>CM060926.1:839491516-849491516 GCA_030737875.1 Allium sativum
CTGTAATGTGACATATGATTTTACTCTAAAGCCTTAAAATGTAAACTGATAAATTAGACGAACAAAATCCTGTATAAAATACTGCACCTAATAATGATGCAATGTGTTTGTTTGAAGGAATTTCATGTGGAGTATAAAGTGCTCAAAGTTCGAAATTAATATACAGGGAATTGTCATTCATTTTTTGTGCTTCAAAGCACAGCCATTACAGAAATTTGAAAGCAGGTCAGATCCTAAAATTTGTAGTGTGGAATTTGTATTTTTATTTGGTATTATTCATAATCCTTATTCATAATATTTTTGTTTGTTTCAGGTTGAAGCACTCTTAAGTCTCAATTCTTTCAATCCCTATGTATTTGTGTTTGTATTTGGTATTATTAAACATTTTTGTATTTGTGTTTGTATTAGGTCAGTAATTATTATATTTATGTTTTATTTTAGACTATGTTAGAACATTTTGCAAGTATTTGTAGTGTGGAATTTGTGCGATTGATGTATTGTTCGTAATTTTTGTTTAGAATTATCGAATTTGCATGTAAATGATGTATTTATAAATTTTTATTGTTTAATTTTCGGAAAAATAAAAATATCCGTATTCGCCTTAGCGGATACGGATATTTTCAGATATCCGAAAATATCCGCGGATACGGATGCAGATATATTTAAGTCAGTATCCGCAGATATCGGATATGGATACAGATGTAGATTTTTTTTCGGATACGGATATGGATACAGCGGTATCCGTATCCGATTGCATCCGTTGACAACCCTAGATATCGGCATACAACACCATGTCGACTATTCAAGCATCGGAAACACCGGATAGTCCATGAAAGAAATTAGAGGGTGAGAATAGATAAGATAGAAACTTAGAATAGAAGAAGAAGAAGAAGAAGCACAAACAACATCAGAGTAAACACGAATCTCACAGCGGAACGAACAATATATAATAGATGCATATCTTTGAAATAAAATCAGTATATGTATACAATAACATTATCAGAGTATAACACTTACAACACAGCGGAAATAAATAATAGCTATATATTCCTGAAGCCTCCTTCTCTAAGCTCTCCAAGTATATCTGTAAAATCCTGACTACTTGACTGCCCGTACAAAATTGGGCACCCGGGAGTTTAGGGAAAACAAACTAAACTCCGGGTCAGTCATGGGACTGGTATGAGTAACAATTTAAAACAGTTTAAGAAATTAAAAAATATCTCATAAGACCACGCCATATAACGGAACGGGATTTTCCCTTATGAGAATCCAAAATACTTGATTTGACTTTCAAAATCCTTTTTAAAGAAACGATAATCTTTATATCATAACTCTTTTGATATTGTAATAGAGTCTATCAATCACAACTAATAATCATATAGCAGAACGCTTTCATCTCACGTTCCACATATATAATATATAATCAAAAGCCACGGGCGCTTATAGGTTAATGAATTTCAACTCGCAAGGTATGGGACCACCTTCCGACGGTGTATCTCTTGAGAGGAATACACCACGTTCAACAAGAACATCTTGCAACCCAGGCTAAACATGACCGGTCACTCATTTCGCTTGAGTGTACCGAATGTATTATCACCAACGGTTAGGATCAATAACCTTTTCCCGAAAGGGACAGCATCGAAATAGATTATAGAAGTAAATGGAATTTCTCTAGATCAGGTGACAATACACCCTAATTGGCAGCTAACCACTTAGCCATGCGACCTACCCAATTTTATACCATTTCCTAGTTATAAGGCTATAGGCCACGCTTATCTCTGACAGATCACACAAATATTCACTTTGAACGTCACATCATCATACCCGCCAAATCACAAATTGATTTCCCCAAAAATACAACGGGTATACAGCTAAGAGAAACGAATTTCTCTGCCACCAAACGTACATACGTTTGAAGAGATCAACTTACGCGATCTATTAAATATACTCTGTCAGACATTATTCCATACAGGTCGTCCTGGGACTGGACAAACCGAAGGCACTATCCTGCAAACCCATCTTAGGTAGTTTCTACCTAGGATTTGCCAGAACAACCCTTGCACAACTTCGTCTTCAATTACCATCATCAAATTTGATTCGCAACGCTAATGCCCATACGGAGTGGTTTTCAGATAATATATCTGATCCCGGACTCTCCGTATTGACAATGGAAAAATTGTCAAAAACTTTGATAATCGGTGATTTAACTATCAAAGAAAAACAGGTGTACAAAAACGATATTATTTCCAAATGGAAATTCTATCGATCAATCATCATTTAACATTTATCTCTTTAGTTCATTAATTAATTTATTTCCTGCTTCCATATATCCAACATTTCCTTATTTTCTAAATTTAGAAAATATACGTTATTAATCATTGGAAAGCATTTCCATCTCTTTTTCACGTATCACTGTCATTCCAGTATTCTTTATCATCAAACATTTCATTTTCTATGATTAGAAAATATCTCTGATTATATTTGGAAAATGTTTCCAAAACTCATTCATTTGATTTAAACAGATGTTTAAATAAAACATCGCTATGCCAACTCAAACCATTACACTCATTAACTAAATTCACTTAACCAACCTTCACTATCGAACCTTAACCATTCCTTAGTTAAAAATGGAGCCAATCTAGTTGGGGAATAACTACCTCTCAGACCTTAACTGAACAAAATTTCTAACCTCGAAATAGACAAAGTTCCCCTTTTAAATCTTTAACAAACTTCCTTACGTAACTCTCGGATTCAATTTACGAACCCACTTCTTTATTGAAAACATTGATTATAAATATAGCGTAATAATCCCTACTTCTGAAATATCTAACTTCAAAATATAACTTTTATTCCTTAATTTAACTAAATAACCAAATAGATAATTTATAACTAAATAAATAAATCTTGATTAAAAATGGAAAGTGAATAGTACTTTCCCGAATTCTACATAATTGAATTTCAACGTATAATTCTCTTTCAAAAAATCTCTATTCGATAATTCCTTTTCGAATAAACTATGTTCGATTAACTCCTTTCGAATAAACTATAATCGATTAACTCCTTTAACTCTATTTGAATAAACTACATTCGATTAACTCCTTTTCGACTATATTCGATAACTCCTTTAACTCTATTCGAATAAACTATATCCGATTAACTCCTTTTCGACTATATTCGATAACTCCTTTAACTCTATTCGAATAAACTATATTCGATTAACTCCTTTAACTCTATTCGAATAAATTATATTCGATTAAATCATTTTTGACTATATTCGATAACTCCTTTAACTCTATTTGAATAAACTATATTCGATTAACTCCTTTTCGACTATATTCGATAACACCTTTAACTCTATTCGAATAAACTATATTCAATTAACTCCTTTTCGACTATATTCGATAACTCCTTTAACTCTATTCGAATAAACTATATTCGATTAACTCCTTTTCGACCATATTTGATAACTCCTTTTGAAATAACTATATTCGATAAATTCTCTTTTCGAATAAACTATATTCGTAACTCCTTTCGAAATAACTATATTCGATAACTCCTTTTGAATAAACTATATTCGATAAATTCTCTTTTTGAATAAACTATATTCGATTAACTCTAATTCGATTAACTCTATTCGATTAACTCTATTCAATTAACTCTAATCGATTAACTCTACTGATTAACTCTAGTCAATTAACTCTATTCAAATAACTCTAATGAATTAACTCTATCGATTAACCCAATTCAATTAACTCTATTCGAATAACTCTAATTCCTTTTATAATCCCACTTACTTTCCAAATATTTCCTTTCATGATATCTTATTTATTTTCTAAATAAATATTCCTTTTATCTTACTATTTATTTTCCAAATATATATTCCTTTTATCTTATTCTATTTATTTAACAAATAAATATTCCTTTTATCTTATTCTATTTATTTAACAAATAAATATTCCTTTTATCGTGTTCTATTTATTTAACAAATAAATATTCCTTTTATCTTATTCTATTTATTTAACAAATAAATATTTCCTTTTATCTTATAACAAATAAATATTCCTTTTATCTTATTCTATTTATTTAACAAATAAATATTCCTTTTTCATTCCAGTATCACTTATGGTATTTAAAATACCAAATAACAATGATCGATATCATTCAAACCCACATAGTCAACAACAGATTATATATCACATCATATATTACAATATATGAAAAAGAACAGTATTATAAATATTGAGGAATCCAGTTGGATCCCTCCGACTTGTTTCCCTGCATCACAGATGTTAAACAATATAATTAACATCAACTTCATTTCAATATGAAATATTTTGATAAACAAAATCAATAATTGATTAACGATATATATATATATATATATCGTTATCTATAATTTCAACCAATCACTTAGCAGTTCAACCAAACAGTCAACACACAGAATCAACCATCATCTATCAGTTCTAAAAATACGTTATAAAAATATAATTGATAGAGTTGGTGAGTTTTATTCACATTGGATAGCTATCGTTAAATAACGATTAACTATCTTTGATTCAGACGAACGTTTTATTTTGCTATAAATTGTATCGAGCTCCAATTCACTTCCAATCAGTTCCAGCGTGTAGCCACCGTCCATACAATCCCAACGGATCTGAATTTGCGCCATTCTGATTTCGGATGAGAAAGATATAATAAATACAATTTAATACATTTATTTAGATTTGATTAAAACTTAAATTCATTTTCATTGGGCCTTTACCAAATCTCAATACCCTTCCAAAACCGCACCCGCTTACTCCTCCTTCCTACATCTTCAAACCCATCGCCTGTATCACCATTACTCCATTTTCAAACTTGACGCACCCTTCCTCACTCAAGGAAATCCAAAACAAATATCACCATTAACATTCTCTTCAAAATCTCAACGCATCCATACCCAGAATATACAGCTCACAACCACCTAGAAAAATCTGACTTCGAGCTCGCCTCGCGACCCACAGTGCAGGTGATCGAACCCTTTTAACACCAAACAACCCCAAATTCTTACATCAGATGCGAAACTCCATCCTACTCCCAAATACAAACTCCATTTCGTGCATTGAAGCCTTAAATCACCAGGACTTTGAACCCTAGTTCACGCGTGAGTTTTCAGTGACGGGAAAACAATGTCGAGCTATACAAAAGTTATACGAGCGTGAAGAGATTCTCCTCAGGGTTCCAGATATATATATATTATAAATTACAGAAATTTATTTGATTTGATTTCCATTTTTAAAGCTTGCGTTTTGCTGAAGAATAAGAAAGAAGACGGTGGATTTATTGTTGACCAAGCGAATGAAGAACTTAGGGTTACGGGTAAGGTAGGGGTATTTATAGAATAGTTAAAATATTTTTATATTCGAATTTTATATTTATATATAATCAACCGCTATTTGTTTTGCTGTATAAAAAATCGTGTGATCACATATAATCTCCAAAAAATCTTGAAAATGAACATACAACTAGAGTTTGACACTACAGACCCAACGAAAGTGGTTTCGTCGAATTCCGACTCCGTTTGCTCACACAACGTATTTTTAACCATCAAAATATCGACTGTTTTCCACATTAAAAATCGGTACGGCCACATACTGACTCCAAAAATCACGAAACTTGGAATCTAACAATAGTTTAATATTATGGATCCAACAAAATTAGTTTCGACGGAAATGGAGGTCGTTTGCAAAACTGACTTTTTTTAAAGCTCTAAATAACTCATTTAAATATATAAATATATTTAAAAACAATTTAAAGAAAAATAATTTAATATTACCATATATATATATCCAAATAAAATATCATATAGCTCTGAAATAACATATTTGGATTTATATCTCCATATTTCAAATTCAGAGTTAAATTGATATTCAATTTATATTGAAAATCCATTTAAATATAAATAAATCGTTATAAACTTATAAAGGAATTCCATAGCGACTTTTCTAAATTTTGATTTGATCATTACTCAAAATCTACACGACGAAATCTCGATTTTTCTCTTTCATTAGAAAAATATCATTCACCAGCTCCGAACGTTTCTTGTTTCACAGAAATCCGAGTTGAAACGGATTCTGTATATTCGTTTAAAGTTCGAATCACCAAATTACGAACTGTCACGCCATTTCAAGCTCGATTTTAATTATAATATAATTATACGTTCAACTGTCATTTATATAATATATTTGTTAATATAATTCGACTCTAAACTGAATTATATATGATCCAATTCACACAATATTGTGAATTCCACTATTTACGACTATTTTTTGTTATTTCAGAATTAAATATATTATTTAATTTTTATATTAATTAAATATTCAACGTTATTTAATTTAAACCATTTTAAATTATTATACCACTTTTTAAATAATTAAATAAATTAATTATTATACCGCTTAAATACGGGACGTTACAAAACTCTAATTCAAAAGTTCAACACCGTTTGATTGTCATGATTTGTTGTCTTTACATTTATATTGAAGTGTGCCTGAGTTTTGCTTACTGTTTTATCGATTTTGTTTTGTACTTCTATGCCATGGGATATTAAAGCATGAATCCACATTTCATATTTCGAAGTCCCCGATGTACATGTCTTCCATTGGATACAACCAATTCAAACAGTTACACTTTAAATAGTTACAAAAAAATACAAATGATTACCACAAATAGTCAAACTGACCATTAGGAGGTTTCCTGCTGGAAGAGACCCAAAATTAAACTCACTCTGACCACTATATTCGACTGCAAAATCTGAATTTCGCATGACATCTTCATGTCTATTCCAATTCTTCCCCTTTTAATTAAATCAATGCCGATTCTTCCTCCTCCATTCAAATCAATCTGCAATTTTCCCTTTGCTGAAACCCCAACTCCATTTACGTTCAAAAAACATACCTTTCAAAACCCTACCTCTTTTAATCGAATATGATTCTTCTACTCTGTTCCGCTGATCGTTTGGAAAATAACGTATGGTTTTGAATTACTATTCTTATAAACTGGTTTTGATTTTAACGCTTGTTATTTCAACTAAATATCAGTATATTGTCTATTTCAGTATGACTCAAATGGTTTTCTAGTTCTGAATTTGATTAAGATTCTCAAATGATTTTCCAGTTTCGATTTTGATTAATATTCTCTAATGATTTTCATTAATAATTCCTAAAAAAGTGGATCGTAAGGAGAATAAAAATAGAATGATTTTCCAGTTCCCCAAAAATAATCTCGGGTGAACAAAAAGTTTTAGTTAAGCAAGACAGTATCAAGGATTTTGGAAATGGATAAAGAAGGCTTAGAGAAGTACTGTAACCGATTGTCATGAGAATGAAGGTGGAAGCTATATTTTGGAACTGTTGGGTCATTATAAATGGTTGGATTGCTTTGTGGTTATCATGTATTAACACTCTTCTGTGCTTTTATACATTGTTGTTCCATTAATATGAACACCTTTGTTCCGTTGTTGCAAGACAGCATATCATATATTAACACAATTCAAATATGAAATCTTTCGTAGTCAGTGCTTTTATACACCTTTGTTCCATTAATATTCTTCATCTTGAGTAAAAGCTGTTAGAAATGAATGAGGAGATTGGGGAAGAAGAGGTTGGTTATTGTTGGAGAATTGCAAAGGAAGTCCCACATCAGGAAATTTTTGTTTCATCTCTCCATATAAACCAAAGCCCAATATGTTGTATTAAACAAATAAAACCAGACTTGAATAAATGGGGCTATGAATGCATTAGGCCTCTATATTAATATTTCATGTCAAAGATTGGGCCTTGGGCCTTAGGTCTCTTGGGGTCTCGTGATCAAACCGTTTCGCACTAGCGCGCATGTACGGACAGTCACGTGTGCCCAAATAGGCACTCCCACTGCTATATAAAGACTGGCTACCAGAACCAAGTTAATTTGTTTAATCTTCTGCTTCTTTTCTGCATTCTGTTCTTAAACAACTACTTTGAGTTCGTCATTGTTAGGCATTTATAAGCGTTACATTGCGGAGATCGACCCATTTTTTCTTGGGAAATAATTGCTCAACTTCCTTCAGCGCCGTAGAGGGAGCAATGTTATTTCAAGGAAACAGCTATCGCTGGACTCGGACACTACAATACGGTAAATTGTTACTTCTTTCACGTTACTACCGATTCCGTGACTTTGCAACGGTATTCCTGACGTTTTTAAAACGTTCCTGTTTGCTATGGTAAATTTTTAATTGATATTAATGTATTTGTTGCTACGATAATAAAAGTTTTGAAACAATTTTTTATTTCGTAGAAAATGACAATATCTAATAGTACTGATACTGTTGTGCCAACACTGAAAGTAACCAATACTCTACATTCATCTGTGGTTCCACCAATGACACTATCTCATGGAGAAAGGCCTGAAAAGTTTACCGGAGTGGACTTTAACCGTTGGCAGCAAAAGATGTTATTCTACTTGACAAATTGGGTCTTGCAAATTATCTTACAGAAGATGCTCCTGTCATACCAGAATTGGAACTTGATCCAATCAAAGTAGAAGACCTGAATGCTTGGAATTTTTTGATTTCATATGCAAAAAATTACATTCTAAATGGCCTCGACAATAGCCTATACAGCGTGTACTACAATGTTGCAACATCTAGACTACTGTGGTTGGCTTTGGAAAAGAAGTACAAAACTGAAGATGCAGGCATGAAGAAGTTCATTGTTGGAAAATTTCTCGACTTCAAAATGGTAGATACAAAGACTGTGATTAACCAGGTTTAAGAACTACAACTTATCATCCGTCAACTTGAAGATGAATGGATGACTTCCTCCATCGTGGAAGGACTTCAAGAATTACCCAAAGAACAAGCGCAAATAAATGACAATGGAGGAATTTGTAGTTCGACTGAGAATTGAGAAAGATAATAGGAATTATGATAAAAATATTTCTCAGACTATGGTTTCCAAATCAAGCGTTGTCGAGGCGGACAAGTCCAACAAAATAATACTTGACAACCATCCTTAAAATCGAAGAAATTTCAGGGTTCTTGTCATAACTTTGGAAAGAAGGGTCACAAAGCAAAAGAATATCACGACCCACCTAAAAAGAAGAAACCAGAAGAGAACGTGGCAGACGTTTCAGATGTTGTTTCTAAAATGGATTTATGTGCGGTTACTTCAAAATGAAACCTTGTTGGCAACATCAAGGAGTGGTTTGTAAACACCGGAGCCACAAGGCATATATATACAAATAAGTTGATGTTCACGAACTACAAAAATGCTACCAATGATAAACCACTTTAAATGGGTAACTCGTCCACATCAAAGGTTGAAGGCAAGGGAAAAATTGTGCTGAAATTGACTTTTAGAAAAGAACTCGCTCTAAATGATGTTCTGCATGTTCTAGAAATTCACAAGAACCTAATCTCAGGATCATTGCTCAGCAAGCATGGCTTCAAACTAACATTTGTGGGTGATAAATTTGTTTTGTCTAAGAATGGTGTGTATATAGGAAAGGGTTATGTGTGTGATGGCTTATTTAAAGCAAATGTAACCATTATTGTACCAAACAATGATTTGAATAAAACTGAATCTTTTCCTTATATAGTTGACTCTCTTAATCTATGGAATTCTAGTCTAGGTCATGTAAATTTTTATACTTTACAAAAACCGCTCAATCTAGAATTCATACCTAAGTGTAGAATTGATTCAAATTACAAATATCAAATTTGTGCTAAAGCCAAATTGACAAGAACCCCATTTCATCGTGTTGAAAGAGAAACCGAACCTCTAGATCTAATACATACTATTGTATGTGACTTGAAAATGTGTCAAACTAGAGGAGAAAAAATGTACTTCATCACTTTTACTGATGATTGTACAAGATATTATTATGTATATCTCCTTAGAAGTTAGGACGAGGCATTCGACATGTTTGAACAGTACATGGCTGAAGTTGAGAATCAACTCAACAGGAAAATTAAAGCTTTAAGAAGTGATAGAGGAGGAGAATATGAATTTCTATTTGAGGAAGTATGTGTTGAGCATTGTATAATACATCAAACTACAACACCATATTCATGTCAATGCAATGGTATAACCGAACGGAAAAATAGAACTCTTAAAGAAATGATGAATGCCTTACTTATTAGCTCAAGCTTGCCAGATAATTTTTGGGGAGAAGCTGTTCTTTCGGCAAACCACATTTTAAATAAAATACTGCGAAAGAAATTGTCTAAGACTCCCCGAAAAACTTTGAAAAACAGACCACCATCCTACAAATACTTAAAACTATGGGGGTGTCTTTCCAAAGTAGAATACCAAAACTAAATAAGGTCAAAATTGGACCAAAGACTATAGATTGCATATTTATTGGATATGCTCATAAGAGTAGTGCATATCGATTTTTGGTGTACAAATATGAAATTGATGACATTCATGAAAACACCATTGTCGAATCTCGAAATGTTATATTCTTTGAACACATTTAGCCTCAAAAAACCTCTGTTGAAACTATTGTTCAAATGAGATCAAGAGATACAGATACTCCCGAGGATAATGTTGATTAAAACCTGCATGAAAGAAATGTTGAAACAGAGGTAAAGGAATCCATAAGGAGCAAATGAAAAAGGACCTCTAAAACCATTGGACCCGATTTCTATGCATATATCATAGAAAATGAACCTCTAACTTACCAACAAGCAATGTCATGCCCCGATGCTCCTTATTGGAAGGAAGTCGTTAACAGTGAAATAGAATCCATTCTACAAAACCATATGTGGGAATTAGTGGATCTCCCTAAAGGACCAAAACCACTAGGATATAAATGGATATTTAAGAAAACACTAAAGACTGACATCTCAATTGACAAGTAAGGCAAGACTTGTAATAAAAGGATTTAGACAGAAGGAAGATCTAAATTACTTTGATACAGTCACTACAATAACATCAATTAGGATGCTTATTGCAATCGCATCTGTTTACAACAAAAATGGTCTAAACACCCAAGGTATTAAACTGTACTTCACCAATTCAGTAGGAAATAAATGGAACCGTGTCCGATTAGCAATAAACAGTAAAAAATGTGAGAAAAAGTAAAGTAGAGACGAGATTTATAGTGGTTCAGCCGTTAACGAGGCCTACGTCCACTGTGAAGGAGATTTCCTATCTTATAATGAGAATTACAAAGTACATCAATTCTCTGACCTCATACATCTCTATATCTACTCAATATACCCTCGTTTATATGTTTTGATCTAGAGAATTATACAGGAGAATAATAGAGTTTGAGGAGAAGAAGGATGGATGAATGATTGATAGGGAGGTTTCCTTCACTCTAAAATGGTACTTGACGCCATGGCCATAACTGTGGTTGATTTTGAAGTTTAGCAGCACTTCTTGGTTTTTCCAAAAAGCCCCCCTTAAACGTGGGTAGCCATCATGTATTTTAGGTGAACTCCTCTTAGTAAATAATCTGGAATATGTTTATCCAGACTATGGGCCGTTCAATCTGCTAATTACAACCATGCCACTGGACAGCTGTAGCCAGCTGTCTATATCATATTCAGTGTTATGCGCGGACGACTTGCTGAGTGTCTCGAATAGCTGAGCGGGTCCTTAAGTGCGGGCGCGGATGCTTTAGGAGATTTCATAAGAGTGGAGTGTGGAGCTGAGATCAATCCTCCTTTGTTCCTTTCACGATCGCCCTTCTTGAACCAAGGACGCTCGTCCTCTTGTTGCCTTTGCATGGTGCCGCTTGGCTTTATGGTTATACTATGATGTTGCTCTAGCTCGTGCAAAGAGGGTGACCTGTCTTATGTTAGCGCCTGAGCGGTTCTCTTGATGTGCAGCCTTCATTTTTGTCCAGTCGCGCTTCTCATGGCCCGGTCACACTGGTAGACTTGACCTGCCTTGGGTTTGATATTTGGATCCTGCTTAGTGTGGTTGTGTTATGTACGACCGACGCTGGTACGACCCGCCTTGTACCCCTTTACCCAGTGTGCGTAAGGTTTTTTAGGGATTAACACTTGCCCCTCGAAGTCCGTGATTTCTCTTCGGTAAGGAATTACGGGCTTCGATAAATTTGATCGCACATTGGATGGTAGGTTTATCCAGACTTGGTGAGAAGTCGTTCGTGTAAGGGCTGAGGTCGCTTCATTGTAGCTGATTGGTATTGCCTTTCCCTGCGGGCGAGAAGCTTATTGTGCTTTCTTAATTACTGCGCGAATGGCTGAATCTTGGGATGCCAATTGGGACTTGATGAGAAACTTTTTGTGTAATCGAGTGTTGAGGTGACGTGGAGAGAATGTAATGGATGAATCAGGTTCATCGTTCTGCGTTCTCATATTTCAAAATTTGGATATTTTGATAGCTGCTGGTTTTTGGGCATTTGGCGGGATATTTGCCTGGTGCGTCATACTGGATCACTAGGCCCTAATTGAGCTGTCATACCATAAAAAGAGGCTTCTAGTCTTCTTTAGCATTGTCTCTTCATTTTCCCGCCTTAGTACTTCCTTAATAAACTCATTTTAATGGCGGCTTCATTGTAGAAGACCTCGCTATTGTTTCTTGAGACTTCAGTTTTCCTTACTTGGTCGATCGTCTTACCCGTCCCCCTCTGGTCAACAGTTTTCTTCAACTTTATTTCCGGCTACAACACTCCTCTCTTCGAGTTGAATTTCACTTGTAAGTGATTTTCCCTCACTTTATTTATGATTCTGGGTTAATTCCTCTAGCTTCATAAAGGAGGGTTCTCCGTTGGCAACGCCGAGTTGTTGGGATAGATAGTTGCAATATTTGAGAAACATTGATTTGACTAGGTTTGCATTCGGACTTCAGATAGGATCCTCCGGTGATAAGCCTTAGCCCTTTTTATGCTGGCAAGTCGTTTATTGAAATGACTAGGAAACGATACTCCCCTATTCGCCATGCTTTAACCGGCTGTTCAATGGACTACTTATGTCATGGCAACACTCCTACTTTTCCTTCGATTCTTAATAATTCAATTTGTAGTTCCTTCTTTGAGCATACTTATCTATGTTGACATGCGACTAACTGCCTGCTTATCTCTCCCCCAGCTAACCCATTATGTCTGGGGAATAAGAGGATTTGGATCGGGCAATGGAGGTTGCCCCGGCTACTGGTTCTGGTTTGGCTGTTAGTGAAACGTATCCCCAGCCTTGCCCTTTTGATAGGGTGGCGGCCGGCTGTCGTAAATCGACGCTTCCTTTTGATCAGTTTTTACAAATGTGCAAACGCTTTGGGCTTTCGCCAGAAGAAACTAGATATCCCAGGAAGGAAGAATTGGTAGACTGTCCGCCCTCCGGGTATGTGGCAGTCAATTACCACATGTTGTCCAGCGGAGCGATTTCCCCCTTCAATCCTTATCTAGAGTCCATTTTGCGGCGGCTGGCCATTTCCCCGTATCAGCTTCATCCTAGTGGGTATAAAATCCTGCTTGGACTGTACATACTTTTCATGAAGGTTCGACAGCGGGAACCCACGTTCGCGGATATTTGCTCTTTATATTATTTTAAGAAGAAGGAGGTAGATGGTCCTTCTTTCTTTTTTCTAGAAAGTATGCATGACAGAATTATCACCGGCCTGACGGAAGGAGCAAGGGGGCTTCCGGATCAATATTTCTTTGTCCGATGTCCTGCTAGATTCTACGGTCGATGGACCGAAGGAGGTAACTACATCTTTGCTCCTAGTACTCTTGTCCCTTTTCTCTTCCTCATCCGGCTTTTCCTGACTTTTGTAGTGATTCCTCCTATTGTGGGACTTACTTTGGACCAGGGTCTTCTTAATTCTTTAATTTCTGTCGATAAAAGGGAAAGGAGCAGAGAGATGTTGCTTTCGGAGGAAAATCTCCGTAAGTATCAGTTAATTTACCCTACATGATCTCTTGGAAAAGCTCATGTTCACCCCCAGAGTCCTGCCAGTAAACCTCTTAAAGTGAAACACTTATCCCTTGATGTGAGCGATTGTCTTCGTTGCTGATTATCGAAGGAGGTGATAAGGAAGTTGATGAGAACGCATGTGGTTTGGGGATCGATATGGCTCCTGAAACGATCGCTGGAAATTTTGCTCGTCCTGCTGTTCAGACAGAGGGTTCCTCAGGGACATTTGGAGATTTGGGTATTTGGACTCTGCCGAATATTTGAACCAGGGTGATGTGGTGATGCCTATCCCTGCTGCACCTGATGTGGGAGGAATGCGAGGGCCTGCCCTGCGCCCCGAGAAAGCCTCCATTTTCATGGCATCCTTTGGAACTAGTTTTGATTTTTAATTGTGGCACAATCTCCCGTTAGTTTGATAATTTTTTAATGCTTGTTGAGTTTCATGTTTCATTTCCCAGGTGCAAACACAGGCTGCTCGCTATCGAACGGTTTCTCTCAACAGGCTGATCTTACTGATCCACGAAGCCTCCTACAATCTTCTCTTTCCTGTTATTCAAAGCGCCTCCAATTACCCTCAAGCTCTCAGAACCGACATACCCCTGAATCCTCAATGGTTGATTCCTTAAGGCATGAGGTGCTCGTCCAGGCCAAGATGCTTACATCGACTAAATCTTCTACAAGGTCTATCGTTCCGACTCCTGCTCAAATTCGGATAATACGCGATCACCCACCTTATAAAGTTTCTCCTGGGAATTCGACACTGAAGGAGCATTGCAGCGGTTGGGACTTGAGGGGAGTGCCTTTCGAGCTGGATTTACATCCTCACAATGAGCAAATTGCAGCGGAAAACTTGGATGTCATAAAGAGCGGTGTGAGGGATCGACTTGGTGCTATTATGAATCAGTTCGAGGCACAGTTGAATCTGGGTATGAAAGATGTTGATAAGCAGTTGGAGCATTGGGTCAAATTTGGTTACGAATTCCAAGGATTAAATGCTTGACACCTCGATCATATTGAAATCTTGGAGAATGACAAAGCTGGCTTGATTCATCTGATTGAATCTCAAGAATCTGAGATGGCTTCTTTAAGGAGTTGTCGTGCTAAGGTGGACAAATTGGAAGCCAGGAATGCTGAGCTCAAGGAGGAGTTAGAAAGCATACGAGCATAGCTTCTAGATGCCCGGTCTGCTCGTTAGCTTGCTGAGCGTCGCACGGTCTTAGAAAAACAGGCTTCAATTTCTTTAGAATAGGAGAACATGGCTCTCCAAGGCAAACTTGCTTCCCAGAATGAAATCCTTAGAACCCTTGAAAAGGATAAGATCAAGTTGCAAAAGGATCTTGATGAAGCCAGAAACGGAATTGTCAATACTTTGTTTCACTTCTATGTTTGTAGTGTCATGAGCCGTGGAAGCTTGAGTTATTTGGACAAGGATTTCCCATGAACTCTGGCACTTGTTTGGGAGAGAATACTTTCGTATTCCGACGACATTGATGACGACTTACTTCAAGGGCAGCTCTTAGAGGAGAAAGATCGTGAAGCTTTAGCTAACGATAAGAGAATATTGGTGAACGAGCAAGCTCAATCGCTTATGAAGGAACGCTCGGACGCTATGGTTCCTTGTGCCCCTTCTGACTCTGTTGGGGTTAACACTTCGAGCCCCTTTCCTCTCCCAGCGGATTGTCCTACCTTCGATGTTGCTAGAGCTCAATCCGTTGTTGGGTGCCCAGACCAAGAAGACGTTGTGGCACAGTGCGCGAATTATGGTTATACTTCTTCAAATGTGGAAGATCGTGGAGCTGACTTTGCATGTCCAGAAGCTTCAGGTAAAATTGACATCTACCAATCTTCCCCGGATCTGGATTTCCTTATTTCTACACCCGAGATTGCTGAGTCCAGTGCTTGTTCCCCTTTTGGATGAGGTGTGCTTTCGACCTCTTTTTTAGCTGTTGGTGGTGCTATTGCCTAGCCTGCTGCCATTGACTCTATTTTGGTCTCTATCAGTATTAATCCTTCCACCATACCCTCATCGGGTGACCCACTTTTACCAAATGTGTCTGATCCGGATAATGATGATGAGATTTGGAATACCAAGGCTATGTCCACCCTGAAACGCAAAAGAAACTGATTGGTTAATGACTGAATATCATACGTCTTTCTCCTTTGAAGACTCTTTCTTGCGGCTGGATCAGCAAAAGCCTGAACAATTGGTCCACCTTGCCCTATATAAAAATAGCACTTATGACCTTTGTGGTCTGATTTCAGTTTATTTTGTTTTTGAACACATACTCAGACCGGTCGTTTGTGCAAGTGCCGGCCCTCGCTTAACGTTTTATACTTGCGAGCTTACGTTTTTATCGTTTAGGGGCTATCACAGTATTATAACTTTCATTCTTATGGGTTGTACTTTTAGTTTGTTGTTCGCACAAAACTTATCATTCGAATTGTTCTCGCAACAAAGTAATAACTAGGCTGCGGTATGTCTTGAGTGGGCATTGGTGATTTTTACACAATGGTGATGTGCCCATACCAAAGCTCTTTTTAATTCCATAGATTATGTTGTTTTTGGATCGTAGTTTGGTCAATTCATGATTTCTTAGAAGTACGCGTGGTTATTATGTGTTTTCTTTTGGGTGCCCCCATGGGAGGTCTTGGGCTCCAATTTCGACCCAAGTTCAGTCTTATTAGTCATGATTTTCTAGGACTGAAAGACCTTGTTGGATACCCCCAAATGGCTAGGATTTCTGGTACCCCCTTTCGGCTAGGATTTCTGCTACTGTAGTCCGTCCTTCGCCTTGTTTGACTTGGTTAACAACAAGGAACAAGGATGGCCACCTTCCTTACGGTCGGGTTTTTGTTTTGTGCTGGTCCTTCCAGCATGTTTTGTCGGTCCTTCCGACACTAGGACTGATGTTTCTAGCCTAGTTATTTATCCGTGGGACATTTTTGTCATTTCCCTCGCCTTTTCTTTTTTAAGAAGAAAAGCCTGATGTCAGTTTCTCTAGCAAATGCTTGCTTTGGGAAGCTCCACCTTTTGGCTTGTTGTTTGTCTTTAGACAACATATCCAGTTAGGATGACGTGCCTATATGTATGATTTGGTTTGCACGTCTCTCGCGATGCTTTTGGGTCATCTTGCTCAAGAGATGCTTTAAGAACCTTCCTCTTGCGGTTAGGGTAAGGATAATTTACTACTTCCATCATGCCTACATTTGAGAAATCAGTCTTTAGTGTACAGTAATGAGTACGATACTCAAATGAGTACATGATAACTTTTCTTTGCATAAGGAATTTGTAAGTGATTCATCGTCAAACATGAATATAGTAAGTGGCCAAACACGGTAGATCGACAACTTTTGCTTAAGCGAACAAAATACAAAAAATAAACTGTGTAATAAGGTGGAGTCATGCGTCAGCTTCAGGCCATTTTAGATCCTTTCTTCGGAGAGTTTGCTGCCCCCTGTTTGCGGAGAAATGGGATAGTGGCCGCACACATATTGTTGCAAATGGTTCTTTCTGACCAGCCTCTTGATCACCGACTTCAAATGTCTGCATTCATTAGTATTGTGCCCTGGTTGGTCATGGAATTGACAGAACCTCCCTGATTTCATAGTATCATCTTTGACTTGCATCCGTTTTGGGACCGGATAATTTATAGTGTCCTTTGTTACCCTTCGCTTTTCATTCCGTTTCGCGGAGTGAGCACTTTTCTCCTTGTCAGATCTTTTCCAGGATCCATAATTGTGACAAGCGGCTGGTGCGGCTTTCATGGTGGAGGCCTGGATAGTGAATATTTATTCGATCTTCTTTATCAATGCGTTGTTTGCTATAGTTATTTGATTCATTATCCCTGCTACTGTTTCTTCTAGCTCCTTCCTGGTTATGGCCATCTCGACTTGCACCGGTTCCTTTTCTCCGGAATGGATGGTGGGTGATGTGTCAGCACCGGAGACGTCACCGATTCTGTTGGTGGCAATTCCTCCTAGCATGCTCATGACTTCAGGTACCACGTTTCCCAGGAAATCTCGTCATATCTGAACGGGAAGAAAAACGAACACAGACCCACGGTGGGCGCCAAAATGTTTACACCAAAAATGGTCTAAATACCCAAGGTACTAAACTGTACTTCACCAATTCGGTAAGAAATAAACGGAACTATGTCCGATTAGTAATAAACAGTAAAAAAATGCGAGAAAAAGTAAAGTAGAGACGAGATTTAGAGTGGTTCAGCCGTTAACGAGGCCTACGTCCATTGTGAAGGCGATTTCCTGTCTTATAATGAGAATTACAAAGTACATCAATTCTCTGACCTCATACATCTCTATATATACTCAATATACCCTCATTTATATGTTTTGATCTAGAGAATTATACAGGAGAATAATAGAGTTTGAGGAGAAGAAGGATGGATGAATGATTGATAGGGAGGATGCCTTCACTCTAAAATGTTACTTGACGCCATGGCCAGATCTGTGGTTGAGTTTGAAGTTTAGCAGCACTTCGTGGTTTTTCCAAAAAGCCCCCCTTAAACATGGGTAGCCATCATGTATTTATAGGTGAACTCCTCTTGGTAAATGATCTGGAATCTGTTTATCCAGACTGTGGGCCGTTCATTCTACTAATTACAACCATGCCACTGGATAGTTGTAGCCAACTGTCTATATCATATTCAGTGTTATGCGCGGTCAACTTGTTGAGTGTCTCGAATAGCTGAGCGGGTCCTTAAGTGCGGGTGTGGATGCTTTGGGAAATTTTGTAAGAGCGGAGTGTGGAGCCGAGATCGATCCTCCTTTGTTCCTTGCGCGATCGCCCTTCTTGAACCAAGGACGCTCGTCCTCTTATTGCCTTTGCATGGTGCCGCTTGGCTTTATGGTTATACTACGAGGTTGCTCTAGCTCATGCAAAGCGGGTGACCTGTCTTATTTTAGCGCATGAGCAGTTCTCTTGATGTGCAGCCTTCATTTTTGTCGAGTCGCGCTTCTCATGGCCCGGTCGCACTGGTAGACTTGACCTGCCTTGGGTTTGATATTTGGATCCTGCTTAGTGCGGTTGTGTTATGTACGACCGACGCTGGTAAGACCCGCCTTGTACCACTTTACCCAATGTGCGTAAGGTTTTTTAGGGATTAATAGCGTCCATCTTGAATTTGGAAATACACCAAATGGATGTGAAAACTGCGTTTTTAAATTGTGAACTAGAAGAAGAAATATATATGCAGCAGCCTGAAGGGTTTCTAAGACCGGGAAATGAAAACAAGGTATGCAAGATAGTAAAATCGCTTTATGGCCTTAAACAAGAACCGAAGCAATGGCATGAGAAATTTGATGAAGTTATGTTTTTAAACGGATTCAAAATAAATGAATCAGATAAGTGCGTCTATATAAATTGTGCATATGTTGGATACGTCATTGTCTATCTTTATGTCGATGATTTGTTGATCCTAGGAAATAATAAGGCCATAATAAAATCTACAAAGGATATGTTGTCCTATAGATTTGACATGAAAGACCAAGGAATGGCAGATGTAATCTATGGATATAAAAATTATATAAACATCATAAGGATATGCATTATCTTAGTCACATTACATTGCTAAAATACTTGAAAGATTCAAGCGGTATAATATAACTACTGCAAAGTCACCAGTATATATGAACCTAAATTAGGTTAAAAACACTGGTGATGGTATATATCATCTTAAATACTCTTGTATTCCAGGAACCATTATGTATGTAATGAACTGCATTAGGCCTGATATTGCTTACGCTATAAGCAAGATAAGTAGATATACCAGTAATCATGGTAAAAATCATTGGAAAGCAATAATCAGAGTTCTAGGATATCCAAAATATACACAAAACTATGTGTTGTAATATGAGAAGTATCCTTCAGTAGTAGAAGGATATAGTGATGCCAGTTGGATAAGTGGCTTAAATGACCCAAAATCCACAAGTGGATATGTGTTTACATTAGGAAATGGAGCAATTTTATGGAAATTATCCAAACTGACTTGCACAACAAGGTCAATAATGGAATTAGAGTACATTGTTCTAGATAAAGTCGTAGAAGAAGCAGATTGGCTTAGGAGTTTTTTGGAAGACATTCCAAATTAGGAAAAACCGGTACCTCTAATATGTATACATTGTGATAGTCAATTTGCTATAGGAAGGGCTAATAGTACATTGTATAATGGTAAATCTAGACATATTCGTCGTAGACATAAAACCATAAGGCAAGGTTATCACTATAGACTATGTAAAGTCAAAGGATAACATTGCGGATCCACTAATTAAAGGCTTGCCTAGAGAGAAAGTTCAAACCTTATCGATGGGAATGGGCTTAAGACCTATAAACCAAAAGTTTTCTAAAACGGAAACCCCGCCTAGTTGACTGGAGATCCCAAAATCTAGGTTCAAAGAGGCAACTAAATTTAAGATAAAATTGACAACACTGTTAAATACAAACCATTCTTATGATAAGTCAGTGCACAATCTGTTAGAGAATAGGATAAGCTTATCTTTTAATGATTTCTAGACAGCGGAGTTGTACAAGACCCAAGTGGAGTATTGCGAGATACTCTTTATAGAATCACCTATGTGATATGAAGGCGCCACTTCAAAAAGAATTGTAAGGTCGAAATCTTCAAACACTCATGAGACCAAGCACGTGTTCATGGCAAAAACGAACACAAACAGAGAACCAAGGTGTTTAGAAACACTTAACGCGTGTTATCTTCATATACTTACACAAAAGGCTTACAGTTTAAAGACAATCTAGCCCACTGATTTGCCAGCAGGTTGTAATGATAAAACTCTAAGAAAAGTTCAAGGCATTGTGCTACTTTTACCGATACGATAAATATTTTGCAGAATTTAAGAACAAAATTAAGCAATCTCTCATTCATGTGGGGGATTGTTAGAAATGAATGAGGAGATTGGGGAAGAATAGGTTGGGTATTGTTGGAGAATTACAAAGGAAACAAAAGTCCCACATCGGGAAATTTTTGTTTCCATCTCTTTGTATAAGCCAAAGCCCAATATGTTCTATCAAACAAATAAAATGAGACTTGAATGAATGGGGCTATAAAGGCATTAGGACTTTATAGAAATACTTAATGTCAAAGATTAGGCCTTGGACCTTCAAGCTCTTAGGGTCTTGTAACAACCTTGTTTTCTCGTCAAGTGTGTATTTCATTTAAATATAAGTGTTAAATTTGTGTTATGACGATTTTGCCCATTGAACGAATGTATTAAGCCAAGGTAAGATGTCGTGATATTAAATGATTCTATTTTATGCATACAGAATATATGAAAATAAAATTATTTTATATTGAATGTTAGATTACAGAATAAATTATCAAACGTCGAGTTAAATTATGTTGTCTACCAGCATCAAACAAATTAGTGAACCCGACGTGAAATTAAGTTGTCTACCATCATCAAACAAATTAATGAACCCGATGTGAATCAAATTATATTGGTTTTAAATAGTTCTGGGATTGTTAAATAATTTTATATAAATATAACAATAGTAAAATAGATATTTTATTGACCGTTGAATTAATAAATAAGTTGGCGAAGAGTTGAATGCAATAAAGTTGTTAATTGCTTAGTTGTAAACTATAAAATAAATCGTGAATGGTTTTACCTTAAGATTGAAATTTATTTATGATTAAATTTAAAACCTAAGCACAATAGAATGCAAGAAGTAATAAGTAATAAACATCTAATATAGGTCCATTAAAGCCCAAAATCGTTAAGCCCAAAATCTAGAAAGAACCCTCCTATTCTTCTAGTGGAAGTAGTCTAGTCTTCTGGGAAGTTCACATGAGAAAAAAAAAAGAGTAGCCTATCTCCAATAAAAATGGGAAAACCCTTATTTCTCGAAGGGGGAAAAAATCAGAAAAAAATATATGGAAAGAGGTCGCAACCGAAACAGCGACCTCGGCTGATGAGGCTCTCATGCCTGGCGTTGAAGGCGAACGGGTGGAGCTCACTGGCAATCGCTCCAACAAGGAGGCCGCAACTGGGGGTTGCATATGTAACCCAAGCGCGAGTAGGTGAAGAGAGGGCGCCGCCTGGAGGCTGCACTGTGTGGTGATGCGTGAGAAGGAGAGTTGCGATGGTTTTAGGAAGAGCAGTGACAGTAATCTAGGAATCGCTGATTAGAATTTTCAAAGCATTGTTCGGTGAGTTTCCCCACACTCACATCTATGTCCTCTTCCATAATAGTTATATATGTTTACATATCATTGTGTGATCGGATTGGATTGCTTGGATGATTGAATTGGTTGGATTGATATTGTTGTTGTCAAATTGTTTATGAATTTGAATTGATTGATGAATTTTATTTTGGTTTAATGTTTGTATGTAGAGGGGAAGTAATCAATTTTATTTTTTTTGAATTATATTTAAATAAATTTTTTGTTTTGACAACTGATCTATTATGTGATTTTAAATAAATTGAGATATTTTTCTGTAGATAACAACAATTACCTGACATTTTATCTTACGAAGTATAAATTATAGTGTATAATGTAATTCTAAATATTGATTTGTACATCAAATTATAAATAAACTTATACTAACCATATGTATTTATATTTATGTATATGTATGCACACCAATTTATGTAAATATTATAGTATTTGGATCATATTGTTATTTGTTGACCATTATGTAAGTATGAAAACTAATTTGCTTACATGTATTTCTTACATTTATACTTTTAATTAATTATTCTAGTAGAACCACAAACAAAACCAAACACAATAGGATTATTAAATATTTTAACTAATACTGCATGAACTATAAATCAACACCCAACTCTATGGATTTGGAATAAAAACAGAAATCTGATATAGGTATTGGGACTGATTTCCAGATCCGAGGTGTTTACAATAACCGAAACAACTTAAGAATACTTGTAGGTAAGAAGGTGACGATAACTTAGACAGACCTACAAATTCATAATTAACCAATATTCATAATAATTCAAATTTGACAAATTAACAAATTTGTCACTTTTAGGCATATAATTCAAATTCAACACAAACAAATTATTTATGTTTATTATAAACAATGTATATGATTTCTCACATACCTCAAACCTATCCAAATGCAATCTAACACATCTTTTAGGCTTAAAATTCCCAAATCCTACAGATCTACAATTTATTTCGAAAAGGGGATTTGCAAAAAAGATTTAGATTGAAAGAATAATAGGAAAAGAAGAAGGAAATTCAATATTTTTTATTATCTAAGCGAAGTACCATTTATATTTCATAAATTTGAATCTAATCTCTCCAATCTTGTAAATCTGATTTGTATATGTTTATAGTTTGTGTTTTTGGAAGAGACTGATGGATTGGAAGTGGTAGAGCTTCGCTGCTGCCTTCAGAAAATATGAATAAGAGAATGGTGGTCTAGCCCTTTATTTATAGATGTAGAAATGAACCAAGACCGTTAGATTTAATTTAACAAAGATCTGTCAGTTATATATATATATATATATATATTATAATATAAAAAACCCTAGTCGTCACCTAGTGTCATCGACCAAGCGATCGATCAAGCAGCGTACCGCTCTGGTCGACCTGGCAGTGGGCGGGGAAGGAAATTAATTTATTAGCATATATGATATATTCTCTTTTAACAATTTTCCATCCGTTTTCGTATTTCATCCATAACTTTTTTCGTACGGACTTCGTTAACGAATTCTAAGCATTAAAGATGACCAGAATCTCATCACGAACACAACGGTGTAATTTTCGTGGTTAAATTCCGTCATTTGCTAAAATTCAATTTGTGGAACCTAATTAATTAACTAAACTTATTATCACCAAAATTTCGGGTTGTTACATTCTTCCCTCAAAAGAAATTTTGTCCCAAAATTTTACCAATGACTAAGTCATGGCGTTGGTGCCAAATTATCCTAAACTACACAACCAATTTGTGTACATTCAATTTTTCCAACCAACATGCACATGTGCACAATTTACATAATGAGCTGCAAACCTAAAACATGCATGCATAATGATTCTTACTCAGATCCTCCTATAGGTATGCATATTATTTTTGAATTTTTTTTGAAAATATGATGCAAACATCCTTAAATATATTGGCAGTTCTATATGAATGCAAATTTTTGAAAACATTTTCATCCATAAACCGCACACAACTACGAATAGAAATGTAAAGCAACCAATTTTGCATCCAAACCCTATCATTCAATTCGTTAACGCATCTAAATCATCTTCTGTTTGTTTCTCTTATGCCAGAAAAAGGAAATGAAAGTGCAGAAATCCAACGTTCTTTTTGCTTATAAATGTTCCGACTATAGTTCTAAAGTGGGACTTCACCTCAATTTCCCCAAAATACTCCAAAATTCCCAACTGCAGACTAAAAATGAGGCTTAAGACAATCTTTAATATAGTAAATGAGTTAATTAATAACTCGCGTGCATCATCACAATGTATGGAAACAACATTTCCACAGCAAAAACAACGTTTCCCTTGTTATCGTTAACATCTTTACACATTGTCGCCTCTAATGCACCACTAAAACGCGCAAACAAACCATCTAGAATCTCCCTTACGCTTTGCATGTGACTGTAAAAATCAAAATTTAATATATAAAAGTAAAATTGCACTTTAAAAATTCCTTATGTAAAATATGAAATCCATTTTTGATATTGTTTTACTTTCTTTATTAGATTTGCCTAAAAACAAAATTTTAGTAACGTGCGCTTTACTACATTTAAACCATCTATTTTTATACAAAGCAGATGTTTAGACATATGCTAACTAACGCACCAAAATTCACGTTTTACATAAATTGGACTTAAAAAAGAAAGTAAATCCAAAAATGTAAATTTTCAAAAGGGATGTATTATTATATATATATATATATATATATATATCTTTTTTTCAAATAACATTTGCCAAAAAGTTTCAAAATTATATGGAAACTTCATCGATTCAAGTCACATGTACATGTAGAAGGAAGTCAGCCACAAGAAAAATGATAAAACCCAAAAATAAATCTTAGCTCAAAAGGAACATGCGACAAATAATAAATATACCCGTGACAAAACAACGCAAAAACATTTCCTTCGCTAAAATTTATTCTCTACAGAATTCTATACTTTCCAACTCTAAAACAACTGTTAGTTAGATAAGAAAATGAGATTTCATTTCTAATTTCAATACAACAGAGCTTGAAAGATAAACACAAATGAAATCCCATTACATCGTCGTGTGATTTAAAGGAACAACAAACACTAACAGTCACAAGCACGAACTACCAAAAAACCAAGGGAAAATTGTTGGACAGAGAAAATGAACAAAAACAACACCAAAACATTGCCTATAAACAACGAGAAGTCTTGCTCCACGACTAGAGATCAAACCATTTCCATGACATTTTGCTAGTAATATCATGGTAGCAAAATGCTCATTCACATGTTACAGACACTACTGGTGTTGTTGGATGCTTACACATCACCATATCTTCTAAGAGAGAATTAGCGATGACAAAGGAAACCTACAACAAAATTTCTTCTCACAGAGATTCACCTAACATTATCTAAAGACAAAAAATTGATAGGTGAAAATACAACAAGTAACTCCACGAAACAACACACAAAGACAACATCTTGGATCAAATATGATGTGGTATTGAATGATGGTTACACCATCGATCGAAGAAAAGATCGGTTCCCACATTATAAGAAAATATAATTGTAACTTCCCAATTTTGGAATAATGAGCTAAGTAAGTCACACATCTACGTGGGCAGTTCGAACATAGATTACAGAACCTAAAAACCAACATTTTGGAAGAACAGATCTGCTACAAAATCTCCAAAATCGATCAAACCAAAGACCATTCAAGTTCGCACAAAACACAAATACCTCTAAAAATCTTATCGAGATTCTACTTAGAAAACCATCCTAAAATAGCTCAATCTTCACCTTCGAAACAACGATTGCCTTCGTCAAAATTCATTCCAAAAACATATGGCAAAGGCAGATGCATCACAAACAACGACCCAACTCAAGAACTTCGAAGCAAAGGACCGATGCAAGTCCATTTCTATGACTAATTATTTTAGCCCTAAAGCGATGAAATCTTATACTCAATCTGATCCAATAAAGTGGTCCCTCTCCCTAAGAATGAGACTTAAATGGCATGAGAAAGATCGAATGGTGCAATTAGGTATTATGGGACAGGAAATGATTGGAGTGAAGAAATTGGGTTTAGATCTTGGAGTACTAGTAGGGAAATATCTAATGCGCAAACTTAAACGGAAAAGACGAGGTGACAACAAAGAAAGAGAAGAGGAATACGGATATGGTTCAGCTATATAAGGAAGGATTAAAGATAGAGATTTGAATGTAACTTTTACGGCCGAGCCTTAGGTTCAAGTTGGACCAAAATTCATCAACTTTTTGACCACTCTAGGTATAACTCTAAATGGTCAACTGTTAATTGGGTTTTGGACAAAAGTCGAACCTTAACTGTAACACCTATAAAATATACCTAAAAATATAAATATTAATAATTAATGGAAATGAGCAATTGAATAATAAAATATAAAAAAGTTAAAAAATGAAATTATGCAGCATTAAGAATTTGGCTACGAAAATCTTTTATTTGGATTCATGACGAAATTATGATTCGTTTTCATATATGATATGTTGAAAACGGCACTCGTATGAAGAAATTACAATCAAATGAAATCAGACGGTAAGCACACACACACACACACACACACACACACACACATATATATATATTTGTGTGTGTGTGTTTTAATAAATAATAAATATATATCCAGGAGATAAATAATTTGATGAATTTGAATTTCAAATGAGAAGAAAAGAATGAGGGAAAAAAATTATATATATATATATATATAAGGTAAGGAATAAGCCAAATCAATTAACGTTATATATAATTAATATCTCCAGCCCCACATACGCTTATTGGGCGATTCAGAGACCAAGAGGTCGACCTCCCCTCCAGGAGGGGTGCCGACCATCGGTCGACCACCCTCCTTGAGGATAGATAGATCGGTTGGTGGCTGAAATGCCCAATAAGGTAGGGTTTAGGTTAGGTTTTGGGGCTAATTTATATAAATGAACGCCTAGGATTAAATCTTAGTAATCATGTGGTCCTTGCTTGCATAAGCAACTATAAATAACCCTCTATATTCCATATCCAAACCCTATCCACACTCTCTATTTGTGCCTCCACTCTTCCGCCATTGATTCCAGAAATAGGTTTTCATCTTCTTCTACAAATATATTCTTCTTTCTCTAATCTTTTCCTACAGAATTTAGATTAGAATATATACTTGGAATCACATGAAATATATATATAAGAATTTTACTCAATTGATTCTTATGTACATAGATCTCTAGAGTAGGAGTTTACATCAAACAGGCACAACAACTTCAGATCTATGACAATTCCAATCACTGTGAGTGGAATTAGTATTTTCTTAGGCATATTCTACATTTGTAAATTATCATATGGATTTGTATGCCTAAGGGGATTTGGTATAACGACAATATTAAACTGCAAAAACCTCCAAATCCTCTATTTTTATGTATGTTCACAATAATTGTCAACTTATATTGGGATTGTGGATTTGTTTTAGTAGTGGATTGAGAACAATTGGGTGAAGTACATTTATTATATTTAATTTATCCTTTTTCAAAATCTTCGATTGTAATGTAAAAAGGTTTAGATTTATTATTTGAATAGGTTTGGGTTTCTATTCTAATTAGATAATCCGAATGTATTCAGATTTGAAGCCAATCAGGTATGAACGTTTTTATGCACAACATGAAAAAGGGGTAAATTCGATAAATAAAGGTCTACGTATATATGTATATATATTTGTATATGTATGTGTATGTATGAAATTACACCTTATTCTTGGTTAATTACTAGAATTATTCCAATAAGCCTAGGATGCAAGTTGTAATTGTATGTATGTTGTATTTTCATTACTGCTATATGTTATTATGCAATTATGCTATTATGCCTTGAATGTGGTGGTCAAATGTGGAAATTAACTTGTATGCCTTAAAATTAGAACAAGTTGACAATTTTACTTCGTTAAAACGTTCTAGTTCATACGGAAACTAACGTTATTTTTGCGTATTTAATATTTTACTTATATAGCGTAATCAACAAAAATAGCGTAATAATAACGTATTAATGTGATTAGGGTAATATTTGAATTTGAAATGTCCTCATATATTGATTGCTTGTGTGCACGTATAGAATAGCTTGTGTGTATATATATATTAAATAGTGACAAACAGACATGAGGTTAGTTGTCATTTAAGGTAGAAGCCTGCCTGGAATCGATTGACAAATCTAGCAACCACAAGTGGGTCCAACTAATGTGTGAGGTCTGGGTCCCATGAGCCATTCAAATTAATACAATATGACATGAGGTTAAACCCACTTGTAGTAGAAGTTTGCCCATAACCGCCTGACATATCCAGCATCTACAATTATACGATTTTATGTGTGAGGTCTAGTATATATATAAACCTATTGTATGTGAGAATAGGCAGTTTTACTGCACCTTGGGAAGGTCTTATGTAACAACCTGGAATTTAAGAACCAATTTAAAAGTTTAATTT
Source organism: Allium sativum (assembly GCA_030737875.1). Lineage (NCBI taxonomy): Eukaryota > Viridiplantae > Streptophyta > Magnoliopsida > Asparagales > Amaryllidaceae > Allium > Allium sativum. The sequence continues at coordinate 839,520,082 of CM060926.1, forward strand.
AATCTATTTTTATTAAATATTGAATATAAATTGCTAATTTTTGCTCAATAAAATTTGAGAATAATTTTAATTTTTTTATTTTATTTGACTTAAAACAAGCTCAGTAAAATTACTAATTTGATTTATTAGTATGAATCAAAAAATCGATATTTTAAAAAGCTATATCAATCACTTGAAAAGGGACCATTTTCAAGACAGTCTCGGAATCTGACGAAACTACTTTTATTGGATCCGGAATGTCAAAATGTGGTACAATCCAAAATTTCAAGTCCAACGGAGTTCGTATGTGAGATAACGATATATAAACGTAAACCGAAAATTCAGTCAGTTTTCGGTTTTAGCTAGAAATTAGGTGGTTTTTCAAATGGTCTCCAAATTCGACATAGCTTGGTTCATTGGAACTATAATTTCATAATGTTGCAAGATTCCAAGTTTCGTAATTTTTGGAGTTAACGTTTAGCCGTGCGACTAGAACGAAGTTTGCAATGTAGAATTAATACCCCTTCAGTTTAAGTCAATTCATGAATAGTGTTGGGCTAATGAAAATTAGACACCAAGCCAGCTACCTCCTCCACATGTCAAGCTCTCCATAATGGGTGCTTCCATGAAGTGATACGTAGCTAATTAAGGGTTAATTAGCTAATTGTTTCATTCATTTTGCAAAAGAACACTTTAAAGCTTAAAATCCCTTTAATGAAAGCAAGCTTCCATCTTCCTCCTCTTTCTCCACCACCGCCGCTACCAAGGGTTGCCCCACCTCCTCCACCCTACTATGCCATGTTAGCACGCCACCCAGGCCTGGCCATGGGCCCCTCTTCCCTTTTGAAAACCCTAAAATCTCTCCATTCGGCAAAAAAGCTTCCATTTTTAGCACCTTGCACCATTTCCACCACCACATACCTCCTCCCCGTGAGCCCTACTAGCCACGCCAAGCCCCGACATGCCAATCCAGCCCTCCCTCTCCTTTGTGTCGCGCCGAAAAGCGAGCCCTGTGGGCCCCACGTGCCTGTAAACCCATAAAAATCACATTTTTCTCAAAACCCCATTTTGCAAAAACCTCTCCCTTCCTTCTTTGCTTAATAACTTTCGATCCGTGCATTTCTGGTCGTGGCCCTACAAATGTGTAACACCCCATATTTTTAAGATAATAAAATAAGAATAACTTAATTAAATATTCAGAATTAAGTAAAACGGACTATGCCATTGCGTCTGTCTCGAAATTCTGGTCAAGATAGACACCTGGTTTGCGTAAATCGGACACTGTATGAAGCAGTTATTAAGGTTTGAAGTTTGTATACATGTAGGAAGAATATATATATATATATATATATACATATATATATATACACATATATATATATTAGGTTCATAAATTCAAAAATGGGTCCAGAAATTCGAAAATCGGTTAAAAATTCAAAATTTCAGAAGGCGGCAGATTTCCCGCTCAGGTGGGTCGACCCCCTCAAAGGTGGGTTGACCCCCTCATTGGTGGGTCTACCCACCTGCGGCAGATTTTAGCGGATTAGGGTTTTTGAGTTTCTGGACGTTTCTGATAGCTTTTGGTCAAATCTGAGGGTCCTTGTTGCTCCATACACCTATAAATAAGACTTTAGACCTAAACTAAACCTCATAATTTTGCGGCTACGCTGGAGCTCTGCCATTACTCTCTCTCTCTTCTCAAATCTATTCTGAAAATTAAAATATTAGCCTAGGAAAATTATGAATCCAGATCTAGAAGAGAGAATCAACATTACAAAAAGATTATTGAATCATGAAAGCAAGGTAAACTTCTAGATCCAATCATTCCATATTCTTCCTATTTCTTCCCCTTCTCTTTTAATGAAAATAGTCCACCCACGGTTATTAGAATTCAAATCAAATTAAAGGGAAAAGAAAAACAAGATGAAGGAACGGATCAGATCCAAAATTTGGGGGAAAGCATGAAAGGTGAGTGGGTTTAAGTTATAGCCATTAGATAATATTATGACTATTGTTTAGCATTCCCTTTTTTATAAATTGTGAAATTACCAAGTTAATTATAAATTATTATTATAACAAGTTGAGATGTTAATATGAATAATTCATACGTTGAATCAGTTAAAGTACTGGAATGATTACATGTTGTATAAACTTGTTAGAACATGGGCAATGATTACTGTTGTTATAATTATATAATTCGCTTGGGGCCTATTATTGAGTAAACGACATGTTAAACTTGTTGGATTAAAATAATAACCCGATTGAATGTTTACATGTCAAAATAGAATTAAACATATGTTGAAAAGGACATGCGATAAAACATAGGAAAAATTGGGCAACATGTAAACTAGATTATAGTAACTAGATTACAGTAAAAAGGATAATATGCCTAAAACCTTCATGAAATGGGAATAATTGTTAAAGAACGAGCATGCCTAGATTCACAGTAATTTGACACTGTAACGCTTTTAGACATTAGGTTAGATTGCACTTGTGATAGAAGTCTACCCGGACCCGCCCGGCGTATTGAACATTCACAAGTGATAAATCTAATGTGAGGGGTCTAAGTGCAAAATTAAAAACATGTAATGGTCCTAAGACACGAGGTTAAGTCAACTTGTGATAGAAGTCTGCCCGGACCCCCCCGCCTCCCGACAAATCCAGCGTTCACAAGTGTAGGCTTAATGTGAGAGGTCTTATGCATATATATATATATATATATAAAGATATTGAAAGGAAAAACTTGGTTCGATTTCAAAACTTATAGTTAAATTATAACCAAATTAAACATTAATTCATGTATTAATTTATAAATCGAGAGTTATGCCTCAATATAGCTTCCATCATCCTTCAGTCGATCGGATTTTAGAACTGGTTGTTTGAATCTTAGCCCTCCAAGTGTCGAGCCTCAATAGATATCCACAAGAATGCCTCCTCCTAGATCGAATCAAGGAAGATAAAAAGAATCGGTGCTAGCCACCATTAGTGAGGAATATTGAGATGAGGGTTTTGGTGGTTTTGTTTTAGATCTGATCTAACCTAATTTAGGGTTAGCCGCACCCTTATAAATGGAAGTGTGTATTCCTTTATAAAGTGTTAATTAACCATAAAATTAGAATCCAAACCGAAAGCCCATTCAAACTTCAAATAAAATATCAACGTATTGATATTTTATTTGTCCAGAATAATTTCTGTTTTATAACGCTCTGTTGTGTGACCCTATAGGTTATTACAACATTGGCAATGATTTAAAATCATATTTAAAATCATAAACAGTGATTGGCATCTAGCAATACGTCGCTGCTACCCAAGTTATAATAATATCATCGATTTGATACATCCTTTCAGTGACCAGTGTATCAATGTAATATAATCCTTTTAACCAATATATCCAGGATTAAACTAGAGGCATGGATCGTATCATCCTCTTTATTATTTAATCCGTTTATCTTGATCGATGAGTAGACTGTTTAAAACAAATCAATATTTGAGTACGACCATGCATTTCACAGTCTCACTCAATCAAAGAGGCCCATGGGTATCACTACGAATATACCATAGGGTTAAATTCCATCTAGATCATTCATAATTTTCATTTGATTCGAGACGTATCCAATGATCACTGTTATCGTTACTCTGTTACGAATAACTTTAGATGATATCAAAACACAAATATCCTCGAATAACATTATAATGATTTCAGGTCTGAGGACCATTACATCACTGTCACTGTGAAAATAACTTATGATACTGTTAATTATATTCTATGTAGTTATTTCACGGTGGGTCAGCCCAATATGCTATTCTCCAATACGTATTTATGTCTTGACTTTAATATCACGTATATTAATGATCAATGAGATGTGATCATCAGTCAATCAACATACTAGTCTCAACGCTTTATTGTTGTCCTATATAAACAATAAAACTTGACTAGGGACATTTAAGAATTATAATACTTATCATGTTATATAATCTCAAATTCAAGTCTTACTCGAATTATATAATTCCGTATTATAATTCTAGGGACTTCTATTATATTAATATTTATATTACGCAGTAAATATAATATAATAGAATATTATTTTATTCCAAATAAAATAATAACAACAAAATTGTTATCTATCACATCAAATGGATTGCCTCTAGGGCATAAACTCTAACATATATGAATAAATGGCAGTAATGGTAATTAAATGTCTAACTCAGAAGATAAGAAAGAGGGAGATGTAATGGAACGAGTTAGTGTGATACAAAGGAAAAGTGATGTATTTCCCTAAATGACCTATTTCTGAGAACACTGTTGCAAGTAAGCCACAGTAAATAAAGTAAGAAAAGTAAAGAAATTACTTGCTACCACGGATTTAGATGGGAATATGTTATGAAATTAAATCACCGATTCCTTCTATCAAACTGATAAGGTGCATGAAGTATTTTCCTTAAATATAATAAGGAATATATATTACAGTGAGTGAAGAATAAGGATTTACAGCAGTAAAGGGTTTAAAAGGGGAATGATAATCACCTAATATAAATAAATGACATTAATGAAAATGTTGTATAATAGGTAGACTTGTCCAAGGGACAAAGTAAAGATTATAACTTAGGTTATAACAAACTATTAAAGAAATGGGATAACTGGCGAAATGAGAGAAGGGACACTTAATTGGAAATTAAGAAATCGGTAAAGGGGGAAAAACTAGAATCCAGTTGAGGAAAGGGGGATATTATATGAAATATAAGAAATTATACTTAATTATAAATTAAGTAATCAGTAAACTTGGAAGTCTGAAACCCGTTGATAAGAAAAATATGTTTAGGCTTGTCCTAGAGACAAGAGGAAATTATAACATAGGTTATAATAAATAGGTAGAGAAACTTATTAATGGGCCTTAGTTAATAGAATTAAGTTAATAAGTAAACAACGATAAGTGGTATTGACAATGTAAATTGGAATTATGATTAAATGAGAAAGAATGAGGAAAACTTATGAAATAAGTTATGCTTAATCATAAATAATGACTGACATATTAAACAGAAAACATGTGAATTGGGATATACTTAATTACATATAAAGTAAAACATGTTATTGTAATGATGAAATCAAACAATAATATAAAGGGGATAGTGGATTACAGACCTTAGGCCACAATCTAGAGAATAACATGCTGTGGGCCTATTAATAAACTTAAATGGGTTAAGTTACATGACTAAAATTAATAAGCAAGAGAAACTTGGTAATTTGAATAAGAATTCAATATGAAAGGGAATAACCAAGTTAAATGGAAACCCGGTGAGGTAAAGCAAGCGCGTAAATGAATGTTTAGACACAGGGTCTAACAACATATTAACGTGGGGCGCTTGGACCAGTCCGTACGTTTGATGGTGAATAACCCAACGGGGTAGATCATCGAGGTGTTATAAGGCACAAGGGGAGCGCACATTCATCTAATTGTTCTGACGGCTCCAAAGAACTAGAGGGGAAGGACACGACTTCCTGGGGTACGTAAGGTGCTCCTAGTAGTCCTCTGTGCGGTGAAGTATGACTTAGGTTGTACTCGCAGGGTTCGGTCTGCGTGTAACTACTAGATGGGTGGGCCTTGACTGCAAAAGTAGCTGTGCAGTCAGAATGCTGTGACGCGGTGACACCAGGGTGATTCGGCGGTTGCCTCAACGGGGAGGCGGAGGGTCACGACCAAGGATAGTAGATTGTCGGATACCCGTCATCGACAGCCAGTGGGATGCGAAAAGACTAGAGCTAAACCCAAGATACCATTTCGCCCTTAACTATCGGGGTAAGGGGTTGAGCGGAGACGCCAAATGGATGTTTAGATTGTGTGTTATTAGGGGCATGTCGCTTAGCTTTTGTAGTCTTTACTAGTTGAGGGAGGGGCCCAGGTGGGGCCATAGCCACCATGAAACAGACCCTAGGAATATTTGTAGGGGCTCTTAAGACTGGCCTGCACAGGTATGGATATGCTCCCGACTGAGTTCCATGTTTCTTGCATCGCCCTACCATTGAACTCGGTGCACATTAAAGGACATGCAATTGAGGCATCGAGATACAATTAACAGTATGTACGAGGGACAGTCTAGATACATGCGTATCTGCTCTGGATGTTGTATCGTAGACTTGAGGGCATTACTCCGGTATGAATTCTGATTCGAACAAAGGTGGCAGTCCATACGTCGCGTAGCATAGAAATAACAGATATATGCGGAATGTAACGTTGTTATATAGAGATCCGTACGTCACTACGGCATAGGATGAGGGACTGCGTATATTTCGATGGTATTACGGTGGATACCGTGTGAGTGGGGTACCATGGGGTGTACCTTAATATTGGGGGTAGCTACACATATATTGTATTAGGTTAATCCACTGGGAAGTAAATGGGTACGACGTGTGTGTAAGCCTTGAGTGTTGTTAACCCAAAAAACCTAATAAATAAGAAGATATGATTGAACGGTATATGTAGTGTTATCCAAAGTGTATAATTTAAATCCAGTCACCAGAACTTGTGTTCTGACCCCTCTTCTCATAACATACTCGCAGGTTAGATTGTGGCGGGGACATGATAGCCTTGGATACTGGTTAGGCAGTATTATAAATACGGTAAGTCTATATTTTGACTATATTATATTTTATCCATTCCGCTGTGAGATATTTTCTGAGCTCTGACATGTTTTTTGTCTCTGTCTTTTCTGCATGATACCAGATAAAACCAATCCGAGTTTCGATAGATTGGAATTTTGAAAAAAAAAATTGGTCTGTCATAATTCGGGTTATCACAAAATGAAAGTCGTAAACCTCATTTTTCTCTACGAATTTGACATATCAAAATCGAATTTTGGAGTTTGGAGCTGCTCGGAAAATGCGATCAAAATCTGCATACCTAAAAGATTGAAGATTTCTGGCGAATTGGAGCGTTTTGGGAAGAAAGTCCACTAGTCAAAAGTTGTCCGGAATGACGATTTCTGATGAATTGTGTGTATGGATGTTCGTCGTTTGAAGCATGGATCAATGGATCATTCGCCAAAAGGGTGGATCTTGGTATGGATCGCACGTATTAATGGATTGGGGTCGCATGTTGATGGATCACCATGATTATTGCGCAAAAAATGGATGGACCGCACGAAAAATGATGGATCGTCTGGAAAATGATGGATCACCCGGAAAATGATGGATCACCCGGAAAATGATGGATCGCAAGAAATGGACGAAGGGCGAAGCTTCGATGTTAATTCAAGACAGAATATTCGAAGTGTTGTAAAGTGTTCATTGATCATCGTAATGCAACAAATGTGAAGATGACTCAAAGTTGTGAGCTCGTGGAGAATGGTTTCTCGAGACGGGGTCTGAGCTTATGGATAGTCGCTAGTGATGACGACTAGAGTTATGAAGGCTTAGACGTTATCGTTGTCGTAAGTTCTAGCGGGCTCAAATCAGGGATATAATAGTGACGCCTAAATGATTAATGGGACTAGTCGAGTGCCCTGGGTCCATGGGATGGGCCTAGTTGTCTCAGGGAGGCAAATGTATATGGGACGTGCAGATGTCTGACTAGAACTGGGGTTACCATTAGCTCTTGATGATTGGTAGGTTGGGCCAATCATACGATTAATGATGGTTTCAAAGCAGGATTGGCGGTGTTAGCTATAGTCATGGATGATTTTTTTTGCTTGTACCGTCTTGCGTAGATTGTCCAAAGTCTGAGGAGATATCTCTTGAGTGCTTGTCTGATGTTGGTTTAGGCCTTTGGGGCTTGTGCTTGAGGGATGTCGATTTCAATTAGGATGGTCTACGCTTGATAACTGGTTGCCATGAATATACTGTTTGTTTCTATCTGATTTTTGTAAAGGCTATCACTGTCGGGCGTGGGGGAGACGGGTTGGGTTCTTCCCTGATGTGTTGGTAGATTAGTTGATTGATTTACCTATATACTTTATTGATGATGTTAGATAGTTGTTTTATCGCTCATTAAGACTGTTGTCCGACTCAAGGTTTTATGTTTCCTCTTATTACCTTGGGTTGTTCATCCATTGTGCTGTGGATGGGTAGACGAAGTGGCAGGTTACAGGTGAAAGATCTTGTTGAGACGATGTTGCAGAGTGATGGCGAGTAGGAGGCTTACATACTATTGCTTCTATACATATATATATATATTGTTATTTTTCCGCTGTTATGATTTCTCTGAGTGATTGTAGTGAGGCATTTGGTACAGATTCTTTTTTTGTCCTTTTTTGCATGGATATTCTTTCAAGTTAATATGGAAGTTTAAGTTTTTGCTCAATTCTGCTTCACTATTATATGCATGCTGTATATGTTCTATTATATTTTATCTCTACGTTGTGAGTTATACGACAGGGCCCACTTATGTTAACCCGCCCTGATGATCGTCCATGACTGCATAACACGTCTTTCAGCGCATTATTCCTCTTGTTAAGCACGGGAGTTATGGGCGGTCCTCACTAGTATCTTGGGTGATAGAGACCCCTTGTTCACATGTGAATTTTGGAGAAGCCTACAAGCCGCATTGGGAATGACCCTAAACTTAAGTACAGTCTATTACCCTCAAACTGATGGCTAGATGGAAAGAGTGAATCAGATCTTGGAATTTGCTCAGATCTTGCATCATCGACTTCGGAGGAGTTTGGGAGCAGCATCTACCACTCGTAGAGTTTACATATAATAATTGTTTTCAAGCAAGGATTGGTATGTACCCTTTTGAAGCGCTTTACGGTAGGCCCTGCAAATCGTTAACTTGTTGGTGGGAAACTACCGAAAGGTTCTATTCGGACTAGACTTCGTCTGTGATTCCACGGAGAAGATTTCCTTGATTAGGCAAAGGATGAAGGCAACCCAAGACCATCAAAAATCGTATGTCGATAAGCGAAGGAGGGAACTTGAGTTTAATATTGGAGACTTAGTCTTCGTAAAGGTATCCCCTCTCAAGAAGACTGTTCAGTTTGAAAAGACTAGGAATACAGCTCCAAGATTTATTGGGCCTTTTCACATCATCGAGAAGATAGGAACTTTGTCCTATCGAGTGGGTCTCCTAGAATGTCTATTGGGAATTCATAATGTTTTTCATTTATCTCATCTGAGGAAATGCCTTCATGATTCTGCTATCAAACTCGAGCTTGATGGAATTGGGGACATAGGAAAGCTCAAGTTGAAGTTCGGGGTGCCCCGTTCCACTGCAAAGGTTGTAGATCACGTAATCAAGAGGAGACTCCCCAATTAAACCATTCGCCTCGTCTGAGTACAATGGGGAAATGATCATGTGGAAAGCACATGGGAGACCAAGGATAAGATGAGACAGACTCACCCAGAGCTTTTCTTTGGTAATTTTTCCTCCAAATTACGTTTATGGATGCGTTGTGGTCGCCAGATTGGATGTTAGGAAATGGATGCAACACAATTGCACAGCGCACTTATATAGAAATATATGCATATTATGTTGTTTTGCATACATACTGCATCACTTATTACACATACACGCTGGGATTGAGCTCACATTAGTAAGACTATAGTTCATAATCACCGTGAGTCATGGATGAATTAAAAATAACATGGGTGTACAACAAGAATGTTTAGAGCGAGTTTTTTTTTGCCCCTTCAAACAGATTTCAGAACGAAATCTATTTTAGGGGGTGGGAAGAATGTAATACCCCGTAAAATATACCTAAATATATAAATATTAATAATTAATGGGAATCATTAATTAAATAATAAAATAAAAAATGCTTAAAAATGAAATTTTTCAGTATTAAGAATTTGGCTACAAAAATCTTTTATTTGGATTTGTAGCGAAATTCTGATTCGTTTTCATATATGATATGTTGAAAAAGGTGCTCGCATGAAGAAATTACAATCAAATGAAATCAGATGGTAAACACACACACACACACATACACACACACACACATATATATATATGGTTTAATGAATAATATATATATCCATGAGATAAATAATATGATGAATTTGAATTTCAAATGACATGATAAGAATGTAGGGACAAAAATAGTTTATATAAGGTAGGGAATAAGCCAAATCAATTAACGTTGTATATAATTAATATCTCCATCCCCACATACTCTTATTGGGCGATTTAGCGACTAAGAGGTCGACCTCCCCTCTAGGAGGGGTGTCGATCGTCGGTTGACCACCCGCCTAGTGTAACAACCTGAATTCCGAAGACCAATTTTTTTTCTTCAAAATTCTAATCGATTGAAACCCTTGTTGGTTGTTCTGGTATCCTGCAGAAAAGACAGAGATATAAAATATATCAAAGCTTAGAAAATATCTCACAGTGGAATGGATAAAGTATAATATAATAAAAGTATAACCTTACCGTAGTAATAATACTGCCTAACCAGTATCCAAAGCTATCATATCTTTGCCACGAATCTAACCTGCGAGTATGTTATGAGAAGGGGGTCAGAACACAAGTTCTGGTGATTGGATTTAAACTATACACTTTGCATAATCCTACATATACCATTCAATCAGATTTCTTATTTATTAGGTTACTTGGGTTAACAACACTCAAGGCATACACACATACGTCGTATCCATTTACTTCCTAGTGGATTAACCTAATACAGTATATATATAGCTACCCCCCAATATTGAGGCACACCCCATGGTACCCCACTCGCACGGTACCTACCGTAATGCCATAGAAATGAAAGCAATCCCTCATACTACGCTGGAGTGACGTACGGATCTCTACATAACAATGTTACGTTCCACATATATCTGACATTACAATGCTACGTAAGCGTACGGACTGCCACCTTCGATCAAATCAGATTTCATCGCAGAGTAATGCCCTCAAGTCTACGATACATCACCCAAAGCAGACATGCATGTATCTACACTTTACCACGTACGTATTGTCAATCATATTCGATGCCTTAACCGCTCATAACCTCTAATGTGCACCGAGTTCCATGGCAGAGCTATACAATAAATACGGAACTTGGTCGGGAGCTTTTCCATATCTGTATAGGCCCGCCTTTAAGGGCCTCAAAATACAGATATCCCTCGGATCTGTCTTTTATGGTGGCTATGGCCCCACCTCGGCCCCTCCCTCAACTAGTAAAGACTACTAGAGCTAAAAGACTTGCTCTTAACAAACAATCTAAACATCCTGTTGGCGTCTACCCTCAACCACCGTACCTCGATAGTGAAAGGTGAATGGCATCTTGGGTTTAGCTCTAATCTTGTTGGTACCTGACGATCTACTATCCTTTTTGTTCCTGACCTTGCCTCCCGTTGAGGCGATTGTCGAATCACCTTAGTGTCACCTCGTCGCAGCATTCTGACTGCAATGCTACTTTTGCAGTCAAGGCCCACCCACCTGGTAGTAACGACCAACCTATGCGAGCATAGCCTAAACATCTGCCACCACACAGAGGACTACCAGAGGCACCTTACATATCTCAGGAAGCCACGTGCTTCCCCTTCCAGTGCTTCGGAGCTGACAAAAAAATCAGATGAACGTGCGCTCCCCTCATGCCTTATGACACTACGATGATCTACCATGTTGGATTATTCACCCTCAAACGTGCGGACTGGTCCAAGCGTCTCACTTTAATATGTTATTAGACCCTATGTCTAAACATTCTTTTATGCGCTTGCTTTACCTCATTAGGTTTCCATTTAACTTGGTTATTCCCATTCAAATTGACTTCTTGTTCAAGTTACCAAGTTCCTCTTGTTTATTAATTTCGGTCTTATAACTTAACCCATTCAAGCTTATTAATAAGCCCACAACATGTTATTCTCTAGATTGTGATCCAAGGTCTATAATACACAATCCGTTCATATTATTGTTTTATTTCATAATTGCCATAACATGTTCTACTTAATATGTAATCAAGTATATCTCAATTCACATGTTTTCTGTTTAACATGTCTGTCATTATTTATGATTAAATATAACTTATTTCATTTCATAGGTTTGCCTCATTATTTCTTATTTAATCATAATTCCATCTTATACTGTCACTACAACTTATCGTTGTTTACTTATTAACTTAGTTCTCTTAACTAAGGTTTACTAATAAGTTCCCTTTTCATAAATATAACTTATGTTGTCCTTATCAGCATATCTCAGATTCTCGTTCTCACACATAACTTAATTTACATTTAAGTACAGCTTATCTTATTACATAAGTTATTCCAATTTCCTTATTGTTTATTATAACCTAAGTTATAATTCCCACTTGTCCTTAGGACAAGCCTACCAATTATGTTACATTCTCATTAATGTAATTTATAATAGGTTATTATCATTCCTTATTCATTCCATTTCTTTTACTGTTGTAATTATCTTTCATTCATTTCCTTATTCATTTTCATTCATTTCCGTTAATCACAGTTAGTGCCATTTAATTCTATCCTTATATATATGCTTATGTACTAGACCTCTCACATTAAGCCTACCACTTGTGGATGTTGGATTTACCGGGCGGTTCCGAGCAGGTTTCTTCCACAAGTTGGCTTAACCTCGTGTCTTAGCACCGTTACATGTTTTATTTACGCACTAGACCTCTCACATTAAATTAACCACTTGTAGACGCTGGATTCTCTGGGTGGTTTCAGGCAAACTTTTACCACAATTGGAATTTAACCTCGTGTCTAAGTGCGTTACAGTTTTCTATTTACTGTAAAGTTTAGCGTATTATTCTTTTCAATTCTTTACTGTAATCTATTTTACATGTCATCATATTAAGCCCATTTTATGTCGCATGTTCTTTCTAAAATGTAATTGGTTCTATTCTAACATGTAATCATTTAATCATGTATTTGTTCAAATCTAACAAGTTGACATGTCATTTTCTCAATTCTACATCTAATAATTCAGGTACATAAAATGCCACAAGTGAATCATGTAACTACAACAGTAATCGTTACACATATTTTAACAAGTTTGCATTTCAATAAATGAACATTTTAGCATATTAAACGTTTCAACGTATGAATTTTCCAAAATATTGATATTTTAACAAATTAATATTTCAACATGTCATATTAGCATTTTATCACTTTACATTGCATAATAACGGGGAATGTTAAACGATAATATATCATTATCAAAAATGATATAACTTAAATCCACTCACCTAAATTGCTTTCCAATTCCTGAACCTGGTCCAGATCTAGCAGTCTATGGTTTTGTAATATCCCATATTTTCTGACCATTTATTGGAGATATTTTTTTTATTTAACATATTGAATTAAATAATGGGGTTCGACCATTTTAATTTGAAAATTTAAATTATATTAATAATATAATAATTTTTTTTCGGGATATTGAGAAAATGTTGAATTTGCTGTATAATGTGAACGAGCGATTTAAAGTGGTTTAGATATGGTTTATTTTGAATTATATAAATATATTCGTTATTAAAACGACGTCAGAACGTTTAATTCATAATTATATTATAAACGAATTAGAAATGGCGCGGTAGTTCGTAAATTTCGTTCTGAACTTCAACTGAGTATACATAATTCGTTTTAAGTCGAAATTCTGTGAGACCAAAAACGTTGGAATCGATTTGATTATATCTTTCATATGAAAGAGAAAAATCAAGATTTCGTGTCATAATTTGTTAGTTATGTCCGGTTAAAATTTTAAAATAGTCGCTATGAAAAATCGTTATGAAACGATAACGTTTATTTAAATTAATTAAATAAGGATTTGTATAAATATTTGACATCGTTAACTCAAAATTTTAATTATAAAGTTTAGAATCCGTCTTAGTCTTGTTGAGGGCTACATGATCTTTCGTTTTGAATTTATTCGATAATATCGGTTTTTTTTAAACTGTTTTAGAATTTAAATTAGATGGTCTTGACATTTTATAAGATTTATAAATAACCAAACGAACATATCAAATATTTAACTCTTGCCATAAATATATATTTGGTTCCGGGAACAAAAACAAAAACGACTAAATTCCTAAAATAGTATAGCTCAATGCATAGTACTAAATAAAGCACATCAAAGCCAAAGAACCCAATACACTATATGGTTCAATACAAAATAATGGTAAAAACCAGGGAAAAAATGCAGAAGTCTCTTCCAATGGAAACACTCCAATACTAAGACTGGAATTTTAAAAGAATTGTAACATTATTTAAGATCTCCATTGCCCTGTGTTGGTCTAACTAAACTGCATTTCCTCACAAAGGCTTAATTATGTCATGTAAATACACCATCCATATAAAAGTTAAGTCACATGAACCCACACGTCTATCTCAATCAATATATGAATCCACATACTCGTCAAAAGTATTACAACCATAAAAGTCAGAAATTTCATTGGAAAAATCTAATAAAAAAATGAATTCAACAATAAATCGAACAGCAAAGAAAATATATACACCATCAAATTTTACAGATTCGAATGTGACGGTATATTTTCATACATAAGGAAATCTAAGAGAAAATCTTCTCACAACATCAATCTTCGTCACCAACAATCCGTCCTGAAAAGTAGAGAGAGACAACTATGAGTAGCTAATAGGTATAAATATATTTCAAGTTGTAAAGAAGAAAAAAAGAGAGACATTGAATCAACAGTGAAATAACAGATACGAAACATTGATTCAACAACTCAAGAAACGATAGGGTACACAGCTATAGAAGCTAAATAGGAAGACAGTACGCAAATCATTCAAAGGAAACCATATATATATTATATACATGTGTTTTCAAATCCTGAAATGAAATAAACAAGTCAATAGCAAAATTGACAATACAAAAATACCATTCAAGGGTTGTATATACAGTGTGAATAGACAAGACCATATGAATAAACCGTGCATAGTTGTGTCTAGCCTATCCTGGGAACAGCTAAGACATTGCATTGCTAAGATGATGAAAGAAAAAATGATAAAAGAAAACAGAGGTAGATTTTTTTACATAAAATCTTTAGTGTATCCTACTGTACAATATCCCAATTTGAGATCGAATGTGATAGTTGTACTCAGACAGTACAATACAAGCAAGACAATACATGGAAATCCTATTGGAAGGCATCACATATTCACTGTTAAACATCACACAAACCAAGTTCCATCGCAAAGATCATAGCAGAACCGAAATCACCTAGGATTTAGGCACAACTAAGTCTAGCTAGGATGTAACAATTCGTAAATCACTGAATCCTTTCTAGTATAAATACACATGGTGTGTTCAACCACAAAAAAAATCAACTCAGTTCGAAATGAACAAAAATTCGAAACAACAGAAAACCGAAACAGAAATTAAAATTTGAAAAAAATACATAGCTTTTGGAGGGCCTCGATCTGAACTGGCGGAGGCCGTTGTGGGCATGGAGGGAACTCTTTAATTTCTAAGGATTTAGGGGTTATCAATGAAGCGTTGGGGTTCACGATGGTTTACGAAGGAGGTCGAGGAAATTGGGACAACCAGTGAAGCGGTGGTGGTACAACAGGACGAGGAAGGGGTTTCGGTACAGAGGGTTTGCCATTTTTTTCTTTTTTCCTCTCCGATGTTTGTGGCGACGGATGAAGTGATAAAATGGAACTGAGGGTTTGGATCGATGGCTTTAGGGTTATAAGGTGGATGCGGTTTTAATTGGGATGGGCTGGACCAAGTAAGTAAGGCCCAATGTTTTATTTTATTTGAACCTTACTTAGTTAAATATCCTTGTGAACTTCAAAAATTAATTAGAAATGCAAATGTGATCAGAATTCGATGAAACGAGAAACACTGGAACCGTGAAGACGAGTACTACGCGATGGACGAGGACTAAGCAGGGCAGACAACAGCTGGATTTCTCGGTTAAATTAAACATCATTTAATTTGACTGAAATGAGCTGATTTAACGACGAAATCAAATCAAAGGTGAGTTAAACTCACTCAGTGATTCCCGCTTATATTTTATAAGTTGGGTTTTTATTCTTGTGTGTTATGGTTGCTAGTATTTTGACTGGTTGATGATAGATATTCATATATTGTTGAACTGATGAAATTAAACGTCGTTTAATTTCAGTGAAACCCAAATCGTTATTTTAATGATTGGTCCCAATTAAGGTAAGTTACCTTATTGATCACGTTTATAAAATAAACGTGTTTCATTAAATGAATTGTTTTGATTGACTGTTGTGGCTGATATTGAATTGTCGATATAGACTGTTATGAGACCATTATTGAATTGTTTTGATTGGATGGTTGAATATTGACATGAAATTCACCATTTGTTTGGTTTAAACCAATGGGTACTATTGGTTGAGTGATCGGCAGTACATGGCCTATGAATTAATCGTTTTATAAATATCGATCTACCGTCAGGTAAATCGACGAGATGAATTATAAAATTTATTTTATAATTGAAGACTGACTTTTAAATCTATTATTTGAATTAAAGTTTGTAAAAGGGAAATAAATATTTATTATTTATTTATTTAATTTATAATTGATTTCAAATGAATTTATAAAGGAAATTCCTGATATGTATTAGAGTTATAAGCGAATAAGCAGAAATTAACTTAGTATGATATAAATAATTTTCTGAATCAAGGAATTAAGAAATCATGATTATACTTGAGAAGGAAATAAGAAGTTTAATGAAATATATTATAAAATGGTTATATGAGATGTGTTTGGTATTAAAATAAATATTGGATTTTGAATTTCACTAATGTCTATCTGAAGATAAGAAAGTTGTTGGACAAGGTCTGAGAGGTAAATAAATACCCCAACTTGGACGACTTTGGGATTATCTGAGGATGATATTAGTTGAAATGGAAAAAGGGGAAAATAATTTATTTTCATATGGAAAATAATAACGGGGGTAATGGAAGGGTCGGGAACGTGTAATGAGATTTCCTAAGTAATGGAAGGGGAAAGATTTTAGATTTATATGTATATACATTTTGTAATGATATCCCCGAAGTAAAGAAAGTAAATGAAGATTTTGGTATTTCTATAATAGAGGGAAATTTAAAAGTAAGTTTCAAGAATGGATTTACTCTAAAGGGATGAAGGGAAATTAACTTATTCAAGTAAAGAAACCAAAGAGATTCCGCGACATTTACAAATGATGGGATGAGTTGGTTTTCCCAATATTGATAATGAGAAATAAGTTTGAACGATAGTAGAATGGAAGATTGAATATGATTATAGAATATATTCCTGAGTATGAAATTAGTAGTTTGTAATAACCTTTCGTTAAATAAGAAATGAAAAGCTATATTGAAATATTTAAGAGTTAAGATTTTACTATCGTTAATCATTTTTTAAAGAGGCCATGTAGTGTTGTACTGGACTGATAAACTCATGTTTTTCACAAAATTATTTATTTGATAGTTAAATCACCAACTATCAAACTTGACCATACGATCATTGGCACGGAAAGACCGGGATCGAATTTATATTCGAAAACCATTCCGACCAGCGAATACGTGAAAGAAGATTATTAAAGATGTTGCAAGTGCAGACCGGCCAGAGATATTTCAACAATAATTCTGTCATGATTGGAATCTACGGATCGCAAGGACTTCTCGCTACTGATCTGTAGGGTGATTCCTAGGATGCAGTAGGAGGGTGCCTCCGGTTCGTCCTGTTCCTGGATGACCTGTATGGACGGATGTCTGACAGAGTATTTCCAAAGGAATTACATGCGTTGATTTCTCCAAACGTACCATAGTTGATGGCGGAGAAATGGTTATTCTCTAGCCAAATAAATTAGAGTATTATTGTAGATGTCAATCAGTGTGATCTGGCGGATCTGACGATGTGGCATTCAAAGTGTATGATGACCAGATGTGTTCTGACCTCAAGCCTCATCAACCGGGGAAATGACAAAAAATCGGGCAGGCAGCATGACTATGTGGGTCGCTCTCATTAGGGTTTATATTCACCTATCTAGAGAAATTCCTTTTGTTTCTTACTCTATCGATTCTGCCCAGTCCGGAAACGGTGGTTTGAGCCCAACCGTTGGTGATATCCATTCAATACACTCAAGAGAAATGAGTGGTCGGTCATGTGTGGGCCGGGTTGCAAGATGTTCTTGTTGAACCCAGGTGTATTCACCTCTAGAGATACATCATCGGAAGGCGGTCCCATACCTTGTCATAATTGGGAATCCAATCTCCAATAAGCGCCTGCGGTTTTGATTGTATACTGTATATGTGGAGCATGAGATACAAGCGTTCCACTAGATTGTTATTTACTTGTATTTAGACATTATTATAATACCAGAAAAGATATTGGTTTCAAAACTGTTTTGGGTTATCGTAAGGTAAAAACCATCCGTGTTTATGTGCGGATTTGGTCTTAAGATTATCCTTTTCTTTTGAAAAATTTTGAATTGAAAAATCAAGTTGAATGATTTACCCTTAATACTATGCGAATTTATCTCACTTTGGTTCACCAGACTGACCCGGTGTTTTTTAAATGCTCGAGTTAGCCCGGAGTGTACAGGTTCAGGTTATTGAATGCGGTGAAGAAACAGGCTGGAAGAGTTCAGATGTATGATATAATTCCGCTGTGTTGTATATAAGGGTAGACTATTATAACTGTCCAGATGTGTTCATGTACTCTGCTACTGTAAGTTATTTAAAGCTCTCAATAAAGATTTATTTCTTTATTATATTTTGTTCCGCTGCGATGTGAGACTCTGTGTTATGTTGGTTCTTCTTCTTCTTCTATTCTTATATTTCTTTCTTTCTTATCTCACCCTCTAACTTCTTTCCATAAACGTTCCAATGTTCTCGGTGTTTTGGGGGATCGGCATGAGATATGGTAAGGTATTTATGTCGATTTTCGAGGCCGAAATCCCTGGGTCGTTACAGTGGTATCAGAGCTGAAGGTTGAGTAGTAACCTTGGCTCTGTGGCGTAACCCGATAAAGATGGGGTTAGTAATACCCTAGATTGAGTTTGAGTGTATATATATATGAGAGCGTATTTGTAGATTTTATATACAAATGTTTTGTATTATGTTGTAGGTCGGTTCAAGTGTTGAAAAGCGTTGAACTGGTAAAGGAACACAATATTGTTTTGAAGAAGGGGTAAATGAAATAATTTTACTTGAAAATAAATTTTTGTATAGAAAGGAAATAATTTTCTCAAATTATTTAGATATGGTGTAATGACTAATTTGAATGGGATTCAGAATTTGGTTAAAATTTTGAATTGGAACTTGACTGGGTTAAGTGAAATTGAATTAAATAATTAATAATGATATTGGAATTAATTAATAAATGAGGTTGAAATTAAGTAAAGTTGATTTGAATTTGGAAATTAAGTGAATAATAATTAAATAGAAATCAATCGAATATCAATCAATTGATATTTAAACATGTTGAATTAAATTAAATAGTAGAATTGAATGTGAATTTAGTTGATTTGATTTAGTTTGTTGTGCCTTGGTTGTTGATTGATTATTGACTGTTTGTTAGATTGGTTGAATATATTTCATCCATGGATTGATAAAGAGTTAAATAAACTGAAACCCAGAAAGAGAAAAAAAATGAAGTGTTATGTTTCATATACGTGTTACTTATATGGTGGATTGAGTTAAGTACAGGTGCCCGGGGATTATGAGGATTGAGTTGATAGCGTAGATTACACGTAAATTAAGTAGTAGACTCAATCGCGCTCGAAAAAGGCATGCCTACACGAAAATATAAATTTTGGTTTTGATTTTTGTTTTTCGACCGTGTGGATTGATATTATTCGTTCCTGCGATATCACAGAAGTTCCTCCGTGCAGGGGAGACTCTGCTGAATTTTTCGAGAATTTAATGTGTTAGAATATTTTCGATAATACTTCGAAATTTTGTTTTACCAAAATAAATTGGTTTTGCTTTGGAATAAAATATATTTTTAAAGTTAATGGGATTTGCAACCTTTTTTTTACCTTGGCAATTTCGAGGACGAAATTATTTTAAGGGGGGAAGAATGTAATATCCCGTATTTTCTGACCATTAATTGGAGATATTTTTTTATTTAACATATTGATTTAAATAATGTGGTTCGACCACTTTAATTTGAAAATTTAAATTATATTAATAATATAATAATATTTTATTTTTGGGATATTGAGAAAATGTTGAATGTGCTGTATAATGCGAACGAGCGATTTAAAGTGGTTTAGATATGGTTTATATTGAATTATATAAATATATTCGTTATTAAAACGACGTCAAAACGTTTAATTCATAATTATATTATAAACGAATTAGAAATGGCGGGTAGTTCGTAAATTTCGTTCTGAACTTCAACTGAGTATACAGAATTCGTTTTAAGTCGAAATTCTGTGAAACCAGAAACGTTGGAAACAGTTTGATTATACCTTTCATATGAAAGAGAAAAATCGAGATTTCATGTTATAATTTGTTAGTTATGCCCAGTTAAAATTTTAAAATAGTCGCTATGAAAAATCATTATGAAACGATAACGTTTATTTAAGTTAATTAAATAAGGATTTGTATAAATATTTGATATCGTTAACTCAAAATTTTTATTATCAAGTTTAGAATCCGTCTTAGTCTTGTTGAGAGCTACATGATCTTTCGTTTTGGATTTATTCGATAATACCAGATTTTTTTTAAACTGTTTTAGAATTTAAATAAGATGGTCTCGACATTTTATAAGATTTATAAATAACCAAACGAACATATCAAATATTTAACTCTTGCCATAAATATATATTTGGTTCCGGGAACAAAAACAGAAACGACTAAATTCCTAAAACAGTACAGCTCAATGCATAGTACTAAATAAAGCACATCAAAGCCAAAGAACCCAATACACTACATGGTTCAATACAAAATAATGGTAAAAACCAGGGGAAAAAAATGTAGAAGTCTCTTCAAATAGAAACACTCCAATACTAAACTGGAATTTAAAAACAATTCTAACATTATTTAAGATCTCCATTGCCCTACGTTGGTCTAACAAAACTGCATTACCTCACAAAGGCTTATTTATGTCATGTAAATACACCATCCAAATAAAAGTTAAGTCACATGAACACACACGTCTATCTCAATCAATATATGAATCCACATACTCGTCAAAAGTATTACAACCATAAAAGTTAGAAATTTCATTGGAAAAATCTAATAAAAAAATGAATTCAACAATAAATCGAACAGCAAAGAAAATATATACACCATCAAATTTTACAGATTCGAATGTGACGGTATATTTTCATACATAAGGAAATCTAAGACAAAATCTTCTCACAACATCAATCTTCGTCACTAGCAATCCGTCATGAAAAGTAGAGAGAGACAGCTATGAGTAGCTAATAGGTATAAATATATTTCAAGTTGTAAAGAAGAAAAAAAGAGAGACAGTGAATCAACAGTGAAATAACAGATACGAAACATTGATTCAACAACTCAAGAAACGATAGGGTACACAGCTATAGAAGCTAAATAGGAAGACAGTACGCAGATCATTCAAAGGAAACCATATATATATTATATAAATGTGTTTTCAAATCCTGAAATGAAATAAACAAGTCAATAGAAAAATTGACAATACAAAAATACCATTCAAGGGTTGTATATACAGTGTGAACAGATAAGACCATATGAATAAACCGTGCATAGCTGTGTCTAGCCTATCCTGGGAACAGCTAAGACAATGCATTGCTAAGATGAAGAAAGAAAAAATGATAAAAGAAAACAGAGATAGATTTTTTTTACATAAAATATTTAGGGTATCCTATTGTACAATATCCTAATTTGAGATCGAATGTGATTGTTGTACTCAGACAGTACAATAAAAGCAAGACAATACATGGAAATCCTATTGGAAGGCATCACATATTCAATGTTAAACATCACACAAACCAAGTTCCATCGCAAAGATCATAGCAGAACCGAAATCACCTAGGATTTAGGCACAACTAAGTCCAGCTAGGATGTAACAATTCGTAAATCACTGAATCCTTTCTAGTATAAATACACACGGTGTGTTCAGCCACAAACAAAATTAACTCAGTTCGAAATGAACAAAAATTCGAAACAACAGAGAACCGAAACAGAAATCAAAATTTGAAAAAAATACTTAGCTTTTGGAGGGCCTCGATCTGAATTGGCGGAGGCCGTTGTGGGAATGGAGGGAACTCTTTAATTTCTAAGGATTTAGGGGTTATCAATGAAGCGTTGGGGTTCACGGTGGTTTGCGAAGGGGGTCGAGGAAATTGGGACAACCAGTGAAGCGGTGGTGGTACGACAGGACGAGGAAGGGGTTTCGGCATAGAGGGTTTGCCATTTTTTTCTTTTTTCCTCTCCGATGTTTGTGGCGGCGGACGAAGTGATAAAATGGAACTGAGGGTTTGGATCGATGGCTTGACGGTTATAAGGTGGATGCGGTTTTAGTTGGGATGGGCTGGACCAAATAAGTAAGGCCCAATGTTTTATTTTATTTGAACCTTTTCTAGTTAAATATCCTTGTGAACTTCAAAAATTAATTAGAACTGCAAATGTGATCAGAATTCGACGAAACGAGAAACACTGGAACCGTGAAGACGAGTACTACGCGATGGATGAGGACTGAGCAGGGCAGACAACAGCTGGATTTCTCGGTTAAATTAAACATCGTTTAATTTGACTGAAACGAGCTGATTTAATGACGAAATCAAATCAAAGGTGAGTTAAACTCACTCAGTAATTCCCTCTTATATTTTATAAGTTGGGTTTTTATTCTTGTGTGTTATGATTGCTAGTATTTTGACTGGTTGATGATAGATATTAATATATTGTTGAACTGATGAAATTAAACATCGTTTAATTTCAGTGAAACCCAAATCGTTATTTTAACGATTGGTCCCAATTAAGGTAAGTTACCTTATTGGTCACGTTTATAAAATAAACGTGTTTCATTAAATGAATTGTTTTGATTGACTGTTGTGGCTGATATTGAATTGTCGATATAGACTGTTATGAGACCATTATTAAATTGTTTTGATTGGATGGTTGAATATTGACCTGAAATTCACCATTTGTTTGGTTTAAACCAATGGGTACTATTGGTTGAGTAATCGGCAGTACATGGCCTATGAATTAACCGTTCTATAAATATCTATCTACCGTCAGGTAAATCGACGAGATGAATTATAAAATTTATTTTATAATTGAAGACTGACTTTTAAATCAATTATTTGAATTAAAGTTTGTAAAAAGGAAATAAATATTTATTATTTATTTATTTAATTTATAATTGATTTCAAATGAATTTATAAAGGAAATTCCTGATATGTATTAGAGTTATAAGCGAATAAGCAGAAATTAACTTAGTATGATATAAATAATTTTCTGAATCAAGGAATTAAGAAATCATGATTATACTTGAGAAGGAAATAAGAAGTTTAATGAAATATATTATAAAATGGTTATATGAGATGTGTTTGGTATTAAAATAAATATTGGGTTTTGAATTTCACTAATGTCTATCTGAAGATAAGAACGCTGTTGGACAAGGTCTGAGAGGTAAATAAATAACCCAACTTGGACGACTTCGGGATTATCTATGGATGATATTAGTTGAAATGGAAAAAGGGGAAAATAATTTATTTTCATATGGAAAATAATAACGGGGGTAATGGAAGGGTCAGGAACGTGTAATGAGATTTCCTAAGTAATGGAAGGGGAAAGATTTTAGATTTATATATATATACATTTTGTAATGATATCCCCGAAGTAAAGAAAGTAAATGAAGATTTTGGTATTTCTATAATAGAGGGAAATTTAAAAGTAAGTTTCAAGAATGGATTTACTCTAAAGGGATGAAGGGAAATTAACGTATTCAAGTAAAGAAACCAAAGAGATTCCGCGACATTTACAAATGATGGGATGAGTTGGTTTTCCCAATACTGATAATGAGAAATAAGTTTGAACGATAGTAGAATGGAAGATTGATTATGATTATAGAATATATTCCTGAGTATGAAATTAGTAGTTTGCAATAACCTTTCGTTAAATAAGAAATGAAAAGCTATATTGAAATATTTAAGAGTTAAGATTTTAAATACGTGTTGTAATTCAAGAACCGATATTAAATCTTACATCAAACTCATCGCACTAGTTAAAATATCTTTATAGTTCTCCTTATCTTTTGGAAGCTTCACTTTCCAAATATAATTAATATCGCTTAATTCGTTTATTAAATAATTGTTTACTAAACATCATTTTAATTAATTCTCGACTTATTCAAATAACCTTGTTTTAAACTGGATTATCATTACAAAATCCTATTTTTCAACTTCGTTTACCAAGCTCGATTTCAATCCCTTTTCCAATCTCCTTTCTTTCGGGAAATCCCTTTTCAATTCCCTTAACTTAATTCCATTCTCAAGTATTCCGAATTTAAAACAACGCTTTAATTTCACATTCCCTTTATAACCAGGTTTATACATTTCAGGTTTTACCTAAACCCCTTTATATCCCCAAAACAATTACTTACTTAAATATATCCCATTAAGAAGTAATTAATTAAATAAATAAATTACTTTTACATTTATTATTGTAAAATCAGTTTTATTACAAAGATGAATAATAAATTTCTTTAAACTCTTCTTAGAATTCAAACAACCATTTGTTAAATGAATTTATTTAGTTTATCAACAAACTAATTATAAAACCCAACTTGGTCAATTCAAAACACGATTACTCCTCCAACCCATTCCAGTTAATTCCTCATTTAAATTAATTAAAATATAATTAATTTAAACAAGTTCATTTAACTGTTCATTTAACACAATTAATCAAGTACTTAACCACTAGGTTATTATTCCTTATTTGCTTCATAATACTTATTAACGTAAGAATTTGTTTTCAAAAACCATTTCATAATTTCTTATAAGATTTAATAAATAAATAAATAATATTTATTGCCTTAAAATAATTTAAAAATTAATAACTTTCCAAACTACTTTAGTTATAAAATAACCTTAATATTTATCGACTCACTGTCGATAAAATCCATATTTATAAATCGATCGATTTCCAGGCCAGGTGATGCCAATTTCCCAACCATACTACCCATTGATTAATATCAGATATAAATGTTGAAACATGTTTCCACAATCAACAATAATCAATCATCCCTTTTATTTGACTGAAAATTTCTATAACAATCATCAATCAATTAACAGATCATTCAAACAATTCAACCAATTTCAAACACGTTATAAACGTGGCCTATCAAGGGAGATTTCTTTATTTGGGTAAAATCAAAACGATTGGTATTTTACTAAAATTAAACGACCATTTAATTTTAGTGGTTGAGTCAACAATAAATATATTTAACTAGCAAACAGTCAACTACTAACAAGCAAAACACGCAAAATAAAAACCCAATTTATATCAAATATAAATGGGGAGAGCTGAGTGAGTTTAACTCACCTTGATTTGAATTCGTTGATAAAAAGATCTGGTTTAGTCAAATTAAACAAACGTTTAATTTTACTAAAATTCCCAGTTGTTCCCGATCCAGACCAGACCCTGCTCCATCTCGAAGCTCTCGTTTCTACAGTCCTAACGCAACTGAACGCGCCAGAATCTGATACCGTATGTTTGAGAAATCACCTAAACAAGTTTTATAAATAATTAAATTTTAAAACATGATGCTTATTTATTTTTATGGGCTTTTACCTTAACTGGCATCCCACATACCCAGCCCATTATCTCCCTTCAAAACCCTCACATCCGATCCTAATCCACACAAAATGAACGCCGCCTCCAGAAATTACCTCCGTGGCTGAAGATCCAAAACTCTAATCCCCTTTCCTGTTCGACGGCGTCGCAACCCCTACTCAACCACTCTCTCGGTCCTCTCCGCTATCCACCCTCAAGTTCAGCAAACCTTAAAACCCCTTCGACCCCCTACCGTGGTTTCGCCAGACAATCTCAAGCATTCCAAGGGAATAGAGTAGCTTCCTCCTTCATCCACTATGGATAGCTGACCGAACACTAATTCCCTGGGTTTCGAACCAACACACGAAATCAGATAAGTGTTTTCAGTGATTTTTGGCTTATTGTATTTTTTGTGTTGATTTTTTTCTGGTCCGAACTATTTTCTGTTTACTGTATTGATACATATTGTTCTGGAATGGACGAAACACAATGTATGATCCATATATTTATAGTGTGGTTTGGTTGAGATAAGGTCAAAGTCCATCATAGTCTATCTTAGATAGGATCATCTACCATAAGCTTAGACTAGGTGATGGAACTGTGCGATGGATTTTGGTGAAGATTTTGTTGGATTGAGTATTTACTTTCCAATACTGTTGCTCTGTTCAAAAAGAACAGTGATCGAACTGTGTGAGTATGTATAGGCTAGGTGAGGTACGACAATGACTTGTTTATTTCCCCCAAATATTTAAAAACTGTAGATTCTGATTTTTGTGTGGATTTACAATACAGTCTTGTATAAATCTACTGTAAAAATATATATACACATATTTGATGTAGATTTGGTATATGAATATATATCAAATTGATTAGTTGTTCATCTACATTTCCCTATCTGTTTCTGATTTATTTCAGATTTTCAGATCTGTATTCTGCTCATGATCTGTGGAGGCTTAATATATGAATACATTTCTTTTTAACTGTTCCCTTTCTCTTAGCTGTTCATGACATGTTCTTAGCTGTTTCTTTAGCTATTAGGCTATGCATTGCTAATTCTTTTAGCTATGCCTATGAAGGTGTTTTGCACTGTTTCATGAAAGAAACCAAGGCCTATTGATATTAATTAATTAATGAATCTTTTTAGTTCTTCGTGTTGTTATGGCTTATCATAGATTTTTGAATATAAGATTTACTGTATGTGAACATGCAGTTTTGCCATGAAAGGAATGCATGGATTTGTGCAATCCATTTCGTTCTTCTTTCCAGATTTGATATACACTTGATATTTTTTCTTTTCTTTCTTCTTTTTTTCTTTCTGCCTTCTTCTTATGCTGTTCATTACTATTATGAAATCATCCTTTTTGATGGGTTTTTCTTCTTTTCGCAGATCAAAACTGATGGGTACAACACGGATTCACTCGTCCTGGAGGCATACAGAAGTTGATCTTCACATGTTATAGATTTGTACTTACAAAATTGTATAAAATTGTTTGCTAATTTTCAGAGTTGTTGGTACCATTGCCGCCAAGTAGTGCCATTCAAGATTTATGGTGGAAATTTGTAGTAGTTTTACATATACTTTAATTGATGTCAATGTCGGTATTAAAGTGTTGTAATGGCAAAGGATTTGGTATAGGATTATGGACGTGAGGAACTATTCTTACCTTTTTGTATTGTCTTGTTTTCCACTATTCATGATTTCTTGTTTTCCTGTTTGAATTTGATGATATCACTTTTTGTTGAATACATGATCCTAGTTCAAGATTTGGCATGCATATGATTCTATGTTAATTTTTTTTTTTAATGTATGGTATCAGCTTTTGACCACTTTGTAATGGCTTTGTTTGTATGATATTACTTATGATTTTTCATTCTACTGATGTTCTCTAAATGTTGTTCATAATGGGTTTTAGGTTCACGCCTCATGTAAGAGACCACACCGTATACTACATACTTGGAAATGTTTTATGCTCGAATCCATTTCCTTTAAATAAAACTAAATTTGCTGTTATACGCCAGGTCCAAGCGAGGTTGAAATACTCGAAATAAACCCATTTGTATTGTCGAACCAAAAGAAAATGCTGATGTATATGTCAACATATACTTTCAAGGGTTTATTTACAAATCTAATATAATATTTGTTATAATATAAATTAAATTCAAATGGTTAGATTAACGAAAATAATTAAATAAATATCATCGAATTTATTTAAACAACGTTTTTAAGTTTTAACGGTAGAATTCAAACTCGACACTAACATTCTAGTTTTAAATAATATTTATATAAAAATCCTTTAATATTAATAAATAAATCGCTATAATTTAAAACGATTTCACAGCGACTATTTGAAAATTTGATTTGGACGTAACTTGAAATTTATAAGCTGAAATCTCGATTTTTCTCTTTCATTAGAAAAATATAATCGAGTCGGTTCAAACGTGTCTCGTTTCATAGAAATCCGACTTATATCGGATCCTGTATATTTAGTCAAAGTTGAAATCGAAAATTTCGAACTACCGTGACGTTTTCGAGCTCGTTTTAATTAATATATATTTATTCGAACTCCATTTAAATAAATAAATTCGATTAGAATCCATTATATTTCTAATATAATATATAAACAAATTTAAATATTCTATTTTAAATGGCCGAAAAATCTGGGACGTTACGGTAAGCGAGCTTATGGGCGAAGATGAGTGGAAGTAAGCTCTTGCATATTAATGAGATTATCAGAGAGAAATTTGTGTGATATCTCATCCCTTGTTGACATATCCACTTATCTCGTGTCTATATCAAGTCTTTGGCAAGCACATTCTAAAATTTGACCTAGTCGTTCATTGAAGGCAGCACACGTTTCCATAAACCCAAGACCAAACGGTATCCTTTATGACTTGAGGTTTAGTTTGGTCAAGATTCAAATTTGCTACAAATAACCTCACTAGTAGAGGACAAATTTTGACATTATTTTTATTATAATTAACTAGTGATTCGAAATGAAAGTGTCTAGCATATTGTTGTAATCGATAATTTGAGAAAGCATCAAACTTTACAGAAACACCTTTGAAGAATTTGGAGTCCTTCATTGCTTTGCATCTTGCCTTGGGGTATCATCCCATAGCCATTTTTGGATTAGTTCTTCGGAAGGAGGATTTGATTCTTCTTCTCTTGTTCTTTTACCTCGATTTGCCATGATTTAGTTATGAAAAGTTGAAGTTTTTAGGTAATTTTTTGATTTTGGGGGTTAGGGTTTTTATATATGGTAAAAAGATGAAGTGGTAAAAGTGAAAAGATGAAGAGATGAATGGTTGTGATGATTGGTAATAGTCATATACCCTTTTATAAAAACACGTCATTTTTAATTCAGACCTCTGATATTTTTAAAACAAATGTCAGTTTTGTGTTGATTTGAACCCGAAAGGAAATAGTTTAAATTTGGGTCATTTTAGATGTCTTTATTTTTGTGGTTAGACGTCTGATTCTGGGGTAAAAAAAAATTTGACCAATGAATCAAACGTCTGAAATTTTTAGTCAAACGTCTGTCTGGGAAATTTTTTTAACCCGCAAGGATATAGTTCATTTTATTCATGTTTCAAACAACTATTTTATTTTGTACAAATGTATGTTTTATGGTTAAAATTCTTGTCAGACCTTATGCTCAGACGTCTGTTTCTTTTATACCAGATGTCTATTTAGGAAATTTTTGCAAAAAAAGAACTTTACTTTTTTATATATATGATTGAATGACATGGTAAATTAATATATATATATATATATATGAAACAAAATTTTAAATTTTAGAAGGTGGAGTCTTCTTTGATGTTGATGAACTCGTTCCTTCATTAGCTTTATAATTGTTATCCCACGAGTTTGGACTATACGACGGTCGTTGAGGAGAGAAGGTATAGTGTTTCAATATAGGGTTCACTGGGTCTTTTTCAGTTCGATAAGAGGAAGACGGATCAATAGGGTTTGGCGGGATTGGTAAGGGTGAAGTAACATCCTTTTCTTTTGGACCACAAAATTTGTAGATTGTTTATTTTAAAATTTATTTTTGGTAGACCTTTTACTAACTTATGTTTCGAAAGTCTTTGTATAGTTTTAAAATTTATATGACAAAAGCGCTTATGCCATAACCAAGAGTCGTTGTTATTGGCTATCAAACCATTTCTTTATTATTATTAGCTTTCGTATTTAAAACATAAATATTTCTATCTCAATTTCCTTTAAAGATAATATTTTGTTCTTTGTCAAAAATACTGCATTTGTTTTCAGAAAACGTTATTTCAAAACCTTTGTCACATAATTGACTAATACTTTAAAATTTTAACTAAGGAAACATTAGCAATAAGAGGTAAATTTGAGATACCATAGTTGCACACATCTCCTTTGCCAATAATAAAGCATTTTGAGTTATCTCCGAGGGTAACTGAGCCACCATCAAAGTTTGAAATATTGGTTAGCATATCTTTGTCTCCGGTCATGTGTTTTGAGC
Source organism: Allium sativum (assembly GCA_030737875.1). Lineage (NCBI taxonomy): Eukaryota > Viridiplantae > Streptophyta > Magnoliopsida > Asparagales > Amaryllidaceae > Allium > Allium sativum. The sequence continues at coordinate 839,550,196 of CM060926.1, forward strand.
AACCACTGTCTAAGATCCATTTTCTCTTTTTGAGTGGGACCTGCAAAAAATATTAATAAGCACATTGGTACCCACTTTTTGATAGAATCCTAAGAGTTAGGTCTTAGGAATCCAAATCCAAGTGGGTTTAGTATCCCTTTTGTATAAATAATTTTTATTATTATGCACAGATTGCATAAATGAGTTAATATGTTTATTTCTAATCAAACTATTATTAGTTTTTGGAACCCATATTTTAATTTTATTAATCCTTTTTAAGGATTTTGATTTGTCTTTAATTTTTGAATCAATTTTCCTCTTCAGTTTTGTTTTTTTTATTGGAGGAATTTTTTATTCTTTTTTAATTCCCAAACCATTTTTGTTTGAAGATGGTCGAGAATTTTCTATAATTCTTGACAAATTTTCTCTACCCTTATTAAAGTTTGAAACATTTTTAGAGATGCTTTCTAACTTAGTTTGAATACTTCTATTTTCTAATTTTAATTCTTTTATTTTAGTTTTCAACATGTGATTCTCAGAACTAATTTCATCATTCTTTGTCTTTTGAGTTTCAATTTGTTGACTCAAAAAAGAAAGATGACTGTCTGAATTTGTAAGAGTCTCTTGAAAATTTTCAAGTTCTTCTTCTAAAATTAATTTTTCATCTTTCAGCATGTCTCTTTCAAATTCAGCTTTATTCTGATTTTCACGAGTTTCTTTAAGCTTTTTCTTTAGAGTTTTTATAACATTTAAAAATTCAGCATTAACTTCTATTGATTCTTCATAAGATAAGTCACTTACTTAGATTCTTGAGCCATGAAGCACACATTTGCTTGTTCATTTTCGCTTTCACTATTACTGTCACTATCTGGTGAATCTGAATCTGAGTCGTCCCATGTAACAGAAAAAGCCTTCTTCTTGAATTTATCTTTTTTATTCTTGTTGTTGAAGTTTTTCTGATTTTCTTTAATTTCTGGATAGTCCTTTACCATATGACCCTTTTTATGACAATTAAAACATTCCAATTTTGAGGATGAAGGTTTGTTTGAGATATTCTTTTTGAAATTTCCTTTTCTATATTTTAGAAATTTCTTAAAGTTTCTGGCTATAAAGGCCTAGATCTTCGTCTTCTGATTCAGATTCTTCTTTATGAGCATGAAAGGCCACATTCTTCTTTTATTGCGCTAATTCCCTTTTTGCTTGAAGATTTACTTCATAAGACATGAGATTGCCTATGAGTTCTTCTGGTTTCATAGCTGATAAATCATTTGCTTCCTCAATGGCTAATACTTTTCTTTCCTAGTCGTCAGTTAGAGAGTTTAGTACTTTTGATATGATATCAAAGTCACTATATTTTTCTCCCAGTACTATCAATGCATGTAAAATGTCTTGAAATCTTGAATACATTTCATTAATAGTTTCATTTTGTTTCATCTTGAAATTCTGGAACTGGTTTTTAAGCATTGAAATTTTTGTTTGTTAGACTTTGTTTGTTCCTTCATGGATAGTTTTCAGTGTTTCGCATATTTGATATGCTGATGTACAAATGCTAACACGATTGAACTCATTTCTATCGAGAGAAAAATATAGCATGTTCATAGCTTTTGCATTTGCCTTCTCTTTTTGAACTGTTGTCCAAGCTGAATATTCTATTGTAGGTGTCGTGAATTCTTTTTGAGCAGCATTCCATGCACTAATACCACTTGCTTGCATATAAATCCTCATTCTCGTAGCCCAATAGTTGTAGTGCAGTCCATTGAATAGAGGTGGTCTTTGAGTAGATTGTCCTTCGACAAATGTTGTTGAGCTAGTACTTGGGTTATTCTCCATTTTATCAAGGTATCAAATAACGGTGTTACAGTTATAGGATGGCCTTGCTCTGATACCAATTGAAAAAAGGCTATACAGCGGTAGGATCGTTTAGAATGGAGTATAAGATGAAATATATAGTTGAGTAGTAAGTAGATATCACACAGTCGATTTATACTAGTTCGAACCACTGTCCTACATCCAGTCCCAGACTCACTTCTGGTATTTCACTATCACTATCACCCTCACTTTACCCGAAGGAATAGGTTCACAAATACCCGAACAACCGAATGGGGTTTCTTGCCTTAACTGTCGAAGAGGTCTTTCTTAGTACAGAATAATTGATGACTTATTTTTGTTCTTGTTAACACGGATATGTCAATATACAATACACCCTTCCTATAGTTTTTCCTTGGTGATAAACGTGAAGCTTGTGAAAGATTATGGAAGATTATATTGTAAATAGTGTGCTTTTTGAAAACTAGAGAGCTTTGAGTAAGATAGAAATAGTTAGAATGAAATTCAATGATTTGATCAGTTAATCAAGTCTCTATTTATAATATACAAAGAGTTGTAACTAATCACAAAGAGATTCCATCAAGAGAAATGATATAGAGAGTTGTGACTCTTCGTAATAAGTTGCAACCCTTCGTAATCAGATGTTTGAATATAAATTTCAGATGTCTATTTTGAATTTGAAAATAGAATAGCAAGGAATTAGTTCATTTCGGATCAGATTCAAACATCTGAAAAACTCAGAACAGACGTCTAAATATTATGGAAAATTTAATTTTGTCTCAGCAAACAGACGTCTGTCTGATTAAATTCAGATGTCTGTTTTCTGGGCAAAACTTATTCCTTTCCTCTTTTGAATATGAATATATATATATATGTAATATGTATGTGTGTGTAATCATCAAGGAAGACTTTAACATGAAAATCTAGGACTAACAGACTCTTACAACACATTCAATCTTCATTTTGGTGTTCTTGAATCTGCTTGTCGAATATCTTCCTGCAAAACAAAGTTAGTCGATAATATATATGCTTATGTTTATTTGTCATATTTAAAATATTTATATAGTGAGATCCAACAAGATGAACATGCGCTCCCCTCGTGATTATGACACCACGATGATCTACCCCGTTGGGTTATTCACCCTCAAACGTGCAGACTGGTCCAAGCGCCTCACTTGAATATGTTATTAGACTCTATGTCTAAACATTCTTTTATGCGCTTTCTTTACCTCATCGTGTTTCCATTTAACTTGGTTATTCCCATTCATATTGACTTCTTATTCAAGTTACCCAGTTCCTTTTGCTTAATAATTTCAGTCTTATAACTTAGCCCATTTAAGCCTATTAATATGCCCACAACATGTTATTCTCTAGATTGTGATCCAAGGTCTGTAATCCACAATCCCTTTATATTTTTTTTTTGATTTCATAGTTACCCTAACATGTTATACTTAATATATAATTAAGTATATATCAATTCACAATTCACATGTTTTCTATTTAACATGTCAGTCATTATTTATGATTAAATATAACTTATTTCATAAGTTTGCCTCATTCTTTCTTATTTAATCGTAATTCCATCTTATACTGTCACTACAACTTATCGTAATTTAACTTAGTTAATTCATGTTGTATAACGAGAAAGCTATCCTTGCAGCCGTAGCTACCTTCAAGTCATCTCTCAACCCTATCTTTGATGATAATCCCAATCCTATTGGGACTTCCTCTTCTCCTCCTCCTTCCTCTTCTTCCCCTCCTGTTAATCCAATTCATAGATTGCCTCAATCTGCTCCTGTCTTTATAGCGGATGAGGATGGGTTCATCACAGTGAAAAATCGCAAAAACAATGCAAAATCAGATCCAAGTCTGAAGAAATCAAATCAGTTTCAAAAAGGGGTTGGCAAATTTAATGAATACCCGTCTAGGGGTTTCAAGAAACCATACCTGGCTTATAGCGGGAGCCGTTTTCAAACCAAGAAGTCGAATAATGCACAAGATAATGGAAAATCAATGAGAGCCAATACCCCAATTGAAAGGGCAACCTCCACATGGGCTGACCTAGTCAAGAAAGGGGGAAAGATTCCAATCTGGATCTGAATTATATACCTCCGACATCGACAACTGGAGAAGAAAACATTGTTATTGTCAATAAAGAAATTTGCAATAGGACTGAATTCAAATGGAGCTTTTCCATTATTGCTTATGTTTTCGGTAAGCGACCGCCGTATCACTATTTTAGAGCATTTGTAGCTAGAACATGGAACCCTAGTGGTTCATTTGAAATATTTACTCGTAAAACGGATTTTTCGTCATCTGATTCACCAATATTGAGGATTGTGAAAAACTTCTTAAAGGAGGACCATATTTCATAAATGGAAAGCTCATTATCCATAAGAAGTGGAACACGAAATCGATTCTTGATCGATATTTGCTTAGCACGATGCCGATATGGATAAGATTACCGGAATTAAGCCTTAGATTATGGGATAAAGAAGACTTTAGCGCCATTGCTAGTGTTGTAGGAATTCCACTGAAATTGGATGAACAGACGGCGAAAGAAGCTAGATTGAGTTACACAAGAATACTGGTAGAAATAAAAGTGGAAGCGGATCTACTAAATGAAGCTATGATATATTTACATGATGGTGAAGTTATCTTACAGCCAATAGCATATGAGTCTATACTTGATAGATGCAAGGTTTGTAAATGCTTTGGTCATTCTACTGTAAATTGTGAAAACAATAAGTATATAGTAGAAATACCAAATGAATGCACAAACATTGGGATTGAAGAAGACGGTATGAATGGTATCATCTCAAATGAGACGCAAGCTATAATCTCTTATTCAACATGCCTTTCCCCATCAGTTGAGGAAGACAACATGAATATAGATCCATTATCAGTCAAAAAAATGGGTCGCAATATGATTAATGTTACTGAATTCCCTCAAGAATCTGCGGTGTATTCTGATAAAATTCAAATTGATTTGGCTCCTGACAAAACTATGGGTACTATGATATCAGTACACATAGAAATGGTGGAGCATAATGTTTTTAAAACCATTGAAGAAATAAAATCAGATGGGGAAATTAATAAACAGGTCATTGGATCCTCCCCCCATTTGAAGGATCCAAGATTATTTACAAATTCTGGAATTTTAAATTCTAATGTGGTTGATTCAGAGTAATGCTCCAGCTTAATTGCTGCTGACCCTATCTACACTAATGCTGGTCTGCTTCCTGTAGATCTTGCTCCCTCCAACCACTCAATTTCTGATAAGGATATTCAGAATGCCATAAATAAATCTATGGCTTCTTCGTCCAAAGCAGCACCTGAACCTGCATATTAGAAAAAGAAAAAAACCAGAACCATAAGCCTTTCTGACGTAGGAGCAATAGAAGAAGTTGAGGACAAGGCAGACCACGATTTCAGGAAAAAAATACATTGATAAAAATGTTAACTGGGGAAAGCAGCTGAAAGCCACAGACAAAACAAATCAAAAAAGTGGTAAACAGTCAGAGGGGAAATGGGATAGCAGCAAGCACAGTGATCCACCGTAGCTTGCACTGTATCCTTGGTTGTATCCTTATTCTTATTTTTTAATATTTTTTATTAAATGGATATTAGAGGTTTGAATTCCCCTGGTAGGAAATTAGATTTGCTTAATTTTTTGAGCAAGTACAAGCCTAGTATTATTGGTATTCTTAAGCATAAGCTTAATGACATTAATATTACTAACTTTCATATTGGAAGACTTTCTAATTGGCACATGATTAATAACAATTGTAACACCCCGTGAAATCTGTAACGTTAAGCTTCACAAATTAAAGTATAATTAATTCTAAATGAAAGAATTAAGGGAAATGGGTTACGCCATTGCGTTCATCTCAGAATTCTGCTTGAGATAGAGTCCGAGTTTGCGCGAATCGAACTCCGTATGAAGGAGTTATGGCCTTCGGAAGTTTCAGAATAAAATTTAAATTCAAACAGCTCAGTTTAAAATTCAAAATTCGAATTTCAGGTTCAAACTGGGCTGGGCGGGAAAATTCCAGCCCAGAGACCTGGTCGACCATGGTGTCGACCTGGCCTCCCCAGGTCGACCAGATCTATGTTAAGTATCGTTTGGGTTTCATAAACTATGCAAGTTCATGTTTATTTGCAAGTATAACTGGATCTATGTTAAGTATTGTTTGGGTTTCATAAACTATGCAAGTTCATGTTGAAATAGGCTATGTGATTTGATGTTATAATTGGACATTTTGGTGAATATACAACATGCTAGTTTTGTGGTTGACATTATGCCAAGTTCAACATGTCTAAACACAAGTTTGTATTAGCCTAAACTATGCCATTTCATATGTTACCTACTTAGTTATACTTTGATTTGAATGCAAGCTCACATGACCCATATTATATGTTAGTTGAATCGCTAAATTGCAAGTTCATGCGCCACACACCTTTATGTATTGTAAATGTTACATGTGCTTGATTTCCCCTTTTCTCATGTTTATAAAGTTGGGCTGAATTGTAACAAGCCCAACACATGTTATAATGTTGCGAACATTACAAACGGGGGTAATAACATTGAGTGTAAAACATGAAAATATATGTTGGCATGTTTGGCACATGCCAACGACAATGACATTTAAGCGGTATGAATTGATATACCCAAGAATAAAAGATAAGACATTTACATATATAAATTAGAAGTAATAAAATATGTAAATTTAGAAAACACAATATGCTTAACCCGAGGTTGGATTGAGTTGTGATGTAAACCTGCCCGGACCCGCCCGGCTGTCCAGTAGTCACAACAATACCTATCCAATGTGGGTGGTTAAGCATTGAGCCCAATAAGGACCCGAGGTTAGACTGAGCTACGGTGTAAACCTGCCTGGAACCGACCGGCACATCCAGTAACCATAGCAATACCTGTCTAATGTGAGTGGTCTGGTGCTCCTAAGAGGCTAAGGACAGGTGGTAGGGTTAAGTCAACTATAACACTTAACCAAATTCAACATGTTAACAAGAATTGATGGGTGGGGTTAGGTAAATACAGACACTTAACCACTTAACATGTTTGACTAGAAAATCCTGGTAACGAGGGACCCATTTCAGCAGTAACCCAAGTTAGGTATCAACGGTACCCTGAAACTAGGCAGGGTGGGGCACGATTACTGGGCTGATTGTAAGCGGTCAAACGACGGCGGTGGGTGAACAGTGTAGGTCTAACGGGGTGCGGGCGTGCACACACTCCGGAGCAGACAACCAGGGCACCGGGGACACCAGTAGTATAACCCATGCCTTCTAAAATTTGTGTCGGGGCCGCCACCATGGGTCTTGATACACCCCATGGTGGGACCAGCATAGGTATCTACAATTCTTGGGGGCCGTATGACACATGTTAACGCGGGTAGGAGCCGATCTTTAAATAAAAATGGGGATCACTTCACCCTCATCATGGGGTGCCAGTTGGAATAAACTCAAGTAGGTGTAGAGATATAGTATGGGTGCGATAGTACATTCGATTCTAAACGTCACCTCCTTAGCTTGTGACACTTTCCTATTTTTAGTTTATATCTATCATGCCCTTTTCTTATTCACATACTGAAGAGTTACTAGACTTACTCAGGCTTTATGTATGACCCTATTTTCTATTCGTCTTCTTTACTTTCGTCCCCCCCCCCCCCCAGGTCCACAGGGAGGAAACAACTCAGCTTAGTCAGACTCTGTACAAGCTCCAAGAACGTAGATGTAGGATTTGGATCTCTTTTGCTTGGATTTTGGCTTTGGATATCACTATGGGAATTTTAGTCACTTTATTTATGTTTTATGCTTCTTTAATAATCAAGACAGTTATGCGGTTGTAATGTTGGAAGTATTTTGAGACAATTAAGGAATGTTTTGTTTGAACAAGTATTGATGAAATAAAAGTCTGTTTGGTTTCCGCTGTTTAAAATATGTGTATTTATATCTGTCTTGAGTTTATCTGTGGTCTTTACTTATAAACCTCCACCAAAATTAAGGCATTCCCTTTGTGAGTGACCTTAACGGAGGTGGAGTGTTTCAACAATCATATGTGGGGTAATGGTAGAATTGTGATTCTTCATAACCCTAATGATTGGTCTCTTGACAATTTTTTTTTAGATTTTCAATACATTCACTGCAATTTTAGTAAGAAGGGTGGTTTTATTTTAAAAATCACTTTTATTTATGCCTCTAATCTAGAGACAGATAGACATAAATTGTGTAACTGTATTGATCAATTTAGCATTAATGTTAACTGTCCTTGGATTGTTATTGGTGATTTCAATACTGTGTTTCATGGTTTTGAAAAAAGGGAAGGTAATCCAATTCCATTTAACAAACCTGAGAAAATTGCTAATTTCACTATAAGATCTGGTTCAATAGAGCCCCCAATAAATGGAAATAAATCCACCTGGAAATCTGGTGAATTTAGGAATATCCATTGCAAATTAGATAGGGTCTTATTAAATCAGATTTTTGTTAACTCTTTTTCTAAAGTTTATTGTGGTACTTTACCTCAAAACTCCAGTGACCACACACCTATTCAAGTTACCTTTAGTAATGACAATAAGAGGGTTTTAAAATCTCGTTTCAGATTTGTTAATGGATGGGTATATGAAGAGGGTTATAAAGAGATTGTTTCAAACAGTCTTAATAATAATAACCTTTTTGGAACTGCCCAATATAAATTTAACAAATCTCTACAAATTATTAAAGGTAATCTTAAAAAGTGGAATTGTTCCAAAAATAAAACTGATGTTAAATTCAATAGGGATGAATATGAGAGATTGCAGAATGAGCTAGATGATAATAGCTCAGACATTAATAAGGCTTCTCTATTTTTTGATGCTCAAGCCAAACTTGTCAATTCTTTGCATATTCATTCAATTAATATTAAGCAGAAAGCTAAGATTGACTGGCTAACAGCAAGAGATGAAGCTAATAAATTATTTATGCTAAAAAGTCTAGCAGGAAAAATAGAAATGATATTGGGAAATTACTGGATACAAATGGTAAAATAATTAATGATGCATATCTTCTTGAGAAAAAGGCAATTCATTATTTTAACAATATATATAACTCTGAGGAGATTACCAGTAATTTTCCTATATTATTTTTAAGTATACTGTTAATATAACAGTGAGGATTTATTACTTGCTCCTATTAGAGAGGAGGAGATTAAAAATATCAGCTTTAATGCTAAAAATGATAAAATCCCTGTCCTGATGGATTTGGTGCTATGTTTTATAAAACTCACCAGTCTGAGATTAAAACCCCATTATTTGATTCTATAAAAGAATTTTTTTTAGTTCTGGCAGAATTTTAAAAAATTCTAATCATACTTTTGTCACCTTAGTGCCTAAAGTTGAGGCTCCTGTTAATCTAGAGGATTATAGGCCTATTGCCTGTTATAACTTTGTTTACAAAATTATCTCCTCTATATATGTAATAGAGCTAAGAATTTTTTGAAATTCCTTATTTCTGAAAATCAGCGTGCCATCATTCCTGGTAGGCTTATTTCTGAAAATACTTTACTTGCTCATGAGCTTGTCGGGGATTTTAATAAGAAGAATAAAAATATTATGTGTATTAAAGTGGATCTTCAGAAAGCCTTTGATAAGATTAACAGGAATTTTATTGTTTTTGTTATGAGGCAGATAGGGTTTAATAGCAGATTTTGTGATTTAATTAAAGATTGCATTAACAATGTCACATTTTCAGTAATGATTAATGGCACTCCCAAAGGATTTATACATAGTTGGTTTATTAATTTCATCAGATTAAAGGCTAGTTGGTTTATTAATTTCATGAATCTGTGTGTAATGATTAAAGGCTATTTGGTGCAAGGCTATTTGGTGCAATGGCACTCCCAAAGGATTTTTATATAGAATAGAGGCAGAGCAGAAGCATAACAAAATTGTGTGTAGAGAAGGCTAGGTTTTGGGCTGTTTAAATAGGTTTAGGCAGATGAATCTGGACAGAAATCGGACTGGAAACATCAGAACGAACGCTGGCCCAAAAATGGGCTCGGGGACCAGGTCGACACCCAGGTCGACTGCCCAGTCGACCTGGCTTGGGGGATCGACTGCCCAGTCGACTCCCCAGTCGACCTGGGTCTGGGCGGGAAATTTCCCGCCCAGTCTGTTCTGCGTTTGAAATTCGAATTTTGAATTCGAATTCGAGCTGTTTTGAACTCTGAATATTTCTGAAACTTTGGAGGGCCATAACTTGGTCATACGGACTCCGATTCTCACAAACTCGGACTCGTTTTCAAGCAGAATTCCGAGACGAATGCAATGGCGCAACCCGTTTCCCTTGATTCTTATTTTAAAAATTAGTTATCCTCTGATTTGTTACTTATACGTTCACAGAAAATACGGGGTGTTACATTCTCCCCTCCTTAAAGGATTTCGTCCCCGAAATCTTCAAGTTAAGAAGAATGTGTCCTACCATCCAACATGTATCTACTCAATCATCAATCACTGGCGTCCATTGTCCTTAGAAACTTCTAGTGTTGTATGAACATATGCAAAAGTGTGTGTATATGTTCCTTATCTAATGCAAAGATCAGGCGGTCCACTGATTCAGTTGACCTCCTTAATGCGAATTATGCCAGTGCCATGATTCCAACATGTATGCAATTTTCCTACTCGATACATATCATTTCTATATGAGTGCACAACCATTCAGTCATATGCAACATCCATGTGCTGAGTCAATCATTTTGCATCCACAAAAATTGAAAATGCTCACACATCCATATGCAGTATGAGAGTGTTTTCGAGCCGATCTAGTGCCTAGTGTGTGTGTATGCATCCACGAGCAACCACTAGCAACCACTTGCATCCACTTGCAACCATCAAACATAACATGTCTCAAACACATGTTTACACCCATTAGTTTCTACCTAAAGTTCGAAGATTCGATCGATAGGATACAGTCGAATGATGGAAGCGAGTACAGATAAAACAAAAACTTGGTTCCCATTAGACATGGGTCCTAAGTATCGACCCCGAAGACCGAAACCAACATCAGATTGACACCCAGAGGATTACCCACTTTAGATAATGTCAAAACTGGAAATCTTAACTTTATCAGAAATATTCAGATATTTACAGATTACTGGTATAGATCAGATTACCGAATGATTCTTAGGAAACTAAGCATGATAAATCCCAGAATGTATGCGTCCTACTTGACGCCTAACACGAATATCTCTCAAACCCCAATCACAAACAGATGAGTCATAACCCTTATGGATTTGGGTCTACAGCGGAATCAGAAACAATACTAGTATTAAAGTGCAGAGTATCGATTACAGAATCAAAATGCCAGACTCAGAAAGAGTTTTAACTCAACAATCAGATAAGAAAATTAAACCTTCTACTTAAATTTTCTTATTTCTACCCTATCTACCAGTCCCTTGAGCATTCGCCTGTCCTCCAGAAGTGGGTTCTGCCCTTGCCCTCGTTTCTTCGGGCAGTCCCTAGTGAAGTGTCCCATCTCACCACAGTTGAAGCAAGCGCCCTTCCTTTTTCAGCAATCCTTGTTCAGATGAGTCGAGCTTCCAAGAGTAAAGCACTTTTTCCCCTTCTTATCTTCAGACTTCTCATCCTTCTTTTGTGTTTCCTTTTTGGGCCATGCTTTCTTATTCTGTGGTTCTTCCTTCTTTGTCTCTTTCGGGCCCTTGTCTTCCTCGTGTAGTAGTGCCATGTCCATCAATTCTCGTAAGTCGCTCCCATGGGTACATGGGTCATGGCTAGGCTATGCAGTGGCTCGTTCAATCCTTTAACAAAGCAGAGAACCTTTTTATGCTGAGTGTTGACTAAATCCAATTCGAACCTAGCCAGTTGGTTGAACTGGTTGATGTATTTCTTGACCGTCATACTTCCTTGCTTAAGAGATAAGAATTTTTCCAGTTGTAGACTTCGTTCAGCTTGCGAGAGGAATTTTGTCTCAAACCTTGTTCTGAAATCCATCCATGTTTCAACTGGCCTCTCGGCGTTAGTGACTTCCCACCAATAGGAAGCTTCGTCTTTGAGCACCCATACCGCCAACTGTACCTTCTGCCTATCGTCCACCTCAAAGATAACGAATAGATCCTCAGTTTCTTTGAGCCAGTTCCTCGCTTCTACGAATGATTCAGTTCCCTTGAAATCCTTCCCCCCCATGGCCCTAAAATCTCTATAGATCTTTGAGAAAGAAATTGCACGAGGAGGGGGTGGAGGAGGGGTATCATTTGCTGGACTTGCGGCGGCAGTCCTAGCCTCAAGATATTGACGAAACCAACCGGGTACATGAACACCCTCTGGTATCTCAGATGCTTCAGACATGCTGAAACGAAAAAGGAAAGATTCAATTACAAAAAGGACTGAAGGAAAGATATATGGCTCTTGGGGATCATGTTTTACAAAATAAGCTTTATTTTTTAAAATACTTCCTTCAAAACCTTTTTGAAAATAGTTTTCAAAAACTTTACCCAATCTGGTAACCTTCGGCTCTGATACCAAGTGTAACACCCCACCTCCGTTAAGGTCACTCACAAAGGGAATGCCTTAACTTTGATGGAGCATTTTAGTAAACAGAACAGAAACTTACAAGACAAATAAAACAGTACTTGAAAAATTTATAACTTTATTACAACAGAAACCGAAATAAGCTTGGTTACATCCTTTCAAATCACAATATCAGAATTCAAGTACAAAATATCAGTCTTGTACAAAAGCCTTCAGAATGCATAGTTTAAAATCATAATCCCCACAGAAGAAGACAAGCCATACTTTAAGCATTTCAAGCAGAATAAATCTGGATCAAGCTAGAGTATTCCCTTCTACAAAACCTGGGGGGAAACGGAAGAAAGGAGGCGAAACAACAAGGTTCAGACAAAAAGTCTGGCAAGTCCAGTGATTTTCATTTATGAACAGATAATAATAACATGACATGAAAATAAAACTGGATGAGAGATAACTGTAACAGGTGTAGCAGATATAACAGAATGATCTAAGTTATTGCTTTACACTTCTCTGCACTAATACTAGTATAACAGAATTAGGTGTCACCCTAATGTCTAAAACTGAAACTGAAACGGGTATAGAATAATTTCCATAGAAGAGAATGCTAGTAATGGGCCTTTACCACCCCAACAGAAACAGACAGAAGCAAAATGCTGATAATGGGCCTTTACCACCCGAACAGAAACAGAATATTAATAATGGGCCTTTACAACCCGAACAGAAACAGTCAGATTAATCCCTACGGAAACAGAATGTAGAATTAGGTGTACACTAGTAATTGGGCCTTTACCACCCGAACAGACGGTACCACGCAGAAATAGACGGGTGTTGCCACCCAACAGAAACAGACGGTACCAACAGAAACAGACAGAACTTAGTGTACCTTAAAACCCTACCCCAAGCGATCGGCTCCCTAAACATAAATACCCTGTGTCGGCTCCACAGTAGGGTGTATCACTCCCTAAAGTGACAACCCATTGGCACAGACCTATTTACAGATGTCACGGCGTCTTACATCCACAGAGGCAGGCCGGGATCCATGCACGCACATGACCCGGTTGGAACGCACCATCAACACCCCTCGCCATTATCAGAATGAACCACTTATAATTAGTTCAGTAAGCGTGCCCAGACCCTACCTACTGTTGGGTCAAAGTTTTGATACCAGAAAGGGTTACTGACTAATATGGGTCCCAAACAACAGATGACACAAGTAATTTCCCTCCTAACCTTGTGTCCCCAGACTAACAGATTTCAGATTAACTTGTTTACAAGTTCATACATACAGAATTCAGATCAACCAGTTCAAAGATTAGACAAGTTTTCAGACCAACGGATCAGATATACAGATTTAACAGACTTCTAGATTAACCGGTTACAGATTTAACAGACTTACAGATTAACCGATTACAGATTAACAGACTTACAGATTGTCTAACTTTGTATTGGGCCTACAGATTCATGAAACGGGTTTATTAATTTCATCAGTCTAGTTTGTTTAACCCTATCCACCCAACACGTTTTGGACATCATTTTTATCTCAGATTTGCATTAATTAATTATTAATGCACAGACCTCTCACATTAGGTCGCTAGCTTGTGGCCGCTGGATGATCCGGGCGGTTCCGGGCAGACTTCTGCCACAAGCCAGACCTAACCTCGTGTCTAAGCATATTATGACTAACTTCTCACATTAGAACCTATTGTTTGCGGCCACTGGATGTGCCGGGCGGTTCCGGGCAGGATTACGCCGCAAACTCATTCTAACCTCGAGTTAGCCATGTTCATCTTTGCGGCCAATTAATTAATAATTTACCATTTATGCCCACGCCTAATATACATGTCAATTATTCATAACTATAGCCAATTCAGATTATGTCAATAACAGACTAATTATATCAACTCAAAAGATATAGCAGATAACAGATTTTGCAGATTAGGCGACTCAACGGATTTAGCAGATTAAGCAAACTAGCAGATTTAGCAGATAACAGATTAGGCATCTCAACAGATTTAGCAGTTTAGGCATCTCAACAGATTTAGCAGTTTAGGCATCTCAACAGATTTAGCAGTTTAGGCATCTCAACAGATTTAGTTTAGCAGATTTGGCATTTTTCAACAGACTTAGCAGATGACAGATTTAGCAGATTTAATATTTCTAAAGGTTCTATTTACATGCCTTGCTTAATCATACATTAGGCCTAAATAATTATCATGATTCACAATATGATCATATACCCCATGTTTGCATAAATTTACATAACACAGAATATGGACATAATTTACCATATAACATATGTTCCCATTTTGGTTAAACTAGCATTGTACAGCAGATTCATCTATAAATTATACCAAATATTACAATGCATGCCATATCTCCAAAAATCCCTATTTAGGTGTATTCATACTTAATAGTCCTCAAATCTTATTATAGATTTTAATTTCTACACCTAAGTCACATATCTTCCCCTTCTTAAAGTGTGCCACAAATCTAGGTTTTAATCATGTATCCTATTCTTAAAATCAGATGTTGAATTATGTCCCCAAATCACATATTATCATACATAGCTTGCTCAGATCCAGATCTAGTTTACAACATGTAATATGTATCTAAACTAATTACATGCCTACGGTCAAATTTATGCCCCAATTCCTAATTCATATGTCCAATGTAGATTTTATGCCTCAACTTCTCAAGTCGTATGTTCAATATTCTTTATGCCACAAAACTCAAGTCATAGGTTCAATTATATGCCTTAGATTTATGTCCTAAGTTCCAAGTTCAACCTATGTTCTTTCCTCAAATCAGTCACATATCGGTCATGCCCATTTCATGCATTATTCATTTTATTGTCCCAAATATTTTAGCGTATGTTAATCTCTTATGAGATTGGCTCAGGCTCGTGGTAGCCTGGCTATAGAACAGAAAGCAGAAAGAAATACAGAATAAGGTAGATCTAAACAGAACAGAACAGACATAATCTCATATTCAGATTTACAATTCATGCCACAATCAAAATTAACGTTTATATCGGAAAATAACTGTACTTGCCTTGATTGGATTCTAAAAGATAGTTGTGGCGACGTTAGTTGATCTTCCTTAACCGTTGTTGAAGTTTCAAGCTTGAATTGAGTTGCTTAGGTTGATGTTGATTAGCTTCTAGTTTTGATTCCAGCAGAGTAGCGACACCATTTTTATTTTTATATAGAAAAGAGGCAGAGCAGAAGAAGAACAGAATTGTGTGTAGAGAAGGCTAGGTTTGGGGCTGTTTAAATAGGTTTAGGCAGATGAATCTGGATAGAAATCGGACTGGAAACATCAGAACGAACACTGGCCCAAAAATAGGCTCGGGGACCAGGTCGACACCCAGGTCGACTGCCCAGTCGACCTGGCCTGGGGGGTCGACTGCCCAGTAGACCTGGGTCTGGGCGGGAAATTTCCCGCCCAGTCTGTTCTGCGTTTGAAATTCGAATTTTGAATTCGAATTCGAGCTGTTTTGAACTCTGAATATTTCTGAAACTTTGGAGGGCCATAACTTGGTCATACGGACTCCGATTCTCACAAACTCGGACTCGTTTTCAAGAAGAATTCCGAGACGAACGCAATGGCGCAACGTTTCCCTTGATTCTTATTTTAAAAATTAATTATCCTCTGCTTTGTCACTTATACGTTCACAAAAAATACGGGGTGTTACATTCTCCCCTCCTTAAAGGATTTCGTCCCCGAAATCTTCAAGTTAAGAAGAATGTGTCCTACCATCCAACATCCATCTACTCAATCATCAATCACTGGCGTCCATTGTCCTTAGAAACTTCTAATGTTGTATGAACATATGCAAAAGTGTGTGTATATGTTCCTTATCTAATGCAAAGATCAGGCGGTCCACTGATTCAGTTGACCTCCTTAATGTGAATTATGCCAGGGCCATGAGTCCAACATGTATGCAATTTTCCTACTCGATACATATCATTTATATATGAGTGCACAACCATTCAGTCATATGCAACATCCATGTGCTGAGTCAATCATTTTGCATCCACAAAAATTGAAAATGCTCACACATCCATATGCAGTATGAGAGTGTTTTCGAGCCGATCTAGTGCCTAGTGTGTGTATATGCATCCACGAGCAACCACTAGCAACCACTTGCATCCACTTGCAACCATCAAACATAACATGTCTCAAACACATGTTTACACCCATTAGTTTCTACCTAAAGTTCGAAGATTCGATCGATAGGATACAGTCGAATGATGGAAGCGAGTACAGATAAAACAAAAACTTGGTTCCCATTAGACATGGGTCCTAAGTATCGGCCCCGAAGACCGAAACCTACATCAGATTGACACCCAGAGGATTACCCTCTTTAGATAATGTCAAAACTGGAAATCTTAACTTTATCAGAAATATTCAGATATTTACAGATTACTGGTGTAGATCAGATTACCGAATGATTCTTAGGAAACTAAGCATGATAAATCCCAGAATGTATGCGTCCTACTTGACGCCTAACACGAATATCTCTCAAACCCCAATCACAAACAGATGAGTCATAACCCTTATGGATTTGGGTCTACAGCGGAATCAGAAACAATACTAGTATTAAAGTGCAGAGTATCAATTACAGAATCAAAATGCCAGAATCAGAAAGAGTTTTAACTCAACAATCAGATAAGAAAATTAAACCTTCTACTTAAATTTTCTTATTTCTACCCTATCTATCAGTCCCTTGAGCATTCGCCTGTCCTCCAGAAGTGGGTTCTACCCTCTGCCCTTGCCCTCGTTTCTTCGGGCAGTCCCTAGTGAAGTGTCCCATCTCACCCAAAATGAGCTATACGGTTGAAAATATTTGCGATGCATGTCAATTAGGAAAATTGACTAAATCGTCATTTAAATCAGAGAAAGTCATATCAACGTTACAACCACTTGAGCTATTACATATGGATTTATTCAGACCAACACGGGTTCAATCAATAAATTATAGTCGATATGTGTTTGTAATTGTTGATGATTACTCTCGTTATACTTGGGTGATTTTCTTGAAATACAAAAGTGACACTTTCAATCATTTCAAATCTTTCGTCAAGAGAATTCAAAAATTGAAAGGGCTTAAGGTTAAGAATATAAGAAGTGATCATGGCGGAGAGTTCGAAAGTAATGAATTTAACCATTTTTGTACAAAGAAAGGTATATATCATAATTTTTCGTTTCCTAGAACTCCACAACAAAACGGAGTTGTAGAACGGAAAAATTGGACTTTACAAGAATGTGCATGAACATTATTAAATGTATCCACTTTACCAAAACATTTTTGGGCAGAAGCTGTTGCAACTGCGTGTTATGTTTTGAATCGTGTATCCATTCGACCTCTTACCAAGAATACATCTTATGAGTTATTTAATTAAAGAAAGCCAAATATCTCATTCTTCAAAGTTTTTGGTTCTAAGTGCTTTATTTTAAATACGAAAGACCATCTTGGAAAATTTGATCCAAAATCCGATGAAGGTATATTTATTGGATATTCGGAACGAAGCAAGGCCTATCGTATATTTAATAAAAGAACTAAAACTATTGAAGAATCACTTCATGTCTCATTTGATGAATTCTATAAACCGTCTCATAACATATCTAATGACGACGAAGTTATAATCACTGAAAATCCTATCATCACAAATAATGACTTTGACTTAGAAATTATTAAGAATATTCCTCAGCCAGTTGTGATACCTTCTCCACCAAGATTTCGATCTGCTCCGAGAATTCTAAGAGATCATCCAGTTCAAAATGTAATTGGAGAAGTAACATAACAAATTAGAACAAGAAGTCAACTAAATCAAATGGTCCATGTCGCGTTTCTTTCAAATATCGAACCTAAGAATCCAAAAGAAGCTGCTACTGATGATTACTGGATCATTGCCATGCAGGAAGAACTAAACCAGTTCGAGCGCAATAATGTCTGGGAACTTGTTCCAAGACCAACTGATCAATCAGTTATTGGTACTAGATGGGTCTATAAAAATAAGGCCGATGAACAATGAAATATAACCAGAAATAAAGAAAGATTAGTAGCACAAGGATACAATCAGGAAGAAGGTATCGATTACGAAGAAACTTTTGCGCTAGTTGCACGACTAGAAGTTATCAGAATCTTATTATCCTTTGCTTGTCATCATAATTTCAAACTTTATCAAATGGATGTCAAAAGTGCTTTTATAAATGGGTTTATCAAAAAGAATGTATATGTCGAACAACCTCCCTTGTTCGTACATGAAAAACATCCTGATCACGTATATAAACTTAAGAAAGCTTTATACGGATTAAAACAAGCACCTCGTGCTTGGTATGAAAGATTACGTAGCTATCTTACTGATTCAGGATTTCAAATTGGTAAGGTCGATCAGACTTTATTCATCAAATATTCTCGAAAAGATATATTGGTTATCCAGATATATGTAGACGATATTATCTTTGGTTCAACAAATGATAAACTCTGTAAAGTGTTTGCAAATATTATGATCAAAGAGTTTGAAATGTCTCATATGGGAGAAATATCATATTTTCTTGGTCTTCAAATCAAACAGCTTTCTAACGGTATTTTTATTAATCAATAATAATACTGTGGAAATCTTATCAAACGTTTCGGTTTAGAAAATACATCTGGTAAACTGACTCATATAAGTATGACTACACATCTTGAAAAAGATGAACATGGTAAGAATGTTGACCAGAAGTTATATCGAAGCATGATTGGTTCTCTTCTTTATCTTACCGCAAGTCGTCCCGATATAATGATGAATGTTTGTCTATGTGCAAGGTTTCAAGCAAATCCTAAAGAATCACATTTACGAGCAGTAAAACGTATAATACGTTATCTTAATAATACCAAAGACTTTGGTCTATTCTATCCAAAAGATTGTTCATTTGAGTTAGTATCCTATAGTGATGCTGATTTTGGAGGCTCTCATACGGATAGAAAGAGTACAAGTGGTACATGCCATTTTATTGGAAAATCACTTGTCTCTTGGTTTAGTAAGAAACAAAATTGCGTTTCACTATCGACATGTGAAGCTGAGTATATATCGGCAGCTCTTGCTTGTACTCAAGTACTATATATGCAACAAACACTTCGTGATTTTGATATTCATTTATCGAACTCCATCATATACTGTGATAACACAAGTGCGATCAACTAATCAAAAAATCCAGTAAATCATTCTCGAACAAAGCACATTGATATTCGACATCATTTCTTGAGAGATAATATTGAAAAAGGAACAATATGTCTCGAATATGTCTAGACTGAACATCAACTAGCGGATATTTTTACTAATCCTCTACTCGAATCAAGTTTTATTTCTTTGCGTAGAGAGCTTGGATTAATCTCTAGAACTGAACTTGATGTATAAATTCTAAACATATATACATATGAATTGTCAAGTTCTCTTCTAACCGGTACTTTCATTTTTCATTTTTTAGCTATTAAGTAGATATCACTATTATTAGTAATAAAATTATGAGCTATCCATATTTTTTATGGTATATATGCTTTGAACCTTGCCAACCATTAATCTATTCTTAGACAAACTTATATATATGAGTTCATTCTTTCTCCTTTCTGCATCTCCTACTTCTGAGACCATATTATTCTTAAAACAAGTTCAATTATATCAAATATGGTTCATATCTGTGACGAATGTGCACAGAGGTCACACATTTCGGTCACCAATTCTGAACCGGAGGAATATTATTCTCCAGAAACACCGAAAAGTAGACCAACATGTACTCATACCCCCGGAAATACGCCAAAGTCTAAACGTGAAAAGAAGGCATTATTTTGCTCCCCACGAACTAGAGAAAAGATAAGTGAGATTCACCACTACCAAAAACATCAAATGGATCTCCAGCGACAACTCCATTACGAACAAAAACTTATGTCTGATCGTTTAACTCTTTTGGAACGCATGGCCTCATTTTTCTGTGGCATGGAAAAACATGGAGTTTATCAACCTATGCCTCATATTCCTTCATCATCAAGGAGTCCTAATTCATGGGATATGAATTATAGTCGAAATGAAGGAGCTAAGGAAACTTGGTCGCCATGGACACCAAGAGTTACCAATATCAAAGAAGATTCCGAGAACAACTCCTCCACTTCTCATTGATTTTATATATTGTGAGATTCATCTCTTTGTTGTTGTTCTAATAAGTGGATTCAATCTTGAGGGATTTTTGTTTTCACGAATTTTGGTTGATTAGTTTGAGTTTTGAAATAAATTTATGGAATAGTGGAGCTTTGGAAAATTCTCAGAAAAACAAGAAAAACAAGGGACAGAGAAACCAGTCGACCGGTACAATATGACCAGTCGGCTGGTTAAGTTTCGGGTTGAAAACAAATTTTTTTCATCAACCAGTCGACCGATAGAAATTCACCAGTCGACCTTTTAAGTCTCTGTCTCAAACCAGTCGACCGGTGAATTCGTAGCGGTCGACCGGTCTCGTCTTTCTCTGTTTTTTAAATTTCAAACTTAAAACCAACGGTTCCCATTCACACCTATTCATTTATCCTTTTATTCCCTCAAACTCTCAAACCCTTATCAACCCTAAAATCCCCAAATTTATTTCCTTCACAAAATCAATGGCTCCACCACAAAAGAGATTGAAGAAATCATCTTCTACACAACTACAAACCATTGATTCCAATATCAAACAATGGTTAATGGATCCAATAGCAGTCAAGCGATGGAATGAAATGAAAGATTATACGATTCATGAAGGTTCTTTCATTAAATTCTCTGATTTTATTCTCTATGATGTTAAAGAATTAGCAATCAAAGCTCGTATTCAAAATCTTCTTGAATTTGATAAGAACAATATGGAAATCAAGCATATCATGATCAAATTGTTCTATGCTAATCTTAACTTAGAAAAATTTAAACCTGAGAATTCTACTCATTGCCTATGGTCGGTTGTATGTGGTGAGCACATATTTATTTCAAAGGAAAGGATGGCAACGGTACTTGATTCAAATAACAATGGAAGAAAGTTCTCTAGCGATTTTTGTAATATTCATACTCGAGACAAGGTAGGTCATCTTTTTATTGAAGATCATAAGCTTAGTACAAAAGCGATCAACTTACGGCCTACCGCTAGAATTCTACATCATGCTATTATGCATTCTTTATTACCAAGAGTTGGTAACTTCGATGCGGTATATAAGGAGAATTTTAAGGCTTTGTACGCTATATATGGAGATATACAAATCAATTGGATAAGTATGATCTTTGATGAGATTTTACTCATAAATGATCGTAAGCGACCACATTTATTCTACAATGAATATATCATGCGACTCATACTTGATTGTGGTCTCAAATCTCCCGAATCAAAAGCCTCTAAACCAAAATGTATCAACAAAGCATCGAAAAAGAGAATGAAGCTTCCTGAACCATGTTTAAATATCATACCCTTCGAACAATACCTGGAACAAGGTCACCAAGAAAGCACTTCGTCAAAACCCTCTAAACCTAAACCGGAAGAGGTTAAGCTTCTTAAAAAATCCTCTTCAACCAAAGATTCACTTGAACAAATTGCATGGAATTCCTTCTTGAAGCAAGACTTAAGCGTACAGATAATAAGATCGATCATTTAAATACAAAGCTTGACAAACGCTTTTCAAAACTTAAGTCTTTCTTTGGTATACTTTGGGATGCAATATCATGTGGATCGTCTTCCTCCTCTATGCATATACAAGATCCAGGAAAACGTCCAACGCCTCCTACGTTTACATGGTCATCTTCAGAGGAAGGCACAAGTTCTGGAACGAGTGATGCACGTGGTCGTGGAAAGTCTGATAGTAAGGAAAAAGACGACGAAGAAGCAGGTGACACAGAAGAAGGAAACAAAGAAGAAGAAGGAGATACGACTGAATCCGTCTCACCATCTCATCAACTCTCTTTATCCATGTTTTGTCGTATTATGTCTTATTTAAGTAAAACTTAAATCAACACTTGTACATAAATAGTGCTATATTTTATTTTGGGTTTGTACGTATTAACTCTTATCTTCAACACTTGGTTGGGTATGTATGGTGTGTATTGTCCGAATGCATTTTGTGTTTGTTTTATGGTATGTGTGTCTTAACTACTTCTTTTTGTGGATGACAAAGGGCGAGAAAAGTGTTTACTAATAATATTTTTTGCAGATTTTTAATATATATTTCAGAGGGAGTACATAGACAGGGGGAGTTAGAAACACTTTCAGATCTATGTTGTCATCAATCAAAAAGGGGGTGAATGTTGAATCAAGGAATTCATAGCATTTTGATTAATGACAAGGAGAAGTTTCATGATCGACAAAAAGAAGAGAATCAATGGTATTGTAAGTTAGAGGTTGATTATTTAGTGATTTAGCCGTGTTATAAATGTTAAAATCTATCCTCAAATAATCATATACCTCATTATTGTGTATATATATATATATATATATATATATATATATATATATGAATGCACATTCATTGTGCATATTGCCAGAAACTGGCCGACTGGTTTCAAAATAGGCGGTTGACCGTTTCTGGGCAGAATGCACGATGAACATGCACACATGTATATAACGTATATATATATTCAAATTTCAGTCTACTGCTTATTTTTGATATGTCGACCGATTTTCGAACTGAAAGCAACTCTTCATACAGACATCTTCATTCATCAAAAGTTGCTTCCTTTTCCTTTCATCAAAAATCATTTATATTCAATACTTCTCTTCACCAATGATTGCAACTCTTTATCTTCTATAAAAACAACATGAAATCATCGATTCAAATAACCAATTCTTTCTATCTATTCTATCTATTGTTGATTTCATTTTTGTTCTTTCAAAGCACTCAAACGCTCATAATCTTCTTATATTGTTCTTAAATCCTAGAATTTATATATTATTCTTTTGATTCAAACACGATATCATCTTCCAAATCTTCACATACACAATTTCTATTTGAGGATAAGATTATAGGATGGTTGTACAAGAATTGACAAATTCGTGTTATTAAGAACACACATTGTCAAATCACAAGTCTACTCATCCTGTTTGAAGTCCTCCGTAATGTAAGAGGCAAGTTGTGAAGTCCTCGTGTTGACAGAGGCGTGAAATTCCCGTTCGGCTGCTCGGGTGTTGTAAACCTGTTCCTCCGGGTAAAGTGAGGTTGTTGTTAGTGAAAATCCAGATAGAAGTCTGGGACTGGAGTAGGACGGTGCTCCGAACCAATATAAAAATCTCTGGTGTGATTTTTCCTTTTACTGCATTTACTTATCTATTATATTGTTCTGTGATTAGCTATTACTTTATACTTGAATATTGTTTGTCATATTACACGATCCTTGTGAGTGTATTATACTTGGCACATACACGCACACATTTTCATAGTTTATAAAGAAAAATAGTTTATATAATGGTTTAAAAAATATAATTGGAATTAGAATTGTTTCTTCTAAATTTCAAATATACTTGAGGTCATATTCATATTTTAAATGTACTTGAAGTCATATTCAAATTTCAAATCAAATCAACTCAATTTCAATATTTCAATTCGATTCAACTTCCGTTTCAAATTCAACTCAATTCAGACAATTAGATTAAAGTTTCCAATTAGAATTCGCACTTTGAATTATTTCAATTTATAATAATCTCAAGTTCACAATTCAAAATCACTTGAAATCAAGTTAATTTAAAGTAAAATTCAAAGATATATAAACGATTCAATTTTAATATATTCAATTCAATTTCATTTTTAACTTCAATTTTACAACATTATATTTCAAGATCCAAAGTTCAAGTTCAAAGAAAATCGAATTATAAAACATCATTTATATTATCTTTAAAACAATATTTCAAGATTCAAGGTTAAATAATTTAATTTGACCAAGCTATGTCCATATATAATTTTCTATCCTATAGCCAAGTGATACTTAAATTTAATTTTAGTATTTTAGGAATGGATATATATCATTTCAATCCAAATCAGGGTCATAGGTATTTATCATTTCAACCTACGTTCTTTATTCATTTTAATGATGAATCCAAGATTTATTTGATGCCTGTAACATCTAGGGTAAATGGTTGGGATTAATCAATACAAACAAATAGTCATATATAATAAATGTGAATAATGGGTAAAATCATACAATTAAATATCAATAAACGAAACAAATCAATTCAAGGCATCCATCAAAATCAATCCAGTCAAACAGTTCAATATAATATCAGTTTACTAGTCATCGGGTGTTGGGTTTAAACTAGTAATTAAATTTTAAAATTAACCTAACCATACAATTTTAAATTAACAGTTAAATTAAATTATACTATCAATAAAAAATCAACATAACTATGAATTTTAAACTACCAAACAACCATACAATCATATCATAACATGATTTTAATCTAACTAATAATAAAATATTTTATTTAAGTGTGAGTGGGTTTAATCACTCTTCTTTGATTTTGAATTTGTTTGAAATCCAATTACACGCCCAAAAATGAACAGCCACAAAATCTATCCAAAACAACTTTATTTGTTCGGAATATCAATACGATCCCAATGAAATAAACCATGCTTCAATCTAACTTCGTATGAAAAGGTTATTTATGTTTAAATGTACGAAATTTAAACGAATAGGAAAAATAAATAAATGAAACCTTGACCACTCAAAAAGTTCCACGAAAGCACTCCGTTCATCTTCCACAAATAAGTTACAGCCAAACCTGCAAATTCCTAACCCATCAGGCTGCAATCTTCAACCACCAACCATGCCGCCCTTATGGCTTTTCACCTTGATCCAACACCATCACCATGATCGTTGTTCTAAGCTCCACCTACGCCCCCGGTGTTGTCACCTCTGATCGCCTCCAATGCCTCAAAAAGACATGAATCCACTCGTGTTTCTTTAGAGAATTCTGGCGATTTTATCATCATATAACACAATCCAACCATATGGATTCGAAGCTCTCATCGAGATCTACGATATTGTAGTTGGAAGTTTTTCGAATCATTGCATGGATTGGAAGAAATAAGAGAGGGAAGATGAAGAAATTTCGGCCATAGGAATCATGTAGGGTCGGCCACGAAAAAAAATTAGATTCCTGAATATTTATTATTAAATTGTCTCGGTTACCATGTTTTGAAGCCAAAAACGGGTCAGAGTCCAAATCAGGCCTACTAATGGTTAATATACTGGATTAAAGGCCTTCTGAACGCAATGGAACTAGTGGAAAGGCCCTATTCCAATGTATATAGCGGTTGTTCTTAAAATTTGATTATTTTGATTAAATTGCACACATGATTTCTTACGAGTTTTAAATTGGCACAATCAAATAATAAATCCGATGGCTATGGAATTTGGAATCTTACATTAATTTAATATTTCGAATTTGATGGAGCCGGTTTCATTAAAATACAACATCATTTGAAAACTGATTAGTTTAAATTTCAAATCGTTAATCAATATGCATTTATATCGTGCACGGTCACATAACAACCCCGATTGACAGGAACTCGAAATCTTTCTATAATTTACGATTTCGGATCTTATGAAACTGATTTCAACAAATTCCAAGATTGTTTGCAAAATGGCTATTTTAACAGGTTCACTAATATATTAAAATATTCAATTTTCTTTTGTTCACGTTTTAATTTGATTTAAAGTTTTATTAACTTAAACCAAATCAAATTGAATTCACATAAGAATTATAAACTAAACTTTCATTTATTTTGAATTCAATATTGATTATTTATCAAATTCAATTTGGATTTCAATTATAAACAAATCAATCAATTTCATTCAAATAATTTTATTTTAAATTTCAACATTCAATGCTCATCAATATAACTAAATCGTAATTTTATTTGCAATCAATATCATTTACTATTGTCATAATAAGTTGGGTTTCGTTATTTAAATAATTATATAAAGTTCACACCATATATTTTTGCAGTTAAATAATTAAATCTTCATTTATCAATTCTTATATTGTTTTTTTAATAAAATTTCATTTTGAATTACAATTATAAATAAGTAAAAATAATTTCATCCAAATATTTTAATATTAAATTCTAGTTTCCAATATTTAACAATACAAACCTTAATCATAGTTATGTTTACAATCAACACAAGTCATTATTGTTATAACTAGTTGAAATTCATTACATAATCAATTTAGCTAAGTTTACAATAAAAGTTACATAATTAAATTATAAAATTTTATTTCTAACAATAAATCAACCAAAAATCGCATTAAATTCAACAATTTAAATGGTTAAAAATACGGGTTGTTACAGGTTGACCTTTAGATCAACGTTATGTGAGGTCAGGTCGACCTGAGCTCAATGTCAGGTTGACCTCACACATGAATAATTTGTGCCAGGTCCAGTTGTTTGTTCCTGCATCCTACTGCACTGATCTCTAAAGTCTAGTGCTTTAGATTCCTACGTTTCCACTGGATGTTATGATGATTCTTGGTGTTGTTTTATGCTAAGTTCGTATGCCTTATTCCTATAAATAGGAAAGCCGATATTATGTCGATTCATTCCATAGATTGGCAACTTATGTTGAGCTTTAAAGTATGTTGATTTCAATGAGCTTTTTGTGATTTTGTTGATTTTCACATGTGTTTTCTAGATCCATTTTAAATGAATTTTCAAATCCAAACCGAATTTCAAAACGAGTATTTCAAAATCAATTTATAAATTTAATTTTTTCAAAGCTCTATTACATATAAATATCCTCTAGCATAAAGGGATATTTAAAGAAACAATTTCCAAATGGTTTTCATAAATCGTTTCAAAGTTGTTTTTTTCAAAATACACTTTTCTATATAAGAACTACATGTTCTTGCACTCTTTAAGCGAACAAGGAAATGATTGGTGTGAGACATATAGGTTTACCAGACGTGTGGTATGAGACACATTGTTACCACTACTTGGTTTACTATTTGGGGGTTGGTGACATATTTTGTGGACCTTGAGTCATTTATGTTATGTAAGTACTAGACCTTCGGGTCATTTGTGTTAGGATTTTAGGCCATTTTGCTGGACCTTCAGGTCATTGTGTTTGATCTTCGGATCATTTGGTTAGGCATCAAATTTGTGTCAATAATATTTGGAAGGCTTCAACCATTTGTGTAATACATGTATAGCATGGCTTAGACTCACAATTTGTGATATGAATCTAATTTTTGTGCTATTTCAAGATTTTATTATTCACTGATTTCTACAATATGCGATTTCTAAATATTTCACCATTTTACAAATAATACAGATATATATAGAGACTACGAGCCAATTTGGGATTTATTATACGGTGATTATATGATGTGATTTGAATTCCTAATTGAGTTTTATGTGTTGTGATTTTGTGGTTTCTATCTTGTGATTATGATATTTGAGATTTTCTTTTATACATAACTTAGCCTTAAGCTTAGGATAATGTGTCGATGGAAACACTTGGGTAATGTGATTTATCACCTACATGAGCATTATACTTAAGACCTTAATGTACTATTCTCTTACATAGCACGTAATGTAAATTCTAGTGTTCCTTCTCTATCGAGAGGAGTCACTTGTTCATTGCCTTACCTTTATTCACCTTGCTATAACTATCATGCTCAAGCTACACTAAGACTTAGACTAACAAAGAGAATTAACAAGTAATATCGTCTACTAGTGTAGAGAATATGGCTGGTTAGGAGCGACCATCTATACATCTTATACTAAAAGAGTATTGAATACATTGATTGGGGCCACAAATTTTTCTTCCTTAAATTAAGTGAATCGACACTGTAACACCCCGTAAATTTAACAACACTAAAAGAGGATAAATTAAATAATAATTAATTTAATATTCAGAATTAAGGGAAACAAATTGCGCCATTGCGTCCATCTCGAAATTCTGGTCAAGATAGACACTTGGTTTGTGTAAAACGGACACCGTATGAAGAAGTTACGAAGGTTTGAAGTTTGTATAATATATATATATATATGTATGTATATATATATAAGGTCCAGAAACTCAAAACCAGGTTCAGAAATTTCAAAATCGCAAAAATTAGGGTGAGCGGGAAAAATCATGTCCAGTGGAGTCGACCCCTTAATGGGGGTGTCGACCCCCTAAGGGGGGTCGACCCCCTACGGCTGACGTGGCAGGTCAGTTCTAGGGGCTGACAGCTATATATACGACCTCATTTCTCATGTTTTCTCACAATGAAATCAACGGAGGCTTAATGCTATCGGTGCCTGGACTAAATCAAATTTTCTTCTTCTTCTGTAATCGAAGTTTAGAGATTCAAGTGTAGATCTGTGATTCAACCTCCACTTTTCTCCTTCTATTTTTTTAGATCCAAACAATGTGAGTTCAAGTTACCTTTAGATTTAAATAATTAAAAGTAAAACATGATATGGTTGTAATTTGGATCTATTCCTGTGAATGAATCATATCAGATCTATTGAAACTTGTGAATCTATGATATCCTGACATAATAGAATCGCAACCATTATCATGTCAGATCTACTTTTAAATTATAGATCTAATTTACTATTTAGATCATCTTGTACCTGTCATGTTGCTGGTCAATTTGGATCTGTCATTAGTTGGACATCTAAATCCTTGTTTAGATCTAATCATGCCTATTATGATATCCCAACTATGTTAGAACCAGTTTTATTATCAAAAGTTACCAATCAGTTCTTATATGTCCAACTTATCATTATGCCCTTATATGTTTATGTCAATTTCGTTAGAATAATCATTCTGTCATCTTCCCTTCACCCTTTCCCTTTTATTTTATATAGCCACCTACTAGTTTGGGAACGAGGGGAAAAACGTTAGCTTGGGAATGAATTTTATAATGCCGCTAAAATTATGCGAATGCGTTAGTTTAGGAACGAGGGGAAAAACGTTAAAATTGGACATAACTTGAAAAGGGGAAATTTGGCATAACTTGAATAATGTTTATGAACATGAATTTGGGCATATAATTCATTATGAACATAATTGGGAAAAAAGATCATGCAAACCTATAATGACATAGGTAAAATTAGCTAATAATGAAATGCCTAGGATTACAGTAATTAAAAACTGTAATTGCGCCTAGACACGAGGTTATATTACACCTATGGTGGAAGTCTGCCCGGAACCACCCGACATATCTAGCGACCACAAGTGGTGAATCTAATGTGAGGGGTCTAGGTGCACAAACACGAGACGTGCCAAGACACGAGGTTAAGCCCGATTTGTGGAATAAGTCTGCCCGGACCCTCCCGGCATATTCACCATCTAGAAATTGTTGGCTTAATGTGGGAGGTCTAGCACATTATAACCATAAATGGACATGGTAATGAATTGGAATACTTAACTTAGTTGAATCCATGGGGATTGTATGAACATGAACTTGAATAAGGGTTAAATAAATTTGGTTGAACAGTGGGTGGGTTATGTAAATCTGAGGGGGTGGGTAACATTTATATATAGACCCACATATTTAACCTGAGGGGTTATATAATTAAAGACACCAATAGGTATACATAGCCTGTGGAAATCCTAGTGGGGATACAAGACAAGGGGGAGAGCTTGTATCATCTTGTGTGTGGGACCCGTTTCAGTCAGTAACCAATATAACGGTATCAGATAAGTTGTCCACCCTAGGTCGGAGTGGGGCACACTTACTGGGCTAATTGTAAGAGATCCAAACGTGGAGGACGGTGTGAGTGCCCTAAACCGACCGGGGACATGTGCGTGTATGGACCGGGTAGAGGGAGATAAGACGACCGTGACACCCGTAGATATGGTTGTGCACATCAATGAAGGGTTGCCACTTTAGGAAGTGATACCTCCTATTGTGGGTCTGACATATGGTATATTCGAAGTAGGGAGCCAATCGATTATGGTAGTAGTTAGGGTACATCTAGACTCTGGTAAAGTTTAGAAGCCTATTAGGTTGGGATGCCTGTGGATTGTATGGGGTTAACACCTCTCACCAGAAGTAAGCCTAAGTCTACCATCTTATACATGTTGGGGATCATCTCATTCTGGTTATACTAGTATTAGTGTAGAGTAATCATTAGAGAAGCGTATACACTCCATCATGTTTACCTTGTCACACTTACCTTTTATAGTGTTATCTTTCTTATCCAATTTATATGCCTGTTATGATACTTTTACTTATTTACTTGCTAAAAGTAACTAGACTCGCCAGACTTTATGTCTAACCCTTTTTGTTTCCTCTTCTCTCTTCTGTTTCCCCCTAGGTTCAAAGGGTGGGAATACTCAGGCTTAATCCGGACTCGATTATCATCTTGCTCGGAGCTGCTTTTGAAGTATTGCTCAAGTTCTTGTCTTTACTACTATTTCTTTGTCTCTTTTAGGGAATTATGCGTTTTCTTTTATGTATTTATGTACTCTGATGGTGCAAGACAGAAGCTTTATATTATTGTAATGGTTTTTATGTAGTTCCAGGCTTGTGGTATATTGGACCACGATGTTATGAATTATGTTTTAGATAAAATTTTAAATTACGCTGCTATCTTTTATATCTGTCTTGTAATGTTCTGTGTCTGTTTACCTATAACGCTTTACGAAACTTAATGCATTCTCTTAATGAGTGACATTAACGGACGTAGGGTGTCACACTAGATATCAGAGCTGAAGGTTACCAGATTAGATAAAAGTTTTTGAAAATTATTTTCAAAAAGCTTTTAAAAGAAAGCATTTTTCAAAAAAAAAGTCTATTTTGAAAAATATATTCCCTAAAGTCATATGTAATATCCTTCGATCCCTTGTCCAAATCTCTTTCCTTTCCTTTTCAGCATGTCTGGGGAACCTAATATTCCATAGGGTGTTACGATACCAGGCTGGTTCCATATGTATCTAGAGGCCACGGCGCCTGCCGGAGGTCAAGCAGACATTCCTCCCCAGCTGCACGCGTCGTTCCTCCTCCTCCTCCAAGAGTAGATAATTTCGCTAAGTTCTGCAAAGATTTCTATGCATGGGAGGGATGGAACTGAAAACATTCGTAGAGGCAAGGAATTGGCTTAAGGAGACCGAGGACTTGTTTGTAATCTTTGAAGTGGAAGAACGAAGGAAGATTCAGTTAGCTGCCTGACAACTGAAAGATGAAACTTTGTTCTGGTGGGTAGTAACCCAAGCTGGAAGTCTGATAGAGACGTGTGATGATTTTAGGATGAGGTTTGAGATGAAGTTTCTTTCTTTAGCCGAGAAAAGCATGCAAATAGAGAGGTTCTTGGCGCTCAAACAAGGAAACGTGTCTGTTAGAGAATATGTGAACAAATTCAATCAGCTAGCAAGATTTGGATTGGAACTGGTGGATATTCCGCATATGAAAGCTTTGCGGTTTGCTAAAGGGCTGAATGAACCCATTCATGGGTTAGCTATGTCCCATATTCTAATGGAGCAACTTTTGAAAGGCTTATTGATATGGCCTTGATGCATGAGGAAGACAAAGGAGAAAAGAAGCAAGTTAATGTTAAGGAAACAATGCAAAATAAGAAGGGATGGCCCAAGAAAGGACAACAACTGAAGCAACAACAAAAGAAAGGCAGAAAGAATGACAAGGCTAAGGATAAGAGGAAGTGTCACAGTTGTGGACGTGAGGGTCACTTGGTCAAAGACTATAAAAGAAGGAAGAATACTTGCTTCAGTTGTGGGGAAGTCGGACACTTTGCTAGGGAGTGCCCACAGAAGCAAGGACAAGGACAAAGGACAGGAACTTCTGGAGGGCAAGTGCATGCTCTCATGACAAGGACAACTTCTGGAGGACAAGGACAAAGGGCAGGGAGTCTCCGTGGAAGGTTTGATTTCTCTTTCCAGCCATCCTATTATAACTCTTTTTGATTCTGGCGCTTCACATTCATTTATATCTTGTTCTATAGTTGAATCTCTGCACTTAAATACTAGTATGGTAGTGGATCCCGTGGTTGTCTCAAACCCCATTGGTGGTTCAGCTCATTTATCCATGATTTGTCGGAGTTTGAGAGTATCCGTGTTAGGCATCGAGTTTGAATGCGAGACATATGTGCTCAGGTTTATGGGCTATGGGTTGATTCTAGGGATGGACTGGCTTACCATGTATGGTGCCATTCTAGATTGTAAAAGGAGGGTCGTTAGGCTTCTGACTTGTCATGGGAAGACCCTCGAGATTTCTTGTGACTCGCAAGCGTCTGTCATGCTTAGTTTCCTAGAGTCTCTTCATGCATCTATCGATGATTTGCGATCGGTACCAGTAGTTCCTGAATATTCTGATGTCTTTGATGAGGTTCGGGGTTTACCCCCAAGGCGCGAGATAGATTTTCGCATATATTTGGTAGACAATGCAAAGCCAGTTGCATTACCCGTGCTCTATATGGATCCAAGAGAAAGAAGGGAGCTTAGCAAACAAGTAGGGGAGCTACTTGATAAAGGGTTTATTAGGTGAAGCATATCTGTAACGACCCAGAAATTTTGATGAGTTAGAAATAAAATTTATTGAAGATTTAAACATTAAAAATCAATTGGATATTTGGTTTAGAAATTTAGAAAATCAAATATTGTTTTGAATACGAATTAAAACTCAATGTTAATTCAGAATGATTAGTTGAGAATTAAATATTTATTGTTGAATATTTGAATTGGATTTGATTGGATATTTTATTTGGAGTTCGACTAAAAATATAAATGGTTGAATTTAAAAATAAACGTTATTAACATTAAACAAATTGGAGATTTTATTTGTTGAAATATACGGAAAGTTGGCAGAATATGAGTATGGAATTTTGCGGTTTGAATCGAACTGAGTTGTTGGCGAACGAACAAAATAAAATTGATCAATCGTTAAATAATTTAAAATTCAAAATAACGTCGTATGTAGATGGAGTTGGATTACAATCAAAACAATTTTATTGAATTCGGAACGTTGAAACAAAAAGGTACGTATAATTTTTGTTGTGTTCAGAGATTTGTTGGGCGATACGAATTTGGGCGTTAAATGATAATTAGCAATAGGTTTTAATATTAAAATTTAAGGTAGTGTTTGGTTTAGCATTTTAAGTTTTGGGTTTTCATCTATACAAAGATGTGCACAACGCATGTATATCATGGAAAACAAACATTTTAGAAAACAAAGTTAACACACAAAATAAAAAACAACTTTTATCTATTTTTCATGTTTTCAGAAATGAGAGAAACATGGAGACCAACTCTTCATCCATGATTGATATATCCCCTCCGCGGTCCCCTCCATCTTCCTTTCATTCTACCATTCCTCATTCCATACCTTTAATGTTTTGTAATTAATTATGAAAACTAAAAACACAAAACTCATTTTAAACCAAACATACCCTAAATCTCGTTACTGCCTTCATCAGTCAAAACCGCGCAACCCTACTTCTTATACATGCCGCTATCCTATAAGCTATGGATGTGACTGCGTTCTTATCCCTTTCTTTTATCTATAAATTTCGCTTCTATTTTCCATATTCTTCAGTAAGAAAAATCAAGCCTCCTCTTCCTTTAAAATGACTGAAGCACCAAATCTTATTTCTCTTTTAATTTAATGACCACCTTCCACTGGAATTCGATCAGTACTCCGAAGAATTGAAGCCCTTCACTTCGATCCAAATTTGCCATCGCTCCCCCTTGGAATTGAAATAACTGCTCCTCAAATCGAAAGCCTCCACTGTTCTTCACTGTCGCGATTTGATTTTTCCCCAAATCTGTTTTTGCCAACACTCTGGCAATGGTGGAACCCCGCGTCCCCTCTGTTCCACCCGGCTGAAATCGTGGTCAGCCCTCCGATTGCCGTCGCAACCTTATCCAACCGAGCTTGCTTCTCTTTGTCTCCGTTGTAGGTGAGCATCTCACTCACGATTAAATCTCAGTTTCAAGTAAATTTATTTCAGTAGAAAACTAATTGTGATAATTAACTGTGTTAAAACTGTTGACTGCTGCGCCTTGATTTGTGATACTATTTGCTGTATGGTTTCGACGCTTTTGTGCTTGTTGATTAGCCTTACAGTCTTATCTTACTTTGAAAATCTAATGAGTTATGTTAAAAGAACAGCAACTCTTTGAATACACTGGAAAATATCATTTTGATCCATATATATATACACAGTTACATGGAGTTTTGCATAACCATTTAGTAAAATCTGAAATACCGACGTTCAATTTTGGACGATACCTTGAAACTGATTTGGAACTTGCATTTGTTGAGACACTGTCTTTAAAGTTTTAAGTTTTGCATTCTCATGACCTTTAATTTGACATCTGTGAATTTAACAGTCTGTCGTACCTTTCTCGAACCCGATGACTTGCCTAAATCGGCCTTATCAATTTTATGCCATTAGACTTGTTTAAATTTATTTCCTATAAGATTAATACAATTGTTAAATGACCCTGTTTAATCAGGCATAATTGTTAAATGCAGATTCGAAAATGTGAAATGGTAAACATATATGAAGTTCCATTATATATATATAGGCATGTTTTGTATATGGAAATTCTTATTTGTTCCATCTTTAATATACGGCAGTTTACAATTGTTAAAAACACTAAACAGTTGATATACAAATGCAAACGGTTGATATACATATACAAAACAGTTGATATACATATGCAATGCTTAAAGAAACGAAGAATACTATTTTGGGAAATTTTGTTTTAAACTGGATGCTTTTCATAATAAAACATGTCCTGTTATAAAAGATGAAAGATCCAACACCTAAAGGATTCGAAAAATTAAGTGGGGTGGAACTAAACAAAGAAACAATGTATAGCTAAATTATACAGTGAAGTGGCAATGTATTCACATTGTAAAGTTAGAAATTGATATATGCATTCTGGCTTTGGAATATTGGATGGATAGTGAGTTTTGAAGCATCAAAATAGTGGTGTCCATGTTCTTTTATGTAACAGTAAAAAGGATAAAGAAGAAAGACGATGATGAACAATAAATGGGTATGAGTGGGACAGGGGTTTTGTAGGTAATAAAAGTATTTCACTCATTTCTGTTTAAATCCACAACTAGGGATCACTGCTCGTATTAATTTCATGCAATAAATACGATTTATAAAATGAAGAAAATTTGGCATGGTTATTAAGACGTTGAACCATTTTTTTTAAGTGTGGATATTTTTACAGCATGAATATTTGTCTTTTTCTCACATATTTCAATGCATTTGAACCTATCTACCTACCCACATTAGTATCATCTTTCCAAACTGATAAAGTTTAAGTAATCAAAGTTAATATGTTAATACGTACAAAAACTATGTTGTGATTTATATTTTCATCCATTCCATATTCATTGTAAAGAGTTAGGCAATTATATATTTTGTAAAGCACTGAACCCATTGTTTCTGTAAAACAGCATTTTTACATTTTGTTGACCTGGCATGTTATATTCCATGTATAAAAATGTTTTTTCCTTCACTAAATTCAAGCAGCTATTTTGGAAAGTTAATGCTTTTCCTGTATAAAAGGTGAGCATGCTTAAAAGGGTGATCTTAATGCTTGTATTGTTTTGAATGCTATTTTATAGTAGTATTGTGGAAGTGTTAGTTGCTAAATCATAGTTAACACTGGTTCGTAATTAATTGTAGCTTCTTCTTGAATGTGCATTAATTATACCATGCAATATGTTTTTTAAAGCAGACATAGTTATGAATATTTCTTCTCACAATGTTAATTCATAATAGCATTTTATGAGTTATAAATAGCTATAAATAAATTAGAACCAGACCTATGTTTCAGACCGTTTATTTAAATTGGTTGGTACAAATTAGAACCAGACCTATGTTATAAAGAGATAAAGTTGAAAATATTCTTGAAGAAAACATAGAAGTATATTTTTACTGATCCTTGGGGGCAGTGGCGGATACAGAAAGTAATTTCAGTGGGGGCAAAATATTTTTTTTCCATACAAAAACTAATAATAAAGATAATACATAAACTTGTTCACACAGGAATTAGTTCATACAAAAATTAGTTTATACATAGACTAGTTAGTATATTTAAAGTTGTCCTCTACGAGACTTCATGTTCTGAAAACGTTGAAGAATTGGTTCATTTGGAATGCTCTTGAATATATCTTTTTGAATATACACAGTCAAACAGTCATTTAACCATTGATCACCAATCCTATTTCGCATATGATTCTTCACAATGTTCATAGCAGAGAAAGCTCTTTCGACAGAAGCAGTGGCAACTGGCAATGTTAGTGCCAACTTGATTAGCAAATACACTAGTTGATACACCTCATGTTTTTTTGTCGCCACAAGTTTTTTTGCAAGATCCGAAATTCCTTTCAAATCCGAAAACATGAGATTCGACCGCATATCACAAACATAAGTGTCAAGTTGGCTTTCTAGTATCATCACTTCTATAGTAGAAAAATCATATGGGTAAAGTTGGGCAAGACGAATAAGTTTTCCTTTATCAAAAGCTTCAAATGAATTATTAGGAGACAAACATGCCAAACAAAGCAACAACTCTGTGTTAACCTCATTGAAACGGATGTTCAACTCTTGTAGTTGCATATCAATTACCGTGTTGAAAAAATCAAATCGATAATAATGCATATTTGTGATTTTTTGAACCTTGCGTCGTGATCTTCCTTGAGGGTGATACATATTATCCATAACCAAGACATCAATTTTTTGTCGGTCGCAAAAATCACCAACCGTCTCCATTAAAGAGTCCCATCCATTATCCCTCATTTTTTGTAATTGTTCCTTGCATACTTTAACTAAATCCATGGCATTCACTAAATCTTGATCATCTCTTTGTAAGACTTGTGATAACTCGTTTGTAATTCCGAACATGGTCTTCATGAAATGCAAACTAAATACAAAGTCATACGTTTGTACCAATCCTAACATAATAGATGCTTCATATTTTTGATCACTATTTGTTCTATCATTCGCTATTTCCTCAAGCACATCAATTAAAGATGAAAACATGGCAACAATACTTAGCAAAGTATTAAAGTGCGTACCCCAACGTGTGTCACAAGGACGTTTTATACCAATTTCTTGATTTAAGCCTATCCCACTTGAAAGTACTCCATCATTTAAAGCTTCGACGACCTTGCGAGCATGTTTTTCTCGAAGTATGTCACGGCGTTTAGATGAAGCTCCAACAATATTTACCAAATTGGATACAATAGTGAAGAAAGTACCTATTTAGCATATAAAAATTATTTGTAATGAAGCTAGCATTAAATAAATTGATAAAATAAAAATAAAAATATGGTTAATTGAGTAAGGAAGTTTGAGTACCTATTAAATCATGTTTTTTTGCCACACCCATGAGGGCCAATTGTAGTTGATGAGCGAAGCAATGAACATAAAATGCACATTTATTTTCTCTCAAGATAATAGTTTTGAGGCCATTCAATTCTCTACTCATATTACTAGCTCCATCATATCCTTGACCACGTAATCTAGATATACTCAATCCAAGCTTAGAAAATAATTGGTCAATTGCCAACTTAAGTGAGACCGCAGTGGTACTTGCCACATGCTCTATACCAATGAATCGTTCAATGACATACCCATTTTTATCCACATAACGAAACATTACCACCATTTGTTCCTTTATGGATATGTCACGAGATTCATCAACTAAAATAGAAAAGAAAGCATCTCCCATATCTTTAATAATAACTTGAATTGTTTCAAGCGCAGCGGCATTAACAATGTCTTTTTGAATCATCGGAGAGATCAATTTTAAATTATTTGGAGCATTTTCCAAAGCCGCTGCTCTAACTTCTTCATTATGATTGCATAGAAAAGTTAGAAGTTCAAGGAAATTACCTTGATTACTTGAATTTTCAGACTCATCATGACCACGAAATGCAAGGCCTTGTCGTAAAAGAAAACGAATGCAATCGACAGATGCAGTTAAACGAATACGATATCTAACTCGTTCTTCATCACAATGCTTATGCACTATGTTTTGAATATGTTGTTTTTCATTCATCAAAGCTAAACATTTTCTGTATGCATCATTGTGAGCACTAGTTTGATCGCCTACATGACATAAAAATCTTTCTTTTTTCTTCCATGTCTTAAATCCTTCCCCAACAAATGAATCTCCACCGGCTTGTTTTCCGGCAACCGGTTTGAAAAGATAACAACATAAACAAAATGCACGATCTTTTTCTTTGCTATATTCCAACCAATTAGGAAAATCATCAAACCATTCGGATACAAAACGACGTTTAAATTTTCCAAAATTACTAAATGGAAAATCGTGGTCTCTCGGTTGACAAGGGCCTTGTTGTAAATAATGTCTTCGAACTTCATCCTGAATATTTGGATGATAGTCTAATATACGAGTTCGTAATCCCGGATCAGAAGGGAGGTCTTCCATATTAACATCAAGACAACTTCTTTTTGAATTATCATGATTTATTGCTTTAGATTCTAGCATATTTGATGATGCTCTTTTGAAATATTTTTCCATGCCTACCTATATTAAATTGACAATGATACAATCACACTATCACACACATAATTTATTCACATAAAAAACAAATTAAGTTACACTACATTGGTTAGGACATTTTCACAAACATGTTGTATGCGCTGTGAATTGAGATAAATTGGAGAAAACATCATTATAAATATGAAATATCATACCGATTAGATTCAGAAATATGTATTTTATAGGCTGATTTGCTGTTGCTTTGCTATTGGATAGGGGGAGAGTTGGATGGACCTGCTGCTTTTGCTTCTGGAAATGAAATGCTTGCGGTCCTTGTATGCTGTTGGGAGAGACAACGTTGTTATTATGTGAGTGGAGGGACCAAGATGTATAATATATAAAAAAAAGTTTCAGTTTTTTGTAATATTAAATATCTCAGTCGGGGCCACCGCCCCCACTCGTCCCTTCTTGGTTCCGCCAATGCTTGGGGGTCTATGCTGGATTATATGGGAAATTTTGCTACCTTACATCTGTTGCTAGAAATCCTATCTTTAATGTAGGAATGAACTTTACTTTATTGATTTATTTATTTTCTACTTTCCTTTGATTTGCAGTTTATATTTTCTTTTTCCCCTAGTGTCATTTAAGTCATGCTAGTAATTAAGGCTTTTGTTTTACTGAAGTGGAATTGTTGAACCCAATTTGTTAACTAAAATAAAACTGATCTAAACTGCATATGTTTCTAAACTGCATATGTGATCACTTGGCTATGCTTCTAAACTGCATATGGTTATTCATATATATAGGAATGTTCAAACTGCATTGTTAAGTAAGTTCATATATGGAGCAATGTAATGAGCTAATCCTTTCTACTTTGTTACCATCAAAACACTGAAATTAATATGCTCTTTGTCGTATGTCATGCATGAATGCCTCGTTAACCTTGCTCTTCACATATGCCTACTCAAGTGCTTCATTGTTCCACTGATATACGACTTTAACCTACCTGTCCCAGTATTGATCTTTCATACGTGCTTTCCCTTATGAGT
The DNA here is from genome assembly GCA_030737875.1 of Allium sativum. Lineage (NCBI taxonomy): Eukaryota > Viridiplantae > Streptophyta > Magnoliopsida > Asparagales > Amaryllidaceae > Allium > Allium sativum. The sequence continues at coordinate 839,590,063 of CM060926.1, forward strand.
TGGAACAACTCCAAACTGTGTTGCCATTGGCACTCTTGTTGCCTATTTGTACTCCACCACTATTTTAGCAATCTTGGCTGCACTTGTATTTTTGGGATCCGAGAACGCTAGGGCAGTACACACGGGTACATTACATATACACGTGTGTATATGCAAGCTCCCAGAATCACCTATGTTATTGTTTATTTTTGGTTCAGAACGTTGAGGCGGTGCACAAGTGTATATTATATACACGCGTGTTTTCTCAAACGCTGATACAGTTCGTCCGTGGAAATAGATAGAACTGATATGAACAGATATCACAACTGTTTATTTTATATATGACATCTGTATCGAAAGTTAGGAATAACTATTATAATTTAGTTTCTATATAAATTAATTTACTTGAACAAATGATTAATCCTGAATCGAGTGTTTTATGTTTTTGTATGAAATGCTCGAGTCAGATTCGAGCAGTATAGATTTAAAGATTGCAACTTAAGATTCGAAGATTGGCGAAGCTAGGGATTGCAGGAGACGCGCACTCTGAAGATTTTGAAAAAAGTAAATATTACTTTTGTATTAAAACTGTATTTTTCATTCCGCTGTATATAGAAAAGTTTTGTAAAAAAAATCTGATTATGAATAGATGTTTTATTCCGCTGTTCAATACTGCGCTATTATTTTTTCTGTATTTCTATGTTGATTCTGTTTTTTTAAACTCTATAAGCTAAATAGCAATCCGTCGATTTGAACATTTTAAGTTGGTTTAAATATCAATTTAAAGCAGTCAAAAAGGCAGGACGTTACAATATCTGAATGGGGTGCTCCAGTGGTATTCAAAACTATGGCGGATGGTTCTCTTCACTTATATGTAGACTATAGGGAGTTGAATAAACTCACCAAAAAGAACAGGCACCCACTTCCGAGGATAGATGACTTGTTCGACCAGCTTGTTGGTGCCTTGATATTTTCTCAGTTAGACTTGGCCACGGGGTTTCATCAGTTGAGGGTGGATGAGAACAGTATAGATAAGACCGCTTTTAGGACTCTAGATGGTTTCTTTGAATGGCTCGTAATGCCTTTTGGGTTGACGAATGCACCCACCTATTTTGTTGATCTAATGAGTAGGGTGTTTCGGGAGTTTCTAAATAAATTTGTCGTGGTCTTTGTTGATGATATCTTGATCTTCTCGAAGATCGAGGTAGAGCATGACTCACATATAAGGGAAGTTTTGAAAACTTTGCATGCGCATCATCTTAAGGCAAAGTTCTCCAAATGCCATTTTTGGAGAAAAGAGGTGAGATTCTTAGGGCAGGTGGTTTCTAAAGAAGGGATAGTAGTACATCCCGCAAAAGTAGTTGCAGTTCATGATTAGAAGATCCCAAAGAATGCAACGGAGGTGAGAAGCTTTCTGGGATTAACAGGCTATTATAGGAAGTTCATTAAGGACTTCGCAAAGATATCAGCTCCACTCACTAGGTTGACGAAGAAGAACTTGGCGTTTTTGTGGGATATAGATTGTGATGTTGCTTTCCAATGACCGAAGAGGGCTCTGACAACATCCTCAGTCTTGACCTTGCCCGATGAGAACAAAGTGTTTACAGTATACACTGACGCATGTAGTACAGAACTTGGTGCGGTTCTGATGCAGGAGGGAAGGGTAGTATGTTATGGAGGAAGACAACTAAGGGTTCATGATAAGAACTACCCTACCCACGACTTAGAGTTAGCCGCCATAGTATTCGCACTTAAGACGTGGCGTCATTGTTTGCTTGGGGAGAAGTTCGAGTTGTACACCGATCATAAATCTCTCAAGTACTTGTTTTCGCAAAAGGATCTTAATTTGGGGCAGCATAGGTGGATGGAGTTCTTAGCATCTTATGACTTCGAGATTGCTTATTCCCCTGGCAATGGTAATGTAGTGGCAGACGCACTGAGTAGACAGAGGATGGTCTTAAGTCCTTTGTTTATAGAAAGGAAAAGCTTGGAGTATATATTAGCTTTTGACTTTAGACCCTCCACCTGTTACCTGGCTTATTCGCATAACTGGAAGTGCAGCCTACTCTTATGGATCAAAATAGGGGCTTCGTAGCGAGAAGATCCATAAATTTTAGACATCTTGGATAGGCTCAGTAAAAGGGAGACTTCTAGTCACCTCAGTAGATACTCTACAGACGATAAAGGGTGGTTGCGACGAAATGGAAGGCTCTGTGTTCCCTGAATTGGGAGCTTGATAAAGACAGTCCTAGAAGAAGCCCATCATTCTAAGATGACTATTCACCCAGGTGGCGATAAGATGTATAGGGATATGAAGCGGGTGTTCTTTTGGGCTGGGATAAAGAGAGATGCGGCGGAGTTTGTTTCTTAATGTTTGGTTTGCCAACAAGTTAAAGCTAAGCAAAAGAAGCCCGGTGGTTTACTTCATCCTTTGGAGGTTCCACAGTGGAAGTGGAGAGCATCTCTATGGATTTCATACATGGTTTGCCTAGATCAAAGAAAGGAAACACAAGTATTTGGGTTGTAGTGGATAGACTTATAAGGAGCGCTCATTTCATTCCGGTTAAGAACAAGAGGACGCCAGTAGGGTTAGCAGCAGTTTATGTTCGTGAGATAATCCATCTTCATGGAGTACCTTACAGTATCGTAAGCGATCGTGACCCCATTTTCATTAGTGAATTTTGGAGGAGCTTGCAAGAAGCATTAGATACACAGTTACGTTTAAGCACCGCTTATCATCCTTAGACCAATAGACAAATAGACAGGGTGAACAAAGTTCTAGAGGATCTTTTGAGGCTGTGTATTCTAGACTTCGGAGGTACTTGGGAAGAACATCTTCCTTTAGTAGAATTCGCCTACAACAATAGTTTTCAAGCAAACATTGGCATGTCACCTTTTGAATCCTCTTACGGACGACCATGTAGATCACCGACTTGTTGGTGGGAATCTACAGAAAGACTATTACTTGGACCAGATATGGTTAGAGAAACATCCGAGAAGATTGATCTTATTAGACGACGAACGAAGACCGCTCAAGATAGGCAAAAATCCTACGCTGACAAGACAAGGACTGGCATTGAATTCGAAGTAGGAAATATGGTTATCATTAAAGTGTCACCTTTGAGGAATGTGGTTCGCTTCGGACCTGTAGGGAAATTGGCACCACGATTTGTAGGTCCATTTCCCATAACAAAAGGATTGGCCAAATGGCCTATAGAGCGAGCTACCTGAGAGATTATCCGGCGTTCATGATGTTTTCCACGTTTCTCATTTAAGGAAGTGCTTTCATGATACCACGGAAGTAGTTGAGCCAAGTATATTAGAGGAAGTAGAGGTGGAACAGGAGGTGACAGTTGGACGAGCTCCTACTCGTATTCTTGGATCAAAAGTTAAGAAGCTACGCAATAAAGAAAACAAGTTGATGAAGGTTCAGTGGGGAGATAACTCAGAGGATGTGATTTCGGAGACCAAAGACAAGATTCGTGCTTCGCACCCTTTTCCTTTCGAGGGTATGTTCTTAACTCCTTTTCCAAAGCTTTTATTTATGCTTGTTTCTATCATTTAAGTATGTCCTATCGATCGAATCTTTGACCTTTAGGTAGGAGTCCCATGATTTTAATGTGCTTGAAACATGTTATGTTTGATGGATGCAAGTGGATTCAAGTGTTTGCTAGTGGTTGCTCGTGGATGCATATACACATACATTAGGCACTAGATCGGCTCAATCACTCTCACACTGCATATGAATGTGTGTGCATTTTCTTCTTTTAATGGATGAAAATGGATGTATCATCATATGGATGTTGCATTTGGGCGAATGTTTGTGCACACATATACAACTTACATGTTGTAATAGGATTGTTGCATACATGATGGATTCATGTCACAAACATACATTGCATTAAGGAGGTCAACTGAATCAGTAGACCGCCTGATTTTCGCATTAGTATTGGGACATATACACACACCTTTGCATATTTACATATAAGCATTAGAGATCTTTTAAGGACAATGGATGCCAGTGATTGGTGGATGAGTAGATGGATGTGGATGGTAGGATATACATTCTTCTTAACTTGAAGATTTCGGGGACGAAATCCTTTGAGTAGGGGTTAATGTAACACCCCTTAATTTTAACAACACTAAAAGAGGATAAATTAAATAATAATTGATTTAGTATTCAGAATTAAGGGAAAGGACTGCGTCATTGCGTCCGTATCGAAATTCTGGTCAAGATAGACACTTGGTTTACGTAAAACGGATACTGTATGAAGTAGTTATGAAGGTTTGAAGTTTGTATACATGCAAGATAGTTATATACATATACACATATTTTTTTTGAAAATTACATATACACACACAGACATACATACATACATACATACATACATACATACATACATACATATATATATATATATATACACACACACACACACACACACGAGTACTTTAGCACGTGTGCAGGAGGAATTGGTGTTATAAAACATTATTTACAAAAATATATTCATTGTAAATGTTTTGATGTTTACGAAATCCTCCATTTTATGTGTGCATACATGCAACTATTTATCATATGTAAATGAGACCAAGTTATCTTAGGAAATAACTAATTGGGGGTAAAGAGAGTAATAAATTATGTGTGTTGCTAAGAGCAGTCCAATTTTCTCTTTTTATTAACACAACTAAAAAATACCACAAAATTTACCCTTCCACTCTTTCTAATGTCTCATACTAAAAAAAGGGCCTACCACCTTTTATACATATTTCTCTCTTTTAGCTTCAATTCGTTCGTTCTTCTCTTTCGAAAACTCTAGATTTAACTCCAATCATCGTGCGTGCGTTTGACACTGCTAATGCCGAGGAAGAAGAAAGCTACAGATGCATCATCGTCTCAACCTCAATCAACTCAGTCAAGTAAAATATTAACCCTAATTTCGGATGATATTGATTGAACGACGTTTCCTTGCCGCGAATGGTATTGCTGTGAAGATGGATTTTGAAGCCGTGAAGAAGCAATGGCGATCTAGGAACGAACGACTTTGGGTTTGAATTAGAATTGAATACGTGATTATTTCGACAATCAATGGTTGAGTGAGAGATTATAAAGAGATCAATGTGTGTGGTATGGTTGTAGTAATAGAAAATGAAATTGGAGTGCATTTTGAACCACAGAAATCATTTTATCGACATACAGAGGAACGCAATAAATATTAAAATTAGCATTTTGAGTTATTTGAAACATAAAAAAATGGCACTGTCCCTACTGTCTTCTTCTTCAAGGATGATGTTGTCTGTCACGTCACACAAATAAAAGCATTAATGAGCCAATTCAATATTATAGTTATTTTGGTGTATTCAAAGCAAGTGCGTCTGTTGAGTTGCAAGTATATTTGCTATTTTCATTTGATTACCTTTTTCAACAATAAAGATGAGAAATTATTCCATTTGTTGCAAAAATATGCAATCGTTCTGTACTGAAGTCCATGCGCAAAATGTACAAATATATACTATCACATAAAGCAGAAGAAAAGAAAAAAAGGCTTTTCTACCATTTGATATTTCAGTGGAAAATAGTCCATGCTGTCAATGCCACTCTCAGTAGACAAAAGATTATATTGCTCATAAATGAAAAAAACTTCCTCGTATTCACAATCTAAAGAAATTTCCTGCTTCAAGCTCTTCAAAATCTTCAACTCCCAAACACTACATGAAGTGATGAATTGATATGGAATACCTCAACAATAGCTGAAAGGCAGCCTGAACTTAAAAAAGCCTCTGTTTTGATGGATGATTTTTAACTTGCCATATGCCTTTTGGACCTAAAAACCCATATTTATACCAAGCTTTAGTTCTGTATGCTATTCCAATATCTGACGTCATTTGTAACTGGCACTGCAAAGGAAATTAATCACGTTTTGAAAATTATTAAAAGTAACTGGAAATGCTGGAATATACAAAAGTAACGGAATTGCTAAGGAAATTAATTACCCTGATCTGACGCCTTTTTTATTTTACTGTTATTAATTACCTATCAGTAATAGTACTGCAGTTGTGGCATTTTACATGAGTTAAATTCTGCAACTCATAAATCAACCCATTGACAAAGTCTATTTATTTTATGTACGTAACAAAATCCATGTTCATATGTTCAAGCATACGTACACTCTCTCAGCACGCCTCCTATTTCGTGCGCAACCATGCAAAGCTGGGATTTCCTAACAGAATAACGAAAGATCCAGCTATTATAAAATATTTTCATGATTCATGGAAACATGAAACACAGTTGGAGTGATGGTAAAAGCACCAAGCAACATGCATGCCAAATGCCAATGACCACTACTGCGCAAAGAAAATTTTACTCTTTGAACAAAAGACGTTTACGTGCAGTTTTAATTTATTAGTACAGCTAGTCACATGAATATACAAAAAACGAAGCAATTGTACAAACAAATGTCATTAATTTCGATAGTAACTAACTCCACATCCTTACCTAACTGAACCTTAGCACGGCGAGTTCCAAACTGCTTACATACTTTTCTTCTTAGATATATCGGGTGCAATATCTACATCATTCATCTATTATCAAAATAAAAATAAGAGCAGTAGTATAAAAAATATATCATAGAAATCATCGTGTAAATCATAATATGCTTACATACATATAAAATCCCTATATTTGGATAGTTGACAAAAAAAAAGATTGTTGACAACAGATCAATCCTGTTAATTATAATTCCAAAAGAGATTAATCTGTACTCATAGCTAATAACACTCCATAGTTCTAATGCTATGAAAAGTGACGTAAAAAGAATAATTCAGAGGTGGGACAACATATTTAGCAGAATTAAGTTGTGAACATACATAAAGTGCACAATACTTTTACCTCATAAGTGTTAACCTTCTTTGTAACCAAAGTCGATTAAGATCCTCCAATGGTAAGCCTGATCAAATGGTGTGTAACTAAAGACGTTTAACTCCAATCCATGTCGTTCCACAAATGATTGATTTTATCATATAAAATTTGGAAAAACTTTGGATCATCAGAGCTGCGTTGAATAATTAACAATTGATTAGTTAAAACTATCCATGTTCTCAAGCTACAGAAATATCGATTTCCTAAGTAAATTATAAACACCACAGATGTAGTACTTGTGTTGACTACAAAAATTAGAAATTAGTATTAAAAAAAGTAGCAATAATTAATGAACACTGACAAACAGGGACAGTTGACTGCAGATAGTGGTAAGGAAATGGGGATATCGCATTCGCAATTTGATTTTCAAAAGGGGATCGTGGATAAACTGATTTCTGTGCGCAAATCATACTTAAGTAATTCATATGAGTGAGTACAACAGTTATGAATATAATAAAAAATAATTACAGAAGAAGTTTCAGGCAATTACCTTAATGATACAGATGGTCAATGATGGAGTTGGCAAGTAAATGGGGTTGACGTTGGCTGCCTCGATCAACTCTGGTAGGAACTACAAAGGATAGAAGCATTGAGTATGGAGAGTTGCAAGCGCACAGAAGAAGAATTAGGTCATAAGAGATGGAAAAAGGGAAGAAATGTACAGAATGATCCAAATATACACATTACACTTGTGTTAAAGCGCATCATCCTACTTGTTAGTACAATTAGCACCTACTATGCATTGTCTATCATAACTTTAAAAAATATCTTACATTTATCGTTTTACGTAACACGTGAGCATTTATTTACATATGGAGAATACCTATGGTCCTTATGTTGATCCTATATTAAAAAAAATCGTTTTATTTTTAAATCTTATTTAAACATGTTGTAGTTTTTGTTTCTTTTGTTATATATGACAAAATAAAGAAAAAGAAAACTAAAATGAAACTTAAAAAGAAATTGTACGAAAAATTATATGAAGAAGCCTCGTAATTGTGCTTTGAACTCAAACCTGGAAAATTGATCAAACTACAACAAATGAATATAAAGGTCCCTACTTGCACGATCAACTACCTAATGACATATTTATATTGCACCTTGCCAAATCCATTCATCCTCACAACAAACCTTAAAATCATTGCTATAATTTAAATTTATTGTCTTAGATTATCTTTTCAAAATTTAACTCCTTAATTTGAACCGGTTTTCCATTTATTGTTCTCCTTTTCACAATTCTTTATTTTTTCTAAAGAACATGAAGGAATAGCATAGTAGAATGTTTCATTTCTTGAATTTTAGTGTATATGTTAATGGATAAAATTAGGTGCTACCTAATATATTGTACTGAATTACCACCGATGAAGAGCAAAATTTATAATCACTACAACTTTCTTAGGACTTGCTTATAGAATCTACATCATAATTTTAGTCAACAACATACTGTTTAGTTGGAAATTTATAATTTATGAATTGGAAAATTTTCAGGTTAAAGGATGTTGCCACACCTTTTTTTCAAGGGTAGTACCGCCTCATTGAAGTATGAAATTGGTTAATTTATTTAATCTTTATACGGGTTTAACATGCAACTGCATTTTTCAACAGCATTAGAATTACATTAATGTAGAACAATGAAACTGCATTCAATTTGGTATGTAAAGTACAATTTTTTTTGTCCAAGATGAATTGCATGGCATCTTTTTACTTTTAATTTACTGATATATAATTCAACATAAATGTTTCAAAATTCTATATTAATGATAACTAATTGATGATAAACCATTTTATACTCAAAAAGAATAATGAAATATCAAGCTAATAAGAGTAAAGTATTGGTGAAAAAGTGAACATATGAAACTATCAAAAAGCCTGATTGCACAAAAAGCTTTAAGCAATAATTATTTTGTTTACAAAATGAAGTCTGTGATAATCTACTACTAAAAAATTTAACATTGAAGGCCCCTAGATCCTTGCTATTAACAAGACTATTTCCCACAGAAAACAAAAATAACAATTCAAAATTATACAAAGTTCCAGGTGGTTAAGAATTAATAACTAACCTGAAGATAGGATCCATGAGTGTTTGCTAGAAAAAGAGATAATAGGAGCACACCTAAAGCAAACTTCCTGGACATGAGGAATCAAATGCCACCAGATTATACTTGAAAACCATGTAACAAAGTCTGGAATACTCGGTAATCGCGCTAGCAGCAATAATAAACTCATCTCGATCTTCCGACTGAGAGGTATGAACTTGGTAATAGTGCAGGCTCAAATTCCTGCCAAAATCAAGCAGATTAGAAGAATAGAAATTGACAGGAAAGAAAAAAAATTACACTTAGAAACTCGGTAATCGCAGCGGTGGTTTGAACAATGCTCATCTCGATGTTGTGATTAGGAGGGATCATCCACAAAATTTGAAGAACAACGCCATTGGAGGAAGCGAGAGGGTCTGTCAGTTTTTAGGTTAGTAGACGAAAATTAGGATAAGAGCAGAAAAAACAGGGGAGAGAGCCAATGAAACTGCATTCAATTTGGTATGTAAAGTACAAATTTTTTTTTGTCCAAGATGAATTGCATGGCATCTTTTTACTTTTGATTTACTGATAATTCAACATAAATGTTTCAAAATTCTATATTAATGATAACTAATTGACGATAGACCATTTTATACTCAAAAAGAATGATGAAATATCAAGCTAATAAGAGTAAAGTATTGGTGAAAAAGTAAACATATGAAACTATCAAAAAGCCTAAATGCACAAAAAGCTTTAAGCAATAATTATTTTGTTTACAAAATGAAATCTGCGATAATCTACTACTAAAAAATTTAACATTGAAGGGCCCTATATCCTTGCTATTAGCAAGACTATTTCCCACATAAAACAAAAATAACAATTCAGAATTATACAAAGTTCCAGGTGGTTGAGAATTAATAACTAACCCGAAGATAGGATCCATGAGTGTTTGCTAGAAAAAGAGATAATAGGAGCACACCTAAAGCAAACTTCCTGGACATGAGGAATCAAATGCCGCCAGATTATACTTGAAAACCGTGTAACAAAGGCTGGAATACTCGGTAATCGCGCTGGCTGCAATAATAAACTCATCTCGATCTTCCAACTGAGAGGTATCAACTTGGTAATCGCGCAGGCTCAAATTCCTGCCAAAATCAAGCAGATTAGAAGAATAGAAATTGACAGGAAAGGAAAAAAATTACACTTAGCAACTCGGTAATCGCAACGGTGGGTTGAATAATCTCATCTCGATGTTGTGATTAGGAGGGATCTTCAACAAAATTTAAAGCCCAACGCCATTGGAGGAAGCGAGAGGGTCTGTCGGTTTTTAGGTTAGTAGACGAAAATTAGGATAAGAGCAGAAAAAACAGGGGAGAGAGAGGGATGAAAAGGTGGAGACGTGATTACCTGTCGCAGATTGCCGTAGATTACCATCTCAGCCACTTCAATTTCTGAATTTTGGACGTTTAAACTTTTTTTTGGGTTAACGGTAGAGCAATTTGGGAACGGAGGAGACGAAAGCACAGGTTTCTGATATATTTTGTTGGTTAATGGGGGAAATGGGGGGTGTGATGAGGTAAACATGACGACGAAAGTAAGGAGGAGCAGGAAAAGGACCAAACATAACCTTGGGAAAGAACAGAGTAAAATGGTTTGAACGGGGACTGTTTTGGCAATTTGAAAAAGGCTTCAAACAAGGGAGTATTTGCATTATATATATAAGGTCCATAAATTCAAAATCAGGTTCAGAAATTTCAAAATAGAAGAAATTCGGGTGAGCGGGAAAAATCCCGCCTAGGGGAGTCGACCCCTTAAGGGGGTGTCGAACCCTGGGTCGACCCCTTAATGGGGGTGTCGACCTATGGGTCGACCCCCCTAGGGCTGATGTGGCAGGTTGGTTCTAGGGGCTGACAGCTATATATACGTCCTCATTTCTCTTGTTTTCTCACACTGAAATCAATGGAGGTCTAAATGCTATCGGTGCCTAGACTGAATCAAATCTTTTTCTTCTTCTGCAATCAAAGTTTAAAGATTCAAGTGTAGATCTGCGATTCAACCTCCTCTTTTCTCCTTTTATTTTTCTAGATCCGAACACTGTGAGTTTAAGTTACCTTTAGATTTAAATGATTAAAAGTAAAACATGATATGGTTGTAATTTGGATTTATGCCTATGAATGAATCATATCAGATCTATTGAAACTTGTGAATCTATGATGTCCTGACATAACTATGACTTGGATCTCAACCTTTATCATGTCAGATCAACTTTTTGATTACAGGTCTAATTTACTATTTAGATCATCTTGTACCTATCACGTTGGTGGTTAATTTGGATCTGTCATTAGTTGGACATCTAAATCCTTTTTTAGATCTAATCATGCTTATTATGACATCCCTACTATGTTAAACCAGTTTTATTATCACAAGTTCACCAATTTGTTCTTATATGTCCACCTTATCATTATGCCATTATATGTTTATGTCAATTTTGTTAGAATAATCATTTCTGTCATCTTCCCTTCACCCTTTCTATTTTATTTTATATAGTCAGGCTACTTTCGAGCCTAGGCATGCCACTAAAATTATGTGAATGCGTTAGTTTGGGAACAAGGGGAAAAACGTTAAAATTGGACATAACTTGAAAAGGGGAAATTTGGCATAACTCGAATAATGTTTATGAACATGAATTTGGGAATATAATCCATTATGAACATAATTGGGAAAAAGGGCATGAAAACGTATAACGACATAGGTAAAATTGGCTAATAATGAAATGCCTAGGATTACAGTAATTAGAAACTGTAATTGCGCTTAGACACGAGGTTAGATTACACTTGTGGTGGAAGTCTTCCCGGAACCGTCCAGCATATCCAGCAACCACAAGTGGTGAATCTAATGTGAGGGGTCCAGGTGCACAAACACGAGACGTGCCAAGACACGAGGTTAAGCCCGATTTGTGGAATAAGTCTACCCGGACCCGCCCGACATATCCAACATCCATAAATTGTAGGCTTAATGTGGGAGGTCTAGCACATTATAACCATAAATAGACATGGTAATGAATTGGAATACTTAACCAAGTTGAATCCATAGGGATTGTATGAACATGAACATGAACATGAATAAGGGTTAAGTAAATTTGGTTGAACAGTGGGTGGGGTAAGTAAATATGAGGGCATGGGTAACATTTATATATAGGACCACAAACTTAACCTGAGGGGGTTATGTAATTAAAGACACCAATAGGTATACATAGCCTGTGGAAATCCTAGTAGGGATAGAAGACAAGGAGGAGAGCTTGTATCATCTTGTGTGTGGGACCCGTTTCAATTAGTAACCCATATAACGGTATCAAACGAGTACTATGCCATAGGTCGGAGTGGGGCACGCTTACTGGGCTGATTGTAAGAGATCTAAACATGGAGGACGGTATGGGCGGCGCAAACCGACCGGGGACATGCACGTGCATGGGTCGTGTAGAGGGGGATAAGGCGACCGTGACACCTGTAGATATGGTTGTGCACATCAACGATGGGTTGCCACTTTAGGAAGTGATACCTCCTACAGTGGGGCCGACACAGGGTATCTACGGAGTAGGGAGCCGATCGATTAGGGTAGTAGTTAGGATACATCTAGACTCTGGTAAAGTTTAGGAGCCTGTTAGGTTAGGCTGCATGTGGATTGTATGGGGTTAACACCTCTCACCAGAAGTATGCCTAAGTCTACCATCTTATACATGTTGGGGATCATCTCATTCTGGTTATAATACTATTAGTGCAGAGTAATCATTAGGGAAGCGTATACACTCCATCATGTTTACCTTGTCACACTTACCATTTATAGTGTTATCTTTCTTATCCACTTTATATGTCTATCATGATACTTTTACTTATTTACTTGCTAAAAGTAACTAGACTCGCCAGACTTTGTGCCTGACCCCTTTTGTTTCCACTTCTCTCTTCCATCCCCACCAGGTCCGCAGGGTGGGAATACTCAGGCTTAATCAGGACTCGATTATCATCTTGCTAGGAGCTGCTTTTGAAGTATTGCCCAAGTTCTTGTCTTTACTACTATGGCTTTGCCTCTTTTGGGGAATTATGTTTTTCCTTTATATATTTATATACTCTGATGGTACAAGACAGAAGCTTTATATTAATGTAATGGTTTTTATGTAGTTCTGGACTTGTGATATTTTGGACCACAATGTTATGAATTATGTTTTAAATAAAATTTTAAATTCCACTGCTATCTTATATATCTGTCTTGTAATGTTCTGTGTTTGTTTACCTATAACGCTTCATGAAACCTAATGCATTCTCTTAATGAGTGACATTAATGGACGTGGGGTGTCACATACACACTCAATTCTTGTTTTATATATAACTACGATAACTAAGGATCTATTCAGAACAAAGTATAAGCACAAACACTTATAACATATCAAAGAACATAATACATATATATATATATATATATGCACAAAAAATGGAATACAACATTACATGTTCTACATGCACGAGTGGTTCTTAAAACCATATGCAAATACAATATGTCCTAATACATGAATATACACAAGACGTGAATACTCGACTATACAATTGGGATATTAGCTTCGAGTAAGGAAATCCTAGGTGGAAGCATGCATAAAATAGCTAACAACATATGACTAACCTGAAATACCTCAGTTTGACCCAACTACATAAAATACACGAGTCAGTCTAGCTTAAACATATCATTTACTACATGATAGTGAAAGACAATATTATAATAGATAACTCCAAATGTTATCTTTTCTATTCTTTTGCATGCTGCTTACATTGGGACGCCTTCTTTCAGTTCCTAACGCATTATTCTACCCATGTCATCCTTCCCTAAACTAGAAAAACCTAAGCAATCTACCATTATCCTCCCTTAAAATAAATAACCCTAAAAGCTGGAACCCACTCTCGTCGTGTACAACCATGACACTACTTCCATATTTAAATCGAATCGCGATCCATCATCTTGCTCAACGGCCTCCCCAAGGATCGACCTATGGTTATTGCTGTTTTCCTTCAGATGCGCCATTTTTTCCATGGCCTATCTGCACCCAAAAGCTAGCATCACTTCAGTATTTTCCACAGTCAGTTTGCTTCCACATAACAATTGTTGGTCAAATTTGAATGGTTTTTGTGTTAATAAATAGTTTCCACTTATGTATGGTGCATGTAAGACGGTAAATAGTTTGTGTATTTCATTTCATTAGTGCTTTACAATTGGATTTTGTAAATTTTATTTCAGTAGTCTTCCCATTACGATGATATTATATTTTTCTGTAAACTGATTATGCAATCTTAATTCAACGCTTTGAATATGATTTTGTGCATTTTACTAATTTCTCTATTGGCCTAATTCAATCAGTTGTTATACAAACCGACTTTACATCAAAAAAATTGTTATCAATTGTTCTTGAGTAAAAACAATGTGAAATGTTTGTACATGTCCAAAGAAGGAATTCCAACCTAGGTTGTTTTCGAATTCACATAAGAAAAATGGGAAAGCTTTACTGTGAGAAGAACAAAGAATGATATATGAACTATTTTATTCATCATTTTCAAATTATTTAACCATTTACGTCACGGTACAGGTTCCATATTTTTGCTTAGTTTTATAGTAATCATCTTGCCAAATGATAAATCATCATTTTGATTCTCCTATGTTGGTATGGTTAAGAAAGTTATCATTTATATTTTAATCTACAAACGACATATCTATAGATTTTATTTTTTTGGAATGTTTTAGAATTTACTTGGATTGTTGATAATTTCAATGTACATCATCTAGAGTGGAAATTGATTAATGTCCTTAAAATGATAATTAATATGTGATATTTATTTTATTTTAATGTTACATTTTTTTCATTCAATTGTGATTGCTCTATAAAATGTTAAAATGTAAGAGCCAAACCGGAAGGCAAAACCGACACTCAAGCAAGGATACAGGCTACTCGTACTAATTCGCCTAGTACCTGAACTGTCAACGGTTCTAAATCGGCAGACATACACGTACATCGTGAGGGCGGACCCCTCCAAGTACCCACGATAAAGACGCAAGCCTCCATCTAGGAGCCTACAACAGAGGACCGACACTTGGAGGCATCCACTGAGAAATCTGAAATGCCTCCGCAATCCATTTCGGCAACAAGCCCCTCCCACCTACTGTAGGCCCCAATTCACTTGAAACCCTCACTTTGAAGACTATAATCGACACCGTTAGGAGGACCGATTGTTAGATGCCCGAAGCCAAGGAAAAAAGCAGCCAATAGGAATCATTCAGGCCCAACGACCTACTGATGAAAGGAACTCGGATTCCCTATAAATAGGACCCCAGGAGCTCCATACAGGGGGGACAAACTTTTTATTTATCAATTTAGTTCCTTTCTACTTAGGAAGAGCAAATCATCAATCCTTGTAACATATCTACAATCTATAAATGGAGAATTCCGGGTCCCATACACCTTACGATTTGATAATCTTGTTGTGTCATAATGATGAAACAGGGAGTTAACACTAACCTTTCTGATGAGGAGATCAACCAAGGCGCTCCAGTAGCGGAGGAAGAGGGCTTTGTGGAAATATGAAGTCCCCTTCCCCTCACCTTAAGGGGCCTCGATGGTTGATCCATATTCTCATGCTGAGCCTAACGCTTCCCAAACATTGATATAACGAAATCGTATATGAATTCCTAACCCGATCTCTATCGTGTTTCAGACTCCTCTCTTGAGAAGATCTGACACGAGGGATTCATCGGAGTTAACAAATGTTGCGATGCTTTCGTCCATGAACTCAGGGGAGGCGTTAGCCTGTTTTCTTCTTATTGGAATACACAACGTCGTCGTCATGGCATAGATGATACACATTCCGGATTATTTCCTGGAGACTCTGAGTCATGACCACGGCAAATCTTGTGAGTGCATACATTACATTCTGTAATCCGGTTGTTGACGAAAAATGTCATTAACATTTTGGCGCTAGAAGGAGGTCCTGAACCTCCGACCTTGTGGCTAATTTGTCAAAATTAATTTGGTGAATTTGTTGGTCTATGGCAGGAAGGATGAGATCGAAAAGATTGGAGGATCGAAACAAAGAACTGGATCCCAAAGCCGCCGCTGAAGGAAATGAGGGTCCAGCACTCAACCCAAATAATAACGAGAAAGGAACAACATCCAATCCACAACAACCACCAGACCCAAACACTATGGAGGATATGTCACAAGAATCTTGGTCTTGGAGAAGCAACTCCAAGAAATGCAGGCTCGTGTCGACCCTGTCCAGGCATAGAATTCCTCGAGGCTCACCAGAGCAAGTCAGAGAGAGACGAATGAATCTCCAAAAAGGAAGGCTCCCATTCAACAGTTAGAAGTGAAAGGGAAGCCTAAAGAAACTTCTTCCAAGAAAAAGAAGTCCCATCTGATGGGAGTAGAGCATCAAGGGAATCAGTGCAAGCAGGAACAGTCTAGGAGCTCCACCTCAAAAGGCTATGATCCCAAAAGAGAAAATTACGACAACACGGAAGCTTACATCAGAGATGTTACTTAGAAGACTATCAAGGACTTGCTGGGAAGCAAGGGGAAGATAACCCAGGATGACAAGGTTAATGACAACGAAAGAGTAGCACCGTTCATCGATGAGATTATGAACACCGTAACACCATCAAGAGTCAAAGTTCCCACCATAAAATATCTGGGAACAATTGACCCCAATGATTATTTGATAGCTTTCGACAGCCAGATGGATCTTTACAATGCTTTCGGAGCCATCATGAGCCGCCTCTTCTCGGTAACCTTCCAAGGGGCTGTGGAGAAGTGGTATCACCAATATCGGGAAAACACCATTTACTAGTGGAAACAATTCTCCAATGAATTCTCCGCACAATTCTGTATTTGCAAAGATCCAACCGTAGACTATACAGTCATCGCGAAAATCAAACAAAGATAAGGGGAGTCTCTAAGGGACTATCTGAAAAGGTTCAACATCGAAGCCTTAAAGTCCAAGGATATGAATGACCACGACAAGCTATCGCCGTACACTCAGGGTTGATTGAGAAAACCCCCTTTTGGAAAGAGTTATATATCCACGGCTGCAAAGACTTGCAAGATTTCCACTTCCAAGCCGACAAGTTTATCCATATGGATGAACTGTACTTCACAAAGAGGAAGTTCGGGCCTCGAGGGGAAGGAGGAAGGCAGAACTTCAGGCGAAAGCGCCCGGAAGGGAATCAGAGGAGGTCGAGGTCGGAAGACTCTAACACCAACTCGGTTGCCTTGAACAAGCCCATCTCGTATGTGTATACTATTGCAAAAGAAAGGGTTAATAACTTCCCCGTCTCGTTCAAAGCCAAAAATTGCCCCGAACCTCATGCCGACAGTAAATACTGCGGGTTCCATGAAACCAATGGGCACAAGATAGACGGGTGCAAGGTATTGGACGAGATTATTCAGAAACTAATCTGAGAAGGACACTTGAAGGAGTTTGTTTCAAATAAAGCAGCACCAGCTCAATGTATAGGAGGACAACAGAAGGTTTCGGTAAACACGATAGGAGTCACTATGAGGGAGAATAGCCTGGATTTGAGGCCTCCCTTAAACTGATTCAATGTGATCCATGGTGGACCAAACCCTGCCAGAATCAGTCCGAAGGCAAGGAACTGATACGTGAAGGAAGCCTTGGAGGGAATCTTCTCCATCCAAGAAGAACCATCATTGAAGAGCGCGCGTTATGCCCTCGAAATGCATAACCTCGTGATCTCTCCTGAAGAAATGAAGAAAGGTGTCTGTCACCCCCCATAACGACCCCCTCATGATAACGGCACAGATAGGGCTTTTGGTCGTTTCTAAAATATTGGTGGATACCGGAAGCACCGTCAATGTCATCTTCAAGCACGCCTTCGATCAGATTGGAATTTCCGAAAAGAAGCCGAAGCCTAGCAACAAACCAATTTTCAGATTCAACAATAAAGGGTCAACTCTAGTGGGTCAAATCAACCTTTTGGTTCAAGTAGGGTTGTCCCCTCTTCACAGGACTTTCGAAACTCTCTTCGTCGTGATTGATCAGCCATCCTATTATAATGCCTCCTTCAGATGAACGACTTTAAAAGAGATGGATGCCTTCGTTTTTTCCAAATATCTCATGTTAAAATTTCTGAGCAAACATGGATGGGGTACCATCCGGGGAGAATATTTTAGCTCCTGAGAGTTGTACTTCACAACGGTCGAAAAATACAAAAGGGAGTATTCTTCATATTTTGATTCTTCTACTGTTTTTATGCCTTCAGATAAGGGATTCTTACGTCCCTCATTAGAAGCCAAGATAAAAATAAATAAGACTGACAAACGCACTAATGGTAGGTACGCTTCTTTGAAAAGGAAGAGGAAAAGGTCCAATGAGGTGAACTCAACTGAAGAAAGAGAAATTATCACAGATTTAGACTCTAGAGGAGATAACGAAAGGATAAAACCAATAGAAGTAGAAGAAGTAAACGTTGACCCAAAAGATAAATCGAAGATCATCAACATAGGGAAGAGGCTAACGAAACCTCTCTGAAGCGACTTAATCCACTTCCTCCATCTCAAAAAAGACTTTTTGCCTGGACCCATTCAGACGTGGTTGGTATCGATCCTTCAATTATGAGCCACGCCTTAAATAACAACCCTTCGATAACCCCAGTCCGACAAAAGAGGATACAATATAACCGAGACCGGATAAAGGCCTTGAAGGAGGAATTCAAAAGGTTAGAAACCAACAGGTTTATCCGAGAGGTCCATTACCCGAAATGGTTAGCCAATCCCATGCTAGTGAAGAAGTCCAATGGAAAGTGGAGAACATGTGTTTATTACACGGATTTGAACAAAGCTTCCCCGAAAAATTGTTACCCTCTCCCTTGGATCGATCAGTTGGTTGATGCCACGAGTGGACACAAGATACTATCCCTTATGGACGCTTATTCGGGGTACAACCAAATCCCAATGCACAAACCCGACTAGGAGCACACAAGCTTCATCACTGTTTGGGGAACATTTTGTTATAAAGTAATGCCCTTCGGTTTGAGAAATGCAGGGGCAACATACCAAAGGCTGGTAAATAGGATGTTCCACGAGCAGATATGGTGTAATATGGAGGTATATGTGGATGACATGCTAGTGAAATCCACCAAAACAGAGGATCATCTAAAGGATCTAGAAGAAATGCTTAGTGTCTTGAGAAGTTACCAGATGAAGTTAAACCCTCAAAAGTGTTCCTTCGGAGTTCAATCGGGGAAGTTTCTGGGGTATGTAGTAAGCGAGCAAGGAATCGAAGCTAGCCCCGACCAAATACAAGCCATTAAGGACATGGAGGAACCAAAAACCAGCAAGGAAGTCATGAGCCTGAATGGAAAGGTAGAGGCACTCAGCAGGTTCATTTCTAAGGCCACCGATAAATGCGTCCATTTCTTCAATGTCATAAAGAAAAAGAAGAATTTCAAATGGAAAGAAGAGTGCAGGAAGGCATTCCAAGAATTGAAAGTTTATATGGGAACGCCTTCGGTTTTGTCCAGTCCCGAGAAGGGAGAAACTCTATACCTATACATGGTTGTCTCCGAATATGCAGTGAGCTCAGTCCTGATAAGAGAGGACATGGGGACTCAACACCCTATCTATTATGTTAGCCGAAGGCTAAAGGACACGGAAACATGATACCCGTCATATAGAAACTAGCGTATTGCTTAATCCTTACCGCACAAAAGCTCAGAGGTTATTTCCAAGTGCACCCTATCAAGGTTTTAATTAGCTTCCTTCTCAAACAAGTGTTCAACAAACCAGAGACCTCAGAGAGGCTAATTAAATGGGGTATTGAGCTTAGCCAGTACGAAATTGAGTTCCATCCTTGAGCAGCAATTAAAGGGTAGGCTGTCGCATATTTCGTGAACGAGTGCATGAATTTCATTTCGGAACAGTCGATTAAAGAAAACGACTCAAAGACCAAATGACAACTCTTTATAGACGGAGCTTCCAACGAGGAGGAATCAGGGGCAGGTTACGTCATAATCATCCCTGATGGACACGGCTCGCACTACGCCATGGAGTTAGGGTTCCCGACAACCAACAATGTGGACGAATATGAGTCCATGATAGCTGGTCTGAATTTGGCATTACAGTTGAAGATACCGAGGATAGAAATCTTCAGCGACTCACAATTAATGGTAAACCAAATAAAACAGACATATCAAACCAAAGACAAGCGACTCATCTTATATATGAAGAAGGTAATAAAGATGCTTTCCCTGTTTGAGGACTTCTCAGTTCATCAAATCCCCCGTGAGAAGAATAACCAGGCGGATTCGCTAGCCAAATCAGCCAGCTCCTGAGGAGCCCCCGAAACCCGAATAGTGCCGATGGGATGCCAGGAGGTGCCCAACATCGAACAGGAAGAATCGGATGTGGGAAAAGAGTTATTGGCTTTGACTAGATCCCAAGCCTTTAGAAAGCGAGACGGAGAAGACCAAAAGGAAACTCCGAGATGGAGTCCCCCATAATGGAAACAAGCCACCGACAGGAAACTCCGTGGATGATTCCCATAGAGGACTACCTCCTAAGGGGGGTGTTACCTCTTAATAAGCAAGATGCAAGAAAGATAAAACACCAAGCTCCTACATTCGCGATCATGGACGGCGTACTTTATAAAAAGGGACATTCACTCCCTTATTTAAGGTGTGTAGATTTCGAAGATGGACTCAACCTATTAAAAGAAGCTCATGAAGAATGGTGCGGGGACCATTCCAATGGGGTTAAAATGGCTAAAAGTGTCATGCGACAAGGTTATTATTGGCCGCGGATGGTTAGTCAAGCAGTTGAGTACGTCAAGAGATGCAATAAATGTCAGAAGTACTCTAAGGTGCCACAACATCCTCCCAGCGACCTGACCACTATATCGAGCCCCTGGCCTTTCGACATAGGGGATAGATTTAATCGGGACCTTACCACTTACCAAGGGAGGAGCTAAATATGCTGTAGCAGCTATCGACTACTTCACCAAGTGGTTGGAGGCAGAACCCCTTCCGGTTATCATATCCAAAAATGTATTAAGATTCATGATAAAGAATATTGTTACCCGCTTCGGAATCGCACATAAGATCATATCGGACAACGGAACACAATTCAAGAGCGAAGAGTTCACTTGATTCTGTGAGAAAAATGGGATCATCAAAGGTTTCTCCTCCATAGCCCACCCGAAAGCTAACGGAGCTGTGGAAGCCGCAAATAATGCTACCCCCGCTCCCACGAAGATCACAAAGACCATTAAGACAATCCTTAAAAACGCCTAAATCAGGCTAAAGAAAATTGGGAAGAGGAGTTGCCTCTAGTGCTATGGGCATACATAACTTCTACTAAATGGCTACAGGACACACCCCCTTTTCCCTAACATATGGATGTGAAGCTATGCTTCCAGTAGAGGTCGAAATTCCATCACATAGAAGGGCAGCATACACATTTGACCCCAATCAGGAGTTAAGAAAAGAACTACAATCATAACCATCGAATACCAAAGAAGGATCACAAAATATTACAGTTCGAAGGTCAAAGTTAGTACCTTCACTAAGGGTGAATTAGTACTGCGAAGAGTAATGGATAATACCGAGAATCCGGCTGATGGTCCTCTCTATCCAAATTGGGAAGGACCCCTAATTGTCCATCAAGAAGTCATACCAGACACATATCGGCTATGTAGACCCAATGGCGATCTTGTTCCAAGGACATGGAACTCGAAACATTTTAGGCCATATTTCTCAACCATAAAGGAATAGATGACAAGATCTTTTCCCCAAGAAATCATCATACAATTAGGGGCATGGAAACCCTCCCAGTAGCTCGTAAGAAACCCAAAAGGGGTCGAGTTGGAATAAGGATTGAATCCCTCGTCATCGCCAAATTAGCCGGGGCGAGGCATCCCCCGGAGGGGGATGATTGTGTTAGTCTTTCTCCTTGCCCAAACCAGAGGGGGCAGGGTTAAATCATCGAAAGTGTAAGCCGCCGTTTCACACCAGAGATGGTCGCGGCGGTGCATCTAAAAATTAGCACGCCCTGCCTCTGCTCGCAAAAGAGTACGCCCTGCCTCTGCTCGAACTAAGCATGTCATACCTTTGCTCATAGAAGAGCACGCCATACCTCTTCTTATGTTCCGCGTTACCCGCAAAAGGGAGCGCAAACCCCTATCATCGCCTACGATGGTCAGGATAGGGCACCCCTTGAAGGGGGTGGCGTATAAGCCTCTATCAGTGCCTACGATCGACCAAGTAGAGCGTCAAAAGAATAAACCTTAGTTCTGTGATGGCCCCGTCCAAGTTTCTAAGCCCTTATCATTGCCTACGATGGTCAGGATAAGGCGCCTCCTGGAGGGAGGTCGGGTAAGTCCTTGGGCCCTGCTTGTGGATAAGCTAGCCCAGCGCTTTGGATGCACAGGCCCAGAGAGTGGCCAACAAAGCACGTATATCCTCTACTTTGACAACAAAAGACCAAGCGGAGGCTCAAGAAAAATGTACAACCTCTACTTTCCAAATCAAATCCGAAGGGGATTCTCTCTTTACTAATACCGGAGGAAGTTCTGGTTCTCTATACTGATACCCGAATCTCGGTGGATTCGACTCTTCATTAATGCCGGAAGGGATTCCGGACCTTAATCTAAAAAATACCCGAATCTGGGTTGATTCGGCTCTTCATTAATGCCGGAAGGGTTTCCGGTCCTTAATCTCAAAAATACCCGAATCTAGGTGGATACGGCTCTTCATTAATGCCGGAAAGGTTTCCGGTCCTCAATCTCAAAAATACCCGAATTTGGGTAGATTCGGCTCTTCATTAATACCAGAAGGGTTTCCGGTCCTTAATCTCGAAGATACCCGAATCTAGGTGGATTCGGCTCTTCATTTATGCCGGAAGGGTTTCTGGTCCTTAATCTCAAAAATACCCGAATCTAGGTAGATTAGACTCTTCATTAATGCCGAAAGGGTTTCCGGTCCTTAACCTAAAAAATACCCGAATCTGGGTGGATTCGGCTCTTCATTAATGCCGAAAGGGTTCCGCTCCTTAATTTTAAAATACCCGGATATGGGTGGATTTGGATTTTTATTAATACTAGAAAGGTTCCCAGGCTTCAACCTTTAAGCTCCAAATCTGGGTGAATTCGTCTCCTTAATCATGATCCGTCTGAGTCTGGATAGTATTTGACTCAACATCATTGTGGGAAAGAGCTTACAATCTTCCATCAAGGCCTGAACCTAGGTCACGTCATTCCACCACAAGGCGTTAAAAGCGAATCTCTTCGGCAGGACCTATGGCGTAACTTGGCATTGGAAAGTAATTGGCAAACAAATAGGAGAAAGCCTGAGGAAAGAAGGTTGACTTGGAAAGTCGAAGACGCCCTTTACTGGGGGGGAGGGGGGATGTTACTACCAAAATGATCTTGGTACAAGATGACAGTGAAGGGATATAAAATGAGTATAAGGAAGGGGTGAGGAATACGAGAGCAACTCAGACTGATACCCCCTTTGAGAGAAGGGACCCGAAACCTACCGGGCATCAATAAAGGTTCATTCGATTGGGTCTGCCCGCCAGGAATTAACCGATGTAACGCCAATACATTAAAGAGGAAGAGTACCGGGTCAGAGCATAAATATGGTCTGTAACCAACCCCTGAAGAATGGCTCCATTGGTGACGAAAGGCGTTACCTTCGTAAGTACTGTGGGTATCACTGAAAGCTACCTTCCAGAGAGCCAAACTGGAAGGCTAAACCGAGACTTAAGCAAGGATAGAGGCTACTCGTACTAATCCTCCTAGTACCTGAACCATCAACGGTTCTAAATCGGCATACATACACTACGTCATGAGGGCTGGCCCCTCCAAGTACCCATGATAAAGCTGAAAGCCTCCATCCAGGAGCCTACAACAGAGAACCGACACTTGGAGGCATCGACCAAGCAATCCAAAATGCCTCCGAAATCTGCCAATGCACCCGGAACCCTCGCTTCGAAGACTGTAATCGGCACCGTTAGGAGGACCGATTGTTAGATGCCCTAAGCCAAGGAAAAAAGCGGCCCATAGGAACCATTCAGGCCTAATGACCTGTTGGTGGAAGGACCTCGGATTCCCTATAAATAGTACCCCAGGAGCTCCATAAAGGAGGAAGAACTTTTTATTCCTCAATTTAGTTCCTTTCTTCTCAGGAAGAGAAAATCATCAATCCTTGTAATATATCTACAATCTATAAATGGAAAATTCTAGGTCCCATACACCTTATGATTTGATAATCTTGTAGTGTCATAATGATGAACAGAGAGTTAACACTAACCTTTCTGAAGAGGAGATCAGCCAAGGTGCTTCGGTAGCGGAGGAAGAGGGCTTTATGGAAACATGAATCCCCCTTCCCCTCACCTTAAGGGGTCGCCATGGTTGATCCATATTTTCATGCTGAGCCTAATGCTTCCCAAACATTGTTGTAACGAAATCGTATACGAATTCCTAACCCGATCTCTGTCATAATTCAGACTCCTCTCTTGGGAAAATCTGACACGAGGGATTCATCGGAGTTAACAAATGTTGCGATGCTTTCATCCGTGAACTCAGATAAGGAGTTAGCCTGCTTTCTTCTTATTGGAATACACAATGTCACTGTCATTGCATAGAGGCTACCCATTCCGGATTCAGGATTATTTCCTGAAGACTCTGGGTCATGACCACGACAAATCTCATGAATGCATACATTACATTCTGTAATCCGGGTGTTGACGAAAAATGTCTTTAACATCTATGTATAGGCTTGGGCATTCAAAATTATGGGATGACTCAGCCCATGCAGTTGCTACTTTTTGCAGTGCTAACCCTAGCACTGTTGTGATTCCAAATCCGCTGCTTCAGAGTAGGATCCAACATAGTGTGCTAGCTATGGCATTTAATATTAATCTCCAAACTGTTGGAAAACTTGTAACGATCCGGGGAATTTCGCGATCCTGGATATCGGTAGGACTGTCAACAGGTACTCGAAATATCCGATATCCGTCCGTATCCATATCCGAAAATATGAAATTTATCCGTTATCCGACATGCGGATACGGATATCCGAAAATCTTTTCGGATACGGATATGATTTTAGTGGTATCCGTATCCGAAAAATATCCATTTGATTTCCAAATACGTGTATATAAATATATATACTCACACACACACACACATATATGCCTAAACTGAAATTAATGTACAACTATTTTTAAAATAACCAAAGGTCCAAATTAACCGGCCCAAACCAATAACCATCAGCCCAACATACATGACACACCCGTTACCATACCCGTTTTCTTTTTTCTGGGTATGCCTTCAAAACCCTAACCAAAACAAATACCACCGCTTTCCTATTCTCATCGTTTCCAATCAAAAAAAAAAACACGAAAATGGCCACGATCTGCAATCAAAAGGAAAAACATGAAAAAAAAACCAATGGTCCTAACCCTATATCTTTCCAGTCAGATCCTAAGGTTTGGAAGTAGACCTTGAATTTCTCATCAATCGCAGGTATGATATCTATTGCTCTTTTATTTGTGAATTTAAAACCATCCGATAATTTTATTTTGTTTTTAATTATTGTTTTCAAAATGTTCTTTTCTTTCGTTGATATGTCGTGATATGATCCATAAATCTTCCAGTTAAAATGTATATTAGGGATTGGGATCTATATCTATGACATTCACGCTTGGTTAATGTACATACCATGTTGAGCAGGATGATTAGAGTGATTATCTATGTATTTCTAGGGAACAAGTACGATATTTTATTTAGCACACGAACAATACTTATGCAAGCACACGAGTTATATTTGCCAAAAATGTTGTTTAATTTTGAAAATCCTATATAAAATACTGCACCTAATAAATTAGACGAACTGTAATGTGACATATGATTTTACTCTAAAGCCTTAAAATGTAAACTGATAAATTAGACGAACAAAATCCTGTATAAAATACTGCACCTAATAATGATGCAATGTGTTTGTTTGAAGGAATTTCATGTGGAGTATAAAGTGCTCAAAGTTCGAAATTAATATACAGGGAATTGTCATTCATTTTTTGTGCTTCAAAGCACAGCCATTACAGAAATTTGAAAGCAGGTCAGATCCTAAAATTTGTAGTGTGGAATTTGTATTTTTATTTGGTATTATTCATAATCCTTATTCATAATATTTTTGTTTGTTTCAGGTTGAAGCACTCTTAAGTCTCAATTCTTTCAATCCCTATGTATTTGTGTTTGTATTTGGTATTATTAAACATTTTTGTATTTGTGTTTGTATTAGGTCAGTAATTATTATATTTATGTTTTATTTTAGACTATGTTAGAACATTTTGCAAGTATTTGTAGTGTGGAATTTGTGCGATTGATGTATTGTTCGTAATTTTTGTTTAGAATTATCGAATTTGCATGTAAATGATGTATTTATAAATTTTTATTGTTTAATTTTCGGATAAATAAAAATATCCGTATTCGCCTTAGCGGATACGGATATTTTCGGATATCCGAAAATATCCGCGGATACGGATGCAGATATATTTAAGTCAGTATCCGCAGATATCGGATATGGATACAGATGTAGATTTTTTTTCGGATACGGATATGGATACAGCGGTATTCGTATCCGATTGCATCCGTTGACAACCCTAGATATCGGCATACAACACCATGTCGACTATTCAAGCATCGGAAACACCGAATAGTCCATGAAAGAAATTAGAGGGTGAGAATAGATAAGATAGAAACTTAGAATAGAAGAAGAAGAAGAAGAAGCACAAACAACATCAGAGTAAACACGAATCTCACAGCGGAACGAACAATATATAATAGATGCATATCTTTGAAATAAAATCAGTATATGTATACAATAACATTATCAGAGTATAACACTTACAACACAGCGGAAATAAATAATAGCTATATATTCCTGAAGCCTCCTTCTCTAAGCTCTCCAAGTATATCTGTAAAATCCTGACTACTTGACTGCCCGTACAAAATTGGGCACCCGGGAGTTTAGGGAAAACAAAATAAACTCCGGGTCAGTCATGGGACTGGTATGAGTAACAATTTAAAACAGTTTAAGAAATTAAAAAATATCTCATAAGACCACGCCATATAACGGAACGGGATTTTCCCTTATGAGAATCCAAAATACTTGATTTGACTTTCAAAATCCTTTTTAAAGAAACGATAATCTTTATATCATAACTCTTTTGATATTGTAATAGAGTCTATCAATCACAACTAATAATCATATAGCAGAACGCTTTCATCTCACGTTCCACATATATAATATATAATCAAAAGCCACGGGCGCTTATAGGTTAATGAATTTCAACTCGCAAGGTATGGGACCACCTTCCGACGGTGTATCTCTTGAGAGGAATACACCACGTTCAACAAGAACATCTTGCAACCCAGGCTAAACATGACCGGTCACTCATTTCGCTTGAGTGTACCGAATGTATTATCACCAACGGTTAGGATCAATAACCTTTTCCCGAAAGGGACAGCATCGAAATAGATTATAGAAGTAAATGGAATTTCTCTAGATCAGGTGACAATACACCCTAATTGGCAGCTAACCACTTAGCCATGCGACCTACCCAATTTTATACCATTTCCTAGTTATAAGGCTATAGGCCACGCTTATCTCTGACAGATCACACAAATATTCACTTTGAACGTCACATCATCATACCCGCCAAATCACAAATTGATTTCCCCAAAAATACAACGGGTATACAGCTAAGAGAAACGAATTTCTCTGCCACCAAACGTACATACGTTTGAAGAGATCAACTTACGCGATCTATTAAATATACTCTGTCAGACATTATTCCATACAGGTCGTCCTGGGACTGGACAAACCGAAGGCACTATCCTGCAAACCCATCTTAGGTAGTTTCTACCTAGGATTTGCCAGAACAACCCTTGCACAACTTCGTCTTCAATTACCATCATCAAATTTGATTCGCAACGCTAATGCCCATACGGAGTGGTTTTCAGATAATATATCTGATCCCGGACTCTCCGTATTGACAATGGAAAAATTGTCAAAAACTTTGATAATCGGTGATTTAACTATCAAAGAAAAACAGGTGTACAAAAACGATATTATTTCCAAATGGAAATTCTATCGATCAATCATCATTTAACATTTATCTCTTTAGTTCATTAATTAATTTATTTCCTGCTTCCATATATCCAACATTTCCTTATTTTCTAAATTTAGAAAATATACGTTATTAATCATTGGAAAGCATTTCCATCTCTTTTTCACGTATCACTGTCATTCCAGTATTCTTTATCATCAAACATTTCATTTTCTATGATTAGAAAATATCTCTGATTATATTTGGAAAATGATTCCAAAACTCATTCATTTGATTTAAACAGATGTTTAAATAAAACATCGCTATGCCAACTCAAACCATTACACTCATTAACTAAATTCACTTAACCAACCTTCACTATCGAACCTTAACCATTCCTTAGTTAAAAATGGAGCCAATCTAGTTGGGGAATAACTACCTCTCAGACCTTAACTGAACAAAATTTCTAACCTCGAAATAGACAAAGTTCCCCTTTTAAATCTTTAACAAACTTCCTTACGTAACTCTCGGATTCAATTTACGAACCCACTTCTTTATTGAAAACATTGATTATAAATATAGCGTAATAATCCCTACTTCTGAAATATCTAACTTCAAAATATAACTTTTATTCCTTAATTTAACTAAATAACCAAATAGATAATTTATAACTAAATAAATAAATCTTGATTAAAAATGGAAAGTGAATAGTACTTTCCCGAATTCTACATAATTGAATTTCAACGTATAATTCTCTTTCAAAAAATCTCTATTCGATAATTCCTTTTCGAATAAACTATGTTCGATTAACTCCTTTCGAATAAACTATAATCGATTAACTCCTTTAACTCTATTTGAATAAACTACATTCGATTAACTCCTTTTCGACTATATTCGATAACTCCTTTAACTCTATTCGAATAAACTATATCCGATTAACTCCTTTTCGACTATATTCGATAACTCCTTTAACTCTATTCGAATAAACTATATTCGATTAACTCCTTTAACTCTATTCGAATAAATTATATTCGATTAAATCATTTTTGACTATATTCGATAACTCCTTTAACTCTATTTGAATAAACTATATTCGATTAACTCCTTTTCGACTATATTCGATAACACCTTTAACTCTATTCGAATAAACTATATTCAATTAACTCCTTTTCGACTATATTCGATAACTCCTTTAACTCTATTCGAATAAACTATATTCGATTAACTCCTTTTCGACCATATTTGATAACTCCTTTTGAAATAACTATATTCGATAAATTCTCTTTTCGAATAAACTATATTCGTAACTCCTTTCGAAATAACTATATTCGATAACTCCTTTTAAATAAACTATATTCGATAAATTCTCTTTTTGAATAAACTATATTCGATTAACTCTAATTCGATTAACTCTATTCGATTAACTCTATTCAATTAACTCTAATCGATTAACTCTACTGATTAACTCTAGTCAATTAACTCTATTCAAATAACTCTAATGAATTAACTCTATCGATTAACCCAATTCAATTAACTCTATTCGAATAACTCTAATTCCTTTTATAATCCCACTTACTTTCCAAATATTTCCTTTCATGATATCTTATTTATTTTCTAAATAAATATTCCTTTTATCTTACTATTTATTTTCCAAATATATATTCCTTTTATCTTATTCTATTTATTTAACAAATAAATATTCCTTTTATCTTATTCTATTTATTTAACAAATAAATATTCCTTTTATCGTGTTCTATTTATTTAACAAATAAATATTCCTTTTATCTTATTCTATTTATTTAACAAATAAATATTTCCTTTTATCTTATAACAAATAAATATTCCTTTTATCTTATTCTATTTATTTAACAAATAAATATTCCTTTTTCATTCCAGTATCACTTATGGTATTTAAAATACCAAATAACAATGATCGATATCATTCAAACCCACATAGTCAACAACAGATTATATATCACATCATATATTACAATATATGAAAAAGAACAGTATTATAAATATTGAGGAATCCAGTTGGATCCCTCCGACGTGTTTCCCTGCATCACAGATGTTAAACAATATAATTAACATCAACTTCATTTCAATATGAAATATTTTGATAAACAAAATCAATAATTGATTAACGATATATATATATATATATCGTTATCTATAATTTCAACCAATCACTTAGCAGTTCAACCAAACAGTCAACACACAGAATCAACCATCATCTATCAGTTCTAAAAATACGTTATAAAAATATAATTGATAGAGTTGGTGAGTTTTATTCACATTGGATAGCTATCGTTAAATAACGATTAACTATCTTTGATTCAGACGAACGTTTTATTTTGCTATAAATTGTATCGAGCTCCAATTCACTTCCAATCAGTTCCAGCGTGTAGCCACCGTCCATACAATCCCAACGGATCTGAATTTGCGCCATTCTGATTTCGGATGAGAAAGATATAATAAATACAATTTAATACATTTATTTAGATTTGATTAAAACTTAAATTCATTTTCATTGGGCCTTTACCAAATCTCAATACCCTTCCAAAACCGCACCCGCTTACTCCTCCTTCCTACATCTTCAAACCCATCGCCTGTATCACCATTACTCCATTTTCAAACTTGACGCACCCTTCCTCACTCAAGGAAATCCAAAACAAATATCACCATTAACATTCTCTTCAAAATCTCAACGCATCCATACCCAGAATATACAGCTCACAACCACCTAGAAAAATCTGACTTCGAGCTCGCCTCGCGACCCACAGTGCAGGTGATCGAACCCTTTTAACACCAAACAACCCCAAATTCTTACATCAGATGCGAAACTCCATCCTACTCCCAAATACAAACTCCATTTCGTGCATTGAAGCCTTAAATCACCAGGACTTTGAACCCTAGTTCACGCGTGAGTTTTCAGTGACGGGAAAACAATGTCGAGCTATACAAAAGTTATACGAGCGTGAAGAGATTCTCCTCAGGGTTCCAGATATATATATATTATAAATTACAGAAATTTATTTGATTTGATTTCCATTTTTAAAGCTTGCGTTTTGCTGAAGAATAAGAAAGAAGACGGTGGATTTATTGTTGACCAAGCGAATGAAGAACTTAGGGTTACGGGTAAGGTAGGGGTATTTATAGAATAGTTAAAATATTTTTATATTCGAATTTTATATTTATATATAATCAACCGCTATTTGTTTTGCTGTATAAAAAATCGTGTGATCACATATAATCTCCAAAAAATCTTGAAAATGAACATACAACTAGAGTTTGACACTACAGACCCAACGAAAGTGGTTTCGTCGAATTCCGACTCCGTTTGCTCACACAACGTATTTTTAACCATCAAAATATCGACTGTTTTCCACATTAAAAATCGGTACGGCCACATACTGACTCCAAAAATCACGAAACTTGGAATCTAACAATAGTTTAATATTATGGATCCAACAAAATTAGTTTCGACGGAAATGGAGGTCGTTTGCAAAACTGACTTTTTTTAAAGCTCTAAATAACTCATTTAAATATATAAATATATTTAAAAACAATTTAAAGAAAAATAATTTAATATTACCATATATATATATATCCAAATAAAATATCATATAGCTCTGAAATAACATATTTGGATTTATATCTCCATATTTCAAATTCAGAGTTAAATTGATATTCAATTTATATTGAAAATCCATTTAAATATAAATAAATCGTTATAAACTTATAAAGGAATTCCATAGCGACTTTTCTAAATTTTGATTTGATCATTACTCAAAATCTACACGACGAAATCTCGATTTTTCTCTTTCATTAGAAAAATATCATTCACCAGCTCCGAACGTTTCTTGTTTCACAGAAATCCGAGTTGAAACGGATTCTGTATATTCGTTTAAAGTTCGAATCACCAAATTACGAACTGTCACGCCATTTCAAGCTCGATTTTAATTATAATATAATTATACGTTCAACTGTCATTTATATAATATATTTGTTAATATAATTCGACTCTAAACTGAATTATATATGATCCAATTCACACAATATTGTGAATTCCACTATTTACGACTATTTTTTGTTATTTCAGAATTAAATATATTATTTAATTTTTATATTAATTAAATATTCAACGTTATTTAATTTAAACCATTTTAAATTATTATACCACTTTTTAAATAATTAAATAAATTAATTATTATACCGCTTAAATACGGGACGTTACAAAACTCTAATTCAAAAGTTCAACACCGTTTGATTGTCATGATTTGTTGTCTTTACATTTATATTGAAGTGTGCCTGAGTTTTGCTTACTGTTTTATCGATTTTGTTTTGTACTTCTATGCCATGGGATATTAAAGCATGAATCCACATTTCATATTTCGAAGTCCCCGATGTACATGTCTTCCATTGGATACAACCAATTCAAACAGTTACACTTTAAATAGTTACAAAAAAATACAAATGATTACCACAAATAGTCAAACTGACCATTAGGAGGTTTCCTGCTGGAAGAGACCCAAAATTAAACTCACTCTGACCACTATATTCGACTGCAAAATCTGAATTTCGCATGACATCTTCATGTCTATTCCAATTCTTCCCCTTTTAATTAAATCAATGCCGATTCTTCCTCCTCCATTCAAATCAATCTGCAATTTTCCCTTTGCTGAAACCCCAACTCCGTTTACGTTCAAAAAAATACCTTTCAAAACCCTACCTCTTTTAATCGAATATGATTCTTCTACTCTGTTCCGCTGATCGTTTGGAAAATAACGTATGGTTTTGAATTACTATTCTTATAAACTGGTTTTGATTTTAACGCTTGTTATTTCAACTAAATATCAGTATATTGTCTATTTCAGTATGACTCAAATGGTTTTCTAGTTCTGAATTTGATTAAGATTCTCAAATGATTTTCCAGTTTCGATTTTGATTAATATTCTCTAATGATTTTCATTAATAATTCCTAAAAAAGTGGATCGTAAGGAGAATAAAAATAGAATGATTTTCCAGTTCCCCAAAAATAATCTCGGGTGAACAAAAAGTTTTAGTTAAGCAAGACAGTATCAAGGATTTTGGAAATGGATAAAGAAGGCTTAGAGAAGTACTGTAACCGATTGTCATGAGAATGAAGGTGGAAGCTATATTTTGGAACTGTTGGGTCATTATAAATGGTTGGATTGCTTTGTGGTTATCATGTATTAACACTCTTCTGTGCTTTTATACATTGTTGTTCCATTAATATGAACACCTTTGTTCCGTTGTTGCAAGACAGCATATCATATATTAACACAATTCAAATATGAAATCTTTCGTAGTCAGTGCTTTTATACACCTTTGTTCCATTAATATTCTTCATCTTGAGTAAAAGCTATTAGAAATGAATGAGGAGATTGGGGAAGAAGAGGTTGGTTATTGTTGGAGAATTGCAAAGGAAGTCCCACATCAGGAAATTTTTGTTTCATCTCTCCATATAAACCAAAGCCCAATATGTTGTATTAAACAAATAAAACCAGACTTGAATAAATGGGGCTATGAATGCATTAGGCCTCTATATTAATATTTCATGTCAAAGATTGGGCCTTGGGCCTTAGGTCTCTTGGGGTCTCGTGATCAAACCGTTTCGCACTAGCGCGCATGTACGGACAGTCACGTGTGCCCAAATAGGCACTCCCACTGCTATATAAAGACTGGCTACCAGAACCAAGTTAATTTGTTTAATCTTCTGCTTCTTTTCTGCATTCTGTTCTTAAACAACTACTTTGAGTTCGTCATTGTTAGGCATTTATAAGCGTTACATTGCGGAGATCGGCCCATTTTTTCTTGGGAAATAATTGCTCAACTTCCTTCAGCGTCGTAGAGGGAGCAATGTTATTTCAAGGAAACAGCTATCGCTGGACTCGGACACTACAATACGGTAAATTGTTACTTCTTTCACGTTACTACCGATTCCGTGACTTTGCAACGGTATTCCTGACGTTTTTAAAACGTTCCTGTTTGCTATGGTAAATTTTTAATTGATGTTAATGTATTTGTTGCTACGATAATAAAAGTTTTGAAACAATTTTTTATTTCGTAGAAAATGACAATATCTAATAGTACTGATACTGTTGTGCCAACACTGAAAGTAACCAATACTCTACATTCATCTGTGGTTCCACCAATGACACTATCTCATGGAGAAAGGCCTGAAAAGTTTACCGGAGTGGACTTTAACCGTTGGCAGCAAAAGATGTTATTCTACTTGACAAATTGGGTCTTGCAAATTATCTTACAGAAGATGCTCCTGTCATACCAGAATTGGAACTTGATCCAATCAAAGTAGAAGACCTGAATGCTTGGAATTTTTTGTTTTCATATGCAAAAAATTACATTCTAAATGGCCTCGACAACAGCCTATACAGCGTGTACTACAATGTTGCAACATCTAGACTACTGTGGTTGGCTTTGGAAAAGAAGTACAAAACTGAAGATGCAGGCATGAAGAAGTTCATTGTTGGAAAATTTCTCGACTTCAAAATGGTAGATACAAAGACTGTGATTAACCAGGTTTAAGAACTACAACTTATCATCCGTCAACTTGAAGATGAATGGATGACTTCCTCCATCGTGGAAGGACTTCAAGAATTACCCAAAGAACAAGCGCAAATAAATGACAATGGAGGAATTTGTAGTTCGACTGAGAATTGAGAAAGATAATAGGAATTATGATAAAAATATTTCTCAGACTATGGTTTCCAAATCAAGCGTTGTCGAGGCGGACAAGTCCAATAAAATAATACTTGACAACCATCCTTAAAATCGAAGAAATTTCAGGGTTCTTGTCATAACTTTGGAAAGAAGGGTCACAAAGCAAAAGAATATCACGACCCACCTAAAAAGAAGAAACCAGAAGAGAACGTGGCAGACGTTTCAGATGTTGTTTCTAAAATGGATTTATGTGCGGTTACTTCAAAATGAAACCTTGTTGGCAACATCAAGGAGTGGTTTGTAAACACCGGAGCCACAAGGCATATATATACAAATAAGTTGATGTTCACGAACTACAAAAATGCTACCAATGATAAACCACTTTAAATGGGTAACTCGTCCACATCAAAGGTTGAAGGCAAGGGAAAAATTGTGCTGAAATTGACTTTTAGAAAAGAACTCGCTCTAAATGATGTTCTGCATGTTCTAGAAATTCACAAGAACCTAATCTCAGGATCATTGCTCAGCAAGCATGGCTTCAAACTAACATTTGTGGGTGATAAATTTGTTTTGTCTAAGAATGGTGTGTATATAGGAAAGGGTTATGTGTGTGATGGCTTATTTAAAGCAAATGTAACCATTATTGTACCAAACAATGATTTGAATAAAACTGAATCTTTTCCTTATATAGTTGACTCTCTTAATCTATGGAATTCTAGTCTAGGTCATGTAAATTTTTATACTTTACAAAAACCGCTCAATCTAGAATTCATACCTAAGTGTAGAATTGATTCAAATTACAAATATCAAATTTGTGCTAAAGCCAAATTGACAAGAACCCCATTTCATCGTGTTGAAAGAGAAACCGAACCTCTAGATCTAATACATACTATTGTATGTGACTTGAAAATGTGTCAAACTAGAGGAGAAAAAATGTACTTCATCACTTTTACTGATGATTGTACAAGATATTATTATGTATATCTCCTTAGAAGTTAGGACGAGGCATTCGACATGTTTGAACAGTACATGGCTGAAGTTGAGAATCAACTCAACAGGAAAATTAAAGCTTTAAGAAGTGATAGAGGAGGAGAATATGAATTTCTATTTGAGGAAGTATGTGTTGAGCATTGTATAATACATCAAACTACAACACCATATTCATGTCAATGCAATGGTATAACCGAACGGAAAAATAGAACTCTTAAAGAAATGATGAATGCCTTACTTATTAGCTCAAGCTTGCCAGATAATTTTTGGGGAGAAGCTGTTCTTTCGGCAAACCACATTTTAAATAAAATACTGCGAAAGAAATTGTCTAAGACTCCCCGAAAAACTTTGAAAAACAGACCACCATCCTACAAATACTTAAAACTATGGGGGTGTCTTTCCAAAGTAGAATACCAAAACTAAATAAGGTCAAAATTGGACCAAAGACTATAGATTGCATATTTATTGGATATGCTCATAAGAGTAGTGCATATCGATTTTTGGTGTACAAATATGAAATTGATGACATTCATGAAAACACCATTGTCGAAT
The DNA here is from genome assembly GCA_030737875.1 of Allium sativum. Taxonomy (NCBI): domain Eukaryota; kingdom Viridiplantae; phylum Streptophyta; class Magnoliopsida; order Asparagales; family Amaryllidaceae; genus Allium; species Allium sativum. The sequence continues at coordinate 839,626,382 of CM060926.1, forward strand.
CTCGAAATGTTATATTCTTTGAACACATTTAGCCTCAAAAAACCTCTGTTGAAACTATTGTTCAAATGAGATCAAGAGATACAGATACTCCCGAGGATAATGTTGATTAAAACCTGCATGAAAGAAATGTTGAAACAGAGGTAAAGGAATCCATAAGGAGCAAATGAAAAAGGACCTCTAAAACCATTGGACCCGATTTCTATGCATATATCATAGAAAATGAACCTCTAACTTACCAACAAGCAATGTCATGCCCCGATGCTCCTTATTGGAAGGAAGTCGTTAACAGTGAAATAGAATCCATTCTACAAAACCATATGTGGGAATTAGTGGATCTCCCTAAAGGACCAAAACCACTAGGATATAAATGGATATTTAAGAAAACACTAAAGACTGACATCTCAATTGACAAGTAAGGCAAGACTTGTAATAAAAGGATTTAGACAGAAGGAAGATCTAAATTACTTTGATACAGTCACTACAATAACATCAATTAGGATGCTTATTGCAATCGCATCTGTTTACAACAAAAATGGTCTAAACACCCAAGGTATTAAACTGTACTTCACCAATTCAGTAGGAAATAAATGGAACCGTGTCCGATTAGCAATAAACAGTAAAAAAATGTGAGAAAAAGTAAAGTAGAGACGAGATTTATAGTGGTTCAGCCGTTAACGAGGCCTACGTCCACTGTGAAGGAGATTTCCTATCTTATAATGAGAATTACAAAGTACATCAATTCTCTGACCTCATACATCTCTATATCTACTCAATATACCCTCGTTTATATGTTTTGATCTAGAGAATTATACAGGAGAATAATAGAGTTTGAGGAGAAGAAGGATGGATGAATGATTGATAGGGAGGTTTCCTTCACTCTAAAATGGTACTTGACGCCATGGCCATATCTGTGGTTGATTTTGAAGTTTAGCAGCACTTCTTGGTTTTTCCAAAAAGCCCCCCTTAAACGTGGGTAGCCATCATGTATTTTAGGTGAACTCCTCTTAGTAAATAATCTGGAATATGTTTATCCAGACTATGGGCCGTTCAATCTGCTAATTACAACCATGCCACTGGACAGCTGTAGCCAGCTGTCTATATCATATTCAGTGTTATGCGCGGACGACTTGCTGAGTGTCTCGAATAGCTGAGCGGGTCCTTAAGTGCGGGCGCGGATGCTTTAGGAGATTTCATAAGAGTGGAGTGTGGAGCCGAGATCAATCCTCCTTTGTTCCTTTCACGATCGCCCTTCTTGAACCAAGGACGCTCGTCCTCTTGTTGCCTTTGCATGGTGCCGCTTGGCTTTATGGTTATACTACGAGGTTGCTCTAGCTCGTGCAAAGAGGGTGACCTGTCTTATGTTAGCGCCTGAGCGGTTCTCTTGATGTGCAGCCTTCATTTTTGTCCAGTCGCGCTTCTCATGGCCCGGTCACACTGGTAGACTTGACCTGCCTTGGGTTTGATATTTGGATCCTGCTTAGTGTGGTTGTGTTATGTACGACCGACGCTGGTACGACCCGCCTTGTACCCCTTTACCCAGTGTGCGTAAGGTTTTTTAGGGATTAACACTTGCCCCTCGAAGTCCGTGATTTCTCTTCGGTAAGGAATTACGGGCTTCGATAAATTTGATCGCACATTGGATGGTAGGTTTATCCAGACTTGGTGAGAAGTCGTTCGTGTAAGGGCTGAGGTCGCTTCATTGTAGCTGATTGGTATTGCCTTTCCCTGCGGGCGAGAAGCTTATTGTGCTTTCTTAATTACTGCGCGAATGGCTGAATCTTGGGATGCCAATTGGGACTTGATGAGAAACTTTTTGTGTAATCGAGTGTTGAGGTGACGTGGAGAGAATGTAATGGATGAATCAGGTTCATCGTTCTGCGTTCTCATATTTCAAAATTTGGATATTTTGATAGCTGCTGGTTTTTGGGCATTTGGCGGGATATTTGCCTGGTGCGTCATACTGGATCACTAGGCCCTAATTGAGCTGTCATACCATAAAAAGAGGCTTCTAGTCTTCTTTAGCATTGTCTCTTCATTTTCCCGCCTTAGTACTTCCTTAATAAACTCATTTTAATGGCGGCTTCATTGTAGAAGACCTCGCTATTGTTTCTTGAGACTTCAGTTTTCCTTACTTGGTCGATCGTCTTACCCGTCCCCCTCTGGTCAACAGTTTTCTTCAACTTTATTTCCGGCTACAACACTCCTCTCTTCGAGTTGAATTTCACTTGTAAGTGATTTTCCCTCACTTTATTTATGATTCTGGGTTAATTCCTCTAGCTTCATAAAGGAGGGTTCTCCGTTGGCAACGCCGAGTTGTTGGGATAGATAGTTGCAATATTTGAGAAACATTGATTTGACTAGGTTTGCATTCGGACTTCAGATAGGATCCTCCGGTGATAAGCCTTAGCCCTTTTTATGCTGGCAAGTCGTTTATTGAAATGACTAGGAAACGATACTCCCCTATTCGCCATGCTTTAACCGGCTGTTCAATGGACTACTTATGTCATGGCAACACTCCTATTTTTCCTTCGATTCTTAATAATTCAATTTGTAGTTCCTTCTTTGAGCATACTTATCTATGTTGACATGCGACTAACTGCCTGCTTATCTCTCCCCCAGCTAACCCATTATGTCTGGGGAACAAGAGGATTTGGATCGGGCAATGGAGGTTGCCCCGGCTACTGGTTCTGGTTTGGCTGTTAGTGAAACGTATCCCCAGCCTTGCCCTTTTGATAGGGTGGCGGCCGGCTGTCGTAAATCGACGCTTCCTTTTGATCAGTTTTTACAAATGTGCAAACGCTTTGGGCTTTCGCCAGAAGAAACTAGATATCCCAGGAAGGAAGAATTGGTAGACTGTCCGCCCTCCGGGTATGTGGCAGTCAATTACCACATGTTGTCCAGCGGAGCGATTTCCCCCTTCAATCCTTATCTAGAGTCCATTTTGCGGCGGCTGGCCATTTCCCCGTATCAGCTTCATCCTAGTGGGTATAAAATCCTGCTTGGACTGTACATACTTTTCATGAAGGTTCGACAGCGGGAACCCACGTTCGCGGATATTTGCTCTTTATATTATTTTAAGAAGAAGGAGGTAGATGGTCCTTCTTTCTTTTTTCTAGAAAGTATGCATGACAGAATTATCACCGGCCTGACGGAAGGAGCAAGGGGGCTTCCGGATCAATATTTCTTTGTCCGATGTCCTGCTAGATTCTACGGTCGATGGACCGAAGGAGGTAACTACATCTTTGCTCCTAGTACTCTTGTCCCTTTTCTCTTCCTCATCCGGCTTTTCCTGACTTTTGTAGTGATTCCTCCTATTGTGGGACTTACTTTGGACCAGGGTCTTCTTAATTCTTTAATTTCTGTCGATAAAAGGGAAAGGAGCAGAGAGATGTTGCTTTCGGAGGAAAATCTCCGTAAGTATCAGTTAATTTACCCTACATGATCTCTTGGAAAAGCTCATGTTCACCCCCAGAGTCCTGCCAGTAAACCTCTTAAAGTGAAACACTTATCCCTTGATGTGAGCGATTGTCTTCGTTGCTGATTATCGAAGGAGGTGATAAGGAAGTTGATGAGAACGCATGTGGTTTAGGGATCGATATGGCTCCTGAAACGATCGCTGGAAATTTTGCTCGTCCTGCTGTTCAGACAGAGGGTTCCTCAGGGACATTTGGAGATTTGGGTATTTGGACTCTGCCGAATATTTGAACCAGGGTGATGTGGTGATGCCTATCCCTGCTGCACCTGATGTGGGAGGAATGCGAGGGCCTGCCCTGCGCCCCGAGAAAGCCTCCATTTTCATGGCATCCTTTGGAACTAGTTTTGATTTTTAATTGTGGCACAATCTCCCGTTAGTTTGATAATTTTTTAATGCTTGTTGAGTTTCATGTTTCATTTCCCAGGTGCAAACACAGGCTGCTCGCTATCGAACGGTTTCTCTCAACAGGCTGATCTTACTGATCCACGAAGCCTCCTACAATCTTCTCTTTCCTGTTATTCAAAGCGCCTCCAATTACCCTCAAGCTCTCAGAACCGACATACCCCTGAATCCTCAATGGTTTATTCCTTAAGGCATGAGGTGCTCGTCCAGGCCAAGATGCTTACATCGACTAAATCTTCTACAAGGTCTATCGTTCCGACTCCTGCTCAAATTCGGATAATACGCGATCACCCACCTTATAAAGTTTCTCCTGGGAATTCGACACTGAAGGAGCATTGCAGCGGTTGGGACTTGAGGGGAGTGCCTTTCGAGCTGGATTTACATCCTCACAATGAGCAAATTGCAGCGGAAAACTTGGATGTCATAAAGAGCGGTGTGAGGGATCGACTTGGTGCTATTATGAATCAGTTCGAGGCACAGTTGAATCTGGGTATGAAAGATGTTGATAAGCAGTTGGAGCATTGGGTCAAATTTGGTTACAAATTCCAAGGATTAAATGCTTGACACCTCGATCATATTGAAATCTTGGAGAATGACAAAGCTGGCTTGATTCATCTGATTGAATCTCAAGAATCTGAGATGGCTTCTTTAAGGAGTTGTCGTGCTAAGGTGGACAAATTGGAAGCCAGGAATGCTGAGCTCAAGGAGGAGTTAGAAAGCATACGAGCATAGCTTCTAGATGCCCGGTCTGCTCGTTAGCTTGCTGAGCGTCGCACGGTCTTAGAAAAACAGGCTTCAATTTCTTTAGAATAGGAGAACATGGCTCTCCAAGGCAAACTTGCTTCCCAGAATGAAATCCTTAGAACCCTTGAAAAGGATAAGATCAAGTTGCAAAAGGATCTTGATGAAGCCAGAAACGGAATTGACAATATTTTGTTTCACTTCTATGTTTGTAGTGTCATGAGCCGTGGAAGCTTGAGTTATTTGGACAAGGATTTCCCATGAACTCTGGCACTTGTTTGGGAGAGAATACTTTCGTATTCCGACGACATTGATGACGACTTACTTCAAGGGCAGCTCTTAGAGGAGAAAGATCGTGAAGCTTTAGCTAACGATAAGAGAATATTGGTGAACGAGCAAGCTCAATCGCTTATGAAGGAACGCTCGGACGCTATGGTTCCTTGTGCCCCTTCTGACTCTGTTGGGGTTAACACTTCGAGCCCCTTTCCTCTCCCAGCGGATTGTCCTACCTTCGATGTTGCTAGAGCTCAATCCGTTGTTGGGTGCCCAGACCAAGAAGACGTTGTGGCACAGTGCGCGAATTATGGTTATACTTCTTCAAATGTGGAAGATCGTGGAGCTGACTTTGCATGTCCAGAAGCTTCAGGTAAAATTGACATCTACCAATCTTCCCCGGATCTGGATTTCCTTATTTCTACACCCGAGATTGCTGAGTCCAGTGCTTGTTCCCCATTTGGATGAGGTGTGCTTTCGACCTCTTTTTTAGCTGTTGGTGGTGCTATTGCCTAGCCTGCTGCCATTGACTCTATTTTGGTCTCTATCAGTATTAATCCTTCCACCATACCCTCATCGGGTGACCCACTTTTACCAAATGTGTCTGATCCGGATAATGATGATGAGATTTGGAATACCAAGGCTATGTCCACCCTGAAACGCAAAAGAAACTGATTGGTTAATGACTGAATATCATACGTCTTTCTCCTTTGAAGACTCTTTCTTGCGGCTGGATCAGCAAAAGCCTGAACAATTGGTCCACCTTGCCCTATATAAAAAATAGCACTTATGACCTTTGTGGTCTGATTTCAGTTTATTTTGTTTTTGAACACATACTCAGACCGGTCGTTTGTGCAAGTGCCGGCCCTCGCTTAACGTTTTATACTTGCGAGCTTACGTTTTTATCGTTTAGGGGCTATCGCAGTATTATAACTTTCATTCTTATGGGTTGTACTTTTAGTTTGTTGTTCGCGCAAAACTTATCATTCGAATTGTTCTCGCAACAAAGTAATAACTAGGCTGCGGTATGTCTTGAGTGGGCATTGGTGATTTTTACACAATGGTGATGTGCCCATACCAAAGCTCTTTTTAATTCCATAGATTATGTTGTTTTTGGATCGTAGTTTGGTCAATTCATGATTTCTTAGAAGTACGCGTGGTTATTATGTGTTTTCTTTTGGGTGCCCCCATGGGAGGTCTTGGGCTCCAATTTCGACCCAAGTTCAGTCTTATTAGTCATGATTTTCTAGGACTGAAAGACCTTGTTGGATACCCCCAAATGGCTAGGATTTCTGGTACCCCCTTTCGGCTAGGATTTCTGCTACTGTAGTCCGTCCTTCGCCTTGTTTGACTTGGTTAACAACAAGGAACAAGGATGGCCACCTTCCTTACGGTCGGGTTTTTGTTTTGTGCTGGTCCTTCCAGCATGTTTTGTCGGTCCTTCCGACACTAGGACTGATGTTTCTAGCCTAGTTATTTATCCGTGGGACATTTTTGTCATTTCCCTCGCCTTTTCTTTTTTAAGAAGAAAAGCCTGATGTCAGTTTCTCTAGCAAATGCTTGCTTTGGGAAGCTCCACCTTTTGGCTTGTTGTTTGTCTTTAGACAACATATCCAGTTAGGATGACGTGCCTATATGTATGATTTGGTTTGCACGTCTCTCGCGATGCTTTTGGGTCATCTTGCTCAAGAGATGCTTTAAGAACCTTCCTCTTGCGGTTAGGGTAAGGATAATTTACTACTTCCATCATGCCTACATTTGAGAAATCAGTCTTTAGTGTACAGTAATGAGTACGATACTCAAATGAGTACATGATAACTTTTCTTTGCATAAGGAATTTGTAAGTGATTCATCGTCAAACATGAATATAGTAAGTGGCCAAACACGGTAGATCGACAACTTTTGCTTAAGCGAACAAAATACAAAAAATAAACTGTGTAATAAGGTGGAGTCATGCGTCAGCTTCAGGCCATTTTAGATCCTTTCTTCGGAGAGTTTGCTGCCCCCTGTTTGCGGAGAAATGGGATAGTGGCCGCACACATATTGTTGCAAATGGTTCTTTCTGACCAGCCTCTTGATCACCGACTTCAAATGTCTGCATTCATTAGTATTGTGCCCTGGTTGGTCATGGAATTGACAGAACCTCCCTGATTTCATAGTATCATCTTTGACTTGCATCCGTTTTGGGACCGGATAATTTATAGTGTCCTTTGTTACCCTTCGCTTTTCATTCCGTTTCGCGGAGTGAGCACTTTTCTCCTTGTCGGATCTTTTCCAGGATCCATAATTGTGACAAGCGGCTGGTGTGGCTTTCATGGTGGAGGCCTGGATAGTGAATATTTATTCGATCTTCTTTATCAATGCGTTGTTTGCTATAGTTATTTGATTCATTATCCCTGCTACTGTTTCTTCTAGCTCCTTCCTGGTTATGGCCATCTCGACTTGCACCGGTTCCTTTTCTCCGGAATGGATGGTGGGTGATGTGTCAGCACCGGAGACGTCACCGATTCTATTGGTGGCAATTCCTCCTAGCATGCTCATGACTTCAGGTACCACGTTTCCCAGGAAATCTCGTCATATCTGAACGGGAAGAAAAACGAACACAGACCCACGGTGGGCGCCAAAATGTTTACACCAAAAATGGTCTAAATACCCAAGGTACTAAACTGTACTTCACCAATTCGGTAAGAAATAAATGGAACTATGTCCGATTAGTAATAAACAGTAAAAAAATGCGAGAAAAAGTAAAGTAGAGACGAGATTTAGAGTGGTTCAGCCGTTAACGAGGCCTACGTCCATTGTGAAGGCGATTTCCTGTCTTATAATGAGAATTACAAAGTACATCAATTCTCTGACCTCATACATCTCTATATATACTCAATATACCCTCATTTATATGTTTTGATCTAGAGAATTATACAGGAGAATAATAGAGTTTGAGGAGAAGAAGGATGGATGAATGATTGATAGGGAGGATGCCTTCACTCTAAAATGTTACTTGACGCCATGGCCAGATCTGTGGTTGAGTTTGAAGTTTAGCAGCACTTCGTGGTTTTTCCAAAAAGCCCCCCTTAAACATGGGTAGCCATCATGTATTTATAGGTGAACTCCTCTTGGTAAATGATCTGGAATCTGTTTATCCAGACTGTGGGCCGTTCATTCTACTAATTACAACCATGCCACTGGATAGTTGTAGCCAGCTGTCTATATCATATTCAGTGTTATGCGCGGACAACTTGTTGAGTGTCTCGAATAGCTGAGCGGGTCCTTAAGTGCGGGTGTGGATGCTTTGGGAAATTTTGTAAGAGCGGAGTGTGGAGCCGAGATCGATCCTCCTTTGTTCCTTGCGCGATCGCCCTTCTTGAACCAAGGACGCTCGTCCTCTTATTGCCTTTGCATGGTGCCGCTTGGCTTTATGGTTATACTACGAGGTTGCTCTAGCTCATGCAAAGCGGGTGACCTGTCTTATTTTAGCGCATGAGCAGTTCTCTTGATGTGCAGCCTTCATTTTTGTCGAGTCGCGCTTCTCATGGCCCGGTCGCACTGGTAGACTTGACCTGCCTTGGGTTTGATATTTGGATCCTGCTTAGTGCGGTTGTGTTATGTACGACCGACGCTGGTAAGACCCGCCTTGTACCACTTTACCCAATGTGCGTAAGGTTTTTTAGGGATTAATAGCGTCCATCTTGAATTTGGAAATACACCAAATGGATGTGAAAACTGCGTTTTTAAATTGTGAACTAGAAGAAGAAATATATATGCAGCAGCCTGAAGGGTTTCTAAGACCGGGAAATGAAAACAAGGTATGCAAGATAGTAAAATCGCTTTATGGCCTTAAACAAGAACCGAAGCAATGGCATGAGAAATTTGATGAAGTTATGTTTTTAAACGGATTCAAAATAAATGAATCAGATAAGTGCGTCTATATAAATTGTGCATATGTTGGATACGTCATTGTCTATCTTTATGTCGATGATTTGTTGATCCTAGGAAATAATAAGGCCATAATAAAATCTACAAAGGATATGTTGTCCTATAGATTTGACATGAAAGACCAAGGAATGGCAGATGTAATCTATGGATATAAAAATTATATAAACATCATAAGGATATGCATTATCTTAGTCACATTACATTGCTAAAATACTTGAAAGATTCAAGCGGTATAATATAACTACTGCAAAGTCACCAGTATATATGAACCTAAATTAGGTTAAAAACACTGGTGATGGTATATATCATCTTAAATACTCTTGTATTCCAGGAACCATTATGTATGTAATGAACTGCATTAGGCCTGATATTGCTTACGCTATAAGCAAGATAAGTAGATATACCAGTAATCATGGTAAAAATCATTGGAAAGCAATAATCAGAGTTCTAGGATATCCAAAATATTTACAAAACTATGTGTTGTAATATGAGAAGTATCCTTCAGTAGTAGAAGGATATAGTGATGCCAGTTGGATAAGTGGCTTAAATGACCCAAAATCCACAAGTGGATATGTGTTTACATTAGGAAATGGAGCAATTTTATGGAAATTATCCAAACTGACTTGCACAACAAGGTCAATAATGGAATTAGAGTACATTGTTCTAGATAAAGTCGTAGAAGAAGCAGATTGGCTTAGGAGTTTTTTGGAAGACATTCCAAATTAGGAAAAACCGGTACCTCTAATATGTATACATTGTGATAGTCAATTTGCTATAGGAAGGGCTAATAGTACATTGTATAATGGTAAATCTAGACATATTCGTCGTAGACATAAAACCATAAGGCAAGGTTATCACTATAGACTATGTAAAGTCAAAGGATAACATTGCGGATCCACTAATTAAAGGCTTGCCTAGAGAGAAAGTTCAAACCTTATCGATGGGAATGGGCTTAAGACCTATAAACCAAAAGTTTTCTAAAACGGAAACCCCGCCTAGTTGACTGGAGATCCCAAAATCTAGGTTCAAAGAGGCAACTAAATTTAAGATAAAATTGACAACACTGTTAAATACAAACCATTCTTATGATAAGTCAGTGCACAATCTGTTAGAGAATAGGATAAGCTTATCTTTTAATGATTTCTAGACAGCGGAGTTGTACAAGACCCAAGTGGAGTATTGCGAGATACTCTTTATAGAATCACCTATGTGATATGAAGGCGCCACTTCAAAAAGAATTGTAAGGTCGAAATCTTCAAACACTCATGAGACCAAGCACGTGTTCATGGCAAAAACGAACACAAACAGAGAACCAAGGTGTTTAGAAACACTTAACGCGTGTTATCTTCATATACTTACACAAAAGGCTTACAGTTTAAAGACAATCTAGCCCACTGATTTGCCAGCAGGTTGTAATGATAAAACTCTAAGAAAAGTTCAAGGCATTGTGCTACTTTTACCGATACGATAAATATTTTGCAGAATTTAAGAACAAAATTAAGCAATCTCTCATTCATGTGGGGGATTGTTAGAAATGAATGAGGAGATTGGGGAAGAATAGGTTGGGTATTGTTGGAGAATTACAAAGGAAACAAAAGTCCCACATCGGGAAATTTTTGTTTCCATCTCTTTGTATAAGCCAAAGCCCAATATGTTCTATCAAACAAATAAAATGAGACTTGAATGAATGGGGCTATAAAGGCATTAGGACTTTATAGTAATACTTAATGTCAAAGATTAGGCCTTGGACCTTCAAGCTCTTAGGGTCTTGTAACAACCTTGTTTTCTCGTCAAGTGTGTATTTCATTTAAATATAAGTGTTAAATTTGTGTTATGACGATTTTGCCCATTGAACGAATGTATTAAGCCAAGGTAAGATGTCGTGATATTAAATGATTCTATTTTATGCATACAGAATATATGAAAATAAAATTATTTTATATTGAATGTTAGATTACAGAATAAATTATCAAACGTCGAGTTAAATTATGTTGTCTACCAGCATCAAACAAATTAGTGAACCCGACGTGAAATTAAGTTGTCTACCATCATCAAACAAATTAATGAACCCGATGTGAATCAAATTATATTGGTTTTAAATAGTTCTGGGATTGTTAAATAATTTTATATAAATATAACAATAGTAAAATAGATATTTTATTGACCGTTGAATTAATAAATAAGTTGGCGAAGAGTTGAATGCAATAAAGTTGTTAATTGCTTAGTTGTAAACTATAAAATAAATCGTGAATGGTTTTACCTTAAGATTGAAATTTATTTATGATTAAATTTAAAACCTAAGCACAATAGAATGCAAGAAGTAATAAGTAATAAACATCTAATATAGGTCCATTAAAGCCCAAAATCGTTAAGCCCAAAATCTAGAAAGAACCCTCCTATTCTTCTAGTGGAAGTAGTCTAGTCTTCTGGGAAGTTCACATGAGAAAAAAAAAGAGTAGCCTATCTCCAATAAAAATGGGAAAACCCTTATTTCTCGAAGGGGGAAAAATCAGAAAAAATATATGGAAAGAGGTCGCAACCGAAACAGCGACCTCGGCTGATGAGGCTCTCATGCCTGGCGTTGAAGGCGAACGGGTGGAGCTCACTGGCAATCGCTCCAACAAGGAGGCCGCAACTAGGGGTTGCATATGTAACCCAAGCGCGAGTAGGTGAAGAGAGGGCGCCGCCTGGAGGCTGCACTGTGTGGTGATGCGTGAGAAGGAGAGTTGCGATGGTTTTAGGAAGAGCAGTGACAGTAATCTAGGAATCGCTGATTAGAATTTTCAAAGCATTGTTCGGTGAGTTTCCCCACACTCACATCTATGTCCTCTTCCATAATAGTTATATATGTTTACATATCATTGTGTGATCGGATTGGATTGCTTGGATGATTGAATTGGTTGGATTGATATTGTTGTTGTCAAATTGTTTATGAATTTGAATTGATTGATGAATTTTATTTTGGTTTAATGTTTGTATGTAGAGGGGAAGTAATCAATTTTATTTTTTTTGAATTATATTTAAATAAATTTTTTGTTTTGACAACTGATCTATTATGTGATTTTAAATAAATTGAGATATTTTTCTGTAGATAACAACAATTACCTGACATTTTATCTTACGAAGTATAAATTATAGTGTATAATGTAATTCTAAATATTGATTTGTACATCAAATTATAAATAAACTTATACTAACCATATGTATTTATATTTATGTATATGTATGCACACCAATTTATGTAAATATTATAATATTTGGATCATATTGTTATTTGTTGACCATTATGTAAGTATGAAAACTAATTTGCTTACATGTATTTCTTACATTTATACTTTTAATTAATTATTCTAGTAGAACCACAAACAAAACCAAACACAATAGGATTATTAAATATTTTAACTAATACTGCATGAACTATAAATCAACACCCAACTCTATGGATTTGGAATAAAAACAGAAATCTGATATAGGTATTGGGACTGATTTCCAGATCCGAGGTGTTTACAATAACCGAAACAACTTAAGAATACTTGTAGGTAAGAAGGTGACGATAACTTAGACAGACCTACAAATTCATAATTAACCAATATTCATAATAATTCAAATTTGACAAATTAACAAATTTGTCACTTTTAGGCATATAATTCAAATTCAACACAAACAAATTATTTATATTTATTATAAACAATGTATATGATTTCTCACATACCTCAAACCTATCCAAATGCAATCTAACACATCTTTTAGGCTTAAAATTCCCAAATCCTACAGATCTACAATTTATTTCGAAAAGGGGATTTGCAAAAAAGATTTAGATTGAAAGAATAATAGGAAAAGAAGAAGGAAATTCAATATTTTTTATTATCTAAGCGAAGTACCATTTATATTTCATAAATTTGAATCTAATCTCTCCAATCTTGTAAATCTGATTTGTATATGTTTATAGTTTGTGTTTTTGGAAGAGACTGATGGATTGGAAGTGGTAGAGCTTCGCTGCTGCCTTCAGAAAATATGAATAAGAGAATGGTGGTCTAGCCCTTTATTTATAGATGTAGAAATGAACCAAGACCGTTAGATTTAATTCAACAAAGATCTGTCAGTTATATATATATATATATTATAATATAAAAAACCCTAGTCGTCACCTAGTGTCATCGACCAAGCGATCGATCAAGCAGCGTACCGCTCTGGTCGACCTGGCAGTGGGCGGGGAAGGAAATTAATTTATTAGCATATATGATATATTCTCTTTTAACAATTTTCCATCCGTTTTCGTATTTCATCCATAACTTTTTTCGTACGGACTTCGTTAACGAATTCTAAGCATTAAAGATGACCAGAATCTCATCACGAACACAACGGTGTAATTTTCATGGTTAAATTCCGTCATTTGCTAAAATTCAATTTGTGGAACCTAATTAATTAACTAAACTTATTATCACCAAAATTTCGGGTTGTTACATTCTTCCCTCAAAAGAAATTTTGTCCCAAAATTTTACCAATGACTAAGTCATGGCGTTGGTGCCAAATTATCCTAAACTACACAACCAATTTGTGTACATTCAATTTTTCCAACCAACATGCACATGTGCACAATTTACATAATGAGCTGCAAACCTAAAACATGCATGCATAATGATTCTTACTCAGATCCTCCTATAGGTATGCATATTATTTTTGAATTTTTTTTGAAAATATGATGCAAACATCCTTAAATATATTGGCAGTTCTATATGAATGCAAATTTTTGAAAACATTTTCATCCATAAACCGCACACAACTACGAATAGAAATGTAAAGCAACCAATTTTGCATCCAAACCCTATCATTCAATTCGTTAACGCATCTAAATCATCTTCTGTTTGTTTCTCTTATGCCAGAAAAAGGAAATGAAAGTGCAGAAATCCAACGTTCTTTTTGCTTATAAATGTTCCGACTATAGTTCTAAAGTGGGACTTCACCTCAATTTCCCCAAAATACTCCAAAATTCCCAACTGCAGACTAAAAATGAGGCTTAAGACAATCTTTAATATAGTAAATGAGTTAATTAATAACTCGCGTGCATCATCACAATGTATGGAAACAACATTTCCACAGCAAAAACAACGTTTCCCTTGTTATCGTTAACATCTTTACACATTGTCGCCTCTAATGCACCACTAAAACGCGCAAACAAACCATCTAGAATCTCCCTTACGCTTTGCATGTGACTATAAAAATCAAAATTTAATATATAAAAGTAAAATTGCACTTTAAAAATTCCTTATGTAAAATATGAAATCCATTTTTGATATTGTTTTACTTTCTTTATTAGATTTGCCTAAAAACAAAATTTTAGTAACGTGCGCTTTACTACATTTAAACCATCTATTTTTATACAAAGCAGATGTTTAGACATATGCTAACTAACGCACCAAAATTCACGTTTTACATAAATTGGACTTAAAAAAGAAAGTAAATCCAAAATTGTAAATTTTCAAAAGGGATGTAGTATTATATATATATATATATATATCTTTTTTTCAAATAACATTTGCCAAAAAGTTTCAAAATTATATGGAAACTTCATCGATTCAAGTCACATGTACATGTAGAAGGAAGTCAGCCACAAGAAAAATGATAAAACCCAAAAATAAATCTTAGCTCAAAAGGAACATGCGACAAATAATAAATATACCCGTGACAAAACAACGCAAAAACATTTCCTTCGCTAAAATTTATTCTCTACAGAATTCTATACTTTCCAACTCTAAAACAACTGTTAGTTAGATAAGAAAATGAGATTTCATTTCTAATTTCAATACAACAGAGCTTGAAAGATAAACACAAATGAAATCCCATTACATCGTCGTGTGATTTAAAGGAACAACAAACACTAACAGTCACAAGCACGAACTACCAAAAAACCAAGGGAAAATTGTTGGACAGAGAAAATGAACAAAAACAACACCAAAACATTGCCTATAAACAACGAGAAGTCTTGCTCCACGACTAGAGATCAAACCATTTCCATGACATTTTGCTAGTAATATCATGGTAGCAAAATGCTCATTCACATGTTACAGACACTACTGGTGTTGTTGGATGCTTACACATCACCATATCTTCTAAGAGAGAATTAGCGATGACAAAGGAAACCTACAACAAAATTTCTTCTCACAGAGATTCACCTAACATTATCTAAAGACAAAAAATTGATAGGTGAAAATACAACAAGTAACTCCACGAAACAACACACAAAGACAACATCTTGGATCAAATATGATGTGGTATTGAATGATGGTTACACCATCGATCGAAGAAAAGATCGGTTCCCACATTATAAGAAAATATAATTGTAACTTCCCAATTTTGGAATAATGAGCTAAGTAAGTCACACATCTACGTGGGCAGTTCGAACATAGATTACAGAACCTAAAAACCAACATTTTGGAAGAACAGATCTGCTACAAAATCTCCAAAATCGATCAAACCAAAGACCATTCAAGTTCGCACAAAACACAAATACCTCTAAAAATCTTATCGAGATTCTACTTAGAAAACCATCCTAAAATAGCTCAATCTTCACCTTCGAAACAACGATTGCCTTCGTCAAAATTCATTCCAAAAACATATGGCAAAGGCAGATGCATCACAAACAACGACCCAACTCAAGAACTTCGAAGCAAAGGACCGATGCAAGTCCATTTCTATGACTAATTATTTTAGCCCTAAAGCGATGAAATCTTATACTCAATCTGATCCAATAAAGTGGTCCCTCTCCCTAAGAATGAGACTTAAATGGCATGAGAAAGATCGAATGGTGCAATTAGGTATTATGGGACAGGAAATGATTGGAGTGAAGAAATTGGGTTTAGATCTTGGAGTACTAGTAGGGAAATATCTAATGCGCAAACTTAAACGGAAAAGACGAGGTGACAACAAAGAAAGAGAAGAGGAATACAGATATGGTTCAGCTATATAAGGAAGGATTAAAGATAGAGATTTGAATGTAACTTTTACGGCCGAGCCTTAGGTTCAAGTTGGACCAAAATTCATCAACTTTTTGACCACTCTAGGTATAACTCTAAATGGTCAACTGTTAATTGGGTTTTGGACAAAAGTCGAACCTTAACTGTAACACCTATAAAATATACCTAAAAATATAAATATTAATAATTAATGGAAATGAGCAATTGAATAATAAAATATAAAAAAGTTAAAAAATGAAATTATGCAGCATTAAGAATTTGGCTACGAAAATCTTTTATTTGGATTCATGACGAAATTATGATTCGTTTTCATATATGATATGTTGAAAACGGCACTCGTATGAAGAAATTACAATCAAATGAAATCAGACGGTAAGCACACACACACACACACACACACACATATATATATATATATATTTGTGTGTGTGTGTTTTAATAAATAATAAATATATATCCAGGAGATAAATAATTTGATGAATTTGAATTTCAAATGAGAAGAAAAGAATGAGGGGAAAAAATTATATATATATATATAAGGTAAGGAATAAGCCAAATCAATTAACGTTATATATAATTAATATCTCCAGCCCCACATACGCTTATTGGGCGATTCAGAGACCAAGAGGTCGACCTCCCCTCCAGGAGGGGTGCCGACCATCGGTCGACCACCCTCCTTGAGGATAGATAGATCGCTTGGTGGCTGAAATGCCCAATAAGGTAGGGTTTAGGTTAGGTTTTGGGGCTAATTTATATAAATGAACGCCTAGGATTAAATCTTAGTAATCATGTGGTCCTTGCTTGCATAAGCAACTATAAATAACCCTCTATATTCCATATCCAAACCCTATCCACACTCTCTATTTGTGCCTCCACTCTTCCGCCATTGATTCCAGAAATAGGTTTTCATCTTCTTCTACAAATATATTCTTCTTTCTCTAATCTTTTCCTACAGAATTTAGATTAGAATATATACTTGGAATCACATGAAATATATATAAAAGAATTTTACTCAATTGATTCTTATGTACATAGATCTCTAGAGTAGGAGTTTACATCAAACAGGCACAACAACTTCAGATCTATGACAATTCCAATCACTGTGAGTGGAATTAGTATTTTCTTAGGCATATTCTACATTTGTAAATTATCATATGGATTTGTATGCCTAAGGGGATTTGGTATAACGACAATATTAAACTGCAAAAACCTCCAAATCCTCTATTTTTATGTATGTTCACAATAATTGTCAACTTATATTGGGATTGTGGATTTGTTTTAGTAGTGGATTGAGAACAATTGGGTGAAGTACATTTATTATATTTAATTTATCCTTTTTCAAAATCTTCGATTGTAATGTAAAAAGGTTTAGATTTATTATTTGAATAGGTTTGGGTTTCTATTCTAATTAGATAATCCGAATGTATTCAGATTTGAAGCCAATCAGGTATGAACGTTTTTATGCACAACATGAAAAAGGGGTAAATTCGATAAATAAAGGTCTACGTATATATGTATATATATTTGTATATGTATGTGTATGTATGAAATTACACCTTATTCTTGGTTAATTACTAGAATTATTCCAATAAGCCTAGGATGCAAGTTGTAATTGTATGTATGTTGTATTTTCATTACTGCTATATGTTATTATGCAATTATGCTATTATGCCTTGAATGTGGTGGTCAAATGTGGAAATTAACTTGTATGCCTTAAAATTAGAACAAGTTGACAATTTTACTTCGTTAAAACGTTCTAGTTCATACGGAAACTAACGTTATTTTTGCGTATTTAATATTTTACTTATATAGCGTAATCAACAAAAATAGCGTAATAATAACGTATTAATGTGATTAGGGTAATATTTGAATTTGAAATGTCCTCATATATTGATTGCTTGTGTGCACGTATAGAATAGCTTGTGTGTATATATATATTAAATAGTGACAAACAGACATGAGGTTAGTTGTCATTTGTGGTAGAAGCCTGCCTGGAATCGATTGACAAATCTAGCAACCACAAGTGGGTCCAACTAATGTGTGAGGTCTGGGTCCCATGAGCCATTCAAATTAATACAATATGACACGAGGTTAAACCCACTTGTAGTAGAAGTTTGCCCATAACCGCCTGACATATCCAGCATCTACAATTATACGATTTTATGTGTGAGGTCTAGTATATATATATAAACCTATTGTATGTGAGAATAGGCAGTTTTACTGCACCTTGGGAAGGTCTTATGTAACAACCTGGAATTTAAGAACCAATTTAAAAGTTTAATTTAATCTATTTTTATTAAATATTGAATATAAATTGCTAATTTTTGCTCAATAAAATTTGAGAATAATTTTAATTTTTTTATTTTATTTGACTTAAAACAAGCTCAGTAAAATTACTAATTTGATTTATTAGTATGAATCAAAAAATCGATATTTTAAAAAGCTATATCAATCACTTGAAAAGGGACCATTTTCAAGACAGTCTCGGAATCTGACGAAACTACTTTTATTGGATCCGGAATGTCAAAATGTGGTACAATCCAAAATTTCAAGTCCAACGGAGTTCGTATGTGAGATAACGATATATAAACGTAAACCGAAAATTCAGTCAGTTTTCGGTTTTAGCTAGAAATTAGGTGGTTTTTCAAATGGTCTCCAAATTCGACATAGCTTGGTTCATTGGAACTATAATTTCATAATGTTGCAAGATTCCAAGTTTCGTAATTTTTGGAGTTAACGTTTAGCCGTGCGACTAGAACGAAGTTTGCAATGTAGAATTAATACCCCTTCAGTTTAAGTCAATTCATGAATAGTGTTGGGCTAATGAAAATTAGACACCAAGCCATCTACCTCCTCCACATGTCAAGCTCTTCATAATGGGTGCTTCCATGAAGTGATACGTAGCTAATTAAGGGTTAATTAGCTAATTGTTTCATTCATTTTGCAAAAGAACACTTTAAAGCTTAAAATCCCTTTAATGAAAGCAAGCTTCCATCTTCCTCCTCTTTCTCCACCACCGCCGCTACCAAGGGTTGCCCCACCTCCTCCACCCTACTATGCCATGTTAGCACGCCACCCAGGCCTGGCCATGGGCCCCTCTTCCCTTTTGAAAACCATAAAATCTCTCCATTCGGCAAAAAAGCTTCCATTTTTAGCACCTTGCACCATTTCCACCACCACATACCTCCTCCCCGTGAGCCCTACTAGCCACGCCAAGCCCCGACATGCCAATCCAGCCCTCCCTCTCCTTTGTGTCGCGCCGAAAAGCGAGCCCTGTGGGCCCCACGTGCCTGTAAACCCATAAAAATCACATTTTTCTCAAAACCCCATTTTGCAAAAACCTCTCCCTTCCTTCTTTGCTTAATAACTTTCGATCCGTGCATTTCTGGTCGTGGCCCTACAAATGTGTAACACCCCATATTTTTAAGATAATAAAATAAGAATAACTTAATTAAATATTCAGAATTAAGTAAAACGGACTATGCCATTGCGTCTGTCTCGAAATTCTGGTCAAGATAGACACCTGGTTTGCGTAAATCGGACACTGTATGAAGCAGTTATTAAGGTTTGAAGTTTGTATACATGTAGGAAGAATATATATATATATATATATACATATATATATATACACACATATATATATATATTAGGTTCATAAATTCAAAAATGGGTCCAGAAATTCGAAAATCGGTTAAAAATTCAAAATTTCAGAAGGCGGCAGATTTCCCGCTCAGGTGGGTCGACCCCCTCAAAGGTGGGTTGACCCCCTCATTGGTGGGTCTACCCACCTGCGGCAGATTTTAGCGGATTAGGGTTTTTGAGTTTCTGGACGTTTCTGATAGCTTTTGGTCAAATCTGAGGATCCTTGTTGCTCCATACACCTATAAATAAGACTTTAGACCTAAACTAAACCTCATAATTTTGCGGCTACGCTGGAGCTCTGCCATTACTCTCTCTCTCTTCTCAAATCTATTCTGAAAATTAAAATATTAGCCTAGGAAAATTATGAATCCAGATCTAGAAGAGAGAATCAACATTACAAAAAGATTATTGAATCATGAAAGCAAGTTAAACTTCTAGATCCAATCATTCCATATTCTTCCTATTTCTTCCCCTTCTCTTTTAATGAAAATAGTCCACCCACGGTTATTAGAATTCAAATCAAATTAAAGGGAAAAGAAAAACAAGATGAAGGAACGGATCAGATCCAAAATTTGGGGGAAAGCATGAAAGGTGAGTGGGTTTAAGTTATAGCCATTAGATAATATTATGACTATTGTTTAGCATTCCCTTTTTTATAAATTGTGAAATTACCAAGTTAATTATAAATTATTATTATAACAAGTTGAGATGTTAATATGAATAATTCATACGTTGAATCAGTTAAAGTACTGGAATGATTACATGTTGTATAAACTTGTTAGAACATGGGCAATGATTACTGTTGTTATAATTATATAATTCGCTTGGGGCCTATTATTGAGTAAACGACATGTTAAACTTGTTGGATTAAAATAATAACCCGATTGAATGTTTACATGTCAAAATAGAATTAAACATATGTTGAAAAGGACATGCGATAAAACATAGGAAAAATTGGGCAACATGTAAACTAGATTATAGTAACTAGATTACAGTAAAAAGGATAATATGCCTAAAACCTTCATGAAATGGGAATAATTGTTAAAGAACGAGCATGCCTAGATTCACAGTAATTTGACACTGTAACGCTTTTAGACATTAGGTTAGATTGCACTTGTAATAGAAGTCTACCCGGACCCGCCCGGCGTATTGAACATTCACAAGTGATAAATCTAATGTGAGGGGTCTAAGTGCAAAATTAAAAACATGTAATGGTCCTAAGACACGAGGTTAAGTCAACTTGTGATAGAAGTCTGCCCGGACCCCCCCACCTCCCGACAAATCCAGCGTTCACAAGTGTAGGCTTAATGTGAGAGGTCTTATGCATATATATATATATATATAAAGATATTGAAAGGAAAAACTTGGTTCGATTTCAAAACTTATAGTTAAATTATAACCAAATTAAACATTAATTCATGTATTAATTTATAAATCGAGAGTTATGCCTCAATATAGCTTCCATCATCCTTCAGTCGATCGGATTTTAGAACTGGTTGTTTGAATCTTAGCCCTCCAAGTGTCGAGCCTCAATAGATATCCACAAGAATGCCTCCTCCTAGATCGAATCAAGGAAGATAAAAAGAATCGGTGCTAGCCACCATTAGTGAGGAATATTGAGATGAGGGTTTTGGTGGTTTTGTTTTAGATCTGATCTAACCTAATTTAGGGTTAGCCGCACCCTTATAAATGGAAGTGTGTATTCCTTTATAAAGTGTTAATTAACCATAAAATTAGAATCCAAACCGAAAGCCCATTCAAACTTCAAATAAAATATCAACGTATTGATATTTTATTTGTCCAGAATAATTTCTGTTTTATAACGCTCTGTTGTGTGACCCTATAGGTTATTACAACATTGGCAATGATTTAAAATCATATTTAAAATCATAAACAGTGATTGGCATCTAGCAATACGTCGCTGCTACCCAAGTTATAATAATATCATCGATTTGATACATCCTTTCAGTGACCAGTGTATCAATGTAATATAATCCTTTTAACCAATATATCCAGGATTAAACTAGAGGCATGGATCGTATCATCCTCTTTATTATTTAATCCGTTTATCTTGATCGATGAGTAGACTGTTTAAAACAAATCAATATTTGAGTACGACCATGCATTTCACAGTCTCACTCAATCAAAGAGGCCCATGGGTATCACTACGAATATACCATAGGGTTAAATTCCATCTAGATCATTCATAATTTTCATTTGATTCGAGACGTATCCAATGATCACTGTTATCGTTACTCTGTTACGAATAACTTTAGATGATATCAAAACACAAATATCCTCGAATAACATTATAATGATTTCAGGTCTGAGGACCATTACATCACTGTCACTGTGAAAATAACTTATGATACTGTTAATTATATTCTATGTAGTTATTTCACGGTGGGTCAGCCCAATATGCTATTCTCCAATACGTATTTATGTCTTGACTTTAATATCACGTATATTAATGATCAATGAGATGTGATCATCAGTCAATCAACATACTAGTCTCAACGCTTTATTGTTGTCCTATATAAACAATAAAACTTGACTAGGGACATTTAAGAATTATAATACTTATCATGTTATATAATCTCAAATTCAAGTCTTACTCGAATTATATAATTCCGTATTATAATTCTAGGGACTTCTATTATATTAATATTTATATTACGCAGTAAATATAATATAATAGAATATTATTTTATTCCAAA
The DNA here is from genome assembly GCA_030737875.1 of Allium sativum. Taxonomy (NCBI): domain Eukaryota; kingdom Viridiplantae; phylum Streptophyta; class Magnoliopsida; order Asparagales; family Amaryllidaceae; genus Allium; species Allium sativum. The sequence goes on from CM060926.1 coordinate 839,648,539, forward strand.
TAAAATAATAACAACAAAATTGTTATCTATCACATCAAATGGATTGCCTCTAGGGCATAAACTCTAACATATATGAATAAATGGCAGTAATGGTAATTAAATGTCTAACTCAGAAGATAAGAAAGAGGGAGATGTAATGGAACGAGTTAGTGTGATACAAAGGAAAAGTGATGTATTTCCCTAAATGACCTATTTCTGAGAACACTGTTGCAAGTAAGCCACAGTAAATAAAGTAAGAAAAGTAAAGAAATTACTTGCTACCACGGATTTAGATGGGAATATGTTATGAAATTAAATCACCGATTCCTTCTATCAAACTGATAAGGTGCATGAAGTATTTTCCTTAAATATAATAAGGAATATATATTACAGTGAGTGAAGAATAAGGATTTACAGCAGTAAAGGGTTTAAAAGGGGAATGATAATCACCTAATATAAATAAATGACATTAATGAAAATGTTGTATAATAGGTAGACTTGTCCAAGGGACAAAGTAAAGATTATAACTTAGGTTATAACAAACTATTAAAGAAATGGGATAACTGGCGAAATGAGAGAAGGGACACTTAATTGGAAATTAAGAAATCGGTAAAGGGGGAAAAACTAGAATCCAGTTGAGGAAAGGGGGATATTATATGAAATATAAGAAATTATACTTAATTATAAATTAAGTAATCAGTAAACTTGGAAGTCTGAAACCCGTTGATAAGAAAAATATGTTTAGGCTTGTCCTAGAGACAAGAGGAAATTATAACATAGGTTATAATAAATAGGTAGAGAAACTTATTAATGGGCCTTAGTTAATAGAATTAAGTTAATAAGTAAACAACGATAAGTGGTATTGACAATGTAAATTGGAATTATGATTAAATGAGAAAGAATGAGGAAAACTTATGAAATAAGTTATGCTTAATCATAAATAATGACTGACATATTAAACAGAAAACATGTGAATTGGGATATACTTAATTACATATAAAGTAAAACATGTTATTGTAATGATGAAATCAAACAATAATATAAAGGGGATAGTGGATTACAGACCTTAGGCCACAATCTAGAGAATAACATGCTGTGGGCCTATTAATAAACTTAAATGGGTTAAGTTACATGACTAAAATTAATAAGCAAGAGAAACTTGGTAATTTGAATAAGAATTCAATATGAAAGGGAATAACCAAGTTAAATGGAAACCCGGTGAGGTAAAGCAAGCGCGTAAATGAATGTTTAGACACAGGGTCTAACAACATATTAACGTGGGGCGCTTGGACCAGTCCGTACGTTTGATGGTGAATAACCCAACGGGGTAGATCATCGAGGTGTTATAAGGCACAAGGGGAGCGCACATTCATCTAATTGTTCTGACGGCTCCAAAGAACTAGAGGGGAAGGACACGACTTCCTGGGGTACGTAAGGTGCTCCTAGTAGTCCTCTGTGCGGTGAAGTATGACTTAGGTTGTACTCGCAGGGTTCGGTCTGCGTGTAACTACTAGATGGGTGGGCCTTGACTGCAAAAGTAGCTGTGCAGTCAGAATGCTGTGACGCGGTGACACCAGGGTGATTCGGCGGTTGCCTCAACGGGGAGGCGGAGGGTCACGACCAAGGATAGTAGATTGTCGGATACCCGTCATCGACAGCCAGTGGGATGCGAAAAGACTAGAGCTAAACCCAAGATACCATTTCGCCCTTAACTATCGGGGTAAGGGGTTGAGCGGAGACGCCAAATGGATGTTTAGATTGTGTGTTATTAGGGGCATGTCGCTTAGCTTTTGTAGTCTTTACTAGTTGAGGGAGGGGCCCAGGTGGGGCCATAGCCACCATGAAACAGACCCTAGGAATATTTGTAGGGGCTCTTAAGACGGGCCTGCACAGGTATGGATATGCTCCCGACTGAGTTCCATGTTTCTTGCATCGCCCTACCATTGAACTCGGTGCACATTAAAGGACATGCAATTGAGGCATCGAGATACAATTAACAGTATGTACGAGGGACAGTCTAGATACATGCGTATCTGCTCTGGATGGTGTATCGTAGACTTGAGGGCATTACTCCGGTATGAATTCTGATTCGAACAAAGGTGGCAGTCCATACGTCGCGTAGCATAGAAATAACAGATATATGCGGAATGTAACGTTGTTATATAGAGATCCGTACGTCACTACGGCATAGGATGAGGGACTGCGTATATTTCGATGGTATTACGGTGGATACCGTGTGAGTGGGGTACCATGGGGTGTACCTTAATATTGGGGGTAGCTACGCATATATTGTATTAGGTTAATCCACTGGGAAGTAAATGGGTACGACGTGTGTGTAAGCCTTGAGTGTTGTTAACCCAAAAAACCTAATAAATAAGAAGATATGATTGAACGGTATATGTAGTGTTATCCAAAGTGTATAATTTAAATCCAGTCACCAGAACTTGTGTTCTGACCCCTCTTCTCATAACATACTCGCAGGTTAGATTGTGGCGGGGACATGATAGCCTTGGATACTGGTTAGGCAGTATTATAAATACGGTAAGTCTATATTTTGACTATATTATATTTTATCCATTCCGCTGTGAGATATTTTCTGAGCTCTGACATGTTTTTTGTCTCTGTCTTTTCTGCATGATACCAGATAAAACCAATCCGAGTTTCGATAGATTGGAATTTTGAAAAAAAAAATTGGTCTGTCATAATTCGGGTTATCACAAAATGAAAGTCGTAAACCTCATTTTTCTCTACGAATTTGACATATCAAAATCGAATTTTGGAGTTTGGAGCTGCTCGGAAAATGCGATCAAAATCTGCATACCTAAAAGATTGAAGATTTCTGGCGAATTGGAGCGTTTTGGGAAGAAAGTCCACTAGTCAAAAGTTGTCCGGAATGACGATTTCTGATGAATTGTGTGTATGGATGTTCGTCGTTTGAAGCATGGATCAATGGATCATTCGCCAAAAGGGTGGATCTTGGTATGGATCACACGTATTAATGGATTGGGGTCGCATGTTGATGGATCACCATGATTATTGCGCAAAAAATGGATGGACCGCACGAAAAATGATGGATCGTCTGGAAAATGATGGATCACCCGGAAAATGATGGATCACCCGGAAAATGATGGATCGCAAGAAATGGACGAAGGGCGAAGCTTCGATGTTAATTCAAGACAGAATATTCGAAGTGTTGTAAAGTGTTCATTGATCATCGTAATGCAACAAATGTGAAGATGACTCAAAGTTGTGAGCTCGTGGAGAATGGTTTCTCGAGACGGGGTCTGAGCTTATGGATAGTCGCTAGTGATGACGACTAGAGTTATGAAGGCTTAGACGTTATCGTTGTCGTAAGTTCTAGCGGGCTCAAATCAGGGATATAATAGTGACGCCTAAATGATTAATGTGACTAGTCGAGTGCCCTGGGTCCATGGGATGGGCCTAGTTGTCTCAGGGAGGCAAATGTATATGGGACGTGCAGATGCCTGACTAGAACTGGGGTTACCATTAGCTCTTGATGATTGGTAGGTTGGGCCAATCATACGATTAATGATGGTTTCAAAGCAGGATTGGCGGTGTTAGCTATAGTCATGGATGATTTTTTTTGCTTGTACCGTCTTGCGTAGATTGTCCAAAGTCTGAGGAGATATCTCTTGAGTGCTTGTCTGATGTTGGTTTAGGCCTTTGGGGCTTGTGCTTGAGGGATGTCGATTTCAATTAGGATGGTCTACGCTTGATAACTGGTTGCCATGAATATACTGTTTGTTTCTATCTGATTTTTGTAAAGGCTATCACTGTCGGGCGTGGGGGAGACGGGTTGGGTTCTTCCCTGATGTGTTGGTAGATTAGTTGATTGATTTACCTATATACTTTATTGATGATGTTAGATAGTTGTTTTATCGCTCATTAAGACTGTTGTCCGACTCAAGGTTTTATGTTTCCTCTTATTACCTTGGGTTGTTCATCCATTGTGCTGTGGATGGGTAGACGAAGTGGCAGGTTACAGGTGAAAGATCTTGTTGAGACGATGTTGCAGAGTGATGGCGAGTAGGAGGCTTACATACTATTGCTTCTATACATATATATATATTGTTATTTTTCCGCTGTTATGATTTCTCTGAGTGATTGTAGTGAGGCATTTGGTACAGATTCTTTTTTTGTCCTTTTTTGCATGGATATTCTTTCAAGTTAATATGGAAGTTTAAGTTTTTGCTCAATTCTGCTTCACTATTATATGCATGCTGTATATGTTCTATTATATTTTATCTCTACGTTGTGAGTTATACGACATGGCCCACTTATGTTAACCCGCCCTGATGATCGTCCATGACTGCATAACACGTCTTTCAGCGCATTATTCCTCTTGTTAAGCACGGGAGTTATGGGCGGTCCTCACTAGTATCTTGGGTGATAGAGACCCCTTGTTCACATGTGAATTTTGGAGAAGCCTACAAGCCGCATTGGGAACGACCCTAAACTTAAGTACAGTCTATTACCCTCAAACTGATGGCTAGATGGAAAGAGTGAATCAGATCTTGGAATTTGCTCAGATCTTGCATCATCGACTTCGGAGGAGTTTGGGAGCAGCATCTACCACTCGTAGAGTTTACATATAATAATTGTTTTCAAGCAAGGATTGGTATGTACCCTTTTGAAGCGCTTTACGGTAGGCCCTGCAAATCGTTAACTTGTTGGTGGGAAACTACCGAAAGGTTCTATTCGGACTAGACTTCGTCTGTGATTCCACGGAGAAGATTTCCTTGATTAGGCAAAGGATGAAGGCAACCCAAGACCATCAAAAATCGTATGTCGATAAGCGAAGGAGGGAACTTGAGTTTAATATTGGAGACTTAGTCTTCGTAAAGGTATCCCCTCTCAAGAAGACTGTTCGGTTTGAAAAGACTAGGAATACAGCTCCAAGATTTATTGGGCCTTTTCACATCATCGAGAAGATAGGAACTTTGTCCTATCGAGTGGGTCTCCCAGAATGTCTATTGGGAATTCATAATGTTTTTCATTTATCTCATCTGAGGAAATGCCTTCATGATTCTGCTATCAAACTCGAGCTTGATGGAATTGGGGACATAGGAAAGCTCAAGTTGAAGTTCGGGGTGCCCCGTTCCACTACAAAGGTTGTAGATCACGTAATCAAGAGGAGACTCCCCAATTAAACCATTCGCCTCGTCTGAGTACAATGGGGAAATGATCATGTGGAAAGCACATGGGAGACCAAGGATAAGATGAGACAGACTCACCCAGAGCTTTTCTTTGGTAATTTTTCCTCCAAATTACGTTTATGGATGCGTTGTGGTCGCCAGATTGGATGTTAGGAAATGGATGCAACACAATTGCACAGCGCACTTATATAGAAATATATGCATATTATGTTGTTTTGCATACATACTGCATCACTTATTACACATACACGCTAGGATTGAGCTCACATTAGTAAGACTATAGTTCATAATCACCGTGAGTCATGGATGAATTAAAAATAACATGGGTGTACAACAAGAATGTTTAGAGCGAGTTTTTTTTTGCCCCTTCAAACAGATTTCAGAACGAAATCTATTTTAAGGGGTGGGAAGAATGTAATACCCCGTAAAATATACCTAAATATATAAATATTAATAATTAATGGGAATCATTAATTAAATAATAAAATAAAAAATGCTTAAAAATGAAATTTTTCAGTATTAAGAATTTGGCTACAAAAATCTTTTATTTGGATTTGTAGCGAAATTCTGATTCGTTTTCATATATGATATGTTGAAAAAGGTGCTCGCATGAAGAAATTACAATCAAATGAAATCAGATGGTAAACACACACACACACACATACACACACACACACACATATATATATATGGTTTAATGAATAATATATATATCCATGAGATAAATAATATGATGAATTTGAATTTCAAATGACATGATAAGAATGTAGGGACAAAAATAGTTTATATAAGGTAGGGAATAAGCCAAATCAATTAACGTTGTATATAATTAATATCTCCATCCCCACATACTCTTATTGGGCGATTTAGCGACTAAGAGGTCGACCTCCCCTCTAGGAGGGGTGTCGATCGTCGGTTGACCACCCGCCTAGTGTAACAACCTGAATTCCGAAGACCAATTTTTTTCTTCAAAATTCTAATCGATTGAAACCCTTGTTGGTTGTTCTGGTATCCTGCAGAAAAGACAGAGATATAAAATATATCAAAGCTTAGAAAATATCTCACAGTGGAATGGATAAAGTATAATATAATAAAAGTATAACCTTACCGTAGTAATAATACTGCCTAACCAGTATCCAAAGCTATCATATCTTTGCCACGAATCTAACCTGCGAGTATGTTATGAGAAGGGGGTCAGAACACAAGTTCTGGTGATTGGATTTAAACTATACACTTTGCATAATCCTACATATACCATTCAATCAGATTTCTTATTTATTAGGTTACTTGGGTTAACAACACTCAAGGCATACACACACACGTCGTATCCATTTACTTCCTAGTGGATTAACCTAATACAGTATATATATAGCTACCCCCCAATATTGAGGCACACCCCATGGTACCCCACTCGCACGGTACCTACCGTAATGCCATAGAAATGAAAGCAATCCCTCATACTACGCTGGAGTGACGTACGGATCTCTACATAACAATGTTACGTTCCACATATATCTGACATTACAATGCTACGTAAGCGTACGGACTGCCACCTTCGATCAAATCAGATTTCATCGCAGAGTAATGCCCTCAAGTCTACGATACATCACCCAAAGCAGACATGCATGTATCTACACTTTACCACGTACGTATTGTCAATCGTATTCGATGCCTTAACCGCTCATAACCTCTAATGTGCACCGAGTTCCATGGCAGAGCTATACAATAAATACGGAACTTGGTCGGGAGCTTTTCCATATCTGTATAGGCCCGCCTTTAAGGGCCTCAAAATACAGATATCCCTCGGATCTGTCTTTTATGGTGGCTATGGCCCCACCTCGGCCCCTCCCTCAACTAGTAAAGACTACTAGAGCTAAAAGACCTGCTCTTAACAAACAATCTAAACATCCTGTTGGCGTCTACCCTCAACCACCGTACCTCGATAGTGAAAGGTGAATGGCATCTTGGGTTTAGCTCTAATCTTGTTGGTACCTGACGATCTACTATCCTTTTTGTTCCTGACCTTGCCTCCCGTTGAGGCGATTGTCGAATCACCTTAGTGTCACCTCGTCGCAGCATTCTGACTGCAATGCTACTTTTGCAGTCAAGGCCCACCCACCTGGTAGTAACGACCAACCTATGCGAGCATAGCCTAAACATCTGCCACCACACAGAGGACTACCAGAGGCACCTTACATATCTCAGGAAGCCACGTGCTTCCCCTTCCAGTGCTTCGGAGCTGACAAAAAAATCAGATGAACGTGCGCTCCCCTCATGCCTTATGACACTACGATGATCTACCATGTTGGATTATTCACCCTCAAACGTGCGGACTGGTCCAAGCGTCTCACTTTAATATGTTATTAGACCCTATGTCTAAACATTCTTTTATGCGCTTGCTTTACCTCATTAGGTTTCCATTTAACTTGGTTATTCCCATTCAAATTGACTTCTTGTTCAAGTTACCAAGTTCCTCTTGTTTATTAATTTCGGTCTTATAACTTAACCCATTCAAGCTTATTAATAAGCCCACAACATGTTATTCTCTAGATTGTGATCCAAGGTCTATAATACACAATCCGTTCATATTATTGTTTTATTTCATAATTGCCATAACATGTTCTACTTAATATGTAATCAAGTATATCTCAATTCACATGTTTTCTGTTTAACATGTCTGTCATTATTTATGATTAAATATAACTTATTTCATTTCATAGGTTTGCCTCATTATTTCTTATTTAATCATAATTCCATCTTATACTGTCACTACAACTTATCGTTGTTTACTTATTAACTTAGTTCTCTTAACTAAGGTTTACTAATAAGTTCCCTTTTCATAAATATAACTTATGTTGTCCTTATCAGCATATCTCAGATTCTCGTTCTCACACATAACTTAATTTACATTTAAGTACAGCTTATCTTATTACATAAGTTATTCCAATTTCCTTATTGTTTATTATAACCTAAGTTATAATTCCCACTTGTCCTTAGGACAAGCCTACCAATTATGTTACATTCTCATTAATGTAATTTATAATAGGTTATTATCATTCCTTATTCATTCCATTTCTTTTACTGTTGTAATTATCTTTCATTCATTTCCTTATTCATTTTCATTCATTTCTGTTAATCACAGTTAGTGCCATTTAATTCTATCCTTATATATATGCTTATGTACTAGACCTCTCACATTAAGCCTACCACTTGTGGATGTTGGATTTACCGGGCGGTTCCGAGCAGGTTTCTTCCACAAGTTGGCTTAACCTCGTGTCTTAGCACCGTTACATGTTTTATTTACGCACTAGACCTCTCACATTAAATTAACCACTTGTAGACGCTGGATTCTCTGGGTGGTTTCAGGCAAACTTTTACCACAATTGGAATTTAACCTCGTGTCTAAGTGCGTTACAGTTTTCTATTTACTGTAAAGTTTAGCGTATTATTCTTTTCAATTCTTTACTGTAATCTATTTTACATGTCATCATATTAAGCCCATTTTATGTCGCATGTTCTTTCTAAAATGTAATTGGTTCTATTCTAACATGTAATCATTTAATCATGTATTTGTTCAAATCTAACAAGTTGACATGTCATTTTCTCAATTCTACATCTAATAATTCAGGTACATAAAATGCCACAAGTGAATCATGTAACTACAACAGTAATCGTTACACATATTTTAACAAGTTTGCATTTCAATAAATGAACATTTTAGCATATTAAACGTTTCAACGTATGAATTTTCCAAAATATTGATATTTTAACAAATTAATATTTCAACATGTCATATTAGCATTTTATCACTTTACATTGCATAATAACGGGGAATGTTAAACGATAATATATCATTATCAAAAATGATATAACTTAAATCCACTCACCTAAATTGCTTTCCAATTCCTGAACCTGGTCCAGATCTAGCAGTCTATGGTTTTGTAATATCCCATATTTTCTGACCATTTATTGGAGATATTTTTTTTATTTAACATATTGAATTAAATAATGGGGTTCGACCATTTTAATTTGAAAATTTAAATTATATTAATAATATAATAATTTTTTTTCGGGATATTGAGAAAATGTTGAATTTGCTGTATAATGTGAACGAGCGATTTAAAGTGGTTTAGATATGGTTTATTTTGAATTATATAAATATATTCGTTATTAAAACGACGTCAGAACGTTTAATTCATAATTATATTATAAACGAATTAGAAATGGCGCGGTAGTTCGTAAATTTCGTTCTGAACTTCAACTGAGTATACATAATTCGTTTTAAGTCGAAATTCTGTGAGACCAAAAACGTTGGAATCGATTTGATTATATCTTTCATATGAAAGAGAAAAATCAAGATTTCGTGTCATAATTTGTTAGTTATGTCCGGTTAAAATTTTAAAATAGTCGCTATGAAAAATCGTTATGAAACGATAACGTTTATTTAAATTAATTAAATAAGGATTTGTATAAATATTTGACATCGTTAACTCAAAATTTTAATTATAAAGTTTAGAATCCGTCTTAGTCTTGTTGAGGGCTACATGATCTTTCGTTTTGAATTTATTCGATAATATCGGTTTTTTTTTTAAACTGTTTTAGAATTTAAATTAGATGGTCTTGACATTTTATAAGATTTATAAATAACCAAACGAACATATCAAATATTTAACTCTTGCCATAAATATATATTTGGTTCCGGGAACAAAAACAAAAACGACTAAATTCCTAAAATAGTATAGCTCAATGCATAGTACTAAATAAAGCACATCAAAGCCAAAGAACCCAATACACTATATGGTTCAATACAAAATAATGGTAAAAACCAGGGAAAAAATGCAGAAGTCTCTTCCAATGGAAACACTCCAATACTAAGACTGGAATTTTAAAAGAATTGTAACATTATTTAAGATCTCCATTGCCCTGTGTTGGTCTAACTAAACTGCATTTCCTCACAAAGGCTTAATTATGTCATGTAAATACACCATCCATATAAAAGTTAAGTCACATGAACCCACACGTCTATCTCAATCAATATATGAATCCACATACTCGTCAAAAGTATTACAACCATAAAAGTCAGAAATTTCATTGGAAAAATCTAATAAAAAAATGAATTCAACAATAAATCGAACAGCAAAGAAAATATATACACCATCAAATTTTACAGATTCGAATGTGACGGTATATTTTCATACATAAGGAAATCTAAGAGAAAATCTTCTCACAACATCAATCTTCGTCACCAACAATCCGTCCTGAAAAGTAGAGAGAGACAACTATGAGTAGCTAATAGGTATAAATATATTTCAAGTTGTAAAGAAGAAAAAAAGAGAGACATTGAATCAACAGTGAAATAACAGATACGAAACATTGATTCAACAACTCAAGAAACGATAGGGTACACAGCTATAGAAGCTAAATAGGAAGACAGTACGCAAATCATTCAAAGGAAACCATATATATATTATATACATGTGTTTTCAAATCCGGAAATGAAATAAACAAGTCAATAGCAAAATTGACAATACAAAAATACCATTCAAGGGTTGTATATACAGTGTGAATAGACAAGACCATATGAATAAACCGTGCATAGTTGTGTCTAGCCTATCCTGGGAACAGCTAAGACATTGCATTGCTAAGATGATGAAAGAAAAAATGATAAAAGAAAACAGAGGTAGATTTTTTTACATAAAATCTTTAGTGTATCCTACTGTACAATATCCCAATTTGAGATCGAATGTGATAGTTGTACTCAGACAGTACAATACAAGCAAGACAATACATGGAAATCCTATTGGAAGGCATCACATATTCACTGTTAAACATCACACAAACCAAGTTCCATCGCAAAGATCATAGCAGAACCGAAATCACCTAGGATTTAGGCACAACTAAGTCTAGCTAGGATGTAACAATTCGTAAATCACTGAATCCTTTCTAGTATAAATACACATGGTGTGTTCAACCACAAAAAAAATCAACTCAGTTCGAAATGAACAAAAATTCGAAACAACAGAAAACCGAAACAGAAATTAAAATTTGAAAAAAATACATAGCTTTTGGAGGGCCTCGATCTGAACTGGCGGAGGCCGTTGTGGGCATGGAGGGAACTCTTTAATTTCTAAGGATTTAGGGGTTATCAATGAAGCGTTGGGGTTCACGATGGTTTACGAAGGAGGTCGAGGAAATTGGGACAACCAGTGAAGCGGTGGTGGTACAACAGGACGAGGAAGGGGTTTCGGTACAGAGGGTTTGCCATTTTTTTCTTTTTTCCTCTCCGATGTTTGTGGCGACGGATGAAGTGATAAAATGGAACTGAGGGTTTGGATCGATGGCTTTAGGGTTATAAGGTGGATGCGGTTTTAATTGGGATGGCCTGGACCAAGTAAGTAAGGCCCAATGTTTTATTTTATTTGAACCTTACTTAGTTAAATATCCTTGTGAACTTCAAAAATTAATTAGAAATGCAAATGTGATCAGAATTCGATGAAACGAGAAACACTGGAACCGTGAAGACGAGTACTACGCGATGGACGAGGACTAAGCAGGGCAGACAACAGCTGGATTTCTCGGTTAAATTAAACATCATTTAATTTGACTGAAATGAGCTGATTTAACGACGAAATCAAATCAAAGGTGAGTTAAACTCACTCAGTGATTCCCGCTTATATTTTATAAGTTGGGTTTTTATTCTTGTGTGTTATGGTTGCTAGTATTTTGACTGGTTGATGATAGATATTCATATATTGTTGAACTGATGAAATTAAACGTCGTTTAATTTCAGTGAAACCCAAATCGTTATTTTAATGATTGGTCCCAATTAAGGTAAGTTACCTTATTGATCACGTTTATAAAATAAACGTGTTTCATTAAATGAATTGTTTTGATTGACTGTTGTGGCTGATATTGAATTGTCGATATAGACTGTTATGAGACCATTATTGAATTGTTTTGATTGGATGGTTGAATATTGACATGAAATTCACCATTTGTTTGGTTTAAACCAATGGGTACTATTGGTTGAGTGATCGGCAGTACATGGCCTATGAATTAATCGTTTTATAAATATCGATCTACCGTCAGGTAAATCGACGAGATGAATTATAAAATTTATTTTATAATTGAAGACTGACTTTTAAATCTATTATTTGAATTAAAGTTTGTAAAAGGGAAATAAATATTTATTATTTATTTATTTAATTTATAATTGATTTCAAATGAATTTATAAAGGAAATTCCTGATATGTATTAGAGTTATAAGCGAATAAGCAGAAATTAACTTAGTATGATATAAATAATTTTCTGAATCAAGGAATTAAGAAATCATGATTATACTTGAGAAGGAAATAAGAAGTTTAATGAAATATATTATAAAATGGTTATATGAGATGTGTTTGGTATTAAAATAAATATTGGATTTTGAATTTCACTAATGTCTATCTGAAGATAAGAAAGTTGTTGGACAAGGTCTGAGAGGTAAATAAATACCCCAACTTGGACGACTTTGGGATTATCTGAGGATGATATTAGTTGAAATGGAAAAAGGGGAAAATAATTTATTTTCATATGGAAAATAATAACGGGGGTAATGGAAGGGTCGGGAACGTGTAATGAGATTTCCTAAGTAATGGAAGGGGAAAGATTTTAGATTTATATGTATATACATTTTGTAATGATATCCCCGAAGTAAAGAAAGTAAATGAAGATTTTGGTATTTCTATAATAGAGGGAAATTTAAAAGTAAGTTTCAAGAATGGATTTACTCTAAAGGGATGAAGGGAAATTAACTTATTCAAGTAAAGAAACCAAAGAGATTCCGCGACATTTACAAATGATGGGATGAGTTGGTTTTCCCAATATTGATAATGAGAAATAAGTTTGAACGATAGTAGAATGGAAGATTGAATATGATTATAGAATATATTCCTGAGTATGAAATTAGTAGTTTGTAAAAACCTTTCGTTAAATAAGAAATGAAAAGCTATATTGAAATATTTAAGAGTTAAGATTTTACTATCGTTAATCATTTTTTAAAGAGGCCATGTAGTGTTGTACTGGACTGATAAACTCATGTTTTTCACAAAATTATTTATTTGATAGTTAAATCACCAACTATCAAACTTGACCATACGATCATTGGCACGGAAAGACCGGGATCGAATTTATATTCGAAAACCATTCCGACCAGCGAATACGTGAAAGAAGATTATTAAAGATGTTGCAAGTGCAGACCGGCCAGAGATATTTCAACAATAATTCTGTCATGATTGGAATCTACGGATCGCAAGGACTTCTCGCTACTGATCTGTAGGGTGATTCCTAGGATGCAGTAGGAGGGTGCCTCCGGTTCGTCCTGTTCCTGGATGACCTGTATGGACGGATGTCTGACAGAGTATTTCCAAAGGAATTACATGCGTTGATTTCTCCAAACGTACCATAGTTGATGGCGGAGAAATGGTTATTCTCTAGCCAAATAAATTAGAGTATTATTGTAGATGTCAATCAGTGTGATCTGGCGGATCTGACGATGTGGCATTCAAAGTGTATGATGACCAGATGTGTTCTGACCTCAAGCCTCATCAACCGGGGAAATGACAAAAAATCGGGCAGGCAGCATGACTATGTGGGTCGCTCTCATTAGGGTTTATATTCACCTATCTAGAGAAATTCCTTTTGTTTCTTACTCTATCGATTCTGCCCAGTCCGGAAACGGTGGTTTGAGCCCAACCGTTGGTGATATCCATTCAATACACTCAAGAGAAATGAGTGGTCGGTCATGTGTGGGCCGGGTTGCAAGATGTTCTTGTTGAACCCAGGTGTATTCACCTCTAGAGATACATCATCGGAAGGCGGTCCCATACCTTGTCATAATTGGGAATCCAATCTCCAATAAGCGCCTGCGGTTTTGATTGTATACTGTATATGTGGAGCATGAGATACAAGCGTTCCACTAGATTGTTATTTACTTGTATTTAGACATTATTATAATACCAGAAAAGATATTGGTTTCAAAACTGTTTTGGGTTATCGTAAGGTAAAAACCATCCGTGTTTATGTGCGGATTTGGTCTTAAGATTATCCTTTTCTTTTGAAAGATTTTGAATTGAAAAATCAAGTTGAATGATTTACCCTTAATACTATGCGAATTTATCTCACTTTGGTTCACCAGACTGACCCGGTGTTTTTTAAATGCTCGAGTTAGCCCGGAGTGTACAGGTTCAGGTTATTGAATGCGGTGAAGAAACAGGCTGGAAGAGTTCAGATGTATGATATAATTCCGCTGTGTTGTATATAAGGGTAGACTATTATAACTGTCCAGATGTGTTCATGTACTCTGCTACTGTAAGTTATTTAAAGCTCTCAATAAAGATTTATTTCTTTATTATATTTTGTTCCGCTGCGATGTGAGACTCTGTGTTATGTTGGTTCTTCTTCTTCTTCTATTCTTATATTTCTTTCTTTCTTATCTCACCCTCTAACTTCTTTCCATAAACGTTCCAATGTTCTCGGTGTTTTGGGGGATCGGCATGAGATATGGTAAGGTATTTATGTCGATTTTCGAGGCCGAAATCCCTGGGTCGTTACAGTGGTATCAGAGCTGAAGGTTGAGTAGTAACCTTGGCTCTGTGGCGTAACCCGATAAAGATGGGGTTAGTAATACCCTAGATTGAGTTTGAGTGTATATATATATGAGAGCGTATTTGTAGATTTTATATACAAATGTTTTGTATTATGTTGTAGGTCGGTTCAAGTGTTGAAAAGCGTTGAACTGGTAAAGGAACACAATATTGTTTTGAAGAAGGGGTAAATGAAATAATTTTACTTGAAAATAAATTTTTGTATAGAAAGGAAATAATTTTCTCAAATTATTTAGATATGGTGTAATGACTAATTTGAATGGGATTCAGAATTTGGTTAAAATTTTGAATTGGAACTTGACTGGGTTAAGTGAAATTGAATTAAATAATTAATAATGATATTGGAATTAATTAATAAATGAGGTTGAAATTAAGTAAAGTTGATTTGAATTTGGAAATTAAATGAATAATAATTAAATAGAAATCAATCGAATATCAATCAATTGATATTTAAACATGTTGAATTAAATTAAATAGTAGAATTGAATGTGAATTTAGTTGATTTGATTTAGTTTGTTGTGCCTTGGTTGTTGATTGATTATTGACTGTTTGTTAGATTGGTTGAATATATTTCATCCATGGATTGATAAAGAGTTAAATAAACTGAAACCTAGAAAGAGAAAAAAAATGAAGTGTTATGTTTCATATACGTGTTACTTATATGGTGGATTGAGTTAAGTACAGGTGCCCGGGGATTATGAGGATTGAGTTGATAGCGTAGATTACACGTAAATTAAGTAGTATACTCAATCGCGCTCGAAAAAGGCATGCCTACACGAAAATATAAATTTTGGTTTTGATTTTTGTTTTTCGACCGTGTGGATTGATATTATTCGTTCCTGCGATATCACAGAAGTTCCTCCGTGCAGGGGAGACTCTGCTGAATTTTTCGAGAATTTAATGTGTTAGAATATTTTCGATAATACTTCGAAATTTTGTTTTACCAAAATAAATTGGTTTTGCTTTGGAATAAAATATATTTTTAAAGTTAATGGGATTTGCAACCTTTTTTTTACCTTGGCAATTTCGAGGACGAAATTATTTTAAGGGGGGAAGAATGTAATATCCCGTATTTTCTGACCATTAATTGGAGATATTTTTTTATTTAACATATTGATTTAAATAATGTGGTTCGACCACTTTAATTTGAAAATTTAAATTATATTAATAATATAATAATATTTTATTTTTGGGATATTGAGAAAATGTTGAATGTGCTGTATAATGCGAACGAGCGATTTAAAGTGGTTTAGATATGGTTTATATTGAATTATATAAATATATTCGTTATTAAAACGACGTCAAAACGTTTAATTCATAATTATATTATAAACGAATTAGAAATGGCGGGTAGTTCGTAAATTTCGTTCTGAACTTCAACTGAGTATACAGAATTCGTTTTAAGTCGAAATTCTGTGAAACCAGAAACGTTGGAAACAGTTTGATTATACCTTTCATATGAAAGAGAAAAATCGAGATTTCATGTTATAATTTGTTAGTTATGCCCAGTTAAAATTTTAAAATAGTCGCTATGAAAAATCATTATGAAACGATAACGTTTATTTAAGTTAATTAAATAAGGATTTGTATAAATATTTGATATCGTTAACTCAAAATTTTTATTATCAAGTTTAGAATCCGTCTTAGTCTTGTTGAGAGCTTCATGATCTTTCGTTTTGGATTTATTCGATAATACCAGATTTTTTTTAAACTGTTTTAGAATTTAAATAAGATGGTCTCGACATTTTATAAGATTTATAAATAACCAAACGAACATATCAAATATTTAACTCTTGCCATAAATATATATTTGGTTCCGGGAACAAAAACAGAAACGACTAAATTCCTAAAACAGTACAGCTCAATGCATAGTACTAAATAAAGCACATCAAAGCCAAAGAACCCAATACACTACATGGTTCAATACAAAATAATGGTAAAAACCAGGGGAAAAAAATGTAGAAGTCTCTTCAAATAGAAACACTCCAATACTAAACTGGAATTTAAAAACAATTCTAACATTATTTAAGATCTCCATTGCCCTACATTGGTCTAACAAAACTGCATTACCTCACAAAGGCTTATTTATGTCATGTAAATACACCATCCAAATAAAAGTTAAGTCACATGAACACACACGTCTATCTCAATCAATATATGAATCCACATACTCGTCAAAAGTATTACAACCATAAAAGTTAGAAATTTCATTGGAAAAATCTAATAAAAAAATGAATTCAACAATAAATCGAACAGCAAAGAAAATATATACACCATCAAATTTTACAGATTCGAATGTGACGGTATATTTTCATACATAAGGAAATCTAAGACAAAATCTTCTCACAACATCAATCTTCGTCACTAGCAATCCGTCATGAAAAGTAGAGAGAGACAGCTATGAGTAGCTAATAGGTATAAATATATTTCAAGTTGTAAAGAAGAAAAAAAGAGAGACAGTGAATCAACAGTGAAATAACAGATACGAAACATTGATTCAACAACTCAAGAAACGATAGGGTACACAGCTATAGAAGCTAAATAGGAAGACAGTACGCAGATCATTCAAAGGAAACCATATATATTATATAAATGTGTTTTCAAATCCTGAAATGAAATAAACAAGTCAATAGAAAAATTGACAATACAAAAATACCATTCAAGGGTTGTATATACAGTGTGAACAGATAAGACCATATGAATAAACCGTGCATAGCTGTGTCTAGCCTATCCTGGGAACAGCTAAGACAATGCATTGCTAAGATGAAGAAAGAAAAAATGATAAAAGAAAACAGAGATAGATTTTTTTTACATAAAATCTTTAGGGTATCCTATTGTACAATATCCTAATTTGAGATCGAATGTGATTGTTGTACTCAGACAGTACAATAAAAGCAAGACAATACATGGAAATCCTATTGGAAGGCATCACATATTCAATGTTAAACATCACACAAACCAAGTTCCATCGCAAAGATCATAGCAGAACCGAAATCACCTAGGATTTAGGCACAACTAAGTCCAGCTAGGATGTAACAATTCGTAAATCACTGAATCCTTTCTAGTATAAATACACACGGTGTGTTCAGCCACAAACAAAATTAACTCAGTTCGAAATGAACAAAAATTCGAAACAACAGAAAACCGAAACAGAAATCAAAATTTGAAAAAAATACTTAGCTTTTGGAGGGCCTCGATCTGAATTGGCGGAGGCCGTTGTGGGCATGGAGGGAACTCTTTAATTTCTAAGGATTTAGGGGTTATCAATGAAGCGTTGGGGTTCACGGTGGTTTGCGAAGGGGGTCGAGGAAATTGGGACAACCAGTGAAGCGGTGGTGGTACGACAGGACGAGGAAGGGGTTTCGGCATAGAGGGTTTGCCATTTTTTTCTTTTTTCCTCTCCGATGTTTGTGGCGGCGGACGAAGTTATAAAATGGAACTGAGGGTTTGGATCGATGGCTTGACGGTTATAAGGTGGATGCGGTTTTAGTTGGGATGGGCTGGACCAAATAAGTAAGGCCCAATGTTTTATTTTATTTGAACCTTTTCTAGTTAAATATCCTTGTGAACTTCAAAAATTAATTAGAACTGCAAATGTGATCAGAATTCGACGAAACGAGAAACACTGGAACCGTGAAGACGAGTACTACGCGATGGATGAGGACTGAGCAGGGCAGACAACAGCTGGATTTCTCGGTTAAATTAAACATCGTTTAATTTGACTGAAACGAGCTGATTTAATGACGAAATCAAATCAAAGGTGAGTTAAACTCACTCAGTAATTCCCTCTTATATTTTATAAGTTGGGTTTTTATTCTTGTGTGTTATGATTGCTAGTATTTTGACTGGTTGATGATAGATATTAATATATTGTTGAACTGATGAAATTAAACATCGTTTAATTTCAGTGAAACCCAAATCGTTATTTTAACGATTGGTCCCAATTAAGGTAAGTTACCTTATTGGTCACGTTTATAAAATAAACGTGTTTCATTAAATGAATTGTTTTGATTGACTGTTGTGGCTGATATTGAATTGTCGATATAGACTGTTATGAGACCATTATTAAATTGTTTTGATTGGATGGTTGAATATTGACCTGAAATTCACCATTTGTTTGGTTTAAACCAATGGGTACTATTGGTTGAGTAATCGGCAGTACATGGCCTATGAATTAACCGTTCTATAAATATCTATCTACCGTCAGGTAAATCGACGAGATGAATTATAAAATTTATTTTATAATTGAAGACTGACTTTTAAATCAATTATTTGAATTAAAGTTTGTAAAAAGGAAATAAATATTTATTATTTATTTATTTAATTTATAATTGATTTCAAATGAATTTATAAAGGAAATTCCTGATATGTATTAGAGTTATAAGCGAATAAGCAGAAATTAACTTAGTATGATATAAATAATTTTCTGAATCAAGGAATTAAGAAATCATGATTATACTTGAGAAGGAAATAAGAAGTTTAATGAAATATATTATAAAATGGTTATATGAGATGTGTTTGGTATTAAAATAAATATTGGGTTTTGAATTTCACTAATGTCTATCTGAAGATAAGAACGCTGTTGGACAAGGTCTGAGAGGTAAATAAATAACCCAACTTGGACGACTTCGGGATTATCTATGGATGATATTAGTTGAAATGGAAAAAGGGGAAAATAATTTATTTTCATATGGAAAATAATAACGGGGGTAATGGAAGGGTCAGGAACGTGTAATGAGATTTCCTAAGTAATGGAAGGGGAAAGATTTTAGATTTATATATATACATTTTGTAATGATATCCCCGAAGTAAAGAAAGTAAATGAAGATTTTGGTATTTCTATAATAGAGGGAAATTTAAAAGTAAGTTTCAAGAATGGATTTACTCTAAAGGGATGAAGGGAAATTAACGTATTCAAGTAAAGAAACCAAAGAGATTCCGCGACATTTACAAATGATGGGATGAGTTGGTTTTCCCAATACTGATAATGAGAAATAAGTTTGAACGATAGTAGAATGGAAGATTGATTATGATTATAGAATATATTCCTGAGTATGAAATTAGTAGTTTGCAATAACCTTTCGTTAAATAAGAAATGAAAAGCTATATTGAAATATTTAAGAGTTAAGATTTTAAATACGTGTTGTAATTCAAGAACCGATATTAAATCTTACATCAAACTCATCGCACTAGTTAAAATATCTTTATAGTTCTCCTTATCTTTTGGAAGCTTCACTTTCCAAATATAATTAATATCGCTTAATTCGTTTATTAAATAATTGTTTACTAAACATCATTTTAATTAATTCTCGACTTATTCAAATAACCTTGTTTTAAACTGGATTATCATTACAAAATCCTATTTTTCAACTTCGTTTACCAAGCTCGATTTCAATCCCTTTTCCAATCTCCTTTCTTTCGGGAAATCCCTTTTCAATTCCCTTAACTTAATTCCATTCTCAAGTATTCCGAATTTAAAACAACGCTTTAATTTCACATTCCCTTTATAACCAGGTTTATACATTTCAGGTTTTACCTAAACCCCTTTATATCCCCAAAACAATTACTTACTTAAATATATCCCATTAAGAAGTAATTAATTAAATAAATAAATTACTTTTACATTTATTATTGTAAAATCAGTTTTATTACAAAGATGAATAATAAATTTCTTTAAACTCTTCTTAGAATTCAAACAACCATTTGTTAAATGAATTTATTTAGTTTATCAACAAACTAATTATAAAACCCAACTTGGTCAATTCAAAACACGATTACTCCTCCAACCCATTCCAGTTAATTCCTCATTTAAATTAATTAAAATATAATTAATTTAAACAAGTTCATTTAACTGTTCATTTAACACAATTAATCAAGTACTTAACCACTAGGTTATTATTCCTTATTTGCTTCATAATACTTATTAACGTAAGAATTTGTTTTCAAAAACCATTTCATAATTTCTTATAAGATTTAATAAATAAATAAATAATATTTATTGCCTTAAAATAATTTAAAAAGTAATAACTTTCCAAACTACTTTAGTTATAAAATAACCTTAATATTTATCGACTCACTGTCGATAAAATCCATATTTATAAATCGATCGATTTCCAGGCCAGGTGATGCCAATTTCCCAACCATACTACCCATTGATTAATATCAGATATAAATGTTGAAACATGTTTCCACAATCAACAATAATCAATCATCCCTTTTATTTGACTGAAAATTTCTATAACAATCATCAATCAATTAACAGATCATTCAAACAATTCAACCAATTTCAAACACGTTATAAACGTGGCCTATCAAGGGAGATTTCTTTATTTGGGTAAAATCAAAACGATTGGTATTTTACTAAAATTAAACGACCATTTAATTTTAGTGGTTGAGTCAACAATAAATATATTTAACTAGCAAACAGTCAACTACTAACAAGCAAAACACGCAAAATAAAAACCCAATTTATATCAAATATAAATGGGGAGAGCTGAGTGAGTTTAACTCACCTTGATTTGAATTCGTTGATAAAAAGATCTGGTTTAGTCAAATTAAACAAACGTTTAATTTTACTAAAATTCCCAGTTGTTCCCGATCCAGACCAGACCCTGCTCCATCTCGAAGCTCTCGTTTCTACAGTCCTAACGCAACTGAACGCGCCAGAATCTGATACCGTATGTTTGAGAAATCACCTAAACAAGTTTTATAAATAATTAAATTTTAAAACATGATGCTTATTTATTTTTATGGGCTTTTACCTTAACTGGCATCCCACATACCCAGCCCATTATCTCCCTTCAAAACCCTCACATCCGATCCTAATCCACACAAAATGAACGCCGCCTCCAGAAATTACCTCCGTGGCTGAAGATCCAAAACTCTAATCCCCTTTCCTGTTCGACGGCGTCGCAACCCCTACTCAACCACTCTCTCGGTCCTCTCCGCTATCCACCCTCAAGTTCAGCAAACCTTAAAACCCCTTCGACCCCCTACCGTGGTTTCGCCAGACAATCTCAAGCATTCCAAGGGAATAGAGTAGCTTCCTCCTTCATCCACTATGGATAGCTGACCGAACACTAATTCCCTGGGTTTCGAACCAACACACGAAATCAGATAAGTGTTTTCAGTGATTTTTGGCTTATTGTATTTTTTGTGTTGATTTTTTTCTGGTCCGAACTATTTTCTGTTTACTGTATTGATACATATTGTTCTGGAATGGACGAAACACAATGTATGATCCATATATTTATAGTGTGGTTTGGTTGAGATAAGGTCAAAGTCCATCATAGTCTATCTTAGATAGGATCATCTACCATAAGCTTAGACTAGGTGATGGAACTGTGCGATGGATTTTGGTGAAGATTTTGTTGGATTGAGTATTTACTTTCCAATACTGTTGCTCTGTTCAAAAAGAACAGTGATCGAACTGTGTGAGTATGTATAGGCTAGGTGAGGTACGACAATGACTTGTTTATTTCCCCCAAATATTTAAAAACTGTAGATTCTGATTTTTGTGTGGATTTACAATACAGTCTTGTATAAATCTACTGTAAAAATATATATACACATATTTGATGTAGATTTGGTATATGAATATATATCAAATTGATTAGTTGTTCATCTACATTTCCCTATCTGTTTCTGATTTATTTCAGATTTTCAGATCTGTATTCTGCTCATGATCTGTGGAGGCTTAATATATGAATACATTTCTTTTTAACTGTTCCCTTTCTCTTAGCTGTTCATGACATGTTCTTAGCTGTTTCTTTAGCTATTAGGCTATGCATTGCTAATTCTTTTAGCTATGCCTATGAAGGTGTTTTGCACTGTTTCATGAAAGAAACCAAGGCCTATTGATATTAATTAATTAATGAATCTTTTTAGTTCTTCGTGTTGTTATGGCTTATCATAGATTTTTGAATATAAGATTTACTGTATGTGAACATGCAGTTTTGCCATGAAAGGAATGCATGGATTTGTGCAATCCATTTCGTTCTTCTTTCCAGATTTGATATACACTTGATATTTTTTCTTTTCTTTCTTCTTTTTTTCTTTCTGCCTTCTTCTTATGCTGTTCATTACTATTATGAAATCATCCTTTTTGATGGGTTTTTCTTCTTTTCGCAGATCAAAACTGATGGGTACAACACGGATTCACTCGTCCTGGAGGCATGCAGAAGTTGATCTTCACATGTTATAGATTTGTACTTACAAAATTGTATAAAATTGTTTGCTAATTTTCAGAGTTGTTGGTACCATTGCCGCCAAGTAGTGCCATTCAAGATTTATGGTGGAAATTTGTAGTAGTTTTACATATACTTTAATTGATGTCAATGTCGGTATTAAAGTGTTGTAATGGCAAAGGATTTGGTATAGGATTATGGACGTGAGGAACTATTCTTACCTTTTTGTATTGTCTTGTTTTCCACTATTCATGATTTCTTGTTTTCCTGTTTGAATTTGATGATATCACTTTTTGTTGAATACATGATCCTAGTTCAAGATTTGGCATGCATATGATTCTATGTTAATTTTTTTTTTTAATGTATGGCATCAGCTTTTGACCACTTTGTAATGGCTTTGTTTGTATGATATTACTTATGATTTTTCATTCTACTGATGTTCTCTAAATGTTGTTCATAATGGGTTTTAGGTTCACGCCTCATGTAAGAGACCACACCGTATACTACATACTTGGAAATGTTTTATGCTCGAATCCATTTCCTTTAAATAAAACTAAATTTGCTGTTATACGCCAGGTCCAAGCGAGGTTGAAATACTCGAAATAAACCCATTTGTATTGTCGAACCAAAAGAAAATGCTGATGTATATGTCAACATATACTTTCAAGGGTTTATTTACAAATCTAATATAATATTTGTTATAATATAAATTAAATTCAAATGGTTAGATTAACGAAAATAATTAAATAAATATCATCGAATTTATTTAAACAACGTTTTTAAGTTTTAACGGTAGAATTCAAACTCGACACTAACATTCTAGTTTTAAATAATATTTATATAAAAATCCTTTAATATTAATAAATAAATCGCTATAATTTAAAACGATTTCACAGCGACTATTTGAAAATTTGATTTGGACGTAACTTGAAATTTATAAGCTGAAATCTCGATTTTTCTCTTTCATTAGAAAAATATAATCGAGTCGGTTCAAACGTGTCTCGTTTCATAGAAATCCGACTTATATCGGATCCTGTATATTTAGTCAAAGTTGAAATCGAAAATTTCGAACTACCGTGACGTTTTCGAGCTCGTTTTAATTAATATATATTTATTCGAACTCCATTTAAATAAATAAATTCGATTAGAATCCATTATATTTCTAATATAATATATAAACAAATTTAAATATTCTATTTTAAATGGCCGAAAAATCTGGGACGTTACGGTAAGCGAGCTTATGGGCGAAGATGAGTGGAAGTAAGCTCTTGCATATTAATGAGATTATCAGAGAGAAATTTGTGTGATATCTCATCCCTTGTTGACATATCCACTTATCTCGTGTCTATATCAAGTCTTTGGCAAGCACATTCTAAAATTTGACCTAGTCGTTCATTGAAGGCAGCACACGTTTCCATAAACCCAAGACCAAACGGTATCCTTTATGACTTGAGGTTTAGTTTGGTCAAGATTCAAATTTGCTACAAATAACCTCACTAGTAGAGGACAAATTTTGACATTATTTTTATTATAATTAACTAGTGATTCGAAATGAAAGTGTCTAGCATATTGTTGTAATCGATAATTTGAGAAAGCATCAAACTTTACAGAAACACCTTTGAAGAATTTGGAGTCCTTCATTGCTTTGCATCTTGCCTTGGGGTATCATCCCATAGCCATTTTTGGATTAGTTCTTCGGAAGGAGGATTTGATTCTTCTTCTCTTGTTCTTTTACCTCGATTTGCCATGATTTAGTTATGAAAAGTTGAAGTTTTTAGGTAATTTTTTGATTTTGGGGGTTAGGGTTTTTATATATGGTAAAAAGATGAAGTGGTAAAAGTGAAAAGATGAAGAGATGAATGGTTGTGATGATTGGTAATAGTCATATACCCTTTTATAAAAACACGTCATTTTTAATTCAGACCTCTGATATTTTTAAAACAAATGTCAGTTTTGTGTTGATTTGAACCCGAAAGGAAATAGTTTAAATTTGGGTCATTTTAGATGTCTTTATTTTTGTGGTTAGACGTCTGATTCTGGGGTAAAAAAAAAATTTGACCAATGAATCAAACGTCTGAAATTTTTAGTCAAACGTCTGTCTGGGAAATTTTTTTAACCCGCAAGGATATAGTTCATTTTATTCATGTTTCAAACAACTATTTTATTTTGTACAAATGTATGTTTTATGGTTAAAATTCTTGTCAGACCTTATGCTCAGACGTTTGTTTCTTTTATACCAGATGTCTATTTAGGAAATTTTTGCAAAAAAAGAACTTTACTTTTTTATATATATGATTGAATGACATGGTAAATTAATATATATATATATATATATATGAAACAAAATTTTAAATTTTAGAAGGTGGAGTCTTCTTTGATGTTGATGAACTCGTTCCTTCATTAGCTTTATAATTGTTATCCCACGAGTTTGGACTATACGACGGTCGTTGAGGAGAGAAGGTATAGTGTTTCAATATAGGGTTCACTGGGTCTTTTTCAGTTCGATAAGAGGAAGACGGATCAATAGGGTTTGGCGGGATTGGTAAGGGTGAAGTAACATCCTTTTCTTTTGGACCACAAAATTTGTAGATTGTTTATTTTAAAATTTATTTTTGGTAGACCTTTTACTAACTTATGTTTCGAAAGTCTTTGTATAGTTTTAAAATTTATATGACAAAAGCGCTTATGCCATAACCAAGAGTCGTTGTTATTGGCTATCAAACCATTTCTTTATTATTATTAGCTTTCGTATTTAAAACATAAATATTTCTATCTCAATTTCCTTTAAAGATAATATTTTGTTCTTTGTCAAAAATACTGCATTTGTTTTCAGAAAACGTTATTTCAAAACCTTTGTCACATAATTGACTAATACTTTAAAATTTTAACTAAGGAAACATTAGCAATAAGAGGTAAATTTGAGATACCATAGTTGCACACATCTCCTTTGCCAATAATAAAGCATTTTGAGTTATCTCCGAGGGTAACTGAGCCACCATCAAAGTTTGAAATATTGGTTAGCATATCTTTGTCTCCGGTCATGTGTTTTGAGCAACCACTGTCTAAGATCCATTTTCTCTTTTTGAGTGGGACCTGCAAAAAATATTAATAAGCACATTGGTACCCACTTTTTGATAGAATCCTAAGAGTTAGGTCTTAGGAATCCAAATCCAAGTGGGTTTAGTATCCCTTTTGTATAAATAATTTTTATTATTATGCACAGATTGCATAAATGAGTTAATATGTTTATTTCTAATCAAACTATTATTAGTTTTTGGAACCCATATTTTAATTTTATTAATCCTTTTTAAGGATTTTGATTTGTCTTTAATTTTTGAATCAATTTTCCTCTTCAGTTTTGTTTTTTTTATTGGAGGAATTTTTTATTCTTTTTTAATTCCCAAACCATTTTTGTTTGAAGATGGTCGAGAATTTTCTATAATTCTTGACAAATTTTCTCTACCCTTATTAAAGTTTGAAACATTTTTAGAGATGCTTTCTAACTTAGTTTGAATACTTCTATTTTCTAATTTTAATTCTTTTATTTTAGTTTTCAACATGTGATTCTCAGAACTAATTTCATCATTCTTTGTCTTTTGAGTTTCAATTTGTTGACTCAAAAAAGAAAGATGACTGTCTGAATTTGTAAGAGTCTCTTGAAAATTTTCAAGTTCTTCTTCTAAAATTAATTTTTCATCTTTCAGCATGTCTCTTTCAAATTCAGCTTTATTCTGATTTTCACGAGTTTCTTTAAGCTTTTTCTTTAGAGTTTTTATAACATTTAAAAATTCAGCATTAACTTCTATTGATTCTTCATAAGATAAGTCACTTACTTAGATTCTTGAGCCATGAAGCACACATTTGCTTGTTCATTTTCGCTTTCACTATTACTGTCACTATCTGGTGAATCTGAATCTGAGTCGTCCCATGTAACAGAAAAAGCCTTCTTCTTGAATTTATCTTTTTTATTCTTGTTGTTGAAGTTTTTCTGATTTTCTTTAATTTCTGGATAGTCCTTTACCATATGACCCTTTTTATGACAATTAAAACATTCCAATTTTGAGGATGAAGGTTTGTTTGAGATATTCTTTTTGAAATTTCCTTTTCTATATTTTAGAAATTTCTTAAAGTTTCTGGCTATAAAGGCCTAGATCTTCGTCTTCTGATTCAGATTCTTCTTTATGAGCATGAAAGGCCACATTCTTCTTTTATTGCGCTAATTCCCTTTTTGCTTGAAGATTTACTTCATAAGACATGAGATTGCCTATGAGTTCTTCTGGTTTCATAGCTGATAAATCATTTGCTTCCTCAATGGCTAATACTTTTCTTTCCTAGTCGTCAGTTAGAGAGTTTAGTACTTTTGATATGATATCAAAGTCACTATATTTTTCTCCCAGTACTATCAATGCATGTAAAATGTCTTGAAATCTTGAATACATTTCATTAATAGTTTCATTTTGTTTCATCTTGAAATTCTGGAACTGGTTTTTAAGCATTGAAATTTTTGTTTGTTAGACTTTGTTTGTTCCTTCATGGATAGTTTTCAGTGTTTCGCATATTTGATATGCTGATGTACAAATGCTAACACGATTGAACTCATTTCTATCGAGAGAAAAATATAGCATGTTCATAGCTTTTGCATTTGCCTTCTCTTTTTGAACTGTTGTCCAAGCTGAATATTCTATTGTAGGTGTCGTGAATTCTTTTTGAGCAGCATTCCATGCACTAATACCACTTGCTTGCATATAAATCCTCATTCTCGTAGCCCAATAGTTGTAGTGCAGTCCATTGAATAGAGGTGGTCTTTGAGTAGATTGTCCTTCGACAAATGTTGTTGAGCTAGTACTTGGGTTATTCTCCATTTTATCAAGGTATCAAATAACGGTGTTACAGTTATAGGATGGCCTTGCTCTGATACCAATTGAAAAAAGGCTATACAGCGGTAGGATCGTTTAGAATGGAGTATAAGATGAAATATATAGTTGAGTAGTAAGTAGATATCACACAGTCGATTTATACTAGTTCGAACCACTGTCCTACATCCAGTCCCAGACTCACTTCTGGTATTTCACTATCACTATCACCCTCACTTTACCCGAAGGAATAGGTTCACAAATACCCGAACAACCGAATGGGGTTTCTTGCCTTAACTGTCGAAGAGGTATTTCTTAGTACAGAATAATTGATGACTTATTTTTGTTCTTGTTAACACGGATATGTCAATATACAATACACCCTTCCTATAGTTTTTCCTTGGTGATAAACGTGAAGCTTGTGAAAGATTATGGAAGATTATATTGTAAATAGTGTGCTTTTTGAAAACTAGAGAGCTTTGAGTAAGATAGAAATAGTTAGAATGAAATTCAATGATTTGATCAGTTAATCAAGTCTCTATTTATAATATACAAAGAGTTGTAACTAATCACAAAGAGATTCCATCAAGAGAAATGATATAGAGAGTTGTGACTCTTCGTAATAAGTTGCAACCCTTCGTAATCAGATGTTTGAATATAAATTTCAGATGTCTATTTTGAATTTGAAAATAGAATAGCAAGGAATTAGTTCATTTCGGATCAGATTCAAACATCTGAAAAACTCAGAACAGACGTCTAAATATTATGGAAAATTTAATTTTGTCTCAGCAAACAGACGTCTGTCTGATTAAATTCAGATGTCTGTTTTCTGGGCAAAACTTATTCCTTTCCTCTTTTGAATATGAATATATATATATATATGTAATATGTATGTGTGTGTAATCATCAAGGAAGACTTTAACATGAAAATCTAGGACTAACAGACTCTTACAACACATTCAATCTTCATTTTGGTGTTCTTGAATCTGCTTGTCGAATATCTTCCTGCAAAACAAAGTTAGTCGATAATATATATGCTTATGTTTATTTGTCATATTTAAAATATTTATATAGTGAGATCCAACAAGATGAACATGCGCACCCCTCGTGATTATGACACCACGATGATCTACCCCGTTGGGTTATTCACCCTCAAACGTGCAGATTGGTCCAAGCGCCTCACTTGAATATGTTATTAGACTCTATGTCTAAACATTCTTTTATGCGCTTTCTTTACCTCATCGTGTTTCCATTTAACTTGGTTATTCCCATTCATATTGACTTCTTATTCAAGTTACCCAGTTCCTTTTGCTTAATAATTTCAGTCTTATAACTTAGCCCATTTAAGCCTATTAATATGCCCACAACATGTTATTCTCTAGATTGTGATCCAAGGTCTGTAATCCACAATCCCTTTATATTTTTTTTTTGATTTCATAGTTACCCTAACATGTTATACTTAATATATAATTAAGTATATATCAATTCACAATTCACATGTTTTCTATTTAACATGTCAGTCATTATTTATGATTAAATATAACTTATTTCATAAGTTTGCCTCATTCTTTCTTATTTAATCGTAATTCCATCTTATACTGTCACTACAACTTATCGTAATTTAACTTAGTTAATTCATGTTGTATAACGAGAAAGCTATCCTTGCAGCCGTAGCTACCTTCAAGTCATCTCTCAACCCTATCTTTGATGATAATCCCAATCCTATTGGGACTTCCTCTTCTCCTCCTCCTTCCTCTTCTTCCCCTCCTGTTAATCCAATTCATAGATTGCCTCAATCTGCTCCTGTCTTTATAGCGGATGAGGATGGGTTCATCACAGTGAAAAATCGCAAAAACAATGCAAAATCAGATCTAAGTCTGAAGAAATCAAATCAGTTTCAAAAAGGGGTTGGCAAATTTAATGAATACCCGTCTAGGGGTTTCAAGAAACCATACCTGGCTTATAGCGGGAGCCGTTTTCAAACCAAGAAGTCGAATAATGCACAAGATAATGGAAAATCAATGAGAGCCAATACCCCAATTGAAAGGGCAACCTCCACATGGGCTGACCTAGTCAAGAAAGGGGGAAAGATTCCAATCTGGATCTGAATTATATACCTCCGACATCGACAATTGGAGAAGAAAACATTGTTATTGTCAATAAAGAAATTTGCAATAGGACTGAATTCAAATGGAGCTTTTCCATTATTGCTTATGTTTTCGGTAAGCGACCGCCGTATCACTATTTTAGAGCATTTGTAGCTAGAACATGGAACCCTAGTGGTTCATTTGAAATATTTACTCGTAAAACGGATTTTTCGTCATCTGATTCACCAATATTGAGGATTGTGAAAAACTTCTTAAAGGAGGACCATATTTCATAAATGGAAAGCTCATTATCCATAAGAAGTGGAACACGAAATCGATTCTTGATCGATATTTGCTTAGCACGATGCCGATATGGATAAGATTACCGGAATTAAGCCTTAGATTATGGGATAAAGAAGACTTTAGCGCCATTGCTAGTGTTGTAGGAATTCCACTGAAATTGGATGAACAGACGGCGAAAGAAGCTAGATTGAGTTACACAAGAATACTGGTAGAAATAAAAGTGGAAGCGGATCTACTAAATGAAGCTATGATATATTTACATGATGGTGAAGTTATCTTACAGCCAATAGCATATGAGTCTATACTTGATAGATGCAAGGTTTGTAAATGCTTTGGTCATTCTACTGTAAATTGTGAAAACAATAAGTATACAGTAGAAATACCAAATGAATGCACAAACATTGGGATTGAAGAAGACGGTATGAATGGTATCATCTCAAATGAGACGCAAGCTATAATCTCTTATTCAACATGCCTTTCCCCATCAGTTGAGGAAGACAACATGAATATAGATCCATTATCAGTCAAAAAAATGGGTCGCAATATGATTAATGTTACTGAATTCCCTCAAGAATCTGCGGTGTATTCTGATAAAATTCAAATTGATTTGGCTCCTGACAAAACTATGGGTACTATGATATCAGTACACATAGAAATGGTGGAGCATAATGTTTTTAAAACCATTGAAGAAATAAAATCAGATGGGGAAATTAATAAACAGGTCATTGGATCCTCCCCCCATTTGAAGGATCCAAGATTATTTACAAATTCTGGAATTTTAAATTCTAATGTGGTTGATTCAGAGTAATGCTCCAGCTTAATTGCTGCTGACCCTATCTACACTAATGCTGGTCTGCTTCCTGTAGATCTTGCTCCCTCCAACCACTCAATTTCTGATAAGGATATTCAGAATGCCATAAATAAATCTATGGCTTCTTCGTCCAAAGCAGCACCTGAACCTGCATATTAGAAAAAGAAAAAAACCAGAACCATAAGCCTTTCTGACGTAGGAGCAATAGAAGAAGTTGAGGACAAGGCAGACCACGATTTCAGGAAAAAAATACATTGATAAAAATGTTAACTGGGGAAAGCAGCTGAAAGCCACAGACAAAACAAATCAAAAAAGTGGTAAACAGTCAGAGGGGAAATGGGATAGCAGCAAGCACAGTGATCCACCGTAGCTTGCACTGTATCCTTGGTTGTATCCTTATTCTTATTTTTTAATATTTTTTATTAAATGGATATTAGAGGTTTGAATTCCCCTGGTAGGAAATTAGATTTGCTTAATTTTTTGAGCAAGTACAAGCCTAGTATTATTGGTATTCTTAAGCATAAGCTTAATGACATTAATATTACTAACTTTCATATTGGAAGACTTTCTAATTGGCACATGATTAATAACAATTGTAACACCCCGTGAAATCTGTAACGTTAAGCTTCACAAATTAAAGTATAATTAATTCTAAATGAAAGAATTAAGGGAAATGGGTTACGCCATTGCGTTCATCTCAGAATTCTGCTTGAGATAGAGTCCGAGTTTGCGCGAATCGAACTCCGTATGAAGGAGTTATGGCCTTCGGAAGTTTCAGAATAAAATTTAAATTCAAACAGCTCAGTTTAAAATTCAAAATTCGAATTTCAGGTTCAAACTGGGCTGGGCGGGAAAATTCCAGCCCAGAGACCTGGTCGACCATGGTGTCGACCTGGCCTCCCCAGGTCGACCAGATCTATGTTAAGTATCGTTTGGGTTTCATAAACTATGCAAGTTCATGTTTATTTGCAAGTATAACTGGATCTATGTTAAGTATTGTTTGGGTTTCATAAACTATGCAAGTTCATGTTGAAATAGGCTATGTGATTTGATGTTATAATTGGACATTTTGGTGAATATACAACATGCTAGTTTTGTGGTTGACATTATGCCAAGTTCAACATGTCTAAACACAAGTTTGTATTAGCCTAAACTATGCCATTTCATATGTTACCTACTTAGTTATACTTTGATTTGAATGCAAGCTCACATGACCCATATTATATGTTAGTTGAATCGCTAAATTGCAAGTTCATGCGCCACACACCTTTATGTATTGTAAATGTTACATGTGCTTGATTTCCCCTTTTCTCATGTTTATAAAGTTGGGCTGAATTGTAACAAGCCCAACACATGTTATAATGTTGCGAACATTACAAACGGGGGTAATAACATTGAGTGTAAAACATGAAAATATATGTTGGCATGTTTGGCACATGCCAACGACAATGACATTTAAGCGGTATGAATTGATATACCCAAGAATAAAAGATAAGACATTTACATATATAAATTAGAAGTAATAAAATATGTAAATTTAGAAAACACAATATGCTTAACCCGAGGTTGGATTGAGTTGTGATGTAAACCTGCCCGGACCCGCCCGGCTGTCCAGTAGTCACAACAATACCTATCCAATGTGGGTGGTTAAGCATTGAGCCCAATAAGGACCCGAGGTTAGACTGAGCTACGGTGTAAACCTGCCTGGAACCGACCGGCACATCCAGTAACCATAGCAATACCTGTCTAATGTGAGTGGTCTGGTGCTCCTAAGAGGCTAAGGACAGGTGGTAGGGTTAAGTCAACTATAACACTTAACCAAATTCAACATGTTAACAAGAATTGATGGGTGGGGTTAGGTAAATACAGACACTTAACCACTTAACATGTTTGACTAGAAAATCCTGGTAACGAGGGACCCATTTCAGCAGTAACCCAAGTTAGGTATCAACGGTACCCTGAAACTAGGCAGGGTGGGGCACGATTACTGGGCTGATTGTAAGCGGTCAAACGACGGCGGTGGGTGAACAGTGTAGGTCTAACGGGGTGCGGGCGTGCACACACTCCGGAGCAGACAACCAGGGCACCGGGGACACCAGTAGTATAACCCATGCCTTCTAAAATTTGTGTCGGGGCCGCCACCATGGGTCTTGATACACCCCATGGTGGGACCAGCATAGGTATCTACAATTCTTGGGGGCCGTATGACACATGTTAACGCGGGTAGGAGCCGATCTTTAAATAAAAATGGGGATCACTTCACCCTCATCATGGGGTGCCAGTTGGAATAAACTCAAGTAGGTGTAGAGATATAGTATGGGTGCGATAGTACATTCGATTCTAAACGTCACCTCCTTAGCTTGTGACACTTTCCTATTTTTAGTTTATATCTATCATGCCCTTTTCTTATTCACATACTGAAGAGTTACTAGACTTACTCAGGCTTTATGTATGACCCTATTTTCTATTCGTCTTCTTTACTTTCGTCCCCCCCCCAGGTCCACAGGGAGGAAACAACTCAGCTCAGTCAGACTCTGTACAAGCTCCAAGAACGTAGATGTAGGATTTGGATCTCTTTTGCTCGGATTTTGGCTTTGGATATCACTATGGGAATTTTAGTCACTTTATTTATGTTTTATGCTTCTTTAATAATCAAGACAGTTATGCGGTTGTAATGTTGGAAGTATTTTGAGACAATTAAGGAATGTTTTGTTTGAACAAGTATTGATGAAATAAAAGTCTGTTTGGTTTCCGCTGTTTAAAATATGTGTATTTATATCTGTCTTGAGTTTATCTGTGGTCTTTACTTATAAACCTCCACCAAAATTAAGGCATTCCCTTTGTGAGTGACCTTAACGGAGGTGGAGTGTTTCAACAATCATATGTGGGGTAATGGTAGAATTGTGATTCTTCATAACCCTAATGATTGGTCTCTTGACAATTTTTTTTTAGATTTTCAATACATTCACTGCAATTTTAGTAAGAAGGGTGGTTTTATTTTAAAAATCACTTTTATTTATGCCTCTAATCTAGAGACAGATAGACATAAATTGTGTAACTGTATTGATCAATTTAGCATTAATGTTAACTGTCCTTGGATTGTTATTGGTGATTTCAATACTGTGTTTCATGGTTTTGAAAAAAGGGAAGGTAATCCAATTCCATTTAACAAACCTGAGAAAATTGCTAATTTCACTATAAGATCTGGTTCAATAGAGCCCCCAATAAATGGAAATAAATCCACCTGGAAATCTGGTGAATTTAGGAATATCCATTGCAAATTAGATAGGGTCTTATTAAATCAGATTTTTGTTAACTCTTTTTCTAAAGTTTATTGTGGTACTTTACCTCAAAACTCCAGTGACCACACACCTATTCAAGTTACCTTTAGTAATGACAATAAGAGGGTTTTAAAATCTCGTTTCAGATTTGTTAATGGATGGGTATATGAAGAGGGTTATAAAGAGATTGTTTCAAACAGTCTTAATAATAATAACCTTTTTGGAACTGCCCAATATAAATTTAACAAATCTCTACAAATTATTAAAGGTAATCTTAAAAAGTGGAATTGTTCCAAAAATAAAACTGATGTTAAATTCAATAGGGATGAATATGAGAGATTGCAGAATGAGCTAGATGATAATAGCTCAGACATTAATAAGGCTTCTCTATTTTTTGATGCTCAAGCCAAACTTGTCAATTCTTTGCATATTCATTCAATTAATATTAAGCAGAAAGCTAAGATTGACTGGCTAACAGCAAGAGATGAAGCTAATAAATTATTTATGCTAAAAAGTCTAGCAGGAAAAATAGAAATGATATTGGGAAATTACTGGATACAAATGGTAAAATAATTAATGATGCATATCTTCTTGAGAAAAAGGCAATTCATTATTTTAACAATATATATAACTCTGAGGAGATTACCAGTAATTTTCCTATATTATTTTTAAGTATACTGTTAATATAACAGTGAGGATTTATTACTTGCTCCTATTAGAGAGGAGGAGATTAAAAATATCAGCTTTAATGCTAAAAATGATAAAATCCCTGTCCTGATGGATTTGGTGCTAAGTTTTATAAAACTCACCAGTCTGAGATTAAAACCCCATTATTTGATTCTATAAAAGAATTTTTTTAGTTCTGGCAGAATTTTAAAAAATTCTAATCATACTTTTGTCACCTTAGTGCCTAAAGTTGAGGCTCCTGTTAATCTAGAGGATTATAGGCCTATTGCCTGTTATAACTTTGTTTACAAAATTATCTCCTCTATATATGTAATAGAGCTAAGAATTTTTTGAAATTCCTTATTTCTGAAAATCAGCGTGCCATCATTCCTGGTAGGCTTATTTCTGAAAATACTTTACTTGCTCATGAGCTTGTCGGGGATTTTAATAAGAAGAATAAAAATATTATGTGTATTAAAGTGGATCTTCAGAAAGCCTTTGATAAGATTAACAGGAATTTTATTGTTTTTGTTATGAGGCAGATAGGGTTTAATAGCAGATTTTGTGATTTAATTAAAGATTGCATTAACAATGTCACATTTTCAGTAATGATTAATGGCACTCCCAAAGGATTTATACATAGTTGGTTTATTAATTTCATCAGATTTAAATGATGTTTGCAAATTAAAATTATTTTCGAAATTCTTAGAAGGCAAATCTCTTCGGGCTAGATGGATGAGTGCAAAGTACCTTAAATCAAAAAAATTCTGGACTGCTAAAAAAGAGAACCATCATTCTTATGTTTGGAAAAATATTTTGGACTTTAAAGAAATTGGAAAAAAATTAATTAAGAGAGAAATAAAGGATGGTAGCCAAACTAGTCTTTGGTTTGACCCATGGATCCTTGGTAACTCTCTTATTAATCTTTTATATTGGAATAATTTGCAAATCCTTGGGGGTGTAAAAGATATTGTCCAAAATATTATTCAAAACAACTGTTGGTCTCGTAGTAGCAGTCAAGCTGCATTTATCTATAAATCTGCTATCTCTAAGATTCCCATAAATAATAATAGTTTTAGAGACCATTGGGAGTGGAAGCTTATTTCAAAAGATAAATTCTCTTTTAAAAAAGCATGGGATTTTTTTGTTGAAAATGAAGTTGAGGTAAGTTGGTACAAGGCTATTTGGTGCAAGGCAGACCTGGCCTAATGAAGTTGAGGTAAGTTGAGGTAAGCATGGGATTTCTCTACACACAGATTCATGAAACGGGTTTATTAATTTCATCAGTCTAGTTGGTTTAACCCTATCCACCCAACACGTTTTGGACATCATTTTTATCTCAGATTTGCATTAATTAATTATTAATGCACAGACCTCTCACGTTAGGTCGCTAGCTTGTGGCCGCTGGATGGGCCGGGCGGTTCCGAGCAGACTTCTGCCACAAGCCAGACCTAACCTCGTGTCTAAGCATATTATGACTAACTTCTCACATTAGAACCTATTGTTTGCGGCCACTGGATGTGCCGGGCGGTTCCGGGCAGGATTACGCCGCAAACTCATTATAACCTCGAGTTAGCCATGTTCATCTTTGTGGCCAATTAATTAATAATTTACAATTTATGCCCATGCCTAATATACATGTCAATTATTCATAACTATAGCCAATTCAGATTATGTCAATAACAGACTAATTATATCAACTCAACAGATATAGCAGATAACAGATTTTGCAGATTAGGCGACTCAACGGATTTAGCAGATTAAGCAAACTAGTAGATTTAGCAGATAACAGATTAGGCATCTCAACAGATTTAGCAGTTTAGGCATCTCAACAGATTTAGCAGTTTAGGCATCTCAACAGATTTAGCAGTTTAGGCATCTCAACAGATTTAGCAGTTTATGCATCTCAACAGATTTAGTGTAGCAAATTTGGCATTTTTCAACAGACTTAGCAGATAACAGATTTAGCAGATTTAATATTTCTAAAGGTTCTATTTACATGCCTTGCTTAATCATAAATTAGGCCTAAATAATTATCATGATTCACAATATGATCATATACCCCATGTTTGCATAAATTTACATAACACAGAATATGGACATAATTTACCATATAACATATGTTCCCATTTTGGTTAAACTAGCATTGTACAGTAGATTCATCTATAAATTATACCAAATATTACAATGCATGCCATATCTCCAAAAATCCCTATTTAGGTGTATTCACACTTAATAGTCCTCAAATCTTATTATAGATTTTAATTTTTACACCTAAGTCACATATCTTCCCCTTCTTAAAGTGTGCCACAAATCTAGGTTTTAATCATGTATCCTATTCTTAAAATCAGATGTTGAATTATGTCCCCAAATCACATATTATCATACATAGCTTGCTCAGATCTAGATCTAGTTTACAACATGTAATATGTATCTAAACTAATTACATGCCTACGGTCAGATTTATGCCCCAATTCCTAAGTCATATGTCCAATGTAGATTTTGTGCCTCAACTTCTCAAGTCGTATGTTCAATATTCTTTATGCCACAAAACTCAAGTCATAGGTTCAATTATATGCCTTAGATTTATGTCCTAAGTTCCAAGTTCAACCTATGTTCTTTCCTCAAATCAGTCACATATCGGTCATGCCCATTTCATGCATTATTAATTTTATTGTCCCAAATATTTTATTGTATGTTAATCTCTTATGAGATTGGCTCAGGCTCGTGGTAGCCTGGCTATAGAACAGAAAGCAGAAAGAAATACAGAATAAGGTAGATCTAAACAGAACAGAACAGACATAATCTCAGATTCAGATTTACAATTCATGTCACAATCAGAATTAACGTTTATATCGGAAAATAACTGTACTTGCCTTGATTGGATTCTAAAAGATAGTTGGAGCGACGTTAGTTGATCTTCCTTAACCGTTGTTGAAGTTTCAAGCTTGAATTGAGTTGCTTAGGTTGATGTTGATTAGCTTCTAGTTTTGATTCCAGCAGAGTAGCGACGCCATTTTTATTTTTATATAGAATAGAGGCAGAGCAGAAGCATAACAAAATTGTGTGTAGAGAAGGCTTGGTTTTGGGCTGTTTAAATAGGTTTAGGCAGATGAATCTGGACAGAAATCGGACTGGAAACATCAGAACGAACGCTGGCCCAAAAATGGGCTCGGGGACCAGGTCGACACCCAGGTCGACTGCCCAGTCGACCTGGCTTGGGGGATCGACTGCCCAGTCGACTCCCCAGTCGACCTGGGTCTGGGCGGGAAATTTCCCGCCCAGTCTGTTCTGCGTTTGAAATTCGAATTTTGAATTCGAATTCGAGCTGTTTTGAACTCTGAATATTTCTGAAACTTTGGAGGGCCATAACTTGGTCATACGGACTCCGATTCTCACAAACTCGGACTCGTTTTCAAGCAGAATTCCGAAACGAATGCAATGGCGCAACCCGTTTCCCTTGATTCTTATTTTAAAAATTAGTTATCCTCTGATTTGTTACTTATACGTTCACAGAAAATACGGGGTGTTACATTCTCCCCTCCTTAAAGGATTTCGTCCCCGAAATCTTCAAGTTAAGAAGAATGTGTCCTACCATCCAACATGTATCTACTCAATCATCAATCACTGGCGTCCATTGTCCTTAGAAACTTCTAGTGTTGTATGAACATATGCAAAAGTGTGTGTATATGTTCCTTATCTAATGCAAAGATCAGGCGGTCCACTGATTCAGTTGACCTCCTTAATGCGAATTATGCCAGTGCCATGATTCCAACATGTATGCAATTTTCCTACTCCATACATATCATTTCTATATGAGTGCACAACCATTCAGTCATATGCAACATCCATGTGCTGAGTCAATCATTTTGCATCCACAAGAATTGAAAATGCTCACACATCCATATGCAGTATGAGAGTGTTTTCGAGCCGATCTAGTGCCTAGTGTGTGTGTATGCATCCACGAGCAACCACTAGCAACCACTTGCATCCACTTGCAACCATCAAACATAACATGTCTCAAACACATGTTTACACCCATTAGTTTCTACCTAAAGTTCGAAGATTCGATCGATAGGATACAGTCGAATGATGGAAGCGAGTACAGATAAAACAAAAACTTGGTTCCCATTATACATGGGTCCTAAGTATCGACCCCGAAGACCGAAACCAACATCAGATTGACACCCAGAGGATTACCCACTTTAGATAATGTCAAAACTGGAAATCTTAACTTTATCAGAAATATTCAGATATTTACAGATTACTGGTATAGATCAGATTACCGAATGATTCTTAGGAAACTAAGCATGATAAATCCCAGAATGTATGCGTCCTACTTGACGCCTAACACGAATATCTCTCAAACCCCAATCACAAACAGATGAGTCATAACCCTTATGGATTTGGGTCTACAGCGGAATCAGAAACAATACTAGTATTAAAGTGCAGAGTATCGATTACAGAATCAAAATGCCAGACTCAGAAAGAGTTTTAACTCAACAATCAGATAAGAAAATTAAACCTTCTACTTAAATTTTCTTATTTCTACCCTATCTACCAGTCCCTTGAGCATTCGCCTGTCCTCCAGAAGTGGGTTCTGCCCTTGCCCTCGTTTCTTCGGGCAGTCCCTAGTGAAGTGTCCCATCTCACCACAGTTGAAGCAAGCGCCCTTCCTTTTTCAGCAATCCTTGTTCAGATGAGTCGAGCTTCCAAGAGTAAAGCACTTTTTCCCCTTCTTATCTTCAGACTTCTCATCCTTCTTTTGTGTTTCCTTTTTGGGCCATGCTTTCTTATTCTGTGGTTCTTCCTTCTTTGTCTCTTTCGGGCCCTTGTCTTCCTCGTGTAGTAGTGCCATGTCCACCAATTCTCGTAAGTCGCTCCCATGGGTACATGGGTCATGGCTAGGCTATGAAGTGGCTCGTTCAATCCTTTAACAAAGCAGAGAACCTTTTTATGCTGAGTGTTGACTAAATCCAATTCGAACCTAGCCAGTTGGTTGAACTGGTTGATGTATTTCTTGACCGTCATACTTCCTTGCTTAAGAGATAAGAACTTTTCCAGTTGTAGACTTCGTTCAGCTTGCGAGAGGAATTTTGTCTCAAACCTTGTTCTGAAATCCATCCATGTTTCAACTGGCCTCTCGGCGTTAGTGACTTCCCACCAATAGGAAGCTTCGTCTTTGAGCACCCATACCGCCAACTGTACCTTCTGCCTATCGTCCACCTCAAAGATAACGAATAGATCCTCAGTTTCTTTGAGCCAGTTCCTCGCTTCTACGAATGATTCAGTTCCCTTGAAATCCTTCCCCCCCATGGCCCTAAAATCTCTATAGATCTTTGAGAAAGAAATTGCACGAGGAGGGGGTGGAGGAGGGGTATCATTTGCTGGACTTGCGGCGGCAGTCCTAGCCTCAAGATATTGACGAAACCAACCGGGTACATGAACACCCTCTGGTATCTCAGATGCTTCAGACATGCTGAAACGAAAAAGGAAAGATTCAATTACAAAAAGGACTGAAGGAAAGATATATGGCTCTTGGGGATCATGTTTTACAAAATAAGCTTTATTTTTTAAAATACTTCCTTCAAAACCTTTTTGAAAATAGTTTTCAAAAACTTTACCCAATCTGGTAACCTTCGGCTCTGATACCAAGTGTAACACCCCACCTCCGTTAAGGTCACTCACAAAGGGAATGCCTTAACTTTGATGGAGCATTTTAGTAAACAGAACAGAAACTTACAAGACAGATAAAACAGTACTTGAAAAATTTATAACTTTATTACAACAGAAACCGAAATAAGCTTGGTTACATCCTTTCAAATCACAATATCAGAATTCAAGTACAAAATATCAGTCTTGTACAAAAGCCTTCAGAATGCATAGTTTAAAATCATAATCCCCACAGAAGAAGACAAGCCATACTTTAAGCACTTCAAGCAGAATAAATCTGGATCAAGCTAGAGTATTCCCTTCTACAAAACCTGGGGGGGAAACGGAAGAAAGGAGGCGAAACAACAAGGTTCAGACAAAAAGTCTGGCAAGTCCAGTGATTTTCATTTATGAACAGATAATAATAACATGACATGAAAATAAAACTGGATGAGAGATAACTGTAACAGGTGTAGCAGATATAACAGAATGATCTAAGTTATTGCTTTACACTTCTCTGCACTAATACTAGTATAACAGAATTAGGTGTCACCCTAATGTCTAAAACTGAAACTGAAACGGGTATAGAATAATTTCCATAGAAGAGAATGCTAGTAATGGGCCTTTACCACCCCAACAGAAACAGACAGAAGCAAAATGCTGATAATGGGCCTTTACCACCCGAACAGAAACAGACAGAAACAGAATATTAATAATGGGCCTTTACCACCCGAACAGAAACAGAATATTAATAATGGGCCTTTACAACCCGAACAGAAACAGTCAGATTAATCCCTACGGAAACAGAATGTAGAATTAGGTGTACACTAGTAATTGGGCCTTTACCACCCGAACAGACGGTACCACGCAGAAATAGACGGGTGTTGCCACCCAACAGAAACAGACGGTACCAACAGAAACAGACAGAACTTAGTGTACCTTAAAACCCTACCCCAAGCGATCGGCTCCCTAAACATAAATACCCTGTGTCGGCTCCACAGTAGGGTGTATCACTCCCTAAAGTGACAACCCATTGGCACAGACCTATTTACAGATGTCACGGCGTCTTACATCCACAGAGGCAGGCCGGGATCCATGCACGCACATGACCCGGTTGGAACGCACCATCAACACCCCTCGCCATTATCAGAATGAACCACTTATAATTAGTTCAGTAAGCGTGCCCAGACCCTACCTACTGTTGGGTCAAAGTTTTGATACCAGAAAGGGTTACTGACTAATATGGGTCCCAAACAACAGATGACACAAGTAATTTCCCTCCTAACCTTGTGTCCCCAGACTAACAGATTTCAGATTAACTTGTTTACAAGTTCATACATACAGAATTCAGATCAACCAGTTCAAAGATTAGACAAGTTTTCAGACCAACGGATCAGATATACAGATTTAACAGACTTCCAGATTAACCGGTTACAGATTTAACAGACTTACAGATTAACCGATTACAGATTAACAGACTTACAGATTGTCTAACTTTGTATTGGGCCTACAGATTCATGAAACGGGTTTATTAATTTCATCAGTCTAGTTTGTTTAACCCTATCCACCCAACACGTTTTGGACATCATTTTTATCTCAAATTTGCATTAATTAATTATTAATGCACAGACCTCTCACATTAGGTCGCTAGCTTGTGGCCGCTGGATGATCCGGGCGGTTCCGGGCAGACTTCTGCCACAAGCCAGACCTAACCTCGTGTCTAAGCATATTATGACTAACTTCTCACATTAGAACCTATTGTTTGCGGCCACTGGATGTGCCGGGCGGTTCCGGGCAGGATTACGCCGCAAACTCATTCTAACCTCGAGTTAGCCATGTTCATCTTTGCGGCCAATTAATTAATAATTTACCATTTATGCCCACGCCTAATATACATGTCAATTATTCATAACTATAGCCAATTCAGATTATGTCAATAACAGACTAATTATATCAACTCAAAAGATATAGCAGATAACAGATTTTGCAGATTAGGCGACTCAACGGATTTAGCAGATTAAGCAAACTAGCAGATTTAGCAGATAACAGATTAGGCATCTCAACAGATTTAGCAGTTTAGGCATCTCAACAGATTTAGCAGTTTAGGCATCTCAACAGATTTAGCAGTTTAGGCATCTCAACAGATTTAGTTTAGCAGATTTGGCATTTTTCAACAGACTTAGCAGATGACAGATTTAGCAGATTTAATATTTCTAAAGGTTCTATTTACATGCCTTGCTTAATCATACATTAGGCCTAAATAATTATCATGATTCACAATATGATCATATACCCCATGTTTGCATAAATTTACATAACACAGAATATGGACATAATTTACCATATAACATATGTTCCCATTTTGGTTAAACTAGCATTGTACAGCAGATTCATCTATAAATTATACCAAATATTACAATGCATGCCATATCTCC
The DNA here is from genome assembly GCA_030737875.1 of Allium sativum. Classification (NCBI taxonomy): domain Eukaryota; kingdom Viridiplantae; phylum Streptophyta; class Magnoliopsida; order Asparagales; family Amaryllidaceae; genus Allium; species Allium sativum. The sequence continues at coordinate 839,691,613 of CM060926.1, forward strand.
AAAAATCCCTATTTAGGTGTATTCATACTTAATAGTCCTCAAATCTTATTATAGATTTTAATTTCTACACCTAAGTCACATATCTTCCCCTTCTTAAAGTGTGCCACAAATCTAGGTTTTAATCATGTATCCTATTCTTAAAATCAGATGTTGAATCATGTCCCCAAATCACATATTATCATACATAGCTTGCTCAGATCCAGATCTAGTTTACAACATGTAATATGTATCTAAACTAATTACATGCCTACGGTCAAATTTATGACCCAATTCCTAATTCATATGTCCAATGTAGATTTTATGCCTCAACTTCTCAAGTCGTATGTTCAATATTCTTTATGCCACAAAACTCAAGTCATAGGTTCAATTATATGCCTTAGATTTATGTCCTAAGTTCCAAGTTCAACCTATGTTCTTTCCTCAAATCAGTCACATATCGGTCATGCCCATTTCATGCATTATTCATTTTATTGTCCCAAATATTTTAGCGTATGTTAATCTCTTATGAGATTGGCTCAGGCTCGTGGTAGCCTGGCTATAGAACAGAAAGTAGAAAGAAATACAGAATAAGGTAGATCTAAACAGAACAGAACAGACATAATCTCATATTCAGATTTACAATTCATGCCACAATCAAAATTAACGTTTATATCGGAAAATAACTGTACTTGCCTTGATTGGATTCTAAAAGATAGTTGTGGCGACGTTAGTTGATCTTCCTTAACCGTTGTTGAAGTTTCAAGCTTGAATTGAGTTGCTTAGGTTGATGTTGATTAGCTTCTAGTTTTGATTCCAGCAGAGTAGCGACACCATTTTTATTTTTATATAGAAAAGAGGCAGAGCAGAAGAAGAACAGAATTGTGTGTAGAGAAGGCTAGGTTTGGGGCTGTTTAAATAGGTTTAGGCAGATGAATCTGGATAGAAATCGGACTGGAAACATCAGAACGAACACTGGCCCAAAAATAGGCTCGGGGACCAGGTCGACACCCAGGTCGACTGCCCAGTCGACCTGGCCTGGGGGGTCGACTGCCCAGTAGACCTGGGTCTGGGCGGGAAATTTCCCGCCCAGTCTGTTCTGCGTTTGAAATTCGAATTTTGAATTCGAATTCGAGCTGTTTTGAACTCTGAATATTTCTGAAACTTTGGAGGGCCATAACTTGGTCATACGGACTCCGATTCTCACAAACTCGGACTCGTTTTCAAGAAGAATTCCGAGACGAACGCAATGGCGCAACGTTTCCCTTGATTCTTATTTTAAAAATTAATTATCCTCTGCTTTGTCACTTATACGTTCACAAAAAATACGGGGTGTTACATTCTCCCCTCCTTAAAGGATTTCGTCCCCGAAATCTTCAAGTTAAGAAGAATGTGTCCTACCATCCAACATCCATCTACTCAATCATCAATCACTGGCGTCCATTGTCCTTAGAAACTTCTAATGTTGTATGAACATATGCAAAAGTGTGTGTATATGTTCCTTATCTAATGCAAAGATCAGGCGGTCCACTGATTCAGTTGACCTCCTTAATGTGAATTATGCCAGGGCCATGAGTCCAACATGTATGCAATTTTCCTACTCGATACATATCATTTATATATGAGTGCACAACCATTCAGTCATATGCAACATCCATGTGCTGAGTCAATCATTTTGCATCCACAAAAATTGAAAATGCTCACACATCCATATGCAGTATGAGAGTGTTTTCGAGCCGATCTAGTGCCTAGTGTGTGTATATGCATCCACGAGCAACCACTAGCAACCACTTGCATCCACTTGCAACCATCAAACATAACATGTCTCAAACACATGTTTACACCCATTAGTTTCTACCTAAAGTTCGAAGATTCGATCGATAGGATACAGTCGAATGATGGAAGCGAGTACAGATAAAACAAAAACTTGGTTCCCATTAGACATGGGTCCTAAGTATCGGCCCCGAAGACCGAAACCTACATCAGATTGACACCCAGAGGATTACCCTCTTTAGATAATGTCAAAACTGGAAATCTTAACTTTATCAGAAATATTCAGATATTTACAGATTACTGGTGTAGATCAGATTACCGAATGATTCTTAGGAAACTAAGCATGATAAATCCCAGAATGTATGCGTCCTACTTGACGCCTAACACGAATATCTCTCAAACCCCAATCACAAACAGATGAGTCATAACCCTTATGGATTTGGGTCTACAGCGGAATCAGAAACAATACTAGTATTAAAGTGCAGAGTATCAATTACAGAATCAAAATGCCAGAATCAGAAAGAGTTTTAACTCAACAATCAGATAAGAAAATTAAACCTTCTACTTAAATTTTCTTATTTCTACCCTATCTATCAGTCCCTTGAGCATTCGCCTGTCCTCCAGAAGTGGGTTCTACCCTCTGCCCTTGCCCTCGTTTCTTCGGGCAGTCCCTAGTGAAGTGTCCCATCTCACCCAAAATGAGCTATACGGTTGAAAATATTTGCGATGCATGTCAATTAGGAAAATTGACTAAATCGTCATTTAATTCAGAGAAAGTCATATCAACGTTACAACCACTTGAGCTATTACATATGGATTTATTCAGACCAACACGGGTTCAATCAATAAATTATAGTCGATATGTGTTTGTAATTGTTGATGATTACTCTCGTTATACTTGGGTGATTTTCTTGAAATACAAAAGTGACACTTTCAATCATTTCAAATCTTTCGTCAAGAGAATTCAAAAATTGAAAGGGCTTAAGGTTAAGAATATAAGAAGTGATCATGGCGGAGAGTTCGAAAGTAATGAATTTAACCATTTTTGTACAAAGAAAGGTATATATCATAATTTTTCGTTTCCTAGAACTCCACAACAAAACGGAGTTGTAGAACGGAAAAATTGGACTTTACAAGAATGTGCATGAACATTATTAAATGTATCCACTTTACCAAAACATTTTTGGGCAGAAGCTGTTGCAACTGCGTGTTATGTTTTGAATCGTGTATCCATTCGACCTCTTACCAAGAATACATCTTATGAGTTATTTAATTAAAGAAAGCCAAATATCTCATACTTCAAAGTTTTTGGTTCTAAGTGCTTTATTTTAAATACGAAAGACCATCTTGGAAAATTTGATCCAAAATCCGATGAAGGTATATTTATTGGATATTCGGAACGAAGCAAGGCCTATCGTATATTTAATAAAAGAACTAAAACTATTGAAGAATCACTTCATGTCTCATTTGATGAATTCTATAAACCGTCTCATAACATATCTAATGACGACGAAGTTATAATCACTGAAAATCCTATCATCACAAATAATGACTTTGACTTAGAAATTATTAAGAATATTCCTCAGCCAGTTGTGATACCTTCTCCACCAAGATTTCGATCTGCTCCGAGAATTCTAAGAGATCATCCAGTTCAAAATGTAATTGGAGAAGTAACATAACAAATTAGAACAAGAAGTCAACTAAATCAAATGGTCCATGTCGCGTTTCTTTCAAATATCGAACCTAAGAATCCAAAAGAAGCTGCTACTGATGATTACTGGATCATTGCCATGCAGGAAGAACTAAACCAGTTCGAGCGCAATAATGTCTGGGAACTTGTTCCAAGACCAACTGATCAATCAGTTATTGGTACTAGATGGGTCTATAAAAATAAGGCCGATGAACAATGAAATATAACCAGAAATAAAGAAAGATTAGTAGCACAAGGATACAATCAGGAAGAAGGTATCGATTACGAAGAAACTTTTGCGCTAGTTGCACGACTAGAAGTTATCAGAATCTTATTATCCTTTGCTTGTCATCATAATTTCAAACTTTATCAAATGGATGTCAAAAGTGCTTTTATAAATGGGTTTATCAAAAAGAATGTATATGTCGAACAACCTCCCTTGTTCGTACATGAAAAACATCCTGATCACGTATATAAACTTAAGAAAGCTTTATACGGATTAAAACAAGCACCTCGTGCTTGGTATGAAAGATTACGTAGCTATCTTACTGATTCAGGATTTCAAATTGGTAAGGTCGATCAGACTTTATTCATCAAATATTCTCGAAAAGATATATTGGTTATCCAGATATATGTAGACGATATTATCTTTGGTTCAACAAATGATAAACTCTGTAAAGTGTTTGCAAATATTATGATCAAAGAGTTTGAAATGTCTCATATGGGAGAAATATCATATTTTCTTGGTCTTCAAATCAAACAGCTTTCTAACGGTATTTTTATTAATCAATAATAATACTGTGGAAATCTTATCAAACGTTTCGGTTTAGAAAATACATCTGGTAAACTGACTCATATAAGTATGACTACACATCTTGAAAAAGATGAACATGGTAAGAATGTTGACCAGAAGTTATATCGAAGCATGATTGGTTCTCTTCTTTATCTTACCGCAAGTCGTCCCGATATAATGATGAATGTTTGTCTATGTGCAAGGTTTCAAGCAAATCCTAAAGAATCACATTTACGAGCAGTAAAACGTATAATACGTTATCTTAATAATACCAAAGACTTTGGTCTATTCTATCCAAAAGATTGTTCATTTGAGTTAGTATCCTATAGTGATGCTGATTTTGGAGGCTCTCATACGGATAGAAAGAGTACAAGTGGTACATGCCATTTTATTGGAAAATCACTTGTCTCTTGGTTTAGTAAGAAACAAAATTGCGTTTCACTATCGACATGTGAAGCTGAGTATATATCAGCAGCTCTTGCTTGTACTCAAGTACTATATATGCAACAAACACTTCGTGATTTTGATATTCATTTATCGAACTCCATCATATACTGTGATAACACAAGTGCGATCAACTAATCAAAAAATCCAGTAAATCATTCTCGAACAAAGCACATTGATATTCGACATCATTTCTTGAGAGATAATATTGAAAAAGGAACAATATGTCTCGAATATGTCTAGACTGAACATCAACTAGCGGATATTTTTACTAATCCTCTACTCGAATCAAGTTTTATTTCTTTGCGTAGAGAGCTTGGATTAATCTCTAGAACTGAACTTGATGTATAAATTCTAAACATATATACATATGAATTGTCAAGTTCTCTTCTAACCGGTACTTTCATTTTTCATTTTTTAGCTATTAAGTAGATATCACTATTATTAGTAATAAAATTATGAGCTATCCATATTTTTTATGGTATATATGCTTTGAACCTTGCCAACCATTAATCTATTCTTAGACAAACTTATATATATGAGTTCATTCTTTCTCCTTTCTGCATCTCCTACTTCTGAGACCATATTATTCTTAAAACAAGTTCAATTATATCAAATATGGTTCATATCTGTGACGAATGTGCACAGAGGTCACACATTTCGGTCACCAATTCTGAACCGGAGGAATATTATTCTCCAGAAACACCGAAAAGTAGACCAACATGTACTCATACCCCCGGAAATACGCCAAAGTCTAAACGTGAAAAGAAGGCATTATTTTGCTCCCCACGAACTAGAGAAAAGATAAGTGAGATTCACCACTACCAAAAACATCAAATGGATCTCCAGCGACAACTCCATTACGAACAAAAACTTACGTCTGATCGTTTAACTCTTTTGGAACGCATGGCCTCATTTTTCTGTGGCATGGAAAAACATGGAGTTTATCAACCTATGCCTCATATTCCTTCATCATCAAGGAGTCCTAATTCATGGGATATGAATTATAGTCGAAATGAAGGAGCTAAGGAAACTTGGTCGCCATGGACACCAAGAGTTACCAATATCAAAGAAGATTCCGAGAACAACTCCTCCACTTCTCATTGATTTTATATATTGTGAGATTCATCTCTTTGTTGTTGTTCTAATAAGTGGATTCAATCTTGAGGGATTTTTGTTTTCACGAATTTTGGTTGATTAGTTTGAGTTTTGAAATAAATTTATGGAATAGTGGAGCTTTGGAAAATTCTCAGAAAAACAAGAAAAACAAGGGACAGAGAAACCAGTCGACCGGTACAATATGACCAGTCGGCTGGTTAAGTTTCGGGTTGAAAACAAATTTTTTTCATCAACCAGTCGACCGATAGAAATTCACCAGTCGACCTTTTAAGTCTCTGTCTCAAACCAGTCGACCGGTGAATTCGTAGCGGTCGACCGGTCTCGTCTTTCTCTGTTTTTTAAATTTCAAACTTAAAACCAACGGTTCCCATTCACACCTATTCATTTATCCTTTTATTCCCTCAAACTCTCAAACCCTTATCAACCCTAAAATCCCCAAATTTATTTCCTTCACAAAATCAATGGCTCCACCACAAAAGAGATTGAAGAAATCATCTTCTACACAACTACAAACCATTGATTCCAATATCAAACAATGGTTAATGGATCCAATAGCAGTCAAGCGATGGAATGAAATGAAAGATTATACGATTCATGAAGGTTCTTTCATTAAATTCTCTGATTTTATTCTCTATGATGTTAAAGAATTAGCAATCAAAGCTCGTATTCAAAATCTTCTTGACTTTGATAAGAACAATATGGAAATCAAGCATATCATGATCAAATTGTTCTATGCTAATCTTAACTTAGAAAAATTTAAACCTGAGAATTCTACTCATTGCCTATGGTCGGTTGTATGTGGTGAGCACATATTTATTTCAAAGGAAAGGATGGAAACGGTACTTGATTCAAATAACAATGGAAGAAAGTTCTCTAGCGATTTTTGTAATATTCATACTCGAGACAAGGTAGGTCATCTTTTTATTGAAGATCATAAGCTTAGTACAAAAGCGATCAACTTACGGCCTACCGCTAGAATTCTACATCATGCTATTATGCATTCTTTATTACCAAGAGTTGGTAACTTCGATGCGGTATATAAGGAGAATTTTAAGGCTTTGTACGCTATATATGGAGATATACAAATCAATTGGATAAGTATGATCTTTGATGAGATTTTACTCATAAATGATCGTAAGCGACCACATTTATTCTACAATGAATATATCATGCGACTCATACTTGATTGTGGTCTCAAATCTCCCGAATCAAAAGCCTCTAAACCAAAATGTATCAACAAAGCATCGAAAAAGAGAATGAAGCTTCCTGAACCATGTTTAAATATCATACCCTTCGAACAATACCTGGAACAAGGTCACCAAGAAAGCACTTCGTCAAAACCCTCTAAACCTAAACCGGAAGAGGTTAAGCTTCTTAAAAAATCCTCTTCAACCAAAGATTCACTTGAACAAATTGCATGGAATTCCTTCTTGAAGCAAGACTTAAGCGTACAGATAATAAGATCGATCATTTAAATACAAAGCTTGACAAACGCTTTTCAAAACTTAAGTCTTTCTTTGGTATACTTTGGGATGCAATATCATGTGGATCGTCTTCCTCCTCTATGCATATACAAGATCCAGGAAAACGTCCAACGCCTCCTACGTTTACATGGTCATCTTCAGAGGAAGGCACAAGTTCTGGAACGAGTGATGCACGTGGTCGTGGAAAGTCTGATAGTAAGGAAAAAGACGACGAAGAAGCAGGTGACACAGAAGAAGGAAACAAAGAAGAAGAAGGAGATACGACTGAATCCGTCTCACCATCTCATCAACTCTCTTTATCCATGTTTTGTCGTATTATGTCTTATTTAAGTAAAACTTAAATCAACACTTGTACATAAATAGTGCTATATTTTATTTTGGGTTTGTACGTATTAACTCTTATCTTCAACACTTGGTTGGGTATGTATGGTGTGTATTGTCCGAATGCATTTTGTGTTTGTTTTATGGTATGTGTGTCTTAACTACTTCTTTTTGTGGATGACAAAGGGCGAGAAAAGTGTTTACTAATAATATTTTTTGCAGATTTTTAATATATATTTCAGAGGGAGTACATAGACAGGGGGAGTTAGAAACACTTTCAGATCTATGTTGTCATCAATCAAAAAGGGGGTGAATGTTGAATCAAGGAATTCATAGCATTTTGATTAATGACAAGGAGAAGTTTCATGATCGACAAAAAGAAGAGAATCAATGGTATTGTAAGTTAGAGGTTGATTATTTAGTGATTTAGCCGTGTTATAAATGTTAAAATCTATCCTCAAATAATCATATACCTCATTATTGTGTATATATATATATATATATATATATATATGAATGCACATTCATTGTGCATATTGCCAGAAACTGGCCGACTGGTTTCAAAATAGGCGGTTGACCGTTTCTGGGCAGAATGCACGATGAACATGCACACATGTATATAACGTATATATATATTCAAATTTCAGTCTACTGCTTATTTTTGATATGTCGACCGATTTTCGAACTGAAAGCAACTCTTCATACAGACATCTTCATTCATCAAAAGTTGCTTCCTTTTCCTTTCATCAAAAATCATTTATATTCAATACTTCTCTTCACCAATGATTGCAACTCTTTATCTTCTATAAAAACAACATGAAATCATCGATTCAAATAACCAATTCTTTCTATCTATTCTATCTATTGTTGATTTCATTTTTGTTCTTTCAAAGCACTCAAACGCTCATAATCTTCTTATATTGTTCTTAAATCCTAGAATTTATATATTATTCTTTTGATTCAAACACGATATCATCTTCCAAATCTTCACATACACAATTTCTATTTGAGGATAAGATTATAGGATGGTTGTACAAGAATTGACAAATTCGTGTTATTAAGAACACACATTGTCAAATCACAAGTCTACTCATCCTGTTTGAAGTCCTCCGTAATGTAAGAGGCAAGTTGTGAAGTCCTCGTGTTGACAGAGGCGTGAAATTCCCGTTCGGCTGCTCGGGTGTTGTAAACCTGTTCCTCCGGGTAAAGTGAGGTTGTTGTTAGTGAAAATCCAGATAGAAGTCTGGGACTGGAGTAGGACGGTGCTCCGAACCAATATAAAAATCTCTGGTGTGATTTTTCCTTTTACTGCATTTACTTATCTATTATATTGTTCTGTGATTAGCTATTACTTTATACTTGAATATTGTTTGTCATATTACACGATCCTTGTGAGTGTATTATACTCGGCACATACACGCACACATTTTCATAGTTTATAAAGAAAAATAGTTTATATAATGGTTTAAAAAATATAATTGGAATTAGAATTGTTTCTTCTAAATTTCAAATATACTTGAGGTCATATTCATATTTTAAATGTACTTGAAGTCATATTCGAATTTCAAATCAAATCAACTCAATTTCAATATTTCAATTCGATTCAACTTCCGTTTCAAATTCAACTCAATTCAGACAATTAGATTAAAGTTTCCAATTAGAATTCGCACTTTGAATTATTTCAATTTATAATAATCTCAGGTTCACAATTCAAAATCACTTGAAATCAAGTTAATTTAAAGTAAAATTCAAAGATATATAAACGATTCAATTTTAATATATTCAATTCAATTTCATTTTTAACTTCAATTTTACAACATTATATTTCAAGATCCAAAGTTCAAGTTCAAAGAAAATCGAATTATAAAACATCATTTATATTATCTTTAAAACAATATTTCAAGATTCAAGGTTAAATAATTTAATTTGACCAAGCTATGTCCATATATAATTTTCTATCCTATAGCCAAGTGATACTTAAATTTAATTTTAGTATTTTAGGAATGGATATATATCATTTCAATCCAAATCAGGGTCATAGGTATTTATCATTTCAACCTACGTTCTTTATTCATTTTAATGATGAATCCAAGATTTATTTGATGCCTGTAACATCTAGGGTAAATGGTTGGGATTAATCAATACAAACAAATAGTCATATATAATAAATGTGAATAATGGGTAAAATCATACAATTAAATATCAATAAACGAAACAAATCAATTCAAGGCATCCATCAAAATCAATCCAGTCAAACAGTTCAATATAATATCAGTTTACTAGTCATCGGGTGTTGGGTTTAAACTAGTAATTAAATTTTAAAATTAACCTAACCATACAATTTTAAATTAACAGTTAAATTAAATTATACTATCAATAAAAAATCAACATAACTATGAATTTTAAACTACCAAACAACCATACAATCATATCATAACATGATTTTAATCTAACTAATAATAAAATATTTTATTTAATTGTGAGTGGGTTTAATCACTCTTCTTTGATTTTGAATTTGTTTGAAATCCAATTACACGCCCAAAAATGAACAGCCACAAAATCTATCCAAAACAACTTTATTTGTTCGGAATATCAATACGATCCCAATGAAATAAACCATGCTTCAATCTAACTTCGTATGAAAAGGTTATTTATGTTTAAATGTACGAAATTTAAACGAATAGGAAAAATAAATAAATGAAACCTTGACCACTCAAAAAGTTCCACGAAAGCACTCCGTTCATCTTCCACAAATAAGTTACAGCCAAACCTGCAAATTCCTAACCCATCAGGCTGCAATCTTCAACCACCAACCATGCCGCCCTTATGGCTTTTCACCTTGATCCAACACCATCACCATGATCGTTGTTCTAAGCTCCACCTATGCCCCCGGTGTTGTCACCTCTGATCGCCTCCAATGCCTCAAAAAGACATGAATCCACTCGTGTTTCTTTAGAGAATTCTGGCGATTTTATCATCATATAACACAATCCAACCATATGGATTCGAAGCTCTCATCGAGATCTACGATATTGTAGTTGGAAGTTTTTCGAATCATTGCATGGATTGGAAGAAATAAGAGAGGGAAGATGAAGAAATTTCGGCCATAGGAATCATGTAGGGTCGGCCACGAAAAAAATTAGATTCCTGAATATTTATTATTAAATTGTCTCGGTTACCATGTTTTGAAGCCAAAAACGGGTCAGAGTCCAAATCAGGCCTACTAATGGTCAATATACTGGATTAAAGGCCTTCTGAACGCAATGGAACTAGTGGAAAGGCCCTATTCCAATGTATATAGCGGTTGTTCTTAAAATTTGATTATTTTGATTAAATTGCACACATGATTTCTTACGAGTTTTAAATTGGCACAATCAAATAATAAATCCGATGGCTATGGAATTTGGAATCTTACATTAATTTAATATTTCGAATTTGATGGAGCCGGTTTCATTAAAATACAACATCATTTGAAAACTGATTAGTTTAAATTTCAAATCGTTAATCAATATGCATTTATATCGTGCACGGTCACATAACAACCCCGATTGACAGGAACTCGAAATCTTTCTATAATTTACGATTTCGGATCTTATGAAACTGATTTCAACAAATTCCAAGATTGTTTGCAAAATGGCTATTTTAACAGGTTCACTAATATATTAAAATATTCAATTTTCTTTTGTTCACGTTTTAATTTGATTTAAAGTTTTATTAACTTAAACCAAATCAAATTGAATTCACATAAGAATTATAAACTAAACTTTCATTTATTTTGAATTCAATATTGATTATTTATCAAATTCAATTTGGATTTCAATTATAAACAAATCAATCAATTTCATTCAAATAATTTTATTTTAAATTTCAACATTCAATGCTCATCAATATAACTAAATCGTAATTTTATTTGCAATCAATATCATTTACTATTGTCATAATAAGTTGGGTTTCGTTATTTAAATAATTATATAAAGTTCACACCATATATTTTTGCAGTTAAATAATTAAATCTTCATTTATCAATTCTTATATTGTTTTTTTAATAAAATTTCATTTTGAATTACAATTATAAATAAGTAAAAATAATTTCATCCAAATATTTTAATATTAAATTCTAGTTTCCAATATTTAACAATACAAACCTTAATCATAGTTATGTTTACAATCAACACAAGTCATTATTGTTATAACTAGTTGAAATTCATTACATAATCAATTTAGCTAAGTTTACAATAAAAGTTACATAATTAAATTATAAAATTTTATTTCTAACAATAAATCAACCAAAAATCGCATTAAATTCAACAATTTAAATGGTTAAAAATACGGGTTGTTACAGGTTGACCTTTAGATCAACGTTATGTGAGGTCAGGTCGACCTGAGCTCAATGTCAGGTTGACCTCACACATGAATAATTTGTGCCAGGTCCAGTTGTTTGTTCCTGCATCCTACTGCACTGATCTCTAAAGTCTAGTGCTTTAGATTCCTACGTTTCCACTGGATGTTATGATGATTCTTGGTGTTGTTTTATGCTAAGTTCGTATGCCTTATTCCTATAAATAGGAAAGCCGATATTATGTCGATTCATTCCATAGATTGGCAACTTATGTTGAGCTTTAAAGTATGTTGATTTCAATGAGCTTTTTGTGATTTTGTTGATTTCTCACATGTGTTTTCTAGATCCATTTTAAATGAATTTTCAAATCCAAACCGAATTTCAAAACGAGTATTTCAAAATCAATTTATAAATTTAATTTTTTCAAAGCTCTATTACATATAAATATCCTCTAGCATAAAGGGATATTTAAAGAAACAATTTCCAAATGGTTTTCATAAATCGTTTCAAAGTTGTTTTTTTCAAAATACACTTTTCTATATAAGAACTACATGTTCTTGCACTCTTTAAGCGAACAAGGAAATGATTGGTGTGAGACATATAGGTTTACCAGACGTGTGGTATGAGACACATTGTTACCACTACTTGGTTTACTATTTGGGGGTTGGTGACATATTTTGTGGACCTTGAGTCATTTATGTTATGTAAGTACTAGACCTTCGGGTCATTTGTGTTAGGATTTTAGGCCATTTTGCTGGACCTTCAGGTCATTGTGTTTGATCTTCGGATCATTTGGTTAGGCATCAAATTTGTGTCAATAATATTTGGAAGGCTTCAACCATTTGTGTAATACATGTATAGCATGGCTTAGACTCACAATTTGTGATATGAATCTAATTTTTGTGCTATTTCAAGATTTTATTATTCACTGATTTCTACAATATGTGATTTCTAAATATTTCACCATTTTACAAATAATACAGATATATATAGAGACTACGAGCCAATTTGGGATTTATTATACGGTGATTATATGATGTGATTTGAATTCCTAATTGAGTTTTATGTGTTGTGATTTTGTGGTTTCTATCTTGTGATTATGATATTTGAGATTTTCTTTTATACATAACTTAGCCTTAAGCTTAGGATAATGTGTCGATGGAAACACTTGGGTAATGTGATTTATCACCTACATGAGCATTATACTTAAGACCTTAATGTACTATTCTCTTACATAGCACGTAATGTAAATTCTAGTGTTCCTTCTCTATCGAGAGGAGTCACTTGTTCATTGCCTTACCTTTATTCACCTTGCTATAACTATCATGCTCAAGCTACACTAAGACTTAGACTAACAAAGAGAATTAACAAGTAATATCGTCTACTAGTGTAGAGAATATGGCTGGTTAGGAGCGACCATCTATACATCTTATACTAAAAGAGTATTGAATACATTGATTGGGGCCACAAATTTTTCTTCCTTAAATTAAGTGAATCGACACTGTAACACCCCGTAAATTTAACAACACTAAAAGAGGATAAATTAAATAATAATTAATTTAATATTCAGAATTAAGGGAAACAAATTGCGCCATTGCGTCCATCTCGAAATTCTGGTCAAGATAGACACTTGGTTTGTGTAAAACGGACACCGTATGAAGAAGTTACGAAGGTTTGAAGTTTGTATAATATATACATATATATGTATGTATATATATATAAGGTCCAGAAACTCAAAACCAGGTTCAGAAATTTCAAAATCGCAAAAATTAGGGTGAGCGGGAAAAATCATGTCCAGTGGAGTCGACCCCTTAATGGGGGTGTCGACCCCCTAAGGGGGGTCGACCCCCTACGGCTGACGTGGCAGGTCAGTTCTAGGGGCTGACAGCTATATATACGACCTCATTTCTCATGTTTTCTCACAATGAAATCAACGGAGGCTTAATGCTATCGGTGCCTGGACTAAATCAAATTTTCTTCTTCTTCTGTAATCGAAGTTTAGAGATTCAAGTGTAGATCTGTGATTCAACCTCCACTTTTCTCCTTCTATTTTTTTAGATCCAAACAATGTGAGTTCAAGTTACCTTTAGATTTAAATAATTAAAAGTAAAACATGATATGGTTGTAATTTGGATCTATTCCTGTGAATGAATCATATCAGATCTATTGAAACTTGTGAATCTATGATATCCTGACATAATAGGATCGCAACCATTATCATGTCAGATCTACTTTTAAATTATAGATCTAATTTACTATTTAGATCATCTTGTACCTGTCATGTTGCTGGTCAATTTGGATCTGTCATTAGTTGGACATCTAAATCCTTGTTTAGATCTAATCATGCCTATTATGATATCCCTACTATGTTAGAACCAGTTTTATTATCAAAAGTTACCAATCAGTTCTTATATGTCCAACTTATCATTATGCCCTTATATGTTTATGTCAATTTCGTTAGAATAATCATTCTGTCATCTTCCCTTCACCCTTTCCCTTTTATTTTATATAGCCACCTACTAGTTTGGGAACGAGGGGAAAAACGTTAGCTTGGGAATGCGTTAGTTTGGGAATGAATTTTATAATGCCGCTAAAATTATGCGAATGCGTTAGTTTAGGAACGAGGGGAAAAACGTTAAAATTGGACATAACTTGAAAAGGGGAAATTTGGCATAACTTGAATAATGTTTATGAACATGAATTTGGGCATATAATTCATTATGAACATAATTGGGAAAAAAGATCATGCAAACCTATAATGACATAGGTAAAATTGGCTAATAATGAAATGCCTAGGATTACAGTAATTAAAAACTGTAATTGCGCCTAGACACGAGGTTATATTACACCTATGGTGGAAGTCTGCCCGGAACCACCCGACATATCTAGCGACCACAAGTGGTGAATCTAATGTGAGGGGTCTAGGTGCACAAACACGAGACGTGCCAAGACACGAGGTTAAGCCCGATTTGTGGAATAAGTCTGCCCGGACCCTCCCGGCATATTCACCATCTAGAAATTGTTGGCTTAATGTGGGAGGTCTAGCACATTATAACCATAAATGGACATGGTAATGAATTGGAATACTTAACTTAGTTGAATCCATGGGGATTGTATGAACATGAACTTGAATAAGGGTTAAATAAATTTGGTTGAACAGTGGGTGGGTTATGTAAATCTGAGGGGGTGGGTAACATTTATATATAGACCCACATATTTAACCTGAGGGGTTATATAATTAAAGACACCAATAGGTATACATAGCCTGTGGAAATCCTAGTGGGGATACAAGACAAGGGGGAGAGCTTGTATCATCTTGTGTGTGGGACCCGTTTCAGTCAGTAACCAATATAACGGTATCAGATAAGTTGTCCACCCTAGGTCGGAGTGGGGCACACTTACTGGGCTAATTGTAAGAGATCCAAACGTGGAGGACGGTGTGAGTGCCCTAAACCGACCGGGGACATGTGCGTGTATGGACCGGGTAGAGGGAGATAAGACGACCGTGACACCCGTAGATATGGTTGTGCACATCAATGAAGGGTTGCCACTTTAGGAAGTGATACCTCCTATTGTGGGTCTGACATATGGTATATTCGAAGTAGGGAGCCAATCGATTATGGTAGTAGTTAGGGTACATCTAGACTCTGGTAAAGTTTAGAAGCCTATTAGGTTGGGATGCCTGTGGATTGTATGGGGTTAACACCTCTCACCAGAAGTAAGCCTAAGTCTACCATCTT
Organism: Allium sativum; assembly: GCA_030737875.1. Taxonomy (NCBI): domain Eukaryota; kingdom Viridiplantae; phylum Streptophyta; class Magnoliopsida; order Asparagales; family Amaryllidaceae; genus Allium; species Allium sativum. The sequence goes on from CM060926.1 coordinate 839,707,292, forward strand.
ATACATGTTGGGGATCATCTCATTCTGGTTATACTAGTATTAGTGTAGAGTAATCATTAGAGAAGCGTATACACTCCATCATGTTTACCTTGTCACACTTACCTTTTATAGTGTTATCTTTCTTATCCAATTTATATGCCTGTTATGATACTTTTACTTATTTACTTGCTAAAAGTAACTAGACTCGCCAGACTTTATGTCTAACCCTTTTTGTTTCCTCTTCTCTCTTCTGTTTCCCCCTAGGTTCAAAGGGTGGGAATACTCAGGCTTAATCCGGACTCGATTATCATCTTGCTCGGAGCTGCTTTTGAAGTATTGCTCAAGTTCTTGTCTTTACTACTATTTCTTTGTCTCTTTTAGGGAATTATGCGTTTTCTTTTATGTATTTATGTACTCTGATGGTGCAAGACAGAAGCTTTATATTATTGTAATGGTTTTTATGTAGTTCCAGGCTTGTGGTATATTGGACCACGATGTTATGAATTATGTTTTAGATAAAATTTTAAATTACGCTGCTATCTTTTATATCTGTCTTGTAATGTTCTGTGTCTGTTTACCTATAACGCTTTACGAAACTTAATGCATTCTCTTAATGAGTGACATTAACGGACGTAGGGTGTCACACTAGATATCAGAGCTGAAGGTTACCAGATTAGATAAAAGTTTTTGAAAATTATTTTCAAAAAGCTTTTAAAAGAAAGCATTTTTCAAAAAAAAAGTCTATTTTGAAAAATATATTCCCTAAAGTCATATGTAATATCCTTCGATCCCTTGTCCAAATCTCTTTCCTTTCCTTTTCAGCATGTCTGGGGAACCTAATATTCCATAGGGTGTTACGATACCAGGCTGGTTCCATATGTATCTAGAGGCCACGGCGCCTGCCGGAGGTCAAGCAGACATTCCTCCCCAGCTGCACGCGTCGTTCCTCCTCCTCCTCCAAGAGTAGATAATTTCGCTAAGTTCTGCAAAGATTTCTATGCATGGGAGGGATGGAACCGAAAACATTCGTAGAGGCAAGGAATTGGCTTAAGGAGACCGAGGACTTGTTTGTAATCTTTGAAGTGGAAGAACGAAGGAAGATTCAGTTAGCTGCCTGACAACTGAAAGATGAAACTTTGTTCTGGTGGGTAGTAACCCAAGCTGGAAGTCTGATAGAGACGTGTGATGATTTTAGGATGAGGTTTGAGATGAAGTTTCTTTCTTTAGCCAAGAAAAGCATGCAAATAGAGAGGTTCTTGGCGCTCAAACAAGGAAACGTGTCTGTTAGAGAATATGTGAACAAATTCAATCAGCTAGCAAGATTTGGATTGGAACTGGTGGATATTCCGCATATGAAAGCTTTGCGGTTTGCTAAAGGGCTGAATGAACCCATTCATGGGTTAGCTATGTCCCATATTCTAATGGAGCAACTTTTGAAAGGCTTATTGATATGGCCTTGATGCATGAGGAAGACAAAGGAGAAAAGAAGCAAGTTAATGTTAAGGAAACAATGCAAAATAAGAAGGGATGGCCCAAGAAAGGACAACAACTGAAGCAACAACAAAAGAAAGGCAGAAAGAATGACAAGGCTAAGGATAAGAGGAAGTGTCACAGTTGTGGACGTGAGGGTCACTTGGTCAAAGACTATAAAAGAAGGAAGAATACTTGCTTCAGTTGTGGGGAAGTCGGACACTTTGCTAGGGAGTGCCCACAGAAGCAAGGACAAGGACAAAGGACAGGAACTTCTGGAGGGCAAGTGCATGCTCTCATGACAAGGACAACTTCTGGAGGACAAGGACAAAGGGCAGGGAGTCTCCGTGGAAGGTTTGATTTCTCTTTCCAGCCATCCTATTATAACTCTTTTTGATTCTGGCGCTTCACATTCATTTATATCTTGTTCTATAGTTGAATCTCTGCACTTAAATACTAGTATGGTAGTGGATCCCGTGGTTGTCTCAAACCCCATTGGTGGTTCAGCTCATTTATCCATGATTTGTCGGAGTTTGAGAGTATCCGTGTTAGGCATCGAGTTTGAATGCGAGACATATGTGCTCAGGTTTATGGGCTATGGGTTGATTCTAGGGATGGACTGGCTTACCATGTATGGTGCCATTCTAGATTGTAAAAGGAGGGTCGTTAGGCTTCTGACTTGTCATGGGAAGACCCTCGAGATTTCTTGTGACTCGCAAGCGTCTGTCATGCTTAGTTTCCTAGAGTCTCTTCATGCATCTATCGATGATTTGCGATCGGTACCAGTAGTTCCTGAATATTCTGATGTCTTTGATGAGGTTCGGGGTTTACCCCCAAGGCGCGAGATAGATTTTCGCATATATTTGGTAGACAATGCAAAGCCAGTTGCATTACCCGTGCTCTATATGGATCCAAGAGAAAGAAGGGAGCTTAGCAAACAAGTAGGGGAGCTACTTGATAAAGGGTTTATTAGGTGAAGCATATCTGTAACGACCCAGAAATTTTGATGAGTTAGAAATAAAATTTATTGAAGATTTAAACATTAAAAATCAATTGGATATTTGGTTTAGAAATTTAGAAAATCAAATATTGTTTTGAATACGAATTAAAACTCAATGTTAATTCAGAATGATTAGTTGAGAATTAAATATTTATTGTTGAATATTTGAATTGGATTTGATTGGATATTTTATTTGGAGTTCGACTAAAAATATAAATGGTTGAATTTAAAAATAAACGTTATTAACATTAAACAAATTGGAGATTTTATTTGTTGAAATATACGGAAAGTTGGCAGAATATGAGTATGGAATTTTGCGGTTTGAATCGAACTGAGTTGTTGGCGAACGAACAAAATAAAATTGATCAATCGTTAAATAATTTAAAATTCAAAATAACGTCGTATGTAGATGGAGTTGGATTACAATCAAAACAATTTTATTGAATTCGGAACGTTGAAACAAAAAGGTACGTATAATTTTTGTTGTGTTCAGAGATTTGTTGGGCGATACGAATTTGGGCGTTAAATGATAATTAGCAATAGGTTTTAATATTAAAATTTAAGGTAGTGTTTGGTTTAGCATTTTAAGTTTTGGGTTTTCATCTATACAAAGATGTGCACAACGCATGTATATCATGGAAAACAAACATTTTAGAAAACAAAGTTAACACACAAAATAAAAAACAACTTTTATCTATTTTTCATGTTTTCAGAAATGAGAGAAACATGGAGACCAACTCTTCATCCATGATTGATATATCCCCTCCGCGGTCCCCTCCATCTTCCTTTCATTCTACCATTCCTCATTCCATACCTTTAATGTTTTGTAATTAATTATGAAAACTAAAAACACAAAACTCATTTTAAACCAAACATACCCTAAATCTCGTTACTGCCTTCATCAGTCAAAACCGCGCAACCCTACTTCTTATACATGCCGCTATCCTATAAGCTATGGATGTGACTGCGTTCTTATCCCTTTCTTTTATCTATAAATTTCGCTTCTATTTTCCATATTCTTCAGTAAGAAAAATCAAGCCTCCTCTTCCTTTAAAATGACTGAAGCACCAAATCTTATTTCTCTTTTAATTTAATGACCACCTTCCACTGGAATTCGATCAGTACTCCGGAGAATTGAAGCCCTTCACTTCGATCCAAATTTGCCATCGCTCCCCCTTGGAATTGAAATAACTGCTCCTCAAATCGAAACCCTCCACTGTTCTTCACTGTCGCGATTTGATTTTTCCCCAAATCTGTTTTTGCCAACACTCTGGCAATGGTGGAACCCCGCGTCCCCTCTGTTCCACCCGGCTGAAATCGTGGTCAGCCCTCCGATTGCCGTCGCAACCTTATCCAACCGAGCTTGCTTCTCTTTGTCTCCGTTGTAGGTGAGCATCTCACTCACGATTAAATCTCAGTTTCAAGTAAATTTATTTCAGTAGAAAACTAATTGTGATAATTAACTGTGTTAAAACTGTTGACTGCTGCGCCTTGATTTGTGATACTATTTGCTGTATGGTTTCGACGCTTTTGTGCTTGTTGATTAGCCTTACAGTCTTATCTTACTTTGAAAATCTAATGAGTTATGTTAAAAGAACAGCAACTCTTTGAATACACTGGAAAATATCATTTTGATCCATATATATATACACAGTTACATGGAGTTTTGCATAACCATTTAGTAAAATCTGAAATACCGACGTTCAATTTTGGACGATACCTTGAAACTGATTTGGAACTTGCATTTGTTGAGACACTGTCTTTAAAGTTTTAAGTTTTGCATTCTCATGACCTTTAATTTGACATCTGTGAATTTAACAGTCTGTCGTACCTTTCTCGAACCCGATGACTTGCCTAAATCGGCCTTATCAATTTTATGCCATTAGACTTGTTTAAATTTATTTCCTATAAGATTAATACAATTGTTAAATGACCCTGTTTAATCAGGCATAATTGTTAAATGCAGATTCGAAAATGTGAAATGGTAAACATATATGAAGTTCCATTATATATATATAGGCATGTTTTGTATATGGAAATTCTTATTTGTTCCATCTTTAATATACGGCAGTTTACAATTGTTAAAAACACTAAACAGTTGATATACAAATGCAAACGGTTGATATACATATACAAAACAGTTGATATACATATGCAATGCTTAAAGAAACGAAGAATACTATTTTGGGAAATTTTGTTTTAAACTGGATGCTTTTCATAATAAAACATGTCCTGTTATAAAAGATGAAAGATCCAACACCTAAAGGATTCGAAAAATTAAGTGGGGTGGAACTAAACAAAGAAACAATGTATAGCTAAATTATACAGTGAAGTGGCAATGTATTCACATTGTAAAGTTAGAAATTGATATATGCATTCTGGCTTTGGAATATTGGATGGATAGTGAGTTTTGAAGCATCAAAATAGTGGTGTCCATGTTCTTTTATGTAACAGTAAAAAGGATAAAGAAGAAAGACGATGATGAACAATAAATGGGTATGAGTGGGACAGGGGTTTTGTAGGTAATAAAAGTATTTCACTCATTTCTGTTTAAATCCACAACTAGGGATCACTGCTCGTATTAATTTCATGCAATAAATACGATTTATAAAATGAAGAAAATTTGGCATGGTTATTAAGACGTTGAACCATTTTTTTTAAGTGTGGATATTTTTACAGCATGAATATTTGTCTTTTTCTCACATATTTCAATGCATTTGAACCTATCTACCTACCCACATTAGTATCATCTTTCCAAACTGATAAAGTTTAAGTAATCAAAGTTAATATGTTAATACGTACAAAAACTATGTTGTGATTTATATTTTCATCCATTCCATATTCATTGTAAAGAGTTAGGCAATTATATATTTTGTAAAGCACTGAACCCATTGTTTCTGTAAAACAGCATTTTTACATTTTGTTGACCTGGCATGTTATATTCCATGTATAAAAATGTTTTTTCCTTCACTAAATTCAAGCAGCTATTTTGGAAAGTTAATGCTTTTCCTGTATAAAAGGTGAGCATGCTTAAAAGGGTGATCTTAATGCTTGTATTGTTTTGAATGCTATTTTATAGTAGTATTGTGGAAGTGTTAGTTGCTAAATCATAGTTAACACTGGTTCGTAATTAATTGTAGCTTCTTCTTGAATGTGCATTAATTATACCATGCAATATGTTTTTTAAAGCAGACATAGTTATGAATATTTCTTCTCACAATGTTAATTCATAATAGCATTTTATGAGTTATAAATAGCTATAAATAAATTAGAACCAGACCTATGTTTCAGACCGTTTATTTAAATTGGTTGGTACAAATTAGAACCAGACCTATGTTATAAAGAGATAAAGTTGAAAATATTCTTGAAGAAAACATAGAAGTATATTTTTACTGATCCTTGGGGGCAGTGGCGGATACAGAAAGTAAATTCAGTGGGGGCAAAATATTTTTTTTCCATACAAAAACTAATAATAAAGATAATACATAAACTTGTTCACACAGGAATTAGTTCATACAAAAATTAGTTTATACATAGACTAGTTAGTATATTTAAAGTTGTCCTCTACGAGACTTCATGTTCTGAAAACGTTGAAGAATTGGTTCATTTGGAATGCTCTTGAATATATCTTTTTGAATATACACAGTCAAACAGTCATTTAACCATTGATCACCAATCCTATTTCGCATATGATTCTTCACAATGTTCATAGCAGAGAAAGCTCTTTCGACAGAAGCAGTGGCAACTGGCAATGTTAGTGCCAACTTGATTAGCAAATACACTAGTTCATACACCTCATGTTTTTTTGTCGCCACAAGTTTTTTTGCAAGATCCGAAATTCCTTTCAAATCCGAAAACATGAGATTCGACCGCATATCACAAACATAAGTGTCAAGTTGGCTTTCTAGTATCATCACTTCTATAGTAGAAAAATCATATGGGTAAAGTTGGGCAGAACGAATAAGTTTTCCTTTATCAAAAGCTTCAAATGAATTATTAGGAGACAAACATGCCAAACAAAGCAACAACTCTGTGTTAACCTCATTGAAACGGATGTTCAACTCTTGTAGTTGCATATCAATTACCGTGTTGAAAAAATCAAATCGATAATAATGCATATTTGTGATTTTTTGAACCTTGCGTCGTGATCTTCCTTGAGGGTGATACATATTATCCATAACCAAGACATCAATTTTTTGTCGGTCGCAAAAATCACCAACCGTCTCCATTAAAGAGTCCCATCCATTATCCCTCATTTTTTGTAATTGTTCCTTGCATACTTTAACTAAATCCATGGCATTCACTAAATCTTGATCATCTCTTTGTAAGACTTGTGATAACTCGTTTGTAATTCCGAACATGGTCTTCATGAAATGCAAACTAAATACAAAGTCATACGTTTGTACCAATCCTAACATAATAGATGCTTCATATTTTTGATCACTATTTGTTCTATCATTCGCTATTTCCTCAAGCACATCAATTAAAGATGAAAACATGGCAACAATACTTAGCAAAGTATTAAAGTGCGTACCCCAACGTGTGTCACAAGGACGTTTTATACCAATTTCTTGATTTAAGCCTATCCCACTTGAAAGTACTCCATCATTTAAAGCTTCGACGACCTTGCGAGCATGTTTTTCTCGAAGTATGTCACGGCGTTTAGATGAAGCTCCAACAATATTTACCAAATTGGATACAATAGTGAAGAAAGTACCTATTTAGCATATAAAAATTATTTGTAATGAAGCTAGCATTAAATAAATTGATAAAATAAAAATAAAAATATGGTTAATTGAGTAAGGAAGTTTGAGTACCTATTAAATCATGTTTTTTTGCCACACCCATGAGGGCCAATTGTAGTTGATGAGCGAAGCAATGAACATAAAATGCACATTTATTTTCTCTCAAGATAATAGTTTTGAGGCCATTCAATTCTCTACTCATATTACTAGCTCCATCATATCCTTGACCACGTAATCTAGATATACTCAATCCAAGCTTAGAAAATAATTGGTCAATTGCCAACTTAAGTGAGACCGCAGTGGTACTTGCCACATGCTCTATACCAATGAATCGTTCAATGACATACCCATTTTTATCCACATAACGAAACATTACCACCATTTGTTCCTTTATGGATATGTCACGAGATTCATCAACTAAAATAGAAAAGAAAGCATCTCCCATATCTTTAATAATAACTTGAATTGTTTCAAGCGCAGCGGCATTAACAATGTCTTTTTGAATCATCGGAGAGATCAATTTTAAATTATTTGGAGCATTTTCCAAAGCCGCTGCTCTAACTTCTTCATTATGATTGCATAGAAAAGTTAGAAGTTCAAGGAAATTACCTTGATTACTTGAATTTTCAGACTCATCATGACCATGAAATGCAAGGCCTTGTCGTAAAAGAAAACGAATGCAATCGACAGATGCAGTTAAACGAATACGATATCTAACTCGTTCTTCATCACAATGCTTATGCACTATGTTTTGAATATGTTGTTTTTCATTCATCAAAGCTAAACATTTTCTGTATGCATCATTGTGAGCACTAGTTTGATCGCCTACATGACATAAAAATCTTTCTTTTTTCTTCCATGTCTTAAATCCTTCCCCAACAAATGAATCTCCACCGGCTTGTTTTCCGGCAACCGGTTTGAAAAGATAACAACATAAACAAAATGCACGATCTTTTTCTTTGCTATATTCCAACCAATTAGGAAAATCATCAAACCATTCGGATACAAAACGACGTTTAAATTTTCCAAAATTACTAAATGGAAAATCGTGGTCTCTCGGTTGACAAGGGCCTTGTTGTAAATAATGTCTTCGAACTTCATCCTGAATATTTGGATGATAGTCTAATATACGAGTTCGTAATCCCGGATCAGAAGGGAGGTCTTCCATATTAACATCAAGACAACTTCTTTTTGAATTATCATGATTTATTGCTTTAGATTCTAGCATATTTGATGATGCTCTTTTGAAATATTTTTCCATGCCTACCTATATTAAATTGACAATGATACAATCACACTATCACACACATAATTTATTCACATAAAAAACAAATTAAGTTACACTACATTGGTTAGGACATTTTCACAAACATGTTGTATGCGCTGTGAATTGAGATAAATTGGAGAAAACATCATTATAAATATGAAATATCATACCGATTAGATTCAGAAATATGTATTTTATAGGCTGATTTGCTGTTGCTTTGCTATTGGATAGGGGGAGAGTTGGATGGACCTGCTGCTTTTGCTTCTGGAAATGAAATGCTTGCGGTCCTTGTATGCTGTTGGGAGAGACAACGTTGTTATTATGTGAGTGGAGGGACCAAGATGTATAATATATAAAAAAAAGTTTCAGTTTTTTGTAATATTAAATATCTCAGTGGGGGCCACCGCCCCCACTCGTCCCTTCTTGGTTCCGCCAATGCTTGGGGGTCTATGCTGGATTATATGGGAAATTTTGCTACCTTACATCTGTTGCTAGAAATCCTATCTTTAATGTAGGAATGAACTTTACTTTATTGATTTATTTATTTTCTACTTTCCTTTGATTTGCAGTTTATATTTTCTTTTTCCCCTAGTGTCATTTAAGTCATGCTAGTAATTAAGGCTTTTGTTTTACTGAAGTGGAATTGTTGAACCCAATTTGTTAACTAAAATAAAACTGATCTAAACTGCATATGTTTCTAAACTGCATATGTGATCACTTGGCTATGCTTCTAAACTGCATATGGTTATTCATATATATAGGAATGTTCAAACTGCATTGTTAAGTAAGTTCATATATGGAGCAATGTAATGAGCTAATCCTTTCTACTGTGTTACCATCAAAACACTGAAATTAATATGCTCTTTGTCGTATGTCATGCATGAATGCCTCGTTAACCTTGCTCTTCACATATGCCTACTCAAGTGCTTCATTGTTCCACTGATATACGACTTTAACCTACCTGTCCCAGTATTGATCTTTCATACGTGCTTTCCCTTATGAGTTGGAACAACTCCAAACTGTGTTGCCATTGGCACTCTTGTTGCCTATTTGTACTCCACCACTATTTTAGCAATCTTGGCTGCACTTGTATTTTTGGGATCCGAGAACGCTAGGGCAGTACACACGGGTACATTACATATACACGTGTGTATATGCAAGCTCCCAGAATCACCTATGTTATTGTTTATTTTTGGTTCAGAACGTTGAGGCGGTGCACAAGTGTATATTATATACACGCGTGTTTTCTCAAACGCTGATACAGTTCGTCCGTGGAAATAGATAGAACTGATATGAACAGATATCACAACTGTTTATTTTATATATGACATCTGTATCGAAAGTTAGGAATAACTATTATAATTTAGTTTCTATATAAATTAATTTACTTGAACAAATGATTAATCCTGAATCGAGTGTTTTATGTTTTTGTATGAAATGCTCGAGTCAGATTCGAGCAGTATAGATTTAAAGATTGCAACTTAAGATTCGAAGATTGGCGAAGCTAGGGATTGCAGGAGACGCGCACTCTGAAGATTTTGAAAAAAGTAAATATTACTTTTGTATTAAAACTGTATTTTTCATTCCGCTGTATATAGAAAAGTTTTGTAAAAAAAATCTGATTATGAATAGATGTTTTATTCCGCTGTTCAATACTGCGCTATTATTTTTTCTGTATTTCTATGTTGATTCTGTTTTTTTAAACTCTATAAGCTAAATAGCAATCCGTCGATTTGAACATTTTAAGTTGGTTTAAATATTCAATTTAAAGTAGTCAAAAAGGCAGGACGTTACAATATCTGAATGGGGTGCTCCAGTGGTATTCAAAACTATGGCGGATGGTTCTCTTCACTTATATGTAGACTATAGGGAGTTGAATAAACTCACCAAAAAGAACAGGCACCCACTTCCGAGGATAGATGACTTGTTCGACCAGCTTGTTGGTGCCTTGATATTTTCTCAGTTAGACTTGGCCACGGGGTTTCATCAGTTGAGGGTGGATGAGAACAGTATAGATAAGACCGCTTTTAGGACTCTAGATGGTTTCTTTGAATGGCTCGTAATGCCTTTTGGGTTGACGAATGCACCCACCTATTTTGTTGATCTAATGAGTAGGGTGTTTCGGGAGTTTCTAAATAAATTTGTCGTGGTCTTTGTTGATGATATCTTGATCTTCTCGAAGATCGAGGTAGAGCATGACTCACATATAAGGGAAGTTTTGAAAACTTTGCATGCGCATCATCTTAAGGCAAAGTTCTCCAAATGCCATTTTTGGAGAAAAGAGGTGAGATTCTTAGGGCAGGTGGTTTCTAAAGAAGGGATAGTAGTACATCCCGCAAAAGTAGTTGCAGTTCATGATTAGAAGATCCCAAAGAATGCAACGGAGGTGAGAAGCTTTCTGGGATTAACAGGCTATTATAGGAAGTTCATTAAGGACTTCGCAAAGATATCAGCTCCACTCACTAGGTTGACGAAGAAGAACTTGGCGTTTTTGTGGGATATAGATTGTGATGTTGCTTTCCAATGACCGAAGAGGGCTCTGACAACATCCTCAGTCTTGACCTTGCCCGATGAGAACAAAGTGTTTACAGTATACACTGACGCATGTAGTACAGAACTTGGTGCGGTTCTGATGCAGGAGGGAAGGGTAGTATGTTATGGAGGAAGACAACTAAGGGTTCATGATAAGAACTACCCTACCCACGACTTAGAGTTAGCCGCCATAGTATTCGCACTTAAGACGTGGCGTCATTGTTTGCTTGGGGAGAAGTTCGAGTTGTACACCGATCATAAATCTCTCAAGTACTTGTTTTCGCAAAAGGATCTTAATTTGGGGCAGCATAGGTGGATGGAGTTCTTAGCATCTTATGACTTCGAGATTGCTTATTCCCCTGGAAATGGTAATGTAGTGGCAGACGCACTGAGTAGACAGAGGATGGTCTTAAGTCCTTTGTTTATAGAAAGGAAAAGCTTGGAGTATATATTAGCTTTTGACTTTAGACCCTCCACCTGTTACCTGGCTTATTCGCATAACTGGAAGTGCAGCCTACTCTTATGGATCAAAATAGGGGCTTCGTAGCGAGAAGATCCATAAATTTTAGACATCTTGGATAGGCTCAGTAAAAGGGAGACTTCTAGTCACCTCAGTAGATACTCTACAGACGATAAAGGGTGGTTGCGACGAAATGGAAGGCTCTGTGTTCCCTGAATTGGGAGCTTGATAAAGACAGTCCTAGAAGAAGCCCATCATTCTAAGATGACTATTCACCCAGGTGGCGATAAGATGTATAGGGATATGAAGCGGGTGTTCTTTTGGGCTGGGATAAAGAGAGATGCGGCGGAGTTTGTTTCTTAATGTTTGGTTTGCCAACAAGTTAAAGCTAAGCAAAAGAAGCCCGGTGGTTTACTTCATCCTTTGGAGGTTCCACAGTGGAAGTGGAGAGCATCTATATGGATTTCATACATGGTTTGCCTAGATCAAAGAAAGGAAACACAAGTATTTGGGTTGTAGTGGATAGACTTACAAGGAGCGCTCATTTCATTCCGGTTAAGAACAAGAGGACGCCAGTAGGGTTAGCAGCAGTTTATGTTCGTGAGATAATCCATCTTCATGGAGTACCTTACAGTATCGTAAGCGATCGTGACCCCATTTTCATTAGTGAATTTTGGAGGAGCTTGCAAGAAGCATTAGATACACAGTTACGTTTAAGCACCGCTTATCATCCTTAGACCAATAGACAAATAGACAGGGTGAACAAAGTTCTAGAGGATCTTTTGAGGCTGTGTATTCTAGACTTCGGAGGTACTTGGGAAGAACATCTTCCTTTAGTAGAATTCGCCTACAACAATAGTTTTCAAGCAAACATTGGCATGTCACCTTTTGAATCCTCTTACGGACGACCATGTAGATCACCGACTTGTTGGTGGGAATCTACAGAAAGACTATTACTTGGACCAGATATGGTTAGAGAAACATCCGAGAAGATTGATCTTATTAGACGACGAACGAAGACCGCTCAAGATAGGCAAAAATCCTACGCTGACAAGACAAGGACTGGCATTGAATTTCGAAGTAGGAAATATGGTTGTCATTAAAGTGTCACCTTTGAGGAATGTGGTTCGCTTCGGACCTGTAGGGAAATTGGCACCACGATTTGTAGGTCCATTTCCCATAACAAAAGGATTGGCCAAATGGCCTATAGAGCGAGCTACCTGAGAGATTATCCGGCGTTCATGATGTTTTCCACGTTTCTCATTTAAGGAAGTGCTTTCATGATACCACGGAAGTAGTTGAGCCAAGTATATTGGAGGAAGTAGAGGTGGAACAGGAGGTGACAGTTGGACGAGCTCCTACTCGTATTCTTGGATCAAAAGTTAAGAAGCTACGCAATAAAGAAAACAAGTTGATGAAGGTTCAGTGGGGAGATAACTCAGAGGATGTGATTTCGGAGACCAAAGACAAGATTCGTGCTTCGCACCCTTTTCCTTTCGAGGGTATGTTCTTAACTCCTTTTCCAAAGCTTTTATTTATGCTTGTTTCTATCATTTAAGTATGTCCTATCGATCGAATCTTTGACCTTTAGGTAGGAGTCCCATGATTTTAATGTGCTTGAAACATGTTATGTTTGATGGATGCAAGTGGATTCAAGTGTTTGCTAGTGGTTGCTCGTGGATGCATATACACATACATTAGGCACTAGATCGGCTCAATCACTCTCATACTGCATATGAATGTGTGTGCATTTTCTTCTTTTAATGGATGAAAATGGATGTATCATCATATGGATGTTGCATTTGGGCGAATGTTTGTGCACACATATACAACTTACATGTTGTAATAGGATTGTTGCATACATGATGGATTCATGTCACAAACATACATTGCATTAAGGAGGTCAACTGAATCAGTAGACCGCCTGATTTTCGCATTAGTATTGGGACATATACACACACCTTTGCATATTTACATATAAGCATTAGAGATCTTTTAAGGACAATGGATGCCAGTGATTGGTGGATGAGTAGATGGATGTGGATGGTAGGATATACATTCTTCTTAACTTGAAGATTTCGGGGACGAAATCCTTTGAGTAGGGGTTAATGTAACACCCCTTAATTTTAACAACACTAAAAGAGGATAAATTAAATAATAATTGATTTAGTATTCAGAATTAAGGGAAAGGACTGCGCCATTGCGTCCGTATCGAAATTCTGGTCAAGATAGACACTTGGTTTACGTAAAACGGATACTGTATGAAGTAGTTATGAAGGTTTGAAGTTTGTATACATGCAAGATAGTTATATACATATACACATATTTTTTTTGAAAATTACATATACACACACAGACATACATACATACATACATACATACATACATATATATATACACACACACACACACACACACACGAGTACTTTAGCACGTGTGCAGGAGGAATTGGTGTTATAAAACATTATTTACAAAAATATATTCATTGTAAATGTTTTGATGTTTACGAAATCCTCCATTTTATGTGTGCATACATGCAACTATTTATCATATGTAAATGAGACCAAGTTATCTTAGGAAATAACTAATTGGGGGTAAAGAGAGTAATAAATTATGTGTGTTGCTAAGAGCAGTCCAATTTTCTCTTTTTATTAACACAACTAAAAAATACCACAAAATTTACCCTTCCACTCTTTCTAATGTCTCATACTAAAAAAAGGGCCTACCACCTTTTATACATATTTCTCTCTTTTAGCTTCAATTCGTTCGTTCTTCTCTTTCGAAAACTCTAGATTTAACTCCAATCATCGTGCGTGCGTTTGACACTGCTAATGCCGAGGAAGAAGAAAGCTACAGATGCATCATCGTCTCAACCTCAATCAACTCAGTCAAGTAAAATATTAACCCTAATTTCGGATGATATTGATTGAACGACGTTTCCTTGCCGCGAATGGTATTGCTGTGAAGATGGATTTTGAAGCCGTGAAGAAGCAATGGCGATCTAGGAACGAACGACTTTGGGTTTGAATTAGAATTGAATACGTGATTATTTCGACAATCAATGGTTGAGTGAGAGATTATAAAGAGATCAATGTGTGTGGTATGGTTGTAGTAATAGAAAATGAAATTGGAGTGCATTTTGAACCACAAAAATCATTTTATCGACATACAGAGGAACGCAATAAATATTAAAATTAGCATTTTGAGTTATTTGAAACATAAAAAAATGGCACTGTCCCTACTGTCTTCTTCTTCAAGGATGATGTTGTCTGTCACGTCACACAAATAAAAGCATTAATGAGCCAATTCAATATTATAGTTATTTTGGTGTATTCAAAGCAAGTGCGTCTGTTGAGTTGCAAGTATATTTGCTATTTTCATTTGATTACCTTTTTCAACAATAAAGATGAGAAATTATTCCATTTGTTGCAAAAATATGCAATCGTTCTGTACTGAAGTCCATGCGCAAAATGTACAAATATATACTATCACATAAAGCAGAAGAAAAGAAAAAAAGGCTTTTCTACCATTTGATATTTCAGTGGAAAATAGTCCATGCTGTCAATGCCACTCTCAGTAGACAAAAGATTATATTGCTCATAAATGAAAAAAACTTCCTCGTATTCACAATCTAAAGAAATTTCCTGCTTCAAGCTCTTCAAAATCTTCAACTCCCAAACACTACATGAAGTGATGAATTGATATGGAATACCTCAACAATAGCTGAAAGGCAGCCTGAACTTAAAAAAGCCTCTGTTTTGATGGATGATTTTTAACTTGCCATATGCCTTTTGGACCTAAAAACCCATATTTATACCAAGCTTTAGTTCTGTATGCTATTCCAATATCCGACGTCATTTGTAACTGGCACTGCAAAGGAAATTAATCACGTTTTGAAAATTATTAAAAGTAACTGGAAATGCTGGAATATACAAAAGTAACGGAATTGCTAAGGAAATTAATTACCCTGATCTGACGCCTTTTTTATTTTACTGTTATTAATTACCTATCAGTAATAGTACTGCAGTTGTGGCATTTTACATGAGTTAAATTCTGCAACTCATAAATCAACCCATTGACAAAGTCTATTTATTTTATGTACGTAACAAAATCCATGTTCATATGTTCAAGCATACGTACACTCTCTCAGCACGCCTCCTATTTCGTGCGCAACCATGCAAAGCTGGGATTTCCTAACAGAATAACGAAAGATCCAGCTATTATAAAATATTTTCATGATTCATGGAAACATGAAACACAGTTGGAGTGATGGTAAAAGCACCAAGCAACATGCATGCCAAATGCCAATGACCACTACTGCGCAAAGAAAATTTTACTCTTTGAACAAAAGACGTTTACGTGCAGTTTTAATTTATTAGTACAGCTAGTCACATGAATATACAAAAAACGAAGCAATTGTACAAACAAATGTCATTAATTTCGATAGTAACTAACTCCACATCCTTACCTAACTGAACCTTAGCACGGCGAGTTCCAAACTGCTTACATACTTTTCTTCTTAGATATATCGGGTGCAATATCTACATCATTCATCTATTATCAAAATAAAAATAAGAGCAGTAGTATAAAAAATATATCATAGAAATCATCGTGTAAATCATAATATGCTTACATACATATAAAATCCCTATATTTGGATAGTTGACAAAAAAAAAGATTGTTGACAACAGATCAATCCTGTTAATTATAATTCCAAAAGAGATTAATCTGTACTCATAGCTAATAACACTCCATAGTTCTAATGCTATGAAAAGTGACGTAAAAAGAATAATTCAGAGGTGGGACAACATATTTAGCAGAATTAAGTTGTGAACATACATAAAGTGCACAATACTTTTACCTCATAAGTGTTAACCTTCTTTGTAACCAAAGTCGATTAAGATCCTCCAATGGTAAGCCTGATCAAATGGTGTGTAACTAAAGACGTTTAACTCCAATCCATGTCGTTCCACAAATGATTGATTTTATCATATAAAATTTGGAAAAACTTTGGATCATCAGAGCTGCGTTGAATAATTAACAATTGATTAGTTAAAACTATCCATGTTCTCAAGCTACAGAAATATCGATTTCCTAAGTAAATTATAAACACCACAGATGTAGTACTTGTGTTGACTACAAAAATTAGAAATTAGTATTAAAAAAAGTAGCAATAATTAATGAACACTGACAAACAGGGACAGTTGACTGCAGATAGTGGTAAGGAAATGGGGATATCGCATTCGCAATTTGATTTTCAAAAGGGGATCGTGGATAAACTGATTTCTGTGCGCAAATCATACTTAAGTAATTCATATGAGTGAGTACAACAGTTATGAATATAATAAAAAATAATTACAGAAGAAGTTTCAGGCAATTACCTTAATGATACAGATGGTCAATGATGGAGTTGGCAAGTAAATGGGGTTGACGTTGGCTGCCTCGATCAACTCTGGTAGGAACTACAAAGGATAGAAGCATTGAGTATGGAGAGTTGCAAGCGCACAGAAGAAGAATTAGGTCATAAGAGATGGAAAAAGGGAAGAAATGTACAGAATGATCCAAATATACACATTACACTTGTGTTAAAGCGCATCATCCTACTTGTTAGTACAATTAGCACCTACTATGCATTGTCTATCATAACTTTAAAAAATATCTTACATTTATCGTTTTACGTAACACGTGAGCATTTATTTACATATGGAGAATACCTATGGTCCTTATGTTGATCCTATATTAAAAAAAATCGTTTTATTTTTAAATCTTATTAAAACATGTTGTAGTTTTTGTTTCTTTTGTTATATATGACAAAATAAAGAAAAAGAAAACTAAAATGAAACTTAAAAAGAAATTGTACGAAAAATTATATGAAGAAGCCTCGTAATTGTGCTTTGAACTCAAACCTGGAAAATTGATCAAACTACAACAAATGAATATAAAGGTCCCTACTTGCACGATCAACTACCTAATGACATATTTATATTGCACCTTGCCAAATCCATTCATCCTCACAACAAACCTTAAAATCATTGCTATAATTTAAATTTATTGTCTTAGATTGTCTTTTCAAAATTTAACTCCTTAATTTGAACCGGTTTTCCATTTATTGTTCTCCTTTTCACAATTCTTTATTTTTTCTAAAGAACATGAAGGAATAGCATAGTAGAATGTTTCATTTCTTGAATTTTAGTGTATATGTTAATGGATAAAATTAGGTGCTACCTAATATATTGTACTGAATTACCACCGATGAAGAGCAAAATTTATAATCACTACAACTTTCTTAGGACTTGCTTATAGAATCTACATCATAATTTTAGTCAACAACATACTGTTTAGTTGGAAATTTATAATTTATGAATTGGAAAATTTTCAGGTTAAAGGATGTTGCCACACCTTTTTTTCAAGGGTAGTACCGCCTCATTGAAGTATGAAATTGGTTAATTTATTTAATCTTTATACGGGTTTAACATGCAACTGCATTTTTCAACAGCATTAGAATTACATTAATGTAGAACAATGAAACTGCATTCAATTTGGTATGTAAAGTACAATTTTTTTTGTCCAAGATGAATTGCATGGCATCTTTTTACTTTTAATTTACTGATATATAATTCAACATAAATGTTTCAAAATTCTATATTAATGATAACTAATTGATGATAAACCATTTTATACTCAAAAAGAATAATGAAATATCAAGCTAATAAGAGTAAAGTATTGGTGAAAAAGTGAACATATGAAACTATCAAAAAGCCTGATTGCACAAAAAGCTTTAAGCAATAATTATTTTGTTTACAAAATGAAGTCTGTGATAATCTACTACTAAAAAATTTAACATTGAAGGCCCCTAGATCCTTGCTATTAACAAGACTATTTCCCACAGAAAACAAAAATAACAATTCAAAATTATACAAAGTTCCAGGTGGTTAAGAATTAATAACTAACCTGAAGATAGGATCCATGAGTGTTTGCTAGAAAAAGAGATAATAGGAGCACACCTAAAGCAAACTTCCTGGACATGAGGAATCAAATGCCACCAGATTATACTTGAAAACCATGTAACAAAGTCTGGAATACTCGGTAATCGCGCTAGCAGCAATAATAAACTCATCTCGATCTTCCGACTGAGAGGTATGAACTTGGTAATAGTGCAGGCTCAAATTCCTGCCAAAATCAAGCAGATTAGAAGAATAGAAATTGACAGGAAAGAAAAAAAATTACACTTAGAAACTCGGTAATCGCAGCGGTGGTTTGAACAATGCTCATCTCGATGTTGTGATTAGGAGGGATCATCCACAAAATTTGAAGAACAACGCCATTGGAGGAAGCGAGAGGGTCTGTCAGTTTTTAGGTTAGTAGACGAAAATTAGGATAAGAGCAGAAAAAACAGGGGAGAGAGCCAATGAAACTGCATTCAATTTGGTATGTAAAGTACAAATTTTTTTTTGTCCAAGATGAATTGCATGGCATCTTTTTACTTTTGATTTACTGATAATTCAACATAAATGTTTCAAAATTCTATATTAATGATAACTAATTGACGATAGACCATTTTATACTCAAAAAGAATGATGAAATATCAAGCTAATAAGAGTAAAGTATTGGTGAAAAAGTAAACATATGAAACTATCAAAAAGCCTAAATGCACAAAAAGCTTTAAGCAATAATTATTTTGTTTACAAAATGAAATCTGCGATAATCTACTACTAAAAAATTTAACATTGAAGGGCCCTATATCCTTGCTATTAGCAAGACTATTTCCCACATAAAACAAAAATAACAATTCAGAATTATACAAAGTTCCAGGTGGTTGAGAATTAATAACTAACCCGAAGATAGGATCCATGAGTGTTTGCTAGAAAAAGAGATAATAGGAGCACACCTAAAGCAAACTTCCTGGACATGAGGAATCAAATGCCGCCAGATTATACTTGAAAACCGTGTAACAAAGGCTGGAATACTCGGTAATCGCGCTGGCTGCAATAATAAACTCATCTCGATCTTCCAACTGAGAGGTATCAACTTGGTAATCGCGCAGGCTCAAATTCCTGCCAAAATCAAGCAGATTAGAAGAATAGAAATTGACAGGAAAGGAAAAAAATTACACTTAGCAACTCGGTAATCGCAACGGTGGGTTGAATAATCTCATCTCGATGTTGTGATTAGGAGGGATCTTCAACAAAATTTAAAGCCCAACGCCATTGGAGGAAGCGAGAGGGTCCGTCGGTTTTTAGGTTAGTAGACGAAAATTAGGATAAGAGCAGAAAAAACAGGGGAGATAGAGGGATGAAAAGGTGGAGACGTGATTACCTGTCGCAGATTGCCGTAGATTACCATCTCAGCCACTTCAATTTCTGAATTTTGGACGTTTAAACTTTTTTTGGGTTAACGGTAGAGCAATTTGGGAACGGAGGAGACGAAAGCACAGGTTTCTGATATATTTTGTTGGTTAATGGGGGAAATGGGGGGTGTGATGAGGTAAACATGACGACGAAAGTAAGGAGGAGCAGGAAAAGGACCAAACA
The DNA here is from genome assembly GCA_030737875.1 of Allium sativum. Lineage (NCBI taxonomy): Eukaryota > Viridiplantae > Streptophyta > Magnoliopsida > Asparagales > Amaryllidaceae > Allium > Allium sativum. The sequence goes on from CM060926.1 coordinate 839,727,276, forward strand.
TAACCTTGGGAAAGAACAGAGTAAAATGGTTTGAACGGGGATTGTTTTGGCAATTTGAAAAAGGCTTCAAACAAGGGAGTATTTGCATTATATATATAAGGTCCATAAATTCAAAATCAGGTTCAGAAATTTCAAAATAGAAGAAATTCGGGTGAGCGGGAAAAATCCCGCCTAGGGGAGTCGACCCCTTAAGGGGGTGTCGAACCCTGGGTCGACCCCTTAATGGGGGTGTCGACCTATGGGTCGACCCCCCTAGGGCTGATGTGGCAGGTTGGTTCTAGGGGCTGACAGCTATATATACGTCCTCATTTCTCTTGTTTTCTCACACTGAAATCAATGGAGGTCTAAATGCTATCGGTGCCTAGACTGAATCAAATCTTTTTCTTCTTCTGCAATCAAAGTTTAAAGATTCAAGTGTAGATCTGCGATTCAACCTCCTCTTTTCTCCTTTTATTTTTCTAGATCCGAACACTGTGAGTTTAAGTTACCTTTAGATTTAAATGATTAAAAGTAAAACATGATATGGTTGTAATTTGGATTTATGCCTATGAATGAATCATATCAGATCTATTGAAACTTGTGAATCTATGATGTCCTGACATAACTATGACTTGGATCTCAACCTTTATCATGTCAGATCAACTTTTTGATTACAGGTCTAATTTACTATTTAGATCATCTTGTACCTATCACGTTGGTGGTTAATTTGGATCTGTCATTAGTTGGACATCTAAATCCTTTTTTAGATCTAATCATGCTTATTATGACATCCCTACTATGTTAAACCAGTTTTATTATCACAAGTTCACCAATTTGTTCTTATATGTCCACCTTATCATTATGCCATTATATGTTTATGTCAATTTTGTTAGAATAATCATTTCTGTCATCTTCCCTTCACCCTTTCTATTTTATTTTATATAGTCAGGCTACTTTCGAGCCTAGGCATGCCACTAAAATTATGTGAATGCGTTAGTTTGGGAACAAGGGGAAAAACGTTAAAATTGGACATAACTTGAAAAGGGGAAATTTGGCATAACTCGAATAATGTTTATGAACATGAATTTGGGAATATAATCCATTATGAACATAATTGGGAAAAAGGGCATGAAAACGTATAACGACATAGGTAAAATTGGCTAATAATGAAATGCCTAGGATTACAGTAATTAGAAACTGTAATTGCGCTTAGACACGAGGTTAGATTACACTTGTGGTGGAAGTCTTCCCGGAACCGTCCAGCATATCCAGCAACCACAAGTGGTGAATCTAATGTGAGGGGTCCAGGTGCACAAACACGAGACGTGCCAAGACACGAGGTTAAGCCCGATTTGTGGAATAAGTCTACCCGGACCCGCCCGACATATCCAACATCCATAAATTGTAGGCTTAATGTGGGAGGTCTAGCACATTATAACCATAAATAGACATGGTAATGAATTGGAATACTTAACCAAGTTGAATCCATAGGGATTGTATGAACATGAACATGAACATGAATAAGGGTTAAGTAAATTTGGTTGAACAGTGGGTGGGGTAAGTAAATATGAGGGCATGGGTAACATTTATATATAGGACCACAAACTTAACCTGAGGGGGTTATGTAATTAAAGACACCAATAGGTATACATAGCCTGTGGAAATCCTAGTAGGGATAGAAGACAAGGAGGAGAGCTTGTATCATCTTGTGTGTGGGACCCGTTTCAATTAGTAACCCATATAACGGTATCAAACGAGTACTATGCCATAGGTCGGAGTGGGGCACGCTTACTGGGCTGATTGTAAGAGATCTAAACATGGAGGACGGTATGGGCGGCGCAAACCGACCGGGGACATGCACGTGCATGGGTCGTGTAGAGGGGGATAAGGCGACCGTGACACCTGTAGATATGGTTGTGCACATCAACGATGGGTTGCCACTTTAGGAAGTGATACCTCCTACAGTGGGGCCGACACAGGGTATCTACGGAGTAGGGAGCCGATCGATTAGGGTAGTAGTTAGGATACATCTAGACTCTGGTAAAGTTTAGGAGCCTGTTAGGTTAGGCTGCATGTGGATTGTATGGGGTTAACACCTCTCACCAGAAGTATGCCTAAGTCTACCATCTTATACATGTTGGGGATCATCTCATTCTGGTTATAATACTATTAGTGCAGAGTAATCATTAGGGAAGCGTATACACTCCATCATGTTTACCTTGTCACACTTACCATTTATAGTGTTATCTTTCTTATCCACTTTATATGTCTATCATGATACTTTTACTTATTTACTTGCTAAAAGTAACTAGACTCGCCAGACTTTGTGCCTGACCCCTTTTGTTTCCACTTCTCTCTTCCATCCCCACCAGGTCCGCAGGGTGGGAATACTCAGGCTTAATCAGGACTCGATTATCATCTTGCTAGGAGCTGCTTTTGAAGTATTGCCCAAGTTCTTGTCTTTACTACTATGGCTTTGCCTCTTTTGGGGAATTATGTTTTTCCTTTATATATTTATATACTCTGATGGTACAAGACAGAAGCTTTATATTAATGTAATGGTTTTTATGTAGTTCTGGACTTGTGATATTTTGGACCACAATGTTATGAATTATGTTTTAAATAAAATTTTAAATTCCACTGCTATCTTATATATCTGTCTTGTAATGTTCTGTGTTTGTTTACCTATAACGCTTCATGAAACCTAATGCATTCTCTTAATGAGTGACATTAATGGACGTGGGGTGTCACATACACACTCAATTCTTGTTTTATATATAACTACGATAACTAAGGATCTATTCAGAACAAAGTATAAGCACAAACACTTATAACATATCAAAGAACATAATACATATATATATATATATATGCACAAAAAATGGAATACAACATTACATGTTCTACATGCACGAGTGGTTCTTAAAACCATATGCAAATACAATATGTCCTAATACATGAATATACACAAGACGTGAATACTCGACTATACAATTGGGATATTAGCTTCGAGTAAGGAAATCCTAGGTGGAAGCATGCATAAAATAGCTAACAACATATGACTAACCTGAAATACCTCAGTTTGACCCAACTACATAAAATACACGAGTCAGTCTAGCTTAAACATATCATTTACTACATGATAGTGAAAGACAATATTATAATAGATAACTCCAAATGTTATCTTTTCTATTCTTTTGCATGCTGCTTACATTGGGACGCCTTCTTTCAGTTCCTAACGCATTATTCTACCCATGTCATCCTTCCCTAAACTAGAAAAACCTAAGCAATCTACCATTATCCTCCCTTAAAATAAATAACCCTAAAAGCTGGAACCCACTCTCGTCGTGTACAACCATGGCACTACTTCCATATTTAAATCGAATCGCGATCCATCATCTTGCTCAACGGCCTCCCCAAGGATCGACCTATGGTTATTGCTGTTTTCCTTCAGATGCGCCATTTTTTCCATGGCCTATCTGCACCCAAAAGCTAGCATCACTTCAGTATTTTCCACAGTCAGTTTGCTTCCACATAACAATTGTTGGTCAAATTTGAATGGTTTTTGTGTTAATAAATAGTTTCCACTTATGTATGGTGCATGTAAGACGGTAAATAGTTTGTGTATTTCATTTCATTAGTGCTTTACAATTGGATTTTGTAAATTTTATTTCAGTAGTCTTCCCATTACGATGATATTATATTTTTCTGTAAACTGATTATGCAATCTTAATTCAACGCTTTGAATATGATTTTGTGCATTTTACTAATTTCTCTATTGGCCTAATTCAATCAGTTGTTATACAAACCGACTTTACATCAAAAAAATTGTTATCAATTGTTCTTGAGTAAAAACAATGTGAAATGTTTGTACATGTCCAAAGAAGGAATTCCAACCTAGGTTGTTTTCGAATTCACATAAGAAAAATGGGAAAGCTTTACTGTGAGAAGAACAAAGAATGATATATGAACTATTTTATTCATCATTTTCAAATTATTTAACCATTTACGTCACGGTACAGGTTCCATATTTTTGCTTAGTTTTATAGTAATCATCTTGCCAAATGATAAATCATCATTTTGATTCTCCTATGTTGGTATGGTTAAGAAAGTTATCATTTATATTTTAATCTACAAACGACATATCTATAGATTTTATTTTTTTGGAATGTTTTAGAATTTACTTGGATTGTTGATAATTTCAATGTACATCATCTAGAGTGGAAATTGATTAATGTCCTTAAAATGATAATTAATATGTGATATTTATTTTATTTTAATGTTACATTTTTTTCATTCAATTGTGATTGCTCTATAAAATGTTAAAATGTAAGAGCCAAACCGGAAGGCAAAACCGACACTCAAGCAAGGATACAGGCTACTCGTACTAATTCGCCTAGTACCTGAACTGTCAACGGTTCTAAATCGGCAGACATACACGTACATCGTGAGGGCGGACCCCTCCAAGTACCCACGATAAAGACGCAAGCCTCCATCTAGGAGCCTACAACAGAGGACCGACACTTGGAGGCATCCACTGAGAAATCTGAAATGCCTCCGCAATCCATTTCGGCAACAAGCCCCTCCCACCTACTGTAGGCCCCAATTCACTTGAAACCCTCACTTTGAAGACTATAATCGACACCGTTAGGAGGACCGATTGTTAGATGCCCGAAGCCAAGGAAAAAAGCGGCCAATAGGAATCATTCAGGCCCAACGACCTACTGATGAAAGGAACTCGGATTCCCTATAAATAGGACCCCAGGAGCTCCATACAGGGGGGACAAACTTTTTATTTATCAATTTAGTTCCTTTCTACTTAGGAAGAGCAAATCATCAATCCTTGTAACATATCTACAATCTATAAATGGAGAATTCCGGGTCCCATACACCTTACGATTTGATAATCTTGTTGTGTCATAATGATGAAACAGGGAGTTAACACTAACCTTTCTGATGAGGAGATCAACCAAGGCGCTCCAGTAGCGGAGGAAGAGGGCTTTGTGGAAATATGAAGTCCCCTTCCCCTCACCTTAAGGGGCCTCGATGGTTGATCCATATTCTCATGCTGAGCCTAACGCTTCCCAAACATTGATATAACGAAATCGTATATGAATTCCTAACCCGATCTCTATCGTGTTTCAGACTCCTCTCTTGAGAAGATCTGACACGAGGGATTCATCGGAGTTAACAAATGTTGCGATGCTTTCGTCCATGAACTCAGGGGAGGCGTTAGCCTGTTTTCTTCTTATTGGAATACACAACGTCGTCGTCATGGCATAGATGATACACATTCCGGATTATTTCCTGGAGACTCTGAGTCATGACCACGGCAAATCTTGTGAGTGCATACATTACATTCTGTAATCCGGTTGTTGACGAAAAATGTCATTAACATTTTGGCGCTAGAAGGAGGTCCTGAACCTCCGACCTTGTGGCTAATTTGTCAAAATTAATTTGGTGAATTTGTTGGTATATGGCAGGAAGGATGAGATCGAAAAGATTGGAGGATCGAAACAAAGAACTGGATCCCAAAGCCGCCGCTGAAGGAAATGAGGGTCCAGCACTCAACCCAAATAATAACGAGAAAGGAACAACATCCAATCCACAACAACCACCAGACCCAAACACTATGGAGGATATGTCACAAGAATCTTGGTCTTGGAGAAGCAACTCCAAGAAATGCAGGCTCGTGTCGACCCTGTCCAGGCATAGAATTCCTCGAGGCTCACCAGAGCAAGTCAGAGAGAGACGAATGAATCTCCAAAAAGGAAGGCTCCCATTCAACAGTTAGAAGTGAAAGGGAAGCCTAAAGAAACTTCTTCCAAGAAAAAGAAGTCTCATCTGATGGGAGTAGAGCATCAAGGGAATCAGTGCAAGCAGGAACGGTCTAGGAGCTCCACCTCAAAAGGCTATGATCCCAAAAGAGAAAATTACGACAACACGGAAGCTTACATCAGAGATGTTACTTAGAAGACTATCAAGGACTTGCTGGGAAGCAAGGGGAAGATAACCCAGGATGACAAGGTTAATGACAACGAAAGAGTAGCACCGTTCATCGATGAGATTATGAACACCGTAACACCATCAAGAGTCAAAGTTCCCACCATAAAATATCTGGGAACAATTGACCCCAATGATTATTTGATAGCTTTCGACAGCCAGATGGATCTTTACAATGCTTCCGGAGCCATCATGAGCCGCCTCTTCTCGGTAACCTTCCAAGGGGCTGTGGAGAAGTGGTATCACCAATATCGGGAAAACACCATTTACTAGTGGAAACAATTCTCCAATGAATTCTCCGCACAATTCTGTATTTGCAAAGATCCAACCGTAGACTATACAGTCATCGCGAAAATCAAACAAAGATAAGGGGAGTCTCTAAGGGACTATCTGAAAAGGTTCAACATCGAAGCCTTAAAGTCCAAGGATATGAATGACCACGACAAGCTATCGCCGTACACTCAGGGTTGATTGAGAAAACCCCCTTTTGGAAAGAGTTATATATCCACGGCTGCAAAGACTTGCAAGATTTCCACTTCCAAGCCGACAAGTTTATCCATATGGATGAACTGTACTTCACAAAGAGGAAGTTCGGGCCTCGAGGGGAAGGAGGAAGGCAGAACTTCAGGCGAAAGCGCCCGGAAGGGAATCAGAGGAGGTCGAGGTCGGAAGACTCTAACACCAACTCGGTTGCCTTGAACAAGCCCATCTCGTATGTGTATACTATTGCAAAAGAAAGGGTTAATAACTTCCCCGTCTCGTTCAAAGCCAAAAATTGCCCCGAACCTCATGCCGACAGTAAATACTGCGGGTTCCATGAAACCAATGGGCACAAGATAGACGGGTGCAAGGTATTGGACGAGATTATTCAGAAACTAATCTGAGAAGGACACTTGAAGGAGTTTGTTTCAAATAAAGCAGCACCAGCTCAATGTATAGGAGGACAACAGAAGGTTTCGGTAAACACGATAGGAGTCACTATGAGGGAGAATAGCCTGGATTTGAGGCCTCCCTTAAACTGATTCAATGTGATCCATGGTGGACCAAACCCTGCCAGAATCAGTCCGAAGGCAAGGAACTGATACGTGAAGGAAGCCTTGGAGGGAATCTTCTCCATCCAAGAAGAACCATCATTGAAGAGCGCGCGTTATGCCCTCGAAATGCATAACCTCGTGATCTCTCCTGAAGAAATGAAGAAAGGTGTCTGTCACCCCCCATAACGACCCCCTCATGATAACGGCACAGATAGGGCTTTTGGTCGTTTCTAAAATATTGGTGGATACCGGAAGCACCGTCAATGTCATCTTCAAGCACGCCTTCGATCAGATTGGAATTTCCGAAAAGAAGCCGAAGCCTAGCAACAAACCAATTTTCAGATTCAACAATAAAGGGTCAACTCTAGTGGGTCAAATCAACCTTTTGGTTCAAGTAGGGTTGTCCCCTCTTCACAGGACTTTCGAAACTCTCTTCGTCGTGATTGATCAGCCATCCTATTATAATGCCTCCTTCAGATGAACGACTTTAAAAGAGATGGATGCCTTCGTTTTTTCCAAATATCTCATGTTAAAATTTCTGAGCAAACATGGATGGGGTACCATCCGGGGAGAATATTTTAGCTCCTGAGAGTTGTACTTCACAACGGTCGAAAAATACAAAAGGGAGTATTCTTCATATTTTGATTCTTCTACTGTTTTTATGCCTTCAGATAAGGGATTCTTACGTCCCTCATTAGAAGCCAAGATAAAAATAAATAAGACTGACAAACGCACTAATGGTAGGTACGCTTCTTTGAAAAGGAAGAGGAAAAGGTCCAATGAGGTGAACTCAACTGAAGAAAGAGAAATTATCACAGATTTAGACTCTAGAGGAGATAACGAAAGGATAAAACCAATAGAAGTAGAAGAAGTAAACGTTGACCCAAAAGATAAATCGAAGATCATCAACATAGGGAAGAGGCTAACGAAACCTCTCTGAAGCGACTTAATCCACTTCCTCCATCTCAAAAAAGACTTTTTGCCTGGACCCATTCAGACGTGGTTGGTATCGATCCTTCAATTATGAGCCACGCCTTAAATAACAACCCTTCGATAACCCCAGTCCGACAAAAGAGGAGACAATATAACCGAGACCGGATAAAGGCCTTGAAGGAGGAATTCAAAAGGTTAAAAACCAACAGGTTTATCCGAGAGGTCCATTACCCGAAATGGTTAGCCAATCCCATGCTAGTGAAGAAGTCCAATGGAAAGTGGAGAACATGTGTTTATTACACGGATTTGAACAAAGCTTCCCCGAAAAATTGTTACCCTCTCCCTTGGATCGATCAGTTGGTTGATGCCACGAGTGGACACAAGATACTATCCCTTATGGACGCTTATTCGGGGTACAACCAAATCCCAATGCACAAACCCGACTAGGAGCACACAAGCTTCATCACTGTTTGGGGAACATTTTGTTATAAAGTAATGCCCTTCGGTTTGAGAAATGCAGGGGCAACATACCAAAGGCTGGTAAATAGGATGTTCCACGAGCAGATATGGTGTAATATGGAGGTATATGTGGATGACATGCTAGTGAAATCCACCAAAACAGAGGATCATCTAAAGGATCTAGAAGAAATGCTTAGTGTCTTGAGAAGTTACCAGATGAAGTTAAACCCTCAAAAGTGTTCCTTCGGAGTTCAATCGGGGAAGTTTCTGGGGTATGTAGTAAGCGAGCAAGGAATCGAAGCTAGCCCCGACCAAATACAAGCCATTAAGGACATGGAGGAACCAAAAACCAGCAAGGAAGTCATGAGCCTGAATGGAAAGGTAGAGGCACTCAGCAGGTTCATTTCTAAGCCCACCGATAAATGCGTCCATTTCTTCAATGTCATAAAGAAAAAGAAGAATTTCAAATGGAAAGAAGAGTGCAGGAAGGCATTCCAAGAATTGAAAGTTTATATGGGAACGCCTTCGGTTTTGTCCAGTCCCGAGAAGGGAGAAACTCTATACCTATACATGGTTGTCTCCGAATATGCAGTGAGCTCAGTCCTGATAAGAGAGGACATGGGGACTCAACACCCTATCTATTATGTTAGCCGAAGGCTAAAGGACACGGAAACATGATACCCGTCATATAGAAACTAGCGTATTGCTTAATCCTTACCGCACAAAAGCTCAGAGGTTATTTCCAAGTGCACCCTATCAAGGTTTTAATTAGCTTCCTTCTCAAACAAGTGTTCAACAAACCAGAGACCTCAGAGAGGCTAATTAAATGGGGTATTGAGCTTAGCCAGTACGAAATTGAGTTCCATCCTTGAGCAGCAATTAAAGGGTAGGCTGTCGCATATTTCGTGAACGAGTGCATGAATTTCATTTCGGAACAGTCGATTAAAGAAAACGACTCAAAGACCAAATGACAACTCTTTATAGACGGAGCTTCCAACGAGGAGGAATCAGGGGCAGGTTACGTCATAATCATCCCTGATGGACACGGCTCGCACTACGCCATGGAGTTAGGGTTCCCGACAACCAACAATGTGGACGAATATGAGTCCATGATAGCTGGTCTGAATTTGGCATTACAGTTGAAGATACCGAGGATAGAAATCTTCAGCGACTCACAATTAATGGTAAACCAAATAAAACAGACATATCAAACCAAAGACAAGCGACTCATCTTATATATGAAGAAGGTAATAAAGATGCTTTCCCTGTTTGAGGACTTCTCAGTTCATCAAATCCCCCGTGAGAAGAATAACCAGGCGGATTCGCTAGCCAAATCAGCCAGCTCCTGAGGAGCCCCCGAAACCCGAATAGTGCCGATGGGATGCCAGGAGGTGCCCAACATCGAACAGGAAGAATCGGATGTGGGAAAAGAGTTATTGGCTTTGACTAGATCCCAAGCCTTTAGAAAGCGAGACGGAGAAGACCAAAAGGAAACTCCGAGATGGAGTCCCCCATAATGGAAACAAGCCACCGACAGGAAACTCCGTGGATGATTCCCATAGAGGACTACCTCCTAAGGGGGGTGTTACCTCTTAATAAGCAAGATGCAAGAAAGATAAAACACCAAGCTCCTACATTCGCGATCATGGACGGCGTACTTTATAAAAAGGGACATTCACTCCCTTATTTAAGGTGTGTAGATTTCGAAGATGGACTCAACCTATTAAAAGAAGCTCATGAAGAATGGTGCGGGGACCATTCCAATGGGGTTAAAATGGCTAAAAGTGTCATGCGACAAGGTTATTATTGGCCGCGGATGGTTAGTCAAGCAGTTGAGTACGTCAAGAGATGCAATAAATGTCAGAAGTACTCTAAGGTGCCACAACATCCTCCCAGCGACCTGACCACTATATCGAGCCCCTGGCCTTTCGACATAGGGGATAGATTTAATCGGGACCTTACCACTTACCAAGGGAGGAGCTAAATATGCTGTAGCAGCTATCGACTACTTCACCAAGTGGTTGGAGGCAGAACCCCTTCCGGTTATCATATCCAAAAATGTATTAAGATTCATGATAAAGAATATTGTTACCCGCTTCGGAATCGCACATAAGATCATATCGGACAACGGAACACAATTCAAGAGCGAAGAGTTCACTTGATTCTGTGAGAAAAATGGGATCATCAAAGGTTTCTCCTCCATAGCCCACCCGAAAGCTAACGGAGCTGTGGAAGCCGCAAATAATGCTACCCCCGCTCCCACGAAGATCACTAAGACCATTAAGACAATCCTTAAAAACGCCTAAATCAGGCTAAAGAAAATTGGGAAGAGGAGTTGCCTCTAGTGCTATGGGCATACATAACTTCTACTAAATGGCTACAGGACACACCCCCTTTTCCCTAACATATGGATGTGAAGCTATGCTTCCAGTAGAGGTCGAAATTCCATCACATAGAAGGGCAGCATACACATTTGACCCCAATCAGGAGTTAAGAAAAGAACTACAATCATAACCATCGAATACCAAAGAAGGATCACAAAATATTACAGTTCGAAGGTCAAAGTTAGTACCTTCACTAAGGGTGAATTAGTACTGCGAAGAGTAATGGATAATACCGAGAATCCGGCTGATGGTCCTCTCTATCCAAATTGGGAAGGACCCCTAATTGTCCATCAAGAAGTCATACCAGACACATATCGGCTATGTAGACCCAATGGCGATCTTGTTCCAAGGACATGGAACTCGAAACATTTTAGGCCATATTTCTCAACCATAAAGGAATAGATGACAAGATCTTTTCCCCAAGAAATCATCATACAATTAGGGGCATGGAAACCCTCCCAGTAGCTCGTAAGAAACCCAAAAGGGGTCGAGTTGGAATAAGGATTGAATCCCTCGTCATCGCCAAATTAGCCGGGGCGAGGCATCCCCCGGAGGGGGATGATTGTGTTAGTCTTTCTCCTTGCCCAAACCAGAGGGGGCAGGGTTAAATCATCGAAAGTGTAAGCCGCCGTTTCACACCAGAGATGGTCGTGGCGGTGCATCTAAAAATTAGCACGCCCTGCCTCTGCTCGCAAAAGAGTACGCCCTGCCTCTGCTCGAACTAAGCATGTCATACCTTTGCTCATAGAAGAGCACGTCATACCTCTTCTTATGTTCCGCGTTACCCGCAAAAGGGAGCGCAAACCCCTATCATCGCCTACGATGGTCAGGATAGGGCACCCCTTGAAGGGGGTGGCGTATAAGCCTCTATCAGTGCCTACGATCGACCAAGTAGAGCGTCAAAAGAATAAACCTTAGTTCTGTGATGGCCCCGTCCAAGTTTCTAAGCCCTTATCATTGCCTACGATGGTCAGGATAAGGCGCCTCCTGGAGGGAGGTCGGGTAAGTCCTTGGGCCCTGCTTGTGGATAAGCTAGCCCAGCGCTTTGGATGCACAGGCCCAGAGAGTGGCCAACAAAGCACGTATATCCTCTACTTTGACAACAAAAGACCAAGCGGAGGCTCAAGAAAAATGTACAACCTCTACTTTCCAAATCAAATCCGAAGGGGATTCTCTCTTTACTAATACCGGAGGAAGTTCTGGTTCTCTATACTGATACCCGAATCTCGGTGGATTCGACTCTTCATTAATGCCGGAAGGGATTCCGGACCTTAATCTAAAAAATACCCGAATCTGGGTTGATTCGGCTCTTCATTAATGCCGGAAGGGTTTCCGGTCCTTAATCTCAAAAATACCCGAATCTAGGTGGATACGGCTCTTCATTAATGCCGGAAAGGTTTCCGGTCCTCAATCTCAAAAATACCCGAATTTGGGTAGATTCGGCTCTTCATTAATACCAGAAGGGTTTCCGGTCCTTAATCTCGAAGATACCCGAATCTAGGTGGATTCGGCTCTTCATTTATGCCGGAAGGGTTTCTGGTCCTTAATCTCAAAAATACCCGAATCTAGGTAGATTAGACTCTTCATTAATGCCGAAAGGGTTTCCGGTCCTTAACCTAAAAAATACCCGAATCTGGGTGGATTCGGCTCTTCATTAATCCGAAAGGGTTCCGCTCCTTAATTTTAAAATACCCGGATATGGGTGGATTTGGATTTTTATTAATACTAGAAAGGTTCCCAGGCTTCAACCTTTAAGCTCCAAATCTGGGTGAATTCGTCTCCTTAATCATGATCCGTCTGAGTCTGGATAGTATTTGACTCAACATCATTGTGGGAAAGAGCTTACAATCTTCCATCAAGGCCTGAACCTAGGTCACGTCATTCCACCACAAGGCGTTAAAAGCGAATCTCTTCGGCAGGACCTATGGCGTAACTTGGCATTGGAAAGTAATTGGCAAACAAATAGGAGAAAGCCTGAGGAAAGAAGGTTGACTTGGAAAGTCGAAGACGCCCTTTACTGGGGGGGAGGGGGGATGTTACTACCAAAATGATCTTGGTACAAGATGACAGTGAAGGGATATAAAATGAGTATAAGGAAGGGGTGAAGAATACGAGAGCAACTCAGACTGATACCCCCTTTGAGAGAAGGGACCCGAAACCTACCGGGCATCAATAAAGGTTCATTCGATTGGGTCTGCCCGCCAGGAATTAACCGATGTAACGCCAATACATTAAAGAGGAAGAGTACCGGGTCAGAGCATAAATATGGTCTGTAACCAACCCCTGAAGAATGGCTCCATTGGTGACGAAAGGCGTTACCTTCGTAAGTACTGTGGGTATCACTGAAAGCTACCTTCCAGAGAGCCAAACTGGAAGGCTAAACCGAGACTTAAGCAAGGATAGAGGCTACTCGTACTAATCCTCCTAGTACCTGAACCATCAACGGTTCTAAATCGGCATACATACACTACGTCATGAGGGCTGGCCCCTCCAAGTACCCATGATAAAGCTGAAAGCCTCCATCCAGGAGCCTACAACAGAGAACCGACACTTGGAGGCATCGACCAAGCAATCCAAAATGCCTCCGCAATCTGCCAATGCACCCGGAACCCTCGCTTCGAAGACTGTAATCGGCACCGTTAGGAGGACCGATTGTTAGATGCCCTAAGCCAAGGAAAAAAGCGGCCCATAGGAACCATTCAGGCCTAATGACCTGTTGGTGGAAGGACCTCGGATTCCCTATAAATAGTACCCCAGGAGCTCCATAAAGGAGGAAGAACTTTTTATTCCTCAATTTAGTTCCTTTCTTCTCAGGAAGAGAAAATCATCAATCCTTGTAATATATCTACAATCTATAAATGGAAAATTCTAGGTCCCATACACCTTATGATTTGATAATCTTGTAGTGTCATAATGATGAACAGAGAGTTAACACTAACCTTTCTGAAGAGGAGATCAGCCAAGGTGCTTCGGTAGCGGAGGAAGAGGGCTTTATGGAAACATGAATCCCCCTTCCCCTCACCTTAAGGGGTCGCCATGGTTGATCCATATTTTCATGCTGAGCCTAATGCTTCCCAAACATTGTTGTAACGAAATCGTATACGAATTCCTAACCCGATCTCTGTCATAATTCAGACTCCTCTCTTGGGAAAATCTGACACGAGGGATTCATCGGAGTTAACAAATGTTGCGATGCTTTCATCCGTGAACTCAGATAAGGAGTTAGCCTGCTTTCTTCTTATTGGAATACACAATGTCACTGTCATTGCATAGAGGCTACCCATTCCGGATTCAGGATTATTTCCTGAAGACTCTGGGTCATGACCACGACAAATCTCATGAATGCATACATTACATTCTGTAATCCGGGTGTTGACGAAAAATGTCTTTAACATCTATGTATAGGCTTGGGCATTCAAAATTATGGGATGACTCAGCCCATGCAGTTGCTACTTTTTGCAGTGCTAACCCTAGCACTGTTGTGATTCCAAATCCGCTGCTTCAGAGTAGGATCCAACATAGTGTGCTAGCTATGGCATTTAATATTAATCTCCAAACTGTTGGAAAACTTGTAACGATCCGGGGAATTTCGCGATCCTGGATATCGGTAGGACTGTCAACAGGTACTCGAAATATCCGATATCCGTCCGTATCCATATCCGAAAATATGAAATTTATCCGTTATCCGACATGCGGATACGGATATCCGAAAATGTTTTCGGATACGGATATGATTTTAGTGGTATCCGTATCCGAAAAATATCCATTTGATTTCCAAATACGTGTATATAAATATATATACTCACACACACACACACATATATGCCTAAACTGAAATTAATGTACAACTGTTTTTAAAATAACCAAAGGTCCAAATTAACCGGCCCAAACCAATAACCATCAGCCCAACATACATGACACACCCGTTACCATACCCGTTTTCTTTTTTCTGGGTATGCCTTCAAAACCCTAACCAAAACAAATACCACCGCTTTCCTATTCTCATCGTTTCCAATCAAAAAAAAAACACGAAAATGGCCACGATCTGCAATCAAAAGGAAAAACATGAAAAAAAAACCAATGGTCCTAACCCTATATCTTTCCAGTCAGATCCTAAGGTTTGGAAGTAGACCTTGAATTTCTCATCAATCGCAGGTATGATATCTATTGCTCTTTTATTTGTGAATTTAAAACCATCCGATAATTTTATTTTGTTTTTAATTATTGTTTTCAAAATGTTCTTTTCTTTCGTTGATATGTCGTGATATGATCCATAAATCTTCCAGTTAAAATGTATATTAGGGATTGGGATCTATATCTATGACATTCACGCTTGGTTAATGTACATACCATGTTGAGCAGGATGATTAGAGTGATTATCTATGTATTTCTAGGGAACAAGTACGATATTTTATTTAGCACACGAACAATACTTATGCAAGCACACGAGTTATATTTGCCAAAAATGTTGTTTAATTTTGAAAATCCTATATAAAATACTGCACCTAATAAATTAGACGAACTGTAATGTGACATATGATTTTACTCTAAAGCCTTAAAATGTAAACTGATAAATTAGACGAACAAAATCCTGTATAAAATACTGCACCTAATAATGATGCAATGTGTTTGTTTGAAGGAATTTCATGTGGAGTATAAAGTGCTCAAAGTTCGAAATTAATATACAGGGAATTGTCATTCATTTTTTGTGCTTCAAAGCACAGCCATTACAGAAATTTGAAAGCAGGTCAGATCCTAAAATTTGTAGTGTGGAATTTGTATTTTTATTTGGTATTATTCATAATCCTTATTCATAATATTTTTGTTTGTTTCAGGTTGAAGCACTCTTAAGTCTCAATTCTTTCAATCCCTATGTATTTGTGTTTGTATTTGGTATTATTAAACATTTTTGTATTTGTGTTTGTATTAGGTCAGTAATTATTATATTTATGTTTTATTTTAGACTATGTTAGAACATTTTGCAAGTATTTGTAGTGTGGAATTTGTGCGATTGATGTATTGTTCGTAATTTTTGTTTAGAATTATCGAATTTGCATGTAAATGATGTATTTATAAATTTTTATTGTTTAATTTTCGGATAAATAAAAATATCCGTATTCGCCTTAGCGGATACGGATATTTTCGGATATCCGAAAATATCCGCGGATACGGATGCAGATATATTTAAGTCAGTATCCGCAGATATCGGATATGGATACAGATGTAGATTTTTTTTCGGATACGGATATGGATACAGCGGTATCCGTATCCGATTGCATCCGTTGACAACCCTAGATATCGGCATACAACACCATGTCGACTATTCAAGCATCGGAAACACCGGATAGTCCATGAAAGAAATTAGAGGGTGAGAATAGATAAGATAGAAACTTAGAATAGAAGAAGAAGAAGAAGAAGAAGCACAAACAACATCAGAGTAAACACGAATCTCACAGCGGAACGAACAATATATAATAGATGCATATCTTTGAAATAAAATCAGTATATGTATACAATAACATTATCAGAGTATAACACTTACAACACAGCGGAAATAAATAATAGCTATATATTCCTGAAGCCTCCTTCTCTAAGCTCTCCAAGTATATCTGTAAAATCCTGACTACTTGACTGCCCGTACAAAATTGGGCACCCGGGAGTTTAGGGAAAACAAAATAAACTCCGGGTCAGTCATGGGACTGGTATGAGTAACAATTTAAAACAGTTTAAGAAATTAAAAAATATCTCATAAGACCACGCCATATAACGGAACGGGATTTTCCCTTATGAGAATCCAAAATACTTGATTTGACTTTCAAAATCCTTTTTAAAGAAACGATAATCTTTATATCATAACTCTTTTGATATTGTAATAGAGTCTATCAATCACAACTAATAATCATATAGCAGAACGCTTTCATCTCACGTTCCACATATATAATATATAATCAAAAGCCACGGGCGCTTATAGGTTAATGAATTTCAACTCGCAAGGTATGGGACCACCTTCCGACGGTGTATCTCTTGAGAGGAATACACCACGTTCAACAAGAACATCTTGCAACCCAGGCTAAACATGACCGGTCACTCATTTCGCTTGAGTGTACCGAATGTATTATCACCAACGGTTAGGATCAATAACCTTTTCCCGAAAGGGACAGCATCGAAATAGATTATAGAAGTAAATGGAATTTCTCTAGATCAGGTGACAATACACCCTAATTGGCAGCTAACCACTTAGCCATGCGACCTACCCAATTTTATACCATTTCCTAGTTATAAGGCTATAGGCCACGCTTATCTCTGACAGATCACACAAATATTCACTTTGAACGTCACATCATCATACCCGCCAAATCACAAATTGATTTCCCCAAAAATACAACGGGTATACAGCTAAGAGAAACGAATTTCTCTGCCACCAAACGTACATACGTTTGAAGAGATCAACTTACGCGATCTATTAAATATACTCTGTCAGACATTATTCCATACAGGTCGTCCTGGGACTGGACAAACCAAAGGCACTATCCTGCAAACCCATCTTAGGTAGTTTCTACCTAGGATTTGCCAGAACAACCCTTGCACAACTTCGTCTTCAATTACCATCATCAAATTTGATTCGCAACGCTAATGCCCATACGGAGTGGTTTTCAGATAATATATCTGATCCCGGACTCTCCGTATTGACAATGGAAAAATTGTCAAAAACTTTGATAATCGGTGATTTAACTATCAAAGAAAAACAGGTGTACAAAAACGATATTATTTCCAAATGGAAATTCTATCGATCAATCATCATTTAACATTTATCTCTTTAGTTCATTAATTAATTTATTTCCTGCTTCCATATATCCAACATTTCCTTATTTTCTAAATTTAGAAAATATACGTTATTAATCATTGGAAAGCATTTCCATCTCTTTTTCACGTATCACTGTCATTCCAGTATTCTTTATCATCAAACATTTCATTTTCTATGATTAGAAAATATCTCTGATTATATTTGGAAAATGTTTCCAAAACTCATTCATTTGATTTAAACAGATGTTTAAATAAAACATCGCTATGCCAACTCAAACCATTACACTCATTAACTAAATTCACTTAACCAACCTTCACTATCGAACCTTAACCATTCCTTAGTTAAAAATGGAGCCAATCTAGTTGGGGAATAACTACCTCTCAGACCTTAACTGAACAAAATTTCTAACCTCGAAATAGACAAAGTTCCCCTTTTAAATCTTTAACAAACTTCCTTACGTAACTCTCGGATTCAATTTACGAACCCACTTCTTTATTGAAAACATTGATTATAAATATAGCGTAATAATCCCTACTTCTGAAATATCTAACTTCAAAATATAACTTTTATTCCTTAATTTAACTAAATAACCAAATAGATAATTTATAACTAAATAAATAAATCTTGATTAAAAATGGAAAGTGAATAGTACTTTCCCGAATTCTACATAATTGAATTTCAACGTATAATTCTCTTTCAAAAAATCTCTATTCGATAATTCCTTTTCGAATAAACTATGTTCGATTAACTCCTTTCGAATAAACTATAATCGATTAACTCCTTTAACTCTATTTGAATAAACTACATTCGATTAACTCCTTTTCGACTATATTCGATAACTCCTTTAACTCTATTCGAATAAACTATATCCGATTAACTCCTTTTCGACTATATTCGATAACTCCTTTAACTCTATTCGAATAAACTATATTCGATTAACTCCTTTAACTCTATTCGAATAAATTATATTCGATTAAATCATTTTTGACTATATTCGATAACTCCTTTAACTCTATTTGAATAAACTATATTCGATTAACTCCTTTTCGACTATATTCGATAACACCTTTAACTCTATTCGAATAAACTATATTCAATTAACTCCTTTTCGACTATATTCGATAACTCCTTTAACTCTATTCGAATAAACTATATTCGATTAACTCCTTTTCGACCATATTTGATAACTCCTTTTGAAATAACTATATTCGATAAATTCTCTTTTCGAATAAACTATATTCGTAACTCCTTTCGAAATAACTATATTCGATAACTCCTTTTGAATAAACTATATTCGATAAATTCTCTTTTTGAATAAACTATATTCGATTAACTCTAATTCGATTAACTCTATTCGATTAACTCTATTCAATTAACTCTAATCGATTAACTCTACTGATTAACTCTAGTCAATTAACTCTATTCAAATAACTCTAATGAATTAACTCTATCGATTAACCCAATTCAATTAACTCTATTCGAATAACTCTAATTCCTTTTATAATCCCACTTACTTTCCAAATATTTCCTTTCATGATATCTTATTTATTTTCTAAATAAATATTCCTTTTATCTTACTATTTATTTTCCAAATATATATTCCTTTTATCTTATTCTATTTATTTAACAAATAAATATTCCTTTTATCTTATTCTATTTATTTAACAAATAAATATTCCTTTTATCGTGTTCTATTTATTTAACAAATAAATATTCCTTTTATCTTATTCTATTTATTTAACAAATAAATATTTCCTTTTATCTTATAACAAATAAATATTCCTTTTATCTTATTCTATTTATTTAACAAATAAATATTCCTTTTTCATTCCAGTATCACTTATGGTATTTAAAATACCAAATAACAATGATCGATATCATTCAAACCCACATAGTCAACAACAGATTATATATCACATCATATATTACAATATATGAAAAAGAACAGTATTATAAATATTGAGGAATCCAGTTGGATCCCTCCGACTTGTTTCCCTGCATCACAGATGTTAAACAATATAATTAACATCAACTTCATTTCAATATGAAATATTTTGATAAACAAAATCAATAATTGATTAACGATATATATATATATATCGTTATCTATAATTTCAACCAATCACTTAGCAGTTCAACCAAACAGTCAACACACAGAATCAACCATCATCTATCAGTTCTAAAAATACGTTATAAAAATATAATTGATAGAGTTGGTGAGTTTTATTCACATTGGATAGCTATCGTTAAATAACGATTAACTATCTTTGATTCAGACGAACGTTTTATTTTGCTATAAATTGTATCGAGCTCCAATTCACTTCCAATCAGTTCCAGCGTGTAGCCACCGTCCATACAATCCCAACGGATCTGAATTTGCGCCATTCTGATTTCGGATGAGAAAGATATAATAAATACAATTTAATACATTTATTTAGATTTGATTAAAACTTAAATTCATTTTCATTGGGCCTTTACCAAATCTCAATACCCTTCCAAAACCGCACCCGCTTACTCCTCCTTCCTACATCTTCAAACCCATCGCCTGTATCACCATTACTCCATTTTCAAACTTGACGCACCCTTCCTCACTCAAGGAAATCCAAAACAAATATCACCATTAACATTCTCTTCAAAATCTCAACGCATCCATACCCAGAATATACAGCTCACAACCACCTAGAAAAATCTGACTTCGAGCTCGCCTCGCGACCCACAGTGCAGGTGATTGAACCCTTTTAACACCAAACAACCCCAAATTCTTACATCAGATGCGAAACTCCATCCTACTCCCAAATACAAACTCCATTTCGTGCATTGAAGCCTTAAATCACCAGGACTTTGAACCTTAGTTCACGCGTGAGTTTTCAGTGACGGGAAAACAATGTCGAGCTATACAAAAGTTATACGAGCGTGAAGAGATTCTCCTCAGGGTTCCAGATATATATATATTATAAATTACAGAAATTTATTTGATTTGATTTCCATTTTTAAAGCTTGCGTTTTGCTGAAGAATAAGAAAGAAGACGGTGGATTTATTGTTGACCAAGCGAATGAAGAACTTAGGGTTACGGGTAAGGTAGGGGTATTTATAGAATAGTTAAAATATTTTTATATTCGAATTTTATATTTATATATAATCAACCGCTATTTGTTTTGCTGTATAAAAAATCGTGTGATCACATATAATCTCCAAAAAATCTTGAAAATGAACATACAACTAGAGTTTGACACTACAGACCCAACGAAAGTGGTTTCGTCGAATTCCGACTCCGTTTGCTCACACAACGTATTTTTAACCATCAAAATATCGACTGTTTTCCACATTAAAAATCGGTACGGCCACATACTGACTCCAAAAATCAAGAAACTTGGAATCTAACAATAGTTTAATATTATGGATCCAACAAAATTAGTTTCGACGGAAATGGAGGTGTTTGCAAAACTGACTTTTTTTAAAGCTCTAAATAACTCATTTAAATATATAAATATATTTAAAAACAATTTAAAGAAAAATAATTTAATATTACCATATATATATATCCAAATAAAATATCATATAGCTCTGAAATAACATATTTGGATTTATATCTCCATATTTCAAATTCAGAGTTAAATTGATATTCAATTTATATTGAAAATCCATTTAAATATAAATAAATCGTTATAAACTTATAAAGGAATTCCATAGCGACTTTTCTAAATTTTGATTTGATCATTACTCAAAATCTACACGACGAAATCTCGATTTTTCTCTTTCATTAGAAAAATATCATTCACCAGCTCCGAACGTTTCTTGTTTCACAGAAATCCGAGTTGAAACGGATTCTGTATATTCGTTTAAAGTTCGAATCACCAAATTACGAACTGTCACGCCATTTCAAGCTCGATTTTAATTATAATATAATTATACGTTCAACTGTCATTTATATAATATATTTGTTAATATAATTCGACTCTAAACTGAATTATATATGATCCAATTCACACAATATTGTGAATTCCACTATTTACGACTATTTTTTGTTATTTCAGAATTAAATATATTATTTAATTTTTATATTAATTAAATATTCAACGTTATTTAATTTAAACCATTTTAAATTATTATACCACTTTTTAAATAATTAAATAAATTAATTATTATACCGCTTAAATACGGGACGTTACAAAACTCTAATTCAAAAGTTCAACACCGTTTGATTGTCATGATTTGTTGTCTTTACATTTATATTGAAGTGTGCCTGAGTTTTGCTTACTGTTTTATCGATTTTGTTTTGTACTTCTATGCCATGGGATATTAAAGCATGAATCCACATTTCATATTTCGAAGTCCCCGATGTACATGTCTTCCATTGGATACAACCAATTCAAACAGTTACACTTTAAATAGTTACAAAAAAATACAAATGATTACCACAAATAGTCAAACTGACCATTAGGAGGTTTCCTGCTGGAAGAGACCCAAAATTAAACTCACTCTGACCACTATATTCGACTGCAAAATCTGAATTTCGCATGACATCTTCATGTCTATTCCAATTCTTCCCCTTTTAATTAAATCAATGCCGATTCTTCCTCCTCCATTCAAATCAATCTGCAATTTTCCCTTTGCTGAAACCCCAACTCCGTTTACGTTCAAAAAACATACCTTTCAAAACCCTACCTCTTTTAATCGAATATGATTCTTCTACTCTGTTCCGCTGATCGTTTGGAAAATAACGTATGGTTTTGAATTACTATTCTTATAAACTGGTTTTGATTTTAACGCTTGTTATTTCAACTAAATATCAGTATATTGTCTATTTCAGTATGACTCAAATGGTTTTCTAGTTCTGAATTTGATTAAGATTCTCAAATGATTTTCCAGTTTCGATTTTGATTAATATTCTCTAATGATTTTCATTAATAATTCCTAAAAAAGTGGATCGTAAGGAGAATAAAAATAGAATGATTTTCCAGTTCCCCAAAAATAATCTCGGGTGAACAAAAAGTTTTAGTTAAGCAAGACAGTATCAAGGATTTTGGAAATGGATAAAGAAGGCTTAGAGAAGTACTGTAACCGATTGTCATGAGAATGAAGGTGGAAGCTATATTTTGGAACTGTTGGGTCATTATAAATGGTTGGATTGCTTTGTGGTTATCATGTATTAACACTCTTCTGTGCTTTTATACATTGTTGTTCCATTAATATGAACACCTTTGTTCCGTTGTTGCAAGACAGCATATCATATATTAACACAATTCAAATATGAAATCTTTCGTAGTCAGTGCTTTTATACACCTTTGTTCCATTAATATTCTTCATCTTGAGTAAAAGCTGTTAGAAATGAATGAGGAGATTGGGGAAGAAGAGGTTGGTTATTGTTGGAGAATTGCAAAGGAAGTCCCACATCAGGAAATTTTTGTTTCATCTCTCCATATAAACCAAAGCCCAATATGTTGTATTAAACAAATAAAACCAGACTTGAATAAATGGGGCTATGAATGCATTAGGCCTCTATATTAATATTTCATGTCAAAGATTGGGCCTTGGGCCTTAGGTCTCTTGGGGTCTCGTGATCAAACCGTTTCGCACTAGCGCGCATGTACGGACAGTCACGTGTGCCCAAATAGGCACTCCCACTGCTATATAAAGACTGGCTACTAGAACCAAGTTAATTTGTTTAATCTTCTGCTTCTTTTCTGCATTCTGTTCTTAAACAACTACTTTGAGTTCGTCATTGTTAGGCATTTATAAGCGTTACATTGCGGAGATCGGCCCATTTTTTCTTGGGAAATAATTGCTCAACTTCCTTCAGCGCCGTAGAGGGAGCAATGTTATTTCAAGGAAACAGCTATCGCTGGACTCGGACACTACAATACGGTAAATTGTTACTTCTTTCACGTTACTACCGATTCCGTGACTTTCCAACGGTATTCCTGACGTTTTTAAAACGTTCCTGTTTGCTATGGTAAATTTTTAATTGATATTAATGTATTTGTTGCTACGATAATAAAAGTTTTGAAACAATTTTTTATTTCATAGAAAATGACAATATCTAATAGTACTGATACTGTTGTGCCAACACTGAAAGTAACCAATACTCTACATTCATCTGTGGTTCCACCAATGACACTATCTCATGGAGAAAGGCCTGAAAAGTTTACCGGAGTGGACTTTAACCGTTGGCAGCAAAAGATGTTATTCTACTTGACAAATTGGGTCTTGCAAATTATCTTACAGAAGATGCTCCTGTCATACCAGAATTGGAACTTGATCCAATCAAAGTAGAAGACCTGAATGCTTGGAATTTTTTGATTTCATACGCAAAAAATTACATTCTAAATGGCCTCGACAACAGCCTATACAGCGTGTACTACAATGTTGCAACATCTAGACTACTGTGGTTGGCTTTGGAAAAGAAGTACAAAACTGAAGATGCAGGCATGAAGAAGTTCATTGTTGGAAAATTTCTCGACTTCAAAATGGTAGATACAAAGACTGTGATTAACCAGGTTTAAGAACTACAACTTATCATCCGTCAACTTGAAGATGAATGGATGACTTCCTCCATCGTGGAAGGACTTCAAGAATTACCCAAAGAACAAGCGCAAATAAATGACAATGGAGGAATTTGTAGTTCGACTGAGAATTGAGAAAGATAATAGGAATTATGATAAAAATATTTCTCAGACTATGGTTTCCAAATCAAGCGTTGTCGAGGCGGACAAGTCCAACAAAATAATACTTGACAACCATCCTTAAAATCGAAGAAATTTCAGGGTTCTTGTCATAACTTTGGAAAGAAGGGTCACAAAGCAAAAGAATATCACGACCCACCTAAAAAGAAGAAACCAGAAGAGAACGTGGCAGACGTTTCAGATGTTGTTTCTAAAATGGATTTATGTGCGGTTACTTCAAAATGAAACCTTGTTGGCAACATCAAGGAGTGGTTTGTAAACACCGGAGCCACAAGGCATATATATACAAATAAGTTGATGTTCACGAACTACAAAAATGCTACCAATGATAAACCACTTTAAATGGGTAACTCGTCCACATCAAAGGTTGAAGGCAAGGGAAAAATTGTGCTGAAATTGACTTTTAGAAAAGAACTCGCTCTAAATGATGTTCTGCATGTTCTAGAAATTCACAAGAACCTAATCTCAGGATCATTGCTCAGCAAGCATGGCTTCAAACTAACATTTGTGGGTGATAAATTTGTTTTGTCTAAGAATGGTGTGTATATAGGAAAGGGTTATGTGTGTGATGGCTTATTTAAAGCAAATGTAACCATTATTGTACCAAACAATGATTTGAATAAAACTGAATCTTTTCCTTATATAGTTGACTCTCTTAATCTATGGAATTCTAGTCTAGGTCATGTAAATTTTTATACTTTACAAAAACCGCTCAATCTAGAATTCATACCTAAGTGTAGAATTGATTCAAATTACAAATATCAAATTTGTGCTAAAGCCAAATTGACAAGAACCCCATTTCATCGTGTTGAAAGAGAAACCGAACCTCTAGATCTAATACATACTATTGTATGTGACTTGAAAATGTGTCAAACTAGAGGAGAAAAAATGTACTTCATCACTTTTACTGATGATTGTACAAGATATTATTATGTATATCTCCTTAGAAGTTAGGACGAGGCATTCGACATGTTTGAACAGTACATGGCTGAAGTTGAGAATCAACTCAACAGGAAAATTAAAGCTTTAAGAAGTGATAGAGGAGGAGAATATGAATTTCTATTTGAGGAAGTATGTGTTGAGCATTGTATAATACATCAAACTACAACACCATATTCATGTCAATGCAATGGTATAACCGAACGGAAAAATAGAACTCTTAAAGAAATGATGAATGCCTTACTTATTAGCTCAAGCTTGCCAGATAATTTTTGGGGAGAAGCTGTTCTTTCGGCAAACCACATTTTAAATAAAATACTGCGAAAGAAATTGTCTAAGACTCCCCGAAAAACTTTGAAAAACAGACCACCATCCTACAAATACTTAAAACTATGGGGGTGTCTTTCCAAAGTAGAATACCAAAACTAAATAAGGTCAAAATTGGACCAAAGACTATAGATTGCATATTTATTGGATATGCTCATAAGAGTAGTGCATATCGATTTTTGGTGTACAAATATGAAATTGATGACATTCATGAAAACACCATTGTCGAATCTCGAAATGTTATATTCTTTGAACACATTTAGCCTCAAAAAACCTCTGTTGAAACTATTGTTCAAATGAGATCAAGAGATACAGATACTCCCGAGGATAATGTTGATTAAAACCTGCATGAAAGAAATGTTGAAACAGAGGTAAAGGAATCCATAAGGAGCAAATGAAAAAGGACCTCTAAAACCATTGGACCCGATTTCTATGCATATATCATAGAAAATGAACCTCTAACTTACCAACAAGCAATGTCATGCCCCGATGCTCCTTATTGGAAGGAAGTCGTTAACAGTGAAATAGAATCCATTCTACAAAACCATATGTGGGAATTAGTGGATCTCCCTAAAGGACCAAAACCACTAGGATATAAATGGATATTTAAGAAAACACTAAAGACTGACATCTCAATTGACAAGTAAGGCAAGACTTGTAATAAAAGGATTTAGACAGAAGGAAGATCTAAATTACTTTGATACAGTCACTACAATAACATCAATTAGGATGCTTATTGCAATCGCATCTGTTTACAACAAAAATGGTATAAACACCCAAGGTATTAAACTGTACTTCACCAATTCAGTAGGAAATAAATGGAACCGTGTCCGATTAGCAATAAACAGTAAAAAATGTGAGAAAAAGTAAAGTAGAGACGAGATTTATAGTGGTTCAGCCGTTAACGAGGCCTACGTCCACTGTGAAGGAGATTTCCTATCTTATAATGAGAATTACAAAGTACATCAATTCTCTGACCTCATACATCTCTATATCTACTCAATATACCCTCGTTTATATGTTTTGATCTAGAGAATTATACAGGAGAATAATAGAGTTTGAGGAGAAGAAGGATGGATGAATGATTGATAGGGAGGTTTCCTTCACTCTAAAATGGTACTTGACGCCATGGCCATATCTGTGGTTGATTTTGAAGTTTAGCAGCACTTCTTGGTTTTTCCAAAAAGCCCCCCTTAAACGTGGGTAGCCATTATGTATTTTAGGTGAACTCCTCTTAGTAAATAATCTGGAATATGTTTATCCAGACTATGGGCCGTTCAATCTGCTAATTACAACCATGCCACTGGACAGCTGTAGCCAGCTGTCTATATCATATTCAGTGTTATGCGCGGACGACTTGCTGAGTGTCTCGAATAGCTGAGCGGGTCCTTAAGTGCGGGCGCGGATGCTTTAGGAGATTTCATAAGAGTGGAGTGTGGAGCCGAGATCAATCCTCCTTTGTTCCTTTCACGATCGCCCTTCTTGAACCAAGGACGCTCGTCCTCTTGTTGCCTTTGCATGGTGCCGCTTGGCTTTATGGTTATACTACGAGGTTGCTCTAGCTCGTGCAAAGAGGGTGACCTGTCTTATGTTAGCGCCTGAGCGGTTCTCTTGATGTGCAGCCTTCATTTTTGTCCAGTCGCGCTTCTCATGGCCCGGTCACACTGGTAGACTTGACCTGCCTTGGGTTTGATATTTGGATCCTGCTTAGTGTGGTTGTGTTATGTACGACCGACGCTGGTACGACCCGCCTTGTACCCCTTTACCCAGTGTGCGTAAGGTTTTTTAGGGATTAACACTTGCCCCTCGAAGTCCGTGATTTCTCTTCGGTAAGGAATTACGGGCTTCGATAAATTTGATCGCACATTGGATGGTAGGTTTATCCAGACTTGGTGAGAAGTCGTTCGTGTAAGGGCTGAGGTCGCTTCATTGTAGCTGATTGGTATTGCCTTTCCCTGCGGGCGAGAAGCTTATTGTGCTTTCTTAATTACTGCGCGAATGGCTGAATCTTGGGATGCCAATTGGGACTTGATGAGAAACTTTTTGTGTAATCGAGTGTTGAGGTGACGTGGAGAGAATGTAATGGATGAATCAGGTTCATCGTTCTGCGTTCTCATATTTCAAAATTTGGATATTTTGATAGCTGCTGGTTTTTGGGCATTTGGCGGGATATTTGCCTGGTGCGTCATACTGGATCACTAGGCCCTAATTGAGCTGTCATACCATAAAAAGAGGCTTCTAGTCTTCTTTAGCATTGTCTCTTCATTTTCCCGCCTTAGTACTTCCTTAATAAACTCATTTTAATGGCGGCTTCATTGTAGAAGACCTCGCTATTGTTTCTTGAGACTTCAGTTTTCCTTACTTGGTCGATCGTCTTACCCGTCCCCCTCTGGTCAACAGTTTTCTTCAACTTTATTTCCGGCTACAACACTCCTCTCTTCGAGTTGAATTTCACTTGTAAGTGATTTTCCCTCACTTTATTTATGATTCTGGGTTAATTCCTCTAGCTTCATAAAGGAGGGTTCTCCGTTGGCAACGCCGAGTTGTTGGGATAGATAGTTGCAATATTTGAGAAACATTGATTTGACTAGGTTTGCATTCGGACTTCAGATAGGATCCTCCGGTGATAAGCCTTAGCCCTTTTTATGCTGGCAAGTCGTTTATTGAAATGACTAGGAAACGATACTCCCCTATTCGCCATGCTTTAACCGGCTGTTCAATGGACTACTTATGTCATGGCAACACTCCTACTTTTCCTTCGATTCTTAATAATTCAATTTGTAGTTCCTTCTTTGAGCATACTTATCTATGTTGACATGCGACTAACTGCCTGCTTATCTCTCCCCCAGCTAACCCATTATGTCTGGGGAACAAGAGGATTTGGATCGGGCAATGGAGGTTGCCCCGGCTACTGGTTCTGGTTTGGTTGTTAGTGAAACGTATCCCCAGCCTTGCCCTTTTGATAGGGTGGCGGCCGGCTGTCGTAAATCGATGCTTCCTTTTGATCAGTTTTTACAAATGTGCAAACGCTTTGGGCTTTCGCCAGAAGAAACTAGATATCCCAGGAAGGAAGAATTGGTAGACTGTCCGCCCTCCGGGTATGTGGCAGTCAATTACCACATGTTGTCCAGCGGAGCGATTTCCCCCTTCAATCCTTATCTAGAGTCCATTTTGCGGCGGCTGGCCATTTCCCCGTATCAGCTTCATCCTAGTGGGTATAAAATCCTGCTTGGAATGTACATACTTTTCATGAAGGTTCGACAGCGGGAACCCACGTTCGCGGATATTTGCTCTTTATATTATTTTAAGAAGAAGGAGGTAGATGGTCCTTCTTTCTTTTTTCTAGAAAGTATGCATGACAGAATTATCACCGGCCTGACGGAAGGAGCAAGGGGGCTTCCGGATCAATATTTCTTTGTCCGATGTCCTGCTAGATTCTACGGTCGATGGACCGAAGGAGGTAACTACATCTTTGCTCCTAGTACTCTTGTCCCTTTTCTCTTCCTCATCCGGCTTTTCCTGACTTTTGTAGTGATTCCTCCTATTGTGGGACTTACTTTGGACCAGGGTCTTCTTAATTCTTTAATTTCTGTCGATAAAAGGGAAAGGAGCAGAGAGATGTTGCTTTCGGAGGAAAATCTCCGTAAGTATCAGTTAATTTACCCTACATGATCTCTTGGAAAAGCTCATGTTCACCCCCAGAGTCCTGCCAGTAAACCTCTTAAAGTGAAACACTTATCCCTTGATGTGAGCGATTGTCTTCGTTGCTGATTATCGAAGGAGGTGATAAGGAAGTTGATGAGAACGCATGTGGTTTGGGGATCGATATGGCTCCTGAAACGATCGCTGGAAATTTTGCTCGTCCTGCTGTTCAGACAGAGGGTTCCTCAGGGACATTTGGAGATTTGGGTATTTGGACTCTGCCGAATATTTGAACCAGGGTGATGTGGTGATGCCTATCCCTGCTGCACCTGATGTGGGAGGAATGCGAGGGCCTGCCCTGCGCCCCGAGAAAGCCTCCATTTTCATGGCATCCTTTGGAACTAGTTTTGATTTTTAATTGTGGCACAATCTCCCGTTAGTTTGATAATTTTTTAATGCTTGTTGAGTTTCATGTTTCATTTCCCAGGTGCAAACACAGGCTGCTCGCTATCGAACGGTTTCTCTCAACAGGCTGATCTTACTGATCCACGAAGCCTCCTACAATCTTCTCTTTCCTGTTATTCAAAGCGCCTCCAATTACCCTCAAGCTCTCAGAACCGACATACCCCTGAATCCTCAATGGTTGATTCCTTAAGGCATGAGGTGCTCGTCCAGGCCAAGATGCTTACATCGACTAAATCTTCTACAAGGTCTATCGTTCCGACTCCTGCTCAAATTCGGATAATACGCGATCACCCACCTTATAAAGTTTCTCCTGGGAATTCGACACTGAAGGAGCATTGCAGCGGTTGGGACTTGAGGGGAGTGCCTTTCGAGCTGGATTTACATCCTCACAATGAGCAAATTGCAGCGGAAAACTTGGATGTCATAAAGAGCGGTGTGAGGGATCGACTTGGTGCTATTATGAATCAGTTCGAGGCACAGTTGAATCTGGGTATGAAAGATGTTGATAAGCAGTTGGAGCATTGGGTCAAATTTGGTTACGAATTCCAAGGATTAAATGCTTGACACCTCGATCATATTGAAATCTTGGAGAATGACAAAGCTGGCTTGATTCATCTGATTGAATCTCAAGAATCTGAGATGGCTTCTTTAAGGAGTTGTCGTGCTAAGGTGGACAAATTGGAAGCCAGGAATGCTGAGCTCAAGGAGGAGTTAGAAAGCATACGAGCATAGCTTCTAGATGCCCGGTCTGCTCGTTAGCTTGCTGAGCGTCGCACGGTCTTAGAAAAACAGGCTTCAATTTCTTTAGAATAGGAGAACATGGCTCTCCAAGGCAAACTTGCTTCCCAGAATGAAATCCTTAGAACCCTTGAAAAGGATAAGATCAAGTTGCAAAAGGATCTTGATGAAGCCAGAAACGGAATTGACAATACTTTGTTTCACTTCTATGTTTGTAGTGTCATGAGCCGTGGAAGCTTGAGTTATTTGGACAAGGATTTCCCATGAACTCTGGCACTTGTTTGGGAGAGAATACTTTCGTATTCCGACGACATTGATGACGACTTACTTCAAGGGCAGCTCTTAGAGGAGAAAGATCGTGAAGCTTTAGCTAACGATAAGAGAATATTGGTGAACGAGCAAGCTCAATCGCTTATGAAGGAACGCTCGGACGCTATGGTTCCTTGTGCCCCTTCTGACTCTGTTGGGGTTAACACTTCGAGCCCCTTTCCTCTCCCAGCGGATTGTCCTACCTTCGATGTTGCTAGAGCTCAATCCGTTGTTGGGTGCCCAGACCAAGAAGACGTTGTGGCACAGTGCGCGAATTATGGTTATACTTCTTCAAATGTGGAAGATCGTAGAGCTGACTTTGCATGTCCAGAAGCTTCAGGTAAAATTGACATCTACCAATCTTCCCCGGATCTGGATTTCCTTATTTCTACACCCGAGATTGCTGAGTCCAGTGCTTGTTCCCCTTTTGGATGAGGTGTGCTTTCGACCTCTTTTTTAGCTGTTGGTGGTGCTATTGCCTAGCCTGCTGCCATTGACTCTATTTTGGTCTCTATCAGTATTAATCCTTCCACCATACCCTCATCGGGTGACCCACTTTTACCAAATGTGTCTGATCCGGATAATGATGATGAGATTTGGAATACCAAGGCTATGTCCACCCTGAAACGCAAAAGAAACTGATTGGTTAATGACTGAATATCATACGTCTTTCTCCTTTGAAGACTCTTTCTTGCGGCTGGATCAGCAAAAGCCTGAACAATTGGTCCACCTTGCCCTATATAAAAAATAGCACTTATGACCTTTGTGGTCTGATTTCAGTTTATTTTGTTTTTGAACACATACTCAGACCGGTCGTTTGTGCAAGTGCCGGCCCTCGCTTAACGTTTTATACTTGCGAGCTTACGTTTTTATCGTTTAGGGGCTATCGCAGTATTATAACTTTCATTCTTATGGGTTGTACTTTTAGTTTGTTGTTCGCGCAAAACTTATCATTCGAATTGTTCTCGCAACAAAGTAATAACTAGGCTGCGGTATGTCTTGAGTGGGCATTGGTGATTTTTACACAATGGTGATGTGCCCATACCAAAGCTCTTTTTAATTCCATAGATTATGTTGTTTTTGGATCGTAGTTTGGTCAATTCATGATTTCTTAGAAGTACGCGTGGTTATTATGTGTTTTCTTTTGGGTGCCCCCATGGGAGGTCTTGGGCTCCAATTTCGACCCAAGTTCAGTCTTATTAGTCATGATTTTCTAGGACTGAAAGACCTTGTTGGATACCCCCAAATGGCTAGGATTTCTGGTACCCCCTTTCGGCTAGGATTTCTGCTACTGTAGTCCGTCCTTCGCCTTGTTTGACTTGGTTAACAACAAGGAACAAGGATGGCCACCTTCCTTACGGTCGGGTTTTTGTTTTGTGCTGGTCCTTCCAGCATGTTTTGTCGGTCCTTCCGACACTAGGACTGATGTTTCTAGCCTAGTTATTTATCCGTGGGACATTTTTGTCATTTCCCTCGCCTTTTCTTTTTTAAGAAGAAAAGCCTGATGTCAGTTTCTCTAGCAAATGCTTGCTTTGGGAAGCTCCACCTTTTGGCTTGTTGTTTGTCTTTAGACAACATATCCAGTTAGGATGACGTGCCTATATGTATGATTTGGTTTGCACGTCTCTCGCGATGCTTTTGGGTCATCTTGCTCAAGAGATGCTTTAAGAACCTTCCTCTTGCGGTTAGGGTAAGGATAATTTACTACTTCCATCATGCCTACATTTGAGAAATCAGTCTTTAGTGTACAGTAATGAGTACGATACTAAAATGAGTACATGATAACTTTTCTTTGCATAAGGAATTTGTAAGTGATTCATCGTCAAACATGAATATAGTAAGTGGCCAAACACGGTAGATCGACAACTTTTGCTTAAGCGAACAAAATACAAAAAATAAACTGTGTAATAAGGTGGAGTCATGCGTCAGCTTCAGGCCATTTTAGATCCTTTCTTCGGAGAGTTTGCTGCCCCCTGTTTGCGGAGAAATGGGATAGTGGCCGCACACATATTGTTGCAAATGGTTCTTTCTGACCAGCCTCTTGATCACCGACTTCATATGTCTGCATTCATTAGTATTGTGCCCTGGTTGGTCATGGAATTGACAGAACCTCCCTGATTTCATAGTATCATCTTTGACTTGCATCCGTTTTGGGACCGGATAATTTATAGTGTCCTTTGTTACCCTTCGCTTTTCATTCCGTTTCGCGGAGTGAGCACTTTTCTCCTTGTCGGATCTTTTCCAGGATCCATAATTGTGACAAGCGGCTGGTGCGGCTTTCATGGTGGAGGCCTGGATAGTGAATATTTATTCGATCTTCTTTATCAATGCGTTGTTTGCTATAGTTATTTGATTCATTATCCCTGCTACTGTTTCTTCTAGCTCCTTCCTGGTTATGGCCATCTCGACTTGCACCGGTTCCTTTTCTCCGGAATGGATGGTGGGTGATGTGTCAGCACCGGAGACGTCACCGATTCTGTTGGTGGCAATTCCTCCTAGCATGCTCATGACTTCAGGTACCACGTTTCCCAGGAAATCTCGTCATATCTGAACGGGAAGAAAAACGAACACAGACCCACGGTGGGCGCCAAAATGTTTACACCAAAAATGGTCTAAATACCCAAGGTACTAAACTGTACTTCACCAATTCGGTAAGAAATAAATGGAACTATGTCCGATTAGTAATAAACAGTAAAAAAATGCGAGAAAA
The DNA here is from genome assembly GCA_030737875.1 of Allium sativum. Taxonomy (NCBI): domain Eukaryota; kingdom Viridiplantae; phylum Streptophyta; class Magnoliopsida; order Asparagales; family Amaryllidaceae; genus Allium; species Allium sativum. The sequence continues at coordinate 839,760,687 of CM060926.1, forward strand.
AGTAAAGTAGAGACGAGATTTAGAGTGGTTCAGCCGTTAACGAGGCCTACGTCCATTGTGAAGGCGATTTCCTGTCTTATAATGAGAATTACAAAGTACATCAATTCTCTGACCTCATACATCTCTATATATACTCAATATACCCTCATTTATATGTTTTGATCTAGAGAATTATACAGGAGAATAATAGAGTTTGAGGAGAAGAAGGATGGATGAATGATTGATAGGGAGGATGCCTTCACTCTAAAATGTTACTTGACGCCATGGCCAGATCTGTGGTTGAGTTTGAAGTTTAGCAGCACTTCGTGGTTTTTCCAAAAAGCCCCCCTTAAACATGGGTAGCCATCATGTATTTATAGGTGAACTCCTCTTGGTAAATGATCTGGAATCTGTTTATCCAGACTGTGGGCCGTTCATTCTACTAATTACAACCATGCCACTGGATAGTTGTAGCCAGCTGTCTATATCATATTCAGTGTTATGCGCGGACAACTTGTTGAGTGTCTCGAATAGCTGAGCGGGTCCTTAAGTGCGGGTGTGGATGCTTTGGGAAATTTTGTAAGAGCGGAGTGTGGAGCCGAGATCGATCCTCCTTTGTTCCTTGCGCGATCGCCCTTCTTGAACCAAGGACGCTCGTCCTCTTATTGCCTTTGCATGGTGCCGCTTGGCTTTATGGTTATACTACGAGGTTGCTCTAGCTCATGCAAAGCGGGTGACCTGTCTTATTTTAGCGCATGAGCAGTTCTCTTGATGTGCAGCCTTCATTTTTGTCGAGTCGCGCTTCTCATGGCCCGGTCGCACTGGTAGACTTGACCTGCCTTGGGTTTGATATTTGGATCCTGCTTAGTGCGGTTGTGTTATGTACGACCGACGCTGGTAAGACCCGCCTTGTACCACTTTACCCAATGTGCGTAAGGTTTTTTAGGGATTAATAGCGTCCATCTTGAATTTGGAAATACACCAAATGGATGTGAAAACTGCGTTTTTAAATTGTGAACTAGAAGAAGAAATATATATGCAGCAGCCTGAAGGGTTTCTAAGACCGGGAAATGAAAACAAGGTATGCAAGATAGTAAAATCGCTTTATGGCCTTAAACAAGAACCGAAGCAATGGCATGAGAAATTTGATGAAGTTATGTTTTTAAACGGATTCAAAATAAATGAATCAGATAAGTGCGTCTATATAAATTGTGCATATGTTGGATACGTCATTGTCTATCTTTATGTCGATGATTTGTTGATCCTAGGAAATAATAAGGCCATAATAAAATCTACAAAGGATATGTTGTCCTATAGATTTGACATGAAAGACCAAGGAATGGCAGATGTAATCTATGGATATAAAAATTATATAAACATCATAAGGATATGCATTATCTTAGTCACATTACATTGCTAAAATACTTGAAAGATTCAAGCGGTATAATATAACTACTGCAAAGTCACCAGTATATATGAACCTAAATTAGGTTAAAAACACTGGTGATGGTATATATCATCTTAAATACTCTTGTATTCCAGGAACCATTATGTATGTAATGAACTGCATTAGGCCTGATATTGCTTACGCTATAAGCAAGATAAGTAGATATACCAGTAATCATGGTAAAAATCATTGGAAAGCAATAATCAGAGTTCTAGGATATCCAAAATATACACAAAACTATGTGTTGTAATATGAGAAGTATCCTTCAGTAGTAGAAGGATATAGTGATGCCAGTTGGATAAGTGGCTTAAATGACCCAAAATCCACAAGTGGATATGTGTTTACATTAGGAAATGGAGCAATTTTATGGAAATTATCCAAACTGACTTGCACAACAAGGTCAATAATGGAATTAGAGTACATTGTTCTAGATAAAGTCGTAGAAGAAGCAGATTGGCTTAGGAGTTTTTTGGAAGACATTCCAAATTAGGAAAAACCGGTACCTCTAATATGTATACATTGTGATAGTCAATTTGCTATAGGAAGGGCTAATAGTACATTGTATAATGGTAAATCTAGACATATTCGTCGTAGACATAAAACCATAAGGCAAGGTTATCACTATAGACTATGTAAAGTCAAAGGATAACATTGCGGATCCACTAATTAAAGGCTTGCCTAGAGAGAAAGTTCAAACCTTATCGATGGGAATGGGCTTAAGACCTATAAACCAAAAGTTTTCTAAAACGGAAACCCCGCCTAGTTGACTGGAGATCCCAAAATCTAGGTTCAAAGAGGCAACTAAATTTAAGATAAAATTGACAACACTGTTAAATACAAACCATTCTTATGATAAGTCAGTGCACAATCTGTTAGAGAATAGGATAAGCTTATCTTTTAATGATTTCTAGACAGCGGAGTTGTACAAGACCCAAGTGGAGTATTGCGAGATACTCTTTATAGAATCACCTATGTGATATGAAGGCGCCACTTCAAAAAGAATTGTAAGGTCGAAATCTTCAAACACTCATGAGACCAAGCACGTGTTCATGGCAAAAACGAACACAAACAGAGAACCAAGGTGTTTAGAAACACTTAACGCGTGTTATCTTCATATACTTACACAAAAGGCTTACAGTTTAAAGACAATCTAGCCCACTGATTTGCCAGCAGGTTGTAATGATAAAACTCTAAGAAAAGTTCAAGGCATTGTGCTACTTTTACCGATACGATAAATATTTTGCAGAATTTAAGAACAAAATTAAGCAATCTCTCATTCATGTGGGGGATTGTTAGAAATGAATGAGGAGATTGGGGAAGAATAGGTTGGGTATTGTTGGAGAATTACAAAGGAAACAAAAGTCCCACATCGGGAAATTTTTGTTTCCATCTCTTTGTATAAGCCAAAGCCCAATATGTTCTATCAAACAAAAAAAATGAGACTTGAATGAATGGGGCTATAAAGGCATTAGGACTTTATAGTAATACTTAATGTCAAAGATTAGGCCTTGGACCTTCAAGCTCTTAGGGTCTTGTAACAACCTTGTTTTCTCGTCAAGTGTGTATTTCATTTAAATATAAGTGTTAAATTTGTGTTATGACGATTTTGCCCATTGAACGAATGTATTAAGCCAAGGTAAGATGTCGTGATATTAAATGATTCTATTTTATGCATACAGAATATATGAAAATAAAATTATTTTATATTGAATGTTAGATTACAGAATAAATTATCAAACGTCGAGTTAAATTATGTTGTCTACCAGCATCAAACAAATTAGTGAACCCGACGTGAAATTAAGTTGTCTACCATCATCAAACAAATTAATGAACCCGATGTGAATCAAATTATATTGGTTTTAAATAGTTCTGGGATTGTTAAATAATTTTATATAAATATAACAATAGTAAAATAGATATTTTATTGACCGTTGAATTAATAAATAAGTTGGCGAAGAGTTGAATGCAATAAAGTTGTTAATTGCTTAGTTGTAAACTATAAAATAAATCGTGAATGGTTTTACCTTAAGATTGAAATTTATTTATGATTAAATTTAAAACCTAAGCACAATAGAATGCAAGAAGTAATAAGTAATAAACATCTAATATAGGTCCATTAAAGCCCAAAATCGTTAAGCCCAAAATCTAGAAAGAACCCTCCTATTCTTCTAGTGGAAGTAGTCTAGTCTTCTGGGAAGTTCACATGAGAAAAAAAAAGAGTAGCCTATCTCCAATAAAAATGGGAAAACCCTTATTTCTCGAAGGGGGAAAAATCAGAAAAAAAAATATGGAAAGAGGTCGCAACCGAAACAGCGACCTCGGCTGATGAGGCTCTCATGCCTGGCGTTGAAGGCGAACGGGTGGAGCTCACTGGCAATCGCTCCAACAAGGAGGCCGCAACTGGGGGTTGCATATGTAACCCAAGCGCGAGTAGGTGAAGAGAGGGCGCCGCCTGGAGGCTGCACTGTGTGGTGATGCGTGAGAAGGAGAGTTGCGATGGTTTTAGGAAGAGCAGTGACAGTAATCTAGGAATCGCTGATTAGAATTTTCAAAGCATTGTTCGGTGAGTTTCCCCACACTCACATCTATGTCCTCTTCCATAATAGTTATATATGTTTACATATCATTGTGTGATCGGATTGGATTGCTTGGATGATTGAATTGGTTGGATTGATATTGTTGTTGTCAAATTGTTTATGAATTTGAATTGATTGATGAATTTTATTTTGGTTTAATGTTTGTATGTAGAGGGGAAGTAATCAATTTTATTTTTTTTGAATTATATTTAAATAAATTTTTTGTTTTGACAACTGATCTATTATGTGATTTTAAATAAATTGAGATATTTTTCTGTAGATAACAACAATTACCTGACATTTTATCTTACGAAGTATAAATTATAGTGTATAATGTAATTCTAAATATTGATTTGTACATCAAATTATAAATAAACTTATACTAACCATATGTATTTATATTTATGTATATGTATGCACACCAATTTATGTAAATATTATAGTATTTGGATCATATTGTTATTTGTTGACCATTATGTAAGTATGAAAACTAATTTGCTTACATGTATTTCTTACATTTATACTTTTAATTAATTATTCTAGTAGAACCACAAACAAAACCAAACACAATAGGATTATTAAATATTTTAACTAATACTGCATGAACTATAAATCAACACCCAACTCTATGGATTTGGAATAAAAACAGAAATCTGATATAGGTATTGGGACTGATTTCCAGATCCGAGGTGTTTACAATAACCGAAACAACTTAAGAATACTTGTAGGTAAGAAGGTGACGATAACTTAGACAGACCTACAAATTCATAATTAACCAATATTCATAATAATTCAAATTTGACAAATTAACAAATTTGTCACTTTTAGGCATATAATTCAAATTCAACACAAACAAATTATTTATGTTTATTATAAACAATGTATATGATTTCTCACATACCTCAAACCTATCCAAATGCAATCTAACACATCTTTTAGGCTTAAAATTCCCAAATCCTACAGATCTACAATTTATTTCGAAAAGGGGATTTGCAAAAAAGATTTAGATTGAAAGAATAATAGGAAAAGAAGAAGGAAATTCAATATTTTTTATTATCTAAGCGAAGTACCATTTATATTTCATAAATTTGAATCTAATCTCTCCAATCTTGTAAATCTGATTTGTATATGTTTATAGTTTGTGTTTTTGGAAGAGACTGATGGATTGGAAGTGGTAGAGCTTCGCTGCTGCCTTCAGAAAATATGAATAAGAGAATGGTGGTCTAGCCCTTTATTTATAGATGTAGAAATGAACCAAGACCGTTAGATTTAATTTAACAAAGATCTGTCAGTTATATATATATATATTATAATATAAAAAACCCTAGTCGTCACCTAGTGTCATCGACCAAGCGATCGATCAAGCAGCGTACCGCTCTGGTCGACCTGGCAGTGGGCGGGGAAGGAAATTAATTTATTAGCATATATGATATATTCTCTTTTAACAATTTTCCATCCGTTTTCGTATTTCATCCATAACTTTTTTCGTACGGACTTCGTTAACGAATTCTAAGCATTAAAGATGACCAGAATCTCATCACGAACACAACGGTGTAATTTTCGTGGTTAAATTCCGTCATTTGCTAAAATTCAATTTGTGGAACCTAATTAATTAACTAAACTTATTATCACCAAAATTTCGGGTTGTTACATTCTTCCCTCAAAAGAAATTTTGTCCCAAAATTTTACCAATGACTAAGTCATGGCGTTGGTGCCAAATTATCCTAAACTACACAACCAATTTGTGTACATTCAATTTTTCCAACCAACATGCACATGTGCACAATTTACATAATGAGCTGCAAACCTAAAACATGCATGCATAATGATTCTTACTCAGATCCTCCTATAGGTATGCATATTTTTTTTGAATTTTTTTTGAAAATATGATGCAAACATCCTTAAATATATTGGCAGTTCTATATGAATGCAAATTTTTGAAAACATTTTCATCCATAAACCGCACACAACTACGAATAGAAATGTAAAGCAACCAATTTTGCATCCAAACCCTATCATTCAATTCGTTAACGCATCTAAATCATCTTCTGTTTGTTTCTCTTATGCCAGAAAAAGGAAATGAAAGTGCAGAAATCCAACGTTCTTTTTGCTTATAAATGTTCCGACTATAGTTCTAAAGTGGGACTTCACCTCAATTTCCCCAAAATACTCCAAAATTCCCAACTGCAGACTAAAAATGAGGCTTAAGACAATCTTTAATATAGTAAATGAGTTAATTAATAACTCGCGTGCATCATCACAATGTATGGAAACAACATTTCCACAGCAAAAACAACGTTTCCCTTGTTATCGTTAACATCTTTACACATTGTCGCCTCTAATGCACCACTAAAACGCGCAAACAAACCATCTAGAATCTCCCTTACGCTTTGCATGTGACTATAAAAATCAAAATTTAATATATAAAAGTAAAATTGCACTTTAAAAATTCCTTATGTAAAATATGAAATCCATTTTTGATATTGTTTTACTTTCTTTATTAGATTTGCCTAAAAACAAAATTTTAGTAACGTGCGCTTTACTTCATTTAAACCATCTATTTTTATACAAAGCAGATGTTTAGACATATGCTAACTAACGCACCAAAATTCACGTTTTACATAAATTGGACTTAAAAAAGAAAGTAAATCCAAAAATGTAAATTTTCAAAAGGGATGTATTATTATATATATATATATATATCTTTTTTTCAAATAACATTTGCCAAAAAGTTTCAAAATTATATGGAAACTTCATCGATTCAAGTCACATGTACATGTAGAAGGAAGTCAGCCACAAGAAAAATGATAAAACCCAAAAATAAATCTTAGCTCAAAAGGAACATGCGACAAATAATAAATATACCCGTGACAAAACAACGCAAAAACATTTCCTTCGCTAAAATTTATTCTCTACAGAATTCTATACTTTCCAACTCTAAAACAACTGTTAGTTAGATAAGAAAATGAGATTTCATTTCTAATTTCAATACAACAGAGCTTGAAAGATAAACACAAATGAAATCCCATTACATCGTCGTGTGATTTAAAGGAACAACAAACACTAACAGTCACAAGCACGAACTACCAAAAAACCAAGGGAAAATTGTTGGACAGAGAAAATGAACAAAAACAACACCAAAACATTGCCTATAAACAACGAGAAGTCTTGCTCCACGACTACAGATCAAACCATTTCCATGACATTTTGCTAGTAATATCATGGTAGCAAAATGCTCATTCACATGTTACAGACACTACTGGTGTTGTTGGATGCTTACACATCACCATATCTTCTAAGAGAGAATTAGCGATGACAAAGGAAACCTACAACAAAATTTCTTCTCACAGAGATTCACCTAACATTATCTAAAGACAAAAAATTGATAGGTGAAAATACAACAAGTAACTCCACGAAACAACACACAAAGACAACATCTTGGATCAAATATGATGTGGTATTGAATGATGGTTACACCATCGATCGAAGAAAAGATCGGTTCCCACATTATAAGAAAATATAATTGTAACTTCCCAATTTTGGAATAATGAGCTAAGTAAGTCACACATCTACGTGGGCAGTTCGAACATAGATTACAGAACCTAAAAACCAACATTTTGGAAGAACAGATCTGCTACAAAATCTCCAAAATCGATCAAACCAAAGACCATTCAAGTTCGCACAAAACACAAATACCTCTAAAAATCTTATCGAGATTCTACTTAGAAAACCATCCTAAAATAGCTCAATCTTCACCTTCGAAACAACGATTGCCTTCGTCAAAATTCATTCCAAAAACATATGGCAAAGGCAGATGCATCACAAACAACGACCCAACTCAAGAACTTCGAAGCAAAGGACCGATGCAAGTCCATTTCTATGACTAATTATTTTAGCCCTAAAGCGATGAAATCTTATACTCAATCTGATCCAATAAAGTGGTCCCTCTCCCTAAGAATGAGACTTAAATGGCATGAGAAAGATCGAATGGTGCAATTAGGTATTATGGGACAGGAAATGATTGGAGTGAAGAAATTGGGTTTAGATCTTGGAGTACTAGTAGGGAAATATCTAATGCGCAAACTTAAACGGAAAAGACGAGGTGACAACAAAGAAAGAGAAGAGGAATACGGATATGGTTCAGCTATATAAGGAAGGATTAAAGATAGAGATTTGAATGTAACTTTTACGGCCGAGCCTTAGGTTCAAGTTGGACCAAAATTCATCAACTTTTTGACCACTCTAGGTATAACTCTAAATGGTCAACTGTTAATTGGGTTTTGGACAAAAGTCGAACCTTAACTGTAACACCTATAAAATATACCTAAAAATATAAATATTAATAACTAATGGAAATGAGCAATTGAATAATAAAATATAAAAAAGTTAAAAAATGAAATTATGCAGCATTAAGAATTTGGCTACGAAAATCTTTTATTTGGATTCATGACGAAATTATGATTCGTTTTCATATATGATATGTTGAAAACGGCACTCGTATGAAGAAATTACAATCAAATGAAATCAGACGGTAAGCACACACACACACACACACATATATATATATATATATATTTGTGTGTGTGTGTTTTAATAAATAATAAATATATATCCAGGAGATAAATAATTTGATGAATTTGAATTTCAAATGAGAAGAAAAGAATGAGGGGAAAAAAAAAATATATATATATATATAAGGTAAGGAATAAGCCAAATCAATTAACGTTATATATAATTAATATCTCCAGCCCCACATACGCTTATTGGGCGATTCAGAGACCAAGAGGTCGACCTCCCCTCCAGGAGGGGTGCCGACCATCGGTCGACCACCCTCCTTGAGGATAGATAGATCGCTTGGTGGCTGAAATGCCCAATAAGGTAGGGTTTAGGTTAGGTTTTGGGGCTAATTTATATAAATGAACGCCTAGGATTAAATCTTAGTAATCATGTGGTCCTTGCTTGCATAAGCAACTATAAATAACCCTCTATATTCCATATCCAAACCCTATCCACACTCTCTATTTGTGCCTCCACTCTTCCGCCATTGATTCCAGAAATAGGTTTTCATCTTCTTCTACAAATATATTCTTCTTTCTCTAATCTTTTCCTACAGAATTTAGATTAGAATATATACTTGGAATCACATGAAATATATATATAAGAATTTTACTCAATTGATTCTTATGTACATAGATCTCTAGAGTAGGAGTTTACATCAAACAGGCACAACAACTTCAGATCTATGACAATTCCAATCACTGTGAGTGGAATTAGTATTTTCTTAGGCATATTCTACATTTGTAAATTATCATATGGATTTGTATGCCTAAGGGGATTTGGTATAACGACAATATTAAACTGCAAAAACCTCCAAATCCTCTATTTTTATGTATGTTCACAATAATTGTCAACTTATATTGGGATTGTGGATTTGTTTTAGTAGTGGATTGAGAACAATTGGGTGAAGTACATTTATTATATTTAATTTATCCTTTTTCAAAATCTTCGATTGTAATGTAAAAAGGTTTAGATTTATTATTTGAATAGGTTTGGGTTTCTATTCTAATTAGATAATCCGAATGTATTCAGATTTGAAGCCAATCAGGTATGAACGTTTTTATGCACAACATGAAAAAGGGGTAAATTCGATAAATAAAGGTCTACGTATATATGTATATATATTTGTATATGTATGTGTATGTATGAAATTACACCTTATTCTTGGTTAATTACTAGAATTATTCCAATAAGCCTAGGATGCAAGTTGTAATTGTATGTATGTTGTATTTTCATTACTGCTATATGTTATTATGCAATTATGCTATTATGCCTTGAATGTGGTGGTCAAATGTGGAAATTAACTTGTATGCCTTAAAATTAGAACAAGTTGACAATTTTACTTCGTTAAAACGTTCTAGTTCATACGGAAACTAACGTTATTTTTGCGTATTTAATATTTTACTTATATAGCGTAATCAACAAAAATAGCGTAATAATAACGTATTAATGTGATTAGGGTAATATTTGAATTTGAAATGTCCTCATATATTGATTGCTTGTGTGCACGTATAGAATAGCTTGTGTGTATATATATATTAAATAGTGACAAACAAACATGAGGTTAGTTGTCATTTGTGGTAGAAGCCTGCCTGGAATCGATTGACAAATCTAGCAACCACAAGTGGGTCCAACTAATGTGTGAGGTCTGGGTCCCATGAGCCATTCAAATTAATACAATATGACACGAGGTTAAACCCACTTGTAGTAGAAGTTTGCCCATAACCGCCTGACATATCCAGCATCTACAATTATACGATTTTATGTGTGAGGTCTAGTATATATATATAAACCTATTGTATGTGAGAATAGGCAGTTTTACTGCACCTTGGGAAGGTCTTATGTAACAACCTGGAATTTAAGAACCAATTTAAAAGTTTAATTTAATCTATTTTTATTAAATATTGAATATAAATTGCTAATTTTTGCTCAATAAAATTTGAGAATAATTTTAATTTTTTTATTTTATTTGACTTAAAACAAGCTCAGTAAAATTACTAATTTGATTTATTAGTATGAATCAAAAAATCGATATTTTAAAAAGCTATATCAATCACTTGAAAAGGGACCATTTTCAAGACAGTCTCGGAATCTGACGAAACTACTTTTATTGGATCCGGAATGTCAAAATGTGGTACAATCCAAAATTTCAAGTCCAACGGAGTTCGTATGTGAGATAACGATATATAAACGTAAACCGAAAATTCAGTCAGTTTTCGGTTTTAGCTAGAAATTAGGTGGTTTTTCAAATGGTCTCCAAATTCGACATAGCTTGGTTCATTGGAACTATAATTTCATAATGTAGCAAGATTCCAAGTTTCGTAATTTTTGGAGTTAACGTTTAGCCGTGCGACTAGAACGAAGTTTGTAATGTAGAATTAATACCCCTTCAGTTTAAGTCAATTCATGAATAGTGTTGGGCTAATGAAAATTAGACACCAAGCCAGCTACCTCCTCCACATGTCAAGCTCTCCATAATGGGTGCTTCCATGAAGTGATACGTAGCTAATTAAGGGTTAATTAGCTAATTGTTTCATTCATTTTGCAAAAGAACACTTTAAAGCTTAAAATCCCTTTAATGAAAGCAAGCTTCCATCTTCCTCCTCTTTCTCCACCACCGCCGCTACCAAGGGTTGCCCCACCTCCTCCACCCTACTATGCCATGTTAGCACGCCACCCAGGCCTGGCCATGGGCCCCTCTTCCCTTTTGAAAACCCTAAAATCTCTCCATTCGGCAAAAAAGCTTCCATTTTTAGCACCTTGCACCATTTCCACCACCACATACCTCCTCCCCGTGAGCCCTACTAGCCACGCCAAGCCCCGACATGCCAATCCAGCCCTCCCTCTCCTTTGTGTCGCGCCGAAAAGCGAGCCCTGTGGGCCCCACGTGCCTGTAAACCCATAAAAATCACATTTTTCTCAAAACCCCATTTTGCAAAAACCTCTCCCTTCCTTCTTTGCTTAATAACTTTCGATCCGTGCATTTCTGGTCGTGGCCCTACAAATGTGTAACACCCCATATTTTTAAGATAATAAAATAAGAATAACTTAATTAAATATTCAGAATTAAGTAAAACGGACTATGCCATTGCGTCTGTCTCGAAATTCTGGTCAAGATAGACACCTGGTTTGCGTAAATCGGACACTGTATGAAGCAGTTATTAAGGTTTGAAGTTTGTATACATGTAGGAAGAATATATATATATATATATATACACATATATATATATACATATATATATATATATTAGGTTCATAAATTCAAAAATGGGTCCAGAAATTCGAAAATCGGTTAAAAATTCAAAATTTCAGAAGGCGGCAGATTTCCCGCTCAGGTGGGTCGACCCCCTCAAAGGTGGGTTGACCCCCTCATTGGTGGGTTTACCCACCTGCGGCAGATTTTAGCGGATTAGGGTTTTTGAGTTTCTGGACGTTTCTGATAGCTTTTGGTCAAATCTGAGGGTCCTTGTTGCTCCATACACCTATAAATAAGACTTTAGACCTAAACTAAACCTCATAATTTTGCGGCTACGCTGGAGCTCTGCCATTACTCTCTCTCTCTTCTCAAATCTATTCTGAAAATTAAAATATTAGCCTAGGAAAATTATGAATCCAGATCTAGAAGAGAGAATCAACATTACAAAAAGATTATTGAATCATGAAAGCAAGGTAAACTTCTAGATCCAATCATTCCATATTCTTCCTATTTCTTCCCCTTCTCTTTTAATGAAAATAGTCCACCCACGGTTATTAGAATTCAAATCAAATTAAAGGGAAAAGAAAAACAAGATGAAGGAACGGATCAGATCCAAAATTTGGGGGAAAGCATGAAAGGTGAGTGGGTTTAAGTTATAGCCATTAGATAATATTATGACTATTGTTTAGCATTCCCTTTTTTATAAATTGTGAAATTACCAAGTTAATTATAAATTATTATTATAACAAGTTGAGATGTTAATATGAATAATTCATACGTTGAATCAGTTAAAGTACTGGAATGATTACATGTTGTATAAACTTGTTAGAACATGGGCAATGATTACTGTTGTTATAATTATATAATTCGCTTGGGGCCTATTATTGAGTAAACGACATGTTAAACTTGTTGGATTAAAATAATAACCCGATTGAATGTTTACATGTCAAAATAGAATTAAACATATGTTGAAAAGGACATGCGATAAAACATAGGAAAAATTGGGCAACATGTAAACTAGATTATAGTAACTAGATTACAGTAAAAAGGATAATATGCCTAAAACCTTCATGAAATGGGAATAATTGTTAAAGAACGAGCATGCCTAGATTCACAGTAATTTGACACTGTAACGCTTTTAGACATTAGGTTAGATTGCACTTGTGATAGAAGTCTACCCGGACCCGCCCGGCGTATTGAACATTCACAAGTGATAAATCTAATGTGAGGGGTCTAAGTGCAAAATTAAAAACATGTAATGGTCCTAAGACACGAGGTTAAGTCAACTTGTGATAGAAGTCTGCCCGGACCCCCCCGCCTCCCGACAAATCCAGCGTTCACAAGTGTAGGCTTAATGTGAGAGGTCTTATGCATATATATATATATATAAAAAAAAAGATATTGAAAGGAAAAACTTGGTTCGATTTCAAAACTTATAGTTAAATTATAACCAAATTAAACATTAATTCATGTATTAATTTATAAATCGAGAGTTATGCCTCAATATAGCTTCCATCATCCTTCAGTCGATCGGATTTTAGAACTGGTTGTTTGAATCTTAGCCCTCCAAGTGTCGAGCCTCAATAGACATCCACAAGAATGCCTCCTCCTAGATCGAATCAAGGAAGATAAAAAGAATCGGTGCTAGCCACCATTAGTGAGGAATATTGAGATGAGGGTTTTGGTGGTTTTGTTTTAGATCTGATCTAACCTAATTTAGGGTTAGCCGCACCCTTATAAATGGAAGTGTGTATTCCTTTATAAAGTGTTAATTAACCATAAAATTAGAATCCAAACCGAAAGCCCATTCAAACTTCAAATAAAATATCAACGTATTGATATTTTATTTGTCCAGAATAATTTCTGTTTTATAACGCTCTGTTGTGTGACCCTATAGGTTATTACAACATTGGCAATGATTTAAAATCATATTTAAAATCATAAACAGTGATTGGCATCTAGCAATACGTCGCTGCTACCCAAGTTATAATAATATCATCGATTTGATACATCCTTTCAGTGACCAGTGTATCAATGTAATATAATCCTTTTAACCAATATATCCAGGATTAAACTAGAGGCATGGATCGTATCATCCTCTTTATTATTTAATCCGTTTATCTTGATCGATGAGTAGACTGTTTAAAACAAATCAATATTTGAGTACGACCATGCATTTCACAGTCTCACTCAATCAAAGAGGCCCATGGGTATCACTACGAATATACCATAGGGTTAAATTCCATCTAGATCATTCATAATTTTCATTTGATTCGAGACGTATCCAATGATCACTGTTATCGTTACTCTGTTACGAATAACTTTAGATGATATCAAAACACAAATATCCTCGAATAACATTATAATGATTTCAGGTCTGAGGACCATTACATCACTGTCACTGTGAAAATAACTTATGATACTGTTAATTATATTCTATGTAGTTATTTCACGGTGGGTCAGCCCAATATGCTATTCTCCAATACGTATTTATGTCTTGACTTTAATATCACGTATATTAATGATCAATGAGATGTGATCATCAGTCAATCAACATACTAGTCTCAACGCTTTATTGTTGTCCTATATAAACAATAAAACTTGACTAGGGACATTTAAGAATTATAATACTTATCATGTTATATAATCTCAAATTCAAGTCTTACTCGAATTATATAATTCCGTATTATAATTCTAGGGACTTCTATTATATTAATATTTATATTACGCAGTAAATATAATAGAATATTATTTTATTCCAAATAAAATAATAACAACAAAATTGTTATCTATCACATCAAATGGATTGCCTCTAGGGCATAAACTCTAACATATATGAATAAATGGCAGTAATGGTAATTAAATGTCTAACTCAGAAGATAAGAAAGAGGGAGATGTAATGGAACGAGTTAGTGTGATACAAAGGAAAAGTGATGTATTTCCCTAAATGACCTATTTCTGAGAACACTGTTGCAAGTAAGCCACAGTAAATAAAGTAAGAAAAGTAAAGAAATTACTTGCTACCACGGATTTAGATGGGAATATGTTATGAAATTAAATCACCGATTCCTTCTATCAAACTGATAAGGTGCATGAAGTATTTTCCTTAAATATAATAAGGAATATATATTACAGTGAGTGAAGAATAAGGATTTACAGCAGTAAAGGGTTTAAAAGGGGAATGATAATCACCTAATATAAATAAATGACATTAATGAAAATGTTGTATAATAGGTAGACTTGTCCAAGGGACAAAGTAAAGATTATAACTTAGGTTATAACAAACTATTAAAGAAATGGGATAACTGGCGAAATGAGAGAAGGGACACTTAATTGGAAATTAAGAAATCGGTAAAGGGGGAAAAACTAGAATCCAGTTGAGGAAAGGGGGATATTATATGAAATATAAGAAATTATACTTAATTATAAATTAAGTAATCAGTAAACTTGGAAGTCTGAAACCCGTTGATAAGAAAAATATGTTTAGGCTTGTCCTAGAGACAAGAGGAAATTATAACATAGGTTATAATAAATAGGTAGAGAAACTTATTAATGGGCCTTAGTTAATAGAATTAAGTTAATAAGTAAACAACGATAAGTGGTATTGACAATGTAAATTGGAATTATGATTAAATGAGAAAGAATGAGGAAAACTTATGAAATAAGTTATGCTTAATCATAAATAATGACTGACATATTAAACAGAAAACATGTGAATTGGGATATACTTAATTACATATAAAGTAAAACATGTTATTGTAATGATGAAATCAAACAATAATATAAAGGGGATAGTGGATTACAGACCTTAGGCCACAATCTAGAGAATAACATGCTGTGGGCCTATTAATAAACTTAAATGGGTTAAGTTACATGACTAAAATTAATAAGCAAGAGAAACTTGGTAATTTGAATAAGAATTCAATATGAAAGGGAATAACCAAGTTAAATGGAAACCCGGTGAGGTAAAGCAAGCGCGTAAATGAATGTTTAGACACAGGGTCTAACAACATATTAACGTGGGGCGCTTGGACCAGTCCGTACGTTTGATGGTGAATAACCCAACGGGGTAGATCATCGAGGTGTTATAAGGCACAAGGGGAGCGCACATTCATCTAATTGTTCTGACGGCTCCAAAGAACTAGAGGGGAAGGACACGACTTCCTGGGGTACGTAAGGTGCTCCTAGTAGTCCTCTGTGCGGTGAAGTATGACTTAGGTTGTACTCGCAGGGTTCGGTCTGCGTGTAACTACTAGATGGGTGGGCCTTGACTGCAAAAGTAGCTGTGCAGTCAGAATGCTGTGACGCGGTGACACCAGGGTGATTCGGCGGTTGCCTCAATGGGGAGGCGGAGGGTCACGACCAAGGATAGTAGATTGTCGGATACCCGTCATCGACAGCCAGTGGGATGCGAAAAGACTAGAGCTAAACCCAAGATACCATTTCGCCCTTAACTATCGGGGTAAGGGGTTGAGCGGAGACGCCAAATGGATGTTTAGATTGTGTGTTATTAGGGGCATGTCGCTTAGCTTTTGTAGTCTTTACTAGTTGAGGGAGGGGCCCAGGTGGGGCCATAGCCACCATGAAACAGACCCTAGGAATATTTGTAGGGGCTCTTAAGACGGGCCTGCACAGGTATGGATATGCTCCCGACTGAGTTCCATGTTTCTTGCATCGCCCTACCATTGAACTCGGTGCACATTAAAGGACATGCAATTGAGGCATCGAGATACAATTAACAGTATGTACGAGGGACAGTCTAGATACATGCGTATCTGCTCTGGATGGTGTATCGTAGACTTGAGGGCATTACTCCGGTATGAATTCTGATTCGAACAAAGGTGGCAGTCCATACGTCGCGTAGCATAGAAATAACAGATATATGCGGAATGTAACGTTGTTATATAGAGATCCGTACGTCACTACGGCATAGGATGAGGGACTGCGTATATTTCGATGGTAT
Organism: Allium sativum; assembly: GCA_030737875.1. NCBI lineage: Eukaryota > Viridiplantae > Streptophyta > Magnoliopsida > Asparagales > Amaryllidaceae > Allium > Allium sativum. The sequence continues at coordinate 839,777,405 of CM060926.1, forward strand.
TACGGTGGATACCGTGTGAGTGGGGTACCATGGGGTGTACCTTAATATTGGGGGTAGCTACGCATATATTGTATTAGGTTAATCCACTGGGAAGTAAATGGGTACGACGTGTGTGTAAGCCTTGAGTGTTGTTAACCCAAAAAACCTAATAAATAAGAAGATATGATTGAACGGTATATGTAGTGTTATCCAAAGTGTATAATTTAAATCCAGTCACCAGAACTTGTGTTCTGACCCCTCTTCTCATAACATACTCGCAGGTTAGATTGTGGCGGGGACATGATAGCCTTGGATACTGGTTAGGCAGTATTATAAATACGGTAAGTCTATATTTTGACTATATTATATTTTATCCATTCCGCTGTGAGATATTTTCTGAGCTCTGACATGTTTTTTGTCTCTGTCTTTTCTGCATGATACCAGATAAAACCAATCCGAGTTTCGATAGATTGGAATTTTGAAAAAAAAAATTGGTCTGTCATAATTCGGGTTATCACAAAATGAAAGTCGTAAACCTCATTTTTCTCTACGAATTTGACATATCAAAATCGAATTTTGGAGTTTGGAGCTGCTCGGAAAATGCGATCAAAATCTGCATACCTAAAAGATTGAAGATTTCTGGCGAATTGGAGCGTTTTGGGAAGAAAGTCCACTAGTCAAAAGTTGTCCGGAATGACGATTTCTGATGAATTGTGTGTATGGATGTTCGTCGTTTGAAGCATGGATCAATGGATCATTCGCCAAAAGGGTGGATCTTGGTATGGATCGCACGTATTAATGGATTGGGGTCGCATGTTGATGGATCACCATGATTATTGCGCAAAAAATGGATGGACCGCACGAAAAATGATGGATCGTCTGGAAAATGATGGATCACCCGGAAAATGATGGATCACCCGGAAAATGATGGATCGCAAGAAATGGACGAAGGGCGAAGCTTCGATGTTAATTCAAGACAGAATATTCGAAGTGTTGTAAAGTGTTCATTGATCATCGTAATGCAACAAATGTGAAGATGACTCAAAGTTGTGAGCTCGTGGAGAATGGTTTCTCGAGACGGGGTCTGAGCTTATGGATAGTCGCTAGTGATGACGACTAGAGTTATGAAGGCTTAGACGTTATCGTTGTCGTAAGTTCTAGCGGGCTCAAATCAGGGATATAATAGTGACGCCTAAATGATTAATGGGACTAGTCGAGTGCCCTGGGTCCATGGGATGGGCCTAGTTGTCTCAGGGAGGCAAATGTATATGGGACGTGCAGATGTCTGACTAGAACTGGGGTTACCATTAGCTCTTGATGATTGGTAGGTTGGGCCAATCATACGATTAATGATGGTTTCAAAGCAGGATTGGCGGTGTTAGCTATAGTCATGGATGATTTTTTTTGCTTGTACCGTCTTGCGTAGATTGTCCAAAGTCTGAGGAGATATCTCTTGAGTGCTTGTCTGATGTTGGTTTAGGCCTTTGGGGCTTGTGCTTGAGGGATGTCGATTTCAATTAGGATGGTCTACGCTTGATAACTGGTTGCCATGAATATACTGTTTGTTTCTATCTGATTTTTGTAAAGGCTATCACTGTCGGGCGTGGGGGAGACGGGTTGGGTTCTTCCCTGATGTGTTGGTAGATTAGTTGATTGATTTACCTATATACTTTATTGATGATGTTAGATAGTTGTTTTATCGCTCATTAAGACTGTTGTCCGACTCAAGGTTTTATGTTTCCTCTTATTACCTTGGGTTGTTCATCCATTGTGCTGTGGATGGGTAGACGAAGTGGCAGGTTACAGGTGAAAGATCTTGTTGAGACGATGTTGCAGAGTGATGGCGAGTAGGAGGCTTACATACTATTGCTTCTATACATATATATATATATTGTTATTTTTCCGCTGTTATGATTTCTCTGAGTGATTGTAGTGAGGCATTTGGTACAGATTCTTTTTTTGTCCTTTTTTGCATGGATATTCTTTCAAGTTAATATGGAAGTTTAAGTTTTTGCTCAATTCTGCTTCACTATTATATGCATGCTGTATATGTTCTATTATATTTTATCTCTACGTTGTGAGTTATACGACAGGGCCCACTTATGTTAACCCGCCCTGATGATCGTCCATGACTGCATAACACGTCTTTCAGCGCATTATTCCTCTTGTTAAGCACGGGAGTTATGGGCGGTCCTCACTAGTATCTTGGGTGATAGAGACCCCTTGTTCACATGTGAATTTTGGAGAAGCCTACAAGCCGCATTGGGAACGACCCTAAACTTAAGTACAGTCTATTACCCTCAAACTGATGGCTAGATGGAAAGAGTGAATCAGATCTTGGAATTTGCTCAGATCTTGCATCATCGACTTCGGAGGAGTTTGGGAGCAGCATCTACCACTCGTAGAGTTTACATATAATAATTGTTTTCAAGCAAGGATTGGTATGTACCCTTTTGAAGCGCTTTACGGTAGGCCCTGCAAATCGTTAACTTGTTGGTGGGAAACTACCGAAAGGTTCTATTCGGACTAGACTTCGTCTGTGATTCCACGGAGAAGATTTCCTTGATTAGGCAAAGGATGAAGGCAACCCAAGACCATCAAAAATCGTATGTCGATAAGCGAAGGAGGGAACTTGAGTTTAATATTGGAGACTTAGTCTTCGTAAAGGTATCCCCTCTCAAGAAGACTGTTCGGTTTGAAAAGACTAGGAATACAGCTCCAAGATTTATTGGGCCTTTTCACATCATCGAGAAGATAGGAACTTTGTCCTATCGAGTGGGTCTCCCAGAATGTCTATTGGGAATTCATAATGTTTTTCATTTATCTCATCTGAGGAAATGCCTTCATGATTCTGCTATCAAACTCGAGCTTGATGGAATTGGGGACATAGGAAAGCTCAAGTTGAAGTTCGGGGTGCCCCGTTCCACTGCAAAGGTTGTAGATCACGTAATCAAGAGGAGACTCCCCAATTAAACCATTCGCCTCGTCTGAGTACAATGGGGAAATGATCATGTGGAAAGCACATGGGAGACCAAGGATAAGATGAGACAGACTCACCCAGAGCTTTTCTTTGGTAATTTTTCCTCCAAATTACGTTTATGGATGCGTTGTGGTCGCCAGATTGGATGTTAGGAAATGGATGCAACACAATTGCACAGCGCACTTATATAGAAATATATGCATATTATGTTGTTTTGCATACATACTGCATCACTTATTACACATACACGCTAGGATTGAGCTCACATTAGTAAGACTATAGTTCATAATCACCGTGAGTCATGGATGAATTAAAAATAACATGGGTGTACAACAAGAATGTTTAGAGCGAGTTTTTTTTTGCCCCTTCAAACAGATTTCAGAACGAAATCTATTTTAAGGGGTGGGAAGAATGTAATACCCCGTAAAATATACCTAAATATATAAATATTAATAATTAATGGGAATCATTAATTAAATAATAAAATAAAAAATGCTTAAAAATGAAATTTTTCAGTATTAAGAATTTGGCTACAAAAATCTTTTATTTGGATTTGTAGCGAAATTCTGATTCGTTTTCATATATGATATGTTGAAAAAGGTGCTCGCATGAAGAAATTACAATCAAATGAAATCAGATGGTAAACACACACACACACACATACACACACACACACACACACATATATATATATATGGTTTAATGAATAATATATATATCCATGAGATAAATAATATGATGAATTTGAATTTCAAATGACATGATAAGAATGTAGGGACAAAAATAGTTTATATAAGGTAGGGAATAAGCCAAATCAATTAACGTTGTATATAATTAATATCTCCATCCCCACATACTCTTATTGGGCGATTTAGCGACTAAGAGGTCGACCTCCCCTCTAGGAGGGGTGTCGATCGTCGGTTGACCACCCGCCTAGTGTAACAACCTGAATTCCGAAGACCAATTTTTTTTCTTCAAAATTCTAATCGATTGAAACCCTTGTTGGTTGTTCTGGTATCCTGCAGAAAAGACAGAGATATAAAATATATCAAAGCTTAGAAAATATCTCACAGTGGAATGGATAAAGTATAATATAATAAAAGTATAACCTTACCGTAGTAATAATACTGCCTAACCAGTATCCAAAGCTATCATATCTTTGCCACGAATCTAACCTGCGAGTATGTTATGAGAAGGGGGTCAGAACACAAGTTCTGGTGATTGGATTTAAACTATACACTTTGCATAATCCTACATATACCATTCAATCAGATTTCTTATTTATTAGGTTACTTGGGTTAACAACACTCAAGGCATACACACACACGTCGTATCCATTTACTTCCTAGTGGATTAACCTAATACAGTATATATATAGCTACCCCCCAATATTGAGGCACACCCCATGGTACCCCACTCGCACGGTACCTACCGTAATGCCATAGAAATGAAAGCAATCCCTCATACTACGCTGGAGTGACGTACGGATCTCTACATAACAATGTTACGTTCCACATATATCTGACATTACAATGCTACGTAAGCGTACGGACTGCCACCTTCGATCAAATCAGATTTCATCGCAGAGTAATGCCCTCAAGTCTACGATACATCACCCAAAGCAGACATGCATGTATCTACACTTTACCACGTACGTATTGTCAATCGTATTCGATGCCTTAACCGCTCATAACCTCTAATGTGCACCGAGTTCCATGGCAGAGCTATACAATAAATACGGAACTTGGTCGGGAGCTTTTCCATATCTGTATAGGCCCGCCTTTAAGGGCCTCAAAATACAGATATCCCTCGGATCTGTCTTTTATGGTGGCTATGGCCCCACCTCGGCCCCTCCCTCAACTAGTAAAGACTACTAGAGCTAAAAGACTTGCTCTTAACAAACAATCTAAACATCCGGTTGGCGTCTACCCTCAACCACCGTACCTCGATAGTGAAAGGTGAATGGCATCTTGGGTTTAGCTCTAATCTTGTTGGTACCTGACGATCTACTATCCTTTTTGTTCCTGACCTTGCCTCCCGTTGAGGCGATTGTCGAATCACCTTAGTGTCACCTCGTCGCAGCATTCTGACTGCAATGCTACTTTTGCAGTCAAGGCCCACCCACCTGGTAGTAACGACCAACCTATGCGAGCATAGCCTAAACATCTGCCACCACACAGAGGACTACCAGAGGCACCTTACATATCTCAGGAAGCCACGTGCTTCCCCTTCCAGTGCTTCGGAGCTGACAAAAAAATCAGATGAACGTGCGCTCCCCTCATGCCTTATGACACTACGATGATCTACCATGTTGGATTATTCACCCTCAAACGTGCGGACTGGTCCAAGCGTCTCACTTTAATATGTTATTAGACCCTATGTCTAAACATTCTTTTATGCGCTTGCTTTACCTCATTAGGTTTCCATTTAACTTGGTTATTCCCATTCAAATTGACTTCTTGTTCAAGTTACCAAGTTCCTCTTGTTTATTAATTTCGGTCTTATAACTTAACCCATTCAAGCTTATTAATAAGCCCACAACATGTTATTCTCTAGATTGTGATCCAAGGTCTATAATACACAATCCGTTCATATTATTGTTTTATTTCATAATTGCCATAACATGTTCTACTTAATATGTAATCAAGTATATCTCAATTCACATGTTTTCTGTTTAACATGTCTGTCATTATTTATGATTAAATATAACTTATTTCATTTCATAGGTTTGCCTCATTATTTCTTATTTAATCATAATTCCATCTTATACTGTCACTACAACTTATCGTTGTTTACTTATTAACTTAGTTCTCTTAACTAAGGTTTACTAATAAGTTCCCTTTTCATAAATATAACTTATGTTGTCCTTATCAGCATATCTCAGATTCTCGTTCTCACACATAACTTAATTTACATTTAAGTACAGCTTATCTTATTACATAAGTTATTCCAATTTCCTTATTGTTTATTATAACCTAAGTTATAATTCCCACTTGTCCTTAGGACAAGCCTACCAATTATGTTACATTCTCATTAATGTAATTTATAATAGGTTATTATCATTCCTTATTCATTCCATTTCTTTTACTGTTGTAATTATCTTTCATTCATTTCCTTATTCATTTTCATTCATTTCCGTTAATCACAGTTAGTGCCATTTAATTCTATCCTTATATATATGCTTATGTACTAGACCTCTCACATTAAGCCTACCACTTGTGGATGTTGGATTTACCGGGCGGTTCCGAGCAGGTTTCTTCCACAAGTTGGCTTAACCTCGTGTCTTAGCACCGTTACATGTTTTATTTACGCACTAGACCTCTCACATTAAATTAACCACTTGTAGACGCTGGATTCTCTGGGTGGTTTCAGGCAAACTTTTACCACAATTGGAATTTAACCTCGTGTCTAAGTGCGTTACAGTTTTCTATTTACTGTAAAGTTTAGCGTATTATTCTTTTCAATTCTTTACTGTAATCTATTTTACATGTCATCATATTAAGCCCATTTTATGTCGCATGTTCTTTCTAAAATGTAATTGGTTCTATTCTAACATGTAATCATTTAATCATGTATTTGTTCAAATCTAACAAGTTGACATGTCATTTTCTCAATTCTACATCTAATAATTCAGGTACATAAAATGCCACAAGTGAATCATGTAACTACAACAGTAATCGTTACACATATTTTAACAAGTTTGCATTTCAATAAATGAACATTTTAGCATATTAAACGTTTCAACGTATGAATTTTCCAAAATATTGATATTTTAACAAATTAATATTTCAACATGTCATATTAGCATTTTATCACTTTACATTGCATAATAACGGGGAATGTTAAACGATAATATATCATTATCAAAAATGATATAACTTAAATCCACTCACCTAAATTGCTTTCCAATTCCTGAACCTGGTCCAGATCTAGCAGTCTATGGTTTTGTAATATCCCATATTTTCTGACCATTTATTGGAGATATTTTTTTTATTTAACATATTGAATTAAATAATGGGGTTCGACCATTTTAATTTGAAAATTTAAATTATATTAATAATATAATAATTTTTTTTCGGGATATTGAGAAAATGTTGAATTTGCTGTATAATGTGAACGAGCGATTTAAAGTGGTTTAGATATGGTTTATTTTGAATTATATAAATATATTCGTTATTAAAACGACGTCAGAACGTTTAATTCATAATTATATTATAAACGAATTAGAAATGGCGCGGTAGTTCGTAAATTTCGTTATGAACTTCAACTGAGTATACATAATTCGTTTTAAGTCGAAATTCTATGAGACCAAAAACGTTGGAATCGATTTGATTATATCTTTCATATGAAAGAGAAAAATCAAGATTTCGTGTCATAATTTGTTAGTTATGTCCGGTTAAAATTTTAAAATAGTCGCTATGAAAAATCGTTATGAAACGATAACGTTTATTTAAATTAATTAAATAAGGATTTGTATAAATATTTGACATCGTTAACTCAAAATTTTAATTATAAAGTTTAGAATCCGTCTTAGTCTTGTTGAGGGCTACATGATCTTTCGTTTTGAATTTATTCGATAATATCGGTTTTTTTTTAAACTGTTTTAGAATTTAAATTAGATGGTCTTGACATTTTATAAGATTTATAAATAACCAAACGAACATATCAAATATTTAACTCTTGCCATAAATATATATTTGGTTCCGGGAACAAAAACAAAAACGACTAAATTCCTAAAATAGTATAGCTCAATGCATAGTACTAAATAAAGCACATCAAAGCCAAAGAACCCAATACACTATATGGTTCAATACAAATAATGGTAAAAACCAGGGAAAAAATGCAGAAGTCTCTTCCAATGGAAACACTCCAATACTAAGACTGGAATTTTAAAAGAATTGTAACATTATTTAAGATCTCCATTGCCCTGTGTTGGTCTAACTAAACTGCATTTCCTCACAAAGGCTTAATTATGTCATGTAAATACACCATCCATATAAAAGTTAAGTCACATGAACCCACACGTCTATCTCAATCAATATATGAATCCACATACTCGTCAAAAGTATTACAACCATAAAAGTCAGAAATTTCATTGGAAAAATCTAATAAAAAAATGAATTCAACAATAAATCGAACAGCAAAGAAAATATATACACCATCAAATTTTACAGATTCGAATGTGACGGTATATTTTCATACATAAGGAAATCTAAGAGAAAATCTTCTCACAACATCAATCTTCGTCACCAACAATCCGTCCTGAAAAGTAGAGAGAGACAACTATGAGTAGCTAATAGGTATAAATATATTTCAAGTTGTAAAGAAGAAAAAAAGAGAGACATTGAATCAACAGTGAAATAACAGATACGAAACATTGATTCAACAACTCAAGAAACGATAGGGTACACAGCTATAGAAGCTAAATAGGAAGACAGTACGCAAATCATTCAAAGGAAACCATATATATATTATATACATGTGTTTTCAAATCCTGAAATGAAATAAACAAGTCAATAGCAAAATTGACAATACAAAAATACCATTCAAGGGTTGTATATACAGTGTGAATAGACAAGACCATATGAATAAACCGTGCATAGTTGTGTCTAGCCTATCCTGGGAACAGCTAAGACATTGCATTGCTAAGATGATGAAAGAAAAAATGATAAAAGAAAACAGAGGTAGATTTTTTTACATAAAATCTTTAGTGTATCCTACTGTACAATATCCCAATTTGAGATCGAATGTGATAGTTGTACTCAGACAGTACAATACAAGCAAGACAATACATGGAAATCCTATTGGAAGGCATCACATATTCACTGTTAAACATCACACAAACCAAGTTCCATCGCAAAGATCATAGCAGAACCGAAATCACCTAGGATTTAGGCACAACTAAGTCTAGCTAGGATGTAACAATTCGTAAATCACTGAATCCTTTCTAGTATAAATACACATGGTGTGTTCAACCACAAAAAAAATCAACTCAGTTCGAAATGAACAAAAATTCGAAACAACAGAAAACCGAAACAGAAATTAAAATTTGAAAAAAATACATAGCTTTTGGAGGGCCTCGATCTGAACTGGCGGAGGCCGTTGTGGGCATGGAGGGAACTCTTTAATTTCTAAGGATTTAGGGGTTATCAATGAAGCGTTGGGGTTCACGATGGTTTACGAAGGAGGTCGAGGAAATTGGGACAACCAGTGAAGCGGTGGTGGTACAACAGGACGAGGAAGGGGTTTCGGTACAGAGGGTTTGCCATTTTTTTCTTTTTTCCTCTCCGATGTTTGTGGCGACGGATGAAGTGATAAAATGGAACTGAGGGTTTGGATCGATGGCTTTAGGGTTATAAGGTGGATGCGGTTTTAATTGGGATGGGCTGGACCAAGTAAGTAAGGCCCAATGTTTTATTTTATTTGAACCTTACTTAGTTAAATATCCTTGTGAACTTCAAAAATTAATTAGAAATGCAAATGTGATCAGAATTCGATGAAACGAGAAACACTGGAACCGTGAAGACGAGTACTACGCGATGGACGAGGACTAAGCAGGGCAGACAACAGCTGGATTTCTCGGTTAAATTAAACATCATTTAATTTGACTGAAATGAGCTGATTTAACGACGAAATCAAATCAAAGGTGAGTTAAACTCACTCAGTGATTCCCGCTTATATTTTATAAGTTGGGTTTTTATTCTTGTGTGTTATGGTTGCTAGTATTTTGACTGGTTGATGATAGATATTCATATATTGTTGAACTGATGAAATTAAACGTCGTTTAATTTCAGTGAAACCCAAATCGTTATTTTAATGATTGGTCCCAATTAAGGTAAGTTACCTTATTGATCACGTTTATAAAATAAACGTGTTTCATTAAATGAATTGTTTTGATTGACTGTTGTGGCTGATATTGAATTGTCGATATAGACTGTTATGAGACCATTATTGAATTGTTTTGATTGGATGGTTGAATATTGACATGAAATTCACCATTTGTTTGGTTTAAACCAATGGGTACTATTGGTTGAGTGATCGGCAGTACATGGCCTATGAATTAATCGTTTTATAAATATCGATCTACCGTCAGGTAAATCGACGAGATGAATTATAAAATTTATTTTATAATTGAAGACTGACTTTTAAATCTATTATTTGAATTAAAGTTTGTAAAAGGGAAATAAATATTTATTATTTATTTATTTAATTTATAATTGATTTCAAATGAATTTATAAAGGAAATTCCTGATATGTATTAGAGTTATAAGCGAATAAGCAGAAATTAACTTAGTATGATATAAATAATTTTCTGAATCAAGGAATTAAGAAATCATGATTATACTTGAGAAGGAAATAAGAAGTTTAATGAAATATATTATAAAATGGTTATATGAGATGTGTTTGGTATTAAAATAAATATTGGATTTTGAATTTCACTAATGTCTATCTGAAGATAAGAAAGTTGTTGGACAAGGTCTGAGAGGTAAATAAATACCCCAACTTGGACGACTTTGGGATTATCTGAGGATGATATTAGTTGAAATGGAAAAAGGGGAAAATAATTTATTTTCATATGGAAAATAATAACGGGGGTAATGGAAGGGTCGGGAACGTGTAATGAGATTTCCTAAGTAATGGAAGGGGAAAGATTTTAGATTTATATGTATATACATTTTGTAATGATATCCCCGAAGTAAAGAAAGTAAATGAAGATTTTGGTATTTCTATAATAGAGGGAAATTTAAAAGTAAGTTTCAAGAATGGATTTACTCTAAAGGGATGAAGGGAAATTAACTTATTCAAGTAAAGAAACCAAAGAGATTCCGCGACATTTACAAATGATGGGATGAGTTGGTTTTCCCAATATTGATAATGAGAAATAAGTTTGAACGATAGTAGAATGGAAGATTGAATATGATTATAGAATATATTCCTGAGTATGAAATTAGTAGTTTGTAATAACCTTTCGTTAAATAAGAAATGAAAAGCTATATTGAAATATTTAAGAGTTAAGATTTTACTATCGTTAATCATTTTTTAAAGAGGCCATGTAGTGTTGTACTGGACTGATAAACTCATGTTTTTCACAAAATTATTTATTTGATAGTTAAATCACCAACTATCAAACTTGACCATACGATCATTGGCACGGAAAGACCGGGATCGAATTTATATTCGAAAACCATTCCGACCAGCGAATACGTGAAAGAAGATTATTAAAGATGTTGCAAGTGCAGACCGGTCAGAGATATTTCAACAATAATTCTGTCATGATTGGAATCTACGGATCGCAAGGACTTCTCGCTACTGATCTGTAGGGTGATTCCTAGGATGCAGTAGGAGGGTGCCTCCGGTTCGTCCTGTTCCTGGATGACCTGTATGGACGGATGTCTGACAGAGTATTTCCAAAGGAATTACATGCGTTGATTTCTCCAAACGTACCATAGTTGATGGCGGAGAAATGGTTATTCTCTAGCCAAATAAATTAGAGTATTATTGTAGATGTCAATCAGTGTGATCTGGCGGATCTGACGATGTGGCATTCAAAGTGTATGATGACCAGATGTGTTCTGACCTCAAGCCTCATCAACCGGGGAAATGACAAAAAATCGGGCAGGCAGCATGACTATGTGGGTCGCTCTCATTAGGGTTTATATTCACCTATCTAGAGAAATTCCTTTTGTTTCTTACTCTATCGATTCTGCCCAGTCCGGAAACGGTGGTTTGAGCCCAACCGTTGGTGATATCCATTCAATACACTCAAGAGAAATGAGTGGTCGGTCATGTGTGGGCCGGGTTGCAAGATGTTCTTGTTGAACCCAGGTGTATTCACCTCTAGAGATACATCATCGGAAGGCGGTCCCATACCTTGTCATAATTGGGAATCCAATCTCCAATAAGCGCCTGCGGTTTTGATTGTATACTGTATATGTGGAGCATGAGATACAAGCGTTCCACTAGATTGTTATTTACTTGTATTTAGACATTATTATAATACCAGAAAAGATATTGGTTTCAAAACTGTTTTGGGTTATCGTAAGGTAAAAACCATCCGTGTTTATGTGCGGATTTGGTCTTAAGATTATCCTTTTCTTTTGAAAGATTTTGAATTGAAAAATCAAGTTGAATGATTTACCCTTAATACTATGCGAATTTATCTCACTTTGGTTCACCAGACTGACCCGGTGTTTTTTAAATGCTCGAGTTAGCCCGGAGTGTACAGGTTCAGGTTATTGAATGCGGTGAAGAAACAAGCTGGAAGAGTTCAGATGTATGATATAATTCCGCTGTGTTGTATATAAGGGTAGACTATTATAACTGTCCAGATGTGTTCATGTACTCTGCTACTGTAAGTTATTTAAAGCTCTCAATAAAGATTTATTTCTTTATTATATTTTGTTCCGCTGCGATGTGAGACTCTGTGTTATGTTGGTTCTTCTTCTTCTTCTATTCTTATATTTCTTTCTTTCTTATCTCACCCTCTAACTTCTTTCCATAAACGTTCCAATGTTCTCGGTGTTTTGGGGGATCGGCATGAGATATGGTAAGGTATTTATGTCGATTTTCGAGGCCGAAATCCCTGGGTCGTTACAGTGGTATCAGAGCTGAAGGTTGAGTAGTAACCTTGGCTCTGTGGCGTAACCCGATAAAGATGGGGTTAGTAATACCCTAGATTGAGTTTGAGTGTATATATATATGAGAGCGTATTTGTAGATTTTATATACAAATGTTTTGTATTATGTTGTAGGTCGGTTCAAGTGTTGAAAAGCGTTGAACTGGTAAAGGAACACAATATTGTTTTGAAGAAGGGGTAAATGAAATAATTTTACTTGAAAATAAATTTTTGTATAGAAAGGAAATAATTTTCTCAAATTATTTAGATATGGTGTAATGACTAATTTGAATGGGATTCAGAATTTGGTTAAAATTTTGAATTGGAACTTGACTGGGTTAAGTGAAATTGAATTAAATAATTAATAATGATATTGGAATTAATTAATAAATGAGGTTGAAATTAAGTAAAGTTGATTTGAATTTGGAAATTAAATGAATAATAATTAAATAGAAATCAATCGAATATCAATCAATTGATATTTAAACATGTTGAATTAAATTAAATAGTAGAATTGAATGTGAATTTAGTTGATTTGATTTAGTTTGTTGTGCCTTGGTTGTTGATTGATTATTGACTGTTTGTTAGATTGGTTGAATATATTTCATCCATGGATTGATAAAGAGTTAAATAAACTGAAACCCAGAAAGAGAAAAAAAATGAAGTGTTATGTTTCATATACGTGTTACTTATATGGTGGATTGAGTTAAGTACAGGTGCCCGGGGATTATGAGGATTGAGTTGATAGCGTAGATTACACGTAAATTAAGTAGTAGACTCAATCGCGCTCGAAAAAGGCATGCCTACACGAAAATATAAATTTTGGTTTTGATTTTTGTTTTTCGACCGTGTGGATTGATATTATTCGTTCCTGCGATATCACAGAAGTTCCTCCGTGCAGGGGAGACTCTGCTGAATTTTTCGAGAATTTAATGTGTTAGAATATTTTCGATAATACTTCGAAATTTTGTTTTACCAAAATAAATTGGTTTTGCTTTGGAATAAAATATATTTTTAAAGTTAATGGGATTTGCAACCTTTTTTTTACCTTGGCAATTTCGAGGACGAAATTATTTTAAGGGGGGAAGAATGTAATATCCCGTATTTTCTGACCATTAATTGGAGATATTTTTTTATTTAACATATTGATTTAAATAATGTGGTTCGACCACTTTAATTTGAAAATTTAAATTATATTAATAATATAATAATATTTTATTTTTGGGATATTGAGAAAATGTTGAATGTGCTGTATAATGCGAACGAGCGATTTAAAGTGGTTTAGATATGGTTTATATTGAATTATATAAATATATTCGTTATTAAAACGACGTCAAAACGTTTAATTCATAATTATATTATAAACGAATTAGAAATGGCGGGTAGTTCGTAAATTTCGTTCTGAACTTCAACTGAGTATACAGAATTCGTTTTAAGTCGAAATTCTGTGAAACCAGAAACGTTGGAAACAGTTTGATTATACCTTTCATATGAAAGAGAAAAATCGAGATTTCATGTTATAATTTGTTAGTTATGCCCAGTTAAAATTTTAAAATAGTCGCTATGAAAAATCATTATGAAACGATAACGTTTATTTAAGTTAATTAAATAAGGATTTGTATAAATATTTGATATCGTTAACTCAAAATTTTTATTATCAAGTTTAGAATCCGTCTTAGTCTTGTTGAGAGCTACATGATCTTTCGTTTTGGATTTATTCGATAATACCAGATTTTTTTTAAACTGTTTTAGAATTTAAATAAGATGGTCTCGACATTTTATAAGATTTATAAATAACCAAACGAACATATCAAATATTTAACTCTTGCCATAAATATATATTTGGTTCCGGGAACAAAAACAGAAACGACTAAATTCCTAAAACAGTACAGCTCAATGCATAGTACTAAATAAAGCACATCAAAGCCAAAGAACCCAATACACTACATGGTTCAATACAAAATAATGGTAAAAACCAGGGAAAAAAAATGTAGAAGTCTCTTCAAATAGAAACACTCCAATACTAAACTGGAATTTAAAAACAATTCTAACATTATTTAAGATCTCCATTGCCCTACGTTGGTCTAACAAAACTGCATTACCTCACAAAGGCTTATTTATGTCATGTAAATACACCATCCAAATAAAAGTTAAGTCACATGAACACACACGTCTATCTCAATCAATATATGAATCCACATACTCGTCAAAAGTATTACAACCATAAAAGTTAGAAATTTCATTGGAAAAATCTAATAAAAAAATGAATTCAACAATAAATCGAACAGCAAAGAAAATATATACACCATCAAATTTTACAGATTCGAATGTGACGGTATATTTTCATACATAAGGAAATCTAAGACAAAATCTTCTCACAACATCAATCTTCGTCACTAGCAATCCGTCATGAAAAGTAGAGAGAGACAGCTATGAGTAGCTAATAGGTATAAATATATTTCAAGTTGTAAAGAAGAAAAAAAGAGAGACAGTGAATCAACAGTGAAATAACAGATACGAAACATTGATTCAACAACTCAAGAAACGATAGGGTACACAGCTATAGAAGCTAAATAGGAAGACAGTACGCAGATCATTCAAAGGAAACCATATATATTATATAAATGTGTTTTCAAATCCTGAAATGAAATAAACAAGTCAATAGAAAAATTGACAATACAAAAATACCATTCAAGGGTTGTATATACAGTGTGAACAGATAAGACCATATGAATAAACCGTGCATAGCTGTGTCTAGCCTATCCTGGGAACAGCTAAGACAATGCATTGCTAAGATGAAGAAAGAAAAAATGATAAAAGAAAACAGAGATAGATTTTTTTTACATAAAATCTTTAGGGTATCCTATTGTACAATATCCTAATTTGAGATCGAATGTGATTGTTGTACTCAGACAGTACAATAAAAGCAAGACAATACATGGAAATCCTATTGGAAGGCATCACATATTCAATGTTAAACATCACACAAACCAAGTTCCATCGCAAAGATCATAGCAGAACCGAAATCACCTAGGATTTAGGCACAACTAAGTCCAGCTAGGATGTAACAATTCGTAAATCACTGAATCCTTTCTAGTATAAATACACATGGTGTGTTCAGCCACAAACAAAATTAACTCAGTTCGAAATGAACAAAAATTCGAAACAACAGAAAACCGAAACAGAAATCAAAATTTGAAAAAAATACTTAGCTTTTGGAGGGCCTCGATCTGAATTGGCGGAGGCCGTTGTGGGCATGGAGGGAACTCTTTAATTTCTAAGGATTTAGGGGTTATCAATGAAGCGTTGGGGTTCACGGTGGTTTGCGAAGGGGGTCGAGGAAATTGGGACAACCAGTGAAGCGGTGGTGGTACGACAGGACGAGGAAGGGGTTTCGGCATAGAGGGTTTGCCATTTTTTTCTTTTTTCCTCTCCGATGTTTGTGGCGGCGGACGAAGTGATAAAATGGAACTGAGGGTTTGGATCGATGGCTTGACGGTTATAAGGTGGATGCGGTTTTAGTTGGGATGGGCTGGACCAAATAAGTAAGGCCTAATGTTTTATTTTATTTGAACCTTTTCTAGTTAAATATCCTTGTGAACTTCAAAAATTAATTAGAACTGCAAATGTGATCAGAATTCGACGAAACGAGAAACACTGGAACCGTGAAGACGAGTACTACGCGATGGATGAGGACTGAGCAGGGCAGACAACAGCTGGATTTCTCGGTTAAATTAAACATCGTTTAATTTGACTGAAACGAGCTGATTTAATGACGAAATCAAATCAAAGGTGAGTTAAACTCACTCAGTAATTCCCTCTTATATTTTATAAGTTGGGTTTTTATTCTTGTGTGTTATGATTGCTAGTATTTTGACTGGTTGATGATAGATATTAATATATTGTTGAACTGATGAAATTAAACATCGTTTAATTTCAGTGAAACCCAAATCGTTATTTTAACGATTGGTCCCAATTAAGGTAAGTTACCTTATTGGTCACGTTTATAAAATAAACGTGTTTCATTAAATGAATTGTTTTGATTGACTGTTGTGGCTGATATTGAATTGTCGATATAGACTGTTATGAGACCATTATTAAATTGTTTTGATTGGATGGTTGAATATTGACCTGAAATTCACCATTTGTTTGGTTTAAACCAATGGGTACTATTGGTTGAGTAATCGGCAGTACATGGCCTATGAATTAACCGTTCTATAAATATCTATCTACCGTCAGGTAAATCGACGAGATGAAATATAAAATTTATTTTATAATTGAAGACTGACTTTTAAATCAATTATTTGAATTAAAGTTTGTAAAAAGGAAATAAATATTTATTATTTATTTATTTAATTTATAATTGATTTCAAATGAATTTATAAAGGAAATTCCTGATATGTATTAGAGTTATAAGCGAATAAGCAGAAATTAACTTAGTATGATATAAATAATTTTCTGAATCAAGGAATTAAGAAATCATGATTATACTTGAGAAGGAAATAAGAAGTTTAATGAAATATATTATAAAATGGTTATATGAGATGTGTTTGGTATTAAAATAAATATTGGGTTTTGAATTTCACTAATGTCTATCTGAAGATAAGAACGCTGTTGGACAAGGTCTGAGAGGTAAATAAATAACCCAACTTGGACGACTTCGGGATTATCTATGGATGATATTAGTTGAAATGGAAAAAGGGGAAAATAATTTATTTTCATATGGAAAATAATAACGGGGGTAATGGAAGGGTCAGGAACGTGTAATGAGATTTCCTAAGTAATGGAAGGGGAAAGATTTTAGATTTATATATATATACATTTTGTAATGATATCCCCGAAGTAAAGAAAGTAAATGAAGATTTTGGTATTTCTATAATAGAGGGAAATTTAAAAGTAAGTTTCAAGAATGGATTTACTCTAAAGGGATGAAGGGAAATTAACGTATTCAAGTAAAGAAACCAAAGAGATTCCGCGACATTTACAAATGATGGGATGAGTTGGTTTTCCCAATACTGATAATGAGAAATAAGTTTGAACGATAGTAGAATGGAAGATTGATTATGATTATAGAATATATTCCTGAGTATGAAATTAGTAGTTTGCAATAACCTTTCGTTAAATAAGAAATGAAAAGCTATATTGAAATATTTAAGAGTTAAGATTTTAAATACGTGTTGTAATTCAAGAACCGATATTAAATCTTACATCAAACTCATCGCACTAGTTAAAATATCTTTATAGTTCTCCTTATCTTTTGGAAGCTTCACTTTCCAAATATAATTAATATCGCTTAATTCGTTTATTAAATAATTGTTTACTAAACATCATTTTAATTAATTCTCGACTTATTCAAATAACCTTGTTTTAAACTGGATTATCATTACAAAATCCTATTTTTCAACTTCGTTTACCAAGCTCGATTTCAATCCCTTTTCCAATCTCCTTTCTTTCGGGAAATCCCTTTTCAATTCCCTTAACTTAATTCCATTCTCAAGTATTCCGAATTTAAAACAACGCTTTAATTTCACATTCCCTTTATAACCAGGTTTATACATTTCAGGTTTTACCTAAACCCCTTTATATCCCCAAAACAATTACTTACTTAAATATATCCCATTAAGAAGTAACTAATTAAATAAATAAATTACTTTTACATTTATTATTGTAAAATCAGTTTTATTACAAAGATGAATAATAAATTTCTTTAAACTCTTCTTAGAATTCAAACAACCATTTGTTAAATGAATTTATTTAGTTTATCAACAAACTAATTATAAAACCCAACTTGGTCAATTCAAAACACGATTACTCCTCCAACCCATTCCAGTTAATTCCTCATTTAAATTAATTAAAATATAATTAATTTAAACAAGTTCATTTAACTGTTCATTTAACACAATTAATCAAGTACTTAACCACTAGGTTATTATTCCTTATTTGCTTCATAATACTTATTAACGTAAGAATTTGTTTTCAAAAACCATTTCATAATTTCTTATAAGATTTAATAAATAAATAAATAATATTTATTGCCTTAAAATAATTTAAAAAGTAATAACTTTCCAAACTACTTTAGTTATAAAATAACCTTAATATTTATCGACTCACTGTCGATAAAATCCATATTTATAAATCGATCGATTTCCAGGCCAGGTGATGCCAATTTCCCAACCATACTACCCATTGATTAATATCAGATATAAATGTTGAAACATGTTTCCACAATCAACAATAATCAATCATCCCTTTTATTTGACTGAAAATTTCTATAACAATCATCAATCAATTAACAGATCATTCAAACAATTCAACCAATTTCAAACACGTTATAAACGTGGCCTATCAAGGGAGATTTCTTTATTTGGGTAAAATCAAAACGATTGGTATTTTACTAAAATTAAACGACCATTTAATTTTAGTGGTTGAGTCAACAATAAATATATTTAACTAGCAAACAGTCAACTACTAACAAGCAAAACACGCAAAATAAAAACCCAATTTATATCAAATATAAATGGGGAGAGCTGAGTGAGTTTAACTCACCTTGATTTGAATTCGTTGATAAAAAGATCTGGTTTAGTCAAATTAAACAAACGTTTAATTTTACTAAAATTCCCAGTTGTTCCCGATCCAGACCAGACCCTGCTCCATCTCGAAGCTCTCGTTTCTACAGTCCTAACGCAACTGAACGCGCCAGAATCTGATACCGTATGTTTGAGAAATCACCTAAACAAGTTTTATAAATAATTAAATTTTAAAACATGATGCTTATTTATTTTTATGGGCTTTTACCTTAACTGGCATCCCACATACCCAGCCCATTATCTCCCTTCAAAACCCTCACATCCGATCCTAATCCACACAAAATGAACGCCGCCTCCAGAAATTACCTCCGTGGCTGAAGATCCAAAACTCTAATCCCCTTTCCTGTTCGACGGCGTCGCAACCCCTACTCAACCACTCTCTCGGTCCTCTCCGCTATCCACCCTCAAGTTCAGCAAACCTTAAAACCCCTTCGACCCCCTACCGTGGTTTCGCCAGACAATCTCAAGCATTCCAAGGGAATAGAGTAGCTTCCTCCTTCATCCACTATGGATAGCTGACCGAACACTAATTCCCTGGGTTTCGAACCAACACACGAAATCAGATAAGTGTTTTCAGTGATTTTTGGCTTATTGTATTTTTTGTGTTGATTTTTTTCTGGTCCGAACTATTTTCTGTTTACTGTATTGATACATATTGTTCTGGAATGGACGAAACACAATGTATGATCCATATATTTATAGTGTGGTTTGGTTGAGATAAGGTCAAAGTCCATCATAGTCTATCTTAGATAGGATCATCTACCATAAGCTTAGACTAGGTGATGGAACTGTGCGATGGATTTTGGTGAAGATTTTGTTGGATTGAGTATTTACTTTCCAATACTGTTGCTCTGTTCAAAAAGAACAGTGATCGAACTGTGTGAGTATGTATAGGCTAGGTGAGGTACGACAATGACTTGTTTATTTCCCCCAAATATTTAAAAACTGTAGATTCTGATTTTTGTGTGGATTTACAATACAGTCTTGTATAAATCTACTGTAAAAATATATATACACATATTTGATGTAGATTTGGTATATGAATATATATCAAATTGATTAGTTGTTCATCTACATTTCCCTATCTGTTTCTGATTTATTTCAGATTTTCAGATCTGTATTCTGCTCATGATCTGTGGAGGCTTAATATATGAATACATTTCTTTTTAACTGTTCCCTTTCTCTTAGCTGTTCATGACATGTTCTTAGCTGTTTCTTTAGCTATTAGGCTATGCATTGCTAATTCTTTTAGTTATGCCTATGAAGGTGTTTTGCACTGTTTCATGAAAGAAACCAAGGCCTATTGATATTAATTAATTAATGAATCTTTTTAGTTCTTCGTGTTGTTATGGCTTATCATAGATTTTTGAATATAAGATTTACTGTATGTGAACATGCAGTTTTGCCATGAAAGGAATGCATGGATTTGTGCAATCCATTTCGTTCTTCTTTCCAGATTTGATATACACTTGATATTTTTTCTTTTCTTTCTTCTTTTTTTCTTTCTGCCTTCTTCTTATGCTGTTCATTACTATTATGAAATCATCCTTTTTGATGGGTTTTTCTTCTTTTCGCAGATCAAAACTGATGGGTACAACACGGATTCACTCGTCCTGGAGGCATGCAGAAGTTGATCTTCACATGTTATAGATTTGTACTTACAAAATTGTATAAAATTGTTTGCTAATTTTCAGAGTTGTTGGTACCATTGCCGCCAAGTAGTTCCATTCAAGATTTATGGTGGAAATTTGTAGTAGTTTTACATATACTTTAATTGATGTCAATGTCGGTATTAAAGTGTTGTAATGGAAAAGGATTTGGTATAGGATTATGGACGTGAGGAACTATTCTTACCTTTTTGTATTGTCTTGTTTTCCACTATTCATGATTTCTTGTTTTCCTGTTTGAATTTGATGATATCACTTTTTGTTGAATACATGATCCTAGTTCAAGATTTGGCATGCATATGATTCTATGTTAATTTTTTTTTTTAATGTATGGTATCAGCTTTTGACCACTTTGTAATGGCTTTGTTTGTATGATATTACTTATGATTTTTCATTCTACTGATGTTCTCTAAATGTTGTTCATAATGGGTTTTAGGTTCACGCCTCATGTAAGAGACCACACCGTATACTACATACTTGGAAATGTTTTATGCTCGAATCCATTTCCTTTAAATAAAACTAAATTTGCTGTTATACGCCAGGTCCAAGCGAGGTTGAAATACTCGAAATAAACCCATTTGTATTGTCGAACCAAAAGAAAATGCTGATGTATATGTCAACATATACTTTCAAGGGTTTATTTACAAATCTAATATAATATTTGTTATAATATAAATTAAATTCAAATGGTTAGATTAACGAAAATAATTAAATAAATATCATCGAATTTATTTAAACAACGTTTTTAAGTTTTAACGGTAGAATTCAAACTCGACACTAACATTCTAATTTTAAATAATATTTATATAAAAATCCTTTAATATTAATAAATAAATCGCTATAATTTAAAACGATTTCACAGCGACTATTTGAAAATTTGATTTGGACGTAACTTGAAATTTATAAGCTGAAATCTCGATTTTTCTCTTTCATTAGAAAAATATAATCGAGTCGGTTCAAACGTGTCTCGTTTCATAGAAATCCGACTTATATCGGATCCTGTATATTTAGTCAAAGTTGAAATCGAAAATTTCGAACTACCGTGACGTTTTCGAGCTCGTTTTAATTAATATATATTTATTCGAACTCCATTTAAATAAATAAATTCGATTAGAATCCATTATATTTCTAATATAATATATAAACAAATTTAAATATTCTATTTTAAATGGCCGAAAAATCTGGGACGTTACGGTAAGCGAGCTTATGGGCGAAGATGAGTGGAAGTAAGCTCTTGCATATTAATGAGATTATCAGAGAGAAATTTGTGTGATATCTCATCCCTTGTTGACATATCCACTTATCTCGTGTCTATATCAAGTCTTTGGCAAGCACATTCTAAAATTTGACCTAGTCGTTCATTGAAGGCAGCACACGTTTCCATAAACCCAAGACCAAACGGTATCCTTTATGACTTGAGGTTTAGTTTGGTCAAGATTCAAATTTGCTACAAATAACCTCACTAGTAGAGGACAAATTTTGACATTATTTTTATTATAATTAACTAGTGATTCGAAATGAAAGTGTCTAGCATATTGTTGTAATCGATAATTTGAGAAAGCATCAAACTTTACAGAAACACCTTTGAAGAATTTGGAGTCCTTCATTGCTTTGCATCTTGCCTTGGGGTATCATCCCATAGCCATTTTTGGATTAGTTCTTCGGAAGGAGGATTTGATTCTTCTTCTCTTGTTCTTTTACCTCGATTTGCCATGATTTAGTTATGAAAAGTTGAAGTTTTTAGGTAATTTTTTGATTTTGGGGGTTAGGGTTTTTATATATGGTAAAAAGATAAAGTGGTAAAAGTGAAAAGATGAAGAGATGAATGGTTGTGATGATTGGTAATAGTCATATACCCTTTTATAAAAACACGTCATTTTTAATTCAGACCTCTGATATTTTTAAAACAAATGTCAGTTTTGTGTTGATTTGAACCCGAAAGGAAATAGTTTAAATTTGGGTCATTTTAGATGTCTTTATTTTTGTGGTTAGACGTCTGATTCTGGGGTAAAAAAAAAATTTGACCAATGAATCAAACGTCTGAAATTTTTAGTCAAACGTCTGTCTGGGAAATTTTTTTAACCCGCAAGGATATAGTTCATTTTATTCATGTTTCAAACAACTATTTTATTTTGTACAAATGTATGTTTTATGGTTAAAATTCTTGTCAGACCTTATGCTCAGACGTCTGTTTCTTTTATACCAGATGTCTATTTAGGAAATTTTTGCAAAAAAAGAACTTTACTTTTTTATATATATGATTGAATGACATGGTAAATTAATATATATATATATATATATGAAACAAAATTTTAAATTTTAGAAGGTGGAGTCTTCTTTGATGTTGATGAACTCGTTCCTTCATTAGCTTTATAATTGTTATCCCACGAGTTTGGACTATACGACGGTCGTTGAGGAGAGAAGGTATAGTGTTTCAATATAGGGTTCACTGGGTCTTTTTCAGTTCGATAAGAGGAAGACGGATCAATAGGGTTTGGCGGGATTGGTAAGGGTGAAGTAACATCCTTTTCTTTTGGACCACAAAATTTGTAGATTGTTTATTTTAAAATTTATTTTTGGTAGACCTTTTACTAACTTATGTTTCGAAAGTCTTTGTATAGTTTTAAAATTTATATGACAAAAGCGCTTATGCCATAACCAAGAGTCGTTGTTATTGGCTATCAAACCATTTCTTTATTATTATTAGCTTTCGTATTTAAAACATAAATATTTCTATCTCAATTTCCTTTAAAGATAATATTTTGTTCTTTGTCAAAAATACTGCATTTGTTTTCAGAAAACGTTATTTCAAAACCTTTGTCACATAATTGACTAATACTTTAAAATTTTAACTAAGGAAACATTAGCAATAAGAGGTAAATTTGAGATACCATAGTTGCACACATCTCCTTTGCCAATAATAAAGCATTTTGAGTTATCTCCGAGGGTAACTGAGCCACCATCAAAGTTTGAAATATTGGTTAGCATATCTTTGTCTCCGGTCATGTGTTTTGAGCAACCACTGTCTAAGATCCATTTTCTCTTTTTGAGTGGGACCTGCAAAAAATATTAATAAGCACATTGGTACCCACTTTTTGATAGAATCCTAAGAGTTAGGTCTTAGGAATCCAAATCCAAGTGGGTTTAGTATCCCTTTTGTATAAATAATTTTTATTATTATGCACAGATTGCATAAATGAGTTAATATGTTTATTTCTAATCAAACTATTATTAGTTTTTGGAACCCATATTTTAATTTTATTAATCCTTTTTAAGGATTTTGATTTGTCTTTAATTTTTGAATCAATTTTCCTCTTCAGTTTTGTTTTTTTTATTGGAGGAATTTTTTATTCTTTTTTAATTCCCAAACCATTTTTGTTTGAAGATGGTCGAGAATTTTCTATAATTCTTGACAAATTTTCTCTACCCTTATTAAAGTTTGAAACATTTTTAGAGATGCTTTCTAACTTAGTTTGAATACTTCTATTTTCTAATTTTAATTCTTTTATTTTAGTTTTCAACATGTGATTCTCAGAACTAATTTCATCATTCTTTGTCTTTTGAGTTTCAATTTGTTGACTCAAAAAAGAAAGATGACTGTCTGAATTTGTAAGAGTCTCTTGAAAATTTTCAAGTTCTTCTTCTAAAATTAATTTTTCATCTTTCAGCATGTCTCTTTCAAATTCAGCTTTATTCTGATTTTCACGAGTTTCTTTAAGCTTTTTCTTTAGAGTTTTTATAACATTTAAAAATTCAGCATTAACTTCTATTGATTCTTCATAAGATAAGTCACTTGCTTAGATTCTTGAGCCATGAAGCACACATTTGCTTGTTCATTTTCGCTTTCACTATTACTGTCACTATCTGGTGAATCTGAATCTGAGTCGTCCCATGTAACAGAAAAAGCCTTCTTCTTGAATTTATCTTTTTTATTCTTGTTGTTGAAGTTTTTCTGATTTTCTTTAATTTCTGGATAGTCCTTTACCATATGACCCTTTTTATGACAATTAAAACATTCCAATTTTGAGGATGAAGGTTTGTTTGAGATATTCTTTTTGAAATTTCCTTTTCTATATTTTAGAAATTTCTTAAAGTTTCTGGCTATAAAGGCCTAGATCTTCGTCTTCTGATTCAGATTCTTCTTTATGAGCATGAAAGGCCACATTCTTCTTTTATTGCGCTAATTCCCTTTTTGCTTGAAGATTTACTTCATAAGACATGAGATTGCCTATGAGTTCTTCTGGTTTCATAGCTGATAAATCATTTGCTTCCTCAATGGCTAATACTTTTCTTTCCTAGTCGTCAGTTAGAGAGTTTAGTACTTTTGATATGATATCAAAGTCACTATATTTTTCTCCCAGTACTATCAATGCATGTAAAATGTCTTGAAATCTTGAATACATTTCATTAATAGTTTCATTTTGTTTCATCTTGAAATTCTGGAACTGGTTTTTAAGCATTGAAATTTTTGTTTGTTAGACTTTGTTTGTTCCTTCATGGATAGTTTTCAGTGTTTCGCATATTTGATATGCTGATGTACAAATGCTAACACGATTGAACTCATTTCTATCGAGAGAAAAATATAGCATGTTCATAGCTTTTGCATTTGCCTTCTCTTTTTGAACTGTTGTCCAAGCTGAATATTCTATTGTAGGTGTCGTGAATTCTTTTTGAGCAGCATTCCATGCACTAATACCACTTGCTTGCATATAAATCCTCATTCTCGTAGCCCAATAGTTGTAGTGCAGTCCATTGAATAGAGGTGGTCTTTGAGTAGATTGTCCTTCGACAAATGTTGTTGAGCTAGTACTTGGGTTATTCTCCATTTTATCAAGGTATCAAATAACGGTGTTACAGTTATAGGATGGCCTTGCTCTGATACCAATTGAAAAAAGGCTATACAGCGGTAGGATCGTTTAGAATGGAGTATAAGATGAAATATATAGTTGAGTAGTAAGTAGATATCACACAGTCGATTTATACTAGTTCGAACCACTGTCCTACATCCAGTCCCAGACTCACTTCTGGTATTTCACTATCACTATCACCCTCACTTTACCCGAAGGAATAGGTTCACAAATACCCGAACAACCGAATGGGGTTTCTTGCCTTAACTGTCGAAGAGGTCTTTCTTAGTACAGAATAATTGATGACTTATTTTTGTTCTTGTTAACACGGATATGTCAATATACAATACACCCTTCCTATAGTTTTTCCTTGGTGATAAACGTGAAGCTTGTGAAAGATTATGGAAGATTATATTGTAAATAGTGTGCTTTTTGAAAACTAGAGAGCTTTGAGTAAGATAGAAATAGTTAGAATGAAATTCAATGATTTGATCAGTTAATCAAGTCTCTATTTATAATATACAAAGAGTTGTAACTAATCACAAAGAGATTCCATCAAGAGAAATGATATAGAGAGTTGTGACTCTTCGTAATAAGTTGCAACCCTTCGTAATCAGATGTTTGAATATAAATTTCAGATGTCTATTTTGAATTTGAAAATAGAATAGCAAGGAATTAGTTCATTTCGGATCAGATTCAAACATCTGAAAAACTCAGAACAGACGTCTAAATATTATGGAAAATTTAATTTTGTCTCAGCAAACAGACGTCTGTCTGATTAAATTCAGATGTTTGTTTTCTGGGCAAAACTTATTCCTTTCCTCTTTTGAATATGAATATATATATATATATATGTAATATGTATGTGTGTGTAATCATCAAGGAAGACTTTAACATGAAAATCTAGGACTAACAGACTCTTACAACACATTCAATCTTCATTTTGGTGTTCTTGAATCTGCTTGTCGAATATCTTCCTGCAAAACAAAGTTAGTCGATAATATATATGCTTATGTTTATTTGTCATATTTAAAATATTTATATAGTGAGATCCAACAAGATGAACATGCGCTCCCCTCGTGATTATGACACCACGATGATCTACCCCGTTGGGTTATTCACCCTCAAACGTGCAGACTGGTCCAAGCGCCTCACTTGAATATGTTATTAGACTCTATGTCTAAACATTCTTTTATGCGCTTTCTTTACCTCATCGTGTTTCCATTTAACTTGGTTATTCCCATTCATATTGACTTCTTATTCAAGTTACCCAGTTCCTTTTGCTTAATAATTTCAGTCTTATAACTTAGCCCATTTAAGCCTATTAATATGCCCACAACATGTTATTCTCTAGATTGTGATCCAAGGTCTGTAATCCACAATCCCTTTATATTTTTTTTTTTTGATTTCATAGTTACCCTAACATGTTATACTTAATATATAATTAAGTATATATCAATTCACAATTCACATGTTTTCTATTTAACATGTCAGTCATTATTTATGATTAAATATAACTTATTTCATAAGTTTGCCTCATTCTTTCTTATTTAATCGTAATTCCATCTTATACTGTCACTACAACTTATCGTAATTTAACTTAGTTAATTCATGTTGTATAACGAGAAAGCTATCCTTGCAGCCGTAGCTACCTTCAAGTCATCTCTCAACCCTATCTTTGATGATAATCCCAATCCTATTGGGACTTCCTCTTCTCCTCCTCCTTCCTCTTCTTCCCCTCCTGTTAATCCAATTCATAGATTGCCTCAATCTGCTCCTGTCTTTATAGCGGATGAGGATGGGTTCATCACAGTGAAAAATCGCAAAAACAATGCAAAATCAGATCCAAGTCTGAAGAAATCAAATCAGTTTCAAAAAGGGGTTGGCAAATTTAATGAATACCCGTCTAGGGGTTTCAAGAAACCATACCTGGCTTATAGCGGGAGCCGTTTTCAAACCAAGAAGTCGAATAATGCACAAGATAATGGAAAATCAATGAGAGCCAATACCCCAATTGAAAGGGCAACCTCCACATGGGCTGACCTAGTCAAGAAAGGGGGAAAGATTCCAATCTGGATCTGAATTATATACCTCCGACATCGACAATTGGAGAAGAAAACATTGTTATTGTCAATAAAGAAATTTGCAATAGGACTGAATTCAAATGGAGCTTTTCCATTATTGCTTATGTTTTCGGTAAGCGACCGCCGTATCACTATTTTAGAGCATTTGTAGCTAGAACATGGAACCCTAGTGGTTCATTTGAAATATTTACTCGTAAAACGGATTTTTCGTCATCTGATTCACCAATATTGAGGATTGTGAAAAACTTCTTAAAGGAGGACCATATTTCATAAATGGAAACCTCATTATCCATAAGAAGTGGAACACGAAATCGATTCTTGATCGATATTTGCTTAGCACGATGCCGATATGGATAAGATTACCGGAATTAAGCCTTAGATTATGGGATAAAGAAGACTTTAGCACCATTGCTAGTGTTGTAGGAATTCCACTGAAATTGGATGAACAGACGGCGAAAGAAGCTAGATTGAGTTACACAAGAATACTGGTAGAAATAAAAGTGGAAGCGGATCTACTAAATGAAGCTATGATATATTTACATGATGGTGAAGTTATCTTACAGCCAATAGCATATGAGTCTATACTTGATAGATGCAAGGTTTGTAAATGCTTTGGTCATTCTACTGTAAATTGTGAAAACAATAAGTATACAGTAGAAATACCAAATGAATGCACAAACATTGGGATTGAAGAAGACGGTATGAATGGTATCATCTCAAATGAGACGCAAGCTATAATCTCTTATTCAACATGCCTTTCCCCATCAGTTGAGGAAGACAACATGAATATAGATCCATTATCAGTCAAAAAAATGAGTCGCAATATGATTAATGTTACTGAATTCCCTCAAGAATCTGCGGTGTATTCTGATAAAATTCAAATTGATTTGGCTCCTGACAAAACTATGGGTACTATGATATCAGTACACATAGAAATGGTGGAGCATAATGTTTTTAAAACCATTGAAGAAATAAAATCAGATGGGGAAATTAATAAACAGGTCATTGGATCCTCCCCCCATTTGAAGGATCCAAGATTATTTACAAATTCTGGAATTTTAAATTCTAATGTGGTTGATTCAGAGTAATGCTCCAGCTTAATTGCTGCTGACCCTATCTACACTAATGCTGGTCTGCTTCCTGTAGATCTTGCTCCCTCCAACCACTCAATTTCTGATAAGGATATTCAGAATGCCATAAATAAATCTATGGCTTCTTCGTCCAAAGCAGCACCTGAACCTGCATATTAGAAAAAGAAAAAAACCAGAACCATAAGCCTTTCTGACGTAGGAGCAATAGAAGAAGTTGAGGACAAGGCAGACCACGATTTCAGGAAAAAAATACATTGATAAAAATGTTAACTGGGGAAAGCAGCTGAAAGCCACAGACAAAACAAATCAAAAAAGTGGTAAACAGTCAGAGGGGAAATGGGATAGCAGCAAGCACAGTGATCCACCGTAGCTTGCACTGTATCCTTGGTTGTATCCTTATTCTTATTTTTTAATATTTTTTATTAAATGGATATTAGAGGTTTGAATTCCCCTGGTAGGAAATTAGATTTGCTTAATTTTTTGAGCAAGTACAAGCCTAGTATTATTGGTATTCTTAAGCATAAGCTTAATGACATTAATATTACTAACTTTCATATTGGAAGACTTTCTAATTGGCACATGATTAATAACAATTGTAACACCCCGTGAAATCTGTAACGTTAAGCTTCACAAATTAAAGTATAATTAATTCTAAATGAAAGAATTAAGGGAAATGGGTTACGCCATTGCGTTCATCTCAGAATTCTGCTTGAGATAGAGTCCGAGTTTGCGCGAATCGAACTCCGTATGAAGGAGTTATGGCCTTCAGAAGTTTCAGAATAAAATTTAAATTCAAACAGCTCAGTTTAAAATTCAAAATTCGAATTTCAGGTTCAAACTGGGCTGGGCGGGAAAATTCCAGCCCAGAGACCTGGTCGACCATGGTGTCGACCTGGCCTCCCCAGGTCGACCAGATCTATGTTAAGTATCGTTTGGGTTTCATAAACTATGCAAGTTCATGTTTATTTGCAAGTATAACTGGATCTATGTTAAGTATTGTTTGGGTTTCATAAACTATGCAAGTTCATGTTGAAATAGGCTTTGTGATTTGATGTTATAATTGGACATTTTGGTGAATATACAACATGCTAGTTTTGTGGTTGACATTATGCCAAGTTCAACATGTCTAAACACAAGTTTGTATTAGCCTAAACTATGCCATTTCATATGTTACCTACTTAGTTATACTTTGATTTGAATGCAAGCTCACATGACCCATATTATATGTTAGTTGAATCGCTAAATTGCAAGTTCATGCGCCACACACCTTTATGTATTGTAAATGTTACATGTGCTTGATTTCCCCTTTTCTCATGTTTATAAAGTTGGGCTGAATTGTAACAAGCCCAACACATGTTATAATGTTGCGAACATTACAAACGGGGGTAATAACATTGAGTGTAAAACATGAAAATATATGTTGGCATGTTTGGCACATGCCAACGACAATGACATTTAAGCGGTATGAATTGATATACCCAAGAATAAAAGATAAGACATTTACATATATAAATTAGAAGTAATAAAATATGTAAATTTAGAAAACACAATATGCTTAACCCGAGGTTGGATTGAGTTGTGATGTAAACCTGCCCGGACCCGCCCGGCTGTCCAGTAGTCACAACAATACCTATCCAATGTGGGTGGTTAAGCATTGAGCCCAATAAGGACCCGAGGTTAGACTGAGCTACGGTGTAAACCTGCCTGGAACCGACCGGCACATCCAGTAACCATAGCAATACCTGTCTAATGTGAGTGGTCTGGTGCTCCTAAGAGGCTAAGGACAGGTGGTAGGGTTAAGTCAACTATAACACTTAACCAAATTCAACATGTTAACAAGAATTGATGGGTGGGGTTAGGTAAATACAGACACTTAACCACTTAACATGTTTGACTAGAAAATCCTGGTAACGAGGGACCCATTTCAGCAGTAACCCAAGTTAGGTATCAACGGTACCCTGAAACTAGGCAGGGTGGGGCACGATTACTGGGCTGATTGTAAGCGGTCAAACGACGGCGGTGGGTGAACAGTGTAGGTCTAACGGGGTGCGGGCGTGCACACACTCCGGAGCAGACAACCAGGGCACCGGGGACACCAGTAGTATAACCCATGCCTTCTAAAATTTGTGTCGGGGCCGCCACCATGGGTCTTGATACACCCCATGGTGGGACCAGCATAGGTATCTACAATTCTTGGGGGCCGTATGACACATGTTAACGCGGGTAGGAGCCGATCTTTAAATAAAAATGGGGATCACTTCACCCTCATCATGGGGTGCCAGTTGGAATAAACTCAAGTAGGTGTAGAGATATAGTATGGGTGCGATAGTACATTCGATTCTAAACGTCACCTCCTTAGCTTGTGACACTTTCCTATTTTTAGTTTATATCTATCATGCCCTTTTCTTATTCACATACTGAAGAGTTACTAGACTTACTCAGGCTTTATGTATGACCCTATTTTCTATTCGTCTTCTTTACTTTCGTCCCCCCCCCCCCCCCCCCCCCCAGGTCCACAGGGAGGAAACAACTCAGCTCAGTCAGACTCTGTACAAGCTCCAAGAACGTAGATGTAGGATTTGGATCTCTTTTGCTCGGATTTTGGCTTTGGATATCACTATGGGAATTTTAGTCACTTTATTTATGTTTTATGCTTCTTTAATAATCAAGACAGTTATGCGGTTGTAATGTTGGAAGTATTTTGAGACAATTAAGGAATGTTTTGTTTGAACAAGTATTGATGAAATAAAAGTCTGTTTGGTTTCCGCTGTTTAAAATATGTGTATTTATATCTGTCTTGAGTTTATCTGTGGTCTTTACTTATAAACCTCCACCAAAATTAAGGCATTCCCTTTGTGAGTGACCTTAACGGAGGTGGAGTGTTTCAACAATCATATGTGGGGTAATGGTAGAATTGTGATTCTTCATAACCCTAATGATTGGTCTCTTGACAATTTTTTTTTAGATTTTCAATACATTCACTGCAATTTTAGTAAGAAGGGTGGTTTTATTTTAAAAATCACTTTTATTTATGCCTCTAATCTAGAGACAGATAGACATAAATTGTGTAACTGTATTGATCAATTTAGCATTAATGTTAACTGTCCTTGGATTGTTATTGGTGATTTCATTACTGTGTTTCATGTTTTTGAAAAAAGGGAAGGTAATCCAATTCCATTTAACAAACCTGAGAAAATTGCTAATTTCACTATAAGATCTGGTTCAATAGAGCCCCCAATAAATGGAAATAAATCCACCTGGAAATCTGGTGAATTTAGGAATATCCATTGCAAATTAGATAG
This sequence comes from Allium sativum, assembly GCA_030737875.1. Lineage (NCBI taxonomy): Eukaryota > Viridiplantae > Streptophyta > Magnoliopsida > Asparagales > Amaryllidaceae > Allium > Allium sativum. The sequence continues at coordinate 839,809,558 of CM060926.1, forward strand.
GGTCTTATTAAATCAGATTTTTGTTAACTCTTTTTCTAAAGTTTATTGTGGTACTTTACCTCAAAACTCCAGTGACCACACACCTATTCAAGTTACCTTTAGTAATGACAATAAGAGGGTTTTAAAATCTCGTTTCAGATTTGTTAATGGATGGGTATATGAAGAGGGTTATAAAGAGATTGTTTCAAACAGTCTTAATAATAATAACCTTTTTGGAACTGCCCAATATAAATTTAACAAATCTCTACAAATTATTAAAGGTAATCTTAAAAAGTGGAATTGTTCCAAAAATAAAACTGATGTTAAATTCAATAGGGATGAATATGAGAGATTGCAGAATGAGCTAGATGATAATAGCTCAGACATTAATAAGGCTTCTCTATTTTTTGATGCTCAAGCCAAACTTGTCAATTCTTTGCATATTCATTCAATTAATATTAAGCAGAAAGCTAAGATTGACTGGCTAACAGCAAGAGATGAAGCTAATAAATTATTTATGCTAAAAAGTCTAGCAGGAAAAATAGAAATGATATTGGGAAATTACTGGATACAAATGGTAAAATAATTAATGATGCATATCTTCTTGAGAAAAAGGCAATTCATTATTTTAACAATATATATAACTCTGAGGAGATTACCAGTAATTTTCCTATATTATTTTTAAGTATACTGTTAATATAACAGTGAGGATTTATTACTTGCTCCTATTAGAGAGGAGGAGATTAAAAATATCAGCTTTAATGCTAAAAATGATAAAATCCCTGTCCTGATGGATTTGGTGCTAAGTTTTATAAAACTCACCAGTCTGAGATTAAAACCCCATTATTTGATTCTATAAAAGATTTTTTTTTAGTTCTGGCAGAATTTTAAAAAATTCTAATCATACTTTTGTCACCTTAGTGCCTAAAGTTGAGGCTCCTGTTAATCTAGAGGATTATAGGCCTATTGCCTGTTATAACTTTGTTTACAAAATTATCTCCTCTATATATGTAATAGAGCTAAGAATTTTTTGAAATTCCTTATTTCTGAAAATCAGCGTGCCATCATTCCTGGTAGGCTTATTTCTGAAAATACTTTACTTGCTCATGAGCTTGTCGGGGATTTTAATAAGAAGAATAAAAATATTATGTGTATTAAAGTGGATCTTCAGAAAGCCTTTGATAAGATTAACAGGAATTTTATTGTTTTTGTTATGAGGCAGATAGGGTTTAATAGCAGATTTTGTGATTTAATTAAAGATTGCATTAACAATGTCACATTTTCAGTAATGATTAATGGCACTCCCAAAGGATTTATACATAGTAATAGAGGAATAAGGCAAGGAGATCCTTTATCTCCTTACTTATTCTCTATTGTTATGGAGTATTTCTCAGTTCAAATGGAGTCTGAATTATTGAATGGTAACATAAAACCTATCAGCAGAAACAAACCACACATTACTCATCTGCTCTATGCAGATGATATGCTTGTACTTGCTAAAGCTGATAGGGTTAGTTCTTCTTCAATTAAAAACATTTTTGACAATATGGATAAATATGCTGGGATTAAAGTTAATGTTTTTAAAAGTAAGATTTACTTCAGCAAAAACTCCATATATAAAAATGATATTCTTAATCTCTTGGATTTTAAAGAAGGGAAGTTACCAGTCAAATATCTTGGCTTGCCTCTTAGTATTAATCAAATTAAAGATAGGGACTGCACTAGACTGTTTGATATCATCCACACTAAGTTAGAAGGATGGTCTAGTAAGCTCTTATCTATGGCTGGTAGAATGGAGCTAACTCACAGAGTCATCACTGCTGTTATTATCTACTAGATTCAAACACATAACATTCCTAGTAGTATTATTCAGAAAATTGAGAGGATATGTGCCAACTTTATATGGAAGGGTAAATACCCTAAAATTTCTTGGGACAAAGTCTGTAAACCTAAGAAATTTGGTGGTTTGGGTCTTAGAAATATTAAAGATTTAAATGATGTTTGCAAATTAAAATTATTTTCGAAATTCTTAGAAGGCAAATCTCTTCGGGCTAGATGGATGAGTGCAAAGTACCTTAAATCAAAAAAATTCTGGACTGCTAAAAAAGAGAACCATCATTCTTATGTTTGGAAAAATATTTTGGACTTTAAAGAAATTGGAAAAAAATTAATTAAGAGAGAAATAAAGGATGGTAGCCAAACTAGTCTTTGGTTTGACCCATGGATCCTTGGTAACTCTCTTATTAATCTTTTATATTGGAATAATTTGCAAATCCTTGGGGGTGTAAAAGATATTGTCCAAAATATTATTCAAAACAACTGTTGGTCTCGTAGTAGCAGTCAAGCTGCATTTATCTATAAATCTGCTATCTCTAAGATTCCCATAAATAATAATAGTTTTAGAGACCATTGGGAGTGGAAGCTTATTTCAAAAGATAAATTCTCTTTTAAAAAAGCATGGGATTTTTTTGTTGAAAATGAAGTTGAGGTAAGTTGGTACAAGGCTATTTGGTGCAAGGCTAATTGCCCTAAAATGGCTCATTGTGCCTACTTTGCTATTTTAAATAAGCTTCCTACCAGAGACAAATGTGTGAAATGGAATAAAGATTTTGAGGATAAGTGTCTCTTATGCAAGAATGATTTAGAAAATATCATTCATTTATTCTTTGAATGCCCATTTTCCCAATTCATTTGGTACAATGGTAAATGTAAATTGAATTTTAATCGGAATATTCCTACTTTGAATATCAGAGACAGTGTTGCATACATTATGGATAGATTTAAGCCTAAAACAAATCTTTTCAACAGGGCTTGTGTGGTGCTAACTACTGTGATTTATCACATATGGAGGGAAAGGAAACAAAGAATGCATACACTTGAAGAAATCAGTAGCAGTCAACTATGGAAGAATATTGTCACTGATAGTCACATTATCAATAAAAAGGCAGCAAGGCATATAAATCACCAAAATTTATGTCAGGAATTTGCTTGTAATGAAGATATTCAAGTTGAGAAATTTATATTTGAGGGAAGGCTCAATTCTAGCAAATCCAAAGATCACCACCTTATATCCAAAGTCTGCTCCGGTAATTTACAAGGAGATCTGGAGCAAATTAAGTGCTTTAATTACACTGGTGGTTGCAATCCCAGTCCCAACATCAGATTTGCCTGCAAGGGAAGTATACTGGCGTTAGATGATAAAAAAGACTATTTAAATAGTAATTTGGATAATAATTTGTTTTGTATACCTGATGCAGAGATGCAGGATTGTCATCCAACCAAAATAGCACATGAAGCTGGTCGTTATCATCATATTAGTATGGTTAAAGACACTACAAAGCACTCTGGTTTCCTTCGTGAAGATTGCATCCATAGCCTCGACATCAAGTACCTAATGGGAAGTAAACAGAATTTATCAATAAAAAACCATTTAATTGATGCTAGTTGGAATAATGATCTGCGTATTTTACCTGATGCAGAGATTAGGGATGAGGAACCATTCACCAGTGATCTAGAGGATTTATCTTCGCTATGGAAAAGAAAGAAGATTAAAGCTCGCAACTTTTTACACAAAGTCAACAATAATCACTACAGAAGCAAGATAAATAATGAAATTTATCACTTATCTTGCTGGGAAGAAGGGGAAAGCAGTGGCAGCAAGCTCCTAGAGGAAGATCGAACCTTAAAAAGGAAGAGGGAAACCTACTTGTGCTTAATAAGAAAGAATAATAGCAAATAGGAGAATACCGTGGACAAAACCTTTGAAGTTAGGGTTTCAGCTGATCACAATAACCCAAACTTCACCAGAGATAAGATCGTTGACAATGAAGACTTTATTTGGAAGCCTCCGTGATGCTATGGAGTTTAAAGGCAGAGATCAGTGAAGCTCTTCAGCTTTCCGGCATTTTGATGTTTTCAAAGAGCTCTTGTGTTTTGAGGATTGTCAGCTAGGGTTTCATTTGTTTTGCGATGTAATATTGGGTTTGGGCGTAGTTTACCCTTATCCAATGGGCCTTGGGCCTATTTTTTCTCCTGTTTCAAAAAAAAAACTTTTCGTTATTTACTTGTTAACTTAGTTCTCTTAACTAAGGTTTACTAATAAGTTCCCTTTTCATAAATATAACTTATGTTGTCCTTATTAGCATATCTCAGATTCTCATTCTCACACATAACTTAATTTACAATTAAGTACAACTCGTCTTATTGTATAAGTTATTCCAATTTCCTTATTGTTTATTATAACCTAAGTTATAATCCCCACTTGTCCCTAGGACAAACCTACCAATTATATAACATTCTCATTAATGTAATTTATAATAGGTTATTAAAATTCCCCGTTCATTCCATTTCTTTTACTGTTGTGATTATCTTTCATTCATTTCCTTATTCATTTCCATTCATTTCCATTAATCATAGTTAGTGCCATTCAATTCTATCCTTATATATATATATATATGTGTGTGTGTGTGTGTGTGTGTGTGCGCGCGCTTATGTACTAGACCTCTCACATTACACTTGTGGATGTTGGATTTGCCGGGCGGTTCCGGGTAGACTTCTTACACAAGTTGGCTTAACCTCGTGTCTTTGCACCGTTACATGTTTTAATTACGCACTAGACCTCTCACATTGAATTAACAACTTGTGGACACTGGATTTGCCGGGCAGTTCCGGGCAGACTTCTACCACAAGTTGATTTTAACCTCGTGTTTAGGTGCATTACAGTTTTCTATTTACTGTAAATTTAGGCACACTATTATTTTAAAGTCTTTACTGTAATCTATTTTACATGTCATCATATTAAGCTCATTTTATGTCGCATGTTCTTTCTAAAATGTAATTGATTCTATTCTAACATTTAATCATGTAATTGTTCAAATCTAATAAGGTAACATGTCATTTTCTCAATTCTACAGCTAATAATTCAAGTACATAATATGCCACAAGTGGATCATGTAATTACAACAGTAATCGTTACACATATTTTAACAAGTTTGTGTTTCAACAGATGAATATTTCAGCATATTAAACATTTCAAAATATGAATTTTCCAGCATATTAATATTTTAACATATTAATATTTCAACATGTCATATTAGCATTTTATCACTTTACATTGCATAATAACGGGGAATGTTAAATGATAATATATCATTATCAAGAATGATATAACTTAAATCCACTCACCTAAATTGCTTTCCAATTCCTAAACCTGGTCCAGATATAGCATTCCATGGTTTTTCCCTAACTGGATTTTGAACCTAATAACCATGGATCCACAATTCTTACTAAAAGAAAAAGGGAAGAAAGAAGAAGAAAATTGAATAAACCAGATATAAGAATTTACCTTACTTTGCTTATGATTCTGAACACCTTCTTATTAATCTTCATTCTTTTCCTCCAGATCTTGATTCAGAATTTTCCTAAACTAATTATATTATTTTTCTGAAGAGATTTGAGGAGGAGGAAGAATGACAGAGCTTAGAAGTTGTCTCAGATAATGTGAGATTTAGGCTAGGCTCTGCTAGCCTATTTATAGGTGTTCAGAATCTTATCGTACACGCAGCGCTGAGTCAGCATTGAACGTCGTTAAGAAAATAGTCTAGATTCATCGATGAATCTTGGTTGATCTTGGGGGTGTCGACCCCCCTACAGTGGTGTCGACTCCGGTGTCGAGGGTGTCGACCCCCTTATGGGTCCCGCGAGCGGTTTTGGCGCAGAAGTTTGAATTTCGAATGTTTGAATTTTCTGGAATTTATTTAACTGTTATATTCACATATAATTTTATTATACGTATACAATTCTTCTAATGACCATTTTATGCATATGTATATGCGCACAACTTTCATTTTCTTTTCAAAATTCAAACGGTGTGCACCGTTATTTGATTCTTACCATATTTCATTGATTGTAGCCTTATCTTGAATTTATCTCTTGTGTATATATATTTCTGCATATTTATACGCATATATTCTCATATACATATATTTTTCTATATCTCCTTATATGTGCATTTGTACATTTTTTTCTCTTTAGAACATGTGTTATTTCAGTCGTTCCCTTAAAACAAAAAATATGACGATGACGAGAATTGAACTTTGTACCTCTTGTACGCAAGTCACATGCTCTAACCAACTGAGCTACTAAGGCTATTGTTTACAAGGCTTAGAATAAGGGTAGTTATTGTTCTCTTCTTACTCCTCTTTTTCATATTTGTTACAATGTCTCATTTTAACCATTGCATGAATCTTTTTCTTTTATTTCTCTTTTATTATTAATGCATAATATTTGTAAATCAGTGCACGCAACATATTTACACTGCAAGCAACCAGTCCTTTCTTTCTTTTAATTCATGCATTATATTTTTATTTGCATTAATCTTTTCTTCTTTTTCAGTGCATGTATTTATTACATGCAATCACATATTACCTTTATTTTATTCTTCCTATATATATTTATGTCTATGCATATATGCACATATGCATTATTTAGTTATTAAATTGTCATAAAATGCGGGATGTTACATTCTCATAAAATGGAAATACTTCAAATTCAAACCCACACTAACACACAAACATTTATTTTATAATAGCGTCACTTACGTAGATTTGGACGAATAAGATCAGTACATATATTTATATTTGTATTTGAATGCGAAGTTACCATAGTTACTAAATTATATCTTTTTATTATTTATTATTTATGTTATGGCCTAAACTAGCAACCAAAACAACCCTTTTTGTGTTTATCTTGTTTTAACATTCAAAATCTTATAAAAATATTATTTACTGTAATTATTGTAAATTTTGCCTAAATTATTAAAAGGGAAAGATTTAACGTCATTTCAAATCACAAGGAAACAAGTTAGTATTTTGTTTAGAATAGTTGTTGCAAACAATGTACAAAATGCGTGAATTTGCACATCTCTTCTTATTTGGTTTATTTATTTTTCTTGTAGATTTCGATCAACGCCTCTCTGTACAAAAAGAAAAAAGGACAAAATTACAATAATCAAGTTGAACCACAAACAAAACCAGATACAAGAGGATTATTAATTATTTTAATCAATACTGCATAAACTATAAATCAACACCCAACCCTATGGATCTGGAATAAAACTACAAATCTTATAAAGGCGTTAGGACTGATTTCCAGTTCTGAGGTGTTTTCATTAACCACGACAACTCAAGAATAATTGTAGGCAAGAAGATGACAATGACTTAGAAAGGCCTATAAATCCATACTTAACCAATATTCATAACCTGTAACGTCCCAGATTTTTCTGGTATTTAAATCTGTTTATATATTATATTGGAGATATAATGGATTTATATCGAATTTATTTATTAAAAATAGAGTTCGTGAATATCGGTACGAGTTTAGAATGTTCAACGTAATCTGCTATATATGTACACACCAGGACAAGGTCCGTGCTCCGCACACGGTTAGATACTCGTATTTACTGTTTGAAATTATTAACTGGAAAAAGAAGAAATTAATATCAGTTCGGTCGAAACTAATATGCTGCAAACTAGTACAATAAGCAGTGTAGGATCGACACAAGCAGGTTTTCACGTTCATATCAACTTTGTCTATGAGCCCTACATGGACACAGTGGAAGAATTCATTTGTAGCTAGTCACTTGCGTACAAAATATGGTGAGGTCCGCCGTTACCATAGCTTCCTATTTGCCTAGAAAGACATATCATACTGTACAACATTGGAAACCTTATTATAATATAATGCCAGGTATAAAAATATGCGTTGGATGTTATAGTCTACTTTTGTACCAAGTTGCAACTTCATATTCATTATTAGGATTATATAAAGAGGTAGGTACAAAACTGTATAAAATTTAATAATATAATTATGTGTTGTCCTTTCACTAAACAAAACAGTAGAAGAAATTTTACAGTCCAAACCAAATATAGATACAAACGTATAGGGTGCGTTCTTAACCAACGCGAGCGGGGCATTTGAGCGGGGTATTTGAGTGTGGTACTGTAGCGAACGGGGAATGTGTTTTTAGCGGCGAACGGAGTATTTGAGCGGGGTATTTGAGCGTGGTATTTGAGTGTGGTGTTTTTAAAATAAGATATAAATAGATTTGATTAGACAAATACGACTACAAATACAAATACAGTTTATAATACAAATACAAGTACAGTTACAGATACAAAGACAAATTAGCGCAGACCAGCAGAAACCAACCGATCTCTAATGTTATCTCGAACTAATGTCATTTCTTGGTTTCCATCTGGGTGTACACGTTCAGTGCCTCTATTCGTCGTATTTCTCATACTGTAATATTCCGCCATGTAGTGATCGGGGATTAGTTCAGGATTATCATCAAACGCCATAAAATCAGGGTCACCGCTATTATATTTGCGTATGAAATTGTGTAAGGCCATTGTAGATACGACAACTTTCACTTGAGTGTTGAACCGAAACGTAGGCATCTTGTTGAGAATGGTAAATTTCTTTTTCCAAATGCCAAATGTTCTTTCGACGACCATCCGTAGACTCGAATGGTAGTAATTAAACACTTCATTGGCTGACTTTGGTTGATTCGTGGTATCACGGAAATGCAGAATATGGTACCGCATATTTCGGTATGGCGGTAAATATCCAGTCTGAAGGGGATAGTCCGAATCAACCAAATAATACTGTCCAGTTGGAGGGCTAGGAAAATTAGAGCTTCTATCGTTTGTAACAACATTAAAAATTTTACTATCATGTGCAGTCCCTTCCCAACCCGCCATAACGTACGTAAACTGTAAATCGAAATCAGAAACCGCTAATATATTTTGAGTTGCAAAAACCCTTTCGTCCGATATAAGGGATAATTTGATCAGCGGGTAAATGTGCAGATACGTGTGTACCATCTATAGCGCCAATACAGTTTCTGATATACGGATAATACCGGGTTAAATTTCTGATGTGAGGTGGAACAGTAGTAAATTGTTGTTCTCCTGGCTTTATTACATCCGCAGCGAGTATTTGAAAAGCGTTTAGGACATCATGAAAACAAATGGAAATTGTGCTACCTGATCGTTGAAATCTTTCTTGAAGTTGTCTATTTGAAAGCCCAGTAGCCATTGTATAAATGAAAATTCCAACCATTTCGACGACACAAATTTTTGGTCTGGAAGCGAGACCATGATGTTGCAGTTTTTCACATAATGCGTGAACGCAAAGTCTTTTCATACGGAAATTATTTTGACATCGGTTTTGATGACCATTCAAAATTTCGTTGATCCAAGATAAGCCATTGAACTCCGAAGTATTAATCCGCGTCATATGATTTCTCGTTTCAGCTCGAATCAGATATACCTCGTAGAGATCAATCATATCGTCATAATCGGAGGATGAATCGGAGTTAGACATTACTCGAAAAAGTAGAAATAGTTGAAGAAGTTGTTGAAGGAGTATTGTGAAGGTGTTAAGGGTAGAGGAGGTTATTATAAAGAGGAAGGGGAGTTGAAAATCAAGTCGTTGGCGTCCGACGCGTCGGACGCCAACGGCTTAATTTTCAACTTCCACTCAGCGTTCCATGTGGCAGTGGAAATTAATGCTCGCGTCCGACGCGTCGGACGCGACAAAAATTCCCAGCATGCCACCAATTGACTGCGAACTCACTCATACATTCAGGTTTAGCTTTCTCAAAAATAGGCATGGCCTCCCTAACCTGCATACGAAATTTACAAAGCTAGCCTAACCCCTAAGCCTAATGTTTTCATTTCATTGAAAAACGCAACCACCCTGCTTGTTCTTTTCAAATATGTACAAACACAGATATGCCGAATTGAGAACACATGCACGTCTAATATTACACAGCTACCTACTTTCTTCTCTGTTCACATCACGTAATATATTCTCCATCACACAGACCACACGAGCAGCTATTCTAATTTACTCAGCTAGCTGTATGGCCATCGGCAATACACCATCCTTATCCGCTAAGATGTTCTTCTATAAATAGACGCTGTGATCCTTTCTTCTCGGCAAGCAAATCGAAAACCCCATCCATATATTTAAACCCATACTCTTTCCCTCATGAAACGCAAGCCCTACCAGATTTATATTAATATATCTGCAAGCTGCCATCAACGTTTAAACATACAAGCTTTGGTGAAACCCACGATAGAGAAGTGACGCACGGTTACAACTTACAAGGCTGGAGGAGGGAGAACGAATTCAAAGTACGGTACATGAGGATGGATCTTGAGTCGGGAGGAATCAGGTGAAGGTTCGTAGGAGGTGGAAGAGCAGTGCGTGAAGGGATAAGCGGTGAACAGGGATGGTGGCACTAAGATGTTCAGGTGGTGCATGGGTTCCATGTTTTTCCCATTTGAGTGCGCATCAATTCTTCTGTACTCATTTTGTATGTGTCCCGTGTCCCTAGCCAATCACAGCCTCATGATTTTCGTTTTTTTGCAGTTAAATCCTTTAATTGTCCGGGGACTTAAATGCAAAAAAAGAGAAATGTGGAGATTTGATTGGTGGGCACACGCGGACACGGGGTTGAGCACAGGAGAATTGCTCTCATTTGAGTGCGCTATATATATGGGAATTGTAAGCTGTTCAGGTGCTGTATATATGGTAGCAATAACCGTGAGAAGAATTGCAAGTATCAGGGGAGTCTGGGGGTTTGGTCTGTTTGGGAAAAAGAGGGTGTGAGTGGAAGTTCTAGAGTGGTGCGTTCAATGGGGTGTGCAGGGGAAGGAGCAAAGCGTTCGAAGAAGAGGGAGTGATTCTTTTGCGTAAAGGAGTAGTGGAGTTTGAGTGTTAGTAGCAGATGTGGAGAAGAAACGTAATGTAAACAGTGGATAGGAGTTTGGCACGTATGTTAGTGGTGAATGTTAGGAAGGTGACTTACGTGAATAACAAAGATGGAAAAAGGGGTCTAAGATCGGAGTTGCGGATGTTAAACAGAGGACTGGGTGAGTTTGTGTGTGCAGCATTGGTCTGGCGCTGGGATGATGGAAGGAACTGACGTGGTGAAGTGGGAGTTTGCATGGGTATGGTCTTTTAAGCATGAATGTAGAGAGCGGAAGGCATGGGTAGAAGCAACAACAGAAAGTGGAAGGATCCGGTTTACAAAGCATGGGGGGTTCCTGTGTGAACGTGAACAAGTGGTGATGAAGATGTACGGTGGCTTGTGCTTCACTTAAGCATATGGTTAGATGCTGCTACGCATTTCGACGCCAACTAGAAAGCTCGAAATGAACAAAAGGACGTGGCCATGGCAAGACTTGTGGTGATGTTTTCCTTGCGTGGGAACAGAAGAATAAAATCATGGAAGTGGGGAGGTATGTTTTTGTGAAATGTTGTATGACGTGGACGGTTAATTAACGCACCAATTCTTCTGTCTTCATTTTCTATGTGTCCAGCGTCGTCAACCAATTACAACCCCCTGATTTCTGCCTTTTGCAGTTAAATCCCTTAATTGTCCGGTGACTTAAATGCAAAAAAGCAGAAATATGGAGATTTGATTGGTGGACACACTCGCGATAGGGGTTCTGGGCATAGAAGAATTGCTCTCGTTAACTAAGGGTTAACGTGACTAACCTAGTTTTTAAAATATGCCTAATCAGAAATTTATATATATTCCTAATTAGAGTTTACACTGCACCAAATCACTAGTACATGCCAAACCCGTTTTGTTCCTAAGCAAGATTTTAAGATGCCTAACCTTGTTCAAAAACGCTTAACCACTTTAATGGCCTAGTTAGTATTAACGAATAGTTAAGGTTGATAAGCGAGCCAGGATTTATTTTTCCTAATTAGTGATTACTATATATCGTGAATGGATAACAATAGTATAAGGTAGCCGGGGCTAATATTAGAAGTGTGCTAGTCCTGTTTATCGTGTCCAATCTGTTATGCAAATAGAGTTTAGATAATATATTATTATAAAATTTTAATATTTTTAATTTAATAGTAAAATAATGTTAACTTAAAACCCTAATACCATATTAAAATTTTTAATGTGTCATACGTGCACAGAATCTGATCAAATAAGGAGTGTGGAAACCATATCGACGGACGTGAGATTTTGGAATGGGACGGACGGAGTAAAGCAGCTGGAAGCGTGTAAAACCAACCGTTTGACAATGAGTGGAAATCAAGGTGAGTTCTACTCACTCAGTTTATCCCGTTTATATTTTATACAAACTGAGTTTTTATTTTGTGTGCAATGTTTGTTGATGGTTGATGATTGGATGACTATTTGTCTGTATGTTGAATATTTTTAAATATTCACATATTAAATTAAACGTTTGTTTAATTTAATCGAATTAAATTGTAATTTAATGATTAGATTCCAAACGAGGTAAATTACCTTGTTGGCTATGTTTATAATAATATAAACGTATTAAATAATAATTGGATGTTTGAATGGACGTTATAAATTGATTATTGGCTGGTATTAGTTAAACTGCTTATTTCTGTTTACCGTAATAAATATATTGTCATGTTGAATCCGAGGCAACCCATTGTGATGTAGGGAAGTATAGGTTGGAGAGATCTAACCGGATTCCTCAAATATGTTGTTTATTTCTGTATTATATGAGTTGTTAATCAATATGATTGATTGTTAATTGTTGAACCCCAAACCCAACACTTGTCTGATAACCAATAATGATACTGGTTGAGAAAATTATCGGCAGATAGCCATAATGAATCATTTTATAATGATTGATTTACTGTCAGGTAAATCAATAAAAAGAGGTAAATCAATAGAAAGGAAGTTGTAAAATTGTTTATAACTAGAGATGGATTTTTGAAATCTATTTTTATATGGATTATTTTTAAATACAAATTAAGAGAAGGAGATAAATATTTGTTATTTATTATAAGTGGATTAGATGATTTTATAAAACAAATTTATAACCTGATAAGAAGAAAGTAATGGAATGATTAAGGGTTGGATAACTTGATAATTAAATGATATTAAGTGAAATGAAGGGAAGTCAAGTGACATGAGATTTTCAAAACGGAAAATGGTTTGAAAGCAAACATTTTGTAAATGTGAATGAAGTTAAGAAAGTTAGAAACTGACTGAAGATTAGTTGAGTTGAATGACTTCTTGAGTATCGATCTGATGTTGGTTTCGACCTTCAAGGTTGTTATTTAGGGAGTTGTTCTCTCACTAGTTTTCAGTTAGGGACTAATGAATGTTGAGTAATAGAAATAATAAGAGATTTGGTGAAACTATAACGATATTTTTGAGATTAACGAGATGAGTTTTAATAAGTTTAATTAAAGAGGCCAAGTGATGTTGAGTACTATATTAGTGAATTCAAATTTTTTATGGATGACGGTTGTTTATTTTGATAGTTAAATCACCGACTATCAAAATCTAAGTCGATTGTTGGTATGGAAAGATCTGGATCGAATTTATATTTGAAAACCATTCCGACTAGCAAATATGTAAACGTTGAAGATATTCAGAAGCTGATCGAGATAGAGCAATTGAAGACCGAGGATCTTCATAAGCAAAAGGATTATTTATCGAATATTCTCTAGTCTGCAGCTAGAGGTATTCTGACGTGACTCGGTCGTGAGTGGGATTTTACGGATTGCAAGAACTACTCGTTACTGATCTTTTGGATGCGATAGGAGGGTGCCTTTGGTTCATCTTGTTCCTGGATGACGCGTATGGACGATGCGAATGGTGGTCAGATGTTCCAAAAGTTGATTATAACCTCAAGCCTCATCAACTGAGAAATGACAAAAATCGAGCAGGCAACATGGCTATGTGGGTCGCTCCCATTAGGGTGTATAATCACCTATCAAGAGAAATTCCTTGTGCTTCTTTAATCTATCGATACTGTCCCTTTTCAGGAAATGGTTGTTGATCCCAACCGTTGGTGATGTACATTCGATACACTAAAGCGAAATGAGTGGTCGGTCATGTGTAGGCCGGGTTGCAAGACGTTCTTGTTGAATCCAGTGTATTCACCTCTAGAGATACACTATCGGCAGGTGGTTCCATACCTTGTCATAGTCGGAATCGAATCTCCAATAATCGCCCGTGGTTTTGATTGTATACTATATATGTGGAGCGTGAGATGCAAGCGTTCCGCTAGATTACTATTTATTTGTATTTAGACACTATTATAATATCAAACTAATATATGATTTTCAAAATGTTTTGGGTTATAGTAAGGTAAAAACCATCCGTATTTATGTGTGGATTTGGTCTTACTATTATGCTTTTCTTTCAAAAAGATTTAGAAGTTTAAAATCAAATTGGATGATTCCCCTTAAACTATGCGAGAGTTTCTCACTCTGGTTCACCAGACTGACTCGATATTTGTAATGCTGGGTTAGACTGGGTTGTACAGGTTCAGGTTATTGGATAATACGAATTTCAGAAGACGTGCTGGAGGAGTTCAGACGTATGATTTGATCTAGTATATTTCGTTGTGTGCAGTATTTGAGAACAGGTTGTTATAACTGTCCAGATGTGTCTGTTGTACTCTGATGTATGTAAGTATATTACTTCAAACTTTAAATAAAAGTTATTTCTATATTATATTTTGTTCCGCTGCGATGTGAGACTCTGTGTTGTGGTCTTCTTCTTCTTCTATTCAAAATTTCTTTCTTTCTTACCTCACCCTGTAATTTCTTTCTATTGACATCTAGATTTCCAGTACAATTTGGGTTGGATTGGAATTGTTTGATCAACTCAAAAGGTACCGAAAATTTGGGTCATCACATAATCATTCAGATTTGTCAAACAAACAAGTCTGTCACTTTTACGAATATAATTCAAATTCAGCACAAACAAATTATATATGTTTGTTATAAATAATATACATAATTTTCCACTCACTTGATAGCAATCCAAATCCAATCTGACATAGTTTTTGACTTAAAATTCCAAAATCAGTAGATCTACAATTTATTTCAAAAAGGGGGTTTGTAACAAAGATTTAGATTTGTAGATCTGAAAGAAAAATAGGAAAAGATGAAGGAAATTCAATAATTTAGATTACTTAAGCAAAGGACCATTTATTTTTCATACATCTAAATCTAATTTCTCCAATCTTGTAAATCTGATTTTCATATGTTTATAATTTGTGTTTTTGGAAGGGGTTAGAGGATTCAAAATGGCAAAGCTTCACTATTGCCTTCAGAAAATATGAATAAGAGAATGGAGGTCTATCCTCTTATTTATAATCATAGAAATGACCCTAGATCGTTAGATTTAATTTAACAAAGTTATGTATGTTGAATATATGTTATAGTGTAATAAACCCTAGCCATCGCCTGCTGTCATCGACCAATCGCTTGACTGCTCTGATCGACCTAATATTGAGCAGGGAAGGAAGTTAATTTACTAACATATATAATGTATTCTCTTTTAATTATTTTCCATCAGTTTTTGTATTTTTTCTGTAACTTTTTTGTACAAACTCCATTCATTAAGTTCCAAACATAAAAGATGACCAGGATCCCGTCACGAATGTCTATGAAAGTTTCGTGGTCAAATTCCATCATTTGCGAAAATTCAATTTTTGGAACCTAATTAAATACTAAACTTATTATTGCCAAAATTCCGGGTTGTTACAGATAGAGCCTTCGCATACACTCCTATTGGTGACCGAAGCAAAGCCTTTAAGCCGGAGGAATGGCCGTCTCGCACCTATAAATAGGACCCGGGGGTCCAAGATCAGGACATTCAATTCATTTTCAAAATTTTGTAATTCTAAATTGCGGAGTGGAACACTAATTTGTAAATAAATTTAGGGAAAAGAGTCTGTAATTCAAAGAGTTCTCGATACAAAGATTTTATGGAGCCCTTAAGGTAATGATGGTGATTTTTTTAATTAAAGATATTATTACTATTTTTTACAAACATTACATGGACGGTTTTTTCGGGTTAATTGGGCACACAAAAACATGACCATAAAACTTATTATTGACCAACCTTGGAATCCTTAGCTAATAGAGACAAAACCCGCCTTTCATTAGTTGTAGCAGCATTCCAAAACCTCGTTAGATCTCCTTATTAATGACTCACTAGATCCATAAGCATACCTAAGATTCATAATCTTGGTTCAACTAAATTATTAGCCCTTCCGAAAACCGATTAGAACCATACCATTCAATGGTTGTGTAATATACTTTAATATCCTCATAGAGTTACTTTCCTTTTCCCTAAGCCTTCAGAAATCCTTACCAAGATTTGAAAAAGGTACAGTAAACCCAGAAAGGATCCCATGGAATCCCATAGTTAATCATTCACGTGAGAGTCTGGAAGTACTACCTCGAAATCATAAAGGGAATACCAAGGAAACATACTGCTCATTGGAAGGATTTTCCTCTTTGAAAATCAAATGAAACTCATGAATACCTTTGCTTTCAATAGGAAACTACTTTCAGTATTCTATGAAGGAATTTCAATGTATGCTTGGTGACAAAAACAATAATTAAGCTTGAACCGTTCCTTCAGCAGTTAAGGAATTCTACAGTTTGTTCCTGTTTTGGGGTATTAACTATCAAACACTTTCTTTTTTTTGGATTTGTACACCTTCCATTCTCTTCCAAATTCTCTCTATTTTGGGTATATATATATACACACAATATGGGTAGTATATATGTTTATTAGATCCATAATGATTACAAAATAAAATGGAAAAGAATAGGTTGGAAAAAGAAGAATTGAAATAGAAATATCTTCTACCCTAATTCCTATTAAGTTTTTGGATCTAAAGGAAGTGTGAGCAATGGAAGAGTCAAAAGAATGCCCAAAATATTGTGAACGGAAGTGAAGAGACTAGTGGCCTAGCTATAGAGGATAAAATGAACGAGAAACATACGATGGTGTTAGGTGAGATAAGTAGTGCACTAAATAAAATATTCTAACTCTAATCCCTACTGCCCGTATTTGGCTTCAACGAGTTGACCACCCACGGTTGATACCACTATAATATACCTCATAAAGGGAAATTGTAACATCTCCCCATTTTAAGGGCCAAAACTTTGTACGACAGATGTTATGGTTATTTATAGTATTAATTTCCAATATTCGAACACATGCGTGCAAATGATGTCAATAGAAAATGCACGTGGGCATGACACAAAATTTAACATAATTTCAAAAGCACCTTCCGCATTTCATATTTAGTTTATTACATAATCTCATAACATTTCCAAGCTTTTAGTAAAATAATAATATAAAATACTTATAAAGCGACGAATGAAGATGCACCGTACATTGATCAGAGAACTCATAATGGTACTTATTACAACATCAACATAAGTTCAAACGAGTTCGAAAACAAAGTGAATTCCAAAATAAGCTCCTAAAATCGCTAACAATGTCTCACATATCTCCGTCATATTTATTCATCAAAAGAGCCAGACCTGAAACATATTCCCGAAGTTCTCAGTAGAGCACGTGAGAGTTAAAAGGGAAAAAAGTTTGAGTCAAGAAAACAGTAATGTTAATAATTATATACCAACTCAAATATATATATATATATATATTTAGTGATACCACGACCCTTAGTAGAATGAGTTTAACCCTTCACTAATATCCCTACTCAATCAAATCAATCAATCAACCAATCCGTTCTGAACCTGCATCCGTAATGGTTAATGCACATAATAATCTTAAATAATCATAAATGATGATATGCATGTCTTGACTATTTGTCTCAAATGTAACTCCGAATAGTTGTCTTAACCTAATCCCGATTGACCATTCCATGGTTTATTCTGACTATATGTCCATCTTTTGGTAATCTCTAACTATCCGCCTACTCCTAACTATCCGTCTATCTTTCACTATCTGTCTAACATTAAATGCTTTACACGAGCCTACCAAATTGTATAAAATATCTAACTGGCTATTAGAACAAAAGTTGACAGCCCATCTAAGTTTAACTTAGTCCTAACTATTTTCCTATTTGACAAACCGTCTCTTTTAGTTTTTCCAAGCAAACAAATAACCTAATAGTTTTGCGGGATCACTAGTTTCTCTTCTCATTGCATCCAATTTCTACATACAATAATTTTGGTCTTACCCTAACCCTACCCTATGCACTGAAATGTTGAACAAATAGAGCTAAGTGAGTTAATTGGTATGGGGTGCGACCCAACATCAGTTACATATAGATTTTGAATCTTCGAAGTCATTTATATCCTCTTATTGTCGATAAAATGTGTAGGTTTTTCAAATTAGTTAGAAAAAAACTTTGTTAAATACTTTATAAAACATTTCCTTGAAACATAGGCTTTAATAATTCAATCCCTTTGAAGTAACCTTTTAAAACAAGGAAATTCAATAACCTGTTATTAAATAAAAACATTATGCAAAAAATATGATTTCGAATCACTATTAAGGATTTTCTAAACCAAATATACTACAAAATATTGTGATGTCAAAGCCAAAACTTTCAAAACAAGTATTTTCTTAAAATGATTTGAAATCCTTTGAAAGCACTTAAAACAAGTTACAAAGTGGCTTTGTTTGCAATAAGAAAAAATGTTTAGAGTTAGGGGTTTATAGTAACTATGCTAAATTATTAACTTCGAGCCTTTCTGAATTTAAACAAAACAAGGTTTCGAGCTTATATGACTTCAGAACATACTCTTTGGAATCTTTGGCCTCTAGCCTATATAACTTTGAAGCAATAAAATATTTTAGGGATGCTTTCAAAATTAAATAGGGCTACATGCCCGAAATTATTGATCTTTCAAAAAATTTGACATGTGTCCTTTAAATCCATTAAAACCAACTTATTGGTCTTTCAAAAAATTTGACATACGTCCTTTAAATCCATTAAAACCAGCTAAAATAGCTCAAATAAATTACTTCGAAGCAATAGGGTGTTAGTAAAAAAAATTGAAAATAGGTTCTCCTAAAAAAGCAAAATAAAACTTTAGATCAAATCTGATGGATTCAAAGCACTTCTTCACATCTCCGTGCTTTTGAAATACATGTTAAGTTGAATTTGCATCCAATGCTTCTCCATAAGTTGAAGCAATTAAGTCACTTCGTTCGAAGCCAAAGCGAAACACTCCTTCGAGTGGTAGAACCATGATTTAGATGAAAACCGTGATATTTCTATTTTAAGAAATACTTTTCACCAACCACTTAATATTTTGCAAATTTCTATTAGTTTAAAATTTTGCATTTCAGTATTGTGCCATAAACTTGAAATTTTGAAACAATAAAATATTGCCTACCTCTTGGATTCAAAAGAAATATTTAATTGTTCCTTAGTTAAAATCTTAAGCTTTTCAAGCTTGTAAAATTCATATTTATACATAAATCAATGGGGAAAATCCTTAAAATAAGGATAAATCCCTTTATATATATTCCATTATATAAAATTTTAAAATCAAAATAAATATTTATTTCCTTTAAATAATTAAAACCAAATTAATTATTATTTTTGTCACAGAAAATTCGTTATATATTCATGCTTGTTTAGATAATTCTATAATTCAGAAAGCATCTCTAAAATATTATTCCTCGCCTAATCCTAAAATTTCAGGGCATTTGGGTGTCATATGAAAGTGTATCAATGCAAATCCTACGTGAAAACTTCATTAAATGCAACTTAATCATCAACAAGCGTATATGAATGGTCATCTATCATCTAAACATGATATGATGAATCAAAATAACACAAAAGGATTCAGACCTAGACTTGGATCCGAACCAAACAAGTAAACAAAAGAGTAAACACTATTATACACCTAGAATGGTTAAGAAGAAACATGAGAAATTATCTTTAACTTCCTAAGCTGTCTTTCCTCTTTATCTTATATATTCTCCCTTTTCCTTTCCTAGAAATGGCCAACCTGCTTTTGTGTTTTTGTTTGTAAAATGAAATGCGAAATTAGGAAATGAGATAAGGAAAGGGTAATGTATGCACAACGGATCCTAATGAGATAAGGAAAGGATTATGTATGTACAATGGATCCAAATGAGTTAAGGATAGGGTTAAATATGTACAATGGATCCTTTTGCTATATTGTTCTTATTATGTTCCTACTTTTATTTACCCATAATTAATTGATCTAATTAGCTATTAACTATGGCTCGACTCCATCCCTAATCAATTGTCATACCTACATTATTTTATTTAATATACCTAATTAAATGTTCTAAAAATTTCTAGTAAAAATAGGGATATTGCATGCTTCTCTCTTTAAAAAAATCATCCTCGAAATTATGGTAAGGACATACATAACCATCAAAAATGCATAAAGCTAAAAATACCATCAAACAAATCAGGATAAGTAGCCGTAATCTCGGCATTAGTGTTTCAAGTATAGTCTCTACCATCATCACTCCACTGGCCTTTCGCTAGTCTAACGGTCTTATTTCTTAATTCTTCTCATCCTTTGTGGCGATCTTGATTATATTTCCAATATCCATACTTGGCTCCACTACTAAGTCGTCCTATGCCCTCGGATCTATAGTAGATTCTAGATCTCGAACACACTTTCTAAGATAAGAAATATGAAAAACATTATGGTCCCCAGATAATCTGCTAGGCAACGCTACTCGGTATGTTAGCCTCACAATTCTCTCTATAACAAGAAATGGACTTACAAATCTCAGTGCTAACTTCGCTGATTTGGATTCCACCTTTCATCCGTGATACGTTGATGAAAACATGGTCTTCAACTAAGAACTCTAGGTCCTTCCGTCGCTTATTAGCATAACTCTTCTACCTCAATTGATCTTTCTTTATTTTTAGCTCAAATCAACTCAATCATTTATGTAGCATCTTTGATCAAGTCCGATCCAAGAACTGCTCTGTCTCTCGCCTCTGCCTAACAAACTGGTGATTTGCATTGCCTTCCATATATTGCCTCAAATATTATCGTTTTGATACTAGTTTGAAAATTTTTATTCTAACAAAAACCCATAAGATGTAGGTGATCTTCTCATGAGCCAACAAGTCTAGCACACAAAGCTCTTAACAAATCTTCAAGACTTGGTTAACTCTTTCCATCAACCCATTGGTCTGAAGGTGATAGGCGGTACTCATCATGAGCTTTATACATAAAACTTCCTGAAAACTCTTCCAAACTTGTTAATGAATAAACAATCTCTAACATTAACAGTATTTGAAATCCCATGCAGTCTAGCTATATTCTTCAGAAATAACCTAGTGACACTACTACAAAAGTGGGCATATTCGACACTATTTTTCAGTGGCCGTAGATCAAAAAAGCGTTGCCATATGCCATTTTTTCAAATAGGTAACACCAAGGGGGCGTGGAATCTGCGGCCATTGCATTAGTCATCTAGTGCAACGCTTTTGCCTATCTATGGCCACAGAAAGAAAGTGTTGCATTATAACTGTAACAACCCGTATTTTCCGTAACCTGTAATAACATAAATCGAGGCAGAATTTAATTCTAAAATGGGAATCAAGGGAAACGGGCTATGCCATTGCGTTCGTCTCGGAAAAATACGCGAAATAGAGTCCGAGTTTTCGAAAATCGGAGTCCGTATGACCAAGATATGGCCTCGCGAAGTTTCACGAAAATTCCCAAATTAAAGTATACTTAATTAAGTGAAATGGGTTGTGTAGATATATATATATATATATATATATTGATATATATATATATATATAATTGAAAATTTAATAAATAAATATGCAAAAATGCTCAAAACAGCGAATTGGGAGAGGGGAATAACCGAACCGGCCGATTTTTGAAGTCGACCCGAGCCCGCTGGGTCGACTAGGGGTTAATCCAGGGTGTTTGGCTGTCAACCCGTGGGCCGATTCGCTCAAGTGCAGATTTTGCATTTGAATGGTTCTCATGGTCCATCTTTAATCTAAAGGCCCTAGATGGTTCCTACACTTGACTTCTTCCCCAAGACATGCTTTGATGGCTTGGATTGAATCTAGGGTTAATCCTATGGCCTAAAACACTTGCCTAATCTATAAATAAGACCCTAACCTACCCTAATTCATTCATAATTAAACCTAGTGACTAAACTATGGCAAAATGCTAGCTCTCATGGCCTCCACTAATTTTATGAAGAGGGTTGCATACTAATCACTCTCTAATCAACTTCTAATCCCTTCTTAGCATCTTAATCTTCTTCATTTGGTGTTCAAAGTTGCTAGTTGTGAGTTTCTATCACTTTGATGATCTTTTGGTAAACTAATTAGATGAGATGTGATGAGATTTATGGTTTTGTATGTGGGTTAATGAGCTTTGAATCATATGATATGATGTTAGCATTAATCTTATGTTTATGCATGTTGAGTATGTAAGCTTATGCAAGTTTAATATGATGTATGTTATGTTTGCATGATGCTAAATATGCAAGTTGTGGGCTATGTAATCATATGCATGTTATGCAAGTTCATGGTAATATGCTATGCAAGTTACATGTATGTAAATATGCAAGTTACATGTTTGTTAATATGCAAGTTACATGTATGTAAATATGCAAGTTACATGTTTGTTAATATGCAAGTTACATGTTTGTTAATATGCAAGTTACATGTATGTAAATATGCAAGTTACATGTTTCTTTATATGCAAGTTACATGTTTGTTAATATGCGAGTTACATGTATGTAAATATGCAAGTTACATGTTTATTAATATGCAAGTTCATGATGACACATTATGCAAGTCTATAAGCTAATATGCAAGTTTGTTATGCAAAATGAATATGTAAGTTATGTGACATATTATATGCAAGTTATGTGACATGTTATGCAAGTTCATATGCAAGTTATGTGTTTGTTAATATGCAAGATGGCACCTTTGAAACATGTTCATTCATATGCAAGTTGACACCTTTTATATGTGTTATATCATGAACGAAATTACGTGGGAACGATGGGGTAATTAAATGCATAAGTTAATAAGATTGTGTGAAATTAATATAATTATGCATAACACAAAATAAATAAACATAGTATGGGAATTTGCCTATTTGGTTAGGTGTACCCATACTATGTGTTGGGAATTTACCTATTGAGTTAGGTCTACCCCATGGGAATTTACCTATTAAGTTAGGTCTACCCATGTTAAGAAAACTTGATTAATTAGGGATAATTAATATAAAATTATGAGGGTGATTAATTAGGTGTAATTAATTGACTAAGACACGAGGTTGGACTCAGTTGTAGCGTAAAACTGCCCGGACCCAACCGGCTTAACCAGTTGCTACAAATGTTAGCCCAATGTGAGAGGTCTTAGGCACAAACTAAATACGTAATTAATGTAAAGACACGAGGTTAGACTCTGTTATGACATAAGGCTGCCCGGACCCAACCGGCTTAACCAGCGGTCATAAAAGACAGTCTAATGTGAGAGGTCTTTACAAAGGTTACGTTCTTAATTAATTAATTAAGAAACACTTAACCACATTAGCATGTAGAGGGACATGAGGGGTTAAGTGGGTGCCTCGGGTGGCATGAGAAAATCTAGTGGTTGCCTTGGGTGGCAATAGAAAATACGATTAGAATACTTAACCAAAATGGAACATGTAATTAAAACATGATTAAAGGGTTAAGTGGGATATACTAGAAAAAGGGACAAGCTTAGGTGGGTAGCTTGTGGAGGCCCATTTCAACCAGTAACCCATACGTATCTTTGTGGGCTCGACCCATGTCGAGGACGGGACACGCATACTGGGCTTGACTGTAAGAGGCAAACGGGTTAGCGGTGGCAACGCAAGTCCAACGGGCTTCATATGCGTGAGTGGGCCCGGGCTGGTAGGTAAGCCGTTGTTGCATCGAGTAGATATAAGCCGTGCACCTTTAGTTTCATCAGGTTGCCACATTGGGGAATGATACATCCCACGGTGGGGCCAGCACGGGTATCTACGTTAGGGAGCCGATCGAATGGGAAGTAGTGTGTACACCTAGTGGATTGTAGGGCCCCGTGGCGCCTACTTGGTCACCTAGGGGTACGCAAGTACTAATTAGTAAATTTTATAAGTCCTTGGGTGGGATCAACCTTTAAGTTAGGAACGACTGGTGTGGTGCAGTTTAGTAATTTACCTTAGGGAGGGTAGATGCGTCTTTATCCTTTATCTTCGTTTAGTTGACTGCTTAGGGTAGCCATTCATCCCTATATGTTACCGTATATCAGTTTATGTCTTCTCTGGTTACTTTAACGATTGTATTGTTAAAGTTATAGGACTCGCTCAGACTTATGTCTGACCCCGTTGTTTTTATCTTTTTCCCAACCCTCAGGTCCTACGGTGGATCCTAGCAGTAGTGGAGCTTGATCGGATTGATGTTCCAGTCTTTAGGAGCTTGGATAGATGTAAAGCTCCAGTTATCCAGTTATCTTTTCTTTTGTTTGGCTATTGTATGAGAGTGGGATTATGTACTTCTTCATTTTGATGGATATTGTACTTGACCTTTATTGTGGTTTTATGATGTAACCAGACATGTTTTACTTCCGCTGTTATGAGATGATGTTTTAAAATTTCAAGTACTATTTATATCTGTCTTGTTGTAATTTTTCTGTTCTATATTCACTAAAATACTCCACCGATGCTATGGCATTCCCTTAGTGAGTGATCATAGCGGGAGTGGGGTGTTACACGTGGTATCAGAGCTTAAGGTTACCAGAACAGATAAAATTTTTGAGAAAAACTATTTTCTAAGAGTATTTTCGAAGAAAGTATTTTTAAAAGCATGTCTTCTAAGAGAAAAAGTTTTTGAAAAAGAAAAGCATAATCCCCAATAGCCATATCTTTATCTTTCGGAATCTCCTTTTTGAATCTTTCCTCTTTCGTTTCAGCATGGCTGAAGATCTTAACATCCCGGAGGGTTTAGTTATACCACTATGGTATAGGAGGTTGCAAGAGGCTAGGGCCGCGGCTGCGGGTCCGGCCAATGCTACTACACCAGAGACAACCGCTCCTCCTCCTCAGCCTAGAGTGGATAATTTTGCTAAGGTTTGCAAGGAGTTCAAGGCTATAGGAGGAAAACCTTTTCTTGGTTCAGAGACTTTCGTAGAGGCTAGAGATTGGCTTAAGGAAGTGGAAGAGTTGCTAGATATCTTTGAAGTGGAAGAGGGAAAGAAAGTCAAGTTGGCGGCTTGGTTAATGAAGGGAGAGGCCTCATTCTGGTGGGAGGTCACTAATGGAGAACGCCCTGTTGACTCTTGGGCAGATTTTAAGCAAAGGTTTGGGGCTAAGTTTCTCTCAAGGGCGGAAGAGAATCTGTTTATGGAGAAGTTCTTGAATTTGAAGCAAGGGAATCTCACGGTGAAAGAATATGTCAACAAATTCAATCAATTAGCAAGGTTTGGCATAGAGTTGGTGAATACACCGGAGAAGAAGGCTTTGAGGTTCGTTAGAGGCTTGAACGAACCATTGCAAGGAATAGCTATGACTCACATTCCTATGGGGGCCACTTTTGAGAAGCTTGTCTACATGGCACTTATGCATGAGGATGATAAGAATTCTAAGGCACCAGAGAAAAAGGGGGATCAGAAGAAACCGCAACAGCAACAACAAGGCAAGGGCGGAAAAGGCAATGGTGACAAAAAGAAGACGAAGAAGAAGTGCTTCAATTGTGGAACACCAGGACACCTTAGTAAGGATTGTCGCAAAAAGAAGAAGACCGGTTGCTTTCATTGTGGTGAAGCAGGGCATCTTGTGAAAAACTGCCCAAAGAAGGGGCAGAAGACGGGGTCTACCTCAGGAGGCCAGGTGCAAGCTCTTATAGCACCACCTCAGTCAGGGGGGCAAGTTCAGGTTCTCTCAGTTCCACCGATTCAGCAGAGAGGTAGAACTATTTCCGTTGAAAGTCTGGTTTTTCTGTTTGATCATCCAGTTCGTACTTTGTTTGACTCTGGCGCATCGCATTCTTTTATCTCATCATCGTTAGTTGAGTCACTGCACTTAGACACCAGTCTAGTTGATGATCCCTTGGTTGTCTCAAACCCAATTGGGGGCTCCATATATCTGTCTATGATATGTTTGGGTTTGAAGATTTCTATACTTAGCGTTGAGTTTAGATGTGATGCTTTTGTATTGGGCTTCACGGGCTATGGGTTGATCTTGGGCATGGACTGGTTATCCAGTAATGGTGCCGTTCTTGATTGCGAAAGGAGAGTTGTCAGGCTCATGACCCGCTTGGGTAACACTCTCGAGATCTCTTGCAATCCCATGGAATCTGTTTTGCTAAGTTATCTTGAATCGCTCGATGCTTCGGTCGAGAGTTTGTGTTCTGTCAGAGTAGTCCGGGAATATCCGGATGTGTTTGAAGAAGTAAAGGGTTTGCCTCCGAAGCGGGAGATAGATTTCCGAATTTATTTGGTGGATAATGCCAAACCAGTGTCTTTGCCAGTACGCCACATGGCTCCTCGTGAGAGAAGAGAACTTCATAAGCAAGTAGGGGAGTTGCTTGAGAAGGGGTTCATAAGGCGAAGTATATCGGAGTGGGGAGCTCCAGTAGTGTTTGCCACGAAGGCGGATGGGTCCCTCAGACTTTGTGTGGATTATAGAGAACTTAATAAGCTCACGAAGAAGAATAGACACCCATTACCGAGGATAGATGATCTCTTTGATCAGTTGGTTGGCGCGTCAGTATTTTCGCAGATGGACTTAGCTACAGGGTTTCATCAGTTAAGAGTGGCGGAGGACAGTATAGAGAAGACTGCTTTCCGGACTCCGGATGGTTTTTATGAGTGGCTAGTGATGCCATTTGGGTTGACAAACGCCCCCGCATACTTTGTTGATCTCATGAGTAGAGTGTTCAGAGAGTATCTGAATAAGTTTGTAGTAGTTTTTGTGGATGACATCTTGGTCTTTTCCAAGAATGAAGAAGAGCATGCCTTACATCTCAAGGAAGTGTTGGAGACTCTTCGAGCGCATAGTCTTAAAGCTAAATTCTCTAAATGCCATTTTTGGAGAAGAGAAGTGCGATTCTTAGGGCATGTGGTCTCTAAGGAAGGGATAGCTGTGGATCCCGCAAAGATAGTATCTATCCAGGATTGGAAAGTTCCTAGAAATGCTACCGAGGTAAGAAGTTTCTTGGGGTTGGCAGGATATTATAGGAAGTTCATCAAAGACTTCGCGAAGATATCAGCCCCATTAACCCGCTTGACGAAAAAGAATCTGGTTTTCTCGTGGGATGTAGATTGTGATGATGCTTTCCGACGGTTAAAGAGAGCTTTGACCACCGCTCCAGTTTTAGTGCTCCCGGATGGGAGTAAGCCGTTTGTTGTTTATACCGATGCTTGTGGAACAGGATTAGGCGCAGTCTTGATGCAGGAGGGAAGGGTAATAGCCTATGGAGGGAGACAATTGAGAGTGCATGAGAAGAATTACCCTACCCATGATCTAGAGTTGGCCGCGATTGTTTTCGCACTTAAGTCTTGGCGCCATTATCTTCTTGGTGAGAGATTCGAGTTGTTCACCGACCATAAATCATTGAAGTACTTATTCTCTCAGAAGGATTTAAACTTAAGACAGCAAAGGTGGATGGAGTTCTTAGCATCCTATGATTTCGAGATAGCGTATACCCCTGGTAAGGGTAACGTGGTGGCAGACGCCTTAAGTAGAAAAAGGCTATCTTTGAGTCCATTGTTCGTGGAACGACGAAGCTTGGAGTTTCTTTCTTTGTTTGACTTCAGACCTTCTGTTGATTTTGTACCTGGTTTGTTGGCATCCTTGGAGGTTAGACCTACTCTTTTGAGACGGATTGGCGAGGCTCAGCGAGACGACCCACAGTTGGTTGTGTTGGTAGAGAAGCTTATAAGAGGGGAGTCGTCCAGCCATTTGGGTAGATACACCATAGATGATAAGGGATGGTTGCATAGAGACGGTAGACTTTGTGTACCGCAAGATGAGGGTTTGAAGAAGGCTATTTTGGATGATGCACATCGTTCAAGAATGACTATTCATCCCGGTGGAGACAAAATGTACCAAGACATGAAGAGAGTTTTCTTCTGGGCCGGTATGAAGAAAGATGTGGCCGAGTATGTGGCTAGATGCTTAGTGTGCCAACAAGTTAAAGTGGAGCAAAGGAAACCCGGTGGGTTGCTACACCCATTGGAAGTTCCACAGTGGAAGTGGGATAGTGTCTCGATGGATTTCATCGACGGGTTACCGAGATCGAGGAAGGGCAATACGGGAATTTGGGTTGTGGTAGACAGACTTACCAAGAGTGCCCATTTTATACCCGTAAAGAGTAAGAGGACCGCTCCATGGCTTGCTTCAGTCTATGTTAGAGAGATTGTTAGATTGCATGGCGTACCATCCAGCATTGTGAGTGATCGAGATCCTATTTTCACTAGTGAGTTTTGGAGAAGTTTGCAAGAGGCGGTAGGGACTCAGTTGTGTTTGAGCACCGCATATCATCCTCAGACGGACGGTCAGACTGAGAGGGTGAACCGTATCTTAGAAGATCTTTTGAGGCTTTGTATCTTGGATTTTGGAGGTACATGGGAAGAACATCTTCCTTTGGTGGAGTTCGCATATAATAACAGCTTTCAGTCCAGTATTGGTATGGCTCCTTTCGAAGCTCTTTATGGAAGGCCTTGTCGATCTCCTACATGTTGGTGGGAATCTACGGATAAGATCTTGCTTGGGCCGGATATGGTTAGAGAGACTTCAGAGAAGATTGATTTAATTCGAAAAAGGATGAAAGCAGCGCAAGATAGACAGAAATCTTATGCGGATCGGAGAAGGACGGATCTTGAGTTTGAGGTTGGGGACATGGTTTTTGTCAAAGTATCTCCATTGAGAAATGTTGTTCGCTTTGGGTCCGTAGGGAAGTTAGCACCGAGATTTGTTGGGCCGTTTCCTATTAAGGAAAGGATTGGACGGATGGCATATAGGGTGGAGTTGCCCGACAGACTTAGTGGTGTTCATGATGTATTCCATGTATCACATTTGAGGAAGTGCTTACATGAGACCGCGGAGGTGGTAGAGCCGAGCTTGCTTAGAGATGTAGAGGTAGAGCGTGATGCGACGATTCGACGAGCTCCTACTCGCATCCTTGGGTCAGAAACTAGGAAGTTGAGGAACAGAGAAGTTCAGCTAGTTAAAGTGCAATGGGGAGATGACGAAAGCAATGCTACTTGGGAGACGGAAGCAAAGATGCGTTCTTTGTATCCATTTCTTTTTGAGAGTATGTCTTTTAACTTCTCCTTTATTGCTTGTCTAGTACTTATCTTATCTTTAGTATATCCTCTCGCTAATACCTATGACCTTTAGATAGGGTAAAACCTATGGTTGAAACATGTGTTTGAAACATGTTATGGTTGATGGATGCATATGGATGCAATTGTTTGCTAGTGGTTGCTCGTGGATGCATATACACACACATTAGGCACTAGATCGGCTCAGTCACTTCATGTTGCATATTGCATAAATGGATGTGGTAGTTAGATTGATGGATGTATCATGGCTGTGTTATCATATGGATGATGCATTTTTGTGTATGGTTGTGCACGCATGTAGAAATTTGTATGTGTCAATAGGGTTTCGCATACATATTGGATGCATGGCACTATCATGGTTTGCATTAAGGAGGTTTACTGTATCAGTAACCGCCTGATTTCCGCATTAGGTAAGTACATATACACACACTTTTGCATATATCCATCCAGCATTTAGAATCTTGTAAGGACAATGATTGCTCGTGGATGATGCTTTGAGTAGATGGATGATTGGATGGTAGGATACGTTCTTCCTAACTTGAAGATTTCGGGGACGAAATCCTTTAAGGGGGGGAGAATGTAACAACCCGTATTTTCCGTAACCTGTAATAACATAAATCGAGGCAGAATTTAATTCTAAAATGGGAATCAAGGGAAACGGGCTATGCCATTGTGTTCGTCTCGGAAAAATACGCGAAATAGAGTCCGAGTTTTCGAAAATCGGAGTCCGTATGACCAAGATATGGCCTCGCGAAGTTTCACGAAAATTCCCAAATTAAAGTATACTTAATTAAGTGAAATGGGTTGTGTAGATATATATATATATATATATTGATATATATATATATATAATTGAAAATTTAATAAATAAATATGCAAAAATGCTCAAAACAGCGAATTGGGAGAGGGGAATAACCGAACCGGCCGATTTTTGAAGTCGACCCGAGCCCGCTGGGTCGACTAGGGGTTAATCCAGGGTGTTTGGCTGTCAACCCGTGGGCCGATTCGCTCAAGTGCAGATTTTGCATTTGAATGGTTCTCATGGTCCATCTTTAATCTAAAGGCCCTAGATGGTTCCTACACTTGACTTCTTCCCCAAGACATGCTTTGATGGCTTGGATTGAATCTAGGGTTAATCCTATGGCCTAAAACACTTGCCTAATCTATAAATAAGACCCTAACCTACCCTAATTCATTCATAATTAAACCTAGTGACTAAACTATGGCAAAATGCTAGCTCTCATGGCCTCCACTAATTTTATGAAGAGGGTTGCATACTAATCACTCTCTAATCAACTTCTAATCCCTTCTTAGCATCTTAATCTTCTTCATTTGGTGTTCAAAGTTGCTAGTTGTGAGTTTCTATCACTTTGATGATCTTTTGGTAAACTAATTAGATGAGATGTGATGAGATTTATGGTTTTGTATGTGGGTTAATGAGCTTTGAATCATATGATATGATGTTAGCATTAATCTTATGTTTATGCATGTTGAGTATGTAAGCTTATGCAAGTTTAATATGATGTATGTTATGTTTGCATGATGCTAAATATGCAAGTTGTGGGCTATGTAATCATATGCATGTTATGCAAGTTCATGGTAATATGCTATGCAAGTTACATGTATGTAAATATGCAAGTTACATGTTTGTTAATATGCAAGTTACATGTATGTAAATATGCAAGTTACATGTTTGTTAATATGCAAGTTACATGTTTGTTAATATGCAAGTTACATGTATGTAAATATGCAAGTTACATGTTTCTTTATATGCAAGTTACATGTTTGTTAATATGCGAGTTACATGTATGTAAATATGCAAGTTACATGTTTATTAATATGCAAGTTCATGATGACACATTATGCAAGTCTATAAGCTAATATGCAAGTTTGTTATGCAAAATGAATATGTAAGTTATGTGACATATTATATGCAAGTTATGTGACATGTTATGCAAGTTCATATGCAAGTTATGTGTTTGTTAATATGCAAGATGGCACCTTTGAAACATGTTCATTCATATGCAAGTTGACACCTTTTATATGTGTTATATCATGAACGAAATTACGTGGGAACGATGGGGTAATTAAATGCATAAGTTAATAAGATTGTGTGAAATTAATATAATTATGCATAACACAAAATAAATAAACATAGTATGGGAATTTGCCTATTTGGTTAGGTGTACCCATACTATGTGTTGGGAATTTACCTATTGAGTTAGGTCTACCCCATGGGAATTTACCTATTAAGTTAGGTCTACCCATGTTAAGAAAACTTGATTAATTAGGGATAATTAATATAAAATTATGAGGGTGATTAATTAGGTGTAATTAATTGACTAAGACACGAGGTTGGACTCAGTTGTAGCGTAAAACTGCCCGGACCCAACCGGCTTAACCAGTTGCTACAAATGTTAGCCCAATGTGAGAGGTCTTAGGCACAAACTAAATACGTAATTAATGTAAAGACACGAGGTTAGACTCTGTTATGACATAAGGCTGCCCGGACCCAACCGGCTTAACCAGCGGTCATAAAAGACAGTCTAATGTGAGAGGTCTTTACAAAGGTTACGTTCTTAATTAATTAATTAAGAAACACTTAACCACATTAGCATGTAGAGGGACATGAGGGGTTAAGTGGGTGCCTCGGGTGGCATGAGAAAATCTAGTGGTTGCCTTGGGTGGCAATAGAAAATACGATTAGAATACTTAACCAAAATGGAACATGTAATTAAAACATGATTAAAGGGTTAAGTGGGATATACTAGAAAAAGGGACAAGCTTAGGTGGGTAGCTTGTGGAGGCCCATTTCAACCAGTAACCCATACGTATCTTTGTGGGCTCGACCCATGTCGAGGACGGGACACGCATACTGGGCTTGACTGTAAGAGGCAAACGGGTTAGCGGTGGCAACGCAAGTCCAACGGGCTTCATATGCGTGAGTGGGCCCGGGCTGGTAGGTAAGCCGTTGTTGCATCGAGTAGATATAAGCCGTGCACCTTTAGTTTCATCAGGTTGCCACATTGGGGAATGATACATCCCACGGTGGGGCCAGCACGGGTATCTACGTTAGGGAGCCGATCGAATGGGAAGTAGTGTGTACACCTAGTGGATTGTAGGGCCCCGTGGCGCCTACTTGGTCACCTAGGGGTACGCAAGTACTAATTAGTAAATTTTATAAGTCCTTGGGTGGGATCAACCTTTAAGTTAGGAACGACTGGTGTGGTGCAGTTTAGTAATTTACCTTAGGGAGGGTAGATGCGTCTTTATCCTTTATCTTCGTTTAGTTGACTGCTTAGGGTAGCCATTCATCCCTATATGTTACCGTATATCAGTTTATGTCTTCTCTGGTTACTTTAACGATTGTATTGTTAAAGTTATAGGACTCGCTCAGACTTATGTCTGACCCCGTTGTTTTTATCTTTTTCCCAACCCTCAGGTCCTACGGTGGATCCTAGCAGTAGTGGAGCTTGATCGGATTGCTGTTCCAGTCTTTAGGAGCTTGGATAGATGTAAAGCTCCAGTTATCCAGTTATCTTTTCTTTTGTTTGGCTATTGTATGAGAGTGGGATTATGTACTTCTTCATTTTGATGGATATTGTACTTGACCTTTATTGTGGTTTTATGATGTAACCAGACATGTTTTACTTCCGCTGTTATGAGATGATGTTTTAAAATTTCAAGTACTATTTATATCTGTCTTGTTGTAATTTTTCTGTTCTATATTCACTAAAATACTCCACCGATGCTATGGCATTCCCTTAGTGAGTGATCATAGCGGGAGTGGGGTGTTACAATAACCCTATTGCAACAGTATATGCATGTAATGCAACAACATACAGCGTTGCCTTAAGTAGAAGCCAGAGTCTGGCTTCCAGGTCATAGTAGTGGGGTCCACATGGACTTTCCACGTCAGCTGTCAATGTGTCATACACCACATCATCTCTCCACGTCAGTTGCACATGTGTCACATGCCACGTCAGCTATCCACGTGGCGCCACGTAAGCTGTGGGCCCCACGTGTCATACCATTATGGAATTAATAATATTACACTTAATGCAACACTACAGTAATCTAATGCAACACCATAGTGTCATCTAATGCAACA
The DNA here is from genome assembly GCA_030737875.1 of Allium sativum. NCBI lineage: Eukaryota > Viridiplantae > Streptophyta > Magnoliopsida > Asparagales > Amaryllidaceae > Allium > Allium sativum. The sequence goes on from CM060926.1 coordinate 839,842,786, forward strand.
CCACAATACTGTACTGCAACACCAGAAAACATCAAATGCAATGGTAAAAAAATCAAATGCAACACCATAAAAAATCAAATGCACCTGTAATACAACCCTGTAATTACAAATTCTACAGTACATATATTCAATCCAAAACATTGTACCACATTTATACATATATACCAAAATATTCATACAATAAATCCTCCCAAAACATTCATGACCACAGTCAGACCAACCAATTATATATACCAACTCGAAAGTGTCATCACCAATACATACCACAAGTTCCATCATCCAAACATACCACAAGTGCCATCACGAACACATACCACAGGTGCCATAATTTAAAAGAACAAAATATGTCACAAGTGCTAACACATACCATCCAAATACTTCAGTTAGTTGTCGGAGTTACAGGGGTAACAATGTCATCTTCATTACTTGTTGTGGTGACACAAAAGTCTCCGACGTCTAAATTAAGATCTGGACTGGCTTCACCTAGCTTTTTTAACACACATGACGTGTTCTCTTTCACTTTTTTGTTCACCTTTTCTTCCAAATTTGCCTCAAGCTCTTGACTTATTTTTTGGGTAAGCTCTTGCACATAACTGTCCGGAGAACCAGGAGTTGTTGGAGACTTTTCGGCCATTTTACCTCGCCTTCCTACAAGCCAGTTCCGCATGTGGCTCTTCCCACCCGAAACAAGTGATCTGCCTCAGCAATGTTTCCTGCATCCACCATTGCTTGAACCTTCGCCTACAAAATGAAAACCAGGCAAGCATATATATAAATAGGCAGCTAGAAGGAATGAATTTATTAACAGAACTGGTTTTCTTTCAAACTAACTATGTGTTCGATTTAATAAGCAACTCTAAGAAACTTACAATGTGCCAGTTATACTGACACAAGTACTGCTATTTCAGTATCTAATTATATAAGTACTCAGGTATTTGGCCTTTAGTTCATCCGTGTTAATCTTGTAACTTCTACCCAGTTCTCGTTTATCTGTCAAGTATTAGGATTACCAAAAATTAATCACAATTTTTGACATTTAAATGTTAAGAATTTACAGATCTAGCTGCTGCCTATGAACATTGTGATAATGATATATAAAATATAATTTAATGATATAACAAATTAGAATTATCATGTGGCCAATTCAACTCAATGAAAAAGAACTTAAGTTCAAAAAAAACACATACTATATTTTCTTTGGCTACTACATGAGTTTTAGGACCCATGGTATGTGTCTCATTTAATGAATTACGATGCACGGAATTAGTATCAGCTAGGGCCTAGAAATCCAAAAAAAATTAGCGCTAAACAAGGATAATACAAACTACTAAAGAAAAGATTAGCACTAAACAAGCTAATGTGAACTACTAAACATTATACAAATGTGAATATCATTAAAGCCGTACCTGAACTGCTTCATCCTCTTAGTATTCCAAGAGCATTTTAAAATCCTCCAACGGAGTTGTACTGGGCCTATTTGCAAGCCTTTCTTCATCAGGTGAATATTTTTTATAATACCTTGCTTTGATACGAGACTTGTACTGCCTCCAAGAGTCGTTAAGCGTGTTCAGAACCCACTTGTGCCCTTCTTCAGGAATGACATACCTAACCTACAATATATCAATCACAAAATTCAGGAAACAAACTAATTAATTAAAACCAAACATTTAGGAAGTCAGTTGAACTGTATATGGTTAAGGAAATTAGATTGCACTAGAGCATATTCCAACATTTGTCGCTTTAATTGATCAGGAACAACATGCCAATTGATGTAAGTAAGAGACACATTATCCTTTGCTAGTGTCCCAAGAAAATTGCTTAACTCTGTAATATTATCATATATTGGCTGACCATCCTCATTCAACTCCATGACTACTTTATCATTAGGGGTTCTAGCATGCACCTTGGTCCATTTTGACTTCCCTCTAGGTTTTTTTGAACCTTGTACTTTATCTACCAGGTTCAAAAAAATGAATAGAAAATAGACACACTCAACAGTGCAGTGCCGTGCACAGATAAAGAAACATTATATTGTACCTGTAACTGCTTCATCTTCCTATGCAATCCATTCCTACTCTAATCGATCAATAAGATTTTCCGTTGTTGGAGGCACTTCAACATTCTGTTTTTGACGTTTCTGCATCGCTAAATAAGTAGCAACTGAACCAACAGCTTCACATGAATTGGTTGTTTGTTTGAACAATTTGCTACATGTAGGTTTTAAAATGGATGGACGAGACGTTGTAGGTTTTAAAACTCTCGAAAAAGACAGTGTAGGTTTCGTTATTTTCTTTAATGTTTCAGCGAATTTCTCCTGGTTGCTGCCTTTCTTTGGAGTGGGAGTGTGTGTGTCATGATCAAGTCCTTGTTGGAGCCAGCTTTCTTTGGAGGGGGTGCAGGTCATCGCTTCCTTCTCAATTTCAATGGCTGCATTGGTTCGCGAACGAGTTCTCGGTCCAGATAAAGGATCCTTTGATTTAACAATTTTGATTCCCTACAATTAAGTCGAAGTTCAAGATTTTTTCCGTTCCTAAAGGCAATGACAATAAGTAATAAACAAATAACTTATCTATACCTCCGAATCCGATGAATCATCATTGACGTCTTCACCAGCATTTTCTGGGATGTATTCATCACATCCAACAACATCTTTACCTTTATCTTTCTTATTTCGTGCGGCAGCCTCTTGCATACGACTAACCAATGAAGGCACTCCAAGTGATCTACTAACTGCATCGTTTTCTTGCATTCGCGTGATTTGCACTTATTCATTCTTCGTCAAAACTGATGGTTGTGAGAACTGCAAGCATATTAGCATTGTTACTCACCTTCGATGATAAATTTAAGCTTGTTAACCAAATAGAGTCGATGTATAAACAGTTCTTACTATTTTGATAGAATGCATGCACAAGAATTTTAATAAAAAGTAGTTTGAAATACAAGATTTCATCTGGATTAATAAAATTGAAATGAAAACTGAAAAATACCTGAACATTCATTCTCTTGGGTATCATCATCATTATCTGTTTTATTTTCTATATTTAATTTCCTCCCGGTTCCTTTGTCCGTCACAGTAACATCTTCTTCATCATTATTCATATCAGGCTCTGGCGATTGTTTCTTCTGACCCACTTGAGTTGGGTTGTTTTCCATCATTTTGTGTTTCTGCTGAAGTCTATGTGCAGTAGTATACTTGCGCTTTCCAATCGGCTTCTTAGCAGAACCTAGAACAATAAAAATAATAATGATGGACTCCTTCATAGTTCTTTACATACACATACAGATATATATATAAGAATGGATTTATATTACATATACATATATACCTTGAATTATGTTTTTCCTTGGTCGTATGATTACATGTGGCTGCAGTTGAATCAACGGCTCACTGTCTTTATCAATGGTGTTGTCGATGTAAAAAACCACTTCTCCTTGCTTTTTGCAGTCCTGTACGTACTCGGTTACGTCCTTGTCATTCAATATTAGCTGCCAGCCACCCCTCATTCCTTTGCTGATGATATAGACTCCTCCCATTTCAGTGTAATGGAGAGCATCTTTAATAAAGTCCACTAGCACACTATAAGAAAAGCGGTCTATATCATATTTTGTTACCATGAAGGATTCTCCACCGACATAACATGTACTTCGAAACTGTCCACCATGTTGCAGTCGGATATTAATAAGTTCATCCATCCTGTACAAAATGAATACATTAGAATAAGGTACATGCATGTTAAAGTGGACAAAAACCAACAACCATAACATTTTGGTCTATAACCAATTTAGATGACAGTAAAGAAAGACATTAAATCTCAAACATGTGAACAGTGTTGATTGCATTATGAGAAAAGAGTGCCAAATACATTCATCAAAGATAATAATTTCTAGCTAAAACAAAAATTGCCAAATACATCATAAATTAGACCAAATTAAAGCAATAAGAAAGAGGAAATTTTTGTCCTAACGAGACGAAACAGGACCAGGAACTTCTGCTTCTAGTTCTGTTTCAAGTTGTATTACGGGGACATCATCCCTAATCCAACCCCCATCAAAAACTTCTAGCTCTAGTGCACCACCTATGCCCATACCATGTGAATGCGTATTGCTCATGTCTTCTTCCATTGCATTCTGATTTTTAGTATCACACCAATCACTTGGCAATTTTTTAATAACATAGTGACTGTTCTTTTCAACTGCATCTTCCACATAAAATACTTGCTGCATTTGCAAAGACAAGACATAAGGATCAATTTTATGGCACTTGCTAAAATTTACTCGAGTAAGACCATATGAATCTTTTTCCTCTTGGTACCAAAAACACTTAAAAAGGACCACTGTGAAAGCTCCCCAATAATCAAGCTCAAAAATTTCTTCGATTGATCTATAGTAATTGACATCACCCACTATTGGGTTTTGGTCTTTCGAACTTGCAAAGCTGGTGGTTTTGGCAATCAAAAATACACCACTATTTTGTGTGGTACATCAAGAATCTCTAAATTTTGTGTGGAATCTATATCCATTTACTATATAACAGGTAAATTTCCTAGCTACTCGATTAGGACCTAATGCAAACATCTCTAAATCTGTTGAAATAATGTCCTTTTTTAGAACCTCTTCTTTAAGCCAATTCCAAAACTCTTCGAAATGTTCTCGTTCCCTTTTGTATCTTCTTAGATTTGCAAGACCATCCACAAAAGCTCGATGAACCCTAAATTATAATTAAGGTAAAAAAAACTACGAAATGCAGATGTTAATTTATAGTTAAGGAAAATGATATAGGAACTTAAAAACTTACTCGATCAAACTCTCAATTCCTTTATTACCAGAATTGAACAGAATATAGCGATGCGTTGCCTTCCAATCTACATCTTTCAAATTGAACATCTTCCCATCTTTATTCTTCTTTGTTCCAATATGATATTCCAAATCTGTTGGACATCTTCCAAAATCAATCGACGTGTTTTCTGTTCCTCCATCAATGCTTAAAAATCTTGAAGAGAAGGTCACGCACTCTTCTGCCAAGTAACCTTCTGCAATCGAACCTTCCGGTCTGTTTCTATTTCGCACATAAGATTTCAACTTTCCTAGATATTGCTCAATTCGATACATGCATCTAAGATGTTTAGGCCCGCCGTATTCGATTTCTCGGCATAAATGAATAGGCATGTGTACCATTATATCGAAAAAAGCCTGTGGAAAAATGATTTAAAAATGATAAAGTATCTCGACAATTTCTTTGTGCAGCCTCTTGATATCATCCACTTCGATAACCTTGCTCCATTGTCCTCTAAGGAATGCACTAAATCTGATCATTGATAACACAACCTCGGGTTTTGACACTTTCTTGATGGCAAATTGTAACAAATAATGGAGTATGAAATGAGCATCATGGCTCTTACATCCCACAACCGTTCTCTCTTTTATGTGCATGTACCGACTTACATTCGAGGCACAGCCATAGGGAAGTTTGGCGTTCTTCAATACAGAGTAAAAGATTTCTTTTTCCTTATTTGTCATATCAGATATTGCAGCTCTAATTTCAACATGCTTTCCGTCACCACATTCAACAGGATGAAGGGCCTTCCTTATGCCCAATTCCTGTAAATCCAAACAAGCATTTAGGTGATCCTTCGACATGCGACCTATATTAAGTTAAGTACCTAATATTTTGTCGCATATGTTCTTCTCTATGTGCATGGCATCCAGGTTATGTCGAAGGGTATTATGACATCAATATGGTAAGTCAAACAGTATTGACCTTTTTTAAAAGGGCCATCACTTTTACCTGGTTTCTTCGTCTTATCCCCAAACCGTTTTTTGAACCCCCACAATAATTCTTCAATATCAGTTCCTGATAATATTTCTGGAATTCTCCCTATTTCAGTTTTTCCATTAAATCTCCTCTTATCCAGCCTCCACTTATGTGTCGAATCAAGAAACTTTATATGGTGCATATAACACATTTTTTGCTATGCTTCAAATAATTTGAAGAAGTTTCATAATGGCATACTGGACACGATAGTTTCCCCTTCGTGCTCCAACCTGACAACATGGAAAATTCTGGAAAATCACTAATGGTCCATAAGACACTTGCACGTAAATTAGAATTCCCATCAGTCAAGGAATCATATGTTTTGACGCCAATATTTCATAACGCTTTCAATTCCGCAATTAAAGGCTACATATATACGTCAATACTGTTTTTTTGGAGAATCTGGACCAGATATTAATGTTGAAAGAATTAAATTCTCTTGTTTCATACATAATCAAGGCGGAAGATTGTAGTTTACCAACACAATTGGCCATGTACTATAACTTGAATTCATTGAACGATATGGATTAAATCCATCAGATGCTAGACCCAATCTAACATTACGATTTTCTGATGAAAAATCAGGATAGCGAGCATCCATCATCTTCCATGCCACACCATAGCAAGTATCCATCATCTTCCATGCCACACCATCAACCGGATGTCTTAGTTTCCATCTTCTTTTCATTCCACTTGGTGCCATCTCATAAGTTCGGAAAATTCTTTGCACATAAACATCCTAACCTTGATCTTAGAGGAAAGTACCTCATAACATATGCCGACACTTTGGGAATCGACTTTGGTGGATCGTGATTATCAACTATGTCTTCTTTTTCTTTTACAGCCACATCGAAAAACCACAAATGTCACAAGCCTCTTTATCTTTACTCTCTGCCCAATATAACATGAAATGGTTTGGGCAAGCATGTATTTTATGATAATCAAGACCTAAATCCTTAATGAAATTCTTTGCAGCGTAGGAAGAAAAAAGTAGCTAGGCATCAGGAAAGGCTTCTTTTATAAGCTTTAGTAATTCCCCAAATGCAGACTCGTTAATTCCATAAGCACACTTTAAATGATAAATCTTGATCAAGAAACTTAATCGAGGAAATTTAGTGTAGCCAGGATATAAGGGTTTTTTCCTTCTTTAACATATCGATAAAAAATTTCAGCCCCTGGATTTGGTTCTACTATAAAGTCCCTGGGATTTTGACCAAATTTGTAACTCGCACATTTGAACATCACATCTAAATTATCCTCAAACTCCATCTCCGTTGCACAATCCATATGGTCATCAACACCTATTAATTTTGTATGTGAAACTTCACAAATCCACCTGGTATGTAATAGAGAAGGGCCATTAAAAATAAGATGATCGTATATGACATTTTCACAATACCAATTATGTTCTGTACATTTTTTGCAGGGGAACTTCATCTCATCACCTACTTTATAGATGGGAAATGCATTTCTTAGAAAAGTTGTTACTCCTCTTACATATTCTGCACTCGATCTCGGAAGTCCTATCCATATGTAATACTCACTATCCATTGCCACAATCTAACCACGGCCTAGTAAGACCAAATTTGATACCACTAATAATTACAAGACACGAACAAGGGCTACCTTGTAAGGTTTGACTAAATTAGAAATAAAAACAAAACAAGTTAATAATTTACAAATATATATAATCAGTGTGATGATACAAAGACGACTGTTTTGAAATGAATTATCACTAACTTTTGGAACTGAGTTATTAGGAGAATACATAAAACAAGCAACTAAGGATACTGAACACAAATCCACAACATTACATGACTGCACCAAAACACAACAGTACAGATACAAAGACTACACAGGTGATACAAAGATGATACAGTTGTACCTAATACAACGAACGATGCAATAATTTAATTTTGTCTTCTAATGTTTAGCCCTTGAAGCTGGTCGTTAAGTCTACTAACATCAGTTTGAAAACCAATAACACGATTTTGCAGCGTTGTAAGTTGATGTTGTAATTCATTTGCGTACTCAGCAGCTCGACTTGGAAACTATTGGTCAATCCACTGCCAAAAGGTACACCCTGTGGGATAAACATGTCATCTAAAATAACGACGACCGATGTTGAATACAATCGAAATAACATGTTCTACAACGGCATACCCACAATCACACATTATGATTGGTGGGTCAGCTTGTTGTTCGTTAACCACTTGGTTGTTTTGATGCTGATGACGCAAGGCAGCACAACTATGTCATCGCATCGCCCTTTCTTCACGTCGTTCTTCTTCTCGCCATTGTCTTCGGAGTTCTTATTGCTCTAGTTCATGCGCAAGCAAATCATCGTAGTGCCTTTCTTGCATCTCTATATAAAAATCAATAGGAGTTTCTGGTGATGATGGGTTTGACAGTCGTGGATCACCCATGCCCAGGGTATCTTCGTAGTCATACGATGTAGGAAGAGAAATAGGCATTATTTAACTACAAACAGAAATAGACATTTAAATTGGATTTCTTTTGTCCTCTAAAATTTGTTTCCACCTGTCGAAATAAGCATTATTTAACAAAACATCAATGGTTTGGCAAATATAAAAATACAGAGCTTGCATAATTTCAACACATGCAAACATATAAATACAACACTTCAAGTATGAAAAACCCTAATTTATGGCAATCGGTATACCCCAACTACCCAGAGACTTTGAATGTTAGACCAAATAAGTTAGAGATGAAATCATCTAAATAAAACCGAAATGATGAATCCCTGACTACCTGTAATTGTCCTAAATGATCCAAATCGGAGGTGTAAAGTTTGTAAAATATGAGCATTCGGAGGTTTATAGTTTGTACCGGCGGTAGAGTAGCAATCGGAGGTCTTCGTGGACGGATTTCGGGGAGAGAGAAATGGACAAAAGGAGGAGTATGGGAGAAATTTGTTCTGGAGGGGAAGTATTTCGTGAATGGGGAAAAAATCGCGCCAAATTTTCATTAAACTGAAGCAGGGATACGTTTAAACCGTTGGATTAATCAAAGATCTATGTTATTTATTTGCTTAAACTGATAACCCAGATCGCTGACCTGTCATATCTAATGCACTTTGAACTGGTGTTGTAAGTCACAGCACAAGAATTCCAACTGCAACACTGCATTCATATTTAATGCAACAACATATGAATGTTGTTGCAGAAGATCAAAGAAAGCATAGCATTCGCCACACTTTTCATGCAACACACACAAATTAGTGTCGAATATGCCTACTTTTGTAGTAGTGCCAATACAGATTTCGTTTTGGTTGACTTAACAAGAATGAAATCAGAACTCTTAATTAATCTATCTTCTGCTCCCTATCAATAAAATCCATGGAAATTGAATCACAATTCCAAACTATAATTTTTTAAAGGTTGAAGCAATCCATTCAGATTTTAATGTTCAATTTTTAGTTGTTGACAATTTAGACATTCTCTCATCCATAGGCTGCATCCTTCTTTATTCCTTCCCACAAGAAACTTCTCTTTGTATCATGAAACATTTTGGTTCCTATTAGATTAATAGTAAAATTTGGTTGATGATATTCACTAAGAACTCCCCTCCCCCCCCCCCCCCCCCCGCCCTTGGGGCTTCGATATCTGGACACATAATCTTCTCTTCTTCCTCAACCATCCTTTATGCTCAAGGCTAAAATCTTTCAAGTCATCAACCTCAACTCCATCTCTAAGCTTTCTGGTCGTTTCAGCTGATAATGGATCTTTCCCATACATAGATGTTATCCCGTCGATCAAAACTGGTTGAACTTCTAAACACGGTTACATAGCACACTACAACAAAAATAACCTATTACAATGTCCTTTTTTCAACAGGCACAGGCTGCCCGTTGTAACAGAGTGTTATTACAACGGTCACTTTCAAGACCCTTGTAATAAACGCCTATGCAGCACCCTTTTACAACAGGCATAGACTGCCCGTTGTAATAAAATTCTATTACAACGGGCTTTTTTGGACAGTTGTAATGGATATCATTTACAACGCTCTTTTTACAATGGGTAAAAACTGCACATTGTAATAGAATTTTATTATGACGGTCATTTCTGGATCGTTGAAATAGATTTCAATTTTACAACGTTCACCAAATATCCGTTGTAATAGATGTCTATTTTACAACGGTCACAAAATGCCCATTATAATAGGTGCCAATTTTCGACAGTCAATAATTAATAATTACAATACTTCCGTAAAGTTAGTATTGATTATGTTTTATTTATTTAATAATTAATCATTAATCATATATTACTAATTATTAACTGTAATATTATATTACTAATTACTAATCATTAATAATATTGTATTATTTTTTAATAATTAATCATTAATAATATTATATTTAATAATTAATCATTAAAAATAATTATTAACAATAATATTATATTATTTTTTGATAATTAATCATTAATGATATAATATTTAATATTTAATCAATAAAAAATTTATTAATAATAATATTATATTATTTATAACATCATCGTAAAAGTAATAATATTTACAATGTCTAACTAAATAGTTGTAAAAAAAAAGTTTTAAATAATGTTTTCTTTATATTAGTGTATACATACTATATTTCATCAATGATGTTATTTAACTTATATTATTGTCTTTAACTATAATATTACATTAATAATTACTAATCATTAATAATACTATATTATTTATTAATATTTAATAATTAATCATTAATAATATTGTATTAACCATTTATAACTTGTAATAATTAATGATTATGCATAACTTAGTAATAATTAATTATTATATTAATCATTAATAATTAATATTAATAAGCTCTATTTGGACACAAAATGATGACACAAGATTGAACACAACAAATTTCAACCACTAAATCCTCCCATGAATTTCACTTTCCACATAAAGACAAATAAATCCAACGGTTCGCGACTTATGTGTCTTATTTTGTGTTTAATTTTATGTCACAATAGCCGCTCTCTTTAATTAATTCACATTTTCACTAATTAACATTTGATAATTTATTGTTTACTACTTAATAATTAATAATTATTATTGATAACTACATTTAATTCTTAATAAAAATATTGACAATTCAAATATTAAACAACAAACAATAAACAAATTTAACAAGCACAAAGAAACGTTTTTCACATCGATGACGATTAGAATCCTAACTTAAATTCACCGCTGCCTCCTTCTTTCCTCATTCTTACGCCTCCTTTCATCATTCGATCTCCCTTCGCCCTTCTTTCTGGCTTTCACTATTACTGTAGATAACGCGGATCTCTTCCCCTCTTTGGCTCGTTTCGATAATTTCACCTATCGGATCTGACCTTTTTCCATAGTGATCTCCGCTTTTCCCAGTCTCCTCTCATCCGCTTCCCGTGGACGATCTCTACTTCACATAAATCGCAACTGCGAGTTCATTCGTGACTTCTTCGACGCCTTGCATCCAGTTCAGCATCTCTGGTTTGGGTTTTCTACTCCTCCAAAAGGCAGGCTTTATGCTGTGGAAAGATTCGTCATCGTGCTGGTAGGGGCCCTTTTTCTTTTCTAGATTTGTTGTTGTTTGGGAGTCTAGTGTCGCATGCTTTGTCGTCTGTATCTTGTATTTTGCATTGTGTAAATTGTAGTGGTTTACGTCTTGGTGTTTTCCTCATGGGGTTTTATTGTGGTTCTTGTTGTTGAGGAATTTTCTTGTTCGGTTCTATTTCTGGTCGTCTTTGTGTTGTACTGGGGTCGTTAGGAGACTTTAAAGGTGATTCTAGTTTGGTAACTTCTACACTGTGAGCAGTGTGGTGACACTTGTGCTGTAGGTAGTTTTTGTGCGGAGGTGAGTTTCAAGGAATGTAGTGGTCATGAGTTTTAGAGGACATCTATGGCTTCCTGGCGTGTAAGTGTTGGTGCTGCTCTATTTGTGGTGGTGTCTACAGCTATTTGGCTATTTTGGAACTACACTTCACGTGATAACCTAAGTTGTTATTGTGAGTTTGTTGTACTTGGGACTATGTATTCATCTTGTAGTAGTGAATGTCGTTGTGTGACTGCCTCAATAGCATGTGATGTAAAAAATGTAGTCTTTCATGTTACTGCCTGTTAATTGAAATACCATTACCCTGATTATCTCATATATTCTCTTTTTGCTATATGGTTCATTATTTAGGGCTAAGATAACCCGAAACGCACTTTCTTATAAGACTGGCTATGAAGCCCTAACACCAATCTCATCTTTTTCTTCATTAGTAAATTTTGTTTTCCTTTTTGGCAAAAGTAGGATTAATTTATTTGCGTTAGTGTTGATTCTAGGATCCTTAAAGAACTATGTTGATGTTAATCTGCTTATTTTTTCTTGTAACATTACATAAAATTACAAAATGGTAAGTTCTCAACTTATTTTTGACAGGTTCCTAGGCAAAATTATTGGGCATCATAGTCTTCGAATAATCAAAAATTTAGGGACATGTATGAAGAAACTACTTTGCAACGAGGGGAAAAGCGACAGATAGATGGCAATCCTGATCAAATGGACATAAATGCAAGTTCGCTTCTTTCAAACATTTTTTATGCTAGCACCACACATTTGGTTGTATCTTATTCATGGCGCAAAGATACTGTCAGGTTTTGGATCATGTGGAGGCAACTAGTAGTAAAAGACAGGTAATCTTTGTTTAATATGAGTTACAAACTGAAGCATGTGCCAATACTAAGTGTAATATTCTTTGCTCGCGGCTTTCTATTATATCTAATTGGTAGGTCATGAACAATATTTTTTTTTGTTGCATAGGCATTGTAGGGCTACACTTTCTTGAATGTTTTCTAGCGTCAGTTAGAGTTTTGTAACATACATCGAACGACTTCTACAATAGGAAAATACGATACATAGTAATCATAATATTTGATATACTAACATTATGACAGTTGTAAATTGGAACACGTTAACTCCGGGATTATTAGATTGCAAATTATAATGTTGCCAAACATTGGACAAATTCAGCAATGAATTAGTAGAAACTTCTTTTATTGAAATACCATCATGAGAACAAGTTTCAGTTGAATGCAGCGAAGAACAAGATGGACTATTCTCTCCTTTTTCTATATGTAAATCATTGATGAGGAAACTACATATGTTTACAGGCATTTACAGGGAATCCTGTAGTACAAGCTCGAAATTTTGCAGTTATGACTGGCGTGAATGCTGGTCTATCTTGTGTGTCAGCACTGTCAGGAAAAGAATAAGAGGGAAAGAGGACGTTGAAAGTAGGTAAGGTCTATACTTTATCTTTGGTTTTGCATTCCACTCAAGTTCAGCAAATTTTAATTCCTTTGTAATAAAATATATACACAACTATAACTTTTGCGGTGCAGAACATTACTCCATCAAGCCTAAAGTTTCTTTTGGTTTATATAGGTAACAAAGATGTCAAAAATCTAACATAATATGTTGAAATAACAAGGTAAATGGTTATAACCGAGAACGTGACATTATAGCTGAACTACAGTAGAAAATGAAAATGAAATGTTGAAATATTGTTTGGCTTTGGCATGTAACTTAGGATTATAGTAACACATTATTGATATAGTAATATATCAATTCATTTTGCGGCATGGTTGCTGCATTTGGTTCTGGTGCGATGTTTTCGTTGGTGAGTGGAGTGGGAGGCCAAAATCAGGCAATGAATGTTGTCACATCCAAGTTTTTCTTTGCTAACTGTTCTTCTTGACAACTATAGCTCTCAGGATGGACCAAAAGAAGAATTAAACCATCCAACTAATATCTGTATTGTGTTGAATTATGTGGCCACGATGCTTGAGATGCCGAAAGAGGAAGTTTTAGAGATGAGTTACCAAAACGTGTATATGAGTGAATAAGTGTGTAGTGAGGAGTCAATGCGTATACGAGTGAAATGTAGTGAGGAAGTGTATGTACAAGTGATTGTGTAAATAGAGGGGAAACACTATGTGTACTATTTGAAAGTGTAATAAATATTTATTTGAATAAATATTTGTTTAAATATAATTTTTGAATTAAATATTCAATTATTGTAAATATTATTAATATTATGTGTAATATCCAAATCGATTGCAACTTTCAGCATTTTACAATGAGCATTAATTGTTGTTATAGAAGATATCACAACGGTCAATACATGTTGCAAAAAATATTACAACGGGATGTTATTCTATTGAAGGAACATACAACAACAACATAAGACCGTTGTAAAAAGTTTATTACAACCATCTGTTACCACGTTCAGTGCTTGTAGTAAAAGAGAACATATTACAACATGGCCTAATACAGCGGACGGGCTGGCCGCTGTAAAATCCTATTACAACGGGCATTGCCCATTGTAATGGATCTATTTTGTTGTAGTGGCAGTACTTTGGTTCGAACTTGTCGTCGATCTCAACTGCACATCCCAAGTAGTTAATGCTTCCAGATCTTTCCATTTTTGTAGCATAGCTAACACTACATTATGGAGCTTTCTGTTAGACGCATTTGCAACTCTATTCCCTTTTCAGGTGTATATTATATTCCAAAGTCATGTGAAACAATGAACTATAACCATCATTGTTATATCATGTATAGATCTTTTTAAGAGAACAGATACCTTAATGACTTATGATCCATGAACATCTCTAACCTTTCTCCTAGAAGGTAATGTCTTTAAATCTTCAAGGCAAAACAACCATAGCTAACTCCAAGTCATGAGTACATCTAGGGGTGGGCATTGTTTGGTTAAACCAAATAAACCGACCAAACCAATTTATTTTGGTCAGTTTGGCTTTTAAATTAGATCGGTTTGTAATTGGTCCAGAAAATTATTTAGTTTGGTTACCGATTTAACCAAATTTACCAAATTTTTTATTATGTTTTCAAAATTATCCATATTACAATAAAAAATAGGTTAGTTTAGTCATCTTAGAAAATTTTAATCATCACATATATATCAAAATTAATTTTAGAAAGAATAAGCATAATAAATAATAATACTTTAACCATCTATTTATAATTTATTTCAAATTATAGTTCATATTCCAAATATAAAGTCTAAAATATTTTAAGTTCGGTTAAATTGGATAACCAACCAAACCAACCAAATTAAATTTGGTTGGTTTGGTCTGCTTTTCATTTTTATTGGTTTAAGTTTGGTTTGACAATTTTATCATTGGATAAACCAAACCAACCAAACACTCATCCCTAGGTATAACATCAAACTTCGTGCAGTCTAAACAGCGAGAAATATAAGCAACGTGTTTGCCATATTTCATCAATGTTTCTCCTAACCAAGCTCCATAAGCATCGGTGTAAACAACTAAATTTTGATTTCCTTTAGGTACAAATAACACAGGTACACTAGTGAGAAAATGCCTCAATCTCTAGAATTCTTCCTTACATTTGTCGGTCCAAACAAGCTTAAAATCCTTCCTAATTAGCTTAGTCATCGATGTTGTTGCTAGGAAGAAATCCTTGATGAGTCTCCTCTAGTAGCGAGCAAGTCCATGAAAACTTTTGATCTTCGTAACTGTTTCAGGTTTCTCTTCCAACTTTTAATAGCTTCTATCTTGACTGGATCCACTGTGAATCATCTTTCTGAAACTACATAACCAAGGAACTTCATCTTTGTTCCGTAAAAGTGACACTTTGAAAACTTGGTATTCAATAAGTGTTGTCTTAAGGTCTTGAGCATACAAACAATTCAACCATGCAACCGATGTTCATACAAATTCCTAAACTAACATACAAACATCCATAATAGCAATTATAAATTAAATTGAACATATCAATAACAACTAAAAGGATATGAGTGTCCAAATAACCAATACTTAGCAATATGGTCAAAACAGTGCGCAATAATGCATAACCGGTAAATAAAGCGCACAGTAACACGTAACCGTGTAAAATATGATAATCAAGCTAAAAATGGTTAAATCACTTTCTAATATTATTATTTATTATTCATTAGATTTTAAATATTATGTTTATAATTAGAAACAATTTAAAACGTCGAATTTGTACTACACAAACAAATGCAGTTAATTGAGAGACATTATCGCTTACCTCAACCAAATTAGCTCTAAAGCGTAAAGCTTGTCAATATGAGTCCATTCAAAGAAACACTATCCAAATATGACCTTGTACGCCAAAGTATGACTTATATAAGTTTCACGTATTAAACAAGCAATTAATTAATAAAATAAATAATTAACCTTCGTTAATTACCTAATTAAACACTAACCCTTCTTCTCTAAATACACTACAGGGCCATGCATATAAGGGAAATGAACCCACCTTTGCGTGCACCTCTCTCATTTTATCTTTCTTCCCTCTCTTCACTTAACGGTTTGCTCAACCATCAGTGCCACCGAATTTTGCTACAAATCCTCCACCAATCCATCCTCTTATCTCAAACCTCGAACCCATGACGGGCATAACTTGAAAGGCGCACATGACTTTGCCAATGTCTCATCTTCTTATAAATGACCGAACACTTCAAAAACTAGTGAGAGGTGCATTTTCCAATGAGAAAGTCAACAATAATCTTCAATCCGTCCGTCGTTGCATCTACCTTCAGCCATGTTGAATACTAATCCTTTCCCTATAATGTCAATCTCGGCCCATGATAACTATAGCCCTCCAAATAGGTATAGACTTAAAGAGAATCTCAATAGGAAGTGATTGCAGTTGGTTTGAGATTTTTTTCATCGATTAAATCGAATGATTTTGGTTTTATAATGTAAATAGGAGGTAGCGACCATTTTCTTCAATGAAACAATAACCTACGAATTTGGGAGAAAGAGATGATGGGCCTGGTAGTTAGTGTAGCATAAGCTTTTGATATTTTAATTATTATTTAATTCTTTAATTCATAAATAAGGCCTGAAAACCTATTATTTCCCATAGACATTATCGCCTACCGTCGCCTATTTAAAAAGGATTTCTGAAAACAATGGAACTAGTTTGAGACCAAATTCAATTTTTCACAAAAGTTATCTATTAATACTCGAACTGTACATTGTTAGATTCGTACAGAAATTGACACACGTTTTAATCAAGCATGATAGAACGGTACATCTAATCGCTACAAAACTTGATGACTTGCAACGACTTACGATCACGATTCCAAAAATATAAGTTTTGTCATAATCTTACACTATGCTCCTAGAATGACAATTTACGTGTATCTCGACATCGTTTTGACCACAAATTAGTCCAAACTCAAAATATCACGATCCACATACTTGTTCTCCATGTAACTAACAATTCAGACACAATGGAACAATCCCGTCCTGATTTGATCTTTGTGAAAAATATCATTTTGAAACCATCAATTGAATAATCAACAATCAATATTTAAATAAAATGTTTAAATATCAAAATTTTAAAATACGGGTCATTCCATTCATTTTTTGGCATAGCTTGCTGGTTTCATAGTGGTCGTACCACTTTTATTAGAACGAGGATTAAAGGAAAGGGATTACTGCACAGGCACGTAACCCTACCTAGTTTGAAGTGCCAGAACACTATAGCAATACAATGTAGAAGAGAAACTGAAAGTTTCTACTACTAAGGTAAGCTCATAATTAGTCCCCAACAGTGGACCAACTAGAGATATCACTAGATCCTTAACATTGACATACTCGGAAAAGAGCACGGCAAGGTTAGGAACAAAACACGAGTTAGGACTATGAAATTTGCGTTCCCAATCCCATGAAGAATCATAGAATAGTGACCTGTTCATCTCCCCTAGCCCACCCTCCGGAATGAGCACAAACCATCACCTTCAACTTTATATATCAATATTCTGAAGTCATCTTCTTTATCATTTACATAGATATAATAATTGCCTTCTGTTGGGTCATATCTCATTCCAGGTTTGTGGTGGAGCCAACAATGATCATCAGAGAGCCAGTATATATCATCATCCTCTACAGAAGAAACATCTTCATATTGTACTATATCATCATCTCTTGGGTTAGCCTTCTCCTGTACTGGGTCCCGAATAACAATTGATGGGGTGGCAACTTTTCGAACCCACTTCACAATAGGTGGTCGTGGAAGTGGTACTCTCTCTGAAGGGGGAACTGGAGCAGGGGAAGTTGTTGTAGGTTTCAATGAGCAGGAATCTTGAAGATGACCAAATGAGTGACGTGTATTACATATGGATGGGGTCCATCCATAGCGCAAACGCACTACAGCTACATATTCCTCAACAATTTTAACCTTTATTGTTTCCGGTAATGGTTTATTTGGGGTTATTTCAATAAGGGCTTTGGCATAAAACAGTTTGTCTCTAACAGCTGTATTTGCATCAAATCCTCAAAGCTTTTCGATATAATTGGAAAGCCAATTCAGTCCTATCAACGATTGTAATACAGAGGGAACATGTGAGAAGTAGGTCCATACCGGAATGGAAAGGACTTGCTCTCTTGCCCAATCTACAATTGGACTCCACGGGGCAATAATGAAAGGACCCCCGCGAAGATGGTAGGCTCAGAGCTAAGAACACGAAGTCTCTCATCCGAAAAAGAAAATTTCAAGAAAAACATTGAGCGATCCAATCGGACCTGCAAGCCACCACGTAATTGCCATGCTTTACCACAATACTCTTTAACAACCATATAAGAAGGATGATTAGTATCGAGGAAAAAACCTACCAAATAGTCGTTCCAAAAATCAGCTCCAGCATCTATAATCTCCAACGGGAGAGCACTGATTCCATTAGTACTGTACGTTTAAAGTGTTGTGGCACATAAGAACCCATGTTACGTGGTGCACTCTCAAAAAGAGATGACCATTTAATGGTTTTAGCATCAGTTCCTTTATACACATCACTCTTCTTAGTTTCATTACTTGACTTCATAGCCTCAGCTAGAACAAGCACACTCTTCATAGCTGCATTGTTCATAACCACAATAGGTTGTTTTGGAATGGAGGAGTTATTCGTTTCAGTTTCTACTTCCAATACACAAACCATGTTGCCAGGTCTTGCCAAAACACTCTCAGTTACTTTGCCATCATCTAAATTGTCATTAACCATTTTAGTGCCAAGAGAAAATACTGTCTTTGCAAGAATTGCAAGACGGCTAGTTTCATTTGTTTGTTTTAATCCTTCACTGTATTTTTCATTAGCAATAGCAACTATATCGTTATCACCCAAATCAACATTAGTTTCACTCTATCTTTTTTCCACCAAATTTGTAGATAACAGCTTATTAATGTTATTACCTCTAACCGGTGTATTTGGGGACAAAACGCATTCTTTTCCAACTTCCTAACACGGATGGTATGAAGGAGGGATCGATGCCATATCTGTGAGTAGAGCATGAATGAACTCAGCAGCATCGTTGACCTTATCTGGAGCAGTCCCCAGTAGCTTAGCGTTCGAAGAGGAAGGAACGCTTGGCGCAGTCTTGACTAGTGGTCGCAGCGTGGTCATTGTAGCGGGTGGCACCGAAGAGTATTTCCTCCCAGATCTCGTCGTCTTCGGATCTGAGTTACGATTGCGGCCCATAAATTTGAGCAGGGGAGGGCACGGAGGCTAAAAAGGAAAAGCAACAACTGGATCTGAGGGTTTGCGATGTATTTGCAGTTGATATTGTTGTATATTTCAGTCACCGTTGAAACAGATTGCGGTCGCCATTTCCATTAAAGAATTTGGTCTCAAGATTTATCACTTTGATAAGGTCAACGATGCTGCTTAAGGGATTCTCCCTACCTGAAGGGATTGCATCCTCAAAATTCTCATGGACGAAACAACACAACCCATACTTTTGAACAAGGGACATTATAAAAGATATCATCACTTATTGCTCTCAACCGCCATTGAAGCGGTCATAACAAGGAGATAAACTTGAAATTTGGCATGGAGCCAATATTCTTGTTTCAAAGTACAACCACAATCAAACTCGAAATTGATGTCGCCAAGCTAAATACCTAACACTACTAGAAATTTTTCTTATTCTGATAGGGAGGGGCAACGGTTTTCGACGACTAATTTCCGACAGGCCGTAGGCGGCCGTCGGAAACTCAAATTATACAGCACAGCCAAGAACCTTTCTTCCCCAAATCATTCATTTTTTTTTCCAGCTTGGGTTGCAAACCCTCACACTCCCAAATCCTAAAATTTAACCTCCAAACGCCCATTTCTTCATCTTGGAACATCCCCGACTTCAATTTCAATGTCTAGAACGAGTAATTTCAGGTGTAATCTCATATTTTCCATAAAGATCAAGTTTTTACCTAAACCTATATATGCTTAAATCGAAAAATTAGGTTTATCTATTGATTGCAATTGGTTCCAATAGCATTGTAGTGGATTATATCATTCTCTTATGTGCATATTTCATACGATATAGTGGAATTGAAATTTTTATGTATAATGTTTGGTTATTTATGTATATGTCCCTTAGCGTGTTTTTGGCCCATTATATAATTATGGTTATTTGTGTATATGCACACCATTATACAAGTGTGATCATTGTATTGTGTTAGTTGAAATAGGATGAACTGAATGCACGAGCTAGGAATAGTATATTGTGCATGTTTTGACTTATGCACAAAAAAAGCATGAAACTAAAATCTAATTGAGCCTATTGAATGGTAAATCAGCTTTATGTTGATGTGATACATCGTACAAATGTAATAAACTAAAATATATTTTTTTGTAAATGTGAACATTTAGTAAAAATGTGTTTTTCTGGTAAAATGCGCACATCTAATTGGTAATGCCCCGTAGAGAGTTTTTGGCCCCGTTCGACGAGGTTGTACATGATCGTTATTTAAATAGTTGTTTTTATTAAAAAAAAGGGACCATTTATATTCATCTGGTATATTTTTTGTCAGATTTGTCCATGTATTGGATAAGTTATAAGCACAGTAAGCATTTACATTTTGTATACATCATTTCAAACAGTTCATAAAATTTTGGTTTAACTTTTCTTTTTGTTTCCTGCATACATGCATTTGTGTACAATGCAAGGAACAAAACGGAAATGATGCCAAAATTTTGTTGAATTGTTGAGATGAAGTAATATACGAAATGTAAATGCTTATTGTGTTTATAACGGGAAGTAGGATGTCTGACCATGGAAAAAGTTACGTAAAAAATAAAATGTGCCATATTTAAAAATATTTTTGTTTTTATGAAATTGTTATTTATTTTCAACTATTATATATGTGTTGTACAACCATGAAAATAAGCTTTTTCGAATTAGTATTCTTGAAAATAAATATTAATTTGTGAACTTGTGACTAAATTTCTCAAATAGGAAAAATGATTGATTATTTCGTTGATCGGAGGAGATGGGTGTACCAAAGAAGAGAACTGAGAGGTTCAATAACAGAAGTTTTTTATAATGGTATAAATATCTTTGTTGATTTCGCTTTAAGTAATAAAGGAAATGATCCAGAAATTCATTGTCCGGGTAGCAAGTGTAGACACTTAAATTATTTATTACCCGATATTGTTAAAGTTCATTTGTACGAAAGCTGATTTGTACCTGAGTATTAATTTTGGGATCGTCATAGAGAAGTTGTAGCAAATACTTCTGCAGGGTCTAAGGTAGAAAGTGTTAATGAAAATGTTAATATGACCCTTATTGAAAATATGGTCGAAGATGCAGCACGATAAATGTTTCCTATGGTTGAAGTTGACAAGGATGATGGAAATGTCGAAGAACCGAATATTGAAGCCAAAAAAATTTATGATTTACTGGATGCTGCTAAGAAACCTATTTGAGATGGTTGTAAAAGCGGCACTCAACTGTCAGTAATTGCAGAATACATTACGATGAAGTTAAAATACAACATCACTGAAGTTGGGTTTACGGCTATTGTACAAGCAGCAAAAAGACACATGTCGCCCAATAATTTAATGTGTGAAAATCACTACTGAGTTAACAAAAAAACTTATGTGAGCTTTTGGTTTACCTTATCAGAAAATAGATACATGTTTAAATGGATGCATGTTATTTTGGAAAGAAGACGTAAATCTTAGAAATTGTAAAATATGTAATCAGGAAAGATACAAACCAAGAAAAAAAGAAGGGAAAGGAAGTTCCGTACAAGCGTATGCATTACTTACCCATTACTCCAAGGCTTCAAAGATTATACACATCTTCTGTAACTGCATCTCATATGAGATGGCATATTGTGAGATCGGAGGAAGAGGGTACGTTGACCAATCCGACCAATGGAGAAGTATGGAAGCATTTCGATAAAACTTTTCCTAGTTTTGCACCGGAGAGTGGTCAGAGTAGGATTATGTATAGATAGTTTTTCACCATTTTCTTAATTTGGTGCTAAATATTCATCATGGCCCATTATCATCACACCTTATAATTTACCTCCATGGATGTGTTCGAAAACACAATATATGTTTCTTACTGTTGTTGTTCCTAGCCCCGACGATCCGACAAAAGGAATTGGTGTATATTCGCAACCGCTAATTGAAGAATTAAAAACATTGTGGAATGAAGAAGTAGAAACATACGATGTTTCAAAGAAGAAATTTTTTCGTATATTTTCTTCTTTATTGTGGACCGTTAACTGGCCTTTTGGTCCGGTTCCTAAAAGTACACCAGGCCGCTCGACTCAACACATCGCATGGCTTTAAAGCCCGAAGTGTCACAAAAACACCAGGGATTTAAGACTAAAAGAAGTCATGCAAGCACAAGCCTCATGGCTCCTCAAAACAATGCATTCAGCTTATTTTAGTACCCCTCAGTTAACACACTTCGGATCCCTCAAAAGGCATATGTTTCGAATCCCCTAAACACATATTTCGAGTCCTCCTCACTTTCAGACCCCTCAAGTTTCGAATCCCTCACTTCCCAAAGATTCGATCCCATCCACATTGTATCTGAAGTCTTCGGCTCACTCCATCTCGTGTCCCTCACCTGAACAAAAGGATGACTCCCTGCGTACCACATACTTCGGGTCCCCACACTTCGAATACCAAAGCTTCAGGTCCCTCAATATTGGGAAAGTTCGGGCCTCTACGCCAATGTCCTCGTGTGCCTGGGGATAGGAACTCGGATCCCTTAGGGGATACAAAAAGTCGTACCCCCCGGAGACCCGAGAGAGTCGTATCACTTAAGTGATACGAAGCGATCCATATCCCTTCAGGGATACGTCACATCTTATCCCAAGGGATATGAAATTTGTATCCTTTTAAAGGGATACGAGTTACTGCTGAATACGAAGGGGTGACACGAAATTCTAGACGCAGGGATTTACGAATACGACATTGTATTGTGTGGTCCCCAAATCCTACATAACCCTTCAATTATAAATACCCCCTTGCTCACACTTTAAAGGGGTTGGATTTTTGTTGATTTGACTTCTCTTAAGATCTCCAAGAACAATTAATGGCAGTCTAATGCTTGAGGAAGAAGAAGCATAAAAACCACTTTTTCCTAAGACTCATATATGACACCTATGACTCAAAATTACATGGAAATACTTGTAATTAAATGCCTATATGACGTTCATAGATTGTAATCTATTGTTGTGAATAAAATATCAGCAAACTCCTTCAAAGTGGACGTAGGCCCCTCACGGGACCGAACCACTATAAATTTATTTTGTTATTTACTGCTTTCTGCAGTTATTTTCCCACGTGAAACATAATTCTCTAAATAGAATAGAATCTTTGGATGTTACGATATTTTTTGCCATCAACATTCTCTGGTGCTTTCACTGAGACCTTAGACTCAACCCTTTGTCCCACATTTCTATATCGACTTTGACACGCTAATCAGGTTTCTTCGTAACCTAATGCTCAAGTCCGCTTATGATAGTAAAGCGAGAAAATAACTTGATGTTGGGAAGCCAAAGCAGCTACAATCAACAACCTTAATCGACGGCAAACCCGACCGATGTAGACGTCCTTCTTTCTATAGACCCCAATGCTCTGACAACTTAGGCGCAGATTTATGCGCTCAATAAGAGGTTGGAAAATAGTACTTTGGAGCTTAACGAGGCGTTGAAAAACAACATCGGCCTTATACGTTAAATCCAGAAGAGTCAACGTCTCGTTATCAACTTCAGCTCGCTCAGAACAATGCTCGACCATGGCACTACTCCTCAAAAAGTGCCTCTTCCAAAACTCGAGACCAAAGTTAGAGAAGAAGGTTCACTCTTAATATAAATGCAGTTACCCACACAATGGCCATACAAACACCAATGGTAACGGCAACGGTAATGGAACCACCATTACCATCGGTGAGGGAACATGTCAATGCAGCTGTTCCCAGTTGGTTATCAATGGTGAACCAATTCCGAGTAACCGACCCCCTCCACGATAGAACTCAACTGTCGTCACTCTAAACTTGGGACCTACGCATCCAGCAACCCAACAGACCCAAGTCCTACCCAATCAGAATCTGCGTCAACCCACTCAACCTCATCAGCAATACCAGAACCAGGTCAATAGCGACAACGACACGGATGAGGATGAGCCTGATGTCCACCATAGGCGATGTCCATGGCCCAAACCCCCAAGGCAAACAACAATTGTTGGATCCCTCCAGAGAATGTCCAATCAGCATATCTCCCCGACATGATACGAACAATTATGAGGAATATGCAAGGGAATGTCTACGACGTGTGGGAAACCCACTTGAGACGTAATCCCTTCACCTAGGTCGTGCATGACGCTTCAACATGACGCAGCTTGCGGCCTAAGGAGGAACCACCGACCCATGTGCTTTTCTGAACCGCTACGAGTGGCACATGGACTCCAGTCGGGCCACTGATGCAGTCAAATATAAATACTTCCCAGTCTTTTTGGAAGGCACGGCCTTGCTTTGGTTCACCCACCTTCGACTCGATTCCATCAGCAACTTTTACCAACTGGCAACCGAGATGGTTAGACAGTTCAAGATGCATGTCACTATGTTGCAGAACTCTCTCACCCTCTCCAACCTCTACCAAGGCCCGGTAGAAAGACTTAAGAGCAACATCGAGCACTTCAACACCATCCTCGCTAAAGTTGACGATCAGGAACCATGCACAGTCCTCGTCGAGCTTGCCAATGGTGTTCGCACTAACTCCGAATTCAGGACATGGATAGACAGAAGGCAACCTAAGACTTTGGAAGATTTCTATGAAAAAGCTGGACAATTCCAGTGCCAAAAGTAAGCTCGACGCAACAGGGCTACTCAAGGGAGTCACCCTAACAACCGACATGCTGGCTCCATCGAAGACAGAGTCAAAGGAAAACACATCAGGGGATCTTCTGAGAAGAGCAAGGGGCGGCCCTGTACAAGCCCAAATAAAACAACGAAAAGGCGAGCGGTCGCAACGATCAAGCTCCCGGTGACCCCAAGAAGCATGATCGCTACCAGAATTATAGGAATTAGACTCCGCTCCATCAAGATATAGAGACAATCTATCTAGAAACCTGTAACACTCACCAGTACAAGAAGCCTAACACACGGGAATCCACGGACGAAGAAAAAACTCCAGCAAGTATTGCAGGTTCCAAAACATGTATGGGCACAATACTAACAACTGTCGCCACCTCAAGGATGCGATTTAAAAGCTCATCCACAAGAAACACCTGGAGCAGTACGTTCAGGATCCTGCTCCCTTCGGAATAGCCGCAGTTCCCTTAATGCTTGCTTTCCATCTAGCTACTACGGCCTTAGGGTCGTCCGATCGAAGACCAAGTGGCGTCGTGATCAACACTGCCCATGGTGGACTACACCCCACACACGAGAGCTTCCAAAAAATGGAGGAATTTGCCAACTCCATCAACCATATCACTGACAAGCTCTAGAAGACAATGCAAGACGATATCGTCTTCCGCGAAAGGGAATCTATGGGTATTGAGATCCCAACCATAGACCCTCTCATCATCTCTACTCAATTTGGCCTGGCCTCCGCTCGAAGAATCCTAGTCGATTCAGGGAGCTCAGTCAACATCGTCTGTAAAGCAGACGATGATCAAATGAAACTAGAGACCAAAGACTTAAGCCCCTTCCATGCTACTATTCACGACTTCATCAGTTCTTCCAACCAATATGTGGGCAGGATCGACATCCCAGTAGAACTCGGAGAAGGGGTATGGAGCTGGGTCCGAATCCTCACCTTTGTGGTCATCGATGTCATCTCTTTGCATAACTTCTTCTTTGGGCGTCCATTCCTTGCAAAGTTCAAGGTCTGCATGTCTACATGGTCTCTTCTCATGAGATTTTCGATGGAAAATGGGATCATCACAATCAAGGGTGACCAAGCGACCGCAAGAGATTGCTACCTCGCAGAGTGGAAGAACGCGCGCAATAAGGACAAAAGCAAGATTGTGTCTCCACCTTCTTGCACCAAGATTGTCTCCGCATAGCAATCAAAGGTGTTTGAGTTTGGGATCAAGGACACTACTTTCTTTATGATGATCTCAATCCAAGGGAAGATGAAGAGCCCAATTTCAAGAGGGCTACCCCGGTAAAACCAACAGTGGATGTAACACCCCGTATTTTCTGTGAACATATAAGTAACAAATCAGAGAATAATTAATTTTTAAAATAAAAATCAGGGGAAACGGGTTGCTTCATTGCGTTCGTCTCGGAATTCTGCATGAAATCGAGTCTGAGTTTTCGAAAATCGGAGTTCGTATGACCAAGTTATGACCCTTAGAAGTTTCATGAATTTAAATAAAATAAAACAGCTCGAAAATAAAGCCAGAAATTCGAAATTCAAACCTAGAGAAGGCCGGCGGGAAAATTCCCGCTCATATACCCAGGTCGACTGGGGAGTCGACCCCCCCCCCCCCCACCAGGTCGACTGGGGTGTCAACCTCCCCATGACCAGGTCGACTGGGGAGTCGACCTGGGGGTCGACCTGCTCCCGAAACCCAGTTTTTGAACCTGGTTCATTCTGATGTATCCGGTCTCGTTTTCTGTCTAGATTCATCTGCCTAATCCTATATAAACAGCCCCCTAGCCTCATTTTCTCTACACAATTTCGTTCTGTCTATACCCTGTCTCTGTTCTAAATAAATAAAATAATGGTGCCGTTACTCTGCTGGAATCAAAACTTGGACTGATGCACCTTCTTCCAACCTGAATAGAATTAAAAGCTAAATCAAATCTCAAATCAAAGTTTAGAGCTACAACAACAATTAAAGAAGAGTAATTCAGCCTTTCTGCATCAACACCAGTTTATTTCCTTTCTTAAACCACGAAAGGAAAGTACAGTTATTTTCCGATATAAACGTTAATTATGATTGTGACACGAATGGTAAATCTGAATCTGAGGTTATGTCTGTTCTATTCTGTTTAGATCTATCTTATTCTGTATCTTTCTTTCTGTTCTATAGTCAGGCTACAACGAGCCTGCGCCGAATCTCATAAGAGATTAACGCACGAACGCTAAATTTTGGGACAAATAATGAATAATGCATAATTGAACATGAAACTGTTGCCTATGAG
The DNA here is from genome assembly GCA_030737875.1 of Allium sativum. Lineage (NCBI taxonomy): Eukaryota > Viridiplantae > Streptophyta > Magnoliopsida > Asparagales > Amaryllidaceae > Allium > Allium sativum. The sequence continues at coordinate 839,870,045 of CM060926.1, forward strand.
ACTATTGCCTTTGACTTTGATTCATGCCTATAAGACTATCGCCTATGACTATGATTCATGCCTATGAGACTATGGCCTATGACTATGATTCATGCCTATGACTATGATTCATGCCTATAAGACTATTGCCTATGACTATGATTCACGCCTATGAGACTATTTCCTATGACATTGAATAAGAAACTATTGTGATTAGTCGCCCATAACTATTGTGGTTAGTTGCCTATAACTATTGTAGTTAGTTTCTTGTGTCTATTCTCTTAATGATGTTGGATCTCATATTTAGTATGTAACCTTCTAGTTTATTCTCATTCACTGTTATGTACATCGAGCCTAGTAGGGTCATTATCATTGTATTTGGTTCATCATTGCATGCCTATTCTTTCTTGTGCTTATCCCCTATTCCTTTTGCTAGGGTCATTTCATGAGTACTTAGAGAACTTGTGGAAACATGTTATATGGGGATTGGGCGTAGCTTAATTAAGTTAATTTGGCATAATAAATATGTTGGCATAATCTGAATTGGCTATAATAGTGAATGATTAACATGTATATTAGTCTTGGACATAAATGGTGAACTAGAGTATTAAATCTAGTTTTGACATAAACTGTAAATGGGAATACTAAGGCTAAGATTTGGGGCATATATTGTATTATGAATTATGACCTTGATTTGGGCATGTAAGTTTAGGCTAAATTTATGATTAGGCAAGATATGTAAATAGAATTTTAGATATATATAATCTGCTAAATCTGTTATCTGCTAAATCCGTTAAATTTCCTAATTCGTTATCCGCTAAATCTGTTGAATTGCCTAAACTGTTGAATTTGTTATCTGCTAAATCTGTTGAATTGCTTAAACTGCTATATCTGCTACCTTTTGAATTGTCTGATCTGTTGAAAACTAGATAATGGTAATCTGGGTATGGAAATCCATAGGCTCGACCTAAGATTTAGTAAACCATGGAAATTTGATTAACCTGTTGTATCCTGTGAAGAAGTTTAATTTGTTAAATAAACAGAATTAGTCTGATATCTGAAAAATCTGTATTGGAATGAATTGGCTATGACACGAGGTTAGGCTCTGTTTGCGGTAAAAGCCTGCCCGGAACCAACCGGCTTAACAGCGACCACAAACTGCCAGTCTAATGTGAGAGGTCGTAGGCATAACTAAAATATGCTTAGACACGAGGTTAGGTCTGGCTTGTGGCAGAAGTCTGCCCGGAACCGCTCGGCATATCCAGTGGCCACAAGCTACCGACCTAATGTGAGAGGTCTACGCATTAATATTTAATTAATGCAAATTTGGGCTAAATATGATGTCTAAAACGTGTTGGGTGGATAGGGTTAAACCAATTGGACTAATGAATTTAACAAACCCGTTTCGTGAATATATAGGCCCAATTACAAAGTTAGACAAATCTGTAAATCTGTTAAATCCGTATATCTGATCCGTTAGTCTGAAAACTTGTCTGATCTGTGAACTAGTTGATCTGAACTCTGTATGTCTGAACTTGTAAACAAGTTAATCTGAAATCTGTTAGTCTGGTGACACAAGGTTAGGAGGGAAATTACTTGTGTCATCTGTTGTTTGGGACCCATATTAGTCAGTAACCCTTTCTGGTATCAAAACTTTGACCCAACAGTAGGTAGGGTCCGGGCACGCTTACTGAACTAATTATAAGTGGTTCATTCTGATAATGGCGAGGGGTGTTGATGGTGCGCTCCAACTGGGTCATGTGCGTGCATGGATCCCAGTCTGCCTCTGAGGATGTAAGACGCCGTGACATCTGTAAATAGGTCTGTGCCAATTGGTTGTCACTTTAGGGAGTGATACACTCTACTGTGGGGCCGACACAGGGTATTTATGTATTAGGGAGCCAATCGTTTGGGGTAGGGTTTTAGGGTACACTTAGTTCTGTCTGTTTCTGTTGGTACCGTCTGTTTCTGTTGGGTGGCAACACCTGTCTGTTTCTGCGTGGTACCGTCTGTTCGGGTGGTAAAGGCCCATTTACTAGTGTACACCTAATTCTACATTCCGTTTCCGTAGGGATTAATCTGTTTCTGTACCTTCTGTTCGGTTGGTAAAGGCCCATTATTAGCATTCTGTTTCTGTCTGTTTCTGTTCGGGTGGTAAAGGCCCATTATTAGCATTTTGTTTCTGTCTGTTTCTGTTGGGGTGGTAAAGGCCCATTACTAGCATTCTCTTCTGTGGAAATTATTCTGTTCCCATTTCTGTTTCAGTTTAGACATTGGGGTGACACCTAATCCTGTTATACTAGTATTAGTGCAGAGAAATGAAAAGTAATATTATTATGTTTAACCTAAGTACATCTGCTGCTCCGGTTACTGTTATCTCTTATCTAGCTTATTTTCATGTCATGATTATTATTATCTGTTCACCTGCTGAAAGTCACTGGACTTGCCAGACTTTATGCCTGTCCTTGCTTGTTTTCGCCTCCTTTTCTTCCGTTCCCACCCCCCCCGGAGGTTTTCCAAGGAGGGAGTACTTTAGCTTGATCCGGATTTCTTCTGCTTGAAGTACTTAGAGTGCTTAAAGTATGGCTTGACTCCTTATGGCAGCTTCTGTGGGGATTATGATTTTACAGTTTTGTACTCTGGTGATTTTCTGAACAAGACTGATATTTATGTACTTGAGTTTTTGGTAAAGATGTAACCAAACTGATTTCTATTTTCCGCTGTAATAAAGTTATAATTTCTCTAGTATTGTTTATCTGTCTTGTAAATTTCTGTTCTGTCTACTAAAACGCTCCACCAAAGTTAAGGCATTCCCTTTGTGAGTGACCTTAATGGAGGTGGGGTGTTACACTTGGTATCAGAGTTGAAGGTAACCAAATTGGGTAAAGTTTTTGAAAACTATTTTCAAAAAGGTTTTAAAAGGAAGTATTTTCAAAAGTAAAGCCTATTTTTGAAAAAAAAACATAATCCCCAAAAGCCAAATATCTATCTTTTGATCCTCTGTTTGAATCTTTGTTTCCTTCTTTCTCCGGGGCTCCCGGCTTTCTGGGAGGTAACCTCATTGCGGCATGATTCTGTAGGCTTGATAAGACTACGACACCGGTCAAAGGGAAAATAAGCGCCCGACTTCCATCTGTAGCCGCAGTAGTCTCACCTACGGTTAATTATCTTTTGAGCTTTGTAGGATTTTCCGTGCAATGAAGGCCGATTTCGAGGGACTTATCAACGTGTTACACACAGATAGTAAAGATGAGAATGAGGGAGTTTGGCTAAGGAGCACAACCCAAGGATGAGAAACTCATGGATATGGACTTGGTTCACAAAGGAGGCTAAAAGGAAACACAAAAGAAGGATGAAAAGTCTGAAGATAAGATGGAGAAAAAGTTCTTTACTTGTGGAAGCTCGACTCATCTGAACAAGGATTGCCGAAAAGAGGAAGGACACTCACTTCAACTGTGGTGAGAAGGGACACTTCACTAGGGACTGCCCGAAGAAACGGGGGCAAGGACAGAGGACATGACCTACTTCGGGAAGGCAGGCGAAGGCTCTCATAGTTGGTGGATAGGATAGAAGTAGGAAAATTTCCGTAGAGAGTTTAGTTTCCTTATCTGATTATTGAGTTAGAACTCTTTCCGATTATGGCATTCTGATTCTGTAGTCGGGTCACTGCACTTTAATACTAGTCTTGTTTCTGATCTGGTTATAGTCTCAAACCCCATAGGGGTTACGACTCATCTGTTGGTGGTAGGTTGGGGTTTGAGGGTATCTGTGTTAGGCGTCAAGTCGATTGTAATGCATACATTCTGGGTTTTTGAGGGATATGGTGGGATTTTCCCATGCTTAGTTTTCTAACATTCGATAATCTGATCTGTACTAGTAGTCTGTAAGCATCTGGATATTTCTGAAAAGGTTAAGATTTCCAGTTTTGACATTGTCTAAAGAGGGTAATCCTCTGGGTGTCAATCTGATGTTGATTTCGGTCTTCGGGGTTGATACTTAGGGGAATTAGTCTCTCAACCAATGTCTAATGGGAACCAAGTTTTTGTTTTATCTGTACTCGCTTCCATCATTCGACTGTATCCTATCGATCGAATCTTCGAACTTTAGGTAGACACTAATGGATGTAAACATGTATTTGAGACATGTTATGTTTGATGGTTGCAAGTGGTTGCTAGTGGTTGCTCGTGGATGCATATACACATACTAAGCACTAGATCAACTCGAATACACTCTCATACTTCATATGGATGTGTGAGCATTTTCAATTTCTGTGGATGCAAAATGATTGACTCATCACATGGATGTTGCATATGAATGAATGGTTGTCACTCATATAAGAACGATATGTATCAAATAGGAAAATTGCATACATGTTGGATTCATGACACTGACATAATTCGCATTTAGGAGGTCAACTGAATCAGTGGAGCGCCTGATCTTTGCATTAGATAAGGAACATATACAAACACTTTTGCATATGTTCATACAATATTAGAAGTTTTCTAAGGACAATGGATGCTTGTGGATGATGGTTGAGTAGATGGATGACTGGATGGTAGGACACATTCTTCTTAACTTGAAGATTTCGGGGACGGAATCCTTTAAGGAGGGGAGAATGTAACACCCCGTGTTTTCTGTGAACGTATAAGTAACAAATCAGAGAATAATTAATTTTTAAAATAAGAATCAAGGGAAACAGGTTGCTTCATAGTGTTCGTCTCGGAATTCTGCATGAAATCGAGTCCGAGTTTCCGAAAATCGAAGTTCGTATGACCAAGTTATGACCCTCAGAAGTTTCAGGAATTTAAATAAAATAAAACAGCTCGAAAATAAAGCCAGAAATTCGAAATTCAAACCCAGAGAAGGCTGGCGGGAAAATTCCCGCCCATATACCCAGGTCGACTGGGGAGTCGACCCCCCTCCCCCCCAACCAGGTCGACTAGGGAGTCGACTGGGGTGTCGACCTCCCCATGACCAGGTCGACTAGGGAGTCGACCTGGGGGTCGACCTGCTCCCGAAACCCAGTTTTTGAACCTGGTTCATTCTGATGTATCTGATCTCGTTTTCTGTCTAGATTCGTCCGCCTAATCCTATATAAACAGCCCCCTAGCCTCATTTTCTCTACACAATTTCATTCTGTCTATACTCTGTCTCTGTTCTAAATAAATAAAATAATGGCGTTGTTACTCTGCTGGAATCAAAACTTGGACTGATGCACCTTCTTCCAACCTGAATAGAATTAAAAGCTAAATCAAATCTCAAATCAAAGTTTAGAGCTACAACAATAATTAAAGAAGAGTAATTCAGCCTTTCTGCATCAACACCAGTTTATTTCCTTTCTTAAACCACGAAAGGCAAGTACATTTATTTTCCGATATAAACGTTAATTATGATTGTGACACGAATTGTAAATCTGAATCTGAGGTTATGTCTGTTCTGTTCTGTTTAGATCTATGTTATTCTGTATCTCTTTCTTCTTTCTGTTCTATAGCCAGGCTACTACGAGCCTGCGCCGAATCTCATAAGAGATTAACGCATGAACGCTAATTTTTGGGACAAATAATGAATAATGCATAATTGGACATGAAACTGTTGCCTATGAGACTATTGCCTATGACTATGATTCATGCCTATGAGACTATCGCCTATGACTATGATTCATGCCTATGAGACTATGGCCTATGACTATGATTCATGCCTATGAGACTATTGCCTATGACTATGATTCATGCCTATGAGACTATTGCCTATGACTATGATTCACGCCTATGATACTATTGCCTATGACATTGAATAAGAAACTATTGTGATTAGTCGCCCATGACTATTGTGGTTAGTTGCCTATAACTATTGTAGTTAGTTTCTTATGCCTATTCCATTAATGATGTTGGATCTCATATATGTAACCTTGCTAGTTTATTCCCATTCACTGTTATGTACATCGAGCCTAGTAGGGCCATTATCATTGTATTTGGTTCATCATTGCATGCCTATTCTTTCTTGTGCTTATCCCCTATTCCTTTTGCTAGGGTCATTTCATGAGTACTTAGAGAACTTGTGGAAACATGTTATACGGGGATTGGGCGTAGCTTAATTAAGTTAATTTGGCATAATAAATATGTTGGCATAATCTGAATTGGCTATAATAGTGAATGATTAACATGTATATTAGTCTTGGACATAAATGGTGAACTAGAGTATTAAATCTAGTTTTGACATGAACTGTAAATGGGAATATTAAGGCTAAGATTTGGGGCATATATTGTATTATGAATTATGACCTTGATTTGGGCATGTAAGTTTAGGCTAAATTTATGATTAGGCAAGATATGTAAATAGAGTTTTAGATATATATAATCTGCTAAATCTGTTATCTGCTAAATCCGTTAAATTGCCTAATCCGTTATCCGCTAAATCTGTTGAATTGCCTAAACTGTTGAGTCTGTTATCTGCTAAATCTGTTTGAATCGCTTAAACTGCTAGATCTGCTACCTGTTGAATTGTCTGATCTGTTAAAAACTAGATAATGGTAATATGGGTATGGAAATCAATAGGCTCGACCTAAGATTTAGTAAACCATGGAAATTTGATTAATCTGTTGTATCTTGTGAAGAAGTTTAATCTGTTAAATAAACAGAATTAGTCTGATATCTTAAAAATCTGTATTGGAATGAATTTGGCTATGACACGAGGTTAGGCTCTGTTTGCGGTAGAAGCCTGCCCGGAACCAACCGGCTTAACCAGCGACCACAAACTGCAAGTCTAATGTGAGAGGTCGTAGGCATAACTAAAATATGCTTAGACATGAGGTTAGGTCTGGCTTGTGGCAGAAGTCTGCCCGGAACCGCCCGGCACATCCAGCAGCCACAAGCTACCGACCTAATGTGAGAGGTCTATGCATTAATATTTAATTAATGCAAATCTGGGATAAATATGATGTCTAAAACGTGTTGGGTGGATAGGGTTAAACCAATTGGACTAATGAATTTAATAAACCCGTTTCGTGAATCTGTAGGCCCAATTACAAAGTTAGACAAATCTGTAAATCTGTTAAATCCGTATATCTAATCTGTTAGTCTGAAAACTTGTCTGATCTGTGAACTAGTTGATCTGAACTCTGTATGTCTGAACTTGTAAACAAGTTAATCTGAAATCTGTTAGTCTGGGGACACAAGGTTAGGAGGGAAATTACTTGTGCCATCTGTTGTTTGGGACCCATATTAGTCAGTAACCCTTTCTGGTATCAAAACTTTGACCCAACAGTAGGTAGGGTCCGGGCATGCTTACTGAACTAATTATAAGCGATTCATTCTGATAATGGCGAGGGGTGTTGATGGTGTGTTCCAACTGGGTCATGTGCGTGCATGGATCCCAGTCTGCCTCTGAGGATGTAAGACGTTATGACATCTGTAAATAGGTCTGTGCCAATTGGTTGTCACTTTAAGGAGTGATACACCCTACTGTGGGGCCGACACAGGGTATTTATGTATTAGGGAGCCGATCGCTTGGGGTAGGGTTTTAGGGTACACTTAGTTCTGTCTGTTTCTGTTGGTACCGTCTGTTTCTGTTGGGTGGCAACACCTGTCTGTTTCTGCGTGGTACCATCTGTTCGGGTGGTAAAGGCCCATTTACTAGTGTACACCTAATTCTACATTCCGTTTCCGTAGGGATTAATCTGTTTCTGTTTCTGTACCTTCTGTTCGGGTGGTAAAGGCCCATTATTAGCATTCTGTTTCTGTCTGTTTCTGTTCGTGTGGTAAAGGCCCATTATTAGCATTTTGTTTCTGTCTGTTTCTGTTGGGGTGGTAAAGGCCCATTACTAGCATTCTCTTCTGTGGAAATTATTCTGTTCCCATTTCTGTTTCAGTTTAGACATTGGGGTGACACCTAATCCTGTTATACTAGTATTAGTGCAAAGAAATGAAAAGTAATATTATTCTGTTTCTTCTGTTTAACCTAAGTACATCTGCTGCTCTGGTTACTGTTATCTCTTATCCAGCTTATTTTCATGTCATAATTATTATTATCTGTTCACATGCTGAAAGTCACTGGACTTGCCAGACTTTATGTATGGCCTTGCTTGTTTTCACCCCTTTTTCTTCCGTTCCCCTCCCCCCCCCCCCCCCCCCGGTTTTCCAAGGAGGGAATACTTTAGCTTGATCTGTATTTCTTCTGCTTGAAGTACTTAGAGTGCTTAAAGTATGGCTTGACTCCTTATGGTAGCTTCTGTGGGGATTATGATTTTACAGTTTTGTACTTTGATGATTTTCTGAACAAGACTGATTTATGTACTTAAGTTTTTGGTAAAGATGTAACCAAACTGATTTCTGTTTTCCGCTGTAATAAAGTTATAATATTTCTCTAGTATTGTTTATCTATCTTGTAAATTTCTGTTCTGTCTACTAAAACGCTCCACCAAAGTTAAGGCATTCCCTTTGTGAGTGACCTTAATGGAGGTGGGGTGTTACAGTGGATGTTCCGATCAGCCCCGATGACTCGACGAAGGTCTTGAAAGTGTGATTGAGCTCAATCCCGCAATGAAGGAAGAGCTTATGGAGTTCTTAAGGGACAACATAGATGTGTTCGCGTGGACCCACCCCGACATGTGTGGCATCGATCCAAGAATCTCTTGTCACATGTTCAAAATCGACCCATGGCAACTTTCGGTCAAACAGAAGCGATGATTCTTAGGAATCGAAAGATCGACTGCACTTAAAGAAGAGGTGGATAAGCTACTAAACGACGGCTTCATCCATGACACCTTCTACTCCGAATGGGTCTCCAACCTAATCATGGTCAATAAAGAAAACGACAAGTGGCGAACGTGTTTTGATTTCTCGGACTTGAACAAGGCATGTCCTAAAGACAGCATCCCACCACTAAAGATCGGCTAGCTTGTTGATTCAACCACCGGCTACCCGCTCCTGTCCTTCATGGACGCATACTCAGGCTACACCAGATCCCAATGTTCCTTCCAGACCAGGATCACACTTCTTTCATAACTGACCTTGGGCTCTACAGCTACATCGTTATGCCCTTCAGTCTTAAGAATGCTGTCAATAACTGGTCAACCGCATGTTCAAGGACCAAATCGGGAGATCCATAGAGGTTTACGTGGATGGTATGGTCGTAAAGACGAGGGTATCGAACAACCACGTCATTGACCTCACTGAAATGTTCGGTGTCCTCCGCAAATATGGCATGAAACTCAACCCTTGAAATGCTCTTTCGGCGTTGCATCGGAAATATTCTTGGGTTTCATTGTCAATTAATGGGGAATCGAAGCCAACCCAGATAAGATTAAAGCTATCCGGGATATTCAAGCTCCTCGGAGCATCAAAGATGTTCAAAGTCTAAATGAGATGGTCACCACCCTAAGTCAATTCATCTCTAAGGCTACTATAAAGTGCATTCCCTTTTTCGACTTGCTCAGAAAAGGGGAAGTGCAACCTCACATGGACCTCAGAGTGTGTTGACGCATTCCAGGACTTATTGAATCACTTAGAGAGACCACCTATCCTGTCAAAATCCGTGGATCATGAGGACTTATATAGCTACTTGGTTGTTTTTGTGCAGTCAATCATCTTAGCGCTCATGCACATCGAAGATCATGTCCAACGATCTATTTATTACATCAGCAAGTGGCTGACAGGGGAAAATAGAACTACCCAAAGCTCAGGAAGCTAGCTTACTACATGTTTATCTTGTCCCGAAAGATGAGACCCTACTTTCAGTCACATCCAATCAAAGTCTTCACTGACTAGCCGCTGCGACAGATCCTGCAACGATCTGAGGCATTTGGGTGACTTCTGAAATGGTATATAGAACTGAGCCAATTCGAGATCACGTTCGTTCCCCATTGAGCCATCCTCAAACAAGCCCTCGCAGATTTCATAGTAGAGTTCAACATTCCATAAGATCCTCCTTCGGAAGACGTTGAAACTCCAGACATTCAGTGGATGGATCCTCAGAGGAACGCTCGACATGATATGCTTTGAATCTTGACTTTGCCGCCACCAACAACGATGCAGTATATGAAGCCTTGATCGCTGGACTCAAACCTGAAATCGAACTTAACATCAAGGCTATCCAAATCTACTCCGACACATAGCTCATTGTCCACCAAGTGCAGGGAGAATACCAAGCCAAGGGGGCACGACTCGTCCCCTACCTTGCTCGGGTCCGCGAACTGCTTGCCAACTTCGACCATTACATGATTACACACATCCCTGGGAACAAAATGAAAAGTCTAATTCACTGACAAAACTGGCAAGCTCCGAGGATGCACAACTCATGGGATTAGCCCCTGTCGAAGTGCTCGACTCTCCGAGCATCGATCAGAGGCAGACTGATTCGGTAAAAACGACGGAGACCGAGCCCAGATCATGGATGACGTCGATCAAGAACTACTTACAGCATGGAATCCTCCCAGAGAGCTACAAGGAAAGACAAGCATTCACCTGAAATTTAGCCTGATATATCATTCAGAATGGGGTGCTCTACCGAAGGGAATTCTTTGTTCCACTACTCTGGTGTGTATTCCACAACGATGATCATGTGCTATCCGATGTGCACGAAGGCGAGTGTGGTGACCACACCGAGGGGCAAACCCTAGCAAGGAAGATTCTCAGATATGGTTATTTCTGGTCCACACTCGATCAAGATGTCGCGGACTACGCCCATAAGTGTGGCAAGTGGCAGAGGTTCTCCAAGATTCTAAGAGTCCCGCCAGCCAAGCTTACAAAGATGGCCAGCATCTGGCCATTCGCCATGTAGGAAACAGATATCATCAGAACTCTACAGATGGCCAGAGGTAGGGCACGGTACGCTATCATCACAGTTGATTGCTTCACCAAATGGGCAGAAGCCGAGTCCCTCACTACAATCACTACTAAGAAAGTAATCAACTTCGTCGTCCGCAACATCATCACTCGATATAGAGTCCCTCAAGCTATAATTTCCGACTACTGGTCCCAGTTCGAGAGCGCTGAGTTCAAGACTTTCTACCAACGACACAAAATCGATAAGAAATTCTCTTCAGTAGCTCATCCTCAAGCCAATGGAAAAGTCGAGGCTGTCAAAAAATTGATCAAGTCCATCATCAAGAAGCATCTAGAAAAAGCTGGAGGCTTATAGGTAAATAAGCTCCCTCTGCTCTATGGTCCTACCGGACCACCTATAAGTCAACTGCTGGTGATACTCACTTTGCTCTCCCCTATGGATTCGAAGCCATCATTCCCATTGAGCTCAAACTCCAATCTCGCAAAGTCACGTGCTATGATCTTAATACCCATCAAGATCGCCTCCTTAAGTTACTCGGCTTACTCGAAGAGAAAAGGGATAAGGCTGAACTCAGAGCTGCCGCCTAGTGCCAACGAATCACCCGATACTTCAACTCCAGAGTCAGCCTTAAAGACCTCAACTCGTCGACCTCGTTTTGAAATGGATCTTTCCCACATCGACTAGTTTCAGTCCACGTAGGAATGCCCGTACATGTGATAACGGAGGCTTGGTGATGGGACTTCAAGCTAATGACCGTTGATGGCGTCGAACTCTTAAGGTTATGTAATATCGAACATCTCCGTCGTTACATCACATAACTTAGTGTACAGACTTATTGCTTTCCAATAATACTTTGTTTTCTTTAAATTCAAGGCGTTGTAAAGGACATAGCTTCTACAGTTATTAGTAAAGATAGTTTTTAGTTCTTTATGTTGTTGGTGTTCTACTTTCCACATAATATGTCTAGTTAACCTTTACAACCGACTTGCATGCACGAGCACACAACACTGAATCGATACCCAGGAATGTGGAACCGATCCCACCTGACTCGAGCCTCGGTTCAATGATGAGGATGAGTGTAGGCAACTCGGGATGTTAATTTATTTGAATATCCAACCTCACTCTTAAGCCTTCGAAGTTGGGGGCAGCCCACCAACCAAACGAGTGCAACATCGGCCACTCATTTGGGTCCATCTGACCCAAAGGTTCCAGATTCGGGAAACAATCGGCGAATCAACGACGCCCACAAATTCTAACCCAAATAAAACGATGGGAGAGTCTAATGGATGAATCAACGAAGTCCATCCCTTCTCATGACTCGGGACCAACGACCACAGGGAGGTCCCAAGAGAGAAGGCACTTGAGTTGAACTTCGCATGACTTGGAGCTTCTGACCAAATGAGATTCTGAGAGCAAAGCCCATGCTTACATTCTTTGCATGACTCAGAGCGCCTAAACAAAGGAGATTCAGAGAGCATAGTCTGCGCTAACAATCTTCACATGACTCGGTGCTCGCGACCGAAGTAGATTCCAATAGCGAAGTCCACTCTTACAATCTTCGCACGACTCAGCGCTCCTGACCAAAGGAAATTTCGAGAGCGAAGTTCGTGCTTATAATCTTCGCACGACTCGGAGCTCCTAACCAAAGGAGATTTTGAGAGCGAAGTCCACGCTTATATTCTTCGCATGACTCAAAGCTCCTGGTCAAAGGAGATTCCAAGAAAGAAATCCGCACTTACAATCTTCGCGCGACTCGGGGCTCCTGACCAAAGGAAATCCCGAGAGCGGAGTCCATACTCACACACCTCGCACGACTCGGGGACTCCTAACCAAAGGAAATCCCAAGAGCAAAGACGTAGATAACGCATGCTTAAGTGTAACGATAAGTACCTTTATGCAAATACAAGAAACGAAAAGCATAGATGAACATTTAAACACTTAACACAAGTTATGACATAAGAAAAGACAACTAGTACTTTCATTCATAACCAAAATCAAGTAACATATATCTATTTGTTTTTCCTTCTAGCGACGTGACATATAGGAAAACCATGGCATGCCTCTAAAAGCGAGGGGCGTATTGCATATACTATCGGCTTACATAACCAAAATATTTATAACATTTGTAGCAGTCACTGGGGCGACCCGTCTTTCTCCTCCTCCTTCTCCTTCTTCTTCCTCTTCTTCTTAATAGACTCAGCGCTGGGCGGGTCATCTCCAACCTTTGTACTCTTCCTACCGGAGCTGTCTACGCCTCTTCCTCCTTTGCCCTTGGCCGGGGAGATAAACCCATGAGACAATGACTTATGATTCCCATTGTCATCATCTCCGCTCGTAATCAATGTGATCTCCCTAGGCGGGACAACTTGCAGCGGTCGAGGAGGGATGTCGGTGACAAGGGACAGCACAGCCTCAGCGTCCCCTCTGGGCTTTCTTCGCCTCTACATCCACCTTCTTCTTAGCATCCCGAGCAAGCCTTTTGGTCAGCTAGATTTTTGGCCTTAATTTGCGCCTTCGCATCCGCCTTAAGGTTCTTACACGCCTCCTCGTCTCTCTTATTGGCATCCTCAGCAGCTTTCTTTTTCCTGGCCTCTTCGTCAACCCTCTTCTGCAGCCTTCTTTCTTGTTATTTTGGCATCAACTTTCTCCTCAGCATTCTGCCTAGCCTTAGTTTGAGACTCATATAGAGCTGCCACATTGGCCCTCCTTTTCTCTTCTTGCTCCTCGGACTTTGCCACCATTTGAGACTTCTAAGTCTACACCATGTCGTGCATTGTCTGCATGCTGGCTTGCGCCAGACCTGCCACATGAATACTTTGGCCAACCATTACCTCTCCTTCCTCAAGAAGATCCTTATAAACACTGGATGTCAAGTCCACATCTGAGAATGCATCCATGTGTCCTCCTTCCCCTCCAAACTGTATCCCTTGCGATTCCAATCTGGACTCAGGCATTTGGGGAACTATTGAGGTAAACCCCGTTGTGATCACCGCCCCGAAGGGGGATTCACAAAAAAAGACGGCTATTTAGTCCCTTTCAACTTAGTGCTTATGTCATTTTTGAGCATTCGTTATAATGAGACTTTACCTCCAAGGACTTGTGGCTCGGGGGCAATAGGCAGAGTGCCCGCAGATGTAGTTAAAGATGACCCCTGCGGCCCCAACCCTGGAAAATCGGGATGATACTCAATTGTAACGTGAGTTGGAACCGTAGTACCGCTGCCTTTGGCAGAAAGCATAGCTTGTGGCTGGTAAGAACTCCCCGCTGCAAACTCGGGAGAGACAATCACAATCTCGGTAGGCACAAACTTCCCTTTTTGGCAGCAAGCTCCACCACCTCGCCCTCTCGGCATCATCCTACAACAGTGTCCTCCCTTCCTCCAACACCATGTTCTCTGGCTTAGTCAAAAGATGCGCCATAAGCTAGTTTTCATCTACTATCTCCACCTCTCACAACCGGGCCTCGAACTGCACCAACCATTCCCATGTCTGGACCATTATTTGGGGATAATCATTAACCTACGAGATTCCACGGAATCTCAGTGCCTTGACATACATGTCCCAGATAGGATTCTCTAAAGATGCCTCCATCCTGTCCTCGGTGCCCTTAATTTTCTCCTTGAGCCTATCCACTTTCCTTTGGTGCTCAGCCTTCAATCCATCCAACGAACTTAACACATCCCTGGTACTAGCCTAGGTGGTTTCTTTATCTTTCTTGGCCTGTTCCAGCTGCCTTTTTAACTCAGCATTCTCGTTCATGAGCCTCTAAGTCTCGGCGTTCTCGGTATTTGGTTCTCCTTTACCAAGGCCTCAGTGTCCGCCTGAAGCTGATGTACCCTCTCGTTCTCTTTGGACAAATGAGTGTTCACCTCCTCCAGTTCAGCATTTTCTTTCTTTAGAAGTGCGTTTTCTGCCGACACCGAGGCTACATTTTCTTTAATTGTTGAAGCTGTATGCTTTGAATCCCTCACTAGGCTCTCATACTTCTCCCTCAGTTCACCTGCTTTGGCAACAGAGAGTCAACATAAAAACATGTGGCTCGAATATGCAAAAACATTAACAACTTAAGAATTATCTTAAGTAGCGACTTTTCCTGATCCTAAGCAGTCAGCTGCTCATCCTTGACCTCCTGTTTTAGGTTGGCAATCTCCACATTCTTGTTGAAGATAAGCTCCGAGAGGATCCCCGAATACTTGTAGTACACCATTGATAATAAGCTGCGTACACATGCTGCCATACTATGTCTCTATCCTCTCGAGGAATTGGATTGATATCCGAAAGTCATTTTATATCATCGAAATAATGCTTGGGAAACTTCTCTTTCAAAAGGGCCTTCCTTTCGTCTACTGTGGGCTTCGGTAAGCTTGGGCAGTTGCCCCTTCTTCTTCGATGTTGTCTTCTTCCTTTTTTCGGTATATGCCAACTCTTTTTCCTTTTAGCAGTCATTGAAGAGGGATGCCCAACGCTAGTTGTAACATGTCTTGTATTTGTTCCCGATGGTCGAGTGTATGGAGGAGGAGATTCAAAACATCGATATCAATCTCTGCGACGATACTCGTTGCCATGGTCATGAGAGTGTTGGGGCTCATCAAATAAAGTAGCAACCCTTCTAAAATCTCCGGGGAAAGCACTCCTCAGCAGTCGATGACTCGCAGACCCTTGGCCTAGGCCTCTACCTCCTCTAGCCATTTCACCTACGAAAGGAACTGATTCAAGATTAGACTCGAACATCCTATACACACAAACAAATGTTGTGTCATGCAGTGTTTATGAATATGTGTCCTACGTGTTCTCCCAATAGACCAGATAGTGGCCCGTTCGAAGGAGTGATCTCCCCAGCGGCTGAATCTAGTTCCTCCATACTTGTGGCGCTAGGCCAGGGAAACGTAATAAGGGGGAGCTTGTTCAATTCGTCAAACTGAACCTCTTTTTCAAGAGCGACGACGGTCTCAGAGGGAGTTACTGGAGATCGTCGCCTAGTCGATACCTCTTCCCTTGCCTCGTCTGTCGAGGGAAGGGCAGGAGCGAATGGCAGGCCTTCGTCCCTAATAACCACCTCCTCATCGTTGGTCTCACCCCCACCGGCTTCCTCCTGAATCTTTGTAGCCTTGTGCGACTTAGACCCGACAGGGAATGCTTTCCTTTTACAGCTCGGAGAGCCTGGTTCTTTTTCAATCTATGTTTTCTTTCCGCCCCAATCAATGGTCAGTGTCATTATTACATGAACCGTAGGAAGAAAGCCCGCACGACAGAGTCGGTCCTAGTCCAAAATACTCTTGGTAGAACTAGCCTTGGCCGGGGTAGCAACCAAAGACTCGAGACGTTGCTGATATATGGTGTCTGTGGGCACAGCAGGATTCCCTGTCACACTAGAACGAAGTTAGTACTAAGTTATCGGCTCGGTGGGTTTCAAACTAAAAGCAATTGGGAATACTAACTTCCTTCCAACCATCTCCTCGCAAACTCGGGAGGACAGGACATGAAGAACAAGTCATGCTTATACACACTCAATTTACTTCACTCCCCACCAAAAACCAAGTGCTAGGAAGAGCATCCAAAAAATACTGAGAGGGTGCAACATTGGCTCTCCTCTTCAACTGGAAAAGATACCGGATGTCCTCTCCGATGGGTTCTCGCTGCAAGTACTCTACGTAGAAAACACAGGTACCCAAGAGGGAAGCGTACGCATTCAGATGGAGCTGCAATAGCGCAAGGCAAAAGTAATGTAGCATATCTCAGAAGAAATTGTTAGCCGGGGGCAAGCAGTCAGAAACGTACACCTCCTGTTCCAGGCAGTGTACCTTTCTGGTGGTGCGTGAGCACTACCGCCTTTTCCATGCGCACGAACATCTCTTTGAGGAATACCGAACCAGGTCGCCATGTACTTTGCCGCCGTCTCATCCATATGAGATGGCATAGAATCTAGTGGGTTGTCAAGAATAACTATGCCCGCCATCATGTCTGGTGCCACCAATGTGCTTCTGTCAATGATATCTATGTTCTCTTCCCCTTCGTTCTCACCTCCAGTCGTTTTAAGCCTTCCCTGTGTTGTTAACTACGCCAAATGCTCGACCAATGATTGTTGCCCTTTCGGCTGCACTCCACGACCGGGCACTTTCAGTGAACCCATTGGTTGGGTAGGAGTGGACTTTCTGGAGGTCTCAAGCTCGCTGCCCCCTGAACTAGCATCGCTAGTTGAAATGGATGGGGATGGTGAATGTTGCAAAGCTTCGTCTTCCAAAATCTGTTATGTTTTAGACCTTGTTTCCATTGCTAGCTATAATTTCAATATACTTGTGTTATACATAGCATTGTAAAACATGTACCCCTCGTGTTGGTGTAAATTAACATGTACGTGCAGTGCAGTGCTAATACAATTACAACTTAAAGGACTTAAGACACAACATCGATCACAAGTCCTCGAGACTATAACCATCGTTGTCGTCTACCGACATCGACAGATTCACATCGAGTCACGACTATGCTACGACTAAAACCAAGGAAGTGCGTCTGACAATTCGATAATTCAGTCAAATTCACAATCCATGTATATGCTCTAATCCTATGTGCTAGGTTGAATTATCGATTGAGACATAATTAGCATAAGTTTTGACTCAGTCATATAGCATCACGGGAGCAACACGAATCCCAAGGTGGTATTCAAAATCTCAGGACTTGAATAGGAAGTGCGAAGTTTCACGTAGGTGGTGTTTGAAACCCTCAACCCAATGCACAATCCCGTATCCCTTCAGGGGTGCGAGATTTCATACCCTTATGGGGATATGGAATTTCATATCCCCTCAGGGATACAAAATCATATATCCCTCAGGGGATATGAAATTTCATATCCCTTCGGGGATATGAAATTTCGTATCCCCTATGAAGGGTACGAATTACAACATGAAGCCACCAATTTCGACTCCGCCCCCAAATTTCGCCTTCCCCTTCATTCTCCAACCGAAATTTTGAATTTCCACTTCTTCTCTTCCAAAACTCCTCATCCATCCCTTTCAGCTCCAAAACTCCCTAATCGGCCTCGAACCCGATCAAAGCACCCACTTCGAACCCATGCCTCAAGAATTGGACCCGATTTCCACTCGAAGCCTGACCTCGGGCTCCTCGAACTACATTCTCGAATTCGGGAGCTTTGTCAGTTTCGAACTCACATCTAAGGCCATTCTCAGAGTCGGCTCGATGGCTGGAGACATGACCGCTCCAGTAATAGTTTCCATTCATGGAGCATCCAAATCAATGGCCTCAAAGTGGAATCCCACATGTTACGAGTTCAAAGTTTTCGAATTTGGGGTTTGTAAATCCTTTAGTCCATAGCCGGTAAAGCAAAGAGAAGAAAGAAAAGAAGTGAGGGTGCAACCCAAATTTATAGGACCGGGGTGACTCTTCATATCCCACATGGGGTTATGAAATCTCCTATCCCTATGGTGTATGAAAGTTTTGTATACCTACGAAGGGATACAGAATTTCGCAATCTCCCTCGTATAGGGTAATAATATATATATATATATATATATATATATATATGCGTGTATGAATTTATAACATGTAAGCAAGTATGTATGATACATATGTACGAGCATCGTAACAGTATGTACATGTATGTCTTCATATATTCATATATATCTGCACTTGTACATATACATTTGTTGGGAACCTTCCTTAATTGGAGAGTTTCTAGAAAATTCTAGATCTTTCTAGAGAAATCTAGAATTTTCTAGAATGTTCTGGAGAACTCTAGAGAAGTGTAGAACCCTATCGAAGCTTGTGGAAGAGCGTGGAACCCTCTGGAATACTCTGGAGATGTGTGGAACCTTACGGGAGAGTATGGAAGAATAAAGAAGGGAATGGAAGAGTGTAGAGATTCCTAGAGAGCGTGGACCATTCTAGAGAATCAATCTCTACCGTCGGATGCAAGTAATCTCCACCATTCATTATGGAGGTTGAGTAGTATAAATAGGAGAAGGAGCCCTATCACTAGCCATCCAAGAATTCAAGAAAGAAAGCCACTTCTTAAAGTGAGAAAAATACTTGAGAGTTGGCAAGCCTCTTTGAGTGAAAAGAGAGATAGCTTGAGAAGTATATATCCTTAAGCTTGAGTTGAGTGTGAGTTACTTTTGTAATCATATTCTTGTAATCCTACTATTCTTTTATATAGTGGAAGAATCTTCATATTGGAGAATTGTAAACTCTTGTGCTCCCGTTGTTACTTTTAATCTTAAAGTGCCTATCTTCACTTCACGAAGAGGGAAAGGCCGAGATTTCCCCAACAGTGGTACCAGAGCAAGGTTCATCCATAGTCGTAATCAAGCTCGTGATAGTTCAAGATGGAGGATAATGTCGCTCATGATGGAGACATGTTCAAGCTCATAGCCAACAACTACTCCCACTGGAAGCCAATGATGGAGGACCACTTGTATTGTAAGGATTTTCATGAGCCCATCATCTACAAATATACGGTGGCAGGGAAAAGTGATGCTCAGTGGGAACTGTTGAACCGAAAGGTTGTTGCTATGATCCGTAAGTACATTAACAAAACTCTCTTCGAGCATGTTTCTACTTATACAAATGCCTATGAATTATGGACAAAGCTTGAGTCCATGATTCAGAAGAAAACGCCTCTCAACAAGGCCAATTTAGTTCGACGGTTGGTGAAATTGGAGTATAAGGATGGTCATAGTATGATTGAGCACTTGAATAACTTCAAGGGGCTCATAAATCAACTAACAAAAATTGATATGAAGATTGATAATGAGTTATAAGCTCTCCTACTCCTCGGTTCCTTACCAGAAAGTTGGGACACACTTGTTGTTACACTTAGTAACTCATCTCCGGAAGGAAAGTTAACTATGGATACCGTCAGTGACAGTCTTCTTGGTGAAGAAGCAAGGAGAATGGAACGAGATGAGTCTATTCATCCCGAAGCTAATGTTGTTGAGAATCAGGGTAGGAATGAAACTCGTGGACGTAGTAAGAGCCGAAATCCACATCAATCTCGAGGAAGATCCAAGTCACACTCGAAGATTGCATGCTATTACCGTGGAAAGATGGGTCACAAGAAAATGGAATGTCGAAGCTTCAAAAGAGACCAAAAGGCCGGTAATGTTAAGCCTGACCAAATAAGCCTAACAAAGAAGCAAGAAGAAAAGAGTAATACTGCCATAGTATTGAAGGAAGATCTGCTATATCTCGTTGGTGAAAGTAACATTCTAAACATTGCTTGTGATGAGATTCTTGGATTATTGATTCTGGTGCTTCCTTCCATGTTACTCCACATGAAAACTTCTTCTCATCCTACCAAAGAGGTGACTTTGGCACGGTGCAAATGGGAAATCAAGATAGAAGCAAGATTGTTGGAATAGGAGATATCACTCTGACGACAAGCACCGGGTGCAAGCTTGTTTTGAAAGATGTGAGGCATGTCCCGACCATGCACCTTAGTCTTATCTCCACTGGAAATCTAGATGATGATGGTCCGATGAATTACTTTGGTGAAGGGAAGTGGAAGATCACCAAAGGAAGTTTGACAATAGCTCGAGGAAAGAAAGTAGGATCATTGTATGTAATGCAAGCTAAGTTATGCAAAGGAGAAATTAACATCTCTACTGATGATATGGACAGATGGCACAAACGATTTAGGCACATTAGTGAGAAAGGTCTTTACATACTCGCTCAGAAACAAATCCTCCCTGACGTGAAAGGTAAACCACTTCATCCTTGTGCTCATTGTTTAGCTGGAAAACAACACATAGTTGCTTTTTAAAGAACTTCTCTGCCCACCAGGAGAAAGAACATTCTAAACCTCGTGCACACTGACGTATGTTCGATGTCTGAGAGATCCATTGGTGGTGCTCTACATTTTGTCACCTTCATTGATGATCATTCAAGGAAAGTATGGTTGTACCTGTTAAAATCAAAGGATCAAGTGTTTGATGCCTTCAAAGGATTCCATGCTCTAGTGGAGCGTGAGACTGGACAGAAGATCAAGTGTGTACGATCAAATAACGGAGGTGAGTATAGAGGTCCTTTTGAAGTCTATTGCAAGAAATATGGCATTAGGCTAGAGAAGACTCCACCCAATACACCACAATTGTACGGGCTAGCTGAGAGAATGA
Source organism: Allium sativum (assembly GCA_030737875.1). NCBI lineage: Eukaryota > Viridiplantae > Streptophyta > Magnoliopsida > Asparagales > Amaryllidaceae > Allium > Allium sativum. Next base: position 839,890,932 of record CM060926.1, read on the forward strand.
ACCGAACCATTGAAGAAAGAGTTCGTTGTGTTCTCTCTCATGCTAAGTTACCCAAATCATTTTGGGGAGAAGCTATAATGGATGTGATCGACATTGTCAACCTCACACCATCAGTTCCTTTGGATGGGGCCATTCCCGAGGAAGTTTGGACGGGTAAGAGGGCTTCATATAATCAACATAAGGTGTTCGGGTGCAGGGCATTTGTTCACATCCCAAAAGATGAGAGAGCTAAGCTTGATGCAAAGACAAAGGAGTGTATCTATCTTCGTTCACCTAAGGATGAATTTGGGTACCGGCTGTGGGATCCAGTTAACAAGAAGGTTATTCACAGTAGAGACGTTGTATTCTTCGAAGACCAAACAATTGAAGATATCAAGAATTCCGAGGGGCCAAGATTGAGAAGCTATAAGAAAACTGAACCTACTCTGGTTCGACATGAAGATAATAACACAGAAGAAAGTAGTGATGGTGAAGACCATGAAATTCATGATGAGCCGGTCCAGGAAGAACCTCAATCTAGCACTCCAATCGCACCGAAGCCAAGACAGAAGACCATCCACCCGATACAACACAGAATAGTATGTTACGCTCACTGATGAGGGGGAACCTCAAAGCTATAAAGAAGCAATGAGTGATTGTCATAAAGAAGAGTAGAGAATGGCCATGCAAGAAGAAATGCAATCCTTGCATGAGAATAACACATATGAACTAGTGGAGCTACGAAAAGGGAGAAGAGCTTTGAAGAATAAGTGGGTGTACAGAATCAAGACCGAAGAAAACTGTTCAAAGCCTCGCTACAAAGCTCGGTTAGTCGTCAAAGGATTTAGACAAGAAAAAGGTACTGACTTTGAAGAGATATTCTCTCCCATGGTAAAGATGTCATCAATCCGAGTTGTGCTTAGCCTAGCATCCGTGCAAGATTTGGAGATTGAACAAATCGATGTCAAGACGACATTTCTACATGGTGACCTAGAGGAAGAGATCTACATGGAACATCCTAAGGGATTCAAAGTTCCAGGCAAAGAAAATCTAGTGTGCCGCCTCACAAAGAGTCTATATAGACTTAAGCAAGCACCAAGGCAATGGTACAAGAAGTTCGACGCATTCATGGCAGAACATGACTTCAAAAAGACGGAAAGCGATCATTGTGTCTTCATAAAGAGGTATGTAAATGGTGACTTTCTCATACTTCTGCTCTATGTTGATGATATGCTAATCATTGGACAAGATCACATAAAGATAGCTGCTTTAAAGAAAGATCTAAGCAAGAGCTTTGCCATGAAAGATTTGGGACCAGCTAAACAAATCCTTGGGATGAGAATAACTCGTGATAGATCAAAAAGACTATTGTTGCTATCCCAAGAGAGATATATCGAGAAAGTGTTGGAAAGGTTCAACATGCACAAATCAAAGCCGGTTAACACTCCACTAGCTGGGCACTTCAAGCTAAGTTCGAAGCAGAGTCCGACAAGTGAAAAAGACATGGAGGAAATGAAGAAGAAACCATACTCATCTGTAGTAGGCAGTCTCATGTACGCAATGATATGCAAAAGACCATATATCGCTTACGCAGTTGGTGTTGTCAGTCGCTTCTTGGCTAACCCAGGGAATGAGCATTGGGTTGCAATCAAATGGATCCTCCGATACCTACGTGGAACTTCCAAAAGATGTTTATGATTTGGAAAAGGAAAACTTGTGTTGGAAGGATAAACAGATGCAGACTTGGCTGGTGACATTGATTCAAGGAAATCAACATCGGGATACTTAACCACTTTTGCAGGGGGAGCTATTTCAAGGCAATCAAAGCTGCAAAGTGTATTGCATTATCCACTACAGAGGCAGAGTATATCGCGGCTACTGAAGCTTGCAAGGAGATGTTATGGGTAAAGAACTTGTTGCATGAATTGAGAGTGGATCAAGAAAAGTATGTCTTGAAGTGTGACAAGCAAAGTGCAATTTACTTGGCAAAGAATTCAACATTTCATTCCCGCACAAAGCACATTGATACAAGATATCATTGGATCCGAGGAGTTCTCGAGGAAAAGCAAATACACCTTGACAAGGTTCACACGGATGAGAATTGGTCTGACATGATGACCAAGATAGTACCAATAAAGAAGTTTGAAAATTGCTGTCAAGGTGCCAGCCTACTACTACCCCCCAATTAAGTTGGGAAGGGGGAGATTTGTTGGGATACCTCCTTAATTGGAGAGTTTCTATAAAATTCTAGATCTTTCTAGAGAAATCTAGAATTTTCTAGAATGTTCCGGAGAACTCTATAGAAGTGTAGAACCCTCTAAAAGCTTGTGGAAGAGTGTGGAACCCTCTGGAATATTCTAGAGATGTGTGGAACCTTCTCGAACCTTACGGAAGAGTATGGAAGAATGAAGAAGGGAATGGAAGAGTGTAGAGATTCCTAGAGAGTGTGGACCATTCTAGAGAATCAATCTCTACCGTCGGATGCAAGTAATCTCCACCATTCAATATGGAGGTTGAGTAGTATAAATAGGAGAAGGAGCCCTATTACTAGCCATCCAAGAATTCAAGAAAGAAAGCCACTTCTTAGAGTGAGAAAAATACTTGAGAGTTAGCAAGTCTCTTTGAGTGAAAAGAGAGATAGCTTGAGAAGTATATATCCTTAAGCTTGAGTTGAGTGTGAGTTACTTTTGTAATCATATTCTTCTAATCCTACTATTCTTTTGTATAGTGGAAGAATCTCCATATTGGAGAATTGTAAACTCTTGTGCTCTCGTTGCTACTTTTAATCTTAAAGTGCCAATCTTAACTTCACGAAGAGGGAAAGACCGAGATTTCCCCAACACATATGTACGAGCATCGTAATAGTATGTACGTGTATATCTGTCATATATTCATATATATATATATATATATATATATATATATATATATATATATATATATCTAGACTTGTACATATACATGCTTTCTATTTCATTTTCACTCTCGAATCGCACTGCGCAAAACTACGTAAAAACATGTGAGCATATGCACGACATCATGTCGATAACAACTTGCTTTCGTGACAACGTAAACAAGAGTCGATGACTAACATTTATGTTCATGCATTAACAAGAATTAGACATTCGACAAGAACGTTTCTCTCAACTCAAAGCACATCATGTCAAGATAAGACATACTTTGAGGGGAAAATGTTCACCAGCCTTTTGGTCCATTTCCCAAAAGTACTCCAGGCACACTCGACTCAACACGTTGTGTCGATTTAAAACCGGAAGTGTCACCAAAACACCAGGGATTCGAGACTAAGAGAAGTCACGCAAGCGCAAGCCTCACGGGTCCTCAAAATGCCGCATTCACCTTGTTTTCGTACCCCTCAGTTAACACACTTCGTATCCCTCAAAAGGCATATGTTTCATATCCCCCAAACACATATTTCTACTCCCCCTCACATTCGAACCGCGCCAGTTGCGACTCCCGTGCTTCAAAAAGATTTGACCCCCTTCACATCGTATCCAAAGTCTTCGGTTCCCTCCGTCTTATGTCCCTCGTCTCAATAAAATGATGACTCCCTTCGTACCACATACTTCTGGTCCCCACGCTTCGAATCCCAAAGCTTCGGGTCCTTCAATATCGGGGAGTTTGTGCTTCTCCGCCAATGTCCTTGTGTCCCTAAAGATACGAACTCGGATCCCTTAGGGGATACGAAAAGTCGTAACCCCCCAAGGACCCGAGAAAGTCGTATCCCTTAAGGGATACGAGGTGACCTATATCCCCTCAGGGATACGTCACTTCGTATCCTAAGGGATACGAATTTCGTATCCCTCTAAAGGGATACAAGTTACTGCTGGATACGAAGGAGGGACACGAAATTCTGGATGCAAGGCTTCAGGGATACGAAATTGTATTGTGTGGTCCCCAAATCCTACCTACTCCTACCTAACCCTTCAACTATAAGTACCCCCTGCTCACACTTCAAAAGGGATGGATTTTTGCTGATTTGACATCTCTTAAGAGCTCCGAGAACTCATTAATGGCAACCTAATGCTTGAGGAAGAAGAAACATAAAACCCACTTTTTTCCAAGACACATATATGATAACTATGACTCCAAATTATATGGAAACACTTGTAATTAAATGCCCAGATGACATTCATAGCTTGTAATCTATTGTTGTGAATAAAATATCAGTGAACTCCTTCAAAGTGGATGTAGGCCCCTTATCAGACTGAACCACTATAAATCTATTGTGTTATTTACTGCTTTCTACACTTATTTTCCTATGCAAAACATAATTCTCTAAGTAACGAAGAATCTTTGTGTGTTACGACATTTTTTCCCATCAACATGGACCATAAGAGATTTTTCTACCTATGCAATGCTTTCGGGATGGAGTACTATTGGTTGTCTAGCATGTCCATATAGCATGGAATAAACATGAGCGTTTTCTTTAATGTATGGTAAGAAAATTTCATGGTTTGACTATCATTGATGTTTTCTCCATGTAAATCATCCTTTCAGAGGAGGCAAGAAAAACTTTTTAGTTATAGAGTAGAAACCAGACAACCGCTAATGATATGGTCAAGCGAAGACATATGCGAACTGGTTAAAGAATACCCAAAGATATATGAAAGTAAAGAGAAAACAGAAATTGAAGGCAAATCGACTGTTCATAATTGGTGCAAATAGTCTGTTTACTAGGAGTTGTCGTACTGGAAACATCTTCTGCTTCGTCTTAACATTGACTTAATGCACAATGTGAAAATTGTATTTGATAATGTCTTTAACACGATTTTGAATGTCAAAGGGAAGACTAAAGATGATTTGAAATCAAGATGCGATATTGAAGAATTATTCAAACGTCCTGAGCTTCATATGAAATCAAATGATAGTAAAAAAAAACAAAGCATGTAATGAATTATATAATAATCAAGTTAAAGTTGTGTTAAAATGGTTGAAGGATTTAGATTTCTTGATGGGATTTCATCAAACCTTTGTAAATGTGTTGACTTTAAAAATGGTAAACTGAGCAAAATGAAAACTATGACTATCACATAATGATGGAAAATTTATTACCCGTTATGTTCAAAGAACTACTGCCATTAAAAGTTTGGAAGGTAGTAACGGAGCTTAGTATGTTTTACAAAGAGCTTTGTTCAGCTATTTTAAAAGTGCAACGTTTACGTAAACTTGAAGTGGGTATTCCCATATTGCTCTGTAAACTAGAAAAAATATTTTTGTTAGGATTTTTTAATGTAATGGAGCATTTACCTGTTCACCTCCCATCTGAAGCACGACTTTGAGGTCCCGTCCAATATGGATTAATTATCCATTTAAGAGGTATATATAACATGTTACCTGTTAATTTAATTGCATTTAAAATATGAAGTTAATGTAAACTAATTTTACACAGATATCTGAATCATATGAAGAAAAAAGTGAGACAAAAAGCACGAGTTGAAGGTTCGATATGTAAATCTTACATCGAAGAAGTAGCTTTGTTCTTTTTCTCTCACATTTTCAGTGATCATGTGAATACATCATTTGAAAGTGTTCTTAGTAATGACGAAGGTGACGAACAAGAATTGTCTCAAATAATGTTATCTATTTTTAGACAACATAGTCGACCTTCTGAGAAATGTGTAGACATATTGTAACAACGTGCCTTTTTGATTGCTTCAAGTCGGTAATTAAACCAACTCCAAACGTTCAAAAAAACAGATAGTTATTTAGCTTACAGGGTTTAACAAAATATACATAGAATCATGAATACATAATAGACAATAATATCTCACAGTGGAATTTTTTTACACCATATATCATAGTTTACAAAAATAAATACAATGGAAATTTAATACATTTAATTTTCAAATACATATGGAATTAATGGGAACAGAAATAGATGAGTCTTGAAAGATCTCCAGCTTCAAAAGATGAGATCTCAAAGTTGTATTACTTAGTCTGACTCGAGCATCATGCAAAAAAAAATACAAAACACCCGAGTTAGGACTAACATTCTCATACAAGTGCATCAACTCAAGTGAAATGCCCAATGAAATGCTTCAATAACTTAGAGAGTGTTTGGGATTTCCATCCTCTAAAGATCCATAGAATTAGATATATATATATATAATATAGCGCGATAATAAAATAGTGTCAATTCAGTAAAGTAAATATACTAAAATAGTGTAAGCGGGATTACCATATTACCCTTACACTGTTTATACTATTTTCGTACAGTTTTCATATAAAGCACTAGTACGTCAGTGGATAGGGATGTGCCGTGATACGACAACGTTAAATCAAAATCGTAGGGGCTCGATCAGGATAATATGACAAGGCACCGAGGAATATCAATGATAGGATTCTACCGGATTACGGCCCCCAAACTGTTGGTAACGCATAGCCGCACTACCGCCCACCCCGTACAACACTCCCGTAAAATCGAATGTGAAGCTTTAAAAATGAATTTATTCGTAAATATGAATCTGAAATTGAAGTGAATCGATTGATAAATATCAATTTTGAATTTGAAGCGATATGGAATAATTGAATCGATTTGAGAAATTGATAATAAAATCAATACTTGATGTTAATTGATTTTCGATATTGGAATATGATTTCAAATATAATGGCCACAGTGTAAAAAATGTAAATGTTTGGCTATTAAAGAGACCAAAGTCGGTATAGTCATACTCTCTGTCAATACCGATACCACTTTAACAACTGTGCATGTCGTGGTGAATTTACCCAAGTTCACATTCATTTTACCGAAGCATTTTTATTAAAAATTTATCCAAACTGTTTTCAAATATTTAGCGAAATAATCAGTCTATTTATTTCTCGATGTTTCAATCAGAATCATATAGTCATCCCACTTCAAAACTCAAAAATAAATACCGGTGATGTCACGACAATCACCAGAATCGTTTTCAAGCGATTAGAGTGTGATACCATATCTATCTAGTACGTATAAGACTTTGTATATATGTTAGCTAGGCGCATATTCAAAACCTTACATACTCAATAGTCCAACCTTGACGTCGAGTAAAATACTCAAAAAAAAAATTATAAGACGCGTCATCTCCAAATATATAAGACAAAACGGTATATTTCAAAATAATTTATCAATTTCAAAATAAATTCATTTCAAAATTTATTAATTTCAAAACGCTTCTGCTGCGCTATTCTTTCAAAATATAAGTTTCAAAACAATTTATATTTCAAATTACGCTCTCTCTAGTGTAATTTCCAGTGATTGATTCTTATTAAACCCATAGCAATAACAATCTACTACTTCAAACGATTTAAGTTGATTTTACCACCGACTTAAAGCGGTCGAAAAGGCAGGTTGTTACACATATGCCTAGACGATAGAGATATTAATGTAGCACACACTTATATTCTTCTAAATTGTGCTGAGATTGCACCATTTGTTATGTAATCTGAAATATCAATTAGTGTTTTATTCATTTCTATTGTGCTTACGTGTGCATAATCTAATGTTATATTTTAGTTTGGCAATTGGTTGATATATGGTGTGTTGGGGTTACATAGTGTTGTTGAAATATTGGTTTGTCACTACTACAAAAGTGGAAAAATTCGACATAAGTTTTATGTGGCCTTAGATCGAAAAAGCATTGCATTTTCCCCTTTTTTCAAATAGGCAACATCGGAAGGGAGTGGCATCTGCGGCCGTTGCCTTAGCCCTATAAGGCAACGCTTTTGCCCATCTACTGCCACGGAAAGAAAGTGTCGCATTATAGACGTAATGCAACACTATTTGCACGTAATGCAACAAAATTCAGCGTTGCTTGAGCATTAGTTAGAGCCTGACTACTAGGTCATGATAGCGGGGGCCACGTCAGCTGCCTACATGTCACTTTGGACTGGCTCTCCCACAGCCGCAAAGCCCTAACGAATCGGTTGGAAGTTCCACAGCTCTGCAAAGCCCTGATATGTTATGAACTGATGCTACTATAATGTCATTTTTTGGGTGTCTATATATGTATGTATTAAGTTAACTTTTGTTGCCTTATGATACTTTTGTTGCCCTGATCTGGTATGAACTAATACATAGTATTATGTATGACTGCTTTATGATACTTTTGCTTCCCTGATCTGGTATAAACTGATACGTAGTATTATGAATAACTGCTTTATGATACGTAGCAAGGCATAATATGGATGCATACCTGAAGTGAGCTCAGTTTGCAAAACTGAGCATACGTTTTCAAAATCGAAACATTGAAATTGGTAGTTTCCAAAATCAAATGGAAAATACTTTTACCTGTAGCAGATTAGATACGAATGAATGACTCATCCGGATCGGGAAATTGGTAGTTTCCAAAACATCTACACAAACACACCGCAGTGCAAACACATTGTAGTAAGTAATAAACATCAGTATATGTTGACCCATATATAGCATATAAGTTTACGCATATAACATATATGACGTATATGTTTACTCATATACAAGTGTTTGTGTTTGAATAATAAACTATGAAACCTTGGTTCATAAATAGAACTATTTGCTACACATGTATCTGTATCACAAATCCTCAAGCATACAATTATATGTTAATGTAAATGAACCCAAGTTGCAAATCAATTTTGACAGTAAATTGATTTACCTTTATGTAAAAATACCCTTGCTTCAAAGGTTTTTGCATGGTATGTTAGTATACTTGTCAAAACTCTACTTATTTCATAATCAGTGTATAAAAAACCGAAAACATGTTGTTGATAACCGCACACTCACCCAATATATATATTTCACCATGCATCATCTGTTATGAACTGCATCCATGCATCGTCTTTGTCATCTTCATCCATGCACAAAGATGAGCTCATCGGACCAACATCAGGAGACATGTTTTGGTATTGATCGCTATTGATTTTATCACTAGTGATTGGTTGAGAGCTCTCCATTAATGCTATGTTATTACATTTTCCATGGTCATCTATTTCGGTGCACACAACATTTTTCTTGAAAACTCTACATAGTGCATACGAGTCCTGCAAACCCATGGTATCTTTGCATTCCTTATCATCAAGTTGATACTCATGCATAACCCTGTTAGTCCTCATTCCTTAATGAGTTCGACCTCTATAATAAACCAATGTCTTTTTCAAGTTAATAGCCTAGTTCTGATAACAAAGTCGCCTATCTTTTCCAGTAGATTTCCAGTATCCAGCTCTAGTTGCTCTGTTCGTTCGGAACCCAATTGGGTACTTCCGATCTCATGACCCAAAAAAGTACCACTCAGGATCCCTACTTTGCAGAAATGAAGATCAACTTCAGGAACAATACCCAGCTCAATGTTGAGACCATGAATCTTCCTTTTAAGATAATAATTAGCAAACTCATCGTCAGTTGAGTGAAACCTAAATCCTGGTGGCAAATCCACCGTCGCCATCTCGTTTTTTTGGTTTTTTGCTGGGTACAATTTTCGAATAAACCTCTTCAACGTAATCCCAAATCAATGGTCAAAGCGCAACTAATTACTCATAATCTAATCTTCACTGACTGATCACTCATAAGCGAATGGGTTTTCCTAAGTTTGGGATGTCCAAGCAACTAATTACTCATAAGCGAATGGGTTTTCCAAAGTGTAACAAATGAACTAATTACTCATAATCTAATCTATATCAAGCGCAACTAATTCCCAGTGCTATCCAAACTGAACCTGAGGGAAATAACTGGCGATGTCAACGCCATGAGCAATCAAAGCTAGAAAGCGTTTCAAAGCTTCAACCTTTTCGGAATAAAATTTGCTGTCAAAGAGAGAAGCGATATTGACGTGAATTTAGGTTTAAATTTTTGTCAATAGTAAAAAGGGGAAAGAACGATTAGATGATAGAGAAGAAGAACGATTTATGACCATATTATTTTTACATTATTTCGTGAAGGGGGAAGACCACGCCAAAATTTCATCAAAAGAGTGCAATGAGGTGGATGTCATTGATTGGATGATGGCTAATATTTAGAATCATCAGAACCATAGATTGGCTTGAACTATTGGATTAATCATGCATCTACAGTTGGGGTTTTGTTTATGCCGATAACACGGATCGTTGAGCTAAATTGTATATATGTAAATCTACGCTTTTAATTGGTGTTGCACGTCAATACACTAGAATTCCCACCGCAACAGTGCATTCACGTCTAATGCAACAACATATGAATATTGTTTCAGAAGATCAAAGAAAGCATAGCTTTCCCCATACTTTTCATGCAACGCACACAAATTAGTGTCGAATATGCCCACTTTTGTAGTAGTGTGTGTTAGAAATGTAGTGGGAAGGCTAAGTAGAAACTGTAATATGAAAAAATGCCAGTTTCCAATGGCTAACGATGACTTATTAGCAGATGAATAAGTAACGATTTTCGATGGTTTCCGCAACTGACGACCACCGTCGAAAACAGACTCTAGTCGTCGAAAAATGAAACGACAGACAGTGTCGAGAGCTGTTGAAAACTCTGTTCATTGATGCAATGAAATGCGACGGTTATTTCTGACAGCTTACGACGGCGCCGACCGTTTTGAGCTATCGGAAAAGCTTTTATTCTTGTAATGTAAGTTGTATACTTATTTTTCAAACAAATGGATAATGGAAAATAAGAGTAACAACTCACTAGTTGAAAGACAATTCAATTTGACATTGCATACTGATTTTATTTCCAAATTTGGCAAAATTCATGGAAAATTTCGGCAGCACCTCCTGTGTGCGGCTCAATTCGAAAATAAAGAATATTAATCTAGCATCTCTCGTCAACGGGTCCGGTATGTCTCTGGTACTATCATACCATTCTCAACTCTATAGTGGGGCAATTAAATCCCCGCAGAATCCCCGTTATAGCCCGTAGTGTCCTTAAACTGCTACACTATTTCTATTTAGTGTTGATGAGCAGTAGTTCTGCATTAACCCTCGATATTTTCCGCCGCACCACTAAATCAATGCTTTTTAGTACCGCTTTAGCAATATTAATATATGAAGCTTTATTTGACTAATTCTCTCTTAAAACAAATCAATAACATTAGTGTACAGAGATAATTCTACCACATAAGTGTCTAATGTATGGTAGAAATCTATAATAGTCACCAATTCTAATGTGCGTAACATTGACATGCTTTGATTTTATTATATAAGATTAATATATTTTGGTTTCATCTACACATATGATGTGGAAACGATAATTAATTAATTTTGAACTACTTGTTTTTACATTTATGTATCTTTTTGCACCTCCGTTATTTACTCGTTTTATTCCCGCTACACCTTTTTACATCCTCCCTAGCTACAGAACTGCTAAGCGATTTAACTGCATAACTCCATGGTAACCCATTGATGGAAACCATCGACAATTACTCTCGCATCAAACTGACAATCTCAAGTAGTTATAGAATACTATTTGACTCATCCATTAAGTGAAAAATAGTTGGCATCACATTCAACATGAAATTCTAACGATGTCGGAAACAAGCAACCCTCTTCCGTACGGAACCAACCACCACGGTCGAGTCTGCATTACTTCATCTCGAGTTATGAAATCATGACCAACGCCCACTAATAAAATATCTCTTTTATACTGGTACATCTCCAATTCGAGACACACACGATTGCATTTCCCATAAGCACACATGGGAAATTACAAAGACGTAGGAGGCTAAGAATTTCAACCGTTGCCGCTAGCAAAGGTTGAGAAACCATTCAGGGAAGAGAAATCCCAGTGAGGCGACATTATCAACAACTCTAACCCTTTTATTAATAAATAGTGCTTCCTATCTAATTCACGTCAAATTCTTACTTGTTATAGCCTTTATGATTAATGTTGTATAAAATGAACATAGAAAGTTGGTCGCCTTGCTAAATCCAAAAAGAAGATAAATACCTTTGACAAATACTTATCTACAACAAATTAATCTAACATCTCTAAGTTACTATTCTTAAAAGAACAATTAATTTGTCTCATTTTAAGAAATTCATTCAGACGTCACTTTCTGAAAAAAATTAGTTGATTCAAATTTGAACTTACTTTCTCTTTTGATTCTCAGTGTTATTGAGGAAGAAATGGTTGATACGCATACTAAAAATAAACATGATAATATAATAGTCCTCATGTATAAATTTGCAATTGTGAATTACAAAGAAAAAAATCTTTAGCCAAAATCAAATAAAGGAGATATGCAAATCGCTTCTGACATTTCTTTAATTTATTTATTTTCCATTTGTTCTTTCTTTCTGGTTGGATCTTAACATAGCTTCAACTCTAAATTAATCTTCGAGCCCAAAAATGCAAAAGGAGTAGTTGTAGCAGCGAAGGAAATACAAATTGTAAAAGTAAAAAAATAGTACGTTGATTTGATGTACATCTCTCTCGAAATTGTGGTTGTCATTGCACCTTTTGTAGAGCTAATTGAATCGTTGTATTACACGTGAAAATAACATCCGCAAGATAAGGTTTTTAAATGAACAAATTAAGACGGAAAAATTGGAATTTCATTTGAAATTATAAAACTAGTATGGCAATTAATGATACTCTAGTGCACCCCTCGCTACACTGCTCTTGTAGTTGGACCGTGTAATTAAACTTTCAAACTTCTCAATGTGGGTATTGTAATAATTTGTTGTTGTCGCCAACAAGAATAGGAAAGTAAAGTTCTTTAAAAAGAAACGGATAAAAATGAGTCATGCCACTAAAACATGAGATGATGCTATTGCTAAAAGTGGATTAGCTGGCGTCAGAAATAGAAAAGTACCCTTAGAAGCTTTTTTTTTTAATTTCGAACTTGCAACGTGGCTAATTTGGGCATTTTAAAAAAGGTGTTGGTTTTGTTTGAATGACCAAGTATTTGCATTATACATAAGATTTATATTATACTCATCATCAGGGCATACTGATATACAATACCCATTATATTGGACCATTACCTTTTATATAAGCTCTTCTTATATAACATATTCTTCTTTCGTTTGATGTCTTTATAATACTTCAAAGTGATTACTCCGTATTGTATCTAAACACATAACCTGTAAACAAATAATGCTTGGAAATGTAAGAAAGGTTAAATAACTATGATTGGAACTCATAATACAAAGCTTGCATAATTTCATTTGTGACTGTGAAAGGTAAAAAAGAAGAGTCGGAATAATTGTAACCAAAGAAGAGGAAATATGGCTTAATAATGCAATGCACGGTTACATCAAATACACTTCAGTTATTCATAAAATTCAGGAACTGTTCGCAGTCAAAAAATTGTATATTACAATTGCGTTGTCGTCTGACGTGTTCAACGCACCGAACACTCCAACAATTTAAATGCATATTCGAACCGTTGAGCCCAACGGCTCAGAAAACAACAATGGCATTGAATGCTCAGATGGAAACTACTACTTCTGTTCGTCACCTTCTTATACCCCCCCCCCCCTCCATTGAGCCCAACGGCTCGGAGAATAGTCGGACGCAAACTGCTATATCTGTTCTTCGCCCTCTTATTCCCCCATCTCTTCTCCCCGCTTCAATCACAACTTCACCACAACCTCACAAACAACCCCAAATCTGAATATATTGCTATTTTTCTACTTAAATTTGTTGTCCATATCCGGTATCACTCGTTAAATTCATTTATATTACTATATTTTGTATAACTTACATTTTTTAAAATATTTTTATCAACTTTAATTTTTAACGTTATTTTCAAGATATACAAATGGCCTCAAGCAGTCGAAACCAAGCTTATTGGTTGGATTTTGAATCAACGACATTGTTTTTCAATTGTTCTATTGATACATATGGGGCTTACGATAAACACTGAAAAAGAATCCATAAGACAATCATGTTTAACTTCAACACTACTGCAAAAACCATGCCTAAAATAGCTATTGTTGATGAAGGAAAAGTTAGACACAAGCGCAATAGTTTAAAACGAGAGCGCTTGAAATGGAAGGCAAAAAAATTGGTGCTAGTTAGGACGTTGCTAGAGATACTGTTTCAGCCAGTGCTAAATGGTGGAGAGATTGGGTAGTTATAGGTATAAAATACAGTTATTTATTATTGATTAAATTTAAGTTTTAACAGAATTTGATTTATATTTGGGAATTTGGTACAAGTTCTGAAATATAACCTAAATGCTATAGACAATTTGGAGCTGATGCAACAATTATTTCAAGGTACAAATGCAACATGGAGCAATGCATATACGCTGAGTGGCAAACAGAATCAAGAAAACTTCACATAAAGTATTTATATCAACTTCACGTGCATTTTGTTTTGATTCCTATTCCCTTAGGCAACAGGATGATCCATTTGAAATAATTCTAAGTTTAATTTTAATCCTCCAATTCAACAAAAACCATCTGTGTTACGTCCACCGACCCATGTTGGTTCATCTTTCGGTACCAACAAAATGCGAAAACCTACATCTAAACGTAATCGTGGTGAAATTGATGATAAATTTACGGAAAATAATAGAAATGATGTTGGAAAGCATTCGGAAAAAAATTCTCATACTAGTTCAAATTGCCTAAATACAAGAAACAAGACAAACAACGTAGAACCGACCAGAATATATTTGAATTATAAAAACCTATTTGTTCATCTGCAAAGGCTTCCAACTGGAGATTAAATTCAACGAAATATTGACTATTGTTATACAACCTGAGAAAACAAAAATCTTCGACCTTTTGATTAATGAATTAGCAACAAACTAGTTGATAATAAAGGTTGCTGTCAAACGACACATGAAATAATATCACTCATTCTGATCAACATCCCAAACAAGTCATTGAAGTATATACAGCGGTTGATTGTATTTTGAATTTATTATATTAGCTTTCTTTCATTTACTTGATTTTTTTTGCATTTATATTATCTATATATTTTATCTATATCTATCAATAAGTATTTTCAATCACATTTCTACAACATACATTTAAACGACCGCTTAATCGACTTCTTAATTCTCCGCTCACAATTATCGTTCAATTTCCTGCTTAATTCTCCGCTCAAAAGCAACAAAACACGTTTTCATTCATTTATTATTACTATTCAATACACCGATCAGAACAATCGCTCATTTTGTCTGCTCGCTATCACTAAGAACGAACCCTAATGTACAAACAAAACTATCTAGAAAGGTTCAACAATAAAATGTTCGCTAAAAGGCAACTATAATATAAATGCAATACAGGTATATAGGGCTGTTATGGTTACAGTAAATTTATCATTACAATATCATTAGCAGTCGATCCGTAACCAACTTTTAAGGGTGGGAAAAAACCGCACCGCAATACGAAAACCGCCTAGGTCGAACCATAAAAACGGTGCAGAAAACCGAATCGGGTCCTCACTTTAAAGCAAATGCCCCCAAACTGAATCGACCCGCAATGATACGGTTCGGTTGCGGGTTGAACTTTTGACCCAGTTGTTTTAAGTCGAACCGAACCGAATACCTATACTGATAATCTTATGATAAAAATATAACTAAGTTCTATCTAATTTTTTATTTTTACGATGTATATTCTATTTTCAACGTATGTTGTTTTTATATAAACGATATTCATTATAACACAAAAAAAATTTATAGTTTCAATATAATAGTTTCCATATTAGATTTTTGGATAATGTTTGTTATAATCTTACTTGAGTTTCATTGTTTTTCAATCTTTATTGCTCCAGAAACTTTGTTTTCTTCTTTGCTACAATGTAAATTTCGCTTGCTACAAGAGGATGTTAGGATTGTCTCGCATGTTGTTAAGGATGAATGTCGAGTTTGAATATATAGTCTTATATCACAGAATAAATTGAAGAAGAGTACAAATATGAGTTGGTAAGCACGTAACAATAGAGATTCCTTCTGTTACAAGGATGTGTGTGCCAACTCAAATTCATGCGCCCTATGCTGGAGAAAGGAGACTTTGTTTCGATCGTCGTTACATAACAGTAGTATCGGAACCGAAGGTTATGAACTGGGCCATGCAGACAAGGCAGTGCTCTCAAAAGGTACTCGTAGGATGCAAGTTAAGGAGGAGACTTCGGATTGTCTCGCATGTTGTTAAGAAGGAATGACGGGTTTGAGAATATAGTCTCATATCACAGAATAAATTAAAGGAGTGGAGTACAAATATGAGTTGGTAGACAAGTAACAACAGGGATTTCTTTTGTTACAAGGATATGTGTGTGTCAAATCATGTGTGTGTGCCATATGCTGAAAGGAATGGAGCTTTGTTCCGACCGTCATTACATAACAGTTATATCAGAGCCGAAGGTTACAGACTTGGTCATGCAAGCAAGAGAATGCTCTTAAAAGTTGCCCGTATGATGCGAGTTAAGAGGAAGTAGTTACCATTGCCTCGCATGTTGTTAAGATAGGAAAGACGGTTTGAATAAATAGTTCTACATCTCGAAATAAATTGAAGGAGTGATGTTTAAATATGAGTTAACAGACACGTGACATCAAGGATTTCTTTTGTTATAAGAATGTGTGTGTCAACTCATACATGTACGCCATATACAGAAAGAAAATGGGGCTTTGTTCCGACCGTCGTTACATAACAGAGAACAATTATAAAGACCACGATATAAGCTTTCTAAAAAGTAAAAAAAAAAAAAAGCAAAAGTGAAATTAAAATGAAAACAAACAATAAACTTGCAATGATGTGTAGAAAAATTAGTAGAATGATTCAACGCTGTTTTTGAACCACCGTAAACTTGAATAACATGCGCTGCCTTATTATACACACACCTTATTATACTAAGTTAATATTTAGAATTATGTACAATATAAACCTAATTGGTTTTTTTAGTGGTATTAATCGAAAATATTTAACCTATTTGATTTAAAGCGAAAAAAAAATTAAAATCAAAGTAACTAAATGGAGAACAATCTCTTATTTTCTGTTTTTTCGAAATAGTTTCACTGAAAAAAATTGAAGATATTAAAACATAAAATTAGTTATAACCACACGTGGCTCAATGTCTAGAGGATCAATGGAGACTTATGTTTTCTTCTTCTAGCCTCTTTCTCTCCCATTTCTACGTCAAACTCAACTACACCACTTAATTCAGTTCGTCACTTCCTTTTCCCTTGACCTAGCTTTTTCTACTAATGTCACCTTCCCCGATTAGCTCAACTCCCTTTATCCGTGCACTTATTTGCTTTAGATATTATGAAATGCATTAAGGTAAAAAATGTAATGCGTTATAGCAATTTTTAGCGTTATAGCAATTTTTAGCGTTATTTTTTATTAATAGATATTATGTAGTTGCTCAGTCTATTATATGTATATAGTTTAATGGACCCTTAAAGAAATGAAAATCTCAAACGTTCTTAAGTTGATTTACTTATTTATATAAGAATGTTAATCTTAACTCGAGTCTTTTATTTCACCTTATGCTTAGGTTAGAATGAAAACCGCCATATTCAAGTTTCACCTTCTGAAGCAGAAGACTGTCTGAAGACTGTATTATCCATTTCCCGTTATTACTTTATTTCAATCAACTTATTATATTAGAACTTCGACGTATTAGACTTCCCATTATTTACATTTGAAAGTCTAATGTATTTTTATTTGTAGTTTCATAAACTACTATTGTATCATTTTATTCCACTACAAGAGATTGTATTATTCTAAATCTAAGATTCAACGATGCAATTCTTATTTGCCTCATATTTATTAATAGTCGTTTACTTGAACAATGGTTTTACTATCAACCTAAGTAGTTCGAAATAGTGATTCATTACAGTTAAGCATTCTTCCTGTAACATAAAGGATGCAACTTGCACAACTTACTTTGTTGAACAAATTAACATTAACAAAAAAAACTTTCAACAAGAAACAATGATATAAAAAACAACATAAATTCTTTCATTGATGATATGTGTAATTCCTATAAATTTTAGCTTACACAACTAATATGCATAAATCGACACCAATCAAGATACCTACAAATTCTAATTCCTTCAAAATAGATTGCACCTCTAACAAAATTCAAGACAAATTATCTCCTTTCCTTTTATAGCCACTAGAGCAAAGAGTAACTTTACACTAAATATAAAAACTGCGTTCAAATGTACCCCAATCCCAGTTAGTGCCTACATTATCTAACACTTTCATTGTAACAAACCTTTGTAAATCACCTTTTTTCATGCTTTTTCGTCATTGCTTACATCTTCCAATTTCAACTCTCCATCCGCACTTGGAATGATCATAACTTGTTAATTAAGTCCAGTTAACGGAAACAAAAATTATAAATCATAATTTCTTAACGAACACAACTATAAAATCCATTTTGTTCAATTCAAAATAACTGAATTATTAATTTTCTTAGTATAACTATACAGTGTCGATGATATAATAACAGCAAAATTCTACTAATAAATAATCAAAGGGGATACACACTAAAGATTGCAAACCATCCTAAAACTAGGTTATCATATAGTACGAGCACACTTTAACTGATTTGACTATAAAGTACATGAATATCACTAAATTATCAAATTTAACTGATACTACTACTACTATGACTTGCTCTCAAAGACAAAAACACGGTACAATCGAAATACAAATGAAACATTATCTTGTTTTTGATCCGCATAACATAAGCTTGACATCTTTATCCCGTTTTGATACACATAACATCGCTATGAAAATATAGAAAAAAAACCTCATTTTAACAAATTTGCAAAGCCAAAAAGCAATCAATCTTGCTAATAATACCAAAATAGCGATTAAATTATATATTCAAAAACTAAAAATCAGTAAAGTGATCATTCACCAAAAAAGAATCAATAAAGCAGCGACGAGCCAGTCAAAATGATACATTCACATAGAAAGAAAAAGAAGATATAAATGCGTCAAATGACAATGCATTTAAAGATCACAAATTCAACAAATATAAAAACCAATTAAACATATGGCATAGACAGAAACAAATATAACTCAATAAACAGTAAAACAAATAACAACACAAAGATAAAACAATCACTGATAAATTGGTCATATATATCTACATCAAATTCTGCAAATGAATAACTATATTACATGGCCTGAGATATTTGTTAGATGATCATAGTTCATAAAACTTGCTAGTAACATGTGGGTCTTAGTGATAAATTAAGATAACCAAGCTAGGGAGACATTTACTCATGACTCAAGATTTTTCACATCGAACAAATCTTGAGGAAATGCAGAATTGAATTTATAATGAGATAACGAATTCATATGTATTATGGAAAGGATAAAATAAAAATGAAAAACCATAAAAGCAAATCCACCATTTCTACTATGGAAGACTACAAATCAGAAAGTTACAAAACATAATTGCGTTGGTATCCCAACAGCTTTTCCATTTAGACGCATGTTGAAGAGACGTCTAGATTTCAAACACTTACTCAAAAGGCATCCAAAATAATAATAATCTGGGGTGTCTGAACAGATGCCAAGCAGGTGTCCTATCTATTATGATATATATGATATATGTTTACTTTTTCTTTTTTATACCACACATTACGCTGCATTCTCTAATTTCTAAAAATATGTTGGACCAACCATGATTTATTTGTGATCGCTGGATTTGTTTCATACAAAGTTTTATTAGTTAGTTGCCTTATACAAGATCAAATTATAGAAATCTACATAAAAACAGTATTTTCAAGTGATTTAACTACAGAAATTTACAGAAAAACATGGTTATATTTCCCATTATTACAACTTATATATTATTCAATGACAAATTACAGAAAATCAAGTTCCATAAATAAAAATGCATGGATAACCAATCAAATTACCATGAATTTTTTTTAACTGCTAACACATAAATAAGGACTTCCCGTATTCATGTCAAATAAATATGGGACCTTATCCAAAGCCTGTTGAACAAACATCTAGAACCAAACGCTATTTCAACAGCTGAAAGACCAATTACATTTTTATAATTGAAAATACTGAATTTTGGAGCAATTAACATTTTCACTTTGTTCGAAATCATTCTCAATATAACTATTACATATTTGTAATAATAGAGCACCATTGAAGTTGCTCTAAATACTAAAACTTTCCATAATTCAAAACATAAATTGTAAGATCACACAGGACTTCAAACTAAATACCATAACACACGAAAAAATTAAGAAAAAATATTGCATAGATCTATAGATTAATCACAACAGCAATAGTAACAAGATCACGGCCAAAAAACGTATGATACAATTTATGAACAATAATAAACAGAAAAGAATGCTAGAAAGATCGAATAACCGTACAAAAGGCTTAATAGCCCGATTTATAAGCAATAAAAATAAATTATCAGAATACATAAATTCAATCAAACATCCTTCCCAAGAAGTCCAGCCATCAATAACAAGCATTTCTTAATACATCAATCAGTCAAACAAACAGTATATAAAGACATACCAGATAAATGGCTTAAGATTTTACTCACTTATTTTTCGGCAAGGAATGCAACACGCAGTAGAACTGATAATCGATGAACTTGTAAATAAATTTAAAATTTTTCACAAGGCTTACAAATGCTTTCAGAAGGCTAACAGCTTACAAGCAATAAAATAGAACAATATAACATCTTTGATCCGACTTTAACCCTAACATGGTTGACTATGACATCGACAACTTCTAAAACGCTTCATAATTTTAGAATAATACATCAACCTTAAACACAAATATATGAATCATAACATCGACATAAATACCATCTAAAACCTTTTTAAAAATGTATAAGAATGAACATCAACAGAACTAGTATTTAGAACATGAAAAAAAATATAGAACTGATAATGGATCAATATATGCCAGTTCATCCTAACAAATTAGGAATTCAATTACTTTGATTAGTTTCAAAGTAACTCTAACGACTAGCATAATTTGCTTTTTGCAAAAATGTGGCCGGATCTGCCCATAAAATGCCGCAGCCGGATGGAAGATTTGCCTTAAAAATAAATAAAAAAATAAATTTAAACATGAAAACAAAGACGAATTATAAAGAACGGAGATATAAAACTCTGAACAACGAACTACAATTCTAGAAATAAGAAAGAAAATGAATGCAGGATTCAAATGTGTTGCAAAATAGTGCGGAGATTCCTAAACGTTTACCCATGGACAGACCGTTGCTATTCAAAGCGCATGACCGAATCAACAATTGTTGGATTCAGATCCAAGTCTGATACATGATTACGCCTGGAATCACACTGCTTTACTCCATTTCCTGAGTCAATAAGGCAGTTTTCGTGTAGAAAATGATTCCCCAAAAAAATCAAAACGGGCAGCTCGCAAAAGAGGAGGAAGAAAGATAGGATGGCTGATACGAGGGTAGGAGAATATATAGGACGTTGCTAGGGTTTCCTGAAATGTGGTTCGATTACAAATTGAGCTGGCCCAAGATACGATAACTATTATTTTTCCGATGTTATTTGAGTGGGCTTAACCTATTAAGTCAGTTTCACTAAAAGAAAAAGAAAAACTTTTGCCTAATTCTTGGAAAGTCTGAGTTTGCATAGGTTCAATGAATCCATTTAAAAGCCTTTTTGGTCATAACAAAATTTTGCATTCTTCGGCCGTTTTTAGTCTTTGCATTGTGTGAGAAAAAGGAAAATTTTAAACAAAAATTATTGTACTCTAAAAATTTTGTGTATAAACTACAAGCACTTCAGCATGAAGTATGACATAAAAAGTGAAATGAGCATTTTTATTTTTTTTCATCCTTTATCTTTGTCTGCAGGAGCCTGTTAGTTGATTTTAAGATAAGTATACTATATATTTTTGTTCAAATAGCTTGGCTAAGATAATATAAGAATATAAAACAAAGATGTCTAACAAAATAATTAGAGTCACACAATACAATGTTTTTTGTTTAAATGCTTCTTTGTGAAAATTATCACATCCAAACCTTGCTTGTGAAAACCGGTGATATTCAAACAAAAAAAGAATTGAAACATGATTCTCCTTGTAATTGGGATTTCACATGATTATGTATTAGTTGGTAGCATGATTAGTCATAAAACTCTTCGTAAAATATTATCATATGCACGTAAAAGAATGTTGACTTAAAACAATGATTCCAGAAATAAATCAGCAAGATTGTCATTTTTGTATATTTGTTAAATTTGAATTTAAATTTTCACTTGAAATCCATATGTACAAAAGATCATGGATGTTATATGTTTTATATTTCTGTCTATCAATATAGTCCAATCCATGTGCGTAGCATGGGTTTGCACTAGTAAACCTTTAAAACGTTAATATCTTGTTTAACAACTTCACTAGTTCGGTGCCTGAACCATTCACAAATATGTCCTCTTTTATGTTGTCAGAACTATATGAAAATAAGCTTTCGGGCTTTTTATCTAAATATAGTTCAGGTTGTGATGGCAGAAGATGAAGAAGAGAGCAGCAGTTTTGGGAACAGTGAAAGAAGAAAAGGGAGACAATGCTGAAATTTGAAGATTTTATTTCGATGGGATCTTTGAGAGTTCTGCTGACTAAAGGAGATGGTTATACCTAGCAGGTTATTGCTGTTTTGCTTCGAAAATGCAATTCCAAAGGTATTTTGTCCTTCCATTTATACTATGATAAATGATATTGAATTACCTTGACATGAACACATTTCAATAAATTCATAAGCATATACAACTATGTGTTATCAATCGATGAATCTTTACATAATAATAGTACCAGATTTTGATTCAGATTCATGATTGAACTTTAGAAAATATGAAATGAATAAAACAGAAATTAAAAATTTGAACCTTGGTCTGAACCATATTTATGATGTAGGATACATTGCTTGTTAATTAATCAATGTGTGTTGCGGACTGTTATAAATCCTGCTCATTTCATGGCTTAAAATAGAAATTAACTCAGCTCATGAAATATTTTGTATTTCTAACTTTTAACATATTCTTATATAAAACCTCATCTTATTGATTTATTTACAAAAGAATCGATTATTTGATGTCAAGAATTATATCTGACTCATTTGTTTATGAAGCTAAAATCCATGTTTGGTTCCCTGGAGCAATAATTTAATTCTATGATAAAATCAATGTTTGTTTCCATAAGTTTCCTACGATGATTCTATGAACATGGTCTACAAATGCATGTTAAAAGTAATGCTTGTAACAAATTATATTGGATTATCATGCTAAAATGCGAGTGACGAGATGAAATGTCTGTGTTCTCTTCAACTAATGTTTATTTTTCTTATAATGATATTATCTACAGTCAGCCACAATATGTGAAGTTGCAGCTTAAAGCAAAAAAGAGGTCATGCCAAAGAAATTGGTCCAAATCAGAAAAACACCGAATCAGGAAGAGGCTTCTGTTTCAAAACGAAAATGCAACAGCAAATCTGAAGACCAGTAAAGAATTCAAGTCCTCAGGTAAAGACGACTCACTAGCTGCTGAAAATAGTTCAGATCTTCAAACCACTAAAGTTAAGGAGAAGCCTATTAGGAAAAGAAAATGGTGTGCAAATTATATTTATCTGCTTTATCTCTTGTTTTAATTCATACCCTCATTTAAATTGTTGTAAATTCTATGATATCTCTTGTTTTTTATGGTTGTAAATTCTATGATATTTGTTGTATTCAATTTGTTTTAATTTTGGAGCTCTTCCTGTTTTTATTATTATTTTAAATTAGATACGGCCATTAGCCGTATCAAATTCCTAATTACATACGGCTCATGGCCGTATTTATTTAAAAATTAGATATGACCATGAGCCGTATCAAATTGAGAATTTGATATGGCTTAGAGCAGTATCAATCCATGAATTTGATACGGTTTTATGCCATATCAATCTACGAATTTGATACAGTTTAAGGCTGTATCAAAGTAACAGAGACGCCCTTTTTTGATACGGCCCAAAATACTGCCTAATTACATTTGATACGGCCAAAAACGCAGCTTACTTTGCAGTTATGGTGTAGTAATTTTATAAACGTAATTTAGTATTGATATATGATGATTGATTTCTGTGTGATGGTTGCTTAGATGAGTTGTTAATTAATTGGTTGAAAATATAGATATAGTTATATATATAAATCGTTAATTAAATACTGATTCTGTTTATCAAAATATTTCATATTTATATAAAATTCATGTTATGTTGATTAACATCTGTGGATGTAGGGAAACAAGCTGAAGGGATCCAACTGGATCCCTCAACATTTAGGTTATTGTTTTTCATATATTATGATATATGATATGATATATAATCTGTTATTGATTATCTGTGTTTGAATGATATTGATTCTTTTTATTTGGTATTTTAAATACTATAAGTAATATTGGAATATATAAAAAGAATTTTTGAAGTGAGTATTGAATTTAAGTATTTTATAAAATCAAAGGATTTTATAAAAGGAAATATTTGGAAAATTAATAGAATAAAAAAAAGGAATTTTTGAGTTAGGAAAAGAATTATGAGAAGATTGATTTAAAATAGATTTTAAATAGAAATCTGTTTTAACAGATAATTTGAGAAGATTGATTTATAAGCGATATTTATAAATTAATTAAAATATTTATTATTGAATAATATATATAAGTTTGAATTTATACTAAGAAGTAAAAATTGGTTTTAACACCGATATTTTTATGGAATGTATGCTTAACATTTATAAAGGGAAGTATAAAGGAGATTACAAGTGATTGGAAATAAAAATAGGATTTTTTTATGAATAATTCTAAATAGAAGTATAAATAGAATTTGGAAATGGGATATTATTTTAAACTGAATTGATTATATAAAAGAAATATTTTTCACATTCGATGTGAATAATAGATTAAAGTAAATATTTTGCAAATAAAAACATTTATAATGGAAATCTGAGGTTTGGAAATAAGAATTTAAATGGGATTAAGGAAAATAGAAACAGACTGAAGACTAGTTAAGTTGAATGGCTTTCTGGGTATTGATCTGATGTTGGTTTCGGCCTCCGGGGTTAATACGTAGGGAGTTGTTCTCTTATTAGTTTATGGTTAGGAACTAAAGGGATGTAGAAGAGTAATGATGCATGAACAAGAAATGGAAACGTTTTCCAATATTAATAACGTATATTTTCTAAATATAGAAAATAATAAGTTCTGGGTATATGGAAATGTTTTTCCGAAAATCGTGAGAGGCTAAACGGGTTTGAAGAATTATTTGGAAACGGGTAACGGGGAAATGAATAAATTAACGATAAATTAATTTAAAGAGATAAATGTTGATTGATGATTGATCGATAGAATTTCTATTTGAAAATAAGATCGTTGTTTGTATGGATGTTTTCCTTTGATAACTAAATAACCGACTATCAGAGTTGTTGACCATTTTTCCGTCGTCAATACGGAGAGACCGAGATCAGATTTATTATCTGAAAACCACTCCGTATGGGCATTAGCTTTGTGAATCAAATATGGTGAAGATACTTGAAGACGAAGTTTATGCAAGTGTTGTTCTGGCAATTTTAGGTAGAAATTGCGTAAGATGGGTTTACAGAATAGTGCCTTCAGTTTGTCCAGTTCCAGGATAACTTGTATGGAAGAATGTCCGATAGAGTATATCTAATAGAACGCGTAAGTTGAAATCTTCAAACGTAATTACGTTTGGTGGTGGAGGAATTCATTTCTCTTAGCTTTATACCCATGGTATTTTTGGAGAAATCAATTGTGATTTGGAGAATATGACAATGTGGCATTCAAAGTAATAAATGCACGATCTGTCAAAAAGATACGTTATGGCCTCTAGCCTCACAACCGAGAAATGGTATAAAATCGGGTAGGTCGTATGGCTAAGTGGGTAGCTCCCAATTAGGGTGTATTGTCACCTGATCTAGAAAAAATCTATTTGCTTCTTTAATCTATTTGGATGATGTCCCTTTCGGGAAATGGTTGCTGATCCCAACCGTTGGTGATAATACATTCGGTACACTCAAGCGAAATGAGTGACTGGTCATGTTTAGCCTGGGTTACAAGATGTTCTTGTTGAACCCGGTGTATTCCTCTCTAGAAATACACTGTTGGAAGGTGGTCTCATACCTTTCCAGTTGGAATTCATTACCTAATAAGCGCCCGTGATTTTTAATTATATATTATGTATATGGAACGTGAGATGAAACTGTTCTGCTAGATTGCTATTTATTTGATTAAGTCATTATTATAATAATAAAAGAATATTGATTTTAAAGAAATGTTTTGGGTTATGGTAAGGTAAAAACCATCCGTGTTTATGCGTGGATCAATCTTACAATTATCATTTTCTTTTAAAAGGATTTTAAAAGTTAAACCAAGTGGTTGGAGTTTACTCACACCAGTCCCATGAATGACCTAGAGTTTATTTTGTTTTGTTTTACCCTCATCTCTTAGGTGCCTAAATTTGTACGGGCAGTCAAGTAGTTGGGATTTTACAGATATACCTGGAAGAACTTAGAGCAGGAGGCTTCAGGATTTTATAGTTGTTGTTTATTTCCGCTGTGATGTTATGTGTTGCACTCTGAAATGGTATGTATATACAGTTATAAGTTTTGTATTTCAAAAGTTATGTTATATAATATATTTTATTCATTTCGCTGTGAAATTCCTGTTTATTTTGATTTTGTTCTGTTGTGTTCTTCTTTTATTCTAACTTTCTTTCTTTCTATTTCTCACCCTCTAACTTCTTTCTATTAAAGATCTTGTATGTTCGATGCTTGAATAGTTGACATGAGTCTTATGTCGATTTTCGGGATCGAAAATCCCAGTTTGTTACAAGACCAAATAACACAAGCACACTCCCTAGTGAAGAACAAGTGAGCAGTTGATTCAACATCTCCTGCTCTGCAACATCTAAACAAGAGATAGTCAGATACTGATCCTCCTCAGATTTTTAAGCGATAAGCCCTCATGGAGGATTTTCCACATGAGAATGGAAACCTGGGGAGAAATATGGGAGTCCCAAATGAAAGAAAAGCAGGAATCCTAGGCATAGGGATAAGAGCAGATTTCCATGCATCCCTCAGGGAGAATGGACAACCATTCCACTAAATACCTCCACCGTGGGAGTCAAAAAAGGACTTAATGACTGGCTTCCGTTTCCACGTCCCACTATCGTAAGAAGGGACCCCCAATGAAATCTGCTGGCAAAAGACGATGGTATTTGGCATGAAGAAATGACCCCCAAAGAGAGTCGTTTGAGCGAAAATTGACCCAAAGCTTGAACGCGTAAACCTTATAAACATCCTTGGAATCTCGAAGTCCTAAACCAACCTCACGTCTAGGACTGCATATGACATCCCAAGGCACCCAATTATGATGCTTGGCATTGTCCTTTTTCCTCCATAAAAAAGACGAAGCCAACGACCAATAAGAACAGAAGAAAGAAGAAGTGGATGTCATGGCTGCAAAGACATGTGACCCAATAGAATCAAGAACCAATTTGACGAGAACAAACCTACCAGCCTGTGTGAAAATAGATGGATTCCAATGAATTATCTTTCCTCTAGCCTTATCAGTTAATGGATCAAAAATCGCATTGAGCTTGCAACCTCAATACAGAACTGTGCCAAGGTAGGGCAAAGGTAGAGAGGCAACACAGAATTCGAAAGAGGGCTCAATCCAAGAAATCCTAGTCGGAGCCATAGACTTTGCGGGGCGACGCAACTTTTGGAAGAGCTAACGAGTTGACCTGAACACCTCTCGTACTAATGAATAAAATCTAGAAGACAACAAAAGGATTGACGATGACCATTAGAGAAAATAATGATATCGTCTGTAAACAATAACGACGAGATAATAGGGAAACCACTTGGGAGACCAACGCGATGCATCTGACCCACAATCATGAGCGAGTACGTGCACACCCCGAACAAAAGCCTTGGCGGCGATAACGAACAATGTCGAAGAAATGGGGTCTCCCTAACAAATCCCCCTTCCCGAACGGAAAAAACCATTAGCCGATCTATTGATAAGAACGGAAAACAAACAGTTCGAAATGAGCCTCCAAACAAGGTTAATAAGAGGCTCAGGGAAACCAAAGGCATGGAGGACCTTTATGATGAAAAACCAAGACATGCGATCGTAAGCCTTCGCCATATCAAGTTTAATAATCACATTAGATCCTCTAACCTTGCGAACAATTTTGGATATAAGTTCTTAAGGAAGAAGGACATTATCAGTAATAAGACATCCTTTGACAAACCCTGCTTAGGAAGATGAAATAATGCGGTCGAGAAAAGGAGCAAGTCTAGAGGACAGCACCTTAGGGATGACCTTGTTCGAAAAGTTACACAAGCTAATAGGTCTGAAATCCGAACACGAGCTAGGGTTTTCCCATTTAGGGATTAAAACAAGATTCGTGGAAGTCCATCCCTTCGGAATGTCACTTCTACCATTGAATCCAGCTAAATAATCAACCAGACACTACGGTAAAAAAAGCCATTGAATCCGTCCAGCCCACTTGCACTGTCCTTGCTAAGCATGAACGCGCAAGACCGAACTTCATCCAAAGAAGGAGTATTGAAAAGACCCACACCCTTGTCAGGTAGAACCATATTAGGGATAAAAGACAATAGTGTCGGGACCGAAACAAAGACAGAGGGACAACCCAAGAAGGATTGAAATTGAGAAAGAATAGTCTCTTTGACATCCTCCAGAGAGGATGCCAAAGAAAGATCAGGTCGAAGAATATGGCTAATAGAAAGGACTTTATTCTTCTTACGGATAGAAGAACGTAAGAAACTAGAGTTTGAATCGCCATCAATTACCCACTTAATCCTATCCTTTTGACGAAGGAAATCATTCTTGACTCTTAACTCGGAAGAGAAGGTGAGCCTGAACCCAATCCACCTTATTAGAATCAAGAGGATCTTCTTCGTAAGAAAATTCCACTAAAATAAGGAACTCTTTCGCCGAACGAACCTTATCGAAAAATATTCTTGAAATCGACGAGGTCCACTCCTTCAAACAAAACTTTCAAATGTTTTAGATTGAGGGATAACACAGCGATAGGATTACCCGAAGCAGGAGCAAACCAGGAATCCCCCACCACTTGGAAGAAAGAGTGATAGGATCTCCACATGGACTGGAAACGAAATGAGGAAGGTCCTGATAAGGCAAAGGGGGAACAATGCAAAACTATCGAAGAATGGTATGATTTAGCGCGGTCGAGATGAGCGACTGAGAATGAGAAGGGAAGGTTGAACCATCCCTCCGATCCGAAGACCTGACCGAGACGAGAGAGAATACGATTGGGAATTTCTTGGTTATTACACCAAGTAAAAGCCGAACCAACGAAAGTTACCTCATACAAACCCGACTCAATGATAAACGAGTTGAAATCCCCTACCGCTGCACGGTTAATAAAGGATCCCTGCATTTTTCCTCCTGGCACGAAACGACATTGAAGTCGCCACCGATGACCGAAGCCACAAGACCAAGATCACGGAGTGATAGGATATCAGAGTACAAACTTAAGCGCTCGATGCAGTCATACTTGGCGTAAACCACAGAGAAAAGGAAAGGAGAAGGAAAAGAATCGATTGAGCATTCCACCGAAAGCAGCTGATAGGAGCCGAAGAAGGGACGAATAGAGACATCTTTCGCCCATAATCTTGTTAGAAACATTGGCTACCCCTCCTCCAAGAGAAAGATAAGACTAAGAAAGCTCCTCTGGTCCCATAAGAGGCTCAAGAAGTGCCACCAGACAGATGGAATGATTCTTCATGATGCGACGAAGCCGAGAAAGAGAGGATTTGTAACACCCCGTAATTTTAAATATTAAAGTTAACAAATTAAAGAATACTTAATTTTAAATGTGGGAATTAAGGGAAACGGGTTGCGCCATTGCGTTCGTCTCAAAATTCTGCTTGAGATAGAGTCCGAGTTTGCGTAAAACGACACTATATGAAGGAGATATAGGCGAACGAAGTTAAGCAGAAAAACCAGAAAAAGGCCAGAATGCACTGGCGCACTTGTAAAGTGCGCCAGTACAAAAATGCACTGGCGCACCTGTCAAGTGCGCCCAGGTCGGGCTAAAAGCCTGCACAGATTTCTGGAGTGTTCTGATCCGAACAGTGAGTCATTGCTAAGTCACTAGGGCTTAGGTGGCTATCTGAATGGTTCTGGTTATTCCTAGGCTAATCCGACGGCTCTTAATTAATTAATCTTCTATAAAAACACCCTAAACCCCTAACCCTAATCACACAATTTCATACCAAGAGCCATCATGCCATCAATGGAGAACCTAGAGTAGCCGCCATACACTTTCAACCCTAAAGCAAGATAGAGGCTTGAATCAAAATCAAATCTAACTAACAACTAAGTCTACATCAAAGCCGAGCAATTCAATTTCAGAATACAGATTCCAGAAAGACAAGATTATTCTTTTTGATTGTGAGTATGATAGCTTTCACAAAATAATTCATTAATTTAATTATGATAAGATATAATTGGGATCATAAGAATATGATTTTGAATCATGTGATGTAAATTATATGTATGTTTGTGGTGTTGAATCATATGTTAGTTCTTATGTGAATTTTATGCAAATTGGATCATATGTTAGTTCTTATGTGAATCCTATGCAAATTGGATCATATGTTAGTTCTTATGTGAATCCTATGCAAGTTGAATCGTATATCTTATGCAAGTTTGTGGTGATTGGATCATATATTCATATATGAATCTTATGCAAGTTTGGGTTGTTAAAATATATGTGAAACATGTATATGCATATGCTAGTTTATGTGACATTAATCTATATGTTTAGATCCATATGCAAGTTCACACCTTTATGTTTAGATCCATAAGCAAGATTACATCTTTATGTTTAGATCCATAAGCAAGATTACATCTTTTTGTTTAGATCCATATGCAAGTTCACACCTTTATGTTTGGATCTATAGCAGTACATAAGTTATGCAAGTTTATGCCCATCACCTATGCTAGTTTTGTATCATATGCTAGTTTGAATGAAATTCATATGCAAGTTGTTGGCAAAGTAATCTTATGTCATGATCCTTAGATCTATTTTATGTGTTATGTGATGTTGTTTTTCTTTTTATAAGCTGGACTATTTTCGAGTCTAACATATGTCATATGAAAATGTACGAATAGCGTGGGGATGATGGGATAATATTGAATATACATAAAAATTGTGAATTGGCATAAATGACCTTAAAAAGGCATATAATTAATTTGAGACATTAATTGGCATAATTGGTATTTATAGACATAATTTTAAGAGATAATTATGGACATAAATAAATTTGGAATTTATTGACAAATTTGAATAGGGATATTAATCTTATTTGGAGTTAAATAAAGATGTGTAATAATAAACCGCCTAAAACACGAGGTTAAACTCTTTTGTGGTGTAAGACTGCCCGGACCCGCCCGGCAAATCCAGCAGCTACAAATGCCAGTCTAATGTGAGAGGTCAAAGGCACGAATTAAATGCGTAACAGTTGTAAAGACACGAGGTTAGGCTCGTTTGCGGTATAAGACTGCCCGGACCCGCCCGGCAAATCCAGCAACCTCCAAATGCCAGTCTAATGTGGGAGGTCTTTACAAGGTTACGGTTCTAATGAATTAAGTAACACTTAACTAGAGAAACATGTGGTGGGACATGGGGGGGGGGGTTAAGTGGGTGCCTTGGGTGGCATGTGAATTTAAGTGGGTGCCTTGGGGTGGCATGTGAAATACGATTAGATGCACTTAACCAAGTTAAAACATGTAAGAAGACATGAATAAAAATTGGGTTAAGTGGGAAACCATAGTGGGGACCAAGCATAGGTGGAAAGCTTGTGTCATGCATGGGGGGCCCTTTTCAAACCAGTAACTCATTAAGTGTCTTTGTGAGCTCGACCCAAGTCGAGGACGGGACACACTTACTGGATTTGATTGTAAGAGATCAAAACAGGCTAGCGGTGGCAACGCAAGTCCAACGGGGTCATGTGCGTGCGTGGGCCCGGGCCGGTAGGTAAGACATTGTTGCATCGTGTAGATATAAGCTGTGCATCTTTAGTGGTATTGGGTTGTCACTTTGGGGAGTGATACACCCTACTGTGGGACCCGCACGGGTATTTACGAGTTAGGGAGCCGATCGAATGGGGGTAGTGGGTACAACTAGTGGAGATAGGGGCAGACGACACCTATGAAGGCAGCTAGGGGTACACGAACTACCATTATCATTATTAAGTTCTGTAGACGGGATCAACTTTTAGAGTGACTAGTGGTGGTGCAGTATAGTAATTATCCTATAGTAATTAGAAACGAGATTAACGCCAGAATATTCCTCTTATTTGCTTTGTCATGCCCACTTGTTTCATGGTCATATCTTATCTTACGAGTTTATGCCTTATCCTAGTTACTTTAATAATTATATTGTTAAAGTTATTATACTCGCCGGACTTTATGTCTGACCCCTTTGTTTTCGCATCTTTTCTTCCTTTCTTCCCTCCAGGTTTTCGGGGTGAGACTAGTACTAGTGGAGCTTGATCTTGGATCTCTTTCTCTCTCTTTTGGAAGTGCTTGGATTGCTGAAAGTAAAGTTCACCTCATCTCTTTTATGGCTACTTGTGTTGGGGTTTATGCTTTTTATTTTATGTACTCTGGAACAATTTGTCAAGATGGATATTAAGTATACTTGGTTTATGAAGTTAATGTAATCAAACTATTTCTCCGCTGCAATAAAAGTTGTTTTAAAATTTTCAAGTACCATTATTTATATCTGTCTTGTTATATTCTGTTCTATACACTAAATACGCTCCATGGAAGTTAATGCATTCCCTTTGTGAGTGACATTAATGGACGTGGGGTGTTACACGTGGTATCAGAGCCGAAGGTTACCAGACCAGATATAAATTTTGAAAAAACTATTTTTCAAAAAGCATTTTATAAAGAAATACTTTCAAAAGTATGTTTTAAGGAAAGTATTTTCAAGAGAAAAGTTTGTTTTAAAAACATAACCTCCAAGAGCCATATATCTTTCTTTCGAATTCTTCGTTTTGAACCTCTTCATTTTCTTTTCAGCATGTCTGGAATTCCCGAGATACCCGAAGGGATACCGATACCAGGATGGTTTAGAAGGTATCTGGAAGCTAGGGCCAATGTCGCAGGCCCAGCAAATGCTCCTCCACCTCCTCCCCGTGTTGATACTTTTGCAGAGATATGCAAAGATTTTAGAGCAATGGGCGGGAAACCTTTTCACGGATCAGAGACGTTTGTTGAAGCTCGAAATTGGCTAAAGGAGGTGGAAGATCTATTTGGTATTTTCGAAGTAGAAGATGGAAGGAAGGTCCAATTGGTTGCTTGGTTAATGAAAGACGTAGCCTCGTTTTGGTGGGAGGTCACGAACGGAGAGCATCCGGTGGAGACATGGATGAATTTCAAGCGTAGGTTCGAAATGAAGTTTCTCTCACGAGCATAAGAGAATTTATATATGGAAAGATTCTTGGCGTTGAAGCAAGGGGATTTATCAGTAAAGGAGTACGTCAACAAGTTCAATCAGTTGGCGAGATTTGGCTTGGAATTGGTAAACACACCTGAGAAGAAGGCCCTAAGATTCGTTAAGGGTTTGAATGAGCCACTACATGGGTTAGCTATGACCCACATTCCTATGGGGGCTACTTTTGAGAAATTGGTTGACATGGCGCTTATGCATGAGGAAGAGAAATGTGCTAATGCTAATAAGGCACCGGAGAAGAAAGGGGACCAAAAGAAACCACAACAGCAAAACAAGAAAGGCGGGAAGAACAATAATGGCAAAGGAAAGAAGATGTGCTTTAATTGTGGGACACCAGGCCATCTCAGTAAAGACTGTAGGAAAAAGAAGAAGACTGGTTGTTTCCACTGTGGAGAGGCAGGTCATCTAGTTAAGGACTGCCCAAGGAAACAGGGGCAAAGAACTTCTGGAAGGCAGCTTCAGGCTCTCATGGCACCACGGCAGGTGAGAGGGAAGATTCAGGCTCTCATGGCACCAGGACAGGAGAGAGGTAGAAACATTTCCGTTGAAAGTTTAGTTTTTCTATTTGATCATCCTGTTCGTACTTCGTTTGACTCTGGCGCTTCACACTCGTTTTTATATGCTTCGTTAGTTGAAATACTGCACCTAAATACTAGTATAGTTACGGATCCCATAGTAGTCTCAAATCCTATTGGTGGTTCGGCTCATCTTTCTATGATTTGTCGGGATTTGAGAGTGTCTATCTTGGGCGTTGGGTTTGAATGCAACGCCTTTGTTCTTGGCTTCATGGGTTACGACTTGATTCTAGGTATGGATTGGCTAACTAGATACGGTGCCATCCTAGATTGTGAAAGAAGGGTAGTTAGATTATTGACTCGTTGTGGAAAGACCCTTGATATTTCTTGTGACCCTAGAGGTCCAGTAATGCTTAGCTACCTAGAATCCCTAAACGCATCCAACGATGATTTGAAATATGTTCGTGTGGTCCGTGAATATAGTGACGTCTTCAATGAAGTTCGAGGTTTACCCCCGAGGCGTGAGATAGACTTTCGAATATATCTAGTAGATAATGCAAAGCCAGTTGCAATACTAGTGCGCCACATGGCTCCGAGAGAGAGAAGAGAACTCAGTAAGCAAGTGAAAGAATTGCTTGAGAAGGGGTTCATAAGAAGAAGTATTTCGGAGTGGGGTGCTCCAATCGTTTTTGCTACAAAAGCTGATGGTTCACTTAGATTGTGCGTGGACTATAGAGAGCTGAATAAGCTAACAAAGAAGAACAGGCACCCATTGCCGAGGGTAGACGATTTATTCGATCAGTTGGCAGGAGCTTCAGTTTTCTCGCAACTGGATTTAGCTACAGGGTTTCATCAGCTAAGGGTGGCTGAAGATAGCATCGATAAGACTGCATTTAGAACTCCTGACGGTTTCTTTGAGTGACTCATCATGCCTTTTGGTTTGACGAATGCACCTGCATACTTTGTTGACTTAATGAGTAGGATGTTTAGGGAGTTTCTAAACAAGTTTGTGGTAGTCTTTGTAGACGATATTCTGGTTTTCTCTAAAAATGATGAAGAGCATGCCCTACATCTTAGGGAAGTCTTAGAGACCCTACGAGCGCATCAGCTAAAAGCTAAGTTCTCCAAGTGCTATATTTGGAGAAAAGAAGTGAGGTTCTTAGGACACATGGTCTCTAAGGAAGGGATGGCTTTGTATCCCGCCAAGGTGGTGGCAATCCAAGATTGGAAAACTCTTAAGAACGCAACAGAAGTAAGAAGCTTTTTAGGGCTGGCTGGCTATTATAGGAAGTTCATTAAGGACTTCGCGAAGATATCAGCCCCTCTTACTCGATTAACGAAGAAGAACTTGACTATTTCTTGGGACGTTGACTGTGACGATGCTTTCCAACATCTGAAGAGGGCTTTGACGACCGCTCCAGTTTTAGTTTTTCCAGACGGGAGTAAGACATTCACTGTATTTACCGATGCTTGCGGGACAGGGCTTGGCGCAGTTTTAATGCAAGAGGGAAGGGTGACATGCTATGGTGAAAGGCAGTTGAAAGCCCATAAGAAAAATTATCCTACCCACGACTTAGAGTTGGCGGCCATAGTTTTTGCGCTTAAGTCATGGTGTCATTATTTGTTTGGCGAGAGGTTTGAGTTGTATACAGACCATAAGTCGCTAAAGTACTTATTCTCTCAGAAGGACCTAAACTTGAGGCAACAGAGATGGATGAAGTTTTTGGCATCCTACGATTTTGAGATCGCATACACCCCTGGCAATGGTAACGTTGTAGCTGACGCCTTAAGTAGAAAGAAGTTAACTTTAAGTCTTTTGTTCGTAGAGCGGCAGAGTTTGGAGTATATATCTTCCTTTGACTTCAGACCCTCTGTCGATTATGTACCCGGATTATTGGCATCGTTATAGGTGCAACCTACACTTTTGGATCGAGTTGGAGAGGCACAGCGAAATGACCCACAATTGGTTGAGATAGTAGGCAAGCTTATAGGAGGGGAGTCCTCGAGTCATCTAAATAAATATGCTATAGATGAGAGAGGTTGGCTACGTAGGGATGGAAGACTTTGCGTACCACAAGACGAGAGTTTGAAGAAGTCAATTCTTGAAGACTCACATCGCTCTAAGATGAGCATACATCCCGGTGGTGATAAGATGTATAGGGATATGAAGCAAGTTTTCTTTTGGGCCGGAATGAAGAAGGACGTGGCCGAGTTCGTTGCTAGATGCTTAGTGTGCCAGCAAGTCAAGGCGGAGCAAAAGAAGCCTGGATGTTTGCTCCACCCTTTAGAGATTCCGCTTTGGAAATGGGAAAGCGTTTCCATGGATTTTGTAGATGGGTTACCAAGATCAAGGAAGGGTAATACGGGTATTTGGGTAATTGTAGACCGACTTACTAAAAGTGCCCATTTTATTCCCGTTAAAAGTAGAAGGACCGCCGCATGGTTAGCATCCGTTTATCTTCGAGAGATAATCTGTTTGCACGGCATACCCTCTAGCATTGTGAGCGATAGAGATCCCATTTTCATGAGCGAATTTTAGAAAAGCTTACAAGAGGCGGTTGGAACGCAATTATGCTTAAGTACCGCTTATCATCCTTAGACGGACGGCCAGACCGAGAGAGTAAATCGATTCTAGAAGACCTTCTAAGGCTATGCATCCTAGACTTTGGAGGAACATGGGAAGAACATCTTCCACTAGTGGAGTTCACCTATAATAATAGTTTTCAGGCTAGCATTGGCATGACACCTTTTGAGACTCTTTATGGACGACCGTGCCGATCACCTGCTTGTTGGTGGGAATCCACGAACAAGATTTTGCTTGGACCCGACATGATTAAGGAGACTTCGGAGAAGATAGACCTGATTCGACGGCGAATGAAGACGGCGCAGGACCGACAGAAGTCATATGCTGATAGGAGACGAACCGATCTTGAGTTCAATGTTGGGGACATGGTTTTTGCTAAGGTGTCACCGTTGAGAAACGTAGTCCGCTTTGGATCAGTAGGGAAGTTGGCACCAAGGTTTGTAGGACCCTTTCCAATTACAGAGAGGATTGGGTAGATGGCGTATAGAGTAGAGTTACCAGAGAAGCTCAGCGGAGTTCATGACGTGTTTCACGTTTCGCATTTGCGTAAGTGTTTGCACGATACGGCGGAAGTGGTAGAGTCGAGCACACTCGAAGAAGTGGAAGTAGAGCGCAATGCCACGATCAGACGAGCTCCTACACGCATTCTCGGATCGGGGGTCAAAAAGCTTCGCAACAAAGAGGTCAGGTTGGTCAAAGTGCAATGGGGAGATGATCAAAGAGACGCGATTTGTGAGACGGAAAATAAGATGCGTACGCTGTACCCTTTCCTTTTTGAGGGTATGTTTTATTTTCTCCTTTTTCTACCGCTTTGTTGATACTTGTCCTATCTTTTAGTATTATCTTTGCAATGACATCTTCGATCTTTAGTTAGGAAGAACCCAATGATTCCAAACATGTGTTTGAGACATGTTATGTTTGATGGATGCAAATGGATGCAAGTGGTTGCTAGTGGTTGCTCGTGGATGCATGTACACACACCTTAGGCACTAGATCGGCTCAATCACCTTCATATTGCATATAAATGTGTGTGCATATTTAAATTAACGGATGTGTAATGGTTGTGTTATCATATGGATGAGCTGCATTTTGATGAATGGTTGTGCACACATATAGAAATAATATGTATCGATAGGATTCTTTCGCATACATAATGGACGCATGGCACTATCATTATTTGCATTAAGGAGGTCGACTGAATTAGTAGACCGCCTGATTTTGCATTAGGTAAGGAACATATACACACACTTCTTGCATATTGTAACAACCCGAAAATCTGGGCCAGTTTAAAAATTTTATTTTGGCAATTTTAGCGAAGTTTGAACATTTAAAATAGATTATTATAAATAATATCGACGAGAAATTTAGTTTGAATGGAATTCGAACGTATATATTATATACGTCGTCGTTAGAATATAAATAATTATATATAATTATAAAAGGAATTGAAAATGGCGCGGTAGTTCGATAATTCGATTTCAAACTTCAATTGAATGTACCGGGTGCAAAACAATCCGGATTTTAGTGAAACCAAAAACATTAGAATCTAATTGAGAATATCTTTCCAACGAATCTGAAAAATTGAGATTTCATAGCGGGAATCAAAAGATATGTCCAGTTGAAAATTCTGAATAGTCGTTATGGAATTCAGGCCCTTAAAAATGGGAATTTTGCAAACGACCTCGGATTTCGACGAAACCACTTTTGTTGGATCCGTGATGTCAAGTTATTGCTAGATTCCAAATTTCTTAATTTTTCGAATCAATATGTGAGCGTGGCAAAGGAAAACGCGTTTGACCAGTTTCAGTTGATTTTAATCGACTGGAAAATGGCCATTTTTCCAACGGTCTCAGAATTCGACGAAACTAGTTTTGTTAGGACCGTATTGTCAATACGAAGCTAGAAAATATTTTTCTGGGATTTATAGAGTTCGTATGTGACTCCGGTAAATTGAAATGCGCGTTCAAATTCAATATATAGAGTTATATGTTGATTTTGACGAAAACGGATCGAAACGATCGAATCAGCTTACGGTACATATCCCATTGTGTTCAGAATAGGGGTGAAACACTGGACGACAGGCGGTAGGCCTCGTTTAGAGGTCGTATGTAAAAGTCAACTTTTTGAAATTAAAATAACTAAAAATAATAATAAAACCTCTCTCCTCCCCTTATCTTCTCTCAGCCCCCCCCCCCCCCCCGTTCACTTTTTCAAATCAAATTAAAATAAAAAAATAAAAAAATAAAAGGGGCGACGGGGGGGGGGGGGTGAACCACCGCCGCCGCCGCTTCCATCGCCCCCCCCCCCAAGGCGACGCGTCGCCACCGTCAACCACCCCCTCCCCTTCTTCTCCTCTCTTCCTCGATTTCCCTCCCTGTACCTCGCCGTCGTCCCCCACTTCTCCTCCTCCCCAACCACCTCCGCGCAGAGACCCCAACGCCGCCCAGACACCCACCGCACCACCGCCGCATTTCCCTTCCCTCCATCCTCGAACCAAAACAGCCTCCCAAGCCCGAATCCAAGAAGAGCACCACCCCAAATCGAAGGCCAGCGAGCCCCGCCGCCCCCTGCAAGCCCGGTGATCACCTCCGACGCGCTCCTTTCAGCCCATTGACCCCCCCTCCTTCGAAAAAAGTGAGTTTTACTCTTTTTATTTATTTAGCTTTATGTAATTAGTTTAATTAACTTTGTATATTAATAAAAATATAATTTTTATATTTTATAGATAGTAAAAATATCATCTTTATATATGTAGCAAAATAAAAATGTTATTTTTATAGTGATGAAGTTGAAAAGGCGAAATCTTTATAGTTGAAAAGGCGAAATCTTTATATAGAGAATAACATGATAAAAATAGAATTTTTATCTATATAGCATCGATGTAAAAATAGAATTTTTGTCTATATAGCATCGATGTAAAAATAGAATTTTTATCTATATAGTAGCGTTGTAAAAATAGAATTTTTATCTATATAGTAGCGATGTAAAAATAGAATTTTTGTCTATATAGCATCGATGTAAAAATAGAATTTTTATCTATATAGCATCGATGTAAAAATAGAATTTTTATCTATATAGTAGCGTTGTAAAAATAGAATTTTTATCTATATAGTAGCGATGTAAAAATAGAATTTTTATCTATATAGCAGCGATGTAAAAATAGAATTTTTATCTATATAGCATCGATGTAAAAATAGAATTTTTATCTATATAGTAGCGTTGTAAAAATAGAATTTTTATCTATATAGTAGCGATGTAAAAATAGAATTTTTATCCATATGGAGTAATTATAAAAATATGATTTTTATATACATAGCAATAATATAAAAATGTGATTTTTATATATGTAGTGAATACGGGCAACGAAAGTGACAAAAGGCGAGAACGACGAAGATTTCTATAAATGAAGTGTCGTGGAGTTGGGATAGCTATTGGCGAGAACTTCTCACTCTAAATTTCTTTTTCTAGTTATATATATATATATATACTAGGATGCAGACGGTGCTTAGCAGCACCCGACACCCGTCGTCCACAGACCATGGACGACTTGTATGCTTGTTTGATGTGTTGTGAAATTTGTTTGTGTTGTTGATGTGAAATCGATAATAAAATGTAGATGGTTAAAATAAATTAATTATCGTTAAAAATATAATTTTTAACGTGAAAGTGAATAAATAAATATTTATAAACAAATCGGCCGATTTGTTTATATACACTGATTTGACTGATATTGATTGGGATGATAAATTTTACACATCGCCCAACTGCACAAATAAAAATCTGTGTTTGTTGATTTGAAACCCCACACGGGTGTTGGGATGAAATTTGGCTTACACTAATCCCAATTATTTAAGTGTATGTCGATCGATTGGTCGACGGGCTGTGTAAGCGTTAATTATTTATATTTGATGCTTATGCAGTTGTGTGGTGCACCTTGGGTGATGGTTGATTGTTTATCATTGCTATTATATGCATGTGTTGTATGGAATCCATATAATTAAGATTATATGGTGATTGATTGGGCCTCATTCCAATTGGGAAAATGATGAATATTATAAAAGAAAATTCATGTGTTGAATATAAAGATAGTCATGTGTTGACGATATTCATGTGTTGAAACTGTTCATGTGTTGAGTAAAATATTTTAATAATAAAATTTACATCTTTATCATATTTAAAATTGGAACTACTTCACGGTGGAGTCTAATTGAAAATCAAACGATAGATACCATAATTTTATAAAATATTTTACATAACAAAAATAGACGTGTGTTGAAAGAAATATAGATTCATGTGTTGAATAGAATAAATATTCATTTGTTGAATAGAATAACGAGTTTAATGAAATATATAAAGCCGTGTTGATTAGAGTTGCACCATTTTGACGTGAACGATATTTATATCGATTATATTCGTTTTTATAATGAATATTGAAAAGGAAGTGATTTCAAAATATAACGTTTTGAAAATATTATCATTTATATAGTAATGATACGAAATATTCAATTTTGATTTGAAATTGAATATAGAGTTGAAATGCTTTTGAAAACGAATTTAAAACGATTTATAAAATATGTTTTAAAAGGAAATCGACGAAATATATATATTATATATATAATGGCCTGAATAGAACGCGTCGCGTCGCGGCAGTTCGTGAATTTCGACCATTGACTTCGAATTGACATTACGGGAGATCCGACCGTCGGATTCTCCTAAAACCGGAACCGTTGGGTTCGTATCGAAAAGAGCTTTCCAATGAATATTAGTAATTTGAAATCCAACGGTTGGATTTGGAATTATGTCCAAATCAGATTTGAAAAAGGTCGCTGTAAGTGCAGTTCGATGGCCGTTGATGGAAATCGACTGTACGGGCCTTGATAAAATTATTAAAAATATTAATAATTTGTGTAAAATCATAATATATGGATTGGAAAGAACTGGGATGAAAAACTCCACATTTGAAAAGATAAAAATAGATTTTTGTCGAAATGAACTAGTTTTGAACTAGAATTAAAATCAATTTATTTTTGAAATAAATAAATTGAATTTGAAAGTGATTTTAAAAATAACCAATATTCCCAATACGTGAATTGGACTGGAGTTGATTCGAAATTATCTTCCGAATATTTCGATATTGGATTTCGTGTCTATACAGATATTGTTATGGGAATTTGAAAGATATATTTTATATCGTTATTTCCAATACGATATTTGTTGGTTTCAGGATTTGATATTGAATATAAGCCGGTATATTTTCTATTCAGAGCCTTGTATTTAATATCAAATGTGATTCGGGTTTGTCGTGAATGGTGTCTTCATTAACACTGTTCTTAAGCCCAAGAGAGAAAAAGATTAAATCTTTCTATTTAGAGTTAATGAAGTGTATCAATTAAATGATATTTAATTGGAATTGAATTTGAATTGGTTTTTGGGTTTATCGTGAGCGGTGTTTTGAACAACTCCTGTTCTTTAACCCGATTAACAATAGAATGTGATTTTGGGTTTATCGTGAATCGTGTTTTAGATGACATTGGTTCTTTAACCCAGTTAAAGGCAAGATGTTGATTTTTGAAAAGATTAAAACTAAGTGGAGTTTTGATGAATCTTTAATTAGATTAAAAGGTGAATTGATAATTTAAATTATCAAATCTGAAAAGTGACCAAGAATGGAGTACCACCAGTTTTGCTCCAATGCGATAGTTAAATCTTTAATTAGATTTGAACGTGAAATGGTAATTAATTTTACCGATAACACCGTGGTGTTAGGAATGGAGTATCACCAGTTTTGCTCCATGGGATATATAGGTTGGGATTGGGAAATAAAATAAATAATTACTTCGGTGTGGTTCGCTAATCCTGACTAGTTTGAAATGATATCCAAAGGAAGATTAAAGAATAAATTTAGAAGAATTTATCTTGGATAAAATTAATGGGAACCTTTCCCTAAGAATGTGATTTTGTGAATAAAAGAATATTCTGAATTGGAATGAGGCGTTTGTTGTGTTTGTGTAACATTTGTTTATTATATACGTGGGTTATTCAGAAAGGCCGGGTTTATACCCATTCTGAATAACCGATTCGACGAGATGTCGAAGATGAAGACGGTGGTTGAAGACCGGAAGTCTTCACATCGTTTGGGTGATTACTGATGATCTCGATTGGGCTGTACACCCAAGATGAGGGAAACAGTTGGTGATCATCCAGACGTACTTGAAGATGGATGGATATGCGAGGAAAGTGCCTCCGGTTTCGTTCAGACCCAGAACGAACTTGTAAATGGATTGTGTGTCTGACATTGGATTTTATTCTGTGTTGATTGATCTCTATTAAATATACATCTGTTTGGCGGCGGAGAATTTATTCTCTTGCTTAACGCCCTTCTTTGAGACGCACGAGCTCAGAGGTTGTATATCGATGGACATCAGTCGCATGGAGTGAATTGCCAGTGTGGCACGCGTAAGTGGCAGTTGATCAAGGCTTCTGTTGAAAAGCAAAGTCTTGTGGTTGATGATCAAAGCACAGCCTGTGTGGCGTAGCTTTGTGTATAACGTGAATTCGCGAGCCTCACACCTCGGTATGAGTCAAAAACGGGAGACGGACCGCTGGGAGAGCACGACGTTTCTTTCTAGCTAGGGTGGTGTCAGTGACCTACCAGCCCTGACATTTATATACTTTTCACCTGTGTGGTTGTTGGATACGAGGCGCCTCGGATATAGGTCTGTAAGGACCGGGAAACGTGTGTTCAGGAATTGCCAATCCTCAAAA
The DNA here is from genome assembly GCA_030737875.1 of Allium sativum. NCBI lineage: Eukaryota > Viridiplantae > Streptophyta > Magnoliopsida > Asparagales > Amaryllidaceae > Allium > Allium sativum. The sequence goes on from CM060926.1 coordinate 839,934,223, forward strand.
GTAAGAGAGGACCGGCCCAGCCGATTCCAAGGATCAAAGTGGGGTCCTGGGACATTTGCTAGAGTGTCTCGAATGCGGAGAGGAGCTTGCCCCTTGCCTCGACACATGACGGAAATCCAATTTCCAATACGTGATATTGCGGTTTTAATTGTAGAACTAGTACTGCGACATGATAGATGGTACCCATGCCGCCTATGATTGATATTTATGATTGAAAATGTTTTGACACTATTCACCTATAATAGTATCAAATGATTTATTTTAAACGTACCAAGCATGTTTGGCTATTATAAGGGAAAACCCTATCCTCCGGCTTGCGTTGCATTGTGTGATGGGACCTGGGTCTTATAATAGCTTCATTTTTCCAAAAAAGCATTGCGCTGTTTTGTTATATGCACTAGTATTCTTGGGAGGAAACCCGTTCCGTGTTATATGGCGTGGTCCCTTGAATTACTATCTTTTAAAGTAAAGTTTTAAATAACTGTTGTAGTTCTCACACCAGTCACATGACTGACCTGGAGTTTATTGTTTTAACCTAAACTCTGGGTGCCCTTATTTTCCACACGGGCAGCTAGTAGTTTTGGTTTTGCAGATTTATATTCACAGGATCCTGATTTACAGCTGGAACGATGCTCGGAAAGCTCTGTATCCGTGTATCACTTTCAGTGGTGTTTTGTATATTTTTCCGCTGCTATGTAATTTATTGTAATCTCTGATATTTATCGGATGTAATTTATTCATTTATACTCTGTATATTCTTGTATCTGATGGAATTGTTGTAATAACAATGAAATGTTCTTCTGTCTGTGTTCCGATGTGTGTTGTTCTCAAAGTATCCGCGCTTTCCTTCACGGGGAAGTTACGGGTCCTTACAGTGGTATCAGAGCTTTGGTTTACAGAGCTCGAGAACAAGACACATTAGAACCATACGAAAGAATTCATCAGATATTGGATTAGTAATATCCAATTAGAATGACTCGTTAGAGATAGGATCAGTAGTATCCTAGAACGAGTGTGAAGAGTATATTTTTCAAATGAAAACAATATTGTTTTGAAATTTAAATCGTTTTATACGTATTTGATTATTTATTTATTTTGAATTTGGACAATTGAGTATATAAAGATTTCGCGTATACGCGTCATGAACGTATATTCGAAGTTTTAATATACTAGATAGATATAGAATCACATTCTAGTCGCCCGAAGATAATTCTGGTAATGCGGCCGCATTATCGGTATTTATGTTCGTGTTTCGAAGGTGTGATTTCTATATATTTCCATTGACTGGTGTGAGAACAAAAATATAGCTAGAATACATTGTTGTGATTTGGCATCAAAACATGATTTTCTGTATATATGTATCAAAATTATGAATTTGAAACGTTAATCCACTAATTGATTGATGTTTGTGTTGTTTGTTTATTTGTTTGATAATTTTGAACCATTTAGCCTAATTGAATCAAATATTGAATTGTATTGAAAATCGGTCGCATTTGCTTGCATATACAAGTACTTACATTGAACAGGTCATAGCAAGGAGGCTAGAGCAGAAGAATAAAATTTGTTTGCCCGACATATAGGTACATGTTTACCATAATTTACTGTTTTTTTTTGGTGATGATGATTTTATGAGCCTATTGGCTTTTTCTTTTTCTTTTTGAGATCAGAAGGCCTCTATGGCAATTTCGGGATTTTCCCGTTGCTCCCGGTGCAGGGGAGGTTATGGCGAAATTTTTCGAAAATTTAGGGTGTCAGCCAAATTTTTGAAAAATTTGAAAGGTTCTTAGAAACTGAAAAGTTGAAGAACTTAAGCCGTAGTCAAAATAATGGAAGTTAAGTTGATTTGTTAAACAACTTTCGGCTTCGTTCCTTTTCGGCTTCCATTGTTATGTCCCTTTTCGGCCTTTGATTTAGAGAAGATTAGAATATCATCAATAAAAACCAGAACAAATTTATTCAATTAAATCACACATTGAACTGATAAGAAAATAGTTAGAAATATATACTTGTGCATTATTTATGTTTGAACAAGAAATTGGATAACTGTTGAGTAAAGACTTTATTTGCATGCCCGACAAATAGGTAAACCTTAATGAGTTGGATGCGAAATATTATTATATCAACTCCTGTGAATGTCATTGGATGCGGAGTGCTGGTTATTCTGTGTGTAAATAATAAACATCGCCATAGGATAGCAACAATTAATTTTGAACTACATTACATGGCATACTTCTGGAAGATAGGCATACTTCATCATATACCACATAAGCATTTGGAGCTTGTGTGACGAGGTGGAAGATTTACCATACGAGCGAGAGGCTTGTATGGCGATGACTATATTTTACAGGTTGAACTGATGACTGATATGGACTATTTAAATTGTAACAATAAAATTGCCAGATTAATAAAAACCCCACACGGGTCTAGAGTTGACAATAATCACGTCTCCCTAGTTATTAGATACGGCACATGGACTATTTATTTCCCACACGGGACGAGGTGACGAGGATTTATCCTCTGGAGCATTAAAAATACACACTCCCTCAGGCTTTGACAGGGTGACGAGAATTTATTCTCTGGAGTTATTATCAATACACGCTCCCCTGTAAACACCAGAATATATCACTATAAATATGTGTATGCTTATTAGGATTTATTGGGTACCTAATACGGCCCAATAAATTTCCAAACCTCTCCCCGTACAAAGGAGGTTATGGCGAAATTTTTCGAAAATTCCGGGTGTTAGCCAAATTTTTGAAGAATTTGAAAATTCTCAGAAACTGAAAAGTTGGAGAATGGAAGCCAGATCGAACGTAAAGTTGATTAATCAAACCACTTTCGACTTTGTTCCTTTTCGGGGACGAAAAGTTTTAAGTGGGGGAGATTGTAACAACCCGAAAATCTGGGCTAGTTTAAAATTTTTATTTTGGCAATTTTAGCGAAGTTTGAACATTTAAAATAGATTATTTTAAATAATATCGACGAGAAATTTAGTTTGAATGGAATTCGAACGTATATATTATATACGTCGTCGTTAGAATATAAATAATTATATATAATTATAAAAGGAATTGAAAATGACGCGGTAGTTCGATAATTCGATTTCAAACTTCAATTGAATGTACCAGGTGCAAAACAATCCGGATTTTAGTGAAACCAAAAACATTAGAATCTAATTGAGAATATCTTTCCAACGAATATGAAAAATTGAGATTTCATAGAGGGAATCAAAAGATATGTCCAGTTGAAAATTCTGAATAATCGCTATGGAATTCAGGCCCTTAAAAATGGGAATTTTGCAAACGACCTCGGATTTCGACGAAACCACTTTTGTTGGATCCGTGATGTCAAGTTATTACTAGATTCCAAATTTCTTAATTTTTCAAATCAATATGTGAGCGTGGCAAAGGAAAACGCATTTGACCAGATTCAGTTGATTTTAAGCGACTGGAAAATGGCCATTTTTCCAACGGTCTCAGAATTCGACGAAACTAGTTTTGTTAAGACCGTATCGTCAATACGAAGCTAGAAAATATTTTTCTGGGATTTATAGAGTTCGTATGTGACTCCGGTAAATTGAAATGCGCGTTCAAATTCAATATATAGAGTTATATGTTGATTTTGACGAAAACGGATCGAAATGATCGAATCAGCTTACGGTGCATATCCCATTGTGTTCGGAATAGGGGTGAAACGCTATGGATGACAGGTGGTGGGCCTCATTTAGAGGTCGTTTGTAAAAGTCAACTTTTTGAAATTAAAATAACTAAAAATAATAATAATAATAAAACCTCTCTCCTCCCCTTATCTTCTCTAAGCCCCCCCCCCCCCCCCCGTTCACTTTTTCAAATCAAATTAAAAGAAAAAGAAAAAGAAAAAAAGAAAAGGGGCGACCGGGGGGGGCGCGGGTGAACCACCGCCGCCGCCGCTTCCATCGCGCCCCCCCCCCCCCAAGGCGACGCGCCACCACCGTCAACCACCCCCTCCCCTTCTTCCCCTCTCTTCCTCGATTTCCCTCACCGTACCTCGCCGCCGTCTGTAACAACCCGCATTCTACGCATCGGAGGATCGTAGGATATTTATTTCTTTCCCATGTGAAGTCATATGGCCATGTAACTTTGGGAAACATCCACTAGAGTCATTTCCCATGTTCATGATTTTTGTCGATTTTTAAATGACCATTTTGCCCCTAGCTGATCTTGTTTTGGCCATAACTTTTGACTGGTAAGGAATTTTGACCTGAAACCACTTCCATTAGATTCGTTTGATGATTTACCTTTCCGTAGAGTGGTCATAATAGCCAAACGGACTTACCGTTTGAGAGATATGGCTGAAATAAGGTTTGGAGGGTGAAAAACTGCTTAACCGGGCCAAATCGGGTGATTAGTGAGTAGGCCCATAACCCATTTCGGGATTGGGGTTATGGGAAGGCTGAAATGAGATGGAGAATCATTCCATTTCAGTTTTCTAGCCTCCACTTATCACCAAGGAACCCTAAAAATGACCTCCAACCTCTAAATCACCTCTAAATCATCTTTTGGTCAAGGATTAAGCTTAGCAACATCTAATCAAGGAAGATCTACACCAAATCAACATTGGAGCTGCTTTTAGTATTGGGATTTGCATCAAATCAGAAATTTATTTCAGATCTTAGTTTATTTGTGGCTAAGGTGAGTGATTTGCATAGTTTTGCACTAATTATGGCTAATTAAGGGTAATTAGTGTTAATTAGTGAATTTAAACATGATAAAATTCGGGAAAAATGTTCATAAAATCTTAAATGATGTTTTAGACCTCTGATATGAATTTGGGTTAATTTGGTTAAGTTTTGCTAATCCTATCATTGGCTTCACCTAAACATGCTTAAGGGGAAATATGGGGTTTTGGGTAGGTTTGATCCATTTTAACCTATCATATTGATGTTTTGATGTTTGTGGTTGATTATGCATGTTGCTATGACTGTATGATATGCTTTGTGGTTGATTTCAATAGTTAGAATGGTCGAAAACGTTGTCGAATGGCGTAAACACTTGCTGGCAAAGTTGCAGAAAACAGTGCAGGATCGGATCGGATATGGTGGTTCGGATCGGATAAGTTGAACTGGGCAAGGGATTCGATCGGATCGGAACCTGACATTTGAGAAAAGTGGCAAAAAGGAAGGCCACGATAACTGAACTGGGATCAGATCAGATAAAGGAGGAGGGATCGGATCGGATAGAGAAGGAGGGATCGGATCGGAGCACGTGGAGAACGAAGAAGCTGATCGGAGCGGAAGCACGAACTGAATGGGTGATGGCACCCGACCCGACCCGAAGTGAGGCACCCGACCCGAACCGACGCGATGCGGTGAACCCGAACTGAACTATTCCCAGAGGAAGACCCGAACCGACGCAACGCAGTAGACACCCGACCCGAACCGATGGCTTGAAGAGGAACCCGACCCGACCCAGTATTGACCAATAACCCGAGATGCAAAGGTAGTCCAATATGGGAAGTTAGAGCTCAGGATCCAGTTGGGAACCGATGAGTTCACTTCATGGTTGGACTTTGCTGCGGGACGTGTGCTAAGGAGTTGTCGACGTTCATAACTTCGATTCACCACTAAAAATGAATGATGGGCTACTTATCAGTGCAGTAGAGTCATTGCGACTCGAGGGGCAAGGTGATGGTAGCAAGACTACGTTATCAGTGCAGTAGAGTCATTATGACTTGAGGGGCAAGGTGATGCGTAGTAAGACTATGAGCCAGCGCAGATGGGGTGAATAACTCCATGGGGCAAGTGGACATAGTAAGGATTGGTAAGGCTATGAGCCAGCGCAGATGGGGTGAATAACTCCATAGGGCAAGTGGACATAGCGAAGGATTAGTGGCTACGTTATCAGTGCAGTGAAGCCATTTTATGACTTCATGGGGCAAAGTGATCGTAGCAAGGGTGGGTGATCGAAGTGGTGAATATCGTATGCTTTACGCACTGAGTGAGAGATGTGAGGATGGATGCTATGTTTGATTGTTTGCCATCACTATGACATGCACACCTCCCCCACCTCCGTATCTTTACACCATTTGATATGGCACCTTAGGGTGTTGTACAGTATGTAGTGCTAACTCTTTGGTTGCAGGTCCAGGTTCAGGTATGTTTTAGTCTACCTGTTATTGTTCACTTTAGATGCCTATCTCTCATACCAGGCTTTATGTCTGACCCAGAGTTTTATGTCTCCTCTTATTACTCTGGGTGCTCACACGAGCAGACTAGAGACAGGTTAGCTGGTGGTGCGCGAGTAGCTGATTCGGAGGCGGGCAGGAGGCTTCCACGTATGATATATATATAGATATTCTCCCTGTGTCGCTGGTGGTCGCTACTTGGGCATTAGTAGTGTACCTCCTTTATCTTGCTTTTGCTTTGAGACAGTTTGAAAAGTTGTAATAATGTTTAATCTTGGATCATAAGCTGTACTTACATTTTCCGCTGCTATGTTAGTTGTTTCAGCTTATGCACCGTCTCACCTGTTTTATGTCAAGTATGTTACTATTATATTTTATCCTATGCGCTGTAAGACATTTTACAGGTTCCTCGTTAGTTAATTTCCTTCTTTCCTTTCCTTCTGACGACCCGTTCCGTGCTAACTGGACATGTGTACAGCGCACCTTTGGAGTAAATGTCGGTTGGTGCGGGGCGGGCCGTCACACTTGGTATCAGAGCTCTAGGTTGCGTAGTTAACCTAGGGAAAGACACTAGGGAGAGATAGTACGTATATGAGAGCGCGTATTTGCAATTACTTTGGTTTTCAAAAGCTATATATGTATATACTATCAGTAGTATAAGAATGAAGTCGCACTGCACTAGCACCACTATGGGGTCGTTAATCGTTTTCTCTTTACAGATTGAATGATGAGTAGAGACACCAGAGGTGCTGGTAGAGGGACCAACCATGGGAATGCTGCTGACATGAGGGCGATGTTTACTGACCTCATGAGAGACATGCTTAGAGAAGTGCAAGGGGCAGCTCCCAATCCCGGAAATGGTGGTGGTCAAGTAATGCAGACACCGAGGGTCGATTTCGCCAAGTTGTGCAAGGATTACACTAACCTTGGTGGGAAGCCGTTCCACGGGACAGAGTCGGCCACAGATGTTCAAGACTGGATAGCTGTGATCGTATCTTCGATGACTTGGGTCTTGAGGATGCGATGAAGAGAAGGCTAGCGTCTCGTCAGCTGCAAGGGCGAGCGATGAATTGGTGGAATGCCATTAGAACAGCTACTCCAGAAGATCAGGTTACTTGGGTTCAGTTCAAGGCTCGCTTTAGCGAGAAGTTTATTCCAGCTGCCCAGAAGTCAGTGTTGTTCAAGAGGTTCTTGGAACTCAAGCAGAACGGAAGGGCAGTTTCTGACTATATTGCAGAGTTCGACACCTTGTCGAAGTATGGACTATCTCTTATCGATACTCCTGAGAAGAAGAATGAGAAGTTCATTGCTGGTTTGGATGGATACTTGGGGGAAAGGCTTATCAACCACATCGATGAGACTTTTGAATCGATCGTGGGGAAAGCTTTGAGATCAGAGAGCCTTTACCCTAAGTCAAAGACTGAGGCTGCATCTGCAGAAGGGCCAAAGCCGCAAGCAGGCGGTGGAGGCAAGAATAACTCTCAGAATAAGAGGAAGCAGGACCAATCTAAGGGTGGCCAGAAAAAGAACAAGAAGGATGTTGAGTGCTTCAGCTGTGGTAAGAAGGGCCATTATGCTAAAGATTGTCGGGCCAAGCCAGCGGATAAAAAGTGCTTCAACTGTGGTCAAGTGGGACATTTCAAGGATAAGTGTCCGCAACCTCTTAAGGAGAAGCAGATTGTGAAAGCATATGCTATTGATGTTGTTCCTTCTTCGTCGAATGCCCCAACTGCGGTGGAGAAAGGAAAGAATGTTGTTATTCAAGGTATGTTATCTATTTATGATGTACCAGTTCGAGTTTTGTTTGATACTGGGGCTTCCCGTTCCTTCATATCTAGTGCCCTGGTAGATAGGTTGGGACTGGAACCCGAGATAGTCGATAGACCATTGGTTGTGACAAACCCGATTGGTGGTTCGACTAGCCTTAGTATGATTTGCAGGAATTTGGTCTTATCGAGTCATGGATGTATGTTTGTTTGTGATTGCTTTGTTTTGGGCTTTACTGGGTATGGCATTATATTGGGAGTCGATTGGCTCCGAAGATACGGGGTGGTGGTAGACTGTGAGGGCTTTTTGGTGACAGTGAGGGCGGATGATGGGCGGAGGGTAGCGTTTGGTAGTCTACCTAGTGATGGGGTTATGGCTAGTTTTGTAAATTCCCTCGACATCCCGCAGGATGAGTTGTCAGATGTGCCTGTGGTTGGCCAGTATCCGGACGTCTTCGAGGAGGTGACCGGGCTTCCACCACACCGAGGGATTGAGTTCCGTATTGATTTAGTGAAAGATGCCAGACCTATAGTGATGCCACTTCGTCGCATGGCACCAAGGGAGCAGCGAGAGCTCAGGGTGCAAGTCAGCAATCTTTTGAAGAAGGGACTTATTAGAAGGAGTGTCTCCGAGTGGGGAACACCGGTTGTGTTTGCCACTAAGGCAGATGGTTCCCTTCGTTTGTGTGTGGACTATCGCGAGTTGAATAAGGTAACGAGGAAGAATAAGTATCCTCTACCGCGGATAGATGATTTGTTTGATCAACTAGAAGGAGCAAGAGTGTTCTCCCAGTTGGACCTCGCGACAGGATTTCATCAGCTACGAGTAGCGGATGAGAGTGTTCCGAAAACGGCGTTTAGGACGCCGTCTGGATTTTATGAGTGGTTGGTCATGCCATTTGGGTTGACCAATGCACCAACCTACTTTGTGGATCTTATGAATCGAGTATTCAGAGATCAGTTGAATAAGTTTGTTCTTGTGTTCGTGGATGATATCCTTGTTTATTCAAGGACAGAGGAGGAACACAAGGGACACTTGAGGATAGTGATGGAGGTGTTGAGGAAACACCAATTGAAAGCAAAATTCTCTAAGTGTCACTTTTGGAGAAGGGAAGTGAGATTCTTGGGTCATGTTGTTTCAGAGAGTGGTATTGCCGTGGACCCTGCGAAGGTGGCTACGGTACAGGATTGGCCTACGCCCAAGAATGCAACAGATGTAAGAAGTTTCTTGGGATTAGCTGGATATTATCGTAAGTTTATCCAGGACTTCTCCAAGATAGCAGCACCGTTGACTCAGTTGACTAAGAAGAATCAGTCCTTCGTCTGGGACGGAGTGTGTGAGAATGCATTCAAGAGTCTAAAAGAGAAGTTGACGCGTGCGCCAGTGTTAGTCATTCCTAAGGGGAATGAAGAGATGACGGTATACACGGATGCTTGTGGTACTGGACTGGGTGCTGTATTGATGCAAGGAGGTAGGGTTGTAGCTTATGCTAGTCGACAGCTAAAGCCGCATGAGAAGAAGTATCCTACCCATGATTTGGAATTGGCAGTGATTGTGTTCGCATTGAAGATGTGGAGACACTATCTCTTGGGAGAAAGATTTGAGTTGTTTACCGATCATAAATCATTAAAGTATCTTTTCTCTCAGAAAGATCTGAATCTCCGTCAGCAGAGATGGTTAGAGTTCTTGGCTTCGTATGATTTTGATATCGCATACACACCTGGGAAAGGTAATGCGGTAGCCGATGCCTTGAGTAGGAGACATGCCAGTTTAGGGGCAATGTTTCTTGAATGGAAGCAACTGGAGTAAATCGCGGGGTTTGATTTCAGACCAAAGTGCGAATTGGATCCAATTATGCTAGCTAGTTTGACGATCAGACCCACTTTGATAGAGCGGATTGGTTCCAGCCAGAGGGACGATCCTAATCTATTGGAAATCATCTCCAAGTTAGAGATGAACATCGACGGTGAGGAGATGAATGTGTATGGGCTTGATCGAGATGGATGGCTTCGGAAGAATGGAAGACTAGTTGTGCCCAACGTGAATGGTTTGAGGGATGAAGTGCTTAGAGAATGTCATCACTCAAAACTGACTATACATCTCAGTGGTAATAAGATGTATCGAGACATGAAGCAGACTTACTACTGGGAAGGGATGAAAAGAGACGTTGGGAAGTTTATATCCAAATGCATGAATTACCAACTAGTTAAAGCCGAGCAAAAGAAGCCTAGTGGGTTGTTGAAACCATTAGAGATTCCCGAATGGAAATGGGAGCAAGTCTCGATGGATTTCATCGATGGCTTACCAAGAACCAGATCGGGACATGATAGCATTTGGGTAATTGTGGATCGATTGACTAAAAGTGCAAGATGTATACCAGTCAAATCGACCAGAACGGCAGCTAAGTTAGCAGAATTGTATATGAAGTGGGTAGTGAGACTTCATGGAGTACCCAAAAGCATTGTGAGTGACCGAGACCCGTTGTTCACTAGTGGGTTTTGGAAGAGCTTACAAGAGGCTCTAGGGTCAGGATTACATCTCAGTACCGCATATCATCCTCAGACCGACGGTCAGAAAGAGAGGGTGAATCGTATATTGGAAGATCTCTTGAGAGCTTGTATATTGGATTTTGGTGGATCATGGGATGACCATTTGCATCTAGTAGAGTTTGCATATAATAATAGCTACCAATCCAGTATCGGTATGGCTCCATATGAAGCTTTGTACGGAAGACCGTGCAACTCACCATCACGTTGGATAGAAACTGGCGAGAAGTATGTGCTTGGACCAGATGTGGTGAGGGAAACTTCCGATAAGATCAAGATCATTCAACAACGAATGAAAGCTGCCCAAGATAGGCAGAAGAGTTATGCTGATAAGAGGAGAAGAGACTTAAAATTCTCCATCGGTGACTTGGTGTTTGTCAAGATTTCTCCGTTGAAGAGCGTGATACGATTTGGCAGGAGAGGCAAATTAACACCAAGATTTGTTGGCCCATTCCCTGTTCTTGAACTAGTCGGGAATTTGGCATATAGAGCTGGCTTACCAGAGAAAATGGCGGGAGTTCACAATGTGTTTCATGTTTCCCAACCGAGGAGGTTCGTTCACGACTCAGATATGACTATTTCACCTGATCAGTTAGAGGACTTCGAAGTGGAACCCGAGGCGGTTGGGAACCGCAAGCCGATTCGTATTGTGGGGCACGATACGAAGCAACTTCGAAGGAAAGCGGTGAAGCTAGTCAAGGTTCAGTGGGGGCGAGAACGAGAATGATTGTACTTGGGAGACAGAGGAGAGCATTAGGAAGGCATATCCAGAACTCTTTGCCTGGTAAGATTTACCTTGCAATTTAGTTATTCCGCATGCTAGGATAGACTCATTTTGCTTGTTTTGCATGTTTGATTGTTGTTTTATGATTGATAGGCACGCAGGACCCTTTTGTGTGTTTTGGTTAGGGAATTTCGGGGGCGAAATTTCTTGAGGGGGGAGAATGTAACAACCCGCATTCTACGCATCAGAGGATCGTAGGATATTTATTTATTTCCCGTGTGAAGTCATATGGCCATGTAACTTTGGGAAACATCCATTAGAGTCATTTCCCATGTTCATGATTTTTGTCGATTTTTAAATGACCATTTTGCCCCTAGCTGATCTTGTTTTGGCCATAACTTTTGACTGGAAAGGAATTTTGACCTAAAACCACTTCCATTAGATTCGTTTGATGGTTTACCTTTCCGTAGAGTGGTCATAATAGCCAAACGGACTTACCGTTTGGGAGATATGGCTGAAATAAGGTTTGGAGGGTGAAAAACTGCTTAACCGGGCCAAATCGGGTGATTAGTGAGTAGGCCCATAACCCATTTCGGGATTGGGGTTATGGGAAGGCTTAAATGAGATGGAGAATCATTCCATTTCAGTTTTCTAGCCTCCACTTATCACCAAGGAACCCTAAAAATGGCCTCCAACCTCTAAATCACCTCCAAATCATCTTTTGGTCAAGGATTAAGCTTAGCAACATCTAATCAAGGAAGATCTACACCAAATCAACATTGGAGCTGCTGTTTAGTATTGGGATTTGCATCAAATCAGAAATTTATTTCATATCATAGTTTATTTGTGGCTAAGGTGAGTGATTTGCATAGTTTTGCACTAATTATGGCTAATTAAGGGTAATTAGTGTTAATTAGTGAATTTAAACATGATAAAATTCGGGAAAAATGTTCATAAAATCTTAAATGATGTTTTAGACCTCTGATATGAATTTGGGTTAATTTGGTTAAGTTTTGCTAATCCTATCATTGGCTTCACCTAAACATGCTTGAGGGGAAATATGGGGTTTTGGGTAGGTTTGATCCATTTTAACCTATCATATTGATGTTTTGATGTTTGTGGTTGATTATGCATGTTGCTATGACTGTATGCTATGCTTTGTGATTGATTTCAATAGTTAGAATGGTCGAAAACGTCGTCGAATGGCGTAAACACTTGCTGGAAAAGTTGCAGAAAACAGTGCAGGATCGGATCGGATCGGATATGGTGGTTCGGATCGGATAAGTTGAACTGGGCAAGGGATTCGATCGGATCGGAACCTGACACTTGAGAAAAGTGGCAAAAAGGAAGGCCACAATAACTGAACTGGGATCGGATAAAAGAGGAGGGATCGGATCGGATAGAGAAGGAGGGATCGGATCGGAGCACGTGGAGAGCGAAGAAGCTGATCGGAGCAGAAGCACGAACTGAATGGGAGATGGCACCCGACCCTACCCGAACCGACGCGATGCGGTGAACCCGAACTGAACTATTCCCAGAGGAAGACCCGAACCGACGCAACGCAGTAGACACCCGACCCGAATCGATGGCTTGAAGAGGAACCCGACCCGACCCAGTATTGACCAATAACCCGAGATGCAAAGGTAGTCCAATATGAGAAGTTAGAGCTCAGGATCCAGTTGGGAACCGATGAGTTTACTTCATGGTTGGACTTTGCTGCGGGACGTGTGCTAAGGAGTTGTCGACGTTCATAACTTCGATTCACCACTAAAAATGAATGATGGGCTACTTATCAGTGCAGTAGAGTCATTGCGACTCGAGGGGCAAGGTGATGGTAGCAAGACTACGTTATCAGTGCAATAGAGTCATTATGACTTGAGGGGCAAGGTGATGCGTAGTAAGACTATGAGCCAGCGCAGATGGGGTGAATAACTCCATGGGGCAAGTGGACATAGTAAGGATTGGTAAGGCTATGAGCCAACGCAGATGGGGTGAATAACTCCATAGGGCAAGTGGACATAGCGAAGGATTAGTGGCTACGTTATCAGTGCAGTGAAGCCATTTTATGACTTCATGGGGCAAAGTGATCGTAGCAAGGGTGGGTGATCGAAGTGGTGAATATCGTATGCTTTACGCACTGAGTGAGAGATGTGAGGATGGATGCTATGTTTGATTGTTTGCCATCACTATGACATGCACACCTCCCCCACCTCCGTATCTTTACACCATTTGATATGGCACCTTAGGGTGTGGTACAGTATGTAGTGCTAACTCTTTGGTTGCAGGTCCAGGTTCAGGTATGTTTTAGTCTACCTGTTATTGTTCACTTTAGATGCCTATCGCTCATACCAGGCTTTATGTCTGACCCAGAGTTTTATGTCTCCTCTTATTACTCTGGGTGCTCACACGAGCAGACTAGAGACATGTTAGCTAGTGGTGCGCGAGTAGCTGATTCGGAGGCGGGCAGGAGACTTCCACGTATGATATGTACAGATATTCTCCCTGTGTCGCTGGTGGTCGCTACTTGGGCATTAGTAGTGTATCTCCTTTATCTTGCTTTTGCTTTGAGATAGTTTGAAAAGTTGTAATAATGTTTAATCTTGGATCATAAGCTGTACTTACATTTTCCGCTGCTATGTTAGTTGTTTCAGCTTATGCACAGTCTCACCTGTTTTATGTCAAGTATGTTACTAATATATTTTATCCTATGCGCTGTGAGACATTTTACAGGTTCCTCGTTAGTTAATTTCCTTCTTTCCTTTCCTTCTGACGACCCGTTCCGTGCTAACTGGAATTGTGTACATCACACCTTTGGAGTAAATGTCGGTTGGTGCGGGGCGGGCCGTCACACCGTCCCCCTCTTCTCCTCATCCCCAACCACCTCCGCGCAGAGACCCCAGCGCCGCCCATACACCCACCGCACCACCGCCGCCTTTCCCTTCCCTCCTTCCTCGAACCAAAACTGCCTCCCAAGCCCGAATCCAAGAAGAGCACCACCCCAAATCGAAGGCCAGCGAGCCCTCCGCCCCCTGCAAGCCCGGTGATCACCTCCGACGCGCTCCTTTCAGCCCATTGACCCCCCTGCTTCGAAAAAAAAGTGAGTTTTACTCTTTTTATTTATTTAGCTTTATGTAATTAGTTTAATTAACTTTGTATATTAATAAAAATATAATTTTTATATTTTATAGATAGTAAAAATATCATCTTTATATATGTAGCAAAATAAAAATGTGATTTTTATAGTGATGAAGTTGAAAAGGCGAAATCTTTATAGTTGAAAAGGCGAAATCTTTATTTAGAGAATAGCATGATAAAAATAGAATTTTTATCTATATAGCATCGATGTAAAAATAGAATTTTTGTCTATATAGCATCGATGTAAAAATAGAATTTTTATCTATATAGTAGCGTTGTAAAAATAGAATTTTTATCTATATAGTAGCGATGTAAAAATAGAATTTTTGTCTATATAGCATCGATGTAAAAATAGAATTTTTATCTATATAGCATCGATGTAAGAATAGAATTTTTATCTATATAGCAGCGTTGTATAAATAGAATTTTTATCTATATAGTAGCAATGTAAAAATAGAATTTTTATCTATATAGCATCGATGTAAAAATAGAATTTTTATCTATATAACATCGATGTAAAAATAGAATTTTTATCTATATAGTAGCGTTGTAAAAATAGAATTTTTATCTATATAGTAGCGATGTAAAAATAGAATTTTTATCCATATGGAGTAATTATAAAAATATGATTTTTATATACATAGCAATAATATAAAAATGTGATTTTTATATATGTAGTGAATACGGGCAACGAAAGTGACAAAAGGCGAGAACGACGAAGATTTCTATAAATGAAGTGTCATGGAGTTGGGATAGCTATTGGTGAGAACTTCTCACTCTAAATTTCTTTTTCTAGTTATATATATATACTAGGATGCAGACGGTGCTTAGCAACACCCGACACCCGTCGTCCACAGGCCATGGACGGCTTGTATGCTTATTTGATGTGTTGTGAAATTTGTTTGTGTTGTTGATGTGAAATCGATAATAAAATGTAGATGGTTGAAATAAATTAATTATCGTTAAAAATATAATTTTTAACGTGAAAGTGAATAAATAAATATTTATAAACAAATCGGCCGATTTGTTTATATACACTGATTTGACTGATATGATTTGTTTATATAAACTGTTCATGTGTTGAGTAAAATATTTTAATAATAAAATTTACATCTTTATCATATTTAAAATTGGAACTACTTCACGGTGGAGTCTAATTGAAAATCAAACGATAGATACCATAATTTTATAAAATATTTTACATAACAAAAATAGACGTGTGTTGAAAGAAATATAGATTCATGTGTTGAATAGAATAAATATTCATTTGTTGAAAAGAATAACGAATTTATTGAAATATATAAAGCCGTGTTGATTAGAGTTGCGCCATTTTGACGTGAACGATATTTATATCGATTATATTCGTTTTTATAATGAATATTGAAAAGGAAGTGATTTCAAAATATAACGTTTTGAAAATATTATCATTTATATAGTAATGATACGAAATATTCAATTTTGATTTGAAATTGAATATATAGTTGAAATGGTTTTGAAAACGAATTTAAAACGATTTATAAAATACGTTTTAAAAGGAAATCGACGAATATATATATATATATATATATATATATATATATATATAATGGCTTGAAAAGAACGCGCCGCGCCGCGGCAGTTCGTGAATTTCGACCATTGACTTCGAATTGACATTACGGGAGATCCGACCGTCGGATTCTCCTAAAACCGGAACCGTTTGGTTCGTATCGAAAAGAGCTTTCCAATGAATATTAGAAATTTGAAATCCAAAGGTTGGATTTGGAATTATGTCCAAATCAAATTTGAAAAAGGTCGCCGTAAGTGCAGTTCGATGGCCGTTGATGGAAATCGACTGTACGGGCCTTGATAAAATTATTAAAAATATTAATAATTTGTGTAAAATCATAATATATGGATTGGAAAGAACTGGGATGAAAAACTCCACATATGAAAAGATAAAAATAGATTTTTGTCGAAATGAACTAGTTTTGAACTAGAATTAAAATCAATTTATTTTTGAAATAAATAAATTGAATTTGAAAGTGATTTTAAAAATAACCAATATTCCCAATACGTGAATTGGACTGGAGTTGATTCGAAATTATCTTCGGAATATTTCGATATTTGATTTCGTGACTACACAGATATTGTTATGGGAATTTGAAAGATATATTTTATATCTTTATTTCCAATACGATATTTGTTGGTTTCAGGATTTGATATTGAATATAAGCTGGTATATTTTCTATTCAGAGCCTTGTATTTAATATCAAATGTGATTCGGGTTTGTCGTGAATGGTGTCTTCATTAACACTGTTCTTAAGCCCAAGAGAGAAAAAGATTAAATCTTTCTATTTAGTGTTAATGAAGTGTATCAATTAAATGATATTTAATTGGAATTGAATTGGTTTTTGGGTTTATCGTGAGCGGTGTTTTGAACAACACCTGTTCTTTAACCCGATTAACAATAGAATGTGATTTTGGGTTTATCGTGAATCGTGTTTTAGATGACATTGGTTCTTTAACCCAGTTAAAGGCAAGATGTTGATTTTTGAAAAGATTAAAACTAAGTGGAGTTTTGATGAATCTTTAATTAGACTAAAAGGTGAATTGATAATTTAAATTATCAAATCTGAAAAGTGATCGAGAATGGAGTACCACCAGTTTTGCTCCAATGCGATAGTTAAATCTTTAATTAGATTTGAACGTGAAATGGTAATTAATTTTACCGATAACACCGTGGTGTTAGGAATGGAGTATCACCAGTTTTGCTCCATGGGATATATAGGTTGGGATTGGGAAATAAAATAAATAATTACTTCGGTGTGGTTCGCTAATCCTGACTAGTTTGAAATGATATCCAAAGGAAGATTAAAAAATAAATTTATAAGAATTTATCTTGGATAAAATTAATGGGAACCTTTCCCTAAGAATGTGATTTTGTGAATAAAAGAATATTCTGAATTGGAATGAGGCGTTTGTTGTGTTTGTGTAACATTTGTTTATTATATACGTGGGTTATTCAGAAAGGCCGGGTTTATACCCATTCTGAATAACCGATTCGACGAGATGTCGAAGATGAAGACGGTGGTTGAAGACCGGAAGTCTTCACATCGTTTGGGTGATTACTGATGATCTCGATTGGGCTGTACACCCAAGATGAGGGAAACAGTTGGTGATCATCCAGACGTACTTGGAGATGGATGGATATGCGAGGAAAGTGCCTCCGGTTTCGTTCAGACCCAGAACGAACTTGTAAATGGATTGTGTGTCTGACATTGGATTTTATTCTGTGTTGATTGATCTATATTAAATATACATCTGTTTGGCGGCGGAGAATCTATTCTCTTGCTTAACGCCCTTCTCTAAGACGCACGAGCTCAGAGGTTGTATATCGATGGACATCGGTCGCATGGAGTGAATTGCCAGTGTGGTACGCGTAAGTGGCAATTGATCAAGGCTTCTGTTGAAAAGCAAAGTCTTGTGGTTGATGATCAAAGCACAGCCTGTATTGCGTAGCTTTGTGTATAACGTGAATTCGCGAGCCTCACACCTCGGTATGAGTCAAAAACGGGAGACGGACCGCTGGGAGAGCACGACGTTTCTTTCTAGCTAGGGTGGTGTCAGTGACCTACCAGCCCTGACATTTATATACTTTTCACCTGTGTGGTTGTTGGATACGAGGCGCCTCAGATATAGGTCTGTAAGGACCGGGAAACGTGTGTTCAGGAATTGTCAATCCTCAAAAGTAAGAGAGGACCGGCCCAGCCGATTCCAAGGATCAAAGTGGGGTCCTGGGACATTTGCTAGAGTGTCTCGAACGCGGAAAGGAGCTTGCCCCTTGCCTCGACACATGACGGAAATCCAATTTCCAATACGTGATATTGCGGTTTTAATTGTAGAACTAGTACGGCGACATGATATATGGTACCCATGCCGCCTATGATTGATATTTATGATTGAAAATGTTTTGACACTATTCACCTATAATAGTATCAAATGATTTGTTTTAAACGTACCAAGCATGTTTGGCTATTATAAGGGAAAACCCTATCCTCCGGCTTGCGTTGCATTGTGTGATGGGACCTGGGTCTTATAATAGCTTCATTTTTCCAAAAAGCATTGCGCTGTTTTGTTATATGCACTAGTATTCTTGGGAGGAAACCCGTTCCGTGTTATACGGCGTGGTCCCTTGAATTACTATCTTTTAAAGTAAAGTTTTAAATAACTGTTGTAGTTCTCACACCAGTCACATGACTGACCTGGAGTTTATTGTTTTAACCTAAACTCTGGGTGCCCTTATTTTCCACACGGGCAGCTAGTAGTTTTGGTTTTGCAGATTTATATTCACAGGATCCTGATTTACAGCTGGAACGATGCTCGGAAAGCTCTGTATCCGTGTATCACTTTCATTGGTGTTTTGTATATTTTTCCGCTACTATGTAATTTATTGTAATCTCTGATATTTATCGGATGTAATTTATTCATTTATACTCTGTATATTCTTGTATCTGATGGAATTGTTGTAATAACAATGAAATGTTCTTCTGTCTGTATTCCGATGTGTGTTGTTCTCAAAGTATCCGCGCTTTCCTTCACGGGGTAGTTACGGGTCCTTACAGATATGTTCATACAACATTAGAAATCTTGTAAGGACAATGGATGCCTGTGTTTGATGGTTAAGTAGATGGATGATTGGATGTGCATTCTCCTTAACTTGGAGATTTCGGGGGCGAAATCCTTTAAGGAGGGGAGAATGAAACACCCCGTAATTTTAAATATTAAAGTTAACAAATTAAAAAATACTTAATTTCAAATGTGGGAATTAAGGGAAACGGGTTGCCCCATTGTGTTCGTCTAGAAATTCTGCTTGAGATAGAGTCCGAGTTTGCGTAAAACGGACACCGTAAGAAGGAGATATGGACGAACGAAGTTAGGCAGAAAAACCGGAAACAAGCCAAAATGCATTGGCGCACTTGTGAAGTGTGCCAGTACAAAAATGCACTAGCGCACCTGCCAAGTGCGCCCAGGCCGGGCTAAAAGCCTGCACAGATTTCTGGAGTGTTCTGATTCGAACAGTGAGTCATTGCTGAGTCACTAGGGCTTAGATGGGTATCTGAATGGTTCTGGTTATTCCTAGATTAATCCGACGGCTCTTAATTAATTAATCTTCTATAAAAACACCCTAAACCCCTAACCCTAATCACACAAATTCATACCAAGAGCCGCCATGCCATCAATGGAGAACTTAGAGTAACCGCCATACACTTTCAACCCTAAAGCAAGATAGAGGCTTGAATCAAAATCAAATCAAATCAAATCTAAATAACAACTAAGTCTACATCAAAGGCGAGCAATTCAATTTCAGAATACAGATTCCAGAAAGACAAGATTATTCTTTTTGATTGTGAGTATGATAGCTTTCACAAAATAATTCATTAATTTAATTATGATAAGATATAATTGGGATCATAAGAATATGATTTTGAATCATGTGATGTAAATTATATGTATGTTTGTGGTGTTGAATCATATGATAGTTCTTATGTGAATTTTATGCAAATTGGATCATATGTTAGTTCTTATGTGAATTTTATGCAAGTTGGATCATATGTTAGTTCTTATGTGAATCCTATGTAAGTTGAATCGTATATCTTATGCAAGTTTGTGGTGATTGGATCATATATTCTTATATGAATCTTATGCAAGTTTGGGTTGTTAAAATATATGTGAAACATGTATATGCATATGCTAGTTTATGTGACATTAATCTATATGTTTAGATCCATATGCAAGTTCACACCTTTATGTTTAGATCTATAAGCAAGATTACATCTTTATGTTTAGATCCATAAGCAAGATTACATCTTTTTGTTTAGATCCATATGCAAGTTCACACCTTTATGTTTGGATCTATAGCAGTACATAAGTTATGCAAGTTTATGCCCATCACCTATGCTAGTTTTGTATCATATGCTAGTTTGAATGAAATTCGTATGCAAATTATTGGTTATGTAATCTTATGTCATGATCCTTAGATATATTTTACGTGTTATGTGATGTTGTTTTTCTTTTTATAAGTTAGACTATTTGCGAGTCTAACATATGTCATGAAAACGTACGAATATCATGGGGATGATGGGATAATATTGAATATACATAAAAATTGTGAATTGGCACAAATGGCCTTAAAAAGGCATATAATTAATTTGAGACATTAATTGGCATAATTGGTATTTATGGAGATAATTTTAAGAGATAATTATGGACATAAATAAATTTGGAATTTATTGACAAATTTGAATAGGGATATTAATCTAATTAAGGGTTAAATAAAGATGTGTAATAATAAACCGCCTAAGACACGAGGTTAGACTCTTTTGTGGTGTAAGACTGCCCGGATCCGCCCGGCAAATCCAGCAGCCACAAATGCCAGTCTAATGTGAGAGGTCAAAGACACAAATTAAATGCGTAACAGTTGTAAAGACTCAAAGTTAGGCTCGTTTGCAGTATAAGACTGCTCGGACCCGCCCGGCAAATCCATCAACCGCAAATGCCAGTCTAATGTAGGAGGTCTTTACAAGATTACGGTTCTAATGAATTAAGTAACACTTAACCAGATAAACATGTGGTGGGACATGGGGGGGTTAAGTGGGTGCCTTGGGTGGCATGTGAAATTAAGTGGGTGCCTTGGGGTGGCATGTGAAATACGATTAGATGCACTTAACCAAGTTAAAACATGTAAGAAGACATGAATAGAAATGGGGTTAAGTGGAAAACCATAGTGGGTACCAAGCATAGGTGGAAAGCTTGTGTCATGCATGGGGGGCCCTTTTCAAACCAGTAACCCATTAAGTATCTTTGTGAGCTCGACCCAAGTCGAGGACGGGACACGCTTACTGGATTTGATTGTAAGAGGTCAAAACGGGTTAGCGGTGGCAACGCAAGTCCAACGGGGTTATGTGCGTGCGTGGTCCCGGGCTTGTAGGTAAGACGTTGTTGCATCGTGTAGATATAAGCCATGCATCTTTAGTGGTATCGGGTTGCCACTTTGGGGAGTGATACATCCCACTGTGGGACCAGCATGGGTATCTACGAGTTAGGGAGCCGATCGAATGTAGATAGTGGGTACAACTAGTGGAGATAGGGGCAGGCGTCACCTATGAAGGCAGCTAGGGGTACACGAACTACCATTATCATTATTAAATTCTGTAGGCGGGATCAACTTTTAGGGTGACTAGTGGCGGTGCAGCATAGTAATTAGGAACGAGATTAACGCCAGAATATTTCTCTTATTTGCTTTGTCATGCCCACTTGTTTCATGGTCATATCTTATCTTACGAGTTTATGCCTTATCCTAGTTACTTTAATAATTATATTGTTAAAGTTATTATACTCGCCGGACTTTATGTCTGACCCCTATGTTTTCGTCTCTTTTCTTCCTTTCTTCCCCTCAAATTCTCAGGGTGGGACTAGTACTAGTTGAGCTTGATCTTGGATCTCTTTCTCTCTCTTTTGGAAGTGCTTGGATTGCTGAAAGTAAAGTTCAGCTCATCTCTTTTATGACTACTTGTGTTGGGTTTATGCTTTTTATTTTATGTACTCTGAAACAATTTATCAAGATGGATATTAAGTGTACTTAGTTTATGAAGTTAATGTAATCAAACTATTTCTCCACTGCAATAAAAGTTGTTTTAAAATTTTCAAGTACCATTATTTATATTTGTCTTGTTATATTCTGTTCTATACACTAAATACGCTCCATGGAAGTTAATGCATTCCCTTTGTGAGTGACATTAATGGACGTGGGGTGTTACAGGATTCATGACTGATCCAACGAATGTTCCAAAATAAAAAAATTCCATGGACACAAGGGAAGAAAATGAAAATTAGACAGAACAAAGAAGCAACTAAAACAAAGAAAGGGCAAGAGACGAAAACGAATCAAGCTAGACAGAGTGTATGATGAGTAAATCGAACGATCTTCATGGTCGCCGCTATAGAGCGAGTGTGAATGGTGCGCGGGGTTCGAGGTACACCCTCAATCTCGGTTGCGAAGAGCGGAAAGAAGAAACCGAAGAACAAATGGGAGAATCACCATCATCAAAGTCCAAAAAAAATCGACCGGCGATGGAAAAAGACGAAACAGGAGACAAATCTCTCAATCTCGCCACATCAGAGTTCTTAGAGAAGCAAGATATACATTCATTGGTAATCGCAATGTCGAACTTGCCGAGAAGAGGGAAAGAACGCGAGAAAGGTCGTAGGGCCAAGCTCAACATCACCCGCCTCTAAAAACAAACCGGAAGGACTACTTAAAACAACAAAAAAGAGGGAAAACTAGTAGATGTAGAAACGCGACATACTCATTTCACCTTGTTGTATGAAATCTCTAAAAGTCGGGTTGTCATCGGATTGACAAACCCGCGAAGGCGAGATCGTCCTAAAAATGGCTGGGAAGAAAAACCAATGCAAAAGAAGATTAGGGGGAGAAACATCTCTCCAACAATCCTAAGAACCAAGCAAGATGGATGAGTTCTGGTGGTCACTGTATAGTGAACAACAATTCTGTTTGCTATACGGCCATGCTCCAAGAACCCCAAAACACGCTGTCAAGCTAAAAAGGACCAAACCAGCCCACCCATGGGGGACAAACATCCACTGGACCATTCTGTCACGAACAAAGCCTAACAGGCTTTGCTATGACAAACCCAGCCTACTCGATAAGCACCATCGGACATGTTAAGGAAAACAAAAACAGGGATGCCAGCCCTAGCTGAGACGACAATGCCAACAAAAAGCATGCAAAAAGGCCTAAACAGCTTCCTGAACAACAAATAAATGGTAGCCAAGGACAGACCAGTCGCAAGACCAAAGCACAAACCATAAAGCAACGGTGATTAAAGAGTCACAAATAAACAAGAAACCACTATAAGACGAAGGAAAATACACACACAAGGGAGAAAAATACAACACATGAAGAGCAGATAAGCACTGCACTGGAAAAACCAACTCACCTACCCACAAAAAGCAGGCACAACACAATGAGCAGAATAGGAAATCATAAACTCGACAACGAAAGAACCGGATAAAGAGCCTTACCTGCCTACAAACGTGCAAAAGAGGCTCAAACCGCTATAGGCCAAGAACCAAAGAAATTGCCGCATGCACTTCTGAGACCTCTGATGCCTTGCCTTCTTCAGCGCATAAAGACTGCAAATGGAGTGTCGAAACAGCCCAATGCTTCTCCCAAACCACCTGATAAGAAGCACGTCACCTCCTGAACATGCCACCCCGAAGTCATTGAACAAGTATTCAACAGGCATTGCCTCCACACAACCAAGAGAAACCTCTAGAACAGTAGAAGAATCAAGCTCAAGAGCCGAAAAATAGTTGCTAGTAACTAATGGAGGAGGTGCACTTGAATGTGCACCTCCCAAACCAACCGAACCAATATCCCTCGCACAAACCGATGCCCTTGCGGAAGTGGTTGCAGCCCCAGGCACACCCAACGATCGACGCGAATGCCTGCGATGGCGGTGGTTTTTAGTGGTACAACCAACCTCACCAAACATTGGCCAACTCGAGATAGGCAGAGCAATACATGGCAAACTTCTTGGAAGGTAATGGATAGGGGGATCAAATCCTCTAGTTCGTTACTTCCCACTGATGACGATATTGCAGAGCTGCATCGAGAGCCACCAACAACAACAACACGAGCACCCCAACCTAAAGAGGTGGAAGAAACACAATGCGGCCGAGAAAATCCATGCCCAACAATCCCTCCGAAAGAACTCGACGGATCCTTACTTGGGGGGATCGAATCCCCAAGACCAGATCAATTCAAATTGGGCGGAGCAACACCAACCGACATAGCCACACAAGGGGAAACCAACGAGCGAAAAAAACACATAATCAATTTCATGAAAACTTCGCCTACCAGAACGAACCAATTTCTAACCAATGCCTCGAAAGAAGCCCAAGAAAACACCCGAACAATGACAAAAGAAACATCGACAAAAGAACCGATGGCACAGTAACTGGAACCATTCACCTCCAAAAACGTGAAACCCTAAGTTGAAGCAGAAAGGGGGAATTGATTCCACCAGCAATAGTGCACAACACGAAGCACAGAGACAAGGTAAGTTCCCAAGGAATACGGAACGAGGCTAGCACACAAAGAGCGAACAAGAAAAAAATCAGTTAGAATCGCTCAGAGAGACAGAGAAGAGGATGCCATATAAAGAAAAGAGTCGTTTTTTAGTATTAGTGTTTGACCTAATGCATATAGGTCAAGTGTAAATGAATGTTATATTAAACCCAAGTTGCCTTATCGCTATTCTATTACATCAACAGTGAAGCATTCGAGATACATAAATTATGTACCAGATATCCAACTTTCTTACCTACGTTTGGAACCGTATATATAATGGTTTGACAGTCGACCAAAAGACAACTCATGTAATCTTAAGCGTGTAGAAAAAAATGTAAGCAATGAGTTCTACCATTTTACGCTTTAATTTCATCAATGTTGAACATAAAAACATTCACTAATTTCATCAACATTAAATCCCATGGCTTTAAACAACTTTAAACCAACATGTGATAGTACAACATGAAATCATCCTCCATATTTATTCTGACAATTTTAACGGTTAATATTGCCGCATAATATATTAATTTATACAATAACATGATAAAAGAAAAATTAACAATATAAAATTCTACTAAAGGAACATACTCATTATGGTACTCTACATGAGTATGTGGAGCATACCAAGAGAAGCACAATTGCAATGATGCAATAGGCACCCACAATCCAGTTTCTCCAAAGAAAACTTAGAATCCAATAAATTTAGTGGAACGATGAAGTAACTTGTTAATGATTCAATGTTTCATTAATTATGAATATGATGTTAAGGCAATAATTTTCCATGTATGTTTTAACAGTTTTTTTTTTTTTTGAATTTGTTCAGGAGGGAAACCGACCGGAGTCGTAAAACCTTCCCTAGTGCACCTAGCCTGGTCCACGAGCACTACATAAGTGGCTGACCATAGCGTATGCACATGATCTTAAGGCAATGATTTTCCATGTATGCTATAACATTTTAATGCAACCTTGCATATTAATTAAAAAAGAAAAGGCAAGTATTTGAACATTTCGCATGGTCAAAAACGAATTCAGTAAATAAAATATCTTTTAACTCTTATTTAGACAATATAAGCTGTTTCAATAGCAACCAAAATAGTCAAAACACCAACACCATGTATATCCCGTAATAGTACTCAATAAAAAAAGAATGCCATTTTTTACTCTTGCATATATGTGCCTTGTTCTGTGAATAAAATATTGTTTCACAAGGGAAAAATACTGCTTAGAGCTTAGTTTAGCACTTAGTTTATGAACACTCATGTTATGCATCAATAGTATATTTAAAAATAAGTAAATAAAGGATACTTAAAATGTAACTAGTGCGCTATTATGGCTAGCTTGAACAAAGGAAATTAAATGAATCATTGTACAACATCAACTTCCAAATTTACTACAACCCTTATAATAAAAAGGGTGTCTTATGTTTTATTATTGTAATAATAAAAAAATAAAAAAATCAGTCTCACAATTAATGCATATAATATTGTTTATAGGAATCGGAAAGAGTGAAGATTCTACAATTGGCATAATAGGTTTGATAACACTATTTTAGAATGCACACCATTGCAGAGAGTGAAAATTCTTAACAGTTATAGCTTTGTGGTTAATGTTATATGAAGTGACCATAGGAAGTTAGTTGTCGTAATAAATCCAAAAAGAAAGATGGACACTCATCTACAATGAATCAACATATCATCTCTAAGATATTACAAGTGCGAACCTATACTACGCACACTGATATTTGAAATATCATAAATGAAATCATAAAATGATTTTCTTGATGATGTGTGTCAAGATATTGTTGATAATAAATCATTTGTATATTTAAATTAGATCAAAACGTGTTTTATTCTACTTTGTAGTTGAAAGTAAAATAGTTCACTTATCTTTTTGTATCTGCGTCTAAAAATTATGTCCAAACGTGCTAGTCGGACAATTAATCTATAAGAGCTAAAAACATGGGAAAGTATCAACATACATAAACACCATATGTAGCAGTATTACAATTGATAATGTTGACTGAATGGAGTTGATAACTAAATATTCATAGAGATGATTACCACATTGTATTCTATTTTCTAGTTATATTCTGAATAAACTGGGAAAAGTCACAAAACTTCGACACAAAGTAGTTATACTTTTGATTGCAATAGCACAAAGAAAACTATCTTAGTTGATCAATAAACATGTAACATGAACATATTGCTAACTAAATGGCCTATCAATGACACATGCATAATGATAAAGCAGATGCAAACAAAGCTTGAGTTAACGGTTACTAAGCACTGTTCAAGTTGAAGATTTCTCACATTATAGAACATAAGTATTGGCAGACATAAGAATAAAATATGGAATAAGCAACAAAAGTTTTTTTTTTAAAAAAAAACATGTGCTTTTTTTAGAGATGCTAAAAGTGGAAAAGCGTTAAAATCATATTATTGTGTCACTAACCTTCAAAACAAAAGGTAACTTCAGCCATATACACACATATATAGACATGGTTTATATGCAAATTCAAATGGTAAATACCAGTCCAACCCTATGATAATATATGTGAGTACAACCTTAAATCTATATGCATGATAACTTTATCAAATAAAACAAATATCTTAAACTAAGCTTTGGTGGTTTCATGTATAAAATTATAATGCACACCCATATATATAAAAAAAATTAAGGATTTTATTAGTAAACTGAAACAAAAGTACATTTACCAAAAAAAGATAATTTGTTTCCTATGTCTCTAAATAATGTGCACTATGCACTTCATAATAACATTTACCACCTCAAAAACTGTGCTAGAGCAATCTTTTTGTTGGCGATGGAGCTTTCCCAAATAATTGTCGTATTGTTGTAAAGTTGATATGGGAAAACAGTTACCACTGAAAAAACAAACTAATTCATCTTTTTACTATTACTGAGTAGTGACATATTATAAATTTCAAATAGATGATTTCTGTAACCTAACATGCATAATTTGGAAACATTACACTTGTTCAATCAATTGTGAATCAAGTTATTTTTGGCACCATTTTCTTCCATCTTTGAGCTTAGTTTTCAGACTCATTTGTATTTTATGGCACCAACATTGTTGATGACATTTTAAAAGTGATATGCAATCAATAACAGTTAGGGCTGCTATGGTAATGCTTACCGTTACCATTTGGAAAATATCATTACCATACCGTTTTTGTTGGTAAGTCAAAATTGTTTATAGGGCTGTAAATTTTGTACGAATGTCCGACGTCCGTTCGTGCCCGTGACCGAAATACATCTGTTCGAGTCCGTCCGATTTTCAATTAGGACACGAGTTATGACAACAAAATTTGTATGAGAAAAAGCATGTCCGGTTCGTGTTCGTTCGAATTCGTCCGAATTTCTTGTAATCAATATATAACTAAGAGAAAATCGAATAAAATGTACAAAATGTGATATAAATAACCATGTCCGACCGAGCCCAATCGTGTCCGTGTCCGGAAAACATATGTCCGCGTCCGAGTGATTTTATTTAGGACACAAATTAGAACAACGAAATTTGTTCGAGAAAATTTTTGTTCGGTCCATGTTTGATCCGATTTTTTTAGGATAGAAACTGAACACACCTCCGTACGGTCCGGTCCGACCGATTTTGCACCCCTAATTGTTTATCGTTACCGTTACCGATTGACTGGTAAACCGAAGACTGATATACCAATAATCTGGTAATTTACT
This sequence comes from Allium sativum, assembly GCA_030737875.1. NCBI lineage: Eukaryota > Viridiplantae > Streptophyta > Magnoliopsida > Asparagales > Amaryllidaceae > Allium > Allium sativum. The sequence continues at coordinate 839,962,400 of CM060926.1, forward strand.
GTTTTAAATTAACTGATAAAATTACCGTTACTGTTAGTATTGAAGAAACGTTACCGATAATTTACCGTTGGAAATGATAAATTTATCGTTACCGTTTTAACTGATATACCGATTTCAATAAAAAAAAAGGGTTACCGATCGCCTGGTAATGATATGGTAGTGATAAATTTACCTTTACCATAACAGCTTTAATAATAGTCATATTCAAGTTATTTCCAAAGCAAAGGTTGAATGCTCTATCATCACTCATTATATAAATGGAAACCACGGTAGAAAGCAGATATGCAGTTATGCACAATTAAGTATATTCTATAAGGAAGCTAAAAGGTATTTTGATTTGTGTACATAAAGATCATTCAATGGATCAAGCAACAAATATTCTGTTGAAAGCCACTACTTATTTTCCGCTTGGTAAATAATTTTTTTCCACTGTCTTTATAGCACTAAATAAGAATATCTACAAAATTAACTATTTACTATATTACATCATAATGGATGAAGGTTCCATTGCAACTTTATTGTGTCCAATAATAACGCATAGTTACACAATAACGCTAATGCCCACTCTCAAAAATATTAACTATACATGACCAAATATATAGTTTAATATAACAATACATAACCAAATATAGAAGCTTGTGCGAATGCAAAAAAAGACTGACAGGAGCCACTTAGTAGATATTTTTATTGGCAACTTAATATATCCTAGTGCATGGAAAAAATAAAATATCAGAAACTTGATTTTGTAGAATATGACGAAACAATAGTGATTGAATAAAAAAAATCCAAGCGCACAGTACGATATGCCCACAAATTATATTTACACAGGTTTCACTAAGCAATACTATACTAGAAAAGTTTAATGTATAAAATTAATTACACTTAATGATAAAAAAGAACAGCTTTAGCTTATTTAGCCTTCCATATATCTGACTGTTATCTGATACTGTCATCAATCCACCTTTAAGGTTTTAACAGCTAATATCGAAACAAAAATCACAACTGTATTACCAAACATACTATACATGGCCACATAGGGCTGTCAACGGATGCTTTCGGATAGGATAGTGCCATATCCGTATCTGTATCCGAAATTATTTTCGGATATCGGATATCTGTATCCGCTTAATTTTTGGATACGGACAAACATCAGATATTTATCCGCTCCGCCTGTAATTAATAAATTTAAGAGTATAAATAAAAAAAATTGGATCGATATAAAATAATTAGTAGACTAGTGTTTGTAAAAAAACAGAAAATAAAGAAATGTGATGATGAAACTTTGTTTTTTGCTAATATCCATAGGCATATCAAAAAATATTTCAAAATTAAACACTAAAACTACCAATTTTAGTAACATCCAACAGTTACAAAATAATTATTAACTCTATTTTTCTGTTTTGAGTTATATATATTACATCAGTTAGTCAAACGGATATTTTTCGGATATGGATACCACTATAACCATATCCGTATCCGAAAAGCTTTTCGGATATCGGTATCTGCTTTTCGGATAACGCCAGATAACGAATATTTCGGATACAGATTCAGATAGATATCAGATTTTTCGGGTATTCATTGACAGCCCTATGGCCACTCATTGCTGGCATTAGTCCAATACTCAACTAACCGTATATATTTCATTTCACCTGTGTTTATCAAACTGCCACTTTTCTTTTGCTTCATAGCCTGGGCCATTAGGTGCAGTTGCTTGAACTTCAGCACGTTGTCAGCTTTGTTTGCCTTGTGGTCAAACACACTTCCCAAATTTCAAGCCTGTTGTTTATAATGGTACCTCTTCAGCGCGTTGGCTTTATGGTCAATACACATTTATGAAACGATGCTGATGCATTTTAGCATGCATTCAACGCTGAAAAGCTGTAAAAGCAATGTTTTGTCATTGCATAATAAACAAACATGAGTTCTCTCCCTCTCATTGAGGATCAATGTTTATCAAAGAAAAAAAAATAAGTGGATTATTTATAGGGATAGACTTGTTAAGGTAGTAACCAATTCCATATATCATTTTCTTAAAAAAGATCTTTGTTGAGAGTTCACAAAATTGGATGTCTATTGCACGTAAGAAAAAAAAATTGATGGAGGTTCACACTATAGAGTTGGTAAATTATTTACTCGACTCTGAACTATTAGTAAAGCAATATAAGGTTTGTTCAATGAACAGTTCCTGAATGCACTGCTCCTATAATGAAAAAGGAAAAATATTATTTGGTATAGACCTAGATGATAAAGAAAATGGAAAATAAGAATTATTTGTCTTCCAAAATTTTCATTTCCTATGATATATGGATTCCAAACTGACCATTACCAAGGTCAATGGATTGTTAACCATCAGTACATGACCTAAGTGTCCAAATTCAATGGATATCTGAAAGATAAAACGTAACTTTACAGAAATCAAAATAGAGAGCTCAAGTCATCAAAATCAAAAAGGATAACCTGGACAGGGAAACAAAAATAATGAATTACTTGAAATCCTGATTTAATATTATAATTTATCCATGTTCAATAAACCTTAAATATTATATAAAAAAAAGTTGAAACCTGTGGTATGTATATAAACTATTGGAAACCATATCCAAAAATAAAATAGCCTACAATTAACCCTAAAAAAAAAAAAAAAATCTGAAAGGCTGAATCAACAAAGAACTAATAAGTTATGACAACTTAACATACTTCAATGATACAAACTAAATTTATAAAAAAGAATTTACCTTTTGATTTTGTTCCATGCCTCTTTTATATTATTTACAGGCACACTGGTCACCTCTTGGTTAGTTTTCGATCTGTAGCATGGATGAGATATACAATGATCAGTGATTATAAAATGTATAATAGCATCAATCAATTTTATGTACTTGAATACTGGAAGTCTTGCTATTCAGGGTGATTTGTACATCTCTATGTAACCTGCCAAGAAGTTATTATCGTTCAAGGAAAAGAGAATCTATGCATAGAGACAAAATATGCTGTTACTTGTAGTACCATGGAGTTTGATCACTTGTAATATGTTAAAATTGTGCATTATTAAGCTTATGGTATACATGTAAACTATTGGTAACCATATGAGAAAATGAGATTCCCTAAAATTGGCCTAAAAATTCAGGACGGTTGAATCAAAAGACTACTCATTAATTAAAGCAACTTATCATACTTTAAAGACGTGAAGTAAAATTTATAAAAAACTTTTACCTGCTGAATTGATTTCATGTCTCTTTTATATTCTTTAAGGCCTTAGCGGCAAACCTCCTAGTTAATTTTCAATCGTTATCACGGATGAGAGTTCCGTTCTTCCAATTCAGCAACAATTATATGGAAAGTAAATATTTATGATGTCTAATAATAATATTTATGATACAGTTATGGTCATCTTTAATCACAATATTGATGCTATAATTTTAACATCTTTAATCCTTTTGGTAATTTAAGATATCAATTGTTAGTTACATCAAGAGCATGTATAGCTTATGGTTAGAAAAAAGTTTGAAGGAAAATGCCATATATTTTCATACTCAAAGTCAATAAAAATAATGGTAATAATGCACTTAAGGATTTACTGTACAAAAGAATTTACAGTAAGTATAATTAAATTTTAGCAGTAATAAGTAGCAAAGACAGTGATTATCCCTACTCAAAAGAACACACAAAAGGAAGTAATGAACCATATAATTTTTGCGCATGCCTTCTAATTTTGCATCTGTAGCAGATTTATTGTTTTAGCTCTCAACATATTTAAATGAATTTCTACCAAGAAAAACCTAAGTAAGCCAAATAAAATTACCAATCAAACCTGAATGGTTCATAATTATACCTATTTAGTTCTTGTAATGCCAATACCATGTAAAAAAATTCCAATCTAAGAACATTGGATAAAACAGCAACAAAATAAAATAATAAATAGCAAACTTGAAAATCCAAAAATAAAAAATGGATCTGGATATGTGAGCATAACAAACGATTACATTAGCATTTGTGAAATAATATTTGTTTATTTTTATTAGATGGCATTAAACTATTCCTACTACTTTAAAAATTATTATTTAATGATTTAGCACTAGTAAAAATCATTTTATTTTCATGTTTGTTATTCAATAAGTAGGATATGTTATGATTTCTAGAAAATCACCTTAGCACTCAACCAATCTGAAACATTAAAAGTTTAATCATAAATCAGTAGTTAGAGGCTAGCATAACCATTAATGAATGAATAACGTCATAAACAACTATGGTATGACAATACAATGCTTGTCTAAAGTAAATACAATAAAATAGAATGATACATCAAAAATGTACAATAGAATATTATTGGAGAACTGGTGTAGAAAAGGTCGCGATTATAGGCCGAGCTGGTTATTTATTCTGTACTGGTAAAGTGATAATCACTAATAAAACCTTATATTATATATAAAACAACTCGCTCTTAATTGATAATCATCCAACATCAACTACAAATACAAAAGGAATCATAACCACGACACAAAATAAACAATAAGTATGAGAAAAAACATATCTTAATCTAAATTGTCTTCTTTTGCCTTTAGTTCTGCTTTTAGAGATTGATGAACATATCCCAAAGTAAAATTTTGGAACTCAGAATCACATCCCAAAAAATTGATAACCCATGTTCTAAGAGCATCTCCAGTGGCTCAAATTCAGCTCGTAATATTAAGGTAATTGCACCCAGTGGTGCAATTAAGGCTGAATATGAAGGCCCCGATTCAGGATCCAATCCAGGATCCTGTAGTGCAGGCGCCAGGATCCTGGCGCCTACATTTAGAAGTGATAAAGTTCAATCTTATGAACACAAACGACAAATCTAAAGAACGATAAGAAAGATTCAACAAATAACTACCAGGACCGTTTCTGCTCCACAACGGCATAAAGGGTTGGATCCACCATCAGCTAGTGGCTCGACAACTTCGTTTTCAAAAACAACCTATTTTCCAGGTCGTTGATTGCTCGAAGCCTCATCAGTAATTATAAACTTGTCCATGGCTCAAACTTGGAAATGCTGCGTGATATTATGAGCTTACATAGCATAAAACCAGCCCATATGTATATATTTTAGAATTTAACTGTAGACCAGTGCTCCATCCAGCTATACGCACCCGTTGGCCAGTAGTATGTACATTCATCCAGTCACATGTGTACAGTGGAGGATATGACCAAACACTATAGATGAATACGACCATACCATCCATGGCTTCAGTCCCACATGGCTACAGTTCACGAATATGGCTATAGTTCACAAAGATGACCATTCACAAGACAGCCATTATTTATGACCATTCATAACATGGCTACAGTCTCACCATGTACACTGTACACTGACACACTGACATGGAGCGTACAAACAATTCATCATGGCTACAGTCACATGAGATTGGAAAAGTGATTGATTAGTCCCAACGCTTCCATGGTATACATATACTGGTTGGACAGTAAGGTTCACAACCACATTTCAAACTCCACATTTTACATTCACAACTTATAACTTTCAAAATAATGTCTGGTCATTTACTGAAAGCAATAATGTTATGCGATAGCGACTCTAAAAACGAAGTGTACGCTTCAGCTCAACGGCAAGAAGAAGAGGAACTAATACAAATCTACCATGAAGCGTACGGATCCACTAGCGGACAACACGGTGGCTCAACCGTGGGTCGAAGATACTTTTACCGGGATCATGCGGCATTTCATAAAACACTAATAAAAGATTATTTTGCTTCAGATCCAACTTATGGTCCATCCATTTTCCGCAGACGATTTAGAATGAGTCGACCTTTATTTGTAAGAATTCTTCAAAGTATTCAGTTGAATAATAAATACTTCGTTTTTAAGCAGGACGCTGCAAAAAAAACAAGGATTGAGTGGGCATCAAAAGATGACCGCAGCTTTGAGGATGTTAGCGTACGGCACACCCGCCGACGCTCTAGATGACGCTTAAAGTATTGCTGAGAGTACCGCATTGGAAAATCTAGATCATTTCTGTCAATCAGTGGTGGACATTTATGGGGATGAATACCTCTGTACTCCCAACGAAGCTGACGTTGCTAGATTGCGTGAAATGCACGAAAATCGCGGCTGGCCTGGGATGTTAGGGAGTCTAAATTGTATGCATTGGGAGTGGAAGAACTGTCCTAAAGCTTTCCATGGAGCGTACAATGGTAAAGAAAAAAAAACCAACAATCATCTTAGAAGCTGTTGCATCTCATGATCTGTGGATATGGCATGCGTTTTTTGGAATGCCTGGTTCACTTAACGACCTCAATGTTATTGAGCGATCACATTTGTTTAGCGATTTGGCGCAGGGTAAATCAACTCCTGTATCGTTTACAATTGGGCACAACACATACGAGCACGGTTACTATTTAGGAGATGGAATTTATCCTAAATGGAGCACGATTGTGAAGACATTTTCAAATCCACTAACTCCGAAACAGAAAAAATTTGCTAGTATGTAGGAGTGGCAAAGGAAAGATGTTGAGCGAGCTTTTGGGGTTCGTCAATCAAGATTCGCAATGGTTAGTAATCCTTGTAAGTTATGGAAGCGGTCGAAAATGTCTAAAATTATGTTCTGTTGTATCATTCTGCATAACATGATAATTGAAGATGAACGCGAGATGGTTTACCCAGATTACGAGTACGAAGGATCTAGACAACCTCCTCAGATATTCCGAATTTCCGATGAACCAATTCACGGACAGTACGATATGTTTAACGCCGATAAACATGAAATATATCGTAATGCGGCACTTCACAATCGGCTTCAAAAAGATCTAATGGATCACATTTGGAACTCTTATGGCAATCAGTAGATTAAATTTCATAAGCTATGTTTTATTAAGCTTACTTGCTTTGTAATCTGTACAATTTATGTTATGTAATATGTTGAATTGTTTTGATGTGGTACTTATTAGTTGATACATATATACGGACATAAACAAAATAGAATACAACTACTTAATTCATACTACAAAACGCTACTTAATTCGATACAATAAAGGTTGTGCATGACTTCATAAGTCAAATACAGTATAAATGGTAATACACCACTACCTAACTAAATTACATACGTCTTGATCCGGCCCGACTATCAACAATACGCTGTTTGTAATCCATCCAGTACTGCCTAGATAGTAGATCCATTCCCGTAACATCCTTTTCCATTACCATAGTCTCTTGATGTTCCCGCTCCAACTCGAACCTACCCCGTTCAATCTCGGTCAACTGTTTTAATATCTCCAGTTTTTCTGAACTATTTCGTAGACGATCTTCATTTTCTTTCGCATGTTTCTCGTACATCTTCGCCAAACAAGAATCAAGCTGGGTTTAAACAGCATTTTTCCTTTTCGCAACATGTTGACCCATTAGTCTAGCATCTTCATCAATTTGGGGGTTTTCTTCTGCACCCTCGTTAGAATCGTGTTGTGAAGAATCTCCTGGACTTGAAGTATACGAATTTCGGTTTGTCTTTTTCTTCTCTTTACCATTTGATTGAACATCTCTTAAGCTTTTCACATTACTAGAACTCCATTTGGGATTACTAACGAGTACGTCATAACAATTAGCAAACTGGTAGTAATGAGGTTTTTTTATACCATTTTCTCTTGGAAATAATTTCAAGAATTGATCGTTCGCCATTCGCTTCTGAAAATGATAACGTAATAACCGTTTGTATACATTCATGCTATAGAAATGGAAAAATTATTCAACCAAATTATAGTTTTCAAGATTATTACCAGTTCGGCTTCGCCTCCCATTCCACTAGGGTTCGCAGTTCTGATTTTGTGAACTTGAGACTCGAAGAATTGGGTTTGTCGATTAATCTTTCCAAATCGACCAGTAAGTGCAGAGATTGATCTCGTCTTGGATACGTGTTTCTTGTTGTACGTAGCCATAACTTTACCCCAGAATACCTCATTGCTTTGGTCATTTCTCTTCGCCGAGTCGTTAGAAAAGTGGCAATATATATAGCAGAGATCTTTATCTTCGTCTGCAGTCCAAGGAGCATATGAATGAAACGATAGCGGAGGAGCATAATGAGGGATAAAATCTTCGACTGGTTGAGAATCGATATCCCAAGTATTCGAATTCATCGCTTCGTTGTAGGAGTTGAATGGAAATGGCATAGCTTGCTGCTTACGATTTTGGGTGGAAGTAGATAAATTTGTGTGTTTTCAAAGTGATATTCATACATGAATATATAGAAGAAATATGACCGTTTCTAGCCGTTGTAATCTGAAATATGACCGTTTATAGCCGTTATGGTTTAAAATATGACCATTTATAGTTGTTGTATTCCGAAATACGACCGTTGGAGGGGTAATACGATTACGACAAGTGCTGGAAGGGGGGTCGGATCCTGGCGCCTGTAGTGCAGGCGCCAGGATCCTGGCGCCTACATTGTAGGCGCCAGAAGCTAGCGCCTACAATGAAGGCGCCAGGATCCGATTCAGGATCCTGGATTGGATCCTGAATCGGGGCCTTCATATTCAGCCTTAATTGCACCACTGGGTGCAATTACCTTAATATTACGAGCTGAATTTGAGCCACTGGAGATGCTCTAAGTCATAATATATTTAAATGTCCAAACTTCATAATAAGTATATGTTAAAAGTAACGATTTAAGCTGGAATATAAAGCTGCTAGAACAAAAGCAATGAGAACAAAAGGAAAAAATTTAGTGATGAATTATAGGCTAGCTGTAGGTACTTTCCCTTTAATTTAAACGAAATGCTTAGCATGAAACTCCTTTTTTACATGTAATCACATCAAAATTTCATTTTTAATTTTCAGTTAAGATTTCAATTTCAACTCAGAGTGGAAGGCTGGAAGCCTGCCAACCAGAAGATTACCGCACAGTAAAGCAATACAGAGTGGCAACGAAACTACAATTTTGAAATGATTTTTTTTTCATATGTAATCACATCAAAAAAATTCATTAATGGTAAAGCAATACGGAGTTTTACTAAATGACTAAATAAGAATAAAGTATTTTTAGCAAGAAATACCGCACAGTAAAAAAATTAAAACGAAAAAATAAATAATTAGCATAACTTTTACGCTTACATACAATTACTTTTTAATGACAGTAGATGAAGAGTGGCAACGAAACTACAGACACTCATCTAAAATTCACGCCATAGTGCATATAAGCAAAATTATGACTTTAGTTTTGGACATGCATGTAACATAGTTTATAGGCCAGTCACCATCACCAAATTATCTCTGCCTATTAATTTCCTTTCCAACCAAACTTTATGGGTTCCAGTTGAATGGAAAAGGAAAGCAGCTAGTAATGATGAGAGAGTGGCACTTAAAATGTTAAGAGTTTTCTTCTTCTTCCTATTATGCAAACTATGAGGCAAGAGAAGCAAACTATGAGGCAAGAGAGCAAACATGGAATATGTAATAAATGTAAACGGTGAATACGTAATATGGAATATGTAATCAAGGTTACATTTAATTTTGTGATATAGTATCACATAAATGTAAACGGTGAACATGGTCGCTGTAATTTAGAATGTGAAATAAATATCATTAAATTCACTTTAATTTTTAGATAATTATTGAGATATATAAATATAAAAGTTTCAGTATAAAAGTTTCAATACAAATTCACAATAACTTAGAATGCAAGATTGAATATATGTTATTGGTATGTGCAGTGTGAGTATCATGAAAAATAGATCTATTTTCAAATTTCAAACCGATAATAAATGCACAGTAGAATACAATCAACGGCAATTAATTATTATTATATTTCAAGCTTGATTTCAGTTTTTTTTAATAATGCAACTAATCATGTATGAGTTCTTGAATTAATACTCTTTTTGGCTAATTAAACTAATTAATAACCATAAACTAAGGCAAAATCATGTTAATATATAAATTGCTCTTGGAATTTGATTAGCGATGCGTTGTTTGATTTCGAGATATTCAAACATATGACTTTCTTGGTATATAACTTCATTTTGTTGTCAATCTATACCAGACATTCGCTCCAAGTATTAATAAAAAAATCGAGTACTTTTGAGTTGTGGCATAGGTAATGTTAATGGTTATATTTTGTACTATTATACATATTATAATTTTGACACAAAATAATGTATAATTGCTGATAATAGACAACTTAAGGCAACAAATATGTCATATGATGCTCCATCCTATTATCCCTAATATTCCATTTGTAATATTAAGTGTTTTGGAAGATAATTAATAGGTACTCTATGCAAATTTGGTGATGTTTCACACTTCATATGTTATAACCGAATAGAAAAAAGCAGTAAAACTTTAGACATCTTCCCTTTATATGCATTTATTTGCACGCGGTTGCTAAAAATATACCGCTACACGTGTACTGAATCTAAGAAAAGAATGAGTGAACACGAAAAAGGAAATAAACGACTACAAATTTTTAAGGGCGCTTAAATCCAAAATAATGCACTGGCCATAGTTTCAAAAATTCAAATCTTGCACAAATTTCTAATTCAAAATCCAAAATAATGCATTGACCTAGCAGTAAAACCATTTATGTCAATGCCAGATTGGTAAACCTATTAAGATATATTTTTGTATGTTAATACCCAAAATACAAACATTTTGTGAAATGCCATTCATGCATTCCAAATGCACTTCTTACTCATGTGGTTATTTCCAATGAAAATGTGTAACTATTTGTTGTATCAATCATAAATATCTAAATTTTTAATGACAAATAATTATTTTGAAAAAAAATGCGCATAGCACAAAATTTTTTTTACTACATAATTGCAAAAGTGTTTTTTGAAACCTACTTTTCAAGAGTGGGCACTAATTCGAAAATAAGACACATCCTAATTTCCAAAAAAAAAAAAAAAACAGAATCCTCTTACTAATTTAGAAGCATTATCTATCATAGATTTCAGGCAATTATCTATACTATAATATTACATGCCAAAAAAAATGGTTTGATATAAGTCATAAGATTACATTACTTTATATTAAGAAGTATTATATGCAGTGGCGGATACAGGATTTTACGAATGGTGTTTCACCAATCAATAGTCAACGAATTATTAAAAAAAAAATCATAATATAGTTTCTTTCAAAAGTAATAGAAAAAAATAACTCTTTGTGACATTTTCTCAAACACCTTGTAAACCCTTTTTTTAATCATCAAACTGTAGCAAATTAGATAACATGGAAATATAAAAAAAAACCGAATGGATGAAGACGGAGAAGCTGGAGAGATGGAGAAGTTGTCAAATTGGAGAATGGATGAAGATGGAAAAGCTTGAGAGATGGACCAGCTGTTGGTATTGCAAATAGCTTTTTCTGTTTTTGAGAATGATACATGAGTATGAAGCAGCTGGTATGGTGCACAGACGTTTCCTTGTTTGGAAAAGTATATACTGGAGTGTCTTCAGGGTATAGTAGATGTCAGCCCTTGTGCAGCTGCTGGTATAGTATACGTCATACCTTATGCAGTTGTGCTCGCAAATATCTATTTTTTTTCTTTCAGAATAATGGTGTCTCACTTGACACACAGTGCACCTACATGCATCCGCCACTGATTATATGCAATCACGTAGAAAGCATAAACAATAAAAATAGAGTTACAATATGTATACATATTGAATAAGGAAAATATAAGCATAAATATTTGAAAGGCAAAAGATTTTACCTGCAACAAATTTATTTATAAATTTTGTCAAATAGATTTAGGTAAACATGAAAACAACTTATGAGTTGCTCATTTTTCAAAGGATTGCAGTTCGCATCATCGTTGTCTTCCCATTTTAAGAATTGTAATTTGTCAATGGTTAATTAGTTCACTGATGAATATACACTTTGATTGTTTGTTTTAGTAATAAAGTTATATATGTTGTATATATAACTAATCATATTTAAAGCATCATTAACCAATGTATTATTATTTATGTATATACGTTATTCATCAATGGTTAATTAGAACTATATTTAAAGCACTGTTAACAATTAGTTCACACTTTTATTGTATGGTTATTTTTATGGAAACAAAATAAATGGTTTTATAATAATGCTTGTCAACTAATGGTTGTGTGTTAATGTATTTCTATCGAAACCCAAAAATAAAAACATAAGTGAAATGTTTAGTATTTTAAAAATTGACCTCAGTTTAGAAATCCCAAATGAACTTGAACAAAAACGGAAAGGCAGATCTTTGAACTTTGCTAGATACATGCAAGAAAGTAACAAAGTTGAAATCATGTAAAAGGTTAAAGAGCAATAAAATAATGCTCCTGACCTTTTGGATACAGATGGGCAAGGAAAAACAAAGTCTGAGAGTGTGCCAGAGAACCTATAGGCTTAGCGAATGAAGTAGCAAATCTATGAATTGAGAGACCAGACTATAACTTTGCAAAATCTTTTGAACCCTACAGCTCGCCGTCCAAAGATTTCCAATATTGATGTGCAATGACCTCACTATGGCCCTGTAAGTCATCATTGTTTAGCAATGTATGGTTCCAGAAGTCAAACGTAAGAGAAAAAATTCAATACTCCCCAGCAAGGTTATCACGATGCCAAGTCGAGCCAACTCGAGCCATTGCTGTCTAGAAAACTAGTCGACAAGTCGTCCGACTAGTCGTGACTAGTCGACAAGTCTTTTATATACATATATTTATTAGACTTAAATATATAATATAATTAGATATAAAGATAACATAATAATAGGTTACTAGCCAGCATAATATAATTAGATATTGAATCTGTTAATGCCGGCATGATTTTCATTCCCGCAAAAACTGCATTTAACCACATCTTTATTGCTCAAGTTCGGCCAAAATGCATACTTCCAACCGGAATCATTTGATTTAGCTTTCCTCTTAGGATCTTTAGTCATCTCATGCCAAGTATTTTCTGTGTTACTCTCCATTTCAACTGCTGCATTTATAATAAAAAACAAATCAGTTAATTATTATTTTCTAAAAAAAAAACATAAATTTGATCCATGTTGTGGTTGCTTGGTTGTGCTTGTTTTGAAAAAAAAAATACATTGAAAAACTCTCTTTTTATACATTTAAAATCATTAAACTTGAAATGCGCTTTTTCCATTTCTTCCAAATAATATAGATCAGTTTTAAAACTTAAAATTCTTTTCAAAAATATATATGCCTGGTTAATTAGTTAGTAGTTACCTTTTAGAGGAGAAAATTTTAAATATATACGTTAGTATATATTATTTGACAAAAGTATGGTTTACAGTAAACCATGTTGTTTGACAGAAGTATGATTTACATTAAAATGTATCCAATAGGAACAAATATGTACATATATTTGTAATTTTTTGACACATTACAATATTAATTTAAAAAGGATAGCAGTCAATTTATTCTATTACAAACATTAGTTTCTCATGTCACCATATTCTTAAGCACAGTTTACGTTTGACTTTTGGGTCCAAAAAAAAAACAAATCATGTAAAATACCTGGGGATGGCAGCGATGAGCAGGGCGGAGGAGCAACGGCGAGGAGCAGGGCGAAGGAGCAGCGGCGAGGAGCCGGACGGATGAGCAGCGGCGAGGAGCCAGACGGAGGAGCAGCGGCGAGCCAAGACGAGAAGCAATTAGGTTTTTTTTAATCGATGTTCGATTTCTGTTATCACGAGGAATATCGATGTCGACTTAGCTCAATTTAGAGTTTCTGGGCTCAATTTACGGTTTCTGGGCTCGATTTGGGGTTTTCTGGCCGATTACCGTCGAAATCAAAAAGTCGAATGTCGTCGAATTTTTTTGAGTGACTTGTCGACGACTGGTCATCGACGCGTTAACAATGCTCCCCAGGATAGAGAAGAATGCGAGATACGTAGATTCAAAAACTACCTGCATGCTTTCAAATGTACTGTTACTAATATTAAAATGCATGATAAGATATTGCTCAAACATCTTGTCAATTTCGCTAAGACTATCATATTTTGTTCAAAATAAACTAATTTAATAAACAATATTTATATCATCCAATTTGTATATAAACTTTATTTTAACTTATAGATTTCTTTAATATGAACAAGATGAGCAATAGTCATTTGTTTACCAAAGAAACTAAAATACAATATCTCCCCCACACTAAGTTAGTGCGAATAATTTATTGTACCAATAAGATAGACAGGTAATGACTTTAGACATAAAATTTACACATGCATATAAATTGATAAAAAGTTATAGTTGAACATAAAACATGAAATGACGTGTGTGATTTTTATGAAATAAAGGCATAAAATTGTCGCTATTAGGTGACCCAATGGACAAAATGTAACAGTTGAAATTATAGAACAAAAATACGGAACACCATATTGGAAAAAAACCAGTGTGCTACAAAGATATTCAATTGCCTGGAAGACGAAAAAGATGTATTACAGTTAACCACAGTGTAGAGAATAACACATCTTAATAGGCATAAAGGCAAACAAAAACAAATGTGAACAACATTGGATAGAGAACGTAAAAGAGGAGACATTTCAAATTAGCTACGGGGGATAATATTTTGATGAAAACAAAAACATATTTAGTGCCATTTTCGTAGGAACTATCCTGGAAATGACATATTGCTATATAAGAAAGACGAGAGGTCCACAATTCCAAACTATTCTACATTTGGCATACTGAGCCAAGTATATTTGGTGATTAATTTTTCTAGTTCCAAAATAGCAGATTATTCGCTATGCTTTGCAATATGGGAAACATCAATAAATGTAGAAAAAAAAACTCAATTAAAACTTTTGAAATAGATCATGCGTATAAATATACATCGATAAAACCATAATTCAGCTAACGAATAAAAAAGAGGAATAACTAAGTTATTTAATCATCACATTATTAAATGCATCGTAGGTTTCACATCTATAAAGCTAATACCAAAAAAAGTTATTGCAGTGTGTGAAACTACACAGCTGCTTATTAATGAACTGCAGTAAACAAAATTCTTTTTATGAGCATACTTACTAAAGTCAGCAGTACAATGTCCAGTGAATACATAGTTCATACCATATTCTTCTTTACAGTTAGTATAAATCACAAACATATCAAAGAGAAGTAGAGGATCAAATAAGTGTTGGAATTCGTAAGTATTGAATGAAACATACTTTTTCCATTAAGCGAACAGGTGCGACTATTAAGTGAAAGGATGTGACTATTAGAAGCATGCTCTTCCGCGAAAAGACACTCCGTGAAAAGACGCTTCGCGAAAAGACACTTCGCGAAAAGACACTTCGTGAAAAGACACTTCGCGAAAAGACACTTCCTTTCACCAACGGTCATATTTCCCAATGGTCATATCTCAGCGAAAAGACACTTCGCGAAAAGACACGTCACGAAAAGACACTTCGCGAAAAGGCACTTCATTTCGCCAAACGGTTACATTTCAGCGAAAAGACACTTCGCGAAAAGACACTTCCTTTCATAGAAAGAGATGCGTCTGTACGAAGAGGTACGAGTACGACCGTTCGAAAGAGATGCAATCGTACGAAGAGGTACGGGTGCGACCATTCAGAAGAGATGCGATCGTACGAAGTGGTACGTGTGCAACCGTTCAGAATGGATGCGGATAAACTATAAATAAGGAGGAAACCTGATCACTTTCCGAACTGAATTTCCAATCCGAACTTCCTTCCCTCTTCTTTAATACGCTTATAAATAATCATAGAGTGACATACTCATTACAATCTCGTGCAAAATACGTCTGTTGTATCTTGGGAGAATTTTGAAATAAAATTCTTAAGGAAATTGTTACGACAAGCCTCAGACATCATCGGGTTAGACTTCTAGTTTATTTGTATATTTATATACATTATTCTATAATCTCTCATTTCTCTATGTTGTGCTATTTCTTAAAATAGTATAATGTTGTTGTTGTAAATTGATTACAACATACTTATTGCGAATATTGAATTCCAGAGTAGTGGAAATTCAACTTATAAACTTGTGCGACGAGTTTAGAATTGATTGTTCTCTGTTTTGGTATACTAAACGTATAACAATAAGCAACGCAAAGAATAACTCATCAGCTATGTTCATTCTGAAGTCATCAAAGTTTGCTCTTTTATTGTAACCATGTTGAAACACCCCACCTCCGTTAGGGTCACTCTCAAAGGGAATGCCCTAATTTTGGTGGAGGTTTATAAGTATAAGTCACAGATATACAAGACAGATATAAGAACACATATTTTTGAACAGCGGAAAAACAACAACTTTTATTTCACTAAAAATACGTGTTACAACAACCATACCATAATTGTCTTACAATACTTCCAAAAACATAACATCTTCATAACTATCTTGATTACATTATTTAAAGAAGCATAAAGATAACATAAATAAACTACAAAAGTCCCATAGTTGTTGTCCAAAGCCATAGTCCAAAACGAAAAGATCCAAGCAATACATTCTCTCTCTTCAAGCTGGATATGAAGGCTGGTCAAGCTGCGGTATTCCCTCCCTGTGGACCTGGGGGGGGGGGGAACGGAAGAAAAGAAGACGAAAGAAAAGTAGAGTCAGACATAAAGCCTGAGTAAGTCTAGGACTATTCAGTCTATGAATAAAGAACTGGGTATGATAAGTATAAACTAGAAATGGGAAAGCACCATAAACTTAGTTAAGTTGTCTAGGGTCGAATATACTATCGCACCCCATTTTAATCTCTGTACCCATATAAACTAGTTCCCAACAGGCACCCCATAATCAGGGTGAAGTGATCCATTTTATGATGATCGGCTCCTACTCGCATAGTTACATGTGTCTTACGGCCCCCGATGTTGTAGTTACCTATGCTGGTCCCACCATGGGGTGCATCAAGTCCCATGGTGGCGGCCCGACACAATCCTAGAATGCACAGGTACTCTACTGGTGCCCAGTGCCTTATTTTTCTGCGCCGGAGTGTGTGCACGCCCGCACCCCGTTAGAACCTACACTGCTGCACCACCGCCGTCGATTTGACCTCTTACAATCAGCCCAGTAATCGTGCCCCACCCTGCCTAGTTTCAGGGTATCATGATACCTTGTAGGGTTACTGCGAAAAGGGTCCTCCGCTACTAGGTTTTCTATTTCTAGCCAACATGCTAAGTTGGTTAAGTGTTTTATAAACCTAACCCCCCAATCAGTCTGTTTAGTTTAGCATGTTCCATTTTGATTAAGTATTAATATAATTTACTTAATCCTATCAATCCATACTCAGCCTTAATTGTCTTATTAAAGCCTTGACCTCTCACATTAGACAGGTATTGTTGTGGCTGCCTGTTGCCGGTTGGGTCCGGGCAGTCTTACGCCACAACTCAGTCTAACCTCGGGTCCTTATTGGGCTCCATGTTTAACCACCCACATTGGATAGGTATTGTTGTGACTACTGGACAGCCGGGCGGTTCCGGGCAGGTTTACATCACAACTCAATCCAACCTCGGGTTAAACACATCGTATTTTCTACATTTACATATTTTGTCTTTCTTCTTTTTATATGTAAATATTTGCGGCCCATTATTCAAAATCAATTTAAGCTAATGGTGTAAAGGTTTACACCAATCATGGGCCCAACCCATTCTTGAATTTGGGCCCATCTACTTTTATATTTTCATTTATTAATTAATTTGGCCCAACGCTATTTCCCCCGTTTAATACGTTCGTTTATTATAATATATGTTGGGCTTAGCCTTTTTAAGCCCAACTTAGCCACGTGAAAAAGGGGAGGCTTAAAACGTGATTGTATACACAAAAAGGGGAATGTGAACGCATGAACTTGCAACATAACGTTGGAACTACAAAATAGAAACAGGTGTACTTGTATTGTAGTAACATATACTTTGGTCATAAAGCATAAGTGACATGAATCAAACCATGTAAACTTGTAGTTAAGTTAAGAATCTAACTAAATTAGATATCATTATTGACACATAGTCTTAACTACAACATAAACCTATATTTTTACTTAGGCATAATTTCAAACATAAGCAAATCATGTTTATAAAATTACTATATGTTTACAAAGGTGCTTACTTTTGTTACTAATACAAAAGTATAGTTCAACTAGAATTATTCCAACTTAATCATGATTTTTAATCTATTCACATAATCATGGCACAAATATACCCAAACATGAAATCATGGTTTTTGATCTATTCATGTAATCATGACATAAATAATACATGAATCATTTTATTCATATGGTTAATGCATAGACAATACTTAAACATGAATTATTTTATTCATATGATTATGGCATAAGCAGTACTTAAACATGCATCGATCTATTCATATAATCATGGTCTTCATTCTCTTCATAGAATTATAGCATAAGCATATCTAAACTTACATCATGGTTTTTATTTTATCTATGTAAACTTGCAAGAGGAATGTAATTCTAATGTAATTCTAATGTAACTTATGATAACAACATGAGCCTAAAAACATGTTTTTCAATTGGGCATAATAACGAACATAGTTTAGTCATGTTCCTAAAATTAATACAAATTTACAAAGATGCGTGCTTTTGTCATTATCACAAAAATATGATTTTTGTACTTGAACTATGATGCCAATTCCAACATAACTTCATATGAATCATAATACTTAGGTGAATCAAATTACACTAAAGATGACCATAGAATTTTACATCATGTTGTCATAACAATAGATCATGGACTTGCATGAATTCCAATTAAAATATCATAACATATAATTGTTAACATGAATCATATACTTGCATGAATCTTAAATAAATTATTACAACATATAGTTGTTAACATAAATCATATACTTGCATGAATCTTAAATAAATTATTACAACATATAGTTGTTACTTTCAACATGAATCATATGCTTGCAATTATCAAATGGGTGTTGTAAATAACCACCACAAACATGTAGTTTTTCAATATGAATCATATGCTTGCATAAGTCCCAATCAAAATTCCACAACATGTGGTTGTCAACATAAGCCACATACTTGTATGAATCAAACCATAGCATTGCCAAATCGTTAGAATCAAAATAACATACAAATATAAGTCATTATCGCCACAATTCCATTTCGTTTCCAACGCAAATCGCGTACTTGCAAATATCCAATCGTATTCCATAATATTCCCAAATCGTTTTGCATCAAAGCAACATACAAAAATATTATTATTGTCGCCACAATTCCATTTCTTACATTACACAAATCAACACAATTATTTAATTCATATCGGAATAGCACTCTACTTACAGCGTATGACGAATCTTTAATTCAGAAATCTGAATTCTGAATTTGGAGATGCTATCCTTTGTTGTAGGCGTTGATTTGATTTGTTTAAGTTTAACTTGTAGTTGCTTTATGCTTTAGAGTTTGTCTCCTAATTGTCTCTTTATTTTCTGACGGCTATCCTCAGTCTCTCCTCAGCAGCATGACGGTCTCATCTCCATTTTAGTTTATGTGAATTAGGGTTAGTCTTAGGTCCTTTTTATAGAGTTTCTGAGTTGATTTAGACCGTCGATGGAGCTTGGTTTAATAATAGCCGTTCGTTCAAAGAAGATACCAACCAGGAGCTGACACCTAGCCCTAGTGACAAGGCAAGGCTCGGAAAATCGACCAAACATAGACTAGGCCAGCCAGGGTGGGCTGGGTTTGACCTGGCTCTGGGGCCAGGTCGACAGCCCAGTCGACACAGTGTCGACTTGGCAGTCGACACGGGTGTCGACTGCCCTGTCGACTTCGAGCCCAGGTCGACTGCCAAGTCAACCTGGGTGCCTTAGGCGGGAATTTTCCCGCCCTGGCCAATTGGGCCCGATTTTGAATTTTAAACTTGTTTTTCTGAGCTGTTTTCGTCTGTTTGAATTTTAACCTGAATTCTGAAACTTCCGGAGGCCATATCTTCTTCATACGGACTCCGTTTTTCGAAAACTCGTACTCTATTTCGCGTATTTTTCCGAGATGAACACAATGGCGTATCCCATTTCCCTTAATTCTTTGATTTGAAATTAATTATACTTTAATTTGTGAATTTCACTGTTATAGAATACACGGGGTGTTACATTCTCCCCCACTTAAAAGGATTTCGTCCCCGAAATCTTCAAGTTTAGGAAAAATATATATATATATCCTAACATCCAAACATCCATCTACTCATCCATCAAACACGAGTATCCATTGTCCTTAAAAGACTTCTAATGCTTCATGATCATATGCGAAGTGTGTGTGTACATGTACTTATCTAATGCAAAATCAGGCGGTCTACTGATTCAGTTGACCTCCTTAATGCGAATTATGTAAGTGCCATGAATCCATTATGTATGCAAATTTTCTTATTCATGATTCTACATGAGTGCACAATTATTCATACAAATGCAACATCCATTTGACAACACATTAAAGTTCAACCATATACGAATGCAAACATATATGCATATGCAATATGAAGTGACTGAGCCGATCTAAAACCTAGGTTGTGTGTGTATATGCAACCACGAGCAACCACTAGCAATCACTTGCAACCACTTGCAACCATCATCCATAACATGTTTCAATTACATGTTTTCATCCAAAGAGTTTCTACCTAAAAGATAGGGTCGAGGAGATATACCTAAAAAGATAGATAAAAGCGCAACTTAAGGAAAAAGAAAGATCAAGGATGTACCCTCGAAAAGAAAAGGGTAGGCAGTGCGTATTCTAGCTTCAGTTTCCCAAGTCGCGTCTCCCTCGGCGTCGCTCCACTGAACTTTGACGAGCTTGACTTCGCGGTTGCGTAGCTTCTTCACTTCCGTTCCTAATATGCGGGTTGGAACTTTCCTCACGGTTGCTTCGCGCTCCACTTCAGCTTCTTCTAGGATATTTGGCTCTACCACTTCAGCAGACTCATGTAGACATTTTCGGAGATGTGAAACATGAAAAACGTTGTGAACCCCGGCCAATTTTTCGGGTAGCTCTAATCTATAGGCCATTTTCCCAATTTTCTCAATGATAGGAAATGGTCCTACCTAAAGGTACAGTCGAATGATCGAAGCAAGTAAAATCTTTGTGCCCATTAGGCAATGTCAAAACTGGAAACCTATGCCACATATATATTGACTAGGAGAAGAATTCTCTAAGCATCAGCCCCGAAGACCGAAATCAACATCAGACTGACACCCAAAGAATTACTCAACCCAACCACCATATATGATTCTAGGAAACTAAGCATGATGGACTCCTTTTAGGTCACAAGGGAGTCCCTTCCTAAGACCAACCTGTATCCTATTAAACCCAAAAAGTTTGGTCAATCCAACGAACACCCTCAAGCCCCAACATGTGTTACTAACAGACGAGTCATACTCCCTATGGGGTTTGCAATAGAAATTGGATTAAGAATAGGACCGAGAGGATATACACAAAAGATAGCATGCAAGTGAGCTCTACAGGAAGAGAGAGATCAAGGATATACTCTTAAGAAGAGATATGATGCACGAATCTAGTCTTCAATCTTCCGAGTCGCATTCCTTGAGGTTAACTCCATTATGCTTTGTCTGTCTTTAACTTCGCAATTTCGTAGCTTCTTAATTCTTGTTTCCAAAATATGAGTTGGAACCTATTTCACTGCTGCCTCTCGTTCCACTTTCACTTATTCTCCTTCTAGTATACTTGGCTCAAGCATAACTGCGTACTCATGGTTCCATGCAAGCTCTCCAAAATTCACTAGTGAATCTTGGATCTTATTCACTTACTAGAAGGTATTCCACATAGATGAATTATCTCTTGAAAATAAACAAATGTCAACTATGTTGCCAAATGTATTTACTAAGGTGATTCTTTACGACTCATGCATAAGCGAAATGAACCTTCTGCCTTAGTGGCAAACACTACTGGAGCGCCCCATTCTGAAATGCTCCTTCTAATGAACCCCTTCTCTAGAAGCTCTTTAATCTGTTTACTGAGCTCTTTCCTTTCCCGTGGAGCCATGTGTCTAACGGGCAACGCAACGGGCTTTGCATTGTCTACAAGATGTATACGGAAGTCTATCTCCCGCTTCGGAGGCAAGCCCTTCACCTCTTCGAAGACATCCGGATATTCCCGGACCACTCTAATCGATTGCAAACTTTCAACAGAGGCATCTAGCGATTCAAGATAACTAAGCATAACCGCATACGAGGGATTACAAGAAATTTCCAAAGTATTACCGAGCTGGGTTAGGAGCCTAACAACCCTTTTCTCACAATCAAGGATGGCCCCATTACTGGATAGCCAATCCATGCCCAAAATCAAACCATATCCCGAAAAGCCCAAAACAAAGGCACTACATTGAAATTCTACGCTTAGAATAGAAATTTTCAATCCCAAACAGATCATAGACAAATGAGCTGGGCCCCCAATTGGGTTTGAAACAATTAAGGGGTCCTCTACCATACTAGTTTTTAGGTGTAGAGATTCTACTAAAGCAGACGAGATAAAGGAGTTTGACGCGCCGGAATCAAATAAAGTGCGAACGGGGTGATCATAAAGATAAACTATACTTTCTACAGAAGTATTTATACCTCGCTGTTGCAGAGGTGGCGCTTCTAGCACATGAACCTGCACCCCTGAGGTGGATCCAGCCCTCTGCCCCTGCCCTCGTTTCTTTGGGCAGTCCTTAGCCATGTGGCCTGTCTCACCGCAAGAAAAGCATCCACCATTCATCTTGGCCTTCTTTTTCCGGCAATCTTTCACTAAGTGCCCCACTTTGCCACAGAATTTGCACTCCCTCTTCTCTCGGGACTTGTTGTCTTTCCCGCCCTTCTCAAAGTCTGTCTTCTCAGGGCAGTCTTTGCTGATGTGTTCAGTCTCCCCACAATGAAAACATTCTCCTTGCTTTCTTTTCCTCTTTCTACAATCCATGGCTATGTGCCCTTCCGTACCACAAAAATTGCATTTCCTTTTTTCCCGCTTCTTATTATTACTGTTACGATCCTTTCTTGGTTGACTATTATTCGTCTTCCTACTCTGGGACTCTTCCGCTTGCTGGTTCACGTGGAGGAGGAGGAGTGAAAGCGTCAGCAGCTGGGGAGTAAGGTCTCCAGACATGCTGAAACAGAAAGGGTAGATTCAAAACGAAGGATAAGAGATAGTACCTATGGCTTTGGGGAGGGGACTTTGCCTTTTAAAATAAAATAATATTTTTATCTTTTAAAAATGCTTCTTTAAATTTCCTTTTTGAAAATAAATTTTCAAAACTTTTTATCTTATCTGGTAAACCTATGCTCTGATACCAAGTGAAACACCCCACCTCCGTTAGGGTCACTCTCAAAGGGAATGCCCTAATTTTGGTGGAGGTTTATAAGTATAAGTCACAGATATACAAGACAGATATAAGAACACATATTTTTGAACAGCGGAAAAACAACAACTTTTATTTCACTAAAAATACGTGTTACAACAACCATACCATAATTGTCTTACAATACTTCCAAAAACATAACATCTTCATAACTGTCTTGATTACATTATTTAAAGAAGCATAAAGATAACATAAATAAACTGCAAAAGTCCCATAGATGTTGTCCAAAGCCATAGTCCAAAACGAAAAGATCCAAGCAATACATTCTCTCTCTTCAAGCTGGATATGAAGGCTGGTCAAGCGGCGGTATTCCCTCCCTGTGGACCTGGGGGGGGGGGGAACGGAAGAAAAGAAGACGAAAGAAAAGTAGAGTCAGACATAAAGCCTGAGTAAGTCTAGGACTATTCAGTCTATGAATAAAGAACTGGGTATGATAAGTATAAACTAGAAATGGGAAAGCACCATAAACTTAGTTAAGTTGTCTAGGGTCGAATATACTATCGCACCCCATTTTAATCTCTGTACCCATATAAACTAGTTCCCAACAAGCACCCCATAATCAGGGTGAAGTGATCCATTTTATGATGATCGGCTCCTACTCTCATAGTTACATGTGTCTTACGGCCCCCGATGTTGTAGTTACCTATGCTGGTCCCACCATGGGGTGCATCAAGTCCCATGGTGGCGGCCCGACACAATCCTAGAATGCACAGGTACTCTACTGGTGCCCAGTGCCTTATTTTTCTGCGCCGGAGTGTGTGCACGCCCGCACCCCGATAGAACCTACACTGTTGCACCACCGCCGTCGATTTGACCTCTTACAATCAGCCCAGTAATCGTGCCCCACCCTGCCTAGTTTCAGGGTATCATGATACCTTGTAGGGTTACTGCGAAAAGGGTCCTCCGCTACTAGGTTTTCTATTTCTAGCCAACATGCTAAGTTGGTTAAGTGTTTTATAAACCTAACCCCCCAATCAGTCTGTTTAGTTTAGCATGTTCCATTTTGATTAAGTATTAATATAATTTACTTAATCCTATCAATCCAGACTCAGCCTTAATTGTCTTATTAAAGCCTTGACCTCTCACATTAGACAGGTATTGTTGTGGCTGCCTGTTGCCGGTTGGGTCCGGGCAGTCTTACGCCATAACTCAGTCTAACCTCGGGTCCTTATTGGGCTCCATGTTTAACCACCCACATTGGATAGGTATTGTTGTGACTACTGGACAGCCGGGCGGTTCCGGGCAGGTTTACATCACAACTCAATCCAACTTCGGGTTAAACACATCGTATTTTCTACATTTACATATTTTGTCTTTCTTCTTTTTATATGTAAATATTTGCGGCCCATTATTCAAAATCAATTTAAGCTAATGATGTAAAGGTTTACACCAATCATGGGCCCAACCCATTCTTGAATTTGGGCCCATCTACTTTTATATTTTCATTTATTAATTAATTTGGCCCAACGCTATTTCCCCCGTTTAATACGTTCGTTTATTATAATATATGTTGGGCTTAGCCTTTTTAAGCCCAACTTAGCCACGTGAAAAAGGGGAGGCTTAAAACGTGATTGTATACACAAAAAGGGGAATGTGAACGCATGAACTTGCAATATAACGTTGGAACTACAAAATAGAAACAGGTGTACTTGTATTGTAGTAACATATACTTTGGTCATAAAGCATAAGTGACATGAATCAAACCATGTAAACTTGTAGTTAAGTTAAGAATCTAACTAAATTAGATATCATTATTGACACATAGTCTTAACTACAACATAAACCTATATTTTTACTTAGGCATAATTTCAAACATAAGCAAATCATGTTTATAAAATTACTATATGTTTACAAAGGTGCTTACTTTTGTTACTAATACAAAAGTATAGTTCAACTAGAATTATTCCAACTTAATCATGATTTTTAATCTATTCACATAATCATGGCACAAATATACCCAAACATGAAATCATGGTTTTTGATCTATTCATGTAATCATGGCATAAATAATACATGAATCATTTTATTCATATGGTTAATGCATAGACAATACTTAAACATGAATTATTTTATTCATATGATTATGGCATAAGCAGTACTTAAACATGCATCGTTCTATTCATATAATCATGGTCTTCATTCTCTTCATAGAATTATAGCATAAGCATATCTAAACTTACATCATGGTTTTTATTTTATCTATGTAAACTTGCAAGAGGAATGTAATTCTAATGTAATTCTAATGTAACTTATGATAACAACATGAGCCTAAAAACATGTTTTTCAATTGGGCATAATAACGAACATAGTTTAGTCATGTTCCTAAAATTAATACAAATTTACAAAGATGCGTGCTTTTGTCATTATCACAAAAATATGATTTTTGTACTTGAACTATGATGCCAATTCCAACATAACTTCATATGAATCATAATACTTAGGTGAATCAAATTACACTAAAGATGACCATAGAATTTTACATCATGTTGTCATAACAATAGATCATGGACTTGCACGAATTCCAATTAAAATATCATAACATATAATTGTTAACATGAATCATATACTTGCATGAATCTTAAATAAATTATTACAACATATAGTTGTTAACATAAATCATATACTTGCATGAATCTTAAATAAATTATTACAACATATAGTTGTTACTTTCAACATGAATCATATGCTTGCAATTATCAAATGGGTGTTGTAAATAACCACCACAAACATGTAGTTTTTCAATATGAATCATATGCTTGCATAAGTCCCAATCAAAATTCCACAACATGTGGTTGTCAACATAAACCACATACTTGTATGAATCAAACCATAGCATTGCCAAATCGTTAGAATCAAAATAACATACAAATATAAGTCATTATCGCCACAATTCCATTTCGTTTCCAACGCAAATCGCGTACTTGCAAATATCCAATCGTATTCCATAATATTCCCAAATCGTTTTGCATCAAAGCAACATACAAAAATATTATTATTGTCGCCACAATTCCATTTCTTACATTACACAAATCAACACAATTATTTAATTCATATCGGAATAGCACTCTACTTACAGCGTATGACGAATCTTTAATTCAGAAATCTGAATTCTGAATTTGGAGATGCTATCCTTTGTTGTAGGCGTTGATTTGATTTGTTTAAGTTTAACTTGTAGTTGCTTTATGCTTTAGAGTTTGTCTCCTAATTGTCTCTTTATTTTCTGACGGCTATCCTCAGTCTCTCCTCAGCAGCATGACGGTCTCATCTCCATTTTAGTTTATGTGAATTAGGGTTAGTCTTAGGTCCTTTTTATAGAGTTTCTGAGTTGATTTAGACCGTCGATGGAGCTTGGTTTAATAATAGCCGTTCGTTCAAAGAAGAGACCAACCAGGAGCTGACACCTAGCCCTAGTGACAAGGCAAGGCTCAGAAAATCGACCAAACATAGACTAGGCCAGCCAGGGTGGGCTGGGTTCGACCTGGCTCTGGGGCCAGGTCGACAGCCCAGTCGACACAGTGTCGACTTGGCAGTCGACACGGGTGTCGAATGCCCTGTCGACTTCGAGCCCAGGTCGACTGCCAAGTCGACCTGGGTGCCTTAGGCGGGAATTTTCCCGCCCTGGCCAATTGGGCCCGATTTTGAATTTTAAACTTGTTTTTCTGAGCTGTTTTCGTCTGTTTGAATTTTAACCTGAATTCTGAAACTTCCGGAGGCCATATCTTCTTCATACGGACTCCGTTTTTCGAAAACTCGGACTCTATTTCGCGTATTTTTCCGAGACGAACACAATGGCGTATCCCGTTTCCCTTAATTCTTTGATTTGAAATTAATTATACTTTAATTTGTGAATTTCACTGTTATAGAATACACGGGGTGTTACACATGTTATGTAAAATACGTTGCTGACCGCAAGAAAGCAAAAGGAACTGTAAACAACAAATTTTTCCTGTATTTATTTATTCAAAAATAGGAATGCATGTTTCTCTTCTAGAGGTATGTAATCAATGTGCTCCAGGGATAAATCAAATGGTTTTTTTATTTGTGGGTGTACCATGGACAAATAGCAGAAAGGAGAACAAAGTAATCTAATGCAAAATCCATTCTAATTGAGGGTTAGCAGGTAAAAGACTAAGACGAAAGCAGGACAAAGGACTCATGTTTTAGTTGTTCATTGCTAGAATACTGGCGAACCAATTAACCCCACATCCACATATGGGAGAATAAAAACACCTCTGGACGGGGAAGTCGGCGGAGGCAAGCAAAACAAAAAACTCAAGATATTAACCAATCTGATTATCTTAAATAATTATAACCCAAAAATGAGGAAAATGAACACTTACACCATTATCCGTAAAGTTTCTATCTGGTACTCCAATTGTTATTTCGAGCTAGCAGTTGATCTAATATGACTTCGACCAAGAACTTGAATTCACCATCAATTAGGAAGAAGCAATCGCCGTAAGCCTGCCTTACTGAAACTAGATTAATTCTGTAATCGGGGATTGGACAGTACAAAGCCAGTTTAAATGATGAAAGAGGAGTGGCGATCCATGGGTTGGAATTGAAACACAGATTGTGATGCCTGAAAGGATGCACGGTTGATGAGGTAGGGTCTTGCGGCAGACATCGGAGGAAAGGTAGATATGATGAATGGGAAGGCGCATAGATTAGAATGAGAAGAATAACCAAGGGCTGAAAAGCAAAAAGGGCAGGGCAAAACATGCGAACAAAAAGGTAAATCGTACGCTGGCACGACGATTCGGCTTTAAAATCTCCAGAAGGCCCGTAAGCTCTCTAAATCGAACTCAGTAATTATTATAATACAAATAAATAAATAATGTAGTATAGATTATCAAAACAACGGTTAAATTATATCCATCTTACGAAATTCGTTAAGCTGCCACTTTATAAAAATTGTTAGCTAATTTAGTTTTGAACTTACTCTTCCTTTTGAATTTCAGTGTTAGTGAGGACGAAACAGTCGAGACTCGTACAAAAAAATAGGCATAATAATATAGTAGGACTCATTGTATAAGTTTGCAAATGCGAATGAATAAGGAAAAAGAAGCTTAGTTTAAAATAAAATAGAGATGGGGATACCCAAATCGTTTTAGACACTGATCTATTCACGTATTTAAGTTATTACTTTCATTTTCTTCTTGCATTCTAGCAGTATCTCAACGGTGGCTTCAACTCTAAGTTACTTTCTGAGTGTAAAAAAAGTAGTTGTAGCAGTGAAGGAAATGCAAATTATAGTAGTAAAAAAATAATGCATTAATTCGCTACACATCTCTCTCCAAATAATGGTTGGGTCGTTTTGAGCAGGTAGGGGTTTGAGAAGGTCCAGCGGGTAGCGATTGTGGTGTATCATACCCTCTTTTAGTTCTTCGTTGGGAATGTTTTGAACGAGCTAATTGATTTCTAAAAAGGAGAGTGTCGATAAGTTTCTTGAAATCAAGACATCGTGGTTGGACTTCTTACTCGCGCACTCTACCATATCTAATATCCTCCAACCCTCTTCCTACCGTCTCTTGTACATCGACCTACAAATTGTATTATTTATACAAAAATAGAAACATAATTCAAGTGAACGAACAATTTAAGCCAACAAAATAAAAAAATCATGCTAATGTGAAAATTTACCGCATCTCGCTCAAGCGGTGCAGGTAGGGGTCGTTTTGAGCAGGTAGGGGTTTGAGAAGGTCCAGCGGGTAGCGATTGTTGTGTATCATACACTCTTTTAGCTCTTTGCTCGGAATGTTTTGAATGAGCTAATTGATTTCTAAAAAGGAAAGTGTCGATAAGTTTCTTGAAATCAAGACATCGTGGTTGGACTTCTTACTCGCGCACTCTACCATATATGATATCCTCCAACCCTCTTCCTACCGTCTCTTGTACAACGACCTACAAATTGTATTATTTATACAAAAATAGAAACATAATTCAAGTGAACGAACAATTTAAGCCAACAAAATAAAAAATCATGCTAATGTGAAAATTTACCGCATCTCACTCAAGCGGTGCACGAGCGGTGTATGCTCGTTCGTGTGAAATCCGATCTGCAGTAATGAATCTTCAAGTAATCGACCAACACCAAGTCATGTGTTGTGAAGACCAAATTGTCGCATCACTCAATCAGGAGTACACATCTCTATATCTCGCATGTATATGATAGGTGTCTTACAAAACCAACTATGCATCCCACTTAAACATATCTGCGGAGGATCGACTAGCACATGCTGTGTGTACAGATTCCATATAACAACTTCATTTTGTTAACATATCGAGCTAGTCACGATAGTAAGTGGTCACTTGCTTTGGAGACTCAATCCAACTCCTTAAACCAAACCACCTATATAAATAATCATACAATTAAATTTTTATTAGTACAAAAAATACAAATATGTAAAAGTAGTTGAAAATAAACTACTTTGCACTATAAGGCAATGTCCTGTCGATCTGCATGGATGAAGTCACATTTGTACAATCAATGGGAAGACGTGTCCATAGGCAAAACTAAAAAATCAATCAAAATTTTCACAACGTAAGAAGTACATATTACATATGAGTGTATAACTATTATACATATTCACATTATAACTGTAAAAGCGATAAACAACCAGCTATCGGTTTTGATTTCATGATCTGCAACATTTGTTAACTCATTATATAACATTACCAATTTAGCATTGCTCGAAGAATATCGTGCACACTCATCCAAATTTAGTAAAAACAATAACCAGATAAGGTTTAGTCGTCCTTTAGAATGAGCGAGAAATAGATGATAAGATATCAAATGTAGAATAACAGCTCTCGCATGATATTCGATTTCTACATCTGAAGCATACGATGATTGCTCATTTGCAATCATACCGCGAAACCAAGTCAGTTTAATTGTTGCACCTCTTATCTCACTACAAGGTGGAACCACACCTAAAAACTCTTGGCAAATATCTTCGTTATTACTTAGTTGTTTAATAGTAACATGATTTCCTTCTACTGTAACACTTCGAAGACAACTAGCATCTGCTAATGTGATGGCAATTTCACCAGTATGAAAATGGAAGATTGAAGTCTCTGTTCTATATCTATCTATCAATGAAGTAATCAGTGCATTAGCTATTTTGAAAAAGCCCAATCTAGATATTTCTCTAAATCCGGCTCTTTATAATGCAAGTTGAACTCTTGGAGTATTAGACATGATGAATTTTAAGGTAGTTTGAATGATCATGAGACCCAACTAGCTTATCGCTCTGCATATTCAAAAATGACAAAAGAAAAAATATGGAATATCATTGCTTCGATTCTCACTTTGAAATGTAAGAAAAGATGTTTGAAAAATATACCTTCATCAAGTCTCTATCATTGCTTCGATGCTCACTTTGAAGATACAAAACATGTGCATTCACAGGATCGAGTGCCAAATCTATAAGGAACAAAGATTGAACAACCAAAATTCCAATATACAATTTAAATTTTAATGAAGATTTTACCACTAATTTGACAAGATGATGATGATTCATCAATTTTCTAGCGAATTTGATGAAGAAATGATTGCAATTGATGTTGGATGGCAAATTTATGAATTTTGAGGTTTCGGCGTTTTAAGTTGAAAGATTGAATGGAGTATAGTAAAAAGAAAAGGATGGTTGGTTGTGCATTTATACAACACGAGGCTCATTTGTGAAATGCATATTAAGAAATTTACAAAAGCACACCTACAGAATGCGCCTAGTTATATATGTCACCTAAATCAAACAATGTAAATACAATATAATTCAACATTTGCACAACCCTGTTGAGAAGTAAGCTCAACATTCTTATCAAATGTAGTATAATTCAATATATACAAGCCAAAGCAATACAAGATATTATCATTTAGTAAAAAATCCAAACAAAATATCAATACAAAGTCCAAATGGCACATTTCGTCGGCACAAGAAGCTAACATAAATCAAATACAAATTATTTTGACAGACAAGTTGATCTTTTATGCCCTCTTTCACCACATTTGCGACACATATTTTGTTTACTTCCTCCCATTTTATCTATTATGTCTTTAATTCCGCTCAAACATGGACGTCTTATCTTTCTTTTTGTTTGCGGAGGCAATATGGTCGGACTGTGATATGCATTCCAGTATCTACTATCTGGAATAGCATGAAAACTTGGTGTGTAACTTTTCTTTATATTTTTCAACTGAAAACCATATGAAACAATAATCGTAATACGATTATCGCTTCTCCAGTGGTTCTTGTACAGGTAGCAATCACATGCAAACATGGCAACTTTTGCAATAAAGGAACATTGTAAGTGAAATAACATATATTATCTTGTAGTACCACTATAAATGTTCTTCCAAATGATCATCCACCTACCATTTGATTTGATTGATCTAACAATTCTGTAATGTCCCGTATTTTTAATTGTTTAATAATTAATTTATTTAATTATTTAAATGACTTGAATTAAATTATATTGAATATTTAATTAATATTAATAATTAAATAATATATTTAATTTCCGAAATAGTCAGAAATAGTGGACTTTGCTATGTTGTGTGAAAAAAATGATTGAACTCATTTAATTCAGTTTATAATTGAATTATAATAACGAATCTATTTAATAAACGACGTTAGAACGTATAATTTATATTATAATTTAAAACGAGCTCGTAATGTCGCGGTTGTTCGTAATATTGAGTTTTCAACTTCAATTGAATATACAGAATCCGTTTTAAGTCGGATTTCTGTGAAATAAGAAACGTTCAGATCTGGTGAATTATATTTTTCTAATGGAAGAGAAAAACGGAGATTTCGTCTTCTAGATTGTGAGTTATGTCCAAATCAAATTTTCACCAAGTCGTTATGGAATTCGTTTATAATTTATAACGATTTATTTATATTATAAAAGGATTTTTAATATAAATGGAATATCGATTTAACTTGGATTTGGGAATATCAAGTTATAAATCCAAGAGTGTTTATTTTGGAGCTGTTTGATATGCTATTGTGAATATATACGATAATATAAAATTATTATTATTTTAATTAATTATTTTTAAATATATTAATATTTAATTGGTTTATTTAAAGCCTTAGAAAATAGCCATTTTTGCAAACTAGCTCTGTTTTTGATGAAATTATTTTTGTTGGATCCGGAATATCAAATTATTGTTAGATTTCAATTTCCGTAATTTTCGGAGTCAGTGTGTGACTGTACGGGATTTTAATGTGAAAAACAGTCAATATTTGACTTTAAAAGTACACTATTTGAGCAAACGGACTCGGAATTCGATGAAACAAATTGTTTTGTTGGGTCCGTAATGTCAAAATATAGATGTATGTCCATTTTAATTAAATCTGGATATTGTATGTGATCATAGGGATTTTTAACGATAAATACAAACATCATTATCATAAAAATTAATAAAATAATCGATTTAAAAATTGTTATTTCTTTCCTATAATTACACTATCACTCTTCTAACCTAGACTAATTTTCCTGTGGTCAATACGTTTTGGCCGCCACTCTATACCTCAGGAAAACCAATATTATGAGTTTCAAAAATCAAAATAAAATCAAAAGAACTTCTCTAAAATCAAAGGAGTGTATTTATAGGTTGTGGGAAGGATTCACTACAGTTTGGTATAAGTTTTAATGGGTGTGGTTGTTGTTTACTGGGGAGCAAAAACGTAGCAGTGTTCTAGGGTTCGAGTTTACGAACACCGTGGCCTTCGATTTGAAGTTTGGATATGGTATTCAGATTCATGAAGTGAAATGGAGAAAGGATGCAAAAATATGGGGTCGATGTTTTTTGAGTTCGATGACGATTACAGTAATACGCGGAGATGGTTGGAGTCGTAGTCATGAGGAGGAGGGCGAGTGTCCAGTCTTGAAGTTGAGGAGATGTAGTTTTCGAAGAAGAGCTTAATGGTGAGATCAGTTAAAAGTTCATGATGGAATGGTGCGGATCAAAGCTTCGTAAGTTTTGAAATGGGGAGTTTGAAGAGGAGCAGTTCACGATAAACATTTTGGGAAGAAGAGGTTTACGCGGGTCGGGTTTTCAAGGGTAAATGGGCTGAGAAAAAGGAAAGGCGAAGCCCATAATAAATAATGCTTAAGTTTAATTTAAATAAATATACATGCAAACTTGTAAATGATATATCTCTCTCATACATGGTCAGAATTACAAACGGTCAGATCCGTTGGGATCGTACGGACGAGGGCTACATAATGGAACTGATTTGGAGGAATTTGGAGCTTGTTACTCGGATTCTATTGTTATGCTCTTCTTCTTCTTCTTCTATTCTGACTTCTTTCTTTATATTTCTCACCTTCTAACTCCTTTCTATAAACGATCTGGAATGATCGATGCTCGAATAGTTGACACTGGTATTTGTGTCGTTTTTAGGGGTCGAAAATCCGGGTTCGTTGCGGTGGTATCAGAGCTGAAGGTTAAGTGATTACCTTGGCTCTGTGGCGTAACTCGATAGAGATAGAGTTAAGTAATACCCTAGATTGAGTTTGAGTGTATATATACGAGAAAGCGTATTTGTAGATTTTATAAAAATTGTTTTATATTGTGGAGATTTATTGGTTGAGTTGTTTATGAGTTCTGATCTGTCAGTTTGATCCACTGTATCGGTAGAGGTTTCTAAACACTCGAATACGATGAACCAACACAGGAAGTTTTGAAAAAAGGGTAAATGAAATAATTTTACCCCAAAATATATTTTGATATAAAGAAAATATTTATCTTGGTATTATTGTAGTATATTGGATGTGTTGTTTGTTATTATAATCGTATAAGATTAAAATTGAGTTGCTTATGTGTAAATAACCAAATATAATTCATATAAGTGTTATGAAATGAATTAAATCTAAATTTAAATCAGAATTGAAAATTTAAAACCCTGGAAACCTAGAAAGGTATTAACAAATGGATATGGATTAAATATATGAGAATTTTAAAATCTTGAGAGATTTTAAATTGTTTTACAAACATTGAGATGGATATTTTGAAATAATTTCAAAATGGAAATGTTTAAAATATGAGTTTTAAAAAGTGATATAGTATTGAACTCACTTCAATCGTTTGGAAATAATTCTGATGATGCTGGCTACATCATCAATGTTCATTTTCAAGTTCTAAGTGACGGATTACTGCCAAAAACTCTATTTTGAATTATTTTGAATTATTTTCAAGTTCTAAGTGATATTTGATTTTTAAAGAGCTAAACTCTTTAAATACTTCCAGGAAGAGACTAAAAATAGAACATATCGCGGATCGGTTTCCTCTAATTCAGTTTGGATAGAATTTAAGTGTTGTAAATTTGAAAATTCAAGTGTTGTAAGGTTCTAGTAAATAGTTTGGATAGAATAATATACTAAAAACATGTGAGTATTGTTGTTATTTTGAAATCTTGAATTTTAAATTTTACGAAATGAATTTGAATGCTTGGTGATAGCTTTGTTGTTGATGATTTTTTAGAATTGGATTTGTAATTCAGTTTGTTCTTAACATTTGAACCATATTTTAAAACTTTTGAAAAAAAATTGAGAGTTGGTCCTACAACTTATGACGTTTATGCTGTGACTTTTGTAAAAGAAGAAAGAACAAATGAATTGAAATAAATGTCGATTTACCATCATGAATTTAAATATATATTTAGTTATTGCTTGAAATATTTATAAAATATTGTTTATATTTGAATTTTATTATTTTGTTCATAATGATAACTAACATTTTTAATTTTTTTACATAAAAGACGCGTCGATTTGAATTAATGGTTTTAATGTTTTAAAATTGAAATTATTAACTTCTCAAAACCAATCGAAATGTGTCAAAACATCAAAGTATTAGCTGGAAATGGATTCGAAAGGGAAGACTGACAACGGATTTGAGGAGATCGAAACTCAATCGAAATCTTAGAGGAGCAAATCGAGATTTGAAAGCATGAAATTTAGACATCGAGCAACAATGATCGGAAGCAATGTAACATAGGCTAGGACACTAGGACACTCTTGATGAAATTGAAGCTTTTTATAGTATAAATGATCTTTTACGTGAAGGACCATCTTCTTTAGGATTAATTTTTTTTTCATGAACGGATCTGTCTCCCGATTTGATGGAATTGATAGTAGGAAGGCTTGCGTGTGCAGAAGTTGAATGACTGTAGTTCAACGAACAATACCTTACTTTTATGCAGTTGGTAAAACGTCAATATTGATAAATATAAGATGCAGCGGAAAACAAGAACAATCAGGACAACCCTATATCCATATACGGTGCCTTTGAAAGCTAAAACTTTTCAAGTAAAATCCAAATTGAAATTGAACAGATATCAACTTGTTAGCGTATCAAGTAAAACCTACTTATGTATGAAAAAGATAAAAGAAATTATTAACTTTAGGACATTCAAGCCGTTAACAGACAAGAAAACATTCAAATTTGTAAACACAACAAGCGTGCTTGTTATCTTCTCAAATTTGAATGTCCTCTGGTTTGTTAACAGGTTAAACATTACAAACTTGATAACATTCTTATTCCTTTTATACATAAATAGATTTCAACTTGATACAGTAACAAGTTCATATCTATCTATCCAATTTAAATTCGGATTTTACCTAAAAAGTTGTAGTTATCAATAAACATCTAAAAATAAATATAAAACTACCTTAACAGTCCTAGTTCTCTATTGCTTCTAATATTTATCAACATTGGCGTTTTACCTACCAAATAAAAATGAGATATCTATTCACTTTGTTGTGTACTCATATTTAAACCCCCCTACTATCAATCCCATAAAATCAAGAAATAGATTTATCCATAAGAACTTTTTCAATCCTAAAGCAGATGGACCTCCACGTAAGAAATCGCACCACACTATAAAAAGCTTCAATTTCATCAAAAGTGTTCAACCCAAGTTACAACGCTTCCAATCATTGTTGCTCGATGCCTAACTACAGTTCCCTCAAATCAGTTGTCAATCTTCTCTAGAATCCACTACCAACTAATAAGAGGCGTTTTACTTTTAAATTTTTTTTGTCAAAACATAAAATCTATAAATTCAAATCCGACACTTTTCTTATGTAAAAACCAAAAACGTTAGTTATCTTTATTA
This sequence comes from Allium sativum, assembly GCA_030737875.1. Lineage (NCBI taxonomy): Eukaryota > Viridiplantae > Streptophyta > Magnoliopsida > Asparagales > Amaryllidaceae > Allium > Allium sativum. The sequence continues at coordinate 839,998,817 of CM060926.1, forward strand.
ACAAAATAATAAAATTAAAATATTAATAATATTTTATAAATATTTAAAGCTATAACTAAATACATACACTTAAATTCATGATAATACATTGACATTTATTTCAATTCACCTGTACAATTTTCTTTAAAAAAAGTCATAAATTGTAGCACCAACTCTCAAAAAAAAATTCAAAAGTTTTAAAATATAATTCAAATTTGAAAAATCCAAATCCAAAAATTATTAACAACAAAGCTCTCACCAAACATTCAAATTCATATCGCAATATTTAAACCTCAAGATCTAAAAATAACAACAATACTCACATGTATCAGTATATTATTCTACCCAAACTATTTACTAGAATTTTACAACACTTGAATTTTCAAATTTATGTGATGCATAAATTTAAAGACCAACGACAATTACATTTTTGCATTAATAGAGAGGAAGCTCTAATTGATAGACTTGCTCGCAAAAATCTCTAAATTAACAAAAACCAGGGTAATTACAAAAGCAAATTCTATTCCAATCCAACATATTAATTAGTATCCCCATCCAGTTTGAATAAACACCCCACACAATAAAAAAAACCAATAATACCCTCAACATGGGTTTCTACAAGAATTATCCAAGTAACATGCAATACATAAATCCTTACAATATCACATAATATCACAAGGTGGTTCTTTAAAAGACAACACAGGACTGTTGCGTTATACACTAAGAAACCACATATTGCTTCTACGAGAAAACCAAAAAAACTAAGGAAAAGATTATAACACAAAAAAGACATTTGAGTTTTCTTTTTTTTTATAAAAATGAAAACTAATTAATTTCCTGAAATATAATAATTAGCCTATTGCAACTACTGAATTGAATTGAAAAAATGAACCAAAAGAATTCAATTAATAATTATAAAAGGCTTGAAGACTTCAAAATATAAGATCGAAACACCCAATATTGCTCGTCTATAACAGAATAACATAAAGGGTTGGCATACCCAATTTATACATATTCAACCCTACTAGGTGACAAGTCTGGTTCCACTAATAACAAGAATTTCTTAATTGAACGAGGAATCAAGATGAAGGAAAGACTCATAGAATGCTACATCATACAAGCATTAAACAAAGAAACGAAAGAGAAATACGTTTTTTCCTATGTTTTTATTTACAACTGAGATCTGAGCTTTTTCTCCACCCAATAGATGTATATAATTACACACAAAAATACAAATAGGACAACACCAAAAGAAATTAAACATGTAAAAGCAAATGACAGAATGATATAAATTGCTAAGAAAATACACAGATAATCATTAGAAAGTCAGGCTCACCACCGAAAATCACATCAAAATTTTGTTAATCACCTTTACCCAAAGACAAGAAAATTCCATTAGATAAAAATTTAAATTATCCCATTTATTAGAACAACAAAATTCTTACAAAACCAAGCTTTTTTCTTTTAATGGAGAGGTCCAGGGTTACAACAACTCATCCACAATTGATTCACATAACCCCAACAAAACCATCTTGCCCGATTTATAAATTGGACTTGCATAGTCTCCTTACAAATAATACGTACAACAAAGCATTTCAAAGGAATAAAAATACAAAAATAGGGGTTGGTATCTTAGAAAACACAAAAATAGGTGTTGGTATCTTAGAAAAAACAATTACCCGTACAGTAAACGACATGAATTATGATCTGTAATATATGATATGATTTCAGAAGGCAATCGTTCAAACTTATATATAGTAAAATAATTGAATAATTATATACTATTTGGAACTCGGCATTGTTGTATAAGAGAAACAATGTAAATTATATTCATCTATTAAATAATAGTAAAGCAGAAGCTTTTCAAGCTCTCTCCTTAATTCTCTTAATTTTCTCAATTCTCCTTAATTGTCTCAATTCTCTCTATTCTCCTTAGAACTCTCTAGATACTTTTATTAAATCAACCCATCATACAATATTCTAAATACGTCGTTTATGAAATTCAAACGCCTGCAATATCTTCTCTCGCCTCCCTTCTAATGCCCTTTTTCTCATTATTCTCTTCCGATCCCTGAATATTCGTTTCTCCTTCAAAATGTACATTAAATCGCATCGGTACTCAGGCCAGATATACCCGTTCTTGCTATCTGCTTCGCCGAAACCTTGAATCCGAAAGTCTAGCTTCCCATCTTACAACCCTAACCCTAATTTCAATTCCCTCATTGAATCGTTCACGCCTGACTTACTGGCGTTACCCACAGTCGACCTTCACCTTCAAATCGCGCCACTGCTTCGGCCAGGTATATCCGTTCCTGCTATCTGCTCGCCGAACCCTTGAATCTGAAACTCTAGCTTCCCATCTTACAACCCTAACCCTAATTTCAATCCCCTTACATCAACATCCACGAAATGTCTCCATGGCTAAAGTTAATTTACAGGTTTAGCCACCATCGTAGAAGATTTTAGCTAACTCAAACTTTGTCGATTAGCAGCTGTCTTCGGATTAATCCAGATCCCGAAATTCGCTCACACCTATCGCCACAACAGTCTTCTCTAGATTAGTATCCGGTAATCTCCTATTTATTATCTATAGAGGTTTATTTCCTAATGTTTATTAGGTTCGGTTGCAAATTACTTATATGCGTCAGCATGTAATCACTATTTTGTATAGACTTTTCTCGCTTCGTTATTCTTTACTTTTAATTTATGGTTGGCACATTTGGTTTTCAACCATCCTCTAAAGTTGATCTTCTTCGATTCATTTGGATGTTTGATGGGCTATCTGTTTATTAACTTTTTGCAACAAATATAGTTACTTGCATTTGTCATGCACCTCATTTTAATGTTGAAGTTTTCCCACTACTGAATGCTTTGCATAAAAATTATAAGAACATTTGAAGCATAAAAACTGTCGAAGAATTTAAAGGCAGTTTCTGTAACGTATAATACATGCGTAAACAATATATTTGCTGAGATTTTTCTACCTGTATACCCTTTATTCTCTGTTGCTAGATGTTCATCTCATTAAAAGTGGAATGCTTATCGTTTCTCAAAAATACAAATCTTTGATACTTACTATAGTTTGATTATAAACTGTTTGATACATTGTTTTGGATTTTTCTCTAAGGCTCTTCAACTTGCCATTGACATGACACTAATTGCCATTGTATCATAGCTTATAAGACGATGACGACTCCTTTGTTTGTAGCAATAAAATATTTACCACTTTACCAACTTAGCCTACATAATTCACTACTGTTGTTTGTCTTTAGGATGATTTGATAAGCTAAGTAATTTGTTACTATATAACCTTCATTTTCTCGACTATGATGGACATACGTCTTCTATACATTGTTTCTAGCCAAATCTTAACAGTATATGGTTTGGCTTCAACATCAACGAACAATATGTGCCCTAATTCTGAAAACCGGACGCGGTCATATACTTGTGCGTGGTGATTTTTGGGAAAATCTGCATGGTTCTAAAGTTTGTTTTGAGGTTTTGGTCAATTGAACTATTTATCTGATCTAACCCATAGAAGTGAAATCATCACATTATATTATCAAAACCATATCATTGAAATAGAGTTTTTTCCCCTGAATTTCAATTGCATGTTATGTGTTGATCGTTATCTATTTCATTAATAAACATGCCAATTTGATTACAATGTTGTTATTTTACTTTTGCATATTTTACGCTTTACAAGTTGAGTTACTCCTTTGTTGCAATTCTTTTCAGGCTACCATTGAGGCAAAATTTTGCACTCCTGATTGAGCGAAAGAGTGCACCGTAAGCAACATCTCTATTGAGAAAAGGTATATACATATTATTTACTTAATTGTTGATTCTTATAGATTACTTTTATAAAAGAGCCTAATTCTCAACAAAAATTAATAAAAAAATTATGAACATATTGCTTAATATGCATGAAAATCACATTTGAATCTGAGCAAGAACTGTGAAAAATATGCTTTTCCGGCTTATCTTGCAATTCTTTGCTTCATTATGTTTGCAGAACAATAACTTGGCCTTTGCCAGCATCTGACACAAAGGATTTAAATTACCTTAAATTTTTCTATTTTAATCTACGATTTTTTACATCTACGCATTATAGAACTAAGAATTTTTGTACTTGAAGTCTTTTACTTATTATTAATATAATAAAAGTTTCAATCCAAACGAATGACATTATATATGTTGATAATTTCTATTACTCATAGTAACTTTTGTTCCAAACTTCTACCTTTACTTGAAATTCACTACCATATTGCGGTGAATCTATGGTTGAATATCATGCTCTCTCTCTATTTTTTTTAATCCGGCTACAATCTACATTCGAATACAATGTAGTATGTACTATATTCAAAATTGGAACTTTCATGACCTATTTTAGTTAAACCACATGCATCGTCTATTGTTGGTGCATTAAATTGCATGAAACTAAATATTAGTCTGAATTTCTTTTTAACTATTATTGTGCTCTATGATAAAAGAATACGGGATGACAAATACAATACATTTGAAGCTAAAATATAAAGATTATTTTTTCTGTTTCATTGGTTTCTATTTATTTATTTATTTTGTTGGGTAAAACAATTCATTAATGTATGTTGTAGAAGCTCATATCCAGTATTCTAGCAACAAATAAAGGTAGGTGTTTTACCACTAAAATGGTTTGTCATTAACAATATCATTAATTCGTTTCATTCAAAACATTTGTTTTCCGCAAATTGCCATCAGTTCATGGATTCCCGCTTTATTTTTTTTGCACTAATTCATTTCGATGTTATCAAGTTCCGAATTTAAAGTAGAGATCAACATTGCATGCTCATAATTTTATATATTATTTATGAACTAGAATTTTGCAAAGACTGCTTGCCTCAATAATACACCTACATTTATTGAAAAAAACAAACCACTTCATATTCAAACATAAAATTTTAATTTAATAACATCTTATTTAATATTTTTTAAGAATCATTTAATTTTATAAATTTTATTTTCCCATTTAAGTCTCTTATCCTTTGTAAAAAATTTCACCAAAATCCAAGTTCGATTATAACAGTATTATAATTTGTGTTTATTATAGATAAGCATCATCTTTCTTTGACTTTATTTATAGCTCCATATCTTCAAAAAACCTAAGATAATATTGATGTGAACACATAAAGTTAAAAGTAATAAGTACATTATCAAATGGAGAATAATGAAGCAGTCTTAATAAATAATGAGAATCAATCTATATATTTGTTCAGTTTGAGGGATAAGTTTATTGTCAGTTCCACTTTGTTTCTGAAAGTTTGCATTATATACTGCACTATGTAGTTATAGTACCTTGAATTATGTCAACGTTGGTCTATATTAAATTATTGATCCTGCTTTTTTTTTTTTAATGTATAAGCATATAGTGCGCTGCATTGCTAATGCATGTATATAAGAATTGACTTTCTTCAACTTATGCTAATGCATGTATATATGACGGATCAGATGGGAGCTGCAATGGAAAGTGCTACCTGTTACCATTCCTAAGAGAAAAGCAAAGCAACCAATCATTATGTATTTGGTGTTTGTTTATTTTCATGTAATAGGATGATATGCATATTGTCTACATGTTTTTCTATATCATGTCCGTATTTTAATTCTAAACCTTGTCATGTGCTCTGATTTGTATTATTATTTAATAGAAGTGCGTTATGAGATCTTCATAAAAATAGGTGACAATCAATCAGGACAAATCTTACTTCAGTTTAGACTAAGCACATAAAAATATGCATACGGTTTTCATAAAAATGTGCATATAAGGTTCGGTTTTTGCATGCCTGATAACATAGATTTCATTATTTCATTAATTTGCGAAAGTGCTTTTCTATATGATATTGAAACTGGCATCTATAGTCATTTATATTTACAGTAATTATAATAATTCTTGATGTCTTTGAAGGTGCATTTTCATTTATGTCATTCTCTAATTTGTTCCACAGTAATTAAACAAAAATATTTAGTCCACTCTTAGAAACTAACAACGGAGTTTTGAACTTGCAATTTAATAGATTTCTATGTGCATTTTATAGATGATTAAGTATTTTTTTTCTTCAAAAATTGTACAATCAGCAATAAATTGGTGTATTTTTTTATAGGATGAATGATTATTGCTTGAAGTTATATAAAATGCTTGGTAAGAAATGAGCTGGCGCACCATCATAGTAACATTTACGATTGAAAAAACAATGATAAAATGGTGAATACAATAAATACAAAGTAATAAATCAATTTAAGCAGTAACATAGTGACATTTATGGAAGAAAAAACAAAAGAGAAAATGAAGATTATAATAAATACAAAAAATATTTTAGTTATGCAATAGTTAAAGGATGAGGTAAATATTTATATATGCTATCATTCAAGTTAGCAGATTAGTTGCCACCGAGCCGTACATCTATGTTCATGATGCCTGGATTTAGATATCGGCTTATCACTTGTGTTATTTCATTTTTCAATCCATATGACTACTCATGAATCTTAAATTTTAATTAGTTAAATATTCTTAGATAGTATTTAAACAATCCATATGTCTAAACTACTCATGAATCTTAAATTTTAATTATTTAAATAATCTTAGATAGTGTTTAATTAGTCCATTTTTTTAATAGCTCTTAAAAATATATGTTAATTTTACAATGTATATCCATATTAAAAAAAGGTGGTTTTCCAGGCAACTATAAAGATGTATAAATCACATAACATGGACTATGTATATGACAATAATGACAAGGTTAATTTGTAAATTAGTTATGACTCATTTATATAAAGAATTTACCATATATTATATCATAAAATTCTTCTTAAACATCAATAACTTCACAATAAATTTATACATTTTTTGCAAATTTCTTTTTATTTCTTCATGCTATGTTATACATTCGTAATTTTATATTTAACTTATTTAAACAAATTCTATTTGATAATATTGTTAATTTATCAAATAAATTACTGACATACGTCATTTTTAACATGTATATCTATATTAACAAGGACTAAAAAAAAATTTCAAAGCCATAGAGCATAAATTACACATAAAGAATAAAAATAATTTAATTAATAGTTTATGTATTCACATCAAAATTTATCATATATTGCACAATAAAGTTCTTATTTTAACATTAAAATTATAAATGTTATTTTTAATAATATTCGTGTGCAACGCACGGGTTACACACTAGTTACTATTCAATAGGTGAAATCATTAAGCATTTAGCAACCCAATATGTCTAATTAGGTTGGGTAACGCTAGTAAGCTCCAAGACTGAATAACCGGAAGAAATCTGCTCATAGACCGAATATCATCTAAACGTAACACATATTTCCACTATTTGGCACATTTTAGCAAATAAAATCATTCTGCCATCCTAGTTACGAATGCTTTCAGGCTTACCATTAAAATCATATCAATTTTTTTTAGAGCATCTCCAACAGTGTTACGGGCCGTAACGTTACGGCCCGTAACATTACGGGAGATATCTTTGATATCTCCCAACGGGCGCGAGCCGATTTTATCGGCTCGCAGTCTACGAGCCGATTTTATCGGCTCGCGAGCTCGCGAGCCGATAAAATCAGCTCGCGCCTGTCCCGAGCCTATATATGGCTCGGGAGGGGGGGGGGGTGGGGTTTGTTATATTAGTTTAATTTTAATTTCCTCCTTTTTAATTTCTTTTTAACTCCTTTGTATATACGTTTAAATAACACGGGTTAGTGGACGACCCTAGTTTTAAACTCCTTTATAACTCCTTTTTAACTCCTTCGGGTGCTTAAATGTTTACATTATGAGGATAAGTGGACGACCCTCCTTTTAAACTCCTTTTGAACTCCTTTTTATATACGTGTAAATATCACGGGTTAGTGGACGACCCTAGTTTTAAACTCCTTCGGGTGCTTAAATGTTTACATTATGAGGATAAGTGGACGACCCTCCTTTTAAACTCCTTTTGAACTCCTTTTTATATACGTGTAAATATCACGGGTTAGTGGACGACCCTAGTTTTAAACTCCTTTTTAACTCCTTCGCGTGCTTAAATGTTTACATTATGCAGATAAGTGGACGACCCTCCTTTTAAAATCCTTTTTAACTCCTTCTTACATACGTGTAAAGAGACACTCAAACCAATAAAGAGACACTCAAACCAATAAAGAGACACTCAGACCAATAAAGGATTCCGATATACATACACTCAAACCAATAAAGAGACACACAAACCAATAAAGAGACACTCAGACCAATAAACGATTCCAATAAAGAGACACTCAGACCAATAAAGAGACACTCAAACCAATAAAGAGACACTCAGACCAATAAAGGATTCCAATAAAGAGACACTCAAATCAAACCTTATATATAACAGCAACATTGCAGTACATATCTCAAATCAAAACTTACTCAAAATAATAAATGGATTCCAGTTTTACAAAATGTTTACTGGCTTTTGCTAGCGATTCGGAGGAAGATGAAATCCTTCAAGAGGAAGAAGAAGAAATACAAGAAATACGGGACCTATACCGTGAAGCGTACGGTTCATCGTCCACAACTAAAGGGGGGATCGGTTCCTGGAAGGAGGTTTATACACCGAAATCATGCTAAATACCACAAGTCTTTGATGCAAGATTACTTCGATGATGATTGCACTTACGGGCCTGATATATTTCGCCGAAGATTCAGGATGCGGAGAAACCTATTTCTTCGGATATTGGCTGGTATTCAAGGTAACAATGATTACTTTAAGTACAAACAAAATGCATCGAAGACACAGGGGTTGTCCGGTGAACAAAAAATGACGGCAGCTATGAGAATGTTAGCTTATGCCACACCAGCCGATGCTTTGGACGATGCATACCGCATAGCAGAGAGCACGACACTAGAAACACTTGAAACTTTCTGTCAAGCAGTTGTGGACGTCTACAGAGAAGAATACTTACGGTCTCCGAACGAAGCAGATGTAGTGCGAATCAGAGAGATGCACGAAAGCAGGGGTTGGCCGGGAATGTTAGGAAGTCTGGACTGTATGCACTGGGAATGGAAGAACTGTCCTAAGGGATTACAAGGTGCGTACAACGGCAAGGAAAGACGACCAACCATCATTTTGGAAGCTGTGGCATCGTACGATCTGTGGATATGGCACGCTTTCTTCGGAATGCCCGAGTCTAATAACGACTTAAATGTTGTAGAAAGATCTCATCTATTCAATGATCTTGCTCAAGGCCAGGTACCTCTTTTAACATTTACCCTAGGCCAAAATACTTACAACCATGGCTATTACCTAGGTGACGGCATTTACCCGAAATGGAGCACCATAGTTAAAACATGTCCAAATCCATTAACTCCTAAACAAGTCATGTTCGCGGCGATGCAAGAGGGACAAAGGAAAGACGTGGAACGTGCTTTCGGTGTTTTACAATCGAGATTTGCAATGATAAGTAATCCATGTAAGCTGTGGTCTAGGAGAAAGATGTCTACAATCATGTTTGCTTGCATCGTTCTTCACAACATGATTATAGAAGATGAAAGAGATATGGATGAAGAGCAACGCCACTGCGATTACGAGGGTGCTTCGCAACCACCTCCAGTATTCCGACAAAACCAACCAATAACAGAGGAGGATTTCAACATTCATTTGAGTCGTCAAGTTATCTACAGAGATGCAGAACTTCATAACCGGCTGCAGAAGGATCTTATGAATCATTTATGGAACCACTACGGCGATACCTAGTTATGAAGAACCATTATCTGAATTTGTGTTTTATTTTATGTTTGTCCGAACTTATCAATCATGTATGCAGTAAAGATGTTGTCATTTTCTATTGTACCAACTCGTTCTCTTGTATTCGTAAGAGTTATTAATCATATATTATTATGTTTCTAAGTTTATGGTACGAAATAAATATCGGTTATGTTTTTGTATATGACAAACTAGGGTAAAACGTAAAAAAAAAAATGGTTTTTCTCTTAGTAATCATGTATTATTATTACGTTTCGGAGTTTATTTTATAAAAAAATTAATGGGTTTGGTTTTGTATATGGTAAAAATAGTTGGGAAAAAAAAAATAGCCAGGAGCCGATTTTATCGGCTCCTGAAGTCGCGAGCAACATACGCCAGTTCATCCTAACAAATTAGGAATTCGATTGCTTTGAATTTGCTTCAAAGCAACACTAAATACTAGCATGGTTTTGCTTTTTGCAAAAATGTGGCCGATTCTGCTCATAAGATGTCGCAGCCGGATGGAAGATTTGCATTAAAGAAAAGAAATAAACAGAAACAAAATGAAAACAAAGATGAAATATAAAGAGCGAAGATATAAAACTGTGAAAAACGAACTACAAGTCTAACAAAATGAACGGAGGATTCAAGGAGCATAGCCGCATCAGCAACTGTCGGATTCAGATCCAAATCGGATACATGAACACGCCTGGAATCTCACTGTTTTACTCTTCATTTCTCGAGTCAATAAGGCAGTTATTCGTTTAGAAAATGACACTAAAAAAAAATATGGCGTTTACAAAGAGGAGGAAGATAGAGCGGCTCATTCGGATGTTGCTAGGGTTTCCTGAAATGCGGTTCGATTACAAAGTGAGCTGGCCCAAGTTACGATAACTATTATTTTTCCGATGTTATTGAGTGGGCTACACTCAGTTTCTATTGGAGGAATCCAGGGGGTTCCATGTGTGACCCACCTGTTTCCTCCAATAAAAGGAAAGTGTTTTGTTCACACTTAGAAAAAAAGTGTGAACAAAATTCTATTCGGCTAGCATGGCCCATTAAGTAAGTTTTACTGAAAGAAAAAAAAAATTTCTCTTTTGCCTAATTATTACAAGGTCTGAGCTTGCAACGTAGATTATGAATCCATTTAGGGATCGTCTGATTTTGAACACAAAGCGTTATTTGAAAGGGTTATTTGGAAGAGATATTTGAAGGGAAATTGTTGCGAATGAGCAATGCATTTTTTTTTACAAAAGGGGCAAATTTATTATTTTATTGTTTTTGTACTTATTATTTTATTGTTTGTTTTTATGCTTGTGTTTTTGTGTGTATATTGTCGAACAGAGTAGTAGAATGCAGAATACAAATTCGCATTACATAATTGCAGAATTCATTGATTTAAAATTTCATAATTCAAATGACATTACAACATAAAATACCACCATTACACATAAAATACTAGTTCATAAAATAAAAAGCAACAAAACTTACATAAAAAAGCTACAACTGTCCAGTCCTCAGCTTATGAACATAATAAAGAATACAACGCTTTAGCTGTGTGGGATTGTCAAGTAGTAAATACAAAGGATTGAGACCCCTTCTAGTGTCTAATGCTGGTAGAATATGAAACAAAGATGTCTAACAAAATAATTACAGTCACACAATACAATGTTTTTCTTTAATTGCTTCTTTGTAATAATTATCACATCCAAAATTTGCTAGCGAAAACCGGTGATATTTAGACAAATAAAGGATTGAAAATTGATTCTCATTGTAATTAAAATTTCATATGGATTATGTATTAGTTGGTAGCATGATTAGTCGTAAAACTCTTCGCAAAAATATTATCATATGCACGTAAAAGAAAGTTGACTTAAACAATGATTTATTGAGTAAATCAGCAAGATTGTTACTTTTGTATATTTGTTAGATTTCAATTTAACTATTCATTGAAATCCATATGTACAAAAAGTCATGGATGTTATGTGCTTTATATGAACTCTCTCAATATATTCTACTTTGATTTTTATTATACATCTAATATTGTCTTCAATTTTTATAAATAGACTTTTATATAACACAAACAACACAAAACTACTTCTGTGTGGTTGACAATAGAATAAAACCAATCGCATTAGCAACTACTTCCTTGAAGTGGTTCACCGAAACGTTACGCATTTACAGTTGTATACATAAGTATGCAGATTGTTTATAATCTAACATTATAATTGTTGAAATTCATTTGGAGGTGCATAACCTTTTATTGTGATTAGAATTCTATTAAACATTTGGGTTTTCACTAAGGTTTTGCACCCTCAACCGGATGTTATATCATTAATGTCATCTTCATATTCTTGTTGCCACATGGACCTTATACCAAAATTTCATATCATTAATGTCATCTTCATATTCTTGTTGCCACATGGACCTTATACCAAAATTTCTTAGCAGTGTTATCTAGCTACACTTGGTTGTAACTTGAGCATCACACCATACTACTAAATGTAACATAATTATTAAACGTTGATTTGCCACCAATGTTAGAGTTAGATGTATGCCTTTGAGGGAATTCTATAATTTAACTTCACAATGAATTTTTGTTCGTAATACTGATGTTTCTTTTTATATTACATATTTTTATAATGTGTCATAAATAGCTAAATATTTAAATAAATATATTTAACAAGAAATTTATAAGTTACATATTCATTGTAGTTATATCATAATATTATAAACACATTATTTAAAACATTCCTAACAAAGAAGCAATGAGATTGGATATCGGCGATGTATCCTTAAGACTATAGTACAAAATGATCAGTAAAAGTTGTGTGTTGTACTACTTATGGCAACTATGGGATTTAAGAGGTTACATACTAATATTTACTGGATAACTCTAGGATGACTTGCTCAGCAAAAGTAGGAACTAGTACCTTTATTAGTTGGGTAGATATTCTAACTTAGGATTTACAAGTTCATCCCATGTTCTATTCAACACCTCTTTAACCACAATTCAATGAAATTTCATGTAAAATAAGAGATATAATATACGAACGAAATTCATATTCTAAATCATTATTTTTATGAAGAACCAAAATAAATTAAAAAAACAAGATGCGATGCACTACGAAATCAATAAGATTGAATAAATAACAAATTCCGTAGGATCAGTGTAAATTAACATAGGATCTAATTATTGAACTGGCATTTTGAAATAATAAAGAATTTGGTGGGTTTTAACAATAAAACTTTGTAAATGTCAAAATTCCAAAGGCATATTCAAATCCATAATAAAAATTACACTATACAATATAACTGGAAAAAAGTACAATATTCGCACAAGCACAGTAGCCATAGCTCTGACATCCTTTTTCTCTGTATTTGTACACCTTCCATTCTCCTACAAAACTATAGTATGATTTTTTGTGAATTTGATTGAAAGCGTTATTAATTAGGATCTAGCATTGTCTATTTAGATACCAATGGAACTCAAAACAAAATAGTCTCACAAAAATAATAGCAAAAATTAGAGACATAAAAGATCTAACGTTTTTTTGGATATGAATATCTTACGTCCACGGAGACCCAACAACACTTTTATTTCAATGAAGGAAACAGATTATAAAATAGAGAGAAAACCAGTGGCGGATTGTTCTTACACTCTTGCATACAAATAAAGATAAAATTCCTTCATTTAAATAGACTTGAAAATGAAGGATTGTTTGAAGATGAAGAAAAATTAATTTTCAGGTTGCTTGGAGATAAAGAAGAATAACTTTTAGATTATCCAAATATATTTCCCTAATTGCATGATCTTATTTAATCCTCCATTTATTTCTTTATATGGCCAAAGTAATGAATAAATAAAATGTTTCTTTCTTCATTTATAATTTCATTGACTAACGTGACGACCCGTCCTGCTGCCTGGTTCAAACCGATCGTTAAGCCAACTTAAACCAATCAACAAGATGTATCGCTTAGGGTTCTAACGCATTATTAAAAAACAAAAGACTATTCATTAACATCATTAAAATGTTACATCAGAGTACAATAAATTACAATACATTGCATAGCGGAAATATAAATACATAACTCTCAACGGAAGGCTATTAATGCTTTGGACACAGCTCTAGCTTTAATCCAGAATACTACTCTATAAAGTACCGGCAAAACCAAAACTATTAGCTGTCCATGTGGAAAATTATAGGAACCTAGAGTTTAGGTGGAAAACAATAAATTTCGAGTCAGTCATGGGACTGGTGTGAGAACCAGATTAGTTATTGTTAATTTTTAATTAAGAGTAAGGCATATCACAGGAACATGCTGTATAACATGGAATGGGTTTTCTCAACATGAATACTGTCCAAAACTCAAGACTAAAATAGTTTTGTCTTCATATTTAGATTTATTAAATCAAATCTACTTCCTTAAGATTAAGAACTAGATAACAAGCCATAATCCATATAATATAATCATCAACCAAGATTCGAACTTCGAAATTCATGCTTTTGGAAAATGAAGCTATTATAAGACACAAGTCCCATCACACAACGCAACACAAACCGGAGAATAGAGTTTCACCTTATAATAGTCGAACATGCTCGATATTCTAAAAAGAAACTATTTTGATATTATTATTAATGTCTGGGTGTGGAAATCACTTTCGAAAGTAAATGTACAAATCATAGCTCGCATAATGCCACATCCCATTATGTGGGATATTAGGTTACAAATGAAAACGCAAGCTCGTATTTGAAGTTGGGTTCCAACTATAACGGTTACTGATTCGAATGATCTATCGTGGAAACGCAAGCTCGTATCTCTACGGTTCAGTCCAGGCATTGGATAACACCGTAATACACATCCACACTATACTTCAGAATCAAGTATCATGCCCCGCGGTTTTAGTATTGACTCGTAACACCACTATACTTTATCCCTTTAGGCGCGGAGCTACCACTACCTTGATCATCTCGGTCGACCGAATCTATTGTAACTCTAAAAATTGTTCACTCTCAACCTGCAGATTATTCATTCTCAACTTGAAAGTAATATTGGTCTGACCATAAGTTTACCATCATACCGAGGTGTGAGGCATTCTTTCAAGTCATGTCATACACAAAGCTACGTTATATCAGCCATGTTTTTATCATCATCGTCAAAGCTATGCTTTTCAACAGATGCTTTAATCTATCTACCAGCAGCACAAAGCATGCTACATTGTCAATTCACAACATATGATCGACATCTATTAATATATATATCCCTCTAAGTACATAAGTCTAAGAGGAGGGTGTTAAGCAAAGAGAATAAATCCTCCGCCAGCAACTGATATAACATCAATAGAAACCCACCAGTTATGTTGTGAGACATAACGATGGACACACATCTATTTACTAGTTTGTTTTAGGTTTGAACAAAATCGAAGGCGCTTTATTCCACGTCCCCTCTGAGTGCAAAATCCCTTACAACCCGAATCACTTCAAGTTTGGTTGGATCACCGTCACTATAAACTCATAACGAGGGATCAAACCGAGGCATCAACAAGCAATCCTTCCGATGGAAAGTCTCCAGTCTTCAATCATAGTCAATGTCATTTTATAAACGTCGTTTAACTATTCACAATGGGTCGAAACCTAGTCATTCCGAATAACTATCACATCTTTCAGATCAATTAAGATATACAAGATGTCCTAAGTCTTATTCCATTTTGGTAATATTCTTCTACTCAAACCTTTATAATAATATTAAATAAATATTTTTTAACAAATTATGAGAAATCATTTTCTTCTTTAACCGTGTTAAAAAACAGTGTTATTGAAGACGCTATTCATGACAAACCCCAAACCAATTGATTCTAAGTATAAGAATTCAAACAGAACTATATCAACTTATATGCAACACCAATTTTCAAAATCAACAAATACTATAAGTGGAATAACGATGTTAACATCTTCCAAATTTCCCAAAATAGTAAATGTCTACACAACGGTAATCAATACCAAATATCTGAAGATCATTTCTATCCAAATCCAATTTTTATTCAAATTGAAAATCTTTTCTACATTAAAAGTTTTATATAAACACTAAAAACTAAATATGGTTATGTTTGATAAACCAACTAATTTAAGTTTATTCCACTTAATTTTACTAAACAATGTTTTATCGTTTTCAACCAATTAGGCTGAAAACGCAAATATCCCAAAATATTGTTCGAAACTTCCTATTTCATTTCAAATCACTTTGAAATTTTTTATTATGATTTATCATAATTTTCCCTATTTTTAGTAATTTAAAAATAGCCCCTTTTACTAAAATCCATTTTCAGGCCACTGATGATTTTGACGCTGTTTTTATTCAAAATTGATTTGAACTTATCTCTAGACCTAACTATTAGATCTCAAAGCTCTTATACTCATTTGAAATCTCTTTTCATTTTGAACCTAATTGTTTTTAATTTGGGAGAATCCGGCGATCGGATCTCCCAGTATGTCAGTTTGATGCCAATGGTAGAAATTTGCGAACTGTTGTTGCGGACGGGTTCTATTCTGACCATACTTCGACATATATTATAAACTACACTACTTAAGTAGTTTATTTATTATAATATATATATATATATAATAATTTCCAAAAACTATATTTTCTATTTTTCACTTCAAAATCCAATATCTTTATTAAATGATTATTATAATATTATTATATTATTAAAATAATATTATTATCAAACTTCAATATTTTCAACTCAATTTTTTCTAACATCCATTATAAAAATAAATAAAAGAGTTTTAAAAAGAAATTTCTTTTAAAACATTTCCTAGATACCCTAACCGAACTTCACTTTTTTTAGTTACTATTCATTTAAAATAAAAAACTTGAACATGCTTTTATTATGTGAAAATTACACCAAAACCATTTCTATCTTTTTTCTAATTTTCATCGTAATGAATTATACTTTATGTCCATCCAAAATCAGACGTCAAATTTTAACTTCTATTTTTCACCTATTATTATATATATTAATAAAATATTCATTAAAAGTCATTTTAATTATTGGAGACTTAATCAATGAACCAATAATCATAATTTTTGGCCATATCAACTATGGTAATCACATGCCATATTATCAATAATTATAATAACATTTAATCACAGCTATTGTGATATAGTTCATACCATGTAAGCCTTAAACTATTTAACACTTATATGGTTTTGTCAATCAAGAGAGTGACTGCAAAACAAACCATCAACTAACATATGTATTCAACATCAATGGGGTTCATACCTGTAACGACTCGCATTCTATGCATCGGAGGATTGTAGAATATTTATTTCATTCTCATACGAAGTCGTACAGCCGTGTAACTTTGGGGAACGACTGTTGGTGTCATTCTCCATGTTCACGATTTTTGCCGAATTTTAAATGATCGTTTTTCCCTTGGCGAATATTATTTTGCCTATAACTTTTGATTGGTAAGGAGTTTTGACCTAAAACCACTTACATTAGATTCGGATGATGGTTTACCTTTCCGTAGAGTGGTCACATTAATCAGACGGACTTACTGTTTGGGAGATATGGCTGAAATAAGGTTTGAAATATGAAAAACCGCATAACTGGACTTAACTAGGTAATTAGCAGCTGGGCCCATAACCCATTTCGGGATTAGGGTAATGGGAGGGCTGAAAGAGTTTGGGAAAACATTTCATTTCATTTTTCCAGTTGCCACTAACCTTCCTTGAGCCCTAACAATGGCCTCCATCTTCCAAATCTCATTCTAATCCCTTCCTAATTGCTTTTTAACCACTAATTGATCAAATTAACACCAAATCAAGTCAAATTTGTAACACCTTGTATTTTCTGAGAATATTAAAATAACAAATTATAGAATAATTTATTTGAAAAAGTGGAATGAGAAAAGAATGATGTTTAACATTGTTCTAAGGTTTGTAAGCAAAAGACTTAGTAGGTCATTTGGTTAGAACATGTGACTTGCATACGAGAGGTACAGAGTTCGATCTCCGCCAGCGCCATATTTTTGTTTTAGGGGAATGGCTAAAAGTGGCATAGTGTGAACGCAGTTCAAAAAATGGTTTAGTGTGAAAATGGTTAATTATGAAGAAGTTATTAAGCTATGAATTTTGTATGCATATGAGAGAAATATATATATATATATATAGATATATATAAAAATTGAATAAATAAATATTCAAAAAAAAAGTTCAAAACAACGAATCGGGAGGGGGAATAACCGAACCGCACCATTTTTGGAGTCGACCCGAGCCATGCTGGGTCGACTAGAGGTCAATCCAGGGTGTTTGGCTGCCAACCCGTGGCCCGTTTCGCCTTAAGGGCTGATATGGCATCTGAGTGGTCTAGATCAGTTCTAGGATTAATCCTAAGGCCTAAATAACTTCCTACACCTATATATACACACACTAAGACCTAACCCTAATTCATAAATATTATTTATGACACCATTATGCTGTCAAATTCTCTCTTAAACCCTAGCCGCCGCCTCTAAATCAAATCTTAAGTGTTCAACTTCAACTCAAATTAAAGATTAGAGCTTCTACAACAATTCAAGAAGATAAATCAGCAACACCGCAACGTTTCTACACCAATTTCAGTGCATAATTCTATTCTTTAACCACGAAAGGTGAGTACGGTGATCTTCACAATATAATGGGATTAAAAGTAACATGATGAAGTTGTAAAGAGGATTCATATGTATGTATGTGATTTAAATCTCATCCAAGTCTTCACCTTTTTGATTCATGTCATCATATGCCTATGTTTCTATGTAAAGTTCATACCTTTTATCAGTTTATTCATGTTGAATCTATCATTATGCCTCTATGCCAGTTTACGTGCCCCTTTATTTCATGATGTTGTGTTAATTCCAATTTTCTGTGATTTGATTCTCTCTTCTTATCCCTATTCCTTTTATTTTTGGATCTAGGCTACCTTCGAGCCTATGTTAAAAATACGCGCGAATGCGAATACGTGAGAACGATGGGAATATGTGAAATATGGAAAACTGGATATTATTGGATATTTTGGATAATTGGATAATATGTGAAATTGGCATATTTGGATATGAATTACATGGAATTGATGAAATTGCCTATAATTGTAAATTTGTAATTGAGGCTAATTAATATGTAATTAGTGACAATTTGGAATAAGCAATATTATAAACATGATTACGTGTTTAATTGGATATACATGACATGAAAATTGGGTATGGGTGAAATACGATTATTAATAAACCTTTGACACGAGGTTAGGCGCAATTGTGGCGCAAGACTGCCCGGAACCGCCCAGCAAATCCAGCTGCCACAATTGGATGTCTAATGTGAGAGGTCAAAGGAATGAATTGTAGGCGTAACGGTTAATGACATGAGGTTAGACCCGGTTGTGGCGTAAGACTGTCCGGAACCGCCCGGCAAATCCAACGACCACAAAGTGTTCGGTCTAATGTGGGAGGTCATGCACCGTTCGTCATAAGGAATGAATTAAGGAATACTAACCATAATAAGACATGGATATGGTTAGAGGGTTAAGTGGGGTGACATGTAAATTATGACATGTAAATATGAACTTAACCGGAATAAGATAAGACATGTAAATTACGACATGTAAGTATGGACTTAACCGTAGCATGTGTAAGACATGGACATTTAAATTAAAATGGTTAAGTGGGAGAAAAACCTAGTGGGGACCAAGCATAGGTGGGAGGCTTGTGTCGGATGGGGACCCGTTTCAACCAGTAACCCGTTTGAGTATCTAATTGGGCCCTGTACTAGGCTGGGGTTGGGGCACGCTTACTAGACTTGAATGTAAGAGGTCAAAACGTGAATAGTGGTGGCAACGCAAGTCCAACGGGTTCATGTGCGTTCATGGGTCCGGGCTGGTAGGTAAGACGTTGTTGCATCGTGTAGGTATGGCCGTGCATTTTATGTTGGTATCGGGGTTGCCACTTTGGGGAGTGATACACCCTACTATGGGGCTAGCACGGGTGCCTACGCGGTTTAGGGAGCCGATCGAATGGGTAGGGTACCTTAGCGGTGGTAGGACCAAGCCGGCACCTACGATAGCAGCTAGGTACAAGTAACTACCAGGTTTGTCATGTAGGTACAGTTAGTGGGAAGGGATCAACCTTTAGTAAATAGAGACTAGTAGATGTGCGGTGTAATTAAGTAATGTGGTGTAACTTAGCAAAAGTGCGGTGTAACGAAATACATGTTGGTTGAGTTGGATAGTTCTTTGGGTGCTAGTCTGATGTTGACTTCGGTCTTCGGGGTTAGTATTTGTAGGGTTGTTCGCTTAGCCAAGGTGTAGGATTGTCTTAGTACTTAGGAGCGGAATCATCTTGTCCATCCTTTTTATCTACCTTATCTATGTTACAGCCATATCATGATGCCTATTTATGTCTTGATCATTTACGTTACCTATTATTTGTTAAAATTACTGGACTCGCCAGACTTTATGTCTGACCCGTTTTGTTTCCATCTCTTTTCTTTCCTCCCCCCTCAGGTTTGCAAGGAGGGAATACTACAGCTTAGTGCCGATTTCTTTCAGTTGCTTGAAGAGAGTAGATGTATCGCTTTGGACTCTCTCATCTTTATGGCTTTGCTTATGCTCAATGGGGATTTATGCATTTATGTTATTTAAGTATTTGCTTCTTTATGTACTTAGAAGTTTTTGGAAAAGACAATTGATCCTGTTGTAATGGTTTTTGGAGACTACTTATGTAAGCTTGTTTTGAAGTTATGATGCTATGAAATAAGTTTTATCTTCCGCTGTGTTTTATTTATTCTTGTAATTTATCTGTTCTATACTACTATAACGCTTCATGATATTAATGCATTC
Source organism: Allium sativum (assembly GCA_030737875.1). NCBI lineage: Eukaryota > Viridiplantae > Streptophyta > Magnoliopsida > Asparagales > Amaryllidaceae > Allium > Allium sativum. The sequence continues at coordinate 840,019,415 of CM060926.1, forward strand.
CCTTTGTGAGTGACATTAATGGCCATGGGGTGTTACAAAATTAGTATCAAATCAGAGATCGAGCTACTACTATACATTGGAATTCATGCCATGATAGTAAAGTTTCAGATCTAAGATTTCATTTGTGGCTAAGGTGAGTGAGTTGCACATTTATTCACTAATTACGGGTGATTAGTGATAATTAGCGAAATTATGCATCATAAAAATAGGGAAAATATGTAAAAAATATAAAATAATATTTTATGTCATTGGTGAAAATTTGGGTTAATTTGGATTAAGTTTGCTAATCTTATAGTTAAAACATGCTTAAGGGGATTAAGAGGAAAATCATGTTTTTTGGGTATGTTTGATCTAAAATATTTCATGTGATTAATATTTTGGTGTTTTTGGTTGATTCTACATGTTACTACTGTTGTTTAGTGTTTTTGTGACTTCATAATAAGGTTAGAATGGTTGGAAACACCATCGTTTAGCGAAATTAGCTTGCTGGAAAAACTGCAGAAAACCGGTTCCTGAAAGAGGTATGCCTCACGAACCGCCCAGGAAAACTTCGATTCCTGATGGGGGTATGCCTCACGAACCACTCCAAGATGATGGTCACGAATCGCTCCAAGATGATGGTAACGAACCGCTCCAAGATGATGGTCACAGGGGGGTCACGAACCGGGGGGAGGGGGCGGTCACGAGTCGGGGGTGGTCACGAGCCGGGGGGTGGTCACGAGACGGGGGCTCACGAACTGGGGGGGGTCACGAGCCACGAACCGACCCTGGCGAGGACCCTGACCACGACCTGAACCAAGATGATGACTCCAAACCGAACCAGATTCAAACTTCTGCCACGCGACGATAATTGTGAAGAACTGTTCTGAAGATTAACTACAATTCAACCAAAATCTGAGATGCAAAGAAATTCCAAATGAGAAGTCATTACTCAGGATCTAGACGGGAACCAACGAGTTAACTTCTAGAGTTTGGCTTTGCTGCGGGATGTGTGCAAATGGGTTATTGATATCTATAACTTTGGTTCACCATTGAAGAGGGGGGCATGTAGACGAACCAGAGCCAGGGAAGTGTGGACTGGTTGTCCCTTAACCTAGATCCAGGGATGTGTGGACCGAGTAGGGTAATTGACTATAGACCAGGGAAGTATGGTCATAGCAATAGTTGTACGGAGTTGCCGTCATGGCCCCAATAGATTTGGTGATCAAAGCGGTGGTGTAACACCCCGAATTTTCTGAGAATATTAAAATTAACAAATTCAAGAACACTTAATTATTAGATGAAGAATTAAGTGAAATGAGTTGCTCTATTACGTTCGTCTCAAAATTTTGGTCAAGATAGACATTTGGTTTGCATAAAACGAATACCTTATGAAGAAGTTATTAAGCCTTGAAGTTTGTATGCATATGAGATATATATATATATAGATATATATAAAAATTAAATAAATAAATATGCAAAAAAGTTCAAAACAACGAATCGGGAGGGGGAATAACAGAACCGGCCCATTTTTGAGGTCGACCCAAGCCCTGCTGGGTCGACTAGGGGTTGATTATGGGTGTTTGGTTGTCAACCCGTAGGACGATTCGCTCTAAGGCAGATGTGGGATCTGATTGGTTCTGATGGACTCCTTGCTGAGTCATTAGGGCTGATGTAGCTATTCTATCTTGTCTGAATGGCTTTGATTTGCTCTAGGTTAATCTGATGGTTCCTATTAAATCAAACTTCTATATAAGCAACCTAATACCTCAACCCTAAATCATATTAAAAATCAAACCAAGAGCCGTCATGCTGCCGTTGGACAACCTCGAGTAGCCGCCGTTCAACTTGAAGCAAATTAAAAGAGACAAACCAAATCAAATCAAAATTAAACTAAAACAACGATTGTCTACATCAAAAGCGAGCATTTCAACTTCAGAATTCCAGAAATCAAGATTGTCTTTTGTAAGTGTAGTTATCTTTTAGATGTAAATAAATTTAAGACGTGATTTGATATAAAGTGAAAAATCAAATTATACCATGTTGTATAATATTGACGATGCTAATTCATGTTTGTTTCTTGTGATGATTTTATCATGAATTGTCTTGGAATGTTTGTGGCTTATTGGACTTGGTGTTGGATCTATTAAAGATTGAGAATGAAACTATCAATATCATACGCAAGTTATATGTTTCATGTTAAGATCTACATATATATGTTTATATGATTAATGCAAGTTGTATGTATTATGTTAGATCCAAGTCAAGATCTACATATATATATATTCATATGCTTTATGTTAGATCTATATGCTTATATATATATATGTTCATATGTTCATATGCAAGTTACAAGTTTTATGTCGGATCCATGTCAAGATCTATCTAGGTTCATATGATTAATGCAAGTTATATGTTTTATGATAGATCCAAGTCACGATCTAATTATACATATGTTCATATGCAAGTTACATGTTAGATCCAAAACTAGATCTATATTTATATGCATGTTTGTAAAGTGGACTTATGCAAGTTCACCTTGTTAGATCTAGTTCACACCTATATGTTAATGTTAAAATTATACATGCCTTGGGATTGGACATGTCATGATTATGTCATATGCTAGTTTATAATTGAGGTTATGTTCACACATGCCTAGATCTACATATTAACATGTTTTAGTCTTATGATTATCTAAGTCTAAATTATATGCAAGTTCATGTGACATGTTAAATTATATGAATAAAGCTTTATGCAAAATTTACATGTTTGGTTGAATTTATATTATGCATGTTCCCTTCTTTACCTCTTGTTTATAAATTGGGCTAATATGCGGGCCCAATGACTCTATGTGATTAATACGAACGAACAAACGGGGGTAACGTTGGGATAGTTATTTAATCAAAACATGTTAATAATGTAGGTGGCCCAAAACCATGTAAATGGTTAAGGCCATGAATGGTATAATTTATACCATTAATCTTGAACATAATTAAAATATGCGTCATGAAACACTTGTAGAAAATTCACATATATAAAATGTAAAAGATGAATATGCCTAACCCGAGGTTAGACTGAGTTGTGGTGTAAATCTGCCCAGAACCGACCGACACATCCAGTAACTACAACAATACCTGTCTAATGTGAGAGGTTAGTGCATCAAGCCCAGAAAGACCCGAGGTTAGACTGAGTTGTGGTGTAAAACTGCCCGGAACCGACCGACACATCCAGTAACCACAACAATACCTATCTAATGTGAGTGGTTGGTGCTTTAATTAATTAATTAATTAAAGCTCATGAACAATCAAGCTAGACCAACTTAACATGTTAACAAGACAAGATTGGTGGGGTTAAGTAATTGAGGAAACACTTAACCAACTTAACATGTTAACTAGACAAGATTGATAGGGGTTAAGTCAAACCAAGTACACTTAACCAATTTATCATGTTGACTAGAAAAACCCTAGTAATGGGGACCCGTTTCAGCAGTAACCCACATGGATGCATCAAGGTACCCTGAACTAGGCAGGGTGAGGCACGATTACTGGGCTGAATATAAGCGGTCAAAAGGGCGGCGGTTAGGTGCGTTAGTGTAGGTTCCGACGGAGTATGGGCGTGAACGGGCTCTGGAGTGGAAAAAGCAGGCACTGGGCACCAGGCGTACACTTGTGCATCTTTGAATCGTGTTAGGGTTTGCATTATAGGACTTGATACACCCTATACTTTAACTAGCACAAGTACTTAAAAATCACGTGGGGCCGCATGACACTGGGAATACATGAATGCGAGTAGGAGCCGATCAATACATGAATGGGATCACTTTATCATGAACATACATTGCTAGTTAAACAGCTCTTAGTGGGTGCAGAGAAGTAAAAATAGGTGCGATAGCCAAATCTAGTTAAATCTTACTTTACCTCGTTTTAGGACTACCCTATCCTTGTGGTATCATTCTAAGTTTATTTTATTCATGTCATAGTATTTTACTTGTTTACATGCTACTAAATAACTGGGCTTACCAGACTTATGTCTGACCCATTTTCCTTTCGCTTCTTTCCTTCCGTTCCCCCCTCCCCTAGGTCCGAAGGGAGGAAACACTTCTGCTTAGTCCAGGTTAGCCAAAGCTTGAAGACCATAAATGAAAGGCTTGGACTTTCCTTTTTGAGCTATGGCTATGGTCAAGCACCTATTGGGGATTTATGTATTTTTATTTTCAGTATTGCTTCTTCATGTTTTCAAGACAGATGAAAAGTTGTAATAATTTGGAAGGTTGAAACAGTTGTTGAATTGTTGTGTTAAACAAGTATTTATGAAATAATATTGATCTTTTTCCGTTGCATAAATTTTCTGTCTTGTAATTTATTAGTATCTTGTACCTTAAAACGCTCCACCGAAGTTAAGGCATTCCCTTTGAGAGTGACCTTAACGGAGGTGGGGTGTTACAGGTGGATATCGTATGCTTTACGCACTGAGTTAGAGACGTGGGGATGATCGCTATGTTTGATGTTTGCTATCACCATGACACACACACTCCCATTTTTACACTATATGCTAGTGTTACCTTAGAGTACTGTACATCGTGTTGTGCTAACTCTTTGGTTGCAGGTCAAGGTTCAGGTATGATTATTTATACTTGTTATTGTTTTATTTTGCTGCTATCGCTCATACCAGACTTTTGTCTGACCCAGAGTTTTATGTCTCTTCTTATTACTCTGGATGCTTCTAAACGAGCAGACTAGAGATAAATTAGGTGGTTATGCACGAGTAGTTGTCCGTAGACGAGCAGGAGCCTTCCACGTACTATTTACATATATTCTCGCTGTGTGGTTTCTGGTCACTACTTTGGACATTAGTAGTGTACCTTTTCTATTTTTCTTTAGAGACGGTATCTTGAAGTTGTAATAACGATGGTTTGGATCATAAGTGTACTTTGGATTCCGCTGCTATGATGGTTTAGTTTCAGGTTATGCACTGTCTTGCCTGTTTTATGTCAAATTTGTTATTATTATATTTTATTCCATGCGCTGTGAGATATACTACAGGTTCTTTGGTGATTCATAGTTTCAAAACCCTTTCCTTTTTTACGATCGTTCCGTGCTAGTCGGGCATTGGCACAGCGCATTTCGGGGAAATGAAGGTTGGTTCGAGGCAGGCCGTCACACTTGGTATCTGAGCCTAAGTTGCGTAGTTTAACCTAGGGGAAGGCATCAGGAAGAGATAGAATACGTATATGAGAGCACGTATTTGTGATATTTTGGTTTTCAAAAACTATATATATATATACACTTTTAGTATATCTAAGGATGAAGTCGCACTGTAGTGACACCACTAAGGAGATGGTTAGTCGTTTTCTCTTTATAGATTGAATGATAAACCGAAATACGAGGAGTACGGATTTAGGGGCCAATGATAGGAATGTCCCTGATATGAGGATGATGTTTACTACCTTCATGTGAGAGATGCTTAGGGATGTTCAGGGAGCATTTTATAATGCTGCTAACGGTGGTGGTGTAGCAAGCGCTTAGGGACGATTTCGCCAAGCCCAGTAAAGATTATACTAATCTTGGTGGGAAGCCGTTCCACGGAACGGAATTGGCTAGGAGGTTCAAGATTGGCTTGATAGTTGTAAGCGCATCTTCGAGGATCTGGGGATCGAGGATGCAATGAAGAGAAAGCTAGCCTCACATCAACTTCAAGGACGAGCAATGAATAGGTGGAATGCTATCAAAGCGGCTACTCCCAAGGATCAAGTTACTTGGAATCAGTTTAAGACCCGTTTCAGCGACAAGTTTATTCAAGCTGCTCAGAAATCAAAATTGTTCAATAAGTTTTTGGAGCTTAGGGAGAATGGTAGGTCAGTCTCAGAGTATATTGTTGAATTCGATACCTTATCGAAATATGGATTATCCCTCATCGATACTGTCGAGAAGAAGAACAAGAAGTTCATAACGGGCTTAGATAAGTACTTGGGGGAGATACTTATAAACCATATCGATGAGACATTCAAATCTATTATGGGAAAGGCATTGAGGTCTGAAAGCCTTTACCCTAAGTCAATAACCGAGGTTGCTATCACATCTGCGGAGGAGCTAAAGCCGCAGGCAAGCAGTGGAGGAAAGAATAATTTCCAGAATAAGAGGAAACAGAATTAGACCAAGGATGGTCAGAAAAAAAGAATAAGAAAGATATTGAGTGTTATTGCTATGGCAGGAAGGGTCACAATGCCAAAGAGTTTCGAGCAAAGCCAAGGGAAAAGAAGTGCTTCAGTTGTGGCCAAGTGGGGCATTTTAAGAATGAATCTCCAAAACCCCCTAAGGAGAAGCAAATTGTGAAAGCATATGCTATCAACGCTATTCCTTTTTTATCGAATGCCCCAACTGCGGCGCAGAAGGGAAAGGGTGAAGTTATTCAAGGTATGCTTTCTATTTATGATGTTCCTATTTGAGTATTGTTTGATATCGGGGCTTCTCATTCCTTCGTATCTAGTGACCTGGTAGATAGGTTGGAATTGAAACCCGAGATAGTCGATAGACCTTTAACTGTGACGAATCCGATCGGTGGTTCGACTAGCCTTAGTATGATTTGTCATAATTTGGTCTTATCGAGTCATGGACGTATGTTTGCTTGTGATTGCTTTGTTATGAGCTTTACTAGATTTGGCATTATTTTGGGAGTCGATTAGCTCCAAAGATATGGGGTGGTGGTAGACCGTGAGGTGTTTTTGGTGACCATTAGAGCGGTCGATGGGTGGAGGGTGGTATTGGGTTGCCTACCTAGTGATGAGGTGATGGCTAGTTCTCTAAATTCCCTCGACATCCCACAGGATGAGTTATTAGATGTGCCTATTGCTGGCGAGTATCCGAACATCTTTGAGAAAGTGACCGAACTTCCACCACACCGAGAGATTAAGTTTCAGATTGATTTAGTGAAAGATGTCCGGCCTATAGTGATGCCACTTCGTCGTATGGCGCCAAGGGAGCAACGAGAGCTCGAGGTGCAAGTGGGCGATCTTTTGAAGAAGGGATTTATCCGAAGGAGTGTTTCCGATTGGGGAGCACCAGTTGTATTTGTTGCCAAGGCCGATGGTTCCCTTCGTTTATGTGTAAACTACCGTGAGTTGAACAAGGTGACTAGAAAGAATAATTATCCTCTTCCACGGATAGATGATTTGTTTGATCAACCGAATAGAGCAAGTGTGTTTTCCCAGTTGGATCTCCCGAGTGGATTTCATCAGCTCCGAGTAGCAGCTGAGAGTGAACCTAAAACGACATTTTGGATGCCTTCTGGATTCTATGAGTGGTTGGTCGTGCCATTCGGGTTGACAAATGCACTCACATAATTTGTGGATCTTATGAATAGGGTTTTCAGAGAGCAATTAAATAAATTTATTCTTGTGTTCGTGGGCGATTTCTTGGTTTATTCGAGGACAGAGCAAGAACATAAGGAATATTTGAGGACAGTGATGGAGGTGTTGAGGAAACACCAATTGAAAGAAAAAAAATTCTAAGTGTCACTTTTGGAGAAGGGAAGTGAGATTCTTGGGCCATGTTGTCTCATAGATTGGTATTGCCGTGGATCCTGCAAAGGTGGCTATGATACAAGATTGGTCTACGCCTAAGAATGCAATGGATGTGAGAAGTTTCTTGGGGTTAGCTAGATATTATTGTAAGTTTATCCAAGACTTCTCCAAGATAGCAGCACCGTTAACTCAGTTGACCAAGAAGAATCAAGCTTTCATTTGGGACGAAAGGTGTGAGAATGCATTTAAGAGCCTAAAGGAAAAGTTAACGTGTGCACCAGTGTTAGTTATTCCTAAAGGGAAAGAAGAGATGACGGTATACACGGATGTCTGTGGTACCGGACTAGGTGTTGTACTAATGCAAGGAGGTAGGGTTGTAGCTTATGCTAGTCAGCAATTGAAACTGCATGAGAAAAAGTATCCTACTATGATTTGGAATTGGTAGTGATTGTGTTCGCGTTAAAGATGTGGATGCACTATCTCTCGAGAGAAAGATTCGAGTTGTTTACCGATCATAAGTCATTAAAGTATCTTTTCTCTCAGAGTGATTTAAATATTCATCAACAGAGATGGTTAGGGTTCTTGGCTTTATATGATTTCAATATCGCATACACACCCAAAAAGGGCAATGCGGTAGTTGATGCATTGAGTAGGAGACATGCCAGCTGGGGGCTATGTTTTTGGAATGGAAGCAACTGGAGTATATCATAAGATATGATTTTAGGCCTAAGTGCGAATTGGATCCAAAGATGTTAGCAAGTTTGACGATCAAACCCACCTAGATTGAGCGGATCGGGTCCGGCCAGAGGGGCGATCCTAACCTATTGGAAATCATCTCCAAGGTAGAGGTGAGTATTGATGGTAAGGAAATGAACAAGTATGGGCTTGATAGAGAAGGATGACTTCGAAAGAATGGGAAACTAGTTGTACCCAATGTTAATGGATTGAGAGATGAAGTACTAAGAGAGTGTCATCACTCAAAACTGACTATACATCTCGATGGTAACAAAATGTATCAAGACATGAAGCAGACCTACTACTGGGAAGGGATGAAGAGAGACGTTGGGAAGTTTATATCCAAGTGTATAAATTGTCAGTTAGTTAAAGCCGAGCAAAAGAAGCCAAGTGGTTTGTTACAACCGTTAGAAATACCTGAATGGAAATGGGAACAGGTCTCGATGGATTTCATTGATGGTTTACCAAGGACTAGATTGGGTCATGATAGTATTTGGGTGATTGTGGATCGATTGACCAAAAGTGCAAGGTTTATACTAGTCAAGTCGAATAGAAAGGCGGCTAAGTTAGCAGAACTGTATATGAAGTGGGTAGTGAGATTTCATGGAGTACCTAGAGGTATTATGAGTGACCGAGATCCGTTATTTACTAGTGGGTTTTTGAAGAGCTTACAAGAGGATTTAGGATCAGAATTACATCTCGGTACCGTGTACCATCCTCAAACTGATGGTCAAACAGAGAGAGTCAATCGTGTATTAGAGGATCTCTTAAGGTCTTGTATATTGGACTTTGGAGGATCATAGGATGACCATTTACATCTGGTTGAATTTGCATATAATAATAGTTATCAATCCAGTATTGGTATGGCTCCATTTGAAGCTTTATATGGATGACCATGCAACTCACCTTCATGTTGGTTGGAGACCGGTGAGAAATTTGTGCTTGGGTCGGATGTAATAAGAGAAACTTCAGATAAGATCAAGGTTATTCAACAGCGAATGAAGGCTGCCCAAGACAGACAGAAGAGTTATGCTGATAAAAGACGAAGAGAATTGGAATTCTCCGTTGGCGACTTGGTATTCGTCAAAATTTCTCTGTTAAAGAGTGTGATTCGATTTGGTAGGAAAGGTAAATTAGCACCAAGGTTTGTTGGTCCATTTACAGTTCTTGAACAAGTTGGGAATTTGGCGTATAAAGTTGGATTACCAAACAAGCTGGCGGGAGTGCACAACGTATTTCATGATTCCCAATCAAGGAAGTTCGTGCATGATTCCGATATGACTATTTCACCAGATCAGTTGGATGATATCGAGGTAGAATCCGAGGCAGTTGGGAGTCGTAAGACGATTCGTATTGTCGGACATGATACGAAGCAACTTCGAAGGAAGACGGTGAAATTGGTTAAGGTCCAGTGGGGTGATAATGAGAATGACTGTACTTGGGAAACCAATGAGAGCATAAGGAAGTCATATCTAGATCTCTTTACCAGGTAAGGTTTTAATTGCGATATAGTTATTCCGCATGCTAGGATAGACTTGTTGTGTTTATTTTGTATGTTTGATTGTTGCAAATGGTTGATAGGCATGCAGGACCTTTTGGCTGTCTTCTTAATTAAGGAATTCGGGGGCGGAATTTCTTAAGGAGGAGAGAGTGTAACAACCCACATTCTATGCATCGGAGGTTCGTAGAATATTTATTTAATTATCATACAAAGTCGTATTGTCATGTAACTTTGAGGAACGACTATTGGGATCATTCTCTATGTTCACAATTTTTTGCCGAATTTTAAATGATCGTTTTACCCCTGACGAATCTTGTTTCCGCTATAACTTTTGACTAGTAAGGAGTTTTAACCTGAAACTATTTCCATTGGATTCAGATGATGGTTTATCTTTCCGTAGAGTGGTCGCATTAATCAAACGGACTAACTGTTTGGGAGATATGGCAGAAATAAGGTTTGGAAGATGAAAAACAACATAATTGGGCTTAACCGGGTGATTAACAGCTGGGCCCATAACCCATTTCGGGATTAAGGTTATGGGAGGGCTGATAGGATTTGGGAAAACATTTCGTTTCATTTTTTCCACCGCCAAAACCATCCTTGAACCCTAGCAATGGCCTCCATCTTCCAAATCTTATTTGAATCCCTTCCTAATCGCTTTTTAACCACTAATTGATCAAATTAACACCAAATAAAGTCAAATTAGTATCAAATCAGAGATAAAGCTGCTGCTATACATTGGAATTCGTGCCATAACAGTAAAGTTTTAGATCTAAGATTTCATTTGTGGCTAAGGTGGGTGATTTGCACTTTTATTCTCTAATTACGGCTAATTAGGGGTGATTAGTGACAATTAGTGAAATTATGCATCATAAAAATATGTAGAAATTCTAAAATAAATTATGTCACTGGTGAAAATTTTGGTTAATTTGGATTAAGTTTGCTAGTCTTATAGTTAAAACATGCTTAAGGGGATTAAGGTGAAAATCATGCTTTTTGGGTATGTTTGATTTAAAATATTTCATGTGATTGATATTTTGGTGTTTTTGGTTGATTTTACATGTTACTACTGTTATTTGATATGTTTTGTGACTTCACAGTAAGGTTAGAATGGTTGAAAACGCCATCTTTTGGCGAAATTAGCTTGTTGGAAAAACTGCAGAAAATCGGTTCCTAAAGGGGGTATGCCTAACGAACTGACTAGGAGAACTTCGATTCCTGAAGAGGGTATGGTCACGAACCGCTCCAAGATGATGGTCACGAGCCGAGGGGGGTGGTCACGAGCCGAGGGGGGTGGTCACGAGCCGAGGGGTGGTGGTCACGAACCGGAGGGGTGGTCACGAGCTGGGGAGTGGTCACGAACCGGGGGAGGGGGGGTGGTCACGAGCCAGAGGGGTGGTCACGAACCCGGGGGGTGGTCACAAACCGGGGAGGGGTCATAAGCCACGAACCGACCCTGACGAGGACCACAACCTGAGCCAAGATGATGATGACTCCAAACCGAACTAGATTCAAACTTCTGCCTTGCGACGACAATTGTGAACTCTTTTGAAGATTAACTACAATTCAACCAAAATCCGAGATGCAAAGGAAGTCCAAGTGAGAAGTTATTACTCAGGATCCAGATGGGAACCAATGAGTTAACTTCTCGAGTTGGGAATTTTTGCAGGACATGTGCAAAGAGGTTATCGATATCTATAACTTTGATTCACCATTGAAGAGAGGGGGCATGTAGATGAGCTAGAGCTAGAGCCAGGGGAGTGTGGACTGGTTGGCCCTTAACCTAAAGCCAGGGATGTGTGGACTGGGTGGGGTTATTTACTATAGACCAAGGAAGTATTTTCATAGCAATAGTTGTACGGAGTTGCCGTCATGGCCCTAATAGATTTGGTGATCAAAGCGGTGGATATCGTATGCTTTACGCACTGAGTGAGAGACATGCAGATGATTGCTATGTTTGATGTTTGCTATCGCCATGACACACACACTCCCATTTTTACTGTAACACCCCGCATTTTTAATTTAACTAAAAATGTATATATATGCATGGATAGGTTAATAATGGTGATGTACAATGCAAATTAATTAATACATGAAAGAGAAGGAAAGATTAATTCAATGACAGTGTACGTAACATAGAAGATAATAAAATAAGGATACTTAATTTAAAGTGAAAATTAGGCACACATCCCTATTTTCGAACTTAATACACCTCACATCCCTCCTATGTTTATATTGTAATCCCGCCCCCTATTTTGCACTGCCGCCTGGACCTTTTGAACCATTCCGCCTCCTTCCTGAAAACATTACGCCTTCTGCAATTTCTGCAAAAAAAAAGCGCCACGGATTAAAAAATATATTAAAAATCTGGAAATAGTCCCAGAAGTCCACGCAAAGAAAAAAATAGTTGCATATATGTATGCAACTATTGCCTATAGTTGCATACATATATGCAACTATTTGAATAGACATGCACAAATTTACGCACGCCTGTTTAATAACTGCATACGTATATGCATTTTTTCTGTGTAACTGCATATATGTGTGCATATATGTCAAAATATATGCAAAACTGAACAAATTGTACGTATGTATGCAGTTTTTAAATAAATGCATCATAAGATGCATGTTTTCAAAGTATGTGCAAACATGTATGCATTTACACTGCAATTTTGAAGCGAAATTAAAATATATGCATACATGTATGCAACTAATTGAATTATATGCATATGTCGATGCATTTTACTGCATTTCATTTTTTTTGTGTAATTCTTGATTTTGATGTGCTTTTTAAAGTTTTTTCCACGTGAATTTTTTTACGATTAACTGTTTTAATTAATTACGAATTTACGTGATTTTTAAAAAAAAATCTATTTTTTTGTATTTTTGAAAAATAGGGACTAAATTTACAAAATTTATGACCAGATGTGAGCCTAATTTAAAAAGTTAACAGGGACTTGTAAAAAACGCACCCTAATTTAAATATTGGGAATTAAGTAAAACGGACATCACCATTGCGTTCGTCTCGAAATTCTGCTTGGAATAGAGTCCAAGTTTTCGAAAATTAGACTCCTATGAAAGAGTTATGGCCTGCGAAGATTCAACAAAAATTCAGAAAAATACCCAGGCAGGCAACCTGAGGTCGACCTACCCAGGGAGGTCGACCTGGGGGTCGACCTTAGTGTGAACCTCCCCCTTGATTTTTCCAGATCTGGCCAGTGACGATTTTTGGTGTGCTGGACGGACCGGATGACTTATAGGGCGATCTAATGGCTCTAAAACACTCTCTACACCTATAAAATAGTGCCTAGACCTAACCTAATTCATAAACAATTCCTTCTGATGCCTCTGTGACGCCAAACTTCAACCAAACATGGCCGCCGCCCCAAAACCCCAAACTAAATTGCAAGTTCTTCATCAACTTTGGAGTTTAATCAAATCAAGAAGCAAAATTCTTCATCAATGATTCAAGCTCTTCATCAACAATCAAATAAGAAGATTATATCAGCGTTCTACATCAACAAATCGTTTATTTTCCCCACTCCAGTCAAGGTGAGTGGAATTATAATAGTATTATTATCGTTCATCATTCCCCAGTTATTAATTCAATGCAAGATTCATGATTAATAATTGCTCTTTTATTCTCCTTCCCCTTTTTATTTTGGGATCTAGGTTATCTCGAACCTAGACGAAATCTTATTATACAATACGCACGATTGGAATATGGAAATACTGAGCAAAATCTATTATATGCGATCGAGGAATATAATCTGTAATTTTGGGGTTTGTGGCATAACAACTGTTATTGCATATATTGGGCATAATCTATTTTATGCAGTCGAGGAATATAATTGTAGTGTTGAATTTATGTAAGTTTGACACAATTGTCATTGGATATGGAGTTGGTGTAATTTAATATTAACAACATGTAATTGGATAACATGGGTTGGTGAAATTTATTTGTGACTTGGAAAATAAGCCTAGAGGGTGAATTAGATTAGATGCATGAACGTGGGAATGTTGGGACATATATATATATATATCGGGAAAATATTGATTATATGAGATGGGGTATAATTGGATATTGGAAATTGGCAGGTTTGGGTATGAATAACATGTAATTGGTGAATTTGGCTATAATTGGATAATTTGGGTAATATGAAATTTAGCTGACTATTATGTAGTTGGTGTATTTAATGAAAAAATGGAAATAGGCATAAAAAAATGAATTGTAATTAAGTTGAATTTAGAACACATGACATGAATTTGGGGTTTGGGTGAAAGACGATTGTTAATGAACGCCTATGACACGAGGTTAGGCGCGTTTGTGGCGTAAGACTCTTCGGAACCGCCCGACAAATCCAGCAACCACAAGAGGACGTCTAATGTGAGAGGTCAATGGCAAGAACTAGAGGCGTAACGGTTTATGACACGAGGTTAGGCGCGTTTGTGGTGTAAGACTGCCCGGAACCGCCCGGCTAATCCAGCAGCCACAAACGGACCTCTAATGTGAGAGGTCATACATCGTTACGGCATAATAAATAAATTAAGAAATACTAACCATAATAAGACTTGTGGGTGACATGGGTATGGTTAGAGGGTTAAGTGGGTGATATAAATGACATGTAGAACATGATTAAGGTAGACTTAATCGTAGTAAGACATGTGTAAGACACGGGAACTATAATAAAGAGGGTTAAGTGGGACACGGGTGACATATGAAACAAAAATTTAGATATGCTTAACCAAATAGGACCCGTAACGGTATCATAAGTTAATTGAATTGGGTAATGTTTAAGTAACGGGTTAAGTAAATGGAAGGGTTAAGTCAAATCTAAAATTAATGACAAGAAATGGGGAATGATAAATAACCTATTATGAATAAACTTGAATAACGCAAGAAAGGATAATGGGTGGAAATTATAACTTATGAGACAAGAAAAGTTATAGAAAACGATAAGGAAGATGAGATAACACTTAACTAATTTGACATGATATATGGGTAGGTTAAGTTAACATGAACTGATAGATAACACTTAACCAATTTGACATGACGCATGGGTTGAATTGAATACGTGACTGGGGGTTAAGTCAACTTGGACACATGGGCAAACTTAACCAATAACAATATCAAAGCAAGGAAAAGGGAGGAATAATAAGATTAAATAATAGATAAACTTATCTTAGTGATAAGAAATGAATATGACTTAAGATGTAATACAAGACTCGAAGGGTGGGACTACTTATACCATGAGATAAGTTAATCTAAGATGGGAATGTGGGAGAACACCCGTACGCTATCATTTGATAAATAGAACTTAAGTCATGCTTGAATTCATTGGTAAACCTTAGTTAAAAGGAACTAAGTAACAAACCTTAGTTAAAGAGAACTAAGTAATAGAAACTAAGTATCAAACCTTGGTTAAGAGAACCAAGTAATAAACCTTAGTTAAGAGATCTAAGTAAATAACGAGAAAGAGAACTAAGTAATAAACCTTTGTTAAGAGGACTAAGTTGTAAACCTAATTTAAGAAAACGAACGATTAAGAGAACTAAGTTGTAAACCTTAGTTAAGAGAACTAAGTAGTAAACCTTAATCAAGAAAGCCAAGTAGAACACGAGGAGGAGCGAACGTCCATCTGATCATGAAGAAGGCTCCAACGAACTGGGTTACAAAGCACGCGGCTTCGAGGGGACGTGAGGGTACTCCTGGTATCCTCTATGAGGTTGCAGATGATCCTCCTGGGGTCACAAAGGTTAAGGTCTGCGTTAGAAGAGCCAAGGGTATGCCTTGGTTGTAATATAAGCAATCTAAAGGCTAGGATGGGTCAGCGTGAGGCGGCGATATCTTGTTTAGCCCTGTGATAGCACGTCATCGTCTACCTACCATCTTGAGTCAATCGAGTATGTAAAGCGGAAAGGCGGAGACCTCCAACAAACCATATACTTGCTATCTAGTTATGGGTGAGGTTTGGCCAATAGGTTTGTGGGGGCATAGGCGGCCTGCGAATAGTTCTCATTCTTGATTTTCTTGGGTGCCTTTCATTAGTCAAGGGAGGGGTCAAGTGGGACCATAACCACACACAGATAAAAACAGACCTTAGCATCTGCATCGGCAGATAACTTAAAGCTCCCGATCGAGTTCCGTGTTTCTTGATTAGCCCTGCCACGAGACTCGGGCCACACATATAGAGGACATGTGCAACTAGACATCGATAACGATTCATGATACGTACGTGGGGAAAGTCTAGGAACATACATCGCTATGGGTAGTGTGTCCTAGACTAGGGGGCATCGTTCGATAGGTAGCATAATCCCTAGTTGGACCTAGGTCGCGTAAACCCTGAATCCGAGAAGCGTTCAATAGGTAGCATAAACCCCAGTGGCCCTGGGTAGTGTAAACCCTGGTTGAATCTAGGAAGCACTCGATAGTAAACCTTAGACTAGATCTAGATGATACACGTAATCTAGCAAGATCGAGAGTAGCAGTCCAAACGGTTTCGAGAATGGTGGCACTACACTAAAGTAGTATAGATTTATATGATGAAGCCCGTACGACATACGGCAAGGGACTGTATATATACAGGAAAGGATTTGACGAGTTGGGGGTATCTACATATACGT
Source organism: Allium sativum (assembly GCA_030737875.1). NCBI lineage: Eukaryota > Viridiplantae > Streptophyta > Magnoliopsida > Asparagales > Amaryllidaceae > Allium > Allium sativum. Next base: position 840,035,773 of record CM060926.1, read on the forward strand.
TGTATTAGGTTAACCTACTAGTGGGGCTTGAGTATAGCTTAAAGAGATAACGTTGTTAACAACCTAATAACCAAGAAAATATAACTGAACAGTATATGTAGGATTATACAGAAGTTTATTCTAAGTCCACTCACACAGAACTTATGTTCTGACCCTCTCATCATTACATACTTCCAGGTTAGGTTCATGACAGAAATGGTATAGATTTGGATATTGGTTTAGTAGTATTGTTAATAAGGTAAAGCAATATTTGAATATTATACTTTATTTCCTCCGCTGTGAGATGCTTTACGAATTCTGACATGTTTCTTTATCTCTGTTTTTTCTACAGGATACTAGAGCACCAACTCGGGTTTCAATAGTTAGAATTTGAAAAATTCGGTCTGGCGGAATCCGGGTTGTTACATCTGGTATCAGAGCTTCGGTTTAGTGATTTTAGGGAGATAATGAGTGAACGTATTTGTATTTTCTAAAATATAAACATATTATATATAAACCTAAATCCGTATAGTAGCCCACTAGACATGAAAAGAGTTGGGATATCTAGTTTGTACACTCAAGGAATGAGCATAGGAATTTGGAAACCATTAGGTGGTTGGGAAAGTGTACAATATGACTTGAAGCTAGAGAAAGAAAAATATCCCATAGGATGGAAACTGAAATATTAGTATTTCAGAGTAGTGGGTTTAGAAATGTAACCTTAGAAACTAGAAAAGGTTGAAAAATGAAAAATGGATCAGGAATATATATAGTCGAGAGAATTGAATTCGCGAAAGCGCCTAGGAAAAGCCTAGTGAGTCGAAGACCCGCTTTGAGTCTAACCCAATAATAAACTTTTAAGAACTTGAATCTGTAAAAGAGTTTGTGGTGTTTTTCAAGTTTTGATCTTAAAAGTATTTCTGATGTTTGACAAATTATTTAGTGCATGTTGGGTTTTTAAAGTAAAGCGGGGTATATTTTGTAAAACAGTGATTTCTTGTTTTAAAAGAATTCTCTCATTAAAAAGGTGCATAATATAGAGCATATGTAGCTCGCTAGTTTTCATATTATAGTATATGAAAGGATTGAAAAGAAAGTGTTGCGTTTTGTAAAAGAAATTCTATTCTGTTAACAATAAAATCTGGTTATTGTTTTAAAAAGAAATTTTTGTTGGGTGAACAAAATAAGCGGTAGAGTGTAAGAATAGAATAGATATTTGCACCTTAGCAGCCAAAGTTAACATTGTAAATAGGAATAGGGTAACCCATTAGTTGTCCTTGTCTACTCCAGTTTTGTGATTTGAATTTTTTTTTTTTGCAATTTTACTTCCTAACATGTTTTTATGGTTTGGCAAAAGCAAGTTTTTGAGAAAAGAAAATAAAGTTTTAACACTTTTAATTTTTGAAAGAAAAATGTAATGAACAGAAAGGAGGCCAAATCATGTTTTAAAAAAGAATGGAGTAGGTAAGGATTAGTGCCTAGAATAGAACGAGAGAAAGTTAAAGCTATGAATTAAACAATTGGAACCAACTAGAGATTGGTTGAGTTGAGTGATTCTCTGAGTGTCAATCTGATGTTGATTTCGGTCTTCGGGGTTAATATTTAGGGTGTTACTCTCTTGCCAATTTACAGTCAGGGATTAGATAATATTGAACCAATGGAAAATTTAGAATGCATAAGCATTGAGAAACCTAGGTTTGTTGCTTGAGAAAAAGAAAAAGGATTGTTGATTGGAAGAGAAGTATAGGCTAGTAATACACAGCATGGACTAGTGGTGACTACTAGGTAGTGAAGGGCAAGCAAGTGTATAGGTCCGGTTGAGTGGACTCGTGACATAAGTCTTAAGATTCTTGGCCCGTAGTAGTAGCTGTGTAGGATGCTGTTTGAGTTGAAAACGAAAAGGCTTGTTTGAAAATATTAAACTTAAGTAATTTGATTAAGTCAAATAAGCTAAGAAAGAAACTAGCCTAACTAAAAAGAAAACAACAGAATCAATCAAGCAGCAAAACATAATGAGAAAAGAAAATGAAAATCTTAAGAAAAAGATGAATAAATAAGAAATTACTCCAAGATAAGGTGAAACAGAAAAGAATTTTTCTTATGTGATTGTGCTTGGATAGGAAAATAGGAAATCTTCATAGAATAATTATGCAAAAATCCAAGTACAATGAGAAAAAGAAAAACGGAAGATGCGAGTTTTTCCTTTTTCATAAAATAAGAAATCGAATTTGGAAAATTAGATTTTTCTAAATTTCGAATTTAATGATGGTTGGTAAGGTTTTGGATGCGAAAATTGGACGAACTATGCTCTTACTCTGTAAGAGTGTAGGAAAATTTGGATGAAAAACGTTTTGATTTTTCAAAAATATTGCATTCATGTAGAACTGCAAGTATATTTAGGATGTGGGCATCATGTTTTGAAAGAGTTTTTAAAGTTTACATACATATAGGTGGATCCAAATTAGGCATACATGATTTTCTATGATGTAATTCACTTTGCACATGTGCACAATGTTGCAACAATTGGATGAACACTAATTGGATGTTGCGAGGGATTTTCTATTTTGCTCTTATCGAATTTCGGGGATGAAATTCCTTAAGGGTGGGAGAATGTAACACCTCGCATTTTTAATATAACTAAAAATGTATATATATGCATGGATAGGTTAATAATGGTGATGTACAATGCAAATTAATTAATACATGAAAGAGAAGGAAAAATTAATTCAATGACAGTGTACGTAACATAGAAGATAATAAAATAAGGATACTTAATTTAAATATCGGGAATTAAGTAAAACGGACATCACCATTGCGTTCGTATCGAAATTCTGCTTAGAATAGAGTCCAAGTTTTTGAAAATCGGACTTCGTATGAAAGAGTTATGGCCTACGGAATATTCAACAAAAATTCAGAAAAATACCCAGGCAGGTCGACCTGGGGGTCGACCTACCCAAGGAGGTCGACCTGGGGTCGACCTGGGGGTCAACCTACCGAGGGAGGTCGACCTGGGGGCCAACCTACCCAGGGAGGTCGACTTCGGGGACGACCTTAGTGTCGACCTCCCCCCTGATTTTTCCAAATCTGGGCAGTGACGATTTTTAGTGTGCTGGACGGACCAGATGGCTTCTAGGGCGATCTAATGGCTCTAAAACACTCTCTACACCTATAAAATAGTGCCTAGACCTAACCTAATTCATAAACAATTCCTTCTGACACCTCCATGCCGCCAAACTTCAACCAAACATGGCCGTCGTCCCAAAACCCTAAACTAAATTGCAAGTTCTTCATCAACTTTGGAGTTTAATCAAATCTAGAAGCAAAATTCTTCATCAATGATTCAAGCTCTTCACCAACAATCAAATAAAAAGATTAAATCAGAGTTCTACATCAACAAATCGTTTATTTTCCCCAATCTAGTCAAGGTGAGTGGAATTATAATAAATTTGTTGTATAATAGTATTATTATAGTTCATTATTCCCCAGTTATTAATTCAATAAAAGATTCATGATTAATAATTGCTCTTTTATTCTACTTACCCTTTTTATTTTTGGATCTAGGTTATCTCGAACCTAGACAAAATCTTATTATACAATACACATGATTGGAATATGGAAATATTGAGCATAATCTATTCTATGCGATCGAGGAATATAATCTGTAATTTTGAGGTTTGTGGCATAACAATTGTTATTGCATATATTGGACATAATCTATTTTATGCAGTCGAGGAATATAATCTGTAGTGTTGAATATATGTAAGTTTGACATAATTGTCATTGGATATGGAATTGGTGTAATTTAATATTGACAACATGTAATTGGATAACATGGGTTGGTGAAATTTATTTGGGACTTGGAAAATAAGCCTAGAGGTGAATTAGATTATATGCATGAACGTGGGAATGTTGGGACATATATATATATATCGGGAAAATATTGATTATATGAGATTGGATATAATTGGATATTGGAAATTGGCAGGTTTGGGTATGAATAACATGTAATTAATGAATTTGGCTATAATTGGATAATTTGGGTAATATGAAATTTGGCTAACTATTATGTAGTTACTGTATCTAATGAAAAATTGGAAATAGGCATAAAAAATGAATTGTAATTAAGTTGAATTTAGAACACACGACATGAATTTGGGGTTTGGGTGAAAGACGATTGTTAATGAACGCCTATGACACGAGGTTAGGCGCGTTTGTGGTGTAAGACTGCCCGGAACCACCCGACAAATCCAGCAACCACAAGAGGACGTCTAATGTGAGAGGTCAATGGCAATAACTAGAGGCGTAACGGTTTATGACACGAGGTTAGGCGCGTTTGTAGTGTAAGACTGCCTGGAACCGCCCGGCAAATCCAGCAGCCACAAACGGACGTCTAGTGTGAGAGGTCATACATCATTACGACATAATAAATAAATTAAGAAATACTAACCATAATAAGACATGTGGGTGACATGGGTATGGTTAGAGGGTTAAGTGGGTGATATAAATGACATGTAGAACATGACTAGGGTAGACTTAACCGTAGTAAGATATGTGTAAGACACGGAAACTATAGTAAAGAGGGTTGAGTGGGACGCGGGTGACATGTGAAACAAAAATTTAGATATGCTTAACCAAATAGCACCCGTAACGATATTATAAGTTAACCGAATTGGGTAAAATTTAAGTAATGGGTCAAGTAAATGGAAGGGTTAAGTCAAATCTAAAATTAATGACAAGAAATGGGGAATGATAAATAACCTATTATGAATAAACTTGAATAAGGAAAGAAAGGATAATAGGTGGAAATTATAACTTATGAGACCAGATAAGTTATAGAAAACGATAAGGAAAATGAGATAACACTTAACCAATTTGACATGATATATGGGTAGGTTAAGTCAACATGAATTGATAGATAACACTTAACCAATTTGACATGACGCATGGGTTGAATTGAATACGTGACTGGGGGTTAAGTCAACTTGGACACATGGGCAAACTTAACCAATAACAGTATCAAAGCAAGGAAAAGTGGGGAATGATAAGATTAAATAATAGATAAACTTATCTTAGGGATAAGAAATGAATATGACTAAAGATGTAATACAAGACTCGAAGGGTGGGACGACTTATACCATGAGATAATTTAATCTAAGCTGGGAATGTGGGAGAACACCCGTACGCTATCATTTGATAAAGAGAACTTAAGTCATGCTTGAATTAATTGGTAAAACTTAGTTAAAGTAACTAAGTAACAAACCTTAGTTAAAGAGAACTAAGTAACAAAAACTAAGTATCAAACCTTGGTTAAGAGAACCAAGTAATAAACCTTAGTTAAGAGAATTCAGCAAATAACGAGAAAGAGAACTAAGTAATAAACATTAGTTAAGAGGACTAAGTTGTAAACCTTAGTTAAGAAAATGAATGATTAAGAGAACTAAGTAGTAAGCATTAATTAAGAGAACTAAGTAGTAAACCTTAGTCAAGATAGCCAAGTAGAACACGAGGAGGAGCGAACGTCCATCTGATCATGAAGAAGGCTCCAACGAACTGGGTTACAAAGCACGCGACTTCGAGGGGACGTGATGTACTCCTGGTATTACTCTGTGAGGTTGCAGATGATCATCCTAGGCTCACAGAGGTTAAGGTCTGTGTTAAAAGAGCCAAGGCTATGCCTTGGTTGTAATATAAGCAACCTAAAGGCTAGGATGGGTCAGCATGAGGCGACTATATCTTGTTTAGCCCTGTGATAGCACGTCGTCGTCTACCTACCATCTTGAGTCAATCGAGTACATAAAGCAGAAAGGCGGAGAACTCCAACAAACCATATACTTGCTATCTAGTTATGGGTGAGGTTTGGCCAATAAGTTTGTGGGGGCGTAGGGGGCCTGCGAATAATTCTCATTCTTGATTTTCTTGGGTGCCTTTCATTAGTTGAGGGAGGGGTCAAGTGGGACCATAACCACACACAGATAAAAACAGACCTTAGCATCTGCATCAGCTGATAACTTAAAGCTCCCGACCGAGTTCCGTGTTTCTTGATTAGCCCTGCCACGGGACTCGGGCTGCACATATAGAGGACATGTTCAACTAGACATCGATAACGATTCACGACACATACGTGGGGAAAGTCTAGGAACATATATCGCTATGGGTAGTGTGTCCTAGACTAGGGGGCATCGTTCGATAGGTAGCATAATCCCTAGTTGGACCTAGGTCGCGTAAACCTTGAATCCGAGAAGTGTTCAATAGGTAGCATAAACCCCAGTGGCCCTAGGTATCATAAACCCTGGTTGAATCTAGGAAGCACTCGATAGTAAACCTTAGACTAGATCTAGATGATACACGGAATCTAGCAAGATCGAGAGTAGCAGTCCAAACGGTTTCGAGAATGGTGGCACTACACTAGAGTAGTATAGATTTACATGATGAAGCCCGTACGACGTACGGCAAGGGACTGTATATATACATGGAAAGGATTTGACAAGTTGGGGGTATCTACATATACGTTGTTTTAGGTTAACCTACTAGTGGGGCATGAGTATAGCTTAAAGAGCTAATGTTGTTAACAACCTAATAACCAAGAAAATGTAACTGAACGAATATGTAGGATTATACAAAAGTTTATTCTAAGTCCACTCACATAGAACTTATGTTCTAACCCCCTCCTCATTACATACTTCTAGGTTAGGTTCATGACAGAGATGGTATAGCTTTGGATACTGGTTTAGCAGTATTGTTAATAAGGTAAAGCAATATTTGAATATTATACTTTATTTCCTACGCTGTGAGATGCTTTATGAGTTCTGACGTGTTTCTTTATCTCTGTCTTTTTCTGCAGGATACCAGAGCACCCAACTCAGGTTTCGATATATAGAATTTGAAAAATTCGGTCTGTCGGAATCCGGGTTGTTACATTTACACTATATGATAGTGTTACTTTAGGGTACTGTACATCATGTTGTGCTAACTATTTGGTTGCAGGTTCAGGTATGATTATTTATACCTGTTATTGTTTTATTTTGCTGCTATCGCTCACACAAGACTTTTTTCTGACCCAGAGTTTTATGTCTCTTCTTATTACTCTGGGTGCTCTTAAACGAGCAGACTAGAGATAAGTTAGGTGGTTATGCGCGAGTAGCTGTCCGGAGACAAGAAGGAGGCTTCCACGTACTATTTGCATATATTCTCCCTGTGTTGTTGTTGGTCACTACTTTGGGCATTAGTAGTGTACCTTATCTATTTTGCTTTAGAGACAGTATTTTGAAGTTGTAATAACGATGGTTTGGATCATAAGCTATATTTTGAATTTCGTTGTTATGATGGTTTAGTTTTCAGCTTATGCACTGTCTTGCCTGTTTTATGTCAAGTATGTTATTATTATATTTTATTCCATGCGTTGTGATATATACTATAGGTTCTTTGGTGATTCATAATTTCAAAACCCTTTCCTTTTTAATTACCATCTCGTGCTAGTCGGGCATTGGCATAGCGCATTTCGGGGAAATGACGGCTGATTCGGGGTAGGTTGTCACAATACCCATATCCAATAGCAACAATCAAGTCTATTTCTATTTCAATGACCATTTAAAGTTCAAACCATTTCAATGTCCACAAATTCAGTTTGATGGGTCATATACGCAAGTGACTATATATACTTCACATAAAAATCCAATCTTTTCTAACCCAAACATTTCCTTATCAGAATATGAACGCATATAAACTATCATATGTCATTATATATTTCAAACAACATTACAAACATTAACCAGATATAGTTAATAGTTAACTAATCAATTTCAGTTCAATGTTTCTCACTATCTAACATCAACTAATCCATCACATAACAATTTATCAAAACATCATTAACTATTTCTAACCAAATAAGTTAACTAATGTGAGCTAAGAGTTCTCACCTTGAGTTTTTATCATTATTACAACAATCGCCTTTTGGACTAAATGTAATGTAGGTTTAATTTAACCCAAAATTCCAATTTGCTTCATATTCAACCAAATTAGTTTTGTTCTGAAGCTCTCGACTCCATGATTCGAAGGATCCAGTTTTGCAGATTTTGAGTTTATATGAGCGAAATATAATCATTAATATTTTAATCATATGATAAACTAATTAATTAAATACCCTAACCATCTTCCTCCATCATGTTTTAACGTGCTCAACCCAAACGCCGCCTGATGCCGCCACAAGAGGCCATCGGCCCCCGCCTCGACCACCCTGTCAGCACCGCATACACATGGTGCTGCATCACCATGAACGTTGCATGAAACGCCTCTTGCGCCTCGAATTTCCAGTTTGCCCGCCTCGCGCTCAATTGATCCACCACCATTACGCCACGTCAGCGTCGCGCACCACCACCAGTCGACGCGGCTCGCCATGCTTTCCCTCTGACATGTTGATGACCTCGCCCAACTCCTCCAGCTCCGACCACAAAACACACAAACCCCTTGCTGCCACAATAACTTGATCAACGCTGATCATCCCAATATTCTGGCCACCTCAGCTACTTTCAGCCAAAACCCCCAACTACAAAGTTGTAGCCTAATCTTCTACCTCCTACTTTCTAGTTGGTGACTTTGTTTAACGTTCAATGGTTTGGCCATAAAACACCATAAGCTGAAACCACCCAATTCGACTTTTAACCGAGATCTACGGAAATCCACAACTTCAAACGATCTCAAATTTTTATAGCGTGTGACCCTCATCGAGTACTCCGACTTTCATGGTTGGGACTTCCTCCAATTCTCCATGGTTTGTGAGATAAAAATTAATGTAAGAGGAGGGACAAAATAGTAAAATTACCATGGTTGAAATTGGTTTGGATTTAGGGTGGTGATGGGGTGTACTTATAGGAGTAGGAATTAGCTTATGGAAGAAGCTTCGCATATTAGTTTATAAAATTTTATTGTAACGCTACTTATATTCGTCGATAAAAAATTCGCACGGGCACACACGAACTCTGTTTGGGGTGGAAATTGATATATACCTATAGTTTGTCATTACGATACCAATGAAAGCTTTGTATCCATGTATTTCTTTCAGTTGAGTTAGATGATGTATTTTCTGCTATACATTGTATTTATACATTTAAATTTCCACTACTTTGTATTTTAATCTCTGATATTATTTATTTTTCCACTGTATATTATTTATTCATACTCTGATATATTCTTGTACTATGATATAATTGTTGTAATAGCAATGAAATGTTCTAGTGTTTGTGTTCTGATGAGTCGTGTTCTCAAAGCAATCCACTATTTCCCGTCTCCTCGGAGATCGGGGGATTTCAGGTCATTACAGTTTGGTATCAGAACTTTGACTTACAAAGCTAGAGAACAAGACATATTAGAACCAAACGAAAGAATTCATCAAAGATAGGATCATAGGATTAGTAACATCCTATAAGAATAACTCGTTAGAGATAGGGTTAGTAATGCCCTAGAATGAGTTTGAAGAGTATTATTTATATAAAAAAATTAATTTCGAAAATTATATCATGTTATACGTATTTGAGTATTTTATTTTATATTTAATTTGGACTATTGGGTATGAGAAATTTTTAATATACGCGTAATTAACGTATATCTGAAGTCTCAAATATGCTGGATAGATATAGAATCACACTCTAGTCGCCCGGAGATGATTCTGATGATTGCTAGCATCATCAGTGTTTATGTTCGAGTTTCGAAAATGAGATATGTATATATTTCCAATTGACTGGTGTTAGAACCAAAACTTAGAATTTATTGTTTGTGATTTTGCCTTGCAATTATGATTTTTGATTATATAAAAATTATATATTTGTAAAGCTATTCAACTAAATGATTGTTGGTTTCCATGTGTGATTATTAATCCAACTAATAAAAATATTGAGATAATAAAACCAATATGCGAATGAAAGGTAAATATTAGCCAAAATGAATTTAATATTAAACTGAATTGAAAATTGATTGTAATTGGATATATGTATATCTATATATGTTTAGCAGGTCATAGCATGGAAGCTAAGAAGAGGAGTAAAATTGTATGCCCAACAAATAGGTATATATTTACTGTATTTATTGGGTTTTGATGATTTTATGAGCCGATTGGCAAGCCGCTTGGCCTTTTCTTTTTGATTGATGAGGGCCCTGTGAGGCAAGTTGCGGTTTTACCGATCAGCCCATATAAAGGAGGTCATGGCAAAAAAAATCGAAAATTTAGAGTGTTAGCCAAATTTTTGAGAAATTAGAAAATTCTTAGAAGCTGAAAAGTTGAAGAATGAAAGCCAGAATGAAAGTTGAGTTGGTAAATTAAACAACTTTTAGCTCCATTCCCCTTTTGAGTACGAAAAGATTTTAAGTGGGGCAGATTGTAACAACCCGGAATTTCTGAACCAATTTTTTTTTATTTTAGCTATTTTAATGGATTTTGAGTATTTAAAATGATTTATTTTACATAATAACAACTAAAATTTATATAAATCGAAGTTAGAACGTATAATTTTAATTTAATCATAAAACGAACTTGAAATGGCGCGGTAGCTTGAAAATTCGATTTTTAATTTCAATTGAATGTACAGGATTCAAAATAAATCGAATTTTTAGTAAAACCAAAAATGTTGGAATCTGTTTTATTATATCTTTCTAATGAATGTGAAAATTTTAGATTTCATAATATTAAATGAAAGTTATGTTCAGTTTAAAATTTAAAATAGTTGCAATGGAATTTATATATATATATTAATATAATATATAACCCTTAAAAATAGCCATTTTGCAAATGACCTCCCTTTTTGATGAAACCACTTTTGTTGGATCTGGAATGTCAAATTATTGTTAGATTTTAAATTTCATAATTTTTGGAATTAATATGTGAGCGTGGTAAATTTAAACGTGTTTTGTCAATTCAGTTTAAATTTAATCGACTGGAAAAAGGTCATTTTTCAAACGGTCTCCAAATTCGACGTAATAAGTTTTGTTAGGACCATATCATCAAAACATAGCTAGATTTATTTTTCTATGATTTTTGGAGTCAGTATGTGGCCCCGATAAATTAAAATGTACGTTGAAATTTAGTGTTGACTGTTATATTAATTTATATATTAATTTTGATAAAAACTAATGAAAACGATAGAATTGGCTTACAAAACATATTCCATTGAGTCCGGATAGGGGTATTTGGTTAGGAATGACAGTCGTTGGGTTTGATTTGGAGTTTGAATGTAAAATCTCATCTATTGGAATTAATTAATAATTAAATGAATATATATATATATATATAAATAGGGGAAACCCTAATCTCATCGTTCATTAAAAAGCCGCCGCCACTCTTCAAAAAATGGCCATAATTGCTCCAAATTAAATCCCTAAATCGCAAGCTAATGGTTTCGAATTAGATTAGGGTACCGAAGAAAAGATTGTAGAGATTTTCTTAAGCTTTAAATCCATATCATCATGATCGATTTTCGTGGAGCGTAGATTTCGATTTTAGCATCCAAAGTTGTCGCGTTCGAAGGTGGTTTCTTACTACCTGAAGGGCGCGAGTGGGCCCCCATCGCTGGCATGGGAAGGTGCCCCGAAGCTCGGCATCGGGGTGGTGGCAGATCGACTCCTGGTAGCCTGTGTGGCGGCACGTGAGGGGAGAGAGGGTGGGAGGTTTTGGGTTTCTCGCTTGAGTTGAAGAACGACGGGTTCCTGAGTGAAGAAGGTGATTAACGGAACAAAAAGTGATTAAGGAGTTTAATTATATTAAATTATGTAATTAACTTTGTAAAATCATATCTTTTTCATACGAGGTCTGATCTGAACGATTTCAGTTGCGTTGCAATCGTGGCAATGAACTCTACACGACAGAATGGAAACAGAGCAAATTGGATTTTTAGCTAAATTAAACGCGCATTTAATTTGGTTGAAAAATACAATCATTAGTTAAAGAATGACGGAGTGGAAACCAAAAGTGAGAACTCTATCAATAAAATATCTGTATAGTTATTTAATTTATTTCATAACTGTAAATATATAGAAATTGCCAGTGTTGATTTTTATCTATTGTATGTGACATTGCTTGATTTCAAAACATGAACTATTCACGACTCATCTGCACAAGAAGCGTTGTTTGAATATACGACACTCGTATTTCAAACAATGTGGATACACTTTGTGGTTGTGGAAATGTGATGTAAATATTCATTTATAATTTAAACAGTGAAAATTGGTTAATTAGAAAAATAATTCTAATCAATTAGAATTGGTTAAATTTATCAACCAATGATTTATTTAAATTGACTGTTGTTGGTTGAAACCCCACACGGGTATTGGGATGATATTTGACATACACTAATCCCAATATTTAGTTGTACGTCGATCGATTGATGGACAAACTGTTGTAAGAGTTATTTATTTATTTATTTTAATGCTTACACAGTTGTAAATTGCACTTTGGATGATGTTTGAATGGTTAATGATTATTTATCATTATTGTTGAATACATGCGGTGTATGAAATCCATATAACTGAAATTATATGGTAATTGATTGAGTCGCATTCCGATTCAAAAATAACGAATATTTTGAAATAATGAATATTTCAAAATAACGAATAATTTAAAATAACGAATATTTTAAAATAAAATTTAGTAAGGAATTAAAATATGATTTTGATGTCCGATTTTGGATGGACATAAAAATATTGAAATATATGAAGCCGAGTAAGTGGATATTCGCCATTTTAACCCAAACGGACTTTTCTGTCGATTTTATTCATTTTATAATGAACATCGAAAAGAATTGATTTGAAAATCTGATATTTCGAAAATATTATCATACCAATATTATAATGATATGGAATTTTTAATTTTGATTTAAAATTGAAAACAAAGTTGAAATCGTTTTAAAATTAATTTATAATGATTTATAAAATATGTTTTGTATGTAAGTAGGTGATATATGTATATATATATATATATATATAATGGTTTGAATAGAACGTGTCGCGCAACGACTGTTCGCGAATTTCAGCCATTAATTTCAAATTGATGTAATGGGACATCCAACCGTTGGATTCTCCTAAACCCGGAACCATTGGGTTTGTATCGAAAAGAGCTTTCCAACGAATATAAGAGATTTAAATTTGAACGGTTGGATTTCAAATTATGTCGAAATCAATTTCAGAAAAGGTCGCTAAGAATGCAGTTCGGTGGCCGTTATGGGAAATAGACTTAAATGGTGATATTAAAAATATGGAAAAATTATGTAAAATCATAATAAATGATTTGGAAAGAGTTGGATGAAAAATTCCAGTTTTGAAAAGATAAAAATATTTTTTATCTAAATGAACTAGTTGATAACTAGAATAATAATCCAATTATTTTTAAAAATAATAAATTGGGTTTGTAAATGGTTCTGATATAACCAGAATTTTCCAACGAATAAATTAGAATGGATTTAGAATGGAAATTATCTTCGGAATATTTCGATATTGGATTCTGTGATTATACAGATATTGTTGAGGAATTTGGAAGATATAGATATCGTTATTCCCAATACGATATCCGTTAGTTTCTATGCATGAAGACCGTTATTAGTTATGGAATTTTAAAGGCCTTGCCGCTGTTCCACTTATAGTATTAGCTTGATACGGAAATTTATATCGATTATACACTATTATGATTTCCGTGTAGATTCCATTTTGATGGAAGATGATTTTGGGTTTATCGTGAACTGTGTTTTAAATGACATTGGTTCTTTAACCCAAGTAAAGACGGGATTTATTTCCTAAATTTGAATAATCATTAAGTATTGATTTTTGGAGATTAACTCTAAGTAGAGTTTTAATAAATATTTAATTAGATTGAAATGTTAATGTAGTAATTAAATTTGCCAAATTTGAGAAGTGTTCGAAAATGGAGTATCACCAGTTTTACTTCATGTGATAGTGAAATCTTTAATTAGATTTGAACATTAAATGGTAATTGAATTTACCAATAACAAAGTGGGTGTTAAACATGGAGTACTACCAGTTTTGCTCCATGAGATGAATAGGTTGGGTTTGAAAAAAATAAAATAAATGAATCTTTGTAATGGTTTCCAAGTGAAGATTTAAACAAGAGGTTTAAATGAATTAAATCTTTGATAAGATATATTTGAATAATTCCCATGTAAAGAATATTTGAATAAAACAATATTCTAGATTGGAATGAGGCGTATGATGTGTTTTTATAGCACCTGATTATTGATTATAAAATACGCGAGTTATTCGGAAAGACCGGGTTTATCCCATTCTGAATGATTGATAAGACGATTAAAAGTCGACGATGAAGACGGTGGTCGAAGACCGGAGATCTTCACATCGTATGGATGATTACTGATGTCTTGATTGGGCTGATCCCCGAGACAAGGTAATAAGTGGTGATCGTCCTAACGTACTTGGAGATCGACTGGATATGCGAGGACCTATCTCCTGTGTTGGACATATGGGATGAGGAATAAGGTGCCTCCGGTTTCGTTCACACCTAGAATGGACTTGTAAATGGATGTGTGTCTGACATTGGATTTCATTATGTGATTGATTGATTTCTATTAAATATATATCTGTTTGGTGGCGGAGAATTTATTCTCTTTCTTAACACCCTTCTCTGAGACGTACGAACTTAGAGGTTATATATAGATAGAAATAAGTTGCATGGCATGAATTGTCAGTGTGGCATGCTGAGATGCAAATGATCAAAGGCTTTTGTTGAAAAGCAAAGTCTTGTGGATGATGATCAAAGCATGACTTTGATTATCATAACTTTGTGTATAGCGTTAATTCGTGAGCTTCACACCCCGTTATGAACCAGAAACGGGAGAGGACCGCAGTGAGGACATGCGTTTCTTTCTAATTAGGAGTGGTGTCATGGTATGGAGCCCAGACATTTTACTTATGTGGATGATGGAAAGCGAGGTACCTCGGATTTGAGTCCCTAGTGGGTCTTGATATTAGTCGACATGCTGACCAGATTTTATGCCCAATAGGGTAGGGAAACGTATTGTTCAGGAATTACCAATCCACTAAAGTAAGTATGGACCAGCTATGCTGCTCCAGGTGTAGTTGCGGCCGAATCCTGAGGCACAGGCTAGAGTGTCACGAATTTGAAGGAAGATCCCTTACCTTGGTTCATAGATGGAATCCAATTTCCATTACGTGATTTTCGATTTTAGTTGTAAACCTATATGGCGACAGAGTGGCATGGGACGCTCATGTCGTCTATGATTGATACATTTACATTTGAAGTTGTTTTTGATGCACTATGCACTTATAATAGTATCAAAATGATTTGTTTTAAATGTACCAAGTATGTTTGGCTATTATAAGGGAAAAATCTATCCTCTGGCTTGCGTTCCGTTGTGTGATGGGACCTGAGTCTTATAATAGCTTCAATTTTCAAAAAAAAAACATTGCGTTGTTTTATTTTAAAAGAGATTCATGTGGAGTAAACCTGTTCTGTGTTATACGACATGGTCCCATGATTTTCTCAATTTTTAAATTAAAGATTTAATAACTTTTTTATTTCTCACACCAGTCCCATGACTGACTCGGAGTTTATTTTCCACCTAAACTCTGGGTGCCCATATTTTCCACATGGGAAACTAGTAGTTTTGGTTTTTGCAGATTTCTTTATAACCGAATCCTGGATTTATAGCTGGAGTTATGTTCAGAAAGCTTTGTATCCGTGTATTTCTTTCAGGTTTGTTATTTGATATATTTTCTGCTATACTTTGTATTTATACATTTAAATTTCCGTTGCTTTATATTTTAATCTCTGATATTATTATTTTTTCCATTGTATGTTATTTATTCATACTCTGATATATTCTTGTACTCTGATGTAATTGTTGTAATAGCAATGAAATGTTTTATTGTTTGTGTTCTGATGAGTCGTGTTCTCAAAGCAATCCGTTGTTTCCCGTCTCCTCAAAGATCGAGGGATTTCGGGTCGTTACAATTATAATTTGAGTGCCCAAAAAAAGGTACATGTTTCAATTCCATATGAGGTTTTTGAGCCTATTGGGCAAGCCGCTTGGCTATTTGATTTTCTTTTTGAATGGAAAGGGACTAGAGAGGCAAGTTGGGGTTTGAGCTATTGACCGGTACAAAGGAGGTGCTGGCAAAATTTTCCGTAAATTTAAGGAGTTAGAATATTTCTGAGAAATTTTATAACTAAAAGTCAGTATACCGATATATATAGAATTCGGTAAGGAAACGAGCGTGTAAATGAAATATTAGAAAAGGGTCAGTGATTTGTTTGATGGATGTTTGTTTACCTTTGAAAGTTATATCACCAGATATCAAAGATTTTTTTTACCATCGTTGTCGATACGGAGAGACCTGTTGGATTTAATGTCTGAAAACCACTCCGTATAGGCATAGGCGTTGTGAATTAGATTACGCTGAAAATAATTGAAGACGGAGTGAATAATTTATAATCAAGTTATGAATTTTGAATAACGTAATCAGTGATTTTGGAAAATCGAGTGGTTTAAGTTAGATCTGGAAACTAATTTAATTTATATTTAAATACTAGAGAATGGAGTTGAATTTTTATATTTAAATTATAATTAAAACGAACTCGCCACAGCGCAGTTGTTCGTAATTTGATGATTCGAACTTCAGTTAAGAACACAGAACTCAATATAAATCGTAATTCGATGAACAAGAAACATTGGAACTTCTTAAATAATTGTTTTCTAATGGAAGAGAAAATTCCGGATTTCATTTTATAAATTTTGAGTTATATCAAAATCAAATTTTCAAAAAAAATAGCACCATAATCGTTTTTAAACCATAACGGTTTATTTAACAAATTAAAAGGAATTTAAGTAAATAAAATTTGAATTTCCATTAGAAAAGTCTAGATTTGTGTTATAAAATAAATAAAGACTCAAGTCGAGTAAATGAGTTGATTTTTGAATTAAAAATCAGATTTTGAAATTATCGAATGAAGTTAACTAATTTCTTTGAAATTAGTTAATAGAGTTTGGGCCGAAATTAACTTTGTTTAAGTGATTTGAATTTGTTAATTGAAATTGAAAGCCCGAGTATGAAACATGAATTAGAATTCGGAAGCGAGCAAGGATTTTGAGTTTGATTTGTATATAAGCAAATACAATTATATTTGAATGAGATATGTTCAAATTAAAAGTAAATGAAACCAAGAAGCTAATTTAAAAATTTATTTAGCGAATAGAAAGCTAGTTATGTAAAAAGTGATGAATCGACTGAAATGAACTGGAAATGGTCGTGTATGTTTTTAAACAAGTACGAAATGGAGATAATGAAGATTATAATTTGTGTGTTTGACAAAAAGGTACATGTTTCAATTCCATATGAAGTTTTTTGAGCCTATTCGGCAAGCCGCTTGGCTATTTAATTTTCTTTTTGAATAGAAAGGGCCTAGAGAGGCGAGTTGGGGTTTGAGCTATTAACCGGTACAAAGGAGGTGTTGGCGAAATTTTCTGTGAATTTAAGGGGTTAGAATATTTTTGAGAAATTTGATAACTAAAAGTCAATATATTGATATATATATATATATATATATATATATATATAGAATCCGGTAAGGAAATGAATGTGTAAATGAAATATTAGAAAAGGGCCAGCGATTTGTTTGATTGATGTTTGTTTT
Organism: Allium sativum; assembly: GCA_030737875.1. Taxonomy (NCBI): domain Eukaryota; kingdom Viridiplantae; phylum Streptophyta; class Magnoliopsida; order Asparagales; family Amaryllidaceae; genus Allium; species Allium sativum. The sequence continues at coordinate 840,053,411 of CM060926.1, forward strand.
CCTTTGGTAGTTATATCACCAGCTATCAAAATTTTTTTTTACCATCGTTGTCAATATGGAGAGACCGGTTGGATTTAATATCTGAAAACCACTCCGTATAGGCATAGGCGTTGCGAATTAGATTACGCTGAAAATAATTGAAGATAGAGTGAAATGCAAGGGCTGTTCTGTTTGTTCAGTCCCAGGACAACTTGTATGGACGAATGTCTGACAGATTATTCCTAATGGATCACGTAAGACAATCTTTTCAAGGTATTACGTCTGGTGGCGGAGGAATTCGTTTCTCTTAGCTTTTATACCCGTACTATTTTTGGAAGATCAACTAGTGATTTGATGGGTTTGACGATGTGGCATTCAAAGTGTATGATTGACAAATGTTCTAAAAAAGATAAACGTAGCCTCAAGCTTCACAACCGGGAAATGACAAAAATTGGGCGGGAAGCATGGCTAGGTGGGTCAAATCCAAGAAGGGTATATTTGTCACCGATCTAGAGAAAATTCAATTATTTGTTCTTCTTTCGATTTTGTATCCAACAGATTACGGTTGGACGGACGACAACGATGGATGACATTATATTCGCTGCACTCAAGCTAAATGAGTGGGCGGTCATGTGTGGCCGGGTTGCAAGATGTTCTTGCTGAACCCCAGTGTATCCCCTCTAGAGTACACTGATCGGGAGGTAGTCTCATACATTGTCATAGTTGGAATCCAATCTCCAATAAGCGCCTGGCGGTTTTTGATTTTATACTACGTATGTAGAGCGTGAGATGCAAGCGTTCTACTATTTGTTTACTTATTCGATTAGACATTATTATAATATCACTGGATTTTCATATGAAAATGTTTTGGGTTATAGTAAGGTAAAAAACCGTCCGTGTTTATGTGTGTGCTAGTCTTACTTTTATCCTTTTCTTTCAAAAGGATTTTTAAAGTTAAACAACATGGTTGGAGTTTACTCGCACCAGTCCCATGACTGACCCAGAGTTTATTTTGTTTGTTCTACCTAAACTCTTGGGTGGCCAAATTTGTACGGGCAGTCAAGTTTTTCAGGATTTTGCAGATATACCTGGAGTAGTTTGAAGCAGGAGGCTTCACCATTAGATATTTTAGATTTATTTTCCTTTGTATCAAATGTTGTAATTTACTCTGATGATGGTATGTATATATAATACAAAATTTTGTATTTCAAAGATTATGTTATATAATATATTTTATTCGTTCCACTGTGAGATTTTGATGTTCCTTTTGTTCTATATTCTATTTATTTTTATTTCTTTAACCCTAATGACTCGTATTTATGTATTATTTGGGTTGGATGTGTGTTGTTTTAGTCAACTCAGATAGTACGGATTTTCGGGCCGTTACAGTTGGTATCAGAGCTTAGGTTGAGCGAACCCCTAGGCTTTGGTGGGGGTTTACTCATTAGAGATAGGGTCAGTATCACCCTACAATGAGTTCAGTGTGTATATATAAGAGAGCGTATTTGTTATTTGATATAAAAGTTGTTTTATGTTGTGTTGATTGGTTTGTCGAGTGGTTTATGAATTCTGGTCGGTACAGAATGTACAACTATATCAATAGGTGTTTCTAAACATTTGAGCAGAGTAATTCGACACAGTATGTTTTAAGAGTTGGGTAAATGACATAATTTTACCTAAAAATATATTTTTATATGAAAAGAATAATTTTATGAAATTATTATATGGATGTGTTGATTGAGATTATAATCAAAATAAGATTAAAAACAAAAATGGTTATAACTAATTAGAACTCAATATACAAATTAGGTGAATTAAAAATTGATTTTAACCACTGTTTGGAATTTACATCCTGCATGTTTGGAAAATATTTTCTGAAGCGTTATGAAATAATATAGCTTTGTTTTGGAAGGATTTTTGAATAAAAATCATTTTTGAATTTGAAAGTGATAAAGCATTGAGTTCACTTCAGTCGCTGGAAAATAATTTTGATGATGACTATAACATCATCAGTGTTCATTTTCGAGTTTCTAAGTGATGGTTTGCTACCTTAATGAGATTTCCAATGAAAATTTAATTTAGAAAACGAGTTGTTTGCGAAAATCAACTATTTTGAAATTGTGATGATTACGAATATATATATATATATATGATTTCAAAAGGGATTTAAAAAAAACCCGGGTTATTTGAATCCTGGAATTTAATATTTAACTTATGCAAGTTGAATAAAATTGAATTGGTGAAAGTGAATTGAAATGGATAAATTGATTTGGGATCAATTTAAGATTGGCAAGAAATAGTAAGTGGTTATTGTGTTAACCGAATAAAAGCAAATATACATAAGAAATTTTCGTTTATCATAAATGAAAGTAAATAAGTTTATTATAATCAATTTGATTAAATTTGAATGCATATGAATGGAATATGAGTTGAATGTGAGCATATGGTGAATAATATGAATAAAATAAGGCATAAACTAAATATCGGTACTTGTATTAGCATATACATGATATGACTTGTTTGGTATTAAATTCATGTGTTAATCACTAAAATGAATGGTGGTTATTGAAATTTCACATATACGGGACTTATGTATTTAAATTGAGTAAGTACAGGTACATGGACTTGCTGGCTTAGTTTTGGATGTGTGGCTTGCATAAATGCTAAGCATGCTTGCTTAATAAATGCTTATATAAGGTACTCTTACACAAAAATATCAAATTAGGATATATGAACTATTTTTTGACCATATGGGTCGATGTATACTTTTTCATCTCTTTTGTTATATTGCAAAAGCTCCTCCGTACATGGGAGACTCCACCAAACATTTGCAAAATTTAGAGAGTTAGAAAATTCAACAGTTTTGAAAATATTTGTAAAAACAAAAGAGGTGGTTTACAAATTGAATTCAATTTGGAAGTTTTGAATGGGAAATAGGTAATTAAATATTTCCATGAAAACTTAAATTTGTATGGGACTTGAGCTATACAATATGGAATACTGAATTATAACAAAGTGGGCTTTTGAAAAGTTAACGGCTCTATAACATTTCTTTTGCCTTAGTAATTTCGGGGACGAAATTCTTTTAAGAGGGAAGGAATGTAATGTCCCAGAATTTTAATCGTCAAATTTTTAAACATTTAAAGTTGTTTAAATGTTGAATTTGAATAATAAATGGATTTTTGTTTAATTTATCGATTTTCGATATACAAGTTAATATCGAATATATCAGTATCGTAATATGAAATGATAATAATTTAGTTCGTAGTTAAAACCTGAATCGAGACAACTTTACCGATCAATATAAATTCTATATTGAATTAGAACAATAATAATTATTATTTATTATCGATGAATTTAATTATTTGAGATCGATTTATATTTTAAATTAAATTAAATTTAAATTGTTATCTTTTCTATGCAATCAAAGTAAATTCCATAATCTGTTCTGTTGAGTTCAAAATAACATTATAATCTAGAAACATCGGTCGTTACAGTTAAATGGCAGTTCAGGATTACAAATTATGGGACTGTGAGATATTTTGGTTACTTAATTAATTAAATCACTTCAAAACTCTTATTATATTAAAAAGGAGCCGACCTATACTACGCAGACCTATATTTCTACGCTATCTTCTTCTTTCATTTCACACATTTCCTCCCTTCTTAGGAATCAAGGAAACATCAAATTTAATGGCTGTTGTTCCCTTGTTCCCTCGCATACCAATAGAACCAACCTAATAGCTTTGTATCTCCTAGTTCAGAATCCACAAAACAAATTCAACTCCTCTCCATTTACCTTCCGTTTTCTTCTCCCTATCAAAATCCAAAATCAAATTCTTCGATTTAGAAAAGAAAAACCATATCCTCCCAATTTAAAATTGATTTCCCTCTTCATTTAAATCCATTTGAGAATTTTATAAATTCAATCATGGATGGAAATAGAGCGACCTAGGATTTTTGAGATCGATGGAGCTTACACTTCAGTTGGGTGGTTTTAAAATTAGATGTGATGCTTTTTCGATGGATTCGATTTCTTCTATCGCGAGTTAGGGTTCGATGGATTAATATCAACTGCAAGAGCCTGGGTTCGCGAGTGGTTAAAGACTTCGATTTTGGGTGCCTACTTCGAACCACGATACTTAAGGTTGAGAGTTTTGAAATATGCGTGTTGATTCATGAGTTGCGACCTAGTTGTGTGTTTGTGATGGAGAACTGTAGCTCGTATGAGGAAATGGTGGAGTTCGGTCCATTTTTGGTTCACGAGCTATAGGATACAGATAAAGACAGAGGTGACATAAAGAGGTTAGTGGAAAGCGCTGTTGCGTTCAGTTACAGTGAAGCAGAGGATTTTTGATGGTAGTTGCATCATGGTGTGGTGATTGAACTAGTAACGGTGGCAACTATGGGTAAGCAAGGCGTTTTGTCACTGGAAGCATGGAGATCGATTTTTTCTTTTTGTTTTTGGGATGAATAAACTGATGAGAAGAGACAGTGGATGTGGAGTTCGTGTTTGATGTCGATTGGGAAAGGCCGCTGCAAGATTAAGGGGAGTTCGAATCTTTGTTTTTTTGAAGATGGTGGCAGCATTCATAAAGGAGGTGGGAGACGTGGTATTTATTCAGTAAGGTATACATTTTATTTAATTTAAAATGCATAGATTAATTTGTTAGTAATTAAAATTGAAACAAACAATAGCTTAATCGATTTATCTAAACAAGGATTAAGGTAAATTAATTATAATTAAATTAGTTAATGCCTTCTGACTAAATTAGATTAGTTAAATTTTATTTTATTAATAGTTGATTTAAATAAATAAATCGTTTAATCGATAAATAATTGTAGGTGCAAATAAATCCAATCGAGATGACTCGAGCAGAGTTGTAGCTGCAAAAATAATACATTTATGTGGATATTCGGCAAATAAATCAAGGTGGGTAAACTCACTTCTTTATTCGATTATAATTTATTATAGTCGAATATTTATTTAATACAAATATTTGTATGTTGTTGTTGGTTGATTGGTTGCATTGCTGTTTATTTATAAATTTTGGTTATCATATATATTAGTTATTTAGGCTCGGTGGTTGTGGTTATTATATATATATTGGATTTCCCGCGGTATCATTAGTGGATGCTCGCAATATCATTAGCGGATGACTCTATCGCCCTACGATATATGAGTGGATGACCTTTTATACTGCTTTATCTTGCCTTAAAGCAGGTGTAATGGCACGAATTCCCGTACTCTTTGAGTCGACTAATAACACCACACGTTCAACCCAAATTGCATAGAAATATGGATCATTATTAGAAAGAAGTTAGAGGATGAGAAATAGAAAGAAAGAAATATTAGAATAGGTGAGAATGAAGATCACAAACTCACTATGGAACGAATAAAATATATTAGATAACATAAACTTTGAAATACAATTCAGTAACTTTATATACATACCATCATCAGAGCACAACAATTATTTCTTGAACAGTTATAAACACCTATTTTCAGATACGAACATAATACACAGCGGAAAAATATGATAGTATATAGTTAACTGGTGAGGCCTCCTGCTTCAAACTCCTCCAAGTGAATTTGAAAAATCCGGACTATGTTTAGGAAAAAAATTAACAACTGTAAACAGTTGTTTAATCCATTTGGCTTTCCTAAACAACAAGGATTGTTGTAGAGGGTGTCGAACTCTGGGCCCAAAAATATTTTAATTAATAAATCCAATCAAGTTATTCCAGGATTTTGATTGATTGAAAACACATAAAATAACAGCAATTAAATAAAAAGAGAGATTTATATAGTAAGAGAAAGCAATTGGGAGATAATGACATAGATCGGATTCATACTCATCAATAGCCAACAAATAAATATAGATCTAATTCGTTTTTCTGTCACAAACATGAATCAACGATAATTAGGTTCTTAGAAACAAATAAGTAAATAACGACAAAAGCATAGCCTATGCAGGAGCTGAGCTCTTAAACAACCATAGGCTATCAGGATAAATTCACTAATTAATTTCTAAAACCCTAAAATTAGATCTAGATCTGATAATTGTTAGATCGAACACGAATATACCCTGTGAAGGAGCAAAGCTCTTAAACGACACAGAATATGAATGTTCAGATCTAACCCTTGATTCAGATCCAGATCTACATGTATAAAGTCCTCGTCTATTGGCTATGTGATTCATGCTGAATCATATCTATTAGCGTCATCACCCCCTAATCAAAGGGGATTAGCTAGACATAGCTAAAGAAGAAGAGAAACATAAACTAAATAACGTGAACATAAAATAAAATAACAATTGAGAGAAAGGGAGAAGAAGAGTTTTATTCCAAGAAGAGAATTACAGAATAAAACTAAGAGTGTTTTTACATGAATGAGATACAATGTATTTATATTTGTATTGGTCAAGGCTAAGAGGCTCATTACATAATGTGGGACAAAATCCCTTTTCCAAAATAACACATAAACCAAAGAGCTAAGTGTGAACGCAACATGAATGGGAGGCCTTGCAAATGAGCTAATTTGAACTTAACATGAATGGATTTGCAATTGGCATAGCTTGCGGGCATCAAATGACATAAAATTCAATTGTTTTGAGCATGAATAGGAACTCCATAGCATCTGCGACAAGCTATCTTCATGAAAAGGCATTGAATCATTAAAATATGTGGCAGAAGGTGGTTGAACGGCAACATTTCTTCAAGCTTTAATCTAGCTCTCAAAATCAACACTCTTCATATACCAAAGCTTTTCAAAAATTAAGTGCATTAATCCATTCATCATAAATAATCTGAAAACACAACTATAAATACACAGTATCAATTATTTTAAATATAAAATAAGATAAATAAGCGGATAAAATATACACATTTACGTGTATATCAAATACCCCCACACTTATCTTTTTATTCGTCCTCGAATAAACTAAACTAAGATATGTCACACTTTCGTAGGAAACACTGTTGCATTTAGCATATGCAACAAGCCATTAAACCCCTAGGTGTCCCTAGTGGGACGAGTGTTGTCTCGTGAGGGTTTTCAGCGGATACTACCTACAAAATACAAAGCGTCTTAAGTATGCGGATTAATCAAACAATATATTTAAGGTCTTTCACATTCCAAGGATTTCACCTAATTTCAATAATAACGGTTCAATCCCAAATTGTCCATCTCATTGTTGGTGCAGAAATGAATAAAAAAATTCAAGCTGAATCGTAATTCCTTGATAACACTGTAATTGTCTTGAAGGTTAAGAGCGTGGTGCCAACCAAAGTTCTACACATCGACAATGTGCACCCAATCATTTATTCATTATTTTTTCCTTTTTTTTGAATAATTTTGCACCAGTGTAGCTGTAATGTGTTGGATGTGAGTTATGCATAGATGAAGGAGAATTTTTGTAAGTTCTAAAAATATTCTAGATAAGAGGGCAAGTGTATTAGTTAAACTTCAGGCTACAAAAGATAAATTAATACTAAGGCACATATGAACATTTTTATTTCCTTTCATCTCCTCTACTACAATCCTCGCTTCCAAGTATTGTATGATGGATGTAGATGGAATGGACATGAATGCTTTATAGTCAAGAATGATGAATAACTATTTTATTCTGAGAGACTCTCTCTTTATTTCATTTTTTTCTTTTTCTTTTTGCATGATGAATGATGAGTGGAGATGGAATGGAATGATATCGTACATTATTTCATTTGATTCCTCCTCTACTAAGCGAATCATAACCAGCACTTCATGAAAGGAAAGTTTTGTGCCCTAGTTACTCTACTTCTATAACCCTAATTCAACACACAAGTCTGGATTGATGTTATATAAAAAGATATAAGGAATGATAAGCAAAGTTTCGTAAGATAGATAACCCATATAAAATAAGATGTGGTATATGGTTATCCTACCTTAAAACAAGTACAAAGTGGGTGGTGTAATATTGGTATAAAAAATGACGTTTTTGAACCATTGAAAATAAATCAGTACAAGGTTCTATAGTATACCAATATAAGAAAAACTTGTTGAAACATGGATGTAAATCGACTAAAACTTGGGTTTGAATAATGTGGGGGTATCGAAGGAGATTGCTACAGTGAGTCATTTCTCCTTAATTGGGCCAAGTGGATTTAGAACTTACGATTTTGAAAATTTGAGTGAGAAAAAGTATTATGCATGAAAATGAACTCAAAAAATCCAGCAAATGTAAGCGCAAAATCATTATTATTTGATTTTTTTACTCGCACATTCTAACATGTATAACAAGGGTTGGCACGCTTACTCCAGAACACGACTAACGTCTGCACAGTCTCAAGCTAGCATCTTAAAAAGACACATTACGACTCAATGAATAAATAATGTTCATTCCCATCACCCAACAATTTAACTTATCAAACAAGAACCAAGGTGTCATTTATGAATTTAAGTTAGTCCTTGTTCAACGAATGACCTAATTCAAATAATTTGATTGCTGATGTAATGTAAATTCCCCCCCACACTTGAGTGTGACTGTGTCCTCACAGTTATTAATCATACATATCTTAGTGAAAAGGAAAAACAAATAAGAGAATATTTACATATGTACAAAAGAGGGTTAGTGCGTCTTACCGAATGTAATATGGCTCATGGAGGACCATGAGCTCTTCCTCTTGGTTGGGTATTGGTTCCAAATAAGGTTTAAGGCATTTCCCATTGACCTTATAGGAAGATCCATCGGTTGGATTCTCAATTTCTACCGCACCATACGGAAAAACAGTCCGTACAGTGTAAGGTCCTGTCCATCTAGATTTTAACTTACCCGGAAATAAATGCAGTTTTGAGTCCTACAACAGAACTTTTTGATCTGGCATGAAATTTTTACGTAAAATTGATTTATCATGAAAAACTTTTGTTTTATCCTTGTAAATTCGTTCATTTTCATAGGCATCATTTCGAATTTCATCAAGTTCATTAAGTTAGCTTCCTATGTTCTCCTGCTTGCTCTAAATCAAGATTCAAAGTTTTTATTGCCCATAACGCCCTATGTTCTAGTTCAACTGGCAAGTGACATGGCATACCGAAAATCAACCGATAAGGGGACATACCTAAGTTTGTTTTGGAAGCGGTGCGGTGAGCCCAAAGAGCATCGGTTAACTTTTGGGACCAATCTTTACGATTTCGATTCACAGTTTTCTCAAGGATTTGCTTAATCTGCCTATTCGATACTTCAACCTGCCCACAAGTTTGAGGATGATAAGGAGTGGATAACTTGTGGGTTATCGAATACTTTCTCATGAGGGCTTCAAAAGAAAGATTACAGAAGTGCGTCCTGTTATCACTGCTTATTGTGCAAGATGTGCCAAACCTAGAGAAGATATTTTCTTTTAAGAAGCGCACAACAACCTTGTTATCTTTTGTTTTGCATGGAATAGCTTCGACCCATTTAGAAACATAATCTACAGCTAAGAGAATGTAAAGGTTCCCAAAAGAATTAGGGAAGGGTCCCATGAAGTCTATACCCCAAACATTAAAAATTTCGACCTCTAGAATGGGGTTTAGGGGCATCATATTCCGTTTAGAAATTTTCCCTAAAAATTGACATCAATCACAAGTTTTGCAAAATTCGTACGCATCTTTTAAAAGGTTGGGCCAGTAGAAACCCGATTGGAGAACCTTTTCGGTCGTCTTTTTGGGACCGAAGTGACCACCACAGGCTTGGTCATGACAGAAAGAGAGGACACTGTGAGTTTCAGTGTCACGAACACACCTTCGAATGATTTGGTCGGGACAATACTTGAAAAGATAGGGGTCGTGCGGGAAAAGAATTTGTGTTTATCCTGCTTGGACCAAAAAGAAGGGGTCTGCTTGGTGACTAAGTAGTTGACAATGTCAGCGAACCAAGGATCAGTGGATAAAGAAAATAGCTATTGATCAGGGGAATTATCGTTGAACGGAAGAGAAGAAGATGAGGCATTTGGAAGACGATTCAAGTGGTCTGCAATAACATTGTCAGATCCCTTTTTATCCTTAATGGTAAGGTCAAATTCTTGAAGTAGAAGGATCCAACGAATGAGACGGGCCTTAGCATCCTTTTTAGAGAAAAGATACCTAAGTGCGGAATGATCAGTATGAACAGTGATGTGTGAGCCAACTAGATAAGGTCTGAATTTTTCTAGAGCAAAAATGACTACCAAGAGTTCCTTTTCAGTGGTCGTATAATTGAATTGATCGTCGTTCAGAGTCTTACTCGCGTAGTAAATGATCGTTGTCCGAAGACAGCGCCAACAACGAAATTTGAGGCGTCACACATGATTTCAAAAGGCAGCTTCCAATTAGGAGAGCAAATGATCGGGGCAGAGACAAGTTCATTTTTAAGATGTTCAAAAGATGAAATGCAATCAGAATTGAAGTCGAAAGGAACATCCTTACCAAGAAGACTGGTCAAAGGCCGAGTGATTTTGCTAAAATCCTTTATAAAGCGACGATAGAAACCAGCATGACCTAAAAAGGATCGGATGTCCTTAACGGATTTGGGAATGGGAAGATTCGAGATAACCTCAATTTTGGCTTTGTCTACTTCAATTCCTTTATTAGAGATGACATGTCCTAAAACAATGCCATGTTTGACCATGAAGTGACACTTTTCCCAATTAAGCGTTAAATGTTTATCTTTGCAACGGTTAAGAACAAGATCTAGGTGATGTAAACACTCAATGTAAGAATCTCTGAAGATGGAAAAATCATCCATGTACACTTTCAAAAATCGCTTGATCATATCAGAAAAAATGCTAATCATGCACCTCTGAAAGGTTGCAGGTGCATTACAGAGGCCAAAAGGCATACGACGGTACGCAAATGTACCGAAAGGACAAGTGAAAGTGGTTTTCTCTTGGTCCTCAAGAGCGATAAGGATTTGATTATAGCCCGAGTACCCGTCAAGGAAACAATAGTACTCGTGACCGGCTAGTCGTTCTAACATTTGATCGATAAATGGCAGAGGGAAATGATCCTTATGTGTTGCAGCATTAAGTTTCCTGTAGTCAATGCAAACACGCCAACTGGTCTGGGTGCGGGTTGGGATACGCTCGTTAGCTTCATTTTGGATAACGGTAATCCCTGATTTCTTAGGTACGACATGAAACAGACTAACCTATTAACTATCGGAAATTGGGTAGATGATTCCACTATCAAGATATTTAAGGATTTTAGCACGAACTGCTTCTTTCATGATAGGGTTTAGTCGACGTTGGGGATCACGAGTAGGCTTGGCATCATCTATAAGGTGGATTCGATGTTGGACTATCAAAGGACTAATCCCCTTAATATCAGCCATGGACCAACCAATTGCTTCCTTATTTTTCTTAAAGATGGGAAGGAGCAATTGTTCCTGCTCTAAAGTAGGGTCAGAAGCGATAATGACAGGAAAAGTTTCATTGTCTCCTAAGTAAGCGTACGTAAGATAACTGGGCATCACTTTGAGTTCAGATTTTGGAGATGACTCAACTGAAGAAACTGGTTGAGGGCCAGACTCAATTGTGAGCGGCTCGACAGGAATCGAATCAGAGACTTTTTCGGGAATATCTTGAAACAAGGTTTCGTAATTCGATTCGATTTCGTTATTCAGATGGTTGAGCTCGAATTCATTGTCGTGGACTGAATGAATTTCAGAAAACTGACCCACGTAAGAGTTAGGAGGATTTTCGGTTCTAAAGATGTTTAGCTCGACGGTCATGTTACCGAAAGAAAGTTTCATAGACCCATTTCTGCAGTTGATAAGCGCAATAGAGGTTGCTAAGAAGAGTCGTCCTAAAATCAAAGGGATCTGGTTTGCAGGATTGCTTACCTGTTGAGTTTCTAGGACAATGAAGTCGACTGGAAAGATGAATTCGCCTATTTTGATCAATACATCCTCGATTTCGCCCATAAGTTTCTTAATTGAACGGTCAGCAAGCTGAAGGGTAACCTTGGTGGTTTTCAGTTCTCCTAGCCCTAATTGGCGATAGATGGAATATGAAAGCAAGTTAACACTAGCACCTAAGTCTAGCAGGCATCTACTGATTTTCTTGTCCCCAATAGTACATGATATTATGGGGTAGCCAGGATCTTTGTATTTCACTAGCATTGTGGGACAAGACCTCGCTTAGAGTTGCCACAAGAAACACTTTTGTTAGGTATATGTATATGACTTTTTTGAGTGCACAAATCTTTTAGAAATTTTGCGTGCTGTGGAACTTGTTGTATAATATCTAAAAGAGGAATGTTCACTTTAACTTGCTTAAATATTTCAAAGGTCTTTTCTAGCTGGTCCATCTTTTTCCTAGGTCGGAGTCTATAAGGAAATGGAGCAGACAACTCAGTAGGTTGGGCTACTTGAGTTTGAGGATGGTCCTTGTCAGAAATTGGCTCAATGTTTTGATCTGAGTTGGTCGAATTTTCGAGAGGGTTTGGAAGATCGTCCGGTAAAGCATTTGGATTGACCACATGGTTGTCCATCTTTTTTCCGGATCTAAGAGTGTGACAACATTCAGTTGGCTAACGTTTGAATCCTGAATGATGTGAATTTGGTTGGGGTTTGAATCTTGTCCTCTAGGGTTTTGAATGGGTTGACTTGGAAAAGTACCCTTTTCCCTTTCACTTAATCTAGCATTAAGTTGAGACATTTGTTTTTGGAGTTCACCCATTTGTTGATTCGTGTTTTGCATATATGAGTGTAACGTGTTGTCTAATTTGTTTTGATTCTCAACACTTTGCTTAGTCATTTGCGCCAATAGGTTACTCACCTTAGATAAATTCCCCTCAATCGTAGAAAGGCGTTTTTCATGTTGGGGGTGCCACCGTTTGATGCGATTGGTGGAAAGGCGCCTGGTTCGAATTGTACTGATTTTTCCTAAGAGGAGGGTTCAAAACATTGTTCGAAAATGCTCGATTCGATGGTCTGTTCATCAAGGGGTTAATTGGACCATAAGAAAGAACATATGAGATAAGCTATCTTCATGAAAAGGCATTGAATCATTAAAATATGTGGCAGAAGGTGGTTGAACAGCCACATTTCTTCAAGCTTTAATCTAGCTCTCAAAATCAACACTCTTTATACGCCAATTCTTCAAGCTTTTCAACAATTAAGTGCATTAATCCATTCATCATAAATAATCTGAAAACACAACTATAAATATATAGTATCAATTATTTTAAATATAAAATAAGATAAATAAGCGGATAAAATATACGCATTTACATGTATATCAGACTACTTGACTGCCCGTACAAATTTTGGCACCCAAGAGCTTAGGGAAAACAAACAAAATAAACTCTGGGTCAATCATGGGACTGGTGTGAGTAGACTCCAACCATTGGTTTAACTTTTAAAAATCACTTAGAAAGAAAAGATAATCGTATGACCGCTCGACACATAAACACATATGGTTTTTACCTTACGATAACCAAAACATTTTTGATATCAAAATCTGGTGATACTATAATAGTGTCTACATTAAATAAATAGAAATATAGCGGAATGCTTGCATCTCACGCTCCATATATAATATTAACTCAAAAACCGTAGGGCGCTTATTGCAGATTGGATTTCCAACATGACAAGGTATGGAACCACCTTCCGATGGTGTATCTCTAGAGGGGAATACACTGTGTTCAACAAGAACGTCTTGCAACCCGGCGCACACATGGCTGACCACTCATTTAACTTTAGTGTATCGAGCATATTATCACTAACGGTTGTGATCAGCAACCGTTACCGAAAGCATATAGTAGCAAATAGAATAAGAAGCAAATGAAATTTCTCTAGATCAGGTGATAACATCCCTAATGGGAATGACCCACATGGCCATGCTGTTTGCCTGATTTTTGTTATTTCCCGATTGATAAGGCTTGAGGTCATGATTTCCTTTTAGAACATCTTGCCACCATTTATTTTGAATATCACATCGTCAGAAATTCGTCCATGTACATTGTCCGGGGATTGGACAAACCGAAGGCACTATTCTATTAATCCATCTTGGTGAATTTCCAACAAGGATTGATAGAACAACCATTGCACTTAACTCCGTCTTCATGTATCTTCGGCATAAGTTAATTCGTAATGCTTATTCCAATACAGAGTGGTTTTTAGATATTAAATCTGATCCCGGTCTCTCCGTATTGACAACGGAGGCATAAACAAAAAACTTTGATAGTCGGTGATTTAACTATCAAAGAAACAACCATACAATCAACAGTCCAATTTCTAATTGGAATTTCTACCAATCAAACATCAAACAACACTGGCCCCATTTTAAATCAATTCCTTATTTTATTATCAATTCCAATTTCCCTTTTTCCTCTTTCGTATCCTTTCAAAACTCGATTTCCTCTCTCGATTCTTGGAAAAAATATTTCCAATATCATAATTTCTTTATTCGAGAAAATATCTCTTATTCCAATTAGAAAACCTTTCTATGTATTCATGAATCCTTATTTTCTATATTCAGAAAATATACCGTATTAATATCGGAAAATATTTCCATATTCCATTTCTTTATTCTTCGTTGATCAATTCATTTCATTTCCTATGCGTAGAAAATATCTCTCATTTTATTTGGGGAAAACATTTCAAACTCCTTTAAATTAACCTGATGTTATAAAAACATCGTTATTATAACTCAAACCATTTATCATTTATTAACTAACCATATTGCTAACCAATCTTCACTATCAAACCTTAACCATTTCTCCATCAATCACGAAGTCAATCCAGGTGGGGTATAATTACCTCTCAGACCTTAATTGAACAACATTCTCAACTTTGAAATAATTAAAGCTCCCAACTTCAAACAAAACATCACTTGTGCGACTCTCAGATTCAATATAAGAGTCTACTTCTTTTACGGAAAAACATTGATTATAACGGTAGCATTATAATCGCTGTTTCCAAATATTTGATTTATAAAACATTTATTTTAACGATAGCGTTACAATCGGTGTCTAGATCTATAGGACATTTATTATAACAGTAGCGTTAAAATCGCAGTTTAGATTTACAAAACATTTATTATAACAGTAGCCTTATAATCGTTGTTTCCAAATATTTGGCATATAAATATACAACTTGTACTTATTAATTTCAATTAATAAGTAAATATTTAAATAATTTAATTTGACTCAAAACAGAATGTAAAAACAATTACTTCCCTAAATTCGATAAAATCGAATTCCAATAAACAACACTCCTTCGATTACTCTATATTCGATTTATATTCTAAACTTCAGAGTTTATCTACCATTTCAGGTAATTTCAAATTCTAAATTCACTTTTGAATTTATCCGTTGTAAATCATTACCAAATTTCTTTATAAACATTTCAGTCTACAAAACATTATCACACTTTACTTTATATTCCGAAATTTGAACTAAAACTCATCGTTTTCTTTTAAAACGATTACCTATTTCCCTTTTCATTCAATTTCAAATCTGGATTCATATTTCAAATCTAAATTTCCTTTAGAGATATTTCATTTGCAAAATATTTCCTTTAAACCCTTATTCTCTTTAATCGTAAATATATTTCTTTTATAGACAATCAACTTCGTTTGAATTTATACTTGTAAATAACATTTCAAATCAAATTTCCATTTGTAACGTCTATTTAGAATTTATTCATAGAAAAACTTATTTTAATTTTATCCATTTATAATCATGTTGATAATTTCCTTTATAATCGCTGCATTCCATTTTCCATTATAAATATGGGTTTTAAAACCGATTTTCGCTTCCCAATATAAATTCAAACTTGAATTTATATTTTTCTTTATCTCAAGATAATATTTTTACTAATTTATAAACATCATTTATAACAACTTCTTGTTTTATTTATTTAAACAAGTTTTTATATTTTAAGTCTATTCGAAAATTTAAATTTCTATTTTTGAATTTTTTTTTTACATCTCAAATTCCTTTTCCACATTCGAAAATATTTACGGTATTTAAATAAGAAAATTCTAGGGCCAGTGTAATTCAAACACAACATAATCGGCCATGGATTATATATCACAACAAATTACCTAATAAACGATAAACAATAATGTAATATCGAGGAATCCTGCATCCACAGATGATTAACATCAATAATATAAATTTCACATTAATATGACAGGTCATAGTAAACATGATCAATGCTTTATGTACTATATCAACCAATTTTATCAACCATTCATCCGAGCAGCCATCACACAGAATAAAATTACTATAAATAAATTTAAAACTCGTTTATATAAAAATATAAACAAGTCAGAGTTAGTGAATTTACTCACATAGTTTTGCAGTCGATGATTCTGCTTTTTGTTCCGTTTACATTCAAACTAGCATTTGATTTTATCACGAAATTCCAATAGCTCTATTCTCAACCACATCAGTGCCATAACGTAGATTCATCGCTACGATTCCAGTGTGACTGGCTTCGTCGGATTCTGTTAACGTGTGAACAATATATGATGGTTATAATCTTGTATACATTTTTAAATAATTAAGGCTTCATTAACTTTTTAATTAATAATATTATTAATCATATCCTTGATTACCGCAACTAATAATTCCGAAGATGCTCGTTTAGAAAGACTATTTGATCAGCACTGTTAACGATGTATGTTTGAGCTTCTGTTATGCCACTTCAAAAACATAGCTCATTGTTCATGCTTATGTTCTTTTTCAAAATCTTTGGATGTTCCAACAATCTTGCAATCAATTGAGCAAAAATGGAATGAATCGAGCAAGTTGCTTTTGAAACCATGGAAAATGTTGGTGACTCCTTTCTCAAGCTTTTTCTAAGCATTGATTCTTCTTCCCGAACTAAATGTAACTCCAGTACTTGTTTGAACCCATCACCACTGAACTATTACAATTACGTCAACCACAAACCCACAAACTCTACCAGCAACCATGAAACATCATTGGTCCTTCCTTCTTTCAACTACCATTCCCAATATTTGAATCATGAACAAAATATTCTTCCTTAAATCAATCCTCACACTAACGACAGTACACAAACCCGCTGCCTTTCTTCCCCATAAACCCAACTTAAAATCCCTCTTTTTCCACGTTTATATGCACATCATACACCTCCTAATTCCACTGTTTCTTTACAACTCCGCTACTACCTTTTAACCCAACAACTAGAAACTGCAAACCTTCATGCTTCTCCAAGACTAATACCTCCACCTGCTACAAGAAAATCATGGTCACGAATTCCATTACTAAAGTCAAGTGGAAATGATGCACCAATAACACAGTCCTCTCCTCAATCCCCTTCTTCTTCTTTTTCTTTTTGTTCTCTACTATGAGGTTTCAAATCTCAACTCCATCACCATTTTATAAAACTCCAAACGTCCCTCCCACCTGCTATTCAAACTCACCACTGAGTGCTCATCTCTCCGAATCCTTCTCGCCTTCAGCATTACTCTTCTGTTCCCCATATAAACCGAACCCGGATGACCCCATGTCTTGATCACCAGCGCCACTAGAATCCGATCAGAAATCATCGCTCCAATCCCCTATCCTCGGCGCACCCATTCCCCTGGTCCCGCTCCTTCTCGAGGCCCCCTTTCGTCGTGGTTTTAGTTCGACGCAGCACTATTATCGAACCATGCTAACATAAAGTACACCTATACTTTGGTGCGTGATAAATATGGGATTAAATCTCTGATTTGCAAATTGATGCACGAATGCATCGAGCTTATGAACCCTAGAATCGCTGTTGGAATGAGAAAAAGAGGAAGCAAAGTTGTTTTGATTCGAATGGGGAAAAGAACCACTGGTTCTAAATGAAAAAGGGTGGAGACATTTTTTTTTCTTTTCTGATTGTTGGGAGAGAAAGAAGTAGGCATCTCGATTTTATAGAAAGGAATTGGGTAATGTGAACAGAGGTAGGGATTTTATTTCCAAGTCAAAACGCCAATATTGACCAATTACACGTTGAAGATTAAGATAGGATCCGACAAATATTTTGTTGATATATGAAACTGACGTTCCCTGATTGGATTCGAAACTTAATTGTACATCGAATCATTTTTTTCATCTTCACATAGTTACTCCAGAAATATTACAGGTTTGCAGCTACTATAAGAATTGATGAGATATATCGTTAAGTATTATTATTATGATATTATCAGCTGGCAGAAGATATTAGGTCCATTTAATATATTTATAATATACAGTGATAACGATTATAGCGGATCAGTACAATTCACATATCCCAAACAAAAATGACGTGAAGATTTGTACTAGAATTTACTGATTCCTACAGTGCTTTACTGTCTATCAGTACCCATGATTCCTATCAAGTGTACAACGCTTAAATTTATTGCCATGAAAAACTTTTAAATGCAAGCTTTATTTCCACTCTCATCAATCTATTTCCAGTACAACAAAATTCACGTGGGAACAATTCATGGTACGTTTCTTACTTATAGACTTGTCATTTTCGATGTTGCAGCGTGGAATGAAACGACATCTTATAAATTTTGCATTACTTGAATTGTTTGTTTATTTTTTACTTGTTATAACACCAATTCATATATGTAACCAAACCTATTTACTTCAAGAGTTTAGATAGTATGATGCTACATATTTATAATTTGGTTTATATGCATTTAATTTAGTTACCTATGAAGTAATAATTATTTAATCTTAACAGATTTCAGGGTTTCGGATTCTAATTAAAATGTCGCGATCAAGAATTGAAAAAAATTAGAAGTCATACAAATTAATCATTTCAGATTTTATAAAATTAATTCCTTGAAATCCGAGCTCATTTGGGAATTAAATCGATATTCTAAAATAAGCAAATTTACTAATAATAAAATATTATTATCATGTATATTTTAACATTATATATATATATATAACTTCAAAATAATCTAAATTTAGATTTTAAACTTGATATTTAAAATGATTGAATTCAAGGCATTTAAATCTCTAAATCTCCATTTTAGATAATTTAATAAATTAATTGTATGATCGCTAAAAATCCGGGACGTTACATTCCTTCCCCCTTAAAGTAATTTCGTCCTCGAAATTGCTAAGCAGTAAATATGCTATAACTCTAACTCCTCATAACCTACTTAGTTGAAATCTTATATTCCATTTCTTCATAACCCAGTTCTTACCCGACCTTCGAATTCACATACCAATACTCAACCATTCACAATTCTTTCCAAATGATATATCCATCATTTTTGGACAATCCATCATCACTTTCTTGTCTTCAATCCATATGCTCTTCTCCATATCCACACCCATTCCAATTAATTTCAAATCCATTTATCAATTTCATTATTCCTCTTGAAATTTTATTAACCAATACTGATTTTCTTATTTCAACTACAATTAACAACTTGATTTTAAATTATCAAAAAAGTTTCTTGAAAATTTTCTAACTCTTTAAATTTTCGAAAAATTTCACCAGCATCTCCTTTGCACGGCTCAATCGGTACAACCACAACTCGCCTTTCTAGGCCTTCTCCAATCCAAAAGAAAATCAAAAAGCCAACGGCTTGCCCAATAGGCTCATAAAACCATCAAACCCAAGTAATATTGTAAAACATATACCTATTTGTCGGGCATATATTCTACCTCTTTCATTTACTTCCATTCAATATCTTCTTAGCATACATATATCCCATTTCCAGTTGGTTTCAAATCAATCAAACTTCCAGTTTTTAACTCTTTAATCAACTTTTGATTTGTTCACTTCCATTCTATCAATTCAAATCTGATTTCTATTTAAGTTAATTTACTTATTGTTTGAATCCAAATTTATCACAATTCAATTTCAATTAACAACATCCAATATATATTCAACTTGCTTATCATAAGTCGAATTCTAATTAATAATTCGAATCTCACCGTTTTCCTTATTTAATTTCATTCGAAATTATTTCTAATCCAATCCAATTTTATTAATCTTAACTTAAGTTAAATTTTGATTCATTTGCTACATTTTTACCATTTCAGTCTATTTAACTTATACAAGTTAAATTTTAATTTCAAAATTCAAAAATTCCCGGGTTTTATTTCAAATTAGTTTGAAATCATATATTTTTATACACATATTTTTATAATCAGTTTAATTCAAAATATTTGAATTTCTGAAACATCTCTTCCTTTTCAAACAAATTTTTCATTCCCAAATTACTATGGTAGCAATCCATAACTCAGAAACTTGAAAATGAATACCAATAATGTTGCGATCCATTATCAGAATTATTTTCTTGCCACTGAAGTGATTTCAGTGCTTAATCCCTTTAAAAATCCATTTAAACCATTCTTATTCAAAAATACTAAAAAGTAATGTTACATTACTTTATAATTAATATTTCAGAAAATATTTTCTAAACTCCCGAAGTTTAAATACAAATTTTGGTTTGAACTTAATCTTGGTTTATCTCATTTGTATACATTATCTGTATACAAATTATATAACCATTTCAATATTTCATAATTCCATTTGATTGTAATAACAATCAACACATTCATATATAACAATTCCGAAATTATTTCTTTTATATAAATATAATTTTTGGGAAAAATTATTTTATTTACCCACTTTAAAACAATACTGTATCGAATAGCTTTGTTCAAGAGTTTAGAAACACCTATCGATATAGTTGTACATCCTGTATCGACCAGAATTCATAAACCACTCAACAAATCAATCAATATAATACAAAATAATTTTATATCCAATGTACAAATACGTGCTCATGTATATACACTCAAACTCAATCTAGGGTATTACTAACCCCATCTCTATTGAGTTACGCCACAGAGCGAAGGTTACTACTCAACCTTCAGCTCTGATACCAAATGTAATGGCCCGAATTCCCATACTCTTTGAGTCGACAAATAACACCACACGTCCAACCCAAATTGCACAGAAATACGAATCATTATTAAAAAGAAGTTAGAGGATGAGAAATAGAAAGAAAGGAATATTAGAATAAAAGAGAACGAAGATCACAAACACACATCGGAACAAATAAAATACATTAGATAACATAAACTTTGAAATACAATTCAGTAACTTTATATACATACCATCATCAGAGCACAACAGCTATTTATGGAATAGTTATAAACACATAATTCCAGATACGAACATAATACACAGCGGAAAAATATGATAGTCTATAGCTAACTAGTGAGGCCTCCTGCTTCAAACTCCTCCAAGTGAATCTGAAAAATCCGGACTACTTGACTGCCCGTACAAATTTGGACACCCAAGAGTTTAGGGAAAACAAACAAAATAAACTCTGGCCAATCATGGGACTGGTGTGAGTAAACTCCAACCATTGGTTTAACTTTTAAAATCATTTAGAAAGAAAAGATAACCGTAAGACCGATCCACACATAAACACGGATGGTTTTTACCTTATGATAACCTAAACATTTTTGATATAAAAATCTAGTGATACTATAATAGTGTCTACATCAAATAAATAGAAATATAGCGGAACACTTGCATCTCACGCTCCATATATAATATTAAATCAAAAACCGCAGGCTTATTGGGGATTGGATTTCCAACCTGATAAGGTATGGAACCACCTTCCGATAGTGTATCTCTAGAGGGGAATACACTGGGTTCAACAAGAACGTCTTGCAACCCGGCCCACACATGGCTGACCACTCATTTAACTTGAGTGTATCGAGCATATTATCACCAATGGTTGTGATCAGCAACCGTTACCGAAAGCATACAACAACAAATAGAATACGAAGCAAATGAAATTTCTCTAGATCAGGTGATAATACCCCTAACAGGAATGACCCATATGGCTATGTTGCCTGCCCGATTTTTGTCATTTCTCGGTTGATGAGGCTTGAAATCACGATTTCCTTTTAGA
Source organism: Allium sativum (assembly GCA_030737875.1). Lineage (NCBI taxonomy): Eukaryota > Viridiplantae > Streptophyta > Magnoliopsida > Asparagales > Amaryllidaceae > Allium > Allium sativum. The sequence goes on from CM060926.1 coordinate 840,075,275, forward strand.
ACATCTTGCCACCATTTATTTTAAATATCACATCGTCAAACATTCGTCCATGTATGTTGTCCTGGGACTGGACAAACCGAAGGCACTATTCCATTAATCCATCTTCGGCAATTTCCACCTAAGATTGATAGAACAACCATTGCACTTAACTTCGTCTTCATGTATCTTCGGCATAAGTTAATTCGTAACGCTTATGCCAATACAGAGTGGTTTTCAGATATTAAATATGATCCCGATCTCTCCGTATTGACAACGGAGGCATAAACAAAAAACTTTGATAGTCAGCGATTTAACAATCAAAGAAACATCCATACAATCAACGGTCCTATTTCCAATTGGAATTTCTACCGATCAAACATCAAACAACACAGGCCCCTTTTTAAATCAATTCCTTATTATATTATCAATTCCAAATTCCCTTTTTCCTCTTTCGTATCCTTTCAAAACTTGATTTCCTCTCTCGATTCTTGGAAAAAACATTTCCAATATCACAATTTCTTTATTCGAGAAAATATCTCTTATTCCAATTAGAAAACCTTTCTATATATTCATGAATCCTTATTTTCTATATTCAGAAAATATACCTTATTAATATCGGAAAATATTTCCATATTCCATTTCTTAATTCCTCGTTAATCAATTCATTTCATTTCCTATGCATAGAAAATATTTCTCATTTTATTTGGGGAAAACATTTCAAACTCCTTTAAATTAACCCGATGTTATAGAAACATCGTTATTATAACTCAAACCATTTATCATTTATTAACTAACCATATGGCTAACCAATCTTCACTATCAAACCTTAACCATTTCTCCATCAATCACGAAGTCAATCAAGTTTGGGTATAATTACCTCTTAGACCTTAATTGAACAACATTCTCAACTTTGAAATAATCAAAGCTCCCAACTTCAAACAAAACATCGCTTATGTGACTCTCAGATTCAATATAAGAGTCTACTTATTTTATAGAAAAACATTGATTATAACGGTAGCGCTATAATCGCTTTTCTCAAAAATTTTATTTATAAAACATTTATTTCAACAATAGCGTTACAATCAGTGTCTAGATTTATAACACATTTATTATAACAGTAGCGCTAAAATCACTGCTTAGATTTACAAAACATTTATTATAACAATAGCTTTATAATCGTTGTTTCCAAATATTTGGCATATAAATATACAACTTGTACTTATTGATTTCAATTAATAAGTAAATATTTAAATAATTTTGACTCAAAAACGGAAGGTAAAATCAATTACTTCCCTAAATTCGATAAAGTCGAATTCCAATAAATAACTCTCCTTCGAATACTCTATATTCGACTTATATTCTAAACATCAGAATTTATCTACCATTTTAGGTAAATTCAAATTCTAAATTCACTTTTGAATTTGTCCTTTGCAAATCATTACCAAATTTCTTTATAACCATTCCAGTCTATGAAACGTTATCACACTTTAATTTATATTCCGAAATTTGAACTAAAACTGATCGTTTTCTTTTAAAACGATTACCTATTTCCCTTTTCATTCAATTTCAAATCTGGATTCATATTTCAAATCTAAATTTCCTTTAGAGATATTTCGTTTGCAAAATATTTCCTTTAAACCCTTATTCACTTTAATCGTAAATATATTTCTTTTATATACAATCAAATCTGTTTGAATTTTATACTTGTAAATAACATTTCAAATCAAATTTCCATTTGTAATGTCTATTTAGAATTCATTCATAGAAAATATTATTTTAATTTTATCCATTTATAATCATGTTTATAATTACCTTTATAATCGATACATTCCATTTTCCATTACAAATATGGGTTTTAAAACCGATTTCCGCTTCCCAATATAAATTCAAACTTGAATTTATATTTTACTTTATCTCAAGATAATATTTTTACTAATTTATAAACATCGTTTATAAAAACTTCTTGTTTTATTTATTTAAACAAGTTTTTATATTTTAAGTCTATTCGAAAATTTAAATTTCTTTTTTGAAAAGTATTTTTTTTACATCTCAGTTCATTTTCCACATTCAAAAAATATTTGTGGTATTTAAATAAGAAAATTCTTGCGCCAGTGTAATTCAAACACAACATAATCGGCCATGGATTATATATCACAACATATAACATAATAAACGATAAACAGTGATGTAAATATTGATTAATCCAGTTGGATTCCTCCAACCTGTTTCCCTGCATCCACAGATGATTAACATCAATAATATAAATTTCACATCAATATAACCGGTCATAATAAACATGATCAATGATTTATGTATAACTATATCAACCAATTTTATCAACCATTCATCCAAAAAGCCATCACACAGAATAAAATTACTATAAATAAATTTAAAACTCGTTTATATAAAAATATAAACGAGTCAGACTTAGTGAATTTACTCACATAGTTTTGCAGTTGATGATTCTGCTTTTTGTTTCGTTTACAAACAAACCAGCGTTTGATTTTACAATGAAATTCCAATAGCTCTATTCTCAACCACATCAGTTCCATAACGCAGATTCGTCGATACGATTCCAATGTGATCGGCTTCGTCGGATTCTGTTAACGTGTGAACAATATATGATGGTTATAATCTTGTATACATTTTTAAATAATTTAGGCTTCATTAACTTTTAGTTAATAATATTATCAATCCAATCCTTGATTACCGTAGTTGATAACTCTGAAGATGCTCGTTTAGAAAGACTATTTGATCAAGACTGTTAATGATGTATGTTTGAGCTTCTGTTATGCCACTTCAAAAACATAGCTCCTTATTCATGCTCATGTTCTTTTTTGAAATCTTTGGATGTTCCAACAATCTTGCAATCAATCAAGAAAAAATGGAATGAATCGAGCAAGCTGCGTTTGAAAACATGGCAAATGTCGGTGACTCCTTTCTTAGGCTTTTGCTGAGCATTGATTATTCTTCCCAATCTAAACGCAACTATAGTAATATTTTGACCCATCACCACTGAACTGTTACAATTACATTAAACACAAACCCACAATCTCTACCAGCAACCATAAAACATCACTGGTCCTTCCTTCGTTCAACTACCATTCCCAATATTTGAATCATGAACAAAATATTCTTCACCAAATCAATCCTCACACTAATGACAGTACACAGACCCGCTGCCTTTCTTCCCCATAAACCCAACTTAAAATCCCTCTTTTTCCACATTTATACGCACATCATACACCTCCTAATGCCATTGTTTCTTTACAACTCCGCTACCACCTTTGAACCCAATAACCAGAAACTGCAAATCTTCATGTTTCTCCAAAACCAACACTTTCACCTGGTACAAGAAAATCATGGTCACGAATTCCATTACCAAATTCAAGTGGAAATGCTGTACCAATAACACAGTCCCCTCCTTAATCCCCTTCTTCTTCTTTTTCTTTCTGTTCTCTATCGTGAGGCTTCAAATCTCAACTCCATCGCCATTTTATAAAACTCCAAACGTCCCTCCCACGTGTTGTTCAAACTCACCACCAAGTGCTCATCTCTCCGAACCCTTCTCCCCTTCAGCATTTCTCTTCTCTTCCCCATATAAACCGAACCCGAATGACCCCATGTTTTGATCGCCAGCGCCACTAGAATCCGATCAGAAATCACTACTCCAACTCCCTATCCTCAGCGCACCCATTCCCCTTGGTCTTGTCCTCCTCGACCCCCCCTTTCGTCGCTGGTTCAGTTCGACGCAGCACCATTACTGAACTATGCTAACATAAAGTACACCTATACTTTGGTGCGTGATAAATCTGGGATTAAATCTCTGATTTGCAAATTTATGCACGAATGCATCGAGCTTATGAACCCTAGAATCACTGTTGGAATGAGAAAAAGAGGAGGCAAAGTTGTTTTGATTCGAATGGGGAAAAGAACAGCTGGTTCTAAATGAAAAAGGGTAGAGACATTTTTCTCTCTCTTTTGATTGTTGCGAGAGAAAGAAGCTGTAACAACCCGGAAAATCAGAACCAATTTAAAATTTTTATTTTGGCAATTTTAATGAATTTCGAATATTTAAAATGAATTATTTTAAATAATAATGACGAGAAATTTATTTTGAATAGAATTAGAATGTATATATTTATTTGAATCGAAGTTAGAATATAAATATTTATTTTAATTATAAAAGGAATTGAAAATGGCGCGGTAACTTGAAAAATCGATTTCAAATTTCAAATGAATGTATAGGATTCAAAATAAAACAGATTTTAGTGAAACCAAAAATATTAGAATCTATTTGAAAATATCTTTCCAACGAATCCGAAAAATTGAAATTTCATAGCGGGAATAAAAAGTTATGTCCAATTGAAAACTCGGAATAGTCGCTATGGAAAATATAGCCCTTAAAAATGGAAATTTTGCAAATGACCTCCGTTTTCGACGAAACCACTTTTGTTGGATCCGGGATGTCAAGTTATTGCTAGATTCCAAAATTCATAATTTTTGGGATTAATATGTGAGCGTGGCGAAGTAAAATGTGTTTTGAAAGTTTCAGTCAATTTGGATCGACCAGAAAATGACCATTTTTCAAAAGGTCTTCGAATTTGACGAAATTAGTTTTGTTAGGACCGTATCGTCAATACGAAGCTAGAAATATTTTTTTGGGAATTTTTAGAGTTTGTATGTGGCCCCAGTAAATTAAAATGAGTGTTTGAATTTAAAATATAATGATTTATATTTTAAATTTAACGAAAACTGATCGTAACGGTCAAATTGGGTTACGAAACATATCCCACTGTGTTCGAAATGGGGGAATTAGCTAAGGGTGATAGTCGTTGGGTGTCGTTTGGAGATCGTATGAAAAGTCAACTTAAATTGAAAATAATAATAATATATTAATATTATATATATATAACTCCCTTACCTTTCACCCTCATCCAGTCAAAATCGATTTAGAGAAAAAAAACGAGACCGATGGAACCCCACGCCCGCCATCCACCAGCGATCGGCGAAGCCCTCCCCCACGCCACAGCCGCCCCGGCCTCTCTCCCCAGCGCGCCTCCTCCTCTCTCCTCCTCCCTCTTCTAATAAACTCGAGCCCTAACACCCTAAGACCCCCAAACCCGATTTGAAACAGCCGCCGTCCCCTCCCTAGGACCCGCCGCCGCCGCCTGAAGGCATGGCGCTGCCTCCCCCAACCCCCAAATCGCCTCCTCCGGTGGATTGAAACCCCCTCCTTCAAATAAAAATGTGAGTTTTTAAATATTTATTTACATTTCTTTGTTTTTCAGTTTTTTACATATAGTAATTTACGTGAAAATGTGATTTCTTTGTGTATATAAAAAGGAGATTTTCATTTACAAAAGATTTGATTTTTACAAGCAAAAAGATTTGATTTTTATTTAGAAGAAGAAGAGATTTTTAACATAGAAAGTTTAGATTTTTAATTCATAATAGATTATATTTTTAAATATAAAAAGATAAGATTTTCAGAAACAGAAAAAAATTAGACTTTTCCTTATGTAAAGATTTGATTTTTAAACACGTAAAAAATGTTTTTTATATAAAAGACTTTGGATAAAAAATGTGATTTTTATTATCTAGTTAGCGGCCTAAAAATATGATTTTTATATTATAGAGATAATAAAAATATGATTTTTATGTTGCAAAGGTACGATTTTTAAATAGATAAAAGTACGATTTTAATATATGAAGTGACAATGTAAAAATGTTATTTTTATATATTCATTAGCGATAGAAAGATGCGAATTTTATCTATATAGCAGCGGTATAAAAATGTGATTTTTTTCTATGTAGCGTTGTTATAAAAATATGAAATTATTTTTAGAAAGATAAAAATATAATTTTTAGCATGTGTATGTTATTTATAAAATAATCATACAAAGAAATAATTATTGATTGGTTAAAAATATAATTTTTAACATAGGTATACTACATAGATCGACAATGAAAGCATGTAGGAGTGGATCCCTAAGGTGAGAACTTCTCACTTTAATTTTATTTTCTAGTTAAAGTATATACTAGGATGCAGACGGTGCTTAGCAGCACCCTACTCCCATCGTCCACAGACCATGGACGACTTGTTTGTTTGTTTGACTGTGTTGTGAAAATTGATTGTGTGATGTGGAATGGAATAAATATTATAATTAAAAATGTAGTTTTTAACGTTTATATGAATAAAATAACTATTCATAAACAAATCGGACGATTTGGTTATGTACACACATTTGACGGATATTGATTGGGACGATAAATTTTACACATCGCCTGGCTGCACAGATAAACATTTATTATTTGTTGATTGACACCCCACATGGGTATTGGGATGATATTGGACATATACTAATCCCAATATTTAATTAGTTGTATGTCAATCGATGGGTTGATAGACTGTTATAAGCAATAAATATTTATATTTAATGCTTATGCAGTGTAGAACGCACTCTGGATGATGGTTGACTATGTTTGGTTGTGGTTGTGTACACGTATTGTATGAAATCCATATAATAATATTATATGGTAATTGACTATGTCTGATTCCAGTTTAGAAAGAATGAACATTTCAAAATAACGAGTATTTTAAAATAATGAATATTTTAAAATAATATTCAGTAATGGATCAAAATATGTTTTTGGTGTCCGATTTGGGATGGACACGAAAATATTTAAATATATAAAGCCATGTTGATTAGATATACGCCATTTTGACGTGAACGATATTTATACCGATTTTATTCATTTTTATAATGAATATCGAAAAGGAAATGATTTCAAAATCAAATGTTTTGAAAATACTATCATTGATATATTGATGATATGGAATATTCAATTTTGATTTGAAATTGAATATAAAGTTGAAATAGTTTTGAAAACGGATTTAAAACGATTTATAAAATACGATTTAAATGGAAATCAACAAAATATATAATATATATATATTATATATTATATATATATTATATATTATATATAATGGCCTAAATAGAACGCGCCATGCCGCAGTAGTTCGCAAATTTCGACCATTGAATTCGAACTAACATTACGGGAGATCCGACCGTCGGATCCTCCTAAAACTGGAACCGTTGGGTTCGTATCGAAAATAGATTTCCAATTAATATTAGAGATTTGAAATCTAACAATTTGATTTGGAATTATGTCCAAATCAAATTTGGAAAAGGTCGCTGTAAGTGCAGTTCGGCGACCGTTTATGGAAATCAACTGTACTGGCCTTGATAAAATTATTAAAAATAACAATAATTTGTGTAAAATCATAATAAATGATTTGGAAAGAATTAGGATGAAAATTTTCATATTTGAAAAGACAAAAATATATTTTATTGAAATGAACTAGTTATGAACTAGAATAATAAATCCAATATTTTTAAAATAAATAAATTGGATTTGAAATGGTTTTAAAAATAATTGGAATTTCCAATATATGAATTGGAATAGATTTGAATCGAAATTATCTTCGGAATATTTCGATATTGGATTCCGTGATTATACGAATATTGTGGAGGAATTTGGAAGATATATATATCGTTATTCCAATACAATATTTGTTGATTTCAGAATCTGATATTGAATATAAGCCGATATATTTTCTATTCCGAGCCTTGTATTTAATATCAAATAGGATTTGGGGTTTGTCGTGAATGGTGTCTTCATTAACACCGTTCTTAAACCCAGTTGAGAAAAGATTAAATCTTTTTTAATGAAGTTACCAATTAATTAATATTTAATTGGAATTGAATTGAATTTTTTTTTGGGTTTATCGTGAACAGTGTTTTAAATAACACTTGTTCTTTAACCCGATTAACAATGGAATGTGATTTTGAGTTTGTCGTGAATGGTGTTTTAAATAACACTTGTTCTTTAACCCAATAAAAAATGGAATGTGAATTGGGTTTATTGTGAATTGTGTTTTTAACGACATTCGTTCTTTAACCCGATTTACAGTGTAATGTGATGTGGAATATATAAATCTTTTATTAAGATTTAATGGGATTTTCCAAATTAAATTTTTCCAATTTAATATATTGAATTGGAATTGAATGGAATTCGATTGATAATAATCGAAATGAACTTCTGTGGAGGAAGACTGTTAATACATATGGAATTTAAAAGGCTTTGCCGTTATTCCATTTATATTATTAGTCGGATACGGAAATTTATATCGATTATATATTGATTTGTTATTCCGTGAAGATTCCATAATTAATGGGATGTGATTTGGGTTTATTGTGAACTGTGTTTTAAATAACGTTAGTTATTTAACCCAGTTAAAGGCAGGATTACATGTCTGTCATTGTATTTCTATCTGTATGGTTGATCTCTACTAAATATATATCTGTTTGGTGGCGGAGAATTTATTCTCTTGCTTAACACCCTTCTCTGAGACGTGCGATCTCAGAGGTTATATATTGGCAGAAATGAATAGTACGGTGTAGATTGTCGATGCGACATGTTTGGGTTTCCAAAGTTAAATAATCATTAATATTGATTTTTGGGAAGATTAAAACTAAGTGGAGTTTAATGAATCTTTAATTAGATTGAAATGTGAATTGATAATTTAAATTATCAAATTTGGGAAATGATCGAGAGTGGAGTATCACCAGTTTTGCTCCGATCGATAGTTAAATCTTTAATTAGATTTGAACGGGAAATGGTAATTAAATTTACCGATAACACCGTGGTGTTAGTTATTGGGTAATACCAGTTTTGCTCCATGGGATGAATAGGTTGGGATTCGGAAATAAAATAAATGGTTACTTCGATAAGGTGTGTTAATCGCGACTAGTTTGGAAAACCTTAATATAGTTTGAATTGATATCCAAAGGGAGATTAAAGAATAAATTTAAAGAATTTATCTTTGATGAAATTAATGGGAACCTATTCCCTAATAATGAGAATATTTAAATAAAAGAATATTCAGAATTGGAATGAGGCGTATGTTGTGTTTTTATAACACTTGTTTATTATATACGTGAGTTGTTCGGAAAGTCTGGATTTATACCCATTCTGAATAACTGATTCGACGATAAGTCGACGATGAAGACGGTGGTTGAAGACCGGAGGTCTTCACATCGTTCGGATGATTACTGATGTCTTGATTGGGCTGTACACCCAAGACAAGGTAATAAGTGGTGATCGTCCAGACATACTTGGAGACCGACGGATATGCGAGCGCCTCTCTCCTGTATTGGACATATGGGACGAGGAATAAGGTACCTTCGGTTTCGTTCAGACCTAGAACGAACTTGTAAATGGATTGTGTGTCTGACATTGGATTTTATTCTGTGTTGATTGATTTCTATTAAATATATATCTATTTGGTGGTGGAGAATTTATTCTCTGCTTAATGCCCTTCTCTGAGACGTACGAGCTCAGAGGTTATATATCGATAGATATCAATCGCATGGCATGAATTGCCTGTGTGGCATGCTGAGATGCAATGATCAAGGCTTTTGTTGAAAAGCAGAGTCTTGTGGTTGATGATCAAAGCACGACTTTGATATAGCATAGCTTGGTATATGGTGTTAATTCGCGATCCTCACACCTCGGTATGAGTCAAAAACGGGATCGTGACTGCAGGGAGTGCACGACGTTTCTTTCTAGCTATGGGTGGTGTCAGCGTTTTACTAGCCCTGACATTGTTGTTATTTTACCTATGTGGTTGTTGGATTGCGAGGCGCCTCAGATATATCGGTCTCTTCGGAGCCGATGGATATAGGTCCGATAGGACCGAGAAACGTGTGTTTAGGAATAACCAATCCTCAAACGTAGGGAGGACCGGCCCTGAAGATCCAGGGGTCTTCCGCGGGAGATCATGAGGCATTTGCTATAGTGTCTCGAAGTAGTGAGGAGCCATCCATGGCCTCGACTCACAGACGGGAATCCAATTTCCAATACGTGACATTTCGGTTTTGATTGTAGAGCCTAGTATGGTGACATGATATATGGTATCCATGCCGTCTAGGATTGATACATTTATATTTGAAGTTGTTTTGACACTATACACTTATAATAGTATCAAATGATTTGTTTTAAACGTACCAAGCATGTTTGGCTATTATAAGGGAAAACTCTATCCTCTGGCTTGCGTTGCATTGTGTGATGGGACCTGGGTCTTATAATAGCTTCATTTTTCCAAAAAGCATTGCGTTGTTTATTCTATGCACTGGTATTCTTGGGATGAAACCCGTTCTGTGTTATACGGCGTGGTCCCTTGATTTACTATATTTTAAAGTAAAGTTTTAAATAACTGTTTTAGTTCTCACACCAGTCACATGACTGACCTGGAGGTTGTTGTTTTAACCTAAACTTTGGGTGCCCCTATTTCCACACGGGCAGCTAGTAGTTTTGGTTTTGCAGATTTATATTCACAGGATCCGGCTTTACAGCTGGAATGATATTCGGAAAGCTCTGTATCCGTATATCTCCTTCAGTTGTGTTTTGTATTATTTTTCCGTTGCAGTAATGTATTTAAATCTCCGATATTTTATGTTGTGTAATATTTATTCATACTCTGTATATTCTTATATCTGATGGAAATTGTTGTAATAGACAAAGAAATGTTCTTCTGTTTGTTTTCTAATTCGTCTTGTTCTCATAGCAATCCGTGCTTTCCTTCACGGGGAAGTTCGGGACGTTATAGAAGCAGGCATCTCGATTTTATAGAAAGGAATTGGGTAATGTGAACGGAGGTAGGGATTTTATTTCCAAGTCAAAATGCCAATATTGACCAAATACACGTTGAAGATTAAGACAGGATCTAGAAAATATTTTGTTGAGATATGAAACTGACGTTCCCAGATTGGATTCGAAACTCAGTTGTACATCGAATCATATTTTTTCATCTTCACATGGTTACTCCGGAAATATTACAGGTTTGCAGCTACTATAAGAATTGATGAGATATTATCGTTAAGTATTATTATTACAACATTATAAACTGGCAGAAGATATTCGGTCCATTTAATATATTTATAATATACAGTGTTATCCACAAAATGTAGTGAGACATACCCAATCGGTATATCCAGAGAAACGAGCCGATCGGCCTAAGAAGCAGCAGCGTGACTCTATCCAATAAAAGTGATACCGATCGGCTAGAGCATAAGTGTACCGATCGGCGCGCGCGCAAAAGCGACGCAGGTCGGTCTAAGTCCAAGCATGCCGGTCAGATAGTTACAAGTCCAGAGCAAGGTAACCCCACGAGAAAAGAGAGAAAACACACCCACCGGTCATCTAAGATCCATATGTACCGATCTGTCCTCCAGGAGTGGTGTACTTCATCCAAATATTACAATACCGGTTGGTCGAGGCGTGGACAACCAATCGTCCGTAGAACGAAATCCATGGCAGGTCGCCCACACAGAAAGGAAAAGAGGCCGTACCAACCGGTCAGACCCGCTCCAGACCGATCGGTCCTCCAGACAGCTGTTGACAAGTTGGCTTCTGAACAGTTATTGCCAGGCTGGCTAGTGGCAGTTCCGTAAATAAAGGCGGACCGACCGGTAACTCTGAAAGCTATATCACACCGTCTCTCCACTCCTATGAATAGAGGTCCAACCCCACTTTAATAGGGGATGGATCCCATGACCCCGAAGGGCTGCTAAACTCAATTCTCTACTTCTACTTAGTGATTCCATCATCTTCAACCATCTCAAAGGGAAGATTTAACTCCGAATCCATCAAAATCCATATGGAAATCTACATCCAATCTGCCATCTATCACAATTGAAGACCTTCACCATTTTTCCTTAGTCAAGTTCTAAGAGAGTGTAATGATGAATGTAATGAGAGGATGTGTTTGCCTTGTATCTCTATGTGCAATAATAGAATTGCCACTCAAAGTGGATGTAGATCGCACTTGATCGAACCACTATAAAACATTGTGTCTCTTTACTTGCATTTTCTTTGTTGATTGGCTCCACACTTCATATTACCAAGCATTTTGTGATGTACTTTGAGTACACTTGGTGTTTGTGCCATTCTTGACACAAACATTTGGCGCCCACCGTGGGGTCGATTTAATCATCCGTTCTTTCACATTCTCTCACAAGGTCTAACACCTTAATTGAAGGTCCGAACTTATTTCGCTATAATCCGATTCAAGTCCTTGCCGAAAGTGTTGGGTAAACCAGGTAGACCATCAAAGAAGGTCGCCAATCAAAGCACCGAGAATAATGATAATACCGCTGATCATGAGCATGAGACTACTTCTCCTACCAACCAATCTGAACGCGAAGAAACTTCTAACGTCGGAGATGCGGTGACGAGAAGAGAACTCGACGAAGTGGCGGCCGGATTAGCAAGTCGAATGGACACTGCAAATAAAGCCATGATGAAGAGGCTTGAAGCTATGCTCGTCACTCAAGCTGCTATGGCCAAGTCCACCATGAAATTCGCCCGAGCAAAATCCATTCAAACTCCACGTATGGAAAACGCATGATCCTCTTCTTTAAGAGATGACAAATCCTAACCATATGGAAACTAAATTGCCTACTCATAATCGCACAGACAAGGCGACTTCCCAACAAGTGCTTGGCTCCGCCAAAGAGGCACCTCTCCAAGAAGGAGGTTTAGGACCCCGAAATCCGCACCGTGACCGTCTGCTTAAGCAGACATCAGGTAAGGAAGACGGCGTCCGCCTTGCGGATCAACACAATGAGGAAGAACGTATATCAGAGATGATCCACAAAATTATGGAAAAGGGGCTGAAGAAGCAGAATGATGAGAAAGAATGGGGATTTTCTCCCATGAAGACTCCACTTGTAGAAAGAATAAAGATGGCACCATATCCAAATAAATTTAGGCCACCAACAGTTCAGGCTTATAACGGAACAACCGACCCTAATGTGTTCTTATTTAAATATGATCGGCACATGGACAGGGCCCGAGCCACTGATGAGTCGAAATGCTTATATTTTCCGACCTACCTAAAGGGAGTAGCCTCACTTTGGTTCACAAAGTTACCACCTAGATTAGTGGATGGTTTCGCCACGTTGGCCAAGCTATTCCGGGAGTAATTCAGGCTTCAAACCACAAAGGTACGAGACGTTATGGAGTTGAATGAGCTAGAGGCCGGGGAGCCAATTAGAACTTTTCTTACCCGATTCAATAGCGTAGCAACTTAAGTTGGGAATTACGACCCTCAATTGGCTTTAACGGCCTTAAAGTGGGCCGTGAATTAGAAGACTAAGCTCGGACGTTGGATTAAAAAGAAGAAACCCGGTACCCTCGAAGAATTGTTTGATAAAGCTGAAAAATACATAGGTGTGGATGAGGATCCTGCATATGCTATGGATATCCCAGAAAGCAGGACACAACTTGAAAAGAAGGGTGATGACACAGAAAACAATCAGAAAAACGTTGGAGGTCAGAAACGGGGCAGTGATGGGAGAGACAGCCGAGCCAATAAGAGGTTCCACTGCTTCAAGAACTCGGAGTTGACGCCATTAAATGAGACGGTGGAGAATATCTTCATGGCCACCAAGGAGACCGAAGACTGCCCATTACCAAAGCAAATAATGGTTAGTGATGCCGCCATTAAATCTGGAAGATTTTGTTGGTTACATAATCAACTGGGGCATAACACGAATGAATGTCAGCACCTGAAGAGCTTAATTGAAGAACTAATAAGGAAAAATAGACTTCAGCAGTACACCAAGAATCCGCAAAATTCTCAAGCATCCCAAAGCCTAGGAACTTCTAATGGACAACCAGGTCAAAGCGAGAATGCTGCAAATGCTATAATGCCAAGGCTGATCATTAATACCATTTTAGGACGCCCACACCCCGCCGGGAAAAGTTGGGGGGATATTGTGAAATATGCTAGCGAGATGAGGAACCTCCCGAAAGAAGGAGAACTCATGATCATGAGTGAAGCTCTTTCAGTAAAGATACCAAGGTTTTCTTGAGATGACATTGTGTGACGGCCCGCCCCACACCAACCGACATTTACTCCAAAAGTGCGTTGTACACATGTCCAGTTAGCACGGAACGTGTCATCAGAAGGAAAAAGGGAAGAAGGAAATGAACATACAAAGAACCTGTAGAATGTCTCACAACGCATAGAATAAAATATAATAATAACATACTTGACATAAAACAGGTGAGACAGTGCATAAGCTGAAGCAACTAACATAGCAGCGGAAAATGTAAGTACAGCTTATGATCCAAAGTTAAATATTATTACAACTTTTCGAACTGTCTCAAAAGCAAAAGCAAGATTAAGGAGGTACACTACTAATGCCCAAGTAGCGACCACCAACGACACAGGGAGAATATATATATCATACGTGGAAGCCTCCTGCCCGCCTCCGAATCAGCTACTCGCGCATCACCAGCTAACCTGTCGCTAGTCTGCTCGTGTGAGCACCCAGAGTAATAAGAGGAGACATAAATCTCTGGGTCAGACATAAAGCCTGTTATGAGCGATAAGCATCTAAAGTGAACAATAACAGGTAGACTAACACATACCTGAACCTGGACCTGCAACCAAAGAGTTAGCACTACATACTGTACAACACTCTAAGGTGCCATATCAAACGGTGTAAAGATACGGAGGTGGGGATGCGCATGTCATAGTGATGGCAAACAATCAAACATAGCATCCATCCTCACATCTCTCACTCAGTGCGTACAGCATACGATATTCACCACTTCGATCACCCATCCTTGCTACGATCACTTTGCCCCCATGAAGTCATAAATGGCTTCACTGCACTGATAACGTAGCCACTAATCCTTCGCTATGTCCACTTGCCCCATGGAGTTATTCACCCCATCTGCGCTGGCTCATAGCCTTACCAATCCTTACTATGTCCACTTTCCCTATGGAGTTATTCACCCCATCTGCGCTGGCTCATAGTCTTACCAATCCTTTACTATGTCCACTTGCCCCATGGAGTTATTCACCCCATCTGCGTTGGCTCATAGTCTTACTACGCATCACCTTGCCCCTCAAGTCATAATGACTCTACTGCACTGATAACGTAGTCTTGCTACCATCACCTTGCCCCTCGAGTCGCAATGACTCTACTGCACTGATAAGTAGCCATCATTCATTTTTAGTGGTGAATCGAAGTTATGAACGTCGACAACTCCTTAGCATACGTCCCGCAGCAAAGTCCAACCATGAAGTGAACTCATCGGTTCCCAACTGGATCTTGAGCTCTAACTTCCCATATTGGACTACCTTTGCATCTCGGGTTATTGGTCAATACTGAGTCGGGTCGGGTTCCTCTTCAAGCCATCGGTTTGGGTCGGGTGTCTACTGCGTTGCGTCGGTTCGGGTCTTCCTCTGGGAATAGTTCGGTTCGGGTTCACTGCATCGCGTCGGTTCAGGTCGGGTGTCTCACTTCGGGTCGGGTCGGGTGCCATCTCCCATTCAGTTCGTGCTTCCGCTCCGATCATCTCCCTCGTTCTTCACGTGCTCCGATCCGATCCCTCCTCCTTTATCCGATCCGATCCCAGTTCAATTAACATGGCCTTCCTTTTTGCCAGTTTTCTCAAGGGTCAGGTTCCGATCCGATCGAATCCCTTGCCGAGTTCAACTTATCCGATCCGAGCCACCATATCCGATCCGATCCGAACCTGCACTGTTTCCTGAAACTTTTCCAGCAAGTGTTTACGCCATTCGACGACGTTTTCGACCATTCTAACTATTGAAATCAATCACAAAGCATATCATACAGTCATAGCAACATGCTTAATCAACCA
The DNA here is from genome assembly GCA_030737875.1 of Allium sativum. NCBI lineage: Eukaryota > Viridiplantae > Streptophyta > Magnoliopsida > Asparagales > Amaryllidaceae > Allium > Allium sativum. The sequence goes on from CM060926.1 coordinate 840,091,004, forward strand.
CAAACATCAAAACATCAACATGATAGGTTAAAATGGATCAAACATACCCAAAACCCCATATTTCCCCTTAAGCATGTTTAGGTGAAACTAATGATAGGATTAGCAAAACATAACCAAATTAACCCAAATTCATATCAGAGATCTAAAACATCATTTAAGAATTTATGAACAGTTTTCCAGAATTTTATCATGTTTAAATTCGCTAATTAACACTAATTACCCTTAATTAGCCATAATTAGTGTAAACCTATGCAAATCACTCACCTTAGCCACAAATAAACTAAGATCTGAAATAAATCTCTGATTTGATGTGAATCCCAATGCTAAACAGCAGATCCAATGTTGATTTGGTGTAGATCTTCCTTGATTAGATGTTGCTAAGCTTAATCCTTGATCAAAAGATGATTTGGAGGTGATTTAGAGGTTGGAGGCCATTTTTAGGGTTCCTTGGTGATAAGTGGAGGCTAGAAAACTGAAATGGAATGATTCTCTAACTCATTTCAGTCTTCCCATAACTCTAATCCCGAAATGGGTTATGGGCCCATTCGCTAATCACCCTCTTTGGCCCGGTTAAGCAGTTTTTCACCTTCCAAACCTTATTTCAGCCATATCTCCCAAACGGTAACTCCGTTTGGCTATTATGACCACTCTACGGAAAGGTAAACCATCAAACGAATCTAATGGAAGTGGTTTTAGGTCAAAATTCCTTTCCAATCAAAAGTTATGGCCAAAACAAGATCAGCTAGGGGTAAAATGGTCATTTAAAAATCGACAAAAATCATGAACATAGGAAATGACTCTAATGGATATTTCCCAAAGTTACATGACCATACGACTTCATATGGGAAAGAAATAAATATTCTACGATCCTCCGATGCGTAGAATGCGGGTCGTTACACATTGTATTCAAAGAACAAGACTCAGAAGGGTTGATAGCACCAACCGAAGATCAAATGGTGATAACCATAGGCTTGGGCCCTGCCGTCGTCAGAAGAGTTCTGGTTAACAGTGGAGCATCCGTTAATGTCCTGTTCATTAATGCCTTTCATAGAATGAAGCTTCCTATGGGAGATGTGAAAGCTTGTCAGAACAAAATTCATGGTTTTACCGAACAGGCTGTTCAACCAATCGGAATTATTAACTTTCCTGTTGAGCTCGGAGAGGGGGAACAAAGGGTCACACGAGAACATGACTTTGTTGTAATCGACAAGCTCTCAGCTTATAACGCCTTCCTAGGAAAACCGACACTTGCAACATTCTGTATCACAATGGCCCCGTGGTGCTTAACGATGAAATTTCCCACCGAGAATGGGATTGGCATAGACAAAGTCAACCAACAAACAACAAGGGAGTGCTATCTGGCTGAGCTTTCTGAGCTAAGGAAAAAGGATATGAGGAAAGATGTGGAGCCACCGCTTCGCATCCAAAACCCCCCTTTATAGCAACTAAAGCAAGGCCCCCATACTGGCTAGCATAGTGGAGCCCAAAAGGAGATTGATCCAAGAAAAACAAGTATGGGGGAAGACCGGGCGGCTCCTGCCAAGAATACCATTTCTGTTCCAATGCATGATAAAGGCCCTAACCGAGTTCTAAAGATAGGTTCTCAGTTGGGCCAGAGGCTGAAAAGGGATTTGATATTGTTTCTGAAAGCAAACTTGGACGTCTTTGCATGGACACACTCGGACATGTGCGGAATATCGACTGACACAATTGTTCATAAACTGAATGTTAGTCCCAATGTGACCCCTGTGAAGCAAAAACGCGAACTCAGGGACCTGAAAGATTGATGGCATTGCAAGAAGAAGTAGATAGATTTTTTAAGAACAACTTTATATGAGCATCAACATATCCCGATTGGGTTTTAAATCCAGTTCTTGTCAAAAAGTCTAATAGCAAATGGAGGGTGTGCATAGGTTACTCGGATCTTAACAAAGCGTGTCCTAAAGACAGTTTCCCTACCCAGAATTGACCAGCTCGTCGACGCAACCGCTGGGCACGCACTACTATCTTTCATGGATGCATACTCTGGATATAATCAAATTATGATGCATGAACCGGATGAGGAGAACACAAGCTTTATAACTGATGGAGGCCTATACTGTTATAAGGTTATGACATTTGGACTAAAGAATGCGGGGGCAACATATCAGCGTCTAGTGAACTCCATGTTCAAATCCCAAATTGGGAACACTATGGAGGTTTACGTCGACGACATGCTAGTAAAGTCGAAAAAGGATGTAGATCACTTGGAAGATCTGGTAGAAATTTTCTATATCCTAAGAAAATTCGGTATGAAGTTAAATCCTCTGAAATGTTCATTTGGGGTTTCTTCAGGGAAATTTCTCGGATTCATAGTCAATGCCAGAGGCATTGAGGTGAATCCTTCCTAGGTCACAACATTATGAGAAGTGCGAGGAACCAAAACAATGAAAGAGCTTCAGAGCTTGAATGGGAAAATTGCTACTCTTAATCGCTTCATCTCTAAAGCCATGGATCGATGCATCCCGCACTTTGAAGCTTTAAGGAAAGGAAAGAGTGACTTTCAGTGGAATCCAGAATATCAAATGGCTTTCGAACAGTTAATTCAACATTTGGAGTCCCCACCGATGCTTTCTAAACCCAGAGATGGAGAAGAGTTATACCTATACTTAGCTGTATCACCACATGCCCTGAGTGCTGCACTTGTCCGAGAGGATGCCAAAGTCCAGTGGCCAGATTATTATATTAGCAAGTGGCTTGCTGGGGTAGAATTGAACTACCCAAAGCTTGAAAAACTAGCATATTGTCTACTCGTCGTCTTAAAGAAGTTGAGACCATATTTCCAGTCCCATTCAATAAAAGTCCTCACCGATCAACCGCTAAGACAAATTCTCTTCCATCCAGAAACTTCGGGAAGGCTACTAAAGTGGAACATTGAGCTCAACCAATATGACATCACCTATCAACCTCGAAGAGCTATCAATGGACAAGATTTAGCGGATTTCATTGCCGAATTCATGGACAGAGGAGAGGAAATTGAGGAACCAACGAGAGCAATCGTTAGCTGGAAGTTGTACATTGATGGCTCAAGAAATGGTTACTGTTCAGGGGCCGGAATCATCTTGGAATCTCCAGAGGACCATTACCTATGTTATGCATTAAGGCTAGAATTTCCGTCAACCAATAATGAGGCGGAATACGAAGCACTGATAAACAGATTAAAACTAGCAAAAGAGCTGAATCTAAAAATCGTGCAGATCTTCAGCGATTCCCAATTGGTGGTGTGTCAAGTCCTTAGGGAATTTCAGACCAAAGTAGGAAATCTTCCTTCCTATCTTATAAAATCCATGGAGCTCCTCAACAACCTCGATCATTACACTATATCTCACATTCCAAGAGAAGAAAATATAAAGGCTGGCTCTCTCTCTAAATACGCTAGTTCCTCTGATGCACATTTGCTGGGGCTAATACCTATTGAAGTCCTTACAACACCTATTATTGAAGAGGTAGAAGTCAATTAGATTATGGAAATAGTAGAAGAACCTGAGTCCTGGATGATGCTGATTAACGAATATATCCTCAACGGAACACTTCCAGAGGAACCAAAAAAGCGGAGGAAAATACTGCGCAAGGCTCGACTATATCTTGTTCAGGACAGGAGACTGTACAGATGAGGATTCTCAATGCCATTGCTGCGATATGTGTCCAAGGAGGAGTCAAAAGCAATCTTAGCAGAACTGCATGAGGGAGATTGCGGAGGTCACATCGGCGGTCAAAAATTTGCCAAGAAAGTTCTGCGATACGGCTATTTTTGGCCCGACGTGAACCTGGATGCGTTGACTTATGCCAAAAGATGTGACAAATGTCAAAGATTTGCAAAAATTCCAAGAGTGCCACTAACCGAGTTGACACAGATGGTCAGCCCATAGCCATTTGCTGTCTGGGGCATAGATTTTATTGGGGCACTACCCACTGCAAAATCAAATATGAATTGCATAATAGTGGCAGTCGATTATTTTACGAAATGGGCTGAAGCAGAGCCACTAGCCACTATTACTTCAAAGAAAGTGATCAACTTTGTCTTGAAAAGCATCATCTGCAGGTTCGGCATACCACAAAAAATAATCACTGATAATGGGACTCAATTTGAAAGTGGTGAGTTCTTGGATTTTTGCGCCAAATTCAAGATCAAGAAAAGTTTTTCGGTTGTTGCCCATCTGCAAGCTAATGGGAAATTTGAAGCAATCAGCAAGATCCTGAAATCAACCATCAAGAAACGACTTGAGAAAGCCAAGGGTGGATGGGTTGGTGAGCTTCCACTTGCATTATGGGCATATCGTACCACCCATAAAACTGCAATAGGGCACACTTCGTTTTCATTGGCATTTGGGTCTGAGGCGATGATCCCAGTTGAACTAGAGGTTCCAACTCATAGAAGGATCTACTTCAACTAAGCAGAAAACGAAAAACTTCAACTCGAAGCTCTTGACTTGCTCTAGGAAAGAAGGAAAGAATCAGAAATCAGAATTATGGTGCATCAGAGGAAAAAAGCCCGCCATTTCAATGCTCAAGTTAGGCGAAGGACCTTCCAAATTGGGGATCTCGTTCTTAAGAAAATCATGATGGGAATTGGAGTACTAGGACCCAATTGGGATTGACCATATGTGATAACCCAAAAGTTTTCAGATGGTACATTTGAACTGAAGACGACAGGCGAGGTCGAACTCCCAAGAGAATGGAATGCTATACATCTCTGTCGCTACTTTTTTAATGCTCTTTTCATATTATCTGTAAATAACATGCATCACACATACCATGCAACGTTGTTACAAGCTTTGTAAATATAAATGAAGGAAATGGCATTACCTGCCTAAACCGTACATTTACAAATTCCTTGCTAAAATTCGATTTCAACTACAGGTCCTCTGAAAAGAATGACGACACTATCATAATGTAGCTAATCCTGATGATTGTTATAGCATATCCTAGCTGGATAGCTCAAATGTGCACCACTTAATGCTAAAGACATCATTTGCAATATGTTAAAACATAGTTGTGCGAGGACATGACACCAGCGATCGGTCTATCAAATGGTTTCAAGCTTTAGCTCCAACAAATTGTAATAACAACCGATAAATGAGCTAGCATCAGTCCCAAAAAGTTGCATAATTGATAAACCAAAAACCTCCCCGAGGAGTACTCGGTTAATCATCGATGCCATTGATACATGGCCGGACAATGGCACTAACACTGGGTTTCTAAACCAAACACCTCCCTAAGGGGCACTCGGTTAATCATCGAAGCCATTGATACATGGCCGGATAACGACACGAACACTGAGTTTAGAAGACCTCTTTACAGGCATCCGTTTAGATGTTGGATCTTCCAAATCCAACAATTAATTCTGGGTCTTTCAAACCCAGTTACTGACAGATTATAAAGACCCCTACTGGGGCATCCGATCATATGTCGGGTCTTCCAAATTCGGTTAATGACGGACCCAAGGACTTCCTTGAAGCGCCCTACAAATTCTATGTGAGACTGAACCGTTCAGTCATAATGAATAAAGGGTTTACGAATGCTGCCTTTCAAATAAGGATGTAAAAGAAGGAACTCGCCTTCATAGAAAGTGTGGAAATTCTGTGTTACAAACACGGGAAGAAATGAAAAGTAAATCACAGATACGTGATTCTCAAGCATAAAATAGTGTATAGCATTGAACGTGTAATGTTATATGAGCTAATTAATCGTCAAGTGTCGGTGCAATTTCGAACCAAAATGAAACATTATAGCAAACATGGTTCGATAAGTTTTAAGACCAACGAATGAAATGAGTTTGCAAAAAACACTTCATTTGATTCAAGTTTGAAATTTACCATGCTTGGACGATTGATTTGTTGTCGATATGGGCAATCGATGTCAAAATAGCTAACCTAGAATTATGCAGTGCTTTGATCATTACGAGATAGGTCGTGATGATCTGAGTTAAAACTGGGGAAACCATGCATCTAGCGATGCAATCTGATATTCAAAGCCAAAGTGTCATCATACGAGAATGGAATCAGTACATTACTAGTAAACAGTGGCACCGGTCAGCTTCAAGCGGAAGACGACCGATCGGTCAATGCCTCCGATAACCGATCGGCCATAGACCGATCGCTCGGGTAATCACAGACATTGACAGGCCGGTTTCGGACGCAAAGAATGCAAGTCATGATGAGTAAAGACACATAAAAGAGAGTGAGCTGTGAACTAAGTGACCTAGCTAATTAAGCATCAATTATCATAACCAACATTCCCTCACCATCAAAATGGACTAACAAGTGCAGTCACAACAGCCATAACAGTCACATCGTACCAACATAAGCTAACATGAAAGTCAAAGGCGAGGACCGGAACTCGCTTAATACAACCGGTCTAAGGATAAGAGTTCATAAAACCAAAAGCTTTCAAATATCAGGAGAAGAAGGCTACGTGTTCGAATACTTTCGAGGCCTTCCAACCTTCCTCTTCGTTGGAGCAGACCCTGATGGGGAAGCGTCAGAAGCTAGCCTCTTACTAGATGGACCCACCAACTCGATGTCTCCCTTTGGAAAAGCGGAAACAACAGCATCCTGGATTCTCAGAGCATGGACCAGTTTCACCTTGTCAGCCTACAGAACTGCAATGCGTTCGAGGTTCTCCCAATGGAGACTTTGAGGGTCTCTAGCCAATGCGTGCCAGTCTTGAAGCTTCTTTGTAGTCTGATCTTTGAGTAGATCCATTTGTCTCTCGAATTGATGCAAAGTGCCCTCCGTACGTCCAAGCAATCTAGATTTGGCAACAATAATGTCATTGGATGTTATTTGAGTATCAAAGGGCGACACGTCTAAATTGGAAGAGACCCCCTGCAAGTTCTAACCGGGGAATCGCCTAGCGAGCTTAGCGTTGCACGCTCCAGGGACGTAACAAGGCCTGTTCACAATTGTTTGGAGTTCCGAATAAGAGGGGCTGATAGGTGAAGAAGATTTCACCGAAGATTGACCTGTTGTTTGGCTTTCCAAGTCAAAAAAACTCTTTTACCTAAGCTCTTGGGGAGACAGTTCCATCCTGTGTAAAAGAGGAAGTACTCAAAAACTTTTTATCAATTCTCTAATCATTAGAACGAGCAAGTATAAGAAAGCAATTGGACAACTACCAAAAACAGCCGGTCGGTACTGATTTCAGCCCAGGCCGACCGACACCTCCAAAGAATTGCCCGGAAATATATAAATAACCGGCCGGTCGGAGTTGGCCACATACTAGAGAGTCACACGGCTGACCGACACCTCGGACAAACTGGTCGGTATCATTAACCTCCCAGGAAAATGGAACCGACCGGTCGGTGCTCAATGCAGACCGACTGGCGCTTCCACTCCCTCGAGAACTTGATGCGGACCGACCGGTACCCATAACCGACTGAACAATAGGATTGACTTCAAATGAGTTAAATCGACCATCACTAATGTAATTTTGGAATCTGCGCCTATTACTAAGCCATTCACAACTTTAATCATGGGCATAGACAAAACAGGAAGTGCTAGAGTTAAATTGAAGGTCAATGTGGATCACAAACAAGTCAAATACACACAATTTCAAAAACAAAATCCATTGGTATTGTGAAAGTTACATGATCAAGGAGTTTTCTGGGCAAGCACGTCGTCAAATAACATGCGGGTGACGAACGAAGCAAAGACAGTGGAAGCAAGATTCTATAACCAAGGTATCATTCACAATCATAATTTCACAACAAGTATACCCGTTCTTGCTTCAAGGCATTTCAACACCAAAACAACCAAACCAAAAACTTAGGTTCATCAAGCCATCACCTTTACCTCAAATCAACTCACACCAGAGCTAAACAACATCATTCTCAGGTGAAAAACATGAGTCCTAAAGTAAAATCAAAATAAATTTATGGCTTAGCTTGTAACATAATCAAATCATTTTCCAATGGCCTGATTTTACATTGAGTGGTAGTTCTGTAGTGATCTAATCAAGTGATATGAGCTTAAAGCAAGAAAGAACTTCAATTTAGGTTGATGAAGGATAAAAAAAAACCTGATAGCTGAAAATTCGACGCTAAGCTCGAAGGAAGGAGAAGGATTAGCAGAAATTCTAAGAGAAAGAGAAAGCTTCACTTTTGGTTTTCTCCGATCAGAAGTTGTCCGCCATTAATTTTGTTTAAAAGGGAAAAGTAAGATAGTGTGGAGATAACTCTTCAAAGGGCCATATTATAAAGGTGCATTGAGAAGCTCAATAGTCAGGAAAGATGAAAAGTCACATCGGTCAAATCCCAGGTCAAGACTGCAAATTCCAATAGACGTGCACCGACCGACCAGAGAACCTGCTAACATCTGTCTCGCTCGTACTTGTGCTGATGGACCCATCGGCCTATCAGAATATCTTATTTTAATCTGCTCCATCCATTTACCAATGCGGTGGTCAAGATCCATTAATTCGTAACAAGGATATTTATGTTGAGGTCCACAATTTTATCTAAAGTAAAGATTGAAGACCTCGAGGGGCAAATGTTATCCATAAAATGTAATGAGACATACCCGACCAGTATATCCAGAGAAACGAGTCGATTGGCCTAAGAAGCAGCAACGTGACTCAATCCAATAAAGTGATACCGATCGGCTAGAGCATAAGTATACCGATCGGCGCGGCAATAACGAAGCCAGTCGGTCTGAGCCCAAGCACGCCGGTCAGATAATTACAAGTCCAAAGCAAGGTAACCCCATGAGAAAAGAGAGAAAACTCACCCAACGGTCGGCTAAGATCCATATGTACCGATTGGTCCTCTTGGAGTAGTGTACTTCATCCAAATATTACAATACCGGCCGGTCGAGGCGTGGACAACCAATCGACCATAAAACAGAATCCATGGAAGGTCGCCCACACAGAGAGGAAAAGAGGCCATACCGACCGGTCAGACCTGCTCTAGACCGATCGGTCCTCCAGACAGTTGTTGACAAGTTGGCTTCTGAATAGTTATTGCCAGGCTGGCCAGTGGAAGTTCCGTAAAGAAAGGTGGACCGACCAGTAACTCTGAAAGCTATATCACACCATCTCTCCACTCCTATGAATAAAGGTCCAACCCCACTTTAATGGGGGACGGATCCCATGACCCAAAAGGGCTGCTAAACTCAATTCTCTACTTCTACTTAGTGATTCCATCATCTCCAACCATCTCAAAGGGAATATTCAAATCCGTATCCATCAAAATCCATATGGAAATCTACTTCCAATTTTCCATCTATTACAATTGAAGACCTTCACCATTTTTCCTTAGTCAAGTTCTAAGAGAGTGTAATGATGAATGTAATGAGAGGATGTGTTTTCCTTGTATCTCTACATGCAATAATAGAATTGCCATTCAAAGTGGATGTAGATCGCACTTGATCGAACCACTATAAAACATTGTGTCACTTTACTTGCTTTTTCTTTGTTGATTGGCTCCACATTTCATATTACCAAGCACTTTGTGAAGTACTTTGAGTACACTTGGTGTTTGTGCCATTTTCGATGCAAACATATAGTGATAGCGACTGTAGCGGATCAGTACAATTCACATATCCCAAACAAAAATGATGTGAAGATTTGTACTAGAATTTACTGTTTCCTACAGTGCCTTACTGTCCATCATTACCCATGCTTCTTATCAAGTGTACAGCGCTTAAATTTATTGCCATGAAAAACTTTTAAATGCAAGCTTTATTTCCACTCTCATCAATCTATTTCCAGTACGGAAAAATTCACGTGGGAACAATTCATGGTACGTTTCTTACTTATAAACCTGTCATTTCGGTGTTGCAGCGTGGAATGAAACGGCATCTTATAAATTTTGCATTACTTGAACTGTTTGTTTATTTTTTTACTTGTTATAACACCAATTCATACATGTAACCAAACCCATTTACTTCAAGAGTTTAGATAGTATGATGCTACATATTTGTAATTTGGTTTATATCATTTAATTAAGTTACCTATGAAGTAATAATTATTTAATCTCAACAGATTTCAGGGTTTCAGATTCTAATTAAAACATCGCGATCAACAATTGAAAAAAATTAGAAATCATATAAATTATGATCATATCAGATTTTATAAAATTAATTCCAGGAAATCCGATCTCGTTTGGGAATTAAATCGATATTCTAAAATAAGCAAATTCATTAATAATAAAATATTATTATCATGTATATTTAAACATAATATATATATAACTTCAAAATAATCTAAGTTTAGATTTTAAACTTGATATTTAAAATGATTGAATTCAAGGCATTTAAATCTCTAAATCACCATTTTAGATAATTCAATAAATTAATTGTATAATCGCTAAAAATCCGGGATGTTACAGTAGGATTGGTATTATTTATGTTGTTTGACATTTGTGAATGCAGGAAAACAGGTGGGATGGAACCAACTAGATTCCTCAAAATTAATAATTTTTTGTTTTATATATATTATCATACATGATGTGTTTGAAAACCTATGATTAGGAATTGTGTGTTTTGGATGTTTGAATATCACTAGCCCTCGATACTGTTATTTTAAAAATAAAAATATTACATAAAGGGATTTTCAGATTTGAAAAGGGAAAATTTAATTTTCGAATTAGAAATGAAATTCCAAATGAATTGAGAAATACTAACTTGTTTTTAATACTAAAAACAAGTAGTTGAATTTATAAACAGTGTTTATAAATGGAAAGAAATATTATCATTTGATAATATTAAAATTTTAAATTCAAGTAAGAATTTAAAAAGGAAAGATTATTTTTTGAAGTGGAAATTGGATTTACAAATGGAATTTGAAATCAAAGCTTGTTTTAATATCTAAACCATGAAGTGAAATTTATAAATGAAGAAAATTAACTATCATTGATAATTTGAAATTCTAAGTCAATAATGAATATAAATGAATTTGGAATCGTTCGAGAAGAAAACATTGAAATTTATTCCGATGTTCAGAATAAACTGGATTGAAATAAATTCATACAGATTTATGATTTGAATTCAACAGAGTCAAATTTATAGAAATAAAATTTTATTTCCAAAGATAGTGGAATTGTAATAAATAGGAAATTAGAATTTTAATATGAAAATAGATTATACGCTTGTTAGTCCCTGAAAAAAAACTATACACACATTGGGCAGAGGGGTACAAGGCGGGTCTTATCAGCGTTGGTCATACATAACACAACCGCACTAAGCAGGATCCAAATATCAAGCCCAATGCAGGTCAAATCTATCAGTGCGACCGGGCCATGAGAAGCGCGACTCGACAAAAATAAAGGCTGCACATTAAGAGAACCGATTAGGCGCTAAAATAAGACAGGTCACCCGCTTTGCACGAGCTAGAACAACCTCGTAGTATAACCATAAAGCCAAGCGGCACCATGCAAAGGCAACAAGAGGACGAGCGTCCTTGGTTCAAGAAGGGCGATCGCGCGAGGAACAAAGGAGGATCGATCTCAGCTCCACACTCCGCTCTTACGAAAATCTCCCAAAGCATCCGCGCCCACACCTAAGGACCCGCTCAGCTATTAAAGACACTTGGCAAGTCGTCCGCATATAACACTGAATGCGACCACAGACAACTGGCTACAACTGTCCGGTGGCACGGTCGTAATTAGCAGAATGAAGGACCCACAGCCTGGATAAACAGATTCTATGTCATTCAACAAGAGGAGTTCACCTATAAATACACCATGACTACCCACATTTCAAAGGGGGGCTTTTTGGGAAAAACCACGAAGTGCTGCTAAACTTCAAACTCAACCACAAATCTGGCCATGGCGTCAAGTACCATTTTAGAGGGAAGGCATCTTCTCTCTCAATCATTCATCCATCCTTCTTCTCCTCAAACTCTACTATTCTCCTATATAATTCTTTAGATCAAAACATATAAATGATGGGATATTGAGTAGATATGGATGAGGTCAGAGAATTGATGTACTTTGTAATTCTTATTATAAGACAGGAAATCGCCTACAAGTGGACGTAGGCCTCGTTAACGGTTGAACCACTCTAAATCTCGTCTCTACTTTACTTTTTCTCACATTTTTTTTACTGTTTATTGCTAACCGGACACGGTTCCATTTATTTCTTACCGAATTGGTGAAGTACAGTTTAGTACCTTGGGTGTTTAGACCATTTTTGGTATAAACATTTTGGCGCCTACCGTGGGGCTGTTTTCATAATTTCCTTTTGTAATTCAGCAATCGAACGTCCCAAAGTTGTTTTCTCCTTCGAAATCATGGTTGGATCGAAGAAAAGCGGTAAATCCGCTAAAGTCGCTGCGATCACCGAGGATGATAATGCTAACGAAGCTACACCTCCAATCTTGAACCAAGGAGCTGGGAAAACTCCCGGGCCATCTGTCACACGAGATGATTTGGACGTGGTTGTAACCGGGTTGAACGAGAAAATGGATAATACAGCGACGATGATAATGGAAAGGTTTGATGTCCTGACCAATAGTCAAGCCAATCTGTTACCATCAAACGCTATTGGTAATGCTGACGAAAAAGAGGACTCATCAGCCTCAGACCCTGGACGACCTCACAGCTCAGTGAGAGACAGGGAAGAGGCCGGCGTTGGGGATCCTAAGGTCAGATCTCCACAGTGCAAAGAAAAACGTGCGACGAATCGCTCCGACATAGCCTCCCTCAAGAAGGATGCGAGGTGCCGAAGCTTAAACCGTGGCCACGCTAACGTCAGCATCGATCCTGATGGACAAGCGGGCGATGAAAGGCGCATCACAGACCTATTCCAGTGAGTAATGAAGGAGAAGGCGGCTCAAGAGGATGAGGACAAAGAATGGGAGTTTTCCTCCAGCAAAAATCCATTCACGGAGGAGATCCATCAAACAAAATTCTCGAAGAAATTTGTACCACCAACAATAGCACCTTATAGCGGAGCCGGAGATCCGACTATTTTTTGTTCAAATACGACCAGCACATGAATGGAGCTAGAGCCACTGACGAAATCAAGTGCTTATACTTTCCCATTTTCCTGGAAGGTGTAGCTTTACTATGGTTCACCAGACTCCCGCCTAGGTGTATTGACTAGTTTGCAGATCTGGCGAGGAGATTTCAAGATCAATTCCGGTTGTAGGCCACCAAAGCAAGGGATGTGATGTCACTCAATGAGATGAGACAGCGGCCTGAAGAAACCATCAGAGCTTTCCTTACACGCTTTCGCGCAGCAGCAGCGGAGGTCATAGAATCAGAACCTTGGTATTTGCTCGCAGCCCTGAGAGGGGGCATCGATAAGAAATCGGAGTTGGAAAGTGGCTTAAAATGAAGAAACCAAAGGCCTTAAAGAAGTTTTACAAGAAAGCTAAAGAGTATATGAGTGTGGAAGATGAATCTCTGGGTGCCCAGAAGATATGGAAAATAACGCGACCAGAGAAGGGAGGAACAATGGGCCCAGGGATGAGCAGAGGAGTGACCTAGGACAAAAGAGGGGAAACAATGAGGGGGATAGCAAAGTTTATAAGAAGACACGGATGTATAAACCCTCTGAGCTAACTCTCTTAAACGAAACCCCTGAGAGGATTTACCAAGCTGCGAAGGACTCAGGCCTTTTCCCTCAGATGAAGCCATAGAAGGTAACTGAACTGCAGGCGAATTCGGGAAATTTTGCCGTTTCCATAGCCAACCAGGGCACAACACTAACGAATGCCGCCATCTGAAGAGTTTGATTGAAGAGCTAATAAGGAAGAACTGACTCCAGCAGTATGTGAAAAATCCCCAAAACTCTCAGGCCGTGCAGGGGCATAACAATACGGCTAGCCAGCCTAACTCAAACAAAGAGGACCAAGTGCCAGACGACTCGAGACCAGTAATCAATATGATATTTGGGGGTCCTCACCCAACCGGGAACAGTTGGGCAGATATGGAAAGATGCGCTAATGAATTGAAGGATGTCACGAAAAAGGAAGGGTGCATGATCTTGAACAACGAGCTTCCGACGAAGATGCAGAAAACCTCAACAGAGGAAGTGATATTCAGAGACAAGGATGCAGAAGGCTTAATTACGCCAACTATTGATGCCATGGTGATCACAATCGGCCTTGGACCTGCAGTGGTAAAAAGGGTTCTAGTTGACACTGAGGCATCAGTTAATGTGATTTTTATAAACACTTTCCAAAAGATGAATCTCTCCATGACAAAAGTGCGTGCGTATCTGCATAAGATCCATGGCTTTACAGGTCGACCTACGCAACCCATCGGAACGATCAATTTGCCTGTCAAATTAGCAGACGGAGAGCGTCAAGTTTCCATGATATAGACCTTTAATAGACGAGTTTTCATCTTATAATGCATTCCTTGGGAGGCCAAATCTTTCTAACTTCAAGATTGCTTTAGCACCCTGGTGTTTGATCATGAAGTTTCCAACCGAAAGGGAAGTCGGTGTAATCAAGGGCGATCAAATGGCCGCAAGAGACTACTACGTGACAGAATTGAAGGGGGCCAAGAAAAAAGAATCAAGAAAGGACGCGGGGGTTCTCCCTCGCATCCAAAATTCCCCCTTATAGCAACTAAAGAGAGGTCCATGCACTAGGGAGCATAGCGGAACGCAGAAGGAGATCGATCCTAGAGAAGCCAGTGTAGAGGATCAAAGGGCAACCTCAGTCGAAAACACGATTCCTATAGTTGTAGATCCAAAAGACCCAAACCGTGTGTTGAATATAGGGTCTCGGCTGACCCCCGAATTGAAAAACCAATTAATTGTCTTTTTAAGAGCCAACTTGGATATGTTCGCATGGAACCATTCCGACATGTATGGAATATCTCCGGATGTTGCAGTCCACAAGCTAAACATTGACCCGCGCGTTCCGGCTGTCAAACAAAAAAGGAGAACCCAGCGGCCGGAGACGTCGCGCGCCTTAAAAGAAGAAGTCGACAGGTTAATGGAAAATGGTTTCATCAGAGAGTCTACCTACCCGGAATGGGTGTCCAACCTGGCGGGTCTGCGTATATTATTCAGACCTGAATAAAGCTTGTCTGAAAGATAGTTTCCCTCTCCCCAGAATCGACCAACTGGTGGATTCCACGGCCGACCATGAATTACTATCTTTCATGGATGCATATTCCGGCTACAATCAAATCATGATGTATGGTCCAGACTAAGAAAACACTAGTTTTATTACCAATCTCGGCCTATACTGTTATAAGGTAATGCCATTTGGTCTAAAAAACGCAGGAGGGACTTACCAACGACTGGTAAATGCTATGTTCAAGAAACAAATTGGTAGGACGATGGAAGTCTATGTCGATGACATGTTGGTTAAGTCAAAGAAAGCAATCGACCATTTGGAGGACCTGTCCCGAATGTTTGACATCCTGCGACAATATGGCATGAAGTTGAACCCTATGAAATGTAGTTTTGGTGTCGGCTCAGGCAAGTTCCTTGGGTACATGGTCAATGCTACAGGTATAGAAGATAATCCAGCCAAAATATCAGCATTAAGAGAAATGCGCGCCCCAGGGACCAAGAAGGAGCTTCAGTGTCTAAACGGGAAGATCGCGGCATTGAATTGCTTCATATCCAGGGCAACGGACAGATGTCTCCCATTCTTCGACGCCCTCAGGAAAGGAGAAAAAGAGATACAGTGGACCCCTGAGTGCCAGAAAGCCTTCGAAGAACCGATCCAACATATGGCAACGCCACCTATGCTGTCGAAGCCTAGTGATGGCGAAGACTTATTTTTATACTTGGCGGTTTCTGCTTATGATCTAAGCACCGCGCTAATCAGAGAGGACTTGAAGATACAAAGACCGGTCTATTACATCAGCAAGAGGTTATCCTAAGCGGAGCTTAATTATCCAAGACTTGAGAAACTTGCTTATTGTCTGCTCATTGCATCAAAGAAGCTTCGCCCCTACTTCCAAGATCATCCCACCAAGGTGCTCACGGACCAACCTCTGAGGCAAGTCCTATCCCGACCTGAAACCTCTGAAAGATTGCTAAAATGGAATATAGAGCTCAGTCAGTACGACATCACGTATCATCCCCGAAAAGGGATCAACGGACAAGCACTGTAACACCCCACCTCTGCCAGGGCCACTCACAAGAGAATGCAATAGCTTTGGAGGGGTGTTGTCTAGGTAAACATGCACAGAGATATCACAAGACAGAACATAGATAAATAAATAAGTAAAGCAGCGGTAGAAATTTAAAAACCATGATTAACCATTTCAAAACCAAATAGTCAACTTACATCAAAAAACTTAGTCATTATTTTCCAACTACCACAAGGCTAGAAAACATAAACTGAAAATAACATAAAGTAAACTATCCCCAAGATAGATGTGGTGAAGCCATAGCAAGCTCAAGTCCAAACCGTACATGAGCTGTCAAGAAAGCAAGCCAAATGTCCAAGCTAAGCACTAGTGTTCCCTCCCTGAGAACCTGAGGGGGGAGGGGAACGGAAGAAAAGAGGCGAAAGAAAAAGGGTCAGTCATAAAGACTGGTAAGTCCTACCTACTATTAGTATAAAAACTAATGAAGTTAATTAAACATGAGAAACTGAGATGAAACATAAAGATGGTAACTAACTGGCATGATAAATAGATAACAAGGCAGATCAAGTGTGGCATCGCATATACAAGGTTTAGTTTTGCACCAATAGTACTAGTATTCCAACCCATGTCAAGTATAAACCGGAAATGATCCCTTGGCCCAATATCATGAGATGACCCAAGTCAAGGTCCAACCATACGATCTAGTCGATCGGCTCCCTATAAGCCTAACTCGTCGAGTGTCGGTGTCATACGGCCCAATCACGGAATGTAGTCAAACTGTGCTAGGTCCACCCTAGGGTGTATCAAGCCCTAGGGTGCCAATCACTGACACAAATCAAGCACGCACAGTCTGAACCTACTGGTGCCCATGTCTGTTTTATTCAACTTCGGACTATGTGCACGACCATAGTCCGCCTGAACCTACACTGGCGCACCTACTCTGCCGTCTTTCTGGTCGCTTACAATCAGCCTAGTAATCGTGCCCCACCCTAGCCTAGTTCCTAGGGTACCGTGATACATCCAAGAGGGTTACTGCTGAAAAGGACCACGTAACTAGGGTTTCCAACGGGTTAAGTGTGGTTAACCCTATCCAATCATGTATCAAGTTGGTTAAGTGTATCCAAGTGGTTCATGACTTAACCCTAACATGTGGCATTAATTAATTTAATGCACCCAACCTCTCACATTAGACTTTGTTGTGGTTACTGGATATGCCGGGCGGGTCCGGGCAGCTTTACACCACAACCTAGTCTAACCTCGGGTTTCAAGCGCGATATGACCAACTTCTCACATTGGGTCCTATTGTTTGTAGCCACTGGATTTGCCGGGCGGTTCCAGGCAGATTTACGCTACAAACTCAACCCAACCTCGAGTTGGCCACTTTATGGTTTTCTACATGTCATGACCACATTCAAGTTTTCAAGCATAATCAAGTTTCATGTCACATTTCAAGTTATGTTTTTCAATGTCATTTCAAGTTTACCTAACTACCCATAACGTATTCCCATTCGCACGTAAATTCACATCAATACAAATAGATCAAGAAGGGGAACATAACAACATGACAAAGATGGGCATAAGGTGATAAAGTTGGTCATAAGTTAAACATGATGATATTTGAGGCAAAGGTGTTCATTACAACTAGCATATAGGATTATTGGCCTCAAAACATGTATGACATCAAACTTAGCAAATAAACTTATGGGTAGCATGTAGTCCAACATCATAGGCAAAGGTGATAACATGATAATAGTTGACATAGGGTGATAAACTTGTGGGTAGCATGTAGTTCAACATCATAGGCAAGTTAACATCAAGGTTATGAGGGGTTCTATGTTGCATTATGCATAATCCCCAAATAAAGCTCATAGCTTTCTACCCAAAAATCAAGATGAACAGTACTAGGTTCATGATAGTTCCACAATCATAGATCAAAAGAGTCATTAATGGATCTATGCATACAAATATAGCCCCAAGACAAGTATTACACCAAAAATCCCATTTCAACTTGCTACATGTTCATATTAATTTCATAGTTTAAATCTAAGAGTATAGTGGGGCTTACAAATTGTGGCTATGAGAACTAGAACCAAATAGAACAAGATAGAGACATTGTAGAAGCTCTAGGAATGATGTAGCAACACTAGAAGCCTTGAGAAATAAGTAGCTCCTTTGATTTGATAGAGAAAGATTACTCCTTTTTGCCTTAGAAGCTCTCAAGATGAAGATGGAGGCCATGATTAGGGAGCATTTTGACAGAATTTAGTTGTTAGGATGATTTGTGGTGGTTTAGGCTAGGTCTTAGGGTGTTTTTGTAGGTGTGGAGACAAGTTTAGGCCATAGGATTAACTCTAGTTTAGATCTGAACCATCAAATCCCGTCACAGGCCAACTGAACAGACCCAAAGGAGCAAACAGGTGCACCAGGCAAACATGGCCGACCAGGGAGGTCGACCCCCAGGTCGACACCCAAGTCGACTAGGCAGTCGACCTGGGCTGGGGCAGGTCGACTCCCCAGTCGACCTGGGGTTGGGCGGGAAATTTTCCCGCCCAATCTGTTTGGAGCTGATTTTGAATTTCGGGCTGAATTTTGAATTTTCTGAAATCTTCTATGGGCCATAACTTGGTCATACGGACTCCGATTTACGAAATTTCGGACTCGTTTTCAAGCAGAATTTCGAGACGAACACAATGGCGTAACCCGTTCCCATTGATTCTTAACTTATGATTTAATTTTGCCCTGATTTCTTGTCTTAACATGTTATAAAAATTCGGGTTGTTACAAGCACTGGCAGATTTCATTGCGGAATTTACCGACCGAGGGGAAGTAAAGGGACAGGATGATATCGAAACTAATGTCCAGTGGAAAATATTTGTAGATGGAGCATCGAACGACCGCTATTCTGGGGCAGGGGTAGTCCTCGAAACCCCTGAAGGAAGATCCGTATGCTATGCGTTAAGGTTGGAATTGCAAAAACCAACAACGAGGCTGAGTACGAAGCCCTTATTGCTGGAATAAATCTTGCGAAATAATTACAAATAAGAACTATACAGATCTTCAGCGACTCCCAGCTCGTGGTAAGCCGGATTACAGGAAAATTCCATGCGAAAATGGGTAACTTGTCAGATTATCTTACAAGGGCCTTAGAATTGTTGGAAGCTTTCGAGCATTACACCATATCTCGTATTCCTAGAGAAGAAAATACTAAGGCTGATTTATTGGCCAAATACGCGAGCACAGGGGACGCGCAGCTAATGGGGTTAGTTCCAGTAGAAGTCCTTTCCAATCCAAGCACAAAGCAGACCGAACTGGGTTGGATCATGGAAACAACTGACGAGTCAAGCTCATGGATGTCGCCAATTAAAGAATACCTCACAACTGGAGCACTCCCGCTCGAAACCAAACTCTGAAGAAAGATATTGTGAAAATCTCCTTTATACCTTATCCAAGATGGGCGACTGTATAAACGGGGATTCTCTACACCTCTGCTTTGCTGCGTCACAGAGAAGGAATCTAAGGCAATTATGGTGGAGTTGCATGAGGGAGAATGCGGAGGTCATACCGGAGGACAAACTTTAGCCAAAAAGATCCTACGATATGGCTATTTCTGGCTAGACATCAACAAAAATCCCACGACTTACACCAAAAAATGTGATAGGTGTCAAAGATTTGCCAAAGTCCCAAGGCTGCCTTCCACAACCATAACCTACATGGTCAGCCCATGGCCGTTTTCTATCTGGGGAATTGACCTAATAGGAGCCCTGGCCACAGCAAAATCCGATTTCAAATATGCAATTATTGTTGTTGACTATTTTACAAAATGGGTTGAAGCAGAACTGTTAGCCTCTATAACTTCAAAGAAGATTATTAACTTCGACTTGAAAACATCATATGCAGGTTCGGGGTACCACAAAAGATAATCACGGACAACGGGACCCAGTTTGAAAGTGAAGAATTCCAAAGCTTTTGTGCCAAGTATAAAATCCAGAAAAGCTTTTCATCGGTCTCTCATCCACAAGCAAACGAGCAGGTGGAGGCAGTAAATAAAATCATTAAGACTACCATCAAGAAGCAACTAGAAAAGGCTAAAGGCGCATGGGTAGACGAACTCCCGCTGGCATTGTGGGCGTATCGCACTACGCACAAAACTGCAACAGGGCATAGTCCTTTCTCTTTATCCTATGGCTCTGAGGCTATGATACTAGTGGAGTTGGTAGTCCCTACCCACCGAAGGCTACATTTTGACTCCAAAGAAAAAGAGAAGCTACAGCTTGAAGCCCTCGACCAGCTCGAGGAAAGAAGAAAAGAAGCGGAACTCAGAGTAGCCGCACACCAAAGAAGGGTGGCCAGGCACTTCAATTCGAAAGTCAAGCATAGAACTTTTGAAGTTGGAGACCTAGTTCTAAAAAAGATAATGACTGGCACTGGAGTCTTTGGCCCTAATTGGGAAGGACCTTATGTTATAAACCAGAAACTCCAAGATGGAACTTCCAAATTAGCCACCACAGACGGGAACCAGATTCCACGAGCATGGAACAACGATCATATCCATCATTATTTCTTATAATATATTATTCAACTATACATAGAAAATGCTGTAAAGATTCATCAAATCGTCGCATTTTAGTGATGTACATGAAGTGACTGAATATGAAATCTTAATTACATGCACAGGTTGCTCATTCATCATCCTTCACTAAAATTTGATTTCCTTGTGTAGGCAAATGAGCAATCGGGGAGCAACAACTTGAGGAGATTCCAACTTCGGTCAAGGAGCGCTGGACCTCTCAGTACAATACCAACAAAAGCTTGGCTCCAGATTAAAAAGTCGATGCTAGAGTGAAAAGCATCTCAAAAGTCCCACGGATTAAATTGCTAAAACCCACCGAAGAAGCACCTTCTTAGGTGACCTTCCTAGGTGCTGGATACGGGTTTTCCAACTTGAGAAAAAAGAAACTCAATGAGGCAAACCAACGTCTGTGTCCTCGGTCAAAGCATAAAGTCGGAAAAACCGACATGTCCCGAAATGGATTTTTTTTTTGCCGATTTCAAAGGGGGCCTACCTTGGTAGGTAAAAACACAAATTCTTCCTTCTGAGTAAAAATCTCGATGAGATGAATTAGTGTTCACTCCTCAAATGAAGCATAAAATGAGGAAGGATTAAACTTCCTAGAAGGACCAACGCAAAACAGAAACCCGACCGAAAGGAGGTGGCCATCCTTGTTTTTGTTACAAGTCAAACAGAGCCAAGGATGGATTACAACAACAGAAATCCTAGCCGTATGGGGGTACCTACTCTTGTTCTTTGTTGCTGACCTAGTCAAACAAAGCTAAGAGTACAAAATCAGAAATCCTAGCCATATGGGGGTGTCCGTTCTTGTTCTTTGTTGTTAACCAAGTCAAATGAAGCCAAGTTCGAATTCTACATTGGAGCCCAAGACCTCCCATGGGGCACGCATAAAAATGCATCACGAAAATACCAAGCAGATAAAACAGGATATTTAATAAAAAATCTAAATGGTTGACTTGCCAAAGTTAAAACAACTAAAAACTAACCAACCAAATCAAATACTGAAAACTGGGTAAGCCCAGCCCAACAAGAACGATACAAGACTAACCGTGATACGATATTAATGAACGGGCATTTTGTGAGACGATATTAACGTACGAACGAATGCCTCCAGATACGACGCTAACGCACGATCGCCGTAAAAAAAAACCTTTAATGGAAGATGCATGTGTATTGTCATAACAGGGCAGAGAGGCATGGCACAACACAAACATGGAAAGCATCGCAAAACCAGCCAGGTAACCGTTCATCAGAAACACAAAAGAGTCACAAGTCAAACACAAATTCACCAAACGACAAGCAACATAATGTCAAGGGCGAGGGCCGACACCCGCTTACACAACCGGTCTTGAAATCCCAAAATCAAAAACGACCAAGAGAGAAGATTACAGATCTCTGACCTTCCTTGGCCAACCTACCTTCCTCTTCACTGGAGCAAGACAAGATGAAGACCCTTCAACACGTACAAGAGTCGCTGACTCAACCCCTCCAAGGGAAAAGGAAGCAACTATGCTATCTTTTGACCTAAGGGCCTGGATTAACTTCGCCTTATAATATTCCAAAGAAGAAATACGCTCGAGGTTGTCCTTGTGAAGTTTCTGGAGATCAGAGGCCAACTTGTGCCAGCCAACCATTCGCTTAGCAGAATGATTCTTCAACAAGTCCATCTGTTCTCCAAATTGATGCACAGGTTTCTCAAGGCGAGCCAGCATCTGATTTTTCGCTGCAGTCATATCATAAGCAAAATTCAGAGAATCATCCGGGGATACATCCGCACTCGAAGGAACCCCCTGTAGTCTCCATCCCCGAAATCGCTTAGCAAACCTGGGATTGCAAGGCCCGGGAGCATAACGAGGCTTATTGATAATAGCTTGGAGTTCTGCATAAGAAGGGCAGGAAGGAGAATTTACGGACGGTCGACCAACCGACTGAGTCCCACCCCTCGAAATGCTCAAATCAACAAAGGTTCCCTTTTGGTGTTGCTCCGAAGATGAAATCATCCTGGAGATGGACCAGGGAATAACCGTGAGGCTCAAAGGAAGAATGAGAAAGGAAAAAAGTCATCAACAAACCTGGGTAGCTGTAGAAAAAGATGTGAAGCTCTTTCTTTCAGATTTAAGAATCCCTCTCGGAAGATAAATAAAAGCAAAATCGAATGACAAATGAGAGAAAGAAGGGGAGATTAAAAGGCACAAAGGTATTCTCCGCCACGTCATCATAACACTTGAGTACTGAGACAGGTGTCTCATCAAAAGACCAGCTGGCGTATTCATTCCCCATAATTTGGTCATATACAACAAAACAAAGCAAACCAAACGTCTCGCCTAAAGATAAAGATGCAGCCAGCTCCAACAGAGTGATCCCGTCCTCTGCACGAACGACCTCTCATAAGTCAGGATAGAATCGCCACCCAATGTGCGATCAAATATATCAAAGCCCATAATTCCTCACCAAAAGAAATCACGGACTTCGAGGGGCAAGTGTTAATCCCTGGAAAAAAAAACTATACACACATTGGGCAGAGGGGTACAAGGCGGGTCTTATCAGCGTCGGTCATACATAACACAACCGCACTAAGTAGGATCCAAATATCAAGCCCAATGCAGGTCAAGTCTATCAGTGCGACCGGGCCATGAGAAGCGCGACTCGACAAAAATGAAGGCTGCACATCAAGAGAACCGCTCAGAGCTAAAATAAGACAGGTAACCCGCTTTGCACGAGCTAGAGTAACCTCGTAGTATAACCATAAAGCCAAGTGGCACCATGCAAAGGCAACAAGAGGACGAGCGTCCTTTGTTCAAGAAGGGCGATCGCGCGAGGAACAAAGGAGGATCGATCTCAGCTCCACACTCCACTCTTACGAAAATCTCCCAAAGCATCTACGCCCACACCTAAGGACCCGCTCAACTATTCAAGACACTCGGCAAGTCATCCGCATATAACACCGAATGCGACCACAGACAACTATCTACAGCTGTCTGGTGGCACCAGAGCCGGCCCCAGGGCAAGGAAAGCAAGACATTTGTCTAGGGCATCCGATCGGAGAGGGGCAACAGATGGAGGAGGAAGTGGTGGTGGTGGTGTTTGTCAGTTTTCCAGTTTGTTATCATATACTACTTGATGCCAAATATTAACTAATTGGTACTATGGCCGAGTGGTGATATTTCCACTTGGTTGTTAAGAGGTTTGGGTTCAAGTCTCATTGTGGTTCTACCATGCAATTTTTTTTCCTTTTTTAAAAAACCCTTGCTACTTTCACCTAGGACAACAAGGACAGTCGGGCCGGCACTGGGTGGCACGGTCGTAACTAGCAGAATGACCGACCCACAGCCTAGATAAACAGATTCCAGGTCATTCACCAAGAGGAGTTCACCTATAAATACATCATGACTACCCACATTTCGAAAGGGGGCTTTTTTGGAAAAACCACGAAGTGCTGCTAAACTTCAAACTCAACCACAGATCTGGCCATGGCGTCAAGTACCATTTTAGAGGGAAGGCATCTGCTCTCTCAATCATTCATCCATCCTTATTCTCCTCAAACTCTATTATTCTCCTGTATAATTCTTTAGATAAAAACATATAAACGAGGGGATATTGAGTAGATATGGAGGTGTATAGGGTCAGAGAATTGATGTACTTTGTAATTCTTATTATAGGACAGGAAATCGCCTTCATAGTGGACGTAGGCCTCGTTAACGGCTGAACCACTCTAAATCTCATCTCTACTTTACTTTTTCTCGCATTTTTTACTTTTTATTGCTAACCGGACACGGTTCCATTTATTTCTTACCGAATTGGTGAAGTACAGTTTAGTACCTTGGGTGTTTAGACCATTTTTGGTATAAACAATGCTCATATATATAAGTTATGATAATAAAATATTTCGAATAAGGAATCGAGTTCTAAACGGAATTTTAATGGAAGCTTGTTAAATATAAAATAAGGAAGTTTATTTATTAACAATGTTTATAAATATATTGAAGTAAACTTCATTTGTAAATTGGAAATAGATTTTTTCCAATTATACGGGATGCTATTTAAAGGTCATATTTTTTTAAATGGAATAGAACAAGGGATTTTTATGATAAGTATGTTAGTTTTTATTACAAACTCTTATCCGTCTCTAGATAAGAACGTTGTCGATCAAGGTCTGAGAGGCAAATAAAATACTCTAACTTGAACGACTTCACTATTATCAAGGGATGATATTAGTTTGTAATGGTAAATGATGTTGAATTATTCAATTATTCCCATAAAAGAAATTTATAATTGGAATTCGATTATATTGAATTTTAATAAAATAATTTATGGAATGAGAATTTAACATGGAAGTTGAGTTGTGAATATTTTATAATCAGGTTATGAATTTTGAATAAAGTAATCGGTGATTTTGCTAAATCAAGCGGTTTAAGTTAGATCTAGAAACTGATTTAATTTATATTTAAATACTAGAGAATAGAGTTGAAATTTATTTAATAAATGAAGTTTACGTTTATTTTTGAATTATAATTAGAATGAACTCGCCGTAGCGCGATAGTTCGTAATTTGACGATTCGAACTTCACTTGAGAATATAGAACTCAATATAAGTTTGAATTCGATGAAACAAAAAATTTAGAACATCTTAAATAATAGTTTTCTAATGGAAGAGAAAAATCGGGATTTCGTTTTATAGATTTTGAGTTATATCAAAATCAAATTTCCAAAAAAAAAACAGCGCCATAATTGTTTTTAAACCATAATGGTTTATTTATTAAATTAAAAGGTATTTAAGTAAATAAAATTAGAATTTCCATTAGAAAAATCCAAATTTGAGTTATAAGACAAATATAGACTCAAGTCAAGTAACTGAATTGATTTTTGGATTAAAAATCAGATTTTGAAATTATCGAATGAAGTTAACTAATTTCTTTGAAATTAGGTAATAGAGTTTGGGCCGAAATTAACTATGTTTAAGTGATTTGAATTTATTAATTTAAATTGAAAACCCGAGTATGAAACATGAATTAGAATTGGGAAGCGAGCAAGGATTTTGAGTTTGATTTTTCTATAAGAAAATACAAATATATTTGAACGAGATATGTTCAAATGAAAGGTAAATGAAACCAAGAAGCTAATTAGAAAATTTATTTAGAGAATGGAAAGCGAATTACGTAAAAATGATGAATTGATTGAAATGAACTGGAAATGGTCATGTATGTTTTTAAACATGTATGGAATGGAGAGAATGGAGATTATATTTTGAGTGTTCGACAAAAAGATACATGTTTCAATTCCATATGAGGTTTTTTGAGCCTACTAGGCAAGCCGCTTGGTTTTTTGATTTTCTTTTTGGCCTAGAGAGGCAAGTTGGGCTTTGAGCTATTGACCGGTACAAAGGAGGTGCTGGCGAAATTTTCAGTAAATTTAAGGAGTTATAATATTTTTGAGAAATTTGATTACTAAAATTCAATATATCGATACATATAGAATTCGATAAGGAAACGAACGTGTAAATGAAATATTAGAAATGAGCCAGTGATTAGTTTGATGAATGTTTGTTTTCCTTTGATAGTTAAATCACCAGCTATCAAAGATCTTTTTACCATCATTGTCAATACAGAGAGACTGGTTGGATTTAATATCTGAAAACCACTTCGTATAGGCATAGTCATTGCGAATTAGATTACGCTGAAAATAATTGAAGACGGAGTGAAATGCAAGGTCTGTTCAGTTTGTCCAGCCCTTGGACAACTTGTACGGACGAAGGTCTGACGGAGTACTCCTAACAGAACACATAAGACAATCTTTTCAAGGTATTACGTCTGGTGATGGAGGAATTCGTTTCTCTTAGCTTTTACACCCGTAATATTTTTGGAAGATCAACTAGTGATTTGATGGGTTTGACGATGTAGCATTCAAAGTGTATGGTGGCCAGATGTTCTAAAAAGATAAATGTAGCCTCAAGCCTCACAACCGGGAAATGTCAAAAATCGGGCGGGCAACATGGCTAGGTGGGTCATACCCAAGCAAGGTATATATATTTGTCACCGATCTAGAGAAAATTCAATTATTTGTTCTTCTTTCGATTCTTTATCTTACGGATTACAGTTGGACGGCCGACAACCGTGGGTGATAATAGGTTCACTACACTCAAGCTAAATTAGTGGGCGGTCATATGTGGCCGGGTTGCAAGATGTTCTTGCTGAACCCCAGTGTATCCCCTCTAGAGTACACTAATCGGGAGGCGGTCCCATACTTTGTCATAGTTGGAATCCAATCTCCAATAAGCGCCTTGCATTTTTTATTTTATTCTATGGATGTAGAGCGTGAGATGTAACCGTTCTACTATTTGGTTATTTATTTGATTAGACATTATTATAATATCACTGAATTTTCATATCAAAATGTTTTGGGTTATAGTAAGGTAAAAACCGTCCATGTTTTTGTGTGGGCTGGTCATACTATTATCCTTTTCTTTCAAAAGGATTTTCAAAGTTAAACAATATGGTTGGAGTCTACTCACACCAGTCCCATGACTAACCCAGAGTTTATTTTGTTTATTTTACCTAAACTCTTGGGTGCCCAAATTTGTATGGAAAATCAAGTGTTTCAGGATTTTACAGATATACTTAAAGGAGTTTGAAGTAGGAGACTTCACCGTTAGATATTTTAGAGTTATTTTCTGTTGTGTCAAATGTTGTATTTTACTCTGATGATGGTATGTATATATGATACAAATTTTCATATTTCAAAGATTATGTTACATAATATATTTTATTAGTTCCGCTGTGAGATTTTGATGTTCCTATTGTTCTATGTTCTATCTGTTTTTATTTTTTAACCCTAATGACTCGTATTTCTGTATTATTTGGGTTGGACGTGTGTTGTTTTAGTCAACCTAGTTAGTACGGATTTTTGGGCCATTACAACCACCCCGCCAGCACCGCCTACACTTGGCGTCGCCTCACTATGAACGCCGCTGCCTGAAACACCTCCCAAGATGAGAATTTCCGTTTTATCCCAAATCCGCCTCACGCTCAATTTCTCTGCACAGCGCCACATCAACATCGCACACCACCACCAATCGATGCAACTCGCTAAGTTCTCCCTCCAACCAGTTGATGACCTCGCCTAACTCCTCCTCCTCCGGCCACAAAATGCACAAAACCCCTTGCTGCTACCGTAACTTGATCGGCGTCGATCATCCTAATATCCTGGCTACCTAAGCCACTATCATCCAAAACCCACAAATACAAAGTTGTAGTCTGGTCTCCTACCTCCAACTTCCTAGTTGGTGACTTCGTCTAACTCTCAACAGTTTGACCATGAAACACCATAAACCGAAACCACCAGTTCTACTTCGAACCAAGATCTACGAAAAACCACAACTCCAAACACTCTCAAAATTTTATAGCATGTATCCCTCACCGAGTACTCTAACTTTCATGTTGGGGACTTCCTCCAGTTCTCCATGGTTTGTGTGATAAAAAACATTGTAAGAAGAGGGACTGAATTTCAAAATTACCGTGGCTGAAATTGGTTTGGGTCGGAGATGGGGTGTACATATAGGAGTAGGAATTAGCTTATGGAAGAAGCGTGCCTATTAGTTTATAAAATTTTATTGTAACGCTACTTGTATTCGTCGTTTAAAAATTTGCACGACACACATGAACTCTGTTTGGGGGGACACCTATGGTTTATCATTACGATCCTAATGAAACTTGTCTTGTCGAATTCAGAGTCTGTTTGTTAAAAAACTCTAGTTTGGGCTCAAATTATTGATTTCTTCACATCTTAGTTACGCACGACCACAAAATAACTCCGATGGGCACGAAATTTGGAATCTTATAATAACTTATTATTTCGGATCCCACAAAATTTGTTTCATCGAAAACGGAGATCGTTTGCGAAATGGCTATTTTTAAGGCCTGTGTAATATTATTATAATATTATTTAATTCCAAAACTATCCAATTTAACACTAAACTAATTATTATTATCGTATATATATCCTAATGGGTTTGTTTATGACATCCAATTCAATATTTACTAATTCTGAGATAAACGACATACATATTGTATATAAAAACCCTATTTATATATATTTAATAAATTAATAAAATATTAATTAATTCCATGGTGACTATTTGGAAATTTGATTTGGACATAACTTACAATCTATAAGACAAAATCAAGATTTTCCACATTCGTTAGAAAGATATAGTTAAATAGATTCTAATGTTTCTTGTTTCAACAAATTCTGACTTATATTGAACTATGTACAATCATTTTAAGTTTAAAACTAATATTACGAACTATCGCAATGTTACAAGCTCATTTTTAACTATATTATAAATTATACATTTAATCCTTATTTTAAATAAATTTAAAGTCTGAAATCCTTAAAATAATTTTATTTAATTATATAATATCCATTAAATATTTCTTACTAAAATCCAGGTCGTTACCATTAATTAATTAATTGTGTAATCAGTTGTTTCCTTCCAAGATATCCTTTAAATCCTCCTTCAAATCTTTCCACAATGGCTTTAAATGATTGAATCAATCAATTAATTTGTGCGTCTCTCTCTCTCTTAGGCAAATATCTGAATCATATAAAATCAATGCTCTACCTTGATTCAAATATAATGGTATATCTTCATCATTTCATCATCAAACAATCAATATAGAAATTGTTGGGTCTAGCTGTAACATTTCGTATTTTTGGTAGTCAAATATTTAATTTAATTTATATTTTTAAATATTGATTTGGAATTATAAATGGATTTATAATATAGAATTCGTTTATATAACGAAGTTTTAACGTTAAATTTATATATAATTATACAACGAGCATGTAACATCGCGGTAGTTTGTAATATTAGTTTTATAATGTTAAATTTTAAGTCGAAGTTCATCGAAACAAGAATCGTCCGAATCTGTATGATTATAATTTTGTAATGAAAGAGGAAATTTTAGATTTCATATTATAGATTGTTAGTTATGTCCAAATTAAATTTTCAAATAGTTGATATGAAATCGTTTATAAACTATAACGTTTATTTAATATAATTAAAAAAGATATTTATATAATTTTGATATCTTTTAACTAGAAATTGTTAATGTTAAGTTATAATTCCATATTAGTTAAATTTGAAGTGATATATTATTCCATTTGGATATATATGATAATAATAATTTTATTTATTTATTATTACTTAATTGTTTCAAAATTAAATAATATTTTATCGATATTATATAAGCCTTAAGAGTAGCCGTTTTTCAAACGACCTCCGTTTTCGACGAAACAAATTTTTTTGGAATACATATAGTTGATTATTGCTAGATTTTCAATTCAGAGCCAATTTGTTTTGTGAGCGGACGAAACTTAAACGTGAACCAATGAATTAATTGAAATTAAAATAACACTGTTTTGCAAATAGAGTCGGATTTCAATGAATTGTGTTGTTTTCGTTGCGTTTGGAGTTTGTGTGTGGCATTGCATATATATAACGGTCAACGTAAACAACCGTAAAATTAAATAACTATATAAAAATTTACATACTAAAAAAAACATACTAAAATGAATAAAATATAAAAAAATAGAGAACCCATCCCTTCCAAGCCAAGTAACATTTTCATTATGTCCTAGATAAAAACTAAATTCAGTTACCCACATGCCTATCAAATAACACCAGCCTACCTTATATATTTTCTTAGCTCACACATGCCTTACTTTGCTCTAAAGCTAACGCGACCCACGTACAACCCTACCTAAATACATGCACATGGGTAAACACTAAACTGCAGGCCTATGCATGTATAAAATATAATATTATAACGTGGCCACCATGTATTCTCACCTAGAAATATACCTGGCATATTTATCTTCTTCCCTTCGCAAAAGCAATAACTTGCGAACCCATTTTTGAATATAACACAACCCCTCTTTATGAAAACAACGCCTATCTTCTACATATAAAATCCAAACCCATTTTCGAAACCAAACCTCGCTTCACATAATAAATGAAAACACCTTCCCTTCAGTTCCAAACCAGTTCGTATATCACAGTTGGAAGAAGCAGTGTGGGGTGGTTCGCCGGAGGCCAGATTGGAGGAGGGTCGGCCTGAAATAGTCGGGTTTTCTGGTGATCTTTGGTAGTAAGGCCGAACCTTCAGCAATGTGGATTGGTGAAGTGGTGCTTGGTTCGAACTTCGAGGAGGTGAAGGCACCTTGAAGGAGGTGTCTGATGGAAGGGTCGGGGTGCGGCAACGCTGATCTCTGTCGATACTAGGAATTTTTTCAAATGAAGCAGAAATAAACTGGGAATGGGGTCCGAAATTTTAAGTAAATATACATGTGTTGGGTAGATGGGCCAAACTAAGAAGCAATGAAAGAGCAGCAGGCAGTTTAAAAGAAATCCCGAACGAAGAAATAAGAAGTCACCAGGCCTGGGTATTTTCAAAAACAAAGTCGGCATGTGAATGTGACTAAACCGAAGTAAATAAATTAGTTAATAAATAGTTATAATTAAGAAATTTAGTTAGTTTAATTAAATCATGTAGGCTATAAATAATCTTTTATTGTGTTACCAGAATCCGACAAAACAAGATTTACCGAAATCATATTGACGAGCACCACATTATGAAACCAGTTTGGATAGATCTGGAACCAACATGGATTTTTAGTTAAATTAAATGATTGCTTAATTTAACTGAAACAAATTGCTTCAGCAATAAATGAATAAAATCAAAGTGAGTATAACTCATTCGGTTTTAACCCACCTATATTTTATATAAGTCGGGATTTAATTTCTAGGCTATGGTTGATAATTGTTTGTTATGTGCTATATATATATATATATATATATATATATATATATATATATATATATATATATATATATATATATGTATATTGGATGAGTTGATTGATTTAACGTTCATTTAATTTTAAATGAAATTTAATTGTTATTTTAACGATTTTTCTTGTTGGTTACGTGTATAATAATATGAACATATTAAACTGAAATGTGGATGTTTGGATTGTTGTCACTGATCAATTGTTGGATATTATATCTGTTTATTGAATTGAATGATATTGTTTTGAAGTAACGTATTTGAATGCCGGGAAAAACAGGTTGGAGGGATCCAATTGGATTCCTCAATTTTATTGTTTATTTTTATATTACAATTATATGAACTGTTTAACCAATATGATTTATTTGTTTGTTGATTGTCGAATCATAATTCAACTATTGTTTTGTTATTAATCAATTGGCAGTATTGGTTGAGTAATTGACAGCATATGGCCTAAAAATCAATCGTTTTATAAATGTTTATTTACCTCCAAGTGAATCAACAGAAATTATGTTATAAAAATTAATTTATAACTGAATATAGATTTTTAAATCTATTATTTTGAATGGAAGTTTATTAAAAGGAAATAAATATTTATTATTATTATTATTATTTAAGTTTATAAGTAATTATTAAATGATTTTATAAAGCAAATTCTTATGCTAAGAAGAATTATAGGCAAATGATAAGAAATTGACCTAAGGGTTAAGAGGTTGATTGATTGTTTCCAAGAAACAATTATATGGGATTATTCAAATTAATTATATTATTAGTTAATTAAAAAAAGGACTAATTGGTATTGAATGAGTTAACCAGGTTTTGAGTTGACTAAGTCAAATGTTTTGTTTGAAATTTTTTATTTCATCAATCAGTTTTTAGAGTATCTAATGAAATAATTTAATGAATATTTGTTTTAATTTTAATAAGATTTTAAAAAATTTACTATTTATTTTAGTAATAAAAAAGTTAACTACTTCTACGGTAGTTAATGATAAAGTAAATTATATATTTTAATTAATAATAATCTAAGAGATTACATTTTAAATGGAATTCCATTTAAGTAAGTAATCGAGTTGTAATCGTATTTAGTTAAATTTTTGAAGGAGGTTATGAACGGGTTTTATATTAAAAACCCGAATTTTATAAATGAAGTTATAAAAGAGATTTTAAGTGAATATGATAGGTTAAAATAAATGTTTACTTAATATTTGAGTTAAGTGAGAAGAAATCAAGATAAATAGGGTTTTATATTATACTTGAGATTTACAAACGAGGTTTATAAAAGAGGTGTGAAGCTGAAACATTGAGTTTAAGTTAGTGTTGCTTGATAATGGAATTAAGTGAAATAAATGAAATTGAAACGAGGTTTTAAAAGCGGGAAATGATTGAATGGATTAGAAAAGGGATTTTGTAATCAAATTTGGCAAAGGGTTCAGTAATAGGATATGAAATAAAAATTCGAGTTATAAAACGAATTGTTTAAAGGAGTTTAAAGGTGATGTTAGCAATCATTTGTTTAATCAATAAATTAAGCAATAATAGATATTCGAGAAGGAGATTTTCAAAAGGTAAAAAGGTTCTGTAAAACCATATTTTTAAATAAATAGTTAAGTGGAATTTGTTTCGATATTAGAATAAATATCGGTTTTGAGTTGCAAATTCGTATATGTCTGAAGATAGGAATGCATTTGATTAAAGTCTAAAAGGTAACTAAAATAACCCAACATGAATGACTTCTAGATTATTTGAGGATGATATTAGTTTGTAAAGGTAATAATGTTAGAATAATTTATTATTTTCATAAGAGAAATAATAATGCAACGTAATTGGGAAGCTTTGGAATATAATAAAAACTATTGGGTCCTATGTAAAACAATGTACTATTTGACATTGTTTGGCCCATATTTGAAGTGTAATTACACATACACACACTATTGGGTTACTATATAATGATATTTCCAAAGTAACATAAATAAAAAGGTTTGAGAATATAAAATGGTAATTCCAAAGTAAAGGAATTAAAAGGAGATTATGTGAAATTATCACGATATTTTTGAAGTGAAGAAACGAGACTTAGAATGGTTTATTCTAAAAGAATAAATGTTGGTTATTGTTTTCAAGTAATAAAACAAAAGAGATTTCATAACATAATGTTTAAAATGATAAGTTAAATTGATTTCCCAGTTATAGATAATGAGTAATATTTTAGCATATGTTTTGCAAATGGTAGTTAAATGGAAAGTTGGATATGATTATAAGATGTTTTTCTAAGTAAAGTAAAATAAAAATATTTTTGAGAATAATCTTATGTAAAATAAGAAGTAAAAGATATGATCGAAATATTGAAAGATTAAAAAGTTTTAAATTAACCATTCGTTAATTATTCGTATTAAAGAAGCCAAGTGAAGCAAAGTGCTAAACCAGTAAGTTCATTTTATTTTTATGGTTGTATGGTTATTTATTTGATATTTAAATAATCGACTATCTAATCTAGTCTATATGATTGTTAGTACGGAAAGACCAGGGTTGAATTTATATTCGAAAACCATTCCGAACTAGCAAATACGTGGAATATGCTGAGTGAAGTTGGAGCAATTAAGACCGTGGATCTTCGTAAGCGGAAGGACTACTTGATAAATTTTTCTGGCATGCAACCTGAGATATTTTGATGGTTATTCAATAGTTATTGGAAACCACGGTTTTGCAAGGGCTACTCGCTACCGATATATTGGGTGATTCCTAGGATGTGGTAGGAGGGTGCCTTTGGTTTGTTGAGTCCCGAGACAACTTGTATGGATGGATGTCTAATAGAGTATTTCCAAAGAGGTCACGTACCTTGATTTCCTCAAACATATTTTTGTTGGTGGCTGAGAAGAAATCTCTTAGCTTAACACCCAAGGTATTTTTATGGATGCCAATTGGTGATTTTCTGGAGGATTTCACAATGTGGTCTTCAAAGTGAATGAAGACGTGATATGCTTTAAAAGGTAATCGTAACCTCAAGCCTCATCAACTGGGAAATGACAAAAATCGGGTAGACAGCATGGCTATGTGGGTCGCTCCCATTAGGGTGTATTATCACCTATCTAGAGAAAATTCATTTACTACTTTATTCTATCGATGTTGTCCCTTTTGGGAAACGGTTGCTGATCCTATACATTCGATGCACCCAAGCGAAATGAGTGGTCGGTCATGTGTGGCCGGGTTGCAAGATGTTCTTGTTGAACCCAGTGTATTCCTCTCTAAAGATATACTATTGGAAGGTGGTTCCATACCATGTTATAGTTAGAACTCCAATCTTTAATAAGAGCCTGCGGTTTTTGATTGTATACTATTTATGTGGAGTGTGAGATGCAAGCGTTCTAAAAGATGGTTATTTATTTGATTTAGACACTATTATAATATCAGAATAGAATTTGATATCAAAAAAATTTAGGTTATCGTAAGGTGAAAATCGTCCGTGTTTATGTGTGGACTGGTCTTACGATTATCCTTTTCTTTCAAAGAAAAGAAATTTTAATTCTAAAATCCAGTTGGATATTGCTTATAAACTTAGTGAGTTTCTCACTTTGGTTCACCAGACTGATTCGTGGCATTTGCAATGCTCGGGTTAGACCAAGTTTTTTAGGTTCATATGAGGATGATATAGACTTCAGAAGACATGCTGGAGGAGTTTAGCTGTATTAGTTATTTTCGCTGTGTGTTGTATATGAGGACAGATTGTTATAACTGTCCCAATGTGTTGACTGTAAGTTGTACTCTAATGATTGAAAGTTTTATTTCAAGCTCTCAATAAAGATCTATCTCTATATTATATTTTATTCCGCTGCGATGTGAGACACTGTGTTGTGTTGTTAGTTTGTTCCTTCTTCTCTTTTTCTATTCTAATAGTTCTTTCTTTCTTATCTCACCCTCTAATTTCTTTCTATTAACTGTCTAGTGTTTTCGGTAGTTGTGTTTTAGCAAGTAATACGTGATTGTGTATTATTGTCGGAATTCAGGCGTAGAATTCCCCCCGGTCATTACACTAGTGCCCCATGACGTTCAAGTAACAGGAAGAAAACTAATTAAGTTTGAGCAATGCTCAAACTTGTCCTTCGGAAGTGACTTTGCCATCATATTTGAAGGACTGTCCAAGGTACCCACCTTCATCAATTTGATCTTGCTTCGTTCTTCCTCAAGCATAAGAAAGAAACATCTGACATCAATGTGCTTCGTCCGTGAACTATAGGAAAGATTCTCTACAAGATGAATCGCACTCTGACTATCTAAAAATAGTTTTATTGCCCGATATGCCATTAAAAGATTGTCCAATAACTGAACTAAGTATAATCCTTTCTTTGTTTCTTTGACAATCGATATCAACTTTGCTTCGGTATTAGACAAAGCTACGATAGATTGCAACTTTGATCTCCATGAAATTGAGCCTATGCCAAGTGTAAAAATATGGACTGACACTGACTTCATATCATCTCTATCCCCGTCATAATCAGAAACACAATATCCTTTAAGAAATATGTCACTATCTAATCCACCATATAACAAGCCCACAAAGAAGTTCCTCGAAGATATCTATGAATCCACTTCACTACTTTCCAATTCTTTTTGCCTGGGTTAGACATATATCGACTCATAACACCCATTGCATGATCCAAATAAGGTCTTATGCACACCATCACATACATAGGATTACCAACAACATTAGAATAAAGAATATTAGTTGTATACCTCTTATCTTCTTCCGATGTAGGAGATTGGTCTTTCGATAACTTAAAATGAGAGCCTAATGGAGTGCCAAGCGATTTAGCTTTTTCCGTACCAAATCGAGTCAGGATCTTCTTGATGTACTGCGCCTGAGTGAGTCTCAACTCTCTCCATGACCTATATATGTCTATCTCCAATCCTAGAATTCTTTGTGCTTTCCCTAAATCCTTCATGTCAAACTGCTTACTGAGCTCTTCTTCTAACTCCTTTATTTTGACCATACTCCGAGATGCAATAAGCATATCAACAACATATAACAAGAGATATATCATACCACTGTCATACCTCTTGAAATAAACACACTGGTATTTGAAGCTTCTGGAGTATCCTAGTGAAAGCATAAAATCCTTGTACCATAGTCTAGGAGACTGCTTCAGTCCATTTAAAGATTTGTTAAATCTACAAACATAGTCTGGTCTGCTATTATTAGTGAACTCCTCGGTATACCATAAATAATTCTCCTCATCCAGATGACCATGTAAGAAGCAGTTTTAACATCTAGTTTCCCTAATTATATATTATAATGAGCAACTAATGCCAAAAGAATATGAATAGAAGTATGCCTAACAACTAGAGCAAAAATGTCATGATACTCTACCAGTTCTTTTGAACATACCCCTCTGTTACTAGTCTTTATTTATATTTGAAATCTCTATTGCTACCATCTTTCACTCTGTAGACCCATTTACATCCAATAGCTCTTTTGTTGGTGAGAAATGACACCAAATCCCAAGTATGATTTTTCTATAAAGATCCGATCTCTTTTTTTGTAGCAACTAACCTATTGGAACTATCAACTAATGAAACAGCGTCTCTATAATCTCTAGGATCATCATGGGCAACATTTAATGCGTATGTTGCTATATCATCAAAGACACTTTGATGCTCAAACCAACAAACTCATCAAGCCATCTATGCCTTATTCTTTCTCTAACAAGCCTAGTCCATGTACAAGCTCCACCTTGAGTTCGATCTTCTATGCCAACATCTGTACTATCCTCATCAGCCATGGTGTCATCAGAAACACTATTTGAACATCTATGAAAAGAATCAATAGACGACTTGCTTTATGTCTAGTATTCTTCATAGTTCCTCTTATTTTCATCCGATGAGGAAGGCACCACCTTCAACATAGCCTTCTCATCAAAAGTTACATGCCTTCTTATAACAAGTTTCTTGCTAATAGGATATGTATCCCTTCACTCCACTTCTAGAACCTAGAATACATTTGTAAGCTCTCGATTCCATCTTTCCTTGACTCTCGTGTACATAAGCTAGAAAACCAAACACCTTGAGGAATGAATAGCTAATAGGCTCTCCTTTCCATACTTCTTTAGGGATCCTCATGTCTAAGGCAGTAAAAGGTGTGTGGTTGATGAGAAGCCGCTATAGATAAAGCTTTAGCCCAAAATCTCTTTTTCAACTTAGAAGTAAAACTGGGGCATCTAGTTCTCTCCAATAATATTTGGTTCGTCCTTTTTGTAGCTCCATTGGACTTGGAGTAGCCTGATGTGGTGTAGTGTCTCTTAATGCCTTCGGACTTACAATAATCGATGAATTCCTGTTATATGAATTCACCACCATTAGTTGAACAAAGAACTTTCAGTTTCTTCCCCAACTGCTTCTCCTCCATGGATTTCCAATTTTGAAATCTAGCAAATGTTTCACTCTTAGACTCTAGAAAGTACACCAAAACTTTACAAGAAAAATCTCTTTTAAATGAAATGAAATACCCGGCTCCACCCAGGGATGGGCAGAGGGAAGGTCCCCCAAACATCACTGTGAACATAATCTAAAACATCTTTTGTCTTATTCTCACAAACACCAAAAGAAATCATCGTCTGCTTACCAGGAATACACTCTTCACCAAAACCAAATTTTGAACTTCGAACTCCATCAATCAATCCACACTTTCTTAACTCATCCATGTTGCACTTTCCAATGTGACCTATCTGCAAGTGCTATAATCTGGTAAATTTTGAATCAACTGAAGCTGATTCACCAACTGCATTAGCTCTTCAGCAGATATAGATTTCTTGCCCTCACTCCTTTCATAAAAATCATGGAACCCTTAGATATTTTCATCTTCGCTCCTTCAACTACATTCTTTAGTCCAAGTCCACTCAATGACCCCAATAGAAATCAAGCCCCTCCTTAAATCAGGTACGTGCCTAACATCAGTAATGTTTAGAATAACACCGTCAAACATACTGATCTTTACACTACCAAACGAACTATAGGGAAAGAAGCATTATTGCCCATCAGAAATTCTACTCCATCAACCTTGCGGTAAGTGGAAAAAGAGTTCTTATCAGGTGTCATATGATAGGATGTGCCATAGTCAATCTGCCATAGGGTGCTCTTCCCACAAGAGCCAGAAGCTGTAAACACAACAATGTCACTCTCTGTATTTGATTTCTCCACTGTAGAGGCCAAAGCTTGCTTTTTATCCTTTCTTCTTCAATAAGATTGAGACATTGTGCAATAAAGTGCCCAGGCTTCTTATAGTAATGGAAAGTAGCACCCTTAGACTTAGACCTCGAAGAATTCCATCCTCCACCTTTCTTCACTTTCTTTGGCTTCCACCTCTAAGAACTGATAAGCCTTTGGTATTAATATCCAGGCTAGTGCTGTAGGATCTAAATAACACACAGATTTACCCAGCTTCGGCAAAACCCTGCCTACTGCTGCATTCCCCAAGGTTTCTACTAGGAGTTAAAACAATCTCTATGCTTACAATCCCCTATAAACTCGTGACACTCGCTCCTAACTGTTTTGAACCCTACGCTCAAAACCCTGCACTGGTTTCTATCCTCGAAACCAGATTTCCCTGAATTACGAATCCGTAATTCGTCTCCCTGGTTTTAGAGATAAACTAGAAAACTGTAGACTCGATTACAATTTTAAAACAGTAAAATAAGAGCAACTTAAAGACTAAAAACCCTAGTTTTAAAAAATTAAAATAAATAAATCCTTTAGAACATCCTTTGTTAAGTTGGCCGGCCTCCTTCCATTTATGTTTCACCCATCTTCATTTTGTATGGCTCGTTCCCCTTGGTTTCTGGAGAAAGTAAATGGCGGCGGCTATGCTCCTAGGGTTCCTTTAAATCCCCAAAATCGCGATGGATTTCTGATGCTTGCTGATGCTTGAATTCTCGTTGTTGTTCTTGTTCGATCTCTGGTGCTCCTCTCTTCACGAGTTGGAAATTTGTTGCTTTAGGGTTTTGATTCTTCTTGGATTAGAAACTGCCGCACTCTCGTGTGAAGATCTCAAATTTTTTGGTGTTGCTTATCTATATGAAGCACGTCTATTTGATCCAAACACTTTGATAATCTGGTATGATGTTAGATTTGAATTTATGCTTTTAATCTTGCTTGAACTTGGATGGGATAAAAGCCTGTGATGATTGGTGTTTATTTATAGGGTAAATAGATCCCTCTAGAATAATAATTCTCTGAATTCGACTAGTGATTTGGTCATGGCATATACGGAAATATTGGAACTTTAAATCATCATGTGTTCTGGAATTTTTGATTAAGTCTGATCTTCGAAACTCTTGATTTGAAACTTGCGGTATATATTTTTCCTGGAAATTAGGGCTTGAGCAAGTTTTCTGGAACCTTTAATTTTCTGTTTTGCTAAAACTTTGTCAATTCTTTTGAATGGATTTTTTAAAAATGCTTTCCTAATGATTTCAAAACCAAAACAGAAGTTTCTCTTGATTTTGCTGAGAGCAGTCTCGTTGATTATCTTTTAATTGACACTGCACTTGATATTTGCCTTTTAACAAAACTTGATCATTGAATTTGATTTAATACATGATTGATTTTGTTTGGACTGATAAGAACAGTTGCTGTTTGTAACACCCCGTGAATTCTATAACTCTAAGTTTCACAAATTAAAGTATAGTTAATTCTAAATGTGGGAATTAAGGTAAACGGGTTACGCCGTTGCGTTCATCTCGGAATTCTGCTTGAAATAGTTTCCGACTTTGCGTAAATCGGACTCCATACGATGGAGTTATGGCCTTCCGAAGTTTCAGAATAAAATTTAAAATTCAAACTGCTCGGTTTCAAGTTCAAAATTCGAAAAGTAAGCTCAAACTGGGCTGGGCGGGAAAATTCCTGCCCAGGGACCAGGTCGACCATGGTGTCGACCTGGTCACCCCCAGGTCGACCATAGTGTCGACCTGGGTGTCGACCTGCCAGTCGACCTGCCTGGTCGGCCTGGTTTGTCTGGTTGGGTCCTGGCTCGAATTTCTGGGCCTGATCTTGTCACTAGGGCTGAGTTGTCTTCTTTTGATTGGCTTCTCTTTAGAACGGATGGCTTTGATTAACCCTGGCTTCATCGACGACTCTAATTAACTTGCAACTCTATATAAACACCCTAGGTCTCCAACTAAAATTCACACAAAAATAAGAACTTGAGCCGCCATGATGTCATAAGAAAACTAAGGAGAGCCTCCGCTCGAAAAGAGACGAACAACGAATCAACTCAAGCTAATTCAAATTTGAGATTAGAGCTACTAATAAAATCAAAACAACAACGTCTACCCAAAGGAATGCATCTCAATTTCAGAACCTCAGATCTCAAAAAAAAG
The DNA here is from genome assembly GCA_030737875.1 of Allium sativum. NCBI lineage: Eukaryota > Viridiplantae > Streptophyta > Magnoliopsida > Asparagales > Amaryllidaceae > Allium > Allium sativum. Next base: position 840,131,824 of record CM060926.1, read on the forward strand.
AAGACTGTTTTGCGTTGTAAGTATAGTGGTTTTCTGAATATGAATAGAAATTGCGATGTGATTCGATGTAAATGAAATTGGGGTTTTACTATTGTAAAATATTGATTGTAAATTTTGTGTATTGCATTGATTTTGTCATATTTTGTATTGGGTGTTTGTGGCATAAGTTGGTTGATGCGAGCCTATTGACATTTGTATATGAAAATAAATATCACTTGCAAGTTTGTCGTAAAAACTAGAATTGACATCTTTATGTTATGTCGTTAATGTGGTTAGCATACATTCTTTTTAGGCCTAAGTTGAGACTCATGTAAACATGTTCCAAGTTGAAACCTTTTATGCCAACACGACTCAAAACCTTTGTATACGTTATTATGTTTATTTGCAAGTGATAATTGGGTTTATGCAAGTACCTTTTAGTTACACAAGTTATACTAGTTTCATGTTGAAATAGGCTACTTGATGTAAAGTTTGTTTACACCTTTGGGTTATGTCAAAAAAATGGACATTTTTATGCTAGTTTGGTGTTTGACATTATGCCTAGTTATATGTGTATAAAACCATGTTCAAACAAGTCTAAAAGTACGCCATCTCATGTGACACCAATTTAGTTATATCCTTATTGAATGCAAGTTCACATGACCCACAATCTATGTTAGTGAAAACGCTATGTTGCAAGTTCATGTGCCACACACTTTTATGTATTCTAGAACAATTCATGACTCTGTGCTTCCCCTTTTTATGTTTATGAGTTGGGCTGAAATGTTAAGCCCAACATATGTTATAATGCTGCGTACGTACAAACGGGGGAAACAAACATTGGGTTTAAAATAAAATACATGTATTGGCATGTTTGACACGTGCCAATGACTAGTGACATTTAAAGCGGTATAAATTGTTATACCCAAAATTAGTGAATTTGGATGATTTGGCCATAAATATTTACATATAAAAATGAAAAGTGACAAATATGTAAATCTAGAAAATACGAGCATGCTTAACCCGAGGTTGGATTGAGTTGTGATGTGAACCTGCCCGGACCCGCCCGGCTGTCCAGTAATCACAACAATACCTATCCAATGTGAGAGGTTAAGGCATTGAGCCCAATAAAGACCAGAGGTTAGACTGAGTTGTGGCGTAAGACTGCCCGGAACCGACCGGCATACAGGCAGCCACAACAATACCTGTCTAATGTGAGTGGTTGGTGCTTTAGTAAGATAATTAAAGCTAAGTTAGGATTGGTAGGGTTAAGTTAACTAAAACACTTAACCAACTTAACATGTTAACAAGACAAGACTTGTAGGGGTTAAGTAACTAATAAAACACTTAGCCAATTTAACATGTTAACTAGACTAGAAGGTGAGGTTAAGTAAAGTTAATACAATTAACCAATTTATCATATTAACTAGACTAGAGGGTGAGGTTAAGTAAATTCAGGACACTTAACCGTTATAATCTGATAATTAGATAAGTGGGTGAGGTTAAGTAAATTTAGAATACTTTACCATTATAACATGTTAGCTAGATAAGTGGGTAACGTTAAGTAAATACTCTTAGCCAATTTAATATGTTAGCTGGTCTAGAGGGTAGGGTTAAGTAAACATAGAATACTTAACCATCATAGTGTGATAAATTGAACAGGGTTAAGTTGAAACATGAAGGGACAATACCTAACCATTAGAACATGTTAATTAAACAGATGTTAGGGTTAAGTTAACTAAGGGAACACTTAACCATTATAACATGTTAGTTAAAACAGATGGGCAAGGTTAGGTTAAAAGGGACACTTAACCAATACAAGATGAATGGGTAGGGTTAAGTAATAAGAAATACTTAACCAATATAACTTGGTTTGTGATAGGGTTAAGTCAACATGAACTACTGATAACACTTAGCCAGTTTAATATGACAAAGGAATGGGTTAAGCTAACTTGAATTGACTAATGACACTTAACCAATCCAACTTGACGAGAAAGAGGGCTAAGTAGTAAACCTTAGTTAGGAAACAATCGAGAACGGAGCTAAGTTGAAATCCCCAGTTAAAGAAACTAAGTGATAAACCTTAGTTAGCAAGATTTATGGGAAAAGAAACTAAGTGGTAAACCTTAGTTGAGAACAACTAAGTAATAATTCTTAGTCAAGAAAACTGAGCCGGTCCATAATAGATGAATAACCCGATATGGTAGATCATCGCTTAACAAGTACATGAGAAGGAGCAAACGTTTATCTGATTTCGAAAAAGGCTCCAGCGGACTGGGTTTAGAAGCACATAGCTTCGGGGGACGTGAGGGCACTCTTGGTATCCCTCTGTGAGGTTGCAGATGATCCGCCTGGGCTCACAGAGTTTAAGGTCTGCGGTAGAAGAACCAAGGGTATGCCTTGGTTGCAGTATGAGCAACCTAAAGACTTGGGTGGATCAGCGTGGGTCGGCGATACTTAGTTTAGCCCTGTGATAACACGTCGTCGACTACCTACCATCTTCAGTCAATCGTATTACGCATGCAGAAAGGCAGAGAACTCCCAACAAACCATATACTTGCTATCTAGTTATGGGTGAGGCTGGCCAATAGGAAAGTGGGGCATAGGTGGCAGGAGTATAGTTCTCGTGCTTGATTTTCTTGGATTGCCTTTCATTAGTTGAGGGATGGGTCACGTGGGACCATAACAACTGTTAGAAAAACAGACCTTAGCATCTGCATCGGCAGATAACCTAAAGCTCCCGACCGAGTTCCGTGTTTCTAGAATAGCCCTGCCACGGGACTCGGGTCACACATTTTCAGGACATGTGCATCTAGACAACGATAAACGATTCGCGACACATACGTGGGGAAAGTCTAGGAACATATACCACTCTAGGTAGTGTGTCCTAGACTAGGGGCATCGTTCGACAGGTAGAATAATCCCTAGTTGGACCTAGGTGGCATAAATCCTGAATCTGAGAAGTATTAGGTAAGTTGCATAAACCCTAGTTGAATCTAGGAAGCGCTCGATAAGAAAAACCTAGAATAGATCTAGGTAATAAATAATAGATGTACACCTAAAGATAACCGCAATTACAGGGGTTGGGATCTCGTTATCATCTTTATACAGATTACTAGTTGGGATACTAGTTAGGTGGTGCAGAGATATAGAATGGTGTGTGATAGTATATTCGGTTTAAACTGTCTTGCTTTGGTTTATATTAGTCTGTTATTCTGGTACTGTCCTATTTTTCAGTTTATGTCTGTCATGTCCTTTTCCTTATTCATATACCGGAGCACCACTAGACTTACTAGGCTTTATGTCTGACTCTATGTTTTCTTTCGTCTTCTTTTCTTCCGTTTCCCCTCCCCCTCCCAGGTAGTCAGGGAGGGAATAGCTCAGATTTGTATGGACCTGTTACTCTTTCCAAGCTTGAAGACTCTTTGATGTGCTGCTTTGGACTCTCTTTTCCAACGCTATGGCTGGCTAATGTTTTATTGGGGAATATCATTGTATATTTATGCTTCTTTGTTTTGTTAAACAAGATAGATACTTTGTTGTGGGAAAACAATCTTTGTACAAGTTGTTTATAAATGAAATAAAGTTTTATTCACTTTTCCGCTGCTTTATTTATCTGTCTTGTGATTTATCTGCATCTTTTACCTATAACACTTCACAGAACTTAGTGCATTCCCTTTATGAGTGACACTAACGGATGTGTGGTGTTACACGTGGTATCAGAGCTGAAGGTTACCGGATCAGATAAAAGATTTGAAAAATTATTTTCAAAACGGGTTTAAAAGAAGCATTTTCAAAATAAAAGTTTTGTTTTAAAGGCATATTCCCCAAAGCCATATGCACTATCTTTTGATTCTCTGTTTGAGTCCTTGTTTCCTTCTTTCTTGAGTCTCTGGGGCTCCTGGCTTTCTGGGAGGTAACCTCATCGAAGGGCGAAGTAGAGCCCGACTTCCATCTATAGCCGTAATAGTTTCACCTGCGGCTAGTTTTCTTTCAGGCTTTGTAGGGTTTTCTATATGATGGAGGCAGCTTTTGAGAGATTTGTCTACATGATTACACAAGGAAGAGGATGAGGAGTTTGGCTAAAGGGCACAAACCAAGGATGAGGAATTCATGGATATGGACTTGGCTCACGAAGGAGGAAGGAATTATAAAACCTAAGATAAGAAGAAGTAGCTTTTCAATGGTATAATAGGTCATATAATTAAGGACAAGGGTAAGGACGAGGGAAAGGATTTTCAGGAGGACGAGTGCGTGCTTTCACCACCAGAATACCTGGGAGAGAGATAGTAAGAGTCTCCAATAGAAAAGTTTAGCTTTTCATTTGATCAACCTGTTAGTACTCTTTTGATCTTAGCGCTTCGCATTCGTTTATACCTGCTTCCATAGTTGAGTCTCTGCACCTAGGTACTTGTATAGTAGAAGATCCCAATTAGTCTCAGATCCAAATTGGTGGTTCGGCCCGTTTACCTTTGGTTTGTAGGGATTTGAGAACGGCCGCATTTAGTGTTGAGTTTAAGCGTAATGTTTTGGTTCCATGGGCTATGAGTTGATCCTAGGCGTGGGTTGGTTGGCTAGTAATTCTGAAAGTTAGACTTTTTGACTTGCCTTGGAAATACCCTCGAGATTATGTGACCCTAAAAGGATCAGTTAGGCTTAGCCATCTAGAATCGCTTAATACATTTATCGATGATTTGCAATCCATTAGAATAGTCCATGAGCACGCAGATGTTTTGATTAGGTTAGGGGTTTCCCCTAAAACGCGGGATAGACTTCCGCCTATATCCAATTGACAATGAAAAGCCAGTTATCCGATCAATGACAGTTTTGGAAATGGAGGTCAAGAAGCTTCACAATCGTGAAGATTAACTAGATAAGGTACGGTACAGAGAAGCTTAAGAAGATGCGACTTAGAAGACTGAAGACTAGATACGTGCATCATACCTTTTTTCTTAAGGGTATATCCTTTCTCTAGGAGTTTTATGCTTACTTGTTTCTAGCTTTTAAGGTATATCCTCTAGGACGTATCATCGATGCTAAGGTAGAAGCCAATGGATGTAAACGTGTATTTGAAACACGTATTTGAAACATGTTATGATTTATGGTTGCAAGTGGTTGCTCGTGGATGCATATACACACCATATGCGCTAGAACAACTTAGTCACTTTCATATTGCATTCGCATATATGTATTTGCTTAACGGATTTAATTTGATATGTTATCATATGGATGTTGCATATGGATGAATGGCTATGCACACATGTAGTATTTACATAACTAGGATGCTTGCATACATGATTGGACGCATGGCACTGACATAATTCGCATTAAGGAGGTCAACTGAATCAGTAGACCGCCTGATTTCTGCATTAGATAAGGACATGTACACACACTATGCATATGATCATGAAGCATTAAAAGTCTTTTAAGGACAGTAGACGCCTGTGTTTGTTGGTTAAATAGATGGACGGTTGGATGGTAGGATATACATTCTTCCTAACTTGAAGATTTCGGGGACGAAATCCTTTTAAGAGGGGGAGAATGTAACACCCCGTGAATTCTATAGCTCTAAGTTTCACAAATTAAAGTATAGTTAATTCTAAATGTGGGAATTAAGGGAAACGGGTTACGCCGTTGCGTTCGTCTCGGAATTCTACTTGAAATAGTTTCCGAGTTTGCGTAAATCGGACTCCGTATGATGGAGTTATGGCCTTCCGAAGTTTCAGAATAAAATATAAAATTCAAACAGCTCGGTTTCAAGTTCAAAATTCGAAAAGTAAGCTCAAACTGGGCTGGGCGGGAAAATTCCGGCCCAGGGACCAGGTCGACCATAGGGTCAACCATGGTGTCGACCTGGTCACCCCTAGGTCGACCATAGTGTCGACCTCGGTGTCGACCTGCCAGTCGACCTGCCTGGTCGGCCTGGTTTGTCTGGTTGGGTCCTGCCTCGAATTTCCGGGCCTGATCTTGTCACTAGGGCCGAGTTGTCTTCTTTTGATTGGCTGCTCTTTAGAATGGATGGCTTTGATTAACCCTGGCTTCATCGACGGCTCTAATTAACTTGCAACTCTATAAAAACACCCTAGGTCTCCAACTAAAATTCACACAAAAATAAGAACTTGAGCCGCCATGATGTCAGAAGAAAACTAAGGACAACCTCTGCTCGAAAAGAGACGAACAACGAATCAACTCAAGCTAATTCAAATTTGAGATTAGAGCTACTAATAAAATCAAAACAACAACATCTACCCAAAGGAACGCATCTCAATTTCAGAACCTCAGATCTTAGAAAAACAAGACCGTTTTGCGTTGTAAGTATAGTGGTTTTTTGAATATGAATAGAAATTGCGATGTGATTCGATGTAAATGAAATTGGGGTTTTACTATTGTAAAATATTGATGTAAATTCTGTGTATTGCGTTGATTTTGTCAAATTTTGTATTGGGTGTTTGTGGCATAAATTGGTTGATGCGAACCTATTGACATTTGTATATGAAAATAAATATCACTTGCAAGTTTGTAGTAAAAACTAGAATTGACATCTTTATGTTATGTCGATAATATGGTTAGCATACATTCTTTTTAGGCCTAAGTTGAGACTCATGTAAACATGTTCCAAGTTGAAACCTTTTATACCAACACGACCCAAAACCTTTGTATACGTTATTATGTTTATTTGCAAGTGATAATTGGGTTTATGCAAGTACCTTTTGGTTACACAATTTATACTAGTTTCATGTTGAAATAGGCTACTTGATATAAAGTTAGTTTACACCTTTGGATTATGTCAAAAAAATGGACATTTTTATGCTAGTTTGGTGTTTGACATTATGCCTAGTTATATGTGTATAAAACCATGTTCAAACAAGTCTAAAAGTACGCCATCTCATGTGACACCAATTTAGTTATATCCTTATTGAATGCAAGTTCTCATGACCCACAATCTATGTTAGTGAAAACGCTATGTTGCAAGTTCATGCGCCACACACTTTTATGTATTCTAGAACAATTCATGACTCTGTGCTTCCCCTTTTTATGTTTATGAGTTGGGTTGAAATGTTAAGCCCAACATATGTTATAATGTTGCGTACGTACAAACGGGGGAAACAAACGTTGGGTTTAAAATAAAATACATGTATTGGCATGTTTGACACATGCCAATGACTAGTGACATTTAAAGCGGTATAAATTGTTGTACCCAAAATTAGTGAATTTGGATGATTGGGCCATAAATATTTACATATAAAAATGAAAAGAGACAAATATGTAAATCTAGAAAATACGAGCATGCTTAACCCGAGGTTGGATTGAGTTGTGATGTAAACCTGCCCGGACCCGCCCGGCTGTCCAGTAATCACAACAATACCTATCCAATGTGAGAGGTTAAGGCATTGAGCCCAATAAAGACCCGAGGTTAGACTGAATTGTGGCGTAAGACTGCCCGGAACCGACCGGCATACAGGCAGCCACAACAATACATGTCTAATGTGAGTGGTTGGTGCTTTAATAAGACAATTAAAGCTAAGTTAGGATTGGCAGGGTTAAGTTAACTAAAACACTTAACCAACTTAACATGTTAACAAGACAAGACTTGTAGGGTTTAAGCAACTAAGAAAACACTTAGCCAATTTAACATGTTAACTAGACTAGAAGGTGAGGTTAAGTAAAGTTAATACACTCAACCAATTTATAATATTAAATAGACTAGAGGGTGAGGTTAAGTAAATTCAGGACACTTAACCGTTATAATTTGATAATTAGATAAGTGGGTGAGGTTAAGTAAATTTAGAATACTTAACCATTATAACACGTTAGCTAGATAAGTGGGTAAGGTTAAGTAAATACACTTAGCCAATTTAATATGTTAGCTGGACTAGAGGGTAGGGTTAAGTAAACTTAGAACACTTAACCATCATAGTGTGATAAATTGAACAGGGTTAAGTTGAAACATGAAGGGACAATACCTAACCATTAGAACATGTTAATTAAACAGATGTTAGGGTTAAGTTAACTAAGGGAACACTTAACTGTTATAACATGTTAGTTAAAACAGATGGGCAAGGTTAGGTTAAAAGGGACACTTAACCAATACAAGATGAATGGGTAAGGTTAAGTAATAAGAAATACTTAACCAATATAACTTGGTTTGTGATAGGGTTAAGTCAACATGAACTACTGATAACACTTAGCCAATTTAATATGGCAAAGGAATGGGTTAAGCTAACTTGAATTGACTAATGACACTTAACCAATCCAACTTGACGAGAAAGAGGGCTAAGTAGTAAACCTTAGTTAAGAAACAATCGAGAACGGGAGCTAATTTGAAATCCGCAGTTAAATAAACTAAGTGATAAACCTTAGTTAGCAAGATTTATGGTAAAAGAAACTAAGTGGTAAACCTTAGTTGAGAACAACTAAGTAATAATTCTTAGTCAAGAAAACTGAGTCGGTCCATAATAGATTAATATGCCGATATGGTAGATCATCGCTTAACAAGTACATGAGAAGGAGCAAACGTTTATCTGATTTCGAAAAAGGCTCCAGCGGACTGGGTTTAGAAGCACATAGCTTCGGGGGACATGAGGGTACTCTTGGTATCCCTCTGTGAGGTTGCAGATGATCCACCTGGGCTCACAGAGGTTAAGGTCTACGGTAGAAGAACCAAGGGTATGCCTTGGTTGCAGTATGAGCAAACTAAAGTCTAGGGTGGATCAGCATGGGTCGGCGATACTTAGTTTAGCCCTGTGATAGCACGTCGTCGACTACCTACCATCTTCAGTCAATCGTAGTACGTATGCGGAAAGGCAGAGAACTCCCAACAGACCATATACTTGCTATCTAGTTATGGGTGAGGCTGACCAATAGGAAAGTGGGGCATAGGTGGCAGGAGTATAGTTCTCGTGCTTGATTTTCTTGGATTGTCTTTCATTAGTTGAGGGAGGGGTCACGTGGGACCATAACCACTGGTAGAAAAACAGACCTTAGCATCTGCATCGGCAGATAACCTAAAGCTCCCGACCGAGTTCCTTGTTTCTAGAATAGCTTTGCCACGGGACTCGGGTCGCACATTTTCAGGACATGTGCATCTAGACAGCGATAAACGATTCGCGACACATACACGGGGAAAGTCTAGGAACATATACCACTCTAGGTAGTGTGTCCTAGACTAGGGGCATCGTTCGACATGTAGCATAATCCCTAGTTGGACCTAGGTGGCCTAAATCTTGAATCCGAGAAGTATTAGATAAGTCGCATAAACCCTAGTTGAATCTAGGAAGCGCTCGATAAGAAAACCCTAGATTAGATCTTGGTAATAAATAATAGATGTACACCTAAAGATAACCGCAATTACTGGGGTTGGGATCACGTTATCATCTTTATACAGATTACTAGTTGGGATACTAGTTAGATGGTACAGAGATATAGAATGGCGTGTGACAGTATATTCGGTTTAAACTGTCTTGCTTTGGTTTATATTAGTATGTTATTGTGGTACTGTCCCATTTTTCAGTTTATGCCTGTCATGTCCTTTTCCTTATTCATATACCAAAGCACCACTAGACTTACCAGGCTTTATGTCTGAATCTATGTTTTCTTTCATCTTCTCTTCTTCCGTCCCCCCCCAGGTAGTCAGGGAGGGAATAGCTCAGATTTGTATGGACCTGTTACTCTTTCCAAGCTTGAAGACTCTTTGATGTGCTGCTTTGGACTCTCTTTTCCACTGCTATGGCTGGCTAATGTTTTATTGGGGAATATCATTGTATATTTATGCTTCTTTATTTTGTTAAACAAGATAGATACTTTGTTGTGTGAAAACAATCTTTGTACAAGTTGTTTATAAATGAAATAAAGTTTTATTCACTTTTCCGCTGCTTTATTTATCTATCTTGTAATTTATCTGCATCTTTTACCTATAATACTTCACAGAACTTAGTGCATTCCCTTTGTGAGTGACACTAACGGATGTGTGGTGTTACACTATTGTAGAATTCCCATTGAACAGATGCTTCTGATTTGAACTGATATTGCACTTGATATTTTTGCCTCGACCTTGGTTTGCTGCCTTGATCTTCCTTTGAACAATACTTGAACTTGCCAGATAATTTTAAACTGATAAGAATGAATATAATATTTGATCAGTTTGGCATAATTTCTTTTGTACTAGAACTTGCCAGTTATCATTCTTCTACTTGAATTTGAACTGGTACTTCTGCTTAACATTGCCTTGCATTCCGACTTTGAACTGATGCTAACTTTTTACCATACATCCAATGCTTGTTCTGTCTTTATTTGAACCATGCCGAGACTTGTACACTACCCATATATACTTGAATCACTTATAACTTTGCTGCACCATAAACTTGCATTGACACCATACTAATTTGAGTTGCAGTGTTACACATGTAGCTTGAATTTAAACCAAAACTGCCTTGTAAATTCTTGCATTTGTGTTAATTAGCTGCTCCATACCCTGTATATTTATTTGATATAGCTGCACCATGATTTGTGTACTTGTCCATTGAATTGATACATTGTTATTTGTGTACATGCACAGTCTTGTATTTGAGTTATTTCCCTTGCCAAAATAGTTTGCCCATTTCTGATCATGTATGAGTTGCACCATATATTTGAGTGTGCACATATTAGTCTAAGCTGTTTCATTCATGCACATTGTATATGCTTGCATTAGCTACCCTAAACCTGTTTTGTTGCTGTGGCCTTGCTCGACTTATATTGCTGCACATCTTGTTTCACCATCTTGACCACAGTCATGTGTACATGTATCGGTTTGCTCCTTTGAACATGCTGTATCATTCTTGTAAAAAAAACTGATTTGCTGCACCACTTAAAAACTTGAGCAAAAGTTAACTGTTTTTCCATGTTGTCACTGTCTCGACCATTTTTCCAATACTGCTGCACTTACTTCATGATGCACCATTCATATGCTTTGTGTTACTCTGATCATTTGCTATTTTGAACATGCTTGAACCCTTGCATGTATTTGAACCCTTCCTGTTTGCTTGCACTTGAAATTTCATGAATCCTGACCATTGTCATGTTGACCTGAACTGCTTGAACTTCTCTTGAAATTTTTTTACTTTATAAAAATCCGTGAATTTGAAATGCCTTTACATATTATTGTTATGAGTTGTTCCCTTTTCTTGAACTTTGACCTTTTGCTTGACTATTTTGATATGTTGTGCACTGAGTTGAGAAGGTCCTCGCGACTACTCCTCAGTTGCACATTGGATTGGCGAGGCAGTGCACACGTGTACACACGTGTGTACATGCAGCCATCCAGACGAGTTTTTCTGTCCCTGCATATCAGACCACGTCTAGAAAAATGATGAGAAACACACCGTAATTCTGAGGCAAAATAAAATTTAAAAATAATTTTTATTTTCTTTTATTTAATTTTATTTTTGTTGCAGTCTACTGTGTGTGTTCTTCTGTATGTGACAGGTATGAAGGTGAACTGACTGAAAGCTGTAAAGACAGAAGATTGAAGATAAAGACAGGAACAGTGTTAGTGTGTGTCTGTATTTGAAATGTTAACTGAGTGATAGTGTCAATGTATAAAGTGATTGTATAAGTAATGAATGAACTGTAATGAGGAGCTATGAAAGAATTGTACTGATTGTATGTAATAAACAGATTTGGTTGAAATAAAATATTACTTTATTGTGTTCAATTCAATCTGTCTATTTTTTTATTTGAATTCTTTCATGTGTGATGTGTCATGTCGAAATATTCAAAAATATTTGAGTGAATTTGTAAATAGTGGATTTATAAATAGTTGTACTGTTTGAATGTTTGAAATATAATATTTAATTTAAATAAAATACTGTACGAATATATGAATGTCTATACAGTCGTATTCTGTTTAAATATAAATATTATATTTCTGTTTGTGATGTATATATACTAGTACAGTTACAAACACATTCAATAATAAAATATATTTGGTTGTTATCATCAAACAAAAATCATATAATTGTGTATATAACACTGTTATATACAACAATCTCCCCCTTTTGATGATGACAAACAAATAAAAGATTTTGAATGTGTTTGAACGTGAAATATATTACTCCCCCTATTTGTTTGCTCCCCCTACAACTGAACTCCTCCTATATATGTGGAAAATATGAATGATGAAATCCAATTGACCATTCTCCCTCTAGATATTTTAATTTCCAACTTTAAAATATTTTTGAATTAAATACTCATCAATCAAAATCTTGACCATTCTCCCCCTTTTGTTATCATCAAAAGGATGATAGAAATTGAAACAGTGATGAATATAGACTAAAAATATTAATTCAAATCAAGAGAGAGAATATATATCGTAAAACCCATTTAATCAAACAAAAATCATAATAATCTTTAAATCAAAAGCAAATTTCACTTTCAGAATGAATGGATTTACGATGGATTTTATAGAATGAGGAGAGTTCAATAAAAACTGAATATTTGAATACGAATTTTGAAGATTTTAAATATGTGTTAAGCACTTGCTAACCACGCATAGCCCAAAGGTCTTTTAAATGGGTTAGTAGCAACTTAACTTTATCCTCTCTAATGAGTTCCATCCATGCACAACCCAAAGGTCTTTTAAGTGAGAATGGAAGCACATAGAGATTAAGGTAATTCACCCACACATAACCGCGAGGACTTTTAAATGGGAGTGAATACCAAGGATAAATTATTATTATTTTGTTATTTTATTTATTTTATTTTTAATTCCATGAATAATTAGAACTCCCCAAATTAAATAAAATCATGATGAATGACAGAAATATGGTAGATATAGAAGATGGTCATGAAATAAGCTCTAATTCAAAGATATTATAAAATCTGTCCAATCACCATGAGATTTAAAATAATATCTCCTCTAATTATGAATTATACCATTGTCACAATTCATCACAATTTCATAAATCTATCAATAATTTTGATGAGTCTCAAAACGGTTCAAATTAATCAATAATTTCAATTTTTGAATAAATAATCAAAAATAATTTTAAAATTGAAAATATCAATTTCGAGAGGAGTTTTTGAAAATATCAATGCAAATTTGAAAATTAGTTTAAAAAATAATCAGTAGAATATGAAATTTTTCTAATGATTTTAATGTTGATTGTTCCTAGACAATTTTTAAAGACACTTGTATATTTAATTCAAATTGTCTATGGAAATTAAAGATATTTTATCACTGATTGTTCAACTCATCATTCAATCACTAAATCAAATCAATTTCCTTATCAGAGCAGCACAAGATCATTTTCAAAGCAAGAATCATAAGTGAATTTTTCAGAGAATTTTTAGACAAACACAAGAAACATTGAACGACCAATTCTAAGATAATTATTTGGGATAAAAAAAATCGAAATTTTCATAATCTAGGAAATTAAACAATCTATAATGAATGATTTCAAAATCAGCCAAGTGAAAAATAAGGAAAATAAAAGAAATAAAACTAAAAAGGAAAATAAACTAAAAGGAATTAAAATAAAAGTACGAGTTTAGAGATCATACGTGACTTACCATAATCAATGTGATCCAATGAATCTCCAACTCTGAATCTATGACTAAGGAATTCCAAATAATTCGATAATATGAATAAATTTGAATTTTATCTATCTTATGCACAGTTGTTCCTTAGCCTATCCTCGGTACCTAAATGTTTAAGGGATCGAGTGGTTAACAAAAACTGTTTTCCCACTCTTATCTTCGTTTACACGTTTTGGTACCCAAACCCGTTTATATAACAATCCATTACTATTCACTAGAGTACCCTTTGGAACCCAAATTCGTTTAGATTTATTCAAATTCATTTTATTATTTTTTGGTATCCAAATTCGTTTAACTGAATTGTTTCTAAATGAGTTTTTATATTGTTCATGATTTAAAAAACCTTTGAAATTATTTGAGTTCAAAATTTCAATTTGATCAATTTCAAAGCCATTTAAAGGATTTTTAAAATTTTTAGGATTTCGTTTTTCAACTGGATCAAATTCAAAACCAAGTCCTTTTTATTCTGGACAAAAAAATTGATTTTTTAACAACATATTCACCGATTTCTCTCCTTTAGAAAATATAGTCAAAGCTGACTCAAGTCATTGAATTTTAAATTTAAGATCATTATTTTCTTTCATTAAATTTGAGCAACGGTTAATAGCGATTTTCCTCTTTTAAGCGATTTTAGGCTTGTTTGGGGATGTTTAGTGTGAATGGGCATAATTAAGTTTATGTTCTCTACGAATTTATCAAAAACGGTATTTAATTTTATAACATACTATTAGTTTGATTGAGTTTTAAAAATATGCATCTATGTGAAAAACTACGTATTCATACAGTTAGATTGGAATTATGTCGTTCGAGGATTATTTGGTTTAAAATTTGTGCTTTCACACAGATGATTGATAATAAGAAAATTTCCATGATATCGTATTGGTCGAACACCAAATTTTTAAATAAGTATTAAATATGTCATACATTATATTTATAAACCCTTACAATATTTTTTCATCCCCATCTGATAGGTATTGTATATGATCGTTATGTGGATAGTCGTTTTGTTAACACAACGGACATCTATATTCATCATTTATAATAAATGTTGGATTTGTACCTGTATTGAACAAGTTACATCATAATAACAAAATTAAATATCATAAAGCATTTCATTTTAGATGGTTCTCAAAATTTCGAAAGCGCTTCCTTTTGTTTTTCTATGTACATGCAATTCTGTACTTTTCAGGGAACTAAAGCAAAATGCTATCGAAAATTTGTGGAATCTTTTAAATTGAAAAAATTTACGCGATTAATTACATTATTGTATTTTTAATGGAAGGTAGGATGACCATCAACAAAAAGTAAATAATCAATTAACGTAACATTCATCAATAAAATTATTTTAATAACTGTCAATGCAAATTTATATTATAGTTTTTAATTTATATTCCAACATTTTCCAATGGATATCTGGTCAACCATTACTTCCACGTGTCCACAATAATCATTGAAGGCCACTGGAAATTTTCCGTTGATGACGTTGGAGGCCATTGGTAGCCATTGAAGTGTAAACCAACGACATTTTTAACGGCCTGTGGCCATTGGAAAACACTATTGTTCTTGTAGTGTTCATACCTACTGCCTTCTAAAAGATATGTTATGAAGTCAGGCTTGAGTTTTCAATGGATACTCTCGAATGCGGATAGTGTCATATCCGTATTTGCATCCATTCCAAAATCGTTTTCAGATATTTGCATCTGCGAATAACGACGAATATCAGATAATTATCCTTTCCGCCAACAATCGATAAATCAATGAACACTAATGAAAAATTTATTTTAATATTAAGTTTTTTTTCAACCTAGTTGATGGCTAAAACACTAAAAATAAATAAATATGATAATAATATGTAATTTTGAGCAATTAGCATGCATTTTGTAGATCTTAAACTTTACAAAATTATATATTATTATATTTTATTATGTTAAAATATACATAATTTAGGCTATAATAACGAAAAAAGGTAGATGGATAATTTTCGGATGTGGATGTGCTTATATCTTCATTTGCATCCGTTTTTTCGGATTTCGGATTTTCCTGGTGTCCATTGACAGCCCTAGTGAGGACCATAATCCTTCTCTATTCTCGCACTTTTACTTCTCCTATGTTCAGTATCATAATATAATACCGATACTTCCTTGCTGTTTTGAGTAGGAGCATGCACATCGTCATTGATATCATTAGACACATTAGATTCTGGACTAGATTATCTTAATGGACAACCTGTGTTTATGTTATTCTAAGTAAAAACCATAAGACAATCTGCGTTAGTTTTGTCGAACTTTCAACCACCACGGTTAAGCACGTGCGAAGTAAAAGACAAAATACGCTATCAGTGGTCACTTAAGAGGGCTATATGCATGTGTTTGTAAGGGAATACATTATTTAAATTTTTAATAACCGTCTGGTGGTACATTTGGTAATAATTATGCCTAAGTTTCAATTTTATACGAACGACCTCTTCACTTCTAAAAGCTAATTATCTTGTTTTATTGAGTTTCCGTTAACGTTGCATGCACCCACAAAATTTATTTGGAAATAGTTCTTTATGTGTTGACATGGAGAATTGTCGTCGATTCAACACACGCCAACCCTCGAGTGTATATGTCATGGAAACACAGTAATCCAAATATAAAGTAATGAATGCAGGGAGAACACATTTTTTTATAGTGGTTTGGAACTAACACCTATGTCCACTTTGTAGTAATCATTCATCATATAATTTCTGATTACAATTGTGTACAATTTCAAACAATATCGGTGTACAAAGTTATGTAGTAGAACTTCAAATGGCTTGATAATTCTAAACTATGTTCGAAATGTCCTTCATCTTCTCCGTTGAATGAAAATGTGTTGACCCTGTCAACCATGACTAAGTATAGCTCACCTGTCCAACAAATCAAAGAAATGTCCAAAATAGTCCAATGGCAGTGTAAAAGTCCTTACAGATGTCCATAAGTTGATGGACAACGTTTGTGCAATGTTTTAGTGGTCCACGCTATGTCCTATAGTCATGGAGAAGAAGAAGGAAGCCATTAATGGCGCTTGGGAGATTCCAAAGGTCCAAGATTCAAAGAAAATCCAATCCTTTTGAGTGCCAAGCTTGGGGCTATTTATAGGTAATGGGTTAGGTAGAAGTAGGTGGGATCTGTGAACCACCGTAGAAATTTTCGCATCCCAAAGGCGGCCATTCTAGAAATTTCACATCCCTCATGTTATGGAAGGGAAATTTCATATCCCTCTGAGGGATATGAATTTCGCATCCCAAGAAATGCTAAATTTGTATCCTAGGGGATATGAAGATTTTGTATCCCTTGGGGATACATTATCCGTGATAGGATACAAAGTGAGGAAGAGGGATTCAAAAGTCTGATGTGGTGATCTGAGGGATGTGAAAACATATATGTATGTCGGATAGGAGGAGTCAAAGCTCTGGATGCAATGCGAAGTGAGAAGGAGTTGAAGCAAGGTGAGGCGAGGAGAGGGATTTGAAATTCCAGTAATGGAGGGATTCAAAGTGCAGAGGAATATGGGGCAAGGGCGATGGAGATCGCATCCCCTGAGGGTCCCTAGAGAGATGCGAATTTGTATCCCTGGGATGCTAAATGCATATTTCCGCATCCCATGAGGGATACGGAATATGCATTTTCTCATCCAGGGTGATGCGAAAATCGTGAGATTTGCTTATCGATTCTTGACTTTTACAGGTTGAGTTGCGCGACCAGTTTCGAGTGATCGGTGTAGTGCGTGCAGGTCTTTTTTGGAGTGATCGATACGTGATGCAACCCAAGAAGTCCAAGAATCTGCTGAAGACCGTGAAGACATTTCTGCACATGTTCACGAAAATGGGCGTAACTTTCAAACCGTAAGGCCATTTGGGCCAAACAAAATTTGTACCTGGAGCTAACTCAGAGGGCTGCAAAAAGCACTTTTTAGGCCCAAAAGAGGTCATCTAAATGGGTTCCGGGCCATTTTTATGTTTTGGCTTTTTTTCCTGAACGTGCTGTTGAGCGTGAACTTGACGTGTGATGACTTTGACCAAAAAGCGCATCAACATTATGAATTAAGAAAAATAACCAAAACACCATTTCAGAGTCCTATTTAGACATAACATCCCATCCAACTTCCAATAATTTTGAAAATATTGTAGCACTGTTAATCATCAGTATTTTGTATCACAACATATTACACGTGTTGTTTAGAAACTTAAACAAAATATTTGTAACGACCACGGGATTTTCGACCCTGAAAATCAACACAAAACCCATGTTGAATGTTAAGATATCGAAAAACACCGGATCATTTTTAGAAAGAAGTTAGAGGGTGAGAAATAGAAAGAAAGTTAGAACAGAAGAAGAAGAAAATCACAATAAAACAGAATCAAAGTAAGCACGATTCTCATAGCGGAACGAATAAAATAAAATATAAAACATAACTTTAAAATACAATTTGTATTTGTACTTACATATATCATCAGAGTACATCACATGTATATCACAGCAGAAATAAAATCTATATATAACTAGTGTTGAAGCCTCCTACTCCAAGCTCCTCCAAGTATCTGTAAAATCATAAATACTTGACTGTCCATACAAATTTGGGCACCCAAGAGTTTAGGGTAAAAAAATAAAAAAAACTCTGGGTCGGTCATGGGACTAGTGTGAGTAAACTCCAACCATTCGGTTTAACTTTTCAAAATCCTTTTGAAAGAAAAGGATAATAGTAAGACCAGCCCACACATAAACATGGACGGTTTTTACCTTACTATAACCCAAAACATTTTCAAAATCAATACTTTTCTGATATTATAATAGTGTCTAATCACAAGTAAATAAAATCTAGCAGAACGCTTGCATATCATGCTCCACATATATAATTTACAATCAAAATCGCGGGCGCTTATTAGAGATTGGATTCCGACTATGACAAGGTATGGAACCACCTACCGATAGTGTATCTCTAGAGAGGAATACACTGGGTTCAACAAGGAACGTCTTGCAACCCGGCCACACATGACCAACCACTCATTTCTCTTGAGTGTATCGAATATATTGTCACCTACGGTTGCTAGCAACATAACCGTTCCTGGGAGATACAGAAGCAAAAAGAAGTAACAAATATGAATATTCTCTAGATGATGACAATACACCCTAATGGGAGCGACCCACATAGCCATGTTGCCTGTCCGATTTTTTTCATTTCCCAGTTATGAAGCTCGACGCTGTAACGTATCTTTTGACATATCACACCTCCATTTACTTTGAATGCCACATCGTCATACCCGCTAAATCACAAGTTGATTTCCCCAAAAATACCACGGGCATAAAGTTAAGAGAAAGAAATTCCTCCGCCACCAAACGTGAATATGTTTGAAGAGATCAACTTATGCTATCTATTAGATATACTCTGTCAAACATTCGTCCATTCAAGCTGTCCTGGGTCTGGACAAACCAAAGGAACTATTCTGTGAACAAAACAGCCCTTGCATAAACTCTGTCTTCAATTTATCTTCATCGTATTTGATTCGCAATGCTAATTCCATTCGGAGTGGTTTTCATATAATAAATATGATCCTGGTCTCTCTGTATTGACAACGGAGATGATCAAAAACTTTGATAGTCGGTTATTTAACTATCAAGGAAAAACATTCATACAAACAACTATCTAATTTCCAAATGGAAATTATATCTATCAATCATCATTCAACAATAAGCCCCTTTAACATATTTATCAAAACATTTCATTTCCCAATTTCCCTTAAACTTCTTTACCCATATAATTTCCCAAGTCACTTAGCCTCTCAAGATTTTCTGGAAAACGTTCCCATATTTTCACCACTCTTTATTTCCCATATTTCGAAGACATACGTTGTTAACATTGGAAAATATTTCCATATCTCGTTCATGCATCACTATTTTTTCACATTCATCACCTAACCGTAAACTAGTAAGAGAACAACTTTCTGATCAGTTCTTAATCTCTTTAACTCCATTTCTTAATTCTAAAATTATTTCATTTCTATACTTAGAACATCTCTAGTTATATTGGAAAAATACATTTCAAAAATCCGTTTATATAAATTTAAAACGAATGTTATATAAAACATTGATTACAACAATAACGTTACAATATCTGCTTCCAAAATATTAAAAACATAACTTTGATTCTTTATTCCGAATAAAAACTTAATACTTAATCAATTAATCAGTTAAATAATCATGATTAAAACAGAGGGTAAATGGTACCTTCTTGAATTCGATATAATCGAATTCCACCATATAACTCTCTTTTGAATAATCCGTATTCGATGAACATTCCAAATGTCGGAGTAAACTCACCATTTCAGGTTAATTCATTTTTGAACTTATCACTTCCCATATTTACCAATTTCTTTTTATAACCAATTAAGTTGGCAAAACATTTGCTTTTAATTCATTATACTCTTTAAAACGTGTATATCATTTCTTTACATAAATCTGGACTTATTAAATCTGATTAAATCTTGATTTGAATAATAAATACCATTATGGTTTAAAATCTATTAATCGAGTTATTTTATAACTTCATTTTCATATTCCACTTCATACTCTCCATTTGCATGTAAACTTATTGTTTCTTATTTACCAAGTTTACAATTAAATCTTTAATATATATTCGGTCATGGATTACTGGGTTCAGATCAAATACTCATTTTTTTAATCAAATCCTAACTTTTATAATATCAAATTTCTAAAGATAAATTATATTCGACTTAGTCGAATCCTCATTATAAATCATTCCATTCTATTTTCCATTTCGAACCTCGAAATATTATCATCGTTTTCTTTTGAAAATGAATTCCATTTCCCTTTTTATATTCATCCCTAAATTTACCATCACAAATAATTTAATAATACTTTCTTTTCCTTTATAAATATCTCTTACAAATCAACGGCTTGTTTAAATAAAATTTAATCAAGTTATTATACTCTAGTCCATTTGAAATTTGATTTTTATTTTTAAAAATATAAATTCCCCTTTCAAAACCCCAATCTCCTTTCGAATATATTTTCCGGTACTTAATATTTATTTTTTTAGGTCAATGTTGTTCAAACACCCCCAAACACACAATAATCAACCACAGATTATTCACCACATCATACAATGCAATATTTTAAATATAATAATATAATTTGTTGAGGAATCCAGTTGGATTCCTCCAACCTATTTCCCTGCATCCACAAATGTTAATCAACATAATAACACTGATCAATATGAAATACTATAATAGACAGGTTAATATTTAACTAGCGGTTGATATGTATATCTGTATATAAAATTTTCAACTAATAATAAGCAATTCATCAAAACAACTATCACACAACAATCAATTATTATTACATTTATAAAATTTTAGAACTAATCAGAGTTAGTGAGTTTACTCACCTTGGTCGTTAATCGTTAATTAACGGTTAACGTTCGGTTGATCATATCAGGCATTTTAATTCCGCCATAAAATTGTAACGTGCTTCAAATGGCCCCAACCCTGTTCGTATGTGTAACCTTCGCCAATATAAATCCATCGAAATTCTTTTTATCTGTTTATGGCATCGTATGAGATATATGCGCAGGTTATAACTTTGAATGAATTAAATGTTACTAACTAATTAAATAAATTCTCCTTATTTCCAATTTAACCTAACTTCCTTAACCTAATCAAATTTTATACATAACTTGCTTATCAAATGAAGTGGTTGTTGGTCATTTACACTACTTGCCAACTAACTTAGTTTAAAACAAATATAACAAGCCGACACTGAAAATTAAATCTCACACGTGTTTGCAAGCCCAATAAGCTTAGAACGCACCAGACCCCTTGGATTCACTTGCAATTAAATCCCTGCTATCCTCTAGAGACTACCTTCATGCTCCCTTATTTCCAGTATGTGATTTCCTTTTCTTTCTTCTTTTTAAATATGAAACGACCCGTAACTTCCCCATAAAGGAAAGCGCCGGATAGTTCGAGAACAAACCACAACAAAACGCATACGAAAGAACATTTCATTGTATATTACAACAATGCATCAGATTACAAGAATATACAGAGTATAAATGAATATTACACAGAAATATCAGAGATTTAAATTACATTTAAATACATAGCAGCGGAAAATTATACAATACATAACTAGAAGAGATATGCGGATACAAAGCTTTCCGGATATCGTTCCAGCTGTAAACCAGGATCCTGTGAATAAAAATCTGCAAAACCCAAAACTACTAGCTGCCCGTGTCAAAATAAGGGCACCCAGAGTTTAGGTTAAAACAATAAACTCCAGGTCAGTCATGTGACTGGTGTGAGAACTAAAACAGTTATTAATCTTTATTTTTAAAGTTAGGTAAATCAAGGGACCACGCCGTAACACGGAACGGGTTTCCTCCCAAGAACACCAGTGCATAAAACAACAGCGCAATGCTAAATAAAGAAAAATGAAGCTGTTATAAGACCCAGGTCCCATCATACAATGCAACGCAGCCGAGGATAGGGTTTTCCCTTATAACAGCCAAAGAATGCTTGATACGGTTAAAACAAATCGTTTGATACTATTATAAGTGCATAGTGTATAAAACAACTTCAAATCATAAGTATCAATCATAGGCGGCATGAGCGTCCCATGCCACTATGTCGCCATATATAGGTTTACATATAAAACCGCAAATGTCACGTATTTGGAAATTGGATTTCCATCTATGAACCGAGGCAAAAGATAGTCCTCAACCGATTCGAGACGCTCTAGCCCGTGTCTCAGGATCAGAGCTCGAGTGACCCTTGGATCGTCAGGGCCGGTCCACCGATGTGGATTAAAATTCCTGAACACTGCGTTTCCCCACCCTTTGGGGTGTCAATGAGCCAACGAATGACTCCATCGGACCCGGATCGTCCGATCAAACCGAGGCGCCTCGCAACAGCAACAACCACACAGGTGAAAAGTATATAAATGTCAGGGCTGGTAGGTCACTGACACCACCCTAGCTAGAAGGAAACGCATGCCCTCCCTGAGGTCCTCTCCCGTTTTTGGTTCACAGCCGGGGTGCGAAACTCGCGAAGTAAACGTTACACAAAGCTACGCCACAAAGGCCGTGCTTTGATCATCACCACAAGACTTTGCTTTTCAACAGAAGCCTCGATCAATTGCCACTTAGGCATGCCACACAGGCAATTCACTCCATGCGTTTGATATCCATCAATATATAACCCCTGAGCTCGTACGTCTCAGAGAAGGGCGTTAAGCAAGAGAATAAATTCTCCGCCGCCAAACAGATATATATTTAATAGAGATCAATCACACGGACTAAAATCCAATGTCAGCCACACAGTCCATTTACAAGTCCGCTCTGGGTCTGAACGAAACCGGAGGCACCTAGTACCCCGCAAATCCATCGATCTCCAAGTACGTCTGGACGATCACCAACTGTTTCCATCTTCTTGGGTGTACAGCCCAATCAAGATCATCAGTAATCACCCAAATGACGTGAAGACTTCCGGTCTTCGACCACCGTCTTCATCCTCGACACCACGTCGAATCAGTTATTCAGAATGGGATGAACCCGGTCTTTCTGAATAACTCGCGTATACATTATAAAAGTGTTATACAAACACAACATACGCCTCATTCCAATTCAGAATATTCTTTTATTCGAATATTCCTATACTTTGGGAAAAGTTCCCATTAATTTTATCCAAGATAAATTCTTTAAATTTATTCTTTAATCTCCTTTGAATATCAATTCCAACTAGTCGGGATTAGCGAACCACACCGAAGTAATCATTTATTTCCCAATCCCAACCTATTCATCCCATGAAGTAAAACTGGTAATACTTCATATCTAACACCACAGTGTTATCGGTAAATTCAATTACCATTTCACGTTCAAATCTAATTAAAGATTTAACTATCGCTTGGAGTAAAACTGGTGATACTCCATTCTCGATCTTTTCAATCTATTTAAAGATTCATTAAAACTCCACTTAGTTTTAATCGTTAACTGGGTTAAAGAATCAGTGTCATTTAAAACACGGTTCACGATAAACCCAAAGTCACATTCATTAATTATCGGGTTAAAGAACGAGTGTTATTTAAAACACTGTTCACGATAAACCCAAAAATCAATATCAATTCAATTCCAATTAAATATTATTTAATTGGCACACTTCATTAAATCTAAATAAAAAGATTTAATCATTTCTCAACTGGGTTCAAGAACAGTGTTAGTGAAGACACCATTCACGACAAACCCAAATCACATTCGATATTCAATACAAGGCTCTGAATAGAAAATATATCGGCTTATATTCAATATCGAATTCTACGACTAACAAATGCCGTATTGGAAATAACGATATAAATATATATCTTTCAAATTTCCATAACAACACCTATATAATCACGAATTCCAACATCGAAATATTCCGAAGACAATTTCGATTCAAATCCACTCCAATGCAATCATTGGAAATTTTGGTTATTTTCAAAACCCTTTCTAATCCAGTTTATTTATTTAAAAATAAATAGAATTATACTTCTAGTTCAAAACTAGTTCATTTTGATAAAAATCTATTTTTATCTTTTCAAATATGGAGTTTTTCATCCCAATTCTTTCTAAATCATTTCTTATGATTTTACACAAATTATTACTATTTTTAATAATTTTATCAAGGCCCGTACAGTCGATTTCCATCAACGGCCATCGAACTGCACTTACAGCGACCTTTTTCAAATTTGATTTGGACGTAACTCCAAATCCAACCGTTAGATTTCAAATTTCTAATATTCGTTAGAAAGCTCTTTTCGATACGAACCCAACGGTTCCGGTTTTAGGAGAATCCGACGGTCGGATCTCCCGTAATGTCCGTTTGAAATAAATGGTCGAAATTCGCGAACTGCCGCGGCGCGGCGCGTTCTATTCAGGCCATTATATTATATATATAATATATATAATATATATTTCGTCGATTTCTATTTAAAACGAATTATATAAATAGTTTCAACATTCGTTTCAAAAGCAATTTCAACTTCCATTTCAATTCAAATCAAAATTGAATTCTTCTTTATAAATTCGTTTTAAAATTCATTTCTATTCAATTCAAATTTCAATTCAATTTGAATTCATTTCAATTCGCTTTCAATTCAATTTGAATTCATTTTCAATTCAATTCATTTCGAAATCGTTTTCAATTCAATTCATTTCGAAATCGTTTTCAATTCAATTCATTTCGAAATCACTTTCAATTCAATTCATTTCGAAATCACTTTCAATTCAATTCATTTCAAAATCACTTTCAATTCAATTCATTTCGAAATCACTTTCAATTCAATTCATTTCGAAATCACTTTCAATTCAATTCATTTCGAAATCACTTTCAATTCCATTCATTTCGAAATCACTTTCAATTCAATTCATTTCGAAATCACTTTCAATTCAATTCATTTCGAAATCACTTTCAATTCAATTCATTTCATTATCACTTTCAATTCAATTCATTTCGAAATCACTTTCAATTCAATTCATTTCGAAATCACTTTCAATTCAATTCATTTCGAAATCACTTTCAATTCAATTCATTTCGAAATCACTTTCAATTCAATTCATTTCGAAATCACTTTCAATTCAATTCATTTCGAAATCACTTTCAATTCAATTCATTTCGAAATCACTTTCAATTCAATTCATTTCGAAATCACTTTCAATTCAATTCATTTCGAAATCACTTTCAATTCAATTCATTTCGAAATCACTTTCAATTCAATTCATTTCAAAATGAATAAAACCGATATAAATATCGTTTACGTCAGAATAGCGTCAATCTAATCAACACGGCTTCATATGTTTCTATTTTCAAATATTCTATTTCGAATATTTCTATCTCAAATATTTCCTTTCAAATATTTCCTTTTTCAAATATTCTATTTTCAAATATTTCTTTTTCAAATATTTCTTTTTCGAAACTGGAATGAGGCCCAATCAATTACCATATAAAATTAATTATATGGATTTTCATACAACACATGTATATAATAGCATTGAAAAATGATCAACCATCAACCAAAGTGCACTACACTGTATAAGCATCAAATAAAGATATCTAACGCTTATAACAGCATGTCAATCAATCGATCGACATATTTAATCAATCAGGATGAGTGAACTTCAAATTTCATCCCAACACCCGTGTGGGGTTTCAAACAACCAAACACATATTTTATTTGTGCTGTTGGGCGATGTGTAAAATTTATCGTCCCAATCAATGTCATTCAAATAGGTGTACATAAACAAACCGTCCGGTTTATAAATGAATATTTTATTTTATTCACTTCACGTTAAAATTATATTTTTAACGATAAAACATTTTATTTCAACCTATGAATTTCTATTCAATTCATTTACACAATAAAATGATATTTTTATTTTCTAACATATTTTAGAAAATTTCGGCGGCATAACGGCACGATACTAGAAACGGGACGAGGCCTAGCCTTATCCCCGGTCTAGTGAAGGCCCACGCCATTCACACATCAATCAAATTCACCAAACAACCAAATTCAAATCAAATCATATAACTAATCTATGCAACCAAACAAACAAGTCCATGGTCTGTGGACGGTTGTGTCGGGTGCTACTAAGCACCGTCTGCATCCTAGTATATATATATAAATAGAAATGAAATTGAAAGGTGAGAAATTCTCACCGATAGCTATCCTAGCTCCACGGCACTTCAAATGCAGGAAATCTTTACTGTTCTCGTCTCTTATCACTTTCTTCGCCCGTAGCCACTACATATATAAAAATCGAATTTTTATATTTTGATGTCTTTAAAATAAAAAATCACATTTTTATTTATTCACTTTCAATTTAAAAAATCATATTTTTATAATCGCTTCATACCTTTAAAAATCGAATTTTTACTTCGATGTTCAATATATAAAAATCATATTTTTCTTTCGAAGTTCTACATATAAAAATCATATTTTTCTTTCGAAGTTCTACATATAAAAATCATATTTTTCTTTCGAAGTTCTACATATAAAAATCATATTTTTCTAACTTTACAACATAAATAAAAACCAGTTTTTAAAGTAAATAAAATTCCGTTTTTAAACAAAATGAAATTCAGATTTTAAACAAAATAAAATTCAGTTTTTAAACGAA
This sequence comes from Allium sativum, assembly GCA_030737875.1. Taxonomy (NCBI): domain Eukaryota; kingdom Viridiplantae; phylum Streptophyta; class Magnoliopsida; order Asparagales; family Amaryllidaceae; genus Allium; species Allium sativum. The sequence goes on from CM060926.1 coordinate 840,158,569, forward strand.
ATAAAATTCAGATTTTAAACGAAATAGAATTCAGTTTTTAAACGAAATAAAATTCAGTTTTTAAACAAAATAAAATTCAGATTTTAAACGAAATAGAATTCAGTTTTTAAACGAAATAAAATTCAGTTTTTAAACAAAATAAAATTCAGATTTTTTTTTCTATTTATATAAAATAAAAATAAAATAAATTAATTAAAAAAACTTACAAAGGGGGGGCTGTCAGGCCGGCGGCCGCTACTGCGAGGGGGGCTCGGGGTTGGTGGCGCTCGACGTGGAGGAGAAGGAGGGTGGCCGACATCGGAGGGGGCCAGCGATCATCCGGGCGGCGGAGGCGACAGGGAAGCTCGTCGGCGGTGGCTCGAGGGCCCTGGGGCGGCGGCGCGTTTTGCTTTCTCGATTCTTTTTTTTTCTTTGAAAAGTGAACTGAAATTATCGGGGGGGGGGGGGGCTGGTAGTTAAGGGGAGAAAAGGTTTTTTTTTTAATTTAATTATTTAATTTGGCCAAAAAGTTGACTTTCACATACGACCTCGAAACGAGGCCCACCGCCTGTCGTCCATAGCGTTTTACCCCCATTCCGAACACAATGGGATATGTATCACAAGCTGATTTGATCGTTTCGACCAGTTCCCTTTGAATTTACATTTAAATCACTATATTGAATTTTAAACGTACATTTCAAATTACCGGGGTCACATACGAACTCTATAAATTCCATAAAAATATTTTCTAGCTTCGTATTGACGATACGGTCCTAACAAAACTAGTTTCGTCGAATTCTAAGGCCGTTGGAAAAATGGCCATTTTCCAGTCGATTAAAATCAACTGAAACTGGTCAAACGCGTTTTCCTTTGCCACGCTCACATATTGATTCGAAAAATTATGAAATTTGAAACCTAACAATAACTTGACATCACGGACCCAACAAAACTGGTTTCGTCGAAATCCGAGGTCGTTTGCAAAATGTCCATTTTTAAGGGCCTGAATTCCATAGCGACTATTCAGAATTTTCAACTGGACATATCTTTTGATTCCCGCTACGAACTTTTGATTTTTCGGATTCGTTGGAAAGATATTCACTATTAGATTCCATTATTTTTGGTTTCACTAAAATCCGGATTGTTTTGCACCCGGTACATTCAATTGAAGTTTGAAATCGAATTATCGAACTACCGCGCCATTTTCAATTCCTATTATAATTATATATAAATATTTATATTCTAACGACGGCGTATATAATATATACGTCGAATTATATTCAAAATAAATTTCTCGTCGATTTTATTTAAAATAATTCATTTTAAATAATCAAAATTCGCTAAAATTGCCAAAATAAAAATTTTAAACTGGCCCAGATTTTCGGGTTGTTACAATCTCCCCCACTTAAAACTTTTCGTCCCCGAAAAGGAACAAAGTCGAAAGTGGTTTGATTAATCAACTCTACGTTCGATCTGGCTTCCATTTTCTAACTTTTCAGTTTCTGAGAATTTTCAAAAATTTCAAAAATTTGGCTAACACCCTAAATTTTCGAAAAATTTCGCCATAACCTCCCCTGCACCGGGAGCATCGGGGAATTTCAAATAGCTTCCCCGGTCCTTCAGATCTCAAAAAGAAAAAGAAAAAGCCAAGCGGCTAGCCAATAGGCTCATAAAATTATCATCACCCAAACAAAACAGTAAATTTTGTAGTAAACATGTACCTATTTGTCGGGCAAACAAATTTTATTCTTCGGCTCTAGCCTCCTTGCTATGACCTGTTCAATGTAAGTATATGTATATGCAAGCAAATGCGACCAATTTTCAATACAATTCAATATGTGATTCAATTAGGCTAAATGGCTAAGAATTAGCAAACCAATAAACAAACAACCAAAACATCAATCAATTAGTGAATTATCATTTGAAATTCATAATTTTGATACATACACAAAAATCATGTTTTTGATGCCAAATCACAACAATAGGCCCTATCTAATTTTGGTTCTCACACCAGTCTAATGGAAATATATAAATATCACATCTTCAAAACACGAACATAGATTCTGATGATGATCGATCAATCATCAGAACCATCTCCGGGTGTCTAGAATGTGATTCTATATCTACCAGTATATTAAAATTTCAAATATACGTTTGCAAGGCGTATATGCAAAATCTTTATATACTGGACTGTCCAAAATCAATATAAATAAATTATTCAAATACGTGTAAAACGATTTAAATTTCAAAACAGAATTGTTTTCATTTTTAAAATATACTCTTCACACTCGTTCTAGGATACTACTGATCCCATCTCTAACGAGTCACTCTCATTGGATATTGCTAATCCAATATCTGATGAATTCTTTCGTACGGTTCTAATGTGCCTTGTTCTCGAGCTCTGTAAACCAAAGCTCTGATACCAACTGAAACGACCCGTAACTTCCCCGTAAAGGAAAGCGCCGGATAGTTCGAGAACCAACCACAACAAAACGCATACGAAAGAACATTTCATTGTATATTACAACAATGCATCAGATTACAAGAATATACAGAGTATAAATGAATATTACACAGAAATATCAGAGATTTAAATTACCTTTAAATACATAGCAGCGGAAAATTATACAATACACAACTAGAAGAGATATGCGGATACAAAGCTTTCCGGATATCGTTCCAGCTGTAAACCAGGATCCTGTGAATAAAAATCTGCAAAACCCAAAACTACTAGCTGCCCGTGTCAAAATAAGGGCACCCAGAGTTTAGGTTAAAACAATAAACTCCAGGTCAGTCATGTGACTGGTGTGAGAACTAAAACAGTTATTAATCTTTATTTTTAAAGTTAGGTAAATCAAGGGACCACGCCGTAACACGGAACGGGTTTCCTCCCAAGAACACCAGTGCATAAAACAACAGCGCAATGCTAAATAAAGAAAAATGAAGCTGTTATAAGACCCAGGTCCCATCACACAATGCAACGTAGCCGAGGATAGGGTTTTCCCTTATAACAGCCAAAGAATGCTTGATACGGTTAAAACAAATCGTTTGATACTATTATAAGTGCATAGTGTATAAAACAACTTCAAATCATAAGTATCAATCATAGGCGGCATGAGCGTCCCATGCCACTATGTCGCCATATATAGGTTTACAAATAAAACCGCAAATGTCACGTATTTGGAAATTGGATTTCCATCTATGAACCGAGGCAAAAGATAGTCCTCAACCGATTCGAGACGCTCTAGCCCGTGTCTCAGGATCAGAGCTCGAGTGACCCTTGGATCGTCAGGGCCGGTCCACCGATGTGGATTAAAATTCCTGAACACTGCGTTTCCCCACCCTTTGGGGTGTCAATGAGCCAACGAATGACTCCATCGGACCCGGATCGTCCGATCAAACCGAGGCGCCTCGCAACAGCAACAACCACACAGGTGAAAAGTATATAAATGTCAGGGCTGGTAGGTCACTGACACCACCCTAGCTAGAAGGAAACGCATGCCCTCCCTGAGGTCCTCTCCCGTTTTTGGTTCACAGCCGGGGTGCGAAACTCGCGAAGTAAACGTTACACAAAGCTACGCCACAAAGGCCGTGCTTTGATCATCACCACAAGACTTTGCTTTTCAACAGAAGCCTCGATCAATTGCCACTTAGGCATGCCACACAGGCAATTCACTCCATGCATTTGATATCCATCAATATATAACCCCTGAGCTCGTACGTCTCAGAGAAGGGCGTTAAGCAAGAGAATAAATTCTCCGCCGCCAAACAGATATATATTTAATAGAGATCAATCACACGGACTAAAATCCAATGTCAGCCACACAGTCCATTTACAAGTCCGCTCTGGGTCTGAACGAAACCGGAGGCACCTAGTACCCCGCAAATCCATCGATCTCCAAGTACGTCTGGACGATCACCAACTGTTTCCATCTTCTTGGGTGTACAGCCCAATCAAGATCATCAGTAATCACCCAAACGACGTGAAGACTTCCGGTCTTCGACCACCGTCTTCATCCTCGACACCACGTCGAATCAGTTATTCAGAATGGGATAAACCCGGTCTTTCTGAATAACTCGCGTATATATTATAAAAGTGTTATACAAACACAACATACGCCTCATTCCAATTCAGAATATTCTTTTATTCGAATATTCCTATACTTTGGGAAAAGTTCCCATTAATTTTATCCAAGATAAATTCTTTAAATTTATTCTTTAATCTCCTTTGAATATCAATTCCAACTAGTCGGGATTAGCGAACCACACCGAAGTAATCATTTATTTCCCAATCCCAACCTATTCATCCCATGAAGTAAAACTGGTAATACTTCATATCTAACACCACAGTGTTATCGGTAAATTCAATTACCATTTCACGTTCAAATCTAATTAAAGATTTAACTATCGCTTGGAGTAAAACTGGTGATACTCCATTCTCGATCTTTTCAATCTATTTAAAGATTCATTAAAACTCCACTTAGTTTTAATCGTTAACTGGGTTAAAGAATCAGTGTCATTTAAAACACGGTTCACGATAAACCCAAAGTCACATTCATTAATTATCGGGTTAAAGAACGAGTGTTATTTAAAACACTGTTCACGATAAACCCAAAAATCAATATCAATTCAATTCCAATTAAATATTATTTAATTGGCACACTTCATTAAATCTAAATAAAAAGATTTAATCATTTCTCAACTGGGTTCAAGAACAGTGTTAGTGAAGACACCATTCACGACAAACCCAAATCACATTCGATATTCAATACAAGGCTCTGAATAGAAAATATATCGGCTTATATTCAATATCGAATTCTACGACTAACAAATGCCGTATTGGAAATAACGATATAAATATATATCTTTCAAATTTCCATAACAACACCTATATAATCACGAATTCCAACATCGAAATATTCCAAAGACAATTTCGATTCAAATCCACTCCAATGCAATCATTGGAAATTTTGGTTATTTTCAAAACCCTTTCTAATCCAGTTTATTTATTTAAAAATAAATAGAATTATACTTCTAGTTCAAAACTAGTTCATTTTGATAAAAATCTATTTTTATCTTTTCAAATATGGAGTTTTTCATCCCAATTCTTTCTAAATCATTTCTTATGATTTTACACAAATTATTACTATTTTTAATAATTTTATCAAGGCCCGTACAGTCGATTTCCATCAACGGCCATCGAACTGCACTTACAGCGACCTTTTTCAAATTTGATTTGGACGTAACTCCAAATCCAACCGTTAGATTTCAAATTTCTAATATTCGTTAGAAAGCTCTTTTCGATACGAACCCAACGGTTCCGGTTTTAGGAGAATCCGACGGTCGGATCTCCCGTAATGTCCGTTTGAAATAAATGGTCGAAATTCGCGAACTGCCGCGGCGCGGCGCGTTCTATTCAGGCCATTATATTATATATATAATATATATAATATATATTTCGTCGATTTCTATTTAAAACGAATTATATAAATAGTTTCAACATTCGTTTCAAAAGCAATTTCAACTTCCATTTCAATTCAAATCAAAATTGAATTCTTCTTTATAAATTCGTTTTAAAATTCATTTCTATTCAATTCAAATTTCAATTCAATTTGAATTCATTTCAATTCGCTTTCAATTCAATTTGAATTCATTTTCAATTCAATTCATTTCGAAATCGTTTTCAACTCAATTCATTTCGAAATCGTTTTCAATTCAATTCATTTCGAAATCACTTTCAATTCAATTCATTTCGAAATCACTTTCAATTCAATTCATTTCGAAATCACTTTCAATTCAATTCATTTCGAAATCACTTTCAATTCAATTCATTTCGAAATCACTTTCAATTCAATTCATTTCGAAATCACTTTCAATTCAATTCATTTCGAAATCACTTTCAATTCAATTCATTTCGAAATCACTTTCAATTCAATTCATTTCGAAATCACTTTCAATTCAATTCATTTCATTATCACTTTCAATTCAATTCATTTCGAAATCACTTTCAATTCAATTCATTTCGAAATCACTTTCAATTCAATTCATTTCGAAATCACTTTCAATTCAATTCATTTCGAAATCACTTTCAATTCAATTCATTTCGAAATCACTTTCAATTCAATTCATTTCGAAATCACTTTCAATTCAATTCATTTCGAAATCACTTTCAATTCAATTCATTTCGAAATCACTTTCAATTCAATTCATTTCGAAATCACTTTCAATTCAATTCATTTCAAAATGAATAAAACCAATATAAATATCGTTTACGTCAGAATAGCGTCAATCTAATCAACACGGCTTCATATGTTTCTATTTTCAAATATTCTATTTCGAATATTTCTATCTCAAATATTTCCTTTCAAATATTTCCTTTTTCAAATATTCTATTTTCAAATATTTCTTTTTCGAAACTGGAATGAGGCCCAATCAATTACCATATAAAATTAATTATATGGATTTTCATACAACACATGTATATAATAGCATTGAAAAATGATCAACCATCAACCAAAGTGCACTACACTGTATAAGCATCAAATAAAGATATCTAACGCTTATAACAGCATGTCAATCAATCGATCGACATATTTAATCAATCAGGATGAGTGAACTTCAAATTTCATCCCAACACCCGTGTGGGGTTTCAAACAACCAAACACATATTTTATTTGTGCTGTTGGGCGATGTGTAAAATTTATCGTCCCAATCAATGTCATTCAAATAGGTGTACATAAACAAACCGTCCGGTTTATAAATGAATATTTTATTTTATTCACTTCACGTTAAAATTATATTTTTAACGATAAAACATTTTATTTCAACCTATGAATTTCTATTCAATTCATTTACACAATAAAATGATATTTTTATTTTCTAACATATTTTAGAAAATTTCGGTGGCATAATGGCACGATACTAGAAACGGGACGAGGCCTAGCCTTATCCCCGGTCTAGTGAAGGCCCATGCCATTCACACATCAATCAAATTCACCAAACAACCAAATTCAAATCAAATCATATAACTAATCTATGCAACCAAACAAACAAGTCCATGGTCTGTGGACGGTTGTGTCGGGTGCTACTAAGCACCGTCTGCATCCTAGTATATATATATAAATAGAAATGAAATTGAAAGGTGAGAAATTCTCACCGATAGCTATCCTAGCTCCACGGCACTTCAAATGCAGGAAATCTTTACTGTTCTCGTCTCTTATCACTTTCTTCGCCCGTAGCCACTACATATATAAAAATCGAATTTTTATATTTTGATGTCTTTAAAATAAAAAATCACATTTTTATTTATTCACTTTCAATTTAAAAAATCATATTTTTATAATCGCTTCATACCTTTAAAAATTGAATTTTTACTTCGATGTTCAATATATAAAAATCATATTTTTCTTTCGAAGTTCTACATATAAAAATCATATTTTTCTTTCGAAGTTCTACATATAAAAATCATATTTTTCTTTCGAAGTTCTACATATAAAAATCATATTTTTCTAACTTTACAACATAAATAAAAACCAGTTTTTAAAGTAAATAAAATTCCGTTTTTAAACAAAATGAAATTCATATTTTAAACCAAATAAAATTCAGTTTTTAAACGAAATAAAATTCAGATTTTAAACGAAATAGAATTCAGTTTTTAAACGAAATAAAATTCAGTTTTTAAACAAAATAAAATTCAGATTTTAAACGAAATAGAATTCAGTTTTTAAACGAAATAAAATTCAGTTTTTAATCAAAATAAAATTCAGATTTTTTTTCTATTTATATAAAATAAAATAAATTAATTAAAAAAACTTACAGAGGGGGGGGGGCTGTCAGGCCGGCGGCCGCTACTGCGAGGGGGGCTCGGGGTTGGTGGCGCTCGACGTGGAGGAGAAGGAGGGTGGCCGACATCGGAGGGGGCCAGCGATCATCCGGGCGGCGGAGGCGACAGGGAAGCTCGTCGGCGGTGGCTCGAGGGCCCTGGGGCGGCGGCGCGTTTTGCTTTCTCGATTCTTTTTTTTTTCTTTGAAAAGTGAACTGAAATTATCGGGGGGGGGGGGGGGGCCTGGTAGTTAAGGGGAGAAAAGGTTTTTTTTTTATTTAATTATTTAATTTGGCCAAAAAGTTGACTTTCACATACGACCTCGAAACGAGGCCCACCGCCTGTCGTCCATAGCGTTTTACCCCCATTCCGAACACAATGGGATATGTATCGCAAGCTGATTTGATCATTTCGACCAGTTCCCTTTGAATTTACATTTAAATCACTATATTGAATTTTAAACGTAGATTTCAAATTACCGGGGTCACATACGAACTCTATAAATTCCATAAAAATATTTTCTAGCTTCGTATTGACGATACGGTCCTAACAAAACTAGTTTCGTCGAATTCTGAGGCCGTTGGAAAAATGGTCATTTTCCAGTCGATTAAAATCAACTAAAACTGGTCAAACGCGTTTTCCTTTGCCACGCTCACATATTGATTCGAAAAATTATGAAATTTGAAACCTAACAATAACTTGACATCACGGACCCAACAAAACTGGTTTCGTCGAAATCCGAGGTCGTTTGCAAAATGTCCATTTTTAAGGGCCTGAATTCCATAGCGACTATTCAGAATTTTCAACTGGACATATCTTTTGATTCCCGCTACGAACTTTTGATTTTTCGGATTCGTTGGAAAGATATTCACTATTAGATTCCATTATTTTTGGTTTCACTAAAATCCGGATTGTTTTGCACCCGATACATTCAATTGAAGTTTGAAATCGAATTATCGAACTACCGCGCCATTTTCAATTCCTATTATAATTATATATAAATATTTATATTCTAACGACGGCGTATATAATATATACGTCGAATTATATTCAAAATAAATTTCTCGTCGATTTTATTTAAAATAATTCATTTTAAATAATCAAAATTCGCTAAAATTGCCAAAATAAAAATTTTAAACTGGCCCAGATTTTCGGGTTGTTACAAAATATTGGGCTTTGTTATTTTAAGTCAGCCCAAAGTTGAACTCAGTGTCCACCAAAGTAATCATCTCCCACGAATAACAGATGCACGCAAGCTTCTTCTTCCCCGATCAGAACAACGTCTCCTGGAACCAATGCCCCACAGCCAAACATTCCCAACCCTTTTATCTCTTGTCACAAAAATTCCCAACTTCCAACGTTCAACTCCTCTTCTCACGCTCATCAACTCCATCGCCCTTTTCCCCCATACTTCAAGCTCTCTTTCCTCCAAATCCGCAGCATACCCCACAAGCATGAAAAGACACACGCAGCACAACCCTCCCATGTTTCCACCTTATCCATCTTCTCGCATGCCTCAGCATTCACCCAAATTCCCCATAAAAACCCCTCAAGTCATTTCCAGTGGACCTCCCATCCCCAAGTCGGCCTTTGCATGTGAGTATGTAACCCATACAAAACCCGCAAACCCTTTACACCGCTCCATGCAACTAACTGCCGAACCCAAACCCTCGTTCCTCTATCATTTCTTCTCCAATGCGATACCCCATTTCTGCTTACTTCACTTTTGTACAGCATTCCCTCTAATTTTTTTTTTATATTTTACTAAGGAGTAATTGGTTGATTTGAATTTTCAAAGCTATGAAAAACCGCGACTTTGAAATACTAGGAGGAAAATAATTGGAGAAAGCTTGCGAGAGCTAGTGTTTGTGTATATATAGCATCAGGATACGTGTGTGACAAGGAATAGCTTATAGGTATGGTACACGTAGAGTTTGTTGTGTTATCTCATACATGTACAGTCAAATTTTGGGGTTGATTAGGCTTAGGCATGAGAAAAGGACTGAAATTAAGGGTAGGATAGCTGCTGCGAGATGAAAGGTTAGGGTAGTACGATACTTAGCTGCGAAGCTAATGGAAAATTATATTTCAATTATGGAAAATTATATTTCAAATATTTATATAATTGAAATATAATTCTTTATTTGATTTTCCTGAGTTAACTCGATTTGTACAGTTGACGGACGACTTGTAGGCTATTGCCAAAACATTCAGTTAGCCTTGATTATAAACATATTTGTTCCATTAATTAAGCTTTGATATATAAAATCTTTGTTTTGAGAATTGTTGATGGCAGGTTTAAGAGAACAAGGATAGAAGAGATACTGAACTTCTGAAGTGATGAAATGAAAAGATTCAATGCAGAAGTATATAGGCGATGGCTATACACATATAGGGTAAGACAGTTGATTTGAAAATTCATTGGGGTAATTTCTTTGATTAGATAACAAGCTGTAGGTATCTGTAGTATCTCTTAGCCATGAATTAATAGGATTTAGCTAGCTTCATTTAGGTCTACATATGTTAGTTTGTGTGAAGCTTCATTTTGGTCTACGACAATATTTTTCTTCACCATGAAGTAGTAGGGGATGGGCCCGCAATTGAGTTTTCATTTCAAGTCTCTGATGGATTTGAAAGCATAGACCACGGTGAGGTTTTCAAATGTCAAAACTATTGATTTTACCCGACATAGAATTGCAGCAGACAGAGGTTAGGCGTTGAAAATGAAGGCTACAATATAAATATATATTTCATATTTGTTTATGGTACCCGTTATATAAAACTTCATTTGTTTACGGACCCCCTATTGACAAAAATAAAAATACCGTTGAGACGAGCGATGTGCCACGATCCCAAAAATATAATAATATAGATAAGATAGCTTACTTTGTAATATCCCAAAATGTTGATATAAGTGTAAAACGCTTCAAATAAAAAGTTGCTTATTCTTCAAAATAAAAATTACAGTAAAATTCTGAAAATTAAATTATAACTACACCTCAAAAATCTTGTCCAGATTCGAAGCCAATATTTAATTATAATTAAATATATCGTTATGGTTTATATACGATGTCATAGCGACTATTTGAGAATTTGATTAGGACATAACTCACAATCTATAAGATGAAATCTCGATTTTTCACTTCCATTAGAAAAAAATATAGTATAATAAATTCAATTGTTTCTTGTTTCGAAGAAATCTGAGTTATAATGAATCCTGTATATTCATTTGAAGTTTAAAACCCAATATTACGAACTACTATGCTGTTACGAGCTCGGATTATAGTTATATTATAATTTACACGTTCAACTGTCGTTCACATAATATATTCGTTATAATAATTAAATTCTAAACCGAATTAAATATATTGTATTAACCACTTCATATAAAATTGTCAATCCAACCATTTCCGGCTATTTCAAAAATAAATATATTATCCCATTAAAGATTATATTAATAAATATTCAAAATATTTGAATTCAAACCAATTAAATTACCTAACCATTATATAATTAATTAAATAAATTAATTATTATGTCACTAGAAATCCGGGATGTTACATTCCTTCCACCTTAAAAGAATTTTTTCCCCGAAATTACTAAGCAGAAAAATGTTATTTTCTTCTAACTTCACTCAACCCACTTGGGTAAAATCTTATACTTCACATTTGCTTAACACAGTCCACGATAGACCTTTAATCCCTATGTCATACTCAACTTTCCAATATTATTCCAATCGACATGTCCACCATTTTTGGACAGTCCACGATAGACCTTTAATCCTTATGTCCACCATTTTCAACTCATACGCTCTACTGCATATCTCCTCGTCTTTTCAAATTGACTTTAAATCGATTTATTAATTTTATTATTCTCCTTTAAAGATTATTATCTTTTTTGATTTTATTATTTAAAATTACAATCGACAAGTCAATTTCTGCTTATAAAAAATTTCTAACCCTTTAAAGTTTTCGATAAATTTTCTAGCATCTCCTTTGCATGGCTCAATCGGCACAACTACAACTCGCCTCTCTAAGCCTTTTCCAATTCAAAAGGAAATCAAACAGCCAAGTGGCTTGCCAAACATGTCCATACAAATCTCTTACTAAATTAAAATATAAACTCGTACCTTTTTTTCGGACATTCAACTCTATCGCTTTAACTTCTATCCCTTCAGCATATACAAATGTAATCCCAACTGATCTCCAATCACTTTATCATCAAATTCAAATCCTTTGTTTATACTAAGCCAAACTCAACTCCAGTTCCATTCTCCATTTCTTTCCAAACAGTCCATTTCCATTCTCAAATTAATTTCTCGAACCAATTCCATTAAATAATTAATTTATCTAATCACTTGTCTTCACCTTGGAAATTTAATCTGTTTTTCAAACCATTTTAATTCACCCGAGTTTAATTATGTTCCAAATTTCAGTTTTACTTGATATCAACCTAATCCAATTCAATTTCTACTTAACTTGCTTTAGTTCAATTTCAATTTAATTTGTTTTTAATTCGAACATCTTTCCTGCGAGTTTTCAAACAGTTTATTTTCTCAAAAACCATATATTCCTTTTCAGGATTCAAAACAACATGTTTTCTCAAAAAAATTCAAAAAAAATCTTTAGTAGTAATCCGTCACTTAGAAACTCGAAAATGAATACTGATGATGCAGCCGTCATCATCAGAATTATTTTCCAGCTATCGAAGTGAGTTCAATACTGTATCGTTTTCAAAACACATTTTAAAACATTTTTATTTTAAATTTACTTCAAAAATATTTCTCGTAAGGCTTGGAAAACATTTTCAAATCTCCCAAGATCTTAAAATTCCCATATATTTAATCCAAAATTCATTTACAACACTTTTCCAAATTCCAGAGTTTTAATTCTAATTTTGGTTTAAATTCAGATTTATTCCATTTGACTTTATTATTATATACTAATTCTGATCGGTTATTTATAACCATGTCCATTATAATCTTATTTGATTATCAACACATCCAATATATGATAATAATTCAAAATATATACCTTTATATCCAAAATATATTTCGGGTAAAATTATTTCATTTTCCCTCTTTTCAAAAACATATCATGCCGGTTCATCGTATTCGAGTGTTTTAGAAACCCCTATCGACTTTGTGGTGCCCCACCGTCGACCGGAATTCATAGCTCACTCAATCAATTAATTTTCACAATATAAAACCATTTTTATACAATCCACAAATACGTTCTCTCGTATATATATACACTCAACTCAATCTGGGGTATTTCTAACCCCATCTCTACTTAGTTACGCCACAGAGCCAAGGTAATCACTTAACCTGGCTCTGATACCACTTGTAAAGGGTCTAGGCTTTTCAACCATCAACCAATGGCCTACACTGCCACCGTGGCTTTACAATGATACCTCAGAACTACTTTATGGGCTAGCCTCTTGACTCGACCAACCCTCCGCTGCTTTCGAGGGACATGTAGGGGTAAGAGTCTCCCGTTCGTCACCAAACTGCGAAGCGAGAACCCCCTATCATACGTACCGAGCTCACAGCCAACAAACAGCTCTGATACCACTGTAACGACCACGAGGTTTTCGACCCTGAAAATCAATATAAAACCCATGTCGAATATTTAGACATTGAAAACACCAGATCATTTTTAGAAAGAAGTTATAGGGTGAGAAATAGAAAGAAAGAAAGTTAGAATAGAAGAAGAAGAAAATCGTACTAGAACAGAATCAAAGTAAGCATGAATACTACAGCAGAACGAATAAAATGTAATACAAAACATAACTTTAAAATACAAACTGTATTTGTACTTACATTTATAATCAGAGTACATCACATGTATATCACAGCGGAAATAATCTCTCTATATAACAAGTGTTGAAGCCTCCTGCTCCAAGCTCCTCCAAGTACCTGTAAAATCCGAAATACTTAACTGGCCGTACAAATTTGGGCACCCAAGAGTTTAGGGTAAAATAAAACAAAATAAATTCTGAGTCAGTCACGGGACTAGTGTGAGTAAACTCCAACCATTCGGTTTAACTTTTCAAAATCCTTTTGAAAGAAAAGGATAATAGTAAGACCAGCCCACACATAAACATGGACGGTTTTTACCTTACTATAACCCAAAACATTTTCAAAATCAATACTTTTATGATATTATAATAGTGTATAATCACAAGTAAATAAAATCTAGCAGAACGCTTACATCTCATGGTCCACATATATAATATACAATCAAAACCGCGGGCGCTTATTGGAGATTGGATTACGACTATGACAAGGTATGGAACCACCTACCGATAGTGTATCTCTGGAGAGGAATACACTGGGTTCAACAAGAACGTCTTGCAACCCGGCCACACATGACCGACCACTCATTTCTTTTGAGTGTATTGAATATATTGTCACCTACGATTGCTAGCAACATAACCGTTCCCGGGAGATACAAAAGCGAAAAGAAGTAACAAATATGAATATTCTCTAGATGGTGACACCCTAATGGGAGCGACCCACATAGCCATGTTGTCTGCCCGATTTTGTCATTTCCCGGTTGTGAAGCTCGAGAGGCCGTAACTATCTTTTGACAGATCACACCTCCATTTACTTTTAATGCCACATCGTTATACCCGCTAAATCACAAATTGATTTCCCCAAAAATACCACGGGCATAAATCTAAGAGAAAGAAATTGCTCCGCCACCAAACGTGAATATGTTTAAAGAGATCAACTTAAGTGATCTATTAGATATACTCTGTCAAACACTCGTCCATTCAAGTTATCCTGGGTCTGGGCAAACCGAAGGAACTATTCTGTGAACAGAGCAACCCTTGTATAAACTCCGTCTTCAATTTATCTACATCATATTTGATTCGCAACACTAATGCCATTCGGAGTAGTTTTCACATAATAAATATGATCCCGGTCTCTCCGTATTGATAATGGAGATGGTCAAAAACTTTGAGAGTCGGTTATTTAACTATCAAGGAAAAACATTCATACAAACAACTATCTAATTTCCAAATGGAAATTATATCTATCAATCATCATTCAACAATAAGCCCCTTTAATATATTTATCAAAACATTTCATTTCCCAATTTGCCTTAAACTTCTTTGCCCGTATAATTTCCCAAGTCGCTTAACCTCTCAAGATTTTCTAGAAAACGTTCCCATATTTTCACCACTCTTTATTTCCCATATTTCGAAGATTTACGTTATTAGCATTGGAAAATATTTCCATACCTCGTTCACGCATCACTATTCTTTCAGATTCATCACCTAACCGTAAACTAGTAAGAGAACAACTTTCCAAGTGTCAATCCCGAAGGCCAAAACCAACATCAGATCAACATTTAGAAAGTCGTTCAACTTAACTATTCTCCAGTCAGTTGTTAATCTCTTTAAATCCATTTCTTTATTTTAAAATCAATTCATTTCTATACTTAGACATCTCTGGTTATATTTGAAAAAACAACATTTCAAAAATCCATTTATATAAATTTAAAACGAACGTTATAAAAAACATTGATTACAATAATAACGTTATAATATCTGCTTCCAAAATATTAAGAATATAACTTTGATTCTTTATTTTGAATAAAAACTTAATATTTAATTAATTAATCAGTTAAATAATCATGATTAAAACGGAGGGTAAACGGTACCTTCTTGAATTCGATATAATCGAATTCCACCATATAACTCTCTTTTGAATAATCTGTATTCGATCAACATTCCAAATATCGGAATAAACTCATCATTTCAGGTTAATTCATTTTTGAATTTATCACTTCCCATATTTACCAATTTCCTTTTATAACCAATTAAGTCGGCAAAACATTTGCTTTTAAATCATTATACTCTTTAAAACGTGTATATCATTTCTTTACATAAATCTGGACTCGTTAAATCTAATTAAATCTTTATTTAAATAATAAATACCATTATGGTTTAAGATCTATTAATCGAGTTATTTTATAACTTTATTTTCAGATTCCACTTCATACTCTCCATTTGCATGTAAACTTATTGTTAATTATTTACCAAGTTTATAATTAAATCTTTAATATATATATTCGGTCATGGATTACTGGGTTCAAATCAAATACTCATTTTTTTATCAAATCCTAACTTCTATAATATCAAATTTTAAAGATAAATTATATTCGACTTAGTCGAATCCGCATTATAAATCATTCCATTCTATTTTCCATTTCGAACCTCGAAATATTATCATCGTTTTCTTTTGAAAACGAATTCCATTTCCCTTTTTATATTCATCCCTGAATTTACCATCACAAATAATTTAATAATACTTTCTTTTCCTTTACAAATATCTCTTATAAATCAACGGCCTATTTAAATAAAATTTAATCAAGTTATTATACTCTAGACCATTTGAAATTTGATTTTTGTTTTCAAAAATAGAAATTCCCTTTTAAAACCCCAATTTCCTTTCTAATATACTTGAATATATTTTCCAGTATTTAAATATTTATTATTTCAGGTCAATGTTGTTCAAACACCCCCCAAACACACAATAATCAACCATAGATTATCCATCACATCATATAATGCAATATATTAAAAACAATAATATAATTTATAGAGGAATCCATTTAGATTCCTCCAACCTGTTTCCTTGCATCCACAAATGTTAATCAACATAATAACACTGATCAATATGAAATATTAATATAGACGGGTCAATATTTAACTAGCTGTTGATATGTATATCTGTATATAAAATTTTCAACCAATAATAAGCAATTCATCAAAACAACTATCACACAACAATCAATTATCATTACGTTTACAAAATTTTAGAATTGATCAGAGTTAGTGAGTTTACTCACCTTGTTCGTTAATCATTAATTAACGGTTAACATTCGGTTGATCATATCAGGCATTTTAATTCTGCCATAAACTTGTAATGTGCTCTGAATGGCTCCAACCCAGTTCATATGTGTAGCCTTCGCCAATATAAATCCATCAAAGTTCATTTCATCTGTTTATGACATCGTATGAGATATATGCGCAGGTTATAACTTTGAATGAATCAAACGTTATTAACTAACTAAATAAATTCTCCTTATTTCTATTTTAACCTAACTTCCTTAACCTAATCAAAATTTGTACATAACTTGCTTATCAAATGAAGTGGTTGTTGGTCATTTACACTTCTTGCCAAATAACTTAGATGAAAACAAATATAACAAGCCTACACCTCAAATTAAATCTCACCCATGTTTGCAAGCCCAATAAGCTTAAAACGCACCAGACCCCTTGGAATCACTCGCAATTAAATCCCTGCTATCCTCTAGTGACTGCCTTCATGCTCCCTTATTTCCAGTATGCGATTTCCTTTTCTTTCTTCTTTTTAAATATTGGGCTTTGTTATTTTAAGTCGGCCCAAAGCCGAACCCAATGTCAATCATCTCCCACGAATAACAGAAGCACACAAGCTTCTTCCTCAATCAGAACAACGTCTCCTGGAGCCAATTCCCTATAGCCAAGCATTCCCAACCCCTTTATCTCTTGTCACGAAAATTCCCAACTTCCAACGTTCAACTCCTCTTCTCACGCTCATCAACTCCATCGCCCTTTTTCCCATACTTCAAGCTCTCCTTCCTCCAATACCGTAGCACACCCCACAAGCATGAAAAGACACACACAGCACAACCCTCCCATGTTTCCACCTCATCCATCTTCTCGCATGCCTTAGCATTCACCCAAATTCCCCATAAAAACCCCTCACATCATTTCCAGTGGACCTCTCATCCCTAAGTTGGCCTTTTCATGTGAGTATGTAACCCATACAAACCCCGCAAACCCTTTACACTGCTCCATGCAACTAACTACCGAACCCAAACCCTCGCTCCTCTATCATTTCTTCCCCAATGCGATAACCCATCTCCGCTTACTTCACCTTTGCACAGTGTTCCCTCTAATTTGTTTTATATTTTGCAGACGAGTAACTGGTTGATTTGAATTTTCAAAGCTATGTAAAAACGCGGCTTTGAAATACCGAAAGGAAAATAAATGGAGAAAGCTTGCGAGAGCTGGTGTTCGTGTATATATAGCATCAGGATACATGCGTGATAAGGAGTATCTTATAGGTATGGTACACGTAGAGTTTGTTGTTTTATCTCATACATGGACAATAGGATTTTGGGGTAGATAGGGCTTAGGCATGAGAAAAGGACTGAAATTAAGGGTCGGATAGCTGCTGCGAGATGAAAGGTTAGGGTAGTACGATACTTAACTGTGAAGATAATGGAAATTTATATTTCAAATATTTATATACATGAAATATAATTCTTTATTTGATTTTCCTGAGTTAACTCGATTTGTAGAGTTGACGGACGACTTGTAGGCTATTGCTAAAACATTCAGTTAGCCTTGATTATAAAAATATTTGTTCCATTAATTAAGCTTTGATATATAAAATCTTTGTTTTGAGAATTGTTGATGACAAGTTTAAGAGAACAAGGGTAGAGGAGATACTGAACTTCTGAAGTGATGAAATGAAAAGATTCAATGCAGAAGTGTACAAGCAATGGCCATAAACATATAGGGTAAGACGGTTGATTTGAAAATTCATTAGGGTAATTTCTTTGATGAGATAACACGCTGTAGGTATATGTAGTATCTCTTAGCCATCAATTAATAGGATTTAGCTAGCTTCATTTAGGTCTGCATATGTTAGTTTGCGTGAAGCTTCTTTTTGATCTGCGGCAATATTTTTCTTCACCATGCAGTAGTAGGGGATGGGTCCGCAATTGAGTTTTCATTTCAAGGCTTTGATGGATTTGAAAGCATAGACCACGGTGAGGTTTTCAAATGTCAAAACTATTGATTTTACCTGACATAGCATTGCAGCAGACAGAGGTTAGGCGTTGAAAATGAAGGCTACAATATAAATATATATTTCATATTTGTTTATGGTACCCGTTATATAAAATTTCATTTGTTTACGGACCCTCTGTTGACAAAAATAAAAATACCGTTGAGACGAGCGATGTACCGCGATCTCAAAAATATAATAATATAGACAAAATAGCTTACTTTGTAATATCCCAAAATGTTGATATTAGTGTAAAACGCTTCAAATAAAAAGTTTCTTATTCTTCAAAATAAAAATTACAGTAAAATTCTAAAAATTAAATTATAACTACACCTCAAAAATCTTGTCCAGATTCGAAGCCAATATTTAATTATAATTAAATATATCGATACCACTTATATACGATGTCATAGCGACTATTTGAGAATTTGATTTGGATATAACTCACAATCTATAAGATGAAATCTCGATTTTTCACTTCCATTAGAAAAATACAATCCAATAGATTCAAACGTTTCTTGTTTCGATGAAATTTGACTTATAATGAATCTTGTATGTTCATTTGAAGTTTAAAACCCAATATTACGAACAACTGCGTTGTTACGAGCTCAGATTATAATTATATTATAATTTATACGTTCAACCGTCGTTCACATAATATATTCGTTATAATAATTAAATTCTAAACTTAATTAAATATATTATATTAGCCAATTCACATAAAATTGTCAATCCAACCATTTCCGGCTATTTCGAAAATAAATATATTATCCCATTAAATATTATATTTATAAAATATTTGAATTCAAACCAATTAAATTACCTAACCATTATATAATTAATTAAATTAATTAATTATTATATCACTAGAAATCCGGGATGTTACAATATTGATAAATTATTTACTGACGAAACTGTTTTTCTGAGACATGGAATATACTACTAGAAGAAAAGTTTTTTAAATATCACTTACAACAGACACCTTATAAAGTTATAACGAATAATGCAACATAATTCAAGTATAGTTTAATTCATTTGTCAACCTATTGAAAAGTTGTAACATGAGTTGGATAAAATTCTTATGTATGCATTTTTTTGAGTTGAAGATGCACTCATCCAACTATATCATAATCATGTAAGGAAAATTGAGAGAATATAAACTCAAAAAATAAATTAAAGCAGACTAAAATAGCATTGTCATAAAATTTGGGCACTATTATTGACACTCCAAATATTGTTAAGGGGGCCAACTTTTTATTTTTTAAAAATTTGTTAAGGGGGGTACCAATGAGGGAAGTAACCCCTTAACAAATAAAGGTAATTTTACCTTGTTACTCGTTTAGGATTAATTTCACTCTTCTATTCATTACTCGAATTTGTAATGGTTAATCAACACACTTAGTTGTGGAGAAATCAAACCCTAACCAAAATAACATGATCGAAAAAGAAAACAATACGATATTGACACAGTAGAGTGAGCGTTATGTTGGAGTTGATCCGAGTGATGAGATGGTAAGATCTAATTTCAGTTTATTAAATCGTATGCACATGTTGTTAGGGTTAAGGTCTAATTTCATCTATTAAATCGTATGCATATGATATCAACTATTCCACGACGTTATTTGTAGTTAAACGATTTAGGCTTTTTTGATTTAGGAGTTTGATGATTTTACGATGCTTAAGTTTTTAAATGTAAGGGTAAATGTGTAAGAATTTAAAAAAATTAGCTACCTACATTAACCTCTCCTTAACAATTTAAAAAAAGTGGAGTTTCCTTAAAATTTGGCCCGCCTTAACATAAATTGGATTGTCAATAACAAACCTATAATGAACCGTATTTATAAGGATAATAGTTAGTTAATTTAATTATTTATATAGTGATTTAGAGAATTAAATGGTTGTTAAATTAAATTATATGGATTATTTAATTAATTTAAATAATAGAATAATATATTTAATTCAGAAATAATAAAAAATATTGGAATTCACAATATTGTGTAAATTGGATTATTTAAAATATATAATTCAGTTTAGAGTTGAATTATATTGATGAATATATTTATAAATGCCATTTTAACGTATAAATTATAATATAATTAAAAACGAGTTCAAAATGGCGTGGTAGTTCGCTATTTGGCGATTTGAACTTCAACTGAATGTACAAGGTCCGTTTTGAATCGAATTTCTGTGAAACAAGAAACATTCAGAGATGGTGAAGTATATTATTCTAATGGAAGAGAAAAATCGGGATTTCGTCATGTAGATTTTGATTTATGTCCAAATCAAAATTTAGAAAAGTCGTTGTGGAATTCCTTTATAATTTATATCGATTTATTTATATTTTTAAAAGAATTTAAATATAAATCGAATATCGATATAACTGGGAAATTGGAAATATCAAGATATAAATCCAAGTGGAGCTGTATGATATTCTGTGGTGAATATATACGATAATATTTATTTTTAAATATTAAATTTAATTGTTTTTAAATATATTTATATATTTAAAAAGGTTATTTAGAGTTTTAAAAATAGCTAGTTCTGCAAACGACCTCAGAATTCGACGAAACTAATTTTGTTGGATCCGCAATGTTAAATTATTGTTAGATTTCAATTTCCGTGATTTTTGAATATCGTGTGTGATCACACGGATTTTTAGAAGGCTAAAACAAATATAAAATAATAAAAAAAATATCTAAACTCATTTAGAGGTTAAAACAAAGGCCACGCCCACACCTTTCCAACCACACAAAAAATATCGCCCTCATTATATATCGTTCTCTCAAGCCGCCAGTTTTCTTTTTCTCCTAAACCTATTTCGCAATCTTTGGAAAAATCATAGAAATCAAATACAAACCCTAAAATCCTAAAACTTATATGTATATTATCCTCGTCGCATAGGCTTCAATTTGAGGGGAGTCTTATGGTATCGATCACAGTTTTATTGAGGTCATTTCTTACAGCGTGGCTTGGAGCGATGTAGGATTCAGGGTTTTGGCAAATGGGTTGAGCAAGAGTTGAATTTGAGTTCATTTTTGGGTTTAGGAGGTGATTTCGCACCTGGAAGCAAAGTTTTGTTGGTAGCGGTGATTTAAAAGGTACGCTACTTCCTGTAGCAGGGGAAACCGACATCGAGGAAGAAAGGGGTGCGAGCTCCATGAGGCGGTGATGAAATTGAAGTGTGTGGAAAGAGGAGATGAATGGTGATGTTGGTGTGTCGATTGGTAAAGTAATGAGGGTGAATGGTGGTTGCAAAGTTCAACTATGGGGTGTTTCCTGGAGTTTGGGTTTCACGATTTAAGGGACAAGGCTAACGAAGCGGGTCTGGGTTTTTGTTCATGGGCCAAGAAGAAATAAAGGTTAAAGTCCAAATAGTTTTTAAAAGGGAATTCAAATTATTTAGTTTATAATATATATATTTGCAAACGCGATAACTATTTCAAACGCTATCAGAATTCCACAAAACAAGATCCATTAGGATCGTATGAATGGACACTACCCAATGGAACTAACTGGGAGTGGATTGGAGGTAGTTTGAATTTATGGCGAAATAAATTGTTTGTTCTGAATCAAACAACAGTTTATCGTTATTTAACGAAGAATTGCCAATGTGAGTAAAACTCACCAACTCTGAACAGTCATATTTTTATAACGTATTCTTAGAACAGATAATCATCTATTGATTGTTGTGTGTTAACTGTTTAGTTGAATTGCTTGCATATTGGTTGAAATTATAGATAACGATATATGTATAAATCGTTAATCAAATGTTGATTCTGTCTAGCAAAATATTTCATATTGAAATGAAATCGATGTTAATTATATTGTTTAACATCTGTGATGCAGGGAAACAGGTTGGAGGGACCCAACTGGGTTCCTCAATATATAAAATACTATTTTGTTTCATATATTGTGGTTTATGATGTGATATGAAACCTGTTGATGATTTTATATGTTTGAATGATACCGATCATTGTTATATGGTACTTTAAACGCCATAAGAAATACTGGAATATACAAAGGGATTTTGCAAAGTGTATATCGAAATATAAATTATATTTGCAAAAACAAATATAATATAATCGGAAATATTTGTGGAAACAAATATAATAGAATTGGAAATATTTGTGAAAACAAATAAAAGAAAAAGGAATAGTTATTTGTTAAGTAAACAAATAGAATTGAAAAGAATTATTTATTTGTTAAATAAATAGAATAAAAATGGAATATTTATTTGAGAAATAAATAGAAGCATAAAAGGGTTATTTATTTAGAAAATAAATAGAACAAATATAAAAAGGAAATATTAACAAATAGCATTGGATATGGAATATTTGTAAAACATTTACAAATTGAATTGAAAAGGAAATATTTATTAAGTTAAAAGGAATATTTATTTAGAAAATAAATAGAAAAGATAAAAGAAATATTTATTTGTTAAATAAATAGAATTGAAAGGGAATAGTTATTTGTTAAGTAAACAAATAGAAAAGGAATTAATCAAAGGAGACAATTCAAAGGAATTAATCAAAGGAGATAATTCAAAGGAATTAATCAAAGGAGTTAGTTCAAAAAGAGTAAACCGAAAAGAGTTAATCGAAATGAGTTAATCGAATATTAGTTATTCGATTAGAGTTAATCGAATAGAGTAAATGAGTTAGAGTTAACCAGATAGAGTTAATTGAACATAGTTAATCGAACTAGGATTAATTGAATATTAGTTATTCAGTTAGAGTTAATCGAATATTAGTTATTCGATAGGAGTTAATCAAGTTGAGTTAAATAAGTCGAGTTAATTGAGTCAGAGTAAGTCGAGTATTAGTAATCGAATTTGGTTATTCAAAAGGAGTAATCGATGTTAGTTTAATCAAAAAGAATTTATCGATGTTAGTTTAATCGAAAAGAGAATCGATGTTAGTTTAATCAAAAAGAGAATCGATGTTAGTTTAATCGAAAGGAGAATCGATGTTAGTTTAATCGAAAGGAGTTAATCGATTATAGTTTAATCAAAAGGAGAATCAATGTTAGTTTTATCGAAAAGAGTTAGTCGATGTTAGTTTAATCAAATGAAAGAGATCGAATATAAGTTATTCGAAAGGAGATTATCGAATACAGCGTATTCGAAAGAAAGAGATCGAATATAAGTTATTCGAAGTGAGTTAATCGAATATAAGTTATTTGAAGTGAGTTAATCGAATATAAGTTATTCGAAGAGAGATAATCGAATATAGGTTATTCGAAGAAGAGTTAATCAAATAGAGATTACTCGAAAGGGAGTTATACGTCGAATTCGATTATATAGAATTCGGGAAAGCATTATTTACTTTCTGGTTTTTAAAGAAAGATTTATTTACTTATAAATAAATTAGAGTAGGTTAATTATTCAAATTAAAGAATAAAAGTTATATTTGAAGTTACATACTTCGAAAGTAGGGATTATAACGTTATCTTTATAATAAATGTTTTCAATAAAGAAGTGGATTCGTAAATTGAATCCAAGAGAGTCATAAGGTAATTTGTTAAATATTTAAAAGATAAACTTTGACTATTTCGAAGTTAAAACGTTGTTCAGTTAAGGTCTGAGAGGTAATTACACCCCAACTTGATTGACTTCCTTCTTAACTAAGGAATGGTAAGGGTTGATAGTGAAGGAGTTTTGGAAATGTTTTCCAAATAAGAATCAGAAATGTTTTCTGAAAATTGAAAATAAGAATTTAGAATATATGGAAACAAGATATAAGTAAATTAATGAACTAAAGAGATAAATGTTAAATGATGATTGATCATTAAAATTTCCATCTGGAAATAATATCGTTGTTTGCACACGTGTTTTTCTTTGATAGTTAAATCACAGACTATCAAAGTTTTGACCAATTTTCTGTCGTCAATATGGAGAGACCGGTTGGATTCTTATCCAAAGAACCACTCCGTATGGGCGTTAGCGTTTCGAATCAAATAGATCGAAGACAAATTGAAGACGGGGTAAAGTGCAAGGGTTGTTGTATAAGTCCTAGCTAGAGATTGCCTAGGATGGATGTACGGAATAGTGCCTTCGGTTTGTCTAGTCCCATGACAACTTGTATGGACGAATGTCTGACAGAGTATATTTAATAGATCGCATAAGTTGATCTCTTCAAACGTATGTACGTTTGGTGGCAGAGGAATTTGTTTCTCTTAGCTGTATACCCGTTATATTTTTGGGGAAATCAATTTGTGATTTGGAGGGCATGACGATCTGACATTCAAAGTGAATAAACGTGTGATCTGTCAGAGATAAGCGTGGCCTCCAGCCTCACAACTAGGAAATGACAAAAATCAGGCAGGCAGCATGGCTATGTAGGTCGCACCTATTAGAGTGTATAATCACGTAATCTAGAGTTTCATTTACTTCTAAAAATCTATTGTCGTTGCTGTATCATTCGGGAAACGGTTGCCGATCCCAACCGTTGGTGATATACATTCGATACACTCAAGCGAAATGAGTGGTCAGTCATGTGTGGCTGGGTTGCAAGATGTTCTTGTTGAACCCAGTGTATTTCTCTCTAGAGGTACACTAGTGAAAGGTGGTTCCATACCTTGTCATAGTTGGAAATCCATTATCCAATAGGTGCTTGCGGTTTTGATTGTATACTATATATGTAGAACGTGAGATGAAAGCGTTTCTGCCAGATGATTATTATATTGTGGTTTATAGACACTATTATAATATCAACAGGATTTTGATATAAAGATTTATTTTGGATTCTCATAAGGGAAAAACCCATTCCATTATACGGCGTGGTCTTATGAGATATCGTTTAATGGCTTAAACCGTTTTAAACTGTTTTACTCATACCAGTCCCACGACTGACCCGGAGTTTATTTTGTTTTGTTTTCCCTAAACTCTTGGGTGCCCAATTTTGTATGGGCAGTCAAGTAGTCGAGATTTACAGATACTTGATGAGCAGGAGGCTTCAGGATCATATAGCTATTGTTTATTTCCGCTGTGTTGTAAGTGTTGTACTTTGGAATTGATATGTATATTCAAGTACATATTTATATTTCAAAGTTATGATATATATTATATGTTATTCGTTCCGCTGTGAGGTTCGTGTTACTCTGATGTTCTGTTCTTCTTCTTCTATTCTTAGTCTCTATCTTATCTTTCCTCACCCTCTATTTTCTTTCCATTAGTTTTCTGTTTTCCAGTGCAATTGGGGTTGGACTTGTGTTATTTGGTCAACTCAAATTGGACCGGAATTTCGGGACACTACATAACCCCTAAAAGTTCAATGAATGACCATATTATGAATGCTAGTAGACAGAAGAAATTTATATTATTTGACCATACAATAAAATGGATCTCATTCCAAAACGTGAATCCAAAATAGGTAAGAACCATTCACTCGCTATTGCTTTGAATTAAATCAAGAACTAAGTTTAAAGTGTAAGTTCTATTTAAATGAAAACAGGGTTAGAGCATATAAGGTATACAACATATGCAGTGTACAATCATACATAGCATTCTTTTTTTAATATGGGAAGTTCCTGACACATCGGGCGTGAATCCTACTGAACTACTGCTCATTCAAACCGAATGGTGAAATTTTTTCCGTTCATGCTACATCTGAAGTATCCAATGCAGCGTTCGAAGGGAACAAATAAAATTTCACTTTTTCTTCTTCTTTCTTGTTGCCACTTTTGTAAAAAAACGCATTTTCCTTTCATGAATTTCCCATTCCCCAACCCTTTTTATTTTCCCATTTCGATTCAGAAAAGAACGCACTCATAGAGAGAGTGTAAATATAAGTGTTAAAGGAATGAAAAGGCGCAAGAACCATTTTTCAACTGTTATTAGATGTCATAAGTAATAGTGAACGAAATAGATAAGGAGAACAGAGAGAAGAACCACTTAACATAAAAATCTACAGTAACTACAAATGTATGGAATATTAATTGTGTAGAGGAATGATATAATGCCAAAAAAAAAAATTTGAGACATACAACTTGTGCAAAATGGATGTTAGAACGCTTAGTCATAGTGTAAGAAGTCATGAGTTTGATTCATGTCTTGAACCCGGAACCCGCATGTCATGTAGTATGTCATATACTACCTAAAACTTGGATATGAAGTACCAAATAAAAAATGATATTTGAGTCATAAAATAAAGTGGAAAAATGAAAAGATGTGCGGTAGAGGAGAGAACATGCTAAAGGAAGGTAAATTTGAGCAGGCGCTATGGTTGAATTTATGTGTGATTCCTCTTATTACGACTGATTTTGAATTCAACGGCTTTAGAAATGTTACCTTTAGAACATCTAGTTCGTTGATTAGAATGACGTTTGTTCTTTTATTCCGTCTTCACCACTTGATGCTTTTTCTGAGCAAGTTGGTTTCTTTATCACTATCCTCACTAGAAGCAAATATTATTTTACCTTTAGCGTTAGTAGATGGAGTTTCATTAGTGATATCTTCCTATCTTGTTTGAATTTGCTTTTTGTCACTATCCTGCTTCAACATCATGATGTTAGTAGAAGTTAAGTTTAACTTTTTAGTAGAAATGCGATAATACGTTTTCCTTATTTCTATCAAAGTTTGTGCACCACAATGTGAATAAAAAATAGTATCAACTTGTATGTCGCCATTTGATTGATGCAACAGTTTGACCATCTAATCAATATTGTGAATAAGCAAACTTTCATCCTCTTTGTCTACAGTTATTGAAGCGATGCCATCGAAAACGTCCAATGGTAATTAA
This sequence comes from Allium sativum, assembly GCA_030737875.1. Taxonomy (NCBI): domain Eukaryota; kingdom Viridiplantae; phylum Streptophyta; class Magnoliopsida; order Asparagales; family Amaryllidaceae; genus Allium; species Allium sativum. The sequence goes on from CM060926.1 coordinate 840,185,957, forward strand.
AATGATTAGTAGGAGAGTCTATTATTTTAAAACATTTTGGGTAGAAGGAATGTTTACCTTCATCCTTTAGTGTTTGTTTTGCAATTTGGACATGATACGCAGACACATCCCGATGTGGCAATTACATTGATTATCATAGCCATAAATGAATATCTCGCGTCCTGGGGAGCAAATCTATTAAATAATAGTAAATCATAACATTTTAAAGATTTCTCCTTAATTTCAGGAATTTTCTCTCTTCTCATTAATTCTCTTTGGATATTTTACTTTTAGTGAGTTTACCATTTTACACTTTTTTACTATTTCTATCACATTATTTTACTTCTACTTTCATTTTACATTCTATATCAACATTTTAAAACTTTACACAATTATTTATCAATGGTTGGCTCATAACATTTTATATTGAAGTCCGCATATTTAAATTAATTACAAGAACACAAATTTAAATAATCTAATTTAATTAATTTAATTAGCTAATGTTTCAACTAAGTACTAAAAGTGACAAAATTATGTTTTCGGCTTCAAATGCCTACACTTCAAATTTCCTATAATCATTTAAGTCTCTCTTAATTATTTTCTAATATTTTACATTTACTATCATACTTTACAACTAATTATATAATATTAAAATTATTTAAATGAGTTTAGCAAACTATTATTCCTTGATTCCCTAATAAATCAAATCAAGATTAACTACATTGATAACGAAAATGAAAACAAATCAAATATATAAATGGGAGGGGTTTTTACCCTCAAGGACAAAAGGAACATAAAATTATTCCATAAGGACAAGGGGGCAAAATTTTATCCTCAAGGACAAAATTTAGTGTAAAGGGAGGAATTCAGGGGCCCACTATAATTCATCCCTTTACACTAACACTTGTCCTTATGGATAAAATTTTGTCCCCTTGTCCTTATGGAACAATTCTTTGTTCATTTTATCCTTCACGGTATTTTCCTGTATGGGATTTGCTAGAATGCCCGGCTCCAAAAATGTGCGAAACAATTCAAATGCAGAAATTCAGGGGGGTACAATGGTAAAATGTCATGGATCCCTCCAAAATTTCAGTTCCTTGCCGCACTTTTTGACAAAAGGAAAATTGGACAATCTCGCATTTTCGTATATAAACACGTCAATCACATGACATAAACCATACACATTAATAATTGCCATAAGTTTAAAGTTGAACTCATTTACTTCAATATGTTTACTATGTATTGCATTGTAATATTAATGCTAAACACCTACATTTTTAAATTTATTTATTTATTTACAAAATAATACACAATATCACTTAACTCTTAACATTATACATTTAAGTCAACATGTTTGAATTAATTATGTGATTTTGAATTTAACAAATGAATTCAATCAGTAAATTATACTTAATTGATCTAATTAATGTTAAGAGTCATATTTTAAAATAAACACAATTTTCGTATCAACAAACATGGCAATATCAGTTTTTCTTTCAAATATAAAGTTAAATAAGTAACACAGTTTAAATAATATATCTAAACAATAATAAAAATTAATATATTATACACTTATCTAGATAAACTTATCATTAATTAAACAAAACAATTTCCGTTTTAAATTCTATCATTTTAAAATTTTTACAATTATTTGTTGATCCTCCTCAATTCTTTCGTGATATTTTATATTTCAATTCAGATGTTTAAACTACTCATAAAATCTTAAATTCTAATTATTTAAATAATCTAATAAATTATTTTGTCCATTTTCTTAAATGCTCTTAAAAATATACTTCAATTTTACTATGTATATTCATATTAAAAAAAATGAATTTTTAACTGCAACTATAAATATGTATAAAACTCATAACATGAACTATGTATGTCAATAATAATGACAAAGTTAATTTGTAAACTTGTTATGATATATTCATTTAAATAAAAAAATTACCATATATTATATCATAAAATTATTTTCAAACATTAATAACTCTACGTATATTATATTGGGATCAAAACATCTAATAGGGACGTTCAAAACTCTAGTTGCGAATTCAAAAATTAGTTTCTCTAATCTCGCATCATTGTCTCTAATCAGATTTATTCCTCACAAGATGATAATAAGCGTAACGACAAAGCTAATCTACCTTCGTACAAGGAAGTACTATTGAGGACACCTGTAAAGCGATACGAATTTTATAATAAATCCAGAGAACCTTTTTCCCAATCGTCGTCTCATTTTTCGAATCGCTATAATGAAAAAAATCAGAAAAATCAAATCCATCAATGGATGCTTCAGGTGCGGAGCATCAGATCACCGGGCTTGAGATTTTCGAAACCCAATTATTTGCTTCAAATGTAATAAAACTGGTCATAAGGGATTCAACTGCAAATCTTTCCCTAAACTTCCTCTTCAAAAAACGGCGAACTCGAACAGAAATATTCGTATTTCAGCAGATCTTTTCCCTAATGATTTTAGATGGGCACGCTCTATGGTGGTTATCTCGATCACTAGGGGTTCTTTCTCGATCATTCAACTAGAAGACCTCATCAGATCTCGATTTGGAAAAAGAGCTCCGGGTTGGAATTGGACGGTAAGAAGGTGGGGAGACAATTTTGTTGTGAAATTTCCTCCATCATTATTGTCGGAGAACTTCTATTACTCTCTGATTTTACCAAGGGGAACTGTGAATTTGAAAAGATGGAGCCCACAAATTGGATGTTCTAACAAGAAGAAGGTGAAAATTTGGATAAAATTGAAGAATGCACCGTTGATTTGTCGTTGCTTAGAGGTGCTCAAAGCTGCACTAGCTGATTTGGGATAAGTCAACAAATTACAATACAGCGCTTTGCATGATGCAGATTTTACAAATTTGAGGGCGGAGATTACTGTAGACGAAATGACAGAGCTCCCGCCATCAGTGACGATCCCAATTGAAGAATTTTACCATGCGGTTTCTATTGAGAAGTGTGATGAAAAATATGTTGGTAACTTTAACATTAGAGAGTTTAGAAGAAGTGTTTTTTCAATGGGAAACAATGGAAGGTTGATGAAGCGTAGCTACAGGGAAGTGGGTGAAGGTACTGGTGGTGCTGGCGTAGATATGCATGCTATGAATGTTGGAACTGAAAACAATCCAATCATGGTTTCGTCTGATGATATTGGAAATGATAATGTTGATAATGCTAACGATGGAAATGGCGTGAACTTCGTTGTCAATTACGATGGAAATGTTCAAGTTGAAGTGAATGCTCATGGGGATATTGTTGTGGTAGGTAATACTTTGCCCAACAATGAAGAGGGTATTGGTTCGTCTGATTTAGAAGACGATTTTGGTGACAGCAACATGCATGCAATTGGAGATGAAGGAAATGCAAATGTTGAAATTACTGGAGACAACACATTGGCCTTGACAGACTCTAGAGAATCTCCTCGTACCAAGAGCAATGGCAAAGGCAAAAAAGCACTAGAGAGCACTAGGGTAGTGATGCTTAGGCGTAGCGCCAGGAGGATGCCTCATCCGCTCAAAAGTATCATCTTAGTTCCTGCTTCACTTAATTCATTATCCAGTGATCAAATGCATGCTCTTGCTCGTAGTTCTAGTTTTAAGTTAAATGATGATATTATTAGTGATTTTCAAAAAAAAGAATTAGAGAGGGTTAATGAATCATTATGATTATTGTAACATGGAATGTACGAGGCCTAGGAACTTATGATAAGTGTCTTAGGGTTAAGAATTACCTTAAATCTATTAAGCCTGATATTGTTTTGTTGCAAGAGATTAAACTTGAAAAACTAGAACCCAATGTTTTTAGATGTCTGGGGGGTGTCATCAATATGTGGAGTTTTATTCCGAATGTCGGAAGTGCAGGAGGTTTTCACTGGTTGGAACAGTAATTGCTGGACTTTAAAGCAAGAAATTTTACAAAGTCCATGTTTTCATGTTGCATTGGAATGTAGAAAATCTAATTTGTTGTACTTTGTATCAAATGTGTATGGCCCAAACACTAGAAAAGGGAGGATGACTCTTTGGAACAAGGGTGTTGAGTTTCACAATCTGATGTATGGCCCATGGGTAATTGGAGGAGATTTTAACGTTACCCGATTTGATTATGAAAGGAGTAATAGAAATTCTAAGCATACTGGATACATGGCTGATTTTAGTGATTTTGTGAGAGAATGTGATTTAATTGATTTGCCACTGCCCAATAGGAGGTTTACCTGGAGTGGTGGAAGAACCCTCCAACCCGACTTTGGTTAAGTTAGATCGTTTTTTCATAAATTCTGAGTTCGAAGATATACACCCAATCACATTCCCAAGAGGTTTGTCTCCGATCCTTTCAGATCATTGTCTAATTATTCTTGATACGAGGGAGATTTTAAAGAAAAAGCCCTTTTTTAGATTTGAACAGATGTGGTGCTTGGAAGAAAACTTTGATGACTTGATTGGTAGTAAATGGTCTTAATTTGGTGATAAAGGCGATGCTGCGAGCAACATTTGTAGCATGTTTAAGCAATTAAGAAAGTTTCTTATTAAGTGGAATAAGGAAGTTTTTGGGAACATCAGAATCAAAAAAGAAAGTCTTGAGAAAGAGATCCTGGAGCTTAATGCTCTGGAAGAAGAGAGATGTTTAAATGAAGATGAGAAGGAGTTGCTTAAGAATAATGAAAAAGAACTTAACAAAGTGATGGATCAAGAGGAAATTTTTTGGAGGCAAAGATTGAGATCCTAATGGATAAAGGAAGATGATAGAAATACAAGCTACTTCCATAGAATGGCTGACGGAAGAAGAAGAACAAACATTATTAGCAGTATATGGAAAGAAGGTGTAGAGATATGTAATCAGCAGTAGCTTAGTAATACTTTCACTGAATTTTACAAAGGCATTTTTGGGGAATGAAATGAAAACTGTATTTCAGTTGACTGGAAGTTGCTATATCCGAATATATCCAACCTAACTGATATTGATAGCGCATTTACTGAAGAATAAATTTTGACTGCTTTGAATGAAATGCCTGGTGACAAGGCACTGGGCCCAGACGGCTTCCCCAATTTTTTCCTTAAAAAGTACTGGAGCTTGATAAAGAAGGATGTTTTGCATTTGTTTCATGAATTTTACAATGGATCTTTGAGATTAGATATACTCAGTTATGCTAATGTTGTCTTGATTCCAAAGAAAGAAGGAAACGTCTCAGCGGCAGATTTTCGGCCCATCAGTCTTTTGAATGGTAGCTTTAAGTTTATTACAAAGGTTCTAGCTAACAGGTTGAAGGAAAAGATGGATGTTTTGATCGACAAATCACAAACTGCTTTCATCAAAGGCAGATTTATCCTCGATGGAGCTGTGTTGGTTCAAGAAGTTATTTCACACTATGGCCGTTTTGACGTGCCTTGTGCCATCCTCAAACTTGATTTCACTAAGGCATTCGACACTGTAGAATGGAGATTCATGATTGAAGTGCTGAATACAAGGGGGTTCTCAAGTAGATGGGTTAGTTGGATTTCAAAGATTCTTACATCGTGCAGATCAAACATTTGTGTCAATGGTGTTGCAGGCTCTGCAATCATTTCAAAGCGAGGCTTGCATCAGGGGGACCCATTATCACTACTTCTTTTTGACCTCACTGCTGATGTATTCTCCAAAATTCTTATGGTCAGCTGCAATGCTGGTATCATCAGAAGCTTTGGACGTGTGCATGTTGTGGGGGGTATAAATTCCTTAAACTGTGTTGATGACACTATTATATTTAGTAGTCCTGAATGTAAATACATTGATACATTTAAATTTTTGTTGTACGCTTTTGAAATTTTATCCAGTCCAAAAATAAATTTTCATAAAAGCATTGTTTACACTTTAGGTTATAGTGAAGATTTACACAGGAAATTGCGGAGCTGCTCAACTGCAAGGCTGATAATTTTCCACTTAATTATTTGGGGATGTGCATTCGACCAATGAAACTAATGAAGAAGGGTTGGCAACATCTGATAGAGAAAGTTGACACTAGACTAGCGAGATGGAAAGGAAATTCTTTATCTGGAGCAGGGAGACTCGTGTTGGTTAACTCTGTCCTATCTTCGACCCCGCTTTACTGGTTGTCATTCTATAAATGTCTGGTTGGGTGATAGACAGAATTGACGCTATTCGTAGGAACTTCTTCTAGTATGGTGATAAGGAAACAAAGAAGTTGAGTTGCCTTATTTCTTGGGATCAGATATGCATGTCGATTGATCAAGGAGGACTTGGTGTTATCAATTTAAGACAAATGAATTCTTCTCTTCGTTGTAAGTGGCTTTGGGCAATGATCAGCGACAAGCAATCTTTTTGGAAGGACAGGATTATAAATACATGTTACAGTGGTAGTCACCCACTGTTCTACCTTCTGGAAAGGTGTCATGGACAACTTACATTGGATTCGGATCGGAACAAAGATTGTGGTGGAAAATGGATACAACATCTCATTTTAGCAGATTGTTGGCTAACCCCCATCCCACTTTGTATTGAATTCAATGATTTGTTCGAAATTGCCTGCAACAAACATTATACTATTAGAGAGATGTACAATGCAGATGCGGCTAACTTTCGGTGGAACCTATCCTTCTGCAGAATTGGGACTGGCAACGCTTTACTGCAATTGTGTCGTTTGTTTAGCAGGATGGAGAACGTTAATCTAAATGATGACAAAGATGAGTTTATTTGGATGTTAGGAGGAGAGAAAAAGTTGTTTGGTGTTAACAATATATACAAGATGATGAATTTTACTGGAAGAAAGTGGCTGGGTTTTGAATTTATGTCGCGTTTCAAGGTTCTTGCTAAGGTCAAAATTCACATGTAAATAGTTATGCATAACAAACTAAACACATTGAGTAGATTACGTCGCAAAGGAGTAAATGTTGAAGGTGGATGTGTGTTCTGCGATGAAGATGAGGAAGACTATCTGCATCTTTTCTGCACGTGTGACTTCGCCTTTTATGTTTGGACCAAATGTCTTACTTACCTTGACATTGATTTACGCTAGAGTGATTATATTAGGGACCAATTTACCTTCTGGCATGTCACGTTTCCTACTTTACATGATTCACCCAAACACCAATTATTTGTTTTGTTGAATTTTGCCTTTATGTGGATTCTTTGGCAAAAACGAAATTATAGAAAATTCAAGCTCAAGACAAGAAAGCCTTAAAAAGTTTTATACATCATTCTTCATTATGTTTTTGAATGGGCAAGCACCAGGAAATGGAAGTATATGGATACGATCGCCGCGAGGGTTCATGACAGGAAAGGGGAAGGAATGATCCATAAGCATGACTCGTTGCTGCTCTACATAGTTTGGCGAAGCTCTTAATGTAGTAATTATTATCTAATATTCTCTGTTTGGCAGGCCACACTATTTGTATTATGATATGTGCCTGCGTTTTGTGGATGTAATGTTATATATATATATATGACTGATGTATGTATGGTTCCACGTATGTTTATATAGTAAGGCGTGAATCAGCATGATTCGCTACCTTTTTGATTCAAAAAAAAATAAACATTAATAACTCTACAATAAATTTATACATTTTTGTTGCAATTTTCTTTTCAATTTTTCCTGCTACGCTATGCAGCTAAACTAACTTCATAATTTTACATTTAACTTATTTAAAAAATTCTATTAAATTTTATTTGCTAATTTAGCAGAAAAATTACTAACATACAATAGTTTTAACATATATAATTATGTTAACAAAATGGATTAAAAAATTCTGAAATACACATGCATACATATTGTTTGTGTAAGTTATATAGAACATAAATTACACAAAAACAATAATAATAATTTTAATTATTAGTCTATGTATTTCACATCAAAATTTATTACAAATTGCATAGCAAAGTTATCATTTTAACACTAAAATAATAAGGATTATTTTTAATAGTATTATCGTGTGCAACACACGAGTTACACACTAGTATTAAGTAAGAAAAAAGAAAAGAACCAGTTGATATATGTGTGTAATAAGTTATATATAGACAAAGTTGAATTTCTTATAGCATTTAGAACTTCTGATATCAGCAGGTGGGAGTATCTGTTGAAGCTGTAACGACTTGCTTTTTCGATCGTTTCAAGTCGATAGTAAAACCAACTCAAATCATTTTAAACAACAGTTTGTTGTTAAATGAAAAATCATCACAGACAAATCAAAGACACAGAAAACAAAATATCTTGCAGTAGAATTAATAAAATACAATAGTATTCCATAAAGCTACTAAATAAAAAAAATTCAAAGTTTATACATAATTTCATATTTGCAAAATTTAATTCAGTGAAAGTCTAAATATAAGGATTTCTAATACAAAAGAGATAAGTAGAACTGATAGATACAAATGATATCTTCAACAAGTCTCCAGCTCCGAAAGGTGGAATATCAATACTATAGTACTCTGTCTAACCCAAGCAATAATGGAAAGGCAAAACACTCGGATCAAGACTAATGTTCTTATTAAAGAAAATCAACTCATGTGAACTGTTCAAATGAAAGGCACAAGTAATTTAAAGGATATTTGAGATTCTTATCCTCTAAGGATCCATTAAACTACGTATTATATAATATAATACATTATTATAAGAATGTCTATGACAAATATACTATTGAAAAAAGCATAAGTGAGATTACAATTTTACTCTTACGTTGTTTATATACATTGTCATAAACATTGCATATAAAACACTAGTTAAACGGTTTATGGATAGGGATGCACAGCTATATGACAACGTCAAATCAAAATTGTAGGGAGCTCGATCAAGATAATATAACAAGGCATATGGGCCAATACCCTGAGTAGGATTCCACCAGTAGCACACCCGAACCGATGGTAATGTATAGCCATAACTATTTCCTAACTCAAACAACACTCCCATAATCAAAGGACACCCAATCAGATCACAAAGTAATAAATATGGTATCAAAGAAGTTTGTCCAATAATAGGTGCTACCTCAATTAACCAAGGTGTAGCTCCTTTTTAGTCATTTCTATTATGATCTGAAGGTCAAATCTATCCATCAATGTTCTCTTACTTCATTCCAGTCCCGTTCGCCAAACTAACCTACTTCATTATGGATTCTCCACCACATACACGGTTGTTAAAGTGATTCCAGATATTGACAGAGAGTATGACAACATCCGACCTTGATCCATTTAACAACCAAACATTTTCATTTTTCATACCGTGATCATTTACATTTACAATCATATTACAATACCATAAATAAATTTAACTTCAAGTATTGATTTTTTTATAATGATTTGTTTAAAACTATTAAGGATTGGATTCATTTTCAAATTTCAAATTCCGTATTATTGAATAATTCTTCATGAAATTCAGATACTGATTTTATATTCTATTTCCCAAATATCATTATAAATTAAAATCTTTGTCTTAAATCTATTTGTTCATAATAACTCGGATTGGAAATAAAGTTTACTTTAAACTAGTAAAATATATTTAAAAATGGTTTAATTATAAAATAATGGAATATATAATCAAGTTTAACATAAAAATGGTCTTAATAAAAATAGTTTTTATGAAAATAATTACAAAATTTTAATAGTTAAAATATATATAATAGTTTTATTAAAGAAAGTAATAAAATTAAAATAGATGAAATAGTTTAAATAAAATCCATTCCGACCCAAATATCCATATTTAAAATTTGTCTTGTCATAAATTCAGATTTCAAATTTACTTAAATTAACTGGTATAATTTCTAATTTATTAGTTTACAAGTTTAATCGCACTTCAATTTAGGGTAAAGCCTATATTCAAAAATCCATTTCATCTTATTATATTATTCAAACACATTCAAAGTTTAATTGTAAAGTTATTCTCTTGAACTAAATTTCTGAAACCTCAAAATTTATTAAATTAACAAGTTATCAATTCAAATATATAAATCAATGCTTTCATTCATTTCATTTAAACAAATCTTAAATTGAATTCTTTCTTTAAATTAAATTTATTAAAGCTATTATATTAAACTGAATTTTCATATTAGGTTAAATTTTAAAATTAAATCTTTCAAAACTGAATAATTTTTAAATATTTTATTTAAAACATTTTAAAATAAATTATTATATTAAATTCTATTGTACTATATTAAATTAGTTTATATTATTTTAAACTAAATATTAATTAAGTTTATTAATTATTTGTAAACAAAGAATCAATCAAAAATCATATTAAATCCTTTTATTAAACATTTCTAACTCAAATTCATAAGTTTAAGTATAATTATTTCAAACAATAATTTAAACTAAAATGATTAAATTATATTTCAAAATAAGTTTATTTAAATCAGTACATACATAAAGTTTTAGAAAATAGTTTTTATTGACCAACATTGTTTGTATATAATTTTCTATCATGTGGTCGAGTGAATCGGGTATGTATCATTTCAACCCGTTTAATTAAATTTCTGGGTATATATCACTTTAACTCGTATCCCAATTAAATTCAAAACGTATAATGATATTGGTGTATACCATTTCAACCTAATAATGGTTTCCCTAAATATATGGAGAACTTGTAGCATGAGAACATAAATTAAAACATAACAATACAAATATGTCACATAAATTAAAATAGGAAACTTTTAAATTTTCAATTCAAATTTTGACTAAGTTTGACCGAAATTGGCTTTTTCGATAAAATTTCATTTAATAGATTTAGCAAATACTTTAATCAATATTACAAGTTTATTATTTAAATATGAATTCTAAGAATGAACTTATAGTTAGGAGTTAGGATTAAATGGTATTTCTATAAAGAGATTTCTGGGAGATAATTCCTAGATTTTCCAAAAGAAAATTCTTGTAGAAAAGAAAGTTAAAATTGATATTTCCATAGAGAGAAGTCCATTCAAGCAAAAGTTTGAATTTCCTTGTAGTTTTGTTACGACCCTTTGGCATTTCGATGGTAGTTAGTCATGCATTCTATTATTTGCTTCAAAGGGGTTTGACATCCTTTCGATAAAATGCTATCGAATTTCTCAAAAGTTTAGGAAAGTCGAAATTAGATCCTGATTAGTCTAAGTAATCTTATTGACGTGCTTTTTGGTCAAAGCAGTCACACATCAAGTTCATACGGATAGACAGATAGTGACACATGCATTTTCTGTTTATGCAAGACCTTTCTTCATACAATAAAGAAGACAATTGGGTGCTCAATGAGCCATTCGCAGTTTCACAGTCTGAATTTGGTAATACTTACACATGCATGGCTTAATCTTTGAGACAAGCATGTGTAAGTATTAAAAAATTAAGACTGTGAAACTGTGAATGGCTCATTTAACACCCAATTGTCTTCTTTATTGTGGGGAGAAAGGTCTTGCATAAACAACAAATGCATGTGTCGCTATCTGTCTATCCAAACCAAACCTGACCCAACCCCGTATTTTTTGTGAACATTAAAGTAACGAATTAAAGAATACTTAATTTTAAATTTGAAAATTAGGAGAAACATGTTTCGTCGTTGCGTTCGTCTCGGAATTCTGCTTGGGATAGAGTCCGAGTTTGCGTGAATCGGACTCCGTATGAAGAAGTTATGGAGTTCAGAAGATTTCAAGTTTAAAAGGAAATTAAATATAAATAATAATTAAATCAAAAAGCAGTTCGAAATTCAAAAATTCCAAGAACCAGGTGGGCGGGAAAATTCCGACCCATAGGGGTCGACTCCCCCCAGGGGGTCGACATAGGTGTCGACCCCCCAAGAGGGGTGTCGACTGGGGTGTCGACCCCCCTGTAGGAGTCGACCCCCTCGGCCAGATCTGGGCTATTTTGTCCAGTGACATTTTTCTGAGTCATTAAGGCATGTGTGGCGACTTCCGATTGGCTCTGATTACTCCTAAGTTGATCTAACGGCTCTCATTAATCTAAACTTCTATATAAACAACCCCAACCCTCAACCCTAAAACCACATAACCTTGCTCTCTGAAGCCGTCATGTTATCCATGACCAAACTAGCGTAGCCTCCATTTTTCTCTAAACTAGAAATCAACTTAGAAAGCCCCTAATCAAGTCCAAACTAGAGAATCAATAGTCTACATCAAAGGATAGTTTTTCAGTTTCAGAAATCAGATCCCAGAAAAAGAAGATTTGTTCTTTTGTTTGTAAGTTCAGTTATTCTTTAGATTTGAACAAATAAAAGTCATGACTTGTAATGAAGCTAAACTAGAACTGTGCCTAGTTGTAAGATAATCGTATTCTGGTTCATGTTTATCCCTGTAGCAATTCTAAAAATTACCTATGCCTACGTGACTATTGTGGTTAATACAACTTATCATGTTGTATATTTATTTTGGTGATGAACCTATCATGTTGTATATTAATTTGGTGATGAACCTATCATGTTGAATATTAATTTGGTAATGAGCCTATCATATTGTATATAAATTTGGTGATCCTTTTATGATATATTATATGCAAGACCATAAGCTAAGTCATGTTCATATACGCTTATATGTCTAGATCTACATGACTAGATGTTTAGATCTATGTTAATTTGGTCCAACTCACATGCAAGTTCATATTTACATGCTTAATTAAATTTGTGTAGTACTATGCCAAATTTATATCATATATACTTAGTTGACCTATATTTTTTATGCCGTTGGAATGTTACATGTCCCTTTGCTTTTCCCTTTTTGTTTATGAGTTAGGCTAATTTGCGAGCCTAACGCTCTATGTAATTTATGCGAACGAATAAAGGGGGATACGTTGGAAAAAATATTAAATTACATGCTATTGGAATAGGTTGGCTCATAATCATGTAAATGATTAATGGCATGAAATAGTATAATTTGTATACCTAAGAATTTTGGACATAATTTAGAGGGTAAATGGGACATGACTTGAGTTGACAACATTGGTGGATAATTTACATATAAACATAAATGGTAAATATGTAAATTAATTAAAAGATGAATATGCCTAACCCGAGGTTAGATTGAGTTACGGTGTAAGACTGCCCGGAACCGCCCGACACATCCAGCAACCGTAACAATACAGATCTAATGTGAGAGGTTAGCGCATTAAGCCCAAAAACCCGAGGTTAGATTGAGTTGCGGTATAAGACTGCCCGGCACATCCAGCGACCGCAATAATATAGACCTAATGTGAGAGGTAGGTGCTTTAATGAATGAATTAAAGCTAAGAAACAGGCAGGCTAAGAACAGTAGGGTTAAGTAAATTAAGGCAACACTTAACCAATACAACATGTTAACTAAACTGTGGGTGGGGTTAGGTTAATTTGAGAACACTTAACCATTTTAACATGTTGATTGGGAAACCCTAGTAACGGGAACCCATTTCAGCAGTAACCCACATAGATGTATCATGGTACCCTGAACTAGGCAGGGTGGGGCACGATTACTGGGCTGATTACAAGTAGTCAAAATAACGGCGGGTGATGTAGTAGTGTAGGTTTCAATGGAGTATGGGCGTGCACGTACTCCGGCATGGAATCAGACACTGGGAATCAATAGTATACACTATGCATCTTGAATTTATGTCGGGTTGCCACCATAGGAATTGGTACACCCCACGGTGGGACCAACACAGGTATCTACAATCAAGCGGGGCCGAATGACACAAGCCATAAATGCATGCGAGTAAAAGCCGATCGATAAAGGGGATCATTTTATCATGAACACATGGTGCTAGTTTAAAACACTTGTTAGTAGGTGCAGAGAAATAGAAATGAGTGCGATAGTATATTCAGTTTATCTTGCCTTATTTACTGTTATCTTATTTCTAGGGTATTGTCCTAGGTTCAGTTTATTTATGTCATGATCCTTTTACCTGTTTACATGCTAAATAATCACTGGACTTACCAGGCTTATGTCTGACCCATTTTCTTTCATCTTCTTGTCTTTCGTCCGCCCACCTCCCCCCCCCCCCCCCCCCCGTCCGTAGGGAGGGAATACTTCTACTTAATCCAGACCTTTTACAGCTTGAAGAGAGTAGATATATTGCTTGGATTCTCTTCTCTTAGGCTATGGTTGTGGTTACACTCTAAATTGTGGATTTATGCTGCTTTATTATTATTTATGCTTCTTTATGTTTTAGTCAAGACAGAGGCTTTATTGTAATGATTTGGAAGTTGGTTTTTAAGACAGTTGTTGTAATGTTTTGACTGGACCACGTGCTTATAAAATAAAATTTAGTTTTTCAGTTGTTTATATATCTGTCTTGTAAATTACCTGTACCTTTTACCTATAATTCTCCTCCTCCTCATGTGAATGCTTTCTCGAAGATATGTTGAGACTTTCGATCCATGGGTGGAAAGAACTTTAATGGGACTGAGTCAATTGTAGAAGTAAGAAACTGGCTCAAGGAAACAAAAGATTTGTTCATTATCTTCAAAGTGGATGATAGGCAGAAGATACAACTGGCTGCGTGGTTACTTAAGGACGAAGCCTCTTATTGGTGGGAAGTTACTAATGTTGAGATACCAGTTGAAACTTGAGAGGATTTCAGAATGAGGTTTAAAATGAAGTTCCTCTCGCAAGCTGAATGAAGCCTACAGGTGGAAAAGTTCTTAGCTCTCAAATAGGGAAGCATATCGGTCAAGGAATACGTCAACCAATTCAACCAGCTGGCTAGATTCGGATTGAAGTTAGTAAACACTCCACATAAGAAGGCTCTCTGTTTCGTTAAAGGGTTGAACGAGCCACTGCACAGCCTAGCTATGACCCATATACCTATGGGTGCGACTTATGAGAGACTAGTGGAAATGGCACTGTTACCGGAGGAAGATAAGGACGGCAAGAAAGAGATAAAGGCGGAAGTACCTCAAGACAAGAAAGTGGAGGGATCATAGAACAAGAAGATGGATTCCAAGAAGGGAGGGAAGTACAACAAACACCGTGACAAAAGGAAGTGTAATTTTTGTGGCATGCCTGGACATCTGATTAAGGACTGCAGAAAGAAGAAGAGGAAGATGGGTGGTTGTTTTCAGTGCAGCGAGACAGGACACATGGCTAAGGATTGCCATAGAAAGAAAGGGCAAGGGCATAGGACTGGATCTACTTCTGGAGGACAGGTTCACGCTCTCATAGCACCTTCGCAAGAATGAGGTAGAAATATTTCTTCTGAGATTTTAGTTTATCTTTTTGATCATCCTATTCGTACTCTCTTTGATTATGGCGCATCACACTCTTTTTTATCTACTGCTTTAGTTGAATCTCTGCACCTAGACACCAGTATAGTAGAATGTCCCTTGGTTGTTTCAAATCCAATTGGGGGTTCGTCTTATTTATCAATGATTTGTTTGGATTAGGAAATTTCTATACTAAGCGTTGGGTTTAGATGTAATGCCTATGTTTTGGGCTTCGCGGGCTATGGGTTGATTCTAGGCATGGACTGGCAATCCAGTAATGGTGCCATCCTCGATTGTGAAAAGAGAGTAGTTAAACTTATGACTTGCCTTGGTAAGACTCAAGAAATATCTTATAGTCCCATGAACTTTGTTATGCTTAGCTACCTAGAATCTCTTGATGCATCTGTTGAAAACCTAAAATTTGTTAGAGTGGTCCGTAAATACTCGGATGTCTTTGAAGAGGTGAAGGATTTACCTCCGAAGCAGGAGATAGACTTCCGCATATACCTTATTGATAATGCAAAACCTGTTGCTCTACCCGTTAGACACATGGCTCCAAGGGAAAGGAAGGAGCTCAGCAAGCAAGTTAAAGAGTTGCTTGAAAAGGGGTTTATAAGGCGGAGTATTTCTGAATGGGGTGCTCCAGTGATGTTTGCAACCGAAGAAGATGGCTCACTTCGCCTATGCGTTGACTATAAGGAGCTAAACAAGCTGACCAAGAAGAATAGGCACCCACTTCCAAGCATAGACGACTTGTTCGATCAGCTTGTAGGTGCATCGGTTTTCTCCCAACTAGATCTGGCTACCGGATTTCATCAGCTAAAAGTAGCTGAGGACAACATTGATAAGACCGCATTCAGGACCTCGGATGGTTTCTTTGAATGGCTTGCCATGCCTTTCGGCTTGACAAACGCGCTTGCCTATTTTGTAGACTTGATGAGTCGGGTGTTCAGGGAGTTCCTTAATAAATTCGTAGTGGTCTTCGTGGACGACATCTTGTTCTTCTCAAAAAGTGAGGAAGAGCATTATTTGCATTTAAGGGAAGTCATGGATACTCTTCGTGCACACCAGCTGTTAGATCCAAAATTGGCTCTAACACCCAAACTAATAGCAATTCTACTGAAATGAAATCAAAAACTACGAAAACACATAATTTATAGTGGTTCGGTGTTAAATAGCCTACGTCCACTTTCTTCTTTTTTGATTGATGCTTTGAATGCGAGTACACCAATGATTTTCACTCAAGTCTCACTTATCTCATACATTGATTCACTCAATTTCCTTCACAATATGATTCAAAAGATGATTGTAATCTGAATAAGTTGATGAAATTCGGGTTGCAAAGGAGTTTAAGTTCTGAAAATGCCAAAAGATCCTTCCAAATGCCTCTTGATGTTGTATTTATAGGTGGAAATCCCCTTGGAGTGGGATCGGTTCAGATCCACGTGGCATCAATCCCGCCACAATCGGGTTCAAATGGAATCTGATGATGACGGCACAATAGGTTAGTGGCAAATGTGGGTAGATCGTGTGTGTAACCAACCCGAGTATTAAGGAAAACGTGGGGTAGAAGCTGATGTGACTCTGGGATCGGATCAGATATGTTTTTGTATGGGGTTCGGATCGGCTCCATTCCTTCCGATCCGGTCCGGCTTGTTTTCCTTCCCTTTCTACTTTGTGTTGATCTATCTCTGCTCAAGGAAAACCCGACCCGATTATCTGGCAGGGTGCTCTTCGTTGTTTGAGTCTTTAATTTTATGTAGCCTAGTTCACAAAGTAGGCGAACATTTTGGCCCCCTCAAGGGATGCTTCTATCGAAGATGGAGCGTGCCTTTACATCGTCTGTTAATTGGTCTTTGAATTTGAATCGTTAAATAGTCACCTCCGTTCGTTCACAGGGATGTGTTGCTTCATAAAACCGTGTCTCTTGCCGTCTATATATATACCGTGATGCCTATGAATTACCTTCCTCATTTTTAAATAAATTTAAGAACTCCTCTTGATGTCCCGCAGCTCCTCTAGGTAAACTTTTTCTTTATTTTCCTTCAAATTTGATTTACATACCACTTCGATGTGTAAGATTCCATTCGGCTCGAATTCCGACCCGAACAGCTTCTGTCTTCGGTTTTGCTTAGTATCAGATCAACGGGCCAGAGCACATTTGTGGGCCTTAACTCCGGTCCGAAACGGGGTGAAAGGCTGGGAATACAAAGGGCCGCGATATATCTATATAAACTCGCTACCTCTTCTCTTTCTTTCTTCCATTTCTTTTATTGCCTTCACTTACCAGATTTTGGACCAAAACCCTAACTCTTAAAAACTCCAAAATTCCTTTTGGTTAATCTTCAAATCAAACTCTTAAGTAGGTTTAAAACTTCGATTATCCTTGTAATAATCGATTTCAGCTAGTATTTGTGGTCAATTTGAACGGTTTGATTATGGCTTTTGCTCGGCTTCGACGCCGTGGCCTCCCACTCCCTCGCCGTCGTCGTTGGTGTCTCCATTATCACCTCGAGGCGTCGGGAGATGGGATTAGGATCCATTATCGGATATTTGGGCACATAAGTGCTCGGTCTCAATCGGGGTTTTTGAGATGGAGTTGGGTTCGGTGTTGGTTGAGTGAGATGAAAAAGGGAGAAGAAAAAGAGAAAGAGAGGAGTTGGGATCGGTTCGGGTGGAGAAAGGTTAGAGTAATGGGAAGGGGAAGACGTTCCTATGACCGGATTGGGTCGGAGTAAGAAACAAAGAGGAAGAGAGGCATGGATACTCAAGTCAATCCGGACCGCTCCAAATTCCTACTTCCGAACCGATCCGGTATTGCTAGCTGGTTGCGAACGTTTGCTTCAGACCAAAACATGGCTCCCCCCGATCCGATTCCAACACTTATATCCGAACCGAACAAAAGCAGTCCTACTCAATGCACAAGAATTTGTTCAACTGGGCAAATCAATACTTGACATAACCTTCAACTTAAAGAACAGTTAGGATATCGCCTTATGAACATAAACGAACATCAAGAACTATTCCGAACATTAGTGCTTTATCGAACCTTTGCATTACGCTCTCATGTGTTTACTTTGCATCCTTTGCACACATAGCGCACACTTTAGTTCACACATGTACAGGGGGGATACGAGCTATCTTACTCTAACTTATGTTATTTCTTCATCAGTAGTTTAGCGATCATGGCAGAGAGACATTCATCTAGGTTAGCAGAGAAGAGAGAAGTTGCAGAAACTTTCGAAAAAATCACTCTTGATGACATATCCTCTCCTTCAGACCCTAAATGGGAAGATGAGGGCCCAGATCATGAAGTAGAAGCACACAATAGTGAAATACCTTCTGATAGTGAAGTTTCTATTGGCAATGAAAAGGAAGGAGGGATAGGAGATAATCATGCTCCTGATGAGTTTGAATCTACCATTATATTGGAGTTACCCAAAGATTCTGTTGAATTGACGATTGATGACGACAGACTCGTTCGAATATGTCTAAAGCATGGAATACTAAAAAGAGATACCCTGGTTCCATCGAAAACAGATAGCCCCCACAATCCTTTAGAAGGATTTATGTCAGTTACCCGATTGATGTGTACGGTTGGGGCTATTCCACTGTTTTCGCCTTTTGTTGACGATTTTCTGAGATAGATGCAGATTGCCCCTATGCAATTACATCCCAACTCTTATACTTATTTATACACCTTGTATATAGCATACAAAGAGGTTTTAGGTATAGAGACTACCTTCGATGATGTCCACTTTTATTATAATTTCAAGCATCGGACTCAAGAGACTCCTTCCTTCTCATATTTTGAATCAGCCCCAAAAGGAAAATTATAACAGTTCCATTTAGCAGCAAGGCTGGCGATTCTAAGCTCGAATGGTTTTATATCAGGCAGCAACTGGGGTGCGCCAGGAGATGGACCAAATCAAGTAAAGCACCGACTTTCTGGATCTCAATTTTAAATGCTCATGCCAACACATTAACTTGCTTTCTTTTCATTCGCAGTTGATAACCCAAAGCTAATATCGGATCAATTGTACTTTGATCGTTTGCAACGGCTTCTCAATGGCGATCAAAAATTACTAACCATCGACGAAGTTCTTAAGGATGAGTATCTCCATCATCACGGGTTACTATCCATTACCCGTAGTATAGGTCATGGGATGGGTCCATATGTGTATATACCCCCGGTAGACATTATTCCTGAGACGGGCGGGGGTTCGAAAGGTCCAACAATACCTCTTTGGACTTCTCCTTCTTCATCTTCAACTCTGGACGACGAGTTAGCCAACATAGCTGAAAAGCATAGAGAAGGGTATACCATCCCCGATGACGCTATTTCTCCTGAGAAGTCAACATCTCCTAAAGAGATGCCAACAGATGCTTCTCAAGGAGATGCTCCTACTACCGATGATTCCACATTTAAGGGTTTAGGAAACCTTCCCCTACCTGAAACCATCTATACTTCAGAGGACTTTGGCATGAATCCTTTAACTTTCACTTCTTCAAAGGAGACTACTCCCGTGAAGACCAAAGAGCCCGCTCATGCTAGTCTGGCTTCAGACTCGGGTTTGTTGGGGGGAACACCACTTAGGATGCACTTAACACATTAGCACAACACGTCACAGCACTCATGTCTTATGTGAACACTGATTCTAAATTCCACTTATATTGTTGCACAGGTACAATGTCTCGCCCTTACTACGATATCAGAAAAATGCGTCGTAGCATGTCTAGACCTCCTTCCGATATCGAGCATGATTGCCGTGAGAGCCGGGGCAGAGATGACAAAAGGCCTCATGATTCTCATCGACCACACACCTCGCGCTCTCGTTCCCCCGTCTGGTCGGATCCAGACAGGTATAAGAGCTACCAGAGTCATCGAGGAGAAGACACGTCGCAATCCAAAGATCGAACTTCTCCTCAAGACAAATATAGTCGAGAAAAAAGTCCACCGAAACATACCGATTCACGAGACAAACGCAAAGTTTCTGAGAAGCGATATGGAAAGGGTGATGCTGCCATCGTCCCAGCTATGCAAAAACACATTGAACTAACATACTACAAGCCTCCACCACTGGATGCTGATTCTAAAGTTAAGCTGGCATATCTGGAGAAGCAATTCCCAGATCACTACTTTGAGAATCTAACTTTTTTACCCGCACTTGAACCTATTTCTTCAAAGTGGGAAGATGAGGCTAAAGCAAAGATTGACGCAGTTGAGAAGCAATACTAGGAGATGTACAAATATTCACGCAATCTTTCCAGAATTATTCAGGCTTTAATTACAGACGTTGATTCAATGAAAAATGTAACACCCCGAATTTTCTTTTAACAGTAAATTAACAAATTAAAGTATAATTAATTCTAAATGAAAGAATTAATGGAAATGGGTTACGCCATTGCGTTCGTCTCAGAATTCTGCTTGAGATAGAGTCTGATTTTGCGGGAATCGAACTCCTTATGAAGGAGTTATGACCTCCGGAAGTTTCAGAATTCAAATTTAAAATTTAAACAGTTCAAATGAAGTTCAAAATTCGAAAAACAGACCCAAACTGGGCTGAGCGGGAAAATTCCCGCCCAGGCACCAGGTCGACCTGGTTTGGCCTTGGCTGGCCTGGTCGGTTTCTGGTCGAATTTCTGAGCTTGGCTATGTCACTAGGGCTGAGTTGTCACTTTCTGATTGGCTACTCTTGGTGTGTATGGTCTGGATTCACTCTATGATCATCTGCCGGCTCAAATCAATCTGAAATTCTACAAATACAATTCAACACTCAACCTAAATTCACACAAAAAATATAGAACTACAGCCGTCATGCTGCTGGGAGGAAACTAAGAGTAGCCGTCATTTAGAGAAAGCTTAGAGACGAGCCAAAACTAAAGTAAAACAAGAACCAATCAACGTTTGTCTACCCAAAGGAAAGAAATTCAAATTCAGAACTCAGAAATCAGAAAACAAGACCGTCGTTTGTTGCAAGTATAGTGATTTTTCCGATGTGAATAAAATTAAGACTTGATTCGTTGTAAAATGGAAATGGAATTGTGCTATTATGTAACAACGATGTTAATTCATATCTATGTATTGAAATGATTGTGGCATTGTGATGTTTGTGGTATAATTGACTTGATGTTGGATCCATTAGAATGTTTGTGGATTAATCTAGTTGATGTTGGATCTATTCAAATTCACATACAAGTTATTTGGTTCATATCTACACCTATATGTTTATGTGATTATATAGGTTGTATGTGATTAAGATCTCATGTATATACTTTATGCTAAACTTCTATGCCTAAATGATTAAGTTCATATACATGCTCATACAGTGGCGGAGCTAGCAAGTCACGTCAGATAGGGCAAAAAATATTATTAAACGTAATTTTAATACTAAGGTCAATCAGTATACAGGAATTAACACTTAGGTTCTGGAGACTTGGGGTTCTGTTGTAGATATCAGCCAACAGGAATGAGAAAAACAACCCAGCGAAAGTTAAAATGGGTAGAGTAAGACAAACAATGCACAAGAAACCAAGCAGGTAGGGCATCATCTTCTTTCTAGGTAGGGCCTAAACTTGTTTTGCTTGTCTTTTGTAAAGTAAATCTATTTTTTGAGGTGGGGCCTTCGCCCTATCTAAACTATACCTGCCTCCGCCCCTGTGCTCATATGTCTATACAAAAGTTGCAAAGTTAATAATTGGATCCATGCCAAGATCCATTTTAATACAAGTTTCATGTTATAGTAGTAAACATGATTTGGATCTAGTTTACACATGCGATGAAATTATACATACTTTATGGACATGTCATATTCTTGTCATATGCTAGTGATGTTCGATGTTATGCCTAGATCTAAGCATGTTTAGGCTTATGTTGCCTAAATCATATGCTAATTCATGTGACACCTGTTTAATTAGATTCCCCTTTTTAATGCAAGTTTACATGACAAGTTGAAACCCATGATTCAGTCTATGTTGCAAATTCACATATATGTATGTTGACTATTTTGTAAGTTCACACCTATGATGTTCATATTGACTATGCCAAGAATGCCAAGTTTACACATATGTCATGTTTATGTTTATGAATTTCTTTATGCCAATTTTGGGTACGCTAAATTAGGCTGAGTTTTTAGCCTAATATTATATGTTAAAAATCATGCGAACGTAAAATTGGGCTAAGATTGTTAGCCTAATACTTAGACAGGGTAACGTTGGGAAAAATTGGTAATTATAGGAAACTTGACATAAATTGGTGAAAATATATGAAATTAGCATGTTTGTCACATGCCAAAATTGGTGGCACATGAATGGTATAAATTCTTATACCAAAAATGTTAAACTTGGAAAGTGGGCCATAACATTTAATTGTTAACAAATTTGCATATAATAAGTGATAGAGACAAATATGTAAATTTAGAAAATACGAGTATGCTTAACACGAGGTTGGATTGAGTTGTGATGTAAACCTGCCCGGACCCGCCCGGCTGTTCAGTAGTCACAACAGTACCTATCCAATGTGGGTGGTTAAGCATTAAGCCCAATAAGAACCCGAGGTTAGACTGAGTTATGGTGTAAACCTTCCCGGAACCGACCGACACATCCAGTAACCGTAACAATACCTGTCTAATGTGAGTGGTCGGTGCTTTAAAAAGCTAAGGACAGACAAGTCAGGATGGTAGGGTTAAGTTAACTAAAACACTTAACCAATTCAACATGTTAATTAAACTGATGGGTGGGGTTAGGTAAATACAGACACTTAACCACTTAACATATTTGACTAGAAAACCCTAGTAATGGGGACCCATTTCAGCAGTAACCCAATTAGGTATCATGGTACCCTGAAACTAGGCAGGGTGGGGCACGATTACTGGGCTGATTGTAAGCGGTCAAAAGCGATGGTGGTGGGTGCAACAATGTGGGTTCTAACGGAGTGCGGGCGTGCACACACTTCGGAGCAGACAAACAGGGCACTGGGGGCACCAGTAGTATAACCTATGCATTCTAGAGTTGTGTCGAGCCACCACCATGGGACTTGATATACCCTATGGTGGGACCAGCATAGGTATCTACAATCTTTGGGGGCCGTAAGACACAGATGATTATGCGAGTAGGAGCCGATCTTTAGAAAAAGGGGATCACATCGCCCTGATCATGGGGTGCCAGTTAAGACAGTACAAGTAGGTGCAGAGATTTAGTGTGGGGTGCGATAGTATATTCGATTCAAACTGCTTTATCTTAGTTTATGATACTTCCTATTTCCAGTTTATACCTATCATGCCCTTTTTCTGATTCTTATACTAAAGAGTCACTAGACTTACCAGGCTTTATGTCTGACTCTATTTTCTTTCGTCTTCTTTTCTTCCGTTCCCCCTCCTCCCCCCATAGGTCCACAGGGAGGAAACAACCCAGCTTAGTCAGACTCTTTGCAAGCTTTAAGATAGTAGATGTACGGTTTGGACTCTCTTTCCTTGGCTATGGCTGTTGGACACATTCTATGGGGATTTGTGCAGTTTTAATTATGTTTTATACTTCTTTATTTAATAACCAAGACAGAAATGATGATGTAATGTTTTGGAAGTTATTATGAGACAATTATGGGAATGTTTTGTATGAACACGTATTTATGAAATAGAAGTCTATTTGTTTTCCGCTGCTTATTTATATGTGTTTATATATCTGTCTTGTGTTTATCTGTGACTTTTACTTATAAACCTCCACCAAAGTTAAGGCATTCCCTATGTGAGTGACCTTAATGGAGGTGGGGTGTTCCACTTGGTATCAGAGCACAGATTTACTAGACTAGATAAAAGTTTTTGAAACTATTTTCAAAATGAAGTTTAAAGAAGTATTATTTTCAAGAAAAAGCGTTGTTTTTAAAAGGCCTAGTCCCCCAAAGCCATATGCACTATCTCTCTATCCTTTTTTCTTGAATCTTTCCTTTTTGTTTCAGCATGTCTGGAAACCTTACTCCCCAGCTACAGACGCTTTTACTCCTCCTCCTCTACGTGAAACAGCAAGCGGAAGAATCGCAGAACAAGAAGACAAATAATAGTCAAGGAGGAATGGACCACAACAATAATAACAAGACACATGAGAAAAGGAAATGTTATTTCTGTGGCATTATTGGGCATATAGTCCAGGATTGTAGAAAGAAGAAGATGAAGATGGGAGCATGCTTCCAATGTGGTGATACAGGACATATCAGCAAGAACTGCCCTAAGAAGCAAGGGCAATGCCCGCAAGCAGGACCTTCTAGGGGTACATCTTTAACTTCTCCTCCTATATGCTTTGATTTATCTTGCTTGTCTTCTCAATCCTATCTTGAGAAACTTAGGTAGAAATATTTCTGTAGAAAGCTTAGTTTATCTCTATGATCATCCAGTTCGCACTTTCTTTGATTCTGGCGCATCACACTCTTTTATTTCATCTGCCATAGTAGAATCTCTACACCTAGACACTAGTATGGTAGAATATCCCTTGGTTGTTTCAAATCCAATTGGGGGCTCGGCTTATTTGTCGATGGTTTGCTTGTATTTGAAAATCTCTATTCTCTAAGTATTGAATTTAGATGTAGTGCCTTTGTTTTTGGCTTCTCAGGATATGGACTAGTCTTAGGCATGGACTGGTTATCCAGTAATGGTGCCATTCTTGATTGTGAGAAAAGAGTGGTTAGACTCTTGACTCGGCTCGGTAACACTCTAGAAATTTCTTGTAATCCCTTGAATGTTGTTATGCTTAGTTATCTAGAGTCGCTTGATGCTTCTGTTGAGAATTTGCAGTCGGTTAGAGTGGTCCGGGGATATCCGGATGTCTTTGAAGAGGTGAAAGGCATACCTCCAAAGCGGGAAATAGACTTCCGCATATATCTTGTTGATAATGCAAAGCCTGTAGCTTTACCTGTTCGACACATGGCTCCAAAGGAGAGAAAGGAGCTCAGTAAGCAAGTTAAGGAGCTTCTCGAGAAGGGGTTTATAAGGCAGAGTATCTCGGAATGGGGTGCTCCAGTGGTGTTCGCCACCAAAGCAGATGGTTCACTACGTCTTTGTGTGGACTATAGGGAGCTAAACAAGCTGACTAAAAAGAATTGACACCCGCTTCCCAGAATAGACGTTTTGTTTGACCAGCTTGTAGGTGTGTCGGTCTTCTCCCAACTTGATCTGGCTATTGGGTTCCATCAGCTGAGGGTAGCTGAAGATAGCATTGATAAAACGACGTTCAGAACCCCAGACATTTTCTACGAGTGGATTGTCATGCCTTTCGGCTTGACAAACGCACCCGCTTATTTCATAGACCTAATGAGCAGGGTGTTCAGAGAATTCCTCAATAAGTTCGTGGTGGTCTTCGTAGACGATATTTCGATCTTCTCAAAGAATGAGGAAGAACATCTCAGCATTTGAAGGAGATCATGTAAACTCTTCGAGTTCATCAGCTAAAAGCCAAATTCTCCAAGTGCCACTTTTGGAGAGAAGAAGTAAGATTTCTTGGACATATAGTGTCCAAAGAGGGGTTAGCCGTGGACCCTGCCAAAATGGTGGCAGTGCAAGATTGGAAGACACCAAGAAATGCAACCGAAGTCCGAAGATTTCTTGGGCTAGCCGGTTTTTACCGAAAGTTCATTAGGGATTTCGCGAAAATCTCAGCTCCACTCACAAGGCTAAGAAATAAGAATCTGGCATTCGCTTGGGACTTGGATTGCGAGTTTGCTTTCCAATGATTTAAAAGGGCTCGCACAACAGTCCCAATTCTGACTTTGCCAGATGAAAGCAAGATGTTCATCGTATACACGGATGCTTGTAGTACGGGACTAGGTACTGTTCTAATGCAAGAAGGGAGCGTAGTAGCTTATGGTGGAAGACAATTGAAAGTTCATGAAAAGAACTACCCAACCCACGATCTTGAGTTGGCCGCCATCGTATTTGCGCTTAAGTCTTGGTGCCATTATCTCCTAGGTGAGAAGTTCGAATTATATACTGACCATAAATCGTTGAAGTATCTTTTCTCGCAGAAAGATTTTAACTTGAGGCAGCAAAGGTGGATGGAGTTCCTTGCCTCGTATGATTTTGAGATTTCCTATACCCCTGGCAAAGGCAACGTAGTAGCAAACACGTTGAGCAGAAAGAAGCTGACCCTAAGCCCTCTCTTTGTAGAAAGGCAAAGCTTGGAGTATATAGCCAGTTTTGACTTTAGGCCCTCCTCTGATTTTGTACCTGGCTTATTGGCATCACTAGAAGTACGGCCTACTCTTTTAGACTCAATAGGGGCCGGACAACGTGAAGATCTTCAGCTTGTGGATGTGCTTGATAAACTGATTAGGGGTGAAACTTTTAGTCACCTCAATAGGTACTCCATCGATGATAAGGGTTGGCTGAGACGGGATGGAAGACTATGCGTCCCACAAGCAAGGGATTTAGTAAAGATGGTTCTCAAGGAAGCACATCATTCCAAGATGACAATACACCCAGGTGGGGACAAGATGTACAAGGACGTAAAGAGCGTTTTCTATTGGAGAGGCATGAAGAAGGACGTGGAAGATTTCCTTTCTAAGTGCGTGACATGCCAACAGGTCAAGGCGGAACAAAAGAAGCCTGGAGGACTGCTTCATCTTCTAGAAGTCCCGCAATGGAAGTGGGATAGCATTTCAATGGACTTGATTGATGGGTTGCCTAGGTCAAGAAGAGGCAATACTAGCATTTGGGTAATAGTGGACAGGCTTACTAAAAGCGCCCACTTTATACCTATCAAGAGTAGAAGGACTGCCTCGTCTCTAGCTTCTCTTTATCTCAAGGAAATAGTTCGACTCCATGGAATACCCTCCAGCATAGTGAGTGATAGAGATCCCATCTTTACGAACGAATTTTGGCGGAGTCTGCAAGAAGCTGTAGGCACATAGTTATGCTTGAGCACAGCCTATCACCCCCAAACTGATGGTCAGACAGAAAGGGTAAATAGAGTATTAGAAGATCTTTTGAGACTATGCGTTTTTGACTTCGGAGGACTTGGAAGGATCATCTTCCTTTAGTGGAATTCGCCTATAACAACAGCTACCAAGCCACTATCGGCATGGCGCCCTTTGAAGCTCTATATGGAAGATCGTGCCGATCACCAACTTGTTGGTGGGAGTATACTGACAAGCTTATACTTAGGCCAGACATGATTAGAGAGACGTCAAAAAAAGTAGACTTGATACGAAGGAGAATGAAGACTGCCCAAGACAGACAGAAATCCTACGCAGACAAAAGAAGGACCGACTTTGAGTTTGAGGTTGGGGACAGGGTTTTCCTTAAGGTATCCCCTTTAAGGAACGTCGTTCGCTTTGGATCCGCAGGAAAGCTAGCACCAAGATTTGTAGGACCGTTCCCTATCATCGAGAAGATTGGGAAGATGGCTTATGGAGTAGAGCTGCCCGATAGGTTGGCTGGAATTCACAACGTCTTTCACGTTTCTCATCTCCAGAAATTTCTACATGAATCTACGGAAGTGGTGGAGCCAAGCATTCTAGAAAAAGCCGAAGTGGAACGCGTAGCAACTGTGAGGAGAATCCCAACTCGAATCGTAGGAACTGAAGTGAAAAAGCTACGCAACCGCGAAGTCAAGCTCGTTAAAGTTCAGTGGAGCGATGCCGAGGAAGACGCAACTTGGGAAACTGAAGACAGAATACACGCGGCCTACCTTTTTCTTTTCGAGGGTACATCTTTGACCTTTCTTTTTCCTTAAGTTGTGCTTGTATCTATCTTTTTAGGTATAATCTCCTCGATATTATCCTTTATCCTTAGGTAGAAACCCCTTTGGATGTAAACATGTATTTGAAACATGTTATGGTTGATGGCTGCAAGTGGTTGCTATGGTTGCTTGTGGATGCATATACACACACAACCTAGGTTTTAGATTGGCTCAATCACTTCATACTGCATATGCATATATGTATTCATATTTGTTTGTGGTTGAAACTTGATATGTTGTCATATGGATGTCGCATTTGTATGAATGGTTGCGCACTTGTGTAGAATTGTGAGTAGGAAAAATTTGCATACATAATGGATTCATGACACTTACATGATTCGCATTAAGGAGGTCAACTGAATCGGTAGACCGCCTAATTTTTGCATTAGGTAAGACCATGTGCACACACTATGCATATGATCATGAAGCATTAGAAGTATTTTAAGGACAATGGACGCCTGCGTTTGTTGGTTGAGTAGATGGACGATTGGATGTTAGGACTTACGTTCTTTCAGGCCTGAAGATTTCGGGGATGAAATCCTTTAAGGAGGGGAGAATGTAACACCTCTAATTTTCTGTTAATAGTAAATTAAAAAATTAAAGTATAATTAATTCTAAATTAAAGAATTAAGGGAAACGGGTTAAGCCATTGCGTTCGTCTCGGAATTCTGCTTGATTCCGATGGGTGTTTCAAAAAAGGCTGCGGATTCCGATGAGAATGCCTTGAGAAATTTGGAGAAGGACCTAGAAGACACACAGGCTCAACTCGTCATTGCTCAACGAGATGCCAACAACTTCAAACAACAATTTGAGGAATTACAGAAGCGTTATCATGACTTGCTGGAATCTCAAAGTCTAGAGCGTTTGGAGTTGAAAAAACAAGCGGAAGACGCTAAGTCAGACAGTGTCAAAATGCAACTGGCTTACAATACTCTTGAGCAAGAAAAGGCCAAGTTAGCGAGAAAAAATGTTGAACTGGAGAAACAAAATGCTGACTTGGAGTCCAAGTTAATGGAAGCCGAGAATAGGGCTGCCCTAGCTGAGGGGAATGTGGATAATGCCATTGAGTCTGCTGAAGGAACCCGTAAACAGCTATCTGAGGCTCAGGAAGAAATGCACAGTTTTGGCGAACTATTGATTAAATTCTTTGCACATATAATTCGTTGCCGAAACATCTCTTGGATTGAAGACTATCCGATTACCTTAGTTCATGTATGGAGTCAAATCATCGAATGGGAGAAAGAGGAACTTAAGATAGACTTTGTTGATAAAGACAAACTTATGGAAAAGTATCTGAGAGATGATGAACCGGCACGCCTGGCCGAGGGGCATCGCCTCATTGCTGCTGCTATGGACGAGGAGAAACGCCTGGCCAAACAAAAGAATATCCCTGAAATTTGTTCTTCTTTTGCTACCGCTGAAACTACTGAAGTTAAGGTATATGATCCCGAGAATTCGGGAATTCCTAAAGCGTCTCTTTTATCTCCTATACCCGAATCAGCATCAGAGACGGTAGCTGCCCCAATTGAGAAATCGTCAGAAGGTATTTCCACCTTTTCACCTCAATTTGCCAAGGCAGTCTCCATCTTTCGTCACTTCATTGGGAAATCGATCGAGGATCCTTTATTTTCTCCTGAGTTGATAACTGTTGCTTCTCATTCTATAGGTGCTGGACCAGCCGAGAAGACTAACGAGCATTAGGGAACCACCATCGAGGAAAAATCTATGGAAGAGACTCGGGGAGAACAGGATAAGGCTACCATCGTTGAGTCAGGAGGGGGAGCTGAACTTTCTAAGGCCGACACTTCTCATGATGACGAGATGATAGATGCCTTAAAAGACGACGGTGGTAATGATGGGCATGAAGAAGATCCCGATGTGGCTATAATTGTGGATTCAAAAAGTGCCGATGACGTTACTTTGGCTGAAATGAAAGCCGAATAAGACAAGCGCATGCAGTAGAAAGTTGAAGACTTGAATTCCGAAAGCCCTAAGCCCCTTTGCAGTGGTGGATCCTGGATCAAGGTTAGTTGTTAAGCTTTCAACTAGGTCTATTACAGAAGAGCTTGCTAAAAAATCTTCTCTTGATCCAGTGTTCCGACTCCTAGGAAGAAATCCACCGATTCTGGTACTTCAACTACAGAGAAGAAAATGCCAAAGCGTCTCATGTCTGATACTGAAAAAGAGGCTAGAAATGCTCTTAAGGCTGCCAAAAAATCCAAGTCTGCTTCGAAGCCCGAGTGATGATGTGCTTTGTTTTATTTTATTTTGATATTCCACTGGTCCGTTGTTATTGTAGTGAGTGCGGCCCTCGCGTCTTTTACTTAGTCTTCCTATATAAACTCACATATTTGTGAATAAAATTGTTTGTTCTCTGCAATGTCTGATATCCGTTAATTTTAACATTTAGGTAAAGATGCACACAAATAGCATGTCAAATCACAGTTATATATTAAAGTCGTTATTAAGGGGAACATGTGTACATATATATGCCCTCAATCAATCTTGGATAACTGATTGAGACTTATTCAAGATCGATTAAATTCAAAATTCAGCTATCCCCAGTTCTCTGACGGGGCCATATTCCTTTTGTCATTGATGCCTATTCTTCCTAGCATCTTTATACTCTCCTGTCTCATAACCAGGTTAGAGTATTACTGAGGCGGTCTCTTATCGGGGTGCACCTTCACGCCTCAAGGGACGTCGTCTTCCCATCCTTTATACTCTCTCTCGTCTCATGAGAGTTAGAGTTAGGAACATCATCTTCCCAATCTTTGCATCTTATCATGCAAACGGTTATTTTGTTTGCTCCTGCACATGGGTTGTCTCGAATTTTTGAAATTTAATTTTGTGTTTTGTGTTTTATTGTCATGACAGAATAATGGTTAAGGATATAAATAATGCAGGAAAATAAATGACACGTGATATTTTTATAATGGTTCATCTAAGTCATAGCCTACATCCACGTCATAATCCTTTGTTCATATAAACAAACTTTTTAAGGCAAGTCGTGCCTTTTTACATAGGTGAAAAAAACAAAAAGGAATCATTTCATATTTAGCTCAGATATCGTCGTAAGTGCTGAGCGTTCCAAGCTCTGGGAATCTCTTCACCATCCACGGTCGTTAGCATGAATGCTCCTATATCAAGCTTCCGTTGGATGGTGTATGACCCTTCCCATTTTGGACCCAATTGGGTCGAAGGCGGGAAGACTCGATTCAGTACTAGGTCTCCTGGTTCAAAGGTTTTGAAGCGAACTTTTTGGTCATAATAACATGCTACTTGATGTCGATGTCTTGAGGCACGCAAGTTTACTTCGTCTCTTTTTTCTTCAACCATATCAAGAGACTCTAGGAGGAGTGTTCTATTTGTCATCGGGTCATAGTACGCGACTCGAGGAGAAGGGACTTCCAATTCTACTGGGATTACTGCTTCTGACCCATACGAAAGTGAGTAGGGTGTATGGCCGGTGGCCGTCTTAAAGGTTGTCCTGTACGCCCATAAAGCTAGTGGCAACTCATCTATCCATCTGGCTTTGGCCCGCTCTAGACGCTTCTTAAGAATAGATTTAATGACCTTATTTATTGCTTCGACCTGGCCATTTGACTGCGGGTGAGCTACAGCAGTGTACCGTTTATCAATCTTGTACTTCTGGCAGAAATTTCTGAATTCGATGCTGTCAAATTGTGTCCCATTAGCAGTTATGATGGTCTTTGGTATCCCAAATCGACAGATAATGTTTCTGGCTACAAAACTGATCACCTTTCTTATCGTGATCGTTGTTAAAGGTTCAGCTTCCGCCCATTTCGTGAAATAGTCCACGGCGATGATCACATACTTAGCTCCTCCTCTGGCAATAGGTAACACTCTAATAATGTCAATCCTCCACATGGAAAACGGCCATGGGCTTACCATCGACTTGAGCTGAGTTGGCGGCGCTCTGGGAATCTTGGCAAATCTTTGACATCTGTCACAGCGTCGTGAATAATCAACCGCATCTTCATTCACGGTAGGCCAGAAATATCCATACCGTAATACTTTCTTTGCTAGGGTTTGGCCCCCGGTGTGGTCCCCACAATCACCTTCATGTACTTCTTGCAGTACACATTTAATGTCGTCGTGTGCGATACACCGTAATAGGGGCATTGAAAACCCTTGGAGATAAAGGACGTCGTCCTGTAAAACGTATCTTGCAGCCTTGCGTCTTACAGCTCGTCTTTCGCTCTTTTTCTTCGGGAGGGTTCCATTCTTGAGAAAATTCTTGATCGATTTCATCTTGATTCTTTCTCTGGGTCGACTTCCAAGGCTAGTTCCGCTTCCATAAGGTCGAACTCAGTGATTCCACAACCTCTATCGGAACCATTTCAGTTTCTTTGGGATTGTCAGAACTTGCTTGCTTTGCCAGCCGATCTGCTTTCTGATTTTCAATTATTGGAATGTGTGTTATGCTGTAATGCTTCAAACTTCCTAGCAACTCCTTTACCCTTTTGAGATAAGTAACGAGTCGACGTCCTTTAGCAATAAATTCCTCCCGGACCTGGCATACAACTATCTTGGAATCGCAATATATATCTAGTGTCTTCACTCGCAATTCTTTGGCGAGTTTCAACCCGGCAATCAGGGCTTCATACTCGGAATCGTTATTGGTAGCAGCAAACTCCAATCGCAATGCATAGTAAATAGATCGTCCTTAAGGGGTTATTAAAACAACTCCGGCACCGGACCTTCAATCATTTTTGGCTCCGTCCATATATAGCTTCCACGGACTAAGCTCTAATTCTTGGTCCAAAGTAACTACCTTGTCACCCACTGTTTCCTCTTCGAGAATTGTGAATTCAACTATAAAGTCGGCTAATGCCTGCCCTCTTATTGATTTCTGCAGTTGAAAATTTAAATCAAATTGACTCAGCTCGATGTTCCATTTAAGTAACCGCCCCGATGCTTCGGGTTTTTGCAACACTTGTCTTAAAGGTTGATCGGTGTATACAATTATTGGGTGAGCCAGAAAGTAATGACGAAGCTTGCGGGAAGAAATCAGGAGGCTATAAGCAAGCTTTTCTATCTTTGGACAATTACGTTCTGCAGCAGCTAGCTTTTTGCTCATGTAGTATACATGCCTCTGGACTTTATCCTCTTCACGTACCAATGCCATACTAACGGCGTGAGATGATACCGCTAAGTAGACAAACAAATCCTCATGTTCCACGGGTTTTGATAATATTGGAGGCTTTTCTAATAAGTCTAATAAGTTCTGGAACGCCTCCACACAGTCGGGGGTCCACTCAAAATTTCGCTTTCCTCATTTTATTGGATCGAAGAAAGGTACACACCTATCTGTAGCTTTGGAGATAAACCTGCTCAATGCAGCAACTTTTCCGGCCAAGCTTTGAACATCTTTGATCTTTCATGGTTCTTCAATATCCCTTATTGCTGCTATTTGGCTAGGATTTATCTCAATTCCTCGAGTACTCATGATAAACCCAAGGAATTTTCCAGATGCGACCCCAAACGAGCATTTTAGGGGGTTTAACTTCATTTTATACCTTCGAAGAATATCAAACATTTCAGCTAAATCCCTTGTATGGTTGGAAGAATGTTTAGTCTTCACAAGCATGTCATCCACGTAAACCTCCATGGTTTTCCCGATTTGATTATAAAACATGCGGTTGACCAAGCGCTGGTACGTGGCTCCTGCATTCTTTAACCCAAACGGCATTACCACATAACAATATAACTCCAAGTCTGTGATGAAACTTGTATGCTCTTGATCTGGTATGTGCATGGGAGTTTGATTGTACCCATAATAGGCATCCATAAAGGATAAAAGCTTGTGCCCAGCCGTCGAATCTACTAGCTGATCAATTCTGGGGAGAGGAAAGCTAACCTTCGGGCAGACCTTGTTCAAATCAGAAAAGTCTATACATGTACGCCACTTCCCGTTAGACTTTTTGACCAGGACAGGATTTGATATCTAGTCAGGATATTTCGAATCCTTAATGAACCATTATCTTTTAATTTCTCTACCTCTTCTTTTAAAGCTGCTGACCGCTCTAGGCCTAACATCCGTCTTTTCTGTTTGACTGGTAGGTGCTTTGGATTAATACACAAAGAGTGGCTCATAATGGCAGGAGAAATCCCACACATGTCAGTGTGAGTCCAGGCAAACACATCCAGATTTTCCCTTAAAAAATCAGCCAACTCTTTCGCTCGAACTGGATCTAGTTGCGAGCCGATCTTTATTACTTTTGTCGGATCTGTCTCATCAATAGGTATATCTAATGTTATCTTGTTGGGAGTCGCCTTCCTATCCTCGGGTTCTCTATCCTCTTTGGGATCTATATCCTCGAGCACATCTGAGGGCGACTCTCTTGGGGCTGGACCCCTTAATTGTTATTCTGAGTTCTCCTTCGGAGGGGCAGAATCATCCTTAGTTTCTATATTCAACCCCTTCATTAGCATCTTCAACTCCGTCATGTAACAAGCTTGTCCTGTAGCTTGGTCGCCCCTCATCACCCCAATTCCTGCGTCATTCGGGAATTTAAGCAGCAAGCACCAAGGTGCAATACATGCCCTAAACTTGGCAAGGGCCGGTCGGCCTAGGAAGGCATTGTAGGGCGACTCCACATCCAAAAATACAAACGGTAGGATCCTCACTCTCTGGCGATCTCCTTGCCCTAATGTCATTGGTAATTCTACGTAGCCCATCGGTGTCGTCGACGCTCCGTTGAAGCCACGTATCCATCCTTCGCATGGCTTTAGATCTTTTGCTTCAAGTCTCATTTGTTCGAAAGCTTTCTTGAAGAGGATATTGACCGAGCTCCCGTTGTCCACTAACACTTTATGGACTGAAGCAGGGCCAATTGTCGTGGTAATTACTAGTGGATCTTCAGTTGGGGATTGAACTCCGGAATCATCTCTACTGCGGAAGATGACGTCATCTGACATCGTCTTTTGTTGTTTTACTAGAGTAATGTCTTCGAGGTTACTGCGTTCTCCTACTTCAAAATGCTTGGCGGCGTTGACGTACTGATCCATCGCTTTGAAACTACAACCAACTAGGTGGGATCCGCCTACAATGGTATTAATAACGATCCCCTTACCTTTTTGTTGGGCTGTGGGTTTTGAAGTAGGCTGGTTTTGGTCCGGGGCTTGTCCCCCTTGCCCCCTGTCCCTTGGGGTAACCTTGTACTCGCCTAACTTCCCTTCCCACAGCAATCTTTCAACTATATCTCTCAAATGACTGCATTCGTTGGTGGAATGACCGTGGGTTCCATGGAACAAACAAAACTTTCCCGTTGCGATCTCCTTTTCAGTGGAGTCCCTGGGTGGGGTTTTTTGTAATGCAATATGCTATATGTATCTAAGTAAATATTCTCCAACGTATCATTTAATGGAATATAGTTTTCAAAAGTCTGGAATTTGGGTCCTTTACTAGAGATATTCCCTCGGTTTCTGTTCCTTCTATTGCCTGTTGCTATTACTTCCGCTCTGGTTGCCAACATTTACTTCAACCTTCCCTGAACTGTCACCAGATTGTTTCACAGCAACATTACTTTGGACACCTTCCCTCAAGACCCCTTCGGACTTTCTCTTCCTATTTGCATGTTCTTCTTCTCGCCTTAAGCGGATATTAGCTTTTTCATAGAACAACTCTCTAGTAGGAGGCGGTTTCCCAGACAA
Organism: Allium sativum; assembly: GCA_030737875.1. Lineage (NCBI taxonomy): Eukaryota > Viridiplantae > Streptophyta > Magnoliopsida > Asparagales > Amaryllidaceae > Allium > Allium sativum. The sequence continues at coordinate 840,221,481 of CM060926.1, forward strand.
GTAATCCATGAATTCTATGTCAGGGTCAACCCCTTCTATCAAGGCCATCAGAATAGTGGGCTCTTGAGGATCAATAACTTCGGTGACGGCCAGGTTGAAGCAGTCTAAATATGACTTCAAAGATTCTCCTAGGGCCTGTTTAATCTGTGACAACTCTATGACGCTCTTGGACTTTCGAGCGTGAAGTCGAAACTGGTTCATGAAGCGTTCACTCAATTATGTGAAATTTGATATCGACCTGGGAGGGAGCCGGGTGAACCACATTAAAGCCACGTCTTCAAGATAAATTGGAAAGGCTTTGCATTTTACAGCATCTGGAGCTGCTGCAGCATTCATGAACCATGCATACCTCATCAGATGTTGCCCTGGATACGTTGGAAAAAATATTAAATTACATGCTATTGGAATAGGTTGGCTCATAATCATGTAAATGATTAATGGCATGAAATAGTATAATTTGTATACCTAAGAATTTTGGACATAATTTAGAGGGTAAATGGGACATGACTTGAGTTGACAACATTGGTGGATAATTTACATATAAACATAAATAGTAAATATGTAAATTAATTAAAAGATGAATATGCCTAACCCGAGGTTAGATTGAGTTACGATGTAAGACTGCCCGGAACCGCCCGGCACATCTAGCAACCGTAACAATACAGATCTAATGTGAGAAGTTAGTGCATTAAGCCCAAAAACCCGAGGTTAGATTGAGTTGCGGTATAAGACTGCCCGGAACCGCCTGGCACATCCAGCGATCGCAACAATATAGATCTAATGTGAGAGGTGGGTGCTTTAATGAATGAATTAAAGCTAAGAAACAGGCATGCTAAGAACGGTAGGGTTAAGTAAATTAAGGCAACACTTAACCAATACAACATGTTAACTAAACTGATGGGTGGGGGTTAGGTTAATTTGAGAACACTTAACCATTTTAACATGTTGATTAGGAAACCCTAGTAATAGGGACCCATTTCAGCAGTAACCCACATAAATGTATCATGGTACCCTGAACTAGGCAGGGTGGGGCACGATTACTGGGCTGATTATAAGCGGTCAAAATAACAACGGGTGGTGCATCAGTGTAGGTTCCGATGGAGTACGAGTGTGCACGTACTCCGGCATGGACAAATCAGGCACTGGGCGTCAGTAGTATACACTGTGCATCTTGAATTTGTGTCGGATTGCCAACATAGGAATTGATACACCCCATGGTAGGACCAGCACATGTATCTACAATCAAGCGGGTCCGAATGACACAAGTCATGCGAGTAGAAGCCGTTCGATAAAGGGAATCATTTTATCATGAACACATGGTGCTAGTTGAAAACACTTGTTAGTAGGTGCAGAGAAATAGAAATGAGTGCGATAGTATTTTCAGTTTATCTTGCCTTATTTATTGTTATCTTATTTCTAGGGTATTGTCCTAGGTTTAGTTTATTCATGTCATGATCCTTTTACCTGTTTACATGTTAAATAATAACTGGACTTACCAGGCTTAAGTCTGACCCGTTTTCTTTTGTCTTCTTGTCTTCCATTCCCCTCCCCCCGCCTCCTCAGGTCCGCAGGGAGGGAATACTTCAACTTAGTCCAGACCTTTTCCAGCTTGAAGAGACCAGATGTATTGATTGGATTCTCTTGGGCTATGGTTGTGGTTACACTCTAAATTGGGGATTTATGCTGCTTTATTATTGTTTATGCTTCATTATGTTTTAGTCAAGACAGAGGCTTTATTGTAATGATTTGGAAGTTGGTTTTTAAGGCAGTTGTTGTAATGTTTTGACTGGACCACATGCTTATAAAATAAAATTTAGTTTTTCAATTGTTTATATATCTGTCTTGTAAATTACCTGTACCTTTTACCTATAATTCTCCACCAAAGTTAATGCATTCCCTTTGTGAGTGACCTTAACGGAGGAGGGGTGTTTACATTAACAATGCGCTTGAGTCTCGAGAACGTCATCCAAAAGCACAAAGTGATTTGGTAGAAGTCTCAACACACTCGGAGTCGAGTTAAAATATTTTTCATTTGTGGAATCAGCATCGACTTGGTCATGTGTGGCAAACAAGTGTCGATCAGTCAAAAAGGCTTGTGCACGCCATGTTGATCACTCAAAAATCCATTGCACGACTCGATCTGGCAAAGGGTCTGCGATTTCAGGATTTAATGGTCTGATCACCTCAAAATCAGTGATCGCATTAGTTGAAGCAAGGCCAAAAACTGGCTTTGATTTCAGGAAATGATTCAGCAAGATTTCGAATCCCAGATTTTGTATCTGATCGGATGTGAGATATCATCCGGATCACTTCGAATCTAGCTTGCGCATCATGTCGATCAGTTGGGAAAACCAGAGCTCGATCCGCTCAGGAATTTCACATCACCCCAAGGATGTGAAATCCCTTTAACACCACGAGCTTGCCCTGGCAGGCCTATGGCCGTGTTGATTTCCTCATTCATCTTATCAACGCGGTAGCCAGGATCCTTGAAATCGTTTCCCATCGTGGGATAAGAATTTCGTATCCCACCCAGGGATATGAGATTCGCATCTCACGATCGAATATGAATTTCGTATCCTATCATAGGATATGAAATTTGTATCCCCGTAGGAATGCAATTGTCTAGTTTCTTGCCATAGCAAGCATTGGATCATGTGTATTACCTATTTTTGGCAGATCAACACATGCGGATCACAGTTTTCCAACTTACAGACCGGAGATGCGAAATTTTACAAACATCCTGGTTTTTTGGCTAAGTTTTCGGGATGTTGTGCATCCCCTCGGGATACGAAATTTGGGCTAATGACTCCAATCCTCACCTATAAATACCCCCTTGTTGGGCATTCTAAGCAGTTGGCATTTCTGGACCTTGCCTACATTTTGGCATATGGGATTGGAGCTCCAAGACACCATTAATGGATGCCATCATCATCTTCATGGCTTTTGGACATCTCTTGGACTTTAGACCTCATAAATGTTTGTCTACAACATTTTGGGAATCACTTGGAATTTTGGACATCTTTGGATATTTTTGGGTGTTCATGCATACTTTTGGACAAGAAGTTATTTCTTGGACATTGGTTCTCATACCAACACATATTGACTCAACGAAGAAGAAGAAGGGTATTTTTGTCAAAGTTTAGAATTAACAAGCTATTTGTTGTTTTATCAACAAATATGTATATGAAAATTGTCTGAACTTGTACAAATATTGTAATCGACCAATATATGATGAATGGTTACTATAATGTGGACATAAGTGTCGGTGCCGAACCACTATAAGAGTTGCGCGTCCTTCCATGTTTCTCGTACATTGGATATTCGGATTATATGTTTTCTGCTAAACTTACACTTGGGGGTTGGTGTGCGCAAATAACTAATTTCCCATGTCAACACTTTGGTGTGCCGGGGGTGGAACAACTTCGACTCCTGTTGTTGGTTCTTGGTTTTGACTTTGGATTTTGCCTTTGGTTTCGGACTTCGACATTGACGTAGACTTCAGATTTTTTACATGTAATTCTTTATGATTCTGCCATGGTTAAAATGAAGCGGTTAGCTTACTCAAAAGGAGCAGAGAAGGAGGAAAGCCAAGAAATTTCCTCGATCGGACATCCATCGAACTACGTGTTTGCGAACAAATTAACAACTGTAAACAATTGTTTAATTCGTTTGGATTTCCTAAACAACAAGGGTTATTGGAAAGAGTGTCGAACTCTGAGACCAAAAATTATTTTACTAATAAATCCAATCAAGTTATTCTGAAATTTTGATTGTTTAAGAATAACAGAAAATAAACAAAAAGAGAGTTTTTAATAATAAATGAAAACAATTAGGGAGCAATGATATAAACTAGACCAATATGAATTAATAACCAAACAGGCTAATACATATCTAATTCATGTTTCTGTCACAAACATGAATCAACGATAATTAGGTTTTTAGAAACAAATAGGTGAATAACGACAAGTATAGCCTACGCAGGAGCTAAGCTCTTAAACAACCACAGGCTATCAGGACAGATTCACTATTTTATTTCTAAAACCCTAAAAGTTAGATCTAAATTTGATAAGCATTATATCAAACTCGAATATACCCTGTGAAGGAGCAAAGCTCTTAAATGACGTAGAGTATGAAGGTTCAGATCTAACCCTCAGTTCAAATCTAGACCTATATGCATAAATTCCTCATCTCTTTGGCTACGTTATTCATATTGAATCTAATCTAAGTATAATCACCCCCTAATAAAAGGGAATTAGCTAGACATAGCTAAAGAAGAAGAAGAGAAAAAGAAAATAAACAACATAAATAAAATAAAATAATAGCTAAGAAGAGAAGGATTTTATTCCAAAAGAAGAGTTACAGAATAAAACCCAATGTAATTCTAAATGAACAAGATACAAGTGTATTTATAGCTGATATGACAAAGACTAATTGGCTAATTACACAATGTGGGACTAAAGATTTATCCCAAATAGCATAAGCCAGTGTAAACACAGCTGTAGAGTGAGAGGCCTTGCAAATGAGCCAATCTGAACATAGCAAGAGTCTTTATTAAGCCAAATCTACCTAATTGAACTCTATTTGCAACCGTTCTCCAACCTTTAAACTCTTCAGGCTTTAGTAATTTTAAACATCACTCTTTTTAAGAAAATTCTTCATGCTTTATCCATCAAATGCTTTAAACCTTGCTTTTTATCAATAATCTGAAAACATAGCTATAAATACACAATATCAATTATTTTAAAGGGGAAACAAGAAAAATAAGCGGATAAAATATACACATTTACATGTATATCAAATACCCCCACGCTTATCTTTTTATTCGTCCTCGAATAAACTAAACTAAGATATGTCACACTTTAGTGGGGAGCACGATTGCATTTAGCATATGCAATAAGTCGTTAAACCCCTAGGTGTCCCTAGTAGGACGAGTGTTGTCTCGTGAAAGTTTTCAGCGAATACTACCCACAAAATCCAAAGTTTCTTATGTACGTGGATTAATCTAACAATATATTTAAGGTCTTTTACTTTCCAAGGACTTTACCCAACTTCAATAATAATGGTTTAGTCCTAAATTATCCATCCTATAATTGGTGCAAAAATGAATAAAAAAATTAAGCTGAATCGTAATTCCTTGATATCACTATAATTGCCTTGAAGGTTAAGAGCGTGGTGTCAACCCAAGTTCTATACATCGACAATGTGAACCCAATCATTTATTCTTTCTTTTTTTTTGAATAATTTTGCACCAGTGTAACTGTAATGTATTGGATTTGAGTTATGCATAAATAAGGAAAATTTTATAAGTTCTAAAAATGTTGTAGATAAGAAGGCAAGTGTATTTGTTGAACTTCAAGCTACAAAAGATAAAGTAATACTAAGGCACATATGGATGTTTTGTTTCCTTTCATCTCCTATACTACAATCCTTGCTTCTAAGTACGGTATGATGGATGTGGATGGAATGGAAATGAATGCTTTATAAGGATGACTATTTTATTCTTAGAGATTTTCTCTTCATTGCAATTTTTTTATTTCTTTTTTTTCCTTTTTGCATGATGAATGATGAGTGGAGATGGAATGGAATGATACCGTACATTATTTCATTTGATTCCTCCTCTACTAAGCGAATCATAACCAACACTTCATGAAAGGGAAGTTTTGTGCCCTATTTACTTTACTTCTATAACCCTAATTCAACACACAAGTCTGATTGATGTTATATAAAAAGATGAAAGGAATGATAAGCAAAGTTTAGTAAGATAGATAACCATATAAAATAGTGAAAATTAGGCTCACATCCTTAAAAATAAACTTAATTAGGCTCACAACCTCCCCTTTAGAAAAATATAAATTTCATCCCTATTTTCAAACATCGGCTCTTTTTTTTACAGAACTGCCCCTTTCACTTAATTAACGCCGTGGTTTATGTAATACGAAACACGTATTAAGGTTTTATTTTTTTCCAGAATCATATAATTCTGTTTCATGGCGGCGCGACATCATTCTCAATTTTTGCATTTCATCAATCTAAAATTTACGGCGCTCGCGATTCTTTCAGTGATTTATTTAGACGCATCCTTGATTTATACACTGAATGTTTATTCTTAGAGGTAAATTATACTTTTTTTAATTTTTATTTTGTACGGGTATCATTTTTTGCTCGATATTTGTTAACTGCTTAATTTGATCTTCTTTAATTTTATAGACTTGTCGATTAACAATATTGTATTTAGTTTTAATGTTATTATAGATCGTACAGGTTTATTTGTTTAGTTTGGCAATACATTTGTTCTTATATTCAGAATATGTTTATATAAATATGCATAATTTGGTAATATTTGCATAAAAATATGCAACTATAGTTATAACTGGTGTATAGGGCTTTTCATATATTCACCAGTTTTAAATCTTTACTTCGTATAAAAGTTTTCCTGCTGATAATGATGTGTTGGTGCTGTTGATGTCTGGTAATGATAGATGTGGATAGGGATGTTTAATAGCTACTATCGAAAAAAATGGAATTGAAGGTTTGTTGTGCTACAGTTTATTTTTCACGTATAAAGTTATTTATTGTGTTTTTAATCATACATGTATGCTATTTTTCTGAGTATATGCATGTGTTCATGAGTTTAATCTGAACAGTATAATATTCTTTTGTATATATACTTTTAATTATGCATATTTTGTTTTATATAGCATGCAATAATGAAAAAATTTAAAACAAATGCATACAATTGATCGGAATTTTGAATTAAATGCATAATGGTATGCATTTAATCTGGATACATGCATACTTGAATGCGATTATTATATTTGTACAGATTATTTTCATCTGTTATAGTTCTGTGCATTCATGTATGCAAATTTTAATTGAATTTGAATGCATGTGTGCTAATTTGATTAAATATTAAAAAATAAAACATAAATGTATGTATGAATATGATTTTATTGCAAATTTGCGCTGTAGTATATTAATTATTTGTTCCACTTTTACTTATTTTTTGTACTATTTGTTTATGTAGTTTATTTTATTCTTTTAATATTTTTTATTTATTTATGTCATAGGTTATTTCCATGTAGCAATTGTTATTGTGTCCGGAGAAGATGAAGACAATTGGATTTGGTTTTGTCATCAGCTCAAAAAATTCTGAAAGATGATCATAGAAGATGACGTGTTCTGTAAAAGACTATTACATGTTTTTTTTTTGTAATTTTTTTAACAAATTTATGTTGTATAGTGTTGTAAGCATTTACATTTTGGTTTAAATTTAGCTCAGTATTTTAATGTTAAATTCTGTGATTTTTATAGTTATTTCTTCAGCCTTATATATATGCAATTATTCAGCATAGTTGCATTCATGTATGCAATTATGCAGAATATTTGTATCATCTTTTCCTGCTATTTTACATTGCCGTGTAAACGTATGAAATAGTTCGTGGTAGTTACATACATATATGAAAGTATGTTTATAACTGGCTAACGTATATGAGTGTAACACCCCGTAATTCTGCGACACTAAGATTCACAAATCAAGGCAGAATTAAATTTTAAAATCAAAATCAAGGGAAACGGGCTGCGCCATTGCGTTCGTCTCGGAATTCTGCATGAGATAGAGTCCGAGTTTGCGTTAATCGGACTCCGTACGAAGGAGTTACGGTCTTCAGAAGTTTCAGAATTCGATTTAAAATTCGAACAGGTCAGAAAATGAGTTCAAAATTCAAAATCGGACCCAGATTGGTCTGGGTGGGAATTTTCCCGCCCAAGACCCAGGTCGACTGGGTAGTCGACCTGCGGGTCCCCACCCCCCCGCTTTTTCCAGTTTTCTGAACCTGGTTCGTTCTGATGTATTTGGTCACGTTTTCTGCCTAGGTTTATCCGCCTAACCCTATATAAACAGCCCTAGTCTCCTTCTCTATTCACAATTCTTTTCTATCCTTATGCTGCCTCTGAGAAAATGTATAAATAAATAAAAATAAGAAGATAATACGAAAATCCAAGACAAGGTTATGCTGCTCAAGACTTTCAAGAGGAGATTCAAGTCAAGCTAGGATTCAAGTGAAGATTCAAACGACTTCAACGACTGTTTTTCTACGAATCTAATCTAATCTCTGTAAGTCTGTTACTTTTTAGATTTGAACTCTTTCTCTATTCGTGACATGAAATTAAAGGAATAAAAGATTATGCCAAATCTTTCTATTCGAATCTGTGCCTATATCTTTGGACCTAATTAAGGACTGTTATGATTCGATGACCAATTAGGCCTTGCCTATGACTATGAACATTGCCTATGACCATGAACATTGCCTATGACTATGAGCATTGCCTATGACTATGAACATTGCCTGTGACTATGAACATTGCCTATGACTGTGACTGTGACTATGAGAATTATTTTCTTGACCAAGCCTATGCCTTTGATTAGGAAACATAAACTAATTGTCTATGACATAACAAGAACAGCTGTGATTAAACACCTATGATTCATGACTAGGAAAGTGTTGCTTAAGTTTTGTGACTGTGAAATTGGGTCTAAACCTGATTTTCTGTTCTGTCTATTCTTCGTTTTCTTTGGTTTTAGACCTTGGGAATTTACCTATTAAGTTAGGTCTACCCATGTTCTTGAACCTACGTCTATATTCTGTCTATTCTTGGTCTTCTTTGGTTTTAGACCTTGGGAATTTACCTATTAAGTTAGGTCTACCCATGTTCTTGAACCTACGTCGTTATTCAACCCTTTTTATGTCAATAGATTTTCAGACCTATAGGCCTTCGATGTTTTAGATCAATTTCAGTGAAATTCGTTAGGTCTGTAATTAGTAAATTATCGTTTTATGCCAGTTATTATCTTTTTCATAGCATCTTTGGTTCATTCCCTATTTTCTACGAATCTAGATTTATCTATAATCTAGATTGAATCACGATTATACGAACGGTGGGAATACGATTTGGGCAAAATATGAAATTTACTAAAAACATAGTTATAAACTTGGAAATTGGCATAAATTGGGAACATGTATTATGGCATGTTCATAGAAATGCAAATTGGATAAATTTGACATAAATTATAGGATGTGTAATTTGAATCTAGTATTTACTTGTAAATCTAGCATTTACATGAACTGTGAACTAGAATAGTAAGTCTAGTTTGACATGAACTGTAATTAGGATGTTAAATCAGAATTGGATTAGCTAATTTGGCATATTGGCATAAATTTGAAATTGGCCATAATTGGGAATAATTGTCATGTTTAGCAAAATCATGGTTAGTGACACTTAATTTGGTATAGTTTACATACCAAAAAGGCATAAATATGATATAGAGGGGAAAATGGGCCATAAGAATAAATGTTGACAATTTACATTAAAAGAGGAATTAGGAAATAAGTAAATTAGGAATAATTTACTTATAGAATTTGTCCTAAATGAGAAAATGTAAATTTAGACAAATTAAAAGTTTATTAACGACATCTCTTTTAAAAATACACCAGAAAGTTCTAGGGTGACAGAGAGGATAGTGTCTAGGCTTGGGTTTGGAAAATACAAGTTTCCTGCTCTCCCTGGCTATCCCTAACTGATCCGACGGACGGGATGGTTACTTTCGAAACCTGATTTGAAAATTAATCAAAACCCTTTGAACTTAGAAAACACGAATATGCCTAACCCGAGGTTAGACTGAGTTGCGATGTAAACCTGCCCGGAACCAACCGGCACATCCAGTATTCGCAAAAATATCTGTCTAATGTGAGTGGTAGCGGCTTTAATTTATTTAGTTAAAGCTAAAACAAGAATAGTAGGGATACGTTAACTAGGACACTTAACCAATTCAACATGAGTTACTGATGATACTTAACCAGTTTAACAGGATAAATGAAGAGGGTTAAGTTAGCTTGAATTGACTAATGACACTTAACCAATCCAAATTGACGGGAAAGGGAACTAAGTAGTAAACCTTAGTTAAAAGGAGCTAAGTAGTAAACCTTAGTTAAGAAAACAACGATTCTGGAAACTAAGTGGTAAACCTTAGTTAGTAGAACTAAGTAGTAATTCTTAGTATAACACGAGAAGGAGCGAATGTCCGTCTGAGTAAAAAGAAGGCTCCAACGAATTGGGTTACGAAGCCCGAGGCTTCGAGGGGACGTAAGGGTACTCTTGGTATCCCTCTGTGAGGCTACAGATGATCCTCCTGGGCTCACAGAGGTTAAGTTCTGCATTAGAAGAACCAGGGGTATGTCTTGGTTGCAATATATGGCAACCTAAAGACTAGGATGGACCGGCGTGATTCGGCGAGAAAACGGTAGCCCTGTGATAGCAACTCATCGTCTACCATCCATCTTGAGTCAATCGAGATACGTGAAGCGGAAAGGCAGAGAACTCCAAAAGACCATACACTTGCTATCTAATTATGGGTGAGGATGGCCATAGGATAGTGGGGCACCGGGGGCCTGCGTATAGTTCTCCTTTTTCAAGGTGTGCCTTACATTAGTTGAGGGAGGGGTCTAGTGGGACCATAGCCACTGGAATAAAAACAGACCTTAGCATCTGCATCGGCAGATATCTGAAAGCTCCCGACCGAGTTCTGTGTTTCTTGATTTGCCCTGCCACAGGACTCGGGCCGCACATTACAGGACATGTGCATCTAGACAAGCGATAACGATTCGCGATACATGCGTGGGGAAGTATAGGAACATATACCACTCTAGGTAGTGTGTCCTAGACTTGGGGGCATCGTTCGACAGGTAGCATAATCCCTAGTTGGACTAGGTGGCATAAACCCTGAAATCCGAGAAGCGTTCAGCAGATAGCGTAAACTCTAGTTGAATCTAGAAAGCACTTGATAGAAAACCCTAGATTAGATCTAGGTAATAACTAATAAATGGATGCCCGAACGCAATGGAAACTACAGGGATTGGGATCACGTTATCGTTACTAGTTGGGACACTTGTTAGGCGGTGCAGAGATATAGAAACCAGTATAACAAGGAAATAGCGAAGCAGCGAAAGTATTAGAGCATATCCAGCTTATCTTATCTTAGCATATCTTATGTTAATCTTGCCAACCCTATCATCATGGTGTTATCTTGTATTCAGTTAATTCATGTCATTTTGTTTTTCCATGTTCACATGCTAGAAGTTACTGAACTTACTCAGGCTTTATGTCTGACTCTGTTTTTCTTTCGTCTTCTTTTCTTCCATTCCCCTCCCCCCCCCCCGGTAGTAAAGGAGGGAATAGTATAGCTCAGGTTAAGTCGGACTGTCACTCTTTCCCAGCTTGAAGATTTGTCGAAGTTTTGCTTGGATTCTCTTTTCAGATGCTATGGCTGGCTCTTGCTACAATTGGGGAATATAAATGTTGTTTTATGCTTCTTTATTTTGTAAGACAGATGATACTCTGATATTGTAAAGAAATCGTTGTACAAATTATTTTATCAATAAAGCAAGGTTTTATTTTCCACTGTTTAATTTTTGTCTGTCTTGTAATTTATCTGCATCTTTTACCCAAAATGCTCCACAGAACTTAGTGCATTCTCTTTGTGAGTGACACTAACGGATGTGGGGTGTTACACGTGGTATCAGAGCTGAAGGTTACCAGATCAGATAAAAGATTTGAAAAATTATTTTCAAAACGGTTTTAAAAGAAGCATTTTCAAGATAAAAGATTTGTTTTGAAGGCATATTCCCCAAAAGCCATACGCACTATCTTCTCTTCCTTTGTTTGAATTCTTGTCTCCTTCTTTCTTGAGTCTCTGGGGCTCCTAGCTTTCTGGGATGTAACCTCATCGAAGGGCGAAGTAGTGCCCGACTTCCATCTATGGTTGTGGTTGTTTCACTTACGGCCAGTTTTCTTTCAAGCTTATAGGGTTTTCTGTACGATGGAAGCAGCTTTCGAGAGATTTGTCAACATGACTACACACGAAAGAGGATAAGGAGTTTGGCTAAGGAGCACAACCCAAGGATGAGGAGTCATGGACTTGGCTCACAAAGGAGGAAGGAATTATAAAACCTAAGACAAGAGGATGTATCTTTACTAAGGTGTAATTAAGGGCCAAGGACAAGATTTTCAGAAGGGCAAGTATATACTTTCACCACCAAGCGTACCTAGGAGAAAAGTAATAAAGTTCTGTTGGAAGAGTCTAGTTTTGCTGTTCGTACTCTTTCCTTTAGTTTTAGCGCTTCGCATTTGTTCATATCCACTTCCATAGTGGAGTCTCTGCACCATAGTAGTTGTATAGAAGAAAGATCCCACTAGAGTCTCAAATCCAATTGGTGGTCCGACCAATTTATTTTTGGTTAGTAGGGATTTGAGAATAGCTATCGAGTTTGCTTATATCATCTCACGTAGATCGTCTAAATTCGGAGGAGATATTCCTTGGGTGCTTGTCTGATATTGGTTGAGGCCTTTGGGGTTTGTACTTGAGGAATGTCGAGTTCGACTAGGATGGTTTGCGAGAGAGATGAATAGTTGTGGTCGGCACTCTAAAAAGCACGTAATGACCTTTTGACCCTCATAGTTATGGCGTGATGGATAAGCTGAGAGGAGAGACCTCAAACCATCTTGGTATATACACTTGGTATCATAGTTAATATCTGTTTATTTTGGAAATGAAGGTCAGAAACTTCACAATCGTGAAGTTAAATTAGTTAAGATGCAGTGGAGTAAAGCTCAAGAAGGCTAGATACTAGCATCATACCCTTTTCCTTAAGGGTGCATCCTTGATTTCTTTTTGTAGGAGCTTTACGCATAATTGTTTCTCTCTTTCCAAAGTATATCACCTAGGTCGTATCTTCGATCCTTAGGTAGAAGCCAATGGTTGTAAACATGTATTTGAAACATGTTATGGTTGATGGTTGCTAATGGTTGCTCGTGAATGCATATGCATACGTATTAGACACTAGATCAGTTCAGACGCTTTCATTTACAGATAGGTAATTGTTTGTAAGTTGAGCTTGATATGTTATCATATGGATGTTGCATATGGATGAATGGCTGTGCACGCATGTAGTATTTACATAACTAGGGATGCTTGCATACATGATTGGACGCATGGCACTGACATGATTCGCATTAAGGAGGTCAACTGAATCAGTAGACCGCCTGATTTTGCATTAGATAAAGACATATACACACACTATGCATGTGAACATGAAAGCATTAGAAATCTTTTAAGGACAATGAATGCCTGTGATTGAATGGTTGAGTAGATGGGTGATTGAATGGTAGGACACATTCTTCCTAACTTGAAGATTTCGGGGACGAAATCCTTTTAAGTGAGGGAGAATGTAACACCCCGTAATTCTACGACACTAAGACTCACAAATCAAGGCAGAATTAAATTTTAAAATCAAAATCAAGGGAAACGGGTTGCGCCATTGTGTTCGTCTCGGAATTCTGCATGAGATAGAGTCCGAGTTTGCGTTAATCGGACTCCGTATGAAGGAGTTACGGTCTTCAGAAGTTTCAGAATTCGATTTAAAATTCGAACAGGTCAGAAAACGAGTTCAAAATTCAAAATTGGACCCAGATTGGTCTAGGCGGGAATTTTCCCGCCCAAGACCCAGGTCGACTGGGTAGTCGACCTGGGTCACCCAAGTCGACTGGGTAGTCGACCTGGGGGTCGACCCCCCCCCCCCCCCGCTTTTTCCAGTTTTCTGAACCTGGTTCGTTCTGATGTATTTGGTCACGTTTTTTGCCTAGGTTCGTCCGCCTAACCCTATATAAACAGCCCTAGTCTCCTTCTCTATTCACAATTCTTTTCTATCCTTATGCTGCCTCTGAGAAAATGTATAAATAAATAAAAATAAGAAGATAATACGAAAATCCAAGACAAGGTTATGCTGCTCAAGACTTTCAAGAGGAGATTCAAGTCAAGCTAGGATTCAAGTGAAGATTCAAACGACTTCAACGACTGTTTTTCTACGAATCTAATCTAATCTCTGTAAGTCAGTTACTTTTTAGATTTGAATGCTTTCTCTATTCGTGACATGAAATTAAAGGAATAAAAGAATATGCCAAATCTTTCTATTCGAATCTGTGCCAATATCTTTGGACCTAATTAAGGACTGTTATGATTCGATGACCAATTAGGCCTTGCCTATGACTATGGACATTGCCTATGACCATGAACATTGCCTATGACTATGAACATTGCCTATGACTATGAGCATTGCCTATGACTATGAACATTGCCTTTGACTGTGACTGTGACTATGAGAATTATTTTCTTGACCAAGCCTATGCCTTTGATTAGGAAACATAAACTAATTGCCTATGACATAACAAGAACAGCTGTGATTAAACACCTATGATTCATGACTAGGAAAGTGTTGCTTAAGTTTTGTGACTGTGAAATTGGGTCTAAACCTGATTTTCTGTTCTGTCTATTCTTGGTTTTCTTTGGTTTTAGACCTTGGGAATTTACCTATTAAGTTAGGTCTACCCATGTTCTTGAACCTACGTCTATATTCTGTCTATTCTTGGTTTTCTTTGGTTTTAGACCTTGGGAATTTACCTATTAAGGTAGGTCTACCCATGTTCTTGAACCTACGTCGTTATTCATCCCTTTTTATGTCAATAGATTTTCAGACCTATAGGCCTTCGATGTTTTAGATCAATTTCAGTGAAATTCGTTAGGTCTGTAATTAGTAAATTATCATTTTATGCCAGTTGTTATCTTTTTCATAGCATTTTTGGTTCATTCCCTATTTTCTACGAATCTAGAGTTATCTATAATCTAGATTGAATCACGATTATACGAACGGTAGGAATACGATTTGGGCAAAATATGAAATTTACTAAAAACATAGTTATAAACTTGGAAATTGGCATAAATTGGGAACATGAATTATGGCATGTTCATAGAAATGCAAATTGGATAAATTTGACATAAATTATAGGATGTGTAATTTGAATCTAGTATTGACTTGTAAATCTAGCATTTACATGAACTGTGAACTAGAATAGTAAGTCTAGTTTGACATGAACTGTAATTAAGATGTTAAATCAGAATTGGATTAGCTAATTTGGCATATTGGCATAAATTTGAAATTGGCCATAATTGGGAATAATTGTCATGTTTAGCAAAATCATGGTTAGTGACACTTAATTTGGTATAGTTTACATACCAAAAAGGCATAAATATGATATAGAGGGGAAAATGGGCCATAAGAATAAATGTTGACAATTTACATTAAAAGAGGAATTAGGAAATAAGTAAATTAGGAATAATTTACTTATAGAATTTGTCCTAAATGAGAAAATGTAAATTTAGACAAATTAAAAGTTTATTAACGACATCTCTTTCAAAAATACACCAGAAAGTTCTAGGGTAACAGAGAGGATAGTGTCTAGGCTTGGGTTTGGAAAATACAAGTTTCCTGCTCTCCCTTGCTATCCCTAATTGATCCGACGGACGGGATGGTTACTTTCGAAACCTGATTTGAAAATTAATCAAAACCCTTTGAACTTAGAAAACACGAATATGCCTAACCCGAGGTTAGACTGAGTTGCGATGTAAACCTGCCCGGAACCAGCCGGCACATCCAGTATTCGCAACAACATCTGTCTAATGTGAGTGGTAGCGGCTTTAATTTATTTAGTTAAAGCTAAAACAAGAATAGTAGGTATAAGTTAACTAAGACACTTAACCAATTCAACATGAGTTACTGATGATACTTAACCAGTTTAACAAGATAAATGAAGAGGGTTAAGTTAGCTTGAATTGACTAATGACACTTAACCAATCCAAATTGACGGGAAAGGGAAGTAAGTAGTAAACCTTAGTTAAAAGGAGCTAAGTAGTAAACCTTAGTTAAGAAAACAACGATTCTGGAAACTAAGTGGTAAACCTTAGTTAGTAGAACTAAGTAGTAATTCTTAGTATAACACGAGAAGGAGCGAATGTCCGTCTGAGTAAAAAGAAGGCTCCAACGAATTGGGTTACGAAGCCCGAGGCTTCGAGGGGACGTGAGGGTACTCTTGGTATCCCTCTGTGAGGCTGCAGATGATCCTCCTTGGCTCACAGAGGTTAAGGTCTGCGTTAGAAGAACCAGGGGTATGCCTTGGTTGCAATATATGGCAACCTAAAGACTAGGATGGACCGGCGTGATTCGGCGAGAAAAGGGTAGCCCTGTGATAGCAACTCGTCGTCTACCATCCATCTTGAGTCAATCGAGATACGTGAAGCGGAAAGGCGGAGAACTCCAAAAGACCATATACTTGCTATCTAGTTATGGGTGAGGATGGCCATAGGATAGTGGGGCACCGGGGGCCTGCGTATAGTTCTCATTTTTCAAGGTGTGCCTTTCATTAGTTGAGGGAGGGGTCAAGTGGGACCATAACCACTGGAATAAAAACAAACCTTAGCATCTGCATCGGCAGATATCTGAAAGCTCCCGACCGAGTTCTGTGTTTCTTGATTTGCCCTGCCACAAGACTCGGGCCGCACATTACAGGACATGTGCATCTAGACAAGCGATAACGATTCGCGATACTGGGGAAGTATAGGAACATATACCACTCTAGGTAGTGTGTCCTAAACTTAGGGGCATCGTTCGACATGTAGCATAATCCCTAGTTGGACTAGGTGGCATAAACCCTGAAATCCGAGAAGCGTTCAGCAGATAGCGTAAACTCTAGTTGAATCTAGAAAGCACTTGATAGAAAACCCTAGATTAGATCTAGGTAATAACTAATAAATGGATGCCCGAAGGCAATGGAAACTACATGGATTGGGATCACATTATCGTTACTAGTTGGGACACTAGGTAGGCGGTGCAGAGATATAGAAACCGGTATAACAAGGAAATAGCGAAGCAGCGAAAGTATTAGAGCATATCCAGCTTATCTTATCTTAGCATATCTTATGTTAATCCTGCCAACCCTATCATCATGGTGTTATCTTGTATTCAGTTAATTCATGTTGTTTTGTTTTTCCATGTTCACATGCTAGAAGTTACTGAACTTACTTAGGCTTTATGTCTGACTCTGTTTTTCTTTCGTCTTCTTTTCTTCCGTTCCCCCCCCCCCAAGGTAGTAAAGGAGGGAATAGTATAGCTCAGGTTAAGTCGGACTGTCACTCTTTCCCAGCTTGAAGATTTGTCGAAGTTTTGCTTGGATTCTCTTTTCAGATGCTATGGCTGGCTCTTGCTACAATTGGGGAATATAAATGTTGTTTTATGCTTCTTTATTTTGTAAGACAGATGATACTCTGATATTGTAAAGAAATCGTTGTACAAATCATTTTATCAATGAAGCAAGGTTTTATTTTCCGCTGTTTAATTTTTGTCTGTCTTGTAATTTATCTGCATCTTTTACCCAAAATGTTCCACAGAACTTAGTGCATTCCCTTTGTGAGTGACACTAACGGATGTGGGGTGTTACAATGAGTATTCTCAAATGTTGCATACAAGTATGCAATTATTCTTATTAAGTGCATGTAAGTATTCAAACGTTCAGCGTGTATGCATATTTTCTTTTATCGTTGAATATTTGTTCCATTTGTTTTTTAACCTGCATATTTTCCAGTTTAAAATTTCATATAAAAAAACAAAGGCGACATCGACTATTGGAATGATTCTGCAAATACTTGCACTTATGTAAGCAATTATATGAAAAAAGGCATAAATGTATGCAATTATTCAAATTATGCCTAGACTACAAAAAAATTAAAGCATTCCCATTTACGTTTACAACTAATAACAATATTTTCATATAACTATGACACTAACCTAATTATTAAGACAATACAAATATGCATAACATATAACAATACTAGAATTTAAGCATGCTAGTATTATGAACAACTGAATATAGGAAAGTAGCAATTCATAATTTCATTTAAGATCAGAAGAATTTGTGTAGGTACATAAATTTCATCCATAATTCAGTAATGGAACTACATAGTCATGTCGTAGTAATTCAGTATTTTAGCTATCAATTTCTCGACCAAATCTATACATGATTTCAAGCTTTCTCCTGCTAGCTTTCAACTGCATCATTTTATTTTGCATTAGGTCTCTGCAAAACAAGGAAAACATTTTTAAATAACCATGTTCAAATGCAAACAAGTATGAAACAAATATTGGATATTGCACATTTGTATGAAACAGTTATTACTACGTCAACAAAATCATGCAACAATCATTATATAAGTGCACACTTGAATTGTAAAATTTTAGATTTACTGCACAGAATTTATGAAATTATTTGTTGAATTCAGAGATTTGTTGATAAATCAACCAATAATTTCATAACTATGTTCAACATTTGTTATTAGATGCATATAATTTTGTAACAAACATGAGCTAAATATATATTTGCATGCAATACATCTGAATAGCTGCATATAATCATGCAGATATCTTCTGATAGTTGCACATTTGCGTGCAACATTTCCTGTCTAATTAATATACTATTGGACGAATCATGTAATAAATGCACACTTGTACTCATTAATTTTGAAAATTTGCATAGAGGAATGCCATATTTTTGTTTAAATTCATTAATTTATGCAAGTAAAATTCCTAAATTTTTGAATATACGCATCTGTGATGAACATTATATTCATATACCCAACTGTTTTTAATATGTGATTATATGTCTTCATACGTAACAAATATATGCATACATCTATGAAAATAATGTAAATACATGCATATTTCCATTCGGAATTTCATTATATACTCATTTATGTAAATCAAATAATTTTGCAACATTCACGATAAAAATCACATCATCAGCAAACATTTCTGGCTAAAAACATTCAACCATATTACTAATTTTGCATATTTCTTAAAAAAGTCTTTTAACAACGTTTAAAATCTTAAAACAAACGATAGTACGAAAAAATTTTGCAACCTAAAACATTTTTCCAAACAAATTTGCATGAATAATTGTATGTAATCATATAATCGTGCAACAATTCCAAGTTAATCCATATTTTAACTTGAAATATGACAATATTAGAAGTTAAATAACAGAAAAAATAAAAAAAAATTACCTTTGTTCTCTCTATGTCGATAATATTTTCTAATCAAATCGGCAAATATTTTGTGCGTCTTCACTTGATCGAGATTGAAAAAATCAAAATCGGCTGAAAGTTTTTAATTTTCTTCTTCCATCGGCTGACCTAATTATGCGGCATGAGAATTGAAGCCAAAACGCGTTGAACGAAGACTTTTAGGGTTTAAAAGGGTATAATCGGAATTTTTTCAGCAGAAATTCAAAAATAGGGATGTTTTCTATATTCTTTTTATCAGCGGTTTTTTTTTCTATTTTGAAACTTAATAGGGACCTGTAAAAAACGCACCCTATAAAATAAGATGTGGTATATGGCTATCCTACCTTAAAACAAGTATGGAGTGGGCAGTGTAATATCGGTATGAAAAGTGACGTTTTTGATCCTTTGAAAATAAATCAGTAAAAAGGTTCTTGAGTATACCAATATAAGAAAAACTTGTCGAAACATGGATGTAAATCGACTAAATCTTGGGTTTGAACAATGTGGGGTATCGAAGAAGAATGCTACAATGAGTCATTTCTCCTTAAGTGGGCCAAACGGAATTTAGAACTTACAAATTTGAAAATTTGAGTGAGAAAAAATATGATGCATGAAAACGGACTCAAGAAATCCAACAAATGTAGGTGTAAAATCATTCTTTTTTTTTAAGATTATTTTTACTTGCACATTCTAACATGTATAACAAGGGCTGACACGCTTACTCCAGAACACGACTAACATCTGCACGGTCTCAAGCTAGCAACTTAGAAAGACACATTATGACTCAATGAATAAATAATGTTCATTCCCATCACCTAGCAATTCATCTTATCAATAAAGAACCAAGGTGTTATTCATGACGTTTAAGTTAATCCTTGTTCAACGAATGACCTAGTTCATAAAATTTGATTGCTGGCGTAATGTAAATTCCCCCCACACTTAATTGTGACTATATCCTCACAGTCATTAATCAGACATATCTTAGTGAAAGGGAAATAAAATAAGTGGGTAAATGTGGCTTACTGGATGCATGTGCAGAAAATACGCAGTCATCGAATAGATGAACCGGTCGACAATGGACCAATGGATCGGGTTCATTAAAATTATGAGACACAACTGAAGCACAGAAAACCAAATCATATTGGATTTTATATTATGTGTCAGATTTAGAAAAACAAATTTTGGTTTTTCAAAAGTTTGAGTTGCTAATTTTAAAATTTTGATCTTACAATTGTTCCTAAAATCGAATTGAATTTCTATAGTTACTAAAGAAAGGTCATCGAGTCAGGGTTCAGCAAAAGTTTCAAAAACAAAGTTTGACTTGTTCAGATGATGTATAAATTGAGAGACATGTGTATCATTCTCACCCCCACACTTGTTTCGAGAAATATTGTTCGGTTTTGCTTTGATATTTGAAATGTTGTTGACTAAAGGTTCATTCTAAACCTAAAGTTAAAACCAAAAAAATGAATTTTCGGTAAATTTCGAAATCGTGTTTTCGTAAAAACAGTGTTATTCCAAAAAGAGTTTATATACTGCAGAAATTTATCACTGAAAAACAAGTGATCAAAGTGAGGTTCAGTTGAAACGATCAAGTCGTAAGGGGTTTCAACAATTTCAGAAAAATCGTCATTGTGTTTAAGATCATCTTCAGTCGTTGCTTTCAACCGCAAGAAGTTCAAAGTTTTCAAATGTTTCATTTTCTGTTTCAGACCTAACAACACTATTGTCAATCAGTTCAAGAAGTTTTCGCTCATCGAAGTCATCCTCAACTAAACAAGTTGTTACCGACTTCGTCATTTCTTTCAAGTTGACAATCTAAAGTTGCTAAATTTTCAAAATTTTCAGAATCTGAGAGAGGAAAATCAAATTGAAGATTGACATCTTCGTTTTAAGAGAATTTTAATTCAAATTAATTACACAGATTTTAACAACTTTATTAAGATTTTTATCAATTTCAAAAGTTGTTAGTTGAAAATTTTTGATTCTAGTAAGAGTTGAATTTTCAGTAGAAGTATGAGTTTGAGTTTGAATTTCAATTTCACATAAATCAGTGTTTTGCACAAGAGATTATTCAAAATTTTCATTTTAATCAACAGTCATATCATTAAAATCATCAACAATCGTTATGTAATGTTGTGAAGTTAATGGTTGATTATTTGTTTCAAAAGAAGCATCGACAGAAACTTGTTTGTCACTAGATTGGGATTTAAAGTTGTTGTACAAGTCTGTAACCTTAGCAATTTGAATAACTATCCTAGGACTTTCAATGCAACTCAGTTTGCAATCTTTTCTTTTTTAAACTAGTTCTTCGAAGTAAGTCAAGCCAAGTTTCATGAAATCCTCAAATTCATCAATTTCATCAATTCCCCCCAGTACTTGATTTTTTAGATTTTGCCAAAGTTCAGTAGTGTAACGAGCCTATTATTTAATGATATGCATGTTTTCGATATCTTTATTTTCATAATCTTGTTTTTCATCTAAAGTTCGCGCCCATTCCTTGATTTCCGCATGAAAAATTCAAATTTTATGCATTAATTGATCAATTTCACTCATGCTTTCTTCAAGAAAATGGCAAAATTGTTAGACTTCAATATGTTGTTTTTTAAATTCATCATTTCTATATGTTCCTCACTGGTTGACCGTAAAAATCCATAACCAACATCGCCAGAAATTTAGCTTTTTCACAACACATTTTTCATAGTCGATAACCAAACTTATATCTCCACTCGAATTACGAAAATCATTTTGGTTTTGATCATTGAAAACCATGTTGAATTGTTTAGATTTTCAGCACTTTGCTTAGTCATTTGGGCGAACTGTCGACTCACCTTAGATAAATTCTCCTTAATCGAAATTTTTTTGGTTTGAAATACATTTTGATTTGAATTGTAACCAAAATCATTTAAGTTTTGAAAAGAATTGCAAATTTGGTTGTACATGGGGAAAGCGCGCATGTACTAGAAGAAGAGAGTTTTTCATCGAAAAATCAGTTGCAAAACTTGTGGCTCTAAAGAAGTTCTTAAAAAATATGTTAAAATTAACAACTTCGGATTTTATGAATACAAGTCCAGGCCAAGTTCGGACAGGGGTTATCAGTGTACCACAAATCCCCGTGGAAACACACTGGGGGTTTAAGAAACTATTTGAGTTCGAGACTACCGTTCCTTAGACACCTTGAGACTACCAATCCTAATTGTCAATTTAATAAATATTTTGTCTTATGAGCTTTGGGGAATCCTCGATTCGATTTCGAAATATTTTATTTCAAAAACAAACTATCAAATTTATCCCACGTTTATTTTAAAATTTCCAACCACACATCAATAGGCAGAATAATCAGTCACAGAACAAATACAGAACAATAAATTGCAAAAATAAAAATTTTACAAGCAAGTCGCGGCACCTGCAGAATTTTTTTACAAACAATTTCTATATATTTTTATTTGTAGTAGAGCACCTGTAGAGTTTAGAAATCACTCACTTAAATCGGCAGTCCGTCCAGTGCAATTGAGTAACGCTAGCGCGTTCACACCCGGTATTTACCTGCTTGAATTATTTCTTCACTTTGGTCCTGTGATGTTTGAATTATTTTTTAAAAAAACTAAAATGAAAAGAAAGAATGGAAAAAAGATTGCAAACCCAGCTAAAAAGAAAATTTTTTTTGAAGAGAAAAGAAATAACACAAACTAAAAAAACTAAACAGAATAAAAAACTAAACTACTCAACTCAAAAAAGAAAGAGAAATAACTAAGATTAACAAACTAAAAAAAAGTAACAAATAAAAACTAGGCTAACTAAACTGAGTCAAAACCAGGTTGGTCTACACCTGGCATCAAACCGCACTGAACCAAAATAAAATCACACTTGGTGTTTAAATAAAATCACAAAACAACAAGCTTCCCAATTCAAAATACACGAAAGCCAGATTACACACAAGCTACTCAATTTCGGATGCATCAATATTTTACTCAAAACAAGGTCACGCGTTCACACGCTGTTAATAAACCAAAACTCAACCCTTGTTGACCACAAAATTCTAATCTACAAAAAAAAATAGAACTCGCGCCCACCTTTTCATGTTTTTTTAACAAATAAATAATAGAATTTCGCCGATACTAATAAAATCATAGAATCGAATATTGGGAGTCTCGATGCTTTTTCAATTGCTTGAGATTTGTGTTGTGTTGATGAATGCGTTGTCGGTGTTGGATTCGGATTGGTTACTGAAAGGTCGTGCTTCAGGATGCGAGATTGGGGATTCGCGGTGGCAGTGAGGTGCTCCGAATTTTGTTCACTAGGGACTTGGGGTTTGCGATTTGGGGTGAAGGTGAATTGGTTGGAGCGACTTTGGTAGTTGAGGTGCTGATTGCGATCGGTTGCGGTTTACTGAAAGGTTATGGATTTTTGGGTTCGATTTGAGGTTCTTTCAGGTTTATGGGTGAGGCATGAGGTGTTTGAAGATAGCAAGTTGAATTGGAGTTGAAGTATGAACTGAGGCTGAGGTTTTGAAGTGGAAGAGGATATTGAGAAGAAGGTTTGGGTTACAATCTGATGAGTCGTAATATGGTATCAAATGGGTGATGAACTTGGAAGTAGTGAATAATGGCAGGGGGTTTGTTTGAATGTAAATGATATGTGAATATGTAAAGGCTTTGAAAGTTTGTTGAATTGAGGGTTTGTGAGTTGAAACAGTTCTGAGATTTGTAGCACTTCAGTTTTGGGTTGAAGTGGTCATTAACAGGTTGTGATTGGTGATATTGATGTCTATTTGTTGGTCTTTGTGTAAGCAGTGTTGAGAAGGGTGGTGAAGTTGAAGAGTGTATATAGAGTGGTTGGCTTGAGGGTGCATTTCCTTTGAATGGAAGAGGGTGGTATGGTGGTCAGTTTTTGAATGGAAGGTATGGTGGTTGAAATGGAGATATAGAATTGACAATATGGCTTGTTTGGTTGTAGAATGTCTTGTGTGGTGGAAGTGGCTGAATTTGGAAGTGGGTAATGGAGCAGTGTGTTCGCTACACGATATTTCTATTGAATTAGAAAATCGTCGCGAATATTGAAATAACCGCAAGTGCACGGCGTACTAATACGTAGTGAGTGCGAGTCGATCCACGGGGAAAGAAGTGATTTCAATTTTATTCAATCGAATTAAACCAAACTTTGAATTGTTCTAATAAAAACTATTGAAACTAGACACGAAGTTGAGAGCGAAATATGAAATTAGAGAGTAATTTAGAGGTAAATCTACTCTCACATTTATGTAAGTTCTCAAACATACAATGTATGATCTCAATAAGTGATATAAATGCAACATTTAAACCACTTATGATTCTCATGAAAATGAAACTAAAGCAAAACTATTCTAAGTATGGTCTATGAACTATTGGCTAGAACTATAGACCATCAAATTTTGTTCATACTTTCATTTCAAAATCAATAATCACTTAGCAAATATTGATGTAACTTGTGTTAATATTGAATAAGAATAGATCATTTGCAAATGCAACATAACCTATCAAACCCATATGTATAAACTTACATCAATATTCACTAACATTAAGCACATATCAAAGATCACAAATCATACACTTGTTGAACTTACACAAAGTTAGAGAGCATCATTACCCCCTAAATCAAGGGATTAGCCACTCATATGTGTTATCATATCAACACATGTAAGTTTCGACATTAGAAAATTAAGCAAAATGAAAGATAAACTAAGTAAAACAAGAAGAGAACTAAACTAAGAACATAAAGTAAATCTAAGCTATGAGCATGAAAGTAAATCTAAGCTAATGAACATGAATGTAAATAAATCTAAACTATGAACATAAAGTAGAGCATATAAATTAAAAGTGACAAAAGATAGACATAAAAGAAATAGGCTTGGAAGCCATTTTTATTTATTTGATCACTTACACTTTCGTATGCTAAAAAGGAGATGCAAAATACATGAAACAAAGGGGTATATAAACATGATCTAAAACCCTAAAACCCAAATCACTCATAATGGGAAATCCCCAAAATGGCCCTTCATGAAGCTTCTAATCCTCTCTTAGCCACTAATGAGTCATGTAGGATGCATGAGGCCTTTTGCCTCATTCAATTAGTCTTTAATAAGAAGCTTTAAGAGAAAGTGGTTAATTTGAGAGGTGGGGTCCTCCATAATCATGTATGAGAATTATTTCCTCTTCATTCCTTTGTATGCATGCATTTGTGCTCCAAATCTTCATGTGTATGCATTATTTGTGTTCCAAAATTCCTATTAGAGACAATAACAAAGAACAAGTAAATGCAATCACAAAATAAAACATGCATAAGTGATCAATTTTTCCCAAAATGAGTTATGATTTTGAAAATATTTAAAACATGGTTTGATCGTGTAAAACACCCAAAAATGTTCATTTAATTAATTAACAAGAATAAATATATGAATATAAATGTGCATTTTTACGTGCACATCAAATACCCCCACACTTATCTTTTTATTCTTCCTCGAATAAAGTAAAAAAAAAACTAAGATAAATCCACTTTCGTAGGGAGCACGATTGCATTGAGCGTATGCAACAAGCCGTTAAACCTCTGGGTGTCCCCAGTAGGACGAGTGTTGTCTCGTGAGGGTTTTCAGCGGATACTACCCACAAAATCCAAAATTTAAATGCAAAAATATCTACAAAAAATGCTAGATTCGAAAATATTCACAAGATGAATGAAGGTTTTTAAAAGAGTATTTACAAATGGGTAATTTACTTTTAAATTATAACACAAAGGAGTTAACACAAGTTTGGGTCGTCACTATGAAATTTAAGTCCGTTACTAATCAAAACTTCAAACAAAAGTCAGTTATCGCTACAAACTCCTCCAGCTTGGCCAGTTGTTTTGTTAGAAACATAGTGCAAATATGAAATGAATTCTGTAATCGATATCAACAATCGTAAGATGGCATCTTTAATTACTTTTGGTTAGCAAGTTAGGTCAAATAAGTGAAGAGTGTGCTTGGATTTCAAGTGCTAACTCTCTCTTTATTACAAAATATTTACATTATTATTATTTACAAATACCTAGGTATACCACTCATACACTGCACTACGACTTACGTGAGGGTCAGTAATCCTAAGGTGTCCAATCTCATGAAATGAGACCAAGATATACCGACGCTGACTTTGTCAACAAGGTGCCGGATAGAGCTTGGCGGGTTTGCACACCAACGCCAGATGTACCAGCAATGTTGGATACCCTTGGATTATTATATATATATATATATATATATATATTCTTTTCTCTTCTTCTTTTTTTTTCTTTTTTAAGAGAGAGAGTTTAGCGAGAATATCTTAGCACAACTTCACTTGAGCGATCTAAAATGTTAATGTAAGTAATCTAAATCAACCATGCAATTAATCGGATTACAATTTAGAAAACACTTCATACTCATCACCTATGAATTTCCCTATATACCGGCTACACTAAATTTGCTCATAATTCAAACTTTTCTTTCGTTATCCGTTAAGAGAAGTAAAATTCCAAATATTTTAATCGTACGACCAAAACCGTATATCTACTTCATCGTGCCCATTTAAAAGTAAATTAAAATGCTTTTTTTTTGGTTTTTTTTTGGATGAAAAAAAGAAAAGGAAAGCGTGAAAAAAGAAAAGAAAAGCGAAATCTATGCAAAAACCAAAATAAATATGAAGCTCCCCCCACACTTGATTTTGACCGTGTCCCCACAGTCAACCCAAGTAAAAGGAGAAAAGAAAATTTTGAAAACATGCGCTATATTTACAAGAGAGAAAGAAAAAAGAAATATTTACAGTATATCAAAAAATATATTGACAAGAAGTAAATGAAACGGTCTTCTAAAGACCGATTCATTTGTCTCTTCAAGTGTGAGAGCCACAACTTAAGCTCGAAAAACCAAATCGTAAAAGCTTTTGAAGTTAGACATAGATTCAGAAAAACGAATGTCGTTTTATTAAATATTGAATGAGTTGAATTATTTTCGATGATTTTTGGGGTAGATTGAATAATTTATTGAATTTCATGATTGGTTTCACCAATTTGGATTTCAAAATTATCATTGAAAAATTCTTTAGAATTATTGATTTCAAAATCAAA
Organism: Allium sativum; assembly: GCA_030737875.1. Lineage (NCBI taxonomy): Eukaryota > Viridiplantae > Streptophyta > Magnoliopsida > Asparagales > Amaryllidaceae > Allium > Allium sativum. The sequence goes on from CM060926.1 coordinate 840,248,590, forward strand.
ATGGTGATTCAAATCTACTTGTTCAGAATTCAACTCTTCTATGAAAAGTCCAAAAAATTCATTTTCGTTAAATTCATCTTCCTTTGAATCATTAACAACTTCATTACTTATATCATTTTCAAAGTCTAAAGTTGTTATTTTCAAATTTTCAGAAAAAGGAAGATCGAATTTTAAATTTTGTTCCACCTTCTCATCAGAATTGAAATCCAACTCAATTACCGTGTTATTAACAACTTCGTTAAGATCGTCATTTTCTATTTCGAAAGTTGTTATTTCAAAATCTTCTATTGTGGGCAAAGGTGGATTATCGTTCAAATCGCCACACGTTGAAACTTGATTTTGTTGGTCACGTCGTTTCAAGTATGTTTCAAATACCATATCCAAGTGATTATCAAAAATTTCGTTCATTTGCTCAACAAAATCAAAGTTATAATTATTAACTTGAGTAATTTGAAATTGTTGAGAACAAAAATCGTTAATCGCACCATCATTGAAATTATTCCCATTTCCAAAATCATTTGTAAGGTGATTCACATTTCCATTTTGAATTTGAAATTCATTTTGAAGTTCGAAATTGTATTGGCTAGGGTTAGGATCAAAATCATTTGAATTTGAATTTGGAATTGAATTTTGAATATTTTAAAAACTTTGACTTGAATTGTTGCACAAATATGAATTACACCATTCATTTATTCTTTGATTTTGTTGTGTGCTCATTTCAAGTAATGATTCAATCTGTGTTTCAAGAGTTGAAGGTTGATCATTAGTTTGAAAATTATATGGTGGAAAATCAGAGTTATTTCGAAAATTTTGAAAAGTTGATGGTGTAAAATCCAAAGTGTTTGGACAATAGTTGTTATTAAAATATCCATATGAATTTGGTGCAAAATTATATGGATTATATTGATTTTCACAACTATCATAAAATTTGTAGGAATAAGGAATTTGAGACATTTTCAAAAGAAATGGTTCTTTTTTTTCTTCTTTTTTTTAAAAAAAAAGAGAAAAGGAAATGTACACAAAAAAGAAAGCTTTTTTTTGGAATATTTGAATTTTTTTTTGGATTTTTTTTATATATGCATGAACCTGATGCAACTGTATGAATGCAATTTACTTATTTACAAATTCTAAAATTATATAATGACGGTTAGATTAATTTCAACAAAAAATTTCTCAACCAGTTAACGGACAGGAGTTATCGGTGCACCAGGAATCATCCTAGCAATGCAACCGAAGGTTTAAGTACCTTCAGAGGAACAACCGATATAATATTTACGAATCACCGTAATATTTATAAACGGTTACTACTCTGCCGTAGTCTAGACACCGAGAAATAAATCGTTAGGAAAAAAACCAATTTGTCATTATATAATAATGTCCTTAAAAAATAAAAATAAAACTAAATGAATGCAAAACAGAAATTAAACATGAATTACAATGCAACTACGAATGAATTTTTGTTTGTTTTTTGATTTTTTTTTAATGAAAATGCAAGCAAACAACAATGCAAGTAAATAAAAACAAGGGAGAAGAGAACAATACCAGAGGGTCTGAATTTATTAGCAATTTTTTTTTTAGCGGCAAATTTTTTTTTTTTAGCAAGCGAAGCGGTGTAAAGCAAAGCAAGGCAAATCCAAGTGAGCAATTCTTCTGATTTTCTGCTTGGGCAACCTGAAGAAAGTGGAAAAGATACCCCTTTTTTTCAATGATATGCTGAAAACAAATGCCCAAGACAAACTAAACTAAAATGAAAGGCAATAGAAAAATAAAACAAAAGCCAAAGTTTTTTTTTTAGATGAAGAACAAAGCAAACAAATAACACACGCCACACTCTTTAAAGGGGAAGAAAAAAAATTACAAATTCTAAGCCCAAACAAGACCCGGCCCAATAAGAATTGAAAAGAAAACCAAAGAAAACAAAGTAATGATCGGTCAAAGTCCAGAAAACTCCCATGCCAAATTCACGAAAATTAAACCACCACGCTAACTTAATTTCACCTTTTATTTTATTATAGCTCGAATAAAAATGAAACCAAATTCCCAAAAATAAAAATCCAGTTGTGCAATTTCGAGTGGAGTCAAATTGCGATTTCTCGAGGCGATTTGGAGCTGTTCAGGGGGAACTCGGTGAGTGCTATGTTGATCAGTGAATTCGGAGGTGCGGAAAGGTGGTTCTCAATTGGGGATTTGGTGATTTGGGCGGAATCGATGAAGTTGGTGAGATGAGTAGTAACTCGAAGCAGCTGTAGGCGGTTTGGTATCTAGGAGGTCGATTTGTAATGGAACTGCGTGTTCATGCATTTCTACAGGTGGTGACCGCACCGGCTTCTAGATATTCGGATTTCGTGATCCAGTTAGGTCCTGGTGACGAGTTCTTAAAGATGGAGGGAAGATCGTTGAAGCAGGGTAGTGAGCGTGGAGAAGTATGAGGTTGGATGATTGGGAAAACTGGTGGTTGATGAAGTAGAGCAAGCGGTGAGACTGGAATGCGGTTTATTGGAGGAGTATAGAGATGAACTGTTGATGTCTGTTGGGTAGTGTTTGTGGCTGCTGGGATGGTAGGGTGGTTTGTGGATGGCTTATGGCAGCTGATCAGTATGATGAAGTGTTTTCGTGAATGGTGAAGTTGTGAGGTTGTACACTTGGCTGAGGTATGTAGATGACGTCGATAGTGGACTAGAGTGAGCACAATTGAATGGAGAATGGTGTATTGGGAGGCAGTTAGCAGGCTGTGCTGGATGATGGAAAGTTGTTTGAACTGAAGGATGATGAATGTATTTGAAAGTGGAGGACGTAGCAGGGGGGTTATGATGGGGAATAGAAAAGAGAAGAAACTACAATTTGTAATGAAAACAAAGAGAAGAATGTATTTAAAATGAGTCAGAGATGTAATGCAAATGTATATACAAAACTGTAATGCTGAGTTGTGTCAATTTTTGTATATGATATGAAATTTTGCTCAAAACAGAGACTAAGCAACTGGAAAACAATACACAGTGAAACAGAAAACAGAAAACACACAGAAGAAAACAATACACAGTTAAATAGAAAACAGAAAACACACAGAAGACACAAGATGTGGATAGATGAAACAGAAATGAAAATAACAGCAACCTACTCTAAATCAAATGCACAAATCACACAATTGAACAAAATGAAAAGCTAACAACAAGCACTCATTTTTTCTTTTTTCTCTCTCTTTTTTTAAAAAAAAAAAAGAAAACAAACAAGAAAATTAACAAACACACACAAACAAACACAAATGAAAAACACATTCACACAAAATGAAAAAGAAACAAACAACACAAGTTTTTTTTTCTTATATAAGGAACAACAAATAACAAGAAAACTTAACTCGAAGAATAAAACTAAAATCAAAATCTCTCCCCGGCAACGGCGCCAAAAACTTGTTCGCTACAAGATATTTCTATTGAATTAGAAAATCGTCGCGAATATTGAAATGACCGCAAGTGCACGGCGTACTATTGTAATACGTAGTGAGTGCGGGTCGATCTACGGAGAAAGAAGTGATTTCAGTTTTATTTAATCGAATTAAACCAAACTTTGAATTGTTCTAATAAAAACTATTGAAACTAGAAACGAAGTTGAGAGCGAAATATGAAATTAGAGAGTAATTTAGAGGTAAATCTACTCTCACATTCATGTAAGTTCTCAAACATACAATGTATGATCTCAATAAGTGATATAAATGCAACATTTAAACCACTTATGATTCTCATGAAAATGAAACTAAAGCAGAACTATTATAAGTATGGTCTATGAACTATTGGCTAGAACTATAGACCATCAAATTTTGTTCATACTTTCATTTCAAAATCAATAATCACTTAGCAAATATTGATGTAACTTGTGTTTATATTGAATAAGAATAGATCATTTGCAAATGCAACATAACCTATCAAACCCATATGTATAAACTTACATCAATATTCACTAACATTAAGCACATATCAAAGATCACAAATCATACACTTGTTGAACTTACACAAAGTTAGAGAGCATCATTACCCCTAAATCAAGGGATTAGCCACTTATATGTGTTATCATATCAACACATGTAAGTTTCAACATTATAAAATTAAGCAAAATGAAAGATAAACTAAGTAAAACAAGAAGAGAACTAAACTAAGAACATAAAGTAAATCTAAGCTATGAGCATGAAAGTAAATCTAAGCTAATGAACATGAATGTAAATAAATCTAAACTATGAACATAAAGTAGAGCATAGAAATTAAAAGAGACAAAAGATAGACATAAAAGAAATAGGCTTGGAAGCCATTTTTATTTATTTGATCACTTACACTTTCATATGCTAAAAAGGAGATGCAAAATACATGAAACAAAGGGGTATATATACATGATCTAAAACCCTAAAACCCTAATCACTCATAATGGGAAATCCCCAAAATGGCCCTTCATGAAGCTTCTAATCCTCTCTTAGCCACTAATGAGTCATGTAGGATGCATGAGGCCTTTTGTCTCATTCAATTAGTCTTTAATAAGAAGCTTTAAGAGAAAGAGGTTAATTTGATAGGTGGGGTCCTCCATGATCATGTATGAGAATTATTTCCTCTTCATTTCTTTGTATGCATGCATTTGTGCTCCAAATCTTCATGTGTATGCATTATTTGTGCCCCAAAATTCCTATTAGAGACAATAACAAAGAACAAGTAAATGCAATCACAAAATAAAACATGCATAAGTGATCAATTTTTCCCAAAATGAGTGATGATTTTGAAAATATTTAAAATATGGTTTGATCGTAAAAACACCCAAAAATGTTCATTTATTTAATTAACAAGAATAAATATGTGAATATAAATGTGAATTTTTATGTGCATATCACAGTGTATTGCTGGTGATGGTACTCTGGGTTGCGAAGTGATCGGAGTTGCTACAGGGTGTAGAAGGAGGTACGGAGGGTGGATTGAAGTGTTCAGGGAGATGGGGTGAAGTGATTAAAGTTGGTGAATGAATTGTCGAGGTTTTAACTGCTGTTAAGTTATGAAGTATGAAGTGTTGGAATTTGTGGGTAGTATGGGATGGAGGGGGTATGGTATCGGAATCAGCGAAGGGGTTTTAACTTTGAATTGGGGCTTTGCGATTGCAGGGTTGAAACAGGTTCAGGATATTGAAGAAAGGGTATTTGAAGATGGTGAAGGTTGAGAAAGTGGACTAATGGTAGTCAGGTTTTATGGGTGGCAAAGAAGAAGAAAAATAGAAAAAAAGGAATATTTATTATTATTATTATTAAGAATTGTAAAAGAAGAAAAGAAAGAAATTGGAAGGAGATTGTAAAAAAAAAAGGAAAACAATTAGAGAGAAGATTGAGAAATAAATTAGAAAAGAAATGGCAAGTAATAAGTAAAGAAAGGGAATCAAAGAGAAATCTTTTCTTTCTTTTTTGCTTGTAGAAAAAGAGATGTAAAGACTGGAAACGGAATAAGAAAAAGGAATGATATATGTGAAAGAGATTGTGGTATCACTTGTTCCTCTTTTTTGTGCTTTTTTTAGATTAAAAAATAGAAAACAAAATAAAAAACAAGAATATTTTTGGGCTTTTTTCTATATAAGAAAATAAAAGGAATAAACTAAAAATAAAAATAAAAATATAACCCGAAGGATTTACAAATAAAAATTATTTTAATTCCCGGCAACGGCGCCAAAATTTGTTTGCGAACAAATTAATAACTATAAACAATTGTTTAATTCGTTCAGCTTTCCTAAACAACAAGGTTGTTGTAAAGGGTGTCGAACTCTGAGACCAAAAATTATTAATAAATCCAGTCAAGTTATTCTGAAAATTTGATTGTTTGAAAATAATAGAAAATAAACAAAAAGAGATTTTTTAATAATAAATGAAAACAAATAAGGAGCAATGACATAAACTAGATTAATATGAATTAATAACCAAAAAGGTTAATATAGATCTAATTCATGTTTCTGTCACAAATATGAATCAACGATAATTAGGTTTTTAGAAACAAATAGGTGAATAACGACAAGTATAGCCTATGCAAGAGCTAAGCTCTTAAACAATCATAGGCTATCGAGACAGATTCACTATTTTATTTCTAAAACCCTAAAAGTTAGATCTAAATCTGATTAGCGTTAGATCGAACTCGAATATACCCTGTGAAGGAGCATAGCTCTTAAATGACACAGCGTATGAAGGTTCAGATCTAACCCTCAGTTCAAATCTAGAGCTATATGCATAAATTCCTCATCTCTTTGGCTATGTGATTCATATTGAATCTAATCTAAGCATCATCACTCCCTAATAAAAGGAGATTAGCTAGACATAGCTAAAGAAGAAGAAGAGAAAAAGAAAATAAACAACATAAACATAAATAAAATAACAGCTGAGAAGAGAAGGATTTTATTCCAAAAGAAGAGTTACAGAATAAAACCCAATGTAATTCTAAATGAACAAGATACAAGTGTATTTATAGCTGATATGACAAAGACTAATTGGCTAATTACACAATGTGGGACTAAAGATTTAGCCCAAATAACACATAAGCCAGCGTGAATGCAGCTGTAGAGTGAGAGGCCTTGCAAATGAGCCAATGTGAACGCATCATGAGTCTTTAGTGAGCCAAATCTACCTAACTGAACTCAATTTGCAACCTTTCTTCAAGCTTTAAACTCTTCAAGCTTTTGTAATTTCAAACTTCACTCTTTTTAGGCAAATTCTTCATGCTTTATCCATCAAATGCTTTAAACCATGTTTTTTATCAAGAATCTGAAAAACACAGCTATAAGTGCACAATATCAATTATTTTAAAGGGAAAACTAGATAAATAAGCGGATAAAATATACACATTTACGTGTATATCACTATGTCACATGAGACAACATCGATGGAGTCGTCAAAGATCTAACAAAAGATCTCGCTTGGAACAATAAGAGGAACATTTCCGTTGACAGGAAGCCACTATGAACACTCTTTTCTCTTGGATCGAAGGAATATCGAGGCAGTCGGGCCAAGGTAACATGAATGGAACAAATGCCATTGTTCCGCAAAGATTAGCTTGGGACTTGGGGCAATTCTCGAAGAGCAACCCCTTGTCGACACAAATCCATAGTCAACTATCGGATCGGCTAGGCTCGGGGCACCACCCCCAATCTCGTATGAGGTTCATTTCAGGTTGTGATCAAGTCCTTACTTTAGCATCGCCCTCCTAAATCCTCGGTTTCAATGTTGGTATCGGCTTTGCTGCTACTTTGGTATTGGTTTCATTGTGATACCCCTTAAGGGAATTGCCAGAGAATTTCCTTTAGACAAACTTAAGTTGAACAAGAATAGATTTGTGTCTGAAACCTCTAAGGGATTCATTTTGTATGACAAGCGGAATATTTGTAATATGTGTATTCCTTTAGGTTTTGACATTACTGTAATGAATTTTCTATTTCTTTATTTCCTCGATACTTTTGAAGAGTTCATCTACTATGACGGGTTCGCTTTCTAGGGACTTCCTAGGAGGTTATGCTAGATTGAAGAGAGAATACCACAAGAAGTCTTTTCTTATTAAATCTTCCAAATTGGCAAGATACTGCTTTATTAGTGACCTTGAGAAGTTTTACACTCAATGGCCCCGAGTTCGCCTTGATTTTCTGGGTGAAGAGAAGGATAAACTCTTAAAAGAGGTCCAGACATACCATTTGATGACTCGAAGTTGACTTAGGGTTATGATAGTCCATCGGCTGGGGAATGGGACTATTACAAATGTCCCCCTGCTTACACACCTAAAGGATTTGAAATTCCATTCGATTCTACACTTTCTCTTAATGGTAACTCTTTGAGCAAGGTTAAGAGAGTTGTTTCTTGCCCTAAGGATTATTCAAATAGTTTGTAATTGTTCTTCTGAGGACTTGATCATGGAAGCAGTTGAGTTCGGATACCAATATTACGTTGTTGTCCATCCTCAGCATGTAGTCATTTGGAAAAATGCTTTCGTGAATAAACCCTCAGTTTGCGTATACATAGTGTTGTGTATGACTTTTACCTTTATCACAAATATCTGCATTCAAAATTTCTTTTGTGTTTTCTGCAACAAATATAGTAGTTAACACCTTTTGCGTTAGTTACTTGTAGAATGTTTAATTTCCTGCTCATGTTATGGCAAGCATTGTTTTGATCAAAATTGCATAATAAATGGAACTTGTGATAAGAGTAATGTTAAGGTATAACTTTTGTATTTGGCTGTCTGCAGATTGACCTTGTAAATAATCTTGCAGAATGATTTTATAAGTTGTGTGCATATCGCCTAATGTGTATCCTTTGTTCATGTTTTGAACATCCTCATCAGGGATTTCTTCTGTATTATTCTTCATAAGACTCATCACTTAATATTTTTCCTAGACTTTTTCCAAGAGTAATATGTATACAATAATTTGCTCATCTATTCATTGCAATACAAATGCATTATAATGATCTACACCATTGTAATATACGCACTTTACAATGATATTATCTGTTATAACCCAGTCATTTTGTCACGTAAATACCCGTTATAAATATTGCAACAACATTTCATGTTATCACGACATATATCGTTGTAACATTTCATTTTTATCACGATAAAACCCGTTATAATTTAGATAATTTATCACGAGAATACCCGTTTTAAATGCTGCAACTTCATTTTATGTCGTCACGACATATATCATTGTAAAGTTGATTTTTATCACGATAACACCCGTTATAATTCAATTATAAGTACTACGTCTACATCTGTTGTTGTCACGATGATCTTTGTTGTAATAATTGTTTCTTTTGTCAAGATAATACCCGTTGTTACATAGAAATTTTTTCATGAGGTTACCCGTTATAAATATTGTAACTACATTTCATTTTGTTATGACAATGTTCGTAACAACATAATGAATTCTGCTGCCAAAAACCATGACATTATATACGTACTAAACCACATACATACAACATACTCACAAAATTCACATAAAATAACATATATACGTACTAAACCACATACATACAACAGAATGAATACTGCTGCCAAATAATAAAGCCACCATCAATTATGTCAGAAAGTTTGTAGTTACCATTTTGGGGGCGCTTTGTAAATAGTTGCTTCCGGATCATACACTTGCTCCACCCATACAACCTTTTTGCTTTGTAAGACCTCTCTATGGTGACATATCTTTTTGTTTCCCTAGACGTCCTTTTGCTACCTCCGTCGAATTGTCAGACAATAACACAACAGGTTGTCTTTCCCTTAATAAGGATCCAACAATATTATTGGATTGAACTCACCAAGCTAGCTCTTGCGTTGTTATGATTTCTATTATGATGATGCTCTGTGTTGGATGTAGCATCGCCTCTTGATGTCATATTTCCTCCAAATTGACTCATAAATTGCATCAAACTTTGTTGCATACTTAGCATAGAAGAATTCATTGATTTGAGGTCATTAGTTAGCTGATTTTGTTTTTCCTCCATGTTCATTTTCCACTTTCTATCTTCCTCCTTCTTGAACTTAACTATCGCTTTTGAGGCATGTATAACCTTCACTTGCTTTAGAGTTGTCATAGAGTTAATCGCCCAACAGTAACTCTTTCTTTTCTCATCTCCAAAAACTTCGGCAACCGAATCATTTTCCAAATCTTCAAAACTTCCACATCCGTCATCATCGTTGAAACTAGCTCTCGCCTTTTGTCTTTCTTCTGTTGCTTCTACCAACCCCTATAAATGAATCAAAATTTTAATTAGATCATTTGCATTTAATTTAGATTATTTGCATTAACACCAATAACATTACTGAGGTTTAGCATTGATGGATACATGAACACTTCACATACATTACTGAGGTTACTGAGGTTTAGCATTACTAAGGTTGAGCCTTCAAGTTTAGATGAAATCAGACCTTTAGAAAGAAAAAAAAACACTTGCTTATCATCATCATATAATAAATCGCATGTTTCTTCAAATGCATATATTATTCTTAACAGTGGGAGAGCACTTGAAAAATGTGTAAATCAAGTATAATTAAACACTTGCTTATTATCATCATATAATGAAACGCATGTTTTTTCAAATTCAATAAAAATGAGCAGTAAGCCAACAACAACTTGAAGGAAAGCATTAGCATTAACAACCAACAGAATAGAAGAAATGGAGTAGCAGAAACACACCAATCAATATTTCTGTCAATAATTTGCCAAAGCAGAGCATATTATTACACAGTAATTACGTGAAGCATCATATTAAGCTTTAAACTATAACATTAATAAGTGAAGTTGTACACTGAAAACGGGCAAAAATGGACACCTCGTTTTCATTCTGTATAGAACTGTGAAAATCATGTATGCACTTGCGTACTTCCTACCAAATATATTTTTTCATCTTGTGATTCTCTCTTTCATTTGACATATCATGCAAATATTTATCAATTTAGGAAAAGGTAATTAATGGTTACCACTGGCACTAATAGCTCTTACTTATTTTTTGCCAAATAAGTGTTACTAGTGATAAATTGTATTTTAGAATCCATCCACCACTAATTTCTAAGAAGTATTAATTATAACCATAAAATAAATACCGTAAGAAAAATTCAAATTTCAGTAACCTTCATTACCAACCATATTAACTAAACTATGGTTAACTTATTAAATTATTAAGAGAGGCTGAGGCTCAGTGCACTTGGTGATTGGAATCTTAACTGACAGCGTTGGTAGTTTTAGTTGTAGTGTGAAGTTGATGATCCGAAGTATAATTTAAAATCATTTGATTTTCTTTTTAATATTCAGCCCCCAATTTTCATTATACTTCATTAATAATTGATATGAAAATCCCTCATATCAATTAGTGTTGGATCAGAGTAGTATAGAAACATTTTATTCCAAATGGAATGCTCACTATATAATCATGGGACAGAAAACAAACAGAAGGCAAAAAATAACTGGTTGCAAGAGGGGGATCAATGTTCAAAAAATTTCTATTCAGGGATGTCTTATAATCGAAATCGAAAATCATTGATGGGGATATTATCTGAAAATGGGACAACTGTTACAGATCCGGTGGCTATTCAGCAAATGGCAATCTATTATTTAATAGAATTGTATAATTCAGACATGGCAGTATAGAATTTTGAACAAATAATCTATAAGAAAGTGTAAAATAAACTACTTAAAAGGTTTTACTTACATATTTCTCTGTTGTGCATGGAATAACCATGCCAGTTTTTCAACTATTTCAAAAGCCAACTTTTTAGAATTTCTACACTTTATACAAGGGCACCAACATACTCTAAAATCAGGTAGTGAATATTGCTCCAAAAATTTCATAAAAGATCGAACATGTTGTACATATTCATCTTTGTTTCTATGTCGGATTTTGTTGGAACAGTTAGTGAATTTATTAAAAAGAAATTAAGAATAGATAAAAATTGAGTCGTTGTAAGTTAATAATGGTAACATATTTTTCATTATTTTGAGATGTTAATGCATTTTTATGAGCCATTAATGCATGGAGCCGTTAGAAGTTATAAACGGTATTATATTTTGTATCAGTAAAATTTCTACTAGAGTTGTTACATTTGCATAACAGTTGTGTGTGTGTGTATATATACATATATATACTTGTATTTGATTGAGTTGTTACAAAATATAAATAGCATTAACAAATTGCAATGAATGCTAATAAATTAATATTTATTATCATTCATCTCTTTTGAAACATTTACAATTTACACTGCAACTTTTTGAACGTTTCTTTCTTATTTAATATGGCATTAATTGTAGACCAATTTTCCTCCCACTAACATTTTATACCATTTCTTCTATATAAGAACTTGGTCATAGAGCAAGTAAAATACAGAATATAGAAGAAAAACTCTCTCTCTCTCTCTTCCTCTTCCACAGAAAGAAAAAACTACGTATTTTTTTATATCTTCTTCTCAACCATTCTTTTTACAAAAATTAGAAATAAAATAAACTTGAGCAGTATCATAATTTAGAGTGCAAACTGAATCGGATTCATATGTGCAAACGATCCGATATAGAAAGAAAAACTAGAAAGAGGCTGTTTTATCCCAGAGGCGGCGGCGAACAGTACAAACTACTTTGCACCTTGAGTAGATCGCCGAAACGTCTTCAAGAAAGTGACCTAGTCCACGACTCATCCGAACCATTGTTTACAATAATTGAAGACGTTTCTTTTTATAACAATGGCTTCAATGCTGATCCATCCCAACAAATCATGTCAGAAGAAGATGTACGGACGTGGTCACTGTTTGTGTATGCAGGCCTGGGACTATTGGTATTTTCAAGAGAGAGTTTGGAAAAAACGCTAAGGTATGTATAGATATTTCTGTCATGAACAGAATATAAAATATTTTTGTGACATCAAATACCTTGGAAAATTTCAAGGCCAATCCAGATGACAAAGGTATTTTTTTTTTGTTACTGTTTACTTATATTTACATGTGTAAATAAGTGATAAACTATTTGTTTTAGTTTAAGAGCAGTTTTCTTTGGTAGATCTGCTTATGTCGCTTGTTAAATAACATGGCATAGACTAGGATCTCTAATGAAAAATTGGAAGAAACAGTCATTATTTGATCTGTATACAATTAGATCAGCGCCTAATGGTCCAAAATTGAATATTGTCATTACCCCTTTTTATACAAAGGCACGAATTTTGTGTTCAAATGGTAAATCAAATTGCAAACCATTTCTTTATTTAGTGAAGAAGGAGATCCTCGTCTAGATAGCTTGTTGACAAACAAAATAATGAATGATATTATAATGCATGTAAGCAAGACTTTATATGGTGGTCATTGGTTATGAGAGCCACTGTTAATTTGCCTTTTGGTTGCTTATGATAATACACATGTTTATTTGGAAATGTCATTAAAAATTGACATTAATAGAATGCATATGTTATTTGGAAATGTCACTAAATATTTGACATTAATAGAATGCGTATGTTATTTGATAATGTCATTAAAAATTGACATTAATAGAACGCATATATTATTTTGAAATGTCACAAAATATTTTACATTAATAGAATGTGTATGTTATTTGATAATGTCATTGAGAATTGACATTAATTGGATGAATATGTTTTACATCAAAATAAATTGACAAATATATGCATAAATTTAGGGAATGTCACTAAAATTGAGATTAATTATTTGGAAATGCCTTCATTATAAATGGGCATTAATTACATGCAAAATATTTTTTTGGAATGTCATTAAGAAATGACAATGGTGTAGATTTAATTATCAACGGGTGTATTTTATGTGAAAATGAATAACATTGATTAAATATGGACACCACTATTTTATCACTTTTATTAACGGTTGTTCTGATCTCACATATGTATTTCTCATGAAAAATAAAAGTGATACTTTTGATATGATTGAGACATTCAAAATGAAATTGAAAATTAGTCAAACTAGAAAAATAAAGGACTTCGTAGTAATAGAAGAACAGAATATGAATCTAGTTCTATTCTGAATTACTATAAACTACATGACTTTATACATGGGAGAACTGCACCTTATTCACATGATATGAACGGTAAAGTGAAAAACATAAGACTTTTACTGAATCATTAGTTGCTACTTTATTAATTTTTGGTGCAGCAAAACATTGGTGGGGGGATACTTTATTGACTGTATGTTATGTTCTGAATAGGATCCCCAAATCTAAGAATAAAATTTCAACTTATGAAATTTTAAAGAATTATAAACCAATGTCTCATACTTTAGAATTTGGGGTTGTTTAGCATATGTTCGCATTCCAGGCCCTAAGAGAATAAAATTGGCAAGTAGAGTATATGAACATGTATTTATAGGCTATGCTATTAATAGCAAAGCATACAGATTTTATGACTTAAATACACATAATATAATATGATGCCGATTTTTATGAAACAAAATTTCCTTTTAAATTAAGGAATAGTGGGGGCACTTCAAGTATGCTTATTAGAACAGAATTTAATGAAAATTCTGAAGCTGAACCTAGAAGAAGTAAAAGAGCAAGAACCATAAAAGACTTTGGTTCAAATTTCTGCGCTTTTATTATTGAGGAGGATCCCATGAACCTCCAAGAGGCCTTATCTTCTTTAGATGCCGATTTTTGGCAAGAGGCTATAAATGATGAGATGGATTCTTTGGAACCCAATAAGACTTGGCATTTGGTAGATTTACTCCCTGGTTGTAAATCTATAGGCTGTAAATGAGTACTTAAAAAGAAATTAAAACCTGACAGTACTATTGATAAATATAAAGCACGACTAGTAACTAAAAGTTTTAAACAAAAAGAAAATATAGATTTCTTCGACACTTTTTCACCTGTTACTAGAATCACATCCATTCGGGTATTAATCTCACTTGCCTCTATTCATAATTTATTAATACACCAAATGGATGTGAAAACTGCATTTTTGAACGGTGAATTAGATGAAGAAATTTATATGGACCACCCTAAAGGATTTGTAGTACATGGTCAAGAACATAAAGTATGAAAATTAGATAAATCAATATATGCTTTAAAACAAGCACCTAAACATGGCATGAAAAAAAATGATAACATTTCACATGGTTTAAAGTTAATGAAAGTGACAAATGCATTTATTACAAATTTGATAATGACATTTGCACTAATATATGCCTTTATGTAGATGACCTACTCATTTTTTGGGTCAAACATTCATGCCATAAACTCAGTCAAATCCTTATTAAGTGCCAATTTTGATATGAAAAATCTAGGTAAGGCTAGTGTAATCCTTGGTATTAAGAATACTAGGTTAAAAAAAAGGGGGATTTTCTTTGGATCAATCTCATTAAATTGAGAAGACTCTAAAAAATACGATTACTTTAACTGTAAACCCGCATATCCACCATATGATCCCGGTGTAAAGTTATTTAATGAACACTGGTGAGGGTGTAAGACAGCCTGTTCATGCGAGCATCATTGACAGCCTTCAGGATGCCACTGATTGTACTAGACCCGACATTGTCTATGTCGTGGGATTATTGTGCAAGTTTACCAATGGACCTAGTATAGAGCATTAACATGCTATTGAGAGGGTCATAAGATACCTAAAATAAACTATGAACCTTGGATTACATTATAAAAAGTTTTAGTTGTACTTCAAGAATATTCTGATACAGACTAGAATACTTTATCTGATGATTCTAAAACGACCAGTGGCTATATATTTAGCATCGCTGGAGAAGCTGTCTCTTGGAAACCCAAGAAACAGACTATTTTGATTCAGTCTACTATAGAGACTATGATAATTGCACTAGCCATGGCTAGTGAAGAAGCAGAGAAATAAAGAAATCTGCTAGTTGGGATCCTTATATGAAAAAAAACCAACACCAGTGGTGTAATCGATTGTGATAGTACCGCGGCTATTGCAAAAAGTATAGAACTGTTATTACAACGGTAGAAAATGACAGTAGTAAGCATAATACTGTAAAAGAACATCGCATATATAGTGATGAAAAATTTGACGACTATTGAAAAATAAAGAAGAACAAAACCGATATTACAATGGTAAGAAATGACAGTCGTATGCACAGTATTATTAGAGAACATCACATATGAAGTGATGACAATTTGGCAGATCCTTTGAAGAAAGGACTGACCAGAAAGAAAGTCCTGAATGAATCTAAAAGAATGGGACTATTGCCCTTAGATTGACGAGTCACGCACAATGGTAACCCAACCTAAATGACTGGAGATCCCAAGAACTAGGTTCAATGGGTAAAAACAAGTTGTGTAGTGATAGGAGTTGAACATGCTATTTACTAAACCAAAAAGCATGTATTCCTGAAGTGATTAGAGGATGAGTTAATAGAAATTCTTAATGAGATCTATACTCTATTTGGAGTGGAGTACCTACCTTCAGGAGTACTCTTGATAGACTCACCTTTGTGAATGTGGAAATGTGGCTGTTTCCTATGGAGTTCTGGGCAAAATTCCTAGAGCGTTCACTAAACTGGGATAGACGTGCATGTCCATAAATGCACGGGCTTATTTGAATGCACTCTAGAAAGGTTGTGTGTGGTTTGATGTCAGGAATAGAGTTCAAGACCACGTGTCACTCTAGTAAAAACAGAATCTTATTCACTATGCAAAGGATCAAGTCGGATGACACCTTTGTTTATGCACAATCTTATGAATTTTTAATGAACTGCTCGAAAATATTTTTTAATAAATTCAAGTGGGAGATTGTTGGAACAGTTTGTGAATTTATTAAAAAGAAATTAAGAATAGATAAAAATTGAGCCATTGTAAGTTAATAACGATAACATATTTTGTGCCATTATTTTTAGATGTTAATGCATTTTTATGAGCCATTAATGCATAGAGCCGTTAGAAGTTATAAACGATATTATATTTTGTATCAATAAATTTTCTACTAGAGTTGTTACATTTGCATAACAGTTGTGTGTGTGTGTGTGTGTATATATATACATATATACATGTATTTGATTGAGCTGTTACAAAATATAAATAGCATTAACAAATTGCAGTGAATGGTAATAAATTAATATTTATTATCATTCATATCTTTTGAAACATTTACAATTTACACTGCAACTTTTTGAATGTTTCTTTCTGATTTAATATGGCATTAATTGTAGACCAATTTTCCTCCCACTAACATTTTATACCATTTCTTATATATTAGAACTTGGTCATAGAGCAGGTAAAATATAGAATATAGAAGAAAAACTCTCTCTCTTTTCCTCTTCCACAGAAAGAAAAAAATACATATTTTTTTATATCTTCTTCTCAACCATTCTTTTTACAAAAATTAGAAATAAAATAAACTTGAGCAGTACCATAATTTAGAGTGCAAACTGAATTGGATTCATATGAGCAAATGATCCGATATAGAAAGAAAAACTAGGAAGAGGCTGTTTTATCCCAGAGGCGGCGGCGAACAGTACAAACTACTTTGCACCTTGAGTAGATCGCCAAAATGTCTTCAAGAAAGTGACCTAGTCCACGACTCAGCCGAACCATTGTTTACAACAGATTTTAGTCCACTCTCTCGTGGTAGGGTTTGACACTGGAAAATATTCTTCATTTCCTAGATAATTAAAAACATAAACAAAGACATATTTTAAATGGTATTCAAAATAATTAACTTTTTTTTAATTACACATCTTAATTTGTGCTGTTTACTAGGCCAAATAATATTATTAGCTATTCATTCAATTTATTAGCTAATAATTATTGAATCAAATTCTCCATTAGCATTTTTTACTTTTGGCATATTTGGTTTTGAATTAAATGAGCATAATACAAAAGAAGATAATATACGTTTCAATTGAGAGGAAGGATGGCACAAACCCCAGTTTAATTTCACTAAGGCTGTTTTTCCATGCCCTGTATTATTCAATGGATATCTTTTGTTTTCTTCCTTGCATGATGTAACGTAACAACAGACATGCTAGATATACAAAATAACAACAATATGACTTTAAATAAGTAATCCTAAACCGATCAAAATTGTATATAACATAATACATCTATGACTGAAATTCTGTTCTACCTCAAAAATGTGTCGTTACACATGATAATGATCATAACAGGTAAAGGCTTTTAGTTTAGAGGTATTTCATTGATACATATGATAATAACAAGGACTTATTTATTTGCATTTTATCGTCATATTAGCTGTAAAATATTCAATCTAACTTGCATATAAATATGTCCATTCTTTAGCAGTTTTGACCACCTCAGCTTCAGTTGTTTTCAATTACTTTGCAACGTTTCCAGAAGAGGAATCTATGTTTGAAGCACTCAAAAATGATTGAATACATGACAATACATATCAAGTTTTCAAGGCTGGACTCAATTTGTCTCTCAAAATGTCCAAGCAAATTATGTCTGGCTTGTCAATTCTGGAACAATATATTATTATAAGGGGTTGAATCTTAGGAACATTCATCTACAGTCTTCAATAAAAAATAATTCAAGCACGAAAACTCCACCTTAGTGTACAAACTGAGATGGACTGAGAATTAAAAATTAAGTTATTCTATATTCTCCTCATGTAGCATTGCATTAACTCCATATGCCGATTTACTCAACAATATGTACATTTCCTTGGTGATTATTCAAGGAAGATTGTTGTCTTCTGTACTGAACCTGATTTTTTTTCTATACCATGTATTCTAAGACATTGTTAACACTCAATTTTATTGGATTAAAATTCTATAAAAAATAAGAAAAAAATGTTCTGAAGGAAAAAAATAGAACAAATATGAAATTTAGAGATGAGACCATATGCAACAAATAATAGATTTCTTAAATATATATATTATATTGCAATATATAACGATAACAAACACTAGAATTAAATAATTATAATGCAATTAAAACAATATATTATAGGGCTTATTTGTTAACAATTAAAGAAGCTAAAATTAAACATTTGTTGTTTATAATTATACATATATCTTTCAAATTTTGTTTTCAGATAAAATATGGCATTATCACATTCTAATTCATATTTTCCAAGTTTAGTAACATATTCACCAATCATATCTAGATCGATCTTTTTACTGTTAATAATATGCTAAATATACATTCTTTAAAATCTATCTATCTATCTATATAATAATTCCTACTAATCATACCTTTGGTCCGACCTTGAAATACCGAAATTGCCCCTCATTTTTTAAATCTATTCTATCTATATGAATAATTCCAACTAATTTTAGTTCTCTTGGAGTCATGGTCCGACCATGAAATACCAAAAATGCTCTTGAAATTCAATTATTATATTAAAAACTCATAATGTTTGATCTATTACCATCAAGAATGGAAACTCATATTAATCACTTCATATATGATTATTAATGAGTAATCGATATTTCGATATATAGTCATTTATAATGTAATGAAAAGGCATTTATGGTATATTGACAATGACAAATTTGCATGCTTGAGAAATAGTCTTTGATGCGCTAATTCATGATTAGCAGTTGCTCCAATATTGGATATTTTTGAATGTAAGTATGACAATTCAACCTTGATTCCTAATTAAATTATTGTTATGTCAATCTCTTTATGCTAAAAAGGAATTTATGTGCTACTAATTAACAAGGCATGTCTTATATGTCAAGGATTCTCTTCGTTTTTCATTCTAAATACAGTTCAGATGATATACTATTTGCCTTTTTTAATATGATAAAAGATTCAGGATCATTTTTTTTAAACCTTGATTCCTAGTTAAATTATTGTTATGTCAATCTCTTTATGCTAAAAAGGAATTTATGTGCTGTAATTAACAAGGCATGTCTTATATGTCAATGATTCTCTTCGTTTTTATCATTCTAAATGCAGTTCAGATGATATACTATTTTCCTTTTTTAATATGATAAAAAATTCAAGATTAAATTTTTTTCTAAAACCTTAATTCCTAATTAAATTATTGTTATGTCATTCTCTTCGTTTTTATCATTATAAATGCAGTTCAGATGATATACTATTTGCCTTTTTTAATATGATAAAAAATTCAAGATCTTTTTTTATATATAAAAAACCTTGATTCCTAATTAAATTATTGTTATGTCAATCTCTTTATGCTAAAAAGGAATTTATGTGCTGCTAATTAACAAGGCATGTCTTATATGTCAATGATTCTCTTATTTTTTATCATTCAAAATGTAGTTCAGATGATATACTATTTGCCTTTTTTAACATGATAAAAAATTCAAGATCAATTTTTTTAAACCTTGATTCCTAGTTAAATTATTGTTATGTCAATCTCTTTATGCTAAAAAGGAATTTATGTGCTGCTAATTAACAAGGCATGCCTTATATGTCAATGATTCTCTTCGTTTTTATCATTCTAAATGCAGTTCATATAATATACTATTTGCTTTTTTGAATATGATAAAAAATTCAAGATCAATTTTTTTAAAAAAAAAAATCGATTAGTTTCCCCATATACCTACTTGGTGATATGTGTAAAGTATTAAATAAAAGAATATTTGTTCAGTTACAAAAACTATGCTGGAGGAAACGTGTGCACCTGCAAATCTCAATTTTATAAGGGAATGGTAAAGCTTGAAGTTTATAAGGAAGAATGTTTTTTTCCTTTTAGTAAATGGTTAAATTTTGCAAATTCTCTAATTATCCATGTTAACCGGTCTCTGGAATTTTTATAAGATAGGTAATCCTTAGCACATAAATTTTTCATTTGCAAAATTTTGATTCTGCTATTCATATTCTAATTTCCTGATTGTCCATGTTTCAATTTCGAAATGCTTTTAGATTTTGATGAACGATGACATGTGTACACTCCAAAATGACATGTTTCTTTCTGTACACCTACATGTAGTCAATAGTTTAACATAATTATGACAATAACAATATTCAAATATTTATTACTTTACATAATATGTAATCTTTTATTTTTAGTATTAATTCTTTTGGTTACAACATATACTTTTATGCACCCATTTTCTATGAACTGCAAAACATAAATAGTGTAAGAAAAATAGAAGTCAATGCAAGCACATAAATAATGTATATATATACATATATATCCATTTCCCATTAGATGGAAAATCACAAGCATCCCACCCGTCTCCACCCTTTAGATAACAATAAATGACCATATAATTAAAATTTTAGATTTAATTAAAAAAGATTTTTTTTCCTAATAGTACATATAAATATACAAGGAATATAGATAGAAATATAAATTTATAATGATAAAAAATTCAAGATCAATTTTTTTAAAATTCCATCAGTTTCCCCATATATCTACTTGGTGATATGTGTAAAGTATTAAATAAAAGAATATTTGTTCAGTTACGAGAACTGTGCTGGAGAAAACGTGCGCACCTGCAAATCTCAATTTCATAAGGGAATGGTAACACTTGCAGTTAATAAGGAAGAATGTTTTTTTCCTTTTAGTAAATGGTTAAATTTTGTGAATTCTCTAATTATCTGTGTTAATCGGTCTCTAGAATTGATATAAAATAGGTAATCTTTAGCACATAAAATTTTCATTTGCAAAATTTTGAGTCTGCTATTCATATTCTAATTTGCTGATTGTTCAGGTTTCAATTTCGAAATTCTTTTAGATTTTGATGAACAATGACATCTCTACACTCTGAAATGACATGTTTCTTTCCATGCTTCTGCATGTAGTCAATAGTTTAACATAATTATGACAATAGTTGCACTCAAATATTTATTACTTTACATAATATGTAATCTTTTATTTTTGGTATCAATTCTTTTGGTTACAACATATAATTTTACGCAACCATTTTTTATGAACTACGAAACATAAATAGTGTAAGAAAAATAGAAGTCAATGTAAGCACATAAATATTGTATATATATCCATTTCCCAATAGACGGCAAAATTACAAGCATCCCACCTATCTCCACCCCTAAAATAAATAAAAATGACCATATAATGAAAATGTTAGATTTAATTAAAAAAGATCTTTTCCGATCAGTACATATAAATATACAAGGAATATAGATAGGAATATAAATTTATAATAATAAAAATGAATATTCATTCATGTGTAATATACTATGAACTATTACTCAATAGTGCAGTAAACATCGATCATTTTATATACTAAAATACTTAACGCCGTAAATGAAAATATTGTGTACATTATTTAATAAAAATAAATGTTCCTAAAAATGAAGGAACTGTGCTTTTTGTGTATGTCTCAAGATGTAGACATCAGACTTGCAAGAAATGTGCAGATAGGAAGAATCTGAGCAGGAAAACATGTTCATAAATCGGCTTCACAAAGTGAGAGCATATTGGACAACATCTTTGCAAGTAGATATGATATGGCTGTGAAGACCGATTAGGGTGGGGTGGTTGCAAAGTGGGATTAGGGTGGGAGGGATGGATACTCCTCAAGTAGGCATAAATAGCGATTTTACAAGTGAATCTTGGGTTCAGTGGTGTAACAACCCCGAAAATCAGAACCAATTTAAAATTTTTATTTTGGCAATTTTAATGAATTTTGAATATTTAAAATGATTTATTTTAAATAATAATGACTAGAAAATTATTTTGAATAGAATTAGAACGTATAAATTTATTTAAATCAAAGTTAGAATATAAATATTTAATTTAATTATAAAAGGAATCGGAAATGGCGCGGTAGTTTGAAAATTCGATTACAAATTTCAAATGAATTTATAGGATTCAAAATAAATAGGATTTTAGTGAAACAAGAAATATTAGAATCTGTTTGAAAATATCTTTTCAACGAATCTGAAAAATAGAAATTACATAGCGGGAATAAAAAGTTATGCCCACTTGAAAATTCAGAATAGTCGCTTTTGAAATATAGCCCTTAAAAATAGGAATTTTGCAGACGAACTTCGTTTTCGACGAGACCACTTTTGTTGGATCTGAAATGTCAAATTGTTGCTCGATTCCAATTTTCATAAATTTGGGGATCAGTATGTGAGCGTGGCGAATTTAAACGCGTTTGACCAATTTTAGTTGAATTTAATCGACTGGAAAATGACCATTTTTCAAACGGTCTCCAAATTCGACGAAATTAGTTTTGTTAGGATTGTATCGTCAAAACATAGCCAGATTTATTTTTCAGGAATTTTTAGAGTTAGTATGTGGCCCGGTAAATTAAAATGTACGTTAAAATCAATATTGACTATTTTATTTAATTATATTGTAATTTTAATGGAAACTGATCGTAACAGTCGAATTGGCTTACCGGACATATCCCATTGTGTTCGGAATGGGGGTAACTAGCTAGGGGCGACAGTCGTTGGGTTTGAGTTGGGATTCGAATGAAAAATTTACCTTTTGGGATTTAATAAATAATTAAATAAAATTATATAAAAAAGGCTTAACCCTGGTTTCCACTCCAGACCAAAATCACGCCCCCCATTTTCTTGAAATCTCGTCGCTCCTTCAGCCCCTCTCTCTCGCCGGACCACCGCGCCCCCTTTACCACCGCCGCCTCAAGTAGATCGTCGCCGGCCGGACAGCCCCCCAAGACCTTCGTTCTTCCTCTTTCCCCCCTTTTCTCACCCTCCGTTTAAAGAAACCCGCCACCCACAACCCCGTATATCGCTGTCGCCGCCATCCTCCGGTCCCACCACCACTTGTGAAACCTCCAGCCACCACCAGGAACATCCACCGCCCCTCCTCAGCCCCAACTCCGACCGCCAAGCCCCCTCTTCAATAAAAATGCAACTTTTTTTTGTGTGTGAAACAACACCCCCGACTCCACTAACACTTTGGCCACCATCATCCCGCTCCTCCAGCGCCGCGTTGAGTTTTTTTTATTTATTAATTTTAATTATTTATGTTATTAAAACTAAAAAAAATTAATAGTAGCAACCTTGGTTTGTAATAAAAATGTAATCTTTTTTTGTATTAACGTTGTAAATATAAAGTTATGATTTTAACTATATGAAGTTATAATTTTTGAAAATAAAACTTTGATTTTTATTATATGAAGAGCGTTATAAAAATATGAATAACATTATAAAATTATGATTTTTATTATAGAGATAGCGAAATAAAGATTGGATTTTTATATATATGGTTTTGGAATAAAAATATGATTTTTATAATGAAAGTGAACTTGTAAAAATGTGATTTTTAGAATATTAACATCGTTTTAAAAATGGGATTTTTATGATGTAAATATCGTATTAAAAATATGATTTTTAATATGAACTGCGTGAAACAGATGGCGATGGAACGGACTGAAATCTAATTGGAATCCAAACCGTCTCATAAAGATTGACGGAGTGGAAACCCAAGGTGAGAA
This sequence comes from Allium sativum, assembly GCA_030737875.1. NCBI lineage: Eukaryota > Viridiplantae > Streptophyta > Magnoliopsida > Asparagales > Amaryllidaceae > Allium > Allium sativum. Next base: position 840,272,412 of record CM060926.1, read on the forward strand.
CTTCCCACATTAATTTTATTTCTAGTTGAAATATACATTAGGATGCAGACGGTACTTAGCAGCACCCGACACCCATCGTCCATAGACCATGGACGACTTGTTTGATTTTATTGTGTTGTGGAAATTGATTGAGATTGTGATGTGGAATGGAATAAAATATTCATGTATTGAATAAAATATTTTATAGTTAAAATTATAATTTTTAACGTGTATATAAATAAAATAAATATTCATTTACAAATCGGACAATTTGTTTATGTACACAAATTTAACTGATATTGTTTGGGACGATATATTTTACACATCGCCCAACTGCACAAATAATAATCATTGTTTGTTGTTTGAAAACCCCACACGGGTATTGGGATGATATTAGGCATACATTAATCCCAATATTTAGTTGTATGTCAATCGATGGGTTGACAGGATGTTGTAAGCGTTAATTATTTATATTTAACACTTATGTAGTTGTGTAATGCACTCTGGATGATGGTTGACTGTGTTTGATTATTGTCATGTACATGTGTGTATGAAATCCATATAAATAAAATTATATGGTAATTGACTGTGTCTGATTCTAGTTCAGACTTAACGAATATTTTAAAATAATATTCAGTGAATATTGAAATGTGAAGTCGTGTTAAGTAGTTAAACGTCATTTTAACACGAACGGGAATTTTGTCGATTTTCTTCATTTTATAATGAATATCGAAAAGTGATTCCAAAATTTGATATTTTGAAAATATTATCATTTTAATAGCAAAATAATATGGAATATTCAAATTTGAAATGAAATTGAAATCATTTTAAAATGAATTTAAAACGAATTTGTTAAGGAATATTCAAATTTGATTTGAAATTTGAAATGAAGTTGAAATCGTTTAAAAATGAATACAAAACGAATTTGTTAAGGAATATTCAATTTTGGTTTAAAATTGAAAATGAAGTTGAAAACGATTTATAAAATACATTTTAAATGGAAATCGACGAAATATATATATTATATAAATTTAATGGCCTGAATAGAATGCCCCACGCCGCGGCAGTTTGCAAATTTTGACCATTGACTTCAAATGGACAATACGGGAGATCCGACCGTCGGATTCTCTTAATACTGGAACCATAGGTTCGTATCAAAAGGAGATTTCTAACGAACACAAGGAATTTGAAATCTAATGGTTGGATTTGGAATTATGTCCAAATCAAATTTGGAAAAGATCGTTGTAAGTGCAGTTCGATGGCCGTTTATGGAAATCGACTGTATGGGCCTTGATAAAATTTCTTAAAATATCAATAATTTGTGTAAAATCATAATAAATGATTTGAAAAGAATTTGGGTGAAAAATTCCACATTTGTGAAGATAAAAATATATTTTTATCAAAACGAACTAGTTATTAACTATATTGGAAATCCAATAATTTTTAAACAAAATAAATTGGATTTGTGAACGGTTTTAATATAACCAGGATTTCCAATATATGAATTGGAATGGATTTGAATCGAAATCATCATTGGAATATTTCGATATGGGATTCCGTGATTATATGGATATTGTTATGGAAATTTGGAAAATATATTTTATACCATTATTTTCAGTACGATATTTGGTGGTTTCAGAATTTGATATTGAATATAAGCCAATATAATTTCTATTCAGAGCCTTGTATTTAAATATCAAATAGGATTATGGGTTTGTCCTGAATGGTGTCTTCATTAACGTTGTTCTTAAATCCCATGTGAAAAGAATAAATCTTTTAAATAAGATTATTAGAGCTTCCGATTATATTTAGTAACCGGAATAAAATGGAATGTGAATTAGGTTTATTGTGAACTGTGTTTTTCACGACATTCGTTCTTTAACCCGATTTACAGTGAAATGTGATTTGGAATTAATAAATCTTTTAATTAAGATTTAGGGAAATTTTCCAAAGTGAAGTTTTCCAATTTGATAAAATAAATTGGAATGGAATTCGATTTGGTAATAATCGAAGTGAACTTCTGTGGAAGAAGACTGTTACTATATATAGAATTTAAAAGGCTCTACCGTTATTCCATTTATATTATCGGTTGGATATGGAAGTTTATATCGATTATATATATTAATTTGTTTTCCGTGAAGATTCCATTGTTAATGGAATGAGATTTTGGGTTTATCGTGATCTGTATTTTAAATGACATTAGTTCTTTAACCAAGTTAAAGATAAGATTAATTTCTTAACTTTGAAAAATCATTAAGGAATGATTTTTGGGAGATTAAAACTGAATTAGAGTTTTAATGAATCTTTAATTAGATTGGAATGTGAATGGGATAATTAAAATTATCGAATTCATGAAATGATCGAGAATGGAGTATCACCAATTTTGCTCCAAGCGATAGTTAAATCTTTATTTAGATTTGAACGTGAAATGGTAATTCAATTTACCGATAACGCCGTGGTATTAGATATGGAGTATTACCAGTTTTACTCCATGGGATAAATAGGTTGGGATTAAGAAATTAAATAAAGGATTACTTCGGTAAGGTTCGCTAATCCCGACTAGTTTAGATAAACCTTAATTTGGTTTGAATTGATATTCAAAGGAAGATTAAAGAATAAATTTAAAGAATTTATCTTTGATAAAATTAATGGGAACCTTTCCCAAAGGATTTGAGTATTTAAATAAAGGAATATTCAGAATTGGAATGAGGCGTATGTTGTGTTTTTGTAGCACTTATTTATAATATACGCGAGTTATTCGGAAAGACCGGGTTTATCCCATTCTGAATAACTGAATCGGCGATGAGTCGACGATGAAGAAGGTGGTTGAAGACCGGGATCTTCATATCGTTTGGATGATTACTAATGTCTTGATTGGGCTGTACAAACAAGAGGAGGTAATAAGTGGTGATCGTCCAGACGTACTTGGAGATCGACCAGTTATACGAGGACCTCTCTCCTGTATTGGGCATATGGGACGAGGAATAAGGTGCCTCTGGTTTCATTCAGACCTAGAACAAACTTGTAAATGGATGTGTGTTTGACATCGGATTTCATTCTGTGTGATTGACAGACATCGGTTGCATAGCGTGAATTGCCTGTGTGGCATGCTGAGATGCAAATGATAAAGGCTTCTGTTGAAAAGCAGAGTCTTGTGGTTGATGATCAAAGCATAGCTTTAATATAATTTTGCTTTGTGTATAGCGTTAATTCGCGAGCCTCACACCCTGGTGTGAACTAGAAACGGGAGAGGACTTCAGGGATGGCATGCCTTTCCTTCTAGCTAGGAGTGGTGTCTGGGTTTTGCAAGCCCGGACGTTTTACTTATGTGGATGATGGATAGCGAGGCGCCTCGGTTATATCGGCCACTACGGTGCCGATGGATGGTCTGGTCGATATATGACCAGTTTACGCCCCATAGGGCAGGGAAACGTATTGTTCAAGCATTTTAATCCACCTCGTGTAGACCGGTCCTGACGATCCACGGCTTGCCTGCACGCTTTCCTGAGGCTCGGGCTAGAGAGTCTCGAAGTGGTAAGGACGATCCCTTGCCTTGGTTCACAGATGGAAATCCAACTTCCAATACATGACATTTCGGTTTTGATTGTAGAGCCTAGTATTGGCGACATGATAGATTGGTACCCATGTCACCTATGATTGATACATTTATATGTGAAGCTGTTTTATACACTACGCACTTATAATAGTATCAAATGATTTGTTTTAACGTACCAAGCATGTTTGGCTATTATAAGGGAAAACCCTATCCTCCAGCTTGCGTTGCAATGCGTGATGGGACCTGGGTTTTATAATATCTTTATTTTTCCAAAGAGCATTGCGCGGTTTGTTTTATGCACTAGTATTCTTGGGGGTAAACCCGTTCCGTATTATATGGCGTGGTCCCTTGATATATCTGAATTTAAGTAAAAGTTTTAAATAACTGTTTTAGTTTTCACACCAGTCACATGACTGACCTAGAGTTTATTGTTTTAAACTAAACTCTGGGTACCCTTATTTTCCACATGGGCAGCTAGCAGTTTTGGTTTTGTAGATATTGTATTCACAGAATCCTGGTTTACAGTTGGAATGATATTCGGAAAGCTTTGTATCCGTGTATCTCTTTCAGTTGTGTTTTGTATTATTTTCCGCTGCATTGTAATTTGTAAACCTCTGATATTTATCGAATGTGTAATATTTATTCATACTCTGTATATTCTTGTACTCTGATGTAAATTGTTGTAATAAGCAATGAAATGTTCTATTGTTTGTGTTCTGATGTTCTCAATTTAATACGGGCTTTCCTTTATGGGGAAGTTTGGGTCGCTTCATTTTGGTATCGGAGCTTTAGTTTACAGAGCTCAGCGAACAAGGCACATTAGAACCAAATGAAAGAATTCATCAGAGATTGGATTAGTATTATCCAATAAGAATGGCTCGTTAGAGATAGGATCAGTAGTATCCAAAGTCGAAAGAGTGTTATTTTAAAATAAAAATGAAAACAATTTTTTTTAAAAAAAATTAAATCTTATTATACGTATTTGAATATTTATTTTAAATTGATTTGGACAATTGAGTATATGGAGATATTGAATATACGCATAATTAACGTGTATTCGAAGCTTCAAATATATTGGATAGATACAAAATCACACTCTAGTCGCCTGGAGACGATCTTGATGATTACTGTAGTATCATCAGTATTTGTGTTCGAGTATCGAAAGTGGGATGTTTATATATTTCCATTATACTGGTGTGAGAACCAAAACTAGATAGGGTTTATTGTTGTGAATTGGCATCAAAAACATGATTTTGTATGTATGTATGTATACGTGTGTGTGTGTGTATCAAAGTTATGAACTGGAAATTTAATCAACTAATTGATTGATGGTTGTGTTGTTTGATTATTAGTTTAACTAATAATACCAATATGATAAAGGAAAGATGAATTTAGCCAAATCAAATCAAATATTGAACTAAATTGAAAATTGGTTGAAATTGCATGCATGTGTATATATATATATATATATATATATATATATATATGTATATATATATATATATTGAACAGATTATGGATAAACTGCTAAGAAGAGAAAGAAAATTGTATGCCCGACAAATAGGTATGTGTTTACTAATTTTCTTTTTTTCTTTTAAAGGTTTACGAGCCTAAGGCTGCCCGCTTGGCAATTTTTCTTTTTCTTTTAAAGGTTTATGAGCCTAAGGCTGGCCGCTTGGCAATTTTTCTTTTTCTTTTGAGCCTAAGGCTGGCCGCTTGGCAATTTTCTTTTTCTTTTAAAGGTTCATGAGCCTAAGGCTTGCTGCTTGGCATTTTCTTTTGGGTGGATGAGGGCCCTGTGGGGTTAATTGCGGTTTTAAATGTACAGGATTCAAAATAAACCGGATTTTAGTGAAAAAAGAAATATTAGAATCTATCTGAAAATATCTTTCCAATGAATCTGAAAAATTGAAATTTCATTGTGGGAATAAAAAGTTATGCCCAGCTGAAAATTCAAAATAGTCGCTATGGAAATATAGCCCTTAAAAATAGGAATTTTGCAAACGACCTCCGTTTTCGACGAGACCACTTTTGTTGGATCCGGAATGTCAAATTGTTGCTCGATTTCGATTTTCATATTTTTTGGGATTAATATGTGAGCGTGGCGAATTTAAACGCGTTTGACCAATTTCAGTTGAATTTAATCGACTGGAAAATGACCATTTTTCAAAAAGTCTCCAAATTCGACGAAATTAGTTTTGTTAGGACAGTATCGTCAAACCTTAGTTAGATTTATTTTTCTGGAATTTTTAGAGTTAGTATGTGGCCCCGGTAAATTAAAATGTACGTTAAAATCAATATTGACCGTTCTATTTAATTATATTGTAATTTTAATGGAAACTGATCGTAACGGTCGAATTGGCTTACCGAACATATCCCATTGTGTTTGGAATGGGGTAATTAGCTAGAGGCGGCAGTCATAGGGTTTGAATTGGGATTCGAATGAAAATTTTATTTTTTGGGATTTAATAAATAATTAAATAAAATTATAAAAAAAGGGCTTAACCCTAGTTTCCACTCCAGACCAAAATCGCGCCCCCCATTTACTTGAAATCTCGTCGCCCCTTCAGCCCCTCTCTCTCGCCGGACCAACGTGCCACCTTTGCCACCGCCATCTCAAGTGGATCAACGCCGGCCGGACAGCCCCCCCTAAGACCTCCGTTCTTCCTGTTTCCCCTTTTTTCTCCCTCCATTTGAAGAAATCTGCCACCTACAGCTCCGTATATCGCCACCACTGACACCTCCGACCGGCAAGCCCCCTCTTCATCCCCATCTCCGACCGGCAAGCCCCCTCTTCAATAAAAATGCAATTTTTTTTTGTGTGCGTAAACCACACCCCCGACTCCACCAACACTTTGGCCGCCACCAACCCGCTCCTCCAGCGCCACGGTGAGTTTTTATTTATTTATTAATTTCAATTATTTATGTTATTAAAACTTGGATTTTTAATAGTAGCAACCTTGGTTTGTAATAAAAATGTAATCTTTTTATATATTAACGTTCTAAATATAAAGTTATGATTTTAACTATATGAAGTTACGATTTTTGAAGATAAAAATTTGATTTTTATTATATGAAGAGCATTATAAAAATATGAATAACATTGTAAGAATATGATTTTTATTATAGAGATAGCGAAATAAAGATTGGATTTATATATATATGGTTTGAGAATAAAATTATGATTTTTATAATGAAAGTGAACTTATAAAAATGTGATTTTTAGAATATTAACATCGTTTTAAAAATGGGATTTTTAAGATGTAAATATCGTATTAAAAATATGATTTTTAATATGAACTGCATGAAACAGATGGCGATGGAACGGACTGAATTCCAAACGGAATCCAAACCGTCTCATAAAGATTGACGGAGTGGAAACCCAAGGTGAGAACTTCTCACTTTAATTTTATTTTCTAGTTAAAATATATACTAGGATGCAGACGGTGCTTAGCAGCACCCGACACCCATCGTCCACAGACTATGGACGACTTGTTTGATTTTATTGTGTTGTGGAAATTGATTGAGATTGTGAGGTGGAATGGAATAAAATATTCATGTATTGAATAAAATATTTATAGTTAAAAAAATAATTTTTAACGTGTATATGAATAAAATAAATATTCATTTACAAATCGGACGATTTGTTTATGTACACACATTTAACTGATATTGTTTGGGACGATATGTTTTACACATCGCCCAACTGCACAAATAATAGTCAGTGTTTGTTATTTGAAAACCCCACACAGGTATTGGGATGATATTGGGCATGCACTAATCCCAATATTTAGTTGTATGTCAATCGATGGGTTGACAGGCTGTTGTAAGCGTTAATTATTTATATTTAACGTTTATGCAGTTGTGTAATGCACTCTGGATGATGGTTGACTGTGTTTGATTATTGTCGTGTACATGTGTGTATGAAATCCATATAAATAAAATTATATGGTAATTGACTGTGTCTGATTCCAGTTCAGAATTAACGAATATTTTAAAATAATATTAAGTGAATATTGAAATGTGAAGCCATGTTAAGTAGTTAAACGCCATGTTAACATGAACAGGAATTCTGTCGATTTTCTTCATTTTATAATGTTATCGAAAAGTGATTTCAAAATTTGATGTTTTGAAAATATTATCATTTTAATAGTAAAATGATATGGAATATTCAAATTTGAAATGAAATTAAAATCATTTTAAAATGAATTTAAACGAATTTGTTAAGGAATATTCAAATTTGATTTGAAATTTGAAATGAAATTGAAATCATTTTAAAATGAATTTAAAACGAATTTGTTAAGGAATATTCAATTTTGGTTTAAAATTGAAAATGAAGTTGAAATCGTTCAGAAAACGAATTTAAAACAATTTATAAAATACATTTTTAATGGAAATCGATGAAATATATAATATATATATTACATATATTTAATGGCCTGAATAGAACGCGCTGCGCCGCGGCAGTTCGCAAATTTTGACCATTGACTTCGAATGGACATTACGGGATATCCGATCGTCGGATTCTCCTAAAACCAGAACTGTTGGGTTCGTATCGAAAAGACAAGAAAGTTTTTAATTATATTAAAAATTATATTAAAAATATATCTAATAGTTTGCACGGTTGAAATCTATTTTTGTTATTTTCTTTTTAATTTTTCAATTGTAGAATAGACAAGAAAGTTTTTAGCATATATTCCATAAGGGAATGAATCTTACTTTTTGCAATGCTATTTTTTTTAATAGATGTACGTGTGTCATGATGATATTTTAGGAAAAAATCAATTGATTTTGTTTAGGTTACCTTACGATTAACTTTTTCCATAAAGGAAATACTATTTGCAATATGATTTTTCTAATTGCCATAGATGCTGCAATGGATTTTTATTAGCTATATCTTAACATATACGTAGATTCAATTTATTCGTAATGTATGCTGATAATTTACTTATTACTGTTGTTTTCTTGTGCTTACTATTTCCGTTTAGTGGTTTTATTTTATGTGTTTGGCTTATATGGTGTATATGTTTTTTTTATATATAATAAGAAGCTGTCTTTTAAATTTCTACAATACTAACATTTTTTATAGATATTCATACATAATGGCAAGATTGAATTTCATATAAAAGTTAATTAACTATGTATAATTTACATATTGATTGATTTATTCATAAGAACATTAAATATGCATTACTTAATGATTTGGAATTATTTTACAATTTTGTCTTATTTTATTTATGTGTTATTTTTAATTTTATTTTTTTGTGTTGATATGGTAGGTGATAAATTTTTGGACTACAAATAGCAAGAGTTCCAAATTTAGAAGTCAACGACCCTAATATAGCTGGTGATAAAGAAGATATTATATGAAATTAGCACAAATAAGATAAAATTATAGGTGACATAATCAATTTGCACTGATATGTCATAGTTAAATGCCATGAAATGACCATTACAGGTGATGTATCTTACACTAGAACAATTGCCAAAATTAACTGCCATAATTTTGCATTGGCTTATCCAGTGTAATTAGTTAGCAGCAACAATTTTTCACTGATATGGTAGATAATTTATAGCAGATGAAATTTCTATGTAAAATGGATATTATCCATGTTTAATTTTTACAGAAGAATGTTTACCATAAATAATCCGTGTAACTTTTATTCCACTACATGTTTAATTTTCACTACATGTCTCATTATTCATGTTCTTTCTTTTGTAAGTGATTAATTTATTTTTCGATATGTAGGTAATTAAGGTTGGATTAAATGGGGACATGACAATTTATGTGATTTGATGGAACTGGTATATTTCGTAGCATATATAAGAGATATGCCACCGTCAATACTCACTACAATTTTAGTCACATTTTGTAGGTATTGTTTTATATTTTTAGCTAATATGTAGGATAAACATGTACCTTGCATATATTTTGCATCACAGTCTCATTTTGAAATTGTCAACAGATAATGGAAAGTAATTATATTATGTTTCAGGCTGGTGCAAGGTAATGCCTATAGTTGACGAAGTTGATAAAGTCGGCCAAAAGGGAAGCTTATAGTATGTGACAGTTGTAGAAACAATAGCTAAGAAATAAATTATGTAACAATCAGTGTATTGAGAGGTAAGAATAAAAAATAATAGTGGACTGCTTTTTATTCAAAAGACCACACAAATGCCTCAAGAAGTAGAAGCAAGCACATAGTAGAAGTTGTTAAATTCTTTCATAAGGTAATATATGTGATAACATGATTTGTACCTAAACTGTCCAAATTGTGGTGCCTATTTCCTTCGAACTAAGAAAGAGAAAACATTACTACAAGGCTACATGAAATTATAAAATCATGCATATCTTCATTATCTGATTGCTATACTTGAAAATTATGATGCATTTTTTTTGAATTAATGAAAATTCTTATCTTAAAGTTCAAACGTATCCTGCATTATTATTGTAATCTTTTTCTTTATTACCTACATTTTTTGATAGACTTTCTATTCATTATGTTGCAGAAATCTCTAAAGTTTATGACGATTGTAGTGGTTGAATGAATCCCGATGGTTCTTCTAGAATACGATGTTATTTTGAAGTGTATTTAAGAATATTTCATAAGGCAAGGAGGCGGTACTGACCTTCTTATGTAAGCACTAAATAAGCAATGTGGGACTATTGAGATTTTCATATAATAAGATGAAAAGATAAGAATTGCAAAGTAATATGGATGCACAATTTTTAAATTGTGGCATGGTTCGAAGACGCAACTGCAATAAAATTCTCTTCTAAAAGTATGTGAACAATAGAACGTCAGGTGTATTACTGCGTACTTCCACATTTGCAGATTGATCATGAAAGAGCAATGTTGTGGAAGAATGTAGAAAAGACCCAAAATAACTACATATGTAGGATTAAGTTTAGGAATGCCTTGATCAAATGCTTTTTTTCTACAACCTGTAGTGTCACAATTAATGATCTCAGTTCTGCGAAACTTAATATGTTTTTTTCTTAAGCTATCACTTTCTATTATAACCAATGTATTACTTATTTATTCTATATTCATGTAGTGAATACTGACTATAAAATGAGAAAACTTCACGTTAATTCAATTTTTATAGAATTTCAAAATTGTATGTACAAGGTACCGTAAGAATGTATAACACTCACCATTGAAAATAAGTTTTTGCGGCTGTAAATCCTAAATAGAAGAGCTATCTAAGTTAGTTCATAAAATATTAACACTTTTATGTGCAGTAGTACAATAATATACTAATGATGTAGTTAAGTACCAGTTGATCGAGCAACAAGGGTCCAATTTAACACTCATTTGTAATGCACATATATCGATGATAAAATTATTTTTGGATGAACAACAGAACAATTTATTATTATTGCCGCATAAATTATAATATTTAAATATATATATATATAACTGTTTAATATTAATTACAATACTTTATTTTTCTTTAATTTTTGGTATATAATCATTACAATATATATTTTTAATAACATAAATTTTAATGCCCAGCAAAGTGGGCAAAAAATACTAGCATTAGTAATATCCCACAGTTTTGGATCAAGTATTCCTTTTATGCACGTTGATTAAATTCAACAGTAAAGGAATCTGCACTGCCTAGTTTAAACCCAAGTTCACCATTATATCTTGTATTATTAAATAATAATAACCTTGTTTAAGGAATATGATTTTCTGAATCACATAGGTAAAATAATAAAGATATACCAGAAAACATTCAAAAAATTATACATATCTAAGCAATAATTTTACATATTTGCAGATTTATCCTAATAGGTTTACTTAGTAGTGAGGTTAACTAGATGGCCTAAGGAACATCATCCGCATAATTCAAGAAATGGTTGTAGCCAAGCACAAGTTTACGATAAGTAAATAAACAACTAGTGGGTTTCATTTAATGAAATTCATTCATATAAACTATAAAGAATTTGATTTGGATCTTAGCTTTTCCCATTAAGTTGTGGGAATTCGAAATATAAAGGAAAAACAAACTGTCGATGGTTAAGCAACCTTTTCACAAAATCAAGCGAACTTTTCATAGGCGTTTTCCCTAACTGAATCGGGGGATCAAATTGATTATAGAAACAATTATTACTACTTTTTAATGCGTATAAAATGGAGCCAACAAACTACAAAATGAAGAAGAAACAATGATTTTAAAATGAAAATTGATTAATCCAAGTTATAAGTTGTGATTATAAGCTTATATTGGTCTGTCAAATTTCAAGGATCCAAAATGATATAAGGCATGACAGCTGATTATTTTGAACCTTTCAATTTAGGCTACAAACATAATATGATCTTAAAATCTAGCAAAAATTGTTTCTATCTATATCTGGAAACTTTATGTCCATAACTAAATTGAGAAGCAAGCAAAGAGCAACTGCACGAAAAATATTACAATAATCTTAGGAACTGTATAATTAATGCACAACAGGTAATAATGTGCACGCAAACTATAAAAGTAAAAAAGCTACTTCTGAGAGGAAAATGACTACCTTTTTATAAGGAAAAATCATGTTATTAAACTAATATGGAAATAGTTTTTCAAATTCCTTTACTAAGATAAGACAAGACCAAGATCAAATTTATTGTGATCTCAAAAATTATGCATTACAGTTTTGACATCTGTTATGGAAAGGGTCCTAACATCCTTTATGAAAAGCAAGAATGCAAGTTTAATGTTTTCCAAGCGTTGTAGATATGCATTATTAGTAAACTAAACTAAGTGAAGTCCAACAAAAAAAACCCTTTAAACATGGAAAAAAATTCATTATGTCTCACGTTGACAAAAATTGAGACGACCCGATTTCCCGTTCTCACGGAAACAAGGTTATCTTTTGGAATATAACACAGAAACATATAATAGCAGAACATAATTAAATAAATACACCAGAATGAACAACAAAATATACTGGATAAAAGTAATCATCAGAGTTACACAGTATACAGGATCTTACTTAGTACAAATACAGTTCAGCTATACATAAATGTCTACAGCGGAAATAAACAAAATATGTACAATAGGAGCTGAACAGCATAAAAAGAAATAAATGATAGAATCCATCTTCAGCTCCAGCTATCCAGAAAGAACCAGCTAAACCTGAATACAAGGCTGCCCGTGTAGAAAAAGGGGCACCCGAGTTTGAGAGTGAAACAAACTACGAGTCAGTCATGGGACTGGTATGAGAAATCTACTCAACACATATACAATTTGGCTAATCACAGGACCACGCCACTTTCGTGGAACGGGTTTACTCCATTGGATTGCCAGTGCTTTAAAACAAATCTTTCTTTTAAACATCGCTATGCTTTTTATAAAAATGAAGCCGTTATAAGACTCAGTTCCCATCACACAATGCAACGCAAACCGAAGGATAGAGTTTTACCTTATAATGGCCAAAATATGATTGATACGAATAAAACAAAGGCAATTGATATTATTGCTAGTGTTTATATGTTTGAAAACAATTTCAAATCATAACTATCAATCATAGACGGCATGGGTACCATATATCATGTCGCCATATATATATACAATCAAAACCGCACGATGTCGTATTTGGAAATTGGATTTCCGTCATGAACCAAGGCAAAAGATAGTCCTTACCGCATTCGAGACTGCCTAGCCCGAGTCTCAGGATCAGAGCTCGAGTGACCCTTGGATCGTCAGGGCCGGTCCACCGATGTGGATTAAAATGCCTGAACCATGCGTTTCCCCGCCCTTTGGGGCGTAAACGAGCCAACGAATGACTCCATCGGACCCGGATCGTCCGATCAAACCGAGGCGCCTCGCAACAGCAACAACCACATAGGTGAAAAGTATATAAATGTCAGGGCTGGTAGGTCACTGACACCACCCTAGCTAGGAAGAAACGCAGGCCCTCCCTGATGTCCTCTCCAGTTTTAGGTTCATACCGGGGTGTGAGGCTCTCGAATTCACGTTATACACAAAGCTACGCCACACAGGCGGTGCTTTGATCATCACCACAAGACTTTGCTTTTCAACAGAAGTCCTGATCACTGCATCTTAGCATGCCACACAGGCAATTCACACCGTGCACTGATGGCTATCAATCACACAGAACAAATTCCAATGTCGGACACACAGTCCATTTACAAGTCCGTTCTGGGTCTGAACGAAACCGGAGGCACTAAATACCTCGCAAACCCTTCGATCAACACGTACGTCTGAACGATCACCACTCATTATCCTTATTTCGGGATGCCTCCCAATCAGGACCTCGGTTACCATCCAAACGAGGTGAAGATCTCCGGTCTTCGACCATCGTCTTCATCTTCGAATTTCAATCGTCGGTCGATTATTCGAAATGAGAATTAACTCGGCCTTTTCAAATAATTCACGTATATTTAGAATTTCAAATCGATTTATTTCAATGGTTAAATTATTCGACAACACCAATTGTGTTCTTTATATAATTTTCACACCAAACACATTCAACCATCAAACATCACATAAATCAAGCAAATTCAGTTTATTTCCATTCCATATTGCTTACGATATTTTATAACTATTTATCGCTATTTTTATTTATTTTAAAATAGCCATTTTATTCAAAACGACGCTTCGGGCCATAAGGCGGCCGTGGCGCTGTTTTTCTTCAGATTTGATTTACACATATCTGAAAATCTAACCGTTGGATCTTCACAAAATTTACATCATTAGAAAGGTCTTTTCAAAACGAATCCAACGGTTCCAGTTTCGGGAAAATCCGACGGTCGGATCTCCCGGTACAATCGTTTGAATTTTCGATTTCAAAATACGAACTGCAGCGTCGTTATTCGATTAAATATAATTCTATTTATATTTATATATAAATAAAATCGATTCTGGCGCTGTTTTTCTTCAAATTTGAATTAAACATTCCAGACAATCCAACCGTTGGATTTTTACAAGGTTGGTGCCGTTGGAAAGATTATTCCAAGGCGAACCCGACGGTTGAGATTTCGGGAAAATCCAATGGTCGGATTTCCCGTACTAGTCGTTTGAAATCACGGTTTCAAAATACGAACTGCACGGCTTCGTTTCGTTTTAATTTTATTTATATTTATATAGTTATATAAATATAGTTCATTCAACGATTTCAATATCGTTTTCACTTCTAAAATTTTTCTAACACCTTAAATTCTGGAAAAATTTCGCCATAACCTCCCCTGCACCGGGAGCGTCGGGAAATCGCAAATAGCGTCCCGGTCCTTCTAGTCTCAAAAAAAAAGAAAAAGAAGAAGCCAAGCGGCTAGCCAACAGGCTCAAAATCATCACCCAAACAAATCAGTAAATGTGTACCTATTTGTCGGGCACAAAATTTTATTCCTCTTCTCTAGCCCCTTTGCTATAACCTGTTCAAAGAATATTGCATGTACATATATATACAGTTCATATCATTTTTCATTTTCTATTCGATTTCATATTCGATTTCTATTTGGTTTAAAAACACCATTCATTCTAATGTTACATAAATAGGTGCAAATCATTTCATTAGTTAATTAATGAATATTTCAACTCATCTATGTTTATTTTGAACAAGTGGCTATTTTTAACACTTCGCATTTTAACGATTTATGCATACAATAAAAATGTGATTTTTATTGTAAAATAATTCATTTCAAAACACTATTTTTCTATATAGTTCATATAGTCTATAAAAGGTGATTTTTATTATCAAACAATTTATTTCAAAATATGAATACCATTCAACACATGAATTTCTAAACAACGAATGAATATCAATTCAACACATGAATGTTTTCTATAGTTTCTATATATAGATAAAAATGTGATTTTTATTATCAAACGATTTATTTCAAAATATGAATACCATTCAACACATGAATTTCTAAACAACGGATGAATATCAATTCAACACATGAATGTTTTCAATAGTTTTTATATATAGATAAAAATGTGATTTTTATTATCGAACAATTTATTTCAAAATATGAATTCCATTCAACACATGAATTTCTAAACAACGAATGAATATCAATTCAACACATGAATGTTTTCAATAGTTTTTATATATCGATAAAAATGTGATTTTTATTGTCGAACTATTTATTTCAAAATATGAATACCATTCAACACATGAATTTCTAAACAACGAATGAATATCAATTCAACACATGAATGTTTTCTATATAAGGAATAAATATAGTTTAAGCATATGAAAATAATTCAAACACACAAATATTATTCAAAATTTCGGCAGCATAACGGCAGGGTAGTTACACCGGCACCGTCCCTAGTACGGCTCCTCGCTCTACCTTAAAACCTCGCGGTTTTTGACAATGGGAAACATGCATCTAGTTCGCACGCAGGCGGCATGTATATATATTTATTCATTTCCACAAACTAATCCTAAGTGGTTTCAACCAAATATTTCACAACCACAAATGGGTATTTTTCAACCACAATCAACCAATAACAATCACAAACAGTCCCAAACAATCATTCAATTTTCACCACAATTTCAACCAATAAATATCGTCCATGGTTTGTGGACGAGGGGCGTATATATATATATATTTATATATAGCAATTCATTTTTAATTCACACACATATATATATATATTTTAAATCAGAAATCTCACCAATAGCTATCCAACTTCACGACTCTTCCTAATAGAAATCTTCGCCTTTCGTTGCTTTCGCCCGTATTCTCTGCATATGTAAAAATCGAATTTTTACTATGCTATTCAATATATAAAAATCGAATTTTTACTTCGACTTTCACATATAAAAATATGATTTTTATTTTTGACTTCAACATATAAAAATATGATTTTTATTTTGACTTCAACATATAAAAATATGATTTTTATTTTTGACTTCAACATAAAAAAAAATATGATTTTTATTTTGACTTCAACATATAAAAATATGATTTTTATTTTTGACTTCAACATAAAAAAAATATGATTTTTATTTTTGACTTCAACATAAAAAAAATATGATTTTTATTTTGACTTCAACATATAAAAATATGATTTTTATTTTTGACTTCAACATAAAAAAAAATATGATTTTTATTTTGACTTCAACATATAAAAATATGATTTTTGCTTTTGCTTTCACATCAGTTTTTCCTGGCTTTTAAAATCAGTTTTTATGCTTTCTTTACAAAAATCCAGTTTTAAAAATTCTTTTATAAAAATCTGTTTTATACTTTCTTTTTAAAAAAAAAGAACAGTTTTAAAAATTCTTTTATAAAAATGCAGTTTTTATATTTTTTTATTTAAAAATGCAGTTCTCATATTTTTTTATAAAAATGCAGTTCTTATATTTTTTTATTTAAAAATGCAGTTCTCATATTTTTTTATAAAAATGCAGTTCTTATATTTTTTTATTTTTTTAAAATGCAGTTTTTTTTTTTTAGTTTCTTCTAAATAAACAGTTTTTAAAATACTTTTTAAAAAAAATCATTTCAGTTTTAAAATCGTTTAAAAATTCAGTTCAGTTTAAAAATCGTTTAAAAATTCAGTTTATAAAACTTTATTATAAAAATCAGTTTATATATAAAATAAAAATAAAATAAATAAAAACGAAATAAAATTAAAAACTTACAGAGGAGCGGGGGGGGGGGGTGTTTTCGCAGACGTCGGAGGCTCCTCGAGGTAGGCGGCGCTAGGGCTTTGAACGGGGGGGCTTCGGGGTCTCGAACGGCTTCGGGGGCTGCTCGATGTCAGGGTCTTCGATCGAGAGAGGGAGCGTCGGCGATGATGGGCTCGAGGGGGGGGGCTGCTTCGTCGGTGCGGCGGCTTCTAGGGAGGAGGCGACGGCTTCTTTTAGCTTAGGGTTTTTTTTTTTTTTTTTTTCTGTTTAAAATCGAGATGAAGAAAAAAAGGGGGGGCCAGAACGAAGATAAAGGGAGGGGAATTCTTTTTTTTTTTTTTTTTTTATTTAATTATTTAAATTAGCAAAGAGTTGACTTTTTCGTACGACCTCTAAACGAGGCCCACCGCCTGTCGTCCATAGCGTTTTACCCCCATTCCGAACACAATGGGATAGGTATCGCAAGCTGATTTGATCGTTACAATCAGTTTCCTTTTGAATTTTCATTTAAATCATTATATTGAATTTTAAACGTACATTTCAAATTACCGGGGCCACATACTGACTAGAAAAATTCCTGAGAAATATTTTCTAGCTTCGTATTGACGATACGGTCCTAACAAAACTAGTTTCGTCGAATTCCGAGACCGTTTGAAAAATGGCCAATTTCCAGTCGATTAAAATCGACAGAAACTGGTCAAACGCGTTTTCCTTTGCCACGCTCACATATTGATTCGGAAAATTATGAAATTTGAAACCTAGCAATAACTTGACACTGCGGACCCAACAAAAGTGGTTTCGTCGAAATCCGAGGTCATCTGCAAAATGTCCATTTTTAAGGGCCTGAATTCCATAGCGACTATTCAGAATTTTCAACTAGACATATCTTTTGATTCCCGCTATCAAATTTCGATTGGTTAGATTCGTTAGAAGGATATCATCAATTAGATACTAATGTTTTTGGTCTCACTAAAATCCGGATTGTTTTGCACCCGGTATATTCAATTGAAGTTTGAAATCGAATTATCGAACTACCGCGCCATTTTCAATTCTATATATAATTATAATTAATTATATTGGTTTTCAAATGTCGATTCAAACTCAGTTTTCATTGCCATTGTTTAAAATATTTATTTTAAATATTTAAAATCCATTATTTTAGCCAATTTAAAAATTTTAAATTGGTTCAGATTTTCTGGGTCGTTACAATCTCCCCCACTTAAAACTTTTCGTCCCCGAAAAGGAACAAAGTCGAAAGTGGTTTGATAAATCTACAATCCCACAATACAACAACCAATTTGTTTTTCATATTCAGAGTATAGAATAAACAATGCACATCCATGGGAAGAAAATAGCAACAGAATAGAGAATTAAATGGTAATGCAAAGTAGGGTAAATGTACCTTGCACTAGAGTCAATCAGAGATATCTACTCGGCATCTAGGATAAGCTTTCTGAATGCTCTCCTCAGTTTCCCAAGTACAATCTCGCGGATCTCCACTCCATTGCACTTTGACTAAGTGAACTTTCTTGTTTCTCAGCTCTTTGGTTTCTTTGCCGATAATCTTTAGCGGCTCTCGCCTCACAGCTAGTTCTGGAGTAATTTCAATATCCTGCTGAGCTGCTTCTTCCACGATCAAGTCTGGGTCATGAACGTGCTTTTGAAGTTGAGATATATGAAATACATCATGCACACCAGGCAACCAGTCAGGCAGTTCAACCCTATAAGCGAGAGTTCCAATCCGTTCCAGAATAGGAAATGGACCAATGAATTTGGGTGCTAGCTTTCCAGTTTTACCGAACCGGATAACTCCTCTCATCGGCGATACTTTCAAATATACATAGTCGCCAACTTCGAAGGATATATCTCTTCTTCTTTTATCGGCATAGCTCTTTTGTCGGCTTTGAGCGGCGAGTAATCGCTTTTTAATAAAATCGACTTTGTCGGCAGCTTCTCGAATCATATCAGGCCCTAACACAAGTCTATTTCCAGGCTCGACCCAACAAGCAGGAGATCGGCACGGTCTACCATACAATGCTTCGAATGGCGACATTGTCAGACTCGCCTGGTAGCTGTTATTATAAGAAAATTCAGCCAAATGCAGATTGTCTTCCCATGATCCACCAAAATCTATAACACAAGCCCGCAATAGATCTTCTAAAATGCGATTCACCCTCTCAGTCTGACCGTCTGTCTGAGGATGATAAGCGGTGCTCAAGTTTAACTTCGTTCCAAGCTCGACTTGAAATGCTTCCCAGAATTTACTAGTGAATATTGTATCTCTATCACTGACTATACTGAGCGGCACTCCATGCAGTCTCACTATTTCCCTGAAGTAAATCTGCGCCAGACTCTGAGCGGTTCTATTTGATTTGACAGGTATAAAATGGGCGGTCTTCGTGAAACGATCTACGATCACCCAAATACTGTCATTTCCTTTTCTGGTCCTGGGCAGACCATCAATGAAATCCATAGAAATATGTTCCCACTTCCAGCCAGGAACTTCTAGTGGTTGTAATAATCCAGCCAATTTCTGTTGGTCACTCTTGACTAGCTGGCAAGTAGGGCATCGGCTGACATATAAAGAAATATCCCTCTTCATCGACTTCCACCAGAAAGTGCGTTTGATGTCGTTATACATTTTATTCATACCTGGGTGGATACTGAGCTTTGACTTGTGGCATTCATCCAGTACTTCCTTTCGAAGTTCAGGAATGTTAGGGACACAGATTCGACCTTTGAGCCTTAAAACCCCCTCATTATCAACTTGAAAACTCGAGGGTTCGCCTTGTTGAATTATCCCTCTGATCTTCTGAATGAAGTGATCATCCTCCTGAAGAGCAGATATCTTATCTAGCAATGAAGTCGTGATAATAAAACTGGCGATCATTACATTCTTTCTGCTTAATGCATCAGCCACGACATTGGCTTTTCCTGGAGTGTATATAATTTCAAAGTCATATGCTGCAAGAAACTCCAGCCAGCGTTGCTGTCTCAGATTTAAGTCCTTCTGAGTGAACAGATACTTTAACGACTGGTGATCTGTAAACAGTTCAAATCTCTCGCCCAGAAGATAGTGTCTCCAGATTTTCAACGAGAATATGATAGCCAATAACTCAAGATCATGAGTTACGTAGTTTTTCTCGTGCGGCTTCAGTTGACGGCTAGCATAGGCAATCACTTGGCCTCTTTGCATTAACACTGCGCCAAGGCCTTCTCTAGAAGCATCAGTCCATACTTTTAAATCTTGGTTGCTATCGATGATGGTTAGCACTGGAGCAGTTGTTAATCTCAACTTTAGCTCTTCGAAAGCCTCCTCACTCTCTTCAGTCCATTTGAACTTAGAATGCTTCTTTGTAAGCTTCGTTAAGTGGCCAGATATCTTAGAAAAGTTTTTAACGAACTTCCGGTAATAGCTAGCCAATCCGAGAAAACTACGGACTTCAGTGGGAGTACTAGGCTGTTTCCAGTTCTGAATAGCTGTGATTTTACTTGGATCAACAGCGATTCCTTCTTTCGATACGACGTGGCCCAGAAACTTCACTTCATCTTGCCAGAATATACATTTGGAAAACTTGGCTTTTAATACATTCCGTCTGAGAATTTCTAGAACCTGTTCCAGATGTTTTTCATGTTCGGCCTTTGATTTAGAGAAGATTAGAATATCATCAATAAAAACCAGAACAAATTTATTCAGTACTCCTCTGAATACTCTATTCATCAGATCGACGAAATAAGCTGGAGCGTTACATAAGCCGAACGGCATTACTAACCACTCGTAGAATAAGTCGGGGCCTCTGAACGCTGTCATTGGAACACACTCTTCGGCAATTCGAAGTTGATGGAAGCCTGTAGCTAGGTCCATTCGTGAGAATACTTGTGCTCCATTTAATCGATCCAACAGATCATCAATCTACGGCAATGGATATTTGTTCTTTATGGTCTGCTTGTTCAAATCACGATAATCCACGCATAGTCGTAGAGTACCGTCAGATTTTGGGACAAATACTACTGCTGCACCCCAATCAGAGAAACTAGGTCTGATTAGACCCTTCCATACTAGCTGTCGTGTTTGATTGTCTAATTCTTCCTTCTCTTTCAAGGACATTCTTCGAATAGCGTGAACTACCGGCCTTGCATTGGGAATTAAAGCAATCTTGAAATCTATTTCTCTCTGCGGAGGTAAGCGAACAACTTCTTCGAACACATCCGCATAGTTTTTGACGACTGGAATGTCTTTGATGAGGTCAGGAATATTCTCCGTGACTTCAGAAACATTTTCAATTTGGGCTGGAGAAACATTCAAAGCTGCCCAGAAGTCTTTTCTATTAGCACTCTGACCTTCACAGGGAATGGTTATATAATCACCTGATTTAATCTTAGCTCTAACAACCCTCTCAGCGCATCTAACCTCTGCTTCATATTTGGTTAACCAATCCAATCCCAAAATAAGATCGAATTCATCAAAATTCATGATGACAGAGATAATAGGGAATTTATAGCAAGAAAAAGAGACGGGTACTGCACAAACCCAACTGAGATTGATGGAACCTCCTACTGGATTTCGGACAGTCATTGGCTCTCTGAGCTTCTTCAAATTCAAATCCAACTTCTTGACTGCACTCTTTGCAATAAAGCTTCGTGATGCGCCAGTATCAAACAGTACTTTAACTGGAATGTTCTTGACATTGAGTGTGCCTTCTAAGACATCTGCCCTTTCCTGAGCAGATGAGGATGCAGGTACTTCTACCACCTCATTTACTTGTACTGCTTTAGGTTTTCTGTTTAGCAGGCAGGCCTTTGAAAGATGACCGGACTGATGGCATTGACTGCACTTTCTCTTCTCTTGGAACTTCTTACCGGATTTAGTTTCATCTTTCCTCAGCTTCTTCGAGGGTTTACAATTCCTAGTCAAATGCCCCTGTTTATGGCAGTTACTGCATACAGCGGTCGTTACTAGTTCTTTTTCGGATCTGGCCCTTTTCTGATTGGTTCTAGGCTCCTTATTGACCTCTGACATCGTACTGGCTCCAGCAATATCAGTTTCCGAACCTTCTTTGTCACTACCACAAACTTCTTCGTCGCGCAACATTCCTTTCTTGTCGAGATCTTCGTACTGATAAGCCATGTATATCATTTCTGAGAAAGGAAGCTTCACATGCCCCAATACCTTATTCTGGTATTTCCTTTGAAGCCCGTGAATAAATCTCATATTTTTCCTCTTCGGATTTTGAATTAGATGAGGAGCGAAGTGAGCAAGTTCATTGAATTTCTTATGATATTCGGGAATGGTCATATCACCTTGTATTAGATAAGAAAATTCATCACATAATCTCTCGGTTACTTCGGGAGGAGTAAATCTTTCTAAGAAAATCACTTTGAATCTGTCCCAGGTGATATCACCTTCTGGATTATCTTTAATGATTGAATCCCACCAAAACAAAGCTTCTTCTTTGAGTGCCCAAGACGCCAGTAATCTTTTCTGATCATCTCTCAGCTTTAAACCCTCAAAGATCTTCTCTGCTGAACGAATCCAAGCTTGTGTTTCCATAATGGACTCCTTGCCTAAGAATGGCGATCCACCAAGATTTCGAAATCTCTTGTATAGAACTTCTATATTGGACTCTGGCTGCGGGAGCACAACTGGCTCATTAGCTGGTCGAGCCATACGATTATTTCTTCTGATCCTGTCACTCATTTTCTAGTACTTCTGCAATTAGCAGAACAAGTGTCAGGTCAATGGAAAAGATATTTGAAAATATAGAGACAAATACTTGAATGTAAATGTGTCTATCGAGGTGTAATTTCATCCTGCTTTACTCATACTAGGATATTGCTGATCCTATCTGTACAGAGTTACCCGTCCTAGAACACTACTGGTTCTATTTCTGACGAGTTCGTTCGAATGTTATATTCCAGAACTAAGCTTAACCAAAGCTCTGATACCACGTTGAGACGACCCGATTTCCCGTTCTCACGGAAACAAGGTTATCTTTTGGAATATAACACAGAAACATATAATAGCAGAACATAATTAAATAAATACACCAGAATGAACAACAAAATATACTGGATAAAAGTAATCATCAGAGTTACACAGTATACAGGATCTTACTTAGTACAAATACAGTTCAGCTATACATAAATGTCTACAGCGGAAATAAACAAAATATGTACAATAGGAGCTGAACAGCATAAAAAGAAATAAATGATAGAATCCATCTTCAGCTCCAGCTATCCAGAAAGAACCAGCTAAACCTGAATACAAGGCTGCCCGTGTAGAAAAAGGGGCACCCGAGTTTGAGAGTGAAACAAACTACGAGTCAGTCATGGGACTGGTATGAGAAATCTACTCAACACATATACAATTTGGCTAATCACAGGACCACGCCACTTTCGTGGAACGGGTTTACTCCATTGGATTGCCAGTGCTTTAAAACAAATCTTTCTTTTAAACATCGCTATGCTTTTTATAAAAATGAAGCCGTTATAAGACTCAGTTCCCATCACACAATGCAACGCAAACCGAAGGATAGAGTTTTACCTTATAATGGCCAAAATATGATTGATACAAATAAAACAAAGGCAATTGATATTATTGCTAGTGTTTATATGTTTGAAAACAATTTCAAATCATAACTATCAATCATAGACGGCATGGGTACCATATATCATGTCGCCATATATATATACAATCAAAACCGCACGATGTCGTATTTGGAAATTGGATTTCCGTCATGAACCAAGGCAAAAGATAGTCCTTACCGCATTCGAGACTGCCTAGCCCGAGTCTCAGGATCAGAGCTCGAGTGACCCTTGGATCGTCAGGGCCGGTCCACCGATGTGGATTAAAATGCCTGAACCATGCGTTTCCCCGCCCTTTGGGGCGTAAACGAGCCAACGAATGACTCCATCGGACCCGGATCGTCCGATCAAACCGAGGCGCCTCGCAACAGCAACAACCACATAGGTGAAAAGTATATAAATGTCAGGGCTGGTAGGTCACTGACACCACCCTAGCTAGGAAGAAACGCAGGCCCTCCCTGATGTCCTCTCCAGTTTTAGGTTCATACCGGGGTGTGAGGCTCTCGAATTCACGTTATACACAAAGCTACGCCACACAGGCGGTGCTTTGATCATCACCACAAGACTTTGCTTTTCAACAGAAGTCCTGATCACTGCATCTTAGCATGCCACACAGGCAATTCACACCGTGCACTGATGGCTATCAATCACACAGAACAAATTCCAATGTCGGACACACAGTCCATTTACAAGTCCGTTCTGGGTCTGAACGAAACCGGAGGCACTAAATACCTCGCAAACCCTTCGATCAACACGTACGTCTGAACGATCACCACTCATTATCCTTATTTCGGGATGCCTCCCAATCAGGACCTCGGTTACCATCCAAACGAGGTGAAGATCTCCGGTCTTCGACCATCGTCTTCATCTTCGAATTTCAATCGTCGGTCGATTATTCGAAATGAGAATTAACTCGGCCTTTTCAAATAATTCACGTATATTTAGAATTTCAAATCGATTTATTTCAATGGTTAAATTATTCGACAACACCAATTGTGTTCTTTATATAATTTTCACACCAAACACATTCAACCATCAAACATCACATAAATCAAGCAAATTCAGTTTATTTCCATTCCATATTGCTTACGATATTTTATAACTATTTATCGCTATTTTTATTTATTTTAAAATAGCCATTTTATTCAAAACGACGCTTCGGGCCATAAGGCGGCCGTGGCGCTGTTTTTCTTCAGATTTGATTTACACATATCTGAAAATCTAACCGTTGGATCTTCACAAAATTTACATCATTAGAAAGGTCTTTTCAAAACGAATCCAACGGTTCCAGTTTCGGGAAAATCCGACGGTCGGATCTCCCGGTACAATCGTTTGAATTTTCGATTTCAAAATACGAACTGCAGCGTCGTTATTCGATTAAATATAATTCTATTTATATTTATATATAAATAAAATCGATTCTGGCGCTGTTTTTCTTCAAATTTGAATTAAACATTCCAGACAATCCAACCGTTGGATTTTTACAAGGTTGGTGCCGTTGGAAAGATTATTCCAAGGCGAACCCGACGGTTGAGATTTCGGGAAAATCCAATGGTCGGATTTCCCGTACTAGTCGTTTGAAATCACGGCTTCAAAATACGAACTGCACGGCTTCGTTTCGTTTTAATTTTATTTATATTTATATAGTTATATAAATATAGTTCATTCAACGATTTCAATATCGTTTTCACTTCTAAAATTTTTCTAACACCTTAAATTCTGGAAAAATTTCGCCATAACCTCCCCTGCACCGGGAGCGTCGGGAAATCGCAAATAGCGTCCCGGTCCTTCTAGTCTCAAAAAAAAAGAAAAAGAAGAAGCCAAGCGGCTAGCCAACAGGCTCAAAATCATCACCCAAACAAATCAGTAAATGTGTACCTATTTGTCGGGCACAAAATTTTATTCCTCTTCTCTAGCCCCTTTGCTATAACCTGTTCAAAGAATATTGCATGTACATATATATACAGTTCATATCATTTTTCATTTTCTATTCGATTTCATATTCGATTTCTATTTGGTTTAAAAACACCATTCATTCTAATGTTACATAAATAGGTGCAAATCATTTCATTAGTTAATTAATGAATATTTCAACTCATCTATGTTTATTTTGAACAAGTGGCTATTTTTAACACTTCGCATTTTAACGATTTATGCATACAATAAAAATGTGATTTTTATTGTAAAATAATTCATTTCAAAACACTATTTTTCTATATAGTTCATATAGTCTATAAAAGGTGATTTTTATTATCAAACAATTTATTTCAAAATATGAATACCATTCAACACATGAATTTCTAAACAACGAATGAATATCAATTCAACACATGAATGTTTTCTATAGTTTCTATATATAGATAAAAATGTGATTTTTATTATCAAACGATTTATTTCAAAATATGAATACCATTCAACACATGAATTTCTAAACAACGGATGAATATCAATTCAACACATGAATGTTTTCAATAGTTTTTATATATAGATAAAAATGTGATTTTTATTATCGAACAATTTATTTCAAAATATGAATTCCATTCAACACATGAATTTCTAAACAACGAATGAATATCAATTCAACACATGAATGTTTTCAATAGTTTTTATATATCGATAAAAATGTGATTTTTATTGTCGAACTATTTATTTCAAAATATGAATACCATTCAACACATGAATTTCTAAACAACGAATGAATATCAATTCAACACATGAATGTTTTCTATATAAGGAATAAATATAGTTTAAGCATATGAAAATAATTCAAACACACAAATATTATTCAAAATTTCGGCAGCATAACGGCAGGGTAGTTACACCGGCACCGTCCCTAGTACGGCTCCTCGCTCTACCTTAAAACCTCGCGGTTTTTGACAATGGGAAACATGCATCTAGTTCGCACGCAGGCGGCATGTATATATATTTATTCATTTCCACAAACTAATCCTAAGTGGTTTCAACCAAATATTTCACAACCACAAATGGGTATTTTTCAACCACAATCAACCAATAACAATCACAAACAGTCCCAAACAATCATTCAATTTTCACCACAATTTCAACCAATAAATATCGTCCATGGTTTGTGGACGAGGGGCGTATATATATATATATTTATATATAGCAATTCATTTTTAATTCACACACATATATATATAAATTTTAAATCAGAAATCTCACCAATAGCTATCCAACTTCACGACTCTTCCTAATAGAAATCTTCGCCTTTCGTTGCTTTCGCCCGTATTCTCTGCATATGTAAAAATCGAATTTTTACTATGCTATTCAATATATAAAAATCGAATTTTTACTTCGACTTTCACATATAAAAATATGATTTTTATTTTTGACTTCAACATATAAAAATATGATTTTTATTTTGACTTCAACATATAAAAATATGATTTTTATTTTTGACTTCAACATAAAAAAAAATATGATTTTTATTTTGACTTCAACATATAAAAATATGATTTTTATTTTTGACTTCAACATAAAAAAAATATGATTTTTATTTTTGACTTCAACATAAAAAAAATATGATTTTTATTTTGACTTCAACATATAAAAATATGATTTTTATTTTTGACTTCAACATAAAAAAAAATATGATTTTTATTTTGACTTCAACATATAAAAATATGATTTTTGCTTTTGCTTTCACATCAGTTTTTCCTGGCTTTTAAAATCAGTTTTTATGCTTTCTTTACAAAAATCCAGTTTTAAAAATTCTTTTATAAAAATCTGTTTTATACTTTCTTTTTTAAAAAAAAGAACAGTTTTAAAAATTCTTTTATAAAAATGCAGTTTTTATATTTTTTTATTTAAAAATGCAGTTCTCATATTTTTTTATAAAAATGCAGTTCTTATATTTTTTTATTTAAAAATGCAGTTCTCATATTTTTTTATAAAAATGCAGTTCTTATATTTTTTTATTTTTTTAAAATGCAGTTTTTTTTTTTTAGTTTCTTCTAAATAAACAGTTTTTAAAATACTTTTTAAAAAAAATCATTTCAGTTTTAAAATCGTTTAAAAATTCAGTTCAGTTTAAAAATCGTTTAAAAATTCAGTTTATAAAACTTTATTATAAAAATCAGTTTATATATAAAATAAAAATAAAATAAATAAAAACGAAATAAAATTAAAAACTTACAGAGGAGCGGGGGGGGGGGGGGGGGGGGTGTTTTCGCAGACGTCGGAGGCTCCTCGAGGTAGGCGGCGCTAGGGCTTTGAACGGGGGGGCTTCGGGGTCTCGAACGGCTTCGGGGGCTGCTCGATGTCAGGGTCTTCGATCGAGAGAGGGAGCGTCGGCGATGATGGGCTCGAGGGGGGGGGGGGCTGTGTAACGACCCAGAAAATCTGAACCAATTTAAAAATTTTAAATTGGCTAAAATAATGGATTTTAAATATTTAAAATAAATATTTTAAATAATGGCGATGAAAACAGAGTTGAAATCGACATTTGAAAACGAATATAATTAATTATAATTATATATAGAATTGAAAATGGCGCGGTAGTTCGATAATTCGATTTCAAACTTCAATTGAATATACCGGGTGTAAAACAATCCAGATTTTAGTGAAACCAAAAATAATGGAATCGAATTGGTAATATCTTTCTAACGAATCTGACCAATCGAAGTTTGATAGCGGGAATCAAAAGATATGTCCAGTTGAAAATTCTGAATAGTCGCTATGGAATTCAGGCCCTTAAAAATGGACATTTTGCATACGACCTCGGATTTGGACGAAACCACTTTTGTTAGATCCGCAGTGTCAGGTTATTGCTAGGTTTCAAATTTCATAATTTTTCGAATCAATATGTGAGCGTGGCAAAGGAAAACGCGTTTGACCGATTTCAGTTGATTTTAATCGACTGGAAATTGACCCTTTTTCAAACGGTCTCAGAATTCGACGAAACTAGTTTTGTTAGGACCGTATCGTTGATACGAAGCTAGAAAATATTTTTCTAGAATTTTTCTAGTTAGTATGTGACCCCGGTGATTTGAAATGTGCGTTTAAAATTCAATATAAAGATTTAAATGAAAATTCAAAAGGAAACTGACTATAACGATCAAATCAGCTTGCGATACATATCCCATTGTGTTCGGAATGGGGGTGAAACGCTATGGGCGACAGGCGGTGGGCCTCGTTTCGAGGTCGTGTGTAAAAGTCAACCCTTTTGCAAATTTAAATAATAAAATAATAAAAAAAAAAAAATAATAAATATAATTTTTAATTCTCCCCCCCCCCCCCTTTTCTCTTCTGCTTGGCCCCCCCCCCCCCCCCCCCGTTCATATAATTTCAGAAGAAAAAAAAAAGAAAAAAAAAACAAAACCTAATCTAATCGCCGGAGCCCCCCCCCGATCCCTCGAGCGCCGACGAAGAGCCACCGCCCTCCGATCTTCTCCCTCCTCCCCCCTGAACCAATCGCCATCGCCCCCTGCACCGATCGAAGACCCGAAGCCCCCCTCGTTAGCGACGCTGAAGCCGCCGCACCCCCCCCTGAACCGCCGATCGCCACCAGAAACCCCCTCCCCCTTCGCAGCTACATCGGTGAGCCTATCCTATTTTTATTTATTTTATTTATTTTCTTTTTTTTATTTATTCTGTAAACTGTTTTTTTATAAAACCGAATTTAAAAACTGTTTTATGTTAAAGTATTAAAACTGAAATTATTTAAAGTATAAAAACTGATTTAAAGATTTTATAAAACTGATTTTAAAAAAGTATTTTAAACTGATTTTAAAAAGTATTTTAAACTGCATTTTTATGAAAGAAATAAAACTGATTTTTTTTAAAAAAGTTAATAAAACTGATTTTTTTTAAAAGTTAATAAAACTGATTTTTTAAAAAGTTAACAAAACTGATTTTTTAAAAATATAAAAACTGATTTCACAATTCTTAAAAACTGAATTTTTATAATGATTTAAAAACTGATTTTAAAATGAATTGTAAACTAAAAGGAGACTAGGAATTTAAAAAGCAAAAGGAAAAATCATATTTTTATATGTTAAAAGCAAAAGGAAAAATCATATTTTTATATGTTAAAAGCAAAAGGAAAAATCATATTTTTATATGTCGAAAGCAAAAGGAAAAATCATATTTTTATATGTCGAAAGCAAAAGGAAAAATCATATTTTTATATGTCGAAAGCAAAAGGAAAAATCATATTTTTATATGTCGAAAGCAAAAGGAAAAATCATATTCTTATATGTTGAAAGCAAAAGGAAAAATTCGATTTTTATATATTGAATAGCGAAGTCAAAATTCGATTTTTATATATTGAATAGCGAAGTCAAAATTCGATTTTTATATATTGAATAGCATAGTAAAAATTCTATTTTTACATATGTAGAGAATACGGGTGAAAGCGACAAAAAGGCGAAGATTTCTATTAAGAAGAGTAGTGAAGTGGATAGCTATTGGTGAGATTTCTGATTTAAAAATATAAATATATGTGTGTGAATATGAAAGTGAATTGTTATATATTTATATATATATATATATATATACGCCCCCTCGTCCACAAACCATGGACGATATTTATTGGTTGAAATTGTGGTGAAAATTGAATGATTGTTTGGGATTGATATTGGTTGATTGTGGTTGAAAAATACCCGTTTGTGGTTGTGAAATATTTGGTTGAAACCACTTAGGATTAGTTTGTGGAAAT
Source organism: Allium sativum (assembly GCA_030737875.1). Classification (NCBI taxonomy): domain Eukaryota; kingdom Viridiplantae; phylum Streptophyta; class Magnoliopsida; order Asparagales; family Amaryllidaceae; genus Allium; species Allium sativum. The sequence continues at coordinate 840,302,811 of CM060926.1, forward strand.
GAATAAAAATATATACATGCCGCCTGCGTGCGAACTAGATGCATGTTTCCCATTGTCAAAAACCGCGAGGTTTTAAGGTAGAGCGAGGAGCCGTACTAGGGACGGTGCCGGTGTAACTACCCTGCCGTTATGCTGCCGAAATTTTGAATAATATTTGTGTGTTTGAATTATTTTAATATGCTTAAACTATATTTATTCCTTATATAGAAAACATTCATGTGTTGAATTGATATTCATTCGTTGTTTAGAAATTCATGTGTTGAATGGTATTCATATTTTGAAATAAATTGTTCGATAATAAAAATCACTTTTTTATCGATATATAAAAACTATAGAAACATTCATGGGTTGAATTGATATTCATTCGTTGTTTAGAAATTCATGTGTTGTATGGTATTCATATTTTGAAATAAATAGTTCGATAATAAAAATCACATTTTTATCGATATATAAAAACTATAGAAACATTCATGGGTTGAATTGATATTCATTCGTTGTTTAGAAATTCATGTGTTGAATGGTATTCATATTTTGAAATAAATAGTTCGATAATAAAAATCACATTTTTATCGATATATAAAAACTATAGAAACATTCATGTGTTGAATTGATATTCATTCGTTGTTTAGAAATTCATGTGTTGAATGGTATTCATATTTTGAAATAAATTGTTTGATAATAAAAATCACCTTTTATAGACTATATGAACTATATAGAAAAATGGTGTTTTGAAATGAATCATTTTACAATAAAAATCACATTTTTATTGTATGCATAAATCGTTAAAATGCGAAGTGTTAAAAATAGCCACTTGTTCAAAATAAACATAGATGAGTTGAAATATTCATTAATTAACTAATGAAATGATTTGCACCTATTTATGTAACATTAGAATGAATGGTGTTTTTTAAACCAAATAGAAATCGAATAGAAATTGAAAAATGATATGAACTGTATATATATGTACATGCAATATTCATTGAACAGGTTATAGCAAAGGGGCTAGAGAAGAGGAATAAAATTTTGTGCCCGACAAATAGGTACACATTTACCGATTTGTTTGGGTGATGATTTTGAGCCTGATTGGCTAGCCGCTTGGCTTTTTCTTTTTCTTTTTGAGATTAGAAGGACCGGGACGCTGTTTGCGATTTCCCGACGCTCCCGGTGCAGGGGAGGTTATGGCGAAATTTTTCCAAAATTTAAGGAGTTAGAAAAATTTTTGAAGTGAAAACGATATAGAAATTATTGAATGAACTATATTTATATAACTATATAAATATAAATAAAATTAAAACGAAACGAGGCCGTGCAGTTCGTATTTTGAAACCGTGATTTCAAACGACTAGTACGGGAAATCCGACCATTGGATTTTCCCGAAACCTCAACCGTCGGGTTCGCCTTGGAATAATCTTTCCAACGGCACCAACCTTGTAAAAATCCAACGGTTGGATTGTCTGGAATGTTTAATTCAAATCTGAAGAAAAACAGCGCCAGAAACGATTATATTTATTTATATATATAAATAAAATTATATTTAATCGAATAACGACGCTGCAGTTCGTATTTTGAAATCGAAAATTCAAACGATTGTACCGGGAGATCCGACCGTCGGATTTTCCCGAAACTGGAACCGTTGGATTCGTTTTGAAAAGACCTTTCTAATGATGTAAATTTTGTGAAGATCCAACGGTTAGATTTTCAGATATGTGTAAATCAAATCTGAAGAAAAACAGCGCCACGGCCACGTTATGGCCCGAAACGTCGTTTTGAATATATTAGCTATTTTAAAATAAATAAAAATAGCGATAAATAGTTATAAAATATCGTAAGCGATATGGAATGGAAATAAACTGAATTTGCTTGATTTATGTGATGTTTGATGGTTGAATGTGTTTGGTGTGAAAACTATATAAAGAACACAATTGGTGTGGTTGAATAATTTAACCATTGAAATAAATCGATTTGAAATTCTAAATATACGTGAATTATTTGAAAAGGCCGAGTTAATTCTCATTTCGAATAATCGACCGACGATTGAAATTCGAAGATGAAGACGATGGTCGAAGACCGGAGATCTTCACCTCGTTTGGATGGTAACCGAGGTCCTGATTGGGAGGCATCCCGAAATATGGATAATGAGTGGTGATCGTTCAGACGTACGTGTTGATCGAAGGGTTTGCGAGGTATTTAGTGCCTCCGGTTTCGTTCAGACCCAGAACGGACTTGTAAATGGACTGTGTGTCTGACATAGGATTTATTCTGTGTGGCATGCTAAGATGCAGTGATCAGGGCTTCTGTTGAAAAGCAAAGTCTTGTGGTGGTGATCAAAGCACCGCCTGTGTGGCGTAGCTTTGTGTATAACGTGAATTCGCGAGCCTCACACCCCGGTATGAACCTAAAACGGGAGAAGGACCTCAGGGAGGGCCTGCGTTTCTTTCTAGCTAGGGTGGTGTCAGTGACCTACCAGCCCTGACATTTATATACTTTTCACCTATGTGGTTGTTGCTGTTGCGAGGCGCCTCGGTTTGATCGGACGATCCGGGTCCGATGGAGTCATTCGTTGGCTCGTCTACACCCCAAAGGGTGGGGAAACGCAGGTTCAGGAATTTTAATCCACATCGGTGGACCGGCCCTGACGATCCAAGGGCCCACCTGAGTCTGGGTCCTGAGGGGCGGGCTAGAGCGTCTCGAATTCGGTAAGGACTATCTTTTGCCTTGGTTCATGACGGAAATCCAATTTCCAAATACGACATCGTGCGGTTTTGATTGTATACCTATATATGGCGACATAGTGGTATGGGGCATTAATGCCGTCTATGATTGATAGTTATGATTTGAAATTGTTTTCAAAACATATAAACACTAGCAATAATATCAAGTGCCTTTGTTTTATTCGTATCAAGCATATTTTGGCCGTTATAAGGTAAAAACTCTATCCTCCGGTTTGCGTTGCATTGTGTGATGGGAACTGAGTCTTATAACGGCTTCATTTTATAAAAAGCATAGCGATGTTTAAAAGAAAGATTTGTTTTAAAGCACTGGCAATCCAATGGAGTAAACCCGTTCCACGAAAGTGGCGTGGTCCTGTGATTAGCCAATTATATATGTGTTGAGTGGATTTCTCATACCAGTCCCATGACTGACTCGTAGTTTGTTTCACTCTCAAACTCGGGTGCCCCTTTTTCTACACGGGCAGCCTTGTATTCAGGTTTAGCTGGTTCTTTCCGGATAGCTGGAGCTGAAGATGGATTCTATCATTTATTTCTTTTTATGCTGTTCAGCTCCTATTGTACATATTTTGTTTATTTCCGCTGTAGACATTTATGTATAGCTGAACTGTATTTGTACTAAGTAAGATCCTGTATACTGTGTAACTCTGATGATTACTTTTATCCAGTATATTTTGTTGTTCATTCTGGTGTATTTATTTAATTCTGTTCTGCTATTATATGTTTCTGTGTTATATTCCAAAAGATAACCTTGTTTCCGTGAGAACGGGAAATCGGGTCGTCTCAACGTGGTATCAGAGCTTTGGTTAAGCTTAGTTCTGGAATATAACATTTGAACGAACTCGTCAGAAATAGAACCAGTAGTGTTCTAGGACGGGTGACTCCATACAGATAGGATCAGTAATATCCTAGTATGAGTAAAGCAGAATGGAATTTCACCTCGATAGACACATTTACATTTGAAGTATGTGTTTCTATATTTTAAATTTTCTTTTCTGTGACCTGACACTTGATCTGCTAATTGCAGAAGTACTAGGAAAAAATGAGTGCCAGAAACAGAAGAAATACAGAACCCGATCTAGAGGCTCTATTAAAGAAATATCGAAATCTGAACGGAGCGCAATTCTCGGGCAATGAATCTATTATTCAAACTCAAGCTTGGTTGAGTTCTGTCGAAAGAATCTTTGAGCATATCCAGCTGAGAGATGACCAGAAACGGTTAGTAGCATCTTGGGCGCTCAAAGAAGAAGCCTTAATCTGGTGGGAAACAATCATCAAAGATAATCCAGAAGGTGATATCACCTGGGACAGATTCAAAGTGATTTTCCTAGAGAGATTTACTCCTCCCGAAGTAACTGAGAGATTATGTGATGAATTTTCTTATCTAATACAAGGTGATATGACCATTCCCGAATATCATAAGAAATTCAATGAACTTGCTCACTTCGCTCCTCATCTAATTCAAAATCCGAAGAGGAAAAATATGAGATTTATTCACGGGCTTCAAAGGAAATATCAGAATAAAGTATTGGGGCACGTGAAGCTTCCTTTTTCTGAAATGATTTATATGGCTTATCAGTATGAAGATCTCCATAAGAAAGGAATGTTACGCGACGAAGATGAAGTCTGTTGTAGTGACAAAGCAGAGTCTGAAGCTGATATTCCTGAAGCCAGTACAAGGTCGGAGGTCAATAAGAAGCTCTGTGCCAAGAGAAAAAGGGCTGAATCTGGGAACGAACAAATAACAACCGCCACGTGCTCAAGCTGCAATAGAAAAGGACATTTGGCGGTAAGTTGCAAATCTTGGAACAAACGAAGAAAGAGAGGATTAGAACCCAGTAAGAAGGTTCCTGAAGGCAGAGGATGCCATAAGTGCCATCAGGCTGGGCATATCGCGAAAAACTGCCCGCTATCTCAGAAATCTGAAACCGTACACATAAATGAAATAGCAGAAACTTCCGAGCCCTCAGCTAGTCAAGAAAGGCCCGATGTTTTAGAAGGCACGCTCACTGTCAAAAACATTCCAGTCAAAGTACTGTTTGACACAGGCGCGTCAAGAAGCTTCATTGCCAAAGATGCAGCTAAGAAACTGGATTTGAATTTGAAAAAGCTCAAGGAACCAATGACTGTCCAGAATCCGGTTGGGGGTTCCATTGATCTCAGTTGGGTTTGTGGAGTGCCGGTTTCTTTCTCTCGTTATCGGTTTCCTACCATCGCAGTCGTTATGAATTTTAAAGAGTTTGATCTTATCTTAGGGTTAGATTGGTTGACTAAATATGAAGCTGAGGTTAAATGCGCCGACAGAGTCGTAAAGGCGAAGATTAAATCAGGCGATTATATAACCATTCCCTGTGAAGGTCAGAATGCTAATAGAAAAGACTTCTGGGCAGCTTTGAATGTTTCTCCAGCTCAAATAGAAAATGTTCCTGAAGTCGCAGAGAATATTCCTGACCTCATTAAAGATATTCCTGTCGTCAAGAATTATGCGGATGTGTTTGAGGAAGTTGTTCGCTTACCTCCGCAGAGAGAAATAGATTTCAAGATTGCTTTAGTTCCCAATGCAAGGCCGGTAGTTCATGCTATTCGAAGAATGTCCTTGAAAGAGAAGGAGGAATTAGACAATCAAACACGACAGCTTGTATGGAAAGGTCTGATCAGGCCTAGTTTCTCTGATTGGGGTGCAGCCGTGGTATTTGTCCCAAAATCTGACGGTACTTTACGTCTATGCGTGGATTATCGTGATTTGAACAAGCAGACCATAAAGAACAAATATCCATTGCCGCGGATTGATGATCTGTTGGATCGATTAAATGGAGCACAAGTATTCTCACGAATGGACCTAGCTACAGGCTTCCATCAACTTCGAATTGCCGAAGAGTGTGTTCCAATGACAGCGTTCAGAGGCCCCGACTTATTCTATGAGTGGTTAGTAATGCCGTTCGGCTTATGTAACGCTCCAGCCTACTTCGTCGATCTGATGAACAGGGTATTCAGAGGAGTATTGAATAAATTTGTTCTGGTCTTTATTGATGATATTCTAATCTTCTCTAAATCAAAGGCCGAACATGAAAAGCATCTGGAACAGGTTCTAGAAATCCTCAGAAGGAATGTATTAAAAGCCAAGTTTTCCAAATGTATATTCTGGCAAGATGAAGTGAAATTTCTGGGCCACGTCGTATCGAAAGATGGAATCGCTGTGGATCCAAGCAAAATCACAGCTATTCAGAATTGGAAACAGCCCAGTACTCCCACTGAAGTCCGCAGTTTTCTTGGATTGGCTAGCTATTATCGGAAGTTCGTTAAAGACTTTTCGAAGATATCTGGTCACTTAACAAAGCTTACAAAGAAGCATTCTAAGTTCAAATGGACTGAAGAGAGTGAGGAGGCTTTCGAAGAGCTAAAGTTGAGATTAACTACAGCTCCAGTGTTAACCATCATCGATGGCAACCAAGATTTGAAAGTCTGGACTGATGCGTCTAGAGAGGGCCTTGGCGCAGTGTTAATGCAAAGAGGCCAAGTAATTGCCTATGCTAGCCGTCAACTGAAGCCGCACGAGAAAAACTACGTAACTCATGATCTTGAGTTATTGGCTATCATATTCTCTTTGAAAATCTGGAGACACTATCTTCTCGGTGAGAGATTCGAACTGTTTACAGATCATCAGTCATTAAAGTATCTGTTCACTCAGAAGGACTTGAATCTGAGACAGCAACGTTGGCTGGAGTTTCTTGCAGCTTATGACTTTGAAATTATATATACTCCAGGGAAAGCCAATGTCGTGGCCGATGCGCTGAGCAGAAAGAATGTAATGATCGCCAGCTTTATTATCACGACATCCTTGATTGACAAAATATCTATTCTTCAGAAGGAGGATAATTTTATTAAGGATATGATTAAAAGAATTCAGAAAGGCGAACCCTCGTGTTTTCAAATAGATAACGACGAGACCTTGAGGTTAAGAGGAAGGATTTGTGTTCCTGACATCCCAGAGTTAAAAAGGGAAGTGTTAGACGAGTGTCACAAGTCCAAGTTGAGTATCCATCCTGGTGTGGCCAAAATGTATAACGATCTCAAAAGAACTTTCTGGTGGAAGGCCATGAAAAGAGACGTTTCGATATATGTTAGCCGATGCCCTACTTGCCAGCTAGTTAAAAGCGACCAACAGAAATTGGCTGGGTTATTACAACCGCTAGAAGTTCCTGGCTGGAAGTGGGAACATATTTCTATGGATTTCATTGACGGTTTGCCCAGAACCAGAAAGGGAAATGACAGTATTTGGGTGATCGTAGATCGTTTCACGAAGACCGCCCATTTTATACCTGTCAAATCAAATAGAACTGCTCAGAGTCTGGCGCATATTTACTTCAGGGAAATAGTTAGACTGCATGGAGTGCCGCTGAGTATAGTAAGTGATAGAGATACAATATTCACTAGCAAATTCTGGGAAGCATTTCAAGTCGAGCTAGGAACGAAGTTAAACTTGAGCACCGCTTATCATCCTCAGACAGACGGTCAGACTGAGAGGGTGAATCGCATTTTAGAAGATCTATTGCGGGCTTGTGTTATAGATTTCGGTGGATCATGGGAAGACAATCTGCATTTGGCTGAATTCTCTTATAACAACAGCTACCAGGCGAGTCTGACAATGTCGCCATTCGAAGCATTGTATGGTAGACCGTGCCGATCTCCTGCTTGTTGGGTCGAGCCTGGAAATAGACTTGTGTTGGGTCCCGATATGATTCGAGAAGCGGCCGACAAAGTCGATTTTATTAGGAAGAGATTACTCGCCGCTCAAAGCCGACAAAAGAGCTATGCCGATAAAAGAAGAAGAGATATATCCTTTGAGGTTGGCGACTATGTATATTTGAAAGTATCGCCGATGAGAGGAGTTATCCGGTTCGGTAAAACTGGAAAGCTAGCACCCAAATTCATTGGTCCGTTTCCTATTCTGGAACGGATTGGGACTCTCGCTTATAGGGTCAAACTGCCTGACTGGTTGCCTGGAGTTCATGATGTATTTCATATATCTCAACTTCGAAAGCACGTTCATGATCCAGACTTGATCGTGGAAGAAGCAGCTCAGCAGGATATTGAAATTACTCCAGAATTAGCTGTGAGGCGAGAGCCGCTAAAGATTATCGGCAAAGAAACCAAAGAGCTGAGAAACAAGAAGGTTCACTTAGTCAAAGTGCAATGGAGTGGAGATCCGCGCGATTGTACTTGGGAAACTGAGGAGAGCATTCAGAAAGCTTACCCCAGATGCCGAGTGGATATCTCTGATTGACTCTGGTGCAAGGTACATTTACTTTACCTTGCATTACCATTTAATTCTCTATTCTGTTGCTATTTTCTTCCCATGGATGTGCATTGTTTATTCTATACACTGAATATTAAAAACAAATTGGTTGTTGTATTGTGGGATTGTAGATTTATCAAACCACTTTCGACTTTATTCCTTTTCGGGGACGAAAAGTTTTAAGTGGGGGAGATTGTAACGACCCAGAAAATCTGAACCAATTTAAAAATTTTAAATTGGCTAAAATAATGGATTTTAAATATTTAAAATAAATATTTTAAATAATGGCGATGAAAACAGAGTTGAAATCGACATTTGAAAACGAATATAATTAATTATAATTATATATAGAATTGAAAATGGCGCGGTAGTTCGATAATTCGATTTCAAACTTCAATTGAATATACCGGGTGTAAAACAATCCAGATTTTAGTGAAACCAAAAATAATGGAATCGAATTGGTAATATCTTTCTAACGAATCTGACCAATCGAAGTTTGATAGCGGGAATCAAAAGATATGTCCAGTTGAAAATTCTGAATAGTCGCTATGGAATTCAGGCCCTTAAAAATGGACATTTTGCATACGACCTCGGATTTGGACGAAACCACTTTTGTTAGATCCGCAGTGTCAGGTTATTGCTAGGTTTCAAATTTCATAATTTTTCGAATCAATATGTGAGCGTGGCAAAGGAAAACGCGTTTGACCGATTTCAGTTGATTTTAATCGACTGGAAATTGACCCTTTTTCAAACGGTCTCAGAATTCGACGAAACTAGTTTTGTTAGGACCGTATCGTTGATACGAAGCTAGAAAATATTTTTCTAGAATTTTTCTAGTTAGTATGTGACCCCGGTGATTTGAAATGTGCGTTTAAAATTCAATATAAAGATTTAAATGAAAATTCAAAAGGAAACTGACTATAACGATCAAATCAGCTTGCGATACATATCCCATTGTGTTCGGAATGGGGGTGAAACGCTATGGGCGACAGGCGGTGGGCCTCGTTTCGAGGTCGTGTGTAAAAGTCAACCCTTTTGCAAATTTAAATAATAAAATAATAATAAAAAAAAAATAATAAATATAATTTTTAATTCTCCCCCCCCCTTTTCTCTTCTGCTTGGCCCCCCCCCCCCCCCCCCCCGTTCATATAATTTCAGAAGAAAAAAAAAAAAGAAAAAAAAAAACAAAACCTAATCTAATCGCCGGAGCCCCCCCCGATCCCTCGAGCGCCGACGAAGAGCCACCGCCCTCCGATCTTCTCCCTCCTCCCCCCTGAACCAATCGCCATCGCCCCCTGCACCGATCGAAGACCCGAAGCCCCCCTCGTTAGCGACGCTGAAGCCGCCGCACCCCCCCCTGAACCGCCGATCGCCACCAGAAACCCCCTCCCCCTTCGCAGCTACATCGGTGAGCCTATCCTATTTTTATTTATTTTATTTATTTTCTTTTTTTTATTTATTCTGTAAACTGTTTTTTTATAAAACCGAATTTAAAAACTGTTTTATGTTAAAGTATTAAAACTGAAATTATTTAAAGTATAAAAACTGATTTAAAGATTTTATAAAACTGATTTTAAAAAAGTATTTTAAACTGATTTTAAAAAGTATTTTAAACTGCATTTTTATGAAAGAAATAAAACTGATTTTTTTTAAAAAAGTTAATAAAACTGATTTTTTTTAAAAGTTAATAAAACTGATTTTTTAAAAAGTTAACAAAACTGATTTTTTAAAAATATAAAAACTGATTTCACAATTCTTAAAAACTGAATTTTTATAATGATTTAAAAACTGATTTTAAAATGAATTGTAAACTAAAAGGAGACTAGGAATTTAAAAAGCAAAAGGAAAAATCATATTTTTATATGTTAAAAGCAAAAGGAAAAATCATATTTTTATATGTTAAAAGCAAAAGGAAAAATCATATTTTTATATGTCGAAAGCAAAAGGAAAAATCATATTTTTATATGTCGAAAGCAAAAGGAAAAATCATATTTTTATATGTCGAAAGCAAAAGGAAAAATCATATTTTTATATGTCGAAAGCAAAAGGAAAAATCATATTCTTATATGTTGAAAGCAAAAGGAAAAATTCGATTTTTATATATTGAATAGCGAAGTCAAAATTCGATTTTTATATATTGAATAGCGAAGTCAAAATTCGATTTTTATATATTGAATAGCATAGTAAAAATTCTATTTTTACATATGTAGAGAATACGGGTGAAAGCGACAAAAAGGCGAAGATTTCTATTAAGAAAAGTAGTGAAGTGGATAGCTATTGGTGAGATTTCTGATTTAAAAATATAAATATATGTGTGTGAATATGAAAGTGAATTGTTATATATTTATATATATATATATATATATATATATATATATATATACGCCCCCTCGTCCACAAACCATGGACGATATTTATTGGTTGAAATTGTGGTGAAAATTGAATGATTGTTTGGGATTGATATTGGTTGATTGTGGTTGAAAAATACCCGTTTGTGGTTGTGAAATATTTGGTTGAAACCACTTAGGATTAGTTTGTGGAAATGAATAAAAATATATACATGCCGCCTGCGTGCGAACTAGATGCATGTTTCCCATTGTCAAAAACCGCGAGGTTTTAAGGTAGAGCGAGGAGCCGTACTAGGGACGGTGCCGGTGTAACTACCCTGCCGTTATGCTGCCGAAATTTTGAATAATATTTGTGTGTTTGAATTATTTTAATATGCTTAAACTATATTTATTCCTTATATAGAAAACATTCATGTGTTGAATTGATATTCATTCGTTGTTTAGAAATTCATGTGTTGAATGGTATTCATATTTTGAAATAAATTGTTCGATAATAAAAATCACTTTTTTATCGATATATAAAAACTATAGAAACATTCATGGGTTGAATTGATATTCATTCGTTGTTTAGAAATTCATGTGTTGTATGGTATTCATATTTTGAAATAAATAGTTCGATAATAAAAATCACATTTTTATCGATATATAAAAACTATAGAAACATTCATGGGTTGAATTGATATTCATTCGTTGTTTAGAAATTCATGTGTTGAATGGTATTCATATTTTGAAATAAATAGTTCGATAATAAAAATCACATTTTTATCGATATATAAAAACTATAGAAACATTCATGTGTTGAATTGATATTCATTCGTTGTTTAGAAATTCATGTGTTGAATGGTATTCATATTTTGAAATAAATTGTTTGATAATAAAAATCACCTTTTATAGACTATATGAACTATATAGAAAAATGGTGTTTTGAAATGAATCATTTTACAATAAAAATCACATTTTTATTGTATGCATAAATCGTTAAAATGTGAAGTGTTAAAAATAGCCACTTGTTCAAAATAAACATAGATGAGTTGAAATATTCATTAATTAACTAATGAAATGATTTGCACCTATTTATGTAACATTAGAATGAATGGTGTTTTTTAAACCAAATAGAAATCGAATAGAAATTGAAAAATGATATGAACTGTATATATATGTACATGCAATATTCATTGAACAGGTTATAGCAAAGGGGCTAGAGAAGAGGAATAAAATTTTGTGCCCGACAAATAGGTACACATTTACTGATTTGTTTGGGTGATGATTTTGAGCCTGATTGGCTAGCCGCTTGGCTTTTTCTTTTTCTTTTTGAGATTAGAAGGACCGGGACGCTGTTTGCGATTTCCCGACGCTCCCGGTGCAGGGGAGGTTATGGCGAAATTTTTCCAAAATTTAAGGAGTTAGAAAAATTTTTGAAGTGAAAACGATATAGAAATTATTGAATGAACTATATTTATATAACTATATAAATATAAATAAAATTAAAACGAAACGAGGCCGTGCAGTTCGTATTTTGAAACCGTGATTTCAAACGACTAGTACGGGAAATCCGACCATTGGATTTTCCCGAAACCTCAACCGTCGGGTTCGCCTTGGAATAATCTTTCCAACGGCACCAACCTTGTAAAAATCCAACGGTTGGATTGTCTGGAATGTTTAATTCAAATCTGAAGAAAAACAGCGCCAGAAACGATTATATTTATTTATATATATAAATAAAATTATATTTAATCGAATAACGACGCTGCAGTTCGTATTTTGAAATCGAAAATTCAAACGATTGTACCGGGAGATCCGACCGTCGGATTTTCCCGAAACTGGAACCGTTGGATTCGTTTTGAAAAGACCTTTCTAATGATGTAAATTTTGTGAAGATCCAACGGTTAGATTTTCAGATATGTGTAAATCAAATCTGAAGAAAAACAGCGCCACGGCCACGTTATGGCCCGAAACGTCGTTTTGAATATATTAGCTATTTTAAAATAAATAAAAATAGCGATAAATAGTTATAAAATATCGTAAGCGATATGGAATGGAAATAAACTGAATTTGCTTGATTTATGTGATGTTTGATGGTTGAATGTGTTTGGTGTGAAAACTATATAAAGAACACAATTGGTGTGGTTGAATAATTTAACCATTGAAATAAATCGATTTGAAATTCTAAATATACGTGAATTATTTGAAAAGGCCGAGTTAATTCTCATTTCGAATAATCGACCGACGATTGAAATTCGAAGATGAAGACGATGGTCGAAGACCGGAGATCTTCACCTCGTTTGGATGGTAACCGAGGTCCTGATTGGGAGGCATCCCGAAATATGGATAATGAGTGGTGATCGTTCAGACGTACGTGTTGATCGAAGGGTTTGCGAGGTATTTAGTGCCTCCGGTTTCGTTCAGACCCAGAACGGACTTGTAAATGGACTGTGTGTCTGACATAGGATTTATTCTGTGTGGCATGCTAAGATGCAGTGATCAGGGCTTCTGTTGAAAAGCAAAGTCTTGTGGTGGTGATCAAAGCACCGCCTGTGTGGCGTAGCTTTGTGTATAACGTGAATTCGCGAGCCTCACACCCCGGTATGAACCTAAAACGGGAGAAGGACCTCAGGGAGGGCCTGCGTTTCTTTCTAGCTAGGGTGGTGTCAGTGACCTACCAGCCCTGACATTTATATACTTTTCACCTATGTGGTTGTTGCTGTTGCGAGGCGCCTCGGTTTGATCGGACGATCCGGGTCCGATGGAGTCATTCGTTGGCTCGTCTACACCCCAAAGGGTGGGGAAACGCAGGTTCAGGAATTTTAATCCACATCGGTGGACCGGCCCTGACGATCCAAGGGCCCACCTGAGTCTGGGTCCTGAGGGGCGGGCTAGAGCGTCTCGAATTCGGTAAGGACTATCTTTTGCCTTGGTTCATGACGGAAATCCAATTTCCAAATACGACATCGTGCGGTTTTGATTGTATACCTATATATGGCGACATAGTGGTATGGGGCATTAATGCCGTCTATGATTGATAGTTATGATTTGAAATTGTTTTCAAAACATATAAACACTAGCAATAATATCAAGTGCCTTTGTTTTATTCGTATCAAGCATATTTTGGCCGTTATAAGGTAAAAACTCTATCCTCCGGTTTGCGTTGCATTGTGTGATGGGAACTGAGTCTTATAACGGCTTCATTTTATAAAAAGCATAGCGATGTTTAAAAGAAAGATTTGTTTTAAAGCACTGGCAATCCAATGGAGTAAACCCGTTCCACGAAAGTGGCGTGGTCCTGTGATTAGCCAATTATATATGTGTTGAGTGGATTTCTCATACCAGTCCCATGACTGACTCGTAGTTTGTTTCACTCTCAAACTCGGGTGCCCCTTTTTCTACACGGGCAGCCTTGTATTCAGGTTTAGCTGGTTCTTTCCGGATAGCTGGAGCTGAAGATGGATTCTATCATTTATTTCTTTTTATGCTGTTCAGCTCCTATTGTACATATTTTGTTTATTTCCGCTGTAGACATTTATGTATAGCTGAACTGTATTTGTACTAAGTAAGATCCTGTATACTGTGTAACTCTGATGATTACTTTTATCCAGTATATTTTGTTGTTCATTCTGGTGTATTTATTTAATTCTGTTCTGCTATTATATGTTTCTGTGTTATATTCCAAAAGATAACCTTGTTTCCGTGAGAACGGGAAATCGGGTCGTCTCAGGCTGCTTCGTCGGTGCGGCGGCTTCTAGGGAGGAGGCGACGGCTTCTTTTAGCTTAGGGTTTTTTTTTTTTTTTTTTTTTCTGTTTAAAATCGAGATGAAGAAAAAAAGGGGGGGCCAGAACGAAGATAAAGGGAGGGGAATTCTTTTTTTTTTTTTTTTTTATTTAATTATTTAAATTAGCAAAGAGTTGACTTTTTCGTACGACCTCTAAACGAGGCCCACCGCCTGTCGTCCATAGCGTTTTACCCCCATTCCGAACACAATGGGATAGGTATCGCAAGCTGATTTGATCGTTACAATCAGTTTCCTTTTGAATTTTCATTTAAATCATTATATTGAATTTTAAACGTACATTTCAAATTACCGGGGCCACATACTAACTAGAAAAATTCCTGAGAAATATTTTCTAGCTTCGTATTGACGATACGGTCCTAACAAAACTAGTTTCGTCGAATTCCGAGACCGTTTGAAAAATGGCCAATTTCCAGTCGATTAAAATCGACAGAAACTGGTCAAACGCGTTTTCCTTTGCCACGCTCACATATTGATTCGGAAAATTATGAAATTTGAAACCTAGCAATAACTTGACACTGCGGACCCAACAAAAGTGGTTTCGTCGAAATCCGAGGTCATCTGCAAAATGTCCATTTTTAAGGGCCTGAATTCCATAGCGACTATTCAGAATTTTCAACTAGACATATCTTTTGATTCCCGCTATCAAATTTCGATTGGTTAGATTCGTTAGAAGGATATCATCAATTAGATACTAATTTTTTTGGTCTCACTAAAATCCGGATTGTTTTGCACCCGGTATATTCAATTGAAGTTTGAAATCGAATTATCGAACTACCGCGCCATTTTCAATTCTATATATAATTATAATTAATTATATTGGTTTTCAAATGTCGATTCAAACTCAGTTTTCATTGCCATTGTTTAAAATATTTATTTTAAATATTTAAAATCCATTATTTTAGCCAATTTAAAAATTTTAAATTGGTTCAGATTTTCTGGGTCGTTACAAAAATAATCTCTCTAACTCAATTTTTAACCTTGCATATTATATATACATTCTAACTAAGCCATGAAAATAGCATAAACCTGGGAAAGTACCCCATAAGAATTGAGAAGGTATTGTTCAAGAGGAATTTTGGAAAGAGGAGGAAATCCATAAAATTAATGAGAAAATAGGTAACAAATCCACTTCATTATAATTTTAAGCATGCACCATTTTCTAACGACACGCATTCTACGCATCGGAGGGTCGTAGAATATTTATTTTATTTTCATACGAAGTCATATGGTAGTATAACATTGGGAAACGACTAATGGGGTCATTTCCCACATTCACGATTTTTGACGAATTTTAAATGACTGTTTTTCCCTTGATGAATCTTGTTTGGCCTATAACTTTTGATTGGTAAGGAGTTTTGACCCAAAACCACTTCCATTAGATTCGGATGATTGTTTCCCATTCCGTAGAGTGGTCACATTAGTCAAACGGAATTACCATTTGGGAGATATGGCTTAAATAAGATTTGGAGGATGGAGAACAGTTTAATCGGGCTTAGTAGGGTGATTAGTAGCTAGGCCCATAACCCATTTCGGGATTAGGGTTATGAGAGGGCTGAAAGGGTTGGGATAAGCATCCCCTTTCATTTTTCTAGTAGCCACAAACATTCCTTGAACCCTAGTAATGGCCTTCATCTTCTAAATCTCTCTCTAATCACTTTCTAATCACCAATTAACCAAAATCTACATCAAATCAAGTCGGATTAACATCAAATTAGATTTAGAGATGCTATACTACATTGGAATCCGAGCCAAATCAGTTAAAGTTTCAGATCTATCATTTATTTGTGGCTAAGGTGAGTGATTAGCATGTTTATTCACTAATTATGGGTGATTAGCGGTAATTAGCGAAATTTTACATCAGAAAAATATGCATAAATTCTAAAATAATATTTTATGTTGCTGGTATGAATTTGGGTTAATTTGGATTAAGTTTGCTAATCATATAGTTAAATAGGGTTAAGGGAAAAATCATAGATTTCGGTATGTTTAATCTAAAATAACTCATATGATTGATGTTTTAATATTTTTGGTTGATTCTATATGTTGCTACTACTGTTTGGTATGTTTTTTGATTTCATAGGAAAATTAAAATGATCCAAAATGCCATCGTGAGGCGTAAATAGCTTGCTGGAAATGGCATAGGAATTCGGATCGGACCGGATGTTAAGGGTCGGATCGGGTCGGCCCTTGGGTTCGCATGTACCAACCACGAATCGAGCCACCCCCTTCCCTGAACTGAACCGCCTGTGTCACGATCCCCGAACCATAAAGTGTGTCCACAAGCCAAACCGTTCTGAGGCACCTTGACCCGAACCGCGAGCCGCTTGCTCCCACGAGCTGGAGGGTCACGAACCGCCTCATGCACCTAAACTAGAGCACTATGACCTAAAGCACCCAAACTGGATAAACAGAAGAAGACTGGACCGAATGGAAGCTTGTTTTCGGAATCCAACCAGAGGAGACCAAAATCCGAGATGCAAAGGAAGTCCAAATGGGAAGTTATTGCTCGGGATCCAGATAGGAATCAACGAGTTAACTTCTAGGGTTGGGCTTAACTGCAGGACATGTGCAAAGGGGTTATCAACATGTATAAATTTGGTTCACCATTGAGAGAGGGGGCATGTAAACGAACCAGAGCCAGGGCTTTGTGGACTGGTTAACTCGTTAGGGTTATTTACTATGGACCAGTGCAGTGGGGTCAAAGTAATAGTTGTATAGAGTGGGACTCCATCATGCCCCAAAGGGCAAAGTGTTCGTAGCAATAGTTGTATAGAATGGGACTTCTTCGTGGCTCTAATGGATCCGGTGGTCAAAGCGGTGGATATCGTATGCTTTACGCACTGGGTGAGAGATGAGAGGATGATTGCTATGTGTAACGACCCGCATTCTACGCATCATAGGATCGTAGAATATTTATTTCTTTCACATACGAAGTCGTATGGTCATGTAACTTTGGGGGACGACTATTGGGGTCATTTCCCATGTTCATGATTTTTCCCGATTTTTAAATGACCATTTTACCCCTGGTTGATACTGTTTTGGCCATAACTTTTGACTGAAAACGAATTTTGACCTGAAACCACTTCCATTGGCTTCGGATGATGGTTTCTCTTTCCGTAGAGTGGTCACATTAGCCAAACGGACTTACCGTTTGGGAGATATGGCTGAAATAAGTTTCAGATGGTGAAAAACAGCTTAATTGGGCTTAACCGGGTGATTAGCAGCTAGGCCCAGAGGGGAATTTTCGGGTTTAGGAGTATATAGGGGCTGATTAGGGTTAGAAAACATTTCTTTAGACATTTTCCAGCCGCCACTTTCATTTCTCTTAACCTAGCCATGGCCTCCACTCTCTAAATCTCTTCAAAACACCTCTTAATCACTTTCTAATTGAAGATTAGGCTTAGCAAACATCAAATCAAGGAGTATTAGCACGAGAACCGAGGTAGAGCGGCCGTGTAAGATTGGGAACAACGCCAAATCAGAGAATATTTCAGTTTTGGGGTTTTAGTTGTGGCAAAGGTGAGTGATTTGCATAGTTTTTGCACTAATTACGGTAATTAAGAGTAATTAGTGAAGATTAGCGAATTTATACACTAATAAATTCTGCAAAAATGTTTAGAAATTCGTAAATAATATTTTGTGCCTCTGTTAGAAATTTGGTTCGATTTGATTAAGTTTTGTTAACCCTATGATTAGTTTTACTTAAACATGCTTAAGGGAAAATAAGGAGTTTTGACCACTTTTGATCCATTTTGATTCATTTGAATGGTTGTTTGTTGTTTGTGGTTGCTATTACATACTGCTATGACTCTATGGTGTGTTTTATGATTGATTAGAAGTGTTAGATTTGTCAAAAACGCCGTCGAATGGCGTAAACTGCTTGCTGGAAGAACTGCAGGAAATCATCCGAACCGGACCGGATCGGTGGAAGTAAGGGCGACCCGATCCGATGGTGCGATCCGATCCGATCCGTCGATGCTTGAAGACTCCGATCTGACCTGCTCTTGTGGGAGACTCCGATCCGACGGCGCGATACGATCCGATCCGATCAAGACTTCGCGAGACGATCCGTGTTGCTTCACGAAGAGGAGCCCGAACCGATCCAGTGAGGTGACCACGATCCGAACCACTCGTGAGCAGAAGGTGCGACCCGAACCGGTGTGCTTGGGGGAGGCCGATCCGAACCACTACCAGATGGACGCCACGAACCGCACCGCGTTGATGATGGGGAGCTAAAGGCCGAACCGAACCGATGGCAATGAGGGGACCCGAACCGATCCGGTGATGACAGAAATCCGAGATGCAAAGGAAGCCCAAATGAGAAGTTAGAGCTCAAGATTCAGATGGGAATCAACGAGTTCGCTTCATGGTTGGGTTTTGCTGCGGGGCGCATGCCAAGGAGTTATCGACGTCTATAGCTTTGGACCACTATGGTAGGAGGTACGAAGGCGGATTCAGGGCCATTATGGCATAGGTAGGACCAAGGGCTACAACCAATGAAGTGGGTCATTGAAATGTTTGGTCATGACTCCATATGTTTAGCTTGGTCATAGCAGGGTTTCTACAAGTCGGGATTCGTCGTTACCCCAGTTTGTCTAGTGTTCCAAAGTGGTAGATATCGTATGCTTTACGCACTGAGTGAGAGATGTGAGGATGGTTGCTATGGATGATTTGTTTGCTATCATTGTGACATGCACACCCCACCCCCGTATTCTTACACTATTCATTATGGCGCCTTGGAGTATTGTACGGTACGTGGTACTAACTCTTTGGTTGCAGGTCCAGGTTTAGGTATGGTTTAGTATACCTGTTATTGTTCTGTTTAGATGCTTATCGCTCATACCAGGCTTTATGTCCGACCCAGAGTTTTATGTCTCCTCTTATTACTCTGGGTGCTCATACGAGCAGACTAGAGACAGGTTAGCTGGTGATGCACGGGTAGATGATCCGGAGACGAGCAGGAGGCTTCCACGTAATATATATATAATATTCTCCCTGTGTTGTTGAAGATCACTGCTTGGGCATTGGTGGTGCATCTTCTACTTTAGCTTTCTTTTGTTTAGAGACAGTAAATTTGGAAAATTGTAATAAGCTGTATTTGGATTTCCGCTGCTCTGATGATTGATGTTGATTTTAGTTATCAGCTTATGCACTGTCTCACCTGTTTTATGTCAAGTATGTTGTTAATATATTTTATTCCATGCGCTGTGAGACATTCTACAGGTTCCTTGATTAGTTCATTCCCTTCTTTCTTTTCTTCTGACGACCGTTCTGTGCTAGCTGGGCATGTGTACAGCGCACTTTCAGAGGAAATGCAGGCTGGTGCGGGGCGGGCCGTCACACTTGGTATCAGAGCTCTAGGTTGCGTAGTTTACCTAGGGAAGTTATCAGGGAGAGATAATATACGTATACGAGAGAGCGTATTTGTGATTATTTTGATTTTTAAAAGCTATATATATATATATACTATCAGTAGTATAAAGATGAAGTCGTACTGCACTAGCACCACTATGGAGTCGTTAATCGTTTCCTTTTTCAGATTGACGATGAGCCGATATGTTAGAGGTACCGGTAGAGGGGCCAATAATGGGAATGCTGCTGACATGAGGACGATGTTTACTGACCTCATGAGAGAGATGCTTAGAGATGTACAGAGGGCAGCTCCCAATGGTGGGAATGGTGGTGGTCCAATGATGCAGGCGCCAAGAGTCGACTTCGCCAAGCTGAATAAGGATTATACCAGTCTTGGTGGGAAGTCATTCCACGGAACGGAGTCGGCCACAGATGTTCAGAATTGGTTGGATAGTTGCGAACGTATCTTCGAGGATTTGGGTATCGAGGATGCGATGAAAAGAAAGCTAGCGTCCCGTCAGCTGCAAGGGCGGGCAATGAATTGGTGGAATGCTATAAAGGCAGCTACTCCCGAAGATCAGATTACTTGGGAGCAGTTTAAGGCTCGCTTTAGCGAGAAGTTCATTCCAGCTGCTCAGAAGTCAGTGATGTTTAAGAAATTCTTGGAGCTCAAGCAGAATGGCAGAGCTGTCTCGGAGTATATTGCTGAATTTGACACTTTGTCAAAATATGGGTTATCTCTTATTGATACTGCCGAGAAAAAGAATGAGAAATTCATAACTGGTTTGGATCAATACTTGGGGGAAAAACTTATTAACCACATCGATGAGACGTTTGAATCAATTGTGGGGAAAGCGTTAAGATCAGAAAGTCTCTACCCTAAGTCGAAGACTGAGGTTGCATCTGCAGAAGAGCCAAAACCACAAGCAAGTGGTGGAGGCAAGGGTGGTTCCCAGAATAAGAGAAAGCAGAACCAAGCTAAGGATGGCCAGAAGAAAAAGAATAAGCAAGATGTGGAGTGCTTCAGCTGTGGTAAGAAGGGCCATTATGCTAGTAATTGTCGGGCCAAGCCAGCAGATAGGAAGTGCTTCAACTGTGGCCAAATGGGACATCACAAGGACAAGTGTCCACAGCCCCCTAAGGAAAAGCAAATGGTGAAAGCATATGCTCTTAATGCTATTCCTTCTTCGTCGAATGCCCCAACTGCGGCGGAGAAAGGAAAGAATGTCGTCATCCAAGGTATGCTTTCTGTTTACGATGTTCCTGTTAGAGTTTTGTTTGATACCGGAGCTTCCAGTTCTTTCATATCTAGTGACCTGGTAGATAGGTTGGGATTGGAGCCCGAGATTGTCGATAGACCTTTAGTAGTGACGAACCCGATTGGTGGTTCGACTAGCCTTAGTATGATTTGTCGTAATGTGGTCTTATCGAGTCATGGGTGCATGTTTGTTTGTGATTGCTTTGTTTTGGGCTTTACTGGGTTTGGCATTATTTTGGGAGTAGATTGGCTCCGAAGATACGGGGTGGTGGTAGACTGTGAGGGCTTTTTGGTGACAGCTAGAGCGGATGATGGGCGGAGGATAGTGTTTGGTGGTCTACCCAGTAAGG
Organism: Allium sativum; assembly: GCA_030737875.1. Classification (NCBI taxonomy): domain Eukaryota; kingdom Viridiplantae; phylum Streptophyta; class Magnoliopsida; order Asparagales; family Amaryllidaceae; genus Allium; species Allium sativum. Next base: position 840,323,932 of record CM060926.1, read on the forward strand.
GGGTATTGGCTAGTTTTCTAAACTCCCTTGACATTCCGCATAGTGAGTTGTCAGGTTTGCCCGTGGTTGGCCAGTATCCGGATGTTTTCGAAGAAGTGACCGGACTTCCACCACACCGAGAGATTGAGTTTCGTATTGATTTGGTAAAGGATGCCAGGCCTATAGTGATGCCACTTCGTCGTATGGCACCAAGAGAGCAGCGTGAGCTCGAGGTGCAAGTCAGCGATCGTTTGAAGAAGGGATTTATCAGAAGGAGTGTTTCTGAATGGGGAGCACCAATTGTGTTTGCTACCAAGGCGGATGGTTCCCTTCGTCTGTGTGTAGACTACCGCGAGTTGAATAAAGTGACGAGGAAGAATAAGTATCCTCTACCGCGGATAGATGATTTGTTCGATCAGTTGAGTGGCGCGAGAGTATTTTCTCAATTGGATCTCGCGACAGGTTTTCATCAGCTTAGAGTGGAAGCTGAGAGTATAGCTAAAACGGCATTTCGAACGCCGTCTGGATTTTATGAATGGTTGGTTATGCCATTTGGGCTGACCAATGCCCCAGCATATTTTGTGGATCTTATGAATAGGGTATTCAGAGATCAGTTGAATAAGTTTGTCCTTGTGTTCGTTGATGATATTTTGGTCTATTCGAGGACAGAGGAAGAACACAAGGAACATTTAAGAGTAGCGATGGAGGTGTTGAGAAAACACCAATTGAAAGCAAAGTTTTCTAAGTGTCACTTCTGGAAGAGGGAAGTGAGGTTCTTGGGCCATGTTGTATCAGAAAATGGTATTGCCGTGGACCCAGCAAAGGTGGCCACGGTACAAGATTGGCCTACGCCCAAGAACGCAACAGATGTAAGAAGTTTCTTGGGATTAGCTGGATATTATCGTAAGTTTATCCAAGGATTCTCCAAGATAGCAGCACCATTGACCCAGTTGACCAGGAAGAATCAAGCTTTTGTCTGGGATGAAGGGTGCGAGAATGCATTTAAAAATCTAAAGGACAAGCTGACAACCGCACCAGTGTTAGTCATTCCTAAGGGGGATGAAGAGATGACGGTATACACGGATGCCTGTGGTACCGGACTGGGTGCTGTATTGATGCAAGGCGGTAGGGTTGTAGCTTACGCAAGTCGGCAATTGAAACCGCACGAGAGAAGATACCCTACCCATGATTTAGAATTGGCAGCGATCGTGTTCGCGTTAAAAATGTGGAGACACTATCTCTTGGGAGAAAGATTTGAGCTGTTTACAGATCATAAGTCGCTGAAGTATCTATTCTCCCAGAAGGATTTAAATCTCCGTCAGCAGAGATGGTTAGAGTTCTTAGCTTCCTATGATTTTGACATCGCATACACACCGGGAAAGGGCAATGCGGTGGCTGATGCATTGAGTAGAAGACATGCCAGCTTAGGGGCTATGTTCCTTGAATGGAAGCAACTGGAGTTTATCGCGGGGTTTGATTTCAGACCAAAGTGCGAATTGGATCCAGAAATGTTAGCAAGTTTGACGATCAGACCCACTTTGGTTGAACGGATCGGCTCTAGTCAGAGGGACGATCCTAACCTATTGGAAATCATCTCCAAGTTAGAGATGGGTATCGATGAGGAGATGAACAAGTATGGGCTTGATCGAGATAGATGGCTTAGAAAGAATGGAAAGCTTGTTGTACCCAATGTCAATGGATTGAGGGATGAAGTTCTTAGAGAATGTCATCACTCAAAGCTGACTATACACCCCGGTGGTAACAAGATGTATCGAGATATGAAGCAGACTTACTACTGGGAAGGGATGAAAAGAGACGTTGGGAAGTTTATATCCAAGTGCATGAATTGCCAGCTAGTTAAAGCCGAGCAAAAGAAGCCTAGTGGGTTGTTACAGCCCTTAGAAATTCCCGAATGGAAATGGGAGCAAGTCTCGATGGATTTCATCGATGGTTTACCAAGGACTAGATCGGGATATGACAGCATTTGGGTAATTGTAGATCGACTGACTAAAAGTGCAAGGTTTATACCAGTCAAATCGACCAGAACGGCAGCTAAGTTAGCAGAATTGTATATGAAGTGGGTAGTGAGATTTCATGGAGTACCTAAAAGCATTGTGGGCGACCAAGACCCGTTATTCACTAGTGGGTTTTGGAAGAGCTTACAAGAGGCTCTAGGGTCAGAGTTACATCTCAGTACCGCATATCATCCTCAGACCGACGGTCAGACGGAAAGGGTGAATCGTATTTTGGAAGATCTCTTGAGAGCGTGTATATTGGATTTTGGTGGATCATGGGATGACCATTTGCATCTAGTAGAGTTTGCATATAATAATAGCTACCAATCCAGTATCGGTATGGCTCCATTTGAAGCTTTGTACGGAAGACCGTGCAACTCACCATCATGTTGGATAGAGACTGGCGAGAAGTTTATGCTTGGACCAGATGTGGTGAGGGAAACTTCAGATAAGATCAAGATCATTCAACAACGAATGAAAGCTGCCCAAGATAGGCAGAAGAGTTATGCTGATAAGAGAAGAAGAGACCTAAAATTCTCCATTGGTGACTTGGTTTTTGTCAAGATTTCTCCGTTGAAGAGCGTAATACGATTTGGCAGGAGAGGCAAGTTAGCACCAAGATTTGTTGGTCCATTCCCTGTTCTTGAACCAGTCGGGAATTTGGCATATAGAATTGACTTACCGGAGAAGATGGCAGGAGTTCACAACGTATTTCATGTTTCCCAACTAAGGAAGTTCGTTCACGACTCAGATATGACTATTTCACCTGATCAGTTAGAGGACTTCGAAGTAGAACCCGAGGCGGTTGGGAACCGCAAGCCGGCCCGTATTGTCGCGCACGACATGAAGCAACTTCGAAGGAAGGCGGTGAAGCTAGTCAAGGTACAGTGGAGCGAGGACGAGAATGATTGTACTTGGGAGACAGAGGAAAACATTAGGAAGTCACACCCAGAACTCTTTGCCAGGTAAGATTTTGACTTCGATTTAGTTTTTCCGCATGCTAGGATAGGCTTGTTTGCTTGTTTTGCATGATTGATTGTTGTATGTGGTTGTTAGGCATGCGGGATCCTTTGTATGTCATGGGTTAAGGAATTTCGGGGATGAAATTTCTTAAGGGGGGGAGAGTGTAACGACCCGCATTCTACGCATCATAGGATCGTAGAATATTTATTTCTTTCACATACGAAGTCGTATGGTCATGTAACTTTGGGGGACGACTATTGGGGTCATTTCCCATGTTCATGATTTTTCCCGATTTTTAAATGACCATTTTACCCCTGGTTGATACTGTTTTGGCCATAACTTTTGACTGAAAACGAATTTTGACCTGAAACCACCTCCATTGGCTTCGGATGATGGTTTCTCTTTCCGTAGAGTGGTCACATTAGCCAAACGGACTTACAGTTTGGGAGATATGGCTGAAACAAGTTTCAGATGGTGAAAAACAGCTTAATTGGGCTTAACCGGGTGATTAGCAGCTAGGCCCAGAGGGGAATTTCGGGTTTAGGAGTATATAGGGGCTGATTAGGGTTAGAAAACATTTCTTTAGACATTTTCCAGCCGCCACTTTCATTTCTCTTAACCTAGCCATGGCCTCCACTCTCTAAATCTCTTCAAAACACCTCTTAATCACTTTCTAATTGAAGATTAGGCTTAGCAAACATCAAATCAAGGAGTATTAGCACGAGAACCGAGGTAGAGCTGCTGTGTAAGATTGGGAACAGCGCCAAATCAGAGAATATTTCAGTTTTGGGGTTTTAGTTGTGGCAAAGGTGAGTGATTTGCATAGTTTTTGCACTAATTACGGTAATTAAGAGTAATTAGTGAAGATTAGCGAATTTATACACTAATAAATTCTGGAAAAATGTTTAGAAATTCGTAAATAATATTTTGTGCCTCTGTTAGAAATTTGGTTCGATTTGATTAAGTTTTGTTAACCCTATGATTAGTTTTACTTAAACATGCTTAAGGGAAAATAAGGAGTTTTGACCACTTTTGATCCATTTTGATTCATTTGAATGGTTGTTTGTTGTTTGTGGTTGCTATTACATACTGCTATGACTCTATGGTGTGTTTTATGATTGATTAGAAGTGTTAGATTTGTCAAAAACGCCGTCGAATGGCGTAAACTGCTTGCTGGAAGAACTGCAGGAAATCATCCGAACCGGACCGGATCGGTGGAAGTAAGGGCGACCCGATCCGATGGTGCGATCCGATCCGATCCGTCGATGCTTGAAGACTCCGATCTGACCTGCTCTTGTGGGAGACTCCGATCCGACGGCGCGATACGATCCGATCCGATCAAGACTTCGCGAGACGATCCGTGTTGCTTCACGAAGAGGAGCCCGAACCGATCCAGTGAGGTGACCACGATCCGAACCACTCGTGAGCAGAAGGTGCGACCCGAACCGGTGTGCTTGGGGGAGGCCGATCCGAACCACTACCAGATGGACGCCACGAACCGCACCGCGTTGATGATGGGGAGCTAAAGGCCGAACCGAACCGATGGCAATGAGGGGACCCGAACCGATCCGGTGATGACAGAAATCCGAGATGCAAAGGAAGCCCAAATGAGAAGTTAGAGCTCAAGATTCAGATGGGAATCAACGAGTTCGCTTCATGGTTGGGTTTTGCTGCGGGGCGCGTGCCAAGGAGTTATCGACGTCTATAGCTTTGGACCACTATGGTAGGAGGTACGAAGGCGGATTCAGGGCCATTATGGCATAGGTAGGACCAAGGGCTACAACCAATGAAGTGGGTCATTGAAATGTTTGGTCATGACTCCATATGTTTAGCTTGGTCATAGCAGGGTTTCTACAAGTCGGGATTCGTCGTTACCCCAGTTTGTCTAGTGTTCCAAAGTGGTAGATATCGTATGCTTTACGCACTGAGTGAGAGATGTGAGGATGGTTGCTATGGATGATTTGTTTGCTATCATTGTGACATGCACACCCCACACCCGTATTCTTACACTATTCATTATGGCGCCTTGGAGTATTGTACGGTACGTGGTACTAACTCTTTGGTTGCAGGTCCAGGTTCAGGTATGGTTTAGTATACCTGTTATTGTTCTGTTTAGATGCTTATCGCTCATACCAGGCTTTATGTCTGACCCAGAGTTTTATGTCTCCTCTTATTACTCTGGGTGCTCACACGAGCAGACTAGAGACAGGTTAGCTGGTGATGCACGGGTAGATGATCCGGAGACGAGCAGGAGGCTTCCACGTAATATATATATATAATATTCTCCCTGTGTTGTTGAAGATCACTGCTTGGGCATTGGTGGTGCATCTTCTACTTTAGCTTTCTTTTGTTTAGAGACAGTAAATTTAGAAAATTGTAATAAGCTGTATTTGGATTTCCGCTGCTCTGATGATTGATGTTGATTTTAGTTATCAGCTTATGCACTGTCTCACCTGTTTTATGTCAAGTATGTTGTTAATATATTTTATTCCATGCGCTGTGAGACATTCTACAGTTTCCTTGATTAGTTCATTCCCTTCTTTCTTTTCTTCTGACGACCGTTCTGTGCTAGCTGGGCAAGTGTACAGCGCACTTTCGGAGGAAATGCAGGCTGGTGCGGGGCGGGCCGTCACACTATGTTTGATGTTTGCTATCACCATGACACGTACACTTCCATTTTACATTCTTTACCTTAGAGTATTGTACATCTTGTTGTGCTAACTCTTTGGTTACAGGTTCGGGTCAGGTATGATTATTTATACCTGTTATTGTTTTATTTTGTTGCTATCGCTGATACCAGACTTTTGTCTGATCCAGAGTTTTATGTCTCTTCTTATTACTTTGGGTGCTCCTAAACGAGAAGACTAGAGACAGATTAGGTGGTTATGCACGAGTAGCTATCCGGAGACGAGCATGAGGCTTCCACGTACTATACATATTCTCCCTGTGTTATTTTTGGTCATTGCTTTGGGCATTAGTAGTGTACCTCTTCTATTTCCTTTTAGAGATAGTATTTTAAAGTGTAATAATTGGATATGAAGTTGTACTTTGGTTTCCGCTACTCTGATGGATATGGTTTAGTTTTCAGCTTATGCACTGTCTCGCTTGTTTTATATTAAGTTATGCTATTATTATATATTATCCCATGCGTTGTGAGATATACTACAGGTTCTTGGTGATTGATAGTTTCAACCCTTTTTTACGATTATCCCGTGCTAGTTGGGCATTAGCGCATCACATTTCGGGGTAAATGTCTGATGGTACGGAGCGGGCATCACACTTGGTATCAGAGCCTAGGTTATGTAGTTTAACCTAGGGGAAGACATCAGGGAGAAATAGTATACGTATATGTGAGCATGTACTTGTGATATTTTGGTTTTCAAAAACTATATATATATACTATTAGTATATCTAAGGATGAATCGCACTGCACCGTTACTACTAAGGAGATGGTTAATCGTTTTCTCTTTACAGACTCAACGATGAGCTGAAATACGAGGAGTACGGGTGCAAGAGCCAACAATGGAAATGTCCCTGATATAAGGATGATGTTTACTACCTTAATGCGAGAGATGCATAGGGATGCTCAGGGAGTAGTTCCTAATGCTGCAACGGTGGTGGTGCAGTAGTGCAGGCACCTAGAGCCGATTTCGCCAAGCTCAACAAGGATTATACTAGCCTTGGTGGGAAGCGTTCCACGGAACGGAATCAGCTACGGAGGTTCAAGATTGACATGATAGTTGTGAGCACATCTTCGAGGATTTGGGGATCGATGATGCAATGAAGAGAAAGTTAGCATCGCGTCAGCTTCAAGGACGGGCTATGAATTGTGGGAATGCTATTAAAGCGGCTACTCCCGAGGATCAAATTACTTGGAATCAGTTTAAGACTTGCTTCAGTGAAAAATTTATTCCAATTGCTCAGAAATCAGAATTGTTTAGGAATTTTTTGGAACTTAAGAAGAATTGTAGGGCAGTCTCGGAATATATTGCTGAATTCGATACCTTACCGAAATATGGATTATCTCTTATCGATACTGCCGAGAAGAAGAACGATAAGTTTAGACCTGGCCTAGATGGGTACTTGGGGGAAAGACTTATAAACCATATCGATGTGACCTTCGAATCTATTATGGGAAAGGCATTTAGATCGGAGAGACTTTACCCTAAGACGAAGACCGAGGTTGCTATTACCTCTGCAGGAGAGCCAAAACCGCAGGCAAGCGGTGAGGGCAAGAAGAATTCCCAGAACAAGAGGAAGCAGAAACAAACCAAAGATGGTAAGAAAAAGACGGATAAGAAATATGTTGAGTGCTTTAGCTGCGGCAAGAAGGGACATTAGGCCAGAGACTATCGAGCAAAGCCAGGGGAAAGGAAGTGCTTCAATTGTGGCCAAGTGGGACATCTCAAGGATAAATCTCCCAACCCCGTAAGGAGAAGCAGATAGTGAAAGTATATGCTATCAACGTTGTACCTTCTTTGTCGAATGCCCCGGCTGCAGTGGAGAAAGGAAAGGGTGTTGTTATTCAAGGTATGCTTTCTATTTATGATGTTCTGGTTCGAGTACTGTTTGATATTGGGGCTTCCCATCTTTCGTATCTTGGACTTGGTAGACAGGTTGGAATTGGAACCCGAGATTGTCGACAGAACTCTAGTTGTGACGAACCCGATTAATGGTTCGACTAGCCTTTGTATAATTTGTCGTAATTTGGTTTTATCGAGTCATGGATGTATGTTTGCTTATGATTGCTTTGTTTTGGGCTTTACTGCATTTGGCATTATTTTGGGAGTCGATTGGCTCCAAAGGAATGGGGTGGTGGTAGACTGTGAGGGGTCTTCGGTGACCATTAGAGCAGATGATGGGAGGAGGGTGGTATTGGGTTGCCTACCTAGTGATGGGATGATAACTAGTTTTCTAAATTCCCTTAACTTCCCGCATGATGAGTTATCAGATGTGCCTATTGCTGGTGAGTATCTGGACATCTTCGGGGAAGTGACCGGACTTCCACCACACCAACAGATCGAGTTTTGGATTGATTTAGAGAAAGATGCCAGACGTATAGTGATGTCACTTCGTCATATGGCGCCAAGGGAACAGTGAGAGCTCTAGGTGCAAGTTGACGATCTTTTGAAGAATGGATTTATCTGAATAAGTGTTTCCGAGTGGGGAGCACCAGTTGTATTTGCTACTAAAGTCGATGGTTCCCTTCGCTTCTGTGTGGACTACCGTGAGTAGAACAAAGTGACTAGGAAGAATAAGTATCCTTTTCCACGGATAAATGATTTGTTTGATTACTTAAACAGAGCAAGAGTGTTTTCCTAGTTGGATCTTGCGACAGGATTTCATCAGCTCTGAGTAGGAGCTGAGAGTATACCTAAAACGACATTTCGGATGCCGTCTGGATTCTATGAGTGGTTGGTCATGCCATTCGGGTTGACCAATGCACCCGCATATTTTGTGGATATTATGAATAGGGATTTTAGGGATCAATTAAATAAGTTTTTTCTTGTGTTCATAGATGACATCTTAATTTACTCGAGGACAGAGGAAGAACACAATGAACATTTGAGGATAATGATGGAGGTGTTGAGAAAACACCAATTGAAAGTGAAATTTTCTAAATGTCACTTCAGGAGGAGGGAAGTGAGATTCTTGGGCCATGTTGTTTCAGAGAATGGTATTGCAGTGGATCCTGCAAAGGTGGCTACGGTGCAAGATTGGTCTACACCCAACAATGCAACAGACATGAAAAGTTTCTTGGGGTTGGCTGGATATTATCATAAGTTTATCCGAGACGTCTCCAAAATAGCGGCACTGTTAACTCAGTTGACCAAAAAGAATCAAGCGTTTGTTTGGGACGAGTGGTTTGAGAATGCATTTAAGAGTCTAAAGGAGAAGCTAACGTGTGCACCAGTGTTAGTTATTCCTAAAGGGAACGAAGAGATGACGGTATACGTGGATGCCTGTGGTACCAAACTAGGTGTTGTACTGATGCAAGGAGGTAGGGTTGCAGCTTATGCTAGTCGGCAACTAAAACTGCATGAGAAACGATATCCTACCAATGATTTGGAATTGGCAGTGATCGTGTTCGCGTTGAAGATGTGGATACACTATCTCTTTGGAGAAAGATTCGAGTTGTTCACCGATCGCAAATCATTAAAGTATCTTTTCTCTCAAAAGGATTTATATCTTCATCAGCAGAGATGGTTAGAGTTCTTGGCTTCATCTGATTTCAATATCGCATACACACTCGGGAAGGGCAATATGGTAGCTGATGCATTGAGTAGGAGACATGCCATTTTAGGGGTTATGTTTCTGGAATGGAAGCAGCTGGAGTATATCGCGGGATATGATTTCAGACCTAAGTGTGAATTAGATCCAGAGATGTTAGCAAGTTTGACGATCAGACCCACTTTGATTGAGAGGATCTGTTCCAGTCAGAGGGGCGATCCTAACCTATTTGGAAATCATCTCCAAGGTAGAGATGGGTGTCGACGGTGAGGAAATGAACAAGTATGGACTTGATGGAGAAGGATGGCTTCGAAAGAATGGGAGACTGGTTGTACCCAATGTTAATGGATTAAGAGGTGAAGTGCTTAGAGAGTTTCATCACTCGAAACTGACTATACATCCCGGTGGTAACAAAATGTATCTAGGCATGAAGTAGACCTACTACTGGGAAGGGATGAAGAGAGACGTCAGGAAGTTTATATCCAAGTGCATAAAGTGCCAGTTAGTTAAAGTCGAGCAAAAAAAATCCTAGTATTTTGTTACAACCGTTGGAAATTCCCGAATGTAAATGGGAACAAGTCTCAATGGATTTCATCGATGGTTTACCAACTAGATCGGGTCGGGATAGCATTTGGGTGATTGTGGATCGATTGACCAAAAGTGCAAGGTTTATACTGGTCAGGTCAAAAGAACGGCAGCTATGTTAGCGGAACTGTATATGAAGTGGGTAGTGAGATTTCATGGAGTACCAAAGGTATTATGAGTGACCAAGATCCATTATTTACTAGTGGGTTTTGGAAGAGCTTACAAGAGGCTTTAGGGTCAAAATTACATCTCAGCACTGCGCACCATCCCCAAACCGACGGTCAAACAAAAAGGATGAATCATGTATTGGAGGATCTCCTCGGAGCTTGTATATTGGATTTTGGAGGGTCATGGGATGACCATTTGCACCTGGTTGAGTTCGCAAATAATAGTAGTTATCAGTCCGGTATTAGTATGGCTCCATTTGAAGCTTTGTACGGATGACCGTGCAACTCACCATCATGTTGGTTAGAAACCAGTGAGAAATTTGTGCTTGGGCCAGATGTAATAAGAGAAACTTCGGATAAGGTCAAGGTTATTCAACAATAAATGAAGGTTGCCCAAGATAGGTAGAAGAGTTATGCTCATAAATACGAATAGATTTGAAATTCTCCGTTGGTGACTTGGTATTCGTCAAGATTTCTACGCTGAAGTGTGTGATTCGGTTTAGTAGGAGAGGTAAACTAGCACCAAGGTTTGTTGGTCCATTTCCAGTTCTCGAACAAGTTGGGAATTCAGCGTATAGAGTTGGATTACGTGACAAGATGGCGGGAGTACACAACGTATTTCATGTTTCCCAGTTAAGGAAGTTCGTGCACGATTCTGATATGACTATTTCACCAGATCAGTTGGATAATATCGAGATAGAACCCGAGCAGTTGGAAATCGCAGACCAATTCATATTGTTGGACACGATACGAAGCAACTTTGGAGGAAGACGGTGAACCTCATTAAGGTCCAGTGGGGTGATAATGAGAATGACTGTACTTGGGAAACCAAGGAAAGCATAAGGAAGTCATATCCAGAACTATTTACGTGGTAAGATTTTGATCGTAATATAGTTATTCGCTTGTTAGTAAACCACATGCTTGGACAGGCTTGTTGTGTTTATTATGTATGTTTGATTGTTTGTAAATGGTTGCTAGGCACGCGGGACACCACTATTTATTTTTCTTGGTTAAGGAATTTCTAGGGATAAATTTCTTAAGGGGGAGAGCGTAACGACTCGCATTCTACGTATCGGAGGGTCGTAGGATATTTATTTTATTTTCATACAAAGTTATATGGTTGTGTAACTTTGGGAAACAACTACTGAGGTCATTTCCCACATTCATGATTTTTGTCGAATTTTAAATGACCGTTTTGCCCCTAGCGAACCTTGTTTCGCCTATAATTTATGATTAGTAATGAGTTTTGACCTGAAACCACTTCCATTAGATTTGGGTGACGGTTTCCCATTCCATAAAGGGGTCACATTAGTCAAACGATTTTATCGTTTGGGAGATATGGCTAAAATAAGGTTTGGAGGATTGAAAACAGCTTAATCGCGCTTAGTATGGTGATTAGCAGCTGGGCTCATAACCCATTTCGGGATTAGGGTTATGGGAGGGCTGAAAGAGTTGGGAGAAACATCCCCTTTCATTTTTCTAGCCGCCACAAACATTCTTTGAACCCTAATAATGGCCTCCATCTTCTAAATCTCTCTCTAATCACTTTCTAATCACCAATTAACCAAAATCTACACCAAATCAAGTCGTATTAACATCAAATTAGAGTTAGAACTGCTGCACCACATTGGAATCCAAGCCAAATCAGTTACAGTTTCAGATCTATCATTTATTTGTGGCTAAGGTGAGTGATTAGCATGTTTATTCACTAATTATGTCTAATTAGGGGTGATTAGTGGTAATTAGCGAAATTTTACATTAGAAAAATATGCATAAATTCTAAAATAATATTTTACGTCGCTGGTATGAATTTGGGTTAATTTGGATTAAGTTTGTTAATCATATAGTTAAACAGGGTTAAGGGAAAAATCATAGATTTTTGTATGTTTAATCTAAAATAACTCATATGGTTGATGTTTTAATCTTTTTGGTTGATTCTATATGTTGCTACTGTTGTTTGGTATGTTTTGTAATTGCATAGGAAAGTTAAAATGGTCCAAAACGTCATTTGGAGGTGTAAATAGCTTGCTAGAAATGGCGATCGGATCAGACGTAAAGGGTCGGATCAGGTCGCCCCCCGGGGTCGTATGTACCAACAACGAACCGAGCCAGCCCCTTCCCCGAATTGAACCGCCTGTGTAACGAGCCCCGAACCATGAAGTGTGTCCACGAGCCGAACCGTTCTACGGCACCTCGACCCGAACTGCGAGCCGGCTGCTCCCACGAGCTGGAGGGTCACGAACCGCCTCACGCACCTGGTCTAGAGCATCACGACCCGAAGCACCCGAACCGGACAAGGAGAAGAAGACCGAATCGAATGGAAGCTTGTTTTCCGAACCGAACCGGAGGAGACCAAAACCGAACATGCAAAGGAAGTCCGAATGGGAAGTTATTGCTCAGGATCCAGATGGGAACCAACGAGTTAACTTCAAGGGATGGGCTTAGCTGCGGGACATGTGCAAAGGGGTTACCGATATCTATAATTTTGGTTCACCATTAAGAGAGGGGGTATGTAGACGAACCTGATCTAGGGCTGTGTGGACTGGTTAACTCGTTAGGTTTATTGATTATAGACCAGTGCAATGGGGTCAAAGTAATAGTTATACGGAGTGGGACTCCGTCATGGCCCCAAATAGCAAAGTGGTCGTAGCAATAGTTGTACTGAGTGGGACTCCGTCGTGGCCCCAATGGATCTGGTGGTCAAAGCGGTGGATATCGTATACTTTACGCACTGAGTGAGAGATGTGAGAATGATTTCTATGTTTGATGTTTGCTATTGTAACACCCCGCCTCCGCCAGGGTGTCTCTTGCAAGCACTCTGACTTTGGAGGGGCGTTTGAATCAGGTAAACATGCATAATGATATATCAAGGCAGAACAAGAACATATGTATATATGTAAACAGAGTAAATAACATAGATAAAACAGCGGAAGATTTCAAACCATTTCAAAACAAGTCTGGTACAACATAATGTCAACTTTCCAAATAAACAAGTCTAGATAAAAACAACATCAACTGAAAAACTGAAATACATAAGTACTATCCCCAAAATAAGTGATAACCATAGCTAGCTTCATGTCGAAACCGTACATGAGCTGAAATCCCACAAGCAAGCTATAAGAAGTCCAAGCTAAGCTCCAGTATTCCCTCCCTGAGAACCTGGGGGGGGGGGGGGGGAAACGGAAGAAAAGAGGCGAAAGAAAACAGGTCAGTCAAAAAGACTGAGTAAGCCCTACTACAATCAATGTAAACTGATAAAGTTAACCGGTATGAGCAGCAGGGATGAACATAAGGATAACAACATACTAGCATGATGATTAACTAACAAGGTAGATAAAGGTGTCATCGCATAATCAGGTTTAAGGGTTTGCACCACAGGTGTACTAGCAAACTATCATGACTGGAGTAAACAAGTACTGATCCCTTGGCCCAAGCTTTGGCCCAATAACATGAAGTGACCCTAACTCAAGGTCCAACCAAACGGTCTAGTCGATCGGCTCCCTATAAGCCTAACTCGTCACGTGTTGGTGTCAATACGGCCCAAACATAATTGTAGTCGAACTGTGCCGGGTCCACCCTTCGGGTGTATCAAGCCCTAGGGTGTCAACCCCTGGACACCATGAACATGAGTGCACAGTCTCGATCTACTGGTACCCGTGCATGTTTTCTCCGGCTACGGACTATGTGCACGACCAGAGTCCGCCCGGAACTACACCGGCGTACCACCCTGCCGTCGTTTATTGGTCGCTTACCTCCAGCCCGGTAATCGTGCCCCCACCCTAGCCTAGTCCCTAGGGTCATGATGATACAAACTTGGGATTACTGCTGGAGTGGACCCCCATTGCTAGGATTTTTCTAGTGGGTTAAGTACGGTTTAACCCTCTTGCTAATCATGGATTAACTTGGTTAAGTGTAACGATGAGTCCATGACTTAACCCTGATTAATCTACCAAGCCCAAATTGGTTAAGTATTAAGTGGACCATGACTTAACCCTAATCACGAGGCATTAATTAATTTAATGCGCCTTAACCTCTCACATTAGACCTTGTTGTGGTTACTAGTTAAGCCGGGCGGGTCCGGGTAGCTTTACACCACAACTTGGTCTAACCTCGGGTTCAAGGTACAACATGGCCAACTTCTCACATTGGGTCCTATTGTTTGTAGCAACTAGTTAAGCCGGTCGGTTCCGGGTAGGTTTACGCTACAAACTCAACCCAACCTCGAGTTGGTCACACTTATCTTTTCTAAGTGTCATGTCCATCATGTTTCCAAAACATGTTACAAATTTTCAAGCAATTGGGTAGACCTAACTTAATAGGTAAATTCCCAATGGGTAGACCTAACTTAATAGGTAAATTCCCAATCTTATGTTTTTATGTCTTTTAAGTTTACCCAACCCCAAACGCAATCCCATCGCTTACATATCGCAATAGCGCATAAAGGATAGAAAGAGGGAACTTGGCATAATCGTGACATAATGGTGTTGAAGCCACAAGTTTAACATGGTGGCATAGGAAATGTACATATGTTCATATACTTGCATATTACATTTTAGGCCTCAAAAGCATGCATAAAACCAAACTTAGCATATTGGTGATACATGGTGATAAATGACATGTAGAAATGGCCATAAGTTCGCATTTAGCCTCACATGCAAGTTATCATAAGAGATATGATAACCTACATGTTGCCAAAATGCAACCTTTAGCATAAAGCTTGAAGCTTTAGGCTCATAAACCCAAGATAAGCTTGCATAACATGATAACATGAGTGAGATGATCAACCCAAACTTGCATACATAACATGGCAACTTACATATCATAACATAGCAAACTTGCATACATAACATGATAGACTTGCATATTACATCATAGTAAACTTGCATAACATATCATGATAAACTTGCATATCATATCATAGCATACTTGCATAACATGATAAACTTGCATATCATATCATAATGATCAAACACAACTTGCATCATTCATTAACTTTAGAGTTTAAGTATGAAAGTAGAAAAGGGCTTACAATGCTTATGAAGACACAAAAATATGACAAAGCCCTTATGCAACCAATTAAACCCAAAATGCAAGCTTCAATAGAAAAACCCTTAAGCCAAAATGATCAAAACCCTTGCTTTATGATGCAAATATAGAAACTTGACTTGAATGCAAGCTAATGATGCTCATACAAGCTTGAAAACACTTGTATGCATGGAAAATCTCATAGAAATTTATTTAGGAATTTTATGAAGAGAGTGGAGGCCATGAGAGGATTGATTTTGCCATAGTTTAGTTGTATGAATGAATAATGATGATTTAGGGTTAGGTTAGGGCCTTATTTATAGAGATTAGGACTAGTTCTAGCCTTAGGATTAAACCCTAGTTCCAATCTCAGCCCTTAAAACCGAATCTGGCCCCCAAACTCAACACAAACCCAAAATGGTGCACCAGGCAGAACTGCCCGGCTGGACCAAGTCGACAGCCAAGTCGACAGGGCTGTCGACTTGGGTCCAACCAAGTCGACTCCCAAGTCGACAGGCCTGTCGACTTGGGTGCTCTGGCGGGAATTTTCCCGCCTGGCCCAAACTGCCCTAATTTTCCAAATTCAAACTTGAATTTGAAATCTGTTTTTACTTTGAAATTTTCAAAAAACTTCGTTGGGCCTTAATCGGGTCATACGGACTCCGATTTTCGAAAACTCGGACTCTATTTCGCGTATTTTTCCGAGATGAACGCAATGGCATAGCCCGTTTCCCTTGATTCAGATTTTAGAATTAAATTCTGCCTCGATTTATGTTATAATAGGTTATTGAAAATACGGGTTGTTACATTCTCCCCTCCTTAAAGGATTTCGTCCCCGAAATCTTCAAGTTAGGAAGAACGTATCCTACCATCCAACATCCATCTACTCAAAACATCATCCACGAGCAATCATTGTCCTTACAAGATTCTAAATGTTGTATGAACATATGCAAAGGTGTGTGTATATGTACTTATCTAATGCAATTATCATCAATGCAAATTATGTTAGTGAAATGAATCCATATGTATGCAATTCCTAACATAATGTATAACATCTATATGTGTGCACATAACATACATCCATATGCAACATCCATGTGATAACACAAAAATTTTCATCCATGAATAAGCATAAACACTCATGCATATGCAATATGAGGAGTGTGTGAGCCGATCTAGTGCCTAATCGTGTATAATGCATCCACGAGTAACCACTCGCAAACACTTGCAACCACTTGCAACCATCAAGCATAACATGTTTCAAACACATGTTTCATCCAAAGGGTTTCTACCTAAGGTTCTCATGACAAGATTAACACGATAAACTAGATAAACATGGATAGCAAAGAGAAAGATATGCTAACAAAGAAAAGAGATTGAGAGTGTACCCTCAAAAAGGAATGGATAAAGCCCACGCATCTTCTCCTCGGTTTCCCAAGTTGCGTCTTCTTCGGCTTCACCCCATTGAACCTTCACCAGCTTGACCTCTCGATTCCTTAGCTTCTTGGTCTCCGTCCCCAAGATACGAATCGGAGCTCTCCTCAAGGTAGCCTCTTTCTCCACTTCCACATCTTCCAGAACACTTGGCTCAACAACCTCTGCTGATTCATGTAAACACTTCCGGAGATGCGAGACATGAAAAACATCGTGTACTCCGGCAAGCTTCTCGGGCAACTTCACTCTATAAGCCATCTGCCCGATCCTCTCTATAATAGGGAATGGTCCAACAAACCTCGGTGCTAACTTCCCAACGGCTCCAAATCGGACCACATTCCGCAAAGGAGAAACCTTCACGAAAACCATATCCCCAACATCAAACTCCAAATCAGTTCTTCGCTTATCAGCATAGGATTTCTATCGGTCTTGGGCCGCTTTCATCCGTCTCCGAATCAACTCGATCTTCTCGGATGTATCTCTGATCATATCAGGCCCAAGTATAAGCTTATTTGTAGTCTCCCACCAACATGTAGGCGACTTGCACGGCCTCCCATATAAAGCTTCAAATGGTGCCATCCCTATGCTTGCCTGATAACTGTTATTATATGCAAACTCAACAAGAGGAAGATGGTCTTCCCAAGTACCACCAAAATCCAGAATACAAAGCCTCAACAGATCCTCGAGTACCCTATTCACCCTTTTGGTTTGACCGTCCGTCTGTGGGTGATAAGCCGTACTTAGATTCAACCTCGTGCCCATGGCTTCTTGCAAGCTATTCCAGAACTGACTTGTAAAGATTGGGTCACGGTCACTGACAATACTAGAAGGGACTCCATGAAGTCTCACAATCTCACGAAGATATACAGATGCTAGCCAAGATGCGGTTCTCTTGCTCTTCACCGGAATGAAATGAGCACTCTTCGTAAGTCTATCCACAATAACCCAAATGCTCGTATTCCCTTTCCTTGACCTTGGTAGCCCATCGATAAAATCCATGGAGATACTCTCCCACTTCCATAGTGGAACGTCTAGAGGATGCAATAGCCCACTGGGCTTCTTCGACTCGGCCTTAACTTGCTGGCAAATGATACATCTGGAGACAAACTCTGCCACATCCTTCTTCATCCCAGGCCAAAAGAAAATGCGCTTCATATCTTTATACATCTTATCTCCGCCTGGATGTATAGTCAACTTAGAGCGATGCGCTTCCTCTAGAACTTTTCTTACTAGATCTTCTACCATTGGAACACATAACCTTCCGTCTCTCCTCAGCCAACCCTTGTCATCAATATAATATCGAGCGAGATGACTAGACGCCTCTCCTCGAATCAGCTTATCCATAATCTCAACTATCTGAGGGTCTTCTCTCTGCGAAGCCCCAACTTGATCAAGAAGGGTAGGTCTGAGTTCCAGAGATGCTAAAGAACCGGTCATCGACTCAACCGCCAAAGAGAAATCAAAGGTTGCCACATACTCTAAGTTCTTCATCTCAACGAATAAAGGACTCAGAGTCAACCTTTTTCTACTCAATGCATCAGCTACCACATTCCCCTTGCCAGGGGTATAAGCTATCTCAAAATCGTAGGACGCCAAGAATTCCATCCATCTTTGTTGCCTCAGATTCAGATCCTTCTGAGAAAAGAGATACTTCAATGACTTGTGATCGGTATAAAGCTCAAATCTTTCTCCCAGAAGATAATGGCGCCAAGCCTTGAGTGCATATACTATTGCTGCCAACTCTAAGTCATGAGTGGGATAATTCTTCTCATGCACTTTGAGTTGTCTACCGCCAAAGCATATCACTCTTCCTTCTTGCATCAGAACAGCTCCTAACCCCGTGCCACATGCATCGGTGTATACTGTAAATAACTTCCCTCCATCGGGCAAAGCTAGAACAGGTGCTGATGTGAGAGCTCTATTGAGCTTCTAAAAAGCAAGCTCGCATTCTATGCTCCAAGCAAAAACTAAATTCTTCTTCGTCAATTTAGTGAGAGGAGCGGAAATCTTCGCGAAGTCCTTGATGAACTTCCGGTAAAAACCCGCAAGACCTAGAAAACTTCTCACTTCGGTTGCATTCCTTGGAGTCTTCCAATCCTGAACTGCAACCACCTTAGCGGGATCCACCGCTAAGCCTTGCTTAGATACTATATGCCCAAGGAATCTAACTTCCCTTCTCCAAAAGTGACACTTGGAGAACTTGGCCTTCAACTGATGCGCTCTAAGCGTATCCATCACCTCCACGAGGTGCCTTGCGTGCTCTTCCTCATCCTTAGAGAAGATCAGAATATCATCTACGAAGACCACGACAAACTTGTTCAAGAACTCCCTGAACACCCTACTCATCAAGTCCACGAAATATGCGGGTGCATTAGTCAAGCCGAACGGCATGACAAGCCATTCGAAGAATCCATCTGGAGTCCTGAACGCAGTCTTGTCTATACTGTCCTCAGCTACCCTGAGCTGATGGAATCCAGTAGCAAGATCAAGCTGAGAGAAAACAGAAGCACCGACAAGCTGGTCAAAGAGATCATCAATCCTCGGTAACGGGTGTCTGTTCTTCTTAGTCAGCTTATTCAACTCTCGATAGTCAACACAAAGTCGGAGAGAACCATCTGCCTTGGTAGCAAATACCACCGGCGCTCCCCATTCAGATATACTTCGTCTAATGAAATTCTTCTCAAGCAACTCTTTCACTTGCTTACTTAGCTCCCGCCTTTCACGCGGAGCCATGTGCGAACAGGCAAAGAAACCGGCTTTGCATTATCCACCAGATAAATGCGGAAATCAATCTCTCGCTTAGGGGGCAACCCCCTAACTTCATCGAAAACATCCGGATACTCTCGAACCACTCTCACAGACTGAAGAGTCTCCATTGACGAGTCGAGTGATTCAAGATAGCACAACATGATGGGACCTCTCGGATTACAAGAAATTTCTAGGGTGTTCCCAAGGCGAGTCACGAGCCTCACAACCCTATGCTCACAATCAAGAATGGCTCCATATCTGGACAGCCAATCCATGCCCAATATCAATCCGTATCCCCTGAAACCAAGAACATAAGCACTGCACAAGAACTCTACACTCAGTATAGAGATCCTCAAATCCCCACATATCATAGACAAATGGGCGGAACCCCCAATAGGATTTGAAACACAAACGGGATCCTCCACCAAGCTAGTACTAAGGTGCAAACTATCAACAAGATCAGATGAGATAAAGCTATGCGATGCACCAGAATCAAACAAAGTACGAACTGGAAAATCAGAAATATATACAAGGCTCTCAACAGAAATACTACCTCGATCGGGAACTGGAGCGGTATTGAGAGCATGAACTTGCCCTCCTGAAGGTCCAGCACGCTGAGTCTGACCCTGGCCTTGCCCTCGCTTCTTCGGGCAATCCTTACTGAAATGTCCAGTCTCACCGCAGAAAAAGCATTTACCATTCTTCCTTTTCCTCTTCTTACAATCCTTAATAAGATGCCCAACTGAACCGCAATAATGGCATTTCCCCTTGTTGTTCTTGCCCTTGTTGTTGTTCCCCTTGTTGCCTTGACTCTTGTTCTTGTTCTTGTTCTGATTGCCTTGACTGCTCTGACCACTTGGATTACCCTGATTTCCTTTCCCCTGGGAATCAGTCTTCTTGGCTTGAGTATCATTCATCTTGACCTCTTTCTTGACATCTCCCTGAAGTAACGCCATATCAACCAAACTCTCAAACGTGGCCCCATGGGGAATATGTGACATAGCCAATCCCTGCAACGGCTCATTTGATCCTCTGGCAAAACGAAGAGCCTTCTTCTGAGGAGTATTCACCATATCCAAGCCAAAACGGGCTAACTGATTGAACTTGTTCACATATTCTTTGACAGACATATCTCCTTGCTTCAAAGTTATGAACCTCTCCATTTGCAGATTCTCCTCAGCAGAAGATAGAAACTTAAGCATGAACCTTGCCCTGAAATCGGCCCAAGTCTCAACAGGCCTAGTACCATTGGTGACTTCCCACCAATAAGCGGCTTCATCCTTCATAAGCCAAACCGCCAACAAGATCTTCCTCTGATCGTCTAACCCAAAGATAGCAAATAAATCCTCGGTCTCTTTCAACCAATTTCTGGCCTCTACAAAAGTCTCAGTGCCTTGAAAGTTCTTGCCACCCATTGCTTTGAAATCCTTGCAAGTCTTTGCGAAGTCAGCTTGAGGATGCTGAGGGGGAGGAGGAAGAGGAACCTCAGCGATAGGAGGAGGAGCATTAGCGACAGGAGGAGGAGGAATATTAATGACAGGAGGAGGAGGAGGAGGAACATCTGCGGGGCCGGCTTCGGTCGCCCTAGCCTCCAAAAGTCTCCTATACCAAACAGGTACGTGTACTCCCTCCGGAATAGCAAAGTTATCGGCCATACTGAAAATGAAGAAAAAGACAGATTCAGAATAGAGAAAAACGAAGGGATTTTTGCTAATGGCTTTTTGGGGAATAGCCTTTAAAATAAACTAGACTTTTCTTTGGAAAATACTTTATACCTAGTTTTGAAAATAGTTTTCCAAAAGTTTTCTAAAAACCTTTTTGTTCCTTCTCGTAAACCATATGCTCTGATACCAAATTGTAACACCCCGCCTCCGCCAGGGTGTCTCTTGCAAGCACTCTGACTTTGGAGGGGCGTTTGAATCAGGTAAACATGCATAATGATATATCAAGGCAGAACAAGAACATATGTATATATGTAAACAGAGTAAATAACATAGATAAAACAGCGGAAGATTTCAAACCATTTCAAAACAAGTCTGGTACAACATAATGTCAACTTTCCAAATAAACAAGTCTAGATAAAAACAACATCAACTGAAAAACTGAAATACATAAGTACTATCCCCAAAATAAGTGATAACCACAGCTAGCTTCATGTCGAAACCGTACATGAGCTGAAATCCCACAAGCAAGCTATCAGAAGTCCAAGCTAAGCTCCAGTATTCCCTCCCTGAGAACCTGGGGGGGGGGGGGAAACGGAAGAAAAGAGGCAAAAGAAAACAGGTCAGTCAAAAAGACTGAGTAAGCCCTACTACAATCAATGTAAACTGATAAAGTTAACTGGTATGAGCAGCAGGGATGAACATAAGGATAACAACATACTAGCATGATGATTAACTAACAAGGTAGATAAAGGTGTCATCGCATAATCAGGTTTAAGGGTTTGCACCACAGGTGTACTAGCAAACTATCATGACTGGAGTAAACAAGTACTGATCCCTTGGCCCAAGCTTTGGCCCAATAACATGAAGTGACCCTCATACGAGGTCCAATAACATGAAGTGACCCTAACTCAAGGTCCAACCAAACGGTCTAGTCGATCGGCTCCCTATAAGCCTAACTCGTCACGTGTTGGTGTCAATACGGCCCAAACATAATTGTAGTCGAACTGTGCCGGGTCCACCCTTCGGGTGTATCAAGCCCTAGGGTGTCAACCCCTGGACACCATGAACATGAGTGCACAGTCTCGATCTACTGGTACCCGTGCATGTTTTCTCCGGCTACGGACTATGTGCACGACCAGAGTCCGCCCGGAACTACACCGGCGTACCACCCTGCCGTCGTTTATTGGTCGCTTACCTCCAGCCCGGTAATCGTGCCCCCACCCTAGCCTAGTCCCTAGGGTCATGATGATACAAACTTGGGATTACTGCTGGAGTGGACCCCCATTGCTAGGATTTTTCTAGTGGGTTAAGTACGGTTTAACCCTCTTGCTAATCATGGATTAACTTGGTTAAGTGTAACGATGAGTTCACGACTTAACCCTGATTAATCTACCAAGCCCAAATTGGTTAAGTATTAAGTGGACCATGACTTAACCCTAATCACGAGGCATTAATTAATTTAATGCGCCTTAACCTCTCACATTAGACCTTGTTGTGGTTACTAGTTAAGCCGGGCGGGTCCGGGTAGCTTTACACCACAACTTGGTCTAACCTCGGGTTCAAGGTACAACATGGCCAACTTCTCACATTGGGTCCTATTGTTTGTAGCAACTAGTTAAGCCGGTCGGTTCCGGGTAGGTTTACGCTACAAACTCAACCCAACCTCGAGTTGGTCACGCTTATCTTTTCTAAGTGTCATGTCCATCATGTTTCCAAAACATGTTACAAATTTTCAAGCAATTGGGTAGACCTAACTTAATAGGTAAATTCCCAATGGGTAGACCTAACTTAATAGGTAAATTCCCAATCTTATGTTTTTATGTCTTTTAAGTTTACCCAACCCCAAACGCAATCCCATCGCTTACATATCGCAATTACGCATAAAGGATAGAAAGAGGGAACTTGGCATAATCATGACATAAAGGTGTTGAAGCCACAAGTTTAACATGGTGGCATAGGAAATGTACATATGTTCATATACTTGCATATTACATTTTAGGCCTCAAAAGCATGCATAAAACCAAACTTAGCATATTGGTGATACATGGTGATAAATGACATGTAGAAATGGCCATAAGTTCGCATTTAGCCTCACATGCAAGTTATCATAAGAGATATGATAACCTACATGTTGCCAAAATGCAACCTTTAGCATAAAGCTTGAAGCTTTAGGCTCATAAACCCAAGATAAGCTTGCATAACATGATAACATGAGTGAGATGATCAACCCAAACTTGCATACATAACATGGCAACTTACATATCATAACATAGCAAACTTGCATACATAACATGATAGACTTGCATATTACATCATAGTAAACTTGCATAACATATCATGATAAACTTGCATATCATATCATAGCATACTTGCATAACATGATAAACTTGCATATCATATCATAATGATCAAACACAACTTGCATCATTCATTAACTTTAGAGTTTAAGTATGAAAGTAGAAAAGGGCTTACAATGCTTATGAAGACACAAAAATATGACAAAGCCCTTATGCAACCAATTAAACCCAAAATGCAAGCTTCAATAGAAAAACCCTTAAGCCAAAATGATCAAAACCCTTGCTTTATGATGCAAATATAGAAACTTGACTTGAATGCAAGCTAATGATGCTCATACAAGCTTGAAAACACTTGTATGCATGGAAAATCTCATAGAAATTTATTTAGGAATTTTATGAAGAGAGTGGAGGCCATGAGAAGATTGATTTTGCCATAGTTTAGTTGTATGAATGAATAATGATGATTTAGGGTTAGGTTAGGGCCTTATTTATAGATATTAGGACTAGTTCTAGCCTTAGGATTAAACCCTAGTTCCAATCTCAGCCCTTAAAACCGAATCTGGCCCCCAAACTCAACACAAACCCAAAATGGTGCACCAGGCAGAACTGCCCGGCTGGACCAAGTCGACAGCCAAGTCGACAGGGCTGTCGACTTGGGTCCAACCAAGTCGACTCCCAAGTCGACAGGCCTGTCGACTTGGGTTCTCTGGCGGGAATTTTCCCGCCTGGCCCAAACTGCCCTAATTTTCCAAATTCAAACTTGAATTTGAAATCTGTTTGTACTTTGAAATTTTCAGAAAACTTCGTTGGGCCTTAATCGGGTCATACGGACTCCGATTTTCGAAAACTCGGACTCTATTTCGCGTATTTTTCCGAGACGAACGCAATGGCATAGCCCGTTTCCCTTGATTCAGATTTTAGAATTAAATTCTGCCTCGATTTATGTTATAATAGGTTATTGAAAATACGGGTTGTTACAGCTATCACCATGACACATACACTTCCATTTTACATTCTATGTTAGTGTTACCTTAGAGTATTGTACATCTTGTAGTGCTAACTCTTTGGTTAGAGGTCCAGGCTAGGCATGATTATTTATACATGTTATTGTTTTATTTTGCTGCTATCGCTCATACCATACTTTTGTCTAACCTAGAATTTTATGTCTCTTCTTATTACTCCAGGTGCTCCTAAATGAGTAGACTAGAGACAGGTTAGGTGGTTCTGCATGAGTAGTTGTCCGGAGACGAGCAGGAGGCTTCCACGTACTATAATATATATTCTCCCTTTATTGTTGCTGACCACTGCTTTGGGCATTAGTAGTGTACCTCTTCTATTTCCTTTTAGAGACATTATTTTAGAGTGTAATAATTGGATATGAAGCTGTCTTTGGTTACCGCTACTCTGATGGATATGGTTTAGTTTTCAGCATATGTACTGTCTCACCTGTTTTATATTAAGTTATGCTATTATTATATTTTATCCCATGCACTGTGAGATATACTACAGGTTCTTTGATTCATAGTTTCAACCCTTTTTGACGATTGTCCCGTGCTAGTTGGGCATCGGCGCAGTGCATTTCGGGGGAAATGTTTGATGGTACGGGGCGAGCGTCACACATTTGTAAAGCAAAACCAGTCTAAAATCACATAGTATATTATTCAGGTTGAAGCAACCCCCTCTATCCATAATCTGATGCTTCTATTACAAAAACATAGATATCATAAAATAGAAGTACAAAATAGCTTGTCATTTAGATTTCAACCACTGATTGGAAAATGTCAACCAAAAATATACTGTATTTGAGATTACTCACAAAAAGATGGTAGCTATATTTTATTTTCCCATTATTTCAATATTAGTTCAATAATTCAATTATAAGTAAATTGCTTGTTTCAGCCTTTTATGATGTATTAAAAGCAGTTTATTCTAGTACCTCTTTAGAACGTACATGTGCATAAGAATTAAAAAAAACCAAAATGGTGGTGCAGCAAAACACGCCATTGGTTTTTATCAAACTATCATTGTTACATTAAAGATTCGAGTAGTATTTGTTGTATTTTATATTACTGCCAAATACTAACTGCCGAATGCCAAGTACAAGTCAGTATCATATGCAAAAACTAGTTGCAAATTGCACAATTATACAAGGATTCATATCAGATACGAAAGAATCAAAAAGTGAATTGGAGTCTAAGGTTAATTATGATGAACAATAAACTAGTTAGAACTTAATTGAACAAAGTGAAACAAACAAAAACTAAACTAGAAACAATCAGTAGAAAATTCAATCTAGACGAAAATGCTCAATGCAACAGCCTAAGTGTGCATTAATATAAGGTTACAAGCTCAAATTTTCCAAAACTTGAATGCTGAAGTACAACCCAATTTTACATCACTTAGACTATGTACAATATAGTGGACTTAGAGATGTAAAGTGATGGAGCTCTCTGAACCACAAATGACTCCACCACAACCACCGTTTAAGAATTATATATTATATATACCATCTGAACCTTATTCCAATACAACTATTTCCAATGAAAACAAAGAGAAAAAATATGAAAATTAAACCAACCTTTTGTGGTTGTATGAAATAAGGGAAAAAGCATAATAAAAATGAAAATGTATAGGGAAGACCAACATCAAAGAAAGCATTAAAAAAAATAAGAAAGCAATTTTCTAATTTAAACCTACAAATGGCTTTATATTATTATTTCTCTACCATACAGACATAAATAATAGAAAGTAAATTGAAAATCCTGAATGATGCCATTTTATAACCTTCTTCTAATTTTCCACTTGTTTAACTTAGTTTTTTTCCAATAGTACTAAACATTTATCGATTTTTTTTTTGTCCTCCTACATATTCACTGTCCATGGAAATTGAAGTTGCTAATAAGAGAGAATATATTTTTCTTTAATATATGCCACAATATGCTTCATGTAGACAAACTAAATGATCGCGTCTAGGAAATATCCAATTTAAGCAGAAACAAATATGATAGGCCGAAAAGTCAGGAGCAGGAGTCTCAATCATTACTTAAAAATCAAGAAAATATGAAAGGGACAAAACAAATTCCAAACAAAGACTAAGCAACAAAATAAGAAACAAGGAAAAAAAGATAGGAATTTAGTGCAACTACAAATGTAGATCAGTAGATGCCATATTTAATCCAGTGAGGGACAAATTTGAATCCTATTTTAGAAACGTGATATAAGAAAATCAAAATGAACAAGAAGAGCCGTACAACCCCAAGGAGCTCTAATGATTTTATTAGAATGTGAGAGGTGTGAATTCTCTCGTAAGGATGCAAAATGTATAATAGCGTATAACAACCCGGATTTTCGGGTAACTGGGAAGTAAGATTTAATGGGTTTTGTGTTTATTAAAATAATATGTTGGTGATATGAGTATGTGAGACTAACTCTTATAAATTTAAATAAGAAAATAAAGCTTTGAGCAATTCTAAATTGTATTTGGAATGAATATATAACTTGGTTATAATAAAGGATTTATCCCAATGTATATTATCACTTCAAGATTGTAATTAAATTGTTTAGGGGATATTGAAAATATAAAATATTGATTGGGAATCAATACTTAAAGGGGAAAATATATTTTCAATATCTGAGATTAATTGTTGGTTGTAATTATTAAATTACTAATTGAGGTTTTAAATACTTGATGTATTTTGGCAATGATATCAATAGAGGAATTGTGCTTAAATTACATTAATGAATTTAAAGTGTACATGTGGCTTTTAATATGTTAATCAATGAATTAATTGGTTTGTTGATTGTATGAAATAAATGTTGTTGAGAATCAATATTTATAGTCCTGGTGCATTTTATTATCCATTTCGTAATGCCCCACCCCGAGATCCATCCTAATAAAGAGCATTACTAGGTAATGATGTTTATTAGAGCGGAGAATAGGGCTGGTTAAGGGCGACCACTCGTAGATTTGCATTAGCAAGTCTTAAGTACATCGAGAAAGTGCTCGTAATTTTCTTTTAATAGGCTCAACATACTTAATACTTACCTAATACAATTCCACAGTGGTTACAGGACTAGCTCAGAACACAGTACATATAAAAAAACAATCACAGTCCATAGAATAGTTACACAATATTACATCGTTAGAGTACAACCAATACATATGCTACACGAAGAATAGATCTAACTCTAATACTTATACAACCTGATGCAATCATAAGAATAAGTAGCTCAACTACATAAACTCGAATGAAAGTAGCTACGGTGAAGACGGTCCAAAGAGAACTCGCTAATCTAAGCTCGGCAACACACCTGAAACATCTCGGTCTGACCCGAGGAATACACACGGTTCAGTCTAGCTTACAAATCAGTATAATGGATAAATAAGCACAAGATATACAAATATTTTACCCAAGAGTTGTGAATAACCTGCATGTAAGAGTATGTTAAGTTAAACTCACACTTCACACATAAAGGATACGAAATAAATCTCATGCACTAGTCCCTCGGCTAAGTGCAGCTCTATTTCCTAAAAAGAGCAATGTAATCCACAAAAATCTCTAGAAACATCATAAGAAACTCAAGGGGTTATAATCAATAGTAAAAAGGAGTTTGATACTCTAAAACCTCGAAATATCAATATATGGATCATAGATTGAAGCGACCCGAACTTCCCCGGTCTCCGAAGAGATGAGAAAGAACGAATTACTATGAGGACAAGACACAACAGAACGCAGACGGAAAAACATTTCATTGTATATCACAATAATGCATTAGATTACAAGAATATACAGAGTATAAATGAATAAATATTACATAGAAAAATATCAGAGATTACAATACATTACATAGCAGCGGAAAATAATACAATACACAACTAGAATGAGATATACGGATACAAAGCTTTCCGGATATCGTTCCAGCTGTAAACCAGGATCCTGTGAATATAAATCTGCAAAACCAAAACTACTACCTGCCCGTGTCAAAATAAGGGCACC
The DNA here is from genome assembly GCA_030737875.1 of Allium sativum. NCBI lineage: Eukaryota > Viridiplantae > Streptophyta > Magnoliopsida > Asparagales > Amaryllidaceae > Allium > Allium sativum. Next base: position 840,352,037 of record CM060926.1, read on the forward strand.
CAGAGTTTAGGTTAAAACAATAAACTCGAGGTCGGTCATGGGACTGGTGTGAGAACTAAAACAGTTATTAATCTTTATTTTTAAAGTTAGGTAAATCAAGGGACCATGCCGTATAACACGGAACGGGTTTCCTCCCAAGAATACCAGTGCATAAAACGAACAGCGCAATGCTAAATAGAGAAAAATGAAGCTGTTATAAGACCCAGGTCCTATCACACAATGCAACGCAAGCCGGGGGATAGGGTTTTCCCTTATAACAGCCAAAGAATGCTTGATACATTTTAAAACAAATCATTTGATACTACTATAAGTGCATAGTGTATAAAACAACTTCAAATCATAAGTATCAATCATAGACGGCATGGGTACCATATATCATGTCGCCATACTAGGCTCTACAAATAAAACCGCAAATGTCACGTATTTGGAAATTGGATTTCCATATATGAACCGAGGCAAAAGATAGTCCTCAACCGATTCGAGACGCTCTAGCCCGCCCCTCAGGCAAGTACTCAGTCAAGCCTTTGGATCGTCAGGGCCGGTCCACTGATGTGGATTAAAATTCCTGAACACTGCGTTTTCCCGCCCTTTGGGGCGTAAATGAGCCAACGAATGACTCCATCGGACCCGGATCGTCCTATCAAACCGAAGCGCCTCGCAACAGCAACAACCACACAGGTGAAAAGTATATAAATGTCAGGGCTGGTAGGTCACCGACACCACCCTAGCTAGAAAGAAACGCATGCCCTCCCTGAGGTCCTTCTCCCGTTTTTGGTTCACAACCGGGGTGCGAGGCTCGCGAATTCACGTTACACAAAGCTGTGCCACACAGGCTGTGCTTTGATCATCACCACAAGACTTTGCTTTTCAACAGAAGCCTCGATCAATTGCCACTTAGGCATGCCACACAGGCAATTCATTCCATGCGTTTGATATCCATCAATATATAACCCCTGAGCTCGTACGTCTCAAAGAAGGGCGTTAAGCAAGAGAATAAATTCTCCGCCGCCAAACAGATATATATTTAATAGAAATCAATCACACGGACTAAAATCCAATGTCAGACACACAGTCCATTTACAAGTTCGTTCTGGGTCTGAACGAAACCGGAGGCACCTAGTACCCTGCATATCCATCGATCTCCAAGTACGTCTGGACGATCACCAACTGTTTCCATCTTCTTGGGTGTACAGCCCAATCAAGATCATCAGTAATCACCCAAACGACGTGAAGACTTCCAGTCTTCGACCACCGTCTTCATCTTCGACTTATCGTCGTATCAGTTTTTCAGAATGGGATAAACCCGGTCTTTCCGAATAACTCGCGTATATTTTAAATAAGTGTTACACAAACACAACATACGCCTCATTCCAATTCATCAGTCACTAACCGTAAATTAACAAGAGAATAATTCCCCAAATATTAACCCCGAAGGCCGAAACCAACATCAGATCTATATCCAGAAAACCATTCTGCTTAGCTAACCGACAGTTAGTTTCTAAATTTCACATTCATAGGGAAAGGTTCCCATTAATTTTATCAAAGATAAATCCTTCAAATTTATTCTTTAATCTATTTTTGAATATCAATTCAAACTAGTCGGGATTAACGAACTTTACCGAAGTAATCATTTGTTTTAATTTCCCAATCCCAACCTATTCATCCCATGAAGTAAAACTGGTAATACTTTATATCTAACACTACGGTGTTATCGGTAAATTCAATTACCATTTCACGTTCAAATCTAATTAAAGATTTAACTATCGTCTGGAGCAAAACTGGTGATACTCCATTCTCGATCATTTCAATCTAATTAAAGATTCATTAAAACTCCACTTAGTTTTAATCTTTAACGGGGTTAAAGAATCAGTATCACTTAAAAACAATGTTGACGATAAACCCCAAAATCACATCACACTTCAATCAGTCCCTAACCGTAAATTAGCAAGTGAGCAATTCCCTAAGTATTAACCCCAAAGGCCGAAACCAACATCAGATCAATACCTCTGAAACCATTCAACTTAACTAATCTCCAGTTAGTTTCTGATTTTCTTAACTCCTTTAGGTCTAAGAACAGTATTATTGAAGATACCGTTCACGACAACCCAAAATCCCATTCCATTAATTATCAGGTTAAAGAACAAGTGTTATTTAAAACACTGTTCACGATAAACCCAAAAATCAATATCAATTCAATTCCAATTAAATATTATTTAATTGGTACACTTCATTAAATCCAAATAAAAAGATTTAATCTTTTCTCAACTGGGTTCAAGAACAGTGTTAATGAAGACACCATTCACGACAAACCCAAATCACATTTGATATTAAACACAAGGCTCTGAATAGAAAATATACCGGCTTATATTCAATATCAAATTCTACGACTAACAAATATCGTATTGGAAATAACGATATATATATATATATCTTTCAAATTCCCATAATAATATCTGTATCATCACGAAATCCAACATCGAAATAATCCAAAGACAATTTCGATTCAAATCCATTCCAATATAATTATTGGAAATTCTGGTTATTTTCAAAACCATTTCTAATCCAGTTTATTTATTTTAAAAATAAATAGAATTATAATTCTAGTTCAAAACTAGTTCATTTCGATAAAAATCTATTTTTGTCTTTTCAAATATGGAGTTTTTCATCCCAATTTTTCCCAAATCATTTCTTATGATTTTACCCAAATTATTACTATTTTTAATAATTTTATCAAGGCCCGTACAGTCGATTTCCATCAACGGCCATCGAACTGCACTTACGGCGACCTTTTCCAAATTTGATTTGGACATAATTCCAAATCCAACCGTTAGATTTCTAATTTCTAATAATCGTTAGAAAGCTCTTTTCGATACGAACCCAACGGTTCCGGTTTTAGGAGAATCCGACGGTCGGATCTCCCGCAATATCCGTTCGAAGTCAATGGTCGAAATTCGCGAACTGCCGCGGCGCGCGCGTTCTATTCAGGCCATTATATTATATATATAATATATATAATATATACTTCGTCGATTTCCTTTCGAAATAAATTTTATAAATCGTTTTAAATTCGTTTTCAAAACGGTTTAAACTTCATATTCAATTTCAAATCAAAATTGAATATTCCAATATAAATTCGTTTTAAATTCATTTCAAATCGATTTTAATTCAAATTGATTTCTAATTCAATTTCAGTTCGTTTTTCAATTCAATTTCAATTCGAATTCATTTACATTCAATTTCAATTCGAATTCATTTATATTCAATTTCAATTCGAATTCATTTCTATTTATTTTCAATTCGAATTCCTTCCTATTCATTTTCAATTCGAATTCCAATTCTTTTCGAAATATCAGATTTTGAAATCACTTTTGATATTCATTATAGAATGAATAAAATCGATATAAATATCGTTCACGTCAAAATGGCGTAAATCTAATCAACACGGCTTCATATATTCATATTTTCAAATATTCTATTTCAAATATTTCTATTTCAAATATTTCTTTTCAAATATTTCTTTTTCAAATATTCTATTTTCAAATATTTCTATTTCAAATATTTTTATTTTAAATATTTCTTTTTCGAAACTGGAATGAGGCTCAATCAATTACCATATAATGTTAATTATATGGATTTTCTACAACACATGTATATATCAACAACGATGAATAATCAACCATCATCCAAAGTGCATTCTACACTGTATAAGCATCAAATATAAATATTCAACGCTTATAACAGTCTGTCAATTAATCGATCAACATACAACTAAACAATTGGGATTAGTGTACGTCAAATATCATCCCAATACCCGTGTGGGGTTTCAAACAATCAAACACATATTTTATTTGTGCAGTTGGGCGATGTGTAAAATTTATCGTCCCAATCTATATCAATCAAATGTGTGTATATAAACAAATCATCCGATTTGTTTATTTTTATTTTATATACACGTTAAAAATTCTATTTTTAACTATAAAATATTTTCCATTATAAAATATTTTATTTCATTTTACGTCACATCACACAATCAACTACACAGCAAAATCAAACAAACAAGCCTACAAGCCGTCCATGGTCTGTGGACGACGGGTGTCGGGTGCTACTAAACACCGTCTGCATCCTAGTATATATATATAACTAGAAAATTAAATTAAAGAGTGAGAAATTCTCACAGAATTGCTAATCCAATGCCACGACTCTTCTTAGGTAGAAATCTTCGTCGTTCTTGCCTCTTGTCACTTTCTTTGCCCGTATTCTCTACATATATAAAAATCACATTTTTACTTCGCTATTCAATATATAAAAATCGAATTTTTACTTTGCTATTCAATATATAAAAATCGAATTTTTACTTTGCTATTCAATATATAAAAATCGAATTTTTACTTTGCTATTCAATATATAAAAATCGAATTTTTACTTCGCTATTCAACATATAAAAATCGAATTTTTACTTCGCTATTCAATATATAAAAATCGAGTTTTTACTTCGCTATTCAATATATAAAAATCGAGTTTTTACTTCGCTATTCAATATATAAAAATCGAGTTTTTACTTCGCTATTCAATATATAAAAATCGAATTTTTACTTCGCTATTCAATATATAAAAATCGAATTTTTACTTCGCTATTCAATATATAAAAATCGAATTTTTATTTCGCTATTCAATATATAAAAATCATATTTTTACTTCACTATTCAATATATAAAAATCATATTTTTATTATCTCTACTATATAAAAATCATATTTTTATTATCTACACTATATAAAAATTATATTTTATAGCGCTACCACTAATATAAAAATCATAGCTTCATAGCGTTAAAGATCATAGCTTTTTGTTTCTAAAAATCATAACTTCATAGCGTTAAAGATCCTAGCTTTTTGTTGTTAAAAATCATAACTTCATAGCGTTAAAGATCCTAGCTTTTTGTTGTTAAAAATCATAACTTCATAGCGTTAAAGATCCTAGCTTTTTGTTTCTAAAAATCAAATCTATTCTTTTCTAAAAATCTATAAATTTCAGATTCATAAAACAAGTAAATTCCGATTTATATAATCAATAAAATCAGATTTAAAACTAATAAAATCTAAATTATAAAACTTACAGTAAGAAATTCAGATGGAAGGGGAAAGCGGGCGTTGTTTCTCGCTGGTGCTCACGCGGTTCAAGGAGGAGAGGGGGAGGACTGATCGTCGGTGGTGGGCCAGACGGTGGGTGCTTCATCACCGGAGTTGCGGCTGTGGGTGGTGGGCTTTGGAGCGCTGGAGGCGGCGGAGGATTAGGGTTGGGCGCGGTTTCAATTGGGGTTTGCACAGTCTTTGTTCGACGAAGAAGGAGGTGAGGAGAGGGAAGAAGCGTCTGAGGTGAGGATGGGGGGGGGGGGGTGAGATCAACTGCGAGCGGCGGCGCTCCAGCTCCGGTGGGCGGAGGCAGCAGCTTGGCGGCGACGAGGTGTAGCTGTAGTGTTTTTTTTTTGTTTTTTTCCTTTTGACTGTAATGAATGTGGGGGGGGGGGGGGGGGGGGGCTGAGAGGGAGTAAGGAGAGGAGAGAGATATTTTATTTTTTAATTTATTTAATTAATTTAATTTCAAAAAGTAACTTTTCCATTCGACCTCGAAACAAGGCCCACCGCCTGTCGTCCATAGCTAATTACCCCCATTCTGAACACAATGGGATATGTATCGTAAGCTGATTCGATTGTTTCGATCAGTTTTCGTCAAAATCAACATATAACTCTATATATTGAATTTGAACGCGCATTTCAATTCACTGGGGTCACATACTAACTCGAAAAATTCCAGAAAAATATTTTCTAGCTTCGTATTGACGATACGGTCCTAACAAAACTAGTTTCATCGAATTCTGAGACCGTTGGAAAAATGGTCATTTTCCAGTCGATTAAAATCAACTGAAACTGGTCAAACGCGTTTTCCTTTGCCACACTCATATATTGATTCGAAAAATTATGAAATTTGAAATCTAGCAATAACTTTACATCACGGACCCAACAAAAGTGGTTTCGTCGAAATCCGAGGTCGTTTGCAAAGTCTCCATTTTTAAGGGCCTGAATTCCATAGCGACTATTCTGAAATTTCAACTGGACATATCTTTTGATCCCCGCTATGAAATTTCGATTTTTCGGATTCGTTGGAAAGATATTCTCAATTAGATCCTATTATTTTTGGTTTCACTAAAATCCGGTTTATTTTGCACCCGGTATGTTCAATTGAAATTTGAAATCGAATTATCGAACTACCGCGCCATTTTCAATTCTATTTATAATTATATGTAATTATTTATATTCTAACGACGACGTATATAATATATACGTTCTAATTCTATTCAAAATAAATTTCTCGTCGTTTTTATTTAAAATAATTCATTTTAAATAATCAAAATTCGCTAAAATTGCCAAAATAAAAATTTTAAACTGGCCCAGATTTTCTACATAGATCCAAAACTCAACTCAAATATAGGATCATCCTGATCCAATTAAATCCAACAATAAAAACTCAAATGTCAAGATACGATCATAAAGACCAAACTCTCAAATTTCAAACAACATGAAAATTGTGGATCCAACTCAGACATATATGCACGTGCCAACGTGATATAGCTACCCCAGGTATATACTGCCCCTCCTAAGCAGTTTTCCAAGTACTTAAATGTATCTAAATTAGGCGCCTCTCACTACAACTACCCCATCCGAGTGTATGTTGATCATCCTGATCAAGTGGATACATATAATTGACTCTCCTCAAGTCTCGGCTTCACCCCGAAGCAAGTACATGCTTAACATCCTCAGAATGCGTCACTGGCTCACAATAAGTAACCCAAATGGCAATAAAAGAGTGTCCCATGCCACACGTTCTCACTGCTTGGTTTACTAACCACTTGTCAATTCCGCACTAGAAAACTCAAAAATCTCAAATCATTTTTAATTTGGGCATGCATTGAGATTTGAATTAGAGAGCAGCTAGATCTAAAAAAATACTTTTAATTTGGGCATGCATTGAGATTTGAGAGAGAAGGAGGAAGGGAGGCCATTAATATTAACTGTGTGTTTTCTTAGAGAGGAAGGAGGAGGATAAAATGTACATACCCTTCTTTAAGCTTTCACTAGAAACTAAATTAAAGATAAGAGGATGGGCCAAGATACCCAAATAAGCGAAAAACCAGCTTAAATTATTTTAATTAACTCAATTCCACTATTTTAAGGATTGAAACACTTGTTAAATACTAATTTAAACATACCCAGGACAACATAATTCCTTAACACACACACACATCCAAAACATTAATCAAATTGTATTAATTTTAAGAACTTAATACACCATTCAACGCACAAAACACATTTACACTATTTTAAATATCAAATTCAACATAATGTATCAAAATAAATGCATTTAACAAAATAACTCCATTTATTTATACAATCTCTACAACATAACAAAATAAGAATCATCAATGACTTATTTTAACAAAATAAGTCATTAACATTTCCAAAACCCACGTTCTTATTACTATCATTGAGTATAACAATTTATTTTTGACTTGAATTACAATAGTTGCTTTGGTAATCAAATATTTACAATTATTGTCATCACAACATAATTAAATGGGTTTAACTCAATATTTCCCACATATACACATCTTCTCTTTTTATTTCAGCGCTACAATACATATATATTTATATGCATTGTTGGTATTCAAAAACAAAAAAATTTACCAATTTATTAATACAACAATGATGTTGTACATTTTTATTAGCTCAACAATTTAAATTTATTATTAACGATAATAAAATGCACCACGACTATAAATATTGATTCTCATACAATCAAAAAACCAATTTATTCATCGATTAACATTTTAAAAGCCACATGTGCGCTTTAAATTCATTAATGTAATTTAAGCACAATTCCTCTATTGATATCATTGCCAAGATACATCAAGTATTTAAAACCTCAATTAATAATTTAATAATTACAACCAACAATTAATCTCAAATATTGAAAATATATTTTTCCCCTTTAAGTATTGATTCCCAATCAATATTTTATATTTTCAATATCCCCTAAACTATTTAATTACAATCTTAAAGTGATAATATACATTGGGATAAATCCCTTATTATAACCAAGTTATATATTCATTCCAAATACAGTTTAGAAATGCTCAAAGCTTTATTTTCTTATTTAAATTTATACGAATTACTCTCACATACTCGTATCACCAACATTTTATTTTAATAAACACAAAACCCATTAAATCCTTACTTCCCAGTTACCCAAAAATCCGGGTTGTTACATAGCGTCTTGTTAATTATAAGTTATCATTTATGAGGTCTATTAACTCATTTATTAGTAGAACATAAATTAAAAACTATATTAACTCATTTTGTAATTCGTTTAGTCAGATTTTGGCCACTCACAATAATAATGAAAACCCAAGAGGTGGGACACATATAGTGAATTAACACTACTATATATAAGTCCACTCAACACATCAACTTGGACTTAGAGAACAGGGGAGGTCTCAAGTTAATATTATATAGTGGATTAACACCGTAATGCAGTGGCTGTTTTATTATATCCATTGGGTACTTTGAATTAAATTGAGCGCTCACACCGTAATGCAGTGGTTGTTTATATATTTTTCTTCCAGTGCGATAATCATTTGCCAAAACTAGATCTGATTGCATACTAATAACTAATCCATTAGTGTTATCAACCCTTTAATGCACAATAAAATTTGTATCATTAAGAGTCCATTTTCATAGCCAAGATTCACATGATAATTGTACAAATAAGTGTAGAAATTGAATGAAGAAAGAATAAATTCAATTTCTATTATATCAGTATAAGAAATAACCTAACAATCAGATGACACTCGAGATTGACAAACAATGCTTAAGATTCAAAAGGAGTAAGAATTCATTTGGAAATTTGAAAGCATAATCTTCATGAGAACGGGATCGACATTGAAAATAAAAATTAGAACTGATTTAGGAGAACGGGAAAAAAATCCCTAGCTTGAGAAAGTGAAAACAAACTCTTCCGTTAGAAGCCTATGAAAGGGAAGAAAATTAAATAAATTACAATCTTGTCCTCAACAGTTAACGTAATTACATAGTCATTATTACATAACGGCAATGATCGTGGTAACGATGTAATCACGAAAATATTCGTGACAAAATTATAACGAATATATTTGTGATAATCTCTATAAAAAAAATCTGTTGCAAAATTGATAATTTGGTGTTGTGAGATACAATATGGATTGAAACTAAGTAATGGATGAACTCACGATAGAGTAATATGATCATTTGTATTTTATATTTTGTTAGAATAACGAATCTTAATTTTACACATATAAATTTAGAAAATTTCCCTGTGTGAGATGTGGAAGATCACGATCTTTGTCGGAAGGCTTTAAGATAGCAGATCCGAGGTATCAACCCGAGTATTGATTTGTAAATACTTTTTCTAAAATGAGAATTATAGTCCTAAGACCCAAATTAAGGCATTAGAATAAGAATCCAGAAATCCCTTCTGGGCATATAGATAGAAGTTCTGCAGCCCATGTTTAGGCATTCGTAGTAGAAAACCAGAAATCCACTGTAACAACCCTGAATTTTAGGGTAAATTTAAAAATTTATTTTAAATAATTTTAATGAGTTTTTGATATTTAAAATAATTTATTTAAAATAATAATGATTAAAAATTGATTTAAACTGAAGTTAGAATGAATAATTTAATTTTAATTATAAAAGGAGTTAGAAATAGCGCGGTAGTTTGAAAAGTCAAACTTGAACTTTGACGGACCATACAGGATGAAAAATTTAACGGATTTTAGTGAAACCAAAAATAGAATCTATTTAAAAATATCTTTCTAACGAATCTGAAAAATTGAAATTTCATAGCAGAAATCAAAAGTTATGCCCAAATTAAAATTTAGAAAGGTCGCTATGAAATTTATAATGGTCAAAAATGCCACTTTTTGCATACGAAGGAATTTGAACTCGAAACCACTTCCATTTAGTTCAGAATGATGTTTCTGCATTGAAAAATAGTAAACACTTATATATTTTGAGTTTCGAAAATTATTTGTTTAAAAATGTATTTTTAATATTAAATATGTAGCCCTTAAAAATAGTCATTTTACAATCGACCTCGGTTTTCGACGAAACCACTTTTGTTGGATCCGGAATGTCAAAATATGGCTAATTTTAATTTTTCATAATTTTTAGAATTAATTTGTGGCCGTGGAAAAAAGATTTCAGTTTTTTCAATTTCGGTCAATTTTAATCGACTTGAAAATAGTCATTTTTCAAACGGGCTCAAAATTGAATGAAATTAATTTTTCTGGGTCCGCAGCATCAAAACATAGCTAAATATATTTTTTGGGAATTTTTGAAGTTAATTTGTGACCCCGGTGAATTTTTCTTTACGATTGAATTAAAAATAAAAGTAAATATTTTAAAATAAAGAAAACTGGGTCAAGACGGTCGTTTGGGCCTGCGGTATATAGCTAGATGAGTCCGGAATAGGGGTTAATGGGTAGGAACGACAGTCGTTGGGCTGAAATTGGACAAAGTTGCTAATCAGGCCTTTTAGTGATTTATTATTATAATAATATTATAAATAATGGATTACAAACACTCAAACCCTAACACTCTTCGTTCCAGCCGCCACTAACATGAAACCCATGGCCGAAATGCTCCCTTTTTCACCACTAAATTCTCCTCTTCTTAGCAAATTAAACCGCACTCTCTTAGGATTATTAAGGAGATTTTTTCCCTCTTTAATTTGGTACGGTTGGATCATCTTCATGTGACTCGAAGACCGAGGTACAGCGCCCCAAACATTGGCCAAAACCACTGTCGCCGTGCCCCCTTGGCCACTGCGGGTTGCCCCCCTTTCCTGGCGTGGGTGCGCCGCCTGTAGGCTGTCGCCGTGGCACCTTCTGATCAATCTCCGGCGCGGATTCCTGGTGGCAAATCAAGCCCTATGTTCGAAGCTGATGGGTTTAAAGAGTTCGTTGATTACCAGAAGAGAACGAGGTAGAAAAAGAAGGAGGCGCGGCCTCTGATTGGTCTAAACAATAACTGAGGTTAATTTAACTATTTATTTAAACATTCAAATCTTTAAACGATCATAACTTATTCAAATTTAATCGGAATTCAGCAAAACAAAAAGCGTTGGAATCGTATTTCAGAGATCTACATGATGGTACAAACCAGATCTGAAAAGGAGCAGATGAAATTTTGACCAAATTTCAGATCTGATCTATTCTGAATAAAAAGCTCGGTGAGATTTCTATTTTAAAAAAAAATTATTTATTTTATTGAGTAATATATATTCATTCAGTATGAGATTCATGATTTATGTATTTATTTCAATGTTGATTGTGCTACGATTGTGATGAACGATTGATTGTGATTGTGTATTTATGATTGTTAGAATTTTGTGTATATGATAAAATCATATATTATTGTATATATAGAATATTTTATATTCAAGTGTGTTAAACTTTGAAGTATAAAATAAAAAACAATATTTTTATTTTCATGTTTGATTTAAATAACTAAAAAGATTAGAATAAATTGTCATTCTGTTTTAACATATCATATTAGAACAAAAACATACATTAAAATAGAAATCACCTTTTTTGAATGAAATGTTTCATTAAAATAGAGTTTGTAAACAAATAAAATTATCCTTTTTATTTGTTAAGATTAGAAATGTAGAACTTGTTTTACAAATAAAATCACTTTTTTTAATTGTCATTAAAGTTTATTCTTTTATTTGCATTTACGAATGCAAATATACATTGAAAACAGAATTTGTTCTTTTATTTGCATTCACTAGTGCAAATATACATCAAAAATAGAATTTGTTCTTTTATTTGCATTTCTTGTTTCAAATAAAACTTAGAAATAAAAGTTCACCTTGTATTTGCATTTCTCCAATGCAAATATGGCATAGCAAAATAAGTACATCTTTTATTTATGTCCTCTAATGCAAATACAACATAGAAAAATGAATGATCTTTTTATTTGTGTTCTCTAACACAAATATAACTTGGAAAAATAAACGGTCTTTTATTTGTGTTCTCTAACACAAATATAACATAGAAAATAAAATTCCCTTTTTATTTTGCATTTCACAATGCAAATATGACATAGAAAAATATGTACATCTTTTATTTATGTTCTCTAATGTAAATAAAACTTAGAAGTAAGAGCTCACCTTTTTATTTGCATTCCACAATGCAACTATGACAAGGAAACAAAAGTGCATCTTTTTATTTGTGTCCTCTAATGTAAATAAGAATTAAGAAAAGTTTACATTTTCTTAATGTAAATAAGAATTAAAAAAAGTTTACATTTTCTAATGTAAATAAGAATTAAGAAAAGTTTACATTTTTCTTACTGTAAATAAGAATAAGAGTGAAGTTACATTTTTAATGTAAAAAGAGAAGTTTACATTTTTAATGTGAATAAAAATAATAGAATTAAAATGTATATTCTTTTTATCGTCATTTTAGATGCGATAAAAAGAGTAGGAATGAAATGTATATTTTTATCGTCACTTTAGATGCGATAAAAGAACATAATAAAGTTATATATTTTTATCGTCATTTTAGAGGCGGTAAAAAGGAAGTTACATTTTTCAATGTAAATAAAGATGAAATAGAAGTTATATTTTTAAAGAATTTACATTTTTCAATGTAAACAATGGAAATAGAAGAATGATTAGGAATTTACATTTTCCGATATAAATAGAATATAGAATAAAAGTTACATTTTCAATATAATAATATATTGAAATATAAGTTTACATTTCTCAATGTAAATTAAAATAGGAGTAGAAATTTACATTTTTCAATGTAAATAATAAGATTAGAGATTTACATTTCTAAAAAAAATGAAACCAAATATACATTTTGTGTAAATTGAAGGATGGAAGAAGAAAATATACATTGTTGTGTTTAGGATGTGTATGTAAAGTAAAATGAAAATAGTGATAGATTGTTATAAATTATTAACAACGGTATGAAATGGGTTTCAAATTTATATATGCGAGAGTTATTTGGAAAGTCCGAGTTTACTCTCATTCCAAATAATGATACGACGTTCGAAGAGTTAAAGACGGCGATTGAAGACCGACGATCTTCACATCGAATGGGTAACTAATGTTGAGGCCCTTGATTAATTTTCTCCCAAGACGGGGCTAAGATGGTAGTTGTCCGGACGTAGTGTTGATTTGTACGGATTTGGCTTTCACTCAGACCCAAAGCATAAGCTTATATATGGAATGTGTGTCTGACATTGTACTCCTTTATATTGTATTTATTGATTTTATGTCGAATGTACGAATGTTTGGTGGCGGAGAATTTATTCTCTTGCTTAACACCCTTTCATATATTTCGGCAAAGGATTGGTAGTGTGATATGGAGTGACAGTGTGGCATACTAAGATGCAATGATCATGGTTTCTTGTTGAAAAGCAGAACCTTGTGGTTGATGATCAAAGAACAGCTTGAATAAGCATAGCTTTTTGTATTACATAGTTTCACGAGCCTCACAACCCGGTTGGAGTCTAAAACGGGAGAATGGAACGCAGGGAGAGCAGCACGTTTCTTTCTAGTTAGAAGTAGTGTCAGTGCTTAAACTGGCTAATATTTTACTTATGTGGATGATGGAATAAGGCGCCTCGGATGATAGGTCCTATAGGACCGGGAAACGTGTGTTCAGGAATAACTAATCCACGAAGCTGTATGTGTGGACCGGCCCTACAGCTTTCCAAGGGTTCACTGCGGGGGATCATGAGACATTAGCTAGAGTGTCTCGAATCAGTAAGGAGCTCCTCCCTAGCCTTGACTCATGATGGAAACCCAATTTCCAATACGACCTCATGCGGTTTTGATTGTAGAACTAGTATGGCGACATAGTAGGATGGGGTACTATGCCGTCTATGATTGATACATTATGATTGAAATGTTTTTGAAACATATATACACTAATAATAATATCAAATTCGTTTTTATCGTACCAAGCATGTTTAATCATCATAAGATAAAACTCTATCCTTCGGTTTGTGTTGCATTGTGTTATGGGACTTGAGTCTTATGATGATTTCATTTTTCTAAAAAGCATTGCATTGTTTAACGATTTACTTTAATTTATGCACCGACAATCCATTGGAATAAAACCCGTTTCGCGTTAGCGGCGTGGTCCCTGGATCTGCCTTTTTGGTATTTGTTAAATTAGTTAAGAATTCTCACACTAGTCCCGTGACTGACCCGTTATTTGTTTCCACCTTTGCAAACTCGAGTGCCCATTATTTTCCACAGGGCAGTCGAGTAGTGTAACAACCCGTAAAATCTGAACCAATTTAAAAATTTTAAATTGGCTATTTTAGTGAATTTTGAGTATTTAAAATAAATATTTTAAATAATAATGACAAAATATATGTTTGAACCGAGGTGGAAAACAAATATAATTAATTCTAATTATAAACAAGGCCTGAAATGGCGCGGTAGTTTCAAAATTTGAATTCAAACTTTGACTGACTGTACCGGGTGCAAAACAAAACGGATTTGAGTGAAAAAAAATTAAATCTGTTAGTGAATATCTTTCTAACGAATCCGAAAAATCGAAGTTTCATAGCAGGAAGCAGAAGTTATGGCCAAATGAATTTTCAGAAAGGTCGCTATAGAGTTTATATAGCCCGTGAAAATGGCCATTTTGCAAACGACCTCGGAATTCGACGAAACCACTTTTGTTCGATCCGGGAGGTGAAGTTATTGCTAGGTTTCAAATTTCATAATTTTTGAAGCTAGTATGTGAGCGTGGCAAAGAAAAATGTGTTTTGGTCAATTACAGTTAAATTGGATCGACCAGAAAATGGCCATTTTTCAAACGGTCTCAGAATTCAACGAAACTAGTTTTGTTGGGACCGTATCATCAAAACATAGCTGGATTTATTTTTCTGTAATATTTAGAATCAGTATGTGACCCCAGCAAATTAAAATGTACGTTCAAATTAGAAATTGAATGTTTTATATTTTAATTTGAAAAATAACTGACTGTAACAGTCTAAATGGCTTACGAAACATATCCCATTGTGTTCAGAATGGGGGTATTTAGCTAGGGGCGACAGTCGTTGGGTTTGAATTGGAGTTCGTTTATGAAAATCCCAATTTTCAGATTAATATAAATATCGGAAAATAGGAAAATTTCATTCATTAATTAAAAAAAACCCAGAAAACCCCCGTTGACCCCGATCGTGCGACGGAAACGCTTTCTCCCTTTCCCTTCCATTTTCCGGCCAAACCACGCCTCGATAGACCCGGCCACAGTTGAACTTTTTGAAGAGCTCGACACCCTCTTCAAATCCATACCTGGAGCACCACCCTTCGTCGCTCCAATCGAGAGAATCACCTGCTCAAAGGTTCGGGTTTTGAACCGCCGTCGCCTTTGATATAGGCCAACGGACTGTATGCTACACCCATCGATAGGCGCGCCTCTCGAAGCTTGTCGACGCTGTGTGGTTCGATCAACCTCAAGCTGAACGGTTTTGAAAAGCCGTGACCTAGTTTTGAACCGAACCTGAAGGTAACAGTTGTTTAATTCTTGAACTGTTTTAACACCTTTAAACCGTCGCGAAGTATGATTTTACAATAAAAATCGTATCTTTTTCATATGTTGATGAAATTCAGTGAAACAAGAGACAGTGGACTCGTGTGGACATCTTCTACATTCTAGAAGAGACCGCATATTTTTCTGAGCCTTCTGCAATTTTTAGTGGAGTGGAACCCAATGTGAGATTTCTAATTTATAAACGATATGGAAAACAATGATGTATAAATTATATAGTCGATGTATGAGTTATATCAGCGTTGTATACCTCATGTATAAGCATTGTATAAGTTGTATGTTCGATGTATAAGTTATATATGCGTTGTAAAAAATTATATATGCGTTGAAATGAATTGAAGTGAACTGAAATATATTTATATATGAATATATATATATATATATATATACTCCCCTCGTCCACAGACCATGGACGATATTTATTGGTTGTGATATTGTTTGGATTATTTGGTTGATGTGAAATTTGGTGAAAAATGCGAATGGTTGTTATAAATTGTTTATGGTTGAGAATGATTGACTGTGGTTGAAAAATACCCATTTGTGGTTGAAAACAAAATTAGAATAGATTGTGGAAATGAAAATAAAACATGCGCCTGCGTGCGAACTAGATGCATGAATCCCCATTGTCAAAAGCTGCGAGGTTTTAAGGTAGAGCGAGGAGCCGTATTAGGGACGGCCCCGGTTTTAACTACCCTGCCGTTATGCTGCCGAAATTTTCAATAATATTCATGTGTTAGAATTATTTTCATGTGTTGAAACTATATTCCTGTGTTGAATAGGAATTCATGTGCTGAATAAAATTTCATTTGTTGAACGACATTCATGTTTTGAAATAAATTGTTTTATAATAAAGATCATATTTTTATCATCTATATGAACTATATAAAATAGTCGTGTTTTGAAATAAATTGTTTTATAATAAAAATCATATTTTTACCATCTATATGAACTATATAAAATAGTCGTGTTTTGAAATAAATTGTTTTATAATAAAAATCATATTTTTATCATCTATATGAACTATATAAAATAGTCGTGTTTTGAAATAAATTGTTTTACAATAAAAATCACATTTTTATTATATACATGAATTGTTAAAAATAGTGAAGTGTTGAAATAAATGTCTGTTGGAAAAAAATATCATTTTTATCAAATCTATAAAGTGGATATGGTTTTGAAATCGATTAAAGAATTATATTTATATATATTTATATAATTATAATCAAAATATAGTGAATAACGAAGCTGCAGTTCGTGTTTTGAAACCGTGATTTCAAACGATTAGTGCGGGAGAGCCGACCATCGGATTTTCCCGAAACCACAACCGTCGGGTTTGCCTTGGAAATACCTTTCCAATGACACCAACATTGTAAAGATCCAACGGTTGGATTGTCTGGAATGTTTAATTCAAATCTGAAGAAAAATAGCGCCATAATCGATTATATATATATATATATAATTAAATTAAATCGAATAACGACGCTGCAGTTCGTATTTTGAAATCGTAACTTCAAACGATTAGTGCGGGAGATCCGACCGTCGGATTTTCCCAAAACTCCGTTGGATTCGTTTTGAAAAGATCTTTCTAATGATATAAATTTTGTGAAGATCCAACGGTAAGATTTTCAGATATGTGCAAATCAAATCTGGAGAAAAACAGCACCACGGCCGCGTTATGGCCTGAAGCTTTGTTTGAATGAATTGGCTATTTTTAAATAAATAAATATAGCGATAAATTGTGATAAAATATTATAAACGATATGGAATGGAAATAAACTGAATTTGATTGGTTGATATGATATTTGATGGTTGAATGTGTTTGGTGTGAAAATTACACTAAAGAACAGAATTGGTGATGTTGAATAATTTAACCATTGAAATGAATTGATTTAAAAATTCTAGATCTACGTGAATTATTTGAAAAGGCCGAGTTAATTCTCATTTCAAATAATTGATCGACGAGTGAAAGTCGAAGATATGAAGACGGTGCAGGACCGATGATCTTCACGTCGAATGGAGGGGTGCTACTAATGCTCATGATAGGAGTAGCTACCTTGACGGGGTTGAAGTAGTAGCCACCCGGACGTACTTGTTGATTGTACGGATATGCGAGATATTGAGTGCCTCCGGTTTCGTTCAGACCCAGAACGAACGTGTAAATGGACTGTGTGTCTGACATTGGACTTTGTTCTGTGCTGATTGATCTCTATTAAATATATATCTGTTTGGCGGTGGAGAATTTATTCTCTTGCTTAACGCCCTTCTCTGAGACGTACGAGCTCAGAGGTTATATATCGATGGAAACCAGTCGCATTGAGTGAATTGCCTGTGTGGCATGCCTAAGTGGCAGATGATCAAGGCTTCTGTTCAAAAGCAAAGTCTTGCGGTTGATGATCAAAGCACGGCCTGCATGGCATAGCTTTGTGTATAGCGTTGTTTCGCGAGCCTCACACCCCGGTATGAGCCCGAAATGGGAGACGGACATCAAGGAGGACATGCGTTTCTTTCTAGCTAGGAGTGGTGCTTTGGGTTTTACACGCCCGAGTATTTTACTTATGTGGATGATGGAAAGCGAGGCCTCGGTTTGCTTCGGTCTCTTCGGAGCCGATGGTGTGGTCAGAGATGACCAGTTTACGCCCCATAGGGCGGGGAAACGCAGTGTTCAGGAATTTTAATCCACATTGGTGGACCGGCCCTGACGATCCAAGGGCCCACCTGAGTCTGGGTCCTGAGACACGGGCTAGAGCGTCTCGAATTCGGTAAGGACTATCTTTTGCCATGGTTCATGACGGAAATCCAATTTCCAAATACGACATCGTGCGGTTTTGATTGTATATGTATATGGCGACATGATATATGGTACCCATGCCGTCTATGATTGATAGTTATGATTGAAATCGTTTTTGAAACATGTATACACTAGCAATAATATCAAATGATTTGTTTTGCTCGTATCAAGCATATTTTGGCCATTATAAGGTAAAACTTTATCCTCCGGTTTGTGTTACATTGTGTGATGGGAACTGAGTCTTATAATGGCTTCATTTTTATAAAAAAAACATTGCGATGTTTAAAAGATTTATTTGTTTAAAGCACTGGAAATCCAATGGAGTAAACCAGTTCTGCGAAAGTGGCGTGGTCCTATGATTGGCCATATTTGAAAGTGTGTTAAGTAGATTTCTCATACCAGTCCCATGACTGACTCGTAGTTTGTTTCACTTGCAAACTCGGGTGCCCCTATTTCTACACGAGCAGCCTTGTATTCAGGTTTTAGCAGGCTCTTTCTGGATAGCTGGAGCTGAAGATGGATTCTATCATTTATCTCTTTTTATGTTGATCAGCTCCTATTGTACATATTATGTTTTCTTTTCCGCAGTAGACATTTATGTATAGCTGAACTGTATTTTGTACTAAGTATGATCCTATATACTGTGTAATTCTGATGATTATATTTATCCAGTGTATTCTATTATACATTATCTGGTGTATTTTATTATTTTGTTCTGCTGTTATCTGTTTATGTGTTATATTCCAAAGATTACCCTTGCACCGTCTCATCGGGGTTTGGGGTCGTCACAAACGTGGTATCAGAGCTTTGGTTAAGCTTAGTTCTGGAATATAACATATTAACGAACTCGTCAGAAATAGAACCTGTAGTGTTCTAGGACGAGTAACTCATCACAGATAGGATCAGTAATATCCTAGTATGAGTGTAACAAAATGAAATACACCTCGATAGACACATTTACTTTCAAGTATATGTCTCT
Source organism: Allium sativum (assembly GCA_030737875.1). Taxonomy (NCBI): domain Eukaryota; kingdom Viridiplantae; phylum Streptophyta; class Magnoliopsida; order Asparagales; family Amaryllidaceae; genus Allium; species Allium sativum. The sequence goes on from CM060926.1 coordinate 840,371,482, forward strand.
ATGCTTTATAATATCTTTTCTGTTGACCTGACACTTGGTCTGCTATTTGCAGAAGTACTAGAAAATGAGTGCCAGAAACAGAAGGAATACAGACCCAGATATAGAAGCCCTACTTAAGAAGTTTAGAAATATGGGTGGAGTACCATTCTTGGGCGAAGAATCTATTGCTAAAACACAAGCTTGGATTCGTTCTGCTGAAAAAATCTTTGAAGTATTAAAGCTGAGGGATGACCAGAAAAGATTGCTGGCATCCTGGGCACTAAAGACGAGGCTTTGTTCTGGTGGGATTCAATTATTAAGGATAATCCAGAAGGTGATATCACCTAGGATAGATTCAAAGAGCTTTTCAATGCAAAATTTATTACTCCAGAAGCAACTGAGCGGTTGTGTGATGAATTCTACTATTTGATACAAGGTGATATGAATATCCCAGAATATCATAAGAGATTCAATGAACTTTCTCACTTTGCTCCACATCTGATTCAAAAGCCAAAGGTGAAGAATCTGAGATTTATAAATGGTCTTCAAAGAAAGTACCAGAATAAAGTAATGGGGCATGTGAAGCTTCCTTTTTCCGAAATGTTATACATGGCCTACCAGTACGAGGATCTCTATAGGAAAGGTATGTTGCGAGACGAAGAGGAAGCCAGTTCTAGCAGCAAAAGGAAATTCGAAACTGATATCTCAGAGGCGAGTGCACAGCCTGAGGCCAGTACGACATCTAGGGTCAGAAAAAAGTCTAGATTAAATAGAGAAAAGGTTATATCTGAGAAAGGATCAGTAACCACTACAATATGCAATAACTGCCAGAAAGCAGGACATTTATCGATAAATTGTGGACCCTTAAGGAAGCAGTTAAAAAGTGGATTTAAATCGAAGAACAAGCTTCAAGAGAATAGGGGGTGCCATAAGTGCCACCAAGCCGGTCATATTGCGAAAAACTGCCGACTATCAGAGAAATCTGAAAAGATACAGGTAAATAAAGTAGCAGAAGTTCCTGCATCCTCATCCGGCTAGGAAAGGCCAGATGTTTTGGAAGGCACACTTACTGTCAAAAACAAAGTACTGTTTGATACAGGCGCGTCGCGAAGCTTTGTTGCAAAGAATACGGTTAAGAAATTAGACTTGAATTTGAAAAAGCTTAGAGAACCCATGACTGTTCATAATCCGGTTGGGGGCTCTGTCTATCTTAGTTGGGTTTGTAGGGTTCCAGTTTCTTTTTCCTGCTACCGATTCCCTATTATTGCGATCGTCATGAATTTTACAGAGTTTGATATGATTCTGGGAATGGATTGGTTAACCAAGTATGAAGTTGAGGTTAAATGCGCCGATATAGTCGTAAGGGCGAAAACTAAATCAGGAAATTATATAACCATTCCATGTGAAGGTTCGAATTCTGACAGAAAAGACTTCTGGGCAGCATTGGATGTTTCTCTTGCTCAAACAGAACCTGTTCCTGTCGTTACAGAGAATATTCAGGTCGACATTGCAAATATTCCAGTTGTCAAGAACTATGCGGATGTGTTCGAAGAAGTTGTTAGCTTACCTCCGCAGAGAGAAATTGATTTCAAAATCTCTTTAGTTCCAAATGCAAAAGGCCAGTAGTTCACGCTATTCGAAGAATGACCTTAAAGGAAAAAGAAGAGTTAGACAATCAAACTAGACAGCTTGTATGGAAGGGTCTAATCAGGCCAAGCTTTTCTGGTTGGGGGGCAGCAGTGGTATTTGTCCCGAAGTCAGATGGTACTCTCAGACTATGTGTAGATTATCGCGACTTGAATAAGCAGACATTGAAAAATAAATATCCATTGTCGCGGATTGATGATTTGTTAGATCGATTAAATGGTGCACAAGTATTTTCTCGAATGGACCTAGCTACAGGTTTCCATCAGCTTCGTGTCGCCGAGGAGTGTGTTCCTTTGACAGCATTCAGAGGTCCAGACCTATTCTACGAGTGGTTAGTAATGTCGTTCGGCTTATGTAACACTCCAACATATTTTGTCGATCTAATGAACCGGGTATTCAGAGGAGTATTAAATAAATTCGTTCTTGTCTTCATTGATGATATTCTAATCTTCTCTAAATCAGAAAGCGAACACAAAAAACATTTGAAACAAGTGTTAGAAATTCTCAGAAAGAATGTTTTAAAAGCAAAATTTTCCAAATGTATATTCTGGCAAGAAGAAGTCAAATTTCTTGGCCACGTCGTGTCAAAAGATGGAATTTCAGTGGATCCCAGTAAAATCACTGCTATTCAGAATTCTAAACTGCCTCGTACGCCCACAGAAGTCAGAAGCTTTCTCGGGTTAGCCAGTTATTATCGGAAATTCATTAAGGATTTCGCGAAGACATCTAGTTCTTTAACGAAACTGACGAAGAAACATTCGAGATTCAATTGGACTTCAGAATGTGAGGAAGCTTTCCAGAAGCTGAAATTAAAACTAACGACCGCTCCAGTGTTAACAATAATAGATGGCAATGAGGACTTGAAAGTCTAGACTGACGCATCTAGAGAAGGCCTTGGTGCAGTGTTAATGCAAAGAGGTCAAGTGATTGCTTATGCTAGCCGTTAGCTGAAACCGCATGAGAAGAATTACATTACTCATGATCTTGAGTTGTTAGCCGTCGTATTCGCTTTGAAAATCTTGAGGCACTACCTTTTGGGTGAGAAATTCGAACTGTAAACAGACCATCAGTCATTGAAATATCTGTTCACCCAGAAAGACTTGAATCTAAGGCAGCAGTGTTGGCTAGAATTTCTTGCGGCGTACGATTTTGAGATTTTGTACACTCCAGGGAAAGCCAATGTTGTGGCTGATGCGCTGAGTAGAAAGAATGCAATAATTGCCAGTTTTATCATTACGACGTCTTTGATTGATAAAATATCTGCTCTTCAGAAGGATGATCACTTCATTCAAAGAATCAAAGAAAGAATACAAAAAGGCGAGAACTTGAGTTTTCAGATAGATGACGAGGGAATCCCGAGGTTAAAAGGCCGAATATGTGTGCCAAACATTGCTGAACTTCGAAGAGAAGTGTTGGATGAATGTCACAAAGCCAAGCTTAGTATCCATCCAGGGGTGAGCAAGATGTATAATGATATCAAACGCACTTTCTGGTGGAGATCTATGAAACGAGACATCTCCTTATATGTTAGCCAGTGTACTACTTGTCAGCAAGTCAAAAGCGATCAGCAGAAGCTCGCTGGATTGTTGCAACCTTTGGAAATTCCCGGTGGGAAGTGGGAACAGATTTCTATGGATTTCATAGATTGTTTGCCCAGGACCAGGAAAGGAAATGACAGTATTTGGGTGATCGTGGATCGATTTACGAAGACCGCTCATTTCATACCTGTCAAATTGAATAGAACTTCTCAAAGTTTGGCGCAGATTTATTTCAAAGAAATAGTTAGACTGCACGGAGTTCCCATGAGCATTGTTAGTGATCGTGACCCGATTTTTGCTAGTAAATTCTCGGAAGCATTCCAAGCAGAATTGGGAATGAAACTGAACTTGAGCACCGCATATCATCTTCAAACAGATGGTCAAACTGAGAGGGTGAATCGTATTCTGGAAGATCTATTGCGGGCTTGTATTCTTGATTTTGGCGGATCGTGGGAAGACCATTTACATTTGGCTGAATTCTCATGTAATAACAGCTGCCACGCGAGCTTGAAAATATCTCAATTCGAAGTATTGTATGGTAGACCGTGCCGATCCCCTGCTTGCTGGGTAGAACCTGGTAATAGACTTGTATTGGGGCCTGATATGATTCGTGATGCTGCGGACAAAGTCGATTTCGTTAGGAAACGATTACTAGCCGCCCAAAGCCGATAGAAAAGCTATGCAGATAAGAGAAGAAGAGATATATAATTTGCTGTTGGCGACTATGTTTATTTGAAGGTATCTCTGATGAGAGGAGTTATCAGGTTTGGTAAAACAGGGAAATTGGCGCCCAAATTCATTGGTCCGTTTCCTATTCTTGAACGGATTGGAACTCTCGCATATAAGGTTCAATTGCCTGATTGGTTGCCTGGAGTGCATGATGTATTTCACGTATCTCAACTTCGAAAGCACGTTCATGATCCAGACTTGATCGTGGAAGAAGCAGCGCAACAGGATATAGAAATCACTCCAGAATTGGCTGTGAGAAGAAAGTCGCTAAAGATAATTGGCAAAGAAACCAAAGGAGCTGAGGAACAAAACGGTTCACTTAGTCAAAGTGCAATGGATTGGAGATCCGCGAGATTGTACTTGGGAAACAGAGGAAAGCATTAAGAAAGCCTATCCTAAGTGCAGGGTGGATATCTCTGATTGACTCTGGTGCAAGGTACATTTACCGTATTTTGCATTTCCATTATGTTCTCCAATTTGCTGTTGTTTTCTTTGCATAGATGTAAACTTTTTATTTATATAGTTTGAATGATTTAAGAGAGTATATGAATTAATTGATACATTCTTGAAAAGTTAAAAACAAATTAATTGTTGGTTGTGTTGTGTGAGTGTGAATTTGATTAATTAAATTATTAGAATGACTGGTAAATTTATTCGATTAAATCACACATTGAACTGAATAGAAAATAGATAAAAATATATACATGTGCACTATATGTGTTTGAACAGGTAAATGGATTAGCTGTTGAGTAAAGATTTTATTTTCTTGTCCGACAAATAGGTAAACCTTAATGAGTTGGATGAGCAAATTTATTAATATATCAACTCCTGTGAATGCCATTGGATGTGGAGTGCTGGTTATTCTGTGTGTAATAATAAACGTCGCCATAGGATAGTAACAATTAATTTTGAACTACACTACATGGCATACTTCTTGAAGATAGTCATACTTCATCATATACCACATAAGCATTTGGAGCTTGTGTGACGAGGTTGAAGATTTACCGTACGAGCGAGAGGCTCGTATGGCGATGACTATATTTTACAGGTTGAACTGATGACTAATATGGACCATATAAAATATAACGGTAAATTGCCAGATTAATAAAAAAAACCACACGGGTCCGGAGTTGACAATAATCACGTCTCTCTAGTCATTAGATACAGCACATGGATCATTTATTTCCCACATGGGATGAGGTGACGAGAATTTATTCTCTGGAGTAATTAAAAATACACACTCCCTCGGGCTTTGACAGGGTGACGAGAATTTATTCTCTGGAGTTATTATCTGTACACGCTCCCCTGTAAACACCAGATTATATCACTATAAATATGTGTATGTTTTATAAGATTGATTGGGTACCTAATACGGCCCAATAAATTTCCAAACCCCTCCTCGTACAAAGGAGGTTATGGCGAAAATTTTCGAAAATTCCGGGTGTTAGCCAAATTTTTGAAGAATTAGAAAATTCTCAGAAACTGAAAAGTTGGAGAATGGAAGCCAAAATGAAATTAGAGTTGATTAATCAAACCACTTTCGACTTTGTTCCTTTTCGGGGACGAAAAGTTTTAAGTAGGGGAGATTGTAACAACCCGTAAAATCTGAACCAATTTTAAATTGGCTATTTTAGTGAATTTTGAGTATTTAAAATAAATATTTTAAATAATAACGACAAAATATATGTTTGAACCAAGGTGAAAACAAATATAATTAATTCTAATTATAAACAAGGCCTGAAATGGCGCGGTAGTTTCAAAATTTGAATTCAAACTTTGACTGATTGTACCAGGTGCAAAACAAAATGGATTTGAGTGAAAAAAATATTTATATCTGTTAGTGCATATCTTTCTAACGAATCTGAAAAATCGAAGTTTCATAGCAGGAAGCAAAAGTTATGGCCAAATGAATTTTCAGAAAGGTCGCTATAGAGTTTATATAGCCCGTGAAAATGGTCATTTTGCAAACGACCTCGGAATTCGACGAAACCACTTTTGTTGGATCCGGGAGGTGAAGTTATTGCTAGTTTCAAATTTCATAATTTTTTAAGCTAGCATGTGAGCGTGGCAAAGAAAAATGTGTTTTGGTCAATTATAGTTAAATTGGATCGACCAGAAAATGGCCATTTTTCAAACGGTCTCAAAATTCAATAAAACAAGTTTTGTTGGGACCGTATCGTCAAAACATAGTTGGATTTATTTTTCTATAATTTTTAGAATCAGTATGTGGCCCCAGCAAATTAAAATGTACGTTCAAATTAAAAATTGAATGTTTTATATTTTAATTTGAAGAATAACTGACTGTAACAGTCAAAATAGCTTACGAAACATATCCCATTGTGTTCAGAATGGGGGTATTTAGCTGGGGGCGACAGTCGTTGGGTTTGAATTGGAGTTCGTTTATGAAAACCCCGATTTTCAGATTAATATAAATATCGGCAAATAGGAAAATTTCATTCATTAATTTAAAAAAAAAACAGAAAACCCTCGTTGACCCCGATCGTGCGACGGAAACGCTTTCTCCCCTTCCCTTCCATTTTCCGGCCAAACCACGCCTCAATGAACCCGGCCACGGTTGAACTTTTTGAAGAGCTCGACGCCCTCTTCAAATCCATACCTGGAGCACCACCCCTCGTCGCTCCAATCGAGAGAATCACCTGCTCAAAGGTTCGGGTTTTGAGCCGCCGCCGCCTCTGATATAGGCCACCGGACTGAACGCTTCACCCCTCGATAGGCGCGCCTCTCGAAGCTTGTCGACGCTGTGTGGTTCGATCGACCTCAAGCTGAACGGTTTGGATGAAAAGCCGTGACCTAGTTTCGAACCCAACCTGAAGGTAACGACTGTTTAATTCTTGAACTGTTTTAACACCTTTAAACCTTCGCGAAGTATGATTTTACAGTAAAACTCGTATCTTTTCTATGTTGACGAAATTCAGTGAAACAAGAGACAGTGGACTCGTGTAGACGTCTTCTACATTCCAGAAGAGACCGCATATTTTTCTGAGCCTTCTGCAATTTTTGGTGGAGTGCAACCCAATGTGAGATTTCTAATTTATAAACGATATGGAAAACAACGATGTATAAATTATATAGTCGTTGTATGAGTTATATCAGCGTTGTACACCTCATGTATAAGTGTTGTATAAGTTGTATGTTCGATGTATAAGTTATATATGCGTTGTAAAAAATTATATATGCGTTGAAATGAATTGAAGTGAATTGAAATATATTTATACCCGAATATATATATATATACTCCCCTCGTCCATAGGCCATGGACGATATTTATTGGTTGTGATATTGTTTGGATTATTTGGTTGATGTGAAATTTGGTGAAAAATGCGAATGGTTGTTATAAATTGTTTGTGGTTGAGAATGATTGACTGTGGTTGAAAAATACCCATTTGTGGTTGAAAACAAAATTAGAATAGAATGTAGAAATGAAAATAAAACATGCCGCCTGCGTGCGAACTAGATGCATGAATCCCCATTGTCAAAAGCTGCGAGGCTTTAAGGTAGAGCGAGGAGCCGTACTAGGGACGGCCCCGGTTTGAACTACCCTGCCGTTATGCTACCGAAATTTTCAATAATATTCATGTGTTAGAATTATTTTCATGTGTTGAAACTATATTCCTGTGTTGAATAGGAATTCATGTGTTGAATAAAATTTCATGTGTTGAACGACATTCATGTTTTGAAATAAATTGTTTTATAATAAAGATCATATTTTTATTATCTATATGAACTATATAAAATAGTTGTGTTTTGAAATAAATTGTTTTATAATAAAAATCATATTTTTATCATCTATATGAACTATATAAAATAGTCCTGTTTTGAAATAAATTGTTTTATAATAAAAATCATATTTTTATCATCTATATGAACTATATAAAATAGTCGTGTCTTGAAATAAATTGTTTTACAATAAAAATCACATTTTTATTATATACATGAATTGTTAAAAATAGTGAAGTGTTGAAATAAATGTCTGTTGGATAAAAATATCATTTTTATCAAATCTATAAAGTGGATATGGTTTTGAAATCGATGAAAGAATTATATTTATATATATTTATATAAATATAATCAAAATATAGTGAATAACGAAGCTGTAGTTCGTGTTTTGAAACTGTGATTTCAAACGATTAGTGTGGGAGATCCGACCATCGGATTATCCCGAAACCACAACCGTCGGGTTCGCCTTGGAAATACCTTTCCAACGACACCAACTTTGTAAAGATCCAACGGTTGGATTGCCTGGAATGTTTAATTCAAATCTGAAGAAAAATAGCGCCATAATCGATTATATATATATATATATAATTAAATTAAATCGAATAACGACGCTGCAGTTCGTATTTTGAAATCGTAACTTCAAACGATTAGTGCGGGAGATTCGACCGTCGGATTTTCCCAAAACTGAAACTGTTGGATTTGTTTTGAAAAGATCTTTCTAATGATATAAATTTTGTGAAGATCCAACGGTTAGATTTTCAGATATGTGTAAATCAAATCTAGAGAAAAACAGCGCCACGGTCGCGTTATGGCCTGAAGCGTCGTTTGAATGAATTGTCTATTTTTAAATAAATAAAAATAGCGATAAATCGTGATAAAATATTATAAACGATATGGAATGGAAATAAACTGAATTTGATCGGTTGATATGATATTTGATGGTTGAATGTGTTTGGTGTGAAAATTACACTAAAGAACAGAATTGGTAATGTCGAATAATTTAACCATTGAAATGAATTGATTTAAAAATTCTAGATCTACGTGAATTATTTGAAAAGGCCGAGTTAATTCTCATTTCAAATAATTGATCGACGAGTGAAAGTCGAAGATATGAAGACGGTGCAAGAGCTATGATCTTCACGTCGAATGGAGGGGTGCTACTGATGCTCATGATAGGAGTAGCTACCTTGACGAGGTTGAAGTAGTAGCCATCCGGACGTACTTGTTGATTGTACGGATATGCGAGGTATTGAGTGCCTCCGATTTCGTTCAGATCCAGAACGAATGTGTAAATGGACTGTGTGTCTGACATTGGACTTTGTTCTATGCTGATTGATCTCTATTAAATATATATATGTTTGGCGGCGGAGAATTTATTCTCTTGCTTAATGCCCTTCTCTGAGACGTACGAGCTTAGAGGTTATATATCGATGGAAACCAGTCGCATTGAGTGAATTGCCTGTGTGGCATGCCTAAGTGGCAGATGATCAAGGCTTCTGTTTAAAACCAATGTCTTGTGGTTGATGATCAAAGCACGGCCTGTGTGGCATAGCTTTGTGTATAGCGTTGTTTCGCGAGCCTCACACCCCGGTATGAGCCAAAAACGGGAGACGGACATCAGGGAGGACCTGCGTTTCTTTCTAGCTAGGAGTGGTGCTTTTGGTTTTACATGCCCGGGTATTTTACTTATGTGGATGATGGAAAGCGAGGCCTCGGTTTGCTTCGGTCTCTTCGGAGCCGATGGTGTGGTCAGAGATGACCAGTTTACGCCCCATAGGGTGGGGAAACGCAGTGTTCAGGAATTTTAATCCACATCGGTGGACCGGCCCTGACGATCCAAGGGCCCACATGAGTTTGGGTCCTGAGACACGGGCTAGAGCGTCTCGAATTCAGTAAGGACTATCTTTTGCCTTGGTTCATGACGGAAATCCAATTTCCAAATACGACATCGTGCGGTTTTGATTGTGTATATATATATATATACATATATGGCGACATGATATATGGTACCCATGTCGTCTATGATTGATAGTTACGATTGAAATCGTTTTTGAAACATGTATACACTAGCAATAATATTAAATGATTTGTTTTGCTCGTATCAAGCATACTTTGGCCATTATAAGGTAAAACTCTATCCTCCGGTTTGTGTTGCATTGTGTGATGGGAACTGAGTCTTATAATGGCTTCATTTTTATAAAAAAAACATTGCGTTGTTTAAAAGATTTATTTGTTTTAAAGCACTGGAAATCCAGTGGAGTAAACCCGTTCCGCGAAAGTGGCGTGGTCCTGTGATTGGCCATGTTTGAAATTGTGTTATGTAGATTTCTCATACCAGTCCCATGACTGACTCGTAGTTTGTTTCACTTGCAAACTCGGGTGCCCTTTTTCTACACGAGCAGCCTTGTATTCAGGTTTTAGCAGGCTCTTTCTGGATAGCTGGAGCAAAAGATGGATTCTATCATTTATCTCTTTTTATGTTGTTCAGCTCCTGTTGTACATATTATGTTTTCTTTTCCGCAGTAGACATTTATGTATAGCTGAACTGTATTTTGTACTAAGTATGATCTTGTATACTGTGTAACTCTGACGATTATATTTATCCATTGTATTCTATTGTACATTATCTGGTGTATTTTATTATTTCTGTTCTGCTGTTATCTGTTTATGTGTTATATTCCAAAGATTACCTTTGCACAATCTCATCGGGGTTTGGGGTCGTCACAAGTAGTTTGTCTGCAGGTCTTCATCTCAAGCAGGATCCTGGATTGAAGTTTAAAGCTGTGTCCAGAGCATAGTTCTTTTCCGCTGCAATGTATTGTATTTGTTGTAATTTAAATCTTCTGCTATATTTTATTCGATGTACTCTGATATTCTGTACTCTGATGTAACATTATATGATGAAATAAAAGTCTGTTGTTGTTGTTCTGATGTGTTGTAGCCCAAAGTAAGCGTATCCGGCGATTTCCCGCAAGGGCGATTTTTGGGTCGTTCATCCACTTTTGGCAAATGATAGAAATTATTAAACCCAAATTCGAGTGTTTATAATCGCAGATCAGTGATCCTCATCTGGTAACAATAGATGTCCCAAACCAAAACCCAGATTCAGGTATTTAATAAAAGGCTAGAAATCCACATCTGTCATTAATAGAAGTCCCGAACCGAAACCCAGACTCAGGTATTTATAATTGTTAACCAGAGATCCTCATTTGATAATAACAAAAGTCCCGAACTGAAACTAAACTCGGGTATTTAATAGAAGGCCAGAACCCTACATCTGGCATTAATAGAAGTCCCGAACTGAAACCCAGATTCAGATATTTATAATCGAAGACCAGAAATCCTCATTTGGTTTTAATAGAAGTCCCGAACCAAAACCCAGATTCAGGTATTTAATAGAAGGCCGGAAATCTACGTCTCGCATTAATAGAAGTCCCGAACCGAAACCTAGATTCGAGTATTTATAGAAAACCATAAATCCACATCTAACATTAATAGAAGTCCTGAACCGAAACTTATATTTGGGTAGTTATAGTTTTGTTACCCATTTCGGGTTTGATTTTCAAAGCAAAGGATGTACATGCTTTGTGAGCCACTCTCTGGGATTTGATTGGTCATTTCTGCCTTGTGAGCCACTCTTGGGCTTTGTGTGTCCGGTGCGCTTGGCTAGTTTATTCTCAAGTAGGTCCCAAGGACTTACCCGACCTCCCTCCAGAAGGCGCCTTACCCTGGCTATCGTAAGCAGTGATAAGGGCTTATATGCTTTACCCTATCCATCGTAGTTGCGGATAAAGGCTTACTCTTTTGATGCCCTACCTTGGCGTTTGTAGACGATGATAGAGGCTTACACATCACCCCCTTCAAGGGGTGTCTTAACCTGGCCATCGTAGGCGTGGACAAGGTATTTTGATGCTTTACCCTGGCCCTGTCTGATTTGGATGCAGATAAAGGATTACACTTACCCCCCTCCCTCCGAGAGGTGCCTTATCCAAGCCATCGTAGGCAAGAGTAATGGCTTTAACTGCTCCTCCGTCTGGATGGAGGTTTACAATTTTGACGCTTTAACATGGCCCTTTCTGATTTGGGCATGGCTAAATGCTTGCACATCGCCTCCGCCCAGGAGACGCCTTGCCCTGGCCATCTTGGCGCAAACAATGGTTTTTTACCATCGTAGGTAGCTTTACCCGTTTCAAGTGGTTCTAGTTTTTAAGGAGTTTTCCATACTCTTTTCCATGTAGATATTCTTTCTTCAAGGAATCCTTTGTTAGAATTGGTCAGGTTTTCTTTACATATCTGTATAACTAGCCTTGATTAAAGAACTTGATAATCATTCCTTCAAGAACTATGCAATGATTGGTTTCATGTCTGTTCATCATATGGTAGTAGCAGTAAGGCCCTCCCAACTTTACTTTATATTTGGGTTTCTTCTTCGATGATGGCCAAAAGTCAAGCTCATGTTTAGTTAGGAAGTAGATATTCTCAGTTGACATGGTAAGATTGCATTCTTCAGTTAATCTTGACTCAGATACTCCTTTTCTACATTGAAACTTAGCCCTTTTGTTATTCATTTTTATCGCTTCATCTTTATCTTCAAACTTTCTTTTCACTATATCTTGAGACTGTGGTGCAACTTTTCTTGTCCATCTTGAGTAAAGTGGTTGAAATCTTTCACTATTCTCTGCTTGAATATAGTTCCCTTAGCCTGTGCATGGTTGCCTTCTTTTATGTGAGAGAATATGCTATATTCCTTTGATATAAGGACCACTTAAAATTGGCCCTATATGGAAAGGGTTAATGCTCCAACGGTCAGGGTTATATGGTTCTACTTCCCTTTCCTTGTTCATGATTTGTAAGGCTTCCATTCTTACCCTTTTTTATTCAATAATTCTTGGATCATTGATGTTTGAAGCAAAAGAACCTTGTTGAGACCTTTTATCCATGGTTTGTTTCTTCAATATTAAACCAATAGGTTGGAACAACAAGTGATGTGGCAGGTTATCCAAAGGGTCAGAGGTTCAAGCCCTCCTTCTAGCACCAAAATATTAACGTTATTTTTCATCAACACCAGAATATAGGGTATAGTTATGGACCTAAAGGAGCCTAGGAATTATCTAGTTCCTTCAAGTTCGACTTAATTCGCCGTTTCCTCGATATCAAGGTCTTAAGCTCTAATATTATTTACTCATCCTTCAAGAGGAGAGTATCACTCTTACAAGACTCAAGGACCAACAATTACCTTGGGATAAGGGCTTCATAAGATCGGCACAAGTAGAAAGCTAGATGGCTTATAATGGTTACGTCAGTAATAGTGTCCAAGTAGAAGGTTTGGATCTGTATTAGCAATAGGGAAAAACAAATGATATAGATTGCAAGTGTTAATTATCTCTTTTATTGCTCACTTTATTGGAAGACTAGGTTGAAAATCTATTTGATTTCTATTGACTATGACGTTTGGAATATTGTAGAGCCCAAATACACTCCACCCATAATGACAATCAATGAGTAGAATTTCCTATGCCCAACAACAAGTGGGATGCAACTGATTAGATATTAGTTTCATTAAATGCTAAAGTTATAAATTCTCTTATTTGTGCTCTTGATAAGACTGAATTTAATTGAATCTCTCATTATTTGACTGCACAGGAAATTTGGCACACTTTGAAGGTGATGTATGAGGGTACATCTTAAGTCGATAAATCATGTCTTATTGTGCTCAACAATGAAAATGAGAAATTTTGTGATGCTAAGGAATGAACACATAAAAGAGATGCTATGCCATTTTTCTATGTTGGCATACAATTCCAGAGCATTGGGAAAAGTATATACTGGAGTTGAGTAAGTTAGAAAAATTCAGAGAATTCTTTCAAAAGATTTTGAGGAAAAAGTGACTGCTATACAAGCATCCAAAGATCAAAATAAACAAATCATGTAGGAATTGATTAGAAACCTCATGAACTATGAATTATAATTGAAAGCCAGTGCAGACTAGAAATTTTCTCAATTGAATACGAAATTAATTACGCTCAATGACATTTTTGGCAGTAGTAATGAAAATAATTCAATTATTGAGTTTGCAATTTTGTAAAAGGTTTTAAGAAGTGGTTAAAAAGGAATTTCAAAACTCAACCGAAAAGAAAGGGTTAATGTCAAGATCAGTTAAGAATTCAGATAATTCAAACGAAGAAATTAAGTGTTGTAGATATCAAAAGACCGATCGTATCAAACTTATTTTCTGCTCATTCAAATTGAAAAAACAAAGAAAAAGAAAAGGAGAGCCTTCACTGCAACTTGGGATAACGAAGAAAGAGAAGAGTGCAGTGCTAGAGATAAGTCAGAAGAATATCTATGTTTGATGAGACATTTAACTCAAGATGACTCTAATGAGGTATCAAATTATACATACCAAGATTTTCTTTTAATGCATCATGAACTCACTAGAAGAATTGATTGTCTTAATCCTAAGAGTAAGAAGATGAATTCTAAAAAAGCTCTGTTATAATAACATAGAAACCAAACTGAAGAAAATTTAAGAAGTTTCAAAAAATTAGTGTGAAAACTGTAACACCCCGTAATTTTAAAGAACACAATAACGATAAACTAAAGGATACTAAAATAAATATTGAGAATTAAGGGACACGGACTAGCCCCTTGCATTCGTATCGAAATTCTGCTTGAGATAGACCCTAAGTTTGCGCAAAACGGACATCGTATGAAGAAGATATTAAGGTTTGAAGTTTGTATACATATAAGCTATATATACATATAAACAGTCCAGAAATCAAAATCAAAGAGCACGAACAGGAGGAAATCGGCTCGTTAGGGGTTGACCCCGTGCCCCATGGGTGTCGACCCCTACACGGGGTTGTCGACCCCAGGGTCGACCCCAGCCAGATCTAGGGCAGATTCTTCCCCTGCACTTGGACGCGCTTCTGAACGAGATTCGTTGACCTTAGGCTATAAATAGGACCTCATTTTCATTGTTTTATTCACCAAAATCAATAGAGATAATGAGGTTCTTCCCCAACTCAAATTGAACTAGCCTATTCTTCTACGATAACAAGTTATATGTATTCCAGAATCTCTGCCGCGACATCTACAATCACTTCTTTGTTCTTTAGATCCAGTACCTGTGAGTTCATGTTATTTTTAGATATAACATTTAATAAGTATTATTGACATGTTTATAATTTTGGATATCAGCCTATGCCTGTTAATAACCTGAATCGTAACAAAACAATCGCCCATTACTTGTACACTTGATCCTCTGTTTAGTTCTTACATGCCTGTCTTTATTATGCCTATTCTTTTAGTATGCCTAATCATGTCACCATATGCCTATCCTGTTAATATGCTTATCTCTGTCATCATATGCCTATTTTGATTTTATGCCTGTTTCTGTTCTCTTCTCTCCCTCCATCCCGTTTTATTTTATAGTCAGGCTACCTTCGAGCCTAGGCCTATCGCTGAAATATGCGAACGCACGAAATTGGGAATGGTTGAGAATGTTAAAATTGGGGCATAACTTATATTGTAAAACATGATTGGGATTTGGGGCATAATTTATACCTTGATCTGAAACTTTAATTTGGGGCCTGACTTGTAACGTGAATCAAATTAGGATTTGGGGCATAACCTTGGATAAACATGAAAAATTGTTTAATAATGAACGTGCCTAGATTTACAGTAATTAGAAACTGTAACCGCACTTAGACATGAGGTTAGATTACACTTGTAGTAGAAGTCTGTCCGAAACCGCCTAACATATCTAACGTCCACAAATGGTTAATCTAATGTGAGGGGTTGAGTGCGTAAATGTACATGTAGCCATGCTAAGACACGAGGTTAAGTCCGACTTTTGGTAGAAGTCTACCCGGAACCGCTCGGCATATCCAGCATCCACAAGCGGTAGACTTAATGTGAGAGATATAGTCCATTAACAGACATAAATGGAAATATGATAATAACTTGTTAATTTGAAATACTTAACCTGTTTAAATCTGTGGGGGTTACACGAGCCTGTCGAATTGAGTAAGGGTTAAGTAAACTTGCTTGAATCAGTAGATGTTAAGTTAATCTTGTTAAATCCATGGTGGGCTATATAAGCCCGACAAACTTAACCTCTATTACATGTTGGGGATATGCAACCTTGTTAAACCGTTAGGCATAACCTATCAAAAATCCTAGTAGTGGGGATGCAAGCCCAAGGGGTAGCTTGTATCATTTGTTTTGTGGGACCTGTATCAGTTACTAGCCCATCTTATTGAGTTGATTGTAAGAGGTTCATATAGGTGGAGGTGTTGACGGCGCGGGATCCAATGGAGTCATGTGCGTGCATAGGTCCGGCTTGCTCGGGAAAATTAAGACGTTGCGACATCGGTAGATTGATGTCCCTCTCGAAAGTAAACAGGTTTCCACTTTAGGAAGTGATGCATCCTACTGTAGGGCCAGCATAGGTTATCTATAGGGTAGGGAGCCAATCGAATGGGGCAGTAATTAGGGTACATCTAGTCTTGCTTGTTTAGAAGCCTACTATTATCATTGGGGGTAACACCTGTCATTTCTGTTGGGCTGTCTGTTATTATTGTTGGTGGTAAAACCCGTCACTAGAAGTACACCTAAGTCTACCATCTGTTCTGTAGGGATCATCTTGTTTCTGTTATACTATTATTGGTATAGAGAAAAGTTTTAGAGAAGCGCAATATATTATGTTCTGTTTATTCTTCTTATCATGCTCATTTTATTATACCTGTCTTATGATACTATTATCTCTCTCATCTAGTTTATATGCCTACCATGATGCTTTTACTTATTTATATGCTAAAAGTAACTGGACTCACCAGACTTTATGTCTGTCCCATTTTGTTTCCTCTTCTCTCTCTTTTGTTTTCCCTCCAGGTTCTGAGGGTGGGAATACTTAGGCTTGATTGGATTCTCTCTTTCATTCCGCTTAGAGATGCTTAGATGTACCATTTTGATTTCCTGTCTTCTTTGATATGGCTATATTTTGGGGACTATGCTTTTTATATATTATTATACTCTGATGATTTTAGTACAAGACAGAAGTTTTAAATTGATGTAATGGGTTTTCTGTATTTCAGGCTTATGATGTAACTGGGTTTTGGACCACAATGATTTCTGTTTAATAAAGTTTTAAATTCCATTATTATTTTGTATCTGTCTTGTGATGTTTCTATTTCTGTTTACCTATAACGCTTAACGAAACTTGATGCTTCCGATAAAGAGTGACATTAACGGATGTGGGGTGTCACATTTGGTACCAGAGCTGAAGGGTACCAGATCAGATAAAAGATTTTGAAAATTGTTTTCAAAAAGGTTTTAAAAGAAAGCATTTTTCAAAAGAAAAGTCTATTTCGAAAAACATATTCCCTAAAGCCATATGAAATATCTATCGATTCTCTGTTTGAATCCTTTTCCTTTTCTTTTCAGCATGCCTGGGGAACCTAATATTCCCTAGGGCATTCAGATACCGACTTGGTTCTATAGATATCTGAAGGATATGGCGCCTGCCGAAGGCCAAGCAGACGCCCTTGCCCAAGCTTCAGCCATTGTTCCTCCTCCTCCGCAAGCTGATAATTTCTCCAAAATATGAAGGGATTTCTGTGCTATAGGAGGAAAGCCATTCTAAAGAACTAATACTTTTGTAGAAGCAAGGAATTGGCTTAAAGAGACGCAGGATTTGTTTGGGATTGTTGAGGTTGACAACCGTAGGAAGATTCAGTTGGCCATTTGGCAGCTGAAAGATGAGTCTTTGTTCTGGTGGGAAGTGACGCATGCGGGACGTCCAGTTGAGACTTAGGACGATTTACGATAGAGATTCGAGATTAAGTTTCTCTCTCAAACCGAGCAAAGTATGCAAATGGAAAGGTTTTTGGCACTTAAGCAAGGAGGCATGTCTGTGAAAGAGTATTTTAATAAGTTCAATCAATTGGCAAGGTTTGGTTTGGAGCTAGTGAATACCCCGCACAAAAAGGCTTTGAGGTTTGCTAAAGGATTGAATGAACCCCTCTATGGATTGGCTTTGTCTCATATTTCGATGGGAGCAACTTTTGAAAAGCTCGTTGATATGGCATTGATGCACGAAGAAGAAAAAGGTGAAAAGAAAGAGGCTAAGGTTGATGCATCACAAAATAAGAAAGTGTGGCCCAAGAAAAAACAACAACAACAGAAGAAGGGTGGAAGAAACGACAAAGCCCGAGAAAAGAGGAAATGTTATAATTGTGTACAGATGGGTCATTTGAGCAAAGATTGCAGAAAAAGGAAGAATGCTTGCTTCCAATGTGGAGAGGTCGGAGATATTATTAAGGTTTACCCGAAGAAGCAAGGATAGGGCCAAAGGGCAGGATCTTCTGGAGGGCAGGTGCATGCTCTCGTGGCTGGTATACCGGATAGAGGTAGCAAAGTTAAAGGTGAAGGTTTGATTTCTCTTTCCAACCATCCTGTTAGAACTCTTTTTTTTATTTTGGCACTTCGCATTCTTTTATATTTGATTTTGTGGTCGAGTCTCTGCACCTTAGTACTAGTATGGTTTTGGATCTCGTTGTCTCAAACCCCATTGGAGGTATGGCTCATATGTCTATGATTTGTCTGGGTATGAGAATATCTGTGTTGGGCGCCGAGTTTGAGTGCAATGCATATGTGCTTGGTTTCATGGGCTATGGTTTGATTCTAGGGATGGATTGGCTAGCCATGTATAGTGCCATTTTGGATTGTTATAGGAGGGCGTTAGACTTTTGGCTTGCCATGGGAGGACCCTCGAGATTTCTTGTGACCCTAAGGGGTCTGTCATGCTTAGTTTCGTAGAGTTGTTTGATGCATCTATCGATGATTTACGATCTGTATCAATAGTCTGTGAGTATCTGATGTTTTTGAGGAAGTTCGGGGATTACTTCCGAGGCGCGAGATTGATTTTCGTATATACTTGGTGGACAATGCAAAGCCAGTTGCATTGCCTGTGCGTCACTTAGCTCCGAGAGAAAGGAGGGAGATCAGCAAGCAAGTAGGGGAGCTACTTGAGAAAGAATTTATTAGGTGAAGCATATATAAATGGGGTGCTCCGGCACAACTAAGGCGGATGGTTCACTTCGCTTCTGTGTGGATTACAGGGAATTGAATAAACTCACTAAGGAAAATATGCACCTACTTCCGAGGGTAGATGATCTGTTTGACTAGCTTGTTGGTGCATCTGTTTTCTCCCAGTTAGACTTGGCCACGGGGTTCCATCAGGTGAGGGTGGCTGAGGACAGTATAGGTAAGACCGCTTTTAAAACTCCAGATGGTTTCTTCGAATGGCTCATCATGCCTTTTGATTTGACGAATGCACCCGCCTATTTTGTGGATCTGATAAGTAGGGTGTTTCGGTAGTTTCTAAATAAGTTCGTTGTGGTCTTTGTTGATGACATCTTGATTTTCTCGAAGAGTGAGGAGGAGCATGACCTAAATTTAAGGGAGGTTTTGAAAACTCTTCGAGCGCATCAGCTAAAGGCAAAATTCTCGATTTTTGGAGTAAGGAAGTGAGATTTCTGGGGCATGTGGTCTTTAAGGATGGGATAGCAGTAGATCCCGCGAAAGTAATTGCAGTTCATAAGATTGGAAGATTCCAAGGAATGCAACGGAGGTGAGGAGTTTTCTTGGTTTGGCAGGTTATTATAGGAAGTTCATTATGGACGTTGCAAAGATATCATCCCCCCATCATCAGACTGATGAAGAAAAATCTGAGATTTTTTTGGGGTATAGACTATGAGGATGCTTTTCAGCGATTGAAGAGGGCTCTAACAACAGCCCCAGTCTTGACTTTGCCTGATGGGAACAAAGTGTTCATAGTATACAAAAACGCATGTAGTATAGGGCTTGGTGCGGTTCTGATGCAAGTGGGAAGGGTATTATGTTATGGAGGTCGACAGTTAAGGGTTCATGAAAAGAACTACCCTACCTATGACTTAGAGTTAGCTGCCATAGTATTCGCACTTAAGACTTGGCGCCACTATCTACTTGGAGAGAAGTTCGAATTGTACACCGATCATGAATCTCTCAAGTACTTGTTCTCGTAGAAGGTTCTCAATTTGAGGCAACAGAGATGGATGGAGCTCCTAATGTCCTATGACTTTGAGATTTCTTATACCACTGGAAAGGGTAATCTGGTGGTGGATGCACCAAGTAGGTAGAGCATGACCTTGAGTCCTCTATTTGTAGAGAGGCAGAGCTTGAATATATATATCAACTTTTGATTTTAGACCCTCTACCGAGTTCACACCTGGTTTATTGGCATCATTAGAGGTGTGACCTACTCTTTTGGATCAGATCGGAACTTCGAAGCGAGAGGACCCACAGATAGCAGATATCTTGGATAAACTCAGTAGAGGGGAGACTTCCAGTCACCTTAGTAGATATTCAATGGATGATGGGGGTGGCTGCGATAAGATGGAAGGCTTTATGTTCCCCGAGTTGGGAGTTTTTTTGAAGACAATCCTTGAGGAAGCCCAACATTCTAGGATGACTATACATCTCGACGGTGATAAGATGTATATAGATATGAAGAGGGTTTTCTTTTGGGCTGGGATGAAGAAAGATGTAGCGAAGTTTGTTTCTCGATGTTTGATTTGTCAGCCAGTCAAAGCTTAGCAAAGGAAGCCCGATGGTTTAATTCATCCTTTGGAGGTCCCACAGTGGAAGTGGGAGAATGTCTCTATGGATTTCATTCATGGTTTGCGTAGATCGAGGAAAGGCAACACCAGTATTTGGGTTATAGTTGACAGACTTACTAAGAGCGCCCATTTCATTCCTGTTAAGGGAAATAGGACGGTGGCATGGTTGGCAGCAGTCTATCTTTGTGAGATAGTCCGTTTACATGGAGTACCTTCCAGTATTGTGAGTGATCGTGACCCCATATTCACTAGTGAGTTTTGGTGGAGCTTGCAAGAGGCAGTAGGTACACAATTATGTTTGAGCACCGCCTATAGCCCTCAGACCATTGGACATACGGAAAGGGTGAATATGGTCCTCAAGGATCTGTTAAGACTATGTATCCCAGACTTCGGAGGGACATGGGAAGAGCATCTTCCTTTGGTAGAGTTCGCCTTCAACAACAGTTATCAGGCTAGTATTGGCATAGCACCCTTTGAGGCATTGTATGGACGACCCTGTAGATCACCAATTGTTAGTGGAAGTCTACAGAAAGGCTTCTACTTGGACCTAAGATGATTAGGGAAACTTCAGAAAAGATTGATCTTATTCGCAGACGCATGAAGACATCTAAGGACAGGAAGTTGTCTTACACAGATAAGAGAGGAATTGATATTAATTTTTAGGTGGGAGACATGGTTTTCATCAAGGTATCACCTTTGAGGAATGTGGTTCATTTTGGATCTGTAGGGAATTGGTGCCAAGATTTGTAGGGCCATTTCCCATAACAGAAAGGATTGGTCAAATGGCTTATAGAGTGAAGTTACCACAGAAACTAGTTGGTGTTCAGGATGTTTTCCACCTTTCTCATTTACGGAAGTGCTTGCATGATACCGCAGAAGTAGTAAAGCCGAGCATGCTTGAGGAAGTAGAGGTGGAATGCGAAGCAACAGTTAGACAAGTTCCTACTCGTATTCCTAGATCAGAGGTTAAGAAGCTACATAAGCGAGAGGTCAAGTTGATGAAAGTTCATTGAGGAAAAGACCCCGAAAATGCAACTTGGGAGACTGAAGACAAGATTCGTTCTTCGTACCCTTTTCTATTCAAGGGTATATTCTTAACTTCTTTTCCAAAGCTTATTATTCGTACTTGCTTCTGTCATTTAAGTATATCCTATCGATCGAATCTTCGACCTTTAGGTTGGAATACCATGGATGTAAACATGTGTTTGAGACATGTTATGTTTTATGTATGCAAGTGGATGCAAGTGTTTGTTAGTGGTTGCTCGTGGATGCATATACACACACTAGGCACTAGATCGGCTCAATCACTCTCATACCGCATATGGATGCGCATGCTTTTTTTATATTTTTATGGATGGAAATGGGTGTATCATCATATGGATGTTGCATTTAGTTGAATAATTGTGCACGCGTATAGCATTTACATGATATATTAGTATTATTTGCATACATGTTGGATTCATGGCACTAATATTCATTGAATTAAGGAGGTCAACTGAATCAGTAGACCGCCTAATTTTTCGCATTAGTATAGGGACATATACACACACCTTTGCATATGTTCATATAAGCATTATAAATATTTTAAGGACAATGGATGCCTGTGATTGGTAGATGAGTAGATGGATGATGGATGTTAGGATATACATTCTTCTTAACTTGGAGATTTAGGGGATGAAATCCTTTAAGTAGGGGAGAATGTAACACCCCGTAATTTTAAAGAACACAATAATGATAAACTAAACAATACTTAATTAAATATTGGGATTTAAGGGAAACGTACTACGCCATTGCGTTCATCTCAGAATTCTGTTTAAGATAGACCCCAAGTTTGCATAAAACGGATATCATACGAAGAAGATATTAAGGTTTGAAGTTTGTATACATTTAAGCAATATATATATAAACAGTCTAGAAATCAAAATCAAAGAGCATGAACAAGGGGGAAGTCATCCCCTTAGGGGCCGACCCCATGCCCCATGGGTCGACCTCTACACGGGGATGTCGATCCCAACCAGATCTGGGGCAGATTCTTCCCCTGCACTTGGACGTGTTTCTGAACGAGATTCGTTGACCTTAGGCTATAAATAGGACCTCATTTCCGTTGTTTTATTCACCAAAAACAATGGAGACAACGATGTGCTTCCCCAACTCAAATTGAATTAGCCTATTCTTCTGCAACAACAAGTTACACATATTTAAGAATCTCTGCTACGACATCAACAATCACTTCTCTGTTCTGTAGATCCAGTCCCTGTGAGTTCATGTTATTTTTAGATATAGACATTTAATAATTAATCTTGACATGTTTATAAGTTTGGTTCTAAGCCTATGCATGTTAATAACCTGAATCGTAACTAAATAGATTTGTCATTACTTGTACACTTGATCCTCTATTTAGTTCTTACATGCCTATCTTTATTATGCCTATTCTGTTAGTATGCCTAATCATGTCACCATATGCCTATCCTGTTAATATGCTTATCTATGTCATCATATGCCTGTTTTGATTTTATGTCTGTTTCTGTTCTCTTCTCTACCTCCTTCCTCTTTTATTTTATAGCCAGGCTACCTTCGAGCCTAGGCCTATTGCTGAAATATGCGAACGCACGAAATTGGAAACGATTGAAAATGTTAAAATTGGGGCATAACTTATATTGTAAAACATGATTGGGATTTGGGGCATAATTTATACCTTGATCTAAAACTTTAATTTGGGGCCTAACTTGTATCGTGAATCAAACTGGGATTTGGGGCATAACCTTGGATAAACATGAAGAATTGTTTAATAATGAACATGTCTAGATTTAAATTAATTAGAAATTGTAACCACACTTAGACACGAGGTTAGATTACATTTGTGGTAGAAGTCTGCCCAAAACCACCCGGTAAACCCAGCATCCACAAGTGGTTAAACTAATGTGAGGGGTCGAGTGCGTAAATGTACACGTAACCGTGCTAAGACACTAAGTTAAGTCTGGCTTGTGGTAGAAATCTTCTCGGAACCGCTCGGTATATCCAGCATCCACAAGTGGTAGACTTAATGTGAGAGGTCTAGTCCATTGACAGCCATAATGGAAATATGATAATAACTTGTTAATCTGAAATAATTAACCTGTTTAAATCTGTGGGGGTTACATGAGCCTATCGAATTGAGTAGGGATTAAGTAAACTTGCATGAATCAGTGGGGGTTACATTAATCTTGTTAAATCTATGGGTGTTATATAAGCCCGACAAACTTAACCTGTATTACATGTTGTGGTTATGCAAACCTTGTTAAACTGTTAGGCATAACCTGTCAAAAATCCTAGTAGCGGGGATGCAAGCCCAAGGGGTAGCTTGTATAATCTATTGAGGGACCCATATCAGTTAGTAAGTCATCTTGGTATCAAACAGGGAACCCCGAACTAGATTGGGGTCAGGGCACGCTTACTGAGTTGATTATAAGAAGTTCATATAGGTTGAAGTGTTGACAGCGCGGGGTCCAACAGAGTCATGTGCGTGCATGGTTCCGGCTTGCTCGGGAAAATTAAGACGCCGTGACATCAGTAGATGGTTGTGCCTCTCAAAAGTATATAGGTTGCCACTTTAGGAAGTGATACATCCTACTATGGGACCAGCACAGGATATCTACAGGGTAGGGAGCCGATCGATTGGGGTAGTAATTAGGGTACATCTAGTCTTTATTAAGACCTTAAGGCTACTCAGACACTAGAGATATAAACTATATCTATTCAAATTCAAATCAAAATAAATAAGCAATAAATAAAATGTAGTAAAGTAAATAACACCAGGAATTTCTATACTGGTTCGGATTAACCAATTCTACATCCAATCATGCACTCCACCGTGCAGAATTTCACTATAATCTCTTGCTTTCCACGGGTGGCAAGAACACCTTTACAATCTTGATTTCATAGGCTACAAGATACACCTTAACCCTATCAACAGCGAAAAATAATGGCAAGTAGTCATAACTTCAATACAAATTCTTGCAGATTTGGTACAATGATCCTATAGGCCTCCAATGGCAATATATCTTTGAATTCTTTGAGTAAATAGGATTAAATTAGAGAGAAAATGATATGAATTCAAGTACAACTCTCTGGTATTGTGTGTCTTGCAAATCAATGAAGAATAGGAGTGAAAGAGAGTGGATTTGCAAGAGTAATAGGATAGTTTACAATGGAATTTTGTACATAATAAATGGAGAAGAAGAAGAAGTAGAAGAAATGTGAAATTATTGTGTAAAAATTCGTTACTAGAGGCCTTTAAATAGTGTATGAAAGGATGTGTCTTTTGGTGAAAGGGTGGAGGGAAATAACTACCCAAATTGAATATAAAAATCTAGAATAACTGTTATATGTCGACATACAAATATGGGTATGTCGACATACTTGTGGTGCAAATATGCACAGCAACACTTATAAGTGTCGCAAATTTTCTGCACTTCAAATTTCTTATATTTGTAGATTTTGGTGATATGGTTGAGGTCAATTGTTGATTATCTTCAAGTATAATTGCCATGGGATCTTTAGCAAGATATTCTAAGGTTCAACTAACTGCTCATCACTTCAAACACCTCTGTTCTTCAGTAGTCTTCTCTAATAGGCTTTGGTCTTCTATAGTCTTCAATTATTCTGATTATCCTTCTTCTATAATTATTCTTTTGTACTCTTGTTTAGATATCTCCATAGTACATCTAATGTAACTGCACAACTCAAAGATATGTTAATAGTAATATTTATATGGTTGTTGTCATCAAAATCAATACCTAGGGTACCTAGGGTATTAATAGTCTTGCTTGTTTAGAAGCCCATATATGTAGAATTTGCATATATAAATAAAATAGAAGTGGGGAAATCAAAACATGAAATAAACTAAATAATCAGATGAGTTTTAGAGTTACCAATAACAAACCCTTTTCATAATTATCCAAGTTTCAATAGATTTCTTGTCATATGCTTTGAGCATTGACCGTTTGGTACCTGAAAAATTATAAAATATACACATTGGTACCTTTTTTATTTCGGGGTCCATTGGTTACGTTTTGGGATGCATGCCAAGCCCATGAAGAGTTTAAGTTCCCTTTCAAAATATAATTATTAGATAAATGAACCATTTAAACTATCAATATATTTTTCTTTTTTAATGTTATCAAACCATTTTGGAATCCATAAGTTAATGAACCTATTTGTAGGATTTAACTTTAATTTCCTAGGTTTTGGTTTGAACTTGGTAGCTTTAACAAATTTAGTACATTGAGTACTATTTTTCTTTGATTTAGCCTTAGGGGTATATCCAAGTCCATGCTTATTCCTATTGTGTTCAGATGTAGATAATTATTTCTCTAGATTATCCTTTCCTTTGTTAAATTTATCAATATCAATTTTCATTTTATCAAAATCCTTACTATGGTTAAGAATAACATTGTCTAGAGATGTTATTTTCTTACTCAGATCAGCGACTTCATTGAAAGATTTTCTTATGTTAAGGACTCATTTTCACTTCCCAATTTTTCAAGACTTCCAAGTGTTAAATCTTTTCCATTTTTATGACCATTAAATCTTCCAATTTCATATTCTAGACATTGTTTTTCTTTACAGAAGTTTTCATTAAATATTTTTAATCAATCTCTTTCTACCAAAATAGTATTGTACTCTTTCCTAAGTATTTCATAACTTTGATGCATATCATTTAAAACTTCAATAATTTCTTTATCAAAATTCCATACCTGGTCATCCATTGCCATGAAGCATACATTGGCATTTTCTGTTTCTGAATCAATGTCGCTTGATGATGAATCGTCCCATGTTGCATTGAATGCCAGTTTCCTCTCTTTATTGAAAGTACTTGAAATGTGCTTCGGTTTTCTTAGGTTGGGACAATCTCTTTTCAAATGATCGGGTTTATCACAATTGAAACTTCTAACAACATTCCCATTTCTGGAATTATTATTGTTAGTTTTTCGAAGTTTCTTCGTTATCCAGTACTTCAAAAATTTCTTGATCTTCTTGGTAAAAAACTCAATATCATCATCAACAGTATCATCATTTGGTTCATCATTATCAATCATTGCATTAAATGCCAGTGATTTCTTCTCATTTCCCTGATTCTCTTTTCTAACCTGCAACTTTACTTCATAGGACATTAGATTACCGATTAATTCTTCTATTGACATAGCGCTAATATCATTGGCTTCTTCAATTGCTAGAGTGTTCTGATCTCATTCATTAGGAAGTGAATTCAAGATCTTTCTGACTTGGTCTTCTTCAGTAATTTTCTTTCTGAATGATATTAAGGCATGTACAATATCTTGAAATCTAGAATACATGTCAGAAATAAATTCATTTGGTTTCATTTGAAAAAGTTGAAACTGGTGAGTCAACATAGATATCTTTGTCTGCTTTCCTTTATTGGTGCCTTCATGTGTGACTTTCAGTATTCTCCAAATTTCGTATGCAGAATTACATATAGAAACTTGATTAAATTCATTTCTATCTAAAGAGCAAAATAAAATATTCATGGCCTTAAAATTATTAAGTGCTTGTGTCTTCTGGTCTGGTGTCCATTTTGAATATTCAGTTTGAGGCTCTATGTATTCTACATGGGTAATATTCCAAATATCTAAACCATTAGACTGCAAATAAAATTTCATCCTACAAGCCGAATAAGCATAATTATTGCCATCAAATCGAGGAGGAATAGTGGTAGATTTCCCTTCTATAAAAGAACTAATAATGGTGTTACTAGTGTCACAAGCCATTGTAATTTTTCAAAAATCAGATTATGAACTTTTTGAAAGACTAATTCTGATACCAATTGTTAGGACCTTAAGGCTACTTAGACACTAGAGATATAAACTACATCTATTCAAATTCAAATCAAAAGAAATAAGCAATAAAATAAAATGCAGTAAAGTAAATAACACCAGTATTTTTATACTGGTTCGGATTAACCAATCCTACATCCAGTCATGCACTCCACCATGCAGAATTTCACTATAATCACTTACTTTCCATAGGTGGCAAGAACACCTTTACAATCTTGATTTCACGGGCTATAAGATAAACCTTCTCCTTATCAACAACAAAAAACAATGGCAAGTAGTCGTATCTTCAATACAGATTCTTGCAGATTTGGTATAATGATCCTATAGACCTCCAGTGGCAATATATCTTTGAATTCTTTGAGGAAATAGGATTAAATCAGAGAGAAATTGATATGAATACAAGTACAACTCTCTGGTATAGTGTGGCTTGCAAATCAATGAAGAATAGGAGTAAAAGAGAGTGGATTTGCAAGAGTAATAGGATAGTTTTCAATGAAATTTTGTAGAGAATAAATGGAGAAGGAGTAGAAGAAAATAAGAAATTATTGCGAAAAAATTCATTACCAGAGGCCTTTAAATAGTGTATGAAAGGATGTGTCTTTTGGCGAAAGGGTGGAGGGAAATAACTACCCAAATTGAAATTGAAAATCTAGAATAGTCATTATATGCCGACATACAAATATGGGTATGTCGACATACTTCTGTTGCAAATATACACACCAACACTTATAAGTGTCGCAAATTTTCTACACTTCAAATTTCCTTATTTTTGTGAATTTTGGTGATTCAGTTGAGTCAATGGTTGATTATCTTCAAGTATAATTGCCATGGGATCTTTAACAATATATTATAAGGTTCAACCAATTGCCCATCACTTCAAACACCTCTGTTCTTCAGCATTCTTCTTTAATAGGCTTTGGTCTTCTTTAGTCTTCAGTTATTCTGATTATCCTTCTTCTATAATTATTCTTTTGTACACTTGTTTAAATATCTCCATAATATATCTAATGTAACCGCACAACTCAAAGATATGTTAGTAGTAATATTTATATGGTTGTTTTCATCAAAATCAGTACCTAGGGTACCTAAGGTATTAATAATCTTGCTTGTTTAGAAGCCCATTATTATCGTTTTGGGTGACACCTATCATTTCTGTTGGGCTGTCTATTATTATTATTAGGGGTAAATCCGTTACTAGAAGTACACCTAAGTCTACCATCTGTTTCTGTAGGGATCATCTTGTTTCTGTTATACTAGTATTGGTGCAATGAAAAGTATTACAGAAGAGCAATATATTATGTTATGTTTATTCTGCTTATCTTGCTCATTCTGTTATACATATCTTATGATACTGTTATCTCTCTCATCCAGTTTATATGCCTGTCACGATGCTTTTATTTATTTATATACTAAAAGTAACTGGACTTACCAGACTTTATGTCTAACCTATTTTGTTTCATTTTCTCTCTTTTCCGGTTCCCCCTTCCCCAAGGTTCTCAGGGTGGGAATACTCAGGCTTAATTTGGATTCTCTCTTTCATTCCGCTTGGAGCTGCTTAGATGTACCATTTTGATTTCCTGTCTTCTCTAATATGGCTATGTTTTGGGGACTATTCTTTTTATATATTATTGTACTATGATGATTTTAGTACAAAACAAAAGTTTTAAATTGATGTAATGGGTTTTCTGTATTTCAGACTTATGTTGTAACTGGGTTTTGGACCACGATGGTTTCTATTTAATAAAGTTTCAAATTTCGTTGTTATTTTATATTTGTCTTGTGATGTTTCTATTTCTGTTTATCTATAACGCTTCACGAAACTTAATGCATTCTGATAAGGAGTGACATTAACGGACGTGGGGTATCACAAAAACTGTCAATCTTTTATAAGAGAGTTTGATGAATGTAGAACAAGCATTGAACTCTAAGGGATAAGATATCAATTCCGAAGAAAAACAAAGATGCAAAAAGGAAAATTTTCCATCAACAAATGTACTATTCTAGCTGAATAGAACACATTGATTAAATCTCAAGTTCAAACTCTTGTTTCAATTATTGATAAATTTTCAAGAGGTAAATGGTCGCTAAATATGATTTTTGAAAGCATTATATGCAAATAATAAAAGAGGACTTGGTTTTGGTAAATAGAAACAAAATAAGGAAAACGTGACTCAAATTGCTCAAGGTAAAAGTTTATTTCCAAGCTGCGTACGTTTGGTAAAATTGGACATAGTTTCGAATCCTTCAATAAATGGTGTTGTTGGAAAAAGTGCAAAATTTTAGACAATTTTGCGTTCTTAAAGGCCTCTTGATAATTTCAGCTGGAAGAGAAACAAATGCAATGACATTAGAAAATTTTGGGTCCCTAAAGGCTTTCTTTATAATTTAGGTTAAGCTCTTATATTGCAAATACTAATTGACCTATGAAGTTTTTAAGGTTTTCTTCTCTCCCCATACATAGAAAAGTTGGTTGGATATGGAACAACTATGATGGAGATAGAGTTTGAGTTGCTCTATAGTTCTAGTGAGCGATAATTATTATGTTCCTTAGCCTAGAAAAATAAGTGGAGATCCATGCATGTTGGATAACAATGGTGAATACAAGTCTGACTTCAAAGATGAAACTGTTGAGAAATTCAAGCATTTGGAACATAATATTGTCGAGATGCGGTATGCCTATTTGGAGAAGCTTTTAGGTAAATACTTGATAATGAGATTTAGGGATACCAAATGTAAATCAGCATTTAAGGTGTCAATAGTCATCCCATGGGCATCCTGAGTAACAAATGGTATTTTGTTAGACCAAAAAATGGTCCTAACACCAAAAATTTCATATTTAGAGCGTAGAATATGAAGAAATAACTGAAAAATACGAGAAAAAGCAAGACAACAGGATTTTTATAGTGGTTCGGCGTTAACGAGCCTACGCTCACTTCATATTTTCTCATTTCAATCAGAGATTACAATTACAAGGAGTATTGTCACTCAATCACTCAAATTCAATAAATAATTCTCTCTGAATTCATTGATTTTATTGAGGAAGATGGTGTTATTCATCGAGAAGTGTTGGCCATTGCTGCCATGGACAAGTAGATGCCAGAAGTCCCTTGAAAATGCCCTCTGGAGGTGTATTTATAGTTGTAGGAGAGCCTATATGGTGATCAGATCGTGGTAGGACACATGGCACCTGATCCGGGAAAGTAGGAGCGGTCATAGCCTCAAGAATCAGTCAAGATCTACATGTGTAGCGTTGTCATTCCCAGGCGGTTTGTGGTCATGGGTCATGAGCAGGAGGGTTACGAGCCAGATGGTCACGGGCAGGAGGGTCATGAATCGGGATCACGAACCAGGGTCACGAATCGGGGTCACGAACCGCCTTAAGAAAGGGGTCACGAACCGACCCCGGGGGTGTCACGAACCGGTCTTCACAAATGCCAAAATCCACATTTTTCCATATTCTACCACTTCATCTGAGCTATTGCTGATCAATGTATGTTCATATTCAACTCCTTTGCTTTGGGTAGCCTGGTCACAAAGCAGGCTAACATATTTTGAGATATTTTTTAACTTCTATTCAGAGCATCTGCTATGACTTCTAACCTTTAAGATTCTCAAGTTTGACATCTTTTATAACTACGTGTCTCATGGATTAACTGATATATTACACATTTTATTTCATGCATATGTGGAGAGTTTTTTTAAAATTAAAAGTATATAAAAACATAGCTATTGTTTCCTCCTTAGATTTTTTTAATAAAAAAATCCAATTTTTTGTTATTTTCTTAGGAATTTTCATTTTGCTCTCCATTTGTATTCACATTGTGAATATTTTTGAAATGAGACGTTTTGGCTATACTGTTTGCAAAAATGTTCTACGATTTCCTTTGTGAGTCTTGATTAGTAATTTCCCATTTTTCTTCTTGCATACTCTTTTAACTTGAAAATTTCTTGATTTGAAAATGTTGAAATTTACTTTGATGTTTTTTTTAATGCTTTTGATGACTTTTGGAAGTCTATTTCTATAGGGAGAAAATCTTAAACCTTGTGATGAATTTTTATTGAAATGAGACTTTGGTCTTCAAACTTTGAGAAAATTGATAGAGAAATTGTTTTTAGATTTTATGATGAAAATATTTGAGATTGATATGTGTACCTTATATCATTTGCTCCTCTTTACAACAAATAGCTCTAGAACAAAATAATTTTATATGTACATAGACAAAATATAAAACTGAAAATAATTTTGATGTATTTGTAGAGAATTTACTTTTGAAATCATAACACAATCTATTAAACTTTCTTATGTGATTTTCAAGGTCTTTGTGATGATTATATAGATGATTTAGGAAATTATGTCTTGTGTTTAATTAGATAAGGGCACTATGATATTTTTGATAATCAAGCATAAGTTACCGTGCCTATTTTTTATTATGTGTATCCCGCATCAACTCTGGATCTATCATTTTTATTATATCTAGCCAACTCATGTTATCTCTTGATACTAGTAACAACCCAGAATTTTATAAATTTGATTTATGAATATTTATCTTATTTTGAATGTCTAATTTATGATTTTATCATTAAAATCACTTTTAAATTCATATTTGATATTAATAAATGCATTTTTGATTTTTGGGTTATAGGTGCATATATGTTTATTAAGAGGTATATTAAGATTTTGCCATTTTATGTGTATATAAAATGCATATGTGTGTGTGTCCATATATATATATATATGTGTGTGTGTGTGTGTGTGTGTGTGTGTATGTGTGTGTGATTGTTAAGAAAAGTGGAAATTGACATAAACTTGCATATATTAATTTATATTGCAAAATACGTTAGAAAAATTATATTTCATAATACAAAATGATGTTTTGGAGTTTATTTATAAAATAAGCAAATGAATTTTATAGTTTAAAAATCAAGATTTGATATTTAGTAATAAATCAAGTAGTATATATTTTAATGTATGTTTTAATTTACCTTAATTTGATACATAATAATGTGATAAGTAAAGGTATTATTCAAAACTGTGCTTTTATAATTATATATATATATATATTAAGTATAGTAAAGTAAAATGTTTTGATTTGATGTTTTAGAAAAGAGTGTGTTAAAATTATATTTTTAATGAAATAGATATATTAAATTAAGTAAAGAGATACATGTCTTTATGTATAAGTAAATAAACTTTTGACAACACTTAATAACACATTTAATGTCTTTTATTAGCTTAAATTTAAATAAAAACTGAAACGTTAATTAAGGGCAACATGTTCTTCTGGTTATTTAAATCCGTCGTTATTTTAATTTTTTTATATCACCTTACATATATACGTAAGTTACACTTTCTATCTTCTTACTTCCTTTTCTTTGTTCTCTTCCTTACATATACCTTATGCAAGGTGATATAAAAAAATTAAAATAAAAGGGATTTAAAT
Organism: Allium sativum; assembly: GCA_030737875.1. NCBI lineage: Eukaryota > Viridiplantae > Streptophyta > Magnoliopsida > Asparagales > Amaryllidaceae > Allium > Allium sativum. Next base: position 840,404,049 of record CM060926.1, read on the forward strand.
CATAATCAAAAGGAGAAGTATCAAAATTAAAAAAGAAGAAACGAGGGGAAAAAAACAGAGTATTAAACAAGTGAAAGTAAGTACAGCAGGGAAGCAAAATTTTAATGGTCTAGAGCTTTAAAAAAAATCAAAATAAAACATGGCTCAGGTGGAAACCCTTTAATGGTGACAAGATCCCCAATTTCTCCTTTCTTCGTTATCTTCCCTTCTCCTCCACTATATCTCTTCCACCTAAATCGTCCTATTACTTCTCTACCACTTCGGATTCGATTCTGCTTTCTCCCGCGTGGGTTACCAACCTTTCCTATATTCTCCATTTCCGTAACTTTTCCAACCTGCTCAAAATCAGTTTCTTTCTCCTGAAATCGCTCTTGCCTTCCCTCTTTTACCACTACGTGGTGGCCCCTCTAGACCTAAGTGTGCTCCCTCATAGTGCCTCTACAGTTCAGATCTGGTTTTCTCCTTCTGAAAGATTTCCTATAACTTGCAACCCGAGGTGTCCCAGTGAGTTCGCTTTCTACATTGCAGGATGTGTTTATGTCCCGTGGTCGTCTAACCATCGTCAGGAGGAATGGGGTAAGCCTTGGAGAATTCTCGACTCAAGGATTAGCCAAAAGGGTTAAGAATTAAATTTAAAGATTGAATGGACGGAAAAAAAAGGTTCATTGACCCAAGGATTAGCCAAAAGAGTTAAGAATTAAATTTAAGGAATAACGGTTATAGGAAGTCTTTTGAACTTAAACCCCTTAAGTATTTGGCTAAGGATCAGAATTCTCGACGATTCTGGACAGACGATAAGTTCTAAAATGAAATGTTTAAATAGATACAAATACCTTATGAATTAAGTTTCACAATTTGACTGAAAGGTATTTGGCAAAATAAGAGTAATTAGAAGTAAGAAGCTATTTGGACTAAAGAATCTAAATAAGCTAAATAAATATGTAAAGAATACATCATAATTTGGGAACTTTGTGAAATAAAAAGAAATAAGTTTATTTACTTTGAATAAGGATAAATAGATATTTAAATAAGGGTAATGATAATCTATGATTTGTACTTTGGTATAAGTACTGATTTTGAGTATAACGTTATATAGTTATGAGTCTATGCTTTCTTCCGTTCAAATTTCGAGGATGGGTTTTTTTAAGAGGGGAGAATGTAACAACCTAGGATTTTTGTTGATTTAAATCTAAATTTAAAGTTTTTTTTACATGATTTGGAATAACAAATATAAAAATTAAAAGTCGAAAATTTATCTAAAATAGTTATTTTGAAACTATTAAATTCAATCGTGGAAATATATTGATAACAATACTTGTTTTTATCAAAACAGGTTTTGTCAATTTATAATGTTTAACAAATTTGTGAAAATAAGATTTTTGTCTAATTAATTTGATGTAATCGTTTATAAATCTAGATTAAATTAATTTTAAATTAAATTTTAAATGAGGTTTGAATAATAAAATAATTTGTTTAAAATATCAAAAGAGACTGTAAAACATATTGACAAAATATATTAACTTTTGTCAAATCAGTTAGTAGATCAGTTTGGTTAATACTAGTTAATCAATACAATAATTTGTCAAAAACGGAATTTTATAACTTGTCAAAAATTTAATTTGGTTAAGTGATAAAAAATGGATATTTAATTTTGTTAAATATAACGGAATAATTTTGATAAGAATTTGTCAGCTTTTGTCAAATAAAACTGTTTTTGTTAACATGATCTTTTACTAAATATATGTGTATATATAGATTTTAAATATAGATTTTTAAAATAAAAATAATCATTTTGAATTGTTAATTTGTTAATAAATATCATCGAAATATAATAACATAAACCATCGGATGTTAAAACGGTTAAACGATAACATATACGTTGATATATAGTAACATGTATAAGGCGTTGCAAGCTAGAAACACTTTTAAAGTGTGGCAAAATTGTAACAAATGGGTTGGTAATACCATGTACTATGCACTCATGGTTTTAGAACATGTTTTCATGGTTTTATTAAGGAAAGGACAAGTGTCATATATGTTGTCACTACCTTAAGCACTTCCCTTTCCTACACAAAGAGCTCCTCCCTTCCATTTCTACTCGCTCCACTCTCTTTTATCATTCCTACTTCTTCTTCCTCCTCTAATCCATGGCTTCCTAGCCATAATTCTCCTCCTTCCATCTCTCTCTTTTCCGCCTCCTTCTTCTCTGATTCCTTCGTCCTTGATTCGGCCTCCCTTAGGCCGTAAACCTCCGCCTCCACCACCCCACCTCGACCATACAACCCCTTCCTCCTTGCACCATTCCTCTTCCTCCATTAAAAAAAGAAAAAGAAATAGTGCATATATATATATATATATTTGGTGAAGAAAGAATTTTGGTGCGAGACGCGGTGACATTGACGGTCCAGTCGAAGTCCTACAACAAAGATTTAAGGAGCAATACCAGTGAGAAACAATTTTATTATATATATAGTAGTTAAATATATATATATATATAGTTATTTATATGTGCTTTTTGATTGGATGGTGGATGTGAATTCGTAGTTAATTGGTTAATTAATGAGGTATAAGCGTTAATTATCCAACACTTTATGAACATACACGGTGTTATAAACACTGTGCTGTAAAATACACACTATGTATGTATGTATATTGTGATGACCGCCCATAACCCTTTCACTAAACAAGAAGAATAATGCACTGAAAGGTGTGCCAGGCAGCTATGGACGATCATCTAGGTACTAAACTCAATCGGAACCTGTTGTAAATCTCACAGCGCAAGGTTAAAATATAATTGAATATATACAGCAAGTAATATTAGTGAAGCATATTTGAGCAGAAATCTCAAACTTTCAAAACAACTAAAAAGTATATCCATACACCAAGATTGCAACATATGTCTATACAAATTTTCCTCACTACAGCACTCAGAGTAGATTAACAAATGACGAAAATCCAAATACTATATAGTAAGAAAGGTATTACGCCAGCCTCCTGCTCGCCTCTGAACTGCAACATCGTCCTCACTAAGCTATCACCTGCTACCTAGTATGCCCATCCAAAACCGAATGAACAGCCGAAGGTAATAAGAGGGAAACATAAAACCCTGAGTCAGACAATAGTCTTAGTGAGCCATAAAACAGCTAACGAACATCATCAATAAAGTATATGAGAACAGGAAGATAACCAAACTAATCTACCTACTTCACCAGAGAAGAAACTCAACCTCATCTTCCCTACATCAGATAGTGATAGCCTTTACAAAACAGGCATTTCAACCATACATCCATGGAAATCAGACAACCATTCATTCATGGCAATCAGAAGTAACCAACAATATCAATCATAGCAACCAATTACATATCTCACGTAAACCATCTTAATCGAGCTCAACATACCTCATGCACAAGCCTCAGAGGCCTAAACCAATATCAAACAAGCACCCAAGAAATATCTCCCTCGACGTCAGACAATCCAAGTGATATGGTATTACAAGCAATTTTGAGATCTTTTATGTGGCGCATCTCATTAGGGAAATGCATAGTTTGGGGGTGGTTTTTGGAGCATTGGTGTGATTTCATATCAAGGTGGAGTGTTACGATTTGTGATATTTATCACATGGATATTAAAGTGGAGATATTGGAAGTTGCGGGATTTTAGGACATGTTGACCGAGTTTTATGGATTTGCTGAGATATTTTAGGAAAAGTTTTATTTTGAACAAGTTTTAAGGAGTATTTATTTTTGAGATATTTTAATATCCAATTAGATTTTAGATCTAGTCTTTTCATTCGTCTATATAATCATGTCATTAGGGATAGATTTATTTGTACTTTTGAGGGAGAAAAACTTGTTTTTGTTTTTAGGGATTGAGATATCTTCTCAATTTTAGGTATTTCTTTGTAATTAATTGGTGGAATAATAAAGGTTTATTTGGTGGAAAAAACTGTTAGGATTGCCTCGCATGTTTAAGGAGGAATGACGGTCGGAACAAAGCCCCCTTCCTAGCACGCATATGAGTTGGCACACAACTCCCATATAACAAAAGGAATCCCTGATGTTACGTGCCTACCAGCTCATATTTGTACACAATTCCTTCAATATATTCCGTGATGTGAGACTATTGTATCCAAACCATCATTCCTCCTTAACAACATGCGAGACAATCCTAACAGTCTCCCCCTTGACTTGCATCCTACGAGTATCTTTTGAGAGCATTGCCTTGCCTGCATGACCCAGTCCGAACCTTCGGCTCTGATACCACTGTTATGAAACGACGGTCGGAACAAAGTCCCCCTTCCGTGCACGCATATGAGCTGGCACACAACTCCCATATAACAAAAGGAATCCCTGATGTTACATGCATACCAACTCATATTTGTACTCAACTCCTTCAATTTATTCCATGATGTGGGACTATTAATTCCAATTCGTCATTCCTCCTTAAACATGCGAGGCAATCCTAACAGTCTCCCCCTTGACTCGCATCCTACGAGTATCTTTTGAGAGCACTGCCTTACCTGCATGGCCCAGTCCGTAACCTTCGGCTCTGATGCCACTGTTATGTAACGACGGTCGGAACAAAGCCCCCTTCCTAGCACGCATAAGAGCTGGCACACAACTCCCATATAACAAAAGGAATCCCTAATGTTACGTGCCTACCAGCTCATATTTGTACACAATTCCTTCAATATATTACGTGATGTGGTACTATTGTATCCAAACCATCATTCCTCCTTAACAACGTGCGAGACAATCCTAACAGGTACAAACAAAACAATCAATCGTACATGATAGACTTTGGCTATCACCACCAGTCCTGCTTTTAAACCATCACTAATCATATGACTGGCCATATCATCCTGCCATTCGTCAAGGGCTAATGGTAACCCCAGTTCTAGCAAAAACTCCATAAGCCTTGCAACGATACGTGTTTAGGCATTTCAACGATACCCAAGGTACTCGACCATACAACTGGTCTTTTAGACATCTCAACTGTACCCCTGCTTTGAGCCTGCTAGAACCTACGATAATCTTTCAACGTTCAACACCTCTAGTAGTCGACACCAACAACTATTCACAAGCTCAAAACACGCTTGAGCAACCATTATCCACCAACTCAAAACACCCTTGAGTTATCTTCACATTCGTTGCTTTTCAACAATCAACGAACGTCTCATACCACTTCGAACACTCCCCTTGAACTCATGGCAAATCTAGAACCATTGTGGACTCAAAAACAAGCCTCATTTAGTCGATATGCATTTTATAGCATTTCCATCTCTTTTGCTATTAAAAGTTGGCCACAATGTCAAAATAGCCTTTTACAGCGTTTCTGAAATGCTATTATATCTCCTGGTTCAATTCTGCAACAATATGGTGTGAAAAACTAAACAAAACTGGCTTTCACAGCGTTTCTGCCTTTTTACAGTGTTTTAGAAGTGCTGCCAATGCTCAGGTGCGACACACGACGTGCGACATTAGCTCATTCTTGTTTCAGGACTTTCCATGATGTTTTTACTTTCCATAACGTTTTTCCAACGCTGTCAAATCTCACACGACATACGGCATGGGACATTCTTGTTCCAGGACTTTCCATGGCCTTTTTACTTTCCACGGTGTTTTTCCAACGCTTTCAAATCTCACATGACATATAGCATGCGACATGCGACATTCTTATTCCATGACTTTCCATGGCGTTTTTACTTTCCACAGCGTTTTTCCAATGCTGTCAAATCTCACACGACATAAGGCATGCGACATTCTTATTCCAGGACTTTCCATGGCGTATCTACTTTCCATAGCATTTTTCTAAGGCTGTCAAATGCAATAAATTTCCAAAACTTGATTTTTGGCTCGATTCTTGAAAATTCACCTGATCCGCTTGATTTTTCTTGACGAACCATGATTTTTCAACTTGCTAAATATGTTACCAAACACTCCCAAATTCTCCAAACCATCTCAACTCATAATCAATCATTTTCATCAACATCAAAACAACATTTCAACAAATGATTAAATCAATATATATGGATTTAAACATAGAAATAACACATGAAATTACCTTTTATAAGTTGCTAGGTTAGATCCTATGGTGATTCATATGAAAAAGTACACTTACCATGATGCAGATTTAAGGTAAAAGACTTGAAAATGATGAAATTTAGATCATAGAACTCATATACTTGACTGAATCCGCATGAGAGATGCATATCACACACCAATTCTTCAAAACAACTCAAAAACAATGAATTATGATCCCGGGTAGTGAAGAATTTGCTCTAAACTCTTCGATTCGATGAACTCTCTCTTTGAATGGCGTAGATCTAGCTTCAAATGATGTAGATCTTCAATCTTTACATGTATATCTAGAATTTTAATGGTGGAAAGGTGTGTTTGATTGAGCAAGGAGGATCACGAGCTCAACCAAATGAGAGAATGGAGAAAGTAAACTATTCTTCATGCCTCTTGCCCCCTATTTGTAGCCTCCCACCAGCCCACTAATGGGTCTCTCAAAATCAGCCCACTAATGGTTCAAAAATCTGAACAGCCAACTATAAAACCTAAAAACAACGATTCCTCCCAAATCGCTGAGCCAAACCTTTAATGTGACCACTCTATAGAAAGGGAAACATCATCTCCTTTCCAATGGCAGAGGTCTCAACACCTGGTTGGATCCGATTCAAAAGTTATGTGCTGCACAAGAATCACAGGGGCAAAATGTTCGCAAGAAAAATTGGTAAAAATTATGGATGTATCACATCGCCATAAACAACATATTAAAATATGAGAATGATTCAACCCTCAGAGAATAAAATAAAAATATTTTACGATCCTCCGATACGTAAAATGGGGGTTGTTACATTCTCCTTCCCCTAGGGATTTTGCCCTTGAAATCCTAGCAAACACAAGCAACCAAAACAATTCCGCATGCCTATCACTCATGAGCAGCCTATTCTATCATCCAAACTAGCAGCCATCAAACCATGCATCCATGGCCTTATCCTAGCATGCGGAATTCTAAAAACAAACACAATAGTACAAGCTACAATGATGTAAGGTAACACGATACTAACGGGTCGTACCAACGAAGAGTTCTGGATGAGTAGCCTTCATGCTATCTTCTGTCTCCCACGTACAATCGTCACCATCCTCACTCCATTGTATCTTGACTAGCTTAACCATCTTCCTCCTAAGTTGTTTCATGTCATTCCCCAAAACACGAAGCGGCTTACGAGGTCTCATAACTACGGTCTCTACTTCTAGATCTTCGTACTGTTCTGGTGATACCACTACATTCGAATCATGCACGCACTTCCGTAGAAATTACACATGGAAAACATTATGCACACTTGACATCTTCTTGGGTAACTCCAATCTATATACGATCTTTCCAATCCGCTCGATTATCGGAAATGGTCCAATGAACCTTGGGACCAACTTTTCTTTGCTTCCGAACCGAACAACATGTTTCAACAGCGAAATCTTCACGAATACCATATCGCCAACATCAAATTCCAAATCTTTTCGACGCTTATCAGCATAACTCTTCTGACGATCTTGGGATGCCTTCATTCGTTGTCGAACGATCTCGATACGATCTGATGTCTCTATGATCATCTCTGGCCCAAGTATCAACTTATCTCCAATTTCTAACAAGCGTACCAGAGAATTACACGGTCAACCATACAAAGCCTCATATGGTGCCATCCCAATGCTCGACTGGTAGCTATTATTATACACAAACTCAACTAGATGTAAATGGTCTTTCCGTGATCCCCAGAAGTCCAATTCACAAGCTCTTAGGAGATCTTCCAAAACTCAGTTAACCCTCTCGGTTTGACCATAGGTTTGGGGATGATAAGTTGTACTTAAACACAACTCGGTTTCCAAAGTCTCTTGCAAACTCTTTCAAAATCCACTGGTGAACAATGGATCCCAATCACTAACTACGCTATTTAGGATACCATGGAATTGAACTATCCATTTTATATAAAGCTCAGCCAACTTTGAAGTTGTCCTGCTCGATTTAACAGGAATGAACCTTGCACTTTTGGTCAAGCGATACATGATGACCCAAATTCCTCTGTTTCATGCCCTAGTTCTGGGTAGCCCATCGATAAAATCCATCGATATCTGCTCCCACTTCCACATAGGAACTTCTAACGCTGAAGCAATCCACTCGGCTTTTTCTGTTCAGCTTTCACTAACCGACAGTTCATACACTTGGAAATGAACTTTCTGATATCTCTTTTCATCCCTTCCCAGTAGTAGACTCGCTTCATGTCCTGATACATCTTGTTACAACCGGGATGAATCATCAACTTCGAATGATGACATTCCCTCAGAACCTCATCTCTCAATCCATCAATATCAAGAACAACCAGTCGTCCTTGCTTTCAAAGCCATCCCTCTTAATCGACCTCGAACTCTTTATTCTCTGGTTCCAACTTCTGGATAAACTCGACAAGTTTTGCATCTCGCTTTTAGATTTCTCCAATCCTTTTGATAAGAGTAGGCCTTATTGACAAATTTGCCAACATTTCAGGTTCCAACTCATACCTTGGCCTGAAATCAAACCCTTCCAAAAACTCGAGGCTCTTCCATTCCGAAAACATTGCTCCCAATCCTGCATGTCTTCGACTCAACGCATCTGCAACTGCGTTACCTTTACCAAGATTATAGCCTATATCAAAATCATATGATTCTAGAAACTACAACCACCGCCGCTGCCGAAGATTCAAATCATTTTAAGGGAAAAGATGCTTCAACGACTTATGATCCGTAAATAACTCGAATCGAGCCCCCAACAGGTAATGTCTTCACATCTTCAGAGAAAACACGATCGCTGCCAACTCTAAATCATGATTTGGATAATTCCTTTCGTGCAGCTTCAACTGTCGACTTGCGTAGGCCACAACCTTATCCTTCTGCATCATCACTGCTCCAAGTTCAGTACCACATGCATCAGTGTATACCACTATTTCTTCATTCCCGCTCGGAATTGTCAGAACAGGAGCACTCGTCAGTCTCTCTTTCATGAATCTAAAAGCTTGCTCACACTTTGCATCACATGTGAACACTTGGTTCTTCTTCGTCAATCCTGTTAATGGAGTATCTATCTTAGAGAAATCTTTGATAAACTGTCGGTAATAACCTGCCAATCCAAGGAAGTTTCTCACGTCCGTTGCACTCATAAGTCTATCCCAGTCCTGGATTACTGCCACCTTAGCAGGGTCAACCGCTATTCCATTTCCAAAAACTACATGGCCTAAGAATCTCACTTCGTTTTTCCAGAAGTGACACTTCGAAAACTTAGCCTTCAGCTGATGCTTTCGCAAGATTTCCAAAACAACTCGCAAGTGCGCCTTATGTTCTTCCTCGTTTCGGGAGTAAACCAGAATATCATCCACGAACACAAGCACAAACTTGTTCAACTGATCTTTGGAAACCTTATTCATAAGATTCATGAAGTACGCTGGCGCGTTAGTCAACCCAAATGGCATTACCAACCATTCGAAGAAACCAGATGGTATCCTAAAAGTAGTCTTCGATACACTATCCTACGCCACCCTCAACTGGTGAAATCCCGTTGTCAAATCCATTTGAAAAAATACTTTGGCTTCGTGAAGTTGATCGAACAACTCATCGATCCTTGGCAATGGATACTTGTTCTTCTTGGTTACCTTATTTAGCTCACAGTAGTCCACACACAATCTCAACGATCCATCAAGCATGGTTGCAAACACAACTGTTGCTCCCCATTCAGATACACTTCTCTGAATGAATCCTTTTCCCAAAAGGTCACGAATTTGCACCTCTAACTCTCGATGTTCCTTAGGCGCCATTCGCCTAAGAGGCATAACGATAGGTCTAACACCCTCAACTAAGTTGATTCTAAACTCGATCTCACGATGCGGCGGCAAACCATTGACTTCTTCAAAGACGTCCACAAACTTATTAGCAATTAGCACAGATGACAAGTCTTCCTGTGGAATCACAAGTGAATACAAAAAGCTCACGAAGACACCATCTTCGGGATTACACCAAATCAGAACCTTTCACCCTTCCATATTCCCGACTCTCACCTCAAACTTCTCGCAATTCACTCTCGTCGCATACCTCTTGAGCCAATCCATGCCCAAGAAGACCCCAAACCCAACGAAGTTCAAAACAAAGTAATCACACACAAAAGAGCAACCATGACTCGATAAGACTAGACCACGACAAAGCATACAAAGGCTGGACGAACCCCCAACTGGATTAGTCACAACCAAAGGTCTATCACATATCTCGGGTTCCAAAGCCAAGCGGCACACAAGCTCATTACAGATGAAAGAATGTGATGCTCCAGTATCAAACAACACATGAACTGAAACACCTTTAACTGAAAGAGTACCTTGAATGACAACACCCTTTCCTTTCTCCTCTGCGGTAGAAGCTCTTGAAGAAGATGGCACAGCTTCCAAAGCATAAGCCTTTACAACCTGCTTACCCTTAGCGAATTCTGGATAATCCTTCTTTTCATGCCCAGGCTTTCCACACTTAAAGCACTTCGTCTCAGCTTTGGCATTCTTGCATTCATTAGAGAAATGACCCTTCTGTTGGCAGTTATAGCTAACCACCTCACACTTAGGCTTCTTCTTACTATCCTTTCCCTTCTGTTGTTGTTGCTTTCTCTTCTTATTGTTATTACCACCCTATTGTGGTTTCTAAGCTTCCTTAGTTCCAATGACAACATTTTCTTTTTTAGGAAACAAACTTTCATGTCGAACAAGTTTTTCCACAATCTTCTTATATAGATCGTCAAGATGATCCACTAACGGCCTTTCGATGTATCCAAACTCATCACAAACTTCTCGTTCTTCTAATAAGGGGAATCAATGTATGAAAGAGCATATTTGGACAATGCTTAAAAGTCATTAACATAATCAAACACCGGTCTACCATTCTTTTCAGCTCCACAAATTTCTTGAACAGAACAGACTTCTGAGCAGTAGAGATAAATTTCATCTCGAATTTAACTTGGAACTGATCCCAAGTTATTTCTTCTTTCAGAGTCTCAAGCGTAACAGAATTCCACCACTTCTTGGCCCTACCTTGCAGCTGCCTTGAAGCAAGCTTTCTCTTAGTTGCATCCTCTGAACCCAAGTCTCCAAAAATGTGAATACAAGTGTTTAACCACATTTGAACTTCTTCGGTCAGCTCTGTTCCTTTGAATGGTTTTCTCCTAGAGATGTGAAGTCTTTACACAGCTTCGTAAAATCCACAACCTTAGACACTTACACATCTACATCTACCGTGGCTACCACTAGAGCGAGTACCCTTCTCATGAATACTTCCATCATAGCCTCATACATGGCTAGGTAATCTAGTGTACCACCATTTCCCACTCCAGGCACAACCTCCTCCCTAGTAGTATGTTTAAAGTTCATCGACTCATTCTAAATCTGCAAATTAGAATGATTAGCCACTTGCAAGAAAAATTTCTAATGGAGTTCAAACGCAAATTTACTATATAGTATTATATAGTATTCATCCATCAAAATCTACAAATATGTCTCATACATTATTACATTTTTGAACTTTGGTTAAAATCGATAACCAGAGCTCTAATACCAAATATGACGACCGCCCATAACCCCTGCACTAAACAAGAGGAATAATGCGCTGAAAGGTGTGCCAGGCAGCTATGGATGATCATCTAGGTATGAAACTCAGTCGAAACCTATCGTAAATCTCACAGCGCAAGGATATATTATAATAGAACATATACAATAGGTAATATTAGTGAAGCATATTTGAGCAGAAATTCCAAAATTTTAAAACAACTAGAAAGTATATCCATACACCAGGATTGCAACATATGTTTGTACAAATTTGCCTCACCACAGAACTCAGAGTAGAATAACAAATGGCAGAAATCCAAATACTATATAGCAAGAAAGATAGTACACCAGCCTCCTGCACGCCTCCGAACTGAAACATCGTCCTCACTAAGCTATCACCTTCTACCTAGTCTGCCCATCCAAAACCGAATGAACAACCCAAGGTAACAAGAGGGAAACATAAAACCTTGAGTCAGACAACAGTCTTAGTGAGTCGTAAAATAGCTAACGAACATCATCAATAAAGTATATGAGAATAGGCAGATAACCAAACTAATCTACCTACTTCACCAGAGAAGAAACTCAGACTCATCTTCCGTACATCAGACAGTGATTGCCTTTACAAAACAAGCATTTCAACCATATATCCATGGAAATCAAATAACCATTCATTCATGGCAATCAGAAGTAACCAACAATATCAATCATAACAACTAATTACATATCTCACGTAACCATCGTAATCGAGCTCAACATCCCACAAGCACAAGCCCCAGAGGCCTAAATCAATATCAGACAAGCACCCAAGAAATATCTCCCTCGACGTCAAACATTCCAAGTGATACGGTACAAACAAAACAACCAATCGTACATGACAGACTTTGGCTATCACCGCCAATCCTGCTTTGAAACCATCGCTAATCGTATGACTGGCCATATCATCCTGCCATCCATCAAGGGTTAATGGTAACCCTGGTTCTAGCAAAAACTCCATACGCCTTTCAACTATACATGTTTAGGCCTTTCAATGATACCCAGGGCACTCGGGCATACAACCAGTCTTTTAGATATCTCTATTGTACCCCTGCTTTGAGCCCGCTAGAGACTATGACAAAGATAATCTATCAGCCTTCAATACCTTTATTCTCGACACTTACGACTATTCACAAGCTCAAAACACGCTTGAGCAACCATTATCCACCAACTCAAAACACCCTTGACTTATCTTCACATGCGTTGCTTTTCAATGATCAACGAATGTCTCACATCTTTTCAAACATTCCCCCTTGAACTCGTGTCGAAGCTAGAACAATTGTCGACTCAAAAACAAGCTTCATTTGGTCAATACTTCATTTTATAGCATTTCCAGCTCTTTTGCTATGAAAAACTGGCCACAATGTCAAAACAGCCTTTTACAGTGTTCTGAAATGCTATTATATCTCCTAATTCAACAATCTGATGTGAAAAACTGACTTTCACAGTGTTTCTGCCTTTTTACAGCGTTTTAGAAGTGCTGTCAATGCTCAATGCGACATGCGACATTAGCTCATTCTTGTTTCAGGACTTTCCATAGCGTTTTTCCAATGTTGTCAGATCTCACACGACATACGGTATGCGACATACAACATTCTTGTTCTAGGACTTTCCATGGCGTTTTTACTTTCCACGGCATTTTTTCAACGCTGTCAAATCTCACACGACATACGGCATGTGACATGCGACATTCTTGTTGTAGGACTTTCCATGGCGTTTTTACTTTCCACAGTGTTTTTCCAATGTTGTCAAATCTCACACGACATACGGCATGCGACATTCTTGTTCTAGGACTTTCCATGGTGTTTTAACTTTCCACAGCATTTTTCCAACGATGTCAAATGTTTTAAATTTCCTGAACTTGATTTTTGTCCCAATTCTTGAAAATTCACCCGATCTGCTTGATTTTGCTTGACGAACCATGATTTTTCTACTTGCCAAACACTCCCAAACTCTTCAATCCATCTCAACTCAAAATCAATCAATTTCATCAACAAATCATCAACATCAAAACAACGATTCAACAATTGATTAAATCAATATATGTGGATCTAAACATAGAATTAACACATGAAATTACCTTTTATAAGTTGCTAGATTAGATCCTATGGTGATTCATATGAAAATACACTTACCATGATGTAGATCTAAGGAAAACGACTTGAAAATGGTTAAATTAAGATCGTAGAACTCATACTTGATTTAATCCGCGTGAGAGATGCATATCACTCACCAATTCTTCAAAACAACTCAAAAGCAATGAATTATAATTCCGGACAGCGAAGAATTTGCTCTAAGCTCTTCAATTCGATGAACTCTCTCTTGGAATGGCATAGATCTAGCTTCAAACGATGTAGAACTTCAATCTTCACATGTAGATCTAGGATTATTGTGGAAAGGTGTATTTGATTGAGCAAGGAGGATCACGAGCTCAACCAAATAAGAGAATGAAGAAAGTAAACCATTTTCCATGCCTCTAACCCCCTACTTATTGCCTCCCACCAGCCCACTAATGGGCCTCTCCAAATCAGCCCACTAATGGTTCAAAAAGCTAAACAACCAACTGTAAAACCTTAAAACAACGATTCCTCCCAAATCGTTGATCCAAATCTTTAATGTGACCACTCTACGGAAAGGGAAACATCATTTCCTTTCCAATGGCATAAGTCTCAACACCTAATTCGATCTAAGTCAAAAGTTATGCGCTGCACAAGACTAACAGGGGAAAAATGGTCATAAATAAAATTGGTAAAAAATTATGGACGTGTCTCACATCCCCATAAATAACATATTAAAATATGAGAACGATCCAACCCTCAGGGAATAAAATAGAAATATTTTACGATCCTCCGATACGTAAAATGCAGGCTGTCACACACACACACACACACACACACATATATATATATATATATATATATAAAATGATATGTACGAGTGGTTGCTATGGATGTTATATTGACTGTTATTAGTAATTATATGTTCACTGCACATATACTCACACATATGTGGAATGATACGGGTATTGGTTAAGTCTCAATCCATTTTGGTAATATAGTTAAATATTATATTCAATTAAATAAGGAGTAAAAAATATAAATTGTATTTTGGTACTCGAAACGGTTTGGAAATGGATTTGAAGCGTTTTTAAAAAACTTTTGAAAATGTGGAAATTTATTTGGAAAAGATTTTGAGTATAAATGGCTTGTCGAAATTTGAAATCGATTTTGAATAGTAAAATTGAAAATTGAAGTTGCGTTTGATATATAAATGATGTCAAAATTTCAAATTGGTTATTCCAGTTATCTTATATTATATTTAATTTGATTTCAGGAAAGTATGGGTTTCAAAAGATCAATTTTTGAAAAATATTATTATTTTATTTATAAAAAATTATTTTAATATTCATTTAAATTAAATGATTAATTTTAAAGTGAAAATTTTGAAATATTAATTTCAAATATTATTGTATATATTAAACAAATTTTAAAAGTATTTTGAAATAATCGGACTGGTTTTTGATATAAAGTTGAATTATGGTATTAATAGGACTAGTCGCGCGACAATAGTTCGCGAATTTCAGCCATAAACTTCAGGAGGAATGGTTGTTTTTAAATGACATTTGTTTTCAATTGAAAAAGAAAGTTTAAAATAAATATTTGTTTTTAAATAATGGTAAACGACTATTTTTAAATTTTAACAAATATGGATTTTTTTGGTAAAATCATAATTAATTATTTAAAAGTGTTTTGAGTTGGAAATATGAAGTCTTGGATTATATAAAGGTTATTTTAATCAAACTAGCTGGCATAGGCTATTTTGAAACGCTTTTTGTAACTCTTTCGAAATGCTTTTTTGGTAATGTTTTGTTTTAAAGTTTTAAACGATTCTACGACTTTGGAAATCATTTTCAAATGATAAATAAAGTGTTTTGGGAAGTTTAAAATATTTAAACAAGTTGGTTATAAGTAAATTCAAGTTTATTTAATATTTAAAGGTATTCCCAATTTTAAATAAATTGGATTTGGATGGAAATAATCTCCATATATTTAATGTTAAATTTCATAAGCTAATATAATTTCTGTTTAAATCTTATATTTAGTATTAATTGTGTTTGGATTTGTTGTGAATGGTGTATTAAATAACAACATTATTAAACCCAGTTAAGATTAAGTTGTTCTGGAAAGAAAAAAGGATTATAATCCTTTAATAAAGATTCATGAGAATGTTATTACTTAAGCAGTAAGTAATAATTTTTAGGTAAATAAAATTTTGGTTAAAGAATTAATAAATGGTTTTAAATTAATGAGTGGAAAGTTAAGGAACAAAATGAAAGGATTTTTTAAGGAAAATTTTCTTTGATTAAGATTTTATGGCCTTCGATAAAAGATCTTTTGAGGACAAATAGAGGTAAATCTTTGTTGAAAGGGTAAGAAAGGAATATGGAATTATTTTCTAATGATTTATCAAGACTTTTGAAAATAATAATAAAAGGTTTGTAAAAGGAAGTCTCTTTGATTAAGTTGTATAAATCTTGGTTTTGAAAAATCATGAAGCAATTTTACGGATTTTGTTTCCAAATTATGAAATAAATGATCTAAATTTTTCGTAAGATTTTAATTTAACCAATCAAAGTAAAATGAGACTTAATGGATCCTATATTTCCATATTGTTTTAAATTAGCGCTTATTATTCGGAAAGGTCGGGATCATGTTTCTAGATGAAAACCATTCTAAATAATTATATGATGATTATGGAGCAATTGAAGATATTGAAGACGGTGGTTGAAGACGAGGGATCTTCACATCGAATAGATTACTCCCTGATGTCTCGGTTGGTCAGTACACCTAATATGGTGTTACCTGTAGCAGTGGTCCAGACGTACTTATGGATTCTTCGAATTTGCAAGGGCCTCTCTCCATTATGGACAAGGAATAAGGTGCCTTCGGTTTCATTCAGATCTAGAACGGACTTGTATGGATGTGTGTCTGAAATTGTACTTTGTAATATATTGATTGATCTTTACTAAACATATTTCTATTGGTGGTGGAGAATATGTTCTCTTAGCTTAACACCCTTCGTTGAGACGTACAAGCTAAAAGGTGATATGGTTAGTGATTATCAATTATATGTTATGAAATGATAGTGTGGCATGCCAAGTGATTGAGCTGCAGGTGATCAAAGCATGGCTTTAGGATAAAGTGTAGCTTTTTGTAATGAGACTTCTCAAGCCTTACAACCTGGTAATGTCCCAAAACAGGATTATGGTAGCAAGGCTATTTTAATTGCTTCCATTAAGGTATGATTATTCCCTTGTAGATACAAAGTTATACCATGGTATGGAGCCCATGTATTTACTTATGTGGAAAACTACTTTATGTGAATGCTGGAAATGAGCACTCGGTTGAAGGTTGGTTACAATCAGGGAATGTCATATTCGTGTCGCCATCTAGCAGATTCAACCATAGAGCTGGTCCAGCCTTGTGTTGCCAAGAAAGCATGAGCTGTTTTCTTACGGGTACATCCCTCTAGAGGTGTTCTCATTGGTTAAGGAAGATCCTTTGCGTTGGTCATTTTTGGCATCCAATTCACCACTACGAGCCTTACTATTTTAGTTGTATACCTATACGTCAACATACTAGGATGGGGTATTATGTTGACTAAGATTGATACATTTACTTGCAAAGTGATTTTCAACACTTTGAACTAATAATAATAATGAATGGTTTTCTCGTATCAAGCATATTTGGTTATCATAAGGAAAAAACTCGCCCATTGATGTGCGCTTACATTGTGTGATATAGGACGAACCTTATGAAAGCTTCATTTTCCAAAAAGCATTGTGAATTTTATGCACTGGTATTCATAAGGAAAAAACCTGTTTTGTGTTTATATGGTGTGGTCTTATAAGTTAACTCACTTTAAAATAAATATAACCGTTTTAAGTTTCTCACACCAGTCCCATGACTAAGCTAGAGTTTATTGTTCTTCCACCTTAACTATGGGTGCACATAAATTTCCGCATGGGCAGCCTAGTAGTTGTGGTTTGCAGATTATTCTTGGAATCAGTTTAAAGTAAGTGCCGGAATTTGGACTAGAGTTGTCATATGGATCATATTAGTATTCTTCCGCTAAGCATTTGTGTTTTCCGCTGTGTAATTATCATACTTTGATATCTCGTTGTAACTCTAATGTAAGAAATTGCTATAGTAATAAAAGTTCTTTTGTTTTTGTTATGATGTGTTACTACCCCCAATAACAATCTTCTTTACGAACGGTTTGAGTTGGTTTAGTTGCCGACTTAAAGCGGGTAAAAAGGCAGATCGTTACACATATCATAGCAGCTATCTTGATAAAGAGTAACAATACATATAACTAAAAAATTATGTACATGGTATCACTATCATTACTTACCGAGGAGATACACTTGTGAACTACCAACTGAAGAATATTTGTATCCTCAAAAAATAACATTGTCTCGTTGCAGTTGCAATAAATATATCCATCGCCATCAGTCATTGTGACGACCGCCCACAACCCCTACACTAAACAAGAGGAATAATGCCCTGAAAGGTGTGCTAGGCAGCTGTGGACGATCACCATAGGTAAATAACAACATCAGATCGTGTCGTAGAACTCACAGCACAAGGATAAAATATAGTAGAAAATATACAACATGTAATAATAGTGAAGCATCATATAACAAACTTTTGAAACTTTCACAACCTCCTGAAAGATTATCCAAACATCATAGAAAATATCAAAGTCAGTACATAAAGCCTCACTACAACACTCATAGAGCAACTCAAACAGTGGAAACAGAAATACTAGATAGTAATAAAACTAGTATGTAAGACTCCAGCTCGCCTCCGAACTGCAACATTTTCCTCACTAAGCTATCACCTGTCATCTGCCACCTAGTCTGCCCATCCACAACCAGATGAACAGCCGAAGGTAATAAGAGGGAAACATAAAAGCTTGAGTCAGACAATAGTCTTTGTGAGCAATAAACAGCTAACAAACATTAACAATAAAGTATACGAGAATGGATAGATAAACATACTAATCTACCCACAACACCAAAGAAGAACTCAACCATGTCTTCCCTACATCGGATAGTGATAACCTTTACACCAAACACTTCAACGGTTCATTCATAAAAACCGGAACAAATAAACATTCATGGAAATCAGAAGCAAGCACCACTAGCACTCATAACATCCAGATTATATGTATCTCACTTAAACCATCCAAATCGAATTCAACATCCCTCAAGCGCAAGCTCCAGAGTCCTAGACCAATATCGGACAAGCACCAAAGAAACATCTCCTTCGACGTTGGACAATTTACTTGAGACGGTACAAACAAGGCAATTAATTAGCCACGACAGACTCTGGCTATCACGGCCAATCCTGCTACGAAACTATCGTTAATTGTATGATGGCCAGCCTTGTCATATGACAAGGGCTAATGGTAACCCCGGTTCCAGCATAAACTCCATACGCCTTTCAATGATACGTATGTTGTCCAACCTTGACAACTAGGCCTTTCAATGATACCCAAGGTACTCAACCAGCAACCTTCCGGTCTTTTGAGTGCCCCCGTTGTACCCCTGCTTTGAGCATGTTAGAACTTACGACAATAATAACTTCTCATCCTACGTATCTCTAGTCATCCAACCCTACGACTTTCCATAGCTCAAGCAACCTTCTCAAGCAACCATTATTCACCAATTCACGACCTTTGAGTTATCATCTCAGTCGTTGTTCTACACCGATCAACAAAAACATCCAACACTTTGAATATTCCCACTTGAACTTACTTCAAAGTCACAACATCACTGATCCAAATTACACCGCTGCGCTACAGCTAGGGTTCGGGGGGTTGCCCTCGAATATATTTTTTCAGGCCTTTTTGTTTAAACCTGGTCATACCCAAAAAATATAATTTTTCAAAAATAACCCTATGCGACCGACCCATCTTCTTGGGCCCGACCTACCCAAACCTTCCAGACTGGCCGACCCATCCCTCAACATCCAGACCAACCCGACCTCTTGTGAAACACGACTAACCCAATATCTGAAGCAAGGACCGACCGACCGACCCACTTTCGCACAATCCAACTCCTGAAATGATGATCGACCGACCCAATATCTGAAGTAAGGACCGACCGACCCAATATCTGAAGCAACGTCCGATCGAACCAATATTTGAAGCAAGGACCAACCGACCCAACCATCACGCTCAACCGACCCACTTCCAACCGACCAGCCTCTGACTTGTTCCCCAAGACAAGGATTTCGGCCGACCCGGTTCATGATCGACCGACCCAACCATGCCGACCGACCCAACTCTTGGATAGACCCAATTCACCCATGAATTCAACCAAAACTTTGCCAAATGACCAATTCGATGAAACCAACATTCATCCAATACAGCCACAAGCATGTTATAACAATTTCCATCAAAAGTTGTGTAAACTTTACCAAAATCATGATAAATGAACATGTGAACAAAACGATGGTTCTAACTTGCATGAACATATGAAATTACATAGAAATTACTGGTTTAAAGTTGCTAAATTAGATCCTATGGTGATTCATATGAAAATGGACTTACTGTGATGTAGATCTAAGGAAAACGACTTGAATGTGATGAAAAACAAGATCAAACACTCATATACTTGATTGAATCCGTGTGAGAGATGCATATCACTCACCAATTCTCCAGAACAAGTTTAAAGCAATGAAATATGATTCCACACAGCGCAGAATTTGGTCCAAACTCTCGATTTGATGATCTCACCCTTTGATTTGAGTAGATCTAGCCTCAAATGTTGTAGATCTTCGATTCTCTAAGCTTTAACGGTGGAAAGGTAAAGAGAATGGAGAAATTAAGGAGCTCTCACTCTTTCAAATGAGAAAATAGATAAAGTAAACTATTCTCTATACCTTCTACCCTCTATTTATAGCCTCCACCAGCCCACTAATGGGCCTCTCTAAATCAGCCTATTGCGGCTTACCAAACCTGAACAACCAACTGTTAAACCTTAAAACAGCGATTCCTCCCAAACCGCTGAGCCAAATCTTTAATGTGACCACTCTACGGAAAGGAAAAATCATTTCCTTTCTAATGGCATAGGTCTTAACACTTGATTCAACCTGAATCAAAGGTTATTCCCTGTACAAGACTGATAGGGGCAAAATGGTCACAAACAAAATTGGTAAAAATAATGGACATGTCTCACATCCCCGTAAGCAACATATTAAAATATGAGAATGATCCAACCCTCAGGGAATAAAATAAAAGTATTTTATATCTTCAATACGTAAAATGCGGGCTGTTACGGTCACTGTCAAAATCATAACTTAATCGAATCATTTCATAAGGATTCTAATATTGAGCAACATAGACAGACCATTACAGCTAAATGGACATAGTATATTATAAAACATAAAATAAGAAAGCAAAAAAAAAAACCTTACCTTCATAGTAGATATAATGATACCTGACAGAAACATCTTGGTTACCATATGTAAAACGTGTAAATATCCAAAAGGAAAAGTTAAACAAAAACAAGAAAACTTAAAGAACTATTATTATTGAAATATATTTATATACCAAGAAAGTGTTAACAGCTTATATCTCCTGACCCAAAAGAAGTTACAATTGTAATCTTTATTACAAAGATGCATGCATTATTACAAATGGATTAGGATTTAATAGCGCATAAATAAGGAAACTGAAACTTACGCTTGGCCCGCATAAATCATTAGCACTGAAAATTCCAAAACATACTTTAAAATAAGAGAGGTAAAATTAAATAGTAATAATTAAACTAAAACTTATCGACACAAAGAAAGGACTCTAGACGGATTAGGAATTCTCCACCCACCAGTATGAGAAGACAAAGTTTAAAGAGAACTCGAAGAAAAACTACTTTGAATATCAAAATAAAGAAATTGTGAAACAATATATATGGTTTGGAATGAATAAATGGAGAGTGATGAAATTAATAAGAGGAGACAATATGTTTGGAGAATTGAACCAAATGTTGCTATTAGATAAATCAATGCTTTCAACATGAAGTCCCATATCATGCCTCTAATCAAGAAATTATTCTTGTTGAATCATTAAGAACCAGTAAAAATATATGATCTAATGAGCTATATTTATACTCTCTAGCGATCAACTGATCGTACTAAATTTTATACATCCAAGTCTAGGACTAAAAAAATAAATTCACTTATGAATTATGTTAATACCAAAAATGGCACTAACACCCCAAGAGGTGTATTAACACTTTAAATTTATTAAAAACAAAGTTAAGAGCAGGTAAGTGCAGAAATTAACAAAAGTAGATAGCGTTTATAGTGGCTCAGCCTTAGATTTGTCCTACGTCCACTTTGAAGGATGATTTCATTATTCTCTTCATCATAAGGTACACATTCAATATCACTGTATACATTTTCTATCTTTTAACAATAATTCTCTCTTTTCTCTCTACAACTTCTCGATTCTTCCTTGAGAAGGCTCGAAGTCTCACTAGTATCGACGAGTGTTTAAATAGATCTTCAATAATCGTGTATGGCGATGATCTTCGATGAATTCTCGATGGAGATATTGATGGAGATGCTTGAATTAAGCTTGAAGATGATTTAATGGAGTTGGAGATGTTTAAGCAATGTCGGAGATTGAAAATGGCAGCCCTTCGGGGAGAAAATTTCGGTCCCTTTAATGTGTGAGAAGGTGGGATATTTATAGTCGAAGCTATGGAGTGGAATGGTGGTCTTGAAATAATGTGCGTTCAGGCCTGATGGATCAGCATCTGATCCATGCCACATGGCATGCGATTCGTCCTTGTATTTACACAACCAATCCACATAAAAGTACCGACGATCCATAAAAGAACATCATGACCGATCCATAATGTAAAAGGTAACTGATCCGTCACATTCATGCGTTGTTGATCCATCGTGCAAATAACAACCAATCCATCTTTTTAGAGCTCAACCGATCCATCATGTAAAAGTACGATCGATCCATCACCATAAAGATGCGCGATCCATGCTTTATAATGTCACTGATCCATCCTTTTAGGCGGCAATGATTCATGCCATGGAAAGGCTGCCGACCCATGCTATTTCTAGAACAGATCCATCATCATAATAGCCCGTCGATCCATCACATTCTGTTGCAACCGATCCATTGTTATAAAGCCTAATATATTCATAGCATAGCTCCACCGATCCATGGGACAGACCATGGCCGATCCATCAACATAAAATTCAACCAACCCATTCATATGGGTTTTACAACCGCGTTTCACAACAGGGTTAACATTTGCTTCTCAGAACTTATAATTTTTGCATGTAAAGAATGTGAGCTTCGAATTTCAATGGTTTTGATATTATTTGATGGATCGTGATATGTTCTTTGTTGGACTGGAACATTTTCTTCATAGTGGATCTCAAAGGCATTTCCAATGGGTCCCACGCATTCTTTATGCAGTTGCCTTATATCCTCCTTTTGGATCTACCTCTTTCACTTTACCTTTTTAGCTGGAAGAAACATTTTAATGGTGGGGAAACTTTTCTGAGAGATCTGATCTTTCTTTTTCGCTTTCCAACGTCTTCTCCGATGTTGATCTCCTAGCGCCACCGTCCAGATTTGACCTTGCCAACCGTTATCGGTCAAAAAAGTCCCTTCGTTCAGTCAATTTGGGCTCAAATTTCAAGCCGATTTTATTCAAATTAAACTCAAACGTGAGTCCATTCAGATCTGAGTCATAATATGCTTTATCCTCGCCATATCATCAGCGATTGATGGTTTTGCCTATTTCACATCGACTGGTTTTTAGGCATTTATGGTTTACGGAATCAAATTGGATTTTTGGTATTTCAATGTTTTTTTGTGAATTTTGGCATATCAATCATTCACGGTTTTATGATGATTTGTGTTTTGAATTAGCATCAGCGACTTGAATTCGGACTGGCAAATTCTATTGTAACTATTCACAGATTTGTACTTTAATTTGAGTCCGACACTTTGATATTTATCATAATATGTTCCGATTGCAACTTTTTTGAGTTAATGTATGAAATCCCGTTGGGTAACTATGTGAATCTCTTTGAGTAATTTTGCGATTTCCAACTCTTGGTACTTCGATTAAAACTTTCCACTTTTGATGTTTGGGATGATGCACACGAATCTGCTTGTTGGCATTGATAATTTAGTGATCCGACTCGATCCTGTTGATTTTGAACTTAGATGTTAGAACTCAGTTGTGATCCTGCTATGATATGCGAATCTTTGTGTGACTTGGTTTTGAGTTTTCTGACTCATCTCATCGTTTTGATAATCATGCTTCAAAATCAGTTGTAACTTTTGTGTGAATTGCATCTTTTGATGATCAATGCTTTGAACTTGAGTTGCAGTTTTAATATGTCGAACACTTGTAATTTATTGGTGATGCATGGACATATTTATTGATCACTTGTCGTCGTTGGATCGCTCAAGATTGAATTCGGCAAGAATTTCAATGGATCAGATGCATACGATCCATGATGGGTTGGCTATGCACGATCCATAATGGGTCGACTATGCACGATCCATGATGGGTCGGCTATGCATGACCCAAGATGGATCGGCTATGCACGACCCAAGATGGATCGGGTTCGCACGATCCATGGTTGGTCGGTTGTCTTTAGGGTCTTTTGGTCGATGTTTTTTATGAAGCGATTCAAGTTTTGAAAAGCGATCAACCACTTGAATTTGCAACTTAAAACTGAACATTCCTTTTCACTGCTACTTGTCCTGTAACAACAAAAAACACTTGCATGTTTCTAGGCCAATGTTTTGACTGCGGCCATATCGAAAACATATTAGATAATCATTAAAAAATTAACTACAGCGAATTTTATGACTTAAATTGAATGACGTGCCTATAAAGAACCATTTCATTTGACCATTTATAACTCGTCAAACATCGTCTGCATAGATATGACACTACAATTTGAATTCGCAACGACGCTTGAGATCAACTATTTGACACATGCCGACTATAGATTTCAAGCTTCGCTTTTTTAATGACTTGTATAATTATGCACAACACTTCTCACTTAGGAAATGCACACCTGTGATTTATTTATAAATATGATTCCTTGTGTAAATAGGATACCCGACAGAAATCTCATCACTGGTCTGAAGAAACAACTACATCTACTCAAACCTGAGTTTCTGCTCAAGTCTTTGGAGCTATGATGACTGCAGCTCCTAGGACGGAATCAAACTAGTTTGTTCCTGGTCATTGTCCCCTTAGCAGTGCGCCATCAGAGAGATGCTCTACAATGCTTATTCCATGTGTTTTTAAGCAGCTACGTACTCAATTTGGCATCCCCGATGTTGAGGCGATATTACCGAGGAAAGACATGACTATTGATCGATCGCCTTTTCGGCTTTGTAGCAGTTATCCGCCATATGTTGATGAATGGAGCTGTTCCTCCTTTCAATCCATTCTTACAGATGACCCTTCAACATTTAGCTATTTCCTCATTTCAGCTACACCCAAATGGATATGCCATTTTAATTGGGCTTTTTGTGCTTTTCATGCGGACAAGGCGTTGCATGCTTACCTTCCAGGATATATGTTACTTATGTGTTTTTAAGAGGAGGAAAGAACACCCTTCTATTGTCTTTGTCGAAGGCGCTCAGAATCGCAAACTTATCTTTGAGTTATCTGATAGTGCATAGGGATTCCTTAACTAGTTCTTTTTTGTTTGATGCCTGGAGAGCTTCCAGGGAAATTGGATATAAGGAGGTGAACATATTTGTTCAGAGCTCCTTATCCAGTTTCTTTCTAAGTCTCGATCATTAAATCTTCCTTTTTCTTTTGTAGAAATTCCGTATCTTGTGAAAAATTCCAAAGACTCTGCTGCTTGTAAGTCTGCTCTTGTGTCCTTAATGGCCGTCAAAGACGAGGAAAGGACTAAGAAGTTTCTAATTAAAGAAGAAATTCTTCGTTAATATACTTTGCTCGACCCTTCGCGATATTTTCTTTTTGGAGGAACTTCTTCAACTCCTCACTCTGCACCTGAAGCATTGGGTGCCTCAGCTTATGGTGGGGATATTGCATTAAAAGATTCCACTGAGGATCTGGCTTTAAAAAAATGCTTGGATCCTGCCGGTGGAAATGGCTCGTCTGACCAACCCAAACTGCCTCCTATTGTTGAGGAAGAGGTTGTGCAGCATGAAGATAAATCTATCTTGAAGACTGGTAAGCATCTCGAGGAAGGAGAGATCGCGAGTAAAGGCGATTCTTCTATTGAAAGAGTTGATGCTAACCCCACGTTTCCGACCACCGCTGGGGATGATTTTTTGGATGTGTATAGGAGTTTGAGTGATCTTAACGTTACTTCAAGCGAGCTTGATACGAATGATATCGTAACTTCAAAATTAGTTGCATTGGTTTCAAGGATGTCTTTTGAATTAGCTCAAACTCCACGAAAACTTATCCTTGAAATTATAGCCTCTTTAACTCCAAAATCGACGAGTGGTTCGTTGTTTGATGCGCGTCAGAGCACACAAAACACGCACTTAGAGCTTTCAATATATTACATGTGCCTTCTGTCCTGTCCTTGTGCTTCCTATTTTAATCACTGAACTCTTGTTTTCTTTTGTTTCAGGTCAAACCATGGGTCACAAATATGTGAGTGAATTCAACTACTACGGAGGTTCTTATAATCCACGATACTATAAACCACCCCATTCTTATGATGAAACTGATGAACAAAGAAGAGTGAGGAAGGCTAAGGAGGCACGAAATCAGGCTAAAAAGATGAAAGGATCAAGAAAGATCGTGATGATCGCCATTAGCGGGAAGACAAGAGAGAGTTGATCGGAAGCGGAAAAGAGACCGGGATGACAAGGATAAAGACCGTGGTGGAGATAACTCACTAACAGCTCCAAAACAAATAAAGATCATGCTTCCACAATGCAAACTACTCTGCCAATGTCCGTGTGCCTTATACTTGTTGCACTCAAGCTACAAGCTCTCCTCCCATTGATATTCAACAAATTATTCAAAGTCCACCTTACTCTCTCTCGAAAGCACCTAACACACTCTCCTCTCGATTGACTCACTGGTTCTTGAAGAGAGTTCCTTTTGATTTGACATAACTCCAATAGACAAAGAGGCCAGGCTTAACAATCTTGACATAGTGAAGGCTGACATTGAGAAGCTGCCTTACTGGCAAAAGTTAGTTGATGAACTTCAGAGCATCAACAGATGCAACATGAAGCTATGCTGACCATGGAGAATGATAAAACCAAATGGGATAAGACTCTTAAGGCCCGCGATGCCAACATTAAATCCCTTTCCAAGAAGAACACTGAGCTAGAGGCTGAAAATCAGAGGCTCAAAGTCAAACTTGCTGCTATTACCTCTTCTATAAATAGAAAAAAATCTTGATGAGTACTCAATTTAAGGATGCTCATTCTGCTTAGAAGAATGTTAAGGATAGATTGGTCGTGGAGCAGTAAGGCACTGTCCGGTTGGAGAAAAGAGTTAGTTCCCAGGACTTGGAGATTTCCTCGCTTAGAGCCAGAGTGGAGGAACTTGAGCGGGAGAGAAATCAGGCTCTTTCCGGTAAGGCTGCTGCTGAGAAAACGCATGCAGATGCCAAGGCCAGTTTCAACGACACCTTATTCAAGTTATGTACTTTCAGTGTCATGGGAAAAGGCAGTTTATATTTTCTGCAAGACAACTTTCCGATAACTTTGCTGAGGTCTGGAAATCAGTTCTTGCGCATCTTGATGGTGCTGGTTATTCAGAGGAGGAGGTCATTGTACATTATCTGAATGAAGAATCTTGCACTGCCTTAGCCAAGGGAAAAGAATAGCTTATGAAGGAGCGTAGCCTAGCGACTGCTGCTGGATCTTCCAGGGAGCATGTCCCTGACACAACTACTACCACTGTTGACCCTACTCCTACTATTGTTAATGTTTATAATCCCAAGGCTGATATTATGCCTTCTATTTATCCCATCGATAGTACTGGAGAAAAGAAAAAGGCTGCTGAAAAGCATTTAGAGGATGATGATGGCAGCGGTGATGACCCAGATACTTATGAGTTAAAGCCTAGAAGCCCTCTAACCCAAGGTAAAACCGACACCGATTCGTCCTTTCCAAACTTAGACATCTTGCTCTCTCCTTTTGGGTATAGAGATTTTTTTTCTTATTATGCATTTAAACTAGGCCCGGACACTCCAAAGCTTTCTCTAGTTGTGCATGAAGGAACCAGAGCTGGAGCTAAAGCCATTTTCACTCCTTTTACTCTAGTGGAACTAACACCCAAGAGATGTATTAACACTTTAAATTTATGAAAAACAAGGTTAAAAGCAAGTAAGTGCATAAATTTGCTAAAGTAGAGAGCGTTTATAGTAGTTCGACCTCAGATTTGGCCTACGTCCAATTTGAAGGATGATTTCATCATTCTTTTCATCGTAAGGTACACATTCAATGACACTTTACACATTTTCTATCTCTTTTACAATAATTCTCTCTTTTCTCACTATAACTTCTCGATTCTTCCTTGAGGAGGCTCGATATCTCGCTAGTATCGACGATTATTGAAATAGTTCTTCGATAATCTTGTATGGCGATGATCTTTGATGAATTCTCGATGGAGATGTTGATAGAAATGCTTGAATTAAGGTTGAAGTTGATTTAATGGAGTTGGAGATGTTTGAGCAATGTCGATGATTGAAAATGGCAGCTCTTCAGGGAGAAAATTTCGGTCCCTTTAGTGTGTGAGAAGGTGGGGTATTTATAGTCGAAGCTATGGAGTGGAACGACGGTCTTGAAATAATGCTCGTTCAGGCCTGATGGATTAGCATCCGATCCATGCCATGTGGCATGCGATCTATCCTTGTATTTTCACAACCGATCCATATAAAAGCACTGGCGATCCATAAAAGAACCTCGTAACCGATCCATTATGTAAAAGGTAGCTGGTCCATCACATTCATGCATTGTCGATCCATCGTGCAAATAGCAAACGATCCATCTTTATGGAGCTCAACCGATCCATCACATAAAAGCAAGACCGATCCATCACCATAAAGATGCATGATCCATGCTTTATAATGTCACTGATCCGTCCTTTAAGGCGGTACCGATCCATGCCATGTAAACGCTGCCGACCCATGTTATTTCTGGAACCAGTCCATCATCATAATAGCCTGCT
Organism: Allium sativum; assembly: GCA_030737875.1. NCBI lineage: Eukaryota > Viridiplantae > Streptophyta > Magnoliopsida > Asparagales > Amaryllidaceae > Allium > Allium sativum. Next base: position 840,432,935 of record CM060926.1, read on the forward strand.
GATCCATCACATTCTATTGCAATCGATCCATTGTTATAAAGCATAATATATCCATGACATAACTTCACCGATCCATGGGACAAACCATGGTCGATCCATCGACATAAAATTCAACTGATCCATACACATAGGTTTTACAACCGCGGTTCACAATGAGGTTAACAAATTACGTCAACTTGTCCATTTTATTTAGTGTAGTTTTTGTTTTTCTATATCAATTACGAACCAATAAAGGTACATGTTTGCAAATTGATTTTCTGTATTATTTGGAAATGTCAATAGCAGTGTAAAGCGTTATTTGTCCTTGATTAACATCAAATTTTGATGGAATGATTATTCATCATGGAGGTAAACAAACACTAACCGTGAGGCAAAGCTAAAAAATATTGAATTTTGATGGTTAACAATAGCACAACACAACATAGAGAGAGTAATAAAGAGTTAAGACTATCAACATTAAAGTTTAGTTGTTTGACTTTGTAAATAGAATGTAAGACATATTCAATTTGATATGGAGTAAGTATCGTAAAACAAACAAAGGGAAAAAATGGTGAGAGGATAAAGTTGCTAATTGCAAAAGTCAAATAAATTTCGTGGGTCTAAAAGCACCATTTGTAGGCGCTATATATAAATAATATATCAAACGAATTTCAGAAAAATTAACATATCTTATATTGTGTCTTGTGCTTGTTAGAAAACTAAACTAACTAATTCACAAATGGAATAACATACATAATCATACTAAACTAAAATCTATATTTTAAATTTGCAAATAAAGGTTTCATATTTGTGTCAATACATTATCATTTTTTGTTTATCCGAAGCTAACAAACGATCATTAACAATTATGTAATTGAACTGTCTATTCCATCATCGTTGTTTGGTGGTATCGACAATTATTTAACAAATAAATAATCATTTTAGTGTGGTGCTAAGGGCACCCCAATTTACTTTTCCTATTATCGTTACTAAAAATACCACAAGAGTTATCATTACACTCTTCTTAATACCTCGTCTAAAAAATAGGGGCTACCACACCACCTTACTTTATTTCACTCTAGTCTCTTATTTGTTCCTCTTTCATTGCATTCTGAAACCCTAGTTCTTCAATCGATCGACCAATGACAAATCGTTCGACGTCGCAACAATGCAGAGAAAGAAGAAAGCTGCAGATACATCGGTTTCTCAACCAAGTCAACTCAATCAAGAGAGTTTAGGGCTTTAAACGGTATAAATTTGAATTTTCCCGTGGGAAAGATGAAGTGACTGCAATTGTTGTTGGTTAGAGTTTTCAGATTAGGGCTGACTATATGATTAGTTCGGCAAATACTGTTTAAGTGAGAGGTTATAATGGAGAGGTAATGTGGTATTGGGAAACATACTAAATTTAATGAAATTTACTTTTTTAATTGCGGTATTAGGAAGATGATATTGGCGTGCTCTTAGCACCTCACTTATTTTATACTAATAATAAACAACATTGATGTATTTTTCTCCAAATTTGCTTTATATGCTCAAAATGGTGTAAAAAGAAGGGGAAAATCCAATAAAAAGTGGCAGGAAGAAAATATAAAAGAGCATTTTGCTAATTTGGCCCAGTTTTTTTTCTCACATTTAGCCTTTTTTTTGAAATATTGCAAAGTTGGCCTCCTTTTGGCCAACTCAGCACTGAGTTGGCCAACAATGGAGATTATCCTATGGGCTCAATCATTGATTGCGCCCAGTAAGTGTTTTTTTTATAAATAAACCTACGGGCGCAATCTTTGATTGAGCCCTGTAAGTTGTTTTTAAAAAAAAAACCTACGGGCGCAATCATTGATTGAGCCCTGTAAGGTTTTTTTTTAAAACCGATGGTCCCCTTGGCAAAAGTTTAAACATCCATCAAAATCTAAAAAACCCTAAAACCCAAAACCGAAATCAAAACTCCAAATCCAAAATTAAAATCCCAGTTTCAACTTCTAAAGTAAACATGGCAAGTTCTTCAACACAGGAGCAAGCTTTTGGTAATTATTGAAATTATTTTTGTGTGCTTATCTCAGATTTTAGTTTTAGGGTTTCCTTGAGTTTTCTTGTAATTTTATACACCGATGGTTTACAGGTGTATATCATTGATGTGTTGGTCATATATATGCAAAATTAATGATTGCTTGAGAGTTTTGTTGAGATTGGAAAATGTGGTCATATGATTTGTGGAGCCTTTTCTTGTGATTTGAAATGGCATGTTAAGTTTGTTGTGGAGAATTGAAGATTGTTAATCGAATTCGTTATGTTGAATTTGCGTAGATTTGAAAATTGGTAGGATCTATTGTTGTGTTAGAAACTATTTGTAAAATTTATAGCAAATTGGGGAGAATTGTATGTTCAGTTTGCCTTCATAGCTTTTAAACTTGGTGTTGTATGTCGGTGTAGATGCCTTAGCATACGTATATGCATAGAAATAAATATCTTCATTAGAAAGATAGGAGGAGCAAAATACAAAGAGTGAGATTCAAATAAATGTCTTGATAATCGAATTGATATCTCTGAATTTGTTAGCATTGTGTAATTTCAGAGTATGCGGAGATGGCGCCCGGACCTGTTGATGGTAGCGTCTTATATTTACAGGCACAACATCGTTCAAACAAACCGGAGTTGATGACGGTAACCAAAACTCACCATTCAATACTAGTTTCATTATAGAGGTCGAGAATATTTGTGCGAGTTAACTAATCAAAATTTCACCTTTGTTATTGTGTGCCAGCTCAAAACTGCAGTTGAAACCATCGAGCACTCATCGTCCTTAAACTTGGTCACTTCAAAACGCGCCGGTGTGTTAGAGCTACTTGATCAAGCGGGTTTTCTGTTGATACATCGCCTTGGATCCATACAAATTGACCGCCGTCATATAACAACTTTAGTAGATCGATGGAGACCGGAGACATCGTCATTTCACCTTAGATGCGGTGAAGTGACGATCACATTGGCGGACATGGCGATTTTGCTTGGCCTACCCATCGATGGTCGTCCGATCACCACTCTTGAATCCGATGATTATGCCGAAATGTGCGAGAGTTTGCTAGGACTTTCTCCTCCAGGAGTCGAGTGGCACGGGCCCGAAATGATTAGTATGTCGTGGTTTATGCAGCAATTAGCCGAAGACATTCCTGAGGATGCTTCTCAAGAACAAATGGAACAGCGTGCGCGGGCCATTATCCTTCACATTATCAGTTCCCATTTGTTTTGCGACCATTCGAAATCTCGTGTTTGGCTTAGATGGTTACATTACTTGGAGGACTTTGATTTATGCCGTGAGTATGCTTGGGGTAGCGTCGTTCTTGGCTTCACATATGCGGAGCTAACACGGATGGCTTTGGGGCGGCTCTATTCAATTGGAGGTTGCCTTACATTAGTTCAGGTATTTGATTTTTTAGTGTTCTTTTTTGAGGGATATTTCTTTACTCGTTGTGTCCTATGTTTTATAATACTTTTACTTGTCTACAGACGTGGTCTTGGTCGTATCTCCCCGATGGGAGAGTAACTATGAAGAAGAAAGCGCTAATTGATGTTTCGTTGCCTTTTTCTTTGAGGTAATATTAGTAAAAGTATATATTGAACATTGGGTTTTTAAAATTTCCGTAGAAAGTATGTAATTTAATGTTTTCATTAGGTGGGTTGGGCCGAAGAGCTCGTTGTTCACGCCTAGACACAACGTTTCGTTCTATCGTAACGAGTTAGACGTACTCGATTACGACGCTGTTTCATGGACCCCGTTCACCGAGGCGCTTCCTAATTTACTGGCATTGTACGTTGCTTCAGTCCAGCTTTGGCAAGCACGCGTTCCGCTCATTTGCTTTAACGACGTCGCCTATCACCTACCGGAAAGAGTGATGAGACAGTTTGGCATTCATCAACATATTCCGGAGAAACCACCACACTACTTGATTGATGCCTGCGACAACGGGGCCCATCAAGTGGCAATCAATACATGGAACAATCGCTTCGAATTTGTCCAAGAGCAAAGTGCGGAACCGGCGTCCGATATGGCGTACTACACAAGTGTGAGTTGTGTAGGAGGAATAAATTACGGTAGATGCCCTTGTTTTTGGTCAAAAAAGCAACAATATATAGCTGGTGCCTACTACCCACTTGTTATTTGACCATTAAATGCAAAAGTAAATGGAACAAAAGTGAAATTAAACTCCTCATTTTCCTTTTCTTCCTGCCACTTTACCAAAACCCATGTTCACTTCAAGCTTTTAGTAATTTGAAGATCAAAGTTGTGTGCTTCCTTCTCTTTAGCAAAATTGTGCTTTAACAAAGGTACGTACATGAAATTATCTTTAGCAAGATTTATCAATGAATTTAGCAAGATTTAGCAATGAATTTAGCAATATTTAACAAAGGTACGTACATGCCTGTGTAGGATGAATCAATGGGAAACGGACGACGACACTTTGTCAAAAGCCTGGGAAAGTTTGGAGTCCGAAGCTTATGACCGCCTGACGGTTATTGATGATTCCCAACAAGCGTCCCCAAATCGCCATCAACCGGGAAAAGAAGTTTACCCCGACCCTAAAACATTGGACATGGTAGAACTCCCAAATCATCTCAGCGGTGCACCCCAAACTCATTTTGTTGCGGTGCATGGGGGTAAATATACAAATCGATACCGAGCTCTAGCAATCGACGAGGGGTACCAAGAAAGCTTTGTTACTGCGGGTCGGCCTGCTGCGTGGTTGTTCACAAAAATAGAAGCGTTAGTACAGAGCGTAGGCTATACAAATGTGGTAGACATGAAATGAGCCTACTTTAACCGAACACCTTCCGAGTTTGTAAGTATACCGAGTGGGTTGATCCTCCGATGTGCCGAAGAGGACATGAGTATGCATTGGAGATGCAAGATGAGAACGACCGCCTGAAGAAGGAGATTTTCCGCCTGAAACAACTTAACTCGGATTTAGAATCTCAGTTACCACGATGTCCCAATGAGTAGGCAAGACTTGTATCGTTGTACCAGTGTATTACCGTATCCAAATGCTTATGTAGTATGCAACAATGTATTATTCATTGTGTTCTAATGCTATTGTATCAGTGTATTAACGTATCCAAATGATGTAGTCTGCAACAATGTATTAGTCATCGTATTCAAATGGTATTGCAGTAATGTATTGTCAGAACTGGAGTTAAGAAATAAATTTGATTGCATTCTAACATTACTACAAATAGTTCAACCATAAACTACGAATTACAAATAGTTCAAAGATAAACTACGAATTACAAATAGTTTAAACATAGACTGGGAATTACAAATAATTCAAACGATACGAAATCCTAATTAACTGACTTACAACGACTTCTCCTATGACCAACCACTCCGCATTTACTGCATCTATTCGTTTTAGGAGCCCGCATTTCATCCATTGTTCCTTTAAATCTAGTTGATTTGGGTCTCCCTGCTGATCTACGCACTGTTGGTGGCAATAAAACTTGTCCCTGGAATTTGCTCCAGTAATGTTTATCTGGAATAGGATGAAATTCCGGTTTGTAAGTTGCGTAGTACTTTTTCACCGAATACCACTTTGAGGCAAAGTCATGGTGTTGTCGATTAGCCCCGTTGGTTACATTAGAACAAGCCGCCAGTACATGTTCGCATGGAAGGTGCTGAAGTAATGGAATTCTACACGTACGAGAACAATTGTTTTGATCGAGTAAAACTCTGTAATCCTTGCCGACATGCGAAATTACTCCCCACTCACCTTCATTATATCGGACGATGCGACAACATCTAGCTTCATTTGCCCTTTCACATATCTTCAACTCCCATTTGGGAGTTAGCTTTGCCATCGCTGGCATAACAAGCTCTCTTCGTTTACAAAAATAATCTACCGATCGAAAAAACGTACGCGCAACTAGAGCTTTGACGGGCAATGATCGTGCACCTCTAAGTACACCATTAAAGCTTTCAGAAGCATTTGTCGTCATGACATGAAATCTACCACCGTCATCGAAACACAGAGCCCAGTTCTCTTCCTTCCCCCCCAAACTTTTCTCAATCCAGTTATGTGCATCAACGTTAGTTAGTTTAATTTCGTCACAGATCTTTTGATAATCAATCACTTCCGAAGCGCATGCTGCTGCATAAAACAAACCGGTCAGATTTTGATCTTTGAATCCAACAGCTTGAAAATTGGCTTTTAAATGTCTGGCGCAATATCTGTGTTTGTGCGGGTATCTCCAAGAATTCTCCAAAGCAACCGGTATGCCCTTCATTCTATCGGAAATGAAAGTGATGAGCCGATTTTGCACACTACGGATGAATTTTCTTATACACGCAAAAAACCAACCCCAAGTATCGGTTGATTCGGCCTCCACAATCCCATACGCCAACGGGTAAAGTGAATCGTTTGCATCGACAGCAGTCGCAACCAGTAACGTGCCTTTGTATTTTCCATATAAATGTGTGCCGTCTATGGAAAGCAAAGGCCGACAATGCACAAATCCTTTAATGCATGGCCCAAAAGCCCAAAATGCCCTTACAAAAACTCCGCATGGTTTGGCTATTATATGTGTGACACTCCCCGGATTGGCTTTGATAAGTTCATCAAAATATTGACGGAGGGTAGAGTATGACTCGGCCCAGTCACCGTAAATGCCTTCGATTGCTCTGCTTAATGCCCTCCATGCCTTTGTATAACCAATTTTTATAAATAGTTGTTCCTGTATTAAAACTTGCACTGTTCCAGGGGTAATACTCAAATCCGCTTTCACAAACGACATGATCTTCGAAACCAAAAAAGTCGACGTTGCTTGTTTATGATTGGAGTTCACTGTCGGGTTTACACAACTATGTTCAGCTGGGTATTTTTTAATAACCCACAAACCTTTCTGCGTTTTTTTAGAATCTATGGCATGTATTCTCCACGAGAAATTGGGATCCATGTTGCAAATAGTAGTGTATTTCTTTTTGTTCGACCTGATCGGCTTAAATGAAACTGCGTGCAAAATCGACCATTCACTTAACTGTTGAAGGAGTTTGCTTTTGCTCTCAAACATCATACCTACTTTGAAACCATTTTGAAGGCAGGACGACGAGAAAACTTCGTTGTTGAATTGCATATTTGCAACCACGGATCTAGCTGCCATTTGTGCATTGCATAAATCATCATCCAATGGTATCTCAAACTTCGACAACTCCTCATCACTGTCTTCGGCCGCGTTGTCTTCGCCTCCCAAATCAAAATTTAGGGGAGCATTGTCAACACGCATTAAATCAACCCATGACGTATCATTATCAGGAATGCTAACAACGGTCATGCTGTCAAGTGAAGGATCTGCATTTACCTCTCTCAAATCTTGATCGTCTAGTTCCATGTCGACATCGGGAATATAGGGTTCAACGTTAGATTTTGCTTCGGTGGCTTGTGTGGGATACCTATAGTACGCAAGCGACAAATTCTGAAGTACATTTAATACACTACATAAATCTATAGCGATAACACTAGTGACTTACTGTTGGGTGCGCATTGGCTCCATCGGCGAACAACGATAACTTCTAGATGGTCCGACGGAATTTTGTGTCGTGAGGTAATTCGGTACGAACCTGAAATATACACACTTTTTAGAATCATACAAAAGTCAACGGTCGTATTGTGAAGGAGGAGAATTCTAAATTTCGAGTTACTCGTGCGTTATATTTTGGACACTTTCCTGCGTTGGATATGGATAGCCCGGTAGCGATGGATGAAGCAAATTCATGTACGGATTAAACCCAAAACACATTTGTTGTTGCTCATACGAGGGAACGCTCATAGTCGGATACGGAAAAAAAGCTGCGGGAGCCGATACCACTGGTGTAACGGCTGGCTCTGTTGACAATCTCTTCTCTTTCATTACAAATAATTCAATAGATTTTGACACGGATGACAACATAATTTCAACGTCGTCGTCGTCTTTGATTTTAATTGCCTTAGATCCGGAATCTGTCGGCCAATTGCAAACTAACCCAATGTCAAACTCAACCGGATTAATTTTAGTACATTTATACACAGCCTCCTTCAACTGTACGAAATTTGACCCTTTTAAAACTTTTGCCGGTTTGCTAGATCCACCGTTATATATTCCACATTATGTTCATTAATAACCAATTCTCCATCGTAATAGCATATAGTTCCAATATAATTTGGCGCCATTCCAATCTACTCTAAAACCAAAATAATTTTAACTACGATGGGTAAAATAGAATTAACATTAAAAAAACCAAATTCATACTTTTGATACTCCAAATAGCCAAACTAGCTTCCTCTTAACTTTGATTTTTAATCAACTTGGATTTTGATATTTTTTAATGGTTTAGAAGTTTAGGTTTCGAGTGAGAAATGGGTTATGATGGTAAATGGGAGAAGGAAAGGTAAAGTAAGTGTAAATGGTTTATAATTCTCTGCTTTTAATATAAAAAAAAACCCAAAACCTTTTAGGTTCAATCAAGGATTGCGCCCAGGTGGGGTTTTAAAAAAAAAAAATTTTTGGGCGTAATCAATGATTGCGCCTTTTGAAAATCTCCTTTGTTGGCCAACTCAGCGCTGAGTTGGCCAAAAGGAGGCCAAATATGCAATATTTCTAAAAAAAAAAAGGCTAAACGTGAAAAAAAAAAGACCTGGGCCAAAATAGAAAAATACTCAATATAAAATGATGGACATAATAAGGACAGACAGATGAATAAGCAGTGCAAAAGCATTAAAAATCAGCGATCCACATCCCTACATTCTTCTTCATCCAAACGGTTCACATAAACATATCCAACTGCTAGTATTATTGATCCGTGTGATCAATACCTCTCCATTCTCCATTTATACCTTGCAACTGCATATATATAATACATCTGAATATGCCATCGCCAACTTTTTAATTCAGATAGTCCGTATCACGTATACCTACTTCAGTGACAAACTCAAGAAATTGTTCTAAAATATTATTTTTACAATTATATAATTTAAACGGCCAGTTTTCCCACCGCATATGCAGAGAATCTACCGCTAAGAAGTTTATTATGAAATATAAAATCATTTGCTCGACATATATACCAACTTGAGATTTTATTCTACAACAGTGGTAAGATTGACTGTTAAGATGTTCAATATGAAATATTAAATTATTTATTAAAACATATTTCAAATTAGATCTTATTTAAAAAATTATATGATACTTTAAATTTTTTCATATAAGATCTATCTTGAAATATATCTAAACAAATAATTTTTTTCAATTACTTCCATTTTCTTCTAAAGCACGTAATAATTTTTTTCACTAAAATATAATTTAAAATAAATTTTAATAAATATTTTTGTATTTTTTGTTAATTACATTAACAGTCGGTTTTCCCAATGTTGTACGGTAATACAAGTATGCTCAGAATGGTGTAAAAATGAAAAAAAAAAAAAACAATAAGAAGACGCATGAGAAAATATTAGGGCTGTCAATGGATATCCGAAATATCCGAAATCCGTCCGTATCCGCATCCGAAAATACGAAAAATATCCGATATCCGAAAAGCGGATACGGATATCCGAAATGCTTAGCGGATACGGATACGGATACGGATATGGCAATATCCGTATCCGATAAATATCCGTCCGCTATGAAAATATATAGTTTTGTATTTTTATATTTAGGTTATAATAATTTATTATTTTATAAACAGATGGATAAAAAGTAAGTAACAAAACACATTTAAATTAGTGTTGAATTTTATGTGATTGAATGTGCTATTGTTAAATCGGTATGTTTTATCATTTATGTATTATTTCAAAATTTTCAGCTATTGTTTAGTACCAAATGATATATGCATCATATTGTAACTTACATATTTTTAAGTTCGGATATTTTCGGATATCCGGAAATATCCGTATTTGCTAAGCCGGATACGGATATTTTCGGATATCCGAAAATATTCGCGGATACGGATACAGATATTATTTAGTAGGTATCCACCGGATACGGATTCGGATACAGCACTATCCGCATCTGTTTACAGGCCTAGAAAATATAAAACCATGGACATGATGACAATTGTATAAGCACACGAATGTACAACCACTGCAGAACCAATGTGATTTTGTTGACATCTTTTTGGAAGATGTCAACAAAACACTCGGCTCTCATTGGTGGAAATAAGGGGGACCCATATGGGCCCCCCTGATATCCACCAATGAGAGTCGAGTGTTTTGTTGACATCTTCCAAAAGATGTCAACAAAATCACTCTCCTGCACAACAGAACAGCAGAAGTATTAAAAAGTAGCGATCCACATCCCTACATTCTTCCTCATCTGAACGGTTCACATGAAAATATCCAACGGCCAGTATTATTGATCCGCGTGATCAATGCCCTCTCCATTCTTCATGTGTGCCTGGAAACTGCATATATACCTCAGTATGCCATCTCCATTCGTCAACACTCCCAAATCTTGAAAGCTTCCCCAGCTTCATAAAACCCTAATTTCTTCCTTCCTTCCAATGGCACGTACAAAGCAGACTGCTAGAAAATCAACCGGCGGTAAGGCTCCAAGGAAGCAATTAGCAACAAAAGCAGCTCGCAAGTCCGCTCCAGCCACCGGCGGCGTGAAGAAACCCCACAGATTCAGGCCAGGAACCGTTGCCCTTCGTGAGATCCGTAAGTATCAGAAAAGCACCGAACTCTTGATAAGGAAGCTTCCGTTTCAGCGTCTGGTTCGTGAAATCGCTCAAGATTTCAAAACTGATTTGCGATTTCAGAGCTCTGCAGTCTCCGCTCTTCAAGAGGCTGCCGAGGCCTACCTTGTTGGTTTGTTTGAAGATACTAATTTGTGTGCAATTCATGCTAAGAGAGTTACAATCATGCCTAAGGATATTCAGCTTGCTAGGAGGATTAGAGGTGAAAGGGCATAGATTTATTTCGGGTTCAGTTCTGTTTTTGAAATCATGTTTTTAACCTAGTGCTAATGTTTTAGTTATCATTCCTGGTGCATTTGTAATTTCTTGATATCTGTCATGAATGATTAAGATTATGAATTGAATGAAACATTGTTCTATAGCAGTTGTCCCTTTGGTACTGTTATTTTTTGCCAATTGTAAATAGTTCATAATGGTGCACGCTGTGGGAGATACCATTGCAAACAGTTCATACCATTGAATGTATAATCATTAAACTATATTTTCATGGTGCTATTTTAATGTTTACGTTTGAACAGTAATATGGACTGACATTCTTGTTTAACATGGAAGCAAGCATGCCCATGTTTTGATGTTGGTTTGTTTTGGATTAAGGCATGGAGACGATGAGATTGTGCGGGTTGATATAGAGTTATAAGTTTTGAAATTTGGGTGTTTCAGACATCAAAATTACAATTTACACGTATATATCTCTGTCTATCGTTTTAACTGCAAAGCGTGAATGGTTAAATGCTTTCAGTTACGAGTAAATGTTTCAAAGGTTATTGTTCAGTTTCAGTATCCGAAAGGACAATTAGTCCGGTAGCATTTGACATTGAAGTTCTTTTACACCGATTGATATTTGTTAGCTGTCATTATTTTAAATTCATATACCAAATTCACTTTCATGCTTACGGTTTTAAGTAGTTTATATTGCAGTAACGTAACCAAGTACCTGTTACAGATACTCCACCGATGTACTACAAGTTTAAATAATATTTTATGTGAAGTAAGATTAATATGATTTCCCAAAATAATCATGAGTTCGATGGATCTTCTCCACATCACCATCCACAGCGAGAAACAAACTAGAGCATCGTGCTACCAAGCCAAACTCATCTGAACACGCACGCTCTACTTCCACTGCATAGCGTTAGAATAGCACGTCACCATCATTTGAAAATTTTAGATTGGAAACTACAGGTCGATATTGATGAATCAGAACTCCTAGACGCATTACAAATTTGGCACATACTTCATGCATAATATTTGGTCACTCATATTCCAAGCGTCGTCTCAAAGCAGAGCAATAAAAAACATTCACCTCACGCTTATCCAATATTTGGCATCACAAATTTGGATCTTTGCGGCGTGTTCGTTCTTTGAATCTCGGCGACAAATCCAAACGACGCGAAGAAATCAGATCCGAAACCCAAGCTCGACTAGGAGCATCTAAATCTGGAGGCAATATCATAAACAGCAACGATCTAAACTGGTAGCAGGTGATAGGATCGATTAGGGGTTACTTCAAGCTACACCCACAATATCACACACAAGACAATCAATCAACACACCATTCAAATAAAAAAGATACGATGAAAGTAAAATAGCAAGACACAAGATTTTATACGTGGAAAACCTCTTCGATGTGAAGAGTAAAAAACCACGAGACCTCTTAAGGAGTCTACCCTCTTCTCTTATTGATAAACCAAAAGGGGAAAACAACCCCAAAATGTTTACAAAAGATTCTCTTCTAATCACCGGAATCCAAAAACAATAAGAGATGAAAAAGGTGTAAGAGAACACCCTATGTGTGCACTTCAGGCCAGCGGTGTATCAAGCAAGAATGAAGCTCAATCTTGAAGATCAAAACACCTTGAAGAAGATGATAAATGACCAAAAACTGCTACTGCCTTATGTGACCAGATCTGGTTATATTAACCTTTTTTCTTTTAATGTGCATACCAAAATTGTGAGTAATCTCCCAAATGTCTTTCCTTAAAAGAAAAAAGATATTGTTGCACAAAAGGCATGCTTGCACAACAAATCTAGAAAAAAGACAAAACTAATAAATCTCTCCCACAAATTTAGCATGGCCTGCATAAAAAGATATGCCAAATATGCCTGCATACAATTATGCCAAATATGCTTGCATAAAATTATGTCAAATATGCCTGCATGAAATTATACCAAATAAGCCTGCATAAAATTATGCCAAATATGCTTGCATAAAATTATGCCAAATATGGGCTGGAATATCCAACAGCAGGCTTTGTCATATAAGACATCTTTTCTAGCAATGATCCGGTCTTGAGGATGAATTTGCAAGTCAGATTTGAGGATGACGACTTATTTCCTTTTAGTCAATGGAGTTATTTTAAAGAAGGGAACGTTGAGTTCTATATTAGGCAGAAGCATTTAGGAAAAAAAAGGCATGCGTGATAAAGCGAGGAGTTGATAGATTTAGAATGGATTTTAATTATTTAACCTTTTGTTTTGTTTTCATTCAAACTCTGGCTTTTTGAGGTGAGCTACGTGTTGAAGACCAATGACTCTGGTCTCGTAGGATTGAGTCCAAACAGAGCTACCAGACGTAGGTCTAGTGTTTACTAGTAGGGAGTGTGATTTTACACGTATTGTAAATGTTTGAATATATAATCATAGTTGTAACTTTGGGTGCAACAGCAGTCACTAACGAGTTAGTAATCGAAGCTGGTTAAATCTGCGATTCTTTGCTTTCACGTTTTCGTTTTCGCATTATTTATTTGTTTTTCTATTAAAATTTTAAATGTTTATTCATCCATCTCTATGGTTTATTGCACGATCCTAGCAAGTGTACCTACTAGTTTTACACTTAAGATATGTCTAATTCTAATAATGTTTTTTAGGGTTAGTCAATAGTTTGGTCATTTATGATTAATGGAGCTGATTATGCTTATTGGAAGACTAAGTTGAAAATCTATTTGAACTCTGTTAACTACGATGTTTGTGATATTATGAAGTTAGGATACACTCCATCCACAATAACAATCAATGAGTAGAACATCCTAAGCCCAATGACAAGTGAGATGCAGACGATTAGAAATCAATTTCATTAAATGCTAATGCTATAAATATTAATGCTCTCATCTGTGTTCTTGATAAGAGTGAATTTAATTGAATTTCTCATTATTTGACAACACAGAAAATTTGGTACACTTTGAAGGTGATAGATGAAGGCTCATCTCAAGTGGAGGAATCATGTTTTGCCGTGCTCAAAAGTGAATATGAGAATTTTGTGATGTTAAAGAATGAAAACATTAAAGAGATGCATGGTCGTTCTTCTGTGTTGGTATACAATTCCAGAGCTTTGGGAAAAGTAGATAGTCAAGTTGAGGTAGTTATAAATATTTAGAGAATTCTTTTAAAAGATTTTGTAGCAAAAGTGACTGTTATATAAGAATCCAAATATCTGAACAAACAAAACATGGAGGAATTAATTTGAAGCCTAATGACCTATGGATTATATCTCAAAGCAAGTCAAGACCAGAAAATTTATGAATCGGAAAACAAACCACTTACGCTCAATGTCATTCCTGGTAGCAATAACGAAAATAATTCCATCATTAGGTTCGCAATGTTGGTAAAAGTTCTTAAAAAATAGTCAAAAAGAAATTTCATGTTGGGAAATTACGCAAATTTCCTTATGGTTATATTTGTGGAGAAAAGAAATGAAATGCAGAATGGTAAGAGACACACAAATTTGATAACGGAGTTCGGCCAATTATGCCTACGTCTCCGGGCTGCTGCAGATCTTTTATTTCAGAGAATATTACAAAGTGGTTACACAGAACACTTTATACACAACATTCCATCTCACTCTCTTCTTGCTCTCCTTTTCTTCTTAGTGGATTTGGAATGAGATTGGGATGAGATGTAAGTTGTGAAGGAGAATGATGTATATATAGAAAGGAGATGGTTGGTGGGGGGTTGGTGGCGCGGTTGGTGGGGCGGTAGGTGGAGGTTGGTGGCAGCCCCATGTTGAAAACATGGGCTGCTTGGCTAAAGGCTGTTGTGAACACATGCAGCATATCTAACAATCTCCCACTTGAAGACTGATTTCAATCCGTCTTCACATCTTGATCGATGCAACAGCCATTCTGCTCTTTTTACTCTAGCAGACCAACTGAAGTTGAACACAACTTCAGTTTATCGATAGTTACCGTCTTTGTCAACATATCTGCTGGGTTCTTGCTTCCTTCGATCTTCTCCAGTATTAACACGTCATCTTCTAGTAGAGATCTGATGAAGTGATAACGAAGTCCGATATGTTTGGTTCTGGAATGAAATGCTGAATTCTTCGCCAAATGTATTGCACTTTGACTATCACTGTATAAAACATTCATTTCCTGTTTGAATCCCAGTTCAGTTAACAAACCTTGAAGCCATATCATCTCTTTACTAGCTTCGGTGATTGCTACATACTCAGCCTCTGTAGTGGATAAAGTAACAATCTTCTGTACCTGTGACATCCAACTAACAGCTGTATTTCCAATTGTGAATACATAACCTGTAGTGCTTCTTCGATGATCGACTTCGCCTCCAAAGTCTGCATCTACATAGCCTTGAGCTTTAACCTGCCCTTTACCAAAGTACAAAGCATTATGTATGGTACCTCGTAGATATCTCAAAATCCACTTGACTGCTTCCCAATGAGTTTTTCCTGGATTTGACATGAACCTGCTAACAACTCCCACTGCATGACCAATGTCTGGTCTCGTACAGACCATGGCATACATCAAGCTTCCAATAGCCGAGGAATAAGGAACACCATTCATGAAATTTCTTTCTTCCTCGGTTTGCGGGCACTGATCCTTGGATAGGCGAAAGTGACTGGCCAATGGTGTACTGACTGGCTTAGCATCGTCCATGTTGAATCTCTGCAAAACACGATTGATGTAATCTGCTTGAGATAGCTGCAAGAGTCCTTTCTGCTTATCTCTAGTGATTTGCATTCCGAGAATCTTCTTTGCTGGGCCTAAGTCTTTCATGTCAAACTCCTTTGACAGTTGCTGCTTCAACCTTCTGATATCATCCATATTTGATCCTGCTACTAACATGTCATCAACATAAAGCAGTAAAATGATATAACTAGACTTATATCGCTTGAAGTAGCAACAATGATCAGCATTGCACTTCTGGAACTCTTCCTTGTGCATGAATCCATCAAACTTTTTGTACCATTGTCTTGGGGCTTGTTTCAGGCCATACAAGCTTTTCTTTAGTCTGCACACCATGTTCTTCCTCCCTTTCTCAAAGAATCCTTCTGGTTGGTGCATGTATATCTCCTTATCCAAGTCTCCATGAAGAAATGCAGTCTTCACATCTAACTGTTCAAGATGAAGGTCTTCAATAGCAACAATACTTAATACTGTCCTGATAGTATTGAGCTTCACAACGGGAGAAAAAATGTCAGTGTAGTCCACTCCTTCCTTCTGTTGGAATCCTTTGACGACTGGTCGAGCTTTGTATCTCTTGGAACCATCAAGCTCTTCTTTCACGCGATACACCCATTTATTGTGAAGTGCCTTCTTTCCTATGGGTAACTCAACTAGTTCCCATGTTTGGTTGGAGATAAGAGACTTCATCTCATCTTCCATGGCAAGCTCCCACTTACTAGCATCTTCAGTCTGAGATGCTTCATCATAGCATTCAGGTTCCCCTGCATCAGTCAACAACAAATAATTCATGTATCTTTTGTTAGGTACATGAGGTCGAGAAGATCTTCTCAATTCAGGAACAGGAGTAGGATGTTGTAGTGTGTCAGACTGGTCCACACTACTCAGATCAACGATTTCATCAGGCTAAGCACTTTCTATAGTCGGTTCTGTGATGAGACTATCTGAAATATCGTTTGCATCTGCAAATACTGACTCACTCTGTTTTGAGTCGTTGACTTCTGTTTTGTGTCTGTCTTTGTACATTACTCTTTCCTTAAAAATCACATCTCGGCTACGGATCACCTTTTTGTTTTCATCATCCCAAATGCGGTAGCCAAACTCATTTTCGCCATAGCCGATGAGAGTGCATTTCTTGGATTTGGGATCAAGTTTATTCCTGCCTTGATCACTAATATACACATATGCTATGCAACCGAAAACTTTTAAATGTGATAATTTTACCTCTTTTCCACTCCATATCTCCTCTGGTATTTTATGTTCTAATGGAACCGAAGGACCTCTGTTGATCAAATAAGCTGCTGTGTTGACTGCTTCTGCCCAGAATTGCTTCGGTAGACCTGATTGTATACGAATGCTTCTGGCTCTTTCTGTCAACGTTCGGTTCATACGCTCAGCTACACCATTGGGTTGAGGCGTACCCGGCACGGTTCTCTGCATTTTGATTCCGTGCTCATAACAGAACTGCTTGAATCTGGTGTCTTCATATTCACCTCCATTATCAGTTCTAAGCTTTTTGATCTTTAGATTTGTCTCATTTTCAACCATAGCTTTCATATCCTGAAAGCCTCGAACACTTCAGATTTATGCCTTAAAAAATAAACCCATACCTTTCGCGAGTGATCATCGATGAAAGTAACGAAGTAATGCTTTCCACCGATGGATGAGATGGTCGTTGGCCCCCAAACATCGGAATGAACCAGCTCCAGCTTTTCCTTCTTTGGGGTTTTACCACTTATTTGAAAGCTGACTCTCTTCTTCTTTCCAAATATGCAATTTTCGCACATGCCTATTTCCACTGACTGTAGACCTGGAAGTTTCCCCTTCGAGTGCATAATCTTCATTCCCTTTTCACTCATATGGCCTAGCCTCTGGTGCCATATGTTGGAATTTTCGTTGCTGGCTGCAACAGTGATCGAACATCGCGCTCCTGATGTCATGTAAAGAGTACCACTCTTCTTGCCTTGAGCAATCGTCATTGCACCCTTCGAAATTTTCCAGTCATCACCATGGAAGGTCGTAGTATAGCCTTCACTAGCTAATTGTCCTACGGAGATCAAATTCTTTCTCAAGTCTGGTATGTGTCTGACATCCTTTAGCTCCCAAACTGACGCATTCAACTTAATCTTCACAGAACCTTTACCAACAATATCACAAGGTTGATCGTGACCAAGATATACCTTTCCAAGATTTCCAGAGGCATAGCTTTCGAAGAATTCTTTCTGCGAAGTGGCATGAAACGATGCTCCAGAGTCTAGCACCCAAGACTCTTCCTTGCTCTCCAAAGAGCATATCAACGCTTCATCTCCTCCTGAGGTAGAAGTAACATTTGCCTCTGCCTTCGCCTCATGATCCTTTGGCGCACTTCTGCCATTGATTTTTGTAGTGCCCGGTCTTGCCGCAGTTCCAACACTCAATGGTCTTTGAGCCGTTGGGATTTCTGGATTTAGATCTCCAGTCCTTCGACCTACCACGGTAGTTCGATTTGCTACGTCCATTTCCTCGTATTGAATTTCTTCCTCTTGATTGTGTATGCAAAATTGAAAAATTTGATGACTCACCAGAATCTCTTCGCCGGATCTCTTCACTGAGAACCATATCACGAATATCATCAAATTTTAACTTATTGCTTCCCGACGAGCTACTCACTGCTGTGACAGTAGCGTTCCAACTTTCTGGCAGGGAAGACAAAAGTATCAACGCGCATACTTCTTCGTCAAACTCAATTTCAACTGAACTTAACTGAGTAGTAACTGTATTCAGTTCATTGAGATGTTGAGCTACCAATGCACCTTCTGTCATCCGCAAATTGAACAATCGTCTCATCAAATGAACTTTGTTAGAGGCCGACGACTTCTCATACATATTGGAGAGAACCGCCATAAGACCTGCCGTGGTCTTTTCCTTTGCTATGTTGGAAGCAACATTGCGAGATAACGTCAATCGAATAACTCCAAGAGCTTGTCTATCAAGAAGAGCCCAATCTTCATCCTTCATATTCTCTGGCTTCTTTTCTGAGAGAGGTTGATAAAGCCTTTTCTGGTACAGATAATCTTCAATCTGCATTTTCCAAAAGCCAAAGTCGGCTCAATCAAACTTCTCGATTTTCACCTTTCCTTCATTTGCCGCCATCGCTCTCACTCGAATTTAATTTCTTTTCTAACAAATTATGGCTCCGATACCAGTTGTTGGGATATTACGCAAATTTCCTTATGGTTATATTTGTGGAGAAAAGAAATGAAATGCAGAATGGTAAGAGACACAAATTTGATAACGGAGTTCGGCCAATTATGCCTACGTCTCCGGGCTGCTGCAGATCTTTTATTTCAGAGAATATTACAAAGTGGTTACACAGAACACTTTATACACAACATTCGATCTCACTCTCTTCTTGCTCTCCTTTTCTTCTTAGTGGATTTGGAATGAGATTGGGATGAGATGTAAGTTGTGAAGGAGAATGATGTATATATAGAAAGGAGATGGTTGGTGGGGGGTTGGTGGCGCGGTTGGTGGCGCGGTAGGTGGAGGTTGGTGGCAGCCCCATGTTGAAAACATGGGCTGCTTGGCTAAAGGCTGCTGTGAACACATGCAGCATATCTAACATTTCAAATCTCAACTGAAAAGAAATGCTTCATGTCAAGATCATTTAAGAATTCAAATAACTCAAACGAAGTAATTAAGTGTTATAGATGTTGAAAGACGGTTCGTATCAAACCTCATTTTTCTGTTAATTCAAAATGAGAAATAAAGAAAAATAAAAGGAGAACCTTCGATGCAACTTGGGATAACGAAGAAGGAGAAGAGTGTAGTGATAGAGATAAGTCAAAAGAAATTATATGTTTGATGAGGTATTCAACTCATGATGACCGTGATGATGACTAGTGAGGTATCAAATTATACATATCAAAAGTTTCTTTCATGTGTCATGAACTTACTGGAACAATCAATGGTCTTATTCCCAAGAGTAAGAAGCTGAATTCTGAAAAAAGCTCAGTTATTTCGTATAAATGACAAGTTAGAAACCAAACTAAAGAAAATTAACAAAGCTTCAAAACTTGAGTGTGAAAATTGTCAAATTTTTAAAAGAGAGTTGGATGAATGTAGAATAAGCGTTGAACTCTAAGGGACAAGATATCAATCCTAAAGAAAAATAAAGATGCAAAAAAGGGAAAATTTCATCAATAGACGTACTATGCTAGTTGAAGAGAACACATTTGTTAAATATCAAGTTCAAACTCTTGATTCAACCATTGATAAATTTTCTGGAGGTAAAAGGTTGCTAAATATGCCTTTGTGAAATCAATTATATGCAAACAATAGAAGAGTATTTGGTTTTGGTAAATCAAAACAAAATAAGTGAAATGTGACTGATAATGCTCGAGGTAGAAGTTTTATAAAATTGGACATAGTTTCAATAAATGTTGTTGTTGGAACAAGTGTAAAAATATTAGACAATTTTGCGTTCTTAAAGGGTCTCTTGATAATTTCAGTTGGAAGAGAAACAAATGCAATGGCATTAGACAAATTTGGGTTCCTAAAGGATTTCTTGATAATTTTGGATTACCAAGATCTTATATTGCAAATGCTAATAGACCTGTGTTGTTTTTAAGGTTTTTCTTCTCTCCTCATACGTAGACATGTTGACTGGCTGTGGAACAACCATGATGGAGATGGACTTTGAGTTGTTCTGCATTTCTAGTAAGCGATAATTAATATGTTCCTTAGCCTACAAAAACGAAGTGGAGATTCATGCATGTTGGATAACAATGGTGAATACAAAGTTCACTTTGAAGATGATGGAGCATTTGGAGCATGACATTGTGGAGACGCAATATTCCTGATTGGTGAACCTTTTAGGTTAATACTTGATGATGAGATTTCGAGATACCAAATGTAAAATCAGTGTCTAATATATTATTAGTCACCACCATGGGCATCCCGAGTAACAAAAGGTATTTTGAGATATTTTTTCACTTTTATTCAGCGCATCTGGTACGACTTCTAACTTATGTGATTCTCTAGTTTGACATCTTTTATAACTATGTGTCTCATGGATTAACTGATACATCACACATTTTATTTCATGCATATTTGGAGGGTTTGCATTTTTTTATATTTAAACAGAACAAAAACATAGCTTTTGTTTCCTCCTTGGATTTTTTTTTTTAAATAGAAAATCCAAAAATATGCTTTTGCTTTCTTAGGAATTTTTATTTTTCTCTCCGTATGTATTCACGTTGTGAATATTTCTGAAATGAGATGCTTTGGCTATATTGTTTGTAAGAATGTTCTATGATTTCCTTTGTGAGTCGTGATTAGAGAATTCCCATTTTTTCTTCTTGCATACTCTTTTTTTTTTTTTTTGATGCAAAAGTAGTGAATCGCGAGATTCACGCCTTACTTCGTTAAACATAAAGACTAATAGAACATAGAGTCCAGTACAACATACGTGTATTTACATAAATATACACAGCCAAAACAATACCACATGCACACAGGCATGACCATCAACATCGTAGGAAAAAATAATATAATTACATATTACAGCAAAATAAAATCTTAGAACCCAAACATGCTGAAGCAACATCAAGTCCGCCTGCCACGTGCTCGATCCATGACTCGAGCAGCGATTGTATCCACAAACTTCACGCCTTCATTGCCTGACCAGAGGGAAACAAATTTGAGAATGAAGTAAATAATTGTGTTAGGAATTTCCATTTTGCATTTAAATTTTCGTGAGTTTCTTTCATGCCAAAGTATCCACACATAAGCAAAGTTCAAAACAGCAAAAAAGTTGCACTTGGGTGTATCAAGGAGAGATGTATAAATGTTGTGCCAAAAGTAATGTTGATCATTGATGAAGTCCTTCCATTCTAAGCTAATGTTTAAGCTAACTAAACACTACATCTAAACATAGAAAGCGAAGTCACAGTTGATGAACATGTGAAGATAATTCTCGTCGTCTTCATCACAGAAAGCGCAGCAACCAGCAACACAAACCCCTTTTTGTCTTAGTCTGCTAACCGTATTAAGCCTGTTGTGCATGATCGTCCACATATGGATTTTAACTTTAGTAGGCACAACCTTAAAGTTTCACATACGCTCGAATCCAACATATCTCCATCCTGCGAAATTCATCGTCTTATAAAGGTGGCTAACACAAAAAGATTTGTTGTTCCCTTCAAGCATCCAAACAAAATCATCGTCCCCATCATAAAAAAGATGAACATCCTCTAACAATCGAATTAGACAACACAACTGAGTCAATGCATTGCCAGATACCAATATACAAAAAGTTATTCTCCATCTGAAGTTGACTGCATCCATATTGTACATTTCATTGACCGTGAAATGCTTACTGCAAGTAATATCAAAGAGATCAACAAATTCGAATCTCAGAGGAATGGGTAAGAGCCAACAGTCATACCAAAACGATATGTTATGCCCATTCTTTACAACAATGCCCACACCAATTTTAATCCAATTAATGTTACTCATTACTCCACGCCTAAAAACCGAGCAATGAGAAGCATCTGCATTCCAATCAAATTTTCCTCCGATCCATAACAGGTACTGATAATCCAGTCTTTCCAGAAACTTTCTTTTCACTAAGCATAGTCCACAACCATTTGCAAAGCAAAGCCGAGTTCATGTTTCTCAAGTTAAGCACTCCCAATCCTCCCTGATCTTTAGATTTGCATACCTGATTCCAAGGCACAAGACAACTTACTTTCTTTGTATCCTTTGCGTCAGTCCAAAAAAAAATTATGATGAAATGCATCAATTTTCTCAATCACCCATCCAAGACACAAGTAAAAAGACAGCCAATACAAGGGGATAGCAGAAAGGACAGAGTTCACCAACACAAGCCTGCCTGCTTTAGATAGACAACTCCCTTTCCACCTCGCAAATCTCCTATCAACTTTATCAATAATTAGCTGCCAATCTTGCTTCAGCAATCTTTTTGGTCGGATGCAAGCTCCAAGATAATTGAGTGGAGCCTTGCAATTGAGCATCGCAACACAACTCCTGTTCACATCAACACTACAACCCAGAGTGTAAACACTACTCTTATGAAAATTAATTTTTAAGTCAGATAAACTTTCAAAAGCATAAAGCAAAAATTTTAAAGTAGCAATGTATTTTCATTCTGGACTGCTGAAGATAATAGTATCATCAGCGTATTACAACGAAATAATACCCCCGATGATATGTTCCCTGCCAAAGCTCTGAATGATACCACTAGCACTTGCCACCTGAAGGATCCCACATAACACATCCACAACCAAATCAAATAGAAGAGGGGAAAAAGGATCCCCTTGTCTCAAGCCTCTCATAGAAACAATAGTATTACCAGCAATATCATTCACACAAATGTTTGATCTACTTGATGTCAGAATGCTGTGAATCCAATCCGTCCATCGCACAGGAATACCTCTCGCTCTGAGCAAATCCATGATAAATCTCCAATCGACAATGTCAAATGCTTTGGCAAAATCCAACTTTATAATTCCGCAAGGGACATTATGCCTATCACAATGGGAGATGACTTTCTGAACAAGCACTGCACCATCAAGAATGAATCTTCCTTTGATAAAAGCGGTCTGCAATTTGTCAATAAGCTCATCCATTTTTAGTTTTAACCTATTCGTGAGGACTTTAGTGACAAGTTTGAAGCTGCTGTTCAGAAGGCTAATCGGTCGAAAGTCTGCAGTATAAACATATCCTTCCTTTCTAGGTATCAAAACCACATTTGCATACCCCATCACGTCCAATCTCAAAATGCCATTCTGAAATTCCTTGAAAATATTTAAAATGTCTTGCTTGATCAGACCCCAGCATTTCTTATAGAAAAAGTTTGGAAAACCATCGGGACAAGGGGTTTGTCACTTGGTATCTCGTTCAAAGCTGCCATAATTTCCTCTTCTGAGAATCCAGAATCAATGCCGCTTAAATCGATATTTGAGGGGTACAACTTATTCCAGTCAATAGACACAGAGTCTCAGTTTTTCTCCAAATATACTCTTGTAATACTCAGTAAACGCTTCTCCTACCTTCTGTTGGTCACAAATTTTTACCCCATCTGTCCAAACATGGCAAATCGTATTCATTCTTCTTCTTCCATTCGAAACTTTATGAAAATAACTCGTGTTACTGTCCCCTAACTTCAACCACTGAGTTCTTGATCGCTGCTTCCAAAAGATCTTCTCTTGATCAATCACAGTAAGGAGTTCTTTTTTTACTATTTAGCAGAGCTCTCTCAACTTCATCCAATCTTATTGTTTCCTCCAACACATTTAGCTCCATAATTTCATTTTCAAGTCTTTGCTTCTTAATTCTGATATTGCCAAAAACTTCTCTATTCCAATTGGCTAGTAATATACATAACAGCCTCATCTTTTGACAAAATTTACTAGCAGCGTCACCATAACTGCGAAACTCCGACCATTTCTGACAAAGTAGATACTCGAAATTTGGTTCAATACACCACATATTTTCAAACTTAAAAAAAGTTTTCTTCTTCAAAGCAACACCGGTGTCCAAAACCACTGGGCAATGGTCAGATGTGAAGGAGGTCAGGCCTTTTTGAAGAGTCAGGGGATGTAAATCTTCAAAATTAGAATTAATAAAGAAACAGTCAAGACGAACCAAAGTAGGAGGGGATTGACCGTTGCTCCACATAAATCTTCTATTGGACATGGGTAAATCAATCAAGCCACATTCTCCAACAAAGTCACTAAAATCATTCATATAACCCATTCCAAAGGCTTTCTCGACATTTCTCTCATATAAAAATTTTGTAACAATAAAATCACCGCCGATAGCACAAGGTCCATACATAAGATTATGAAAAACAACGCCCTCTTTCCACAAAGTTTTTCTTTATCTTCTTGTATTTGGTCCATAAACATCAAATTTTTTTATAAAACATTGGTATATTTGCATTCAAGGGCCTCATGTAGACAATATGTTTGCTTAATTTCTTTCTTAACAGTCCATGAGTTGCTACTCCAACCAGTAAACATGCCTCCAGAACTCCCCACAGCAGGGATATAAGCCTATTCATCAGTTACACCCCATCCCAAACATTTAAACATAAATGGTTCAGGATTCTCAATTTTTTTTCTTGCAACATAATTATATTAGGTTTTATTGACTGAAGATAATTCTTAACCCTAAGACACTTATCAAAAGTTCCTAGGTCTCTAACATTCCATGTGACAATTATCATGGTGAAACATTAACCCTCTCCATTTCTTTATTTTTAATATCACGTATGACATCATCATTTAACACAAAACCAGAATTACTTGCTAGAGCATGCAATTGGTCACTAGTCAAAGAACTAAGAATAGCAAGAAAAAAAATGCTACCTGCCATTGGGTGTCCCATCCCTCTCACACTACGGCGGAGCATTACAACACCACCCTGATCCATAGCTCTTTTACCTCTGCCCCTAGTTGTAGAGCATTCTCTTGAACTGGATGGTGCAATAGCCAAGGTGCCAGCTAAATTCAGATCATGCGAGTCATTGTTCATAACTTGTTCATTAATAGCAGCGTCTACACCATTCACATTACCCCAACCTCCATATCATTCAAACTAATGCCATCACCCTCATTAACAGGAGCTATACCACCAGAAACAGTTCCTACACCCATAATGTTCCCCCTAGCATCAACCTCAACCGCAACTCCATCATCAAAGTGGACCATAAAATTATCGTTGTTTCCTTCCCCTTCAACATTATTACCTCCTCCTCCATCATCAACACTATTAGAGGGAACAAGAACAAGGTTGTTAGCATCACGAACATGCACACCAGCATCCACACCCCCATCTTTACTACCCAGAACTTTAAGGCTGCCATCAATGCCTGTAGAGAAAACCTTCCGTTTGAAATTTAGGATATTAGTTTGGGAAGATGAGTCTCCCTCACATCTATGAATTTGAACTTCATAGAAAAAACCTTCAATTGGAATCACTATAGACGAAGGCAACATCTCCCCAACCTCCTTCGTTAGCTCGGCACGTAAACAAGTGTAATCCACAGCATGCATAACCCCGAATTGGACTCTCTCAACATAACCAACATCAGCCAGAGCCGATCTGAGAACATCTTACGACAAACCACTGACGCATTCTTAAGAAGTATCCAAATGTCTCCTTTTCCTTTGAAACGCTACCAAGTTGCGCACTCCATCTCTTCAATTTGATGGCTCCCTTAGTCAAAATGAAGGAGTAATAAAAGTTGTCCGTCAGCAAGGAGAGAGGGAATCGAACAATAAAAATGTCGCCCAATAGTTTGACATTCCAGCTCCGAGAAGGAGCACGACTACCAAATCGATCCTTCAAAAATTCCTCGATCTGCAGAATGGAGAAAGATCCTCACACAATAGAAATTACAACCATCGATCTTGCCTAGCTGAAAGACTTGGGAAAAAATTTAGCAGAGATCTGGTTGTGAGGTTTATTTTTGGCCAGGTTTGGAGAGGGATTACGAAAGGTTTTGCAATTGAAGCCTTTATGCCCAAATTTATGACACTTAAAACAAATAATAGGATTTCGACATGATCGTGCCTGGTGATCTGTCGATCCACACCAGAAGCAACCATTTTTCGGTTTGGTATTACTGAGAAATTCATTATAGCTATTATGGATACGAGGAGACGGTTTTGATTGTGACTTTTTAGATTTTTTATTATTATCTGAAACTTGCTTTAAAGGTGGCCGAAGTAGAATATCCTTAAAAGTAGGATTAGCAGAAACATTGTTAACGTTTCTATCATTAATCGAGGAAATGTGTGAGGAGAAAGACGACGTCAGAGAAGAAAATGCAATTTTGGAATTATACAAGAGAGATTGCCATGAGGTCACCATTTTTGAATCGTTTCTCGCGTGTTCTCTTGATTTGTTTTCTCTCGCATACTCTTTTGACTCGAAAACTTATGGATTTGAAAATGTGGAAATTCACTTTGATGATTTTTTTTAATGTTTGGGTTGACTTTTTTTAGTCTATTTATACGAGGAGAAAATTTTAAACCTTGTGTTGAATTTTTATTGAGATGAACTTTTAGTCTTCGAACTCTGAGATGATTGATAGAGAAGTTGTTTTTAGACTCTGTGATGAAAATCTTTGAGATTAATCATTTAATGTTTGTTTTGATGTATTAATGCATATACCTTAGATCATTTGCTCCTCTTTGCAACAAATAGCTCTACAGCAAAATAATTTTGTATGTTCATGAATATAATATAAAACTGAAAAATGTATTTATAAGGAATTTACTTTTGAAATCAAATCAAAATCTCTTAAACTTTCTTATGTGATTTTCAAAAGTATTTATATTGAGTATATATATGATTTAGGATATTGTGTCTTTCGTTTGATTAAATAAGGACATTATGATATTTTTGATAATCAAGCATAATTACAGTGCTTATTTTGATTATGCATACCCCGCATCATCTCTGGATCTATCATTTATGTTATATCAAGTCAATTTATGTTCTCTGTCGATACTAGTAATAACCCGAAATTTTACAGATTTAATTTATGAATATTCATTTTATTTTAAGCATTTAATTTATGATTTATCATAAAAAATTCCTTTTCAAATCATATTTGAGATTAGGGAATGCATTTTTGAGTTTGGGTTTATAATTTCATATATGTTTATTAAGAGGTATATTAAGATTTTTCCATTTCCTGTGTATATAAAATGCATATGTATATTTATGTATGTATATAATTGTTAAGAAAGAGGAAAATTTATACAAATTAATATATATTAATTTATATTGCCTGATATTTAAAAAAGATTATATTTTATAATATAAAATGATGATTTGGGGTTTATTTATAAAATAAGCAAATGAATGTTTAAATGAGGAATTTTATAGTTTAAAAATGAAGATTTGATATTTAGTAATAAAAAATAAGTAATATATATTTAAATCTCTATTTTGATTTACCTTGACGTGATGATTGATAATATAACAAGTAAATGTATTATTCTGTGTTTTTATAATAATATATATAAGATATTAAGCATAACAAAGTAAAATATTTCAATTTGATGTTTTTGGCAAGTTTGTATTTTTTTTAATAAAATAGATAAATTAAATTAAGTAAAGAGGTATGCGTCATTATGTATAAGTACATCAACTTTTTATAACACTTAATATCACATTAAAATCTTATACTAGTTTAAATTTTAAACAAAGATCGAAATGTTAATTAAGGGCAACATGGCCTTTTGGTTATTTAAATCCCTCATTGTTTTAATTTTATTTTATATCACATTACATATATATGTAAGTAACATGTTCTTTCCACCTTACTTCCTTTTCCTTGTTCTCTTCCTTATATATACCTTACATAAAAGGTGATATAAAAAAAATAAAATAAATAGGGATTTGAATCAAAGTCAAAAGGGGCAGTATCTAAATTAGAAAAAAAGAAACAAGGGGAAAAAGCAGAGTAGTAAACAAGTGAAAGTTCGTAGAGCAGGGCAGCAAAATTTCCAAGAGTATAAGCTTTATAAAAATCAAAATCAAAAGGTATACAAGTTTAAGAATCTTGAAACAAATTTTATTGAGTTGTTGTGAGTTTGTGCTATGATTTGTGATGGTCTTGTGATTTGCAAGTATGGTTTTGGGTAGTTTGAAACTTTTACAGTGGCCATAGTCAGGTTAAAATTTGAATTCACTTGCAATTGAAGCAACGATTGGCGATTTGAAGGATGTCATAGTGTTTGACATGGGGAGTTAGAACACGTGGAATTTTCTATTGGGTTTTCATAGGAAAAAGTGTTGCACGAGATAAAGGAGGTTCGACTCTAGTGTTTTGATCGAATTTTGATTAGCGTTGTGGGAGGTGGTGTCGATGGTGCAGTCATGCGAAGGAGGAGATGACCAATCATTCGGTGGCTTGAGTGGTGATGTTCGGTGGTCAAGAAGGCGTTTTAGGTGCACACATATACCATATTTAGCTTTAGGAATCTTGAATAGAAGAGTTGAAGAGAAAGAAGCGAAGTGGGGGTGAGAGTAGGCCTATAACATGGGTGTAACACCCCAAATTTTAATAAACAATACTTATATGAAAATGATTAATAAATCAAATATTCATAAAAATAATATTCCTAATTGTGTAAAATGGATTTCACCAGTGCGTTCATTACAAAATTTTGATTCAGATAGACGTTTAGTTTGCGTAAACCAGACTAAAAATGAACAAGTTATGATCAATTAAAGTTTGAAATTGAAACAGAGAAAAATTAATTAATAATCAGAATAAAGCAACGGTAAGTAGGAAACCCAACGTATATATGGGTCGGCACATGTGTCGACCCGACCCAACCTATATATGGGTTGACCCCTATGTCTACCCACATGCAAGGTGGTTTAACCCACTTCGAGCCAAGCACGAGCCTGTGCCTGACCAATGTCGCCAGCTTCTTGATTATTCTTTTCGGATGTATTGCTAAGTTGTCTTCTATGGTTTAGCTTAAAAACCTAATATCTTATGGCCTAAACTATCCTTTCACACCTATAAATAAACAAACACTCTTCACTTCTTCCCCATACCTGTTCTTCTTCATCTTCTTAGCCTCCACCCCATTATGCTCTAAAAATAAAATTGAGGAAAAGTCAGGGTGTTGTCAAATTATAATTTTGAAAGGATATTCTTCTTCTTTGTAAGACCCGGATTTTTAGCCATTTAATTTAATACATTTAAATTTATTTTAAATGTTGTATTGGAAATATAAATACAAATTTATACAGAATTTATAAATTAAAATGAAGTATGAACATAGAATTTATAATTAAATTTAAAGCGAGCTCGTGACATTGCGTAGTTCGTAATATTACGTTTTGAACTTCAATTGAACATGCAGAATCAAATATAAGTCAGATTTCTTTGAAACAAGAAACGTTCAGATCTATTTGATTTTATTTTTCTGATGAAAGAGAAAAATCGAGATTTCATCTTATAGGTTGTGAGTTATATCCAAATTAAAATTTCAGAAAATCGCTATAGAATCGTTTATAAATTATAACGATTTATTGTATAAATAAATCGATTTTAAATAATCCGAAAGTTGTTTTAGTTTGAAATATCGAGTTTAAATCCAAATATGTTTATTTTATAGCTTTAAAATGTTCTAGTAGGATCTATACGATAATAATAATTTATTATAATTAAATTGCATTGTTTTGGAATTAATTTAATATTTAATCGATTTATTTAAGCCTTAAAAATGACCTTTTTGCAAACAACCTCCGTTTTCGACGAAATCAGTTTCATTGGATCTGTAACTTTAAATTATTATGTGAAAATAAATTTTGTGGCAATTCGATATCATATGTGACCATGCTAACCATAAACGCACAGCTAATTTGCGTAGTGATTAATTAAATGAATTTAGTTAGATTTAAAAGGAATTTGTATATAACTTGAGTAAACAATCTCCAATTTCAATGAAACCAGTTTTATTAAATCCATTTGGGGTCAATTGGATTTATTTTGTCCAATTCCAATTATTATAGGATTTCCAGTTTAGGGTCAATTGGATTTATTTTGTAATTGTATAGCATTTAAACGCGTATTATTAAATCGGTTGAAATTATTAAGGGAGTTATACCAAACGGTCTCGAAAATTGATGAAAACTGTTCCATCGTGTCCAGAATATTCTATTATGCTAGGACTATAGTTTTCATTGTAATGGAAACTCGTATGTGGTTGTTTAGTCTTATTACTTCGTAGGTAGGTTCGTTAAATAATTAAACAACCCAGAAACTTCCTCTGAAAGCCAACGTGTTCCATCACATAGAAGCTACCCAAAGTATTGTACAGGAAGCCAATTCTCTCCTTTATATATACCCAAGTATCCTTCCTTTCTCCATTTGTTTTAGCCGACTTCTTCCAGATTAAAATAAAATAAAATATCGTGATTTTTAAACCACGATTTAATATCAAATACTTCACAATGAAACTTGATTTTGTATTCTTTGTAAACCTAAGACCGAGACCTTCAGTTTCATACACAAATTGAGTTGTGAGAACAAGTTACAGTGAGCGACGGTTTTTAGAGAGCCACCTAGGGCTCGGTTTTTTCAAAACTGGTGAGGAATTAGGATTTTTGAAGCTCGATTTTGGTTCCACCATGTAGTATGGCATCAAATAAGAATTTTGGGTGGAATTTTGGTTTGATTGTAGTTGTTGGTTCGTTAAAATTGTGCAGAGCACCTGAAAGACGCGACGATGAAGAGGAAGTCGGATTTGTTCTGTGAGTTGTAGAAGATAAAGTGCAGAATGAGGAGTTTAAAGAAGGGATCAGTGAGGGTTCTCATTGACAGTGGAAGGAAGGAGGGTTGGGGAAAGTTCGACATGGACATGATGTACAAGGAGTTGGGACATTACGCTGGTTTTTATTTCGGATGTGGAAGAAGGCTTCGAAAACGTAATTAAGGTAGAAGGGGTTTAATTGGTAGGTAGTGTAAAAATGTGATGGTTTGATTGTCTGGAATTTGGGTGAAAGGAGAGAACATGAACGCGGGGTATACTTTTAGAGGAAGTTTCAAAATGTTTGGAGTTGGCCTGGTGGCTCAATGTAATGTGATGACATGATGTTGAGTTTAACAGCAGATTGTAAGAGTATAATTTTTGGTAAAGGAGTTTGTGTTATAGTGGGGAAGAAATGTAAAATGTTGGTTTAACGCAGATTGTGGTATCAGGGTAATTAGTTTCAAGAAGTTCGATAGGGTAATGGTAGGAGGAAGATAAAAGGTGGGAGAGAAAAGTTTTGGAACGGGTTAGTAATTGCGGTTTTAAAACTAAAAGTCATGACTGGAAATACAGTATGAAACAGTGAGGTAAGTGGGTAGTTTTCCTGAACGGTGGTAATGATGAACAATAACGATGATAGTAATGTTTAAATGAAGTTGAGTTGAATGTAGAAAATGGAAGGTGAGGTAGTGTCTGGTTGACTATGGCGTTTTGGGGTTAAATTCGTGGAGAAAAAGGGTATTGTGAAGGCGGCATGGCAGTGTGTTACTGGGAGGAGCTGTTCTGTTGTTCGATGGGAGAAGAAGGTCACGTGGCTAATTATATATTAAGGGTAATTAAGAAAAATAAATATAATAGTTAGTTAACTATTATTTTAAATTGATTAAACCTTGTAACGTTGATAATTATTTCATATGTTAACAGAATTTAATGGAACAAGTCACGTTGGGACCGTAACGTCGACATCTATAGTATGGAACTGGTGTGGCTGAAACCAGAGCTATAAGAATGTCGTGATAGAATCAAACGCTCATTTAATTTTAAATGAAATAAAACCAAATCTGTCAAATGCAAAACAAAGTGAGTAAACTCACTAAGTCTGGCTCGTTTATATTTTTATATAAACGAGTTTTAAATTTATATATAGCAATTTTATACCGTGTGATGGTTGTATAGATGATTGGTTGATTAATTAGTTGAAATGATTGATTAGTTATAAATATTTAACTGCTGGTTGAATATTGATTCTGTTTACCATGATATCATATATTGAATTGAAATTGATGTTGTATATGTTGATTAACATGTTGGATGCAGGGAAACAGGTTGGAGGGATCAAGCTGGATTCCTCGACATTTAAATTATTGTGTTTTCATTTATTGTGATATATGTCATGGTATATATTCTGTGATTGGTCTTGTTGCATTTAAATATCACTGGCCCCAGAGTTTTGGTATTTAAATAAAGTAAAATATTTTCGAATATAGAAAATGAAAGATTTAAAAAGGAAATATATTTGTCCAAAAATTTATGTGTAATTTGAAATGGAGTTGAAAAGTAGAAACTTGTTTTTATTAAAACAAGAAGTTGATTTTAAATGAGTTTATAAATTAAGTAAATTATTTATCATTAGATAAATTGAAATATAAAAACCAAGTCTAAATTTATATAGTAAAACTGGAAATCGGTTTTGAAACTGATATTTGAAATGAGATTTGAACTTAGCAATTATAAAGGAAAGTGTGAACAAGATTATAAATGTTGGAATAAAAGTGAGATTTTCTATAAATAATTCTGAATAGAAGTTGAATGGACTTTAGATTTGGGATGTTATAAAATTAAGCGGATTTGATTATATCTAAAAGAAATACCGTTCATAATTGAAAGTGAATAACGGTTTGGAATCAAATGTTTTATAAATGATATAGTTATAATTAAAAATTTGAGTTAACCTGCGATGGTAGATTTATGCCAAAGATTGGAATATTAATCGAGTATAGAATATTTGAAATGGAGTTATTTATAGAAATTCGATTCTATCGAATTCATGGAAGTATTTTTCACTTCCCGTTTCAAACAAGATTTACTTATCTATTTATTTATTCAAATGAATGAATTAAAGTTAATTTTTAAATTTAAATATTTCAGAAGCAGGGTTTATAACGCTATCGTTATAATCAATGTTTTCATAAAAGAAGTGGACTCTTAAATTAAATTCGAGAGTTGCATTAGAAATGGATGTTAAAGATTTGAAGTAGTGAACTTGACTATTTCGAAGTTGAGAACGATGTTCGGTCAAGGTCTGTGAGGTAATTATACCCCAACTTGATTGACTTCAGATCGACCGAGGAATGATTAAAGTTCGATAGTGAAGATTGGTTGGTTAATAAATGGTTAATGCTTCGAGTTATAAGAATGATGTTCTTATAACATCAGTTTAAATTAAAGGATTTTGAAACGTTTCCCAAATAAAATGAGAGATATCTTCTGGGCGTAGAAAATGAAATGAATTGTTTAATAAGGAATCAAGAACTGGAATGTGAAATGTTCTCCAATACCAATAACGTATATTTTCTGAATATTGAAAACAAGGATTCGTGAATATATAGAAATGTTTTCCAAACTGTGACAAGAGATATTTTCTGGAATTTTGAAAATAAAGTGTTTATAATATTCGAAATGTTTTTCCAAGAATTGGAAGAGACTAACGAGTTTTAAGAAATACTTCGAAAGATACAGGAAGTAGGGAAATTAATAATTAAATAAGAAATTAATTTAAGGGGCCCAGTGTTGCTTAATGGTTGATCGATAAAATTTCTATTTGGAAATAGGATCGTTGGTTGAATGGATGTTCCTTTGATAGTTAAATAACCGACTATTAAAGTTTTGATTTACTTTATACCTCTGTTGTCTGTACGGAGAGACCGGGATTGGGTTTAATATATCTAAACCACTCCGTATTGGCATAAGCGTTATGAATCAACTTATGCTGGAGATAATTGAAGACGGAGTAAAATGCAAGGGTTGTTCTGTTAATCCTAGGTATAAATTGCCTAAGAAGGATTAATAGAATGGTGCCTTCGGTTTGTCCAGTCCTAGGACAACGTATATGGACGAATATCTGACAGAATATTTCTAGATGATCACGTACATTGATTTCATCAAATATACCAAGTTTGGTGGTAGAAAAGGAAACCTATCTCAGCTTAACACCCAAAGTTATTTGCGGACGTCAAATAGTGATTTGACGATGTGAAATTCAAAGTAAATGGTGGCCAGATGTTCTAAAAGATAATAGTGACCTCAAGCCTCATCAACCAGGAAATGACAGAAATCGGGCAGGCAGCATGGCCAAGTGGGTCATTCCCATTAGGGGTATTGTCACCTCATCCAGAGAAACTCCATTTGCTTCTTATTAATTCGTTGATGTATGATTTTGGTAATGGTTGTTGATCACAACCGTTGGTGATAATATGCTCGGTACACTCAAGTAAAATGAGTGGCCAGTCATATACGGTCGGGTTGCAAGATGTTCTTGTTGAACCCAGCGTATTCTTTTCTAGAGATACACTATCAGAAGGTTGTCCCATACCTTATCATAGTTGGAATTCCATTCTCCAATAAGCTCCCTGCAGTTTATTATTTTATATTATGTATGTGGAGCGTGAGATGCAAGATTTCTACTAGATTGCTATTTATTTGATTTAGACACTGTTATAATATCACCGGATTTGATATCAAAAATATTTTGGGTTATCTTAAGGTAAAATCCATTCGTGTTTGTGTGTGGATCATTCTTACCATTATCTTTTCTTTTAAAAAGTTTTTTCTAAAGTTAAATCAAATGGTTGGAGTTTACTCACACCAGTCCCATGACTGATGCAGAGTTTATTTTGTTTTGTTTTACCCTAAACTCTTGGGTGCCCAAATTTGTACGGGTAGTCAAGTAGTTGGGCCTTTTTTCAGATTCACTTGGAGGAGCCGGAAGTAGGAGGCTTCATCAGTTAGCTATAAACTATCATATTTTCCACTGTGTACTATGTTGTATCTGGAAATAGGTGTTTATAACTATTCCAGGAACAACTGTGGTGCTCTGATGATGGTATGTATTTACAGTTACTGATTTGTATTTCAAAAGTTATGTTATATAAAATATTTTATTCACTCCACTGTGAGATTTATGTTCTTCTTTTATTCTATTCTAATTTTTCTTTCTTTCTATTTCTCATCCTCTAACTTCTTTCTACTAATGATTCGTATTTCTATGCAATTTGGGTTGGACGCGTGGTGTTATTAGTCAACTCAAAGGATATAGAAATTTAGGTCATTACATTTGATATCAGAGCTAAAGGTTGAGTCATAACCTTTGCTCTGTGGCATGACTCTATAAAGATGGGGTTAGAAATACCCTAGATTGAGTTTGAGTGTATATCTATGAGTGCTTATTTGCAGATTTGATATAAAATTGCTTTATATTGTGGTTTGTTGAGTGGTTTATGAATTCTGGTCGATGCAGAATTTACAACTTTATCGATAGGTGTTTCTAAACTCTCGAACAAAGCAACTCGATACAGTATTGTTTTAAAATGGGTAAATAAAATAATTTTGCCCAAAAATTGTTTTGATATAAAACGAATAATTTCTTAATTATTGTATATAAATATGATGATTGTTATTACAATCAAATGAAATTATAAAGTATTGAAATGGATATATATATATATATATATATATATATATAACCAAGTCTAATTTGTATATGGATAATGTGTACAAATAAGATGAACTTGGATTAAGTTCAAACCAAAATTTGAGAATTTAAATCCCGGACGTTTAGAAATATTTTCTGGAGTATTTTTAGAAGTAATATAAAATTATTTTGAAGAATTTTTGAATTAAAATGGTTTTAAACAGATTTTGAAAGTGATTAAGCATTGAAATCACTTTAGTGGCGAGAAAATAATTCTGATAATGGATCGCGACATTATCGACATTCATTTTCAAGTTTTTGAGTGATGGATTGCTACCACAAAAATTCATTAATGGAAAATGTAACACCCCGTAATTCTATAACATTAAGTTTCACAAATTAAAGTATAATTAAATTTTAGAAGAAGAACTAAGGGAAACGGGTTACGCTATTGCATTCGTCTCGAAATTCTGCTTGAGATAGAGTCCGAGTTTGCGTAAATTGGACACCGTATGAAAAAGATATCCTTAAATTAAATATTGCAGCAAAACATGAAAAAAGAGGAATGAGAAAAGAATAATGTTTAACATTGTTCTAACTTTTATAAGCAAAAGACTTAGTAGCTTATTTGGTTGGAACACATGACTTGCATACAAGAGGTACAGAGTTCGATCCCCGCCAGCGCCCTATTTTTATTTTAGGGGAATGGCTTAAAATAGCCTAGTGTGAACGCAGTTCAAAAAGTGGTTTAGTGTGAAAATGGGTAATTGGGAAGATAGATAAAAAGAAAAAAAATGATGAATATATATATATATATACACGCATATATATATATATATATATGACGTGTACGCATCATGTAGCGTACATTGCGCATTTTTGGTTGTCAAAAATTGTTTTTTTTAATGGCCTTCCCCAATTGGATTTATGACAAATTAAAAGTAAGAAAAGATTTATTCATATATATATAAATATTTGTATATGGGTAATTAATGTAAACGGTAAAGGGAAAATGTATCTATTAAATACGTATTTACGTTTGAATTGATTGACAATGAATAATAAAAAGAAAAGATGAACATTAGAATATCACTTTTGTTATGTTAACGTTAGAATAACATTTCGTTAAGAAATGTATATTTGGATTAAAATGTTTATTCAGATTAAGTTGACATTTCAGTTAAGAAATGTTCATTTAGCTAATGTTTTGTTAAAAATAAAAAAATGTCCTTTTGGTTATGATATGTTAGGAAAGAACCAATGTGTCATTTATGAAAAAAAATGAACATTAAATATGCCGAGTCAATGCTGAGTCATCTCTGACTCATTGCTGAGTCAATAGGATAATTCTATCTTGACTGAACGGTTGTGGTCATTTCTAGGGTTAATCAAACGGCCTAAATTAATCCTAAAATTTTATATATACAACCTAGCTCTTAATCTAATTCACACAATTAAACTTGGAGCCGTCACGCTGCTGTAAGATAGCTTGGAATGGCCGCCGCCTAAAGCTTAAAGACAAACAAAGCTAGAACAAATCTAATTCAAAACTAAGAATCAAAACAATGTCTACCCAAAGGAACGCATCTCAATTTCAGAACCTCAGATCTCATAAAACAAGACCATCTTGCGTTGTAAGTATAGTGACTCTTTAGATGAGAATATGATTAAGACATGATTTGATGTAAATTGTAATATGGAATTATATCAGTATTGTAAAATATAGACAATGTTGTTTTGGTTTTGTTTATCGTGATAATTTGAATGTTTGTGGTGATTGGATCCATTATCTATTATGCGAATTGGATGTATCTTGTTAGATCGATATATGTGCTTATGCAAGTTATAGGTTGCAAGTTAGATTTACACATATATGTATATGATTCATGTAGGTTCTATGTATTCACAAATTCTTATGCAAGTGAAAACTTATAATTGGATCCATGTTAAAAGATCCGTTTATGATTCATATGATTTATAAAAGTTTATTGTTAGATCAATGTTATACATATGTATTGCAAGCTCATACATGTTCCTATATGTTAACTTAATTATGTTGTAGATTTATGAACCTATGCAAGTTGTTAGGTTGAGATTCATGAACCTATGCAAGTCGTTAATTAAGTTGTTAATTCATGAACCTATGCACGTTGTTAATTATGTTGTTAATTCATGAACCTATGCAAGTTGCTAATTATGTACATGTTTATGTTGATTATGTTAAAGTTGCAAGTTCACACCTATGTACATGTTAAAGTTGCAAGTTCACACATATATGTTTATGTTCATGTTGATTTTGTCAAAAATTGCAAGTTCATAGTTAATGTTGATTTCATGCCAATTTTGTGAACGTTAAATTAGGCTAAGTTATTAGCCTAATACTTTATGTGAAATCATGCGAACGGTAAATTAGGCTAAGTTGTTAGCCTAATATTTAGACGGGGGTAACGTTGGGTAAAAACTTAATTATAGGGAACTTGACATAAATTGGCCAATAATCACATAAGTGATTTATGGTATGAAACGGTATAAATTATTAATTTAAAACATGTTAATACATAGGTAGGCCTAAAACCATGAAATTGGTTAAGGCCATGAATGGTGTAAATTTATACACCGTTAGTTTTGAAATAAAATATGTGACATGATTAATTTACATAATTAAAATGTAAATTTAGACAATACGAATATGCTTAACCCGAGGTTGGATTGAGTTGTGATGTAAACCTTCCTGACCCGCCCGGCTGTCCAGTAATCACAACAATACCTATCCAATGTGAGAGGTTAAGGCATTGAGCCCAATAAAGACCCGAGGTTAGACTGAGTTGTGGCGTAAGACTGCCCGGAACCGACCGGCATACAGGCAGCCACAACAATACTTGTCTAATGTGAGTGGTTGGTGCTTTAATAAGACAATTAAAGCTAAGATAGGATTGGTAGGGTTAAGTAAATTTAATACACTTAGCCAAATTAACATGTTGACTAGATTAAAAGGTGGGGTTAAGTAAAGTTAATACACTTAGCAAATTTAACATGTTAACTAGACTATAGGTTGGGGTTAAGTAAAATTAATACACTTAGCCAAATTAGTATGTTAGCTGGACTAGAGCGTAGGGTTAAGTAAACTTAGAACACTTAACCATTATAGTGTGATAAATGAATACGGTTAAGTTAAAGCATGAAGGGACAATACTTAACCATTAGAACATGTTAATTAAATGGATGTTAGGGTTAAGTTAACTAAGGGAACACTTAGCCGTTATAACATGTTAGTTAAAACAGATGGGCAAGGTTAGGTTAAAAGGGACACTTAACCAATACAAGATGAATGGGTAGGGTTAAGTAATAAGAAATACTTAACCAATATAACTTGGTTTGTGATAGGGTTAAGTCAACATGAACTACTGATAACACTTAGCCAGTTTAATATGACAAAGGAATGGGTTAAGCTAACTTGAATTGACTAATGACACTTAACCAATCCAACATGACGAGAAAGAGGGCTAAGTAGTAAACCTTAGTTAAGAAACAATCGAGAATGGGAGCTAAGTTGAAATCCCCAGTTAAAGAAACTAAGTTATAAACCATAGTTAACAAGATTTATGGGAAAAGAAACTAAGTGGTAAACCTTAGTTGAGAACAACTAAGTAATAATTCTTAGTCAAGAAGACAGAGCCGGTCCATAATAGATGAATAACCCGATATAGTAGATCATCGCTTAACAAATACATGAGGAGGAGCAAACGTTTATCTGATTTCAAAAAAGGCTCCAGCGGACTGGGTTTAGAAGCACGTAGCTTCGGGGGACGTGAGGGTACTCTTGGTATCCCTCTGTGAGGTTGCAGATGATCCGCCTGGGCTCACAGAGGTTAAGGTCTGCGGTAGAAGAACCAAGGGTATGCCTTGGTTGCAGTATGAGCAACCTAAAGGCTAGGGTGGATCAGCGTGGGTCGGCGATACTTAGTTTAGCCCTGTGATAGCACATCGTCGACTACCTACCATCTCCAGTCAATCGTAGTACGCATGCGGAAAGGCAGAGAACTCCCAACAGACCATATACTTGCTATCTAGTTATGGGTGAGGCTGGCCAATAGGAAAGTGGGGCATAGGTGGCAGGAGTATAGTTCTCGTGCTTGATTTTCTTGGATTGCCTTTCATTAGTTGAGGAAGGGGTCACGTGGGACCATATCCACTGGTAGAAAAACAGACCTTAGCATCTGCATCGGCAGATAACTTAAAGCTCCCGACCGAGTTTCGTATTTTCTTGATTCAGCCCTTCACGGGACTCGGGCTGCACATATAGTGGACATGTGCGTCTAGACAGCGATAAACGATTCGCAACACATACGTGGGGAAAGTCTAGGAACATATACCACTCTAGGTAGTGCGTCCTAGACTAGGGGCGTCGTTCGACAGGTAGCATAATACCTAGTTGGACCTAGGTGGCATAAATCCTGAATATGAGAAGTATTAGATAAGTCGCATAAACCCTAGTTGAATCTAGGAAGCGCTCGATAAGAAAACCCTAGATTAGATCTTGGTAATAAATAATAGATGTACACCTAAAGGCAACTGCAACTACAGGGATTGGGATCACGTTATCATCTTTATACAGATTACTAGTTGGGATACTAGTTAGGTGGTGCAGAGATATAAAATGGGGTGTGATAGTATATTCGGTTTAAACTG
This sequence comes from Allium sativum, assembly GCA_030737875.1. Lineage (NCBI taxonomy): Eukaryota > Viridiplantae > Streptophyta > Magnoliopsida > Asparagales > Amaryllidaceae > Allium > Allium sativum. The sequence goes on from CM060926.1 coordinate 840,473,207, forward strand.
TCTTGCTTTGGTTTATATTAGTCTGTTATTCTGGTACTGTCCCATTTTCCAGTTTACTCCTGTCATGAACTTTATCCTGTTCACATGCTAAAAGCCACTAGACTTACTCAGGCTTTATGTCTGACTCTGTTTTTCTTTCGTCTTCTTTTCTTCCATTTCCCCCCAGGTAGTCAGGGAGGGAATAGCTCTGCTTAGTATGGACTGTTACTCCTTCCAAGCTTAAAGACTCTTGGATATATCGCTTCAGACTCTCTTTTCTGCTGCTATGGATGGCTTATGCTACATTGGGGAATATAAATGTTATTTTATGCTTCTTTATTTTGTAAGACAGATGATACTCTGGTATTGGAAAGCAACTGTTGTACAAAATATTTTATCAATAAAGTAAAGTTTTATTTTCCGCTATTTTAATTTTGTCTGTCTTGTAATTTATCTGCATCTTTTACCTAAAATGCTCCACAGAACTTAGTGCATTCCCTTTGTGAGTGACACTAACAGATGTGGGGTGTTACACAAAATTTGTTTGAGAAGAACAAGTTGTTTTAAAAAATTCAAACATTTTGAATTTGCAGATGATTATAAATATATGTGCACAGTTATATGATTCCAAACCGATTTGGAAATAAAAGCTTGGAATTTGAATTTTGAAATTTTTATTAAACTTGTGTAAGTTAAATGAATTGGATTGATATAAGTAAATCAAATAGATTAAAATTTAACTTAAGTTGAATTAAACAAAATGGAAAGACTCCAAGTAAAATAAAAAAATTGTGGCTTGCAAACTGAAAGTGAATAAATTAACTCAAAATCAGTTTGGTCAAAATATAGTTGGGTGGTAAATTGAGCGTAAGATGTTGAGTGGAAACTATTCAAACAGAATGATATATAACTCCATTTAAATGGAGTCTGGTTGCAATTGAATGGAAACATGGCTAAATAGATTTATAAAATGATTTATAAGCAAACAATATAAGTTGAGTTTCCATTTGACATAAAGCAAAGGGAATACAATTGTAGGATCCATGAAAATAAATTGGTTTGAAACCAATTTGTAATGAATATGGATTGAATGAAAAGGTATTGATTGGAGATTTTATGCTTGTTTGAATTGAAGAATTGAATGATGACTTAAATATCAGTTATTCAAACTCACTCGTTGAATGGGGTAAGTATAGGTAGATGGAGATACTAGACTTGATTTTTTGGGCTGTGTAAATAGCATACGAATTAAGCAAAATCGCTTGATAGCGCCTACATAAGGTACGCCTACGCAAAAATACAAAATTGGCTTTTGATTTTTTTTCCCGACCTTGTGGGTCAATGTGTATATATATATATATTTGTTGTTCCTACAATAATGCAGAAGTCCCTCCGTACAAGGGAGACTCTGACGAAATTTTATGAAAATTTAGGGTGTTAGTAAACTTTCAGAATTTTTGAAATTTTTCGTGAGAAGGAATGAATTAATATTTTTATTGAAATTAGTTGGTTCAGTCAAAACTGAATTTAAGAAGTAAATTAAAGGATTTTAAGCATAGTTAATAGGGTATGTAACATTTTTCCTACCTTAGTAATTTCAGGGATGAAATTCTTTTAAAGGGAGGAGGAATGCAACGACCGGGATTTTTAGCCATTTAATTTAAAACATTTAAATTTATTTTAAATGTTGTATAGGAAATATAAATACAAATTTATATGGAATTTGTTAATTAAAACGAAGTATGAACGTAGAATTTATAATTAAATTTAAAACGAGCTCGTAACATCGTGGTAGTTCGTAATATTACGTTTCGAACTTCAATTGAACATACATAATCAAATATAAATCGGATTTCTTTGAAACAAGAGACGTTCAGATCTATTTGGTTTTATTTTTCGAATAAAAGAGAAAATTCGAGATTTCATCTTACTGGTTTTGAGTTATTTCCAAATTAAAATTGCGGAAAGTTACTATAGAATCTTTTATAAATTATAACGACTTATTATATAAATAAATCAATTTAAAATAATCCGAAAGTCGTTTTAGTTTGAGATATCGAGTTTAAATCCAGATATGTTTATTTTATAGCTTTATGATGTTCTAGTCGGATGTACACGGTAATAATAATAATTTATTATTATTAAATTTCATTGTTTTGGAATTAGTTTAATATTTTAATCGATTTATTTAAGCCTTAAAAATGACCTTTTTGCAAACGACCTCTGTTTTCGACGAAGTCAGTTTCATTGGATCCGTAATGTTAAATTATTATGTGAAAATAAATTTCGTGACAATTCGATATTATATGTGACCATGGTAGCCATGAATGCATAACCAGTTTGCACAACGATTAATTAAATGAATTTAAATAGATTTAAAAGAAATTTTCATATAATTCGAGTAAATAATCTCCAATTTCAACGAAACCAATTTTATTAAATCTGTAATTGTTAATTATTATAAGATTTCCAGTTTGAGATCAATTGGATTTATTTTGTAATCATACACCATTTAGACGCGTATTATTTAACTGGTTGAAATTATAAAAGGAGTTATACTAAACGGTCTCGAAAATTGACGAAAACTGTTCCATCATGTCCGGAATATTCTATTATGCTAGGATTACATTTTTCATTATAATGGAAATTCGTATGTGGTTATTTAGGCTTATTAATTTGTATGTAGGTTCATTAAATAATTAAATAACCTGGAAGCTTCCTTTGAAAGCGAATGTGTTCCTTTCGACAGAAGCTACCCAAAGTATTGTACGCGAAGCCAATTCTCTCTTTTATATGTACCGAATTATCCTTCCTTTCTCCTTTTTTTAGCCGACTTCTACCAGATAAAAAAAATGTATATCATGATCTTTAAACCACGATTTAAAATCAAATACTCCACAATAAAACTCAATTTTGAATTCTTTGTAACTAAGATGGAGACCTTCAATTTCATACACAAATTGAGTGGTGCGAACAGGTTACGGTGAGCGACGGTTTTCACAAAGCCACCTAGGGCTCGTTTTTTTTTTCAAAATTGCTGAGGAATTAGGATTTTTGAAGCTCGATTTTCATTTCACCCAGTAATTTGGCATCAGATAAGAATTTTGGGTGGAATTTTGGTTTGATTGCAGTCGTTGCTTCCCTCTAGCAGTGTGGAGCACCTGAAGGACGCGACGATGAAGAAGAAGCCAGAGTTGTTCTGGTGAGTTGCAGAAGATAGAGTGCAGAATGAGGAGCTTAAAGAAGGGATCAATGTGAGTTCTCGTTGACTGTGGAAGGAAGGGGAAAGGGGTTGGGGGAAGTTCAGGATGGACATGATGTACAGGGAGTTGGGACATTACCCTAGTTTTTATTTCAGATGTGGAAGAAGGATTAGAATACGTAGTTAAGGTAGGAGGGGTTTAATTGGTAGGTAGTGTAAAAATGGTGATGGTTTGATTGTCTGGAATTTGGGTGAAAGGAGAGAACATAAACACTGGGTAAACTTCTGGAGGAAGTTTCAAAATGTTTGGAGCTGTCCTGGTAGCTCAATGAAAGGTGACGACATGCTGTTGAGTTTAACAACATTTTGTAAGAGTATCAAATTTGGTAAAGGAGTTTGTGTTATGGTGGGGAAGAAATGTTAAATGTTGGTTTAACGCTAATTGTGGTATCACCACTAATGGTGCATGGTATCTGGATAATTATTTTCAAGAAGTTCGATAGGGTAATGGTAGGAGGAAGATAAAAGGTGGGGGAGAAAGGTTTTAGAACGGGTTAGTAATTGCGGTTTTAAAACTGAAAGTCATGACTGGAAATGCAGTGTGAAGCAGTAGGGAAAGTGGGTAGTTTTCATGAATGGTGGTAGTGATGAACAATAACGATGAAAATAATGTTTAGATGAAGTTGAGTTGTGTATGTGGAGTTAAGTTGAATGTAGAAAATGGAAAGTGAGGTATGTGTCTCCTTGACTGTGGCTTTTTGGGGTTAAATTCATGGAGAAAGAGGGTGTTGTGAAGGCGACATGGCAATGTGTTACTAGGAGGACCAGTTCTGTTGTTCGATGGGAGAAGAAGGTCGCGCGACTAATTATATATTAAGGGTAATTAAGAAAAAATAAATAAAATAGTCAATTAACTATTATTTTAAACCGATTAAACCTTGTAACGTTGATAATTATTTCATATGTTAATAGAATTTAATGGAACAAGTCATGTTAGGACCGTAACGTCGACATCTTAAGTATGGAACTGATGCGGCTGAAACCGGAGCTATAGGAATGTCGTAATAGAATCAAACACTCATTTGATTTTAAATGAAATAAAAACAAATCTGTCAACTGCAAAACAAAGTGAGTAAACTCACTAACTCTGGCTCATTTATATTTTAATATAAACGAGTTTTAAATTTATATATAGCAATTTTATACTGTGTGATAGCCGTTTGGATGATTGGTTGATTAATTAGTTGAAATGATTGATTAATTATAAATTCTTAGCCGTTGGTTAACTATTGATTCTTCTTACCATGATATCATATATTGAATTGAAATTGATGTTATATATGTTGATTAACATGTGTGGATGCAGGGAAACAGGTCGGAGGGATCCAACTGGATTCCTCGACATTTGTATTATTGTATTTTCATTTATTGTGACATATGTTGTGATATATATTCTGTGATTGATCTTGTTGCGTTTAAGTATCAGTGGCCCCATAATTTTGGTATTTAAATACCGTAAAATATTTTTGAATATAGAAAATGAATTTGAGATTTAAAAAGGAAATATATTTTTCCAAAAATTGAAGTGTAATTTCAAATGGAGTTAAAAAGTAGAAACTTGTTTTATTAACACGAAGTTGATTTTAAACGAGTTTATAAATTAAGCGAATTATTTGTCACTGGATAAATTGAAATATAAAAATCAAGTCTAAATTTATATAGTAAAATTGGAAATTAGCTTTGATACTGATATGTGAAATGAAATTTGAACTTACCAATTATAAAGGAAAGCATGAGCGAGATCATAAATGTTGGAATAAAAATGAGATATTCTATAAATAATTCTGAATAGAAGTTGAATGGAATTTAGATTTGAGATGTTATAAAATTAAGCGGATTTGATTATATCTAAAAGAAATATCGCTCACAATTGAAAGTGAATAACGGTTTGGAATCAAACGTTTTATAAATGGTATAGTTATAATTAAAAATTTGAGTTAACCTGCGATGGTAGATTTATGCCAAAGATTGGAATATTAACCGAATATAGAATATTCGAAATGGAGTTATTTATAGAAATTCGATTATATCAAATTCAGGGAAGTGGTTTTCACTTCCTGTTTTAGTCAAGATTTATTTATTTATTCAAATTAATGAATTAAAGTTAATTTTTAAATTTAAATATTTTAGAAGCAGGGATTGTAACACTATCATTATAATCAATGTTTCCGTAAAAGAAGTGGTGTAACACCCCGTATTTTAAAGATAATAAAATAAGAATAACTTAATTAAATAATGAGAATTAAGTAAAAGGGACTGCGCCATTGCGTCCGTCTGGGAGTTCTGGTCAAGATAGACATCTGGTTTGCGTAAAACAGATATCATATGAAGAAGTTATTAAGCCTAGAAGTTTGTATACGCACAAGTGATATATATATATACACACAAACGAATTAAAATATAAAATAAAGAATAAAATAAGGATTGCATGTAATAAATACATGCACTGAAAAAAAATGTAATGCATGCATTGAAAGAAAGAAAGGATTGGTTGCATGCAATGTAAATATGTTGCATGCACTGATTTGCAAACATAATGCATTAACATTAAAAGAAAAAGAATCATGCAATGGTTTAATTTAAGTATTTTAACCAACATGAAAAAGAGAAGTAACGATGTAACAACCCGCATTTTACGTATCGGAGGATCGTAAAATATATTTGTTTTATTCTCTAAGGGTTGGATCATTCTCATCTTTTAATATGGGGTTTATGGGGATGTGAGACATGTCCATAATTTTTACCGATTTTGTTTGTGACCATTTTGCTGCTCTCAGGCTTGAACAGAGCATAACTTTTGACTCAGGTCGAATCAGAAGGTGAACCTGTGCCATTGGAAAGGAATTGATGATTGCTTTTCCGTAGACTGGTAACATTAAGGATTTGGCTCAGCGGTTTGGGAGAAATTGCTGTTTTAAGGTTTTTCAGTTGGCTATTCAGGTTTTGAAGCCTTGGTGGAATCCTATAAATAGGGGGTGAGAGTGTAGGGAAAAGGTTTACTTTTTTCCGTTCTCTCATTTAAAGTCATTTGATCTTCTTCTTCCTCTAACACCTTTCCACCATTAAAAATCCAAATCTAAGGAGGGAAATCATAGATCTACACCATTGGAGGCTAGATCTACATCATTTCAAGTAAGGATTCATCAAATCGAAGGGCTAGGAGTTATCTCTTCGCTGTCCGGAATTCTATTTCTTCGATTTTGCTTTATTTTGGCTAATTGGTGAGTGATTTACATCTCTCACATGAATGCAATGAAGTATATGAGTGTGTGTGCATGTTTCTCATCAAATTGGGATGTTTTACCATAGATTTACACCATTATATGTCCATTTTCATACACATCACCCTATGATCTAATCTAACAAGTTTTACTTGTTAATTTCATGTCATTTTACATGCTTATGTTAGTTAGATCTCTCATTTTGATCATATGTTCATTTTAATGGTTTTTGGTGAGATTTACATCATTTTTGTGGAAATTGTCATATTCATGTGCTTGGTAATGTTATGACATGTTTGTGATTGTGTTTGGTTTGGTTGGTTTCGTCAGACTCGTCATTTGGCGAAGTTTTGGTCCAAATCGGAGTTGAATTGCAATATGCAGAAATTGGCTCGGCCATAGGTTGAATCGACCAGGAGTTGACTCGGCCAACTCGGTGATGATGTGACTTCTATGTAAATTCAAGAGGGAAGGTTCGAAGTGTTGAATGTGTTCATTGATCAAGGTGGAACAACGAATGAGGTGGCAACTCAAAGGTTCTGAGTTGGTGGATAATGGTTACTCGAGCTATGAAATGTCATCAAGGTTGGATGACTAGAGATGCGAAAGCTGAGAAGTCATCGCTGTCATAAGTTCTAGCAGGCTCAAAGCAGGGGTACAACGGGGCCTCCCAATAGACCAGAAGGTTGCTGGTCGAGTACCTTGGGTATCGTTGAAAGGCCTAGTTGTCAAGGTTGGACATTGTCAAGGTTGGACATATGAAGTTTATGGTATAACTGGGGTTACCATTAGCCCTTGACATATGGAAAGGTTGGCCGTCATACGATTAACAGTGGTTTCAAAGCAGGATTGACGGAGATAGCCAGAGTCAGTCATGGATGATTGGTTGTTCTGTTTGTACCACCTCACGTGGATTAACCAAAATCGAGGGTGGTGTTTCTTGAGTGCTTGACTGATATTGGTTTAGGCCTCTGGGAAGAGTGCTTAGAGGATGTTAAACTCGATTATGGTTGTCTACGTGAAACCTATGTGATCTGGATGCTATGAATGTTATCAATGGTTGTTCTGGTTTCCATGTATGAATTGTTATCCCTTTGGTTGAATGGATTGTAAAGGCTATCACTGTCCGATGTGAGGAAGATAAGGTTGAGTTCTTCTCTGGTGTTATTGGTAGATTAGTATGTTTATCAATCCCCTCTCATGCACTTTATTGTTGAAGTTTGTTATCTGTTTTATCGCTCACTAAAACTGTTGCCTGACTCAAGGTTTCATGTATCCTCTTATTACCTTGGCCTGTTCATCCGGTTGTGGATGGGCAGACTAAGTGATAGGTGACAGGTAATGCTTTAGTGAGGACGATGATGCTGATCGATGGCGCGTAGGAGGCTCACGTACCATTTATACTACTAACTTAAAATTGGATTTCCGCTGTTTTCTTTTCTGAGTGATGTAGTGAGGCAACTTTGTATAAACACTATTTCCAAGTTTGCGGATCTTACTTTCTAGTTGTATGGAAGTCCAGTGTTTCTGCTTCATTATTATTACCTATTGTATATGTTCTATTATATTTAATCCTTGCGCTGTGAGTTTTACGACAGGTTCCGCTTGTGTTTACCTACTCTGATGATCGTCCATGACAGCCTTGCACATCTTTCAGCGCATTATTTCTCTTGTATAGTGCGGGGGTTATGGGCGGTCGTCACATTTGGTATCAGAGCTCTGGTCAATGATTTTTGGCCAAAGTTTAAGGACGTAATCATGTATGAGAGACATACTTGTAGATTTCCGTTGGATGCTTACTATACATAGTAAAAAATATATAGTAGTAGCGGTTGTTTTCCTTTGGCAGATTTTCTTGAAGGTGGTTGATTATTCTAAATTGCAGATTTTGAATGAGTAGACGAGAAACAAGACAAGCTTCTAGGGGAGCCAATACTGGAGGGGGAAATGGTGTCGAACCTAATTACTCGGCCATGTTTGAAGCCATGGCAGAAGCAGTTATGCGAAGAGTACCCGCTCCAGTGGCGACAACGGTAGTTGTTGGTGTGCGAGTTCCTAGAGTAGTAGATTTTGCAAAGCTGTGCAAGGAATTTACATCTCTAGGGGGAAAACCATTCAAGGGAACTGAACCAGCTGAAGAGGTTCAGAGGTCGATGGATTCATGTGTCCGAATCTCTGGAGACTTGGGTATTGAGGATGCAATAAAGAGAAAGCTTGCATCAAGGCAACTGCAGGACATGGCCATGGAATGGTGGAATTCTGTTACACTTGAGACTCCAGAGGAAGAAATTTCATGGGAGCTATTCCAAGCTAAGTTTAAAGCAAAGTTTATCTTCACAGCTCAGAAATCTGCTATATTCAAGAAGTTCATAGAGCTGAAACAGAATGGTCGTTCTGTGCTTGACTATGTTTCTGATTTCAAATCCTTATCTAGAAAAGCTCGTTCGTACATTGATACACCATATCAGAAGAACGAGAACTTTGTCTTGGGTTTGGATACTTATATCGGAAAACTATTAGTGGACCATCTTGATGATTCATTTGAGAAGATTGTGGAAAAAGCTATTCGTCATGAGAGCTTGTTTCCTAAGGAAGCAAATGTTGTCGCTGCCACCAAAGAGGCTCAGAAACCATAGCAGGGTGGTAATAATAAGAAGAGGAAGCAGCTGCAACAAAAGGGAAAAGATGGCCAAAAGAAACCCAAGAGTGAGGTGGTTTGCTTTAACTGCCAGCAGAAAGGTCATTTTGCTAATGAGTGCAAGAATCCCAAAGCTGAGAAGAAGTGCTTCAAATGTGGGAAGCCTGGGCATGAGAGGAAAAATTGTCCGGAATCAGCTAAGGGTAAGCAGTGTGTGAGGGCATATGCTTTATATGCTGTGCCAACTTCTTTAAGGGCTCCTACTGCAGAGAAGGGAAAGGGTTTCGTGGTGCAAGGTACTCTTTCAGTTAACGGTGTTTCAGTTCGTGTGCTTTTTGATACTGGAGCATCAAATTCATTCATTTGCAATGAGCTTGTGTGTCGTTTGGGTCTGGAACCTGAGATTTGCGATAGACCTTTCGTAGTGACAAATCCAATTGGGGGTTCGTCAAATCTTTGCATGATATGTCATGGTCTAGTGTTGTCGAGTCATGGTTGCTCTTTTTGTGTGATTGCTTTGTTCTTAACTTCACTAGGTATGGGTTCATCTTGGGCATGGATTGGCTCAACAGCTATGCGACAAGGGTGAATTGCGAGAAGCTGGAGGTGAGGGTCGGGGATGTGGAAGGGCGAAAGGCGTTGATTAAATGTAAGCGCGAAGACGAGGTCTTCGTAAGTTATCTATATTCGCTTGGGATTCCACAAGAAGACCTGTCATCAGTGCTGATCGCAAATGAGTATGTAGATGTCTTTGACGAGGTCAAAGGGTTGCTGCCGCATCGTAAGATCGAGTTTAGGATCGATTTGGTCGAAGGTGCTAGACCAATCGTTATGCCACTTAGGCGGATGGCACCTAGGGAACAACGAGAGTTAGAGGTGCAAGTTCGTGACCTTTTGGGAAAAGGGTTATTCGTAGGAGTGTTTCCGAGTGGGGTGCACCAGTCATATTTGCAACCAAGGCGGATGGCTCGTTAAGATTGTATGTGGACTATCGTGAGCTGAACAAGGTGACAAAGAAAAACAAGTATCCGTTTTCAAGGATAGATGACTTGTTCGATCAGCTTCACGAGGCCAAAATGTTTTCTCAGATGGATTTTGCAACGGGATTACACCGGTTGAGGGTGGCTAAGGATAGTGTGCCAAAGACCGCTTTTAGGACACCATCCGATTCTTTTTGAATGGTTGGCGATGCTATTCGGGTTGACTAATGCGCCAGCATATTTTGTGGATCTTATGAATAGGGTGTTCAGTGATCAGCTGAAAATTTTTGTGCTTTTGTTCGTGGATGATATTCTGGTTTACTCCAGAAATGAGGAAGAACATAAGACGCACTTGAAAGTTGTGTTAGAGATCTTGCGGAAGCATCATCTTAAGGCTAAGTTCCCAAAGTGTCACTTCTGGAAGGATGAAGTGAGGTTCTTAGGACATGTAGTTTCTGGAAAAGGGATAGTGGTTGACCCCACTAAAGCTAGGACTGGGATCGACCTAAGAATGCGACGAATGTTCGGAGCTTTCATGGGTTGGTAGGATATTACCGACGGTTTATCAAGGATTTCTCCAAGGTAGCTGCGCCATTGACAGGATTGACGAAGAAGAACCAAGTATTCAAATGGGATGCAAAGTGTGAACAAACATTCCGAATCCTGAAGGAGAGATTAATGAGTGCACCTGTGTTGACCATTCCAAGTGGAAATGAAGAGATGGTGGTATATACCGATGCATGTGGTACTAGACTTGGTGTAGTACTAATGCAGAAGGATAAGGTTGTAGCCTACGTGAGTCAACAGCTAAAGCCACATGAGAAGAATTACCCAACTCATGATTTGGAGTTGGCGGCGATTGTATTTTCTCCGAAGATGTGGAGACATTACTTTTTGGGAGTTCGATTCGAGTTGTTTACGGATCACAAGTCGTTGAAGTATCTTTTCTCCCAAAATGATTTGAATTTTGGCAGCAAAGATGGTTAGAGTTTTTGACATCATATGATTTTGACATAGCCTATACTCCGGGTAAGGGTAACGCAGTTGCAGATGCGTTAAGTCGAAGACACGCAAATTTAGGAGCAATGTTTTCGGAATGGAAGATCCTTGAGTACTTGGCAAGGTTTGATTTTAGGCCAAGGTGTCAGTTGGAACCTAAAATGTTGGCGAGCTTGTCGATAAGAACTACTCTTATCGAAAGGATTGGCGAGAGCCAAAAGAAGGATGTGAAGCTTGTCGAGTTCATTCAGAAACTGGAACCAGAAGATAAAGAGTTTGAGGTCGATCGAGAGGGTTGGCTTCGAAAGCAAGGGCGATTACTTGTTCCAGATATTGACGGATTGAGGGATGAGGTTCTGAGAGAATGTCATCACTCGAAGCTGAAGATTCATCCTGGTGGAAATAGGATGTACCAGGACATGAGGAGAGTCTACTTCTAGGAAGGGATGAAGAGAGATATTGGAAAGTTCATTTCCAAGTGTATAAACTGTTAGTTGGTGAAAGCTGAACAGAAGAAGCCGAGCGGTTTGCTTCAGCCATTGGAAGTTCCTACATGGAAGTGGGAGCAAGTATCGATGGATTTTATCGATGGACTACCTAGAACAAGGGAAGAAAACGAAGGGATTTGGGTCATCGTGGATCGTATGACCAAAAGTGCGAGATTCATTCCTGTCAAGTCAACTAAGATGGCATCGAAATTGGCTGAACTTTATGTAAAATGGATAGTTCGATTCCATGGTGTCCAAAGAGTATAGTAAGTGACCGAGATTCATTATTCATGAGTGGATTTTGGAAAAGTTTGCAAGAAGCTTTGGGAACCGAGTTGCGCTTAAGTACGGCATATCATCCCCAAACTGATGGTTAGACCGAGAGAGCTAATCGAGTTTTGGAAGATCTCCTAAAGGCTTGTGTGTTAGACTTCGGAGGGTCATGGGAAGACCATTTACATCTAGTTGAATTTGCGCATAATAATAGCTACCATTCTAGCATTGGGATGACACCATACGAAGCATTGTATGGAAGGCCGTGCAGTTCTCCAGCATGTTGCTAGAAATTGGAGATAAGTTGGTACTTGGGCATGAGATGATTAGAAAAACCTCGGATTGTATTGAGATAGTTCGGCAACGAATGAAGGCAGCCCAGGACCTTCAGAAGAGTTACGCCGACAAGCGTCGTAAGGACTTGGAATTCGACGTGGGCGATATGGTTTTCGCGGAAGCTTCGCCGTTGAAGCAAATGGTTAGATTTGGTAAGAAAGGAAAGTTAGCTCCAAGGTTTGTTGGACCATTTCCGATAGTCGAGCGAATTGGAAAGCTCGCATATAGATTGGTGTTACCCGAGAAGATGTCGAGTGTGCATAATGTGTTCCATGTGTCATTTCTACGAAAATTCGTGCATGATTTGAATATAGTGGTATTTCCATTGCAATACGAAGACTTAGAGACTGTAGTTTTGAGACCTCATAAGCCACTTCATGTTGTGGGAAATGACACGAAACAACTTAGAAGGAAGACGGTTAAGCTAGTCAAGGTACAATGGAGTGAAGATGACAACGATTGTACATGGGAGACGGAAGAGAGCATGAGAGCGAATCATCTAGAACTCTTCATCGATAGGACCCTTTTGATATCGTATCTTCGTTATATCATTGTATCTTGTTGTTGATTGTTAGAATTCCGCGTGCTAGGATAAGTCTATGGATGCATGGCTTGATAGATGCTAGTTTGGATGATAGAAATGACTTTTCATGGATGATAGGCATGCGGAATCGTTGTGATTACTTGGGTTTGTTTGGAATTTCGGGGGCGAAATTCTTTAGGGGGGAGGAATGTAACAGCCCGCATTTTACGTATCGAAAGATCGTAAAATATATTTGTTTTATTCTCTAAGGGTTGAATCATTCTCATCTTTTAATATGTGGTTTATGGGGATGTAAGACATGCCCATAATTTTTACCGATTTTGTTTGTGACCATTTTGCCCCTGTCAGGCTTGTACAGAGCATAACTTTTGACTCAGGTCGAATCACAAGGTGAGACCTGTGCCATTGGAAAGGAATTGATGATTGCTTTTTCGTAGAGTGGTTACATTAAGGATTTGGCTCAGCGGTTTGGGAGAAATTGTTGTTTTAAGGTTTTTCAGTTGGCAATTCAGCTTTTGGAGCCTTGGTACAATCCTATAAATTGGGGGTGAAATTGGAGGGAAAAGGTTTACTTTTTCCCATTCTCTTATTTGAAGGCATTTGATCTCCTTCTTCCTTTCAAACCTTTCCACCATTAAAAATCCAAATCTAAGGAGGGAAATCATAGATCTACACCATTGGAGGCTAGATCTACATCATTTCAAGGATTCATCAAATCGAAGGGCTAGGAGCGATCTCTTCGCTGTCTGGAATTCTATTTATCCGATTTTTCTTTGTTTTAGCTTATTGGTCAGTGATTTACATCTCTCACATGAATGCAATGAAGTATATGAGTGCTTGTGCATGTTTCTCATCAAATTGGGATGTTTTACCTTAGATTTACACCATTATATGTCCATTTTCATATGCATCACTCTGTGATCTAATCTAACAAATTTTACTCGTTAATTTCATGTCATTTTACATGTTTATGTTAGTTAGACCTCTCATTTTGATAATATGTTCATTTTAATGATTTTTGGTGAGATTTACATCATTTTTGTGGAAATTGTCATATCCATGTGGTTGGTAATGTTATGATATATTTGTGATTATGTTTGGTTTAGTCGGTTTCGTCGGACTTGTCGTTTGGCGAAATTTTGGTCAAAATCGGAGTTGAATTGCAATATGCAGAAATTGGCTCGGCCATAGGTTGAATTGGCCAGGAGTTGACTCGGCCATAGGTTGAATCGGCCAGCAGTCGGATTGAAACGAAGTTGGATCAGATCATATTTGGATCGGATCGGGTCATGTTTGGATCGGGTCCTACTTGGATCGGGTCGGTAGGTTGCAGCTGGATCGGATCGGGCAGTGGGAGGCTGGATCAGATTGGGCAGTGGAAGGCTGTATTGGATTGACCATCGAGTGGATCGGTCTATATTGGATCGATCTATAGTGGATCGATCTATAGTGGATCGGTCGAGTTCTGAAGCCAAAAGGGAGTTGGATCGGATCGGCCTAGTTTGAATCGGGTCGGTATGGAATGGGGCGGATCAATCATGTTTTTAGCAGTGATTTTAAACGCTGTGGTTGATAGCAATGATGCTATGGTTGATTTCCAACTCGGTGACGATGTGTTACGGCCCGACCCGGACCAATTGACATTTCCCTCGAAATGCGCTGTGCTGACGTCCAACTAGTACGGGGCGGTCGCCAAAGAAAGGAAAAGAAAGGAATTTGAGCTAACAAGGAACCTGCAGAATGTCTCATAGCGCATGGAATAAAATATAATAATATACTTTGACATAAAACAGGCGAGACAGTGCATAAGCTGAAAACTAAACATCATAGCAGCGGAAAATCCAAATACAGCTTATGTTCCACATCATCATTATTACAACTTTTGAAAACTGTCTCTAAAGCAACTAAGTAAGGTACACTACTAATGCCCAAAGTAGTGACCAACAGCGACACAGGGAGAATATATATATATATATATATATATATATATATATATATATATATATATATATATATCATACCTGGGAGCCTCCTGCTCGTCTCCGGTACAGCTACTCGTGCATACCACCTAACATGTCTCTAGTTTGCCCGTTTAAGGGCACCCAAAGTAATAAGAAGAGACAAAAAACTCTGGGTCAGACAAATGTCTGGTATGAGCGATAAGCAACAAAATAGAATAATAACAGGTATACTAAACCATACCTGAACCTGGACCTGCAACCAAAGAGTTAGCACAACATACCGTATAATACTATAAGGTGCCACTAACATATGGTGTAAGGAATACGGGGGTGGGGGTGTGAATGACATAGTGATGGCAAACAATCAATCATAGCAACCATCCTCACATCTCTCACTCAGTGCGTAAAGCATACGATATCCACACTTTGATCACCCTATTCCTTGCTATGATCACCCTGCCCTATGGAGTTGTAACGACACCACTGCACTGATCCATAGCCACTAATCCTTTGCTATGTCCACTCTGCCTCATGGAGTCCTGATGGCTCCACTGCACTGGCTCATAGCCTTGCTACGATCACTCTGCCCCATGAAGTCATGAAAACTTCACTACACTGATCCGTAGCCAATATCCGTCTTTCCATGGTGAGTCAAAGCTATAGACATCGATAACCCCTTAGCACACGTCCCGCAGCAAAGCCCAATCACGAAGTCAACTCGTTGGTTCCCATATGGATCCTAATTTCTACTTCCCATTTGGACTACCTTTGCATCTCGGGTTTTGGTCTCCTTCGGATCGGTCCGGGTCTCCTCCTCCTATCTGGTTCGGTTCTGGTCTCCTCTTCCTATCCGGTTTGGTTCGGGTCTTCCTCCTATCCGTTTCGGTTTGGGTCTCTTCCCCCTATCCGGTTCGGTTCGGGTCCCCTCCTGCCATCCGGTTCGGTTCGGGTCTCCTCCTGCTATCTGGTTTGGTTCGGGTCTCCTCCTCCTATCAGGTTTGGTTCGGGTCTCCTCCTCCTATCCGGTTTGGTTCGGGTCTCCTTCTCTTGTCCGGCTCGGTTCGGGTATCTTCCTCCTATCTGGATCGATTCGAGTGTATTTCTCCTATCCGGATCAGATCGGGTGTCTTTCTCCTATTCAGATCAGATCGGGTGTCTTGCTCCTATCTGGATCGGATCGGGTTTCTTGCTCCTATCCGGATCGGATCGGGTGTTCCTCCTAACCGGTTCTGAAAATCTGCAACTTTTTCCACCTAGCTATTTTCGCCAAACGACGTCGTTTTTAACCATTCTAACCTTTCTATGACATAACAAAACATTCCAAACAGCGGTAACGACATATAGAATCAATCAAAAACATTAAAACATCATTCACATGAAATATTTTAGATCAAATATACCCAAAAAGCATGATTTTCCCCTTAGTCCCCTTAATCATGACTTAACCAAACAATTAGTAAAACATGTCCAAATTAACCCAAATTTTTATCAGAGCCTGAAATAATATTTAATAATTTTACAATTTTTTCCAGATTTTTCTGAGCCATAATTTCGCTAATTATCACTAATCACCCCTAATTAACCGTAATTAGTGAAAAACAATGCAAATCACTCACCTTTACCAAATTAACTTTAGATCTGAAATAATCTTTGTTATGGCACTGTTCCCAAAGCAATACAGCAACTCTATTCCCAATCCTATGTTAATCTTCTTCAATTTGATGTAATTTGGCCAAATCTTCAATTAGAAAGTGTTTTAGAGGTGTTTTAGATGTCGGAGGCCATTACTAGGGTTCCAAGAATGAAAGTGGCGGCTGAAAAAATGTCTAAAGAAATGTTTTCTAACCCTAATCAGCCCCTATACACCCCTAATCCCGAAATCCTCCAATGGGCCTAGCTGTTAACTACCCAATTAAGTCCGGTTAAGCTGTTTTTCACCTTCTAAACCTTGTTTCAGCTGTATTTCCCAAATAGTAAGTCCGTTTTTCACATATGACCACTCTACGGAATGGTAAACCATCATCCGGATCTAATGGAAGTGGTTTCAGGTCAAAACTCCTTTCCAGTCAAAATTTATGGTCAAAACAAGATCATCTAGGAGCAAAACGGTCATAAAAAAATCGGCAAAAATCATGAACATGGGAAACGACTCCAATAGTCGTCTCCCAAAGTTACATGACTATACGACTTCGTATGTGAAAGAAACAAATATTCTACGATACTTCGATGCGTAGAATGCGGGTCATTACATTCTTCTTCCCTTAAGAAATTTCATCCCCGAAATTCCTTAACCCAAAACATACAAAGGATCCCGCATGCCTACCAATCATTAACAAAACAATCAAGCATACAAAACAACACAACAAGCCTATCCTAGCATGCAGTTTACTAACAAGGGAGTACTATACCGATATAAAAACCTTACCAGCCAAAGAGTTTGGATACTTTTTCCTTATGTTCTCCTCTGTTTCCCAAGTACAGTCTTCCTCATCACTACCCATTTCATATATAGCTCAACTAACTTAGCTGTCATTCTATTTGACTTGACGGGTATAAATCTTGCACTCTTGGTCAATCGGTTCGCAATCACCCAAATGCTATCGTAGCCCGACCTAGTCCTTGGTAACCCATCAATGAAATCCATTGAGACTTGTTCCTATTTCCATTCTGGAACTTCTAATGGTTGCAACAAACCACTAGGCTTCTTTTGCTCAGCTTTAACTAGCTGGCAATTCATGCATTTGGATATAAACTTCCCAACGTCTCTTTTCATCCCTTCCCAGTAGTAGGTCTACTTCATGTCTCGATACATCTTGTTACCACCGGGGTGTATAGTCAGTTTTGAGTGATGACATTCTCTAAGCACTTCATCTCTCAATCCATTAACATTGGGTACAACTAGTCTTCCATTCTTTCTAAGCCATCCATCTCGATCAAGCCCGTACTCATTCATCTCCTCGTCGATACCCATCTCTAACTTGGAGATGACTTCCAATAAGTTAGGATCGTTCTTCTGATTGGATCCAATCCGCTCAATCAAAGTTGGTCTAACCGTCAAACTTGCTAACATTTCTGGATCCAATTCGCACTTTGGTCTGAAATCATACCCAGCGATGTACTCCAGTTGCTTCCACTCAAGAAACATAGCCCCTAAACTGGAATGTCTTCTACTCAATGCATCAGCTACTGCATTGCCCTTTCCTGGTGTGTATGCGATATCAAAATCTTATGAAGCCAAGAATTCTAACCACCTTTGTTGTCGGAGATTTAGATCCTTCTGGGAGAAAAGATACTTTAACGAATTATGGTCAGTAAACAACTCGAATCTGTCTCCCAAGAGATAATGTATCTATATCTTCAACGTGAACACGATCGCTGCTAATTCCAAATCATGGGTAGGATATCTTTTCTCATGCGGTTTCAGTTGCCGACTTGCATAAGCTACAACCCTACCTCCTTGCATCAGTACAACACCTAGTACGGTACCACATGCATCTGTATATACTGTCATCTCTTTATTCCCCTTAGGAAAGACCAACACTGGTGCACATGTCAACTTTTCCTTTAGACTCTTGAATGCATTTTCACACTTTTCGTCCCAGACGAAAGCTTGATTTTTCTTGGTCAACTGAGCCAAAGGTGCTGCTGTCTTGGAGAAGTCTTGGATAAACTTGCGACAATATCCAGCTAATCCCAAGAAACTTCTTATGTCCGTTGCATTCTTGGGCGTAGACTAATCTTGTACCGTAGGCACCTTCGCAGGATCCACGGCAATACCATTATCTGAAACAACATGGCCCAAGAATCTCACCTCCCTGCTCCAGAAGTGACACTTAGAAAACTTTGCTTTCAATTGGTGTTTTCTCAACACCTCCATCACTATCCTTAAGTGTTTATTGTGTTCTTCCTCTGTCCTCGAATAAACAAGTATATCGTCCACGAACACAAGAACAAACTTATTCAACTGATCTTTGAATACCCTATTCATAAGATCCACAAAATATGCTGGCACATTGGTCAACCCGAATGGCATGACAAACCACTCATAAAATCCAGACGGCTTCCGAAATGACGTTTTAGCTATACTCCCAGCTTCCACTCTAAGCTGATGAAAACCAGTCGCGAGATCCAACTGGGAGAACACTCTCGCGCCACTCAACTGATCAAACAAATCATCTATCCGCGTAGAGGATACTTATTCTTCCTCGTCTCCTTATTCAACTCGCGGTAGTCCACACACAATCGAAGGGAACCATCTGCCTTGGTAGCAAACATAACTGGTGCTCCCCACTCAGAAACACTTCTTTTGATAAATCCCTTCTTCAAAAGATCGCTTACTTGCACCCCGAGCTCTCGCTGCTCCCTTGGTGTCATACGACGAAGTGGCATCACTATAGTTCTGACATCTTTCACTAAATCAATACGGAACTCAATCTCTCGGTGTGGTGGAAGTCTGGTCACTTCCTCGAAGACGTCCGGATACTGGCCAGCCACGGGCACATCTGACAACTCATCATGCGGGATGTCGAGGGAATTTAGAAAACTTGACATTACCCCATCACTAGGTAGACCACCAAACACTACCCTCCGCCCATCATCCGCTCTAACTGTCACAAAAAAACCCTCACAGTCTACCACCACCCCGTATCTTTGGAGCCAATCGACTCCCAAAATAATGCCAAACCCAGTAAAGCCCAAAACAAAGCAATCACAAACAAACATGCATCATGACTCGATAAGACCACATTACGACAAATCATACAAAGACTAGTCGAACCACCAATCGGGTTCGTCACTGCTAAGGGTCTATCGACTATCTCGGGTTCCAATCCCAACCTATCTACCAGGTCACTAGATATAAAGGAATGAGAAGCTCCAGTTTCAAACAATACTCGAACAGGAACATCATAAACAGAAAGCATACCTTGAATGATGACATTCTTTCCTTTCTCCGCCGCAGTTGGGGCATTCGACGGAGAAGGAACAACATTGATAGCATATGCTTTCACAATCTGCTTTTCTTTAGGGGGATTCAGACACTTATCCTTGTGATGTCCCACTTGGCCACAGTTGAAGCACTTCCTATCCGCTGGCTTGGCCCGACATTCTTTGGCATAGTCGCCCTTCTTACCACAGCTGAAGCACTCAACATCTTTCTTATTCCTTTTCTTTTGGCCATCCTTGCTCTGATTTTGCTTTCTCTTATTCTAAGAACCATTCTTGCGTCCACTTCTTGCTTGCGGCTTTGGCTCCTCTGCAGATGTAATCTCAGTCTTCGACTTAGGGTATAGACTCTCTAATCTGAAAGCTTTCCCCACAATCGATTCAAACGTCTCATCGATCGGTTAATAAGCCTTTCTCCCAAGTACTGATCCAAGCATGTTATGAACTTCTCATTATTCTTCTCGGGAGTGTCAATGAGGGATAATCCATACTTTGATAAAGAATCGAACTCAACAATGTACTCCGAGACTGCCCTACCATTCTGCTTAAGATCTAGAAATTTCCTAAACAACTCTGACTTCTGGGCAGCTGGGATGAACTTATCACTAAATTAGGCCTTAAACTGATCCCATGTAACTTGATCCTCTGGAGTAGCTGCCTTAATAGCATTCCACCAATTCATTTCCCGTTTGTGCAACTGACGGGATGCGAACTTTCTCTTCATCGCATCCTCGATACCCAAGTCTTCGAAGATACGCTCACAGCTGTCCAACCAATCCTAAACTTCTGTAGCCGATTCCGTTCCGTGGAATGGCTTTCCACCAAGACTAGTGTAATCCTTGCAAAGCTTGGCGAAATCGGCTCTAGGCGCCTGCACCGCTGCACCACCACCATTACCAACATTGGGAACTGCCCTCTGAACGTCCCTAAGAATCTCTCTCATGAAGTCAGTGAACATGGTCCTCATGTCAGGAGCATTCCTATTATTGGATCCTCTACCAGCACCCCTCGTATATCGACTCATCCTTCAATCTGTAAAGAGAAACGATTAACCATTCTCTTTGTGGTGTGAGTGCAGTGCGACTACATCCTTAGCTATACTAAAAGTATATATATAGCTTTCGAAAACCAAAATAATCACAAATACGCGCTCTCATATACGTATTATCTCTCCCTGGTGTCTTTCCCTAGGTTAACTACGCCACCTAGAGCTCTGATACCAAATGTGACGGCCCACCCCGGACTAGCTGGCATTTCCCCCGAAATGCGCTGTGCTGACGTCCAACTACTACAGGACGGTCGCCAAAGAAAGGAATTTGGACTAACAAGGAACCTGTAGAATGTCTCACAACGCATGGAATAAAATATAATAATAACATACTTTGACATAAAACAGGCGAGACAGTGCGTAAGCTGAAAACTAAACACCATAGCAGCGGAAAATCCAAATACAACTTATGTTCCACATCATCATCATTACAACTTTTGAAAACTGTCTCTAAAGTAAATAAGAAAGGTACACTACTAATGCCCAAAGTAGTGACCAGCAACGACACAGGGAGAATATCTATATATATCATACGTGGGAGCCTCCTGCTCGTCTCCGGTACAGCCACCCGTGAATACCACCTAACCTGTCTCTAGTCTGCCCGTTTAAAAGCACCCAGAGTAATAAGAAGAGACATAAAACTCTGGGTCAGACAAAAATCTGGTATAAGTGATAAGCAGCAAAATAGAATAATAGCAGGTATACTAAACCATACCTAAACCTGGACCTGCAACCAAAGAGTTAGCACAATATACCATACAATACTCTAAGGTGCCACTAACATATGGTGTAAGCAATACGGGGATGGGGGTGTGCATGACATAGTGATGGCAAACAACCAATCATAGCAACCATCCTCACATCTCTCATTCAGTGCGTAAAGCATACGATATCCACCACTTTGATAACCCTATTCCTTGCTATGATCATTCTGCCCCATGGAGTCGTAATGACATCACTGCACTGATCCATGGCCACTAATCGTTTGCTATGTCCACTCTGCCCCATGGAGTCATGATGGCTCTACTGCACTGACTCATAGCTTTGGTACGATCACTCTGCCCCATGAAGTGATGAAAACTTCACTGCACTGATCTGTAGCCAATATCCGTCTTTCCGTGGTGAGTAAAAGCTATAGACGTCGATAACCCCTTAGCACATGTCCCGCAGCAAAGTCCAATCATGAAGTCAACTCGTTGGTTCCCATCTAGATCCTGAGTTCTACTTCCCATCTGGACTACTTTCGCATCTCGGGTTTTGGTCTCCTTCGGATCGGTTCGGGTCTCCTCCTCCTATCCGGTTCGGGTCTCCTCCTTCTATCCGGTTCGGTTCGGGTCTTCCTCCTATCCGATTCGGTTCGGGTCTCTTCCCCCTATCCGGTTCGGTTCGGGTCTCCTCCTCCTATTCGGTTCGGTTCGGGTCTCCTCCTCCTATCCGGTTCGGTTCGGGTCTCCTCCTCCTATCTGGTTCGGTTCGGGTCTCCTTCTCCAATCCGGTTCGGTTCGGGTGTCTTCCTCCTATCCGGATCGGTTCAGGTGTCTTTCTCCTATCCGGATCGGTTCGGGTGTCTTTCTCCTATCCGGATCGGTTCGGGTGTCTTTCTCCTATCCGGATCGGATCGGGTGTCTTTCTCCTATCCGGATCGGATCGGGTGTCTTTCTCCTATCCGGATCGGATCGGGTGTCTTGCTCCTATCCGGATCGGATTGGGTGTCTTGCTCATATCCGGATCTGATCGGGTGTTGCTCCTAACCGGTTCTGAAAATCTACAACTTTTTCCAGCAAGCTATTGTCGCCAAACGACGACGTTTTCAACCATTCTAACCTTTCTATGACATCACAAAACATTCCAAATAGCGGTAACAACATATAGAATCAATCAAAAACATTAAAACAACATTCACATGAAATATTTTAAATCAAATATACCCAAAAGCATGATTTTCCCATTAATCCCCTTAATCATGACTTAACCATACAATTAGTAAAACATGTCCAAATTAACCCAAATTTTTATCAGAGCCTTGAAATAATATTTAAGAATTTTACAAATTTTTCCAGATTTTTCTGAGCCATAATTTCGCTAATTATCACTAATCACCCCTAATTAGCCGTAATTAGTGAAAAACAATGCAAATCACTCACCTTTGCCACAAATTAACATTAGATCTGAAATAATCTCAGTTATGGCACTATTCCCAAAATAATACAGCAGCTCTGTTCCCAATCCTATGCTAATCTTCTTTAATTTGATGTAATCTGGCCAAATCTTCAATTAGAATGTGGTTTAGAGGTGTTTTAGATGTTGGAGGCCATTACTAAAGTTTCAAGAATGAAAGTGGCGGCTGAAAAAGTGTCTAAAAAAATGTTTTCTAACCAAGTCAGCCCCGATATACCCCTAATCTCGAAATCCCCCAATGGGCCTAACTGTTAACTACCCAATTAAGCCCGATTAAGCTGTTTTTCACCTCCTAAACCTTGTTTCAACCATATCTCCCAAATAGTAAGTCCGTTTTTCACATATGACCACTCGACGAAAAGTTAAACCATCATCCGGATCTAATGGAAGTGGTTTTAGGTCAAAACTCCTTTCCAGTCAAAAGTTATGGACAAAATAAGACCAGCTAGGGGCAAAACAGTCATAAAAAAATTGGCAAAAATCTTGAACATGGGAAACGACCCCAGTAGTCGTCTCCCAAAGTTACATGACTATACGACCTCGTATGTGAAAGAAATAAATATTCTACGATACTTCGATGCATAGAATGCGGGTCATTACTTAATGTGACTTCGAAATAAATTCAAGAGGGAAGGTTCGAAGTGTTGAATGTGTTCGTTGATCAAGGTGAAACAACGAATGAGGTGGCAACTCAAAGGTTGTGAGTTGGTGGATAATGGTTACTCGAGAATGTTCCTCGAGCTATGAAATGTCGTCAAGATTAGATGACTAGAGATGTGAAGGCCGAGAAGTCATCGTCGTTGTAAGTTCTAGCAGGCTCAAAGCAGGGGTACAATGGGGGCACCCAATAGACCGGAAGGTTGCTGGTCGAGTACCTTGGGTATCGTTGAAAGGCCTAATTGTCAAGGTTGGACATTGTCAAGGTTGGACATATGAAGTTTATGCTACAACTAGGGTTACCATCAGCCCTTGACATATGACAAGGTTGGCCGTCATACGATTAACGACGGTTTCAAAGCAAGATTGGCGGTGATAGCCAGAGTCAGTCAAGATGATTGGTTGTTCTGTTTGTACCATCTTATGTGGATTAACCAAAATCGAGGGTGGTGTTTCTTGAGTGCTTGACTGATATTGGTTTAGGCCTATGGGAAGAGTGCTTGAGGGATGTTAAGCTAGATTAAGGTTGTCTATGTGAGACCTATGTAATCTGGATGCTATGAATGTTATCAATGGTTGTTCTAGTTTCCATGTATGAATTGTTATCCCTTTGATTGAATGGATTGTAAAGGCTATCACTATCTGATGTGGGGAAGATAAGGTTGAGTTCTTCTCTGGTGTTATAGGTAGATTAGTTTGTTTATCTATCCCCTCTCATGCACTTTATTGTTGAAGTTTGTTAGCTATTTTATCACTCACTAAGACTATTGCCTAACTCAAGGTTTTATATATATCCTCTAATTACCTTGAGCTGTTCATCCGGTTGTGGATGGGCAGACTAAGTAACAGGTGACAAGTAATGCTTTAGTGAGGACGATGATGCTGATCGATGGCGTGCAGGAGGCTCACGTACCAGTTACTAGCTATTAATTGGATTTCCGTTGTTTGCTGTTCTAAGTGATGTAGTGAGGCAACTTTGTATAAACACTATTTCCAAGTTTGCGGATCTTACTTTCAAGTTGTATGGAAGTCCAGTGTTTCTGCTTCACTATTATTGCGTGTTGTATATGCTCTATTATATTTTAACCTTGCGCTGTGAGTTTTACACTAGTTCCACTTGTGTTTACCTACACTGATGATCGTCCATGATAGCCTTGCACATCTTTCAGCGCATTATTTCTCTTGTATAGTGCGGGGGTTATGGGCGGTCGTCACAAAGGAGAGAACAATAGTTATCATTGTTCTAAGACTTATTAGCAAAAGACTTCATAGCTTAGTTGGTTAAGGTATTGGATTTGTAACATGGAGGTCGGGGGTTCGAACCCCGGTAGCGGCATAATTTTTATCTTTTTTTAGAGAGGGGCAACTGGACATGCAAATATATGTACGTATACAAATTCAAAATTTGAAAGGATAAGAACGTACATATAAGGAAATAAAGAAAATATATGTATATATATATATATATGAGAATATATATATATATATATATATATATGCATAAATATATGTATACAAAAGATAAAATTCAAGATAAGGCTACAATCAATAAAATATGGCAAGAATCAAAAAATGGTGCAACATCGTTTGAATTTTGAAAATAAAACAAAAATTGTGCGTGTGTATATATATATATGCGTAAAATGGTCGCTAGAGGAATTGTATACATATAAAAATATTTCATGTGAATAAAACAGTTAAATAAATTCTACAAATTCAAAAGTTCGAAATCAAATTTCTACGCCAAAATAGCTTGCGGGTCCCAATGCTGACTCAAGCACTGCGTGTACGATAAGATTTGGCTAGATTCATCTACGAACAGGGACTATTTTCTTAACTGGGTTCAATGCTGACTCAGAGCTGCGTGTACGATAAGGTCTTGAGGACCTATAAATAAGACCCTAGAACTAACCCTAAACATCATAATTCAGCAGCTGCGCTGAAGCTCTGCCATGGCTCCCTCTCTCTCTCTTCTCATATCTATTCTGAAATTAAAATGTCAGCCTATGAGGATTATGAATTCAGATCTGGAAGAGGGAATCAACGTTAATAAAAAAGATTATTGAATCATAAAAGCAAGGTAAACCTCTAAGAACCAGTCTATTTAAATTATTTATTTTTCCCTTCTCTTTTCATGAAATAATAAATCCATGGTCGTTAGGTCGTGAATCAAATTAAAGGGAAAAGGAAAACCATGGATGATAGAACGTATCAGATCCAAAATTTGGGGAAAGCTTAAAGGTGAGTGGGTTTAAGCTATAGCCTTTAGATAATGTTATGACTATCGTTTAGCATTCCCCTTTTTAATAAATTGTGAAATGGCCAGTTTAATTATAAATTGCTGTTGTAACGAATTGAAATGTTGATATGAATATGTTAGGAAATTCCTATGTTGAATTGGCTGAGTTGTTGAATGTTTACATGTTGGAGAAAATAAACTTGTTAGGATATGAATAACCAATTCAATGATTGTAATTACATGCTTTACTTGGGACATATTATTGATTGAATGACATGTTAAAATAATTACCTGATTAAATGTTTACATGTCCTAGCAGAATTAAACATATGTTGAAAATGATATGCGACAAAATATAGGCAAAAATTGGACGGCATGTATATTAGATTACTGTCAACTATATTACGGTAAAAAGGATAATATGTCTAAAATTTCCATGTAATGAACATAACATATATTTGTTGTTTATAACAGTGTTGTATACACAATTATATGATTTTTGTTTGATGATAAAAAAAATATATACTTTATTTCAAATGTGTTTATTATGGTACTGTTATATAACATCACGGACAGAAATATAACATTTACATTTAAGTAGAATATGACTGTATAGAATTTCATATATTCACACAGTATTTTATTTAAATATAATATTATATTTCTACAATCAAACAGTACAAATTATATGACTCCACCATTTGTACACATTCACAGATATTACACATGATATTGTACTTGTATGTAAACTGAATTCGTTAGACAAATTTGTTTGAACATAATAAAAATAGTATTTTATTTCAGACAAATTTGTTTAATACAAACATCAGTGCATTTCTCTCAATACATACACAGTTCCTCCCTACATCTTTATATACACATTCAGTTACAATCATATACAGATGCTTTTATTTTATTTTTCACTTTCAACATCTGTCTTCAGTCTTCTGTCTTCACAGCACTCTGTCAGTCCAGTCATCATCTTCATACCTGTCATATACGGAAACACACACACAGTATATGGAACATAAATAATTTTCAAAATTTATGTGAATATAAATTTTATTTTTAAAATTTTATTTGCCTCAAATTTCTGGTGTGTTTCTCATCATTTTTCATGACTTGATCTGATTCATCTGTGTCTAGTCAGTTTGTAGGGACTGGAAATCTTGTCTGAAGGCTGCATATACACATGTGTATAGATATACACGTGTGAACTACCTCGCCAATCAGAATGTAGTAGCGAAACAGTGTGCAATTGAGGAGTAGCCACGTCGACTTAGTGCATAAGTCTGTGTACATGTCATAAGCAAGCCAAACAAGATTCAATGCAACAAGTCGAATCAACATATATAAAGCAACTCAACACATATGGCCGAGACAACACAAGTCAAAGTTAAGTCAGCAAGGTTAGATAATAGCATGAACAAGCATGTGTATAAGTCAACAACAAGCAAGTGGATGAAACATACAAAACAGTCAAAGCCAGGTCAAGGTGCAGGCAAATGTGGCCGAATTCAAGGCAACATTCACATTCACGGTAACACATGGTCGATCCATGGCATCAGCAAGATCAGTAAATGGTAATACAGCAAAAACAAGTTCAGGGGTCAAGCAAATGTGGTGACATGAACAAAAATAGTGATGCATTTTCAAGTGTACAAGTCACACAATGCAAGAACAAGGGAAATGCAGATTATCAAGTGAAGCAAAATGGTCTTAAGGCAAATCAACGTTGTCATGGTGATCAAATACAACAAGTTCAAGCCAACACAGTGGTGCAACATAGTGACACAAGAATGATCAAGTCAGCCTCAAAACAAAGGTGTGCAACAACAAAGCATATATGTTAACAATGCATGTCAACACAGCTCAAGTGGTCGAGCCATTACTAGATAGGTGAATGAAGTCAGCCAAGTTCCGGTTCATGTCCAAGAATGGAGCAAATAGTTTCAGCACAAGTACACAGCAGCTATGTACTTGGTTCGGTAACAAATTTGTACGGTAAAATTACATGCCAAGGAACAACAACATGTATATACAGGCATATTTAAAGTAGCATGTAGCATGGGTTCAAATTTAGGTGCAAGTGACAGTGAAACAGGTTAGTATACAAGAAACACAAAGAGTGGGCCAAAAATTTGTTTCCTGATTTAGTCGAGCAAAAGGGGAAAACTGATTTCAATTTTAGCAACATTTCAACATAACAAACTATTTTTGGCAAATCATTTAATTTTCCAGAAATGTTCAAAGACAATTATTTTCTTGCATTGAAATGTTTCCAGAATAATGTAAAAATGCCAATATATGTTTCCAGATTTTTGTCAAGAATTTATGTTTCCCAGAAATCCTTTTCAGTGGTATTATTTTGGAGAATCTTGCTTTTCTTTCAAGCCGAGGCAACAAATGGAAATATCATGCAAACATATTTAGTCAAGCAAATCAGCGATCGAATTCTTGGCAAGTTTTTCAACTATTGCCAGAAGCTAATAAATCAATTTGGGGAAGATGTTAAATTCGGAAAATTGCAAAATTCATACAAGGGACCAATTTCAACAGAGGAAAGAAAACAATCAGATCGAATCAATTTGGGAAACCAGACAAAATCTGATCGAATCATTTATTCGAAATCAGAGTTGTAGAGTTTTTATTTTACCCTATATAACACGCATATCATCACAGGCAAAAAGGGGGGATCGAAACCACAAACAATTCAATTGTCAATCAACAACAAAATCAAGAGCAGTCAGAAAAATAAAATTCGAATACTCACAATTAATTTTTCTATCGTCAGCAAATTCAATCGGCGAAGGAAAACAACACTCGAAGATGATCAGAGATTGAATCTTTTCATCATTCCCAGAAGCCGTCGATTTGATTTGGAGATATCAGGGAAAAACCCTAGTTCTTTTTTCTGCCGCCATTTTTCATTGAAGAGAGGAATGGGATAAAAAAATTTAGAGTGGCCGGCCTATTCTAGTTGAAGGGTTCAAAAGGGAGCTTTAAATTCATTTTATAACTAGGGTTTTTAAAGTTCTTTTTATTGTTTTGTTCTTTAATTCCTTTTGTAATTGTCTGAATCAGTTTCTAGAATTCTGTAAAAAACTAGGAAACCAGTTAGGGTGTTAACTGGCAGTTTACTAGAGTCTGTAAAACTAGGGGAAAATCTGGTCTAGTGGATATAGGTCAGTCTACGGTTTTGAGCGTAGGGTTAGAATAGGAGCAGGGTTTGCAAGTGTACATGGTCTTGCATGCAGGATCTATTCTATCACTTAGTAGAAACCTTAGGAATGCAGCAGTTGCAGGGTTTTGCCGAAGAAGGGTATCTCTTGTGTAACGACTGAGAAAATTTCGACAACTGGAATTGGAATTAATTAAAGATTTAATTTTTGATAATCCATTTTTATATTGATACTTGGGTTAGAAAATTTAAAATCAAATATATTGTTTGCGTATGAATTGAATTTAATATTTAATTCAGAATGGTTGGTGAAAATCAAATATTTGTTTGAATCGAATTTGATTGGACATTTGAATCGAATTTGAAATTCAATGGAAAAATATGAAATGTTGAATTCAAAATAAATAAACAAACAAATAAACGTGGTGGACGTCAATCAAATGGGAATTTTTTTTGTCGAAATTGGCTTGCATATGGGTATGTTCGTGTATATAGAAATCGAAATTGGATGTTTCAAAATTTATCAACGAACGGAATTATCAGCGAGCAGACGGAATAAAATCAGTGAAATGATAAATAAATAAATATAAAAATATATATAATGTTGTATAAAACCCGGAGTCGGATTATGACCGGCATAATTTTATCGGATCTAGAATGTGAAGACAGAACAATATGTATAATGGTTGTCGTGTTAACTGTATCAACATGGAGCATTTTGGTGTATTCGAGGTAGAGTTTAATATTAAAAATAAACGCAAGTAAACCATTCAGCAGTTGATTTCGCGCAGATCTACCCCCTGAAAATACGAGCTATCCTATAATCTATTGATTGTCGTCGTTCTTATCCTCCTGAGTTTGTTCTATAAAAATCACTTCGCCCTCATCTTTCTGGGGCAAGATCACTTCTTTTTCCAATTCACTGATGATGGCCTCCTGCGAAATTCAGATCCATAAGTAAAAATCAAAATTTTTCCTTCCACCAAATCGCGAAGCCACTGGAAACCATCAAGCGTTGCTCTTTCCCCTCGCCTTCTTCTGGAAAATGCGCCGCTTCATGGCAACCGAGAAATCGCTATTCTCTAAAATCAATATCCCCTCCTCAAAACGAATTGAAGCCTCTGCGTCTAAAATCGATGTGTCACCGAACCTTCGCTGTTGTGCTAAGTCGTCGCAAGTCACTAGTAATCGCTTCAGCATTATGCACATCACCGTAAGGTTAGCGTCACCAGCAATCTAAGCTATTGGTTTCCGAAATTTGCAAAGGTGAGTTTACCTCACGATGGATTTTAGTTCAAGTATTTAACCTCAGTATTTATTGAAATATAATAGTAAGTAGATTTGTTATATCCCCTATGTGGTGTATATGGTGTGCTCTCTGGTTGCTTGAATTTGAGAAAAACCCTTACCCAAAACTACTTCTTAAACATGATACTTTTACCTTGCTCTTTTGTTGGACTGAAATGGTTAAATTGTTAGTACTGACGTGGAGTGCATACTATATAGTTTGTTGTCGTCCCAACTTGATGTGCCATGCCTGTAATATGTTGTATAAAGCTTGAGTTGAGGTCTGTATCGCAGTTGGTTGTGTATTGGATGTTTGGTACCCTGGATTTGTGTATATGTGGCGACTAATGAATATATGGGTATTCATAGGCATTGTCGTATGTATACACATATCGTTAGCATACGTATACACACACATACCTATGTTGCCTTGTACTTGAAACCGGCTCATTCCTGCTAAGAAAAAAAATAGATAACCTAAAGCCCTTTTATTCATTTGTGAATAACCGAAGCATGCTCTTTTATCGTGTTTGGATGAGTTGATATATTTCACCTTGTTCTTATTTTGTTGTCAACCAGTTCTATCATGCTTGAGCCGTTTCCATTATTTGTATGAACCAGCCTGCATTATGCCCTGTTTTTCTTTAATGTTTTGATGCATGATCATCCTGAGATTGAATAAAAATGGAGAGTTCACGATTAGATGTGATAATCTGGTATGTTTTGGAAGTTGACATATATATATATATATATATATATATATATATATATATATATATATATATATTGGACATTTAGAGTGTTGACAGACTAAGCTATATGTATATGGGTACTAGACTTGATTATGCGGGCACTGAACTAAAATATGACATTTGAAGTGGTAGATGACTATTTAGAATGAAACAATTTTAGCACTCTTTCGTTTTGAGAACTGGAAAACCATGCATTTAAATAATATGGTAAATGTATATAATAGTAATGGAACACTCCATTTACAGTTTTGACGTGTTTAATAGAACCATGTTCACCCATTTTTTCACTTGGAAACATGATGTTCATTTGCCATTTGAAACATGGCACTCATTATTTTACCTAAAACCATGTTTACCCTTTTGTAAATAAAGTTGCCTGAAGTATACATTTATACTCATTCATGAATGGATACCTGCAGCGTACATTTACTCATTGTAAATAAGTTGTTTAAAGTATATATTTATATTCATTCATGATAATAAATGCCTGAAACCTTACAGTAAAAAAAGAATCATGTGAATCCGCAGAATTGTTGTTCATTGCTGAATATTTGTAACAGTGAGCATGTGATGGTTTGGTCAATTATATTTGGGCACTTATATATACTCTTGACCTTCTATGTTCTTTGTTTTTCACACTTAGTTATTTATCTTACATATTTTAATGCAAACATACATATATGCCTGCATACATGTTTTATTAGTTAACAATATTTTTTTTTGGTAAAACCTGATAGTAATCTTTATAAATGGAACCACTCAGTTTGAGTTCTGAATGTATCATGTATTCCATAAATGAAATCTGATCATTTTGTTGGACAAATGCTTGAAACAACAACGTTGCAGATAAGTGCTTCATTAGGCTTTGTTAGTGAATCAGAATATGAACTATATTGTTTTAGTGACAAAATATTAAATATGGAAATGGATGTTTGGTTCCTAACATTGTCATCCCACCATTTGATTAGTTGCTGGACACTTCCTATTTGACATTTCTATATACTGGTTAGCCTACGATGTGCTGTCTCATCATTTCATGCAGCAAACACGTCGTTTCACTACATAGCCATATGTTAACGTGTTGATTTGCTCCTGCTATTTCCGACTTCTAGGATGCTGAGGCAATACACGCGTGCATATACACACACACACACGTGTATATGCAAGCTCCTAAAATCACTTATGATATTGTTTATATTCAGTTGGGATGTTGAGGTGGTGTATGCGTATATGTAAATATATACGCGTACACTTGCAAGCGCTGAGATCTTTCGTCCATGGAAATAGATAAAACAAATATGAGAAGATACTACAATGGTTTATTTGTATATGACATCAATGTTGGGATTAACTATTATATTTTAGTTTCTATTGAAGTTGAATTACTTGAACTATGATTAATCCTGACTCGAGTGTTTTGTGTTTTTGCATGAACCGCTTGGGTCAGATCCTGAGCGTTACTGATTTAGAGATTACAACTTGGGATTCGAAGATTGACAAAACTGGGGATCTTCGCCAAGATGCGCACTTTGAGGTTTCAAAAAGTAACATTTTTTCTTGTATTCAAATTGTTTCTGAATTCCGCTGTTCAAATACGGTGTTAATTATTTTATTCTGAGTTTTCTGTGTTTTAAACTCCGTAAGCTAGATAACAATCCGTCGATTTGAGCATTTTAGACTGGTTTAATTACCATTTTGAAGCGGTCAAAAAAGGCGGGACGTTACAGGTGGTATCAGAGCTTTGGTTTATTCAAAGCATAGCTTATTGAGTTTAAAAACGGATCTTGAAAATGAAACAGGTTTTGAAAAATAACTTTTTGAAAGATAAATTGTTTTAGAAATATCAAGTATTTTGAAACTAGTGTTTTGAAACTAATACAGCGGGAATAAAATTTTTATTTTGAGATTTGAAAATTCTGTTCGGAATCCCCAGTCTTTGGAAATCTTCAAATCCAGGTTTGTAAGAGGTTTCCTTCAATAAGTTCATTTAGATTTGAGTTTTGAGTCCATCATCGAATAATATCAAAAGAGGATAAGAAAATCGATGAATCGATCTCTCTAATCGTGTATTTTAGCAAATCAATGACAATTAAAATTTATTGGAATAAGAAGTCGGACGAGAATTTGAATGAAAAAGAGAAATTTGGAATTTGCTTCAAGAATGAAACGATGAATTTTATTTCGATGTTCGAAATATAAATTAATGAAGTAAAATTTAAAAGAATATAATTGGAATTCGATTGTGTTAAGTTGTTTCACTAATTTGTTTAAGTTATTCGGAACTTGGCAAGATATAATTGGTTTCAAACCAATAATGTATAATCGAATATATGAATTCGATAGTAAGTATAAACTTGTTAATAAATTAACAAGAAGTATATGGTAAGCAAGAATTATGAATGAAGTGAATCGTAAATGTGATAAAGCGAAATACGAAAAAGAGATTTGGACTTGTATTTGAATGAAATCAAAACTAATTTGATATGACGAGTCCAGATACATATATATTCACTTTTAAATGTAAATAACGTTGAAAGCAAAAATGTTGCAAATGAGTTTGTGGATAAAGGAAATGGAGTCGACCAGGATAGTGTGATTATTCTGAAGTTCAAAATGAAAATCAAATGGAATTTTTCCGAAGTTCTGAATATATTATCGAATAAGAATTATCCGAAAGGAAGTTATTCATGGAAGTCGGTTGTATCTAATTTCAGGAAAAAACTATTTATTTTTCATTTTATATATTCAGATTAATGAATAAAGTATTATTTCAAGTTAAATTTTTCGAAGGCGTGAATTATTTTCATTAAAGTGAATTCTTAACTTAAATTTGGAAGTTACGAGAATAATTGTTTTGTGGATATTTGAAGTTGGGAATTTTATCCGTTCCAAGGTTAATAATGTTGCTCAGTTAAGGTCTGAGAGGTAATTATACCCCAACTTGATTGACTTCATTGTTAACTAAGGAATGGTTAAGACTTGATAGCAAGAGTGGATTAGTGAAGTGAGTAAATGAGCATCGGCAGTTAAGTGAAAATAGCGGTGTTTTATTTAATATCTGTTTAATACAAATAACGAATTTAGAAATATTTCCTAGGGTGAATAAAATAT
The DNA here is from genome assembly GCA_030737875.1 of Allium sativum. Taxonomy (NCBI): domain Eukaryota; kingdom Viridiplantae; phylum Streptophyta; class Magnoliopsida; order Asparagales; family Amaryllidaceae; genus Allium; species Allium sativum. Next base: position 840,507,285 of record CM060926.1, read on the forward strand.
ATTTTCTATAGAGAATAAAGATTTGTGAATATATGGAAGTGTTTTCCGATAAGCGTTATAGAAAATAAATATAATAATTGAAAATGTTTTCAAAAGATCGTGAACGGCTAACGGGTCTTGTTAAATCAAAATGGTAAGAACCGAAAGACAAAAAAAAAGCCGTACGTCAAGAACAAAGGATGGCATGACATAAGAGGAATGAATTCGTAAACTGAATGCCGAAACTGCTTAAGTAGTGATTTGATAAGAATTAAGAAATGAAGTTAAAGAATTTAAAAACTGGCTGGAGATTAGTTAAGCTAAATAATTTCCCAAGTATTGATCTGATGTTGGTTTCGGCCTTCGGGATTGATGCTTATGGAGTTGTTCGCGTGCTAATTTACGGTCGAAGAATGTGAATATGGAGGAGTAATAATGCGTGAATGATATTTTGATATAAAAATGTAAAATTTTGAAGTTTTGAGAATATAAAAATTCGAAGAAGGCGATGAACTTGATAACGGGGAAATTGAAAGAGATTTTGGTTTATCACCAATCGATTCATAAATCTAAGTTTAAAGGATATTAAATATCTGAATTGGTAAAGAGATCAAATTGAAATTTGAATGGAAACTTGAGGATATTCGATTTGAGATATTGGATATAGAAGTTTTGGAAATATAAATATGAATACATTGAATCTAGAAAACATTGACTTTGAAAGTCATGAATTGAGATAAATTTTATATAGCAAAATTTATATAAGAATGAGATGAGATGTTTGGAAATATGATTTAAAAAGTAGATCTAATGTAAGTTGACATAAGTATGGTTTAGGAGGATTTTGAAATGAAGTACTATATGTATATAGTATTATATGTTTTTAAAGCAAAATAAGGGAAGTACCATCCTTTTCCTTTGAATTTCGAGCTTAGCTGAAATATGCTGCTGGTGGCAGTAGCTTGTCCGGACATAAAACTCATGAGTTGCCATTGAGCACGACTGCTAGCGAAATTCGCAGGGCTGTAGATAGCCTACGGCGGTCGGATGTTTCCTAAGGGAGTCCGGTGTAACCATTGTGATCGCTGCGATCTAGGGCCGTCGGAATTCGACCGTGTGGCGATATTCGCAGGGCTGTGATAGCCTACAACGGACGAATGTTTCTTGGGGTAACCAAGCGTAACCACTGTGACCGCTGCGATCTACAGTCGAATTATAAGGGCGTAATCCGCAGAGCTGTGAAAGCTTACGGGTATGGATGTTTCCTGGGGGACCCAGGCGTAACCATTGTGTACCTGCGGTCCACTGATATATCTTAATGATAGTGAGCCACCTGTTTAATGCAGCAGTTTGTCTTCATGACACGATTTGTCTTCGTGATTTGATTTGTCCTCATGACTTGATATATTTTCATAATTCTGTGATTTTTTTTTGTGATCTAAGATAGAGCAATCAACGCTTAGTGACCTCAGATATTTTCTAATTCTTAAATATTTTCTCCATTGATCTGTCCATGACGAAATTCGCAGGGAAGTGATTTCCTACGGATACGGATGTTTTCTGGGGGATCCAGACGAAACCATTGTGTATCTGCGATTCATGAGCAATCAACATATCACTATCACATTGGTACTTTCCATATCTGTTTTTAGAAAGGATTTTTGAAATATTTTCACTAGGGGTTGAAGCAAGGGTATTTAGTAATTGAAGATTTTAGTCGTGCGCCTGGCCAGCGTATGCCTAACATCTGTAAGAACGAAAATATCTTGTCAAACTTCGAGTTATCAAGTATTTTCGAAACAATAATTTAAATAAATTAAGAAGAGAGGTTTTCGAATTATTTTCAATTATATACAAATACTTTCTACATGAAATTCGTATTATAAAAGATTTTGGATCTTGGAAAATTTTCAATTTGTAACTCGAAGAAGAAATGATAATTACACTCTTCAATGAGGAGAATATTAAATAGACTGAATATATGGAGATGTGGTTGAACTTGTGAAACGATGGATAAGTAAATATTAGGAGGATGGATTATTTTGGAAAGAATTTGATTTTTTTTCCGAGTTAATTGGATATGATGACTAAACAAAGACGATCGATGATTTTAATATTGGTATTTCAAGTAGTTGTGGAAAATTCACACAAATATGAAATTTGAAGTATACATTGGGTACAAGTCTAGAAATCTCTCCTTTTCGGGGACGAAAAGTTTTAAAGGGGGGAAGATTGTAACGACCCAAAAAATTTCGACAACTGGAATTGGAATTAATTAAAGATTTAATTTTTGATAATCCATTTTTATATTAATAATTGGGTTAGAAAATTTAATGTTTGTGTATGAATTGAATTTAATATTTAATTCAGAATGGTTGGTGAAAATCAAATATTAGTTTGAATTGAATTTGATTGGACATTTGAATCGAATTTGAAATTCAATGGAAAAATATGAACTGTTGAATTCAAAATAAATAAACAAACAAATAAACGTGGTGGCCATCAATCAAACGGGATTTTTTTTGTGGAAATTGGCTTGCATATGGGTATGTTCGTGTATATAGAAATCGAAATTGGATGTTTCAAAATTTGTAAACAAATGGAATTATCAGCGAGCATACGGAATAAAATCAGTGAAATGATAAACAAATAAATATAAATATATATATAATGTTGTATAAAACCCAGAGTCTGATTATGACCGGCATAATTTTATCGGATCTAGAATGTGAAGACAGAACAGTACGTATAATGGTTGTCGCGTTAACGGTATAAATATGAAGCATTTTGGGGTATTCGAGGTAGAGTTTAATATTAAAAATAAACGCAAGGAAACCTTCACCAGTTGATTTTGCCCAGATCTACCCCCTGAAAATATGAGCTACCCTATAATCTATCGATTGACATCGTTCTTATCCTCCTGAATTTGCTCTATAAAAATCACTTTGCCCTCATCTTTCTGGGGCAAGATCACTTCTTTTTCCAATTCACTGATGATGGCCTCCTGCGAAATTCAGATCCATAAGTAAAAATCAAAATTTTTCCTTCCACCAAATCGCGAAGCCACTGGAAACCATCAAGCGTTGCTCTTTCCCCTCGCCTTCTTCTGGAAAATGCGCCACCTCATGGCAACCGAGAAATCGCTATTCTCTAAAATCAATATCCCCTCCTCAAAACGAATTGAAGCCTTTCCGTCTAAAATCGATGTGTCATCGGACCTTCGCTGTTGTGCTAAGTCGTCGCAAGTCACCAGTAACCGCTTCAGCGTTAAGCCCACCATCGTAAGGCTAGCGTCACCAGCAATCTAAGCTATTGGTTTCCGAAATTTGCAAAGGTGAGTTTACCTCATGATGGATTTTAATTCAAGTATTTAACCTCAGTATTTATTGAAATATAATAGTAAGTAGATTTTCTATATCCCTTAAGTGGTGTATGTGTTGTACTCTCTGGTTGCTTGAATTTGAGAAAAACCCTTACCCAAAACTATTTCTTAAACATGATACTTTTACCGTGCTCTTTTGTTGGACTGAAATGGTTAAATTGTTAGTATTGACGTGGAGTGCATACTATATAGTTTGTTGTTGTCCCGGCTTGATGTGCTATGCATGTGCTATGTTGTATAAAGCTTGAGTTGAGGTCTGTATCGCAGTTGGTTGTGTATTGGATGTTTGGTACCCTGAATTTGTGTATATGTGGCGGCTAATGTATATATGGGTACACATAGACATTGTCGTATGTATACACATATCGTTAGCATGCGTATATGCACACGTACCTATGTTGCCTTGTACTTGAAACCGGCTCATGCCCACTAAGGAAAAAAATAGATAACCTAAAGCCTGTTTATTCATTTGTGAATAACCTGAAGCATGCTCTTTTATCGTGTTAGGGTGAGTTGACATATTTCACCTTGTTCTTATTTTGTTGTCAACCAGTTCTATCATGCTTGAGCCCTTTCCATTATTAGTATGAAGCATCCTGCATTATGCCCTGTTTTTCTTGAATGTTTTGATACATGATCATCCCGAGATTGAATATAAATGGACAGTTCACGATCAGATGTGATAATCTGGTATGTTTTGGAAGTCGACATATATATACTGGACATTTAGAGTGTTGACAGACTAAGCTATATATATATATATATATATATATATATATATATATATATATATATATGGGTACTAGACTTGAGTATGCAGGCATTGAACTAAAATATGACATTTGAAGTGGTAGATGACTGTTTAGAATGAAACAAGTTAAGTACTCTTTTGTTTTGAGAACTGGAAAACCATGCATTTAAATAATATGGCAAATGTATATAGTAGTAATGGAACACTCCATTTACAGTTTTGACGTGTTTAATAGAACCATGTTCACCCATTTGTTCACTTGGAAACATGATGTTCATTTGCCATTTGAAACATGGAACTCATTATTTTACCTAAAACCATGTTTACCCTTTTGTAATTGAAGTTGCCTGAAGTATACATTTATACTCATTCATGAATGGATACCTGCAGCGTACATTTACTCATTGTAAATAAGTTGTTTAAAGTATATGTTTATATTCATTCATGATAATAAATGCCTGAAACCTTACAGTAAAAAAAAAATCCTGTGAATCCGCAGAATTATTGTTCATTGCTGAATATTTGTAACAGTGAGCATGTGATGGTTTGGCCAATTATATTTGGGCACTTATATATACACTTGACCTTCTATGTTCTTTGTTTTTCCCACTTAGTTATTTATCTTACATATTTTAATGTAAACATACATGTATGCCTGCATACATGTTTTATTAGTTAACAATATTTTTTTTGGGTAAAACCTAATAGTAATCTTTATAAATGGAACCACTCAGTTTGAGTTCCGAATGTATCATGTATTCCATAAATGAAATCTGATCTTTTTGCTGGACAAATGCTTGAAACAACAACGTTGCAGATAAGTGCTTCATTAGGCTTTGTTAGTGAATCAGAATACGAACTATATTGTTTTAGTGACAAAATATTAAATATGGAAATGGATGTTTGGTTCCTAACATTGTCATCCCACCATTTGATTAGTTGCTGGACACTTCCTATTTGACATTTCTATATACTGGTTAGCTTACGATGTGCTGCCTCATCATTTCATGCAGCAAACACGTCGTTTCACTACATAGCCATATGTTAACAAGTTGATTTGCTCCTGTTATTTCCAACTTCTAGGATGCTGAGGCAATACACGTGTGTGTATATATACACACGCACGTGTATATGCAGGCTCCTAAAATCACTTATGATATTGTTTTTATTTAGTTGGGATGTTGAGGCGGTGTATGCGTATATGTAAATATATACGTGTACACTCACAAGCGCCGAGATCTTTCGTCCATGGAAATAGATAAAACCAATATGAGCAGATACTACAACGATTTATTTATATATGACATCGATGTTGGGATTAACTATTATATTTCAGTTTCTATTGAAATTAAATTACTTGAACTATGATTAATCCTGACTCGAGTGTTTTATGTTTTTGCATGAACCACTCGGGTCAGATCCTGAGCGTTACAGATTTAAAGATTATAACTTGGGATTCGAAGATTGACAAAACTGGGTATTTCGAAGATGCGCACTCTGAGGTTTCAAAAAGTAACATTTTTCTTGTATTCAAGTTGTTTCCAAATTCCGCTGTTCAAATACAGTGTTAATTATTTTATTCTGAGTTTTCTGTGTCGTTTCTGTGTTTTAAACTCTGTAAGCTAAATAACGATCCGTCGATTTGAGCGTTTTAGACTGGTTTAATTACCATTTTGAAGCGGTCAAAAAAGGCGGGACGTTACATCTTGTGTCATTTACTTTCTGCATTTCTATTTCTGCTATATTTTGTGATCTGTGAATATTTTAATATCTCGTGAAAATTTAATAAACCCTATTCACCCCCTTCTGGGGTTAATCTATATCCAACAAGTGGTATCAGAGCAGGTATTTTCTGTTAACTCTAGAGTAATGGTGATCCCTAGTTGTCAGTCCATAGAAAGTCAGTCCACTGATATTCCAATTATTTTCAATGGAATAGATTTTTTAATATGGAAATCAAAATTTGAATTATATTTAAAATCTATTAATTTTGAATATTGGAATATTATTGAAAATTTGGGAGATATGTTGGATAAGAATAATAGGGTTTTGAATGCTCGTGTTATGCATATTATTTATTCCTATCTTGATAATGATGAATTAAAATTTATCTCTCATTGTTTAATTGCGCAGGATATCTGGAAAACTCTCAACACGCTGTATGGAAAATTTGATACTGCTCAAAACCGCAGAATGGCAACTCAGATTCAGATCTATGCATAACAGGTTATGTGAATGAAATTTCAGATGGATCAGATGAAGGAGAACAATAGATGTTGAAACGGAAAAATTCACATACGAAGATTTAGTTTATATGTGTGTTGATTTGATTAAATCCGTTGATAAACTCCAACTGAAAATTAAAACTTTGAAATCTAAAAACTCTGATTTGCGATGCAAAAATAATGTTTTGGAATTTAAATTTGAAAATAGAGAATTTACTAATTCTAAGTGCGAAAATTGTTTGAATTTGGAAAACAGTCTTGCTCATCTTAATGACAATTTTGAAAAGCTCGAAAACCAAATTTTGATTTTGAAAAATAGCGAGGATGAGCTAACTCATAGAAACAATTTTTTGCAAAAGGAATTAGATAATTTCAAGACATATGAAAATTCCAAATTTGAATTTTTTGAAAAAGAAAACTTGTTGAAAACTGAATCTGCTTTGAAAGAGCTTGAAAACGAAATTGAAAAATTCAAGATTTTAGAAAAAAAAAAACAATTTGAAAAGCAATTCAGTTTGAATATGAGATTCTTGGATCTAGGACCAAAATCAAATTGCTTGAAAACAAAAATTCTGTTTTGAAACAGAATGATATTGAAAAGAGAAATATTAGAATTAATCGTTGTTCGAATCTAATGAAAGAGAATTCTAACCTTAAATCTAAAATTCAACAACTTGAATTAACTCTAATCAAATTTTCTAACGGAGAAAAATCTTTAAATATGTTGCTGAAAAATCAACTATTTTCAGGAAATAAAAATGGTATTGGTTTTGGGAAAACAAATGATTTTGAAAATTTGAGCTCGTGTGATTTTAAAAATTCTTCAAACTGCTTCAAGATTGGTCATTCTGAAAATTTGAAATTTGAAAATTCCAAAAGGTTTTTAAATCACAAACGATACAAGAATTGGTTTGATAACAATCCAGTTGAACAGTTATGGACCCCAAAAAGAAATAAAATGATTTTTGGAAAAACTAAACAAGTTTGGGTTCCTAAAGACACAAAGATAGATTCAAATGGGTTGTTACGCTAACAAATTTAAGTACCAAAACAAATGAATACAACTGTGAGTGGTTTTACAAATTTTGTTAGACCACTCAATTCTCTAAACTGTTAGGTACCAGAGGAGGCTGAGGAACTATATTGCGAAAAAGAAACTGAACTCTAGTTGCTTCACATCATCGGAATATTCACAGTTCCTTAGTCAAGTTTGATGAGTCAAAGATTCTGGTTTATACTAATTTCAGGTATGATCTATGAACTTATCTTTGTAAATATTCTCTGTTTTTATTTTTCTTGTTTATTTCTTCTTCTATCTTCTTTTGTTTTTGTTTTATATTTGATTTGTCACTGTCATATAATTGTAACTTCTTCTGGGCTTCATTAATTTCCAATTGCAGTGTTCATGATCTTTTGGAAATTCACTTTGTTTTTTGATAGAACTTTGATGTTTTAATCTTTTTCAGATCTCGAATCTAACTTGTAAATTTCTGCAATTGTTTTGAAGTATATTTTCTTTTTTCTGAATTCATAACAGTGTTGATGTATTCTTATCATATCTTAAACACTTTTGATTTGAATTCTAAATTTTTGATGATCTGAATACTTAATGATATTTCACATTCCTCTGCTGTTTGAGTTCCTTCTAATTCATTTTAGAAAGGCTTGTAATAATAATATACTCATTACAGCACTCTACTATTTATCAGTTGTGATACTTCCATTGATTTCAGATTGGCTTGGATATTTTGTTTGGTCTTGAATCATCGCTTACATCTTGAAATTCATTGTAATTCATGATCATCTGTTTTGGATTATTTGTTTATTTGAGATCACATGAAAATTTCTGATATTTCGAATCTCACACATCTCTCAAATCTGAAATTATTAATGTTGTGTGATTGATTCATTATACCTCATGATTTACATCCATTCAAGTCTTTTCAAATAAATTATTTTTGGATCATGAATATGTCTTCAAACTTGATGTAAATATTCTGAAAAATTCTTTGGGCTTGCCAGAAATAATTTGGAACTCACTATTATTTCATGATTTTTTGATTTAGATATTTGATTGTTTAAAATCATTTGAAATTATTGATTTTTTGAATCTCACACACATCGTGAATTTAAAAATTATAATCTGGTGTGACTGATTCATTGAATCTCGATCTTTTCATATCGCTTCAAATGATTTAAAATAAATCATATATTTAATCATTGGATCATGAACCATTCTTTGACTGTTTGAAATATCTTTGAAGCATCTCCTTGACAAGTCTGCTTTGAAAATGATATTTGTGCTGCTCTAATAATGTTCTTCAAATAACTGCTTGTTTGTGTCTGCGGTTCTAAAAAGTGTGCCAAATTGTTAATTCTGTCTAGTTGGGCTTTGTGATTAAAATTTGTTGATAAGGACACCAATTGGCATCAGTTGTGCTGATTTTTTTGTATATTTTTAATCCCTGTTGTCCTCTATAGCTCTTCATATTCCTCTTGTAATTGATTTTCAATTTTAAGATTATTTATTGATTATTCATTCAGAAATTGAAATCAATATCCAAATTGAACTGTAATTATAATTCATCAGAATTATTACCAAAATTTGAAATTGTGATGAATTGTGACTGTAGTATATTTCACAACAAGAGGAATTTTTATTTGATTTTCATGATGGTTGAACATTTATTATAATATCTTTGAATTGGAAATTATTTCACGACCATCTCATTTATCTATCATCATTCTGCCATCCATCATGTTTTTTATATTAATGTGGAGAGTTTTATATTTTTTCCTAAAAAAATCTTTTTGAATAAACAGTGGAAATATTTGTGATAGAAATTGGACTATGTTATTATTCAGAATTAGTGATAATTGAAAATTTTCAATGATCCTGGTACAGTCGAGCATATTTCATAATATAATTAATTTAGAAATTTATAATTTATTTCGCAGTCCATTTCTATACCTACCCCCTTTTCTGTCATCCATATATTGGTTTTATATACTGAGGAGTTTTTTCCTTTTAAAGATGAAATGTTAAATATAATTAATATATAAGTTTGTCTCTAACCTCATTTAAAAATCCAAGCTCTGGTCATGCATGGTTAAGAGACAACTTATAATTTAAGCTGCGACTGACCTCATTTAAAAATCCAAGCTTTGGTTATGCATGGTCAGTGTGCTCTTAAATAAAATAAAAAGAAAAAGGAAAAATATGCTATAAATAGAAATTAATTTGGAATTCTCCGTGGTGTTTATAAAAACCAGCCTATCAATCCATATTCTAATATGTGTAATGTGTTGAAATATTATGAAATATTATGATTTGTTGATTGATAGCTACTGGGATTTGAGATTATACGATTTTGTCACTTGAATTGAATTATTAATTATAGTCCAAATCCATCACTGTTTTTGAACTTCATTTTTATAAATCTTTTTGAAAATAGTTGAAATTCATATTTTTATATAACTCTCGCCATTTTTATATAATTCATCGCAAATCCGTCATTTTCAATAATGTGAAATATGCCACTGATTCTCAGAATATTATGATTTTTGTTTGACTGATTGAGATTTATGATGACCGTTTTTCCTCTTAAGCTGAAATTATATTTCTAGTCATTTACATCTATATTTTAAAATTATGTATCCTTTTGATGATAACAAAAGGGGGAGAATGGATTGAGATTTTGATTTATGAGTGAATATTTTATAAATATTTTCAATTTTGAAAATTCTTTCAATTTTCATGTTTCTTCACTCATGCACAGTTATAAGGGGAGTTTCTGTTGTAGGGGGAGCTTTCAAATAGGGGGAATTCAGTTCTTCACTCTCAAACACATTTATTATATTCAAAATCCTCATATGGAACAGAAATATTTTTCAAAATTTATGTGAATATAAATTTTATTTTTAAAATTTATTTGCCTCAGATTTCTGGTGTGTTTCTCATCATTTTTCATGACTTGATCGGATTCTTCGTGTCTAGTCAGTTTGTAGGGATAGGAAATCTTGTCTGATGGCTGCATATACACACGTGTATAGATATACACGTGTGCACTGCCTCGCTAATCAGAATGTAGTAGCCAAACAGTGTGCAACTGAGGAGTAGCCGCGTGGACTATCTCGACTCAGTGCACAAGTCTATGTACATGTCATAAGCAAGCCAAACAAGATTCAATGCAACAAGTCGAATCAGCATATATAAAGCAGCTCAACACATATAGCCGAGACAACACAAGTCAAAGTCAAGTCAACAAGGTCAGATAATAGCATAAACAAGCATGTGTACATGTCAACAGCAAGTAAGTGGATGAAACATACAAAACATTCAAAGCCAGGTCAAGATCCAGGCAAATGTGGCCGAGTTCAAGGCAGCATTCACATTCACGGCAACACATGGTCGAGCCATGGCATCAACAAGATCAATAAATGGTAATACTGCAGAAACAAGTTTAGGGGTCAAGCAAATGTGGTGACATGAACAAAAATAGCGATTCATGTTCAAGTGTACAAGTCACACAATGTAACAATAAGGGCAAAGCAGATTATCAAGTGAAGTAGCATGGTCTCAAGGCAAATCAACATGGTCATGGTGATCAGATACAGCAAGCTCAAGCTAACATAGTGGTGCACCTTAGTGACACAAGAATAATCAAGTCAGCCTCAAAAAAAAGTTTGCAATAATAAAGTATATATGTGAACAATGCATGTCAACACAGCTCAAGTGGTTGAGCCATTACAAGACAGGTGAATGAAGTTAGCCAAGTTCCGGTTCATGTCCAAGAATGGAGCAAATAATTTCAGCTTAAGTACACAGCAGCTATATACTTGGTTCGGTAACAAATTAGTATGGTAAGATCACATGCCAAGGAACAACAATATGTATACGCAGGCAGATTTAAAGTAGCATGTATCATGGGTTCAAATTCAGGTGCAAGTGACAGTGAAACAGGTTAGTATACAAGAAACACAAAGAGTGGGCCAAAGATTTATTTCCAGATTTAGTCGAGCAAAAGGGGAAAACTGATTTTGGTTTTAGCAACATTTCAACGTAACATACTATTTTTGGCAAATCATTTAATTTTCCAAAAATGTTCAAAGACAATTATTTTCTTGCATTGAAGTGTTTCCAAAAATGTTCAAAGACAACTCAAGTGTACATGGTCTTGTATGCGGGATCTGTTCTATCACCTAGTAGAAACCTTAGGAATGCAGCAGTAGGCAGGGTTTTTCCAAAGCTGGGTATCTCTTGTGTCATTTAATTTCTGTATTTTTATTTCTACTATATTTTGTGATTTGTGAATATTTTAATATCTCGTGAAAATTTAATAAACCCTATTCACCCCCCCTCTAGGGTTAATCTAGATCCAACAATATTATGTTTTGAGATTTTAATTTGGAAGTGCAATTTGATATAAACATAAGTGATTGAATGAAAATGAATATGTATGCGGGATCTGTTCTATCACCTAGTAGAAACCTTAGGAATGCAGCAGTAGGTAGGGTTTTGCCAATGCTGGGTATCTCTTGTGCCATTTACTTTCTGCATTTCTATTTCTGCTATATTTTGTGATCTGTGAATATTTCAATATCTCGTGAAAATTTAATAAACCCTATTCACCCCCCTCTAGGGTTAATCTAGATCCAACAATATTATGTTTTGAGATTTTACTTTGGAAGTGCAATTTGATATAAACATAAGCGATTGAATGAAAATGAATATGCATACGATTACAATTAGAAATTGTAAATACACTTATGACACGAGGTTAGGTTGCATTAGTGGAGGAAGTCTGCCCGGACCGGACCGGCATATCCAACAGCCACTAATGTTGAACCTAATGTGGAGGACTAAGTGCAAGAATTAACAACATGTGCTAAGACAGGAGGTTAAGTCAGCTTGTGGTAGAAGTCTGCCCTGACCCGCCCGACAAATCCAGCATCCACAAGTGTACGCTTAATGTGAGAGGTCTAGTGCTTATATATATAAATAAATATATGTATATAACAAGATATGAATAAATGGAAAGGTTGGTAATTAAATGTCTAACTCAGAAAATAAGAAAGGAAGGGATGTAATAAACCGAGTTAGTGTGATGAGAGGGAAAAGTGATGTATTTCCCTAAATGACTTATTTTTGAAAATGTTGTTGCAAGTAAGCCACAATAAATATAGAAAATAAAGGAATTACTTGCTACCATGGATTTAGATGGAAAAACGTTATGAAAATAAATCATTGATTCCTTCTATCAAACTGATAAGATGCATGAAGTGTTTTCCTTAATATGATAAGGAACATGTACTATAGAGAATGAAGAATAATGGTTTACAACAGTAAATGGTTTAAAAGGGGAATGATAATAACCTATCATAAATAAATAACATTTATGAAAATGTTATATAATAGGTAGACTTGTCCTAGGGACAAGTGAATATTATAACTTAGGTTATAATAAACTAGTAAGGGAATGGGATAACTGGTGAATTAAGTTAAGTGACACTTAATTGTAAATTAAGTAATTCAGAAAAGGGGAAAACCTAAAACCAGTTAAGAAAAAGGGAGAAAATATATTGTACTTAATTATAAATTAAGTAGTCTGGGAGTCTGAAACTCGTTGGTAAGAATAACATGTTTAGACTTGTCCTAGGGACAAGGGGAAATTATAACATAGGTTATAATAAATGGGTAGAGAAACTTATTAATGGGCCTTAGTTAATAGAACTAAGTTAATAAGTAATCAACGGTAAGTCATATTGACGAGTAAAGTGGAATTATGATTAAATGAGAAAGGATGAGGAAAACTTATGAAATGAAATAAGTTATATGTAATCATAAACGGTAAGTGACATATTAATTGGAAACATGTGAGTTAGATATACTTAATTACATATTAAGTAAAACACGTTATTGAAATCAAACAAGAATATAAAAGGGATTGTGGATCACATACCTTGGGCCACAATCTAGAGAATAACATGTTGTAAGCTTATTAATAAACTTAAATGAATTAAGTTGTATGACTGACATTAATAAGCAAGAGAAACTTGATAATTTGAATAAGACTTCAATATGAATTGGAATAACCAAGTTAACTAGAAACCTGGTGAGGTGAGACAAGCGTGTAAAAGAATGTTTAGATATAGGGTCTAACAACATTCTAAAGTAAGGCGCTTAGACCAGTCCGTACAGTTGAGGGTGAATAACCCAACAGGGTAGATCATTGAGGTGTTATAAGGCACGAGGGGAGCGCACATTCATCTGATTGTTTGACGGCTCCAAAAGAGTGGAAGGGGAAGCACGCTGCTTCTGGGGACGTATGGTACTCTTGGTATTCCTTTGTGAGTGGCAGATGATCCGCCTATACTCACAGAGGTTAGGTCTGCATAGGTGAACCAATGAGTATGCCTTGATTGCAATAATAATGGGCAATATAAAGACTAAGATGGACCAGCGTGATTCGACAAGACTAGTTTGTGCCCGGTGATAGCAACTCGTCGTCTGCCTACCATCTTCAGTCATTACGTAAAGCGGAAAGACGGAGAACTCCAAAAGACCATATACTTTGCTATCTAGTTATGGGTGAGGTTGGCCAATAGGTTGGAAGGGAATGGGGTCGGGGTTTAATTGTCATTCTTGATGTTCTTGGGCACTTTTCATTAGTTAAGGGAGGGGTCTAGTGGGACCATAGCCACTATAAAAGCAGAACTTAGCATATACAATCGGCAGATATCTGAAAGCTCCCAACCGAGTTTCGTGTTTCTAGATTAACCCTGCCACGGGACTCGGGCGCACATATAGAGAACATGTGCAATAGACATCGATAACGATTGACGATACATAAGTGGGAAAGTCTAGGTACACTCATGTCGCTCTAGGTGGTGAATCATAAGACTATAGGGCATTATTCGAGGATGGAACCTAATTCGATCAAATGGTTCAAAGATGGCAGTTCAAACGCTTACGTAATATAGAAGTAGAGGTTCTTTGCAGAAGTAGCGTTGACATATGTACTGAAATCTGTATGACAATCGGGTGTAGGATTAGGGACTGCTGTATTCCTATGATGATACAGTGGAGACCGTGTGAGTCGGGTACCATGGGGTGTATCTTAATATTGAGAGATAGCTACATATATTGTATTAGGTTGATTTACTAAGAAGTAAATGGGTACGACGTGTGTGTAAGCCTTTAGTGCTGTTAACCCGAGTAACCTAGTAAATAATAAAATATGATTGAACGGTATATGTAAGATTATCCAAAGTGTATAGTTTAAATCCAGTCACTAGAACTTGTGTTCTGACCCCCTCCTCATAACACACTCGCATGTTAGATTGTGGCAGAGACATGATAGCTTTGGATACTGGTTAGGCAATATTTATAATACAGTAAGGCTATGTTTTGATTATACTACATTTTATCCTTTCCGTTGTGAGATATTTTTCTGAGCCCGGACATGTTTTATGTCTCTGTCTTTTCTGCAGGATACCAGAGCAAACCAATCCGAGTTTCGATAGATTGGAATTTTGAAAAAAATTCGGTCTGTCGAAATTGGGGTAGTCACATCTGGTATCAGAGCTTAGGTTTAGAATTCTTATATAAATTGTAAGTGAACGTATTTTTACTTTTAAAAAATATAAATATATTATATATATATACCTAGATGCATAGAGGAACCCACTAAATAAAAAGAGTATAATATGGTTTGAAATGGGATGTTTGTCTTGTACACTAAAGGAATGAATAAGGAAATTTGAGACCCTTAGGAAGTTTGGTTGGGAAGTGTACAGTATACTTTGTACGGAAGGAAAATAAATCCTATATGATTAGTATTTTTGGAAAAAGTTGAATATAGAAAATTGGATTAGGAATATATATATTTGAGAGAATTGACCTTGGGGAGAGTCTAGGAGAGCCTAGAAAAATTGGAAAACCGCTTTGAGTCTAACCCCATTATTAACTTTTAAGAACTTGAGATTATAAAAGTTTAAGGAAAAAAAACGGTTTATGGTGTTTTCAAGTTTAATGTTAAAAGTTATAGTTTTAAATATGTAAAGAAGTACATTTTAAGTTTTAAAGTAAAATTCTCTCAGTAAAAGTTGCATATTATAGAGCATGTATAGCTTGCTAGTTTTTCTAGTTATAGTTCATACAAGAATTTTTAATCAAGAAAGTTTTGAAGTCTCTATTCTTTTTACAATTATTTTTGATAAATTGTTTAAAAGAGAATTTTGTTGGGTGGACAAAATAAGTTGTAGAAAATGAGAATAGAGTGGATGTCGGCACCTTATAGTAGGAGACTGAACTAACGTTATAGGTAAGAACAAGTCATAAACCGGATCAAGGAAAATAGTTGTCCGTATCTACTCCAGTTTTGCAATTTTTTTTTTTGCAAGATAAGACGAAAAAGAAAAGCTACAACAAAGAATTTTTTTTATGTGGGATGTGCTTGGATAGGAAAATAGGAAATCTTAATACATTATTTCATAAAATCCAAGTACGGTTGGAAAAAGGCATATAAAAGGAAAATGGAAGGTGTGAAATTTTCCATTTTCCACCTTTTTGTAACACAAGAAATCGAATTTAGAAAATTAGATTTTTCAGAAATGCGAAAAATAAAGTTGGTTGGTAGGATTATGGATGCAATAATTGGATGAACTATGCTCTTACTCAGTAAGAGTGTGGGAAAATTTGGATGAAAAAGCATTTTGATTTTCAAAATATTGCATTTATGTAGAACTGCCAGTATATCTAGGATGTGAGCATCATATGTTAAAAAGGATTTTTGAGAAATTTGCGTACACATAGAAGGTCCCGCTTAGGCATACATGTATTATTTTTGTTGTATTTCACTTTGCACAAGTGCACAATGTTTGCTAAAATTGGATGCACACATGATGAATGTATATTATGCGAGGGGTTAACTGATTTTACCCTTATTAAATTTCGGGGACGAAATTTCCTAAGGGTGGGAGAATGTTACACCCCATATTTTAAAGATAATAAAATAAGAATAACTTAATTCAATAATGAGAATTAAGTAAAATGGTCTGCGACATTGCGTCCGTGTGGGAATTCTGGTCGAGATAGACCCCTGGTTTGCATAAAACATACATCAAAAGAAGAAGTTATTAAGCCTAGAAGTTTGTATACGCACAAGTGATATATATATATATACACACACACAAACAAATTAAATATAAAATAAAGAATAAAATAAGGATTGCATGTAATAAATACATGCACTGAAAAAAATGTAATGCATGCATTGAAAGAAAGAAAGGATTGGTTGCACGCAATGTAAATATGTTGCATGCACTAATTTGCAAACATAATGCAGTAACATTGAAAGAAAAAGATTCATGCAATGGTTTAATTTAAGTATTGTGCCTAACATGAAAAAGAGAAGTAAGGAGAGAACAATAATTATCATTGTTCTAAGACTTATTAACAAAAGACTTCATAGATCAGTCGGTTAAGGCATTGGATTTGTAACAAGGAGGTCGGGTGTTCGAACCCCCGCGGCGGAATTATTTTTATCTTTGTTTTAGAGAGGGCCAACTGAACATGCAAATATACGTACGTATACAAATTCAAAATTTGAAAGGATAAGAATGTACATATAAGGAAATAAAGAAAATATATGAATATATATATATATATATACACACACATAAATATATGTATCCAAAAGATAAAATTCAAGATAAGGCTACAGTCAATGAAATATGGCAAGAATCAAATAACGGTGCAACATCATTTGAATTTTGAAAATAAAACGAAAATTGTGCGTATATATATATATACACACGTAAAATGGTTGATAGAGGAATTGTATACATACAAGAATATTTCATGCGAATAAAACAGTTAAATAAATTTCAGAAATTCAAAAGTTCAAAAATCAAATTTGTAACTACCCGCTTCTACGCATCGCAGGATCGTAGAACATTTATTTCTTTCACATACGAAGTCGTATGGTCCTTTAACTTTGGGAGACGACTATTGGGGCCATTTCCCATGTTCATGATTTTTCCCGATTTTTAAATGACCATTTTGCCCCTAGTTAGTACTGTTTTGGCCATAACTTTTGATTGGAAAGGAATTTTGACCTGAAACCACTTCCATTGGCTTCGGATGATGGTTTACCCTTCCGTAGAGTGGTCACATTAGCCAAACGGACTCACTGTTTGGGAGATATGACTGAAACAAGGTTTAGAAGGTGAAAAACAGCTTAACCTGGCCTAATTAGGGTGATTAGCAAGAGGGCCCATGACCCATTTCGGGATTAGAGATGTATAAGGGCTGATTAGGGTAAGAAAACATTTCTTTCAGCCGCCACTTTCATTCTTGGAACCCTAGCAATGGCCTCCAACACCCAAATCAATTTCTAATCCCTTTCTAATCAAGTTTTGGTTTAATCTACGTCAAATCAAGGAAGATCTACACCAAATCAGCATTAGAGCTGCTGTTAGACATCAGTATTCGCCAAATCAGCGAGGTTTCAGTTCTGAAAATCTTATTTGTGGTCAAGGTGAGTGATTAGCATTGTTTTGACACTAATTACAGTTAATTAAGGGTAATTAGTGAAGATTAGTGAATTTATACACTAATAAATTCTGGAAAAATATTTGTAAATTCTTAAATAAAGTTTTAGACCTCTGTTAGAAATTTGGTTTGATTTGATTAAGTTTTGCTAACCATATCATTAGTTTTGCCTAAACATGCTTAAGGGAAAATATGGGATTTTGGGTAGGTTTGATCCATTTTAACTTATTGAAATTGTTGTTTTGGTGTTTATGGTTGGTTATACATGTTGCTATGACTATATGGTATGGTTTATGATTGTCTGGAAGTGTTAGATCGATCGAAAACGCCGTCGTATAGCGTAAAACAGTCGCTGGAAAGTCGTAGGAAATATGCAGGATTTCGAAACGGATCGGATCGGATAATTGGGCTCGGATCGGATAGGAGAACTGGGCAAGGGGACCTGATTCGGATTGGAACCTAGCATAAGGAGCTTGGCGAGAAGAAATGCAATTTGCTTAGAGTTGGAGTTGGGCAGGGGATCGGATCGGAGAGACAACAAGGGGGATCGGATCGGAGAGACCAGAAAGGGGATCGGATCGGGCGAATGGAGAAGGATGGGGATCGGATCGGGAAACCTAGAGGGGAGCAACCACCGAACCAAATAGAGGATGGGCACTATACTTTCGAACCGAACCGAAGAGGGATGGAGCACTGATCCAGGCATGGACTAGGACCACCGAACCGAACCGAGCTAGAAGGGGAACACCGAACCGAACCGTACATGTGTTATTACTACTACGCGACGACTCTTTTGAAGACCAACTCCAATTCGACCAAAACCCGAGATGCAAAGGGAGTCCAAATGAGGAGCTTTGACTCAGGATCCAGTTGGGAACCAATGAGCGAGCTTCATGATTGGGCTTTGCTGCGGGACGTGTGCTAAGGGGTTGTCGATGTCTGTAACTTTGAATCACTATGTGTAGGGAGTACGTGAGCGGATTCAGGGCTACAGTGGCCTAGGTACGACTAAAGAGCTAGTAGATCAATGAAGTGGGGTCATTTGTAAAGTTTTGGTCATTACTCCATGTGGTAAGCTTGGTAGTAGCAGTTGTTGTACAAGTCGAACACCGTCACTACTTCGATGGGTCTAGTGATTGACAGTGGTGGACATCGTATACTTTACGCACTGAGTGAGAGATGTGAGGATGGTTGTTATGGTTAACTTTTTTTCCATCATCATGACATGCACACCCCACCCCCGTTATCTTTACACCATCTGTTCAGTGGCACCTTAGAGTATTGTACGGTATGTAGTGCTAACTCTTTGGTTGCTGGTCCAGGTTCAGGTATGGTTTAGTATACCTGTTATTGTTCTGTTTAGCTGCTTATCGCTCATACCAGACTTCTTGTCTGACCCAGAGTTTTATGTCTCTTCTTATTACTCTGGGTTCTCTCACGAGCAGACTAGAGACAGGTTAGCTGGGTATGCACAAGTAGCTGATCCGGAGACGAGCAGGAGGCTTCCACGTATGATGTATATATTATTCTCCCTGTGTTGTTGAAGATCACTGCTTGGGCATTAGTAGTGCATCTTCTACTTCAGCTTTCTTTTATTTTAGAGATAGTAAATTTGGAAGTTGTAATAAGCTGTATTTGGATTTCCGCTGCTATGTTGGTTTAGTTTTCAGCATATACACTGTCTCGCCTGTTTTATGTCAAGATTATGTTATTATTATATTTTGTTCCATGCACTGTGAGATATTCTACAGGTTCTTTGTTGTTTCTTCATCTTCTTCCTTTCCTTATGACGACCGTCCCGTGCTAACTGGACATGTGTACAATGCACTTTTGGAGTAAATGTCGGTAGGTACGGGGCGGGCCGTCACATTTGGTATCAGAGCTCTAGGTTGCGTAGTTAACCTAGGGAAAGACATTAGGGAGAGATAGTACGTATATGAGAGGGCGTATTTGTGATTACTTTGGTTTTCAAAAGCTATATATATATATATATATATATATTATTAGTATAGCTAAGGAAGAAGTCGCACTGCACTAGCACCACTATGAAGATGGTTAATTGTTTCTCTTTACAGATTGAACGATGAGCCGATATGCAAGAGGTGCTGGTAGGGGAGCCAATAATGGGAATGCTGCTGACATGAGGGCGATGTTTACTGATCTCATGAGAGACATGCTTAGGGATATGCAAGGGGCAGCTCCCAATGCTGGTAATGGTGGTGGTCCAATAGTGCAGGCGCCTAGGGTCGATTTCGTCAAGCTATGCAAGAATTACTCTAGCCTTGGTGGGAAGACGTTCCATGGAACGGAGTCGGCCACGGATGTTCAGGATTGGTTGGATAGCTGTGATCGTATCTTTGACGACTTGGGTATCGAGGATGCAATGAAGAGAAGGCTAGCATCTCGTCAGCTGCAAGGGCAAGCGATGAATTGGTGGAATGCTATTAAGACAGCCACTCCAGAGGATCAGGTTACTTGGGATCAGTTTAAGGTTCGCTTTAGCGAGAAGTTCATTCCAGCTGCCCAGAAGTCAGTGTTGTTTAAGAGATTCTTGGAACTCAAGCAGAATGGCAGAGCTGTCTCAGAGTATATTGCCGAATTCGACACTTTGCCGAAGTATGGGTTATCTCTTATTGATACTGCCGAGAAGAAGAACGAGAAGTTCATAACTGGTTTGGATCAGTACTTGGGGGAAAGGCTTATTAACCACATCGATGAGACATTTGAATTGATTGTGGGGAAAGCATTTAGGTCAGAGAGTTTTACCCTAAGCCGAAGACTGAGGTTGCATCTACAGAGGAGCCAAAGCCGCAAGCAAGTGGTGGAGGCAAGAGTAGTTCTCAGAATAAGAGGAAGCAGAATCAGAATAAGGATGGCCAGAAAAAGAATAAGAAAGAGGTTGAGTGCTTCAGCTGTGGTAAGAAGGGCCATTATGCTAGTAATTGTCGGGCCAAGCCAGCGGATAAGAAGTTCTTCAACTGTGGCCAAGTGGGACATCACAAGGATAAGTGTCCGCAACCCCCTAATGAAAAGCAGATGGTGAAAGCATATGCCCTTAATGCTATTCCTTCTTCGTCGAATGCCCCAACTGCGGCGGAGAAGGGAAAGAATGTTGTTATTTAAGGTATGCTTTCTGTTTGTGATGTTCCTGTTAGAGTTTTGTTTGATACTGGAGCTTCCAGTTCTTTCATATCTAGTGACCTAGTAGATAGGTTGGGATTGGAGCCCGATATTGTCGATAGACCTTTAGTAGTGACGAACCCGATTGGTGGTTCGACTAACCTTAGTATGATTTGTCGTAATGTGGTCTTATCGAGTCATGGATGCATGTTTGTTTGTGATTGTTTTGTTTTAGGCTTTACTGGGTTTGGCATTATTTTGGGAGTCGATTGGCTCCAAAGATACGGGGTGGTGGTAGACTGTGAGGGCTTTTTGGTGATAGCTAGATCGGATGATGGGCGGAGGGTAGTGTTTGGTGGTCTACCCGGTGATGGGGTAATGGCTAGTTTTCAAAATTCCCTCGACATTCCGCATAGTGAGTTGTCAAGTCTGCCCGTGGTTAGCCAGTATCCGGACGTTTTCGAGGAAGTGACCGGGCTTCCACCACACCGAGAGATTGAGTTCCGTATTGATTTAGTGAAAGATGCCAGACCTATAGTGATGCCACTTCGTCGTATGGCACCAAGGGAGCAGCAAGAACCTGGGGTGCAAGCCAGCGATCTTTTGAAGAAGGGATTTATCAGAAGGAGTGATTCTGAATGGGGAGCACCAGTTGTGTTTGCTACCAAGGCGGATGGTTCCCTTCGTTTGTGTATAGACTACCGCGAGTTGAATAAAGTGACGAGGAAGAACAAGTATCCTCTACCGCGGATAGATGATTTGTTTGATCAGTTGAGTGGCACGAGAGTATTTTCTCAGTTGGATCTCGCGACAGGCTTTCATCAGCTTAGAGTGGAAGCTGATTATAGCTAAAACGACATTTCGGACGCCATCTGGGTTTTATGAGTGGTTAGTCATGCCATTCGGGCTGACCAATACCCCAGCATATTTTGTGGATCTTATGAATATGGTATTCAGAGATCAGTTGAATAAGTTTGTCCTTGTGTTCGTGGATGACATTTTGGTCTATTCGAGGACAGGGGAAGAACACAAGGAACATTTAAGAATAGTGATGGAGGTGTTGAGAAAACACCAGTTGAAAGCAAAGTTTTCTAAGTGTCACTTCTGGAAGAGGGAAGTGAGATTCTTGGGCCATGTTGTTTCACAGAATGGTATTGCCGTGGACCCTGCGAAGGTGGCTACGGTACAGGATTGGCCTATGCCCAAGAATGCAACAGACGTAAGAAGCTTCTTGGGGTTAGCTGGATATTATCGTAAGTTTATTCAAGATTTCTCCAAGATAGCAGCACCGTTGACTCAGTTGACTAAGAAGAATCAAGCCTTCGTCTGGGACGGAGTGTGTGAGAATGCATTCAAGAGTCTAAAAGAAAAGTTGACGCGTGCGCCAGTGTTAGTCATTCCTAGAGGGAATGAAGAAATGACGGTATACACGGATGCTTGTGGTACCGGACTAGGTGCTGTATTGATGCAAGGTGGTAGGGTTATAGCTTATGCTAGTCGGCAACTAAAGCCGCATGAGAAGAAGTATCCTACCCATGATTTGGAACGGGCAGCGATTGTGTTGGCATTGAAGATGTGGAGACATTATCTCTTGGGAGAGAGATTTGAGTTGTTTACCAATCATAAATCGTTAAAGTATCTCTTCTCTTAGAAGGATCTGAATCTCCGTCAGCAGAGATGGTTAGAGTTCTTGGCTTCGTATGATTTTGATATCGCATATACACCTGGGAAAGGCAATGCGGTAGCCGATGCCTTGAGTAGGAGACATGCCAGTTTAGGGGCTATGTTTCTTGAATGGAAGCAACTGGAGTATATCACAAGGTATGATTTCAGACCAAAGTGCGAATTGGATCCAGATATGTTAGCAAGTTTGACGATCAGACCCACTTTGATTGAGCGGATCGGCTCTAGTCAGAGGGACGATCCTAACCTATTGGAAATCATCTCCAAGTTAGAGATGGGTATCGATGAGGAGATGAATAAGTATGGGCTCGATCGAGATGGATGGCTTAGAAAGAATGGAAGACTTGTTGTACCCAGTGTCAATGGATTGAGAGACGAAGTGCTTAGAGAGTGTCATCACTCAAAACTAAGTATACACCCCGGTGGTAACAAAATGTATCGAGACATGATGCAGACCAACTACTGGGAAGGGATGAAAAGAGACATTGGGAAGTTTATATCCAAATGCATGAATTGCCAACTAGTTAAAGCTGAGCAAAAGAAACCTAGTGGTTTGCTACAACCATTAGAAATTCCAGAATGGAAATGTGAACAAGTCTCAATGGATTTCATTAATGAATTACCAAGGACTAGATCGGGCCATGATAGCATTTGGGTGATTGTGGACCGATTGACCAAGAGTGCAAGGTTTATACCTGTCAAGTCAAACAGGACGACAACTAAGTTAGCGGAACTGTATATAAAGTGGGTAGTGAGATTTCATGGAATACCCAAAGGCATTGTGAGTGACCGTGATCCGTTGTTCACTAGTGGATTTTGGAAGAGCTTACAAGAGGCATTAGGATCAGAACTACATCTCAGTACCGCATATCATCCTCAAACTGACGGACAAACGGAAAGGGTGAATCGTATATTGGAAGACCTCTTGAGAGCCTGTGTATTGGATTTTGGTGGATCATGGGAGGACTATTTGCATCTAGTAGAGTTTGCATATAATAATAGTTACCAATCCAATATTGGAATGGCTCCATTTGAAGCTTTGTACGGAAGACCGTGCAATTCGCCATCATGTTGGGTAGAAACTGGTGAGAAGTTTGTGCTTAGACCCGATGTGATAAGAGAAACTTCAGCTAAGATTAAGATTATCCTACAACGAATGAAGGCTGCCCAAGATAGGCAGAAGAGTTATGCTGATAAGAGGAGAAGAGAATTAAAGTTCTCCATTGGTGACTTGGTGTTTGTCAAGATTTCTCCGTTGAAGAGCGTGATACGATTTGGCAGGAGAGGCAAGTTAGCACCAAGATTTGTTGGTCCATTCCCAGTTCTTGAGCAAATTGGGAATTTGGCATACAAAGTTGAATTACCAGAGATGGCAGGAGTTCACAACGTATTTCATGCTTCCTATTTAAGAAAGTTCGTGCACGACCCAGATGTGACTATTTCACCGGATCAGTTGGATGATATCGAAGTTGAACCCGAGGCGGTTGGGAACCACAAGCCTACGCGTATTGTTGGGAACAATACGAAATAACTTCGGAGGAAAGCAGTGAATCTAGTCAAAGTTCAGTGGGGCAAGAATGAGAATGACTGTACTTGGGAGACAGAGGAGAGCATTAGAAAGACGTATCCAGAACTATTCGCCTGGTAAGATTTCAATTTCGATTTAGTCTTTCCGCATGCTAGGATAAGTTTGCTTTGTTTGTTTTGCATGGTTGATTGTTGTATGTGATTGGTAGGCATGCGGGATTTTTTGTATGTTATGGGTTAAGGATTTCAGGGACGAAATTTCTTAAGGGGGGAGAATGTAACAACCTGCATTCTACGCATCGCAGGATCGTAGAACATTTATTTCTTTCACATACGAAATCAAATGGTCATGTAACTTTGGGAGACGACTATTGGGGCCATTTCTCATGTTCACGATTTTTCCTGATTTTTAAATGACCATTTTGCCCATAGTTAGTACTGTTTTGGCCATAACTTTTGATTGGAAACGAATTTTGACCTGAAACCACTTCCATTGGCACCGAATGATGGTTTACCTTTTCGTAGAGTGGTCACATTAGCCAAACGGACTCACCGTTTGGGAGATATGGCTGAAACAAGGATTAGAAGGTGAAAAACAGCTTAACCGGGCCTAATTATGGTGATTAGCAAGAGGGACCATGACCCATTTCGGGATTAGAGATGTACAGGGGCTGATTAGGGTTAGAAAACATTTCTTTCAGCCGCCACTTTCATTCTTGGAACCCTAGCAATGGCCTCCAACACCCAAATCAACTTCTAATCCCTTTCTAATCAAGTTTTGGCTTAATCTACGTCAAATCAAGGAAGATCTACACCAAATCAGCAGCTGTTAGACATCAGTATTCGCCCAAATCAGCAAGGTTTCAGTTCTGAAAATCTCATTTGTGGCCAAGGTGAGTGATTAGCATTGTTTTGACACTAATTACAGCTAATTAAGGGTAATTAGTGAAGATTAGTGAATTTATACACTAATAAATTCGGGAAAAATATTTGTAAATTCTTAAATAATGTTTTAGACCTCTGTTAGAAATTTGGTTTGATTTGATTAAGTTTTGCTAACCATATCATTAGTTTTGCCTAAACATGCTTAAGGGAAAATATGGGATTTTGGGTAGGTTTAATCCATTTTAACTTGTTGAAATTGTTGTTTTGGTGTTTATGGTTGGTTATACATGTTGCTATGACTGTATGGTATGGTTTGTGATTGTCTAAAAGTGTTAGATCGGTCGAAAACGTCGTCGTATAGCGTAAAACAGTCGCTGGAAAGTCGTAGGAAATATGCAGGGTTTCGAACCAGATCGGATCGGATAATTGGGCTCGGATCGGATAGGAGAACTGGGCAAGGGGATCTGATTCAGATTGGAACCTAGCATAAGGAGCTTGGCGAGAAGGAAGGCCATTTGCTTAGAGTTGGAGTTGGGTAGGGGATCGGATCAGAGAGACAACAAGGGGGGTCGGATCGGAGAGACCAGAAAGGGGATCAGATTGGGCGAATGGAGAAGGATAGGGATCGGATCGGGAAACCTAAAGGGGAGCAACCACCGAACCGAACAGAGGATGGGCACTATACTTCCGAACTGAACCGAGTAGGGATGGAGCACTGATCCATGCATGGACTAGGACCACCGAACCGAACCGAACCGAGCTAGAAGGGGAACACTGAACCGAACCGTACATGTGTTATTACTACTATGCGACGACTCTTTTGAAGACCAACTCCAATTCGACCAAAACCCGAGATGCAAAGGGAGTCCAAATGAGGAGCTTTGACTCCGGATCCAGTTGGGAACCAATGAGCGAGCTTAATGATTGGGCTTTGCTATGGGACGTATGCAAGGGGTTGTCGATGTCTGTAACTTTGAATCACTATGTGTAGGGAGTACGTGAGCGGATTCAGGGCCACAGTGGCCTAGGTACGACTAAAGAGCTAGTAAACCAATGAAGTGGGGTCATTTGTAAAGATTTCGTCATGACTCCATGTGGTAAGCTTGGTAGTAGCTGTAGTTGTACAAGTCGAACACCGTCACTACTTCGATGGGTCTAATGATTGACAGTGGTGGACATCGTATGCTTTACGCACTGAGTGAGAGATGTGAGGATGGTTGTTATGGTTAACTTGTTTGCCATCATCATGACATGCACACCCCACCCCCGTTATCTATACACCATCTGTTCAGTGGCACCTTAGAGTATTGTACGGTATGTAGTGCTAACTCTTTGGTTGCTGGTCCAGGTTCAGGTATGGTTTAGTATACCTGTTATTGTTCTGTTTAGCTGCTTATCGCTCGTACCAGACTTTTTGTCTGACCTAGAGTTTTATGTCTCTTCTTATTACTGTGGGTGCTCTCACGAGCAGACTAGAGACAGGCTAGCTGGGTATGCACGGGTAGCTGATCCGGAGACGAGCAGGAGGGTTCCACGTATGATGTATATAGTATTCTCCCTGTGTTGTTGAAGATCACTGCTTGGGCATTAGTAGTGCATCTTCTACTTTAGCTTTCTTTTGTTTTAGAGACAATAAATTTGGAAGTTGTAATAAGCTGTATTTGGATTTCCGCTGCTATGTTGGTTTAGTTTTTAGCTTATACATTGTCTCGCCTGTTTTATGTCAAGATTATGTTATTATTATATTTTGTTCCATGCGCTGTGAGACATTCTACAGGTTCTTTGTTGATTCTTCATCTTCTTCCTTTCCTTCTGAAGACCGTCCCGTGCTAACTGGACATGTGTACAGCGCACTTTTGGAGTAAATGTCGGTAGGTACGGGGCGGGCCGTCACAAAATTTCTACGCCAAAACAGCTTGCGGGACCCAATGTTGACTCAGCACTACATGTACGATAAGATTTGGCTAGATTCATCTGCAAACCTGGACTATTTTCTTAACTGGGTTCAACGCTGACTCAGCGTTGCGTGAACGATAAGGTCATGAGCACCTATAAATAAGACCCTAGACCTAACCCTAAACATCATAATTCAGCAGCTACGCTGGAGCACTGCCATGGCTCCCTCTCTCTCTCTTCTCAAATCTATTCTGAAATTAAAATGTTAGCCTAGGAGGATTATGAACTCAGATCTAGAATAGGGAATCAACGTCAATAAAAAAGATTATTGAATCATAAAAGCAAGGTAAACCTCTAATAACAAGTTTATTTAAATTATTTCTCTTTCCCTTCTCTTTTCAGGAAATAATAAATCCATGGTCGTTAGGTCGTGAATCAAATTAAAGGGAAAAGGAAACTATGGATGATAGAACAGATCAGATCCAAAATTTGGGGAAAGCTTAAAGGTGAGTGGGTTTAAGCTATAGCCTTAGATAATTTTATAACTATAGTTTAGCATTCCCCTTTTTAATAAATTGTGAAATGACCAATTTAATTATATATTGTTGTTGTAACGAATTGAAATGTTGATATGAATATGTCAAGAAATTCGTATGTTGAATTGGCTAAGTTATTGAATGTTTACATGTTGGAGAAAATAAACTTGTTATGATATGAATAGCAAATTCAGTGATTGTAATAACATGCTTTACTTGGGACATATTATTGATTGAACGACATGTTAAAATAATTATCAGATTGAATGTTTACATGTCCTAATAGAATTAAACATATGTTGAAAATGACATGCGACAAAATTTGGGCAAAAAATGGACGACAAGTAAATTAGATTACTGTAAACTATATTACAATAAAAAGGATAATATATCTCAAATTTTCATGTAATGAACATAACATATATTATGTTTTGAATTTTAATTTGGAAGCGCAATTTGATATGAACACAAATAATTGAATGAAAATGAATATGCCTACGATTACAATTAGAAATTGTAAATACACTTATGGCACGAGGTTAGGTTGCATTAGTGGCGGAACTCTGCCCGGACCCGACCGACATATCCAGCAGCCACTAATGTTGAACCTAATGTGAGAGGCCTAAGTGCAATAATTAACAACATGTGCTAAGACACGAGGTTAAGTCAACTTGTGGTAGAAGTCTGCCCGGACCCGCCCGATAAATCCAGCGTCCACAAGTGTAGGCTTAATGTGAGAGGTCTAGTGCTTATATATATAATTAAATATATATATATATATATAATAAGATATGAATAAAAGGCAAGGATGGTAATTAAATGTCTAACTCAGAAAATAAGAAAGAAAGGGATGTAATGAACTAAATTAGTGTGAAAAGAGGGAAAAGTGATGTATTTCCCTAAATGACTTATTTCTGAAAACATTGTTGCAAGTAAGCCACAATAAATATAGAAAAGTTAAGAAATTACTTGCTACGACGAATTTAGATTGGAAAACGTTAAGAAAATAAATCATTGATTCCTTCTATCAGACTGATAAGGTGCTTGAAGTGTTTTCCTTAATATAATAAGGAACATATATTACAGAGAATGAAGAATAATGGTTTACAATAGTAAATGGTTTAAAAGGGGAATGATAATAACTTATTATAAATAAATAACATTAATGAAAATGTTGTATAATAGGTAGACTTGTCCTAGGGACAAGTGAATATTATAACTTAGGTTATAATAAACTAGTAAGGGAATGGGATAACTAGTGAATTAAGTTAAGTGACACTTAATTAAGTAATTCAAAAAAGGGGAAAACCTAAAACCAGTTAAGAAAAGGGGAAAAATATATTGTACTTAATTATAAATTAAGTATTCTGGGAGTCTGTAACTCGTTGGTAAGAATAATATGTTCAGACTTGTCCTAGGGACAAGGGGAAATTATAACATAGGTTATAATAAATGGGTAGAGAAACTTATTAATGGGCCTTAGTTAACAGAACTAGGTTAATAAGTAAACAACGGTAAGTCGTATTGACGACGTAAAATGGAATTATGATTAAATGAGAAAGGATGAGGAAAACTTATGATATGAAATAAGTTATATTTAATCATAAATGGTAAGTGACATGTTAATTGGAAACATGTGAATTAGATATACTTAATTACATATTAAGTAAAACATGTTATTGAAATCAAACAAGAATATAAAAGGGATTGTGGATCACAGACCTTGGGCCACAATCTAGAGAATAAAATGTTGTAAGCTTATTAATAAACTTAAATGAATTATATTGTATGACTGAAATTAATAAGCAAGAGAAACTTGGTAATTTGAATAAGACTTCAATATGAATTAGAATAACCAAGTTAACTGGAAACCTGGTGAGTTGATACAAGTGCATAAAAAAATGTTTAGACATAGGGTCTAACAACATGCTAAAGTAAGGCGCTTAGACCAGTCCGTACGGTTGAGGGTGAATAACCCAACAGGGTAGATCATCAATGTGTTATAAGGCACGAGGGGAGCGCATATTCATCTGATTGTTTGACGGCTCTAAATGACTGGAAGGAAAAGCACGCGGCTTCCGGGGACGTAGGGTACTCTTGGTATTCCTCTATGAGTGGCAGATGATCTGCCTATACTCACAGAGGGTAGGTCTGTGTAGGTGAACTAATGAGTATGCCTTGATTGCAATAATAAGGGGCAATCAAAAGACTAAGATGGACCAGCGTGATTCGGCGAGACCAGTTAGTGCCCTGTGATGGCAACTCATCGTCTACCTACCATCTTCAGTCAGTACATAAAGCAGAAAGGCGGAGAACTCCAAAAAACCACATACTTTGCTATCTATTTATGGGTGAGGTTGGCCAATTGGTTTTTAGGGCATGGGGAGCCGAGGTTAAGTTCTCATTCTCGATATTCTTGGGTGCCTTTCATTAGTTGAGGGACGGGTTTATTGGGACCATAGCCACTGTAAAAGAAGACCTTAGCATCTACAAACAACAAATATCTAAAAGCTCCCGACCGAGTTCCGTGTTTTAGATTAGCCCTGCCATGGGACTTGGGCACACATATAGAGAACTTGTGCAATAGACATCGAGAACGATTGACGATACGTACGTTGGAAAGTCTAGGTACACTTATGTCGCTCTAGGTGGTGTATCATAAGACTAGAGGGCATTATTCGAAGATGGAACCTAATTCGATCGAATGATTCAAAGATGGCAGTTCTAATGCTTACGTAATATAGCAGTAGAGATTCTTTGCAGACGTAGCGTTGACGTATATACATAAATCCGTACGACATTCGGGCGTAGGATTAAGGAATGATATATTCCTGAGATGCTACGGTGGAGACCGTGTGAGTTGGGTACCATGGGGTGTATCTCAATATTGAGAGATAGCTACATATATTGTATTAGGTTAATTCACTGGGAAGTAAATAGGTACGACGTGTGTGTAAGCCTTGAGCGTTGTTAACCTAAGTATCCTAATAAATAAGAAAATATGATTGAACAGTATATGTAAGATTATCCAAAGTGTATAGTTTAAATCCAGTCACCAGAACTTGTGTTCCGACCCCCTCCTCATAACACACTCGCAGGTTAGATTGTGGCAGAGACATGATAGCTTTGGATACTAGTTAGGCAATATTAATAATACGGTAAGCCTATGTTTTGATTATACTATATTTTATCCTTTCCGCTGTGAGATATTTTTCTGAGCTCTGACATGTTTTATGTCTCTGTCTTTTTTGCAGGATACCAGAGCAAACCAATCCGAGTTTCGATAGATTGGATTTTTGAAAAAAATTCGGTCTGTCGAAATTGGGGTTGTCACATCTGGTATCAGAGCTCAGGTTTAGAATTCTTATATAAATTGTGAGTGAACGTATTTGTATTTTTAAAAAATATAAATATATTATATATATATACCTAGATGCATAGAGGAACCCACTAAATAAAAAGAGTATAATATGGTTTGAAATGGGATGTTTGTCTTGTACACTAAAGGAATGAATAAGGAAATTTGAGACCCTTAGGAAGTTTGGTTGGGAAGTGTACAATATACTTTGTACGGAACGAAAATAAATCCCATATGATTAGTATTTTGGAAAAAGTTGAACAGAGAAAATTGGATTAGGAATATATATAGTTGAGAGAATTGACCTTGGGGAGTTTCTAGGAGAGCCTAGAAAAATTGGAAACCCGCTTTGAGTCTAACCCCGTTATTAACTTTTAAGAATTTGAGATTATAAAGTTTAAAAAAAAAACGGTTTATGTTGTTTTCAAGTTTTAATCTTGAAAGTTATAGTTTTAAATATGTAAAGAAGTACATATTGAGTTTTAATGTAAAATTCTCTCAGTAAAAGGTGCATATTATAGAGCATGTATAGCTCGCTAGTTTTTCTAGTTATATTTCATATAAGAATTTTTAACCAAGAAAGTTTTAAAGTCTCTATTCTTTTGACAATTATTTTTGATAAATTGTTTAAAAGAGAATTTTGTTGGGTGGACAAAATAAGTTGTAGAAAATGAGAATAGAGTGGATGTTGGCACCTTGTAGTAGGAGACTGGACTGACCTTATAGGTAAGAACAAGTCATAAACCCGATTAAGGAAAATAGTTGTCCGTATCTACTCCAGTTTTGCGATTTGAATTTTTTTTGCAAGATAATACGAAAAATAAAAACTACAACAAAGAAAATTTTCTTATGTTGGATGTGCTTAGATAGGAAAATAGGAAATCATTATACATTGTTTCATAAAATCCAAGTACGGTTGGAAAAAGGCATATAAAAGAAAAACGGAAGGTGTTAAATTTTCCATTTTCAACCTTTTTGTAACATAAGAAATTGAATTTAGAAAATTAGTTTTTTTTTTGAAATTCGAAAAATAAAGTTGGTTGGTAGGATTATGGATGCAACAATTGGATGAATTATGCTCTTACTCAGTAAGAGTGTGGGAAAATTTGGATGAAAAAACATTTTGATTTTCAAAATATTGCATTCATGTAGAACTGCCAGTATATCTAGGATGTGAGCATCATATTTCAAAATGGATTTTTCAGAAATTTGCATACACATAGGAGGCACCGCTTAGGCATACATGCATTATTATGTTGTATTTCACTTTGCACAAGTGCAAAATGTTTGCTAAAATTGGATGCACACATGATGGATGTACATTATGCGAGGGGTTAATTGATTTTACCCTTATTAAATTTCGAGGACGAAATTTCCTAAGGGTAGGAGAATGTAACACCCCGTATTTTAAAGATAATAAAATAATAATAACTTAATTAAATAATGAGAATTAAGTAAAACGGAATGCGCCATTGCTTCCGTCTGGGAATTCTGGTCAATATAGACACCAGGTTTGCGTAATACAGACATCATATGAAGAAGTTATTAAGCCTAGAAGTTTGTATACACACAAGTGAAATATATATATATATATACATATATATGTATACATACAAACAAATTAAATATAAAATAAAGAATAAAATAAGGGTTGCATGTAATAAATAAATAAATACATGCACTGAAAAATGTAGTGCAAGCATTAAAAGAAATAAAGAATTGGTTGCATGCAATGTAAATATGTTGCATGCACTGAGTTGCAAACATAATGCATTAACATTAAAAGAAAAAGATTAATGCAATGGTTTAATTTTAGTATTGTAACTAACATGAAAAAGGGAAGTAAGGAGAGAACAATAATTATCATTGTTATAAGACTTATTAACAAAAGACTTCATAGCTCAGTTGGTTAAGGCATTGGATTTGTAACATGGAGGTCGGGGGTTCGAATCTCGGCGGCGGCATAATTTTTATCTTTATTTTAGAGAGGGCCAACTAAACATGCAAATATATGTACATATACAAATTCAAAATTTGAAAGGATAAGAACATACATATAAGGAAATAAAGAAAATATATGTATATACATGAGAATATATTTATATATATATATATGCATAAATATATGTATACAAAAGATAAAATTCAAGATAAGGCTACAGTCAATGAAATATGACAAGAATCAAATAACGGTGTAACGTCGTTTGAGTTTTGAAAATAAAACGAATACTGTGCATGTGTGTATATATATATATATACACACACCCGTAAAAAGGTCGGTAGAGGAATTGTATACATATAAGAATATTTCAGGTGAATAAAACAGTTAAATAAACTCCAGAAATTCAAAAATCAAATTTCTGCACCAAAACAGCTTGCGGGACCCAATGCTGACTCAGCACTGCGTGTACGATAAGATTTGGCTAGATTCATCTGCGAACCTGGACTATTTTCTTAACTGGTTTCAATGCTGACTCAGCGCTGCGTGTACGATAAGGTCTTGAGTACCTATAAATAAGACCCTAGACCTAACCCTAAACATCACAATTCAGCAGCTAAGCTGGAGCTCTGCCATGGCTCCCTCTCTCTCTCTCTTCCCCAATCTATTTTGAAATTAAAATGTTAGCCTAGGAGGATTATGAATTCAGATCTGGAAGAGGGAATCAACATTAATAAAAAAGATTACTGAATCATAAAAGCAAGGTAAACCTCTAAGAACCAGTCTATTTAAATTATTTCTCTTTTCCTTCTATTTTCATGAAATAATAAATCCATGGTCACTAGGTCCTGAATCAAATTAAAGCGAAAAGGAAAACCATGGATGATAGAACGGATCAGATCCAAAATTTGGGGAAAGCTTAAAGGTGAGTGGGTTTAAGCTATAGCCTTTAGATAATGTTTTGACCATCGTTTAGCATTCCCTTTTTTAATAAATTGTGAAATGGCCAGTTTAATTATAAATTACTGTTGTAACGAATTGAAATGTTGATATGAATATGCCAGGAAATTCCTATGTTGAATTGGCAAAGTTATTGAATGTTTACATGTTGGAGAAAATAAACTTGTGAGGATATGAATAGCCAATTCAGTGATTGTAATTACATGCTTTACTTGGGACATATTATTGATTGAACAACATGTTAAAATAATTACCCGATTGAATGTTTACATGTCCTAGTAGAATTAAACATATGTTGAAAATGACATGCGACAAAATATAGGCAAAAATTGGATGACATGTAGATTAGATTACTGTATACTATATTACAGTAAAAAGGACAATATGTCTAAAATTTTCATGTAATGAACATAACAAATATTATGTTTTGAGATTTTAATTCGGATGCGCAATTTGATATGCACATAAGTGATTGAATGAAAATGAATATGCCTAGGATTACAATTAGAAATTGTAAATACACTTATGGCACGAGATTAGGTTGCATTAGTGGCGGAAGCCTGCCCGGACCCGACCGGCATATCCAGCAACCACTAATGTTGAACCTAATGTGAGAGGCCT
This sequence comes from Allium sativum, assembly GCA_030737875.1. Taxonomy (NCBI): domain Eukaryota; kingdom Viridiplantae; phylum Streptophyta; class Magnoliopsida; order Asparagales; family Amaryllidaceae; genus Allium; species Allium sativum. Next base: position 840,541,704 of record CM060926.1, read on the forward strand.
AAGTGCAAGAATTAACAACATGTGCTAAGACACAAGGTTAAGTCAGCTTGTGGTAGAAGTCTGCCCGGACCCACCCGACAAATCCAGCGTTCACAAGTGTAGGCTTAATGCGAGAGGTCTAGTGCATATATATAAATAAATATGTGTATATAACAAGGTATGAATAAATAGAAAGAATGGTAATTAAATGTATAACTCAGAAAATAAGAAAGGAAGGGATGTAATGAACTGAGTTAATGTGAAAAGAGGGAAAAGTGATGTATTTCCCTAAATGACTTATTTCTGAAAACGTTGTTGCAAGTAAGCCATAATAAATATAGAAAAGTAAAGAAATTACTTGCTACCACGGATTTAGATGGGAAAACGTTACGAAAATAAATCATTGATTCCTTCTATCAAACTAATAATGTGTATGAAGTGTTTTCCTTAGTATAATAAGGAACATATATTACAGAGAATGAAGAATAACCGTTTACAATAGTAAATAGTTTAAAAGGAGAATGATAATAACCTATTATAAATAAATAACATTAATGAAAATGTTGTATAATAGGTAGACTTGTCCTAGGGACAAGTGAATATTATAAATTAGGTTATAATAAACTAGTAAGGGAATGTGATAACTGGTGAATTAAGTTAAGTGACACTTAATTGTAAATTAAGTAATTCAGAAATGGGGAAAACCTAAAACCAGCTATGAAAAGGGGGAAAATATATTGTACTTAACTATAAATTAAGTAGTCTGGGAGTCTGAAACTCTTTGGTAAGAATAACATGTTTAGACTTGTCCTAGGGACAAGGGGAAATTATAACATAGGTTGTAATAAATGGGTAGAGAAACTTATTAATGGGCCTTAGTTAATAGAACTAAGTAAATAAGTAAACAACGGTAAGTTGTATTGATGACGTAAAGTGGAATTATGATTAAATGAGAAAGGATGAGGTAAACTTGTGAAATGAAATAAGTTATATTTAACCATAAATGGTAGGTGACATGTTAATTGGAAACATGTGAATTAGATATACTTAGTTGCATATTAAGTAAAACATGTTATTGAAATCAAACAAGAATATAAAAGGGACTGTGGACCACAGACCTTGGGCCACAATCTAGAGAATAACATGTTGTAAGCTTATTAATAAACTTAAATGAATTAAGTTGTATGACTGAAATTAATAAGCAAGAGAAACTTGGTAATTTGAATAAGAATTCAATATGAATTGGAATAACCAAGTTAACTGGAAATCTGGTGAGGTGAGACAAGCGCGTAAAAGAATATTTAGACATAGGGTCTAACAACATGCTAAAGTAAGGCGCTTAGACCAGTCCGTACAGTTGAGGGTGAATAACCTAACATGGTAGATCATCGAGGTGTTATAAGGCACGAGGGAAGCGCACATTCATCTGATTGTTTGACAGCTCCAAAGGACTGGAAGGGGAAGCACGCGGCTTCCGGGGACGTAGGATACTCTTGGTATTCCTCTATGAGTGGCAAATGATCCGCCTGTACTCATAGAGGTTAAGTCTGCATAGGTGAACCAATGAGTATGCCTTGATTGCAATTGTAAGGGGCAATCAAAAGACTAAGATGGATCAACGTGATTCGGTGAGACCAGTTAGTGCCCTGTGGTAGCAACTCGTCGTCTACCTACCATCTTCAGTCAGTACGTAAAGTGGAAAGGCGGAGAACTCCAAAAGACCATATACTTTGCTGTCTAGTTATGGGTGAGGTTGGCCAATAGGTTTGAAGGGCATAGGGAGCCGGGGTTAAGTTCTCATTCTTGATATTCTTGGGTACCTTTCATTAGTTGAGGGAGGGGTCTAGTTGGACCATAGCCACTGTAAAAGCTGACCTAAGAATCTACAATCGACAGATATCTGAAAGCTCCCGACCGAGTTCCGTGTTTCTAGATTAGCCCTAACATAGGACCCGAGCGCACATATAGAGAACATGTGCAATAGACATCGAGAACGATTGACGATACGTACGTGAGAAAGTCTAAGTACACTCATGTTGCTCTAGGTGGTGTATGATAAGACTAGAGGGCATTATTCGAGGATGGAACCTAATTCGATCAAATGGTTCAAAGTTGACAGTCCGAATGCTTACGTAATATAGAAGTAGAGGTTCTTTGCAGATGTAGCGTTGACATATATACATAAATCCATACGACATTCAGGCGTAGGATTAGGGACTGCTATATTCCTGCGATGATACGGTAGGGACCGTGTGAGTGGGGTACCATGGGGTGTATCTCAATATTGAGAGATAGCTACATATACTTTATTAGGTTAATTCACTGGGAAGTAAATGGGTACGGCGTGTGTGTAATCCTTGAGTGTTGTCAACACAAGTAACCTAATAAATAAGAAAATATGATTGAACAATATATGTAAGATTATCCAAAGTGTATTGTTTAAATCTAGTCAACAGAACTTGTGTTCTGACCTCCTCCTCATAACACACTCGCAGGTTAGATTGTGGCAGAGACATGATAGCTTTGGATACTGGTTAGGCAGTATTAATAATACGGTAAGACTATGTTTTGATTGTACTATATTTTATCCTTTCCACTGTGAGATATTTTTCTGAGCTTTGACATGTTTTATGTCTCTGTCTTTTCTGTAGGATATCAGTGCAAACCAATCCGAGTTTCGATAGATTGGAATTTTGAAAAAAAAATGGTCTGTCGAAATGTGGGTTATCACAAGTGGACTCTTAAATTAAATTTGAGAGCTGCGTGAGCAATGGCTGTTAAAGATCTGTAGTAGTGAATATGAATGTTTCGAAGTTGAGAATGATGTTTGGTCAAGGTCTGAGTGGTAATTATATCCCAACTTGATTGACTTCATGATCAACTGAGGAATGATTAAAGTTCGGTAGTGAGGATTGGTTAGTTAATAAATGATTAATGGTTTGAGTTATAAGAACGATGTTCTTATAACATTGGTTTAAATTAAAGGATTTTGAAACGTTTCCTAAATAAAATGAGAGATATTTTCTAGACATAGAAAATGAAATTAATTGTTTAATAGAATTAAGAAATGGAATGTGAAATGTTTTCCAATACTAATAACGTATTTTTTCTGAATACAGAAAATAAGGATTCATGAATATATGGAAATGTTTTTGCAAACTGTGATAAGAGATATTTTCTGGAATTTTGAAAATAAAGAGTTTATACTATTGGTTTTTTTTTTCCAAGAATCGGAAGAGACTAACGAATTTTGAGAAATATCTGGAAAGATGTAGGAAGTGGGGAAATTAATAATTAAATAAGAAATTAATTTAAGGGGTCCATTGTTGCTTGATGGTTTATCGATAGAATTTCTATTTGGAAATATGATCGTTGGTTGAATGGATGCTCCTTTGATAGTTAAATAACCGACTGTCAAAGTTTTGATTTATTTTATACCTCCGTTGTCTGTACGGAGAGATCGGGATCAGGTTTAATATCTGAAAACCACTCTGTATTGGCATAAGCGTTATGAATCAACTTATGCTGGAGATAATTGAAGACAGAGTAAAATGCAAGGGTTGTTCTGTTAATCCTAGGTATAAATTGACCAAGATGGATTAATAGAATGGTGCCTTCGGTTTGTCCGTTCCTAGGACAACGTATATGGATGAATGTTTGACAAAGTATTTCTAGATGATCACATACATTAATTTCTTCAAATAAACCAAGTTTGGTGGCAGAGATGGAAACCTCTCTCAGTTTAACACCCAGAGTGTATTTGTGGACGTCAATAGTGATTTGATGATGTGACATTCAAAGTAAATGGTGGCCAGATGTTCTGAAAGATAATAGTGAACCCTAGGCTCATCAACTGGGAAATGACAAATATCGGGCAGGCAGCATGGCCAAGTGGGTCATTCCCATTAGGGGTATCATCACCTCATCCAGAGAAATTCCATTTGCTTCTTAATCTATTTGCTGATGTATGCTTTCGGTAACGGTTGCTGATCACAATTGTTGGTGATAATATGCTTGGTACACTCAAGTTAAATGAGTGGCCAGTCATGTATGGCCGTGTTGCAAGATGTTCTTGTTGAACCCAGTGTATTCTTCTCTAGAGATACACACTATCGGAAGGTGGTTCCATACCTTGTCATAGTTGGAAATCCATTCTCCAATAAGCACCCTGCAGTTTTTATTTTATATTATGTATGTGGAGCGTGAGATACAAGCGTTCTGCTAGATTGCTATTTATTTGATTTAGACACTATTATAATATCACCGGATTTGATATCAAAAATATTTTGGGTTATCATAAGGTAAAAACCATCCGTGTTTATGTGTGGATCAGTCTTACGATTATCTTTTCTTTCGAAAAGTTTTTTATTGAAAGTTAAATCAAATGGTTGGAGTTTACTCACATCAGTCCCATGACTGACGCATATTTTATTTTGTTTTGTTTTACCCTAAACTCTTGGGTGCCCAAATTTTATGGGCAGTCAAGTAGTTGGGATTTCCCTTTCAGATTCACTTGGAGGAGCCAGAAGCAGGAGGCTTCATCAGTTAGCTATAGACTATCATGTTTTCTGCTGTGCACAATGTTGTATCTGGAAACAGGCGTTTATAACTGTTCCAGGAATAACAGTGGTGCTCTGATGATGGTATATATTTACAGTTAGTGATTTGTATTTCAAAAGTTATGTTATATAAAATATTTTATTCATTAAGCTGTGAGATTTGATTTCTTCGTTTTCTTCTATTCTAATTTTTCTTTCTTTCTATTTCTCATCCTCTAACTTCTTTCTACTATGCAATTTGGGTTGGACGTGTGGTGTTACTAGTCAACTCAAAGGGTACAAAAATTCAGGCCACTACATTCTTCTTTTTCAAAGGCCTTTTTCTGGATCTATAACCATTCTTTGTGAGTTCTACATTATTTTTAGATCAACAATCTAAATAAAAAGGATTAAGACAGTAAAATAGATTGGATCTAAAAGTTTGACAATTACAATATTTATAAGTTTATCTTTTACAAGTTGTTATTCATTTTTACTGTCTATTATTTCATTCCCATTTAATTGTTATTTATTTATAAGTAATTTCTTTCTCTTTATCCCCTTTTCTGTCATTATTTTAATTACAGTCTTGTAATTCCTATTTATTCATTTTGTTTATTTCTGAGCCTAGGCTTACTTCTTCTTTTCCTTTGTTTTTGCGATGAGCCTAAGCCAACGAAAGCCTAGACCTTTACCTTCTAATTTGCGTAAACACTAAACATTGGAATAATACAAAAGTATGTTAAAAAGGGAATTTTGGGCATACTGAGAACTGGTGAATTGTAAACTGTAAAACGGAATAAAATTCTAATGGAAGAATATGCAAACTTGTGAATTGGAATAAGCTGTATTTAATTATAAATTAAGTAAACATGTTATTAGAAAACATGTGAATTGGGATCAAATATAACTAATTGTACATTAAGTAACTTGTGACTTGTAACTGTAAAACATCTGAGTAGTTTTTAACTGGCATTTTAGTCTGGTTCCCCAAAAGTACACAAGACCCACTCGACTTGATGTGTCGCGTGGTACCAAAGCTCGGAGTTTTGCCAAGAAACTGAAGATTCAAGCCGAGAAGAGGTCGAGTGAGCAATGGCTTCACAACTCCTCATAAGGCCCACATCGCATCAAACATCCACTCGCATCACCTCACATCATCTCACCTTGCACCACTCGCATCGCTTCACAACAATTTGCCTCCGTTAGTGTAACACCCCGCCTCCGCTAGGGTCACTCGCAAAGGAATGCACTAGCTTTAGAGGGGCATTATTGGTAAACATGCACAGAAATATCACAAGACAGAACATATAAAAATAGCGGAAGTAAAATCGAACTTTTATAAACATTAATAATTCAGGTCTAAAGCCTTTTACATCAGAGTACATCAAAACCTGTCTTGCAATAGTAAAGAAGCATAAAGACTTTTTCATAAATTATTCCCCAAGTAAAAACAGTAAAGTAGCCATAGCCAAGAAAAGTCCAAGCCATCCATGATGACCTTCAAGCAGAAGAGGTCCGAACTAAACAGCAGTATTCCCTCCCTGTAACCTGGGGGGGAGAAACGGAAGAAAAGAGGCGAAACAAAATGGGTCAGTCAAAAAGACTGAGTAAGCCCTATCTACTATTAGTATAAAAACTAGTAAAGCTAACTGTCATGAGAAACTGAGACGAACATAAGCATGATAACAAGATAGATAAGCTAAATCAAAATAACAGGATGAACTACTGAACTCAGGTAAACTAAGGTGTCATGATAAATTACGATGTCAAGATAAAACAAGGTATCACATCGTCAGGTTTCTATCAAGTATAATACTCCCAAGATATCTATCACGTATAACGTCCCATGGTATCTATCCTGCATGCCTGCTCTGCACCTATCGTACTAGTATCCCAACTGTATCACGTGTTATCCGTGAATGACCCTTACTCAAAAGTCGTGTAATGGTCCATGTCAACCTAATATGCCGCATATATAGGATACTCAACTCATATGCTTTATTACATGTAAATGTTCAGTCCCTTGCCGTAGACCATACGGGCTTCCCCATGAGATTCTATATTACTTTAACATAGTTCCATGATCCTTAAGATCGGTTTGGACTGTTACCCTAAACCTAGCTAGGGTCTTCCAACATGAATTATCGTCTGTACAACTAGGACTTATGCTACCCAGGACTACTAGGGATTACGCTTACCTATTGCACGTTTTCGTATCTCGGTTTGGGTTCAACCACCTAGGACCACTAGGGATTACGCTAACCACCAACCGCGCCCTTTTTCCCACGCATTCATCGTGAATCGTTTTCCATGACTGTGTGCACATGTATCACATCGTGCCATCCGAGTCCTGTCACAGGGCAGACCAAGAAATACAGGACTCGGTCGGGAGCTTACAATTTATCTGCCGATGCAGATGCTAAGGTCTGCTTTTCTATACGTGGCTATGGTCCCACGCGACCCCTCCCTTAACTAGCGAAAGACAAGACAGGATAAATCCTGTACGAGAACACACTACTGGCCAACCCCCAATCCGAGCCTTACCGCACCCATAATTAGATAGCAATTATGGTCTATTGGGTGTTCTCTGCCTTTCCGTATGTACACGCTTGACCAAAGATGGAAGGTAATCTGACGAGAAAATGCTATCTAGGGTACGACCGTGTCTCGTCGACTATGCCCTATCCATCCCCGTCTTTAGGTCGCTCGTATAGCAACCAAGGCATACTCTTGGTCCTTCTAACGCAGACCTTAACCTCTCATGAGCCTAGTATAATTACCTGGCAGCCCACAGAGGGATCCCAAGAGTATCCTCACGTTCCCCGAAGCCGCTGCTTCGTTACCCAGTTCGCTGGAGCCTTTATCTAAATCAGATACTTGCTCCTACTCGCATACTTAAACGATGACCTACCGTATCAGGTTACTCATCTATCTATGAACTGGTCTAAATTTCCTTGACTAAGAATCATTACTTAGTTATCCTTCAACTAAGGTTTACCACTTAGCCTTATTCCCGTTACCCTTGTTAATTACGGTTACCCACCTAATTCTCCGAATTAGGGTTTATATAACAGATTAAGTGTCACTTAAGTTCATGACTTAACCCCGTCTACAAATCATGTCAAAATTGGCTAAGTATCCAAGTTCAAGACTTAGCCCTACAAACCATGCTCAAGTTGGTTAAGTATATATTAACTTGACCCTATAAAATTACTTAGTCAAACCGGTCAAGTGTATTCAAGCGATTCATGACTTAGCCTTATCATGTTTTCACGTTATATTGGTTAAGTATGGGTTAACTTAACCTCCATAAATTCACGAGTTAGATTGGTTAAGTATAGATCACTTAACCACATCAAATTAACGAGTTAGATTGGTTAAGTTTAGGTCACTTAACCACATCCAATCAACGAGTTAGATTGGTTAAGTATAGGTCACTTAACCCCACCAAATCAACGAGTTAGATTAGTTAAGTGTTTAACTTAACCCCCTTTAAACTACCAAGTGGGATTAATTAAGTCTAAGCTAACTTAACCCCATCCGATTATCATGTTTAGACTAGTTGAGTCTAATCTTAACCCCCATCCATTAATTGTATCTTTTGGTTAAGTGTCATTAAGAAAACTTACTTAACCTTACCAAATTATCATGTTGGATTGATTAAGTGTTGGCTAACTTAATCCCCGTCCACTAGACGTATAAAAATGGTTAAGTGTCATTAGGCAAATCAAATCACTTAACCTACCCAACCTTGTCATGTTTTGTTAAGTATCATTAGCCTAATCAATTTACTTAACCCATTTATCCATGTCATATTTGGTTAAGAGTCATTAATCCGATTAACTTAACCCTATCATGTGGCATTAATTACTTAATGCACCCCAACCTCTCACATTAGACTTTGTTGTGGTTACTAGTTAAGCCGGTCGGTTCCGGGTAGCTTTACACCACAACTTGGTCTAACCTCGGGTTCAAGCACAACATGACCAACTTCTCACATTGGGTCCTATTGTTTGCAACTACTAGTTAAGCCGGTCGGTTCCGGGTAGCTTTATGTTGCAAACTCAACCCAACCTCGAGTTGGCCACTTTCATGTTTAGTCTAGTGTCATGTTCATATTCAAGTTTTCAAGCAATTGGGTAGACCTAACTTAATAGGTAAATTCCCAATGGGTAGACCTAACTTAATAGGTAAATTCCCAAGCTTATATTTTTATGCATACTTACATGTCAACTTTCATGTTATATTTCAAGTCATGTTTTCAAGTATAAACACATGTCATATTTAACGTTACATGTTGTCATGTTTCTACCCATTTACCCAAATCATGTTCATGTCATTATGTTTTCCCCATAATGTGACCCCAACGCTTTTAAACTCGCATATACGTTCGCAACAACGTAATGGACTAAAAGAAGAGACTTGACAAAGGCATGATAAAAATGGATATTGAGCCACATGTTAATCATGGTGGCAAATGAGGCACAAATGTGTTCATTAGCTTGCATGTTACATTCTTAAGCCTCAAAAACATGCATAAACCCAAACTTGGCACATAAGCGAATCATGGTGACGAAAGACATGGAATGATGACTAGAAACTCGCATATATCATCATATAAGGGTTATGACTTCATATGCAAGTTGACATAATGATTATGAAGGTTCTCATGTTGCATAATGCAACATTTCAACATAAAGGTTGTAGCTTTTAGCTCATAAGGTCAAAATGATGACATCATAAACTTGCATAACATGATAGCATGTATCATTCTCAATGATCAAACCCAAACTTGCAACATGAACATTTAACTTCATAGTTAATATCTAAGAGTAGGGAAAGGGCTTACATTGCTATGAAGGCCTAAATCGATTAAACTAAAGCTTGTGAGGAAGCCTATGCATGTTATCACCCAAAAACCCAAAGATGGATGCCCCAAATCAACAAAAACACCATCTTTATGAACAAAGATCAAAGCTTTTGCCTTGAAATCAACTTGAGAGGCTCTCATACTAACATAGGGACTCTCTAACACTCTCATGATCATGAAACCTTTCATAGAAATGAAGTGGAGGCTAGGATAGTTGAGTGGAGGCCATGAGAGTAGAAATTTAGCCATAGTTTAGTTGCATCAATGAATAATGAGGATTTAGGATAGGTTAGGGTCTTATTTATAGATTAGGCAAGTGTTTTAGGCCATAGGATTAAACCTAGATTCAATCCAAGCCATCAAAGCATGTCTTGGGGAAGAAGTCAAGTGTAGGAACCATCTAGGGCCTTTAGATTAAAGATGAACCATGAGAACCATCCAAATGCAAAATCTGCATTTGAGCGAATCGGCCCACGGGTTGACAGCCAAACACCCTGGATTAACCCCTAGTCGACCCAGCAAGCTCGGGTCGACCTCAAAAATCGGCCGGTTCGGTTATTCCCCTCTCCCAATTCGCTATTTTGAACATTTTTGCATATTTATTTATTTAATTTTCAATTATATATATATATATCAATATATATATATTTCTCTGCGCAACCCATTTCACTTAATTAAGTATACTTTAATTTGGGAATTTTTCGTGAAACTTCGCGAGGCCATATCTTGGTCATACGGACTCCGATTTTCGAAAACTCGGACTCTATTTCGCGTATTTTTCCGAGACGAACGCAATGGCATAGCCCGTTTCACTTGATTCAGAATTTAAAATTAAATTCTGCCTTGATTCTCGTCTTAATCATGTTATCGAAATACGGGTTGTTACATTCTCCCCACCTTTTAGGATTTCGTCTCCGAAATCTCCAAGTTAGGAAGAACATATCCTACCATCCATCATCCATCTACTCAAAACATCATCCACAAGCAACCATTGTCCTTAGATGATTTCTAATGCTGTATGAATATATGCAAAACGTGTGTCTACATGTTCCTTAGCTAATGCTAATGATCAGGCCTGAATAATCTTTCTAATGCAAAATATGTATAGTGCCATGAATCCAACATGTATGCAAATAGTCCTAGTCATATAGATACTATATGCGTGCACAATCATTCATTCATATGCAACAACTGCATGATAATACATTCGATTTCATCCATAAACAAGTATAAATACTCGTGCATATGCAATATGAAATGTGACCGAGTCGAGCTAGTATCTAATGTGTATTCGCGCATCCACGAGCAACCACTTGCAACCATATCAATCATAACATGTTTCAAATACATGTTTACATCCATAGGGTTCTACCTAGGATTCCCTGAAACAGGGTCGAGAAGATAAACAAGACAAACTCCTTACGGGGTTTGTAACCGAAAATAGGACCGAGAGGATGTCCACAAAAGATAGCCTACAAGTAAGCTCCACAGAAACAGGGATCAAGGATATACTCCCAAAAGAGATATCATGCGCGCATCTAGTCTTTGATCATCAAAGTCGTATTTCCTTGAGCTCAATTCCATCGTGCCTTGACCGTCCTTTAACTTCGCGATTTCGTAGCTTCTTATTTCCTGTTTCCATAACATGAGCTGGAACTCATTTCTTCGTCGCCTCTCGTTCTACTCGCACACTTGGCGCAAACATGACTGCGTACTCATGATCTCATGCAAGCTTTCCAAAATTCACTAGTGAATCTCGGACCTCGTACCATAAGGTATTCCACGTAGAAGAACTTTCTCTTGAAAGTAAACAGATGCCAACCAGGTTATCAAGCGCACTTACTAGGGTGATTTCTATAACCCATGCATAAGTGAAATAAACCATCCGTCTTATCGGCGAACACCACTCGATCGGGCTTCAAATTTCCAATAAAGGTATCAAGGGATTCTAGGTAACTAATCATGACCGAACCCAAAAGGTTCCACGAGACTTCGAGGGTATTACCAAGTCTAGTCAAGAGTCTAACTACCCTCCTATCAAAACCGAGAGTGGCACCCCTTACTGGATAACCACTTCATCCCTAGAATCCATCCATAACCGAGGCATGTCATTCTCAAATCCAAAACAAGTCATGAATAAATGGACCGATTCTCCACAGGACTTGAGACAAAAATGGGATTCTCTAATACGCTAGTACTTAAGGTGCAGAGACTCAACTATCGAAGCAGACTTGAATGATACGATGATCAAACCAAAGTCCTAACGGGATGATAGAGAAGAAAAGCTAAACCTTTAACAAGATCGTTACCCTCCTTCCGAGGTACCCTAGAAATGAGAGCATACTGATGCCCTCCCGATGATCTTGTCCTTGTCCCATGATACTTAACTATCCGCCCCGTTTCACCCTACCAAAGGTACTCTCTCGTCATGGGTTTCCTTGTTCATCTTTCTCTCTCATTCTGGGTTGAGCCATACCAACAAGTTGCTCATCCTTAAACTCGTATCCTTTATCCTCTTTCTCACTATCCTTTCTTATAACGCGGCCACTGGTCTCTCGAGAACCACCTCCATCGCATGGAAAGCACTTTCGTAGATAGGAAAGACTAGTCGCAGTTAAAACCACTGTGACTACAAATGGAGGAAAGAAAGGAAAAGAGACTCAATCAAGGAAACAAGGATAATGCTAATGGCCTTTGGGGAATAGCCTTTCTCTTTTAAAAGAAAATTTTCTTGAAAAATGCTTCTTTATAAACGATTTTCAAATAGTTTTCAGAAGGTCTTTAAAAACTTTTGCCCAGTCTGGTAACCTTCTGCTCTGATACCAAATGTAACACCCCGCCTCCGCTAGGGTCACTCGCAAAGGAATGCACTAGCTTTAGAGGGGCATTATTGGTAAACATGCACAGAAATATCACAAGACAGAACATATAAAAATAGCGGAAGTAAAATCGAACTTTTATAAACATTAATAATTCAGGTCTAAAGCCTTTTACATCAGAGTACATCAAAACCTGTCTTGCAATAGTAAAGAAGCATAAAGACTTTTTCATAAATTATTCCCCAAGTAAAAACAGTAAAGTAGCCATAGCCAAGAAAAGTCCAAGCCATCCATGATGACCTTCAAGCAGAAGAGGTCCGAACTAAACAGCAGTATTCCCTCCCTGTAACCTGGGGGGGAGAAACGGAAGAAAAGAGGCGAAACAAAATGGGTCAGTCAAAAAGACTGAGTAAGCCCTATCTACTATTAGTATAAAAACTAGTAAAGCTAACTGTCATGAGAAACTGAGACGAACATAAGCATGATAACAAGATAGATAAGCTAAATCAAAATAACAGGATGAACTACTGAACTCAGGTAAACTAAGGTGTCATGATAAATTACGATGTCAAGATAAAACAAGGTATCACATCGTCAGGTTTCTATCAAGTATAATACTCCCAAGATATCTATCACGTATAACGTCCCATGGTATCTATCCTGCATGCCTGCTCTGCACCTATCGTACTAGTATCCCAACTGTATCACGTGTTATCCGTGAATGACCCTTACTCAAAAGTCGTGTAATGGTCCATGTCAACCTAATATGCCGCATATATAGGATACTCAACTCATATGCTTTATTACATGTAAATGTTCAGTCCCTTGCCGTAGACCATACGGGCTTCCCCATGAGATTCTATATTACTTTAACATAGTTCCATGATCCTTAAGATCGGTTTGGACTGTTACCCTAAACCTAGCTAGGGTCTTCCAACATGAATTATCGTCTGTACAACTAGGACTTATGCTACCCAGGACTACTAGGGATTACGCTTACCTATTGCACGTTTTCGTATCTCGGTTTGGGTTCAACCACCTAGGACCACTAGGGATTACGCTAACCACCAACCGCGCCCTTTTTCCCACGCATTCATCGTGAATCGTTTTCCATGACTGTGTGCACATGTATCACATCGTGCCATCCGAGTCCTGTCACAGGGCAGACCAAGAAATACAGGACTCGGTCGGGAGCTTACAATTTATCTGCCGATGCAGATGCTAAGGTCTGCTTTTCTATACGTGGCTATGGTCCCACGCGACCCCTCCCTTAACTAGCGAAAGACAAGACAGGATAAATCCTGTACGAGAACACACTACTGGCCAACCCCCAATCCGAGCCTTACCGCACCCATAATTAGATAGCAATTATGGTCTATTGGGTGTTCTCTGCCTTTCCGTATGTACACGCTTGACCAAAGATGGAAGGTAATCTGACGAGAAAATGCTATCTAGGGTACGACCGTGTCTCGTCGACTATGCCCTATCCATCCCCGTCTTTAGGTCGCTCGTATAGCAACCAAGGCATACTCTTGGTCCTTCTAACGCAGACCTTAACCTCTCATGAGCCTAGTATAATTACCTGGCAGCCCACAGAGGGATCCCAAGAGTATCCTCACGTTCCCCGAAGCCGCTGCTTCGTTACCCAGTTCGCTGGAGCCTTTATCTAAATCAGATACTTGCTCCTACTCGCATACTTAAACGATGACCTACCGTATCAGGTTACTCATCTATCTATGAACTGGTCTAAATTTCCTTGACTAAGAATCATTACTTAGTTATCCTTCAACTAAGGTTTACCACTTAGCCTTATTCCCGTTACCCTTGTTAATTACGGTTACCCACCTAATTCTCCGAATTAGGGTTTATATAACAGATTAAGTGTCACTTAAGTTCATGACTTAACCCCGTCTACAAATCATGTCAAAATTGGCTAAGTATCCAAGTTCAAGACTTAGCCCTACAAACCATGCTCAAGTTGGTTAAGTATATATTAACTTGACCCTATAAAATTACTTAGTCAAACCGGTCAAGTGTATTCAAGCGATTCATGACTTAGCCTTATCATGTTTTCACGTTATATTGGTTAAGTATGGGTTAACTTAACCTCCATAAATTCACGAGTTAGATTGGTTAAGTATAGATCACTTAACCACATCAAATTAACGAGTTAGATTGGTTAAGTTTAGGTCACTTAACCACATCCAATCAACGAGTTAGATTGGTTAAGTATAGGTCACTTAACCCCACCAAATCAACGAGTTAGATTAGTTAAGTGTTTAACTTAACCCCCTTTAAACTACCAAGTGGGATTAATTAAGTCTAAGCTAACTTAACACCATCCGATTATCATGTTTAGACTAGTTGAGTCTAATCTTAACCCCCATCCATTAACTGTATCTTTTGGTTAAGTGTCATTAAGAAAACTTACTTAACCTTACCAAATTATCATGTTGGATTGATTAAGTGTTGGCTAACTTAATCCCCGTCCACTAGACGTATAAAAATGGTTAAGTGTCATTAGGCAAATCAAATCACTTAACCTACCCAACCTTGTCATGTTTTGTTAAGTATCATTAGCCTAATCAATTTACTTAACCCATTTATCCATGTCATATTTGGTTAAGAGTCATTAATCCGATTAACTTAACCCTATCATGTGGCATTAATTACTTAATGCACCCCAACCTCTCACATTAGACTTTGTTGTGGTTACTAGTTAAGCCGGTCGGTTCCGGGTAGCTTTACACCACAACTTGGTCTAACCTCGGGTTCAAGCACAACATGACCAACTTCTCACATTGGGTCCTATTGTTTGCAACTACTAGTTAAGCCGGTCGGTTCCGGGTAGCTTTATGTTGCAAACTCAACCCAACCTCGAGTTGGCCACTTTCATGTTTAGTCTAGTGTCATGTTCATATTCAAGTTTTCAAGCAATTGGGTAGACCTAACTTAATAGGTAAATTCCCAATGGGTAGACCTAACTTAATAGGTAAATTCCCAAGCTTATATTTTTATGCATACTTACATGTCAACTTTCATGTTATATTTCAAGTCATGTTTTCAAGTATAAACACATGTCATATTTAACGTTACATGTTGTCATGTTTCTACCCATTTACCCAAATCATGTTCATGTCATTATGTTTTCCCCATAATGTGACCCCAACGCTTTTAAACTCGCATATACGTTCGCAACAACGTAATGGACTAAAAGAAGAGACTTGACAAAGGCATGATAAAAATGGATATTGAGCCACATGTTAATCATGGTGGCAAATGAGGCACAAATGTGTTCATTAGCTTGCATGTTACATTCTTAAGCCTCAAAAACATGCATAAACCCAAACTTGGCACATAAGCGAATCATGGTGACAAAAGACATGGAATGATGACTAGAAACTCGCATATATCATCATATAAGGGTTATGACTTCATATGCAAGTTGACATAATGATTATGAAGGTTCTCATGTTGCATAATGCAACATTTCAACATAAAGGTTGTAGCTTTTAGCTCATAAGGTCAAAATGATGACTTCATAAACTTGCATAACATGATAGCATGTATCATTCTCAATGATCAAACCCAAACTTGCAACATGAACATTTAACTTCATAGTTAATATCTAAGAGTAGGGAAAGGGCTTACATTGCTATGAAGGCCTAAATCGATTAAACTAAAGCTTGTGAGGAAGCCTATGCATGCTATCACCCAAAAACCCAAAGATGGATGCCCCAAATCAACAAAAACACCATCTTTATAAACAAAGATCAAAGCTTTTGCCTTGAAATCAACTTGAGAGGCTCTCATACTAACATAGGGACTCTCTAACACTCTCATGATCATGAAACCTTTCATAGAAATGAAGTGGAGGCTAGGATAGTTGAGTGGAGGCCATGAGAGTAGAAATTTTGCCATAGTTTAGTTGCATGAATGAATAATGAGGATTTAGGATAGGTTAGGGTCTTATTTATAGATTAGGCAAGTGTTTTAGGCCATAGGATTAAACCTAGATTCAATCCAAGCCATCAAAGCATGTCTTGGGGAAGAAGTCAAGTGTAGGAACCATCTAGGGCCTTTAGATTAAAGATGAACCATGAGAACCATCCAAATGCAAAATCTGCATTTGAGCGAATCGGCCCACGGGTTGACAGCCAAACACCCTGGATTAACCCCTAGTCGACCCAGCAAGCTCGGGTCGACCTCAAAAATCGGCCGGTTCGGTTATTCCCCTCTCCCAATTCGCTGTTTTGAACATTTTTGCATATTTATTTATTTAATTTTCAATTATATATATATATATATATCAATATATATATATTTCTCTGCGCAACCCATTTCACTTAATTAAGTATACTTTAATTTGGGAATTTTTCGTGAAACTTCGCGAGGCCATATCTTGGTCATACGGACTCCGATTTTCGAAAACTCGGACTCTATTTCGCGTATCTTTCCGAGACGAACGCAATGGCATAGCCCGTTTCACTTGATTCAGAATTTAAAATTAAATTCTGCCTTGATTCTCGTCTTAATCATGTTATCGAAATACGGGTTGTTACAGTTAGACCATCTTTTAGCAAAGGTTGTCTCAACATGATTTTCTACCATCTGGAACAACTCAGGACTTGAGTGTGGACTGGAAATCACTTGGAAGAAGTGGCGAAGCGTCGCTAGATTAGAATTTGGATTGGATCTCACCCTCCTGGACCGGCTCTCCATCCTAGAGCTCGCCCCCTTAGGGATCGTGGCCACCCTAGGGCTTGTCCCCTAGGGTTCGTGGCCATCCTAGGGGTCACCTTCCTAGGGATCATGGCCACCCTAGGCTCCCCCTAGGGTTCATGGACACCGTAGGGATCGCCTCCCTAGGGTTCGTCGCCATCCTAGGGGTCGCCCTCCTAGGGCTCGTGACCATCCTAGGGTTCGCCCCCCTAAGGATCATGGAGCACATAAGGACCACGAACCGCCTGCAGCCTTGCACTGTTTTGACTTATTATCATGGATATTTTCACTCCTATCAATCCAGATCTGATTACACATGGAATAAGACGACTTGGAGAGGATTTATTCGCGTTTTCCACCATATTTTGAGATTTTTGGAATGCGTGCCACGTGTCTCACGAACCGGTATTAGGAAACGTCTATAAATACACCATCTAAGGGAATTTTGAGGGATCTTTTGGCCATTCTTCTATACGGCTTCCGCCATTACTAAGTGTAGGGACTTAGCATCTTTCTACATCCAAATTATTCACCTTCCCTCACAATTAATATGTGGATTACGTGTATAAACTCTTGTAATTTCATTAAACACACGGATTGTGTGCCTGCATGTAACTGATTCTTCTAATCTGTCAGTATAACAATAAGATTATAAAGTGGATGTAGGCTACATCTATAGCTGAACCACTATAAATATCTCGTGTGTCTCCTTTGATTTTACTATTTTCTGCATTTTATGATCTGCATTTGGGTGTTAGTGCCATTTTTTGGTCCAGCAGCCTCACAATACGTAAATCGAATCACTCCACCTGCAGCTCCCCTCACATCGCATCTGCCAAGATGCGATGGATTCGCATCCTTTAGGATGCGATGCCATCGCATCAATCGAGATGTGATGCGATCACATCCTATGGGACGCGAGGCCATCGCATCCACCAGATGTGATGTCTTTGCATCCACTCGATGCGATGTCATCGTATCCAAAGGATGCGACACTCCTATGCATACAACGCATCCTTTTGGGATGCAAAAATGCATCCTACACAAGGGATGCAAAATTTCTACCTACCAGCCACATGTAATGCAATTTTCTGGTATGTGCGATCCCGTGATGTGATTTTCTGCTGTGTGGTCACCAAATCCTACCAGCTCCCACCTAACTGTTCCACTGTAAATACCCCCATGCTCTTTCATTACAAGGGTTGGATTTTTGCTAATTTGACATCTCTTAAGAGCTCCAAGAACTCATTAATAGCAGCCTAGTGCTTGAGGAAGAAGAAGCATAAAAACCACTTTTTCCAAAGACTCATATACGACAATTATAACTCCAAATTACACGGAAAAACTTGTAATTAAATGCCTAGATGATGTTCATGGCCTGTAATCTATTGTTGTGAATAAAATATCAAAAAACTCATTCAAAGCGGACATAGGCTCCTCACGGGACCGAACCACTATAAATCTACTGTGTTATTTATTGCTTTCTTCACTTTCTTTCCCACACGAAACATGATTCTCTAAGTAACGAAAAATCATTGGGTGTTACGACATTTTTTGCCGTCAATATTCTGGTGGTTTTGCCGAGAGTTCAACTTGCTTCTTTGTACGCGCTACTCAGGTTTCTTCCTAATCTAATGCTCGAGTCCGCTTCTGATGGTTGAGCGAGCAAAGAACTTGGTGATCAGAATTTTGGCAGCAACCGAAGCTGCTACTACTTAACAACCTCAATCAGCGGCAAACCTGATCGGTGCAGACGTCCTTCTTCCTACAGACCTAGATGCTCCGAAAACTCATGCACAAATTTACATGCTTAATAAGAAGTTGAAAAACAGATCTCTAGAGCTCAACAAGGCGCTGAAAAACAACATCGACCTTATGCATCAACTCCCGGAGAGTCAACGTCTCGTCGCTCAACTTCAGCTCGCTCAGAATAACGTCCGACCACGACACTACTCCTCAAAAAGTGCCTCTTCTGAAACTCAAGGCAGAAGTCAGAGAAGAAGGTTCACTCTTAATATGAATGTCGCTACCAGCACCAATGCCCATATAAACACCAGCGGTAACGACAACAGTAACGGTAATTTAACCACCATTACCATCCGCTAGGGAGTGCGTCAACGCGACCTTTCCCAGTTGGTTATCAATGATGAACCAGGTCTGAGTAAGTGACCCCCTCCACGGCAGAACCCAACTGTCGCCGCTCTAAACTTGGGACCTACGCGTCTAGCAACCCAACATTCCCAAGTCTTACCTAAAAAGAATCTGTGTCAACCCGCTCAACCTCATCATCAGTACCAAAGCCAAGTCAACAATGACGATGACATGGATGAGCCTGATGTCCACCATACGCGAAGTCCATGGACCAGAACCCCCGGGGCAAACCACGACCGCTAGATCCCGCCAGGGAATGTTCAATCGGCATATCTCCTTGACATGATCTAGAAAATCATGAGGAATATGCAAGGGAACGTCAACAATGTATGGGAAACCCTCTTTAGACATAACCCTTCATCCGTGCCGTGAATGAAATTAAGTGGCCACAACGCTTCAACATGCCACAACTTGCGGTCTATAGAGGAAACACCAACTCATGTGCTTTTCTGAACCTCTATGAGTGGAACATGGACTTTAGATGAGCCACAATGCAGTTAAATGTAAATGCGTCCCGATCTTTTTGGAAGGCACAACCCTTCTTTGGTTCACCAGCATTCCACTCGATTCCATCAACAACTTTGACCAACTGGCAACTGAGATGGTCAGACTGTTCAGGATGAATGTTCTAACATTGAAGAACTCTCTCACCTTCTCAAACCTCTACCAGGGCATGACAAAAATCCTCAACTGCAACCTCGAACACTTCAAAATCGTCCTCGCCGAGGTTGATGATCACGAACCCTGCACAATCCACGTCCAGCTCGCTAAAGGTGTCCGCACTAACTCATGAATTCGGGGGATGGATAGATATAAGGCAACCTAAGACTTTGGAAGCTTTCTACGAAAAGGCTGGACAATTCCTATACTAAGAGGAAGCTCGATGCAACAGGTCTACTCAAGGGAGTCACCCTAACAACCCACACATTGGCACCGTCGAAGATAATGTCAAAGGAAAACACATTGGGGATTCTTCTGACGAGGAAAGGGAAGGCTTTGTACAAGCCCTAGCCAAACAACGTAAAGGCGGGCGGTCACGACTATCAAGCTTCTGGTGACCCCAATAAGCACGATCGCCACCAGAATTATAGGAAATACACTCCACTCAATCAAGAAACGATGAAAATCTATCAAGAAACCCATAACACTCACCAGTACAAGAAGCCCAACACCCGAGAATCCATAGACAAAGAGAAAAACTCTGGCAAGTATTGTAGATTCCATGACATGTATGGGCATAACACTAACAACTGCCGCCACCTCAAGGATGCGATTGAAAAACGCATCCGCGAGAAATTCCTAGAGTAGTACGTTCAGGATCCTACTCCCTTCGAAGCAGTCGTGGGCCCCTCAATGCCCGCTCTTCCTCCAGCTAATGCGGCCCCAGGGTCGTCCGATCAAAGACCACGTGGCATCGTGATCAATAGTATCTGCGGTGGACCTCATCCGACCCACGAGAGCTTCCGAGCAATGGAGGAATATTCCCACTCCATCAAGCATGCCAGCTACGAAGCATGCTCTACTATGGACAAATTTGTCCTCGCCAAACTCCAAAAGACGATGCAGGACGATATCGTCTTCCGCGAAAGCGAATCAATGGGAATTGAGATCCTAACCATAGATCCTTTAGTCATCTCTGCTCAAATTGGCCCCGCTTTCGTTCGAAGCATCCTAATCGACTTAGGAAGCTCGGTCAACATCTTCTTTAAAGTGACCTACGATCAAATGAAACCTGAGGCCAAAGACTTGAACCCTTGCCATGCTGCTATTCACCGCTTCAACGGTTCTTCCAACAAACCCATGGGCATGATCGACCTCCTAGTAGAACTCGGAGAAGGGGATCGGAGTCGGTTCCAAATCCTCACCTTTGTGGTCATCGACATCACCTCTACGTATAATGTCTTCTTTGGGCATCCTTTCCTGGGTCAGTTCATATTCTGCATGTCTCCATGGTCCCTTCTCATGAAATTTCCAACAAAAAAGGGGAACGACACAATCAAGGGCGACCAAGCAACCCCAAGAGATTGCTACTTCATAGAATGGAAGAACGCGCGTAATAAGGACAAAGGAAAGGCAGTGCCTCCATATTCTTATGCCAAGACCGTCTACGCACAACAATCAAAGGTGTTTGAGTCCTAGCTAAAAATCCACTGCCGTCTTTCTGACGATCTCGATCCGAGGGAAGACGAAGAGCCCAATTTTGAGAGGGCTACCCTAGTAGAACCAACGATGGATGTTCCAATCATCCCCGATGACCCGACAAAGGTCTTGAAATTTGGATCGCAACTCCACCCCACAATAAAGGAATAGCTCATGGAATTCTTAACGACCAACCTTGACGTGTACGATTGGACCCACTCCGACATGTGCGGCATCGATCCAGGAATCACTTGTCATATGCTCAAAATCGACCCATGGCAACTTCCGGTCAAATAGAAGCATTGAATCTTGGGAATCAAAAGATCGACTTCACTCCGGGAGGAGGTGGATAAGCTACTTAATAATGGCTTCATCCGTGACACCTTCTATCTCAAATGGGTCTCCAGCCTAGTCCTGGTCAAGAAAGAAAACGACAAGTGGTGAACGTGTGTCGACTTCCCAGACTCGAACAAGGCATGCCCTAAAGACAGCTTCCCACTTCCAAGAATCGAACAGCTTGTTGATTCAACCATCGGTTACCAGCTCTTGTCTTTCATGGATGCATACTCAGGATACAATCAAATTCTAATGTATCTTCCGTACTAGGATCATACTTCTTTCATAATTGACACCGGGCTCTACAACTATGTCTTCATGCCCTTCGATCTCAAGAACGGTAGAGCCACCTATCAACGACTGGTCAACCGTATGTTCAAGGACCAGATCGGGAGATCCATAGAGGTATACATGGATGATATGCTCATGAAAATGAGGGTATCAAACGACCACGTTCGTAACCTCTCCGAGATTGTAGGACCTATCAACAATATTGTCTGTTGATCTCCTCCTAGAACCTGAGGCCCTACTTTCAGTTCTGTCCAATCATAGTCTTCACTGAGCAGCCACTACGATATGTCCTACAATGACCTAAGGTGTCTCGGCCACTTCTAAAATGGAACATAGAACTGGGCAAGTTGGAGATCACATTCATCCCCCGTTGAGCCATCCTAGGACAAGCTCTCGTAGATTTCATAGTGGAGTTCACCATTCTAAAAGATTATCCTCCGGAGGACATCGAAACTTCAGACAATAAGTGAAAGCTGTTTGGGGATGGATCCTCCAACAATCAATGCTCCAGCACCGGAGATGTGCTCATTACTCATGAGGAATGCTCGATATGATACGCTTTGAAGCTTTACTTTCTTGCAACCAACAACAATGCAGAAAACGAAGCCCTGATCACTAGATTCCAAATTGCAATCGAACTTAACATCAAGGCTATCCAAAACTACTCTGACTGACAGCTCATCGTACGCCAGGTGTAAGGAGAATATCAGGCTAAGGGGGCACGCCTCGTTTCCTATCTAGATCTGGTTTACGAACTGCTCTCTAACTTCGACCGCTACATCATCACGCACATCCCTCGAGGAAAAAACGAAAAGCTTGACTCTCTAACAAAACTGGAAAGCTCCAGGGATGTTCAACTTATGTGCCTAGCCCCAGTCGAAGTACTCGACTCTCCGAGCATCGATCAGATGCAGACTGATTCGGTAGCAATGACGGAGACCGAGCCCGAGCCTGAGTCTTGGATGATGCCGATCAGGAACTATTTACAACACGAAATCCTCCCAGAGCGCTACAAGGAAAGACGAGCACTCACCCGAGAGTCAGCCCGATTTATCATTCAGAATGGGGTACTCTACCGAAGAGGATTCCCTGCTCCCTTACTCCGGTGTGCTGCCCACAACGACACCGATCGTGTGCTGTCAGATGTGCATGAAGGCGAATGCAGTGACCACACTGAGGGGCAAATCCTGGCAAGGAAGATTCACAAATATGTTACTTCTGGCCCACACTCGATCAAGATGCCGCAAACTACGTCGGTAAGTGCGACAAGTGTCAGAGATTCTCTAGGATTCCAAGAGCCCTGCCAACCGAGTTAACACAGATGGTCAACCCCTGGCCATCCGCCATGTGGGGAATAGATATCATCAGGACTCTTCCGATGGCCAGAGGCGATGCATACTATGCTACAGTTACAGTTGATTGCTTCACTAAATGGGCCAAACCTGAGTCCCTCACTGTAGTCACTACCAACAAAGTGATCAACTTCGCTGTCTGCAGCATCACTCGATATGGAGTCCATCAAGCTATCATTTCCGATAATGGGACCCAGTTCAAGAGCGCTGAGTCTAAGACTTTCTGCCGATGACATAATATCAAGAAGAGGTTCCCTACAGGCCAATGGGCAAGTCAAGTTTGTCAACAAAGTGATCAAATCCATCGTCAAGAAGCATCTGGAAAAATCCTGAGGCTTATGGGTACATGAGATCCTTCTGGCCCTATGGTCCTACCGGACCACCCATAAGTCAGCGACCGGCCATACTCCTTTCACTCTCGCTTATGGATCCAAAGCCGTCGTTCCCATTGAGCTCAAACTCCAATCTCACCGAGTCACATACTATGATGCAAAGACCAATCAAGATCTCCTCTCGGAGTCACTCAACTTACTCGAAGAGAAAAGGGATGAGTCTGAACTCAGAGCTGCCCCCAATGCCAACTAGTCGCTCGATAATTTAACTCCAGAGTTTGCCTTAAGGATATCAACATTGGTGATCTCGTCGTGAAACGGATCTTTCCCACACCGAATGGTTTCAGTCCACGATGAGAAGTCCCTTTTGTCATACAACGGAGGCTTGGAGATGGACCTTCAAACTAACGATCATTGATGGCGTTGAACTCCCGAAGGCAATGAATATTGGACATCTCGGTCGTTACTTAACATAACTTAGTGTACAAACATATTGCTTTCATCAATGTTTTGTTTTCATTAAATTCAAGGCATTGTAAAGTCCATAGCTGCCACAATTATTAGTACAAATAGTTTTCAGTTCTCTGTACTCTCGATGTTTTTCTTCCCGCATAGTTAGTTTGATCGACCATCACATCTGACTTGCACGAACATACACACAACACTGGATTAGTACTCGGGAACACACAACCGATCCCACCTAAATCGAGCCTCGAATCAACAACAAGGCCAAGTATAAACAACTGTAGACGTTCATTTACTCGAGTATCCAACCTCTCTCCCGAGCCTCCGGACTTGGGGGCAGCTGATCTACCAAACGAACCTGAAACCGACCATTCGTTTGGTTCCATCTGGCCTGAAAGGTCCGGATCGGGGAAATAATCGGCGAATCGACAACGCCCACAAACTCTAACCTAAACAAAAACGATGGGAGAGTCTACAGGACAAATCAACTACGTCCATGCCCTCTTATGACTCGGGACCAACGACCTAAGGGAGGTCCCAAGAGAGAAGGCACCAAACCTGAAGTTAGCACGACTCAGAGTACCTGACCAAAGGAGATTCCGAGAGCGAAGTCCACACCTACAATCTTCACATGACTCGGAGCTCCTGACCGAACGAGATTCCAAGAGCGAAGTCCCGCTTACAATGTTCGCACAATTCAGAGCTCTTGACCAAAGGAGATTCCGAGAGCGAAGTATGCGCTTACTATCTTCGCACAACTCGGATCCCCTGAACAAAAGAGATTCCGAGAGCGAAGTCTGCGCTTACAATCTTCGCACGACTCGTGGCTCCTAAGGCCCGACCAAAGAAGATTCCGAGAGCGAAGTCTGCGCTTACAATCTTCGCACGACTCGGGATTTGTAACCAAAGGAAATCCTAAGAGTGGAGTCCACACTCATGCACCTCGCACGACTCGGGGACTCCTAACCAAAGGATAACCCGAGAGCAAAGACTTGGATAACGCTTGCTTAAGTGTAACGACAAGTACCTTTATGCAAGCATGAGAAACGGAAAGCATAAATGAACATTTGAACACATAACCAGGGTTATGACCTAAGAAAAGTCAACTAATACTTTCATTCATAACAAAAAGAAAGCTATATATATCTATTTGTTTTTCTTTCTAATGGCATGACATACAGGAAAACCATGCCATGCCTCCAAAACCGAGGGTCGTACTCACATTACTATCAGCCTACATAACTAAAAGACAATTATAACAATTACTTGGGCAACTCCCCCTTTTCCACTTCCTCGGGCTCCTTCTTTTTCTACTTTTTCTTATTCTTCTTGCCGAGTTGCAGCTCGATGGGTCATCGCCCCTCCTCTTCCTCCACCTCTTGGAGCTGTTCCCTCCTTTTCCCTTCTTCCCTTTGGACGGAGAAGAGGACCTGAGAGACGCCAATGGGATCTCCTCCTCATCATCTCCGCTCGTAATCTCTGTGATCTCATCTTCGGGTGGGATCTCTCTCAAGGGTGGGGGTAAAACCTCGTTAGAAAGCGTAAGAACTGCCGACATGTCCTCTTTTACTTTCATTCCAATCTTCACGACCACCTTTTTACGGCCTACCTTCCTGCCTTAACTTTCTTATCCTTCTCCTCCTTCAACTTCTTGTACACCTTGTTGGCCTTTTTCTTAGAAGCATCAGCATTAGCTTTCTTCTTTAAATCCTCCTGCTCCTTGGCTACTGCTTCCTTGTCTTTCTAAATCTTAGCTTCGGCCTCCTGCTCAGCCTTTCGCCTAGCCTCTACCAATGCTGTCTGCCGGGCCAACTCATCATCTACCTTCTTTTGCTCTTGGTCATCGGCCTTGATATGCAGCCTAGCATGTTTCTCTTCAAGCATCTTGTGCATAGTGTGCTCACTCACTTCGATAGTCTCCGGCACTTGTCCCTCTTGCTCATCTCTTCCCATAAAGGACCTAAAGAGTGCCAACTCCTCCTCGGAGAATGTAAACTTCATACCAACTCCTTCGCTAAGATGACCCATGAAGCCCTCCATTCATGTCCCGGGCTTCCTGAACTAAGCCAAATCTAAACTCATTGTCACTTCTGCTCCAAAGGGATCTGCACAACCAGAAGAAAGGCTTTTTAGTCTACTTAATTACCGTGTGGACAAACTCCTAAGCACTCGTGAGGATGTGACTTTACCTACCGACACCCGAGGAGCAGTTCCAATAGGCATCGTGCTTCCACTTGCTGCTTGAGGTAAACTCTCTAGTCCAAACCTCGGTTGATCGGGATTGTATGCAACTATGACGGGGGCTGGGACTTGTGAGCCAGTTGTTGAGATGAATCGCACAATTAGCTGTTGAGAAGGGAAACCTCCACCAAACTCGTGGGCCACCACCAAATTTGTGGGCCATCACCAAACTGTTGGTAGCCACCATTTTCCCCTTCGCAGCGACCACCTCCGCCTCCCTTACTGCTTGAGTGTCATCTCTCTACAACCTCCTTCCCTCCCGCAGCGTCAAAAGTTCCTTCTCGTTCACGTAGGAGAACATGAAATCGACTTCGTCTATAGCATCCACCTTCTGTAATTCAGCCTCAAACTCCAATAGGCTATCCCACACCTTGGTCAGTGCCTTGGCGTAGTCATTGACCCACGAGGGATCATGGTACTTGAGCACTTTGACGTACATGTATCAAACATAAGGCTACAAATCCAGCTGCGCCTAGATTGCAGCATCCTCAACCACAATTTAAGCTCCTCCACCTCCTTCTCGTGCTCGTCCCTTACCCATCGAGCTAGCCTAACACATCCTTAGTTGTGTCCTCAACCCTTTCCTTATCTTTCTTGGCCTCCTCAAGCTGCCTCTTCAATTCGGCATTCTCCTGCATCAGCCTCTAGGTCTTCGCATTTTCAATCTTCAACCTTTCATTCTCCTTCAGCAAAGCTTCATTATCTTTCTCAAATTGGAACACCCTGTCATTAAACTTCATCAAGCGAGCATTTTCCTCTATTAGCTCAGGGTTGTCCTTCTTGAGCTGCGAATCTCTGTCATCAACGACATTGGTTTCGCTGGCATGCTTTGTCTCTCTCTTAAGCCTCTCATACTTCTCTTTCATCTCACCTGTTTCAGCAACGAAGAGTTGACATTTGATCGAGCCGCTAGTACAAACAAAAACTGTAGCAACCCAAAGAGGTGTCTCACCCAATAATACTTCCCGATTTTGGACACTGTCCTGCTCAGCCTTGAGAGCCAATTCATAGTTCTGCAAGTATACATTCTTATTTTGGATCAGCTCCGAGAGGTGCCCAACATACTTATTGAATTCCACGGCTTGGTGGTAGGCATGATACACTTTTTCTATACGTAAGTTGTGTCTTCGTGAGAAATCAGACTAAGGTCTGGCACCTACTTCAACTCTTCAAAGTAATGCTTTGGGAATTGCTCTTTCAAGATGGCCATCTTCTCCTCATTGGTTAGCTGCGCAACTTCCATCCCTCACCTCGAGGGACCCGTCTTTGGTGGCCTGCGATATATCGACTAGACTACATGACAGGTAGATTTATGAACAGGCACCGCCAACGGGATAGAAAGGTGGAACGTAAAAACTTGCGGTCTAGTGCCTGCAGTCTCAAGCCTTGAATCTGTCACAAATGATCGAGAATGTGTTGGGGAATTTGAACGTCTTGGATGTCGGTGATCGCCACCGTGACCACGAGAGCGAGAGGACTGGGGCAATTTAGCCCCTTTCTCGAAGCTACTCAGGATCGAGCTCTTTTGTGGTCGCTGACCTTCCGACCCATGATCTCGATGTCTACCACTGCCGCTTCCACGAACCATTTCACTTGCACAAAATAGATTCAAGGTCAGATTTAAGTTCCTCACACACATAAGAAAATGTTGTGATATGTAGTGTTTATGGGTGTGTGCCCTAAGTGTGCTCTCCACATACCAGATATAGGCCCCTTGAAATATTTATCTCCCTGATAGTTAAAGTCAAGCTTCCAGAGCTTGTGCCACTAGGCCAAGATGGGGGAATATCGATTGGAACATCGTCCAACCTCTTGGACTTATCCACCCTCTCTAGCAACGTGGTCGTCCTAAAGGTAGTTATCGGAGAAACTGACCATGCCAACACTCCTGTCCCTATCTCGACATTCGTCGACGGAACAAGAGTAGGAGGTAGGCTTTCTTCTCCAACAACCATCTCCCCACCACCAGCACCGCTCACACTAGTTTCTTCGTAAGTTTTTGCGGCTTTTGATTGCTTGGTCATGATAGGAAAAGTTTTCCTCTTACGACCGGGAGAACTCCCTTCTCCCTCAGGCTCCACCGTTCCCTTTCCAGCGGTAGCTGCCTAGATAATTGTACGCTTTTTTAGGAGTAATCCCATCCGGTACAAGAGCCACTTCATCCAAGATTTTCTTTGTAGTGCGAACTTCCTTCGGGATAGCTCTCAACTGTGCAAGACGCCCTTGATACACATCATCGTTCGGAGTTGGAGGGATTCCTACCGCAAAAAATTCAAAGATTAACACAAGGTTTAGGACTCAGCAAGCTTCAATTCAAAAGCAATTAAGGATACTAGCTTCCTTCCAACCAACGTCTAGCGAACCCCAGGGGACAACGAACAAAGAACCATTCATGCTTAAACATGCCGATTCGGTTCCATGACCCCTCAATGAACCGTACACTATGAACCGTATCTAAGAAGTATAAAGATGACACATCTTTGGGTCTCCTCTTGATCTGAAAAAAGAACAAGATGTCCTCTCTGGTGGGTTCCATGCGCAGGTACTCTTTAAACAAACGACAAGTACTGAGGAGGAAGGCGTACCTGTTTGGGTGAAATTGCGTAGGCGCTAAGGAGAAATAATGCATCATGTCGCGGACGAAATCACAAGATAGGGGCATGCACATAGAGATGCACATGTGCCTGATCCATGCGGTGTATCCTTCTGGAGCAGCATGCACCCTGTCTTCCTTCTGGGGAACTTGAACTTCGGTCCACAGTTTGCTGAACCTTGCACAAATGCGCCTTAGCGCAGTTTCTTCCACGCTTGAAGGTCCCGAATCTGGTGGATTTTCAACTATGGTGGCACCTTCCATTGCGTCCAGAGCCTCGAGGGAATCACTCCTCTCAATATCCACATCCTCCTCCTCAGGTTTCTTCTCAACTACAGTATCTCCTCCCGGCACCGACGGTTCAGTCTAGTGCTCGGTCGTTTGTTGTTCTTCTAACTGTATTCCACGAACGAGTGCTTTCGATAAACCTATAGTCTGGGAAGGGGTGGACTCTGAAGAAGTCTCAAGCTTACTATCCTTAGAACTAGTGCTGTTAGTTGAGCCGGACTGGGATAGTGAGTGCTGAGAAGCTTCATCTTCCAAGTGCTGCTGTGTTTTGGATTGTATCTCCATTGCTAGCTATACTTCAATGTAGTTGCATTAGACATCGTATTTAAAGCATGTACCCCTCGTGTTGGCATAAGTTAACATGTAGACGTGTAGTGATAATATGATTATAAATGGATAGATCGAGACACGATGACGATCAATGTCTCTTTAAACAGTAACCATCATCCTCATCGATCGACATCGTCGGACTTGCATTGAGTCGCAGTCACGTCGTGATAGGAATCGGGAAACTTGTAATGACCCGTACTTTTACGGGTAATAAATAATTTATTTAATTATTTAAATAAAGGTTTGGTAATTTAAAATGACCAGAATCAAATAATAAGGAATATTTAATTAATATAATAATTAAATAATATATTTAAATTTTAGAATAGTAGAATTCACAATACGATGTGAATAGGATCATATATAAGCTATAATTCAGTTTGGAATTTGATTTAGAATAACGAATATATTATTTAAACGAAGTTTGAACATATAATTATATTATAATTAAAATCGCGCTCCAAATGGTGCGGTAGTTCATAATTTGGCGATTCGAACTTTAAATGAATATCTAAGCCGGATTTCTATGAAACAAGAAACGTTAGGAGCTGGTGAAGTATATTTTTCTAATGAAAAAGACAAATCGGGATTGCGTAATGTAGATTTTGATTTATGACCAAATCAAATTTTAGAAAAGTGGCTATGGAATTCCTTTATAAATTATAACGATTTATTTATATTATAAATGGATTTTTCAATATAAATTGAATATCGATTCAACCGGGATTTGAATATCGAGTTATAAATCCAATTGCAACTATATGATATTCTATTGTGAATATATATGATAATATTTAATTAAAAATATTAAATTTAATTATTTTTAAATAAATTAATATTTAGAAAGGGTTTATTTAGAGCTTTAAAAATAGTCAGTTTGCAAACGACCTCCGTTTTCTACGAAACTAATTTTGTTGGATCCGCGATATTAAATTATTGCTAGATTTCAGTTTCCGTAATTTTTAGACTCAGTATGTGGCCGTACGAATTTTTAATGTGAAAAACAGTCAATAATTTGAATTTAAAAATACACTGTGTGAGCATACGGACTCGGAATTCGATGAAACCAGTTTTGTTGTGTCCGTAATGTCGAACTATAGCGGCATGCCCATTTTCATGATTTTTGGGTATTATATGTGGTTGTACGAATTTTTAAAGACATGTACATATAATGGTTGCTTAAAATTTGATATAATAATTAGTATAAAAATAATTATAATTTACTTATAAATATCCTTACCTTTTTCTCCTAAACCTAAAGTCATTTCTCAATCAAACAAAAATCCGCCGCTTCTTTTCTTTCTTCTCAGGAAAAAATCGAGATTTGTAAAATCCTTACAAATCAAAGTAAAATCTTTAAAATCAAAAAACTTATATATATGGGTTCTCTGTGTTATTCTCTTCGATTCGGTATCACAATTGAGTCATGCGATTCAAGTTTGGGGGATCGACATTTTCATTGTGTACTCTAGGGTTCCAAATCTCTTGAGAATGAGGCTTCAACGAGAGGTTCCGACATCGGTTTTGAGATCGTGGGATGAAATAGCACCCGTGTGCATAATTTTGGGCTGTTGGGTGGATATAAATGTCGATGGTTACTGTGTGAGTTCGAGTGTACTACTATTGTCGCGATGAGCAACTTATGTGCGAGTTGCAGGAGAAAAGTATGGGGATGTCGATATTTCGGTGGAGAAGGTAGGGGTAATCTCGGTTTTGGATTTCAGGAAGGAATGGAGAGCAATGGAAGGAGTAAAGTATGGAAATGGTGCGTGAATCTGTCGAAGTGAGGAGCAGCTTCGGATACTGCTGCCTGTGGGGAT
This sequence comes from Allium sativum, assembly GCA_030737875.1. Taxonomy (NCBI): domain Eukaryota; kingdom Viridiplantae; phylum Streptophyta; class Magnoliopsida; order Asparagales; family Amaryllidaceae; genus Allium; species Allium sativum. The sequence goes on from CM060926.1 coordinate 840,572,973, forward strand.
GTAGTCGCAACTGGGGGGGGGGGCGTTGAGGGTATTGGGGTGTTGATGATCTTGACGGGGGAGGAGAGGGATGACCAACAAGCGTTTTACATAGATGGGCCGGAGTGCTCATAGTCGCGAAGTGTAATTGCAGAAGGAGAATGCGTGAATTATAATCGGGGAAGAAGATCATTATGGAAGGGTCGGTAGGCTTTTTGATTTCGATGTCGGGCCCAAGAATAAAGGTTAAGCCCAATAGCTAAAGCATTAAATTTAAAACCCTTTAAATAGTTATACAAACTTGTAAATTAAAAATCTTAATCATATGTAATCAGAATTCCGCAAAATCAGATCCATTGGGATCGTATGGACGGTGGCTACGCAATGGAACTGACTGGGAGCGAATTCAAGCTCGTTACAGTTTATAGCGAAATAAATTGTCGGAATCAAATCAATGACAGTTATTTGTTATTTAACGATAACCGTCCAATGTGAGTAAAACTCACCAACTCTCACAGTTCATATTTTTATAACGTATATTTAGAACTGATAAATGATGATCGATTGCTGTGTATTGAACGTTTGGTTGAACTGCTAAGTAATTGCTTGAAATTATAGATCTGGTTATATATAAATAAATATATATATATAAATTGATTCCGTTTAGCAGAATATTTCGTAATGAAATGAAATTGATGTTAATTATATTGTTTAACATCTGTGGATGCAGGGGAACAGGTCGGAGGAATCCAACTGGATTCCTCAATATTTATTTTACTGTTTTTCATATATTGTAATATATGATGTGATATATTGAGACGACCCCAAACCCCGTACTGACGGAGGCAAGGGTAATCCGTGGAATATAACACATAAACAGATAATAGCAGAACAGAAAAAAATAAATACACCAGATAATGAACAATAGAATATACTGGACAAGAGTAATCATCAGAGTTACACAGTATACAGGATCATACTTAGTACAAATACAGTTCAACTATAAATATATGTCTACAGCGGAAAATAAATATAATGTACAATAGGAGCTGAACAACATAAAAAGAGATAAATGATAGAATCCATCTTCAGCTCCAGCTATCCAGAAAGAACCAGCTAAACCTGAATACAAGGCTGCCCATGTAGAAAAAGGGGCACCCGAGTTTGAAAGTGAAACAAACTACGAGTCAGTCATGGGACTGGTATGAGAAATCTACTCAACACATTTATAATATGGCTAATCACAGGACCACGCCACTTTCGTGGAACGAGTTTACTCCATTGGATTGCCAGTGCTTTAAAAACAAATCTTTCTTTTAAACATCGCTATGCTTTTTATAAAAATGAAGCCATTATAAGACTCGGTTCCCATCACACAATGCAACGCAAACCGAAGGATAGAGTTTTTACCTTATAACGGCCAAAATATGCTTGATACGAATAAAACAAAGGCATTTGATATTATTGCTGGTGTTTATATGTTTTGAAAACAATTTCAAATCATAACTATTAATCATAGACGGCATTAATGCCCCATACCACTAAGTCGCCGTATATAGGTATACAATCAAAACCGCACAGTCACGTATTTGAAAATTGGATTTCCGTCATGAACCAAGGCAAAAGATAGTCCTTACCGACTTCGAGACGCTCTAGCCCGCTCCCCAGGACCCAGACTCAGGTGGGCCCTTGGATCGTTAGGGCCGGTCCACCGATGTGGATTAAAATTCCTGAACAATGCGTTTCCCCGCCCTATGGGGCGTGAGTGAGCCAACGAATGACTCCATCGGACCCGGATCGTCCGATCAAACCGAGGCGCCTCGCAACAGCAACAACCACATAAGTCAAACTCGTCAGGGCGTGTAAAACCACTGACGCCACTTCTAACTAGAAAGAAACGCATGTCCTCCCTGAGGTCCTTTCTCCCGTTTCTGGTTCATACCGGGTGTGAGGCTCGCGATTTCACGTTATACACAAAGCTACGCCACACAGGCGGTGCTTTGATCATCACCACAAGACTTTGCTTTTCAACAGAAGCCCTGATCATTTGCCACTTAGGCATGCCACACTAGCAATTCATGCTATGCGACTGATGTCCATTGATATACAACCTCTGAGCTCGTGCGTTTGAGAAGGGCGTTAAGTAAAAGAATAAATTCTCCGCCGCCAAACAGATGTATATTTAACAGAGATCAATCAACACAGAATAAAATCCAACGTCAGACACACAATCCATTTACAAGTCCGTTCTTGGTCTGAACGAAACCGGAGGCACTATATACCTCGCAAACCCATCGATCACCACGTACGTCTGGACGATCACCACTCATTATCCATATTTCGGGATGCCTCCCAATCAGGACCTCGGTTACCATCCAAACGAGGTGAAAATCTCCGGTCTTCGACCATCGTCTTCATCTTCGATTTCTTATCGTCGATTCAGTTATTCAGAATGGGATAAACCCGGTCTTCCTGAGCAACTCGCGTATATAATAAACAAGTGCAACACTAACATACACACGCATCATTTAAATTCATCAGTCACTAACCGTCAATCAGTAAGAGAACGATTTCCCAAATATTAACCCCGAAGGCCGAAACCAACATCCGATCAACACCTAGGAAACCATTCGACTTAGCCAACCTTCAGTTAATTTCTAAATCACATCCATATCGTTTATAATATTTTATAACGATTTATCGCTATTTTTATTAATTTTAAAATAGCCAATATATTCAAAACGACGCTTCGGGCCATAACGCGACCATGGCGTTATTTTTCTTCAGATTTGATTTACACAAATCAGAAAATCTAACCGTTGGATCTTCAAAAAATTTACATCATTAGAAAGATCTTTTCAAATCGAATCCAACGGTTCCAGTTTTGGGAAATTCCGATGGTCGGATCTCCCGGTATAATCGTTTGAAGTTTCGATTTCAAAATACGAACTGCAGCGTCGTTATTCGATTAAATATAATTATATATATATAAATATAATCGTTTCTGGCGCTGTTTTTCTTCAGATTTGAACTAAACATTCCAGACAATCCAACCGTTGGATTTTTACAAAGTTGGTGCCGTTGGAAAGATATTTCCAAGGCGAACCCAACGGTTGCGATTTCAGGAAAATCCGATGGTCGGATCTCCCGGTATAATCGTTTGAAATCATGGTTTCAAAATCCGAACTGCAGCGTCGTTATTCGATATATTTTAATTCTATATATATATATATATATCGATTCTTCGATTTCAAAGCTACATTCTTTTCATACATTTGATAAAAATGATATTTTTATCTAACTGTCTTCTATTTCAACACTTCACTGTATTTAACAATTCATGTATATAATAAAAATGTGATTTTTATTGTAAAACAATTCATTTCAAAACACTATTACTTTATATAGTTCATATAGATGATAAAAAGGTGATTTTTATTATAAAACAATTTATTTCAAAATATAAATACCATTCAACACATGAACTTCTATTCAACGAATGAATATCGATTCAACACATGAAGGTTTTCTATAGTTTATATATATAGATAAAAATGTGATTTTTATATTTAAAACACGAATACCATTCAACACATGAATTTCTAATCAACGAATGAATATCGAGTCAACATGAAGGTTTTCTATAGTTTATATATATAGATAAAAATGTGATTTTTATATTTAAAACACGAACACCATTCAACACATGAATTTCAATTCAACGAATGAATATCGATTCAATACATGAAGGTTTTCTATAGTTTATATATATTGATAAAAATGTGATTTTTATATTTAAAACATGAATCCCATTCAACATATGAATTTCTAATCAACGAATGAATATCGATTCAACACATGAAGGTTTTCTATTCAACGAATAAATATAGTTTCAGCAAATGAAAATAATTCAAACACATAAATATTATTCAAAAGTTCGGCAGCATAACGGCAGGGTAGTTAAAACCGGGACCGTCCCTAGTACGGCTCCTCGCTCTACGTTAAAACCTCGCGGTTTTTGATAATGGAGATCATGCATCTAGTTCGCACGCAGGCGGCATGTATATATTTATTTCATTTCTACAAACTAATCCTATGTGGTTTCAACCAAATATTTCTCAACCACAAATGGGTATTTTTCAACCACAATCAATCAATGTCAACCACAAACAATCCCAATCAACCATTCGCTATCTATCAATTTTCACACCAATCACAACCAATAAATATCGTCCATGGTTTGTGGACGAGGGGCGTATATATATATATAGCAATTCACTTCTATTTCAACACATATATAATTTTTACAGTGCATATACAACTTATACATCGAACGTACAACTTATACAACGCTTATACATGAGGTGTACAACGCTTATATAACTCATACATCGACTATATAATTTATACATCATCGTTTTCCATATCGTTTATAAATTAGAAATCTCACATTGGGTTCCACTCCACCAAAAATAGCAGAAGGCTCAGAAAAATATGCGGTCTCTTCTAAAATGTAGAAGACGTCCACACGGATCCACTATCTCTTGTTTCACTGAATTTCGTCAAGAAATGAAAAAGATATGATTTTTACAGTGAAATTAAAAACCGTAGCGCTTAGAAGTGCTATTAAAACAGTTTAATATATAACAGCTGTTACCTTTCTGAAATGTTCAAAACTAGGTCACGCGATTTCGTGAAATCCGTGAATCGATAGCTCGATCGGGCTACACAGTGTTGAATGGGGAGGAGAGGCGCTCAGGCACCGGGGGGAGTTGGCCAGTTCGACGGCAGGAGGAGGGTGCGGCGGCGGTTTGAACGGGTCGACTTTCGAGCCCGAGATCTCCTTGAATGTTGAACGAAAAAATACAAACTATATATGGATTTGAAGATCTTCCCGAGCTCTTCAAAATCTTCAACTAGAGGAGGGGCTATTTTTGCCTGGTTTGGTCGGAAAGTGGATGGGAACGACGAGAATGGTTTTCGCCGTCGATCGGCTGTTACGGGGAGAGGGAAAAAAAGATTTTTCTTTTTTTTTATTTTTAAAAAAATATGATTGGTCGGGGGAGTTTTAAAGGGGTTTTCTGACACGACCACCAATCTAAACCCAACGACTGTTGTCCCTAGCGTTTTACTCCCATTCCGAACACAATGGGATATGTTTTGTAGGCCCATTCGACTGTTTCAGTCAGTTTTCCTTCAAATTAAAATATATAACATTCAATATTCAATTTGAACGTACATTTCAATTTGCCAGGGCCACAAACTGATTCGAAAAATTCCAGAAAAATAATTCTAGCTATGTTTTGACGATACGGTCCCAACAAAACTAGTTTCGCCGAATTCTGAGATCGTTTGCAAAAAGGCCCATTTCTGGTCGATCCAATTTAACTATAGTTGACCAAAACACGTTTTCCTTTGCCACGCTCACATACTAGCTTCAAAAATTATGAAATTTGAAACCTAGCAATAACTTCACATCCCGGATCCAACAAAAGTGGTTTTGTTGAATTCCGAGGTCGTATGCAAAATGGCCAATTTCACGGGCTATATAAATTCCATAGCGACCTTTCTGAAAATTCATTTGGTCATAACTTTTGCTTTCCGCTATGAAAATTCGATTTTTCAGATTCGTTAGAAAGGTATTCACTAACAGATTTAAATATTTTTGGTTTCACTAAAATCCATTTTGTTTTGCACCCGGTATAGTCCGACAAAGTTTGGATTCAATTTTTGAAACTGCAGCGCCTTTTCAGGCCTTGTTTATAATTATAATTAATTATATTCGTTTTCAAACGTCGATTCAAACTCACTTTTCATTGCCATTATTTAAAATATTTATTTTAAATATTTAAAATTCATTATTTTAGCCAATTTAAATTTTTTTAAATTGGTTCAGATTTTCTGGGTCGTTACAATCTCCCCCAGTTAAAACTTTTCGTCCCCGAAAAGGAACAAAGTCGAAAGTGGTTTGATTAATCAACTCTGCGTCCAATCTGGCTTCAATTCTCCAACTTTTTAGTTTCTAAGAATTTTCAAATTCTTCAAAAATTTGGCTAACACCCGGAATTTTCGAAAAATTTCGCCATAACCTTCTTTATACGGGGAGGGGTTTGGAAATTTACTGGGCCGTATTAGGTACCCAATAAATCCTAATAAGCATACACATATTTACAGTGATATATTCTGGTGTTTACAGGGGAGCGTGTATTGATAATAACTCCAGAGAATAAATTCTCGTCACCCTGTCAAAGCCTGAGGGAGTGTGTATTTTAAATGCTCCAGAGGATAAATCCTCGTCACCTCGTCCCGTGTGGGAAATAAATAGTCCATGTGTCGTATCTAATAACTAGAGAGACGTGATTATTGTCAACTCCAGACCCGTGTGGGGTTTTTTATTAATCTGGCAATTTTATCGTTACAATTTAAATAGTCCATATCAGTCATCAGTTCAACCTGTAAAATATAGTCATCGCCATACAAGCCTCTCGCTCGTATGGTAAATCTTCCACCTCATCACACAAGCTCCAAATGCTTATGTGGTATATGATGAAGTATGCCTGTCTTCAGAAGTATGCCATGTAATGTAGTTCAAAATTAATTGTTACTACCTATGGCGACGTTTATTATTTCACACAGAAAAACCAGCACTCCACATCCAATGGCATTCACAGGAGTTGATATAATAATATTTCGCATCCAACTCATTAAGGTTTACCTATTTGTCGGGCACGCAAATAAAATCTTTACTCAACAGCTAATCCATTTACCTGTTCAAACATATATAATGCACAAGTATATATATTTTTATCTATTTTTAATCAGCTCAATGTGTGATATAATCGAATAAATTCTACCATTATCCTATTGTTGATTAAATTAACTATTGTTTCAATAATTTTAATTAATCAAATCTATTATCACACAACACAAACAACAATCAAATTGTTTTTAACTTTTCAAAAATATACTTTTATATATTCAAAAATTATATTTCTAAAACCAGACTATATATATAATCACAAATACGTTATTTAAAAACATATTACGCTCGACTCGTTCTGAGGCACTTCTGACCCTATCTCTAACGAATTGTTCTGATTCTGCTGTACTCATACTAGGATATTGCTGATCCTATCTGTATAGAGTTACCCGTCCTAGAACACTACTGGTTCTATGTCTGACGAGTTCGCTAATGTGTTATATACCAGAGCTAAGCTTAACCAAAGCTCTGATACCAAATGAGACGACCCCAAACCCCGTACTGACGGTGACAATGGTAATCCGTGGAATATAACACATAAACAGATAATTGCGGAACAGAAATAAATAAATACACCAGATAATGAACAATAGAATATACTGGATAAGAGTAATCATCAGAGTTACATAGTATACAGGATCATACTTAGTACAAATGCAGTTCAACTATACATATATGTCTACAGCGGAAAATAAACACAATGTACAATAGGAGCTGAACAACATAAAAAGAGATAAATGATAGAATCCATCTTCAGCTCCAGCTACCCAGAAAGAACCAGCTAAACCTGAATACAAGGCTGCCCGTGTAGAAAAAGGGGCACCCGAGTTTGAAAGTGAAACAAACTACGAGTCAGTCATGGGACTGGTATGAGAAATCTACTCAACACATTTATAATATGGCTAATCACAGGACCACGCCACTTTCGTGGAATGAGTTTACTCCATTGGATTGCCAGTGCTTTAAAAACAAATCTTTCTTTTAAACATCGCTATGCTTTTTATAAAAATGAAGCCATTATAAGACTCAGTTCCCATCACACAATGCAACGCAAACCGGAGGATAGAGTTTTTACCTTATAACGGCCAAAATATGCTTGATACGAATAAAACAAAGGCATTTGATATTATTTCTAGTGTTTATATGTTTTGAAAACAATTTCAAATCATAACTATTAATCATAGACGGCATTAATGCCCCATACCACTATGTCGCCATATATAGGTATACAATCAAAACCGCACAGTCACGTATTTGGAAATTGGATTTCCGTCATGAACCAAGGCAAAAGAAAGTCCTTACCGACTTCGAGACGTTATAGCCCGCCCCTCAGGACCCAGACTCAGGTGGGCCCTTGGATCGTCAGGGACGGTCCACCGATGTGGATTAAAATTCCTGAACAATGCATTTCCCTGCCCTATGGGGCGTGAGTGAGCCAACAAATGACTCCATTGGACCCGGATCGTCCGATCAAACCGAGGCGCCTCGCAACAGCAACAACCACATAAGTCAAACTCGTTAGGGCGTGTAAAACCACTGACGCCACTTCTAACTAGAAAGAAACGCATGTCCTCCCTGAGGTCCTTTCTCCCGTTTCTGGTTCATACCGGGTGTGAGGCTCGCGATTTCACGTTATACACAAAGCTACGCCACACAGGCGGTGCTTTGATCATCACCACAAGACTTTGCTTTTCAACAGAAGCCCTGATCCTTTGCCACTTAGGCATGCCACACTAGCAATTCATGCCATGCGACTGATGTCCATCGATATACAACCTCTGAGCTCGTGCGTTTCAGAGAAGGGCGTTAAGTAAAAGAGTAAATTCTCCGCCGCCAAACAGATGTATATTTAACAGAGATCAATCAACATAGAATAAAATCCAATGTCAGACACACAGTCCATTTACAAGTCCGTTCTGGGTCTGAACGAAACCGGAGCTACTATATACCTCGCAAACCCATCGATCACCACGTACGTCTGGACGATCACCACTCATTATCCATATTTCAGGATGCCTCCCAATCAGGACCTCGGTTACCATCCAAACGAGGTGAAGATCTCCGGTCTTCGACCATCGTCTTCATCTTTGATTTCTTATCGTCGATTCAGTTATTCAGAATGGGATAAACCCGGTCTTCCTGAGCAACTCGCGTATATAATAAATAAGTGCAACACTAACATACACATGCATCATTTCAATTCATCAGTCACTAACCGTCAATCAGTAAGAGAACGATTTCCCAAATATTAACCCCGAAGGCCGAAATCAACATCAGATCAACACCCAGGAAACCATTCGACTTAGCCAACCTTCAGTTAATTTCTAAATCACATCCATATCGTTTATAACATTTTATAATGATTTATCGCTATTTTTATTTATTTTAAAATAGCCAATATATTCAAAACGACGCTTCGGGCCATAACCCGACCGTGGCGCTGTTTTTCTTCAGATTTGATTTACACATATCTGAAAATCTAACCGTTGGATCTTCACAAAATTTACATCACTAGAAAGATCTTTTCAAAACGAATCCAACGGTTCCAGTTTCGGGAAATTCCGACAGTCGGATCTCCCGGTATAATCGTTTGAAGTTTCGATTTCAAAATACGAACTGCAGCGTCGTTATTCGATTAAATATAATTATATATATATATATGTATATATATATATAATCGTTTCTGGGGCTGTTTTTCTTCAGATTTGAATTAAACATTCCAGACGATCCAGTCGTTGGATTTTTACAAAGTTGGTGCCATTGGAAAGATATTTCCAAGGCGAACCCAACGGTTGCGATTTCAGGAAAATCCGATGGTTGGATCTCCCGGTATAATCGCTTGAAATCACGGTTTCAAAATACGAACTTCAGCATCGTTATTCGATATATTTTAATTCTATTTATATATATATATATATATCGATTCTTCAATTTCAAAGCTACATTCTTTTCATACATTTGATAAAAATGATATTTTTATCTAACTGTCTTCTATTTCAACACTTCACTATATTTAACAATTCATGTATATTATAAAAATTTGATTTTTATTGTAAAACAATTCATTTCAAAACACTATTATTTTATATAGTTCATATAGATGATAAAAAGGTGAATTTTATTATAAAACAATTTATTTCAAAATATGAATACCATTCAACACATGAATTTCTATTCAACGAATGAATATCGATTCAACACATGAAGGTTTTCTATAGTTTATATATATAGATAAAAATGTGATTTTTATATTTAAAACACGAATACCATTCAACACATGAATTTCTAATCAACGAATGAATATCGATTCAACACATGAAGGTTTTCTATAGTTTATATATATAGATAAAAATGTGATTTTTATATTTAAAACACGAACACCATTCAACACATGAATTTCAATTCAACAAATGAATATCGATTCAATACATGAAGGTTTTCTATAGTTTATATATATATAGATAAAAATGTGATTTTTATATTTAAAACACGAATACCATTCAACACATGAATTTTTAATCAACGAATGAATATCGATTCAACACATGAAGGTTTTCTATTCAACGAATAAATATAGTTTCAGCAAATGAAAATAATTCAAACACATAAATATTATTTAAAATTTCGGCAGCATAACGGCAGGGTAGTTAAAATCCGGACCGTCCCTAGTACGGCTCCTCGCTCTACCTTAAAACCTCGCGGTTTTTGACAATGGAGATCATGCATCTAGTTCGCACGCAGGCGGCATGTATATATTTATTTCATTTCCACAAACTAATCCTATGTGGTTTCAACCAAATATTTCTCAACCACAAATGGGTATTTTTCAACTACAATCAATCAATGTCAACCACAAACAATCCCAATCAACCATTCGCTATCAATCAATTTTCACACCAATCACAACCAATAAATATCGTCCATGGTTTGTGGACGAGGGGCGTATATATATATATATATATATATATATATATATATATATAGCAATTCACTTCTATTTCAATACATATATAATTTTTACAACGCATATACAACTTATACATCGAACGTACAACTTATACAACGCTTATACATGAGGTGTACAACGCTTATATAACTCATACATCAACTATATAATTTATACATCGTCGTTTTCCATATCGTTTATAAATTAGAAATCTCACATTGGGTTCCACTCCACCAAAAATAACAGAAGGCTCAGAAAAATATGCGGTCTCTTCTAAAATGTAGAAGACGTCCACACGGATCCACTGTCTCTTGTTTCACTGAATTTCGTCAAGAAACAAAAAAGATATGATTTTTACAGTGAAATAAAAAACCGTAGCGCTTAGAAGTGCTATTAAAACAGTTTAATATATAACAGCCGTTACCTTTCTGAAATGTTCAAAACTAGGTCACGCGATTTCGTGAAATCCGTGAATTGATAGCTCGATCGGGCTACGTAGTGTTGAAGGGGGAGGAGAAGCGCTCAGGCGCCGGGAGGAGTTGGCCAGTTCGATGGAAGGAGGAGGGTGCGGCGGCGATTTGAACGGCTCGACTTTCGAGCCCGAGATCTCCTTGAATGTTGAACGAAAAATACAAACTATATATGGATTTGAAGATCTTCTCGAGCTCTTCAAAATCTTCAACTAGAGGAGGGGCTATTTTTGCCTGGTTTGGTCGGAAAGTGGATGGGAATGGAGAGAATGGTTTTCGCCGTCGATCGGCTGTTACGGGGAGAGAGAAAAAAAGATTTTTCTTTTTTTTTATTTAAAAAAAATATATGATTGGTCGGGGGAGTTTTAAAGGGGTTTTCAGACACGACCACCAATCTAAACCCAACGACTGTCATCCCCAGCGTTTTACCCCCATTCCGAACACAATGGGATATGTTTCGTAGGCCCATTCGACTGTTTCAGTCAGTTTTCCTTCAAATTAAAATATATAACATTCAATATTCAATTTGAACGTACATTTCAATTCGCCAGGGTCACAAACTGATTCGAAAAATTCCAGAAAAATAAATCTAGCTATGTTTTGATGATACGGTCCCAACAAAACTAGTTTCGCCGAATTCTGAGACCGTTTGCAAAAAGGCCCATTTCCGGTCGATGCAATTTAACTATAATTGACCAAAACACGTTTTCCTTTGCCACGCTCACATACTAGCTTCAAAAATTATGAAATTTGAAACCTAGCAATAACTTCACATCCCGGATCCAACAAAAGTGGTTTCGTAAAATTCCGAGGTCGTATGCAAAATGGCCAATTTCACGGGGTATATAAATTTCATAGCGACTTTTTGGAAAATTCATTTGGCCATAACTTTTGCTTTCCGCTATGAAAATTTGATTTTTTAGATTCGTTAGAAAGGTATTCACTAACAGATCTAAATATTTTTGGTTTCACTCAAATCCGTTTTGTTTTGCACCCGGTACAGTCCGACAAAGTTTGGATTCAATTTTTGAAACTGCAGCGCCTTTTCAGGCCTTGTTTATAATTATAATTAATTATATTCGTTTTCAAACGTCGATTCAAACTCACTTTTCATTGCCATTATTTAAAATATTTATTTTAAATATTTAAAATCCATTATTTTAGCCAATATAAAATTTTTAAATTGGTTCAGATTTTCTGGGTCGTTACATATATAATCTGTGTTGATTACGTATGTTGAATGATATCGATCATTGTTATTTGGGTATTTTAAATACCGTAAGAAATACTGGAATGTAGAAAAGGGGATTTTCAAAGTGTATTTTGAAAATAAAGTATTTATATAAAATCAATGGATTTTATATATAAAAGGAAAAGGATTTTATAAAAGAAAATATTTTTGTAAAATGTAACGACCCAGAAAATCTGAACCAATTTAAAAAATTTAAATTGGCTAAAATAATGTATTTTAAATATTTAAAATAAATATTTTAAATAATAGCAATGAAAACGGAGTTTGAATCGACAATTGAAAACGAATATAATTAATTTTAGTTATAAACAAGGCCTGAAAAGGCGCTGCAGTTTCAAAAATTGAATTCAAACTTTGTCGGACTGTACCGGGTGCAAAACAAAACGGATTTTAGTGAAACCAAAAATATTTAAATCTGTTAGCGAATACCTTTCTAATGAATCTGAAAAATCGAATTTTCATAGCGGAAAGCAAAAGTTATGGCCGAATGAAATTTCAGGAAGGTCGCTATGGAATTTATATAGCCCGTGAAATTGGCCATTTGCCAAACGACCTCGGAATTCGACGAAACCACTTTTGTTGGATCCGGGATGTGAAGTTATTGCTAGGTTTCAAATTTCATAATTTTTGAAGCTAGTATGTGAGCGTGGCAAAGGAAAACGTGTTTTGGCCAATTATAGTTAAATTGGATCGACCAGAAATGGTCCTTTTTGCAAACGGTCTCAGAATTCGACGAAACTAGTTTTGTTGGGACCGTATCGTCAAAACATAGCCAGATTTATTTTTCTGGAATTTTTCGAATCAATTTGTGGCCCTGGCAAATTGAAATGTACGTTCAAATTGAATATTGAATGTTATATATTTTAAATTGAATGGAAACTGACTGAAACAGTCGAATGGGCCTTCGAAACGTATCCCATTGTGTTCGGAATGGGGGTAAAACGCTAGGGGCGACAGTCGTTGGGTTTGAATTGGTGTCCGTTTGTAAAAACACTATTTAAATTTTTTTTAATAAAACCTGGCCAATCAGAATTTTTTAATTCATTATTTTAAAAATATAAAAATACACGGAAAACCCCTTTCTCTTCAGCGACCGACGGTCCTCGTCGTTCGAGCCTTCCAGGCCACATCGCCACCGCTACAGGCCACCAGAGCCGCCGCCACCACCCACGTTCGAGAGCCCCTCTCCTCCCCTTCAAATCAAAATAAACCCCACCCTCCATCGTCGCCCCAATCGAACGCAGCACCTCCAGGAAGTTCGAAACTTCCCAACGCCGCCCAGGCCAACTCCGACCATTGCACCTGGCCGGACCACCACGCGCAGGCGCGCGCCTCCTCCCTCCTCCATGCTGCACCACCCAATCCTCCTATCGTCCACCGGTTTATGCGAAAAGTGGATCCCTAGTTTTGAACAAGCGTTGAGAGGTGCGGCTGAGTTAAATTCCAACTGTTTAGACACTATAAAGCGTTGCAAACTTTGTAAAAATTATATCTTTTTGCTATGTGGTCGAAATTCAGTGAAACAAGAGACAGTGGACCCGTGAGGACGTCTTCTACATTTTAGAAGAGACCGCATATTTTTCTGAGACTTCTGCTATTTTTGGTGGAGTGGAACCCAATGTGAGATTTCTAATTTATAAACCATATGGAAAACGATGATGTATAAATTATATAGTCGATGTATGAGTTATATAAGCATTGTACACCTCTTGTATAAGCGTTGTATAAGTTGTATGTTCGATGTATAAGTTATATATGCGTCGTAAAAATTATATATGTGTTGAAATAGAAGTAAATTGCTATATATATATATATACGCCCCTCGTCCACAAACCATGGACGATATTTATTGGTTGTGATTGGTGTGAAAATTGATTGATAGCGATTGGTTGTTTGGGATTGTTTGTGGTTGATATTGATTGATTGTGGTTGAAAAATACCCGTTTGTGGTTGAGAAATATTTGGTTGAAACCACACAGGATTAGTTTGTGGAAATGAAATAAATATATACATGCCGCCTACGTGCGAACTAGATGCATGATTCCCATTGTCAAAAACCGTGAGGTTTTAAGGTAGAGCGAGGAGCCGTACTAGGGACGGTCCCGGTTTTAACTACCCTGCCGTTATGCTGCCGAAATTTTGAATAATATTCATGTGTTTGAATTATTTTCATTTGCTGGAACTATATTTATTCGTTGAATAGAAAACCTTCATGTGTTGAATCGATATTCATTCGTTGATTAGAAATTCATGTGTTGAATGGTATTCGTGTTTTAAATATAAAAATCACATTTTTATCTATATATAGAAACTATAGAAAATCTTCATGTGTTGAATCGATATTCATTCGTTGAATTGAAATTCATGTGTTGAATGGTATTCACATTTTGAAATAAATTGTTTTATAATAAAAATCACCTTTTTATCATCTATATGAGCTATGTAAAATGACCTTGTTTTAAAATAAATTGTTTTACAATAAAAATCCTATTTTTATCACTTATATACCCTATATAAAATAATAGTGTTTTGAAATGAATGGTTTTACAATAAAAATCACGTTCTAATTATATACCTGAATTGTTGAAATGTGAAGTGTTAAAAATAGCCACTCGTTCAAATAAATATGCATGAGTTGAAATATTCATTAATTAGCTAATGATATGACTTTGCCTATGCATGCAACATTAGAATGAATGGTGCTTTTAAACCAAATGGAATCAAATATGAAGTTGAATGGAAAATGATAAGTGATAAGAACTGTATATCTGTACATGCATATTTATTTGAACAGGTTATAGCAAAGGGGCTAGAGAAGAGGAATAAAATTTTTGTGCCCGACAAATAGGTACACATTTACTGTTTTGTTTGGGTGATGATTTTATGAGCCTGTTGGCTAGCCGCTTGGCTTTTTCTTTTTCTTTTTGACATGAGACGCCCGTGTGGCTATTTGGGAATTTTCCCAGCCCCTCCCGTACAAAGGAGGTTATGGCGAAATTTTCCAAAATTTAAAGGCGTTTGTGAAATATTAGAAGTGGAAACAATATAGGAATTTTTGAATGAACTATATTTATATAATTATATAAATATAAATAAAATTAAAACGAAACGTGGCCGTGCAGTTTGTATTTTGAAACCATGATTTCAAACGATTATACCGGGTGATCCAACCATCGGATTTTCTTGAAATCGCAACCGTTGGGTTCGCTTTGGAAAAATCTTTCCAACGGCACCAACTTTGTAAAAATCCAACGGTTGGATTGTCTGGAATGTTTAATTCAAATCTAAAGAAAAACAGCGCCGGAATCAATTATATATATATATAATTATATTTAATCGAATAACGACGCTGCAGTTCGTAATTTGAAATCGAAACTTCAAACGATTATACCGGGAGATCCGACCGTCGGATTTTCCCGAAACTAGAACCGTTGGATTCGTTTTGAAAGGATTTTTCTAATGATGTAAATTTTCTGAAGATCCAACGGTTAGATTTTCATATATGTGTAAATCAAATCTAAAGAAAAACAGCGCCACGGCCGCGTTATTTCCCGAAGCGTCATTTTGAATAAATTGGCTATTTTAAAATAAATAAAAATAGCGATAAATCATTATAAAACAGTATAAACAATATGGATGTGATTTAGAAATTAACTGAAGGTTGGCTAAGTCGAATGGTTCCCTGGGTGTTGATCTAATGTTGGTTTCGGCCTTGGGGTTAACATTTGGGAAATCGTTCCCTTACTGATTGACGGTTAGTGACTAATGAATTGAAATGATGCATGTATATGTTAGTATTGCACTTGTTTGTTATATACGCGAGTTGCTCAGAAAGACCGGGTTTATCCCATTCTGAATAACTAAATCGACGATAAGAAATCGAAGATGAAGACGATGGTCGAAGACCGGAGATCTTTACCTCGTTTGGATGGTAACCGAGGTCCTGATTGGGAGGCATCCTGAAATATGGATAATGAGTGGTGATCGTCCAGACGTACATGGTGATCGATGGGTTTGCGATGTATTTAGTGCCTCTGGTTTCGTTCAGACCCAGAACGGACTTGTAAATGGACTGTGTGTCTGACATTGGATTTTATTCTGTGTTGATTGATCTCTATTAAATATACATCTATTTGGCGGCGGAGAATTTATTCTTTTGCTTAATGCCCTTCTCTGAAACGCACGAGCTCAGAGGTTGTATATCGATGGACATCAGTCGCATGGCATGAATTGCTAGTGTGACATGCCTAAGTGGCAAATGATCAGGGCTTCTGTTGAAAAGCAAAGTCTTGTGGTGATGATCAAAGCACTGCCTGTGTGGCGTAGCTTTGTGTATAATGTGAATTCGCGAGCCTCACACTCCGGTATGAACCAGAAACGGGAGCAGGACCTCGGGGGGGACGTGCGTTTTCTTTCTAGCTAGGGTGGTGTCAGTGACCTACCAGCCCTGACATTTATATACTTTTCACCTGTGTGGTTGTTGCTGTTGCGAGGCACCTCGGTTAGATTGGACGATCCGGGTCCGATGGAGTCATTCGTTGGCTCATTTCCGCCCCAAAGGGCGGAGGGACGCATTGTTCAGGCATTATAATCCACTTCGTGTGGATCGGCCCTGACGATCCAAGGTACGGTTGCGGCTGTGCCTGAGACATAGGCTAGATTGTCTGGAATTCGGTAAGGACTATCTTTTGCCTTGGTTCATGACGGAAATCCAATTTCCAAATACGACATCGTGCGGTTTTGATTGTATACCTATATATGACGACATAGTGGTATGGGGCATTAATGCCGTCTATGATTGATAGTTATGATTTGAAATTGTTTTCAAAACACATAAACACTAGCAATAATATCAAATGCCTTTGTTTTATTCGTATCAAGCATATTTTGGCCGTTATAAGGTAAAAACTCTATCCTCCGGTTTGCGTTGCATTGTGTGATGGGAACTGAGTCTTATAATGGCTTCATTTTTATAAAAAGCATTGCGATGTTTAAAAGAATGATTTGTTTTAAAGCACTGGCAATCCAATGGAGTAAACCCGTTCCACGAAAGTGGCGTGGTCCTTTGATTAGCCATATTATAAATGTGTTGAGTAGATTTCTCATACCATTCCCATGACTGACTCGTAGTTTGTTTCACTTTCAAACTCGGGTGCCGCTTTTTCTACACGGGCAGCCTTGTATTCAGGTTTAGCTGGCTTTCTCTGGATAGCTGGAGCTGAAGATGGATTCTATCATTTATCTCTTTTTATGCTGTTCAGCTCCTATTGTACATATTTTGTTTGTTTTCCGCTGTAGACATTTATGTATAGCTGAACTGTAATTGTACTAAGTAAGATCCTGTATGCTGTGTAACTCTGATGATTACTTTGTCCAGTATATTCTATTGTTCATTATCTGGTGTATTTATTTAATTTTGTTCTGCTATTATCTGTTTCTGTGTTATATTCCACGGATTACCCTTGCCACCGTCAGTACGGGGTTTGGGGTCGTCTCATTTTGGTATCAGAGCTTTGGTTAAGCTTAGTGCTGAAATATAACATTTGAACGAACTCGTCGGAAATAGAACCAGTAGTGTTCTAGGACGGGTAACTATATACAGATAGGATCAGCAATATCCTAGTATGAGTAAAGCAGAATGAAATTACACCTCTATAGACACATTTACATTTGAAGTATGTGTTTCTATATTTTAAAAAAATACCTTTTCTGTGACCTGACACTTGATCTGCTAATTGCAGAAGTACTAGAAAAATGAGTGTCAGAAACAGGAGAAATGCAGATCCCGATCCGGAGGCTCTATTAAAGAGATATCGAAATCTGAACGGAGCACAGTTCTCGGGCAATGAATCTATAATTCAAACTCAAGCTTGGGTGAGCTCTGTCGAAAGAATTTTTGAGCGTATCCAGCTGAGGGATGACCAAAAACGGTTAGTAGCATCTTGGGCGCTCAAAGAAGAAGCTTTAATCTGGTGGGAAACAATCATCAAAGATAATTCAGAAGGTGATATCACCTGAGACAGATTCAAAGTGATTTTCCTGGAAAGATTTACTCCTCCCGAAGCGACAGAGCGATTATGTAATGAATTTTCTTATCTAGTACAAGGTGATATGACCATCCCAGAATATCATAAGAAATTCAACGAACTTACTCACTTTGCTCCCCATCTGATTCAAGATCCAAAGAGGAAAAATCTGAGATTTATTCATGGCCTGCAAAGGAGACATCAGAATAGTGTGCTGAGGAATGTGAAGCTTCCTTTTTCTGAAATGATATACATGGCTTATCAGTATGAAGATCTCCATAATAAAGGAATGTTGCGGGACGAAGAGGAAGTCTATTCTAGTAATAAAGAGGAGTCTGAAACTGATCGTCCAGAGGCCAGTGCGATGTCTGAGGTCAGTAACAAACCCAAAGTCAATCGGAAGAGGGTCAGATCTGGAAAAGAACCAGTAACGACTGCCATATGCAATAACTGCCATAAGCAAGGACATTTGCAAGGAAAATGCAAATCTCTGAAGAAACAAAAGAATGATGGGTTTAAATCCGGCAAGAAGCTCCAGGAAAGTAAAAGATGCAATCAATGCCATCGGTTTGGTCATGTAAAACAAGAGTGCCGGCTATTAAAGACAACCAAAGAAGCTCAGGTAAATGAAATAGCCGAAGAGCCTACATCTTCGTCTGCTCAAGAAAGGCCAGATGTTTTAGAAGGCACGCTAACTGTCAAAGACATCCCAGTTAAAGTACTGTTTGACACCGGCGCGTCGCGAAGCTTTATTGCAAAGGATGCAGCTAAGAAGCTGGATTTGAATTTGAAGAAGCTCATGGAACCAATGACTGTCTAGAATCCGGTTGGGGGTTCCATTGATCTCAGTTGGGTTTGTGGAGTGCCGGTTTCCTTCTCTCGTTATCGGTTTCCTACCATCGCAGTCGTCATGAATTTTAAAGAGTTTGATCTTATCTTGGGGTTAGACTGGTTGACCAAATATGAAGCTGAAGTTAAATGCGCCGACAGAGTCGTAAAGGCGAGGATTAAATCAGGTGATTATATAACCATTCCCTGTGAAGGTCAGAATGCTAATAGAAAAGACTTCTGGGCAGCTTTGAATGTTTCTCCAGCCCAAATAGAAAATGTCCCTGAAATCACAACGAATATTCCCGATCTAGTGAAAGATATTCCTGTCGTCAAGAACTATGCAGATGTGTTCGAAGAAGTTGTTCGCTTACCTCCGCGGAGAGAAATAGATTTCAAGATCGCTTTGATTCCCAATGCAAGGCCGGTAGTTCACGCTATTCGAAGAATGTCCTTGAAGGAAAAAGAAGAACTTGACAATCAAACACGACAGCTAGTATGGAAGGGTCTGATCAGGCCTAGTTTCTCTGATTGGGGTGCAGTAGTGGTGTTTGTCCCGAAATCTGACGGTACTCTACGTCTATGTGTGGATTATCGTGATCTGAACAAACAGACAATAAAGAATAAATATCCATTGCCGCGGATTGATGATTTGTTGGATCGATTAAATGGTGCACAAGTATTCTCAAGGATGGACCTAGCTACAGGCTTCCATCAACTTCGAATCGCCGAAGAGTGTGTTCTAATGACAGCATTCAGAGGTCCCGACTTATTCTACGAGTGGTTAGTAATGCCGTTCGGCTTATCTAACGCTCCAGCTTACTTCATCGATCTGATGAATAGGGTGTTCAGAGGGGTTTTGAATAAATTTGTTCTGGTCTTTATTGACGATATTCTAATCTTCTCTAAGTCAAAGGCCGAACATGAAAAGCATTTGGAACAGGTTCTAGAAATTCTGAGAAGGAATGTATTGAAAGCAAAGTTTTCCAAATGTATATTCTGGCAAGATGAAGTGAAATTTCTGGGCCATGTCGTATCGAAAGAAGGAATCGCTGTGGATCCAAGTAAAATCACAGCTATTCAAAATAGGAAATAGCCCAGCACCCCCACTGAAGTCCGCAGTTTTCTCGGATTGGCTAGTTATTACCGGAAGTTCGTTAAAAACTTTTCGAAGATATCTGGTCACTTAACGAAGCTCACAAAGAAGCATGCGAAATTCAAATGGACTCCAGAAAGTGAGGAGGCTTTTGAAGAGCTAAAGTTAAGATTGACAACAGCTCCAGTGTTAACCATCATCGATGGCAACCAGGATTTAAAAATCCGGACTGATGCTTCTAGAGAAGGCCTCAGCGCAGTGTTAATGCAAAGAGGCCAAGTGATTGCTTATGCTAGCCGTCAACTGAAGCCACACGAGAAGAACTACGTAACTCATGATCTTGAGTTATTGGCTATAGTATTCGCCTTGAAAATCTGGAGACACTATCTTCTGGGTGAGAGATTTGAACTGTTTACAGATCACCAGTCGTTAAAGTATCTGTTCACTCAGAAAGACCTGAATCTGAGGCAGCAACGTTGGCTGGAGTTTCTTGCAGCATATGACTTTGAAATTATATACACTCCAAGGAAAGCCAATGTCGTGGCCGATGCGCTGAGCCGAAAGAATGTAATGATCGCCAGCTTTATTATCACGACTTCCATGATTGACAAAATATCTATTCTTCAGAAGGAGGATAACTTTATTAAGGATACGATTAAAAGGATTCAGAAAGGCGAACCCTCGTGTTTTCAAATAGATAACGACGAGACCTTGAGGTTGAAAGGAAGGATTTGTGTTCCTGATATCCCAGAGTTAAAAAGCGAAGTGTTAGACGAGTGTCACAAGTCCAAGCTGAGTATCCATCCTGGTGTGGCCAAAATGTATAACGATCTCAAACGAACATTCTGGTGGAAGGCTATGAAAAAAGACGTTTCAATATATGTTAGCCGATGCCCTACCTGCCAGCTAGTCAAAAGCGACCAACAGAAATTGGCTGGATTGTTACAACCACTAGAAGTTCCTGGTTGGAAGTGGGAACATATTTCTATGGATTTCATTGATGGTCTGCTCAGAACCAGAAAAGGGAATGACAATATTTGGGTGATCGTAGATCGCTTCACGAAGACCGCCCATTTCATACCTGTCAGATCAAACAGAACTGCTCAGAGTCTGGCGCAGATATACTTCAAGGAAATAGTTAGACTGCATGGAGTGCCGCTCAGTATAGTCAGTGATAGAGATACAATATTCACTAGCAAACTCTGGGAAGCGTTTCAAGTCGAGCTGGGAACGAAGTTGAACTTGAGCACCGCTTATCATCCTCGTACAGACGGTCAGACTGAGAGGGTGAATCGTATTTTAGAAGATCTATTGCGGGCTTGTGTTATAGATTTCGGTGGATCATGGGAAGACCATCTGCATTTGGCTGAATTCTCTTATAACAACAGCTACCAGGTGAGTCTGACAATGTCGCCATTCGAAGCATTGTACGGTAGACCATGCCGATCTCCTGCTTGTTGGGTCGAACCCGGAAATAGACTTGTATTGGGGCCAGATATGATCCGAGAAGCCGCTGACAAGGTCGATTTTATTAAGAAGCGATTACTCGCCGCTCAAAGCCGACAAAAGAGCTATGCCGATAAGAGAAGAAGAGATATATCCTTTGTTGTTGGCGACTATGTATATTTGAAAGTATCGCCGATGAGAGGAGTAATCCGGTTCGGTAAAACAGGGAAATTGGCGCCCAAATTCATTGGTCCGTTTCCTATTCTGGAAAGGATCGGAACTCTCGCTTATAGGGTCAAACTGCCTGATTGGTTGCCTGGAGTTCATGATGTATTTCATATATCTCAACTTCGAAAGCACGTTCATGATCCAGACTTGATCATGAAAGAAGCAGCTCAACAGGACATTGAAATTACCCCAGAATTAGCTGTGAGAAGAGAGCCGCTAAAGATTATCGGCAAAGAAACCAAAGAGCCGAGGAACAAGAAGGTTCACTTAGTCAAAGTGCAATGGAGTGGAGATCTGCGAGATTGTACTTGGGAAACTGAGGAGAGCATTCAGAAAGCTTATCCAAGATGCCGAGTGGATATCTCTGATTGACTCTGGTGCATGGTACATTTACCCTACTTTGCATTATCATTTAATTCTCTACTCTGTTGTTATTTTCTTTCCATGGAAGTGCACTTTTAAATTCTATAGTCTGAATGATTTTAAAAAGATTATAGAAATTGATTTGAAAAGTTGAAAACAATTGGATTGGTTGTTGTGTGATTGTAGATTTATCAAACCACTTTCGACTTTGTTCCTTTTCGGGGACGAAAAGTTTTAAGTGGGGGAGATTGTAACGACCCAGAAAATCTGAACCAATTTAAATTTTTTAAATTGGCTAAAATAATGGATTTTAAATATTTAAAATAAATATTTTAAATAATAGCAATGAAAACGGAGTTTGAATCGACAATTGAAAACGAATATAATTAATTTTAATTATAAACAAGGCCTGAAAAGGCGCTGCAGTTTCAAAAATTGAATTCAAACTTTGTCGGACTGTACCGGGTGCAAAACAAAACGGATTTTAGTGAAACCAAAAATATTTAAATCTGTTAGCGAATACCTTTCTAACGAATCTGAAAAATCGAATTTTCATAGCGGAAAGCAATTGTTATGACCGAATGAAATTTCAGGATGGTCGCTATGAAATTTATATAGCCCGTGAAATTGGCCATTTTGCAAACGACCTCGGAATTCGACGAAACCACTTTTGTTGGATCCGGGATGTGAAGTTATTGCTAGGTTTCAAATTTCATAATTTTTGAAGCTAGTATGTGAGCGTGGCAAAGGAAAACGTGTTTTGGCCAATTATAGTTAAATTGGATCGACCAGAAATGGGCCTTTTTGCAAACGGTCTCAGAATTCGACGAAACTAGTTTTGTTGGGACCGTATCGTCAAAACATAGCCAGATTTATTTTTTTGGAATTTTTCGAATCAATTTGTGGCCCTGGCAAATTGAAATGTACGTTCAAGTTGAATATTGAATGTTATATATTTTAAATTGAATGGAAACTGACTGAAACAGTCGAATGGGCCTTCGAAACATATCCCATTGTGTTCGGAATGGGAGTAAAACGCTAGGGGCGACAGTCGTTGGGTTTGGATTGGTGTCCATTTGTAAAAACACTATTTAATTTTTTTTAATAAAACCTGGCCAATCAGAATTTTTTAATTCATTATTTTAAAAATATAAAAACACACGGAAAACCCCTTTCTCTTCAGCGACCGACGGTCCTCGTCGTTCGAGCCTTCCAGGCCACATCGCCGCTGCTACAGGCCACCAGAGCCGCTGCCACCACCCACGTTCGAGAGCCCCTCTCCTCCCCTTCAAATCAAAACAAACCCCACCCTCCATCGTCGCCCCAATCGAACGCAGCACCTCCAAGAAGTTCGAAACTTCCCAGCGCCGCCCAGGCCAACTCCGACCATCGCACCTGGCCGGACCACCACGCGCAGGCGCGTGCCTCCTCCCTCCTCCACGCTGCACCACCCGATCCTCCTATCGTCCACCGATTTGTGCGAAAAGTGGATCCCTAGTTTTGAACAAGCGTTGAGAGGTAACGGCTGAGTTAAATTCCAACTGTTTTGACACTATAAAGCGTTGCAAACTTTGTAAAAATCATATCTTTTTGCTATGTGGTCGAAATTCAGTGAAACAAGAGAGGGTGGACCCATGAGGACGTCTTCTACATTTTAGAAGAGACCGCATATTTTTCTGAGCCTTCTGCTATTTTTGGTGGAGTGGAACCCAATGTGAGATTTCTAATTTATAAACCATATGGAAAACGACGATGTATAAATTATATAGTCGATGTATGAGTCATATAAGCGTTGTACACCTCTTGTATAAGCGTTGTATAAGTTGTATGTTCGATGTATAAGTTATATATGCATTGTAAAAATTATATATGTGTTGAAATAGAAGTGAATTGCTATATATATATATATATATATATATATATATATATATACGCCCCTCGTCCACAAACCATGGACGATATTTATTGGTTGTGATTGGTGTGAAAATTGATTGATAGCGAATTGTTGTTTGGGGTTGTTTGTGGTTGATATTGATTGATTATGGTTGAAAAATACCCGTTTGTGGTTGAGAAATATTTGGTTGAAACCACATAGGATTAGTTTGTGGAAATGAAATAAATATATACATGCCGCCTGCGTGCGAACTAGATGCATGATTCCCATTATCAAAAACCACGAGGTTTTAAGGTAGAGCGAGGAGCCGTACTAGGGACGGTCCCGGTTTTAACTACCCTGCCGTTATGCTGCCGAAATTTTGAATAATATTCATGTGTTTGAATTATTTTCATTTGTTGAAACTATATTTATTCGTTGAATAGAAAACCTTCATGTGTTGAATCGATATTCATTCGTTGATTAGAAATTCATGTGTTGAGTGGTATTCGTATTTTAAATATAAAAATCACATTTTTATCTATATATAGAAACTATAGAAAACCTTCATGTGTTGAATCGATATTCATTCGTTGAATTGAAATTCATGTGTTGAATGGTATTCACATTTTGAAATAAATTGTTTTATAATAAAAATCACCTTTTTATCATCTATATGAGCTATGTAAAATGACCTTGTTTTAAAATAAATTGTTTTACAATAAAAATCCTATTTTTACCACTTATATACCCTATATAAAATAATAGTGTTTTGAAATGAATGGTTTTACAATAAAAATCACGTTCTAATTATATACCTGAATTGTTGAAATGTGAAGTGTTAAAAATAGCCACTCGTTCAAATAAATATGCATGAGTTGAAATATTCATTAATTAGCTAATGATATGACTTTGCCTATGCATGCAACATTAGAATGAATGGTGCTTTTAAACCAAATGGAATCAAATATGAAGTTGAATGGAAAATGATAAGTGATAAGAACTGTATATCTGTACATGCATATTTATTTGAACAGGTTATAGCAAAGGGGCTAGAGAAGAGGAATAAAATTTTTGTGCCCGACAAATATGCACACATTTACTGTTTTGTTTGGGTGATGATTTTATGAGCCTGTTGGCTAACCGCTTGGCTTTTTCTTTTTCTTTTTGACATGAGACACCCGTGTGGCTATTTGGGAATTTTCCCAGCCCCTCCCGTACAAAGGAGGTAATGGCGAAATTTTCCAAAATTTAAAGGCGTTAGTGAAATATTAGAAGTGGAAACAATATAGGAATTTTTGAATGAACTATATTTATATAATTATATAAATATAAATAAAATTAAAACGAAACGTGGCCGTGCAGTTCGTATTTTGAAACCATGATTTCAAACGATTATACCGAGAGATCCAACCATCGGATTTTCCTGAAATCGCAACCGTTGGGTTCGCTTTGGAAAAATCTTTCCAACGGCACCAACTTTGTAAAAATCCAATGGTTGGATTGTCTGGAATGTTTAATTCAAATCTGAAGAAAAACAGCGCCAGAATCGATTATATATATATATATATATATAATTATATTTAATCGAATAACGACGCTGCAGTTCATAATTTGAAATTGAAACTTCAAACGATTATACCGGGAGATCCGACCGTCGGATTTTCCCGAAACTAGAACCGTTGGATTCGTTTTGAAAGGATCTTTCTAATGATGTAAATTTTGTGAAGATCCAACGGTTAGATTTTCAGATATGTGTAAATCAAATCTAAAGAAAAACAGTGCCACGGCTGCGTTATGGCCCGAAGCGTCGTTTTGAATAAATTGGCTATTTTAAAATAAATAAAAATAGTGATAAATCGTTATAAAACAGTATAAACAATATGGATGTGATTTAGAAATTAACTGAAGGTTGGCTAAGTCGAATGGTTCCTTGGGTGTTGATCTGATGTTGGTTTCGGTCTTCGGGGTTAACATTTGGGAAATCGTTCCCTTACTGATTGACGGTTAGTGACTAATGAATTGAAATGATGCGTGTATATGTTAGTGTTGCACTTGTTTGTTATATACGCGAGTTGATCAGAAAGACCGGGTTTATCCCATTCTGAATAACTAAATCGACGATATGAAATCGAAGATGAAGACGATGGTCGAAGACCAGAGATCTTCACCTCGTTTGGATGGTAACCGAGGTCCTGATTAGGAGGCATCCCGAAATATGGATAATGAGTGGTGATCGTCCAGACTTACGTGGTGATCGATGGGTTTGCGAGGTATTTAGTGCCTCCGGTTTCGTTCAGACCCAGAACGGACTTGTAAATGGACTGTGTGTCTGACATTGGATTTTATTCTGTGTTGATTGATCTCTATTAAATATACATCTGTTTGGCGGCGGAGAATTTATTCTTTTGCTTAACGCCCTTCTCTGAAACGCACGAGCTCAGAGGTTGTATATCGATGGACATCAGTCGCATGGCATGAATTGCTAGTGTGACATGCCTAAGTGGCAAATGATCAGGGCTTCTGTTGAAAAGCAAAGTCTTGTGGTGATGATCAAAGCACCGCCTATGTGGCGTAGCTTTGTGTATAATGTGAATTCGCGAGCCTCACACCCCGGTATGAACCAGAAACGGGAGCAGGACCTCGGGGGGATGTGCGTTTTCTTTCTAGCTAGGGTGGTGTCAGTGACCTACCAGCCCTGACATTTATATACTTTTCACTTGTGTGGTTGTTGCTGTTGCGAGGCGCCTCTGTTAGATCGGACGATCCGGGTCCGATGGAGTCATTCGTTGGCTCATTTACGCCCCAAAGGGCGGAGGGACGCATTGTTCAGGCATTATAATCCACTTCGTGTGGACCGGCCCTGACGATCCAAGGTACGGTTGCGGCTGTGCCTGAGACATGGGCTAGATTGTCTCGAATTCGGTAAGGACTATCTTTTGCCTTGGTTCATGATGGAAATCCAATTTCCAAATATGACATCGTGCGGTTTTGATTTATACCTATATATGACGACATAGTGGTATGGGGCATTAATGTCGTCTATGATTGATAGTTATGATTTGAAATTGTTTTCAAAACACATAAACACTAGCAATAATATCAAATGCCTTTGTTTTATTCGTATCAAGCATATTTTGGCCGTTATAAGGTAAAAACTCTATCCTCCGGTTTGCGTTGCATTGTGTGATGGGAACTGAGTCTTATAATGGCTTCATTTTTATAAAAAGCATTGCGATGTTTAAAAGAATGATTTTTTTTAAAGTACTGGCAATCCAATGGAGTAAACCCGTTCCACGAAAGTGGCGTGGTCCTTTGATTAGTCATATTATAAATGTGTTGAGTAGATTTCTCATACCAGTCCCATGACTGACTCGTAGTTTGTTTCACTTTCAAACTCGGGTGCCCCCTTTTCTACACGGGCAGCCTTGTATTCAAGTTTAGCTGGCTTTCTCTGGATAACTGGAGCTGAAGATGGATTCTATCATTTATCTCTTTTTATGCTGTTCAGCTCCTATTGTACATATTTTGTTTGTTTTCCGCTGTAGACATTTATGTATAGCTAAACTGTAATTGTACTAAGTAAGATCCTGTATACTGTGTAACTCTGATGATTACTTTGTCCAGTATATTCTATTGTTCATTATCTGGTGTATTTATTTAATTTTGTTCTGCTATTATATGTTTCTGTGTTATATTCCACGGATTACCCTTGCCACCGTCAGTACGGGGTTTGGGGTCGTCTCATAAAATCAAAGAAAACAAATATAAAAGTAAAATATTTGTGAAACAAATATAAAAGGAAAATATTTGTGAAACAAATATAAAAGGAAAATATTTGTGAAAACAAATATAAAAGGAAAATATTTGTGAAACAAACAGGAAAAGTAAATATTTGTGAAACAAATAGAATAGAAATGGAAATAGTTAGAAAATAAATAGATTTGGAAAGGAAATATTTATTTAGAAAAATAAATAGAGTTGAAAAATGAAATTTTAAATGAGATTTGTGTGTTAGAAATAAAAAGGAGATTTCGTATGAATAATTCTATAAATAGAAGTATAAATAGAATTTGGAAATGGGAAACTATTTTGAAATACGAAGTCAAACTTAATGGAGTTAATCGATTTGAGTTAATCGAATTAGAGTTAATCGATGCAGCATTAATCGATTAGAGTTAATCGAATTAGAGTTAATCGAATTAGAATTAATCAATTAGAGTTAATCGAATTAGATTAATCGAATAGAGTTAATTGAACAAGAGTTAGTCGAATATTAGTATTCGAAAGGATTATCGAATATTAGTTATTCGAAAGGAGTTATCGAATATTAGTTATTCAAAAGGAGTTATCGAATATTAGTTATTCGAAAGGAGTTATCGAATATTAGTTATTCAAAAGGATTTATCGAATATTAGTTATTTGAAAGAAGTTATCGAATATTAGTTATTCTAAAGGATTATTGAATATTAGTTATTCGAAAGGATTTATCGAATATTAGTTACTCGAAAGGAGTTAATCGAATATAGTTTATTCGAATAGAGTTAAAGGAGTTAATCGAATATAGTTTATTCGAGTAGAGTTAAAGGAGTAAATCGAATATAGTTTATTCAAATAGAGTTAAAGGAGTTAATCAAATATAGTTTATTCAAATATAGTTAAAGGAGTTAACCAAATATAGTTTATTCGAATAGAGTTAAAGGAGTTAATCGAATATAGTTTATTCGAATAGTGTTAAAGGAGTAAATCGAATATAGTTTATTCGAATTGAGTTAATCGAGTATAGTTTATTCGAATTGAGTTAATCGAATATAGTTTATTCGAATTGAGTTAAAGGAGTAAATCGAATATAATTTATTCGAAAGGAGTTAATCGAATATAGTTTATTCGAAAGGAGTTAATTGATAGGAGTTAATTGATAAGAGTTAAATGATCAGAGTTAATCCAATAGAGTTAATCGATTACGGTTAATCAAATAGAGTTAATCCAGTAGAGTTAATCAAATAGAATTAATAAAATAAAGTTAATGAAATAGAGCTGACTGATAAGAGTAAATCGATTAGAGTTAATCTAATAGAGTTAATCGAATATGGCTATTCGAAGAGAGATTATCGAATATAGTTCACTCGAAGGAAAGAGTTATCGAATAGAAATTTATTCGAAAGAGAGTTACGTAAGGAAGTTTGTTAAAGGTTTAAAAGGTGAACCTTGTTTGTTTCGAAGTTAGAAATGTTATTCAGTTAAGGTCTGAGAGGTAGTTATACTCCAACTTGATTGTCTTCTTTTTTAACTACGGAATGGTTAAGGTTCGATAGTAAAGGTTGGTTAAGTGAATTTAGTTGATAAAGGAAATGGTTTGAGTTGGAATAGCCATGTTTTATTTAAACATCTGTTTAAATCCAATGAATGAGTTTTGGAAACATTTTGCAAATATAATCAGAGACATTTTCTAATCATAGAAAATGAAATGTTTGATGATAAAGAATACTGGAATGACAGTTATACGTGAAAAAGAGATGGAAATATTTTCCAATGATTAATAAAGCATATTTTCTAAATTTAGAAAATAAGGAATATTGAATATACATGAAATAAATAAATTAATGAACTAAAGAGATAAACGTTAAATGATGATTGATCGATAGAATTTCCATCTGGAAATAATATCGTTGTCTGCACACATGTTTTTCTTTGATAGTTAACTCACCAACTATTGAAGTTTTTGACCATTTTTCCGTTGTCAATACGGAGAGACCGGGATCAGATTCACTATTTGAAAACCAATCTGTATGGACGTTAGCGTTGCGATCTAACATGATGAAGATAATTGAAGACAAAGTTTTGCAAGGGCTATCCTGTTTACAGAATACTGCCTTCGGTTTGTCCAGTCCTAGGACAACGTATATGGAAAAATGTCTGATAGAGTATATTTAATGGATCACATAAGTTGATCTCTTCAAACGTATGTACATTTGGTGGTGGAGGAATTCGTTTCTCTTAGCTGTATACCCATTGTATTTTTGGGGAAATCAATTTGTGATTTGGCGGGTATGACGACATGACATTCAAAGTGAATAAATGTGTGATCTGTCAGAGATAAGCATGGCCTCTTGCCTCACAACCGGGAAATGACAAAAATCGGGCAGGCAGCATGGCTAAGTGGGTTGCTTCCAATTAGGGTGTGTTGTCACCTGATCTAGGGCTTTATTTACTTCTTTAATCTTTTCGATGTGGTCCCATTTGGGAAACGTTTGCTGATCCCAACCGTTGGTGATATACGTTCGATACACTCAAGCGAAATGAGTGGTTGGTCATGTATGGCCCGGTTGCAAGATGATCTTGTTGAACCCAATATATTCCTATCTATAGGTACACTATCGGAAGGTGGTTCCATAGCTTGTCATAGTTGGTAATCCATAATCCAATAAGTGCTCGTGGTTTTGATTGTATACTATATATGTAGAACGTGAGATGAAAGCGTTTCTGCTAGATGATTATTTAGTTGTGGTTGATAGACATTATAATAATATCAAAAGAGTTTTGATATAAAGTTTATCGTTTATTTCAAAAGGATTTTTGAAAGTTAAAATCAAATGTTTTGGATTCTCATAAAGGAAAAACCCGTTCCGTTATACGGCGTGGTCTTATGAGATATCATTTAATTGGTCAAACTGTTTTAAATTGTTTTACTCACACCAGTCCCATGACTGACCCAGAGTTTGTTTTGTTTTGTTCTCCCTAAACTCTTGGGTGCAGAATATTGTACGAGTAGTCAAGTAGTAAGGATTTTTCAAATATACTTGGAGAGCTCGGAGCAGGAGGCTTCAGGATTATATAGCCATAGTTATTTCAGCTGTGTTGTAAGTGTTATACTTTGATAATGTTACTGTATATATATACTGATTTTATTTCAAAATTATTTATCTATTATATGTTGTTCGTTCCGCTATGATATTTGTATTTACTCTGATGTTGTATATTCTCCTTCTTCTTCTATTCTAAGTTTCTATCTTATCTATTCTCGCCCTCTGTTTTCTTTCTATTGGTTTTCTAGTTTCCAGTGTAATTTGGGTTAGACTTGTGTTATTTGGTCATCTCAAATTGTACCGGAATTTCGGGACACTACAGTTGGTATCATAGTTGAAGATTAAGTGACTTACCTTGGCTCTGTGGCGTGACTCAGTAGAGATGGGGTTAGTAATACCCTAGATTGAGTTTGAGTGTATATATATGCACGTGTATTTGTTATTTGTTTAAAAAAGGGTTTTATATTGTATAGATTTATTGGTTGAGTTGTTTATGGGTTCTGATCGATCAGTTTGATCCACTGTATCGGTAGGAGTTTCTAAACACTCGAATACGACGGTTCGGCACGATTTGTTTTGAAAAGAGGGTAAATGAAAATAAGTTTACCCAAAGTATATTTTGATATAAAGGATTTATATTGGAATAATTATAATATATTGGATATATTGGTTGTTATTATAATCAGTAAGATTATAAGTAAAATGGTTATGTGAATAGCCAATCAGAATTCATATATGTGTGATATATGAAATGAAATGAATTAAATCTGAATTTAAATCAGAATTGAAATTACAACCCTGAAAAGTTGGAAAAGTGTTTGTAAATGGAATTGAATTAAGTATATGTGAATTTTAAAATCCTGGGAGATTTTAAATTTGTTACAAGCATTGAAAAGGATATTTTGAAATGGATTTCAAAATGAAAGTATTTAGAAATGGTTTTAAAAGTGATATAGTATTGAACTCACTTCGGTAGCTGGAAAATAGATTCTGATGATGATCTTGACATCATCGGTGTTTATTTTCGAGTTGTAAGTGACGGATTACTACCAAAATTTTTGCTTTGGAAATGTTTTGTGAAAACAAGTTTTTTTTTGAATTTCGAAAAGGGATATTTGATTTTGGAAAAGCAAAGTTATTTAAAATTCCCAAGGAGATATTGTTTGATTTAAAACCAAGTTGAATTGAAATTTGCAAAAGCAAATTGGAGTTGAATTGGATTAAAAGGATATCGAGAAATTTGGATTTGTGGAATATTAAGTTGATAATGGAATTTGGCTTAGATAAACGAATGGTTGTGTTGGAGATAAAAACTAATTGGAATTTGATTGGTATATGCTGAATGGGTAGTATATGTAAATGATATAATGATATGCCCGACAAAAAAGGTACAAGTTTACATTTCTATTGGATATGAGATTCATGAGCCGAATTGGCAAGCGGCTTGGCTATTTGATTTTCTTTTGGGTTGGAGAAAGCCTAGAGAGGAGAGTTGTAGTTGTACCAATTGACCAGTACAAAGGAGGTGCTGGTGAAATTTTTCAAAAATTTCGAGTGTTAGAAAATTTTCAGAGTTTATGGAAATTTTCGTTAGTAGGAATAAATTAATAATTTAGTTGAAATTAATTGGTACAGTGAAACTGAAGTTAGAGAAGTAAAAAAAAAATTTGATCAGTTAATAGGATTTGTTTTCTACCTTAGCAATTTCGAGAACGAAATTATTTTAAAGGGGAAATAATGTAACGACCCATACTTTTATGGATAATAAATAATTTATTTAATTATGTAAATAAAGGTTTGGTAATTTAAAATGACAAGAATTAAATAATAAGGAATATTTAATTAATATAATAATTAAACAATATATTTAAATTCCAGAATAGTCGGAAATAGTAGAATTCATAATATGATGTGAATTGGATCATATATAAGCTATAATTCAGTTTGGAATTTGATTTAGAATAACGAATATAATATTTAAACGAAGTTTGAACGTATAATTATATTATAATTAAAATCGAGCTCTAAATGGCGCGGCAGTTCGTAATTTGGTGATTCGAACTTTAAATGAATATACAAAATCCGTTTTAAGTCGAATTTCTGTGAAACAAGAAAATTTCGGAGCTAGTGAAGTATATATTCCTAATCGAAGAGAAAAATCGGGATTTCTTCATGTAGATTTTGATTTATGTCTAAATCAAATTTTAGAAAAGTCGCTATGGAATTCCTTTATAAATTATAACGATTTATTTATATTATAAATGTATTTTTCAATATAAATTGAATATTAATTCAACCGGGATTTGAATATCGAGTTATAAATCCAATTGGAGCTGTATGATATTCTATTGTGAATATATACGATAATATTTATCTATAAATATTAAATTTAATTATTTTTAAAAACATTAATATTTAAAAAGGGGTTTATTTAGAGCTTTAAAAATTGCCAGTTTTGCAAACGACCTCCGTTTTGGATGAAACTAATTTTGTTGGATCCGCAATATTAAATTATTGCTAGATTTCAATTTCCATAATTTTTAGAGTCAGTATGTGGCCGTACGAATTTTTAATGTGAAAAACAGTTAATAATTTGACTTTAAAAATAAGCTCAGTGAGCATACAGATTCAGAATTCGACGAAACCAGTTTCGTTGTATCCGTAATGTCGAACTATAGCTGCATGCCCATTTTCATGATTTTTGGGTATTATGTGTGGTCATACGAATTTTTAAAGACATGTACATATAACGGTTGCTTAAAATTCGATATAATAATCAATATAAAATTAATTAAAATTTACTTATAAATATCCTTACCTTTTTCTCCTAAACCTAAGGTCATTCCTCAGTCAAAAAAATATCCGCCGCTTCTATTCTTTCTTCTCAGGAAAAAATCGAGATTTGTAAAATCCTTAAAATCAAAGTAAAATCTTTAAAATAAAAATACTTATATATATGGGTTCGCTGTGCTATTCTCTACGATTGGGTGCCACATTTGAGTCATACGATTCAAGTTTGGGGGATCGACATTTTCACTGTGTACTCTAGGGTTCCAAATCTCTTGAGAATGAGGCTTCAACGAGAGGTTCCGACATCGATTTTGAGATCGTGGGACGAAATAGCACCCGTGTGCATAATTTTGGGTTGTTCGGTGGATATAAATGTCGATGGCTACTGCGTGAGTTCGAGTGGACTATTGTTGTCGTGATGAGCAACTTGCGCGCAAGTTGTAGGAGAAAAGTATGGGGATGCCGAGATTTCAGTGGAGAAGCTAGGGGTGATCTCGGTTTTGGATTTAAGGAAGGAATGGAGATCAATGGAAGGAGTAAAGTATGGAAATGGTGCGTGGATCTATCAAAGTGAGGAGCAACTTCAAATACTACTGCATGAGGGGTTGGAGTCGCAACTGTGGTGGAGGGAGGCGTTGAGGGTACTGGGGTGTTGATGATCTTGACGGGGGAGAAGAGGGATGACCAACAAGCGTTTTACATAGATGGGGCGGAGTGTTCATTGTCGCGAAGTGTAATTGCAGAAGGAGGTTGCGTGAATTATAATCGGGGAAGAAGATCATTTTGGAAGGGTCAATAGGCTTTTTGATTTGGATGCCGGGCCCAAGAATAAAGGTTAAGCCCAATAGCTAAAGCATTAAATTTAAAACCCTTTAAATAGTTATACAAACTTGTAAATTAAAAATCTTAATCATATGTAATCATAATTCCGCAAAATCAGATCCGTTGGGATCGTATGGACGGTGGCTACGCAATGGAACTAACTGGGAGTGAATTCAAGCTCGTTACAATTTATAGCGAAATAAATTGTCGGAATCAAATCAACGACAGTTATTCGTTATTTAACGATAACCGTCCAATGTGAGTAAAACTCACCAACTCTACCAGTTCATATTTTTATGACGTATATTTAGAACTGATAAATGATGATTGATTACTGTGTATTGACTATTTGGTTGAACTGCTAAGTAATTGGTTGAAATTATAGATTTGGTTATATATTTATAAATTGTTTCTGTATAGCAGAATATTTCATAATGAAATGAAATTGATGTTAATTATATTGTTTAACATCTGTGGATGCAAGGAACAGGTATGAGGAATCCAACTGGATTCCTCAACATTTATTTTACTGTTTTTCATATATTGTAATATATGATGTGATATATAATCTGTGTTGATTACATGTGTTGAATGATATCGATCATTGTTACTTGGGTATTTTAAATACTGTAAGAAATACTAGAATGTAGAAAAGGTGGTTTTCAAAGTGTATTTTGAAAATAAAGTATTTATATAAAATCAATGGATTTTATATACAAAAGGAAAAGGATTTTTTAAAAGAAAATATTTTTATAAAATCAAAGAAAACAAATATAAAAGGAAAATATTTGTGAAACAAATATAAAAGGAAAATATTTGTGAAACAAATAGGAAATATTTGTGAAACAAATAGAATAGAAAAGGAAATATTTAGAAAATAAATAGATTTGGAAAGGAAATATTTATTAAGAAAAATAAGTAGAGTTATAAAAGGAAATTTTAAATGAGATTTAAGTGTTAGAAATAAAAGGAGATTTCGTATGAATAATTCTATAAATAGAAGTATAAATAGAATTTGGAAATGGGATACTATTTTGAAATACGAAGTCAAACTTAATGGAGTTAATCGATTTGAGTTAATCGAATTAGAGTTAATCGATTTGAGTTAATCGAATTAGAGTTAATCGAAGTAGAATTAATCGATTAGAGTTAATCGAATTAGAGTTAATCGAATTAGAATTAATCGATTAGAGTTAATCGAATTAGAGTTAATCAAATAGAGTTAATCGAACAAGAGTTAGTCGAATATTAGTTATTCGAAAGGATTATCAAATATTAGTTATTCGAAAGGAGTTATCGAATATTAGTTATCCGAAAGGAGTTATCGAATATTAGTTATTCGAAAGGAGTTATCGAATATTAGTTATTCGAAAGGAGTTATCGAATATTAGTTATTCGAAAGGAGTTATCGAATATTAGTTATTCAAAAGGATTATTGAATATTAGTTATTCGAAAGGAGTTATCGAATATTGTTTATTCGAAAGGAGTTAATCGAATATAGTTTATTCGTATAGAGTTAAAGGAGTTAATCGAATATAGTTTATTCGTATAGAGTTAAAGGAGTTAATCGAATATAGTTTATACGAATAGAGTAAAAGGAGTAAATCGAATAGTTTATTCGAATAGAGTTAAAGGTGTTAATCGAATATAATTTATTCGAATAGAGTTAAAGGAGATTATCAAATATAGTTTATTCAAATAGAGTTAAAGGAGTTAATCGAATATAGTTTAATCGAAAGCAGTTAATCGAATATAGTTTATTCGAAAGGAGTTAATCAAATATAGTTTATTCGAATAGAGTTAAAGGAGTAAATCAAATATAGTTTATTCGAAAGGAGTTAATCGAATATAGTTTATTCGAAAGGACTTAAATGATCGGAGTTAATTGATAAGAGTTAATTGATTAGAGTTAATCCAATAGAGTTAATCGATTAGGGTTAATCAAATAGAGTTAATCCAATAAGGTTAATCAAATATAGTTAATAGAATTGAGTGAATCAAATAGAGCTAACTGATAAGAGTAAATTGATTAAAGTTAATCGAATAGTGTTAATTGAATATAGTTAATCGAATATGGCTATTCGAAGAGAGATTATCGAATATAGTTTATTCGAAGGAAAGAGTTATCGAATAGAGATTTATTCGAAAGAGAGTTACGTAAGGAAGTTTGTTAAAGGTTTAAAAGGTGAACCTTGTCTGTTTCGAAGTTAGAAATGTTGTTCTGTTAAGGTCCGAGAGGTAGTTATACCCCAACTTGATTGGCTTCATTTTTAACTAAGGAATGGTTAAGGTTCGATAGTAAAGGTTGGTTAAGTGAATTTAGTTGATAAAGGAAATGGTTTGAGTTGGCATAGCAATGTTTTATTTAAACATCTGTTTAAATACAATGAATGAGTTATGGAAACATTTTCTAAATATAACCAGAGATATTTTCTAATCATAGAAAATGAAATGTTTGATGATAAAGAATACTTGAATGACAGTGATACATGAAAAAGAGATGGAAATGTTTTCCAATGATTAATAATGTATATTTACTAAATTTAGAAAATAAGGAATGTTGAATATATAGGAAATAAATAAATTTATGAACTAAAGAGATAAACATTAAATGATGATTGATCGATAGAATTTCCATCTGGAAATAATATCGTTGCCTGCACAAATGTTTTTTTTGATAGTTAACTCACCGACTATCGAAGTTTTTGACTATTTTCCTGTTGTCAATATGGAGAGACCGGGATCAGATTCATTATCTGAAAACCACTCTTTATGGGCATTAGCGTTGCGATCAAATATGATGAAGATAATTGAAGACAGAGTTATGCAAGGGTTGTCCTGTTTACAGAATAGTGCCTTTGGTTTGTCCAGTCCCTGGACAACCTGTATGGAAGAATGTCTGATAGAGTATATTTAATGGACGACGTAAGTTGATCTCTTTAAATGTATGTACGTTTGGTGGTAGATGAATTCGTTTCTCTTAGCTATATACCTATTGTATTTTTGGAAAAATCAATTTCTGATTTGGCGGGTATGACGATGTGATATTCAAAGTGAATAAATGTGTGATCTGTCAGAGATAAGCGTGGTCTCTAGCCTCACAACCGGGAAATGACAAAAATTGGGCAGGCAGCATGGCTAAGTTGGTTGCTTCCAATTTGGGTGTATTGTCACCTGATCTAGAGTTTCATTTACTTCTTAAATCTATTCGATGCTATCCCAGTCGGGAAACGGTTGCTGATCCCAACCGTTGGTGATATACATTCGATACACTCAAGCGAAATGAGTGGTCGTTCATGTGTGGCCGAGTTGTAAGATATTCTTGTTGAACCCAGTGTATTCCTCTCTAGAGGTACACTATCGGAAGGTGGTTCCATACCTTGTCATAGTTGGTAATCCATTATCCAATAAGTGCTCGCGGTTTTGATTGTATACTATATATGTAGAACGTGAGACGAAAGCGTTTCTGCTAGATGATTATTTAGTTGTGGTTGGTAGACATTATTATAATATCAAAAGAGTTTTGGTATAAAGTTTATCGTTTCTTTCAAAAGGATTTTTGAAAGTCAAATCAAATGTTTTGGATTCTCATAAGGGAAAAACCCGTTCCGTTATACGGCGTGGTCTTATGAGAGATCATTTAATTGGTCAAACTGTTTTAAATTGTTTTACTCACACCAATCCCATGACTGACCCAGAGTTTGTTTTGTTTTGTTATCCCTAAACTCTTGGGTGCCTAATTTTGTACGGGCAGTCAAGTAGTCAGGATTTTTTAGATATACGTGGAGAGCTTGAAGCATGAGGCTTCAGGATTATATAGCTATATTTATTTCCGCTATGTTGTAAGCGTTATACTCTGATAATATTACTGTATACATATACTGATTTTATTTCAAAATTATATATCTATTATATGTTGTTCGTTCCGCTATGAGATTCGTATTTACTCTGATGTTGTATGTTCTCCTTCTTCTTCTATTCTAAGTTTCTATATTATCTATTCTCACCCTTAGTTTTCTTTCTATTAGTTTTCTGGTTTCCAGTGTAATTTGGGTTGGACTTGTGTTATTTGGTCAGTTCAAATTGTACCGGAATTTCAGGACACTATAGTTGGTATCAAAGCTGAAGGTTTGGTGATTTACCTTGGCTCTGTAGCGTAGCTCAGTAGAGATGGGGTTCGTAATACCCTAG
The DNA here is from genome assembly GCA_030737875.1 of Allium sativum. Classification (NCBI taxonomy): domain Eukaryota; kingdom Viridiplantae; phylum Streptophyta; class Magnoliopsida; order Asparagales; family Amaryllidaceae; genus Allium; species Allium sativum. Next base: position 840,611,850 of record CM060926.1, read on the forward strand.
ATTGGGTTTGAGTGTATATATATGAGCGCGTATTTGTTATTTGATATAAAAATGGTTTTATATTGTGTAGATTTATTGGTTGAGTGTTTATGGGTTTTGATCGATCAGTTTGATCCACTTTATTGGTAGGAGTTTCTAAACAATCGAATATGATGGGTCGACACGATATGTTTTGAAAAGTGGGTTAATGAAAATAAGTTTACCCAATGTATATTTTGATATAAAGGATTTATATTGGAATGATTATAATATATTGGATATTTTGGTTGTTATTATAATCAGTAAGATTATAAGTAAAATAGTTATGTGAATAGCGAATCAGAATTCATATAAGTGTGATATATGAAATGAAATGAATTAAATCTGAATTTAAATCAGAATTGAAATTACAACCCTGAAAAGTTGGAAAAGTGTTTGTAAATGGAATTGAATTAAGTATATGTGAATTTTAAAATCCTGGGAGATTTTAAATTTGTTACAAGCATTGAAAAGGATATTTTGGAATGGATTTCAAAATGAAAGTATTTAGAAATAGTTTTAAAAGTGAAATAGTATTGAACTCACTTCGATAGCTGGAAAATAGATTTTGATGATGATCATGACATCATAGGTGTTTATTTTCGAGTTGTAAGTGACGGATTACTACCAAAATTTTTGTTTTGAAAATGTTTTGCGAAAACAAGTTGTTTTGAATTTCAAAAAGGGATATTTGATTTTGGAAAAGAAAAGTTATTTAAAAGTCCCAAGGAGAGATTGTTTGATTTAAAACCAAATTGAATTGAAATTTGCAAAAGCAAATAGAAGTTGAATTGGATTAGAAGGAAATCGAGAAATTTGGATTTGTGGAATAAAAACTTGATAATGGAATTTGGATTAGATAAACGAATGGCTGTGTTGGAGATAAAAACAAATTGGAGTTTGATTGGGATGACATTGGTATATGTTGAATGGGCAGTAGATGTAAATGATATAATGATATGTCGTACAAAAAAGGTAAAATTTACATTTCTATTGGATATGAGATTTATGAGCCGAATTAGCAAGCGGCTTGGCTATTTGGTTTTCTTTTGGGATGGAGAAGGCCTAGAGAGGCGAGTTGTAGTTGTACCGATTTACCAGTATAAAGGAGGTATTGGAGAAATTTTTCAGAAATTTCGGGTGTTAGATAATTGTCAGAGATTATGGAAATTTTTGTTAGTAGGAATAAATTAATAATTTAGTTGAAATTAATTGGTACAGTGAAATTGAAGTTAAAGAAGTAAAAATAATTTTTAACCAGTTAATAGGGCATGTTTTCTACCTTTGCAATTTCGAGGACGAAATTATTTTAAAGGGGAAAGAATGTAACGACCCGCACTTTTATGGATAATAAATAATTTATTTAATTATTTAAATAAAGGTTTGGTAATTTAAAATGACAAGAATTAAATAATAAGGAATATTTAATTAATATAAAAATTAAATAATATATTTAAATTCTAGAGTAGTCGGAAATAGTAGAATTCACAATACAATGTGAAGGATCATATATAAGCTATAATTCAGTTTGGAATTTGCTTTAGAATAACGAATATATTATTTAAACGAAGTTTAAATGTATAATTATATCATGATTAAAATCGAGCTCCAAATGGCGTGGCAGTTCGTAATTTGGTGATTCGAACTTTAAATGAATGTACAAAATCCGTTTTAAGCCGGATTTCTATGAAACAAGACGTTCAAAGCTGGTGACGTATATTTTTCTAATGGAAGAGAAAATCGGGATTTCTTCATGTAGATTTTGATTTATGCCCAAATCAAATTTTAGAAAATTCGCTATGGAATTCCTTTATAAATTATAACGATTTATTTACATTAGAAATGGATTTTTCAATATAAATTGAATATCGATTCAGCCGGGATTTGAATATCGAGTTATAAATCCAATTAAAGCTGTATGATATTCTATAGTGAATATATATAATAATATTTATTTATAAATATTAAATTTAATTATTTTTAAATATATTAATATTTAAAAAGGGTTTATTTAGAGCTTTAAAAAAAGCCAGTTTTGCAAATGACCTCCGTTTTCAATGAAACTAAATTTGTTGGATGCGCAATATTAAATTATTGCTAGATTTCAATTTCCGTAATTTTTAGAGTCAATATGTGGCCGTACGGATTTTTAATGTGAAAAACAGTCAATAATTTAACTTTAAAAATGCGCTCTGTGAGCATACAGACTCGGAATTCGGCGAAACCAGTTTCGTTATGTCCGTAATGTCGAACTATAATTGCATGCCCATTTTCATGATTTTTGAGTATTATATGTGGTCGTACGAATTTTTAAAGACATGTACATATAATGGTTGCTTAAAATTTGATATAATAATCAATATAAAAATAATTAAAATTTACTTATAAATATCCTTACCTTTTTCTCCTAAACCTAAAGTCAAACAAAAATCCGCCGCTTCTTTTCTTTCTTCTCAGGAAAAAATCGAGATTTGTAAAATCCTTACAAATCAAAGTAAAATCTTTAAAATCAAAATACTTATATATATGGGTTCGCTGTGTTATTCTCTTCGATTCGGTATCACATTTGAGTCATGCAATTCAAGTTTGGGGGATCGACATTTTCACTGTGTACTCTAGGGTTCCAAATCTCTTGAGAATGAGGCTTCAACGAGAGGTTCCGACATCGGTTTTGAGATCGTGGGATGAAATAGCACCCATGTGCATAATTTTAGGTTGTTCGGTGGATATAAATGTCAATGGTTACTGTTTGAGTTCGAGTGGGCTACTGTTGTCGCGATGAGCAACTTATGCGTGAGTTGTAGGAGAAAAGTATGGGGATGTTGAGATTTCAGTGGGGAAGCTAGGGGTGATCTCGGTTTTGGATTTCAGGAAGGAATGGAGAGCAATGGAAGGAGTAAAGTATGGAAATGGTGCGTGGATCTATCGAAGTGAGGAGCATCTTCGAATACTGCTGCGTGAGGGGCTGGAGTCGTAACAATAGGGGAGGGGGGAGGCGTTGAGGGTATTGGGGTGTTGATGATCTTGACGGGGGAGGAGAGGGATGACCAACAAGCGTTTTACATAGATGGGCCGGAGTGTTCATAGTCGCGAAGTGTAATTGCAGAAGGACGATGCATGAATTACAATCGGGAAAGAAGATCATTTTGGAAGGGTCAATAGGCTTTTTGATTTGGATGTCGGGCCCAAGAATAAAGGTTAAGCCCAATAGCTAAGGCATTAAATTTAAAACCCTTTAAATAGTTATACAAACTAGTAAATTAAAAATCTTAATCATATGTAATCAGAATTCCGCAAAATCAGATCCATTGGGATCATACGGACGGTGGCTACGCAAGGAAATGTCTGGGAGTGAATTCAAGCTCATTACAATTTACAGCGAAATAAATCGTCGGAATCATATCAACGACAGTTATTCGTTATTTAACGATAACCGTCCAATGTGAGTAAAACTCACCAACTCTACCTATTCATATTTTTATAACATATATTTAGAACTGATAAATGATGTTTGATTGCTGTGTGTTGACTGTTTGGTTGAACTGCTAAGTAATTGGTTGAAATTATAGATCCGATTATATATATATATACATATATATAAATAAATTGATTCTGTTTAGCAGAATATTTCATAATGAAATGAAATTGATGTTAATTATATTGTTTAACATCTGTGAATGCAGGGGAACTGGTCGGAGGAATCCAATTGGATTCCTCAACATTTATTTTACTGTTTTTCATATATTGTAGTGTATGATGTGATATATAATCTGTGTTGATTACGTGTGTTGAATGATATCGATCATTGTTATTCGGGTATTTTAAATACCGTAAAAAATACTGGAATGTAGAAAAGGGGATTTTCAAAGTGTATTTTGAAAATAAAGTATTTATATAAAATCAATGGATTTTATATATAAAAGGAAAAGGATTTTATAAAATAAAACATTTCTATAAAATCAAAGAAAACAAATATAAAAGGAAACTATTTGTGAAACAAATATAAAAGGAAAATATTTGTGAAACAAATATAAAAGGAATATATTTGTGAAAACAAATATAAAGGAAAATATTTGTGAAACAAATAGGAAAAGGAAATATTTGTGAAACAAATAGAATAGAAAAGGTAATAGTTAGAAAATAAATAGATTTGGAAAGGAAACACTTATTTAGAAAAATAAATAGAGTTATAAAAGGAAATTTTAAATGAGATTTAAGTGTTAGAAATAAAAAGGAGATTTCATATGAATAATTCTGTAAATAGAATTTGGAAATGGGATACTATTTTAAAATATGAAGTCAAACTTAATGGAGTTAATCAATTTGAGTAAATCAAATTAGAGTTACTCGAAGTAGAATTAATCGATTAGAGTTAATCAAATTAGAGTTAATCGAATTAGAATTAATCGATTAGAGTTAATCGAATTAGAGTTAATTGAATATACTTAATCGAACAAGAGTTAGTCGAATATTTGTTATTCGAAAGGAGTTATCGAATATTAGTTATTCGAAAGGAGTTATCGAATATTATTTATTCGAAAGGAGTTATCAAATATTAGTTATTCGAAAGGAGTTATCGAATATTAGTTATTCGAAAGGAGTTATCGAATATTAGTTATTCAAAAGGAGTTAATAGAATATAGTTTATTCGAATAGAGTTAAAGTAGTTAATTGAATATAGTTTATTCGAATAGAGTTAAAGGAGTAAATCGAATATAGTTTATTCGAATAGAGTTAAAGGAGTTAATCGAATATAGTTTATTTGAATAGAGTTAAAAGGAGTTAATCGAATATAGTGCTTCGAATAGAGTTAAAGGAGTTAATCAAATATAGTTTATTCAAACAGAGTTAAAGGAGTAAATCAAATATAGTTTATTCGAAAGGAGTTAATCGAATATAGTTTATTCGAATAGAGTTAAAGGAGTAAATCGAATATAGTTTATTCGAAAGGAGTTAATCGAATATAGTTTATTCGAAAGGAGTTAATTGATAGGAATTAATTGATAAGAGTTAATTGATTAGAGTTAATCCAGTTGAGTTAATCGATTAGGGTTAATCAAATAGAGTTAATCCAATAGAGTTAATCAAATATAGTTAATAGAATAGAGTTAATCAAGTAGATCTAACTGATAAGAGTAAATCGATTAGAGTTAACCGAATAGTGTTAATTGAATTGAATTAATCGAATATGGTTATTCGAAGAGAGATTATCGAATATAGTTTATTCGAAGGAAAGAGTTATCGAATAGAGATTTATTCAAAAGAGAGTTACGTAAGGAATAATGTTAAAGGTTTAAAAGGTGAACCTTGTATGTTTCAAAGTTAGGAATGTTGTTCAGTTAAGGTCTGAGAGGTAGTTATACCCCAACTTGATTAGGTTCGTTTTTAACTAAGGAATGGTTAAGGTTCGATAGTAAAGGTTGGTTAAATGAATTTAGTTGATAAAGGAAATGGTTTGAGTTGGCATAACAATGCTTTATTTAAACATCTGTTTAAATCCAATGAATGAGTTTTGGATACATTTTCCAAATATAATCAGAGATATTTTCTAATCATAGAAAATGAAATGTTGGATGATAAAGAATACTGGAATGACAGTGATATGTGAAAAAGAGATAGAAATGTTTTCCAATGATTAATAACGTATACTTTCCGAATTTAGAAAATAAGGAATGTTGAATATATAGGAAATAAATAAATTAATGAACTAAAGAGATAAACGTTAAATGATAATTAATCGATGGAATTTCCATCTGGAAATAATATCGTTATCTGCACACATGCTTTTCTTTGATAGTTAACTCACTGACTATCGAAGTTTTTGACCATTTTTCCGTTGTCAATACGGAGAGACCGGGATCAGATTCATTATCTGAAAACCACTCTGTATGGGCGTTAGCGTTGTGATCAAATATGATGAAGATAATTGAAGATGGAGTTTTGCAAGGGCTGTCCTATTTACAGAATAGTTCCTTCGGTTTGTCCAGTCCCAGGACAACCTGTATGGAAAAATGTCTGACAGAGTATATTTGATGGATCACGTAAGTTGATCTCTTCACACGGATGTACGTTTGGTGGCGGAGGAATTCGTTTCACTTAGCTGTATACCCGTTGTTATTTTAGGGTAAAACAATTTGTGATTTGGCGGGTATGACGATGTGACATTCAAAGTGAATAAATGTGTGGTCTGTCAGAGACAAGCGTGGCCTCTAGCCTCACAACTGGGAAATGACAAAAATCGGGCAGGCGACATGGCTAAATGGGTTGCTTCCAATTAGGGCGTATAGCCACTTGATCTAGAGTTTCATTTACTTCTTTAATCTATTCTATGCTGTCCCATTCGGGAAACGGTTGCTGATCCCAACCATTGGTGATATACATTCGATACACTCAAACGAAATGAGTGGTCGGTCATGTGTGGCTGGGTTGCAAGATGTTTTTGTTGAACCCAGTGTATTCCTCTCTAGAGGTACACTATCGGAAGGTGGTTCACTATCGGAAGGTGGTTCCATACCTTGTCATAGTTGGTAATCCATTATCCAATAAGTGCTCGCTGTTTTGATTGTATACTATATATATAGTACGTGAGATGTAAACGTTTCTGCTAGATGATTATTTAGTTGGGGTTGATAGACATTATTATAATATCAAAAGAGTTTTGATATAAAGTTTATCGTTTCATTCAAAAGGATTTTTGAAAGTTAAATCAAATGTTTTGGATTCTCATAAGGGAAAAACCTGTTCCGTTATACTGCATAGTCTTATGAGATATCATTTAGTTGCTCAAACTGTTTTAAATTGTTTTACTCACACACGTCCCATGACTGACCCAGAGTTCATTTTGTTTTGTTTTTCCTAAACACTTTGGTGCCCAATTTTGTACGGGCAGTCAAGTAGTTAGGATTTTTCAGATATACTTGGAGAGCTTGGAGCCGGAGACTTCAGGATTATATAGCTATAGTTATTTCCGCTGTGTTGTAAGTGTTATACTCTGATAATGTTACTGTATACATATACTAATTTTATTTCAAAATTATGTATCTATTATATGTTGTTCATTCCGCTGTGAGATTCGTATTTGCTCTGATGTTGTATGTTCTCCTTCTTCTTCTATTCTAAGTTTTATCTTATCTATTCTCACCCTCTGTTTTCTTTCTGTTAGTTTTCTGGTTTTCAGTGTCATTTGGGTTGGACTTGTTTTATTTGGTTAGCTCAAATTGTACCGGAATTTCGGGACACTACAAAACTATAGTCCAATTTCATGTCCACAGTCTGAGTTATATGCTCTAAATCCTATGTGAAAATTCCAAATCCCATCTGATCACCAGAAAATCGCAAAAACAACGCGAGACAAGGCATCACTCATCAAACGGATGCGAGGATTCGCTTCACTTGAGTGATGCGAGATCACATCCATTGTGATGCAAAATCTCGCATCACCAGGATGCGAGACCTCGCATCACCTAGATGTGAAGCCTCGCATCCACTACTGATGCGAGATCTCGCATCACCAGGATGCGAGACCTCGCATCACCCAGATGCGAAGTCTCGCATCCCCTGTGATGCGAGGTCTCGCATCACCCAAGTGATGCGATGAACTCGCATCACTAGGATGTGAGCTTCCACCGGCGATAGAGCCGATACTCCTTCCGCATTTTTTGCTCCTACTCCATCCTTTCTCCTCCTCCGCCATTAAATCCAAAACCGAGCTCCAATCGAGCTCTAGATCTCGAGATCGTGAACTCAAAAACATTAACTTCATACATGAACTTGATTCCAAACTCGGCTCCAACAACCAATTCATCATCTTAAGAATCTAACGCCTACCTATGAGTTTGAATCGGGTTTGTTTTCCTGGGATAAAGATGCAGCGGATCTGATGCGAATCAAGGTAAGAAAAAGTGAGAGAGAAGGGAGTGTGGGGTTTATATAGCGGAAGTGGAGTTAAGCGGGCATCGGCCCATCGGGAACCCATCGCACCCCGTTGCGGATGCGATTCCTTGCATCCTACGGGGATGCGATCCCTCGCATCCTACGGGGATGCGATTTCTCGCAACCCCCAGGATGCGATTTCTCGCATCCCACCCCGGGATACGAGGTACTCCTCAAATATATGTATGTATGTATGTATATATGTATACGTACATACATATGCGTATATGATATATGCGTGTGTATACGTGTTCATGCATCATATCCCTAACACACATATACATACGTTATGTAAAACAATGGATGACCGAAAAAAAAGTTCCCGTACTCCGAGGGATTTTCGACCCGCAATTCCAGTTATGGCCACAAGCATAAGTTTTCGACGTTGCGGTGATCGAGGCCGATTTGATTTACTAACAGATGGTATTCCCGTAAGTCTAAACGACTAGAAAGCACGCATCAAGAGCTCAAATCAACGACTCGATAGAGCTCCTCGAAGCCTCACTCGCATGGTCATAAACCAACATCATAATTATTACCCGTACTTTACTCTCAAATCCCGATCGCATCGCGCAAAACCACATGAAAGCGTGTGAGCGTACGCGCAATGCGGTGTCGACAATGACTTGTTTACTTTACGACGTAAATGAGAGTTGACCAATAACGTTTAAATTCATGAGTAGGCAGGAATTATATATTCAAACGAGGTACCGATGAACCAGAGTTCTCAACACGCCCAACGGAACGATCACGATAAAAAAATAAACAACCTAGGGATCTCACAATTTTCCAATGCTCCTTTTTTTTCAACTCAAAGCACGTCATGTCAAGACAAGACGTACTTTGGGGGGATTGTTAACTGATATTTTAGTCTAGTTCCCCAAAAGTACACAGGATCCACTCGACTTGACATGTCGCGTGACAACAAAGCTCAAAATGTTGCCAAGACACTAAAGATTCCAGCCGAGAAGAGGTCGAGCGAGCAATGGCTTCACAACTCCTCATAAGGCCCACATCGCATCACACAACCACTCGCATCGCCTCACACTAACTCACCTCGCACCACTCGCATCGTTTCACAACACTTCGTCTCGCACCACGTAAATCGAATCACTCCACTTGCAGCTCCCCTCGCATCGCATATGCAAAGATGCGATGGCAGTCTCATCTCTCAGATATAATGGATCCACATCCTGCAGGATCCGATGCCAACGTATCCCTCTAGATGGGATTCCATCACGTCTCTCAAGATGTGATACCACTGCATCCTATGGGATGCGTGGCCATCACATCAACCAGATGTGATGTCATTGGATCCACCCGATGTGATGTCATCGCATCCAAACGATGCGACTTTCCTATGCACACAATGCATCCCACACGAGGGATGCGAATTTTCTTCCTACCAGACACATGTAATGCAATTTTCTGGTGTGTGCGATCCCATGATGCCATTTTCTAATGTGTGGTCCCCAAATCCTACCAACTCCCACGTAAGCCTTCCACTATAAATACCCCCATGCTCTTTCATTACAAGGGTTGGATTTTTGCTGATTTGACATCTCTTAAGAGCTGCAAGAACTCATTAATGGCAGCGTAGTGCTTGAGGAAGAAGAAGCATAAAACCCCCTTTCCCAAGACTCGTATATGACAACTATGACTACAAATTACATGAAAACACTTGTTATTAAATGCCTAGATGATGTTCATGGCTTATATTCTATTGTTGTGAATAAAATATCAACAAACTACTTCAAAGTGGACGTAGTCCCCTCACGGGACCGAAATACTATAAATATTTTGTCTTATTTACTGCTTTCTGCACTTTCTTTCTCATGAGAAATACAATTCTATAAGTAATGGAAAATGTTTGGGTGTTACGACATTTTTTTGTCGTCAACAACAGTGATGCATTGGACCCGTCTGACTTGGAGAAGAGTTGTATAAAAAGATTTAATTAGAAATGCTAATTACAACCTAGGAATATAACATGAGATCATATTGGGATTATTAATGAACTTAAAGGTGCTAAGTAAAAGATGTCTGATTAATAAGCTAAGAGGTCCATTTCGATGAGATATAAGTGGATCATGGAATTCCTAGTTAACTTGGGGACCATGTCGAAGGATGACTTGTGTTAAATATTTGCTTGCTTGTCTTGAATTCGTATCTATCAGTACCCTTGTTGTTATCATCTGATTCTTGCACTAGGTAGAGGATATGACACACTTTACTGATTTGGATAGTAAGAGGTTCAAAATGAGGGGGCATGAGTGCGTTCCGATAGAACCATGAGCGTGCATTGTTACGAATAGAGAAGATAAGATGCTATAATGCCTATTATTAAGGCTGTGTCTGTTTAGTTGATGGGTTCAGAACTAATAGCCCTGAATGCCATATCTGACACAGGTTATTCACATTCTGGTTAAGAATCAATTCACTGGGTAGAAATTAGGTAAAACCTAATCTTGATATTTTGATAGTCGGTGCAGAAATTCTGGGGATATGAATGAGAAGCTTTTCTTGTTTTGTGTTTTCTACTTTACTACGTTTTCATGTCCATTTCTATTCATCTATCTGAATACTTCTTTATCTTATGCTTATGCTAAAAATCATCGGAACTCGCCAAACTTATGTATGACGTAGTTTTTTTTCCTTTCTCTCTTCCTTTTCCTCTAGGTTTTCAGGGCAGAGGATCGCAACAGTGACTTTTGATCTTTTGATTCAACTTGAAGTTCTTATTTCATGTATTGCTTCAGTACTTGCTTTATGACAATTGTAGTGACTTTTATGGGAGATGACTTTTGTGGTTTTATTCTTGTACTCTGATGTTTTTCTTTCCACGAGACAATTTGTTTTATGATGATGATTCCATGGTATTTTGAACTGTAATGTTGTGACTGATTTAATAATAAATGTTTTAAGAAAATTTCCACCGTGTTTTACATTAAGTCTTGTGAATTTTAGTCTCTGTGTTGTTACTTTATATCGATTGCGCTTCACAAAACTTAACGCATCCTCGTATGGGTGAAATTAAGGGATGTAGGGTGCATATTTGGTATCAAAGAGTAAGGTTACATGATCAGAGCAAAGTTTTTTCGGAAGTGTTTTCATAGCAAAGAATTTTCAAGTAAAACCTATTTTTGAAAAATATATCCCCTCACGTCAATTACAATATTCCTTTGATCTCTTTTTGAATCCCTTGACTCTTCTCTTTTCAGCATATCTGAGGCTCCCAATTTCCTAGAGGGCATTCCATTACGACATGGTTCTGTAGATAAGTAGAAGCCACGGCACCTGCCGAAGTGCAAGGAAATGCCCCACCCCCAACTGCAACCGAGTAGTTCCACCTAATCCAGCAGTTAACTTCTCTAAGTTCTTTAAGGATTTCTGTGCGATGGGCGACAAGCCATTTCTTGGAACGAAGAGTTACGTAGAGTCTCGCAACTGGCTTAGGGAGACATTACATTAGTTTGGATTATTGGAGCTCGATGATAAGGGGAGGATTTAGTTGGCCTCCTGGCAGTCGAAAGAGGAAGCACCATATTGGTGGGAGGTAGCTTAGGCAGAACAGATGGTGGCATCTTGGGACGAGTTCAAAGATATATTCGAAATGAAGTTCTTGTCACAAGATGAAGAAGGAACGCAATCGGAAAAGCTCTTAAGTCTAAAGCAAGGAAGTATGACAGTGAAAGAGTATGAGAATAGCTTTAATGAATTGGCAAGGTTTGGCTTGGATCAAGTTAACATTGCACACAAGAAGGCTTTTAGGTTTGTGAGAGGGCTGAACCAACCCCTCCAAGGACTAGCGATGACACATATTCCTATGCAAGCAACATTTGAGAGTCTATTGGATATGACCCTGATGCATGAGGATCGAAAAGTGGGGAAGAAAGAGGAAAAGGCCGAAGAGGCCAAGCCCAAAATTGAAAAGAAAAGGTTGGGGCACAAGAAGGGTGCAGCGAAGAATGGAGAGAAACCCGATAAGGCGCAAATCAAGACGGATGTTAAGTGTCGTGGCTATGGAAAGGAGGGACACTTTGTCAAAGACTGTATAAAAACTAATAATCCTTGTTCCAATTGCAGATAGATTGGAAATTATACCAGGTAGTGCCCTAAGAAGCATGGTCGGGGGTAGGATCATCCGAAGCACAAGTTTATGTGCTTGGGCAACCCAGACATGTAGTCAGGACCGAGGTAGGAAAGTCACCATAAAAGGTTTGATTTCTCTTTTTTGACAATCCAACGACGACTTCATACCTATTTCCTTGAAGCAAGGACTTTCATCTCATTTTGACCTATAAAATTACGTCGTCTCGCATTACTCTGATCATTATTAGGAACTAGTAGCTTTATTAGCTAGGTAGATTTACACTGAAGAAATGAGATTAACATCGCATCTGCATGTTACTTATCATAAAAGATATTCCTTTAAATAAGCCATTTTCAACCTCTTCGTATATATATGTATGTAATACCTATCTTACAAAGATATGTTTAAGGTTTCATAAGGAATCTTCTTTAATTCTCCTGAAATGATAATAATTATGCTAACGGAGGAATAAATGTAATAAATGCCTAAATAAATATGGGATATAAGCAGCAATTATATGTTAAAATCGTTATTAGAAATAAATAAATATTCATACATGTTTTAAACATATGACTAATACGTCTAAATTTCACATTGAAATACCAATCTCTAATCCAAATTAAATATTATAAGTCATTTTCTCTAAAATCTCAAAAGTATTCTAAAAATCAACTTAAGGGATTTCCATACTCCAGAATATGGTATAATTCTTCATATCAATTTGTAATAGAAAACTCATAACAAGGATTCAAATACTACACAAAATGGATGAAGTATCCTAACTTAGGATTTACAAGTTCATCCCATGTTCTATCCAACACCTTTTTAACTACAATTCAATGAAATCTTATGCAAAATAAGAGATATAATATATGAATGGAATTCATATTCTAAATCACTATAAGGAACCATAAATAAAATTAAAAAAGGATGTCATTCACTAAGAAATCAATAAATATGAATAAATAATAAATTCCGTCGGATCAGTGTAAATAACATAGGATCTGATCATTGAACCGACATTTTGAAATAATAACGAATTTTGGTGGATTTTAACAATAAAATTTATTAAATCTCACAATTCCAAAGGCATATTAAAATCCATAATAAAAAATACACTATATAATATAATTGGAAAAAGTACTAATGTTCCCACTAGCACAGTAGCTTTAGCTCTAGCTTCCTTTTTCTCTGTATTTGTACACCTACCATTCTCCTAAAAAATTGTAGTGTAATTTTTTGTGAATTTGAGAAGAAGCGTTATTAATCAGGATCTAGTATTGTCTATTTCATACCAATGGAAATCAAAACAAACACTACTATAAAAGTGGGCATATTCGACGCTATTTTGCTATGGACGTAGATCAAAAAAGCGTTGCCATAGGCCCTTTTTCAAATAGGCAACACCAGGGACCCGTGGCATCTGCAGCCGTTGCCTTAGCCCTCTAAGGCAACGCTTTTGCCCATCTACTGCCACGAAAAGAAAGTGTTGCATTATAGCCGTAATGCAACACTATTTGCACGTAATGCAACACTATTCAGCGTTGCCTTAAGCATTAGTTAGGGCCTGGCTTCCAGTGGGGCCACGTCAACTTTCCACGTCAGCTGTTTACGTGTCACATGACACGTCATCTCTCTATGTCAGCTGCCCACGTGTTACATGGCACACCGGCTATGCACATCAGTTGTGGGGTCCACATGCGATGGGTAATTAATTATATTTAATTTAATGCAACACCACTGCAATATGTAATGCAACACCACTGCAATATCAATAAAAGCCAACACAACAGTAGAAGAAGGAAAATGGTACACTAGAAGATAGCAAATACAATGCTTTAATTAAAAAAATTGCAATACAGGTTTTCTACAAGAAACTCATCCAAAGCAATTGTTTTAATTATCCAAATATCAAAACTCAAAAATCAGCTACACCGTTTTCTTCATTGTACACAGTAAGCTCGAATTACTTCAACAATAGGTGCACGGCATAAGGGACATTATCCTCCATTCCTGGCCAATTCATTAGCGCATTTTGAACATCTACACATGTGTCCACATCTGCAAAATGTATTACTCATTTATATATATGAATCATATATATGCAGCAATCCGATTGCAATAGGAAATATATATATGTATGTACCTATACAAGAGGGTGGCATCGAATATATATATATATATATATATATATATATATATATATCTGTGTGTGTGTGTGTGTGCATCACATCTGCAAAATGTATCCCTCTGCCTTCCAGAATTAAATATGCACCTGAAATGTGATAACAAGTTATTTGATAAGTGGGAGCATTGAATGGCTATTGGCCTTCTTAACAAAATGTTATGAACACAATTATTACAATTGACTTACTGACCTTTGGTGATTGGTCACTCATGCCAGCCAAGCCCAACAAATAAGCAATTTCAGTATGCTTTATCTTCTGAGCAAAAAGTTTTTAGTTTGCATATTACTGCCACCTACAGTGTGTCACTTCATATCCTTTCAAACTTCAAAACCATATTTTCATCTACATCTTCGACTCCTAAACAAACCTCCAACTCTATAAAAAGTTTCAAAAAAAATAAAAATAAAAATGGAGGACTCTTCACTATGCATCACTACCACTGTTCTTACAGGATATTGGAATTAAGAATTTGAGCATCTCACGCTTAGGCATACTTTGGGTCTGGGGCATGATGAATGGCCTATAAGGGTTATACCCAATAACTCTTTTCTACTAACATTCCCATCTTATAGTAAGCATGATCATGCGCTAATGTTGAAACTTTTTACAAAACGTGGAGGTGCTTTTTATGTGCAACAATGGTCTGCTGAAGAATTTGAGCCTGAACCAGCGTTCGAGGCAGAATCATGGGCTAGAGTTGTTGGCTTTCCCGAGTTCCTGAAGAAAAATGTTCCTGCAATTAAAGAATTAATGACGCCAGTGGCAAATGTGCATGAAAATGACGACTGTTGTTGGTCTCGAATTGACTATAGATCATTATACCTGAAAATGGAATTTTATGAAGGCATTGGCTCGGAGAATACCTTTGCTGCTCAATTCGACAACAAGGTTTACCTCATTAGGGTTCAGCTTTGTACCCTTGCTCATCCTGGGACAAGGCCCGAAATTCTGTTTGTGGGCAATAGGGAGGAACTGGTGGTACCATTTTTTTGTGATCACAGGTAAATTTTACTTCCATCCACAGTTTCTTTTAGTTAATCCACAATATGTTTGGCTAATCGAGGTAAATTTGCCAAAGAGCACAATTACAAAGTATTTATCCAACTATGCTCTATCGTTAACAATCTTATAATGAGACACAACCACACATGCACACACTCACATACATACAAGGTTATAATAGCCTACATTATGAATTTACCCATTAGTTTCTCAACAAAGTATATGGAGTCAGCATAGCATGCTCCTTATCATAGTCAACCCAAAATATAATAGAAGTTTGACACAAAGTGTTCATTCAACTATGCTCTATCCTTAACAGCCTTATAATGAGACACAACCACACATGCACACACTCACATACATACATACATACAAGGTTATAATAGCCTACATTATGAATTTACCCATTAGTTTCTCAACAAAGTATATGAAGTCAGCATAGCATGCTCCTTATCATAGTCAGCCCAAAATATAATAGATGTTTGACACAAAGTGTTCATTCAACTATGCTCTATCCTTAATAGCCTTATAATGAGACACAACCACATGTGCACACACTCACATACATACAACAAGGTTATAATAGCCTACATTATGAATTTACCCATTAGTTTCTCAACAAAGTATATGGAGTCGACATAGCATGCTCCTTATCATAGTCAGCCCAAAATATAATAGAAGTTTGATGCAAATTGTTCATTCAACTATGCTCTACCCTTAACAGCCTTATAATGAGATGCAACCACACGTGCACACACTCACATACATACATACAAGGTTGTAATAGCCTTATAATGAGACACAACCAGATGACCGACATTCAACTAGAAAGTAGCTATACCAACATTAGCATAAAACAACACATTATCACAAGTGGATTATCTTATCTAGAAGTAATCATTTCTTCTTAAAACTATGATCATTTATACGAGGTTCTAATTGGAATACATCAATGATCATGTAATCCCCTTTCAGTCACTCTAACATAGACAATGACTCTGACATGAACACTGACTCTAAAGAAGAAGATTAACATGCCTCTTGGTGGAAAACTATTTATGTATTATGTATGTATATATTCAGTTATGTTTTATGTATGAATGCTTTACAATACTTTATGCTTCCTTTTGACGCTCGCTAGTGGAGTTTGTAAATGGTAGTGAATGCTGGTGATGATTGTTGGCTTGAATGTTTGTGGAAGTTTGTGATTATTGGTGATGAATGCTGGCTTGAATGTTTGTAAATGGCTTGAATGTTTATGAATGGTAGTGAATGTTTGTGATGATTGGTAACCGCAAGCATTTTAATAGTATCTTTGTTTGAATTTAGGTATATTTAACTTTGGGTTTATCATTTATATATGCTCGCTTCCAACTGACTTACATTGAAAAGTAATTTGCAAACCCAAATATAACTATCCAAGTACATAATTACTTATGGATAGATTAAGGTGGACCGTCTATTGCTCCTATCCTGTATAATTACTTATGGTACATAATTACTTATGGATAGATTAAGGATGTTGGTACATAATTACTTATGGTACATAATTACTTATGGATAGATTAAGGATAAATTAAGGTACATAATTACTTGTGGATAGATTAAGGTGGAAGAACTCCCCCTAACCTGCATTTTCTTCCTTTAAATGGAACGTCTGTTGCTCCTTCAAATATAAGGTGGAAGAACTCCCCCTAATTAGTGCAATAGCAATAACAAATGGACTGTCTGTCTCTTATATTTTTCGATGTTGCTCCTTCCTCCGATCTGTAATTCGTGACTGTTAATCGACATTGCGATGTGAGAATGGAAGCTGACGTGAATTTAGGTTTACAATTTGGTCAATGGAAAAAAGGGGAAAGTTAGGAGAGAGAAGATGATAGATGGGATTATTTTTAGATGTTTTTCGTAAGGTGGAAATGTCACGCCAAAATTTCAGTGGAAGAATGCAACAAGGTGGCTGTCCTTGATTGGATGATAGGGTAATGTTTAGATAGGAAACATGGATTGATTTTAACTGTTGGATTAAATATGCATCTACGGTTATGGATTTATTTATGATGGTAACGCAGATTGCTGACCTGGATCGTATTTATGTAAAGCTGCACATTGATCTGGTGTTGCACGTCACAACACAAGAATTCCAACCGCAACAGTGCATTCACGTCTAACGCAGCAACATATGAATACTGTTGCAGAAAATCAAAGAAAGCATAGCTTTCGCCACACTTTTCAGGCAACGCACACAAAATAGTGTCGAATATGCCCATTTTTTAGTAGTGAAATTAAAAAAAATCAATTAAATAGTCTCACAGAATAAATTTCAAAAATAAGAGACATATAAGATTTAACGTGTTTTTCGATATGAATATCCTACTTCCATGGAGACCTAACAACCCTTTTATTTCAATGAAGAAAAAAGATTATAAAAGAGAGAGAATAACAATGGTGGATTGTTCTTACACACTTGCATACAAATGAAGATAAAATTCCTTCATTTAATTAGACATGAAAATGAAGGATTGCTTGGAGATGAACAAAAATTAATTTCCAAGTTGCTTGGAGACAAAGAAAACTAACTTTTAGATATCCAAAAATATTTCCCCAGTTGCATGATCTTATTTGATCCTCCATTTATTTCTCTATATGGCCAAACTAATGAATATATAAATATGCTTCTTTCCTCGTTTATAATTTCATTAATTAATGTGACGACCCGTCCTATTGCCGGTTCAAACCAATCGTTAAACCGACTCAAACCAATCAACAAGACGTATCGCTTGGGGTTCTAATGCATTATTGTAGAAACAAAAGACTTTTCATTAACATCATTAACTTGTCACATCAAATTATAAGGATATATAACAAAGTATAATAAATTACAATACATTGCACAACGGAAATATAAATACATAACCCTTTGCGGAAGACAATCAATGCTCTGAACACTGCTCTAGCTTCAATCCAGAATCCTGCTCTATAAAGTATCCGTAGAACCAAAACTACTAGCTGTCCATGTGAAAATTTATGGGCACCCAGACTTTAGATGGGAAACAATAAACTTTGAGTCAGTCATGGGACAGGTGTGAGAACTATATCCACTATAACAAAAAAATACTTTTAGCAACAGGCAAAATCTATTGCAGTAGGCCTATTGCAACAAGAAAGCACCCGTTTATATAGCGGAAGTTGCAATAGACCGGTCCCTTTTTGCAACAGTTATTTCCTGTTGCGATAAACTTTTTTGCAACAGGCTTTTGCTGTTGCAACAGTATATGGCTGTTGCAATAGATTCATAAATCTGTAAAAAATATACTACATCTTATAGATATTACTTATTAAATAAATTCGGTTTAGTAATAGTTATAACACAGAACGAAATAAATTTAAAATTTTATTCTAACACAGTTTTTATAGTGCAAACAATTACAACAAAAATTCTATAATTTTCATATGCTATTCATGTATAACAATTTCTTCTCTCACGCAACACATTGTTTTCGAATAAAATATTTTACAATCATATTTCTACTCTATCACACATATACTATAACAAGAGAATAAATATCATCAGTTCACTAGAACAAATCTGTAATTCATGCTCCAAGTTTGTTGTCGCTCATGAACGGGAACATGCTTGTCATGGCTCCATCTTTTTCTGCTTGCCAAACACGAACGGTCTGCATTTATGTAGGCATATAAAATTATTCAAGTTAAATTGAAACCTCATGCAAATCGATTTTCGTACGATATACTAAGTATTGAATGCTGAATTATTAAATTCCATGGTAATACAAATTATAGTTAGATTGTGAAGAATGCACTTTCTCATTGTAATAAAAATTACAGAAGTTCTTTTTTGCAATTCAAGGATTGTAGATTAAAACTTACCAGCTATTATAATGTATCTTTGATCTTTGACTTGATTTGACTAGATTGACCAAGTAATACGCCATTTTATCCGACAAATTAGTTGGTGCATGATGCTTCCTTAAACTTATACTCAAATCAGTCCTATATGCGTACCACGACTGCAAAATACAAACATAGTAATAATAGGAATTATTTTGCAAATAACCCAAAAAAGTTCAAATTGCACTCCAGCGTACTCTAAAGAAAGGCCACCTCCATTTGGTTCCATCCTCCTTCTCGATTTTTGCTGGGTTAATCTCCCAATAACTATCTAACGCTCTCCTCTTGCTTGGAGGTGAAGAACTAGCTTCCATCTCATCATCGGCTTGTATCGGCTTGTCATCATCAGTTTATTATACAAATATGAAAATACTGGGCACAACTGTAATCATCAAGGAGAACAGTTTAATATTCTGAAACTGAATATGAAACTAACTTAAAAATCTAACGATGGTACTATACCCATCCATAATCATCTGGTTTATAATGAGGATTCAAGACTGTGGATCAACCATGTTCATCGTACCCCCAACCATGATCACTACAACCACCAAGAGCCAACAATCAAATTATGGACTAAATGTATGGAATTGGAAAATTCCAAAACTACAGTTAAAAAATTTAAGCAATATCAATCATCACCTTGCTAACAGGATATGCAATAGGGAAGCAAATCAATACTAAAACCCGAACAATTGGTGCTACTACAGCTCCAATAGCTAGGCCATATCTTGAACAAACATATTGTGGTAGAAACATCATAATTTCACTAATAATAAAATAAAACCAAGATAAAACCATAATACTTAAATCATAAACTAACCTCCCCCAAAAAAAGAATTAATGTATCTGAAATCAATATATAGCTCCCTAGGGTGAAAGTAAACAACATTACTCATATAAAGAACACTATTGAGCAAATAAATTCAGCGAATAAAAATAGTACCTCCATGGCAGCTGCTTAAGATCGAAATGCCTATAGTCCTACTCGGACTGGTCAGAAAGAGATTGGGCAGTGTAAGTGCGTCCAGATCTGAGGATTGACTTTTGCAACGAGCGATTAAAGGAAGCATAGAATATTGGTTTATTTTTTGGGTACTTGGCCATTGGAAGAAAAAAGGAGGGAAGATGGAGAAAGCGAAGCGATGGTGATTAAGGCAGGAAGGAGAAAGCAGGAGATGAGACGCCAGAAAATCGGTAGAAAATTGGGAGAGAACCGTTGGCTTGAATTTAGATCTAGAATGAGGAATTGGGCAAGGCAAGTGAACAGCTAGGGAAGTGGGCACGAAGTTTAGTGGGAAGCGGTAAAGAAATTTTAGGAGATCCCGCCTTTCAGTTTTCGTAGCTCGCTGAAACGACCCGTACTACCTCGTGAAAGAAAGCCCAGATTGAGTTGAGAACACGACAATCAGAACACAAACATAAAAACATTTCATCGCTTATTACAACAATTTACATCAGAGTACAAGAATATACAGAGTATGAATAAATAAAATACATTCGACAAATATCAGAGATTTACAAATTACAATGCAGTGGAAAATAAGACAAAACAAAACTAAAAGAGATACACGGATGCAGAGCTTTCCGAATATCGTTCCAGCTGTAAACCAGGATCCTGTGAATATAAATCTGCAAAACCAAAACTACTAGCTGCCCGTGTGGAAAATAGGGGCACCCAGAGTTTATATTAAAACAGTAAACTCCAGGTCAGTCATGTGACTGGTGTGAGAACTGAAACAGTTATTTAAAACTATACTTTAAAATTTGGTAAATCAAGGAACCACGTCGTATAACACAGAGCGGGTTTCCTCCCAAGAATACTAGTGCATAATAAATAGCGCAATGCTTTTTAGAAAAATGAAGCTATTATAAGACTCAGGTCCCATCACACAATGCAACGAAAGCCGGAGGACAGAGTTTTACCTTATAATAGCCAAACATTCTTGGTACATTTAAAACAAATCATTTTGATACTATTATAGTGTAAAGTGTATGAAAACAACTTCCAATATAAATGTATCAATCATAGACGGCATAATGCCCCATCCCACTATGTCGCCGTACTAGGATCTACAAATAAAACTGAATTTCACGTATTGGAAGTTGGATTTCCATTTGTGAACCAAGGCAAGGGATTGTCCTTACGACTTCGAGACGCTCTAGCCCGTGTCTCAGATCAGAACGCATCGACCCTTGGATCGTCAGGGCCAGTCCACCCGAAGTGCAGAGGGTGAATTAAAATGCCTGAGCATGCATTTCCCCACCCCATGGGGCGTAAATCTGATCTGTATAAAGACCATACCATTCATCGGCCCCGCAATGCCGATATATCCGAGGCGCCTCGCTATCCATCTTCCACATAAGTAAAACGTCCGGGCGTGAAAAACGCAGACACCACTCCTAGCTAGAAGGAAATGCATGTCCTCCCTAATGTCCTCTCCCATTTCTGGTTCACACCGGGGTGTGAGGCTCGTGAATTAACGCTATACAAAGCTATGCTATATTAAAGCCGTGCTTTGATCATCAACCACAAGACTCTGCTTTTCAACAGAAGCCTTGATCCTTTGCATCTCTAGATGCCGCATAGGCAATTCACGCTACGCAATTGATGTATATCAATCACTCAGAATGAAATCCGATGTCAGACACACATCCATTTACAAGTTCGTTCTGGGTCTGAACAAATCCAGAGGAACCTTATTCCTCGTCCCGTATGTCCAATATAGAGGAGTGGTCCTCGCATATCTGGTCGATCTCCAAGTACGTCTGGAATGATCACCACTTATAACCTTGTCTTGGGTGTACAACCCAATCAAGACATCAGTAATCATCCAAATGGTGTGAAGACCTCCGGTCTTCAACCACCGTCTTCATCGTCGACTCATCGCCGATTCAGTTATTCAGAATGGGATAAACACGGTCTTTCTGAATAACTCGCTTTATAATAAACAAGTGCTAAAAAAACACAACATATGCCTCATTCCAATCCAGAATATTCCTTTATTCAAATATTCTTTTACTTTGGGGAAAGGTTCCCATTAATTTTATCAAAGATTTATTCTTTAATCTTCCTTTGGATATCAATTCAAACCTTTTTAAGGTTTTCCAAACTAGTCAGGATTAGCGAACCTTAACAAAGTAATCATTTATTTAATTTCCCAATCCCAACCTAGTCATCCTATGAAGCAAAACTGGTAATACTTCATATCTAACCCCATAGTGTTATCGGTAAAATTAATTACCATTTCACGTTCAAATCTAATTAATGATTTAACTATCGCTTGGAGCAAAACTGGTGATACTCCATTCTCGATCATTTCTTGAATTTGATAATTTTAGTTATCAAATTCAACTTTCAATCTATTTAAATATTCATTAAAACTCTAATTCAGTTTTAATTTCCAAAAATCATTACTTAATGATTTTTCAAAATTAAGAAATTAATCTTATCTTTAACTGGGTTAAAGAACTAATGTCATTTAACACACAGCTCACGATAAACCCAAAATCTCATTCCATTAATAATGGAATCTTCATGGAATACGGATCAATATATGTAATCGATATGAACTTCCATATCCAACCGATAATATAAATAGAATAATGGTGAATCCTCTTAAATTCCATATATAGTAACAGTCTTCCTCCACAGAAGTTCACTTTGATTATTACCGAACCGTATTCCATTCCATTCCAATTTATTTTATTAAACTGGAAAACTTTACTTTGGAAAATCTCCTTTAAATCTTAACAAAAGATCTATAAATTCCAAATCACATTTCTTTGTAAATCGGGTTAAAGAACGAATGTCGTTAAAACATAGTTCACGATAAAACCAATTCACATTCCATTTTATTCCAATTATTAAATATAATTGGAAACTCTAACAATCTTAATTAAAAGATTTATTCTCTTCACATGGGGTTCAAGAGCAGTGTTACCAAAGACCCCATCCCATCAGTCTCTAATCGTAAATCAGTAAGAGAATAATTCCCTAAGTATTAATCCCAAAGGTCGAAACCAACATCAGATCAATACCTAGGAAACCATTCAACTTAGCTAATCTCTAGGTAGTTTCTAATTTTCTTAACTCCATTAGGTTTAAGAGCGGTATTATTAAAGATACCATTCACAACAAACCCCAAAATCTCATTACATTGTTAATCGGGTTAAAGAACAAGTGTTATTTAAAACACCGTTCACGATAAACTCAAAAACCAATTTCAATTTAATTTCAATTTAATTCCAATTAAATGTTAATTAAATGGGTAAACTTCATTAAATCTTAATAAAAAGATTTATATCTTTTCTTAACTGGGTTTAAGAACAGTGTTAATGAAGACACCGTTCACGACAAACCCAAAATCCAATTCAATATTAAATATAAGGCTCTGAATAGAAAATATATCGGCTTATATTCAATATCAAATTCTGAAATCAACAAATATCGTATTAGAATAACGATATATATATATATATATATCTTCCAATTTCCTCCACAATTTTCGTATAATCGTGGAATCCAATATCAAAATATTCCGAAGATAATTTCGATTCAAATCCATTCCAATTCATATATTGGAAATTTTGGTTATTTTTAAAACCATTTCAAATCCAATTTATTTACTTAAAAATATTGGATTATAATTCTAGTTAAAAACTAGTTCATTTGGATAAAAATATATTATTATCTTTTCAAATTTGGAATTTTTCATCCCAATTCTTTCCAAATCATTTATTATGATTTTACACAAATATTGATATTTTTAATAATTTTGTCAAGGCCCGTACAGTCGATTTCCATAAACGGCCATCGAACTACACTTACATCGACCTTTCCCAAATTTGATTTTTACATAATTCCAAATCCAACCATTAGATTCCAAATTTCTTGTATTCATTAGAATGCTCTTTTCGATACAAACACGACAGTTCCAGTTTTAGGAGAATCCAATGGTCGGATCTCCCGTAATGTCCATTCGAAGTCAATGGTCGAGATCCGCGAACCGCCGCGGCGCGGCGTGTTCTATTCGGGCCATTATATTATATATATAATATATATTTCGTCGATTTCCATTTAAACGTATTTTATAAATCGTTTTAAGTTTGTTTTAAAAACGATTTCAACTTCAAATTCAATTTGTTGACACGCTCTTTTGTCAAAGCTGTCACACGTCAAGTATCTGGTGAGCGACGCGCTCAAGCGTCAAAAAGCACAAAGCAGCAGGGTCGAAGTGGCGTCGCAAATGTAAGGACCAGTGAAGTCTTAGTCGACCCATGCTCTGAGCCGAAGGAGAGCCATCAAGCGGGTCCGGGCGCAGCGCCAATGGGGGTCTGGGGCCCCATAGTCCTGACGACAATTGACCTAGCCTGTTAGGTCAATACTATGGGCACCGCCCGATTCCTACAATTTTCTCCATGCCGAAAGCCCAGAATTGTAACACCCTGTAATTTTATAACATTAAAATTCAAAAATTAAAGTATACTTAATTTTGAAAAGAAGAGTTAAGTGAAATGGGTAGCGCTATTATGTTCGTCTCAAAATTTTGGGTTAAGATAGACATTTGGTTTGCATAAAACGGATAACTTATGAAGAAGTTATTAAGCCTTGAAGTTTGTATGCATACGAGAGATATATATATATAGATATATATACATAGATATATATATATATATATATAAAATATTCAAAAAAAGTTCAAAACAGCGAATCGGGAGGGGGAATAGCCGAACCGCACCATTTTTGGAGTAGACCCGAGCGTCACTGGGTCGACTAGGGGTCGATCCAGGGTATTTGGCTATTAACCCGTGGCCCGATTCGCCCTAAGGGCTGATGTGGCATCTGAGTGGTCCTGATGGTTCTGGTTATCCTTAGGCTAATCCGACGGCTCTTATTAAATTAAAATTCTATAAAAACACTCCTGAGTGGATTTGATTGTAAGAGGTCAAAACGGGTTAGTGGTGGCAACGCAAGTCCAACGGGGTCATGTGCGTGCGTGGGCCCGGGCTGGTTGGTAAGACGTTGTTGCATCATGTAGATATAAGCCGTGCATCTTTGGTGGTATCGGGATGCCACTTTGGGGAGTTATACAACCCACTGTGGGACCAGCACGGGTATCTACGAGTCAAGGAGCCGATCGAATGGGGTAGTGGGTACAACTAGTGGAGATAGGGGCAGACGGCACCTATGAAGGCAGCTAGGGGTACACGAAACTACCATTATCATTATTATGTTCTATAGGCGGGATCAACTTTTAGGGTGACTAGTGGTGGTGCAGTATAGTAATTATCCTATAGTGATTTGGAACGAGATTAACGCCAGAATATTCCTCTTATTTGCTTTTTCATGCCCACTTGTTTCATGATCATATCTTATCTTACCAGTTTATACCTTATCCTAGTTACTTTAATAATTATATTGTTAAAGTTATTATACTCGCCAGACTTTATGTCTGACCCCCTTGTTTTCGCCTCTTTTCTTCCTTTCCCCCCAAGTTCTCAGGGTGTGACTAGTACTAGTGGAGCTTGATCTCGGATCTCTTTCTCTCTCTTTTGGAAGTGCTTGGATTGCTGAAAGTAAAGTTCAGCTCATCTCTTTTATGGCTGCTTGTGTTGGGGTTTATGCTTTTTATTTTATGTACTCTGAAACAATTTATCAAGATGGATATTAACTGTACTTGGTTTATGAAGTTGTTGTAATCAAACTATTTCTCCGCTGCAATAAAAGTTGTTTTAAAATTTTCAAGTACCATTATTTATATCTGTCTTGTTATATTTTGTTCTATACACTAAATACGCTCTATGGAAGTTAATGCATTCCCTTTGTGAGTGACATTAATGGACATGGGGTGTTACACGTGGTATCAGAGCTGAAGGTTACCTGATCGGATATGAATTTTGGAAAACTATTTTTCAAAAAGCATTTTATAAAGTAATACTTTCAAAAGTATGTTTCAAGGAAAGTATTTTCAAGAGAAAAGTTTGTTTTAAAAATATAACCCCCAAGAGCCATATATCTTTCTTTCGAATTCTCCATTTTGAATCTCTTCATTTTTTTTCAGCATGTCTGGAATTCCCGAGATACCCGAGGGGATACCAATACTAGGATGGTTTAGAAGGTATCTGGAAGCTAGGGCCAATGTCGAAGGCCCACCAAATGCTCCTCCTCCTCCCCGTGTTGATACTTTTGCAAAGATATGCAAAGATTTTAGGGCAATGGGCGGGAAACCTTTTCACGGATCAGAGACGTTTGTTGAAGCTCGAAATTGGCTTAAGGAGGTGGAAGATCTATTTGGTATTTTCGAAGTAGAAGATGGAAGGAAGGTCCAATTGGCTGCTTCGTTAATGAAAGACGAAGCCTCATTTTGGTGGGAGGTCACGAACGGAGAGCGTCCGGTGGAGACATGGATGGATTTTAAGCGTAGGTTCGAAATGAAGTTTCTCTCACAAGCAGAAGATAATTTATATATGGAATGATTCTTGGCGTTGAAGCAAGGGGATTTATCAGTAAAGGAGTACGTCAACAAGTTCAATCAGTTGGCGAGATTTGGCTTGGAATTTGTAAATACACCTGAGAAGAAGGCCCCAAGTTCGTTAAACGTTTGAATGAGCCGCTACATGGGTTGACGATGACCAACATTCCGATGGGGGCTACCTTTGATAAACTGGTTGACATGGTGCTTATGCATGAGGAAGAGAAAGGTGCGAATGCTAATAAGGCACCGGAGAAGAAAGGAGACCAGAAGAAGCCACAACAAAAAAACAAGAAAGGCGGGAAGAACAATAACGACAAAGGAAAGAAGAAGTGCTTTAATTGTGGGACACCAGGCCATCTGAGTAAAGATTGTAGGAAAAAGAAGAAGACTGACTGTATCCACTGTGGAGAGGCAGGTCATCTAGTTAAGGACTACCCAAGGAAACAGGGGCAAGGGCAAAGAACTTCTGGAGGGCAACTTCAGGCTCTCATGGCACCAGGGCAGGCGAGAGGGCAGATTCAGGCCCTTATGGCACCAGGACAGGAGAGAGGTAGAAACATTTCCATTGAAAGTTTAGTTTTTCTGTTTGATCATCCTGTTCGT
The DNA here is from genome assembly GCA_030737875.1 of Allium sativum. Lineage (NCBI taxonomy): Eukaryota > Viridiplantae > Streptophyta > Magnoliopsida > Asparagales > Amaryllidaceae > Allium > Allium sativum. The sequence continues at coordinate 840,639,077 of CM060926.1, forward strand.
ACTTTGTTTGACTCTGGCACTTCAGACTCATTTGTATCTGCTTCGTTAGTTGAAATACTGCACCTAAATACTAGTCTAGTTATGGATCCCATAGTAGTCTCAAATCCTATTGGTGGTTCGAATCATCTTTCTATGATTTGTCGGGATTTGAGAGTGCCTATCTTGGGCGTTGGGTTTGAATGCAACGCCTTTGTTCTTGGCTTCATGGGCTACAACTTGATTCTAGGTAAGGATTGGCTAACTAGATAAGGTGCCATCCTAGTTTGTGAAAGAAGGGTAGTTAGATTGTTGACTCATTATGGAAAGACCCTTGATATTTCTTGTGACCCTAGAGGTCCGGTAATGCTTAGCTGCCTAGAATCCCTAGACGCATCCAATGATGATTTGAAATCTGTTTGTGTGGTCCGTGAGTATAGTGACGTCTTCGATGAAGTTCGAGGTTTACCCCCAAGGCGCGAGATAGACATTCGAATATATCTAGTAGATAATGCAAAGCCAGTTGCATTACCAATGCGCCACATAGATCCGAGAGAGAGAAGAGAACTCAGTAAGCAAGTGAAAGAATTGCTTGAGAAGGGGTTCATAAGAAGAAGTATTTCGAAGTGGGGTGCTCCAGTCGATTTTGCTACAAAAGTTGATGGTTCCCTAAGATTGTGCGTGGACTATAGAGAGCTAAATAAGCTAACAAAGAAGAACAGGCACCCATTGCCGAGGATAGACGATTTATTTGATCAGCTGGTGGGTTGCTTCAGTTTTTCCGCAACTGGATTTAGCTACAGGGTTTCATCAGCTAAGGGTGGCTGAAGATAGCATCGATAAGACTGCCTTTAGAACTCCTGACGGTTTCTTTGAGTGGCTCGTCATGCCTTTTGGTTTGACGAATGAACCCGCATACTTTGTTGACTTAATGAGTTGGGTGTTTAGGGAGTTTCTAAACAAGTTTGTGGTAGTCTTTGTAGATGATATTCTGGTTTTCTCTAAAAATGAAGAAGAGCATGCCCTACATCTTAGGGAAGTCTTAGAGACCCTACGAGCGCATCAGCTAAAAGCTAAGTTCTCCAAGTGCCATTTTTGGAGAAAAGAAGTGAGGTTCTTAGGACACGTGGTCTCTAAGGAAGGGATAGCTGTGGATCCCGCCAAGGTGGTGGCAATTCAAGATTGGAAAACTCCTAAGAACGCAACAGAAGTAAGAAGCTTTTTAGGGCTGGCTGGCTATTATAGGAAGTTCATTAAGGACTTCGCGAAGATGTCAGCCCCTCTCACTCGATTAACAAAGAAGAATTTGGCTTTTACTTCGGACATTGACTGTGACGATGCTTTCCAACATCTGAAGAGGGCTTTGACGACAGCTCAAGTTTTAGTTTTGCCAGACGGGAGTAAGACATTCACTGTATATACCGATGCTTGCGGGACAGGGCTTGGCGCAGTTTTAATGCAAGAGGGAAGGGTGATATGCCATGGTGGAAGACAGTTGAAAGCTCGCGAGAAAACTTACCCTACCCATGACTTAGAGTTGGCGGCCATAGTTTTTGCGCTTAATTCATGGTGTCATTATTTGCTTGGCGAGAGATTAGAGTTGTATACAGACCATAAGTCGCTAAAGTAGTTATTCTCTCAGAAGGACCTAAACTTGAGGCAACAGAGATGGATGGAGTTTTTGGCATCCTACGATTTTGAGATCACATATACTCCTGGCAAGGTTAACGTTGTAGCCGACGCCTTAAGTAGAAAGAAGTTAACTTTAAGTCCTTTGTTCGTAGAGCGGTAGAGTTTGGTGTATGTATCTTCCTTTGACTTCGGACCTTCTGTCGATTATGTACCTGGATTATTGGCATTGTTAGAGGTGCAACCAACACATTTGGGTCGAGTTGGAGAGGCACAGCGAAATGACCCACAGTTGGTTGAGATAGTAGGCAAGCTTATAGGAGGGGAGTCCTCGAGTTATCTTGATAGATATGCTATAGATAAGATAGGTTGGCTACGTAGAGATGGAAGACTTTGCGTACCGCAAGACGAGAGTTTGAAGAAGGCAATTCTTGAAGACTCACATCGCTCTAAGATGACCATACATCCCAGTGGTGATAAAATGTATAGGGATATGAAGCGAGTTTTCTTTTGGGTCGGAATGAAGAAGGACGTGGCTGAGTTCATTACTAGATGCTTAGTGTGCCAACAAGTCAAGGCGGAGCAAAAGAAGCCTGGAGGTTTGCTCCATCCCTTAGAGATTCCTCTTTGGAAATGGGAAAGCGTTTCCATGGATTTTGTAGATGGGTTACCAAGATCAAGGAAGGGTAATATGGGGATTTAGGTAATTGTAGACAGACTTACCAAAAGTGCCCATTTTATTCCCGTTAGAAGTAGAAGGACCGCCGCATGGTTAGCATCTGCTTACCTTCGAGAGATAGTTCGTTTGCATGGCATAACCTCTAGCATTGTGAGCGATAGAGATCCCATTTTCACAAGCGAATTTTGGAAAAGCTTACAAGAGGCAGTTGGAACGTAATTATGCTTAAGTACTACTTATCACCCTCAGACGGACTGCCAGACCGAGAGAGTAAATCGGGTTCTAGAAGACCTTATGAGACTATGCATCCTAGACTTTGGAGGAACATGGGAAAAACACCTTCCACTAGTGGAGTTTGCCTATAATAATAGTTTTCAGGCTAGCATTGGCATGGCACCTTTTGAGGCTCTTAATGGATGACCGTGCCGATCATACATGTTGGTGGGAATCGACTGATAAGGTTTTGCTTGGACCCGACATGATTAGGGAGACTTCAGAGAAGATAGACCTGATTTGACGGCGAATGAAGACGGCGTAGGACCGATAGAATTCATATGCTGATAGGAGACGAACCGATCTTGAATTCAATATTGAGGACATGGTTTTTGTTAAGGTGTCACCGTTAAGAAACGTAGTCCATTTTGGATCAGTAGGGAAGTTGGCACCGAGGTTCGTAGGACCCTTTTCAATTATGTAGAGGATTGGACAGATGGCGTATAGAGTAAAGTTACCAGAGAATCTCAGCAGAGTTCATGACGTGTTTCACGTTTCGCATTTGCGTAAGTGTTTACACGATATGGCGGAAGTGGTAGAGCCGAGCACGCTTGAAGAAGTGGAAGTAGAGCACAATGCTACGATCAGACGAGCTCCTACATGCCTTCTCAAATCGGAGGTCAAAAAGCTTCGCAACAAAGAGGTCAAGTTGGTCAAAGTGCAATGGGGAGATGATCAAAGAGACGCGACTTGGGAGACGGAAGACAAAATGGTACGCTGTACCCTTTCCTTTTTGAGGGTATGTTTTAATTTCTCCTTTTTCTACCACTTTGTTGACACTTGTCCTATCTTTTAGTATTATCTTTGTGATGACATCTCCGATCTTTAGTTAGGAAGAACCCTATGGTTGCAAACATGTGTTTGAGACATGTTATGTTTGGTGGATGCAAATGGATGCAAGTGGTTGCTAGTGGTTGCTGGTGGATGCATGTACACACACATTAGGCACTAGATCGACTCAATCACCTTCATGTTGAATATAAATGCGTGTGCATATCTAAATTAATGGATGTATAATGGTTGTGTTATCATACGGATGTTGCATTTTGATGAATTGTTGTGCACACATGTAGAAATAATATGTATCGATAGGATTCTTTCGCATACATAATGGACGCATGGCACTATCATGATTTTCATTAAGGAGGTCAACTGAATCAGTGGACCACCTGATCTTTGCATTAGATAAGGAACATATACACACGTTTTTGCATAAGTTCATATAGCGTTAGAAATTTCTTTAAGGACAGTGGATGCTTGTGGATGATGTTCGAGTAGATGGATGATTGGTTGGTAAGATACATTCTTCTTAACTTAGAGATTCCGGGGACGAAGTCCTTTAAGGAGGGCAGAATGTAACGCCCCGTAATTTTATAACATTAAAATTCACAAATTAAATTATACTTAATTTTTAGAAGAAAATTTAAGTGAAATGGGCTGTGCTATTATGTTCGTCTCAAAATTTTGGGTCAAGATAGACATTTGGTTTGCATAAAACAGATAACTTATAAAGAAGTTATTAAGCCTTGAAGTTTGTATGCATATGAGAGAAATATATATATATATATATATAATATTCAAAAAAGTTCAAAACAGCGAATCGGGAGGGGGAATAGCCGAACCGCACCATTTTTGGAGTCGACCCAAGCCCCACCGGGTCGACTAGGGGTCGATCCAGGGTGTTTGGCTGTCAACCCCGTGGCCCGATTCGCCCTAAGGGCTGATGTGGCATCTGAGTGGTCCTGATGGTTCTGGTTATCCCTAGGTTAATCCGACGGCTCTTATTAAACTTCTATAAAAACACTCTGAAACCCCTAACCCTAATCACATTAATTCATAACAAGAGCCGCCATGCCATCAATAGAGAACTAGAGTAGCTGCCATACACTTTTAACCCTAAAGCAAAATAGAAGCTTGAATCAAAATCAAATCAAATCTAAATAATGATTAGTCTACATCAAAGGCGAGCAATTCAGTATCATAATACAGATCCTAGAAAGACAAGACTATTCTTTTTAATTGTGAGTATGATAGCTTTCACAAAATAATTAATTAATTTAATTATGATAAGATATAATTGGGATTATGAGAATATGATTTTGAATCATGTGATGTAAATTATATGTATGTTTGTTGTGTTGAATCATATGTTAGTCTTATGCAAGTTGGATTATATGTTAGTTCTTATGTGAATCTTATGCAAGTTTGTGATGATTGGATCATATATTCATGTATGAATCTTATGCAAGTTTGGGTTGTTAAAATATATATGAGACAGGTATATGCATATGCTAGTTTATGTGACATTAACCTTTATGTCTAGATCCATATGCAAGTTTACATCTTTATGTTTAGACCCGTATGCAAGTTTACATATTTATGTTTAGATCCATGTGCAAGTTTACATCTTTATGTTTAGATCTATATGCAAGTTTACATTTTTATGTTTAGATCCATATGCAAGTTCACACCTTTATGTTTGGATCTATAGCAGTACATAAGTTAAGCAAGTTTATGCCCATTATCTATGCTAGTTTTGTATCATATGCTAGTTTGAATGAAATTCATATGCAAGTTATTGGCTATGTAATCTTATGTCATGATCCTTAGATCTATTTTATGTGTTATGTGATGTCGTTTTTCTTTTTATAAGTCAGACTATTTGCGAGTCTAACATATGTCATATGAAAACGTACGAATAGTCTAACATAGGGAGTTTGACTCATCTGCTAGTAATACATGTTGGGGCTTGAAAGTGTTCGTTGGGTTGACTAAACTTTTTGGGTTTTATAGAATATGGGTTAGGGATTTCTTGTGACCTAAAAGGAGTCCAACATACTTAGTTTCCTAGAAACATATATATTGGTTGGGTTGAGAAATTCTTTTGGTATCAGCCTGATGTGGATTCCAGTCTTCGGGGCTGGCGCTTAGGGAATTCTTCTCCTAATCAGTATATATATGACGTAGATTTCCAATTTTGACATGGCTTAATGGGCACAAAGTTTTTACTTGCTTCTATCATTCGACTATATCTTCAGGTAGGAACAATTGGGTGTAAACATATGTTTGAGATATGTAATGATTAATGGTTGCAAGTGGTTGCTAGTGGTTGCTCGTGGATGCATATACACGCACATTAGACACTAGATCGGCTCAGTCACTTTTCATATTGCATATGCATGAGTGTTTATACTTGTTTATGGATGAAATTGAATATGTTATCATGTGGATGTTACATATGGATGGATGTTTGTGCACACATATAGTGTTTATGTGAATAGGACTATTTGCATACATATTGGACTCATGGTACTAAACATATTTTGCATTAAGAAGATCAATCAGGCCTGATCATTTGCATTAGATAAGGAACATATACACACACTTTCTGCATTTGTTCATACAGCATTAGAAATCTTTTAAGTAAAATGATTGCTTGTGGATGATGTTTTGAGTAGATGGATGATGGATGGTAGGACACATTTTTCTTAACTTGGAGATTTCGGGGACGAAATCCTTTAAGGAGGGGAGAATGTAACAACCCGAATTTCAATAACATATTAAGATCATAAATCAAGGCAGAATTAAATTTTAAAATAAGAATCAGGGAAAACGGGTTGCGCCATTGCGTTTGTCTAGAAATTCTTCTTGGAAATGAGTCCGAATTTTCGAGAAACGGAGTCCGTATGAGGGAGATATGACCCTCCGAAGTTACAAGAATTTTCAGAATCGAAAACAGCTCGAAATTCAAATTCGAAATTCGAATTCAAACCTCAGCGCAGACTGGGCGGGAGTTTTCCCGCCCAGGACCAGTTCGACCTGGGGGTCGACACTATGGTCGACCTCCCAGGGGCCAGGTCGACCCTATTGTCGACCTGGGGGTCGACCTGGTGCCAAAACCCAGTTTTGATCATTCTGATGTATCTAGACTCGTTTCGTCACCAGATTCTTGACTCTAGACCTATATAAACACCCTCCCACCCCATTCTCTCTACACCAATTCTCTCTAGCCTTATGCTGCTCAAATTCTAGTTATAATTAAAAGAAGAAAAGGGACTACTTCTTCTCCATCAAGACTACGCATAGAGATTTGCAAATTGAGGGTTTTCAGTTAGAACACGATTAATCAAATAGAGATTCGACATCCACTTTTGCTTATTAATTCTCGATCCATGCACTATAAGTTTTAGTTACTTTTAGATTTAAGTATTTAATTATGATATGGCCATGGAATAAAGTGGAATTGGATTTAAGTATGTTTATCGATTCTGATCTATTTCTGTTGCTCCTTGAATCTTGAGTTTTGAGACTCGTCTATCTTTATGATCATGTCAAGTTTATGATCTATTCAGCAGTTTTCTTGATTCGTAATGATGTTATCATCAAGTTATAATCTTTATGCCTATCATGATGATTTATGCTGTTTTCTCTCTGATCTTGTTTTTATTGCAACTTCTACCTCCCCCTATTTATTTTCTTTTGATGAACCTAGGTCAATTTCGGACCTAGGCCTAAACTGCGATTTACGTGCGATTGAATATGGGGAAATATTAGGATATCGCCTAGTTGAATATATGTGTTTGGTAGAATCGAAGGCATAACATAAAAATTGGATATTTTGGTATTACTACCATTAACTTGAAATTGGATATTTGGGTATAGTCATTATAATGGTAATGGCAAGAATGGGGATTAGCATATGTAATTTGACATGGATCTTGATATATGTAATTTGGCTAGAACTTGATATGTATATATTGGCATAAACTTGACATACATGTAAAACGGCATGAATTGAACATATGTAAATTTGGTATAAATTGGGCATACGTAAAACTGACATGTAATCTAGAACTTGGGCATATGATAATTATGTAAAATTTGGAGTTGAAACAAATTTGATAATTTATGACTTGGTAGAGATTTAATATGAACGCGCCTAAGTCGGGTTTTGGGTAGTTGGCATGTATTATAAATAAAAGGCTATAACTTGGCATAACCTTATAGTGAATTAAGGTAATAATTTGGGAATACGTTTTGGGGGCAAAAACATGAATTGTGAACTTGATAATTGGCTTATAACAGGAAATATGAACGTGGTTGAAACTTGGACATGAATATGAACACGAACGTGAACATGGCTAACTCGAGATTGGGTAGAGTTTGCAGTGTAATTCTGCCCGGAACCGCCCGGCATATCCAGTGACTACAAATAATAAGAGTGAGAAGTTAGTCATATCATGTTTAAACCCGAGGTTAGACTGAGTTGTGGCGTAATTCTGCCCGGAACCGCCCGACATATCCAGTGACCACAACAACAAGTTTAACGTGAGTGGTTGATGCATTAATAATTAATTAATGCCAATAAACAGACATGCTAAGAATGGGAAGGTTAAGTAACATATGAATAGTTGACACTTAATCAACATAACTGTTAATCAGACCAATGGAAAGGTTAAGTAATCTGACTAGGCTAATGACACTTAACCGATATGACATGAATGGGTGGGTTAAGTAAACCTGTACTTGATCGCTTGAGAACCCTTAACCATTTTAACATGTTAATTAGATAAGTGGGTGCGGTTAAGTAGATTAATAACACTTAACCAGCACAACATGACAAGTGGGTGGGTTAAGTTAACTTGGATTGATTGATGACACTTAACCGATATGACATGATACACTGGTGGGTTAAGTTAACACAAGGGAGAACACTTAACCAATATAACATGACGTGTGGCAGGGTTAAGTCATGAACCGCTTGAATATACCTAACCAATTTGACACGATGATTTGGTAGGGTTAAATCATGAACCTCCTGGGTATACTTAACCAGTTTGACACGATGATTTGGTAGGGTTAAGTCATGAACCGCTTGAATATACTTAACCAATTTGACACGATGATTTGGTAGGGTTAAGTCATGAACCGCCTGGATATTCTTAACCAATTTGACACGATGATTTGGTAGGGTTAAGTCATGAACCGCCTGGATATACTTAACCAATTTGACACGATGATTTGGTAGGGTTAAGTCATGAACCACTTGAATATACTTAACCAACTTGACACATGATTCATAGGGCTAAGACATGAACATGAACGACAACACTTAGCCAGATTTGACATGACACATAGGCGGGTTAAGTCACGTACTTGAATGACAACACTTAACCAACTTGACATGCTAGACTGGTAAGGGTTAAGTCACGAACTTGAATGACAACACTTAACCAACTTGACATGCTGGACATATAAGGGTTAAGTCACGAATTTAAATGACAATACTTAACCTATTGGACGGAAACCCTAGTTACACGGTCCATTTCAACTGTAACCCAGTAAATGTATCATAGTACCCTGGAACTAGGCAGGGTGGGGCACGATTGCTGGGCTGATTGTAGGTGACCAGAACGACGGCTGAGTTGGTGCGCCAGTGTAGGTTCAGGCGGACTATGGTCGTGCACATAGTCCAGAGTTGAAAAAGCAGGCATTGGGCATCAGTAGGTTTACCTGTGCATGCTTGATTCGTGTCAGTGGTTGGCACCATAGGGCTTGATACACCCTATAGTGGACCTAGCACAAGTGACTACATTCGTGATAGGGTCGTATCACATCGACACATGACGAGCTAGAACTTGTAGGGAACTGATCGATTAATGGATCGTTCCATTGGACCTAGTAATAGGTCATTCATGATATTGGGCCAAGGGATCATTTCATGATTAATATATGACATGGGTTTGGGATACTTGTACGGTTGGTGCAGAGCAAATAGATATCATAGAAATATTTTAATGGCGAAGCAGAGAAATCTTGCGAAATTATACTTAGTTTATCTTGAATGTGAACCTTGCGATGTTATACTTGACAAAAGTCATATGATGTTATTCTTAGTTTTCTTGCCCGTAGCTTATCCTATCATCATGCTTACGTTTACTTTCAGTTTATTCATGCCATGTTATCTTTACCTGTTTTTATGCTGAAAGTCACTAGGACTTACTCAGTCTTTATGGCTGACCCATTTTGTTTTGCCTCTTTTTCTTCCGTTTCCCCCCAGGTTCGCAGGGTGGGAATACAACTTAGTTCGGATGTTACCAAGCTCCCAGGCTCTTTCATGTACGGCTTGGATCTCTTATGGCTATAGCTTGCTTTGCTTTATTGGGGAATACTACAATTTATTTTTATGCTTCTTTGTTTTTGAGCAAGACAAATATTTTAGCTATGTAATTAGGTATTGGAAGTTGATGGGCTTTTATTGTAAATAATTATATTCAATAAATGATTTGAAGTACTTCTACTTTACCTTCCGCTGTTTTATATATGTCTGTCTTGTAATATTTCTGTTCTAGTACCCATAATGCTCAAGTTAAATCATTCCCTTTGTGAGTGACCTTAACGGATGTGGGGTGTTACATTTGGTATCAGAGCAGAAGGTTACCAGACTGGGCAAAGGCTTTTAAAAACCTTCTGAAATTATTTTCAAAACATTTACAAAGAAGCATTTTTCCAAGAAACGTTTTGTTTTACAAAAGGCATATTCTCCAAAGCCATATGCACTATCTTTTGATTCTCTCTTTGGATCTCTTCTTCTCTCTTTTCACCATAGTTTTGTAGGCGTACGACACATGTCGGAGGGAAAAGGAGTGCCCAACCTCCATCTGCAGCTGCAGTAGTTTTTACTTGCGACTAATCTTATTTCAAGCTTTGTAGGGTTGCCGTGCGATGGAGGTAGCTTTCGAGAAACTTGTCAACAAGCTATATAAGGATAGTAAGAACGAGGATAAAGAACACAAGCCTAAGGATGATAAACTTGTTGATATGGTTTAATCCATGAAGGAGGAAAAGGTGAAAGGGGAGAGGCCAAAGTGAAAGAATAATAAAACCCATGACAAGGGAGAGTAACGTTAGTATGGTAAAAAGGGACATGTAGTTAAGTGTTATAGGACAAGGACAGGGGAAAATGACAAGATCGTCGAGAGGGCAATTGTATGCTCTCACTACTAGCATACCTAAGAGAGGTGGTAACGTTTCTGTTAAAAATGTAGCTTTTCTTTTCAATCATACCATGGGAACTTTGTTTTTGTACATCACATCCTTTTAATTCTGCTTCGACAGTTGAGTCTCTGCTCCTTAGTACTAGCGTGGTAAAGGATCCCATTTTTGTCTCAAATCCTGTTGGGGAATCGGCTCATTTATTCATGACTTGTTTGGATCTGAGAATGTCTATGCTAAGTGTTGAGTTCAGAAGAAATGCTTATGTTTTTGGGCTATGGGTTGATTCTAGGGATGGAGTTGTTATCCAGAAATGATACTATTCTCGAGTATGAAAAGAGGGTAGTTAGACTCTTGACTTGCCTCGGTAATGCCCTCGAAGTCCAGTGTAACCCTTAGGGTTCTGCCATGCTTAGTTACCTAGAATCTCTTGATACATTCATTGATCCGCTCGAGTAGTGTTTGCCACTAAGGCGGATGGTTCATTTCGCTTATGCATGAGTCATAGAAAATCACCTTAGTAAGTACATTTGGCAACATGGTTGACATCTATTTATTTTGAAGAGATAGTCTTTCTGCGTGGAATACCTCATAGTGAGTAAACGAGATCCAGGATTCACTAGTGAATTTTGGAGAGCTTGCATGAAACCATGAATACACAGTTATGTTTGAGCCGAGTATACTAGAAAAAGAATAAGTGAAAGTGGAACGAGAGGCGACAGTGAAATGAGTTCCAACTCATATTTTGGAAATTTGAATTAAGAAGCCACGAAATTGTGAAGTTAAAGACGGTAAAAGCACAATGGAGTTAAGCTCAAGGAAATGCGACTTAGAAGATTGAAGACTAGATACGTGCATCATATCTCTTTTTAAGAGTATATCCTTGATCCCTGTTTTCCGGTAAAGCTTACTTGCTTGCTATCTTTTAAGTATATCCTCTCGGTCCTATTCTCAATCCTATTTCAGTTGCAAACCCCATAGGGAGTTTGACTCATCTGCCAGTAATACATGTTGGGGCTTGAAGGTGTTCGTTGGGTTGACTAAACTTTTTGGGTTTTATAGAATATGGGTTAGGGATTTCTTGTGACCTAAAAGGAGTCCATCATACTTAGTTTCCTAGAAACATATATATTGGTTCAGTTGAGAAATTCTTTTGGTATCAGTCTAATGTTGATTCCGGTCTTCGGGGCTGGTGCTTAGGGAATTCTTCTCCTAATCAGTATATATGTGACGTAGATTTCCAGTTTTGAGATTGCCTAATGGGCACAATGTTTTTACTTGCTTCTATCATTCGACTATATCTTCAGGTAGGAACAATTGGGTGTAAACATGTGTTTGAGACATGTTATGATTGATGGTTGCAAGTGGTTTCTAGTGGTTGCTCGTGGATGCATATACACGCACATTAGACACTAGATCGGCTCATTCACCTTTCATATTGCATATGCATGAGTGTTTATACTTGTTTATGGATGAAATTGAATGTGTTATCATGTGGATGTTGCATATGGATGGATGTTTGTGCACACATATAGTGTTTATGTGAATAGGACTATTTGCATACATATTGGACTCATGGCACTAAATATATTTTGCATTAAGAAGATCAATCAGGCCTGATCATTTTCATTAGATAAGGAACATATACACACACTTTCTGCATATGTTCATACCGCATTAGAAATCATTTAAGGACAATGATTTCTTGTGGATGATGTTTTGAGTAGATGGATGAAGGATGGTAGGACACATTCTTTTTAACTTGGAGACTTCGGGAATGAAATCCTTTAAGGAGGGGAGAATGTAACAACCCGAATTTCAATAACATATTAAGATCATAAATCAAGGCAGAATTAAATTTTAAAATAAAAATCAGGGAAAACGGGTTGCGCCATTGCGTTCGTCTCGAAATTTTGCTTGGAAACGAGTCCGGATTTTCGAGAAACGGAGTCCGTATGAGGGAGATATGACCCTCTGAAGTTTCAAGAATTTTCAGAATCGAAAACAGCTCGAAATTCGAATTCAAACCCCAGCGCAGACTGGGCGGGAATTTTCCCGCCCAGGACCAGGTCTACCTAGGGGTCAACACTATGGTCGACCTCCCAGGGGCCAGGTCGACCTGGTGTCGAAACCCAGTTTTGAGCCTGGGTTCATTCTGATGTATCTAGACTCATTTCGTGACCAGATTCTTGATTCTAACCCTATATAAACACCCTCCTTGCCCCATTCTCTCTACACCAATTCTCTCTAGCCTTATGCTTCTCAAATTCTAGCTATAATTAAAGAAGAAAAGGGAATACTTCTTCTCCATCAAGACTACGCATAGAGATTTGCAAATTAGGGGTTTTCAATTAGAACACAATTAATCAAATAGAGATTCAACATCAACTTCTGCTTTCTAATTCACGATCCGTGCAGTATAAATTCTAGTTACTTTTAGATTTAAGTATTTAATTATGATATGGCCATGGAATAAAGTGGAATTGGATTTAAGTATGTTTATCGATTTTGATCTATTTCTATTGCTCCTTCAATCTTGAGTTTTGAGACTCGTCTATCTTTATGTTCATGTCAAGTTTATGATCTATTCAGCAGTTTTCTTGATTCATAATGATGTTATCATCTAGCTATAATCTTTATGCCTATCATGATGATTTATGCTGTTTTCTCTCTGATCTAGTTTTTATTGCAACTTCTACCTTCCCCTATTTATTTTCTTTTGATGAACCTTGGGCAATTTCGGACCTAGGCCTAAACCGCGATTTATGTGTGATTGAATATGGGGGAAATATTGGGATATTGCCTAGTTGAATATATATGTGTTTGGTAAAATCGAAGGCATAACATAAAAATTGGATATTTGGGTATTACTACCATTAACTTGAAATTGGATATTTGGGTATAGTCATTATAATGGTAATGGCAAAAATGAGGATTGGCATATGTAATTTGACATGGATCTTGATATATGTAATTTGGCCAGAACTTGATATGTGTATATTGGCATAAACTTGGCATACATGTAAAACGACATGAATTGAACATATGTAAATTTGGTATAAATTGGGCATACGTAAAACAGACATGTAATCTAGAACTTGGGCATATGTTAATTATGTAAAATTTGGAGTTGAAACATATTTGATAATTTATGACTTTGTAGAGGTTTAATATGAACGCGTCTAAAGTTGGGTTTTGGGTAGTTGGCATGTTTTGTAAATAAAAGGCTATAACTTGGCATAACCTTATAGTGAATTAAGGTAATAATTTGGGAATACATTTTGGGGCAAAAACATGAATTATGAACTTGATAATTGGCTTATAACGGGAAATATGAACTTGGTTGAAACATGAATATGAACACGAACGTGAACATGGCTAACTCGAGGTTGGGTTGAGTTTGCAGTGTAATTCTGCCCGGAACCGCCCGGCATATCCAGTGACTGCAAATAATAAGAGTGAGAAGTTAGTCATATCATGTTTAAACCCGAGGTTAGACTGAGTTGTGGCGTAATTCTGCCCGGAACCGCCCGACATATCCAGTGACCGCAACAACAGGTTAATGTGAGTGGTTGATGCATTAATAATTAATTAATGCCAATAAACAGACATGTTAAGAATGGGAAGGTTAAGTAACATATGAATAGTCGACACTTAACCAACATAACTGTTAATCAGACCAATGGAAAGGTTAAATAATCTGACTAGGCTAACGACACTTAACCGATATAACATGAATGGGTGGGTTAATTAAACCTGAACTTGATCGCTTGAGAACACTTAACCATTTTTACATGTTAATTAGATAAGTGGGTGCGGTTAAGTAGATTAATAACACTTAACCAGCACAACATGACAAGTGGGTGGGTTAAGTTAACTTGGATTGATTGATGACACTTAACCGATATGACATGATACACTGGTGGGTTAAGTTAACACAAGGGAGAACACTTAACCAATATAACATGACGCGTGGCAGGATTAAGTCATGAACCGCTTGAATATACTTAACCAATTTGACATAATGATTTGGTAGGGTTAAGTCATGAAACGCCTGGATACTTAACCAATTTGACATGATGATTTGGTAGGGTTAAGTCATGAACCGCTTGAATATACTTAACCAATTTGACATGATGATTTGGTAGGGTTAAGTCATGAACCGCCTAGATATACTTAACCAATTTGACACGATGATTTGGTAGGGTTAAGTCATGAACCACCTGGATATACTTAACCAATTTGACGTGATGATTTGGTAGGGTTAAGTCATGAACTGCTTGAATATACTTAACCAACTTGACACATGATTCGTAGGGCTAAGACATGAACTTGAACGATAATACTTAGCCAGATTTGACATGACACGTAGGCGGGTTAAGTCACGAACTTGAATGGCAACACTTAACCAACTTGACATGCTAGACTGATAAGGGTTAAGTCACGAACTTGAATGACAACACTTAACCAACTTGAAATGCTGGACTGATAAGGATTAAGTCGCGAATTTAAATGACAACACTTAACCTGTTGGACGGAAACCCTAGTTACGCGGTCCATTTCAGCAGTAACCCACTAGATGTATCATGGTACCCTGGAACTAGGCAGGGTGGGGCACGATTACCGGGCTGATTGTAACTTACCAGAACGACGGCTGAGTTGGTGCGCCAGTGTAGGTTCAAGCGGACTATGGTCGTGCACATAGTCCGGAGTTGAAAAAGCAGGCATTGGGCATCAGTAGGTTTACCTATGCATGCTTGATTCGTGTCGGTGGTTGGCACCATAGGGCTTGATACACCCTATAGTGGACCTAGCATAGGTGACTACATTCATGATAGGGCCGTATGACATGGACACATGACGAGCTAGAACTTGTAGGGAGCCGATCGATTAATGGATCGTTCCATTGGACCTAGTAATGGGTCATTCATGATATTGGGCCAAGGGATCATTTCATAATTAATATATGACATGGGTTTGGGATACTAGTACCGGTGGTGCATAGCAAATAGATATCATAGAAATGTTTTAATGGCGAAGCAGAGAAATCTTGCGATGCTTGATAGAAATCTTGCGAAATTATACTTAGTTTATCTTGAATGGGAACCTTGCGATGTTATACTTGACAAAAGTCGTATGATGTTATTCTTAGTTATCGTGCCTGTAGCTTATCCTGTCATCGTGCTTATGTTTACTTTCAGTTTATTCATGCCATGTTATCTTTACCTGTTTTTATGCTGAAAATCACTAGGACTTACTCAGTCTTTATGACTGACCCATTTTGTTTCGCCTCTTTTTCTTCCGTTTCCCCACCAGGCTCGCAGGGTAGGAATATAACCTAGTTCGGATGTTACCAAGCTCCCAGGCTCTTTCATGTACGGCTTGGATCTCTCTTGGCTATGCTTGCTTTGCTTTATTGGGGAATACTACAATTTATTTTTATGCTTCTTTGTTTTTGACCAAGACAGATATTTTAGCTATGTAATTGGGTATTGGAAGTTGATGGGCTTTTATTGTAAATAATTATATTCAATAAATGATTTGAAGTACTTCTACTTTACCTTCCGCTGTTTTATATATGTTTGTCTTGTAATATTTCTGTTCCAGTACCCATAATGCTCCACTGAAGTTAAGGCATTCCCTTTGTGAGTGACCTTAACGAATATGGGTGTTACAATGAGATAATATTGAATATACATAAATTGTGAATTGGCATAAAATGGCCTTAAAAGGCATATAATTAATTTGAGACATTAATTGGAATAATTGGTATTTATGGACATAATTTTAAGAGACAATTATGGACATAAATAAATTTGGAATTTATTGACAAATTTGAATAGGGATATTAATCCAATTTGGGGTTAAATAAAGATGTGTAATAATTAATCGCCTAAGACACGAGGTTAGACTCTTTTGTGGTGTAAGACTGCCCTGACCCGTCCGGCAAATCCAGCAGCCACAAATGCCTGTCTAATGTGAGAGGTCAAAGGCATGAATTAAATGTGTAACAATTGTAAAGACACGAGGTTAGGCTCGTTTGCAGTATAAGACTGCCCGGACCCGCCCGACAAATCCAGCAATCGCAAATGTCAGCCTAATGTGGGAGGTCTTTACAAGGTTACGGTTCTAATGAATTAAGTAACCCTTAACCAGATAAACATGTGGTGGGACATGGGGGGTTAAGTGGGTGCCTTGGGTGGCATGTGAAATTAAGTAGGTGCCTTGGGTGGCATGTGAAATACGATTAAATGCACTTAACCAAGATTGAAACATGTAAGAAGACATGAATAAGAATGGGGTTAAGTGGGGAAACCTTAGTGGGGACCAAGCATAGGTGGATGGCTTGTGTCAAGCATGAGGGCCCTTTTCAAACCAGTAACCCATTAAGTATCTTTGTGAGCTCGACCCAAGTCGAGGACGGGACATGCTTACTGGATTTGATTGTAAGAGGTCAAAACGGGTTAGTGGTGGCAACGCAAGTCCAACGGGGTCATGTGCGTGCGTGAGCCCGGGCTGGTAGGTAAGACGTTGTTGCATCATGCAGATATAAGCCGTGCATCTTTGGTGGTATCGGGTTGCCACTTTGGGGAGTGATACACCCCACTGTGGGACCAGCACAGGTATGTACGAGTTAGGGAGCCGATCGAATGGGGGTAGTGGGTACAACTAGTGGAAATAGGGGCAGATGACACCTATGAAGGCAGCTAGGGGTACACGAAACTACCATTATCATTATTAAGTTCTGTAGGCGGGATCAACTTTTAGGGTGACTAGTGGTGGTGAAGTATAATAATTATCCTATAGTGATTAGGAATGAGATTAACGCCAGAATATTCCTCTTATCTGCTTTGTCATGCCCACTTGTTTCATGTTCATATCTTATCTTACCAATTTATGCCTTATCCTAGTTACTTGAATAATTATATTGTTAAAGTTATTATACTCGCCAGACTTTATGTCTGACCCCCTTGTTTTCGCCTCTTTTCTTCCTTTTCCCCCCTAGGTTCTCAGGGTGGGACTAGTACTAGTGGAGCTTGATCTCGGATCTCTTTCTCTCTCTTTTGGAAGTGCTTGGATTACTGAAAGTAAAGTTCAGCTCATCTCTTTTATGACTGAGTTTATGCTTTTTATTTTATGTACTCAGAAACAATTTATCATGAT
Source organism: Allium sativum (assembly GCA_030737875.1). Taxonomy (NCBI): domain Eukaryota; kingdom Viridiplantae; phylum Streptophyta; class Magnoliopsida; order Asparagales; family Amaryllidaceae; genus Allium; species Allium sativum. The sequence goes on from CM060926.1 coordinate 840,656,793, forward strand.
GCATATTAAGTGTTACTTAGTTTATGAAGTTGTTGTAATCAAATTATCTCTCCGCTACAATAAAAGTTGTTTTTTAATTTTTTTCAAGTACCATTATTTATATCTGTCTTGTTATATTCTGTTCTACACACTAAATACGCTCCATGGAAGTTAATGCATTCCCTTTGTGAGTGACATTAATGGACGTGGGGTGTTACAAGAATCCTTCACTTCGGACCAGCAAAACCTCGGATCCCTTCAAGAAATTTGACTCCCTCGACAACAGCATTTCCGCCTCATCCTCTCTTAATTTCGCACCCCGCTTGTGGGGTCAAAATTTCGAACCCCATCTACGGGGTCGAAATTTCGAATCCCATCAGTGGGGTCGAAAATTCGAACCCCACCAGCGGGGTCGAAATTTCGAACCCCACAAGTGGGGGCGAAATTTCAAACCCCAACAGTGGGTTCGAAATTTCGAACCCCAGGTGGGGTCGAAATTTCGAATCCCTCCAAGGTGGGTTCGAAATCTCGACCCCAGAGGGTTCGAAATTTCGACCCCACCAGGGGATTCGAAATTTTGACCCCGGCACCAGGGGTGCGAAATTCCTGCACATGGCTTGTTTTGAGGTGAGAAAATGGCTCTTGTGGGTCACGCTGCTCACCTACTCCCACCTAACCTCTTTCCTATAAATACCCCAAGCCTTGGCCTTCATTAGGATCCTTCTCCCTTGGAATTTTTGGACCTTGAGAGCTCCAAATACTCATTAATGGCTTCCAACACCTCCACCATGGCCATGGGAGATGACATGGATAATTAAAACATGACATTCATGTTTTCCTTCAACACTTGAACACTAGCAAGCCTTGCTGCACAACCTATATACCTCTTGGACATTGACGCCTACCTTGCTTATAGTTGACCAAGTCAACTCGTCTAAAGGAAGAAGAAGAAGGGCAATTTAGTTAAAGTTTATCCTACATACAACTTTGTACACAAATATTGTAATATCTCTTGTAATCAAAGAAAGAAATGATGAATGAATATTATAAAGTGGATGTAGGCGTTAGTGCCGAACCACTATAAAAGCTGTGTCTCTCCGTATTTCTTTACTTTACTGCTTATTTGGATAATTGTTCACACATACACATTAGGTGTTGGCGTGCGACAATTTTGTCCGTCAACATTTTGGCATGCCAGGAAGGGGGCGCACAGCTTTGGCCTCTGCATAGGATTAACTATTTAGATTTTACTTCTACCTCATCTTTACCCACTTCATACCATGGGTGTTAAACGCAAGAAGCTCCAACTATCACTGAAGCTCATGAAGCGACGGGAGACGAAGTAAGTCATGAACTTTCTTCGAATGAAGTTCCATCGAACTATGTCACTCGAGAAGACGTTGATGGAATGATCAAGGGCCTCGCCTCAGATTTGAACGCTTGACTCGAGCGACAGGAAGACGCCTTTAATACCTTCTTCGCTTGCATTTAAGATAGAATAAGGAGCACTTCAAGGACGACTGCCCAGATTGACATTATTGGAACAAGCACCAATGTTCCTCCACCCGCGACTCAAGACGCGGGGGCAACCCCAACTTCTAACCAACAGGCCGATGCCACCCCTCAGAACAGAGCCGGCCCTGCTACACTGGGGGGCACCCCAAGCCCCGATACTGCTCCAGCCCGTTACACTTTGGTCGGACTAGTCGCGGGCTCCGTTATTGGCAACGTCACTCAAGCCCCATTGCGTGCAACTTTGGATGGTAGCGTTCCCGCGGCTCCGGAGTCAGGGTAGCGCCCAATGTCACCCCTCAAGAAGGAGTTCAACCAAACTTTAACCTCGACCAACCGATTCCGAACTTGGACTTGAACATTGGGGGCACCAGTGTCACTTTGGATAATTTAAATTAGCTGCTCGCTTTCGGGAATGGGTCAGAGATCGCGGATGTCCTCCATCGGTTCACTCGAGGTGGTGCTTCTTATCTTTAACTGGGTTAAAGAACTAATGTCATTCAAAAAACATCTCACGATAAACCCAAAATCTCATTCCATTAACAATGGAATCTTCATGGAATACAGATCAATATTTATTATCGATATGAACTTCCATATCCAACCGATAATGTAAATGGAATAACGGAAAAGCCTCTTAAATTCCATATATAGTAATAGTCTTCCACCACAGAATTCACTTCGATTATTACCGAATCGAATTCCATTCCAATTTATTTTATTAAACTGGAAAACTTTAATTTGGAAAATATCCTTTAAATATTAACAAAAGATTTATCAATTCCAAATCACATTTCACTGTAAATCGGGTTAAAGAACGAATGTCGTTAAAACACAGTTCACAATAAACCCAATTCACAATCCATTTTATTCCAATTATTAAGTATAATTGGAAACTTTTACAATTTTAATTAAAATATTTATTCTCTTCACATGGGGTTCAAGAACAGTGTTACTAAACACCACATCTGTATCACCCCACATCCGTTAATGTCACTCACAAAGGGAATGCATTAAGTTTCGTGGAGCATTATAAGTAAACAGAACGGAATATTACAAGACGGATAAAGTAGTACTTGAAAATTTTATAATTTTATTGCAACGGAAACAGAAATAGGTTTGGTTGCACCTTCAAAACAAGAAAACCAAGTACATAATATCAGTCTTGTACAAAAGCCTTCAGAGTACATAATTTTAAAGCCATAACCCCCCACAGAAAATGCTATAAGCAGAATCAAAGCCAAGCAGTACATCTTTCAACTTCAAGCTGGAAGAAAGAGATATCTGAACTAAGCTTGAGTATTTTCTACCTGAGAACTGTGGGGGGGGGGGGGGAGGGGGGAAACAGAAGAAAAGAGGCAAAACAAACTAGGTCAGACGTAAGTCTGGTGAGTCCAGTAACTTTAACAATATAATTATTAAAGTAACAGGATAAGAACATAAACTGGAAAGTGAGAAATGACTATACGTAAGCATGCATGACAAGGTAGGCAAGATGAATAAGATAAATGTTGATTGCGCTTGTAATCACTATAGGGTAATTACTACACTGCACCAATGCTAAATATATCACACCGTTACTAGTTTCATACTGAAAGTTGATCCCAACCCAGCAATTGGTAGCCCTCAAGCGTAACATCTAGTAAGAGGTATCTACCCCATACAATCCTTGACAGCCTACTTGCCCATAATAGATACAAAATGTCCCTACACTACCCCTAATCGATCGGCTCCCTAACTCGCATGTACTTATTACTTGTGTCATTCAACCCCGCTTGTTTGTAGATACCTGTGCTGGTCCCACCATGTGATGCATCAATCCCTATGATGGCAACCCGACACAATTCAAGATGCACAGTGTATAACTACTGATGCCCAGTGCCTGCTTTTTCCACTCCGGAGCACGTGCACGCCCGTACTCCATCGGAACCTGTACTGACGCACCACCTGCCGCTATTTTCACCGCTTATAATCAGCCCAATAATCGTGCCCTACCTTGCCTAGTTCAGGGTACCGTGATACATCTATGTGGGTTACTACTGAAATGGGTCCCCGTTACTAGGGCTTCCTAATCAACATGTTATAATGGTTAACTGTTCTCAATATAACCTAACCCCATCTATATGTTTTATTTAACATGTTGTATTGGTTAAGTGTCGCCTATTCATATGTTACTTAACCTTTCAATTGATTCATGCATGTTTATTTAATGGTTAAGTTTGTAGTCCTATATATATAATAATATTACCCACCTACCCAAGATTTACTTATCCCTTCTACTTATCAAGTCCATATGTATTATTTGTTAAGCTTGCCTTAACCCTATCCACTTTGTTCATGTAATATTGGATAAATTGTCTTCTTACTCATGTTAACTTAACCCCACCTACCTAAATCGTTTAGGTATCACATGCATCTTTGATCAGCATTAATTAGTTATTAATGCAAAGACCTCTCACATTAAGTCGATCACTTGTGGCCGCTAGATATGCCGGGCGGTTCCGGGCAGACTTCCACCACAAGCCAGACTTAACCTCGTGTCTAAGCATCTAATTTATGCCTTTGGCCTCTCACATTAGACTGCCGTTTGCGGTTGCTGGATGTGCTGGGCGGTTCCGGGCAGTCTTATACCGCAAACCAAGTCTAACCTCGTGTCTTAGGCTTTCATCTTTTAGCCGATTTATATATTTATTGTCCAAGTCTAGATTTATATGTAAATTATCCATAAGTATGGTCAATTCAAGTTATGCCACATTTACTTGTTATGCCCAAAATTACTTAATTAAGTTATACCCAATTCCCCGTGTTTCAATCGCACGTACAACAAGGTCCAAAAGTAAAACGGAGAGGGATAAAGGAGAAACACAAGAATTGACATAAGGAACAAAATAGGCATGTAAAGGTGTACCCAACTCAAGAATCATGTTATATTGTACATTAACAATAAGTATGGCTAAACTGAGCAAGTTACATCATAGGCCTAAAGATTCAATAGAATTAAACATAAAAGAATCACCAATTTGGTGTACAACATGATAGATTCAATTGTATCAATCACGACAGTCTCATAGGAATAGGTAATTCAGATTTGACAAAAGGATAAGCATGAATCATAATTGATTATCTTACAAATAGGCATAGTTCTAGATTTGATTCATTACAAGTCATGATTCCTATTACATGTTCCAAATCTGAGAAATAACTGAACTTACCAAATTATCACATGTTTACACCCAAACCCATTTACGTCAAGTTTCATGTTTGCTTATTATATACAATTTTTCCCAAACCATAGCCATCATCAATTTTATGTCTTTTTACAAATCACAGGTTATTTAACATTTCCCAAACTTTTTCCCCATCATTCAAGCGTTATACGTGCGCGAATTTCGCATAATATGTTAGGCTCGAAGTTAGCCTAACTCATAAAATGAAAAAGGAAAAAAGGAAGAGGGAAGAGAATCATGGTATCAAAATAGGAAAAAATATACGAGCATGAACTGGTAGAATTGTCCAGAAAAGAATAGGTTATGAATCAAAAAAAGATGACAACTTGCAAATTTGATAAGATCCATTACAGGCATAATCATATGATCCCAATTTACAATTTATCATAATTTCTTTAGTTTAATAATCTTCTAGAAAGCTACATGAACTCACAAAGATTAAGAAAGAAGAGAAGATCTGGAATCTGATTTCTGAAGTTGAAAAGCTAATCTGTTGATATAGGCTTTGATCTTTCTCTTTTATCTTGAATTTAATTAGTTAAGGTGGACGCTAGGTTAGCTTAGCGATAGACAGCATGACAGCTTCATAGAATAGGGTTATGAGGCTTAGGGTTTAGGTTTGATGTGATTATGCAGAAGTATAGAATTAATATGAGCCTTTAGATCAACCTAGGATCCATCCAAACTATCCAGTCCAAGAAAATGCGTCATCAGGCCAATTAGAAGTCACCACGTAGCCCTACGACTCAGAAAATCATCACTGTCCAGAATAGTCAGCAGGGGTCGACCCCTATAGGCGGTCGACACCTATGTTGACACACCTTGGGGGGCGGGGCTGACACCCTTGAGCGGGAGATTTCCCGCCCAGCTGCTTTCCTGAATTTTGAATTTCGAATCGGTTTTGATTATTTAATTATTATTTTAATTTAGTTTCTGCTTACACTTGAAATCTTCTAACCTCCATAACTTCTTCATACTGAATTCGATTCACGCAAACTCAAACTCTATCTCAAGAAGAATTCCGAGACGAACGCAATAGCGTAACCCATTTCACCTAATTCTTCTTCTAAAAATTACGTGTTCTTAAATACGTTAATTTTAATGTTTTAAAATTACAGGGTGTTACATTCTCCCCTCCTTAATGGATTTCGTCCCCAAAATCTCCAAATCAAGAAGAATGTATATCCTACCATCCAACATCCATCTACTCAACCGTTCAATCATAGGCATCCATTGTCCTTAAAAGGTTTCTAATGCTTTTCATGAACATATGCATAGTGTGTGTATAATTCCTTACCCAAATGCAAAAATCAGGCGGTCTACTGATTCAGTTGACCTCCTTAATGCAAATCATGATAGTGCCATGCGTCCATTATGTATGAAAAAGAACCCTATTGATACATATCATTTCTATATGAGTGCACAACCGTACATTCATACAAAAGCGACATCCATAAGATAACACATCAAGTTTCAATCCATATACAAATACATATATGCATATGCAATATGAAAGTGACTGAGTCGATCTAGTGCCTAATGTGTGTATAAATGCATCCATGAGCAACCACTAGCAAACACTTGCATCCACCAAACATAACATGTCTCAAACACATGTATACAACCATAGGATTTTCCTATCTAAAGATCGAGGATGTAAACGAGAGGACATACTAAATGATAGAACAAGTATAAACAATGCAGTAGAAAAGGGAGAAGATAAGAACATATCCTCACAAAAGGGAAGGGTATGACGCACGTATCATGTCTTACGTCTCCCAAGTCGCGTCTCCTTGATCATCTCCCCATTGGATTTTAACCGACATGACCTCTTTGTTGCGTAACTTCTTGATCTTCGATCCAAGGTGCATGTTGTAGCTCGTCTAATCGTGGCATCTCGCTCCACTTCCACTTCTCTAAGCAATGCTCGGCTCCACTACTTCTGCGGTATCATGTAAACACTTCTGCAAATATGACATGTGAAACACGTCACGAACACTACTAAGCTTCTCCGGTAACTTCACTCTGTACGCCACCTTCCCAATCCTCTCTGTAATGGGTAAGGGTCCTACAAACTTTAGTCCTAATTTCCCTGTAGCTCCAAAGCAAACTACGTTCCTCAATAGCGGCACTTTGACAAAAACCATGTCCCTAACATCAAACTCAAGATCGGTCCGTCTCTAGTCAGCGTTTGACTTTTGCCGGTCCTGTGTCATCTTCATTCATCTTCGAATCAAGTCCATCTTCCCTGAAGTTTCTCTCTGATTAGCTCGGGTCCAAGCAAAATCTTATCCGTAGACTCCCACCGACAAGTTGGTGATCGACACGGTCGTCCATAAAAATCCTAATACTACCTTAATAACTGTTGTTATTAGCGAACTCCACAAATGGAAGGTGCTCTTCTCATGTCCCTCCAAAACTTAGGATACATAACCTCAAAATGATCTTCAAGGATTCTATTCACCCTTTCTGTCCGTCCATCCATCTGTGGACGATACGCGATACTCAAACATAACTACGTACCTACCGCCTTTTGCATGTCACCTTTTCCTCTTGCATCAAAAATTGCTCCAAGCCTTGTCCCGCAAGCACCGATATATATATATTGTGAACGGTTTGCTCCCATCTAGCAAAGTCAAAATTAGGGCTAATATCTTCGCAAAGTCCTTAATGAGCTTCCTATAGTAGCCCGCCAACCCTAGAAAACTTCTTACTTCCGTTGCTTTTCTAGGAACCTTCAAATTTTGGATTGCCACCACCTTTTGCAGGATCCACTGCTATCCCTTCCTTAGAGACCATGTATCCTAAGAACCTCACTTCTTTCGTCCAAAAATGATATTTGGAGAACTTAGCTTTGAGTTAATGTGCTCGTAGGGTCTCTAAGACTTCCCTAGATGTAGGGCATGCTCTTCCTCGCTTCTAGAGAAAATCAAAATATCATCTACAAAGACTACCACAAACTTGTTTAGAAACTCCCTAAACACCCTACTCATCAAGTCTACGAAATATGCGGGTGCATTTGTTAAATGAAAAAGGCATAAGGAGCCACTCGAAGAAACCATCGGGAGTCCTAAATGCAGTCTTATCTATGTTATCCTCAACCACCCTTAGCTGATGAAATCCTATAGCTAAATCCAACTACGAGAAAACCGAAGCGCCAACCAACTGATCGAACAAGTCATCTATCCTCGCCAATGGGTGTCTGTTCTTTTTTGTGAGCTTGTTCAGCTCCCCATAGTCCATGCACAATCTAAGTGGACCATCCGCCTTCGTAGCTAAAACAACTGGAGCACCCCATTCCGAAATGCTTCTTTTTATGAACCCTTTCTCAAGAAACTCTTTCACTTGCTTACTGAGTTCCCTTCTCTCTCTTGGAGCCATGTAGCGCACTGGTAATGCAACTGGCTTTGCATTATCTACTAAGTATATACGAAAGTCTATCTCACGCCTCGGGGGTAAACCCCGAACCTCATCAAAGACGTCATCATACTCACGGACTTCATGAACAAATTTCAAATCGTCTATAGATGCGTCAAGAGATTCTAGGTAGCTAAGCATAACTGAACTCCTAGGGTCACAAGAAATATCAAGGGTCTTTCCACAACGAGTCAACGGTCTAACTACCCTTTTTCCATAGTCTAGGATGGCACCATGACTGGCTAGCCAATCCATCCCTAGAATCAAGCTATAGGCCGTGTAACCAAGAATGAAGGCGTTGCATTCAAACCCAACGCCCAAGATAGACACTCTCAAATCCCGACAAAAAATAGATAAATGAGCCGAACCACCAACAGGATTTGAGACTACAATGGGATCCACAACTAGACTAGTATTTAGGTGCAGTGTTTCAACTAACGAAGCATATACAAACGAGTGCGAAGTGCCAGAATCAAACAAATTTCGAATTAGATGATCAAAAAGGAAAAATCAAACTTTCAACAAAAACATTTCTATCTCTCTCCAGTCCTGGTGCCATGAGAGCATAAACCTATCCTCCGGAAGTAGGTCCTGTCCTCTACCGTGGCCTTTGCCCTTGCCCTTGTCCTTGTCCTTTCCTCCTCGGGCAGTTTTTAATCAGATGTCCTGCCTCATCGCAATGAAAACAACCAGGCTCCCTCTTCTTCCTACAGTCCTTAATTACATGGCATGTTATACTACAATAAAGACGCCTTCTTTTTTCATGGGGTTAATTTTCCACTTTTATCCTTTACCTTCTTTGTGGATTAAAGCCATATCAACAAAATTCCTCATCCTTGGGTTGTGCTCCTTAGCCTAAAATCTCTCATTGACCAAGCAGCTAGCTGAACTTTCCTTCCATCATCTATCTCAAAGATACCAAACAAGTCCTCCACTTCCCCGAGCCTATTCTAGCTTCGACCAACGTCGCAGACTTATGAAACGGTTTTCCGCCCATCACACGAAAGTCATTACATATCTTAGAAAAAGCATCTCAACGCGGGGAAAGGGACTCAAGAAGGAAAAAGGAAGAGATTCGAAACAAAGAATTGAAAGAAAGATATACGGCTTTTGGAAATTATGTTTTTCATAATAAACCTTTCTCTTGAAAAATCCTTCTTTAAAACATGTCTTTGAAAATACTTCTTTATAAAAATGCTTTTGAAAGCGGTTTTTTCAAAATCTTTTATCTGTTCTGGTAACCTTCAGCTCTGATACCAAAGGTAACACCCCACGTCCATTAATGTCACTCACAAAGGGAATGCATTAAGTTTCGTGGAGCGTTATTAGTAAACAGAACGGAATATTACAAGACGAATAAAGTAGTACTTGAAAAATTTATAACTTTATTGCAGCGGAAACAGAAATAGGTTTGGTTACACCTTCAAAACAACAAAACCAAGTACGTAATATCAATCTTGTACAAAAGCCTTCAGAGTACATAATTTTATTGCCATAACCCCCAACAGAAAATTCCATAAGCAGAATCAAAGCCAAGAAATACATCTTTCAACTTCAAGCTGGAAGAAAGAGACATCTAAACTAAGCTTGAGTATTTCCTCCCTGAGAACCTTGGGGTGGGGGGAACAGAAGAAAAGAGGCGAAACAAACTAGGTCAGACATAAGTCTGGTGAGTCCGGTAACTTTAACAATATTATTATTAAAGTAACAGGATAACAACATAAACTGGAAAGAAAGAAATGACTGTACATAAGCATGCATGACAAGTTAGGCAAGGTGAATAAGATAAACGTTGATTGCGCTTCTAATCACTATAGGGTAATTACTACACTGCACCAATGCTAAATATATCACACTGTTACTAACTTCCTATTGAAGGTTGATCCCAACCCCGCAATTGGTAGCCCTCAGTCGTAACATCTAGTAAGAGGTATCTACCCTACACAATTCTTGACAGCCTACTTGACCATAATAGATACTAGATGTCTCCACACTACCCCTAATTGATCGGCTCCCTAACTCGCATGTATTTATTACTTGTGTCATTCATCCCCGCTGGTTTGTAGATACCCGTGCTGGTTCCACCGTGGGGTGTATCAATCCCTATGATGGCAACCCGACACAATTCAAGATGCACAGTGTATATCTATTGATGCCCAATGCTTGCTTTTTCCACCCCGGAGCACGTGCACGCCCATATTCCGTTGGAACATACACTGTAACACCCCACTCCCGCTATGATCACTCACTAAGGGAATGCCATAGCATCGGTGGAGTATTTTAGTGAATATAGAACAGAAAAATTACAACAAGACAGATATAAATAGTACTTGAAATTTTAAAACATCATCTCATAACAGCGGAAGTAAAACATGTCTGGTTACATCATAAAACCACAATAAAGGTCAAGTACAATATCCATCAAAATAAAGAAGTACATAATCCCACTCTCATACAATAGCCAAACAAAAGAAAAGATAACTGGATAACTGGAGCTTTACATCTATCCAAGCTCCTAAAGACTGGAACAGCAATCCGATCAAGCTCCACTACTGCTAGGATCCACCGTAGGACCTGAGGGTTGGGAAAAAGATAAAAACAACGGGGTCAGACATAAGTCTGAGCGAGTCCTATAACTTTAACAATACAATCGTTAAAGTAACCAGAGAAGACATAAACTGATATACGGTAACATATAGGGATGAATGGCTACCCTAAGCAGTCAACTAAACGAAGATAAAGGATAAAGACGCATCTACCCTCCCTAAGGTAAATTACTAAACTGCACCACACCAGTCGTTCCTAACTTAAAGGTTGATCCCACCCAAGGACTTATAAAATTTACTAATTAGTACTTGCGTACCCCTAGGTGACCAAGTAGGCGCCACGGGGCCCTACAATCCACTAGGTGTACACACTACTTCCCATTCGATCGGCTCCCTAACGTAGATACCCGTGCTGGCCCCACCGTGGGATGTATCATTCCCCAATGTGGCAACCTGATGAAACTAAAGGTGCACGGCTTATATCTACTCGATGCAACAACGGCTTACCTACCAGCCCGGGCCCACTCACGCATATGAAGCCCGTTGGACTTGCGTTGCCACCGCTAACCCGTTTGCCTCTTACAGTCAAGCCCAGTATGCGTGTCCCGTCCTCGACATGGGTCGAGCCCACAAAGATACGTATGGGTTACTGGTTGAAATGGGCCTCCACAAGCTACCCACCTAAGCTTGTCCCTTTTTCTAGTATATCCCACTTAACCCTTTAATCATGTTTTAATTACATGTTCCATTTTGGTTAAGTATTCTAATCGTATTTTCTATTGCCACCCAAGGCAACCACTAGATTTTCTCATGCCACCCGAGGCACCCACTTAACCCCTCATGTCCCTCTACATGCTAATGTGGTTAAGTGTTTCTTAATTAATTAATTAAGAACGTAACCTTTGTAAAGACCTCTCACATTAGACTGTCTTTTATGACCGCTGGTTAAGCCGGTTGGGTCCGGGCAGCCTTATGTCATAACAGAGTCTAACCTCGTGTCTTTACATTAATTACGTATTTAGTTTGTGCCTAAGACCTCTCACATTGGGCTAACATTTGTAGCAACTGGTTAAGCCGGTTGGGTCCGGGCAGTTTTACGCTACAACTGAGTCCAACCTCGTGTCTTAGTCAATTAATTACACCTAATTAATCACCCTCATAATTTTATATTAATTATCCCTAATTAATCAAGTTTTCTTAACATGGGTAGACCTAACTTAATAGGTAAATTCCCATGGGGTAGACCTAACTCAATAGGTAAATTCCCAACACATAGTATGGGTACACCTAACCAAATAGGCAAATTCCCATACTATGTTTATTTATTTTGTGTTATGCATAATTATATTAATTTCACACAATCTTATTAACTTATGCATTTAATTACCCCATCGTTCCCACGTAATTTCGTTCATGATATAACACATATAAAAGGTGTCAACTTGCATATGAATGAACATGTTTCAAAGGTGCCATCTTGCATATTAACAAACACATAACTTGCATATGAACTTGCATAACATGTCACATAACTTGCATATAATATGTCACATAACTTACATATTCATTTTGCATAACAAACTTGCATATTAGCTTATAGACTTGCATAATGTGTCATCATGAACTTGCATATTAATAAACATGTAACTTGCATATTTACATACATGTAACTTGCATATTAACAAACATGTAACTTGCATATAAAGAAACATGTAACTTGCATATTTACATACATGTAACTTGCATATTAACAAACATGTAACTTGCATATTAACAAACATGTAACTTGCATATTTACATACATGTAACTTGCATATTAACAAACATGTAACTTGCATATTTACATACATGTAACTTGCATATTAACAAACATGTAACTTGCATATTTACATACATGTAACTTGCATAGCATATTACCATGAACTTGCATAACATGCATATGATTACATAGCCCACAACTTGCATATTTAGCATCATGCAAACATAACATACATCATATTAAACTTGCATAAGCTTACATACTCAACATGCATAAACATAAGATTAATGCTAACATCATATCATATGATTCAAAGCTCATTAACCCACATACAAAACCATAAATCTCATCACATCTCATCTAATTAGTTTACCAAAAGATCATCAAAGTGATAGAAACTCACAACTAGCAACTTTGAACACCAAATGAAGAAGATTAAGATGCTAAGAAGGGATTAGAAGTTGATTAGAGAGTGATTAGTATGCAACCCTCTTCATAAAATTAGTGGAGGCCATGAGAGCTAGCATTTTGCCATAGTTTAGTCACTAGGTTTAATTATGAATGAATTAGGGTAGGTTAGGGTCTTATTTATAGATTAGGCAAGTGTTTTAGGCCATAGGATTAACCCTAGATTCAATCCAAGCCATCAAAGCATGTCTTGGGGAAGAAGTCAAGTGTAGGAACCATCTAGGGCCTTTAGATTAAAGATGGACCATGAGAACCATTCAAATGCAAAATCTGCACTTGAGCGAATCGGCCCACGGGTTGACAGCCAAACACCCTGGATTAACCCCTAGTCGACCCAGCGGGCTCGGGTCGACTTCAAAAATCGGCCGGTTCGGTTATTCCCCTCTCCCAATTCGCTGTTTTGAGCATTTTTGCATATTTATTTATTAAATTTTCAATTATATATATATATATATCAATATATATATATATATATATATCTACACAACCCATTTCACTTAATTAAGTATACTTTAATTTGGGAATTTTCGTGAAACTTCGCGAGGCCATATCTTGGTCATACGGACTCCGATTTTCGAAAACTCGGACTCTAATTCGCGTATTTTTCCGAGACGAACGCAATGGCATAGCCCGTTTCCCTTGATTCCCATTTTAGAATTAAATTCTGCCTCGATTTATGTTATTACAGGTTATTGAAAATACGGGTTGTTACATTCTCCCCTCCTTAAAGGATTTCGTCCCCGAAATCTTCAAGTTAGGAAGAACGTATCCTACCATCCAATCATCCATCTACTCAAAGCATCATCCACGAGCAATCATTGTCCTTACAAGATTCTAAATGCTGGATGGATATATGCAAAAGTGTGTGTATATGTACTTACCTAATGCGAAAATCAGGCGGTTACTGATACAGTAAACCTCCTTAATGCAAACCATGATAGTGCCATGCATCCAATATGTATGCGAAACCCTATTGACACATACAAATTTCTACATGCGTGCACAACCATACACAAAAATGCATCATCCATATGATAACACAGCCATGATACATCCATCAATCTAACTACCACATCCATTTATGCAATATGCAACATGAAGTGACTGAGCCGATCTAGTGCCTAATGTGTGTGTATATGCATCCACGAGCAACCACTAGCAAACAATTGCATCCATATGCATCCATCAACCATAACATGTTTCAAACACATGTTTCAACCATAGGTTTTACCCTATCTAAAGGTCATAGGTATTAGCGAGAGGATATACTAAAGATAAGATAAGTACTAGACAAGCAATAAAGGAGAAGTTAAAAGACATACTCTCAAAAAGAAATGGATACAAAGAACGCATCTTTGCTTCCGTCTCCCAAGTAGCATTGCTTTCGTCATCTCCCCATTGCACTTTAACTAGCTGAACTTCTCTGTTCCTCAACTTCCTAGTTTCTGACCCAAGGATGCGAGTAGGAGCTCGTCGAATCGTCGCATCACGCTCTACCTCTACATCTCTAAGCAAGCTCGGCTCTACCACCTCCGCGGTCTCATGTAAGCACTTCCTCAAATGTGATACATGGAATACATCATGAACACCACTAAGTCTGTCGGGCAACTCCACCCTATATGCCATCCGTCCAATCCTTTCCTTAATAGGAAACGGCCCAACAAATCTCGGTGCTAACTTCCCTACGGACCCAAAGCGAACAACATTTCTCAATGGAGATACTTTGACAAAAACCATGTCCCCAACCTCAAACTCAAGATCCGTCCTTCTCCGATCCGCATAAGATTTCTGTCTATCTTGCGCTGCTTTCATCCTTTTTCGAATTAAATCAATCTTCTCTGAAGTCTCTCTAACCATATCCGGCCCAAGCAAGATCTTATCCGTAGATTCCCACCAACATGTAGGAGATCGACAAGGTCTTCCATAAAGAGCTTCGAAAGGAGCCATACCAATACTGGACTGAAAGCTGTTATTATATGCGAACTCCACCAAAGGAAGATGTTCTTCCCATGTACCTCCAAAATCCAAGATACAAAGCCTCAAAAGATCTTCTAAGATACGGTTCACCCTCTCAGTCTGACCGTCCGTCTGAGGATGATATGCGGTGCTCAAACACAACTGAGTCCCTACCGCCTCTTGCAAACTTCTCCAAAACTCACTAGTGAAAATAGGATCTCGATCACTCACAATGCTGGATGGTACGCCATGCAATCTAACAATCTCTCTAACATAGACTGAAGCAAGCCATGGAGCGGTCCTCTTACTCTTTACGGGTATAAAATGGGCACTCTTGGTAAGTCTGTCTACCACAACCCAAATTCCCGTATTGCCCTTCCTCGATCTCGGTAACCCGTCGATGAAATCCATCGAGACACTATCCCACTTCCACTGTGGAACTTCCAATGGGTGTAGCAACCCACCGGGTTTCCTTTGCTCCACTTTAACTTGTTGGCACACTAAGCATCTAGCCACATACTCGGCCACATCTTTCTTCATACCGGCCCAGAAGAAAACTCTCTTCATGTCTTGGTACATTTTGTCTCCACCGGGATGAATAGTCATTCTTGAACGATGTGCATCATCCAAAATAGCCTTCTTCAAACCCTCATCTTGCGGTACACAAAGTCTACCGTCTCTATGCAACCATCCCTTATCATCTATGGTGTATCTACCCAAATGGCTGGACGACTCCCCTCTTATAAGCTTCTCTACCAACACAACCAACTGTGGGTCGTCTCGCTGAGCCTCGCCAATCCGTCTCAAAAGAGTAGGTCTAACCTCCAAGGATGCCAACAAACCAGGTACAAAATCAACAGAAGGTCTGAAGTCAAACAAAGAAAGAAACTCCAAGCTTCGTCGTTCCACGAACAATGGACTCAAAGATAGCCTTTTTCTACTTAAGGCGTCTGCCACCACGTTACCCTTACCAGGGGTATACGCTATCTCGAAATCATAGGATGCTAAGAACTCCATCCACCTTTGCTGTCTTAAGTTTAAATCCTTCTGAGAGAATAAGTACTTCAATGATTTATGGTCGGTGAACAACTCGAATCTCTCACCAAGAAGATAATGGCGCCAAGACTTAAGTGCGAAAACAATCGCGGCCAACTCTAGATCATGGGTAGGGTAATTCTTCTCATGCACTCTCAATTGTCTCCCTCCATAGGCTATTACCCTTCCCTCCTGCATCAAGACTGCGCCTAATCCTGTTCCACAAGCATCGGTATAAACAACAAACGGCTTACTCCCATCCGGGAGCACTAAAACTGGAGCGGTGGTCAAAGCTCTCTTTAACCGTCGGAAAGCATCATCACAATCTACATCCCACGAGAAAACCAGATTCTTTTTCGTCAAGCGGGTTAATGGGGCTGATATCTTCGCGAAGTCTTTGATGAACTTCCTATAATATCCTGCCAACCCCAAGAAACTTCTTACCTCGGTAGCATTTCTAGGAACTTTCCAATCCTGGATAGATACTATCTTTGCGGGATCCACAGCTATCCCTTCCTTAGAGACCACATGCCCTAAGAATCGCACTTTTCTTCTCCAAAAATGACATTTAGAGAATTTAGCTTTAAGACCATGTGCTCGAAGAGTCTCCAACACTTCTCTGAGATGTAAGGCATGCTCTTCTTCACTCTTGGAAAAGACCAAGATGTCATCCACAAAAACTACTACAAACTTATTCAGATACTCTCTGAACACTCTACTCATGAGATCAACAAAGTATGCGGGGGCGTTTGTCAACCCAAATGGCATCACTAGCCACTCATAAAAACCATCCGGAGTCCGGAAAGCAGTCTTCTCTATACTGTCCTCCGCCACTCTTAACTGATGAAACCCTGTAGCTAAGTCCATCTGCGAAAATACTGACGCGCCAACCAACTGATCAAAGAGATCATCTATCCTCGGTAATGGGTGTCTATTCTTCTTCGTGAGCTTATTAAGTTCTCTATAATCCACACAAAGTCTGAGGGACCCATCCGCCTTCGTGGCAAACACTACTGGAGCTCCCCACTCCGATATACTTCGCCTTATGAACCCCTTCTCAAGCAACTCCCCTACTTGCTTATGAAGTTCTCTTCTCTCACGAGGAGCCATGTGGCGTACTGGCAAAGACACTGGTTTGGCATTATCCACCAAATAAATTCGGAAATCTATCTCCCGCTTCGGAGGCAAACCCTTTACTTCTTCAAACACATCCGGATATTCCCGGACTACTCTGACAGAACACAAACTCTCGACCGAAGCATCGAGCGATTCAAGATAACTTAGCAAAACAGATTCCATGGGATTGCAAGAGATCTCGAGAGTGTTACCCAAGCGGGTCATGAGCCTGACAACTCTCCTTTCGCAATCAAGAACGGCACCATTACTGGATAACCAGTCCATGCCCAAGATCAACCCATAGCCCGTGAAGCCCAATACAAAAGCATCACATCTAAACTCAACGCTAAGTATAGAAATCTTCAAACCCAAACATATCATAGACAGATATATGGAGCCCCCAATTGGGTTTGAGACAACCAAGGGATCATCAACTAGACTGGTGTCTAAGTGCAGTGACTCAACTAACGATGATGAGATAAAAGAATGCGATGCGCCAGAGTCAAACAAAGTACGAACTGGATGATCAAACAGAAAAACCAGACTTTCAACGGAAATAGTTCTACCTCTCTGCTGAATCGGTGGAACTGAGAGAACCTGAACTTGCCCCCCTGACTGAGGTGGTGCTATAAGAGCTTGCACCTGGCCTCCTGAGGTAGACCCCGTCTTCTGCCCCTTCTTTGGGCAGTTTTTCACAAGATGCCCTGCTTCACCACAATGAAAGCAACCGGTCTTCTTCTTTTTGCGACAATCCTTACTAAGGTGTCCTGGTGTTCCACAATTGAAGCACTTCTTCTTCGTCTTCTTTTTGTCACCATTGCCTTTTCCGCCCTTGCCTTGTTGTTGCTGTTGCGGTTTCTTCTGATCCCCCTTTTTCTCTGGTGCCTTAGAATTCTTATCATCCTCATGCATAAGTGCCATGTAGACAAGCTTCTCAAAAGTGGCCCCCATAGGAATGTGAGTCATAGCTATTCCTTGCAATGGTTCGTTCAAGCCTCTAACGAACCTCAAAGCCTTCTTCTCCGGTGTATTCACCAACTCTATGCTAAACCTTGCTAATTGATTGAATTTGTTGACATATTCTTTCACCGTGAGATTCCCTTGCTTCAAATTCAAGAACTTCTCCATAAACAGATTCTCTTCCGCCCTTGAGAGAAACTTAGCCCCAAACCTTTGCTTAAAATCTGCCCAAGAGTCAACAGGGCGTTCTCCATTGGTGACCTCCCACCAGAATGAGGCCTCTCCCTTCATTAACCAAGCCGCCAACTTGACTTTCTTTCCCTCTTCCACTTCAAAGATATCTAGCAACTCTTCCACTTCCTTAAGCCAATCTCTAGCCTCTACGAAAGTCTCTGAACCAAGAAAAGGTTTTCCTCCTATAGCCTTGAACTCCTTGCAAACCTTAGCAAAATTATCCACTCTAGGCTGAGGAGGAGGAGCGGTTGTCTCTGGTGTAGTAGCATTGGCCGGACCCGCAGCCGCGGCCCTAGCCTCTTGCAACCTCCTATACCATAGTGGTATAACTAAACCCTCCGGGATGTTAAGATCTTCAGCCATGCTGAAACGAAAGAGGAAAGATTCAAAAAGGAGATTCCGAAAGATAAAGATATGGCTATTGGGGATTATGCTTTTCTTTTTCAAAAACTTTTTCTCTTAGAAGACATGCTTTTGAAAATACTTTCTTCGAAAATACTCTTAGAAAATAGTTTTTCTCAAAAATTTTATCTGTTCTGGTAACCTTAAGCTCTGATACCACGTGTAACACCCCACTCCCGCTATGATCACTCACTAAGGGAATGCCATAGCATCGGTGGAGTATTTTAGTGAATATAGAACAGAAAAATTACAACAAGACAGATATAAATAGTACTTGAAATTTTAAAACATCATCTCATAACAGCGGAAGTAAAACATGTCTGGTTACATCATAAAACCACAATAAAGGTCAAGTACAATATCCATCAAAATAAAGAAGTACATAATCCCACTCTCATACAATAGCCAAACAAAAGAAAAGATAACTGGATAACTGGAGCTTTACATCTATCCAAGCTCCTAAAGACTGGAACAGCAATCC
This sequence comes from Allium sativum, assembly GCA_030737875.1. Taxonomy (NCBI): domain Eukaryota; kingdom Viridiplantae; phylum Streptophyta; class Magnoliopsida; order Asparagales; family Amaryllidaceae; genus Allium; species Allium sativum. Next base: position 840,675,885 of record CM060926.1, read on the forward strand.
GATCAAGCTCCACTACTGCTAGGATCCACCGTAGGACCTGAGGGTTGGGAAAAAGATAAAAACAACGGGGTCAGACATAAGTCTGAGCGAGTCCTATAACTTTAACAATACAATCGTTAAAGTAACCAGAGAAGACATAAACTGATATACGGTAACATATAGGGATGAATGGCTACCCTAAGCAGTCAACTAAACGAAGATAAAGGATAAAGACGCATCTACCCTCCCTAAGGTAAATTACTAAACTGCACCACACCAGTCGTTCCTAACTTAAAGGTTGATCCCACCCAAGGACTTATAAAATTTACTAATTAGTACTTGCGTACCCCTAGGTGACCAAGTAGGCGCCACGGGGCCCTACAATCCACTAGGTGTACACACTACTTCCCATTCGATCGGCTCCCTAACGTAGATACCCGTGCTGGCCCCACCGTGGGATGTATCATTCCCCAATGTGGCAACCTGATGAAACTAAAGGTGCACGGCTTATATCTACTCGATGCAACAACGGCTTACCTACCAGCCCGGGCCCACTCACGCATATGAAGCCCGTTGGACTTGCGTTGCCACCGCTAACCCGTTTGCCTCTTACAGTCAAGCCCAGTATGCGTGTCCCGTCCTCGACATGGGTCGAGCCCACAAAGATACGTATGGGTTACTGGTTGAAATGGGCCTCCACAAGCTACCCACCTAAGCTTGTCCCTTTTTCTAGTATATCCCACTTAACCCTTTAATCATGTTTTAATTACATGTTCCATTTTGGTTAAGTATTCTAATCGTATTTTCTATTGCCACCCAAGGCAACCACTAGATTTTCTCATGCCACCCGAGGCACCCACTTAACCCCTCATGTCCCTCTACATGCTAATGTGGTTAAGTGTTTCTTAATTAATTAATTAAGAACGTAACCTTTGTAAAGACCTCTCACATTAGACTGTCTTTTATGACCGCTGGTTAAGCCGGTTGGGTCCGGGCAGCCTTATGTCATAACAGAGTCTAACCTCGTGTCTTTACATTAATTACGTATTTAGTTTGTGCCTAAGACCTCTCACATTGGGCTAACATTTGTAGCAACTGGTTAAGCCGGTTGGGTCCGGGCAGTTTTACGCTACAACTGAGTCCAACCTCGTGTCTTAGTCAATTAATTACACCTAATTAATCACCCTCATAATTTTATATTAATTATCCCTAATTAATCAAGTTTTCTTAACATGGGTAGACCTAACTTAATAGGTAAATTCCCATGGGGTAGACCTAACTCAATAGGTAAATTCCCAACACATAGTATGGGTACACCTAACCAAATAGGCAAATTCCCATACTATGTTTATTTATTTTGTGTTATGCATAATTATATTAATTTCACACAATCTTATTAACTTATGCATTTAATTACCCCATCGTTCCCACGTAATTTCGTTCATGATATAACACATATAAAAGGTGTCAACTTGCATATGAATGAACATGTTTCAAAGGTGCCATCTTGCATATTAACAAACACATAACTTGCATATGAACTTGCATAACATGTCACATAACTTGCATATAATATGTCACATAACTTACATATTCATTTTGCATAACAAACTTGCATATTAGCTTATAGACTTGCATAATGTGTCATCATGAACTTGCATATTAATAAACATGTAACTTGCATATTTACATACATGTAACTTGCATATTAACAAACATGTAACTTGCATATAAAGAAACATGTAACTTGCATATTTACATACATGTAACTTGCATATTAACAAACATGTAACTTGCATATTAACAAACATGTAACTTGCATATTTACATACATGTAACTTGCATATTAACAAACATGTAACTTGCATATTTACATACATGTAACTTGCATATTAACAAACATGTAACTTGCATATTTACATACATGTAACTTGCATAGCATATTACCATGAACTTGCATAACATGCATATGATTACATAGCCCACAACTTGCATATTTAGCATCATGCAAACATAACATACATCATATTAAACTTGCATAAGCTTACATACTCAACATGCATAAACATAAGATTAATGCTAACATCATATCATATGATTCAAAGCTCATTAACCCACATACAAAACCATAAATCTCATCACATCTCATCTAATTAGTTTACCAAAAGATCATCAAAGTGATAGAAACTCACAACTAGCAACTTTGAACACCAAATGAAGAAGATTAAGATGCTAAGAAGGGATTAGAAGTTGATTAGAGAGTGATTAGTATGCAACCCTCTTCATAAAATTAGTGGAGGCCATGAGAGCTAGCATTTTGCCATAGTTTAGTCACTAGGTTTAATTATGAATGAATTAGGGTAGGTTAGGGTCTTATTTATAGATTAGGCAAGTGTTTTAGGCCATAGGATTAACCCTAGATTCAATCCAAGCCATCAAAGCATGTCTTGGGGAAGAAGTCAAGTGTAGGAACCATCTAGGGCCTTTAGATTAAAGATGGACCATGAGAACCATTCAAATGCAAAATCTGCACTTGAGCGAATCGGCCCACGGGTTGACAGCCAAACACCCTGGATTAACCCCTAGTCGACCCAGCGGGCTCGGGTCGACTTCAAAAATCGGCCGGTTCGGTTATTCCCCTCTCCCAATTCGCTGTTTTGAGCATTTTTGCATATTTATTTATTAAATTTTCAATTATATATATATATATATATATATATCAATATATATATATATATATATCTACACAACCCATTTCACTTAATTAAGTATACTTTAATTTGGGAATTTTCGTGAAACTTCGCGAGGCCATATCTTGGTCATACGGACTCCGATTTTCGAAAACTCGGACTCTAATTCGCGTATTTTTCCGAGACGAACGCAATGGCATAGCCCGTTTCCCTTGATTCCCATTTTAGAATTAAATTCTGCCTCGATTTATGTTATTACAGGTTATTGAAAATACGGGTTGTTACATACACTGACACACCACCCGCCGCTATTTTGACTGGTTATAATCAACCTAGTAATTGTGCCCTACCCTGCCTAGTTCAGGGTACTGTGATACATCTATGTGGATTACTACTGAAATGGGTCCCGTTACTAGGGCTTCCTAATCAACATGTTATAACGGTTAAGTGTTCTCAGTATAACCTAACCCCATCCATCTGTTTTAATTAACATGTTGTATTGGTTAAGTGTCGCCTATTCATATGTTACTTAACCTTTCAATTGATTCACGCATGTTTATTTAATGGTTAAGTTTGTGGGCCTATATATAATAATATTACCCACCTACCCAAGATTTACTTAACCCTTCTACTTGTCAAGTCCATATGTATTATTGGTTAAGCTTGCCTTAACCCTATCCGCTTTGTTTATGTAATATTGGTTGAGTTGTCTTCTTAATCATGTTAACTTAACCCCACCTACCTAAATCGTTTAGGTATCATATGCATCTTTGATCAGCATTAATTAGTTATTAATGCACAGACCTCTCACATTAAGTCGATCAATTGTGGCCGCTGGATATGCCGGGCGGTTCCGGGCAGACTTCCACCACAAGCCAGACTTAACCTCGTGTCTAAGCATCTAATTTATTCCTTTGACCTCTCACATTAGACTGCCGTTTGCGGTTGCTGGATGTGTCGGGCGGTTCCGGGCAGTCTTATACCGCAAACCAAGTCTAACCTCGTGTCTTAGGCTTTCATCTTTTAGCCAATTTATATATTTATTGTCCAAGTCAAGATTTATATGTAAATTATCCATAAATGTGGTAAATTCAAGTTATGCCACATTTACTTGTTATGCCCAAAATTACTTAATTAAGTTATACCCAATTCTCCACGTTTCAATTGCACGTACAACAAGGTCCAAAAGTAAAACGGAAAGGGATAAAGGAGAAACACAAGAATTGACATAAGGAACAAAATAGGCATGTAAAGGTGTACCCAACTCAAGAATCAAGTTTCCAATAGACATATTATACATTAACAATAAGTATGGCTAAACTGAGCAAGTTACATCATAGGCATAAAGATTCGATAGAATTGAACATAAAAGAATCACCAATTTGGTGTACAACATGATAGGTTCCATTGTATCAATCACGACAGTCTCATAAGCATAGGTAATTCAGATTTGACAAAAGGATAAGCATGAATCATAATTAATTATCTTACAATTAGGCATAGTTCTAGATTCGATTCATTACCAGTCATGATTCCTATTACATGTTCAAAATCTGAGAAATAACTGAACTTACCAAATTATCACATGTTTACACCCAAACCCATTTACGTCACGTTTCATGTTTGCTTATTATATACAATTTTCCCCAAACCATAGCCATCATCCATTTTATTCCTTTTTACAAATCACAGGTTATTTAACATTTCCCAAACTTTCCCCCCATCGTTCAACTGTTATACGTGCGCAAATTTCGCATGCTATGTTAGGCTCGAAGTTAGCCTAACTCATAAAAAGAAAACGGAAAAAGGAAGAGGGAAGAGAATCATGGTATCAAAATAGGCATAAATATACGAGCATGGACAAGCATGAACTGATAGAATTGATCAGAAAAGCATAGGTTATGATAAAAAAAAGATGACAACTTGCAAATTTGATAAGATCCATTATAGGCATAATCATATGATCCCAATTTACAACTTATCATAATTACTTTAGTTTAATTATCTTGTGAAAGCTACATGAACTCACAGAGATTAAGAAAGAAGAGAAGACCTGGAATCTGATTTATGAAGTTGATAAGCTAATCCGTTCATGTAGGCTTTGATCTTTCTCTTTTATCTTGAATTTGATTAGTTAAGGTGGAGGCTAATTTAGCTTAGAGATGGACAGCATGACGGCTTCATAGAATATGGTTATAAGGTTTAGGGTTTAGGTTTCATGTGATTATATAGAAGTGCATAATTAATATGAGCCTTTAGATCAACCTAGGATCCATCCAGTCTAAGAAAATGCGTCATTAGGCCAATCAGAATTCGCCACATTGCCCTACGACTCAGAAAATCATCACTGTCCAGATCAGTCAGCAGGGGTCGACCCCTACGGGGGAGTGGGGGGTGGTGTCGACACCTATGTCGACACCCCCGGGGCAGTCGACACCCCTAAGCGAGAGATCTCCCGCCCAGTTGCTTTCCTAAATTTTGAATTTCAAATCTGTTTTGATTATTAAATTATTATTTTAATTTAATTTCTACTTACACTTGAAATCTTCTAACCTCCATAACTTCTTCATATAGAATCCGATACACGCAAATTCGGACTCTATCTCAAGCAGAATTCCGAGACGAACGCAATGGCGTAACCTGTTTCACCTAATTCTTCTTCAAAAAATTAAATGTTCTTAAATTTGTTAATTTTAATGTTTTAAAATTAGAGGGTATTACACCATCCATCAGTCTCTATCCGTAAATCAGTAAGAGAACAATTCCCTAAGTATTAATCTCGAAGGTCGAAACCAACATCATATCAATACCCAGGAAACCATTCAACTTATCTAATCTCTAGTTAGTTTCTAATTTTCTTAACTCCATTAGTCTTAAGAGAGGTATTATTAAAGATACCATTCACGACAAACCCCAAAATCTCATTCCATTATTAATCGGGTTAAAGAACAAGTGTTATTTAAAACACCTTTCACGACAAACCCAAAAACCAATTTCAATTTAATTCGAATTAAATGTTAATTAAATGGGTAAACTTCATTAAATCTTAATAAAAAAATTATATCTTTTCTCAATTAGGTTTGAGAACAGTGTTAATGAAGACACCGTTCACGACAAACCCAAAATCCAATTCAATATGAAATACAAGGCTCTGAATAGAAAATATATCGGCTTATATTCAATATCAAATTCTGAAATCAACAAATATCATATTGGAATAACGAGATATATATATCTTCTAAATTCTTCCACAATGTCCGTATAAACACGAAATCCAATATCGAAATATTCCGAAGATAATTTCAATTCAAATCCATTCCAATTAATATACTGGAAATTCTGGTTATTTTTAAAACCATTACAAATCCAATTTATTTATCTAAAAATATTGGATTATAATTCCAGTTAATAACTAGTTCATTTCGATAAAAATATAATTTTATCTTTTCAAATATAGAATTTTTCATCCCAATTCTTTCCAAATCATTTATTATGATTTTACACAAGTTATTGATAATTTTAATAATTTTATCAAGGCCCATACAGTCGATTTTCATAAATGGCCATCGAACTACACTTACAGCGACCTTTTTCAAATTTGATTTGGACATAATTCCAAATCCAACCGTTAGATTTCAAATTCCTTGTATTCGTTAGAAAGATCTTTTCGATACGAACCCAACGGATCTGGGTTTAGGAGAATCCAACGGTCGGATCTCCCGTAATGTCCATTCGAAGTCAATGGTCGAAATTCGCGAACTGCCGCGGCGCGTTCTATTCAGGCCATATATTATATATATAATATATATTTCATCAATTTCCATTTAAAAAGTATTTTATGAATCATTTTAAATTCGTTTTAAAAACGATTTCAAATTCATATTCAATTTTAAATCAAAATTGAATATTCCATATCATTAATATATAAATGATAATATTTTCAAAACATCAGATTTTGAAATCAATTCCTTTTTGATATTCATTATAGAAATGAATACAATCGATATAAATATCGTTCACGTCAAAATGGCGTTAATATAATCAACAAGGCTATATATATTTAAATATATTTGTGTCCATCCCAAATCGGACATCAAAATCATATTTTGATCTTTTACTGAATATTATTTTAAAATATTCATTATTTTAAAATATTTGTTATTTTAAAATATTTATTCTTTCTGAACTGGAATGAAACACAGCCAATTACCATATAATGTTATTTATATGGATTTCATACAATACATGTGTTAATCAAAATCAATCAACCATCATCTAGAGTGCATCACACAACTGCATAAGCATTAAGTATAAATAATTAACGCTTACAATAGCCTGTCAACCAATCGATTGACATGCAACAAAACAATTAGGATTAGTGTGCGTCAAATATCGTCTTAATACCCATGTGGGGTTTCAATCAACAAATAATGAATTTTATTTGTGCAGTTGGGCGATGTGTAAAATTTATCTTCCCAATCAATATCAGTCAAATCAGTGTACATAAACAAATCGTCTGATTTGTAAATGAATATTTATTTTCATTCATATATCTGTTAAAAATTATATTTTTAACGATAAATTATTATTTCAACACATGAATATTTTATTCAGTTCATTTAAACTATAAAAATGATATTTTTATTATTCAAATATTTTATTCAACACATGAATATTTATACAGTCCAATTCACATCACAATCAATTTTCACAATACAATCAAACAAACAAGTCATCCATGGTCTGTGGACGACGGGGAGCAGTTCATATATGTAGTTATAAATAAATAACTGCACATAAATAATTTTAGTGAGAAGTTCTCACGTTGTTCCTTTTATTTCAAAATTTCTGGTTCGGTTCGGTTCTGAATTTGCCAGAAATTCCAACATGCTCCGTTTTGGACGCAGTCAGTTTTGTTCCAAAGCTCTCGTCTCCATGATCGCATAGGAACTTGTTTCACTGAATTTCGATATCGTATGGCAAAGTTATGTTATTATAAACATTTGAATACATAATAAATAAATAAATAAATAATTTTATAATTACATTCTTTAACTTATCTTCCCCGTTTCTCTTCAACTACAACCAAACCCATCGATCAAAACCGTCCCTCCCAAATTCTCTCTGCCACAACTGACCGGAGGACCATCAGACCGCGCCATCCTCTCCCCCTACGCCATGCCTCCCCACCGCCAGAGCACAGGCGAACTCGGCCCCTCCGTTTGCCATGGGATTGGGTCCGAACTCCGGATCTTTCCAATTCAAATTCGAGCCCCACAACACCCCAACTTCGATCGAACTTGTATAGAATTGTAGAACTCACTTGGCACTCCATTTTTTGCTTTATACAATTTAGGAAATTATTTGTAGATTAAGGGAAAAATCCAAAAGAAATTGAGAGCTTTTTGACCGTCGTTTAGACCCTGGCGGCTAGGATTTCAAAAAGGGGCTGAGGGTAACAAGGGGGTATTTATATAAATTAATATATTATTTAATTCATTTAATTCTCTAATTAATTCGTTTTGCGTTTGAACTCCAATCGAACTCCAACGACTGTCTCCCCTAGCCAAATACCCCAATTCCGAACACAATGGGATATGTTTCATAAGCCAATTCGACTGGTTGAATTAGTTTTTATCAAAATTAAAATATAAATCCATATATATTGAATTTAAACGTAAATTTCTATTTACTGGGCCACATACTGACTCTAAAAGTTCCAGAAAAATTATTTCTAGCTTCGTATTGACGATACAGTCCTAACAAAACTAATTTCGTCGAATTTGGAGACCGTTTGAAAAATGACCATTTTCTGGTCGATCCAAATTGACTGAAATTGTCAAAACATGTTTTTCTTTACCACTCTCACATATTGATTTCAAAAATTATGAAAAATAGAATCTAGCAAAAACTTGACATATCAGATCCAACAAAAGTTGTTTCGTCGAAAACGGAGGTCGTTTGCAAAATGGCTATTTTTAAGGGCTATATTTCCATAGCGACAATTCTAAATTTTCAACTGGGCATAACTTTTTATTCCTGCTATGAAATTTCAATTTTTCAGACTCGTTGGAAAGATATTATCAAACAGATTCCAATATTTTTGGTTTTACTAAAATCCGATTTATTTTGAATCCTGTACATTCAACTGAAATTTGAAATCGAATTTTCAAACTACCGCGCCATTTCCAATTCATTTTATAATTAAAATAAATATTTATATTAACTTCAATTCAAACCAATATATACGTTCTAATTCTATTCAAAATAAAATTCTCGTCATTATTATTTAAAATAAATCATTTTAAATATTTAAAATTCATTAAAATTGCCAAAATAAAAATTTTAAGGACAAAATTTCAAAATAGGCTTGTTTTTAAACTAATAACAAGTTTAGGCTAGTTTTAAAACTATTTGCAGAAGTAGGCTTGTTTTGGCTACCTCAACTATGAAGTGGTCATGTTTAAAAAAAATTACAGGGCGCACCTGTAAGGTGCGACCCTTTAAAATTTTAAGGATGTACTTGTCAAGTGCACCCGACTAAATGTCAAATAACGCTGACTATTGCAAATACTGAATGAAAATCAAACTAGATGTCCATAAGATACCAAACATTAAGAGGTACAAATTAGGATAGGTATAATATCCTAAATTAGTAGAATGGTCAAACTATATTAATCTTGTATGTCCCATGGCCGGTGTTGGGTGGTGTAATGGAGAGCCACCAAAGTCGCAGATTGAGTCATATAGGCATGTGAAAAAAGTTCAAATAGTATCCAGCTCTCTCTTTTGCTCATGTTGCTCCTCTCTAATTACTTGAGTCAATTGTTCCTGCTGACCATTGAAATAATATGCTCCTCTAGAGATGGAGAGGCATGCGGTGGAGAATCATGATGCTGAGAGGATGAGTCAGTTTGCTCCATCGGCCAGTACATGGGAATTTCTACTCTAAACTCATCTAATATAGCAGGTATCAGTTTAAACAAGTAAGGGCGCACTTAACAAGTGTTCCCTTAAAATTTTAAAGGGGCACACCTTATAGGTATGCCCCATATTTTTTTTTTAAAACATGGCCACCTCATTGAGATGGTCAAAACAAGCCTACTTCTACAAATAGTTTTAAAACTAGCCTAAACTTGCTATTAGTTTTTAAAACGAGCCTATTTTGAAAATTTTCCAAATTTTAAATTGGTTCTGATTTTTCGGGTTGTTACACCCACCTTTCAATTTACATTATCGGTGGGAAGTACGTTCAAGAAATTTGTACCTTGAACTTTTGCTAAGCAATAAAAATTAATTTTGTTATAAAATAATATTTTAAAAGAACATATATGGGAAGTTATTAAATAGATCTAATTAATAATGAATAATAAATATTAGTTATTAAACATTAAACTAGCGTTAATTATAAACTATTTAACAGTATTTATTTTTTAAAATACCAGAAATTGAGTATAATAATCAATTATAATTATAAAGTTAAAAAACATGATTATTGCAACTGGTAGGAAAAAAGATAGTTGTTAAAAATATGTTTATTTCATTTGGTAAGAAAGGATGATTGCTAAAAATTCGTTTATTGCAACTTTCATATGCCACCGGCATATAATATTATTTGGTAATAATTATATTCATAGATTATAATTAGTGGTTATAAGTCATTTATTACTAATTATACATTGTTCATAAATTATAAATGGTGTTTATAATTTGTTTATTAATAATTACTAGTTAAAATTATTCATTAATTAGTAAACTAATTATTAAACTATGGTAAATATCAATTACTAATATATTAAATTACTAAAATATTAAATATTAACTTATTAAATTAAGTACATATTAATTATTATGCATTAATTTTAATTTTCTTTCGCAACCGGCTTTATTAGTTGTAAAAAAATACAGTAATTGCAAGTGGTGAAAACAGTTGCTAAAGATATTTATTCGCAACTAGCTTGGAAGCGCAATTGCAAATAATATGTTTATTGCAACTGTTATGGAAACATAGTTGCTAAAAGTATGTTTTTGCAACAGGAAGGAAGCACAGTTGTTAATATATACTTTTCGCAACAGAAAAAAGTCTGTTTCTAAATCTTATATATTGCAACTGCTATAATAGGTATGTTGCTAAATATCATGCACTGCAACTGTCATTTATCGCCTGTTGCAAATAGCTAGTTGTAATAGGGTATTTTCTTGTAGTGATCAGTTATTCTTAATTTTTATTTAAGAGTAAGGCATATCACGGGAACATGCCTTACAAAACGGAACGTGTTTCCTCCACATGAATACTGGTCCATAAAACTGAATACTAAAATAGTTTCATCTTCATACTTAGATTTATTAAATCAAATCTACTTTCTTAAGATTAAGAACTACATAAGAAACCATATTCCATATCATATAATCATCAACCAAAATTCAAATTCTGAAATTCGTGCTTTAGAAAAATAAAGCTATTATATGACTCAAGTCCCAACACACAATGCAACACAACCCTGAGGATAGAGTTTTACCTTATAATAACCAAACATGCTTGATATTCGTAAAAACAAATATTTTGATATTATTATTAATGCCTAGGTGTGGAAATAACTTTCGAAAGTAAATGTATAAATCTTAGCTTGCATAATTCCCCATCCCATTATGTTGGCTATTAGGTTACAAACGAAAACGCAAGCTCGTATTGGAAGTTGGGTTCCAGCTATGATGGTTCCTGATTCGAGAGATCTATCGCTGAAGTGTGTATCTCCGCGGTTCAGTTAGGCATTGGATAACACTGTAAACACATCAACACTATACTATGGAATCAAGTACCATGCCCCGTGATTTTAGTCCACACTTGGAACACCTCTATACTCTATCTCTTTCGGTGTAGAGCTTCCACTACCTAGATCATCTCAATCGACTGAATCCATTACGACCCAAAAAATGTTCACTCTTAACCCGCCGGTTGTTCATTCTCACCTTGTTAGTCATTCTGATCTAACCATCAGTTTACCATTATACCGGGGTGTGAGGCTTTCTTTCGAGTTATGTCATACACAAAGCTATGCTATATCAGCCATGCTTTGATCATCATCCTCAAAACTCTGCTTTTCAAAAGATGCTTTGATCTATCTGCCAATAACATTAGGCATGCCACACTGTCAATTCACAACATATGATCGATGTCTATTAATATATATCCCTCTGAGTACATACGTCTCAAAGGGGTGGTGAAAAAATAGAATGAATCCTCCGCCACCAACTGATATAACATCAGTAGAAACCCACAGGTTATGTTGTGAAATACAACGTCAGACACCGTAACACCCCATAATTTTAAAGAGCATTAATAAACTAAAAAATACTTAATTAAATACCGGGAACTAAGTAAAACTGACTGTACCATTGCGTTTGTCTCTGAATTCCGCTTAAGATAAACTCCGAGTTTGTGTAAAACGGACATCGTATGAAGAAGATACTAAGGTTTGAAGTTTGTATACATATAAGGGAAATATAGTCCAGAAATTCAAAAATATTCAAAAATCAAAGCGGGAAACAGACGCGGGATTTGGACTCATTAGGGGTCGACCACGCCCCAGGGGTGTCGACCCATGGGTCGACACATTCAAGGGGGTGTCGACCTGTAACGACCCACTATTTAGAACTATTCAAATCGACAAAAAACCACACATGTAAGACTTGAATTACTCAAAACAGTGAATTGTATTTTTACTTTTGTGGTAAATGCAAATCGGAACACAGAATCATAGAAACATAAGCATAGTAACTAACATCAGAAACATAATAGTAAATAGGTTCTTACATGATACATAATAGTACATAATGAGTCATAACCTCGTACAATAGATAGGATACATATAAATACTGATAGTAAGTCTGGATAATATAGATAACTAGGTAGATGATAACTGGAGAATCCAAATGAGATGCCAACCTCTAAAGTGCGTCACAAACGACTATGGTGCTCAAGCTGACCCAAGCATATAGTCAAAGAAACAAAATAATCGAGTCAGGACTAACAGTCTCATATAAGTGAATTAACTTAAATGAAGTGTTCACTGAAATGTACAATAACTTAAAGGATGTTTGGGATTTCCATCCTCTAAGGATCCGTGAAACTAATATATACATAATAGTACGCTATTATAACAATGTCTACTTAGTAAGTAAATATAATGAAAATAGCATAAGCGGGATTACCATATTACCCTTACGCCGTTTATAGGCATCGCAGTCTATACAGTACCGTAAATTCATCGTACTAGTGTTATCAGAGGGCACTCCATAGAAAGCAACACTAAATCAAAATCGTATATGGCTTGTTTAGGATAATATGACAAGTCACTCGAGGCAATATCCACAATAGGATTCTACCAGTTGCACTCCCGGACCAGTGGTAATGCGTAGTAGCAACTACCGCCCACCTCGGAACACACTCCCATAATCAAAGAGGCCTCCAAATCAATCACATAGTAATAGAGATGATATCAAAGAAGCTTGTGCGATCAGAGGTGCGACCTCAATTAGTCATGGTACAACTTCTATTTTAGTCATTTTAATTATGACCTGAAGGTCAGGCCAACATCAGCGTTCTCTTTCTTCAAGTCCAGTAGTCGCCTCTGAGCCATCCTTCTTCATTCTAGAATCTGCGCCACGTACACAGTTGTTAAAGTGGTATCAGAACTGACAGAGAGTATGCCACTTACCGACTCCGGTCTTTTTAACAACCAAACATTCACATTTTTCACACCGCGGTCATTAGATTTGAAATCATATTTCGAGTATTGCAAATCTATTTATTTCAAATATTGCCTAAAGTCGATTACTCAAATAACTTACCATTGGTTCGATTAAGATTACAAATTCAATATCCCCAGTTCCTTTTTCAACCATTTGGGTTTCAAGTTTCAAATTCCTCGAGATATCGTTACTGCTTGAAATCCTTTATTTCACCCTTTGGATTCTCTAGACTGGATTGGACATATTTTTTTTTTGAATTTATAAAATATATTTAGAATAGTTAAGTTTGAAAATAGTATATGTATATTAAATTGAAGATAATGTATATACCTATTTATAGTTGAAAACTATGATAAAATTCATATGGTTAAAGTGATTAATTTGTTTATAAAAGAATATTTACAAAATCAAGTAATGCGGAAAATTGCTTTTATGAAATTATAGTTCTTTTCAAATAATATTAATCCAGTCCAATCTAAATCCATGTCTCATAATTTCTTTTTCCATCTAGATTTCATGTTTAAATCAATTCTCTTTGTATTTGGTTCAGTTTCAATACTTCATGATTAAACAATCCTCAACCATTTTTTCCTTAGATTTCACATATCCATTTCTTATAGTAATTCCCAAAACAAGTTCAACTTTAGTTATCAACCGAAGGATGATTTGTTAAATTCCATATTTATTAACAAACTCGTATTCACCATGGCTTATATAAGCATATTCCTTTTATACTTGAATTTAACAAATTTACATTTTTGACAAATCCTTCTTACATTAAAATGGTAAAAAATCATTAGACAAATCATATATAAATAAGTTCCAAATCCTTGCAAATCCTTTATATTGAATCACCTAATTTTGTAGATTCCATGTTATTAAATTCATTATTAAAACACAAAACTTATGTAGAGTTTATTCAAAATAAGTTTAAATTTAAATGTTAACTTGCATGATCACTTTCAACTTACATTTTCAAGTTAAGTTTGAACAAAACTTTTCTTTTTACCATTTCTGTACGCCATATGAAAATTTCATTAAAATTTCTACTTACAAAATCAATGTAATATTTTTAAAATATTTTCATTTTATTGACCACGGTGTCCATATATAATTTTCTATCCTATGGTCACGTGATACAGATATTTATCATTTCAATCCGTTCTTTAAAATATTCGAATCCCGGGTATGTATCATTTCAACCCACATCCCAAATTGATTCGAATATACAGTTGTCAGGGTATATATCATTTCAACCCATAATGGTTTTCAAATCTATAGGGAACTTGCATGATGAGAACAATAAACACAACATATCACACATCACATACATATTGTGTCATATAAGGGAACGATGTGTGTCGCATATGCACAATCACAAAGCAAACAAATCCAGAGCACCCTAACATTTCATTCAATATCTCAAGTTTTTAATTCACTTAATAATCAATTAGTCGTGAGTGAGAAAAACTCACCTTCCGTGGTAAAAGAGAAGACACGATATGAATAGAACGACGCTAACGGCTAAATGAAGGAATTCGTTACCTAGAACAAAGGCCGGTCTTTATTTAGAAAAGCAGATCAATTTTATGTGAATTTTACGCAAAAAAATTTAGTCAAAATAATTGAACAAAACCTAGTTGCTACAGCCAGGTTCGAACTAACGACCTCCTAGTTTTGAGCTGCATGTCAAACCACTAAGCTATATACAACTTTTGTTTGTAACAGAGTGGTGTGACCTTACATGCACCAACAAAATAGCTGAGCTAAAACACAACACCACTCGTCGAGGTCCGCATGTGTACTTCGCTGCTACAACGATGCAGAAAGCTCCATTTCAATGACTCTGGTGTGTATAACAACCAACAACTTGCTCTTTCCCGTGTTCAACACCGCCATAGGTTTATAGATAAAGCTAAGATGGTAAATTTCATGGTGCTAAAGCCATTCAAGGTGGGAACGAGCTGCTATCCAACAGTAGGCTAGAGATTTTTTTTTCTCATAAACTAGTAATTATACACATATATTCAAGTGTGTTATATGTATACTGCTATCAACGTAAAGCAAAGAAAATGTTGGCCATGAAAATTTATGCAAAATAGAGTTTACGTAAAAGAGGAACTCACGGCAAACGCTGCTATAATTTGTTGGACGGGAAGACGGAGCTCAGACGAGATGGTGCTGGTCCAACATCGACTAGAAGTGTTTCGGGTGACAACGGAAGGGAAGGAGAAAGCTCCAACTTACGTGAGCCTTGGCTTGCCCGTTCACTACCTGGACTGGCTTCAAGTTGGAAGGAGCAAGCTTGGTCAGAAAGAAGGGAGTCAGGTCACGCTGGTCGGTGTATAGTTGCGTCGACGAACAGAGGTAGTGGCTGCGGTTCAAGTGGCCCCCGCGTCAGCCTTGTTTTGAGTTTTGGTGCGAGGGGGAGTTTTGGTGAAGTGCAGTGGATTTCCTGATTGTGGAGATGTGGTTTTCTTATTTTCGAAATGTTGTGTACTGTGGAAAAAATTGAATGCAATTAAATGGAGTAGGAGGAGAAATGGTTTACGAGAAATGGAAATGGGGTTCGTTAGTTTCTTCCATTTGAAAGCTTTCATGAGTTAGATGAAAATGAGGTGAGAAAAGTGAGCCATGCGAAAAGGCATGGAGTTCTTTTTTTCTTGTCATTTGAATTGTTTATTTGGGGTAGCATTGGATTCCCTCTACACCGAGATTTCAAAAACATTTTACAGTGTTTCAAAATATTTGCAACTGATAGGGAAAGATTTTTGAGCTGTTGCCATATTTTTAGGGAGAGGTGAAATTTCAGATCGAAGAGGCAACGTGGAGACATATTTCAGATAGATAATGAACACTTGTTAATAGAGATAAGGGTTAAAGTTAGCTGAAAATTTTCTACCCTTATTACATGGTTCAAACTTGTGTTTACACCATTTATTTCCTTCCTTGTTTTGTTAACGTGTTTGGTAAATTATATTTATTTATAAGGACATGAACGGACAATGCAGCAAACGCGCTAACAAATGTTAAACAGATTTACGCACATTTTTATAAATTTTTGTGAACGCGCACTACGTCTAAATAACACTGAAATTTATTAACGAAAAACGTTGAACTTATCTGACGTTAAATTTTAGAAATTTAATTAAAATAAAATTTTGTTTTCAATATTAAAACTATTAATTCATTTTTTTCTTCTTTGAGAGTTTAAAATTATTAATTCATTATTTTATTATTTTAAAATTTTCGAGATCGTTACGTCCTCCCCCAGTTATAGCTTTTCGTCCTCGAAAAGGAACCGATCAAAGAATGGATAACAATTGAATAGATATAAAAAAGGTAAATAAATTTAATGAACTATTACCTGGGTAAATAATTCCGGATTCGAAGCATGCATGCTCTCCTTCGTTTCCCAAGTACAATCCCGATCATCGTCACTCTACTGCACCTTGACTAAGCTGATTGATTTTCCTATAAGTTGCTTCGTACCTCTATCAACGATACGAAGTGGTCTTCTTTCAACGGTCAGATTAGCCTCAATATCCAAGGTATCAAGTGCAGTTGGTTGAACATAGGAAGAAGGATCATGCAAACACTTCCGAAGATGGGATACATGGAACACATTTTTTACTCCTGCGAGCTTGTCAGGTAACTCAACGCGGTAAGCCAAGGGACCAATTTTCTCTAATATACGGAATGGGCCAATAAATCTTGGAGCTAGCTTCCCTTTCCGCCCAAATCGAATTACGTTCTTTAGTGGCGATATCTTCAAGAAGACTTGATCAGCACCTTCGATTTTCAACTTCTTTCTTCTTTTATCTACGTACTTCTTTTGACGATCCTGAGCAATTCTCATTTTATTCTTGATATTAGTAACTTTCTATGTAGTTTCCATAATCATATCTGGCCTATGAAGTAAACTATCTCTGGTTTCAATCCAACAAGTGGGCGTTCTACATGGTATCTCGTACAAGGCCTCAAATGGTGATCTTTTAATGCTTGCCTAACATCCAATGATAGAAATTAAAGATTAGTTTTTAAGAAAAATTCGAATTCTTACACTCAATATTTACTTGGTAACTATTATTATACGTGAATTCAACAAGGTGAATGTGATCTTCCTAAGATCCTCCATAGTTTAGGATACAAGCGCGAAGCAAATCCTCCAAATCCTGGTTTAGTTTTTCTATTTGACCGTCTGTCTGCGGATGGTAGGTAGTATTAAGATTTAATTTAGTACCCATGACTTCCTGAAATGCTTTCCAATATCTACTCGTAAAGATAGGATCTCGATCACAGACAATGCTAGAAGGAACACCGTGCAATCTAATGATTTCTCTCATATATAGCTCAGCTAGGCTCGTAGTAGTACGACTAGTTTTAATAGGAAGGAAATGTGATGACTTGGTCAATCTATCCACAATTACCCAAATGTTCTCATTTCCCTTTCTTGTCTTAGGGAGTCCGTCGATGAAATCCACGAAAATTTGATCCCACTTCCAACTAGGAATCTCAAGAGGTTGTAATAAACCATCTACCCTTTGATGGTTAACTTTAATTTGCTGGCAAGTCACGCAACAACTAGCATAATGAAAAACATGTCACTTCATCCCGCTAGGCAAAAATAACTTCTTCATATTTTGGAACATCTTACGTATACCTGGATGAATAGAGAGTTTGGATTGGTGACTTTCTCTTAGTACTTCCTGTCTTAGGCCATCAACATTAGGAACACATATACGATCGTTGATCCTCAGAATCCCCTTGTCATTAATCTGAGCACCCATTCCACTATGATCATTACTTCCTTTACTACAAATATTTTCCTTCATAAGCTCAAGTTATGGGTATTCATCTTGCATTGCTACTATATGATCCATAAGTGGTAATGAAACTTAAATTTGATATAGCATAGTCTTTTTCCGACTTAATGCATCAACCACTACATTTTCCTTTCCTGGAGTGTCATAAGAACCGAGGAACTCAAGCCATCTAACTTGTCTTTGATTCAGGTCTTTCTAGGAGAATATATACTACGAGATTGATGATCGGTGAATAATTCGAATTTAGTTCCCAAAGATGATGTATCCACAATTTCAAAGCAAATACTATCGCAAATAACTCTAGATCATGTGCCGCATAATTAGCTTCATAATTCTTAAGCTGTCGGCTACTAATCCTTCCTTACAAGCATCAATGTTAACCGTAGATCCTACATTCCATTAGGGACGGTAAGAATAGGTGCGGAAGTTAGTCTTTGCTTCAATTCTGCAAATGCAGCTTTACACCTATCTCTCCAAACAAACTAAGCATTATTCCTGGTCAAAGAAGTCAAAGGTGCGGCAATATGGGCATAATTCTCTATGAATCTTCGATAGTATCCAGCGAGACCTAAGAAGCAACGGACCTCAGATAGATTCTCAGGTTTCTTCCAATCCTGAAAACAGATCGTGTTTTAAGATAAAATCAAAGCATAAGAGGATTTAGAAAAGTAGAGAAGAAAAGATGTGACTTACATTGATCGCAGCAATTTTGGCTGGATCAACCAATATTCCATTTTTAGAAACTATATGACCGAGATAACAAACTTCATTCTGCCAGAAATGGCACATAGCAAATTTTGCTTTCAATTAATAACTCCAAAAAGTTCCAAGGACATATCTCAAATGCGAATCATGCTCTTATTCAGATTTAGAAAAGACTAAAATATCATTAACGAAAACAAGGACGAATCTATTAAGAACTTCGCGGAAAACACGATTCATAAGATCAACAATGAAGGCTGGAGCATTAGTCAACCCAAATGGCATAACCAACCACTCATAGAAACCATTCTCTGTTCAAAAAGAGGTCTTAGGAATGCTTTCCTCAGCCATTCTAAGCTGTTGAAAACCAATGGAAAGATAGTGTTATGAGAAAACTTTGGCTCCATAGAGCTGACCGAACATATTGTTGATTCGAGGCATTCGGTATCTGTTCTTCAAAGTAAGCTTGTTTCATTCTTGATAATTGACACACATTCTTAGTGATCCACTCAGTTTGGTTGCAAACGTCGCAGAGACTCCCCATTTGAAATAACTTGGTTTAATGTGCCCTTTCGATTGTAAATCTTCAACTTGCGCCTTCAATCCAGCCTTTTCGTTTGGCGCCATTCTTTGAGGTGGAAGGACTACAGGATGTGCTCTTGGGACAAGGTTTATATGGAAATCAATATCTCGTTTAGGAGGAAGACCCATACTTTCGCCAAACACATTGGTATAATCTTGGACAATTAGGGTGGAACTAAGATCATCGAAATAGAAATTGAGCGAGAAGACAAAACTTCCTGCATACTCTTGATGCATACGACAAAAAACATACGACCGTTAGTTCATTTCCTTTGTCATTTATTAAAGATATAGTTCGGGATATGTATGAGATCTCTGCTTTATACTTCTTTAGCCAGTCGTCGCTGAGAAGAATATCGAAAGCGTCAAAACCAACAAGATAGAAATCACCTATGAAACGATGAAGGTCAAAAAGAAGTTTAACCCTTTTACAAATCTTTCTAAGGTTGGCTGGGCCTCCAATTGAGTTAGATACACATAAAACTTCAGTTGCATACTCCGGGTTCTACATAGATTTGTTATCACAAAGATTACCAGTGTCAAACAGAACGTGAATAGGATGAGAACATAAAGTAAAAGCACTTAGAAGCATACCCTTTGTGTCGTCACTAGTGGGAGGGGTGGAAGATGTCATTACGAAGACTCCAGACATGTTTCCTTTGTTCTGATTGGGGCAGATTATCCTAATATGTTCGGACTGGAGATAAGTATGAAAAAGGTCATTGCGGGGTAAATGAGTCAGTGGGGTACGAGCTCTAGCGGGGTTAGGGAAGCTATTGGAGTAATGACCCTTTTGATAGCAGCTGAAACAAGTAACGGTCGAAAGATCGATTGGAGGTCTTTAGGCATATTACCCAAAACCTAGTGAGTTCTGCTATCTCTTCTTCTGCCAAAACCTTAACTCCCTCTTCCTTTAATTGCTAGATGATCCATGAGACTGAGGTGCAAGAATAACTTGTTTTCCCTTGAGGTTTGCTGAGTTTTCAAATCTAGAGGCATAGTTATTGAGTTTTGAGAAAGGATCGTTAAGATGATTCATCAAATTATCATAGAATTTTGGCCATGCACCATGTATGATTTCTCATTCTTCTGGAGTGGTGTCTCAATCAAGTTTGGGCCAAATTTGGATAGCTCATCAAACTTCATTTCATATTCGGCAAAAGTCATGCCGCCTTGCTTAAGATCTATAAATTCCTGATACAATTGGGATCTCCCAGCATCTGGCATTCATTTGGTCATGAAAGCGTCCCTAAAATTTTTCAAAAATAGGATAGATTCAAAGGAAAATGATATGGAACAAAACATAATTTTACTTGGGATTCACCTAAACTGTTGCCATGTAAAGTCGGTTTCAATAACATGAGCAGTGATAGATTCCCACTAATTCCTTGCAACATCCTTAAGCTGCCAAGTGGCCATTTGATGCTTCTGTGCATCGGTAATCTCAAGGCTAGAAAGGATCCTTTCTAAATCATTCAACCATTTTTATGCTTCGACGATTGACTCAGAACCAACAAACTTAGTACCTCATATTTAAGCATACCTCTTACAAAGCTCGGTAAACCTTATAGGCTAGATTGGTGCGACTAGTGGCTTGGGCTCAACTAGGTTAACTCCACGACCTCTAGCGGTATTATGCCTGGTAGCCATCTAGAACATTTAAGAATAGGCTTAAAACGAAGAATTGGTTTAATATCATAACTTTATAATTAAAAATACTTTGAAAACGTTTATTTTCAAATAAATATACTTTAAAATATGCTCTCTTGCAATGATTTGATTATGATACTGATTTTACTCACTCTAGGATGTTTCCACCCTATCTCTAATAAGTTATTTACCTCAATAGCTAAGATCAAACCTCAGCTCTGATACCAGCTGTAACAACCCACTATTTCAAACCATTCAAATCGACAATAAACCACACATGTCAAACTTGAGTCGCTCAAAACAACGAATGTAACATCCCGTAATTTTAAAAGAATACTTTAATGATAAACTAAAGAATACATAATTAAATATTGGGAATTAAGTAAAATGGACTGCACCATTGTTTTCGTCTCGGAATTTTGCTTAAGATAGACTCTGAGTTTGGGTTAAATGAACATCGTATGAGGAAGTTATTAAGCTTAGAAGTTTGTATACGCATAAGAGAATTATATATAAATAAATCAAGTCCAGAATTTAAAATAATTCAAAAATAAAAGCGGGATATCAAGGCGGGATTCTGGCCTGTTGGGGGTCGACCCTAGGGTCGACCCAAACAAGGGGGTGTCGACCCTAGGGTCGACCCACCCCAGATCCAAACCAGATTCCTACCCTGCACTTGGACGTGTTTCTGAACGAGATTCCTTGGCAGTAGGCTATAAACAGGACAACATTTCTATTGTTTTATTCACCCAAAACAATGGAGACACCGAGATGCTGCCCCACCTTGAATCGAATCAGCCTATTCTTCTGCAACAACGACTTATACTATTCAAGAATCTCTGCTTCAAAATCAACATTCTTTTCTCTATCCTTTTAATCTAGTCTTGGTGAGTTCATGTTATTTTTACGTATAAACATTTAACATGTAATCTTGACATGTAAATAAATTTGAATCTAAACCTATGCATCTTAAGAATCTGATTCATACCTAAACTGATCTTCCATTACGTGTACACTTGATTTACTGCTCAGTTATCGTATGCCTATTCTGTTATTATGCTTATTTCTGTCATCGTATGCCTATTTTGTTATTATGCTCATTTCTGTCATCATATGCCTAGTCAAGATATACATATTTCTGTCATCATATGCCTATTCTGTTATTATGCTTGTTTATGTTATCATATGCCTATTTCTATCATCATATGCCTATTTTTTTATTATGCCTAATTCTGTTCTTTTCTCTCTCTTTACCTTTTTATTTTTATAGCCTAGGCTACCTTGGATCCTAGGCCTATCGCTGAAATATGTGAACAGAAGAAATTGGGAACGGTTGAGAAAGATAAACTGGGGCATAACTTGTTTCGTGAATCAGGACTGGGATTTGGGGGCATAACCTAAGACGAACATGAATAATTGTTTAAAAATGAATAGGCTTAAATTTATAGTAAATAGAAACTGTAACTGCCATCAGACACGAGGTTAAATTCGACTTGTGGTAGAAGTCTGCTCGGAAATCCAGCATCCATAAGTGGTTAGTTTAATGTGAGGGGTTTAGCGTGTAAATGTACACATAACGGTGCTAAGACATGAGATTAAGTCCAACTTGTGGTAGAAGTCTGCCCGGAACCGCCCGACGTATCCAACATCCCCAAGTACTCAACTTAATATGAGAGGTCTGGTGCATTAACATACATGAATGGAGAATGATAATAACCTGTTAACCTGTAATACTTAACCTATTTAAATCTGTGGGGGTTATATGAACCGGTCAAATTGTGTAAGGGTTAAGTAAATCTGTTAAATCTGTGAGGGGCTATATGAACCCGATAAGCATAACATGTTCTATATGTTGGGGTTATGCGGGCCTGTAAACCTGTTAGGCATAATCTGTCAAAATCCTAGTAGTAGGGATGCAAGCATAGGGGGTGGCTTGTATCGTCTGTTGTGTGGGACCCGTATTAGTCAGCAACCCATACTAGTATCAAAAGGGGGACCCCAAACTAGGTAGGAGTCAGAGCACGCTTACCGAGCTGATTACAAGAGGTCCATATGGGTGGAGGTGTCTGATGGCGCGTTCCGACGGAGTCATGTGCGTGCATGGATCTGCCTGCTTGAGAAAATAATACGCTATAGCACCAGTAGACATGGATGTGTCTATCGGGGGTTGCCATTCTACGAAGTGATACATCCTACTGTGGGGCCGGCACTGGGTATTTACAGGATAGGGAGTTGATCGATTGGGGTAGTAAATAGGGTACATCTAGTCCTTCCTTTTTAGGAGCCCATTATTATCGTTTGGGGTAACACCTTTCATTTCTGTTGGGCCTGCCTTTCATTATCGTTTGGGGTAAAACCCATCACTAGAAGTACACCTAAGTCTACCATTATGTTTCTGTTGGGATCATTCTGTTTCTGTTGTACTATTAGTGGTGTAGAGAAAAGTATTTGGAAGCGTAATCTATTCTGTTCCGTTCATTCTGCTTATCTTGCTTAGTCTATTATACCTGTCTTATGCTACTGTTATCTCTTTCTCATCCAGTTTATATGCCTATCATGATGCTTTTACTTCTTTATATGATAAAAGTAACTCGACTCACCAGACTTTATATCTGACCCGTTTTGTTTCCTTTTCTCTCTCTTCCTTTTCCCCCTAGGTTCTCAGGGTGAGAGTACCCAGGCTTGATTAGGACACTCTCTCTTATTTCTGCTTGGAGCTGCTTAAATGTACCGCTTTGGTTACTTGTCAACTCTGATATGGCACTTTTTGGGGACTATGATTTTATATTATTGTACTCTGATGATTTTTAGTACAAGGCAGATATCTTAATTTGATGTAATGGGCTTTCTGTATTTCAGATTTATGTTGTACATGATGTTTTCTATTTGAAAAATAAAGTTTTAAATTCCGCTGCTATTTTATATCTGTCTTGTGATGTTTCTATTTCTGTTTACCTATAACGCTTCATGGAACTTAATGCATTCTGATAAACAGTGACATCAATGGACGTGGGGTTTCACATTTGATAGGTATCAGAGCTAAAGGTTACAAAATTGGATAAAAGGTTTTGAAAATTGTTTTGAAAAGTTTTCAAAAAGAAGGTATTTTCAAAGGAAAGTCTGTTTTTGAAAAACATATTCCCCAAAGCCATATTCAATATTATCTCGATATCTTGTTGAAACTTTGGTTCTTCTCTTTTCTGAATATCTGGGGCTCCCAACTTCTCGACGGATGTCCCCATTGCGGCATGTTTCCATAGGCATGTTAAAATTATGACACATGTTGAAAGGCAAAGAAGTGCCCAAGGACGGTAAAGAGGAGAATAAGGGAGTTAGGGCTGAGGAGCACAGCCCAAGGATGAGAAAAATGGTGGCCCAAGAAGAGAAACATAGATGAAAGAAGGAAAGCCTAATAAAGTTCAAATAAAGGCAAGAAGAAGTGTCATGGTTGTGGGAACGTAGGTCATTTGGTTAAAGATTGCTGGAAAAGGAAGAATGCTTGCTTCAACTGTAGTGAAGTTGGACGCTATACTAAGGAATGCCCGAAGAAGCAAGGAAAGGGACAAAAGACAGGACCATCTGGAAATCGGTGCATGCTCTCGAGGACAGTGGACCAGACAAAGGTAGGAAAGTTTCTGTTGAAGGTTTGATTTCTCTTTCCGGTCATCCTGTTAGGACCCTTTTTGATTCTGGCGCTTCGCGTTCTTTTATGGTTAAGTCTCTGCACATTATTACTAGTATGGTTTTAGGTCCCGTTGTCGTCTCAAACCCCATTGGGGGCTCGGCTCATCTGTTTGTGATTTGTCGATTTTGAGGATACCTTCGTTGGGCTTCGAGTTTGAGTGTGACGCATATGTGCTTTGTTTTATGGGCTATGGTTTGATTCTAGGGATGGATTAGCTAGCCATATATGTTGCCATTCTGGATTGTGAGAGGAGGCTCGTTAAACTTTTGACTTGCCATGGGAGGACCCTCGATATTTCTTGTGACCCAAAAGGGTTTTTCATGCTTAGTTTCCTAGAGTCACTTGATGCATCTATCGATCATCAGTTGAGAGTGGTCGAGGACAGTATAGACAAGACCGCTTTTAGAACTCCATATGGTTTCTTCGAGTGGCTCCTCATGCCTTTTGGGTTGACGAATGCACCCGTCTATTTTTTGGATCTGATGAGTAGGGTGTTTCGGGAGTTTCTGAATAAGTTCGTTGTGGTCTTTGTGGATGACATTCTGATCTTCTCGAAGAGCGAGGAAGAGCATGCCCTACATTTAAGGAAGGTTTTGAAAACTCTTCGAGTGCACCAGCTTAAGGTGAAATTCTCGAAATGTCATTTTTTTGGAGAAAAGAAGTGAGATTTCTAGGACATGTGGTTTCCAAGGATGAGATAACAGTGGATCCCGCGAAAGTTGTTGCAGTTCAAGATTGGAAAATTCCAAAGAATGCAACAGAGGTGAGGAGTTTTCTTGGTTTAGCGGGCTCATTAAGGACTTCGTAAAGATATCAGCACTACCCACTAGACTAATGAAGAAGAATTTAACCTTTTCTTGGGATATTGATTGTAAGAATGCGTTTCAGTGATTAAAGAGGGCTCTGACAACAGCCCCTGTCTTGACTTTGCCTGACGGGAACAAGGTGTTCACAATATACACTGACGCATGTGGCATAGGGCTTGGTGTTGTTTTAATGCAAGAGAAAAGGGTCGTATGTTACAGTGGTAGACTGTTGAGAGTTCATGAGAAGGACTACTCTACCCATGATTTAGAGTTGGCTGCCATAGTATCTGCGCTTAAGACTTGGCATCATTATCTACTTGGAGAGAAGTTCGAGTTGTATACTGATGATAAATCTCTCAAGTATTTATTCTCGTAGAAGAATCTAAATTTGATGCAACAGAGATGGATGGAGTTCTTAGCATCCTATGATTTCAAGATTTCTTATACCCCTGGCAAGGGTAATGTTGTGGCGAATGTGTTGAGTAAACAGAGAATGACTTTGAATCCACTATTCGTAGAGAGGTGGAGCTTGGAGTATACATCGTCCTTTGATTTTAGGCCATCTACGGATCTTATACCTAGTTTGTTGGCATCCTTAGAGGTGCAACCTACTCCTATGGATCAGATAGGAACTTCACAGCCTGAGGACCCACAAATAGGAGACATCTTGGATAGGCTTAGTAGAAGGAGACTTCTAGTCACCTCCGTAGATATTTCACGGATGATAGAGGGAGGTTGTGACGAGATGGAAGGCTTTGTGTTCCCCGAGTTGGGAGTCTGTTGAAGACAGTCCTTGTGGAAGCCCATCATTCTAGGATTACTATCCATCTAGGAAGTGATAAGATGTATAGAGATATGAAGAGGGTTTTCTTTTGGGATGGGATGGAGAAAGATGTAGCGGAGTTTGTTTCTCGATGTTTGATTTTCCAACAAGTCAAAGCTAAGCAAATGAAGCCCGACTGTTTACTTCATCCCTTGGAGGTCTCACAGTGGAAGTGAATGAGCCTCTCTATGAATTTCATTGATGGTTCAACTAGATCGAGGAAAGGCAGCACCAGTCTTTGGATTATAGTTGATAGGCTTACTAAGAGTGCCCATTTCGTTCCTGTTAAGTGTAAGAGAACGACAACATGGTTGGCATCAGTGTATCTTCGTGAGATAGTCCGTCTACATAGAGTACCTTCTAGTATAGTGAGTGATCGTTACCCCATATTCACCAGTGAGTTTTGGAGGAGCTTGCTGGAGGCATTAGGTGCACAGTTGTGTTTGAGCACCGCTTATCATCGTCAGACCGGTAGGCAGACGGAGAGGGTGAATAGAGTTCTTGAGGATCTTTTAGGACTGTATATCCTAGACTTCGGAGGGACATGGGAAGAGCATCTTCCTTTGGTAGAGTTCGCCTACAACAATAGTTATCAAGCTAGTTTGGCATGGCACCATTCGAGGCATTATACGGTCGACCTTGCAAATCACCGACTTGTTGGTGGAAGAATATAGATAGGCTTTTACTTGGACCTGAGATGATTATAAAAACTTTAGAGAAGATTGATCTCATCCGTAGACTCATGAAGACAGCTCAGAATAGGCAGATGTCCTATGCAGATAAGAGAAGGAATGATATTGAGTCTGAGGTAGGAGACATGGTTTTCATCAAGGTATCACCTTTGAGGAATGTGGTTCGATTTGAGTCTGTAGGGAAATTGGTGCCAAGGTTCGTAGGGCCATTTCCCATAACAGAAAGGATTGGCCACATGGCTTATAGGGTGAAGCTACCAAAGAGATTGGGGATGTTCATGATGTTTTTCATGTTTCTCATTTGCAGAAATGTCTGCACGATACAACGAAGGTAGTTGAGCCGAGTATGCTTGAGGAAGTAGAGGTGGAACGGGAAGCTACAATTAGATGAATTCTCATCCGTATTCTTGGATTATAGGTTAAGAAGCTACGCAACTGAGAGGTCAAGTTGATGAAAGTTCAATGGCAAGAGGACCACGAGGATGCAACTTGTGAGACTGAAGACAAGATTCGCGCTTCGTACCCTTTTCTTTTCAAGGGTATGTTCTTAACTTCTTTTACCAAATCTTTATTTCGTACTTGCTTATATCATTTAAGTATATCCTCTCGATCGAATTTTCGACCTTTAAGTAGTAAACCAATGGATGTAAACATGTGTATGAGACATGTTATGTTTGATGGATGCAAGTGTTTGCTAGTGGTTGCTCGTGGATGCATACACACACACACACGGCACTAGATCGGCTCAGTCACTCTCATACTGCATATGAATGTGTGTGCATTTTTTATGGATAGAAATGGATGTATCATCACTTGAATGTTGCATTTGGGTGGATGATTGTGCATACATATAGCTTTTACATGATATACTAGGATATCTGCATGCATGCTGCATTCATGGCACCAACATACATTACATTAAGGAGGTCGACTGAATCAGTAGACCGCCTGATTTTCCGCATTAGTGTAAGAACATATACACACTATCGCATATGTTCATATAAGCATTAGAAATCTATTAAGGACAATGGATGCCTGTGATTGGTGGACGAGTAGATGGTTGATGGATGTTTGGATGTGCATTCTTCTTAACTTGGAGATTTCAGGGACGAAATCCTTTAAGTAAGGGAGAATGTAACACCCCATAATTTAAAAGAATACTTTAATCATAAACTAAAGAATACTTAATTTAATATTGGTAATTAAGTAACACGGACTGCATCTTTGCGTTCGTTTCAGAATTCTGCTTAAGATAGACTCTGAATTTGCGTAAAACGAACATCGTACGAGGAAGTTGTTAAGCTTAGAAGTTTGTACACGTAATAAGAGAATTATATATAAACAAATCCAGAATTCAAAATAATTTAAAAATCAAAGCGGGAAATCGAGGCGGGATTCTGGCCCGTTGGGGGTCGACCCACACAAGGGAGTGTCGACCCTAAGGACGACCCCGAGGTCGACCCACCCCAGATCCGGGCCAAATTCCTACCCTGCACATGGACGTGTTTCTGAACGAGATTCGTTGGCGGTAGGCTATAAATAGGACAACACTTTTATTGTTTTATTCACCCAAAATAATAGAGACACCGAGATGTTGCCTCAGCTTGGATTGAATTAGCCTATTCTTCTGCAACAACGACTTATACGTATTCAAGAATATCTGCTTCAACATCAACATTATTTTCTCTGTCCTTTATATCATGTCTCGGTGAGTTCATGTTATTTTTAGGTATAAACATTTAACAAGAAATCCTGACATGTAAATAAATACGGATCTAAACCTATGTTTGTTAACAATCAGATTCATACCTAAACCGATCTGCTATTACGTGTTCACCTAATGTACTGCTCAGTTCTCATATTCTTATTCTATCATTATGCCTATTTCTATCATCATTTGCCTATTATGTTATTATGCCCATTTCTATCATCATATGCCTATTCCTGATATACCTATTTCTGTCATCATATGCCTATTATGTTATTATGCCGATTTCTATCATCATGCTCCGATTCCGTTATTATACCTATTTCTATCATTATATGCCTGTTTTGTTATTATGACTAATTATGTTCTCTTCTCTCCCTCTTTCCCTTTTTATTTTTATAGCCTAGCACTAGTACACAATATATCTGCTACATCACCTTATTTGCGACTGTTGTGTTAATATCTAACGCAAATAATGTATTTACGACTGTGTTATATCTTAGCAGTCGCAAATATTCTATGATAATGAACTTTTAGAATTATCACAAATAATTTGCGGCTGTTTTATTATGCAACCATAACAAAAATTCAAACAAAAATTATGTGTAACGTTATTTGCGACTGTTTTATATCTTAGCTGTCGCAAATATTTCATGGAAAATCCAGCCCAAAATTTATATTTCTATGTGCGACTGGTTTTAATGGGCCATCGCTAAATTGGTTAAAGGGCTTATCACTTTGCGTGCTCTCTTAACAAATTTGCCCGCCTTTATTTTGTTGAACGGGCTATCAAACTCCATCTTTTACAGCTTTTTCGTTACCAAGGAGAGAGGAAAAAAAAAGAACTGCTGATTCATTGATTTGAGTCTAATCTCAATGTAGAATTTTTTTGGGGAAAAGGCCATCGATCTCGCTAACTGATTGTACCGCGAGTATAGGTGGAGGTTGCCATCATCAAGATCCGGTTGTCAGCTGTGAAGCGAGGTAATTTTCTTCGCAAAATTTTAGGTTTAAATCATACATGAAGTAAAGCTTTTCCTTTTTTCTGGGAAGCAGCGATTTGTTGATGTTCTTGAAACCTGCCCAAATTTATTCGATACTCTATATACGTTAAGTAAATGGAATTTGGTTTGTTCAGAGAGAACAAATAAGAAACCCTATATATGTTAAGTACATTTAGTAGGATGGTGGATATGTGGTTTCTTTTGGGGGGAAAGCAGCGATTTGTTGATGTTCTTGAAATCTGCCAAAATTTATTTGAAACTCTATATACGTAAAGTAAATAGAAATTGGTTCGCTCACAGATTTCCTCAAAAATAAAGAGTAGACTGGGATGAACTCTATAAAATCCTACATTAATACAGTGCACATATTAATAAAATACGGTCAACGGAAACTGCATAAATACGTTACAAGGATTAATAATACTAGCAATCTTTAACTTGGGCTGAAGTTGCATAATTTATATAACCACCAAAGATTACAAATCTTAAAGGGTTTCATTTTTAACTATTACACAAGTACTAGAAAATATCCATTTTGACTAGATTGAATTTTAATTTTTAACTCCTCTACGTATGGTTTCCACAAGAAAAAGATAAAGTTGCTAAAATCCTAAAATACACCTAAATAGCAAGGCTCTGCACGAGTTATGGTCGAATGAAACAAGTATACGAATATTAAATAATATCTTGTTTACAAAGGAAATTAAATACTTCCTTACAAATCACACGCTTCGCTCATAGAAATGTAATCTCAATTACATGCGTAGAGCGTGTAATGAGCAAAAGGAAATGAATGTTTAAGTGTTACAATGGGATATAGCAGTTTTACAATGGAATCTCAAAACAAAACAACACAATGTGAGTAATTAATAGTTACAAAGGGACATGCATGGAGAATTTAATATCATTAAAAAGAAGAAAGAAATATGTAACCATCTACATTTCAGAGACATATATCATAATGTATATGGAACCAAGAAAGTGCATACAATCATGTTCAATTGTGTGTTTGTGTGTGTACACACACACAAACACTCGTATGTAAAAGCAGTAGTGTTATTCTATTTTGAGATAGAAAGAAATATCAATAGACAGCAAAAAAAGAAGAAGGTTAATATATACTATGTATGTATGTATATGTATATACACACACAAACACATATACATACATACTACATATTATTCTGTTTTTAATGGTTTAATGCTCAGGAACACTTTGCCTTCTTCCTAACAGACCTAGTCACTTGTTCTTAATAGTTTAGTGCTAGCTACTATATCAAATTTCAGCATGTATTTTTGATCAGGTTTTGGTGATTGAAAGTTTTTATCTGGGTATTTTATGTAAATTCGGATGGATGGTCATTTTGGCTTGACGGTGTGTGTTATTCCTTAAAATTTTAGCTTCTTTTCATTGTTAGAATGTATATGAAGTCCTAAATGAATATTCACCCCTTGAGATAATAGATGTTTCCATGTATTAGTTGACAAGTTTTTGCTTGTTTCATCTTTTAAAAAAAAACTCTAATATCCGAATATAAAGACATGCCCTTGTACTGTGGGGAATCAGCCAATGATTGACTTGAATACCATTATTTGTTTTGATGGATAAATTCGTTCCTTTACTGCTTATTTGCAAGTCCCCTTTGACTCATTTCATGCGAACTGAAAATCGGTTGTTATGAAATAATTAACAGAAGATTTCCATATATGACAACTGGTGTAGGAAACTGTCATGCAAACTAAAATGATTGATACTTACTTACCGTATGCGTTTCTATGCAATATTTGACTTGTCCATATATTGGAAGAGGTCGTAGCCATAATTCAGTTTAGAAAAATAATAATTAAACTGGTTTGATATATGACTTAGGTGTAGTGACCAAGAAGTAAACTGGTTTGAAATATGATTTAATTTGGGATCTGAGATTGCTTGCTACATTCATTGTATAAGTGATTGCATTCAAAAAGTTTTTCTCAATCTGATTCGGTAATGCCTTTGCCTAAGCCTTAGGGAATCTCTAACAATTGATGCTGATGCAAAAACAGAGCCTTATAGTCCAACATTTGGAATTTGGATGATCTTGCGAGTTGAATATTTTGTGAGTTTGAAAAATGTAACAACCCGGAATTTGGGGCCAATTTATAATTTTCATTTTAGAGATTTTAGAGGTGTTTAAATAGTTGAAATGAATTATTTTAAATAAAAATAACTAGAAATTTATTTTGACTGAATTTATTGCGAATATATTTAATTTAATTATAAAAGGAATTAGAAAAGGATGGTAGTTTGAAAAGTCAAACCTGAACTTTGACTGACCACACGGAATGCAGAATAAACCGGATTTTGGTAAAACCAAAAATATTTAAATCTGTTAATGAATATCTTTCTAACGAATCTGAAAAATTGAAGTTTCATAGCGGGAATCAAAAGTTATGGCCAAATGAATTTTCAGAAAGGTCGCTATAGAGAATATATCGCCCTTGAAAATTGACATTTTGCATACGACCTCGGAATTCGACGAAACCACTTTTGTTGGATCCGGGATGTAAAAATATTGCTAGATTTCAAATTTCATGATTTTTGAAGCTAGTATGTGAGCGTGGCAAAAGAAACTGTGTTTTGTCAATTTTGGTCAAAATTAATTGATTGGAAAATAGCCATTTTTCAAACAGTCTCAGAATTCGACGAAATAAATTTTGTTAAGACCGTATCATCATAAGAAAGCCAAAAATAATTTTTCCGAATTTTTCTGACTTCGTATGTGACCCCGGTAAAATTAGAAGTACGTTCGAATTTAATATAATAGAATTAATTTGAAAATAAAGAAAACATACTGTAAACTTCAGAATTGGACTTCGGCAATAGCACAATCGCGTTCAGAAGACGTCAAAACATATTGTTCAACAGTCGTTGGGGTCCGTTTGGAGATCGGATGGAAAAACCCTAATTTTGGATTTAATTAAAAAAAATAAAGAAAATACCCTAGTATACCGTATAAATACAGTGCTACAGTCCTTCTTCCTCTTCGTATTATCAGCTGCTGAACCCATTATAGATCAAATCTTTGAGCTCCGATTTCTCCCAATCCATTGCGAATTGACATATTTACATCTGGGCTTTTTTGAAGATCTTTGAACGCTCTTCGATCTCAGACAAACCCCGCCCCTCCTCGTGCCCCGAATCTCGAGAACCGCGCCTCCAAAGACACGGCCTTTGAACCGCCGCCGCCCCCACCTATCGCCGCCGCACCCTCCACCGTGCTAGGCGCACGTGCGCCTCTCCGAGGCTAACCATCTCCAACAAACCACACCCCAAACCGACCTTCCTACTCACGAAAATCGGATTCAAAGATTGGAACCAATTCTGAAAACCACGACCTTTACTTTAAAGGTATATTTCGGAAATTGTGAAGCTTATAAGTGTTACAAATTTAGATTTAATAATTAAAAATTGATAATTAATTCGTACGAACTCCGATTCTGAAAATTTCAGATCCGACGGAACCGTGAGGACGTATAGTGGTTGCTGAGATTGATTGCGGCCATTTCTGAAATTATTTGGATTTGTGATTTCGCTTAAATCGAGGTGAGAATTTATTTTTAATTTTATTAATTTAATTATTATTCTTGCGTTATGTGAAATTGAAAGTCAAATATAAATGGATCTGCGATGGATGTTACCATAAGTTATGGATCTGAATTGTTTGTGATGTTATGATTTTAGATCCGTTATTTTAAATCATAGATCTGTCAATTAAAGTTATAGACCTGTTATTTTAAATCGTAGATCTGTTAGTCAGATTATAAACCTGTAGCTAAAAGTTCAGATTTGTTAATTAAAATTATAGATCGGTAGGAGAATTTTTTTTTATATTTTTACCTTGTTTAAATTTGTTGAAGTATGCCTTGTGGATATGAATCATGTATAAAAATATATCATCTTGTGCTAGTTATGGAATACATTACCTCGTATAATGACTTGTGTAAATAGAATAACCATTCGGGTTAATCAAAGACATGAGTTGAAATTGACATCTTATATGTAATTGGAAATGACAATTTACATCGTATGAAATTTACATTATTTTTAATGTGAATAAAAGTAGAAATTTACATCGTGTGAAATTTACATTATTTTTAATGTGAATAAAAGTAGAAATTTACATCGTGTGAAATTTACATTATTTTTAATGTGAATAAAAGTAGAAATTTACATCGTGTGAAATTTACAATTTTTAATGTGAATAAAAGTAGAAATTTACATCATATGAAATTACTTTTTTTTATGTAATTAAGAAGTAGGAAATTTACATTGACTAAAAATTACATTTTTCATATGTAATTGAAGTTAAGAATTCGTATGTAAATAAAAGTTACATTTTTATAATGTAAATAAGAAGTAAGAAATGGGCATGTAAATGAAAACTACATTTTTATAATGTAAATAAAAAGTAGGATTTGCATTGAAATAAAAAGTAGGAATTTGCATCGTAAATGAAAAATTACTTTTTTTGTAGCTTGGAAATGAGAAATTACATAGTAAATAAAAATATACATTTTATATGTAAATAAAGAATGAGAATTAGCATGTATAAAAAAATTTACATTTTTATGTGTGGATAAAAAGGAGAATTGGCATCGCAAATAAAATTACATTTTTCTTTGTAATTAAAAGGTGAATTTATACTATATGTATAAAATTACATTTTTCTTTGTAATTAAAATGTGAATTTACACGGTATGTTAAAAATTACATTTTTCTTTGTAATTAAAATGTGAATTTACACGGTATGTTAAGAATTACATTTTTCTTTGTAATTAAAAGGTGAATTTACACTGTATGTTAAAAATTACATTTTTCTATGTAATTAGAATGTGAATTTACATCGTATGTTAAAATTTACATTTTTGTATGTAAATTATATAGGAAATTACACGGTATGTTAAAAATTACATTTTTCTTTGTAATTAAAAGGTGAATTTATACTGTATGTATAAAATTACATTTTTCTTTGTAATTAAAATGTGAATTTACACTGTATGTTAAAAATTACATTTTTCTTTGTAATTAAAAGGTGAATTTACACCGTATGTTAAAAATTACATTTTTTTTATGTAATTAGAGTGTGAATTGACATCGTATGTTAAAATTTACATTTTTATATGTAAATTATGTAGGAAATTACACGGTATGTTAAAAATTACATTTTTCTTTGTAATTAAAAGGTGAATTTACACTGTATGTTAAAAATTACATTTTTCTATGTAATTAGAACGTGAATTTACATCGTATGTTAAAATTTACATTTTTATATGTAAATTATATAGGAAATTACACGGTATGTTAAAAATTACATTTTTCTTTGTAATTAAAAGGTGAATTTGTACTGTATGTATAAAATTACATTTTTCTTTGTAATTAAAATGTGAATTTACACGGTATGTTAAAATTTTCATTTTTCTTTGTAATTAAAAGGTGAATTTATACTGTATGTATAAAATTTCATTTTTCTTTGTAATTAAAATGTGAATTTACACTGTAGGATTAAAATTACATTTTTCTGTGTAATTAGAATGAGGGTCTGCATTGAAATTAAAATTTTACATTTTTTTTATAATGTAACATATGATGAGAGTTTGCATTGTAATTAAAAATCATATTTTTACAATGTAAATAAGGAGTAGAGTTTGCATTGAAATTAAAAATCATTTTTTTATAATGTAAATAGAAAGTAGAATTTGCATTGTAATTAAATTTACATTTTTATATGTAAATTTAGAATAGGATTCACACAGCAAATAAAAGTTACTTTTTTATTTGTTATGTAATTAAGATGAGAATGTACATTGAAGTTAAAATTTACATTTTATATGAAATTTAAAAGTAAGATTTTGCAATGTATCAAAATTTACATTTTTACATGTAAATAGAAAATAGAAATTAAATTTACATGTAAATGAAAAGGACGGAATTTACATTTTTAATGTAAGTAAAGAATGAATTTAGGATGTTGTGATATGATCTTCATTTTCAAATGAATTAAAATTTAATAAGGATTGGTAGTTGTTAGAGTGTTGTTTAAATCAAATGACGTTATTACGATTAAACGATGATATATATATATATAATTAAAATTAAACGAATGGAGCGCGGTAGTTCGCGTTTTGAAATCGTACCTTTAAATGACTATACAAGAAGATCCGACCGTCGGATTTTCTTGAAACTGAAACCATTAGAACCGTCTTGGAAAAATCTTTCCAACGATATATATTACGTTAAGATACAACGGTTAGATTCTGAGAAATGTAAAAATCAAAATTGATTGAATGCAGCGCCATAATCGCCCATTGACTTAAGGCATCATTATATATAAATTTAATTATTTTAAATAATTAAAATAAGAAGTAATCATTATAAAGTGATACGAAGGATTTTAAATATATATATATATACACGAGGATTATTTGGAAAGTCCGAGTTCTCTCATTCCAAATAATCAAACGACGTTAATGGAAGTATGAAGATGGCGTATGAAGATCGTAAATCTTCCCTCGAATGGACAACGATCGAGGCCCTGATTTGACTTGCTCCCAATTCAAGGGTTATGGTCATTGCCCAAACGTACGTGTTGATTTCACGGGTTCGGTTTTCGCTCAAACCCAGAGCATAAGCTAATAAATGGATTGTGTGTCTCACATCATACTCCATTAAATATCATGTTATTAATCTTCTGTTGAATGTATGGATGTTTGGTGGCGGAGAATTTATTCTCTTGCTTAACACCCATTCATATATTTCGGCAAAGGATTGGTAGTGCGATATGGAGTGATGATTTGGCATACTAAGATGCATATGATCAAGGCTTTGTTGAAAAGCAGACCTTGTGGGATGATCAAAGCATAGCATGTTTAGGCATAGCTTTGTGTATAGCGTGACTTCGCGAGCCTCACACACCGGCGGAGTCTAAAATGGGAGAGGGGAACGCAGGGAGAGCAGCACGTTTCTTTCTAGCTAGAAGTGGTGATTGGGCTTTAACACGGCCCGACATTTTACTTATGTGGATGAGGCGCCTCAGATGATAGGTCCTATAGGACTGGGAAACGTGTGTTCAGGAATAACTAATCCACAACTCGTATGGTGTACCGGCCCTGCAGGATCCAAGGGTTCACAGCGGGGGACCCTGAGGCATTAGCTAGAGTGTCTCGAATCGGTAAGGAGCTCCTCTCTGGCCTTGACTCATGATGGATATCCAAACTTCCAATATGAACCTACGGATTTGATTGTATTACTAGTATGGCAGCATAGTATTATGGTATCTATGTGTCCTAGGATTGATACATTTATTTTGAAATGTTTTGATATATACTAATAATAATATTAAGCTCGTATTTGCCGTATTTAGCATGTTTAATCACCATAAGGTAAAACCCTATCCTCTGGTTTGTGTTGCATTGTGTGATGGGACCTGAGTCTTATGGTGATTCCATTTTTCTCAAAAGCATAGCCTTGTTTTACGATTCACTTATTATTTATTCTGTCACTTTAGATTATGCACGACAATCCATTAGAGAAAACCCGTTCCGCGTTAGCGGCATGGTCCTTGGATTTGCCTTATTACTAGTAGTTAAATTAGTTAAGAATTCTCACACCAGTCCCACGATTGACCCGTTGTTTGTTTACACCTTTTTGCAAACTCGGGTGCCCTCCTTTCTACACAGGTAGCCAAGTAAGCAGGTTCATTCTTTGCTTGGAGTCTTTTCTTTGGAGCTGCTTATTATCTTTCTTGGATTTGCTTTCGTGGAGAGGTGATGACTTGGAGCTTGAAGACATCTATCATTTGCTGCTATTGCATATTTCTATTTTTAATTCCAGACATTAAAGTTGTTTCATTTCACGTTGTTTAAGTTGGAGTTGGAACTTATTTCTTTTTCTGCAAAGTTGATGTAATAATTTAGAGTTCTGTGACTGTGCACTTTCTGTGGTTGATGACATTATATTTCTGCTGCTATGATGTTGTTACTCTATGAATTTCCTTTGCTATGTTGTATCTGTGATATGTATTATAACACCCCACGTCCGTTAGTGTCACTCACAAAGGGAATGCACTAAGTTCTGTGGAGCATTTTAAGGTAAAAGATGCAGATAAATTACAAGACAGACAGAAATTAAACAGCGGAAAATAGAAATTTGCTTTATTGATAAAATAGCTTGTACAATGATTTCTTTACAATATCAGAGTATTATCTGTCTAACAAAATAAAGATGCATAAAAACAACATTTATATTCCCCGATTTTATCAAGGGCCAGCCATAGCATCTGAAAAGCGAATCCAAGCAAACTTCGACAAATCTTCAAGCTGGTAAATAGTGGCAGTCCAGCTTAACCTGAGCTAAACCATTCCCTCCTTTACTACCTGGGGGGGGGGGGGGACGGAAGAAAAGAAGACGAAAGAAAAACAGAGTCAGACATAAAGCCTGAGTAAGTTCAGTAACTTCTAGCATGTGAACATGGAAAAACAAAACGACATGAATTAACTGAATACAAGATTACACCATGACGATAGGGTCAACAAGATTAGACAAGGTAATCACAAGATATGCTAAGATAAGATAAACTGGATACGCTCTAATACTTTCGCCGCTTCGCTATTTCCTTGTTATACTGGTTTCTATATCTCTGCACTGCCTATCTAGTGTCCCAACTAGTAACGATAACGTGATCCCAATACCTGTATTTTCCATTGCCTTCCGGCATACATTCATTATTTATTACCTAGATCAAATCTAGGGTTTTCTATCAAGTGCTTTCTAGCTTTAACTAGAGTTTACGCTATCTGCTGAACGCTTCTCGGATTCAGGATTTATGACACCTAGTCCAACTAGGGATTATGCTACCTGTCGAACGATGCCCCCAAGTCTAGGACACACTACCTAGAGTGGTATATGTTCCTATACTTCTCTACGCATGTATCGCGAATCGCTATCGCTTGTCTAGATGCACATGTCCTGTAATGTGCGGTCCGAGTCTTGTGTCAGGGCAAATCAAGGAATACAGAACTCGGTCGGGAGCTTTCAGATATCTGCCGATGCAGATGCTAAGGTCTGTTTTTATTTCAGTGGCTATGGTCCCACTTTACCCCTCCCTCAACTAATGAAAGGCAAACCATGTAAAATGAGAACTATACGCCGACCTCCGGTGCCCCACTATCCTATGGCCATCCTCACCCATAACTAGATAGCAAGTATATGGTCTTTTGGAGTTCTCCGCCTTTCCGCTTCACGTATCTCGACTGACTCAAGATGGATGGTAGACGACGAGTCGCTATCATAGGGCTACCGTTTGCTCGCCGAATCACGCCGGTCCATCCTAGTCTTTAGGTTGCCATGTATTGCAACCAAGGCATACCCCTGGTTCTTCTACGCAGACCTTAACCTCTGTGGGCCCAGGCGGATCATCTGCAGCCTCACAGAGGGATACCAAGAGTACCCTCACGTCCCCTCGAAGCCTCGGGCTTCGTAACCCAATTCGTTGGAGCCTTCTCTCTACTCAGACGGACATTCGCTCCTTCCCGTGTTATACTAAGAATTACTACTTAGTTTTACTAACTAAGACTTACCACTTAGTTTCCAGAATCGTTGTTTTCTAAGGTTTACTACTTAGTTCCCTTTCCCGTCAATTTGGATTGGTTAAGTGTCATTAGTCAATTCAAGCCAGCTTAACCCTCTTCATTCATCCTGTTATACTGGTTAAGTGTTATCGGTAATTCATGTTGACTTAACCCCACCACAAACCAAGTTATATTGGTTAAGTATTTCTTATTACTTAACCCTACCCATTCACCCTGTATTGGTTAAGTGTTCCTTTTTAACCTAACCTTGCCTGTCTGTTTTAACTAACATGTTATTAATGGTTAAGTATTATCCCTTCATATTTTAGACCTAACCCCATTCCTTTATCACAACCTGACGGTTAAGTGTTCAGGTTTACTTAACCCTACGGTTTAGCCCAGCTAACATATCAAAATTGGCTAAGTGTATTAGATTTTACTTAACCCCAACCTCTAGTCTAGTTAACATATTAATTTGGCTAAGTGTATTAACTTTACTTAACCCCTACAAGTCTCGTTTTGCTACCTTGAGTTTGGTTAAGTGTCTCTATGGACTTAGCCCTCCCATTCTAGCTTAACTGTGTTAAGTTGGTTAAGTGTTCCTATGGACTTAACCCTCCCATTCTAGCTTAACTGTGTTAAGTTGGTTAAGTGTTCCTATGGACTTAACCCTCCCATTCTAGCTTAACTGTGTTAAGTGTCAGTCTGAACCTAACCCCACCCATCAGTCTAGTTATCATGTTGAACTGGTTAAGTGTCTTAGTTAACTTAACCCTACCATTCTTGTTCTAGCTTTAACTAAATAAATTAAAGCTGCTACCACTCACATTAGACAGGTATTGTTGCGACTACTGGATGTGCCGGTTGGTTCCGGGCAGGTTTACATCGCAACTCAGTCTAACCTCGGGCTAGGCATATTCGTGTATTCTAAGTTTAAAGGGTTTCAGTTTATTTTCAAATCAAGCTTTGAAATAACCATCCCGTTCGTCGGATCAGTTAGGGATAGCCAGGGAGAGCAGGAAACTTGTATTTTCCAAACCCAAGCCTAGACACTATCCTCTCCGTCACCCTAGAACTTTCTGGTTTATTATTAAAAGAGATGTCGTTAACAAACCTTTAATTTGTCTAAATTAACATTTCCTCATTTAGGACAAATTCTATAAGTTAATTAATCCTAATTTACTTATTTCCTAATTACTCTTTTAACGTAAATTGTCTACATTTATTTCTATGGCCCATTTTCCCCTCTATATCATATTTATGCCCTTTTGGTATGTAAACTATACCAAATTAAGTGTCACTAACCACGATTTTGCTAAACCTGATAGTTATTCCTAATTATGGCCAATTTCACATTTATGCCAATATACTTACCGTGCCAAATTAGCTAATCCAATTCCGATTCAACATTCTAATTCACGTCAAACAAGACTTATTACTCTAGTTCACTATTCATGTAAATGCTAGATTTACATGTCAATACTAGATTCAAATTACACATCTTATAATTCATGTCAAATTTATCCAATTCGCATATCTATGAACATGCCATAATACATGTTCCCAATTTATGCCAATTTCCAGGTTAAACTACGTTTTTAGTAAATTTCATATTTTGCCCAAACCGCATTCCCACCGTTCGTATAATCGTGATTCAGTCTAGATTTTAGACAAAGCTAGGTTCGTAGAAAATAGGGAACGAACCAAAGATGCTATGCAAGAGATAGACATACTAACTGGCATAAAAGGGTTGAATAACGATGTCGGTTCAAGAACATGGGTAGACCTAACTTAATAGGTAAATTCCCGAGGTCTAAAACCAAAGAAAACCAAGAATAGACAGAATAGAGACGTAGGTTCAAGAACATGGGTAGACCTAACTTAATAGGTAAATTCCCAAGGTCTAAAACCAAAGATAACCAAGAATAGACATAATAGATGATCGAGTTTAGACCTAATTTCATAGTCACAAAGCTTAAGCAACATTTTCCTAGTCATGAATCACAAGTGTTTAATCACAGATGTCCTTGTTATGTCATAGGCAATAGTTTATATTTCCTAATCAAAGGCATAGTCACAGTCATAGTCATAGGCAATGTTTATAGGCAATGTCCATAGTCATAGGCAATGTTCATAGTCATAGGCAAATGTTCATAGTCATAGGCATATGGTTTTAAGGTCCATAGTTTCATAGTTACGGTCTTATTTGTCCTCGAATCATAACAGTTCTTAATTAGGTTCAAGAGTATAGGCACTGATTTGAATAGAGAGAGAGAGATTTGGCATATTCTTTTATTCCTTTAATTTCA
Source organism: Allium sativum (assembly GCA_030737875.1). NCBI lineage: Eukaryota > Viridiplantae > Streptophyta > Magnoliopsida > Asparagales > Amaryllidaceae > Allium > Allium sativum. The sequence continues at coordinate 840,717,702 of CM060926.1, forward strand.
TGTCACGAACAGAGAAAAACATTCAAATCTAGAAATAACTAACTTACAGAGATTAGATTAGAACAGAAAGATGGCGTTGCTATGATTCGTAGAAAATCAGTCGTTGAAGTCGTTTGAACCTTCTCTTGAATCCTAGCTTGAATCTCTTCTTCTTGAAAGTCTTTGAGCAGCATCTCCTCGTCTAGATTTATTTTATATATATTATTCTATTTATTATTTAATTAAGAGGAGGAGAAGAAGCCATGTTCACTAAGAATCTTTGCAGCATAAGGGTAAAGAAGAATTGTGAATAGAGAAGGAGTCTATGGCTGTTTATATAGTGTAGAAGTCAACGAATCTAGTCAGGATGGCGTCCGAATACAGAGAAACGGGCCTGGTGCAGAAAACATGAAAAAGAGGGGGGGTCGACCCCCAGGTCGACTACCCAGTCGACCTGGGTGCCTTGGGCGGGAAAATTCCCGCCCAGCCCAGCTTGGGTCTGTTTTTGAATTTGAATTCCTTTTTCTGCCCTGTTTTGAAATTTGAACTTCGCTGAATCTTCCGGAGGCCATATCTTCCTCATACGGACTCCGATTTACGCAAACTCGGACTAGTTTTCATGTAGAATTCCGAGACGAACGCAATGGCGCAGTCCGTTTCCCTTGATTTTGATTTTAACTTTTAATTCTGCCCTGATTTGTGAATCCTAGTGTTACAGAATTATGGGGTGTTACATGTATTATTGTATTTATGTTGTATTCCAAATGATTATTCCTTACTTTCATCCCGTGGAAGTTTGGGGTTATCACAGTTGGTATCAAAGCTTTGGTTAAACTTAGCTTTGGAATATAACATATTTATGATAATTTGTTTACATAGAATCACAATATTCTATGGCGAACATTTCATGTGAATACATAATAGTCAGTCATTCTATCATTTTCTTTTTATCTGTCCTTTTGTCTTTATCAATTCTTCAAATTACCATTATAGTTGTTCTGACTCTTTCCTTGATCGTACAGAACTAACTAGAAATGAGTACCACTGCCGCTAGAGCCGCTAGAGCTAGAGCAAGGAGGCAAAATGTTGTTGAAACTGAGGAGGCTACTGTTCAACAACTGCCACCACCGCAGCCCTTTGATTTGGATAAGATGGCAAAGAAATACAAAAACCTGGGAGGAGTGCCATTCAAGGGTACTGAAACTGTGACACAAGATCAAGCTTGGCTGAGGAACTGTGAAAAGATTTTTGGAGGATTAGAGCTGGAGGATCATAGGAAAATATTAGTGGCTTCATGGCTGCTACAAGAGGAAGCCCAAAACTGGTGGGACACAGTCACGGTTGGAGGAATTAAAGACAATATGACTTGGACAAGGTTTAAGGAGCTTTTCAATGACAAATACATTCCAAGGCAGGAAGTAGAAAGACTACATGACGAGTTCTCCAATCTGAAGTAAGGCGACAAGACCATCTCAGAATATGTACAAAGATTTGAAGACCTCTCCCGCTATGCCCCTGAATTGATTCAGGATGACTTTCAGAAGAACAAGAGATTCATAAATGGGCTTGCGAGGAAGTATATTGATAGAGCCACTGCCCACATCGACCTTTCTTTCAATAGGCTGGTGGAGTTTGCTTGTCGATATGAGGAGAATGATAAGAAGAATTCCTAACAAGACAGGGAAAGGAGCTTGGCCAACAATAAGAGGAAACAATCCGAGAAGAAGACTGAAGGAAGCAGTTCTGGAGCTGCTAAAACCTACGATAAGTCAAAGGTGCAATGCTACAACTGCCAGAAGTTTGGACACTTCAGCAAGGACTGCAGAAATACAAAGAAGGCTCGAAGCGACGACACCAAGGAATGCTATAATTGCCACAAGAAGGGTCATATGAAGCCTGATTGTCCGCTGCTGAAAGGAGCGCAGGTTGCACATGTGTAACACCCCACTCCCGCTATGATCACTCACTAAGGGAATGCCATAGCATCGGTGGAGTATTTTAGTGAATATAGAACAGAAAAATTACAACAAGACAGATATAAATAGTACTTGAAATTTTAAAACATCATCTCATAACAGCGGAAGTAAAACATGTCTGGTTACATCATAAAACCACAATAAAGGTCAAGTACAATATCCATCAAAATAAAGAAGTACATAATCCCACTCTCATACAATAGCCAAACAAAAGAAAAGATAACTGGATAACTGGAGCTTTACATCTATCCAAGCTCCTAAAGACTGGAACAGCAATCCGATCAAGCTCCACTACTGCTAGGATCCACCGTAGGACCTGAGGGTTGGGAAAAAGATAAAAACAACAGGGTCAGACATAAGTCTGAGCGAGTCCTATAACTTTGACAATACAATCGTTAAAGTAACCAGAGAAGACATAAACTGATATACGGTAACATATAGGGATGAATGGCTACCCTAAGCAGTCAACTAAACGAAGATAAAGGATAAAGACGCATCTACCCTCCCTAAGGTAAATTACTAAACTGCACCACACCAGTCGTTCCTAACTTAAAGGTTGATCCCACCCAAGGACTTATAAAATTTACTAATTAGTACCTGCGTACCCCTAGGTGACCAAGTAGGCGCCACGGGGCCCTACAATCCACTAGGTGTACACACTACTTCCCATTCGATCGGCTCCCTAACGTAGATACCCGTGCTGGCCCCACCGTGGGATGTATCATTCCCCAATGTGGCAACCTGATGAAACTAAAGGTGCACGGCTTATATCTACTCGATGCAACAACGGCTTACCTACCAGCCCGGGCCCACTCACGCATATGAAGCCCGTTGGACTTGCGTTGCCACCGCTAACCCGTTTGCCTCTTACAGTCAAGCCCAGTATGCGTGTCCCGTCCTCGACATGGGTCGAGCCCACAAAGATACGTATGGGTTACTGGTTGAAATGGGCCTCCACAAGCTACCCACCTAAGCTTGTCCCTTTTTCTAGTATATCCCACTTAACCCTTTAATCATGTTTTAATTACATGTTCCATTTTGGTTAAGTATTCTAATCGTATTTTCTATTGCCACCCAAGGCAACCACTAGATTTTCTCATGCCACCCGAGGCACCCACTTAACCCCTCATGTCCCTCTACATGCTAATGTGGTTAAGTGTTTCTTAATTAATTAATTAAGAACGTAACCTTTGTAAAGACCTCTCACATTAGACTGTCTTTTATGACCGCTGGTTAAGCCGGTTGGGTCCGGGCAGCCTTATGTCATAATAGAGTCTAACCTCGTGTCTTTACATTAATTACGTATTTAGTTTGTGCCTAAGACCTCTCACATTGGGCTAACATTTGTAGCAACTGGTTAAGCCGGTTGGGTCCGGGCAGTTTTACGCTACAACTGAGTCCAACCTCGTGTCTTAGTCAATTAATTACACCTAATTAATCACCCTCATAATTTTATATTAATTATCCCTAATTAATCAAGTTTTCTTAACATGGGTAGACCTAACTTAATAGGTAAATTCCCATGGGGTAGACCTAACTCAATAGGTAAATTCCCAACACATAGTATGGGTACACCTAACCAAATAGGCAAATTCCCATACTATGTTTATTTATTTTGTGTTATGCATAATTATATTAATTTCACACAATCTTATTAACTTATGCATTTAATTACCCCATCGTTCCCACGTAATTTCGTTCATGATATAACACATATAAAAGGTGTCAACTTGCATATGAATGAACATGTTTCAAAGGTGCCATCTTGCATATTAACAAACACATAACTTGCATATGAACTTGCATAACATGTCACATAACTTGCATATAATATGTCACATAACTTACATATTCATTTTGCATAACAAACTTGCATATTAGCTTATAGACTTGCATAATGTGTCATCATGAACTTGCATATTAATAAACATGTAACTTGCATATTTACATACATGTAACTCGCATATTAACAAACATGTAACTTGCATATAAAGAAACATGTAACTTGCATATTTACATACATGTAACTTGCATATTAACAAACATGTAACTTGCATATTAACAAACATGTAACTTGCATATTTACATACATGTAACTTGCATATTAACAAACATGTAACTTGCATATTTACATACATGTAACTTGCATAGCATATTACCATGAACTTGCATAACATGCATATGATTACATAGCCCACAACTTGCATATTTAGCATCATGCAAACATAACATACATCATATTAAACTTGCATAAGCTTACATACTCAACATGCATAAACATAAGATTAATGCTAACATCATATCATATGATTCAAAGCTCATTAACCCACATACAAAACCATAAATCTCATCACATCTCATCTAATTAGTTTACCAAAAGATCATCAAAGTGATAGAAACTCACAACTAGCAACTTTGAACACCAAATGAAGAAGATTAAGATGCTAAGAAGGGATTAGAAGTTGATTAGAGAGTGATTAGTATGCAACCCTCTTCATAAAATTAGTGGAGGCCATGAGAGCTAGCATTTTGCCATAGTTTAGTCACTAGGTTTAATTATGAATGAATTAGGGTAGGTTAGGGTCTTATTTATAGATTAGGCAAGTGTTTTAGGCCATAGGATTAACCCTAGATTCAATCCAAGCCATCAAAGCATGTCTTGGGGAAGAAGTCAAGTGTAGGAACCATCTAGGGCCTTTAGATTAAAGATGGACCATGAGAACCATTCAAATGCAAAATCTGCACTTGAGCGAATCGGCCCACGGGTTGACAGCCAAACACCCTGGATTAACCCCTAGTCGACCCAGCGGGCTCGGGTCGACTTCAAAAATCGGCCGGTTCGGTTATTCCCCTCTCCCAATTCGCTGTTTTGAGCATTTTTGCATATTTATTTATTAAATTTTCAATTATATATATATATATATCAATATATATATATATATATATATATCTACACAACCCATTTCACTTAATTAAGTATACTTTAATTTGGGAATTTTCGTGAAACTTCGCGAGGCCATATCTTGGTCATACGGACTCCGATTTTCGAAAACTCGGACTCTATTTCGCGTATTTTTCCGAGACGAACGCAATGGCATAGCCCGTTTCCCTTGATTCCCATTTTAGAATTAAATTCTGCCTCGATTTATGTTATTACAGGTTATTGAAAATACGGGTTGTTACATTCTCCCCTCCTTAAAGGATTTCGTCCCCGAAATCTTCAAGTTAGGAAGAACGTATCCTACCATCCAATCATCCATCTACTCAAAGCATCATCCACGAGCAATCATTGTCCTTACAAGATTCTAAATGCTGGATGGATATATGCAAAAGTGTGTGTATATGTACTTACCTAATGCGAAAATCAGGCGGTTACTGATACAGTAAACCTCCTTAATGCAAACCATGATAGTGCCATGCATCCAATATGTATGCGAAACCCTATTGACACATACAAATTTCTACATGCGTGCACAACCATACACAAAAATGCATCATCCATATGATAACACAGCCATGATACATCCATCAATCTAACTACCACATCCATTTATGCAATATGCAACATGAAGTGACTGAGCCGATCTAGTGCCTAATGTGTGTGTATATGCATCCACGAGCAACCACTAGCAAACAATTGCATCCATATGCATCCATCAACCATAACATGTTTCAAACACATGTTTCAACCATAGGTTTTACCCTATCTAAAGGTCATAGGTATTAGCGAGAGGATATACTAAAGATAAGATAAGTACTAGACAAGCAATAAAGGAGAAGTTAAAAGACATACTCTCAAAAAGAAATGGATACAAAGAACGCATCTTTGCTTCCGTCTCCCAAGTAGCATTGCTTTCGTCATCTCCCCATTGCACTTTAACTAGCTGAACTTCTCTGTTCCTCAACTTCCTAGTTTCTGACCCAAGGATGCGAGTAGGAGCTCGTCGAATCGTCGCATCACGCTCTACCTCTACATCTCTAAGCAAGCTCGGCTCTACCACCTCTGCGGTCTCATGTAAGCACTTCCTCAAATGTGATACATGGAATACATCATGAACACCACTAAGTCTGTCGGGCAACTCCACCCTATATGCCATCCGTCCAATCCTTTCCTTAATAGGAAACGGCCCAACAAATCTCGGTGCTAACTTCCCTACGGACCCAAAGCGAACAACATTTCTCAATGGAGATACTTTGACAAAAACCATGTCCCCAACCTCAAACTCAAGATCCGTCCTTCTCCGATCCGCATAAGATTTCTGTCTATCTTGCGCTGCTTTCATCCTTTTTCGAATTAAATCAATCTTCTCTGAAGTCTCTCTAACCATATCCGGCCCAAGCAAGATCTTATCCGTAGATTCCCACCAACATGTAGGAGATCGACAAGGCCTTCCATAAAGAGCTTCGAAAGGAGCCATACCAATACTGGACTGAAAGCTGTTATTATATGCGAACTCCACCAAAGGAAGATGTTCTTCCCATGTACCTCCAAAATCCAAGATACAAAGCCTCAAAAGATCTTCTAAGATACGGTTCACCCTCTCAGTCTGACCGTCCGTCTGAGGATGATATGCGGTGCTCAAACACAACTGAGTCCCTACCGCCTCTTGCAAACTTCTCCAAAACTCACTAGTGAAAATAGGATCTCGATCACTCACAATGCTGGATGGTACGCCATGCAATCTAACAATCTCTCTAACATAGACTGAAGCAAGCCATGGAGCGGTCCTCTTACTCTTTACGGGTATAAAATGGGCACTCTTGGTAAGTCTGTCTACCACAACCCAAATTCCCGTATTGCCCTTCCTCGATCTCGGTAACCCGTCGATGAAATCCATCGAGACACTATCCCACTTCCACTGTGGAACTTCCAATGGGTGTAGCAACCCACCGGGTTTCCTTTGCTCCACTTTAACTTGTTGGCACACTAAACATCTAGCCACATACTCGGCCACATCTTTCTTCATACCGGCCCAGAAGAAAACTCTCTTCATGTCTTGGTACATTTTGTCTCCACCGGGATGAATAGTCATTCTTGAACGATGTGCATCATCCAAAATAGCCTTCTTCAAACCCTCATCTTGCGGTACACAAAGTCTACCGTCTCTATGCAACCATCCCTTATCATCTATGGTGTATCTACCCAAATGGCTGGACGACTCCCCTCTTATAAGCTTCTCTACCAACACAACCAACTGTGGGTCGTCTCGCTGAGCCTCGCCAATCCGTCTCAAAAGAGTAGGTCTAACCTCCAAGGATGCCAACAAACCAGGTACAAAATCAACAGAAGGTCTGAAGTCAAACAAAGAAAGAAACTCCAAGCTTCGTCGTTCCACGAACAATGGACTCAAAGATAGCCTTTTTCTACTTAAGGCGTCTGCCACCACGTTACCCTTACCAGGGGTATACGCTATCTCGAAATCATAGGATGCTAAGAACTCCATCCACCTTTGCTGTCTTAAGTTTAAATCCTTCTGAGAGAATAAGTACTTCAATGATTTATGGTCGGTGAACAACTCGAATCTCTCACCAAGAAGATAATGGCGCCAAGACTTAAGTGCGAAAACAATCGCGGCCAACTCTAGATCATGGGTAGGGTAATTCTTCTCATGCACTCTCAATTGTCTCCCTCCATAGGCTATTACCCTTCCCTCCTGCATCAAGACTGCGCCTAATCCTGTTCCATAAGCATCGGTATAAACAACAAACGGCTTACTCCCATCCGGGAGCACTAAAACTGGAGCGGTGGTCAAAGCTCTCTTTAACCGTCGGAAAGCATCATCACAATCTACATCCCACGAGAAAACCAGATTCTTTTTCGTCAAGCGGGTTAATGGGGCTGATATCTTCGCGAAGTCTTTGATGAACTTCCTATAATATCCTGCCAACCCCAAGAAACTTCTTACCTCGGTAGCATTTCTAGGAACTTTCCAATCCTGGATAGATACTATCTTTGCGGGATCCACAGCTATCCCTTCCTTAGAGACCACATGCCCTAAGAATCGCACTTCTCTTCTCCAAAAATGGCATTTAGAGAATTTAGCTTTAAGACTATGCGCTCGAAGAGTCTCCAACACTTCCTTGAGATGTAAGGCATGCTCTTCTTCATTCTTGGAAAAGACCAAGATGTCATCCACAAAAACTACTACAAACTTATTCAGATACTCTCTGAACACTCTACTCATGAGATCAACAAAGTATGCGGGGGCGTTTGTCAACCCAAATGGCATCACTAGCCACTCATAAAAACCATCCGGAGTCCGGAAAGCAGTCTTCTCTATACTGTCCTCCGCCACTCTTAACTGATGAAACCCTGTAGCTAAGTCCATCTGCGAAAATACTGACGCGCCAACCAACTGATCAAAGAGATCATCTATCCTCGGTAATGGGTGTCTATTCTTCTTCGTGAGCTTATTAAGTTCTCTATAATCCACACAAAGTCTGAGGGACCCATCCGCCTTCGTGGCAAACACTACTGGAGCTCCCCACTCCGATATACTTCGCCTTATGAACCCCTTCTCAAGCAACTCCCCTACTTGCTTATGAAGTTCTCTTCTCTCACGAGGAGCCATGTGGCGTACTGGCAAAGACACTGGTTTGGCATTATCCACCAAATAAATTCGGAAATCTATCTCCCGCTTCGGAGGCAAACCCTTTACTTCTTCAAACACATCCGGATATTCCCGGACTACTCTGACAGAACACAAACTCTCGACCGAAGCATCGAGCGATTCAAGATAACTTAGCAAAACAGATTCCATGGGATTGCAAGAGATCTCGAGAGTGTTACCCAAGCGGGTCATGAGCCTGACAACTCTCCTTTCGCAATCAAGAACGGCACCATTACTGGATAACCAGTCCATGCCCAAGATCAACCCATAGCCCGTGAAGCCCAATACAAAAGCATCACATCTAAACTCAACGCTAAGTATAGAAATCTTCAAACCCAAACATATCATAGACAGATATATGGAGCCCCCAATTGGGTTTGAGACAACCAAGGGATCATCAACTAGACTGGTGTCTAAGTGCAGTGACTCAACTAACGATGATGAGATAAAAGAATGCGATGCGCCAGAGTCAAACAAAGTACGAACTGGATGATCAAACAGAAAAACCAGACTTTCAACGGAAATAGTTCTACCTCTCTGCTGAATCGGTGGAACTGAGAGAACCTGAACTTGCCCCCCTGACTGAGGTGGTGCTATAAGAGCTTGCACCTGGCCTCCTGAGGTAGACCCCGTCTTCTGCCCCTTCTTTGGGCAGTTTTTCACAAGATGCCCTGCTTCACCACAATGAAAGCAACCGGTCTTCTTCTTTTTGCGACAATCCTTACTAAGGTGTCCTGGTGTTCCACAATTGAAGCACTTCTTCTTCGTCTTCTTTTTGTCACCATTGCCTTTTCCGCCCTTGCCTTGTTGTTGCTGTTGCGGTTTCTTCTGATCCCCCTTTTTCTCTGGTGCCTTAGAATTCTTATCATCCTCATGCATAAGTGCCATGTAGACAAGCTTCTCAAAAGTGGCCCCCATAGGAATGTGAGTCATAGCTATTCCTTGCAATGGTTCGTTCAAGCCTCTAACGAACCTCAAAGCCTTCTTCTCCGGTGTATTCACCAACTCTATGCCAAACCTTGCTAATTGGTTGAATTTGTTGACATATTCTTTCACCGTGAGATTCCCTTGCTTCAAATTCAAGAACTTCTCCATAAACAGATTCTCTTCCGCCCTTGAGAGAAACTTAGCCCCAAACCTTTGCTTAAAATCTGCCCAAGAGTCAACAGGGCGTTCTCCATTAGTGACCTCCCACCAGAATGAGGCCTCTCCCTTCATTAACCAAGCCGCCAACTTGACTTTCTTTCCCTCTTCCACTTCAAAGATATCTAGCAACTCTTCCACTTCCTTAAGCCAATCTCTAGCCTCTACGAAAGTCTCTGAACCAAGAAAAGGTTTTCCTCCTATAGCCTTGAACTCCTTGCAAACCTTAGCAAAATTATCCACTCTAGGCTGAGGAGGAGGAGCGGTTGTCTCTGGTGTAGTAGCATTGGCCGGACCCGCAGCCGCGGCCCTAGCCTCTTGCAACCTCCTATACCATAGTGGTATAACTAAACCCTCCGGGATGTTAAGATCTTCAGCCATGCTGAAACGAAAGAGGAAAGATTCAAAAAGGAGATTCCGAAAGATAAAGATATGGCTATTGGGGATTATGCTTTTCTTTTTCAAAAACTTTTTCTCTTAGAAGACATGCTTTTAAAAATACTTTCTTCGAAAATACTCTTAGAAAGTAGTTTTTCTCAAAAATTTTATCTGTTCTGGTAACCTTAAGCTCTGATACCACGTGTAACACCCCACTCCCGCTATGATCACTCACTAAGGGAATGCCATAGCATCGGTGGAGTATTTTAGTGAATATAGAACAGAAAAATTACAACAAGACAGATATAAATAGTACTTGAAATTTTAAAACATCATCTCATAACAGCGGAAGTAAAACATGTCTGGTTACATCATAAAACCACAATAAAGGTCAAGTACAATATCCATCAAAATAAAGAAGTACATAATCCCACTCTCATTCAATAGCCAAACAAAAGAAAAGATAACTGGATAACTGGAGCTTTACATCTATCCAAGCTCCTAAAGACTGGAACAGCAATCCGATCAAGCTCCACTACTGCTAGGATCCACCGTAGGACCTGAGGGTTGGGAAAAAGATAAAAACAACAGGGTCAGACATAAGTCTGAGCGAGTCCTATAACTTTGACAATACAATCGTTAAAGTAACCAGAGAAGACATAAACTGATATACGGTAACATATAGGGATGAATGGCTACCCTAAGCAGTCAACTAAACGAAGATAAAGGATAAAGACGCATCTACCCTCCCTAAGGTAAATTACTAAACTGCACCACACCAGTCGTTCCTAACTTAAAGGTTGATCCCACCCAAGGACTTATAAAATTTACTAATTAGTACCTGCGTACCCCTAGGTGACCAAGTAGGCGCCACGGGGCCCTACAATCCACTAGGTGTACACACTACTTCCCATTCGATCGGCTCCCTAACGTAGATACCCGTGCTGGCCCCACCGTGGGATGTATCATTCCCCAATGTGGCAACCTGATGAAACTAAAGGTGCACGGCTTATATCTACTCGATGCAACAACGGCTTACCTACCAGCCCGGGCCCACTCACGCATATGAAGCCCGTTGGACTTGCGTTGCCACCGCTAACCCGTTTGCCTCTTACAGTCAAGCCCAGTATGCGTGTCCCGTCCTCGACATGGGTCGAGCCCACAAAGATACGTATGGGTTACTGGTTGAAATGGGCCTCCACAAGCTACCCACCTAAGCTTGTCCCTTTTTCTAGTATATCCCACTTAACCCTTTAATCATGTTTTAATTACATGTTCCATTTTGGTTAAGTATTCTAATCGTATTTTCTATTGCCACCCAAGGCAACCACTAGATTTTCTCATGCCACCCGAGGCACCCACTTAACCCCTCATGTCCCTCTACATGCTAATGTGGTTAAGTGTTTCTTAATTAATTAATTAAGAACGTAACCTTTGTAAAGACCTCTCACATTAGACTGTCTTTTATGACCGCTGGTTAAGCCGGTTGGGTCCGGGCAGCCTTATGTCATAATAGAGTCTAACCTCGTGTCTTTACATTAATTACGTATTTAGTTTGTGCCTAAGACCTCTCACATTGGGCTAACATTTGTAGCAACTGGTTAAGCCGGTTGGGTCCGGGCAGTTTTACGCTACAACTGAGTCCAACCTCGTGTCTTAGTCAATTAATTACACCTAATTAATCACCCTCATAATTTTATATTAATTATCCCTAATTAATCAAGTTTTCTTAACATGGGTAGACCTAACTTAATAGGTAAATTCCCATGGGGTAGACCTAACTCAATAGGTAAATTCCCAACACATAGTATGGGTACACCTAACCAAATAGGCAAATTCCCATACTATGTTTATTTATTTTGTGTTATGCATAATTATATTAATTTCACACAATCTTATTAACTTATGCATTTAATTACCCCATCGTTCCCACGTAATTTCGTTCATGATATAACACATATAAAAGGTGTCAACTTGCATATGAATGAACATGTTTCAAAGGTGCCATCTTGCATATTAACAAACACATAACTTGCATATGAACTTGCATAACATGTCACATAACTTGCATATAATATGTCACATAACTTACATATTCATTTTGCATAACAAACTTGCATATTAGCTTATAGACTTGCATAATGTGTCATCATGAACTTGCATATTAATAAACATGTAACTTGCATATTTACATACATGTAACTCGCATATTAACAAACATGTAACTTGCATATAAAGAAACATGTAACTTGCATATTTACATACATGTAACTTGCATATTAACAAACATGTAACTTGCATATTAACAAACATGTAACTTGCATATTTACATACATGTAACTTGCATATTAACAAACATGTAACTTGCATATTTACATACATGTAACTTGCATAGCATATTACCATGAACTTGCATAACATGCATATGATTACATAGCCCACAACTTGCATATTTAGCATCATGCAAACATAACATACATCATATTAAACTTGCATAAGCTTACATACTCAACATGCATAAACATAAGATTAATGCTAACATCATATCATATGATTCAAAGCTCATTAACCCACATACAAAACCATAAATCTCATCACATCTCATCTAATTAGTTTACCAAAAGATCATCAAAGTGATAGAAACTCACAACTAGCAACTTTGAACACCAAATGAAGAAGATTAAGATGCTAAGAAGGGATTAGAAGTTGATTAGAGAGTGATTAGTATGCAACCCTCTTCATAAAATTAGTGGAGGCCATGAGAGCTAGCATTTTGCCATAGTTTAGTCACTAGGTTTAATTATGAATGAATTAGGGTAGGTTAGGGTCTTATTTATAGATTAGGCAAGTGTTTTAGGCCATAGGATTAACCCTAGATTCAATCCAAGCCATCAAAGCATGTCTTGGGGAAGAAGTCAAGTGTAGGAACCATCTAGGGCCTTTAGATTAAAGATGGACCATGAGAACCATTCAAATGCAAAATCTGCACTTGAGCGAATCGGCCCACGGGTTGACAGCCAAACACCCTGGATTAACCCCTAGTCGACCCAGCGGGCTCGGGTCGACTTCAAAAATCGGCCGGTTCGGTTATTCCCCTCTCCCAATTCGCTGTTTTGAGCATTTTTGCATATTTATTTATTAAATTTTCAATTATATATATATATATATATCAATATATATATATATATATATATATCTACACAACCCATTTCACTTAATTAAGTATACTTTAATTTGGGAATTTTCGTGAAACTTCGCGAGGCCATATCTTGGTCATACGGACTCCGATTTTCGAAAACTCGGACTCTATTTCGCGTATTTTTCCGAGACGAACGCAATGGCATAGCCCGTTTCCCTTGATTCCCATTTTAGAATTAAATTCTGCCTCGATTTATGTTATTACAGGTTATTGAAAATACGGGTTGTTACAACATGTGTATGAGGGGGCAAGTGCACCATCTTCTTCCGCTCCTACTTCTTCCGAAGGAGCAGGTAAGCCTGATGTTTTAGATGGTACCATTTCTGTTAAAAACATTCCTGTCACAGCCTTGTTTGATACGGGTGCACCAAGAAGTTTTATTTCTAGCAATACGGTCCAGAAATTGAAACTAAAACAAAGGAGTCTTAAAGAGCCAATTAATGTTCATAATCCTATAGGAGGTTCTACCACTCTAGATTTATTTTGTAAGGTGCCTGTATCCTACTCCTACTTCCAGTTTCCATTTAACTTGATCATTATGAATTTTTCTGAGTTTGATATCGTACTTGGTCTGGATTGGCTAACAAAAATTGATGCCAAGGTAAGGTGTGCGGATAGAGTAGTTGAAATCAAAACAAAGTTTGGAGTTATTATTTCCATACCTTGCCATGGTTCAAAATCAGATAGGAAGGCATTTTGGTCTTCCTTGGAGATCACTCCTATTTCTTTAGAAAATATTCCCATGGTCAAAAATTACGTGGATGTATTTGAAGAAGTAGATAGCCTACCCCCGCGAAGGGAAATCGATTTCGGGATTGATCTCGTTCCAAATGCAAGACCTGTAGTTCATGCTATCAGAAGGATGACTCCTAAAGAAAAGGAATAATTGCAAACCCAAACTAAGAAGCTCTTGTGGAAAGGACTCATCCAACCTAGCTTTTCTAATTGGGGTGCAGCTGTGGCGTTTGTTCCCAAATCCGATGGTACTCTAAGGCTCTGTGTTGATTACCGCGATCTTAACAAACAAACATTGAAGAACAAATACCCCTTGCCCCGCATAGATGATTTGATGGACCAATTGAATGGAGCCAAGGTGTTTTCGAAGATGGGCCTAGCCATAGGTTTCCACCAACTCCGCATAGCCGATGAATGCATACCTTTGACCGCCTTCAGAGGTCCTGACATATTCTACGAATGGTTAGTGATGTCGTTCGGTCTATGCAATGCTCTAGCCTACTTTGTTGACTTGATGAATAGGGTCTTCCGTGAGGTCCTAAATAAATTCGCCCTAGTCTTCATTGATGATATTCTAATCTATTCTAAAACTAAGGAGGAGCATGAAGGGCATTTAAGGGAAGGGTTGGAAATTCTGCGAAGAAATGTTTTAAAAGCAAAGTTTTCCAAATGCACATTTTGGCAAGAAGAAGTAAAATTCTTGGGCCATGTTGTGTCAAAAGAAGGAATTGCAGTTGACCCAAGTAAAATTGTCGACATTCGAGATTGAAAGCAGCCCAGTACACCCACTGAAGTAAGAAGCTTCCTAGGATTGGCTGGATATTACAGGAAATTTGTCAAAGATTTCGCCAAGCTATCTAACCCATTAACAAAGCTCACCAAGAAGCATACCAAGTTCGATTGGTCATCGGATTGTGAGGAGGCATTCCAAAAGCTAAAAGTGAGTTTGACCACTGCTTCCGTACTTACCATCATCGATGGCAACCAAGACTTAAAAGTTTATATGGATGCTTCTCAAAGTGGTGGTCTTGGAGCAGTACTAATGCAAAGGGGCCAGGTTGCTGCCTATGCAAGTCGTCAATTAAAGCCGCATGAGAAAAACTATCGTGTCCACGACTTAGAGCTGTTGGCCGTAGTCTTTGCTTTAAAAATTTGGAGACATTATCTTTTGGGCAAAAAATTTGAATTATTCACAGACCATCAATCCTTGAAATATCTCTTCGATCAAAAGGATCTGAATTTAAGGCAGCAACGATGGCTAGAATTTCTGGCGGCATACGATCTTGACATCTTATATACGCCGGGGAAAGCCAATGTTGTGGCGGACACGCTCAGTAGAAAGGACGTCATTGTCGCAAACCTCATCGTTACCCCTTCCTTGATTGATAAAATTTCTGCTCTTCAAAAGGATGACAAATTCATTCAGATAATGATCAAGAGAATTGAAGCAGGTGAAAACACGAACTTCCAAATAGATGGCAAGGGAATTCTTAGATTTCAAGGGCGGATTTGTGTTCCATATATCAAAGACCTAATAAAGGAAGTTTTGGATGAAGGTCACAAATCAAAGCTTTGCATCCATCCCGGTGTGAGCAAAATGTATCAAGACTTAAAGCGCACATTTTGGTGGAGATCTATGAAGAGGGATATATCCATTTATGTGAGTAGATGTCCCACATGCCAACAAGTAAAAAGTGATCAACAAAAGCTTGCGGGGTTGTTGCAGCCATTGGAAGTTCCAGATTGGAAGTGGGACCAATTCTCCATGGATTTTATAGATGGTCTGCCTCGTACCAGGAAAAAAAATGATAGCATATGGGTGATCGTGGATCGCTTCACAAAATCCGCTCATTTCATACCTGTCAAGTCCACTAGAACTGCTCAAAGTCTGGCGCAAATCTATTTCAAAGAAATCGTCAGGCTACATGGGTAATAAAACTAAATCTTTCCTTTTCATCATAATCTGAATGAAAATTTTCTTTTCCAAATTAAATAATAGTCTTTTGTTGTAAACAGAGTTCCTAGTAGCATTGTTAGCGACCATGATCCTATCTTTGCTAGTAAATTTTGGGAAGCATTCCAAAATGAGTTGGGAACGAAGTTAAATCTCAGTACCGCATATCTCTCTCAGACTGACGGCCAGACTGAGCAAGTGAATCGCATTCTTAAAGATCTATTGCGAGCTTGCATACTCGATTTTGGATGTTCTTGGGAGGATCACTTGCATTTAGTTGAATTCTCGTATAACAATAGCTATCAAGCAAGTTTAAAAATGTGTCCATTTGAAGCCTTATATGGTAGGCCGTGTAGATCGCCCGCGTGTTAGGTTGAAAAAGGAAATCGGCTTGTGTTGGATCCAGACATGATCCGGGAAGCTTCGGACAAAGTTGACTTTATTAAGAAGCGACTATTGGCTGCCCAAAGTAGACAAAAGAGCTATGCAGATGTAAGAAGGGGAGAGTTAGCTTTTGAAGTGGGTGACTATGTCTATCTGAAAGTTGCTCCAATGCGAGGTGTAATCTGTTTTGGAAAGACAGGAAAATTAGCACCTAGATTCATCGGCCCCTTCCCTATTCTTGAAAAGATTGGCACTCTAGCCTACAGAATTCAGATGCCCGACTGGTTGCCTGGAGTGCACGATGTATTCCATGTATCTCAACTTCGAAGGCATGTCCATTATCCAGATCTGGTTGTGGAAGAAACAGCATAGCAAGATTTGGAGATTACCCCAAGCCTTGCAGTGAGAAGGGAACCACTGAAAATTATGGGCAAGGAGACTAGGAAGCAGAGAAATAAAAGTATCAACCTAGTCAAGGTGCAATGGAGCGGTGATCCTAGAGACTGCACTTGGGAAACCGAGGAGAGTATCAAACAAGCCTATCATAAATGCAGAGTGGATATCTCCGATTAGTTTTTATTTTGAGGTACGCTTAAAATATTTTCCATCCTTTATGTTGGTCCCTACCCTTCTATTCTTCCCTTTTCCTTTTCGAGGACGAAAAGTTCTTAAGCGGGGGAGATTGTAACAACCCTAAATTTGGGGCCAATTCAAAATTTTCATTTTAGAGGTGTTTAAATAGTTGAAATGAATTATTTTAAATAAAAATGACTAGAAATTTATTTTGATTGAATTTAATGCGAATATATTTAATTTAATTATAAAAGGAATTAGAAAAGGACGGTAGTTTGAAAAGTCAAACCTGAACTTTGACTGACTACACGGGATGCATAATAAACCGGATTTTTGTGAAACCAAAAATATTTAAATCTGTTAATGAATATCTTTCTAGCGAATCTGAAAAATCGAAGTTTCATTGCGGGAATCAAAAGTTATGGCCAAATGAATTTTCAGAAAGGTCGCTATAGAGAATATATCGCCCTTGAAAATCGACATTTTGCATATGACCTCGGAATTCGACGAAACCACTTTTGTTGGATCCGGGATGTAAAATTATTGCTAGGTTTCAAATTTCATGATTTTTGAAGCTAGTATGTGAGCGTGGCAAAAGAAACCGTGTTTTGTCAATTTCGGTCAAAATTAATTGACTTGAAAATAACCATTTTTCAAACAGTCTCAGAATTCAACGAAATAAATTTTGTTAGGACTGTATCATCATAAGAAAGCCAAAAATAATTTTTTCGGATTTTTCTGACTTCGTATGTGACCCCGGTAAAATTAGAAAGTACGTTCGAATTTAATATAATAGAATTAATTTGAAAATAAAGAAAACATACTGTAAACTTCAGAATTGGACTTCGGCAATAACACCATCGCCTTCAGAAGACGTCAAAACATATTGTTCGACAGTCGTTGGGGTCCGTTTGGAGATCGGATGGAAAAACCCTAATTTTGGATTTAATTAAAAAAAATATGAAGAAAATACCCTAGTATACCGTATAAATACGGTGCTACAGTCCTTCTTCCTCTTCGTATTATCAGCCGCCGAACCCATTATACATCAAATCTTTGAGCTCCGATTTCTCCCAATCCATGGCGAATTGACATATGCCCATTTGGACTTTTTTGAAGATCTCTGAACGCTCTTCGATCTCAGACAAATCCCACCCCTACTCGTGCCCCGAATCTCGAGAACCGCGCCTCCAAAGGCACGGCCTTTGAACCGCCGCCGCCCCCACCTATCGCCGCTGCACCTTCCACCGTGCTAGGCGCACGTGCGCCTCTCCGAGGCCGACCACCTCCAACAAACCACACCCCAAACCGACCTTCCTACCTCACGAAAATCGGATTCAAAGATTGGAACCAATTCTGAAAACCACGGCCTTTACTTTAAAGGTATATTTTTAGAAATTGTGACGCTTATAAGTGTTACAAATTTATATTTAATAATTAAAAATTGATAATTAATTCGTACGAACTCCGATTCTGAAAATTTCGGATCCGACGGAACCGTGAGGACGTATAGTGGTTGCTGAGATTGATTGCAGCCATTTCTGAATTTATTTGGATTTGTGATTTCGCTTAAATCGAGGTGAGAATTTATTTTTAATTTAATTAATTTAATTATTATTCTTGCATTATGTGAAATTGAAAGTCAAATATAAATGGATCTGCGATGGATGTTACCATAAGTTATGGATCTGAATTGTTTGTGATGTTATGATTTTAGATCCGTTATTTTAAATCATAGATCTGTCAATTAAAGTTATAGATCTGTTATTTTAAATCGTAGATCTGTTAGTTAAATTATAAACCTGTAGCTAAAAGTTCAGGTCTATTAATTAAAATTATAGATCGGTAGGAGGAAAACAAAAATAGATTTTTACCTTGTTTAAATTTGTTGAAGTATGCCTTGTGGATATGAATCATGTATAAAAATATATCATCCTGTGCTTGTTATGGAATACATTACCTCGTATAATGACTTGTGTAAATAGAATAACCATTCGGGTTAATCAAAGACATGAGTTGAAATTGACATCTTATATGTAATTGGAAATGACAATTTACATCGTATGAAATTTACATTATTTTTAATGTGAATAAAATTAGAAATTTACATCGTGTGAAATTTACATTATTTTTAATGTGAATAAAAGTAGAAATTTATATCGTGTGAAATTTACATTATTTTTAATGTGAATAAAAGTATAAATTTACATCGTATGAAATTACTTTTTTTTATGTAATTAAGAAGTAGGAAATTTACATTGACTAAAAATTACATTTTTCATATGTAATTGAAGTTAAGAATTCGTATGTAAATAAAAGTTACATTTTTATAATGTAAATAAGAAGTAAGAAATGGGCATGTAAATGAAAACTACATTTTTATAATGTAAATAAAAAGTAGGATTTGCATTGAAATAAAAAGTAGGAATTTGCATCGTAAATGAAAAATTACTTTTTTTGTAGCTTGGAAATGAGAAATTACATAGTAAATAAAAATATACATTTTATATGTAAATAAAGAATGAGAATTAGCATGTATAAAAAATTTACATTTTTATGTGTGGATAAAAAAGGAGAATTGGCATCGCAATAAAATTACATTTTTCTTTGTAATTAAAAGGTGAATTTATACTGTATGTATAAAATCACATTTTTCTTTGTAATTAAAATGTGAATTTACACGGTATGTTAAAAATTACATTTTTCTTTGTAATTAAAATGTGAATTTACACGGTATGCTAAAAATTACATTTTTCTTTGTAATTAAAAGGTGAATTTACACTATATGTTAAAAATTACATTTTTCTATGTAATTAGAATGTGAATTTATATCGTATGTTAAAATTTACATTTTTATATGTAAATTATATAGGAAATTACATGGACTGTTAAAAATTACATTTTTCTTTGTAATTAAAAGGTGAATTTATACTGCATGTATAAAATTTCATTTTTCTTTGTAATTAAAATGTGAATTTACACGGTATGTTAAAAATTACATTTTTCTTTGTAAATAAAATGTGAATTTACACGGTATGTTAAAAATTACATTTTTCTTTGTAATTAAAAGATGAATTTACACTGTATGTTAAAAATTACATTTTTCTATGCAATTAGAATGTGAATTTACATCGTATGTTAAAATTTACATTTTTATATGTAAATTATGTAGGAAATTACACGGTATGTTAAAATTTACATATTTCTTTTTAATCAAAAGATGAATTTACACTGTATGTTAAAAATTACATTTTTCAATGTAATTAGAATGTGAATTTACATCGTATGTTAAAATTTACATTTTTATATGTAAATTATATAGGAAATTACACGGTATGTTAAAAATTACATTTTTCTTTGTAATTAAAAGGTGAATTTGTACTGTATGTATAAAATTACATTTTTCTTTGTAATTAAAATGTGAATTTACATGGTATGTTAAAAATTACATTTTTCTTTGTAATTAAAAGGTCAATTTATAATGTATGTATAAAATTACATTTTTCTTTGTAATTAAAATGTGAATTTACACCGTAGGATTAAAATTACATTTTTATATGTAATTAGAATGAGGGTCTGCATTGAAATTAAAAGTTTACATTTTTTTTATAATGTAACATATGATGAGAGTTTGCATTGTAATTAAAAATCATGTTTTTACAATGTAAATAAGGAGTAGAGTTACCATTGAAATTAAAAATCATATTTTTATATTGTAAATAGAAAGTAGAATTTGCATTATAATTAAATTTACATTTTTATATGTAAATTTAGAATAGGATTCACACAACAAATAAAAGTTACATTTTTTTAATTATGTAATTAAGATGAGAATGTACATTGAAGTTAAAATTTACATTTTATATGAAATTTAAAAGTAGGATTTTGCAATGTATCAAAATTTACATTTTTACATGTAAATAGAAAATAGAAATTAAATTTACATGTAAATGAAAAGGACGGAATTTACATTTTTAATGTAAGTAAAGAATGAATTTAGGATGTTGTGATATGATCTTCATTTTCAAATGAATTAAAATTTAATAAGGATCGGTAGTTGTTAGAGCGTTGTTTAAATCAAATGACGTTATTATGATTAAACGATGATATATATATAATTAAAATTAAATGAATGGAGCGCGGTAGTTCGCGTTTTGAAATCGTACCTTTAAATGACTATACAAGAAGATCCGACTGTCGGATTTTCTTGAAACTGAATCCGTTAGAACCGTCTTGGAAAAATCTTTCCAACAATATATATTACGTTAAGATACAACGGTTAGATTCTGAGAAATGTAAAAATCAAAATTGATTGAATGCAGCGCCATAGTCGCCCATTGACTTAAGGCGTCGTTATATATAAATTTAATTATTTTAAATAATTAAAATAAGAAGTAATCATTATAAAGTGATACGAAGGATTTTAAATATGTGTATATATATATATACGAGGATTATCTGGAAAGTCCGAGTTCTCTCATTCCAAATAATCAAACGACGTTAATGGAAGTATGAAGATGGCGTATGAAGACTGTAAATCTTCCCTTGAATGGACAACTCTTGAGGCCTTGATTTGACTTGCTCCCAATTCAAGGGTTATGGTCATTGCCCAAACGTACGCGTTGATTTCACGGGTTTGGTTTTCGCTCAGACCCACAGCATAAGCTAATAAATGGATTGTGTGTCTAACATCGTACTCCATTAAATATCATGTTATTAATCTTCTGTCGACTGTATGGATGTTTGGTTGCGGAGAATTTATTCTCTTGCTTAACACCCGTTCATATATTTCGGCAAAAGATTGGTAGTGCGATATGGAGTGATGATGTGGCATACTTAGATGCATATGATCAAGGCTTTGTTGAAAAGCAGGCCTTGTGGGATGATCAAAGCATAGCCTGTTTAGGCATAGCTTTGTGTATAGCGTGACTTCGCGAGCCTCACACACCGACGGAGTCTAAAACGGGAGAAGGGAACACAGGGAGAGCAACACGTTTCTTTCTAGCTAGAAGTGGTGATCGGGCTTTAACACGGCCCGACATTTTACTTATGTGGATGATGGAATGAGGCGCCTCGGATGATAGTCCTATAGGACTGGGAAACGTATGTTCAGGAATAACTAATCCGCAACTCGTATGGTGGACCGGCCCCGCAGGATCCAAGGGTTCACTGCGGGGGACCCTGAGGCATTAGCTAGAGTGTCTCGAATCGGTAAGGAGCTCCTCCCTAGCCTTGACTCATGATGGATATCCAAATTTCCAATACGAACCTACGGATTTGATTGTATTACTAGTATAGCAGCATAGTATTATGGTATCTATGTGTCCTAGGATTGATACATTTATTTTGAAATGTTTTGATATATACTAATAATAATATTAAGCTCGTATTTGCTGTATTTAGCATGTTTAATCACCATAAGGTAAAACCCTATCCTCTGGTTTGTGTTGCATTGTGTGATGGGACCTGTGTCTTATGGTGATTCCATTTTTCTCAAAAGCATAGCGTTGTTTTACGATTCACTTATTATTTATTCTGTCACTTTTGATTATGCACGGCAATCCATTAGAGAAAACCCGTTCCACCTTAGCGGCGTGGTCCTTGGATTTGCCTTATTACTAGTAGTTAAATTAGTTAAGAATTCTCACACCAGTCCCATGACTGACCCGTTGTTTGTTTACACCTTTTTGCAAACTCGGGTGCCCTCCTTTCTACACGGGCAACCAAGTAAATAGGTTCATTCTTTGCTTGGAGTCTTTTCTTTGAGCTGCTTATTATCTTTCTTGGATTTGCTTTCATGGAGAGGTGATGACTTAGAGCTTGAAGACATCTATCCTTTGCTGCTATTGCATCTTTCTCTTTTTAATTCCAGACATTAAACTTGTTTCATTTCATGTTGTTTAAGTTGGAGTTGGAACTTATTTCTTTTTCTACAAACTTGATGTAATAATTTAGAGTTCTGTGACTGTGGAATTTCTGTGGTTGATTACATTATATTTCCGCTGCTATGATGTTGTTACTCTATGAACTTCCTATGCTATGTTGTATATGTGATATGTATTATTGTATTTATGTTGTATTCCAAATGATTATTCCTTACTTTCATCCCGTGGAAGTTTGGGGTTATCACAAAATTTTTTTGGATGATTTTGCAAGTTATAACTGGTTCCGTTAGTTTGAAGCATTTAGATGATGATCGTTCTGATTATAGATGATGCATAATTAGAAAAAGTGGTACATAAGCATGGGTAGAACGTGTAATTTTTTGATGGAGTCTACGTATCATAGTTGTTAAATGGTGCCCTGCTTATATAAGACTTATTTGATATTTTGGACATTGATTCTGTTTTATAGTCAAAGTGGGTGGAAAAAAGTGACATTGATTCTCTTTTAATAGGCTTTCCATGTCTCGTTGGTTGCTTTCTAGATAAAATGGAAGATTTTTTTTTTGTTCTTTTATTTTTTGGGCGCGGTGGATCTATGGGTTTTTTTCTTTGGTGGGGAGGGGGGAGGGAAGGATATTTTGATTATACCCGTTGAGACACATTCGATCTGCATTTGAATAGACACCAACTTGTTACGTTCAACCATAGGATAGACACCAGCTGCCTCGTATTGACATTAAATTTTATCTTGTGTAATGTTTTTGAAGTAGGTAGAAATCCAACTGTTTTTACTGTATTCATTTACTGTTCCTGCACTGAAGAATTTTCTTGGAATCTTGCAACTTAGACTCTGTTTGGTTTTGTATCGAAGTTTGGATTTTGTGTTTTCAACTTACGCTATGAAATATTACGAAATGAGAGAAGAAGATTCAAAATTATTAGTCATTTTCGGAGGAGTTTGGCTATTTTTTGTATTTCTATTACCTTTTAAAATATAAAAACACAATAAAATATATTTCTATTATACATGTATATGCAACTAGATCTTTTGATGAACAAAAGGAGTGTTGGCCTACAGAACTGAGGTGATTAAATAGGACACAATAATTAAGTTTATTTTTTCAGGCAGCCTCACGGCCAAAGAATGAACATGCCTAGCCATATGCTGCGTGTGGCTAGCCTGGAACACATCGAGAATAGAATCTGTTGCACCCTGCCTCTTCCGGATCCGACCATTGGGAATGAAATTAAATCTTCTGTCTTTTGTGTGCAACCGTTGTTTTTAGCTTAAATCTATGCAGTTCAATAATAAGCCTTCTGTATAGATAGTCATGTTATTATCTAATGTGGATTGAACGTTATACATGATATATGGTTTATGCATGCCATGGTGTCAACTTTATCTAAATTTTTTGAAGCATGTGTGCTTGGTATTGCTTGTTAAAATCTCACTTTCATCAAACTATTAGGGTGATCATTTTGGTGGTATCAGTCCTTGGATTTTTTCGCGACAACGTGCTTGGCATGCATGTATATGTTTGGAGATTGAGATAATAGCTGTCAAAGTACTGAGTGTGAAAGATAGGACAATTTTATTATGCATAATTGTCATTTCTCCTATATTATGCATGTTCAGAAGGGGTTGGATGGCCATGTTAGCTAAGAGGAGATTAATTATTTGTATCCATCCAGAATCTAGGATTTGATTTGTCTACCCTACTCTTTTTTGGCAATTTAAAGCAGTAACATTCCCTCCGTTCATGCTTTCGTTATCAAGCAAAATAAAATTCTTGATACAAGACAAATTATTTCCTAATTTTATTTTTCAGTGAACCTTTATATCATTGACATGACTTTGAACTTTGGACACCTCAACATCGATCAACTAAAAGAATTTCCTTGATGATTTGTTGGTCTATCAATACATTTAGCTAATGGGAAAAACCAAAGAGATTTGGTCAAAAAGCACTTTAGTGAGTGGAGAATATATATCATAATAATATTTTAGTTACAAGCTATTCAATGTATACTGAAAGGAACGTTGACAGTGCCTTCCGTCTGCATTATTTACTTGTTAATTTGAATTGTGAGTTGTGACATCGCAATGTTGAAGTCTCTTAGAGCTGTTAGTTTAATACGTTTTGTCATCTTTCGTCTCCCTGTTAAATTAACACTTAAAAGTATTTTACTTAGTAGGGTCAAGCGTTAACACTGTTGTATATGGTGTGTTCTCATTACAAACAACTTTTCAGCGGAAAAAAATAAATCATGCATTGGACGAAGATGGATATATTAGATACAATGCAATACATGTGTTTTTTTGCAAATGTGAGTACTTATACCATCAAACGTAGATAAATTTGCATTTTCTATGTATTAATATTATTTATGACTACTTTTTGTAGTGTGGCTGGTATTTGAACATGGATCGCAGTTGGATGTATAACGTGAAACGTAGCGATTCTACATTCTTGAACAAAATTGAAGAGTTCATCAATTGTGCATTGAATGATCAATCAAGAAAAAAGGTAGAAACTATTGTTTGTCCTTGTCGACTCTGCAAAAATATGAGGAGGTTCCGTAACATAGAGCAGATTAAGGATCACATAATTCGTAATGGATTTAAGCAAAATTATACATGGTGGATATGGCATGGTGAAAGTCAACGAAAATAACATTGAAGATAATGTGAGCAATGATCTAAATGACGAGAATAATGAGGATGATCGTGTTCATGAGATGTTTTGTGATGTTGAAGAACATTTGAGAGAAGAGCCAAAATTTTATGAAAAAAATACAGATTGAAAATGAGAAGCCTTTGTTTCCAGATTGTGCTAACTTTACAGTATTGCCGGCTATGCTCAAACTTTTCAATTTAAAAGCAAAGAATGGTTGGAGTGACAAAAAATTTACGTCGCTGTTGGAATTTTTGAATTCCGGAGGGTAAAGAGCTTTCCACTTCTAACTACGAGGCAAAGAAAATTATGTGTCCAATTGGTGTTGGGTACAAAAAGATACATGCATGTCCAAATGATTGTATATTATATCGGAATGAATATGCGAGCTTGCATGAGTGTCCTAAGTGTGGATTATCTTGTTATTCATAACAACACCGATAAGAAACGACCTTCGGCAAAGGTGTTATGGTATTTTCACATTATACCAAGATTTAAACGTTTATTTGCAAATAAAGAAAATGCAAAAAACTTGAGATGGCATGCTGATAAGAGGAAGAATTATGGGTTACTAAGGCATCCATCCGATTCTCCATAGTGGAGAAATATTGATACAATATATACGAGTTATGTCAAAGAAAGTAGGAATCTCAGGGTTGGTCTTTGCGCAGATGGCATAAACCCATTTGGCAACCTTAGTAGTCAGCATAGTACTTGACTGGTTCTTTTGGTGATTTACAATCTTCCACCTCATCTGTGTATGAAGCGCAAGTATATTATGATGTCTCTTTTAATCTCAAGACCACAACAACTAGGAAACCACATTGATGTTTACCTTGCCCCTCTTATTGATGATCTAAAGCTTCTGTGGGATGAAGGTGTGCGCATGTTTGATGCATATGGCAAAAGTGATTTCACATTGCGTGCAATGGTATTTTGTACCATAAATGATTTTCCTGCATATGGTAACTTGTCTAGCTATAGTACAAAGGGTGCCAAAGCATGCCTGGTTTGTCAAGATGACATGATTGTTGAGCGTTTGCATTATTGCAAGAAAAACGTATATATGCATCATCACTGATTTCTCCCTATCAATAACCGTTATCGTAAAACGAAGAAGCCTTTTAATGGAGAGAGAGAGTGGCGTTGCTCGTTTTTCGTTAACTGGAAATGATGTTTATGGTCTGGTAAAAAAATATTGAAAATGTGTTTGGAAAGGCCTTTCCTCTTCTAGAAGGCTCTTGGAAGAAAAATTAATATTTTGGGAACTTCTATATTGGAGACACTTGCAGGTTAGGCATTGTCTAGATGTAATGCATATTGGAAAAAAAACATTTGTGATAGTATCCTTGGAACTGTAACACCCCGTAATTCTATTAATATAAATATTCACAAATTAAAGAATAACTAATCTCAGATGTGAGAATTGTGGGAAACGGGTTGCGCCATTGTATTCGTCTCGGAATTCTGGTTGAAATAGAGTCCGAGTTTGCGTAATTTGGACTTCGTATGAAGGAGATATGGCCATCGGAAGTTTCAGAAAATTCAAAACAGCTCGTAGGAAAATTTAAAATTTCAAACTTGAAGTGCAAAAGCGGGCTGGGCGGGAAAATTCCCGCCCAGGCAGGTCGATTGGGGAGTCGACACTAGGGTCGACCTCCCCTCCCCCCCAGGTCGACTGTAGTGTCGACCTGAGTGTCGACCTGGTCAAGTCGGCCAGGTTTGGGCCGAGCCCAATCTTGAGCTACTGATGTGTCTTCAGGGCTAAGTTGGCTAATTTAACGGTTCAGGTTCATTCTGAGTTGATCGGACGGTCTAAACTAATCCTAAATTCTATATATACATGGGTAGTCTCTCATTCTAAAAACACATAAAAAAATAGAATAGCCGCCGTCATGCCGTCGCCATGGAACTCAGTGTAGCCGCCGCCAACTAAGAAGGAAGAAAGCTAATCAAAACTCTAATTCTACTCAACTCTAAAGCAAATCAAGACTCTCTTTCTTTTCTAATAGTGAGTATGATGATCTTAATAAGATTATCAGCAAACTAATTAGATTAAGATGTGATATGGATCATAAGAAAATGATGTGAATTGTCATATATGTTGTTGTAAACCTTATGCTATCATGTATGTTGTAAATCCTATGTTATGTGATGATGATATCCTATATGTTGTAAATCATGCTATGATGATATTATATATGTTGCAAGTTTCTATGCTAAGTTGCGATGTTACAAAGCCATGATGTTATTATGTTGTAGTTAGCTTATGAATCATGATGTTGATTATATATATTTGGGCTATGATGATTCACATGATAAATCACATATACCTATGCAAGTTTAAATTTATTAGTATGTATAATCTCACATATTGTATGACATCTATTTAGATCTAGAATTATGACATCTATTTAGATCTAGAATTATGCTATGACATGTGTGAGTTCTATGTGTTAAATGCTAGTTCACACCATCATTATGTTGCATAAACCACATATGCAAGTTTATACATGAACCTGGGTTATGATCATATTATGTAAGTTGTGACATTTAACCAAACAAGTTAACACCTTTAGATCCACGACATGTGTAGTTTTATGCAAGTTTCACCCCTATTATGATTAGATCTATTTTATTTGTCTATATGTTGTGATAATTTATCTTTGTGCTATGAGTTAGACTATTCGAGGCTAACGTATATTTTGCGTTGAATAAGCGAACGTAGAACGTGGGGTAGGGGGTAATATTAAGGATTTAATATTAAGAAATTGGGGTGCAATTGATATGATTTTGCATACCGTAAGTGGATGGCCATAATTGAGTCAATTATGGACATCATTAAAATTGGAATTAATTAATGATTTGAATAGGGATATATTTAAAACTGGGGTAAAAGATTATAAGTGTTAATCAATGCTTAGGACACGTGGTTGGACACGTTTGTGACGTGAAACTGCCCGGACCCGCCCGGCGAATCCAGCAGTCACAAATGTCAGCCCAATGTGAGAGGTCCTAGGCCTAAATTAAAGCATAACAGTTGTAAAGACACGAGGTTAGACTCTTTTATGGTGTAAGACTGCCCGGACCCACCCGGCGAATCCAGTTGCCATAAATGCCAGTCTAATGTGAGAGGTCTTTATGAGGTTATGGCCTGAATGAATTAAGAAATACTTAACCAGATAAACATGTGAAGTGGGGCATAGGGGTTAAGTAGGTGCCTTGGGTGGTATGAGGAATCTAGTGGGTGCCTTTAGTGGCATTTGAAATACGATTAGTAAGACTTAACCAAACACACATGTAAATGAACATGACCAAGAAGAGGGTTAAGTGGGATATACTAGTGGGGACAAGCTTAGGTGGATAGCTTGTGGTAAGTAATTGGGGGCCCATTTCAACCAGTAACCCAAACGTATCTTTGTGGGCTCGACCCAAGTCGAGGACGGGACACGCATACTGGGCTTGACTATTAGAGGCCAAACGGGTTAGCGGTGGCAACGCAAGTCCAACGGGTTTCATATGTGTGTGTGGACCCGAGCTGGTAGGTAAGACATTGTTGCATCGTGTACGTATAAGCCATGCATCCTTAGGCTGTATCGGGTTTCCACTTTAGGGGAGTGATACACCCCACTGTGGGACCAGCATGGGTATCTACGAGTAGGGAGCCGATCGAAAGTGTGTAGTGGGGTACACCTAGCGGAGAAAGGGGCAGGCGGCACCTATGTAGTCAGCTAGGGTTACACGAAGTTATTTATAAAATTTCTAAGTGAAGCAAGTGGGATCAACCTTTAGGGTGACTGGTGTGGTGCAGTGTAGTAATTATTCGTTAGTATTAGGTGTGCCTTTAACGTTATCTTTATCTGCTCTTCCATACCCAATAGTTCATAGACATTTCCTTGTTTCCAGCTTATGCCTTAGTCTAGTTATTTTGATAATAGTATTGTTAGAATTATCATACTCGCCAGACTTTATGTCTGACCCCATCTATTTCTATCTTTTCTTCCCCTTCCAGGACCTCAGGGTGGACCCAGCTCTAGTGGAGTCTGATTGAATTGCTCCGCTGAAGTAAAGTCCATCTTGTTATCTTCTTTAATGGCTATTTATGTAATTGGATTATGTATTTTGTTTTATCAAGATGGATATTGTACTTGACTCTGATTTATGGTTTTATGATGTAACAAACATGTTTAATTTCCGCTGCAATGAAATAAAGTTTTAGATTTCCAAGTACTACTTATTATCTGTCTTGTTGTAATTTTTCTGTTCTATATTCACTTAAAGCCTCCATGGAAGTTAATGCATTCCCTTTGTGAGTGACATTAATGGACGTGGGGTGTTACACGTGGGATCAGAGCTTAAGGTTACCAGAACAGATAAAATTTTTAGAAAAACTATTTTTCTAAAGTATTTTTGGAAGAAGTATTTTCAAAAACATGTCTTAATGAGTGATTTTAAGAGGAAATTTTTTATGAAAAACATAATCCCCAATAGCCATATATCTTTATCTTTCGAATTCTCCATTTTGAATCTTTCCTTTTTCGTTTCAGCATGGCTGAAGATCTTAACCTTCCGGAGGGTGTAACGATACCAGGATATTATAAGAGGTTATTAAAGGCTAGGGCCGCTGCAGGTCCATCCAATGTTCCTCCACCACCAATTGCACCCGCTCCTCCTCCCCCTCCTCGCGTTGATACTTTTGCAAAGACATGCAAGGAATTTAAGGCTATGGGTGAAAAACCTTTTCAAGGGTCAGAAACGTTTGTGGAAGCTAGAGATTAGCTTAAGGAGGTGGAAGAATTGCTAGAAATCTTTGAAGTAGAAGAAGGGAGGAAAGTCAAATTAGCAGCTTGGTTAATGAAGGGAGAGGCCACGTTTTGGTGGGAGGTCACTAATGGGGAGTGTCCTGTTGATTCTTGGGCGGACTTCAGATGTAGGTTTGTGGCAAAGTTTCTCTCAAGGGCAGAAGAGAATCTATACATGGAAAGGTTCTTGACATTGAAGTAGGGAAATCTATCAGTGAAAGAGTACGTCAACAAATTT
The DNA here is from genome assembly GCA_030737875.1 of Allium sativum. Lineage (NCBI taxonomy): Eukaryota > Viridiplantae > Streptophyta > Magnoliopsida > Asparagales > Amaryllidaceae > Allium > Allium sativum. The sequence continues at coordinate 840,748,234 of CM060926.1, forward strand.
AACCAATTGGCAAGGTTTGGCTTAGATTTGGTTAACACGCAGGAGAAGAAGGCTCTGAGGTTCGTTAATGGCTTGAATGAGCCATTGCAGGGGTTGGCTATGACCCACATCCCTATGGGGGCCACCTTTGAGAAGCTAGTAGACATGACACTCATGCACGAGGAGAAAGGCGCTAATGCTAATAAGGCACCCGAGAAGAAAGGGGATCAGAAGAAACCACAACAGCAAAACAAGAAGGGTGATAAAGACAATAATGGCAAAGGAAAGAAAAGATGCTTTAACTGTGGGACACCAGGCCATCTCAGCAAGGATTGCAGAAAGAAAAAGAAGACTGGATGTTTTCACTGTGGTGAAGCGGGACATCTAGTGAAGGACTGCCCAAAGAAGGGGCAGAGGGCAGGGTCTACCTCGGGAGGACAGGTGCAGGCTCTTATGGCACCCGGGCAGGCAAGGGGACAAGTTCAGGCTCTCGCGGTCCCACCGCTGCAAGAACGAGGTAGAACCATTTCTGTTGAAAGCTTAGTTTTTATGTTTGATCATCCTGTCCGTACCTTATTTGATTCGGGCGCATCGCATTCGTTTATCTCTACATCATTAGTTGAATCACTCCACTTAAAAACCCGTTTAATAGAGGACCCCTTAGTTGTTTCGAATCCAATTGGGGTCTCAGCTTACTTTTCCATGATATGTTTGGATTTGAAAATTTCTATACTTAGCGTTGGGTTTAGATGTGATGCTTATGTTTTGGGCTTCACGGGCTATGGGCTAAATTTAGGAATGGATTGGTTATCCAGAAATAGGGTCGTTCTTGATTGTGAAAGGAGAGTAGTTAGGCTCATGACTCGTCTTGGCAACACTCTCGAAATCTTTTGTAATCCCATAAATTCCGTTATGCTAAGTTATCTAGAATTGCTTGACGCGTCGGTGGAAAATCTACGATCTGTTAAAGTAGTCCAAGAATATTCGGATGTGTTTGAGGAGGTGAAGGGCTTGCCTCCGAAGTGGGAGATAGATTTTCGAATATATCTTGTGGATAATGCAAAACCAGTATCTTTGCCAGTACGCCACATGACTCCTCGTGAAAGGAGGGAACTCAATAAGCAAGTGAAGGAGTTGCTTGAGAAGGGGTTCATAAGACGTAGTATATCGGAGTGGGGTGCTCCAGTAGTGTTTGCCATGAAGGCGGATGGGTCCCTTAGACTTTGTGTGGATTATAGAGAACTTAATAAACTTACTAAGAAAAACAGACACTCACTGCCGAGGATTGACGATCTCTTCGATCAGTTAGTTGGCGCCTCAATGTTTTCGCAGTTGGACTTAGCCACTGGATTCCATCAGTTGAGAGTGGCTGAGGATAGCATAGACAAAACTGCCTTTAGGACTCCGGACGGTTTCTATGAATGGCTAGTGATGCCCTTCGGTTTGATAAACGCCCCCGCATACTTTGTTGATTTGATTAGTAGGGTGTTTAGGGAATACCTTAATAAATTCGTGGTGGTCTTTGTAGACGACATCATGATCTTTTCTAAGAATGAAGAAGAGCATGCCCTACATCTTAGGGAAGTGTTGGAGACTCTACGAGCGCATCACCTTAAAGCTAAATTTACTAAGTGTCACTTCTGGAGAGAGGAAGTGCGATTCTTAGGGCATGTGGTTTCCAAAGAAGGGATAGTTGTGGATCCCGCGAAGGTGGTGGCCATCCAAGATTGGAAGGTCCCTAAAAATGCTACCGAAGTAAGGAGTTTCTTGGGGTTGACTGGCTACTATAGGAAGTTTATCAAAGACTTCGCAAAAATATCAGCTCCATCGACATGCCTGACGAAGAAGAACCTAGTCTTCGCGTGGGACGTAGATTGTGATGATGCGTTCCAACGTTTAAAGAGAGCTTTGACCTCAGCTCCAGTCTTAGTGCTGCCAGACGGGAGTAATCCATTTACTGTTTATACCGATGCTTGTGGGACAGGTATAGGCGCAGTCTTAATGCAAGAGGGAAGGGTAATAACCTATGGTGGAAGGCAGTTAAGGGTGCATGAGAAAAATTACCCTACACATGACCTAGAGTTAGCCGCAATTGTTTTCGCGCTTAAGTCTTGGCGTCATTACCTTCTTGACGAGAAATTCGAATTGTTCACTGACCACAAATCTTTAAAATACTTATTCTCTCAGAAGGACTTGAACTTAAGGCAGCAAAGGTGGATGGAGTTCTTAGCGTCCTACGATTTCGAAATAACATATCCCCTGGCAAGGGTAACGTGGTGGCAGACGCCTTAAGTAGGAAAAGGTTGTCCTTGAGCCTATTGTTTGTTGAGCGGCGAAACTTAGAATTCATCTCTATGCTTGACTTTAGACCTTCCGTTGACTTTGTACCCGGTTTGCTAGCATCCTTGAAGGTCAGACCTACGCTTTTGGGACGGATTGGTGAGGCACAGCGATACGACCCACAATTGGTTGAGTTAGTAGAAAAGCTCAAAAGAGGAGAGTCGTCAAGCCATCTCCGTAGGTATACCCTGGATGATAAGGGATGGTTACGTAGGGATAGTAAACTTTGTGTACCTCGAGACGAAGGTTTGAGGAAGGCTATTCTTGACGAAGCACATTATTCGAAGATGACCATTCATCCCGGCGGGGACAAGATGTACAAAGATATGAAGCGAGTTTTATTTTGGGCCGGTATAAAGAGGGATGTGGCCGAGTATGTTGCTAGATGCTTGGTGTGCCAACAAGTAAAAGCGGAGCAAAAGAAACCCGGTGGGTTGCTTCACCCATTGGAGGTTCCACTATGGAAGTGGGAAAGTGTCTCGATGGACTTTGTGGATGGATTACCAAGATCAAGGAAGGGTAATATTGGGATTTGGGTTATAGTAGACAGACTTACTAAGAGCGCCCATTTCATTCCCGTGAAGAGTAAGAGGACTGCTCCATGGTTAGCTTCTGTATACGTTCGAGAAATAGTTCGTTTGCATGGTGTTCCTTCTAACATAGTAAGCGACCGTGATCCTATCTTCACTAGCGAATTTTGGAAGAGCTTGCAAGAGGTGGTAGGGACTCAGTTATGTTTGAGCACCGCGTATCATCCTTAGACGGACGGCCAGACTGAGAGGGTGAATCGCATTCTAGAGGATCTATTGAGGCTATGTATCTTAGACTTTGGGGGTACATGGGAAGAGCATCTTCCGTTGGTAGAGTTCGCATATAATAACATCTTTCAATCTAGCATTGGCATGGCACCTTTCGAAGCTCTTTATGGATGACCTTGTCGTTCACCTACATGTTGGTGGGAATCTACAGATAAGATCTTACTTGGGCCCGATATGATTAGAGAGACTTCGGAAAAGATCGAATTGATTCGAAGGAGAATGAAGACGGCGCAAGATAGGAAGAAATCTTATGCAGACAAAAGGAGGACAGATCTTGAGTTTGTTGTTGGGGACATGGTCTTTATCAAAGTGTCTCCATTACGGAATGTTGTTCGCTTTGGGTCCTTTGGGAAATTAGCACCAAGGTTTGTAGGGCCGTTTCCTATTAAGGAGAAGATTGGACAGATGGCGTATAGAGTGGAGTTGCCTGAGAGACTTAGTGGTGTACACGACGTATTCCATGTGTCACATTTGAGGAAGTGCTTGCACGAGACCGCGGAAGTGGTAGAGCCGAGCTTGCTTAGAGAGGTGGAGATAGAGCGTGATGCGACGATTCAACGAGCTCCTACATGCATTCTTGGGTCGGAGATCAAGAAGTTGAGGAATCGAGAGGTCAGACTAGTCAAAGTGCAATGGGGAGATGATGAGAGCAACGCTACTTGGGAGACAGAAGCGAAGATGCGTTCGTTGTACACTTTTCTTTTTGAGGGTATGTCTTTTAATTTCTCCTTTATCGCTTTGCTTGTACTTATCTTATCTTTAGTATGTCCTCTCGCTAGTATCTTTGACCTTTAGTTAGGATAATCCTATGGTTGAAACATGTGTTTGAGACATGTTATGTATGATGGATGCAAAGTGGATGCAAGTGTTTTCTAGTGGTTGCTCGTGGACGCATATACACACACTATTAGGCACTAGATCGGCTCAGTCACTTCATATTGCATATTACATATATATGGATGTATTTAGTAAAATGGATGTATGGGAATTTTTTTATCATATGGATGCTGCATTCAGATGATGATTGTGCACGCATATAGAGATAATATGTAGCATTAAGGAACTTTTGCATACATAATGGACGCATGGCACTATCTTGATTTGCATTAAGGAGGTCAATTGAATCAGTGGACTGCCAGATTTTGCATTAGATATGGACATATACAAACACTGTGCATTTAAACATGAAAGCATTAGAAGTCTATAAGGACAATGGATGCCTGTGTTTGATGGTTGAGTAGATGGACGATTGGATGTTAGGATATACATTCTTCTTGACTTGAAGATTTCGGGGTCGAAATCCTTTAAGGAGAGGAGAATGTAACACCCCGTAATTCTATTAATATAAATATTCACAAATTAAAGAATAACTAATCTCAGACGTGAGAATTATGGGAAACGGGTTGCGCCATTGTATTCATCTCGGAATTCTGGTTGAAATAGAGTCCGAGTTTGCGTAATTTGGACTTCGTATGAAGGGGATATGGCCATCAGAAGTTTCAGAAAATTCAAAACAGCTCGCAGGAAAATTTAAAAATTCAAACTGGAAGTGCAGAAGCGGGCTGGGCGGGAAAATTCCCAACCAGGCAGGTCGACTAGGGAGTCGACACTAGAGTCGACCTCCCCCCCCTAGGTCGACTATAGTGTCGACCTGGGTGTCGACATGGTCAAGTCGGCCAGGTTTGGGCCGAGCCCAATCTTGAGCTGCTGATGTGTCTTCAGGGCTGAGTTGGCTAATTTAACGGTTCAGGTTCATTCTGAGTTGATCGGACGGTCTAAACTAATCCTAAATTCTATATATACATGGGTAGTCTCTCATTCTAAAAACACATAAAAAAATAGAATAGCCGCCGTCATGCCGTCACCATGGAACTCAGTGTAGCCGCCGCCAACTAAGAAGGAAGAAAGCTAATCAAAACTCTAATTCTACTCAACTCTAAAGCAAATCAAGACTCTCTTTCTTTTCTAATAGTGAGTATGATGATCTTAATAAGATTATTAGCAAACTAATTAGATTAAGATGTGATATGGATCATAAGAAAATGATGTGAATTGTCATATATGTTGTTGTAAACCTTATGCTATCATGTATGTTGTAAATCCTATGTTATGTGATGATGATATCCTATATGTTGTAAATCATGCTATGATGATATTATATATGTTGCAAGTTTCTATGCTAAGTTGCGATGTTACAAAGCCATGATGTTATTATGTTGTGTTAGCTTATGAATCATGATGTTGATTATATATATTTGGGCTATGATGATTCACATGTACCTATGCAAGTTTACATTTATTAGTATGTATAATCTCACATATTGTATGACATCTATTTAGATCTAGAATTATGCTATGACATGTGTGAGTTCTATGTGTTAGATGCTAGTTCACACCATCATTATGTTGCATAAACCACATATGCAAGTTTATACATTAACTTGGGTTGTGATCATATTATGTAAGTTGTGACATTTAACCAAACAAGTTGACACCTTTAGATCCATGACATGTGTAGTTTTATGCAAGTTTCACCCCTATTATGATTAGATCTATTTTATTTGTCTATATGTTGTGATAATTTATCTTTGTGCTATGAGTTAGACTATTCGAGGCTAACGTATATTTTGCGTTGAATAAGCGAACGTATAACGTGGGGTAGGGGTAATATTAAGGATTTAATATTAAGAAATTGGGGTGCAATTGATATGATTTTGCATACCGTAAGTGGATGGCCATAATTGAGTCAATTATGGACATCATTAAAATTGGAATTAATTAATGATTTGAATAGGGATATATTTAAAACTGGGGTAAAAGATTATAAGTGTTAATCAATGCTTAGGACACGATGTTGGACTCGCTTGTGACGTAAAACAGCCCGGACCCGCCTGGCGAATCCAGTAGTCACAAATGTCAGCCCAATGTGAGAGGTCCTAGGCCCAAATTAAAGCATAACAGTTGTAAAGACACGAGGTTAGACTCTTTTATGGTGTAAGACTGCCCGGACCCGCCCGGCGAATCCAGTTGCCATAAATGCCAGTCTAATGTGAGAGGTCTTTATGAGGTTATGGCCTGAATAGATTAAGAAATACTTAACCAGATAAACATGTGAAGTGGGACATGGGGGTTAAGTAGGTGCCTTGGGTGGCATGAGGAATCTAGTGGGTGCCTTTAGTGGCATTTGAAATACGATTAGTAAGACTTAACCAAACACACATGTAAACGAACATGACTAAGAAGAGGGTTAAGTGGGATATACTAGTGGGGACAAGCTTAGGTGGATAGCTTGTGGTAAGTAATTGGGGGCCCATTTCAACCAGTAACCCAAACGTTTCTTTGTGGGCTCGACCCAAGTCGAGGACGGGACACGCATACTGGGCTTGACTATAAGAGGCCAAACGGGTTAGCGGTGGCAACGCAAGTCCAACGGGTTTCATATGCGTGTGTGGACCCGGGCTGGTAGGTAAGACGTTGTTGCATCGTGTAGGTATAAGCCGTGCATCCTTAGGCTGTATCAGGTTGCCACTTTAGGGGAGTGATACACCCCACTGTGGGACCAGCACGGGTATCTACGAGTAGGGAGCCGATCGAAAGTGGGTAGTGGGGTACACCTAGCGGAGATAGGGGCAGGCGGCACCTATGTAGTCAGCTAGGGGTACACGAAGTTATTTATAAAATTTCTAGGTGAAGCAAGTGGGATCAACCTTTAGGGTGACTGGTGTGGTGCAGTGTAGTAATTATTCGTTAGTATTAGGTGTGCCTTTAACGTTATCTTTATCTGCTCTTCCATACCCAATAGTTCATAGACATTTCCTTGTTTTCCAGCTTATGCCTTAGTCTAGTTATTTTGATAATAGTATTGTTAGAATTATCATACTCGCCATACTTTATGTCTGACCCCTCTATTTCTATCTTTTCTTCCCCCTCCAGGTCCTCAGGGTGGACCCAGCTCTATTGGAGTCTGATTGAATTGCTTATTCTCTCTTTTGGAAAGCTTGGACTGCTGAAGTAAAGTCCATCTTGTTATCTTCTTTAATGGCTATTTATGTAATGGGGTTATGTATTTTGTTTTATCAAGATGGATATTGTACTTGACTCTGATTTATGGTTTTATGATGTAACAAACATGTTTAATTTCCACTGCAATGAAATAAAGTTTTAGATTTCCAAGTACTACTTATTATCTGTCTTGTTGTAATTTTTCTATTCTATATTCACTTAAAACCTCCATGGAAGTTAATGCATTCAATTTGTGAGTGGCATTAATGGACGTGGGGTGTTACAGGAACACTTTTGAATACACCTGGTAAGACAAAGGATGGTGAGAAATCTAGACAAGATATGTTGAAAATGGGTATTCGAAAAGAATTAGCACCAGTAGAGAGAGTTTAACGTACTTATTTGCCTCCTACATGTTACACATTGTCCAAAAAAAGAAAAAACTTCTTTATGTGAGTGTCTTCGTTTGTTAAGGTTCCAGCTGGTTATTCTTCAAACATTAGCAGTCGTGTATCAATGAAGGATTTAAAGTTGATCGACATGAAGTCTCATGATTGTCATGTGTTGATGCAACATTTGTTACCGGTTGCAATTCGAGGTATACTGCCTAAACATGTCAGACATGTTATTACAAAGCTCTGTTTCTTTTTTAATGTAATTTGTAGCAAGGTAGTTTATCCTAATATATTGGACGATCAATAAGCTGATATTATTGGTACATTGTGCCAATTTGAGATGTATTTCCCTCCTTCATTTTTTTACATTGTGGTGCACTTGGTTGTTCATCTTGTACCGGATATTAAGATTTGTGGTTCTGTGTTTATGAGATATATGTATCCATTTGAAATGATAAGGTACTTTAAAAAGGAAAACAAAGAATAGATATAGATCTGAGGCTAGTATTTTAGAAGGTACTGTAGATGAGGGGGTTACTGAAATTGTCACTCAATATTTAACTGGTTTTGAACCTATTGGACTTTGTAAGTCTTGGCATGATGAACGACTTGATGGTCATGGAACAATTGGGTTAAAGCTGATTTCAATTGGTGATGAAATGATTCAGAAAGCCCACCTACTTGTTTTACAACATCTTAGTGTGGTTCATCCTTACTTGGAGGAGCACATGATATTTCTAAAATCTAAGAATCCTTCTAAGAATGAAATATGGTTGACAAATGAACATAACAACTCTTTCATCGAATGGTTTAAAGAAAAGGTAAGGTCTCAACTATCTGAAACAAATCATGATATTTCTGACACAATAAGATGGTTGGCATATAAGCCTTAGCTTCAAGTTAAATCATATGAAGGATATGACATTAATGGGAATGTATTTTATATGAAGCGTCAGGATGAGAAGAGCAAAATGCAAAATAGTGGGGTTAGTGTCGTTGCATCTTCAAGAGAATTTTGCTAGTGCTAAAGATAACAGACCAATAGATGTGACAATGACATATTACGGGATAATTGAAAATATCTGGGAGCTTGAGTATAAGGACTTCACGATCCCTCTATTTCAATGTAAATGGGCTGACAACCCTCGTGCTACATGAGTCGATGTGCATGGATTTACACTGGTTGACTTTGATCGAGCTAGTCATGATAATAATCCACTCATCTTGGCATCTCAAGCAAAACAAGTTTTTTATGTGAATGACGCAGCCTATCCTAAATGATCTGTTGTTCTTCCCGGCAAAAGACGCATTGTTGGAATTGAAGATGTGATAGATGAAGAAGAATATAATCAGTTTAATGAGAATCCACCTTTCTTCATTAGCGTAAGTCTACAAGAAGAAGTTGTTTTAGATGAAAACTACACTCGTTTGGATCATGACGAAGGAGTTTTGATACGAGAGTAATTTTTAAATGGTCCATGGTGCTACAAAGGTAAAACCAGTAATAAAATTTAAACTCAGTTCCGAATTTTTTTATTTAGTTACTAGATGCTATTTAGGCAAGCCTTTTGTAATATTTAAGCTATAAATTTTATTTCATTGTTTTATTTAGACATATAATATTTCTTCTAGCTTTAGATTTATGAATAATTATCATGACCTTGTTCAAGTAGAAGTGTGTAACACCCCACCTCCGTTATGGTCACTCACAAAGGGAATGCCTTAACTTCGGTGGAGCATTTTAGGTAAAAGATGCAGATAAATTACAAGACAAACAAATAAAGCAGTGGAAAATAAAGTCATTTTATAAATAATGTGGTTCAATCAAGCTTTTACAACAATTGTCTCAATCATACTTAAAAGTAATACATAGAACTTCTGTCTTGATTCAAAAACTTCCAAGTATAAAAGAAGCTTAAAAATAACAATGATATTCCCCAATAAAGCATGAACCAGCCATAGAGTGGAAGAGAGAGTCCAAAGCCATACATCGACTATCTTCGAGCTTGGAAAGAAAACTGAGCTAAGTGGTAACATTTCCTTCCTGTGAACCGGGGGGGGGAAGGAAGAAAAGAGGCGAAATAAACTAGGTCAGACATAAGTCTGGTAAGTTCAGTGACTTTCAGCTTGAAAATAGGCAAAAACATCATGACATGAATAAAGTGAATATAAGACAATACCGTGATAACAAGGATAGCAAGATAACATACGATTAGCATAGATATGATAAGGCAAGATAAACTGAATGCGCTTCTACTCTTTCTCTGCTTCGCTACTACCTTATTATTCTGATTTTTATATCTCTGCACCACCTAACTAGTGTCCCAACTAGTAATCTATGTAAAATGATAATATTACAACGTGATCCTAATCCCCGCAATTTTGGTAGCCTTCAGGTGTACATCTAGTATGAGGATCTTACCTCAATCAACCTAATGGCCATGAAGATGTTAGATGTACCCTTACTACCCTATCGATCGGCTCCCTACTTGTATTAATGTTCCATGTGTGTCCCTCTCTTGCGTGTAGATACTGTAACGACCCGTATTTTTATGGTATTATAATTAATTTATTTAATTATTTAAATAATGGTTTAGATAATTAAAAGGTTATTTAATTAAATAATATTGAATATTTAATTAAATTAAATAATAGAATAATATAATTAATTTCTGAAATAGTCAGAAATAGTGAATTGACAATATAACGTGAATTGGGAAATTTAAAATAGATAATTTAGTTTGGAATTGAATTTGAATAACGAATATATTATATAAACGACAGTTGAACGTAGAATTATAATATAATTAAATCCGTGCTTGAAATGGCATGGCAGTTCACTATTTGGTGATTTGAACTTCAACTGAATATACAGGGTCCCTTTTAAATCGGATTTCCGTGAAACAAGAAACGTTCGGAGCTAGTGAAGTATAATTTTCTAGTAAAAGAGAAAAATAGGGATTTCATGGTGTAGATTTTTAGATATGTCCAAATCAAATTTTAGAAAAGTCACTGTGGAATTCCTTTCTAATTTATATCGATTTATTTATATTTAAAAAAAAAGGAATTTCATTATAAATCGAATATCAATTTAATTGGGATTTGAAATATCAAGTTAGAAATTCATATAGGAATATTCCAAAGATATGTGATATTCTATTGTGAATATATACGATTATATTTATTTATAAATATTAAATTTAATTGTTTTTAAATATATTTACACATTTAAAAGGTTTATTTAGAGCTTTAAAAATAGCCAGTTTTTCAAACGACCTCAGAATTCGATGAAACTAATTTTGTTGGATCCGCAATGTTAAATTATTGCTAGATTTCAATTTCCGTGATTTTTGAAGTCAGTATGCGGTCGTATGGGATTTTAATGTGAAAAACATTCGATATTTTGACAGTTAAAAATACGCTGTGTGAGCAAACGGAGTCGGAATTCGACAAAACCAGTTTCATTGGGACCGTAATGTCGAACTCTAGCTACATGTCAATTTTCATGATTTTTAGGTATCATGTGTGTTCGTAGGGATTTTTAGAGTGCAGAAACGAATATAAAATAAATAAAACTAAAATATATCAATACAAATATCCTAACTTTAATGAACCAAATAAGGCCACATCTTCCTCTTCTCATCCGTTCATTCCTCTCCTTAAAACAGTAGCCACGACTTCCTTTCTCAACCAAAAACGTGGTCGTCTAAAATCCAAGGAAAATGGCATAAATCTCTATAAATCTCAAAACATGTATCACCGCCTTTGTTTTGCCTCCAGCTTCAATTTTATCTCATTTTTATATGGTTTGACATCATTTTTGGTATGCTGCGGAAATGATTTTGCGAGCTAGGGTTCCCATTTAATCTCGAATTAAGCATCGTTGTGGTGTTTGGTGGGCGTATTTGTGATCATGGTGAAGAATGGAGGGAGTTTTAAGTTTCTGGGTGAATTCCGCACGAATTTTTGTCGATGACTTCACTGGATCGAGCTCAAAGAGCAGACGGTCGCGAGGTGCTTTACAGCTGCGAGTTGAACGAGATTGGTAGGAGGAAGAAGAGGAGTAGACGAGGAGAATTGTAGTGATTTTAGTTTGATTTTTAAGTGTAAGGAAAAGGAGATTGGAAGGAGTGTTGGTGTGCGGTTTTGGACATGGGAGGAACAGGTTATCACCATCTGTATGGGGAAGAAAAGGGTAGGCGGGTTTGGGCCAATATGAATGGGTTTAGGCCGAGAAAATGGGGGTGAGGCCCAAATGGTTAATTTAATTAATTTAATTCTCTTTTAAATTATTTGTATAACTTGTAATGACAATAACTTTACCATACGACATCGAAATTCAACGAAACAAGATCCGACAGGATCGGTGGCTACACCATGGAACTGACTGGGATTGAATTGGGGCTCGTTATAATTTATAGCGAAATAAATTGTCCGTTTGAATCAACAGACGCAAATCGTTATTTAACGGTTAACGCGAAATGTGAGTAAAACTCACCAACTCTGAACAGTTATATTTTTATAATGTATTCTTAGAACAGATAATTATCTGTTGATTGATGTGTGTTAACTGTTTGGATTTAACTATTAATTTATTGGTTTAAAATATAAATAATGATATATATAAATCATTAATTGAATATTGATTTTGTTTATCAGAATATTTTATATTCGTGTTGTTTAACATCTGTGATGCAGGGAAACAGGTTGGAGGGACCCAACTGGGTTCCTCAATATTTATAATACTGTTTTGTTCATGTATTGTGTTATATGATGTGATGTGTAATCTGAGATTGATTATAGTAACAATGGTCTGGTTATTTGGTACTGTTAAATACCAAAAGAAATATTGAAATAAAATATTATATAAAATCGAAAGATTTTATATAGAAGGAAGATTTCAAACTGTGCATTGAAATAAAATATTTATAAAACGAAAAGAATTTTATAAAAGGATATTTACTTAGAAAGTAAGTAGAAGGATAAATAGGATATTTACTTAGAAGTAAATAGAAGGATAAAAAGAATATTTACTTAGGAAGTAAATAAAATTATAAAAAGGAATATTTATTTATAAATAGAATTTATAAAAGAAACTATTTATAAAATCAAAGTATTTTACAAAGGAAATATTTGGAAAGCCAAATAAGAATTTAAAGGAAATATTTGTAAAACACTTACAAATAGAATTGAAGAGAAAATATTTATTTGGAAAATAAATAGAATTCAAGGAAGGAAATATTTGTAAAACGTTTACAAATAAAAATAGAAAGAGAAATATTTGTAAACATTTACAAATAGAATTGAAAAAGAATTTATTTACTTAGAAAATAAATAAACATAAAAAAGGGAATTATTGAATAAATAAAGTAGTTTTAAGAAATATTTATTTAGAAAATAAATAGAGTTATAAAAGGGGAAATTGGAAGGATATCAAGGAAATAGAAAAGAGTTATTCGAATGTGAGATTAAATAGAAATCTGTTTTAACAGATAAATCGGAAAGAATAATTTATAAATAAAGTAAAATATTTATCATTGGATAAATGGAATATATAAGTCAGGACGTATATAGAGAAGTAAGAATCGATTTCAACATCGATATTTGAAACTGAATAAGGACGAAGAGTTAACCAGTCAGAGTTAATCGATTAGAGTTAGAGTAAACAGATTTGAATTAGAGTTAATCGAATATTAGTTATTCGATAGGAGTTAATCAAGTTGAGTTAAATGAGCCGAGTTAATCAAGTTGATTTTATCGAATATAAGTTATTCGAAAGAGATAATCGAATATAAGTTATTCGAAAGAGAATTAATCGAATGTTAGTTATTCGAAAGAAATTAATCGAATTTAGTTATTCGAAATGAGTTAATCGAATATTAGTTATTCGAAGAGTGTTAATCGAATATAAATTATTTGAGTTAGAGTAAATCGATTAGAGTTAATCAGTTAGAGTTAACCAGTTAGAGTTTAATCGAAAGGAGTTATCGATTAGTTTAATCGAAAGGAGTTATCGATATTAGTTTAATCAAAAGAAGTTATCGAATTTAGTTATTCGAAAAGGAGTTAATCGAATTTAGTTATTCGAAAGAAAGAGTTATCGAATATAGTTTATTCGAAGAGAGATTAATCAAATATAGTTTATTCGAAAAGAGAGATTATACGTCGAATTCGATTATATCGAATTCAGGAAAGTATTATTTACTTTTCGGTGTTTAACGCAAGAATTATTTATTTATAAATAAATGAGAGTAGGTTAATTATTCAAAGTAAGAAATAAAAGTAGATGTTAAGTTAGATATTTCGAAAGTAGGGATTTTAATGCTATAGTTAAAATCAATGTTTCCAATAAAGAAGTGGATACCGTAAATGTAACAACCCGTATTTTGATAACGTGTTATAACTATAAATCAAGGAAGAATTAATTTTTAAAATGAGAATCAAGGGAAACAGGATAAGCCATTGCGTTCGTCTCGAAATTCTACTTGGAAACGAGTTCGAGTTTTCGAAAATCGGAGTCCGTATGATCAAGTTATGACCCTTCGAAGTTTTCAGAAAATTTCAAGTTCAAAACAGCTCAGAATTCGAATTCGAATTTCGAATTCAAACCACAGAACAGACTGGACGCGAAATTTCCCGTCCAGGACCAGGTCGACCTGGGGGTCGACCATTGAGTCGACCTGCCCAGGACCAAGTCGACCATAGTGTCGACTTGGGGGTCGACCTGGTGGCTGAGCCCACTTTTGAAGCTGGATTCACTTTGATATTTCTGGCCTCGTTTTTGTCTACATTCGTTGGCCTGACCCTATATAAACAGCCCCTAATGCTAGTCTCTCTACACAAAATTCTCTCTGACCTTATGCTGCTCTAATTCTAGTTGAAAAGTTAGAGAAATGGACTACTTCTTCTACGTCGAAACTACGTTAAGAGAATTGCTGATTTGGGGATTTCTGTAAGGACTCGACTAAGCATATAAAGATTCAACATCGACTTTCTTTTTCTAATTCTCGAACCACGATCTGTAAGCCTCAGTTACTTTTTGATTTAGACTGTAAATGCAATATGAATATGTTGTAAATTGAAATTGGACCTGTGTATGATGACTGTTTTACATCCATTCTTGTTCATCTTGGATCTTGACTTTTGGATATATTACTATGACATTGATTTGGGGCCTATTCATGTTGTAAATCAAAAAGAAAACCCCCTCATATTATCATGCCTGCAATGTTGAATCTGCTATTAGTCACAAGTTTATGACTATCACCTTATGTCAACCGTTACCATGACTATCACCTTATGTCAACTGTTATCTTGACTAGTACCTTATTTTGCTAGATTTGGAATCTTTATGTTTGAGGTCGATATTCCATATGGCAGTAATGTTATAATCATTTATCTCAAGTTATACCATGTTATGCTAGTAATCACTTTTTCCACCTTATACCCGTCCCTTTTTATATTATTCCCTAATTAGATTTAGTTGTATCGATTCGATTTTACGTGCGATGGGAATATGATTTGGGTAGATTAGGTAAAATATGAATTGGCTTTGAACTTGAACATGAACGTTGTTATAACTTAAACCTGGATATGGACATGAACTTGACACGATTTGACCAGAAACATGGCTTGAAAACTTGACATGAATTTAGACCCGAAAACTTAAATCTGGACATGACACTTAGAATGAATTTGAAAATGGCCAACTCGAGGTTGGGTTAAGTTTGCAGTGTAAATCTGTCCGGAACTGCCCGGCAAATCCAGTGACTGCAAACAATAGGATCCAATGTGGGTAGTTGGTCATATCGCACGTAAAACCCGAGGTTAGACTATGTGTGGTGTAAATCTGCCCGGAACAACTCGGCAAATCCAATGACCACAATAATTAGTCTAATGTGAGAGGTTGGGGTGCATTAATGAATTAATGCCATATGATAGGGTTAAGTCATGGACCACTTGAATATACTTAACCAATTTGACATGATGATTTGACAGGGTTAAGTCATGAACCGCTTGAACACACTTAACCAACTTGATACATGATTTGGATAGGGTTAAGTCACGAATTTGAATGACCATACTTAACCCATTAGAAACCCTAGTTACGCGGTCCTTTTCAGCAGTAACCCACTTAGATGTATCATGATACCCTAGGACTAGGCAGGGTGGGGCACGATTACTGGGCTGATTGTAAGTGACCCGAACGACGGCTGAGTAGGTGCGCCATTGTAGGTTCAGGCGGACTATGGTCGTGCACATAGTCCGGAGTAAAAAAACAGGCATTGGGCACCCGTAGGTTTACACTACGCGTGCTTGATTCGTGTCGGTGTTTGGCACCACAGGGCTTGATACACCCTATAGTGGACCTAACACAGGTGACTACATTTCAGGATAGGGCCGTATGACACAGACACATGATGAGCTAGAACTTGTAGAGAGCCGATCGATTAGTAAATCGTACCGTAGGACCCCGTAATGGGTCATTTCATGATATTGGGCCAAGGGATCATTTCGTGATTAATACTTGACATGGGTTAGAATACTAGTACAGTTGGTGCAGCAAATCTTGAATATGCGATGCTAGACTTGACTTATCTTGTTATCTTAATTATCATATCAGTCCTGTTATCATCCTTATGTTTAATTCCAGTTTTCACATGTCATGTTACCTTTACTAGTTTTTATACCGAAAGTCACTAGGGCTTACCAGTCTTATGACTGACCCTTTTCTTTCGCCTCTTTTTCTTTTGTTTTCCCCCCAGGTTTTCAGGGAGGAAACACTAGCTCTTAGCTTGGATTTAGCTTGCTTTCTGTGAGCTCATGTACGGTTTGGTCTTGGGCTATGCTATGACTGCTTCTGCTATTTATGGGGAATAATTTACTTTTGTTATCTTAAGTTTATGCTTCTTTTTGGAACTTGATGTAATTGAATAATTTTGTACCTTGGATATTTGAGGTTTTGACTCTTTTCTTGAAAGTAACAAAAATTTGGTTTTTAATTTCTACCGCTGCTTATTTATGTTCTGCCTTGTGATATCTCTGTGTATGTTTACCTCGATAATACTCCACCAAAACTAGTGCATTCCCTTTGTGAACAACCGTAGCAGAGTGGGGTCTTACATTTGGTTTAGAGCAGAAGGTTACCAGGCTGGGCAAAAGTTTTAAAAACCTTCTGAAACTATTTTCAAAACTATTTTTAAAGAAGCATTTTTCAAGAAAAGTTTTATGTTTAAAAAGGCTATTCCCCAAAAGCCATTAGCACTTTCCTTTGTTTCCTCGTTTGAATCTTTTTCTTTTCGTTTTTCAGCATGTCTGATCTTAACCTTCCTGAGGGAATACCCATACCTGGATGGTTCTGAAGGTACTTAGAAGCCAGGGACAACGGCGCAGGCCCGACAGACATCCCTCCTCCTCCTTCTCGAGTGGCCGCGGTTCCTCCTCCTGGTACCGCCTTTGCCAAAATATGCAAAGACTTTAAAGCAATGGGCAGCAAGAACTTCGTTGGAACTGAAACCTTTGTTGAGGCACGAAACTGGCTAAAGGAGACTGAAGACTTGTTCATTATCTTTGATGTGGAGGACCATAGGAAAGTTCAGTTGGCAGCATGGTTGTTGAAAGAGGAAGCTGCATTTTGGTAGGAAGTCACCAATGCTACCAGGCCAGTTGAGACTTGGGCAGACTTTAGAGAGAGGTATGGGCTTAAATTCTTATCGCCACCAGAAGAGAACCTTCAGATGGAGAGGTTCCTAGCACTCAAACAAGGGGACATGTCTGTTAGGGAGTACGTGAATAAGTTTAATCAGCTTGCTCGGTTCAGTTTGGATTTGGTCAACACAGCCCAGAAAAAGGCTGTACGCTTTGCTCGAGGACTGAACGAGCCACTACACAGTTTGGCCATAACTCATATACCCATGGGGGCGACCTTTGAAAGCTTGGTGGATATGGCTCTACTTCATGAGGAAGACAAGAATAGCAAGAAGGAGGTTAAGCCTAATGAGACTCAGAATAAGAAAGTTGACTTCAAGAAGGGAGGCAACAAGAATAACAAGAGCAACAACAAACCACGTGAGACGAGGAAGTGCAACTTTTGTGGTATCACAGGACATCTAGCTAAAGACTATAGAAAGAAGAAGAGGAAGTTGGGTGAATGCTTTTATTGTGGAGATACTGGACACATCAGCAAGGATTGCCCTAAGAAGCAAGGACAGGGGCAGACCCAGCGAGCAGGACCTTCTGGAGGGCAGTTGCATGCTCTCAACACCACTCCAGCACTTGACCGAGGTAGTAATATTTCCGTAGAAAGCCTTGTTTACATTTCTGACTTTCCTGTTCGAACCTTATTTGACTCTAGCGCATCGCATACTTTTATTTCTTCTGATATTGGTGAAAATCTGCACCTAAGTACTAGTCTGGTTGAGGATCCCGTTATAGTTTCAAATCCAATTGGGGGCTCCGCCCATTTATCTATGATGTGTGAGGATTTGAGGATCTCTATCTTAAGCGTAGAATTCACGTGTAATGCTTATGTTCTCGGATTTATGGGATATGGTTTGATCCTAGGCATGGATTGGCTGTCCGATTATGGAGCCATTCTTGATTGTGAGAGAAGGGTAGTGAGGCTCATGACTCGCCTCGGTAATACCCTTGAAATTTCTTGTAACCCTAAGGGTCCGGTCAAGTTGTGTTATCTTGAATCTCTTGACTCGTCCGTTGATAATTTGCAATCTGTGAGAGTGGTCCGAGAATATCCAGATGTCTTTGATGAGGTGAGGCGGTTACCTCCTAAACGCGAGATAGACTTCCGAATTTATCTTGTTGATAATGCCAAGCCAGTTTCATTGCCCGTTAGGCACATGGCCCCGCGAGAAAGAAGAGAGCTCAGTAAACAAGTTAACGAGTTGCTTGAGAAAAATTTCATAAAACGAAGCATTTCTGAATGGAGTGCTCCAGTGGTATATGCTACTAAGGTGGATGGATCGTTTCGTCTGTGCGTAGATTATCGTGAGTTAAACAAGCTAACTAAGAAAAATAGGCACCCACTACCAAGAATCGATGATTTGTTTGACCAACTTGTAGGAGCATCTGTTTTCTCTCAAATCGATCTAGCCACAGGATTCCATCAGCTTAGAGTGGCTGAGGATAGCATTGACAAAACTGCGTTTAGGACTCCAGATGGGTTCTTTGAATGGCTCGTCATGCCGTTTGGGTTAACGAATGCACTCGCGTACTTTGTAGATTTGATGAGTAGGGTGTTTCGGGAGTTCCTTAACAAGTTTGTGGTAGTTTTCGTAGATGATATTTTGATCTTTTCAAAAGATGAAGAAGAGCATGCTAGACATCTCAAGGAAGTCACGGAAACGCCTTGAGCACACCAGTTAAAGGCTAATTTCTCCAAATGCCATTTTTGGAGGAAGGAAGTTGGGTTTCTTGGACATGTAGTTTCTAAGCAAGGCATAGCCGTGGACCCCGCAAAGGTAGTTGCGGTACAAGACTGGAAAATTCCTAAGAATGCAACGGAGGTGAGGAGCTTTCTCGGTTTGGCGGGCCACTACAGGAAGTTCATTAAGGACTTCACTAAGATTTCAGCCCCTCTTACTAAGTAAACAAAGAAGAACCTATCTTTTGCATGGGACATAGAGTGTGGCACTGCTTTTCAGAGACTCAAGGGAGCCCTCACCACAGCTCTAGTTTTGGCATTACCTGACGGAGGCAAGGTGTTTATGGTGTAAACAGATGCGTGCGGCACGGGATTAGGCGCTGTCCTAATGCAAGATGGAAGAGTAATATGCTACAGGGGGCAGACAACTTAAAGTTCATGAGAAAAACTATCCAACGCATGACTTGGAGTTGGCCGCAATTGTTTTTGCACTTAAAGCTTGGCGCTATTATCTTCTAGGGGAGAGGTTCGAGCTGTATACCGACCACAAATCGCTTAAGTACCTCTTCTCACAGAAATATTTGAATCTGAGACAACAGAGGTGGATGGAATTCTTGGCGTCATATGACTTCGATATAGCTTATACCCCTGGCAAGGGTAACGTGGTGGCGGACGCGCTAAGTAGAAAAAGGTTGACTTTGAGCCACTTGTTTGTTGAAAGGAAAAGCTTTGAGTTTATAGCAACCTTTGATTTTACACCTGCTGTTGAGTCATTGACTGCTACGTTAGCATCTCTTGAGTTAAGACCTACACTTCTAGATCAAGTAGGGACTTCACAGAAGGAAGACCCACAGATAGTCGAAATCATGGACAAGCTGATTAGTGGTGAGACGTCAAGTCACCTCGGTAGGTATGCCATAGATGACAAGGGATGGCTAAGGCGCGATGGAAGGCTATGTGTCCCACAAGTGGGAGACCTAGTAAGGAAAGTCCTCAAAGAGGCGCATTACTCGAAGATGACCATACATCCTGGAGGGGATAAGATGTACAGAGATACGAAACGCATTTTCTTTTGGGCTGGAATGAAAAAGGGCGTGGCAGAGTTCGTTTCGAAGTGCATGGTGTGCCAACAAGTAAAGGCCGAGTCGAAGAAGCCCGGTGGGCTATTACATCCTTTGGAGGTTCCGCAATGGAAATGGGAGAGTATCTCGATGGATTTCGTGGATGGACGGCCAAGGTCAAGGAAGGGTAATACTAGCATATGGGTCATAGTTGATAGACTCACGAAAAGTGCTCACTTCATTCCGGTGAAGAGCAAGAGGACTGCATCTAGGCTAGCGTCTATTTACCTTCGAGAGGTAGTACGGTTGCACGGGGTTCCTTCTAGTATAGTTAGTAATCGTGACCCAATTTTCACTAGCCAGTTTTGGAATAGTCTGCAAGAAGCAACGGGTACACGACTGAGTTTAAGCACGGCCTATCACCCACAGACGGATGGACAAACCGAAAGGGTAAATAGGGTACTAGAAGATCTCCTGAGGCTATGCATTATTGACTTTGGTGGTACTTGGGAAGACCATCTTCCTCTCGTGGAGTTTGCTTATAATAACAGTTATCAAGCTAGCATCGGGATGGCACCGTTCAAAGCCTTGTATGGAAGACCGAGCAGGTCACCAACTTGTTGGTGGGAAACAACAAATAGGCTTATACTTGGGCCCGACATGATAAGGGACACTTCTGAGAAGGTTGAGTTGATACGAAGACGGATGAAAACAGCCCAAGATAGACAGAAATCTTATGCGGACAAGAGAAGGACAGACCTAGAGTTCGAAGTCGGAGATATGGTCTTTATAAAAGTTTCTCCGTTACGCAATGTAGTTCGTTTTGGAGAAGTTGGAAAGCTAGCACCAAGGTTCGTAGGACCGTTCCCCATCACTGAGAGGATTGGACAGATGGCCTATAAGGTAGACTTACCCGAGAAGCTGACTGGAGTACACAATGTCTTTCACGTCTCGCATCTCGAAAGTGCTTGCATGAGTCGGCCGAAGTGGTTGAGCCAAGCATCCTTGAAGACGTAGAAGTGGAAAAAGAAGCAACATTGAGGTGAGTTCCGACTCGTATGTTAGAAACGGAGATTAAGAAGCTAAGGAATCGAGAAGTCAAGCTAGTTAAAGTGCAGTGGAGTGAAGCCCAAGAAGATGCAACTTGGGAAACCGAAGAGAAGATATGCACGCTTTACCCATTTCTTTTTGAGGGTACATTCTCGATCTCTTTTTCCTATAAACTTGAAAACCTTTTCGTATCATGCTTCTACTACCTACGTTTGTCTTGTTATCTTCTTGATCTTATCTTGAGAACCTTATGTAGAACCATATGGATGTAAACATGTGATTGAAACATGTTATGGTTGATGTTTGCAAATGGTTGCAAGTGTTTTCAAGTGGTTGCTAGTGGATGCATGACACACATTAGGCACTAGATCGGCTCAGTCACATTTTCATGTTGCATATGCATGAGTGCTTATACTTGTACATGGATGGAACTTGTTATGCTATCACTTGGATGTTGCATATGAATGAATGTTATGTGCACTCATGTAGAGATTATAAATTATGTTAGGAATCTGCATACATATTGGATTCATTACACTAACATATTTTGCATTAAGGAGGTTTACTGAATCAGTAATCACCTGATCTTCTGCATTAGATAAGTAGCTATACACACACTTTCTGCATATGTTCATACAGCACTAGAAACCTTTTAAGGACAATGGTTGCTTGTGGATGATGTTGTGAGTAGATGGATGATGGATGGTAGGACACATTCTCCCTAACTTAGAGATTTCGGGGACGAAATCCTTTAAGGAGGGGAGAATGTAACAACCCGTATTGTGATAACGTGTTATAACTATAAATCAAGGCAGAATTAATTTTTCAAATGAGAATCAAGGGAAACAGGTTACGCCATTGCGTTCGTCTCGAAATTCTTCTTGGAAACGAGTTTGAGTTTTTGAAAATCGGAGTCCGTATGACCCAGCTATGACCCTTCGAAGTTTTCAGAAAATTTCAAGTTCAAAACAGCTCTGAATTCGAATTCGAATTTCGAATTCAAACCACAGAACAGACTGGGTGGGAAATTTCCCGCCCAGGACCAGGTCGACCTGGGGGTCGACCTGCCCAGGACCAGGTCGACCATAGTGTCGACCTGGGGGTCGACCTAGTGGCCTAGCCCACTTTTGAAGCTGGATTCACTTTGATGTTTCTGGCCTCGTTTCTGTCTACATTCGTTGGCCTGACCCTATATAAACAGCCCCTAATGCTAGTCTCTCTACACAAAATTCTCTCTGACCTTATGCTGCTCTAATTCTAGTTGAAAAGTTAGAGAAAGGGACTACTTCTTCTACGTCGAAACTACGTTAAGAGAATTGCTGATTTGGGGATTTCTGTTAGGACTCGGCTAAGCGTATAAAGATTCAACATCGACTTTCTTTTTCTAATTCTCGAACCACGATCTGTAAGCCCCAGTTACTTTTAGATTTAGACTGTAAATGCAATATGAATATGTTGTAAATTGAAATTGGACCTATGTATGATGACTGTTTTACATCCATTCTTGTTCATCTTGGATCTTGACTTTTGGATATATTACTATGACATTGATTTGGGGCCTATTCATGTTGTAAATCAAAAAGAAAAACCCCTCATATTATCATGCCTGCAATGTTGAATCTGCTATTAGTCACAAGTTTATGACTATCGCCTTATGTCAACCGTTACCATGACTATCACCTTATGTCAACTGTTATCTTGACTAGTACCTTATTTTGCTAGATTTGGAATCTTTATGTTTGAGGCCGATATTCCATATGCCAGTAATGTTATAATCATTTGTCTCAAGTTATACCATGTTATGCTAGTAATCACTTTTGCCACCTTATACCCGTCCCTTTTTATATTATTCCCTAATTAGATTTAGTTGTATCGATTCGAGTTTATGTGCGATGGGAATACGATTTGGGTAGATTAGGTAAAACATGAATTGGCTTTGAACTTGAACATGAACGTTGTTATAAATTGAATCTGGATATGGACATGAACTTGACACGATTTGACAAGAAACATGGCTTGAAAACTTGACATGAATTTAGACCCGAAAACTTAAATCTGGACATGACACTTAGAATGAATTTGAAAATGGCCAACTCGAGGTTGGGTTGAGTTTGTAGTGTAAATCTGCCCGGAACCGCCTGACAAATCCAGTGAATGCAAACAATAGGATCCAATGTGGGTAGTTGGTCATATCGCACTTAAAACCTGAGGTTAGACTATGTTGTGGAGTAAATGTGCCCGGAACCGCCCGGCAAATCCAGTGACCACAATAATTAGTCTAATGTGAGAGGTTGGGGTGCATTAATGAATTAATGCCACATGATAGGGTTAAGTCATGGACCACTTGAATATACTTAACCAATTTGACATGATGATTTGATAGGGTTAAGTCATGAACCGCTTAAACACACTTAACCAACTTGATACATGATTTGGATAGGGTTAAGTCATGAATTTGAATGACAACACTTGACCCTTTAGAAACCCTAGTTACGCGGTCCTTTTCAGCGGTAACCCACTTAGATGTATCACGATACCCTGGGACTATGCAGGGTGGGGCACGATTACTGGGCTGATTGTAAGCGACCAGAACAACGGCTGAGTAGGTGCGCCATTGTAGGTTCAGGCGGACTATGGTCGTGCACGTAGTCCGGAGTTAAAAAAGCAGGCATTAGGCACCCGTAGGTTTACACTATGCGTGCTTGATTCGTGTCGGTGGTTGGCACCATAGGGCTTGATACACCCTATGGTGGACCTAGCACAGGTGACTACATTTTAGGATAGGGCCGTATGACACATACACATGACGAGCTAGAACTTGTAGGGAGTCGATCGATTAGTAGATCGTACCGTAGGACCCCGTAATGGGTCACTTCATGATATTGGGCCAAGGGATCATTTCATGATTAATACTTGACATGGGTTAGAATACTAGTACAGTTGGTGCAGCGAATCTTGAATATGCGATGCTAGACTTGACTTATCTTGTTATCTTAATTATCATATCAGTCCTGTTATCATCCTTATGTTTAATTCCAGTTTTCATATGTCATGTTACCTTTACTAGTTTTTATACTGAAAGTCACTAGGGCTTACCAGTCTTATGACTGACCCTTTTTCTTTCGCCTCTTTTTCTTTCGTTTTCCACCCAGGTTCTCAGGGAAGAAACACTAGCTCTTAGCTTGCTTTCTGTCAGCTCATGTACGGTTTGGTCTTGGGCTATGCTATGGCTGCTTCTGCTATTTATGGGGAATAATTTACTTTTGTTATCTTAAGTTTATGCTTCTTTTTGGAACTTGATGTAATGGAATAATTTTGTACCTTGGATATATGAGGTTTTGACTCTTTTCTTGAAAGTAATAAAAATTTGGTTTTTAATTTCTACTGCTGCTTTATTTATGTTTTGCCTTGTGATATCTCTGTGTATGTTTACCTCGATAAACCTCCACCAAAGCTAGTGCATTCCATTTGTGAATGACCCTAACAGAGGTGGGGTGTTACAGTAAATAGAATCCGAGAGTTACGTAAGGAAGTTTGTTAAAGATTTAAAAGATAAACTTTAACTATTTCGAAGTTAAAACGTTGTTCAGTTAAGGTCTGAGAGGTAATTATACCCCAACTTGATTGACTTCCTTCTTAACTAAGGAATGGTAAGGTTTGATAGTGAAGGATGGTTAAGTGAATTTAGTTAATGAGCGAAATGATTTGAGTTGGCATGGCGATGTTTGATTTAAACATCGGTTTAAACCAAGTGAAGGAATTTTGGAAATGTTTTCCAAATAAGAATCAGAAATGTTTTCTGATACTAGAAAATAAGAATTTAGAATATATGGAAACAGGAGATAAGTAAATTAATGAACTAAAGAGATAAGTGTTAAAAAATGATTGATCGATCTGATTTCCATTTGGAAATGATATCGTTGTTTGCACACGTGTTTTTCTTTGATAGTTAACTCACCGACTACCGAAGTTTTTGATCATTTTAACGTTGTTAATATGGAGAGACCGGTTGGATTATTATCCAAAGAACCACTCCTTATTGGCATAAGCATTGCGAATCATATATGCCAAAGATAATTGAAGACGGAGTAAAGTGCAAGAGAAGTTGTATAAATCTTAGGTAAAGATTGCCTAAGATGGTTGTACTAAATAGTGCCTTCGGTTTGTCCAGTCCCAGGATGATCTGTATGGAAGAATGTCTGACAGAGTATATTTAATGGATCGCGTAGGACGATCTCTTCAAACGTATTTACGTTTTGTGGCGGAGGAATTCGTTTCTCTTAGCCGTATACCCGTGGTATTTTTAGGGAAATCAATTTGTGATTTGGCGGGTATGATGATGTGACCTTCAAAGTGAATAAATGTGTGATATGTTAGAGATAAGCGTGGCGTCTAGCCTCACAATTGGGAAATGACAAAAATCGGGCAGGCAGCATGGCTATGTAGGTCGCACCTATTAGGGTGTATAATCACCTGATATAGAGTTTCATTTACTTCTAAAAATCTATTGTCGATGCTGTCCCATTCGGAAAATGGTTGTTGATCCCAACCGTTGGTGATATACATTCGATACACTCAAGCGAAATGAGTGGTCGGTCATGTGTGGCCGGGTTGCAAGATGTTCTTGTTGAACCCATTATATTCCTCTCTAGAGGTACACTAGCGAAATGTGGTTCCATACCATGTCATAGTTGGAAATCCATTACCCAATATGTGCTTGCGGTTTTGATTGTATACTATATATGTAGAATGTGAGATGAAAGCGTTTCTGCTAGATGATTATTATATTGTGGTTGATAGAAATTATTATAATATCAAAAGGTTTTTGATATAAAGATATTTTGGATTCTCATAAGGGAAAAAACCCGTTCCGTTATACGGCGTGGTCTTATGAGATATAGTTTACTTGTTCAAACTGTTTTAAAATGTTTTACTTACACCAGTCCCATGACTGACCCGAAGTTTATTTTGTTTTGTTTTCCCTAAACTCTTGGGTGCCCAATTTTGTATGGGCAGTCAAGTAGTCGGGATTAACAGAAACTTGAAGAGCTGGAGCAGGAGACTTCAGAATTATATAGCTATGGTTTTTCCAATGTGTTGTAAGTGTTGTACTTTGGAAATGTCATGTATATTCAAGTACAGATTTATATGTCAAAGTTATGTTATGAAATATATTTATTCGTTCTGCTGTGAGATTCGTGTTTACTCTGATGTTGTATGTTCTTCTTCTTCTACTCTAAGTTTCTATCTTATCTATTCTCACCCTCTATTTTCTTTCTATTAGTTTTCTGTTTTCCAGTACAATGTGGGTTGGACTTGTGTTATTTGGTCAGCTCAAATTGGACCGGAATTTCGGGACACTACAGTTGGTATCGGAGTTTAAGGTTTAGTAATAACCTTGGCTTTGTGGCATGACTCAGTAGAGATGAGGTTAGTAATACCCTAGATTGAGTTGAGTGTATACATACGAGTGAACGTATTTGTTATTTGATATAAAAGTGATTTATATTATGGAGATTTGTTGATTGAGTTGTTTATGAGTTCGGGTCGATCAGTTTGATCCACTGTATCGATAGGAGTTAATAAACACTCGAATACGATGGACCGACATAGTATGTTTGAAAAGAGGGTAAATGAAATAGTTTTACCCAAAATATATTTTGATATATTGAAATTATTATCTTTGATGTGTTGACCATTATTATAATCGAATAAGATTATAAATTAAATGGGTATGTAAATAACCAATCAGAATTCATATAAGTGAAATATGTGGAATCAAATGAATTAGATCTGAATTTAAATCAGAATTTGGAATTAAAATTCCTGAAATATGAAAAAAAATGTTTGTAAATGGAATTGAATTAAGTATAAGAGAATTTTAAGATCTTGGGTGATTTTAAATTTGTTACAAGCATTGAAAAGGATATTTTGAAATGAATTTCAAAATGAAGTTTTTAAATATGATTTTGAAAGTGATATAGTATTGAACTCACTTCGGTAGCTGGGAAATAACCCTGATGATGAATCACAACATCATTAGTGTTCACTCCGAGTTCTAATTGACGGATTACTTCCAAAGATATTGATTTCAAATTGTTTTGGCAAAACGAGTTGTTTAAAATCCTGAAAAGGGAAGTTTGACTTTTGAGAAAAGCAAAGCTGTTTAAAACTCCCAGGAAGCGACTGTTTGAATTAAAAACAAATTTAAATAAAAATTTATGGAAATAAATTGGAATTGAATTGAAAGCCAGTTAAGTGGAAATTGAATTGAAATTTGCAAAAGCAAATTGGAGTTGAAATGGGATTAGAAGGATATCGAGAAATTTGGATTTGTGAGATTTGAATTTGAAATGATATTGGATAATGGGGTTAAGAATTTGAAATCAAAAATGCGACTTCGGTTTGAAATGAAATTTGACTTAGGTATAAGCGAATGGTTGGATTTGTGGATAAAAACAGATTGAAATTTGATTTGGATGACATGGGTATATGCTGAATTAACAACAGACGGAAATGATATAAAGATATGCCCGACAAAAAGGTACAAGTTTATAATTAGTATAAGCATGAGCTTTATGAGCGGAATTTGCAAGTCGCTTGGCTGTTTGATTTTCTTTTGGATTGGAGATGGCCCAGAGAGGCGAGTTGTAATTGTACCGATTGACCAGTACAAAGGAGATGCTGGCGAATTTTTTTTGAAAAGATAACGTGTTAGAAAATTTTCAGGATGTTTGAAAATTTTCGTTGATAAGTATTAATTAATATTTAATTGAAATTAAATTAGCTCAGTTGAAACTGAAGTTAAGAAGTGAACAAATAAGTTCTAACCAGTTAATAGGGTTTGTTTTCTAACTTAGTAATTTCGGGGATGAAATTATTTTAAAGGGGAAGAATGTAACGACCCGTAATTTTACGGTATTATAATTAATTTATTTAATTATTTAAATAATGGTTCAGAGAACTAAAAGGTTGTTTAATTAAATAATATTGAATATTTAATTAAATTAAATAATAGAATAATATAATAAATTTCTGAAATAGTCAGAAATAGTGAATTGACAATATAACGTAAATTGGGCAATTTAAAATAGATAATTCAGTTCAGAATTGAATTTGAATAACGAATATATTATATAAACGAAAGTTGAACATAGAATTGTAATATAATTAAATTCGAGCTCAAAATGGCGCGGCAGTTCGCTATTTGGCAATTTGAACTTCATTTGAATATACAGGGTCCGTTTTGAATCGGATTTCCGTGAAATAAGAAACGTTCGGAGATGGTGAAGTATATTCTTCTAGTGGAAGAGAAAAATCGGGATTTCATTGTTTAGATTTTTAGATATGTCCAAATCAAATTTTCGAAAAGTCGTTGTGGAATTCCTTTATAATTTATATCGATTTATTTAAATTTTAAAAAAAGGACTTTCATTATAAATCGAATATCGATTTAATCGGGATTTGAAATATCAAGTTAGAAATTCATATAGGAATATTCTAAAGCTGTGTGATATTATGTTGTGAATATATACGATAATATTTATTTATAAATATTAAATTTAATTGTTTTTAAATATATTTATAAATTTAAAAGGTTTATTTAGAGCTTAAAAAATAGCTAGTTTTTCAATCGACCTCAGAATTCGACAAAACTAATTTTGTTGGATCCGCAATGTTAAATTATTGCTAGATTTCAATTTCCGTGATTTTTGAAGTCAGTATGTGGCCGTACAGGATTTTAATATGAAAAAAACTCGATATTTTGATAGTTAAATATACGTTGTGTGAGCAAACAGAGTCGGAATTTGACGAAACTAGTTTCGTTGGGACCGTAATGTCGAACTCTAGCTACATGTCAATTTTCATGATTTTTAGGTATCGTGTGTGTTCGTAGGGATTTTTAGAGTGCAGAAACGAATATAAAATAAATAAAACTAAAATATATCAATACAAATATCCTAACTTTAGTGAACCAAACAAGGCCACATCTTCCTCTTCTCATCCGTTCATTCCTCTCCTTAAAACAGTAGCCATGACTTCCTTTCTCAACCAAAAACGTGGTTGTCTAAAATCCAAGGGAAATCGTATAAATCTCTATAAATCTCAAAACATGTATCGCTGTCTTTGTTTTGCCACCAGCTTCAATTTTATCTCGTTTTTATATGGTTCGACATCATTTTTGGTATGTTGCGGAAATGATATTGCGAGCTAGGGTTCCCATTTAATCTCGAATTAAGCAACGTTGTGGTGTTTGGTGGGTGTATCTGTGATCATGGTGAAGATTGGATGGAGTTTTAACTTTCTGGGTGAATTCCGCACGAATTTTTGTCGATGACTTCACTGGATCGAGCTCAAAGGGCTGACGGTCGCGAGGTGCTTTACAGCTGCGAGTTGAACGAGATTGGTAGGAGGAAGAAGAGGAGTAGACGAGGAGAATTGTAGTGATTTTAGTTTGATTTTTAAGTGCAAGGAAAAGGAGAATGGAAGGAGAGTTGGTGTGCGGTTTTGGACATGGGAGGAGCATGTTGTCACGGTCTGTTTGGGGAAGAAAAAGGTAGGCGGGTTTGGGCCAATACGAATGGGTTTGGGACGAGAAAATGGTGGTGAGGCCCAAATGGTTAATTTAATTAATTTAATTCTCTTTTAAATTATTTGTATAACTTGTAATGACAATAACTTTACCATACAATATCCAAATTCAGTGAAACAAGATCCGACAGGATCATATGGACGGTGGCTACACCATGGAACTGACTGGGATTGAATTGGGGCTCGTTACAATTTATAGCAAAATAAATTGTCCGTCTGAATCAACATACACAAATCGTTATTTAACGGTTAACGCGAAATGTGAGTAAAACTCACCAACTCTGAACAGTTATATTTTTATAACGTATTCTTAGAATGGATAATTATCTGTTGATTGATGTGTGTTAACTGTTTGGATTTAACTGTTAATCTATTGGTTGAAAATATAGATAACGATATAAATAAATCGTTAATCGAATATTGATTCTGTTTATCAGAATATTTTATAT
Organism: Allium sativum; assembly: GCA_030737875.1. Lineage (NCBI taxonomy): Eukaryota > Viridiplantae > Streptophyta > Magnoliopsida > Asparagales > Amaryllidaceae > Allium > Allium sativum. The sequence goes on from CM060926.1 coordinate 840,778,300, forward strand.
TCGTGTTGTTTAACATCTGTGATGCAGGGAAACAGGTTGGAGGGACCCAACTGGGTTCCTCAATATGTATAATACTGTTTTGTTCATGTATTATGTTATGTGATGTGATGTATAATCTGAGATTGATTATAGTAACAATGGTCTGGTTATTTGGTACTGTTAAATACCAGAAGAAATATTGAAATAAAATATTATATAAAATCGAAAGATTTTATATAGAAAGAAGATTTCAAACTGTGTATTGAAATAAAATATTTATAAAATGAAAAGAATTTTATAAAAGGATATTTACTTAGAAAGTAAATAGAAGGATAAAAAGGATATTTACTTATAAAGTAAATAGAAGGATAAAAAGAATATTTACTTAGGAAGTAAATAAAATTATAAAAGGAATATTTATTTATAAATAGAATTTATAAAAGAAACCATTTATAAAATCAAAGGATTTCATAAAGTAAAAATTTGGAAAGCCAAATAAGAATTTAAAGGAAATATTTGTAAAACACTTACAAATAGAATTGAAGGGAAAATATTTATTTGGAAAATAAATAGGATTAAAGGAAGGAAATATTTGTAAAACGTTTACAAATAAAAATAGAAAGAGAAATAATTGTAAAACATTTACAAATAGAATTGAAAAAGAATTATTTATTTAGAAAATAAATAAAGATAAAAAGGGAATTAATGAATAAATAAAGGAGTATTTAAAATATTTATTTAGAAAATAAATTGAGTTATACAAGGGGAAATTGGCAGGATATCAAGGAAATAGAAAAGAGTTATTCGAAAGTGAGATTAAATAGAAATCTGTTTTAGCAGATAAATTGGAAAGAATAATTTATAAATTAAGTAAAATATTTATCATTAGACAAATGGAATATATAAGTCAAGACTTATATAGAGAAGTAAGAATTGATTTCAACATCGATATTTGAAACTGAATATGGACGAAGAGTTAGCCAGTTAGAGTTAACCAGTTAGAGTTAACCAGTCATAGTTAATCGATTAGAGTTAGAGTAAATTGATTTGAATTAGAGTTTATCGAATATAAGTTATTCGAAAGAGAGATAATCGAATATAAGTTATTCGAAAGAGAATTAATCGAATATTAGTTATTCGAAAGAAATTAATCGAATTTAGTTATTTGAAATGAGTTAATCGAATATTAGTTATTTGAAGAGTGTTAATCGAATATAAATTATTTGAGTTAGAGTTAATCGATTAGAGTTAATCAGTTAGAGTTAACAAGTTAGAGTTTAATCGAAAGGAGTTATCAATTAGTTTAATCGAAAGGAGTTATCGATATTAGTTTAATCGAAAGAAGTTATCAAATTTAGTTATTCGAAAAGGAGTTAATCAAATTTAGTTATTCGAAAGAAAGGGTTATCGAATGTAGTTTATTCGAAGAGAGAATAATCAAATATAGTTTATTCGAAAAGATAGATTATACGTCGAATTCGATTATATCGAATTCAGGAAAGTATTATTTACTTTCCGGTGTTTAAATCAAAATTTATTTATTTATAAATAAATGAGAGTAGGTTAATTATTCAAAGTAAGAAATAAAAGTAGATGTTAAGTTAGATATTTCGAAAGTAGGGATTTTAACGCTATAGTTAAAATCAATGTTTCCAATAAAGAAGTGGATACGTGTGACGATCCCATTCCCGATAAGACGGTGGCAAGGGTAATCTTTGGAATATAACACATAAACAGATAATAACAGAACAGAAATAAATAAATACACCAGATAATGCACAATAGAATACACTGGATAAATATAATCATCAGAGTTACACAGTATGTAGGATCATACTTAGTACAAAATACAGTTCAACTATACATAAATGTCTACTACGGAAAAGAAAACATAATATGTTCTACAGGAGCTGAACAACATAAAAAGAGATAAATGATAGAATCCATCTTCAGCTCCAGCTATCCAGAAAGAGCCTGCTAAAACCTGAATACAAGGCTGCCCGTGTAAAAATAGGGGCACCCGAGTTTGCAAGTGAAACAAACTACGAGTCAGTCATGGGACTGGTATGAGAAATCTACTCAACACATTTTTAAATATGGCTAATCACAGGACCACGCCACTTTCGCGGAATGGGTTTACTCCATTGGATTGCCAGTGCTTTCAAATAAATATTTTAAACATCGCAATGCTTTTTATAAAAATGAAGCCATTATAAGACTCAGTTCCCATCACACAATGCAACACACACCAGAGGATAGAGTTTTACCTTATAATGGCCAAAATATGCTTGATACGAGCAAAACAAATCATTTGATATTATTGCTAGTGTATATAGATTCCAAGAACAATTTCTATCATAACTATCAATCATAGACCGCATGGGTACCATATATCATGTCGCCATATGTATATATATACAACCAAAACTGCACGATGTCGTATTTGGAAATTGGATTTCCGTCATGAACCGAGGCAAAAGATAGTCCTCACCGAATTGAGAAAATCTAGCCCATGTCTCTGGATCAGAACGCATCGACCCTTTGGAGCCACAGGGCTGGTCCACCGATGTGGATTAAAATGCCTGAACACTGCGTTTCCCCGCCCTTTGGGGCGTAAATGAGCCCAATGACTCCATCGGTCCCGGATCGACCGATATAACCGAGGCGCCTCGCAACAGCAACAACCACACAGGTGAAAAGTATATAAATGTCAGGGCTGGTAGGTCACTGACACCACCCTAGTTAGAAAGTAACACATGTCCTCCCTGGATCCTTCTCCCGTTTCTGGTCCATCCCGGGGTGTGAGGCTCGCGAATTCACGTTATACACAAAGCTATGCCACACAGGCTGTGCTTTGATCATCAACCACAAGACTTTGCTTTTCAACAGAAGCCTTGATCATCTATCACTTAGGCGTGCCACACAGGCAATTCACTCCATGCGACTGATTTCTATCGATATATAACCTCTGGGCTCGTACGTCTCAGAGAAGGGCGTTAAGCAAGAGAATAAATTCTCCGCCGCCAAACAGATATATATTTAACAGAGATCAATCAGCACAGAACAAAATCCAATGTCAGACACACAGTCCATTTACACGTTCGTTCTGGGTCTGAACGAAACCGGAGGCACTCAATACCTCGCATATCCGTACAATCAACAAGTACGTCCGGGTGGCTACTACTTCAACCCCGTCAAGGTAGCTACTCGTCTCATGAGCATCAGTAGCACCCCTCCATTCGACGTGAAGATCATCGGTCTTGCACCATCTTCATATCCTCGACTTTCACTTGTCGATCAATTATTTGAAATGAGAATTAACTCGGCCTTTTCGAATAATTCACGTATATCTAGAATTTCAAATCAATTCATTTCAATGGTTAAATTATTCGACAACACCAATTTCATTCTTTAATGTAATTTTCACACCATACACATTCAACCATCAAATGTCAAATAAATCGAGCAAATTCAGTTTATTTCCATTCCATATTGTTTATAATATTTTATCACGATTTATCGCTATTTTTATTTATTTAAAAATAGCCAATTCATTAAACCGACGCTTCAGGCCATAACGCGGTCGTGGCGCTGTTTTTTCCCAGATTTGATTTACACATATCTGAAAATCTAAACGTTGGATCTTCACAAAGTTTATATCATTAAAAAGATCTTTTCAAAACGAATCCAACGGTTTCAGTTTTGGGAAAATCCGACGGTCGGATCTCCCGCACTAATCGTTTGAAGTTATGATTTCAAAGTACGAACTGCAGCGTCATTATTCGATTTAATTTAATTATATATATATATATATAGTCGATTCTGGCGCTGTTTTTCTTCAGATTGAAATTAAACATTCCAGACAATCCAACCGTTGGATCTTCACAAAGTTGGTGCCGTTGGGAAGATATTTCCATGGCGAACCCAACGGTTGCGGTTTCGGGAAAATCAAATGGTCGGATTTCCCGCACCAGTCGTTTGAAATCACGGTTTCAAAACACGAACTGCACGACCACGTTTCGTTTTAATTTTATTTATATTTATATATTTATATAAATATAGTTCATTCAAAATTCCTATATCGTTTTCACTTCAATTATTTCACTAACGCCTTTAAATTTTGGAAAATTTCGCCATAACCTCCTTTGTACGGGAGGGGCTGGGAAAATTCCCAAATAGCCACATGGGCGTCTCATGTCAAAAAGAAAAAGTAAAAGCCAAGCGGCTAGCCAACAGGCTCATAAAATCATTACCCAAACAAAACAGTAAATGTATACCTATTTGTCGGGCACAAAATTTTATTCCTCTTCTCTAGCCCCTTTGCTATAACCTGTTCAATAAATATGTATGTACATATATACAATTTATATCACTTATCATTTTCCATTCAACTTCATATTTGATTTACTTTGGTTTAAAAGCACCATTCATTCTAATGTTGCATGCATAGGCTAAAATCATATCATTAGCTAATTAATGTATATTTCAACTCATGCATATTTATTTGAACAAGTGGCTATTTTTAACACTTCACATTTCAAAGATGATAATTTTGGCGAACTAAAATACATTTCAACACATGACTATTCTATTTAGTTCTATGCATGTTAAAAATAATATTTCATTCACAAATATTTATTTCAACGTCCGCATATCTTTAGCATATCACATATATGATAAAAATGATATTTTTATCATTTAAAATATTTCTTCGACAAATGGATGTTTTCAACACTTCATCGTTTTAATAAAAATGTAATTTTTATTGTTCGATCTTTTTATTCAACACATGAATTTTTTTCCACTACACACACTTCTCAACACATGAGCATTTCCACACATGGATATTTTATTTATTATTCATATAAGAAAGATGGAATTTTTATTGTTGAAACTATTTATATATAAGGTGATTTTTATTGTACTTCATATATATTATAAAAAGGTGATTTTTATTGTTTAAACACTTCATTCATTCACAAATGAATTTAATTTTCACACATCACTTTTCAACACATGAACATTTCCACACATGGATATAGTTTCAGCATATGGCTTTGATTTCAACGCATGAAGATAATTTCAACATATAAAAATAATTCTAACACATAAAGATTATTCAAAATTTCGGCAGCATAACAGCAGGGTAGTTAAAACCGGCACCGTCCCTAGTACGGCTCCTCGCTCTACCTTAAAACCTCGTGGTTTTTGACAATGGAGATTCATGCATCTAATTCGCACGCAGGCGGCATGTTTTATTTTTATTTCCACAAATATTTCCAATTCATTTCAATCACCAATGGGTATTTTTCAACCACAACCAAACAATATCAACCACAAACAATTATTCAACCATTCGTATTTTTCATCCAATATTTCACACCAATTCACAACAATAAATATCATCCATGGTTTGTGGACGAGGGGAGTGTATATATATATATATATTATTGCTATATTTCACTTGCATTTCAATACATATATCGATTATTCTATGCATGTATAATTCATACTCCGCTTATATAGCTTACACTACGCATGTACATGAGGTATACAACACGTGTGTAATTTATATTTCGCTAATATAATTTATACACGACATTTTCCATTCAAATTCAATTAATTTAGATTTCTCACTTTGGTTTTCGGAGTGCTAAAAATCGTAGGTGACTCAGAAAAATCCGCGGCTTCTTCTATTTGGTAGAGAGCTTCCTTGCGGTCCCGATGTTTCCTGTTTCATCGAATTTCGTCAACACACCAAAAAGATATGATTTTTCAAAGTGCAAACATAAAAAAGAACTCACCTTTCACGATGGTTCAAAACTAGGTTTGGGGTTTTCGCGAGAACCGAGGCACGAGGGGACGATCGGCAGGTTGGACGTGGAAGAGGGAAGAGAGGGCTTTCTATCGGTGGTGGTTTGGTGGCGTTCGGTGGTCGGAATCGTTGGCGGCGGCGCTGGGAAGGTCGGGACTTTCTGGGCTCGATTCGGGCGGAGGAGGGGTCGGTCGGGGACGTGGTGGGGTCGGATTTGAAGGGGAGGCGAAGGCGCGTCGAGAGGTGGCGGTGGCGGCGTCTGGAAGTGGCTATAGCGGTGGCGGCGCTGGAGAGAAGGGGGGGACGGGTTTCGCCGTTGATTCGAGGGTTTGGGGTTTTTTTTTTAATTATGAAAGAAAAAATCCTATTGGCCGATATATATATTATATTTTTAAATAGTGTTTTCTCCAACGAACTCCTTTTTAAACCCAACGACTGTCGTCCCTAGCTAAATACCCCCATCCCGGACACAATGGGATATGTTTCGTAGGCCAATTCGATTGTTACATTCAGTTATTTTTCAAATTAAAGTTTAAACTATTTAATTTTTAACTTTGAACGTACATTTCAATTTGCCAGGGCCACAAACTGATTCGAAAAATTCCAGAAAAATAAATCTAGCTATGTTTTGACGCTACGGTCCCAACAAAACTAGTTTCTACGAATTCTGAGATCGTTTGAAAAATGGCCATTTTCTGATCAATCCAATTTAATAGAAATTGACCAAACACATTTTCTTTTGCCACGCTCACATACTAGCTTCAAAAATTATGAAATTTGAAACCTAGCAATAGTTTGACATCCCAGACCCAACAAAAGTGGTTTCGTCGAATTCCGAGGTTGTATGCAAAATATTCATTTTCCAGGGCTATATATTCTACATAGCGACCATTCTGAAAATTCATTCAGCCATAACTTTTGATTCCCGTTATGAAATTTTGATTTTTCAGATTCGTTAGAAAGGTATTGATAAACAGATTTAAATATTTTTGGTTTCACTAAAATCTGTTATATTTTCCACCTTGCACAGTCAGTCAAAGTTTGAATTCAAATTTTCAAACTGACTCACTATTTCTAATTCACTATTTTGTTGAAATATTCTATTTCAATTGTTCAAATTCCTTTGAAATCACCAATTTAAAATTTTTAAATTGGCTCGTATTTTCCGGGTTATTACAATCTCCCCCACTTAAAACTTTTCGTCCTCGAAAAGGAAACAACAGTAAAGTAGGAAACAAAATGTAAATGCAAAGTATTGTAAAGGTACCTTGCACCGGAGTTAGTCAGAGATATCCACTCTGCATTTGGGGTAAGCTTTCTGAATGCTCTCCTCTGTTTCCCAAGTACAATCTCGTGGATGCCCACTCCATTGCACTTTGACTAAGTGAACCCTTTTGCTCCTCAGCTCCTTGGTTTCTTTGCCAATTATCTTTTGCGGCCCTCTTGTAACTGCCAATTCTGGAGTGATTTCTATATCCTGTTGCGCTGCTTCTTCCACGATCAAGTCTGGATCATGAACGTGCTTTCGAAGTTGAGATACGTGAAATACATCATGCACTCCAGGCAACCAATTAGGCAATTGAACCCTATATGCGAGAGTTCCAATCCGTTTAAGAATAGGAAACGGACCAATGAATTTGGGCGCCAATTTCCCTGTTTTACCAAACCGGATAACTCCTCTCATCGGAGATACTTTCAAATATACATAGTCGCCAACAGCAAATGATATATCCCTTCTTCTCTTATCTGCATAACTCTTTTGTCGGCTTTGGGCTGCTAGTAATCATTTCTTAACGAAATCGACTTTATCTGCAGCATCGCGAATCATATCTGGCCCCAATACAAGTCTATTATCGGGTTCGACCCAACAAGCAGGGGATCGACACGGTCTACCATACAATGCTTCGAATGGTGACATTGTCAGGCTCGCTTGGTAACTGTTGTTATATGAGAATTCAGCCAAATGTAAATGGTCTTCCCACGATCCGCCAAAATCAAGAATACAAGCCCGCAATAAATCTTCGAGAATACGATTCACCCTCTCAGTCTGACCATCTATCTGAGGATGATATGCGGTGCTCAAGTTCAGTTTCGTTCCCAATTCTGCTTGGAATGCTTCCCAGAATTTACTGGCAAAAATCGGGTCACGATCACTAACGATGCTCATGGGAACTCCGTGCAGTCTAACAATTTCCTTGAAATATACCTGTGCCAGACTCTGAGCAGTCCTATTCGATTTGACAGGTATGAAATGGGCGGTCTTCGTGAATCGATCCACGATCACCCAAATACTGTCATTTCCTTTTCTGGTTCTGGGCAAACCATCTATGAAATCCATAGAAATCTATTCCCACTTACCACCGGGAATTTCCAAAGGTTGCAACAATCCAGCGAGCTTTTGCTGATCGCTTTTGATTTGCTGACAAGTAGTACACCGGCTAACATATAAGGAGATGTCTCGTTTTATAGATCTCCACCAGAAAGTGCGTTTGATATCATTATACATCTTGCTCACCCCCGGATGGATACTAAGCTTGGCTTTGTGACATTCATCCAATACTTCTCTTCGAAGTTCTGCAATGTTTGGCACACAGATTCGGCCTTTCAACCTTAGGATTCCCTCGTCATCTATCTGAAAACTCAAGGTCTCGCCTTTCTGTATTCTTTCTTTGATTCTTTGAATGAAGTGATCATCCCTCTGAAGAGCAGATATTTTATCAATCAATGACGTCGTAATGATAAAACTGGCGATTATTACATTCTTTCTGCTCAGCGCATCAGCCACAACATTGGCTTTCCCTGGAGTGTACAAAATCTCAAAGTCGTACGCTGTAAGAAATTCTAGCCAAAGCTGCTGTCTTAGATTCAAGTCCTTCTGGGTGAACAGATACTTCAATGACTGATGGTCAGTATACAGTTCGAATTTCTCACCCAAAAGATAGTGCCTCCAGATTTTCAAAGAAAATAGGATGGCTAACAACTCAAGATCATGAATCACATAATTCTTCTCATGCGGTTTCAGCTGACGGCTAGCATAAGCAATCACTTGACCTCTTTGCATTAACATTGCACCAAGACCTTCTCTAGATGCGTCAGTCCAGACTTTCAAGTCCTCATTGCCATCTATTATTGTTAACACTGGAGCGGTCGTCAATTTTAATTTCAGCTCCTGGAAAGCTTCCTCACATACCGGAGTCCAATTGAATCTCGAATGATTCTTAGTTAATTTCGTTAAGGAACTGGATGTCTTCGCAAAATCCTTAATGAATTTCCGATAATAACTGGCTAATCCAAGAAAACTTCTGACTTCTGTGGGCGTACGAGGCTGTTTCCAATTCTGAATAGCAGTGATATTGGTGGGATCCACTGAAATTCCTTGCTTTGACACGACGTGGCCAAGAAATTTAACTTCTTCCTGCCAGAATATACATTTGGAAAACTTTGCTTTTAAAACATTCCTCCTCAGAATTTCTAACACTTGTTCCAAATGTTTTTCGTGCTCGCTTTCTGACTTAGAGAAGATAAGGATATCATCAATGAAAACTAAAACAAATTTATTCAATACTCCTCTGAATACTCGGCTCATTAGATTGACGAAATAGGCTGGAGCATTACATAAGCCGAACGACATTACTAACCACTCGTAGAATAAGTCCGGACCTCTGAATGCTATCAAAGGAACACACTCTTCAGCAATACGAAGTTGATGGAAACCTGTAGCTAGGTCCATTCGTGAAAATACCTATGCTCCATTCAATCGGTCCAATAAATCATCAATCCGCGGCAATGGATATTTGTTTTTCAATGTCTGCTTATTCAAGTCGCAATAATCTACACACAGTCTGAGAGTACCGTCGGACTTCGGAACAAATACCACTGCTGCTCCCCAATCAGAAAAACTAGGCCTGATTAGACCTTTCCATACTAGCTGTCTAGTTTGATTATCTAACTCTTCTTTCTCCTTCAAGGTCATCCTTCGAATGGCGTGGACTACCGGCCTTGCATTCGGAACTAGAGAGATTTTAAAGTCAATTTCTCTTTGCGGAGGTAAGCTAACAACTTCTTCAAACATATCCGCATAGTTCTTGACAACGGGGATATTTTCTATGTCGACTGGGATATTCTCTGTAATGACAGGAACAGGTTCTGATTGGGCAGGAGAAACATCCAATGCTGCCCAGAAGTCTTTTCTGTCAGAATTCAAACCTTCACATGGAATCACAATATTGGCGAGCTTCGTTTTAACCTTGACAACCCTTTCTGCACATTTAACCTCAGCTTCGTATTTGGTTAACCAATCCAATCCTAAAATAAGATCGAATTCGGTAAAATCCATGACGATCGAGATACAAGGAAACTGATAATGAGAAAAGGAAACAGGTACCCCACAAATCCAACTAAGATTGAGGGAACCCCCAACCGGATTCTGAACAGTGATGGGTTCTTTGAGCTTCTTCAATTTCAAATCTAATTTCTTAACCGCATTCTTTGCAATAAAGCTCCTCGACGCGCCTGTGTCAAACAGTACTTTGACGGGAATATTCTTGACAGTAAGCGTGCCTTCTAAAACATCTGACTTTCCCTGACTAGATGAGGATGCAGGAACATCTGCCACTTTATTTACTTGTACTAATTCTGATTCCTTTGATAACTGGCAGTCCTTTGCAAGATGCCCCGCCCGATGGCATTGACTGCATTTTCTATTTTCCTGAAACTTGTTCTTGGGTTTTGACCCAACATTTCTTTCTTTCTTCGAGGATTTGCAATTCCCTTGAAAATGGCCTGCCTTCTTGCAGTTATTGCATATTGTAGTCGTTACTAGTCCTTTCTCAGACTTAGCCTTTTCCCTATTGAATCTAGGCTTCTTTCTGGCCCCAGACGTCGTACTGGCCTCTGGCTGTGCACTTCTCTCTGGGCTATCAGCTCTAGATTTCCTTTTACTGCTAGTGCTGACTTCCTCTTTGTCGACAAAAAGGCCTCGCCTATCAAGATCTTCATATTGATAAGCCATGTATATCATTTCAGAAAAAGGAAGCTTCACATGGCCCATCACACTATTCTGGTATTTCCTCTGAAGACCATTAATAAATCTCAGATTCTTCCTCTTTGGATCGCGTATTAGATGAGGGGCGAAGTGAGAAAGTTCATTGAATTTCTTATGATATTCTAGGATATTCATATCTGCTTGTATCAAATAGTAGAATTCATCACATAACCGCTCAGTTACTTCTGGAGGAATAATTTTTTTATTGAAAAGTCGTTTGAACATATCCCAGGTGATATCACCATCTGGATGATCTTTAATGATTGTTTCCCACCAGATTAAAGCTTCTTCCTTGAGTGCTCAAGATGCCACTAATCTTTTTTGGTCATCTCTCAGTTGGAAACTTTCAAAAATTCTTTCAGCAGAACTCATCCAAGCCTGGGTTTGAATAATAGATTCATTGCCCGTGAATGGTACTCCTCCCAAATTTCGATATCTTTTAAATAGAGCTTCTATATCCGATCCTGGCTGAGGGAGTACAACTGGCTCATTAATTTTTTGAACCATAGGGTTATTTCTTCTGCTTCTACCACTCATTTTCTATGTCTGCAAGTAGCAGACAAAGTGTTAGGCCAACAGAAAAAGTGATTTTGAAACATAGAGACATATACTTGTATGTAAATGTGTCTATCGAAGTGTATTCCATTCTGTTATACTCATACTAGGATATTACTGATCCTATCAGTAATGAGTTACTCATTCTAGAACACTACTAGTTCTATTTCTGACGAGTTCTTTCATATGTTATATTCCAGGCTTAACCAAAGCTCTGATACCACGTTTGTGACGACCCCATTCCCGATAAGACGGTGGCAAGGGTAATCTTTGGAATATAACACATAATCAGATAATAACAGAACAAAAATAAATAAATACACCAGATAATGCACAATAGAATACACTGGATAAATATAATCATCAGAGTTACACAGTATGTAGGATCATACTTAGTACAAAATATAGTTCAACTATACATAAATGTCCACTGCGGAAAAAAAACATAATATGTTCTACAGGAGCTGAACAGCATAAAAAGAGATAAATGATAGAATCCATCTTCAGCTCCAGCTATCCAGAAAGAGCCTGCTAAAACCTGAATACAAGGCTGCCCGTGTAGAAATAGGGGCACCCGAGTTTGCAAGTGAAACAAACTACGAGTCAGTCATGGGACTGGTATGAGAAATCTACTCAACACATTTTTAAATATGGCTAATCACAGGACCACGCCACTTTCGCGGAACGGGTTTACTCCATTGGATTGCCAGTGCTTTCAAACAAATAAATCTTTTAAACATCGCAATGCTTTTTATAAAAATGAAGCCATTATAAGACTCAGTTCCCATCACACAATGCAACACACACCAGAGGATAGAGTTTTACCTTATAATGGCCAAAATATGCTTGATACGAGCAAAACAAATCATTTGATATTATTGCTAGTGTATATAGATTCCAAAAACAATTTCTATCATAACTATCAATCATAGACGGCATGGGTACCATATATCATGTCGCCATATGTATACATATACAATCAAAACCGCACGATGTCGTATTTGGAAATTGGATTTCCGTCATGAACCGAGGCAAAAGATAGTCCTCACCGAATTCGAGACAATTAGCCCATGTCTCAGGATCAGAACGCATTGACCCTTTGGAGCCATAGGGTCGGTCCACCGATGTGGATTAAAATGCCTGAACACTGCGTTTCCCCGCCCTTTAGGGCGTAAATGAGCCCAATGACTCCATCGGTCCCGGATCGACCGATATAACCGAGGCGCCTCGCAACAGCAACAACCACACAGGTGAAAAGTATATAAATGTCAGGGCTGGTAGGTCACTGACACCACCCTTGCTAGAAAGAAACGCATGTCCTCCCTGGATCCTTCTCCCGTTTCTGGTCCATCCCGGGGTGTGAGGCTCGCGAATTCACGTTATACACAAAGATATGCCACACAGGCTGTGCTTTGATCATCAACCACAAGACTTTGCTTTTCAACAGAAGCCTTGATCATCTATTTCTTAGGCGTGCCACACAGGCAATTCACTCCGTGCGACTGATTTCTATCGATATATAACCTCTGGGCTCGTACGTCTCAGAGAAGGGCGTTAAGAAAGAGAATAAATTCTCCGCCGCCAAACAGATATATATATATAATAGAGATCAATCAGCACAGAACAAAATCCAATGTCAGACACACAGTCCATTTACACGTTCGTTCTGGATCTGAACGAAACCTGAGGCACTCAATACCTCATATATCCGTACAATCAACAAGTACGTCCGGGTGGCTACTACTTCAACCCCATCAAGGTAGCTACTCCTCTCATGAGCATCAGTAGCACCCCTCCATTCGACGTGAAGATCATCGGTCTTGCACCGTCTTCATATCCTCGACTTTCACTTGTCGATCAATTATTTGAAATGAGAATTAACTCGGCCTTTTCAAATAATTCACGTATATCTAGAATTTCAAATCAATTCATTTCAATGGTTAAATTATTCGACAACACCAATTTCATTCTTTAATGTAATTTTCACACCATACACATTCAACCATCAAATGTCAAATAAATCGAGCAAATTCAGTTTATTTCCATTCCATATTGTTTATAATATTTTATCACGATTTATCGCTATTTTTATTTATTTAAAAATAGCCAATTCATTAAACCGACGCTTCAGGCCATAACGCGGCCGTGGTGCTGTTTTTTCCCCGATTTGATTTACACATATCTGAAAATCTAAACGTTGGATCTTCACAAAGTTTATATCATTAAAAAGATCTTTTCAAAACGAATCCAACGGATTCAGTTTTGGGAAAATCCGACGGTCGGATCTCCCGCACTAATCGTTTGAAGTTATGATTTCAAAATACGAACTGCAGCGTCATTATTCGATTTAATTTAATCATATATATATATATATATATATATATATATATATAGTCGATTCTGGCGCTGTTTTTCTTTAGATTTAAATTAAACATTCCAGACAATCCAACCGTTGGATCTTCACAAAGTTGGTGCCGTTGGGAAGACATTTCCATGGCGAACCCAACGGTTGCGGTTTGGGGAAAATCAAATGGTCGGATTTCCCGCACCAGTCGTTTGAAATCACAGTTTCAAAACACGAACTGCACGACCACGTTTCGTTTTAATTTTATTTATATTTATATTCAAAATTCCTATATCGTTTTCACTTCAATTATTTCACTAACGCCTTTAAATTTTGGAAAATTTCGCCATAACCTCCTTTGTACGGGAGGGACTGGGAAAATTCCCAAATAGCCACATGGGCGTCTCATGTCAAAAAGAAAAAGTAAAAGCCAAGCGGCTAGCCAACAGGCTCATAAAATCATTACCCAAACAAAACAGTAAATGTGTACCTATTTGTCGGGCACAAAATTTTATTCCTCTTCTCTAGCCCCTTTGCTATAACCTATTCAATAAATATGTATGTACATATATACAATTTATATCACTTATCATTTTCCATTCAACTTCATATTTGATTTACTTTGGTTTAAAAGCACCATTCATTCTAATGTTGCATGCATAGGCTAAAATCATATCATTAGCTAATTAATGTATATTTCAACTCATGCATATTTATTTGAACAAGTGGCTATTTTTAACACTTCACATTTCAAAGATGATAATTTTGGCGAACTAAAATACATTTCAACACATGACTATTCTATTTAGTTCCTATGCATGTTAAAAATAATATTTCATTCACAAATATTTAATTCAACGTCCGCATATCTTTAGCATATCACATATATGATAAAAATGATATTTTTATCATTTAAAATATTTCTTCGACAAATGGATGTTTTCTACACTTCATCGTTTCAATAAAAATGTAATTTTTATTGTTCGATCTTTTTATTCAACACATGAATTTTTTTCCACTACACACACTTCTCAACACATGAGCATTTCCACACATGGATATTTTATTTATTATTCATATTAGAAAGATGGAATTTTTATTGTTGAAACTATTTATATATAAGGTGATTTTTATTGTACTTCATATATATTATAAAAAGGTGATTTTTATTGTTTAAACACTTCATTCATTCACAAATGAATTTAATTTTCACACATCACTTTTAAACACATGAACATTTCCACATATGGATATAATTTCAGCATATGGCTTTAATTTCAACGCATGAAGATAATTTCAACATATAAAAATAATTCTAACACATAAATATTATTCAAAATTTCGGTAGCATAATGGCAGGGTAGTTAAAACCGGCACCGTCCCTAGTACGGCTCCTCGCTCTACCTTAAAACCTCGCGGTTTTTGACAATGGGGATTCATGCATCTAATTCGCACGCAGACGGCATGTTTTATTTTTATTTCCACAAATATTTCCAATTCATTTCGATCACCAATGGGTATTTTTCAACCACAACCAAACAATATCAACCACAAACAATTATTCAACCATTTGTATTTTTCATCCAATATTTCACACCAATTCACAACAATAAATATCGTCCATGGTTTGTGGACGAGGGGAGTATATATATATATATATTATATTATTGCTATATTTCACTTTCATTTCAATACATATATCGATTATTCTATGCATGTATAATTCATACTCCGCTTATATAGCTTACACTACGCATGTACATGAGGTATACAACACGTGTGTAATTTATATTTCACTAATATAATTTATACATGACATTTTCCATTCAAATTCAATTAATTTAGATTTCTCACTTTGGTTTTCGGAGTGCTAAAAATCGTAGGTGACTCAGAAAAATCCGCGGCTTCTTCTATTTGGTAGAGAGCTTCCTTGCGGTCCCGATGTTTCCTGTTTCATTGAATTTCGTCAACACACCAAAAAGATGATTTTTCAAAGTGCAAACATCAAAAAGAACTCACCTTTCACGATGTTTCAAAACTAGGTTTGGGGTTTTCGTGAGAACCGAGGCATGAGGGGATGATCATCGGGTTGGACGTGGAAGAGGGAAGAGAGGGCTTCCTATCGGTGGTGGTTTGGTGGCGTTCGGTGGTCGGGATCGTCGGCGGCGGCGCTGGGAAGGTCGGGACTTTCTGGGCTCGATTCGGGCGGAGGAGGGGTCGGTCGGGGACGTGGTGGGGTCGGATTTGAAGGGGAGGCGAAGGCGCGTCGAGGGGTGGCGGTGGCGGCGTCTGGAAGTGGCTGTAGCGGCGGCGGCGCTGGAGAGAAAGGGGGGGACGGGTTTCGCCGTTGATTCGAGGGTTTGGGGTTTTTTTTATTTTTTTAATTATGAAAGAAAAAATCCTATTGGCCGATCTATATATATTATATTTTTAAATAGTGTTTTCTCCAACGAACTCCTTTTTAAACCCAACGACTATCGTCCCTAACTAAATACCCCCATCCCGGACACAATGGGATATGTTTCGTAGGCCAATTCGACTGTTACAGTCAGTTATTTTTCAAATTAAAGTTTAAACCATTTAGTTTTTAACTTTGAACGTACATTTCAATTTGCCAGGGCCACAAACTAATTCGAAAAATTCCAGAAAAATAAATCTAGCTATGTTTTGACGCTACGGTCCCAACAAAACTAGTTTCTACGAATTCTGAGATCGTTTGAAAAATGGCCATTTTCTGGTCGATCCAATTTAACATAAATTGACCAAACACATTTTCTTTTGCCACGCTCACATACTAGCTTCAAAAATTATGAAATTTGAAACCTAGCAATAGTTTGATATCCCGGACCCAACAAAAGTGGTTTCGGCAAATTCCGAGGTTGTATGCAAAATATTCATTTTCCAGGGCTATATATTCTACATAGCGACCATTCTGAAAATTCATTCGGCGATAACTTTTGATTCCCGTTATGAAATTTCGATTTTTCAGATTCGTTAGAAAGGTATTGATAAACAGATTTAAATATTTTTGGTTTCACTAAAATCCGTTATATTTTCCACCCTGCACAGTCAGTCAAAGTTTGAATTCAAAATTTTAAACTGACTCACTATTTCTAATTCACTATTTTATTGAAATATTCTATTTCAATTGTTCAAATTCCTTTGAAATCACCAATTTAAAAAATTTAAATTGGCTCGTATTTTCCGAGTTATTACAATACGTAAATTGAATCCGAGAGTTACGTAAGGAAGTTTGTTAAAGATTTAAAAGATAAACTTTGACTATTTCGAAGTTAAAACGTTGTTCAGTTAAGGTATGAGAGGTAATTATACCCCAACTTGATTGACTTCCTTCTTAACTAAGGAATGACAAGGTTCGATAGTGAAGGATGGTTAAGTGAATTTAGTTAATGAGTGAAATGATTTGAGTTGGCATGGCGATGTTTGATTTAAAAATCGGTTTAAACCAAGTGAAGGAATTTTGGAAATGTTTTCCAAATAAGAATCAAAAATGTTTTCCGATGATAGAAAATAAGAATTTAGAATGTATGGAAACAGGAGATAAGTAAATTAATGAACTAAAGAGATAAATGTTAAATGATGATTGATCGATATGATTTCCATCTGGAAATGATATCATTGTTTGCATAAGTGTTTTTCTTTGATAGTTAACTCACTAACTATCGAAGTTTTTGTCCATTTTAACGTTGTTAATATGGGGAGACCGGTTGGATTATTATCCGAAGAATCACTCCGTATTGTCATAAGCATTGCGAATCATATATGCAAAAGATAATTGAAGACGGAGTAAAGTGCAAGGGCTGTTGTATAAATCTTAGGTAAAGATTGCCTAAGCTGGTTGTACTGAATAGTGCCTTCGGTTTGTCCAGTTCCAGGACGACCTGTATGGAAGAATGTCTAACAGAGTATATTTAATTGATCGCATAGGTTGATCTCTTTACATTTGGTGGCGGAGGAATTCGTTTCTCTTAGCTGTATACCCGTGGTATTTTTAGGGAAATCAATTTGTGATTTGGCGGGTATGATGATGTGACATTCAAAGTGAATAAATGTGTGATCTGTCAGAGATAAGCGTGGCCTCTAGCCTGTAACGACCCGGAAAATCTAAACCAATTTAAAAATTTTAAATTGGCTATTTTAGTGGATTTTAAATATTTAAAAAAATATTTTAAATAATATCAATGAAAAGTGAGTTTGAATCGACATTTGAAAATGAATATAATTAATTCTAATTATAAACAAGGCCAGAAATGGCGCGCCAGTTTTAGAATTTGAATTCAAACTTTGACTGACTGTACCGGGTGCAAAACAAAACGGATTTGTGTGAAACCAAAAATATTTAAATCTGTTACTGAATATCTTTCTAACGAATCTGAAAAATCGAAGTTTCATAGCGGAAATCAAAAGTTATGGCCAAATGAATTTTCAGAAAGGACGCTATAGAAATTATATCGCCCTTGAAAATGGCCATTTTGCAAACGACCTCGGAATTCGACGAAACCACTTTCGTTGGATCCGGGATGTCAAATTATTTCTAGGTTTCAAATTTCATAATTTTTGAAGCTAATATGTGAGCGTAGCAAAGGAAAATGTGTTTTGGTCAATAACAGTTAAATTGGATCGACCAGAAAAGGGCCATTTTGCAAACAGTCTCAGATCGATGAAACTAGTTTTGTTGGGACTGTATCGTCAAAACATAGCTAGATTTATTTTTCTAGAATTTTTGGGATCAGTATGTGGCCCAGGCAAACTGAAATGTACGTTCAAATTAAATATTGAATGTTTTATATTTTAATTTGAAGGAAAACTGACTCAAATAGTCGAATGGGACTACGAGACATATCCCATTGTGTTCGGAATGGGGGTAAAATACTAGGGACGATAATCGTCGGGTTTGGATTGGAGTCCGTTGGAGATAAGGGGTATTTTTAAAATTTAAAAATATATAAATATAAGAATTTTCCCATTGGTCCACCCTATTTTCTCTCTCCCCGTCGTCACGCCCAAAAGCTCCAGATCGAAGGCGGAAAACCGCCCCTCCATTCTCCCTCATTTTCCGATCGATCCAAGAAGAATTAGCCCCACCTCCAGTTGGGTCTTTTGTTCGTCTCACTCCCCTCTTCAAATCAATATAGAGTTTGGAATTTTCGTGGTCTGTGGAGCTCGAATCGAGCTCGAGAACGACCGACGTTTGGACCGCCGCCGGCGACGCCAGGGGCCATCGAACTGGCCCACTCCCCCATGCGCGTGAATCTCTCTCCTCCCCCTTCGACGCTGCACCGCCCGATACTCACATCGTTGCACGGATTTGCCGAAAATCTGAAACCTAGTTTTGAACAGGTTTGAAAAAGTTACGGCTGTGTATATTTTGAACTATTTTTACACTTTTAAGTGTTGCAAACTTTGAAAAATCGTATCTTTATCATGTGTTGACGAAATTCGATGAAACAGGAAACATCGTAACCGTGTGGACGTCTTCTACATTCTAGAAGAGACCGCATATTTTTCTGAGCCTTCTGCTATTTTTGGTGGAGTGGAACCCAATGTGAGATTTCTAATTTATAAAAGATATGGAAAACGACGATGTATAAATTATATAGTCGATGTATGAGTTATATAAGCATTGTACACCTCATGTATAAGCGTTGTATAAGTTGTACGTTCGATATATAAGTTATATATGTATTGTAAAAATTATATTTGTGTTAAAATAGAAGTGAAATGCTTATATATATATGCCCCTCGTCCACAAACCATGGACGATATTTATTGATTGTGATTGGTGTGAAAATTGGTTGATTAGAATTGTTTGGGGTTGAAATTGATTGATTGTGGTTGAAAAATACCCGTTTGTGGTTGAGAATTATTTGGTTGAAACCACATAGGATTAGTTTGTGGAAATGAAAAAAAATATACATGTCTCCTACGTGCGAACTAGATGCATGATTCCCCATTGTCAAAAGCTGCGAGGCTTTAAGGTAGAGCGAGGAGCCGTACTAGGGACGGTCCCGGTTTTAACTACCCTGCCGTTATGCTGCCGAAATTTTGAATAATATTCATGTGTTAGAATTATTTTCCTGTGTTGAAACTATATTCGTGTGTTGAATACAAAACCTTCATGTGTTGAATCGAAATTCATTCGTTGAATCATATTCATGTGTTGAATGGTATTCGCGTTTTAAAACAAATTGTTTTATAATAAAAATCATATTTTTAACATCTATATGAACTATATAAAATAGTAATGTTGTTTTGCAATAAAAATCACATTTTTACTATATATATACAAACTATAGAAAATCGTTCATGTGCTGAATAGAAATTCATTCGTTGAATAGAAATTCATGTGTTGAATGGTATTCGTGTTTTGAAATAAATTGTTTTATAATAAAAATCATATTTTAACATCTATATGAACTATATAAAATAATCGTGTTTTGAAATGAATTGTTTTACAATAAAAATCACATTTTTACTATATACACGAATAGTTGAAAATAGCGAAGTGTTGGAATAATTGTCGGTTGGATAAAAATATCATTTTTATCAAAGGTATGAAAATAATATAGTTTTGAAATCGAAGAATCGATATATATATATATATAGAATTGAAATATATCGAATAACGAAGCAGGAGTTCGTGTTTTGAAACCGTGATTTCAAACGATTAGTGCGGGAGATCCGACCATCGGATTTTCCCGAAACCGAAACCGTTGGGTTCGCTTTGGAAATATCTTCCCAACGATACCCACTTTGTGAAAATCCAACAGTTGGATTGTCTGCATTGTTTAATTCAAATCTGAAGAAAAACAGCGCCAGAATCGATTATATATATATATAAATATATATATAAATATAATTAAATTAAATTGAATAACGACGCTGTAGTTCGTATTTTGAAATCGAAACTTCAAACGATTATACCGGGAGATTCGACCATCGGATTTTCCCGAAACTGGAACCGTTGGATTCGTTTTGAAAAGATCTTTCTAATGATGTAAATTTTGTGAAGATCCAACGGTTAGATTGTCAGATATGTGTAAATAAAATCTGAAGAAAAACAGCGCCACGGCCGCATTATGGCCCGTAGCATCGTTTGAATAAATTGGCTATTTTAAAATAAATAAAAATAGCGATAAACCGTTATAAAATATTATAAACGATATGGATGCGAAATTTATAAACTAACTGAAGGTTGGCTAAGTCGAATGATTTCCTGGGTTTTGATCTGATGTCGGTTTCGGCCTTCGAGGTTAATATTTGGGAAATCGTTCTCTTATTGATTGACGGTTAGTGACTAATGAATTGAAATGATGTGTATGTAGTGTTTGTGTAGCACGTGTTTATTATATACGCGAGTTGCTCAGAAAGACCGGGTTTATCCCATTCTGAATAACTGAATCGACGATGAGAAATCGAAGATGAAGACGGTGGTTGAAGGCCGGAAATCTTCACCTCGTTTGGATGGTAACTGATGTCCTGATTGGGAGGCATCCCATTATATGGATAATGAGTGGTGATCGTCCAGACGTACGTGGAGATCGATGGTTTTGCGAGGTATATAGTGCCTCCGGTTTCGTTCAGACCCAGAACGGACTTATAAATGGATGGTGTGTCTGACATTGGAATTTATTCTGTGTGATTGATAGCCATCAGTTACATGGCGTGAATTGCCTGTGTGGCATGCTAAGATGCAGTGATCAGGGCTTCTGTTGAAAAACAAAGTCTTGTGGTTGATGATCAAAGCCCCGCCTGTGTGGTGTAGCTTTGTGTATAACGTGAATTCGTGAACCTCACACCCCGGTATGAACCAGAAACGGGAGAAGGACATCAGGAAGGGCATGCGTATCTTTCTAGCTAGAGGTGGTGTCGGTGCTTAAACTGGCTGACATTTATATTATTTTCACCTATGTGGTTGTTGCTGTTGCGAGGCGCCTCGGTTATATCGGTCGATCCGGGATCGATGGAGTCATTGGTTGGCTCGTTTGCGCCCCATAGGGTGGGGAGACGTATTGTTCAGGGTTTAAGTTTAATCCACATCGAGTGGACCGGCCCTGACGATCCAAGGGTCACTCGAGCTCTGATCCTGAGACATGGTAGGCTAGATTGTCTCGATGTCGGTGAGGACTATCTTTTGCCTCGGTTCATGACGGAAATCCAATTTCCAAATACGTGACTGTGCGGTTTTGATTGTATACCTATATATGGCGACATAGTGGTATGGGGCATTAATGCCGTCTATGATTGATACTTATGATTTGAAATTGTTTTTGAAATACATAAACACTAGTAATAATATCAAATGCTTTTGTTTTATTCGTATCAAGCATATTTTCGCCATTATAAGGTAAAAACTCTATCCTCCGGCTTGCGTTGCATTATATGATGGGAACTGACTCTTATAATGGCTTCATTTTTATAAAAAGCATTGCGATGTTTAAAAGAATTGTTTGTTTTAAAGCACTGGCAATCCAATGGAGTAACCCGTTCCACGAAAGTGGCGTGGTCCTGTGATTAGCCATATTATAAATGTGTTAAGTAGATTTCTCATACCAGTCCCATGACTGACTCGTAGTTTGTTTCACTTTCAAACTCGGGTGCCCCTTTTTCTGCACGGGCAGCCTTGTATTCAGGTTTTATCTGGCTCTTTCTGGATAGCTGGAGCTGAAGATGGAGTCTATCATTTATCTCTTTTTATGTTGTTCAGCTCCTATTGTACATTATGTTTTGTTTTCCGCTGTAGACATTTATGTATAGCTGAACTGTATATGTACTAAGTATGATCCTGTATACTGTGTAACTCTGATGATTACGTTTATCCAGTATATTCTATTGTGCACTATCTGGTGTATTTAATTAATTCTGTTCTGCTATAATCTGTTTATGTGTTATAATTCCAAAGATTACCCTTGTCACCGTCAGTACGGGATTTGGGGTCGTCACATCGTGTCTCACAACTGGGAAATGACAAAAATCGGGCAGGCAGCATGGCTATGTAGGTCGCACCTATTAGGGTGTATAATCACCTGATCTAGAGTTTCATTTACTTCTAAAAATCTATTGTCGATGCAGTCCCATTCAGCAAACGGTTGCTGATCCCAACCGTAGGTGATATACATTCGATACACTCAAGCGAAATGAGTGGTCGGTCATGTGTGGCCGGGTTGCAAGATGTTCTTGTTGAACCTAGTGTATTCCTCTCTAGAGGTACTCTAGCGAAAGGTGGTTCCATACCTTGTCATAGTTGGAAATCCATTACCCAATACGTGCTTGCGGTTTTGATTATATACTATATATGTAGAACGTGAGATGAAAGCGTTTCTGCAAGATGATTATTATATTGTGGTTGATAGACATTATTATAATATCAAAAGGTTTTTGATATAAAGATATTTTGGATTCTCATAAGGAAAAAAACCCGTTCCGTTATATGGCGTGGTCTTATGAGATATCATTTACTTGTTCAAACTGATTTAAACTGTTTTACTCACACCAGTCCCATGACTGACCCGGAGTTTATTTTGTTTTGTTTTCCCTAAACTCTTGGGTGCCCAATTTTGTACGGGCAGTCAAGTAGTCGGGATTTGAAGAGCTAGAGCAAGAGACTTCATAATTATATAGCTATGGTTTTTCTGTTGTGTTGTAAGTGTTGTACTTTGGAAATGATATGTATATTCAAGTACAGATTTATATTTCAAAGTTATGTTATGAAATATATTTATTCGTTTCACTGTGAAATTCGTGTTTACTCTGATGTTGTATGTTCTTCTTCTTCTATTCTAAGTTTCTATCTTATCTATCCTTACCCTTTGTTTTCTTTCTATTAGTTTTCTATTTTCCAGTACAATGTGGGTTGGACTTGTGTTATTTGGTTAGCTCAAATTGGACCAAAATTTCGCGACACTACAAATACCCTGTGCTGGTCCCACCATAAGGTGTATTAATCCTTATGATAGCAACCTGACACGATTAAAGATGCACAGTGTATAACTTCTGGTGCCCAGTGCCTGCTTTTTCCCACTCCGGAGTACGTGCACGCCCGTAATCCGTCGGAACCTACACTGACGTACCCCCTGCCGCTATTTTGACTGCTTATAATCAGCCTAGTAATCGTGCCCTACCATGCCTAGTTTCAGGATACCTTGATACATCTATGTGGGTTACTGCTGAAATGGGTCCCCGTTACTAGGGTTTCTTGTTGGTTAAGTTTGTGGGCCTATATTTACTAATATTACCCACCAACCCAATATGTACTTAACCCCCCCACTGATTCAAACATGTTTACTTAATGGTTAAGTTTGTGGGACCCACCAACCCGATATGTACTTAACCCTCCCACTGATTCAAACATGTTTACTTGATGGTTAAGTTTGTGGGCCTATATTTACTAATATTACCCACCAACCCGATATGTACTAAACCCTCCAACACATTTTGTCATATTGGTAAGTGTTGTCCATTCATGTTAACTTAACCCGCCCAATCATCATGTCATGTTGGTTAAGTGTTTCTTATTAACCCTTCTCACTCATCATATTGGATTGGTTAAGTGTTTCATATTAACTTAACCCCGTTCATTCATCATGTTATATTAGTTAAGTATTTCCCATTAACTTAACCCCATTCGTTCATCAAGCTATATTGGTTAAGTGTCATCAATCAATT
Organism: Allium sativum; assembly: GCA_030737875.1. NCBI lineage: Eukaryota > Viridiplantae > Streptophyta > Magnoliopsida > Asparagales > Amaryllidaceae > Allium > Allium sativum. The sequence continues at coordinate 840,802,723 of CM060926.1, forward strand.
CAAGTTAACTTAACTCACCCACTTGTCGTGTTACATTGGTTAAGTGTTGCCTTCTTGTGTTAACTTAACCCGTCTCATTCATCATGTTATATTGGTTAAGTGTTACTCTCTTGTTTTAACTTAACCCTTCCACGCATCATGTTATATTGGTTATGTAACACCCCGCCTCCGCTAGTGTCACTCGCAAGGGAATGCACTAGCTTTAGAGGGGCATTATTGGTAAACATGCACAGAAATATCACAAGACAGCACATATAAAATAGCGGAAGTAAAATCAAACTTTCATAAACTTGAATAAATAAGGTCTAAAGCCTTTTACATCAGAGTACATCAAAACCTGTCTTGCAATAGTAAAGAAGCATAAAGACATTTTCATAAATTATTCCCCAAGTAAAAACAATAAAGTAGCCATTAGCCAAGAAAAGTCCAAGCCATCCATGATGACCTTCAAGCAGAAGAAGTCTGAACTAAACAACAGCATTTCCTCCCTGTAACCTGGTGGGGAAACGAAAGAAAAGAGGCGAAACAAAACGGGTCAGTCAAAAAGACTGAGTAAGCCCTATCTACTATTAGTATAAAAACTAGTAAAGTTAACTGTCATGAGAAACTGAGATGAACATAAGCATGATAACAAGATAGACAAGCTAAATCAAAATAACAGGATGAACTACTGAACTCAGATAAACTAAGGTGTCATGATAAATTACGATGTCAAGATAAAACAAGGTATCACATCGTCAGGTTTCTATCAAGTATAATATCCCCAAGATATCTATCACGTATAACGACCCCCGGTTTCTATCATGTATATTTCTCCTGGTTCTAACATGTATATTTGCTCTGCACCTCTTGTACTAGTATCCCAACCCGCGTCATGTGTTAACTATGAATGTCCCTTGCCCAATGTCATGTAATGGTCCATGCCAACCTAATATGTAGGTTTTCCCAACTCGTATGTTTCTTTCCATGTATAAGTTCAGTCCTTTGCCGCAGGCCATACGGGCTTTCCCATGTAAACGTTTTATCCTTGAAGTTGTTTTGGACTGCAACCCTTGATCTAGTTATGTTTCCTTACCATGAACTATCGCGCGTTCACCTAGGATTTATGGCACCTAGGACCACTAGGGATTATGCTACCTAATGAACGTTTCCGTGTCTCGGTTTGGGTTCAGCCACCTAGGACCACTAGGGATTATGCCACCCGTCAACCGCGCCCTTCATCCCACGTGTGTATCGTGAATCGTTTCCCATGTCTAGACGCACATGTTCCCCAATGTGCCATCCGAGTTCCGTGCCAGGGCAAACCAAGAAATACGGAACTCCGCCGGGAGCTTTAAGTCGTCTGCTGATGCAGATATCAAGGTCTGTTTTTGTATCCGTGGCTATGGTCCCTGATTGACATAGAAATGTGTTATTTTTATGCTCTTATATCTTATCTTTTGTATATAAATAAATATTACTTGGGTATTGTTTTGTCACTTTTACAGATATTCCAACCCAGCCCGCATGCAACCAGAAATGTAGAGAAATAGAGATCAATTTGCTGTGTATTTGCATTTTGAAGAATTGTAGATGAAGATCTCACATCTAGTTGCTGTTGGACAAGAAAAGGATTGATAAAAAGGCTTTGCACATCACAAATCAATGAAGAAGTGTCAAGGAAGCAAGAGGAAAAGAGAAAAGGCCCATTTATGTTCTCATTGTAAAATAATTGGTGATGTAATGACCAGGCCCATTTATCATTAGGGTTAGGGTTAGGGTTTGGCTATCTACCCTATATATACCCTTTTAATGGCATTATAGCCACCATCCTATCATATATCCCATTTTCTATTTCTAATAAAGTTTCTAGTTCTTCTTCTTCTTTTTATTTTCTGCATTTTTTTCTATTTCTTAGCAATTAGTGTTGTCTACACGATTAGATTGGTAGAACACTATTTGTATTTTGCATTTCTTTTCATTAGTGATTGACCGTCTGATTAGATTCAGCGGTAATCCTAATTTTATTTCCTGTTGTTATTTATATTCTGCACTTTTATTTTCTGTATTTTAATCGCGTTCATAGGTTAAATTGGATTTGATTAGATTTGAATCTGATTTATAGTTTCATTGCTTTTCCATTGAAATTGTGATTTGATCGTCGGTTCAGTTAGATCTGTTCTGAATCAAATTACAGTTTTAATTTTGTTTTGTTTTGCAAAATCAACCTCCAGCTTCGTCTAACTCGCCCAAGAGATTAGATAAATAATTTGATTTAATTCACCTCCCTGTGTTCGACCTGTATGCTACACACCTGTATGCTTGCAGAATTTATTACAAATGTCGCGCTTTTCTAATTCATAGATTAGCGACGATCAAGTTTTTGGCGCCGTTGTCGGGGAGGTAACGATTAGATTTTATTATTTCTTTACTTTCTGATTCGTGTTAGTTTTGTTTTATTTTTATTTTTTGTTTGTTTGTTTTTCAAAAAAAAAAAAGAAGAGAAATTTTTTTTAAATTCTTGCCGCTTTTCAGTCGATTTCTTTCCAACTCTCTAACCATTCCATTTTTCATTTACCCTTCCTTTCCCCTTTTCAACAATAAAAGAAAAAAGAAAAAAAACTTGCCATTTCATTCTCTGATTTCTTTCCCTCTATCCAATACATTGATTTCTTCTTATACAAGTCAAAAAAAAAAAATCTTGTTGCAATTTCTTTCTATTCTGCTTTTGATTTGTTGCTGTTTTCCCCATCATCTTCATAATTCCCCTCTTCAACACTTCCTCCCTCATCCATATCATTACTGCCGTGAACATCAGACCACGACAGCCATTCTCCCATCTTGCCAAACGCCTGTGCCACCACCATCTTTTAATCAAACACGTTTCACCACCAACCAACTTCCCCATTTTCACTTTCACAAACTATCAACCATCAGTCCACATTACCGCCAAATTTCTGTCTCAATATCACCATTTGCCCGCACAACTGGTGCTGAAATTATCTGAAACAAACCAACCCTCATCACTGAGCTACCATTGTCCCTCCTTCCGCTTGAAAAACAAACACAGTTGCTGCCACAACTCCTTCAACGTCCAGGCACCCCAATACCATCTCCTTGACTCCACTCTGTTCAAACCTTTTGCCGACCACCGTTCAACTTCATACCCCTCCTTCATCTCACGGGTCATCCAATTTGAAGATCAAACACACCCAATATTCCCTCCGCCATCTTCCAGACCACATCACCATTGTTTTTGCCATAAGCCAATCCGTCCGCAACTCTTCTCCAATCACTGTCGAACCACCCTTTCTCACAATACCCCCATACAAGCCATCGACCCACTCAACTAGCCCCTCACTGTAACCATAATCCCGTTTGCCACCAATCGTCAAATCTTCCATCAAAAACCCTCCATACGTCAATACTTCCACCACTCGTTCGCAATCCCTACCATAATCGATTCAAACGCCTCCATACACCGCCATCAGTTCACAGACCATCCACGTCAATCACAGCATCACCCCCCAAATTCTGCATAACTCCACTGCAAATTCCAACAGACAAAATCACATCGCCTAACCAATCGAACATCACGCAAGTTCCATCCCCACAATCCCTAGCAAACCGCATACCCAAATAGCACTCGATTCAAACACCAGGAACCCAATTCGATTTCGAACAGAAAAGAAACGAAAAAGAAATAGAGAGGAGGCCCAAATCTTGTTGATTCCTGTTCGGTCGATTTCTTTCTTTTTTTTTTCTTTTTCTGGGAGATAGCATTTGCGTTTGTGGCATATAAAAAAAAACAAGGGGCAAAAATTCATTACCTTGTTCCATTGAGTTAATCTGAGAAACAAATAAACTGATTGGGGCATAAGATATTGGTAAACGCATAGGGTCATGTTGACCTGGTGATCGAATTTTTTTTAGTTATTTATCTTGAGGAAGTCCACAAGCTATTTCGGTTTAGTCTACATTGAGCTATTTTTTTAATTTTCTTTGTTAGGTTTAGTTTTGTTTATTTTATTTTGTTTTATTTATCGAACGTAGTTTAGTTTTGTTTTCCCTGTTTATTTCAATTTTTTTTCTAGTTTGTGTTTGTTTAGTTTCTTTCAAAAAAAAAAAAAAAGGAGAATTTTTCAAAAACAGGTACAGCTGAAATTTAAAAAAAAAAAGGTCTTAAATTTTTTTTTTCGGGCTCCTAGCCCCAACCCGTGCCGCAGCGCAGTCAAGCAATTAATAGAAGGGGACAACAACAGAAAGCAGCGGACGATTCAGATGGGTTGGAGTGGTTGCACACCAAGTGGGGTGTGAACGCGCTAGCGCTTCCCAAATTCACTGGAGGACTGCCGATCAAGGTGAAAACTTTTAAAACTCTACAGGTGCTCTGCTGCAAAAGGAAAAAGAAAAAATATATAGATAATTGTTGTAAAAAAATTTTGCAGGGGCAGCGGCTTTGAATGTACAATTTTAATTTCTGCAATTATTCTGTGATTGTTCTGTGGCTGATATTTCTGAATCTGTTTGTGAGAAACGAATTACATATCTGACATCATCACTCTCGTCGTTTTTCAATTACAGAACTTGATTTGATTTTCAAAATAATATAATTGAAAAGTGGTGTTTTTGTGAAGTTGACTGTCTCGTATAATTGGATCGCGGATATATATTAGTTCAATTCATTGAACTTCTAGCAAAGGAGGTTGCATACTACCCGTAAAACATTGGTCGTATCCCTTAGTATTTATACTATACGTGAACGGCCATAAGACCCTCTTCCCCCTTCCAATTGAGTCAGTTAATTAATAGAGCACAACTCATTATTTTATATTATTTTGACGTGAAAATAAATTGCGTCTTGCCTTGATTTTATTCAAATGTCTGATTCAAAAAAATCATTGAGAGAAATGTGGGATAATAATCGAAGTAGACGTCCGCTTAAAGAGTATGATTTTGAATTGCAACTCATGAAACAAGATTTTCCAAAATTTCGTGAGCCCAATGTCAACAATTTTCAAAATTTTCCAACTGACCAACATTTTCAAAATCATAGATATAATCGAAATGATGATTTCAATTTAAATTTCAATAATTTCGATTATGGGTCTCATCCACATCAAAACGGTTTTGAATCGCAAAATAGCTTTGATCCACATCAATATGGGGTTGGAAACCAATTCGAAAATAATATTGAAAATAATTTTCAAATCGATCAAAATTTTCAAAATTACAACCCATATCCACATTTTGAATATGACCAAAATTGTAATTTTCCCTCGAATTTCGACAGTTTTAGTTACGAACATAATTTTCAAAATCAAAATGATTTCCAATACCATTTTTCTGAAAATTCCAACAACCACCACATTGGAAATAATTTTGATTGTGAAATTGATGTGGACTATAATTTTGAAACTCAAGAAATCCAAAACGAGAGCTCGAAAATCAACGATTTTGAAGAATACCATCTTAACGTTTTTAGAGAGAGGGTAGAAAGGCTAGATAGACAGCTTAATGAAAAAGATAGAAAGATGGATGAACTTCTTTGTTTAATGACAACTTTGAAAGAACAGCGAGAGCAACAAAATCAAATTCAAGCATGTGATGAATCAGAAAATAGTCCATTCTTTACTGACATTGAAAATTTTCAAACAACAACTTTCGAAATTGAGAATGATGATCTAAATGAAGTTGTTCAAAATTCAATAAATGATTTGGATTTCGATTCTTTTCAAAAAGATTTAAGCTTGGATTTTGATCTTCCTCTTTCAGACTGTGAAAAACTTGAAATTTTTGAAGTTGAACCAAATGAAAATATTGAATTTTTCAAAAACTCAGAAGTGGAAATGGATTTTAATGAACATGAATTTCTTGATTTGTACGAGGATGAATTGCCAAACGAGGAAGAAGGGGATTCATGTCACGAGTTCGAAAATTTTAACTTTGAGAAAATTTCAAATGAGCTTGAAATTGTCAGTCTCTTGAACAACTTTGAGAAATGTGATCACATACTCTTGAACACCACTCAGATGTCAAATTTCACCGAATTTACATACGATCACAAATTTTTGAAAAATTACACTGACAAATTTGTTGAATACATGAATTACTTTTGGAATGCTGGTTTGGTTGAAAAACTTCAGGTTAGGATGACCCTAGATTTATATCTCCTGGACTACAAATCGAGGTATAAAGATGAGATGGTCTTCAAAAACTCTTGCTTGTTAGAAAACATGTCTAGACGCAGCGGGAATGGGACCCATAGGGCTAGAACCAAGTGTGGGGGGGAAAGTTGGTGGAATTCTTTGCGTCGTGTGCATCACAAACACATATATCATTGTACATATGATTGGCATTCGCATATAGTGGTTAAACTCCATTTCATTCTTCAAATCATTTTGCATTTAATCCATCTTTGGGTTCTATCTTTCACATTTAGGAAACGTGTTTACAGTGTGGACACTGTTTAGTTCAAGTGTGGGGGGGGGGAGTCTGCATTTCATCCATTTTCTTCTTTCTTTGTTTTTATTTCTTTTTATTTTCAGCCATTTAAGTAGGACCATCATGCATTCTAGATTGTACGAACATACCATAATTTTTTTTTTTGAACACGACTCATTTTCAATTGATACAGCAAAATGAGTTTACAATTTTTAGCCAGTTGATAGTATTTTTCTCTCTCAACTTAGATCGAATAGGAAATATAATGAAAAGTTTAATTCTGAGGGATAATAGTGTAACCGGTACATAGGGAGATTCTTAGGTGATGGCCATGAAATCTATTCTACATTGTAGACTTTGTTTAAATAAGTGGAGGACTTAAAAGACTTATGTTGGCTTTTCAAATCTTTAAAACTAAGTTGTGTTAAGTTGAATTCGCGTAACTCTCTTTTGTGCTTATATTTTCGATAATAATAATAATAGTATTCCAAGGGTATCCAACATTGCTTGTATATCGAGCGTTAGTGTGCAAACCCGCCAAGCTCTATCCGACACGTTGTTGACAAAGTCAGCGTTGGAATATCTTGGTCTCATTTTATGAGATTGGACACCTAAGGATTACCGACACGTTGTTGACAAAGTCAAAGTCGGCTTGCACAATCCGCCAAGCTCTTTACCTACTCTCCGTTAGTCCGCGAGGCAGTGCATGGGTGGTAAACCTTGGTCTTTTTAGTTAGGTGTATGTACTTAATCATAAATCTTAAAATTTTATAGAATAAAAAATAAGCGATGATACCCAAACACTTCTTGACCTTATTGATTTGACTAGCCATACATGAGAAAATTAGAATACCACTTTGCAAACTGTGCCAAGCAACTAAGAATTTATTTCATGGTTGCACTATGTTATCGACCGAACTAACTGGCCAAACTGGAATTTAACATTTGAAAACTTGATTTATATTGAAAGTTTGTGACAAGTTGAGGTATCTAAAATAAAATCAACTGATTAGAAATTGTTAACTTAAATTGTTGTACCACTTTCCTGAAATAAGTCGTGTTGTCATTTTTCGTTTTTATTTTTGCATATGTGCATTGCATTCATGTAGTTTCATTAGAACCATATCATACTGCATTTGGATTTTGTGGGTTGTATCCGCTGAAAACCCTCACGAGACACCACTCGTCCTACTAGGGACACCTAGAGGTTTAACGGCTTGTTGCATACGCTCAATGCAATCGTGTTTCCTACGAAAGTGTGACCTATCTAGTCTAGTTTGTCATTTTTGTTTTACTCGAGGACGAGTAAAAGATAAGTGTGGGGGTATTTGATTGACATAGAAATGTGTTATTTTTATGCTCTTATATCTTATCTTTTGTATATAAATAAATATTACTTGGGTATTGTTTTGTCACTTTTACAGATATTCCAACCCAGCCCGCATGCAACCAGAAATGTAGAGAAATAGAGATCAATTTGCTGTGTATTTGCATTTTGAAGAATTGTAGATGAAGATCTCACATCTAGTTGCTGTTGGACAAGAAAAGGATTGATAAAAAGGCTTTGCACATCACAAATCAATGAAGAAGTGTCAAGGAAGCAAGAGGAAAAGAGAAAAGGCCCATTTATGTTCTCATTGTAAAATAATTGGTGATGTAATGACCAGGCCCATTTATCATTAGGGTTAGGGTTAGGGTTTGGCTATCTACCCTATATATACCCTTTTAATGGCATTGTAGCCACCATCCTATCATATATCCCATTTTCTATTTCTAATAAAGTTTCTAGTTCTTCTTCTTCTTTTTATTTTCTGCATTTTTTTCTATTTCTTAGCAATTAGTGTTGTCTACACGATTAGATTGGTAGAACACTATTTGTATTTTGCATTTCTTTTCATTAGTGATTGACCGTCTGATTAGATTCAGCGGTAATCCTAATTTTATTTCCTGTTGTTATTTATATTCTGCACTTTTATTTTCTGTATTTTAATCGCGTTCATAGGTTAAATTGGATTTGATTAGATTTGAATCTGATTTATAGTTTCATTGCTTTTCCATTGAAATTGTGATTTGATCGTCGGTTCAGTTAGATCTGTTCTGAATCAAATTACAGTTTTAATTTTGTTTTGTTTTGCAAAATCAACCTCCAGCTTCGTCTAACTCGCCCAAGAGATTAGATAAATAATTTGATTTAATTCACCTCCCTGTGTTCGACCTGTATGCTACACACCTGTATGCTTGCAGAATTTATTACAAATGTCGCGCTTTTCTAATTCATAGATTAGCGACGATCAGTCCCACGTGACCCCTCCCTCAACTACTGAAAGGCAACCCACGAAAAAAAAATCATGTATGAGAACTACACTAGGCCCATCGATGCCCAATTCCTGATAGCCATCCTCACCCATAACTTGATAGCTAGTATATGGTCTGTTGGGAGTTCCCTGCCTTTCCGCACGTACACGATTGACTAAAGATGGTAGGTAGTCGGCGACATGCTATCCCGGGGCGAAAACCAAGAATCGTCGACTCCACGCTAATCCATCCCAGTCTTTAGGTCGCTCGCATAGCAACCAAGGCATACTCTTGGCTCTTCTACCGCAGACCTTAACCCCTGTGAGGTCGGGTTTCATGGACCACTTGCCACCTCACAGAGGGATACCAAGAGTACCCTCACGTTCCCCGAAGCTTCCGCTTCGGCACCCAGTTCGCTGGAGCTTTTATCCAAGTCAGATAACTTGCTCCTCCTCGTATACTAAGCGATGACCTACTGTATCAGGTTACTCATCCCTTTGTGAACTATTCCCATGTCCTTAGCTAAGAATTATTACTTAGTTACCCTTAACTAAGGTTTACCACTTAGCTTCCTTTCCCGTTATCCTTGATTAACCACGATTTTCTACCTAGTTCCTCTAACTAGGGTTTGTCTATTGGGTTAAGTGTTATCATTCAAGTCCATGACTTAACCCGCTCACGAATCACGTCAAGATTGGCTAAGTGTTTAAGTTCAACACTTAGCCCTACCAGTTGGTTAAGTGTACCCAGAGGCTCATGACTTAACCCTATCGAGTCAAATTGGTCAAGTACTAGTTTACCTTAATCCTATCGGATTATCTTGCTAGATTGATTAAGCATAGATTATCTTAATCCCATCAAATTATCGAGTCGTATTGGCTAAGTGTAGGTTAGCTTAACCCCATCCTCTAATCGTACTACAATGGTTAAGTATATTCCAAAAAGGTCTTGTGACTTAACCTTATCAGGTCCGCGTATTAGATTGGTTAAGTGTGGGTCACTTAATCCTCATCAAATCACCATGTATAATTGGTTAAGTATAAGTTGCTTAACCCCATTAGATTATCACGTTAAGTTGGTTGAGTATTGGTTACTTAACCTCATTGAATTACCAAGTTTAATTTGGTTAAGTGTTTAGCTTAACCCCATCGAATTACCGTGTTTAGATTAGTTAAGTGTGGATTACTTAACCCCATCTAATTACCGTGGTTAGATTAGTTAAGTATCAATTACTTAACCCCATCTAATTACCATGTTTAGATTAGTTAAGCCTTAATCACTTAACCCCATTTAATTACCAAGTCGGATTAGTTAAGTGTAAACTACTTAACCCCGTCCCCTAATCACCTTGCATGGTTAAGTGTCATTAAGAAATCAAGCCCAGTCCCACTTAACCTACCCATTCGTGTCATATCGGTTAAGTGTCATTAATCAAATTTACTTAACCTTATCATGTGGCATTAATTTAATTAATGCACCTCAACCTCTCACATTAGACTTTATTGTGGTTACTAGTTAAGCCGGTCGGTTCCGGGTAGCTTTACACCACAACTTGGTCTAACCTCGGGTTCAAGCACAACATGACCAACTTCTCACATTGGGTCCTATTGTTTGCAACTACTAGTTAGGCCGGTCGGTTCCGGGTAGTTTTACGTTGCAAACTCAACCCAACCTCGAGTTGGCCACTTTCTTGTTTAGTCTAGTGTCATGTTCATAGTCAAGTTTTCAAGCAATTGGGTAGACCTAACTTAATAGGTAAATTCCCAATGGGTAGACCTAACTTAATAGGTAAATTCCCAAGCTTATGATTTTATGCATACTTACATGTCAACTTCCATGTTATATTTCAAGTCATGTTTTCAAGTATAAACACATGTCATATTTAACGTTACATGTTGTCATGTTTATACCCATTTACCCAAATCATATTCATGTCATTATGTTTTCCCATAATGTGACCCCAACGCTTTTTAAACTCGCATATACGTTCGCAACAACGTAATGGATTAAAAGAAGAGACTTGGCAAAGGCATGACAAAAATGGATATTAAGCCACAAGTTAATCATGGTGGCAAATGAGGCACAAATGTGTTCATTAGCTTGCATGTTACGTTCTCAAGCCTAAAAAAAACATGCATAAACCCAAACTTGGCACATAAGCGAATCATGGTGACAAAAGACATGGAATGATGACTAGAAACTCGCATATATCATCATATAAGGGTTATGACTTCATATGCAAGTTGACATAAAGATTATGAAGGTTCTCATGTTGCATAATGCAACTTTTCAACATAAAGGTTGTAGCTTTTAGCTCATAAGGTCAAGATAATGACTTCATAAACTTGCATGACATGATAGCATAAATCATACTCAATGATCAAACCCAAATTTGCAACATGAACATTTAACTTCATAGTTAATATCTAAGAGTAGGGAAAGGGCTTACATTGCTATGAAGGCCTAAATCGATTAAACTAAAGCTTGTGATGAAGCCTATGCATGCCATCACCCAAAAACCCAAAGATGGATGCTCCAAATCACTAAAAACACCATCTTTAAGAACAAAGATCAAAGCTTTTGCCTTGAAATCAACTTGAGAAGCTCTCATACTAACACAGGGACTCTCTAATACTCTCATGATCATGAAACCTCTCATAGAAATGAAGTGGAGGCTAGGATAGTTGAGTGGAGGCCATGAGAGTAGAAATTTTGCCATAGTTTAGTTACATGGGTGAATAATGAGGGTTTAGGGGAGGGTTAGGGGCTTATTTATAGAAGATTAGGCTAGTTAGGACCCTTAGATTAACCCTAGGACCAACCTGAACCGTCAGATTTCAAACCAGGCCCAAAAACCTAGCCAAGATAGAAATAGGTGCACCAGGCAAGACTGCTCGTCTGAGCCAAGTCGACAGGGCTGTCGACTTGGGTACTGTGGCGGGAATTTTTCCCGCCTGGCCTAACTGGCCCAATTTTCCAAATTCAAGTCTGAATTTGAAATCTGTTTTTACTTAGAAATTTTCTGAAAACTTCGTTGGGCCTTAATCGGGTCATACGGACTCCGATTTTCGAAAACTCGGACTCTATTTCGCGTATTTTTCCGAGATGAACGCAATGGCATAGCCCGTTTAACTTGATTCAGAATTTAAAATTAAATTCTGCCTTGATTCTCGTCTTAATCATGTTATCGAAATACGGGTTGTTACAGGTTAAGTGTTGCTCTCTTGTTTTAACTTAACCCTTCCACGCATCATGTTATATTGGTTAAGTGTTTCTTATTAACTTAACCCTACTCACCTGTTTAATTAACATGCTGTATTGGTTAAGTGTTGCCTAAATTAACTTAACCCTACCATTCAGTTATTAGCATGTCTTGCTTATTTTCATTAATTCATTCATTAACGCCTTAACCTCTCACATTAAAACTGTTGTTTGCGGTTGCTGGATGTGCCGGGCGGTTCCGGGCAGACTTCTACCACAAACTCATTCTAACCTCGGGTTTTTGGGCTAAATGCGCCAACCTCTCACATTAGATCTATGTTGTTGCGGTTACTGAATGCGTCGGGCGGTTCCGGGCAGTTTTACACCGCAACTCAATCTAACCTCGGGTTAGGCATGTTTATCTTTTTAGCATATTTACCATACATGTCCAAGTCTAGATTTTATATGTTAATTATCTCAAATTCACAAAACTAGTCATGTTCCAATTTTCAAGTTATACCTCAACAAAGCTAATTGCAAGTTATGCCCCACAAATTCAAATTCAAGTTATTACTCAACATAGGTTACAACCAATCTTCCCAAATTTGCAATAATAGTCATGCCCCAAAATCATAATATACACTATGATTGGTGCCCCAACCAATAGTTATGCCTAAAATCATGGTCATAATTCACAATATAACGCATGCCCTAAGGTTTAGTCATATTGCACCGTACAAAATATTCTCCAAAAATCCCCAATCATGATTCACAGTATAAACTATGCCAAATTATAGCCTTTAATTACAGTGCATGCCAATTACCCAAAATCCCAATTTGGACGTGTTCACATTTAACAGTTATCCCTATCTTATTATAGGTTTTCATGCCTAAGCCATACATCACTATACACAATAATCTCCTTCTTCTAAGTCATAAACTATCATATATAATATGCCCCAATTTTAGGTCTTAAACCACAACATGTACTATGCCTTACATGTTTACAGTTCAATTTACGCCCCAAACCCCAAGTCATATGTCCAATATACTTTATGCCTCAAATCTCAAGTCATATGTTCGGTACACTTTATGTTTTAAATACAACATGTGTTATGTCCTCAAATCCATTACAAATCAGTTATGCCCAATTATACATAATTTAATACTTTTCCCAATTTTAGCGCTGGCCATGTCCAAATCATATATTATGCCAAATTTTTCCCAACGTACGTTCATCTCTTTTGAGATTTGGCTCAGGCTCACAGTTGCCTGACTATGAAAATAAAAAGGGAAGAAGGAAAGAAGAGACAAAGATTGGACATAATAATATCAATGAGATAGATCCAATGGATATAGGAAGGCAGATAGAAATAGGCATAATCTCATATTCAGATTTATTACAATGTCAGAATCACAATTAAATTTTATTTCTGAAAGTAACATGAACTCACAAATTACAGAACGGTCTTGAATTCTGGGATCTGATTTCTGAATTTGATTAGCTATTCCTTTGATATAGACTTTGATTGTTAACTTGAAAACTCTAATTTGATTGATTAAGGTGGAGGCTAGGTCACTTCAGGTTTTAGCAGCATATAAACGCCTATGAATTCGTGTGGAGAAAACAATAGGATTAGGGGTCTTTTTATAGGTGTATAAGGAGATTTAGAGCCTTCAGATCAATCTAGAAGTCATCAGAATCGTCCAGAGTAGAATACCACGTCACATAGCGAATCAGAAAGCGACACGTGGTGAAACACATCATCGGCCAGATCTGGGCCAACATGGGTTGAGTCCCCTATATGGGGGGTTGACGCCTATGTCGACACCCCTATAGGTCGGTCGACACCTACGTCGACTCACCCTAGGGGGGGCAACACCTCTGAGCAGGAAATTTCCCGCTCAGCCTGCTTTGACCCAAATTCGAGATTTGAACCCTGTTTTGACTTCTGGAATTATTTTATATGTATATATATATACTTCCTTGGGCGTATACCAACTTCTAAGGCTTATAACTTCTTCATACGGTGTCCAATTTACGCAAACTCGAACTCTATCTCAAGAAGAATTCCAAGAAGAACGCAAAGGCGCAATCCGTTTTAATTAATTCTTCTTCTAAAATTAAGTACTCTTTAATTTGTTAATTTAATATTCACAGGAAATACGGGGTGTTACAAAGTGCTTCTTGATGAATCAATATATTGTACTTTGCTGTTATACAATTGATTATGATAACCTTGATATACAAGCTGATTATGATAACAATGATATACAAGCTGATTGTTACACACGTACGCACGCATGCACACACACACACACACATATATATATATATATATATGCAGGTTAATGTTTAACATTCATTAAGTTGAAAAGTTTAAAGTGAGCTTTATTTTCTTTTTATGCAACATGTTTTAACCATACACTCGATTTTTATACAGCATGTTTTAACATTTGTTTTCTTTTTATACAACATGTTCTAACCATACACTCGATTAGTATACAACATGTTTTAACATTTATTTTCTTTTTATATAGCATGTTCTACCTATACAGAATGTGGAGAATATGTATATCCACTCGATTTCAAGAAATTTCACTTAATTTTTTCTTGTACAGCATGTTCTAACCATACAAAACATGATGACACTTATATGTTTTCTTCAAATATTAGGAAAAACTGCATTAGAAGTAGTCCATGCTACAAGGGTCATACTAATACTTATAATTAGTTTATATCGATTCCCTACAGTTGTTTTTTATCAACAAATTTATTTCATTGCATTTATCTGTCTCATTTTTTTAATTTTTTATGTATCCTGTTATAGAACTTACTGTTTTTAAAAGAAACAAAATTAAACTAAGTCAATGCAGAACTTATAACAGATTATCCATTTTAGTTACACAACTTTGTGTTTTAAAAAGCATGTACAAGCCTTTCAAAAACTATTTTCTTATGAAGAAAGGCAAAGGAGAATATACTCCATATGCTAACATCTTTGAACCGAAACGAAAAAAAAATCATAACTTGAAGAATTGCATTATATATGATTATTCTTTCGTAGATATGATTGTTCTTTTGTAGATTATTTTTTAGCTGCTGTTCTGCATATGACTTTAGTACTCACGCCTTAAAAAATACAATATACATGATAAACGTTGAGAGAATGAGTAATGTCTTCTACACAATTGTTTTCCTCATGTTGTAACTCAACAGAAATATGCTATCCTAAGCCACTACAAGTTGAATTACGCTATTGAAATTGGTTTAGATCTGGTTTACTTTTTGTTTAAGGTTGGAGGCATGTTAAAATCATTCAATAAAACTAAATATTAAAATCTTTTTGATGCAGGAATAATGGAAATAGGGCAATATATTGACAGTGAAGAGAAGAATTCTTTAGCTTCGCAAACATCTAAGAAGAAGAAACGAAGTCCAACAATTGGGAAAAAATATAAAACACAAGAGCCGAAATTTCTTGAGTGGGGCGATAATGGCAAACCAATTGGAAAGTGGGTGAATTCTTGTAAGGCGTATGTTGGCAATTTATGCTGATCTAAAATTAATATCAATATTACGAATTGGGATGGTGTTTGCCAAGGGCTTAAGGACACTATATGGGAAGACGTTAAGGTATCATAATATTTTAACTTAACAAATATTAATAAGTTGTCTGCATTTTTCTTTACTGTATTTTTACTTCTGTGTGTATTGTTATATTTTTTTTGTTAGCTAGAATCATGTGTCACTTCATAACAACAATGTTGTTTATGTTAAGGAATTTTTTTTAATTATCTTAGACTGAATACCACATTGATGACAAAATGGGAGACACTGTGTTCAGAAATGCATGTGAACGATGAAAGTATTTCAAATCAAGAATGGTTAGCGGGTGGATTACAAAGACGAGAAATCTTCCAGAAGACCGTAAAGAGCCGTATGAATATTATGATGGTGTGACGCAAGCACAGTGGGAAACATTTAAGAAAAATTGTGAAACCGAGGAATTTAAGGTACATTTTCTTTGATTTGTACTGAATAAAATTGTGAAACAATCCTCTTTCTCGAAAGACAATAATCCTAAGTATTTTTGATGCAGAAAAAGAATATGAGGAATGATGAGTAATAATCTGGGCAGTTTTCAGGTTTTTTCTTTGATGGACATAATTTTATAACTTGTTATAGGCTGGTTATAAATAGTGGTGTATGTACACTGTTAGAGAACTAGGAAATTTACCTCTCCTGTTTTATAGGAAACTACTCTTTTGTCAGTTAAATCACATTTATTTCCAACTAAAATTGTTCACATTATCACTTGCATAACATTCTATCTCATTGAGCCATTTATTTATTTGGAAGAAGTTGGACCCTAATCTTATTTTTATCTCCGTTTCTAATCATATAATTACCCAGCTGCAAATATTTTATTTTCTTTTGTAAAAGGCATTTGGCTTCATTTACATTATCTCCCAGTGTCCCAAACGTGGAAGTCATCAAATAGCTATTGAATATTACAATTTTTTGTCATATCACAAACCATAGACAATTAGACATTATAGAATCAAAAGTGTTAAAGTACATAAATCTATAGGACACAAAAGCATGTACACAATGTGTTTTTTTAAAGTAAGGATGCAGATCAATGTTAATTCATGTGATGCATTAAAGTAAAGATCAGTAACTTGTCCTCTTATATATGTTGCATTCATGTGATGCATTATATATATATAATAAGTGATCCGAATTATGCAACCTCGTAATTTTGTGTTTATTATGTCATAAAACAGCAAACAAGTGAGAAGGCTAGGAAGAATCGGGCATGTAACGAGCATCCTCACTATTTGGGGGAAGCTGGATATATTGGGAAAAAGGCAAAATGGATAGCTGAAGGCCATAATTCCACAACCACGTTACTGAGTGGACCTATCTGGGATCGAAGTGTTGATTGGGTTTTGGCAAGATCAAAGAAAGGAGATGATGGAAATTATACTATTCCTAATGAGAAAACGAAGATAATTACGAATAAAATTGTATGATTTTATCTCTTTGATTATTTTTTTGCAAAATATAACAATAAGTTAATGAGAAACCTATTTTGCTTTTACATAATGATTGGAGGGAAAAAGCTATCGAAGGGACATGGATTCCAAACAGACATGATGATGTTTTAAATCGTGCTCTTAAAAAAAAGCATCTAGGACGAGTGAGAGGAGTTGGTGGGACAGTAGGTATCAAAAGCATGTTTGGGAAATGAGAAAGAAATAAAGGTCTAAGTGGTGTGATATTAACAGATGACCTGTTTCTTATCACCGAAGAACTCAAGGCTAAGATGACCCAAGAACTTGAGGCTAACGTGAGCAAAAATTTCGAGGCTATGGTGGATACAAAAGTTGAATAGAAGATGGCAGATATACTAAACAGGATGGGCATGCACATGCCATATGATATGATGGTTGACAACCCACCATTAGTTGGTCGTCGTAGTAGCTGTCAATCCGTACAACTAGACAAGTTACAATATGCAAACAAATCTCAAGAGACAGATTCATTTGCAAACTTACATGTATACTCCAAATATTTACTTGATTAATTATCTTCAACGATGTATTCTTTGTGTTGTATTTTTTTAGAAACCATACATATATGTCAAATGGCTGCTAACAATAGAAAGAAACTATCAGTAGTTTTCGTAATATTTGAAGCAACAAATGACTATTGTATGCAGGGACGGATCCAAGGGCAATGCCGCTTGGGCTACAGCCTGGGTGATTTCTGAACTTTTATTTTATATTATTAATGTCTCATTCAAGTGATGCCTTTGCTCCTAACCATTTCATCTGTCAAAAATATGATAAATCTTCTCATAGGTTAGTCTAAAAATTTTGTAATATAGAAGTCTGAATGACTGAAGTAAAGTATACATATATAATTGCATGATTACACATACCATATATATAATATCGTTTCATATGTCCATATTTGTTGAAATTTGGAAATATTATAACATATTTGCTGACATTTGGAAATATTATAACATATTTGCTGACATTTGGAAATATTATGAAATATTTGCCTTAGGAATTGAATTGAAGTGTATGGAGATATGGTTGTAATAGGATTCGACCTATAGAGATATAAATAATCATTAATTGAATTTAACAATATTTCATTCTTCATTTTATTAATTAATTGGAATCAAACTACAGAGATATAGAAATCTATGCATCATAATTTATTCATTTTCAAACATGTTAAAATTATTCATCATGTTGATCTCAATTGAAGAAAGAATACAAATAATCCCAGATGATTATCATTTTTAACTCTTTGATTTAATTCCAATTTAAATCAAAGTAATATCAGACATTATAATCATGCAATTAACAAAAAGGAGTTAATTGTTACCAATTTAGTTTAGAGAATTCACGTTATTGCTTATTAGTGTAACGATTTGAAGTCAGGAATAACTTATAGGCGATCTTAAGATTTATTCCCCGCTAAGCATAGTCATACAATTGACAAATAATTTTATATATTTCGACAAACCTGGCCCTTCCCAAGTTATTTATTTTTAGGTGAGATAACTTAACTTTCTATTTCCTAACTAAAATTGCAACTAATAAAATAGAGAAATTGGCATTACAGTATAACAAGTCATTACAGTAAACAATATAAGCATATATAGTAGCAAAAAAGAAGAGGGATGGATGCTCTGCTCCATTGTTGCATTGTTTTATTTATTCTGCTTGAAGCATATAATCCATTGAAAATCAAATACAACAGGTTTCAGAGAAGGCTAGTTGTTAGTTGTACACATCTCCTTCTTGAGCCAATCTCTTCCCCAATGCTTTCATTTGCACATATTGTCATCTGCACATATTGATCCCCAATACTTTCTAGATAAAGTACCTATAATCAAAATAAAGTACCTGAATTGATTTTGTTTTGTTTTTGTCATTCTAGAAACCAACTAAATGTCGTTTAGCGGTGAATTTGAAATCCAAGA
The DNA here is from genome assembly GCA_030737875.1 of Allium sativum. NCBI lineage: Eukaryota > Viridiplantae > Streptophyta > Magnoliopsida > Asparagales > Amaryllidaceae > Allium > Allium sativum. The sequence continues at coordinate 840,821,652 of CM060926.1, forward strand.
TTGTTGTAGTGGCTCATGGTATAGTACATCCCGCTTCAAAGGCTGGAGATCATTGCCTTAATCAACAGATTTTTCTAGATCATGTGAAGGTTGGAGTCGTTGCAGTTGAGTCAATTCATTTAGGAATCTCACTTCCGGTCCCAAATAAACATCATTCCATGATAGGAGAAGCACTTGGTAGTTTTGTTCAATGGCCTAAAAATCTTGTTCTTTTAGGAGATAATAATACAGCAAAGAAGTCATTTTGGTTTTTTGTTAGTTGAGTACATTAATTTCTAGTTTTCTGTGTATAATGACTGTCATAAGATAATTCATTAATTTTCAAGTTTGTTGTGTGCAGGCTACACCTATTAGAGCAAAGACAAAGTGGAAGAGTGTGTTGTTAAGACCATGAATAAAAGTGAAAAAGTCATGGATAATATAAGAAATGAGTCTTCAAAGCACAAAACAATCATGGATGAAGAGATCTTAAAAAATTTAACGGGCAAGTGCAAATATTTCCACAACTTGATAGTCCAAGCGCCATCCGAAGTTAATGTCGTCAATGCAATTCAAGTGAAAAAGGATCTATTTACATACAATGAGGGCTTTGAAATCCATATCACAATGACTGACATTATCCAATTCCTTAGCATGACATGGTTGAATGAATCGTGGTTGCAAATTTACATCATGTGAGTATTTTTTTTCCATACATATTTTTAGTTTTATACCATCTGCTTTGAAAATTTAGGTGTTTTTATCACTCATGTGCACCTCATATTAAACAAATTATGGAATGGTAGAGTTATGCATTTTTTCTTCAATACCTCTGCACCAATCATTGATGTTCATTAACCCAACTATCAAAATAGACATCATAGCCTTATACAGTAAGGAATTAGTTCTTTCAAGTAGCATATTACTCTTTTTGTTGTTACTCATAATTAGACATGTACTCACTGAAAATACCAATTACCTGCTATCATATAGTTAAGCATATTTTTAGTCAAAACCTATACTGCTCGCTAGTCGATAGCTACCCAAATTTATTTAACCTATAAAGTGTAGCGTGTGATAAATTTTCTAAATGTATGAGGGATTGTAGATAAGATACAATTTTGTAATATTATTCATGGATCCCATTGATTTACATTACAGTGCTTTATATAGATGGAGTACATATGGTTAAAATAAGCAATGACAATTTCCCTTTAATAAGATATAAAGGAAAAATAATATAAGAGAAAGCATTAAGTGTATGAGTCAGCATGATCCATATCCTGTGAATGTATGAGTCAGCTTTATCCTTATCCTGCCTATGACGCAAATATTTACATAAATATACTTAACACTCCCCCTCAAGTTAGAGAATGTAAATCACAAATGCCCAACTTGTGCAATAAAAATGTAAATTCCGGACGTCCAAGAGCTTTTTTCAATATATCTGCTAATTGATGACCCGTCAGAACATATGCTGTTGAAATATTGCTAGATTGTAATTCATTACGAATAAAATGGCAATTGGCTTCAATATGCTTCATTTGCTCATGAAACACTGGATTCTTTGCAATATGAAGAGAAGACTGACTATCACAGAACATTCGCATTGGCTTAGAGTGTAGTACACCAAGAGAACGCAACAACGATTTTAACCACTTAAGTTCACAAGTAGCAACTGCCATAGCGCGATATTCTGCCTCTGCAGATGAACGTGCCACTATAGGCTGCTTCTTTGTCTTCTAAGAAATAGGAGACCTACCAAGAAGAATATAATAACCTAACAATGATCGGCGAGTTATAGGACACACCGCCCAATCACAGTCACAAAATGCATTTAGTTGCATATCACCAAGTTGTAACAAAATACCTTGATCAGGACTTCCTTTAATATAACGCAATACACAAATAACAGCATCCTGTAACAACCCACCTCCGTTAAGGTTACTCATGAAGAGAATGCATTAACTTCAGTGGAGCGTCATAAGTGTATAGAAAAGATAAATTACAAAACAGACAAAATTAAAACAGCGGAAAATAAATAAACTTTGCTTTATTGATAAAACAGCAGCTTGGTAAAACAGCTTGTACGAAGATTGTTTTCCAACACAAAAACACCCTTACCCATTATAACAAAGCATCTATCTTGTTTAACAAAATAAAGAAGCATAAAATGACAATGATATTCCCCAATAAAGCATGAGCCAGCCATTGCAGTGGAAAAGAGGGTCCAAAGCAATACATCGTCTATCTTCGAGCTTGGAAAGAAGACTGAGCTAAGTGGTAGCATTCCCTCCCTGTGAACTGGGGGGGGTACGGAAGAAAAAAAGGCAAAAGAAAATAGGTCAGACATAAGTCTGGTGAGTCCAGTGATTATTCAGCATGTAAACAGGTAAAAGGATCATGACATGAATAAACTGAATACCAGACATAACCATGAAAATAAGCATAGCAAGACAACAAATGATGATCGCTAAATATGACAAGGTAAGATACACTGAATACGCTTCGGTTCTTTCTCTGATTCCCCTTTTTCTCTGCACCACCCAACTGGCATCCTAACTAGTGTCTTTTAATGAATGATTCCTATTCCCTACTAGTGTCCCAACTAGTATCCTGTGAGGAAGGATCCGTATCTCCTACAAGTGTCCCAACTAGTATCCTATGTTATAAAATAAGGTGATCCCAACCCCGCAATTGTGGTAGCCTTCAGGTGTACATTTAGTATGAGGATCTTACCTCAACCAGCCTAATTGCCATGAAGATGTTAGATGTACCCTTACTACCCTACCGATAGGCTCCTTACTTGTATTAATTTTCCTTGTGTCTATGTCTGTCGGCCCTCTCTTGCGTGTAGATACCCTGTGCTGGTCCCACCATAAGGTGTATCAATCCCTATGATAGCAACCCGACACAAATTCTAGATACACGGCGTATGCTACTGATGCCCAGTGCCTGCTTTTCCACTCTGGAGCACGTGCACACCCATACTTCGTCGGAACTACACTGTTGCACCCCCCTGCCACTATTTTGACTGCTTATAATCAGCCTAGTAATCGTGCCCCACCCTGCCTAGCTCAGGGTACCGTGATACATCCATGTGGGTTACTACTGAAATGGGTCCCCGTTACTATCCTAGGGTCTATTCGTATACCCCCCAAATTGGCTAAGTGTTATCCATCCATTCAAGTTAACTTAACCAATCCACCCGTCATGCCATGTTAGTTAAGTGTTTCTTATTAACTTAACCGTTGTAATTGGTTAAGTGTTTCCTATTAACTTAACCCTGTTCATTCATCGTATTATATTGGTTAAGCGTTTCCCATTAACTTAACCCCACTCGTTCATTGGTTAAGTGTTAACTTAACCCTACCACTTGTCATGTTACATTGGTTAAGTGTTGCCCTCTTGTGTTACTTAACCCTTCCACTTGTCATGTTACATTGGTTAAGTGTTGCCCTCTTGTGTTATTTTACCCTATCACACATCATGTTATATTGGTTAAGTGTCGCTTTGATTAACTTAGCCCTACCACTCTTAGCTTGTCTGTTTCTTAGCTTTAATTTATTCATTAATGCACCAACCTCTCACATTAGAACTATATTGTTACGGTCGTTGGATGTGCCGGGCAGTCCCAGACAGTTTTACACCGCAACTCAATCTAACCTCGGGTTTTTGGGCTTAATGTGCTAACCTCTCACATTAGATCTATATTGTTATGGTTGCTGGATGTGCCGGGCAGTTCCGGGCAGTCTTACACCGTAACTCAATCTAACCTCGGGTTAGGCATATTCAACTTTTAATTAATTTACATATTTAAAATTTATGTTTATATGTAAATTATCCAGCAGTGTTGTCAATTCATGTCATGCCCCATTTACCCTCTAAATTATGTCCACAATTCTAGGTACACAAATTCTACCATTTCATGCTACATTTACATGATTATGAGCCAATCTATGCCAATAGCATGTAGTTTAATATATTCCCCAACATCTCCCCCGTTATTCGTTCGCATAATTCATGTAGAACGTTAGGCTCACAAATTAGCCTAACTTATAAGAAAAAGGGAAAAGAAAGGGACATGTAATATTTCAACAGGCATAAACAATATAGATCAGCATGCGTAGTATAAATTTGGGATAGAACGACATAAACTTAATCAAGCACATGAACGTAATCTTGCATTTAAATTAGATCCAATTAACATGCGAACTGGCATAGGTCTAATTTTATAAGCATGAACTTATATAGATCATAAAAATGGGTACTAGCTTGGATCTAACATATAACATGTATGAACATAACTTAGCATGTAATTCAATGTACATAAAAGGACCACAAATTTAATGCAACATGCTAGGTTCAAATGTATCAGTCCCAATAGTCTCAAAGGCATATGATGTATAGCATGATAGGTTTCATCATATAAGTCACAATAGTCCAATAGGCATGATAGGTTTTCTATGTCATCCACAATAGTCCAATAAGCATGATTGGCTTTTCTATGTCAGTCTCAACAGTCCAATAGGTATGATAGGTTTTCTATGTCAGTCTCAACAGTCCAGTAGATATGATAGGTTTTTTTATGCCAGTCACAACAATCCAACATGCATGAGAAATTCAGAATTCAAAAAAAGGATAGGCACGAATAGAAGTAGGCATAGTTCTAGATCTAGTTATTACAGACATGATTTCTTATTAGGTGTTTAAATCAGAACAATAACTGAACTTACAGAAAAAGGACGGATCTTGATTTCTGGGATCTGATTTCTGAATTTGAAAAGCTATCCTTTGATGTAGACGTTTGATTTGATGTTCTTCTTAATCGATTACTAGTTTGAATTTGATTCTCTAGTTTGGGGTAGATGAATGACGGCTTAGGCTAGCTTGCAGACAAACATCATGACGACACCATAGTTTTAGGGTTATGATGTTAGGGTTTAGGTTTAGCTACATATATATAGATGTCTAAGATTAATTAGAGCCCTTAGATAAACTAGGAGTCCATCAGAACCACCTAGCTCAATTACACATCATCCGGAAACTCAAAAGAAGACACATCATCATAGAACACTTCCAAATTCTGTGCTGGATCGGTATGGGCGCACTTGGCAGGTGCGCCAGTGCATTTTGGTCAACTTCCGGTTTTTTTGCCTAACTTCGTTCGTCCATATCTTCTTCATATGGTATCTGTTTTACGCAAACTCGAACTCTATCTCAAGAAGAATTCTGAGACGAACGCAATGGAGTAACCCATTTTTATCTAGTTCTTCTTTTAATAATTAAGTATTCTTTAATTATCTCTTATGTACCGTTTTAAAATTACGGGGTGTTACATTCCCCCATACTTAAAGGATTTCGTCCCCGAAATCTTCAATTTAAGAAGAATGTATATCCTACCATCCAGCATCCATCTGCTCAACCTTTCAATCAAGACATCCATTATCCTTAAAAAGGTTTCTAATGTTTTTCATGAACATATGCATAGTGTGTGTATATGTCCTTACCCAAATGCAAAATCAGGCGGTCTACTGATTAAGTTGACCTCCTTGATGTAATTCATGATAGTGCCATGCATCCATTATGTATGAAAAAGAACCTATTGATACATATCATTTCTATATGAGCGAAAACCATACATTCAAATGCATCATCAATATGATATCACCTCAAATTTCAATCCATATATATAAAAATCCACTCATGCGTATGCAATATGGAAGTGACGGGGCCGATTTAGTGCCTAATGTGTGTATATGCATCCACGGGCAACCACCAGCAAACACTTACATCCACTTGCATCCACCAAACATAACATGTCTCAAACACATGTTTACATCCATTGGCTTCTACCTAAGGATCGAGAATAGGACCGAGAGGATATACTTAAATGATAAAGACTAGCATGTAGATAAACTTCACAGAAAAAAAGAGATCAAGGATATACCCTCAAAAAGGGTATGATGTGCGTATCTAGTCATCAGCCTTCTAAGTTGCATCTTCTTGATTTTTACCCCATTGTGCTCTGACTGTCTTAACTTCACGATTGCGTAGCTTCTTAATTTCTGTTTCCAAAATATGAGTTGGAACTCATTACACCGTCGCCTCTCATTCTACCCCTTCTCCTTCTAGTATACTCGGCACTACAACTTCTGCTGTGTCACGCTAACATTTCCTCAAAAGGGCCTTCAAAATTCATTAGAGGGTATTCCATGTAGAAGAACTATCTCTTGAAAATAAACAGATGCTAACCATGCTAACAAGTAGTGATTAGAGGTCTCTTCTCTACTTAACTTATTCATTGCGTCAACTATCTGAGAATCTTTTCTTTGGGCACTACATGTCCTAGAAACCTTACTTCTTCTCTCGAGAAATGACATTTTGGAGAACTTCGCCTTAAGTTGATGTGCTCGAAGTGTATCCATGACTTCTCTTAAATGCAAAGCATGTTCTCCCTCGTTCTTTGAGAAAATCAAGATATCTTCCACGAAGACTACTACAAACTTATTAAGGAACTCCCTTAACACCCTACTCATCAAGTCAACAAAATAAGCAGGTGCATTCGTCAAACCGAAAGGCATGATGAGCTACTCAAAGAAACCATCAGGGGTCCTAAAAGCAGTCTTGTCTATACTGACCTCAGCTACTCTTAGCTGATGAAACCCTGTAACCAAATCTAGTTGGGAGAAAACAGACGCACCTACAAGCTGGTCAAACAAATCGTCTATCCTTGGAAGTGGGTGCCTATTTTTTCTTTAGTCAGCTTGTTTAATTCTCTATAATCCAAGAATAAGCGAACTGAACCATCCGCCTTAGTAGCGAACACTACTGGAGCACCCCATTCAAAAATACTTCGCCAAATAAACCCCTTGTTTTAAAGCAACTTTTTAATTTGCTCGCTGAGCTCCTTCCTCTCCCTAGGAGCCATGTGTCGTACGGGTAATACAACTGGGTTGGCGTTATCAACCAAGTATATGCGGAAATCTATTTCACGTTTTGGGGTTAAACCCTTCACTTTATCAAAGACATTGGGATACTCATGGACTACTTGAACAGATTGCAAATTATCAACAGATGTATCAAGAGATTCTAGGTAACTAAGCATGATAGAACCCTTAGGGTTACACGAGATTTTGAGGGTATTAATGAGGTGAGTCAAAAGTATAACTACCCTCCTTTCATAACTGAGAACATCACCATTACTGGATAACCAATCCATCCCTAGAATCAACCCATAGCCTATGAAACCAAAAACATAAGCATTACATCTAAACTCAATGCTTAGTATAGATATTCCCAAATCCAAAAAAATCATAGATGAACAAGCCGAACCACCAATTGGATTTGAGACAATAATGGGATCCTCTACTATACAAGTACTAAGGTGCAGAGACTCAATTATGGAAGCAGATAAAAAAGAATGTGAAGCGCCAGAATCAAACAAAGTTCTAACAGGATGATTGAAAAGAAAAACTAAACTCTCAACAGAAACGTTCCTACCTCTCTTAGGTACACTAGCAACGAGAGCATGCAATTGCCCGCTAGAAGATTATGTCCTTTGCCCTTGTCCCTGTCCTTGTCATTGTCCTTCGGCAATCCTTGATAAGATGCCCTGCTTCACCCTACTGAAAACAACCACATGTCTTCTTCTTCCTACAATTAAATAACCCGCTATACCATAGAAAAGACACTTCCTCTTGTCGTGGAATCTATTATTTCTTCCACCCTTCTTACATTCCAATCCTTGTTTGTGATTCTTCCACTTTTGCCTCTTTCTTTTCACCTTTCTCTTTCTGCTAGGATTAAGCCGTATCGATAAGCTTCTTATCCTTGGGATTGTGCTCCTTAGCCCAAAATCCCTTATTCTTATCCTTACTATCCTTGTGTAGCTTGTTGACAAGTTTCTCGAAACTACCTCCATCGCACGGCAACCTACAAAGCTTTGAAATAAAAATTAGCCGCAGGTGACACTATGGCGGCTATAGATGGAAGTTGGGCACTTCTTCGCCCTTTAACAGGTGCCGTAGTCTCATCAAGCCTACGGGACCATGCCGCGATGAGGTTACCTCCTAGAAAGCCAGGAGCCCCGGAGACTCAGGAAAGAAGGAAACAAGGGTTAAAACAGAGAATCAAAAGATAATGCATATGGATTTAGGGAATATGCCTTTTCTAAAACAATAGTTTTCTCTTGAAAAACGCTTCTTTAAAACATGTTTTAGGAAATACTTTTTTATAAAAAAATGCTTTTGAAAACGGGTTTCAAAATCCTTTATCTGTTCTGGTAACCTTCAGCTCTGATACCACGTGTAACGCACCACCTCTGTTAAGGTCACTCACAAAGGGAATGCATTAACTTCAGTGGAGCATCATAAGTGTATAGAACAGATAAATTACAAAATAGACAAACTTTAAACAGCAGAAAATAAATAAAACTTTACTTTATTGATAAAACAACATCTTGGTAAAACAGCTTGTACAAAGATTGTTTTCCAACACTAAAGCACCCTTACCCATTACAACAAAGCAAATGTCTTGTTTAACAAAATAAAGAAGCATAAAATGACAATGATATTCCTCAATAAAGCATGAGCCAGCCATAGCAGTGGAAAAGAGAGTCCAAAGTAATACATCGTCTATCTTCGAGCATGGAAAGAATACTGAGCTAAGTGGTAGTATTCCCTCCCTATGAACCGGGGGGGGAGAAAAGAAGGAGAAAGAAAATGGGTCAGACATAAGTCTGGTAAGTCCAGTGATTATTCAGCATGTAAGGATCATGACATGAATAAACTGAATACCAAACATAAGGATGATAATAAGCATAGCAAGACAACAAATGATGATCGTTAGATAAGACAAGGTAAGATACACTGAATGCGCTTCGGCTCTTTCTCTGATTCCCCATTTTCTCTGCACCACCCAATTAGCATCCTAGCTAGTGTCTTTTAATGAATGATTTGTATTCCCTACTAGTGTCCCAACTAGTATCCTATGAGGAAGGATCCGGATCCCCTATTAGTGTCCCAACTAGTATCCTGTGTTATAAAATAAGGTGATCCCAACCCCGAAATTGTGGTAGACTTCAGGTGTACATCTAGTATGAGGATCTTACCTCAACCATCCTAATTTCCATTAAGATGTTAGATGTACCCTTACTACCCTATCGATTGGCTCCTTACTTGTATTAATTTTCCTTGTGTCTGTGTCTGTCGGCCCTCTCTTGCGTGTAGATACCCTGTGCTAGTCCCACCATAAGGTGTATCAATCCCTATGATAGCAACCCGAAACAAATTCTAGATGCACAATGTATACTACTGATGCCCAATGCCTACTTTTCCACTCCGGAGCACGTGCACACCCATACTCCGTCGAAACTACACTGCTGCACCCCCTGCCGCTATTTTGACCGCTTATAATCAGCCCAGTAATCGTGCCCCACCCTGCCTAGCTCAGGGTACCGTGATACATCCATGTGGGTTACTGCTGAAATGGGTCCCCGTTACTAGGGTTTCCTAGGGTCTATTACTATACCCCCCCAAATTGGATAAGTGTTATCCATCCATTCAAGTTAACTTAACCCATCCACCTGTCATTTCATGTTGGTTAAGTGTTTCTTATTAACTTAACCCTTCTCATTCATCACATTGTAATTGGTTAAGTGTTTCCTATTAACTTAACCCTGTTCATTTATCATTATATTAGTTAAGCGGTTCCCATTAATTTAACCCCATTCGTTCATTTGTTAAGTGTTAACTAAACCCTACCACTTGTCATGTTACATTGGTTAAGTGTTGCCCTCTTGTGTTACTTAACCCTTCCACTTATAATGTTACATTGGTTAAGTGTTGCCCTCTTATGTTACTTAACCCTATCACACATCATGTTATATTGGTTAAGTGTTGCTTTGATTAACTTACCCTACAACTCTTAGCATGTCTGTTTCTTAGCTTTAATTTATTCATTAAAGAATCAATCTCTCGCATTAGATCTATATTGTTGCGGTCGCTGGATGTGCTGGGCGGTTCCGGGAAGTCTTACACCACAACTCAATCTCATCTCTGGTTTTTGGGCTTAATGCGCTAACCTCTCACATTAGATCTATATTTTTACGATTCCTGGATGTGCCAAGTGGTTCTGGGCAGTCTTACACCGTAACTCAATCCAACCTCGGGTTAGGCATATTCATCTTTTAATTAATTTACATATTTACAATTTATGTTTATATGTAAATTATCCACCAGTTTTGTCAACTCAAGTCATGCCCCATTTACCCTCTAAATTATTTCCATAATTCTAGGTATACAAATTCTACCATTTCATGCTATATTTACATGATTATGAGCCAATCTATGCCAATAGCATGTAGTTTAATATTTTTCCCCAACGTCTCCCCCGTTATTCGTTCTCATAATTCACGTAGAACGTTAGGCTCGCAAATTAGCCTAACTTATAAGCAAAAGGGAAAAGAAAGGGACATGTAATATTTCATCAGGCATAAACAGTATAGATCAACATGCATAGTATAAATTTAGGATAGAATGACATAAACTTAATCAAGCACATGAACGTAATCTTTCGTTTAAATTAGATCCAATTAACATGTAAACTAGCATAGGTCTAATTGTATAAGCATGAACTTATATAGATCTTAAACATGGGTACTAGCTTGGATCTAACATATAACATGTATAAACATAACTTAGCATGTAATTCAATGTACATAAAAGAACCACAAATTTAGTACAACATGATAAGTTCAAATGTATCAGTCTCAGTAGTCTCAAAGGCATAGGATGTAAAACATGATAGGTTTCATCATATAAGTCACAACAGTCCAATAGGCATGATAGGTTTTCTATGTCAGTCACAACAGTCCAATAAGCATAATAGGCTTTTCTATGTCAGTCTCAACAGTCCAATAGGTATGATAGATTTTTCTGTGTCAGTCTTAACAGTCCAATAGGTATGATAGGTTTTTCTATGCCAGTCATAACTGTGACACCCCATCTCCATTAAGGTCACTCACAAAGGGAATGCCTTAATTTTGGTGGAGCATTTATTGTGTATAGAACAGAAAAGTAAACAAGACAGATAAATATATTGGTACTTGGAAAATGAAAACCACTTTTATTGCAGTGGGGAAATAGTTTGGTTACATCACATCAAAAACCAACTACAAAACCAAATACACTTATTATCCATCTTGACAAATAAGTTCTGAGTACAAAAAATAAAAGAAATAACCCCAACATAAAATCCATAAATAAGATAGGCTGAACTTTACTTCAGCAATCCAAGCAACTTCCAAAAGAAAGAGATAAAGCCGTCTAAATCAAGCTCCACTATTACTAGTCCCACCATGAGCACCTTGGGGGGTGGAGGAAGAAAAGAAGTGGAAACAAAGCAGTCAGACATAAAGTCTGGCGAGTGCAATAACTTTAACAATATAATCATTGAAACAACTAGGATAAGGCATAAGCTGGTAAATAAGGAAATGAATGTGAACCAATGGGCATGACAGAGCAAACAAAGGAAATAAGATGAACAAAGATAACGTTAAAGGCGCACCTAATCACTATAAGATAATTACTACATTACACCACACCAAACACCCTAAAAGTTGATCCCGCCTACAGAACTTAATAATGATAATGGTAGTTTCATGTACCCCCAGCTGCCTTTATAGGTGTCGTCTGCCCCTATCTCCACTAGTTGTACCCACTACCCCCATTCGATCGGCTACCTAACTCGTAGATACCCGTGCTGGTCCCACAGTGGGGTGTATCACTCCCCAAAGTGGCAACCCGATACCATCAAAGATGCATGGATTATACCTACACGATGCAACAACGTCTTACCTACCGGCCCGGGCCCACACACGCACATGACCCCGTTGGACTTGCGTTGCCACCGCTTACCCGTTTTGACCTCTTACAATCAAACCCAGTACGTGTGTCCCGTCCTTGACTTGGGTCGAGCCCACAAAGATACTTAATGGATTACTGGTCTGATAAGGGCCCCACATGACTAACGCAAGCCTTCCACCTATGCTTGCTCCCCACTAAGGTTTCCCACTTAACCCCATTCTTATTCATGTCTTCTTACATGTTTCAATCTTGATTAAGTGCATCGTAACCTTGTAAAGACCTTCCACATTAGTAGCATTTGCTGTTGCTGGATTTGCCGGGCAGGTCCGGGCAGTCTTATACCGCAAACAACCTAACCTTGTGTCTTTACAACTATTACGCATTTAATACATGCCTTTGATCTCTCACATTAGACTGGCATTTGTTGCTGCTAGATTTGCCAGGCGGGTCCGGGCAGTCTTACACTACAAAAGAGTCTAACCTCGTGTCTTAGGCGGTTTATTATTACACATCTTTATTTAACCCCAAAGTGGATTAATATCCCTATTCAAATTTGTAAGTAAAATCCAAATATACTTATGTCCATAATTGTCACCTAAATTATGTCCATTTATTTCAGGTATACAAATTATACCAATTATTGCCACAAATTAATTGTATGCCTTTTAAGGCCATTGCATGCCAATTCTCAATATGTGTATATTCAATATTACCCCCATCGTCCCCACGTTGTTCGTTCGCTTATCATGACATATATATATATATATATATATATATATATGACTAGCAACTAGTCTAACACATAAAAGGGAAGAAACACCGCAAATTTGCATAACACACAAAATGGATCTAACTTACAAATAAGGATTACAACATATCTACCATAAAGTTTGTATTGTCATGAATCTAAACATAGGTCTAAAGGTGTGAACTTGCATATATGAATATAGTTTTCACCCAAACTTGCATAAGCCATAGCACAAACTTGCATAAAACTATGTATGTCATAGATCTAAACCTAAAGGTGTAATCTTGTATATATGTGATTCCACTTTCTACCTAAACTTGCATATAGTCATTTTACTTGGTTCACATGTAAACTTGTGTACAATTCACATAGAAACTAGCATATAATCTACACCCAAACTTGCATATAAAATGATGTCAAACATGAAACAAGTTGAACATAGGTGATTGGGCATATACAAAGGGATCCACAACAAAAACTATCATTATGAACAACTAGCATATATTCAGAAAATATCACATTTTTCCAATGTTTCACAAACATAGCCATATAACCCAAATGATAACTCAGCCTAATTAACTTGTTAATTATCTTATTAAAGAAATCGAACTCACAACTCAAAGACAGTCTTGAGTTCTGGGATCTGTGTTCTGAAATTGATTTAGCTCGCCTTTGAAGTAGACAAATTCTTTGTTGTTGTTGTTATAGACTTGAGTTGAATTGAGTTGATTAGCTTTTCTTTGCTCCTAGTTGGTGGCGGCTACTCTAGGTTGCGGGGTGATAGCATGACGGTCATGTTTCTAATTTTTATTAGGTTTAGGGTTTGAGTCTACATGTGTTTATATAGAGAATAGGATTAATTTAGGCCATCCGATCAACCTAGAAGAAACCTGAACCATCCAAAAAGCCAACTCAACCCTAATGACTCAGCAGAAGCTCAGAATTGGGCTTAATTCAAATCTGCCCGAGGGGGGTAGGTCAACCCCCAGGTCGACATATAAGGTGGGACGACACTAAGGTCGACCCCCTGGTTGACCTGGCCTGGGGTGGGAAATTTCCCGCCCTGCCCGCTTCTGAGTCTGAATTCGTTTTTGAATTTAAATTTGAATTTCTAGAAATTTTCGACAGCCATAACTTCTTCATACGAAGTCCATTTTACGCAAACTCAGACTCTATCTCAACCAGAATTCCGAGATGAACACAATGGCGTAACCCATTTCTCTTGATTCTCATATTTAAAATTAATTATTCCTCAATTTGTTAGTTAAATGTCAACAGAAAACACGGGGTGTTACATTCTCCCCTCCTTAAAGGATTTCGACCCCGAAATCTTCAAGTTACGAAGAATACATATCCTACCATCCAATCGTCCATCTACTCAACCATCAAACACAGGCATCCATTTTCCTTAAAAGACTTCTAATGCTTTCATGTTTATATGCATAGTGTGTACATGTCTATATCTAATGCAAAATCAGTCGGTCTACTGATTCAGTTGACCTCCTTAACACATGGTAGTGCCATGCGTCCATTATGTATGCAAAAGATCCCTAATGATACATATTATTTCTACATGCATGCACAACCATTCATCTGAATGCAGCATCCATATGATAACATAACCATTATACATCCATTAACCTAAATAAGCACACATTTATATGCAGTATGAAAGTGATTGAGCCGATCTAGTGCCTAATGTGTGTGTATATGCATCCACGAGCAACCACTAGCAAACACTTGCATCCACTAGCATCCATCAATCATAACATGTTTCAAATACATGTTTACATCCATTGGTCTCTACCTAAGGAAAAAGAATATGACCGAGGAGATACACTAAAAAGGTAGATACAAGCTTGAATAAACTTAAGGAGAAAGAGATCAAAGATGTACCCTTAAAAAGAAAAGGGTAGGCGACACGTATTATGGCCTCGGTCTCCCAAGTCGCGTCTTCCTCGGCGTCGCTCCATTGAACTTTGACATGCTTAACTTCACGGTTGCGTGGTTTTTTGACTTCCATCTTCAAGATACGAGTTGGAACTCTCCTCACAGTTGCTTCTCGTTCTGCTTAGACTTCCTCTAGTATGCTTGGCTCCACAACTTTTGCCGACTCATGTAAGCACTTTTGTAGCTGAGAGACATGAAAAACATTATGGACTCCAGCCAGTCTTTCAGGAAGCTCTACTCTATAGGGCATCATCCCAATCCTTGCGATGATGGGAAACGGTCCTACAAATCGTGTTGCCAACTTTCCTACGGACCCAAAGCAGATGACATTCCTCAAAGGAGATACTTTAAGGAACACCTTATCCCCAACCTCAAACTCAAGGTCGGTCCTTCTCTTGTCTGCGTAGGATTTCTGTCTATCTTGGGCAGTCTTCATTCTTCTTCGTATCAAGTCCACTTTCTCTGAAGTCTCTCTAATCATGTCCGGCCTAAGTATAAGTTTATCTATGGACTCCCACCAACAAGTTGGTGATCGACATGGCCATCCATATATAGCTTCGAAGGGTGCCATGCCTATAGTGGCTTGCTAGCTATTGTTATAAGCGAATTCCACCAAAGGGAGATGATCCTCCCAAGATCCTCTAAAGTCAAGAATGCACAGTCTCAAAAGATCTTCCAGTATTGTTCACCCTTTCCGTCTGACCATCGGTTTGAGGGTGATAGGCTGTGCTTAAACATAGCTGTGTGCCTACGGCCTCTTGCAAACTCCTCCAAAACTCGCTTGTAAAGATATGGTCTCGATCGCTCACTATGCTGGAGAGTATCCCATGGAGTCGAATTATCTCCTTAAGATAAATGGAGGCTAAAGGCGAGGTGGTCCTCCTACTCTTGACAGGTATAAAATGAGCGCTTTTTGTGAGCCTGTCCACTATTACCCAAATACCGGTATTGCACCTTCTTGACCTAGGCAACCCATCAACAATGTCCATCGAGATGCTTTCCCATTTCCATTGCGGAACTTCTAGAGGATGAAGCAAACCACCAAGCTTCTTCTGCTCCGCCTTGACTTGCTGGCATATCACGCATTTCAAAACAAATTCAGCTATATCCCACTTCATGTCATTCCAAAAGAAAACTCTTTTGATATCTTTATACATCTTGTCTCCACCGGGGTGTATGGTCATCTTGGAATGGTGTGCTTCTTCCAGAACCATCTTCACCAAATCTCTTGCTTGTGGGACGCATAGTCTTCCATCCTATCTCAACCAACCCTTATCATCGATGGAGTATCTATTGAGGTGACTAGAAGTCTCTCCCCTAATCAGCTTATCTATCACATCAACTAGCTGAGGGTCTTCCCGTTGCGTAGTTCCTATTGAGTCCAACAAATTAGGTCGCACCTCTAGCATTTCCATTAAGCCAGTCACATAATCAACAGAGGGTCTAAAATCAAAATTTGCTATGTACTCCAAATTTTTCCTTTCTACAAAGAGAGGACTTAAGGTCAGGTTCTTTCTACGTAAGGCATCTGCTACTACATTGCCCTTGCCAGGAGTATAGGAGATTTCAAAGTCGTATGAGGCGAGAAACTCCATCCATCTTTGCTGCCTTAGATTGAGGTCTTTCTGCGAGAAAAGTTACTTCAACGATTTATGGTCAGTATACAATTCAATTTTCTCACCTAAGAGATAGTAGCACCAAGACTTAAGTGCAAAAATGATGGTTGCTAACTCAAGATCGTGGGTTGGGTAGTTTTTCTCATGCACTTTCAACTGCCTTCCACCATAAGCTACTACCTTCCCTTCTTGCATCAAAACAGCTCCTACTCACGTACCGCATGCGTCTGTGTATACCGTAAACATCTTGCTCCCATCTGGTAATATCAAAACTGGGGATGTTGTCAGAGCCCTCTTCAACTATTGGAAAGCGACCTCGCAATCCAAATCCCAAGCGAAAGTCAGGTTCTTCTTCGTTAACCTTGTAAGTAGAGCTGAGAATTTCGCAAAGTCTTTAATGAACTTGCGATAAAAGCCTGCTAGTCCAAGAAAACTTCGGACTTCAGTTGCATTCTTTGGAACCTTCCAATCCTGGACCGCAATTACTTTTGCGGGGTCCATAGCTAACCCTTCTTTGGACACCACATGTCCAAGAAATCTTACTTCTTCCCTCCAGAAGTGGCACTTGGAGAATTTTTCTTTTAACTGATGCGCACGGAGAGTATCCATGACATCCCTTAAATGCAAAGCATGCTCTTCCTCATTCTTCGAGAAAATCGGAATATCATCTACGAAGACCACCACAAATTTATTGCCAAATTCCCAAAACATTCTATTCATCAAATCGACGAAATAAGCAGGGGCGTTTGTCAAGCCAAAAGGCATGACGAGCCATTTAAAGAAACCGTCTGGGGTTCTGAACGTGGTCTTATCAATGCTATCTTCATCCACTCTTAGCTGATGAAATACGATAGCCAGATCTAATTGGGGAAAACTGTTGCACCTACAAGCTAATCGAACAAATTGTCTATTCTTGGCAGTGGGTGCCTATTCTTCTTGGTCAGCTTGTTTAGCTCCCTATATTCAATGCATAGGTGAAGTGAACCGTCCTCTTTGGTTGCGAACACCACTGGAGCACCCCATTCAGAAATACTCCGCCTTATAAACCCTTTAACCCTTTTTCTAGCAGCTCCTTAACTTGCTTGCTAAGCTCCTTTCTCTCCCTTGGAACCATGTATCTAATAGGTAAAGCAACGGGTTTTGAGTTATCAATTAGGTATATGCGGAAGTCTATCCCCCGCTTCGGAGGCAAGCCCTCTACTTCCTCAAAGACATCCGAGCATTCACATACCACTCTAACAGACTGCAAATTCTCAACGGACGCGTCAAGCGATTCAATATAACTTAGCACAACAGAATTCATGGGATTACAAGAGATTTCGCGAGTGTTGCCCAAGCGAGTCATAAGCCTAACCTCTCTCTTTTTACAATCTAGGACGGCTCCATTACTGGATAACCAATCCATGCCCAGAATTAACACATAGCCCGTGAAGCCCAAAACATAAGCATCACATCTAAACCCCAAGCTAAGTATGGAAATTTCCAAATCCAAACAAATCATCGACAAATAGGCTGAACCCCCAATTGGATTTGAAACAACTAAGGGATCCTCTACTATACTGGTGTTTAGGTATAGTGACTCAACTAAAGCAGTAGATATAAAAGAGTGCGATGCGCCAGAATCAAAGAGTGTGCAAACAAGACGATCAAAAAGATAAACTAAACTTTCAACGGAAATCTCTTTACCTCGTTCTTGCAGCGGTGGGGCCACAAGAGCTTGGACCTGCCCCCTTGCCTGCCCTGGTGCCATGAGAGCCGGAATCTTCCCTCCAGAGGTAGGCCCTGCCCTTTGCCCTTTCTTTGGGCAGTCCTTAATCAGATGTCTTGCCTCGCCACAGTGGAAACAACCAGTCTTCTTCTTCTTCCTACAGCCTTTGCTCAGATGGCATGGTGTACCACGGTTAAAGCATCTTTTCTTTCCCATGCCATTGTTGTCTTTACCACCCTTTTTGTTCTGCTGTTACTGTTGTGGTTTCTTTTGATCCCCTTTCTTCTCAGGTGCCTTATTAGCATTGGCGCCTTTCTCCTCTTCATGCATAAGCGCCATGTCAACCAGTCTCTCAAAGGTGGCCCCCATAGGGATGTGGGTCATAGCTAACCCATGTAGAGGCTCGTTCATACCCTTAACAAATCTCAGGGCCTTCTTTTCGGGTGTATTCACCAAGTCCAAGCCAAATCTCGCCAACTGATTGTACTTGTTGACGTACTCTTTCACTGATAGATTTCCCTGCCTTAATGCCAAAAACCTTTCCATGTATAGATTCTCTTTGGTCCGTGAGAGAAACTTTGCCTCAAACCTACGCCTGAAATCTGGCCATGTATCAACTGGACGCTCTCCGTTAGTAACCTCCCTCCAAAACAAGGCCTCATCCTTCATTAACCAGGCAGCTAATTGGACCTTTCTTCCATCTTCTACCTCAAAGATTCCAAACAATTCTTCCACCTCCTTTAGCCAATTTCGAGCTTCAACAAACGTCTCCGACTCGTGAAAAGGTTTTCCGCCCATTTCCCGAATGTCCTTGCATATCTTTGCGAAAGTATCAACACGGGGAGGAGGAGGAGGAGCATTTGCTAGGCCTGCGACATTGGCCCTAGCTTCCATATACCTTCTAAACCATCCTGGTATTGGTATCCCCTCGAGTATCTCGGGAATTCCAGGCATGCTGAAAAGAAAATGAAGAGATTCAAACGGAGAATTCGAAAGAAAGATATATGGTTCTTGGGGGTTAAGTTTTTAAAATAAACCTTTCTCTTGAAAATACTCTCCTTAAAACGTATTTTTGAAAGTATCCTTTATGAAAATGCTTTTAGGAAAAATAGTTTTTCAAAATATCTTATCTGTTCTAGGAACCTTCAGCTCTGATACCACATGTGACACCCCATCTCCATTAAGGTTAGTCACAAAGGGAATGCCTTAATTTTGGTGGAGCGTTTATTGCGTATAGAATAGAAAAGTAAACAAGACAGATAAATATATTGGTACTTGGAAAATAAAAACCACTTTTACTGCAACGGAGAAATAGTTTGGTTACATCACATCAAAAACCAACTACAAAACCATATCCATCTTGACAAATAAGTTCTGAGTACATAAAATGAAAGACATAACCCCAACATAAAATAGCCATAAATAAGGTAGGCTGAACTTTACTTCAGCAATCCAAGCAACTTCCAAAAGAAAGAGATAAAGCCGTCCAAATCAAGCTCCACTAGTACTAGTCCCACCCTGAGCACCTTGGGGGAGGGGGAGGAAGAAAAGAAGTGGAAACAAAGCAGTCAGACATAAAGTCTGGCGAGTGCGATAACTTTAACAATATAATCATTGAAGCAACTAGGATAAGGCATAAGCTGGTAAATAAGGAAATGAATGTGAAACAATGGGCATGACAGAGCAAACAAAGGAAATAAGATGAACAAAGATAACGTTAAAGGCGCCCCTAACCACTATAAGATAATTACTACATTGCACCACACAAAACACCCTAAAAGTTGATCCCGCCGACAGAACTTGTAACACCCCTAAGTCCCACATCATGGAAGCCTGTGTGAAGTGGGTACTTATATAGTAGAGCCCATCTCTTACTAACGCCGAGGCCTTTTGAGGAACAAAACACCACACCTATACGGTGGCTAAGTTGGGGACAATATCTTGCATGAACGGAGGTGCGGGTTGTTACAGTGGTATCAGAGCCAATACCCAGACAAAATTGTGGCTCCTGTGTGGACCACATCGCCTGGGTGAGGTGTTTGTGAGCCAACGGGGACGTTGGGCTCTGTAGGAGGGGAGAATGTAACACCCCTAAGTCCCACATCATGGAAGACTGTATGAAGTGGGTACTTATATAGTAGAGCCCATCTCTTACTAACGCCGAGGCCTTTTGAGGAACAAAACCCCACACCTATACGGTGGCTAAGTTGGGGACAATATCTTGCATGAACGGAGGTGCGGGTTGTTACAGAACTTAACAATGATAATGGTAGTTTCGTGTACCCCTAGCTGCCTTCATAGGTGTCGTCTGCCCCTATCTCCACTATTTGTACCCACTACCCCTATTCGATCGGCTCCCTAACTCGTTGATACCTGTGCTGGTCCCACAGTGGGATGTATCACTCCCCAAAGTGGCAACCCGATGCAACCAAAGATGCATAGCTTATACCTACACGATGCAACAACATCTTACTTACCAGCCCGGGCCCACACATGCACATGACCCCGTTGGACTTGCATTGCCACGCTAACCCGTTTTGACCTCTTACAATCAAACCCCGTACGTGTGTCCCGTCCTTGACTTGGGTCGATCCCACAAAGATACTTAATGGGTTACTGGTTTGATAAGGGCCCCTCATGCCTGACACAAGCCTTCCACCTATGCTTGGTCCCCACTAAGGTTTCCGCACTTAACCCCATTCTTATTCATATCTTCTTACATGTTTCAATCTTGGTTATGTGCTTCTAATCGTATTTCACATGCCTCACAAGGCACCCACTTAATTTCACATGCTACCCAAGGCACCCACTTAACCCCCCATGTCTCACCACATATTTATCTGGTTAAGTGTTACTTAATTCATTAGAACCATAACCTTGTAAAGACCTCCCATGTTAGACTGACATTTGCGATTGCTGGATTTGTCGGGCGGGTCCAGGCAGTCTTATATCGCAAACGAGTCTAACCTCGTGTCTTTACAACTGTTACGCATTTAATTCATGCCTTTGACCTCTCACATTAGACTGGCATTTGTGGCTGCTGGATTTGCCGGGCGGGTCTGGGCAGTCTTACACCACAAAAGAGTCTAACCTCGTGTCTTAGGGGGTTTATTATTACATATCTTTATTTAACCCCAAAGTGGATTAATATCCCTATTCAAATTTGTAAATAAATTCCAAATACACTTATGTCCATAATTGTCACCTAAATTATGTCCATTTATTTCAGGTATACAAATAATGCCAATTATTGCCTCAAATTAATTGTATGCCTTTTAAGGCCATTACATGCCAATTCTCAATATGTGTATATTCAATATTACCCCCATCGTCCCCACGTTGTTCGTTCGCTTATCATGACATATATATTAGAATAGCAACTTGTCTAACACACAAAAGGGAAGAAACACCGCAAATTTGCAAAACACACAAAATGGATCTAACTTACAAATAAGGATTACAACATATCTGCCATAAACTTTGTATTGTCATGAATCTAAACATAGATCTAAAGGTGTGAACTTGCATATATGAATATAGTTTTCACCCAAACTTGCATAGGCCATAGTCACAAACTTGCATAAAACTATGTATGTCATAGATCTAAACCTAAAGGTGTAAACTTGCATATATGTGAATCCACTTTCTACCTAAACTTGCATATAGTCATTTTACTTGGTTCACATGTAAACTTGTGTGCAATTCACATAGAAACTAGAATATAATATACACCCAAACTTGCATATAAAATGATGTCAAACACGAATCAAGTTGAACATAGGTGATTGGGCATATACAAAGGGATCCACAACAAAAACAATCATTATGAACAACTAAAATATATTCACAAAATATCACATTTTTCCAATGTTTCACAAACATAGCCATATAACCCAAATTATAACTCAACCTAATTAACTTGTTAATTATCTTATTAAAGAAATCGAACTCACAACTCAAAGACGGTCTTGAGTTCTGGGATTTGTGTTCTGAAATTGATTTAGCTCGCCTTTGAAGTAGACAAATTCTTTGTTGTTGTTATAGACTTGAGTTGAATTGAGTTGATTAGCTTTTCTTTGCTCCTAGTTGGTGGCGGCTACTCTAGGTTGCGTGGTATAGCATGACGGCCATGGTTCTAATTTTTATTAGGTTTAGGGTTTGAGTCTACATGTGTTTATATAGAGATTAGGATTAATTTAGGCCATCCGATCAACTTAGAAGAAACCCGAACCATCCAAAAAGCCAACTCGGCCCTAATGACTCAGCAGTAGCTCAGAATTGGGCTTAATTCAAATCTGCCTGTGGGAGGGGGGTAGGTCGACCCCCTAGGTCGGCCCTTAGGTCGACCTATAGGGTAGGTGGACACTAAGGTTGGCCCCCTGGACGACCTGGCTTGGGGCGGGAAATTTCCCGCCCTGCCCGGTTCTGAGTCTGAATTCGTTTTTAAATTTAAATTTGAATTTCTTGAAACTTCTGACAGCCATAACTTCTTCATACGAAGTCCAATTTATGCAAACTCGGACTCTATCCCAACCAGAATTCCAAGACGAACACAATGGCGTAACCATTTCCCTTGATTCTCACATTTAAAATTAATTATTCCTCAATTCATTAGTTTAATGTTAACAGAAAACACGGGGTGTTACAATAACAGTCCAATTAGTATGAGAAATTCAGAATTCAAAAAAAGGGTAGGCACGAATAGAAGTAGGCATAGTTCTAGATCTAATTATTACAGTCATAATTTCTTATTAGTTGTTTAAATCGGAACAATAATTGAATTTACAGAAAAAAGACGGATCTTGATTTCTAGGATCTGGTTTCTGAATTTGAAAAGCTATCCTTTGATGTAGACGTTTGATTTGATGTTCTTCTTAATCGATTACGAGTTTGAATTTGATTCTCTAGTTTGGGGTAGATGAATGTAGGCTTAGGCTAGCTTGTTGACAAACATCATGAAGGCACCATAGTTTTAGGGTTATGATGTTAGGGTTTAGGTTTAGCTACGTATATATAGATGTCTAGGATTATTTAGAGCCCTTAGATGAACTAGGAGTCCATCAGTTACTCCCGGCTCAAATACACATCATCCGGCTACTCAGAAGAAGATACATCATCACAGAACACTCCAGAATTCTGTGCTGGATCGGTATGGGCGCACTTGGCTGGTGCACCATTGCATTTTTGTACTGGCGCACTTGTGAAGTGCGCCAGTGCATTTTGGTCGACTTCCGATTTTTCTGCCTAACTTCGTTCGTCCATATCTTCTTCATACGGTATCCGTTTTACGCAAACTCGGACTCTATCTCAAGCAGAATTCCGAGACAAACGCAATGGTGTAACCCGTTTTGTCTAATTCTTCCTTTAATAATTAGTTATTTTTTAATTATCTCTTATGTCCTGTTTTAAAATTACGGGGTGTTACAATCCCGATGAACAACTTGTGGATTGCTAAGAAACTGAGCCAGAGTATGAATTGAGTAACTCAACTCTGGATGAGTGACATATAAGTATACCAAACGACCAACAAAACATCTATATTGATCTGGATGTTGACATGGCTCTCCTTCAACATTAGCAAGACGATGAGTTTGCTCCATTGGAGTATCAATAGGCTTACAACCAAACATTCCTGCTTCTGTTAGTATATCTAATGCATACTTTCTTTGGGAAAGAAAAATCCCTTCGTCACTATGAGCAACTTCAATGCCCAAGAAATATTTTAGCACACCAAGATCTTTCATATGAAAACAGGAGCTCAAATATCGTTTGAATTGCAAAACCGCATTTTGAGAGGAACCTGCAATAATAAGATAATCCATATAGACAAGAACATACAAGGAAACATTACCCCGTTGATAAGTGAATAGGGAGTAATCTGTATATGATTAGGCAAAACCAAAACTTCTCAAAGCATCAGATAATTTATCAAACCATTATCGAGGAGCTTGCCGTAAACCATACAAAGACTTGCGTAACCTGCATACCTTCTCTGGAATAGGACTATGGTACTCAGGAGGTAGTTGCATATATACTTCTTCTTCTAAATCACCATGAAGAAACGCATTACAAACATCCATCTGATGTAGCTCCCAATTTCGTATGACAACAACAGATGAAAGAAAACACGAATCGTTCCCATTTTGGCAACCGGGGCAAACGTCTCATTATAATCTACAACCCGACTTATCGATTTCCAAACATCCCAAGATGTCCTTTGAAACGTTCAATAGCGCCATTAGCTCGATGTTTGATTTTGTAGACCCATCCACTATCGATAGCCTTCTTTCCAGAATGTAAATCTTCCAAAGTCCATTACCACTACGTTCAATTGCATCAATATCCTCTTTCATAGCTTGTCTCCAACTTGAATCTTTGACCGCCTCTTTGAACGAAGTCGGGTCCTTAACTTTAGTAATTGTTGCCAAAAAAAAATTTGGGTCTCGTAGAAAAATTATTATAATCAATATAACAAGCTGGATTAAAGGGTTTACCTGAGGTGCTTGATCGAGCAGGCCTTGCAGAAGTAGCGGAGTCTATCTTATGAACAATATAAATCACAAAATCCTTTAATCTCTAAAATGGTTGGCGAACTCAAAAACCTTTGCCGAGTTGTTCACACTCCCATACTGAAGAATTCTCTCCTAACGTAGAGGAGTAGTAGTTTCATAAGGAACAATACCATAAAGCTCGTCACTGCTTGAGGACATTGGTTGCACAACACCAGCATCGTCCATCGGATTTATAACCCTACCATCCTCTTTTGTATCTTTGTCACTATTGACCACTTGAGTATCCTCTTCCAAAGGAGGCTGGTGCAGATAGGCCTCCCTTTGCGCATTATCACCCACAGTATTCGCAAATGGAAAAATATTCTCACAAAATTTTACATCGTGGCTAACAAAAAATTCATGAGTTTACAAATCATAAACTCGCCAACCTTTTTGACAAAAAGGGTACCCTACAAACATGAATTTTCTACTATGAGGTCCAAATTTGTTCTTTACACAAGGACGATTTGCAACATAACATAAGAAACCAAATACACGTATATCAGATAGGGGTGGTAGTTGCTTAAACAAAACTTCATACAGTGTTTTTCCGTCTAAAACTCGGGTAGGGGTCTTATTAATTAGATGAACAGCAGCTAATACACATTCCCCCCAAAACTCCATTGATAATTTTACCTGAAATTTTAAAGCACGAGCAACATTCAAAATATGTTGATGTTTTTGTTCCACCCTTCCATTTTGCTGAGGTCTATCGACACAAGAAGTTTGATGTATCATACCATTCTTTGCATAAAAAGATTTCAAAACAAACTCTTGTCCATTATCACTTCTCAAAATTTTCACCTTTTTATTAAATTGAGTATTAATCATGACACAAAATTTTTGAATCAAATGACCAACCTCGTACTTTCCTGTCATTATGTATACCCACACAGCACGAGAACAATCATCTACGATGGTCAAAAAATAATGTGCACCACAACTTGAAGCAGTATTATAAGGACCCCAAATGTCACCGTGAATAATATAAAATAAATCATTGGCTTTACTCATACTATTTGGAAAAGAAGTGCAAGGTTGTTTTGCAAGATAACATACTTCACAATTGTCAAAATAGTTCTTACTACTACCATCTACTCCAAGTAAAGGAAGCAAAACTTTTGATGAAGAGTGCCCCAAGCGTTGATGCCATAACACTGTCAAATCTACTGCTTACACTTTATTTCTTGAAAACTATGAATTGGCCGATAAAGATAGACTCCATTACTCTACACGCTTTCTCCAATCAGGTTCCTCAAAGTGTGGTCCTGTATAATTCTTAGCTTATTAGTGAATAAAATAATGAACTTTTGCTTTTCCAAAAGTTGAGACACAAACAACAAATTACATGTAAGAACAGGGACAAATAATACATTTTCTAGGATCAATTTTTCATTTAGTTTTATTTAGCCTTCTTTTATAGCATTTGTAACTTTTCCATTTGGTAAAACAACAGGAGAGGAAGGTATATCATGCAGGCGGGTGAACAATTCAATATTACCAGACATGTGATTTGTGGCCCCAGTGTCGATGATCCATTGATCATCATAGAATTTATTACCATGCAATTTTGAAGTAGAGGATGAGAATTTGTGTTGATTCAGAGTAGTCATCAAGATATTGAATTGTGCATCACTCAAACATTTGCGGTGAAATTACTACAGCCACAACCTCTACCAAACTTGATTTTTTCCATAGCTTCAGCTTTCTATTACCAACAGTAGGCGCTAAAAAATAGCAATTATTAACAATCCCTAATTTAGGGAAGCTCTGATACCATGATAGATTTTCTAATAGTACGAGGGATTGTAGATAAGATACAATTTTGTAATATTATTCATGGATTCCATTGATAAACATTACAGTGCTTTATATAGATGGAGTACATGCGGTTAAAACAAGCAATAACAATTTCCCCTTAATAAGATATAAAGGAAAAATAATATAAAAGGAAAGCATTAAATGTATGAGTCAGCATGATCCATATCCTGCCTATGGCGCAGATATTTACATAAATATACTTAACACCGTGCTTTACCTTACAAAAAATAAACAAATATATAGCGTAACAAAAATCATTTATGAATATAGTATTTATAACTTATAAAAACAATGAGGAGGAATACACGAAATAAAAATACAGATAACTATGAGATAACAAAATAAGACACATCTTTTCCTTTTCGCTTGAGAAACTATGACAAATAATGTTGAGGATCTCTTTTATTAAGTTCCTACTAGCCGAAATAAGAGTTCAATGTTGTTGTAATTACCGTCAATCCTTTTGCATGAAAGATTCAAAATGAGGTTTGCCAACTTGATTGGTTTCCTACAATGGAAACATCATATGAGTAGGCTTAAAATTGAAATTCATTTAAAACAGATAATGGGTTACTACTAAAACTAATTTTTTTTCAAATATAACAATAATAATTGATGTTCTCAAGCAGTTAAAAATCTTCCTTTTGTAATGCAAGAACGCATTACCTTTTCGCAAACCATTCTTCTTTTATGTCACTTTCAAATACCTCTTGCATTTGCGCATTTTGGGTTATTCAAGAATGCTCCAATAATGTGTGCATAAATGTTCTTTAAAGCATCCTACTGCTATTTGAAATATGACTGCGTAGATGAATAAGTTCATTGATTAATTTCAAATTAACATAGCTAGGGACACACATGCTTTCTTTATTAATAGCAAACTTCTTGACATGCTCATTAATGTTGTTTATATGTTTAAATAATGTGTAGGTGGTTAGATCAGAAGTGCAACGATCTCGAAGTGGAGACCATTGGTTTTATGTGTCCTCATAAGCTTTCTCAAGTGCAAAAACTTCCTGATGCGACAAATATATATATCACGGAGACAAGGCGTGCATTGCAATCTAAAAACCTACTTTTAGCCCCGTACTACGAAGGATATGAATGTTAAACTTTTAGTAACCAGTTTATAAATTAGTTGCTGATTTTTACATCATATATATCTTGTAAATGTAGGAAACATTGTCTTCTGCTTGTTTTCCATATAGAAAACAATATGGTTTGATCCTCAGGCCGAACACAAGCGTAGACTAGAAATTAAGCCTTAAGTGAGCCTGTAAGTCGTATTTTTTTCCTTTGATTATGTTATACACTTTATCACGCGATATGACAACATACAAGGGGTGAAATTATCACTTATAGCTAAATGTTTTTTATTGCTTTCATTTATAAACTAGTTACATCTATTATTTAACATTTAATTGCATATGCGCAGGGCCTTTAAAGCTTATAAGGTAGTTGGTGGTAAGTCACGGGGAACTTTCTTGAAGTGAATGAATATTAAGGTAATTTGTTTTCAAAAAAAATAGCTTGTAGTTCTTTTGGGATATAAATACATTTTAAACTGACTATTAAATTATCATATAATATTGTAACAGTGTCCACAACAATCTGGATCAACAGATTGTGTATATTATGTGATGAGGTATATGCATGAAATAGTAAATAACCACCGTAAAAACATCAATCTAACCAAGGTATCACTTTAATTTTTTTCCCTTCATATTTCATGTTTAGCAAATATATGATTAATGTTTCGAAACAATCTTTTAATTGTAGTACTCTGAACAAGTCGGCTCCTATAGCCAAAAAGAAATAAATGAGATTCAGGATAATTTAGCTGATTATATCAAGCAAAACTAGATGTAGTCTTCCTGTATGCTATAGTGTGGAGAGTTTATTTCTTTTCCTATATTGTTGTTCTTTGCTTTGAATCTCTTACTCTCTTACTTCTAGATTAGATCTACATAGTGCAATACCAGATAGTTCGCCTATGTATACTTGTCAGACAGAACTCAAATTCATAATAAGTAACATGGTTACTGTTTTATGTCACAAATAATATACCCCAAATAATAGATTAGAAGCAACCCAAAATGGAACTGGAGCGCAAAAGATACATAGGACGATATTATACATGGTTTAATAGAATAATAATTTGTTTGCGCAGAAAAAGAAAAATAGTTGAAATTTTCAAGTTAATCTATAAATCAATGGGATGGTAATACTGTACAGTTTTGTGAGGCGGTGATTGGATGATTGATGTGTAGATGCAGGCAAAGAAGAGGTAGTAGTTTTGATGTGGTATGGTTGAAAAGTTTAAAACTATTAATTAAGTTTTATAAAAAGTAAACTAAGTTGACCAGGTTATACAAATCAACTACTAATTTATTATGTTTTATGAAAAATAGCTAAGTTAGCCAAGTTTTATGAAAAGTAAACAAGCTTTTGAAAATAACTGGTATTTTCAAAAATTAACCATGGTAGCTGAGTTTTATAAGGGCTAAATAGATTGTACAAATTAAACAAAGTTTACAATAAATTAACTAACTGAAATAAAAATTAACTAAACTTAAAAAAATAACCAATTTTTTAAAAATCAACCAAGTTTGCAAAGTTTTATACAAATTAAAATCAGTTAAAACAATAAAGTTATCTTACAAAATATTTTTTTTATAAATTCTATCTGAGTTTAATAGATTTTATTTTATGAATTCTAACCTAGTTTTATCAACATTTAACTAAGTTTGTTAAATTAACTAAAGTTTATAAAGATTAACAAAGTTAACATGGTTTTACAAAATTAAAAAAATACCATTGTTCATCCTATGTTTTCCAGTATCTAACCATGATCACCCTGTTGGAAGGAGAGATCCCTTGCCAATCGCAGAAAGAGAGCCGTGATTTCTTTTTAGTTCATATGGATAAAATGATTCACTAAGACCCACGCCAGCCACCAAAACCCAGCCTTGACCACCAGAACCCAGCCCTGTAGCCCATTGCCTTTCGCGCTATAATTTTTTAGTGTAACAAATGTAAAGTTTAAATGTGGTCATAACACTTTGTTACTACAGATAGATGTGGTCATAACACAAGGCAGAATATTTACCTGTAATTCATTAAGTATTTAGGAAGAAAATCTGCATACTAAACAAACAAGTGTTAAATTTGAACAAACAGAGGGTAGATTTGGAATATACATGTCTAATTAAATGCTTAATGATAAAACATGAGGAGGAAACACAAATATTCAATAAGTGAATTAAATCATTCATCGTTTACTGCAGTTGAATATGAAAATTTTAATTTGTTTATATTAATATTTTTCTTCAGTGCATACACGAGTAAGAAAATGATATTTCACTATTTTTCTTCTGAAAAACTGAAACATAATTTCAGATATGAAACAACAATAAATTTCTTGAGATATCTCAATAGCAATATTTTGAACGAAAAACGTTCAAATTTTGACAAATGAAGTTTCGGCGAGCTTTCCTGAAATTAACAACATAACTACCAGTATTCCAATAGTTGATTTACAAATAATCGTTTTAACTATTGCATTGGTAATGATGATAATTACTGTTTGTTAAAAAAAAATTGGATGTTTGGTTTTTCTTCTTCATTGCGATGGTATTTGGATATACATTTTAATGGGTCGTTTAATGAAAGAAACAGGTCCTAGCAAGAATGCAACTTGCTTTGTTTAAATGAACTTGCCATTTAGTAAATGTTTTACCATTCAAAGTGATAAAGTTGCCGATGTCGTTTCAATTTTATTGGTGTATCAAGTGAGCTCAAAGTTCGACAACTTATTGATAATGACTTGGTAATGAAAATTTTGTTGTTGTTATAATAATCTTAGGCGATAGTAAGTAAATTAAGGCGACTTCACCTTCCACTCAAAATACCCTTATGTAAGGCGAGTGCAGCCTTACATAATGATCTAACCTCATATCAAATTTTGACAATGGTAGAGGCCGTTGTTGGTCTGATTTACCACCACAATATAACATTCTTTGCCTTTTGGATTCTCAAAATTGAGTTCGACTTTTGCATTTTCTCTCAAGAGTATCATGATGTGATCCACAATTGTCTGTTACTCAGCCGTTAAGCGAGCATCATGATCTTCCACAGCTTTGTTCATGTTGTCTATTATTGGCGAACAAGTCCGCATCCGTTTTGTGCCCAAGGGCATCGAACATGATTTTTTGTTTGGTATCTTGGGTGCCAAATAAAATTTCATGTTTGGTACTTATGTTATGTTGCTGCCACCTTTGTATCTTCGCATATATTACTGGGTAAAAACATTTCCCTTTGAAGTGTATGAAATGGAAGGATAAGACCGCAAAAATCTGAAGAGTTTGAGTAGGGCGCTGGAGAGGTTAGGGCAGGTGAAGAGCGAGGAGGAGTGTGAGGCGATGATAGAGAGATTTTATATCAATGGGGATGGGGTGATCGGTTTCAATGAGTTTGAGGTTATGATGATGTAAGGAGGGGGTGTCAGTCTATGGAGTCTGTATTATTTAATTAGTTCTGTCTGTTTCATGGTGCATGCGTTGTCTTTAAATCAGTATTCAGCCGAGTTCGTTTGAATTCATTTCTTTGTTTAGTTTGGTGTCAGTTACGTATATATGGATTATAGTTGAAAGTAATATACTTCTGTCTACAATAGAAGCTCAGGGTCTTGATCTGTTCTTCTCAAACTCATTCATTAATTAACATAATTTCATTGATAACAAATAATCCTTAGGCATCGTCCTTGCTAGAATCTAGTAAGTCGAAAAATAATTATCATGCCGTCCTAATTTCCACTACTAGAAAGACTTTCATAGGCATGAAAGGGATTAGGTTCTGCCTTCTATGGATAGCCTTAGCAATATTCGCCTAAGGCTCCATTTGGAAATTCTATTGTTCGTGTGCGAGCATTTTACCTAAAATTGTTCTGGCCATCAATGAAATGTTTATATTAAGAGCTTTTTACAACTGCTTAAAAGCATTATGATGCTAAGGCAGGCAATAAATTTTCTCACTAAGGCCATCTCCAACAATACAAGAATCCAGCATGTATATTCACATTGGTTGAGTTCTTCTACTTCATCAGTGGAGAATGAATGAGACTGAATATTCAGTTTGTGTTCATTTTAGAATTCATGAAACTGAATTATAAACGAAGGTCTATTATGAACACTTTATAAATGAATTTTAACAAGTTGTAATTTATAAATTTAACAATTAAAATACAACTTCAAAAAAGTACTATCGGTGGTATGTAACTTCGGTTATAGATAACTCTTGATTATAAGCTAATTGTCGATGCATAGGTGCAAATCTTGGTTGTTCGAGGTTCGCACATATTGTTGCCACCTTTGTTATGTTGCTGTTCTTATTTTTGCTTTTTCAATATATCATTTTACGAAATACATGGAAGAGGCATAGAAGATTAAAGTTATTATTATTTTTTAAACCGCATTTTACGAAATGTCAACAACTAGCATCCATGTAATCTAGATGCTTTGGTCTGACCATATACAAGTTTCCAAAGAAGTTGCATAGTGCTTTTGAACTGTTCTTTTTCCTAGTTGTTATGTACATCCTGCATTCAATACATGCTGAGCCTGATTTTGAGCTGAGCCTGATTTTGCTAAATGTAGAAAATCATAAGAACTGACCATGAAGTTTGTGTTGTTTTCACTATATATGTTGGCATGCTTTCACTGTGTTTGCATGATTTTGCATTTTGTATGGGAGGCAGAGGATGTATGGAAATTAATTGCATAGAACTTAAGTGCAGAAACCCGACCCTGTAGCTCTAGACTTAAGTGCATGAATTATTTTTCTTTATAAGCTAATTGGCAGGTTTTCAGTATGTGTGTTTTTGTTTTAATATTCTTGATTGCCTGAATTTGATAATACATTTACAAACTAATTGCATCATCTTACTTGCTTACTAATATGCTTGTGTTCTCTACTTTATCAGCTTTCTGGTTTGCTCAACCTGGAGGAGAAAAACTGCAAACCATTTGTGGTACTTTTCATGTCACTATTTAAGGTTCTTTGTTTGATATATTTTTATTTGCAGTCAAAATAATGCTATATTGGTTTTTTTTGCAGATGCTGATTCAAGTCATCAATCATGAAGATGGATCGTGCTATTTTAAGTTTTAAGCTGATGAACCATTTTGTTCTTTTGTAGTCATGTGAAGAATGTTAATTTATGATGAAATAAATAATATGTAAGTATTTACACGTATTGGTTGAAGCTTAGCATATGACTAGTTATGACTCATGCAAACTATTTTTGTTATATGATTAGCAATGTTAGTGTTTTCTTGTCAAATAATATAACATTTTTTTGAGTTGCATGTAGATTTCTTGTATTCATATATTTTGTGAATAGCTTATGAGCTAGGAAATGTTGAACTGTATTGACAGCTGAAAATCATAATGGCTGAGATGAAATGCGATCGGATTAGCCTTTGAAATTCATAAATTATTTGCTACTGTTGTAAATAAATCACAGTTGCAAATGCTAAGCTTATCGCATCAGATATTTTAAAACCTGTCGTACAAGGTTAAAGTTTTGAAGTTAAATATCAGTTTCTTGCTACTGGTATGAAACAAATGTCGCTAATGAATTAGCCTACAAAGACTGTTATTATTTATTACCCATCGCAATAAACCATATATTACGGCGGTTTTAAAACCGTCGTAATAAATTTATTCATCTTGCGATGACCGCATATGCGACGGTTGTCAAACGGTCGCAAATAAGGTTAAACGAACGTCACAAATGACCTGTTTTGTAGTAGTGTAGGCTACCTTCAAGCCAAGGCCTATCGCTGAAATAAGCGAACGGACGAAATTGGGAATGGTTGGGAAAGATAAATTGGGGCATAACTTGTATCATGAATCAGGACTGGGATTTGGGGGCATAACCTATGATGAACATGAATAATTGTTTAAAAATGAACAGGCCTAAGTTTACAATAAATAGAAACTGTAACCGCGTTCGGACACAAGGTAAAATTCGACTTGTGGAAGAAGTCTTCCCGAAACCGCTAGCAAATCCAACATCCACAAGTGTTTAATTTAATGTGAGGGGTCTAGTGCATAAATATACACGTAATAGTGCTAAGACACGAGGTTAAGTCCAACTTGTGATAGAAGTCTGCCTAGAACCGCTCGACATATCCAGCATCCACAAGTAGTCAATTTAATGTGAGAGGTCTTATGCATTAACATACATGAACAGAGAGTGATAATAACCTGTGAACCTATAATACTTAACCTATTTAAATCCGTGGGGGTTATATGAACCTGTAAATTTGTGTAAGGGTTAAGTAAACTTGTTTGAATCAACGAGGGGTTAAGTAAATCTGTTAAATCTATGAGGAGTTATATGAACCTGACAAACTTAATCTATTTTATATGTTGGGGTTATGCAGTCTTGTAAATCTGTTAGGCATAACCTATCAAAATCCTAGTAGTGGGGATGCAAGCCTAGAGGTGGCTTGTATCATCTGTTGTGTGGGACCCGTATTAGTCAGTAACCTATACTGATATCAAAAGGAGGACCCTGAACTAGATAGAGGTCAGGGCACACTTACTGAGCTATTATAATAGGTCCATATGGGTGGAGGTGTTTGATGGCGCGTTCTGACGGAGTCATGTGCGTGCATGGATCCGCCATCTCGGGAAAATAAGACGCTATAACACTAGTAGATATGGCTATGTCTATCGGGGGTTGCCATCTTAGGAAGTGATACATCCTACTGTGGGGCCGACACGGGGTATTTACAGGATAGGAAGTCGATCGATTGGGGTAGTAAGTAGGGTACATCTAGTCCTGCCTGTTTAGGTTCCCGTTATTATCATTTGGGGTAACACCTGTCATTTCAGTTGGGCTTGCTTCCATTATCGTTGGGGGTAAAACCCGTCACTAGAAGTACATCTAAGTCTACCATTATGTTTTCGTTGGGATCATTCTGTTTCTGTTGTACTATTATCGGTGTAGAGAAAAGTATTTGGAAGCGTAATCTATTCTGTTCCGTTCATTCTTGTAATGGCCCGCAAATCCGTAATATCTGAGTTGACTACATACATCACACATCCAACCCAAATATCACGAAAATACGAATCAGTTTTTTTAAAAGAAAAAGATAGAAGAAGAACAGAAATAACAACACAGAATCTCACATCGCAACGGAACAAAATATAATATATCATAACTTTTGAAATAAAAAATTTGTACTGTATACACATATCATTATCAGAGTACAACACTTACAACACAGTGGAACAAAACTCTATATAACTAACACTGAAGCCTCCTGCTCCAAGCTCCTTCAGGTAAATCTCTAAAATCCTGAACTACTTGACTGCCCATACAAAATTGGGCACCCAAGAGTTTAGGTAAAACAAAACAAAATAAACTCTAGTTAGTCATGGGACTGGTATGAGTAAACAATTTAAAAACAGTTTGAGAAAATAAACGATATCTCATAAGACCACGCCGTATAACACGGAATAGGTTTTTCCCTTATGGGAATCCAAAAAAATTGATTTAACTTTTAAATCCTTTTGAAAGAAACCGATAATCTTTATATCAAAACTCTTTCGATATTATAATAGTGTCTAAATCAAATAATTAAAAATCTGGTGGAACACTTTCATCTCACGCTCCACATATATAATATACAATCAAAACCGTGAGCAATTATGTAACACCCCGTGTTTTCAATAAACGTTAAAATAACGAATTAAAGAATAATTAATTTTAAACGTGAGAATTAAGGGAAACGGGTTACGCCATTGCGTTGGTTTCGAAATTCTGGTTGAGGTAGAGTCCGAGTTTGCGTGAATTGGACTTTGTCTGAAGAAGTTATGGCCTTCGGAAGTTTCAAAAATTGATGAATAAACCTATGATGTTATGAATTGCAAAACAGAATTGTATCAAGTTGATTTATGTTTATTCATGTCTATTCTATCGTATATACCTATGAATTATTGTGGTTTATCGAACCTATTATGTTATATGGAAATTGGTGAATAAACCTGTGATGTTATGAAATTAGCATATATACGTTTGGTGATATTATGATACATGCAAGTTTTAGGCTAAGTCACGTCATTTATGCTTAATTGTTTAGATCCATTATGCATACATGTTTAGATCTATGACCCTGTATAATTTGGTGATTATATCTATACGTTTTATGTCAATTTATAAATTATGCCATGTTTATGCAAGCTAAGTGATGCTATCATGTTATGAATACATGTAAGTTTATAGGTTAGAAATAAGATTATGTAAACCTATATGTTTAGATCTACAACTTTATATGTTAGAACCATACGCCTTTATGTTAGATCAATATTAGCATGATTAAATCCCTATGCAAGTTCACCACTACATGTCTAACTAGATTTTGGTAGTTCTTTGTAAAACTATTATTTTATGACTCATGTTGCATGGATCTAGTTTGCAAGTTCATAATTAGAAGTATATTATGCCAAGTACATGTGACACATCTGTAGTTAGATCCATATTTTTTGTATGATGTTGGAATGCTGCAAATTCCCCTTTTTCCCCCTTTTAGTTTATTAGTTAGGCTAAAATGTCGAGCCTAACATCCTATGTAATTTTGCGAACGTACAACGCGGGTAACGTTGGGGAAAACATGAGAATTATGCATAATTAACATATTTGGATCATAACCATGTAAATGGTATGGCATTGTAATGGTATAATTTACTTACCAAAAATTATGAATTTGATTTAGAAAGAAAGTGGGCCATGATAATAAATTGTTGGCTAATTTACATAAAAGAATAAATATGTAAATTTAGAAAAGACGAATATGCCTAACCCGAGGTTAGACTGAGTTGTGGTGTAAAACTGACCGGAACCGACCGGCACATCCAGTGATACCTATCTAATGTGGGTAGTTAGTGCATTGAGCCCAAAAAGGACCCGAGGTTTGACGTGGTGTAAAACTGCCCGAAACCGACCGACACATCCAGTGACCACAACAATACCTGTCTAATGTGAGTGGTTGGTGCTCTAATAAAGCTAAGTCAAGAGTGGTTGGGTTAAGTCAATTAAGGAAACACTTGACCAATTCAACATGTTAGCTAAACTGATGGGTGGGGTTAGGTAAATTCGGATACTTAACCTATTTAACATGTTGGCTAGAAAACCCTAGTAACGGGGACCCATTTCAGCAGTAACCCACATAGATGTATCATGGGACCCTGAACTAGGCAGGGTGGGGCACGATTACTGGGTTGATTATAAGCGGTCAAAAAGCACCGGCGGTGGTGGATCAGTGTAGGTTCCGGCGAAGTACGGGCGTGCACGTACTCCAGAGTGGACAAAGCAGGCACTGGACATTAGTAATCGTACACTGTGCATCTTGAATCATGTCGGGTGGCCATCATAGGATTTGATATACCCCATGTTGGGACTAGCACAGGTATCTACAGTCAAACGGGGGCAGAATGACACACGTTATAAATGTATGCGAGTGGGAGCCGATCAATATAAGGGGATCATTTCACCATGAGCACGTGGTGCTGGTTGGACAAATATACGTAGGTGCAGAGAATTAAACATGGGTGCGATGTATATTCGGTTATCCTGCCTTATATAGCTTTATGTTAGTTTGTTGTTCTGAGACTGTCCTATTTTCAGTTTATTCCTGTCATGACCCTTTTCCTTATTCACACACTGAAAAGTCACTAGACTTACTCAGACTTATGTCTGACCCATTTTTCTTTCGTCTTCTTTTCTTCCATTTGCTCCCCCCTCAGGTAGCCAGGGAGGGAATAGCTCAGCTTAATTCGGACCGTTCATCTTTCCAAGCTTGAAGTCTCTGTGATGTACGGCTTGGAACCTGTTATCTTTGGCTATGGCTTTGGACACACTAGACTTGGGGATTTATGCAGTTTTATTTATGATTTATGCTTCTTTAATAATCAAGACAGAAATTATGATGTAATAATTTGGGAGTTGGTTTGAAACAGTTTGTTGTAATGTTTTGTTATGAACCATGTTTGAAATAAAGAAATGTTTGTTTTCCGCTGCTTATATATATATATATATATATATATATATACATATATATATATATGTCTTGTAAATTATCTGTGTCTTTTACCTATAATGCTCCATCGAAGTTAAGGCATTCCCTTTGTTAGTGACCTTAACGGAGGTGAGGTGTTTCACTTGGTATCAGAGCAAAGGTTTACTAGATTAGATAAACGTTTTTGAAAACTATTTTCAAAAAGAACCATTTTTTAAGAGAAAGTGTTATTTCATTTTAAAAGGCATAATCCCCCAAAGCCATATGCATTATCTTTCAATCCTTTGTTTTGAATCTTTCCTCTTTCGTTTCAGCCTGTCTGGGAATCTTAACCTTCCAGAGGGTGTACCGATACCTGGCTGGTTCAGGAGTTACCTAGAGGCTAGGGCCAACGACGCAGGCCCAGCAGACATTCCTCCTCCCCCAGCTGCAGCGGTTCCTCCTCCTCCTCGTGCAAATGCTTTCTCAAAAATATATAGGGACTTTCGAGCTATGGGTGGAAAGAACATCAATGGAAATGAATCCTTCGTGGAACCAAGAAACTGGCTCAAAGAAACCGAGGATTTGTTCGATATCTTTGAAGTGGATGACAGGCAGAAGATACAGTTAGTGGTATGGTTGCTCAAAGAAGAAGCTTCCTATTGGTGGGAAGTCACTAACGCTGAAAGACTAATTGAAACTTGGATGGATTTTAGTATGAGGTTTGAAATGAAATTCCTCTCACAAGCTGAACGAAGCCTACAGATGGAGAAGATCTTAGCTCTCAGACAGGGAAGTATGTCGGTCAAGGAATACGTTAACCAATTTAATCAGCTGGCTAGGTTCGAATTGGAGTTAGTGAACACTCCACATAAGAAGGCTCTCCGCTTTGTCAAAGGATTGAATGAGCCACTGCACAGCATAGCTATGTCCCATATACCAATGGGTGCGAATTATGAAAGACTGGTGGACATGGCACCGTTACAAGAAGAAGATAAGGTTGGCAAGAAGGAGACAAAGGTGGAACCATCTCAAGATAAGAAAGGGGAAGGATCACAGAGTAAGAAGACAGATTCCAAGAAAGGCGGGAAAAACAACAAAACCCATGACAAGAGGAAGTGCAATTTGTGTGGCATTCCTGGACATCTGGTTAAGGACTGCAAGAAGAAGAAAAGGAAGACGAGTGGTTGTTTCCATTGCGGCAAGGCAGGACACATTGTTAGGGACTTCCCAAGAAAGCAAGGGCAAGGGCAGAGAGTTGGATCTACTTCTGGAGGGCAGGTTCATGCTCTCATGGCACCTCCGCAAGAACAAGGTAGAAATATTTCTGTTGAGAGTTTAGTTTATCTTTTTGATCATCTTGTTCATACGCTCTTTGATTCTGGCGCATCGCACTCTTTTATATCTACTGCATTAGTTGAATCTTTGCGCCTAGACACCAGTTTAGTAAAGGATCCCTTGGTTGTTTCAAATCCAATTGGGGGCTCAACTTATTTGTCAATGATTTGTTTGGATTTGGAAATTTCTATATTAAGTGTGGGGTTTAGATGTAATGCCTATGTTTTGGGCTTCACGGGCTATGGGTTGATTCTAGGCATGGATTGGCTATCCAGTAATGGTGCCATCCTCGATTGTGAAAAGAGAGTGGTTAGACTCATGACTCACCTTGGTAGCACTCTCAAAATTTCTTGTAATCCCATGAACTCTGTTATGCTTAGCTACCTAGAATCTCTTGATGCATCTATTGAGAATTTGCAGTCTGTTAGAGTAGTCCGTGAATACTCAGATCTCTTTGAAGAGGTTAAAGGGTTACCTCCGAAATGGGAGATAGACTTCCGCATATACCTTGTTGATAATGCAAAACCCGTCGCTCTACCCGTTAGACACATGGCTCCAAGGGAGAGGAAAGAACTCAGCAAGCAAGCTAAAGAGCTGCTTGAGAAGGGATTTATGAGGCAGAGTATTTCTGAATAGGGTGCTCCAGTAGTGTTCGCAACTAAAGCGGACGGTTCGCTTCGCCTATGCATTGATTATAGGGAGCTAAAATAACTGACCAAGAAGAATAGGCACCCACTCCCAAGAATAGATGACTTGTTCGATCAGCTTGTAGGTGCATCAGTTTTCTCCCAACTAGATTTAGCTATCGGGTTTCATCAGCTGAGAGTGGCTGAAGACAGCATTGACAAGACTGCGTTCAGAACTCCGGATGGTTTCTTTGAGTGGCTTATCATGCCTTTTGGCCTGACAAACATACCCGCTTACTTCGTCGATTTGATGAGCAGGGTGTTCAGGGAGTTCCTTAATAAGTTTGTGGTGGTCTTCGTAGACGACATTTTGATTTTCTCGAAGAGTGAGGAAGAGCATGCTCAACATCTAAACAAAGTCATGGACACTCTTCGTGCACACCAGTTAAAAGCCAAGTTCTCCAAATGCCACTTCTAGAGGGAAGAAGTAAGGTTTCTTGGACACGTGGTGTCCAAAGAGGGATTAGCTGTGGACCCCGCAAAAGTAGTTGCGGTGCAAGATTGGAAGGTCCCACGGAATGCAACCGAAGTCCGAAGCTTCCTTGGGCTAGCAGGCTTTTACCGGAAGTTCATCAAAGATTTTGCGAAAATCTCAGCTCCACTCACAAAGTTGACAAAGAAGAACTTAATTTTCACTTGGGACTTGGATTGCGATATTGCTTTCTAACGCTTAAAAAGAGCTCTAACAACAGCCCCAGTTATGACATTGCCGGATGGGAGCAAGATGTTTACCGTATACACGGATGCTTGTGGTACGGGACTAGGTGCTGTCTTGATGCAAGAGGGGAAGGTAGTAGCTTATAGAGGCAGGAAGTTGAAAGTACATGAGAAAAACTACCCAACCCACGATGTAGAGTTGGCTGCCATCGTCTTAAATATTGGTTCCATTATCTCCTAGGTGAGAAGTTTGAATTATATACTGACCATAAATCGTTGAAGTACCTTTTCTCGCAGAAAGATCTTAAGTTAAGGCAACAAAGGTGGATGGAATTCTTAGCATCCTACGATTTCGAGATTTCCTATACCCCTGGCAAGGGCAATGTAGTAGAGGACGCCTTGAGTAGAAAGAGGCTGACCTTAAGCCCTCTCTTTGTAGAAAGGCAGAGCTTGGAGTATGTAGCCAACTTTGATTTTAGACCCTCTGTCGATCATGTGACTGGTTTGTTAGCATCGTTAGAGGTGCGGCCTACTCTTTTGGACTCAATAGGGATCGCACAACGTGAAGACCCTCAGCTAGTTGATGTGATAGATAAGTTAAGTAGGGGTGAGACTTCTAGTCACCTCAATAGATACTCCATCGATGATAAGGGTTGGTTGAGACGGGATGGAAGGCTATGCGTCCCACAAGTAAGGGATTTGGTGAAGAAAGTTCTTGAAGAAGCACACTATTCCAAGTTGACCATACACCCCGGTGGAGACAAGATGTACAAAGACATCAAAAGGGTTTTCTTTTGGGATGGCATGAAGAGGGATGTAGCTGAATTCGTCTTGAAGTGCTTAGTATGCTAGCAAGTCAAGGCGGAACAAAAGAAGCCTGGTGGTTTGCTTCATCCTCTAGAGGTCCCACAGTGGAAATGGGATAGCATCATGATGGACTTTATTGATGGGCTACCTAGGTCAAGAAGAGGCAATACCAGTATTTGGGTAATAGTGGACAGGCACACAAAAGCCACTCACTTCATACCCGTTAAGAGTAGAAGGACTGCCTCATCTCTAGCATCCATATATCTTAAAGAGATAGTTCGACTCCATGGGATACCCTCCAGCATTGTTAGCGACCGAGATCCTATCTTTACGAGAGAGTTTTGGAAGAGCTTGCAAGAAGCTGTAGGCACACAGTTATGCTTAAGCACGGCCTATCACCCCCAAACCGATGGTCAGACAGAGAGAGAGTGAACAGAGTATTAGAAGACCTCTTTCTTGAATTCGGAGGAACATGGGAGGATCATCTTCCTTTGGTGGAGTTTGCCTACAACAATGGCTACTAAGCCACCATTGGTATGGCACCCTTTGAAGCTTTATATGGAAGACCGTGCTGATCACCAACTTGTTGGTGGGAGTCTACAATAAGCTCATACTTGGACCAGATATGATTAGAGAAACTTCAGAGAAGGTGGATTTGATACGAAAAAGAATGAAGATTGCCCAAGATAGACAAAAGTCCTACACAGATAAGAGAAGGACCGACCTTGAGTTTGAGGTTGGGGACAGGGTTTTCCTTAAAGTATCTCCTTTGAGGAACGTCGTTCACTTCGGATCCGCAGGAAAGTTGGCACCAAGATTTGTAGGGTCGTTTCCTGTCATTGAAAGGATTGGGAAGATGGGTTATAGAGTAGAGCTTCCTGAAAGATTGGCTGGAGTTCGTAATGTCTTTCACGTTTCTCACTTACGAAAGTGCCTACATGAGTCTGCGGAAGTGGCGGAACCAAGCATATTAGAGGAAGTAGAAGTAGAACGAGAGGCGAATGTGAGAAGAGTTCCAACTCATATCTTGGGTACAGAAGTTAAAAAGCTACGCAACCGCGAAGTCAAACTTGTAAAAGTTCAATGGAGTGACGCTGAGGAAGATGCGACTTGGGAGACTGAGGCCAAAATACGCGCAACCTACCCTTTTCTTTTTGAGGGTACATCTTTGATCTCTTTTTCCTTAAGTTTGTTCATGCTCATATCTATCTTTTTAGTATTTTCCTCAGTGATGTTCTCGATCCTTAGGTAGAAACCAATGGATGTAAACATGCATTTGAAACATGTTATGGTTGATGGTTGCAAGTGGTTGCTAGTGGTTGCTTGTGGATGCATATACACACACTTTAGGTATTAGATCGGCTCAGTCACTTTCATATTGCATATGCATATATGTGCTTATATATGATTGAAACTTGATGTGTTATCATGTGGATGTTGCATTTGTATGAATGATTGTGCACTCATGTAGAAAGTATGATTAGGGAAGAATGCATACATTATGGACACATGATACCGACATGACTTGCATTAATGAGGCCAACTGAATCAGTAGACCGCCTGATTTTGCATTAGATAGGGACATATACGCACACTGTGCATATGATCATGAAGCATTAGAAGTATT
Source organism: Allium sativum (assembly GCA_030737875.1). Taxonomy (NCBI): domain Eukaryota; kingdom Viridiplantae; phylum Streptophyta; class Magnoliopsida; order Asparagales; family Amaryllidaceae; genus Allium; species Allium sativum. The sequence goes on from CM060926.1 coordinate 840,864,073, forward strand.
TTAAGGACAATGGATGCTTGTGTTTGATGGTTGAGTAGATGGATGATTGGATGGTAGGATATACGTTCTCCTTGACTTGAAGATTTAGGGGACGAAATCCTTTAAGGGGGGAGAATGTAACACCCCGTGTTTTTGATAAACCTTAAAGTAACGAATTAAAGAGTATTTAATCTTAAATGTGAGAATTAAGGAAAATGGGTTATGCCATTGCGTTCGTCTTGGAATTCTGGTTGAGGTAGAGTCCAAGTTTGCGTGAATTGGACTTTGTCTGAAGAAGTTATGGCCTTCAGAAGTTTCAAAATTTCAAATTTCAAATTTAAACTCGAAAGAGGGCAGGGTAGGATAAATTCCCGCCCTGGCCAGGTCGATCAGGAGGTCGACCCTAGTGTCGACCTACCCTACAGGTCGACCTGGAGGTCGACCCTAGTGACGACCTACCCTACAGGTCGACCTACCCCCCCCCCCCCCCCGGGGCAGATCTGAAAGGATGATGATTTCTGACTCCTTGCTGAGTCATTAGGGCTGAGGTGTTATCCTATCTTGACTAGATGGTCTTGATTACTTCTAGGGTTAATCTGACGGCTCTAAATTAATTAAACCTCTATAAAAGCAACCTAACTCTCAACCCTAAATCACAAATATTCATACCAAGAGCCTCCATGCTGTCAATGGTGAACCTAGAATAGTCGTCATCTCTTTCAACTCAAAGGCAAGATTGAAGCTACGTCAAAAATTAAATCTAATCTAATTCAACTAAGCAAATTCAACTATCTACATCAAAGGCGAGCAATTCAATTTTAGAATATAGATCCCAGAACTCAAGAATTCCTTTTTGGTTGTAAGTGTAGTTATCTTTCAAATGTGAATGAATTAAAGACATGGTTTGTAATCAATTGTAAAATAGAATTGTATCAAGTTGATTTATGTTTATTTATGTCTATTCTATCGTATATGCCTACGAATTATTGTGGTCTATCGAACCTATTATGTTATGTGGAAATTGGTGAATAAACCTATGATGTTATGAAATTAGCATATATACGTTGGGTGATATTATGATACATACAAGTTTTAGGCTAAGTCATGTCATTTATGCCTAATTGTTTAGATCCATTATGCATACATGTTTAGATCTACGACCTTGTATAATTTGGTGATTATATCTATATGTTGTATGTCAATTTAGAAATTATGCCATGTTTATGCAAGCTAAGTGATGCTATCATGTTATGAATACATGCAAGTTTATAGGTTAAAAACATGATTATGTAAACCTATATGTTTAGATCTACAAATTTATATGTTAAAACCATATGCCTTTATGTTAGATCAATATTAGCATGATTAAATCCCTATGCAAGTTCACCATTACATGTCTAACTAGATTTTGGTAGTTCTTTGTAAAACTATTATTTTATGACTCATGTTGCATGGATCTGGTTTGCAAGTTCATAATTAAAAGTATATTATGCCAAGTTCACGTGACACATGTGTAGTTAGATCCATATTTTTTGCATGATGTTGGAATATTGCAAGTTACCCTTTTTTCCCCTTTTAGTTTATTAATTAGGCTAAAATGTCGAGCCTAACATCCTATGTAATTTTGCGAACGTACAATGAGGGTAACGTTGGGGAAAACATGAGAATTATGCATAATTAACATATTTGGCTCATAACCATGTAAATGGTATGGCATTGAAATGGTATAATTTACTTACCAAAAATTAAGAATTTGATTTAGAAAGAAAGTGGGCCATGACAATAAATTGTTGACTAATTTAAATAAAAGGATAAATATGTAAATTTAGAAAAGACGAATATGCCTAACCTGAGGTTAGACTGAGTTGTGGGGAAAACTGCCCGTAACCGACCGGCACATCCACTGACCACAACAATACCTGTCTAATGTGGGTGGTTAGTGCATTGAGCCCAAAAAGGACCCGAGGTTAGACGAGTTGTGGTGTAAAACTGCCCGGAACCGACCAGCACATCCAGTGACCACAACAATACCTGTCTAATGTGAGTGGTTGGTTCTCTAATAAAGCTAAGTCAAGAGTGGTAGGGTTAAGTCAATTAAGGAAACACTTAACCAATTCAACATGTTAGCTAAACTGATGGGTGGGGTTAGGTAAATTCGGACACTTAACCTGTGGCTGGAAAACCCTAGTAACGAGGACCCATTTCAGCAGTAACCCACATAGATGTATCATGGGCCCCTGAACTAAGCAAGGTGGGGCACGATTTCAGGGCTGATTATAAGCGGTCAAAAAGCATCGGCGGTGGTGGATCAGTGTAGGTTTCGGCGGAGTACGGGCATGCACATACTCCGAAGTGGAAAAAGCAGGCACTGCGCATCAGTAGTCATACACTGTGCATCTTGAATCGTGTCGGGTTGCCACCATAGGATTTGATACACCACGTGGTGGGACTAGCACAGGTATCTACAGTCAAGCGGGGGCAGAATGACACACGTGATAAATGCATGCGAGTAGGAGCCAATCGATATAAGGGGATCGTTTCACCATGAACGCGTGGTGCTAGTTGGACAAATATAAGTAGGTGCAGAGAATTAAACAAGGGTGTGATGTATATTCGGTTATCCTGCCTTATATAGCTTTATGTTAGTTTGTTGTACTAGTACTGTCCTACTTTCAGTTTATTCCTATCATGACCCTTTTCCTTATCCACACACTGAAAAGTCACTAGACTTACTCAGACTTATGTCTGACCCATTTTTCTTTCGTCTTCTTTTCTTCCATCCCCCCTCAGGTATCCAGGGAGGGAATAGCTCAGCTTAATTCGGACCGTTCATCTTTCCAAGCTTGAAGACTTTGTGATGTATGGCTTGGAACCTATTTTCTTTGGCTATGGCTTTGGACACACTAGACTTGGGGATTTATGCGGTTTTATTTATGATTTATGCTTCTTTATATAATAATCAAGACAGGAATTATGATGTAATAATTTGGGAGTTGGTTTGAAACAGTTTGCCATAATGTTTTGTTATGAACCATGTTTGAAATAAAGAAATGTTTGTTTTCCGCTACTTATATATATATATATGCATTGTAAATTATCTATGTCTTTTACCTATAATGCTCCATCGAAGTTAAGGCATTACCTTTATGAGTGACCTTAACAGAGGTGGGGTGTTTCAACTTATTGGGTAATGAATTTCCAACTATGAGAAGGTATGGAACCACCTTCTGATTGTGTATCTCTAGAGGAGAATACACTGGGTTCAATAAGAACATCTTGTAACCCGACCACAAATGACTGACCACTCATTTCGCTTGAGTATATCGAATGTATATCACCAACGGTAGGGATCAACAACCGTTTCCTGAATGGGACAACATCGAATAAATTGAAGAATGAAATGAATATCCCTAGATAGGTAATAATGCACCCTAATGGAAGCTACCTACATAGCCATGCTGCCTGCCTAATTTTTGTCATTTCCCGGTTGTTAAGGCCTAAGGCTACGATTACTTATCATTCATTGATAGCACAATCACTTTAAATGCCACATTGTCAGATCCATTAATCACTAATTGATTTTCACAAATATATTCTGGATATTATGCTAAGAGAATAAATTATCCGCCACCATATATATTTACATAGATCAACATATATGATCATTGGAAATACTTCGTCAGACATTTAACCATACACTTCATTCTGGGACTGAACGAAACCGAAGGCACAATTTCTATTAATAGAAAAAGCTCTTGCATTCTATTTCACCCCTGATTATCTTCATGTAATCTGATTCGCAACGCTACTGCCAATACGGAGTGGTTCTCGGATAATAATCCAACCGGTCCCTCCATATTAACAACGATATTGGCAAACACTTCGATAGTCGGTTATTTAACTATCGAAGAAAAAACAAACATTCAATCAAAGCATCAAACAAATCACTGGACCTTTTAATTAATATTTCATTAATTAAAACACTTCTCCATTTCCTTATCCATATTCATTAACACGATATTTTCGGTAATCATCTTGGCTTCTTATGCTATTGGGATAAACATTTCCATATATCGCCTTCTTTTATTTTCTATACTTAGGAAATATATTCTATTTATGATTGGAAAACATTCAAATTACTTATCTCTTTCATGATCCGTCCATTTCTACACTCAGGAAATATTTATTATTATATTTCCAAAATTCCACTTACTTGGTTTAAAACGAATGTTGTGTAAAACATCGTTACAACAACCCAAAATATTTCATTCAACTATATTTCTATAAACATTTATCTCCGAGACTAAATCCTCCCATTTATCGGTTAATAATTTAATCAATCAAGTTGGGGTATAATTACCTCTCAGACCTTGACTGAATCATCATTAACTTCAAAACAGGCAAGACCACTTGCCTCGAATAATCAACGCCATACAAATAAATTATTCATTTTTAAAACCGTATATGTTTCTCTTTCTAATTTTACCAGATTTAATTATACATTTTCCTTTTATTTATAATATTCTATTTTAAGTTCGTTTACTTATCGAATTCTATATATATCGCTACATTGATTTCTAACTATCAAAATTTCCTAAAAATATTCTAACTCCTAAATTTCCAAAAATGTTTTCCATAACCTCCTTTGTACGGGTCACTCGATATAACTACAAAACGCCTCTCTAGGCCCTTTCCATTCAAAAAGAAAATTAAAAAGCCAAGCGGCTTGCCGATTCGGCGCATAATCTCATATGGAATTTAAACATGTACCTTATTCTCGGACACTAAATTTATAAACTTCATGTACTTTATTCCAAACCTTCTTAACACATATCCAAATATTCCCATTTGGTTTCAACTCAATCCATTCGTCTTAATCCAATTCGCTAATTTATTTTCTAATTAGCTATTTTGCCAATGACTTCTTTGCTTGAACTTAACATGTTCAAATATAATACCAACTTGCTTATAAACGAATTGAATTCCATTTTCAATTCATTGTTAAATTTATATTTGATTTTAAATTCCTAAATTATCAAAATGATAATTTATTTCACTAAATTTATTACACTGTTTATAAATTCAACTTCTTTGTTCATATATTAAAACAAGTTCCATTTCATATCTACTTGAAACCCAATTCATTTTATATTCCGAATCCTAAAATAAAACTGTCGTTCCCTTTTCAAAATTATTTCAAATTATATTTTAAATTCATACTTGAATTTAAGATTACCAATTATCTCTTGATAATTTTCTCACTATATTTATAAACATCGTTTATAAATTTACTTGTTTTACATTTAAACAAGTCCATTTCGAAATCTATTTAAACCCAAAAATATTATTTTGGAAATTTCTATTTATTATAATTTATCTATATAAATATAGAATCTATTTTCATATCCTAATTTAAACTTCTATTTAATACAATCCTGATATCTTTTCTGAAAATATTTTACTTAAATGAATTTGATCTAATCGAATTCAAATCATAAATCCATAGTTTTGATTCAATTTACATTCTGAATATCAGAATAAATTTCCTGGTTTACCTTTTTAACATAATTCCTAATCCTCATTTTAAATTCATATTTAAATTTAAATATTTAAATTATCCAATGATAAATTTTCCCTCTTTCCTTATAAAGACAGTTTATATTACTTGTTTATATATTTTTAAACAAGTCTTAATTTCAAATCTAGTCGAAATTAAATTTCTACTTTGGAATAATAAATTTCCACTTTTACATTCACATCTAAATTTACATTTTCCAAATTATCTAAATGATAATTTTTCCCGTCCCATTTATAAACACCATTTATAAATTCACTTCAATTCCCTGCATTATTTTATTTATAAACATCGTTTATAAATTTCAGTACTTGTTTTATTTAGTCAAAACAAGTCAATATTTTTGGTCAATTCGAATTTCAAATTTTATTTTTTAAAAAATAGAATTTCCCGTTTAAATCTTAAAATCTCTTTTTAAAATATTTTTATAGATCAACATTCAGGCCCCAGTGATATTTAAACAATCAAACCACTCAATTATCAATCAACATATCATATATGATAATATATGTGAAAACAAACAAATAATAATATTTTTGAGGAATCCAGTTGGATCCCTCCAACCTGTTTTCCTGCATCCACAGACGTTAGCTAACATAAATAATACCTATCCTGCTTCGAGTCGGGATATCACGGTATAGAAGGTTATCCACGATCATAGTGTGGGGCGTATAGGGTTATCCGCTAATGATACTGAGGGAATCCGCTAATGGTACTGCAGGAACTATTCAATCACCAATATATATATATGTATATACAATAACCACAAACATCAATCCTAAATAACTAATATATTTACATAATAGCCACAATAATATTTAAATGCAACCAAAAAACAAACAAATTGTCTTGAACAATAAAAATAATTTAAATATAATTCCTGAGTGAGAATTACTCACCGTGATTATTCATCGAAAAAGAAATTCGTTTTCTAATTAAATTAAACTTGTGTTTAATTTAATTGAAACCTCTATCTGGCACCAATCGAGCACAACCTAATTCATTCCAAAGTATTCATTTTCGCTACCCTATCGTAATTCATTTTTGTGAAATTCTGATCACATATAAATAAAATATGCGAGTTATAAATTTTATCCCGAATTAAATAGCAAATTTAGTTAACTAAGTACCATTAACCTAAAATATCATAATTGGATTTAATTACCTTTAATCGAACTTAAGTTCTGCCTCAAAAGTTCAAATACAGTAGCCTGCTTCCATTGCCGAACTTCTCCCCATCTCTCACAGTACAACTTCCTCCTGTAGCCTAAACTACAAACCCACAGACGCACTCATCTACCTCCAGTTCACTTCCATATTAACCTCGCGCGCCACTTCTAGGTTATTGCAACTTCGATTCAGCACCCTCGATCGCTACGTGCTTCAAAAACTCAACTTCTAGCATCGCCTGAATTACTGATCACCATACTAAGATCGAACAGAGCCTCCCTCCAAGACCTACTGACCTCACGCGCTTTACTCCTGGCGCTGAGTTTAGACCTGGCGATCTTAGATCGCGAACCCTCCCTTTTTCCATCGACTTGACTCAACTCCGCTTCAATCTCTGACGTGGCAAACTCTAGCTTCGAGGTTGTCTCAACGTCATTCACAATCCTCAGAATTCAAAATCGATTTCAAATTCAATCCCATTTTCTCTTCTTTTTTTTATAACCAGAAGTCGATTTATTTTGCTGAAGAAACGTAAAGGTTAAATAAAAGGGGCGGTCTTGGTTTTTTATGCTTGCGAATTGATTTTGTTGTTGTAGAGATTTGGAGACAGAAGTGGATTCCGAATTTAAAAGCAAAAAAATGGCATGTGTTCCTTATTATTTTGCTATGCAAAAGAAATAAAAGGGGAAGGTTATGCTTGATTTATGGAAGAGCGACACTTAAGCATTAAGGAAATTTGTCTGTACTAAGTATAACTAGGATATTGGGTGGACTAGGTACAGTACATGGCTTTAAATGTGATTTGAGTTAATGTGGTGATTTCATACTTATCCGTTTAAGTTTTAAAATAATATATTTCGGGGTTCTGAACTCCAATCGCAACACAATAACCGGCATTTCTAGCGTTATATCACTATTTTGGACACATTGGGACATTTTCTAAAGCCCAATCTGATCGTACAGAGAAGATATTAATTTAAAATATAAATTAAATTCAAAATAATTTAATTCCTAGATAATGGTTTATTATTATTATCGTTTATATTCAAATAGAAATTCTATCAACTATTTGAATCATTCTAACTCAGTTTTAATTTTGAATTGAATTAGTTCATATTCCTGTATTTGATAATTATATATATATTCGAAATAAATCATATTTCGATTATCGATAACTCTGTATAGAATATCATTTATATTATCAACTCCATATTTAAAACAATATTAAATATTTATAATTAATCGACCAAAAATCTGGGTTGTTACATTCTTCTCCCCTTAAAAGAATTTCGTCCCCGAAATTACTAAGGTAGGAAAATGCTACAAACCCATTTACTTTCCAAAATCCATTTATGTTGAACTCAACATTTTAAATTTCTACAACTTTAATCCCAACCAAACTTTTGGTTTTCATTCGTATTGAATATTATTATCTGAATGATTTAAAATCAATTCATATTCCATTCAAATTGATTCTGATCAATTTATTCACTTCGAGCCACTTCGATCCATTTAACTTAAGTTAAATTTAAATTCCAGAGTTCGAATTCCCGGGTTTCGATTTCATGTGTTTTCGAATCACATAAATACATATCTATATATTTATTTCCATCACAAATTCAAAACTTTTGAATTTTCAAACCAGCTCGTTTACTTTCAAACAAATTTTCAACAAAACTTTTCTATGGTAGCAATTTATCGCTTAGAAACTCGAAAATGAACACTAATGACGCTGCAGTCATCATCAGAATTATTTCCTAGCTATTGAAGTGAGTTCAGTGCTTTATTACTTCCAACATCCATCTAAAAATGATTTTTATTCAAAAATCCTTCCAAAACAAAGCCATATTATTTTAATATACTTCGAAAATATTTTTCCAAACACCGAGGATTTAAATTTCAAACTCTGATTTAAATCCAATACCAGTTCATCTCATTTGTATAATTCATTTACATACAAATTTTATTTGGTTATATATAACCATTTCAATTTTATAATCCTCGTTTAATTATAACGATATCAATCAACACATGCAATATTATAATAATTTTAGAAATTATCTCTTTCTATATCAAAATAGAATTTTGGGTAAAATCATTTCATTTACCTACTTTAAAACAATATCATGTCGAATTTTTCTGTTCAATCGTTTAGAAATTCCTATCGACTTTTTGGCATCCCAGAATTCGATCAGAATTTATAAATCACTAACCAGACTAGCCAACACAATATAAAAAAGTTTTTATATCAATTAACAAATACGCGCTCTCGCATATACACTCAACTCATTCTAGGGTACTACTGACCCTATCTCTAATGAGCACAAACCACCAAAGCCTAGGTATTCGCTCAACCTAAGCTCTGATACCAACTGTAACGGCCCGTAAATCCGTAATATCTGAGTTGACTACATACGTCACACGTCCAACCCAAATATCATGAAAATATGAATAATTTTTTTAGAAGAAAAAGATAGAAGAAGAACAACAACACAGAATCTCACATCGCAACGGAACAAAATATAATATATCGTAACTTTTGAAATACAAAATTTGTACTGTATACACATATCATTATAAGAGTACAACACTTACAACACAGCAGAACAAAACTTTATATAACTAACACTGAAGCCTCTTGCTCCAAGCTCCTTCAGATAAATCTGTAAAATGCTGAACTACTTGACTGCCGTAAAAAATTGGGCACCCAAGAGTTTAGGTAAAACAAAACAAAATAAATTCTAGGTCAGTCATGGGATTGCTATGAGTAAACAATTTAAAAGAAGTTTGAGAAAATAAAAGACATCTCATAAGACCACGACGTATAACACGGAATGGGTTTTTCCCTTATAAGAATCCATCAATTAATTTAACTTTCAAATCCTTTTGAAAGAAAATGATAATCTTTATATCAAAACTCTTTCGATATTATAATAGTGTCTAAATCAAATAATTAGAAATCTAGTGGAACGCTTTCATCTCACGCTCAATATATATAATATACAATCAAAACCGCGAGCACTTATTGGGTAATGAATTTCCGACTATGACAAGGTATGGAACCACCTTCCGATAGTGTATCTCCGGAGGAGAATACACTGGGTTCAACAAGAACATCTTGTAACCAGGCCACACATGACCGACCACTCATTTTGCTTAAGTGTATCGAATGTATATCACCAACGGTTGGGATCAGCAATCGTTTCCCAAATGGGACAGCATCGAAAAAATTGAAGAATGAAATGAATATCTCTAGATAGGTGATAATACACCCTAATGGAAGCTACCCACATAGCCATGCTGCCTGCCCAATTTTTGTCATTTCCCGGTTGTTGAGGCCTGAGGCTACGATTACTTATCATTCATTGATAGCACAATCACTTTAAATGCCACATTGTCAGTTCCGTTAATCACTAATTGATCTGCACAAATATATTCTGGATATTATGCTAAGAGAATAAATTCTCCGCCACCATATATATTTACACATACCAACATATATGATCATTGGAAATACTTCGTTAGACATTCGTCCATACACTTCGTTCTGGGACTGAACGAAACCGAAGGCACAATTTCTATTAATAGAAAAATCTCTTGCATTCTACTCCGTCTCTGATTATCTTCATATAATCTGATTTGCAATGCTACTAATAATACGGAGTGGTTCTCGGATAATAATCCAACCGGTCTCTCCATATTGACAATGATATTGGCAAACACTTCGATAGTCGGTTATTTAACTATCGAAGAAAAAAACATTCAATCAAAGCATCAAACAAATCACTGGGCCTTTTAATTAATATATCATTAATTATCCATTTCCTTATCCATATTCGTTAACACGATATTTTCAATAATCATCTTGGCCTCTTACGCTATTTGGAAAAACATTTCCGTATATCGCCTTCTTTTATTTTCTATGCTTAGGAAATATATTCTATTTGTGATTGGAAAACATTCAAATTACATATCTCTTTCATGACCCGTTCATTTCTACACTTAGAAAATATTTATTATTATATTTCCAAAATTCCATTTACTTGGGTTAAAATGAATTTTATGTAAAACATTGTTACAACAACCCATAATATTTCATTCAACTATATTTCTTTAAACATTTATCTCCGAGACTGAATCCTCCCATTTATCGGTTAATAATTTAATCAATCAAGTTGGGGTATAATTACCTCTCAGACCTTGACAGAATCATCATTAACTTCAAAACAGGCAAGACCACTTGCCTCCAGTAATCAACACCATACAAATCAATTATTCATTTTTAAAACCATATACGTTTCTCTTTCTAATTTTACCAGATTTAATTATAGATTTCCTTTTTGTTTATAATATTCTATTTTAAGTTCGTTTCCTTATCGAATTCTATATATATTGCTACATTGATTTCTAACTATCAAAATTTCCTAAAAATATTAAATCCTAAATTTCCAAAAAAAATCGCTATAACCTCCTTTGTACATGTCACTCGGTATAACTACAAAATGCCTCTCTAGGCCCTTTCCTTTCAAAACGAAAATTAAAAAGCCAAGCGGCTTGCCGATTCAGCACATAAAATCTCATATGTGATTTAAACATGTACCTTATTGTCGGACACTAAATTTATAAACTTCATATACTTCATTCCAAACTTGCTTAACACATATCCAAATATTCCCATTTGGTTTCAACTCAATCCATTCGTATTAATCCAATTCGCTAATTTATTTTCAAGCTAGCTATTTTGCCTATCACTACTTTGTTTGAACGTAACATGTTCAAATATAATACCAACTTGCTTATAACCGAATTGAATTCCTTTTTCAATTCATTGTTAAATTGATATTTGAATTTAAATTCCTAAATTATCAAAATGATAATTTATTTCACTAAATTTGTAACACTGTTTATAAATTCCACTTCCTTGTGCATATATTAGAACAAGTTCCATTTCAAATCTACCTGAAACCCAATTCATTTTATATTCCGAATCCTGAAATAAAACCGTCGTTCCCTTTTTGAAATGATTTCAAATTATATTTTAAATTCATACTTGAATTTAAGATTACCAATTATCTCTTGATAATTTTCTCACTATATTTATAAACATCATTTATAAATTTACTTGTTTTATATTTAAACAAGTCCATTTCGGAATCTATTTAAACCCAAAAATCTTATTTTGGAAATTTCTATTTATTATAATTTATCTATATAAATATAGGATCTATTTTCATATTTTGATATAAACTTCTATTTAATACAATCTTGATATCTTTTCTGAAAATATTTTAATTAAATAAATTCGATCTAATCGAATTCAAATCACAAATCCATAGTTTTGATTCAATTTACATTCTGAATATCAGAATAAATTTCCTTGTTTACCTTTTTAACATAATTCCTAATCCTCATTTTAAATTCATATTGGAATTTAAATATTAAAATTACACAATGATAAATTTTCCATCTTTCTTTATAAAGACCGTTTATATTACTTGTTTATATATTTTTAAACAAGTCTTAATTTCAAATCCAATTGAAATTAAATTTCTACTTTGGAATAATAAATTTCCTCTTTTACATTCACATCTAAATTTACTTTTTCCAAATTATCTAAATGATAATTTTCCCGTTGCATTTATAAACACTATTTATAAATTCTCTTCATTTCCCTGCATTATTTTATTTATAAACAACGTTTATAAATTTCAATACTTGTTTTATTTATTCAAAACAAGTCAATATTTTTGGTCAACTCGAATTTCAAATTTCTCTTTTTTTTAGGAAAATAGAATTTCCCATTTAAATCTCAAAATATATTTTTACAATATTTTTGTAGATCAACATTCAGGCCCCAGTGATATTTAAACAATCAAACCACTCAAATATCAATCAACATATCATTTATGATAATATATGTGAAAAAAACAAATAATAATATTTTTGAGGAATCTAGTTGGATCCCTCCAACCTGTTTTCCTGCATCCACAGACATTAGCCAACATAAATAATACCCATCCTGCTTCAAGGTAGGATATCGCGTTATAGAAGGTCATCCATGATCATAGTGTGGGGGCGTATAGGGACATCCGCTAATGATATTGCAGACATCTGCTAATGGTACTGCAGAAACTATTTAATCACTAATATATATATAATAACCATAAACACCAATCCTAAATAGCTAATATATTTAAATAATAGCCACAATAATATTTTAATGAAACCAAACAATCAACAAATTATTTTTAATGATAAAAATAATTTAAATATAATTCTTAAGTGAGAATTACTCACCGTGATTATTCATCGAAATAGCAATTCGTTTTCCAATTAAATTAAACTTGTGTTTAATTTAATTGAAACCTCCATCTGGCACCAAGCGAGCTCAACCCAATTCATTCCAAAGTATTCATTTTCGCTACCCCATCGTAATTCATTTTTGTTAAATTCTGATCACATATAAATAAAATACGCGAGTTATAAATTTTATCATGAATTAAAATAGCAAACTTAGTTAACTAAGTACCATTAACCTAAAATATCATAATTGGATTTAATTACCTTTAATTGAACTTAAGTTCTGCCTCAAAAGTTCAAATATAGTAGCCTTGTTCCATTATCGAACTTCTCCCCATCTCTCACAGTACAACTTCCTCCTGTAGCCACAACTACAAACCCACAGACGCACTCATCTACCTCCAGTTCACTTCGACATTAACCTCTCGCACCACTTCCAGGTTATTGCAACTTCGATTCAACACCCTCAATCACTACGTGCTTTAGAAACTCAACTGCTAGCATCGCCTGAATTTCTGATCACCACACTGAGATCGAACAGGCCTCCCTCCAAGACCCACTGACCTCGTGCGCTTTACTCATGGCGCTGAGTCTAGACCTGGCGATCTCAGATCGTGAAAACCTCCCTTTTCTGTCGACGTGGCAAACTCTAGCTCCGAGGTTGTCTCAGTGTCATTCACAATCCTTATAATTCGAAATCGATTTCAAATTCAATCCCATTTTCTCTTCTTTTTTTATAACCGGAAATCGATTTATTTTGCTGAAGAAACGTAAAGGTTAAATGAAAGGGGCGGTCTTGGTTTTTTTTTGTGCTTGCGAATTGATTTTGTTGCTGCAGAGATTTAGGGAAAGAAGTGGATTCTGAATTTAAAAGCAAAAAAATGGCATGGGTTCCTTATTATTTTGCTATGCAGAAGAAATAAAAGGGGAAGGTTATGCTTGATTTATAGAAGAGGGACACTTAAGCATTGAGGAAATTTGTCTGTACTAAGTACAACTAGGATATAGGTTAGGCTAGGTACAGTACATGCCTTTAAAAGTGATTTGAATTAATGTGGTGATTTCATACTTATCTGTTTAAGTTTTAAAATAATATATTTCAGGGTTTTGTACTCCAATTGCAACACAATAACCGGCGTTTCTAACATTATACCATTATTCTGGACACATTGGAAATGTTCTAAAGCCCAATCCGATCGTATAGAGAAGATATTAATTTAAAACGATAAATTAAATTCAAAACAATTTAATTCCTAGATAATGATTTACTATTATTATCATTTATATTCAAATAGAATTTCTATCAACTATCTGAATCATTCTGACTCAGTTTTAATTTCGAATTGAATTAGTTCAGATTTTAGTATTTGATAATTATATATATATTTGAAATAAATTGTATTTCGATTATCGATAACTCTGTATAGAATATCATTTATATTATCAACTCCATATTTAAAACAATATTAAATATTTATAATTAATCGACTAAAAATCTGGGTTGTTACAATTCTGCTTATCCTGCTCAGTCTGTTATACCTATCTTATGATACTGTTATATCTCTCTCATCCAGTTTATATGCCTGTCATGATGCTTTTACTTATTTATATGCTTAAAGTAACTGGACTCGCCACACTTTATGTCTGACCCGTTTTTCTTCCTTTTCTCTCTCTCTTCCTTTCCCCTTAGGTTCTCAGGGTGGGAGTGCTCAGGCTTGATTAGGAATCTCTCTCTTATGTTTCTCTTGGAGCTGCTTAGATGTACCTCTTTGACTACTTGTCAACTCTGATATGGTACTTTTTGGGGACTATGATTTTATATTACTGTACTCTGATGGTTTTTAGTACAAGGAAGATATTTTAATTTGATGTAATGGGGTTTCTGTATTTCAGACTTATGTTGTAACTGGATTTGGACCACGATGTTTTCTGTTTGAAAAATAAAGTTTAAATTTTGTATTTTATATATGTCTTGTGATGTTTCTGTTTCTGTTTACCTATAATGCTTCACGGAACTTAATGCATACTAATAAAGAGTGGCATTAACGGACGTGGGGGTGTCACAGTGAATTGTATTATTACTTTTGAGGTAAATGCAAATTAGAACAAAGAATCACATAAACATAAGTAGAGTAACTCGCAGCAGAAACATAATAACACATCAGTTCTTACATGATACATGATACATAATAGTACATAATGAGTCATAAGCTCATAAAATAGATAGGGTACATATAAATACCAATAGCAAGTCTGGATAATATAGATAACTAGGTAGATAATAACTGAAGGATCTAAATGAGATGCCAACCTCCAAAGTGCATCATGAACGGCTATGGTGCTCAAGCTGACCCAAGCATTCAGTCAAAGAAAGAATATACTCGATTCAGGAGTAACAATCTCATATAAGTGAATTAACTCAAATGAAGTGTTTACTGAAATGTACAATAACTTAAAGGATGTTGGGGATTTCCATCCTCTAAGGATCCGCGAAACTAATATATACATAATAGTACGTTATAATAATAATGTCTATTCAGTAAAGTAAATATAATGAAAATAACGTAAGCGGGATTACCATATTACCCTTACGTCGTTTATAGGCATCACAGTCTATATGGTACCGTAAATTCACCGTACTAGTCTTATCAGAGGGCACTCCATAGAAAGCAACACTAAATCAAAATCGTATGTGGCTCATTTAGGATAATATGACAAAGCACTCGAGGCAGTACCAAAGGTAGGATTCTACCAGTTGCGCCCTCGGACTGGTGGTAAAGCATAGTAGCAACTACCACCCACCTCGAAACAGACCCCCATAATCAAAGGGGCCCGGTAACAACCTCGATTTTTGGAACCAATTTAAAATTTTAATTTGCGCTAGTTTAATGGATTTTTGATATTTAAAATGATTTATTTTAAATAATAACGACTAAAAATTTATTTAAAATGAAGTTAGAATGATAAATTTATTTTAATTATAAAACGAGCCTGAAATGGCGCGGTAATTTAAAAATTTGATTTTAAATTTCAATTGAATTTGTAGAATTCAAAATAAACAGGATTTCAGTAAAACCAAAAATATTTGGATCTGTTTAATAATATCTTTCTAACGAAGTTAAGAAACTGATATTTCACTTTATAAATTGTAAGGTATGTCTAGTTTAAAATTTGAAATAGTCGCTATGGAATTTATATATATTTTAATATAATATATAGCCGTTAAAAATAGCCATTTTGCAAACGACCTCCGTTTTCGACGAAACCACTTTTGTTGGATCTAGAATGTCAAATTATTGTTATATGCCAATTTTCATAATTTTTGAAATTAATATGTGAGCTTGGTGAATTTAAATGTGTTCGGTACTTTTAATTTGAATTTAATCGATTGGAAAATGACCATTTTTCGAACTGCCTCCAAATTCAACGAAATTAGTTTTGTTAGGACCATATCATCAAAACAGAGCTAGATTTATTTTTCTGGAATTTTTAGAGTCAGTATATGGCCCCGGAAAATTAAAATGTACATTATATTCAATATTGACTATAATATTAATGTATATTGTAATTTTAATGAAAACAGATCAAAACGGTCGAATTACCTAACGAAACATATCCCAACGTGTTCGGAATGAGGGTAATTGGTTAGGGACGACAGTCGTTGGGTTCGATTTGGAGTCGAATTAAAAAGTTTATTTTTGGAATTTAAAATAATAATATAAATTATTATATAAAAAGTCAACCCTTACTCCATCCTTTATCTCTCTTCGTTCAAAACCCGACATTAATAAAAAAACAAAACGATCGACGATCGCCTCTGAGCTCTCCCCACTGCCAGACATCCCACCGCCGCCCCAGCCTGACGCGCCGCCACCCCTCCCCTTCCTCTCCTCCTCCCTCTCTCATCTGAAAACCCCAAACCCATGCCCAAAACCCGCAACCCCCACGAAATCCATTGCCTCTGCCCAATTCTGCACCGTGCTAACCACCAAAGCAAACCCCTGCCACCTTCCCCGCTGCCTGCGCTGCCCTTCAGCACCCACCTCCGGCTTTAGGCCCTCCACCATCAAAGATTCAATTTTTACAAGGAAAAAAGTGAGATTTTTGTTTATATTTTTTATGTTATTAATTTAATAAAAAATAAATTTTTATATAAACAACTTTGTTTTAAAAATCTGTTTTTTCATATATAAATACCTTAAATAAAAATATGATTTTTAGTTGTAGAAAAATATTATTTTTAGTTATGATATAAAAATATGATTTTTAGTGATGTAAAAATATGATTTTTATCGTATAAAGGAAATATTTTTAATAAGTTAAAAATATGATTTATATATATATATAGTGTTATGATAAAAAGTGATTTTTATATAAATGGCTTTGAATAGAAATGTTATTTTTAATATAAATAGCAATATAAAAATGTGATTTTTATATATATAGTAGAGATACAAAAATGTGATTTTTATATTTATAGTAGAGATATAAACATGTGATTTTTATATATATAGTAGCAATATAAGAATGTGATTTTTAATATAAACCGCGTGAAATAGATTACGGTAGAACTACGGTGAAGTACATTATGCACTAGAAATAAATCCAAATCCAAACCGTTCAATTAAAGAATGACGGAGTGGAAACCAAAGGTGAGAACTCCTTCTCACTCTAATTATTTTACAGTTAAATATATACTAGGATACAGATAGGGCTTAGTAGCCCCCGATACTATTTATTGTACAAACCATAGTTGTTTGTTTGGATTGAATTGGGGTGTAATTGACTGTATTATGTTGAATGGTTTGTATTGTGCTTTTGTGATTTGGTTGATTATTGTGATGGTATGACCCAGTATTAGGAGAAAGGTAATGCTAGACATTACTCCGATTTTAATATCGCGCCGTTATAATGTAGAAATTTTCTAAAATAAGTATTTATTCATTAAAAATGTCATTTTTAATGTGTATATGAACTGTATAAAATATTCATGTGTTGAATAAGATGTTTGAACAATAAAAATATCATTTTTATTGAAAGTATGAACTATAGAAAATATTCAAGTGTTGAAATAAATATTTTATCGTTAAAAATATAATTTTTAACGTATATTTGAACAGCATAAAATTCTCCTGAAATGAAAATAAATATTCATTTACAAATCGAATGATTTGTTTATGTACACCCATTTAACTGATAATTATTGGGACGATAAATTTTACACATCGCCCAACTGCACAAATAATGTCCAGTATTTGTTGGTTGAAACCCCACACAGGTATTGTGATGATATTTGGCATACACTAATCCCGATTGTTTAGTTATATGTCAATAGATTGGTTGACAGACTGTTGTAAGCATTAATTGTTTATATTTAAGGCTTATGCAGCTGTGTAATACACTCTGGACGATGGATGATTGTTTGTCATTATTATTGTATACATGTGTTGTATGAAATCCATATAAATAAAATATATGGTAATTGATTGGGTCTGATTCCAATTCAAAAGGAATGAAAATTTTAAAGTAAGGAAATATTTTTAAATAACGAATATTTTAAAATAATATTCAGTATAGGATTAAAATGTGAATTTGATGTCCGATTTTGGATGGACGCGAAAATATTGAAATATGTGAAGCGGTGTTGATTAGATTTGAGCCATTTTAATGCGAATGATATTTTTATCGATTTTATTCATTTTTATAATGAATATCGAAAAGTAAATGATTTCAAAATCTGATATTTCAAAAATATTATCATTTAAATATTATAATGATAAGGAGTATTCAATTTTGATTCAAAATTAAAATGAAAGTAGGAATCGTTTTAAAAGGAATTTATAAACGATTTATAAAATACGTTTTAAAATGGAAATCGACGAAATATATGTAATATATATTTACTGGCCTGAATAGGACGCCTCGCGCCGCGACCGTTCGTGAATTTCGACCATTGACTTCGAATTTACATTACGGGAGATCCTGCTGTCGTATTCTCCTAAAACCAAAACCGTTGGGTTTGTATCGAAAAGGGCTTTCCAACGAATATAAGAGATTTGAAATCTAATGGTTGAATTTGGAATTATGTCTAAATCAAATTTGGAAAAGGTCGCTGTAAGTGCAGTTCGATGACCGTTTATGTAAATCGATTGTAAGGGCCTTAATAAAATTATTAAAAATATTAATGATTTGTGTAAAATCATAACAAATGATTTGGAAAGAATTTGGATGAAAATTTCCATGTTTGCAAGGATAAAAATACATTTTTATCAAAATGAACTGGTTATTAACTAGAAAGATAATCCAATAATTTTTAAATAAATAAATTGGATATATAAAGGGTTTGAATAGAAATTTCCAATATATAAATTGGAATGGATTTGAATAGAATTTGTCTTCGGAAGATTTCGATGTTGGATTCTGTGACTATACGGATATTGTGGAGGAATTCGAAAGATAGACATGTATCGTTATTCCTCATACGTTATGTGTCGGTTTCATAATTTGATATTGAATATAAGCCGATATTATTTCTATTCAGAGCCTTATATTTAATATTAAATTGGATTTTGGGAACGTCGTGAATGGTGTATTTAGTAACACTGTTCTTAAACCCCACGTGAAATGAAAAAATCTTTTTAATTAAGATTATTAGAGTTTCCAATTATATTTAGTAATTGGAATAAAATGGAATGTGAATTGGGTTTATTGTGAACTGTGTTTTTAATGACATTCATTCTTTAACCCGATTAACAGTGAAATGTGATTTGGAATTTATAAATCAATTTATTAAGATTTAACAGAAATTTTCCAAAGTAAAGTTTTCCAATTTAATAAAATAAATTGGGATTGAATGGAATTCTATTTGGTGATAATCGAAGTGAGCTTCTGTGGAGGAAGACTGCTAATATATATGGAATTTAAAAGTCTTTGTCGTTATTCCATTTATATTATTAGTCAGATACGGAAGTTGATATTGATCTATTTTCCGTGAAGATTCCATAATTAATGGAATGTGATTTGGGGTTTATCGTGAACTGTGTTTTAAATGACATTCGTTCTTTAACCTAGTTAAAATTGGATTACATGTCTTGCATTGTATTTTGAATTGTATTGTTGATTCTGCTAAATATATATCTGTTTGGTGGCATAGAATTTATTCTCTTGCTTAACACCCTTCTTTGAGACATATGAGCTTAGAGGTTATATATCGGCATGAGTTAATGGTACAGTGTAGATTTTCAATGCAACATGTTTGATTTCCCAATGTTAAATAATCATTAATATTGATTTTTGGGAATATTAAAACTAAGTGGAGTTTTAATGAATCTTTAATTAGATTGGAATGTGAATATGATAATTTAAATTATCAAATTTGTGAAATGATCGAGAATGGAGTATGACCAGTTTTGCTCCAAGCGATAGTTAAATCTTTAATTTGATTCGAATGTGAAATGGTAATTAATTTTATTGAAAACACTGTGGTGTTAGATATGGAGTATTACCAGTTTTGCTCCAAGAGATGAATAGTTTGGGATCGGGAAATAAAACAAATGACTATTTCGGTAAGGTTCGCTAATCCCGACTAGTTTGGAAAACCTTAATTTGGTTTAAATTGTGAAAAGAATATTTGAATAAAAGAATATTCTAGATTGGAATGAGGCGTATGTTGTGTTTTTATAGCACTTGATTATAAGATACACGAATTATCCGAAAAGGCCGGGTTTATACCCATTTTGAATAATTGATTCGACGATAAGTCGACGATGAAGACGGTGGTTGAAGACCAGAGGACTTCACATCGTTTGGATGATCACTGATGTCTTGATTGGGCTGTACACCCAAGACAAGGTAATAAGTGGTGATCGTCCAGACGTACTTGGCGATCGACCGGATATGCGAGGACCTCTCTCCTGTATTGGACATATACGGCGAGGGTTAAGGTGCCTCCGATTTCGTTCAGACCAAAATGAAATTGTAAGTGGATATGTGTCTGATATTGGATTTTATTCTATGTTGATTGATATCTATTAAATATATATCTGTTTGGTAGCGGAGAATTTATTCTTTTGCTTAACACCCTTCTCTGAGACATACGAGCTTAGAGCTTATATATCAATAGACATCAGTCGCATGGCATGAATTGCCTGTGTGGCATGCTGAGATGCAAATGATCAAGGCTTCTGTAGAATAGCAGAGTCTTGTGGTTGATGATCAAAGCACACCTTTAAATAGCATAGCTTTGTGTATAGTGTTAATTCGCGAGCCTCACACATCGGTATGAGTTAAAAAGGGGATCGGACTGTTGGGAGTGGACGACATTTCCTTCTAGGTATGGGTGGTGTCATGGTATAGAGCTAAGACATTTATTTATTTTTACCTATGTGGATGATGGATAGTGGGCGCCTTAGATATATCGGTTACTACGGAGCTGATGGATAGGTCCTATAGGACCGGGAAACGTGTGTTCGGGAATAACTAATCGTCAAACATAAGGGAGGACCGGCCCAACCGATCCAAGGGTTCACTGTTGGGGATCCTGAGGCATTTGCTAGAGTGTCTTGAATCGGACAGGAGTCATCCCTAGCCTCGACTCATAGATGGAATCCAATTACCAATACATGACATTTCAGTTTTAATTACAAAACTAGTATGGCGACATAGTAGGATGGGGTACTATGCCGTCTATGATTGATACATTTATATTTAAAGTTGTTTTATACACTATATGCTTATAATAGTATCAAAATGATTTGTTTTAAACGTACCAAGCATGTTTGGCTATTATAAGGTAAAACTCTGTCCTCCGGCTTGCACTGCATTGTGCGATGGGACCTGAGTCTTATAATAGCTTCATTTTTCGAAAAGCATTGCACTGTTTATAAACTGTTTTATGCACTGGTATTCCTGGGAGAAAACCCGTTCCTCGTGTTATACGGCGTGGTCCCTTGATTTACTTTATTTCTGAAGTAAAGTTTTAAATAACTGTTTTTGTTCTCACACCAGTCCCATGTATGGCCTGGAGTTTATTATTTTAACCTAAACTTTGGGTGCCCCTATTTTCCACACGGGCAGCTAGTAGTTTTGGTCTTTGCAGATATTATTTTCCAAGATCCTGGATTTACAGCTGGAGCTATATTCGGAAAGCTTTGTATCCGTGTATCTCTTCCAGTTGTGTTATGTTTTATTTTTCCGCTGCTAATGTAATTTAAATCTCTGATATTTTCCTGATGTAATTATGCATTCATACTCTGTTATATTCTGGTACTCTGATGCAAATTGTTGTAACAGCAACGGAATGTTCTATTGTTTGTGTTCTGATTTGTCGTGTTCTCAACTGAATCCGGGCTTTCCTATAAGAGCGAGTTTGGATCATTTCATTTTTGGTATCAGAGATTTGGTTCACGGAGCTCGAGAACAAGACACATTATAACCAAATGAAAGAATTCCTTAGAGATTGGACTAGTAATATCCAATGAGAATGACTTGTTAGAGATGAGATCAGTAGTATCCTAAAATGAGTTTCAAAGAGTGTTATTTTTAAAATAAAAACAAATACAAATTTTGTTTCGAAATTTTAAACCCTATTATATGTATTTGAATATTTTATTTTAAATTGATTTGGACTATCAGGTATATGAAGGTTTTGCATATACGCCTAGCTTGCGTGTGTTCGAAGTCTCAAATATACTAGATGGATATAGAATCACACTCTAGACGCCCGGGGATAATTCTGGTGATGTCCCCACATTATCAGAATTTATTTTTGAGTTTCGAAAGTGGGATATCTACATATTTCCAATTTACTGGTGTGAGAACCAAAAATTAGATTGGGTTATTGTTGTGATTTGGCACTAAAAATTTGGATTTTTGAGTATATATATTAAAGATATATAATTGAAAATTTATTCAACTGATTTATTGCTGGTTATGATGGAGGATTATTAATTCCACTGATAAAACAATATGACAATAGAAAGGTAAAATTATGCCAAATCGAATCAAATATTGAACTGAATCGGAAATTGTTTGGAATTGCATATATGTACATGTATATACTATGAATAGGTCATAGCATGGAAGCTAAGAAGAGGAATAAAATTGTACGCCCGACAAATAGGTACATGTTTACTAATTTCTTGGGTTTTGATGATATTATGAGCCGCTTGGCTTTTTATTTTTCTGTTGAATTGATGAGGGCCCTGTGAGGCAAGTTGCGGTTCTAAATATCAACCTGTACAAAGGAGGTAATAGCGAAATTTTTCAAAAATTTAGGGTGTTAGCCAAATTTTTGAAAAATTAGAAAATTCTTAGAAACTGAGAAGTTGAAGAATGAAAGTTGAGTTGATTAGTTAAACAAATTCCAGCTCTGTTCCTTTTCGAGGACGAAAAGATTTTAAGTGGGGGAGATTGTAACAAACCGGATTTTCAGAACCAATTTAAAATTTTTGTTTTCGTTATTCTAATGGATTTTGGATATTTAAAATGATTTATTTTAAATAATAATGACTAAAAATTTATTTAAAATGAAGTCAGAATGAATAAATTTATTTTAATTATTAAACGTGCCTGAAATGGCGCGGTAGTTTGAAAATTCGATTTTAAATTTCAATTTAATGTATATAATTCAAAATAAATCGGATTCTAGCAAAACCAAAAATATTTGAATCTGTATAATAATATCTTTCTAATGAAGTTAAGAAACTGAGATTTCACTTTATAAATAGTAAGTTATGTCCAGTTTGAAATTTGAAATAGTCTCTATGGAATTTATATATATTTCAATATAATATATAACCCTTAAAAATAGCCATTTTGCAAACGACCTTCGTTTTCGACGAAACCACTTCTGTTGGATCCAGAATGTCAATTTTTTGTTATATTCCAATTTTCATAATTTTTGAAATTAATATGTGAGCGTGGTGAATTTAAATGTGTTTGGAACATTCAATTAGAAATTAATCGACTGGAAAATGACCATTTTTCGAACTACCTCCAAATTCAACGAAATTAGTTTTATTAGGACCTTATCATCAAAACATAGCTAGATTTATTTTTCTGGAATTTTTGGAGTCAATATATGGCCCTGGTAAATTAAATTGTACATTATATTCAATATTAACTATAATATTAATTTATATTATAATTTTAATGAAAACAGGTCAAAACAGTCGAGTTCGTTTATGAAACACATCTCGTTGTGTTCGGAATGGGGGTGATTAGCTAGGGAAGACAGTCGTTGGGTTTGATTTGGAGTCGAATTAAAAAGTTAATTTTTGGAATTTAAAATAATAATATAAATTATTATATAAAAAGTCAACCCTTACTCCCCCCTTTATCTCTCTTCGTTCAAAACCTGACATTAGTAAAAAACAATCGATGATCGCCTCTCAGCTCTCCCCTCTGCCGGACCTCCCTCCGCCGCCCCAGCCTGACACGCCGCCACCCCTCCCCTTCCTCTCCTCCTCCCTCTCTCGTCGGAAAACCCCAAACCCTTGCCCAAAATCCCGTAACCCCCACGAAACCCACTGCCTCTGCCCAATGCTCCACCGCGCTGACCACTAGGGCAACCCCCTGCCACCTTCCCCGCTGCCTGCGCCACCCTTCAACACCCTCCTTCGGCTTTGGGCCCTCCACCATTAAAGATTCAATTTTCACAAAGAAAAAGTGAGGTTTTTGTTTATATTTTTTTATGCTATTAATTTAATAAAAAATAATTTTTTATATAAACAACTTTGTTTTAAAAATCTGATTTTTCATATATAAATACCTTAAATAAAAATATGATTTTTAGTTGTATAAAAATATTATTTTTAGTTATGATATAAAAATATGATTTTTGGTGATGTAAAAATATGATTTTTGTCGTATAAAAGAAATATTTTTAGTAAGTTAAAAATATGTTTTCTATATATATAGCATTATGATAAAAAGTGATTTTTATATAGATGGCTTTGAATAGAAATGTTATTTTTAATATAAATAGCAATATAAAAGTGTGATTTTTATATATATAGTAGAGATAAAAAAAATGTGATTTTTATATTTATAGTAGAGATATAAAAATGTGATTTTTATATATAGTATAGTTATAAAAATGAGATTTTTAAATATATAGTAGTGATAAAAAAATGTGATTTTTAATATAAACCGCATGAAACAGATTGCGCTGGAACCACGGTGAAGTACACTACGCACTAGAAACAAATCCAAATCCAAACAGTTCAATTAAAGAATGATGGAGTGGAAATCAAAGGTGAGAAATCCTTCTCACTCTAATTATTTTACAGTTAAATATATACTAGGATACATATGGGGCTTAGTAGCCCCGACACTATTTATTGTACAAACCATAGTTGTTTGTTTGGATTGAATTGGGGTGTAATTGACTGTATTGTGTTGAATGGTTAGTATTGTGGTTGGTTGATTATTGTGTATGGTGCGACCCAGTATCAGGAGAGGGGTAATGCTAGACATTACTCCGGTTTTAATATTGCACCGTTATAATGCCGAAATTTTCTAAAATAAGTATTATTCATTGAAAATGTCATTTTTAATGTGCATATGAACTGTATAAAATATTCATGTATCGAATAAGATGTTTGAACAATAAAAATATCATTTTTATTGAAAGTATGAACTATAGAAAATATTCAAGTGTTGAAATAAATATTTTATCGTTAATAATATAATTTTTAACGTATATATGAACGACATAAAATACTCTTGAAATGAAAATAAATATTCACTTACAAATCAATTGATTTGTTTATGTACACCCATTTAACTGATAATTATTGGGACGATAAATTTTACACATCGCCCAACTGCACAAATAATGTTCAGTATTTGTTGGTTGAAACCCCACACAAGTATTGGGATGATACTTGGCATACACTAATCTCGATTGTTTAGTTATATGTCAATTGATTGGTTGACAGACTGTTGTAAGCATTAATTATTTATATTTAAGGCTTATGCAGTTGTGTAATGCACTCTAGATGATGGATGATGGTTTGTCATTATTGTTGTGTACATGTGTTGTATGAAATCTATATAAATAAAATATATGGTAATTGATTGGGTCTGATTCCAATTCAAAAAGAACAAATATTTTAAAATAAAGAATATTTTAAAATAATATTCAGTAAAGGATTAAAATGTGAATTTGATGTCCGATTTTGGATGGACACGAAAATATTGAAATATTTGAAGCCATGCTGATTAGATTTGCGCCATTTTAACGTGAACGATATTTATATTGACTTTATTCATTTTTATAATGAATATCGAAAAGGAAATGATTTTAAAATCTGATATTTTGAAAATCTTATCATTTAAATATTATAATGATAAGTAGTATTCAATTTTGATTAAAAATTAAAATGAAAGTGGGAATCGTTTTAAAAGGAATTATAAACGGTTTATAAAATACATTTTAAAACGGAAATCGATGAAATATATGTAATATATATTTATTGGCCTGAAAAGGACGCGTCGCGCCGCGACCGTTCGCGAATTTCGATCGTTGACTTCGAATTGACATTACGAGAGTTCCGACTGTCGGATTCTCCTAAAACCGAACCTATGTGTTCGTATCGAAAAGAGCTTTCCAACGAATATAAGAGATTTGAAATCTAATGGTTGACTTTGGAATTATGTCCAAATCAAATTTGAAAAAGGTCGTTGTAAGTGCAGTTCGATGACCGTTTATGTAAATCGACAGAAAGGGACTTAATAAAATTATTAAAAGTATTAATGATTTCTGTAAAATCATAATAAATGATTTGGAAAGAATTAAGATGAAAAATTCCACGTTTGCAAGGATAAAAATACATTTTTATCAAAATAAACTAGTTATTAACTAGAAAGGTAATCCAATAATTTTTAAATAAATAAATTGGATATATAAAGGGTTTGAATAGAAATTTCCAATATATAAATTGGAATGGATTTGAGAAATCGTCTTTGGAAGATTTCGATATTGGATTCTGTGACTATACAGATATGGTGGAGGAATTCGGAAGATAGACATGTATCTTTATTCCTCATACGATATGCGTTGGTTTCAGAATTTGATATTGAATATAAGCTGATATAATTTCTATTCAGAGCCTTATATTTAATATTAAATAGGATTTTGGGTTTGTCGTGAATGGTGTCTTCAGTAACACTGTTCTTAAACCCCGTGTGAAAAGAATAAATATTTTAATTAATATTATTAGAGTTTCCAATTATATTTAGTAATTGGAATAAAATGGAATGTGAATTGGGTTTATTGTGAACTGTGTTTTTTAATGACATTCGTTCTTTAACCCGATTAACAGTGAAATGTGATTTGGAATTTATAAATCATTTTATTAAGATTTAATGGAAATATTCCAAGGTAAAGTTTTCCAATTTAATAAAATAAATTGGGATTGAATGGAATTCTATTTGATAATAATCGAAGTGAGCTTTTGTGGAGGAAGACTTTTAATATATATGGAATTTAAAAGGCTTTGTCATTATTCCATTTATATTATTAGTCAGATAAAGAAATTGATACTGATTATATATATTGATCTGTTTTCCGTGAAGATTCCATAATTAAAGGAATGTGATTTTGGGTTTATCGTGAACTATGTTTTAAATGACATTGATTCCTTAACCCAGTAAAAGACAGAATTACATATCTAACATTGTATTTCAAATTGTATTGTTGATCTCTGCTAAGTATATATCTGCTAATATATTCATTGGTTGAGTTGTTTATGAGTTCTGGTCGATAAGTTTGATCCACTATATCGGTAGGAGTTTCTAAACACTCGAATACGATGGGTCGACACGATATGTTTTGAAAAAGAGGGTAAATAAAAATAATTTTACCCAAAGTATATTTTGATACAGAGAAAATATATACATTGGAATTATAATATATTGGATAATTGGTTGTTATTATAATCAAGTAATATTATAAATTAAATGGTTATATATATAACCAAGTAGGATTCGTATAAGTGTTAAAAAGTGAATTAAATCTGAATTTAAATCATAATTGAAATTAAAACCCTAGAAATTTGAATAAGTGGTTGTAAATGAATATGGATTGGATATACGGGAATTTTAAAATCCTGGGAGATTTTAAATTGTTTTAATGCATTGTAAATGGTATTTTGAAATGTATTTCAAAATGGAAGTGTTTAGAAATGGTTTTGAAAGATGATATGGTATTGAACTCACTTCGATAGCTGGGAAAGAACTCTGATGATGCTGGCCACATCATCAGTGTTCATTTTCGAGTTCTAAGTGACTGATTACTACCAAAGAAATTGTTTTTGAAATTGTTTTGAGAAAAGAAGTTGTTTTGAACCCCGAAAGGAAATGATTGACTTTAGAAAAAGCTAAGTTGTTTAAAAACTCCCAGGAGGGATTGTTTGAATAAAAAAATTAAACAGAAACTTGCGAAAGCAAGCTAGAATTGAATTGAAACCAATTAACATTAAATTGAACTGAAATAGAACGATATCGAATAAAGTTGGATTTGTGAGTTATGAATTTGTATAAATATATTGGACGGGTAAGTAAGAGTTAAAATTGGTAATGGAATTTGAGATTGAGTATGAGATTTGGTTTGAAAATAGGATGATTGGATTTGAGAACAGATGACTGGAGATTGATCGGGATGACTTTGGTATATGCTGAATTGGCAGCAGAATAAAAGGATTTAATGATATGCCCGACAAAAAGGTACACGGTAATTTTTGTGGATTTTGTGATCTATGGGTTGATTTGGCAAGCCGCTTGGCTGTTTGATTTTCTTTTGGATTGGAGAAGGCCTAGAGAGGCGAGTTGGAGTTTGAACTATTGACCGGTACAAAGGAGGTGCTGGCGAAATTTTTCGGAAATTTCGGATGTTCAAAAATTTTCTGGATTTTAGAAAATTATCGTTGATAATAATTAATTAATATTTTAATTGAAATTAAATTGGTTTAGTCGAAATTGAAGTTAAGAATTAAACAAATAATTTTTAATCAGTTAGTAGGGTTTGTTTTCTACCTTAGCAATTTCGAGGACGAAATTATTTTAAGGGGGGAAGGGAAGAATTTAACAACCCGTATTTTTATGGTATTATAATTAATTTATTTAATTATATAAATAATGATTTAGAGATTTAAATGGTTTTTGAATTAAATAATAGTGAATATTTAATTAATATAATAATTAAATATTATATTTAATTCTGAAATAGTCGGAAATAGAGAATTGACAATATAGTGTGAGCTGGACAATTCAAAATATATAATTCAATTTAGAATTTGAATTAGAATAACAAATATATTAAATAACGACAGTTTGAACGTATAATTACATTATAATTATAGTCGAGCTAGAAATGGCGCGGTAGTTCGTTATTTGGTGATTTGAACTTCAATTGAATGTATAGGGTCCATTTTAAATCAGATTTCTGTGAAACAAGAAATGTTCAGAGCTGGTGAAGTATATCATTCTAATGGAAGAGAAAAATCGAGATTTCATTGTGTAGATTTTGAGTCATCTCCAAATCAAATTTTAGAAAAGTCGTTGTGGAATTCCTATATAATTTATATCGATTTATTTATATTAAAAAAAAGGGTTTAAATGTAAATCGAATATCGATATAACTCTGATAATGAAATATCAAGTAAGAAATCCATATAGGATTATTCTGGAGCTGTTGGGTATTCTAGTGTGAATATATACGATAATATAAATTTGTTTATATCTAATTTAATTATATTTAAATATATTTATATATTTAAATGGGTTATTTAGAGCTTCAAAAATAGCCACTATTACAAACGAAGTCAGAATTCGATGAAACTAATTTTGTTGGATCCGCAACATCAAATTATTGTTAGATTCCAAGTTCCATGATTTTTGGGGTCACTGTGTGGCCGTACGGATTTTTAGAGTGAAAAACAGTCAGTGTTTTAACGGTTAAAAATACGCTGTGTGAGCAAACAGAGTCGGAATTCGACGAAACCAGTTTCGTTGGGACCGTAATGTCAAAGTCTAGCAGTATGTCCAGTTTCGTGATTTTTGGGTATCGTATGTAATCATACGAATTTTTAAAGGACGAATACAAGTAGCGGTTGGAATTAAATTAATATAACATCGAAAATAATAATAATAAAACTACATTATAAATACACCGTTTAACTTTCCTAAACCTAAACTCACTTTCCCTTTGGTCAAAACCAATTTGCGCCTTCGGTTTCTTATTCCAAACTTGGAAATCGATCTTTCAAAAATTCCTAGAAAATCAAATAAAAAGTTATAAACGGGAAAACAAGTTTCTTTGAGTAGCTTAAGAGGAGAGCTTTCTCCTATACCAGTTTGGGTTTGTGCAACGCATTGTTGGAAGGGCTAGAAATGTAGCAGCGGTCTAGAGTTTTTTGATTTCAAGCTATTGAAGCGTCGATACACAGTTTGAGTATCCTAGATGGATTCGCGAGGAGATGTAGAGCCTGTATGCTAAGTTTGGGTATTTTTGAAATTTAAAGTTGTCGATGGAAATTGTACGATACGTGAGGAGCCGCTGTGAACGCGGTGTTGTTCTTGAGCTCGAGTTCGACGGTGTGGGTATGGATTGGTGCGGTTTTGGATGGAGAATGAAATAGAAATTTTTGTTTGAGTTTTTGTTGATAAAGTGAGTTGCGGTGGGAGCTTAAAATGTTGGTAATGGCTTCAAGATGGAGGGGCGCAGCGTATAACATTTGAACGGGGAGGAAGGCTGATAACGGGTCGGGTTCTCCAAGAGGTATGGGCTGCCTAAATTATTAAGGCCCAATATTTATTTATATGTTTAGGCTTTTATTTAAATTATAATATTAACTCGTAAAATCAATATCTCTTACATACATGATCGGAATTCAACAAAATAAAATTCTTTGGGATCGTAGGGATGGTGGCTACACCATGGAACTGACCGGGAGTGAATTAGGGCTCGCTTGAATTTATGGTGGAATTAAACGCCTGAATCAAATCAATGACCAATTATCGTTATTTAACGATAACCGTCCAATATGAGTAATCTCACTAACTCTACTCAGTTTATATTTTTTTAAAATATTTTTAGAATTTATAAATAATGGTTGTTTGTTGTGTGTTGGCTGTTTGGTTGAACTGCTTGTCAGTTGATTGAAAATATAGATAACGATATATATATATATATATATCGTTAATCGAATATTGATTCTGTTATCGAAATATTTCATATTCGTGTTATTTATGTTGATTTACATCTGTGGATGCAGGGAAACAGGTCAGAGGGACCCAACTGGGTTCCTCAACATTTATTTTACTGTTTTTTTTCATATATTGTGTTATATGATGTGATATGAAATTTGTTCTTGATTTTATATGTTGGAATGATACCGATCACTGTTATATGGTACGTTAAATACCATAGGGAATATTGGAATGTTAGAAAATGAAATTTTCAATGTTATATTGAAAAAGAAATATTTATAAAATCAAAGATTTTATAAAAAGAAAACCATTTATTTAGAAAATAAATAGATCATAAGGGAATATTTATTTGTAAATCAAATAGATAGAATTGAAGAGAAATATTTGTAAAACATTTACAAATAGAATTGAAAAAGAAATATTTGTTAACTATTTACAAATTCACTACAACTGAAATGCTATTTCGCAACGGCTTTGAGTCGTTGCAAAATCATTTAGCAACGGCTATGAGCCGTTGCAAAATCAAGGGTGGCAAAAATTTAGCAACGGCCTTAAGCCGATGCTAAATTATATTTTGCAATGGCTCAGAGCCTTTGCGAAATTTGATTTTACAACGGCTCAAAGCCGTTGCTATTTTTAATTTAGCAACGTTTTATAGCCGTTGTGAATTCACATATCTCATTCTACACTTTTTTACTTTTCCGGTCTCTTCTACAATACCAAATTTATTTGATTTTCATACTCAATACAAACATTTACAAATTTAGAATAATATCACAAAAGAAAGACTATTAAACCAAATATTTTTCATAAATTCAACACGAAAACCAAACTTAACTAGTTTTGAAATTACAACGTTCAACAATAGCATGTTACACTTCAAAGTTCAGCAGCAATAAAAATATTGTAGGATACAATACATAGTTCACAAACATATTAATATGTACATAGTTCAGCAAGCATACTAAGTACATAGTACAATGCAGAGATCTATCCTTAATCGGTATATAGTTCATTGTCTCGACGCCTTCCTCCATATTGACTCTTGCTATATCATTTCTTTTATAATGTCGTCTCCATCACCATCCTACATAAGCAAAGAAGTTATGTCCCCTGATAACGTGTCATTCTATAACTTCCTAAATATACAATGAAATACAACATATCAGAATATGAATCAAGGCAGCATGCTTTCGAATGTACAATAAAAATGCAAACCCTAATGGATTTTACTTCTTGCTTCCAACTTGTAAATGGTACGGACACATCTAGCTTCTACATAGGGATGTGCAAATTACATCAAAAAAGAAGTTAACTACATGCCAATATTTTATGGAAGCATGCAAATTATGGACGTGTAAATTCAAGGTAATCAGAGTCATGCATGCAGGAGCTAATCCGAACAAAGAAATAACAACAAAAAGAATGGAGATTTTCACTTGGAACTAAAGGGTTTAATTGCATCAGGGGGAGCATACTTACAAACTTCTGGGAATAAGTCAAAAACATGGCATGTTAATGTTAGGTTCATTTACAAAGCTAACTGGTTAGTACTACACATGACATTTTATGTACTATTACCACTATTTTCATCACATTTCTTATGTCATAAATACAGTGAGCTTGTGGTATGTTAACTGGATACACTGAAACATACAACAGCCTTCGATTACATGCACAGACAGAGCTCGTATTTATGTTGATACTTTCAAGAAAACAAAGTAATGGTAAG
The DNA here is from genome assembly GCA_030737875.1 of Allium sativum. Taxonomy (NCBI): domain Eukaryota; kingdom Viridiplantae; phylum Streptophyta; class Magnoliopsida; order Asparagales; family Amaryllidaceae; genus Allium; species Allium sativum. The sequence continues at coordinate 840,897,042 of CM060926.1, forward strand.
ATATTAGTAATTAGTCCTTGAAATTTCTGATGTATTTCAAACATTATATCATTTTTTTGGAAAAAACCTCAATTTTAATCAAATGTAATAAATTACAACAGAGGAACAATGAGTGTCATATTAGTTTGAAAACCAAAACTGTGAGAAAAGCAAGGTCATAAGATGACTCAATAATGATAACTGATGATTAACACAACCTATATGCCTCCAATTGAAAATGGCACATCCTGCTTATGGGATGCGGTCAACCATCGACTATTATCTCTCCCCTTACCGTTGATGTATGGACAAGCCAAACCTATATATATATGCCTTTCAATAATTTTCCATAGCCACATCCCCTTGATCTAAAATTGTTTCCATAATCTTTACCGTTGCTGGATGAACACTTAGTAAATCACACTTAGAGTGAATGTATTACAAATTCAAAGTGTTTGCTCAAGCCGAGCATGTCAAATAATTTTTAAATTACTTAATTAGGATCAGTCACACCGATACACATTTGTTTTTCTGTCACACTTGCATGAAGGATACATCTCAATATGCTATAATAGAAAAGGTAATACCTTTAAAATGTAGTCTGTGACAACATACTCATGCCCTTCTAGTGATATTGCCTGAAATAGAGTTAAAAAAACCACAATATTTAGTTGTCTTACCACTTTATTTTGGAAAATTGCACATATCAGAAGAATATACGTGATATTTCTGTAATGCTAAATCCAAACCAACATACCTTCATGTACATATCAATATCTGCATCAGGCTTGATATTTGCTGCCTTTTCTCTCCTAGAAAGCTCAGCTAGCATCTCTATGATATTTATACAGAAATAACTATCATATCAGGATAATTTAGACAATATATTTAGAGAATTACAATTTCATACCATAGCGAGTACTAACGCCTTGGCACTTGGCGGAAAAGGTTTCTCTCACTGTCAAGTCTCCTATGTGAAGATCATGCTGACATTTATGTAGGCAGATGTTCTTTGAGGTACGAATTCATTCATTCCATGATCGGTGTATGTAATTTTTCCACCAACCTAAGTTTATGAAATATGATTGCAAATTTATATGTTATAAACCGATTCATGAACTTGGCTTTCAATTTTAAGTAAAGAATATTACATTGAGCTCTGGGTTCAGCTTTCCTGCTAAACAAGGAGCAACGTAGTTTTTCCTGAGCCTGGAGGACTTAGAAGTAAAGTCATTCTGCATAAAATATGTGAGCCTATCAGTAAAAATCCCTAACATGTAACACAGGGAAAAAATAATTTGCAAATTGTATGTACCTTCCAGGCTTGATAATTCCATTGATGCCATCCAAAATTGTTACTTCCCTCTTTCAACTTGGAAGAATATGAAGTGTATTTAGTATTCCCTATATAGTAACCCTAAATTAGCTTCTATATGAACAAATATTTCTTGAAATACTATTGATATACCTGGCCATTAGAGCCAATTCGGGAGTGACCATCTGTCCAGCTTCTTACAGAATGTTAATGAGTTTCCTTGAATGCTTGGATTTTGCTTGTGTGAAGAATGTGTATGTAGTTCCTTCTGCACATCCTCGTCCAGTTCGTCCTATCCTATGTACATAATCCTCGATACATGTTGGGAAATCATAGTTGTTTACACATTTAACATCCTTAGCATCTGTCATCGATCATATCAAAACAATGGACACATAACATTTGAAATTGTTAGTATATGTAATTATTTTTTCTGGAAATTTTCTTTCTCTACAAGGATGAAATCATACGACGTTGTCCTTAAACTTATGTACCCACTCAAAGCCTATGGATCATTATATGATGCATATATATTGTAACGACCCATATTTTTGACCGTTCAAATCGACAATAAACCACACATGTCGACCCAAACAAATCGCCAACACAGGCAGTTATTTGATAAAGAAGAAAAGAAAGAAAGAAGAGAAAAACCAATCACAGAATCTCACAGCGGAAGGACAACATATAATAAATAAATAGCAATTAAAGCAGTTGAAATGTATACATTGGTTATAACATTCAAATGAATATCAGAGTTACATATATATACAGATGTACATAATAAGCAGCGGAACACCTATATATGATGAATATATATACAAATCTTCGTCTTCGATCTCCAAGGCACAGTCATCTTCAGTAACTGCAATGTCTACTTCGAATTTTAATTATTATTCACGACTTAGAATTCCACCAATTTCAATTTAAATTTGAATCCTACTTTTAAATTAACCACTCAGATTAAATGCAATTATTTAAATACTAAGTTCAAATCATAATCTTATTAAATAGAACTAACTTTGAAACTCTATTTATACTAACTTCAAATAATTACCAACATTTAAATCCAACAAAATTTGAATTTCTTAATATATTCCAATCCATTTAATTAGAATTGAAATTCAAATATACTAAAATTTTTGGGATGTTACATATATAAACAAGAATACCAAAGTAAACTTGAAGTAGTAGTTTGCATGTCAAAAAAGCAAAGGAATGGACATGAATCGTAGTTAAAGTTGATGGGGCTGGCTCTGAATTAAAAATCAACTAGCTTTGTATAACCATGGTCAGGTGGTGAAGAAATAATTCAAATAACAGCAATTGTTACTTGAACATATATATGGCTGAAGCAATAAAATCACAGAACATAACTACATTTCATCCTATGCGTATTACTTGCTAACAATGAATATAACTTAAATACGCAATTGAGATTTATGTTGTTTGCGTGGACGGTCCAATTGAGAACACAACTACATTTCAAACATTATATCATTTGTTAACTAAGAAAGATGTCAGTAATTTTCACAGTCATTCAAGGTCTGTTTGTTCTCTACTATTATTCCGATGTCATTTCTAAACATAATTAGATATATTGGACTGACGTCAGAAATACTAATCTAAAAATTAAAGTTCTTTTTTTTTGTTACCTGCCTATTTTTTCACTAGAAAAAAAAATCGGCGATCAACTGAAAATTGAATAACTAGAAATGTATTGGGAAAACATGATTATTTTTATTGATGAAAGTTTATAGCTAAAAGAAATGTATTGGTGAAAATCAGGGATCACCATTCAGGTCTGTGAGTTATGTTCACACTATCAAAAATCACCAATCAACCCCGTAGAACTCTACCACTTTTTGAATGAAATCATTTTCAAAATGACGTAAGCAACTTCCAGATCATATCATATCGCAAATATAGCAAAAATCAACACGTTTGGTTGCCACATGTCAAGCATTTAATGCTAAGAAAATACTATAAATAGAAGACTATACTTACTAAAGAGGTTATAGAACTCCTTCAAAATCGTTTGTAATCATGTTATCAAAAAAGAGCATGAAATATATGATACTGGCATAACATGAAATTTTTTAATTTCCTAAGTCAATAATGGACATAACTTCTTAATACTAGCACATTAATACTTTTCTACTACTCACCCTCTCTACATGTCTAGACGAATTTTTGATCAATCAAACGTGGATAGTTAAACAATATCTAAAAATATTTGGTCCTTATGTAGTTTTTTTTAAACCCGTTTAATAAGAAGCAATTTCCTTAAATATTAAATACATTATGAATTTCTAAAAACCATTCAGTGGCTAGGTAGTTTTGTAATACACAAGACTCAATGAGAGGAGAAAAATATTTTCTATTAATATTGAATTCCCTAGACGATATTTTAGAAAACCTGTTAGTGCTATGTAGTATCTAGAAACCGTTTAATGAATGTAACATTTGTTCCAAAAAAAAACAAAGAAAAAAAATTGTGTAATGTTGGAGTTGTTTAAAAATCTTTGTATATACAGTTTATTCTTCATTTGATTTGCATACCTGAGTTAGAAATGAAAGTAACAAAATAATTTAAAATTTATACTCTTACTGTCTAGACACATTACCAGTATAAAAAGATAAGCCATGGTTAAATTTACATCATCGTTCTACACCATGAGATAATGTGATTTACAAATTAATTAAAAAAACTGTTTTAGGATTAAACTTCCGCTACATTTTCAACGCCCCAATGGAACATTCACTGTCATTGGTCTATATGTTGCTTGGAGTTTACATGAGAAATTTAATACCATAAGGAGTTAAACAAAAGATAACGCGCAAATTCATTATGATGGTTTAAAAAAACAACTTTACTTATGTTGTAGAATAAAAGAAACAAAGGCGTAAGAGAGAATATTTTTCTCTCTATTTATAACATTAAATATACAATGAAAGCTATATTTATAGATTTTGCATTTAATGGAAATTACAATACTGTCATTTGACATTCAACGTATTTGCCTATATTATTAATTGTATTACAGCAATTTTTCAACAATAAAAATACTTAAAACATGGCTAAAGCTTCACTAGCTGGAAGCCCAACAATGGATCATGGAAGGCAGGGCAAATTACAGGCTCGGCATACTAGCCTTAGGATTATATTAGGAACACAGCCTACTCTTCTTAGGAGTGAAATATCATTAATTTATTTGGTCCACTATTTTTTTTACTTAGCATAATTACATACACTCATATATACATATACACACAGTATTTTAATACAAGGAAAACTGAAAACTACACTAAATGTGCACATAACTGAAAATTGGAAACCAGGAGAGAACCAACAAACAAATATGCACAAAAACTAGAGTGCACAATAGCGACAGCCACAAAGCAACAAAAACAGCATGTGTGTGTATATATATATATATATTAAAACTGATTAAAACAAAAGCAGATGAAGGGAAAATCTGAAAACACAAATGTAGTTGTCCATCAAGCCCCTTTATTAAAAAAAATTTTGAAAACTACACACACTCATATTGATATGCTAATAGCCTAATAGCAGTTTTTACTTAGTTCGGCACACTATTTTAATACATATTTAACTTATGTCAATAGACAGAATTTATGGACCATGCCAGTGAAAAAACACTACTTTGTCGCTAGGAAAACATTTTAAATTGCAAAGGAACATGCATTAAACTCATTGAAAGAAAATTCAAAGACACGGACATTAATGCAATTTTTACAGTGTAAGTTAATTTACACAAAATCACACTATACTTAAAAAAGAATAATGTTATGATCCATTCTGTGCTTGTATATGTTCACATATTTATTCAATGAATCTGATACATGAGCTTGATAAAATATGTTAAAAACAATAGGTGTAAATATAAATATAAAATTGAAAAGCATGATTATCGGGCAGTGTACATGAGATGAATCATTAAAAAAAAAAATACACAGACAATTAGTATCTTAATATCCATTATGAGATGTATCACAAATGTACAACACCAACCTCATTCGCTGTTATATAGAATAAGGGTGCTCCTACGAAACACTTTTTCTAAACAAATAGAGAGAGAGTGTGTGTGTTAATATGCTAGGTAACAAAATAGTGCTTTTCTAAATAAACATCATACTAAAATAGCATATTGACATAAATTTTGGCTATTGACATAATCCAAATATGTATTAAAATAGTATTTTTCTAATAGCATGGTCCATAAATTCTAGCAAAATTTCTAAAACAAACTATTAATAATGTGGACCACTAGAGCTTATCGCAAGGATTTTTACTGAATCTTTCTTAATGTCAAAAGACTGGAAATTATTGCATGCCTGTTTATATAGTTGCAGTTAATTTTCTAACCTCCAGTAATTAATGTTAGAACAGAGCAAAAAACCAGCTACTTAATTTCCTTATCCCTTTGAATTTGGTTTAAATCAAGATCACCACTGAAACCTTACCTTTAATTGTGGCTAACACCTACACCGTTGGAGCTTTCCTTTTTTTCGAAAGTAGTTTTTCCAATATTAAATAAGATGAACTTCCATTTGATTCCATAAGTAAAAGTTATTTTCATTTTTGTCCATTTAAATTCTTTATTTCCGTCCTTTGTTTATAATTAAGAATCAATCCATATTTTAGTAATCAAGCAATAAAAATGGTGTAAAGTAGGCATAGATTCTTAAGTCAAATAACTTTTAAAAAAATGTACTTTCAGCATTTTTATATTTTAATAAAAATATTTGTTTCATATCTATCATCGCAGCAAATACACACAGTTAAAATCACTCAGTTTTTAGCAGCAAAATTGCCTTGCCTTAGTTTGTTTTCTGAAAATAAAAAATAAAACCATCACCCTCCCATAATAATTTACCTTTTTCTTACCTACATAATAATATGAAGCAAAAAAAATGGCAATTCACAATATTAAAATGTCCCAATATATAATAAGATGCATGAGCCATGAGACAAATCCCACTCTCCTTTGAAACACAATTGTGAAGATTACCATATATTTGATTAATTGAAGCTTTTTTTTAACAAAAGACTTGATAAATATCTTCTGGGCTCTTATATAAAATGTTGCAAATAAATACAGAAAAATATTGTGCAAGATTTCTGAACTTTCGAATGAAAAACAAAATATTTGAAAATTTCCGTTTGTACTTAGCAATTTTATGCAAGTGGAGTTTTATACATTTGTGTATCGTTGTTGTGGAATCTTACATGCTACTTTTACTGTCTATGACACCATGCCTTAGCATCAGAACTTTACAAAGCTCAAAACAGTACATTCATAGAGAGTTCAAAACATCTTATCTTTAACAAAAGTATATGTATAACTAACAATTTTGGTTGTGCAAATAAAACATTTGTTCATTTAGCATGTGTTACCAAATATTTTTTTATAAAATAATGGATGATTTCGTCCTTTTGAATATACCATTCTCTCAGTAACTATACTTTAGAATTGTCCTTCCATCTACAGGTGTTTGACGTTGTTTAACATAGACCTTGTTTAACAAAATTTATAATACAGAAATCAGAAAAAGAACGAAAACTTGGTACAAAACCTAATCTCAGCAATTCGTCAACAACATCAATTAATCCCAAAAACCCAACTCACAAACTTCTTAATCGACCCCTTGTCTTCTTCCTCCTCCTCATAAACATCATCGAAATACCCATTAAACCCCTTGCCTTAAATTATTTTCTGAAAGTATTTTCAACCAATTTATAGCACATAATTTATTTAACTTGCACCAAAAACCCCAATTTATGCACTATTCAACACGAATATGAGAAGATTTATGCATATCATTCGCAACAGTGAGAGTGGTAGATCAAAATCTATCCTCAAAACAACGAAAATCAAAACATTGAAAACTTGGGAAGTTTTTGTTCTAAAAAATCGCACCTGGAGAGAATTCGAATGAGATATAGCGTTGATCTGGAACAAAAGGATTTGGATCTAGTTTCGGATCTAGGAAATTTTCTTTAGTGTGGAATGGATGAGAAATTTTGTTTAATGCGGAACGAATGAAAAAAATGAAAACGATACCGTATTAGACAACGGGGAGTGTACGGAAGGGGCGTAGTTGATTGGAGAACGGTTTTAAGCCGTTCTGTAAGCAAGAACAGACTTTGCCTGTAGTAAAATAGTTTGTAAAGGCCTTTAGCCGTTGCAATATTGCAACGGCCATAAGCAGTTGCGAAATATCCGCACTTGGGTGTTGCAGAATAGTCTGTATGGTGTAGTGAAATAGAGTTGAAAAGGAATATTTATTTGAAAAATAAATAGAATAGAAAGGGGAATTATGTGTAAAACAAATAGAAAGGAAATAGTTAGATTATAAAAGGAATTACTTATAAAATCAATAGACTTTATAAAAAGAAAATATTTTATAAAATAAATAGAATTATCAAAAAGGGATTTATTTTGTAAATAAATAGATTATAAAAGGAAATACTTGAAAAGTGACTAGAATTGTATAAAAGGAGAACTTTACATTTGAAAGGTTTAGACCCGTGCTTCGCACACGGGTATAACATGATATGGATTTAAAGCAACGATTTTAAATAGAATCTATTCTAACTGATAGATTGAGAAGATAAATTTATAGATAATATTTTATAAATTAAATAAAATGTTTATCATTGTATAAATAGAACATATAAGTCAGGACTTATATAGAGAAGTAAGAATCGCTTTCAACATCGATATTTGAAACTGAATAAACGTAGAGTTAGTTAAAGGAGTTAAACAGTTAGAGTTAACCAGTTAGAGTCAATTAGATAGAGTTAATCGAATTAGAATTTATTGAATATTAATTATTCAATTAGAATTGATCGAATATAGTTATTTGAGATGGAGTTAGTCAAACATAGTTATTTAGGATGTGTTTCCATTTCGTACACTGCCAGCGTAATTCGCAGGGATGCAGATAGCCTACGGCGGTCGGATGTTTCCTGAGGGAATCAGGCGTAACCATTGTGATTGCTGCGATCTAGAGTCAAGCGAATGGAGTTAAATCGAATGTTAGCCATTCGAAATAAAGTTAAAATAAACATATTTATTCGAATATAAGTTAATCGAACATTAGTTATTAGATAGGAATTAAATAAGTTGAGTTAATCAAGTAAGTTAATCAGGTTGAGTTAATCGAGTTGAGTTAGTCAAGATGAGTTAATCAAACCGAGTTAATCCAAAGGAGTTATTCGAAATATTTTATTCGAATAGAATTAAGGGAGTTAATCAAATATAGTTTATTCGAAAAGAGATTAATCGAATGTAAATCCTTCAAAGAGAATTAATCGAATGTAAATCATTCGAAGAGAGATTAATGAATATAGTTATTCGAAGGAAGAGTTATCGAATATAGTTTATTCGAAAAGGAGTTATCAAATAGAGATTTTTCGAAAGAGAGCTATACGCCAGAATCGATTATATCGAATTAAGGAAAGTAATATTTACTTCCCGTTCCAAATCAAGTTTTACTAATTTAACAATAAATTAGTTGTTTGTTTATTTACTCAAATTAAGGAAGAAAAGTTATATTTAAGTTATTATATTACGAAAGTATGAGATTATATCACAATGGTTATAATCAAATAATTTTGGTAAAAGAAGTGGATTCGTAAATAGAATCCGAGAGTTTCGTAAGGAAGTTTGTTAAAGGTTTAAAGGTGGACCTTGTCTGTTTCGAAGTTAGAAATGTTGTTCAGTTAAGGTCTGAGAGGTAATTATACCCCAACTTGATTGACTTCGTTTTTAACTAAGGAATGATTAAGGTTCGATAGTGAAGGTTGGTTAAGTGAATCTAGTTAATGAGTGTAAATAGTTCGAGTTCGCATAGTGACGTTATATTTAAATGTCTGTTTAAATCAAATGAAGGAGTTTTGGAAACGTTTTCCAAATAAAGATCGGAAATGTTTTATAATATAGAAAATGTATAGAAAGGGAAAATAAATTAATAATAAATTAATTTAAAAAGGGAAAATGTTGAATGATGATTGATCGGTATAATTTCCATCTAGAAATAATATCGTTAGTTGTACACCTATTTTTCTTTAATAGTTAAATCACTGACTATCGAAGTTTTTGACCATTTTTCCGTCGTCAATACGGAGAGACCGAGATCAGATTCATTATCTAAAAACCACTCTGTATGGTCGTTAGCATTGCGATCAAATATGATGAAAATCATTGAAGATGGAGTTATGCAAGGGGTATCCTATTTACAGAATAGTGCCTTCGGTTTTTCCATTCCTAGGACAAACGTGAATGGACGAATGTTTGACAAAGTATATCTAAAGGATCGCATAAGTTGATCTCTTCAAACGTACTTACATTTGGTGGCGGAGGAATTCGTTTCTCTTAGCTTTATACCCATGGTATTTTTGGGGAAATCAATTTGTGATTTGGCGGGTATGATGATGTGGCATTCAAAGTGAATTGTGGTCAGATATTCCAAAAGATACGTTATGACCTCAAGCCTCATCAACCGAGAAATGACAGAAATTGGGCAGGCAGCATGTCTAGGTGGGTCTCTCTCATTAGGGTGTATATCACCTATCTAGAGAAAATCCATTTCATTCTTATATCTATGTTCGATGTTGTCCCTGTTCAGGAAACGGTGGGTAGCTCCCAACCGTTGGTGATATACATTCGATACACTTAAGCGAAATGAGTGGTCGGTCATGTATGGGCCAAATTGTAAGATGTTCTTGTTGAACCCAGTGTATTTGCCTCTAGAGATACACTATCGGCAGGTGGTCCCGTACCTTGTCATAGTCGAAATCCAATTTCCAATAAGAGCCCGCGACTTTGATTTGTATACTATATATGTGGAACGTGAGATGCAAGCGTTCTGCTAGATTGCTAATTACTTGTGATTAGACATTATTATAATATCATAGAAGTATCGATTTCCAAAAATGTTTTGGGTTACCGTAAGGTAAAAACCGTCCGTGTTTATGTGTGGATTGGTCTTACGATTATCCTTTCGTTCGAAAAGTATTTTGCAAAGTTAAGCCAAATGATTTGAGTTACTCACACCAGTCCCATGACTGACCCAGAGTTTATTTTGTTTTGTTTTCCCTAAACTCTTGGGTGCCCAAATTTGTACGGGCAGTCAAGTAGTTCAGGTCTTTACAGATACTTGGAGGAGCTTGAAGCAGGAGGCTTCTGGACCATATAGCTATTGTTATTTCCGCTATGTGTAAGTATTGTACTCTTATAATGTTATTGGGTATATATACTGTTTATTTCCAAAGTAATGTTATATATTATATTTATTGGTTCCGCTGTGAGGTTCGTGTTACTCTGATGTTGTGTTATTGTGATCTTCTTCTTCTTCTATTTTGATTTTCTATCTTATCTATTCTCACCATCTAACTTCTTTCTATTAATGATCAGGTATTTCCAATGTTTGAAGAATCAACATGGCAGTAGTGTGTTGATTTTCGGAGTCGAAAATCCCGGTTCATTATAGTGGTATCAGAGCTGAAGGTTAAGTGATTACCTTGGCTCTGTGGCGTGACTCAGTAGAGATGGGGTTAGTAATACCATAGATTGAGTTTGTGTTTATGTATATGAGTGAACGTAGTTGTAGATTTTATAAAAACATATTTTATATTGTGGAGATTCATTGGTTGAGTTGTTTATGAGTTCTAGTCGATCAGTTTGATCCACTATGTTGGTAGGAGTTTCTAAACACTTGAATACGATGGGTCGACACGATATGTTTTGAAAAGAGGGTAAATAAAAATAATTTTACCCAAAGTATATTTTGATACAGGGAAAATATATATATTGGAATTATAATATATTGGATATATTGGTTGTTATTATAATCAAGTAAGATTATAAATTAAATGGTTATATATATAACCAAGTAGGATTCGTATAAGTGTTACGAAGTGAATTAAATTTGAATTTAAATCAGAATTGAAATTAAAACCCTAGAAATTTGAATAAGTGGTTGTAAATGAATATGGATTGGATATAAGGAAATTTTAAAATCCTGGGAGATTTTAAATTGTTTTAATGCATTGTAAATGGTATTTTGAAATGTATTTTAAAATGGAAGTTTTTAGAAATGGTTTTGAAAGGTGATATAGTATTGAACTCACTTCGATAGCTGGGAAATAACTCTGATGATGCTGGCCACATCATCAGTGTTCATTTTCGAGTTCTAAGTGACGGATTACTACCAAAGAAATTGTTTTTGAAATTGTTTTGAGAAAGGAAGTTGTTTTGAACCTCGAAAGGAAATGATTGACTTTATAAAAGCTAAGCTATTTAAAAACTCCCAGGAAGGATTGTTTGAATAAAAACAAATTTAAACAGAAACTTGTGAAAGCAAGCTAGAATTGAATTGAAACCAATTAACTGTAAATTGAATTGAAAGAATGATATCGAATAAAGTTGGATTTGTGAGTTATGAATTTGGGTAAATAAATTGGACGGGTAAGTAAGAGTTAAAATTGGTAATGGGATTTGAGATTGAGTATGAAATTTGGTTTGAAAATAGGATGATTGGATTTGAGAACAGGTGATTGGATATTGATTGGAATGACTTTGGTATATGCTGAATTGGCAGTAGAATAAAAGGATTTAATGATATGCCCGACAAAAAGGTACACGTTTATTTTTATGGATTTGGTGATCTATGGGCTGATTTAGCAAGCCGCTTGGCTGTTTGATTTTCTTTTGCATTGGAGAAGGCCTAGAGAGGCTAGTTGGAGTTTGAACTACTAACCGGTACAAGAGAGGTGCTGGCGAAATTTTTCGGAAATTTCGGGTGTTAGAAAATTATAAAGATTTTAGAAAATTATCATTTATAAGAATTAATTAATATTTTAATTGAAATTAAATTGGTTCAGTCGAAACTAAAGTTAAGAATTAAACAAATAATTTTTAATCAGTTAGTAGGGTTTGTTTTTTACCTTAGCAATTTCGAGGACGAAATTATTTTAAGGGGGGAAGAATGTAACAACCCGTATTTTTACAGTATTATAATTAATTAATTTAATTATATAAATAGTGATTTAGAGATTTAAATGGTCGTTGAATTAAATAATAGTGAACATTTAATTAATATAATAATTAAATAATATATTTAATTCTGAAATAGTCGGAAATAGAGAATTGACAATATAGTGTGAGCTAGACAATTCAAAATATATAATTCAGTTTAGAATTTGAATTAGAATAACAAATATATTAAATAACGACAGTTTGAATGTATAATTATATTATAATTATAATCGAGCTCGAAATGGCGCGGTAGTTCGCTATTTGGCGATTTGAACTTCAATTGAATGTACAGGGTCCATTTTAAATCGGATTTCTGCGAAACAAGAAACGTTCAGAGCTGGTGAAGTATATCTTTCTAGTGGAAGAGAAAAATTGGGATTTCAATGTGTAGATTTTGAGTTATCTCCAAATCAAATTTTAGAAAAGTCATTGTGGAATTCCTTTATAATTTATATTGATTTATTTATATTAAAAAAAAGGATTTAAATGTAAATCGAATATCGATATAACTCTAATAATGAAATATCGAGTTAGAAATCCATATAGATTATTCTAGAGCTGTATGGATTTTTAGAGTGAAAAACAGTCAGTATTTTGATGGTTAAAAATATGCTGTGTAAGCAAATGGAGTCGGAATTCGACGAAACCAGTTTCATTGGGACCGTAATGTCAAACTCTAGCAGTATGTCCAGTTTCGTGATTTTTGGGTACAGTATGTAATCATACGAATTTTTAGAGGACGAATACAAGTAGCGATTGGAATTAAATTAATATAAAATTGGAAAAAATAATAATAAAACTACACTATAAATACACCTCTTCACTTTCCTAAACCTAAACTCACTTTCCCTTTGGTCAAAACCAATTTGCGCCATCGGTTTCTTATTCCAAACTTGGAAATCGATCTTTCAAAAATTCCTACAAAATCAAATAAAAAGTTATAAATGGGAAAACAAGTTTCTTTGAGTAGCTTAAGAGAAGAGCTTTCTCCTATACCGGTTTGGGTTTGTGCGACGCATTGTTGGAAGGGCTGGAAATGTAGTGGCATTCTAGGGTTTTCGGATTTTAAGCTATTGAAGCGTCGATACACAGTTTGAGTATCCTAGATGGATTCGCGAGGAGATGTATAGCCTATATGCTAAGTTTGGGTATTTTTGAAATTTAAAGTTGTCGATGGAAGTTGTACGATGCGTGAGGAACCGCTGTGAACGCGATGTTGTTCTTGAGCTCGAGTTCGACAGTGTGGGTATGGATTGGTGCGATTTTGGATGGAGAATGAAATAAAGATTTTTGTTTGAGTTTTTGTTGATAAAGTGAGTTGCGGTGGGAGCTTAAAATGTTGGTAATGGCTTCAGGATGGAGAGGCGCAGCGTATAGCATTTGAACGGGGAAGAAGGCTGATAACGGGCCGGGTTCTCCAAGTGGTATGGGCTGTTAAAATTGTTAAGGCCCAATATTTATTTATATGTTTAGGCTTTTATTTAAGTTATAATATTAACTCGTAAAATCAATATCACTTACATACATGATCGGAATTCAACAAAACAAGATTCTTTGGGATCGTAGGGACGGTGGCTACACCATGGAACTGAACGGGACTGAATTGGAGCTCGTTTGGATTTATGGTGGAATTAAACGCCTGAATCAAATCAAGGACCAATTATTGTTATTTAACGATAACCGTCCAATGTGTGTAATCTCACTAACTCTGCTCAGTTTATATTTTTATAAAATATTTTTAGAATTTATAAATAATGGTTGTTTGTTGTGTGTTGGCTGTTTAGTAGAACTACTAGTCAGTTGATTGAAAATATAGATAACGATATATATATAAATCGTCAATCGAATATTGATTTTGCTATCGAAATATTTCATATTCGTGTTATTTATGTTGATTAACATCTGTGGATGCAGGGAAACAGGCCGGAGGGACCCAATTGGGTTCCTCAACGTTTATTTTACTGTTTTTTTTCATATATTGTGTTATATGTTGTGATATGAAATCTGTTGTTGATTTTATATGTTGGAATGATACCGATCATTGTTATATGGTACGTTAAATACCATAGGGAATACTGGAATGTTAGAAAAGGAAATTTTCAATGTTATATTGAAAAATAAATATTTATAAAATCAAAGATTTTATAAAAAGAAAACCATTTATTTAGAAAATAAAGAGATTAAAAGGGAATATTTAATTGTAAATCAAATAGAAAGAATTGAAGGGAAATATTTGTAAAACATTTACAAATAGAATTGAAAACGAAATATTTGTAAACTATTTACAAATAGAGTTGAAAAGGAAAATTTATTTGAAAAATAAACAGAGTAGAAAGGGAAATTATGTGTAAAACAAATAGAAAGGAAATAGTTAGATTATAAAAGGAATTACTTATAAAATCAATAGATTTTATAAAAAGAAAATATTTTATAAAATAAATAGAATTATCAAAAAGGGATTTATTTTGTAAATAAATAGATTATAAAAGGAAATACTTGAAAAGTGACTGGAATTGTATAAAAGGAGAATTTTACATTTGAAAGGTTTAGACCTGTGCTTCGCACATGGGTATAACATGATACAGATTTAAAGCAAAGATTTTAAATAGAATCTATTCTAACCGATAGATTGAGACGATAAATTTATAGATAATATTTTATAAATTAAATAAAATGTTTATCATTGTATAAATAGAATATATAAGTCATGACTTATATGGAGAAGTAAGAATCGCTTTCAATATCGATATTTGAAACTGAATAAACGTAGAGTTAGTTAAAGGGGTTAATCAGTTAGAGTTAATCAGTTAGAGTTAACCAGTTAGAATCAATTAGATAGAGTTAATCGAATTAGAATTTATTGAATATTAATTATTCAATTAGAATTGATCGAATATAGTTATTTGAGATAGTTAGTCAAACATAGTTATTAAGGATGTGTTGCCATTTCGTACGACTGCTAGCGTAATTCGCAGGGCTGCAGATAGCCTACGGTGGTCGGATGTTTCCTAAGGGAATCAGGCGTAACCATTGTGATCGCCGCGATCTAGAGTCAAGCGAATGGAGTTAAATCGAATATTAGCCATTCGAAATAAAGTTAAAACAAACATAGTTATTCGAATATGAGTTAATCGAACATTAGTTATTTGATAGGAATTAAACAAGTTGAGTTAATCAAGTAAGTTAATCAGGTTGAGTTAATCGAGTTGAGTTAGTCAAGATGAGTTAATCAAACCGAGTTAATCCAAAGGAGTTATTTGAAATAGTTTATTCAAATAGAATTAAGGGAGTTAATCGAATATAGTTTATTCGAAAAGAGATTAATCGAATGTAAATCATTCGAACAGAATTATTCAAATGTAAATCATTCGAAGAGAGATTATCGAATATAGTTATTCGAAGGAAGAGTTATCGAATATAGTTTAATCGAAAAGGAGTTATCGAATAGAGATTTTTTGAAAGAGAGCTATACGCCAGAATCGATTATATCGAATTAAGGAAAGTAATATTTACTTCCCGTTCCAAATCAAGTTTTACTAATTTAATAATAAATTAGTTGTTTGTTTATTTATTCAAATTAAGGAAGAAAAGATATATTTAAGTTATTATATTTCGAAAGTATGAGATTATATCACTATGGCTATAATCAAATAATTTTGGTAAAAGAAGTGGATTCGTAAATAGAATCCGAGAGTTTCGTAAGGAAGTTTGTTAAAGGTTTAAAGGTGGACCTTGTCTGTTTTGAAGTTAGAAATGTTGTTCAGTTAAGGTCTGAGAGATAATTATACGCCAACTTGATTGACTTCGTTTTTAACTAAGGAATGGTTAAGGTTCGATAGTGAAGGTTGGTTAAGTGAATCTAGTTAATGAGTGTAATGGTTCGAGTTCGCATAGTGACGTTATATTTAAATGTCTGTTTAAATCTAATGAAGGAGTTTTGGAAACGTTTTCCAAATAAAGATCGGAAATGTTTTATAATATAGAAAATGTATAGAAAGGAAAAATGAATAAATTAATAATAAATTAATTTAAAAAGGGAAAATGTTGAATGATGATTGATCGGTATAATTTCCATCTGGAAATGATATCGTTGGTTGTACACCTATTTTTCTTTGATAGTTAAATCACCGACTATCGAAGTTTTTGACCATTTTTCCGTCGTTAATACGGAGAGACCGGGATCAGATTCATTATCTAAAAACCACTCTGTATGGACGTTAGCGTTGCGATCAAATATGATGAAAATCATTGAAGATGGAGTTATGCAAGCGCTATCCTGTTTACAGAATAGTGCCTTCGGCTTGTCCAGTCCCAGGACAAACGTGAATGGACAAATATCTGACAAAGTATATCAAACGGATCGCGTAAGTTGATCTCTTCAAACGTACTTACGTTTGGTGGCAGAGGAATTCGTTTCTCTTTGCTTTATACCCGTGGTATTTTTAGGGAAATCAATTTGTGATTTGGCGGGTATGATGATGTGGCATTCAAAGTGAATTGTGGTCAGATGTTCCAAAAGATACGTTATGACCTCAAGCCTCATCCACCGGGAAATGACAGAAATCGGGCAGGCAGCATGGCTAAGTGGGTCGCTCCCATTAGGATGTATATCACCTATCTAGAGAAAATCCATTTCATTCTTATATCTATGTTCGATGTTGTCCCTTTTCGGGAAACGTTGGGTAGCTCCCAACCGTTGGTGATATACATTCGATACACTCAAGCGAAATGAGTGGACGGTCATGTGTGGGCCGGGTTGTAAGATGTTCTTGTTGAACCCAGTGTATTTGCCTCTAGAGATACACTATCGGCAGGTGGTCCCATACCTTGTCATAGTCAGAATCCAATTTCCAATAAAAGCCGGCGACTTTGATTTGTATACTATATATGTGGAATGTGAGATGCAAGCATTCTGCTAGATTGCTAATTACTTGTGATTAGACATTATTATAATATCAGAAAAGTATCGATTTCCAAAAATGTTTTGGGTTATCATAAGGTAAAAACCGTCCGTGCTTATGTGTGGATTGGTCTTACTATTATCCTTTCGTTCGAAAAGGATTTTGCAAAGTTAAGCCAAATGATTTGAGTTTACTCACACCAGTCCCATGACTGACCCAGAGTTTATTTTGTTTTGTTTTCCCTAAACTCTTGGGTGCCCAAATTTGTATGGGCAGTCAAGTAGTTCATGTCTTTACAGATACTTGGAGGAGCTTGAAGCAGGAGGCTTCAGGACCATATAGCTATTGTTATTTCCGCTGTGTGCAAGTATTGTACTATGATAATGTTATTGGGTATATATGTTGTTTATTTCCAAAGTTATTTTATATATTATATTTATTTGTTCCGCTGTGAGGTTCATGTTACTCTGATGTTGTGTTATTGTGATCTTCTTCTTCTTCTATTCTAATTTTCTATCTTATCTATTCTCACCCTCTAACTTCTTTCTATTAATGATCAGGTATTTCCGATGTCTGAAGAATCAACATGGCAGTTGTGTGTTGATTTTTGGAGTCGAAAATCTCGATTCGTTACAGGGAAACTGTGTTCGGGAATAACTAATCCTCAAACGTAAGGGAGGACCGGCCTAACCGATCCAAGGGTTCACTACGGGGGATCCTGAGGCATTTGCTAGAGTGTCTCGAATCAGAGAGGAGTCATCCCGGGCCTCGACTCATAGATGGAATCCAATTTCCAATATGTGAAATTTTGGTTTTATTTGCAAAACTAGTATGACGGCATAGAAGGATGGGGTACTATGCCGTCTATGATTGATACATTTATATTTGAAATTGTTTTATACACAATATGCTTATAATAGTATCAATATGATTTGTTTTAAACGTACCATGCATGTTTGGCTATTATAAGGTAAAACTCTATCCTCCGGCTTGCATTGCATTGTGTAATGGGACCTGAGTCTTATAATAGCTTCATTTTTTGAAAAGCATTGCACTGTTTATAACCTGTTTTCTGCACTGGTATTCCTGCGAGAAAACCCGTTCCGTGTTATACAGCATGGTCCCTTGATTTACTTTATTTCTAAAGTTAAGTTTTAAATAACTGTTTTAGCTCTCACACCAGTCCCATGTATGATCTAGAGTTTATTATTTTAACCTAAACTCTGGGTGCCTCTATTTTCCACACGGGCAGCTAGTAGTTTTGGTTTTTGCAGATATTATTTTCCAAGATCCTGGATGTACAGCTGGAGCTATATTCGGAAAGCACTGTATCCGTGTATCTCTTCCGGTTTTGTTATGTTTTTTTCCACTGCTAATGTAATTTAAATCTCTGATATTTTTCTGATGTAATTATGTATTCATACTCTGTTATATTCTTGTACTCTGATGCAAATTGTTGTAACAGCAATGAAATGTTCTATTGTTTGTGTTCTGATTTGTCTTGTATCGTTTCATTTTTGGTATCAGAGATTTGGTTTACAGAGCTTAAGAACAAGACACATTAGAACCAAACGAAAGAATTCATCAGAGATTGGATTAGTAACATCCAATGAGAATGACTCGTTAGAGATGGGATCTGTAGTATCCTAGAATGAGTTTCAAAGAGTGTTATTTTTAAAATAAAAATGAAAACAAATTTTGTTTCGAAATTTTAGACCCTATTATACATATTTGAATTTTTATTTTAAATTGATTTGGACTATTGGGTATATGAAGATTTTGCATATACGCCTAGATAGCGTGTATTCGAAGTCTCAAACATACTGGATGGATATAGAATCACACTCTAGACTCTCAGGAACAATTCTGGTGATGTCCGGACATCATCAGAATTTATTTTCGAGTTTCTAAAGTGGGATATCTATATATTTCCAATTGACTGGTGTGAGAAACAAAAATTAGATAGGGTTATTGTTGTGATTTGGCACTAAAAATTGGATTTTTTTAGTATATATATTAAATATATATGATTGAAAATTTAATCAACTGATTAACTGCGGGTTATGATGGAGAATGGAGGATTATTAATTCCACTAATAAAACCAATATGACAATAGAATGGTAAAATTATGCCAAATCTAATCAAATATTGAACTGAATCGGAAATTGTTTGGAATTGCATATATGTACATGTATATACTATGAATAGGTCATAGCATGGAAGCTAAGAAGAGGAATAAAATTGTATGCCCGAAAATACGTACGTGTTTACTAATTTCATGGGTTTTGATGATTTTATGAGAAGCTTGGCTTTTTCTTTTTCTTTTGGATTGATGAGGGCCCTGTGAGGCAAGTTGTGGTTTTAAATATCAACCTGCACAAAGGAGGTTATGGCGAAATTTTTCAAAAATTTAGGGTGTTAACCAAATTTTTGAAAAATTAGAAAATTCTTAGAAACTGAAAAGTTGAAGAATGGAAGTTGAGTTGGTTAGTTGAACAAATTCCAGCTCCGTTCCTTTTCGAGGACGAAAATATTTTAAGTAAGGGAGATTGTAACAACCCGGATTTTCAGAACCAATTTAATTTTATTTTTTTTCGCTGTTTTAATTGATTTTAGATATTTAAAATGATTTATTTTAAATAATTACGACTAAAAATTTATTTAAAACGAAGTTAGAACGAATAAATTTATTTTATTTATAAAACGAGCCTGAAATGGCGCGGTAATTTGAAAATTCGAATTCAAATTTTAATTGAATGTATAGAATTCAAAATAAATCGGATTTCAATAAAACCAAAAATATTTGGATCTGTTTAATAATATCTTTCTAACGAAGTTAAGAAACTGAGATTTCACTTTATAAATTGTAAGTTATGTCCAGTTTAAAATTTGAAATGGTCGTTACGGAATTTATATATATTTTAATATAACATATAGCCCTTAAAAATATCCATTTAGCAAACGACCTACATTTTCGATGAGACCACATTTGCTGGATCCGAAATGTCAAACTATTGTTATATTCCCATTTTCATAATTTTTGAAATTAATATGTGAGCGTGGCGAATTTAAACATGTTTGGTACTTTCAGTTTGAATTTAAACGAATGGAAAATGGCCATTTTTCAAAAGGCCTCCAAATTTGATGAAATTAGTTTTGTTAGGACTGTATCATCAAAACATAGCTAGATTTATTTTTCTGGAATTTTTGGAGTTAGTATGTGGCCCCGGTAAATTAAAATGTATGTTAAATTCAATATTAACTATAATATTAATTTATATTGTAATTTTAATGAAATCTGGTAAAAACAGTCGAATTAGCTTACAAAACATATCCCACTGTGTTCGGAATGGGGGTAATTAGCTGGGGAAGATAGTGGTTGGGTTCGATTTGGAGTTCGAATTAAAAAGCTACTTTTTTTAATTCAAAATAATAATATAAATTATTATATAAAAAGTAAACCCTTACACCCCCTTTATCTCTCTTCGTTCAAAACGCTACATTAGGAAAATAAATAAATAAAAGGAAAACAATCGACGATCGCCTATCGGCTCTCCCCGCCGTCGGACCTCCCACTGCCACCCCAGCCTGACACGCCGCCACCCCTCCCCTTCCTCTCCTCCTCCATCTCTCGTCTAAAAACCCCGAACCCCCATGAAATCCGTCGCCTCCGCCCAATGCTCCATCGCGCCGACCACCAGAGCAAACCCCGCCACCTTCCCCGCTGCCTACGCCGCCCTTCAGCACCCTCCTCCGGCTGTGAGCCCTCCACCATCAAAGATTCATTTTTTACAAGGAAAAAGTGAGTTTTTGGTTTATATCTTTTTATGCTATTAATTTAATAAAAATTAAATTTTTAAATAAACAACTTTATTTTAAAAATCTGATTTTAATATATAAATAACTTAGATAAAAATATGATTTTTAGTTGTATAAAAATATGATTTTTAGTTATGATATAAAAATAATATTTTTACTGATGTAAAAATATTATTTTTATTGTATAAAGGAACTATTTTTAGTAAGTTAAAAATATGTTTTATATATATATAGCTGCTAGATCCAAAATTGGCTCCAACACCCAAGTTGTTCGATTGTGCAGAGATTAATATCAGAAAAAATGCAAGAAAAACAAGAAAGACACGAGATTTACAATGGTTCGGCGTTAACGAGCCTACGTCCACTTTATATTTATGATTATACTTAAATTTCAAGTACAATCGATGATTTATCCCTCAACCTCACTTTTACAATGTCGATTCACTCAATAAATTCGAGACAGCTCTGAATAATAATAATAATAGAGATGTAAGAATGGTGGAGTCAAAACTCAGAATTGCCAAAAAGCTTCTCAAAATTGCCAAGCTCTGGGCAATTTATAGGTGATTTCTGCAGACGCTTTGCGGTCATACGTGGCACGAATCCCGATGATCTCGGACTGGTTCGTAGCTTGATGGAGAAATAGTCAATATGACAGTTGTGGATAGGTGTCGCGAGATCCTTCATTTTCGAATCGTAATTGAATTGGCCATGGCCTTCAATTTTTTAGCTTCGGTGGTCGGATCGAGAGGCTGTTGAGTACGCGGATCGGGTCGCGATAGGGACTCACGATCGAGGGGTCGTGGGAGCATTATCACAATCCGGGAAGGTAAAGGGGATCACGATCGGGCTCTTAATGATCCAGATGTGTGAAACTCTGTAGTTTGTATGAATATGAAACCTGGTGGCTTGGTCTAAAAGCTAGCCAACAATAGCATTATGATAAAAAGTGATTTTTATATAGATGGCTTTGAATAGAAATGTTATTTTTAATATAAATAGCAATATAAAAATGTGATTTTTATATATATAGTAGAGATATAAAAATGTGATTTGTATATATATATAGTAGAGATATAAAAATGTGATTTATATATATATATATAGTAGAGATATAAAAATGTGATTTTATATATAGTAATAGTAGAGTAATAAAAATGTAATTTTTATATATATAGTAGCGATATAAAAATGTGATTTTAATATAAACCGCGTGAAACAGAATACGCTGGAACCACGATGAAGTATACTATGCACTGGAATGAAATTCAAATCCAACCGTTCAATTAAAAATGGAGTGGAAATCGATGGTGAGAACTCCTTCTCACGCTTAGTAGCCCCCAACATTATTTATTATACAAACCATAGTTGTTTGTTTGGATTGAATTGGGTGTAATTGACTATATTGTGTTGAATGGCTTGTATAGCGGTTTTGTGGTTTGGTTGATTATTGTTTACGACGCGAGCCTGTATCAAGAGTGGAATAATGTTAGACATACTCCGGTTTCAATATCGCGCCGTTATAATGCCGAATTTTTTTGAAATAAGTATTTATTCATATAAATGTCATTTTTAATGTGTATACGAACTGTATAAAATATTCGTTTGTTGAATAAGATGTTTAAACAAAAAAAAAATCATTTTTATTGAAAGTATGAACTATAGAAAATATTCAAGTGTAGAAAAAAAAATTATTGTGAAAAATATAATTTTAACGCATATATGAATGACATAAAATTCTCCTGAAATGAAAATAAATATTCATCAAATGATTTGCTTATGTACAACCATTTAACTGAAATTGATTGGGACGATAAATTTTACACATCGCCCAACTGCACAAATAATGTTCAGTATTTGTTGGTTGAAACCCCACACGAGTACTGGGATGATATGTGGCGTACACTAATCCCAATTGTTTAGTTATATGTCAATCGATTTGTTGACAGACTATTGTAAGTGTTAATTATTTATATTTAAGGCTTATGCAGTTGTGTAATGCACTCTAGATGATGGATGATGGTTTATCATTATTGTTGTGTACATGTCTTGTATGAAATCCATATAAATAAATTATATGGTAATTGATTGGGTCTGATTCCAATTCAAAAGGAACGAATATTTTAAAATAAGGAAATCTTTTAAAATAATGAATATTTTTAAATAATATTCAGCAAAGGATTAAAATGTGAATTTGATGTCCGATTTTGGATGGACACGAAAATATTGAAATATGTGAAGCCATGTTGATTAGATTTGCGCCATTTTAATGCAAACGATATTTATATCGATTTTATTCATTTTTATAATGAATATAGAAAAGGAAATGATTTCAAAATCTGATATTTTGAAAATATTATCATTTAAATATTATAATGATAAGGAGTGTTCAATTTTGGTTTAAAATTGAAATGAAAGCGGGAATTGTTTTAAAACGAATTTATAAACGGTTTACAAAATACGTTTTAAAATTGAAATCGATGAAATATATATAATATATATATAATGGCCTGAATAGAACGCGTCGCGCCTCGACCGTTCGCGAATTTCAACCATTGACTTCGAATTAACATTACGGGAGATCCGACCGTCGGGTTCTCCTAAAACCGGAACCTTTAGGTTCGTATCGAAAAGAGCTTTCCAACGAATATTAGAGATTTGAAATCTAACGGTTGGATTTGGAATTATGTCCAAATCAAATTTGGAAAAGGTCATTGTATGTGCAGTTCGATGACTGTTTATGGAAATAAACTGAAAGGGCCTTAATAAAATTATTAAAAATATTAATAATTTGTATAAAATCATAATAAATGATTTGGAAAGAATTGGGATGAAAAATTCCACGTTTGTAAGGATAATAATATATTTTTATCAATATGAACTAATTATTAACTAGAAAGATAATCCAATAATTTTTAAATATATAAATTGGATATATAAAGGATTTGAATAGAAATTTCCAATATATAAATTGGAATGGATTTGAATAGAAATCGTCTTCGAAAGATTTCGATATTGGATTCCGTGACTATACGGATATTGTGGAGGAATTTGGAAGATAGATATGTATCGTTATTCCCCATACGATATGTGTTGGTTTCAGAATTTGATATTGAATATAAGCCGATATAATTTCTATTCAGAGCCTTATATTTTAACATTAAATTGGATTTTGGGTTTGTCGTGAATGGTGTCTTCAGTAACGCTGTTCTTAAACCCCATGTGAAAATAATAAATCTTTTAATTAAGATTATTAGAGTTTCCAATTATATTTAGTAAATGTAATAAAATGGAATGTGAATAGGGTTTATTGTGAACTGTTTTTTTAACGACATTCGTTCTTTAACCCGATTAACAGTGAAATGTGATTAGGACTTTATAAATCTTTTTATTAAGATTTAATGGAAATATTCCAAAGTAAAGTTTTCCCATTTAATAAAATAAATTTGGATTGAATGGAATTCGATTTGGTAATAATCGAAGTGAGCTTATGTGGAGGAAGACTGTTAATATATATGGAATTTAAAAGGCTTTGTCGTTATTCTATTTACATTATTAGTCGGATACGGAAATTGATATTGATTATATATATTGATCTATTTTCCGTGAAGATTCCATAATTAATGGAATGTGATTTTGGGTTTATCGTGAACTGTGTTTTAAATGACATTGGTTCTTTAACCCAGTTAAAACAGGATTACATGTCTTACATTGTATTTCGAATTGTATTGTTGATTCTGCTGAATATATATCTATTTGGTGGCGTAGAATTTATTCTCTTGCTTAACACCCTTCTTTGAGACGTATGAGCTTAGAGGTTATATATCGGCTAAAATCAATGGTACAGCGTAGATTGTCGATGCGAAATGTTTGATTTTCCAAATTTAAATAATCATTAATATTGATTTTTGGGAAGATTAAAACTAAGTTAAATAATCATTAATATTGATCGTCTAGACGTACTTGGAGATCGACCGGATATGCAAGGACCTCTCCCCTGTATTGGACATATAGAACAAGGGATAAAGTGCCCTGGTTTCGTTCAGACCCAGAACGAACTAGTAAATGGATATATGTCTGATATTTTATTTTATTCTATGTTGATTGATTTCTATTACATATATATCTGTTTGGTGGTGGAGAATTTATTCCCTTACTTAGCACCCTTCTCTGAGACGTACGAGCTTAGAGGTTATATATCGATAGATATCAGTCGCATGGCATGAATTGCATGTGTGGCATGCTGAGATGCAAATGATCAAGGCTTCTATTGAATAGCAGAGTCTTGTGGTTGATGATCAAAGCACGACTCTAAATAGCATAGCTTTGTGTATAGCGTTAATCCGCAAGCCTCACACCTCGGTATGAGTTAAAAACGGGATCAGACCATTGGGAGTGCATGACGTTTCCTTCTAGCTATGGGTGGTGTCATGGTATAGAGCCCAAACATTTATTTATTTTTACCTATGTGGATGATGGATAGCGAGGTGCCTTAGATATATCGATTACTACGGAGCCGATGGATAGGTCCTATAGGACCGGGAAATGTGTGTTTAGGAATAACTAATCCTCAAACGTAAGGGAGGACCGACCCCACCTGTAACGACCCGGATTTTGACGATCTTGGTTATCCGATATACAACACATATCGAACATCCAAGGATCGAAAATAACCGATAGTTAATGAAAGAGGTTAGAGGGTGTGAATAGATAAGATATAAACTTAGAACAGAAGAAGAAGAAGAAGAAGAAGAAGAAGAACACAACATCAGAGTAACACGAACCTCACAACGGAACGAATAACATATAATAGATAACATATTCTTGAAATAAAATCAGTATTTGTATACAATAACATTATCAGAGTACAATACTTACAACCCAGCGGAAATAAACTAAAACTATATGAAATCCTGAAGCCACCTGCTCCAGCTCTTCAAGTATCTATAAATCCCGACTACTTGACTGCCCATACAAAATTGGGCACCTAAGAGTTTAGGGAAAACAAAACAAAATAAACTCTGGGTCAATCATGGGACTAGTATGAGTAAAACAGTTTAAAACAATTCGAACAAGTAAACGATATCTCATAAGACCACGCCGTATAACGGAACGGGTTTTTCCCTTATGAGAATCCAAAACATCTTTATATCAAAAACCTTTTGACATTATAATAATGTCTATCAACTACAATATATTAATCATCCAGTAGAAACGCTTTCATCTCACGTTCTATATATATAGTATACAATTAAAACCGCAAGCACGTATTGGGTAATGGATTTCCGACTATGACAAGGTATGGAACCACCTTTCGATAGTGTACCTCTAGAGAGGAATACACTGGGTTCAACAAGAACATCTTGCAACCCGGCCACACATGACCGACCACTCATTTCGCTTGAGTGTATCAAATGCATATCACCATCGGTTGGGATCAGCAACCGTTTCCTGAATGGGACAGCATCAACAATAGATTTTTAGAAGTAAATGAAACTCTAGATCTGGTGATTATACACCCTAATAGGTGCGACCTACATAGCCATGTTGCCTGCCCGATTTTTGTCATTTCCCGGTTGATGAGGTTTGAGGTTACGCTTTATCATCACATCAGATTCTCTTCGAATACCACATTGTCAGATCCATCGAAAATCACTAATTGACGTCTACAACAGTACATTACGTGTTAGCTAAAGAAGTTTACTTCCACTCTTGGTACGGTTGAAGAAATCAATTTACGTGACCTTTCTGGAAATACTCTGTCAGACATTCATCCATACAAGTCATCCAGGAACAGGATGAACCGAAGGCACTATTCAGTATATCCATCTTAGGCACTGTTATCTAAGATTTATACAACAGCCCTTGCACTTTACTCCGTCTTCAATTATCTTTGGCATATATGATTCGCAACGCTTATGCCAATACAGAGTGGTTCTTTGGATAATAATCCATCCGGTCTCTCCATATTAACAACGTTAAAATGATCAAAAACTTCGATAGTCGATGAGTTAACTATCAAAGAAAAACACTTGTGCAAACAACGATATCATTCCCAAAGGGAAATTATATCGATCAAACATCATTTAACATTTATCTCCTTAGTTCATTTTTCATCTCCTGTTTCCCTATATTCAACATTTCTTATTTTCTAAATTTAAAAAATATATGTTATTACCATTGGAAAACATTTCCATTTCTTGTTTTCTATATCAGAAAACATTTATGGTTCTTATTTGGAAAACATTTCCAAATCTCCTTCATTGGACTTAGACATATGTTTAAACAAACCATCGCGATGCCAACTCAAACCATTACGCTTATTAACTAAATTCCTTTAACCAACCTTCACTATCGAACCTTAACCATTCCTTAGCTAAAAATGGAGTCAATCAAGTTGGGGTATAATTACCTCTCAGACCTTAACTGAACATTGTTTCTAACCTTGAAATAGACAAAGTTCACCTTTTAATTCTTTAACATACTTCCTTACGTAACTCTCTTTCGAATCATCTCTATTCGATAATTCTTTCCTTCGAATAAAGTATATTCGATAACTCTATTCAATTTACTCTATTCGATTTACTCTAATCGAATAACTAATATTCGATTAACTCATTTCGATTTACTCTTTTGAATTAACTCCTTTGATTTAACTCTAACTCTATTTGGTTAACTCTATTGATTTAACTCTAACTCTATTCACTTAACTCCTATCGAATAAACTATATTCGATAACCCCTTTAATTCTATTTGAATAAACTATATATTCGATTAACTCCTTTAATTCTATTCGAATAAACTATATTCGATTAACTCCTTTCGAATAACTTATATTCGATACTCTCCCTTTCGAATAACTAAATTCGATAAACTCCCTTCGATTAACTAATAATCGATAACTCCTTTCGATTAACTAATAATCAATAACTCCTTTCGATTAACTAATAATCGATAACTCTACTCGACTAACCATATTCGCCTAACTCGACTAACTTGGTTCGACTAACCATACTCGATTAACTCAACTTGACTAACTTAACTTATTTAACTCAACTTGATTAACTCGACATTATTTAACTCAACTGATTAACTCGAAATCATTTAACTCAACTGATTAACTCTAACTGGTTAACTCTACTCTAATTGATTAACTCTAACTGGTTAACTCTAACATATTAACTCTACTTATTTACTATATTCGATTTACTCTAATCGAATAACTAATATTCGATTAACTCATTTCGATTTACTCTTTCGAATTAACTCCTTTGATTTATTCCTTTGAATTAACTCCTTTGATAAATTCCTTTGAATTAACTCCTTTGATCAATTCCTTTTTCTATTTGTTTACTTAACAAATAACTATTCCCTTTCCAATTCTATTTATTTAACAAATAAATATTTCTTTTATCTTTTCTATTTATTTAACAAATAAATATCTCCTTTTCGCCTTTCTATTTATTTAAAAAATAAATATCTCATCTATAACATTCTATTTATTTCCTTTAAATAAATATTTCCATTTAATCTATTTGTAAATGTTTTACAAATATTTCCTTTTAAATTCTATTTCCAAGTACTTCCTTTATTAACCTTATTTATTTATCCTAAGTATTTCCTTTATTAATATCTTATTTATTTTCTAAATAAATATTCCTTATATCTTATCTTATTTATTTAACAAATAAATATCTCCTTTTCTTATTCTATTTATTCAACAAATAAAAAAATCCTTTTAATAACTTATTTGTTTCCTAAGTCAATATCTCTTTTATAACTTATTTACTTAACAAATAAGTATCTCGTTTAACAACTGCTATTTATTTAATCAATAAATATCTCATTTATAAAACCTTATGATTTTATAAATGTTCCCTTTTCTTTATAAATATTTCATTTATAAAGATTTCCCCTTTCTATATAATTATACCTATAAAGATTTCTTTTTATAAATATTTCATTTATAAAACCCTTTTTATTTTATAAATATTTTATTTTCAAATACCGTTTGAAAATTCACCTTTTTCACATTCCGGTATGTTATGATGTTTAACATATCAAGTCATGATGTCAAATATCGTCCTTACACATATAATCAACAACAGATTATAAACCACGTCATATATCACAATATATGAAAATAATAAAATAGCTGTTGAGGAATCCAGTCAGATTCCTCCAATCTGTTTCCCTGCATCCACAGATGTTACACAATAAAATCAACATCACATTCAGTTCCATATGTTATATTCTGATAAACAGGATCAATATAGAAATTCAACTAACTGACTAGCAATTCAATCAAACAGTCAACACATAGTCAATCAGCCAATATTTAACAGTTCTAAAAAATACAACATGAAATTATAAACTGTTCAGAGTTAGTGAGATTTACTCACATTGGCAGTTCATCGTTAAAGAACGATAAACTGTTTGTTTGATTTGAATCAAACAATTTATTTCGCCATAAATTGTAACGAGCTCGGGTTCACTCTCAATCAGTTCCATGTGTAGCTCTCGTCCATACGATCTTGTCGGATCTTGTTTCGTTGAATTTCGATCACGTATGAGATACGTATTGATTTTACAAGTTATTACAAAAATTTAAATTTAATTAAACTTTAATTATCACAAAATGGGCTCACCCCATTTTCTCTTTGCCGGCCCATTTCCCACTAAGCCCACCCGCTCCTTTTTAACCCCGCTTCTTCCTTTCTTTCTCCATCTTCCAGTATCGATCCGTCCTCAACCAAAGGAAAAGACATGGACGATTCTTTGAGGCCTTCCAACTCCTTCAAACCACCACCGTTCCACAAACAAATCACACCACACTTCATCTCCTTCCAATCCCTACACACCCGTAACTCTGAAAACACCTTCGACACCATGAAGACAGTCGCGACATTGCTCCTCAGCTATAGGGAACATCGACACTTATTGCCACCAGAGTTGACCAAACCCCATCTCCTTGCTCGTCTCCGCACCCTGAGCACTTTCGCGCCATCCATTTAGTCTCCGGAATCCCCTAGCTTCTACAAAGTTGAGCCCTAGCTCGACATACCTCCGCTATTCGAAATTTCAGCATCAAGAAATCTTACGAAACCCAACAAATTTGGTATAGAATCGAAGAGGAAGCCATAAGCAATTTGAACATATGTGAATCTCGATTTATAGATTTTATTTTGCTTTTCTTTTGATTTATATGAGGATGAACTTTTTACTGGATGGAGAAATAATGTTGGCGGCTTGTTTTTTTTGCTGAAGGATTAAGTTGTAAGGGTGTAGAGAAGGGTATTTATAGTAAAATTTTGGCTTGGTGTACAAACCTTGTCCATTTTTATTCATTTGTTTTTCATTGATTTATAATTTCCTCTGACCACATACGATTCCTAAAAATCACCTAACTGGGCATACACCTTCAGTTCGACATTACAGTCCCAACGAAACTGGTTTCGTCGAATTCCGACTCCATTTGCTCACGCAACGTATTTTTAACTATTAAAATATCGGCTGTTTTTCACTCTAAATATCCGTACGGACACATAGTGACCCAAAAAATCACGGAACTTGGAATCTAACAAAAAAATTGATGTTGCGGATCCAACAAAATTAGTTTCGTCGAATTCCGAAGTCGTTTGCAAAACTGGCTATTTTTAAAGCTCTGAATGACCCACTTAAATATATAAATATATTTAAATATAATTAAATTAAATATAAATAAATTTATATTTTCGTACATATATTCACAGTGGAATACCATACAGTCTCAGAATATTCCTATATGAATTTCTAACTCAATATTTTGAATCTCGATTAAATCAATATTCGATTTATAATGAAATTCCTTTTATAAAATATAATTAAATTATAAAGGAATTCCACAGCGACTTTTCTAAAATTTGATTTGGACATAAATCAAAATCTACACGACGAAATCTCGATTTTTCTCTTCCTAGAAAGATATACTTCACTAGCTCCCAATGTTTCTTGTTTCACAGAAATTCGATTTAAAATGGCTTATGCATATCCAATTGAAGTTCAAATCACCAAATCGCGAACTATAGCGCCATTTCGAGCTCATTTATAATTACAATATAATTATACGTTCAAACTGACGTTATTTAAATATATTCGTTATTCTAATTCAATTCTAAACTGAATTACATATTTTGAATTTCCCATTTCAGAACATATCGCCATCTCAGCCAATTCTGATCATTTTAGAATTAAATGTATTATTTAATTATTATTTTAATTAAATATTCACTATTATTTAATTCAACGACTATTAAATTCTCTGAATCACTATTTAAATAATTAAATAATTAATTACTATACCACTGAAAAATGCGGGTCATTACACAACCGATCTAAGGTTTCACTGCGGGGGATCCTGAGGCATTTGCTAGAGTGTCTCGAATCGGAGAGGAGCCATCCCTGGCCTCAACTCATAGATGGAATCCAATTTCGAATACATGACATTTATGTTTTAATTGCAGAACTAGTATGGTGACATAGTAGGATGGGGTACTATGTCGTATATGATTGATACATTTATATTTGAAGTTGTTTTATACACTATATGCTTATAATAGTATCAAAATAATTTGTTTTAAATGTACCAAGCATGTTTGGCTATTATAAGGTAAAACTCTATCCTCCGGCTTGCGTTGCGTTGTGTGATGGGACCTGAGTCATATAATAGCTTCATTTTTCAAAAAGTATTGCGCGGTTTATTAAATGTCTTATGCATTGGTATTCTTAGGAGAAAACTCGTTCCGTGTTATACGGCGTGGTCCCTTGATTTACTTTATTTCCAAAGTAAAGTTTAAAATAACTGTTTTAGTTCTTACACCAGTCCCATGACTGACCTAGAGTTTATTATTTTAACCTAAACTCTGGGTGCCCCTATTTTCCACATGGGCAGCTAATAGATTTGGTTTTTGCAAATATTATTTTCTAGGATTCTGGATTTACAGCTGGAGCTATATTCGGAAAGCTTTGTATCCGTGTATCTCTTTCAGTTGCATTATTTATTATTTTTACGCTGCTAATGTAATTTAAATCTCTAATATTTTTCTGATGTAATTATGTATTCATACTCTGTTATATTCTTGTACTCTGATGCAAATTGTTGTAACAGCAATAAAATGTTCTATTGTTTGTGTTCTGATTTGTCGTGTTCTCAACTCAATCCGGGCTTTCCTGTAACGGCGAGTTTGGGTCGTTCCAGGCCCCCATATCAATCACATAGTAATAGAGATGGTATCGAAGAAGCATTTTCTCTCAGAGGTGCAACCTCAATTAGTCATGGTATTGCTCCGGTTTTAGTCATTTTGATTATGACCCGAAGGCCAAGGCCAATCCATCAGCGTTCTCTTTCTTCAAGTCCGGTAGTCGCCTCCGAGCCATCCTGCTTCATTCTGGAATCTCCACCATGTACACAGTTGTTAAAGTAGTATTGTCATAGATGGAGAGTATTCCACTTACCGACTCTGGTCTTTTTAACAACCAAACGTTTATATTTTTCACACCATTGTCATAAGATTTGAAATCATATTTTGAGTATCGTAAAACAATTTATTTCAAATATTGCCCAAAGTCGATTACTGATATAATTTACCATTGGTTCGATTAAGATTACGAATCCAATATTCCCAATTCCTTTATCAACCATTTAGCTTTAAAGCTTCAACTTCCTCGAGATATCGTTATTGCTTGAAATCCTTTATTTCACCCTTTGAATTCACTAGACTGGATTAGACATAGATTTTTTCCGAATTTATAAAATATATTTAGAACAGTTATGTTTGAAAAATAGTATATGTATATTAAATTGAAGATAATGTGTATACCTATATATAGTTGAAAACTATTATAAAATTCATATAGTTAAAGTGATCAAATTGTTTTATCAAAGAATATTTACAAAATCAAGTAATGCGGAAAATTGCTTTTATGAAATTATAGTTCTTTTCAAATAATATTATTCCAATCCAATCTAAATCCATGTCTCACAATTTCTTTTTCCATCTAGATTTCATGTTTAAATCAAATTCCCTTTGTATTTGGTTCAATTTCAATACTTCATGATTAAACAATCCTCAAGCCATTGTTTTCCTTAGATTTCACATATCCATTTCTTATAGTAATTTCCAAAACAATTTCAACTTTAGTTATCAACCAAAGGATGATTTATTAAATTCCAAATTTAACAACAAACTCGTATTCCCCATGACTTGTATAAGCATATTCCTATTATACTTGAATTTAACAAATTTACATTTTTGAAAAATCCTTCTTATATTAAAACAGTAAGAAATCATTTGACAAATCATATACAAATAAGTTCCAAAACGTTTGACAAGTCTTTGCAAATCCTTTATATTGAATCACTCAATTTTGTAGATTCCATGTTATTAAATTCATTATTAAAACACAAAACCTATGTAGAGTTTATTCAAAATAAGTTTAAATTTAAATGTTAACTTGCATGATCACTTTCAAATCTTATTTACATAAAATCATATTTCTTACAATTTCAAGTTAACTTTGTACAAAAATTTCCTTTTTAACACTTTTGTAAGCCATATGAAAATTTTATTAAAATTTCTACTTACAAAATCAATGTAATATTTTAAAATGTTTTCATTTTATTGACCATGTTGTCCATATATAATTTTCTATCCTATGGTCAAGTGATACAGATATGAATGGAACGACGCTAACGACAAAAAGAAGGAATTCGTTACCTAAAACAAAAGGCACGATCTTTATTTAGAAAAGCAGAACAATATTATGTGAATTTTGCACGAAAAAATTTAGTCAAAATAATTGACCAAAACCAAGTTGCTACAGCCAGGTTCGAAGTAGTGACCTCTTAGTTTTGAGCTGCTTGTCAAACCACTCAGCTATGTACAACTTTGTTTGTAACAGAGGGGTGTGACCTTGCATGCACCAACAAAATAGCTGAGCTGAAGCACAACACCACTCATCGAGGTCCGCATGTGTACTTCGCTGCTATAGCGATGCACATAGCTCCATTTTCAACGAGCCTGGTGTGTATAACAATCAACTACTTGGTCTTGCCCACGTTCAACACCGCCATAGCTTTATAGATAAAACTAAGATGGTAAATTTCATGGGGCTAAAGCCATTCGAGGCTGGAACGAGCTGCTATGCAATAGTAGGCTAGAGATTTTTTTTAACAAACTAGTAATTATACACGTATATTCAAGTGTATTATATGTATATTGTTGTCAACGTAAAGCAAAGAAAATGTTATCCATGAAAATTCATGCAAAATAGAGTTTACGTAATAGAGGAACTCACGGCAAACACTGCTTCAATTTGCTGGACGGGAAAATGGAGCGCGGACGAGATGGTGCTGGTCTTAGCGTGCCAGCGTCGACTAGAAGTGGTTCGGATGCCAACGGACAGGAAGGGGAAGGCTCCAACTTACATGAGCCTTGGCTTGTCTGTTCACTGCACGGACTGGCTTCAAGCTTGAAGGAGCAAGCTTGGTCGGAAAGAAGGGAGTCGGTTTACGTTGGTCGGTGCACAGTTGCATCGAAGAACAGAGGTGGTGACTGCAGTTCAAGTGGCCCCCGTGTCAACCTCATTTTGAGTTTTTCTTTACATGGTTTTAGCTGATGCTAGGAGGGTGAGGCTCGTGTTCAGTAAGGTGCGAGGGGGAGTTTCGGTGAAGTGCGGTGGGTTTCCTGAGTGTGGAGATGTGGTTTCCTTATTTTCGAAATGTTGTGTACTATTGAAAAAAATGGAATACATTAAAATGGAGTAGGAGGAGAAATGGTTTACGAGAAATGGAAATGGGGTTCGTTGGTTTCTTCCATTCAAAAGCTTTCAGAAGTTAGATGAAAATGAGGTGAAAAAAGTGAGCCACGGAAAAAGGCATGGAGCTCTTTTTTTTCTTGTCATTCGAATTGTTTATTTGGGGTAGCATTGGATTCCATGTACACCGGGATTTCAAAAATATTTTATAATGTTTCAAAATATTTGCAACTGACAGGGAAAGATTTTTGAGCTGTTGACATATTTTTAGGGAGAGGTGAAATTTTAGATCAAAGAGACAATGTGGAGACATATTTTAGAGAGAGAATGGACACTTGTTAATAGAGATAAGAGTTAAAGATGGCTGAAAATTTTATGTAGTTATTATATGTTTCAAACTTGTGTTTACACCACTTATTTCCTTACTTGCTTTGTTGACGTGTTTGGTAAATTATATTTATTTAAAATGACATGAACGGACAACGCAGTGAACGCTCTAACGAACGTTAAACTGTCTTATGCACATTTCAAATATTTTGTGAATGCGCACTACGTCTAAACAACACTGAAATTTATTAACGAAAAACGTTGAACTTATCTAACGTTAAATTTTAGAAATTTAGTTAATTTTTTTTTCAATTTTAAAACTATTAATTCATTATTTCTTCTTTTAGAGTTTAAAATTATTAATTCAATTTTTATTCTTTTAAAATTTTCGAGATTGTTACACGATGTTTGGGTCGACATTGGGGTCGACCCACCCCAGATCCATCCAGGTTCATTTCCTGGACTTGTTTTTTAGCGTGATTTGTTGGTAGTTGGCTATATATATGACATCATTTCTATTGTTTTATTCACCTAAAACAATGGAGACAACGAGATGCTACCTCAGCTTGACTGAATTAGCCTATTTTCTTCAACAATAGCTTATACGCCTACAAGAATTTCCTCTACAGCTTTAGCCTAATTATTCTCTGTTCTTTAGATCCAGTCTCGATGAGTTCATGTTATTTTTATATATAACATTTAACAAGTAATCCTGACATGTTTATATATTTGGATCTAAATCTATACCTGTTAAGAATCTGATTCGTACCTAATCAGTCCTGCTATTACATGTGCACCAGATCTGCTATCAAGTTCTTATACGCCTATTTCAGATATGCCTATCATATACCCATCTCTATTATTATATGTTTATTTTGTTTTATTCCTATTTTGTTCTTCTCTCTCTTTCCCTTTTATTTTTACAGCCTAGGCTACCTTCGAGCCTAGACCAACACCTCTGAAATACGCATACGAACGAAATTAGGATTAATTGGGAATGATTGGGAATGGTATTTTGGAGGCATAACCGGTACTATGAATATGACTAAAATTTGGGGCATAACTTATACTGTGGAATATAATTGAAATATGAGGTGTCAAGGGCACACATTCATTTACTAGTTTGTTCTAGGTTTGAACGAAACTGAAAGCGCTTTATTCCACGACCCCTCTTGGTGCGAAAGCTCTTGCAATCTGAGTCACTTCAAGTACCGTTCGATCACCGTCACTATAACCTCATAATGGGGGATCATCCCGAGGATCAATGAGAAATCCTTATGATGTGAAGGTCTACAATCTTCTATCGCAGTCAACGTTGTTTTCATTACGTCGTTTGACTATTCACAATGGGTCAAGACCCGGTCATTTCGAATAACTATCGCGTCTTTCAAATCAATTAAGATATACAAGATGTCCTAAGTCTTATTCCATTTTGGGAATATTCTTCTACTCAAACCATTATAATCAAATTAAATAAAGATTTCTTTTCAACTAATTATGAGAAATCATTTACTCCTTTAACTAGGTTAAAGAACAGTGTTATTGAAGATACTATCCACGACAAATCCCAAACCAATTGATATTAAATATAAGAATTCAAATGGAACTATATCAACTTTTATTCAACACCAATTTCCAAAATCAACAAATACTATATAAGTGGAATAACGATGTGAACATCTTCCAAATTACTGGAAATAGTAAATGTCTACACAACAGTAATCAATACCAAATATCCGAAGATCATTTCTATTTGAATCCAGTTTTTATTCAAATTGGAAAAAATTTCTGAATCAAAAGATTTATCTAAACGCTATTCACCAAACATGGTTATATTTGATAAACCAACTAATTTAAGTTTATTCCACTTAAATTAACAAAACACCGTTTTAATCGTTTTCAGCCAATTGGGCTGAAAATGCAAATATCCCAAAATATAGTTCGAAACTTCCTATTTATATTTCAAATAACATTGAAAGCTTTTATTATGATTTATCATAATTTTTCACTATTTTTAATAATTTAAAAATTGCCCCTTTTACTAAAATCCATTTTCAGGCACTAATGGTTCTAGCGTTGTTTTAATTCAAATTTGATTTGAACTTATCTCTAGATCTAACCGTTGGATTTCAAAGAATTTATACTCATTTGAAAGCTCTTTTCATTTTGAACCTAATGGTTTTAATTTCGGAAGAATCTGACAGTCAGATCTCCCGATACGTCAGTTTAAAGCCAATGGTCGAAATTCGCGTACTATCGTTGCGCGACGAGTTCTATTCTGTCCATACTTCGACGTATATTATAAACTACGTCAAATCACTTCTAAAGTAGTTTACTTAATATATTATATATATATATATATACATAATAATTTTCGGAAACTATATCCTCTATTTTACACTTCAAAATCCAGTATCTCAATTAAATGTCTATTATAATATTATTTTATTATTAAAATAATGTTATTTTTCAAACTTCAATATTTTAAACCCATTTTTTTCTAACATACATTATAAAAATAAGTAAGAATATTTTAAAAAGAAAATTCTTTAAAAACTATTTCCAGATACCCTAACCGAACCTCACTTTTTCTAGTTACTATTCATTTAAAAATAAAAACTTGAACAGGCCTTAACCATGTGCAAATTATTCAAAACCATTTTCATTTTTGGCAAATGTTCATCATAGTTAATTATACTTTACATCCACCCAAAATCGAAAGTAAAATTTTAACTTTTATTTTTCACCTATTATTATATCAATAAAATATTCATTAAAAATCATTTTAGTGAATGAAGACTTAATCAATGAACCAATAATCATAATTTTTGACTATACCAACTATGGTAATCACATACCATATTATCAATAACCATGATAACATTTAATCACAACTACTGTGATATAGTTAATACCATATAAGCCTTAAACTATTTAACGCTAATATGGTTTTGTCAATCAACAGATTAACCACAAAATAAATCATCAACTAACATATGTATTCAACATCAATGGGGTTCATACCCATATCCAATAACCACAATCAAGTCAATTTCTATTTCAATGATCATTTAAGGTTCAAACCATTTCAGTGTCCACAAATTCAATTCCATGGGTCATATATGCAAGTGACTATATATACTTCACACAAAAATAAAATCTTTTCTAACCCAAACATTTGCATATCATAATATGAACTCATATAAACTATCAAATTGTCATTATTTATTTCAAACAACATTACAAACATTGATCAATATTTAATTAATAGTTAACTAATCTATTTTAGTTCAATGTTTCTCACTATTCAACATCAAATAATCCATTACATAACAATTTATCAAAACATCATTACTTATTTCTAATCAAATTAGTTAACTAATGTGAGCAAAGAGTTATCCACTTGAGTTTTGATCGTTATTATAACAATCGCTTTTTGGATTAAATTAAACGTGGGTTTAATTTAACCCAAAATTCCAACTTGCTCCATATTCAACCAAATCAGTTTTGTTGTGAAGTTCTCGACTTCCCGGTTCCAAGGAACTAGTTTCACGTGATTCTGAGTTAATATGAGCAAAATATAATCATTTAAATTTTAATTATGTAATTAATTAAATACCCTAACCATCTTCCTTCATCACGTTTTGACGTGCTCAACCCAAACCGTTGGTTGCAGCCGCCACTAGAGGCCATCGACCGCCGCCTCGACCACCCTGTCGGCACCACCTACACATGGCGTTGCCTCGCCATGAACACTGCAACCTGAAACACCTCCCATTCCATGAATTTCCGGTTTGCCCCAGAAATGCCTCGCGCTCAATTACTCCGCTACTGTGCCATGTCTACGTCGCGCACCACCACTAGTCGATGTGGCTCGCCAACCCTTCCTCTGACCTGTTGATGACCTCGCCCAACTCATCCTCCTTCGACAGCAAAATGCACAAAACCCCTTGCTGCCACCATAACTTGATCGACGCCAATCATCTCAATATCCTGGCAACTTCATCCACTTTCAGCCAAAACCCCCAACTACAAAGTTGTAGCCTAGTCTCCTGCCTCCAACTTTTTAGGTGGTGACTTCGTCTAACTCTTGACAAGTTGGTCATAAAACATCATAAATCGAAACCACCAATTAGACTTCCAATCGAGATCTATGACAAACCACAACTCCAAACACCCTTTAATTTTTACAGCGTGTAGCCCTCATCGAGTACTCCAACTTTCAAGTTGGGAACTTCCTCCAATTCTCCATGGTTTATGAGATAAAAATTAATGTAAGAGGAGGGACTAAATTGCAAAATTACCATGGTTGACATTGGTTTGGGTTTGGGGTGGAGATGGGGTGTACTTATAGGAGTTGGAATTAGCTTATGGAAGAAGCTTCGCGTATTACTCTACAAAATTTTATTGTAACGCTACTTGTATTCGTCATTTAAAATACGCATGGCGCACACGAATTCTTTTTGGGATGAAAATTGATACACACATACTGTTTGTCATTAGGATCCTAATGAAATTTGTTTTGCCGAATTTTGAGTCCGTTTTCTCAAAAAGCTCTAGTTTAGGCTCAAATTATTGATTCGTTCACATCTTAATTACGCACGACCACAAAACAATTCCGATGGGTGCGAAATACGGAATCTTACAATAATTTACTACTCTAGATCCAACAAAATTGATTTCATAAAAAACGAAGGTCGTTTGCAAAATGGCTATTTTTAAGGCATATGTAACATTATTATAATATTAATTCTAAAACTATCCAATTTAATACTAAATAATTATTATCCTATATATATATATATATATATATATCCTAATGGGACTGTTTATGACCTCCAATTCAATATTTACTAATTCTGAATTAAATGAAATCCGTATTATATAAAAAAACACTATTTATATATTTAATAAATCGATAAACTATTCATCGGTTTCATAACGACTATATGGAAATTTCATTTGGACATAACTTACAAAATATAAGACGAAATCTAGATTTTTTTTATTCGTTGGAAATATATAATTAAATAGATCCTAACGTTTCTTGTATCAACAAATCTGACTTACATTGAATTATGTACAATCATTTAAAGTTCAAAGCATAATATTATGAACTACCGCAATGTTACAAGCTCGTTTTTAATTATATGTTAAAACCTTATTTTAAATAAATTTTTAGTCCTAAATCCTTAAAATAAA
The DNA here is from genome assembly GCA_030737875.1 of Allium sativum. Classification (NCBI taxonomy): domain Eukaryota; kingdom Viridiplantae; phylum Streptophyta; class Magnoliopsida; order Asparagales; family Amaryllidaceae; genus Allium; species Allium sativum. The sequence goes on from CM060926.1 coordinate 840,937,449, forward strand.
TTGTTTTAAATATTTAATATCCATTAAGTATTTCTTACTAAAATCTGGGTCGTTACATTCTCCCCCACTTAAAACGATTTCGTCCTTGAAATCGAAGGCGAAACCAAAGGTCGTTTACTTAACTAACTCAACCTTCGTTCTAACCAACTTAAGTTCTTTGACTTTTCAATTTCTAAGAACTTTCCTAATTTCTCGAAATTTGGCTAACACCTTAAATTTTCAAAAAAAATCGTTATAACCTCCTTTGAATAGCCTATCGTTAAAACCACAACTCACTTCTCTAGCCCTCATCGATCAATAAGAAAATCAAAAAGCCAAATGGCTTGCCAATCGACTAATAAAATCACTAAACCCGATCAATACAGTAAATATGTGCCTTTCTGTCAGGCATACAATGTTATTCCTACTCTTTGCTTCTATATAATAACCTGTATATATATATATCCAATTCCTACTAATTTCTAATTCAATTCAAAATTAACGTTAAATTTGGCTTATTTCAGCTCATTTTCCATTCTCTTATTGGTTTTATCATCCCAATTTTTATTTAGCTTTTCTTAAGTTAAATTTTTAATTCATTCAATTCACTTTTATATTTTCAATCTTTTAACTTGTAATAGTTAAATTTAAAACTCAATCATTTAAAATTTAAGTATATCTCAATGTTTCAATTGGAATTATATATTCATCCCACTTTCAAAACTCAAAAATAAACACTGATGATGCTGCAGCAATCAACAGAATCATCCTCAAGCGACTAGAATGTGTATCTATATCCGTCCAGTATACCTAAGACTTCGTATACGTTAGTCAGGCGTATATTCAAAATCATCATATATTAGATAGTCCAACATCGACGTCAAATAAACACTCAAACTCTTATTATAGGTTATAATCTTTCTAAACTAAATTCATTATATATAATACTCAAATTCATTCTATTCTATATATAATACTCCTCGAACTCATTCTAGGGCATTACTAACCCTCTCTCTAATGTGCCATTCTTATAAGATGTTACTAATCCTATCTCTGATGAGTTCTTTCCTTCTGTTCAAATGAGATGTACCCCAAAGCTTTGTATAAACCAAAAGTCTGATAACAAATGTGATGACCCTAGGATATTCAACCATCAGGCAGCGACTAACCTCGTCGTGGCATCACTATGGTATCCCAAACACCTTGTTTTATGGCCAGCCTCTCGATTGCCTAACCAACCACAAAGGGACATTTAGGAGTAAGAGTTCATTACTTGCCACCAAACCACATGGCAAGAACCCTTATCATGTTGCATCCTATAACCAGTCATGCCACACAAGGACTGGTGTGAAAATTAAATCAGTTACTCTTAATTTTTATTTAAGAGTAAGGCAAAACACATGACCATGCTGTATAACACAGAACGGGTTTCCTCCACATGAATACCGGTCTATAAAACTCAAGACTAAAATAGTTTCATCTTCATATTTAGATTTGTTAAATCAAATCTACTTTCTTAAGATTAAGAACTAGATAATAAACCATAATCCTTATCACACAATCATCAACCAAGATTCAAACTTCAAAATTCATGCTTTGGAAAAATAAAGCTATTATATGACTCAAGTCCCAACACACAATGCAACACAACCTGGAGGATAGAGTTTTATCTTATAATAACCAAACATGCTCGATATTCTTAAAAACAAATATTTTGATATTATTATTAATGTCTATGTAACGAACCGGAAAATTCGATGCTCGAATTTTTGACACAAATACACCGGTGTCCAAACTCGAGTACCAAAAATCCAGAACGTTAAAGAAAGAAGTTAGAGGGTGAGATAAGAAAGAAAGAAATATTAGAATAGAAGAAGAAAAAGAAGGACTAAACACAATATCAGAGTCTCACATCACAGTGGAATAAAATATAATACAAAAATAACTCTATATTAAAAACTTTAAGAACAATACTTAAAATTCATCAGAGTACGGCGGCCATTCAATTCATCTAGACAGTTACAACAGTCCTCATTTTCAACATATAGCGGAATAATATCTAAATTTATAATATGTCTAACCTTCTCCATCTCGTCTCCTGAAATCTGTTTCATCTTGCCTTGAACCTGTACAGCTCAGTCCGACCCAACCGGATCTGACCCGAGCATTACAAACGCATAGGTCAGTCTGGTGAACCAGCGTGAGGAAAACCCACTAAATTATTGGTATCATCCATTTTGATTTTAAAGATAAAAATCATTTCAAAAGAAAAGGATAATCGTAAGACCAATCCACACATAAACACGGACAGTTTACCTTACGATAACCCAAACTATTTTTAAAATCAATATCTTTAATGATATTATAATAGTGTCTAAATACAAATAAATATCAATTTATCAAACTGCTTGCATCTCACGTTCTACATACATAGTATACAATCAAAACCGCGAGCTCTTATTGGGGATTGGATTTCCAACTATGACAAGGTATGGGACCACCTGCCGATAGTGTACCTCTAGAGGGGAATACACTGGGTTCAACAAGAACGTCTTGCAACCCGGTCCACGCATGACCGACTAGGGATGGACATTTTTACCATATTACCACTTACCAGCCATTACCAACCGCTACCGACGATAGTGGTACTGAACTATCGATAACCAAATTGATTGGTACGGTATGACAAACCACATGAAAATATGCGGTACGGTAATGGTAATTGAGCGTTAACAATGGTAATTACCATACCTACCACATATCTTAAACAATACATATGCATATTCTTATATTTCATCATATATGTTTCTTACATAACAAAGAACTTCTAATATGTAATGATTTAATAAAATACATAGGAAAATACTATTACGATATACAAGATTGAATGCAATTTGTATCATATATCTTAGAAACAGTACAATTTATATGATACTGTCATTCATTCATAATGTTTTCCTGCGTGTTGGACTACGTAAAATAAGATAGATAAATAATAATATAATAACAAAAGAATTAATGTTATTATTTAATATTTTAACGTGAAATGTTGCAAATAAAAAATTCTCATATTAGTGAATGGTAAAAACTTATTACAGACTTCTACAAACCATTACCAACCATAAACCGAATCATTGGTAATAGATTTCTTTGGCTGGTAATGGTATGATTTTTCAATTACCATATAAAGACGATACGGTAATGGTTTTGAATACAAAGTTCTGGTACCGAACCGATTCCACCCCTATGACCGACCACTCCTTTCTCTTGAGTGTATCGAATATATTGTCACCAACGGTTGCTAGCAACATAACCGTTCCCGGGAGATACAGAAGTGAAAAGAAGTAACAAATTGAATATTCTCTAGATGGTGACAATACACCTTAATGGGTGTGACCCACATAGCCATGTTGCCTACCCGATTTTTGTCATTTCCCAGTTGTGAGGCTTGAGGTTATAATCGTATTTCTAGATCATCTGGCCACCATTCACTTTGAATGCCACATCGTCAGATCCATCAGAAAATCACTAATTGATTTCCCAAAAAATATTTAGATTGTTAGGCTAAAGAAGTTTCCCTTCTTTGCCACTAACTTCATACGTTTGGAGAAGTCAACGTACGTAATCCTTTTAGAAATACTCTGTCAGACATTCATCCATACAAGTTGTCCTGGGACTGGACAGACTAAAGGCACTCTCCTAATGCATCATAGGAATCATCCTATGGATCAGTAGCGAGTAGTCCTTGCCATCCGTTGATTTCAACCATGATGGGATCACCATCAAAATATCTTCGGGCGCGACTCCAGAGAATTCTACCAGTAGTCCTTTCGCTTATGAAGATCTACGGTCTTCGTTGCTCCATCTTCAATCCGTATATTCTATGTTTTCGTATTAGTTAGTTCGGAATGGTTTTCGAATAAATTTGATCCCGAGCTTTCCGTACCAACAATCGTATTGGGCCAGATTTGATAGTCGGTTATTTAACTATCAAACAAAAACATCCATTCATCCATAAAAGAAAATTGAATTCGCTGATTTAATCTTTACCATCACTTTAGCCTCTTTTGATTAATCATTCATAATTTTAAAACTTCTCTATTTTTCAATAATTGGAATACTCATTTCTCTTCTTATATTTACATATATAAGAAAATTGAATTCGCTGATTTAATCTTTATCATCACTTTAAGCATGTATTTCTCATCTCAGTCACAAGTTTCTAACCGTAACTAGTAAGAGAATAATTCCCTAAATATCAACCCCGAAGGTCGAAACCAACATCAGATCGACACTCAGAAAACTGTTCAACTCACTAACCTCCAGTTAGTTTCTAATTTTCTTAATTTCATTTCTTATCTTCTAAAGAATAAAAATTCTCATTTTATTCATTATCACTTTAAACGAGATATTTATCTCAACTTATTACCATTTCAAACGTTTGCTTACAAATACGATTTCGATGCGTTTACTATTTCCGGTATACAATATTTTATTTAAAAATATGATTTACAAAGCGTTTGCTAAATATATATTTATTTCTAAACTGGGACAAGGATTTTCTTATAATAATATCATTTTATTAATCAACTCAAATTTTGATTTAACCTTTGTAAAACCAAGTTTATACGAATATTCTTCATAAACATCTTTATATGTTAATTACAACTCATTTCATCTTTATTCAATAAACTGCTAACTATATTTAAATTATACGTATATAAGTATTATTTGTAAATCCTTTACTATGAATATTTACTTTATAAAATCTTATATAATTGCTTTAGTAAATTATATATTATTATTCGAGCTAGTTCAATCTAAAATTCAATTAGAATTTATAACCTCAAACCTTCCCTAACTCCTTTCCTAACGAATTACTATTTCCACTTATTTGTTTTAGCACTTATTCACCTTACCCGTGAATAATATTTCTCAATACTAATCCATACTTGGATTCATTAGTCAACTTGATTTCGTACTAGCAACTTCACGTTTTGGTTTTATAACTTCTATTGAGTTATAAAATCTCCTTTATATTTTCCTTTGCAAATTTGAAATTTTAAATCTAAAATATTGGTTTCAAATCCGATTTCTATTTTTCTTCCAAAGTCGCATTCAAATTATTTTTCCACATTCTCAAATTCATTATCATTCCAAATGTTTCACTTAAAAATATGATTTACAAAACAATAATCGAATATTCCATAAATATTCTTTATACACACCTTTATAGTTTTATTAAAGTTTATCTTGGTTTATTCCAATAACTTCACTCCATAAAAATATTCGTATATCATTTGCCAATTCTTACTATTCATAATTATTATCTATAAATCTTATATAAAATTCTTTATATTATATATTATTCAAATTAATTTGACTTAAATTCAACTTATAATCTAAAATCTTTCGTAAATTACTTCAGATAAATCCCTATTTTTTCAAACAATTTTCTTTAACCCTTATTCACCTTAATCGTGAATATTATTCCCCAACACAATTCATTTTTAACTTATTTAGTCAACCTGAATCCATACTTGTAACTTCAAGTTTAAAGTCTATCTATAATTTATAATCATAAATTTATTTCATATAATCTCTTTTTAAATTTTCCTTGCAATTGGAAAAGTCTAAATCTATTTTACCATATCAGCTCATTATTCGAGTTCCATTTCTATTTCAAATCTCACACAATTTACATTTTCCTTAAATCCCTCAATAAAAATAATTTCACTTAGAATGTCGCTTATAAAATCACCTCTTCACGATTTTTTTTTATAAATATTTAATATTAAATCCTATTTAATTTGGGTTTTAAATAATCATTTATATTTGGAAATAAATATCTTAAAACTCCTTTTATATTTCAATTTCTATTTAGAAATCCAAATATTATTATTTAGGATATTTAAAATATCCAAATCAACAATCAGTATCACTAACACACTTGTTTTCCTGCATCCACATATGTTAGTCAACAATACTAATACCCATCCTGCTTTGAAGCAGGACATTGCGACATAAAAGGTCATCCAGTATATATATACTGTGGGGCGCATTGGGAAATCATCCGCTAATGGTATTGCGGGAATTATCCAATCACCAATATTATTTTTATATATTATTATTATATAATAATATCGCTTTATATCAATCAATTACCATCCAATCAAGAAATATATAAATTTTGAACTATTAAAAATAGTTCAAATAATTAACTAAGTGAGTTTAACTCACCTCGATTTTCTTGTCAAATATCGGATTCATTTTCCCATATCATCTCAGCTACACAGCTACTCGACTCGTCTTGAATAATTTATCGCCTATGTTAATTTAATATAATTTAACAATTAAATGTTTATTTATTTAAATTCTCGACTAAGAATGAATAAATTAATTTAGGTAATTTAAATTTGGAAAAATGATTACCTTCTTTATAATAGCCAATTACTCGACATTCCACGCAGCAAACCCCCGACCATCTCTAAAACTGCATCAGCCCAAAAATGATGCTCCATTCCATTTCGGCTTTTCACCAAGTACATTACTGTCAATCTCCACATGCTTGTGCTTCAACGCCTCAAAGATTACATCCTTGAACTCCTTTATACCTCACTACTGAACTCATCAACTACATCACCCAGTGCTCAAATTTAAGCATCAATAACTCATAATTCACACAGTCCCCCTCCATCTCACCATCATTCCCAAATATCCAATTCAATAATTCATTTACCACCACAGACTCACAAATAATTTCTGACCAGACTTCCCCATTTCCAGTCACCTTCTTTTACCGTCTCCAAGTCAACAAACTACACAGGCCTCCACCCTTATCAACTTTAGCTATTCATCCTCCCTCCCAGTTCAACTTCACTTACTGTTTACCCAATGAAATACAGAGTCCCCTTTTCCCCCAAATGCTTACCTTTGCACTGCCATTTCATGACCAGAAAATTGAACCATCCCTGTATCAAACTCCATCACTGCCAAACTCATGTCATCGTGCCCAACTGGAAATAGATATCGCAAACCCACACGCCCAAAACATCTCATCCGTTCACCTACCGAATTTCCCCAAAACATCATTTCTGTATCCTTCCAGTTCAATAAATCAACATCGACACTCCTCATCTCAGAATCGCACCATCTTCCCCACTACTTAACTAATCAACATCACCTTCCGAGACTCTCTGAACCCCTCCCATCGATATCCACATCCCTCGTTGCACCCTCAAAACAAAGATCGAATTCCACACCCCTTTCCAGTTTTCGAAATACCCTTCTGTAAATCCCAGTGGTGACCCCTTCTTACCGAACCGTGAATGCCTTCAAGCGTTGTCGAGCTTCGAGCAGCCGATGGTTTTTGAATCGGAATGATGAATTGAACTTCGATTTCTATTTCCGCTTCCCCTTTTGATTTTCGATGGAAGAATTTTCGTGACAAAGAAAAGAAATGAAAAGGGGAGAATTGAAAGCCTCTGGAATGGAATGAAACAATGAAGGCATGACCGTTTGTATAGGTGCAATGGTAAAGGATAGGAACCACGTCCAATTCAGCAGAGTATAGGGTAGAATAGAGTTGTAGTGTCCTTGTCTGAAAGCTTAGGGGAGAACAAATAGTGATGTGAAGGTGAAAAGAGGATATGAGAGTAGCTTACCAGAATAGCCTACGCTACATATTTTAAGTCATCCCCTATATATTAATTAATTGATTGATTTAAATTTATTTTGATTTTATTTTACTTAACGCGATGTGATTCAAATTAAAGGATATTACGGTTCTGAACACCTATTTGAATGCAACAAAAGACGTTCCTAGTGTTCTACCCCTATTCTGAACACATTGGAACAGTTTCCACGGTCCAATTCTACCATATGGAAAAGATATTTATTTAAACTGACAATTTATAATTAAATTCGGTTCAATATAAATTGATTCAAATAAAAAATAAATTATTACCATCATATAAACAAAATTTATATAACTCCAAAATAAAGTAACTGGAATTTTGAACCCAATTTTTCATTTTCAAGTTAAACCAAAATTTAATTGATTTAAAATCGATTTATTTTAATTAAATAAATCGTTACGGTTTATAAACAATTCCACAGCGATTATTTCAAAATTTGATTTGGCCATAACTCTTAATATAAGATACGAAATTCTGATTTTCTCTTTTATTACAAAATTATAGTTCAGCCGATTCGAATATTTCTTATTTCAGCTAATTTCAACTTATAACGAATCTCGTACACTGAACTGAAGTTCAAAACTGAATATTATGAATTGTCGTGCCATTTACGAGCTCGTTTTAATTAATATATATTTATATGTTCAAAATTCGATTTATTAATATAAAATTTCCATTTATATTATGAATTTAATATTTAAACTAATTTAAACATTCAAATCTTAAGTGATAAAAATACGGGTCGTTACATTCCTTCCCCTTAAAAGAATTTCGTCCTCGAAATTTCTCAGTAGGAAAAATAGTTGTGCCTTATTAACTTCTACCAATCCATTCATGCAACTCAATGTTTACCTCAACATCCTTACTACCCATCCAACTCACTAGTTTCCAACTCCACTCAGAAATCCTTAACTTCGATTAACTTTTTGTTAACAAATTTTTTAAAACTGTTGAAAAATTTCTAACTCCCTATATTTTCGAAAAATTTCGCCAGCACCTCCCTTGTACAGATCAATAGTTCAAACCTCAACTCGCCTCTCTAGGCCCTTCTCATTCAAAAAGAAAATCAAAAAGCCAAGTGGCTTGCCGATTCGGCACATAAAAGCTGATAATGAATTAAACGTGTACCATTTTTTGTGGGCATCACATATTTATCCTTCACACTTGCTTTTTATCCAATAACCTGTATAATCATATACATCTCCATTCCTATTAGATCACAATCAATTTAACTTCTTACTTCAAATTCGCCAGTTTACCCATTAATTGGTTTTATTGCCTAAATCATGATAATTAAACGGTTATGTTCAAATTTGTATACATTTGCTCATAACAAGTCAAGTTTCATTTACAACTGAAGTTCCAGGTTTTATTTCCATTTTACAAGTTCATTTGAATTTACGCTCAAGTTCTTAATTCAATTCTTTCTTCATTCATTATCTATTCAACCCAGGTTTATATAATATGAGTTTATATTCGCTAATCAAAACTCGATTCCATAGTCCAACTCAACTGAATACTATTTTAAGTCATATTCAATTATTTCTACTCGAACTGGATTTATTTTAATTTACGTATTATTCCACTCGATACATTTAAATTGTATGTGTCGAGATTATCAACATCCAATTAATTTATATTTCAACTTGATTTTAAGTATTTTCATTCCATATTGATTTAATAATTCGATTAGTTTAGTATAGTTTTAATTTCAATCCAAATTTGCTTAACTTACCTTTCAGTCAAGTTTTAATCCATACAATTCATTTATATTGGAATATGTTTCTTAACTTCCAATTTATTTTTCGAATTTTGGTTTTTATTTCAAACATCATTTATTTCATCTTCTGGTTATATTTAACCATTTCAATTCCATAATACCATTTGCATTCTACTCAAACAATCAAATACCAACAATATTTAAGAAAACTATTTCTTTTATATAAAAATAAATTTGGGTAAAATTATTTCATTTACCCGCTTTACAAAATAATATTGTATCAATTTCCAGTTCAATGCTTTTCAACACTTGAACTGATCAACCAACACAATACAAAACATTTGTATATGGAATCTACAAATACGCTCTCATATATATACACACTAAACTCAATCTAGGGTGTTACTAACCCTATCTCTATTGAGTTATGCCACAGAGCCAAGGTTATTCCTAAACCATTGCTCTGATACCACTTTAACGACCCAGAAAATTTGTTGCTCGAATTTTCGACACAAATACACCCATGTCCAAACTCGAGTACTGAAAATCTAGAACACTAAAGAAAGAAGTTAGAGGGTGAGATAAGAAAGAAAGAAATATTAGAATAAAAGAAGAAAAAGAAGGACTAAACACAATATCAGAGTCTCACATCGCAGTGGAGTAAAATATAATACAGAAATAACTGTATACTAAAATCTTTAAGAACAATACTTACAATTCATCAGAGTTCGACGACCATTCAATTCATCCGGACAGTTGTAACAGTCTGTCCTCATTTTCAACATATAGCGGAATAATATGTAAATATATAATATGTCTGAACTCCTCCAGCTCATCTCCTAAAAGTTGTATCATCTTGCCTTGAACCTGTACAACTCGGTCCGACCCAACTGGGTCTGACCTGAGCATTACAAATGCACAGGTCAGTCTGGTGAACCAGCGTGAGGAAAACCCACTGAATTATTGGTATCATCCATTTTGACTTTAAAGTTAAAAATCATTTCAAAAGAAAAGGATAATCGTAAGACCAATCCACACATAAACACGGACAGTTTTTACCTTACGATGACCCAAACCATTTTTTGAAATCAATATCTTTTCTGATATTATAATATTGTCTAAATACAAATAAATATCAATTTAGTAGAACGCTTGCATCTCATGTTCTACATACATAGTATACAATCAAAACTGCGGGTGCTTATTGGCGACTGGATTTCCAACTATGACAAGGTATGGGACCACCTGCCGATAGTGTATCTCTAGAGGGGAATACACTGGGTTCAACAAGAACATCTTGCAACCCGGCCCACACATGACCGACCACTCATTTCTCTTGAGTGTATCGAATGTATTGTCACCTACGATTGCTAGCAACACAACCGTTCCCGGGAGATACAGAAGTGAAAAGAAGTAGCAAATTGAATATTCTCTAGATGGTGACAATATGCCCTAATGGGTGCGACCCACATAGCCATGTTGCATTCCCGATCTTTGTCATTTCCCGGTTATGAGGCTTGAGGTTATAATCGTATTTCTAGATCATCTGGCCACCATTCACTTTGAATGCCACATCGTCAGATCCATCGGAAAATCACTAATTGATTTCCCCAAAAATACTCAGATTGTAAGGCTAAAGAAGTTTCCCTTCTTTGCCACCAACTTTGCACATTTGGAGAAGTCAACGTACAAAATCCCTTTAGAAATACTCTGTCAGACATTCGTCCATACAAGTTGTCCTGGGACTGGACAAACTGAAGGAACTCTCCTACTACATCATTGGAATCACCCTATGGATCAGCAGCGAGTAATCCTTGCCATCCGTCGATTTCAACCAGACAGGATCTCCATCAAAATATCTCCGGGCGCGACTCCAGAGAATTCGACTAGTAGTCCTTTCGCTTATGAAGATCTACGGTCTTCGTTGCCCATCTTCAATCCGTATTTTCTACGTTTTCGTATTAATTAGTTCGGAATGGTTTTCGAATAAATTCGATCCCGGGCTTTCCATACCAACAATCGTATTGGGCCAGATTTGATGGTCGGTTATTTAACTATCAAATAACAACATCCATTCATCCATAAAAGAAAATTGAATACGTTGATTTAATCTTTATCATCACTTTAGCCTCTTTTGATTAATCATTCGACATTTTAAAACTTCTCTATTTTCAAATAATTGGAATACTCATTTCTCTTCTTATATATACATATATAAGAATATTCAAAATCCCCTTTCATTTTTAAATCCCTTTAAGCATGTCTTTCTCATCTCAGTCACTAGTCTCTAACCGTAACTACTAAGAGAATAATTCCCTAAATATCAACTCCGAAGGCCGAAACCAACATCAGATCGACACTCAGAAAAATGTTCAACTTACTAATCTCCAGTTAGTCTCTAATTTTCTTAATTTCATTTCTCATCTTCTAACGAATAAAAATTCTCATTTTATTCATTATCACTTTAAACGAGATATTTATCTCAACTTATTACCATTTCAAACATTTGCTTACAAATATGATTTCAACGCGTTTACTATTTCCAGTATACAATATTTTATTTAAAAATATGATTTACAAAATGTTTGCTAAATATATATTTATTTCTAAACTGGGACAAGGATTTTCTTATAATAATATCATTTCATTAATCAACTCAAATTTTGATTTAACCTTTGTAAAACCAAGTTTATACAAATATTCTTCATAAACATCTTTATATTTTAATTACAACTCATTTCATCTTTATTCAATAAACTGCAAACTATATTTAAATTATACGTATATAAGTATTATTTTTAAATCCTTTACTATGAATATTTACTTTATAAAATCTTATATAATTGCTTTAATAAATTATATATCGTTATTCGAGCTAGTTCAATCTAAAATTCAATTATAATTTATAACCTCAAACCTTCCCTAACTCCTTTCCTAACGAATTCCTATTTCCACTTATTTGTATTAGCACTTATTCACCTCACCCATGAATAATATTTCTCAATACTAATCCATACTTGGATTCATTAGTTAACTTGATTTCGTACTCGCAACTTCACGTTTTGGTTTTATAACTTCTATTGAGTTATAAAATCTCCTTTATATTTTCCTTTGCAAATTGGAAAATTTAAATCTAAAATATTGGTTTAAAATCCAATTTCTATTTTTCTTCCAAATTCGCATTCAAATTATTATTCATCATTCTCAAATTCATTACCATTCCAAATGTTTCACTTAAAAATATGATTTACAAAACCATAATCAAATATTCCATAAATATTTTTTATACACACCTTTATAATTTTATTACAACTTATCTTGGTTAATTCCAATAACTTCATTCCATAAAAATATTCGTATATCATTTGCCAATTCTTACTATTCACAATTATTATCTATAAATCTTATATAAAATTCTTTATATTATATATTATTCAAATTAATTTGACTTAAATTCAACTTATAATCTAAAATCCTTCCTAACTTACTTCTGATAAATCCTTATTTTTTCAAACAATTTGCTTTAACCCTTATTCACCTTAATCGTGAATATTATTCCCTAACACAATTCATAATTAACTTATTTCGTCAACCTGAATCCATACTGGTTACTTCAAGTTTAAAGTCTATTTATAATTTATAATCATAAATTTATTTCATACAATCTCTTTTCAAATTTTCCTTGCAATTGGAAAAGTCTAAATCTATTTTACCATATCGGCTCATTATTCGAGTTCCATTTCTATTTCAAATCTCACACAATTTACATTTTCCTTAAATCCCTCAATAAAAATAAGTTCACTTAGAATGTCGCTTATAAAATCACCTCTTCACGATATTTGTTTAACAAATATTTAATATTAAATCCTATTTAATTTGGATTTTAATAATCAATTCTATTTGGAAATAAATATCTTAAAACTATTTTTTATATTTCAATTTCTGTATTGAAATCCAAATATTATTATTTAGGATATTTAAAATATCCAAATCAACAATCAGTGTCACTAATATACCCAAGTAAACCGTGAACTGTGACAGGTTATAAACACATCATATATCAGCATATATATATGGGAAACAAATAAATAACTATTGAGGAATCTAGTTGGATCCCTCCAACCTATTTTCCTGCATCCACAGATATTAGTCAACAATAATAATACCCATCCTGCTTCGAGGTAGGACATCGCGGTATAGAAGGTCATCCACTATATATATTGTGAGACGCATAGGGAAATCATCCGCTAATGGTATTGTGGGAATTATCCAATCACCAATATTATTTTTATATATTATTATTATTATATAATATAATCACTTTATATCAATCAATTACCATCCAATCAAGAAATATATAAAATTTGAACTATTAAAAATAGTTCAAATAATTAACTGAGTGAGTTTAACTCACCTTGATTTTCTCGTCGAATATCTGATTAATTTTCCCATATAATCTCAGCTACACAGCTACTCGACTCGTCTCGAATAATTTATCGCCTACGTTAATTTAATATAATTTAACGATTAAAAATTTATCTATTTAAATTCTCGACTAACAATGAATAAATTATTTTGGGTAAGTTAAATTTGGAAAAATAATTACCTTCTTTATAATAGCCAATTACTCGACATTCCATGCAGCAAACCCCCGACCATATCTAAAACAACATCAGCCCAAAAATGATGCTCCATTCCATTTCGGCTTTTCACCAAGTACATTACTGTCAATCTCCACATGCTTGTGCTTCCACGCCTCAAAGATTATATCCTTGAACTCCTTTATACCTCACTATTGGACTCATCAACTATATCACCCTGTGCTCAAATTTAAGCATCAGTAACCCATACTTTACACAGTCCCCCTCCATCGCACCATCATTCCCAAATATCTAATTCAACAATTCATTTACCACCACAGACTCAAAAATAATTTCTGACCAGACTTCCCCATTTCCAGTCACCTTCTTTTACCGTCTCCAAGTCAACAAACCACACAGGCCTCCACCCTTATCAACGTCAGCTATTCATTCTCCCTCCCAAATCAACTTCACCTACTGTTTACCCAATAAAATACAAAGTCCCCTTTTCCCCCAAATGCTTACCTTTGCACTGCCATTTCATGACCAGAAAATCAAACCGTCCCTGTATCAAACTCCATCACTGCCAAACTCATGTCATCGTGCCCAACTCCAAACAGATATCGTAAACCCACATACCCAAAACATCTCATCCGTTCACCTACCAAATTTCCCTAAAACATCATTTCCGTATCCTTCCAGTTCAATAAATCAACATCACTACTCCACATCCCCGAATCACACCATCTTCCCCACTACTTAACTAATTAACATCACCTTCCGAGACTCTCTGAACCCCTCTAGTCGATATCCGCATCCCCCGTCGCACCCTCAAAACAAAGATCGAATTCTGCAACCCTTTCCAGTTTTCGAAACACCCTTCTGTAAATCCCAGTGGTGACCCCTTCTTACCGAACCTGAACGCCCCCAAGCGTTGTCGAGCTCAAGCAGCCGATGATTTTTGAATCGGAATGATTAATTGAACTTCAATTTCTATTTCCGTTTCCCCTTTTGATTTTTGATGGAAGAATTTTCGTGACAAAGAAAAGTAATGAAAAGGGGAGAATCGAAAGCTTCTGGAATGGGATGAAACGATGGAGGCATGACCGTTTATATAGGTGCAATGGTAAAGGATAGGAACCACGTCCGATTCAGTAGAGTATAGGGTAGAATATAGTTGCAGTGTCCTTGTCTGTAAGCTTAGGGGAGAAGAAATAGTGATGTGAAAATGAAAAGAGGATACGAGAGTAGATTATCAGAATAGCCTGCGCTACATATTTTAAGTCATCCCCTATATATTAATTAATTGATTTAAATTTATTTTTATTTTATTTTATTTAACGCGGTGTGGTTCAAATTAAAGGATATTACGGTTCTGAACAGCTATTTGAATGCAACAAAAGGCGTTCCTAGGGTTCTACCCCTATTCTGAACACATTGGAACAGTTTCCACGGTCCAATTCGACCATATGGAAAAGATATTTATTTAAGCTGACGATTTATAATTAAATTCGATTGAATATAAATCGATTCAAATAAAAAATAAATTATTACCATCATATAAACATAATTTGTATAACTCCAAAATAAATTAACTGAAATTTTAAACCCAATATTTCATTTTCAAGGTAAACCAATATTGAATTGATTTAAAATCGATTTATTTTAATTAAATAAATCATTACGGTTTATAAACAATTCCACAGCGATTATTTCAAAATTTGATTTGGCCATAGCTCTTAATATAAGATACAAAATTCTTATTTTTCTCTTTAATTACAAAATTGTAGTCATCCAATTCGAATATTTCTTGTTTCAACTAATTCTGACTTACAACAAATCTCTTACACTCAATTGAAGTTCAAAACTGAATATTACGAACTGTCGTGCCATCTGCGAGCTCGTTTTAACTAATATATATTTATATGTTCAAAATTTGATTTAATTAATATAAAATTCCCATTTATATTACGAATTCAATATTTAAACTAATTTAAATATTCAAATCTTAAGTGATAAAAATATGGGTCATTACAATCTAGGTATGGAAATCACTCTCGAAAGTAAATTTATAAATCTCAGCTCGCATAATGCCACATCCCATTATGGTGGCTATTAGGTTGCAAATGAAAAAGTAAGCTCGTATTGGAAGTTGGGTTCAACTAAGACGGTTCTTGATTCGAAAAATCTATCGTGGAAGTGTGTGTCTCTACAGTTCAGTCCAGGCATTAGATAACACCGTAATACACATCCATGCTATACTTCGGAATCAAGTATCACACCCCATTGTTTTAGTCCCGACTCGGAACACAGCTATACTCTATCACTTTAGGCATGGAGCTACCACTACCTAGATCATCTCGGTCGATCGAATCCATTGCAACGCTAAAAGTTGTTCACTCTCAACTCGTAGATTGTTCATTCTTAACTTGAAAGTCATACTGATCTAACCATCAGTTTACCATCATACCGAGGTGTGAGGCTTTCTTTCAAGTCATGTCGTACACAAAGCTACGCTATATCAGCCAAGCTTTGGTCATCATCGTCAAAGCTCTGCTTTTCAACAGATGCTTTGTTCTATCTGCTAGTAGCATTAAGCATGCCACATTGTCAATTCACAACAAATGACAGATGTTTATTAATATATATCCCTCTGAGTACATACGTTTCAAAGGAGGGTGTTAAGAAAAATGAATAAATTCTCTGCAATCAACTGATATAACATTAATAGAAACCCGCCGATTATGCTTTAAAATACAACGTCAGGCACACATCCATTTACTAGTTCGTTATGGGTCTGAATGAAAACGAAGGCACTTTATTTCACGACCCCTCCTGGGTGTGAAAGCCCTTGCAACACAAATAACTTCACGTATGGTTGGATCACCGTTACTATAACATCATAATGGAAGATCAACCTGAGGCATCAACAAGAAATCCTTCCAATGTGAAGGTCTACAGTCTTCTATCACAATCAACGCAGTTTTCATTATGTTGTTTAGCTGTTCACAATGGGTCGAAACCTGGTCATTCCAAATAACTATCGCATCTTTCAAATAAATTAAGATATACAATATGTCCTAAGTCTTATTCCATTTTGGGAATATACTTCAAGTCAAACCATTATAATGAAATTAAATAAAGATTTCTTTTCAACCAATTGTGAGAAATCATTTTCTCCTTCAACCAGGTTAAAGAACAGTGTTAGTGAAGACACAATTCACGACAAACCCCAAACCAATTGATATTAAATATAAGAATCCAAACAGAACTATATCAACTTATATTCAACACCAGTTTCCGAAATCAACAATAAGTGGAATAACGAGGTTAGCATCATCCAAATTCCTCGATATAGTAAATGTCTACACAACGGTAATCAATACCAAATATCCGAAATCATTTCTATCCAAATCAAATTTTTATTCAAATTGGAATTTTTTTCTAAATCAAAAAATTTATCTAAACACTACTCTCTAAACATGGTTAAATTTGATAAACCAATTAATTTAAGTTTATTCCACTTAAATTTACTAAACACTGTTTTATCGTTTTCAATCAATTGGGCTGAAAACGCAAATATCCCAAAATATAGTTCGAAACTTCCTATTTCTTTTTCAAATCACTTTGAAATCTTTTATTAAGATTTATCGTTATTTTTCCCTATTTTTAGTAATTTAAAAATAGCTTCTTTTACTAAAATCCATTTTCAGGCCACTAATGGTTCTAGCGCTGTTTTTATTCAAAATTGATTTGAACTTATCTCTAGATCTAATCATTGGATTTTAAAGATCTTATACTCATTTGAAAGCTCTTTTTATTTTGAACCTAATGGATTTTATTTTGAGAGAATCCATTCGTCGGATCTACCAATATATCAGTTTGAAGACAATTGTCGAAATTCACGAACTATCACTGCACGACGAATTCTATTCTGATCATACTTCGACGTATATTTTGAACTACGTCGAATCACTTCTAAATTAATTCATTTATTACATATAATATATATATAATAATTTCCAAAAACTATATTTTCTATTTATCACTTCAAAATCCAATATCTCTATTAAATGACTACTATAATATTATTTTATTATTAAAATAATATTGTTTTATTATTAAAATAACATTATTTTTTAGACTATAACATTTTAAACCTAATATTTCCTGACATCCATTATAAAAATAAACAAGAAAATTTTGAAAAGAAAATTCTTTTCAAACCTTTCCTAGATACTCTAACCGAGCTGCACTTTTTCTCGTTACTATTCATTTAAAAATAAAAACTTGAACAGGCCTTAACTATGTGAAAATTATTCCAAAACAATTTCTATCTTTTGCAAATGTTCATCGTAATGAATTATACTTTTCGTCCATCCAAAATCGAACATCAAATTTTGACTATTATTTTTTACCTATTATTATATTAATAAAATATCCATTAAAAAACATTTTAATGAATGGAGACTTAATCAATGAGGCAATAATCATAATTTTTGGCCATGTCAACTATGGTAATTGTAACGACCCGCAAATCCATACTATTTGAGTCAACTAATAATACCGCACGTCCAACCCAAATTGCATAGAAATACGAATCATTATTAGAAAGAAGTTAGAGGATGAGAAATAGAAAGAAAGAAATATTAGAATAGGAGAAAACAAAGAAGACAAATCTCACAGCGGAACGAGTAAAATATATTATATAACATAACTTTTGAAATACAAATTAGTAACTTTATATACATACCATTATTAGAGCACAACAGTTATTCCAGAAACAGTTATAAAAACCTGTTTCCAGGTACAACATAATACACAGCAGAAATATGATAGTCTATAGCTAACTGGTGAAGCCTCCTGCTTCCAACTCCTCCAAATGAATCTGTAAAATCCCTACTACTTGACTGCCCGTACAAATTTGGGCACCCAAGAGTTTAGGGAAAACAAATAAAATAAACTTTGGGTCAGTCACGGGACTGGTGTGAGTAAACTCCAACCAATTGTTTAACTTTCAAAATCCTTTCGAAAGAAAAGATAATAGTAAGACCAGCCCACACATAAACATGGACGGTTTTTACAATACTATAACCCAAAACACTTTAATACAAAATCCAGTGATATTATAATAGTGTCTAAATCAAATAAATAACAATCTAGCGGAACGCTTGCATCTCACGCTCCACATACATAGTATAAAATCAAAAACCACAGGGCGCTTATTGGAGATTGGATTTCCAACATGACAAGGTATGGGACCACCTGCCGATAGTGTATCTCTAGAGAGGAATACACTGTGTTCAACAAGAACGTCTTGCAACCCGACCCACACATGACCGACCACTCATTTTGCTTGAGTGTATCGAATGTATATCACCAACAGTTGGGATCAGCAACCGTTTCCCGAAATGGGACAGCATCGAATAGAATAAGGAATTAAATGAATCTCTAGATAGGTGATTATACATCCTAATGGGAGCGACCCACATAGCCATGTTGTGTGCCCGATTTTTGTCATTTCCCGGTTGTTGAGGCCTGAGGCTACGATTACTTATCATTCATTGATAGCACTATCAATTTGAATGCCACATTGTCAGATCCGTTAATCACTAATTGATTTGCACAAATATATTCTGGATATTATGCTAAGGGAATAAATCCGTTGCCACCATGTATATTTATACATACCAACGTATTCGATCATTGGAAATACTCTGTCAGGCATTCGTCCATATATGTTCGTTCTGGGTTTGAACGAAACCGAAGGCATGATTTCTGTTAATGGAAGAAGCCCTTGCACTTCACTCCATCTTCGATTATCTTCATATAATCTGATTCGTAATGCTACTGCCAATACAGAGTGGTTCACGGATAATAACCCAACCGGTCTCTCCATATTGACAACGCTATTGGCAACTACTTCGATAGTCGGTTATTTAACTATTAAAGAAAAACAAACAAACATTCTAACCATCAAACAATCACTGGGCCTGTTAATTAATACTTTCATTAATTAAATCATTTCTTCATTTCCTTTTCAACATTTATTAACCAAATCTTTTCAGTAATCTTATTAGTCTCTTACGTTATTTGGAAAACATTTCCATATATCACCTTCTTTTATTTTAGAAAATATATTTTATTTGCAATTGAAAACAATTCCAATCATTTATCTCTTTCCCGACTACTTTAATTATACTAAGGAAATATTTACTTTTATATTTCTAAAATTCCACTACTTGGGTTAAAATGAATGCTGGGTAAAACATCGTTACAACAAACCAAAATATTTTATTCACTAACTCTTATTCAAACACTTCTCTTCTAGACTGGATCTTGCTATTTATCAATTAAAAATGAAATCACTCAAGTTGGGGTAAAATTAGCTTTCAGACCTTGATTGAAAACATCCTCAACTTCAAAATGGCAAAACCACTTACCTCGGATAAACACACCATAAAACCAAATTATTCATTTTTAGAACATGTATATGGTTCGCTTTCTATTCCTAACTTATAGATTTCCTTTTTGTTTACAATATTCTATTTTTAATTTCGTTTCCTATCAAATTCTATATATATCGATACATTGATTTCTAACTATCAAATTATCTTAAAAATATTCTAACTCTTTAAATTTCCGGAAAAAATTCGCCATAACCTCCTTTGTACCTGGAGCATCGGGATATTTTAAATAACCTCCGATGGCCCTTTCCAATCCAAAAGAAAAAGAAGAAGCCAAGCGGCTTGCCGATACGGCGCATAAAACCTCATATGGAATTTAAACGTGTACCTTTTTGTTGGGCACACAAATTAAAATCTTCATACACTTCATCCCATACCTGCTCAACCTATATTTACCTGTTTTCCAATTTATCCAACTCAATTAGGTCATTTCCTAACTCAATTTGCTAATGTATTCTTTAATTAGCTATTTTGCCTATTTCACTTCTTTGTTTGAACATAACATGTTCAAACAAAATATTTAACTTGCTGATAACCAAATTGAATTTCAATTTCAATTCTAGTTTCCTTTTTTATTTCGAATGTAAATTTTCAAATCAAATTCACTTATTCAAAGCCCAACATCAATTCAAAATCGCATTAGCTAATTACTATTCGAATTAGTCAATTCTATTCAATAATCAAAAATCTGATTTCTGTTTCAAAAAAAAAACAATTCATTTCTCCACTTGAGTTCACATATAATTTACAACTCAAAATCTGAAATTTTCTAAATAGAAATTTGAATTTCATTCGCTTAAAATTCTTTTATAAAATTAAATAAACCGTTATGGTTTTTAAATGGTTATGGCGCTGTTTTTCTGAAAATTTATTTTGATATAACTCAAAATCTATTCGACGAAATCCAGATTTTTCTCCTCCATTAGAAAACTATTATCAAATCGGTCTTGAGTTTCTTGTTTCAAAGAATTCCGACTTCAATTGAGTTCTGTATACGCAATTGAAGTTCGAAACGACCATTTACGAACTATCATGCTGCGGCGAGTTCGTTTTAATTATATTTATAAATATAAATGTTTAAACTTCATCTATAATAAATTCAACTCCATTCTGATATATTTTTAACATATATCAAATCAATTTTTCCCAATTCAACATATTATTTCCAATCTTCTAAAATTGGCGATTTTTCCTTGTTAAGTAATAAATTCATTTATATTTCGATCTTCAATATTTAATTTCAATTCCTTTTATAAATTATAAATCCTTTGGATTTATTTCTATTCTGTTTAAAAATCCAAAATTTCGAAATATATTTCGTCGTTCCCATTTCGAAATGATTTCCAATTTTCTATTTCAAATTCTCCTTTTAATTCTTTTTGAGTTCTTTATTCAAATGCCATTTCAATTTATCTGAATTCTATATTCAAATCCCATTTCAATTGATTTGAATTTATATTCAAACCCCATTTCAATTTATTTGAATTCTATATTCAAACCCCATTTCAATTCTCTTTGCATTCTATATTCAAATCCCATTATTTAAATTCCATTTGAATTCTATATTCAAATTTCATAGTTTAAATTCCATTTGAAATCTATATTCAAATTCCAAAGTTTAAATTCCATTTGAAGTCTATATTCAAAGTCTATATCTAATTCTCTTTGAATTCTACATTCAAAGTCCATATTTAATTCTCTTTGAATTCTACATTCAAAGTCCATATTTAATTTTCTTTGAATTCTACTTTCAAATTCTATTTCAATTTCTCTTATATTCAAATTCTATTTCAATTTCTCTTATATTCAAATTCTATTTGAATTTCTCATATTCAAATTCTATTTGAATTTCTCTTATTCAAATTTCAAATTCTATTTTAGAAAAAAATAGATTTTCCTTTTTAAATCTGCAAAATTTCTTTTCATGATATTTTTAAATATCAACATTTGGGCCCAGTGATATTTAAACACCAACAACCAATTATTTATTTCAGGTTTTCTAACACATCATATATGACGGTATATATGCAAACAAATAAACAAAACAGATAATATATTTTTGCGGAATCCAGTTGGATCCCTCCAACCTGTTTTCCTGCATCCACAGACGTTAATCAACATAGTAATACCCATCCTGCTTCGAGGCAGGATATCGCGGTATGAAGGTCATCCACTAATATATTTGTGGGACGCACAGGGAAATCATCTGCTATGAAACTGCGGGCATCCGCTAATGAGACTGCGAGAATCCAACCAATCATCAACCCAATATATATATATAATAGTCAACCCTAAATAACTAATATATTTAAAGCAACCAGAAAAATCCAAACAAGCAACAACAATTATTATTAATGGATAAAAATAATTTTAAATAAAAGGTGAGTGAGATTTACTCACCGAGACCTTTTTTTCATGATCCATTCGAGTTCCTAAATTATATCCAGCTTATGTCTTCCGTAGTTAGGATTTCTCGACGAACTCCATTCGAATGAATCTTTTTAATCACCTATTTAACTACTCCTGCTTTCAACAATTTAAATACAGTAGTCTGCCCTTGTTGTCCATTCCTGTTGCCGATTTCTGAAACCCCAAAGTTTTCAAAACCCACGCAGAGACTCCATTCCCAATCCTTCATCATGCTGAACCAAAATCTAAGCCGAGATGAAACCTAAATCGATGAACCTTCCCTAGCATTGTCTCAAAGCCGACCCCTTTCAGTTTGTGATCCCAATTCAATTGAAAACCCCAACGTCGGCCTTCCACGTTCTTCCTGAAATCGCGGATCCCCAATCAATGATGCTCAAATCGAGCTTCAGAGCATGTGATATCTGCGAGGTCCAGGAGCTCCAGAAGAAGACCGCGATACTAGAAATTCTTCCTCCCCAAGTCGCGATGGTCGACATACCCGTTCGATTTTGATCTTTGCTGGGATCGAACTATATGGCTTCGATTTTTCTTTTGAAATGAAGAATACAGAGAAAAAAGGGGTAGTGTCTTTGATTTTGGTTTGCCCGAGAAACAAAGGAAGTGCAGATTTGATTTTCAAGTGGAGAGGAAATGATTTTAATGCCTGCAAATGAACGAATGAGGGAAACTAGAAAGGTGCTTGCGATTTTATAGAGGAAGGAGGGGGACAGGAAGTACACAGCAGATCTTTGTATTTATTTTGAAAAGATTTTCTAATTAATTTGATTTGATTTGATTTTGATTTGATATAAAGAGATCTTTTATTCTTTTTAAACAGATGTCGATTTGATTTCGATCCTATCCACAATCAAATATCTCGGGGTTCACAATTAAAAATCATGAACCGCTATTTTAGCGTACCGACCGTCGTTTCAATGTAATAACGGTGTTCTGAGCTTAACAGAATATATTCTGAACTTAAATTTTAATGTATATATAAAATAACCATTTTAAATCAATATAATATATTTAAATTCAAACGAATAAATTCTTTGATAATAAATTATTATTATCGTTTAAATTCAAATAAAAATTCATTTAAATCATTTTGACTCCGTTTCAAATTAAATTACCTAAGATCCTCATATTACGATAATTATATCAATAATTGATATAAAAATTGATTTATATTATCAGCTTAACATTTAAAATAATATTAAATATTCAAAATAAATCGACCAGAAAATCTGGGTCGTTATAGTAATCACATAACATATTATTAATAACCGTGATAACATTTGATCACAACTAATGTGATATAGTTCATGCCATACAAGCCTTAAACTATTTAACGCTTATATGGTTTTGTCAATCAACAGATTAACCGCAAAAAAATCATCAACTAACATATGTATTCAACGTTAATGGGGTTCATACCCATATCCAATAGCCACAATCAAGTCAATTTCTATTTCAATAACCATTTAAGGTTCAAACCATTTCAATGTCCATAAATTCAGTTCTATGAGTTATATATGCAACTGACTATATTACTTTACATAAAAATCCAATATTTTTTAACCCAAATATTTCTATATCACCATATAAACTCATATAAACTATCATACATCATTATATATTTCAAACAATATTGCAAACATTAACCAATATATAGTTAATAGTTAACTAATCTATTTCAGCTCAATGTTTCTCACTATTTACCATCAAATAATCCATCACATAACTATTTGTTAAAACATCATTAACTATGTCTAACCAAATTAGTTAACTAATGTGAGCTAAGAGTTCTCACCTTGAGTTTTGATCGTTATTATAATAATTGCTTTTTGGATTAAATTAAACATGAGTTTAATTTAATCCAAAATTCTAACTCGCTCCATATTCAACCAAATTTGTTTTGTTGTGAAGCTCTGGACCCTATAATTCCAAGGATCTAGTTTCGTGCGATTCTGAGTTAATATGAGTGAAATAAAACCATCTAAACTTTAATTACGTAATTAAATACCCTAACCATCTTTCTCCATCGCATTTTAACGTGCTCAACCCAAATCGATGCTTGTTGCCGCCACCAAAGGCCATCGGCCACCGCCGCCTACACGTGGCACTATCTTACCATGAACGTCGTTGCCTGAAACACCTCCCACATCGTGAATTTCCGGTTTGTCCCAAAAACGCCTCATGCTCAATTGCTTCGCCACCATGCCATGTCAGCGTCGCGCACCACTAGTTGACGTGGCTCACTAAGCTCTCCCTCCGGCCTATTGATAACCTCGCCCAACTCCTCTTCCTCTGACCACAAAATGCACAAAACCTCTTACTGCCACCAAAAGTTGATCCACCCCGATCATCTCAATATCCTGGCTACCTCATCCACTTAGCCAAAACCCCCAACTACAAAGTTGTAGCCTGGTCTCCTAGCTCTAACTTCCTAGATAGTGAATTCGTCTAACTCTCGACAGTTTGGCCATAGAACACTATAAACCGAAACCACCCAATTCGACTTTGAACTGATATCTACAAAAAACCACAACCCCAAACACTCTCAAATTTTTACAATGTGTAGACCTCACCGAGTACTCCAACTTTCATGTTGGGGGCTTTCTCCAATTCTCCGTGGTTTGTGAGATAAAAATTAATGTAAGAGGAGGGACTAAACTGCAAAATTACCATGGACGAATTTGGTTTGGGGTGGAGATGGGATGTATTTGTCGGAGTAGGAATTAGCTTATGGAAGAACCTTCGCGTATTTGTTTATAAAATTTTATTTCGATGCTAATTGTATTCGTCGTTTTAAAATTCGCATGGGAACATACGAACTCCGTTTAGGGTAAAAATTGATACACACCTTTGGTTTGTCATTACGATCCTAATGAAACTTGTTTTGTCGAATTTTGAGTATGTTTTCTCAAAAAGCTCTCGTTCGGGCTTCAATTATTGATCGTTCCACATCTTAATTACGCACAACCATAAAATAACACCGATGGGCTCGAAATTTGGAATCTTACAATAACTTACTATTCCGGATCCAAAAAAATTGGTTTCATCCAAGATGGAGGTCATTTGTAAAATGGGTTATTTTAAGGCATATGTAATATTACTGTGATATTATTTAATTACGAAACTATCCAATTTAATACTAAACTAATTATTATTATCGTATATATATATATATATATATCCTAATGGGATTGTTTATAACCGCCAATTCCATATTTACTAATTCTGAGTTAAACGACATCCATATTATATATAAAACCTTATTTATATATTTAGTAAATCGATAAAATTTTAATTAATTCCATAACAACTATTTGGAAATTTGATTTGGACATAACCTACAATCTATAAGACGAAATCTTCATTTTTCACATTCGTTAGAAAGATATAGTTAAATAGATCATAACTTTTCTTGTTTCAACAAATTCTGACTTATATTGAATTATGTACAATCATTTAAGTTCAAAATGTAATATTACGAACTACCGCAACATTACGAGCCCGTTTTTAATTATAT
Source organism: Allium sativum (assembly GCA_030737875.1). Classification (NCBI taxonomy): domain Eukaryota; kingdom Viridiplantae; phylum Streptophyta; class Magnoliopsida; order Asparagales; family Amaryllidaceae; genus Allium; species Allium sativum. Next base: position 840,963,836 of record CM060926.1, read on the forward strand.
TATAAATTATACGTTTGAACCTTATTTTAAATAAATTTCAAGTCGTAAATCATTAAAATCTGGGTCATTACATTCTTCCCCACTTAGAAAGATTTTGTCTTTGAAATCGAAGACAGAACCAAAGATCGTTTACTTAACCAACTCAGCCTTCGTTCTAACCAACTCAAGTTCTTTGAATTTTAAGTTTCTATGAACTTTCTAAATTCCTCGAAATTTGGATAACGCCTTAAATTATCGAAAAGTTTCACCATAGCCTCCTTTGTACAGCCCTATCTATAAAACCACAACTCGCTTTTCTAGGCCCTTATCGATCAACAAGAAAATCCAAAAGCCAGTCGGCTCATAAAATCACCAAACCCAATCAATACAGTAAATATGTACCTTTGTGTTAAGAATACAATTTTATTCCCCCTATTTGCTTCCATACAATAACCTGTCCAGTATATATACACATATAAACATATATATCCAATTCCTACTAATTTCTAATTAAATTCAACATTAATGTTAAATTTGACTTATCTCAACACATTTTCCATTCTTATATTGGTTTTATCATTCCAAATTTTATTTAACTTTCCTTAAGTTAAAATTTTAATTCATTCAATTCACTTTTATCTTTTCAATCTATTTAACTTATAATAGTTAAATTTAAAGCTCAATCATTTTAATTATCCAAAGTATATCTTGACGTTTCAATTGGAATTATATAGCCATCCCACTTTCGAAACTTGAAAATAAACACTGATGATAATGCAGCAATCAATAGAATTATTTTCAAACAACTACAACGTGATTCTATATCTGTCTAGTATGCCTAAGACTTTGTATATATGTTAATTAGGCATATATTCAAAATCTTCTTATACTAGATAGTCCAACATTGACGTCAAATAAACACTCAAACTCTTATTATAAGTTATAATGTAACGACCCGAATTTTTGGTCAATTAATTTTAAACATTTAATATTGTTTTAAATGTTGAGTTGATAATATAAATGGATTTTATATGGAATTTATCAATTAATAATCAAATACGATTTAATTTCGAGTATATTGGATTATCGAAATACGAAATATAATTGAATTCGAAGTAAAACTGAATTTAAATGATTATAACGACCAATATAAATTCTATGTGTATATATACATTAATAATAATTTATTATCGAGGAATTGATTGTTTTGAATTTAAATTATATTATATCAATTTAATATGGAACTTAAGAATAATCAATTTTCAAACGATCTCGAAATTCAACGAAACCAGTTCTATTGGGTCCATAGTAGCGTGTTATTATCGGATTCTAATTTTCGTAGCATTTGGATTTATCGTTTGATCATACAATTAGGAAACACTCAAAAATAATGCAATTTAATTTAATTTAATTTAAATAGTCAAATTAAATTGTTATCTTCTCTATACAATCAAAATAGGTTTCGGAACCTGTTGACGCCAAAATGTGGTCAACGGCCAAAAGTTGGATTTGAGAATGATATATGAAGAAATCTCTGAAAAAGTTAGAAAAAGCAAGACAACAACATTTTTATAGTGGTTCAGCGTTAACGAACCTACGCCCACTTTATAATCTCATAATAATATCATAAAGTTGGAGATACGATAAATGAGATTGTCATGGTCACCATTACATAGTCGTTTTTGATGAATACAACAAGTATTTTTGAGGTGAAAGTGGTTGGAAGCCATGATTGAGTTGTGGAGGGCATGAATGAACCATAAAATTAGGCTCAGATCTCAGCCAAAAGGTCCTCCTCTTTGTTATGTAGCATTGTGTATTTATAGGCGGCATGCATCAACAATTCGAGGTGTCATGTTTCGGTTGATCCATGTGAATAGCAGATGATGGAGCTGAGTCTTGATTACATGGAGAGGTCCCCTCCAATATGTGGCAGCATAAGTATAGCTTGATCCAAGTTTATATGCTTTAGAATAGGTAGTTGGACCAAGTAAGTAGGCTATGAAATAGATCCCATGACCGAGTCATTGCTGTAGTGTAAGTTGATCTCAAGACCATCCCATGACCGAGTCATTGCTGTAGTGTAAGTTGATCTCAAGACCATCTTGCCCAGGTATTTCGGAATGAAGTGCTTGTATCCAAGAGCCCTCGAGTCAATAAAGTCAGGGATTGTCCAAGTCCATGCTCGAGTCCTGATCGGTCCTACGATAGGTCCATGGGTTGACAGCCTTGCCAAAAGGCGGGTCAATACTTTACCCCCCCCAAAGTACATCGTGTGGCAGACAAGATGTACTTTGAATAAGTCGAACTGCATCTCTTTGGAATGTCATTCTTCTTCAGGAAAGCAATGTTAAATTGTCATGTCTTTGGTAGTAGTCCTGAAGCTTGAATTCTTTTTTCTTTTCTTTGTGCAAACAACATGTCATGTATCACACCGCCATCTGTGGTACCTATCGAGACAAAGTTCGAAGCTGGAGTAGTTGAGATGAACAAGTAATCACTTACGCCCCATCGAGTCAAGAGGTCGAATGAAATCATCATAAGTCAAACTAGGCCACTGGCTTCTGCACATGGTCGTTCATAAATAGTCTTTGCCAAATGGTGTCATCTCCTTATGGAAGTCGAGAGCGTGGTCAAGTGTAAGGTTAAGTCAGACCATTAGTCACTCACAGATCAGTGCATGTTTCGGTTATCCAAACCATGAGATAGTGTAGAAATCAGAGATGACATGTGAACTTGACATGGCATATGGCTTTTTACTTCTCGAGTCATTGGAATAGTGGTCTATGTATCCATGATAGCGTCGTATCTTACCAATATAAAGCCAGAAAACCATGATCACTCCGGATCATTTTTATGGTCCAATGATCACATACAAGTCAGTACGAGATGTTGTTGAAATCATGTGAGCTGACATCTAATATGATTGTCAAAATCATGAGGCATTAAAAAGGCGAGCCTCGCTCTCCATTTAATATAATTGCGATTTGAATCTTCCGAGTCATGTTTAGCTCATAAGCTATCTCGCTTGAATGAGTACGGCAAGTCTTGTCATAGTTTGAAGTTATAGTATATATCCTTTGAATCACGTGTCAAGTCAAGGAAGTGTTCAAATTTAGTAAGTTGACGCTCATACCCATATCGTCGATGGGTGAAAAACGAAGCCATTGCTCATGCCCCCAACGTCAGTGGAGGTAGAGTAAAGACAGTCGGACGTCCGGTCCTTAAGCCTTTTACTCTTCGTCGTTGTTTCAGGCAAGAGTAACGGGTTTGGCGATCTTAGCCAACCCAAGTTGCTTTATACTCTCTCCCGAGTCAGCGAGAGTTAGAGTTGAACACGCAAACAGTTGAATCACATTTGTCTAGGCATTGTTCCTTCACTCTAGTCGGAAAGTGAGGATCATTTCATTGAGCATCAATGAATTTAGTTACTTTTATCTGATTAGTCGCAGACTTGAGTAAGCTCATAAAAAATACAAGCGAATGAACATCATTAGGGAGTTAGTCAACCTCCCTTTGTACGGGTTTCAGCATAGTCCAAAATAGTAATCATACTCTTGTTGAGTTTGTTCTTCATGCTCGGTTCCATTGAGTTCATCATTTTTTGTTGTGGTTCGGGATCCTGTGAAACTTTAAGAAGTTGAAAATGTGAATAGAGTAGTTGAGTAATAGATTCATGCTTTTCATGGCTCGCAGTCTTCATCCCTAGTCATTGGGGGCTTGACTAAATAGCAGACTTCAGGTCCATGTCTTCTCAGGATTCATACTTCATCATCATGTTGTGAGTTAGAGTTGGATGCAAAATGATTTGTTGGTATTCAACCCATACTAGTTTCTTCTCTCCCATCCAAGCTCTGAGGATCGAAGTTGGGTTGCAAGAGGTCAGACTGTAGTCATTTTGAATGCTCTCATTCTTCCCCATCCAATTGGGAAGTAGGTTGGGATCAGTCAATGGATGGTCACTCTGCACCCCTTTCGTGGTCCACATGCGGCCTGCCAAGATCAAAGCATAAGTTATGTACACGCAAATAAGTTATGCCGGTTGTAAATACTTTTAATAGTTATGCCCCCAGTCTGGGGGTAATGGCAAAGTCAGGTGGCCAGACCACACCCATTTCAAATTTAGACATGCATGCATAAAAAGGTATGGCTATCAAAGCTTAAGTGATTGTGTCGTCCAAGTGCTCGAGCTATTGCATTTCCTATTCATTGTACTTGTATTGTGAAACTCATCGTTGCACTTGGGCTATAGTCGGTCACATATGGGTATGTGTGTTGATTTCAGATATCACTCTTAAGGTCCTCTTTCGGTCGTTACCTTAGGTCGTGTGATGTGTTAATGAACCTCCCATTCTCAATGCCTCCTTTCGGTCGTTGCATTGAGTCATGTGGGAAGTTTAGAATTAGGAGCCGAAGTCATCCCTTCAAACATGACCCTTCGTTGGTGTATGTAAGTGTGGCCCTCGCGTTTGTGTTTGGTATATGTACATGAACTTGTAATTCGAAAAAGAATAGTTCGCTTAGTCTTGCAATCTACTAAGTCGATCTTTAAGTCACAAGAAATTGTAGCTCAAAATGAAAACATGTTGAGTGCTAGTTTATCTAGCATAGAATTATTAAATGTCAAAGTGTCAAGGTACTAAGTGTCATAGTTTGGAGGTATAGTGCATGTAGCCTCCATTTAACTTTGAAACACAGGCCGCGTCTGTAGCTTGTTTGAAGTTAATTCAGAAATCTATGCACGTGCCCCCATCGTTGGTAGGAACCGGGTTAAGTTGTTCGGACGTCTGGTCTGTAAGTCTTTTATAATCATGTCCTCAGTCGGAGGGCGATTGAGAATGTATGCACGTCGCATCATTGTCCTTTATACTCTCTCTCAAGTCGTGAGAGTTAGAGTTATGGGTTTAGTGGTCTTAAGTCGTTGTGCACCATTCACACTAACCCAACAGATTCATACTCTCTCTCAAGTCATGAGAGTTAGAGTTATGGACGTCGTGGCTCGTCGTTTATACTCTCCCAAAGTCAGTTTGGGTTAGAGTTGTGGATGTCGTTGTTCGTCCTTTATACTCTCCCTTCGTTAATCAGGGTTAGAATTGTAGATCAAGTGGTCTTAAATCTTGGCGTGCCCATCACACTCATCCAAGATTTATACTCCTACCCAAGCTCTGAGAATTAGAGTTAGTTGGAAAAACAGCCGGGTCACATTTGCCTTGGCATCGTCCCTTTGCTCCCACGATAAGGGCAAAGGTCGTCGTTAGGAATGGTCAGTTCACGTCCCTGTTGAGTTTAGACTCCTCCCGTCGAAAGCATGGGAAAGAGTTAAAGATGTCATTGGAGAGTGGTCGAGTCATACTTATCATCATCTTAACATTTCTCTTTTGTCCCCACATCGAAGGCAAAAGTTATTATGGGATCGTGTCCCGGTTATCGTTGCGCTCTTCCCATCGGATCAGGGGATGGAGTCGTCGATCTATTGGATTGTTATGTCACAGCTAAATACATCTCTACGTCCTGCCTGGTGAATAAAAGGCTGAGGAGGCCTCATTGGTATGCCCATGTATAGATAACACACGTCGAACTCATGTGCGTTCATTCTCTTGCCCCTACGTCGAGGGCGAAAATCAATGAATGAATGGTCGAACTTCATTTATGTTAGAATGTTGGCGTTAGGACAATAATAAGCGGGTGAATAGTCGAATCACGTTCGCCAAAGCTTTGCGTTCCTCCGATCAAACTATGGAAGGAGTGATTGGTACCAAACATCGGGTACCTGCATTATTTATATACAAATTTGCATGGGTTAGGCATGTCAATAACTCAAGGAGCATGTAAAGGCAAAATGCATGATTGGAAAGTAAATATGTTGATGGGCGATGTTGCCTTCACTATTTGGATCCACGTAATCCGATGGCGTCAAGCATAGGATCCGGCCATATGGATTGTCGAACCGCGTCCATTCTGAGTCAGATTCGGATTTTGAAATGCAAAAGTCGATGCATAATTGTCTTGAGTCATGCCACACATGAGCCGAGTAGTGGGTGGTCATGTTAGATCCATCTTGAGTTGTATAACTTTCCTCGGACGGATCACATGGTTTTGTAAACGAACGCTTCAGTCAGGCTCGTTATGGCAATGCTCTGTAGTTTTGCATGCAGGTATTGAAAGTATGATCAGCACCAAACTCTGGGTACCTATATCATTCACACATAAATTCATAATAGTTATTAGTCACATAAATAACTCATAAAGCATGTAAATATAAAAGATAGGTAAAAAATAATCCTGTTAAGGGAATGAGTATTATTCAGATTGAGAATGGTATCGCATATCCTTTGCCAGTCCATTCTGACTTGTCCCATCTCTGACAGGTGATGACCATTGAAGCTTTAATCACTTATATGGGAAAGCGGAAACAGAGACATTTTGGTCGTGGAACCTGTCCCCTTTTTACGTCACGCGTTTCCCCCTTCTTTGTCATCATCAATTTGGTAACCACCATTCAATCACCCTCGCTATTTCCTCAACAACCGACATGTCGCCCTGCGTTAATCGGCTACTGCGTTGCCCTAATCAGTCGTGATTACCCCTCTTTACTACGTCCCTTTTGCCTTACGACCTACTCAGGCAATCCCTTCGTTCCAATCACTCTTTTTCCCTACAATCCATTGCCTCTCTGAATTTGTTATCAAGGCAATATTTCGACCGCAAACTGCCTTCTCTCCTTATACCTTTCTCCACACTCTGATTCTTCCCTTCTACCCTGCTGAGCAACTACCAAGAATAATCCTCCTTTTAAGGTATTTTTTTTCCCTATTTTTCTTCCGTTATCCGAATTACTTATTTCTTATGAATTTAGGGTTATCTTACTACACATCTGCAGGCAGATTACTTTGATTTGAGTACACCGTCTGTTTATGTTATTACTCAATTGTTGCTGATTTTGACTCATCTAAAAGTACTGAAGGTAAATTGGTCGTCCTATTTGTTTTTATTCACTGAATGCTACATGTATTTTTTTTGTTCTTAAAATCATTCACTTATGATTCTTTGGTATTAAAATAGTTTATTTTAACGGTCTTATTTGTTGTTATGGCGTAAATGTTCCTTTTTTGGTTAAAATATTCCAGTTATGTTTCTCTAATACTTAAAAAGTTGATATTGAAATACAATTACATTTCGTCAGACTCAACTAATTATAGGAATCTAAATAAAAGTCATGTATAGCCATCATGTTTATGTTAATTTGAAGATAAGCGTCTGTTTGAATTGTAACTCATATGTTTTCAAACAAATTTATATTTTATGTTATTTTGATTATCATACTACTGATGTCTTTTACACATTTTATTCATTATATCCTTTCGTAATATAACAATAATATGCTTTAATTTCATTATCTAACTGTTTTATTAGTTTACTCCTCTGTTTCTTCCAATACAGTTTATCAATTTGAATGTGTTACTATTACCTATCACTATTGTTAGCCTACTTTGTGAACTAGGCTACACAAAGAGGAAACAACAAAAAAGTCATCAGTCGGTTCGGATCGGATGAAGATAGCGCAGGAGGTAAGTAAAGACCAAGAATGATTCGGATCGGATCGGAATGGCATCAGCATCATGAAGCAAGTGGCTTCGGCGGTTCGGACCGGAGGGACACTTCAGTGGCTTCAGAAGAAAGCAAGCGATCAAAACGGTTCGGATCGGATGTATACGTCCGCAGCATCAAAGGACAACAAGTTGCATCATCGGATCGGAGGCCCCGATCCGAACCCCTTCTCCTATCCGAACCCGCAACTGTTCCTGCGTATATCTCCTGAAGACTCGGACGAGATCTGACCATTTCTACCACGATTTTCTACTGAATCAATGCGCTATAGCCATCTTGGAGCTTCCGAACCCAACTCCCAAGGGATGGATGCCACGCCATTCCGAACCGGAGTCACTTCGAGGAGATTTTTCACCTATAAATACACCATCTAGAGGCACTTGAAAGGATCTTTTGGCAAGTTACTTCCTCCATAGCCGAATTCTACAATCATATTCAGATTAAAATCATCTCTTAAAGCCCATTTTTGAGAGATTAGAGTGAGTTTATGAATTGTAATCGTGAGGTTGAGTGAGAATTCTTGCTGTATTCATATTCAAATTATCAAATCAAAGAAAACAAAGTGGATGTAGGCTCGCTAACGCCGAACCACTATAAATTGCGTGTTCTTTACTGCTTTTTGATTCTATTTTGTTGAATTCATATCTAATTTGGGTGTTAGAGCCAATTTTTGGTCTAACATTTTTGGTGCTTTCACTGAGAAACTTCGAATTCTTAGCTTTTTCGGGATTACCATTCTACTATTTGAACCTTCGAGTTCGAAGAAGTTAATCCCCTCTCTTTGACATCTCTTAATATTTGTTGACTAACCGCTGAAGAATCAAGTGTTATGGCTAAGACCAAAGGAAAAGAAGTGCAAGGTGCAAGGGGAAATGAACCCAGAGAAGATCGGCAAGCTATTATATTAACAAGGTCACGTGCTCAAAGCTCTGGAGCAGATCACTCCAACCAGGAAGATCCGAACTGGATCGGAAGTGCCGATCCGAACCGAGGGGAAACAAGTCGGATCGTTTTGACACCGATCCGAATCGATGATGTAGGGCGCTCTCAACCTCTCCCTCCGAACCGCACTGAACAGAATGCTGGGAACCGATCCGAACCGAACTAGGGTGAGGCTGGAACTTCTACTCGAGCTCCCTCCAATGCTCCGAATCCAGCCACGATGACTAATGTTCAGCCTGATCCGTCTACACCCATTACTCAGGGAGATTTTTCATGTTTTCTTGACATGCTTCAGAGCACTAAAGAAGCATTGGAAGCCCAAAGGCGTGATAACCTTCGTATGCAGGAAAACATGATCACCATGGGTAGAGAATTACATGAGCTCCGGAGGCAGAGGACTCCTTCCCCACCACGCCACATTCCTATAGATGATTCATCTTTTTCGGAGGAGGAACGTCCTCACGAGAGGAGGCTGCTTGAACGACCTCAGAACCTAGATCAATTGACTTTCGGATCTTTGGGATCCCGAGAAGATGCTGCCCGTGTATTGGGTCCTGAAGACCCGAGTCCGCAACAGCCTATGTTGCTACCTATGCGTGGATCCCATGTCTTACCCAGGGATCCCAATATTACTAAACCCACACAGCAATAACTTCTCCAACCTTTACCTCCAGAGATTGACCGGGAGCACAGAGAGCAGCATAGAGCAGCTACCACCAGAAACAGAAGGTTGTCCACTGATCAGGAACCTAGGGGTAACCCGAACATCAGATCTAGAGAGCCTGTGCAAACATTAACCAACGCCGATGTACAAGAAATGGTGTGGCAGATTATGTCGGAAAGCCGGCGGTATACTAATGAAGATTGGCGCATTGAGCGAAGTCATACCCCTTTCACAGATGATATTCTGAATTACCAATTCCCCAACGATTCAATTTTCCTCAGATGGATCGATATTCAGGAAGGACAGACCCAGGGCAGCACCTAATGAGATATGCATGGTTTATGAACACGACAGCAGCTCCCGATGCCGTAAAGTGCAAAGCTTTTCCCATTTATCTTGAAGATGTAGCATTGATGTGGTTCACTCGACTTCCTCCTCGGTCGGTGTCCAATTTCACCGAATTGAGTGAGCGTTCCATGAATCAGTTCCGACTCCATGCCCAAAATTCCAAGACCGTCATAGAGCTGTCACAAATCAAACAGGGCCCAGGAGAATCTTTGAAGTCATATTTGGATTGCTTCAACCTGGCCGTCACCGAAGTCACTGATCCCCATGAGCCCGCTATCCTAATGGCTTTGATAGAAGGAGTAGATCCCGACACAGAGTTCCGGGATTACTTAGCTGGAAAACCACCTCCCACAAGAGAGTTATTCTATGAAAAGGCTAATGTTCGCATGAGGCGAGATGAAGCTAAGGCAAATCGGAAGAGAAAGTCCGAAGGGACCTCGAAGGAAGGTGTTCAGAGTAATGTCGCTGTGAAACAGTCTGGTGACAGTTCAGGATAAGTAGAGGTAAACGTTGGCAACCAGAGTTGTGGTAATAGCAACAGAAATGGGAACGGCAATAGAAGAAATAGGAACCGTGGGAACAGCTCCAATAAAAGGCCCAGATTCCAAAGTTTTGAAAATTACACGCCGTTAAATGATACGTTGGAGAACATCTATCTAGACACATACTGCGTATTGCAGTACAAAAAGCCACCACCCAGAGATTCTACAGAGAAGGAAATTGAGACAGGAAAGTTTTGCCTGTTTCATGGTACACACGGTCATTCCACCAATGAGTGTCGTCATTTGAGGGACATCGTCGAAAAATTGCTGCGAGAAGGGAAGTTGGATGAGTACAAAGCTGTCACAAGGGACAGGGGGCAAGGGGGACAAGCCCCGAATCAAGAACAACCCGCTTCAAAACCCACGGCTCAGCAAAAGGGTAAGAGGATCGTCATTAACTCCATTATAGGCGGCCCTCACTTGATTGGAGAAGTTTTAAAGCCATGGACCAGTACGTCGGCACCGCCAAGCATTATGAAGTTGGATAATGAAGCAGCCTTGAAGACGTCGCTCCGACAAAGCAGCAAAAAACGATGTCTGATGATGTCGTATTCCGCAATAGAGACGAGTTTGGAGTTCTATCCCCAACCGACGATCCGCTGGTGATAACCACGACAATTAGCCCCGCTCTGGTTCATAAGGTGTTAGTGGATAACGGAAGCTCGGTCAATATCCTCTTCAAGAAAGCCTTCGAACAAATGAAGCTCGAAGCAAAAGACTTAAAGCCATGTCAAGGATGGATATGTGGTTTTAACGGAGTATCAACGGCTCCAATGGGTTTTGTGGAACTACCAGTCACACTAGGGAAGGGGGATCGCCAGAGAGTAAGGATCCTGCCATTTGTAGTACTGGAGTTGGAATCTCCTTATAATGCCTTTCTAGGCCGACCAGCCCTTGCCGAATTTAAGGCAAGTATTGCGCCTTGGTGTTTGCTGCTAAAATTCCCGACTGACTCGGGAGTTGGGACAATGAGAGGCGACCAAGCCACGGGACGGGCCTGTTACGTGGCAGAGTTAAAGATGCTGATGAAGGGGCTAGATTTAGATGCTAAAGACGATTCCGCCTCCCCAAAGGGAGCCTCAACATAGCAACTAAGGGGCCCTGCCCCGAGAGAGTCGCCCTCAGACGTGCTCGAGGATATAGATCCCAGAGAGGATAGAGAGCCTGGGGACATGAAAGAGACTCCCAATGAAATAATGATCGACATATATATTGACGAAACTAACCCAACAAGAGTACTAAAGATCGGCTCGCAACTAGATCCAGTTAGAGCAAAAGAATTGGCTGATTTTTTGAAGGAGAATCTGGATGTGTTTGCCTGGACCCACGCTGACATGTGTGGGATTTCACCTGCCATCATGAGTCACTCCTTGTGCATTAATCCAAAGCACCTAACAATCAAGCAGAAGAGACGGATGTTGGGCCCAGAGCGATCGACAGCTTTGAAAGAAGAAGTAGAAAAGTTAAAAGATAACGGATTCATTAAGGATTTGAAGTATCCCGATTGGATATCGAATCCTGTCCTGGTCAAAAAGTCAAATGGGAAGTGGAGAACATGCATCGACTTCTCTAATTTGAAGAAGACTTGCCCGAAGGATAGTTTTCCTCTCCCCAGAATTGATAAACTAGTAGATTCAACTTCCGGGCATGAACTTTTATCCTTTATGGACGCTTATTCCGGGTATAATCAAATTCCCATGCACGTACCAGATCAAGAGCATACAAGCTTCATTACAAACTTGGGATTGTATTGCTACGTCGTAATGCCGTTTGGGTTAAAAAATGCGGGAGCCACATATCAACGCCTGGTCAACCGCATGTTTTACAATCAAATTAGGAAGACTATGGAAGTTTATGTAGATGATATGTTAGTGAAATCCAAGCAATCTTCCGATCATACAAAAGACTTAGCAGAAATGTTTGGCATACTATGAAGGTATGGGATGAAGTTGAACCCTTTGAAGTGTTCTTTTGGCGTGGCATCAGGCAAGTTCCTTGGCTTTATCGTGAGTTCCAGAGGAATTGAAATCAACCCAGACCAAATAGCAGCAATCCGAAATATAGAGGAGCCGCGAAAGATTAGGGATGTTCGGAGCTTAGCTGAGAAGGTTACAGCATTGGGCAGGTTCATCTCCAAAGCAACAGACAAGTGTGTGCCTTTCTTCGATCTCATAAAACGGGGAAAGCGAAATTTCGAGTGGACTCCCGACTTTGTGGAGGCATTCCAGAATCTGTTAGACTTCTTGGAAAAGCCTCCAATATTATCAAAGCCCATGCAACATGAAGATTTGTTCGTCTACTTGGCGGTATCATCTCACGCCGTCAGTGCAGCACTAGTACGTGAAGAGGGAAAAGTCCATAAACCTGTGTATTACGTAAGCAAAAAACTAGCTGCTGCGGAACGCAACTACCCAAAGATAGAGAAGCTTGCTTATAGCCTCTTGATTGCTTCCCGCAAACTCCGCCATTATTTTTAGGCACACCCAATAGTTGTGTATACCGACTAACCTTTGAGACAAGTGTTGCAGAAACCTGAAGCATTAGGGCGGTTACTGAAATGGAATATCGAGCTGAGCCAGTTTGATTTGAACTTTCAGCTGCGAAAATCAATACGGGGGCAAGCCTTGGCTGACTTCATAGCTGAATTTACGATTCCTGAAGAAGAAACGGTGGGTGACAAGACAATTACTTTGGATCAAGAATTAGATCTTAGTCCATGGAGATTATATACGGATGGAGCCAAGAATGATAGAAAGTCCGGTGCCGGAGTTGTTTTAATAACTCCTGAAGGACAATCTATCTACTATGCATTGCGGTTAGAGTTTGCTGCCACCAATAATGACTCTAAGTATGAAGCCCTGGTTGTCGGGCTGAAACTCGCCAAAGATTTGGGACTGAAGATACTAGATATATACTACGATTCCAAAATAGTGGTATGTCAAGTTCGGGAAGAATTTGCTGCTAAAGGACCTCGGCTCGTCACTTATCTTAAGAAAGTAAAAGAGTTGTTGGAAGGTTTGGAGCATTATAGCATAACACACATTCAAAGGGCTGAAAATCAGAAAGCAGATCGATTGGCGAAGCTAGCAAGTTCAGATAGTCTTAAAGAATCCGAAATGGTCCCGATAGAGGTGTTGGATTCACCCAGTTTCGACCTGATGGAAGTAGATCTAGCCTTGGAAGTTGAACCAGAAAGAGAATCCTGGATGACACCAATTAAGGACTTTCTCAAAAGTGGAACTCTCCCATTGAAAAAGAGCGAAAGACGAGCTGTAAGACGTAAGGCCACAAGATACGTTTTACAGGACGACGTCCTTTATCGTCAAGGGTTTTCAATGCCCCTATTACGGTGTATCGCACACGACGACATCAAGCGTGTACTGCAAGAGGTGCATGAAGGTGAGTGTGGAGATCACACTGGGGGCCAAACCTTGGCAAAGAAAGTGTTACGATATGGATATTTCTGGCCTACCGTGAACAAAGACGCAGCTGCTTATTCACGACGCTGCGACAGATGTCAAAGATATGCAAAAGTTCCCAGAGCGCCCCCTACTCAGCTCAAGTCAATGGTAAGTCCGTGGTCGTTTTCCATGTGGGGAATTGACATTATTGGAGTGCTACCCATTGCCAGAGGAGGAGCCAAGTATGCGATCATTGCCGTGGATTACTTCACGAAATGGGTGGAAGCTGAACCTTTAACAACCATCACGACAAGGAAAGTGATCAGTTTCATGGTGAGAAACATTATTTGTCGATTTGGGATACCGAAGACCATCATAACTGACAATGGGACGCAGTTTGATAGCATAGAGTTCAGAAACTTTTGCCAAAAATACAAAATTGATAAGCGATACACTGCAGTAGCTCATCCGCAGTCAAATGGACAGGTCGAGGCCGTAAATAAAGTCATTAAATCAATTTTAAAGAAGCGACTGAAACGGGACAAAGCCAGATGGGTAGATGAGTTTCCGTTAGCCTTATGGGCATATAGGATGACCTTTAAGACGGCTACTGGCCATACTCCCTATTCACTTTCGTTCGGGTCTGAAGCGGTGATCCCGGTAGAATTGGAAGTCCCTTCTCATCGAGTCGCGTACTATGACCCGATGACAAATAAAGCGCTCCTCCTAGAGTCCCTTGATATGATTGAAGAAAAAAGAGATGAAGACGACTTGCATGCCTCAAGACATCGACATCAAGTGGTACGTTATTATGACCAAAAGGTTCGCCTCAAAACCTTTGAACCAGGAGACCTAGTACTGAAGCGAGTCTTCCCGCCTTCAACCCGGTTGGGTCCAAAATGGGAAGGACTGTACGCCATCCAACGGAAGCTTGATAAAGGAACATTCAAGCTAGCGACCGTGGACGGTGAAGAGATTCCCAGAGCCTGGAACGCTCAGCACTTACGACGATATCTGAGCTGAATATGAGATGTCATTTCTTTTGTTTTCATAAGCTATGTAAAAAGGCACGACTTGCCTTAAAAAGTTTGTTTGTGTGAACAAAAGATTATAAAGTGGATGTGGGCAACGACTTAGCTGAACCATTATAAAAATATCGTGTGTCATTTACTTTCCGGCATTATTTATATCTTCAACTATTATTCTATTATGACTGTGAAACACGAAATGTTAAACTAAAGTTGAAGATGACCTATATGCGGGGGCAAACAAAACGACTGTTTGTGCAATAAGATATAAAAGAATGGGAAGACGACATTCTTAACTCTAACTCTCAAGAATCGAGAGAGAGTATAAAGGACGGGAAGACGACGTCCTCTGAGGTGTGAAGGTGCACCCAAATGAGAGACTGCCTCAGTAAGAACTCTAACCTGGATATGAGACAGGAGAGTACGAAGATGCCAGAAAGAACAGGCGTCAACGACGAAAGGAATATGACCCCCGTTAGAGAATCGGGGACATTCGGACTTTTTAATTTAATCTTGAATGGTTTTTCAAGATTGACTGGGGGCATACATGTACACACATATTCCCCTTCACTATGACTCCATTACATAACTTTAGTATAACATGCATTTGTATTTTTACGTAAGTGCTGAGCTAACGACTAACAGGCATTGCAGGAAATGAATTATTTTGATTTACAAACGTGTGAGTTTGTACAGGAAAACAAGCAAAAAAGAAGATGCGAGGGCCACACTCGCTGCAACAATTGTGGGCCAATTAAATATTAAAATAAAACAAAACACTTCATCACTTAGGCGTAGGAGTGGACTTGGATTTTTTTAGCGGCCTTCTGAGCATCCTTCGCCTTTCTTTCAGCATCAGTTAAAATGCGCCTTGGTTTTTTCCTCCCTGAAACTGAAGTGCTGGAATCGGTTGGTTTTTCCTAGGAGTCGTAACACTGGAATCAAGAGAAGACTTTTTAGCAAGTTCTTCTGTAATAGACCTAGTCGAAAGCTTAACAACTATCCTTGATCCAGCATCCACCACTGCGAGAGGCTTAAGGCTTTCGGGGTCCAGGCCTTCAACTTTAAGATGCATACGTTTGTCTTGTTCGGCTTTCAATGCAGCTAAAGTGATGTCATTAGCGCTTCTTGATTCCCCAACTATAGCCACCTCAGGGTCTTCCTCATGCTCCTCGCCACCGCCATCATCTTTCAAGGCGGCTATCATCTCGTCATCATGGGGAGAATCAGCCTTATCTTTTTCTCCTTCGTCCTTCTCCGCGAATTCTGTTCCAGCGGTGGTCCCTTGAGGCACGTCTGCCTTCTCAAACGTTTCAGCACCTGCAGAATGAGAAGCAACAGTTATCAACTCGAGAAAAAATAAAGTGTCCTACATCGATTGCCCGACTATGTGATGGAAAGTGGAGACAGCTTTGACGAATTGGGGTGAAAAGGTAGAAATACCTTCCGATGATTTCTTAGCTGGAGTAACTGCCGTCTCTGACACCGACTCAGGAATAGGGGATAAAAGAGATGCCTGAGGGATCATCGGGTTTTCGGGGTCATACCCCTCTACTTCAGAAGTTTCAGCAGCAGTGGAAGAAGAACCAGCCTCCAAGATGTCTTTTTGTTTAGCCTTCCGCTTTTCCTCCTCCATGGCAGCAGCGATCAGGCGACGCCCCTCAGCCAGACGTGTCGGCTCGTCATCTCTTAGATATTTTTCCATGAGCTTGTCCTCGTCGATGGAATCTACCTTGAGTTCTTCTTTCTCCCATCCAACAATTTGGCTCTACACGTGAACCAAGGTAGTCGGATAATCTTCGATCCAAGAGATGTTTCGGTGACGGATTATATGTGCAAAAAATTCAATCATTAGTTCAGCGAAGCCTTGCACATCCTCTGGGCCTCTGCCAGCTGCTTGCGGGACTCTTCGGCCGACTTGATGACACTTACAACATTACCCTCCGCTAGGGCAGCCCTGTTTTCGGCCTCCATCAACTTGGAAGCCAAGTCAGCATTTTTCTTCTCCAATTCGGTGTTCTTCCTCGCTAACTCGGCCTTTTCTCGCTCAAGGGCAGCATAAGCAAGTTGCATTTTGGCGTTATCTGACCAAGCGTCTTTTGCTTGCTTTTTCAGCTCCGAGCGATATTGAGTATGGGACTCGAGCAAGTCATGATAACGTTTTTGTAGCTCTTCAAATTGCTGCTTGATGTTGGCAGCATCCCGTTGAGCGATGGCAAGCTAGGCCTGGGTATTCTCGAGGTCTTTCCCTAAATTTTTCAAGGCCTTTGCGTCATCTTCTGCAGTCTTCTTCATCGAGTTAGTATCCGTGATTAAAGTTTGGATGATTCTGGAAAGGTTACGCGAATACTTGAACATTTCTGAATATTATTTCTCGACTGCGTCAATTTTCGCCTTGGCCTCGTCCGCCCACCTTAAGGAAATGGGCTCGAGGGCAGGTAAGAAAGTTAGGTTCTCAAAATAGTGATCGGGGAACTGCTCCTCCAGGTATGCTCGCTTAACTCTAGTTTCAGCATCCAATGGTGGAGGTGCGGGGAATGTTAACTTGGTGTCCTTATGAGTAGCGGGAACAATGGCTTCTTCACCCTTCCTAGGCCGCTTAGCAGGAACCTTATACTTGCCTCGTGAGTCTGTACCTTTCGGCGGGCTCCTTTCCCTACTGCGTTTTTCTTGAGAAGATGTTTGATCTTTTGACTGCGATGTGCCATCTTCTCTACGACCTTGGGAGCTTTTGTATCGCTCTGGATCCGACCGAACAGGAGAGCGAGAGCGCGAGAACCGCGACTGATAAGAGTCATAAGGCCTTCTATCCTCCCTACCGCGGCCTTCGCGGCGATCGTGCTCAACATCCGAAGGGGGTCTAGTCATGCTGCGGCATAGTTTCCTGATGTCATAGTGAGCACGAGACATTGTACCTGCACAACAATGTAAGTGGAATTCAGAATCGGTATTCTCATAAGAAGTAAGTGTTGTGAAGTGGGGTGCTATTGTGTTAAGTGCATCCTAAGTGGTGTCCCCCCTCCGACAAACTAGAGTCTGAAGCCGAGCCAGTGCGAGTGGGCTCTTTGGCCTTAACAGGAGTAGTCTCCTCTGAAGAAGTAAAAACTAAAGGATTTGTGCCAAAATCCTCGGAGGTGTAGATAGTTTCAGGTAGGGGGAGATCTCCCAAGCCCCGGAATATAGGATCATCAATAGTAGAGGCATCTCCTTGAGAAGCGTCTGCTGGCAGTTCTTTAGGAGACAATGATTTTTCAGGAGAAATAGCATCCCCAAGGGTGATGTACCTTCTCGGTACTTTTCAGGTATGTTAGCCAGCTCATCGTCTTTAGTCGAAGTTGGAGAAGGTGAAGTTCGAAGTGGCATGGTGGGGCCTTTCGAGCTCTCACCCATTTCTGGAATTACATCCATTGGAGGGATATATACATATGGACCTGACCCGTGACCTATGCTACGGGTAATGGATAGTAGCCCGTGATGATGAAGATATTCGTCCTTGAGGACCTCGTCGATAGTTAGAAATTTTTGATCACCATTGAGGAGCTGATGCATCCGATCAAAAAACACTTGACCCGGTATTTGTTTGGGATTATCAACTGCAAACAAAAAGAAAATGGATTAATGTATTGGCATGGACACTCAGAGTTGAGATTTAGAAAACCAATGCTTTACTTGATTTTGTCCATCTCCTAGCACATCCCGGTTGTTGCCTTATATGAAACCATTCCAGCTTGGACTCACCGGCCTTGCTGCTGAATGGCGCCGAAATTATTTTTCTTTTTGGGACTGATTCGAAGCAAGAGAAAGATGGAGTTTCTCGAGTCCGATGCTTGAAGTTATAAAAGAAATGAACGTCGTCGAAAGTGAGCTTTGTATCTAAGATCTCACGGTATGCTACATATAAGGTATATAGGTAAGCATAAGAGTTGGGATGCAGCTGCATGGGGGCGATCTGCATCTGTCCTAGGAAGTCGACAACAAAAGGAGAAAATGGTGGGATAGCCCCAACCATGCACATTAATCGGGTGATTGCCATAAACCCTTCTGGAGGACTGTGAGGACGGTCAGTTTTTGACGGCACCAGAGTATCTCTTCTTAAAATACCGTGCTTCAGACATATGCGATCAAGTCTATCATTGTCGATCGTTGATTCAACAGAGTCCTTGGGTGATTCCAAGATAATGGCAGACTCGAATTCATCAGGGGCTCGGCAATCTCCAATCCCTCCTTCCTCCTCATAGCCCAGAGAAGCTTCACTGTCTGAGGATGTTTCGTTGCTATGTGTTCCTATTTCATAATCTGAGCCCTCGTCACCCCATTCAGGTTCTGAAGAAGAAGATAGGTCATCGAGAGTATATTTCTCAGAAGTTTCTGCAATTTCCATCTTCTTTGCTAATCTAGAAGAACGTCTTTCGGCCATGATCGCTAGACTATTGAAGAAACAATGGCAAGGATTAGAGTAAAGTTGCCCGTGACCCCAGTGTGTGCATGTGAACTAAAGTGTGTGCTACGTGTAACAAAAATGCAAAGCAAATACATGAAAGTATAATGTAAACATCCAAGGAAGCAGTAATGTTCGGAACGGTTCTTGATATACGTTTATGTTCGCAAGGCACTATCATAACTGTCCATTAAGTTGAAGATGGTGTTGGATGTTGATTTAGTTAGTCAAATAGATTCTTGCTCATTAAGTCATGTTGCTCCGGTTCGGTTCGGGTGCATGCGTGGGATCGGATCGGGGGGGCAGAGCCTCCTTTTGGTTTGAAGAAAAATTGGCACCCGACAGGCAAGCAGATCGGTTCGGAAAAAGCACTTGGAGCGGGTCGGAGCGACTTGAGTGATCCTACCACTTTTCTCCTTATTTCTTGCTCCGAGCCGATCCGATCAAGTGAGCCCTCTCCCTCTTCTTTGCTTTCTAGTCCGTTCCGATCCGATCAAGCGAATTCAATTCTCATCTCCACTCCTACGCTTCTTTACCCGAACCGGCTCCCCATACTCTTCTTCTGCCTCCTCCTTAACATCGAACCTACCTCCGTGCCAGGAGCCCCAATTGAAATCGAGTGCTCATGTGTTCAAATATTCGACGAAGGACCCTAACACTCTCCATCGCTGCCTCGAGATGGCGATTGACGCCATTAACGACGATGGTGGATGGTGGAAGGCGCCGCGATGTCAGAATTATGTAAATACCATGCTCATATCGTTCGATTTAACTGCAAGTCCAAACTGAAAACAACTATAGCAAGGTGATTCGAGATTATAAGACTACCTATGCGTTGAATTCAGAGATTAAAACGAGAGGAGTTTCAGAGTTTTTAAAATTCTAGGGTTTGGATGTAAATATCGCTGGAAAAGGATAATAAGAAAGGAAGAGGAAGAAGGAGACAAGAGGGGTATTTATATGAAGTCGTGGTGACTATTCGTATTCCTAAAATCCCTCAACCCGTTCGGACCAGAGGTCAAGCTCACCAAGGCCCTATGGCCTGTTGATCGACTAGAGGAAATCATTGGATTGACGCGTCTGCTCGGGTGTGCCACAAGAGGAAACCCATTCGGATCGGAATCCGAACCGAAAGAGGTTTTGTACACTAATCTGATACGCGGGGTGAATTTGACGAAAAATAAAGAAAAAGCTTACCTGGAAGAATCACTGGACGTTAAATAAAAGCTATCAAAGTTGTTTGAAAATGAAGGAGGTAACTCATATCGATTATGGATATATATAAGCAGCAAAAGCCACGATATTATGAAACGACACGCTGCTATAAGTAGATGGAAGTGATCATTCCATGGTTCTAATTCAAAAGATGTTTTGTAAACCGCTTTGAAGCACACTTTATCTTAAATAAGAGTGTACTTCGAGGGGGCAAAATGTTAGCCTACTTTGTGAACTAGGCTACATAAAGAGGAAACAACGAAAAAGTCATCAGTCGGTTCGGATCGGATGAAGATAGCGCAGAAGGTAAGTAAAGACCAAGAATGATTCGGATCGGATCGGAATGGCATCAGCATCATGAAGCAAGTGGCTTCGGCGGTTCGGATCGGAGGGACACTTCAATGGCATCAGAAGAAAGCAAGCGATCAAAACGGTTCAGATCGGATGTATACGTCAGCAGCATCAAAGGACAACAAGTTGCATCATCGGATTGGATCGAAGGCCCCGATCCGAACCCCTTCTCCTATCCGAACCCGCAACCGTTCCTGCGTATATCTCCTGAAGACTCGGACGAGATCTGACCATTTCTCCCACGATTTTCTACAGAATCAATGCGCTGTAGCCATCTTGGAGCTTACGAACCCGACTCTCAAGGGATGGATGCCACGCCATTCTGAACCGGATCCACTTCGAGGAGATTTTTCACCTATAAATACACCATCTGGAGGCACTTGAAAGGATCTTTTGGCAAGTTCTCAGTCCATACTTCCTCCATAGCCGAATTCTACAATCATATTCAGATTAAAACATCTCTTAAAGCCCATTTTTGAGAGATTTGAGCGAGTTTATGAATTGTAATCGTGAGGTTGAGTGAGAATTTTTGCTGTATTCATATTCAAATTATCAAATCAAAGGAAACAAAGTAGACATAGGCTCGTTAATGCCGAACCACTATAAATTGTGTGTTCTTTACTGCTTTTTGATTCTATTTTGTTGAATTCATATCTAATTTGGGTGTTAGAGCCAATTTTTGGTTTAACAACTATTACTAAGCTCTTTGCAATTTATATTCACTTTTTGCATACAAATATCTACTTCATAGACAATAATGCTCTAACTATCAAAGTGGATTAATTTTTTTCACAATTCATACCACCTTTTGGGTCGAAAACAACAATCTTTGTTGTGTAACCAATAGATTTTCAATGTACATTTCAGTCTGCGAAACATCTTGGAAATAGATTTGATTCAGTGTTCCTCCTCCAAGACTAAAAGAATTGGGGAGTAAAAATGTTTCCTAAATAAGCCCTTGCCTCTTTCAATGTTTCAGAAAGTTCACTCTTTTGTTCCGTTGTGCTGTGTAGAAGTGTCAATGCATATAATTTATTTTTGACTGTGCTGCTTTGTTAGATATAACCATTATTTTTCTCACTAAACCTGTTAATTTCACATATAATCGTGTTGTTAATTTGTTTGTAAGATTGTAGTGGCTCATGAGTTTAAATCTGCGTTTGTCAAGTTGGTCAATTCAAAATTTAATAACATAAGCACAATTTTATACCACTGTACATTTTACCATTTAAAAGAAGAAAAAAAAGAATTGTAGCACATTTAGAAAATGAACAAATATTTTAGTTTGACATCAGTTGCAAGGTATATAATTTTTTTAATTCAACTATAACATGTATTATGGTTTTAATTTTGTGAATGTCCTTCTACTGAAAGCTAATTTATATTTCCCGCACAACCTTCTTTATTCGGTGGTTGTTATCCATTAAGGTCGTTCAATTTAGTGGGTATAATATGTAATTCCTTTAAGGCACTTTTTATTTAACTCAAACAAATAACTCTATCTCCCTTCTTCCATTTGAGTTTCAAATAGTAAATTATATCCGATACTTAAATATTTATCTATAATTTGAATGGGATAAAGGTAACTAGGTTAGTGACGTGGTAATGAATGATTTTATGAATTGGACAGTCATTGCTACATCATAACTCTATCCTCCATTAAAAAAATTCTTCTCCGATTAGTCATAAAGGGATAAATCTCACACTTGCTTTCTTGCGGACAGTTTATCCTATAACTCTGCATTTAATCATCAGATTCACTAAAGATTCGTCTTCCACTCACTTAGCGATATGAAAGTAATTTTCTATTAATATTAATTCATTAACCCTTATTTTTTAAAATTTATAGCACAGTAATGAGCAATGCTATTTTTGGAAATTTGTGCTAGACTTACTTGATTATTAGGTGTAAATGAAATGTTTACTAGAGTTTCACGTTCAAATTCTAATAGCTTTGGCTTTTTAAGTCTTTTTTTATGGTAACTATTTGACACAAAATAACTGTGTTTGATCGGTTTTCTTAGGAGATGGATAAAGGTAGTGCCTTAAATTAGTCGTGGCTTGAAATTTTAGTGTATTTAACCTAGTTCTCAAATATATTCAATAAATAATATATTTTGAACGAAAACTCATCAGTAGATTTTATATGAACTGGTAGAAATGTGGTAGAAATGAAGCGTTTAGTATAAACTCTATTGTTTTAGTTCTGTTATATTTTTTAGACTGAACGGTAGTTAGCTTTGGTTTTAAAATTGATTAAAAAATCTAGTGTATATTGTGGATCATGATGACTTGCCAAAATTAATCCTAGACATGTTGAAAAGTGTGATCCATTACAATTACAATTAGTTGTCATTCCGTCTAATTTAAAGGACTTAATGATAATTATTATTTTATGTTATAGTACTAATGATCACTATAACAGATGGTGAATGATTCCATAATATGCTTACTCACTATCACATGCCAAAACACAAAAATATACCTTTTCAAGGAGTAATGTTGCATTTAGTCAATTTACTTCAATATATCTATCTTACCATTTTACCAGCCCATGCTCCAATTTTACCCTTTTGCTGTAAATTTAGATACGAGTTAGCCCACATCTGAATACTCCTGCTATAAATTTTGCTGGAGCATAAAGCCCCAAATATCGACTTATTTGTTAGGATTAAACTTTAGAAAGTTTAAGTTCCAATTTTTGCAACTACATCTTATACTACAATATTCTTGCCAACTAACCTTCATGAACGCTTTAAATCATAACCTTAAAGACTTGACAAAGAGCAGTAATTTAACCATTTTTGGGAGAAATATGTTGATTAATCGGTAAGGCAATGCAAAACCATTTGAAGAAGAACAAACAAATAGTAACCTTTGTTTTAATTCCCGGGGTTGATTGCAACAGTAGTAGATGGTCTCTATTTAATTTGCATTATGTGATTCTTCAAACAGTTTGCTTTTCACAAGTTGGTACCACAAGTTCACAACTGGAAAAAAAATTAGAAGTGTGCCTTTAGAAGATGGTTTTTGCATACTTATGCATGTTGATTTATATGACCAACATGTATACTTTACTTCCTTTTGTTCTTTTCTTGGAATCATGGGGTTTCACTGTTTTCTGTAATACTTCAATTTATTCCTGATTTGCTCCGATGAAAAACCATAATTTTAACTTTCTTAAAATTTACAGCAATTTTATGGTGTCATGAAGAATCACATCACCCTCCATGATTGATGAATAAAAAGGGGACAACACCAAGTTTAACCTTTAAAAATTTTGATGACAACATTCCTTTTTGAACATTTGACAATTTTCAGTTTAACTTTTAACCTTCTTATGTTCATCAAATATCTATGTTATTATTTTATATGTTCCGATACATGAACTCATGCTTATACAGTTTGTAAAGTTCATGTACATCATTCCCCAGAGCATCCCTTAATGCAGAGAGGAGATTGAATTTGAACTTTCAAAACATCAAGTTTTTTTTTTAAAAAAAAAAACATTTAGGAATTTATAAAAAAAATCTAAATTTGTGATATGGTTTATACATTTGTAGAAAAAACGACATAAATGTTTAATTCACGTATGATCTATAAAAAGCAGAGGCAGATTTTCATAATGCTTACCGTCAAATTTTATTGTCATTTCAACATAAAATGCGAAAGTAAATCCATCGCTACTGGATCCAACGATGACTATAATAGTTTAAAACTGGAATGTTAAATTTGACTTTTTTACTATAAAAAGCAAACATAGATCATTCTCTATTGGATCCATAATGATTCACGTGGGTCATCGTTTAGTGTGGTTTTAGGTTTAGAAATAACGTCTTATCTTTGTGTAAGATATTGCATAGAAATTAGTTTTCATGTATCGGCTAAATGGGGAAGAGATTGTGAAGTGCAAGTTTTTCTGCTGAGTGTGAAGGAAACGGAAGCCACTAAATTGAAGAGGTTTGAGCTTCTTTACAGGTTATTTGTTGTTGTGTACTGTTTTTATTTTTAAAACCCACATCTGAGATGTAGAGATGTAGATATATTGTAGCTAAATTTCAGAGTACATTTGCAGGGTTTTTAAAAAAAAAAAAATATTATATATTAGTTTACGATACATTGTTTGGTTAACAAAAATAATGTTAAACTTAAACGTTTAGCTAGGTCGAACCTTATATGTGCTTTAACATTCAATTGGTAAACATCACAATTGATCGATCTGTAATCCTGACAGTTCAATCACTAAACAATAATATCAGTGATGCAACTATATCAATTCACGTTTTACATGTTAGGAACATAGATACATCTTAAACGTAAAGCAATTATATAAATTGACTGTCATATACTTACGAACTTTTTTGAGGTCTATATGGAATATTGGCATGATGTGAAAGGTGTTGTAGCACTGCTTCTATGCACAACTTTACACATATAACTACTTTTTAAAGATAACATATAGCTCTTTCTTTAATTTACCAATGCTTATTATGAATTAGCTCTGTTTAAAGCCTTCAATAACTAGTAGAGTTGCTACAATGTTATTATGATGTTCACGATTATTGGGTTTACCTGAATAAACTCAAACTGGATACATGAAGTATGAAAATATAGCTATAGAGTTTATCATATGTTGTATTCAAAGGAAAAATAAAAGAAAGAGTTTATCATATGTTTATACTGAATATTATATTCATTTTATCTAAACCATCTTTGTATGCAAGCTGATTAAAATGTAAATCATTATGTTTATTCCAATCACAATCCATTGACATTTGATAGTAATCAACTTCCATCTAAATTAAGAAGTTGACAGACGGATAGCTATATAAGTTCCAACTTTATTAATGTATGATTGTTAGGCATTAATCCAGTATATTGAATCCATCTTCTCCATTGGACATCATTCTTCCATCCATCACATTTGCTCTTACTTTGTTGATTATTTTATCCAGCACAAGCACAACTGAATCTTCAATGCTTACCTAATGTTATATGTTAATTCGTTGTGGTTATTTATTCTTCATATTTTCATGTTGGCATATCTATCATTGTTTACTTTAAAACATAAATTTGTATCTTTGCAATTGTAACAGTTTGAGCTGGATTTCACACTTATTTTTTTTAAACATGTACAAGATAATCAGGTAAGTCGATTATTATTATATTATAAGTTTTAAACCATTTGGTTCATACTTCAGGTTTTAGATTTGAGGATGAGGCTTGAAGTATAAATTTGGAGTTGGAAAGGTTAATGGACGTGAATCAGACTGTGATGTTCAAGGCTTTAAAGGATGATTTCTGTCATTTTAGAGTGGACAAGTTGTCGCGGTATTCTTCCATCCATGGCTGAGTGTAGTACCAATTTGTTTAGCCTAGGATAATATTATATTTTATTTACACCAACTATTAAGCATTTTCTCCGTGTTTGAGCTTTACTAATTTCATCTAAAACTACTGCATATAACCATATTTAACTCAGTATCTTAGTATTTTTTGTGTGTGATTCGAATCCAAAGCTTATTGTTGCAACTGTTCAATTGAGTAAAAAAAAATAAAAGTTATGTATTATCGCGTTGGCAGAAAGTATGCAGCAATAAGTTATTACTATAACTACATTTACATGCATTAAAGAGTGGTTATGGTGTGCATTTTTCCTTTATGCATTTAAGTATATTTACGTACTATTATATAGGTTGTAGCATATAGTCCTCAAATTGCTTTGTGCACTTTCGGATTTGATTTTCTTTTGTTTGTACACAAAATAAACTACATTTTCGTTTCTTATGTTTGTACACAAATTACTACAATAATTTTTTTTTTTTTTTTTTTTTAATGCGTGTTGCATGATGAACTGTATAATCATATTTTCTTAT
Source organism: Allium sativum (assembly GCA_030737875.1). Classification (NCBI taxonomy): domain Eukaryota; kingdom Viridiplantae; phylum Streptophyta; class Magnoliopsida; order Asparagales; family Amaryllidaceae; genus Allium; species Allium sativum. Next base: position 840,990,228 of record CM060926.1, read on the forward strand.
GCAGCAATAAGATTGGAAGTATTCATCTTGCTTACTAGACCATACAACTGTCCACCCTGTTGTAGAAGCAATAATATTGCTCTTAGCAATGGAGAAAACAGAGAAGCAAAATGAAAGGATCGGATTTAGGGAACATAAGCACCCGCAGATCTTGAGCATACTTCAATCCAGCAGTATACACGGGCTTCAGGTATTATGTTCTATGGATACCCCTAATGTTTGGATCCATATTGCATCTGGACCCTACAGCTTTCTTCTTTAATGCTGGTGATACTGTTAAGCTCTCTGTATATTAGTATATCTATACTATACTATTAAAGCCGACTTAAGCATACTTGATTCTCAGCCCTCCTCAAATATCTTCTAAGGCTTTGACACGTGTATTTGAAGTTAAATCGGCTTTTCTTTCGTTGCGAGAAAGAATTCTATTACCTTTGTTTTCATCTTCCCGCTGACTTAACCCTAATTAGAATTTAGCGTCGGCTGACCATCGCCATTATGTCCTCCGCTGCAGCACTTTTACCGTTCTTCCCAACACACAAAAATTCCCATCTGTCTTCATTCTTTGTATCCCTTCACCAAAATCATCTCTTTATTCCCCATAGCTTTACTTACAAACCTAAATCTTCTGATCTTTCAGTCAGTATACCTAGCACCGTATCATCATTCTGCCTTCTTCGATTTCATGCTCCTACGCCTTGATTGTGGTCAATTTCGACTCTGGAGTGTTGTTGCCTTTCCGGTCATATTGTGCTTTATCAAGCCATATCATCTTAATTGTTTTTTATTTTATCATTTTTGTTGTTTTCCCTTATTGAATTATGTTCTCAGCTAATGTTCCTTGAAAAATTCGATCCGAATTTTTTTTCCTTTCTTCCTTCAAACAAAAGAATTTTCTAGGGAAGCTGTTATTTTTATTTGTGATTAGAAGTTGGGTACGGTATGTATAAACTATAAACATAATTATTTATTATATTGATGCTGCTCTGGTCATTTTATATAACAATCATTGCTCTACTGTTATTTGTGTCACTACTATTTTTAGTATTAGTTAACTTGGTGTCAAATGGTTAATTGCTAAATTCATGCTTAATTTAAATTTATAGTGACCTTACTTGGTGCATGAATTAAACTTGATTTGTTATGTTCTATTTTTATGCTTCGTTTGCTACGTTCTTAAATCCCATAATTTTCTCATGAATATCTGTTCAAGCCCCTACATTATGGAAGTTTTCCTCCACTCTAAGGAGTACTATATGATTTAAGTTTTTTTTAAGTCTTTTTAAGCGTCTTAAATGAATGCTAATAATTTGTTCCAATTGCCCACACAGTTTATTCTTCCTAGATGCAGTAATGTGTTAAAGGGTTCATGCCAAGTTCATCTGAATATGCAGTAATATGTGTTTTGGGCCCTTTACTAGGATTAAGATTTCTCAACATCTCACTGCCTATGTGTATATTTTCCTAAGATAATTGGTATGCAAATGCATATGCTGACGTGAATCAATGCATCAGGATCGATCAGGGATTATTTTACCAAGTATAAATATCCTGATTACACTAAAATAGGCCATAAGAGTAACAAAATTGATTAATATGCAAAGCATTGACATTGGATAGACGCAGAGGTACTTTACTTCAAGCTGAAGAAGACTAGAAGGAAGAAAACATTTTGTCAGCTAATAGCTCTTTCTGTTAAACATTTATTTTATAACATCTGAAGAAGACTAAAATGCAGATGTACTTTAGCATATATTTAATACAATATAAAATCTACAGTTCACAATGGATTCTCCATCTCCAAATAGAGTACTTTAGAAGGGTAGACTGCTGGGAATCAAAATTTTCATGTAGCTTGAACAACTGAGTGGTAAGTCGTGAATTAAAGAAATGTTAAAAATAAATATAAAATTTGTTGTCGATACACACACGCGCATACATATACATATGTACACACACACACACATACGCGCACGCACGCACACACGCACGCACACACACACACACACACACACACACACATATATATATATATATATATATATATATATATATATATATGTGTGTGTGTGTGTGTGTGTGTGTGTGTTTCCAAAGTTTTAGGCACAATAAATGTAAGATATTTTACAAGAAGATTTACCATTTTACATTTCTGCATAGCACTAGAATTTTTGTTTTACTTCATATCATACTGAATTCAGATAATACTCATTGTAGGTTAAACATTGAGAATCGCCATTGCAAGGTTGAAAGATTGCCTGAGATCGGTCAGTGTTAAATGGGTAAATTTAGTTTATATTGTTCCCTATGCCTATTTGAAGTTTATGTATAGAAATCTTTATTTGTTGCTGAAACTGTCTCCACTATTCCTATTATTATATTTACAGTACGATAATTAATAATTATACCGTTCATATAATGTTTACTAACAGCATTTCAAGGATTGTATGTGAATTTTTCTAGCTAATTGTCATTATTTTTACAGAAAATCTTTTATTATTTTGAAATTTGATTATGTATAAATTGCAATCTATATACACCAACTATTTCATCAAGTAGTGTATATTCAGCTAAAAAAATGGATTATCACAAAGACTTTCGTCTCATTTTAGATTTTTTGCTGCTTAAAGCATCACAACATGTTTGAATTCAAGCTTTAACAGAAAAAATTGTTTTCACACCCTTGCTTATGCTATCTAATTGTAACAAATATATTTCCTACCTTTAGATTTGGGATTTTGGAACTTCCTCCAATCATTGATTTATACTATTTTGTATTACTTTGGTGGTTTTACTTCATGAAATTTGTCTCATAATCAAGTTGATTACTAAAAAATTTGAAATCTGAAGTGATTCGATTTTTGATTGTTACTTTTTGAACTTATGTTATGTATTTGGCTTTTCACCTTTGTTTCTTTCATGTATATATTATATATATGCGTTCAACACCCCAAAAATGGAGCACTCCAATGGCCCCTTTATTTCCACCTTTCGTTTATAGTAAAATAATGTAGTGAAAGGAGAGAGAGTTTGTTGAGGGAGAGAGAAACCGGATGTGTGGTGGAAAACATGGGGGCTAAAGGGGTTCTATTGAACACTCGCTATATATATATATATATATATATATGTGTGTGTGTGTGTGTGTGTGTGTGTGTGTGTGTGTGTGTGTGTGTATGTATAAGGCAGCGTTCCACTATACATCTTATATTGCACGTAAATCCTCCCTTTGAATTTCAGCCACTCATTCCGATTTTAATATTCATTCTTAATATTTCAAATTAACTGTCCACGTTGCCTTTGGAAATTCGTATCGACACAAATTTTGATTACCATGGCGGACATGGTGCTTTGATCTGGGAAGTATGTACTATTTTTGAATAATCTTTAGTTAAAGTCCTTATTCACTTGTGATTACATGGGGATTTGAAGGTTCATATAAAAACCGCTTTATCCTTAATGAACTTATACAATTCCTATTCGCTTGGTGGAGCTGTTTTCCAGTTTGTAGCTTACATGTTTCTACACAATTACAAGGCATCAGTAATGGTTATTATATAGTCACTCCCAAGTTATTTAATATTTGTGAGCTAACAGCCACTTTGTTTGGTTGTTTTTCAGTACGTAAAAGAATTATATCAAAACATGCTTAATTTCTATTTGAGATACCTATATTCATTGTTTTGCAACTGAACTACCATGAAAATTAATTCTATTACAACCAAGTGGGTATTGATGTAGATATAGTGTTAGAATAAGTTAAATAATATTATATTTTTGCTGCCTTTTTCAAATGACTACTGTCTGTTCATTTTGTTTGCATATTGTAAAGTATGGTTTTTGGTTTTTCTTCTATTTTACTCTTTTTTTTACAAAATTATTATTGGTTACTATTTATAAGATCGTTGAACTGACCATAAGAACGCAAAATCCAACATAGTCCAGGTTGATAATTTGTCCAATATTATTCCAATATAACTGTTCTTCTTTAAAATTTAGATTTTCTACATTATACATATGCAAGTACTTGAAATCAAGGGATCTGATAACCTAATAATTTAGAAGGTATTATTCTAATACAATATAGTCTGTTTTCTATGGAATATGCATTAGATATACCTGACAGTTACACATTCTATAAAAAATTAGGAGGTGTATCGTTCAGAATATTGTCGCCTTTTTTCTTATAGTTGATCAGCGGGATCCATGTCATGGTTTCTCTATTTTTTTATTATAAAATTAATCGTTAGTTACTTATACTGTGGCTGAATATAAGTACATTATTCTTCATGAAAAAGTTTCAAAATTTTATTCCTTTGCTTTTAATTTGTATATTCACTTAATTATTTGGTAGCAAAGTATAGGCTATATCATTATCTTTGAGAAATTTTTTGTTTGGCCAGGACCAAGATCGTGAATGCCATCTTATAGTTTGGTTTTATGCGAATATTCTGTTGAAATAAGTAAAATAATGTTCTATTTTTTGTCAACTTTTCCAAAAAACTGTTGTCTATTCATTTTGTTTGATTATTTTAGAGTATGGTTTTGGTTTTGTTCTTTGTTTTATGAAATTATTAGTTACTTATAAGGTCACTGAATCAACCATAACAATGGAAAATCCAGCGCAGTCCAGCTTGATAATTAATCTATGTAATTGTTGTTCTTTCTTGAAATCTAGATTTTCTACATTATAAATATGCAAGTAAAACATTTATAAAATTTAGAATATATATTATTCTAATATTGATTCGTTTGTTGTAAGATACAAATTAAGATAGCATTAAAGGTTACCGACTCTCAAAGTAAATTTAGGAAGTATATTGTTTAAATATTGTCTCCTTTTCTCTTGTGGTTGACCCAAGACTCAAGTAATGGCTTCTCTACTTTTTATATAAAATTAAATATTAATTACTTATATTCCTGTTTAATATTGTCTCCATTTTTTTTATGTAGCATATACTTTACTACCAAATAATTAAGTGAATAATACATCACTCATTAACAAGTTTCAGAAAAGATTCCTTTTTTTAACGTTTGTGATTTACTTAATTATTTAGTTGCAAAGTGGAGGCCTTATCACTACCTTTTAGGAGTTTTCAAATTGGCTATGATTGGTAGCCTGAATGCAAGCTTCCATGAAGTGTGATCTGTTCGTTAAATATACATCATTAAGTTATTTGTAATATAAATAGTTTTAATTCAGACCCTTTGAGTACAGTTTGTTAGGCTAACCTTTGTGTTCTGGTAGCTATAACCTTACATATTCCCTATAAGAAAATGGCTAACCTTTGTGTTCTGGTAGCTATAACCTTACATATTTTTTTTGAGCATCCTATAGACCAATTATAAATATACTCCATTATGTTAAGTAGAGGATCCATATTTTTATGAATGTCAGCACAAAGAAATAGATATGATAGTGGTCTAACTTGCCCAGAAATAAAAATAGTGGTTGAATTTACAAAAAACTTTGTTATGGCATCAACAGATTTTACTGTAAAATTTCTTAGCAAGTGTGCTTTACTTTTTTATTTCTGCTTTCATGGAAATGCACATTCATTTCAACTTTTAGATATGGTAGTCTATATTTACGATGATTGATATTACTACAGAAGGAAAAGGTATTCGGCTATAGGCAACAAAGGACTTTTGATTTCAAACAGAAATTTTCTTAGCAAGTGTGCTTACCTTTTTTATTTCTGCTTTCATGGAAATAAAAATAGTAGAAAAGTTGGTTCGTAAATTGTTAAAAACTAAAAATTCAGATATGGTACAATGATTGATATTACTACAAAAGGAAAAAGGTATTCGGCTTTAGCCAACAAAGGACTTTTGATTTCAAACAGAAAGTTTTGTTGTTGTAGATATGTTTGGTTTTCCCTTTTGATATTGAAATAGGTAGTATATAGTCCATTGCCGCACTCGAATTTACATGAGTTAATGAAAATTTCGGATTTTCACAATTTATATGTATTTTTATGGAACATAGGGTTGTGATTTATTAAGTGACTATTTGATTCAATAAAAATAGTCATTTTCCCTCTTTAGCTTTGTATCAACATGCTGTATATTGATTTTGACTGGTTTGTTTTTCTATATTAGGTGGTGGTTTATTTTTACACCACCATTGGTACATGGTTGAATTGTAACATTATTAAAGTAATCTACTGTTATTTTTCGACGTTAGTATAAATATAATCAGGTATGAACCTACAATTCTAATCGGTCAACGTTAATATATTGACTGGTACACCAAAATACAAGTACAACTAAATATGAAAAAAAAAATAAAAAAAAAATGCAACCCCTATATTTTAATTATAGAAAATGCAATTTAACTCCCAGGTTGTTTAACATTTGAACCCATGCATAGTAATAAAAATTTAATCATTTACTTTCCCTATACTCGGTAAGGCCTATCGATGTTCATCAAATTTGTAGCCTTTGTACATTAAACCATTAGTCTTTTGATATAACTAGGAGTTATGGAAATAAAATACACTAACTAATGAGTATGTTTTAAAGGATTAAACAGAACTTACTCATTCTAGATAGCCTTTTTCTATGTGATGGTGATCAGCTTATAAGGTACACTACATTTACGATCTTTTAGTTAGTTAAATATGGCTTAAAATAAGACAAACGGACACCGTATTCATGCATCTTTCCTTTTAAAGCATACCAGCTAATTGTTAGCGATCACGGTTTAACTATATATTTAAATTATTATTCTTTAGGTACAAATTTTATCGTAGTCATATCATTTTGATTTTATTCTTGAGTTGCACAAAAAAAAATTGTGCTTTTAACTGTTAGTTCAAATATTTGGTTTCAAACGAATCATAGGCCAATGACGACGATTTAGAAATATTTAAATGGTTTTATTTATCAACAAGATTTGACCGTTGCAGGAGATTGTTGCAACCATATATCAAAATTAGATCAAGCCTTATTATTTATATTTGTATTGACCATAGATGTTCAAATATGTGTTTTGGATTGAATCTGAATTTTTTTGGAATCAATATCTTCACATTGTACCTTCAGATAAATAATTTGCAATCTTCAACCATGTTCTTCCAGAATTAAAATGATGACTTAATTTTCTTTTCTCGGTTCAACTGTAAGTAATTGTTGTAAGGGTCAAATATATCTCTCAACTAACTATATTTCTTAGTAGCCAGCAAGTAATTATTTTCAAGAATCATGACTTGAGCTAACATTTTTCACATTTAATTTATTCATGCAATCATAAGTAACTATCCAACCTACTTATGCATTGCTTTGTTATCTTAAGAACATCACCATATGCTGTAAATGGATGAAGTCTCAAAAGCATGGCACAGTCTCAGATTAGTGTGAATAGCGCATGAACTACAACAGACAAGCATTCAACTCTATGAAATGCAGACTCTAGCATGTTAGTTTAGTTTCCTAGCCTTCAGCTATTTCGCATTTGAACCATACTTAGCGGTTTATTTGGATACATGTATTAGAGGAGTGGTTATATATATTTTTGATAAGGAAGGGAATATATACTAACCTGATCTTTTGTAATAGGAAGTACTGATTTGCATTTAAATGAATATGCATTGGGCATGGGACATGCAGACTAATTAAATATTGAAAGGTTAGTCATACCTCAATAATAATGATTCATTAAGCGATAGGGATTTTGGGTGTTGTAGCATTTAGATTTGGTGAAACGACTGCTTTTATATGTTCAGGAAATTAATTATAAACATCGTAATATTTATTTTGACCATCACATATTGATTGCTCTATATTCGATATTTGATGCTAGGAAAAAAAATATTATGGAGTAGTTAAACTCATATTCTTACTTTTTTGATACTAGCTGTGAACTGTTATTGATTTTAAGCAAGCTGTATATGTTTATCGTACAGCTATATTTGATGATGATAGAATAAAGTTTGGATTATCAGTATCATTTGGCTAACATGTATATTGATAATAAGTTGCATGTACATCTGTACTGGGATTATCAACATGTTACGATAATATCTTAGTATAGACTTTAAGCAAGCTGTAAAAAATGTTGCATCTAATTACGTCTAATGCTTGCCTCCATTTTGATTTTTTATAGATACTGTTCATCCCAGTAGAAGCCCAAAGCAAAGCCCAAATATATTTATTTTTAAGATAACCTGGAAGAATTTCTTTCTAAACACAATCAGGACTTTCCCCAAACGAATGAAATACAACTAAACCGAAAGTATATCAGAAAGGAAAAGAAAATGCGCAATTTGAAATTGCATTCGGAGTTAAAGGTGGAAGCAAGTCAGAGTTCGTAGTCGGAATTAGTGAGTTTGGGTTATGCTCGCTGTCGTGGTGCTGAGATATGATTGGTGGTCGCTTTTTATTCATGGAGGTTGGTCATGGTTCTGGTGGTCCGTTTCTGCATAGATGGTCGCAGTGGCAGTGGCAATTTAGATGGGGTTTGTGGATACGACGATAGCTTCGTGAGTGATTCGGCGATTTGGTATTTAATTTTGCTTAGTGAAATCGGGTCAGGTGATGGCTTATTGAGGTGATTGTGGGCAGGTAGTGGTTATTTTAGGTTGCGGTTATTTTATTAGCAGTTGTTTTTGAATTGTGATCGATATGAAGTTATCTGAAATTATAGAACTGGTGACAGTGGCAAGTTAGTTTGATGGTATTAGTGGTGATGCATGCAGTTTGCACAGTGATTGGATGGTTCGGCATGATGTGGTGACTGTTCTGCATGAGGAATTAGTTGTATTTGAAGGTTTGCACGCTAAATAATATTGCTTTGTAATCCATTTTTGGTTAGGCCATTAGCCAAAGTTTACTTAAAGATATCTGTATTCATTTAAGATGACACACTTGATTTATCAGCTACATAAGTTTTTGGGACACCGACATGTACAGCACCATCCAAATATATAAGTGGTACCAGGTACTTTTTAGGACCTGCTTTAACTATGTAATAAGTATCAGAAATGAGAACAATTGGGTTGATTTCATGGATTCCATATGTAAAGAATAATTGTTCAACAGGTATATGACTTTTTAATTCTTTTTTTGATTTGTTGAACTTCTATTCAATTAGGAGAAATCTTCCGCACTGAGATATTGTTTATTAAATTATGCTCCAGACTAATATGATCGCACTTCTTATGTAGATGAATATTATCTATTATATAGTATGTAAAGGGAATATGGGATAGAGTTGTGCTACATTACGAAAGACATGCTGACATGGTTTAGCATATAAATTTTAGGTTCATCTTTTTACCGCTTTGAAATGTGGAAAGAATACACCAAATTGTATGTATCATAATGAAAGTAAATGCAATGTCTGATGTGCTACTTTTAGTTTGTTTCATGATTTTGTCCATGACCATTCCAATGATTTTGACTACTATTTATCAAATATCATTTACTGAGGTCCTTACGTACCATTTACATTAGTGTGTTTTGTTTTACCCATTTACAAGTTGTTAATATGCTTAAGAGAAGATGAAACATGACTTTGGCCCATTTATTATATATTTGTACGAAGGACTAGCCGCTTGCTTTTCCTGTTAACATTTTAAACTAAATGTTGTTAAGCCCTTACCTTGCTATCCAAAGTTTCATTTTCTGGTTTCCTCAGAAACATGAATATGCTTGGTGTTACTATGCGCTGGTGTTGCTATATTTCTAACCAGTTAGTATCAGATAGTGTGAAATATTGACAACTGGATGGTTAGAATGTTATCTATTCAAGTTAAAATTTAAACACTCAACTCTCTGCATTGTTTCTTTATATCATACATAACCTTTACGCTGTACACGGACCACATTAATTACATCAAATGCCGTGAATATTTGACTTTATATTTTCTATTAGATGAACCTGTGTTAACTAATGAATTACTTAAATTAGTGGGCATGCAGAGAAACATAATAAGTAACAACTAAATATTTCATAGAATAGTCTTCTTTTATGTAAATCCATTATCATTTCAAAAAAGTAGTTACATTTTGCATTCTTAGCGGCCACTTAAAACATATTTATTAATGTCTGTCAACGCTATTTAATAAAAAAATCAAAATAACTTCAGTGCATAAATATACAATTTTCATTGCTAACGATACCTAACAATGAATTGCTATATGTATTCTATGGTGAACCGTGTGCGTAGCACGGGTTCATACTAGTATGCCTAAAATAAACTACACACATTTTAACACTGCGCTGTCATAGAGGCATTGATTAGTGGCATATTGGTAGGTTCCATCAGTTTTGAAGAACTAATTTGCGTCTTTAATGTCACCGTTTGTTCTGTCTACATTTTTCTTTGAAATGCCAAATTACAAATGGCACACGCACACATATACACACATATAAATTTTCTAATTGTAATTTGTTTTCACCTTAGTTTCAGATTTACTCAAGAGGCTTTACCCATATTTTTCTGCCAACAGCAGCAAGCTTTTAGTTAGTTTGGAAGGCACAAACTCTTTACAGGGCATTGCAAGAAAGGATTGTTGATTCCCCTTCTCATGAGGCTGACAGTATATACTGTGGTGTTGGAGATATAAAAGAATGGAGGCAACTGGAAAATATTCAATTTATGTGTCAGGTTTTTGACTAGAGAAATTTTTAAGTATAAGAATTCATAATGTTGTACAAGGGCACGTTATACAAGGGCATATGTATGTGATTTTAACATGCACGTGGTCTTTGGAATATCTTTTGGTTTCAATGTATTATTTTTTGTGTATGGAATCATGTGTAAATATCTTTGGATGAAAACATTTCATGCATATATGACTTCAGACATGCATTCAGAATTTGACGTGTATCCTATTTTCAGGGAAACCCAGCGTTTCAAATAATTGGGGTTTTAAACACACTTTGGTTTTTCTTGAACTAAAAGTCTCCTATATGCATATTATTTTCTAGCTACACACCCTCACATGTACAGGCTACTGAATAAATATTATATCTTAAGATTTTGAGTTAGCGGCATGCTTTCATATGGTCCATTTTTATACACTGATATAATAATTTTAAATACACTCTGGATGATGTATATTCACCTTTGGGTACAACGGGTTACAACGGTAAGTCCTATTATTTTGATTATATATATATATGGGCCAGCTATTTGGACACAGAATTATACACAAAGAGAGAGACAAAAAGCCTCTACCGTTGGATTTTTTGTCTTTACGTAGAGAGTGTAATTCATGGGAGGATCCCATGGTTGAGATTTATTGTGTGCAATTTTGTGTCTAAATAGAGTTTCCCATACACATACATGACTTTAAAATATAACAACTTGGGTTCGAATTTTTATAAAAATAAATCCAAACCAGTTTAAGCATGGATCATGTTAACTTGGTATTTAATGAACACGAACATAATCAAAGTAAAATAACTTACAGCGAAAACAAAATAGACATATTAGTCACTGTTTCCGTTCTTATGACAATCTGAAACCTCTTCGACACCCCCTTCCTTGCCTCTAGCACCTCCCTTGAAATAATAATACGGAGTTAGATTACAACAATAACAAATATAATTGTGCTCCATGTTTCATGTATAAACTAAACATACAAATAAAGAACATGGAAAAGAATTAACACAGTATGCTATCCATCCTTATGAACTACATAACAGCTGCCACACACTAGTTAATGAAGGAAGTCTTTTCAAATCCTCATGGGGCGGCAATACCATGAACGATCAGACCTTGATTGGGGTATTGGGATAATAAAGGCAATCAGGCGGCCTTTGTAGGTGAATGATGAGGGTGTGTTTCCTTTGAATCGCCTTCTTGCCCCCACGTCGAGGGCAAGGAATAAAGGTCAGATAGTCAGATCAGAAGCGCTAATGGCAGCATCTCATCTTGTTGGTGCTAAGGTGGTGATCGGCCGGAGAACAATGGATCCATGCTTATAGAAGCTTTGTCTTTTCCATGACAGGAAGTGAGATACGGAGGCTAGGAATGTCGACATGCCTCGTCCATCTGTGGTTATGTCTTTGATTCCACATCGAGGAATGAGAGCCGGTATATAGACAATCAATCAACATCCAAGCTTAAGTGTTTCAATCTTTTAACTCGTCGATCTTCCAGCAAGACTGAAGCAGTCGATCAGGATTGAATAACCTCAGTAAATGGAGGTGATGGCTCTTGGAAGAATCCTAGTCGTTGTCACCTCGCTGTTGATATTCTCGGACCATCCGTCAAATCTTGAATGATAAGCCTTTACGATTATTGCTAGCCAAAATATATGTTCGGGGCCCCACAGTTCTGGCGCGATCGACCTAACCGGTTAGGTCGAACAGGTGGGCACCAACCGATTCGTTCGATTTCGAAAGATCGAGCCTTCTTTGAAACGATTAGAAAATTGCATTTTTTCTGAAAATGACCCTGTCTCGGGTTGATGTGCAAGCTTTAGAATTGGCTAGTAATTCGGGTTGGTATAACTAGAAGAGTTGGTCAACCTGGATAGTTTCATAAGAGTTGGTTGATCTGTAGTTGGTCAACCTGGGCTTGAACATCATCATGACGATGGTTGTTCAACCAATCTCACCCTGACCCAATACCTGATTCGGGCAAAGCTGCATACTAGGAGCCTTCCGAAGTGCAATTTCCATTGGTTGGTCATCTGGTCGGATCGATGTCGACCCGAAAAGGATGAGCCCGACTGGGGTCGAACCCAGAACTGGGACAGAATTGGTGTTTGCTTGCGATGCAGATGACGCTGCTTCGGCTTTCCAAATCCTGTGCAGGAGTATTGGAAACCATGGCTACTGAAGATGACTGAAACTAGGATTTTGTAACAACCCGCATTCTACCCATCGGAGGATCATAGAATATTTATTTATTTCCCATATGAAGTCTTATGGTCATGTAACTTTGGGAAACAATCATTAGAGTCATTTCCTATGTTCATGATTTTTGTCGATTTTTAAATGACCGTTTTGCCCCTAGCTGATCTTGTTTTGGCCATAACTTCTGACTGGAAAGGAATTTTGACCTAAAACCACTTTCATTAGATTCAATTGATGGTTTACCTTTCCGTAGAGTGGTCATAATAGCCAAACGGACTCACCGTTTGGGAGATGTGGTTGAAATAAGGTTTGGAAGGTGAAAAACTGCTTAATCGGGTCAAATAGGGTGATTAGTGAATGGGCCATAGCCCATTTCGGGATTAGGGTTATGTGGAGGCTGAAAAGAGTTAGAGATTCATTCCATTCAGTTTTCTAGCCTCTACTTACCTCTTAGAAACCCTAAAAATGGCCTCCAACCTCTAAATCACCTCCAAATCACCTTCTAATCAAGGATTAAGCTTGGCAACATAAAATCAAAGGAGAACTTCACCAAATCAACATTAGAGCTGTTGTTAGCATTGGGATTCGCACCAAATCGGAGATTTATTTCAGATCTAAGTCTTAATTGTGGCTAAGGTGAGTGATTTGCATAGTTCCTCACTAACTATGGCTAATTAAGGGTAACTAGTGTTAATTAGCGGATTTAAACATGATAAAATTCTGGAAAAATATTTATAAAATTAGAAATGATGTTTTAGACCTCTGATATGAATTTGGGTTAATTTGGTTAAGTTTTGCTAATCATATCAATAGTTTCACCTAAACATGCTTAAGGGAAAATATGGGGTTTTGGCTATGTTTGATCCATTTTAACCTATCGTATTGTTGTTTTGGTGTTTGTGGTTGATTCTGCATGTTGTTATGACTGTATGGTATGCTTTATGATTGATTAGAATAGTTGGAATGGTCGAAAACGCCGTCGAGTGGCGTAAACTACTTCCTGGAAAAGTGCAGAAAATTGGCCGATCCGGATCGGAACGGAGGAGAGGACCGATCCGAACCACCTCCCACGCGAGTTCAGAATCTCCGACTCATCATCGTATGAAGAAGCTACGCTCCGCTCCGTAGCATTGTATGGAAACGCGACTTGGAGACTCCGACCTGAACCGGTGTGCTATGAAGGAGAACGATCCGATCCAGCATCTTGTGAGGACTTCCGATCCGACCCGAAGAAGCTTTCCAGGGAGTGTAGACCTCGATCCGATCCGGAGTAGAGAGGAAGACTTCTACGGGAGATCCGAACCGATCCGCTGATGACCAATAACCCGAGATGCAAAGGTAGTCCAAATGGAGTTAGAGCTCAGGATCCAGTTGGGAACCAATGAGTTCGCTTCATGGTTGGGCTTTGCTGTGGGACGTGTGCTAAGGAGTTGTCGACATTCATAACTTCGATTCACCACTGAAAATGGATGATGGGCTACTTATCAGTGTAGTAGACTCACTATGACTCGAAGGGCAAAGTGATGGTAGCAAGACTACGTTATCAATGCAGTAGAGTCATTATGACTCGAGGGGCAAAGTGATGCGTAGTAAGACTATGAGCCAGTGCAGTGGGGTCATTGTGACTCCATGGGGCAGAGTGGACACAGTAAAGGATTAGTAAGGCTATGAGCCAGTGCAGTGGGGTCATTGCGACTCCATGAGGCAAAGTGGACATAGCAAAGGATTAGCGGCTATGGATCAGTGCAATGAAGTCATTGAGACTTCATGGGGCAAAGTGATCATAGCAAAGTATATTGGGTGATCGAAGTGGTGGATATCGTATGCTTTACGCACTGAGTGAGAGATGTGAGGATGGTTGTTATGCTTGATTGTTTGTCATCACTATGACATGCACACCCCCACCCCCGTTATCTTTACACCATTTGAAATGGCACCTTAGAGTGTTGTACATTATGTAGTGCTAACTCTTTGGTTGCAGGTCCAGGTTCAGGTATGGTTTAGTATACCTGTTATTGTTTTGTTTAGATGCTTATCGCTCATACCAGACTTTTTGTTTGACCCAGAGTTTTATGTCTCTTCTTATTACTCTGGGTGCTCACACGAGCAAACTAGAGACAGGTTAGCTGGTGATGTGCGAGTAGCTGATTCGGAGGCGAGCAGGAGGCTTCTACGTATGATATATAGATATTCTCCCTGTGTCGTTGGTGGTCGCTACTTGGGCATTAGTAGTGTACCTCCCTTATCTTTCTTTTGCTTTTTGAGACAGTTTGAAAAGTTGTAATAATATTGGCTTTGGATCATAAGCTGTACTTGGATTTTCCGCTGTTATATTAGTTTGTTTTCAGCTTATGCACTGTCTCACCTGTTTTATGTCAAGTATGTTGTTATTATATTTTGTTCCATGCGCTGTGAGATATTTTGCAGGTTCCTTGTTAGTTCATTTCCTTCTTTCCTTTCCTTCTGACGACCGTCCCGTGCTAACTGGACATGTGTACAGCGCACTTTTGGAGTAAATGTAGGTTGGTGCGGGGCGGGCAGTCACATTTGGTATCAGAGCTCTAGGTTGCGTAGTTAACCTAGGGAAAAACACTAGGGAGAGATAGTACGTATATGAGAGAGCGTATTTGTGATTACTTTGGTTTTCAAAAGCTATATATATATGTACTATTAGTAGTATAAGAATGAAGTCGTACTGCACTAGCACCACTATGGGGTCGTTAATCGTTTCCTCTTTACAGATTGGACGATGAGTCGATACGCAAGAGGTGCTGGTAGAGGGACCAATAATGGGGATGCTACTGACATGAGGACGATTTTCACTAACTTCATGAGGGAGATGCTTAGGGATGTTCAAGGGCCAATTCCCAATCCCGGAAATGGTGGTGGTCCAGTAGTGCAGGCGCCTAGGGTCGATTTCACCAAGTTGTGCAATGATTACACTAACCTTGGTGGGAAGTCGTTCCACGGAACGGAGTCGGCCACAGATGTTCAGGATTGGTTGGATAGCTATGATCGTATCTTCGACGACTTGGGTATCGAGGATGTGATGAAGAGAAGGCTAGCGTCTCGTCAGCTGCAAGGGCGAGCGATGAATTGATGGAATGCCATTAGAGCAGCTACTCCAGAAGATCAGGTTACTTGGGATCAGTTCAAGGCTCGCTTTAGCGAGAAGTTTATTCCAGCTGCCCAGAAGTCAGTGTAGTTTAAGTGATTCTTGGAACTCAAGCAGAATGGTAGGGCAGTCTCGGAATATATTGCTGAATTCGACACTTTGTCGAAGTATGGGCTATCTCTTATTGATATTCCTGAGAAGAAGAATGAGAAGTTCATTGTTGGGTTGGATGGATACTTGGGGGAAAGGCTTATCAACCACATCGATGAGACTTTTGAATCAATTGTGGGGAAAGCTTTGAGATCAGAGAGTCTTTACCCTAAGTCAAAGACTGAGGCTGCATCTGCAGAAGGGCTGAAATTGTAAGCGGGCGGTGGAGGCAAGAATAACTCTCAGAATAAGAGAAAACAAAACCAATCTAAGGATGGCCAGAAAATGAGCAAGAAAGATGTTGAGTGCTTCAGCGTTGGTAACAAGGGCCATTATGCTAAAGAATGTCGGGCCAAGCCAGCGGATAGGAAGTGCTACAACTATGGCCAAGTGGGACATCATAAGGATAAGTGTCCACAACCTCTTAAGGAGAAGCAGATTGTGAAAGCATATGCTATCGATGTTGTTCCTTCTTCGTCGAATGCCCCAACTACGACGGAGAAAGGAAAGAATGTCGTCATTCAAGGTATTCTTTCTATTTATGATGTACCAGTTCGAGTTTTATTTGATACTGGGGCTTCCCGTTCCTTCATATCTAGTGACCTGGTAGGTAGGTTGGGACTGGAACCCGAGATAGTCGATAGACCGTTGGTTGTGACGAACCCGATTGGTGGTTCAACTAACCTTAGTATGATCTGCAGAAATTTGGTCTTATCAAGTCATGGATGTATGTTTGTTTGTGATTGCTTTGTTTTGGGCTTTACTGGGTATGGCATTATATTGGGGGTCGATTGGCTCCAAAGATACAGGGTGGTGGTAGACTGTGAGGGCTTTTTGGTGACAGTTAGGGCGGATGATGGGCGGAGGGTAGTGTTTGGTAGTCTACCTAATGATGGGGTAATAGCTAGTTTTATATATTCCCTCGACATCCCGCATGATGAGTGGTCAGATGTGCCCGTGGTTGGCCAGTATTCGGACGTCTTCGAGGAGGTGACCGGGCTTCCACCACACCGAGAGATTGAGTTCCATATTGATTTAGTGAAAGATGCCAGACCTATAATGATTCCACTTCGTCGTATGGCACCAAGGAAGCAGCGAGAGCTCGGGGTGCAAGTCATCAATCTTTTGAAGTAGGGATTTATTAGAAGAACTGTCTCAGAGTGGGGAGCACCAGTTGTGTTTGCCACTAAGGCAGATGGTTCCCTTCGTTTGTGTGTGGACTATCGCGAGTTGAATAAGGTGACGAGGAAGAATAAGTATCCTCTACCGCGGATAGATGATTTGTTTGATCAACTGGAAGGAGCAAGAGTGTTCTCCCAGTTGGACCTCGCGACAGGATTTCATCAGCTCCGAGTAGTGGATGAGAGTGTTCCGAAAACGGCATTTAGGACGCCGTCTGGATTTTATGAGTGGTTGGTCATGCCATTTGGGTTGGCCAATGCACCAGCCTACTTTGTGGATCTTATGAATCGAGTATTCAGAGATTAGTTGAATAAGTTTGTTCTTGTGTTCGTAGACGACATCCTTGTTTACTCGAGGACCGAGGAGGAACACAAGGGACACTTGAGGATAGTGATGAAGGTGTTGAGGAAACACCAATTGAAAGCGAAATTCTCTAAGTGTCACTTCTGGAGAAGGGAAGTTAGATTCTTGGGCCATGTTGTTTCAGAGAATGGTATTGCCGTGGACCCTGCGAAGATGGCTACGGTACAGGATTGGCCTACGCCCAAGAATGCAACAGATGTAAGAAGTTTCTTGGGATTGGCTGGATATTATCGTAAGTTTTTCCAGAACTTCTCCAAGATAGCAGCACCGTTGACTCCATTGACTAAGAGGAATCAGGCCTTCGTCTGGGAAGGAGTGTGTGAGAATGCATTCAAGAGTCTAAAGGAAAAGTTGACGCGTGCGCCAGTGCTAGTCATTCCTAAAGGGAATGAAGAAATGATGGTTTACACGGATGCTTGTGGTACCGGTCTAGGTGTTGTATTGATGCAAGGAGGTAGGGTTGTAGCTTATGCTAGTCGGAAATTAAAACCGCATGAGAAAAGGTACCCTACCCATGATTTGGAATTGGCAGCGATCGTGTTTGCCCTGAAGATGTGGAGACATGATCTCTTGGGAGAAAGATTCGAGTTGATTACCGATCATAAATCGTTAAAGTATCTCTTCTCCCAGAAGGATCTGAATCACCGCCAGCAGAGATGGTTAGAGTTCTTGGCTTCGTATGATTTTGATATCGCATACACACCTGGGAAAGGTAATGCGGTAGCCGATGCCTTGAGTAGGAGACATGCCAGTTTAGGGGCTATGTTTCTTGAATGGAAGCAACTGGAGTATATCGCAGGGTTTGATTTCAGACCAAAGTGCGAATTGGATCCAGAAATGCTAGCTAGTTTGGCGATCAGACCCACTTTGATAGAGCGGATTGGTTCCAGCCAGAGGGACGATCCTAATCTATCGGAAATAATCTCCAAGTTAGAGATGAATATCGACGGTGAGGAGATGAATGTGTATGGGCTTGATCAAGATGGATGGCTTAGAAAGAATGAAAGACTAGTTGTACCCAACATGAATGATTTGAGAGATGAAGTGCTTAGAGAATTTCATCACTCAAAACTGACTATACATCCCGGTGGTGATAAGATGTATCGAGACATGAAGCAGACTTACTACTGGGAAGGGATGAAAAGAGACGTTGGGAAGTTTATATCCAAATGCATGAATTGCCAGCTAGTTAAAGCCGAACAAAAGAAGCCTAGTGGTTTGTTGCAACCATTAGAAATTCCCGAATGGAAATGGGGAGCAAGTCTCGATGGATTTCATCGATGGTTTACCAAGGACTAGGTCGGGACATGATAGTATTTGGGTAATTGTGGATCGATTGACTAAGAGTGCAAGATTTATACCAGTCAAATCGACCAGAACGGCAGCTAAGTTAGCAGAATTGTATATGAAGTGGGTAGTGAGATTTCATGGAGTACCCAAAAGCATTGTGATTGACCGAGACCGTTGTTTACTAGTGGGTTTTGGAAGAGCTTACAAGAGGCTCTAGGGTCAGAATTACGTCTCAGTACCGCATATCATCCTCAGACCGACGGTCAGACGGAGAGGGTGAATCGTATATTGGAAGATCTCTTGAGAGCATGTATATTGGATTTTGGTGGATCATGGGATGACCATTTGCATCTAGTAGAGTTTGCATATAATAATAGCTACCAATCCAGTATCGGTATGGCTCCATATGAAGCTTTGTACGGAAGATCGTGCAACTCACCATCATGTTGGATAGAGACTGGCAAGAAGTTTATGCTTGGACCAGATGTGGTGAGGGAAACTTCGGATAAGATTAAGATCATTCAACAATGAATGAAAGCTGCCCAAGATAGGCAGAAGAGTTATGCTGATAAGAGGAGAAGAGATTTAAAATTCTCCGTTGGTGACTTGGTGTTTGTCAAGGTTTCTTCGTTGAAGAGCATGATACGATTTGGCAGGAGAGGCAAGTTGGCACCAAGATTTGGCCCATTCCCAGTTCTCGAACAAGTTGGGAATTTGGCGTATATAGTTGACTTACCAGAGAAGATGGCGGGAGTTCACAGCGTATTTCATGTTTTCCAACTAAGGAAGTTCGTACACGACCCAGATATGACTATTTCACCTGATCAGTTAGAGGACTTCGAAGTGGAACCGGAGGCGGTTGGGAACCGCAAGCCGATTCGTATTGTCGAGCACGATACGAAGCAACTTCGAAGGAAGGCGGTGAAGCTTGTCAAGGTTCAGTGGGGCGAGAACGAGAATGACTGTACTTTGGAGACAGAGGAGAGCATTAGGAAGACGTATCCAGAACTCTTTGTCTGGTAAGATTTTCTTTGCGATTTAGTTATTCCGCATGCTAGGATAGACTTGTTTTGCATATTTGATTGTTGTTTTATGACTGATAGGCATGCGGGCCCCTTGTGTGTGTTTTGATTAGGAAATTTCGGGGACGAAATTTCTTAAGGGGGGAGAATGTAACAACCCGCATTCTACGCATCGGAGGATCGTAGAATATTTCTTTCTTTCCCATATGAAGTGGTATGGTCATGTAACTTTGGGAAACAATCATTAGATTCATTTCCTATGTTCATGATTTTTGTCGATTTTTAAATGGCCGTTTTACCCCTAGCTGATCTTGTTTTGGCCATAACTTCTGACTGGAAAGGAATTTTGACCTGAAACCACTTCCATTAGATTCGTTTGATGGTTTACCTTTCCGTAGAGTGGTCATAATAGCCAAACGGACTCACCGTTTTGGAGGTATGGTTGAAATAAGGTTTGGAAGGTGAAAAACTACTTAATCGGGCCAAATAGGGTGATTAGTGAATGGGCCCATAACCCATTTCAGGATTAGGGTTATGGGGAGGCTGAAAAGAGTTAGAGATTCATTCCATTTCAGTTTTCTAGCCTCCACTTACCTCTTAAAAACCCTAAAAATGGCCTCCAACCTCTAAATCACCTTCTAATCAAGGATTAAGCTTAGCAACATCAAATCAAAGGAGAACTTCACCAAATCAACATTAGAGCTGCTGTTAGCATTGCGATTCGCACCAAATCGGAGATTTATTTCAGATCTAAGTCTTAATTGTGGCTAAGGTGAGTGATTTGCATAGTTCCTCACTAATTATGGCTAATTAAGGGTAATTAGTGTTAATTAGCGGATTTAAACATGATAAAATTCTGGAAAAATATTTATAAAATTCGAAATGATGTTTTAGTTCTCTGATATGAATTTGGGTTAATTTGGTTAAGTTTTGCTAATCATATCATTAGTTTCACCTAAACATGCTTAAGGGAAAATATGGGATTTTGGCTATGTTTGATCCATTTTAACCTATCATATTGTTGTTTTGGTGTTTGTGGTTGATTCTGCATGTTGCTATGACCGTATGGTATGCTTTATGATTGATTAGAATAGTTGGAATGGTCTAAAACGCCGTCGAGTGGCGTAAACTACTTGCTGGAAAAGTGTAGAAAATTGGCCGATCCGGATCGGAACGGAGGAGAGGACCCGATCCGAACCACCTCCCACGCGAGTTCAGAAGCTCCGACTCATCATCGTATGAAGAAGCTCCGCTCCGCTCCGTAGCATTGTATGGTAACGCGACTTGGAGACTCCGACCCGAACCGGTGTGTTATGAACCGATCTGATCCAGCATCTTGTGAGGACTTCCGATCCGACCCGAAGAAGCTTTCCAGGGAGTGTAGACCTCGATCCGATCCGGAGTAGAGAGGAAGGCTTGTGCGGGAGATCCGAACCGATCCGGTGATGACCAATAACCCGAGATGCAAAGGTTTTCCAAATGGAAGTTAGAGCTCAGGATCCAGTTGGGAACCAATGAGTTCGCTTCATGGTTGGGCTTTGCTGCGGGACGTGTGCTAAGGAGTTGTCGACATTCATAACTTCGATTCACCACTGAAAATGGATGATGGGCTAGTATCAGTGCAGTAGAGTCACTATGACTCGAGGGGCAAGGTGATGGTAGCAAGACTACGTTATCAGTGCAGTAGAGTCATTATGACTCGAGGGGAAAAGTGATGCGTAGTAAGACTATGAGCCAGTGCAGTGGGGTCATTGTGACTCCATGGAGCAGAGTGGACATAGTAAAGGATTAGTAAGGCTATGAGCCAGTGCAGTGGGGTCATTGCGACTCCATGGAGCAAAGTGTACATAGTGAAGGATTAGCGACTATGGACCAGTGCAGTGAAGTCATTGAGACTTCATGGGGCAAAGTGATCATAGCAAAGTATATTGGGTGATCGAAGTGGTGGATATCGTATGTTTTACGCACTGAGTGAGAGATGTGAGGATGGTTGTTATGCTTGATTGTTTGCCATCACTATGACATGCACACCCCCACCCCCGTTATCTTTACACCATTTGAAATGGCACCTTAGAGTGTTGTACAGTATGTAGTGCTAACTCTTTGGTTGCAGGTCCAGGTTCAGGTATGGTTTGGTATACCTGTTATTGTTCTATTTAGATGCTTATCGCTCATACCAGACTTTTTGTCTGACCCAAAGTTTTATGTCTCTTCTTATTATTCTGGGTGCTCACACGAGCAGAATAGAGACAGGTTAGCTGGTGATGTGTGAGTAGCTGATTCGGAGGCGAGCAGGAGGCTTCTACGTATGATATATAGATATTCTCCCTGTGTCGTTGGTGGTCGCTACTTGGGCATTAGTAGTGTACCTCCCTTATCTTTCTTTTGCTTTTTGAGACAGTTCGAAAAGTTGTAATAATGTTGGCTTTGGATCATAAGTTGTACTTGGATTTTCCGCTGCTATATTAGTCTGTTTTTAGCTTATGCATTGTCTCACCTGTTTTATGTCAAGTATGTTGTTATTATATTTTGTTCCATGCGCTGTGAGACATTTTACAGGTTCCTTGTTAGTTCATTTCCTTCTTTCCTTTCCTTCTGACGACCGTCCCGTGCTAACTGTACATGTGTACAGCGCACTTTTGGAGTAAATGTCGGTTGGTGCGGGGCGGGCGATCACAGATTTCGTCTTGGACTTGGTGATCCAAAAGTTGAGCAAAACCCTTAAGATGTTGAGAATTCATTTCTCAATGAAAGCACCAAACCGTTGATGCCAAAAAGTGGTCATCAACGGCCAAAAGTTGGATTTGAGCATTATATGAAGAAACCTCTGAAAAAGTAAGAAAAAGCAAGACAAAAGCGTTTTTATAGTGGTTCAGCGTTAACGAGCCTACGTCCACTTTATAATCTCACAATAATATCACAAAGTCGGAGATACAATAAATGAGATCGTCATGATCTCCATTACATAGTCATTTTTTATGAATATAGCTAGTATTTTTTAGGTGAAAGTGGTTGGCAGCCAAGATTGAGTTGTGGAGGGCATGCATGAGCCATAAAGTCAGGCTCAGATCTCAGTCAAAAGGTCCTCCTCTTTGTTATGTAGCATGGTGTATTTATAGGCGGTATGCTTCAACAATTTGAGGTGCCAAGTGTCGGTTGATCCATGTGAATAGCAGATCATGGAGCTGAGTCTTGATTACGTGGAGAAGTCCTCTCCTATGTGTGGCAGCATAAGTATAGCTTGATCCAAGTTTATATGCTTTAGAATAGGTAGTTGGACCAAGTATGTAGGCTATGAAATAGATCCCACGGCCAAGTCATTGTTGTAGTGTAAGTTGATCTCAAGACCATCTTGCCCAGGTATTTCGGGCTGAAATGCTTCTATCCAAGAGCCCTCGAGCCAAGGAGCTTCGAGTCAAGAAAGTCTGGGCTTGTCCAAGTCCATGCTCGAGTCTTGATCGGTCATATGATAGGTCCATGGATTGACGGCCTTACCAAAAGGCGGGTCAACAAAACCTGTTCTAATGTGTTCAGAATAGTGGTGTAACCCTAGAAAAGCCGGTTGTTATGTTTAAATAGGAGTTCGCAACCTCGAAATATTTAATTGTAAATTTTTCGATAAGCTCGAAATCAAATTTAATATGCATTGTACTTCAGCTGACATATTTTCTTGTACTATGCAAGCCTATTCCTTTTGTCCGAAGCCTACTTCCTCCATTGTATAACAAACCCAGCATCCTCTTTTCAATTGTTCGAACGAAATGGAATTCGTTCAAAAAAGAAAATGGAAGCAAAGTCTAAATTTAAAAAAACGAGCCATCTCCTTGTATTTACTCTTCAGTAAAAATCAAATGAAATTTTTGACCGTTTCCTTCTTCAAATAAAAACCGCAAATTCCTCTTCTTAATTGCTGCATTTCGGTGATTTCCAAAAATCAAAATCAATCGAATACTTCAATTTAAATTCATGGAAAAATGAGCATTGAGTCCGTATAAACTAGTTGTTCATGCCTATGCCCAAATTGGTTGGTGCGATGGTGATTCGCGAGTTCGACAGTTAGCCTAGGGTTGTTGTTTAATCGAGATGGTGTGGAGTTGAATCGAGTGAAGGTTAGCGTGATGATCAGGGATCTGAGGCATGCATTGTATAGCGACTTGGTGGTTTTTAGTTCCAAAAGAGTTCGACTCTTTTTCTGGAAATCGCGAATATGGTGTTCGGTGAGTAGGAGTAGCGCGACGTCTAGAAAGGGAGAAGCAACTATGACGGTTTTTGATGGGATTTGGAGTATTATCGTGGGACGACCTATAGCTTAGGGATGAAATAGAGATTGGTATGGTGGTTCAAACAGCAGGTAGTGGTGGATCTCGCTGTATGGAAGAGGGAAGAGGAGATAGAGGAAAGGCAATGATCTAGAGAATGCTTGAGCAATTTCTGTAATATATTTTTAATTTGAAATTTGAAATTTATATGGAAAATAGTTTATATAAATTCGTAACTGATTAAATTAAATCATATAAACCTATATAGTGAGCTAGTGAAGTAATTAAATTGTAAACGCCATAACTTACTCAATTTAGGTCGAAATTGGCGATGTGTGGCTCGTAAGGACATAAGCTATAGCCTGGAATTCATTTCGAAATTTTCGGAGCCAATTGGAATAAACTATGGAATTTTAGTTCAAATCGAATATTATTCAATTTAAGTAAAATTACACCAGATCTGTGAATAAAAATCAAGGTGAGTATACTCACTCTTTGGATTCGTACATAATTTTTTTATAAATGAACTTTTATTTTAAATTATTTTTATATGATGTTTGCTGATTGTTTGGATGCATTAAACAATTGTTGATGAATTATGGCTATAATATATATAAATTGTATTTAGGCTTGATGGTTGTGGTTATTATATATATATGTGTGTGTGTGTGTGTGTGTGTGTGTCTTGGTGGTTGGATATTTCGCGTAGTACCATTAGCGGATGATTTTTGTATGTGCCCCCACAATATATATAGTAGATGACCTTCTATACCGCGATATACTGCCTTGAAGCAGGATTGGTATTATTTATGTTGTCTAATGTATGTGGATGCAGGATAAACAGGTTGGAGGGGTCCAACTGTATTCCTCAACAATTTTATTGTTTGTTTTCATATATAGGGTTATGTGATGTGATAAATAATATGTGATTGATTATTAGGTATTTTGGATGTTAAAATATCACTGACCCTAAATATTGATATATAAAAATATAGTGAAACATAATTTGATATTTTTAAAAGGAAAAAATATTTTTCCAAAATAGAATTTGAATTTTGAATGGGCTAGGAAATATTAACTTGTTTATAATAATAAAAACAAGTAGCAAATTTATAAACAATGTTTATAAATGAAATGGAATAAATTATCATTGGATAATTTGGGAATTTGAATTCAAACAAGAATTTAAAAAGTGAATTGGAAATCGTTTTAAAATGTAAATGATGAAATTTATTATGATATTCGGAATGTAAATTAAACTTTATTAAATCCATATGGATTTATGATTTGAATTCGACTTTGTTGAATGTATAAAAATAAATTGTTTTCTGTAAGGATATTGGAATTGTATTAGATAAAAACTAAAATATAATATTAAGTAGGAAATTAGAGGCTATGTTAAATATAAGCTATAATAATAAATTATTCCAAGATAGGACTTTGAGTTTCAAATGGATTTGAAAGGGGAAACTTGTTTTAATTTATAAAACAAGAATGTTAATTTATAAACGATGTTTATAAATATAGTGAAGTAATTATCATTGGATAATTTGGAATTATAAATTCAAGTATGAATTTAAAAGTGAATTGGAAAATGCTTCGAAAAAGGACGATAAATTTTATTCCGGGGTTCGAAATATAAACTAAATTTAGATAAATCTTAGAAATATATAACTGAAATTTAATATGGAAGATTGAGCGATAAATGAATGTATAACCGAGTAGTGGAATAATTGAAGATTTAGGATAATCAGAATGTTTAAGTTGGATTTGGAAAATTAGTTTAAATTATATTAAAATATGGAAGAATGGAGATTGAAATTTATTAATAAATGAAGATTTAAATGTTTATATTTAAATATAATTAAAACGAACTCGCTATAGTACGGTAGTTCGTAATTTGACGTTTCGAACTTCAATTGGGTATACAGAACTCAATATAAGTCGGAATCATTTGAAACAAGAATCGTCCGGACCTATTGACTGATAATTTTCTAATGGAAGAGAAAATTCTGGATTTCGTCTTACAGATTTTGAGTTATGTCAAAATTAAATTTCTAGAAAAACAACGCTATAATTGTTTTTAAACCATAACAATTTATTAAATAAAATAAAAGGATTTTGAATGAATAAAATTTGGATTCCATTAGAAAAATCCAGACTTGAGATATAAAATAAATATGAACTCAAGTGGAGTAAATGAATTGATTTTTCAAACAAAAAACAGATTTTTTTTCAATTATTGAATAAAGTTAACTAATTAGAGAAGAAATCATTTAATGGAGTTTTGCATCGAAATTGGACTTTGGATAAGTAAATGTTGAATAAAGTTAACTAATTAGAGAAGAAATTATTAATTATTATATAAGTAATTCATCACATAATACTATAAATAAATGCAGAAGTTCAGGCGAGGCGCTACTTAGCGCTCGAAAAAACGTGCTTAAGCGCTTAAAAAGCGCGCTTAAGCGCTAGTCACTTAATATGCCTTCCGCTTTTTAAAAATTAAGCGATGTATTTGCCAAAATCGCTTAAGCACTGCTTATGTGTGCTTTTCATAACATAGATATGAACGTGATAAGTTCAAATAAAAAGTGAAATAAGTAAAAGAGCAAATTAGCGAATTAATTAATGAATTGAGTTAAAACGACTGGATTGAGTTTGAATAAATTGGGAATGGTTGAATATATGTTAAGCAGGTATGGAATGAAGCTAGTGAAAGAAATTTATTGAAATTCTCGACGAAGAGGTACATATTTAATTAAATATGAGATTTTATGAGCCTATTAGGCAAGCCATTTGGTTTTTTGATTTTCTTTTTAAATGGAAATGGCCTAGAGAGGCGATTTATAGTTGTACACTTTGACCTGTACATAAGAGACGCTTGCGAATTTTTCTGGAAATTTAAGGAGATAGAAAATAAAAAAAAGTTTGATAACAAGAAATCGACTTATCATATACATACATATATATATATATGAAATTTAATAAGAGAATAAACGTATAGTGGAATTTTATAAGAAAAAAGGGGAAATTATAAAATTAAATCTTAAGGGGTTGGAAGGAGAAAATATTTTAAGGTTAATGATGGTTTAAAAGCAAACATTTTGCAGATTGAAATGATTTTGTTGAT
Source organism: Allium sativum (assembly GCA_030737875.1). Lineage (NCBI taxonomy): Eukaryota > Viridiplantae > Streptophyta > Magnoliopsida > Asparagales > Amaryllidaceae > Allium > Allium sativum. Next base: position 841,017,553 of record CM060926.1, read on the forward strand.
AAGAAGTTAAGGAAATTATAAATTGACTAGAGACTAGTCGAGTTGAAAGGCTTCCTAAGTGTCGATCTGATGTTGGTTTCCGCCTCCAAAGTTGATACCTAGGGAGTTATTCTCTTACTAGTTTACGGTTAGGGACCGATGAATGTGGAAGAATAGTGATTTGTGAATATATGGAAAAACCAAATTAAAAAGAGATATTTTCTAGAATATAGAAAATAAATAGTTATGATAGATGGAAACCTTTTTCCAGGAAATGTGAGAGGTTAAACGGGTTTAGAGTAATATCTGGGTTAAGATATTGAAGAGAAATTGTAAAAGGATAAATTTAATTAATTAAAAATTAAATAAAAGGGGCTCAGTGATTGTTTGATGTTAATTAATAGTATTTCCTTTGGAATAAAATCTTTGGAAGAATGTTTGTTTCTTCGATAGTTAAATAACTGACTATCCAAGTATTGTCCAATTTAAATACTATCGTTTTCAATACAGAGAGATCGATTGGATTTATTATCCGAAAACTACTCCGTATAGGCATAAGCATTGCGAATCAGATTATGTTGAAGATAATTAAAGGCAGAGTAAAATGCAAGGGGTGGTTCTGTTATTCCTAGTTAGAAATTTCCTAAGATGAATTAATCGAATAGTGCCATCGATTTGTCCAGTTCCAGGACAACTTGTATGGACGAATGTATGACATTGTATGCCTAATAGATCATCCACATTGATCTCTTCAAACGTATCTACGTTGGTAGCGGAGGAATTCATTTCTCTTACTTTTATGCCCATGATATTTTTGTGGAAATCAATAAATGATTTGGCCGGTTTGACGATGTGGCATTCAAAGTGAATGATTGTTGTGGTATTAAAAAGGTATGAGTAGCCTCAGGCCCCATAATCGAGAAATGGTATAAAATCGAGTAGGTCGCATGGCTAAGTGGGTCGCTCCCAATTAGGGTGTATTATCACCTGATCTAGAGAAAATCCATTTGTTTCTTTATTCTTTCGATGTTGTCTGCTTTGGAACGGTTGCTAATCCCAACCGTTGGTGATAATACATTCGGTACACTCAAATGAAGTAAGTGGTCGGTCATGTTTAGCCTAGGTTGCAAGATGTTCTTGTTCAACGTGATGTATTCCTCTCTAGAGATACATTGTCGTAAGGTGGTCCCATACCTTGCCAGGTGGAATCCATTCTTCAATAAGAGCCTGCGGTTTTGATTGTACACTATGTATGTGGAGCGTGAGATGCAAGTGTTATGCTAGATTGTTATTTATTTGATTTAGACACTATTATAATATCGGAATTGTATTGATTTAAAAGAACGTTTTGGGTTATCGCAAGGTAAAACTATTTGTTTTTATGTGTGGATCAGTCTTACGATTATCCTTTCTTTTAAAAGGATTTTCAAAAGTTAAACCAAGTGGTTGGAGTTTACTCACACCAGTCCTGTGACTTACCCAAAGTTTATTTTGTTTAGTTATACCCTAAACTCTTGGGCGCCCAAATTTGTATGGGCAGTCAAGTAGTTCAGGTATTTACAGATACCCTTAGAGGAGCTTAGAGCAGAAGGCTTCAATGTTAGATATTTACTGTTTATTTTCCGCTGTGTTGCATTGTATTCTTATCATGGTATGTACATATAGTTACAAATTTTGTATTCCAAAAGCTGTTATATATTATCTATTTTATTTTGCTGCAACGTGATATTCTATGTTGTTATTTCTATTCTTCCTCTATCTGTTTCTACTTTATTCATAATGATTCATATTTCTATGCAATTTGGGTTGGACGTATGGTGTATTTAGTCAAATCAAAGAGTATGGAAATTCGGGATATTACTTTTAATCTTTCTAAACTAAATTCATTATTATATATTATACTCAAATTCATTCTATTCTATATATAGTACTCTTTAAACTCATTTTGGGGCCTAACCAACGTTATCTCTAATGATTCATTCTTATAGGATGTTACTAATCCTATCACTGACGAGTTATTTCCTTCTGTTCAAACGAGTCGTACCCCAAAGCTTTGTATAAACCAAAGCTCTGATACATAGTGTGACGACCCTAGGCTTTTCAACCATCAGGCAGCGGCTAACCCCATTGTGGCATCACTATGGTATCCTAGACACCTTGTTTCATGGCCATCCTCTCGACTGCTTAACCAACCACAAAGGGACATGTAGGAGTAAGAGTCCACTGCTCGCCACCAAACAACATGGCGAGAACCCCCTATCATGCTTTATCCTTTTACGAGGCATGCCAAATAAGGACCGGTATAAGAACTAAATCAATTATTCTTAATTTTTATTTAAGAGTAAGGAATATCATGGGACCACGTCATATAGCATGGAATGAGTTTCCTCCACATGAGTATCGGTCCATAAACTCAAGACTGAAATAGTTTCATCTTCATATTTAGATATATTAAATCAAATGTACTTCCTTAAGATTAAGTACTAGATAACAAACCATAATCCATATCATACAATCATCAACCAAGATTCAAACTTCGAAATTCATGCTTTTGAAAAATGAATCTATTATAAGACTCATGCCCCATCGCACAATGCAGTGCAAACTGGAGGATAGAGTTTTACCTTATAATAGCCAAACATGCTTGATATTCTTAAAAACAAATATTATGATATTATTGTTAATGTCTAGGTGTGGAAATCACTTTCGAAAGTAAATGTATAAATCTTAGCTCGTAGAATGCCCCATCCCATTATGTTGGATATTAGGTTAAAAAAACGCAAGCTCATATTGGCAGTTGGGTTCCAACTATGATGGTTCTTGGTTCTAAAGATCTAGTGTGGAAGTGCGTATCTCCAAGGTTCAGTCCAGGCATTGGATAATACTATAATGCACATCTACACTATACTACGTAATCAAGTATCATGCCTCGCGGTTTTAGTCCAGACTCGGAACACCACTATACTCTATCCCTTTAGGCGTGGAGCTACCACCACCTATATCGTATCGACCGACCGAATCCATTACAAACCTAAAAGTTGTTCACTCTCAACCCGTAGGTTGTTCATTCTCAACTTGAAAATCATACTAATCTAACCATCAGTTTATCATCATACCGGGGTGTGAGGCTTTTTTTCAAGTCACGTCATACACAAAGCTACGTTATATCGGCCATTCTTTGATCATCATCCTCAAAGCTCTTCTTTTCACTAGATACTTTGATCTATCTGCCAGCTGCACTAAGCATGCTACATTGTCAATTCACAACATATGATCGATGTCTATTAATATATATCCCTCTAAGTACATATGTCTTAGAGGTGGGTGTTAAGCAAAGAGAATAAATCCTCTGCCACCAACTGATATAACATTAATATAAACCCACCGGTTATGTTTTAAGATACAATGTCAGACACATATCCATTAACTAATTCATTATGGGTCTGAACGAAACCAAAGGCGCTTTATTCCATCACCCCTCTTGGGTGCGAAAGCCCTTGCTACCTGGGTCACTTCTAGTACAGTTGGATCACCATCACTATAACCTCACAATGTGGGATCAACCCGAGACATCAACGAGCAATCCATTCGATGTGAAGGTCACTAGTCTTCTACCACAGTCAACGCGGTTTTCATTATGTCGTTTAGTTGTTCACAATTGGTTGAAACTTGGTCATTCCAAATAACTATCGCATCTTTCAAATAAATTAAGATATACAAGATGTCCTAAGTCTTATTCCATTTTGGGAATATTCTTCTAGTCAAACTTTTATACTCAAATTAAATAAGGATTTCTTTACAACTAGTTAGGAGAAATCATTTTCTAATTCAACTGGGTTAAAGAACATTGTTATAGAAGACATTATTCAGGCAAACCCCAAACCAATTGATATTAAATATAAGAATTCAAACAGAACTATATCAACTTATATTCAACACCAATTTCCGAAATCAACGAATACTATAAGTGGAATAACGATGATAACATCTTCCAAATTCCTTGAAATGGTAAATATCTCCACAACGGTAATCAATACCAAATATACGAAGATCATATCTATCCAAATCCAATTTTTATTCAAATTGGAAATCTTTTCTAAATCAAAAGATTTATCCAAACACTACTCTCTAAACATGGTTATATTTGACAAACCAACTAATTTAATCTTATTCCACTTAAATTTACTAAACACCGTTTTATCGTTTTCAAACTGTTGGGTTGAAACGGAAATATCCCAAAATATAGTTTGAAACTTCCTATTTCTTTTTTAAATCACTTTGAAATCTTTTATTATGATCTATCTTAATTTTCCCTATTTTTATTAAATAGCACCTTTTACCAAAATCCATTTTCAGGCCACTAATGGCTTTGGCGCTGTTTTTATTCAAATTTGATCTTGTCTCTAAATCTAACCGTTGGATTAAAGCTCTATTCTGATCATACTTTGGCGTATATTATAAACTACGTCGAATCACTTCTAAAGTAGTTTATTTATTATATATAAATATATATGTAATAATTTCCGAAAATTATATTTTCTATTTTTCACTTCAAAATCCAATATCTCAATTAAACGGCTATTATAATATCATTTTATTATTAAAATAATATTATTTCTTTATTAAAATAATTTTATTTTTCAAGCTTCAATAGCATAAACCCAATTTTTTCTAATATCCATTATAAAAATAAATAAGAAAGTTTTGAAAAGAAAATTCTTTAAAACCCTTTCCTAGATACCCTAACTGAACTTCACTTTTTCTAATTACTTTTCAATTAAAAAAAATTGAACAGGTTTTAACTATGTGAAAACTATTCTAAAACTATTTCTATCTTTTGCAAATGACCATCGTAATGAACTATACTTTACGTCCATACAAAATCGGATGTCAAATTTTGAGTTTTTTCACTTATTATAATATTAATAAAATATTCATTAAAAATCATTTTAATGAATGGAGACTTAATCAATGAGCCGATAATCATAATTTTTGGCCATATTAACTATGGTAATCACATACCATATAATCAAAAACCATGACAACATTTAACCACGACTATTGTGATATAGTTCATACCATATAAGCCTTAAACTATTTAACGCTTATATGGTTTTGTCAATCAACAGATTAACCGCAAAATAAATTATCAACTAACATATGTATTCAACATTAATGGGGTTCATACCCATATCCAATAACCACAATCAAGTCAATTTCTATTTCAATGACCATTTAAGGTTCAAATCATTTCAATGTCCGCAATTTCAGTTCTATGGGTCATATATGCAAGTGACTATATATACTTCACATAAAAATCCAATCTTTTCAAACCCAAACATTTTCATATCATAATATGAACTCGTATAAACTATCATAAGTCATTATATATTTCAACTAACATTACAAACATTAACCAATATATAGTTAATAGTTAACTAATCCATTTCAGTTCAATGTTTCTAACTATTTAACATCAAATAATCCATCACATAACTTTTATCAAAACTTCATTAACTATTTCTAACCAAATTAGTTAAATAATTTGAGCAAAGAGTTCTCATCTTGAGTTTTGATACATATTATAACAATCGTTTTTTGGATTAAATTAAACGTGGGTTTAATTTAACCCAAAATTTCAGCTTGCTCCATATTCAACCAAATCAATTTTGTTGTAAAGCTCTCGACTCCACGATTCCAGTGAATCCAGTTTCGCGCGATTCTGAGTTAATCTGAGAGAAATATAATCATTTAAACTTTAATTACATGATTATCTAATTAATTAAGTCCCCAAACCATATTCCTCCATCACGTTTTAATGTTCTCAACCCAAATCGTTGCCTGCTGCAACCACCAAAGGCCATCGGTCGTTGCCTCAACCACCCTGCTAGCACCGCCTACACATGGCGCCGCCTCACCATGAATGTCGTGGCCTGAAACACCTCCCATGCCGCGAATTTCCGGTTTCCCCAAAAATCCAATCTTTTCTAACCCAAACATTTTCATATCATAATACGAACTCGTATAAACTATCATATATCATTATTTATTTCAAACAACATTACAAGCATTAATAAATATATAGTTAATAGTTAACTAATCTATTTCAGTTCAATGTTTATAACTATTTAACATCAAATAATCCATCACATAACTATTTATCAGAACATCATTAATTATTTTGAACCAAATTAGTTAACTAATGTGAGCTAAGAGTTCTCACCATGAGTTTTGATCGTTATTATAACAATCACTTTTTGGATTAAATTAAACGTGGGTTTAATTTAACCCAAAATTCCAGCTTGCTCCATATTCAACCAAATCAATTTTGTTATGAAGCCCTTGACTCCACGATTCCGATGGATCCAATTTCGCACGATTCTGAGTCAATATGAGAGAAATACAATCATTTAAACTTTAATTATGTGATTATCTAATTAATTAAATACCCTAACCGTCTTCCTCCATCATGTTTTAACGTGCTCAACCCAAACCAATGCCTGCTTCTGCCACCAAAGGCCATCGGTCATTGCCTCAACCACCCTGCTAGCACCTCCTATATGCGGTGCCTCACCATGATTGTCGCCGCCTGAAACACCTCCCACGCTGCGAGTTTCCGGTTTGCCCCAAAAATGCCTCACGCTCAATTGCTCTGCCACAGTGCAACATCAACATCACGCACCACCACTAGTCGACGCGGCTCGCCAAGCTATCCCTCTGACCTACTGATGACTTCGCCTAACTCCTCCTCCTCCTCCGACCACAAAATGCACAAAATGCCTTGCTACCACCGTAGCTTAATCGACGCCGATCATCTCAATATCCTGGCTACCTCAGCCGCTTTTTGCCAAAAGCCCCAACTACAAAGTTATAGCCTGGTCTCCTACGTCCAACTTCTTGGTTGGTGACTTCGTCTAACTATTGATAGTTTGGCTATAAAACACCATAAACCGAAACCACCTAGTTCGACTTTGAACCGAGATATGCAAAAACCATAACTATTTGTTAAAACATCATTAACTATTTCTAACCAAATAGTAAACTAATTTGAGCTAAGAGTTCTCACCTTGAGTTTTGATCGTTATTATAACAATCGCTTTTTGGATTAAATTAAACATGAGTTTAATTTAATCCAAAATTCTAACTCGCTCCATATTCAACCAAATTAGTCTTGTTGTGAAGCTCTAGACTCCACAATTCCAAGGATCTAGTTTCGTGCCATTCTGAGGTAATATGAATGAAATAAAATCATTTAAACTTTAATTACGTAATTAACTAATTAATTAAATAATTAAATACCCTAACCATCTGTCTCCATCATGTTTTAATGTGCTCAACCCAAATCATTGCATGCTGCCGCCACCAAAGGCCATCGTCCACCGCCTCGACCACCTAGCCAGCACCACCTACAGGTGGCGCTGCCTGACCATGAACATCGTTGCCTAAAACACCTCCCACATCGTGAATTTCCGGATTGCCCCAAAAAGGCCTCACGCTCAGTTTCTCCACCATCGCGCCATGCCAGCGTCGTGCACCACCAGTTGACGCGGCTCGCTAAGCTCTCCCTCTGATGTATTGATGACCTCGCCCAACTCCTCCTTCTCCGACCACTAAATGCACAAAACGCCTTGCTGTCACCGTAACTTGATCGACGTCGATCATCTTAATATCCTGGCTACCTCAGCCGCTTTCTGCCAAAAGCCCCAACTACAAAGTTATAGCCTAGTCTCCTACGTCCAACTTCTTAGTTGGTGACTTCGTCTAACTCTTGACGGTTTGGCTATAAAACACCATAAACCAAAACCACCTAGTTTGACATCGAACCGAGATCTGCAAAAAATCACAACTCCAAACACTCTAAAATTTTTACAGCGTGTAGCCCTCACCGAGTACTCCAACTTTCATGTTGGGGACTACCTCCAGTTCTCCATGGTTTATGAGATAAAAATTAATGTAAGAGGAGGGACTAAATTTCAAATTTACCATGGATGAAATTGGTTTGTCATTATAGTCCTAATGAAACTTGTCTCATTGAATTATGAGTTCATTTGCTCAAAAAGCTCTAGAACGGGGTCAAATTATTGAATTGTTCACATCTTAATTACGCACGGCCGCAAAATAACTCTGATGGGTGCGAAATCTGAAATCTTTTAATAATTTACTATTCAGGATCAAATAAAATTGGTTTTATCGAAAACGGAGGTCATTTGCAAAATGACTATTTTTAAGGCTTATGTAATATTATTTAATTCCAGACCTATCCAATTTAATACTAAACTAATTATTATTATCGTATATATATATATATATATATATATATATATCCTAATGGGATTGTTTATAACCTTCAATTCAATATTTACTAATTCTAAGTTAAACCCATCCATATTATATATAAAAACCATGTTTATATATTTAATAAATTGATAAAATATTAATTAATTCCATACCAACTATTTGGAAATTTGATTTGGTTATAACTTACAATCCATAAGATGAAATCTAGATTTTTTGCATTCATTAGAAAGATATAGTTAAATAGATCCTAACATTTCTTGTTTCAACGAATTCTGACTTACATTGAATTGTGTACAATCATTTAAAGTTCAAAACGTAATATTACAAACTACCCAAACGTTACGAGCTTGTTTTAATTATATTATAAATTATACATTTAAATCTTATTCTAAATAAATTTCAAGTCCTAAATCCTTAAAATAAATTGTTTTAAATATTTAGTATCCATTAAATATTTAATATCCATTAAATATTTCTTACTAAAATCCGGGTCGATACAATTAACTAATTGATTGTGTAACCAATTGTTTCCTTCCAAGATATCCTTTAAAACCTCCTTCAAATCTTTCCACATATGGCTTAACTGATTGATTGAATCAATCAGTTAATTTCTCTCTCTCTTTAGCAAATATCTGAATCATATAAAATCAACCCTCCACCTTGATTCAAATATAACTATATATGTTCATCATTTCATCATCAAACAATCAATATAAAAAATACTGGGTCTAGTTGTAACGTCTCGTATTTTTGATAGTCAAGTATTTAGTTTAATTTATTATCTTAAATATTGATTTGGAATTATAAATGAATTTGAGAATTCGTTTATATAACGAAGTTTGAACGTTAAATTTATATATAATTGTACAACGAGCTCATAACGTCACGGTAGTTCGTAATATTACGTTTTTAACTTTAATTATATATAAAAAATCCATTTTTAAGTTGGAATTCTTCGAAACAAGAATTCTTCAAATCTATTTGATTATAATTTTGTAATGAAAGAGAAAATTTTAGATTTCATATTATAGATTGTTAGTTATGTCCAAATAAACTTTTCAGATAGTCGCTATGAAATCGTTTATAAAGTATAACATTTATTTAATATAATTAAAAATGACTTTTATATAATTTAGATATCGTTTAAATCGAAATTGTTAATGTTGAGTTATAATTCCATATTGGTTGAATTTGAAGTGATATATTATTTCATTTGGATATATACGATAATAATAATTTTATTTATTATTATTAAATTGTTTCAGAATTAAATAATAATTTATCGATATTATATAAGCCTTAAGAGTAGCTATTTTTCAAATGATCTCCGTTTTCGAAAAAATAATTTTTTTGGAATACGTATAGCTGATTATTGCTAGATTTCTGATTTGGAGTCAATCAGAGTTCTTTTTGTGATAGGACGAAACTTAAATGTGAACCGATGAATTAATTGAAATTAAAATAAAGTCATTGTGTAAACGGGGTCGGATTTTAACGAAATTAATTTCGTTGGATCTGAAACATCAGGCATAGCGGTGTGTCTATTTTCGTTATGTTTGGAGTTTGTTTATGGCATTGTGTATATATAACAGTCAACATAAATAACGGTAAAATTAAGTAACTATATAAAAATAAACATACTAAAATGAATAAAATATAAAAATAGCGAACCTTTCCCTTCCAAGCCATGTAACATTTTCCTTATTTTCTAAGTAAAAACTAAATTCAGTTACCCACATGACTATCAAATAACACCAGCCCACTTTATATATTTTCTTGGCTCACATATACCTTACTTCACTCAAAAGCTAACGAGACCTATGTACAACCCTACCTAAATACATGCACATGGCTAAACACTGAATTGTAGACCTATGTATGTATAAAATATAAAATTATAACGTGGCCACCATGTATTCCAGTGAAAACTCATTTGCTTCTTTATTCTATCGATGTTGTCCCTTTTGGGAAACGGTTGTTAATCTCAACTGTTGGTGATATACATTCGATATACTCAAGCGAAATGAGTGGTCAGTCATGTATGGTCGGGTGGCAAGATGTTCATGTTGAACCCAGTGTACTCCTTTCTAAAGTTATATTGGTTCCATACCTTGTCATAGTTGGAAATACAATCTCCAATAAGAGCCGGCGGTTTTTAATTATATACTATGTATGTGGAGCGTGAGATGCAAGCGTTCTGCAAGATGGTTATTTATTTGATTTAGGCACTATTATAATATCAGAATAGAATTTGATATGAAAAATGTTCTGGGTTATCATAAGGTAAAATCCATCCGTATTTATGTGTGATGGTCGGACGATTATCCTTTTCTTTCAAAGAAAAGAAATTTTAAACCAAAAATCCAATTGGATATTGCTTATAAACTTAGTGAGTTTCTCACTCTTGTTCAGCAGACTGATCCATAGCGTTTGGAATGCCCGGGTTAGATCGAGTTTTACAGGTTCAGGTTAGGATGATACGGACTTCAGAAGACATGCAGGAGGAGTTCGGATGTATTAGTTATTTCCGCTATGTGTTGTATATGAGGACAGATTGTTATAACTATCCAGATGTGTTAATTGTAAGTTGTACTCGTATGATTGTAAGTTTTATTTCAAGCTCTCAATAAAGATCTATTTCTATATTATATTTTATATCTCTGCGATGTGAGACTTTGTGTTGTGTTGTTTTCTTTTATTCTAATAATTCTTTCTTTCTTATCTCACCCTCTAATTTCTTTCTATTAACTATCTGGTGTTTTCGATACTAGGGTTTTGGCAAGTAATACAGGTTTACGTATTATTGTCGAAATTCAGGCATCGGATTCCCTAGGCCGTTACACTAGCACCCCATGACGCTCAAGTAACAGGAAGAAAACTGATCAAGTTTGAACAATGCTCAAACTTGTCCTTTGGAAGTAACTTTGCCATCATATCTGAAGGACTATTCAAAGTACCCACCTTCAGTAATTTGATCTTGCTTTGTTCTTCCCCTAAGCATGACAAGTAAACATCTGACATCAATGTTCTACGTCCGTGAACTGTAGGATTTATTCTCTACATGATGAACCACACTCTGACTATATGAAAATTGTTCTATTTTCCGATGTTCCATTGAAAGATCATCCAATAACTGAAATAAGTATAATCCTTCCTTTGTTGCTTCCACAATCGATATCAACTCTTCTTCGGTATTCGACAAAGCTATGATAGATTGCAGCTTTGATCTCCATGAAACCTAGCCTATGCCAATTGTAAAAACATAGCCAGACACTGACTTCATAACATCTTTATCCCTATCTTAATAATAATCACAATATCCTCAAAGAGAGATGTCACCATTTAATCCACCATATAACAAGCCAATGAATAAGTGCCTCAAAGATATCTATGAATCCACTTCACTGCTTTCCAATGCTCTTTGCCTGGGTTAGACATATATCAACCCACAACACTCATTGCACGAGCCAAATCTGGTCTTGTGCACAACATCGCATACATCAGACAACCAACAACACTAGAATAAGGTATATTATCCATATACCTTTTATCTTCTTCTAATGTAGGAGATTGGTCTTTTGATAACTTAAAATGAGAGCCTAATGGAGTGCCAAGATATTTGGCTTTTTCCATACCAAATCGAGTGAGTATCTTCTCGATGTACTGCACCTGAGTGAGTCTTTACTCTCACCGTGACCTATCTCTGTATATCTCCATTCCTAAAAAAATTGTGCTTTCCCTAAATCCTTTATGTCAAACTCCTTATTGAGCTCTTCTTTTAACTCCTTTATTTTGACCATACACCGACATGTAATAAGCATATCAACAGCGTACAACAAGAGATAAATCATATCACCATCATATTGGAATAAACACACTGGTCTTTGAGGCTTCTGGAGTATCCTTGTGAAAGCATTTTTGACATCTAGTTGCTTTAATTATATATTATAATGAGAAACTAATGGCAAGAGAATACAAATAGAAGTAGGCCTAACAGCTAGATCAAAGATGTCATGATATTATACCATTTCTTTTGAACATACCCCTCTGCTACTAGTCTTGATTTATATTTGAAATCTCTGTTGCTGCCGACTTTTACTCTATAGATCCAATAGGTCTTTTGTTGGTAGGACATGGCACCAAAACCCAAGTATGATTTTTCTATAAAGATCCGATCTCCTTTTCCATAGCAACTAACCAACTGGAACTATCAACTAATGCAACAACGCCTTTATAATCTCTGGGCTCATCATAGGAAACATTTAATGTGTGTGTTGCCATATCATCAAAGACAATGTATTTGATGCTTAAACCAACAAACTCATCAAGCCATCTGTGCTTTCTTCTTGCTCTAACAAGCCTAGTCTCTGTAAGAGCTCCACCTTGAGTCTGATCTTCTATGCCAAAATCTGTACTATCCTCAACAACCATGGTGTCATTGGAAACACCATTTGAATGTCTATGAAAAGAATCAATAGATGACTTGATCTATGTCTAGTATTCTTCATAGGTCCTCTTATTGTCATATGATGAGGAAGATTCCGCCTTTAACATAGCCATCTCATCAAAAGTTACATGCCTTCTTATAATAAGTTTCTTGCTAATAGGACACCACAACCTATATCCCTTCACACCTCTTCTGTAACCTAGAAAGATACACTTGCGAACTCTCGGTTCCATCTTTCCTCGACTCTCGTGTACATAAATTGGACAACCAAATACCTTGAGGAATGAACAACTAACAGGCTCTCATTTTCATATTTTTAGGGATCTTCATGTCCAAGGCAATAAAAGGTGTGGCGTTGATGAGGAAAGCTGCCATAGACAAAGGATTAGCCCAAAATCCCTTTCTCAACTTAGCAGTAAATCTGAGGCATCTAGTTCTCTTCAATAATGTCTGGTTCATCCTTTCTACAGCTCCATTTGAGTTGGGGTAGCCTGATATGGTGCAGTGCCTCTTAATGCCTTCAGACTCACAATAATCAATGAATTCCTATGATATGAATTCACCGCCATTAGTTGAACAGAGAATTTACAACTTCTTCCCTGATTGCTTCTCCACCATGGATTTTCATTTACGAAATCTAGAAAATATTTCACTCTTAAACTTTAGAAGGTACACCCGAATTTTATGAGTGAAATTTTGCTATAAATGAAACGAATACCAGGCTCCACCTAAGGATGGGAAAGGGGAAGGTCCCCCAAACATCTATGCGAACATAATCCAAAACATCTTTTGTCTTATGCTCACCAAAACTGAAAGAAATCTTCGTCTTCTTACCAAGAACACACTCTTTACAAAAACCAATTTTTTAACTTCGAACTCCGTCAATCAAACCTCACTTTCTTCTCTCATTCATGTTGCTCTTGCCAATGTGACCCATCCGTAAGTGCCATAATCTGGAAGAATCTGAGTCAACTGAAGCTGATTCACTAACTGCATTAGTGCTCTTTAGTATATGTAGATTTTTTACCCTCGATCCTTTCATAACAATCATGGAACACTTAGATATTTTTCATCTTCTCTTCTTCAACTACAATATTTAGTCCAAGTCAACTCAATGCCTACACTAGAAATCAAGCTCCTCCTTAAATCAGGTACATGCCTAACATCAGTAATGTTTCGAATAACACCGTCAAACATCCTGATCTTTACACTTCCAACACCAACCATAGGGAAAGAAGCATCATTTCCCATCAGTTCTCCTCCATCAACCTCACGGTAAGTGGAAAAAGAGTTCCTATCAGGTGTTATATGATAGGATGCATCAGTGTCAATCTGCCATAGGGTTCTCTTCCCAGAAGAGCTAGAAGCTGTAAACGCAGTAGTGTCACTCTCTGTATCTGATTTCTCCATTGTAGAGGCTAAAGCTTGCTTTTGATCTTTTCTTCTTCCTTCAAGCTTGGGACATTGTGCAATAAAGTGCCCAAGCTTCTTACAGTAATTGAAGTCAAATTTTTAGGCCTCCTAAACTAAGACCTTGAAGAATACCGTCCTCCACCTTCCTTCGACTTATTTTGGATTCTACCTCTCTGAACTGATAAGCCTTCGGTATTACTATCCAGGCTATTTCTCGCTAATCTACCTCTTAACACTTCATTGTGAAGACAAGCCTTTACATCAGAAAAGCTAATTTTACCGAGGTCACAAATCATGGAATTAACAAAAGCAATATACTCCTTAGGTAAGGAAAATAAGAGGATTACAACTTTAGCCTCATTAGTAATATCAGCATCTGTTGCCTTCAAGTTCATAACTAAAGTGGTCAAAGCATCTACATGCTCCATGAGATTGGCTCCAGGGTTCATCTTGAATGAATAAAGTTGTTGTTGAAGAATATCCGATTAGTGAGAGACTTATCTTGATATGCATCTGATAATGCATCCCATAGTTCCTTCGCCTTCTTCTTCCTAGATAACTCTCTAAGAACTTCATTTGAAAGACTCAACTAAATTTTTGTGAGAGCTTCATCTTTCTTCTCTTCCAAATCAGTTGCATCTATATCTTTTAATTTCACAGGCGTAGAAACAACTTTATAAGTCTTCTTCTTCTTCAAAATAGCCTCAATCATTTTCTTCCAAGTACCAAAATATCCCTTTTCGTCAAACTGTGTTGCTCCATAATTAACTCCAGATCTACCAATAGACTTACTAAAAGTAGCCATTAATATCTAAATAAGAACAACAACATTAGTTCTGATACCAAATTGTACTGTATTTTTTTGTGAATTTAAGCGGAAGCATTATTAACTAGGATATAGTACTGTATATTCAGATACCAACTGAACTCAAACAAAACAAAAATCAATTATGTAGTCTCATATAAACAATAGTAGAAATAAGAGACATGGAAGATTTAACATGGTTCGGATATGAATATCCTACGTCCAACGGAGACTCAACAACTCTTTTATTTCAATGAAGAAAAAGATTACAAGAGAGAGAGAGAGAAGAATAATGGTGGATTGTCCTTACACACTTGTATACAAATAAAGATTAATTCCTTCATTTAAATAGACATGACAATGAAGGATTTCTTGGAAATAAAGAAAAATTAATTTCCCAGTTGCTTGGAGATGAAGAAGATTAACTTTCACATAATCCAACTATATCTCCCCAATTGCATGATTTGATTTGATCTTCCATTTGTTTATTTATATGGACAAATCAATGAATATATAAATAAGCTTCTTTCCTCCTTTATAGTTTCATTGATTAATTAAATGATTATGTAATCAATTGTTTCCTTTCAAGATATCATTCAAATCTTCCCACATATGGCTTAATTGATTGATTGAATCAATCAATTAATTTTTTCTCTCTTTAGCAAATATTTGAATCACATAAAATCAACAAAAATCCCTCTCTTTTGATTTATACATACACAATAGGGAGATGTATATATGGTTATTAGATTTAGAATGATTATAAAATAAAAGATAAAAGAATTGGTTGAAAGAAGAAGAGTTGAAATAGAAAAATATTTTACTTAAGTCCCCAATGGTTTTCTAGCTCTAAAGGAGGAGAGAGAAATAGGTAGAATTGAAACAAATACCCCAAACATTTTTTAATGGAAGTAGAGAGACCAGGGTTTTATTTATAGAGGGCAAGGTCAACCAAAACTATAGTATTGTGTTAGGTGAACTGTTGGGGAATGGACTTTTGATGACAACAACCTTATTTCAATATTAATTAATTATAAAATATATACTAACACTTCTGTCTAGAATATATATACACACACATATGCAGGATTTATATACAGGAATAATTACTGAAGACTGTACAGTTTGAAGATGTTAGAGATCCAGAATTCAGAGATATTTGAAGACTCATGAGTATTCAAGATTCCAAGAGTTTAAGATGAATATAGTTATAGAGTCTATTATGTAAGACTCTTAATAGCACTCCAGGTTCAAATTCAAAATAATTTCAAATTCTGTTTTTCAAATTATGCTTTCAAATTCTATCTTCAATCTCTTTCTTCTCTATTTCACTTCCTATTTTTATTTGATTTTAAACTTCAGTTTTATAGATTCATACTTTATAAGTTTTATATATTTATATTTTATATACTTTATATTTATATAGTTTTAAACTTTATAATTTTATAAATATGCTTATATAGTTTATATTTATGTTTTCATATGATTTTTTACTTTATAATATTCATTTATAACACTATATTTTAATTTAAGGATTTCCAGAATTATATATATATATATATACATATATATATATATCAAAACACTTGAAAAATGTTCAAATTTCAATTTCACATATATATATATATATATATATATATGTCGACATACATATATATACATGTCGATATATAACTGTCTTTTTTTCAAATTTGAAAGGAAGTGTCTTTTCACTATTTGTGACGGTTCTAAGACGTTGCAACTTTTCACACATTATAAAAAGGGGCTGATTTAGAATTTTTAATAACTTCTTCTTCTCCACTTTCATTTCTTTCATTACAACTTTATTCTTTATCTATTTTATGATTTCTACACCTACACTCTATCAAATTTAATTCTGTTTTCACTAATCTTCTTCTCTCTACACTCTCTACTGATTACTCTCTAAATCAAGTGTTATTGAGGAGTTATAGGGATGTTTGTAATAGTTTGGGCTGAGTAAAGTAATCGGCGGTATCCCTTGTAGTCGTGAAATCAAGGATGAGTAATCAGTGGTATCCCTTATAGCCGTGAAATCAAGGAAGGAATACTTGATCAAGTGTGCGTGTGGAATCGGTGGTATCCCTTGTAATCGTGAAATCAAGGAAGGTTGTAATTATATATTGATACAGTAATAAAACTCTACGCAATTCAGCGTTGCGTGGGACTGGACGTTGCAGCAATCCGAACCAGTATAAAATCCGGTGTGTTCTTTCCTTTTTTGCACTTTATTTTTGTTTATCTTTGCATTTGTGTTTGATTTTGTGTCTGTGATTGTTATTGTGGTGTTTGATTCACAAAGTAGTTCATATAAGTTCAGATTCTGTTTAAATTCTCAAAAAAACTATTTACCCTCTCCCCTCTAGTGTTTGTTTTGCCTTAACGATCCATTCCGCAATCCCTAACAATTGGTATCAGAGCAAGGTCTTTCAAAAAGTTCATAATCTGATTTTTGAAAATTTTAATTGGCAAGTTTTGAAATGATTTCAAGTTTTGAAACGATTTGTAACACTAATTTAAATTTATGTATTGCATCTGTATTAGATAATGTCTGCATTCAAATTTTATTGAAAAATCAAGTTACTATGATTAGATTTTTGAAATTTGAAATTTTTTAGGTTTTGAAATTTTTGATATATGGATATGTTACAAAACCATCATGATATTATTATAGTTAGTTATTTTGAAATGTCATTTAAATTATTTGAAAAGTTATTTGATTATTTGAAAAGTTGTGTTGTTTTGCAGGAAAAGATGTGTTATACGACTTTTGAGAATTCAAAAATTGAAAAGATGGGTAAAATGGCTATTGGTGATTTAAATTCCAAAATGGTGGCTATTGAAAATTCAAATTCTAAAAAGTTGACTGTTGGAAATTCGAATTCCGAATTGCTGTACATGGGTGTTGAGAATTCAAATTCTGAAGGACAATTGAAGAAGAGTAATGATGGTTGGTGAAAAGACATCAAGAGAAAGAAATGAAAATATACAATGTAAATCAACAAAGAAATGCATACCGGATAAGTAGAAACTTTTGATTCTCATCTACAAGTAACTTCAGTACTGTACTTCTCTTCATTTACTTCGGAATGCCGTTGGTTTCATGTAAATCTGTCAAGAATTGATCAAGTAATGATCAATGAAGTTTTAGTGAATAAAGAGAGAAGGAAACCAAAACTGTCTACAGTTATCCTCAAATTGCATCCATAGGTCGGACTATTTTGTCTCAAATCCTTGTCCAGATTGTAGTCCTCGCGGTCGATTTGATGGGTAGTTTGTCAAATTCCAATCAAAATTGAGTGAGACATGACTATTTGAACTTGGGTATGCAAAACTGAAAAACTGTTATGGGATTTCATGAATATCTCTTACTATTTCGACTTGCTGCACCCCAATACCATCCAAATTTGTAATATCCCGCATTTTATAACAATTTAATATTTAAATGATGCATATGTGTATATATTTATATGCATAGACATAAATATATATAAAAAATAAAATGAAGATAGTATGCGATTGCATGTAATAAATACATGCACTGGAAAAGAAGAAAAGATTAGTGTAAACAAAAATGTAATGCATGCATTAAAAGAAAGAAAGAATTGGTTGTATGCATTGTAAATATGTTGCATGCACTAATTACAAATATTATGCGTTATTAATAAAAGAAAAAGAATTATGCAATGGGTTAAATGAAATATTGTAACAAACATGGAAAAGAGAAGTAAGAAGAGAATAATAATTACCATTGTTCTAAGCCTTGTTAACAATAGCCTTAGTAGTCCAGTTGGATGGAGCTTGTGGCTTCCACACAAGAGATACAGAGTTCGATCCCCATTGACATCATATTTTTGTTTTATGGGAACACCTAAAATTAACACATGTTCTAAAGAGAAAATATGTATAAACGCACATATAAGGAAAAATATACATATAAGGAAGTAAAGAAAATATATGTATATATATATATATGAGAATATATATGTATATATATATATGATAATGTATATGTATATGTATATATGTGAAAAAATATATATACACAAGAGATAGAGTTTAAGATAAGGCAACAATCAAAGAAATAAGGTAAGAATAAAATAATGGTGCAACACCATTTGAATTTTAAAAACGAAACAAAAGTTGTGTGTATATATATATACACGTAAAATGGTCATTAGAAGATTTGTATAATATAAGAAGATTACATGTGAAAATAATAGTTAAATAAATTCCAGAAATTCAAATATTCGAAGAATCAAATTTCTACGCCAAAACAGCTCGCGGGACACATTCGACACCAGGGTCGACAACTCCCTAGATCTGGCTAGGTTCATTTGCGAACCTGTACTATTTTCTTAACTGGGTTCAATGCTGACTCAGTGTTGCATGTACAATAAGATCCTGAAAACCTATAAATAGGCTAGTAGAGCCTAGCCTAAATCTCATATTCTCTGAGACAACATCTAAGCTCTGTCATTCTTCTTCCTCCTCAAATCTCTTCAGAAAAATAAGATAATTAGTTTAGAAAAATTCTGAATCATGATCTAGAGGAAAATAATGAGTACTAATAAGAAGGTGTTCAGAATCATATTCGAAGTAAGGTAATTTCTTAGATCCGGTCTATTTCAATTTTCTTCCCTTTCTTCCCTTTTTCTTTTAGTAAGAATTGTGGATCCATGGTTGCTAGGATCTAAATTCAGTTAGGAGGACCATGAAATACTATATCTGGACTAGATTCAGGATTTGAAAAGCAATTTAGGTGAGTGGATTTAAGTTATATCATTTTTGATAATGATATATCATCATTTGACATTCCCCGTTAGTCTGTAATGAAAATCTGCTAAGATGATTAAAAGTGTTGAAATGCTAATATGACATGTTGAGAAAATTATATGTTAAAATATTAATATGTTGGAAATTCATATGTTAACGTTTAATGTGCGGAAATATTCACATGCTGAAATGTAAACTTGTTAAAATATGTGTATCGATTACTGTTGTTCTAATTTCATAATTAACTTGTGGCATACAATGTACTTGAATTATCAACTGTAGAATTGAGAAAATTACATGTTAATTTGTTAAATTTGAACAATTACATGATTAAATGATTACATGTTTGAATAGAAGTAATTACATACTAGAAAGAACATGCGACATAAAATGGGCTTAATATGATGACATGTAAAATATAGATTATAGTAAAAATTTGAAAGAATGGACACGCCTAAATTATATAGAAAATTTACAGTAAGTAGAAAATTGCAACATACCTAGACACGAGGTTAAATTGAACTTGTGGTAGAAATCTGCCCGGAACCTCCCAGCAAATCCAGCGTCCACAAGTTGTTGATTTAATATGAGAAGTCTAGTGTGTAAATAAACATGTAATGGTGCTAAGCCATGAGGTTAAGTCAACTTGTGGAAGAAGTCTGCCCAGAACCGCCCGACAAATCCAGCATCCACAAGTGGTGGGCTTAGTGTGAGAGGTTTAGTACGTAAACATATATATAAATATGTGTATATAAAAGGATATAAATGAATGGCACTAATTGTGATTGATGGAAATGAATGAAAGATAATTACAACATTAAAGGAAGTGGAATGAATGGGGAATGATAATAAACAATTATAAATAAGTTACATTAACGAGAATGTTATATAATAGGTAGGCTTGTCCTAGGGACAAGTGGAAATTATAACTTAGGTTATATTAAAGGAAATGGAATAACTTTTGTAATAAGATAAGTTGTACTTAATTGTAAATTAAGTTACATGTGAGAACAAGAATCTGAAATATGCTGATAAGGACAACATAAGTTATATTTATGGGAAGGGAACTTATTAGTAAACCTTCGTTAAGAGAACTAAGTTAATAAGTAAAACAACGATAAGTTGTAGTGGCAGTTTAAGATGGTTTTATGATTAAATAAGAAAGAATGAGGCAAACTTATGAAATCAAATAAGTTATATTTAATCATAAAAAATAAGTGACATGTTAAGCAGAAAACATGTGAATTGAGATATACTCAATTACATATTAAGTAGAACGTTTTATTGTAACGATGAAATCAAGCAATAATATAAAGGGATTGTGGATTACAGACCTTGGATCACGATCTAGAGAATAACATATTGTGGGCTTATTAATAAACTTAAATGGGTTAAGTTATATGACTAAAATTAATAAGCAAGAGGAACTTGGTAACTTGAATAAGAAGTTAATGTGAATGGGAATAACCAAGTTAAATGGAAGCCCGATGAGGTAGAGCAAGCGCATAATTGAATGTTTAGACATAGGGTCTAATAACACATTAAACTGAGGCGCTTGGACCAGTCCATATGTTTGAGGGTGAATAACCTAACGGGGTAGATCATCATGGTGTTATGAGGCACGAAGGGAGCACACGTTCATCTGATTATTATGTCAGCTTCAAAGGGTTAGAAGCCGAAACAAGCAACTTCCTGATACGCGTAAGGTATCCTAGTAGTCCTCTGTGCGGTGGCAGTTGTTTAGGCTGTGCTCGTAGAGGTTGGGTCTGCGCGTAACTACCCGGTGAGTAGCCTTGACTGCAAAAGTAGCTTTGCAGTCAGAAAGCTGTGACGAGGTGACACTAGGTTGATTCAGCGATCACCTCAACAGGGAGGTAGGGGTCACGACCAACAAGGATAGTAGATTATCGGGAACCCATCATCGATAGCCAGTGGGATGCGAAAAGACTAGAGCTAAACCCAAGATGTCATCCACCTTTCAATATCAAGGCTTGGTGGTTGAGGGGAGACGCCAACTGGATGTTTAGATTTTTTGTTAGAGCGGGACACTTAGCTTTTGTAGTCTTTACTAGTTGAGTGAGGGGCGAAGGTAGGGCCATAACAACCATGAAAAACAGACCTGAAGGATATCTGTATTTTGAGGCTCTTAAAGGCGGGACTGTACAGATATAGAAAAGATCTCGAACGAGTTCCGTGTTTCTTATATAGCCCTACCACGGAGCTCGGTGCATATTAGAGGTCATCTGAGGTTAAGGCATCGAATACGATTGACGATACATACATGGGAAAGTCAAGATACATGCATGTCTGCTCTGGGTGGTGTATCGTAGATTTGAGGGCATTACTCTGTGATGGAATCTGATTCGATCGAAGGTGGCGGTCCGCATGCTTACGTAGCATAGTAATAACAAATATATGCAGAACGTAACATTGTTATATAAAGATCTGTACGTCACTCCGGCGTAGGAGGAGGGACTGCGTACATTTTTGTGGCATTACAGTGGAAACCGTGCGAGTGGGGTACCATGGAGTGTACCTCAATATTGGGGGGGGTAGCTACATATATAATATATTAGGTTAATCCACTGGGAAGTAGATGGGTGAGACGTGTGTGTAAGCCTTGAGTGTTGATAACCTAATAAAAAAGAAAATGTGATTGAATGGTATATGTTGGGTTATCAAAATGTATAGTTTAAATCTAGTCACCAGAACTTGTGTTCTGAACCCCTCCTCATAACATACTCGCAGGTTAGATTTGTGGTAAAGATATAATAGCTTTGGATACTGATTAGGCAGTATTATTACTACAGTAAGGCTATATTTTGATTACATTATGTTTATCCAATCTGCTGTGAGATGTTTTTATGACCTATGATATATTTTATATCTCTATCTTTTCTACAGGATACCAGAGCAAACCAACACGAATTTCAATAGATTAAATTTGAAAAAAAATCGGTCTATCGGAATTTGGGTTGTTACATCTGGTATCAGAACTTAGGTTTATGGTTCCTATATAGAAAGTGAGTGAACGTATTTGTATTTTTTTAAAAATAAAATTATTATATATGTACCTAGATCCATAGAGGAACCCACTAAATAGAAAGAGTATAATATGGTAAGAATTGGGACGACTATTTTGTACACTAAAGGAATGAATATGGAAATCTGAGACCCGTAGGTAATTTGGGTGGGAATTGTACAATATATTATGTATGAAAGGAAGGTGAATCCCATGTGTTAGTATTTTGGGTTAGTGGGTTTGGCAGTAAAACCTTATAAATTAGAAAAGGTTGAAATGAGAAGAATGGATTAAGAATATATATAGTTGAGAGAATTGGCTTTGTAGAATTGTCAAGTAAGCCTAGAAAATTCGAAACCTGCTTTGAGTCTAGCCCCGTTGTTAACATTTAAGAACTTGAAATTATAAAAGTTTTTGGAAGATGGTGTTTGGCGTTTTCAAGTTTTAATCTTAAATGTTATAGTTTTAATATATGTAAAGAAGTACATATTGGGTTTTGAAGTAAAATAGGGTATATTTTGTAAATAGTGATTTCTTGAGAAAATTTTGTCTAAAATAAAATTCTCTCAGTAAAAGGTGCATATTATAGAGCATGTATAGCTCGTTAGTTTTCTTGTTATATTGCATAAAAGAACTTTTAATAAAGAAAGTTTTGAAATATCTATTCTTTTGACAATCATTTTTGATAAATTGTTTTAAAAGAGAAAATTTTATTGGGTGGACAAAATAAGTTGTAGAAATTAAGAATAGAGTAGATGTTTGCACCTTGTAGTAAGAGACTGAACTGACCTTATAGGCAAGAACAAGTCGTAAACCTGACTGAGGAAATAGTTGTCCTTGTCTACTCCAGTTTTAGTGATTTTAAAAAAAAAATTGCATTTTTATAAAATGACATGCTTTATGGTTTGGCAAAAGTAAATTTTCAGGAGGAAAATGAAGTTTTGACACTTTTTAATTTTTGGAAGAAAATTTAAATGAAAAAGGCCAAACCATGTTTTAAAATTAAGGAGTAGGTAAAGATTAGTGCCTAGGGAAGACAGGAAAAGTTTAGAGGCTATGAAGTGGATTGCGAGAATTATCTTAGAATAATGGTAAGTTCCCGCATAATGCATAAACATTGAAAAGCCTCGGGTGTTGCTTGAAATAATTGTTGGAACACAGCTAGGACTGGTGGTGACTACTAGATAGAAAAGGGCAAGTAAGTATTCAGATCATGTTGCTAATTTTCATGACAAGGGTACAACCCATTATTGTATTACCGTCGGGATCTTTCAATTATTTTGTTCTTGTTGGGTAGTTAGGGTAACACCTAAACTTGTCATTGATCATGTGGTTCAAGCTTGTTGTCTGAGGGGGAAATAGCCTTGAAATTCTTGGCCCTTCGTAGTAGCTGTGTAGAGTGTTTGTTTTCCTGTTTAGTTGAAAGACTGGAAGGCTTATTTGAAAACTAAACGTAGATCAGATGATTGGATAAAGCTAAGAAAAGAAAAATGGTACAACTAAAAAGGAAACAACAAATTCAGTAAAGCAACAAACATAGCAATTTAAGAAAAACGGAAATTTATGAGAAAGGATGAATTAGAGTAAAAAAATTCCAAGATAAGACGAAAAAGAAAAGCTGTAACAAAGAAATTTTTTTGTGTGGGCTGTGCTTGGATAGGAAAATAGGGATCTTCATAAACAATTACATAAAATCCAAGTACAGTTGGAAAACGGTACATAAAATAAAAACGGAAGATGTGAAATTTTCCGTTTTCCACCATTTTGTAACATAAGAAATCGAATTTAGAAAATAAGACTTTTCTCAAATTCAAAAAATAAAGTTGGTTGGTAGGATTTTGGACGCAAAAATTGGATGAACTGCGCTCTTGATATGTAAGAGTGTAGGAAAATTTGAATGAAAAAACATTTTTGATTTTCAAAATATTGAATTCATGTAGAACTGCCAGTATATTTAGGATGTGAGCATCATGTTTTTGAAGAACTTTTGAAAGATTTGCATACACATATGTGGTATCGCATAGGCATACAAGTATTATTATGTTGTATTTCACTTTGCACAAGTGCACAATGTTTGAAAAAATTGGATACACACATGATGGATGTATATTATCCGAGGGGTTAATTGATTTATAACCTTATCAAATTTTGGGGATGAAATTTCCTAAGGGTGGGAGAACGTAACACCCCGCATTTTATGACAATTTAATAATTAAATAATGCATATGTGTATATATATGCATAGACATAAATATATAAAAGAAAAATAAAATAAAGATAATATGTGATTGCATGTAATAAATACATGCACTGAAAAAGAAGAAAAGATTAATGTAAATAAAAATGTAATGCATACATTAAAAGAAAGAAAGGATTGGTTGTATGTAGTGTAAATATATTGCATACACTGATTTACAAATATTATGCATTAATAATAAAAGAGAAATAAAAGAAAAAGATTCATGCAATGGGTCAAATGAAATATTGCAACAAACATGAAAAAGAGAAGCAAAAAGAGAATAGTAACTACCATTGTTCTAAGACTTGTTAACAATAGTCTTAGTAGTCCAATTGGTTAGAGCATGTGGTTTGCGTACAATAGGTGCATATTTTGATCCCCACCGGCGTCATATTTTTGTTTTAAGGGAACAACTAAAATTAACACATGTTCTAAAGAGAAAATATGCATAAACGCACATATAAGGAAAAATGTACAAATAAGAAAGTAAAGAAAATATATGTATATATTGTTGGATCTAGACTAACCCTAGAGGGGGGTGAATAGGGTTTATTGGATTTTAGCGAGATATCAAAATATTCACAGAATATAGCAGAAATAGAAATGTAGAAAGTAACTGACACACAAATATATCCAGCTTCGGCAAAACCCTACCTACTGCTGTATTCCTAAAGTTTCTGTTAGGTAATAGAACAGATCCTGCTTACAAGACCATGTAAACTCGCGAACCCTTCGCTCCTATTCTAATCCTATGCTCAAAACCCTAGACTAATCTATATCCCCTAGATCAGATTTCCCCTAGCGACAACCCCGTAGCCAGTAACCCTAGTTTTTAAAGACTCTAGTAAACTGCCATTTAGAATCTAACCGGATTACCTAGATTTTACAGACTCTAGAAACTGCTTGGATCGATTACAAAAACAATGTAAAAATAAAATAAAATAAAGACACTAGAAACCCTAATCCCTTATATTTGAAAACCATGCCAGTCACTTTGTATAATGGTGCACCCCTTATTTCCTTTCCAGTTCACTTTCACTTTTGGAAATAAAATAATGGCGGCGGCGATGAGAAATTGCTGGGGTTTCTGATATCCTCCCCAAATTGCGTTGCTTCTTCAAATATGGATAAATCTTCTAATGCTCAAATCTCTGTTGCTTCCTGATGCTTCGATTTGGGTTATTGTTGATCAAAAATTTGTGAGCTTGTTTGAAAATGATTTCTCCGATTTTTGCTTTCAGATTTATCGCTGATTTTTTTTTTTTTTTTGATATGCCAGCGATGAGATTGGTGTTCTTTATAGGGTAAAATAGAAACCCTATTCCTCTGATTTTTCCAATATGATTTGATCTGATTGTGTTGCTTTCCCCTTTTTGATTTCTCGATTGTGAATGACTTGTCGAGATGAATTCTCGAAATACACACTACCTTGAGCGATTGTTGCTTCCTTTTGTTACCTGATTTAATTTGATTTCCATAGTATTAAAATATATGCTGGATTTCTGGAGAAATACTTGCCGAGATTGATTGAGGAAAATTTGGGAAAAAATTTGAAGCAATTGATAAATTTTCTTGCCATGAATTGTTTGCAAACTAACACTTGCCAAATATGTTGCTGTGCCAATTAAAATAGATTTAAAAATGAAACCTTTTCCAAAAAAAAAAACTGAATTGATCTCTTCCCAAAAACGACACTGTAATTTTCTTGTCAAAACTGATTGAGCAAAATTGATTTTATCCATCATTTATTTTGGAATCAAATAGGATTGAATATGTTGCCAAGAATGATATTTGAAACATTTCTGGAATCTCGTTTCAATGTGAAAGCCAAACATTAATTAGCAAAAATATGGAAAGCTTTATATGCTTTTGTCAAATGTCACATGCATGATATCCATGTATAGTTGCTGCGTTAGTTTCACCATCTTAGTGTTGTGTGCACATATGTACACTGACCTGTTGCATGTCTCTGACCATACAAATTTGCATATACATGAGTCCATTTCCATTTATGTCTTCACTCATGCATTCATGTAAAAATTGAAGCATTCTTGGCTCTTTTTTTTTTAAAAAAAAAACTTACTTGTTGAACCATGTATAGTAGTTGCTGCTCCATGTTCATATTTATCCAGAATTGTGCATTTGTATACATGCATGATATTGTCTTGAGCATCTTCACTTGTATTTGAGCTTGATGTATATGTTTTGCTGAAATGATACGTGGCCATCTGGTTTCCTTGTTATAACTTGAGTTCGACATTTCTTGCATATGTTTCAGACTCTTGTGCAATATTATTTTCTGTTTTGATTGCATTTGTGTGTCAAAACATGTTTGACTACCAGAACTATACTAACTATCTAGTTCCATTTCCCATGTAGGCTCTTGCTTCAAGTTTAGTTGCACCATGTCCACTCTGTTTTGTCTGACCTTTGTTCCAACTCATTTTTGTACCCATGCTTGTATTGTTGACATTCACCATGTTGCAAAAAAAAAAAAAAAAAAAAAAAATTTGTTTTGTCTTGAAACTTGAGTTGTCTGTATATGTTGTTGTGTACACCTATGCTTCATTTGTGCCGAGTTGTTGCCTTCTCTCCTGTATCACATTGTTGTTCTTGCCATCCATGTAGTGTCCTGACTGAGTTGCTCTTGACTTTATAGCTGCTCTGACATTTTCCTCGACCAGTCTTGTGTAAAAGTTTCTTGTTCTAATGTGCGCATTACCTGTCTTGACTCACTTGTTGACACCATGTGTTTGCATTGATGCACTGCTTCAAACTGACTATGCTGACTTGATCTTGCTGGTGTTTTTGAGCTGTCTTGTATTCCACTTATGCCATGTACACTGTTAATTCTTGAAACTGTACACATACCATGTTGGCTCGACCATTTTCTTGCTTGTATTCATTTGTTCCATTTCACTATTTTATTGAACATGTTGTTGACTTGTATATATACATATATGTATATGTATACATGTATGTGTATGTATATATATATATGTGTGTGTGTGTGTGTGTGTGTGCATATATATGTGTCTATTTGAATATATATCAGCAGACCGCTACACTGTGTTGTGGTTGTTCAGAATCAATTGGTTCTGATCAGCAAACTGGTGTAATGTGTTGAGGCTGATCAGTGGGTACTAGAAATATATACATATCAGATCAAGTCATGAAAAATGATGAGAAACACACCGAAATTCTGAGGCAAATAAAATTTTAAAATAAAAATTATATTTGCTAGAAGAATTTCGGTGTGTTTCTCATCATTTTTCATGACTTGATCTGATATGTATATATTTCTAGTACCCACTGATCAGCCTCAACACATTACACCAGTTTGCTGATCAGAACCAATTGATTCTGAGGCAAATAAAATTTTAAAATAAAAATTATATTTGCTAGAATTTAGTATATTATTTCCGTTCTAGATACTTTATGTGTGTATGTGTGTGTTTCTGTATATGACAGGTAAGCAGATGATGACTGGACTGACAGTGAGCTGTAAAGACAAATGATGAAGCAGTGAAAGAGAGATTGTTAGTATGTATGTGTCTATTAACTGAGTGAATGTATAAATGTTTGTACAATGAGTGGCAGAGTGAATTGTAGTGAGGAACACTATATATATATGTATATATATATGTATGTATATCTGAGGTGTACAAAT
The DNA here is from genome assembly GCA_030737875.1 of Allium sativum. NCBI lineage: Eukaryota > Viridiplantae > Streptophyta > Magnoliopsida > Asparagales > Amaryllidaceae > Allium > Allium sativum. The sequence goes on from CM060926.1 coordinate 841,046,220, forward strand.
AGAGGAGTATAGAAGTTGTACTGTATGAAATGTTGAAATAAAATATTATATTTAATAAAATACTGTTTGAATATTTAAATTCTTGTCCAGTAGTTTTTTATTTAAATATTATATTCCTGTCTGTGATGTAGAACAATAGTACAATAGCAAACACATTTATAATATATTTTTTTGTTATCATCAAACAAAAATCATATAATTGTTATATACAACGACGTTATATACAACAATCTCCCCCTTTTGATGATGACAAACAAATATTAAGATTTTGAATATAATAAATGTGTTTGACATTGAAGAATTGAACTCCCCCTATTTGAATGTTCCCCCTACAACAGAAACTCCCCCTATAACTGTGCATGAGTGAAAAAGAATAAAAAATGAAATTTTGAATATTAAAATATTTATAAAATATTCACTCGTAAATCAAAATCTCAACCTATTCTCCCCTTTTTATTATCATCAAAACGATACAAAATTTAAAATATAGATGAAAAATGACTAAAAATATAAGTTCAGCATAAGAGGAAGAACAATCATCATAAATCTCAATCAGTCAAACAAAAATCTTAATATTCTAAGAATTAGATGCAAATTTCACATTGTAGAGAATGACGGATTTATGATGAAATTTAGATAAATGGGGAGAGTTTTAAAAATATGAATTCCAATTATTTTCCAAAGAAATTTTAATAAAGGTAAGGCACAAAAACTGTGATGGATTTGGACTATAATTAATAATTCAATTTAAGTGACGAAATCGAATAATCACAAATCCTAATAGCCATCAATCAATAAATCATAATACGTCATAAAATACTAACACATTTCACATGTTAGAAAATGGTTGATAGGCTGGTTTTTAAATACCAAGGAGGATTTCATATAAAAATTTATTAATTTCCTTTTTTTCTTTTGATTTAAGAGCACGCTGACCACGCATAACCAGATCTTGGATTTTTAAATGAGATCAATTGCAGCTTAAATATAAGTAGTCTCTTAACCATGCATGACTAGAGCTTGGATTTTTAAACGAGGTTAGAGAAACACTTATGTATTAATTATATTTATCATTTTCAACTCCAAAAGAAAAACTCCTCAATATATAAAACCAATATGGATGATAGAAATGTGGTAGGTACAGAAGTGGTTTGTGAAATAAATCTTTAAATTAATCACTGTTAGACCAAAAAATGGTCCTAACACCCAAATTATCGTATTTAGAGCGTAGGATATGAAGAAATAACTGAAAAAGTAATAGAAAAGCAAGACAACAGGATTTTTATAGTGGTTCGGCGTTAACAAGCCTACATCCACTTCATAGTTTCTCATTTCATTCATGGATTACAATTACAAGGAATTTAATCACTCAATCGCTCAAATACAATGAATAATTCTCTCCGAATTCATTGATTTTCATTGATTTTCATTGGAGAAGAAGGTGGTCATTGGTAGGGGAATTCAGCCATGGCTACCATGAATGAATGAAATGCCAAAAGTCCCTTCAAATGGCCATGTTGTGGTGTATTTATAGCTGTAGATAAGCTCTGGGCGCTTCCGGTTCGGATGGGCCACGTGGCGTGACCGGAGGAGATCTCAGAAGTAGTGGAGAACGTGGAAAAGTGGTTACCAGGTCGTGCTTTGCCAAGTGGAGTCCGATCCGCAATTGTAGGAGTCGGTTATGCCAAGAGAAGAGGTCAAACTCCGTGTGCAGAAGCAGGTCCAGTCGGTTCGGATCGGATCTAAACCGAACCAGTTGTTCAAGCAGAATGCCTGCACGCACTTGTGTGCAGAATACTTCAGGCGGTTCGGGTAGAGGGTACTTCGATCCGATCCGGGGAGGGGATCCGATCCAATCCAAAAGGAGGGATCCGATCCGAATGGGGGATCCGATCCGGTGACATTTGCATGAATAATTCAAGTTTTGCAGCTTTCTATCACTCCACTCAAGTGATCGCCAATCAATGTAAGCTCGTACCCAAGTCCCTGGCTTTGGGTAGCCTGGTCACAAAGCAGGCTAACAATCACATTATGAAATATGCTCAAATCCCCTGGGATCATTGAAAATTTTCAATTATCACTAATTCTGAAAAATAACATAGTCCTATTTCTATCACAAATATTTTCACTGTTTATTTAAGATGATTTTATAAAAATTATTAAACTCTCCACACTAATATAAAATCATGATGGATGGCAGAACGATGTTAAATAAAGATGATGTTCGTGAAATAATTTCCAATTCAAAGATACTACAATAATTGTTCAACCATCACGAAAATCTAAATAAAATCTCCTCTTGTGAAATATATTGTAGACACAGCTCATCACAATTTCAAAATCAAATAATAATTTTGATGAATTATAAATACAGTTTTATTTGGTTATTGATTTTAATTTCTGAATGAATAATCAATAAATAATTTTAAAACTGAAAATCAATTACAAGAGGGAAACGAAAGAATCTATACATGACATGAGGGATTACAAAAATATATATATATACAGTAAGGAAAAAATCAGCACATCTAAACTGATACCACTTGTTGTCTCCATTAACGAGAATTTCAATATGCCACTGGTGGCTAACAAGGGTATCCTAGATAGCAAAATCTAGTCACTAAGCCCAAGCAGACAAGACTAACAGTTTAGGCACATTCATCGAAGCTGCAATCAATATTTCATCAAACAAGCAATCATTAAAAACATTTCTCAGATAAATATCAGAGCAGCATAAAAATCAGTTTCAAAGCAGACTTGTCAAGAAGATGTTTCAAAGATATTTCTGATGGTCTCAAAAGATGATTCATGATTCAAGATAAAAAAATATAGTTTATTTGAAATCATTTGAAGGAATATGAAAATCTCAAGATTCAATGAATCAATCACACCAGATTATAAATTTCAAATCCAAGATATGTATGAGATTTAAAAAAAAAATCAATAATTTCAAATGATTTTAAACAAACAAAATATTCAAGTCAAATGATCATGAAATAGCAGTGAGTTTTGAGACCAGATATTCAAAGAATTTTTCACAATAATCTCTGACAAGCACAAGAGAAATTTTCAGATTGTTTACATCAGGCAAGAGAGATAATTCATGATCCAAAATTAAGAAAAAATATATTTGAAATCACTTGAATAGATGTAAATTTTGGGATAAAATGAACCAATCATACAAGATTAATAATTTCAAATCTAGGAGGTGCGTGGGATTCAAAATATCAAGAATTTCAGATGATTTTAAACAAACAAGTTCCATATAAAATGATCATGAATATAAGATAAAATTCAAGATGTAAACAATGATTCAAGCCAAAAGTTTCCAATTCGAAAGTATTCAAGCCAATCTGAAAATCAATGGAATTGTCACAACTGAAAAACAGCAGTGTATTTTAATGAGTATAAAATTTCAAGCCTTTCCAAAATGAATCAGAAGAAACTCAAAACAGCAGACGTGTGTGAAATTTTAATAACTTTCAGATCTTCAAAAATTTAGAATTCAAATCAACAGTGTTCAAGATATGACAAGAATACATCAACATTGTTAGGAATTCAAAAATCAGAAAACAAACTTCAAAACAATTGCTGAAATTTACAAGTTTAAATTCAAGTTCTAGAAATGATTAAAACATTAGAGTTTTATTCAAATGAAGCGAATTTCCAGAAAATCATGAATTTTGCAATTTGAAGTTTAAGAATCACATAATAAAAAGAATATGGCAGTGTCAATACAAAATAGAATACAAGAAAGAAAAACAAAAGGAGAGGTAGAAGTAGGAATAAACAAGAAAGAATAAAAACAAATAATATACAAAAAGAGATTATGAGTCTGGAGATCATACCTGAAATCGATGAAAGCATATGAATCTCTAACTCAACATACTTGGCTAAGGAACTCAGAATAATTCAATGATATGAAGCAGTTTGAATACATATCTCTTTTTGCAAAGCAGTTCCTCCACCTCCTTGGGTACTTAACAGTTTAGATGATTAAGTGGTCTAACAAAATTTGTAAAACCACTCTCAGCTGTATGCGTATGTTTTGGTACCCAAACCTGTTTATACAACGACCCATCTGAATTTACCTTTGTACCCTTAGGAATCCAAATCTGATTGAATTTAGTCAAAATTGTTTTATTTCCTTTTGAGGTCCAAGATTGTTTAAATGAGTCGTTATACAACAACTTCACATCTCGATTGTGATTTAAAAACCTTTTGGAATTTTCAGAGTTCAAATTTTCAGAAAGACCCGTTTTGAAGCAATTTAAAGGATTTTTAAAATCACAAGAATTCATATTCTCAAAACTATTTGTTTTTCCAAAATCAAGACCATTTTTATTTCCTGGAGAAAGTTGATTTTTCAACAACATATTCAAAGATTTTCTCCTGTTGAAAAATGTTTCAAACTCAATTCAAGATTATTGATTTTAGATTTAAGATCAAAATTTTCTTTCATCAGATTTGAACAACGGTTAATGCTGATCTTTCTCCTTTCAATATCATTTTGTTTCAAAACCAAGTATTCGTTTTCAAGCAATTTGATTTTGGTTTTGGATTCAAAAATCTCATATTTAGACTGAATTTGTTTTCCAAATTGTTGTTTCTCAGAATTCTTGAATTTTTCAACCTTGTTTTCAAGCTCTTTCAAAATAGATTCAGTTTTCAATAAGCTTTCTTTTCTAGCAATTACATATTTGGAATTTTTGGTAATCTTAAAATTTTCAAATTCCTTTTGTAGAAGATTGTTCGAACTTAATAACTCAATCTCGTTCTCTTTTAAGATCAGAATTTCATTCTCAAGTTTTTGAATGTTTTTATTGAGATGAACAAGATCAGTTTTCGGTTTCAAACAGTTTTCACAATCAAAATTTTCAAATTTCATGACATTCGAAAGTTTTGAATCCAAACAGTTAATTTATTGGTCAACTCATGATTTTTAGATTTCAAAGATTTTTTTTCAATTGGATTTTATCAACAGATTTAGATAAATTGACACACAAATAAACTAAATCTTCATATGAGAAATTTCCTGTCCCATCGCCTTTTGAATCTCCATCGTTCGATCTATCTGAAATTTCATCTGTAAGACTTATTAAGCATAGATATAAATATGAGTTGACATTTTAGGGTTTTGAGCAGTTGTCAGATTTTCCGTACAGCGCCTCGAGAGTTCTCCAGATATCCTGCGCATTTAAACAATGAGAGATAAATCTTAATTGTTCATTACCAAGATGGGAATACATAATATGCATAGCATGAGAATTTAAAACCTTATTCCTTTTATCTAACATAACTCCCAAATTTTCAATAATATTCCAATATTAAAAATTAATTTTTTTTAAATATAATTCAACTTTTGATTTCCAAATTAAAAAATTTGTTCCATTGAAAATAACTAGAATATTACTAGACTGACTCCCGCTATACTGACAACTAGGAGACACCATTACTTTAGAGTTAGTGAAATACCAGGCTCCGATACCAATTGTTGGATCGAGATTAACCCTAGTGGGGGGTGAGTAGGGTTTATTGGATTTAAGTGAGATATCAAAATATTCACAGATCACAGAATATAGTAGAAATAGAAATGCAGAAAGTAAATGAAACACGGATATACCCAGCTTTGGCAAAACCCTGCCTATTGCTGCATTACTAAGGTTTCTACTAGGTAATAGAACAGATCCCGCTTACAAGACCATGTAAAATCGCGAACCCCTCGCTCCTATTCTAATCCTACGCTCAAAACCCTAGACTGGCCTATATCCCCTAGATCAGATTTCCCATAGCTACAACCCTATAGCCAGTAACCCTAGTTTTTACAGACTCTAGTAAACTGCCAGTTAAAACCTAACCAGATTGCCTAGATTTTACAGACTCTAGAGATTGTTTGGATCGATTACAAAAACAATGTAAAACAAAATAAAATAAATACACAAGAAACCCTAATCCCTTGGATAACAGGCCGGACACTTTGTATAATGGTGCACCCCTTATTTCCTTTCTCATTCACTTTCCCTTTCTAAAATAAAATAATGGTGACGACAATGAGAAATTACTAGGTTTCTGATATCCTCCTCAAATTGTATTGCTTCTTCAAATCTGGATAAATCTTCTGATGCTCGAATCTTTGTTTCTTTCTGATGCTTCGATTTGGGATATTGTTGATTGAAAAATCTGTGAGTTTATCTGAAAATGATTTCTCTGATTTTTTCTCTCAGTTTTGTTGTTGATTTTTTTTGATATGCCAGTGATGAGATTGGTGTTCTTTATATGGTAAAATAGAAACCCTATTCCTCTGATTTCGCCAATACGATTTGATCTGATTGTGTTGCTTTCCCCTTTTTGATTTCTCGATTTTGAATGACTCGTCTAGACGAATTCTGGAAATATACACGACCTTGAGTGATTGTTGCTTCCTTTTGTTGCCTGATTTAAATTGATATCCATAGTATTAAAGTACAAGTTGGATTCCTGGAGAAATACTTGTCGAGATTGATTGAGGAAATTTTGGGAAAAAACTTGAAACAATTGATCAATTTTCTTGCCTTGAATTTTTTGCAAACTAACACTTGCCAAATACGTTGTTGTGCCAATTAAAACAGAATTAAAAATGAAACCTTTTCCAAAAAAAACTGCATTGATATCTTCCCAAAATGACACTGTAATTTTCTTATCAAAACTGATTGAGCAGAATTGATTTTATCCATCATTAATTTTGGAATCAAATAGGATTGAATATGTTGCCAAGAATGATATTTGAAACATTTATAGAATCTCGTTTCAATGTGAAAGGCAAACATTAATTAGCAAAAATATGGAAAGCTTCATATGCTTTTGTCAAATGTCACATGCATGATATCCATGTATAGCTGCTGTGTTAGTTTCATCATCTTAATGTTGTGTGCACACATGTACACTGACTTGTTGCATGTCTCTGGACATACTAATTTGCATATACATGAGTCCATTTCCATTATGTCTTCATTCTTGCATTCATGTAAAAATTGAAGCATTCTTGGCTCTTTTTTTAAAAAAACTTACTTGTTCAACCATGTATAGTAGCTGCTGCTCCATGTTCATATTTATCCAGAATTGTGCATTTGCATACATGCATGATATTGTCTTAAGAATCTTAACTTGTATTTGAGCTTGTTGTATATGTTTTGCTGCAATGATACTTAGCCATCTGGTTTCCTTATGTTAACTTGAGTTCTACATTTCTTGCATATGTATTCAGACTCTTGTGCAATATTATTTTCTGTTTTGATTGCATTTGTGTGTCAAGACATGTTTGACTACCAGAACTATACCAACTATCTATTTCAATTTCCCATATAGGCTCTTGCTTCAAGTCTAGTTGCACCATGTCCACTCTGTTTTGTCTGTTCCAACAATTTGTGTACCCATGCTTGTATTGTTGACATTCACCATGTTGCAAAAAAAAAAATTGTTTTGTCTTGAAACTTGAGTTGTTTGTATATGCTGTTGCGTACACCCATGCTTCATTTGTGCTGAGCTGTTGCCTTCTCTCCTGTATCACATTGTTGTGCTTGCCATCCATGTAGTGTCCTGACTGAGTTGTTCTTGACTTTATAGCTTCTTTGACATTTTCCTCAACCTATCTTGTATAAAAGTTTCTTGTTCTAACGTGCACATTACCTGTCTCGACTCACTTGTACATGTTGACACCTTGTGTCTGCATTGATGCACTGCTTCAAACTGACTATATTGGCTTGATCTTGTTGGTGTGGTTGAGCTGTCTTGTTTTTCACTTATGCCATGCACACTGTTAATTCTTGAAACTATACATATACCATGCTGGCTCGACCATTTTCTTGCTTGTATTCATTTGCTCCATTTCACTGCTATGCTGAACATGTTGTTGACCTGTATGTATACATATATGTGTATATACACGTATGTGTGTATGTATATATATATATATGTGCATATATATGTGTCTATTCGAATATATATATATATATCAGCAGACCGTTGCACTGTATTGTGGCTGTTCAGAATCAACTGGTCCTGATCAGGAAACCGGTGTAATGTGTTGAGGCTGATCAGTTGGTACTAGAAATATATACATATCAGATCAAGTCATGAAAAATGATGAGAAACACACCGAAATTATAAGGCAAATAAAATTCTAAAATAAAAAATATATTCGCTAGAATTTAGAATATTATTTCTGTTGTAGATACTATGCGTGTTTTTCTGTATATGACAGGTAAGCAGATGATGACTGGACTTACAGTGAGCTGTGAAGACAAATGATGAAGCAGTGAAAGAGAGAGTGTCAGTATGTATGTGTCTATTAACTGAGTGAAAGTATAAATGTTTGTACGAATGAGTGATAGAGTGAATTGCAGTAAGGAACACGGTATATATAAATATGTATGTATGTATATATGTATATCTGAGTTGTATAAATAGAGGAGTATAGGAGTTGTATTGTATGAAACGTTGAAATAAAATATTATATTTAATAAAATACTGTTTGAATATTTAAATTCTTGTCCAATAATATTTTATATAAATATAAATATTATATTCCTGTCAATGATGTAGAACAACAGTACAATATTGAAGACATTTATAATAAAATATACTTATTTGTTATCATCAAACAAAAATCATATAATTGTTATATACAACATATACATATGAGAATATATATGTATATATGTGCAGAAATATGTATATACAAGAGATATAGTTCAAGATAAGGCTGCAATCAAAGAAATATGGTAAGAATCAAATAACGGTGCAACACTGTTTGAATTTTGAAAACGAAACAGAAGTTATGCGTATATATATGCGTAAAATGGTCATTAGAAGATTTGTATACATATAAGAAGATTACTTGTGAATATAACAGTTAAACGAATACCAGAAATTTAAATATTTGAAAATCAAATTTCTGCACCAAAAAAACTCGAGGGACCCGATGAAACGACCCAAACTCGCCCTTACGGGAAAGCCCGGATTGAGTTGAGAACACTACAAATCAGAACGCAAACAAAAGAACATTTCATTGCTTATTACAATAATTACGTCAGAGTACAAGAATATAACAGAGTATGAAGAAATAATATACATTGGATAAATATCAGAGATTTAAAATTTCAATGCAGTGAAAAAATAATACACAACACAACTGAAAGAAATACATGGATACAGAGCTTTCCGAGTATAGTTCCAGTTGTAAATCCAGGATCCTGTGAATATAATATCTGCAGAAACCCAACTACTAGCTGCCCGTGTGGAAAATAGGGGCTCCCAGAGTTTAGGTTAAAATAATAAACTCTAGGTCAGTCATGTGACTGGTGTGAAAACTAAAAACAGTTATTAAATCTTTTACTTTAAAGGTAAATCAAGGGACCATGCCGTATAACACGGAACGGGTTTCCTCCCAAGAATACCAGTGCATAAAATAAACAGCGCAATGCTTTTTGAAAAAATGAAGCTATTATAAGACTCAGGTCCCATCACACAATGCAACGCAAACCGAAGGATAGGGTTTTCCTTACAATAGCCAAACATGCTTGGTACGTTTAAAACAAGTCACTTGATACTATAATAAGTGTATACTGTCAAAAAAAGCTTCAAATATAAATGTATCAATCATAGACGGCATAGTATCCCATGCTACTATGTCACCATATAGGTTTACAACTAAAACCGAAATGTCACGTATTGGAAATTGGATTTCCTCCATGAGTCGATGCCAGGGATGTACTCCTAACCGCTTTGAGACACTCTAGCAAATGTCTCAGGACTACACACTCTGGGCAACCTTTGGATCCTACAGTGTCGGTCCTTCCTTACATTTGAGGATTAGTTATTCCTGAACACACGTTTCTTGGTCCTATAGGACCTATCCATTGCTCCGTAGTAACCGATATATCCGAGGCGCCTTGCTATCCATCATCCACGTAGGTAAAAAAAAATATAAATGTCAAGGATCCATACCATGATACCACCCATAGCTCGAAAGAAACGTCATGTTCTAATTGCGTCCCTTATACCGTTTTTAACTTATACCGAGGTGTGAGCCTCGCAAATTAACGCTATACACAAAGCTATGCCCTTTAAGGTCGTGCTCTGATCATCAACCACAAGACTCGGCTTTTCAACAAAAGCCTTGATCACTGCATCTCTGCATGCCATACAGGCAATTCACGCCATGCGACTGATGTCTATCGATATATAACCTCTGAGCTCGTACATCTCAGAGAAGGGCATTAAATAAGAGAATAAATTCCATGCCGCCAAACAGATATATATATATTTAATTGAGATCAATCAACACAGAATAAAATCCAATGTCAGACACACATCCTTTTATAAGTTCGTTCTAGGTCTGAACGAAACCGGAGGCACCTTATTCCTTATCCCATATGTCCAATACAGGAGAGAGGTCCTCACATATCTGGTCGATCTCCAAGTACGTCTAGACGATCACCACTTATTACCTTGTCTTGGGTGTACAACCCAATCAAGACATCAGTAATCATCCAAACGACGTGAAGACCTCCGGTCTTCAACCACCGTCTTGATCGTCGACTTATCGTCGAGTCAGTTATTTAGAATGGGTATAAACCCAGCCTTTCCGAATAACTCGCGTATATAATAAATAAGTGCTATACAAACACAACTTACGCCTCATTCCAATTCAGAATATTCTTTTATTTAAATATTCATATCCTTTTGGGAAAGGTTCCCATTCATTTTATCAAAGATAAATTATTTAAATTTATTCTTTAATCTTCCTTTGGATATCAATTTCAACCAAATTAAGATTTATCCAAACTAGTCGGGATTAGTGCACCTTACCGAAGTAATCATTTGTTTTATTTCCCAATCCCAACCTATTAATCCCATGGAGCAAAACTGGCAATACCCAATATCTAACACCACAATGTTATCGGTAAATTTAATTACCATTTAACGTTCAAATCTAATTAAAAATTTAACTATCGCTTGGAGCAAAAATGGAGATACTCCATTCTCGATCATTTCCCAAATTTGATAATTTAAATTCTCAATTCACATTTTAATATAATTAAAGATTCATTAAAACTTCACTTAGTTCTAATCTTCCCAAAAATCAATATTAATGATTATTTAACTTTGGAAACACAAACATGTCGCATCAATAATCTACACCGTACTATTGATTTCTGCCGATATATAATCTCTAAGCTCGTACATCTTATAGAAGGGTGTTAAGCAAGAAAATAAATTATCCGCCACCAAACAGATATATATTTAGCAGAGATCAACAATACAGTTCGAAATACAATGTTAGACATGTAATCTTTTCTTTAATTGGGTTAAAGAACTGATGTCACTTAAAACACAGCTCACGATAAACCCAAAATATCATTCCATTAATTATGGAATCTTCACGGAAAACAAATCAATATATGTAATCGATATCAATTTCCGTATCCGACTAATAATATAAATGGAATAATGGCAAAGCCCTTTAAATTCCATATATAGTAATAGTCTTCCTCCAATGAAACTCACTTTGATTATTAACAAATCGAATTCTGTTGTATTCCAATTTAAAATTTTAAACTGGAAAACTTTAATTTGGAAAATGCCGTTAATCTTAATTAAAAGATTTATAAATTCCAAATCTCATTTCACTGTTAATCGGGTTAAAGAACAAATGTCGTTAAAAACAAAGTTCATAATAAACCCAATTCACATTCCATTTTATTCCAATTAAATGTTAATTAACTGGAAATTCTAATAATCTTAATTAAAAGATTTATTCTTTTTCATACGGGGTTTAAGAACAGTGTTAGTAAAGACTCCGTTCACGACAAACCCAAAATCCAACTTGATATCAAATACAAGGCTCTGAATAGAAATTATATCGCCTTATTCAATATAAAATTCCAAAACCAACAAATATCGTATTGGAAATAACGATATAAATATATCTTCCAAATTTCCATAATAATATCTGTATAATCACAGAATCCAATATCGAAATATTTCGAAGATGATTTTCCTTCAAATCCATTCCAATTCATATGTTGGAAATTCTGGTTATATTAAAACCATTCACAAATCCATTTTATTTTATTTAAAAAATTATTCGATTTCAAATCTAGTTAGTAACTAGTGCATTTTGATAAAAATAAATTTTTATCTTTCTAAATATGGAATTTTTCATCCTAATTCTTTTCAAATCATTTATTATGATTTTATACAAATTATTAGTATTTTTAATAATTTTATTAAGGCCCTTTCAGTCGATTTCCATAAACGGTCGTCGAACTGCACTTACAGCGACCTTTTCCAAATTTGATTTGGATATAATTCCAAATCCAACCATTAGATTTCAAATATCTTATATCTGTTGGAAAGCTCTTTTCGATACGAACCCAATGGTTCCGGTTTTAGGAGAACCCGACGGTCAGATCTCCCTTAATGTCAACTCGAAGTCAATGGTTGAAATTCGCAATCGGTCGCGGAGCGGTGCGTCCTATTCAGGCCATTAAATATATATAATATATATATTTTATATATTTCATCGATTTCCATTTAAATCGTATTTTATAAATCGTTTATAAATTCATTTTAAACGATTTTAACTTCATTTTCAATTTTAAATCATAATTGAATATTCCTTATCATTGTAATATTTACATGATAATATTTTCAAAATATCTGATTTGAAATCATTTCCTTTTCGCTATTCATTATAAAAATGAATAAAATCGATATAAATATCGTTCGCGTTAAAATGGTGCATCTTAATCAACATGGCTTCATAAATTTGAATTTTTTTCGTGTACATCCCAAATCGGACATAAAAATCATATTTCCATCCTTTACAACACATTATTTTAAAATATTCGTTATTTTTGAATTGGAATCAGACATAGTCAATTACCATATAATTTTATTTACATGGATTTCACACACACTACACAACAATAATCATACACAGTCAACCATCATCCAGAGTGCATTACATAACTGCATAAGCATTAAATATAAACAATTAACGCTTACAACAGTTTGTCAACCCATCAATTGACATACAACTAAACAATTGGGATTAGTGTACGTCAAATATCATCCCAATACCCGTGTGAGGTTTCAATCAACAGACACAGATTTTATTTATGCAGTTGGGCGATGTGTAAAATATATCGTCCCAATCAATATCAGTTAAATGAGTGTGCATAAACAAATTGTCCGATTTGTAAACGAATATTTATTATCATTCATATACACGTTAAAAATTATATTTTTAATGATAAAATATTTATTTCAACACATGAATATTTTATACAGTTCATTTATATAATAAAAATGATATTTTTATTGTTCTAATATATTTTAGAAAATTTTGGCAGCATAACAACGCGATACTAGAACCGGAATAAGGTCTAGCCTTATCCCTCGCCTAATACCGGCTCGCGCCATACACATACCAATTCCATTCACATCCGAAACTAGATTCAACCAATTAAATCAATCAAAACAAACAATCAAACATCCATGGTTTCAATCAAAGGTGTCGGGTGCTACAAAGCACCGTCTGCGTCCTAGTATATATTTAACTGTAATAAAATTAGAAAGAGAAGTTCTCACCTTTGGTTTGCACTCCGTCAGCCTTTATTGGATAGTTTGGATTTGTTCCAGCGCGTTGTGTTCTTCACCGCGATCCCAACGTAATCTATTTCACGTAGTTTATATTAAAAATCACATTTTTAATACGATGTTTTCATTTTAAACAATGCTATGTATACATTAAAAATCATATACATTGCTATGTGTACATTAAAAATATATTTTTATAGTGCTATGTATACATTAAAATCATATTTTTACAAACGCCATATGCAATTAAAAATCACATTATTTTATAGCGCTACTACATAAATAAAAATCACATTTTTATATTGCTACTATTTAAATAAAAATCACATTTTTTTCTTCTAAAAATTATATTTTTTACATAATTAAAAATCATATCTTTATAGTGTTAAAAATCATATTTTTTCATAAATAAAAATCATATCTTTTCATAAACAAAAATCATATCTTTCATATATAGAAATCATCTCTTTTCGTAAATAGAAATTATATCTTTTCATAAATAAAAATCATATCCATTCATAGTTATTAATATAAAAGAAACTGATTTTAAAATTGTTATTCATAAAAAAAATCTTATTCTTGTATTGTTATACATAAAAAAACTGATTTTTATATTGCTATTTAATTAAATTAAACTAATCATTTAAGAAAAACTTACAGGTGGTGCAAAGGGGGAGGGGAGAAGCAGCACTGCTGGTCTGAGGAGGGGGAAAGGCCTCAGCTTCCAGTTTTGGGGTCCTCTGGTTCGAACGGAGGGAGGAGGAGCTGGCGCTGTAGAGGGTGGAGGCTCCCGACATAGGGGCGCGGGCGGTTCAGCAGTGGAAAGTGGAGCGAACTGTCGTGGAGGTGGATTGCGAGGTGCGGTGGTAGCTCGATGGCAGCTAGGGCTGAGCATGGTGGTGGTCTCGCGGTGGAAGGTTCTGCGATGGAGGGTGGAGGATGGGAGGTAGAGCGGAGGGACGACGGAGATGATAACTTTGATGGGAGGAGCGATGGGACGAGAGAGAGACGAAGGCCTTTTTTTTTGAATGGGAGAAATCGATTTGGGTAAGGATGAAACAACGACGCGATATTATATGAAAGAGGGTTAAATTCTGATTGGCTAAAAATGTTTTTATATATATATTTTTTATTATTTAATTCATAAAATTATAATTTTGTTTTCGAACTCCAAATCAAACCCAACATCCATAGCCGCTAACCAAATACCCCCATTTCGGATACAATGGGATCTGTTCCGCAAGCCAATTCAACTGTCTCAATCAGTTTCCTTCAAAATTAAAATATAAATCAAAATATATTGAATTTGAATGCACATTTTAATTTACCGGGGTCACATACTGACTCTAAAAATTCCAGAAAAATAAATCTAGCTATGTTTTGACGATACAATCCTAACAAAACTAATTTCATCGAATTTGGAGACCATTTGAAAAACGGTTAACTTCCAGTCAATTAAGTTCAAACTAAAATTACCAAACACGTTTAAATTCACCACGCTCACATATTAATTCCAAAAATTATGTAAATTGGAACCTAGCAATAATTTGACATTCCAGATTCAATAAAAGTGATTTCGTCGAAAACGGAGGTAATTTGCAAAATCGCTATTTTTAAGGGCTATATATTATATAAAATATATATATATTCTATGGCGACTGTTCTGAGATTTAAACTGGCCATAACTTTAAATTCCCGCTATGAAATCTGGATTTTTCACATTCATTAGAAAGATATAATTAAACAGATTCAAATATTTCTGGTTTTACTGAAATCAGATTTATTTTGAATCTTGTACATTCAATTGAAATTTGAAATTGAATTTTCAAACTACCCCGCCATTTCAGGCTCGTTTTATAATTAAAATAAATTTATACATTCTAACTTTAATTAAAATAAACTTTTGGTCGTTATTATTTAAAATAAATCATTTTAAATATTCAAAATGCATTAAAATAGCTAAAATAAAAATTTTAAATTGGTTCTGATTTCCCGGGTTGTTACAATCTCCTGTACTTAAAATCTTTTTGTCCTCGAAAAGGAACGGAGCTGAAAGTTGTTTAACTAACCAACTCAACTTTCGCCCTAGCTTTCATTCTTCAACTTTTCAGTTTCTAAGAATTTTCACAATTTTCAAATATTTGGCTAACACCCTAAATTTTCGAAAAATTTCGCCATAACCTCCTTTGTACCGGGAGACCTTTAAAAATCGAAACTTGCCTCACAGGGCCCTCATCAATCCAAAATAAAAAAGAAAAGGCCAAGTGGCTAGCCAATCGGCTCATAAAATCATAAAAGTCCAATAAATTAGTAAACATGTACCTATTTGTCAGGCATATAATTTTATTCCTCTTCTTAGCTTCCAAGCTATGACCTGTTCAATGTATATACATGTATATGCATGCAATTTCAACCAAATTTCAATTCAGTTCAGCATTTGATTCAATTCGGCTAATTTTACCTTACATTCCCTTATTGGTTTCAATAATTTTAATAGTTGAACTAATAATCAAACAACACAGCCAACAATCAATTAGTTGATTAGCTTTTCAAGCATATAATTTTAATATATTCAAAATCATATTCTCAGTGCCATATCACAAGCAATAAAACCTATCTAATTTTGGTTCTCACACCAGTCAATTGGAAATATATAAACATCCCACTTTCGAAACTCGAACATAATATGCTGATGATGTCGCGACATCACCAGAATTACGTCCGGGTGACTAGAGTGTGATTATATATCTATCCAGTATATTCGAGGCTTCAAATATACGTTCTTGACGTGTATATACAAAATCTTCATATACTCGATTGTCCAAAATAAAATAAAATAATATACTCAAATACGTATAATTAGATTAAATTTTCAAAACAAAATTTGTTTTTAATAGACAATACTCTTCTAACTCATTCTAGGATACTGATGATCCTATCTCTAACGAGTTATTCTTATTGGATATTACTAATCTAATCTCTGATGAATTCTTTCGTTCGGTTCCAATGTGCCTTGTTCTCGAGCTCTGTAAACCAAAGCTCCGATACCACGATGAAACAACCCAAACTCGCCGTTATGTGAAAGACCGGATTGAGTTGAGAACAAGACAAACCAGAACGGAAACCGAAGAACATTTCATTGCTAATTACAACAATTAAATCAGAGTACAAGAATATAACAGAGTATGAATAAATAATATAAAATTGATAAATATCAGAGATTTAAAATTACAATGCAGTGGAAAAATAATACATAACACAACTGAAAGAAATACACGGATATAGAGCTTTTCGAGTATAGTTCCAGCTATAAATCCTGGATCCTGTGAATATAATATCTGCAGAAACCCAACTACTAGCTGCCCGTATGGAAAATAGGGGCACTCAGAGTTTAGGTTAAAACAATAAACTCTAGGTCAGTCATGTGACTGGTGTGAGAACTAAAAACAGTTATTAAATCTTTTGCTTTTAAAAATAAATCAAGGGACCACGCCGTATAACACGAAACAGGTTTCCTTCTAAGAATGCCAGTGCATAAAATAAATATCGCAATGCTTTTTGGAAAAATGAAGCTATTATAAGACCCAGGTCCCATCACACAATGCAACGCAAACCGGAGGATAGGGTTTTCCCTTATAATAGCCAAACATGCTTGGTACGTTTAAAACAAGTCACTTGATACTATAATAAGTGTATAACATCAAAAACAGCTTCAAATATAAATGTATCAATCATAGACGACATAGTATCCCATGCTACTATGTCACCATATAGGTTTACAACTAAAACTGAAATGTCACGTATTGGAAATTCCTTATCACTGTAATATTTAAATGATAATATTTTCAAAATATCTGAGTTGAAATCATTTCCTTTTCGATATAAATAGCGTTCACATCAAAATGGCGCATATCTAATCAACACGGCTTCATAAATTTCAATTTTTTTCGTGCCGATCCTAAATCGGACATAAAAAATCATATTTTTATCCTTTACAGAATATTATTTTAAAATAGTCGTTATTTTTGAATTGGAATCAGACACAGTCAATTACCATATAATTTAATTTATATGGATTTCACACACATGTACACAACAATAATCATACACAGTCAACCATCATCCAGAGTGCATTACACAACTGCATAAACGTTAAATATAAATAATTAACACTTACAACAGTCTGTCAACCCATCGATTGACATACAACTAAACAATTGGGATTAGTGTACGCCAAATATCATCCCAATACCGGTGTGGGGTTTCAGTCAACACACAGATTTTATTTGTACAGTTGGGCGATGTGTAAACTATATCGTCCCAATCAATATCAGTCAAATAAGTATACATAAACAAATCGTCTGATTTATAAACGAATATTTATTTTCATTCATATACATGTTAAAAATTATATTTTTTAACGATAAAATATTTATTTCAACACATGAATATATTATACAGTTCATTTATACAATAAAAATGATATTTTTATTGTTCTAACATATTTTAGAAAATTTTGGCAGCATAACGGCGCGATACTAGAACCGGAATAAGGACTAGCCTTTTCCCTCACCTAATACTGGCTCGCGCCATACGCATACCAATTCCAATCAATTCCATCACATCCCAAAACAAATTCAACCAATTAAATTAATCAAAACAAACAACCAAACATCCATGGTTTCAATCAAAGGTGTCGGGTGCTACTAAGCATCGTCTGCATCCTAGTATATATTTAACTGTAAACAAAATTAGTGTGAGAAGTTCTCACCTTTGGTTTCCACTCCGTCAGCCTTTATTGGATAGTTTGGATTTGGATTTGTTCCAACGCATTGTGTTCCTCGCCGCGATCCCAACTAATCTGTTTCACGTAGTTTATATTAAAAATCACATTTTTAACACGATGTTTACATTTTAAATATCACATTTTTAACAACGCTATATATATTAAAAATCATATTTTTATAGTGCTATGTATACATTAAAAATCATATTTTCACAGTGCTATGTATACATTAAAAATCATATTTTTACACACGCCACATGCAATTAAAAATCACATTTTTTTTTATAGTGCTACTACATAATTAAAAATCACATTTTTATATTACTACTATATAAATAAAAATCACATTTTATCTTCTAAAAATTATATTTTTACAAAACTAAAAATCATATCTTTATAGTGTTAAAAATCATATCTTTTTATGAATAAAAATAATATTTTTTCATATATATAAAATTTATCTTTTCATAAATAAAATTCATATCTTTTCATAAATAAAAATCATATCTTTTCACATACAAAAATCATATCTTTTCATAAATAAAAATCTTATATTTTCATAAATAAAAATCATGTATTTTCATAGTTATTCATGTAAAAAAACTGATTTTTAAATTACTATTCATTAAAAAAACTGATTTTTATGTTGCTATTCATTAAAAAAACTGATTTTTATATTGCTATATAATTAAATTAAACTAATCATTTAAAAAAACTTACAGGTGGTGCAGGGGGAGGGGCGAAGCAGCGCTACTTGTCTGAGGAGGAGGAAAGGCAGCAGCTTTCAGTTTTGGGGTCCTCTGGTTCGAACGGAGGGCGGAGGAGCTGGTGCTGCAGAGGGTGGAGGCTCCAGACACAGGGACGCCGGTGGTTCAGCAGGAGAAAGAGGAGAGAACTGTCATGGAGGTGGATTGCGGGGTGCGGTGGTAGCTCGATGGCGGCTAGGGTTGAGCGTTGTGGTGGTCTCGCGGTGGAAGGTTCTGTGATAGAGGGTGGAGGATGGGAAGCAGAGCGGAGGGACGACTGAGGTGATGACTTTGATGGGAGGAGCGATGGGACAAGAGAGAGATGGTGGCTATGTTTTTTTTCGAATGAAAGAAATCGAGTTGGTGAAGGAGGAAATAACGACGCAATATTATATGAAAGAGGGTTAAATTTTGATTTGCCAAAAAGGTTTTTATGTACATATACATATATATTATTTAAATCATAAAAATATGACTTTGTTTCCGAACTCCAAATCAAACCCAATGACCGTCGCACCTAACCAAATAATCCCATTTCGGACACAATGGGATATGTTCCGCAAGCCAATTTAACTGTTTCGATTAGTTTCCATCAAAATTAAAATATAAATCAATATATATTGAATTTGAATGCACATTTTAATTTACTGGGGCCACATACTAATTTCAAAAATTCCAAAAAAGTAAGTCTAGCTATGTTTTGACGATACGGTCCTAACAAAACTAGTTTCATCGAATTTGGAGACCATTTGAAAAATGGTCAATTTCCAGTCGATTAAATTCAAACTGAAATTACCAAACGCATTTAAATTCACCACGCTCACATATTAATTCCAAAAATTATGAAAATTAGAATCTAGCAATAATTTGACATTCCGGATCCAAAAAATGAAAAGACACTTCCTTTCAAATGTGTGAAAGGTCGCAACATCTCAGAACCGTCACAAATAGTGAAAAGACACTTCCTTTCAAAATTGAAAAAATGACAGTTATATGTCGACATGTATATATATGTATGTCGACATATATATGTACAAAATTGAAATTTGAATATTTTTCAAGTGTTTTGATATATATATAATTCTAGAAATTCTTGAATTAAAATATAGTGTTATAAATAAATATTATAAAGAAAATAATATGAAAACATAAATATAAACTATATAAACATATTTATAAAATTATAGAGTTTAAAACTATATAAATATAAAGTATATAAAATATAAATATAAAAAACTTATAAAGTATAAATCTATAAGTTTAAACTAGATAAAAATAGAAAGTAAAATAGAGAGGAAAGAGACTGAAGATAGAATTTGAAAACAGAATTCGAAATTATTTTGAATTTGAACTTGGAGTGCTATTCAGAGTCTTAGGTAATCTAGACTCTATAACTCTATGTATCTTGAACTCTTGAAATCTTGAATACTCATGAGTCTTGAAATACCTCTGAATTATGAATCTCTACCATCTTTAAAACTGTACAGTCTTCAGTAATAATTCTTGTATGTAAATCCTTCATACGTATGTATATATATGTATTCTAGACAAAGGTGGTAGTATATATTTTATAATCAGTTAATATTTAAATAAGGTTGTTGTCATAAAAACTCCATTCTCCAACAATCTCCCCCTTTTTGATGATGAAAGCCTTAGTTTATAAAATATCATACATGTACATACCTATTGATGATTGTAATGGCCCGATTTCTAACTAACGATGTTAATACAAATTGTTGACAGTAATTAACAAATTTATAAATACAATTAAAACTAATACTTGAAACACAATTCAAAATAAAATTTTCCTTGCCTATGTAAATAATTGTGTATGTTTACTGAAGATAGAGAGAGGTTTTTTCAATCATCTTCGCAATCCTCGGGTTCAAAAATTCTAACATGTAACAAATGAGAAATACATGTGCTGCATACACTAGAGAGTAGGCAAGAACCAGATAATATTAGATAGAAACCTATACAACATTGGCTGAAATATCCTGTGTACATGGGAAATTTCAGTTTTACTTAAACATGAAAGTAAAGCAAATATTTTAAAATTATTTGTGTAAACTCAAAAGCCATGTGAAACACCTGATGTTCTCAGCCGAAAAGATAAATACAACTTGGCATAGATGATATATGCTGCCATTTCTTTTCACCAATCAAACCAGAGAAAAGAGTGAGATTGCTTGATAAAACATTTAGTACACATGCATTTAAGGAGATATTACTACAGCAGCCATTTTGTGTATAATATGTACAAGATAGTACCGATTCATATGGTTTCATAGGACTAAAACACTTCGGAAAAAGGGAAGATCGTGGTTTTTGCATCCAACTAGCTAGTAAAGGCTAGTTTTCCCCTTTTCAGTCATTCCAAATCAGGCTGAGCACTTTGTTCATGTTTTCTTTTCCCGTACGTTCATTTAATGCATAATATTTTATGATTTTATCAACCCTATATAAAGGGGCATATCCATGCATTTCTCCTCACAAAATCAGTAAGAGCAAAATCAGTAGGAAAAAGGAGTAAAAGAATGAGAGCACCAAACTTTACTGGTGAGTAAACATTCATTTTTCTCGGATGAAATCATATTTAGACTGTGTTGGATATACATGAGTAATTCGTAATTGAACATGATGAAATTCATTTCGAAACCTTGAATGTTTGTGTGAGTAAACACATCATCTTTTGATTTTCTGATGAAAACATAATGTTTAACTTGTGATGAGTGAACATGAGTAATTCGGACTGGTTTTGATGGAAACTTTGTTCTGAAATCATGTATGAGACCTTGCTGGACTATGAACCCACTGTTAAACATACCCCCTATATTACTCTATAAATTTATACTCTTCTAAACCCAAATGGTATTTGTAATACATAGATTTATGTGGTTGTGAAGAGCACCAGTTAGTCATAGAAATATATATATAGAGAGAGAGGTTATTACATATTCATACGTGCTAAGACACACAACAAAAGGGAAAGAAAAAAAAAATCTTCCACCACAAATTAGTTTTAGGTACAGTCCTAAACCAATTAGTGTTTTAAAACCATGATTGTAGGATGTAAAGGTGTGGTTTTTATTTACTGGAAAGGTGAGGTATAGATTTCCTAATTGGAACTTAGGATTTATTTTATCTGAAAAGTATGTATTCTCAAGTCATTTAAAAAAAATATGCCAGTTGAAACCATTATATGAAAGTATAAACAAAATGGCCAATTAGTTATTTGACTATGAACTAGTGTGAGGGTTTGGGATGGTCATGGTGTCAATACCACGTGACTGGAACCTGGAATGTTAGGTCAGTGAGTGGAAGGGCTATAGACCCTGTTGGATCAGCAAAATGCTTTTATTTACAGTCCGGGGACGTAACCATTTTCCGATCAGGTTGGTCGGAGGCGGGAAAAATGAGTTGGAATAGTTTCTGTATGTCGTGTGCACGTGTGTCAGTGGAGACGGCACCCGAGTATGGACCGACATGAGTGTGCACGTGCACACTGAGTTGTGCACGGCGTAGTTTGGGTACTGGGAATTATAGGACTGAACTAAATACCAGAAGGCTTTTAGAGGTTGGGTCTGTGAACTTGAAATGAATGGTAGGGGCAGATCATCGAAGCAAGGTGGCACGGCTGTAAGTAAGGAAATGGAGGGGAGCGAGGTATAAACATTGGAGAGGAAGTGAAACATTTGTAAGTATAGTGTGAAGGAAGTTAAGTTTAGCAGCATATAAAAACGAGTGTGTGTGTAGCATCTGGGAAACATGATGGAGTAGATTGCTCACTGGAGTTTAGTGGAGATGCATGGTTTCACGGCAGTCTAGTGATAAGAAAAATGAAGTGTAAACATGGCAAGGGAGGAGCATCAATGAGTAAATAGGAAGGGAGAAAAATGATGGGAATCATCTTCAGTAGCAGATCTCGGCCTTTGTGTTAAAAGGGTGACGTGGACTTCTGGAATGGGGCGGACGTGGGAGGCTGGTCACTGGAGGGGGATGAGTGGCGGAGGAGCCGGGGGTTCACGGCAGAGGGAGTGAGGCAGCGTCAAAATGTACACAGGAAGGGGGAGATCAGTATGAAGTGGGAAGAAAAATGGGAATTAAACATTCATAGCAGGTCTCTTTTTTTGTGTACAAGCATGGATGCGGACGTGGGCCATTAAGCTTGGGCTGGCAATGATTTGCCACGTATCAAAATTTGAGAAAAATAAATAAGGTTGGGCTGAATTCTTTGTTTCCAGGACGCCCGAAAAGAATCAGAAATAAAAAAATGGGGAAATTTGCCTAGTTGAGTTTTTAAGCATGATTCAATAAGTTAGTTTTCCACTATCAACTTGTTCCTAAATAATAAGTGTGATTACTTGTATCCATCTAACAATTTTAAAGTAGATGATATACACTTATATATATTTATATAATTAATGTTTTAAGATTAAATTATTTCTTTAGTAATCAAATAACAATTAAATGAGAAATTTTCCAATTATTTTAAAACTATGGGGTTGGTAAATTGATGTATTTTATCCGCAACTATCGGAAGGTGGTAAACTGTGATTAAATAATGGAATTATTTTAATTAACATTTTTGTTTTTTTAAATCAAATTAAGTCGATGACTGTTTAAAATGGAAAAATGATTTTAAACTTATATAATACTGGAATTCACTTTTGAATATAAAAATCTGTTCTACCACTTGTCCCTAAAGATACCAACGATGATCGTTTCGAAGTGTCCAGATCTATATTCCACTTCAATTTGGTTTTTACATCGCAAGTCAAATAATCATCGAAGATAATATAAGACGGAGTTATGCAAGGGCTATTCTTGAATAGTGCCTTCAGTTTGTCCAGTCCTAAGGCAACTTGTATGGATGAATGTATGACGGAGTAATTCTAACTAATCATGTACGTTGATCTCTCCAAACACATTTATATGGTGGCAAAGGAATTCGTTTCTCATGCTTTATTCCTATAATATCTTTTTGGGTAAGTCAATTAGTGGTTAGCGAGTTTTGACGATGTATCATTCAAAGTAGATAAAGAAATGATGATTCAAGGTAAGTCTAGCCTCAGGCCTCACAACCAGGAAATGACAAAAATCGGGCAGGCAGCATGGCTATATGGGTCGCTCCCATTGCATCATTTATATAGAGAAATTCCTTTTGTTTCTTATTCTATCGATTCTGTCCCATTCTGAAATGGTTGTCATACACAAACATTGGTTATATGCATTCGATACACTCAAGAGAAATGAGTGGTCGGTCATGTGTGGGCCGGGTTGCAAGACATTCTTGTTGAACCTTGTGTATTCCCCTCTAGAGATAAACTATCGGAAGGTGGTTCCATACCTTGTCATAGTTGGAAATCCATTATCCCTGAGCGCCAAGAAGTTTTGTTTGTATACTATATAGGAGAATGTGAGATGCAAGCATTCTTCTAGATTCTAAATTATTTATGGAAAACCCTAGGCACTATGATAATATCTGATTTAAGGTATACAAAGGGTTTTATTCTCATAAGATAAAAACCCGTTCCGTACTTACAGCGTGGTCTTATGAGATATGTTGTATTTTCTTTTACTTGTTTTAAAATCATTTACTCATACCAGTCCCCTGACTGACCCGAAGTTTATTTTTCTGTATTTTCCTTAAACTCTTGGGTACTCATAACACTTGCTATGCATAGACAAGTGAATCAGGTCATGATTTAACTTGGAAAAATTGGATGGAAACTTTCTGCGTGCTAGTCTACCTATTATATCTATGTATAATTAAAGTCTGCAAGTTTGGTTATCTATGATGTTATGTATAATTAAAGTTGTACTATGGAATGGCATGTACCCCTAGATCTAATACACTCTGATGTACTATGTTCTAATGTCTAATATTATGTAGTATTATCCTTTGCTTAAATTTTTCTATGAGATTCTGATGTTTTCTTTAGTTCTATCTTGTATCTATTTCTTATTCTTATATAATGACACGACTTTTGATGTGTTCAAAAGTTGGTTTGTTACAATTGGTATCAAAGCTTAGGTTACTGAATACCTAGGCTTTGGGTGAGTGCAAGAGAGCATATTTTTATAAAGATATAAAAAATATATAGTAAGATCTACTTGAGTAATATACTTATGTCAGTTATATCCAATCCAGTTTTGATTTTCAACCTGTTATATTCAGGTGATTAAAAATGACTAACCGTGGATGAAGAGGTCGACCTAGTGGGACTACCACTACCAATGGTAATACTGCCACTCAGGATCAAGTAGAAACAGTGGAAGAAGTTGCGCTAGTTCACCAAAGGTCTAATTTTGCAACTATCAGTAAGGAGTATACAACTTTGGGAGGGAAGGCATTCAAAGGGATTGAATCTTTCATTGAAGTTCAAGCTTGGTTGAGGTCCTGTGAGAGGATTTTCAAAGGGATGAAATTGAACGATGAGCAGAAGCGTCTTTTAGCTTCATGGCAACTCCAAGGATCTGCTACAATCTAGTGGGATGCTCAAACTGCGAATGTTCCTGAGGACCACTTTACTTGGGAAAAATTCAAAGAGGCATTCGAAGCACAATTTCTTCCTACCGCAGGCAAAACTAGAATGTATCAGGATTTTATAGATCTTAAACAACGAAGCATGACAATAGGGAAGTATGAAAATAAGTTTAATGCACTCGCCTGCTTTGGGCCAGAACTAATCAACACCCCACTCAAGAAGAATGAAATGATTATAGCAGTGTTGAAGGATAGCTTGCAAGTTAAAATGATTAGGCATATGAAGATTCCATTTGTTGATCTAGTGGACATGACAGTTCGATATGAGGCACTAGTGGGAAAGAAGCCAGTTGCAAAGGCATAGATAGGAGAAACCAGTGCAGAAAATCCCCATAAAAGGAAATTTAACCCGAATTGGAAAAACAAGGGACAACTAAAAGTAGGGAGAAGGCTAAAGAGCGGTTTAAAGATAAAGAATGCCACAACTGCCGTCAAAAGGGGCATATTGCAAGGTTCTGCAAGAAGCTAGCAACGAAAAAGCCACAACAACCTCAGCAACAATAACAACCTCAATAGCAGAAACAACATCAAGCGCCTGGTAATGCGATGGTCATGAAGATTCTCTGCTTTAATTGCCATCAGCCCAGACACATGGTTAAAGACTGTCCGCTCATGAAAAAGGCACAACAACCAAAGGTCTACGCGATTAAGATTGAACCTTCAACCTCACAGGATGTGAAAGGAAAAGGAGTTCAAAAAGGTACCTTTGATTTAAATAGAATTGATGTTCATGTTTTATTTGATACCAGCGCCTCGCATAGTTTCATTTCTTCTGGAACAATAGGAAAATTTCAATTTATCCCAAAAATTTCCCCAAATCGGATTTGCGTATCTAATCCCATTGGCAGAAAAACTAAATTAAAAATGTATTGCGATAATGTGGCCATCTTTTACCTTTCACATTCCTTTCTTTTCGATTTCTATATTTTGGATTTTAAAGGATTTAATTTTATACTCGGGTTAGACTGGTTAAGTAAATTCCAGGCTAAGATTAAATGTGATAAAGAAATCGTAACTCTAATAACCAATATAGGAAGTAAAGCTAGAATATCGTGTGGAAAATCTATTATTCATATATGTAGTTTCTTGTATGCCTTGGAAGCACCACAAGAAAATTTGGAGATGTTAGAAATAGCTAGAGATTTTTTTGACGTACTTAAAGAAGTTAAAAGTTTATCCCCAAATCGCGAGATAGAGTTCTGAATCGATCTAATTCCAGGAGCGAGACCGTTAGTTCAACCTAAAAGACGGATGGCACCAAAGGAAGTCATGAAACTCGAAAAGCAAACTCAAAATTTGTTGGCTAAAGGGTTGATCTAGCCAAGTTTTTCAAGCTGGGGTTCAGTAGTAGTTTTTGTGGTTAAATCTAATGGATCATTAAGACTGTGTGTTGAATATATAGAGTTAAATAAGGTGACCATAAAGAATAAGCATCCTTTACCCTGAATTGACGATATGTTTGACCAATTGAATGGAGCCACGGTATTTTCTCAAATGGACTTAGCAACAGGCTTTCATCAGTTAAGTATTGCCGAAGATAGTGTTCCTTTAACTGCTTTTAGAGGCCCAGATTTCTTTTATGAGTGGTTAGTTATGCCATTCGGACTGACCAACGCACCCGCATATTTTGTTGACCTGATGAACCGTGTCTTTAGGAAGATTCTCAACAAGTTTGTTATAGTTTTTATTGATGATATCTTAATCTTTTCGAAGACAGAAAAAGAACATCAATACCATTTTAAATTGGTATTAGAGACTCTGTATTGAAAGCAAAGTTTTCTAAGTGTCATTTCTAGCAATCTGAAGTCGGATTTTTGGGCCATATTGTAAATGGAGATGGTAGTTCTGTGAGCCCTATCAAAGTAAAAGCAGTGCAATAATGGAAATAGCCCCGAACGTCGATGGAAGTCCGTAGTTTCTTAGGACTGGCAGGATACTACAAGAGATTTATCCAAATTATTCTAAGATATCTTCTCATCTAACTAAGTTGACTAAGAACGGTGAGAAATTTATATGGGGTCCAAAATGTGAAGAAGCTTTCAAGGAATTGAAGAAGAGATTAACAGAAGCACTGGTTCTTGCTGTTCCGGATGGAAAGAGCGGATTCGCTGCATATACTGATGCTTGTGGAGTTGGATTTGGCGCAATGTTAATTGAAAATGGACGTGTGAATGCGTATGCTAGTAGACAATTGAAGATCCACGAAAAGAATTACGCTACACACGATCTAGAGTTATTCGCAGTTGTCTTTGCATTGAAAATGTGGAGACACTACCTGTTAGGAGAGAAGTTCGACCTTTTCACTGATCACAAATCGTTGAAGTATCTGTTTACGCAAAAGGATCTAAATCTAAGGCAACAAAGGTGGTTGGAATTCCTTGCATCATATGACCTGGATATTATCTATACGCTAGGAAAAGCTAATGTCGTAGCAGACGCTCTAAGCAGAAATGCAATCCTATCTCTTCTAGAAGCAACTCCAGCACTCCAAGAAAGAATAATAGCAAATCAAAGAAAAGATGCAAATCTGGAGAAGTAAATCCAAGGAGTTATAAGGGGAGGGGAGTCAGATTTTGAAGTGGATAGCCAAGGTATTCACAGAATAAATGGGAGACTGTGTGTTCCCGACATTGATGGGCTAAGGCAAGAAGTTTTGGCGGAATGCCATAAATCAAAGCTGAGTATTCATCCAGGAGCGCACAAAATGTATAGAGACATAAAACGAGTGTTTTAGTGGCCTAGAATGAAGAGAGATATTCTGGCCTATATAAACAAGTGTTTATGTTGTCAGTAGATAAAAGGTGATCATCAGAAAGCAGCAGGATTATTGCAACCTTTGGAGATTCCCAACCGGAAGTGGGAAATGATATCAATGGATTTCATCGATGGTTCACCCAAGACTAAAAGGGGAAACAAAGGGGATTGGGTTATCATAGATCGACCGATGAAGAGTGCATGTTTTATTTCGATGAAACCAACTCGTACTGCAGCTTCATTTGCCGAGATTTTTATAAGGGAAATTGTACAACTACGTGCAGTCCCAGTTAGCATTGTAAGCGATAGGGATCCCATCTTTACCAGCAAATTCTGGGATGCTCTTCAAACCACTTTGGGGACCAAGCTGAATTTAAGCACAGCTTACCATCCTCAGACAGACGGTCAAACAGAAAGAGTGAACCGAATATTCGAAGACCTGTTGAGAGCATGCATTCTTGATTTTGGAGGATCATGGGAGGATCACCTACATTTAGTTGAATTCTCCTACAACAACAGCTACCAAGCTAGTATAGATATGGCACCATATGAAGCTCTCTATGGAAGACCGTGCAGATCACTAACTTGTTGGGTGGAATCAGGAAATAAACTTGTTCTCGGACCAGATATTATATGAGAGGCAACTGAGAAGATTAAGTTAGTCAAGAGGAAGATGAAAGAGATCCAGGATCGCCTAAAAAGCTACGTAGACAAAAGATGAAGGGATCTTAATTTTTCTGTTGGAGATTTTGTGTTTGTAAAGATTTCACCAATTAAAGGAGTGGTCAGATTGGTAAAACGGGAAACTTAGCTCTACGATATGTGGGACTTTTCCGTGTTCTTGAGAAGGTTGGATCTCTAGCTTATAGGCAGGAATTACCAGAAAGAATGGCAGGGATTCACAATGTTTTTCATGTGTCTCATCTTCGCAAATGTGTTCACGAACCATCTTTGATTTTGGAGCCGTCAGTTCAGAAGGATCTTGAGATCGAACCGGACTTGACTGTGATTTAGTATCCAGTCTATGTTATGGATAGAGAAGAGAAGCAACTCCGAAATAAGATTGTGAAGATGCTTAAGATACAATGGAGTGAAAATCCAAATGACTGTACTTGGGAAACGGAGAAACGCATCAGGGAAATCTATCCAGATTTTGTTTTGAACTAGGTGTTAGTTATCCTATGTTTGACTTGGATGTTATCATATGTATAATGGTATTGTATGACTTGTTATGGATGTTATCCTATGTCTGGAAATGGAATTTTGGGTTTTTCATTTCTGTGGATTATTGATACTTGAGGACTCAGTAATTCTTAGGGCTTATGAACACTTTCAGTTTATTATCACTTGTTCTGAGATCTACCCTTTGTCTCTTTACCAGATGGCACCCATTTTCAAGAGGACAGCAAGGAAGCGACTGACACCCCTTCAGATACTAAGGCTGCACGCAGGCATTAGCATACCTGAGGTGATAGGCCCTCAGGATAGGATCGGGCATGCTCAGCATCACGATGAGGGGGGATGGTATGTCGACTCTGAGGAGTCGGGTATCTATCATGGAGAGTCCTCCGTTGAGGAGGACAGTATGTATTTTCTGCAGGAGCCAGAGGATTATGAGGGAGAGGAAGCGCATGAGGAGGGATATACGGGTGATGGAGATGATGGAGGTGACAGTGATGACAGTAGCGACAGTGGCGACGACAATGACGACGGAGACGATGATATGGATGACCCTGAGGAGGAGGAGCCAGAGGAGGAGGAGGAGCCAGAGGAAGAGGAGCCAGAAGAGGAGGAGCCAGAAGAAGAGGAGGAGATTATACCCGACCAGCAACAGGATGACCCTTTGGTCGTGATCCCACTAGTGCCACGGGATGGGCAGTTAGCTGTCTTGTGGGAGCAGATCGCCCAGGATTTATTGCAGTTTCAGGTAGACAAAGGGCACTTGGAGATACCCATGGACTTTGGATACCCAGATATGATGTTATATCCACCTTCTCCTGTAGAGATCATAGATATCTCGAATGACGATGATCTTAAGGAAGATGATGTAGTGGAGGTAGATAATATATCAGATAAGGAGGAGGTAGTCAATATTTCAGACGATGAGGAGGTGATCGAGATTAGTAGCAGTAGTTCAGAGTAGTGTTGGGGCTAGGGTTTTATTGTACATATAGCAGTATTAGTAGCATGGCAGATGTGTATTATAGTAGTCTATAACTCGATGCTAGTCTAGTATAGTACCTATTGTCATATTATCTGATGTAACCAGTTTGATGTAATATGATATGATACATTATCTTTTGCTTATCTACTGTTTAAAATTTTCGAGGAAGAAATTTTTATAAGGATGATAGATTGTAATGGCCCTATTTCTAACTAACAATGTTAATACAAATTATCGACAGTAATTAACAAATTTATAAATATAATTAAAACTAATGCTTGAAACACAATTCAAAATAAAAAAATTCTTTCCCATGTAAATAACTGTGTATGTTTACTGAAGATAAAAAGGGGTTTTTTCGTCATCTTCACAATCCTTGGGTTCAAAAAATTTAACATGTAACAAATGAGAATTACAAGTGTCGCATACACTAGAGAGTAGGCAAGGACCAGCCAGGATTAGATAGAAACCTATACACCATTGGCCGAAATATCTTGTGTATAAGGGAAATTTCAGTTTCACTTAAACATGAAAATAAAGCAAACATTTTAAAATAATTTGTGTAAACTCAAAAGCCATGTGAAACACCTGATGTTCTCAGCCGAAAAGATAAATACAACTTGGCATAGATGATAGATGTTGCCATTTCTTTTCACCAATCAAACCAGAGAAAAGAATGAGATTGCTTGATAAAACATTTAGTACACATGCATTTAAGGAGATATTACTATAGCAGCCATTTTTGTGTATAATCTATACAAGAAAGTACCCATTCACATGATTTCATAGGACTTAAAAACTTCGGAAAAAGGGAAGATAGGGTTTTTGCATCCAACCAGCAAGTAAACGCCGGTTTCCCCCTTTTTAGTCATTCCAAAATCAGGCTGAGCACTCTGTGCATGTTTTCTTTTCCCATACGTTCATTTAATGCATAATATTTTATGATTTTATCAACCTTATATAAAGGGGCATATCCATGCATTTCTCCTCACAAAATCAGTAAGAGCAAAACAAGTAGGAAGAAGGAGTAAAAGCCTGAGAGCACCAAACTTTATTGGTGAGTAAACATTCATTTTTCTCAGATGAAATCATATTTAGACTGTGTTGGATATACATGAGTATTACTAACTGAACATGATGAAATTCATTTCGAAACCCTAAATGTTTGTGTGAGTAAACACATCATCTTTGGATTTTCTGATGAAAGCATAATGTTTAACTTGTGATGAGTGAACATGAGTAATTCTGGACTGAGTTTGATGGAAATTTTGTTCTGAAATCATGTATGAGACCTTGCTGGACTATGAACCCATCGTTAAACATACCCTTGTATTACTCTATAAACTTATACTGCTAAACCCAAATGGTATTTGTAATACATAGATTTATGTGATTGTGAAGAGCACCAATTAGCCATAGAAAAAAATGTATATATATAGGTTATTTACATATTCATACGTGCTAAGAGACACAGCAAAAGAGAAAGAAAAAAACAAAACAACTCTTCCACCACAAATTACTTTTAGGTGCAGTCCTAAACCAATTAGTGTTTTAAAACCATGATTGTAGGATGTAAAGGTGTGGTTTTTATTTACTGGAAAGGTGAGGTATAGAATTCCTAACTGGAACTATTATTTGGGAAAAGTATTGGGTTTTATTTTGTCTGGAAAGTATGTATTCTCAAGTCATTTCAAAACAAATAAATATATGCCAGTTGAAACCATTATACTAAAGTAGAAACAAATTAGCCAATTAGTTATTTGACTATGAACTGTTGTGAGGGTTTGGGATGGTCATGGTGTCGATACCACGTGATCGGAACCTGGAATGTTCGGTCAGTGAGTGGAAGGGCTACAGACCCTGTTGGATCAGCAAAATGCTTTTGTTTACAGTCCGAGGACGTAACCATTTTCCAATCAGGTTGGTTGGAGGCGGCAAAAATGAGTTGGAATAGTTTTCGTATGTCGTGTGCGTGTGTAAGTGGAGACGACACCCGAGTATGGATCGACATGAGTGTGTACGTGCACACCGAGTTGTGCATGGCGCAGTTTGGGTACTGGGAATTATAGGACTGAACTAAATACTAAAAGGTTTATAGAGGTAGGGTCTGTGAATTTGAAATAAATGGTAAGGGCAGATCATCGAAGCAAGGGGACATGGCTGTAAGCAAGGGAATGGAGGGGAGCGAGGTATAAACATTGGAGAGGAAGTGAAACATTTGTGAGTATTGTGTGAAGGAAGTTATGTTTAGCAGCATATAAAAACGAGTGTGTGTAGCATCTGGGAAACATGAATGGAGTAGACTGCTAGCTGGAGTTTAGCGGAGAAGCATGGTTTCACGGCAGTCTAGGTATAAGAAAAATGAAGTGTAAACATGGCAAGGGAGGAGCATCAATGAGTAAATAGGAAGGGAGAAAAATGATGGGAATCATCTTTAGTAGCAGATCTCGGCCTTTGCGTTAAAAGGGTGACGTGTACTTCTGGAACGGGGCGGACGTGGGAGGCTGGTTACTGGAGGAGGATGAGTGGCGGAGGAGTTGGGGGTTCACGGAAGGGGGAGTAAAGCAACGTCAACATGTATACTGGACGGGGGAGAACAGTATGAAGTGGGAAGAAAAATGGGAATTAAACATTCATAACAAGTCTCATTTTTTTATGTACAAGCATGGATGCGAACTGGGCCATTAAACTTGGGCTGGCAATGATTTGCCACGTATCAACATTTGAGAAAAATAAATAAGGTTGGGTTGAAGTCTTTGTTTCCGGGCCGCCCAAAAAGAATCAGAAATAAAGAAATGGGGAAATTAGCCAAGTTGAGTTTTTAAGCAAGATTTAATAAGTTAGTTTTCAACTATTAGCTTGTTCTTAAATAATAAATGGGATTACTTGTATCCATCTAACAATTTTAAATAGATGATATACACATGTGTATATATATATATATATTTATAATTAATATTTTAAGAGTAAATTATTTCTTTAGTAATCTAAATAAAAATTAAGTGAGAAATTCTCCAAGCATTTTAAAACTGTGGGGTTAGTAAAATTGATGTATTTTATCTGCAAATATAGGAAGGTGGTAAACCGTAATTAAATAATGGAATTATTTAAATAAACATTTGTGTTTATTTTAAATCAAATTAATTCAATGACCAACTAAAATGGAAAGATGATTTCAAACTTATAAAATACTGGAATTCACTTTTGAATATAAAAACTTGTTCTACCACTTGTCCCTAAAGATATTAACGCTGATCGTTTCGAAGAGTCTGGATCTATATTCCACTTCGATTCGATTTTTACGTTGTAAGTCAAACAATCATCAAAGATAATAGAAGACGGAGTTATGCAAGGTCTATTCTTGAATAGTGCCTTCGATTTGTCCAGTCTTAGGGCAACTTGTATGGACGAATGTCTGACAGAGTAATTCTAACTAATCACGTTCGTTGATCTCTCCAAACGTATTTATATGGTGGAGGAGGAATTTGTTTCTCTTGCTTTATATTTATAATATATTTATGGGGAAGTCTAGTAGTGGTTGGCGATTTTGACGATGTGGCATTCAAAGTAGATAAAGAAATGATGATTCAAGGTAAGTCTAGCCTCAGGCCTCACAACCAGGAAATGAAAAAAAATCGGGCAAGCAGCATGGCTATGTGGGCCGCTCCCATTAGGTTGTATCATCACCTATCTAGAGAAATTCCTTTTGTTTCTTATTCTACCGACTCTGTCCCATTCATGAAATGGTTGTCGTACACAATCATTGGTGAAATGCATTCGATACACTCAAGAGAAATGAGTGGTCAGTCATGTGTGGGCTGGGTTGCAAGAAGTTCTTGGTTAACCCAAAGTATTCCCGTCTAGAGATACACTATTGGAAGGTGGCTCCAAACCTTGTCATAATCGGAAATACCTTATCCCTAAGCGCCAAGCGGTTTTTTTTGTATACTATATAGGAGAATGTGAGATGCAAGCATTCTTCTAGATTCTAAATTATTTGTGGAAAACCCTAGGCACTATGATAATATCTGATTTAAGGTATACAAAGTGTTTTATTCTCATACGGTAAAAACCCGTTCCGTACTTACGGCGTGGTCTTATGAGATAAGATATGTTGTATTTTCTTTAACATGTTTTAATATTGTTTACTCATACCAGTCCCCTGACTGACCCAGAGTTTATTTTTCTGTGTTTTCCTTAAACTCTTTGGTACTCATAACGCTTGTTATGAGCTGACAAGTGAATCGGGTCATGATTTAACTTGAAAAAGCTGGATGGAAACTTTCTGCGTGCTGGTCTACCTATTATATCTATGTATAATCAAAGTCTGCAATTTTAGTTATCCATCATGTTATGTATAATTAAAGTTGTACTATGGAATGGTATGTACCCCTAGATCTAATATACTTTGATGCACTATGTTCTGATATATAATATTATGTAGTGTTATCTTTTGTTTAAATTTCGCTATGAGATTTTGATGTTTTCTTTAGTTCTATCTTCTACCTATTTCTTATTCTTATATAATGACACGACTTCCGATGTATTCGAAAGTTGGGTCATTACAATGATGATCCTTCTAATACTCCCCCTGTTTATATGAATCCTATAAATTAAGTCTATATTTTATAATTTCTCCCCCTTTGGCATTATCAAAAAGAATTTCTAAAGATACTCCCCCTAAATCGTATACTTATCTAAACATATCTTATAATTAAATTTATACTATAAATTTCTAAGATATATAAATAAAATCCCCAGAATCCTAAATCCATTTATATATCCTAGCATAAAATACTCCCTCTAAATCCATGTTATAAATGATTCTAATGATTAAATATAACTATCCTTGATTTTGATTATAATCCTAAAAGATTATAACTCCCCCTAAAATTATCACTACACCATAATGGTCATTTGGTAACACTTATTTTTTTTAATTACCAACACTTATTTGGGTTGTAAACTAATAACTGTAATATGTGTTGCTATAGTAAAAATGTGACGTGATAGGAAAAAATTGTGAAGGACAAAAAAACCAAAAAAATTGACCAAAAGGACAAGGGGCAAAAAACTTGTCCAAAAGGACAAGTTTTAGTGCAAAGTGGAAAAACATGGGACCCCCCTGAAATTCACCATTTGCACTAAAACTTGTCCTTTTGGGCAAGTTTTTTAGTGTTTGTCCTTTTAGGCAAATAATTTGGTAAGTCTGTCCTTTTGGGAAAAATCCCCAAAATGTGACACCAAAGATACATAATTATAATCTTTTTATTGGCAACACTTATTTGTGTTGGCATGCCCGGTCAAACCTTATGTTCTAAGGGCAAAATTGTAAACATCCTGTTCTTTTCCCTCACAACCCTAATCCATCTCCTCTCTCTAATGCTTATTCATCTATGGCCGCTCCACAACGGAAAAAAAACGATCGCTTCATACTTCTCATGGCTTCAAGGAATCCAATATCAGGCGAAAAAAATCGCCTTTTCAATTTAAGGTTTTATAATGCTAATTTAACACCCAGTTTGAATTTTCTAAATCAATTCAAGAATAGAGTATTAAACTAGTTTGAGTTTTCTAATTAGCACATTGATACTTCAGAGCATTAAATTTCATTTGTATTTTGAACTCAAACGAGTATATTGTTTCATGTGAAGTCTTTTGAAATTGGTATAGTATCTCATATACTGGTCTGGACACGTTTGAGGAGTAATTGTAGGTGTTCATGGGCTTCGTACTTAAATCCGAGAGTTCATCAGCAACCATTCAGCCTAATATGCCTAGCTACGGAGACCAGGTTATAGTTCAAACACATTCAGAGGTCCTAAAGGATAAACTTTGGCGCAAAGAGGGTAAACGAAATAGGCATGGACTTCGTGGTGGGCTCGGACATGTCACATATGTTGGTAGTTTTTATTCATTGCTAGTAGCAAGCTGGAAAAAAGAAACTGTTTGATGATCTGATTGGTAAAGGTGATGGGTTAAAGTCAGCTGCCCCTTCCCAAGGAACAATGAGGCAATTAGTGGGTGAAAAACTTAAAGTTGAGGAGATAAGAGTTCCACTTCAACAGCACCTGTGGGACCAAATGAAAATTTGGTATTGATTATATCAAGGGTGATATTATCTAATTTATGATGAAACCGCTGTTTTTTTCTTTTACTTCATGTTCAAGTAATCTATGTTTACATACTAAATATAATAGTTTTACGAGAGAAGAGCTAGCACCAACATAATTACTTGTCTTTGAAAGCCTACATAAATATGTCAGTTGATGCTAAATGCTAGAAGTTCATGATATTGCCTTCAGCATATCGATCTCATGTTGAAATCTAATTTTGTTTTATTTGTTTCTTGGTTCCTAGGATTTTGGAAGTAAATTAGAAAATACAAAAGTGGAGGAAATAAATTTCCATGATATTAAGTTGCAGTAGCATGTTAATTTCATGATTGATTAGTTTGAACACGCTGATGAAATTGTAAATTTGGTGTTCATTTGTTTTCTTGGAAGTAAATTAAAATGTAAGATGGTAGATAAGTGATGCCAACTTTAGTACTTCTAACTATCCAACATTGTTTTGACATGGTTTGTTTTAGAATACAAATTAAGTTGCATTTGGTTGTAATACTGATTTCTGTAGTATAGAACTTTGAAGTGTATCTATCAATATATGATTACTGTTGGAAATTTATGTGAATTGTTTAAAATATAGAAATAAGTGTATGATGGCTCCTATATGTGAATAGTCCCACATCATGGGATTATAAGAAAGATGCAAGTATTTATACTTGTTTCTAAGAAGTCATGTTGGGGCCTAGGGCTCCCAATGCATGCTTTGTTGTGAGGAGGGAGACCATGCATCATGAACACCACACATGCGCGCGCGACCGACCAACCGACTCGACCCGACCCGACCCAGCCCGGCTCGATTCGGTTCGGACTTGGGCTTGGGCCTTGGCTATGTGGTGTAGACACTTATATTTTTGGACCAGAAAACCTTGACTTTTTAAAACCGTTTTTATGAAAAATATTTCTGAGCCGACTTTATCATGAAGCGGTAAACTTTTGACCTGGTATTTCAGCAGATCCTATTTTCTCCTACTGCCCAGTATTTTCGATTAACCCTAATCCCCGTCTATATATTATCTTCAGTTGTAGACGAGATTAGTACCAAAAAAAACTCCTCTGCCATTAAATTATTCTTACCGAAATTTTTGAGCAGTTTTTTATTTCGAAAGTACAAATCTGCACTGATTTGTTGTGCAAGCAAATCAGTTACTGTTCTACGAGGCTATTTTATCCTAGAGGCGGCGGCGAGAGTACGAACTGGTTTTGCACCACCGACCAGATCGCCGAATCGTCTTCAAGAGAGCGACCTGGTCCGCGACTCAGCCATTATTTCCCAACAATTTGAAGACGATCCATGAAACAATGGCTTCGACTGCCCCACTTACATTCGGCGACCAAACATCTTCAACCTCGCTCATTTCTGATACATGTCTAGGGTTTGCTGTATTCATTTCTATGTTTATCTGTACATACCAGACCGCAGCTACCACTCTCGATATTCACTAAAGATCCCAGATCTAATAATTTGGCCTGATTGAACTTTCGGGTATACCATGGATCTGAAGAAATACATGTACGGTGAAGATGAGATATTTGAGTTGAGAGAGCTGATGCGCGATCATAAAGAGAAGTAAAGCTTCAGAACTTGTTTCCTACTTGCAACTTAATGCCTGGTATGGTTTTAGTTTTTTATCGTTTCTTTTTCTCCATGTGATGTTTGAAGTATGATAACTTATACAGTAATGTGCTTTGTCAATGCTAATTAAATTGGTTGTGAATGCCGAAGCACATATACATGGTTAAATGTAATTACACACTCAAGTGATGACCACGAGGTTGAGCAAGTAGAAATGCATGAATTGCGAAGTTCAGACTGTATTATGATGCATAAATCTCTCGATTTATATATATTTTTAGGGAAGATAAGAAGTGGCCAAAATAAATAATTGGTCAATACATTTGAAATGCATATGATTATATGGAAATGTCATTAAAATTTGACATTAATAGAATGTGTATGTTATTTGAAAAATGTCAGTAAGAATTGATATTAATAGAACACATATAATATTGGGAAATGTCACTAAAAATTTGACATTAATAGAATGGGTATGTTATTTGATAATGTCCTTAAGAATTGACATTAATTGGATGAATAGGTTTTTTTTTGCATCAAATAAATTGACATAGTTTATATGCAAGTGAAAAGATAGAATATAGAACACCTTTGTTGCATACATGTGGATAATTTATGTTAGTCTCTGAGTTTATGAATATTTTCCTATGAGAAAATATAAATTCTCAAACATATGAACATCTCAAAAAAATAGTAAGCATCAACAACCGACCAGTAAATAACAGAATGGAATCCGCAAGGAAACCATAAATGACAGCAACAATCAACCCAAATGAATGATTCTGGACAATTATTCTGGACAATTATTCTATAATACAACTGTAGAAAACCAGATCATATGACACGAATGTATTGGAACAGGCCAGGCCCTGCACCGCAGGCTAACCTGACTGAGGAGCCTCTTACGGCTATGATTACTGAGATTCGCCTTATTGGTGAATCAGAGGTTGGTGGGTAGACATTGGTGTTTCTCGCCATGTTTGTTATGATCGTGATACATTCACAATATACACGGTTGCTGACGATCAGAAAGTGTGTTGTGAGATTCTCGCACCACTTAAGCTGTAGAGACTGGTAATATGAAAATAAAACATATGATTGGAAAGACATTGATTCTTAAAGATGTGATGCATTTAATATGTTTGAAACATTCAAAATTGAAATCAAGCAAAAAGGAAAATTAAGAGACTACATAGTGATAGAGGGACAGAATATGAATCAAATTATATTCTGGATTTTTTATGTGATATATTGTACATAAGAGAACTGCACCATTTTCACCTGAAATGGAAGGTAAAGCTAAAAAAAATAGGACCTTTACCGAATTAGTAATTGTCATTTTATTAAATTTTGGTGCAGCAAAACATTAGTGGGGGGATATTTTATAGACTGTATGTTATGTTCTGAATAGAATCCCCAAATCTAAGAATAAAATTTCGCCTTATGAAATTTTAGAGAAATGTAAATCCAATATGTCATACTTTAGAACTTGGGGTTGCTTAGCATATGTTCGCATTCCAGACCCTAAGAGAATAAAATTGGCAAGTAAATCATACGAATGTGTATTTATAAGCTATGTTGTTAATAGCAAAGCATACAGAATTTATGACCTAAATACACATAATATAATTTGAATCAAATGATGCCAATTTTTATGAAACGAAATTTCTTTTTAAATTAAGGAATAGTGGGGGCACATCAAGTACGCCTATTAGAACAGAACTTAATAAAAGTTCTGAAGTTGAACCTAGAAGAAGTAAAAGAGCAAGAACCGTAAACGAATTTGGTTCGAATTTTTGTGATTTTACTATAGAGGAGGATCCCTTAAACCTCCAAGAGGCCTTATCTTCTTTAGATGCCAATTTTTTTACGAGAGGCTATAAATAATGAGATGGATTCTTTGAAATCCAATAAGACTTGGCATTTGACATATTTACCCTCTGGATGTAAATCTATAGGATGTAAATGAGTACTTAAAAAGAAAGCTAAAACCTGATGGTACTATTGATAAATACAAAATACGACTAGTAGCTAAAGGTTTTAGAGAAAAAGAAAATATAGATTTCTTCAACACTTTTTCACCTGTAACTAGAATAACATCCATCCGGGTATTAATCTCACTTGCTTCTATTCATAATTTATTAATACACCAAATGGATGTTAAAACCGCATTTTTGAATGGTGAATTAGAAGAAGAAATTCATATGGACCAGCCTGAAGGATTCGTAGTACATAGTCAAGAACATAAAGTATGCAAATTAGATATACCATTATATGGTTTAAAACAAGCACATAACAATGACATAAAAAAATTTGATAACTTTAATCATTTCACATGGTTTTAAAGTTAATGAAAGTGACAAATGCATTTATTACAAATCTGAGAATGACATTTGCACTATTATATGCCTTTATGTAGATGACCTACTCATCTTTGGGTCAAACATTCATGCCATAAACTCAGTCAAATCCTTATTAAATGCCAATTTTTTATATGAAAGATCTAGGTGAGATGAGTGTAATCCTTGGTATTAAGATTACTGGGTAAAAAAGGGGATTTTCTTTGGATCAATCTCATTAAAATGAGAATACTCTAAAGAAATACAATTATTTTGACTGTAAACATGCATATACACCATATGGTCTCAGTGTAAAGTTATTTAAGAACACTGATGAAGGTGTAAGACAGTCTGATTTTGCGAGCATCATTGACAGCCTTCGGTATGCCACTGAATGTACTAGACTCGACATTGACTATGTCGTGGGATTATTATGCAGATTTACCAGTATACCGAGTATAGTGCACTGACTGGAATATTTTATCTGATGATTCTATTGCGACCAGTGGCTATATATTTAGCATTGCTGGGAGAACTGTTTCTCGGAAATCTAAGAAACAGAATATCTTGACTCATTATACTATAGTTACTGGGATAAGAGCACTAGCCACAGCTAGTGAAGAAGCAGAGAACTAAAGAAATCTGCTAGTTGAGATCCCTATACGGGAAAGATAGACACCAGTGGTGTAATTGATTGTGATAGTTCTGCGGCTATTAAAAAAAGTATAGAACCGTTATAACAACGGTAGAAAACGACGTCGTAAGCACAATACTGTA
The DNA here is from genome assembly GCA_030737875.1 of Allium sativum. NCBI lineage: Eukaryota > Viridiplantae > Streptophyta > Magnoliopsida > Asparagales > Amaryllidaceae > Allium > Allium sativum. The sequence goes on from CM060926.1 coordinate 841,087,681, forward strand.
AAACAACATCACATGTATAGTGATGAAAGATTTGATGACTATTGAAAGAAAAACAGAACCGATAATACAATGGTAAGAAATGACAGTCGTATGCACAGTATTGTTAGAGGACATCACATATGAAGTGATGATAATTTGGCAGATCCTTTGACGAAAGGACTGACCAGAAAGAAAGTCCTTAATAATTCTAAAAGAATGGGACTATTGCCCTGAGATTGTGGAATCACGCACAATGGTAACCCGACCTAAATGACTGGAGATCCCAAGAAATAGGTTCAATGGGTAAAAATAAGTTGTGTAGTGATAGAAGTAGAACATGCTATTTAATAAACTAAGAAGCATGTATTCCTGAAGTGATTAGAGGATGAGTTAACAGAAACTCTTAATGAGATCTATACTCTATTTGGAGTGGAGTACCTACCTTCAGGAGTACTCTTGATAGACTCACCTGTGTGAATGTGGAAATGTGGCCGTTTCCTATGGAGTTTTGGGCAGAACTTCTAGAGCGTTCACTAAACTGGGATAGACGTGCATGGCCATAAACACACGGGCTTATTTGATTGCACTATAAAAAAGGTTGTGTGTGGTTTGATGTCAGGAATAGAGTTCAAGACTACGTGTCACTCTAGTAAAAACTGAATCTTACTCACTATGCAAAGGTTCAAGTCGGATGACACCTTTGTTTATGCACAGTCTTATGTTTTTAGAAACTGCTCAATAATATTTTAAAAATTCAAGTGGGGGATTGTTGGAAATTTATGTGAACTATGTGAATTATTTAAAATATAGAAATAAGTGTATGATGGCTCCTATATGTGAATAGTCCCACATCATGGGATTATAAGAAAGATACAAATATTTATACTTGTTTTTAAGAAGTCATGTTGGGGCCTTGGGCTTCCAATGCATGCTTTGTTGTGAGGAGGGAGACCATGCATCATGAACACCACACGCGCGCGACTGACCGACCGGCCCGGTCCGGCCCGGTTCGGTTCGGGCTTGGGCTTGGGCCTTGGCTATGTGGTGTAGACACTTATATTTTTGGACCAGAAAACCTTGACTTTTTAATATCGCTTTTATGAAAAATATTTCTGAGCCGACTTTATCATGAAGCGGTAAACTTTTGACCCGGTATTTCAGCAGATCATATTTTCTCCTACTGCCCAGTATTTTCGATTAACCATAATCCCCATCTATATATTATCTTCAGTTGTAGACGAGATTAGTACCAAAAAAAAAATCTCCTCTGCCATTAAATTATTCTTACAGAAATTTTCGAGCAGTTATTTATTTCGAAAGTGCAAATCTGCACGGATTTGTTGTGCAAGCAAATCAGTTCCTGTTCTACGAGGTTGTTTTATCCTAGAGGCGGCGGCGAGAGTACGAACTGGTTTTGCACCACCGACTAGATCGTCGAATCGTCTTCAAGAGAGCGACCTGGTCCGCGACTCAGCCATTGTTTCCCAACAATTACTAACATCATCTTCGTCTCTCATAAAAAATATGAGATATGTCAGTTCTTGGGTGATTTATTAAAGCATTATTTGAAAGACTTCAAATTAAACATGTTTGTATGTTCCACCGGAAACGAGTTTGAGTGGAAAAAGGGAGCTGATTCATGAATCCGAATTATTATTACTAAACTTTGGCAGTTCTTTCGCACCATATTCTCTTATCTGATTTATTAGTTGTGCATATCTGCAGTTACTTTGTCAGCGTTGTGAAAGATAATACATGAAGGGATATTCAACATGCTTGCACTATGTTGCATTTCCTTATAAGTTTAGTTGTATGTCTCTCTCTTTCCTGGAACAACTTTTAGCATTCGTTCTTGCATGGTAGTAATAACTGCACAAGTAATTTGCATATGTGGAGATGAGCAGTTCTAAGATATATAGTTTTATTCTCAATTTTGGATTATGTATTCACTGCCGATAATTGTTATGAATTAGTAATAGAAAGGCTATAGATCATTATTAATTTATTTCCCATTATTTCATTTAGATATGCCATTGGTTTGCATGTATGCCTCTTCATGTGCACCTTGCTCTTGTGCATGCATCCATGGTTGAAAGTATATCTCAACTTAAATGTATTTCTCAACTTGTTCAAAATTGAAATACCTTGTTAATGCAGGATGTCACCAACATATATTATGTTGAATTCAACACTGAGCAGCATATAGTGTTCACATTCTTGTGCACATCTCCATATGCTTGTGGGACTCAAAATCAACCTTTCAGTTGCTAGGAAGATATTGTTCCAGTGGGACTCACAGGTGATGATCTTTCGAGTGGTAGGTGTGAACCTTAAGGGTATCTCATGAACTGGTTGTTTCATGCATGAAATCTGGCATTTTTTTTACCATTCTCATTTTCTTAGTTAAGTGATTCATATTTTCCTAGTACATGCGATGAGGTTTGTAGGAGTATAATAACTGTTTGGTGGTTGGTAGGTAGTTTATGTCTAGTTTATATTATTTGCATAATGTTGACTTAAATTCAGTTATATCTATCCTCCCATCCTCTGTTATGTCCATGGTAGGTATTTAGTAGTTAACGGAAACTGAAAAGATATCTGCTACAAAATTTGGAGTTTTAACACTATTTCTTCCTTAGTAGTAAATAGTGATGTCCGCATGTGTGACTTAATAGAAACATTGATAGTTTCGTTGTCTAGTTTTACCTTGTTGCAACGAGGGATGAGTTCTTGCAATGCTCATCTTTTCATTACTGCATATTACATAAGATAGTTTTATATAAATGTTAGCTTTCCTAATGCTACACTATAATCTATACTATATTATAATTACTGAGTTACAAATAAGAGCGCACAAGCCTCCACGGTGTTTTGCTCTTATTAAAACTGAAAGGTCGCGTATTTCTTTGGCGCGTTAACATTTTCTTCTCCAGATCGTTTCCTCTTGCATCTGCCAATTTTCAGCCTCATATCCTACACCTCCCAAATGATTCCTGCCCTATCTATCTTCTCCTTATCCATGCGTTAGGTCAGTTTGTAGGTTTGCCCGCCACCGTAGGAGATTGTAATCTTGCCAATTCAATTTTCGTCGACTAGCAGCTGTTTCTGGGTATAATTCAGATCCAGGAATTCGCTTATGCCTACCGCAACAGCGAATGACCATTCAATCTTCCTTATCCTTTAGCCACCAAATAGCAGTCTCCTTCAAATTAAGTCTAGGTAATCAACTATTTATTATCTTTCAACTGTCTTCTAAAATAATATAACACAAAAGTTTTTAAGGTTATATGATCAATGCTTCAGGATTTTTTTTAATGTACTGTGTTATGGATCTTTCGTAACTGGAAATTGAAATGTTAGAAGGCAACATATTAAAATCTTTGGGGTTTATGTGATTTAGTTTAATATTAAATACTACCCCATTTACGGAAGTTTATTGAACCCGTTAACGGGTCATGTAAAATCGGTATTGTCAGCGGTCTAACATGATATTTGAAAACATTTGCAAATGCTTTTAATAGATTTTATACTCTTCAAATGCATGAGACCATTGTAGATAGAAGTATATAAGGCATATGATTCACTAAGTGAGTCAGTAAAGAAATGGACAGAAATCATAATACATAAGTACCGAAATACTGCCATCACAGGTAATATAGGTACATAATCAAACCGACCGTTAGGGAGGTTTCCCTACTGTAAGAGCCAAAAACAAATTGTCTGAGCCAATAAATCTAGGCATAATTTCCGCTCAACAATAATATTTTCTCCGTCGTTTCCTTCTTTCTCGATTCTTTCTCCCTTTGAAAATTCCTTTCCGCGTAATATTTTCACGCAGATTTTCTCGTCTCCAATCCGTCTCTTTCAAAACCCTATTTAAAACGCAAATTTTCTCCATCTCTTTCTCCTTCGGCATCTCCAAACCATCTATTTCGAACACCTATTCAAAATCAGAACTCCAATTTGTGCTACCTCTTATTTCTACAAATTTTCTTCTGCTGCAACTCGGAGATCTTGCCGCAAATATCATAAACGCACTTGAGTTTTGACCAAAAAGCTTGTGTTCTAGGGTTCCTTTATAGGAAGCATTCCAGGCTTTATTTTTTGGTTTATTTGCAGGTAACAAATTGTGTGCAATTTCTAAGTGGGTTGCAACCGTGTCTATGGTATTCAACTTGCTAAATGAATTAGGGGTCAGTCTTCCATTCTCATGGAGAAGCACTACAGGAGATGTTAGGTCTTTGATTGTGCCTCTTAGTGCAACAAGGCTAAGGTAATTTTAAAGAAAATTACTTATGTTTTGGAAGTCCTAATGTTATTTCGAGACACATATTATCAATACAGCTATATCTATATGCATGTGTCTTTGGTACGGTTTTATATGTAGTGTACATATTATCAAAACAAAATATCATGAAAACACCTTAGAATTGATTCAACAGGTAAGTGCGTACTATCTAATGTAATAGTATGAACAACAAAAAATTACCGTATGCAGAATCTTACAAAGAAATTTTGCAAGGATAACCTACCTGACACTGATACAGACATGATACTAGAAAGCAAGTATGGAATCAATTATATCAGTAGGAGGAATGCTTTGTCTCAAGGATGGTCATATTTTGAAAGTGTGTTTCATTACAAATGGGTTATGTGTTGGTATCTGAATTAACCAGTTCTTCATCTCTATTGAAGGTATTATTAAATGCATTGCTTATTATGTTGTATTACAGTGACAAGTGACTTCTAATTGAGTATTTTGTTGGATTTATGATTTCAAGTCCACACAGTGAAAGCAATCCAGGAGGACTAGGTTTTTAGATGGAAACTTCACTAAAGCAGGTCATCAAATATTTTTGGCCGAATCACTACTTTGGTATAGAACTTGCTCAATGATCAAAAGGTAAACTTTTGTTTATTTTTCGAATTATGCTTTATCTTATTTTTTGACTAAAATGTGGTCTTAAAAAAAAGATAATGTGTATGACACTGTTGTTTTGTCATAAGGGAGATAATAAATATACATCCAAATAGATCGATCCTTTCCTTTTTTGAGTAAAAATTTACAAAATGGAAGATGACATATTTATAGATAAATAGATTGGCCCTTTCCTTTTTTTAATGAAAGCTTATTAATGTATTTTTCTTTAAATCTGCACTTCATGGTACCCAAATTAATAAGGCACTTGGTCAACAACGCATTCCCTCCCTGGAAAGAAAATTATTAGGTGTATTTTTCTCTCAATCTGCTCTTTATAGTACTCATATTAACAAGGTGCTTGGCTAACAACATGATCCCTCCTTGGATCCTTTTCTGTTCGCCGTTTTTATTGTACTTAGAAGTAGCTTGATGCTAGCATAAACTGAATTTCAGACTCGAACAAAATCAAGACTTCACATGCATTTTAGTGATATATCTGAAGTTTAGTCTATGAGTATTGCATAATATAATATTATATAATTAGTATATGAACTTTTAAAGGTGTATAAGCAGAAAAATTAAAGGCTTGCTTCATCCAAAGTTTATGCTTTTTGAATTAGTGAAAGTTGTTAGAGCACAGACTATGTTTCACTTATGTATTCTACATGTGTAATTTGATTATATGTGACCACAAGTATGGCGATGCACCTGGTAGATATGATGTGCATTTGTTTGTCTTCCAAAAGTTTTAAAAATGATTATTAATTTTAAGTTTTTCTTTAATTACTGAAAAAAATATTTATGACAACCTTAACAATCATATTGGTAATTCATCCGTTTAACATTTTCCACGTTGTTTTATAAGTTGTAAATTACTTTTGTTCCTGCCCATGTAGATTTATAAAATTTGGTGGAGGTGATTTGAATCCTAATAGCAGATATCTTTGAACTATTTAGGATTATTTTCCATTCATTTTCTTCATGCATGTACGATGTCAGAAGTTGTCTGAGTTTTAGGTTATTGATGGCGCAATCACAATGCTTAATCTACTATTCTATGTGACCAATATACTCCTTCCTTATATGCTCTTTCTCCTTCCGCTAGATCAGGTAATTTTTCTTAGATTTTCTGCTGTTTTTTTCCCATGAGTTATAATAACTTCTTATCTTTCTCTGTTTGTTATTTTTATAGAATTACACTATTTATCCTTCGTTACTTTTGCAAGGTTAGCTAAGAAAAAATAACCATTGCAATGTAGTGAAGTAGCACAGTCTATGATGCATATATAAATATATAATGAGAAAACGGAATTAAACATATTATTCTTTGAAATCTCATATGTATATTACGAGGACCTATATATGTTAATGTTGCTAATTATCATCTTTATTAGTTGGCACTTCTTAAGCACGTTAAAATATAATGTTTTAGGTTTTTCTAAAGTTGATACTTGAAGTGAAACTATTTAAAGATCCATTTTATGCTCTTTGTAATGGTGATTGTAAGAATATTTAGTTCGTCTAATCATGTTAGTTTGTTTTTGGGCATTGGCTAAAAGGATGGAAAGATATTACATTTTATATGTAGATGGCAATAACCATAATTGAATGTTATATGTATGTAGAGAAGAATTCGCTGTTACTAAAGTTGTTGTTTTTTTTGTAGTAGATAAAACAAAAGTTGAAGAACTATTAAACAACTAACGAATTTGGTAGCAACTTGACATGTAGGAGAAAACAATATATAAGTAATGATTTCATAAGATATACTTGAATTTGGTGCCCGCTGTATCGAGCAGTCTTTTAGGCCATCAAAAGTCGACACAAAGTGCATTTCATGTATTTCAGTGTCGAACATCCAATCATAAAAAAAACATATTGTTTCGGCTAAAAGAGTAGGAAAAATCACGAGAAACGCAGAATCTAACAGTAGATCGTGTGTGTATATATATATATATATATATATATATATATATATATATATATAATACAGTGTACATCAAAGTTAAAACAAATCTCATCAGTTGGACAATTATAAGACCCTGACCTTATAGATAGCATAGGTAAGTATAATGCAATGGAAGATAATACATTACGACAGGTTGACATCTGATTCTTCTCGATGAGATCCATGGCCAACCGTTGTCAACCTGAAAACATGCTCGGACTAACCTGAGTGTTGTAGTGAAATAACATACTAATCAATCTGAAAAACTAGCGTGAGAAAACTCAATTAAAAGAAAACATTGAACAACTCTATTAAACCATGCCGCTAATTGCTCAACGAGTTTTTACCTCACAAAAACAACATTCTTATAAAAGAAAAAGGTCACAAATCAAAGATACCGGAATAAAAAAGGAATGAATGCTACAAACAAGAGAATAACTAGGCTACAAAGAATAATCGAAAACAATAATGCATGGAGAAAAGTACAAGTCACTCCTCATCTCAAATTATAAAAAAAACTGATCAAAAGATTTGGATCAAACATTTGAAATTGTTTATTTAATTAACACCAGCTCACTGTCATTCAACATCTCAGATTTTAAATATTTGTGTTCTACTTTTTCCAGCTTTTGTGTCTAATGTTATCCTACATGCTTGCTGCACAGCTAAATTTGATGATAACACAAAGAGCATGTATTTTCCCTCACAAAAACCAGCGTGAGAAAACTCAAATAAAAGAAAACATTGAACAATTCTATGAGACCATGCCGCTAATAGCTCAACGAGTTTTTACCTCACAAAAATAACATTCTTATAAAAGCAAAAGGTCACAAATCAAAGATACCGAAATAAAAAAGGAATGAATGCTACAAACAAGAGCATAACTAGGCTACAGAGAATAATCGAAAACCATAATACATGGAGAAAAGTACAAGTCACTTCTCATCTCAAATAATAATAAAAAATTGATCAAAAGATTTGGATCGAACATTTGAAATTGTTTATTTAGTTAACACGAGCTCACTGTCATTCAACATCTCAGGTTTAAAATATTTGTGTTCTACTTTTTCCAGCTTTTGTGTCTAATGTTATCCTACATGCTTGCTGCACAGCTAAATTTGATGATAACGCAAAGAGCATGTATTTTCCCTTCGTGTTATTTTTCGATTTTATTGTCACAAGGATACTTGCCACTAGCACTTTGATTTGGGTCTTAATTCAGTTTCGGTTCCTTCCCTCTACCCTACTCTATGAACCATGTATGACGTTTTGATTTTCCTGTTATTAGATATTTTCTCTTTTTGCACGCAAATTTAATTTTCTTAGCGTATTATCAACTACTTTCTCATATTCGATCTACTGGAACCGTTCGACAAAAGGTATGTTATATGTCCGTCATTAGCAAGTTCTTTTTTTACTTGCATATTTTCATGTATATTTTTCTCAGGTCACCTTCGGCACCTTGGATGATTTTATGTTTATATTGTTAATTTATCCTAATCAATTGCAGAAATATGTTGTTCTTAGAACTTATTCTTAGATCTGTTTCCTTTATAATCGACTGGTGAAGCTCGCCATGCACGTTTTCTTATTTTCCTTTTAGGCTTTTACCGTACCTGTAAAGACAATCTTCTTCTACTAAAAATTATTTGAACTCATCATTTTTAAGAGCAACCATTCACAAATTTCAGCGAATCATTCTCTTCGCACTTATGTTCTTTACTAAAGATAATTTAATCTGAACGTGGTTGCAAGAATAAATTTAACATTGAAATTGTTCAACCATTTCCAATGAAAGTGATATTAGTGTCTATTGCTTAGTCATGATAAAATAAGGTATGTCTTCTTACTTGTGAGTGGGAACTGATGTTTTCAATTTTACTGCCATGTCCACGTTTTAACATATTTTCTGTCTCCGCATAACTCAGAAACCATACTGCAAATACTAATTATTATTTCTTTTCAGCTTCTGTAAACATAAGCTACATGCATTCGGCAGTGAGGATTTTTGATACAAACAATGGACTGACCAACTCAGTGATAAATGCATCTCTGAAATAATAAGCTTTGATCTCCCATTTGGGTTTGAGGTATGAAGGACTAAACTATTTACAATTATAATTGTCTGTGCAATTAAAATATTTCATACTCTTGGCTATCAAACCGCAGTCCCTTCTGCAAAGGAATCCAAGATAACATTTCCCCACTTATGATGATGTCCATCAAACTGCATATAACACTAGTAGACAACCAGATAATGCAGTATTTCTTTCTTATATTTTTGTCACATCTTTTAATATGTGGGCAATGCTTCGAGAGCTTCGCATTCATCAGATCTTCCTGCCAAAACCTGAATATATACTATTGTTTAAATGTGCATATATTTGTTGCAGTTTTAAAAAAACTAGAATTTAATAAGCGCACATTTAAACACTAGAATAGCTTAGCATTACCTCTTTTAATTTGCGCTCATTATTTTTACTACCAACACCTAATTTCAATCTCCTCTAAACATTTTGACTTTATGGAATTGCCTGAGCCAAGTAAATTTTCAAAAATTTCTACTCATGCTCTTTCCATTGTGTGGATCCAGGTGTATACTCCAGTCGTCAATCCTTTTCTTCCGAAGTTTCCATCTGCTATGATCATTTACTGCAATTTCTGATCATTCTGGGACATTACATAGACTGAAGATTTTTAAGTTTTGGTAAGATTTCAAATATCTAAAATTTCAATTGTTTTCATGACATCTGAGTTTCTGTGCCGATTGAATTTCTATTTCAAAATTATACAATTTTTGTTGAATATGATTATTTTATATAATAATAATAATTCAATTACTCACATAGATCTTTGCTTTCATTGTTCTTATAGTTAGTAAACACCACATAAAGGGAGGTCTCTAAGTTGAATCTCTTTAAAGGTTTCATTTTTTAACAAAATAAGGCGGAAATGTTTACTGCTCAGAAGACCTTCCAATTTTCAAAAGTTCACCATGCTTACAGAGGCTTGGTGTTCTCATAAATACTGTACTAAATGAATTCAAAATTTTCAGCCTACTTCAAATTGTTTACTACTTTAGATTAACAGTAGAAGTATCGAATACTTTAGCATATTTACTAATGAATGGATTTGAAGTTTAAATGTACATTATTCATTTCATTTGAGAAATACTACCATGATTGAATTTGACCTTTCAATTGATGGCATAGAAGTTTCTAATGATTGGAGATGTAGTCTAAATTTATTGTATTGATTTTAACTTCTGATAAATACTGCTAACGGATGAATTTGAAACACAAAGTGAGATAACAAATTGTCAGTGCATGGTTAATAAAATTCATATTGGTAAAAATCTTAAGTAAAACAAATTTTAACCTCTATTTTATTGAATGTATTCCTCGAGTTATGATAATGATATGGTTATGGATAATGACTGATGTTTTGGTCAATCCAATGTTTAAGAGTTATATGACTGATTTGATTAGATATTTTTTTTCTATAGGTGCTATGTCATAAAAAAAATTACACTAGGAATAGCCAGTTGAAGATATTCATAAATTTATAAGAAAATAGTTCATTTTGGGTTATATTGTAAAAGAAATTGCTTTGATTTAATAATTTATTTAGTAGGTGTTTTGTAATACAAACAGTTTACTTTGGGAAACACAAGTAACTAAACAGTTTTCAAACAATTTATCTATATTGGACAATATATGTTCAGAAAATTATTTGTAGGTGGGTCTTCATAATACAAAAGAGCTGCTCTGGGCAAAAACATCGATAAATTGTTATATCATATATCTAAATTCTCTACATGAATACTCTGAAATGGGTGAATGTATAATATGATCTTTGTTTGTTTTGTAATTAAAAATGATTTACTTTGGAGGAAAACATTATTAATAGTATTAAAGTCAACATTATAATTTTACCTATTTTTCTGCTAAACTGTCACTTTATGTGTTACATTGGAAATAACAGGTTATTTGAACAAATAACGTATTTGTAAAGTGTTTTGTTGTACTTATGATTTTTTTGGGAAAATTCTGATTGATATTCATAAAGTTTACAACTTCAAGAAATAGTTAATTTTATGTTACAAGTCGGGTTTCTATTAAAACATTACATATCTTACAATCCGGGTTTCTATGCTGATGCTTAGCATTTAATATCCGTTTCCATTAAAATGAAAAGGTAATATATTGTTATGGTGCGCACTTTATATTTACTGCAAACAGATATTCATGCGAATGCTTGATATTTCTTTCATATTTGAAAACAAAAAGGGAAAACATTACAATAGATTTGGTAATAGATTTTTTTTATAATAGAATTACAAATAATGTTGTATTTCTTTCGGAAGATCGGGACAAGTTTCTCTCTGATGCTTGGCAATTTAATCACCATACAATTTAGTGCATATATTCTGCACTCTGGTCATAGCATGATTAGTAAGGAGTTACCTCGGAAGAAACTAGAGAGGTAATAATTATTATAGGAAAACCATAAGAGGTTTGATAATTTACTGGAAGTTTTTGGCTCATACATATTTATTAGTCAGTACACTAAAGGGTTCGATTCCCGTCCATTTTATCTAACTGATCTTTATCATCATGGTAAAAATAAAGTCACATGTTAGTTCAAGGCTTAACTTTTTTTTAGGAATTTAAACAGGGTATTAAAATGCGTATATAATCTGACTAGATGTATAGCAATCTTAGTTTGGTTTGTTGTGATTTTTTTACTATATGGAAAAATAAATCTCCAGATTAAGCACTGATTTCTTTCTCCATATGCGTTGAAGGCAGTACTGAATACACTCATCCAAATTGATATTTCATTAGCTCTCCTTTTTATTGAAAATACCTTAGATTTTATCATGCACATTGTGAATCAAGTAAAAAAGTTTCTTAAATTTTAACTCATTTAAGTCTGATATTTAGTAAAGTAATATTAAATACAATTGCAGAACAATACTGCATAGTTAGAATATGAAGCCCTACCATCCAAATTTGACTATGGTATGTTTTGTAATCTTGCACATTCATGCTTAGTGATAGTTATGCACTATAATTAAATCACACTCTACCATTTTCTGTGTGTCTATTTATTCAGTCAATTACTTGAAATAATTATTTATCAGCAACAATCTACAGGCAAAAATGGCTATACACATGCATGCATGCACGCACGTACATATACTTATATCTTCTATAATAAAGCAAGACCGATATTTCTTCCTAATTAATTCCTTTAAAAAATCACGGTTGGATCTCCATAGGAAACTATTTCCATACTTTACTACGATATAGCTGTTGAAATTAATGATTCAAATATTAGTGGAGAAGGAAAGAAATTGATTGATTGTCAATCAACTAATTGGCTTGTTTATGGAAAGGGATAAGAGGAAGATTTTTTTTTTTTTGGAAGAAAAATAATTAATAGGCCAATCAATCAATTGATGAAGAAAGGGAAAGAGATTGAGACCATAATTATGCCATCCATTTATGCTCCAATCAAATCAAGGAAGATATTTATTTTTCTTCATATCCTAGAAACTTTTATTCTTTATCTCCAAGAAATCCCTATATAATTAGGGGTCATGTTATTGTATGAAAAAAAAAAGGTAATCCACCATTAGTCTTCTCTCTATTGTAATCTGTTGTACTCATTTCTTCACTGAGAAATAAAGGTTGTTGGGTCTCCGTGGACGTAGGCAAAGCCGAATCACGTTAAAAATTGGTGTGTTCTTTCCTCTATTTTTTGTTCTCTCTATAAATTTGTGCCACTTGTTTTTATTTTTGGCGTTGTTGAAATTGTTGACAGACTAGATCATTGAGTTAATTCGTATTCCGCTGCCCAAATCTCTGATTTTGCACTACAGATTGGTATCAGAGCCAGTCGTCCTGTTCAAAGACTTTTTCAACCATGTCAAATTCCGCAAAGAATAACGGTGGTAGAAGCGCTACAAATTATGGAGTTGCTAGATTTGATGGAAAGGGAGATTTTGGCACATGGAAGATGAAGATGGAAGCGGTGTTGAAGAAAGAGAGAACATTTAAAGTTGTCTCAGATCCAGAGAAATTGAAGAAATTACCACCTGAAGAGTTAGAAGAATTGGAAGAGGATGCTCTTACTACCATCCAACTTAGCCTTTCTAACGAAGTACTTAGAGAGTTTTCTCATGTGAAAACTGCTAAGGAATTGTGGGATGCTCTTCAGAGAAAGTTCTACGACAAGTCTCTCACCAACCGCATCATCTTACAGCAACAACTTTATTCTTTCAAAATGAGGCCTGGAACAGATGTATTTGCTCATATAGATGCCCTCAACACACTTGTCATGAATCTTCGAGCAGCTGATGTAAAGATTGAGGATGAGGCGCAAGCTGTTATTCTTTTATGTTCTTTGCCTGCAGAGTATAACACTTTTGTTAACTCTATGATCTATGGGCGTTCGTCTATTTGCTTGGAGGATGTGAAGACAAATTTGCATAATGAGATGTTGAGAGGAAAGTTGGCAAGCATGAGCATGGAGAATGATTCTGAAAGCCTTGTTGCACAGAGAGGAAGAAGTCAAAGTAGACCCAAATATGGTGGAGACAGAGCTAAGTCCAGATCTCAGTCAAGAGGAGCTCGGAAGGGAGTTTGTCATTATTGCAGAAAACCTGGACATTATATTGCAAATTGCCCCAAGTTGGAAAATAAAAACAAAGCTGTTCCCCAGAAGGCTTCAGCATCTACGGCGGAGACATCAGATTCAGATAATGATCCTGGCATTTTTACAGCCTCTGCCTCTCCTATGAAGAGCACTATGTGGATTATTGACTCGGGTGCATCCTATCACATGACACCGGATAGGCACGTTTTTTCCACTTATCGTCAGTTTGATGGAGGAGAGGTTCTCATGGGAAATAATGCTGCTTGTCGCATGATTGGTATTGGAACAGTAAAAATCAGGATGTTTGATGGTGTTGTTCGCACTTTATGTGATGTCAGGCATGTGCCTGATTTAAGGCGTAGTTTGATCTCCATTGGAGCATTGTGCAATTTTGGCTTAAAGTGTGTAATAGAAAAAGATTCATTAAAAATTACAAATGGCCCATTGATAGTGATGAAAGGGGTAAAAGTTGGAAATCTGTATTTGCTGAAGGGTACAACTGCTGTTGTGGAGTCTGCTTCAGTTATTGATTCAGTTGATTCCGATTCTACCAGATTGTGGCATTTTCGTATGGGCCACATTGGAGAGCGCAGTTTAGAAGTATTGAGAAAGCGAGGCTTGATTGACGGTGTTCATCATTCAAAACTTGACTTTTGTGAAGGATGTGTACTTGGAAAGCAGACGAAGGTTTCTTTTGGCATTGCAGAGCATAAGTCTAAAGACGTTTTAGAGTATGTTCATACTGATGTTTGGGGCCCCGCACCATGTCTATCTTATGGAGGAGCCAGGTATTTCGTTTCATTTGTTGATGATTTTTCTAGAAAAGTATGGGTTTACTTTATGAAGTCCAAAGATGAAACTTTTGATAGGTTTCAAAGTTGGAAATCTCTTGTTGAGAAGCAGTCTGGAAAGAAAGTGAAGGTTCTTCGTTCAGATAATGGTGGTGAATTCACTTCTCAAAAATTCATCAAATTTTGTGATTCCGAGGGAATCAAAAGACACTACACCACACCAGGAGACCCTCAGTCAAATGGGGTTGCAGAGAGAATGAATCGGACTTTGTTGGAAAGAACTCGTTGCTTACGGCTGACTGCAGGATTAAATAAGAGATTTTGGGCAGAAGCATTATCTACGGCGGTTTTCCTTATCAACCGCACACCTTCTACCGCCATAGATATGAAGATTCCTGAAGAAGTATGGAAGGGAGGGCCTGTATCATATTCCTTTCTCAGAGTGTTTGGTTGTCCAGCTTATGTGCATGAGAGCAAAGGGAAGTTGGATCCAAGATCGCGCAAGTGTATTTTTCTTGGTTATAAGAAAGGAATTAAGGGTTATAGGATGTGGTGTCCTACTACCCAGAAGATTGTTACTAGCAGGCATGTTACATTTGATGAGAAGGCTATGTTGAAGGTGGAGCCTTCTTCTTCAGTTAATGATGATGTTGAGAGGACAAATTCAGAATACCAAACACAAGGCAGATCATCAGACTTTCATACAAGTAAAAATGGTGATTCAGATGACACCGTGGTTGATAGGGAAGAGATAGAAGATCAATCTCAAGGTGGAGCTCAAATTCAAACTCGACCAACGAGAGAGAAGAAAAGACCTACATGGCTTGATGATTTTGTGGGATTAAGCATTGAAGATATTGACTTTGATGACATGGCAGCTTATGCATTAAGCATATTTCATGATGAACCAAGAGACTACAAAGATGCCATTAGTTCAGTTGATAGCTCCAGTTGGCTAGTAGCAATGGAGGAGGAGATTGAGTCTTTGCACAAAAATCACACTTGGGATTTAGTGCCACTTCCTTCCGGCAAGAGAGCAATTGGATGTAAATGGATCTATAAGGTGAAAGATGGCGGCAATGGTGACTTGAGGTACAAAGCAAGATTAGTGGCGAAGGGTTATGTTCAGAAGAAAGATGTGGAGTTTCATGATATTTTTTCTCCAGTCGTTAGACATACTTCCATTCGCATTCTTTTGGCATTGGTTGCTCACTTTGACATGGAGTTGGAACAACTAGATGTCAAGACAACATTCTTGCATGGTGATCTTGAGGAGGACATTTACCTACAGCAGCCAGAAGGGTTCATTGATAGCAGCAGGCCAGGTCATGTTTGTAAACTTAACAAATCTCTTTATGGCTTAAAACAGTCTCCTAGACAGTGGTATAAGAAATTTGATAGGTTTATGATCTCACATGGTTACTCTAGAAGCTTTAAGGACCAATGTGTCTATTTTAAAAATTGTAATGATGATATCATCTATTTGTTACTTTATGTTGATGATATGTTGATAGCTTCTAAGAGTATGTCAAAAATTTCGGAGTTGAAAATGGAGCTCAGTAAGGAATTTGAGATGAAAGATTTGGGAAATGCACAAAGAATTTTGGGGATGAATATTCAGAGGGATAGAAAGCAAAGAGTTTTGAGGCTCACTCAAACTCAATACATCGAGAAAGTCCTATCTCGATTCGGTATGGAGAATGCTAAACCGGTGGCTACTCCATTAGGCTCTCAATTCAAGCTATCCAAAGATATGTGTCCCACATCGGATGAAGACAAAAGGGATATGTGTAATATTCCTTATTCTAGTGCGGTTGGAAGCCTTATGTATGTTATGGTATGCACAAGGCCTGATTTAGCTCATGCAGTTGGTGTTGTCAGTCGATATATGTCTAACCCAGGTAAAGAGCATTGGCAAGCAGTGAAGTGGATACTCAGATATCTTCGTGGCACTTCTTCAGTTGGCTTGTTATATGGTGGAGTAGATGGAGACATCTCTCTTAGAGGATACTGTGATTCAGATTATGCTGGGGATAGAGATGGACGGAAGTCGGTGTCGGGCTATGTTTTTACACTTGGTATAGGCCCGATTTCGTGGAGATCAAAGTTGCAGTCAATCGTAGCTTTGTCGACTACCGAAGCAGAGTTAATGTCGATTGTGGAAGCAACAAAGGAAGGATTGTACTTACTTCAGTTGTTGGATGATCTTTCAATGGAGCAGCGGACAGTGGAGCTATTTTCAGATAGTCAGAGTGCGATTCATCTTGTTGAGAATCAGGCTTATAGTTCACGGACGAAGCACATTGATGTTAGAGGCTTCTTTCTTATGCTTGAGGAAGAACGAAGCAAGATCAAATTATTGAAGGTGGGTACTTCAGATAATCCTTCAGATATGATGACCAAGTCACTTCCAAAGGACAAGTTTGAGCATTGCTCAAACTTGATCAGTTTGCTTCCTGTTACTTGAGCGTCATGGGGCGCTGGGCCCAACAACTTCTATGTTGATTGTTGAAGATGAGTTAATGAAGAAAGATTGCCATATTTGAATCAAGGTGGAGTGTTGAAATTAATGATTCAAATATTAGTGGAGAAGGAAAGAAATTGATTGATTGTCAATCAATTAATTGGCTTGTTTATAGAAAGGGATAAGAGGAAGATTTTTTTTTTTTGGAAGAAAAATAATTAATAGGCCAATCAATCAATTGATGAAGAAAGGGAAAGAGATTGAGACCGTAATTATGCCATCCATTTATGCTCCAATCAAATCAAGGAAGATATTTATTTTTCTTCATGTCCTAGAAACTTCTATTCTTTATCTCCAAGAAATCCCTATATAATTAGGGGTCATGTTATTGTATGAAAAAAAAGGTAATCCACCATTAGTCTTCTCTCTATTGTAATCTGTTGTACTCATTTCTTCACTGAGAAATAAAGGTTGTTGGGTCTCCGTGGACGTAGGCAAAGCCGAACCACGTTAAAAATTGGTGTGTTCTTTCCTCTATTTTTTGTTCTCTCTATAAATTTGTGCCACTTGTTTTTATTTTTGGCGTTGTTGAAATTGTTGACAGACTAGATCATTGGGTTAATTCGTATTCCGCTGCCCAAATCTCTGATTTTGCACTACAATAGCATACTAGGATTATTATTCGCCGATGTGTTTGACTACTGCAATTTTAAATAATACAACATGAGCCTTACCTTTCAAAAATGAGAGTTTAGTTTTTTAGGAGTTGATAAACTTGGCTATTAAAATTTGGTATTTTGCTTGCAAATCTAATCAATGATTGCATTTATTTCAATTCTGTATTGACTATAAATGTTACGCATAATCAGTGCCTTAAGTATGTAATTTTTGTAATTAGTGCCTTTAAATATATTTTTCTTACTGTTATAATTTTTAATTTTGACGATCGAAGAGCATATTAATTTGAGGTATGAAATATAAATGTCCTATTAATCCTTGATGAAGAAACATTTAAATTGACAATTTATAAAATGGGTATAGGTCCTTTTGGTGTCTTGAATTTACATTATGTATAGTTTTCCATTTATAGTTAGGTTATATTTGTTCCCTACCACATTTGACTAAGCAATTAATATTAATTCAACAAATCAACTTAAAAGTGTTGCTTTGTTTTCCATGTTACTATGGTTCCATCATACTATTTATTAAACTTTTATTTTATGTTAATATGGGATGGTTCAATATGTGTAATAACTTCTGCTAATCGAAGAAAAGGATAAAATATTTCTATTCATAAAGAAAAAAAAGGTGCACAAAGATAGGATTGTTATATGACACTTAATTAAACTATTATTTTGTTTTTTTTCTACTTTATTTATTACTTAAAAACAACCATTGCGCTTATATACACTTGGTATAATTCGAACATGATATGATATTTATGTTTAATTTTATCACATTAGGGTGCATGGGAAAACATATGAATTGAATGGGTAGTAATGATATTTTGTACGTTTCTGTCTACTGCTGATATATTTTGAAACTCTAAATGAAAATTCATCTTCAATATCAAGGAGTATAAAAGACCGACAAAGATTCAAATAAAAAATTATAAAAGTTATTTTTGTGCTTTTTAATATATTCGAATTTATTTTATTTCTACTGCTTCATAAGTTCATAACTTTCTTACATTTTGCAGTTCTTATAGGAAAAGTTGTTACAAGAACGAACGATTAATTTCATGGGCGATGGGTGTCAAATTGATGTTAATTGTCCATGATATATAAAGTTATTTTCATCTTATTATTCAGTTACTAGGTTTTTGTAGGATGACATATTAATTCATCATTAGGACCAAGAGAATTCAAGTAGTGCCACACATTTTATTAATGGTAATCAACCTGGTTTTATCTTTGCTTATTTAAGATTTTGTATTCCTGATATTGAAAAATAAGACAAGCAAAACTAATGCACTTTTCCCAAACTGATTTATTTTATTATTTGTAGCAGGTAAGCTATGGCTTCCAACCCACAAGAAACTGCTGCCACCAAACTGTTATAGACGAGCACTAACAGTTCAACAGCCTTCGTTACACTATTTGCAGTATTCCTTTCCTACATTAGACTATGTGTTGTTGAACCGTACTGCTACAAACTTCTTTAACATGTACTTCCAACAGCAATGAATCTCAGTTTCAATTACTTTTGTTAGTTATTAGACAATTTAATTTATATCAAATAACGATTACCAACGTGCAGCCGAGTTATGCTGTAGGTATAATACTCAGCTTATTTCTAGCATGTTAGGTTTAACTGTTCTTGCTATGAAGTTTTTGTATTAATACCTGCAACGACTGGCAAATAGTATTCATCTGCCATCAATGACTGCACTAGATCTGCAACTAATTTTTAAACAAAGACTGTTGATGCATAAATGTATGGAACGACTTAATTTATACCAAATGCTATTCTAGCTAAAATTGACGTAGTAATGAGTGCATGGAATTTTCAAACAATTGATGATCATCTACGGTGACAAGGTATGGTGGTTCACATACTAAAATGCCCAAGGTATGTTGGTATTGGGACCTAAAACGTTCCTAATTTTTTTGGACCAGCACAACTATTCTTCCCTATCATTGCAAACTTGAAAAAAGTTTCGAATTCAAACATCTAATTCTACTGTATTTTTTACTTGAGGTTTGATAATATGTATTTATTAAGATATTAAATTCAAATTACCATTACAAGATACAAGTATGACGAACTCCTGTGTGCATAGCACGGGTTCGCACTTGTTAATTGAAAGGAGGGAGATTTGTTGGGGCAGGTGGAGCTTGATAAGGAAACTGTAGGTGGTTAATTCACTGTAGTTGGCTAATTAATCCATTTACTTGAGATGTACTAATTCACAAAATTGTTTTTTAATCCAGTTAGTAGAAATATTTTATATGCTGGGTTCAATTAACATGAATCTTACCTGCCTTCACGTAATTCAATTGATCACAAAATTATCTCAATCTTACCCATAATCTCTCTTTTTTCTCATTTTAATGTAGTGTGAAGAAGAGGAGTAAATGCCAATCTACTTTGGTTCATATACTAGTCATAGCTCTCAGTCTCACTCACTGCTTATGGCATGCGAGGGTTAGTTTTACATCTAAGCAAGAAAAGCAAAAGATCGTTGTTATATCGCAATTATTCGGTCGAATTAAGCTTTTTGTTGGAAGAAATATTTTAAACAACGGAGTCCATTATTTTGTTTTATTTTCAGTATTTTTATTTCAACAGTTTCATTTTTTATATAACAATGATAATTTTAAGTGATTTATTTACATAAATTAGTTTAATAATTTCGGATTTATTACACCTTACTCTTGCATTTTTTATTCCAACTAAATATTCACTGATATGATATGTTTTGAACTTATATTTGTTTCGTTTCTCTTTTTGTTTTTTTGATCAATTAATGGTTTAGAGTTGTAAAATAATTAAATAATAAGATTACATTGATCTTACTTGGTATATAATAAAATGTATGTATGTGTTTGTGACTGATTCCAATTAATACACTGATAGTATATTTTTAGTCTCAAGTTGGTTTACATGTAAAATTCAGTTTAATTGAATTTCTACTTAATTACTCCCATTTTCAGTACTCTATAATTTTTTAAATAAAATCTTAACTTGAAATATATTTTAACACGTTTTTTGTTTCATATTGAACCCTTAACGGTCGGTCTTTCCACCGCTGTACGGTAATACTAGTAATTTTGATTTTAGACAAGATGAATTTTTAGAGTAGAGCTTTTATTTGGCTATAGTGACAGGTAGAATCAAATATTAGTATAAACGTAGAATCAAATATTACTATAAATGTAATATTACCTTACAAAACATTAATTAGCATTGCTCATGCAAATTGATAATTTTATTATCATTTACATTGATTTTGATGGCCTAAATGTTTGCGTATTTTGTGTTTTACCACAGCTAAAGTTTTGTTATGTTTCTGTAAACTTTCTGTTGAATTATGATATGATCCATGTGTTTAAACTACATTTCTTAGCAAAAGAACCATGGGTAGGAGGTCTATGAGCAGCAAATTACCATTTCCTATTTTGTTACTTGAAATGCATAAACTGTTAGAAGGCAACATATGACATATTATATTTAAGTTTAAATTTGGATATACTTTTCAATGTTATTATTATTGTTTGTCTAAGGGTAAGATTTTTAAAAATGGTAATTATTAGTAATCATTGTTATTATTTTTGTTATAGAAAACATTTGTGAGCTTACACACAATTAAACCTCTGAAAATTTAATAGAAGATGCAAATTAAACAAGCTTGCATGGTGACGATTGCAGTATAGGAATTCATAAAATTACCATGGGTGCTAACCGTATTATATTTGACTATTTTTAGTAAGTACTTTTGTAGTTAAATAGACAAAAAAATCAAATTTATTCCAAGTGCTGTTTTTGGAAATAATATCGTCTCAATTACCTTTGCAACATCCTTAAGAGCAACTCCAACTGACTTATGGGTCGTAACATTATGACCCGTAAGATTCAGGGGGGATTGGGGGGATGATACCAATAGGGACGAGCCGGTTTTATCGACTCGCGAGCCGATTAAATCATCTCATCCCCTCCCCTTCATAGTTAATCATTATTAAAGTCCCGCTTTATAGTTAATCATTATTAAAGTCCCCTTTATAGTTAAAACGGGAAAATAAATACACAAACTGAAACTAATTGTTACATTCAACCCAGAGGGTTTCATCTATACCTGGTAATAATCACACAGAAACAAGTGGTTATGATCAAAATGATTCAACTAGTATTTCGCATAATAGTAAGCATACAGATACAAACGGTCATTAAAGATACAATGACTAATAATAGTACATGCCAACTAAAACATCAAAGAAAACATCAAAGCAAAGTACATGTTATACGTTCAATCTCAAGGGAGTCTCATTACGTTCAGTCGCAACTATTCAATATCATTTTGGAGACGACTAATCTCTCGTTCGAGTTCGTTTGCATATACTATTCCCCTTGGGCACAACGGTTCGTCAATCCATTCCGCATAAACACATCCATTTAGATAGGATGGACATTTCTGCATGCGCCGACCAATATTGTTACCCTCTGCTCGAACCATAACTTCAACCGCATAACTGAAATAGGAAAGTACTGGATAAGAATCAACTTCATGTTCATACGGTGGTACTCGATAGAAATCTACTTCTTGTTGTGGTTGAGCAAGCGCCTGTTCGTACGATAGTTGAACATGTTGTACTTGAGCTTCTTGTGGAAGATGTGCATTCCCCTATTCGTGCGATGGATCAACCTAGGGTCTTATATGGTTTAGAAACTAGAATTCATCCTCAAGCTCCTGAAGTCTTATCTGTTCGTGCGCCTGTTCATCGGAGTCTATAGTTGATGGCCAAGTAGGCATTTTGAGTGAGTGATAAAAGGAGGAGGTAGTACAAGAATGGGAATGAAGGTGTTTGAGTGAGGTAAGATGTGAGTAAATTGACAGAAATATAAAGTTGCGTAGTGTACAAATCAATAAAGTAAATAATGATGTTACCGGTCACTGTTACGACTGTGCTTTACGTACTGCCCGACACTGTTTCGCCTGACGTAATACTGTAGGGAATCTGTAACGGCCCGGAAAATACGGGCTAATTTAAAATTTTAAAATTGGTTATTTTAAAGGAATTTAAAAAACTGAAATAGAATATTTCAATAAAATAATGAGTTAGAAATGGTGCGCCAGTTTGAAAATTTGAATTCAAACTTTGACTGACTATACAGGGTGCAAAATAAAACGGATTTTAGTGAAACCAAAAATATTTAAATTTGTTTATGAATATCTTTCTAACAAATTTGAAAAATCAAAGTTTCATAGTGGGAATCAAAAGTTATGGCCAAATGAATTTTCAGAAAGGTCGCTATAGAGAATATATAACCCTTGAAAATAGACATTTTGCAAACGACCTCAGAATTCGACGAAACCAATTTTGTTGGATCCGGGATGTTAAATTATTGCTAGATTTCAAATTTCATAATTTTTGAAGCTAGTATGTGAGCGTGGCAAACGGAAATGTATTTGGTCAATTTCTGTTAAATTGGATCGACCAGAAAATGGCCATTTTTCAAACGGTCTCTGAATTCGACGAAACTAGTTTTGTTGGGACCATAGCATCAAAACATAGCTAGATTTATTTTTCTGAAATTTTTTGAATCAGTTTGTGGCTCTGGAAAATTGAAATGTACATTCAAATCGAATATTGAATGTTTATATTTTAATTTGAAGAATAACTGGCTGTAACAGTCGAATTGGCCTACGAAACATATCTCATTGTGTTCGGGATGGGAGTATTTAGCTAGGGACGATGGTCGTTAGGTTTGAATTGGTGTTCTTTGGAAGAAACACTATTTTAAAAATTTAATAAAGCCCAGGCCAATAGAAATTTTCCATTCATAAATTTAAAAATAAAAAAAAACTTCAGAAAACCCCCCGCCTCCCTCGACTTCGACGACGCACAGTATTCCACCCTTCCCGGCCATTTTTCGATCGCTACGGCCATCATTAGCCCCACCCCCAGTTCAACTTTTTGTAGCTCTCCTCCTCCTCTTCAAATCCATACCTGCCACTCCCCCTATCGTCTTGTATTTCGTGCGAACGACCTCCCCAAAGTCCCAACCTTTCCGCCGCCGCCACCATCGCCAGGGGCGATCGAACCGGCTGTGACCACCAGGCATGGAAACCCCTCTCCTTCCTCTTCGACGTAGTATAAGTTGATCGACCTCTCGTGCAACGGATTTGCCGCAAATTCGAGACCTAGTTTCGAAAGTTCAAAGGAGGTATACGGCTTTGATTTTCAAAACTAAAAATAACACTTTTAAGTGTTGCAAACTTTGAAAAATCGTATCTTTATTGTGTTTTAACGAAATTCGATGAAACAGGAAACATAGTGACCGCAAGGACGCTCTCTACAGTTTAGAAGTGTCTGAGGATTTTTCTAAGCTTGCTAGGATTTTCAGCAGAGCGACAAAGCAATGTGAGATTTCTAAACTGAAATGTGAATGGACATGTGTTATATAAGTTATATAAGCGAAATATAAATTATATACGTGTTGCATACCTTCTGTACATGCGTTGTATAAGTTATACGAGCGAAGTATGAATTATATATGCATTGTATAAATGATATGTGTGTTGGAATGGAAATAAAATATATTTATATACGGATATACATATACTCCCCTCGTCCACAAACCATGGGCGATATTTATTGATTGTGAATTGTTGTGAAAACTTTGGTGAATAATGTGAATGGTTGATACGATTGTTTGTGGTTGATATTGTTTGGATTGTGGTTGAAAAATACCATTGTGGTTGAAAAATACCCATTTGTGATTGAATTTTTTTTTGAATAAATTGTGGAAAAGAAAAACATACTCACTTCATGCGAATTAGATGTATGAAATCCCCATTGTCAAAACCGCGAGGTTTTAAGGTAGAGCGAGGAGCCGTACTCAGGACGGTGCCGGTTTATAAAAGCTTGAATATTTAACCAAATATTTTGTTATAAAAATAATATATGTATGTGATTTTTATGTCTTAAAAATATAGTTTAAATATAAGAAATTATAGAATTATATATTACTTCATATTATCAGTTTTCGTTAAAATAATTTTGTTATAACTATAGATTTCTTTTAAATTTTAACATATAGATTGTTCTCTAGCAAATAAATATGTTTGGATTTCTAAAGTTTAAATTTAAAATTTTATATATACAATTATGACTATTTGTTTACTTTATATGATATAATTCTATATTTTCTTTAAAAAGATCTTCATTTTTTACTATATTAAAGAAGCACCCTACTAAGGTTATTTAACTCCACATTTCTCATAGAATTATTCTAAAAAAAATTATTATCTATTATGAATACCATAAAACTTTTCATCCTTGCTATTCTTTAAATCTCTTTCATAAATATCATCACTACAATAAAAAAAACACTCTTCACAATCTGTTACTGTAAGCCTATTGCAACAGGCAAGCACCCGTCTGTATAGCCGAAGTTGCAATAGGTCGGTCCCTTTTTGCAACGGTTATTTCCTGTTGCCGTAGACTTTTTTGCAACAAGTTTTTGTTGTTGCAACAGACCCCATTGCAACAGTATATGCTCGTTGCAATAGATTCATAAATCTGTAAAAAAAGAAATTACAGCTTATAGATATTACATATTAAATGTGTTCGTTTTAGTAATAGTGTATATCACAGAATTAAATAAACAAATAAAAATTTTATTTTGACAAAGTTTTAATAGTATAAGCAATTGCAACAAAAAATGTTTCCTAATAATTAAAAGTATGAAAAATGTTTTAATCGTACAAACAATTACACTAAATTCTTAAATCAGGTCCTATAATTCTTTCTCAATAACATCCCCACGCTTGCATTATTTTTTGTTTTACAATGCATTTCAACGGTCAAAATTTCAAATACTACACTACATGATGCAACCATGCACATAATTCATGTTTATGCACCTATTGTGTCCAGTTAATCTTCTCTCACTTTCCAAGTAAGAGCCTAAAGCCAGCAAGAATCTGAAATGCTGCTGGAAAAGATCCACATTTTGTACATTAAGTCATCACTTGTCTCATTTGCAAAATTCAAATATAGATGGCAACTTCATATATAAATATTGAGCTCTAAGGAAAAAAACACATCCTCGCTTCTCTTGAAAAAATAAAAAAAACAGTAATAAAACATGACAGGCTTTAGTTTAAAACACCATCACAAATCATCTCATGTTAGAAGCAGCAGTGGTCTGCAATTACCTCATCCAGTACTACTCGGAATAGAAGAAGATAGTGATTGTTTTATACTTAAATGCTGGAGTACAATTACGGTGTGTTGCAAGTTGTAATAGTGATTTAACTGACTGATGTACATAAGGTTTTGAATGAAACTTGTATTTGCATCATTTATAATTCATGTATAAAAAATGTTTTACTTTATATTCTATTGATGATTAAAGGTTTCTACAAGTAAATTTTATTTTTCATAATTGAATCATCTAAGTTTCCTAATAATTAAGAGTACGAAAAATGTTTTATTAGGTGTGAACTTTATGAAGGACACGTGGATTGAAAGAAAATATAAAAACCGAACTATATCATTTCAACTTGCCGCAACTTTTCCATCACATTTTTTTAACGAATATCATTCAAAAGCACAAACAATGACAATACATCAAATTCTTTAATCAGTATATGAATAATAAAATATGTTGGTAATCATAAAATAAGTTGGTAATATTTATGATAGAGTGAAAAATCAAGATGGGTATATTACAGATTAATACAGGGTGCGAAAGATGTGGTATCAGGTTATTATAGTGATAACAAGGTCTAATGATAGAGAATTTCACTAATAATTAAATTGAATGGCCCAAAATTGATTGTGTACCATATGCGGAACTAATAATATGAAATTAATTGGTAATGCAATGAAAGTACCTGAAAAAACAGCGAATGGCCTCACAAACCTTCTTCTCTTTGAGGACACCATGTAGTTCATATTGTGCGCGTGCAAGTAGGCAAAACCCTAAAAGATGAAGACTAGCATACTTGTCACTATTAACCCTTTGAGCACTGAAAGAGAGCCTTCTTTTACTTGAATATGTATCTATGATAAGAAATATATTCTTGTTGGAGAAAGGTATCGGGTTAGTTAATGGCAGCAATGTAGTGAATAAAAGCAAAGTTATTAATATTGGGTGAAGAAAGAGAATAATAATACCTCAGCAGTTTTGTATTGACTGTGCCTGAGAAGAAGAGAAGCTAACTCAATCATTAGTTTGCTAGTTCTTCCCTAAATGATCGAGCTACAAAAATTCTACGCTGCTAACGTGATATCAGAAGGCTTGGGAAGAGATGGTGAACAAATTAAATCTTCATTTTCGATGCTCCCAGGAAAATCAAGCAAGCAAGCTAATGTGAAAAAGACAAACCAAGGTTCGCATCTATAGATCTTTTTTTCACTATTGTAACCTGGAGATAGTCATTTTTTGTAATTTAATACTCCTGAATCAGTTAGCTAATTGCACAATGTAAAAAAAAGGGAAGAAAACAAAGAGGGTACAAAAGAAATATAGATAGAGAAAATTCAGCCATGCATGCTTATACATTAATCATCTTCACTACAATTTGTCACCAAAGTTTGTTCCACTAAAAATCAGCAACAATAAGCAGATGGTACATAGTTATAAACAATTAAAATGTGAAACTCAAATGATCCACTGGATATATTAGAGGGACAAATATGGCATAAATCATTAAATTTTATATGACTTTGAAAAGAATAACCAAATATTATCAACCCCATTTATCTACAATCATTAGGTCTGCTATTTGGATGACGTGTAGTGGGCTAATAAAATTGCAAACAGTTGATTAAAGTTCATTTGCATACAGAGCCAATGGAAAAAAAATGCAAGTTACTGGTATGATATTTTAGCAATTTGAAAAATATTGAAATGATAGTATAATCTAACCATAGTTGTAGTCGGACAGTTCGATCTTCAAGGTACATGGTCTTGGACAGAAAATCGCCAATGGTAACCTATCTCAAAAATGAGAAATTAAACATACTCAAATTAAAAACATGGTTTGAAAAGAACATTATTTCAAGACTTACCAATAACGAAAACACGAAGTAGTTTCATTGGATAAATAGTATATTCTCGATCAACTGGAGCATAAACAACCATTGTTAGGGTTCCTAGCTTTCAGCCACCTGATTCGACTGATCAAAAAAGGAAGTAAAAAGCATAACAATTAGAGTAAAAAGGATTAAATACCTAAATCTAAATCTGTCAA
Source organism: Allium sativum (assembly GCA_030737875.1). Taxonomy (NCBI): domain Eukaryota; kingdom Viridiplantae; phylum Streptophyta; class Magnoliopsida; order Asparagales; family Amaryllidaceae; genus Allium; species Allium sativum. Next base: position 841,115,371 of record CM060926.1, read on the forward strand.
AACCCTTTTTTAGGCAGTCCCCTTCTAAGCGGAGTCTGCTGGCCTTCAATCCAGAACTTCACTGTCCCTCTCGCCTTTTAAGCGGAGGGGATTTGCTTGCTGGAGAGGCAGGAGTAGCAACAAGTCGTAGCTCAGAAGGAGGCACTCAAACGACTACAAATAAAAACTAAGTGGGTTCAATTAGAATTCCATGTTGTGGATTTGTTAGATCGAAAGGGGCGAACAGAAAGCATGGAGAGAATAATAAGGAGAAGGTCTGGAAAAAAACTGAAATATGAGTGGAGAGAGATGGAACAGACGATGAAGAAGGGGCAGAGCGCTTAGAAGGAGGGAGACGAAAAGAAGATCTAGAGAGGAAGAAGGTGGTGGCGGTTCAAAACCTAGCTTCCATCGAAAAGACTCAAAACGACAATTAGATATTGAAATGGTGGGTTAGCGTGAAATTTTAGCAGGCGCCAGTGAATTATTAACTATCGAGAAACAATCGCACGGGGTAATTGGGTACAAAACTAATATATAATAAATTATTAGCAGTAATTATTATAAATCCAGTATAAATTATTAATTGTTAAAATTTAATATTAACTATCAAATACAATTATTTAATATTTGCCTTAGTTACTAATTATATTTTTAATTATTTAATAATCATTATTAATTATTATATAATCGATATTAATTATTTAACAATTAGTTACATATTTAATTATGTACATATTAATTATTATTATTTAATTACCAGTTGTAAATATCACTTTATAATACTTAAATTTTCTTCTTAGTTAATAATTATGAAATATTGATCTTAATCATTATATAATTACTAGTAGTTTATTATTTAAAAGTACTTATTTAAAATTAATTATTAAAAGTTAATCATTAAGAGCTAATACTTATTTTTATTACGTTTTTTGCAACTGGTTTTATTGATTGTAAAAAAAATACATTTATTGCAAGTGGCGAAAACAGTTGCTAAAGATATTTATTCGCAACTGGCTTAGAAGTATAGTTGCAAATAATATGTTTGTTGCAACTATTATGGAAGCACTATTGTTAAAAGTATGTTTTTGCAACAGGAAGAGAAGCGCAGTCGCTAAAAATATGCTTTTCGCAACCAAAAAAGTCTATTGGTAAATCTTATCTATTGCAACTGCTATAATAGGTCTGTTGCTAAATGTCATTTACTGCAACTGCCATTTATCGCCTGTTGCAAATAGCTAGTTGCAATAGGGTATTTTTCTTGTAGTGCATTAACCTAAGTCTAGAAATTAATATTACCCTTGTTTAATTCAAATAATTTGTAATATATATGTATATGCATAATAGTTAGATAGTACTTTGAATATATTTTACCTAAATATATATATATAATAACCATATCATTATGCATACTAACATTACACATCTTATTTCATATCATACATCATTATAAATTACAGTACATCTCAAATTAAAATCATTCATATCACAAGTTGCATTTCATTCAATATATCACTTCATATAGTTTTGCATATGTCATACTGCATTATTACCAACACACCGCATTACATATTAACTTTCACTCCACACATAACGGTATACATAACATATTTACTTTGTCTTGATTAATTTGATTGACTTATTTGGCTTGATTAAATTGATTGGATTGATTGACTTGTTTGGTTTGTTTGACTTGAATAACTTGATTGCCTTACTTGACATGGTTAAATTTCATTAGTGGTTGATAGGAGCTTTATAGGTTTCAGGATAAATAGAAGTACAAGAAATGTTTGGTTTTATGTTTTAATTGATTGATTATTTGGATTAAATTGCTTTGCTTATATCATAATTTTAAGGATATCATATTAGATTTATTTCTTAGTCTAGATGAAATTCTTATTATAGTTTTAAGGGAATTAGAGTATAGGATAGGTTTAGTCTTGTATCAGATTAAGGGAGAGTTTTAGAGTTTCTAAGGATTAGTTGAAGGTTCAAGAATGCTTTCGTTGATTTAATTGTTTAGAACTATTTGTTTGAATTGCTTGTTTGGTTGAATTGCTTGTTTTGATTGATTTTCTTGTTTGAATTGATTGGTTTGCCTGGTTTATTATCCTTCGATTTAGTCTACTAGACTAGTGTATCCATACATTTAGGGGGAGTTACAAAAATTTATAGAGAATTATAAATTAAGGAAGAATTGTAGATTTAGGGAAGTTATATACAGAATTAGGATACTATATAGGCATAAATTTAGGGGGAGTATTTTACTTTAGTGCAGGAATTATTTAGATAGGATTTAAGGGGAGTAGTTTTAGAATTTCTTTTTAATAATGCCAGAGGGGGAGAAATTATAAAATATAGACATAGTTTATAGGATTCATATAAAAAGGGGGAGTATTTGAAGGATCATCATCAGCAGGTATGTACATGTATGATATTTTATAAACTAAGGTTATCATCATCAAAAAGGGGAAGATTGTTGGAGAATGGAGTTCTGATGACAACAACCTTATTTCAATATTAATTGATTATAAAATATATACTAACACTTCTGTCTAGAATATTTATACACACATGCAGGATTTATATACATGAATTATTACTGAAGACTGTACAATTTAAAGATGTTGGAGATTCAGAATTCAAAGATACTTCAAGAATCATGAGTATTCAAGATTTCAAGAGTTCAAGATAAATATAGCTATAGAGTCTAGATTATGTAAGACTCTGAATAGCACTCCAGGTTCAAATTCTTAATTTTAAATTCTGTTTTCAAATTCTATCTTCAATCTCTTTCCTCTCTATTTTACTTTCTATTTTTATTTGATTTTAAACTTAAGTTTTATAGAATTATACTTTATAAGTTTTATATATTTGTATTTTATATACTTTATATTTAGGATTAATTGTCAAGAATAATCCGAAGTTTAACATGTGTTCCCATAATAATCCCAAGTTTGAATTATTTCTGAATAATCCCAAGTTTGGGGGGTGTCTTCCCATATTGATCCCGATGACCCGCTAACGTGTTATTTTGGGATCAATATGGGAAGACACCCCCAAACTTCGGATTAATATGGGAAGACACCAAGTAAATGGGATTATTATGGGAAGACACTCCCTAAACTTCGGATTATTCAGAAATAATCCAAACTTGGGATTATTATAGGAAGACACGTTAAACTTCGGATTATTCTTGACAATTAATTCTTATATTTATATAGTTTTAAACTCTATAATTTTATAAATATGTTTATATAGTTTATATTTATGTTTTCATATGATTTTCTACTTTATAATATTCATTTATAACACTATATTTTAATTTAAGAATTTCCAAAATTATATATATATATATCAAAACACTTGAAAAAATGTTCAAAATTCAATTTTACACACATATATATTGACATATAACCGTCATTTTTTCAAATTTGAAAGGAAGTGTCTTCTCACTATTTGTGACGGTTCCGAGATGTTGCAACCTTTAACATGTTACAAAAAGTGATTGATTTCAAATTTTTAATAACTTCTTCTTCTCCACTTTCATTCCCTTTCATTACACAATTATTTTTTATCACTTTTATGATTTCTACACCTATACTCTGCCAAATTCAATTCTGATTTCACTAATTTTCTTCTCTTTACTCATTACTCTCTTAATCAAGTGTTATTGAAGAGTTATAGGGCTGTTTGTAATAGTTTGGGTTGAGTAAAGGAATCAGTGGTATCCCTTGTAACCATGAAATCAAGGAAGGTATACTTGATCAAGTGTGTGTCTGGAATCAGTGGTATCCCTTGTATCCGTGAAATCAAAGAGGGTTGTAATTGGATATTGATATAGTAATAAAACTGCGCAATCCACCATTGCGTGGGACTGAACGTAGGAGCAATCTGAACCAGTATAAAGTCTGGTGTGTTCTTTCCTTTTCTACACTTTACTTTTGTTTATCTTTGCATTTGTGTTTGATTATGTGTCTGTGAATGTTTCTGTGGTGTTTGATTCATATAGTAGTTCATATAAGTTTAGATTTTGTTTAAATTCTCAAAAACACTATTCACTCTCCCTCTAGTGCTTGTTTTTCCTTAACGACCCATTCCACAATCCCTAACATGAACAGCAGATAAATATTGTGTATTAAACAAAAGATTCAAGCCCTCAAACCCAAACCGCCATTGCCCATGTTGGGCTTTAGCCGGTTGACTTCCCACAGCACACCGATTGATGGTGGCGATCATCCGTATGAAAGGCATGGCGAGCCCTTTTAGTTGTGGACTGCATTTTTTTGTTTCTTCGCATCTCCATGGTTTAAAACATTACATGCTAAGTTTTCTTAGCGTCATGTGCTTCTTCGTAAGTAGGAGCAAAAAAGAGGCTATGTTCAAAGCCATAAAATTGAAACTAAATGCTCCTTCGAGCGGAAGAACCGTGACAATGCAAAAATTTTGCTTTAATAAATACTTTTCCCCAACTTCTTATGTATGAACAAATTATGAATTGATGTATCTGGCTTTAAACTTATCAATGTTTCCATTTGTATTCAAATTTTTCTTGAATATCCATTTACATCCTATATATTTAACACCAGAAGGTAAATTGGTTAAAACCCAAGTTTGGTTTAACATTATGGGATTCATTTCATCATTGATAGTTTCCTTCCAAAAAAGAATTTTTGGAACTCAGAGCCTTGGAATTTGTTTTGGGATCGGCATCGACGTTCATTACATATCTTGTCATATTAAGGACTTCCACTACTACACATATAGTATATAGCAACAGACGCTTCCAACGACCTCCAATGACACGTTGGTATCGGCTTCCAATGGTTACCAATAGTCGTTTTCTGGATTTTCCTTACGAATTAAAAAATATTTTCGTTGATATCCAATGGTTTTTTACCCATTGGCTGCCGTTGATAGTCGTTTTTAAAATCGTAAAAATTGCCAACAACAGCTTCTTCTTTCTCATTTCGTTTTTCCCCTCAAAACTTCCCAAAACCCTCCCCTTCCTCCTCCAAAAATATCACATGCTGCCACTCTGCTATCACCTAGCCTCTCCAACACCTGGAAACCTCTCTCACCTCCTCTATAGCTTCCTAATCTCCTCCAAACAAGATATAAACCATAATCTGTTTTTTAATTGCATATGCTAATTTAGGGTTAGTATGTTAACTTACATGTTTGTATTGCCTTATTGTATGTATATGTAGTTTATTGAGGCATGATTCTTGTTACTAATCTATGTATTGCAAGTTTATGTAGTTCGTATACAATAGAATCATGTGTATACAGGTTGAATATTTAGTGATTTTAGGCTTGTTTGGGGATGTTTAGTGTGAATAGGCATAATTAAGTTTATGTTCTCTAGAAATTTATCAAAAATGATATTTAATTTCATAACATACTTTTAGTTTGATTGAGTTTTGAAAATGTATATATATGTGATAAACTACGTATACATACGGTTAGACTGAAATTAGGTCGTGCAAGGCATATTTGGTTTAAAATTTGTTGTTTCATACAGATGATTGATAATAAGAAAATTTCCGTGATATCGTAATGGTCGAACACCATTTTTTTAAATAAGTATTAGATATGTAGTATATTATATTCATAAACCCTTAGGGTGTTTTTTCAACCCCGTCTGATAAGTATTGTACATGATCGTTATGTGGATATTCTTTTTGTTAGTAGAACAAATATCTACATTCATCGTTTACAATATTTGTTGGATTTGTCCCTGTATTGGACAAGTTACAAACACAATAACGAAATTAAATATTGTAAAGCATTTCACTTTAAATGGTTCTCAAAATTTCGAAAGCACTTCCTTCATGTTTCCTATGTACACGCAATTGTGTGCTTTTCAGCGAACTAAAGCGACTGTCGAAATTTTGTTGAATCCTTTTAATTGAAAAGATTTATGTGATTTAATTACGTTATTGTATATGTAATTGAAGGTAAGACGATCCATCAATAAAATGTAAATAATCAATTAACATAACATTCATTAATAAAATTATTTTAATAAAATGTCAATGCAAACTTATATTATTCTTTTTAATTTATATTTCAACATTTCCAATGGATATCTGGTCAACTATTGCTTCCACGTGTCCACATCAATCGTTGAAAGCCATTGGTAACCATTGAAGTGTATACCAACAGCATTTCCAATGTCCCTGGCCGTTGGAAAACATTATTATTCTTGAAGTGTATGTACTTACTGCCTTCTACAAGATATGTTATGAATTTAGGACTAGAGCTGTCAACGGATACTTTCGGAAGCTCATAGTGTCATATCCTCATCCGCATACGAAATCATTTTTGGATATTTGCATCTGCGGATATGGACGATTATCGGATAATAATTCGCTCTGCCAACAGTCGATAAATCAATGAACACTAATGAAAATTTTAGATTAATATTAAGTTCTTTTCAACCTAATTGATGGCTACACTAAAAATAAATAAATACGATAATAATATGTAATTTTGAGCAATTAGCATACATTTAGTAGATCTTCAACTTTACAAAATTATATATATATATATATATATTTGGCAAGGCTGACTGGTTTTATAGTGTTCCATAATACTGTTTTATTAAAAAATTAAACAAAATACAGGGGTGTTCAGGTGATATACATTATGTATATCAGCTATATGCCTCCACACTAGGAAGACAGATTATAACTTTCCAAATTACATAAGTTTCAAGTCCATGTAACATTTTAGATTACATTAGGTATCACATTGTTGATTACCTATAACTACACTGACTACAAGTAGCTAGCTAGCCATTCTCCTGTAAATTTCTCAGCATCTCCTTCTTCATGCTCCGAGTGATAGGAGTTTTAGGCCCTGCTTTTTCATTGGATCTAGAAGTGGCTTGATCAGTAATAATATATGGAGGTCTCTCCTTGTATCCAGGAGGAGCAGCAATGTGCGCATACGGGTTGGCGTATGTGTTCTTGGCTATAACTGTTGGAGACTTTCCTACTTTCTTCTTGCCACTAGCAATGATTTTTTGAGGCACAGCTGACACATAATCAAGCTGCACTTTCTCCAATTGATCAATAACTATACCAGAAAGGAAAGCATTGAAGTCTTTCACTTTCTTCTCTGATACGAGAAACTCAGCAGAGTTCACTTCCCAACTAGCTAGCTAACTCAGTTTGGATGCTCTTGGATATTGCCAGGATTCTGCATTAATAGCTCGGATATGTGCCATTCTAGCAGGTTGCATGTCACTCTGATTAGAGTTGTTTAACGTTTGATGCAGTAGTTTATCCTTAGTAGTCTCTTGATGGCAAACCATCGGTATAGCTAATTCATTGCAACTCATCACAACAGCAGGTGTAGAAGGAAGGACCTTAACACAATCACCATCATCAGGATTGCCATGTTCAAATTTATCAGCTTCATCTTGAATCACAAAATGAGCACCCTCTGCCACATTATCGTCTATCTCACTTTCATTAATACTTGCATAATTTGGCACATTTTTTCCTTCCTTACTACTTGCTTTAGGATCAGCAAATGCTTTAGTCAGCATTGCATCTACTAATGCAATCTCAATTTCTTCTAGACTAGATCCTCTTTCATTATTTAACTCACCATTTCGTTCATCGCAATCCTCTTCAGTTTCAAGCAAGTCGAAACTGTTCTTTGCAGAAATTCCTTTGTCTCTTTGGCCACTGAATAGTTTACTAAAAGTCCCTTTTTTCCTGTTTGTTACTCTCATCCAAACCTCGTTTCTCCTAATGTGAAAACCATTCCTTCCTCGATTTCTACCATCTGTCTCTTTACTGTTACATACAACTTTCTCAACCTGGCTCAAACCGTTAACAGCAGTATTCGACACCACTTTGTTTCTCTTGTCTTTTATGTTGTCATCTCCCTGACTCTCTGCAATTTTCTTGTTCTTGCAATGTTTTATTATATGCCCAAAACTTTTACATAAAGTACAAACTTCAGGCTACCAAAGATAATAAACAAAAACAGTGTAACGCCCCGCCTCTATACCCACTATCGTCCAGTTCATTTCAGAGAAATGTCGTAGACCATAACAGAGAATGAGGTTTGCGAAGGGAGACCGATTGTATAATTGCTCCATATGAGGAACGCACATCGATAACCTGCCCGATACCGACTGAAATTTCGACATGACCATTCGGCACATACGGCAACTACACAACGGCTATATATAACTAGGAAAGCAATATAAAATACATAACAATAAAATCAGAGTCAGACACAGATATTCACATCACTAAGGCGGAAATAGATATGAATATAACTCACGAGTAAAAATACATGTTAGAGGTCATAGTCGATCCACTATACATCAAAATACTAGGTACAAGCTCCAGCCAAAAGAATATGTATACAAAGATGACACTAACTCAATATATAAGAAAAATCAATAACTACAACTCAAATGTAGATAGCAAAACCCAAGAATGGTCCCCGCTAGAAGTCATGAGATGTACCTGGAATACTCGGTCTGACCCGAGTATTATTTATAATAAAATAAACAATAAACGGATCAGTTTAGTTGTACTTATCATAATAAACTGGGATAGAAATAGAGATATAGGTAGATAATGACATATAAGCAAGAACAATCATGTTCACCCATAAGCATGAAACCCTAAAAATGTCTAACCAACATCTTTAAGATATCTCCACTACACGACCCACACATCACACACACCACATGCAAGTTGAACCAAAGTTCCCCGTGAATCCGAAGATCGCTACTCAAGTTGAACCGAAGTTCCCCGCGAATCCGAAGATCGCCAAACAAGTTGAACCGAAGATCCTCGCGAATCCGAAGTAGCTATTCAACATGAACCGAAGTTCCTCGCGAATCCAAAGATCGCCAAACAAGTTGAACCGAAGTTCCCCGCGAATCCAAAGATCGCTATTAATGCAAGATACCCCAAGCTAGTAAATATATGGGTTAAGCTACATGTCCCATAACCACTTGCTTTACCCAAATATTTACGAACAAGTTGTATATTTCACTAGCAAAACGAAATGATCGCTGCCACGATGTTCAGTTGAATGAGTCCAAGAATTAACCGTCAAGGCAAACACAAGGGGTCATAGTCCTTGTTTTTACTAAGACGTTTAATTAGATTTCTCATACGAACGAGAAAAAGGTTTATCAAATACATACTAGTAGATTTGTAAATCAATTCATAAAAGAACCTCATATGATGAAGTTGGATTAGAAACCAATTTGGAAAATAACTTCATATAATGAACTGTAGCTAAAAACCGTTTAGCAAAAGATTTGGTATCTACTAAAAATTAAAAACCCTTTTTATATATCGTTTCGAAGTGGCAAATCTCGTGTGATCTCGATCGAATCAACGAACAAACAAAGAAGTTACGATTTAATAACGTAGACGAAACCCCACGACTATCGACTATAATATTCGTTTACCACGAAAGAATCGAAAGTTCATGAAATCGAGGAGCAGAAATCTACGAACTAGAGAAACTGATAAGTCACAAACGAAGTCGGAACGGCCCGAAAATCGGCCGGGAAAGAGCCTGGATGGGGGTAGACTGTGGACCGAGGTCCCTCTGGTCCACAGCTCAAAACTGGTCGACCAGTCAAAATGAGGTGGTCGACCATTTCTACATAGAAGTAAAACCGGTCGATTGCCCCATTTTGGGCCTGTCGACCGGTTTTGGCCTGGGTTGTTGCCCAGGCCAAACCTAGGGGGATTCGTCCCCCGCGAGCTTCCATCGTTGGTCGTTGAGGTTCATGGCTTCTTCAAGACATCAACGAGACCCCTCCGATCCACAGTATCAACTCGCAAAGCTCGAATGCAAAGATTTTGATTATAGGTTCCAAACGAACCAAATTTCAAACTAAAACGAATAAATGCGATATAAGCGAATTGTGAAGTCTTAGAACTTGCCGGAAGCGACAATGGTACTTCACAACACCATATTCACATGCATAAACATATATACATAAGATTGAAATGATTCGGTTTATAAATTCAAGTATGGATTAAATTCCAAACCAAAGCACACCAAAGTGATTCAAGCGACTTGTGAAGACTTAGAAATTTGTCGGGGGACAAAGGAGCTTCACAACATCACCAAATCCACTCATAGCATATGAATTAGATTATATGAACAATCCTTATCATAATTCCCAACTCAATGAAACATAAAACATTGAATCAGCTAAGTTACACTAACATGACCAATTTACTAGCATATACAAACTCAAATGAATAGTAGATTACATTTTTACCAGCCAATGGCTTGTGGCAAAGATGTGAGTTCAACAAGAAATCACCTTTGATTGTAGGAATGAAGAACAAGCTCCAAACCTAAGTTAGATCAACCTCACTTCAATCAATACACTAGAATCTCCAATCTAAGATGATATAAATAAAATTCCTAAGAGTTAGGTCATAGGAAATCTTAGAAATCGAAGAGAAAATAAGTAGAAGAATATGGAGAAGGAGATAGAGAAGCTTACTCAGGTTCTCTCTTTGATTTTCCCCTTGATTTGGATCTCTAGAAGCCAACCCTAGCTTAGGAATTTTAATTTCCATTTCCACTCTCCATTTTTCTATTTTAAGAAGTATGAGGAAGAATGAATGAAGGAGGAGGGAGCTAGGTGGGTTATAAGAGTTGGCTAGGTTTAGCCATCCAAGCCCAACCAAAGTTCCAATTTTCACCAACTCGAAACATATCGAAACTTGTAGTTTTCGAATACCTAAACGACTTTTTGAACTCGATGGAAGTGGTTTCGAGTCCAAATTTGTCCATATGCAAAAAGTGACATTTTGGTCTTATAACTAATGAAAAAGACCAAAATTGCTCAACTCAAAAGGTATCGATGTTTATAGTCAAAAATGTTGTAAACGATGATCCGGACTCAATGAAAGTGGTTTCGAGTCCAAATTCATCCATATACAAAATTTCACTTTTTGGACACACACACGATTAACGACGTTATATTTAAATATATATTTAAATATATTATCGTTAAATATGTCGGTTGTTACAGACTTCCCCCTTAAAGAAAATTGTGTCCCCGCAATTACTTAAGGAAAAACCCATGTTGTAACACCCCACGTCCATTAATGTCACTCACAAAGGGAATGCATTAAGTTTCGTGGAGCATTATGAGTAAACAAAACAGAATATTACAAGATAGATACATAAAGTAGTACTTGAAAATTTTATAACTTTATTGCAGCGGAAACAAAAATAAAGTTGGGTTACATCTTCAAATATCAAAACCAAGTACATAATATCAGTCTTGTACAAAAGCCTTCAGAGTGCATAATTTTAAAGCCATAATCCCCAACGAAAACGCCTTAAATAGGTAGAATCAAAGCCAAGCAGTTCTTCAAGAACTTCTAGTACCTAAAGCAGAGAGAAATCCGAATCAAACTTGAATATTTCCTTCCTGAAAACCTGGGAGGGGAGGAAGAAAAGAGGCGAAAACAAGGGGGTCAGACATAAAGTCTGGCAAGTGCAATAACTTTAACAATATAATTATTAAAGTAATTAGGATAAGGCATAAACTGGTAAAACAAGGAATGACTGTGAAGCAAATGGGCAAGACAAAACAAACAAGAGGAATATGCTGACGTTAATCGCGCTCCTAATCACTATAGGATAATTACTATACTGCACCAATACTAGTCACTCTAAGAGTTGATCCTGCCTACTGAACATAATAATCATAATAATGATAATGGATGTCTCGTGTACCCCTAGCTGTCTTCATAGGTGTCGTCTGCTCCTATCTCCACTAGTTGTACCCCCTACCCTCCCCATTCTAATTACAACATTTATTCATAATATGGTAGTCATACTCGTAGCTATCTTCATAGGTGCCGCCTGCCCCTATCTCCGCTAGTCGTACCCACTACCTTCCCCATTTGATCGGCTCCCTAACTCGTAGATACCCGTGCTTGTCCCACAGTAGGGTGTATCACTCCCTAAAGTGGCAACCCGATATGACTGAAATGCACGGCTACACGATGCAACAACATCTTACCTACCAGCTCGGGCCCACGCACGCACATGACCCCGTTGGACTTGCGTTGCCACCGCTAACCCGTTTTGACCTCTTACAATCAAATCCAGTAAGCGTGTCCCGTCCTCGACCTCGATCGAGCTCACTTGGATACTAAATGGGTTACTGGTTGAAAAGGGTCCCCACACTTGACACAAGCTTTCCACCTATGCTTGGTCCCCACTAGGATTTCCCACTTAACCCCCTCTTATTCATGTCTTCTTACATGTTTCAACTTGGTTAAGTGTTTATAATTATATCCCACATGTCACCCATGTTTCCCACTTATCAAATCAACGTGTATTATTGGTTAAGTTTGTCTTAACCCTATCCACTTATCAGATCAATATATATATTATTGGTTAAGCTGGTCTTAACCCTACCCACTTATCATATTAATATATACTATTGGTTAAGCTGGTCTTAACCCTACCACTTATCAAATTAATATATATTATTGGTTAAGCGGGTCTTAACCCTAACCACTTATGAGATTAATATATATATTATTGGTTAAGCTGGTCTTAAACCTACCCACTTATCAGATTAATATATATTATTGGTTAAGCTGGTCTTAACCCTACCCACTTATTAGATTAATATATATTATTGGTTAAGCTGGTCGTAACCCTACCCACTTAACATGTTTTATGTATCATATATATAAGCTGGTCTTAACCCTACCCACTTATTAGATTAATATATATTATTGGTTAAGCTGGTCGTAACCCTACCCACTTAACATGTTTTATGTATCATATATATATATATATCGTATAACATGTTTTACTTAATTTAAGATTAAGTACATCTTAGTTCACAGTTACATTGGTTAAGAGAATAACTCCCTAAGTATCAACCCTGAAGACCGAAATCAACATCAGATCGATACTCAGAGAATTACTCAACTCAACCAATCTTCTGTTTATCATTCATATTCGTCTTTGATCAGCATTAATTAATTATTAATGCACAGACCTCTCACATTAAGTCGATTGCTTGTGGCCGCTGGATATGCCGGGCGGTTTCGAGCAGACTTCCACCACAAGCCAGACTTAACCTCGTGTCCAAGCATCTTTTAATTATGCCAACGACCTCTCACATTAGACTGTCGCTTGTGGTTGCTGAATGTGTCGGGCGGGTCCGGGCAGTCTTATATCACAAACGAGTCTAACCTCATGTCTTAGTCATTTATTACGCATTTAATTTATGCCTTTGACCTCTCACATTAGACTACCGTTTGTGGTTGCTGGATTTGCCCGGCGGGTCCGGGCAGTCTTATACCACAAACGAGTCTAACCTCGTGTCTTAGGCAGTTATTATTACACATTATTATTCAACCCCAATTTGAATTAATATCCCTATTTCAAATTGTCAATATCTTCCAAATTAATCTATGTCCATAATTGTCACCTAAATTATGTCCATAATTTCTATGCATATAAATTAGGTTAATTGATGTCTCAAATTTACCATATGCTTTTAATCCATTTTTATGCCAATTCACAGTATTAATATTTAATATTTTCCCATTTCCCTCACGTCGTTCGCACGTTTAATATGAAATATGTTAGACCCGCAAATAGTCTAACTCATAAAAAGAAAAGAAACATCACAACTTGCATAACACATAAAATAGATCTAACTTGCAAATAAGAATAGGCTAGCGTGGATCAAAACTTGCATGATTATAATTTACGTAATCATAAATTTGCATAATTAATAACTTGCATAGGCAATAGGCATAATTTTCTTAAACAACAAACCGGCATGGATCTAATTATATAAGATGTGATTTGCATAGATCTATACACATAAAGGTGAACTTGCATATATGAACATGTTTTTCGCATAAACTTGCATATGATCTACATACAAACTTGTATTAAACTTGCATATGCAATTTAGACATGTAAACTAAGACTTACATATGATTCGCATACAATCTTACTAGCATATGATTCACATCCAAACTTATATATAAACTTGCATATATAATTTAGACATGTAAATTAAGATTTACATTTACACTTGCATATGATTTAGACATGTAAATTAATGTCACAAAATGAATCAAGTTAAACATATGTGATTGGACATATGAAATAGATCTACTAACATAAGTTAACAAAACTGCCATATGTTCACAAACAGACAATAACAAAATCAAGTAACGTCACATGATTCAACAGGCATATTCTCATAATCCCAATTATAACTCATCATAATTAATTTATTAATTATTTTGTGAAAGAAATTGTACTCACAAAGATGGATTAGAAAAGAGAATAATTCGTTCGTCGTTTGTATAAGAATTCTGACTTGCAATTCCTAAGCTTTAAGAAGAAGGTGAATTATTCCAGCAGCAGCATGGAGGCCATGAGACTAATTTAGTTTAGGTTTAGAGCTTGAGTCTATGTATACTTATATAGAAGTTTAGATTAATTCTAGCCTTTAGATATTAGGTTTTTAATTTGCATCGTACACCTAGTGCTGAGTCAGCAGATGTATTTTATATATATTAATAACCTTCTATTTTTCTTCCCGTAAATTAATATGAATTGAACTTAAACATCTAATTGCATGTTTTCTTCGATTAGCATATTCTTCTTAATTAATGTCAATTGACATTGAATAATAATTTTACTATATTCCTCAAATTAACTTATTCTGCCTAATGTTAATTGACATAAGTGACAAATTAGCATAAGCATTTATACAAATTAAGATAATTACATGATTTCCTAACAATACCCTATTAACATGTTCACAATTTGATGCCAAATAACATGCTTTTACAAACGAACATAAATGCCCAATTAACATATTTTCTTTAATTAATATCAATTAATATGAATGACGAATTAGCACAAACACATATATAAACTAAGGTCAATTACATGTTTTTCAATCAATGCCATATTAACACACATCTACAAATTAATTTCAATCTATTCATGTTTTCATATTCTTCCTTTACTGTATACATTAACTGCCCATATATATAAATATATATATATACACACACACACATACACGCACCTATTCATAAATTCTAATATTGACAACTAATGCAAATTGATTTCTTACCTATTTTAAAAAGTGGAAATCGAGTATATAATTTAATTCCCTTTTTTTTCTACTTTCCTCGTAACATACAAAGTCGATGCATAATGAAGTTACCTACATACATACATACATACATACATACATACATATATATATATATATATATATATATTTACACATGCATAAATCTTTCCTTCCCAAATAAATTGACTGTATTTATCTTCTTCTTTCTTTTTTACTGCATGCATCCACACATTTCCTTCCGCTTTTTGTATTAATTGCTTTAATTTTTCTTTTACTGTAGCCTAATTAATCCGCATGCATTTTTTTCAATGCACATTTTTAAACTTTTACCTTCTTAACATAATTGCATATATATATATATTCATTTTTTTTATTTTTCTTCAATAATTAATTAATCCTTTAATTAATTATCTTTACAGTATAGTATATCTAATTTTGGGGTGTTACATTCTCCCTTACTTAAAGAATTTCATCCCCAAAATCTTCAAGTTAAGAAGAATGTTACCATCCTACCAACCACAACCATCTACTCATCCATCAAACACAGGTATCCATTGTCCTTAAAAGATTTCTAATGCCGTATGAACATATGCAAAAAGTTTGTCTATATGTTCCTTATCTAATGCAAAATCAGGCGGTCTACTAATTCAGTTGACCTCCTTAATGCAAATCATGATAGTGTCATGCGTCTATTATGTATGCAAAAGAATCCTAACGATACATATTATTTT
This sequence comes from Allium sativum, assembly GCA_030737875.1. NCBI lineage: Eukaryota > Viridiplantae > Streptophyta > Magnoliopsida > Asparagales > Amaryllidaceae > Allium > Allium sativum. Next base: position 841,131,244 of record CM060926.1, read on the forward strand.
TGCATGTGTGCTCAACCATTCATCAAAATGCAGCATCCATATGATAACACAACCATTATACAAAATATGCACACATATTTATATGCAATATGAAAGTGATTGAGCCGATCTAGTGCTTAATGTGTGTGTAAATGCATCCACGAGCAACCACTAGCAAACACTTGCATCCACTTGCATCCACCAAACATAGCATGTCTCAAACACATGTTTACAACCATAGGATTTTTCCTAAGTAAAGATCAAAGATATAATCGCGAAGACATACTAAACGATAGGACAAGCATAAACAAAGCAGTAGAAAAAGGAGAGGATAAAAACATACCCTCAAAAAGGAAAGGGTACAACGTACGCATCTTGTCTTCCATCTCCCAAGTCGCGTCTCCTTGATCATCTCCCCATTGCACTTTGACCAACTTGACCTCTTTGTTGCGTAGCTTTTCGACCTCCGATCCGAGAATGCGTGTAAGAGCTCGTCTAACTATGGCATTTCGCTCTACTTCCACTTCTTTGAGCGTGCTCGGCTCCACCACTTCCGCTGTATCATGTAAACACTTACGGAAATGCGAAATGTGAAACACGTCGTGAACACTACTAAGCTCATTGCCTCTTCTCATGTCCCCCCAAAATCTTGGATACATAACCACAAAAGATCTTCAAGGATTCTATTCACTCCTTTCTGTCCATCCATCCGTCTGTGGATGATAAGCGATGCTCGTACTTGCCGCCTTTTGCATATCACCTTTTCCTCTTGCATCGAAAACTGCTCCAAGCCCTGTCCCGCAAGCACCGATATATACTGTAAACAGTTTGCTCCCATCTAGCAAAGTCAAAACTAGAGTTGTCGTCAAAGCCCTCTTCAAACGTTGGAAAGCATCGTCACAGTCAACATCCCAAGCAAAAGTCAAGTTCTTCTTGGCTAACCGAGTAAGTGGGGCTGATATCTTCGTGAAGTCCTTAATAAACTTCCAATAATAGCCCGACAGCCCTAGAAAGCTTCTTACTTCCGTTGCGTTTCTAGGATCCTTCCAATCTTGGATTGCCACCACCTTTGCGGGATCCACAACTATCCCTTCCTTAGAGACCATGTGTCCAAAGGACCTCACTTCTCTTCTCCCTCTCGGAGCCATGTGTCGTACTGGTAATGCAACTGGCTTTGCATTATCCACTAGGTATATACGAAAGTCTATCTCACGCCTTGGGGGTAAACCCCAAACTTCATCAAAGACGTCACCATACTCACGGACCATACGAACAGATTCCAAATCATCGTTGGACGCGTCAAGAGATTCTAGCTAGCTAAGTGTCTAGGGTCACAAGAAATATCAATGGTCTTTCCATAATGAGTCAACGATCTAACTACCCTTCTTATACAGTCTAGGATGGCACCGTATCTGGCTATCCAATCCATGCCTAGAATCAAGCCATAACCCATGAAGTCAAGAACGTAGGCATTGCATTCAAACCCAACGCCCAAGATAGACACTCTCAAATTCCGACACACCATAAATAAATGAGCCGAACCACCAATAGGATTTGAAACTACCATGGGATCCCTAACTAGACTAGTATTTAGGTGCGGTGTTTCAACTAAAGAAACAGATACAAACTAATGTGAAGCGCCAAAATCAAACAAAGTTCGAACAGGATGATCAAAAAGGAAAACCAAATTTAAACCGAGATGTTTCTACCTCTATCAGGTATACCAGCCGTGAGGGAACGAATCTGCCCTCTAGAATATCTTGTACTTTGTCCTTACCCTTGCCCTTGCTTCTTCGGACAATCCTAATAAAATGTCTTGTCTCTCCGTAATGATAACAACTAGTCTACTTATTCTTTAAGCAGTCGTGTATTATACAAGTGTGGAACTTCCTTTTCTCTTGTCCCCCTTGTTATCCTTACCGCCTTTCTTTGGATCTGCTTTCTTATCATGTGTCTTATTCATGTATCTCCTGCACATTCTCCATTCGTAACCTTCCACCAAAATGAAGCTTCACCCTTCATTAACCAAGCAGCTTGTTGAACCTTCCTCCCATCGTCTACCTCAAAGGTACCAACAAGTCCTCCACTTCCTTCTAGCTTTGACAAACATCTCAGTCCCATGAAGCGGTTTTCCACCCATCGTACGAAAGTTCTTACATATCTTAGAAAAAGCGTCTATACGCGGAGGAAGAGATTCAAAAAGGAAAGAGGAAGAGATCCAAAACGGAGAATTGGAAGGAAGATATATGGCTTTGGGGATTATGTTTTTCAAAATAAACTTTCCTTTTGAAAATACTTCCTTTTAAAACCTTTTTGAAAATAGTTTTCAAAAACACTTTTATCTAATCTGGTAACGTTCAGCTCTGATACCACGTGTAACACCCCACGTCCATTAATGTCACTCACAAAGGGAATGCATTAAGTTTCGTGGAGCATTATGAGTAAACAGAACAGAATATTACAAGATAGATACATAAAGTAGTACTTGAAAATTTTATAACTTTATTGCAGCGGAAACAAAAATAAAGTTGGGTTACATCTTCAAATATCAAAACCGAGTACATAATATCAGTCTTGTACAAAAGCCTTCAGAGTGCATAATTTTAAAGCCATAATCCCCAACAAAAACACCTTAAATAGGTAGAATCAAAGCCAAGCAGCTCTTCAAGAACTTCTAGTACCTCAAGCAGAGAGAAATCCGAATCAAACTTGAATATTTCCTCCCTGAAAACCTAGGGGAGGGAAAGGAAGAAAAGAGGCGAAAACAAAGGGGTCAGACATAAAGTCTGGCAAGTACAATAACTTTAACAATATAATTACTAAAGTAATTAGGATAAGGCATAAACTAGTAAAACAAGGAATGATTGTGAAGCAAATAGGCAAGACAAAACAAACAAGAGGAATATGCTGGCATTAATCGCACTCCTAATCACTATAGGATAATTACTATTCTGCACCAATACTAGTCACTCTAAGAGTTGATCCCACCTACTGAACATAATAATCATAATAATGATAATGGTAGTCTCATGTACCCCTAGTTGTCTTCATAGGTGTTGTCTGCTCCTATCTCCACTAGTTGTACTCACTACTCTCCCTATTCTAATTACAACATTTGTTCATATTATGGTAGTCGTACTCCTAGTTGTCTTCATAGGTGTCGCCTGCTCCTATCTCCGCTAGTCGTACCCACTACCTTCCCCATTCGAACGGCTCCCTAACTCGTAGATACCCGTGCTGGTCCCACAGTAGGGTGTATTACTCCCTAAAGTGGCAACCCGATATGACTAAAATGCACGACTTATACCTACATGATGCAACAACGTGTTACCTACCAGCCCGGGCCCACGCACGCACATGACCCCGTTGGACTTGCTTGTTGGATCTAGATTAACCCTAGAGGGGGGTGAATAGTGTTTATATAATTTATAGCTGAGTTCAAAAACTTACAGTATATTAAAATAATAAACAGATCAGAGAATGCAGCAGAAATAAAAGTGCAAAAAATAAATCACACACAGATATACCCAATTTCGGCAAAACCCTACCTACTGCTGCATTCCTAAGGTTTCTACTAGGTAAAAGAATAGATCTCGCTTACAAGAACATGTAAACTCGCGAACCCCTCGCTCCTATTCTAATCCTACGCTCAAAACCCTAGACTGATATAATCCCCTAAATCAGATTTCCATAAGTTTCACAGACTCTAGTAAACTGCCAGTTAACACCCTAACTGGATTCCCTAGAATTTTATAGACTCTAGAAACTATCAGTTAACACCTAACTGAATTCCCTGGAATTTTACAAACTCTAGCAACTGTTCAGAATGGTTTACAAATAAAAATGAAAATACAATACAAATAATAAAACCCCCTTTGTCTAAAGTAATATAAGCCTGCCACTTTGCTTTGTAAAAAAAACTTGGTCTCCTCTTTGTTGATGGCGGCTGAGAAATGGGAAATAGGGTTTTGCCCCAAATCAAATTGACTTCAAAATGGTTGGCTCTGAATTATACTCTGATGCCCCAATTAGTTGATGCTCCTTGGTCGATTGATTTGGCCACTCTTTGGCGATCGAAAATGATGAAGTAATTTTGTGAGTTTCGCTGAATTTGATTTTTCAATTTTGCTCTAGTTTTCGATAGTCTATCCTGTGATGAAATAGGTGTTTATATAGGATTCTGAAATCCTAAAATTACTCTGATTTCACATTAATGGTTAATCTTGATCGTGGTTGAAATTCTCCCCTTTTGTTGCTCTGTAGATTGCCAAGTTTGAAAAACTTGATTCCAAGAATAATTTCTTCCCTATAAAAAAAAAACTCTGCGTGATTGTTGCCATGTTTATCAACACTTCAACATATATTGACAAAAAGACTTGGATTGCAATTTGTACTTTCCCAAAATTGATGTCATGACTCACTTGATTGTTTTCAGGAGAGACTTTCCAGAAATTTGCACGTTGAAAAAATGATTTTCCTCGATTACTACAGTTGCATGCTTCTCTTGCTATTGACTGGAATCAGTAAAAATATTTCTTGCCAAAAAATGAGATGCTGAAATAATTTTCATACCAAAAATTGATCACTGAATATTTAGGAAAAAAAATAATATTCTCTGCATTCATTTTCTGCAACTGTTGAAATCTTGTCCGAACATGTTACTGTTATTTCTTGGCAAATAGTATGGCAATTTGAATTGATTTGTTACTCTATTTTGTTGAATGAATTTTTTGCCAATAATACTTGCCATAAATATTGTGCATGCCATGAATGTCTGTACATTTCTGGAAAGAAAAGAATTTGAAACTGCGTGAAAAAATTCTTGTTAATTCTTTTCCATGAATCTGCATATTGATATGTCACCAAATGCTATGTATTTCTGATTGCATGATTCATTTCCAATACTGCTTGTTTTGAAATCTGGAAAGATTTTCTGTCCAAATAATGTTGATACAATCTGGAAATAAAAACAAATTGTTTTCTTTCCATTTCTGGAATTTCTTCATTTGGCATTCATGTTGATTTCAGAAGGCAATAAAAAAATATTTTCTGGAGATATCAATATATGATTGTGGCCTCCCTGAATGCTGTGAATTTATGAATTGAAAACATGTAAATCCAATCTTTCCAAAAAAATAACTATTACCACAAATGGTTGAGTAATTTCTGATAATGTAATTTCTTGCATGCTGGTTGCTACTTGCCCCTTTTGCTGTGAACATTGATTTCCCACTGCATTAAAAATTCTTGATTTATTGCCATGTATCCTTGATTTCTGGAATGTTGATACAATTTTCCATTTTTCAAATGAATTCAAAATGTTTATTGCCACATAAAAAACTCAAACACCATTGTTCTATGAGGTTAAAAATTTCCAGAAATATGGATGTCCCTTTTATTTTTCTTGCATTCCTAGAAAACAATTGACATTGGTTTTGCCCAAAAATATATGAGATTTCTTGCCAAAAATCATATATATGAAGTTGCCCCTTTTTTTGATTTCATCACAAATGAATGCTTGTCTTTTACTGTGGTGATTGAATACAGGAACCAATTGTGATTTCTTGCTATATATCAATGCACAGTTTATCTGGAAACAAAGACAAAAAATTTGTTGCCAAATAACAATACTGTTCTCAAACAAGTATGCGCCACTATGCACTTGTGTGCCTACATGACGCATTTGTATATTGGCAATTTCCTCCATTGTATATACATGTCATGTATATAGCTGTATCCAATTGCTATTGCATGCATTTGAATTTTTTTATGAATGTTCATGCTTCCATTTTGTCCCTTGCCATAAACATTTGTTCAACACATCTGAATAATGCTTTCTTGCAATTCATAAGAATGCAATTCTGTGATCTTGCATGATTGACAAGAAAAAAATGTTTTCCAAAGAAAAATATGTTGCTAAACTTGTCGTTCCTCTTTTATTTTTGTGCCATTATTGCAATGTGAATGAGTGAAATGTTGTTCTGAGATTGTATACTAGAGTAATGAGCGTTGTAGTGAGGAACAAATGTACAGAATGAGAAAAATTGTACTAATATTTTTGATGAACAAATTTGATTGAAATAAAATATTATTTTATTGTATTCAAACAAACTTATCTATCGTATTTAGTTTATTCAAGTACAATCTCATGTGAACTGAATAAATAGTGGAGTTATAAATAGTTGTACTGTCTGAATGTTTGAAATATAACATTTATATTTAAATAAAATATTGTATGAATATATGAATGTATGTACAATCGTATTCTATTTAAATATAACTATTATATTCCTATCTGTGGTAAATATATAGAACAGTACAGTAATAAACACATTTAAAATAATGTTTATTTGGTTGTTATCATCAAACAAAAATCATATAATTGTGTATACAACTACGTCATATACAACAATCTCCCCCTTTTGATGATGACAAACAAATAAAAGATTTTGAGCACAATAAATGTGTTTGACAGTGAATATTGAACTCCCCATATTTATTAGCTCCCCCTACAACTGTGCATGAGTGAAAAGAATGAAAAATGAATGAATTTTCAAAATTAAAATATTTATAAGATATTCACTCATAAATCAAAATCTCAATCCATTCTCCCCTTTTTGTTATCATCAAAAGGTTCTAGAATTAAAATTTAGATGAAAAGTGAAAAAAAATTCAGCTTAAGAGGAAGAACGGACATCATAAAACTCAATCAGCCAAACAAGAATCGTAATATTCTAATAATTAGTGGCATATTTCACATTTTAGAGAATGGCAGATTTACGATGAAATTTATATATAATGGAGAGAGTTCCAAAAACATACATTTCCAATTATTCTCAAAATAATTTTATAGAATTGAGCACAAAAACAGTGATGGATTTAGACTATAGTTAATAATTCAATTTAAGTGACGCAATCATATAATCTCAAATCCTAGTAGTTATCAATCAATAGATCATAATACATCATAAAATATTAATACATTTCACAAATTAGAAAATGGATTGATAGACTGGTTTTCACATACCAAGAAGAAATTCATATAAAATGTTTATTTATTCAAACTGTTTTCTTTTCTTTTTCTTTTAATTTAAGAGCACACTGACCACGCATAACCAGATCTTGGATTTTTAAATGAGATCAGTTGCAAGTTAAATATAAGTAATCTCATAACCATGTATAACCAGAGCTTGGATTTTTAAATGAGGTTAGAGACACACTTATATTTTAATTATATTTATCATTTCATCTTTAAAAAGAAAAACTCCTTGGTATATACAAACAATATGAATGATAGAAATGTGGTAGGTAAAGAAATGGACTGTGAAATAAATTTCTAAATTAATTATATTATGAAATATGATCAACTGTACCAAGATCATTGAAAATTTTCAATTGTCACTAATTCTGAATAATAACATAGTCCAATTTCTATCACAAGTATCTCCATTGTTTATTCAAAAAGATTTTTTTATAAAAATTAAACTCTCCACATTAATATAAAAAACATGATGGATGGCAGAAGGATGATAGATAATGAAGATGGTCGTGAAATAATCGCCAATTCAAAGATATTATAATAATTATTCAACCATCATGAAAATCTAAATAACATCTCCTCTTGTCGTGAAATATACTGCAGTCACAATTCATCACAATTTCAAAATCTGATAATAATTTTGATGAATTATAAATATAGTTCGGTTTGGTTATTGATTTCAATTTCTGAATGAATAATCAATAAATAATTTTAAAATCGAAAATCAATTACAAGAGGGATATGAAGATCTATACAAGACAGAAAAAAATACAGGTTGAGAATAAGATCAACAAAAAAATTTAGCACTTCCTCATCTAATACCACTTGTTGTCTCTACAAACGAGGAATTTAATAAGCCACTGGTGTTTAACAAGAGTATCTCAGACAATATAATTATAAGTACAAAGCCCAAGTAGACAAGATAACAGATTATGCATAAGTATCAAAGCAGCAAACTGATGATTCCAAAACAAACATTTTTCAAAACAATATCAGAGCAGCACAAGAAATCAGTTCAAAGCAGACAAGTCAAGATGATGGTCACAAAAGATATTCCATGATCCAAGATTATAAAATATAGTTTATTTTAAATCATTTGAAGAAATGTGAAAATATCAGGATTTAATGAATCAATCACACCAGATTATGTTTCAGATTCAAGATGTGTGAGATTCAATAAATCAATTATTTCAAATGATTTTAAACAAACAAATATTCAAATCAAATCATCATGAAATAATAGTGAGATTTAAGACCAGATATTCAAAGAATTTCCAAAATAATCTTTGACAAGTATTACAGCAATTTCAGATCATTTACATCAAATTTGATAAGCATTCATGATCCAGAAAATTAAAAAATAATTTATTTGAAATCACTTGAATTAAGGTCAAGTTTGAGATATAATGAATCATTCACATAAGATTGATAATTTCAGGATTAAGAGGTGTGTGATATTCAAAATATCAAGTATTTCAGATGATTTCAAACAAACAATTTCAACCATAATGATCATGAGTAACGATGAATTTCAAGATGTATCACTGATTCAAGACAACTAAAAAAAAAATATCCAAGCCAATCTGAAAAATAATGAAATTATCACAACTGATAAATATGGGTGTGCTGTAATGAGTATATTATTTCAAGATTTTCTAAAATGAATTAGTGAAAACTCAAAAACAACAAAGACGTGTGAAATTTCATTAATTATTCAGATCTTCAAAATTTAGAATTCAAAGCAACAGTGTTCAAGATATGACAAAAATACATCAACATTGTTATGAATTCAGAAATTAAAAAAACACTTCAAAACAATTGCAGATATTTACAAATTTAAATTCAAGATCTGGAAAAAGATTAAAGACATTAGAGTTCTTATTCAAATAAAGTGAATTTCCAGAAGATCATGAATACTACAATTGGAAGTTAATGAAGCCCAAGAAGTTACAAAGATATGACAGTGACAAATCAAAACAAAAAGAGAAAAATAAACAGAAGGGACAAAAGGAGTAATAAACAAAGAAAATAAAAAACAGAGAATATTTACAAAGGTGGGTATAGAGATCATACCAGAATCCAATGTAAGCAAATGAATCTCTAACTCAACACATCTTGGCTAAAGGGACTGTGCATGATACAGAAGTATAGACAACTTTGCTTCACATTTCTTTTTGTACAGCAGTTCCTCAGCCTCCTCTGGTACCTAACAGTTTAGGGGATTGAGTGGTCTAACAAAATTAGTAAAAACACTCACAGTTATGTTAACATCTTTTGGTACCCAAATCTGTTTGTATAACAACCCATTCGAATCTATCTTTGTGCCTTTAGGAACCCAAACTTGTTTGAATTTAGACGAATTCACTTTACTTCTTTTTTGGGTCCAAAGTGGATTAAATAGATTGTTATCACACAAATTCTTGTCCCGTTTGTGATACAAAATCCGTTTGGAATTCTCAAAGTTCAAATTTTCATAATGACCCACCCTGAAGCAATTTAAGGGATTTTTAAAATCACAAGAATTTAGTTTTTCAAAAACATTGTTTTTCCCAAAACTAAGGCCACGTTTATTTCCAATAGAAATTTGGTTTTTCAACAACATATTCAAAGATTTTTCACCATCAGAGAATTTACTCAATGTTGATTCAAGCTGTTGAATTTTAGATTTAAGATCACTATTTTCTTTTATCAAATTCGAACAACGATTTATAGTGATCTTACTCTTTTCAGCATCATTTTGTTTCAAAACCAAGAGTCCGTTTTCAAGCTTTTCAATTTTGGCCTTGGACTCAAAAATTTCATTCTCAAAACGTTTTTGTTTCTCAGCAATTTCACATTTCGAATTTGAAATCTTAAAAGTTTCCAACTCTTTTCGCAAGGTACTGTTTATACAGATTAGCTCATCTTCTTTTTCTTTTGAACTCATAATTTGCTTTTCAAGCTTTTGGATATTTTCATTTAGATGAGCTAAATTGTTTTTCGAGTTGAAACAATTCTTGCAATCAGAGTTTGAAACTTTCATGATATTTTCAAGTTTTAATTCCAAAATATTATTTTTAGTGATCAACTCAAGTTTTTCAGATTTCAGAGTTTTATTTTTTGATTTGAGACTATCAACAACATTTGTTAATTTAGTACAAAAATAAACCAAATCTTCATATGAGAAATCTTTAGTTTCATCATTTGTTGAGTCTCCTTCGACGGATCCATCTGAGTTATCATTTGTAAAACCTAATAATAATAAATCTGAATTTGATTTGACAGTTAAGGGTTTTGAGCAGTTGTCAGATTTTCCATACAGCACATCGAGAGTTCTCCAGATATCCTGCGCGGTTAAACAATGAGAGATAAATTTTAATTGATCATTACCAAGACAAGAATAAATAATATGCATAACACGAGCATTTAAAACTTTATTCCTCTTATCTAACATATCTCCCAAATTTTCAATAATATTCCAATAATCTAAATTAAAGATTTTAAATAGGGTTCCATTTCTGATTTCCAAATTAAAAAAATCTATACCATTAAAAATAACCAGAATACGACTGGACTGACTCTCAGTGGACTGACAACTAGGGATCACCATTACTCTAGAGTTATACAAAAAATACCTGCTTTGATACCACTTGTAGGATCTAGATTAACCCTAGAGGGGGGTGAATAGGGTTTATACAATTTATAGCAGAGTTCAAAAACATACAGGATATTAAAACAATAAACAGATCACAGAATGCAGCAGAAATAAAAGTGCAGAAAATAAATCACACATAGATATACCCAGCTTCGGCAAAACCCTGCCTACTGCTGCATTCCTAAGGTTTTTTCTAGGTAAAAGAACTGATCCCACTTACAAGACCATGTAAACTCGCGAACCCCTCGCTCCTATTCTAATCCTACGCTCAAAACCCTAGACTGATCTAATCCCCTAGATCAGATTTCCCCTAGTTTTACAGACTCTAATAAACTGCCAGTTAACACCCTAACTGGATTCCCTAGAATTTTACAGACTCTAGAAACTGTCAGTTAACCCCTAACTGAATTCCCTAGAATTTTACAGACTCTAGCAACTGTTCAGAATGGTTTACAAATAAAAATGAAAATACAATACAAACAATAAAAAAAAACCTTTGTCTAAAGCAATATAAGCCTGCCACTTTGCTTTTAAAAAATATTTGGTCTGCTCTTTGTTGATGGCGGCTGAGAAATGGAAAATAGGGTTTTGCTCCAAATCAGTTTGACTTCAAAATGGTTGGCTTTGAATTATACTCTGATGCCCCAATTAGTTGATGCTCCTTGGTCGATTGATTTGGCCACTCTTTGGCGATCGAAAATAATGAAGTAATTTTGTGAGTTTCTCTGAATTTGATTTTTCAATTTTGTTCTGGTTTTCGATAGTCTATCCTATGATGAAATAGGTGTTTATATAGGTAGGGGTGAGCAATATTCGGTTCAAACCGAATTAACCGACCAAACCAGTTCATTTCGGTCGGTTCGGTTCGGTTTCAAAACTAAATCGGATTGAATTCGGTTTGTAAAATATATATTTTTTGGTTATCGGTTTAACCGAATTAACCAAACTTGTAATTTTTTTATCTAATTTTATGGTATTGTTATACTTTAAATAATTAGTTTTGCTATATAATACAAAGACATTTGTTGTAAATAGATCAAATCTTATCATAAGCATAAAATTTACTATATAAACTTTCTCCAAACAACAATTTATGGTTTACTTTGAGTGAATGCATCATTCAAATTATAGTATATCCTTCAAGTTCTGTTAATTCGGTTACCGACCGAATTAACCGAACTTAATTTGGTTCGGTTCGGTTCGGTTTGAAAAAAGTTTGGTTTCAATTTGGTTTGAGTTTTTTTACTTCCAAACTAACCGAACCGACCGAACGCTCACCCCTATATATAGGATTCTGAAATCCTAAAATTACTCTGATTTCACATTAATGGTTGATGTAACACCCACCTCCATTAAGGTCACTCGCAAAGGGAATGCCTTAACTTTGGTGGAGCGTTTTGGTAGACAGAACAGAAATTTACAATACAGATAAACAATACTTGAGAAATTATACCTTTATTACAGTGGAAAACAGAAATCAGTTTGCTTACATCTTTACCAAAAACTCAAGTACATAAATATCAGTCTTGTTCAGAAAAATCATCAGAGTAAAAAACTTTAAAATCATAATAACCACAGAAGCTGCCATAAGGAGTCCAGCCATACTTTAAGCACTCTAAGTACTTCAAGCAGAAGAAATCTGGATCAAGCTAAAGTATTCCCTTCTTGGAAAACCGGGGTTGGAAAACCGGGGGGGGACGGAAGAAAAGGGGCAAAAACAAGCAAGGTCAGACATAAAGTCTGGCAAGTCCAGTGACTTTCAGCATATGAACAGATAATAATAATCATGGCATGCAGATAAAACTGGATGAGAGATAATAGTAACAGGAGCAGCAGATGTACTTAGGTTAAACAGAAGGAACAGACTAATATTACTATTTTATTTCTCTGCACTAATACTAGTATAACAGGATTAGGTGTCACCCTAATGTCTAAACTGAAGCAGAAACAGAATAATTTCCACAGAAACAGAAAGCTAATAATGGGCCTTTACCACCCGAACAGAAACAGACAGAAGCAGAATGCTGATAATGGGCCTTCACCACCCGAACAGAAACAGACAGAAACAGAATATTAATAATGTGTCTTTACCACCCGAACAGAAACAGACAGATTAATCCCTACGGAAACAGAATGTAGAATTAGGTGTACACTAGTAAATGGGCCTTTACCACCCGAACAGATGGTACCACGCAGACAGGTGTTGCCACCCAACAGAAACAGACAGTACCAACAGAAACAGACAGAACTAAGTGTACCCTAAAACCGTACCCCAAGCGATCGGCTCCCTAATACATAAATACCCTGTGTCGGCCCCATAGTAAGGTGTATCACTCCCTAAAGTGACAACCAATTGGCACAGACCTATTTACAGATGTCCCGGCGTCTTACATCCACAGAGGCAGGCCGGGATCCATGCACGCACATGACCCAGTTGGAACGCACCATCAACACCCCTCGCCATTATCAAAATGAACCACTTATAATTAGTTCAGTAAGCGTGCCCGGACCCTACCTACTGTTGGGTCAAAGTTTTGATACCAGAAAGGGTTACTGACTAATATGGGTCCCAAACAACAGATGACACAAGTAATTTCCCTCCTAACCTTGTGTCCCCAGACTAACAGATTTCAGATTAACTTGTTTACAAGTTCAGACATACAGAATTCAGATCAACCAGTTCATAGATTAGACAAGTTTTCAGACCAACGGATCAGATATACGGATTTAACAGACTTACAGATTAACCGGTTACATATTAACAGACTTACAGATTAACCGATTACAGATTTACAGACTTACAGATTGTCTAACTTTGTATTGGGCCTACAGATTCAGGAAACGGGTTTATTAATTTCAACAGTCTAGTTGGTTTAACCCTATCCACCCAACACGTTTTAGACATCATATTTATCCCAGATTTTCATTAATTAAATATTAATGCCCAGACCTCTCACATTAGACTGACAGTTTACGGCTACTGGTTAGGCCGGTTGGTTCCGGGCAGGTTTCTGCCATAAACTGAGTCTAACCTCGGGTTTCAAGCGCGTTATGACTAACTTCTCACATTAGAACCTATTGTTTGCGGCCACTGGATGTGCCGGGCAGTTCCGGGCAGAATTACGCCGCAAACTCATTCTAACCTTTAGTTAGCCATGTTTATCTTTGCGGCCAATTAATTAATAATTTACCCTTTTTGCCCACGCCTAATATACATGTCAATTATTCATAACTATAGCCAATTCAGATTATGTCAATAACAGACTAAATATATCTACTCAACAGATATAGCAGATAATAGATTTCGCATATTAGGCGACTTAACGGATTTAGCAGATTAAGCAATTTAGCAGATTTAATATATAACAGATTAGGCATTTTCAGCAGACTTAGCAGATGACAGATTTAGCAGATGAACAGATCTAGCAGATTAGGCAATATAGCAGAACTAGCAAATTAGGCAATATAACAGAACTAGCAGATTAGGCAATATAACAGATTTAATCATTCCGTAAAGTTTCATAAACATATCTTGCCTAATTGTAAATTTGGCCTAAGTTTGCATGCCTAAATAGTTGTATGATTCACAATATGATCATATACCCCACGTTTGCATTGAATTTACATGGCACAGATTATGGTCATAATTTACCATATAACACATGTCCCAATTTAGTTAAACTTGCCTAGTACAAAATATTCACATATAAATTATACCAAATATAGCCATCGTTTTCAATGCACGTCATATATTCAAAAATCTCCCACTTAGGTGTTATTCACATTTAATAGTTATCAAATCTTAATATAAACCTTCACACCTAAGTCATATTCTCTTTTTATCCCAAATCATGAATTGTTATATAAACAATATGCCCAACAATCTAGAACTTTAAATTATAACAGATCTTAATTCAAAATATGCGTTATGTCAAAGTCTCAAGTCATATGTTAACATACAATGATTCCTCTTCTTCCAATTCACAGAATATGCATAGATCTAAATCTAGTTTACAACCTATGTCATTTTTCTTAAACCAGTCACAGATTAGCCATATCCCATTTATGCCATCATTCATTATTTGTCCCAAAGTTTAACGTTCGTGCGTTAATCTCTTATGAGATTTGGCGTAGGCTCGTGGTAGCCTGGCTATAGAACGTAAAGAAGAAAGAGATGCAGAATAAAATAGATCATAACAAAACAGACATAACCTCAAATTCAGATTTACAGTTCATGTCACAATCATAATTAATGTTTATAGCGGAAAATAACTGTACTTGCCTTGATTGGATTAAAGAAGAAGAAGAGTTGCAATTGTACTCTTTTTAATTTTAATCAGTTTGGAAGAAGATGCTTTAGTCCTAGTTCCAGTTCATATTTCAGCAGAGTAGCGACGCCATTTTTATTTTAATTAGAACAGAGGCAGAACATAGGTAGAATGAAATGGTGTGGAGAAAAAGTGAGGTCTGGGGGTGTTTAAATAGGATTAGGCGGACGAATCTAGACAGAAAACGAGTCTAAATATATCAGAATGCATCAGGTTCAGAAAGTGGGTTTCGGGAGTCAGGTCGACCCCCAGGTCGACACTATGGTCGACCTGGCCCTGGGGAGGTCGACTACCCAGTCGACCTGGGTCCTGGGCGGGAAATTTCCCACCCAGCCTGCTTCTGGGTTTGAATTCGAATTTCGAGCTGTTTTCGATTCTGAAATTTTCTGAAACTTCGGAGGGTCATATCTCCCTCATACGGACTCCGTTTCTCGAAAACTCGGACTCGTTTCCAAGCAGAATTTCGAGACGAACGCAATGGCGCAACCCATTTCCCTTGATTCTTATTTTAAAAATTAATTATTCTCTGGTTTGTCACTTATACGATCATAGAAAATACGGGGTGTTACATTCTCCCCTCCTTAAAGGATTTCGTCCCCGAAATCTTCAAGTTGAGAAGAATGTGTCCTACCATCCAGTCATCCATCTACTCAACAATCAACCACAAGCATCCATTGTCCTTAGAAAACTTCTAATGTTGTATGAACATATGCAAAAGTGTGTGTATATGTTCCTTATCTAATGCAAAGATCAGGCGGTCCACTGATTCAGTTGACCTCCTTAATGCGAACTATGTCAATGTCACGAGTCCAACATGTATGCAATCTTCCTATTTGATACATATTATTTCTAAATGTGTGCGCAATCATTCATCCAAATGCAACATCCATGTGATGAGTCAACCATTTTGCATCCACAAAAATTGAAAATGATCACACATCCATATGCTGTACGAGAGTGTTTTCGAGCCGATCTAGTGCCTAGTGTGTGTATATGCATCCATGAGCAACCACTAGCAACCACTTGCATCCACTTGCAACCATCAAACATAACATGTCTCAAACACATGTTTACATCCATAGGATTCCTATCTATAGGTCGAAGACTCGATCGATAGGATACAGTCGAATGATGGAAGCGAGTACAGATAAAACAGAAACTTGGTTTCCATTATACCTTGGTTGAGAGACAAATTCCCTAAGTATCCGCCCCGAAGACCGAGATCAACATCAGATTGATGCCCAGAGGATTACCCTCTTTAGACAATGTCAAAACTGGAAATCTTAACCTTTTCAGAAATATCCAGATGCTTACAGACTACTAGTACAGATCAGATTATTGAATGATTCTTAGAAAACTAAGCATGGGAAAATCCCACTATATCCCTCAAAACCCAGAATGTATGCATTACAATCGACTTGATGCCTAACACAGATACCCCCAACCTATTACCAACAGATGAGTCACAACCCTTATAGGTCTGAGTCTACAGCGGAATCAGAAACAATACTAGTATTAAAGTGCAGAGTATCGGTTACAGAATCAAAATGCCAGAATCAGAAAGAGTTTCAACTCAACAATCAGATAAAGAAATTAAACCTCCTACAGATAGTTTTCCTATCTCTATCTTATCCACTAGCCTCAAGAGTGTTCGTCTGCCTTCCAGAAGTTGGCCCGGCCCTCTGCCCTTGTCCTCGTTTCTTCGGACAGTCCCTAGTGAAGTGTCCCATCTCACCACAGTTGAAGCAAGTGCCCTTTCTTTTTCTGAAATCCTTGTTCAGATGAGTCGATCTTCCACAAGTAAAGCACTTTTTCTCCTTCTTATCTTCAGACTTTTCACCCTTCTTTTGTGTTTCCTTTTTGGGCCATGCTTTCTTGTTCTGTGGTTCTTCCTTCTTTGCCTCTTCTTTCTTGCCTTTGTCTTCCTCGTGCAGTAGTGTCATATCCACCAAACTCTCGTAAGGAGCTCCCATGGGTACATGGATCATGGCTTGGCTGTGCAGTGGCTCGTTCAATCCTTTAACAAAGCGGAGAGCCTTTTTATGCTGAGTGTTGACTAAATCTAGTCCGAACCTAGCTAGTTGGTTGAATTGATTGACGTATTCCCTGACCGTCATACTTCCTTGCTTAAGAGATCAGAACTTTTCCAGTTGTAGACTTCGTTCAGCTTGCGAGAGGAATTTCATCTCAAACCTTGTTCTGAAATCCATCCATGTTTCAACCGGCCTCTCGGCGTTAGTGATTTCCCACCAGTAGGAAGCTTCGTCCTTGAGCAACCATACCACCAATTGTACTTTCTGCCTATCGTCCACCTCGGAGATAACGACCAGATCCTCAGTTTCCTTGAGCCAGTTCCTCGCTTCTATGAATGATTCAGTTCCCTTAAAATCCTTTCCACCCATGGCCCTAAAATCTTTACAGATCTTTAAGAAAGAAATTGCACGAGGAGGGGCGGAGGAGGAGGAATCGCTGCAGCTGGAGGAGGAATATCTGCTGGGCCTGCATCGTTGGCCCTAGCCTCTAAGTACCTCCTGAACCAACCAGGTATTGGCACGCCCTCTGGAAAGTTAAGATTCCCAGACATGCTGGAATGAAAGAAAAAGATTTAAAATAGAGAACGGAAAAGATAGATATATGGCTTTTCTGGGTATTATGTTTTTCAAAACAAACTTTATTTTTGAAAATACTTCCTTTTTGAAAATAGTTTCAAAAACTTTTTATCTAATCTGGTAACCTTCAGCTCTGATACCAAGTGTAACACCCCACCTCCATTAAGGTCACTCACAAAGGGAATGCCTTAACTTTGGTGGAGCGTTTTAGTAGACAGAACAGAAATTTACAAGATAGATAAACAATACTTGAGAAATTATAACTTTATTACAGCGGAAAATAGAAATCAGTTTGGTTACATCTTTACCAAAAACTCAAGTACATAAATATCAGTCTTGTTCAGAAAAATCATCATAGTACAAAACTTTAAAATCATAATCCCCACAGAAGCTGCCATAAGGAGTCGAGCCATACATTAAGCACTCTAAGTACTTCAAGCAGAAGAAATATGGATCAAGCTAAAGTATTCCCTCCTTGGAAAACCTGGGGGGAAACGGAAGAAAAGGGGAGAAAACAAGCAAGGTCAGACGTAAAGTCTTGCAAGTCCAGTGACTTTCAGCATATGAACAGATAATAATAATCATGGCATGCAGATAAAACTGGATGAGAGATAATAGTAACAGGAGCAGCAGATGTACTTAGGTTAAACAGAAGGAACAGACTAATATTACTATTTTATTTCTCTGCACTAATACTAGTATAACAGGATTGGGTGTCACCCTAATGTCTAAACTGAAGCAGAAACAGAATAATTTCCACAGAAACAGAAAGCTAATAATGGGCCTTTACCACCCGAACAGAAACAGACAGAAGCAGAATGCTGATAATGGGCCTTCACCACCCGAACAGAAACAGACAGAAACAGAATATTAATAATGTGCCTTTACCACCCGAACAGAAACAGACAGATTAATCCCTATGGAAACAGAATGTAGAATTAGGTATACACTAGTAAATGGGCCTTTACCACCCGAACAGAAGGTACCACGCAGACAGGTGTTGCCACCCAACAGAAACAGACGGTACCAACAGAAACAGACAGAACTAAGTGTACCCTAAAACCCTACCCCAAGCGATCGGCTCCCTAATACATAAATACCCTGTGTCGGCCCCACAGTAGGGTGTATCACTCCCTAAAGTGACAACCAATTGGCACAGACCTATTTACAGATGTCACGGCGTCTTAAATCCACAGAGGCAGGCCGGGATCCATGCACGCACATGACCCGGTTGGAACGCACCATCAACACCCCTCGCCATTATCAGAATGAACCACTTATAATTAGTTCAGTAAGCGTGCCTGGACCCTACCTACTGTTGGGTCAAAGTTTTGATACCAGAAAGGGTTACTGACTAATATGGGTCCCAAACAACAGATGACACAAGTAATTTCCCTCCTAACCTTGTGTCCCAGACTAACAGATTTCAGATTAACTTATTTACAAGTTCAGACATACAGAATTCAGATCAACCAGTTCACAGATTAGACAAGTTTTCAGACCAACGGATCAGATATACGGATTTAACAGACTTACAGATTAACCGGTTACATATTAACAGACTTACAGATTAACCAATTACAGATTTACAGACTTACAGATTGTTTAACTTTGTATTGGGCCTACAGATTCATGAAACGGGTTTATTAATTTCATCAGTCTAGTTGGTTTAACCCTATCCACCCAACACGTTTTAGACATCATATTTATCCCAGATTTTCATTAATTAAATATTAATGCCCAGACCTCTCACATTAGACTGACAGTTTGCGGCTACTGGTTAGGCCGGTTGGTTCCGGGCAGGTTTCTGCCACAAACTGAGTCTAACCTCGGGTTTCAAGCACGTTATGACTAACTTCTCACATTAGAACCTATTGTTTGCGGCCACTGGATGTGTCGGGCAGTTCCGGGCAGAATTACGCCGCAAACTCATTCTAACCTCGAGTTAGCCATGTTTATCTTTACGGCCAATTAATTAAGAATTTACCATTTTTGCCCACGCCTAATATACATGTCAATTATTCATAACTATAGCCAATTCAGATTATGTCAATAACAGACTAAATATATCTACTCAACAGATATAACAGATAACAGATTTCGCAGATTAGGCGACTTAACGGATTTAGCAGATTAAGCAATTTAGCAGATTTAATATATAACAGATTAGGCATTTTCGGCAGATTTAGCAGATGACAGATTTAGCAGATGAACAGATCTAGCAGATTAGGCAATATAGCAGAACTAGCAAATTAGGCAATATAACAGAACTAGCAGATTAGGCAATATAACAGATTTAATCATTCCTTAAAGTTTCATAAACATATCTTGCCTAATTGTAAATTTGGCCTAAGTTTGCATGCCTAAATAGTTGTCATGATTCACAATATGATCATATACCCCACATTTGCATTGAATTTACATGGCACAGATTATGGTCATAATTTACCATATAACACATGTCCCAATTTAGTTAAACTTGTCTAGTACAAAATATTCACATATAAATTATACCAAATATAGCCATCGTTTTCAATGCACGTCATATATTCAAAAATCTCCCACTTAGGTGTTATTCACATTTAATAGTTATCAAATCTTAATATAAACCTTCACACCTAAGTCATATTCTCTTTTTATCCCAAATCATGAATTGTTATATAAACAATATGCCCAATAATCTAGCACTTTAAATTATAACAGATCCTAATTCAAAATATGTGTTATGACAAAGTCTCAAGTCATATGTTAACATATAATGATTCCTCTTCTTCCAATTCACAGAATATGCATAGATCTAAATCTAGTTTACAACCTATGTCCTTTTTCTTAAATCAGCCACAGATTAGCCATATCCCATTTATGCCATCATTCATTATTTGTCCCAAAGTTTAACGTTCGTGCGTTAATCTCTTATGAGGTTTGGTGCAAGCTCGTGGTAGCCTGGCTATAGAACAGAAAGAAGAAAGAGATGCAGAATAAAATAGATCAGAACAGAACAGACATAACCTCAAATTCAGATTTACAGTTCATGTCACAATCATAATTAACGTTTATAGCGGAAAATAACTGTACTTGCCTTGATTGGATTAAAGAAGAAGAAGAGTTGCAGTTGTACTCTTTTTAATTTTAATCAGTTTGGAAGAAGATGCTTTAGTCCTAGTTCCAGTTCATATTTCAGCAGAGTAGCGACGCCATTTTTATTTTAATTAGAACAGAGGCAGAGCATAGGTAGAATGAAATGGTGTGGAGAGAAAGTGAGGTCTGGGGGTGTTTAAATAGGATTAGGCGGACGAATCTAGACAGAAAACGAGTCTAAATACATCAGAATGCATCAGGTTCAGAAAGTGGGTTTCGGGAGGCAGGTCAACCCCTAGGTCGACACTATGGTCGACCTGGTCCCCCTAGGTCGACACTATGGTCGACCTGGCCCTGGGGAGGTCGACTACCCAGTCGACCACCCAGTCGACCTGGGTCCTGGGCGGGAAATTTCCCGCCCAGCCTGCTTCTGGGTTTGAATTCGAATTTCGAGCTGTTTTCGATTCTGAAATTTTCTGAAACTTCGGAGGGCCATTTCTCCCTCATACGGACTCCTTTTCTCGAAAACTCGGGCTCGTTTCCAAGAAGAATTTCGAGACGAACGCAATGGTGCAACCTGTTTCCCTTGATTCTTATTTTAAAAATTAATTATTCTCTGGTTTGTCACTTATACAATCACAGAAAATACGGGGTGTTACAATTGATCTTGATCGTGCTTGAAATTGTCCCCTTTTGTTGCTCTGTAGATTGCCAAGTTTGAAAAACTTGATTCCAAGAATAATTTCTCCCCCAAAAAAAAAAAACTCTGCGTGATTGTTGCCATGTTTATCAACACTTGAACATATATTGACAAAAAGACTTGGATTGAAATTTGTACTTTCCCAAAATTGATGTCATGACTCACTTGATTGTTTTCATGAGAGACTTTCCAAAAATTTGCACGTTGAAAAAATGATTTGCCTTGATTACTACAGTTGTATGCTTCTCTTGCTATTGTTTGGAATCACTAAAAATATTTCTTGCCAAAAAATGAGATGCTGAAATAATTTTCATACCAAAAATTGATCACTGAATATTTAGGAAAAAATATATTCTCTACATTCATTTTCTACAACTAGTGAAATCTTGCCCAAACATGTTACTGTAATTTCTTGGAAAATAGTATGGCAATTTGAATTGATTTATTACTCTATTTTATAGAATGAATTTTTTGCCAATAATACTTGCCATAAATATTGTGCATGCCATGAATGTCTGTACATTTCTGGAAAGAAAAGAATTTGAAACTGCGTGAAAAAATGCTCGTTAATTCTTTTCCATGAATCTGCATATTGATATGTCACCAAATGCTATGTATTTATGATTGCATGATTCATTTCCAATACTGCTGGTTTTGAAATCTGAAAAGATTTTCTGTCCAAATAATGTTGATAAAATCTGGAAATAAAAAAAAATTTATTTCTTTCCATTTCTGGAATTTCTTCATTTGGCATTCATGTTGATTTCAGAAGGCAATAAAAAAATATTTTCTGGAGATATCAATATATAATTTGTGGCCTCCCTGATTGCTGTGAATTTATGAATTGAAAACATGTCAATCCAATCTTTCCAAAAAAATAACTATTACCACAAATGGTTGAGTGATTTCTGAAAATGTAATTTCTTGCATGCTATTTGCTACTTGCCACTTTTGCTGTGAACATTGATTTCCCACTGCATTAAAAATTCTTGATTTATTGCCATGTATCCTTGATTTCTGGAATGTTGATACAATTTTCCATTTTTCAAATGAATTCAAAATGTTTCCTGCCACATATAAAAAACTCAAACATCATTGTTTTATGAGGTTAAAAATTTCCAGAAATATGGATGTCCCTTTTATTTTTCTTGCATTCCTAGAAAACAATTGGCATTGGTTTTATCCAAAAATATATGAGATTTCTTGCCAAAAATCATATATATGAAGTTGCCCCTTTATCTGGAACCAATTGTGATTTCTTGCTATATATCAGTGCACGGTTTATCTGGAAACAAAGACAAAAAAAATCTTGCCAAATAACAATACTGTTCTCAAACAAGTATGTGCCACTGTGCAGTTGTGTGCCTACATGACTCATTTGTATATTGGCAATTTCCTCCTTTGTATATACATGTCATGTATATAGTTGTACCCAATTACTATTGCATGCATTTGAATTTTTCTTATGAACGTTCATGCTTCCATTTTGTCCCTTGCCATAAATATTTGTTCAGCACATCTGAATAATGCTTTCTTGCAATTCATATGAATGCACTGATGTGATCTTGCATGATTGACAAGAAAAAAAATGTTTTCCAAAGAAAAATGTAACAACCCTAAATTTCGGGGCAAATTTAAAATTTATTTTAAGTTATTTTAATGAGCTTTGGTTGTTTAAAATAATTTGTTTTAAATTAGTAAGAATTAAAATTTTATTTTATTTGAAGTAAAGAAAGATATATGTTAGTAAATATAAAAGTGCAAAAAAAAAAACATTATTTTTTTAACATTGCTAGAAATTAATTACTAAAAGAGAAAAGAAAACATATATTTAAGATATGTCAAAAATATTCTTTTTAATGTAAATACGGGGCGTGAACAATTCACATGTAATAAAATATATGGATTATTTATTTAAATTCTTAATGTTAACGTTTTGCTAATAGAGAATATTTTAACTTTATATGTAGTTTAGTTCTAAATAAAGAAATAATGGGTGAAATAAATTTGTGAATTTAGCGTTGACATTGGCATTTAATTTACGGTGTAACGGTGAAATAAATTCTTCCCTTCCTTATTTTTAGCACATGCATCCATGTTACATTATTCATATATATGAACATAAATTAAATGAATTTATACATAGAAATTTTATGCTAATCAGGTATTGTTTCAATTTAAAATATATATTTGTGTATTGGTAATGAATGTTGAAAACTGGAAAAAAAATGTTAGAAATAAACAAGTAAAAGCAAATTAAGAAAAAGGGGATATCAATTCTTTGTTTGGCTGGAAATTGATTACATTTATTGCACCATCCTTAGTTTATATTATTGTTCTGAATGATCTGCATATAAACATTTTCTTCTAAATGCTCAATTAATTCTCTAATTGATGTTTATATAAAATTTCCGTTTTCGCCTCCTACTATTTATTGTCGGTTTTTATTTCAAATTTAAATGAAAAGGGGTTTCAATTCTTTAAATTTGCATATATGTATTAAGAAAGGAAATTTTATCATTGTTCTAAATTTGAGATTCACAATGGAGGGAAAGTTTTTCTACCTCATTAATAATTTTAAGTTTGAATTTCAAAAGACTTTTGAAGAATAAATGATAACATTGAGAAACCAATTAAGGGAGAAGTGAGTGCCAATGGATTTTTGCGTAAATTCATGCGCATGCCTTTTCAACATCAGGAAAGACAAATACATTTAACATAAATATGCATTCAATTCTTCCCTTTTAGTCTCTTTTTCTTCGTAACTTGCTTTTGAAATTTAAATGAGAAATTAATACGCTACCTCATGCCTAGTCAGCTAATCAATTTCTTTCATAACCTACCATATGTTAAGAGACATCAGTGAGAAATTAATCACATATTTTTCTCATTCTTTTTCCTCTTCTGAGCAATTGTTTTTTTTTATTTTAGATCTTATTCTTCTTCTCCACATAAAGGAAAAAATATATATCAATATATATAAATCTAAATTTCTTTCTTCTTCATCTGCCTCCTCTTCCCTAAACTCCATGGCCGAAAATACACCAAACTTAATCACCAATCTCTCCCAAATCTTTCTAGAATTAAGCATGAATTCGAAACCAGAATGGAAGAGCATCCTTCCCTCTTCAATCTCATACGGAGATGATGAAGTTTCATGAAGCAGCCTTCGCGAATTCGTGACCTGAAGCTGTCATGCTCGCACGCAAATTGAAAATGGTGGGGCCCATCGCGCGATCCATGGTGGCCGGCGTCGGAGGATGCCTCGAAGGGCGACGGAGCGGTGAGCTTTGATCGACGTCACGGTGGTTGTGGGCGGAGCGGCGATGGAGGATTTCTGATGAAGCGTGGGTTCGATTATTTACAGTATCCAAGAAGAAGGTTTAAGATCTAATTAAGGGATAATCAAATGTTAATTTTATTATTTAAAATGTTAAAAACTTCATATCTCGTGCAAATTGAAACAGAATTAAACAAGCCAAGCACCGTTGGAATCGTGTCGAAAAGTACTACATGATGGAACAGACTTGAACCAATTCTGAGCAAGTCAAGATTTGGGGAAAATCTCAGATCTGAACAAATAATAATGTGAGAATTCTATTTTTAATTTATAAATTATTTATTTATTTTATTTTGATGTTTATATTCATTCTATGGTGTTATTTATATATTCATTGAAGTGTTGTTCTTGTTGTATTGAGATAAATCACTGAATGGAAATGGTGTGTATCATGTTGGTGGTGAAATGGATGAAAACAAAATATATCGTTTTGTTGTGACATTTAGGATTGAAAACAAAAATATATCATTTTTGTTATGACCAAATAGTGAAACAAAATTATCAATCTTGTTGAAACTAAAAGTTGAAAACAAGAGATATTATTTTTATTATTTTGTCGGATTAGGTTTATTGACGAACAAAAGTTCTCATTTTGCTTTTTCTTTGCTGAAATAGAAATGTACAAAATGTACATCTTGGTTTAAAATGTCACATTGGTATAAAAATTTGCATTTTAGTTTAAAATGTTGCATTAGTATGAAATCGACATTTTGGTTTAAAAATGTTAACATTAGAACATTTTGATTAGGAAATGTCCATTTGATTAAAAATCACTTTTTGTTAGAAAATGCGCATTTAGATTAAAATACTGCTTTTGTTAAAATATTCATTTAGAATAGAAAACACTGCTTTAGTTAAAAATGAACATTTGGATAAAAACATTGCATTTGGTTAAAAATGGACATTTAGATTAATACACCGCTTTTGTCAAAATGTTTATTTAGGATGAAAACATTGCTTTGGTTAAAAGTGTTATATAGAATTAACATATTTTGTCAAATATGATTTGTAATAGAATTAACATATTTTCTCAAATATGATTTGTAATATAATTAACATATTTTTGTCAAATATGATTTGTAATAGAATTAACATATTTTCTCAAATATGATTTGTAATAGAATTAACATAATTTTGTCAAATATGATTTGTAATAGAATTAACATATTTTGTCAAATATGATTTGTAATAGAATTAACATATTTTGTCAAATATGATTTGTAATAGAATTAACATATTTTGTCAAATATGATTTGTAATAGAATTAACATATTTTCTCAAATATGATTTGTAATATAATTAACATATTTTTGTCAAATATGATTTGTAATAGAAATAACATATTTTGTCAAATATGATTTGTAATAGAATTAACATATTTTGTCAAATATGATTTGTAATAGAGTTAACATATTTTGTCAAATATGATTTGTAAGAGAATTAATATATTTTGTCAAATATGATTAGTAGAATAGAGTTAACACATTTTGTCGAATATGATTAGTAAAATAGATTTAACATATTTTGTTAAATTAAGAAGATTAACAAATTTAACATATTTTGTTAAATAAGAAAGATTAACATTTTTAACATATTTTGTTAAATGAAAAAGATTGACATTTTTATCATATTTTGTTAAATGAATTAAAGGAAACATTTTTACCACTTTGGAAAGAATGAAGTAATTCATTCATTCTTATCACTTTGAAAAAAGGAATGAATTAAGAGAAACATTTTGGCACTTTGAAACAGAGTTAGGCAAAAATCATATTTTTTGTTCGCATTAAGAAAGAATAAACAAAAATCATATTTTTTTGTTCGCATTAAGAAAGAATGAACTAAAAATCATATTTTTGTTTGCATTAAGAAAGAATAAATAAAAATCATATTTTTTGTTTGCATTAAGAAAGAATAAATAAAAATCATATTTTTGTTCGCATTAAGAAAGAATGAACTAAAAATCATATTTTTGTTTGCATTAAGAAAGAATAAATAAAAATCATATTTTTTGTTCGCATTAAGAAAGAATGAACTAAAAATCATATTTTTGTTTGCATTAAGAAAGAATAAATAAAAATCATATTTTTTGTTCGCATTAAGAAAGAATAAATAAAAATCATATTTTTGTTTGCATTAAGAAAGAATGAACAAAAATCATATTTTTTGTTCGCATTAAGAAAGAATGAACTAAAAATCATATTTTTGTTTGCATTAAGAAAGAATAAATAAAAATCATATTTTTTGTTCGCATTAAGAAAGAATGAAAAAAAATCATATTTTTTGCTTGCATTAAGAAAGAATGAACTAAAAATCATATTTTTGTTTGCATTAAGAAAGAATAAATAAAAATCATATTTTTTCTTCGCATTAAGAAAGAATGAACTAAAAATCATATTTTTGTTTGCATTAAGAAAGAATAAATAAAAATCATATTTTTTGTTCGCATTAAGAAAGAATGAACTAAAAATCATATTTTTGTTTGCATTAAGAAAGAATGAACAAAAATCATATTTTTTGTTCGCATTAAGAAAGAATAAATAAAATCATATTTTTTGTTCGCATTAAGAAAGAATAAATAAAAATCATATTTTTGTTTGCATTAAGAAAGAATAACCAAAAATCATAGTTTTGTTTGCATTAAGAAAGTATAAACAAAATCTCATTTTGTTTGTATTACAAGTTAAGAAACATTATCATGTTTGGTTTACATAAAAAGGACTCGACAATATCATGTTTTGTTTACAAAAGAAGAATTAGACAAATTATCACATTTTGTTTACAAAAAGAAGAAATGAAAATGTATGTTTTATACATTAAAAAGGAAGAATTGAAAATGTATACTTTTTATACATTAAAAAGTATGAAGTAGGATAAAGAGACATTTTTGTCACTTGGAAAAAAATTAGAATAAAGAGACATTTTTGTCACTTGAAAAGAATTAGAATAA
Organism: Allium sativum; assembly: GCA_030737875.1. Classification (NCBI taxonomy): domain Eukaryota; kingdom Viridiplantae; phylum Streptophyta; class Magnoliopsida; order Asparagales; family Amaryllidaceae; genus Allium; species Allium sativum. Next base: position 841,158,898 of record CM060926.1, read on the forward strand.
AGAGGCAATTTTTGTCACTTTAAAAAGAATTGAAATATAAGTCAGTGAGGTTGGTGTGTTTAATTATAATGTTGAGTATATTCAAAACTGAATAGTACACTTCCATTTACAAGTTACCGGACTTGTTTATGTGATTGGGACGATAATTTTCACACATCGCCCAAGTGCACAGATGATTTATTATTTGTTTGATTGGATGAAACCCCACACGGGTGTTGGGATGGAAATTGACATACACTAATCCCAATATTTAATTGTACGTCTATCGATAGATCGACAGACTGCGATGAGCGTTATTATTTCATTTTCAATGCTCACACAGTTGTATATTGCACTCTGGATGTGGATGGATGTTTGATAATCAATTATTTTCCTTGTTATATACATTCAATGTATGAACTCCATATAACTAAAGTTATATGGTGACTTATTGAGTCGCATTCCAATAAAGGATTTCTTTATATAAAGAATATATTTTTTTAAATAAAGAATATTTGGAATAAAGAATATTATAGTACAACTAACTTTTAAAATAAAGAATGTTGTTTTATAAAGAATATTTTATATAGAAAATCTTTTCATACAAATAATATTTTATAATGAATATTTTAAAGAATATTCTGAAATGGAATGAGGCGTTGGATGTTTTATAGCACTTGATTTTTTATAAATTACGCTACTTATTCGGAAAGACCGGGTTTAACTCATTCTGAATAATCATTACGACGATGAAGAGTCGAAGATGAAGGCAGTGTTGAAGACCGGCGGTTTTCACATCGATGGATGTATTGCTACGGAGGTCCTCGATAGGAGTAGCTACCCTGAAGGGATTTCTGTGGTAGTCGTCTAGACGTATGGGTTAATTGTCCGAATATACGAGAACCACCCAGGTTTCTCCTATTCCATTCAGACCCAGAACGGACTTGTAAATGGATTGTGTGTCTGACATTGTATTCTTTTCTACTGTATTTGTTGAACGCTACTGATTATATATTTCTGTTTGGTGGTGGAGAATTTATTATTCACTTAACACCCTTCTCTAAGACGTATGAGCTTAGAGGTTATATATATATTGGTAGATGATCAATGATATGGTAGAGCCTGACAATGTGGCATGCTAAGATGCAGATGATCAAGGCTTTGTTGAAAAGCAGGCCTTGTGGTTGATGATCAAAGCACAGTCTATTTAGGCATAGCTTTGTGTATATCGTGACTTCGCGAGCCTCACAGCCCGGTAGAGTCTAAAACGGGAGAAGGGAACGCAGGGAGTGCACACGTTTCTTTCTAGCTAGAAGTGGTGTCATGGTATGGAGCCCAGACATTTACTTATGTGGTTGTTGGATTTTTGCGAGGCCTCGGATTTATGCGGTCGCTCTCGGCCGTATTGTAGGTTCACTAGAACCGGGAAGCGTGTGTTCAGGAATTGCCAATCCTACCCATTGCACTATTGGGGGACCGGCCCTGCAGGATCCAAGGGTTGGACAGAGTACCAATCCTGGGGCATTGCTAGAGTGTCTCGAATCGGTAAGGATCTCCTCCCTAGCCTTGACTCATGATGGAAACCCAAATTTCCAATACGCCCTTTTACTGTTTTGATTGTATAACTAGTATGGTCACATAGTAGGATGGGGTACTATGCCGTCTAGGATTGATACGTTTACTTTGAAATGTTTTAAATATATATATACACACTAATATCGTGTTTTATCGTATCAAGCATCTTTTGACCATTATAAGGTAAAACCCTATCCTCCGGCGTGCGTTGCATTGTGTGATGGGACTTGGGTCTTATAATGGTTTCATTTTTCTAAAAAGCATTGCGTTATTTGACGATTTACTTTAGTTATGCACTGGCAATCCAATGGAGTAAACCCGTTCCGCGTTAGCGGCGTGGTCCTGTGATTAGCCTCATTATTAGATAGGTTATTTAAGATTTCTCTTACCAGTCCCATGACTGACCTGTAGTTTGTTTCACTGGCAAACTCGGGTGCCCATATTTTCCACACGGGTAGTCGAGTAGCTTGTTTTTGCAGATATCATATTTACAGGATCCTGGTCTACAACTGAAGCGATATTCGGAAAGCTCTATATCTGTGTATTCCTTTCGGTTGTATATTTGTATTATTTTTCCGCTACTATTTAAATGTAATTTAAATCTCTGATATTGTATTTCCAATATATATTATTTGTTCATACTCTGGAATATTCTTGTACTCTGATGTAATTGTTGTAATCAATAATAAAATGTTCTTCGGTTCTATGTTCTGATGTGTATTGCTCTCAAACAATCCACAGTTTCCTTCACTGGGAAGTTTGGGTCGTTTCAAAAAATATGTTGCTAAACTTGTGGTTCCACTTTTTTTGTGCCATTATTGCAATGTGAATGAGTGAAATGTTGTAGTGAGGCAATTATTGTTGTGACGACCCCATTCCCGATAAGACAGTGGCAAGGGTAATCTTTGGAATATAACACATAAACAGATAACAGCAGAACAGAAATAAATAAATACACCAGATAATGTACAATAGAATACACTGGATAAATATAATCATCAGAGTTACTCAGTATATAGGATCATACTTAGTACAAAATACAGTTCAGCTATACATAAATGTCTACTACGGAAAAGAAAACATAATATGTACAACAGGAGCTGAACAGCATAAAAAGAGATAAATGATAGAATCCATCTTCAGCTCCAGCTATCCAGAATGAGCCTGCTAAAACCTGAATACAAGGCTGCCCGTGTAGAAATAGGGGCACCCGAGTTTGCAAGTGAAACAAACTACGAGTCAGTCATGGGACTGGTATGAGAAATCAACTTAACACATTTTACAATATGGCTAATCACAGGACCACGCCACTTTCGCGTAACGGGTTTACTCCATTGGAATGCCAGTGCTTTAAAACAAATAAATCCTTTAAACATCGCAATGCTTTTTATAAAAATGAAGCCATTATAAGACTCAGTTCCCATCACACATTGCAACACAAACCGGAGGATAGAGTTTTACCTTATAATGGCCAAAATATGCTTGGTACGAGCAAAACAAATCATTTGATATTATTGCTAGTGTATGTATGTTTCAAAAACAATTTCAATCATAACTATCAATCATAGACGGCATGGGTACCATATATCATGTCGCCATATATATATATATAATCAAAACCGCACGATGTCGTATTTGGAAATTGGATTTCCGTCATGAACCAAGGCAAAAGATAGTCCTTACCGATTCGAGACGCTCTAGCTCGTGTCTCAGGATCAAAGCTCGAGTGACCCATAGGAGCCACAGGGCCGGTCCACCGATGTGGATTAAAATGCCTGAACACTACGTTTCCCCGCCCTTTGGGGCGTTAATGAGCCCAATGACACCATCGGTCCCGGATCGACCGAGATATCCGAGGTGCCTCGCAACAACCACACAGGTGAAAACAATATAAATGTCAGGGCTGGAAGGTCACTGACACCACCCTAGCTAGAAGGAAACGCATGCCCTCCCTGGATCCTTCTCCCGTTTCTGGTCCATACCGGGGTGTGAGGCTCGCGAATTCACGTTATACACAAAGCTATACCACACAGGCTGTGCTTTGATCATCAACCACAAGACTTTTCTTTTCAACAGAAGCCTTGATCAACTATCACTTAGGCGTGCCACATAGGCAATTCACCCCGTGCGACTGATTTCTACCGATATATAACCTATGGGCTCGTACGTCTCAGAGAAGAGCGTTAAGCAAGAGGATAAATTCTCCGCTGCCAAACAGATATATATTTAATAAAGATCAATCAGCACAGAACAAAATCCAATGTCAGACACACAGTCCATTTACACGTTCGTCCTGGGTCTGAATGAAACCGGAGGCACTTAATACCTCGCATATCCGTACAATCAACAAGTACGTCCGGGTGGCTACTACTTCAACCCCGTCAAGGTAGCTACTCCTATCATGAGCATCAGTAGCACCCCTCCATTCGACGTGAAGATCATCGGTCTTGCACCGTCTTCATATTTTCGACTTTCACTCGTCGATCAATTATTTGAAATGAGAATTAACTCGGCCTTTTCAAATAATTCACGTATATCTAGAATTTTTAAATCAATTCATTTCAATGGTTAAATTATTTGACATCACCAATTCTGTTCTTTAATGTAATTTTCACACCAAACACACTCAACCATCAAATATCATATCAACGGATCAAATTCAGTTTATTTCCATTCCATTTCGTTTATAATATTTTATCACGATTTATCGCTATTTTTATTTATTTAAAAATAGCCAATTCATTCAAACGACGCTTCAGGCCATAACGCGGTCGTGGCGCTGTTTTTCTCCAGATTTGATTTACACATATCTGAAAATCTAACCGTTGGATCTTCACAAAATTTATATCATTAGAAAGATCCTTTCAAAACGAATCCAACGGTTTGAGTTTTGGGAAAATCCGACGGTCGGATCTCCCGCACTAATCGTTTGAAGTTACGATTTCAAAATACGAACTGCAGCGTCATTATTCGATTTAATTTAATTATATATATATATATAAATATAATCGATTCTGGCGCTGTTTTTCTTCGGATTTGAATTAACATTCCAGACAATCCAACCGTTGGATCTTTACAAAGTTGGTGCCGTAGGAAAGATATTTCCAGGGCGAACCCAACGGTTGTGATTTCGGGAAAATCCGATGGTTGGATCTCCCGCACTAATCGTTTGAAGTTACGGTTTCAAAACACGAACTGCAGCCTCGTTATTCACTATATTTTAATTATATTTATATAAATTTATAAATATAATTCTACCTTTGATTTCAAAACGATTTCCACTTTATATATTTGATAAAAATGACATTTTATCCAACAGACATTTATTTCAACACTTCACTATTTTTAACAATTCATGTATATAATTAAAATGTGATTTTTATTGTAAAACAATTCATTTCAAAACACGACTATTTTATATAGTTCATATAGATGATAAAAATACGATTTTTATTATAAAACAATTTATTTCAAAACATGAATTTCGTTCAACACATGAATTTTTATTCAACACATGAATTTCTATTCAACGCAGGAATATAGCTTCAACACATGAAAATAATTCTAACACATGAATATTATTGAAAATTTCGGCAGCATAACGGCAGGGTAGTTAAAACCGGGGTCGTCCCTAGTACGGCTCCTCGCTCTACCTTAAAGCCTCGTAGCTTTTGACAATGGGGATTCATGCATCTAGTTCGCACGCAGTCGGCATGTTTTATTTTCATTTCCATAATCTATTCTAATTTTGTTTTTAACCACAGATGGGTATTTTTCAACCACAATCAATCATTCTGAACCACAAACAATTCTATCAACCATTCGTATTATTCACCCAATTTCACATCAACTAAATAATCCAAACAATATCACAACCAATAAATATCGTCCATGGTCTGTGGACGAGGGGAGTATATATATATATATATATATATATATATATATATTCGTATATAAATATATTTCAATTCACTTCAATTCATTTCAACACACATATAATTTTTACAACGCATATACAACTTATGCATCGAACATACAACGTATACAACGCTTATACATGAGGTGTACAACGCTTATATAACTCAAACATCGACTATATAATTTATACATCATTGTTTTCCGTATCGTTTATAATTTAGAAATCTCACATTGGGTTCCACTCCACCAAAAATAGCAGAAGGCTCAGAAAAATATGCGATCTCTTCTAGAATGTAGAAGACGTCCACACGAGTCCATTTTCTCTTGTTTCACTAAATTTCGATCACAAATGAAAAGATATGATTTTTAGAAGTTCATAACGCTTTTAAGTGTAAAAACAGTTTAAAATAAATAAATCCGTATGTTTTCCATACCTATTCAAAACTAGGTTTAGATTTAATCTCCAATCCGCTGCGCTTCGTCCCGATCAGGTTACGCCACCTTGTTGAGCTTGGAACAGGCTTCAAACGCCTGGTGGTGGCGCTCCATTCGGTGGAGAGACCAAGGCGCGGCGGCGGCTGAAAGTGGCGGTCTTTGGAGCGACAGATCTCGATGTACGGCGAACGAGAGGTGGCGAGACCGGTATGGATTGGAAGCTCACGTCGAGGGCTACAAAATTCCCCAAAGAAGCAGGTTGTTTTGGTGAGTGGATTGGGAGATTTTGAAGAGAGAAGGGGCCAAGGGTTTCCGCATGCGCGATTGAGGGATCGGGGAAGAAATAGCGGGGAGAGAGAAAGTGATATGATTGGCCGATATTTTCTTTTATTTCTATATTTTTAAAATCCCAAAAATACCCCTTCATCCATACGAACACTAAATCAAACCCAACGACTGTCGTCCCTAGCGTTTTACCCCCATTCCGAATATAATGGGATATGTTTCGTAGGCCCATTCGACGATTTCAGTCAGTTTTCCTTCAATTTAAAATATATAACATTCAATATTCGATTTGAACGTACATTTCAATTTGCCAGGGCCACAAACTGACTCGAAAAATTCCAAAAAAATAAATCTAGCTATGTTTTGACGATACGGTCCCAACAAAACTAGTTTCGTCGAATTCTGAGACCGTTTGGAAAATGGCCCATTTCTGGTCGATCCAATTTAATAGAAATCGGCCAAACACATTTTCCTTTTACACGCTCACATACTAGCTTCAAAAATTATGAAATTTGAAATCTAGCAATAATTTAACATCCCAGATCCAACAAAAGTAGTTTCGTTGAATTCCGAAGTCGTTTGCAAAATGTCCATTTTCGCGGGCGATATAATTTCTATAGCGACCTTTCTGAAAATTCATTTGGCCATGGCTATTGACTCCCGCTACGAAACTTCGATTTTTCAGATTAGTTAGAAAGATATTCACAAACAGATTTAAATATTTATGGTTTCACTAAAATCCGTTTTATTTTGCACCCAGTATAGTCAGTTAAATTTTGAATTCAATTTTTGAAACTACAGCGCCATTTCAGGCCATGTTTATGATTCAAATTAATTATATTCATTTTCAACATCGATTCAACCACACCTTTTTTCCTCCTTGTTATCTAAAATATTTATTTTAAATATTTAAAATTCACTAAAATAGCCAATTAAAAATTTTTAAACTGGTTCAGATTTTATGGGTTGTTACAATCTCCCCCACTTAAAACTTTTCGTCCCCGAAAAGGAACAAAGTCGAAAGTGGTTTGATTAGTCAACTCTACTTTCATTCTGGCTTCCATTCTCCAACTTTTCAGTTTCTGAGAATTTTCAAATTCCTCAAAAATTTGGCTAACACCCGGAATTTTCGAAAAATTTCGTCATAACCTCCTTTGTACGGGGAGGGGTTTGGAAATTTATTGGGCCGTATTAGGTACCCAATAAATCCTATAAAGCATACACATATTTATAGTGGTATATTCTGGTGTTTACAGGGGAGCGTGTATAGATAATAACTCCAGAGAATAAATTCTCGTCACCCTGTCAAAGCCTGAGGGAGTGTGTATTTTTAATTGCTCCAGAGGATAAATCCTCGTCACCTCGTCCTGTGTGGGAAATAAATGATCCATGTGTCGTATCTAATGACTAGAGAGACATGATTATTGTCAACTCCAGACCCGTGTGGGTTTTTTATTAATCTGGCAATTTATCGTTACAATTTTATATGGTCCATAACAGTATTCTGTTCAACCTGTAATATATAGTCATCGCCATACAAGCCTCTCGCCTGTATGGTAAATCTTCAACCTCATCACACAAGCTCCAAATGCTTATGTGGTATATGATGAAGTATGCCTATCTTCAAGAAGTACGCCATGTAGTGTAGTACAAAATTAATTGTTACTATCCTATGGCGACGTTTATTATTACACACAGAACAACCAGCACTCCGCATCCAATGGCATTCACAGGAGTTGATATAATAATAAAATTGTGCATCCAACTCATTAAGGTTTACCTATTTATCGGGCACGCAAATGAAATCTTTACTCAACAGCTAATCCATTTATCTGTTCAAACATATATAATGCACATGTATGTCGTTCTATCTATTTTTAACTCTGTTCAATGTGTGATTCAATCGAATAAATTCTACCATTCATTCTCTTATTGATTAAATTAACTATCGCTCTAGTAATTTAATTAATCAAATCCACAATCACACAACACAAACATCAATCAATTTATTTTTAACTTTTCAAAAATGTATCAATTAATTCATATACTCTTTTAAATCATTCAGACTATATAATTAAAATGTTTACATTAATGCAAAGAAGACAACAGCAAAGTAAAGAACAGAATGGAAATGCAATATATGGTAGATGTACCTTGCACCAGAGTGAATCAGAGATATCTACCCTGCACTTAGGATAGGCTTTCTTAATGCTCTCCTCTGTTTCCCAAGTACAATCTCGCGGATCTCCACTCCATTGCACTTTGACTAAGTGAACCTTTTTGTTCCTCGGCTCTTTGGTTTCTTTGCCAATTATCTTTAGCGGCTCTCTTCTCACAGCTAATTCCGGAGTGATTTCTATATCCCGTTGCGTTGCTTCTTCCATGATCAAGTCTGGATCATGAACGTGCTTTCGAAGTTGAGATACGTGAAATACATCATGCACTCCAGGCAACCAATTCGGCAACTGAACCTTATATGCGAGAGTTCCAATCCGTTCAAGAATAGGAAACGGACCAATGAATTTGGGCGCCAATTTCCCTGTTTTACCAAACCGGATAACTCCTCTCATCGGAGATACTTTCAAATATACATAGTCGCCAACAACAAATGATATATCCCTTCTTCTCTTATCTGCATAGCTTTTTTGTCGGCTTTGGGCGGCTAGTAATCATTTTTAACGAAATCGACTTTATCTGCAGCATCGCGAATCATATCTGGCCCCAATACAAGTCTGTTACCAGGTTCAACCCAACAAGCAGGGGATCGGCACGGTCTACCATACAATACTTCGAATGGAGACATTTTCAGGCTCGCCTGGTAGCTGTTATTATATGAAAATTCAGCCAAATGTAAATGGTCTTCCCACGATCCGCCAAAATCAAGAATACAAGCCCGCAATAGATCTTCTAGAATACGATTCACCCTCTCAGTTTGGCCATCTGTTTGAGGATCATATGCGGTGCTCAAGTTCAGTTTCGTTCCCAATTCTGCTTGGAATGCTTCCCAGAACTTAGTGGCAAAAATCGGGTCACGATCACTAATGATGCTCATGGGAACTCCGTGCAGTCTAACAATTTCTTTGAAACAAATCTGCGCCAAACTTTAAGCAGTTCTATTCGATTTGACAGGTATGAAATGAGCGGTCTTCGTAAATCGATCCACGATCACCCAAATACTGTCATTTCCTTTCCTGGTCCTGGGCAAACCATCTATGAAATCCATAGAAATCTGTTCCCACTTCCCACCAGGAATTTCCAAAGGTTGCAACAATCCAGCGAGCTTCTGCTGATCGCTTTTGACTTGCTGACAAGCAGAACACCGGCTAACATATAAGGAGATGTCTCGTTTCATAGATCTCCACCAGAAAGTGCGTTTGATATCATTATACATCTTGCTCACCCCTGGATGGATACTAAGCTTGGCTTTGTGACATTCATCCAATACTTCTCTCCGGAGTTCTGCAATGTTTGGCACACAGATTCGGCCTTTCAACCTTAGAATCCCATAGTTATCTATCTGAAAACTCAAGGTCTCGCCTCTCTGTATTCTTTCTTTGATTCTTTGAATGAAGTGATCATCCTTTTGAAGAGCAGATATTTTATCAATCAAAGTCGTCATAATGATAAAACTGGCGATTATTACATTCTTTCTACTCAGCGCATCAGCGACAACAATTGCTTTCCCTGGAATGTACAAAATCTCAAAATCGTACGCCGTAAGAAATTCTAGCCAACGATGCTGCCTTAGATTCAAGTCTTTCTGGGTGAACAGATATTTCAATGATTGATGGTCTGTATACAGTTCGAATTTCTCACCCAAAAGGTAGTGCCTCCAGATTTTCAAAGCAAATACAATAGCTAACAACTCAAGATCATGAGTAATGTAATTCTTCTCATGCGGTTTCAGCTGACGGCTAGCATAAGCAATCACTTGACCTCTTTGCATTAACACTGCACCAAGGCCTTCTCTAGATGCGTCAGTCCAGACTTTCACGTCCTCATTGCCATCTATTATTGTTAACACTGGAGCAGTCGTCGGTTTTAATTTCAGCTCCTGGAAAGCTTCCTCACATACCGGAGTCCAATTGAATCTCGAATGTTTTTTAGTCAGTTTTGTTAAGGAACTAGATGTCTTCGCGAAATTCTTAATGAATTTCTGATAATAACTGGCTAACCCGAGAAAACTTCTAACTTCTGTTGGCGTATGAGGCTGTTTCCAATTCTGAATAGCAGTGATTTTACTGGGATCCACTGAAATTCCTTCTTTTGACACGACATGGCCAATAAATTTGACTTCTTCTTGCCAGAATATACATTTGGAAAATTTTGCTTTTAAAACATTCTTTCTGAGAATTTCTAACACTTGTTCCAAATGTTTTTCGTGTTCGCTTTCTGATTTAGAGAAGATTAGAATATCATCAATGAAAACCAGAACAAATTTATTCAATACTCCTCTGAATACTCTGTTCATTAGATCGACGAAATAGGCTGGAGCGTTACATAAGCCGAACGGCATTACTAACCACTCGTAAAATAAGTCTGGACCTCTGAATGCTGTCAAAGGAACACACTCTTCGGCAATACGAAGCTGATGGAAACCTGTAGCTAGGTCCATTCGAGAAAATACTTGTGCGCCATTTAATCGATCCAACAAATCATCAATCCGTGGCAATGGATATTTGTTTTTCAATGTCTGCTTATTCAAGTCGCGATAATCAACACACAGTCTGAGAGTACCGTCGGACTTCGGAACAAATACCACTGTTGCTCCCCAATCAGAAAAACTAGGCCTGATCAGACCTTTCCATACAAGCTGTCTAGTTTGATTATCTAACTCTTGTTTCTCTTTCAAGGTCATTCTTCGAATAGCATGAACTACCGGCCTTGCATTCGGAACCAAAGAGATTTTAAAATAAATTTTTCTTTGCGGAGGTAAGCTAACAACTTCTTCGAACACGTCCGCATAGTTCTTAACAACAGGGATATTTGCAATGTCGACCTAAATATTCTCTGTAACGACAGGAACTGGTTTTATTTGAGCAGGAGAAACATCTAATGCTGCCTAGAAGTCTCTTCTATCAGAATTCGGGCCTTCACAGGGAATTACTATATTGGCAAGCTTCGTTTTAACCTTGACAACCCTTTCCGCACATTTAACCTCAGCTTCGTATTTGGTTAACCAATCCAATCCAAAAATAAGATCGAATTCGGTAAAATTCATGATGATCGAGATACAAGGAAACCGATAATGAGAAAAGGAAACAGGCACCCCACAAACCCAACTAGGATCGAGGGAACCCCCAACCGGATTATGGACAGTGATGGGTTCTTTGAGCTTTTTCAATTTCAAATCCAATTTCTCAACCGCGTTCTTTGCAATAAAGCTTTTCGATGCGCCTGTGTCGAACAGTACTTTAACCGGAATGTTTTTTACAGTAAGCGTGCCTTCTAAAATGTCTGACCTTTCCTGACTAGATGAGGATGCTGAAGCTTCCACCACTTCATTTATTTGACCCTTTTCGGATTTCCTTAATAGCTGGCAAGCCTTGGAAAGATGACCAGCCTGATGGCATTTACTGCATTTTCTATTTTCTTGAAATCCCCTTTTGGATTGAAGTCCACCTTTTAATCGCTTCCTTAAGGGTCCACAGTTTATCGCCAAATGCCCTTTCTGATTACAGTTAGAGCAGGTGGCAGTTGTTACTGGCACTTTCTCAGATTTAGCCTTCTTTCGATTGAATCTAGGCTTCTTTCTGGCCCCAGAAGTCGTATTGCCTCAGGTTGTGTACTTGTCTCTGGGCTATCAGCTTCAGATTTCCTTTTACTACTAGTGCTGACTTCCTCTTCGTCGACAAAAAGGCCTCGCCTATCAAGATCTTCATACTGATAAGCAATGTATATCATTTCAGAAAAAGGAAGCTTCAGATGGCCCATCACACTATTCTGGTATTTCCTTTGAAGACCACTAATAAATCTCAGATTCTTCCTCCTTGGATCTTGTATTAGATGAGGGGCGAAATGAGAAAGTTCATTGAATTTCTTATGATATTCTGGGATATTCATATATCCTTGTATCAAATAGTAGAATTCATCACATAACCGCTCAGTTGCTTCTGGAGGAATAAATCTTTTACTGAAAAATTGTTTGAACATATTCCAGGTGATATCACCTTTTGGATTATCTTTAATGATTGTTTCCCACCAGATTAAAGCTTCTTTTTTGAGTGCCTTAGATGCCACCAATCTTTTCTGGTCATCTCTCAGCTGGAAACTTTCAAAAATCCTTTCAGCAGAACTCATCCAAGCCTGAGTTTGAATAATAGACTCGTTGCCCGAGAATGGCACTCCACCCAGATTTCGATATCTTTTCAATAGAGCTTCTATATCTGATCCTGGCTGAGGGAGTACAACTGGCTCATTAATTTGTTGAACCATAGGATTATTTCTTCTGCTTCTGCCACTCATTTTCTATGTCTGCAAATAGCAGACAAAGTGTTAGGCCAACAGAAAAAGGTAATTTTGAAACATAGAGACATATACTTGTATGTAAATGTGTCTATCGAAGTGTATTTCATTCTGCTATACTCATACTAGGATATTACTGATCCTATCTGTAATGAGTTACTCGTCCTAGAACACTACTGGTTCTATTTCTGTCGAGTTCGTTAATATGTCATATTCCAGAACTAAGCTTAACCAAAGCTCTGATACCACGTTTGTGATGACCCCATTCCCGATAAGACGGTGGCAAGGGTAATCTTTGGAATATAACACATAAATAGATAACAACAGAACAGAAATAAATAAATACACCAAATAATGTACAATAGAATACACTGGAAATCATCAGAGTTACTCAGTATATAGGATCATACTTAGTACAAAATACAGTTCAACTATACATAAATGTCTACTGCGGAAAAGAAAACATAATATGTACAACAGGAGCTGAACAGCATAAAAAGAGATAAATGATAGAATCCATCTTCAGCTCCAGCTATCCAGAAAAAGCCTACTAAAACCTGAATACAAGGCTGCCCATGTAGAAATAGGGGCACCCGAGTTTGCATGTAAAACAAACTACAAGTCAGTCATGGGACAGGTATGAGAAATCTACTTAACACATTTTACAATATGGCTAATCACAGGACCACGCCACTTTCGCGGAACGGGTTTACTCCATTGGATTGCCCGTGATTTAAAACAAATAAATCCTTTAAACATCGCAATGCTTTTTATAAAAATGAAGCCATTATAAGACTCAGTTCCCATCACACAACGCAACACAAACCGAAGGATAGAGTTTTACCTTATAATGGCCAAAATATGCTTGGTACGAGCAAAACAAATCATTTGATATTATTGCTAGTATATATATGTTTCAAAAACAATTTCATTCATAACTATCAATCATAGACGGCATGGGTACCATATATCATGTCGCCATATATATATATATATATATACAATCAAAACCGCACGATGTCGTATTTGGAAATTGGATTTCCGTCATGAACCAAGGCAAAAGATAGTCCTTACCGATTCGAGACGCTCTAGCCTGTGTCTCGGGATCAGAGCTCGAGTGACCCTTAGGAGCCACAGGGCCGGTCCACCGATGTGGATTAAAATGCCTGAACACTACGTTTCCCCGCCCTTTGGGGTGTTAATGAGCCCAATGACTCCATCGGTCCCGGATCGACCGATATATCCGAGGCGCCTCGCAACAGCAACAACCACACAGGTGAAAATAATATAAATGTCAGGGCTGGAAGGTCACTGACACCACCCTAGCTAGAAGGAAACGCATGCCCTCCCTGGACACTTCTCCCGTTTTTGGTCCATACCGGGGTGTGAGGCTCGCGAATTCACGTTATACACAAAGCTATGCCACGCAGGCTGTGCTTTGATCATCAACCACAAGACTTTGCTTTTCAATAGAAGCCTTGATCAACTATCACTTAGGCGTGCCACACAGACAATTCACCCCGTGCGACTGATTTCTACCGATATATAACCTATGGGCTCGTACGTCTCAGAGAAGAGCGTTAAGCAAGAGGATAAATTCTCCGCTGCCAAACAAATATATATTTAATAGAGATCAATCAGCACAGAACAAAATCCAATGTCAGACACACAGTCCATTTACACGTTCGTCCTCGGTCTGAACGAAACCGGAGGCACTCAATACCTCGCATATCCGTACAATCAACAAGTACGTCCGGGTGGCTACTACTTCAACCCCGTCAAGGTAGCTACTCCTATCATGAGCATCAGTAGCACCCCTCCATTCGACGTGAAGATTCGGTCTTGCACCGTCTTCATAACTTCGACTTTCACTCGTCGATCAATTATTTGAAATGAGAACTAACTCAGCCTTTTCAAATAATTCACATATATCTAGAATTTTTAAATCAATTCATTACAATGGTTAAATTATTCGACATCACCAATTCTGTTCTTTAATGTAATTTTCACACCAAACACGTTCAACTATCAAATATCATATCAACCGATCAAATTCAGTTTATTTCCATTCCATATCGTTTATAATATTTTATCACGATTTATCGCTATTTTTATTTATTTGAAAATAGCCAATTCATTCAAACGACGCTTCAGGCCATAACGCGGCCGTGGCGCTGTTTTTCTCCAGATTTGATTTACACATCTCTGAAAATCTAACCGTTGGATCTTCACAAAATTTATATCATTAGAAAGATCCTTTCAAAACGAATCCAATGGTTTCAGTTTTGGGAAAATCCGACGGTCGGATCTCCTGCACTAATCGTTTGAAGTTACGATTTCAAAATACGAACTGCAGTGTCGTTATTCGATTTAATTTAATTTTATTTATATATATAAATATAATCGATTATGGTGTTGTTTTTCTTCAGATTTGAATTAAACATTCCAGACAATCCAACCATTGGATCTTTACAAAGTTGGTGCCGTAGGAAAGATATTTCCAAGGCGAACCCAACGGTTGTGGTTTCGGGAAAATCCGATGGTTGGATCTCCCGCACTAATCATTTGAAGTTACGGTTTCAAAACACGAACTGCAGCCTCGTTATTCACTATATTTTAATTATATTTATATAAATATATAAATATAATTCATCCTTTGATTTCAAAACGATTTCTACTTTATATATTTGATAAAAATGACATTTTTATCCAATAGACATTTATTTCAACACTTCACTATTTTTAACAATTCATGTATATAATTAAAATGTAATTTTTATTGTAAAACAATTCATTTCAAAACACGACTATTTTATATAGTTCATATAGATGATAAAAATATGATTTTTATTATAAAACAATTTATTTCAAAACATGAATGTCGTTCAACACATGAATTTTTATTCAACACATGAATTTCTATTCAACGCAGGAATGTAGCTTCAACACATGAAAATAATTCTGACACATGAATATTATTGAAAATTTCGACAGCATAACGGCAGGGTAGTTAAAACCGGCGCCGTCCCTAGTACGGCTCCTCGCTCTACCTTAAAGCCTCGCAACTTTTGACAATGGGGATTCATGCATCTAGTTCGCACGCAGGCGGCATGTTTTATTTTCATTTCCACAATCTATTCTAATTTTTTTTTAACCACAGATGGGTATTTTTCAACCACAATCAATCATTCTCAACCACAAACAATTCTATCAACAATTTGAATTATTCACCCAATTTCACATCAACCAAATAATCCAAACAATATCACAACCAATAAATATCGTCCATGGTCTGTGGACGAGGGGAGTGTGTGTGTGTATATATATATATATATATATATATATTCGTATATAAATATATTTCAATTCACTTCAATTCATTTCAATGCACATATAATTTTTACAACGCACATATAACTTATGCATCGAACATACAACTTATACAACACTTATACATGAGGTGTACAACGCTTATATAACTCATACATCGACTATATAATTTATACATCGTTGTTTTCCATATCGTTTATAATTTAGAAATCTCACATTGGGTTCCACTCCACCAAAAATAGCAGAAGGCTCAGAAAAATATGCGGTCTCTTCTAGAATGTAGAAGACGTCCACACGAGTCCACTGTCTCTTGTTTCACTGAATTTCGATCACACATGAAAAAGATATGATTTTTAGAAGTTCGTAACGCTTTTAAGTGTAAAAACAGTTTAAAATAAATAAAGCCGTATGTTTTTCATACCTATTCAAAACTAGGTTTAGATTTAATCTCCAATCCGCTGCGCTTCGTCTCGATCAGGTTACGCCACCTCGTCGAGCTTGGAACAGGCTTCAAACACCTGGTGGTGGCGCTCCATTCGGTGGGGAGACTAAGGCACGGCGGCGGCTGAAAGTGGCGGTCTTTAGAGCGACGGATCTCGATGTACGGCGAACGAGAGGTGGCGAGACCGGTATCGATTGGAAGCTCTCGTCGAGGGATACAAAATTCCCCAAAGAAGCAGGTTGTTTTGGTGAGTGGATTGGGAGATTTTGAAGAGAGAAGGGGCCAAGGGTTTCCGCATGCGCAATTGAGGGATCGGGGAAGAAATAGCGGGGAGAGAGAAAGTGATATGATTGGCTGATATTTTCTTTTATTTCTATATTTTTTAAATCCCAAAAATACCCCTTCATCCATACGAACACTAAATCAAGCCCAATGACTGTTGTCCCTAGCGTTTCACCCCCATTCCGAACATAATGGGATATGTTTCGTAGGCCCATTCGACTGTTTCAGTCAGTTTTCCTTCAATTTAAAATATATAACATTCATTCTTCGATTTGAACGTACATTTAAATTTGTCAGGGCCACAAACTGACTCGAAAAATTCCATAAAAATAAATCTAGCTATGTTTTGACGATACAGTCCCAACAAAACTAGTTTCGTCGAATTCTGAGACCGTTTGAAAAATGGCCCATTTCTGGTCGATCCAATTTAATAGAAATCGACCAAACACATTTTCCTTTACCACACTCACATACTAGCTTCAAAAATTATGAAATTTGAAACCTAGCAATAATTTAACATCCTGGATCCAACAAAAGTGGTTTCGTCGAATTCCGAGGTCGTTTGCAAAATGTCCATTTTCACGGGCGATATAATTTCTATAGCGACCTTTCTGAAAATTCATTTGGCCATAGCTTTTGACTCCCGCTACGAAACTTCGATTTTTCAGATTCGTTAGAAAGATATTCACTAACAGATTTAAATATTTTTGGTTTCACTAAAATCCGTTTTATTTTGCACCCGGTATAGTCAGTTAAAGTTTGAATTCAATTTTTGAAACTGCAGCGCCATTTCAGGCTATGTTTATAATTCAAATTAATTATATTCATTTTCAACATCGATTCAACCACACTTTTTTTCCTCCTTGTTATCTAAAATATTTATTTTAAATATTTAAAATTCACTAAAATAGCCAATTTAAAATTTTTAAACTGGTTCAGATTTTATGGGTTGTTACAATTGTATACTAGAGTGATGAGCGTTGTAGTGAGGAACAAATGTACAGAATGAGAAAAATTATACTAATATTTTTTATGAACAAATTTGATCGAAATAAAATATTATTTTATTGTATTCAAACAAATTTGTCTATCGTATTTAGTTTATTACAAGTACAATCTCATGTGAACCGAATAAATAGTGGAGTTATAAATAGTTGTACTATCTGAATGTTTGAAATATAATATTTATATTTAAATAAAATACTGTATGAATATATGAATGTCTGTACAATCGTATTCTATTTAAATATAACTATTATATTCCTATCTGTGATGAATATATAGAACAGTACAACAATAAATACATTTAAAATAATATTTCTTTGGTTGTTATCATCAAACAAAAATCATATAATTATGTATACAACTACGTCATATACAACATTACATTGTCACCGCTAACCCGTTTTGACCTCTTACAATCAAATCCAGTAAGCGTGTCCTGTCCTCGACCTAGATCGAGCTCACTTGGATACTAAATGGGTTACTGGTAGAAAAGGGTCCCCACACTTGACACAAGCTTTCCACCTATGTTTGGTCCAAACTAGGATTTCTCGCTTAACCCCCTCTTATTCATGTCTTCTTACATGTTTCAACTTGGTTAAGTGTTTATAATTATATCCCACATGTCACCCATGTTTCCCACTTATCAAATCAACAAGTATTATTGGTTAAGTTTGTCTTAACCCTATCCACTTATCGGATCAATATATATATTATTGGTTAAGATGGTCTTAACCCTACCCACTTATCAGATTAATATATATTATTGGTTAAGCTGGTTTTAACCCTACCACTTATCAAATTAATATATATTATTGGTTAAGTTGATCTTAACCCTAACCACTTATCAGATTAATATATATATTATTGGTTAAGCTGGTCTTAACCCTACCCACTTATCAGATTAATATATATTATTGGTTAAGTTGGTCTTAACCCTACCCACTTATTAGATTAATATATATTATTGGTTAAGCTGGTCTTAACCCTAACCACTTAACATGTTTTATGTATCATATATATATATATATATCGTATAACATGTTTTACTTAATTTATGATTAAGTACATCTTAGTTCACAGATACATTGGTTAAGAAAATAACTCCCTAAGTACCAACCCCGAAGACCGAAATCAACATCAGATCAATACTCAGAGAATTACTCAACTCAACCAATCTTCTGTTTGTTATTCATATTCGTCTTTGATCAGCATTAATTAATTATTAATGCACAGACCTCTCACATTAAGTCGATTGCTTGTGGCTGCTGGATATGTCGGGCGGTTCCGGGCAGACTTCCACCACAAGCCAGACTTAACCTCGTGTCTAAGCATCTTTTAATCATGCCTACGACCTCTCACATTAGACTGTTGCTTGCGGTTGTTGGATGTGTCGGGCGGGTCCGGGCAGTCTTATACCACAAACGAGTCTAACCTCGTGTCTTAAGCACTCATTATGCATTTAATTTATGCCTTTGGCCTCTCACATTAGACTACCGTTTGTGGTTGCTGGATTTGTCAGGCGGGTCCAGGCAGTCTTATACCACAAACGAGTCTAATCTCGTGTCTTAGGCAGCTATTATTACACATTATTATTCAACCCCAATTTGAATTAATATCCCTATTTCAAATTGTCAATATCTTCCAAATTAATCTACGTCCATAATTGTCACCTAAATTATGTCCATAATTTCTATGCATATAAATTAGGCTAATTAAGGTCTCAAATTTATCATATGCTTTTAAGCCATTTTTATTCCAATTCACAATATTAATATTTAATATTTTCCCATTGCCCCCACGTCGTTCGCACGTTTAATATGAAATATGTTAGACTCGCAAATAGTCTAACTCATAAAAAGAAAAGAAACATCACAACTTGCATAACACATAAAATAGTTCTAACTTGCAAATAAGAATAGGCTAGCGTGGATCAAAACTTGCATGATTATAATTTACATAATCATAAATTTGCATATTCAATAACTTGCATAGGCAATAGGCATAATTTGCATAAACTACAAACTGGCATGAATCTAATTATATAAGATGTGATTTGCATAGATCTATACACATAAAGGTGAACTTGCATCTATGAACATGGTTTTCGCATAAATTTGCATATGATCTACATACAAACTTGTATTAAACTTGCATATGCAATTTAGACATGTAAACTAAGACTTACATATTATTCGCATACAATCCTACTAGCATATGATTCACATCCAAACTTATATATAAACTTGCATATATAATTTTGACATGTAAATTAAGATTTACATTTACACTTGCATATGATTTGGACATGTAAATTAATGTCATAAAATGAATCAAGTTAAATACATGTGATTGGACATATGAAATAGATCTACTAACATAAGTTAACAAAACTGTCATATGTTCACAAACAGACGATAACAAAATCAAGTAACGTCACATGATTCAACAGGCATGTTCTCATAATCCCAATTATAACTCATCATAATTAATTTATTAATTATTTTGTGAAAGAAATTGTATTCACAAAGATGGACTAGAAAAGAGAATAATTCGTTCGTCATTTGTATAAGAATTCTGACTTGCAATTCCTAAGCTTTAAGAAGAAGGGGAATTATTCCAGCAGCAGCATGGAGGCCATGAGACTAATTTAGTTTAGGTTTAGAGCTTGAGTCTATGTATGTTTATATAGAAGTTTAGATTAATTCTAGCCTTTAGATATCAGGTTTTTAATCCGCATCGTACACCTAGTGCTGAGTCAGCAAATGTATTTTATATATATTAATAACCTTCTATTTTTCTTCCCTTAAATTAATATGAATTGAACTTAAACATCTAATTGCATGTTTTCTTCGATTAGCGTATTATTCTTAATTGATGTCAATTAACATTGAATAACAATTTTACTATATTCCTCAAATTAACATATTCTGCCTAATGTTAATTGACATTAGTGACAAATTAGCATAAGCATTTATACAAATAAAGATAATTACATGGTATCCTAACAATACCCTATTAACATGTTTACAATTTTGATGTCAAATAACATGCTTTTACAAATGAACATAAATGCCCAATTAACATATTTTCTTTAATTAATATCAATTAATATGAATGACAAATTAGCACAAACACATATATAAACTAAGGTCAATTACATGTTTTTCAATCAATGCCATATTAACACACATCTACAAATTAATTTCAATTTATTCATGTTTTCATATTCTTCCTTTACTGTATACATTAATTGCACATATATATATATATATATATATATATATATATATATATATATATATATACACGCACCTATTCATAAATTCTAATATTGACAACTAATGCAAATTGATTTCTTACCTTTTTTAAAAAGTGGAAATCGAGTATATAATTTAATTCCCCTTTTTTTCTACTTTCCTCATAACATACAAAGTCAATGCATAATGAAGTTACCTACATACATATATATCTATTTACACATGAATAAATATTTCCTTCCCAAATAAACTGACTATATTTAACTTCTTCTTCTTTTCTTTTCTTTTTTACTGCATGCATCCACACATTTCCTTCCGCTTTAGTATTAATTGCATTAATTTTTCTTTTACTGTAGCCTAATTAATTCGCATGCATTTTTTCACTGCACATTTTTAAACTTGTACCTTCTTAACATAATTGCATATATATATATATTCATTTTTTTCATTTTTCTTCATTAATTAATTAATCCTTTAATTAATTATCTTTACGGTATAGTATATCTAATTTCGGGGTGTTACACATGTAGTAATAACCAGGCATCAACAAGATCTATTTAAAGATAGATTAACTCAAAATTCACTTTTGAATAAAATTTTAACTTTGAGTTATAAATCACTATATAACTTAAGTTTATACACGTACAATGTTCAAATAAAAGTCACAAACATATACGAGCAACTAAGTTATTTTTCCCATAAGTGTTTTTAAGAAACTAGAATTTTCTTACTCAAATTCTATGTATTCTAAACCCTCAATTCCAATAATTATTTAAATTTTAATCGCGAATTACCCTACCGCGATTTTTCTGAAAACTTGGTTTAGATATATCTCAAATTTTACTAGATGAAATTCAAATCTTTTTCTTTCATTAAAAAACTATAATCCAATAGATTCGGATAATTCTCGTTTCAATGAATTCCGACTTGTATTGGATCCTACATACTCATTCGAAATTCAAATCGAAAATTACGAACTACCGCCATGCAACAAGCTCGATTTAATCAAATTTAATTAATTCGTTTAACTTTCAATAAGTTTATAATTAATAAACCTATACCCTTACGTTTTCAACACAAGCTAATTTATCTATCAAATAAAAAAGTTGAAAATATCGACTATCCAAAATCGTCGAACGTTCCATGTCACGTTTTAGCTAGAAAATTATATCCCTTATAAAATTTCATAAAAGTACTAGCTTACAAAATCTTCTTACATTGAATAGAATGTATATGATGGTCATATATATCCCATTCACAAGGATAAGCGGTCTCGTTGGGGAAACAAGATCATAAAATAAATCCGGGTTATATACCCTAAATTGAAGATATTAGCACGTTCTCTCATATTTCAAAAATAAATAAATTGGAACTCTTAATTTCCAATAGACCCCAAAAATCTCAAATTTGAAATATTAGCACGTCCTCTAATAATTCACGAACAACTTCTAAATCAAGAAAACTAAATAAATTGTAGAAGTTGGAAGAATTTCGTAAAACTTGAAAATGTTGGTTTCCAAATTCACGAGCATATCACCAACAAGAATGAGGTCAAACCAATCGGGTAATGGTTTTAAAATTTGAGGTTCATCAAGGTTAACAAAATAATCTGGAATATTTGTTAACCCCAATGTCGAAAAAGCACAACAAAAAGCAATTGGTGAGACTCGATTGCTAAGTCAAATAGTGGAATGACTTAAGCACAACAAGATTGAACTACGGAATTGATAATCATTCCGAACTCAATTACCCATTAAGGTGGCCATTCAAAAATGGGTGCAAAGATTTTCGAAAATTCACATGCAATATGAACCATAGAAACTCGTTTTCCTTGATGTCATTCTCGTTATTTTGAGAATTTTAGAAACACAGGGAAGCTAACGAATCCATACCAAACTCGTTAAGAACGATAGGAAATTGCATCATCGACTGGGGGTGCCAAGAGGGATGATTCTTTTGGAATATAAAACATAGACCTTTAAGAGATTAGGTCAATTCATTCCAAGAAATCATCGTAAACTCCGAACAACCAAGACATGTACATAAGCATGTAGAGAATGTTCTCTCTTCAAGGAAAGAGTTTGAACATCCATAAGCATGGAAGCAGCCAAAAAGAGTAATGGCCTATTCCAAATCGAAAGTCACCAAATGATTAGTTTTAAACTTGGTGAAGGGATAAGAAAATTCATTCACCACAAAGTTACAAATCAACAAAAGAGAACTTTATGTCTTTCGACAAGGTGGTCCGACACCGCAAAGAATTCTAACTAAGCCTTCCGTCTCCCCGACGAGATGGCTATACACCCCTCATAGTATTCCGTCCGAAGATGAGGTGACTATACACCACTCATAGTGTTTCTTTTGACGAGGTGACTATACACCACTCATAGTTTTCCGTCTGATGAGGTGACTATATACCACTCATAGTGTTCTGTCCGAAGACGAGGTGACTATACACCACTCATAGTATTCCGTCTGACGAGGTGACTATACACCACTCATAGTGTTCCGTTTGAAGAGATGACTAACTCAGGTGGTCCGCAGAGTGCAAAGAAATTCAACTAAGCATTTCGTCCGAAGACGTGGTGGCTCCACACCGCTCGTAGTGTTTTTTCTTCTGATAAGGTGACTATACACCACTCATAGTATTCTGTCTGACGAGGTGACTATACACCACTCATAGTATTCCGTCGGACACGAGGTGACTGTACACCACTCATAGTATTCCATCTGACAAGGTGACTATACACCCTTCGTAGTATTCCATCAGAAGAAGTGACTACACACCCCTCAAGATGACCCAAAGGTCAGAATGATATGAAAATCGAATATAGTGCAACTACACCAAATTAGTAACTATAAGAGTTTAGCTATATGTCCCATAACCACTAGTTCTACTCGAATATTTACTAACAAGTTGTATATTCCACTAAATATGCGAAAATGGAAAGAGAATTTCAGCTTCCTAAGTCCAAAAATTAACCGACAAGGGAAACACAAGTGTGTCGACCCACTCGTTTTTACCAAGACGTTTAATTAAATTCCTTACTCAACTGAAAAGACGAAATTACTTGTTTGAAACAAGTAACACTCAAAAGAAAAATAGAGAATACTCAATCATTACCCAAAGAAGACTAAAGTCATCTCGATAGCAAAATGAATGGGCAACGAAAACACAAGACAGCAAGTAAGAATTTTCACAAAACATAGGTTTGGAAAATCTACATACTTGGATATAAACAAGTACCCTCGAATTCCTAAGGATATGGTGTCCCCAAGTTCCTTGGATGCAAAGAAGGTAAATGGTTATAATTCAAAAGGATTCGAATGAGATGATCACGGTAATCATCATTAATAAAGAATAACGAGGATGGTACCCTTATAGGCATTAGCTACTTTACCAAAATAAGATATCTCAAACTCATAGTTAAAAACTCAAACTACAAAAAGTTTAAAGGATATATACGATGGTCATATATATCACATCGCTTTTATTATCTTATTAAAATCCCCAAGGTTGCAAATTAATAATAGATACTAATGATTTGCCTCGCCATTTATTTTTATAAAGTCGCTAGTGCTAAGGTTCAATGGTGATGCACGTCATTGATATTTAATATAAGGGTTATGTCGGAATCATCTCATTGAAGTGTTCAAAAACTTCTATCGATATTGTGGCGTCCCACTTCTCAATAAGAACTCCTAACATACTCAATGGGCAACTCAATATGATAAAACAAATTACGTCCAAATAAGGGCATAAATTTATAATTAAATAATCAGGAGTGCAACCATTTATTTATGAACTAAATTTGTAATCATAAATTAACAAATGAAAACATTTCATAGTTCTTAACGGAAATAATTTTCTCATTTTCGCCTTGCAAAGCTAATCTCAAACGGATTAGTATTTTACTTAGCAAAAATTATTTTATAAAACCATTTTACAATATAATTTAGAAATTATGACGGCCTGCCCTGAACCAGCCGACATTTCCTTCGAAATGCGTTGTACCAATGTCTAGCAAGCATGGGACGGTCGTCGAAAGAAAACAAAAGAAGAGAGAAGAAAGGAATTTGAAATTATGAATTAACGAGGAACCTGTAGTATCTATCACAGCGCATGGAATAAAATATAATAATCACATAACTTTGACTTAAAACAGGCGAGACAGTGCATAAGCTGAAAACTAAATCACCATAGCAGTGGAATCCATAATACAGCTTATGATCCAACATCATTGTTACAACTTCAAATTTCTGTCTCTAAAGCAAAAGAAAGATAAGGTACACTACTAATTCCCAAGTAGTGACCAGCTACAACACGGAGTATATATGTATATCATACGTGGAAGTCTCCTGCTCATCTCCAGACAGCTACTCGCGCATTACCACCTAACTTGTCTCTAGTCTGCTCATTTAGGAGCACCCAGATTAATAAGAAGATACATAAAACTCTAGGTCAGACAAAAGTCTGGTATGAGCGATAAGCAACAAAACAAAACAATAACAGGTATAATCCAATCATACCTGAACACAGGACCTGCAACCAAAGAATTAGCACAACAAGATGTACAGTACTCTAAGGTAATACTAATATAAAGTGTAAAAGTAATATGGGGTGTGCATGATATGGTGATAGCAAACATCAAACATAACAATCATCCTCACATCTCTCACTCATTGCGTAAACCATACGATATCCACCGCTTGATCACCCAATCCTTTGCTACGATCACTTTGCTCCATGGAGTCACAATGACCCCATTGCACTGATCCATAGCCACTAATCCGTCTCTCGGTGGTGAACTAAAGTTATGGATATCGATAACCCCTTTGCACAAGTCCCGCAGCAAAGTCAAACTCATGAAGTTAACTCGTTGACCCCCTTTGGGATCCTGAGTAATAACCTCTCATTTGGACTACCTTTGCATCTCGGGTTTTGGTCATTTTCCCATTACGTGACTATTCAGTTCAGTTCGTGATCCTCCATATCGACTCATAATGCTCCAAAGCTTCGGTTCGTGATCAGCTTCCTCGGTTCATGGTTCGGGTCAAGCTTCGACTCGTGTCACCCCCTTGGCTTCAGTTCGTGGTCATCATCTAGGCTCAGGTCCTCCATCGGTTCGTGAGCAGCTCTGATTTGTGGCCATCAAGCGGTTTGGTTTGTAGCACCCTCTCCAGATCGGTTCGGGTCATGGTGCCTCACTGGGTTCGGTTTGTTCGCGATGCTCCTCTTGGTCGAGTCGTGATGATCCCATCGGTTGGGGTCGTGTTCTCTGGCTCGTGAGTGATCCTCTTCAAGCATCGGATCGTGATTAGCTTCCTCAGTCGGTTCGTGGCACACTCCAAGTGAGCAGGTCGATTCGTGAGGGGTGTCACGATCGTGGTCGGTTCGTAGGGGAGGGGTGATCCGATCCGGTTCCTGCACAACTTCCTACGACTTCCAACGACTGTTTTTACGCCACATGACGACGTTTTCGACCATTCTAACTGTTCTAAACAACCATAAAACATGCCAAACAGTCATAACAACATGTACAATCATCTATAAACACCAAAACCATAATTTAACATGTATATAAAGATCAAACATACCCAAAAACCTATGTTTTCCCCTTAATCCCCTTTATCAAGATTTAACCTTACGATTAGTTAGCAAAACATGTCCAAAATAACCCAAATTTCTAACAGAGGCATAAAATATTATTTAAGAATTTCTAAACATTTTTCCAGAATTTTAACATGCATAATTTCGTTAATTAACACTAATCACCTCTAATTAGCCGTAATTAGTGAAAAACAATGCAAACCACTCACCTTAGCCAAAAATTACTTATAGATCTGAAAGTTTCTCTAATATAGGTCGAATCTCTGTGTGTTACAGAAGCTCTATCCCAAACTTGATGCTAATTTTCCTTGATTTGATGTAGATTAGGCTAATGCTTGACTAAACGACGATTAGAAGGTGTTTTAGGAGTTGGAGGCCATTGTTAGGGTTGAAGAGAGGTAAGTGGCGGCTGGAAAATGACAAAGAAAAGGTTTCTCTAACCCTAATCAGCCCTCATATAGCTCTAATCCCAAAATCCCCCGATGGGCCTAGCAACTAATCACCCGGTTAAGCCCAATTAAGCTGTTTTTCACCTTCTAAACCTTAATTCAGCCATATTTCCCAAACGGTAAGTCTATTTGACAAGTGTGACCACTCTACGGAAAGGTAAACCATCATCCGAATCCAATAGGAGTGGTTTTAGGTCAAAACTCCTTACCAATCAAAAGTTATAGGCGAAACAAGATTCACCAGGGGCAAAATGGTCATTTAAAAATCGGCAAAAACCGTGAACATTGGAAATGACCCCAATAGTCGTTCCCCAAAGTTACACGACCATACGACCTCGTGTGAAGACAAAATAAATATCCTACGATCCTCCGATGTGTAGAATGTGGGTCGTTATATTCTCCCCCTTAAGAAATTTCGCCCCCGAATTTCCTTAACCAAAACATACAAAGGTTCCCACATGCCTATCAATTATTTGCAATCAAACAAACATACATAACAAACACAACAAGCCTATCCTAGCATGCGGCTTACGAACGAGGGAAGAAACTATCACTATTAAAATCTTACCAAGCAAAGAGTTCTAAATACGACTTTCTTATGCTCTCCTCTATTTCCCAAGTACAGTCTTTCTCATTCCCACCCCACTGGACTTTGACTAGTTTCACCGTCTTCCTTCGAAGTTTTTTCATGTTGAGTCCGACAATACGAATCGTCTTGTGGTTCCCAACCACCTCGGGTTCTATCTTGATATCGTCCAACTGATTTGATGAAATAGTCACATTAGGGTCGTGCACAAACTTCTCTGGGAAACATGAAATACGTTGTGAACTCCCTTCATCTTATCTGAGGTTTCTCTTATTATTTCTGGTCTAAGCACAAATTTCTCACCGGTTTCCAATTAACATAATAGTGAGTTGCACGGTCTTCCGTACAAAACCTCAAATGGAGTCATACTAATACTGGACTGCTAATTATTATCATATGCAAGCTCAACTAGATGCAAATGGTCATCCCATGACCCACCAAAATCTAATATACAAGACCTCAAAAGATCTTCTAATACACGATTCACCTAAATACTATCATGATCCAATCTAGTCCTTGGTAAACCATCAATGAAATCCATTGAGACTTGCTCCCATTTCCGTTCGAGAATTTCCAATGGTTGTAACAACCACTAGGCTCCTTTTTCTCAGTTTTAACTAACTGGCAATTCATTACTTCATCTTTCAATCCATTAACATTGGGTACAACTAGTCTCCCATTCTTTCAAAGCCATCCTTCTCTATCAAGTCCATACTTGCTCATTTCCTTGCTATCGATATCCATTTCTACCTTGGAGATGATTTCCAATAGCTTAGGATCGTTCCTCTGATTGGAACCAATCCGCTCACTCAAAGTCGGTCTGATCGTCTAACTTGCTAACATTTCTGGATCCAATCCATACTTATGTCTGAGATCATATCCTATGATATACTCTAGTTGCTTCCATTCAAGGAAAATAACATCTAAACTATCATGTCTCCTATTAAATGCATCAGCTATCGCACCTAGTCCGATAGCACAGGCATCCGTGTATGCCGTCATCACTTCATTCTCTATTACCAGAATCCTACATGTGATAGCCTACTCAAGGGAACAAAAATAGGAACAAACATAGCAACCATAGCATCCACCAAACATGTCCTATCTAGCAACTGTTAAAGCCATAAATACGTCGATACCTACCTGACTGGTCCAACCAATCCCAAGGCTAATGGAAGCCCCGCCTCCATGCATACGTCGATGCCTACTTGACTGGTCCAACTAATCCCAAGGCTAATGGAAGCCCCGCCTCCGTACGAACAACCGTACGTCCAACGTATGTTTATCCTCCAAGGATAACTAGATCACGTCCAACAGATCCAAGGTAACGGGCGTCCCCAGATACCCCTGCTTCGAGTCCGCCTAGAACACTCCAAGTATCGACGATTTCTTGTTACTCTCATCAGAAGAGCTACCCACATACTCTAACCCAGTCTCGAGTATCCATTACTGAAAAATCTTAAGTCCAACATGAGTCATCTCTCTATTCGTTGCATCTCCAAGATCAACGAACAACCATTTGTCTCTTACGAGTTCAAGTCCAACTTGAATCGTCCTAGCCCTCGTTGCATCTCCACGATCAATGGGCACATCTTATCCCTTCGAAGTTCTACAATTCTTGTACCAAAGAGAACATCAACATAGGGTCCTAAACAGTCCATTACCTTGCAGCTTCCTCAAGTCCCACTCGAGTCATCTCCTAGCCCTATCGAATCCAACTCGGGGCAGTCCATACCATTGAACAGTCTTACCATGCGACGGCTGCACATCACTCCTCGTGTATGCCGAGATATCATTCAATGGAAATCACAACAACTACTTATATCTCACGCAAACCATCCTAGTCGAACTCGACATTCCCTAAGCACAAGCACCAAAGGCCTAAACCAATATCAGACAAGCACTCAAGGAACATCTCTTCCGAATTCAGACAATCTACGTGAGATGATACTAGCAAAACAACTAAGCAATCACAAGCAAACATACATCCATGACTCGAAAAGACCACATTACAACAAATCATGCAAAGACTAGTTGAACCACCTATCGGGTTCGTCACAACTAAAGGTCTATCGACTATCTCAGGTTCCAATCCCAACTTATCTACCAGGTCACTAACACTACAAGAAAAACTGAGATTAGTGACAGATTTTTAGTAGCGGAAAATTCCCTCGCTAATTAGCGGTGGATTTCCATGTGATCTGCAAGGGATAATTTTTTAATTTTTCAACCTTTTTTTTCTTTTATTTATTACCGTCGTTTTCAGCCATCCCTCACTAAGCCGTTGCAAATGGCGTCAAATTACCAACACAAAATTTATGCCGCTATTTTCCGCTGCAAATCCAGGCAGAATACCAACAAATATTTATCGAAGCTATTTTGCAGCAGAATTCCAACAGATTTACAAGAGATGTTTATATTATTTTTCTAAGATATACTTTAGTCTTATTTTTAATAATTATTAACATGTTCAATAACTAATAATTAATTTTTTCTAATTAATGATTTATAAGTAATAATAAATATTAATTTACGTTCTATAATAAATAATTATAATCATTGCTTATTTAAAGTTAACAAAATAATCTTAGCTCATAGCCAATGTAATTACTAAATTCTTAATTAAGTCATCTGCTTTCATCACAAATCTCAGTCAGTATGCTAGTATATTTTATGCTAAATCCCAAAATTTTAAATTGTTCTTTTATAATTATTCCCCTAAGTAATGAAAATATCAGTTTATTATAATAATTATTTAATAATTAATATTATAATTTAATACTTATGAAATGATATTTAATATTCAATAATTAATTTTAAATAATTGTATTTAATAATTGCAGCTGATAATTATAGTTAATACTTATATTTTACAATTATTGTTGCTAATTATTTTTTATATTTTGAAAATTTGAAATAATCTTGAATTGATTTGAAATAAATCATAAAGTTTATAAAACCAATTATTGTTTGACACGAAGTAACAAAATTTATAAACTTTAAAATATTGAAAAAATTCATTTAATAGTTTAATTTAAATTGTATAATACTTCATATTCAAAATTTAAAATTTCTATAAATTCCGACTAAGATAAACTACAATTTTTTTAAACATTTGCCCCACAGGTGAAATTTTGGCTCCAACATGTGAAACTTTTGGCTCCATCGTTCGAGTTTCATTCAAGTATCATAACCCATTATTGATTTATATTTATTTATTTCCATTTATAAAAAGTTCAATCTACCGATTGCGACTGACATTTATTTAACAACTACTAATATTCAAATCTAAATTATCATAGTATTAATAATCAGAAAGTAATAACAAAGTAAGAAAGGATACTTTTCAATACTTATTGATTACAACTAAATTACTAATATCAATTAATTAATGACTAGTTTTAAGTAATTACTTTTAATATTTGAAAATTACTATCAGATAAGTGAAAAGTAACAATAGTTAATGATTAATAATTAAGACTTAAGGATTAGTAAGTAATATTTATTAATGAAGAGAAAATATTTAGTACTTAATATCTAATAGACACAATTAATTATTATATTTAATAATTAATATTTCAAAAAAAGTCAAATTAAAAAAAAAAACTGAATTTTCGAAAACACAAAAATAAAGGATTATAATTCTTTTAATAAACTTAAAATTTGTATATTCATATTTTCGAAAAAATTCAAAATTATTAAACAAGAGAGAAAATCAACAATATTAAATAGTTTTTATAAATTTTGATATTCAATAAAAAATTAGATATATAAAATTAATGATTACCATGAATAGTTAATAACTAACACCATGTATATAATAATAATGACATTTAATTTTTAATGTTTAGTTATTATTAGGAAGTAATAACTAATCATTATTAAATAATAAACAAGAATTGGCTAATAATTAATAGTTATATTACAAAACACATTACAACTTTTGTATGATACAAAACATTGCGTTCGTATACATATATTTGATTTATTTTGTAACTTCAAATTTTCTATTTTTACTTCCCTTAAAAAGTTCAGTTCAAATTTTCTACGTTTCTCGCCAGTTTAAATTTTGGCTCCAACGCACAAATTTTTGGCTCGAACGCACTTATCAAACCCTAACACATTTCACAAGTGACGTTCAGCCTAATCAGGAGTAGCCGCCACTACCACATACCATTCCAATTCGTTCGAAAAAAATAACCTAATTCCAAAAGAAAAAAATGGCGTCTACTCCCCTTCTATAATTTGATTTCCAACATCTCCGAGCACCGAAAAATTGGCGACTTTATCCCCCTTTGATTTCCAGGATCTCCGAGCATCCAGCGATTTTGAGCAATCAAGTGTATTGGGTGTTTTCTGGTTTATTTATTATTTATTTTATGCTTTTGTTTTCTCGTTCATGCGCGGTGGCCCTTTTCCCTTAGATTCCTTCTAGATCTCTTCAATAACTCCTGTTCCCCTCACGTATGACTGATTTTGAGCAATCGAGGGTATTGGGCGTTTTCAGTATTGGGTTTGATTTGGATCATTTGGGTTTTTTGTGAGTACCAATGTTGTTCGTTTATGCATCTTTGGTTTAGATTGGTTTTGTTGAGAGCAATTGTTTTGTTTTTCTGTTGTTTACTGATTTGAGTGGTTTATATTGTTTGGAGATGTGCTGTTTGGCCTGTTTCTTTCTAGTTTTCCACTGGAAAAAAAAGCGTATGTCACTACTGAATTTTATTTTAGAAATGCTTTCATCTACTTACATCATTCATTAATGGCTATAATATTTATTATAGGTAGGGAATTTTGAGTATCATTTTAAATTCATACTTTGGTGGTTTTATATGTTTGTGTTTTCTGTGTATTGCTCTATTCAATTTGAAAGACAGAATATATGACGGGTTTTGGATTCACAAATGCAGTAAGAAAGTAAAGCATCGACCCTCATGTTTTGGTATGCTTTGCAACGTTTTACAGCTACCAACTAATTTTAAACTAGTGATGTTAATTAGCTTTGGTATGCTTTGCAACGTTTTACAACTGCCATGGGATTAACGACCACACTCATATTTGATGGATATCGCATGCAAGGTTTAAACTATTCGACCCAAAGTTACGATGAGTGAAAGTCTACCCAAAGTTATTATGCAGAGTTCATTGATTTACCTCATACGTATACCCAAAGTTAGGAAAGCTAAATCTGAGAAGCCTGCTGCTCGGGTCAGGAAAGCTGATGCTGCCAATCCGAAGGTTGCTGTTTGAAAACGAAAAAGGTTTACACCTAAGGCTAAGAGCATGGCACCTGCAAGTAAAGTGTCAAAGAAAAGTACCCCAACGAAGAAGAAGACGAAGGTAACTCCATTGAAGAAAGCTACAGCGATGAAAAAGACTCCGGCGAAAAAGGTAGCACCAGTAAAGAAGGCGGCTGCGGCTAAAGGAAAGGTATCCAAGTAAGTAGACAGGTGTTTTTAATGTTTTTCATGTGATGGGTACGGATGTAAATTTGTCAATGAAGATCCAGGTTATTGATTTTTGTTTTTTCCTTTTAAGTAGTTGCTTTCACAGTAGGCAAAAATAATAGTTATTGTCTTCAGAACTATAAAAAGAAGTAAACAATAGCTTATTTCGATGACAGAAAAGATCATGGACCATAGCTCCTTTGGGTCTAGGGTAGTCTTCTTATGAATGTATTGAAGTTTGAAAAAGGAAAAAAAAAAGATTATGACATTATTTCACTGTATAAAGTTGGAGCACATGATTTACTTTGGCATTGTTTCCGATGATGTAACAAGTATGTATGCATTTTAGTTTTTGCTTTTGGTTTTGGTTTGCATGTAGAAATGGAATATAATTTTGGTCCATGTTTCCTTTTATGATGTTGATTTTATGCTTTTGGTTTGCACAGGAAGGGAGAAATTTATCTCTTGGTTCAGAAGGAATCTTCATCGGATGATAGTCTGTATTGAGCCATACAGTGGTGGCTTAAGTTCCCGAGCAAACTGTAAGAGTTTCATTATATAATTTTAACATTTATGAGCCTTAAGTTAGATTTCATATTGTAGTATTATAATGTTTTAGTTCTTTTTACATTTTTTTTAATTCATTTTAGCAGATATAAAAATCTACAAGCAGACAACTAGATAAAAGTGAGCATCAAGTTACCAATGGCATACATAGCTTCGCTGGTCAGCTGCATAGGTCAGGTTTTAGTGGCGGGAGCACTTTATCATAGGCGGGTCTTCAATGGTGAGTGGGGCTAAGCTAGGCAAGTAGGGAGAAGATGCTGCGAGTGAAGTTAATGGAGGACCAGGCGGTTATCAAGAGGAAGAAGGTTGGATTTGCATGAAATATGTGATCCGCCTTCTTCAATAATAAACTTGCCTGTTTTTATGTAAGCTCGTGCTCTTTTAAATGTGCATAGTGATCGTAGATATTCCACGCAACATGTGTTGGAACTCCTGGAGCAAAAGTTCACCTGTTGATGTTTTCAATTTACTTAGTTTGTTGGTATTTCTATACAAGATATAGTTGTTTATATTGTTTTTTTAACGTCTAACAGAATTTCTGCATTCAAATATTAACGCAACAGTGTTCAACATACGCAATGTATCCATTGCCCTTCGTGACAGTTGTTACGTATTAATACTGTCTTTGCTTATCATGACATGTCGTTTCAATAAGTAAATTTGTTTCAATAGTTCTACGCACACGTCCAACAGACGTGCCAAATGTACTAGTATATATATATATAAACACATTAGTAGATCAGAAGAGGAATAGCGGCTGATTACCAACAAAAAAGTGAGGTTAAGTTTATTTCAATTTAATTTCCGTTGCTAATCCCTTGGCAATTAGTAAGGGTTTACCAACGCTTTTTATAAATAATAATTTATTATAAATTACTTATCCGTCGGTAAATAGTCGGTAAATAAATTAAAATAAAAATAAAAAATTATTTTTATTATATAATTAGTAAAATGTCGGAAAACTGTCGGAAAACTCATGCTAAATTCCGTCGCAAAATCTGACACAATTACCGTCATGGTTTTTACCGACCACTATGTTATGCAGGAAATCTGTCGCTAAGTCCAATTTAGCGATGGATTAGAAGCAGATTTTTCTGCTGCTAAATGCGGTTTTTCTTGTAGTGTAGATATGAAGGAATGGGATGCCTCGCTATCAACAAAACTAGAACCGAAACATCATAAATAGAAAGCATACCTCGAATAATGACGCACTTTCCCTTCTCCGCCGCAGTTGGGGCATTTGATGAAGAAGGAACAACATTGATAGCATATGCTTTCACAATCTGCTTCTCTTTAGGGGGTTGTGGGCAATCATCCTTGTGATGTCCCGCTTGGCCGCAATTGAAGCACTTCCTTTTCCCAGGCTTTTCTCAACAATCTCTGGCATAGTGGCCCTTCTTGCCACAACTAAAGCACTCGCTACCTTTCTTACTCTTCTTTTTCTGACCATCCTTAGCTTGGTCCTGTTTCCTCTTATTCTAGGAATTATCTTTGCCTTCACCGCTTGCCTGAGGCTTTGGTTCCTCTGCAGATTCAATAACAACCTCGGTCTTCAACTTAGGGAAAAGGCTCTCTGACCTTAATGCCTTTCCTATAATAGACTCAAACGTCTCATCGATATGGTTTATAAGTCTTTCCTCAAAGTACCCATCCAAGCCAGTTATGAACTTCTCGTTCTTCTTCTCGACTGTATCAATAAGAGACAATCCATACTTCGACAAAGTGTCAAACTCAGCAATATACTCCGAGACTGCCCTACCATTCTGCTTAAGCTCCAAAAAATTCCTGAACAACTCTGATTTCTGAGAAGCTAGGATAAACTTATCACTAAAACGAGTCTTGAACTGATTCCAAGTAACTTGATCCTCAGGAATGGCTGCTTTAACAGCATTCCACCAATTAATAGCCCATCCTTGCAGCTGACGGGATGCTAGCTTCCTCTTCATTGCATCCTCGATTCCCAGATCCTCGAAGATATGCTCATAACTATCAAGCCAATCTTGAACATCCATAGCCGACTTTGTTCCATGGAATGGCTTCCCAACAAGACTAGTATAATCCTTGTTAAGCTTGGGTAAATCGGCCCTAGGCGCCTGCACTACTGCACCACCACCGTTTGCAGCATTAGGAACTGCTCCCCGAGCATCCCTAAGCATCTCTCGCATGAAGGTAGTAAACATCGTCCTTATATCAGGGACATTCCTATTGTTAGCCCCTGAACCCGTACTCCTCGTATATCGGCTCATCGTTTAAACTGCAAAGAGAAAACGATTAACTATCTCCTTGGTGGTGCCAATGCAGTGCGACTTCATCCTTAGATATACTAATAGTATATATATATATATATCTTTTGAAAACCAAAATATCACAAATAAGCCCTCTCATATACGTATACTATCTATCCCTGATGTCTTTCCCTAGGTTAACTACGCAACCTGGCTCTGATACCAAATGTGACGGCCCGCCCCGAACCAGCCAACATTTCCTTTGAAATGCGCTGTACCGACTACATAATTGCTCCATATGAGGAACGGACATCGTAACCAGCCCGATACCGACTGAAATATCTACATGACCATTCGACACATAGGGCAACTACACAACGGCTATATATAATTCGGAAAGCAATATAAAATACATAACAATAAAATCAGAGTCAGACACAGATATTCACATCACTAAGGCGAAAATAGATATGAATATAACTCACTAGTAAAAATACATATTAGAGGTCATAGTCGATCCACTATACATCAAAATACTAGGTTCAAGCTCCAGCCAAAAGAATATGTATACAAAGATGTCGCTAACTCATATACATAAGAAAAATCAATAACTACAACTCAAATGTAGATAACGAAACCCAAGAATGACCCCCGCTAGAAGTCATGAGATGTACCTGGAATACTCGGTCTGACCCGAGTATTATTTATACGAAAATAAACAATAAACGGATCAGTCTAGCAGTACTTATCATAATAATCTGGGATAGAAATAGAGATATATGTAGATAATGACATATAAGCAACAACAATCATGTTCACCCATAAGCATGAAACCCCAAAAATGTCTAACTAACATCTCTAAGATATCCCCGCTACACGACCCACACATCACACACGCCACATGCAAGTTGAACCGAAGTTCCCCGCGAATCTGAAGATCGCTACTCAAGTTGAACTGAAGTTCCCCGCGAATCCCAAGATCGCCAAACAAGTTGAACCGAAGATCCCCGCGAATCCGAAGATCGCTATTCAACATGAACCGAAGTTCCCCGTGAATCCGAAGATCGCCAAATAAGTTGAACCGAAGTTCCCCGCAAATCCGAAGATCGCTACTAGTGCAAAATGACCCAAGCTAGTAAATATAAGGGTTAAGCTACATGTCCCATAACCACTTTCTTTACCCAAATATTTACGAACAAGTTGTATATTTCACTAGCAAAATGAATCGATCACTACCACGGTGTTCAGTCAAATGAGTCCAAGAATTTACCGTCAAGGCAAACACAAGGGGTCGTAGTCCGTGTTTTTACTAATGCGTTTAATTAGATTTCTCATACGAACGAGAAAAAGGTTTATCAAATACATACTAGTAGATTTGTAAATCAATTCATAAAAGAACTTCATATGAAGTCGGATTAGAAACCAATTTGGAAAATAACTTCATATAATGAACTGGAGCTAAAAACCGTTTAGCAAATGATTTGGTATCAACTAATAATTAAAAACCCTTTTTATATATCATTTCGAAGTGGCAAATCTCATGTGATCTCGATCGAATCAACGAACAAACAAAGAATTTACATTTTAATAACGTAGACAAAACCCCACGACTATTGATTATAATATTTGTTTACCACGAAAGAATCGAAATTTCATGAAATCGAGGAGCAGAAATTTGCGAACCATAGAATCTGACAAGTCACAAACGAAGTCGAAACGGCCCGAAACTCAGTCGGGAAAGAGCCCGGATGGGGGTCGATTGTGGACCGAGGTCCCTCAGGTCCACAGCCCAAAACCGGTCGAGCGGCCAAAATGGGGCGGTCGACCGTTTTTACACAGAATTAAAACCGGTCAAACGCCCCATTTTAGGCCTATCGACCGGTTTTGGCCTGGGCTGTTGCCCAGGTCAAACCTAGGGGGATTCGTCCCCCGCGGGCGTCCATCGTCGATCGTTGAGGTTGATGACTTCTTCGTGGCATCAACAAGACCTCTCTGATCCACCGTTTCGACTCGCAAAGCTCGAATGCAAAGATTTTGATTATAGGTTCTAAACGAACCAAATTTCGAAGTAAAACGAATAAACGCGATATAAGCGAATTATGAAGTCTTAGAACTTGCTAGAAGCGACGATGGTACTTCACAACACCATATTCACATGTGTAAACATAAACATATATACATAAGATTGCAATGATTCGGTTTATAAATTCAAGTATGAATTAAATTCCAAACCAAAGCATACCAAAGCGATTCAAGCGATTTGTGAAGACTCAGAAATTTGTCGGGGGACAACTGAGCTTCACAACATCCCCAAATCCACTCATAGCATATGAATTAGATTATATGAATAATCCTTATCATAATTCTCAACTCAATGAAACATAAAACATTGAATCGGCTAAGTTACACTAACATAACCAATTTACTAGTATATACAAACTCAAATGAACACTAGATTACACTTTTACAAGCCAATGGATTGTGGCATAGATGTGAGTTCAAAAAGAACTCACCTTTGATTGTAGGAATGAAGAACAAGCTCCAAACCTAAGTTAGATCAACCTCACTTCAATCAATACACTAGAATCTCCAATCTAAGATGATATAAATAGAATTCCTAAGAGTTAGGTCATATGAAATCTTAGAAATCGAAGAGAAAACAAGTAGGAGAACATGGAGAAGGAGATGGAGAAGCTTGCTCCAGTTCTCTCTTTGATTTTCCCCTTGATTTGGATCTCTAGAAGCCAACCCTAGCTTAGGAATTTTAATTTCCCTTTCCACTCTCCATTTTTCTATTTTGTGAAGTATGAGGAAGAATGAATGAAGGAGGAGGGAGCTAGGTAGGTTATAAGAGTTGGCTAGGTTTAGCCATCCAAGCCCAACCAAAGTCCCAAATTTCACCAACTCGAAACATATCGAAACTTATAGTTTTCGAACACCTAAACGACGTTTTGAACTCGATGGAAGTGGTTTCGAGTCCAAATTTGTCCATATGCAAAAAGCGATATCTTGGTCTTATATCCAATGAAAAAGACCAAAATTGCTCAACTCAAAAGGTATCGATGTTTATAGTCAAAAAGGTTGTAAACGATGATCCAAACTCAGTGGAAGTGGTTTCGAGTCCAAATTCATCCATATGCAATTTTCACTTTTTGGGGACACACATGATTGACGACGTTATATTTAAATAAAAATTTAAATTTATTATCGTTAAATATGTCGTTTGTTACAAACAGCTTGTTCACCACCATTAGGTAAGGCAACCTGAAACTCACTAACTAATTTTTCCTCTGGGGTTACTTCCACCATACATTTGGCATACTCAAGTCTCTCCAAGCTTTTAGTAGAATTATCCATGCACAAAAATTTCCCCACACACATTCCAAGCCAGCAAATGTCTACCTTGTCCAAGCATACAATGGTATGTTCCTCAACTTTATCCATACCATGACACTCTTAATTAGGCCAGCGTCACTTCCAATATTTATATCCCATGGCTTAGTTATAAACAATTTATTATGTATCACAACTGGATCAGCCCTAGCTATTCTGTTCCTATACTCACCGTTCGAAAGCAGTAAGAAAAACACATTGCCATTTGACCTTACCTTAATTCCTCCTTGCGGTTTCCAAAGTCATTGCAAGTGGTTAGTTACATCGTAGTAGTTAGGCGGCTTATCAAGGAAGAAAACCACTAGATAATTTTTCCATTGTTCCTTGGCAGCTAGAAGGATGTCCCCAGATAGTACCATTGCCTTACCTTTGAACTCAAGTGTAATCGTCAGCGGAGCAAATGATCCATCATTCTTCGATTGTTAAAGAAAAGGAAGACCATCTTTTGGATCTATCTATGGAACTCTCAATCGATTTACTTTGGGAGGATATTTGACTGAGAGGAAGGGTCGTGAGGTCAGGAGGGTCAGATGGAGGGAGGTTTGCTGGAGAATGAAGAGTGGGTGGTAGATTGATTTGAGGGGAGGCAAAAAAAGGGGCGAAGGTAAGGCTGGATGGGAAACTATAGGTACCAGACAGGGTTGGGCGGACCATGAGGATGTATATATTATTATGTTATATTATGTTAAAATATACATAATTTAAGCTATAATAATGAAAAAAAGCGGATGGATACTTTTTGGATGCTGATGTGCCAATATCTGCATCCGCATCCGTTTTTTCGAATTTCGGATATTTCGGGTATCCATTGACAGCCCTAGTTAGACCATGGTCTTTCTCTATTCTCGCTCTTTTACTTCTCCTATGTTCAGTACCATAATCTAGTTCTGATACTTCCTTGCTGTTTTGAGTAGGAGCATACACATCGTCATTGATATCATTAGTCACATTAGATTCTGGACTAGATTATCTCAATTGACAACCTATGTTTATGTTATTCTAAGTAAAAGCCATAAGATCCACTACAACAAAAATACATTTTCACAACTGTCAAAAACAGTTGTAATAGATCTATAAAAACCGACAGTCAACAGTCCTTATAGCCACAATGGTAATAGGGTTGCAACTTTTCATAATAGTTTTTAACAGTTGTCACAAGTGTCAATATTTCAGATTTTTTTTTGTATTTGTATTTGCACATGCGCCGAAGTTATAGCTTTGTAAAATGTTTATTTCCATACAGAACACAGCATACGTCATGTAAATGGATTAGGGCTACTATGTAAAATTGATATGGTGATATCTATAATAAATAAGCTCTTTGTGTAAATATAGTTATTTGGGTTCTATATCAATATTACATAATACATTATCAAACATAGTTTTGTCTTATCATATCTGCAAATGGGCAACTTTAAAGTTAAAAGTAAGGAGGCAAATGGAGCATACTATATATATGCATAGTGACAATTGTGGTTAAACCGATTTAATATGATTTCAGGATGATTCTGAGAAACAATCAACTATTTGAAGTTAAACGTAAGGTGCCACAATGACGTCGTTATGGAATCTTTAAATCTTAATGACCCCATAAAAATGGATGTTATCTACTATAACTAAGTCGTTACAATCGGGCCACTATATATTAGCGACAATGTTGCGACTCTAATCAAATATTTGATACTTGTTTAATATATGATTTACGGATGGTCGCTCCTAACCAGTTATATTCTCCGTATTAACAGACGACATTATCCGTTAATGCTCTTTGCTAATATGAATTTCAGGGTGGGGCGTCACAAAATCCAAGTCTCAAATTTGAATGTTGATTTTTAAAATTTGTAAAATGTAGATATTTATTTTTGAGTTTGATAATTTAAGTTTCAATATTCAAAATTAAAATTTATATTTAAAATTTTCATATTAAAGTTCCTTATTTTTGTCAATACATTGTCATTTTTTGTTTATCCGAAGCTAACAAACGGTCACAACAATTTTTATGTAACTGAACTGTCTTTTCCATCACTGTTGTTTGGTGGTATCGACAATTATTTAACAAATAAATATTTATTTTACTAATAATAAATAACATTGATGTAATTTTCTCCAATGTTGGTTTATATGCTCAAAATGGTGTAAGAAGGGAGAAGAGAAAAAATCCAATAAGAAGAGGCATGAGAAAACATAAAACCATGGACGCTATAAGCACAACTAATGAACAACACTGCACAAGAAATAAAAAATAGCGATCCGCATCCCTACATTCTTCCTCATCCGAACGGTTCACGTGAAAATATCAGACGGCCAGTGTTATTGATCCGCGTGATCAATGCCCTCTCCATTCTTCATGCGTGCCTGGAAACTCCATATATACCTCAGTATGCCATCTCCATTCGTCAACACTTCCAAATCTTGAAAGCTTCCCCAAATTGATAAAACCCTAATTTCTTCCTTCCTTCCTTCCAATGGCACGTACAAAGCAGACTGCTAGAAAATCAACCGGCGGTAAGGCTCCAAGGAAGCAACTAGCAACAAAAGCGGCTCGCAAGTCCGCTCCAGCCACCGGCGGCGTGAAGAAACCCCACAGATTCAGGCCAGGAACCGTTGCCCTTCGTGAGATCCGTAAGTATCAGAAAAGCACCGAACTTTTGATAAGGAAGCTTCCGTTTCAGCGTCTGGTTCGTGAAATCGCTCAAGATTTCAAAACTGATTTGCGATTTCAGAGCTCTGCAGTCTCCGCTCTTCAAGAGGCTGCCGAGGCCTACCTTGTTGGTTTGTTTGAAGATACTAATTTGTGCGCAATTCATGCTAAAAGAGTTACAATAATGCCTAAGGATATTCAGCTTGCTAGGAGGATTAGAGGTGAAAGGGCATAGATTTATTTCGAGTTCAGTTCTGTTTTAGAAATCCTGTTTTTAACCTAGTGCTAATGTTTTAGTTATCATTCCTGGTGCTTTTTGTAATTTTCTTGATATCTGTCATGAATGATTAAGATTATGAATTGAATGAAACATTGTTCTATAGCAGTTGTCCCTTTGGTACTGTTATTTTTTGCCAATTGTAAATAGTTCATACCGGTTCACGTTGAGGGAGATACCATTGCACACAGTTCATACCATTGGTTGTATAATCATTGAACTACATTTTCAAGGTGCTATTTTAATGTTTACGTTTTGAACAGTAGCAATACGTGAATAGTTTTGAGAAATTGTGAATGTGGAATGATATTCTTGTATAACATGGAAGCAAGCATACCAATGTTTTGACGTTGGTTTGATTTGGATTAAGGCATGGAGATGATGAGATTGTGTGGCTTGATGTAGAGTTGTAGGTTCTGAGATTTACTAAGTGCACACTGCAAACAAATATTTAGAAATTAGAATGTCTGGTACCAGGGCAAAAAAATTGATCGCTATGAAGTCACACACATGATGTTCTTGAATCATCTCCAAAAACTTTCCCAATAGCATCTAGACACTCTTGCCTATGTTGTATTTGAATTGTCTTTTTAAGAGTAGAAAAATATTGTAGCTTAGAATCTGAACACATGGGAAAACTCATCCATCATTATTAAAACTGAGTTAACTGTAAGGAAAGGGCATAAACTGACTATTTTGAGAAATCCAATTTTGATAAACTAAACTGAGATGAGACACTAAACATCATCTCTGTGATTGAGTTTGGCCTTAAGAAACCATATTTTTTCATCATTCATCATTCATCATTCATCATTTATCATTTATATAATTATGTATCTTGGTCTACATTAATTACTGTTGCGGCTGCACTTTAAAAATTGCTTTGATAGTAAGTAATATCATCATACAGATACTTTGGCAAATGTTTCCTAAATGATGGTAAATCAAAACTAAGTGAGAAACAATGGAGGATAAAATGGTTCGTCGGAATGCTTTTTTATAACCAATCAACATTGGTTTTTAGTAGTGAATTTTATGTGGCTTTGAGTAAGAAGTATATTTACAAAATAAAAATAAAAAATAAAAATAAAAAAGGAACACGGGTAGTTGACAGTATAAATTAAAATATTGGGCACACCTATTGGTTGCGGAGTATTGGTCACCCTGACCCTGGATCAGACAGATAGAAAGCAGCCAAGTGAACAACTATTGGTTGCGGAGTCGGATAATGAATATACTGGCCGAACGAAAGGAAGTAAATGATCTAGTCCGTAATCCTAGTGGGGGGACCGATCCGTTCTATCATCGCTAGTTCGTTGACCCTTTCGTTCTAGCCCTGGTAAGTGAGAGAATGATGTTCAAAATGAATCAAAGTCCTAGG
This sequence comes from Allium sativum, assembly GCA_030737875.1. Classification (NCBI taxonomy): domain Eukaryota; kingdom Viridiplantae; phylum Streptophyta; class Magnoliopsida; order Asparagales; family Amaryllidaceae; genus Allium; species Allium sativum. Next base: position 841,202,445 of record CM060926.1, read on the forward strand.
AATACTTTGATATTATTCCCTTTTTTTAAGCGCTACCGCTTCTTATAATAAATAGCCTAAAATAGAAGACCGCATATGATTAACCAACAACCGAACGAAGGTACTCAAAGATTTCACGTGGTTAGCACGAGTTTGGTAGAGATTGATTCGTGCTACGCAAATCCTTCAGTCAATAAACGATTATGCATATGGAGAATCGGTTGCTTTCTCTCTTGGCATATGCCGGTACCAAAACCTGAACCACAACCTTTCCACTTGCCCCTGCGTTGATTGAAGTGCGTTCTTGCCATAATATCAATTGGGAAATGAAAGGTCAAATTAGGAAGAGGCGTATTCACTTATTATTGTATGATCTGGTAGCTCATCCTTCTTACCATGGTCTATTCGAGGATAGGCGACCAACGGGAGGAACTAATTATGCGAATAATTACTCAGGCTTTCAGTTGGATTTCTTCCTTGCTAATTATGCTTTACTTTGTTGACATGTCCAATTTAGTCAACACAAGTGTTAAGTTGGATAGGAAAACCCTAGTCATTACTGACCTCTTTCCGTTCTGGTCTAAGTGAAAATGTATCGATTTACTCTTGAGTAATTGGGCGGCTATTAGTTGTCAAATTGAAAAAAGAGCAAGAATAAATTTTCCTTGAGACCTATCGCTTATTACAATTTCCAAGTCAAAATTTTAAGTTGTCTTGAACACGTTAAGCTAAATAAGTAACTTATAAGCTTTTTTTAATTCTAATCTAAAGAAAGATACACCACTATTCTCCCTGAAAGTGAAACATCCACTTAGAGCACCCCCGGTAGTAACCGATCTAAGTGTGAGTAGAAGAGGAATTAAAGTGTGGTCACGCCCCACTCTTCCAGCAGCGAATGGGGCTTTGCTTATTTTTTTAATTTATAAATATACTAAACGACAAACAGTTTGCCGTTTAGTATTTTTTTTTTTTAAATTTGCCGTAAACAGCAAATTGATTGCTGTTTTATCGTTAAGCGGCAATCAGTTTTCCGTTTAGCGATCGCCACCCAAAAAAAAAAAGTAGGAGGAATCCCCACTTGAACGCTGAACCCATGCTGCTCGCGACACTACTGCAGTGCGAGTTCGCGTTTTAGAGTGGGGATCGCCCCTACTTTGATGAGTACACTGCTGGGAATGCTCTTGTAAGATATTCTTCTTGTCAAAGTTTAGTATAAAATGCTCAAAGGTAATTTTAAAATGGAAAAAATAAAAAATAATTATTATGAAACTAAGTCCCAAAAAAAACAAAAAAAAAACTGACCTGAACAGTAACTTATACTATTTGTTCTTGAGAATAGTAACTTATAAAATTTGTTCTAGACGATAACCCGATCCATTGCAGATTTGACAAACTGAAAGCACTGGAGGAGTTGAAATGGGAACGAAAATGACACCTTTTTCAGCCAAATGTACCTCTAAGCTCTACAAACCAATAACCATAGCATCAATAATTCAGTTCTATCAACATATGGAAAAACAAAGTAATAAAGAAACATAATATTCAACCTGATGTGCTGAGTGAGTGATTAAAAAAACATTAGAATTATGTTGATCAACTGCAAATGCTTCAGCGATAGCCTGAATTGAAAGAACAGTAAACAAGGCGTAATAAATCAGCTTGAGCAATCTGTTGCCTAAAAAAAAAAGGTACGAAAATTACTGCGATGGGGATGACGTCCCCTTTGGTGCCAAACGCCATGAAAACCGCTCGATGTTTTGTGCTTGTTTCCATAGTTCCCACAGTGTGGGCGAGGGGTGTTGCAAAACCACAAATCGTCTAGCTTCACCTATGAAGCAATCGCATTTAACCATATAAACCTAAGAATGCAACAAAAGGAAACAATACAAATGGGTATGTTACTTGACATCAAAATGGGAATATGAGAACGATTGGTCTCGACTCACGGCTCGTTGTAAAACATTTACATGTATATATCCGTCTGTCATTTCAAATGCAAAGCATGAATGTTTAAATGCTTTCAGTTATGAGTAAATGCTTCAAAGGTTATTGTTCAGCTCCAGTATCCGAAAGGATAATTAGTCCGGTAGCATTTGACATTGAAGTTGTTTTACATCGATTAATATTTGTTAGTTGTCATTATTTTAAATTCATATACTAATTTATTTATGAAATTCTCACTTAACTTACTATTTTAAGTATATATTGCAGTAATGTGATTGAGTATCTGTTACGGATACTCCACTAGTGTACTATAAGTTTGCATAATATTTTATGTGAATTGTGAAGTAGATTAATATGGTTTGCCGTTTGCCACAATAATCATAAGTTCAAACGGATCTTCTCCACATCACCATATACAGCGAGAAACAAACAGGAGCATCCTACTACCAAGCCAAACTCATCTGAACAGGCTCAAATTCCACTGCCATAGCGTTAGAATGGCATAATCGTCACCATCATCTGAAAATTTCAGATTGGAAACCACAGATTGACATTGATGAATCAGAACTTCTGGAGGCATTACAAATTTGGCGCATGCTCCAAGCATAATCTCTGGTCACACATTCCTAGCGTCATCTCAAAGCAGAGAAACAAACATTCACCTCGCGTTTATCCAATATTTAGCATAAAAAATTTGGATCTTTGTTGCGTGTTCGTTCTCTGAATCTCGGTGACAAACCAAAACAATATCAAGAAACCAGATCCAAACACCAAGTTTGATTGAGAGCATTCAGATCTAGAGGCAATAGTTTAAACAGGGACGATCCAAACTAGTAGCAAGCTTCAGCATATAAGACATCTCATTCTAGCATAGACCTGGTGCATGAGGATGAATTGCAAGTCAGATTTGAGGATGACTTATTTTTGAAGAATAAATTCTGCTTTATTTTATTAGCTTTTGTTTGATTCATTCCAAGTTGAATAAGTTTTCCTATTTTGTAGGAGTTAGAACACGTCTTTTGAGTCTCTTTCAATTCTTAGTTGAATCATAATTCGGTCTTTCTATTGTAGAGTCTAAAGATCTATTTAAGGACCACTTTGTTTCAAGTTTAACGAGTGAAGCTTTTAGTTTTTCTTAGTTTCTTTAGTTCTTGCAGTTTGAACAAGTGGTATCAGAACTTGTCACGAGTTTGTTTCAAGAGAGAACAAAATGAGTGAAAAGGATACATTGATCATTCCAAGGTTGGAGATTATGAGCATTGGCCAATGCTCAAGGAGAATCTGCTGGGATCAAAGGAGCGGTAGGATCTCATTGAACCAGAGATCACGCGGACAAAAAAAAATGTGACTGTGACCGAAGCACAAAGGACGGAGCTTGCAAAGCTGACCGTCAAAGATCACAAGGTGAAGAATTACTTGTTTGCTTCCATAGACAAGACAATTCTGAAGACGATTATGAAGAATACATAAAGATGAAGTACGAAGGAAATGATAGGGTGTAGAGTGCACAACTGCAGAGACAGCGAAGATGCTTTTAAATGCTTGAGATTAGAGTAGGAGAAACAACCACATATTATTTCTCAAGGGTGGTGGAGGTTACCAACATTATGCGAAACCTAGGAGAAAGCATGTCGGATTCCAGGGTGGTTGAGAAAATCTTAAGAACTCTGATTGAGAAGTTCACATATGTTATATATGCCATTGAAGAGTCAAATAACATCAAATATCTAACAGTGGATGGGCTACAAAGCTCTTTGATGGTTCCCGAGCACAATTTGAGCAGGCATATGGGAGAAGAGCATGTTTGAAGGTGGAAGGCCAATGGAAACCAAATGGCGGAAGAGGTCGAGGAGGATATCCAACTGGAGGACGGGGACGAGGAGGATATCAAGGACGGGAACGTACAAGTACGAGCTTCAACAAAGAAAGGGTGGAGTGTTACAAATGCCATAAGTTCGGACATTACAAGTCGGAATGTCCAAGCTAGGATAAAGAAGCTAACTACGAAAAAATGGAAGAAGATATGCTTCTCGTGGCACTTGTCGACATGATCAATGGTGAAGACAAACAAGTCTGGTTTCTCGATTCTAGTTGCAGTAACCACATGTGCGGCACAAATGAATTATTTATCGAACTGGACAACAACTTTTGCTAGAACGTTAAACTTGGAGATGATCGAAGGAGGATGGTGGAAGGAAGAGGAAGTCTACATTTGTAGATTAATGGAATCATCCAGGCGATGTCATTTGTTTACTTTGTGCCTGGACTGAAGAATAATCTGTTTAGTATGGGGCAACTGCAACAAAAGGGGCTGAGTGTCATTATTGAGGCTGATGTGTGCAAGATTCGACACAAACAACAAAGGAGATCATGCATTCAACAATATCAAAGAAGATTTTTGTCATTCTCGCCACTATGAGAGAAGGAAAAGCGACGGAGGAGACCAGATGCTTATAGATGTTGGAGAAAACAGATCAATTGTGGCACAAGAGATTTGGACATCTTAACCACAAGGGATTAAGATTGCTGGCAGAAAAGAAGATGGTGAATGGGATACCTAATCTCAACCAAGATGAAGTAGAAATTGTGTGTGAGATATGTATGAAAGGAAAGTAGAATCGTGAAAGTATTCCAAATAAGAGCATGTGGAAATCAACTCTCGTGCTTCAGCTGATTCAAACAGACATATGTGGACCAATTTCTCTAATCTCGGAAAGTGGAAAGAGGTATATAATCAATTTCATTTGACTTTTTCCTATTAGAGAAATCATAAGCTCTCAAGGTCTTCAAGGAATTTAAGGCTACAGCGGAGAGCGAGTTGGGGCAAGCTTTGGTGTGTCTGCGATAAGATAGGGAAGGAGACTACAACTCGAAGGCGTTTGAAGATTACTGTAAGAAGAATGGAATAAAGAGACAACTCACTACAACTTACATGCCATAGCAAAACGGGATAACTGAAAGGGAGAACAGAGCTGTCATGAATATGACAAGGTGTATGTTGCTGGAAATGTCAGTACCAAGGAGATTCTGGCCAGAAGCGGTTCAGTATTAGTTTCATATACTGAACAGAAGTCCATCAGGAGCATTAGGAGATGTAACACCTGAAGAAAAATGGAGAAAACACAAGCCGTTAGTAGATCATCTCAGAATATTCAGATGTGTTGCTTTTGCCTTGGTATCGTATGAAAGGAGAATAAAGCCTAATGAGAGGAGTACTAAGTGCGTGATGTTCGGTTTGAGTACGGAGTCTGTAACGTCCCGTATTTTCAGTGATATGATATTTAAATTATTTTATTATTTTAAATATTTTATTTGGAATTATAAATGGTGTTATAATATATAATTCGATTATATAACGAAGTTTAAACATTTAATTTATATATAAATATAATCAAAAATGCAAGAACGACCGGCATTTGATAAGTGAGAAATTGCGGGAGCTACAGGGACCATTCGATGCTTTTCCATCCGTGATTCGTGTTTCTTTACTACCGCTTATTTCAAGATCCGGTGATTTTCACCGCTTTTCTTTCGGTTGTTCTAGCAATGTCCAAATATAATCGAGCTCGAAATGGTGCAGTAGTTCGTAATATTGAATTTTGAACTTCAGTTGAGTATACAGAATCCACTTTAAGTCGGATATCTGTGAAACAAGAAATGTTTGAATCTTACTGATTATAATTTTTATGTGAAAGAGAAAAATCGAGATTTCAGTTTATGTATTGTTAGTTATATCCAATTCAAAATTTAAAATTGTCGCTATGGAATTCCTTAATAAACGATAACGTATATTAAATAAATTAATAAGGATTTTCATATATTTTGGGCATCGTTTTAAATCGAAAATGATGATATTAAATTATAATCCATATTGGGTTATATTGAAGTTGTATATATATTACATTTGGATAAATACATTAATAATAATTTATTATTATTTAATTGGATTATTTTAGAATTTATATAATATTTTATCGATAATTTATAAGCCTTAAAAATGACCATTTTGCAAACAGCCCCGGTTTTTCGATCAAATTAGTTTCATTGGAACCGTAAAGTTGTATTGTTGTATAAAATCAAATTACGTGCTAAACCGATGTCGTATGTGACAAAAGTTACCGTAAACGCCTTTGTTTTTATTTAATCTTTATATTATTTTGGCCATTTTAGACAGGGATAGCTTTAAAGGAATAAACGACTGGCCAAACGAACTACGATTTTAACAAAACAAATTTCGTTGGATCCACAAGGAAAAGGACTAGCAGAATTTTAAAGTTTCAAGTTGATTGGATTTATTTTGTGATCGTGGAAAATTTAAACGCGTGATTTTTCACCTGTGACTTATAAAGTGATTTTTACAAACGACATCGGAATTTGACGAAACCTGTCTCATCGTATCCGGAATATTTTTCTATGCTAGGATTAGAAGTTTCATCTCGATCAGAGATCTTACGTGGCTATTTTAATGTGATACTTCAACGGTAAGTTTTGGTTAATATTATTTTATTATAAACTATCCCTTATAAATACACAACATCCCTCAAACCTTAAAAATTCGTCAAACCAATACGCGTGGTCAAAATTCTAGACGCTGCCTCCTGTACTAAAAGAACGACTAGAATTTCACGATCAATTCTCTCTTAGATCTTCAAATCTACACATCGAGTTAAAAACCTCTTAACATAAAAAATATTTAGCTCGACGTGCTCTTGATTCTGGAAGGCCATGATCAGAAGATTCAATCTGTGATGTTCGAATTTGGTACTCGAACCTATGACGGTTCGTGGCCTTTTGCCGGTGGTAGAAGGGGTTTTGGGAGGCGCAATTCGGGTCGATCACTGAAGGGGGTAGGCGCTCGAAGTACCAGGTTCAGGTGAACTTCCGATCGAGGGTAGGGTGGTGCAGCGTGATGTTTTGGAGGCGAGATGGTCTTCTGGAACTGTCGAAGTCGGGAATAACGAGAGGAAGTAAACCAACAGTAATCGATCTGCATTTTGTTTAGAAGCCGATGTAAATAATTATATTAATTATTGATTAGGGCAGTTAAGAAATTTTATTATTATAATTAAATTATATTTAATTTTAAATATTTAAATCATGGTAGGTAAACATCTTGGATAGTAGAAGGAAGACGTGAGCAAGCAGTAAAAGGAAATAATGCGACTGACAGTTTTACTATACAGTAAACATTTTAAAAAGGTATTAATTATAGGAGATTAAGAATATTTAGCATAAGCCATAACATATTCATTTGATATAGGAAGTTGGTTTGATACCGCGTGAATAATTGGGATGAAGCATGAAGGAACCAATGTCGGCATGGTAGTCAACGTAACTAATTTATTAAGTTTAAGTAATATAATTAAGAGTTAATTTATTAATTTATAATCTTATGTACTAATTGTACTGTTAAATTAAATCACCAGGTTTAGATAGGGAGCAGAAGCATCAATTGTGAAGAAGGAAACAAAATGGATCCGCCCGATAAATTTCATCTTAACAATGTAGTTAACTAATTTTAATTAGTGGATAATATGCCATTAAGTAATTAATTATATCTAATTAAATTGTTAAGGATTTTTAATATTTAATTAAACCATTTAACTTTAAATATTAATAACTTATTTAGATGTGATCAGAATTGGACGATTCTAGAGACATTGGACTCGTCTCGACGAGTACTACGCTATGGAATAGAAATGGATGCATTTGGAATCAACTGAGATATTTAATTAAGTTAAACACTCTTTTAATTTAATTAAAACCAACCGTTTAAACAACATAATCAAACCAAGGTGAGTTAAACTCACTCAATTCTTCCTATTTATATAAGTCAGGTTCTTATTTTGCATGATATGGTTGCTAACGGTTAGCTGATTGTAAAATATATTTCATATGTTGATTGAACCGATGAAATTAAATGTTGTTTAATTTCAGTAAGACACCAAATCGTTATTTCAACAATTGGAACCAAATGAGGTAACTTACCTTGTTGGTTACATTTATAATAATAATATAAACGTGTTTAATTTAATTGTTTGAATTGTTTGTGAATATAAATTAGTTGATGTTAAATAGTGGTTATTTACTATTATAGAAATTATTAGTTTAAATTTGATAATTCTTATCGAATGATTTTATTTGAGATAACGTATTTGTATGCAGGGGAAAACAGGTTGGAGGGATCCAACTAGATTCTTATTTTTGTATTACTATTATATGAACTGTATAACCAACCTGATTAGATGATTGATATGTTTATTGATTATTGAATCTTAAGTCAACATTTATTATAATATTAACCAATGGGTAATATTGGTTGAGTAATTGGCATCAGATGGCTTGATAATCAATTGTTTTGGAAATCTTCATTTACCGTTAGGTAAATCGACAAAAATGAAGTTATAAAATTTATTTTATAACTGAAGGTAGATTTTTAAACTCTATTAATTTGAATAAAAGTTTATTTAAGGGAAATTTAAATTTAAATTTAAATTTATTATTTAAGTTATAAATAATTATCAAATAGTTTTATAAATCAAATCCTTATGTTAATATAAGGTTTATAAGCAGTTGAGCAGAAATTAAAGTAATAGTTAAGAACTTAGATTTATTGTTCTTGGAAACAATTAAATGAAGTTATTTAAATTAATTATATTACTATTTAATTTAAAGGAGAAGTTAATTGATATTGGTTAAAGAAATAATCGTATTTCGAATTGACCAAGTCGTCCGTTTAAACTAGTATTGATGATTAAATTGGTTTGTCGTCATGAACCGAATGAAATGGTTTAATGGATATTTGTTTTATTTTTAATAAAATTTTAAAAAGGAATTTATTATTTATTTTAGTTAAAAAAGAAATTAACTACTTCTACAGTAGTTAATAATGAAATAAATTATTATTCTAATTTAATTATAATTTAAGACATTACTATTTAAATGAAATTTATTTAAATAAATAATCAAGTTTGAAATGAAATATAGTTAAATTGTGGAAGGAGTTATGAACGGGTTTTATATTAAAACCCAAGTTTTTATAACAAAGTTATAAAAGGGATTTTTAAGTTAATACGATAGCTTAAATTAAATGTTTACTTAATGTTTGAATTAAGTAAAAGGAAGTGAGATAAAAGCGGTTTTATATTAAACCAGAATTGTATAAATGAGGTTTATGAAAGAAATGAGAAGTCAAAGTGTTGATTTTGAGTTGGCGATGATTAATAATGAAATTAAGTAAGATAAATGGAATTGAAACAACATTTTCAAAACGTGAAATGGTTGAATGGATTAGAAAAAGGGATTTGTTAAAAGTGAATTTGGTAATGAGTGAGTTATAGGATTTTATAACAAAAATCCATGTTATAGTAAGTAATTGCTTAATCAATGAATTAAGGAATAATGATTATATTTAAAAAGGGAGATTTCTAAAAGTAAGAATGTTTTAAAAAAAACCATATTTTAAATGAAATAGTTAAATGGGATGTGTGTGATATTAGAATGGCTATTGGTTTTTGAATTACAACTCATATCCATCTTAAGATAAGAACATTGTTGATCAAAGTCTGAGAGGTAATTAAAATACCCCAATTTGAATGACTTTAGGATTATCTGAGGATGATATTAGTTATAACGGTAAAGAGGTTAGAAATAAATTATTATTTCCATAAGAGAAATAATAGTGTAACGTTAATTGAAAGGAGTTGGGAATATACAATGATATTTCCAAAGTAACAGAAATAAAAGATTTGAGAATATACAATATGATTTCTGAAGAAAAAAAGGATTTGGGAGTATATATAATGGTATTTCCAAAGTAATAGAAATAAAAAGACTTGAGAACGTGTGTATACATATATGTATAAAATGATATATTCAATACAAAGGAAACAAAAGGAAATTGTGTGAAAATATAAAGGTGTTTTCGAAGGAAAAAGGGAATGAAAAGTATATTTTTTGAATGGAATTATTCTGAAGGAACAAGGGTTGGTTTTTGTTTTTCAAGCAAAGAAATAAAAGAAAATTCGTAACGGTATTTTACGAAAAATAAGCTGAATTGATTTCCCAGTTATAAATAATGAATAATGAGGTAGCAAATGTTTTGCAAATGATAGTAAGATGGGAGCTGGATATGACTATAAGATATTCTTTCTAAGTATATAAAAAGCAAAATGATTTTTAATATATTCATGTATTAAAATAAGAAGTGTAAAAATATATTTGAATTAATGAAAGATTTAGAAGTTTTAAATTAACCGTTCGTTAATTATTTTTAATTAAAGATTCCAAATGATGCTGAACCAGTAAATCAATTTTTATTTTTATGATTTAATGGTTGTTTATCTGATAGTTAAATAATCGATTATCAAATTTGGCCTATACGATTGTTGGTACGGAAAGGCCGGGATCGAATTTATATTCAAAAACCATTCCGACCAACAAATACGTAAATGTCGAAGATATCATATGCTGATCAAGACAGAGCAATTGAAGACCGTAGATCTTCATAAAATGGTAGAATTACTTAAAATCTTTGGTTAGCTCCCGGGGATAAACTGTGATTCTGTCATGGTTGAAATCTATGGATTGCAAGGACTACTCACTACTGATCTATAGGGCGATACCTAGGAGGTGGTAGGAGGGTGCCTTCGGTTCATCCTGTTCCTGTATGACTTGTATGGATGGATGTCTGATAGAGTACTTCCAAATGGATCGTGTACGTTGATTTCTTTAAACGTACCATAGTTGGTGGCGGAAAATGGCCGTTCTCTCAGCTAATAAGCTAGAGTATTTTTATGGACGTCAATTAGTGATTTTCTGATGGATATGATGATGTGGCATTCAATGTGAATTGTGGCCAGATGTTCTATAGGTATTTATGACCTCAAGCCTCATCAATCGGGAAATGGTATAAAATCGGGTAGATCGCATGGCTAAGTGGGTCGCTCCCAATTAGGGTGTATTGTCACTGTAACAACCCGTATTTTTTAAATAACATATTATAACATAAATGGAGGCAGAATTAAACTGTAAAATCTGAATCAAGGGAAACGGGCTGTGCCATTGCGTTCATCTCGGAAAAATACGCGAAATAGAGTCCGAATTTTCGAAAATCGGAGTCCGTATGACCAAGATATGGCCTCGCGAAGTTTCACGGAAAATTCAAATTAAAGTATACTTAATTAAGTGAATTGGGTTGCGCAGAGAAATATATATATATTGATATATATATATATATATATAATTGAAAATTAAATAAATAAATATGCAAAAATGTTCAAAACAGCGAATTGGGAGAGGGGAATAACCGAACCGGCCGATTTTTGAGGTCGACCCGAGCTCGCTGGGTCGACTAGGGGTTAATCCAGGGTGTTTGGCTGTCAACCCGTGGGCCGATTCGCTCAAATGCAGATTTTTCATTTGAATGGTTCTCATGGTTCAGCTTTAATCTAAAGGCCCTAGATGGTTCCTACACTTGACTTCTTCCCCAAGACATGCTTTGATGGCTTGGATTGAATCTAGGGTTAATCTTATGGCTAATATTACCCTAATCTTCTATAAAAAGGACCTAACACCTAGCCTAAATCATCATTATTCAATCCTACAACTAAACTATGTCAAATTTGTTCCTCTCATGGCCTCCACTCTCATGCTAAAATTCCTAAGTTTATTTCTATGAGAGATTTTGAGTGCATACAAGTATTTTCAAGCTTGTATGAGTATTCTTAGTTTGCATTCAAGTCAAGTTGCAACATTTCTATTTCAAAGCAAGGGTTTTTATCGATTTGGCTCAAGGGTTTTCATTTGGAGATTGCATATTTGGGTTTTTGGTGCTTGCATAAGGGCTTCGTCTCAATCTTTATAATAAATATTTATTTGTGTCTTCATAGCATTGTAAGCCCTTTTCTACTTTCTTTTTTTGAACTCTAAAGTTAAATGAATGATGCAAGTTTGGGGTTGATAATTATGATATGCAAGTTTGGTTGATCATTATATGCAAGTTTGGTTGATCATTATGATATGCAAGTTTGGTTGATCATTATATGCAAGTTTGGTTGATCATTATATGCAAGTTTGGTTGATCATTATGATATGCAAGTTTGGTTGATCATTATATGCAAGTTTGGTTGATCATTATGATATGCAAGTTTGGGTTGATCATGTTATCATGTTATGCAAGTTAAACTTGAAGTTGTGAGCTTAAAGCTTCAAGCTTTATGTTGAAGGTTGCATTTTGGCAACATGGAAGTTATCATATCCCTTATGATAACTTGCATGTGAGGCTAAATGCGAACTTCTAGCAACTTCTACATGTCATTTATCACCATGTATCACTCATATGCTAAGTTTGGTTTTATGCATGCTTTTGAAGCCTAATGATGCAATATGCAAGTATATGAATATATGTACATTTCATATGCCACCATGATAAACTTGTGGCTTCAACACCTTTATGTCATGGTTATGCCAAGTTCCCTATTTTATCCTTTATGCGTTGTTGCGAGTATGTAAACAATGGGATTACGTTGGGGTTGGGTAAAATTATGACATGAACATGATTTTTATAACATGACGTGATATGTTAACTTGTAATTATGTTTTGGAAACATAATGGACATGACACTTAGAAAATATGAGAGTGGCCAACTCGAGGTTGGGTTGAGTTTGTAGCATAAATCTACCTGGACTCGCCCGGCTTAACTAGTAGCTACAAACAATAGGACCCAACGTGAGAAGTTGGTCATGTTGTGCTCGAACCCGAGGTTAGACCTAGTTGTGGTGTAAAGCTACCCGGACCCGCCCAGCTTAACTAGTAACCACAACAAAGTCTAATGTGAGAGGTTAAAGCGCATTAAGTTAATGAATGCCTCCTGATTAGGGTTAAGTCATGGTCCACTTAATACTTAACCAATTTGGGCTTGATGGGTTAATCGCGGTTAAGTCAGGAGCCTTGGGTACTCTTAACCAATTTAACCTACGTTTGGATCGGGTTAACCACATTTAACCCGTTAAGAAACCCTAGTTGCGTGGTCCTTTTCAGCAGTAACCTTCTAGATAGTATCATAAGACCCTAGGACTAGGCTAGGGTGGGGCACGATTACTGGGCTGATTGTAAGAGACCACAAGAGACGGCTGAATGATGCACCGGTTGTTCAGGCGGACCATGGTCGTGCACATTAAGTCCGAAGTTGAACACGGGGGCCGGTAGGTTTAGACTGTGCATCCTGGAATTGTGTCTGAGGGTTACACCATAGGGCCTGATACACCCTAGGGGTGGACCCTGCACAGTCAACTACATTACATGATTAAGCCGTATGACACCGACACTTGACGAGTTAGGCTTATAGGGAGCCGATCGACTATACCGAGTAGTTGGACCTTGATTTAGGTCATCTCATGATGTTGGGCCAAGCTTGGGCCAAGGGATCAATTCTTGTTTTTACTTTACATGTTAGAATGCTAGTACACCCGTGGTGCAAAACTTAACCTTGATTATGCGATGACACCTTTATCTATCTTGTTAGTTAATCATCATGCCAGTATGTTGTTATCCTTATGTTCATCTCAGCTTCTCATGCCAGTTAACTTTACTAGTTCATAGACAGATAGTAGTAGGGCTTACCAGTCTTTTTGACTGACCTGATTTCTTTCGCCTCTTTTCTTCCGTTCCCCCCCCTCAGGTTCTCAGGGTGGGAACATTGAAGCTTAGCTTGGATCTTTACAGCTTGCTTACTGGATTTGCTCATGTACGGCTTTGGACATTGAGCTAGCTATGGTTTATCACTTCATTTTGGGGATAGTACTTTATGTATTTCAGTTTTTCAGTTTATGCTTTTATCTAGACTTTGTTGTTGGAAAATAATGACCAAGTACTTTGTTATAACATGACTATGGTTTTGAAATGCTAAGATTTATCCGCTGCTTTACTACTTTGTTTTACTTATATGTTCTGTCTTGTGATATCTGCATGCATGTTCACCTCGTTTAACGCCCCTCCAAAGCTAGTGTGCTTGCAAGAGTTACCCTGGCGGAGGTGGGGTGTTACATTTGGTATCAGAGCATAAGGTTTACAAGATTTGAGTAAAACTTACCTTTTGAAAAATTATTTTCAAAACCAATTAAGTATTTTCCAAGAAAAGTCTAGTTTATTTTAAAAGGCTATTCCCCAAAAGCCATTAGCACTATCCTTCGTTTCTTCATTCTGAATCTATCTTTTTCTTCGTTTAGTATGGTCGATCGCTTTAACATCCCGGAAGGCGTTCAAGTACCCGTCTGGTTCCGGAGAATTATGGAGGCAAGGGCAAATGAAGCCGGCCCCGCAAACATTCCTCCTCCTTCCCCCGTCGCTAACATCTCTCCTCCTCCCGTAGCTGAGGTTCCTTCTCCCCCTCAGCATACACAAGTGAATTTCGCGGAGCTTTGCAAAGACTTTAAGGCAATGGGTTGCAAGAATTTTGTCGGAACGGAGACTTCTGTGGAGGCAAGAAACTGGTTAAAGGAAACTGAAGACCTCTTTGCTATCTTTGAGGTGGAAGATCGTAGGAAAGTTCTGCTGGCGGTATGGCTATTAAAAGGGGAAGCTGCTTATTGGTGGGTAGTCACCACCACTACTAGACCCATTGAGACTTGGGATGACTTTAGGAGAAGGTTTGGACTAAAGTTTCTACCATCGACAGAAGAGAACCTTCAGATGGAGAGGTTCCTATCTCTAAAACAAGGGGACATGACAGTTAGGGAATACGTGGATATGTTTAATCAACTTGCTCAGTTCGGCCTAGAATTGGTAAACACAGCTCGGAAGAAGGCCCTACACTTTGCTTTAGGATTGAATGAGCCATTGCGCGGTTTGGCCATGTCTCATATACCTCTGGGGGCGACCTTCGAGAGTTTGGTAAATACGGCCCTGCTTCAAGAGGAAGATAAGAGTGACAAGAAGGAGGTCAAGGCAAATGAGTCCCTAGGAAAGAAGGAAGATTCCGGAAAAGGAGGCAAGAACAACAACAAGACAAGAAAGTGCCACTTCTGTAGGATCACTGGGCACGTAGCCAAAGATTGCAGGAAGAAGAGGAAGTTAGGCAAGTGTTTTCAGTGCGGAGGATCTGGACATTTTAGCAAGGATTGCCCCAAGAAGCAAAGACAAGGGCAAGGACAAACTCAGCAAGTAAGATCCTCTGGAGGGCAATTGCAGGCTCTCCTTGCTCTTCCAGCTTTTGATCGAGGTAGAGTTTTTATTGAAATTCATGTTTACATTTCTGATTTTCCTGTGCGCACCTTATTTGATTCTGGCGCATCGCATAGTTTTATCTCTTCTGATATTGTTGAAAGTTTGCACCTAAGTACTAGCTTAGTTGAGGATCCCGTTTGTGTTTCAAATCCAATTGGGGGTTCCGCCCATCTGTCTATGATTTGTGTGGATTTGAAAATTTCTATCTTGGCCGTAGAATTCACGTGTAGTGCTTATGTTCTCGGGGTCACGGGATATGGGTTGGTCTTGGGCATGGATTGGTTGTCCAGTTATGGAGCCATTCTTGACTGTGAGCATAGGGTAGTGAGGCTCATGACTCGCCTCGGTAATACCCTAGAAATTTCTTGTAACCCTAGAGGTCCCGTCATGTTAGGTTATCTTGAATCTCTCGACTCGTCCATCGATGATCTGCAATCTGTAAGGGTGGTCCGAGACTATCCTGATGTCTTTGAAGAAGTTAGGGGGTTACCCCCTAAACGAGAGATAGATTTCCGCATTTATCTAGTTGATAATGCCAAGCCAGTATCATTGCCAGTTAGGCACATGGCTCCACGTGAGAGAAGGGAGCTCAGTAAGCAAATCAAGGAGTTGCTTGAGAATTTTTTTTTTAGGCGAAGCATTTCTGAATGGGGTGCTCCGGTGGTATTCGCTACTAAGGCGGATGGTTCGCTTCGTCTATGTGTTGATTATCGAGAGTTGAACAAGCTAACAAAGAAGAATAGGCACCTGTTACCGAGGATTGATGATCTCTTTTGGTGCTTCTGTTTTCTCTCAACTCGATCTAGCCACCGAATTCCATCAGCTTAGAGTAGCTGAGGATAGCATTGATAAAACTGCGTTTAGGACTCCAGATGGATTCTTTGAATGACTTGTCAGGCCATTCGGTTTGACTAATGCACCCGCATACTTCGTAGATTTGATGAGTAGGGTGTTCAGGGAGTTCCTTAACAAGTTTGTCGTTGTCTTCGTGGATGATATTCTGATCTTCTCAAAGGATGAGGAAGAACATGCAAGGCATCTCAAGGAAGTGATGGATACGCTTAGAGGGCATCATTGGAAAGCCAAGTTCTCCAAATGCCATTTCTGGAGAAAGGAAGTTCGGTTTCTTGGACATATAGTTTCTAAGCAAGGCATAGCGGTGGATCCCGCGAAAGTGGTTGTGGTTCAAGACTGGAAGACTCCGAGGAATGCAACCGAAGTGAGAAGCTTTCTCGGTCTGGCCGGCTACTATAGGAAGTTCATCAGGGACTTCGCTAAGATTCCGGCCCCTCTTACTAAGTTGACGAAGAAGAACTTAGTCTTTGCATGGGACTTGGAGTGTGAGCTTGCTTTTCAAAGGCTTAAGAGAGCCCTTACCTCAGCTCCAGTTTGGAAACATGGATTGGCACTGTTTTCAAGAGATAGTTTCTGCGTGGGATACCATATAATATGTAAATGAGATCCAAGATTCACTAACGAATCTTGGAAAGCTAGCACAAAACCATGAGCACGCAGTTATGTTTAAGCCAAGTATTTTAGGCAAAGAATAAGTGGAAGTGGAACGAGAGGCAACGGTGAAATGAGTTCTAACTCATATTTTGGGAACAAGAATTAAGAACTACGGAATTGCGAAGTTAAAAGACGGTCAGGGCACGATGGGATTAAGCACAAGAAAATGCGGCTTAGAAGATCGAAGACTAGATACGCGCATTTAATCTCTTTCTAAGAGTATATCCTTGATCCCTATTGTTCCGTAGAGCTTACTCGCATGCTATCTTTTAAGTATATCCTCTCGGTCTTATCCTCAATCTTAGATCTGTTGCAAACCCCCTAAGGAGTATGACTAGCCTATTTGTGATATATGGTTGGGGTGAAGAAGTTCGTCACCAAACTATTTGGGCTTTATGGGATATGGGTAATAATTGGTAGACTTACGAAGAGAACCCATTTTTCCGGTGAAAAGCAAGAGGACCGTATCATGGCTAGCATCTGTTTATCTTCGAGAGATAGTATGGTTGCATGGAGTTTCTTCTAGCATAGTTAGCGATCGTGACCCAATTTTCACTAGCCAATTCTGGAATAGTTTGCAAGAAGCGATGGGTACGCGATTGAATTTGAGTACAGCCTATCACCCCCAGACGGATGGCCAAACCGAAAAGGGTGAATAGAGTGCTAGAAGATCTCTTGAGGCTTTGTGTTCTCGACATCGGTGGTACTTGGGAAGACCACCTTCCTCTTGTAGAGTTCGCTTATAATAATAGCTATCAAGCCAGCATAGGTATGGCACCATTTGAAGCTTTGTATGGGAGGCCGTGTAGGTCACCTTCTTGTTGGTGGGAGACAACAGATAGACTTATACTTGGGCCCGATATGATACGGGATACATCTGAGAAAGTTGAATTGGTGAGAAGACGGATGAAAGCGGCCCAAGACAGACAGAAATCCTATGCTGACAGACGAAGGGCAGATTTGGAATTCGAAGTGGGAGACATGGTTTTCGTGAAGGTTTCTCCTTTGCGTAATGTGGTACGTTTTGGAGCAGTTGGGAAGCTGGCACCAAGGTTCGTAGGACCCTTCCCTATCATAGAAAGAATTGGAAAGATGGCCTATAAGGTGGAATTGCCCGAAAAGCTAGCCGGAGTGCATAATGTCTTTTATGTCTCGCATCTCCGAAAGTGCCTTCATGAGTCCGCCAAAGTGGTTGAACCAAGCATTCTTGAAGACATTGAGGTAGAGAAAGAGGCAACCCTGAGACGAGCTCTGATTCGTATCTTGGGAACGGAGATCAAGAAGCTAAGGAATCGAGAAGTCAAATTGGTGAAAGTTCAGTGGGGTGAAGCCGACGAAGATGCAACTTGGGAAACCGAGGAGAAGATGCGTGGGCTTTATCCATTTCTTTTTTAGGGTACACTCTCGATCTCTTTTCCTAATTAGCATATCTTTCTTTTTATCCATGTTTATCTTGTTTATCTTGTTATCTCGTTAAACTAGTCATGAGGACCTTAGGTAGAAACCCTTTGGATGAAACATGTATTTGAAACATGTTATGCTTGATGGTTGCAAGTGGTTGCAAGTGTTTGCACGTGGATACTCGTGGATGCATGATACACATAAGGCACTAAGATCGGCTCACACACTTTCATGTTGCATATGCATGAGTGTTTATGCTTATTCATGGATGAAATTTGTTATGCTATCACGTGGATGTTGCATATGGATGAATGATATGTGCACTCATGTAGAGATTATAAATTATGTTAGGAATTTGCATACATATGGACTCATTTCACTAACATGCTTTGCATTAAGGAGGTTTACTGTATCAGTAACCGCATGATTTTCGCATTAGATAAGTACATATACACACACCTTTGCATATGATCATACAACATTTAGAATCCTTTAAGGACAATGACTGCACGAGGATGATGTTTTGAGTAGATGGATGATGGATGGTAGGATACGTTCTTCCTAACTTGGAGATTTCGGGGACGAAATCCTTTAAGGAGGGGAGAATGTAACAACCCGTATTTTTGAATAACATATTATAACATAAATGGAGGCAGAATTAAACTATAAAATCTGAATCAAGGGAAACGGGCTGTGCCATTGCGTTCGTCTCGGAAAAATACGCGAAATAGAGTCCGAGTTTTCGAAAATCGGAGTCCGTATGACCAAGATATGGCCTCGCGAAGTTTCACGGAAAATTCAAATTAAAGTATACTTAATTAAGTGAAATGGGTTGCGCAGAGAAATATATATATATTGATATATATATATATATATATAATTGAAAATTAAATAAATAAATATGCAAAAATGTTCAAAACAGCGAATTGGGAGAGGGGAATAACCGAACCGGCCGATTTTTGAGGTCGACCCGAGCTTGCTGGGTCGACTAGGGGTTAATCCAGGGTGTTTGGCTGTCAACCCGTGGGCCGATTCGCTCAAATGCAGATTTTGCATTTGAATGGTTCTCATGGTTCAGCTTTAATCTAAAGGCCCTAGATGGTTCCTACACTTGACTTCTTCCCCAAGACATGCTTTGATGGCTTGGATTGAATCTAGGGTTAATCCTATGGATAATATTACCCTAATCTTCTATAAAAAGGACCTAACACCTAGCCTAAATCATCATTATTCAATCCTACAACTAAACTATGTCAAATTTGTTCCTCTCATGGCCTCTACTCTCATGCTAAAATTCCTAAGTTTATTTCTATGAGAGATTTTGAGTGCATACAAGTATTTTCAAGCTTGTATGAGTATTCTTAGTTTGCATTCAAGTCAAGTTGCAACATTTCTATTTCAAAGCAAGGGTTTTTATCGATTTGGCTCAAGGGTTTTCATTTGGAGATTGCATATTTGGGTTTTTGGTGCTTGCATAAGGGCTTCGTCTCAATCTTTATAATAAATATTTATTTGTGTCTTCATAGCATTGTAAGCCCTTTTCTACTTTCTTTCTTTGAACTCTAAAGTTAAATGAATGATGCAAGTTTGGGGTTGATCATTATGATATGCAAGTTTGGTTGATCATTATATGCAAGTTTGGTTGATCATTATGATATGCAAGTTTGGTTGATCATTATATGCAAGTTTGGTTGATCATTATATGCAAGTTTGGTTGATCATTATGATATGCAAGTTTGGTTGATCATTATATGCAAGTTTGGTTGATCATTATGATATGCAAGTTTGGGTTGATCATGTTATCATGTTATGCAAGTTAAACTTGAAGTTGTGAGCTTAAAGCTTCAAGCTTTATGTTGAAGGTTGCATTTTGGCAACATGGAAGTTATCATATCCCTTATGATAACTTGCATGTGAGGCTAAATGCGAACTTCTAGCAACTTCTGCATGTCATTTATCACCATGTATCACTCATATGTTAAGTTTGGTTTTATGCATGCTTTTGAAGCCTAATGATGCAATATGCAAGTATATGAATATATGTACATTTCATATGCCACCATGATAAACTTGTGGCTTCAACACCTTTATGTCATGGTTATGCCAAGTTCCCTATTTTATCCTTTATGCGTTGTTGCGAGTATGTAAACGATGGGATTACGTTGGGGTTGGGTAAAATTATGACATGAACATGATTTTTATAACATGACGTGATATGTTAACTTGTAATTATGTTTTGGAAACATAATGGACATGACACTTAGAAAATATGAGAGTGGCCAACTCGAGGTTGGGTTGAGTTTGTAGCATAAATCTACCTGGACTCGCCCGGCTTAACTAGTAGCTACAAACAATAGGACCCAACGTGAGAAGTTGGTCATGTTGTGCTCGAACCCGAGGTTAGACCTAGTTGTGGTGTAAAGCTAACCGGACCCGCCCAGCTTAACTAGTAACCACAACAAAGTCTAATGTGAGAGGTTAAAGCGCATTAAGTTAATGAATGCCTCCTGATTAGGGTTAAGTCATGGTCCACTTAATACTTAACCAATTTGGGCTTGATGGGTTAATCGCGGTTAAGTCAGGAGCCTTGGGTACTCTTAACCAATTTAACCCACGTTTGGATCGGGTTAACCACATTTAACCCGTTAAGAAACCCTAGTTGCGTGGTCCTTTTCAGCAGTAACCTTCTAGATAGTATCATAAGACCCTAGGACTAGGCTAGGGTGGGGCACGATTACTGGGCTGATTGTAAGAGACCAAAAGAGACGGCTGAATGATGCACCGGTTGTTCAGGCGGACCATGGTCGTGCACATTAAGTCCGAAGTTGAACACGGGGGCCGGTAGGTTTAGACTGTGCATCCTGGAATTGTGTCTGAGGGTTACACCGTAGGGCCTGATACACCCTAGGGGTGGACCCTGCACAGTCAACTACATTACATGATTAAGCCGTATGACACCGACACTTGACTAGTTAGGCTTATAGGGAGCCGATCGACTATACCGAGTAGTTGGACCTTGATTTAGGTCATCTCATGATGTTGGGCCAAGCTTGGGCCAAGGGATCAATTCTTGTTTTTACTTGACATGTTAGAATGCTAGTACACCCGTGGTGCAAAACTTAACCTTGATTATGCGATGAAACCTTTATCTATCTTGTTAGTTAATCATCATGCCAGTATGTTGTTATCCTTATGTTCATCTCAGCTTCTCATGCCTGTTAACTTTACTAGTTCATAGACAGATAGTAGTAGGGCTTACCAGTCTTTCTGACTGACCTGTTTTCTTTTGCCTCTTTTCTTCCGTTTCCCCCCCCCCCCCTCAGGTTCTCAGGGTGGGAACATTGGAGATTAGCTTGGATCTTTACAGCTTGCTTACTGGATTTGCTCATGTACGGCTTTGGACATTGAGCTAGCTATGGTTTATCACTTCATTTTGGGGATAGTACTTTATGTATTTCAGTTTTTCAGTTTATGCTTTTATCTAGACTTTGTTGTTGGAAAATAATGACCAAGTACTTTGTTATAACATGACTATGGTTTTGAAATGCTAAGATTTATCCGTTGCTTTACTACTCTGTTTTACTTATATGTTCTGTCTTGTGATATCTGCATGCATGTTCACCTCGTTTAACGCCCCTCCAAAGCTAGTGTGCTTGCAAGAGTTACCCTGGCGGAGGTGGGGTGTTACAGTCACCATCTAGAGAATATTCATATTTGTTACTTCTTTTCATTTCTGTATCTCCCAGGAAATACGGTGGTCGCGACAAAAAGCCGTAAGGTGACAATACATTCGGTACACTCAAGCGAAGTGAGGGGTCGGCCTTGTTTAGCCTGAGTTGCAAGATCTTCTTGTTGAACTCGGTGTATTCCTCTCTAGAGATAGAATGTCGGAAGGTGGTCCCATACCTTACCAGGAAATTCATTCTCCAATAAGAGCCCACGTTTTTGATTGTATACTATGTACGTGGAGCGTGAGATGCAAGCGTTCCGCTAGATTGTTATTTATTTGTATTTTGACCCTATTATAATATTAGAATAAGATATGATTTCCAAAAACTGTTTTAGGTTATCGTAAGGTAAAAACCATCCGTATTTATGTGTGGATTTGGTCTTACAGTTATCCTTTCTTTCGAAAAGATTTTGATGTTAAAATCAAGTTGGATGATACCTTTAAACTTAGTGTGTTTTTGTCACTCTGGTTCATTAAAATGATTCAGTGTATGTAATGCTCGGGTTAGACCGGGTTTTACAGGTTCAGGTTATCTGATACTATGAAGAGACGAGCTGGAAGAGTTCAGGCGTATGATATTATATAGTATTATTCCACTGTGTGATTGTATATGAGGACAAATTGTTATGACTATCTAGATGTGCGATATACTATAATGATTTTAAGTATTATTTCAAGCTCTTAGTAAAGATTTATTTCTATATTATTTTTTGTTTTGCTGCAATGTGAGACTCTGTGTTGTGTTGGTTCTTCTTCTTCTTCTATTCTAATAGTTTTTTCTTTCTTTTCTCAACCTCTAATTTCTTTCTAATAACTATCTAGTGTTTTCGATGCTTGAGTTTTGGCAAGTAATATAGGTTTATGTATTATTGTCGGAATTTGGGCGTCGAATTCCTTTGCCTGGTCATTACAGAGTCAAAGGCGTATCGTTTCTACAACCCTGAGATGAAGAAGATTGCAATAAGCGAAGATGTCCACTTTGATGAAAGTAAAGGATGGGAATGGGAGGAAAATCTGCAAGACAAAGAGCTAGCATAGACTTTGTGACCAAATCAAAGAGAGAAGAAAGTACTCATACTATGCATGAAGAACCACAAGATGGTGATGTAGCTGAAGAGCCTAATGCATTAGAAGAAGATGTGGCAGAAGAAGTTCAACAAGCTAGCTCTCGTCAAGTTTCTGTGAGAAAATGGACTGGTAGACAATAACAAACACTAGTGTGGATGAAAGATTATGTCTCAGGAGACGCAAGTTTTCTTATTTCATAAGATGGCGAGGACATTATTGCAATGTTTATTGCATCTGAAGATCCATATTGTTACGAATATGCAATGCAACGAGATGCGTGGAGAAAGGCAATGGAGGCTGAAATCACATCAATAGAGGAGAATAATACGTGGGAGTTGATGGATTTATCAGAAGGAGCTAAAGTGGTTGGAGTTAAATGGGTGCTTAAGACTAAGTTCAACGAGAAAGATGAAATCGATGAAAGACTGGTTGAAAAAGTGCAACAACCCGGAAATTCTGAGCCAATTTACATTTTTTATTTTGGCAATTTTGATGAATTTTGATTATTTAAAATGAATTATTTTAAATAATAGCGACGAGAAATTTACTTTGAATAGAATTAGAACATATATATTTATATAGATCGTCGTTAAAATATAAATAATTATTTATAATTATAAAAGGAATTGAAAATGGCGCGGTAGTTTGAAAATTCGATTTCCAATTTCAAATGACTGTACAGGATTCAAAATAAACCGGATTTTAGCAAAACCAAAAATATTCAAATCTAATCGAGAATATCTTTCCAAGAATCCGAGAAATTGAAATCTCATAGCGGGAATCAAAAGTTATGTCCAGTTGAAAATTCAGAATAGTCGCTATGGAATTTCAGCCCTTAAAATGGAAATTTTGCAAACGACCTCGGTTTTCGACGAAACCACTTTTGTTGGATCCGTGATGTCAAGTTATTGCTAGGTTTCAAAATTCGTAATTTTTCGAATCAATATGTGAGCGTGCCGAAGTTTAACGTGTTTTGACGTTTTAGTCAATTTCGATCGACCAGAAAATGGCCATTTTTTAAACGGTCTCGGAATTTGACGAAATTAGTTTTGTTAGGACCGTATCGTAAATACGAAGCTAGAAAATATTTTTCGGGAATTTTTAGAGTCCATATGTGGCCCCGGTAAATTGAAATGCGCGTTCAAATTCAATATATAGAGTTATATTTTGATTTTGATGAAAACTGATCAAAACAGCCGAATCAGTCTACGATACATATCCCATTGTGTTCAGAATGGGGGTAATTAGCTATGGACGACAGGCAGCGGGTTTAATTTCGAGGTCAAATAAAAAGTCAACTTTTTGAAATTAAAATAAATAATTAAATATATATATTTATATACCCTCACCCCCTCAGCACTTTCTCTCCATTCCCTCAACCGTCAGTTCTTTAAAATAAAAAAAAAGAAGCAAAGAAGAGAGGGGCGCGCGGCCTCCTCCACGCCGCCAACAGCGCGACACTCCCTCCTAGCGATCGCCGCCCTCTCCTTACCTCCCTCCTCTCCTCCGATGTCCCCCCCCCTCGACGTGAAAACCCCCATTGCCTAAGCCCTACATCGTCAAAACCGCCGCCCTATGGCCCACCTCAGGCGAAGCGCCGCCATTCCGGCCAAGCACCCGCTCATCCTCTTCGATTTGCGAAAAACAACCCCTCTCCTCATCTCGGATGAACAAAGTAAGTTTTTATTTATTTTTATAATTAAAATTTCGATTTACTTTATATGTGTTAGCTTAAGAAGTTGGATTTTCTTATATATGAAATGGTAAAATTAAACCATGATTTTTAATTCATAAAGTAAAGGTTTTTATCGTAGAAATTCCATTAGGAAAAGAAATGAAATTTATATTTTTATATTAGAAAAGTTTGAATCTTTATATAGTTGAAATGGTGAAGTAAAGATGAGATTTTTATATATGAAGACATAGAGAATAAAAATATAATTTTTATATAGTGATAAGGATAAAAATAGAATTTTTATCTATATAGTAGCGGTGTAAAAATAGAATTTTTATCTATATAGTAGCGGTGTTAAAATAGAATTTTTATCTATATAGTAACAATATGAAAATGTGATTTTTATATATGTAGTGAATACGGGCAACGAAAGTGATGAAAGGCGAGCACGACGAAGATTTCTACATATGAAGAGTCGTGATATTGGATTAGCTAGTCGGTGAGAACTTCTCAATTTAAATCTTGTTTTCTAGTTAAAATATATACTAGGATGCAGACGGTGCTTAGCAGCACCCGACACCCGTCGTCCACAGACCATGGATGACTTGTATGCTTGTTTGATGTGTTGTGAAGTTTGTTTGTGATGTTGATGTGAAATGGATAATAAAACATTCATGTGTTGAAATAAATTAATTATCGTTAAAAATATACTTTTTAACGTGAATGTGAATAAATAAATATTCATTTACAAACCGGACGGTTTGTTTATGTACACCTATTTGAAGGACATTGATTGGGATCATAAATTTTACACGTCGCCCAACTGCACGAATAATATTCAGTGTTTGTGGATTGAAACCCCACACGGGTGTTGGGATGATATTTGACGTACACTAATCAAAATGTTTTAGTGGTATGTCGATCGTTTGATTGACAGACTGTATGAGCGTTAATTAGTTATATTTAATGCTTATGCAGTTGTGTGATGCACTTTGGATGATGGTTATTATTTATCATTGCTATTATATACATGTGTTGTATGGAATCCATATAATTAACATTATATGGTAATTGATTGGGCCTCATTCCAATTTGGAAAATAAAGAATATTATAAAAATAAACATTCATGTGTTGAATAGAATAAATAGCCATGTGTTGACGATGCTCATGTGTTGAGAATATTCATGTGCTAAAAGAAAAATAAACATTCATGTGTTGAATAGAATAAATAGCCATGTGTTGACGATGCTCATGTGTTGAGAATATTCATGTGTTGAAAGAAAAATAAATATTCATGTGTTGAAAGAAAAATAAATTCTCATGTGTTGAAAGAAATATAGATTCATGTGTTGAATAGAATAAATATTCATTTGTTGAATAGAATAACGAAGTTATTGAAATATATAAAGCCGTGTTGATTAGAGATGTCGAACGATATTTATATCGATTATATTCGTTTTTATAATGATTATGGAAAAGGAAGTGATTTCAAAATATAACGTTTTGAAAATATTATCATTTGTATATCGATGATGTGGAATATTCAATTTTGATTCGAAATTGAATACGAAGTTGAAATCGTTTCGAAAACGAATTTAAAACAATTTATACAATACATTTTGAATTGAAATCGACGAAATATATGTAATATACATATTTATTATATATATAACGGCCTGAATAGAACGCGCCGCGCTGCGGCAGTTAATGAATTTCGATCATTGACTTCGAATGGACATTACGGGAGATCAGACCGTCGGATTCTCCTAAAACCGGAACCGTTGGGTTTGTATCGAAAAGGGCTTTCTAATGAATATTAGAGATTTGAAATCTAACAGTTGGATTTGGAATTATGTCCAAATCAAATTTGGAAAAGGTCGGTGTAAGTGCAGTTCGGTGGCCGTTATTGAAAACCGACTACACAGGCCTTGATAAAATTATTAAAAATATTAATAATTTGTGTAAAATCATAATATATGGATTGGGAAGAACTGGGGTGAAAAATTCCACATTTGAAAGGATAAAAATAGATTTTTATCAAAATGAACTAGTTTTGAACTAGATTTGAAATGGTTTTGAAAATAACCAGAATTTCCAATAATTGAATTGGAATGGATTTGAATCGAAATTATCTTCGGAATATTTCGATGTTGGATTTCGTGATTATACAGATAGAGTTGCGGAAATTTGAAAGATATATTTATATCGTTATTTCCAGTACGATATTTGTTGGTTTCAGAATTTGATGTTGAATATAAGCCGATATATTTTATATTCAGAGCCTTGTATTTAATATCAAACGTGATTTGGGTTTGTCGTGAATGGTGTCTTCATTAACACTGTTCTTAAACCCAATTGAGAAAAAGATTAAATCTTTCTATTTAGATTTGATGAAGTGTACCAATTAAATGGCATTTAATTGGAATTGAATTTGAATTGATTTCTGGGGTTTATCGTGAGCGTTGTTTTGACTAACACCGGTTCTTTAACCTGATTAACAATGGAATGTGATTTTGGGTTTATCGTGAATCGTGTTTTAAATGACATTGGTTCTTTAACCTAGTTAAAGACAAGATATTGATTTTTGGGAAGATTAAAACTAAGTGGAGTTTTAATGAATCTTTAATTAGATTAAAGTGATCGAGGATGGAGTATCACCAGTTTTTCTCCAAAGCGATAGTTAAATCTTTAATTAGATATGAACATGAAATGGTAATTAATGTTTACCATAACACCGTAATGTTAGATATGGAGTATTACTAGTTTTGCTCCATGAGATGAATAGGTTGGGATTGGGAAATAAAATAAATAATTACTTCGGTGTGGTTCGCTAATCCCGACTAGTTTGGAAAACCATAATATGGTTTGTAATGGCATCCAAAGGAAGATTAAAGAATAAATTTAGAAGAATTTATCTTTGATAAAATTAATGGGAACCTTTCCCTTAGAATGTGATTTTTTGAATAAAAGAATATTCTAATTTGGAATGAGGAGTATGTTGCGTTTGTGTAACACTTGTTTATTATATACGCGGGTTATTCGGGAAGGCCGGGTTCATACCCATTCTGAATAACCGATTCGACGATAAGTCGAAGATGAAGACGATGGTTGAAGACCGGAAGTCTTCACATCATTTGGATGATTATTGATGATCTTGATTGGGCTGTACACCCAAGAGGAGGGAATCTGTTGGTGATCGTCCAGACGCACTTGGAGATCGATGGATATGCGAGGAAAGTGCCTCCGGTTTCGTTCAGACCCAGAACGAACTTGTAAATGGACTGTGTCTGACAATGGATTTTATTCTGTGTTGATTGATGTCTATTAAATATACATCTGTTTGGCGATGGAGAATTTATTCTTTTGCTTAACGCCCTTCTCTGAGACGTACGAGCTCAGAGGTTGTATGTCGATGGACATCAATCGCATGGAGTGAATTGCCTGTGTGGCATGCCTAAGTGGCAAATGATCAAGGCTTCTGTTGAAAAGCAAAGTCTTGTGGTTGATGATTAAAGCACGACCTGTGTGGCATAGCTTTGTGTATAGCGTGAATTCGCAAGCCTCACTCCTCGGTATGAGTCAAAAACGGGATACGGGCCGTTGGGAGAACACGACGTTTCTTTCTAGCTATGGGTGATGCCAGTGACCTACCAGCCCTAACATTTATATGCTTTTTACCTGTGTGGTTGTTGGAATACGAGGTGCCTCGAATATATGGTCGATAACTGGCACTATGTGAGCCGACGTACAGACCATTATATAGGTCCTATAGGATCAGGAAAGGTGTGTTCAGAAATTGCCAATCCTCAAAAGTAAGAGAGGACCGGCCCAACCGATTCCAAGGGTCGCTGTGTGTGGTCCTGAGACATTTGCTAGA
The DNA here is from genome assembly GCA_030737875.1 of Allium sativum. Classification (NCBI taxonomy): domain Eukaryota; kingdom Viridiplantae; phylum Streptophyta; class Magnoliopsida; order Asparagales; family Amaryllidaceae; genus Allium; species Allium sativum. The sequence continues at coordinate 841,230,854 of CM060926.1, forward strand.
GTGTATCGAACGGAGAGGAGCTTGCCCCTTGCCTCGACTCATGATGGAATCCAATTTCCAATATGTGATAATTCGGTTTTATTTATAGAACCTAGTATGGCGACATAGTAGATGGTAACTATGCCGCCTATGATTGATACTTATGAATGAAATTGTTTTGACACTATACACTTATAGTAATATCAAAATAATATGTTTTTAAACGTATCAAGCATTCTTTGGCTATTATAAGGTAAAACCCTATCCTCTGGCTTGCGTTGCATTGTGTGATGGGACCTAGGTCTTATAATAGCTTCATTTTTATTTATTTAGCATTGCGTTGTTTCTTTTATGCACTGGTATTCTTGGGAGGAAACACGTTCCGTGTTATATGGCGTGGTCCCTTGATTTGCCTAACTTTAAAAATAAAGCTTAATAACTGTTTAGTTCTCACACCAGTCACATGACTGACATGGAGTTTATTGTTTTAACCTAAACTCTGGGTGCCCCTATTTTCCACACGGGTAGCTAGTAGTTTTGGTTTTGCACATTTATATTCACAGGATCCTGGTATATAGCTGAAGTGATATTCGGAAAGCTCTGTATCCGTGTATTTCTTCCAGTTGTGTTTTGTATTGTTTTTCCGCTGCTATGTAATTTATTGTAATCTCTGATATTTGTCAAATGTGTAATATTTATTCATACTCTGTAATATTCTTGTATTCTGATGGAATTGTTGTAATAAGCAATGAAATGTTCTTCTATTTGCGTTCCGATTGGTCGTCTTCTCAAAACGATCAGGGGTTTCGAACAGTCTTGGTGGTTTAACGATCCATTCGGATCGAGCGAAATACCTTACCGTTACATTTGGTATCAGAGCTTTGGTTTACAGAGCTTGAGAACAAGACACATTAGAACCAAACGAAATAATTCATCAGAAATTGGAGTAGTAATATCCAATTAAATAACTCGTTAGAAATGGGATTAGTAGTATCCTAGAGTGAGTCGAAAGAGTGAAAATTTTGAAAAATAAAAATGAAAACAAATTTTGTTTTGAAAGTTAAATTCAATTATACGTATTTGAATATTTTATTTATATTGAATTTGGACAATCTAGTATATAAAGATTTCGCGTATACGCGTCATGAATGTATATTCGAAGTTTTAATATGCTAGATAGATATAGAATCACATTCTAAACACCCGGGGATAATTCTGATGATGTGGCCACATCATCAGTATTTATGTTCGTGTTTCGAAGGTGTGATATCCATATATTTCCATTAGACTGGTGTGAGAACCAAAACTAGATAGGGCTATTGTTGTGATTTGGCATCAAAAACATGATTTTCTGTATATATATCAAAATTATGAATTTGAAACGTTAATTCATTAATTGATTGTTGGTTGTGTTGTTTGATTATTGTTTGATTAATTAAAAGTTGAACCTCTAGCCAAATTGAACCAAATATTGAACTGTATTAAAAATGATTACAAATACATGCATATACATGTATATATCTATTGAACAGGTCATAGCAAGGAGGCTAGAGTAGAAGAATAAAACTGTTTGCCCGACAAATAGGTACATGTTTATTGTGTTTATTGTGTTTGGATGATTTTATGAGCCGCTTGGTTGTTTCTTTTTCGTTTTGGATTGATGAGGGCCATGGGAGGCTATTTGAAATATCCCGAAGTCTCCGGTGCAGGGGAGGTTATGGCGAAATTTTTTGAAAATTTAGGGTGTCAACCAAATTTTCGAAAAATTTGAAAAGTTCTTAGAAACTGAAAAGTTGAAGGACTTAAGCCGTAATGGAAATAATGGAAGTTGAGTTGGTTTGTAAAACAACTTTCAGCTTCATTCCTTTTCGAGGATGAAAAGTTTCAAGTGGGGGAGATTGTAACAACCCGGAAATTCTGAGCAAATTTAAAATTTTTATTTTGGCAATTTTGATGAATTTTGATTATTTAAAATGAATTATTTTAAATAATAGCGACGAGAAATTTATTTTGAATAGAATTAGAAGGTATATATTTATTTAGATCGTCGTTAGAATATAAATAATTATTTATAATTATAAAAGGAACTGAAAATGGCGCGGTAGTTTGAAAATTCGATTTCTAATTTCAAATGACTGTACATGATTCAAAATAAACCGGATTTTAGCGAAACCAAAAATATTCGAATCTAATCGAGAATATCTTTCCAACGAATCTGAGAAATTGAAATTTCATAGCTGGAATCAAAAGTTATGTCCAGTTGAAAATTCAGAATAGTCGCTATGGAATTTCGGCCCTTAAAAATGGAAATTTTGCAAACGACCTCGGTTTTCGACGAAACCACTTTTTTTGGATCCGTGATGTCAAGTTATTGCTAGGTTTCAAAATTCGTAATTTTTCGAATCAATATGTGAGCGTGGAGAAGTTAAACGTGTTTTGACAGTTTCAGTCAAATTCGATCGACCAGAAAATGATCATTTTTCAAATGGTCTCGGAATTTGACGAAATTTGTTTTGTTAGGACCATATCGTCAAAACGAAGCTAGAAAATATTTTTCGGGAATTTTTAGAGTCCGTATGTGGCCCCGGTAAATTGAAATGCGCGTTCAAAATCAATATATAGAGTTATATTTTGATTTTGACGAAAATTGATCGAAACAGTCGAATCAGCCTACGATACATATCCCATTGTGTTCGGAATGGGGGTAATTAGCTATGGACGACAGGCGGTGGGTTCGATTTTGAGGTCAAATAAAAAGTCAACTTTTTGAAATTAAAATAAATAATTAAATATATATATTTATATACCCTCACCCCCTCATCACTCTCTCTCTCTCCACTCCTTCACCCGTCAGTTCTTCGAAATAAAAAAAAAAGAAGCAAAGGAGAGAGGGGCGCACGGGCTCCTCCACGCCGCCACCAACGCGACACCCCCTCCTAGCGATCGCCGCCCCCTACCTCCCTTCTCTCCTCTAATGTCCCCCCCCCCCCCCCCCGACATGAAAATCCCCATCGCCCAAGCCTTACATCATCAAAAACCGCCGCCCTATGGCCCACCTCAGGCGCAGCGCCGCCACTCCAGCCAAGCACCCCCTCCTCCTCTTCGATTTGCGAAAAACAAACCCTCCCTTCATCTCGGATGAACAAAGTAAGTTTTTATTTATTTTTGTAATTAAAATTTCGATTTACTTTATATGTGTTAGCTTAAGAAGTTGGATTTTCTTATATATGAATTGGTAAGATTAAACCACGATTTTTAATTCATAAAATAAAGATTTTTATCATAGAATTTCCATTAGGAAAAGAAAAGAACTTTATATTTTTATATTAGAAAAGTTTGACTCTTTATATAGCTGAAATGGTGAAGTAAAGATGAGATTTTTATATATGAAGACATAGAGAATAAAAATATAATTTTTATATAGTGATAAGGATAAAAATAGAATTTTTATCTATATAGTAGCGGTGTAAAAATAGAATTTTTATCTATATGGTAGCGGTGTAAAAATAGAATTTTTATCTATATAGTAGCGGTGTAAAAATAGAATTTTTATCTATACAGTAGCGGTGTAAAAATAGAATTTTTATCTATATAGTAACAATATAAAAATGTGATTTTTATATATGTAGTGAATACGGGCAACGAAAGTGATGAAAGGCGAGCACGACGAATATTTCTACATATGAAGAGTCGTGGTATTGGATTAGCTAGTCGGTGAGAACTTCTTAGTTTAAATCTTGTTTTCTAGTTAAAATATATACTAGGATGCAGGCGGTGCTTAGCAGCACCCGACACCCGTCGTCCACAGACCATGGACGACTTGTATGCTTGTTTGATGTGTTGTGAAGTTTGTTTGTGATGTTGATGTGAAATGGATAATAAAATATTAATGTGTTGAAATAAATTAATTATCATTAAAAATATAATTTTTAACGTGAATGTGAATAAATAAATATTCATTTACAAACCGAACGGTTTGTTTATGTACATCTATTTGAAGGACATTGATTGAGACGATAAATTTTACACGTCGCCCAACTGCACGAATAATATTCAGTGTTTGTGGATTGAAACCCCACACAGGTGTTGGGATGATATTTGACGTACACTAATCCCAATTGTTTCGTGGTATGTCGATCGTTTGATTGACAGACTGTATGAGCGTTAATTAGTTATATTTAATGCTTATGCAGTTGTGTGGTGCACTTTGGATTATGGTCATTATTTATTATTGCTATTATATACATGTGTTGTATGGAATCCATATAATAAACACTATATGGTAATTGATTGGGCCTTATTTCAATTTGAAAAATAAAGAATATTATAAAAATAAACATTCGTGTGTTGAATAGAATAAATAGCCATGTGTTGAGAATATTCATGTGTTGAAAGAAAAATAAACATTCATGTGTTGAATAGAATAAATAACCATGTGTTGACGATGCTCATGTGCTGAGAATATTCATGTGTTGAAAGAAAAATAAATATTCATGTGTTGAAAGAAAAATAAATACTCATGTGTTGAAAGAGATATAGATTCATGTGTTGAATAGAATAAATATTCATTTGTTGAATAGAATAACAAAGTTATTGAAATATATAAAGCCGTGTTGATTAGAGATGTCGAACGATATTTATATCGATTATATTCGTTTTTATAATGATTATAGAAAAGGAAGTGATTTCAAAATATAACGTTTTGAAAATATTATCATTTGTATATCGATGATGTGGAATATTCAATTTTGATTCAAAATTGAATATGAAGTTGAAATCGTTTCGAAAACGAATTTAAAACGATTTATACAATACGTTTTGAATTGAAATCAACGAAATATATATAATATACATATTTATTATATATATAACGGCCTGAATAGAACGCGTCGCGCTGCGGCAGTTCGTGAATTTCGACCATTGACTTCGAATGGACATTACGGGAGATCAGATCGTCGGATTCTCCTAAAACCGGAACCGTTGGGTTTGTATCGAAAAGAGCTTTCTAATGAATATTAGAGATTTGAAATCTAATAGTTGGATTTGGAATTATGTCCAAATCAAATTTGGAAAAGGTCGGTGTAAGTGCAGTTCGGTGGCCGTTATTGAAAACCGAATATATGGGCCTTGATAAAATTATTAAAAATATTAATAATTTGTGTAAAATCATAATATATGGATTGGGAAGAACTGGGGTGAAAAATACCACATTTGAAAGGACAAAAATAGATTTTTATCGAAATGAAGTAGTTTTGAACTAGATTTGAAATGGTTTTGAAAATAACTAGAATTTCCAATAATTGAATTGGAATGGATTTGAATCGAAATCATCTTCGGAATATTTCGATGTTGGATTTTGTGATTATACAGATAGGATTGTGGAAATTTGAAAGATATATTTATATCGTTATTTCCAATACGATATTTGTTGGTTGTAGAATTTGATATTGAATATAAGCCGATATTTTTTCTATTCAGAGCCTTGTATTTAATATCAAACGTGATTTGGGTTTGTCGTGAATGGTGTCTTCATTAACACTGTCCTTAAACCCAGTTGAGAAAAGGATTAAATCTTTCTATTTTGATTTGATGAAGTGTACCAATTAAATGGTATTTAATTGGAATTGAATTTGAATAGATTTCTGGGGTTTATCGTGAGCGGTGTTTTGACTAACACCTGTTCTTTAACCGATTAACAATGGAATGTGATTTTGGGCTTATCGTGAATCGTGTTTTAAATGACATTGGTTCTTTAACCTAGTTAAAGAAAGGATATTGATTTTTGGAAAGATTAAAACTAAGTGGAGTTTTAATGAATCTTTAATTAGATTAAAGTGATCGAGGATGGAGTATCACCAGTTTTGCTCCAAAGCGATAGTTAAATCTTTAATTAGATTTGAACGTGAAATAGTAATTAATATTTACCGATAACACCATGGTGTTAGATATGGAGTATTACCAGTTTTGCTCCATGAGATGAATAGGCTGGGATTGAGAAATAAAATAAATAAATAATTACTTCGGTGTGGTTCGCTAATCCCGACTAGTTTGGAAAACCATAATATGGTTTGAAATGATATCCAAAGGAAGATTAAAGAATAAATTTAGAAGAATTTATCTTTGATAAAATTAATGGGAATCTTTCCCTTAGAATCTGATTTTTTGAATAAAAGAATATTCTGAATTGGAATGAGGCATATGTTGCATTTGTGTAACACTTGTTTATTATATACGCGGGTTATTCGGGAAGGCCGGGTTCATACCCATTCTGAATAACCGATTCGACGATAAGTCGAAAATGAAGACGGTGGTTGAAGACCGGAAGTCTTCACATCGTTTGGATGATTATTGATGATATTGATTGGGTTGTACACCCAAGAGGAGGGAATCAGTTGGTGATCGTCTAGACATACTTGGAGATCGATGGATACGCGAGGAAAGTGCCTCCGGTTTCGTTCAGACCCAGAACGAATTGTAAATGGACTGTGTGTCTGACATTGGATTTTATTCTGTGTTGATTGATGTCTATTAAATATACATCTGTTTGGCGGCGGAGAATTTATTCTCTTGCTTAACGCCCTTCTATGAGACGTACGGGCTCAGAGGTTGTATATCGATGGACATCAGTCGCATGGAGTGAATTTCCTGTGTGGCATGCCTAAGTGGAAAATGATCAAGGCTTCTGTTGAAAAGCAAAGTCTTTTGGTTGATGATCAAAGCACGACCTGTGTGGCATAGCTTTGTGTATAGCGTGAATTCGCGAGCCTCACACCTCGGTATGAGTCAAAAACGGGATACGAACCGTTGGGAGAACACGACGTTTCTTTATAGCTATGGGTGATGTCAGTGACCTACCAGCCCTGACATTTATATACTTTTTACCTGTGTGGTTGTTGGAATGCGAGGCGCCTCGAATATATGGTCAATAACTGGCACTATGTGAGCCGACGTACAGACCATTATATAGGTCCTGCAGGACTGGGAAACGTGTTTTCAGGAATTGCCAGTCCTCAAAAGTAAGAGAGGACCGGCCCGACCGATTCCAAGGATCGCTGTGTGTGGTCCTGAGACATTTGCTCGAGTGTCTCGAACGGAGAGGGGCTTGCCCCTTGCCTCGACTCATGATGGAATCCAATTTCCAATACGTGATAATTCAGTTTTATTTGTAGAACCTAGTATGGCGACATAGTAGATGGTAGTTATGCCGCCTATGATTGATACTTATGATTGAAATTGTTTTAACACTATACACTTATAGTAATATCAAAATAATATGTTTTTAAACGTATCAAGCATTATTTGGCTATTATAAGGTAAAACCCTATCCTCCGGCTTGCGTTGCATTGTGTGATAGGACCTGAGTCTTATAATAGCCTCATTTTTCTTTATTTAGCATTGCGCTGTTTGTTTTATGCACGGGTATTCTTGGGAGGAAACCCGTTCCGTGTTATATGGCGTGGTCCCTTGATTTGCCAAACTTTAAAAATAAATCTTAATAACTGTTTTAGTTCTCACACCAGCCACATGACTGACCTGGAGTTTATTGTTTTAACCTAAACTCTGGGTGGGTTTTGCAGATTTATATTCACAGGATCCTGGTATATAGCTGAAGTGATATTTGAAAAGCTCTGTATCCGTGTATTTCTTCCAGTTGTGTTTTGTGTTGTTTTTCCGCTGCTGTGTAATTTATTGTAATCTCTAATATTTGTCAAATATGTAATATTTATTCATACTCTGTAATATTCTTTTATTCTGATGAAATTGTTGTTATAAGCAATGAAATGTTCTTCTGTTTGCGTTCCGATTGGCCGTGTTCTCAAAACGATCAGGGGTTTCGAACGGTCTTGGTCGGTTTAACGATCGATTCGGATGGAGCGAAATTCCTTACCATTACAAAAATGGTATCATCAGAGGCATGGAGTGGATTTTCATGAAGTGTTTGCACCAGTGGCAAGATGGGATAAAATCAGATCAATTCTTGTTGTAGTTGCAGAAAGAGCTTGGAAAGTGTTTCAACTAGATGTTAAAAGCGTTTTCCTGCATGGAAATCTGAATGAAGATGTTTACGTCTAGCAACCTAAGGGATTTGAGATTAGAGATGAATTCAACAAAGTATACAAGTTGAAAAAAGCATTATATGGGTTAAAGCAAGCTCCGAGAGTCTGGTACAGTCAGATTGAAGGGTATTTTGTGAAAGAAGGGTTCGAAAAATGCTACTGCAAGCACACTCTGTTCGTGAAAAAGGAAGAAGACAACGTCTTGATAATAACCCTTTATGTCGATAATCTTATTTGCACTGCAAAATCAGCTTCTATGCTCCAAGGGTTTAAGAAATAGATGATGGAAGAGTTCTCTATGACTGATCTTAGGAAGATGAATTTTTTCTTGGAGCAGAAATTGTTTTAGATGAACAAAGGATCTTCATAAATCAACAGAAGTATGCTCAAGAAGCTTTAAAGAAGTATGGAATGGAGGGCTATAATTCGGTGAAGAATCCTATTGTGCATGGCCATAAAGTGACTGACATAGAGGCCGGAGATGTAGTCGACTCAACCATGTTCAAACAACTTGTTGGAAGTTTAAGGTGCCTCACTGCAATTAGACCTGATTTGATTTACTCCATAAATTTGGTCAGTAGGTACATGGAGAATCCAAATGAGCAACATATGTTGGCTGCAAAAATAATTTTGAGATATGTGCATGGAACATCTGGATACGGTATACGTTACAAGCAAGACATTGGGCCAAAACTAGCTGGGTATGTAGACAACGATTATGCAGGAGACACCGATGATAAGAAGAGCACTCTCGGATATGTTTTCATGCTAGGAGGAAGAGCTGTTTCCTGGGCATTAAAGAAGCAACCAATAGTAACTTTGTCCACAACAGAAGCTGAATTTGTCGCAACAACATATGGAGCTTGCCAAGTAGTTTGCTTGAGAAATGTCATAGAAGAAATCTGGTCTGGTCAAAGAGGAGGTATGATTCTTTTCTGTGATAACAGTCCTACTATCAAATTGTACAAAAATCCGGTGCTATATGGGAGAAGCAAGCATATTCATGTACGGTATCACTTTTTGCACGAATTGGTGAATGAGAGAGTAATTCAACTTGACTATTGCACAACATAAGACCAATTGTCAGACATTATGACTAAGGCAGTCAAGCATGAAATGTTTGAGAAGCTTAAAGGAAGGATGGGAGTATGTTTCAAGGAAGAATAAACTGGAAAGAGCCTTTAAATTTAGGGAAGGAATTGAAGAATATATTCTACTTTATTTTTATAAGCTTTCGTTTGATTAATTCCAAGTTGAATAAGTCTTCCTTATTTGTAGGAGTTAGAACACATCTTTTGAGTCTCTTTCACTTCTTAGTTGTTTTGATTCAATCTTTCTATTGTAGAGTCTAAAGGTCTATTTAAGGACCACTTGGTTTCAAGTTTAATGAGTGGACTTTTTGGGTTTTCTCAATTTCTTTAGTTCTTCTTGCAGTTTGAACAACAATTTTACTTTTAATCACTAAAGTTTATTTTAAGAAGGGACTGAGCTCTATTTAGGGCCATCAACTGATACTTTCGAACACGGATAGTGCCATATCCGCATTCAAAATCATTTTCGGATATCGGATATCCGCATCCATGGATACGATGGATATCAAATAATTATCCGCTCTATCAATGGTTGATAAATCAATAAACATAAATGAATTTTTTAGCATGATATTAAGTTTTTTCAACCCAGCTGATTACTAAATTACTAAATAAATATGATGATAATGTATATTTTTGAGCAACTAGCATGTGTTTATTAGACGTTTAACTTTACAAAATAATAAGTTAGTATCTAGTTATGTCAAAATACATATAATTTAAGCTATAATCCTGAAAAAAGTGGGTAGATAATTTTCAGATGCGGATGTTCCTATATTCATATCCATATCCATTTTTTTGGATATTGGATATTCATCCGCTTTTCAGATGTGGATGCAGATGGATTTCAGATTTCTCGAATATCCTTTGACAACCCTACTTCTATTTTAGGAAGAAGCTTTTAGAAAAAAAGAAGGCACATGCGATAAAAGCAGGAGTTATTAAATTTAGAGTTGATTTTAATTATTTAACCTTTTATTTTATTTGGTTTTTATTCAAACTCTCGCTTTCCGAGGTGAGTTGTGTGTTGATGATCAAGGATTCTGGTCCAATCGGATTGAGTCCTGACAGAAATACCAGGTGTAGATCTAGCATATACTAGAAGGAAGTGCGAATTTACATGCATTATATGTGTTTGATTATTTAATCATAGTTGTAACTTTGGGGACAATAATAGGTACTAACAGGTTAGTATCGAAGCTGGTTATATCTATGTTTTCGTTACTTTTAGCGTTATTTGTCGATTCTTCTGTGAAAATTTTAAATGCTTATCCACTACTCTCTAGGGTTTATTGCACGATCCTAGAAAGTGGTATCAGAGCATAGGTAGTAGTTTACACTGAAGATATGTCTAATTCTTATAATGTTTTTTAGGGTCGGTCAATAGTTTGGCCATCTATGTTTAATGGAATGGTTTGCTTATTGGAAGACTAGCTTGAAAATCTATTTAAACTCTTTTGGCTATGATATTTGGGATATGTATAACGACCCGGAAAATCTAAACCAATTTTTTTTTTAAATTGGCTAAAATAGTGGATTTTAAATATTTTAAATAAATATTTTAAATAATAACGATAAAAAGTAAGTTTGAATCGACATTGAAAATAAATATAATTACTTTGAATTAGAAACAAGGCTTGAAATGGCGCGGTAGTTTCAAAATTTGAATTCAAACTTTGACTGACTGTACCGGGTGCAAAACAAAATGAATTTGAGTGAAACCAAAAATATTTAAATCTGTTAGTGAATACCTTTCTAATGAATCTGAAAAATCGAAGTTTCATAGTGGGAAGCAAAAGTTATGGCCAAATGAATATTTAGAAAGGTCGTTATGGAATTTATATAGCCCGTGAAAATGGCCATTTTGCAAACGACCTCGGAATTAGACGAAACCACTTTCGTTGGATCCGGGATGTCAAATTATTGCTAGGTTTCAAATTTCATAATTTTTTACGTTAGTATGTGAGCGTGGCAAAGGAAAATGTGTTTGGTCGATTTCTATTAAATTGGATCGACCAGAAATGGGCCATTTTTCAAATAGTCTCAGAATTCGATGAAACTAGTTTTGTTGGGACAGTATCGTCAAAACATAGCTAGATTTATTTTTCGGGAATTTTTAGGATCAGTTTGTGGACCTGGCAAATTGAAATGTACGTTCAAATCAAATATTGTATGTTTTATATTTTAATTTGAATGAAAACTGACTGAAACATTCGAATGGGCCTATGAAACATATCTCATTGTGTTCGGAATGGGGGTAAAACGCTAGGGTCGGCAGTCGTTGAGTTTGAATTGAAGTTCGTTTGTAAAAACCCTAATTTTTTGAAATTATAAAACCATCGGCCAATAGAAATTTTTCCTTCATTAATTTAAAAATATAAAAAAACTCAAAAACCCGCTTCTCTCTTATTCTCGACGGCGACGGTTGCTCCCTCCTTCCCGACCCTTTTCCCGCCGCCTCAGCCACCGTTAGCCGCCGCCACCACCAGAACTCGAAAGCGCCCGCCTCCCTCTTCAAATCTGACCAACCACCGCCCTCCCTCGTCACCGCCTCGACGAACACGAGCCCCACAAAGTCAACAACTTCCCACCGCCGCCGATCCCGATTCTGGCCATCGCAGGGGCCCCCACCACCGGCGCCAGGAAGCCCTCTCGTAGCTCTAGGCCGTGGTACCCTCCAATCGTCTCCACGCTGCTCGGTTTTCGCAAAAACTACAAACCTAGTTTTGAACTGGTTTGAAACTATACAACTCTTTTTATTTTAAACTATTTAATAGCGGTTTAAAGCGCTACATTTTTTGATTTCACTGTAAAAATCATATCTTTTTCTTTTGTTGATGAAATTCAGTGAAACAAGAGACAGTGGACTCGTGTGGACGCCTTCTACTTTCTAGAAGAGAACGCATATTTTTCTGAGCCTTCTGCTATTTTCGGTGGAGTGGAACCCAATGTGAGATTTCTAATTTATAAACGATATGGAAAACGACGATGTATAAATTATATAGTCGATGTATGAGTTTTATAAGCGTTGTAAACTTCATGTATAAGCGTTGTATAAGTTGTACGTTCGATATATAAGTTATATATGCGTTGTAAAAATTATATATGTGTTGAAATAGAAGTGAAATGCTTATATATAATTATATATATATACACGCCCCTCGTCCACAAACCATGGACGATATTTATTGGTTGAGATTGGTGTGAAAATTGATTGATTACGAATGGTTGATTAGACTTGTTTGTGGTTGAAATTGATTGATTGTGGTTGAAAAATACCCGTTTTTGGTTGAGAAATATTTGGTTGAAACCACATAGGATTAGTTTGTGGAAATGAAAAAAATATACATGCCGCCTGCGTGCGAACTAGATGCATGAATCCCCATTGTCAAAAGCTGCGAGGCTTTAAGGTAGAGCGAGGAGCCGTACTAGGGACGGTCCCGGTCTTAACTAGCCTGCCGTTATGCTGCCGAAATTTTGAATAACATTCATGTGTTGAATAGAAATTCATTCGTTGAATAGAAATTCATGTGTTGAATGGTATTCGGGTTCGAAAGAAATTGTTTTATAATAAAAATCATCTTTTTTTCATCTATATAGACTATATAAAATAGTCGTATTTAGAAATAAATTGTTTTATAATAAAAATCATATTTTTATCACCTATATGAACTATATAAAATAATCGTGTTTCGAAATAAATTGTTTTACAATAAAAATCACATTTTCTCTATATACATGAATGGTTAAAAATAGCGAAGTGTTGAAATAATTGTCGGTTGGATAAAAATATCATTTTTATCAAATGTATGAAAAGAATATTGTAACAACCCGTATTTTCAACAACGTGTTATAACATAAATCGAGGCAGAATTTAATTCAAAAATCTGAATCAAGGGAAACGGGCTATGCCATTGCGTTCGTCTCGGAAAAATACGCGAAATAGAGTCTGAGTTTTCGAAAATCGGAGTCCGTATGACCCAGTTAAGGCCCATTGAAGTTTTCAGAAAAATCCTAAGTAAAAACAGATTTAAATTTTAAAATTAAAAACTTGGGTTAGGGCAAACTGGGCAGGCGGGAAAAATTCCCGCCCAGGACCCCATGTCGACAGGCCTATCGACAGGTGTCTTAGTATGTCGACAGCCCTGTCGACAGCCCTGTCGACAGGGGGTGGCCGGGCTACTTGGCCTGGTGCACCATTTCTGGTTTGGGCTTGATAGGGGGGCTTGGTTCTAGAGAATTCCGGGATCTAATGGACCTAATTGAATCTAGGGTTAATCCTATGGTCCAAATCGCTAGCCTAATCTATAAATAAGACCCTAACCTACCCTAAATCACTCATTATTCAATCTAGTAACTAAACTATGCCAAAATCAAAACTCTCATGGCCTCCACCCTCTTCATGAATCATTCCTATGAAGATTTTGATGTTTATACAATCATTTCTAAGTTGTATGAATGATCATTAGCTTGCATACATCATCAAGTTGCAAGTTTTATTTGCTAAGCTAGTGTTTTTGGGTGTTTTCTTATTGGAGCTTTGTTTTGGAGTTTTATGCTTGCATAAAAAGGGCTTCTCAATCTTTATTAGGAGATTTGTGTCTTCATAATAGTTGTAAGCCCTCTTACCTTCATTTTAGAAACTCTAAAGTTAATATGTGATTTGCAAGTTTATTGAGTTATGCATGTTTATGCAAGTTTGCTAAGCCATGATTTGCAAGTTTATTGAGTTATGCATGTTTATGCAAGTTTGCTAAGCCATGATTTGCAAGTTTATTGAGTTATGCATGTTTATGCAAGTTCACCATGCCATGATTTGCAAGTTTGATAAGTTATGCATGTTTTGCAAGTTCACTATGACATGATTTGCAAGTTTATTGAGTTATGCATGTTTATGCAAGTTCACCATGCCATGATTTGCAAGTTTGATAAGTTATGCATGTTTTGCAAGTTCACTATGACATGATTTGCAAGTTTGATAAGTTTTGATAAGTTATGCATGTTTTGCAAGTTCACTATGACATGATTTGCAAGTTTGATAAGTTATGCATGTTTATGCGAGTCCATTATGCCATATTATGCATGTTTAATAAGTTATGCATGCTTATGCAAGTTTAAAATGACAAGTTGTGCATGTTTGACAAGTTGTGCATGCTTATGCAAGTTAAAAATGACAAGTTGTGCATGTTTGACAAGTTATGCATGTTTATGGTAATATGCAAGTTCACTATGCTAAGTTATGCGAGTTTAACATGTTATGCATGTTTATGGCAATATGCAAGTTCACTATGCTAAGTTGTACAAGTCTAACATGTTATGCATGATTGTTGTGCAAGTTTATCATGTATGTTGTGCCAAGTTCCCTCTTCCTATCCTTTATGCGTTATTACGAATATGTAAGCGATAGAATGACGTTGGGGGTTTGGGTAAACTTAAAATACATGAAAATATAAGATTGGGAATTTACCTATTAAGTTAGGTCTACCCCTTGGGAATTTACCTATTAAGTTAGGTCTACCCAAGCATTTGTTGACTTGTAATTGTGTTTTGAAATAAAGTGGACATGACATTTAGAAAACATAAGTGTGGCCAACTCGAGGTTGGGTTGAGTTTGTAGCGTAATTCTACCCGGAACCGACCGGCTTAACTAGTGGCTACAAACAATAGAACCCAATGTGAGAAGTTGGTCATGTGGTGCCAAAACCCGAGGTTAGACTAAGTTGTGGTGTAAGCCTACCCGGACCCGCCCGGCCTAACTAGTAACCACAACAAAGGTCTAATGTGAGAGGTTAAGGTGCATTAAGTTAATTAATGCCTCATGATTAGGGTTAAGTCAGGGTCCACTAATACTTAACCAATTTGGGAATTCGAGGGATTGAAATGGGGTTAAGTGGTGAACCGTTGGTTACACTTAACTAGTTTAATTCATGATTAGTGAAGGGTTAAACCACACTTAACCCTCTTAGAAAACCCTAGCAACGTGGTCTGTTCTAACAGTAATCCCAGTTTGGTATCTTTCACAACCCTAGAAGCTAGGCTAGGGCGGGGCACGATTACTGGACGGATGTAAGCGACCAAAGGGCGATGGCCGAGTGGTACAGCGGTGCGGGTTCAGGCGGGCTACGGACGTGCACGTAGTCCGGTGTTGGACAAACTCGAGGCACGGGTACCAGTAGGTTAGGGCTGTGCATTATTGCTTAAGTGTCCGGGGTTGACACCCGAGGGCTTGATACACCCAAAGGTGGACCCAGCACAGACTAACTACGACCATATGTGGGCCATATGGACACCAACACTTGACGTGTTAGGTTTATAGGGAGCCGATCGACTAGACCGTTGGGCTGGACCTTATATTAAGGTCACTTCATGTTATTGGGTCAAAGCTTGGGCCAAGGGATCAATACCTGTTATGTTGGTTTGCTAGTACACCGTGGTGCAAAAACTTAACCTTGTTTTATGCGATGACACCTCTATCTATCTTGTAGTTGATTTATCATGCCAGTATGTTGTTATCTATGATCATCTCAGTTTCCATCATGATGTTAACTTTATTAGTTTATAGACTGATCGTAGCAGGGCTTACTCAGTCTTTTTGACTGACTTGTTTTCTTTCGCCTCTTTTCTTCCGTTTCCCCCCCCCCCCCCCCCCAGGTTCTCAGGGAGGGAATACTGGAGCCTAGCTTGGATTTTAGCTGCCTCCTTGGATAGCTCAAGTATGCTTTGGACTTGAGCCGCTATGGTTTATCACTCTTATTTGGGGATAGTACTTATGTATTTCAGTTTATCAGATGATGTATTTATCTAGACTTGTAATTTTGGGAAATTGACATTTTGATGTACCAGACTTGTGTTTTGAAATGGTTTATAAATCTTCCACTGTTTTATTTACTTACTCTGTTTATATATATATATATATATGTCATGTCCTGCCTTGCTATATCATTATGCATGTTTACCTTGTTTTAAAAACGCCCCACCAAAGTCAGAGTTGCTTGCAAGAGCCACCCTGGCGGAGGTGGGGTGTTGCATTTGGTATCAGAGCATATGGTTTACGAGAAGGGATAAAAAGGTTTTTAAAACTCTTTGAAAAACTATTTTCAAAACCAAGTATTAAGTATTTTCCAAAGAAAAGTCTAGTTTATTTTAAAGGCTATTCCCCAAAAAGCCATTAGCAAAATTCCTTCGTTTTTCTCCATTCTGAATCTATCTTTTTCTTCGTTTCCAGTATGGCCGACAACTTTGCCATTCCGGAGAGAGTACACGTACCTGTTTGGTATAGGAGACTTTTGGAGGCTAGGGCGACCGAAGTCGGCCCCGCAAATACTACTCCTCCTCCGGTAGTTGATGTTCCTCTTCCTCCTTCCCCTCAGCATCCTCAAATTGACTTCGCCGAGATTTGCCAAGATTTTAAGGCGATGGGTTGCAAGAATTTCTTTGGAACCGAGACTTTTGTAGAGGCAAGGAAATGGTTGAAAGAGACCGAAGATCTTTTAGCCACCTTTGATATAGGTGACCGCAGGAAGGTTTTATTGGCAGTATGGTTGCTAAAGGAAGAAGCTGCACGTTGGTGGGTAGTCACCACCGCTACTAGGCCAATTGAGACTTGGGATGACTTTAGAGGAAGGTTTGGACTAAGGTTCTTATCACTGAAGCAAGGGGACATGACTATTAGGGAATACATAGATAAGTTTAATCAACTGGCTCGGGTCAATTTAGACTTAGTTAATACAGCTCAGAAGAAGGTCCTACACTTTGCTCTAGGATTAAACGAGCCATTACATGGTTTGGCCATGTCTCATATACCCTTGGGGGCGACTTTCGAGAATTTGGTGAATTTGGCCCTACTGCAAGAAGAAGATAACAATGACAAGAAAGAGGTCAAGGCGAATGAGTCTCAAGGCAAGAGAGTAAATTTCGGGAAACGAGGCAAGAATAACAACAACCGCAAGGACAAGCCAAGAGGGAATAGGAAATGCAACTTCTGTAGGGAAGTTGGACATATAGCCAGGGAATGTAGGAAGAAAGAGAAGAGAAAGCGGGGCGAATGCTTTCATTGTGGTGAGTTTGGACATCTCAACAAGGATTGCCCGAGGAAACAAGGGCAAGATCAGACTCAGTGTGCAGGACTATCTGGAGGGCGAGTTCATCCCCTCAACACCGTTCTTCCAGCTTATGATAGAGGTAGTGTTTCTGTAGAAAATCTTGTTTGCATTTTCTGATTTTCCCTGATCGAACTTTGTTCGATTTTGGCACATCGCATAGTTTTACTTCATCTGATCTAGTTGAAAGTTTGCACCTAAGTACTAGTCTGGTTGATGATCCCGTATGTGCTTCAAATCCAATTGGGGGTTCTGCCCGCCTGTTTGTGGTCTGAGTGGATTTGAAAATTTCTATCTTGAATATAGAATTCTCGTGGGATGTTTATATTCTCGGTTTCAGGGGATATGGGTTGGTTTTGGGCATGGAATGGTGTCCTGTTTTGGAGCCATTCTGGGTTTTTGTATATAGGGTTGTGAGGCTCATGACTCGCCTCAGCAGTACCCTTAGAAATTTCTAGCAACCCTAGGGGTCCCGTCATGTTATGTTATCTTGAATCCCTCAACTCGTCTATCGATAGTTTGCAATCTGTGAGGGTGGTCCGAGAATATCCTGATATCTTGGGTGAAGTGAAGGGGTTACCCTTAGACGAGGAATAGATTTCCGCATTATCTGGTTGGTAATACCAAGCCAATTTCGTGGCCGGTTAGGCACATGACCACACGAGATGAGAGCTAAGAAAGTAAGTCAAGGAGTTGCTTGAGAAGAACTTCCTGAG
Organism: Allium sativum; assembly: GCA_030737875.1. NCBI lineage: Eukaryota > Viridiplantae > Streptophyta > Magnoliopsida > Asparagales > Amaryllidaceae > Allium > Allium sativum. Next base: position 841,248,796 of record CM060926.1, read on the forward strand.
ACGAAGCATTTCCGAGTAGGGTGCTCCAGTAGTATTCGTTACTGATGTGGACAGTTTGTGTCGCTTATGTGTTGATTATCGAGAGAGGAATAGATAATCGTTACCAAGGATCAATGATTTGTTTGACCAGCTTATAGGAGCATCTGTTTTCTTTTGATCTAGCTACCGGATTCCATCAGCTTAGGATGGCTGAGGATGGAATTGACAAGACTGCGTTTAGGACTCTAGATGGATTTTTAGAATGGCTAGTCATGCTATTTGGTTTGACTAATGCACCCACATATTGCGTGAACTTGATGAGTAGGGTGTTCAGGGAGTCCTTGAACAAGTTTGTCATGGTCGTCGTAGACGATATTTTGATCTCCTCAAAAGAACGAGGAAGAGCATGTTATACATCTCAAGGAGGAGATGGATACGCTTAGAGCCACCAGTGGAAGGTCAAGTTCTCCAAATGTCACTTTGGAGGAAAGAAGTTGGATTTCTTGGGCGCATAGTTCCTAAGTGAGGCTTAGCGGTGGATTCCGCTAAAGTGGTTGCGGTTTAAGACCGGAAAACTCTGAGGAGGGCAATTGAAGTAAGAAGCTTTCTCCGTTTGGCTAGTTAGTTAGCATTCCCGGAGCTTAGACTTACTCTTCTGGATCAAGAAGGGGGTTTCACAGGAAGAAGACCCGCAGTTGGTCAAGAACATGGACCAGTCGATTCGAGGCGAGATGTTAAGTCACCTCGCTAGGTATATTATAGATAACAAGGGATGACTAAGGCGCGATGAGAGATTATGTGTTCCTCAAGTAAAAGACCTGGTAAAGAAGGTTCTTGAAAATGCGCATCACTCGAGGAAGTGGCCGAGTTGGTCTCAGGATGCATGTTGTGCCACCAGGTTAAGGCCAAGTCATAGAAGCCCAGTGGGCCATTACCTCTATTGGGGGTTTCGCAAGGGAAGTGTGAAAACATCTCGATAGATTATGTGGATAGACTACCTAGACCAAAGAAAGGGAATACGGGTATGTGGGTCATAATAGGTGGACTCATGAAGAGTGCTCATTTCAGTCCGGTGAAGAGCGAGAGGACTGCGTCATGGTTAGCAACAGTTTACCCTCAAGAAGTTGGCCAGTTTTGAAAAAGCCTACAGGAGGCCATGGGTAGGCAACTGAATCTAGGTATGGCCTATAGGCGGATGGTTCATTTTGATTAAGCCTGAGTTATAGAAAATCACGTTTATAAGGGCAATTGGCAACGTGGATTGGTATTTTCAAGAAAAGTTCTGCTGCATGGAATACTTTATAGTAAGTAGACGAGATCCAGGATTCACTGGTGAATTTTGGAGAGCTGGCATGAGATCATGAGGTTATAGTATGTTTAAGCCTGGTAGACAGAAGGAAGAATAAGTGGAAAAGAAAGACGAGAGGCGATAATAAAATGAGTTCCAACTCGAATTTGGGAAATAGGAGTTAGGAAGCCAAGGAATCATGAAGTGAAAGATAGTCAAAGCACAGTGGAGTTAAGCTCAAGGAAACGTGGCTAAGAAGAGTGAAGACTAGATACGCGCATCATATCTCTTTTTAAGAGTGCATCCTTGATCCTTGTTTTCCTGTGGAGCTTGCTGGCAAGTTATCTTTTGTATATATCCTCTCGGTCCCATTCTTGATCTTATTTCTGTTGTAAACTCCATAAGGGGGTTAAGACTCATCGGTTAGTACTATATGTCAAAGTTTGAATGGATTTCTTGTAATCCAAAAAGGAGTTTATCTAGTTTATCTAGTTTATCGTGTCTATCTTGTCATGAGAACCTTAGGTAGAAACCCTTTGGATGAAACATGTATTTGAAACATGTTATGCTTGATGTTTGCAAGTGGTTGCAAGTGTTTGCAAGTGGTTACTCGTGGATGCATTATACACATTAGGCACTAGATCGGCTCACACACTCTTCATGTTGCATATGCATGAGTGTTTATGCTTATTCATGATTGAAAATTGTTGTGCCACCACATGGATGTTGCATATGGATGAATGTTATGTGCACTCATATAGATGCTATGAATTTAGGAATCTGCATACATATGGATTCATTTCACTGACATACATATGCATTAAGGAGGTTTACTGTATCAGTAACCGCCTGATTTACATACATATGCATTAAGGAGGTTTACTGTATCAGTAACCGCCTGATTTTTGCATTAGGTAAGTACATATACACACACTTTTGCATATGTTCATCCAGCATTTAGAATCTTGTAAGGACAATGATTGCTCGTGGATGATGCTTTGAGTAGATGGATGATTGGATGGTAGGATACGTTCTTCCTAACTTGAAGATTTCGGGGACGAAATCCTTTAAGGAGGGGAGAATGTAACAACCCGTATTTTCAACAACCTGTTATAACATAAATCGAGGCAGAATTTAATTCAAAAATCTGAATCAAGGGAAACGGGCTATGCCATTGCGTTCGTCTCGGAAAAATACGCGAAATAGAGTCCGAGTTTTCGAAAATCGGAGTCCGTATGACCCAGTTAAGGCCCATTGAAGTTTTCAGAAAAATCCTAAGTAAAAACAGATTTAAATTTTAAAATTAAAAACTTGGGTTAGGGCAAACTGGCCAGGCGGGAAAAATTCCCGCCCAGGACCCCATGTCGACAGGCCTGTCGACAGGGGTCTTAGCATGTCGACAGCCCTGTCGACAGGGGGTGGCCGGGCTACTTGGCCTGGTGCACCATTTCTGGTTTGGGCTTGATAGGGGGGCTTGGTTCTAGAGAATTCCGGGATCTAATGGACCTAATTGAATCTAGGGTTAATCCTATGGTCCAAATCGCTAGCCTAATCTATAAATAAGACCCTAACCTACCCTAAATCACTCATTATTCAATCTAGTAACTAAACTATGCCAAAATCAAAACTCTCATGGCCTCCACCCTCTTCATGAATCATTCCTATGAAGATTTTGATGTTCATACAATCATTTCTAAGTTGTATGAATGATCATTAGCTTGCATACATCATCAAGTTGCAAGTTTTATTTGCTAAGCTAGTGTTTTTGGGTGTTTTCTTATTGGAGCTTTGTTTTGGAGTTTTATGCTTGCATAAAAAGGGCTTCTCAATCTTTATTAGGAGATTTGTGTCTTCATAATAGTTGTAAGCCCTCTTACCTTCATTTTAGAAACTCTAAAGTTAATATGTGATTTGCAAGTTTATTGAGTTATGCATGTTTATGCAAGTTTGCTAAGCCATGATTTGCAAGTTTATTGAGTTATGCATGTTTATGCAAGTTTGCTAAGCCATGATTTGCAAGTTTATTGAGTTATGCATGTTTATGCAAGTTCACCATGCCATGATTTGCAAGTTTGATAAGTTATGCATGTTTTGCAAGTTCACTATGACATGATTTGCAAGTTTATTGAGTTATGCATGTTTATGCAAGTTCACCATGCCATGATTTGCAAGTTTGATAAGTTATGCATGTTTTGCAAGTTCACTATGACATGATTTGCAAGTTTGATAAGTTATGCATGTTTTGCAAGTTCACTATGACATGATTTGCAAGTTTGATAAGTTATGCATGTTTATGCGAGTCCATTATGCCATGTTATGCATGTTTAATAAGTTATGCATGCTTATGCAAGTTTAAAATGACAAGTTGTGCATGTTTGACAAGTTGTGCATGCTTATGCAAGTTAAAAATGACAAGTTGTGCATGTTTGACAAGTTATGCATGTTTATGGTAATATGCAAGTTCACTATGCTAAGTTATGCGAGTTTAACATGTTATGCATGTTTATGGCAATATGCAAGTTCACTATGCTAAGTTGTACAAGTCTAACATGTTATGCATGATTGTTGTGCAAGTTTATCATGTATGTTGTGCCAAGTTCCCTCTTCCTATCCTTTATGCGTTATTACGAATATGTAAGCGATAGAATGACGTTGGGGGTTTGGGTAAACTTAAAATACATGAAAATATAAGATTGGGAATTTACCTATTAAGTTAGGTCTACCCCTTGGGAATTTACCTATTAAGTTAGGTCTACCCAAGCATTTGTTGACTTGTAATTGTGTTTTGAAATAAAGTGGATATGACATTTAGAAAACATAAGTGTGGCCAACTCGAGGTTGGGTTGAGTTTGTAGCGTAATTCTACCCGGAACCGACCGGCTTAACTAGTGGCTACAAACAATAGAACCCAATGTGAGAAGTTGGTCATGTGGTGCCAAAACCCGAGGTTAGACTAAGTTGTGGTGTAAGCCTACCCGGACCCGCCCGGCCTAACTAGTAACCACAACAAAGGTCTAATGTGAGAGGTTAAGGTGCATTAAGTTAATTAATGCCTCATGATTAGGGTTAAGTCAGGGTCCACTAATACTTAACCAATTTGGGAATTCGAGGGATTGAAATGGGGTTAAGTGGTGAACCGTTGGTTACACTTAACTAGTTTAATTCATGATTAGTGAAGGGTTAAACCACACTTAACCCTCTTAGAAAACCCTAGCAACGTGGTCTGTTCTAACAGTAATCCCAGTTTGGTATCTTTCACAACCCTAGAAGCTAGGCTAGGGCGGGGCACGATTACTGGACGGATGTAAGCGACCAAAGGGCGATGGCCGAGTGGTACAGCGGTGCGGGTTCAGGCGGGCTACGGACGTGCACGTAGTCCGGTGTTGGACAAACTCGAGGCACGGGTACCAGTAGGTTAGGGCTGTGCATTATTGCTTAAGTGTCCGGGGTTGACACCCGAGGGCTTGATACACCCAAAGGTGGACCCAGCACAGACTAACTATGACCATATGTGGGCCATATGGACACCAACACTTGACGTGTTAGGTTTATAGGGAGCCGATCGACTAGACCGTTGGGCTGGACCTTATATTAAGGTCACTTCATGTTATTGGGTCAAAGCTTGGGCCAAGGGATCAATACCTGTTATGTTGGTTTGCTAGTACACCGTGGTGCAAAAACTTAACCTTGTTTTATGCGATGACACCTCTATCTATCTTGTAGTTGATTTATCATGCCAGTATGTTGTTATCTATGATCATCTCAGTTTCCATCATGATGTTAACTTTATTAGTTTATAGACTGATCGTAGCAGGGCTTACTCAGTCTTTTTGACTGACTTGTTTTCTTTCGCCTCTTTTCTTCCGTTTCCCCCCCAGGTTCTCAGGGAGGGAATACTGGAGCCTAGCTTGGATTTTAGCTGCCTCTTTGGATAGCTCAAGTATGCTTTGGACTTGAGCCGCTATGGTTTATCACTCTTATTTGGGGATAGTACTTATGTATTTCAGTTTATCAGATGATGTATTTATCTAGACTTGTAATTTTGGGAAATTGACATTTTGATGTACCAGACTTGTGTTTTGAAATGGTTTATAAATCTTCCGCTGTTTTATTTACTTACTCTGTTTATATATATATATGTCATGTCCTGCCTTGCTATATCATTATGCATGTTTACCTTGTTTTAAAAACGCCCCACCAAAGTCAGAGTTGCTTGCAAGAGCCACCCTGGCGGAGGTGGGGTGTTACAAATATAGTTTTGAAATCAAAGAATCGATATATATATAAATAGAATTGAAATATATCGAATAATGAAGCTGCAGTTCGTGTTTTGAAATCGTGATTACAAACGATTAGTGCGGGAGATCCGACCATCGGATTTTCCCGAAACCGAAACCGTTGGGTTCGCTTTGGAAATATCTTTCCAACGACACCAACTTTATAAAGATCCAACGGTTGGATTGTCTAGAATGTTTAATTCAAATCTGAAGAAAAACAGCACCAGAATCGATTATATATATATATATATATAATTAATTAAATTAAATCGAATAACGACGCTGCAGTTCGTATTTTGAAATCGAAACTTCAAACGATTATACCGAGAGATCCGACCGTCGGATTTTCCCGAAACTAGAACAGTTGGAATCGTTTTGAAAAGATCTTTCTAATGATATAAATTTTGTGAAGATCCAACAGTTAGATTTTAAGATATGTGTAAATCAAATTTGAAGAAAAACAGCGCCACGGCCGCGTTATGGCCGAAGCGTCGTTTGAATAAATTGGCTATTTTAAAATAAATAAAAATAGCGATAAATCGTTATAAAATATTATAAATGATATGGAAGTGAAATTTAGAAACTAACTAAAGGTTGGCTAAGTCGAATGGTTTCCTGGATATTGATATAATGTTGGTTTCGGCCTTCGGGGTTAATATTTGGGAAATCGTTCTCTTACTGATTTACGGTTAGTGACTAATGAACTGGAATATGGCGTATGCGTGTTTGTGTTGCACTTGTTTATTATATACGTGAGTTGCTCCGAAAGACCGGGTCTATCCCATTCTGAATTACTGAATCGACGATAAGGAATCGAAGATGAAGACGGTGGTCGATGATCGGAGATCTTCACCTCGTTTGGATGGTAACTGATGTCCTGATTGGGAGGCATCCCGAAATATGTATAATGAGTGGTGATCGTCCAGATGTACGTGGTGATCGATGGGATTTCGAGGTATATAGTGCCTCCGGTTTCGTTCAGACCCAGAACGGACTTGCAAATGGACGCTGTGTCTGACATTGGAATTTATTCTGTGTGATTGATAGCCATCAGTTGCATGGTGTGAATTGCCTGTGTGACATGCTAAGACGCAGTGATCAAGGCTTCTGTTGAAAAGCAAAGTCTTGTGGTGATGATCAAAGCACCATCTGTGTGGCGTAGCTTTGTGTATAACGTGAATTCGCGAGCCTCACACCCCGGTATGAACCAGAAATGGGAGAGGACCTCAGGGGGGACATGCGTTTCTTTCTAGCTAGAAGTGGCATCAGTGGTTTTACACGCCCTGACGAGTTTGACTTATGTGGTTGTTATTGTTGCAAGGCGCCTCGGTTAGATCGGACGATCCGGATCCGATGGAGTCATTCGTTGGCTCATTTACGCCCCAAAGGGCGGGGAAACGTAGTGTTCAGGCATTATAATCCACTCCGTGTGGACCGGCCCTGAGGATCCAAAGGCTTTAATGAGTACTTGCCTGAGGCTCGGGCTAGAAAATCTCGAATTCGGTAAGGACTATCTTTTTCCTTGGTTCAGGACGGAAATCTAATTTCCAAATACGACATCGTGCGGTTTTGATTGTATACCTATATATGGCGACATAGTGATATGGGGCATTAATGCCGTCTATGATTGATACTCATGATTAGAAATTGCTTTTGAAACATATAAACACTAGTAATAATATCAAATGCTTTTGTTTTATTCGTATCAAGCATATTTTGGCCATTATAAGGTAAAAACTCTATCCTCCGGTTTGCGTTGCATTGTGTGATGGGAACTGAGTCTTATAATGGCTTCATTTTTATAAGAAGCATTGCGATGTTTAAAAGAATTATTTGTTTTAAAGCACTGGCAATCCGATGGAGTAAACCAGTTCCACGAAAGTGGCGTGGTATTGTGATTAGCCATATTTTAAATGTGTTGAGTAGATTTCTCATACCAGTCCCATGACTGACTCGTAGTTTGTTTCACTTTCAAACTCGGGTGCCCCTTTTTCTACACGGGAAGCCTAGTGTTCAGGTTTAGCAAGCTTTTTATGGATAGCTGGAGCTGAAGATGGATTCTATCATTTATCTCTTTTAATGCTGTTCAGCTCCTATTGTACATTATGTTTTGTTTTCCGCTGTAGACATTTATGTATAGCTGAACTGTATTTGTACTAAGTATGACCCTATATACTGTGTAACTCTGATGATTACATTTATCCAGTGTATTATTTATACATTATCTGGTGTATTTATTTAATTCTGTTCAGTTATTTCTGTTTATGTGTTATATTCCAAAGATTACCCTTGTCACCGTCAGTACGGGGTTTGGGGTCGTCACAATGTGGTATCAGGGCTTTGGTTAAGCTTAGTGCTAGAATATAACATATTAACGAACTCGTCAGAAATAGAACCAGTAGTGTTCTAGGACGAGTAACTCATTATAGATAGGATCAGTAATATCCTAGTATGAGTAAAGCAGAATGGAATACACCCCAGTAGACACATTTACATTCAAGTATTTGTCTCTATATTTTGAAATTTCTTTTCTGTTGACCTGACACTTGATCTGCTATTTGGAGAAGTACTAGAAAATGAGTGTCAGAAACAGAAGAAATGCAGAACCTGATCTAGAGGCTCTATTAAAGAGATATCGAAATCTGGGCGGAGCACAGTTCTCGGGCAATGAATCTATAATTCAGACTCAAGCTTGGATGAGTTCGGTCGAAAGAATATTTGAACGTATCCAGTTGAGAGATGATCAGAAAAGATTAGTAGCATCTTGGGCGCTTAAAGAAGAAGCTTTAATTTGGTGGGAAACAATCATCAAAGAAAATCCATAAGGTGATATCACCTGGGATAGATTCAAAGAGATTTTCCTAGAAAGATTTACTCCTCCTGAAGCGACTGAGCGATTATGTGATGAATTCTCTTATCTGATACAAGGAGATATGACCATTCCAGAATATCATAAGAAATTCAACGAACTTTCTCACTTTGCTCCTCATCTGATTCAAGATCCAATGAGGAAGAATCTGAGATTTATTCATGGCATGCAAAGGAAATATCATAATGTGTGATGAGGAATGTGAAGCTTCCTTTTTCTGAAATGATATACATGGCTTATCAGTATGAAGATCTCCATAAGAAAGGTATGTTGCGAGACGAAGAGGAAGTCAGCTCGAGTAACAAAGTGGAGTCTATGACTGATAGTCCTGAGGTCAATAAGAAGCCCAGTGCCAAGAGGAAAAGGGCTAAATCTGGGAAAGAACCAGCAACGGCTGCCGTATGCCTTAACTGCAATCAGAAGGGCCATTTGTCCAGAAAATGTAAATCTTTAAAGAAACAAAAGAAGAATGCAAACCTACTAAGAAAAAGAACCCACATGGTGCAAGGTACATTTACCATACTTTGCATTACCAATTAGTTCTCTACTCTGTTGTTATTTTCTTTCCATGGATGTGCACTTTTAATTCTATAGTCTGAATGATTTTAAAAGAATATAGAAATTGATTAGTATATTTTTGGAAAGTTAAAAACAAATTGCTTGTTGTTTGCATTGTGTGATAGTAAATTGGATTAATTAAATTATTGAAACGATAGTTAATTTAATCAATAAGAGAATAATGGTAGAATTTATTCGATTAAATCACACATTGAACTGATATGAAAATAGATAGAAGTGTATATACATGTGCATTATATATGTTTGAACAGGTAAATGGATAGCTATTGAGTAAAGGTTTTATTTGCGTGCCCGACAAATAGGTAAACCTTAATGAGTTGGATGCGAAATATTATTATATCAACTCCTGTGAATGCCATTGGATGCGGAGTGCTAGTTGTTCTGTGTGTAATAATAAACATCGCCGTAGGATAGTAACAATTAATTTTTGAACTACACTACATGGCATACTTCTTGAAGATAGGCATACTTCATCATATACCACATAAGCATTTGGAGCTTGTGTGACGAGGTGGAAGATTTACCATACGAGCGAGAGGCTTGTATGGCGATGACTATATTTTACAGGTTGAACTGATGACTGATATGGACCATATAAAATTGTAACGATAAATTGCCAGAATAATAAAACCCCACACGAGTCTGGAGTTGACAATAATCACGTCTCTCTAGTCATTAGATACGGCACATGGATTATTTATTTCCCACACGGGACGAGGTGACGAGGATTTATCCTTTGGAGCAATTAAAAATACACACTCCCTCGGGATTTGACAGGGTGACGAGAATTTATTCTCTGGAGTTATTATCTATACACGCTCCCCTGTAAACATCATATTATATCACTATAAATATGTGTATGCTTTATAGGATTTATTGGGTACCTAATACGGCCCAATAAATTTCCAAACCTCTCCCCGTACAAAGGAGGTTATGGCGAAATTTTTCAAAAATTCCGGGTGTTAGCCAAATTTTTGAAGAATTTGAAAATTCTCAGAAACTGAAAAGTTGGAGAATGGAAGCCAGATTGAACGTAGGGTTGATTAATCAAACCGCTTTCGACTTTGTTCCTTTTCGGGGATGAAAAGTTTTAAGTGGGGGAGATTGTAACGACCCGGAAAGTCTGAACCATTTTTTTTTAAACTAGCTAAAATAGTGGATTTTAAATATTTAAAATAAATATTTTAAATAATAACGAAGAAAAGTAAGTTTGAATCGACATTGAAAATAAATATAATTACTTTGAATTAGAAACAAGGCCTGAAATGGCGCGGTAGTTTCAAAATTTGAATTCAAACTTTGACTGACTGTACCGGGTGCAAAACAAAACGGATTTGAGTGAAACCAAAAATATTTAAATCTGTTAGTGAATACCTTTCTAACGAATCTGAAAAATCGAAATTTCATTGCGAGAAGCAAAAGTTATGGCCAAATGAATTTTCAGAAAGGTCGCTATGGAATTTATATAGCCCGTGAAAATGGCCATTTTGCAAACGACTTAGGAATTCGAAATGCGTTGTACCAATGTCCAGCTAGCATGGGACGGTCGTCGAAAGAAAACAAAAGAAGAGAGAAGAAAGGAATTTGAAACTATGAATTGACAAGGAACCTGTAGTATCTATCACAGCGCATGGAATAAAATATAATAATCACATAACTTTGACTTAAAACAGACGAGACAGTGCATAAGCTGAAAACCAAATCACCATAGCAGTGGAATCCATAATATAGCTTATGATCCAACATCATTATTACAACTTCAAATTTCTGTCTTTAAAGCAAAAGAAAGAAAAGGTACACTACTAATTCCCAAGTAGTGACCAGCTACAACACGGAGTATATATGTATATCATACGCGGAAGCCTCCTGCTCGTCTCCAGACAGCTACTCGCGCATTACCACCTAACTTGTCTCTAGTCTGCTCGTTTAGGAGCACCCAGATCAATAAGAAGAGACATAAAACTCTGGGTCAGACAAAAGTCTGGTATGAGCGATAAGCAACAAAACAGAACAATAACAGGTATAATCCAATCATACCTGAACCTGGACCTGCAACCAAAGAGTTAGCACAACAAGATGTACAATACTCTAAGGTAATACTAATATAAAGTGTAAAAGTAATATGGGGTGTGCATGATATGGTGATAGCAAACATCAAACATAACAACCATCCTCACATCTCTCACTCATTGCGTAAAGCATACGATATCCACCGCTTGATCACCCAATCCTTTGCTACGATCACTTTGCTCCATGGAGTCACAATGACCCCATTGCACTGATCCGTAACCACTAATCCGTCTCTCAGTGGTGAACTAAAGTTATGGATATCGATAACCCCTTTGCACAAGTCCCGCAGCAAAGTCCAACTCATGAAGTTAACTCGTTGACCCCCTTTGGGATCCTGAGTAATAACCTCTCATTTGGACTACCTTTGCATCTCGGGTTTTGGTCATTTTCCCATCATGTGACTATTCAGTTCAGTTCATGATCCTCCATATCGACTCATAATGCTCCAAAGCTTCGGTTCGTGATCAGCTTCCTCGGTTCATGGCTCGAGTCAAGCTTCGACTCGTGTCACCCCCTTGGCTTCAGTTCGTGGTCATCATCTAGGCTCAGGTCCTCCATCGGTTCGTGAGCAGCTCTGATTTGTGGCCATCAACCGGTTTGGTTCGTAGCACCCTCTCCAGATCGGTTCGGGTCATGGTGCCTCACTGGGTTTGGTTCGGTCGTGATGCTCCTCTTGGTCGAGTCGTGATGATCCCATCGGTTGGGGTCGTGTTCTCTGGCTCATGAGTGATTCTCTTCAAGCATCGGATCGTGATTAGCTTCCTCAGTCGGTTCGTGGCACACTCCAAGTGAGCTGGTCGGTTCGTGAGGGGTGTCACGATCGGGGTCGGTTCGTAGGGGAGGGGCGATACGATCCGGTTCCTGCACAGCTTCCTACGACTTCCAACGACTGTTTTTACGCCACATGACGACGTTTTCGACCATTCTAACTGTTCTAAACAACCATAAAACATGCCAAACAGTCATAACAACATGTACAATCATTTATAAACACCAAAACCATAATTTAACATGTATATAAAGATCAAACATACCCAAAAACCTGTGTTTTCCCTTTAATCCCCTTAATCAAGATTTAACCTTACGATTAGTTAGCAAAACATGTCCAAATTAACCCAAATTTCTAACAGAGGCATAAAATATTATTTAAGAATTTCTAAACATTTTTCCAGAATTTTAACATGCATAATTTCGTTAATTAACACTAATCACCCATAATTACCCGTAATTAGTGAAAAACAATGCAAACCACTCACCTTAGCCAAAAATTACTTATAGATCTGAAAGTTTCTCTGATATAAGTCGAATCTCTGTGTGTTACAGCAACTCTATCCCAAACTTGATGCTAATTTGCCTTGATTTGATGTAGATTAGGCTAATGCTTGACTAAACGACGATTAGAAGGTGTTTTAGGAGTTGGAGGCCATTGTTAGGGTTGAAGAGAGGTAAGTGGCGGCTGGAAAATGACAAAAAAAAAGGTTTCTCCAACCCTAATCAGCCCCCATATAGCTCTAATCCCGAAATCCCCCAATGGGCCTAGCAACTAATCACCCGGTTAAGCCCAATTAAGCTGTTTTTCACCTTTTAAACATTAATTCAGCCATATTTCCCAAACGGTAAGTCTATTTGACAAGTGTGACCACTCTACGGAAAGGTAAACCATCATACGGATCCAATAGGAGTGATTTTAGGTCAAAACTCCTTACCAATCAAAAGTTATAGGCGAAACAAGATTCACTAGGGGCAAAATGGTCATTTAAAAATCGGCAAAAATCGTGAACATTGGAAATGACCCCAATAGTCATTCCCCAAAGTTACACGACCATACGACCTCGTGTGAAGACAAAATAAATATCCTACGATCCTCCGATGTGTAGAATGTGGGTCATTATATTCTCCCCCCTTAAGAAATTTCGCCCCCGAATTTCCTTAACCAAAACATACAAAGGTTCCCACATGCCTATCAATTATTTGCAATCAATCAAACATACATAACAAACACAACAAGCCTATCCTAGCATGCGGCTTACGAATGAGGGAAGAAACTATCACTATTAAAATCTTACCAGGCAAAGAGTTCTAAATACGACTTTCTTTTGCTCTCCTCTGTTTCCCAAGTACAGTCTTTCGCATTCCCACCCCACTGGACTTTGACTAGTTTCACCGTCTTCTTTTGAAGTTGTTTCGTGTCGAGTCCGACAATACGAATCGTCTTGTGGTTCCCAACCACTTCGGGTTCTTTCTTGATATCGTCCAACTGATTTGGTGAAATAGTCACATTAGGGTCGTGCACAAACTTCTCTGGGAAACATGAAATACGTTGTGAACTCCCGCCATCTTATCTGAAGTTTCTCTTATTACTTCTGGTCTAAGCACAAATTTCTCACCGGTTTCCAATTAACATAATGGTGAGTTGCATGGTCTTCCGTACAAAACCTCAAATGGAGTCATACTAATACTGGACTGATAATTATTATCATATGCAAGCTCAACTAGATGCAAATGGTCATCCCATGACCCACCAAAATCTAATATACAAGCCCTCAAAAGATCTTCTAATACACGATTCACCTAAATACTATCATGATCCAATCTAGTCCTTGGTAAACCATCAATGAAATCCACTGAGACTTGCTCCCATTTCCGTTCGAGAATTTCCAACGGTTGTAACAACCATTAGGCTCTTTTTTCTCAGTTTTAACTAACTGGCAATTCATTACTTCATCTCTCAATTCATTAACATTGGGTACAACCAGTCTCCCATTCTTTCAAAGCCATCCTTCTCTATCAAGTCCATACTTGCTCATTTCCTTGCTATCGATATCCATTTCTACCTTGGAGATGATTTCCAATAGCTTAGGATCGTTCCTCTGATTGGAACCAATCCGCTCACTCAAAGTCGGTCTGATCGTCTAACTTGATAACATTTCTGGATCCAATCCATACTTATGTCTGAGATCATATCCTATGATATACTCTAGTTGCTTCCATTCAAGGAACATAACATCTAAACTGTCATGTCTCCTATTCAATGCATCAGCTATCGCACCTAGTCCGATAGCACAGACATCCGTGTATGCCGTCATCACTTCATTCTCTATTACCAGAATCCTACAGGTGATAGCTTACTCAAGGGAACAAAAATAGGAACAAACATAGCAACCATAGCATCCACCAAACATGTCCTATCTAGCAACTGTTAAAGCCATAAATACGTTAATACCTACCTGACTGGTCCAACCAATCCCAAGGCTAATGGAAGCCCCGCCTCCATGCATACGTCGATGCCTACTTAATTGGTCCAACAAATCCCAAGGCTAATGGAAGCCCCGCCTCCATACGAACTACCGTACGTCCAATGTATGTTTATCCTCCAAGGATAACTAGATCACGTCTAACAGATCCAAGGTAACGGGCGTCCCCAGATACCCCTTCTTCGAGTCCGCCTAGAACACTCTAAGTATCGACGATTTCTTGTTACTCTCATCAGAAGAGCTACCCACATACTCTAACCCAGTCTCGAGTATCCATTACTGACAAATCTTAAGTCCAACATGAGTCATCTCTCTATTCGTTGCATCTCCAAGATCAACGAACAACCATTTGTCTCTTACGAGTTCAAGTCCAACTTGAATCGTCCTAGCCCTCGTTGCATCTCCACGATCAATGGGCACATCTTATCCCTTCGAAGTTCTACCATTCTTGAACCAAAGAGAACATCAACACAGGGTCCTAAACAGTCCATTACCTTGCAGCTTCCTCAAGTCCCACTCGAGTCATCGTCTAGCCCTATCGAATCCAACTCGGGGCAGTCCATACCATTGAACAGTCTTACCATGCGACGGCTGCACATCACTCCTCGTGTATGCCGAGATATCATTCAATGGAAATTACAACAACTACTTATATCTCACGCAAACCATCCTAGTCGAACTCGACATTCCCTAAGCACAAGCACCAAAGGCCTAAACCAATATCAGACAAGCACTCAAGGAACATCTCTTCCGAATTCAGACAATCTACGTGAGATGATACTAGCAAAACAACTAAGCAATCCAAGCAAACATACATCCATGACTCGAAAAGACCACATTACAACAAATCATGCAAAGACTAGTTGAACGACCTATCGGGTTCGTCACAACTAAAGGTCTATCGACTATCTCAGGTTCCAATCCCAACTTATCTACCAGGTCACTAGCACTACAAGAAAAACCGAGATTAGTGACTGTAACAACCTGTATTTTTAATAACCTGTTATAACGTAAATCGAGGCAGAATTTAATTCTAAAATCTGAATCAAGGGAAACGGGCTATGCCATTGCGTTCGTCTCGGAAAAATACGCGAAATAGAGTCCGAGTTTTCGAAAATCGGAGTCCGTATGACCCGATTAAGGCCCAACGAAGTTTTCAGAAAATTTCAAAGTAAAAACAGATTTCAAATTCAAGTTTGAATTTGAAAATTAGGTCATACAGGGCTAGGCGGGAAAATTCCCGCCAGAGCACCCAAGTCGACAACCCTGTCGACTTGGGAGTCGACTTGGTTGGACCCAAGTCGACAGCCCTGTCGACTTGGTCTAGCCGGGCTGTTTAGCCTGGTGCACCATTTTGAGATTGTGTTGAGTTTAGGGGCCAGATTCGGTTTTAAGGGCTGAGGTTGGAACTAGGGTTTAATCCTAAGGCTAAAATTAGTCCTAATCTCTATAAATAAGGCCCTAACCTAACCCTAAATCATCATTAATCAATCCTACAACTAAACTATGGCAAAATTTTACCTCTCATGGCCTCCACTCTCTTCATACAATTCCTAAATAAATTTCTAAGTGATTTTCCATGCATACAAGTGTTTTCAAGCTTGTATGAGCATCATTAGCTTGCATTCAAGTCAAGTTTCTATATTTGCATCATAAAGAAAGAGTTTTGATCATTTTGGCTCAAGGGATTTTCTATTAAAGCTTGCATTTTGGGTTTAATTGGTTGCATAAGGGCTTTGTCATATTTTTTATGACTTCCTAAGCATAGTAAGCCCTATTCTACTTTCATACTTAAACTCTAAAGTTAAATGTATGATATGCAAGTTTGCCATGATATGCAAGTTTGCCATGATATGCAAGTTTACTATGATGTGTTATGCAAGTTTACTATGATGTGTTATGCAAGTTTACTATGATGTGATATGCAAGTTCATCAAGTTATGTTATGCAAGTTTATATGCAAGTTGCTATGTTATGATATGCAAGTTTATATGCAAGTTTTGCCATGTTATGTTATGCAAGTTTATCATGTTGTGATATGCAAGTTTATATGCAAGTTGCTATGTTATGATATGCAAGTTTATATGCAAGTTTTGCCATGTTATGTTATGCAAGTTTATCATGTTGTGATATGCAAGTTTATATGCAAGTATGCCATGTTATGATATGCAAGTTCATCAAGTTATGTTATGCAAGTTTGGGTTGAACATTTTGTTCATACTATCATGTTATGCAAGCTTATCTTGGGTTTATGAACATAAAGCTTCAAGCTTTATGCTAAAGGTTGCATTTTGGCAACATGTAAGTTATCATATCCCTTATGATAACTTGCATGTGAGGCTAAATGCGAGCCTATGGCCATCTCTACATGTCATTTATCACCATGTATCACCAATATGCTAAGTTTGGTTTTATGCATGCTTTTGAGGCCTAAAAATGTAATATGCAAGTATATGAACATATGTACATTTCATATGCCACCATGTTAAACTTGTGGCTTCAACACCTTTATGTCATGATTATGCCAAGTTCCCTCTTTCTATCCTTTATGCGCTATTGCGATATGTAAGCGATGGGATTGCGTTTGGGGTTGGGTAAACTTAAAAGACATAAAAACATAAGCTTGGTAATTTACCTATTAAGTTAGGTCTACCCTTTGGGAATTTACCTATTAAGTTAGGTCTACCCAAATGCTTGAAAACTTGTAACATGTTTTGGAAACATGATGGACATGACACTTAGAAAAGATAAGTGTGACCAACTCGAGGTTGGGTTGAGTTTGTAGCGTAAACCTACCCGGAACCGACCGGCTTAACTAGTGGCTACAAACAATAGGACCCAATGTGAGAAGTTGGCCATGTTGTACCTTGAACCCGAGGTTAGACCAAGTTGTGGTGTAAAGCTACCCGGACCCGCCCGGCTTAACTAGTAACCACAACAAGGTCTAATGTGAGAGGTTAAGGCGCATTAAATTAATTAATGCCTCATGATTAGGGTTAAGTCATGGTCCACTTAATACTTAACCAATTTGGGCTTGGTAGATTAATCGGGGTTAAGTCGTGAACTCATCGTTACACTTAACCAAGTTAATCCATGATTAGCAAGAGGGTTAAACCGTACTTAACCCACTAGAAAAATCCTAGCAATGGGGGTCCACTCCAGCAGTAATCCCAAGTTTGTATCATTAAGGCCCTAGGGTCTAGGCTAGGGAGGGAGCACGATTACTGGACTGGAGGTAAGTGACCAAAAGCGACGACAGAGGGTACGCCGGTGTAGTTCTGGGCGGACCATGGTCGTGCACATAGTCCGAAGCCGGGGAAAGCATGCACGGGTACCAGTAGATCGAGACTATGCACTTATGTTTATGGTGTCCAGGGGTTGCCACCCTAGGGATTGATACACCCGACGGGAGACCCTGCACAGTCTGACTACAATTATGTTTGGGCCGTATTGACACCAACACGTGACGAGTTAGGCTTAGGGAGCCGATCAACTAGACCGCTTGGTTGGACCTCGTAGGGTCATTTCATGCTATTGGACCTTGTGTTAGGGTCACTTCATCTTATTGGGCCAAATCCTGGGCCAAGGGATCAATACTTGTTTATTCAAGTCATGTTAGTTTGCTAGTACACCTGTGGTGCAAAACCTTAACCCTGATTATGCGATGACACCTTTATCTACCTTGTTAGTTAATCATCATGCTAGTATGTTGTTATCCTTATGTTCATCCCTGCTGCTCATACCAGTTAACTTTATCAGTTTACATTGATTGTAGTAGGGCTTACTCAGTCTTTTTGACTGACCTGTTTTCTTTCGCCTCTTTTCTTCCGTTTCCCCCCCCCCCAGGTTCTCAGGGTGGTAACGTTGGAGCTTAGCTTGGATTTCGGATTGCTTGCTTGTGGGATTTTAGCTCATGTACGGTCTTGGCATGAAGCTAGCTATGGTTATCACTTATTTTGGGGATAGTACTTATGTATTTCAGTTTTTCAGCAATGTTGTTTTTATCTAGACTTGTGTATTTGGAAAGTTGACATTATGTTGTACCAGACTTGTTTTGAAATGGTTTGAAATCTTCCGCTGTTTTATCTATGTTATTTACTCTGTTTACATATATACATATGTTTTTGTTCTGCCTTGATATATCATTATGCATGTTTACCTGATTCAAACGCCCCTCCAAAGTCAGAGTGCTTGCAAGAGTCACCCTGGCGGAGGTGGGGTGTTACATTTGGTATCAGAGCATATGGTTTACGAGAAGGAACAAAAAGGTTTTTAGAAAACTTTTGGAAAACTATTTTCAAAACCAAGTATAAAGTATTTTCCAAAGAAAAGTCTAGTTTATTTTAAAGGCTATTCCCCAAAAAGCCATTAGCAAAAATTCCTTCGTTTTTCTCCATTCTGAATCTATCTTTTTCTTCGTTTTCAGTATGGCCGATAACTCTGCTATTCCGGAAGGAGTACACGTACCTGTTTGGTATAGGAGACTTTTGGAGGCTAGGGCGACCGAAGCCGGCCCCGCAGATGTTCCTCCTCCTCCGGTAGTTAATGTTCCTCCTCCTCCTCCAGTAGTTAATGTTCCTCCTCCTCCTGTTGCTGAGGTTCCTCTTCCTCCTCCCCCTCAGCATCCTCAAGCTGACTTCGCAAAGACTTGCAAAGATTTCAAAGCAATGGGTGGCAAGAACTTTCAAGGCACTGAGACTTTTGTAGAGGCCAGAAATAGGTTGAAAGAGACCGAGGATTTATTTGCTATCTTTGGGTTAGACGATCAGAGGAAGATTTTGTTGGCGGTTTGGCTTATGAAGGATGAAGCCGCTTATTGGTGGGTGGTCACCACCGCTACTAGGCCAATTGAGACTTGGGATGACTTTCGGGGAAAGTTTGGACTAAGGTTCCTATCACTGAAGCAAGGGGACATGACTATTAGGGAATACATAGATAAGTTTAATCAACTGGCTCGGGTCGGTTTAGACTTGGTTAACACAGCTCCGAAGAAGGCCCTATACTTTGCTCTAGGATTAAACGAGCCATTACATGGTTAAGCCATGACTCATATACCCTTGGGGGCAACTTTTGAGAGTTTGGTGAATATGGCCCTACTCAATGAAGAGAATAGGAGTGACAAGAAGGAGATCAAGATGAATGATACTCAAGCCAAGAAGACTGATTCCCAGTGGAAAGGAAATCAGGGTAATCCAAGTGGTCAGAGCAGTCATGGCAATCAGAACAAGAACAAGAGTCAAGGCAACAAGGGGAACAACAACAAGGGCAATAACGACAAGAGGAAGTGCCATTATTGCGGTTCAGTTGGGCATCTTATTAAGGATTGTAGGAAGAGAAAAAGGAAGAGTGGTGAATGCTTTCGTTGTGGTGAGTTTGGACATTTCAGCAAAGATTGCCCGAAGAAGCAAGGGCAAGGTCAGACTCAGTGTGCAAGACCATCTGGAGGGCGAATTCATCCCCTCAACATCGTTCTTCCAGCTCATGATCGAGGTAGTGTTTCTGTTAAAAGCCCTGTTTACATTTCTGATTTTCCTATTCGTACTTTGTTTGATTCTGGCGCATTGCATAGTTTATTTCATCTGATCTAGTTGAAAGTTTGCACCTAAGTACTAGTCTAGTTAATGATCCCGTGTGTGTTTCAAATCCAATTGGGGGTTCCGCCCATTTGTCTATTATCTACATGGATTTGAAAACTTCTAGCTTGAGTATAGAATTCTCGCGTGATGCTTATATTCTCGGTTTCATGGGGTATGGGTTGATTTTGGGCATGGATTGGTTGTCTAGTTTTGGAGCCATCCTTGATTTTTGGGCATAGGGTTGGGAGGCTCATGATTCGCCTCGGAAATACCCTAAAAATTTCTTGTAACCCTATGGGTCTCGTCATGTTGTGTTATCTTGAATCCCTCAACTCGTCTATCGATAGTTTGCAATCGGTGAGGGTGGTTCGAGAATATCCTGATATCTTGGGTGAAGTGAAGGGGGGTTACCCCTAAGCGAGAGATTGATTTCCGCATTTATCTGGTTGATAATGCCAAGCCAGTTATGTGGCCGGTTAGGCACATGGTCCCGCGAGATGAGAGTTAGGAAAGCAAGTCAAGGAGTTGCTTGAGAAGAACTTCATTAGATGAAGTATATCTGAAGGGAGAGCGCCTGTAGTATTTACTACCAAGGCAGATGGTTCTCTTCGACTTTGTGTTGATTGTCGTAAGTTAAACAAGGAGTATAGACAACCATTGCTAAGGATCGATGATTTGTTCGATCAGCTTGTAGGAACATCTGTTCTCTCTTGATCTTGCTACTGGATTCCATCAGCTCAGAGTAGCTGAAGATAGTATAGACAAGACTGCGTTCTGAACTCCGGATGGATTCTTAGAATGGCTGGTCATGCCATTCGGTTTGACTAATGCACCCGCCTACTTCGTGGACTTGATAAGTAGGGTGTCTAGGGAGTTCCTGAACGAGTTTGTGGTAGTCTTCGTAGATGATATTCTGGTCTTCTCAAAGGATAAGGAAGAGCATGCAAGGCATCTCGTGGAGGTGATGGATACGCTTAGAGCGCATCAGTTGAAAGCCAAGCCCTCCAAATATCATTTTGGAGAAAAAGGAGTTAGATTTCTTGGGCACATAGTTTCTAAGCTAGGCTTAGTGGTGGATCCTGTTAAAGTGGTCGCGGTTCAAAACCGAAAAGCTCCGACGAGGACAAGTGAAGTAAGAAGTTCTCTCGGTTTAATTAGTTAGTTAGCGTCCCTTGAGCTTAGACCTACCCTTCTGGATCAAGTAGGGACTTCATAGAGGGAAGACCCGCAGTTAGTCGAGATCATGGACCAGTTGATTCGAGGCGAGATGGTAAGTCACCTCGCTATAGATGACAAGGGATGGCTAAGACGCGATGAGAGAAAGAAGGTTCTTGAAGATGCACATCACTCAAGGAAGTGGCCGAGTTTGTCCCAAGGTGCATGTTGTGCCAACAGATCAAGGCCGAGTCATAGAAGCCCGATGGGCTATTACATCCATTGGAGGTCCCCGCAATGGAAGTGGTAAGGCGTCACAAAGGATTTCGGGGATGGACTGCCTAAGTCAAGGAAAGGGAATACGAGCATGTGGGTCATAGTAGGTAGACTCACGAAGAGTGCTCATTTCACTCCGGTAAAGAGCGAAAGGATTGCATCATAGCTAGCGATAGTTTATTTTCAAGAAATAAAGCAGTTGCACGAGGTTCCCTAAAGTATAATTAGTAACCATGACTTAATCTTCACTAGCCAGTTTTGGGATAGTCTACGAGAAGTCATGGGCAAGCAACTGAATCTAAGCACGGCCTATCATTCGCAGGCAGATGGTTCATTGGCAACATGGATTGGTATTTTCGAGAAAAGTTCTGCTGCGTGGGATACTTTATGGTAAGTAAACGAGATCCAGGATTCACTAGTGAATTTTGGAGAGCTTGCATGAAATCATAAGGTCATGGTTATGTTTAAGTCAAGAATGATAGTAGAGTAAGTGAAAGAGGAAGACGAGAGGCGACAATGAAATGGGTTCCAACTCATATTTGGAAATAAGAGTTAAGAAGCTAAGAAATCATGAGGTAAAAGACGGTCAAAGCACAGGGGAGTTAAGCTCAAGGAAACGTGACTTAGAAGACTGAAGGCTAGATACGCGCATCATATCTCTTTTTAAGAGCATATCCTTGATCCTTGTTTTCCTACGGAACTTACTCGCATGTTATCTTTTTATGAATATCCTCTCGGTCCCATTTTCGGTCCTATTTCTGTCGGGAGGTATGACTTATTGGCTAGTGATACATGTCAGGGTTTGGAGGGGTCCGTTAGGTTGACTAAACCTTTTGGGCTTTTATAGAATATGGGTTGGGTTAGGAAAGGATTTCTTGTAATCCGAAAGGAGTATATCCTGCTTATCTTCCCGACCTCTTTGTAGCATATCTTTTGCTATCCATGTTTGTCTTGATTATCTAGTTTATCATGTTAATCTTGTCATGAGAACCTTAGGTAGAAACCCTTGGTTGAAACATGTATTTGAAACATGTTATGTTTGATGTTTGCAAGTGGTTGCAAGTGTTTGCAAGTGGATACTCGTGGATGCATAATACACGTTAGGCACTAAGATCGGCTCACACACTTTCATACCGCATATGCATGAGTGTTTATGCTTATTCATGGATGAAAACTTGTTATGCTATCACGTGGATGTTGCATATGGATGAATGTTATGTGCACTCATGTAGATATTATAAATTATGTTAGGAATTTGCATACATATGGACTTATTTCACTAACATATTTTGCATTAAGGGGGTTTACTGAATCAGTAACCTCCTGATTTTCGCATTAGATAAGTACATATATACACACCTTTGCATATGATCATACAACATTTAGAACCTTTTAAGGACAATGATTGCTCGTGGATGATGTTTTGAGTAGATGGATGATGGATGGTAGGATACGTTCTTCCTAACTTGGAGATTTCGGGGACGAAATCCTTTAAGGAGGGGAGAATGTAACAACCCGTATTTTTAATAACCTGTTATAACGTAAATCGAGGCAGAATTTAATTCTAAAATCTGAATCAAGGGAAACGGGCTATGCCATTGCGTTCGTCTCGGAAAAATACGCGAAATAGAGTCCGAGTTTTCGAAAATAGGAGTCCGTATGACCCGATTAAGGCCCAACGAAGTTTTCAGAAAATTTCAAAGTAAAAACGGATTTCAAATTCAAGTTTGAATTTGAAAATTAGGTCATACAGGGCTAGGCGGGAAAATTCCCGCCAAAGCACCCAAGTCGACAGCCCTGTCGACTTGGGAGTCGACTTGGTTGGACCCAAGTCGACTTGGCTGTCGACTTGGCTGTCGACTTGGTCCAGCCGGGCTGTTTAGCCTGGTGCACCATTTTGAGATTGTGTTGAGTTTGGGGGCCAGATTCGGTTTTAAGGGCTGAGATTGGAACTAGGGTTTAATCCTAAGGCTAAAATTAGTCCTAATCTCTATAAATAAGGCCCTAACCTAACCCTAAATCATCATTAATCAATCCTACAACTAAACTATGGCAAAATTTTACCTCTCATGGCCTCCACTCTCTTCATACAATTCCTAAATAAATTTCTAAGTGATTTTCCATGCATACAAGTGTTTTCAAGCTTGTATGAGCATCATTAGCTTGCATTCAAGTCAAGTTTCTATATTTGCATCATAAAGAAAGAGTTTTGATCATTTTGGCTCAAGGGATTTTCTATTAAAGCTTGCATTTTGGGTTTAATTGGTTGCATAAGGGCTTTGTCATATTTTTTATGACTTCCTAAGCATAGTAAGCCCTATTCTACTTTCATACTTAAACTCTAAAGTTAAATGTATGATATGCAAGTTTGCCATGATATGCAAGTTTACTATGATGTGTTATGCAAGTTTACTATGATGTGTTATGCAAGTTTACTATGATGTGATATGCAAGTTCATCAAGTTATGTTATGCAAGTTTATATGCAAGTTGCTATGTTATGATATGCAAGTTTATATGCAAGTTTTGCCATGTTATGTTATGCAAGTTTATCATGTTGTGATATGCAAGTTTATATGCAAGTTGCTATGTTATGATATGCAAGTTTATATGCAAGTTTTGCCATGTTATGTTATGCAAGTTTATCATGTTGTGATATGCAAGTTTATATGCAAGTATGCCATGTTATGATATGCAAGTTCATCAAGTTATGTTATGCAAGTTTGGGTTGAACATTTTGTTCATACTATCATGTTATGCAAGCTTATCTTGGGTTTATGAACATAAAGCTTCAAGCTTTATGCTAAAGGTTGCATTTTGGCAACATGTAAGTTATCATATCCCTTATGATAACTTGCATGTGAGGCTAAATGCGAGCCTATGGCCATCTCTACATGTCATTTATCACCATGTATCACCAATATGCTAAGTTTGGTTTTATGCATGCTTTTGAGGCCTAAAAATGTAATATGCAAGTATATGAACATATGTACATTTCATATGCCACCATGTTAAACTTGTGGCTTCAACACCTTTATGTCATGATTATGCCAAGTTCCCTCTTTCTATCCTTTATGCGCTATTGCGATATGTAAGCGATGGGATTGCGTTTGGGGTTGGGTAAACTTAAAAGACATAAAAACATAAGCTTGGGAATTTACCTATTAAGTTAGGTCTACCCTTTGGGAATTTACCTATTAAGTTAGGTCTACCCAAATGCTTGAAAACTTGTAACATGTTTTGGAAACATGATGGACATGACACTTAGAAAAGATAAGTGTGACCAACTCGAGGTTGGGTTGAGTTTGTAGCGTAAACCTACCCGGAACCGACCGGCTTAACTAGTGGCTACAAACAATAGGACCCAATGTGAGAAGTTGGCCATGTTGTACCTTGAACCCGAGGTTAGACCAAGTTGTGGTGTAAAGCTACCCGGACCCGCCCGGCTTAACTAGTAACCACAACAAGGTCTAATGTGAGAGGTTAAGGCGCATTAAATTAATTAATGCCTCATGATTAGGGTTAAGTCATGGTCCACTTAATACTTAACCAATTTGGGCTTGGTAGATTAATCGGGGTTAAATCGTGAACTCATCGTTACACTTAACCAAGTTAATCCATGATTAGCAAGAGGGTTAAACCGTACTTAACCCACTAGAAAAATCCTAGCAATGGGGGTCCACTCCAGCAGTAATCCCAAGTTTGTATCATTAAGGCCCTAGGGTCTAGGCTAGGGAGGGAGCACGATTACTGGACTGGAGGTAAGTGACCAAAAGCGACGGCAGAGGGTACGCCGGTGTAGTTCTGGGCGGACCATGGTCGTGCACATAGTCCGAAGCCGGGGAAAGCATGCACGGGTACCAGTAGATCGAGACTGTGCACTTATGTTTATGGTGTCCAGGGGTTGCCACCCTAGGGCTTGATACACCCGACGGGAGACCCTGCACAGTCTGACTACAATTATGTTTGGGCCGTATTGACACCAACACGTGACGAGTTAGGCTTAGGGAGCCGATCGACTAGACCGTTTGGTTGGACCTCGTAGGGTCATTTCATGCTATTGGACCTTGTGTTAGGGTCACTTCATGTTATTGGGCCAAATCCTGGGCCAAGGGATCAATACTTGTTTATTCAAGTCATGTTAGTTTGCTAGTACACCTGTGGTGCAAAACCTTAACCCTGATTATGCGATGACACCTTTATCTACCTTGTTAGTTAATCATCATGCTAGTATGTTGTTATCCTTATGTTCATCCCTGCTGCTCATACCAGTTAACTTTATCAGTTTACATTGATTGTAGTAGGGCTTACTCAGTCTTTTTGACTGACCTGTTTTCTTTCGCCTCTTTTCTTCCGTTTCCCCCCCCCCCCCAGGTTCTCAGGGTGGGAACGTTGGAGCTTAGCTTGGATTTCGGATTGCTTGCTTGTGGGATTTTAGCTCATGTACGGTCTTGGCATGAAGCTAGCTATGGTTATCACTTATTTTGGGGATAGTACTTATGTATTTCAGTTTTTCAGCAATGTTGTTTCTATCTAGACTTGTGTATTTGGAAAGTTGACATTATGTTGTACCAGACTTGTTTTGAAATGGTTTGAAATCTTCCGCTGTTTTATCTATGTTATTTACTCTGTTTACATATATACATATGTTCTTGTTCTGCCTTGATATATCATTAAGCATGTTTACCTGATTCAAACGCCCCTCCAAAGTCAGAGTGCTTGCAAGAGTCACCCTGGCGGAGGTGGGGTGTTACAGTGACAGATTTTTAGTAGCGGAAAATTCCGTTGCTAATTAGCGGCGGATTTCCATGTGATCTGCAAGGGATAATTTTTTAAATTTTCAACCTTTTTTTCTTTTATTTATTACCATCGTTTTCAGCCATCCCTCACTAAGCCGTTGCAAATGGCGTCAAATTACCGACAGAAAATTTATGCCGCTATTTTCCGCTGCAAATCCAGGCAGAATACCGACAAATATTTATCGAAGCTATTTTGCAGCAAAATTCCAACAGATTTGCAAGAGATGTTTATATTATTTTTCTAAGATATACTTTAGTCTTATTTTTAATAATTATTAACATGTTCAATAACTAATAATTAATTTGTTCTAATTAAAGTCATAATAAATATTAATTTATGTTCTATAATAAATAACTTATAATCATTGCTTATTTAAAGTTAACAAAATAATCTTTGCTCATAGCCAATGTAATTACTAAATTCTTAATTAAGTCATCTGCTTTCATCACAAATCTCAGTCAGTATGCTAGTGTATTTTATGCTAAATCCCAAAATTTTAAATTGTTCTTTTATAATTATTCCCCTAAATAATGAAAATATCAGTTTATTATAATAATTATTTAATAATTAATATTATAATTTAATACTTATGAAACGATATTTAATATTCAATAATTAATTTTAAATAATTGTATTTAATAATTACAGCTGATAATTATAGTTAATACTTATATTTTACAGTTATTGTTGATAATTATTTTTTATATTTTGAAAATTTGAAATAATATTGAATTGATTTGAAATAAATCATAAAGTTTATAAAACCAATTATTGTTTGACACGAAGTAACTAAATTTCTAAACTTTAAAATATTGAAAAAATTCATTTAATAGTTTAATTTAAATTGTATAATACTTCATATTCAAAATTTAAATTTCTATAAATTCCGACTAAGATAAACTACAATTTTTTTAAACACTAGCTCCACAGGTGAAACTTTGGCTCCAACATGTGAAACTTTTGGCTCCATCGTTCGAGTTTCATTCAAGTCTCATAACCCATTGTTGATTTATATTTATTTATTTCCATTTATAAAAAGTTCAATCTACCGATTGCGACTGACATATATTTAACAACTACTAATATTCAAATCTAAATTATCATAGTATTAATAAACAGAAAGTAATAACAAAGTAAGAAAGGATACTTTTCAATACTTATTGATTACAACTAAATTACTAATATCAATTAATTAATGACTAGTTTTAAGTAATTACTTTTAATATTTGAAAATTACTATCAGATAAGTGAAAAGTAACAATAATTAATGATTAATAATTAAGACTTAAGGATTAGTAAGTAATATTTATCAATGAAGAGAAAATATTTAGTACTTAATATCTAATAGACACGATTAATTATTATATTTAATAATTAATATTTCAAAAAAAGTCAAATTAAAAAAAAAACTGAATTTTCGAAAACACAAAAATAAAGGATTATAATTCTTTTAATGAACTTAAAATTTGTATATTCATATTTTCGAAAAAATTCAAAATTATTAAACAAGAGAGAAAATCAACAATATTAAATAGTTTTTATAAATTTTGATATTCAATAAATAATATTAGATATATAAAATTAATAATTACCATGAATAGTTAATAACTAACACCATGTATATAATAATAATGACATTTAATTTTTAATGTTTAGTTATTATTAGGAAGTAATAACTAATCATTATTAAATAATAAACAAGAATTAGCTAATAATTAATAGTTATATTACAAAACACATTACAACTTTTGTATGATACAAAACATTGCGTTCGTATACATATATTTGATTTATTTTGTAACTTCAAATTTTCTATTTTTACTTCCCTTAAAAAGTATAGTTCAAATTTTCTACGTTTCCCGCCAATTTAAATTTTTCCTCCAACGCACAATTTTTTGGCTCGAACGCACTTATCAAACCCTAACATATTTCACAAGTGACGTTCAGCCTAATCAGGAGTAGCCGCCACTACCACATACCATTCCAATTCGTTCGAAAAAAATAACCTAATTCCAAAAGAAAAAAATGGCGTCTACTCCCCATTTATAATTCAATTTCCAGCATCTCCGAGCACCAAAAAATTGGCGACTTTATCTCCCTTTGATTTCCAGGATCTCCGAGCATCCAGCGATTTTGAGCAATCAAGTGTATTGGGTGTTTTCTAGTTTATTTATTATTTATTTTATGCTTTTATTTTCTCGTTCATGCGCGGTGGCCCTTTTCCCTTAGATTCCTTCTAGATCTCTTCAATAACTCATGTTCCCCTCACATATGACTGATTTTGAGCAATCGAGGGTATTGGGCGTTTTCGGTATTGGGTTTGATTTGGATCATTTGGGTTTTTTGTGAGTACCAATGTTGTTCGTTTATGCATCTTTGCTTTAGATTGGTTTTGTTGAGAGCAATTGTTTTGTTTTTCTGTTGTTTACTGATTTGAGTGGTTTATATTGTTTGGAGATGTGCTGTTTGGCATGTTTCTTTCTAGTTTTCCACTGGAAAAAAAAGCGTATGTCACTATTGAATTTTATTTTAGAAATGCTTTCATATACTTACATCATTCATTAATGGCTATAATATTTATTACAGGTAGGGAATTTTTAGTATCATTTTAAATTCATACTTTGGTGGTTTTATATGCTTGTGTTTTCTGTGTATTGTTCTATTCAATTTGAAAGACAGAATATATGACGGGTTTTGGATTCACAAATGCAGTGAGAAAGTAAAGCATCGACCCTCATGTTTTGGTATGCTTTGCAACGTTTTACAGCTACAAACTAATTTTAAACTAGTGATGTTAATTAGCTTTGGTATGCTTTGCAACGTTTTACAACTGCCATGGGATTAACGACCACACTCATATTCGATGGATATCGCATGCAAGGTTTAAACTATCCGACCCAAAGTTACGATGAGTGAAAGTCTACCCAAAGTTACTATGCATAGTTCATTGATTTACCTCATACGTATACCCAAAGTTAGGAAAGCTAAATCTGAGAAGCCTGCTGCTCGGGTCAGGAAAGCTGATGTTGCCAATCCGAAGGTTGCTGTTTGAAATCGAAGAAGGTTTACACCTAAGGCTAAGAGCATGGCACCTGCAAGTAAAGTGTCAAAGAAAAGTACCCCAACGAAGAAGAAGACAAAGGTAACTCCATTGAAGAAAGCTACAGCGATGAAAAAGACTCCGACGAAAAAGGTAGCACCAGTGAAGAAGGCGGCTACGGCTAATGGAAAGGCGTCCAAGTAAGTAGACAGGTGTTTTTAATGTTTTTCATGTGATGGGTACGGATGTAAATTTGTCAATGAAGATCCAGGTTATTGATTTTTGTTTTTTCCTTTTAAGTAGTTGCTTTCACAGTAGGCAAAAATAATAGTTATTATCTTCAGAACTATAAAAAGAAGTAAACAATAGCTTATTTCGATGACAGAAAAGATCACGGACCATAGCTCCTTTGGGTCTAGGGTAGTCTTCTTATGAATGTATTGAAGTTTGAAAAAGGAAAAAAAAAGATTATGACATTATTTCACTGTATAAAGTTGGAGCGCATGATTTACTTTGGCATTGTTTCCGATGATGTAACAAGTATGTATGCATTTTATTTTTTGCTTTTGGTTTTGGTTTGCATGTAGAAATGGAATATAATTTTGGTCCATGTTTCCTTTTATGATGTTGATTTTATGCTTTTGGTTTGCACAGGAAGGGAAAAATTTATCTCTAGGTTCAGAAGGAATCTTCATCGGATGGTAGTCTGTATCGAGCCATACAGTGGTGGCTTAAGTTCCCGAGCAAACTGTAAGAGTTTCATTATATAATTTTAACATTTATGAGCCTTAAGTTAGATTTCATATTGTAGTATTATAATGTTTTAGTTCTTTTTACATTTGTTTTAATTCATTTTAGCAGATATAAAAATCTACAAGCAGACAACTAGATAAAAGTGAGCATCAAGTTACCAATGGCATATATAGCTTCGTTGGTCAGGTGCATAGGTCAGGTTTTAGTGGCGGGAGCACTTTTTCATAGGTGGGTCTTCAATGGTGAGTGGGGCTAAGCTAGGCAAGTAGGGAAAAGATGCTGCGAGTGAAGTTAATGGAGGACCAGGCGGTTGTCAAGAGGAAGAAGGTTGGATTTGCATGAAATATGTGATCCGCCTTGTTCAATAATAAAATTACATGTTTTTATGTAAGCTCATGCTCTTTTAAATGTGCATAGTGATCGTAGATATTCCACGCTGCATGTGTTGGAACTCCTGGAGAAAAAGTTCACCAGTTGATGTTTTCAATTTACTTAGTTTGTTGGTATTTCTATACAAGATATAGTTGTTTATATTGTTTATTTAACGTCTAACAGAATTTCTGCATTCAAATATTCACGCAGCAGTGTTCAGCATACGCAATGTATCCATTGCCCTTCATGACAGTTGTTACATATTAATACTGTCTTTGCTTATCATGACATGACGTTTCAATAAGTAAATTTGTTTCAATAGTTCTACGCACACGTCCAACAGACGTGCCAAATGTACTAGTATATATATATACACATTAGTAGATCAGAAGAGGAATAGCGGCTGATTACCAACAAAAAAGTGAGGTTAAGTTTATTTCAATTTAATTTCCGTCGCTAATCCCTTGGCAATTAGTAAGGGTTTACCAACGCTTTTTATAAATAATAATTTATTATAAATTACTTATCAGTCGGTAAATAGTCGGTAAATAAATTAAAATTAAAATAATAAAAAAAATATTTTTATTATATAATTAGTAAAATGTCGGAAAACTCATGCTAAATTCCATCGCAAAATCTGACACAATTACCGTTATGGTTTTTACTGACCACTGTGTTATGCAGGAAATCTGTCGCTAAGTCCAATTTAGCGAAGGATTAGAAGCAGATTTTTCTGCTGCTAAATGCGGTTTTTCTTGTAGTGTAGATATAAAGGAATGGGATGCCTCGCTATCAACAAAACTAGAACCGAAACATCATAAATAGAAAGCATACCTCGAATAATGACGCACTTTCCCTTCTCCGCCGCAGTTGGGGCATTTGACAAAGAAGGAACAACATTGATAGCACATGCTTTCACAATCTGCTTCTCCTTAGGGGTTGTGGGCAATCATCCTTGTGATGTCCCGCTTGGCCGCAATTGAAGCACTTCCTTTTCCCAGGCTTTTCTCAACAATCTCTGGCATAGTGGCCCTTCTTGCCACAACTAAAGAACTCACTACCTTTCTTATTCTTCTTTTTCTGACCATCCTTAGCTTGGTCCTGTTTCCTCTTATTCTAGGAATTATCTTTGCCTTCACCACTTGCCTGAGGCTTTGGTCCCTCTGCAGATTCAATAGCAACCTCGGTCTTCGACTTAGGGAAAAGGCTCTCTGACCTTAATGTCTTTCCTATAATAGACTCGAACGTCTCATCGATATGGTTTATAAGTCTTTCCTCAAAGTACCCATCCAAGCTAGTTATGAACTTCTCGTTCTTCTTCTCGACTGTATCAATAAGAGACAATCCATACTTCGACAAAGTGTCAAACTCAGCAATATACTCCGAGACTGCCCAACCATTCTGCTTAAGCTCAAAAAATTTCCTGAACAACTCTAATTTCTGAGAAGCTAGGATAAACTTATCACTAAAACAAGTCTTGAACTGATTCCAAGTAACTTGATCCTCAGGAATGGCTGCTTTAACAGCATTCCAACAATTAATAGCCCGTCCTTGCAACTGACGGGATGCTAGCTTCCTCTTCATTGCATCCTCGATTCCCAGATCCTCGAAGATATGCTCATAACTATCAAGCTAATCTTGAACTTCCGTAGCCGACTCTTTTCCGTGGAATGGCTTCCCACCAAGACTAGTATAATCCTTGTTAAGCTTGGCGAAATCGGCCCTAGGCGCCTGCACTACTGCACCAACACCGTTAGCAGCATTAGGAACTGCTCCCCGAGCATCCCTAAGCATCTCTCGCATGAAGGTAGTAAACATCGTCCTTATATCAGGGACATTCCTATTGTTAGCCCCTGAACCCGTACTCCTCGTATATCGGCTCATCGTTTAATCTGCAAAGAGAAAACGATTAACTATCTCCTTGGTGGTGCCAATGCAGTGCGACTTCATCCTTAGATATACTAATAGTATATATATATATATATCTTTTGAAAACCAAAATATCACAAATACGCCCTCTCATATACGTATACTATTTATCCCTGATGTCTTTCCCTAGGTTAACTACGCAACCTGGCTCTAATACCAAATGTGACGGCCCGCCCCGAACCAGCCAACATTTCCTTTGAAATGCGCTGTACCGACTGCATAATTGCTCCATATGAGGAACGAACATCGTAACCAGCCCGATACCGACTGAAATATCTACATGAACATTCAGCACATAGGGCAACTACACAACGGCTATATATAATTCGGAAAGCAATATAAAATACATAATAATAAAATCAGAGTCAGACACAGATATTCACATCACTAAGGCGGAAATAGATATGAATATAACTCACTAGTAAAAATACATATTAGAGGTCATAGTCGATCCACTATACATCAAAATACTAGGTCCAAGCTCTAGCCAAAAGAATATGTATACAAAGATGTCGCTAACTCATATACATTAGAAAAATCAATAACTACAACTCAAATGTAGATAACAAAACCCAAGAATGACCCCCGCTAGAAGTCATGAGATGTACCTGGAATACTCGGTCTGACCCGAGTATTATTTAAACGAAAATAAACAATAAACGGATCGGTCTAGCAGTACTTATCATAATAAACTGGGATAGAAATAGAGATATATGTAGATAATGACATATAAGCAACAACAATCATGTTCACCCATAGGCATGAAACCCCAAAAATGTCTAACCAACATCTCTAAGATATCCCCGCTACACGACCCACACATCACACATGCTACATGCAAGTTGAACCGAAGTTCCCCGCGAATCTGAAGATCGCTACACAAGTTGAACTGAAGTTCCCCGCGAATCCCAAGATCGTCAAACAAGTTGAACCGAAGATCCCCGCGAATCCGAAGATCGCTATTCAACATGAACCGAAGTTCCCCGCGAATCCGAAGATCGCCAAATAAGTTGAACCGAAGTTCCCCGCAAATCCGAAGATCGCTATTAGTGCAAAATGCCACAAGCTAGTAAATATAAGGGTTAAGCTACATGTCCCATAACCAGTTTCTTTACCCAAATATTTACGAACAAGTTGTATATTTCACTGGCAAAATGAATCGATCACTACCACGGTGTTCAGTCGAATGAGTCCAAGAATTAACCGTCAAGGCAAACACAAGGGGTCATAGTCCTTGTTTTTACTAATGCGTTTAATTAGATTTCTCATACGAACGAGAAAAAGGTTTATCAAATACATACTAGTAGATTTGTAAATCAATTCATAAAAGAACTTCATATGATGAAGTCGGATTAGAAACCAATTTGGAAAATAACTTCATATAATGAATTGAAGCTAAAAACCGTTTAGCAAATGATTTGGTATCAACTAATAATTAAAAACCCTTTTTATATATCATTTCGAAGTGGCAAATCTCATGTGATCTCGATCGAATCAACGAACAAACAAAGAATTTACATTTTAATAACGTAGACAAAACCCCATGACTATTGATTATAATATCTGTTTACCACGAAAGAATCGAAATTTCATGAAATCGAGGAGCAGAAATTTGCGAACCAGAGAATCTGACAAGTCACAAACGAAGTCGGAACGGCCCGAAACTCAGCCGGGAAAGAGCCCGGATGGGGGTCGACTGTGGACCGAGGTCCCTCAGGTCCACAGCCCAAAACCGGTCGAGCGGCCAAAATAGGGTGGTCGACCGTTTTTACACAGAATTTAAACCGGTCGACCGCCCCATTTTAGGCCTATCGACCGGTTTTGGCCTGGGCTGTTGCCCAGGTCAAACCTAGGGGGATTCGTCCCCCGCGGGCGTCCGTCGTCGATCGTTGAGGTTCATGACTTCTTCGTGGCATCAACAAGACCTCTCCGATCCACCGTATCGACTCGCAAAGCTCGAATGCAAAGATTTTGATTATAGGTTCTAAACGAACCAAATTTCGAAGTAAAACGAATAAACGCGATATAAGCGAATTATGAAGTCTTAGAACTTCCTAGAAGCGACGATGGTACTTCACAACACCATACTCACATGCGTAAACATAAACATATATACATAAGATTGCAATGATCTGGTTTATAAATTCAAGTATGAATTAAATTCCAAACCAAAGTACACCAAAGCGATTCAAGCGACTTGTGAAAACTTAGAAATTTGTCGGGGGACAACTGAGCTTCACAACATCCCCAAATCCACTCATAGCATATGAATTAGATTATATGAATAATCCTTATCATAATTCTCAACTCAATGAAACATAAAACATTGAATCGGCTAAGTTACACTAACATAACCAATTTACTAGTATATACAAACTCAAATGAACACTAGATTACACTTTTACAAGCCAATGGATTGTGGCATAGATGTGAGTTCAAAAAGAACTCACCTTTGATTGTAGGAATGAAGAACAAGCTCCAAACCTAAGTTAGATCAACCTCACTTCAATCAATACACTAGAATCTCCAATCTAAGATGATATAAATAGAATTCCTAAGAGTTAGGTCATATGAAATCTTAGAAATCGAAGAGAAAACAAGTAGGAGAAGATGGAGAAGGAGATGGAGAAGCTTGCTCAAGTTCTCTCTTTGATTTTCCCCTTGATTTGGATCTCTAGAAGCCAACCCTAGCTTAGGAATTTTAATTTCCCTTTCCACTCTCCATTTTTCTATTTTGTGAAGTATGAGGAAGAATGAATGAAGGAGGAGGGAGCTAGGTAGGTTATAAGAGTTGGCTAGGTTTAGCCATCCAAGCCCAACCAAAGTCCCAAATTTCACCAACTCGAAACATATCGAAACTTATAGTTTTCGAACACCTAAACGACGTTTTGAACTCGATGGAAGTGGTTTC
The DNA here is from genome assembly GCA_030737875.1 of Allium sativum. Classification (NCBI taxonomy): domain Eukaryota; kingdom Viridiplantae; phylum Streptophyta; class Magnoliopsida; order Asparagales; family Amaryllidaceae; genus Allium; species Allium sativum. Next base: position 841,283,923 of record CM060926.1, read on the forward strand.
GAGTCCAAATTTGTCCATATGCAAAAAGTGATATCTTGGTCTTATATCCAATGGAAAAGACCAAAATTGCTCAACTCAAAAGGTATCGATGTTTATAGTCAAAAAGGTTGTAAACAATGATCCAAACTCAGTGGAAGTGGTTTCGAGTCCAAATTCATCCATATGCAAATTTTCACTTTTTGGGGACACACATGATTGACGACGTTATATTTAAATAAAAAATTAAATATATTATCGTTAAATATGTCGTTTGTTACAAACAGCTTGTTCACCACCATTAGGTAAGGCAACCTGAAACTCACTAACTAATTTTTCCTCTGGGGTTACTTCCACCATACATTTGGCATACTCAAGTCTCTCCAAGCTTTTAGTAGAATTATCCATGCATAAAAATTTCCCCACACACATTCCAAGCCAGCAAATGTCTACCTTGTCCAAGCATACAATGGTATGTTCCTCAACTTTATCCATACCATGACACTCTTAATTAGGCTAGCGTCACTTCCAATATTTATATCCCATGGCTTAATTGTAAACAATTTATTATGTATCACAACTGGATCAGCCCTAGCTATTCTGTTCCTATACTCACCGTTCGAAAGCAGTAAGAAAAACACATTGCCATTTGACCTTACCTTAATTCCTCCTTGCGGTTTCCAAAGTCGTTGTAAGTGGTTAGTTACATCGTAGTAGTTAGGCAGCTTATCAAGGAAGAAAACCACTAGATAATTTTTCCATTGTTCCTTGGCAGCTAGAAGGATGTCCTCAGATAGTACCATTGCCTTACCTTTGAACTCACGTGTAATCGTCGGCGGAGCAAACGATCCATCATTCTTCGTTTGTTAAAGAAAAGGAAGACCATCTTTTGGATCTATCTATGGAACTCTCAATCGATTTACTTTGGGAGGATATTTGACTGAGAGGAAGGGTCGTGAGGTCAGGAGGGTCAGATGGAGGGAGGTTTGCTGGAGAATGAAGGGTGGGTGGTAGATTGATTTGAGGGGAGGCAAAAAAAGGGGCGAAGGTAAGGCTGGATGGGAAACTAGAGGTACCAGACAGGGTTGGGCGGACCATGAGGATGTATATATTATTATGTTATATTATGTTAAAATATACATAATTTAAGCTATAATAATGAAAAAAAGCGGATGGATAATTTTTGAATGCTGATATGCCTATATCTGCATCCGCATTCGTTTTTTCGAATTTCGGATATTTCGGGTATCCATTGACAGCCCTAGTTAGACCATGGTCTTTCTCTATTCTCGCTCTTTTACTTCTCCTATGTTCAGTACCATAATCTAGTTCTGATACTTCCTTGCTGTTTTGAGTAGGAGCATACACATCGTCATTGATATCATTAGTCACATTAGATTCTGGACTAGATTATCTCAATTGACAACCTACGTTTATGTTATTCTAAGTAAAAGCCATAAGATCCACTACAACAAAAATACATTTTCACAACTGTCAAAAACAGTTGTAATAGATCTATAAAAACCGACAGTCAACAGTCCTTATAGCCACAATGATGATAGGGTTGCAACTTTTCATAATAGTTTTTAACAGTTGTCACAAGTGTCAATATTTCAGTTTTTTTTTTGTATTTGTATTTGCACATGCGCCGAAGTTATAGCTTTGTAAAATGTTTATTTCCATACAGAACACAACATATGTCATGTAAATGGATTAGGGCTACTATGTAAAATTGATATGGCGATATCTATAATAAATAAGCTCTTTGTGTAAATATAGTTATTTGGGTTCTATATCAATATTACATAATACATTATCAAACATAGTTTTGTCTTATCATATCTGCAAATGGGCAACTTTAAAGTTAAAAGTACGGAGGCAAATGGAGCATACTATATATATGCATAGTGACAATTGTGGTTAAACCGATTTAATATGATTTCAGGATGATTCTGAGAAACAATCAACTATTTGAAGTTAAACGTAAGGTGCCACAATGACGTCGTTATGGAATCTTTAAATCTTAATGACCCCATAAAAATGGACGTTATCTACTATAACTAAGTCGTTACAATCGGGCCACCATATATTAGCAACAATATTGCGACTCTAATCCTGTGATATTATAGCGTGTCACAAGAGCGTTGGTAATGTTTACTGATGCCACCACGACGCAGTATTTTGCCAAAATATTTTCGTTATTATGGCATCGACAAAATTTAGTGATGCGATAGCGACGTCATTTTTGTGACACCATAGCGACGCGTAGTAAATTAGTGACGCTTGTTTTTATGACGCATATTTGACATCATTAAGGAGTCACTAAAAAATTTAGTGACGTCTTAACGACGCAAAGAAGGGATCAGAAAACCGCAGATTTGTAGCATTGTAAGTATGTCGATGCTCTTAAGGTAAGAAAATAAATAAATAAGCACTACTTTGACGTATTTGATACTTGTTTAATATATGATTTACGGATGGTCGCTCCTAACCAGTTATATTCTCCGTATTAACAGACGACATTATCCGTTAATGCTCTTTGCTAATATGAATTTCAGGGTGGGGCGTCACAAAATCCAAGTCTCAAATTTGAATGTTGATTTTTAAAATTTGTAAAATGTAGATATTTATTTTTGAGTTTGATAATTTAAGTTTCAATATTCAAAATTAAAATTTATATTTAAAATTTTCATATTAAAGTTCCTTATTTTTGTCAATACATTGTCATTTTTTGTTTATCCGAAGCTAACAAACGGTCACAACAATTTTTATGTAACTGAACTGTCTTTTCCATCACTGTTGTTTGGTGGTATCGACAATTATTTAACAAATAAATATTTATTTTACTAATAATAAATAACATTGATGTAATTTTCTCCAATGTTGGTTTATATGCTCAAAATGGTGTAAGAAGGGAGAAGAAAAAAAATCCAATAAGAAGAGGCATGAGAAAACATAAAACCATGGACGCTATAAGCACAACTAATGAACAACACTGCACAAGAAATAAAAAATAGCGATCCGCATCCCTACATTCTTCCTCATCCGAACGGTTCACGTGAAAATATCAGACGGCCAGTGTTATTGATCCGCGTGATCAATGCCCTCTCCATTCTTCATGCGTGCCTGGAAACTCCATATATACCTCAGTATGCCATCTCCATTCGTCAACACTTCCAAATCTTGAAAGCTTCCCCAAATTGATAAAACCCTAATTTCTTCCTTCCTTCCTTCCAATGGCACGTACAAAGCAGACTGCTAGAAAATCAACCGGCGGTAAGGCTCCAAGGAAGCAACTAGCAACAAAAGCGGCTCGCAAGTCCGCTCCAGCCACCGGCGGCGTGAAGAAACCCCACAGATTCAGGCCAGGAACCGTTGCCCTTCGTGAGATCCGTAAGTATCAGAAAAGCACCGAACTTTTGATAAGGAAGCTTCCGTTTCAGCGTCTGGTTCGTGAAATCGCTCAAGATTTCAAAACTGATTTGCGATTTCAGAGCTCTGCAGTCTCCGCTCTTCAAGAGGCTGCCGAGGCCTACCTTGTTGGTTTGTTTGAAGATACTAATTTGTGCGCAATTCATGCTAAAAGAGTTACAATAATGCCTAAGGATATTCAGCTTGCTAGGAGGATTAGAGGTGAAAGGGCATAGATTTATTTCGAGTTCAGTTCTGTTTTAGAAATCCTGTTTTTAACCTAGTGCTAATGTTTTAGTTATCATTCCTGGTGCTTTTTGTAATTTTCTTGATATCTGTCATGAATGATTAAGATTATGAATTGAATGAAACATTGTTCTATAGCAGTTGTCCCTTTGGTACTGTTATTTTTTGCCAATTGTAAATAGTTCATACCGGTTCACGTTGAGGGAGATACCATTGCACACAGTTCATACCATTGGTTGTATAATCATTGAACTACATTTTCAAGGTGCTATCTTAATGTTTACGTTTTGAACAGTAGCAATACGTGAATAGTTTTGAGAAATTGTGAATGTGGAATGACATTCTTGTATAACATGGAAGCAAGCATACCAATGTTTTGACGTTGGTTTGATTTGGATTAAGGCATGGAGATGATGAGATTGTGTGGCTTGATGTAGAGTTGTAGGTTCTGAGATTTACTAAGTGCACACTGCAAACAAATATTTAGAAATTAGAATGTCTGGTACCAGGGCAAAAAAATTGATCGCTATGAAGTCACACACATGATGTTCTTGAATCATCTCCAAAAACTTTCCCAATAGCATCTAGACACTCTTGCCTATGTTGTATTTGAATTGTCTTTTTAAGAGTAGAAAAATATTGTAGCTTAGAATCTGAACACATGGGAAAACTCATCCATCATTATTAAAACTGAGTTAACTGTAAGGAAAGGGCATAAACTGACTATTTTGAGAAATCCAATTTTGATAAACTAAACTGAGATGAGACACTAAACATCATCTCTGTGATTGAGTTTGGCCTTAAGAAACCATATTTTTTCATCATTCATCATTCATCATTCATCATTTATCATTTATATAATTATGTATCTTGGTCTACATTAATTACTGTTGCGGCTGCACTTTAAAAATTGCTTTGATAGTAAGTAATATCATCATACAGATACTTTGGCAAATGTTTCCTAAATGATGGTAAATCAAAACTAAGTGAGAAACAATGGAGGATAAAATGGTTCGTCGGAATGCTTTTTTATAACCAATCAACATTGGTTTTTAGTAGTGAATTTTATGTGGCTTTGAGTAAGAAGTATATTTACAAAAAAAAATAAAAAAATAAAATAAAAAAGGAACACGGGTAGTTGACAGTATAAATTAAAATATTGGTCACACCTATTGGTTGCGGAGTATTGGTCACCGTGGCTCTGGATCAGACAGATAGAAAGCAGCCAAGTGAACAACTATTGGTTGCGGAGTCGGATAATGAATATACTGGCCGAACGAAAGGAAGTAAATGATCTAGTCCGTAATCCTAGTTGGGGGACCGATCCGTTCTATCATCGCTAGTTCGTTGACCCTTTCGTTCTAGCCCTGGTAAGTGAGAGAATGATGTTCAAAATGAATCAAAGCCCTAGGAATACTTTGATATTATTCCCTTTTTTTAAGCGCTACCGCTTCTTATAATAAATAGCCTAGAATAGAAGACCGCATATGATTAACCAACAACCGAACGAAGGTACTCAAAGATTTCACGTGGTTAGCACGAGTTTGGTAGAGATTGATTCGTGCTACGCAAATCCTTCAGTCAATAAACGATTATGCATATGGAGAATCAGTTGCTTTCTCTCTTGGCATATGCCGGTACCAAAACCCGAACCACAACCTTTCCACTTGCCCCTTCGCTGATTGAAGTGCGTTCTTGCCATAATATCAATTGGGAAATGAAAGGTCAAATTAGGAAGAGGCGTATTCACTTATTATTGTATGATCTGGTAGCTCATCCTTCTTACCATGGTCTATTCGAGGATAGGCGACCAACGGGAGGAACTAATTATGCGAATAATTATTCAGGCTTTCAGTTGGATTTCTTCCTTGCTAATTTTGCTTTACTTTGTTGACATGTCCAATTTAGTCAACACAAGTGTTAAGTTGGATAGGAAAACCCTAGTCATTACTGACCTCTTTCCGTTCTGGTCTAAGTGAAAATGTATCGATTTACTCTTGAGTAATTGGGCGGCTATTAGTTGTCAAATTGAGAAAAGAGCAAGAATAAATTTTCCTTGAGACCTATCGCTTATTACAATTTCCAAGTCAAAATTTTAAGTTGTCTTGAACACGTTAAGCTAAATAAGTAACTTATAATCTTTTTTTAATTCTAATATAAAGAAAGATACACCGCTATTCTCCCTGAAAGTGAAACATCCACTTAGAGCACCCCCGGTAGTAACCGATCTAAGTTTGAGGAGAAGTGGAATTAAAGTGTAGTCACGCCCCACTCTTCCAGCAGCGAATGGGGCTTTGCTTATTTTTTTAATTTATAAATATACTAAACGATAAACAGTTTTCCATTTAGTATTTTTAAAAAAAAAATTGCCGTAAACAGCAAATTGATTGCTGTTTTATCGTTAAGCGGCAATCAGTTTGCCGTTTAGCGATCGCCACCAAAAAAAAAAGTAGGAGGAATCCCCACTTGAACGCTGAACCCATGCTGCTCGCGACACTACTACAGTGCAAGTTCGCATTTTAGAGTGGGGATCGCCCCTACTTTGATGAGTACACTGCTGGGAATGCTCTTATAAGTTATTCTTCTTGTCAAAGTTTAGTATAAAATGCTCAAAGGTAATTTTTAAAATGGACAAAATCAAAAATAATAATTATGAAACTAAGGCCCAAAAAAAAAAAAAAAAAAAAAAAAGCTGACCTGAACAGTAACTTATACTATTTGTTCTTGAGAGTAGTAACTTGTACTATTTGTTCTAGACGATAACCCGATCCATTGCAGATTAGACATACTGAAAGCACTGGAGGAGTTGAAATGGGAACGAAAATGACACCTTTTTTAGCCAAATGTACCTCTAAGCTCTACAAACCAATAACCATAACATCAATAATTCAGTTCTATCAACATATGGAAAAACAAAGTAATAAAGAAACATAATATTCAACCTGATGTGCTGAGTGGGTGATTAAAAAAACATTAGAATTATGTTGATCAACTGCAAATGCTGCAGCGATAGGCTGAATTGAAAGAACAATAAACAAGGCGTAATAAATCAGCTTGAGCAATCCGTTGCCTAAAAAAAAAGGTACGAAAATTACTAAGATGGGGATGACGTCCCCTTTGGTGCCAAACGCCTTGAAAACCGCTCGAGGTTTTGTGCTTGTTTCCATAGTTCCCACAGTGTGGGCGAGGGGTGTTGCAAAACCACAAATCGTCTAGCTTCACCTATGAAGCAATCGCAATTAACCATATAAACCTAAGAATGCAACAAAAGGCAACAATACAAATGGGTATGTTACTTGACATCAAAATGGGAATATGAGAACGATTGGTCTCGACTCACGGCTCATTGTAAAACAATTACATGTATATATCTGTCTGTCATTTCAAATGCAAAGCATGAATGTTTAAATGCTTTCAGTTATGAGTAAATGCTTCAAAGGTTATTGTTCAGCTCCAGTATCCGAAAGGATAATTAGTCCGGTAGCATTTGACATGAAGTTGTTTTACATCGATTAATATTTGTTAGTTGTCATTATTTTAAATTCATATACTAATTTATTTATGAAATTCTCACTTAACTTACTATTTTAAGTATATATTGCAGTAATGTGATTGAGTACCTGTTACTGATACTCCACTAGTGTACTATAAGTTTGCATAATAATTTATGTGAATTGTGAAGTAGATTAATATGGTTTTTCGTTTGCCACAATAATCATAAGTTCAAACGGATCTTCTCAACATCACCATATACAGCGTGAAACAAACAGGAGCATCCTACTACCAAGCCAAACTCATCTGAACAAGCTCAAATTCCACTGCCATAGCGTTAAAATGGTATAATCGTCACCATCATCTGAAAATTTCAGATTGGAAACCGCAGATAGACATTGACGAATCAGAACTTCTGGAGGCATTACAAATTTGGCACATGCTCCAAGCATAATCTCTGGTCACACATTCCTAGCGTCATCTCAAAGCAGAGAAACAAACATTCACCTCGCGTTTATCCAATATTTGGCATCAAAAATTTGGATCTTTGTTGCGTGTTCGTTCTCTGAATCTCGGTGACAAACCAAAACAATATCAAGAAACCAGATCCAAACACCAAGTTTGATTGAGAGCATCCAGATCTAGAGGCAATAGTTTAAATAGGGACGATCCAAACTAGTAGCAAGCTTCAGCATATAAGACATCTCATTCTAGCAAAGACCTGGTGCATGAGGATGAATTGCAAGTCAGATTTGAGGATGACTTATTTTTGAAGAATAAATTCTGCTTTATTTTTATTAGCTTTTGTTTGATTCATTCCAAGTTGAATAAGTCTTCCTATTTTGTAGGAGTTAGAACACGTCTTTTGAGTCTCTTTCAATTCTTAGTTGAATCATAATTCGGTCTTTCTATTGTAGAGTCTAAAGATCGATTTAAGGACCACTTTGTTTCAAGTTTAACGAGTGAAGCTTTTAGTTTTTCTCAGTTTCTTTAGTTCTTGCAGTTTGAACAAGTGGTATCAGAACTTGTCACGAGTTTGTTTCAAGAGAGAACAAAATGAGTGAAAAGGATACCTTGATCATTCCAAGGTTGGAGATTATGAGCATTGGCCAATGCTCAAGGAGAATCTGCTGGGATCAAAGGAGCGGTAGGATCTCATTGAACCAGAGATCACGCGGACAAAAAAAAAATGTGACTGTGACTAAAGCACAAAGGATGGAGCTTGCAAAGCTGACCGTCAAAGATCACAAGGTGAAGAATTACTCGTTTGCTTCCATAGACAAGACAATTCTGAAGACGATTATGAAGAATACATAAAGATGAAGTACGAAGGAAATGATAGGGTGTAGAGTGCACAACTGCAGAGACAGCGAAGATGCTTTTAAATGCTTGAGATTAGAGTAGGAGAAACAACCACAGATTATTTCTCAAGGGTGGTGGAGGTTACCAACATTATGCGAAACCTAGGAGAAAGCATGTCGGATTCCAGGGTGGTTGAGAAAATCTTAAGAACTCTGATTGAGAAGTTCACATATGTTATATATGCCATTGAAGAGTCAAATAACATCAAATATCTAACAGTGGATGGGCTGCAAAGCTCTTTGATGGTTCCCGAGCACAATTTGAGCAGGCATATGGGAGAAGAGCATGTTTGAAGGTGGAAGGCCAATGGAAACCAAATGGCGGAAGAGGCCGAGGAGGATATCCAACTGGAGGACGGGGACGAGGAGGATATCAAGGACGGGGACGTACAAGTACGAGCTTCAACAAAGAAAGGGTGGAGTGTTACAAATGCCATAAGTTCAGACATTACAAGTCGGAATGTCCAAGGTAGGATAAAGAAGCTAACTACGAAAAAATGGAAGAAGATATGCTTCTCGTGGCACTTGTCGACATGATCAATGGTGAAGACAAACAAGACCGGTTTCTCGATTCTAGTTGCAGTAACCACATGTGCGGCACAAATGAATTATTTATCGAATTGGACAACAACTTTTGCTAGAACGTTAAACTTGGAGATGATCGAAGGAGGATGGTGGAAGGAAGAGGAAGTCTGCATTTGTAGATAAATGGAATCATCCAGGCGATGTCATTTGTTTACTTTGTGCCTGGACTGAAGAATAATCTGTTTAGTATGGGGCAACTGCAACAAAAGGGGCTGAGTGTCATTATTGAGGCTGATGTGTGTAAGATTCAGCACAAACAACAAAGGAGAATGATCATGCATTCAACAATGTCAAAGAAGATTTTTGTCATCCTCGCCACTATGAGAGAAGGAAAAGCGACGGAGGAGACCAGATGCATACAGATGTAGGAGAAAACAGATCAATTGTGGCACAAGAGATTTGGACATCTTAACCACAAGGGATTAAGATTGCTGGCAGAAAAGAAGATGGCGAATGGGATACCTAATCTCAACCAAGATGAAGTAGAAATTGTGTGTGAGATATGTACGAAAGGAAAGCAGAATCGTGAAAGTATTCCAAATAAGAGCATGTGGAAATCAACTCGCGTGCTTCAGCTAATTCAAACAGACATATGTGGACCGATTTCTCTAATCTCGGAAAGTGGAAAGAGGTATATAATCAATTTCATTTGACTTTTTCCTATTAGAGAAATCAGAAGCTCTCAAGGTCTTCAAGGAATTTAAGGCTACAGCGGAGAGCGAGTTGGGGCAAGCTTTGGTGTGTCTGCGATAAGATAAAGAAGGAGACTACAACTCGAAGGCGTTTGAAGATTACTATAAGAAGAATGGAATAAAGAGACAACTCACTACAACTTACATGCCATAACAAAACGGGATAACTGAAAGGGAGAACAGAGCTGTCATGAATATGACAAGGTGTATGTTGCTGGAAATGTCAGTACCAAGGAGATTCTGGCCAGAAGCGGTTCAGTATTAGTTTCATATACTGAACAGAAGTCCATCAGGAGCATTAGGAGATGTAACACCTGAAGAAAAATGGAGAAAACACAAGCCGTTAGTAGATCATCTCAGAATATTCAGATGTGTTGCTTTTGCCTTGGTATCGTCTGAAAGGAGAATAAAGCCTAATGAGAGGAGTACTAAGTGTGTGACGTTCGGTTTGTGTACGGAGTCTGTAACGTCCCGTATTTTCAGTGATATGATATTTAAATTATTTTATTATTTTAAATATTTTATTTGGAATTATAAATGGTGTTATAATATATAATTCGATTATATAACGAAGTTTAAACATTTAATTTATATATAAATATAATCAAAAATGCTAGAACGACCGACATTTGATAAGTGAGAAATTGCGGGAGCTAAAGGGACCATTCGATGCGTTTCCATCCGTGATTCGCGTTTCTTTACTACCGCTTATTTCAAGATCCGGTGATTTTCACCGCTTTTCTTTCGGTTGTGCTATCAATGTCCAAATATAATCGAGCTCGAAATGGTGCAGTAGTTCGAAATATTGAATTTTGAACTTCAGTTGAGTATACAGAATCCACTTTAAGTCGGATATTTGTGAAACAAGAAATGTTTGAATCTTATTGATTATAATTTTTATGTGAAAGAGAAAAATCGAGATTTCAGTTTATATATTGTTAGTTATATCCAATTAAAAATTTAAAATAGTCGCTATGGAATTCCTTAATAAACGATAACGTTTATTAAATAAATTAATAAGGATTTTCATATATTTTGGGCATCGTTTTAAATCGAAAATGATGATATTAAATTATAATCCATATTGGGTTATATTGAAGTTGTATATATATTCCATTTGGATAAATACATTAATAATAATTTATTATTATTTAATTGGATTATTTTAGAATTTATATAATATTTTATCGATATTTTATAAGCCTTAAAAATGACCATTTTGCAAACAACCCCGGTTTTTCGATTAAATTAGTTTCATTGGAACCGTAAAGTTATATTGTTGTATAAAATCAAATTACGTGCTAAACCGATGTCGTATGTGACAACGGTTACCGTAAATGCCTTTGTTTTTATTTAATCTTTATATTATTTTGGCCATTTTAGACAGGGATAACTTTAAAGGAATAAACGACTGGCCAAACGAACTACGATTTTAACAAAACAAATTTCGTTGGATCCATAAGGAAAAGGACTAGCAGAATTTTAAAGTTTCAAGTTGATTGGATTTATTTTGTGATCGTGGAAAATTTGAACGCGTGATTTTTCACCTGTGAATTATAAAGTGATTTTTACAAACGACATCGGAATTTGACGAAACCTGTCTCATCATATCCGGAATATTTTTCTATGCTAGGATTAGAAGTTTCATCTCGATCAGAGATCTTACGTGGCTATTTTAATGTGATACTTCAACGGTAAGTTTCGGTTAATATTATTTTATTATAAACTATCCCTTATAAATACACAACATCCCTCAAACCTTAAAAATTCGTCAAACCAATACGCGTGGTCAAAATTCTAGCCGCTGCCTCCTGTACTAAAAGAACGACTGGAATTTCACGATCAATTCTCTCTTAGATCTTCAAATCTACACATCGAGTTAAAAACCTCTTAACATAAAAAATATTTAGCTCGACGTGCTCTTGATTCTGGAAGGCCATGATCAGAAGATTCAGTCTGTGGTGTTCGAATTTGGTACTCGAACCTATGACTATTCGTGGCCTTTTGCCGGTGGTAGAAGGGGTTTTGGGAGGCGCAATTCGGGTTGATCACTGAAGGGGGTAGGTGCTCGAAGTACCAGGTTCAGCTGAACTTCCGATCGAGGGTAGGGTGGTGCAGCGTGATGTTTTGGAGACGAGATGGTCTTCTGGAACTGTCGAAGTCGGGAATAACGAGAGGAAGTAAACCAACAGTAATCGGTCTGCATTTTGTTTAGAAGCCGATGTAAATAATAAGATTAATTATTGATTAGGGAAGTTAAGAAATTTTATTATTATAATTAAATTATTTTTAATTTTAAATATTTAAATCATGGTAGGTAAACATCTTGGATAGTAGAAGGAAGACGTGAGCAAGCAGTAAAAGGAAATAATGCGGCTGACAGTTTTACTATACAGTAAACATTTTAAAAAGGTATTAGTTATAGGAGATTAAGAATATTTAGCATAAGCCATAACATATTCATTTGATATAGGAAGTTGGTTTGATACCACGTGAATAATTGGGATGAAGCATGAAGGAACCAATGTCGGCCTGGTAGTCAACGTAACTAATTTATTAAGTTTAAGTAATATAATTAAGAGTTAATTTATTAAATTATAATCTTATGTACTAATTGTACTGTTAAATTAAATCACAACTTTAGATAGGGAGCAGAAGCATCAATTGTGAAGAAGGAAACAAAATGGATCCGCCCGATAAATTTCATCTTAACAATGTAGTTAACTAATTTTAATTAGTGGATAATATGTCATTAAGTAATTAATTATATCTAATTAAATTGGTTAAGGATTTTTAATATTTAATTAAACCATTTAACTTTAAGTATTAATAACTTATTTAGATGTGATCAGAATTGGATGATTCTAGAGACATCGGACTCGTCTCGATGAGCACTACACTATGGAACAGAAATGGATGCATTAGGAATCAATTGAGATATTTAATTAAATTAAACACTCTTTTAATTTAATTAAAACTAACCGTTTAAACAACATAACCAAACCACGGTGAGTTAAACTCACTCAGTTTTTCCCATTTATATAAGTCGGGTTCTTATTTTGCATGATATGGTTGCTAACGGTTAGCTGATTGTAAAATATATTTCATATGTTGATTGAACCGATGAAATTAAATGTTGTTTAATTTCAGTGAAACACCAAATCGTTATTTCAACAATTGGAACCAAATGAGGTAACTTACCTTGTTGGTTACATTGATAATAATAATATAATCGTGTTTAATTTAATTGTTTGAATTGTTTGTGAATATAAATTAGTTGATGTTAAATAGTGGTTGTTTACTGTTATAGAAATTATTAGTTTAAATTTGTTAATTCTTATCGAATGATTTTATTTGAGATAACGTATTTGTATGCAGGGGAAAACAGGTTGGAGGGATCCAACTAGATTCTTATTTTTGTATTACTATTATATGAACTGTATAACCAACCTGATTAGATGATTGATATGTTTATTGATTGTTGAATCGTAAGTCAACATTTATTATAATATTAACCAATGGGTAATATTGGTTGAGTAATTGGCATCAGATGGCTTGATAATCAATTGTTTTGGAAATCTTAATTTACCGTTAGGTGGATCGACAAAAATGAAGTTATAAAATTTATTTTATAACTGAAGGTAGGTTTTTAAACTCTATTAATTTGAATAAAAGTTTATTTAAGGGAAATTTAAATTTATTATTTAAGTTATAAATAATTATCAAATAGTTACATAAATCAAATCCTTATGTTAATATAAGGTTTATAAGCAGTTGAGCAGAAATTAAAGTAACGGTTAAGAACATAGATTTATTGTTCTTGGAAACAATTAAATGAAGTTATTTAAATTAATTATATTACTATTTAATTTAAAGGAGAAGTTAATTGATATTGGTTAAAGAAATAATCGTATTTCGAATTGACCAAGTCGTCCGTTTAAACTAGTATTGATGATTAAATTGGTTTGTCGTCATAAACCGAATGAAATGGTTTAATGGATATTTGTTTTATTTTTAATAAAATTTTAAAAAGGAATTTATTATTTATTTTAGTTTAAAAAGAAATTAACTACTTCTACAGTAGTTAATAATGAAATAAATTATTATTCTAATTTAATTATAATTTAAGACATTACTATTTAAATGAAATTTATTTAAATAAATAATCAAGTTTGAAATGAAATATAGTTAAATTGTGAAAGGAGTTATGAATGGGTTTTATATTAAAACCCAAGTTTTTATAACAAAGTTATAAAAGGGATTTTTAAGTTAATACGATAGCTTAAATTAAATATTTACTTAATGTTTGAATTAAGTAAAAGGAAGTGAGATAAAAACGGTTTTATATTAAACCAGAATTGTATAAATGAGGTTTATGAAAGAAATGAGAAGTCAAAGTGTTGATTTTGAGTTGGCGATGATTAATAATGTAATTAAGTAAGATAAATGGAATTGAAACAACATTTTCAAAACGTGAAATGGTTGAATGGATTAGAAAAAGGGATTTGTTAAAAGTGAATTTGGTAATGAGTGAGTTATAGGATTTTATAACAAAAATCCATGTTATAGTAAGTAAATGCTTAATCAATGAATTAAGGAATAATGATTATATTTAAAAAGGTAGATTTCTAAAAGTAAGAATGTTTTAAAAAAAACCATATTTTAAATGAAATAGTTAAATGGGATGTGTGTGATATTAGAATGGCTATCGGTTTTTGAATTACAACTCATATTCATCTTATGATAAGAACGTTGTTGATCAAAGTCTGAGAGGTAATTAAAATACCCCAATTTGAATGACTTTAGGATTATCTGAGGATGATATTAGTTATAACGGTAAAGAGGTTAGAAATAAATTATTATTTCCATTAGAGAAATAATAGTGTAACGTTAATTGAAAGGAGTTGGGAATATACAATGATAGTTCCAAAGTAACAGAAATAAAAGATTTGAGAATATACAATATGATTTCTGAAGAAAAAAAAGGATTTGGGAGTATATATAATGGTATTTCCAAAGTAATAGAAATAAAAAGACTTGAGAATGTGTGTATATATATATATGTATAAAATGATATATTCAATACAAAGGAAACAAAAGGAAATTGTGTGAAAATATAAAGGTGTTTTCGAAGGAAAAAGGGAATGAAAAGTATATTTTTCGAATGGAATTATTCTAAAGGAACAAGGGTTGGTTTTTGTTTTTCAAGCAAAGAAATAAAAGAAATTTCGTAACGGTATTTTACGAAAAATAAGCTGAATTGATTTCCCAGTTATAAATAATGAATAATGAGGTAGCAAATGTTTTGCAAATGATAGTAAGATGGGAACTGGATATGACTATAAGATATTCTTTCTAAGTATATAAAAAGGAAAATGATTTTTAATATATTCATGTATTAAAATAAGAAGTGTAAAAATATATTTGAATTAATGAAAGATTTAGAAGTTTTAAATTAACCGTTCGTTAATTATTTTTAATTAAAGATTCCAAATGATGCTGAACCAGTAAATCAATTTTTATTTTTATGATTTAGTGGTTGTTTATTTGATAGTTAAATAATCGACTATCAAATTTGGCCTATACGATTGTTGGTACGGAAAGACCAGGATCGAATTTATATTCAAAAACCATTCCGACTAACAAATACGTAAATGTCGAAGATATCATATGCTGATCAAGACAGAGCAATTGAAGACCGTAGATCTTCATAAAATGGTAGAATTACTTAAAATCTTTGGTTAGCTCCCGGGGATAAACTGTGATTCTGTCGTGGTTGAAATCTGTGGATTGCAAGTACTACTCACTACTGATCTATAGGGCGATACCTAGGAGGTGGTAGGAGGGTGCCTTCAGTTCATCCTGTTCCTGGATGACTTGTATGGACGGATGTCTGATAGAGGACTTCCAAATGGATCGTGTACGTTGATTTCTTCAAACGTACCATAGTTGGTGGCGGAAAATGGCCGTTCTCTCAGCTAATAAGCTAGAGTATTTTTATGGACGTCAATTAGTGATTTTCTGATGGATTTGATGATGTGGCATTCAATGTGAATTGTGGCCAGATGTTCTATAGGTATTTATGACCTCAAGCCTCATCAATCGGGAAATGGTATAAAATCGGGTAGATCGCATGGCTAAGTGGGTCGCTCCCAATTAGGGTGTATTGTCACCATCTAGAGAATATTCATATTTGTTACGTCTTTTCATTTCTGTATCTCCCGGGAAATACGGTGGTCGCGACAAAAAGCCGTAAGATGACAATACATTCGATACACTCAAGCGAAGTGAGGGGTCGGTCTTGTTTAGCCTGAGTTGCAAGATGTTCTTGTTGAACTCGGTGTATTCCTCTCTAGAGATAGAATGTCGGAAGGTGGTCCCATACCTTACCAGGAAATTCATTCTCCAATAAGAGCCCACGTTTTTGATTGTATACTATGTACGTGGAGCGTGAGATGCAAGCGTTCCGCTAGATTGTTATTTATTTGTATTTTGACCCTATTATAATATTAGAATAAGATATGATTTCCAAAAACTGTTTTAGGTTATCGTAAGGTAAAAACCATCCGTATTTATGTGTGGATTTGGTCTTACAGTTATCCTTTCTTTCGAAAAGATTTTGATGTTAAAATCAAGTTGGATGATACCTTTAAACTTAGTGTGTTTTTCTCACTCTGGTTCGCCAAAATGATCCGGTGTTTGTAATGCTCGGGTTAGACCGGGTTTTACAGGTTCAGGTTATCTGATGCTATGAAGAGACGAGCTGGAAGAGTTCAGGCGTATGATATTATATAGTATTATTCCACTGTGTGATTGTATATGAGGACAAATTGTTATAACTATCCAGATGTGCGATATACTATAATGATTTTAAGTATTATTTCAAGCTCTTAGTAAAGATTTATTTCTATATTATATTTTGTTTTGCTGCAATGTGAGACTCTGTGTTGTGTTGGTTCTTCTTCTTCTTCTTCTATTCTAATAGTTTTTTCTTTCTTTTCTCAACCTCTAATTTCTTTCTAATAACTATCTGGTGTTTTCGATGCTTGAGTTTTGGCAAGTAATATAGGTTTATGTATTATTGTCGGAATTTGGGCGTCGAATTCCTTTGCCTGGTCATTACAGAGTCAAAGGCGTATCGTTTCTACAACCCTGAGACGAAGAAGATTGCAATAAGCGAAGATGTCCACTTTGATGAAAGTAAAGGATGGGAATAGGAGGAAAATCTGCAAGACAAAGAGCTAGCATAGACTTTGTGACAGAATCAAAGAGAGAAGAAAGTACTCATACTATGCATGAAGAACCACAAGATGGTGATGTAGCTGAAGAGCCTAATGCATTAGAAGAAGATGTGGCAGAAGAAGTTCAACAAGCTAGCTCTCGTCAAGTTTCTGTGAGAGAAGGGACTAGTAGACAATAACAAACACTAGTGTGGATGAAAGATTATGTCTCAGGAGACGCAAGTTTTCTTATTTCATAAGATGGCGAGGACATTATTGCAATGTTTATTGCATCTGAAGATCCATATTGTTACGAATATGCAATGCAACGAGATGCGTGGAGAAAGGCAATGGAGGCTGAAATCACATCAATAGAGGAGAATAATACGTGGGAGTTGATGGATTTATCAGAAGGAGCTAAAGTGGTTGGAGTTAAATGGGTGCTTAAGACTAAGTTCAACGAGAAAGATGAAATCGATGAAAGACTGGTTGAAAAAGTGTAACAACCCGGAAATTCTGAGCCAATTTAAAATTTTTGTTTTGGCAATTTTGATGAATTTTGATTATTTAAAATGAATTATTTTAAATAACAGCGACGAGAAATTTATTTTGAATAGGATTAGAACGTATATATTTATATAGATCGTCGTTAGAATATAAATAATTATTTATAATTATAAAAGGAATTGAAAATGGCGCGGTAGTTTGAAAATTCGGTTTCTAATTTCAAATGACTGTACAGGATTCAAAATAAACCGGATTTTAGCAAAACCAAAAATATTCAAATCTAATCGAGAATATCTTTCCAACAAATCCGAGAAATTGAAATCTCATAGCGGGAATCAAAAGTTATGTCCAGTTGAAAATTCAGAATAGTCGCTATGGAATTTCAGCCCTTAGAATGGAAATTTTGCAAACGACCTCGGTTTTCGACGAAACCACTTTTGTTGGATCTGTGATGTCAAGTTATTGCTAGGTTTCAAAATTCGTAATTTTTCGAATCAATATGTGAGCATGCCGAAGTTTAACGTGTTTTGACGTTTCAGTCAATTTCGATCGACCAGAAAATGGCCATTTTTTAAACGGTCTCGGAATTTGACGAAATTAGTTTTGTTAGGACCGTATCGTAAATACGAAGCTAGAAAATATTTTTCGGGAATTTTTAGAGTCCATATGTGGCCCCGGTAAATTGAAATGCGCGTTCAAATTCAATATATAGAGTTATATTTTGATTTTGATGAAAACTGATCAAAACAGCCGAATCAGTCTACGATACATATCCCATTGTGTTCAGAATGGGGGTAATTAGCTATGGACGACAGGCAGCGGGTTCAATTTCGAGGTCAAATAAAAAGTCAACTTTTTGAAATTAAAATAAATAATTAAATATATATATATTTATATACCCTCACCCCCTCAGCACTCTCCCTCCACTCCCTCACCCGTCAATTCTTTAAAATAAAAAAAAGAGAAGCAAAGAAGGGAGGGGCGCGCGACCTCCTCCACGCCGCCACCAGCGCGACACCCCCTCCTAGCGATCGCCGCCCTCTCCTTACCTCCCTCCTCTCCTCCGATGTCCCCCCCCTCGACGTAAAAACCCCCATCGCTTAAGCCCTACATCGTCGAAAACCACCGCCCTAGGGCCCACCTCAGACGAAGCGCCGCCACTCCGGCCAAGCACCCCCTCATCCTCTTCGATTTGCGAAAAACAGCCCCTCTCCTCATCTCGGATGAACAAAGTAAGTTTTTATTTATTTTTATAATTAAAATTTCGATTTACTTTATATGTGTCAGCTTAAGAAGTTGGATTTTCTTATATATGAATTGGTAAAATTAAACCATGATTTTTAATTCATAAAGTAAAGGTTTTTATCGTAGAAATTCCATTAGGAAAAGAAATGAAGTTTATATTTTTGTATTAGAAAAGTTTGAATCTTTATATAGTTGAAATGGTGAAGTAAAGATGAGATTTTTATATATGAAGACATAGAGAATAAAAATATAATATTTATATAGTGATAAGGATAAAAATAGAATTTTTATCTATATAGTAGCGGTGTAAAAATAGAATTTTTATCTATATAGTAGCGGTGTAAAAATAGAATTTTTATCTATATAGTAGCGGTGTAAAAATAGAATTTTTATCTATATAGTAACAATATAAAAATGTGATTTTTATATATGTAGTGAATACGGGCAACGAAAGTGATGAAAGGCGAGCACGACGAAGATTTCTACATATGAAGACTCATGGTATTGGATTAGCTAGTCGGTGAGAACTTTTCACTTTAAATCTTGTTTTCTAGTTAAAATATATACTAGGATGCAGACGGTGCTTAGCAGCACCCGACACCCGTCGTCCACAGACCATGGATGACTTGTATGCTTGTTTGATGTGTTATGAAGTTTGTTTGTGATGTTGATGTGAAATGGATAATAAAACATTCATGTGTTGAAATAAATTAATTATCGTTAAAAATATATTTTTTAACGTGAATGTGAATAAATAAATATTCATTTACAAACCGGACGGTTTGTTTATGTACACCTATTTGAAGGACATTGATTGGGATGATAAATTTTACACGTCGCCCAACTGCACGAATAATATTCAGTGTTTGCGGATTGAAACCCCACACGGGTGTTGGGATGATATTTGACGTACACTAATCCCAATTGTTTAGTGGTATGTCGATCATTTGATTGACAGACTGTATGAGCGTTAATTAGTTATATTTAATGCTTATGCAGTTGTGTGATGCACTTTGGATGATGGTTATTATTTATCATTGCTATTATATACATGTGTTGTATGGAATCCATATAATTAACATTATATGGTAATTGATTGGGCCTCATTCCAATTTGGAAAATAAAGAATATTATAAAAATAAACATTCATGTGTTGAATAGAATAAATAGCCATGTGTTGACGATGCTCATGTGTTGAGAATATTCATGTGCTAAAAGAAAAATAAACATTCATGTGTTGAATAGAATAAATAGCCATGTGTTGACGATGCTCATGTGTTGAGAATATTCATGTGTTGAAAGAAAAATAAATATTCATGTGTTGAAAGAAAATAAAATATTCATGTGTTGAAAGAAAAATAAATTCTCATGTGTTGAAAGAAATATAGATTCATGTGTTGAATAGAATAAATATTCATTTGTTGAATAGAATAACGAAGTTATTGAAATATATAAAGCCGTGTTGATTAGAGATGTCGAACGATATTTATATCGATTATATTCATTTTTATAATGATTATAGAAAAGGAAGTGATTTCAAAATATAACGTTTTGAAAATATTATCATTTGTATATCGATGATGTGGAATATTCAATTTTGATTCGAAATTGAATACGAAGTTGAAATCGTTTCGAAAATGAATTTAAAACGATTTATGCAATACGTTTTGAATTGAAATCGATGAAATATATGTAATATACATATTTATTATATATATAACGGCCTGAATAGAACGCGCCGCGCTGCGGCAGTTCATGAATTTCGATCATTGACTTCGAATGGACATTACGGGAGATCAGACCGTCGGATTCTCCTAAAACCGGAACCGTTGGGTTTGTATCAAAAAGAGCTTTCTAATGAATATTAGAGATTTGAAATATAACAGTTGGATTTGGAATTATGTCCAAATCAAATTTGGAAAAGGTCGCTGTAAGTGCAGTTCGGTGGCCGTTATTGAAAACCGACTACACGGGCCTTGATAAAATTATTAAAAATATTAATAATTTGTGTAAAATCATAATATATGGATTAGGAAGAACTGGGGTGAAAAATTCCACATTTGAAAGGATAAAAATAGATTTTTATCAAAATGAACTAGTTTTGAACTAGATTTGAAATGGTTTTGAAAATAACCAGAATTTCCAATAATTGAATTGGAATGGATTTGAATCGAAATTATCTTCGGAATATTTCGATGTTGGATTTCGTGATTATACAGATAGGGTTGCGGAAATTTGAAAGATATATTTATATCGTTATTTCCAGTACGATATTTGTTGGTTTCAGAATTTGATATTGAATATAAGCCGATATATTTTATATTCAGAGCCTTGTATTTAATATCAAACGTGATTTGGGTTTGTCGTGAATGGTGTCTTCATTAACACTGTTCTTAAACCCAGTTGAGAAAAAGATTAAATCTTTCTATTTAGATTTAATGAAGTGTACCAATTAAATGGTATTTAATTGGAATTGAATTTGAATTAATTTCTGGGGTTTATCGTGAGCGTTGTTTTGACTAACACCTGTTCTTTAACCTGATTAACAATGGAATGTGATTTTGGGTTTATCGTGAATCGTGTTTTAAATGACATTGGTTCTTTAACCTAGTTAAAGACAAGATATTGATTTTTGGGAAGATTAAAACTAAGTGGAGTTTTAATGAATCTTTAATTAGATTAAAGTGATCGAGGATGGAGTATCACCAGTTTTTCTCCAAAGCGATAATTAAATCTTTAATTAGATTTGAACATGAAATGGTAATTAATGTTTACCATAACAGCGTGGTGTTAGATATGGAGTATTACTAGTTTTGCTCCATGAGATGAATAGGTTGGGATTGGGAAATAAAATAAATAATTACTTCGGTGTGGTTCGCTAATCCCGACTAGTTTGGAAAACCATAATATGGTTTGTAATGGCATCTAAAGGAAGATTAAAGAATAAATTTAGAAGAATTTATCTTTGATAAAATTAATGGGAACCTTTCCCTTAGAATGTTATTTTTTGAATAAAAGAATATTCTAATTTGGAATGAGGCGTATGTTGCATTTGTGTAACACTTGTTTATTATATACGCGGGTTATTCGGGAAGGCCGGGTTCATACCCATTCTGAATAACCGATTCGACGATAAGTCAAAGATGAAGACAATGGTTGAAGACCGGAAGTCTTCACATCGTTTGGATGATTATTGATGATCTTGATTGGGCTGTACACCCAAGAGGAGGGAATCAGTTGGTGATCGTCCAGACGCACTTGGAGATCGATGGATATGCGAGGAAAGTGCCTCCGGTTTCGTTCAGACCCAGAACGAACTTGTAAATGGACTATGTCTGACATTGGATTTTATTCTGTGTTGATTGATTTCTATTAAATATACATCTGTTTGGTGATGGAGAATTTATTCTTTTGCTTAACGCCCTTCTCTGAGACGTACGAGCTCAGAGGTTGTTTATCGATGGACATCAATCGCATGGAGTGAATTGCCTGTGTGGCATGCCTAAGTGGAAAATGATCAAGGCTTCTGTTGAAAAGCAAAGTCTTGTGGTTGATGATCAAAGCACGGCCTGTGTGGCATAGCTTTGTGTATAGCGTGAATTCGCGAGCCTCACACCTCGGTATGAGTCAAAAACGGGATACAGACCATTGGGAGAACACGACGTTTCTTTCTAGCTATGGGTGATGTCAGTGACCTACCAGCCCTAACATTTACATGCTTTTTACCTGTGTGGTTGTTGGAATGCAAGGCGCCTTGAATATATGGTCGATAACTGGCACTATGTGAGCCAACGTACAGACCATTATATAGGTCCTATAGGACCGGGAAAGGTGTGTTCAGGAATTGCCAATCCTCAAAAGTAAGAGAGGGCCGGCCCAACCGATTCCAAGGGTCGCTGTGTGTGGTCCTGAGACATTTGCTAGAGTGTATCGAACGGAGAGGAGCTTGCCCCTTGCCTCGACTCATGATGGAATCCAATTTCCAATACGTGATAATTCGGTTTTATTTGTAGAACCTAGTATGGCGACATAGTAGATGGTAACTATCTTGCCTATGATTGATACTTATGATTGAAATTTTTTTGACACTATACACTTATAGTAATATCAAAATAATACGTTTTTAAATGTATCAAGCATTCTTTGGCTATTATAAGGTAAAATCCTATCCTCTGGCTTGCGTTGCATTGTGTGATGGGACTTGGGTCTTATAATAGCTTCATTTTTCTTTATTTAGCATTGCGCTGTTTGTTTTATGCACTGGTATTCTTGGGAGGAAACACGTTCCGTGTTATATGGCGTGGTCCCTTGATTTGCCTAACTTTAAAAATAAAGCTTAATAACTGTTTAGTTCTCACACCAGTCACATGACTGACCTGGAGTTTATTGTTTTAACCTAAGCTCTGGGTGCCCCCATTTTCCACACGGACAGCTAGTAGTTTTGGTTTTGCACATTTATATTCACAGGATCCTAGTATATAGCTGAAGTGATATTCGGAAAGCTCTGTATCCGTGTATTTCTTCCAGTTGTGTTTTGTATTGTTTTTCCGCTGCTATGTAATTTATTGTAATCTCTAATATTTGTCAAATGTGTAATATTTATTCATACTCTGTAATATTCTTGTATTCTGATGGAATTGTTGTAATAAGCAATGAAATGTTCTTCTGTTTGCGTTCCGATTGGTCGTGTTCTCAAAACGATCAGGGGTTTCGAACAGTCTTGGTGGTTTAACGATCCATTCGGATCGAGCAAAATTCCTTACCGTTACATTTGGTATCAGAGCTTTGGTTTACAGAGCTCGAGAAAAAGACACATTAGAGCCAAACGAAAGAATTCATCAGGAATTGGAGTAGTAATATTCAATTAAATAACTCATTAGAAATGGGATCAGTAGTATCCTAGAGCGAGTCGAAAGAGTGAAAATTTTGAAAAATAAAAACGAAAACAAATTTTGTTTTGAAAGTTAAATTCAATTATACATATTTGAATATTTTATTTGTATTGAATTTGGACAATCTAGTATATAAAGATTTCGCGTATACGCGTCATGAACGTATATTCGAAGTTTTAATATACTAGATAGATATAGAATCACATTCTAGACACCCGGGGATAATTCTGATGATGTGGCCACATCATCAGTATTTATGTTCGTGTTTCAAAGGTGTGATATCCATATATTTCCATTAGACTGGTGTGAGAACCAAAACTAGGTAGGGCTATTGTTGTGATTTGGCATCGAAAACATGATTTTCTGTATATATATCAAAATTATGAATTTGAAACGCTAGTTCATTAATTGATTGTTGGTTGTGTTGTTTGATTATTGTTTGATTAATTAAAAGTTGAACCTCTAGCCAAATTGAACCAAATATTGAACTGTATTAAAAATGATTACAAATACATGCATATACATGTATATATCTATTGAACAGGTCATAGCAAGGAGGCTAGAGCAGAAGAATAAAACTGTTTGCCCGACAAATAGGTACATGTTTATTGTGTTTATTGGGTTTGGATGATTTTATGAGCCGCTTGGTTGTTTCTTTTTCGTTTTGGATTGATGACGGCCATGGGAGGCTATTTGAAATATCCCGAAGTCCCCGGTGTAGGGGAGGTTATGGCGAAATTTTTCAAAAATTTAGGGTGTTAGCCAAATTTTTGAAAAATTTGAAAAGTTCTTAGAAACTGAAAAGTTGAAGGACTTAAGCCGTAACGGAAATAATGGAAGTTGAGTTGGTTTGTAAAACAACTTTTAGCTTTGTTCCTTTTCGGGGACGAAAAGTTTTAAGTGGGGGAGATTGTAACAACCCGGAAATTCTGAGCCAATTAAAAATTTTTATTTTGGCAATTTTGATGAATTTTGATTTAAAATAAATTATTTTAAATAATAGCGACGAGAAATTTATTTTGAATAGAATTAGAAGGTATATATTTATTTAGATCGTCGTTAGAATATAAATAATTATTTATAATTATAAAAGAAATTGAAAATGGCGCGGTAGTTTGAAAATTCGATTTCTAATTTCAAATGACTGTACATGATTCAAAATAAACCGGATTTTAGCGAAACCAAAAATATTCGAATCTAATCGATAATATCTTTCCAACGAATCCGAGAAATTGAAATTTCATAGCTGGAATCAAAAGTTATGTCCAGTTGAAAATTCAGAATAGTCGCTATGGAATTTCGACCCTTAAAAATGAAAATTTTGCAAACGACCTCGGTTTTCGACGAAACCACTTTTTTTGGATCCGTGATGTCAAGTTATTGCTAGTTTTCAAAATTCGTAATTTTTCGAATCAATATGTGAGCGTGGCGATGTTAAACGTGTTTTGACAGTTTCAGTCAAATTCGATCGACCAGAAAATGACCATTTTTCAAACGGTCTCGGAATTTGACGAAATTTGTTTTGTTAGGACCATATCGTCAATACGAAGCTAGAAAATATTTTTCGGGAATTTTTAGAGTCCGTATGTGGCCACGGTAAATTGAAATGCGCGTTCAAATTCAATATATAGAGTTATATTTTGATTTTGACGAAAATTGATCGAAACAGTCGAATCAGCCTACGATACATATCCCATTGTGTTCGGAATGGGGGTAATTAGCTATGGACGACAGGCGGTGGGTTCGATTTTGAGGTCAAATAAAAAGTCAACTTTTTGAAATTAAAATAAATAATTATATATATATATATATATTTATTTATATACCCTCACCCCCTCAGCACTCTCTCTCTCTCCACTCCCTCACCCGTCAGTCTTCAAAATAAAAAAAAAAAAGCAAAGGAGAGAGGGGCGCACGGCCTCCTCCACGCCGCCACCAGCGCGACACCCCCTCCTAGCGATCGCCGCCCCCTACCTCCTTTCTCTCCTCTGATGTCCCCCCCTCGACATGAAAATCCCCATCGCCCAAGCCTTACGTCGTCAAAAACCGCCGCCCAATGGCCCACCTCAGGCGCAGCGCCGCCACTCCGGCCAAGCACCCCCTCCTCCTCTTCGATTTGCGAAAAACAAACCCTCCCTTCATCTCGGATGAACAAAGTAAGTTTTTATTTATTTTTGTAATTAAAATTTCGATTTACTTTATATGTGTTAGCTTAAGAAGTTGGATTTTCTTATATATGAATTGGTAAGATTAAACCACGATTTTTAATTCATAAAATAAAGATTTTTATCATAGAATTTCCATTAGGAAAAGAAAAGAACTTTATATTTTTATATTAGAAAAGTTTGAATCTTTATATAGCTGAAATCGTGAAGTAAAGATGAGATTTTTATATATGAAGACATGGAGAATAAAAATATAATTTTTATATAGTGATAAGGAAAAAATAGAATTTTTATCTATATAGTAGCGGTGTAAAAATAGAATTTTTATCTATATGGTAGCGGTGTAAAAATAGAATTTTTATCTATATAGTAGCGGTGTAAAAATAGAATTTTTATCTATACAGTAGCGGTGTAAAAATAGAATTTTTATCTATATAGTAACAATATAAAAATGTGATTTTTATATATGTAGTGAATACGGGCAACGAAAGTGATGAAAGACGAGCACGACGAATATTTCTACATATGAAGAGTCGTGGTATTGGATTAGCTAGTCGGTGAGAATTTCTTAGTTTAAATCTTGTTTTCTAGTTAAAATATATACTAGGATGCAGACGGTGCTTAGCAGCACCCGACACCCATCGTCCACAGACCATGGGCGACTTGTATGCTTGTTTGATGTGTTGTGAAGTTTGTTTGTGATGTTGATGTGAAATGGATAATAAAACATTAATGTGTTGAAATAAATTAATTATCATTAAAAATATAATTTTTAACGTGAATGTGAATAAATAAATATTCATTTACAAACCGGGCGGTTTGTTTATGTACATCTATTTGAAGGACATTGATTGGGACGATAAATTTTATACGTCGCCCAACTGCACGAATAATATTCAGTGTTTGTGGATTGAAACCCCACACGGGTGTTGGGATGATATTTGACGTATACTAATCCCAATTGTTTTGTGGTATGTCGATCGTTTGATTGACAAACTGTATGAGCGTTAATTAGTTATATTTAATGCATATGCAGTTGTGTGGTGCACTTTGGATGATGGTTATTATTTATTATTGCTATTATATATATGTGTTGTATGGAATCCATATAATTTACACTATATGGTAATTGATTGGGCCTCATTCCAATTTGAAAAATAAAGAATATTATAAAAATAAACATTCGTGTGTTGAATAGAATAAATAGCCACGTGTTGACGATGCTCATGTGTTGAGAATATTCTTGTGTTGAAAGAAAAATAAACATTCATGTGTTGAATAGAATAAATAACCATGTGTTGACGATGCTCATGTGTTGAGAATATTCATGTGTTGAAAGAAAAATAAATATTCATGTGTTGAAAGAAAAATATATACTCATGTGTTGAAAGAAATATAGATTCATGTGTTGAATAGAATAAATATTCATTTGTTGAATAGAATAACGAAGTTATTGAAATATATAAAGCCGTGTTGATTAGAGATGTCGAACGATATTTATATCGATTATATCCGTTTTTATAACGATTATAGAAAAGGAAGTGATTTCAAAATATAACGTTTTGAAAATATTATCATTTGTATATCAATGATGTGGAATATTCAATTTTGATTCAAAATTGAATATGAGGTTGAAATCGTTTCGAAAACGAATTTAAAACGATTTATACAGTACGTTTTGAATTGAAATCGACGAAATATATATAATATACATATTTATTATATATATATAACGGTCTGAATAGAACGCCCCACGCTGCGGCAGTTCGTGAATTTCGACCATTGACTTCGAATGGACATTACGGGAGATCAGACCGTCGGATTCTACTAAAACCGGAACCGTTGGGTTGGTATCTAAAAGCGCTTTCTAACAAATATTAGAGATTTGAAATATAACAGTTGGATTTTGAATTATTGTAACACCCCGCGAATTCTATAACTGTGAAATTTACAAATTAAAGTATAATTAATTTCAAATCAAAGAACTAAGGGAAACGGGATACGCCATTGCGTTCGTCTCGGAAAAATACGCGAAATAGAGTCCGAGTTTTCGAAAAACGGAGTCCGTATGAAGAAGATATAGCCTTCGGAAGTTTTTGAATTAATTTTAAAATTCGAACAGCTCAGAAAAACAATTAAAAATTAAAAATCGGGCCCAATTGGCCAGGGCGGGAAAATTCCCGCCTAAGCCACCCAGGTCGATTGGGCTGTCGACCTGGGCTAGCCATGTCGACAGGGCTGTCGACAGCCCTGTCGACAGGGGTGTCGACCTGGTCGAGAGCCAGGTCGAACCCAGCCCAACCTGGCTGGCCTATTCTATGTTGGTCGATTTTCTGTGGTCTGCTTTGTCATTAGGGCTAGGTGGAAAGCTCTAATTGGTCTCTCCTTAGAATGAATGGCTACGATCAATCCAAGCAACATCAATAGTCCTAATCAGTTCATAACACCTATAAAAATGACCCTAGACTCAACCCTAATCTATTCATTCAAAAATAAGAACAAAGCCGCCATGTTGCTGAGGAACGACTAGGAGTAGCCACCAAATTGGAGAGAGGATTAGGAGGCAAATTCTAAAGCATCAAGCAACCTAAACAAATCAAATCAACAAGGAATCGCATCTTCAAATCCCTAAATTTGAGAATTTGCCACACAATTGTAAGTAGAGTATTATTTTGGTATGAACAAATAATTGTGTTGGTTTGTATATTTGATTTGTGGCGATAAAGTAATTCATATTTGGGCGTTGCTATTGATTTGGAACATTGTATACGTTTGGATATTCTCGAATTATGTTATTCATTATGAAAAACTACATGCGGTAGTTTTATGCAAGTATACGTTTGGAATATTCGCAAATTATGTTGAAGCTACATGTATGTAGTTGATTAATTGAAATTCATGCAAGTTTGAGTTTTGCTACTATGCCATCATAATGTGTATTTTTATACAAACATCATTTTTGTGAAGTAATTGGAATAAGTTTGGGTTATCATAATCCATATGAAATTATGTGAAAATTTGGCATCATGATCTATGTATTAAGCCATGTTTTGTACTAGAAACCTATTTGCAAACTTATGAATATGACTAGGCTATGATTGATATTTTGCATAATAGAAATCTATGTTAGGTCTATATTGTTAACAAGAATTATATGATGACATATGTGGTATATAGCTAGGTTAGATTCAAAAATCCCTTTTGCAAGTTCGCATGACTAAAGTAAAAATCATGATTTCATGTTAGAAATATTTATGCCATGGTTATGTGAATAAATTTAACTATACTTTTGTATTAGTCACAAAAGTAGGCACCTTTGTAAACATGTAGAAACCTTATGAACATGATTTGCTTATGTATGACACTATGCCTAAATAAGAACATAGGTCTATGTTGTAGTTAGGACTATGTGTCAATAATGATATCCAATTTAGATTCTTAGCTTAACTACAAGTTTACATGGTTTGATTCATGTCACTTATGCTTTATGACCAAAGTATATGTTACTACTATGCAAGTACACCAGTTTCTATTTTGTAGTTCCAACGTCACATTGCAAGTTCATGCGCTCACCATCCCCTTTTTGTGTATGTAATCACGCTTTAAGCCTCCCCTCTTTCGCATGGCTAAGTTGGGCTTAAAAAGGTTAAGCCCAACATATAAACGAACGTATTAAACGGGGGAAAATAACGTTGGGCTAAATTAATTAATAAATGAAAATATAAAGTAGAAGGGCCCAAATTCAAGTATGGGTTGGGCCCATGATTGGTGTAACCTTTACGCCATTTACTTAATAATGGGCCGCAAATATTTACATATAAATAAAGAAGAAAGACAAAATATGTAAATGTAGAAAATACGATGTGTTTAACCCGAGGTTGGATTGAGTTGTGATGTAAACCTGCCCGGAACCGCCCGGCTGTCCAGTAGTCACAACAATACCTATCCAATGTGGGAGGTTAAACATGGAGCCCAATAAGGACCCGAGGTTAGACTGAGTTGTGGCGTAAGACTGCCCGGAACCAACCGGCAACAGGCAGCCACAACAATACCTGTCTAATGTGAGAGGTCAGGGCCTTAATAAGACAATTAAGGCTGAGTCAGGATTGTTAGGATTAAGTGAACTAAAGGCTTAATCAAAATGGAACATGCTAAACTAAACGGACTGGTGGGGGTTAGGTTAGAAAACACTTAACCAACTTAGCATGTTGGCTAGAGATAGAAAACCTAGTAACGGGGGACCCTTTTCAGCAGTAACCCTAGAAGGTGTATCAGGATACCCTGAAACTAGGCAGGGTAGGGCACGATTACTGGGCTGATTGTAAGAGGTCAAATCGACGGCGGTGGTGTAGCAGTGTAGGTTCTAACGGGGTGCGGGCGTGCACACACTCCGGCGCAGAAAAATAAAGCACTGGGCACCAGTAGCATACCTGTGCATTCTAAGGTTGTGTCGGGCCGCCGCCATGGGACTTGATACACCCCATGGTGGGACCAGCATAGGTAACTACAACATCGGGGGCCGTAAGACACATGTAACTATGCGAGTAGGAGCCGATCATCATAGAATGGATCACTTCACCCTGATTATGGGGTGCCAGTTGGGAACTAGTTTATATGGGTTCAGAGATTAACATGGGGTACGATAGTTTATTCGACCCTAGACAACTTAACTAAGTTTATAGTGCTTTCCCACTCCTTGATTATACTTATCATACCCAGTTCTTTATTCATAGACAAAATAGTCCTAGACTTACTCAGGCTTTATGTCTGACTCTACTTTTCTTTCGTCTTCTTTTCTTCCGTTCCCCCCCCCCCCAGGTCCACAGGGAGGGAACACTGCAGCTTGACCAGCATTCACATCCAGCTTGAAGAAGAGAAATGTATTGCTTGGACCTTTTTCACTTTGAACTATGGCTTTGGACAACCACTATGGGGCTTTTGCAGTTTATCTATGTTTTCTTTATGCTTCTTTAAATAATGTAATCAAGACAGATTATGAAAGTGTTATGTTTTTGGAAAAGATGTAAGACAATTATGGTGATGATGTTGTAGCACGTATTTGCTTTTATGAAATAAAAGTTGTTTGTTCTTCCGCTGTTTACAAATATGTGTTCTTATATCTGTCTTGTATATCTGTGACTTATACTTATAAACCTCCACCAAAATTAGGGCATTCCCTTTGAGAGTGACCCTAACGGAGGTGGGGTGTTTCACTTGGTATCAGAGCATAGGTTTACCAGATAAGATAAAAAGTTTTGAAAATTTATTTTCAAAAAGGAAATTTAAAGAAGCATTTTTAAAAGATAAAAATATTATTTTATTTTAAAAGGCAAAGTCCACTCCCCAAAGCCATAGGTACTATCTCTTATCCTTCGTTTTGAATCTATCCTTTTTGTTTCAGCATGTCCGAAGATCTTAACTTGCCGGAAGGGGTACCAATACCTGGTTGGTTTAGACGGTTCTTAGAAGCAAGGGCCACTCAGCCAGGTCCTACCGTTCCTCCTCCCCCAGCTGCAGGAAATCATCCAGCTGCAGCAGCACCTTTTCCTCCACCTCCTCCACGGGGGAACACGTTTGCTAAGATATGTAAAGATTTTAAAGCCATGAGAGGAAAGGATTTCCATGGAACTGAGTCCTTCGTGGCAGCTAGAAATTGGCTGAAAGAAACGGAGGACCTATTTATCATCTTTGAGGTAGAGGATAGACAAAAAGTACAATTGGCAGTATGGCTATTGAAGGGCGAGGCTTCCTACTGGTGGGAAGTCACTAATGCTGAAAGACCAGTGGAGACATGGGAGGACTTTAGGGCAAGGTTCGAGACTAAATTTCTCTCAGATGCGGAAAGGAGTTTGCAGTTGGAAAAATTCTTATTTCTTAAGCAAGGAGACAAGACTGTCAGAGAGTATGTGAATCAGTTCGATGAGCTGGCTAGGTTTGGGCTTGACCTAGTCAACACCCCGCACAAGAAGGCTCTCCGTTTCGTCAAAGGGTTAAATGAGCCATTACACAGTTTGGCCATGACCCATATACCCATGGGGGCCACGTATGAAAGATTGGTGCAAATGGCATTGCTGAATGAGGAGGATAAGGGCAAGAAGGAGACAAAGGCAGAAAGCTCTCAAGGGAAGAAAGAGGGTTTGCAGCCGAAGAAGACAGACTTTAAGAAGGGCGGGAAAGGCAACAAAGAGAAGAGGAAGTGTAATTTCTGTGGCAAAGTGGGGCACTTAGTAAAGGACTGCCGGAAAAAGAAGGCCAAGGAGAATGGTGGGTGCTTTTCTTGCGGTGAGACGGGCCACAGGGCTAAGGACTGCCCAAAGAAACGAGGACAGGGGCAGAGGGCTGGATCCACCTCAGGGGCACAGGTTCATGTGCTAGAAGCGCCACCTTTGCAACAGCGAGGTACCAACACTTCTGTAGAAAGTGTAGTTTATCTTTATGATCACCCCGTTCGCACTTTATTTGATTCTGGCGCATCACACTCCTTTATCTCGTCTGCTTTAGTAGAATCTCTGCACCTAAAAACTAGTATGGTAGAGGACCCCTTAATTGTTTCAAACCCAATTGGGGGCCCAGCTCATTTGTCTATGATCTGTTTGGGATTGAAAATTTATATTCTAAGTGTATAATTTCAATGTAGTGCCTTTGTTTTGGGCTTTTCGGGGTATGGTTTGATTTTGGGTATGGATTGGCTATCCAGTAATGGGGCCATCCTTGATTGTGAGAAAAGGGTTGTTAGGCTCCTAACCCAGCTCGGTAATACTTTGGAAATTTCTTGTAATCCCTCGTTTGCGGTTATGCTTAGTTATCTTGAGTCGCTAGATGCCTCTGTAGACAATTTGCAATCAGTTAGAGTGGTCCGGGAATATCCGGATGTCTTCGAAGAGGTGAAGGGCTTGCCTCCGAAGCGGGAAATAGACTTCCGCATATATCTTGTAGATAATGCAAAGCCCGTTGCGTTGCCCGTTAGACACATGGCTCCACGAGAAAGAAAAGAGCTCAGTAAACATATTAAAGAGCTTCTAGAGAAGGGGTTCATTAGGAGGAGCATTTCAGAATGGGGCGCTCCAGTAGTGTTCGCTACAAAGGCGGATGGTTCACTCCGTCTATGTGTTGACTATAGGGAGCTCAACAAGCTAACGAAAAAGAATAGGCACCCTCTCCCTAGAATTGACGATTTATTTGACCAGCTTGTAGGAGCGTCTGTTTTCTCCCAACTCGATTTAGCAACCAGTTTCCATCAGCTAAGGGTGGCTGAAGATAGCATCGATAAAACGGCGTTTAGAACCCCAGACGGCTTCTTTGAATGGCTTGTCATGCCTTTCGGCTTGACAAATGCACCTGCTTACTTCGTGGACCTGATGAGTAGGGTATTTAGAGATTTCCTCAACAAATTCGTAGTGGTCTTCGTAGATGATATCCTTATCTTCTCAAAGAGTGAAGAGGAACATGCTCAGCACTTAAGGGCAATCATGGAAACTTTGCGAGTCCATCAACTAAAAGCCAAATTCTCCAAATGCCACTTTTGGAGAGAAGAGGTGAGGTTCCTTGGGCACATAGTATCCAAACAAGGGTTAGCAGTGGACCCTGCTAAGGTAGTGGCGGTACAGGATTGGAAGACACCAAGGAATGCAACTGAGGTCCGAAGCTTTCTAGGACTAGCAGGTTTCTATCGAAAATTCATAAGGGATTTTGCGAAAATCTCAGCTCCGCTCACAAAATTGACCAAGAAGAATCTAGTGTTCAATTGGGACTTGGATTGCGAGTTTGCTTTCCAACGACTGAAAAGGGCTCTCACAACAGCCCCAGTTTTGACGCTGCCAGATGGGAGCAAGATGTTCACTGTTTATACGGATGCATGTGGGACAGGGCTAGGCGCCGTCTTAATGCAAGAAGGAAGGGTAGTAGCTTATGGTGGGAGGCAGTTGAAGGTGCACGAAAAGAACTACCCGACCCACGATCTTGAGTTAGCCGCCATCGTCTTTGCACTCAAGTCTTGGCGACACTATCTCCTAGGTGAGAAGTTCGAACTTTACACTGACCATAAATCGTTGAAATATCTTTTCTCGCAGAAGGATCTTAACTTGAGGCAACAAAGATGGATGGAGTTTCTTGCCTCGTACGATTTCGAAATCTCTTACACTCCGGGCAAAGGCAACGTAGTTGCAGACGCGTTGAGCCGAAAGAAATTGAACCTAAGCCCGTTGTTTGTTGAAAGACAAAGCCTAGAGTTTATAGCCAGCTTCGACTTTAGGCCCTCCTCCGATTTCGTACCAGGCTTGCTAGCATCTCTCGAAGTGCGCCCAACTTTAGTGGATTCAGTAGGAACAGCACAATGCGAAGACCCTCAACTTGTGGAAATAATTGATAGGCTAATTAGGGGTGAGACTTCCAGTCACCTCAACAGATACTCTATCGACGATAAGGGTTTGCTAAGGCGAGACGGAAGACTATGCGTCCCACAAACAAAAGATTTAGTAAAGAAGGTTCTCGAGGAAGCACATCACTCCAAGATGACGATACACCCAGGCGGGGATAAGATGTACAAAGACGTAAAAAGGACTTTCTTCTGGAACGGCATGAAAAAGGACGTGGCAGAATTCGTTTCTAAGTGTATGGTGTGCCAGCAGGTTAAAGCGGAACAGAAAAAGCCTGGCGGGCTACTACATCCTCTGGAGGTCCCGCAGTGGAAGTGGGATAGCATCTCAATGGACTTCATCGATGGGCTGCCTAGGTCTAGGAGAGGCAACACTAGCATTTGGGTAATAGTGGATAGGCTTACTAAAAGCGCCCACTTTTTACCTGTTAAAAGTAAAAGAACTGCCTCATCCCTAGCATCACTTTACCTCAAGGAAATCGTTCGACTCCATGGAATACCATCTACCATTGTTAGTGACCGAGACCCCATCTTCACCAGTGAGTTTTGGCGGAGTCTGCAAGAAGCAGTAGGAACGCAGTTATGCTTGAGCACGGCCTATCATCCCCAAACCGACGGCCAAACAGAGAGAGTAAACAGAGTTTTGGAAGACCTTTTAAGACTATGCGTCCTTGACTTCGGAGGGACATGGGAAGACCACCTTCCTTTGGTGGAATTTGCCTACAACAACAGTTATCAAGCAACCATCGGAATGGCGCCCTTCGAAGCTTTATATGGAAGACCGTGCCGATCGCCCACTTGTTGGTGGGAGTCTACTGATAAGCTCATACTTGGACCAGATATGATCCGAGAGACTTCAGAGAAAGTAGACTTAATACGAAGAAGGATGAAGACGGCCCAAGACAGACAAAAGTCCTATGCCGACAAGAGAAGGACCGACCTTGAATTTGAGGTTGGAGACAGAGTTTTTCTCAAGGTATCACCACTAAGGAACGTTGTTCGTTTTGGAACCACAGGAAAACTGGCACCAAGGTTCGTAGGGCCATTCCCTATCATCGAGAAAATTGGGAAAATGGCCTATAGATTAGAGCTACCCGAGAAGTTGGCTGGAGTCCACAACGTTTTTCACGTTTCACATCTCCGAAAATGTCTACACGAGTCTGCTGAAGTGGTAGAGCCAAATATCCTCGAAGAGGCCGAAGTGGAGCGCGAAGCAACCATAAGAAAAGTTCCAACCCGCATATTAGGAACGGAAGTGAAGAAGCTACGCAACCGTGAAGTCAAGCTCGTCAAAGTTCAGTGGAGCGACGCCGAGGGAGACGCGACTTGGGAAACTGAAGCTAGAATACGCACTACCTACCCTTTTCTGTTCGAGGGTACATCCTTGATCTTTCATTTTCCTTAAGTTGCGCTTTTATCTATCTTTTTAGGTATATTTCCTCGACCTTATCTTGTAGGTAGAAACCCTTCGGATGGAAACATGTAATTGAAACATGTTATGTATGGTGGTTGCAAGTGGTTGCTAGTGGTTGCTCGTGGTTGCATATACACACACAATCTAGGTTTTAGATCGGCTCAGTCACTTCATATTGCATATGCATATATGTTTGCATTCGTATATGGTTGAACTGTAATGTGTTGTCATATGGACGTTGCATTTGTATGAATGATTGTGCACTCATGTAGAATCATGAATAGGAAAATTTGCATACATAATGGATTCATGGCACTTACATAACTCGCATTAAGGAGGTCAACTGAATCAGTAAGACCGCCTGATTTTGCATTAGATAAGTACATGTACACACACACTTCGCATATGATCATGAAGCATTAGAAGTCTTTTAAGGACAATGGATGCTCGTGTTTGATGAATGAGTAGATGGATGATTGGATGTTAGGATATACATTCCTCCTAACTTGAAGATTTCGGGACGAAATCCTTTTAAGTGGGGGAGAATGTAACACCCCGCGAATTCTATAACTGTGAAATTTACAAATTAAAGTATAATTAATTTCAAATCAAAGAACTAAGGGAAACGGGATACGCCATTGCGTTCGTCTCGGAAAAATACGCGAAATAGAGTCCGAGTTTTCGAAAAACGGAGTCCGTATGAAGAAGATATAGCCTTCGAAAGTTTTTGAATTAAGTTTAAAATTCGAACAGCTCAGAAAAACAATTAAAAATTAAAAATCGGGCCCAATTGGCCAGGGCGGGAAAATTCCCGCCTAAGCCACCCAGGTCGACTGGGCTGTCGACCTGGGCTAGCCATGTCGACAGGGCTGTCGACAGCCCTGTCGACAGGGGTGTCGACCTGGTCGAGAGCCAGGTCGAACCCAGCCCAACCTGGCTGGCCTATTCTATGTTGGTCGATTTTCTGTGGTCTGCTTTGTCATTAGGGCTAGGTGGCAAGCTCTAATTGGTCTCTCCTTAGAATGAATGGCTACGATCAATCCAAGCAACATCAATAGTCCTAATCAGTTCGTAACACCTATAAAAATGACCCTAGACTCAACCCTAATCTATTCATTCAAAAATAAGAACAAAGCCGCCATGTTGCTGAGGAACGACTAGGAGTAGCCACCAAATTGGAGAGAGGATTAGGAGGCAAATTTTAAAGCATCAAGCAACTTAAACAAATCAAATCAACAAGGAATCGCATCTTCAAATCCCTAAATTTGAGAATTTGCCACACAATTGTAAGTAGAGTATTATTTTGGTATGAACAAATAATTGTGTTGGTTTGTATATTTGATTTGTGGCGATAAAGTAATTCATATTTGGGCGTTGCTATTGATTTGGAACATTGTATACGTTTGGATATTCTCGAATTATGTTATTCATTATGAAAAACTACATGCGGTAGTTTTATGCAAGTATACGTTTGGAATATTCGCAAATTATGTTGAAGCTACATGTATGTAGTTGATTAATTGAAATTCATGCAAGTTTGAGTTTTGCTACTATGCCATCATAATGTGTATTTTTATACAAACATCATTTTTGTGAAGTAATTGGAATAAGTTTGGGTTATCATAATCCATATGAAATTATGTGAAAATTTGGCATCATGATCTATGTATTAAGCCATGTTTTGTACTAGAAACCTATTTGCAAACTTATGAATATGACTAGGCTATGATTGATATTTTGCATAATAGAAATCTATGTTAGGTCTATATTGTTAACAAGAATTATATGATGACATATGTGGTATATAGCTAGGTTAGATTCAAAAATCCCTTTTGCAAGTTCGCATGACTAAAGTAAAAATCATGATTTCATGTTAGAAATATTTATGTCATGGTTATGTGAATAAATTTAACTATACTTTTGTATTAGTCACAAAAGTAGGCACCTTTGTAAACATGTAGAAACCTTATGAACATGATTTGCTTATGTATGACACTATGCCTAAATAAGAACATAGGTCTATGTTGTAGTTAGGACTATGTGTCAATAATGATATCCAATTTAGATTCTTAGCTTAACTACAAGTTTACATGGTTTGATTCATGTCACTTATGCTTTATGACCAAAGTATATGTTACTACTATGCAAGTAAACCAGTTTCTATTTTGTAGTTCCAACGTCACATTACAAGTTCATGCGCTCACCATCCCCTTTTTGTGTATGTAATCACGCTTTAAGCCTCCCCTCTTTCGCATGGCTAAGTTGGGCTTAAAAAGGTTAAGCCCAACATATAAACGAACGTATTAAACGGGGGAAAATAACGTTGGGCTAAATTAATTAATAAATGAAAATATAAAGTAGAAGGGCCCAAATTCAAGTATGGGTTGGGCCCATGATTGGTGTAACCTTTACGCCATTTACTTAATAATGGGCCGCAAATATTTACATATAAATAAAGAAGAAAGACAAAATATGTAAATGTAGAAAATACGATGTGTTTAACCCGAGGTTGGATTGAGTTGTGATGTAAACCTGCCCGGAACCGCCCGGCTGTCCAGTAGTCACAACAATACCTATCCAATGTGGGAGGTTAAACATGGAGCCCAATAAGGACCCGAGGTTAGACTGAGTTGTGGCGTAAGACTGCCCGGAACCAACCGGCAATAGGCAGCCACAACAATACCTGTCTAATGTGAGAGGTCAGGGCCTTAATAAGACAATTAAGGCTGAGTCAGGATTGTTAGGATTAAGTGAACTAAAGGCTTAATCAAAATGGAACATGCTAAACTAAACGGACTGGTGGGGGTTAGGTTAGAAAACACTTAACCAACTTAGCATGTTGGCTAGAGATAGAAAACCTAGTAACGGGGGACCCTTTTCAGCAGTAACCCTAGAAGGTGTATCAGGATACCCTGAAACTAGGCAGGGTGGGGCACGATTACTGGGCTGATTGTAAGAGGTCAAATCGACGGCGGTGGTGTAGCAGTGTAGGTTCTAACGGGGTGCGGGCGTGCACACACTCCGGCGCAGAAAAATAAAGCACTGGGCACCAGTAGCATACCTGTGCATTCTAAGGTTGTGTCGGGCCGCCGCCATGGGACTTGATACACCCCATGGTAGGACCAGCATAGGTAACTACAACATCGGGGGCCGTAAGACACATGTAACTATGCGAGTAGGAGCCGATCATCATAGAATGGATCACTTCACCCTGATTATGGGGTGCCAGTTGGGAACTAGTTTATATGGGTTCAGAGATTAACATGGGGTACGATAGTTTATTCGACCCTAGACAACTTAACTAAGTTTATAGTGCTTTCCCACTCCTTGATTATACTTATCATACCCAGTTCTTTATTCATAGACAAAATAGTCCTAGACTTACTCAGGCTTTATGTCTGACTCTACTTTTCTTTCGTCTTCTTTTCTTCCGTTCCCCCCCCCCCCCCAGGTCCACAGGGAGGGAACACTGCAGCTTGACCAGCATTCACATCCAGCTTGAAGAAGAGAAATGTATTGCTTGGACCTTTTTCACTTTGAACTATGGCTTTGGACAACCACTATGGGGCTTTTGCAGTTTATCTATGTTTTCTTTATGCTTCTTTAAATAATGTAATCAAGACAGATTATGAAAGTGTTATGTTATGTTTTTGGAAAAGATGTAAGACAATTATGGTGATGATGTTGTAGCACGTATTTGCTTTTATGAAATAAAAGTTGTTTGTTCTTCCGCTGTTTACAAATATGTGTTCTTATATCTGTCTTGTATATCTGTGACTTATACTTATAAACCTCCACCAAAATTAGGGCATTCCCTTTGAGAGTGACCCTAACGGAGGTGGGGTGTTTCAATTATGTCCAAATCAAATTTGGAAAAGGTCGCTGTAAGTGCAGTTCGGTGGCCGTTATTGAAAACCGACTATACGGGCCTTGATAAAATTATTAAAAATATTAATAATTTGTGTAAAATCATAATATATGGATTGGGAAGAACTGGCGTGAAAAATTCCATATTTGAAAGGACAAAAATAGATATTTATCGAAATGAAGTAGTTTTGAACTAGATTTGAAATGGTTTTGAAAATAACCAGAATTTCCAATAATTGAATTGGAATTGATTTGAATCGAAATTATCTTCGGAATATTTCGATGTTGGATTTCGTGATTATACAGATAGGGTTGTGGAAATTTGAAAGATATATTTATATCGTTATTTCCAATACGATATTTGTTGGTTTTAGAATTTGATATTGAATATAAGCCGATATTTTTTCTATTCAGAGCCTTGTATTTAATATCAAACGTGATTTGGGTTTGTCGTGAATGGTGTCTTCATTAACACTGTTCTTAAACCCAGTTGAGAAAAGGATTAAATCTTTCTATTTAGATTTGATGAAGTGTACCAATTAAATGGTATTTAATTGGAATTGAATTTGAATCGATTTCTGGGGTTTATCGTGAGCGGTGTCTTGACTAACACCTGTTCTTTAACCGATTAACAATGGAATGTGGTTTTGGGTTTATCGTGAATCGTGTTTTAAATGACATTGGTTCTTTAACCCAGTTAAAGACAGGATATTGATTTTTGGAAAGATTAAAACTAAGTGGAGTTTTAATATATCTTTAATTAGATTAAAGTGAACGAGGATGGAGTATCACCAGTTTTGCTCCAAAGCGATAGTTAAATCTTTAATTAGATTTGAACGTGAAATAGTAATTAATATTTACCGATAACACCGTGGTGTTAGATATGGAGTATTACCAGTTTTGCTCCATGAGATGAATAGGCTGGGATTGAGAAATAAAATAAATAATTACTTCGGTGTGGTTCGCTAATCCCGACTAGTTTGGAAAACCATAATATGGTTTGAAATGATATCCAAAGGAAGATTAAAGAATAAATTTAGAAGAATTTATCTTTGATAAAATTAATGGGAACCTTTCCCTTAGAATGTGATTTTTTGAATAAAAGAATATTCTGAATTGGAATGAGGCGTATGTTGCATTTGTGTAACACTTGTTTATTATATACGCGGGTTATTCGGGAAGGCCGGGTTCATACCCATTCTGAATAACCGATTCGACGATAAGTCGAAAATGAAGACGGTGGTTGAAGACCGGAAGTCTTCACATCGTTTGGATGATTATTGATGATCTTGATTGGGCTGTACACCCAAGAGGAGGGAATCAGTTGGTGATCGTCTAGACATACTTGGAGATCGATGGATATGCGAGGAAAGTGCCTCCGGTTTCATTCAGACCCAGAACGAACTTGTAAATGGACTGTGTGTCTGACATTGGATTTTATTCTGTGTTTATTTATGTCTATTAAATATACATCTGTTTGGCGGTGGAGAATTTATTCTCTTTCTTAACGCCCTTCTATGAGACGTACGGGCTCAGAGGTTGTATATCGATGGACATTAGTCGCATGGAGTGAATTTCCTGTGTGGCACGCTTAAGTGGAAAATGATCAAGGCTTCTATTGAAAAGCAAAGTCTTTTGGTTGATGATCAAATCACGGCCTGTGTGGCATAGCTTTATGTATAGCGTGAATTCGCGAGCCTCACACCTCGGTATGAGTCAAAAACGGGATACGGACCATTGGGAGAACACGACGTTTCTTTCTAGCTATGGGTGATGTCAGTGACCTACCAGCCCTGACATTTATATACTTTTTACCTGTGTGGTTGTTGAAATGCGAGGCGCCTCGAATATATGGTCGATAACTGGCACTATGTGAGCCGACGTATAGACCATTATATAGGTCCTACAGGACCGGGAAACGTGTGTTCAGGAATTGCCAATCCTCAAAAGAAAGAGAGGACCGGCCCGACCGATTCCAAGGATCGCTGTGTGTGGTCCTGAGACATTTGCTCGAGTGTCTCGAACGGAGAGGGGCTTGCCCCTTGCCTCGAATCATGATGGAATCCAATTTCCAATACGTGATAATTCAGTTTTATTTGTAGAACTTAGTATGGCGACATAGTAGATGGTAGTTATGCCGCCTATGATTGATACTTATGACTGAAATTGTTTTAACACTATACACTTATAGTAATATCAAAATAATATGTTTTTAAACGTATCAAGCATTATTTGGCTATTATAAGGTAAAACCCTATCCTCCGGCTTGCGTTGCATTGTGTGATGGGACCTGGGTCTTATAATAGCCTCATTTTCTTTATTTAGCATTGCACTGTTTGTTTTATGCACTGGTATTCTTGGGAGGAAACCCGTTCCGTGTTATACGGCGTGGTCCCTTGATTTGCCTAACTTTAAAAATAAAGCTTAATAACTGTTTTAATTCTCACACCAGCCACATGACTGACCTGGAGTTTATTGTTTTAACCTAAACTCTGGGTGCCCCTATTTTCCACACGGGCAGCTAGTGGTTTTGGTTTTGCAGATTTATATTCATAGGATCCTGGTATATAGCTGAAGTGA
This sequence comes from Allium sativum, assembly GCA_030737875.1. Taxonomy (NCBI): domain Eukaryota; kingdom Viridiplantae; phylum Streptophyta; class Magnoliopsida; order Asparagales; family Amaryllidaceae; genus Allium; species Allium sativum. Next base: position 841,325,950 of record CM060926.1, read on the forward strand.
TATTCGAAAAGCTCTGTGTCCGTGTATTTCTTCCAGTTGTGTTTTGTATTGTTTTTCCGCTGCTGTGTAATTTATTGTAATCTCTGATATTTGTCAAATATGTAATATTTATTCATACTCTGTAATATTCTTGTATTCTGATGAAATTATTGTAATAAGCAATGAAATGGTCTTCTGTTTGCATTCCGATTGGTCGTGTTCTCAAAACGATCAGGGGTTTCGAACGGTCTTGGTCGATTTAACGATCGATTCGGATGGAGCGAAATTCCTTAACGTTACAAAAAGGGTATCATCAGAGGCATGGAGTGGATTTTCATGAAGTGTTTGCACCAGTAGCAAGATGGGATAAAATCAGATCAATTCTTGCTGTAGTTGCAGAAAGAGCTTGGAAAGTGTTTCAATTAGATGTTAAAAGTGTTTTCCTGCATGGGGAACTGAATGAAGATGTTTACGTCTAGCAACCTAAGGGTTTTGAGGTTAGAGATGAATTCAACAAAGTATACAAGTTGAAAAAAGCATTATATGGGTTAAAGCAAGCTCCGAGAGTCTGGTACAGTCAGATTGAAGGGTATTTTGTGAAAGAAGGGTTCGAAAAATGCTACTGCAAGCACACTCTGTTCGTGAAAAAGGAAGAAGACAACGTCTTGATAATAACCCTTTATGTCGATAATCTAATTTGTACTGGGAACTTAGCTTCTATGCTCCAAGGGTTTAATAAATAGATGATGGAAGAGTTCTCTATGACTGATCTTAGAAAGATGAATTTTTTCTTGGAGTAGAAGTTGTTTTAGCTTTCATTTGATTAATTCCAAGTTGAATAAGTCTTCCTTATTTGTAGGAGTTAAAACACGTCTTTTGAGTCTCTTTCAATTCTTAATTGTTTTGATTCAATCTTTCTATTGTAGAGTCTAAAGGCCTATTTAAGGACCACTTTGTTTCAAGTTTAATGAGTGGACTTTTTGGGTTTTCTCAGTTTCTTTAGTTCTTCTTGCAGTTTGAACAACAATTTTACTTTTAATCACTAAAGTTTATTTTAAGAAGGGACTGAGCTCTATTTAGGGCCATCAACTGATACTTTCGAACACGAATAGTGCCATATCCGCATCCAAAATCATTTTTGGATATCGGATATCCGCATCCACGGATACGATGGATATCAAATAATTATCCGCTCTATCAATGGTTGATAAATCAATAAACATAAATGAATTTTTTAGCATAATATTAAGTTTTTTCAACCCAGCTGATTACTAAATTACTAAATAAATATGATGATAATGTATATTTTTGAGCAACTAGCATGCGTTTATTAGACGTTTAACTTTACAAAATAATAAATTAGTATATCTAGTTATGTCAAAATACATATAATTTAAGCTATAATTATGAAAAAAGTGGGTAGATAATTTTCAGATGCGGATGTTCCTATATTCATATCCATATCCATTTTTTTGGATATTGGATATTCATCCGCTTTTCAGATGTGGATGCAGATGGATTTCAGATTTCTCGAATATCCATTGACAACCCTACTTCTATTTTAGGAAGAAGCTTTTAGAAAAAAGAAGGCATATGCGATAAAAGCAGGAGTTATTAAATTTAGAGTTGATTTTAATTATTTAACCGTTTATTTTATTTGGTTTTTATTCAAACTCTTGCTTTCCGAGGTGAGTTGCGTGTTGACGATCAAGGATTCTGGTCCAATCGGATTGAGTCCTGACAGAAATACCAGGTGTAGATCTAGCATATACTAGAAGGAAGTGCGAATTTACATGCATTATATGTGTTTGATTATTTAATCATAGTTGTAACTTTGGGGACACCAATAGGTACTAACAAGTTAGTATCGAAGCTGGTTATATATATGTTTTCGTTACTTTAAGCGTTATTTGTCGATTTTTCTGTGAAAATTTTAAATGCTTATCCACTACTCTCTAGGGGTTTATTGCACGATCCTAGAAAGTGGTATAAGAGCATAGGTAGTAGTTTACACTGAAGATATGTCTAATTCTTATAATGTTTTTTAGGGTCGGTAAATAGTTTGGCTATCTATGTTTAATGGAATGGTTTGCTTATTGGAAGACTAGCTTGAAAATCTATTTAAACTCTTTTGGCTATGATATTTGGGATATGTAACGACCCGGAAAATCTGAACCAATTTAATTTTTATTTTTAAATTGGCTAAAATAGTGGATTTTAAATATTTAAAATAAATATTTTAAATAATAACGATGAAAAGTAAGTTTGAATCGACAATGAAAATAAATATAATTACTTTGAATTAGAAACAAGGCCTACAATGGCGCGGTAGTTTCAAAATTTGAATTCAAACTTTGACTGACTGTACCGGGTGCAAAACAAAATGAATTTGAGTGAAACCAAAAATATTTAAATCTGTTAGTGAATACCTTTCTAATGAATCTGAAAAATCGAAGTTTCATAGTGGGAAGCAAAAGTTATGGCCAAATGAATTTTCAGAAAGGTCGCTATGGAATTTATATAGCCCGTGAAAATGGCCATTTTGCAAACGACCTCGGAATTCGACGAAACAACTTTTATTGGATACGGGATGTCAAATTATTGCTAGGTTTCAAATATCATAATTTTTTAGGTTAGTATGTGAGCGTGGCAAAGGAAAATGTGTGGTCGATTTCTATTAAATTGGATCGACCAGAAATAGGCCATTTTTCAAACAGTCTCAGAATTCGATGAAACTAGTTTTGTTGGGACCGTATCGTCAAAACATAGCTAGATTTATTTTTCGGGAATTTTTAGGATCAGTTTGTGGCCCTGGCAAATTGAAATGTACGTTCAAATCAAATATTGAATGTTTTATATTTTAGTTTGAATGAAAACTGACTGAAAAATTCGAATGGGCCTACGAAACATATCCCATTGTGTTCGGAATGGGGGTAAAACGCTGGGGACGGCAGTCGTTGAGTTTGAATTGAAGTTCGTTCGTAAAAACCCTAATTTTTTGAAATTATAAAACCATTGGCCAATAGAAATTTTTCTTTCATTAATTTAAAAATATAAAAAAACTCAAAAACCCGCTTCTCTCTTCAAATCTGACCAACCACCACCATCCCTCGTCGCCGCCTCGACGAACACGAGCCCCACAAAGTCAACGACTTCCCACCGCCGCCGATCCCGATTCTGGCCATCGCAGGGGGCCCCACCACCGGCGCCATGAAGCCCTCTCGTAGCTCTAGGCCGTGGTACCCTCCGATCGTCTCCACGCTGCTCGGTTTTCGCAAAAACTACAAACCTAGTTTTGAACAGGTTTGAAACTATACGACTGTTTTTATTTTAAACTATTTAATAGCGGTTTAAAGCGCTATAGTTTTTGATTTCACTGTAAAAATCATATCTTTTTCTTTTTTTGATGAAATTCAGTGAAATAAGAGACAGTGGACTCGTGTGGACGCCTTCTACATTCTAGAAGAGACCGCATATTTTTCTGAGCCTTCTGTTATTTTTGGTGGAGTGGAACCTAATGTGCGATTTCTAATTTATAAACGATATTGAAAACGACGATGTATAAATTATACTGTCGATGTATGAGTTATATAAGCGTTGTACACTTCATGTATAAGCGTTGTATAAGTTGTACGTTCGATATATAAGTTATATATGCGTTGTAAAAATTATATATGTGTTGAAATAGAAGTGAAATGCTTATATATATATATATATATATATATATATATATATACGCCCCTTGTCCACAAACCATGGACGATATTTATTGGTTGAGATTGGTGTGAAAATTGATTGATTACTGTTAGCCTACTTTGTGAACTAGGCAACACAAAGTCAAGATATCAAGCATTGAAGAGCCTTTCTAATTAGAAGACTTCGGTTCGGATCGGAGAGACCATCACTACTCAGATCGGAGAAGACACTACAGCCTAGATCGGGCAGCTGCAATCATTCGGGTCGGGTCAAAGCAACGTATCGGTTCGGATCGGATAAAGTCTCCTGTTCGGATCGGTGAGCTATTGCTGTTGAAAACAGAGAGCGCATGTTCGGATCGGAGGGCAGTCTTCTTCAAGATGGATCGGAAGGCCACCCAGCTGCTACAGAGATGGGTTAGAGGAAAAGCAGAATAAAGAGAAGAGAGAGTTGTCACCAAGTCAATCCGGGTCGGATCGGATATCCCGATCCGAACCCTTGGTACATATACCTCCGACCCGAACCCATTTTCCATACTGTCCCCCTGCATAAGCGCCTGGATATCCGAATCGGCTATGACTAGTTCCTGCCCATAACGTTCATTACTCTGATGCGTTGTCAACACAGTAATCCATCCGAACCCGAGGCTAATGGGATGGACGACACGTGGCTCCGACCCGGATCGGGTTTTGAGCAAATTCACACCTATAAATACCCCGTCTGGATACAAAGAAAGGGATCTTTTTTCTGGCATTTTGAGAGTTCAACCACCTTCATAATCTGAATTCCAGCAATCCCGAAAAATCCAAATCTTCTTTCATTATTTGTTTTCTATAATTGAGTGATTATAAGTGAGTTGTGAGAGGAATCAAGTGAATATTTCATTGTACTTGCAACTAAATCAGTAAATATAGTGAGAGACAAGTGGACGTAGGCATTTCTTCGCCGAACCACTATAAATCCTGTGTGTTCGTTTTTATTTTTATCTTATTTCATTTGCTTTCAGTTAATTCGGGTGTTAGAACCACTTTTTGGTCTAACATTTTGGTGCTTTCACTGAGAATTGAACTCAGGATTCTTTATTTTCTGGGATTTCTTTCTACTTTTTGGACCGTTGAGTTCAAAGAAGTTAATCCTTAAGTTTCTCCGCTCTTTTATATTTGTTGAAGTGATTGTCAAAGAATCATGGCCAAAGGAAAAGGCAAAGAAGTTCAATCTGGTCGAGGAAATGGAGCTGGCGAAGATCAGCAAAATGCGGTTGTAACAAGGTCTCGGAGGCAGAGTTCAGCAGCAGGAAGAACCAATGCAGGAAATCCGAGCCGCCAACAGGGGGAGAGCTCCGATCCGATCCGGGTAGGAGATTCTGAAGCAGTGCATTCCCCCAATCTAAACCGACCCGAACAGCTTGCCACGTACCGATCCGATCAGGCTCCCCAGCTCCGAACCGACCCGACCTCCTACCTCCGATCCGATCCGACACTTGGTCAAGTTGGAACCTCTACTCGAGTCCCTACGAATGCTCCTATTTCAGCCACCAGGGTTAGTGATCAGGTCAATCCATCTGCGCCCATTACTCAAGGAGATTTCTCGCGCTTACTTGACATGCTTGAGAGCACAAGGGAGGCTATGAAAGTCCACGAGCGTACTAATCTCATGATGCAGGAAAATATGAGGCTCATGAGTCGGGAGATTAGTGAACTCCGTCGACAGAGAACTCCATCACCGGTTCGTCACACACCAGTGGATCAATCTTCATCTTCCGAGGAAGAGCGGCCCCGTGAACGAAGGCCGCTCGAACGACCTCAGAATGTGGAGCAGCTGACATTTGGATCTTTGGGATCTCGTGAGGATATTGCACGAGCGCTAGGAAACAATGACCCCACTCGGGGGCAAAGACTCCAGTCCCCTCCTCCCGAGATCGACCGGGAGCGCAGGGAACGGAATCGAGCAGAAGCAGCTCGAAGAAGAAGGGCATCTCCTGAACAAGAGCCCAGAAGGAACCCGAATACTAGGGCCAGGGAACTTGAGCGGCCCCTAACTAATGCTGATGTACAGGCAATGGTTCGCCAGATCATGTCCGAGAGCCGGAACTATACAAATGAAGATTATGGCATTGAGCGAAGCCATACTCCTTTCACCGACGATATCCTCGATTTCCAATTTCCCCGACGCTTTAACTTGCCATAGATGGACAAGTACAACGGAAGGACAGATCCGGGATAGCATTTGATGTGATACTCGTGGCTCATGAATGCTGCTGCTGCCCCTGATGAAGTGAAGTGCAAAGCATTCCCAATCTACTTAGAAGATGTGGCGCTGTTGTGGTTTACCCGACTTCCTCCTCGTTCGATTTTGAATTACAAGGAACTAAGCGAGCGTTTCATGAACCAGTTCCGACTCCATGCCCGAAAGTCCAAAAGTGTTATTGAATTATCGAGAATCAAGCAGGCACCAGGAGAGTCTTTGAGGGCATATCTTGACCGTTTTAACCAAGCTGTGACTGAGGTCCGTGACCCGCATGAGCCCACTATTCTGATGGCATTGAAAGAAGGAGTCGATCCTGAATCCGAGTTCGGAGATTACCTTTCTGGGAAAACACCCTCCACAAGAGAGATATTCTACGAAAAAGCCGATATTTATCTTAGGCGAGAGGAGGCCAGGGCAAACCGAAAGAGAAAGTCTGAGACGGCTTCAAAAGAAAATGTGCAGAGTAATATCGCTGTGAAGCAGTCTGAGGAAAGTTCTGGCAAGGTTGAAGTAAATGTGGGAAACAAGGGTGGAAACAACGATGTTGGAAGCGGGGGTAACAACAACAATAACCGTAATCCGAACGGTAACAGAAGAAACAGAAATAGGGGAAGTGATCCTAACAAAAGACCCCGATTCCAGACCTACGAGAATTATACACCATTGAACGACACCCTGGAAAATATTTACCTGGATACGTACAATGTGTTACAGTACAAAAGACCGCCACCTCGTGATTCGACCGAGAAAGAAATGGCGACAGGGAAATTTTGTTTGTTTCATGGAACTCATGGGCATTCAACCAATGAATGTCGGCATTTGAGGGATTTGATTGAAAAGCTGCTGCGTGAAGGGAAGTTGGATGAATACAAGGTTGCCCCGAGGGACAGGGGGCAAGGAGAGCAAGCTCCAAAACAAATTCTACCTGCTCCCAAGCCTACAGCGCAGCAGAAAGGTAAAGGAATTGTTATCAACTCCATAGTGGGAGGACCTCACCCGGCAATCCGAAGTTTCAGATCAATGGATCAATATGTAAATGCTGCCAAGCATCTAGACGTGAATGAAGGTGATGATTTGGAAGATATCACCCCCATAAAACAACAGAAGACCATGTTTGACGACGTGGTATTCCGCAGCCGAGATAATACTGGGATCCAATCACCCACTGATGATCCGTTGGTTATTACTACCACCATTGGGCCGGCCTTGGTTCATAAGGTATTAGTAGACAACGGAAGTTCCGTTAATATTTTGTTTAAAAAGTCATTTGATCGGATGAAGCTTGAGTCTGAGGATTTGAAGCCATGTGAAGGATGGATCAGAGGCTTCAACGGGGCATCAACGGCTCCCATGGGATACATAGAATTGCCCGTGACTTTGGGGCAAGGAGAACGCAGAAGAGTGCGGATGCTTCAGTTCGTAGTATTGGACGTAGATTCGCCTTATAATGCATTTTTGGGGAGGCCTGCCCTTTCTGAATTCAGAGTTTGTATCGCCCCCTGGTGTTTATTGCTTAAGTTCCCAACCGAAGCCGGAACTGGAGTAATGAGGGGGGATCAAGTTTCCGGACGGGCCTGCTATGTGGTCGAATTAAAGATGTTGATGAAAGGACTTAACATCGAGAGTGAAGATGCCTCGCCTCTCTCAAAGGGGGGCTCGGCGTAGCAATTAGAGAAATCGGCCCCGAAGGAGTTGCTAAAAGGAACGCCTGAAGACCTGGACCCCAGAAAAGACGAGGAACCAGAGACTAAGAATGCAACTCCTAATGAAGCGACAGTGGAAATCCCCATTGATGAAGCTGATCCGATAAAAGTTTTGAAGATTGGTTCTCAATTGGATCCACGTCGAGCTAAAGAACTAACGGACTTCTTGAGGGCAAACTTAGACGTGTTTTACTGGACCCATGCTGACATGTGTGGGATATCGCCATCCATTATAAGTCACAAATTGAATGTAAACCCGAAACATCCGCCTGTGAAGCAAAAGAGACGCATGCTGGGCCCAGAGAGGTCGGCTGCTCTCAAAGAGGAAGTAGAGAAGTTGAAGCAGAATGGATTTATTCAGGATTCGACATATCCCGACTGGATATCGAATCCCGTCTTGGTAAAGAAGCCAAACGGAAAGTGGCAGACTTGTATTGATTTTTCAGATTTGAACAAAGCTTGCCCAAAAGATAGCTTCCCACTTCCCAGGATTGACCAGCTTGTAGATTCGACAGCAGGTCATGAACTTCTCTCTTTCATGGACGCATATTCTGGGTACAACCAAATTCCTATGCACGTGCCAGACCAAGAACATACGAGCTTCATTACGAATTTGGGATTATATTGTTATGTTGTAATGCCATTCGGATTGAAAAATGCCGGAGCTACTTATCAGCGCTTGGTGAATAGAATGTTTTATAATCAAATAGGAAAGACTATGGAAGTTTATGTGGATGATATGCTTGTCAAATCGAAACAGTCCTCCAGCCATACGCAAGACTTGGCGGAAATGTTTGGTATCCTGCGAACGTATCGGATGAAATTGAATCCTCTGAAATGCTCATTTGGAGTGGCATCGGGAAAGTTCCTTGGCTTCGTAGTGAGCTCCCGAGGAATTGAAATCAACCCTAGCCAGATAGCAGCGATTAGAAATATCGAAGAGCCGAGGAGAATTAAAGACATCCAAAGTCTTGAAGGGAAAGTAGCGGCGCTGAGTAGATTCATTTCCAAAGCCACGGATAAATGCGTTCCGTTTTTTGATTTGATTAAAAGAGGAAAGAAGAACTTTGAGTGGACTCCGGATTGTGTTGAGGCCTTTAAAAATTTATTGGAACTGCTAGAGAAACCGCCGATTTTATCAAAGCCCGTAGATCACGAAGAATTGTTTGTTTACTTGGCAGTCTCGGCTCACGCCGTTAGCACAGCCTTGGTTCGGGAAGAAGATAAAGTACAGAGGCCAGTGTATTATGTAAGCAAGAAATTAGCAGCGGCAGAGCGCAACTATCCAAAGATTGAGAAGCTTGCTTACAGCCTCCTAATTGCATCCCGAAAACTTCGTCACTATTTCCAAGCTCATCCAATAACCATATACACCGACCAGCCCTTGAGGCAGGTGCTGCAGAGACCCGAAGCATCGGGAAGGTTGATCAAATGGAATATAGAATTAAGTCAGTTTGATTTAAATTTTCAACCACGAAAGTCGATCAGGGGGCAAGCTTTGGCAGACTTTATTGCGGAGTTCACCATCCCAGAGGAGGAAGTAATCGATGACAGAGTGATTAAGACCGAGGATGAGTTAAAGATAGATTCGTGGAAACTATACACAGATGGAGCCAAGAACGACCGAAGGTCTGGAGCTGGAATCGTTTTAGTTACTCCCGAAAGACGGTCGTTATATTACGCCCTGCGATTAGAATTTTCGGCAACTAACAATGACTCTGAATATGAAGCCCTGATTGCCGGGCTAAAGCTTGCCAAAGACCTCGGAGTAAAAATGTTAGACATATTCTGTGACTCTAAAATCGTTGTTTGTCAAGTACGAGAGGAATTTGTGGCTCGGGGGCCTTGACTTATCGCTTACCTCAGGAAAGTGAGGGAGCTATTGAGTAGCTTGGAGCGGTACAACATAACACATATCCCAAGAGCTGAAAACCAGAAGGCAGATAGGCTGGCAAAGCTAGCTAGTTCCGACAATCCAGAAGAGAATGAAATAATTCCAATTGAAACGTTGGAATTACCAAGCTTTGAGTCAATGGAAATTGAGTTCGCTTTTGAAGCGGAACCGGAGAAAGAGTCGTGGATGACCCCAATTAAGAACTTCCTTAAGGATGGAACACTCCCGTCAAAGAAGAGTGAAAAAAGGGCTATAGTTCGCAAGGCTACCAGATATGTCATACAAGATGATACTCTTTATAGGCAAGGATTTTCTATGCCCCTGTTACGATGTATAGCACACGACGACATCAAGCGTGTACTAAGAGAAGTGCACGAAGGTGAGTGTGGAGATCATACAGGAGGTCAAACTTTAGCAAAAAAGATATTGCGATACGGATACTTCTGGCCTACAATTAACAAAGATGCAGCTGATTATTCACGACGCTGCGATAAGTGACAGAGATTCGCTAAAATCCCCAGAGCACCTTCGACCCAACTTAAATCAATGGTGAGTCCTTGGCCATTTTCCACATGGGGAATTGATATCATTGGAGTTCTTCCGATTGCTAAAGGAGGAGCAAAATATGCAATAGTGGCCGTGGACTATTTTACGAAGTGGGTGGAAGCTGAGCCCTTGACCAAGATCACGGCAAGAAAGATGATAAGTTTTGTGGTCAGAAATATTATATGCCGATTCGGGATCCCAAGGACGATTATAACTGACAACGGAACCCAATTTGATAGTACTGAATTCAGAAATTTCTGCCAGAAGTATAAGATAGACAAACGATATACTGCAGTTGCTTATCCGCAATCGAATGGGCAAGTAGAAGCAATAAACAAAGTAATAAAATCCATCCTTAAGAAACGATTAGAGCATGCAAAGGCAAAATGGGTTGACGAATTGCCCCTAGCTTTGTGGGCATATCGAACAACATTTAAAACGGCCACCGGTCATACCCCTTTCTCTCTCTCCTTTGGCTCAGAAGCTGTAATTCCAGTTGAACTGGAAGTTCCTTCCCACAGGGTGACATATTATGACCCGATGACGAATCGGGCACTCTTACTTGAGTCTCTTGATGAAGTCGAAGAAAAAAGGGACGAAGCAGATTTGCGTGCGGCAAGACATCGACGTCAGATGGCACGCTATTACGACAAAAAAGTTCGCCTCAGGACTTTTGAACCAGGAGATTTGGTGCTAAAGAGAGCCTTTCCATCCCTTCCCCATCTCGGTCCAAAATGGGAAGGACCCTTTGTCATCCAACGGAAACTTGAAAAAGGAACCTTCAAGTTAACGACCGTAGATGGCGAAGAAGTCCCTAGAGCATGGAATGCCCAACACTTAATGCGATATTTGGATTAGAAATGTTGTACTTTGTGTTATTTTTCTTATGAACTCTGTAATAAGGCACGACTTGCCTTGGGAAAATCTGACGATATGAATGAAGAACTATAAAGTGGATGTAGGCTACGACTTAGCCGAACCACTATAAAAATATTGCGTGTTATTTACTTTTATGCATTACATATATACATTCATCAGTTATTCTGTTGTGATTATAAAATACAGGATGACTCACAGCCTAAAAAGGTTGAAAGCAGTTTAGACATAAAAAGAAGCACAACGACTATTTGTGTGATAAGACATAAAAGAATGAGAAAAAGACATTCTTAACTCTAACTCTCCAGAGAGAGAGAGAGAGTATAAAAGCGTCTCCGACTGAGCGCTGAAAAAGAAATTCTTCTCCTAACTCTAGCTCTCCAGAGAGAGAGAGAGAGTATAAAAGCGTCTCCGACTGAGCGCTGAAAAAGAAATTCTTCTCCTAACTCTAACTTTCCAGAGAGAAAGAGAGTATAAAGGCGTCTCCGACTGAGCGCTGAGAAAGAAATCTTAACCCCGCTGAAAGACCGGGGAATGAATAGATTACTGAGCTCGAACTCTAACTCTCAAGAGAAAGAGAGAGAGTATAAATGAAATGCCAGAAAAAACGACAGGTACTGACGACACAGGAGGTGCTATCCCGTCAGAGAATCGGGAGCATTCAGATTACTTGATCAAGCATTAAATAATTTGTGGGAATTGACTGGGGGCACGTATGTATATGCATATTTCCCCCCTCCACAACTTCGTTTCATAACTATAGACATGCATTTTTACATAAGTGCAGAACTACTAACAAACAAACATTGCAGAAAATGAGTTATTTTTATTTACAAATGAATGAATTTGCACAGGAAAATAGCTAAAAAAAGAAAGCGCAGGATGTAACACCCCACACCCGCTACGGTCACTCACTACGGGAATGCCATAGCATCGGTGGAGTATTTTAGTGAATATAGAACAGATAAATTACCACAAGACAGATATAAATAGTACTTGAAATTTTAAAACATCATCTCATAACAGCGGAAGTAAAACATGTCTGGTTACATCATAAAGTCAAGTACAATATCCATCAAATAAATTTATACATAATCCCATTCTCAACAATAGCCATGACAAAAGAAAAGATAACTGGATAACTGGAGCTTTACATCTACCCAAGCTCCTAAAGACTGGAACAGCAATCCGATCAAACTCCACTACTGCTAGGATCCACCGTAGGACCTGAGGGTTGGGAAAAAGATAAAAACAACGGGGTCAGACATAAGTCTGAGTGAGTCCTATAACTTTAACAATACAATAATTAAAGTAACCAGAGAAGACATAAGTTTGACATACGGTAACGTCTGGGGATGAAATGGCTATACCAAGCAGTTTGGTAGACCTAGGATAAACTAAGATATCCGCAAAGACGCATCTACCCACCCAAGGGTAATTACTATACTGCACCACACCAGTCATCCCTACTTAAAGGTTGATCCCTCCCAAGGACTTAGAAAATTTTCCCCAGTAGTTCTTGTACTCCTAGCTGACTACATAGGTGTCGTCTGCCCCTATCTCCACTAGGTGTACCCACTACTCCCAAGCGATCGGCTCCCTACCGTAGATACCCGTGCCGGCCCCACAATGGGGTGTATCACTCCCCAAAGTGGCAACCCGATACAACAAGCGGTGCACGGCTTATATCTACACGATGCAACAACGTCTTACCTACCAGCCCGGGTCCACACACGCATATGAAACCCGTTGGACTTGCGTTGCCACCGCTACCCCGTTTTGGCCTCTTATAATCAAGCCCAGTACGCTTGTCCCGTCCTCGACATGGGTCGAGCCCAATAAGATACATATGGGTTACTGGTTGAAATGGGCCCCCACAAGCTACCCACCTAAGCTTGTCACTTATCTAGTGAATCCCACTTAACCCTTTAATCATGTTTAATTACATGTTTCACTTGGTTAAGTATTCTAATCGTATTTTCTATTGCCACCCAAGGCAACCCACTAGATTCCACATGCCACCCAAGGCAACCACTGAATTTCCACGTGCCACCCAAGGCACCCACTTAACCCCTCATGCCCCACTACATGCTAATATGGTTAAGTGTTTCTTAATTAATTAAGACCGTGATCTCCCACAAAGACCTCCCACATTAGACTGACTGTTATGACCGCCTGGTTAAGCTGGTAGAGTCCGGGCAGTCTTACGTCATAACAGAGTCTAACCTCGTGTCTTTACTTTAATCACGTATTTAATTTATGGCTAAGACCTCTCACATTGGGCTGACATTTGTAGCAACTGGTTAAGCCGGTCGGGTCCGGGCAGTTTTACACTACAAATGAGTCCAACCTCGTGTCTTAGTCGATTAATTACACCTAATTAATCACCCCCATAATTAATTATCCCTAATTAATTACACATTTTTCATAACATGGGTAGACCTAACTCAATAGGTAAATTCCCATGGGGTAGACCTAACTCAATAGGTAAATTCCCACTTATGTTAACTTATTTTTATGGTATGCTTAATCATACCCAATCACACTTTTATTAACATATTTATTCACCCCATCGTTACCCACGTAAATCGTTCTCTTTCCATGACATAATAAAGGAAAGATCCATCACAAGTATCATGGGTTTCACCACATCTTAGCATATAACTTTATCATGGGTTAAGAGGATGTCAACTTGCATATATGAGCATATATTAACCCAACTATATTTAACCCAAAGTTGCATATCATCATACATATATCTTGCATAACATGTTGAACTTGCATATAAGCATTCTCATAACTTGCATAACATGTTAAACATGCATTTAAGCATACACATAACTTGCATAGGCATTCACATACTTGCATAAACATGCATAACTTGCATATCATGTTAAACTTGCATTTAAGCATACACATAACTTGCATAAGCATTCTCATACTTGCATGAGCATTCACATACTTGCATAAGCATGCATAACTTGCATATCATGTTAAACTTGCAATTAAGCATATACATAACTTGCATATGAACTTTCATAACATCATACACATAGCATTACACACATAACTTGCATATGAACTTGCATAACTCACTTGTTTCAACATGCATAAACCCACTTATTAAATATGCATAAACCCACTTGTTGAACATGCATAATCCATCTTATTAAACATGCATAAAACCACTTATTACATATGCATAAACATAAGATGACATAGAGTAGCATATCATTATAAATGATTCAAACTCTATAATCCGCATTCAAGACCATAAGTCTCATTACACCCAATCTACTTACTTTAACAATTGATGTTAAAGTGATAGAAACTCACCACTAGCAAATTTGCACTCCAAATGAAGAAGATTAAGATGCTTAGAATGGATTAGAGGTTGATTAGAGAGTGATTAACTTGCACCTCTCTTCATACATTTGTGGAGGCCATGCTCAAATTTCATTTTGCCATAGTTTAGTTACAAGACCTAATTATGAATGAATTAGGGTAGGGTTGGGGTCTTATTTATAGGATTAGGTGAGTGTTTTAGGCCCTTAGATTAACCCTAAATTAGATTAGGACCCTTAGATTTCGGCACCTTCCAGAAACCAGCCCTAAGACCAAGCCCAAACCCCAAACTGGTGCACCCAACCACAGAACTCTCTAGAAACTGTGCAGGTTTCTTGGCTCGGCACTGGCGCACTTCCCAAGTGCGCTAGTGTATCTTTGTACTGGCGTACTTCATAAGTGCGCCAGTGCATTTCTGTTCTGGCGCACTTCACAAGTGCGCCAGTGCATTTCTGGCCTGTTTCTGGTTTTCTGCCTAACTTCGTTCGTCCATATCTCTTTCATTCGGTACCCGTTTTACGCAAACTCGGACTCTATTTCGCGTATTTTTCCGAGACGAACGCAATGACGCAGCCCGTTTCCCCCAATTCCCACATCTGAGATTATTTATTCTGTAATTAGTGAATTTTAGCATTAACTAAAATTCGGGGTGTTACATTCTCCCCTCCTTAAAGGATTTCGTCCCCGAAATCTCTAAGCTAAGGAGAATGAATATCCTACCATCCAAACAACCATCTACTCAATCCATCAAACACGGGCATCCATTGTCCTTAGAACAATTTCTAATGATGTATGAGCATATGCAAAAAAAGTGTGTGTATATGTTCCCTATCTAATGTATGAACATATGCAAACCATGATAGTGCCATGCATCCATTATGTATGCGAAAGAACCCTATCGACACATACAATATCTACATGAGTGCACAATCATTCACCAAAATGCATCATCCATATGATAACACAATCATTAGACATCCATAAATATAGCTTCCTACACACAATTTTATGCAATATGCAATATGAAGTGATTGAGCCGATCTAGTGCCTAGAGTGTGTGTATATGCATCCACGAGCAACCACTAGCAACCACTTGCGTCCACTTGCATCCATCAACCATAACATGTCTCAAACACATGTTTCAACCATAGGTTTACCCTATCTAAAGGTCAAAGGTACTAATGAGAGGACATACTCAAGATAAGATAAGTACTAGACAAACGATAAAGGAGAAGTTAAAAGACATACCCTCAAAAAGAAATGGGTACAATGAACGCATCTTCGCTTCCGTTTCCCAAGTTGCGTTGCCCTCGTCTTCTCCCCATTGCACTTTGACTAGATGAACCTCTCGATTCCTCAATTTCCTAGTCTCTGACCCAAGGATGCGGGTAGGAGCTCGTCGAATAGTCGCATCACGCTATACTTCCACTTCTTTAAGCAAGCTCGGCTCTACCACCTCTGCGGTCTCATGTAAGCACTTCCTCAAATGGGACACATGGAATACATCATGTACACCACTAAGTCTGTCGGGCAACTCCACTCTATATGCCATCCGTCCAATCCTTTCCTTAATAGGAAACGGCCCTACGAACCTTGGTGCTAACTTCCCAACAGATCCAAAGCGAACCACATTTCATAACGGAGACACCTTGACAAAGACCATGCCCCCAACTTCAAACTCAAGGTCCGTCCTCCTCTTGTCCGCATAAGATTTTTGCCTATCCTGCGCTGCTTTCATCCTTCTTCGAATCAAGTCAATCTTCTCAGAAGTCTCCCTAATCATATCAGGCCCAAGCAAGATCTTATCCGTAGATTCCCACCAACATGTAGGTGATCGACAAGGCCTTCCATAGAGAGCTTCGAAAGGAGCCATACCAATACTGGACTGAAAGCTGTTATTATATGCGAACTCCACCAATGGAAGATGCTCTTCCCATGTACCTCCAAAATCTAAGATACAAAGCCTCAAAAGGTCTTCTAGGACACGATTCACCCTCTCAGTCTGGCCGTCCGTCTGAGGATGATATGCGGTGCTCAAACACAATCGAGTTCCCACTGCTTCCTGTAAACTTCTCCAGAACTCACTAGTGAAGATAGGATCTCGATCACTCACTATGCTAGAGGGTACCCCATGCAATCGAACTATCTCTCGAAGGTATACTGAAGCTAGCCATGGAGCAGTCCTCTTGCTCTTCCCAGGTATGAAATGGGCGCTCTTAGTAAGTCTGTCTACCACCACCCAAATTCCTGTATTACCCTTTCTCGATCTGGGTAACCCGTCAATAAAATCCATCGAGATGCTATCCCACTTCCATTGCGGAACTTCCAATGGGTGAAGCAACCCACCTGGTTTCCTTTGCTCCGCCTTCACTTGCTGGCACACCAAGCATCGAGCGACATATTCGGCCACATCTTTCTTCATACCGGCCCAGAAGAAAACCCTCTTCATATCTTGGTACATCTTATCCCCACCGGGATGAATGGTCATCCTAGAACGGTGTGCATCATCAAGAATAACCTTCCTCAACCCTTCATCTTGCGGTACACAAAGTCTACCGTCTCTACGCAAGCACCCCCTATCGTCTAGGGTGTACCTACTCAAATGGCTGGACGACTCCCCCCTTATGAGCTTCTCTATCAACTCAACCAACTGTGGGTCGTCCCTCTGGGCTTCCCCAATCCGCCCCAGAAGAGTAGGTCGGACCTACAAGGATGCTAGCAAACCGGGTATATAATCAATGGAAGGTCTGAAATCAAACATCGAGATAAATTCCAAGCTTCGTCGCTCCACGAACAACGGACTTAATGACAACCTCTTTCTACTCAAGGCGTCTGCCACCACGTTACCCTTGCCAGGGGTATACGCTATCTCGAAATCATAGGATGCTAAGAACTCCATCCACCTTTGCTGTCTTAAGTTTAAATCCTTCTGAGAGAATAAGTACTTCAATGATTTATGGTCAGTGAACAACTCGAATCTCTCACCAAGAAGATAATGGCGCCAGATCTTAAGCGCAAAAACAATAGCAGCCAACTCTAAATCATGGGTAGGGTAATTTTTCTCATGGGCTCTCAACTGCCTTCCACCATAGGCTATTACCCTTCCCTCTTGCATTAAGACGGCGCCAAGTCCTGTCCCACAAGCATCGGTATAAACAACAAATGGCTTGCTCCCATCTGGCAACACTAAAACTGGAGCAGTGGTTAAAGCTCTCTTTAACCGTCGGAACGCATCATCACAATCTACGTCCCATGCGAACACAAGATTCTTCTTTGTTAAGCGGGTTAGTGGGGCTGATATCTTCGCGAAGTCTTTAATAAACTTCCTATAATAACCCGCCAAACCCAAGAAACTTCTTACTTCGGTAGCATTCTTCGGAACCTTCCAATCCTGAATTGATACTACCTTCGCGGGATCCACAGCTATCCCTTCCTTGGAGACCACGTGCCCCAAGAACCGCACTTCCCTCCTCCAGAAGTGACATTTAGAGAATTTAGCCTTAAGGCTATGTGCTCGAAGAGTCTTCAATACCTCCCCAAGATGTAAGGCATGCTCTTCTTCACTCTTAGAAAATACTAAGATATCATCCACAAAGACCACCACAAATTTATTAAGGAACTCCCTGAACACCCTACTCATCAAATCAACAAAGTATGCAGGGGCGTTCGTCAACCCAAATGGCATCACCAGCCACTCATAGAAACCATCCGGAGTCCTAAAGGCAGTCTTGTCTATGCTATCCTCAGCCACCCTCAACTGATGAAACCCCGTGGCTAAGTCCAACTGAGAGAATACTGAAGCGCCAACCAACTGATCGAAAAGATCATCAATCCTCGGCAATGGGTGTCTATTCTTCTTTGTGAGCTTGTTGAGTTCTCTATAGTCTACACAAAGTCTGAGGGACCCATCCGCCTTTGTAGCAAAAACTACTGGAGCACCCCACTCCGATATACTTCGTCTTATGAACCCCTTCTCAAGCAACTCCCCTACTTGCTTATGGAGTTCCCTCCTCTCACGAGGAGCCATGTGGCGCACTGGTAAAGATACAGGTTTAGCATTATCCACCAGATATATTCGGAAGTCAATCTCCCGCTTCGGAGGTAAGCCCTTCACCTCCTCAAACACATCCGGATATTCCCGGACCACTCTAACAGATTGCAAACTCTCGACCGAAGCGTCAAGCGACTCAAGATAACTTAGCATAACAGAATCCCTGGGATTACAAGAGATCTCGAGAGTGTTACCCAAGCGGGTCATGAGCCTAACAACTCTCCTTTCGCAATCAAGAACGGCACCATTACTGGATAACCAGTCCATGCCCAAAATCAACCCATAGCCCGTGAAGCCCAACACAAAAGCATCACATCTAAACTCAATGCTAAGTATAGAAATTTTCAAACCCAAACATACCATGGACAAATAAGTGGAGCCCCCAATTGGGTTTGAAACAACCAAGGGATCATCTACCAGACTGGTGTCTAAGTGCAGTGACTCAACTAATGATGATGAGATAAAAGAATGCGATGCGCCTGAATCAAACAATGTACGGACAGGATGATCAAATAGAAAAACCAGACTTTCCACGGAAATAGTTCTACCTCTCTCCTGAATCGGTGGAACCGCGAGAGCCTGTACTTGCCCCCTAGCCTGACCCGGTGCCATAAGAGCTTGCACCTGTCCTCCTGAGGTAGACCCCGTCCTTTGCCCTTTCTTAGGACAGTCTTTCACTAGATGCCCTGCTTCGCCACAGTGGAAGCAGCCAGTCTTCTTCTTCTTGCGACAATCCTTGCTTAGGTGGCCAGGTGTCCCACAATTGAAACACTTCTTCTTTTTGCCCTTGCCACCGTTGCCTTTCCCACCTTTGTTTTGCTGTTGTTGCTGAGGTCTCTTTTGATCTCCCTTCTTCTCGGGTGCCTGACTAGCATTGGGACCCTTCCCTTCTTCATGCATGAGTGCCATGTCAACTAGCTTCTCGAAGGTGGCCCCCATAGGGATATGAGTCATAGCCAACCCATGCATCGGTTCATTCAAGCCTTTCACGAACCTCAAAGCCTTCTTCTCCGGTGTATTCACCATGTCTAGGCCAAACCTTGCCAATTGATTAAACTTGTTAACATATTCCTTCACCGAGAGATTTCCTTGCTTAAGAGTCAAGAATCTTTCCATATACAAGTTTTCCTCCGCCCTTGAGAGAAACTTTGCCACAAATCTTTGCCTAAAATCCGCCCAAGAATCAACGGGGCGTTCTCCATTAGTGACCTCCCACCAGAATGAGGCCTCTCCCTTCATTAACCAAGCAGCTAACTTGACTTTCTTTCCTTCTTCCATCTCAAAGATATCTATCAACTCTTCCACCTCCTTAAGCCAATCTCTAGCCTCCACAAAAGTTTCAGATCTTTGAAAAGGTTTCCCTCCCATAGCTTTAAACTCCTTGCAAGTCTTAGCAAAAGTATCCGTGCGAGGAGGAGGGGGAGGAGGAAGATAGGGTGCTACGGTTGGTGGAGGAACATTTGCTGGACCTGCAATGGTGGCCCTAGCCTCCATCAATCTCTTATACCATACTGGTACCGTCACACCCTCCGGAAAGTTAAGATCCTCAGCCATGCTGAAACGAAAAAGGAAAGATTCAAAACGGAGAATTCGAAGGATATAGATATGGCTATTGGGGATTATGCTTTTCTTTCAAAAACTTTTCTCTTTAAAGACATGTTTTTGAAAATATCTCTTCCAAAAATGTTTTTAGAAAAATAGTTTTCTAAAAATTTTATCTGTTCCGGTAACCTTTGCTCTGATACCACGTGTAACACCCCACACCCGCTACGGTCACTCACTACGGGAATGCCATAGCATCGGTGGAGTATTTTAGTGAATATAGAACAGATAAATTACCACAAGACAGATATAAATAGTACTTGAAATTTTAAAACATCATCTCATAACAGCGGAAGTAAAACATGTCTGGTTACATCATAAAGTCAAGTACAATATCCATCAAATAAATTTATACATAATCCCATTCTCAACAATAGCCATGACAAAAGAAAAGATAACTGGATAACTGGAGCTTTACATCTACCCAAGCTCCTAAAGACTGGAACAGCAATCCGATCAAACTCCACTACTGCTAGGATCCACCGTAGGACCTGAGGGTTGGGAAAAAGATAAAAACAACGGGGTCAGACATAAGTCTGAGTGAGTCCTATAAATTTAACAATACAATAATTAAAGTAACCAGAGAAGACATAAGTTTGACATACGGTAACGTCTGGGGATGAAATGGCTATACCAAGCAGTTTGGTAGACCTAGGATAAACTAAGATATCCGCAAAGACGCATCTACCCACCCAAGGGTAATTACTATACTGCACCACACCAGTCATCCCTACTTAAAGGTTGATCCCTCCCAAGGACTTAGAAAATTTTCCCCAGTAGTTCTTGTACTCCTAGCTGACTACATAGGTGCCGTCTGCCCCTATCTCCACTAGGTGTACCCACTACTCCCAAGCGATCGGCTCCCTACCGTAGATACCCGTGCCGGCCCCACAGTGGGGTGTATCACTCCCCAAAGTGGCAACCCGATACAACAAGCGGTGCCCGGCTTATATCTACACGATGCAACAACGTCTTACCTACCAGCCCGGGTCCACACACGCATATGAAACCCGTTGGACTTGCGTTGCCACCGCTACCCCGTTTTGGCCTCTTATAATCAAGCCCAGTACGCGTGTCCCGTCCTCGACATGGGTCGAGCCCAATAAGATACATATGGGTTACTGGTTGAAATGGGCCCCCACAAGCTACCCACCTAAGCTTGTCACTTATCTAGTGAATCCCACTTAACCCTTTAATCATGTTTAATTACATGTTTCACTTGGTTAAGTATTCTAATCGTATTTTCTATTGCCACCCAAGGCAACCCACTAGATTCCACATGCCACCCAAGGCAACCACTGAATTTCCACGTGCCACCCAAGGCACCCACTTAACCCCTCATGCCCCACTACATGCTAATATGGTTAAGTGTTTCTTAATTAATTAAGACCGTGATCTCCCACAAAGACCTCCCACATTAGACTGACTGTTATGACCGCCTGGTTAAGCCGGTAGAGTCCGGGCAGTCTTACGTCATAACAGAGTCTAACCTCGTGTCTTTACTTTAATCACGTATTTAATTTATGGCTAAGACCTCTCACATTGGGCTGACATTTGTAGCAACTGGTTAAGCCGGTCGGGTCCGGGCAGTTTTACACTACAAATGAGTCCAACCTCGTGTCTTAGTCGATTAATTACACCTAATTAATCACCCCCATAATTAATTATCCCTAATTAATTACACATTTTTCATAACATGGGTAGACCTAACTCAATAGGTAAATTCCCATGGGGTAGACCTAACTCAATAGGTAAATTCCCACTTATGTTAACTTATTTTTATGGTATGCTTAATCATACCCAATCACACTATTATTAACATATTTATTCACCCCATCGTTACCCACGTAAATCGTTCTCTTTCCATGACATAATAAAGGAAAGATCCATCACAAGTATCATGGGTTTCACCACATCTTAGCATATAACTTTATCATGGGTTAAGAGGATGTCAACTTGCATATATGAGCATATATTAACCCAACTATATTTAACCCAAACTTGCATATCATCATACATATATCTTGCATAACATGTTGAACTTGCATATAAGCATTCTCATAACTTGCATAACATGTTAAACATGCATTTAAGCATACACATAACTTGCATAGGCATTCACATACTTGCATAAACATGCATAACTTGCATATCATGTTAAACTTGCATTTAAGCATACACATAACTTGCATAAGCATTCTCATACTTGCATGAGCATTCACATACTTGCATAAGCATGCATAACTTGCAATTAAGCATATACATAACTTGCATATGAACTTTCATAACATCATACACATAGCATTACACACATAACTTGCATATGAACTTGCATAACTCACTTGTTTCAACATGCATAAACCCACTTATTAAATATGCATAAACCCACTTGTTGAACATGCATAATCCATCTTATTAAACATGCATAAAACCACTTATTACATATGCATAAACATAAGATGACATAGAGTAGCATATCATTATAAATGATTCAAACTCTATAATCCGCATTCAAGACCATAAGTCTCATTACACCCAATCTACTTACTTTAACAATTGATGTTAAAGTGATAGAAACTCACCACTAGCAAATTTGCACTCAAATGAAGAAGATTAAGATGCTTAGAATGGATTAGAGGTTGATTAGAGAGTGATTAACTTGCACCTCTCTTCATACATTTGTGGAGGCCATGCTCAAATTTCATTTTGCCATAGTTTAGTTACAAGACCTAATTATGAATGAATTAGGGTAGGGTTGGGGTCTTATTTATAGGATTAGGTGAGTGTTTTAGGCCCTTAGATTAACCCTAAATTAGATTAGGACCCTTAGATTTCGGCACCTTCCAGAAACCAGCCCTAAGACCAAGCCCAAACCCCAAACTGGTGCACCCAACCACAGAACTCTCTAGAAACTGTGCAGGTTTCTTGGCTCGGCACTGGCGCACTTCACAAGTGCGCCAGTGTATCTTTGTATTGGCGCACTTCATAAGTGCGCTAGTGCATTTCTGTTCTGGCGCACTTCACAAGTGCGCCAGTGCATTTCTGGCCTGTTTCTGGTTTTCTGCCTAACTTCGTTCGTCCATATCTCTTTCATTCGGTACCCGTTTTACGCAAACTCGGACTCTATTTCGCGTATTTTTCCGAGACGAACGCAATAACGCAGCCCGTTTCCCCCAATTCCCACATCTGAGATTATTTATTCTGTAATTAGTGAATTTTAGCATTAACTAAAATTCGGGGTGTTACACAGGAGCCGCTCTTGTAGCAGCAATTATTGGTTCACTAAATGCTAAAACGATACAAGGCAATCCACTATTTAGATTTTGAATGAGCCTTGGACTTCTTGGCGGCTCTCTCCGCATCCTTTGCCTCTTTCTTAGCCTCTATCAAGATTCGTTTTGACTTCTTTTTTCCTGAAGATACGGTGCTGGAGCCAGTAGACTGCTTCCCGGAGGGCGGAGCGCTGGAATCAAGGGAAGATTTTTTAGCAAGTTCCTCTGTAATAGATCTAGTTGAGAGCTTAACAACTAACCTTGATCCCGCATCCACAACTGCAAGGGGTTTGAGGGCTTCAGGGTCGAGTTCTTCGGTTTTTAATTGCAAGCGCTTGTCTTGATCAGCCTTCATTGCAGCCTAAGTAACGTCATCAGCACTTTTTGATTCCCCGATTATTGCAACCTCTGGTTCCTCTTCCTGACCCCCGTAACCGCCATCATCCCTTAAAGCTGCTATCACTTCTTCATCATGGGGAGTGGCGGTCTTAGTCGGCTCACTTCCTTCTCCCAAGTCTATAGAAGCATCCTTGTCTTCCCCTTTTTTGGCCTTTTCTGCAGGCTTTGTCCCGGCGGTGGCTCCCTGAGTCACATCTGTCTTTTCGTATGACTCAACACCTACAGAATGAGAAGCAACAGTTATCAATTCAGGCGAAAACAATGGGTCTTTCATCGATTGTTCAATCACGTGGCGAAAGGGAGAAATAGCCTTGGCAAATTGAGGAGAAAAGGTAGGGATACCTTCCGAAGACTTCTCGGCAGGGGTGACTACTACCTCTGGTGCTATTTCAGGAATAGGGGATAGCAGAGTTGTTCGGGGAATTCCCGGATTTTCAGGATCATACCCCTCTACTTCAGAAGTTGCAGGGGCAGAAGAAGAGGAACCAGATTTGAGAACAGTTTGTTGTTTAGACTTCCGTCTCTCTTCTTCCATGGCCTCAGCAATAAGGCGGCGCCCTTCAGCTAGGCGCTCCGGTTCATCATCCCTCAAGTATTTCTCCATCAGCTTATCTTCATCAATGGAATCGACTTTAAGTTCCTCTTTTTCCCACTCGATGATCTGATTCCACACTTGAACTAGAGTGGATGGATAGTCCTCGATCCAAGAAATGTTTCGGCGACGAATAATATGTGCGAAGAATTCAATCATTAGTTCGCCGAAACCTTGAATCTCAGCCTCCGCCTCAGATAATTGCTTTCGGGCTTCCTCCGCAGATTTGATAGCACACTCCACATTGCCCTCGGCCAGGGCAGCTCTATTCTCTGCTTCCAACAGCTTTGAAGCCAAGTCAGCATTCTTCTTTTCTAGTTCAGCACTCCTCTTTGCTAACTCGGCGTTTTTCCGTTCAAGCTCAGCATAAGCAAGGCGTGTCTTAGCGGCTTCTGACTTAGCCTCATCAGCTTGCTTTTTTAATTCAGAACGCTCTTGAGTGTGAAATTCAAGCAAGTCATGATAGCGTTTTTGCATGTCCTCAAATTGTTGTTTGAAGTTAGAAGCGTCCCTTTGAGCGACAGCTAGCTGAGCTTGAGTGTCTTCCAAATCTTTTCCTAGAGCTTTTAAAGCCTTGGCATCCTCCTCCGCGGTCTTTTGCATTGAATCAGTATTCGTGATTAGAGTGCGGATAATTCTGGAAAGGTTGCGTGAATATTTAAACATCTCAGAATACTGTTTTTCCACCGCATCTATCTTTGCTTTGGCCTCATCTGCCCACTTAGAAGAAATAGGTTCAAGGGCAGGTAAGAAAGTCAAAGTCTCGAAGTAATGTTCAGGAAATTGCTCCTCCAAATATGCCCGCTTTACCGCAGTTTCCGCGTCTAGTGGGGGAGGAGCGGAGATTGTCAATTCGGTGTCCCTGTGTGAGGAGGATTCGGTAGTTTCTTTGTCTGTCCTAGGTCGTTTAGTAGCAGGGACCTTATGCTTACTCCGAGACCCGGTTTCTTTCGGAGGACTTCTCTCTCTACTGCGCTTTTCATGGGAAGAAGTGGAGTCTTTAGATTGTGGTCTGTCTTCTTCCCTTCGGCTTTGATAACCCTTGTATTTCTCTTGTTCCGGCCGAACTGGTGAGCGAGAACGTGAGGGTTGAGAACGATAGGGATCATAAGGCCTTCTCTCATCCCTGCCTCGATCATTACGACGATCATACTCAACATCCTGAGGAGGATTGGACATGCTGCGGCGAAGCTTCCTGATATCGTAGTAGGATCGAGACATCGTACCTGCACAATAAGACAAACGAAATTTAGAATTAATGGATTCACGGAGAAAGAGGTGCAATGAATGCTAATGCTGTTGTGTAAAGTGTATCCTAAGTGGTGTGTTTCCCCCAACCAACCCGAGTCTGAAGCTAGACTAGTATGGGCAGGCTCTTTGGCCTTAGCGGGAGTGGTCTCTTCAGAAGAGGTGAAGACTAAAGGATCCTTCCTAAAATCCTCTGAAGTGTATATAGATTCAGGTAAGGGGAGATCCCCCAAACCCTGAAATATTTGCTCATCAGTAATAGGGACATCCCCCTCAGAAGCATGAAGTGGCGACTCTTGGGAGGATTTTGACTTTTCCAGAGAAGTAGCCTCCTCGGGGGCAGTATATCCTTCACGATGCTTTTCGGCCAGATTAGCCAATTCGTCATCTTGTGTAGAAGATGGAGAAGGTGAAGTTTGAAGAGGCGCTGTAGGAACTCCTGAGCCTTCTCCTGCCTCTGGGACTACCTCCACTGGAGGAATGTATGCGTATGGAGCCGTCCCATGACCGATGCTACGAAAAACGGATAACAGCCCATGAAAGTGAAGGTATTCGTCTTTAAGGACTTCGTCGATAGTCAAGAATTTCTGATCGCCATTAAGAAGTTGGTGCATCCGGTCAAAAAACACCTGATCTGATATCTGTTTGGGATTGTCGACTGCAAACAAAAAGGAAAACAAGTTAAGGTGATGATTCAAGTGTATAGAGCCCGGATTTAGAAAATCAGTGCTTTACTTGATTTTGTCCACCTCCTGGCGCATCCAGGCTGTCGCTTCACGTAGAACCATTCTAGTCTGGAATCTCCAGCTTTACTGCTGAATGGTGCTGAGATTATCTTCCTTTTTGGAACTGACTCAAAGTAGCAGAAAGATGGAGTCTCTCGAGTCCGATGCTTGAAATTATAGAAGAAGTGAACGTCATCGAACGTGAGCTCTATGCCTAAGATTTCACGATATGCTATGTACAAGGTATGCAAATAGGCATATGAATTGGGATGCAACTGCATGGGGGCAATCCGCATTTGTCTTAAAAAGTCAACGATGAAGGGAGAGAATGGAGGAATGGCGCCGACCATGCACATCAATCGAGTGATCGCCATATATCCTTCTGGAGGGTTGTGGGGACGGTCAGAGCGTGAAGGCACTAGAGTGTCCCTTTTCATTATCCCGTACTTTAAGCAAATTCGGACAAGTCGATCGTTGTCGATTGTTGATTCAACGGAGTCTGGAGGTGATTCCAATATAATGGCCGATTCAAATTCATCAGGGGCTCGATCGTCACCAATCCCTCCTTCCTCCTCAAAACCCAGAGAAACTTCATTCTCTGAAGACACCTCGTTGCTTTCTCGATTTCCAACCCCGTAGTCTGGACCCTCACTGTCCCATTCTGGATCCGAAGGAGAAGATATATCCTCGAGGGTGATTTTGTTAGAGGTTTCCGGGGCTTCTTTCCTCTCAGCTAGTCTGGAAGAGCGTCTGGGTCTCATTGTCATAGAACTATTGAAGAAGCAATAGCACGAATTAGAGTAAATAAGCCCGTACCCCCCTGTGCATGTGTGTGAACTAAAATGTGTGCAGTGAATGTGAGAAATGCAAAGTAAAGGTGCAACAATGTAAGACGAAACTTTGAAGAGAAAGTGATAATCAGAGTAGTTCTTAATGTTCGTTTATGTCCGCAAGGCACTATCCTAACTGTTCATGAAGTTGGAAGTAATATCTAGCATTGTTTTAAATAGTTGGACAAAAGTTTGTGCTTCGGATTTAGTAGTTTTCGGTTCGGATGTATACATCAGGTTCAGATCGGATAGGCAAGGTCACATGTCAGCTTAAAGCAAAGGCTCATACTCAGTGAGATATGCCCGGATCGGTTCGGGGATTGACTTTCGGGGCAGGTCGGGTTGACCTGAATACCAATGCCCCTAATCTCTCTTTTGTTTCACAATCCGGTCTGATCCGAGCGCATAAGTCTTGACCTCCATTTTATTCATAGGTCCGACCCGGTCCGGTTCTGTGAATTTATCTCTTTCCCTTTTTCTCCTACTGTTCCCCCACCCAAACCGATCTCCTTCAATTTCCTTCCTCTTCCTCCTCTTAAGTACCGAACCCAACTCGATATCCAAAGCCTTAATTAAAATCGAATGCTTAAGCACTCAAGTAATCAACAACGAATCTCAGCACCCTCCACCAACGCCTCGAAATGGCGTCGATGCCATCAACGACGAAGGCGGAGGATGAAGAAAGCCATGGCGATGGAATTAGTCAAATACCTTGCTAGAATCGTTCAACTTAACTGCGAATGCAAATTAAAAACAATTATGGCAACGAGATTCGAGATTGCAAGACTACCTATGTATTTAATTCAAAGATTGAAGCGAGAATTTTGAAATTTTCTGGAAAGACTAGGGTTTCGATGTGGAATCGGTTGGACAAGAACAGTGAATGAAAGAAAAGAAAGAAGAGGCAGGCGGTGGGGTTATATGGAAGTACAATGATCATTCATATTCCTAACCCTATAATCCCGCTCGGACCGGCTCGAAAAGCCCAGTGATGCAACTTGGCCCATTAATCCATTGCAGAGTATAGGAAGAAGGAAATCCGTCCGGGTCGGAACCCGAACCAGAAATCCGTTCGGGTCGGAATCTGAACCGGACCGGATGCAGTACGACAACTTGGCGCGTGAATTCAAAGGGAAGGATGAAGGCATTGTGCAACAGCAATCAAAGCATGCTCCATTTCCAACAGAAGCATCCTTTGAGGGGGCAAAGTGTTAGCCTACTTTGTGAACTAGGCAACACAAAGTCAAGATATCAAGCATTGAAGAGCCTTTCTAATTAGAAGACTTCGGTTCGGATCGGAGAGACCATCACTACTCAGATCGAAGAAGACACTACAGCCTAGATCGGACAGCTGCAATCATTCGGGTCGGGTCAAAGCAACGTATCGGTTCGGATCGGATAAAGTCTCCTGTTCGGATCGGTGAGCTATTGCTGTTGAAAACAGAGAGCGCATGTTCGGATCGGAGGGCAGTCTTCTTCAAGATGGATCGGAAGGCCACCCAGCTGCTACAGAGATGGGTCGGAGGAAAAGCAGAATAAAGAGAAGAGAGAGTTGTCACCAAGTCAATCCGGGTCGGATCGGATATCCCGATCCGAACCCCTGGTACATATACCTCCGACCCGAACCCATTTTCCATACTGTCCCCCTGCATAAGCGCCTGGATATCCGGATCGGCTATGACCAATTCCTGCCCATAACGTTCACTACTCTGATGCGTTGTCAACACAGTAATCCATCCGAACCCGAGGCTAATGGGATGGACGACACGTGGCTCCGACCCGGATCGGGTTTTGAGCGAATTCACACCTATAAATACCCCGTCTGGATACAAAGAAAGGGATCTTTTTCTGGCATTTTGAGAGTTCAACCACCTTCATAATCTGAATTCCAGCAATCCCGAAAAATCCAAATCTTCTTTCATTATTTGTTT
The DNA here is from genome assembly GCA_030737875.1 of Allium sativum. Classification (NCBI taxonomy): domain Eukaryota; kingdom Viridiplantae; phylum Streptophyta; class Magnoliopsida; order Asparagales; family Amaryllidaceae; genus Allium; species Allium sativum. The sequence goes on from CM060926.1 coordinate 841,354,886, forward strand.
TCTATAATTGAGTGATTATAAGTGAGTTGTGAGAGGAATCAAGTGAATATTTCATTGTACTTGCAACTAAATCAGTAAATATAGTGAGAGACAAGTGGACGTAGGCATTTCTTCGCCGAACCACTATAAATCCTGTGTGTTCGTTTTTATTTTTATCTTATTTCATTTGCTTTCAGTTAATTCGGGTGTTAGAACCACTTTTTGGTCTAACAATTACGAATGGTTGATTAGACTTGTTTGTGGTTGAAATTGATTGATTGTGGTTGAAAAATACCCGTTTGTGGTTGAGAAATATTTGGTTGAAACCACATAGGATTAGTTTGTGGAAATGAAAAAAATATACATGCCGCCTGCGTGCGAACTAGATGCATGAATCCCCATTGTCAAAAGCTGCGAGGCTTTAAGGTAGAGCGAGGAGCCATACTAGGGACGGTCCCGGTCTTAACTACCCTGCCGTTATGCTGCCGAAATTTTGAATAACATTCATGTGTTGAATAGAAATTCATTCGTTGAATAGAAATTCATGTGTTGAATGGTATTCGGGTTCGAAAGTAATCGTTTTATAATAAAAATCATATTTTTTTCATCTATATAAACTATATAAAATAGTCGTGTTTAGAAATAAAATGTTTTAAAATAAAAATCATATTTTTATCACCTATATGAACTATATAAAATAATCGTGTTTCAAAATAAATTGTTTTACAATAAAAATCACATTTTTTCTATATACATGAATGGTTAAAAATAGCGAAGTGTTGAAATAATCGTCGGTTGGATAAAAATATCATTTTTATCAAATGTATGAAAAGAATATAGTTTTGAAATCGAAGAATCGATATATATATATATAAATAGAATTGAAATATATCGAATAATGAAGCTGCAGTTCGTGTTTTGTAATCGTGATTTCAAACGATTAGTGCGGGAGATCCGACCATCGAATTTTCCCGAAACCGAAACCGTTGGGTTCGCTTTGGAAATATCTTTCCAACGACACCAACTTTTTAAAGATCCAACGGTTGGATTGTCTGGAATGTTTAATTCAAATCTGAAGAAAAACAGCACCAGAATCGATTATATTTATATATATGTATATATATAATTAAATTAAATCGAATAACGACGCTGTAGTTCTTATTTTGAAATCGAAACTTCAAACGATTATACCGGGAGATCCGACCGTCGGATTTTCCCGAAACTGAAACAGTTGGAGTCGTTTTGAAAAGATCTTTCTAATGATATAAATTTTGTGAAGATCCAACAGTTAGATTTTAAGATATGTGTAAATCAAATTTGAAGAAAAACAGCGCCATGGCCGCGTTATGACCGAAGCGTCGTTTGAATAAATTGGCTATTTTAAAATAACTAAAAATAGCGATAAATCGTTATAAAATATTATAAATGATATGGAAGTGAAATTTAGAAACTAACTGAAGGTTGGCTAAGTCGAATGGTTTCCTGGATATTGATCTAATGTTGGTTTCGGCATTCGGGGTTAATATTTGGGAAATCGTTCACTTACTGATTTACGGTTAGTGACTAATGAACTGGAATATGGCGTATGCGTGTTTGTGTTGCACTTGTTTATTATATATGCGAGTTGCTCAGAAAGACCGGGTCTATCCCATTCTGAATAACCGAATCGAAGATAAGGAATCGAAGATGAAGACGGTGGTCGAAGACCGGAGATCTTCACCTCGTTTGGATGGTAACTGATGTCCTGATTGGGAGGCATCCCGAAATATAGATAATGAGTGGTGATCGTCCAGATGTACGTGGAGATCGATGGGTTTGCGAGGTATATAGTGCCTCCGGTTTCGTTCAGACCCAGAACGGACTTGCAAATGGACGGTGTGTCTGACATTGGAATTTATTCTGTGTGATTGATAGCCATCAGTTGCATGGTGTGAATTGCCTGTGTGGCATGCTAAGACGCAGTGATCAAGGCTTCTGTTGAAAAGCAAAGTCTTGTGGTGATGATCAAAGCACCGTCTGTGTGGCGTAGCTTTGTGTATAACGTGAATTCGCGAGCCTCACACCCCGGTATGAACCAGAAACGGGAGAGGACCTCAGGGGGGACATGCGTTTCTTTCTAGCTAGAAGTGGCATCAATGGTTTTACACGCCTTGACGAGTTTGACTTATGTGGTTGCTACTGTTGCAAGGCGCCTCGGTTAGATCGGACGATCCGGATCCGATGGAGTCATTCGTTGGCTCATTTACGCCCCAAAGGGCGGGGAAACGTAGTGTTCAGGCATTATAATCCACTCCGTGTGGACCGGCCCTGATGATCCAAAGGCTTGACTGAGTACTTGCCTGAGGCTCGGGCTAGACAATCTCGAATTCGGTAAGGACTATCTTTTGCCTTGGTTTAGGACGGAAATCCAATTTCCAAATACGACATCGTGCAGTTTTGATTGTATACCTATATATGGCGACATAGTGGTATGGGGCATTAATGCCGTCTATGATTGATACTTAATATTAAAAATTGCTTTTGAAACATATAAACACTAGTAATAATATCAAATGCTTTTGTTTTATTCGTATCAAGCATATTTTGGCCATTATAAGGTAAAAACTCTATCCTCCGGTTTGCGTTGCATTGTGTGATGGGAACTGAGTCTTATAATGGCTTCATTTTTATAAAAAGCATTGCGATGTTTAAAAGAATTATTTGTTTTAAAGCACTGGCAATCCGATGGAGTAAACCTGTTCCACGAAAGTGGCGTGGTCTTGTGATTAGCCATATTTTAAATGTGTTGAGTAGATTTCTCATACCAGTCCCATGACTGACTCATAGTTTGTTTCACTTTCAAACTCGGGTGCCCTTTTTTTACATGGGAAGCCTTGTGTTCAGGTTTAGCAGGCTTTTTCTGGATAGCTGGAGTTGAAGATGGATTCTATCATTTATCTCTTTTAATGCTGTTCAGCTCCTATTGTACATTATGTTTTGTTTTCCGCTGTAGACATTTATGTATAGCTGAACTGTATTTGTACTAAGTATGATCCTGTATACTGTGTAACTCTGATGATTACGTTTATCCAGTGTATTATTTGTACATTATCTGGTGTATTTATTTAATTCTGTTCAGTTATTTCTGTTTATGTGTTATATTCCAAAGATTACCCTTGTCACCGTCTGTACGGGGTTTTGGGTCGTCACAACGTGGTATCAGGGCTTTGGTTAAGCTTAGTGCTAGAATATAACATATTAACGAACTCGTCAAAAATAGAACCAGTAGTGTTCTAGGACGAGTAACTCATTATAGATAGGATCAGTAATATCCTAGTATGAGTAAAGCAGAATGCAATACACCCCAATAGACACATTTACATTCAAGTATTTGTCTCTATATTTTGAAATATCTTTTCTGTTGACCTAACACTTGATCTGCTATTTGGAGAAGTACTAGAAAATGAGTGTCAGAAACAGAAGAAATGCAGAACCTGATCTAGAGGCTCTATTAAAGAGATATCGAAATCTGGGCGGAGCACAGTTCTCGGGCAATGAATCTATAATTCAGACTCAAGCTTGGATGAGTTCTGTCGAAAGAATATTTGAACGTATCCAGTTGAGAGATGATCAGAAAAGATTAGTAGCATCTTGGGCGCTCAAAGAAGAAGCTTTAATTTGGTGGGAAACAATCATCAAAGATAATCCAGAAGGTGATATCACCGGGGATAGATTCAAAGAGATTTTCCTAGAAAGATTTACTCCTCCTGAAGCGACTGAGCGATTATGTGATGAATTCTCTTATCTGATACAAGGAGATATGACCATTCCAGAATATCATAAGAAATTCAACGAACTTTCTCACTTTGCTCCTCATCTGATTCAAGATCTAAAGAGGAAGAATCTGAGATTTATTCATGGCCTGCAAAGGAAATATCAGAATAGTGTGATGAGGAATGTGAAGCTTCCTTTTTCTGAAATGATATACATGGCTTATCAGTATGAAGATCTCCATAGGAAAGGTATGTTGCGGGACGAAGAGGAAGTCAGCTCGAGTAACAAAGTGGAGTCTGTGACTAATAGTCCTGAGGTCGATAAGAAGCCCAGTGCCAAGAGGAAAAGGGCTAAATCTGGGAAAGAACCAGCAACGGCTGCCATATGCCTTAACAGCAATCAGAAGGGCCATTTGTCCAGAAAATGTAAATCTTTAAAGAAATAAAAGAAGAATGGATCCAAACCTACTAAGAAAAAGAACCCACATGGTGCAAGGTACATTTACCATACTTTGCATTACCAATTAGTTCTCTATTCTGTTGTTATTTTCTTTCCATGAATGTGCACTTTTAATTCTATAGTCTGAATGATTTTAAAAGAATATAGAAATTGATTAGTATATTTTTGGAAAGTTAAAAACAAATTGCTTGTTGTTTGCATTGTGTGATAGTAAATTGGATTAATTAAATTATTGAAACGATAGTTAATTTAATCAATAAGAGAATAATGGTAGAATTTATTCGATTAAATCACACATTGAACTGATATGAAAATAGATAGAAGTGTATATACATGTGCATTATATATGTTTGAACAGGTAAATGGATAGCTGTTGAGTAAAGGTTTTATTTGCGTGCCCGACAAATAGGTAAACCTTAATGAGTTGGATGCGAAATATTATTATATCAACTCCTGTGAATGCCATTGGATGCGGAGTGCTAGTTGTTCTGTGTGTAATAATAAACATCGCCGTAGGATAGTAACAATTAATTTTTGAACTACACTACATGGCATACTTCTTGAAGATAGGCATACTTCATCATATACCACATAAGCATTTGGAGCTTGTGTGACGAGGTGGAAGATTTACCATACGAGCGAGAGGCTTGTATGGCGATGACTATATTTTACAGGTTGAACTGATGACTGATATGGACCATATAAAATTGTAACGATAAATTGCCAGAATAATAAAACCCCACATGGGTCTGGAGTTGACAATAATCACGTCTCTCTAGTCATTAGATACGGCACATGGATTATTTATTTCCCACACGGGACGAGGTGACGAGGATTTATCCTCTGGAGCAATTAAAAATACACACTCCCTCGGGATTTGACAGGGTGACGAGAATTTATTCTCTGGAGTTATTATCTATACACGCTCCCCTGTAAATACCAGATTATATCACTATAAATATGTGTATGCTTTATAAGATTTATTGGGTACCTAATACGGCCCAATAAATTTCCAAACCTCTCCCCGTACAAAGGAGGTTATGGCGAAAATTTTCGAAAATTCCGGGTGTTAGCCAAATTTTTGAAGAATTTGAAAATTCTCAGAAACTGAAAAGTTGGAGAATGGAAGCCAGATTGAACGTAGAGTTGATTAATCAAACCACTTTCGACTTTGTTCCTTTTCGGGGACGAAAAGTTTTAAGTGGGGGAGATTGTAACGACCCGGAAAATCTGAACCAATTTAATTTTTTTTAAATTAGCTAAAATAGTGGATTTTAAATATTTAAAATAAATATTTTAAATAATAACGATGAAAAGTAAGTTTGAATCGACATTGAAAATAAATATAATTACTTTGAATTAGAAACAAGGCCTGAAATGGCGCAGTAGTTTCAAAATTTGAATTCAAACTTTGACTGACTGTACCGGGTGCAAAACAAAACGGATTTGAGTGAAACCAAAAATATTTAAATCTGTTAGTGAATACCTTTCTAACGAATCTGAAAAATCGAAGTTTCATAGCGAGAAGCAAAAGTTATGGCCAAATGAATTTTCAGAAAGGTCGCTATGGAATTTATATAGCCCGTGAAAATGGCCATTTTGCAAACGACTTCGGAATTCGAAATGCGTTGTACTAATGTCCAGCTAGCATGGGACGGTCGTCGAAAGAAAACAAAAGAAGAGGGAAGAAAGGAATTTGAAACTATGAATTAACAAGGAACCTGTAGTATCTATCACAGCGCATGGAATAAAATATAATAATCACATAACTTTGACTTAAAACAGGCGAGACAGTGCATAAGCTGAAAACTAAATCACCATAGCAGTGGAATCCATAATATAGCTTATGATCCAACATCATTATTACAACTTCAAATTTCTGTCTCTAAAGCTAAAGAAAGAAAAGGTACACTACTAATTCCCAAGTAGTGACCAGCTACAACACGGAGTATATATGTATATCATACGTGGAAGCCTCCTGCTCGTCTCCAGACAGCTACTCGCACATTACCACCTAACTTGTCTCTAGTCTGCTCATTTACCCAGATCAATAAGAAGAGACATAAAACTCTGGGTCAGACAAAAGTCTGGTATGAGCGATAAGCAACAAAACAGAACAATAATAGGTATAATCCAATCATACCTGAACCTGGACCTGCAACCATAGAGTTAGCACAACAAGATGTACAATACTCTAAGGTAATACTAATATAAAGTGTAAAAGTAATATGGGGTGTGCATGATATGGTGATAGCAAACATCAAACATAACAATCATCCTCACATCTCTCACTCATTGCGTAAAGCATACGATATCCACCGCTTGATCACCCAATCCTTTGCTACGATCACTTTGCTCCATGGAGTCACAATGACCCCATTGCACTGATCCGTAGCCACTAATCCGTCTCTCAGTGGTGTACTAAAGTTATGGATATCGATAACCCCTTTGCCCAAGTCCCACAGCAAAGTCCAACTCATGAAGTTAACTCGTTGACCCCCTTTGGGATCCTGAGTAATAACCTCTCATTTGGACTACCTTTGCATCTCGGTTTTTGGTCATTTTCCCATCATGTGACTATTCAGTTCAGTTCGTGATCCTCCACATCGACTCATAATGCTCCAAAGCTTCGGTTCGTGATCAGATTCCTCGGTTCATGGTTCGAGTCAAGCTTCGACTCGTGTCACCCCCTTGGCTTCAGTTCGTGGTCATCATCTAGGCTCAGGTCCTCCATCGGTTCGTGAGCAGCTCTGATTTGTGGCCATCAAGCGGTTTGGTTCGTAGCACCCTCTCCAGATCGGTTCGGGTCATGGTGCCTCACTGGGTTTGGTTCGGTCGCGATGCTCCTTTTGGTCGAGTCGTGATGATCCCATCGGTTGGGGTCGTGTTCTCTGGCTCATGAGTGATCCTCTTCAAGCATCGGATCGTGATTAGCTTCCTTAGTCGGTTCGTGGCACACTCCAAGTGAGCTGGTCGGTTCGTGAGGGGTGTCACGATCGGGGTCGGTTCGTAGGGGAGGGGCGATACGATCCGGTTCCTGCACAGCTTCCTACGACTTCCAACGACTGTTTTTACGCCACATGACGACGTTTTCGACCATTCTAACTGTTCTAAACAACCATAAAACATGCCAAACAGTCATAACAACATGTACAATCATCTATAAACACCAAAACCATAATTTAACATGTATATAAAGATCAAACATACCCAAAAACCTATGTTTTCCCCTTAATCAAGATTTAACCTTACGATTAGTTAGCAAAACATGTCCAAATTAACCCAAATTTCTAACAGAGGCATAAAATATTATTTAAGAATTTCTAAACATTTTTCCAGAATTTTAACATGCATAATTTCGTTAATTAACACTAATCACCCACAATTAGCCGTAATTAGTGAAAAACAATGCAAACCACTCACCTTAGCCAAAAATTACTTATAGATCTGAAAGTTTCTCTAATATAAGTCGAATCTCTGTGTGTTACAGCAACTCTATCCCAAACTTGATGCTAATTTGCCTTGATTTGATGTAGATTAGGCTAATGCTTGACTAAACGACGATTAGAAGGTGTTTAGGAGTTGGAGGCCATTGTTAGGGTTGAAGAGAGGTAAGTGGTGGCTGGAAAATGACAAAGAAAAGGTTTCTCTAACCCTAATCTGCCCCCATATAGCTCTAATCCCGAAATCCCCCAATGGGCCTAGCAACTAATCACCCGGTTAAGCCCAATTAAGCTGTTTTTCACCTTTTAAACCTTAATTCAGCCATATTTCCCAAACGGTAAGTCTATTTGACAAGTGTGACCACTCTACGGAAAGGTAAACCATCATCCGGATCCAATAGGAGTGGTTTTAGGTCAAAACTCCTTACCAATCAAAAGTTATAGGCGAAACAAGATTCACCAGGGGCAAAATGGTCATTTAAAAATCGGCAAAAATCGTGAACATTGGAAATGACCCCAATAGTCGTTCCCCAAAGTTACACGACCATACGACCTCGTGTGAAGACAAAATAAATATCCTACGATCCTCCGATGTGTAGAATGTGGGTCGTTATATTCTCCCCCCTTAAGAAATTTCGCCCCCGAATTTCCTTAACCAAAACATACAAAGGTTCCCGCATGCCTATCAATTATTTGCAATCAATCAAACAAACGTAACAAACACAACAAGCCTATCCTAGCATGCGGCTTACGAACGAGGGAAGAAACTATCACTATTAAAATCTTACCAGGCAAAGAGTTCTAAATACGACTTTCTTATGCTCTCCTCTGTTTCCCAAGTACAGTCTTTCTCATTCCCACCCCACTGGACTTTGACTAGTTTCACCGTCTTCCTTCGAAGTTGTTTCGTGTCGAGTCCGACAACACGAATCGTCTTGTGGTTCCCAACCACCTCGGGTTCTATCTTGATACCGTCCAACTGATTTGGTGAAATAGTCACATTAGGGTCGTGCACAAACTTCTCTGGGAAACATGAAATACGTTGTGAACTCCCGCCATCTTATCTGAAGTTTCTATTATTACTTCTGGTCTAAGCACAAATTTCTCATCGGTTTCCAATTAACATAATGGTGAGTTGCACGGTCTTCCGTACAAAACCTCAAATGGAGTCATACTAATACTGGACTGATAATTTTTATCATATGCAAGCTCAACTAGATGCAAATGGTCATCCCATGACCCACCAAAATCTAATATACAAGCCCTCAAAAGATCTTCTAATACACGATTCACCTAAATACTATCATGATCCAATCTAGTCCTTGGTAAACCGTTAATGAAATCCATTGAGACTTGCTCCCATTTCCGTTCGAGAATTTCCAACGGTTGTAACAACCACTAGGCTATTTTTTCTCAGTTTTAACTAACTGGCAATTCATTACTTCATCTCTCAATCCATTAACATTGGGTACAACCAGTCTCCCATTCTTTCAAAGTCATCCTTCTCTATCAAGTCCATACTTGCTCATTTCCTTGCTATCGATATCCATTTCTACCTTGGAGATGATTTCCAATAGCTTAGGATCGTTCCTCTGATTGGAACCAATCCGCTCACTCAAAGTCGGTCTGATCGTCTAACTTGATAACATTTCTGGATCCAATCCATACTTATGTCTGAGATCATATCCTATGATATACTCTAGTTGCTTCCATTCAAGGAACATAACATCTAAACTGTCATGTCTCCTATTCAATGCATCAGCTATCGCACCTAGTCCGATAGCACAGGCATCCGTGTATGCCGTCATCACTTCATTCTCTATTACCAGAATCGTACAGGTGATAGCCTACTCAAGGGAACAAAAATAGGAACAAACATAGCAACCATAGCATCCACCAAACATGTCCTATCTAGCAACTGTTAAAGCCATAAATACATCGATACCTACCTGACTGGTCCAACCAATCCCAAGGCTAATGGAAGCCCCGCCTCCATGCATACGTCGATGCCTACTTAACTGGTCCAACAAATCCCAAGGCTAATGGAAGCCCCGCCTCCATACGAACTACCGTACGTCCAACGTATGTTTATCCTCCAAGGATAACTAGATCACGTCTAATAGATCCAAGGTAAGGGGCGTCCCCAGATACCCCTTCTTCGAGTCTGCCTAGAACACTCTAAGTATCGACGATTTCTTGTTACTCTCATCAGAAGAGCTACCCACATACTCAAACCCAGTCTCGAGTATCCATAACTGACAAATCTTAAGTCCAACATGAGTCATCTCTCTATTCGTTGCATCTCCAAGATCAACGAACAACCATTTGTCTCTTATGAGTTCAAGTCCAACTTGAATCGTCCTAGCCCTCGTTGCATCTCCACGATCAATGGGCACATCTTATCCCTTCGAAGTTCTACCATTCTTGAACCAAAGTGAACATCAACATAGGGTCCTAAACAGTCCATTACCTTGCAGCTTCCTCAAGTCCCACTCGAGTCATCTCCTAGCCCTATCGAATCCAACTCGGGGCATTCCATACCATTGAACAGTCTTACCATGCGACGGCTGCACATCACTCCTCGTGTATGCCGAGATATCATTCAATGGAAATCACAACAACTACTTATATCTCACGCAAACCATCCTAGTCGAACTCGACATTCCCTAAGCACAAGCACCAAAGGCCTAAACCAATATCAGACAAGCACTCAAGGAACATCTCCTCCGAATTCAGACAATCTACGTGAGATGATACTAGCAAAACAACTAAGCAATCACAAGCAAACATACATCCATGACTCGAAAAGACCACATTACAACAAATCGTGCAAAGACTAGTTGAACCACCTATCGGGTTCGTCACAACTAAAGGCCTACCGACTATCTCAGGTTCCAATCCCAACTTATCTACTAGGTCACTAGCACTACAAGAAAAACCGAGATTAGTGACAGATTTTAAGTAGCGGAAAATTTCGTCGCTAATTAGCGGCGGATTTCCATGTGATCTGCAAGGGATAATTTTTTAAATTTTCAACCTTTTTTTTCTTTTATTTATTACCGTCGTTTTCAGCCATCCCTCACTAAACCGTTGCAAATGGCGTCAAATTACCGACAGAAAATTTATGCCGCTATTTTCCGCTGCAAATCCAGGCAGAATACCGGCAAATATTTATCAAACCTATTTTGCAGCAAAATTCCAACAGATTTGCAAGAGATGTTTATATTATTTTTCTAAGATATACTTTAGTCTTATTTTTAATAATTATTAACATGTTCAATAACTAATAATTAATTTGTTCTAATTAATGATTTATAAGTAATAATAAATATTAATTTACGTTCTATAATAAATAACTTATAATCATTGCTTATTTAAAGTTAACAAAATAATCTTTGCTCATAGCCAATGTAATTACTAAATTCTTAATTAAGTCATCTGATTTCATCACAAATCTCAGTCAGTATGCTAGTATATTTTATGCTAAATCCCAAAATTTTAAATTGTTCTTTTATAATTATTCCCCTAAATAATGAAATTATCAGTTTATTATAATAATTATTTAATAATTAATATTATAATTTAATACTTATGAAACGATATTTAATATTCAATAATTAATTTTAAATAATTGTATTTAATAATTACACCTGATAATTATAGTTAATACTTATATTTTACAGTTGTTGTTGATAATTATTTTTTATATTTTGAAAATTTGAAATAATCTTGAATTGATTTGAAATAAATCATAAAGTTTATAAAACCAATTATTGTTTGACACGAAGTAACTAAATTTCTAAACTTTAAAATATTGAAAAAATTCATTTAATAGTTTAATTTAAATTGTATAATACTTCTTATTCAAAATTCAAAATTTCTATAAATTCAGACTAAGATAAACTACAATTTTTTTAAACACTAGCCCCACGGGTGAAAATTTGGCTCCAACATGTGAAACTTTTGGCTCCATCGTTCGAGTTTCATTCAAGTCTCATAACCCATTGTTGATTTATATTTATTTATTTCCATTTATAAAAAGTTCAATCTACCGATTGCGACTGACATATATTTAATAACTACTAATATTCAAATCTAAATTATCATGGTATTAATAATAAGAAAGTAATAACAAAGTAAGAAAGGATACTTTTCAATACTTATTGATTACAACTAAATTACTAATATCAATTAATTAATGACTAGTTTTAAGTAATTACTTTTAATATTTGAAAATTACTATCAGATAAGTGAAAAGTAACAATAATTAATGATTAATAATTAAGACTTAAGGATTAGTAAGTAATATTTATTAATGAAGAGAAAATATTTAGTACTTAATATCTAATAGACACAATTAATTATTATATTTAATAATTAATATTTCAAAAAAAGTCAAACTTAAAAAAAAAACTGAATTTTCGAAAACACAAAAAAAAGGATTATAATTCTTTTAATAAACTTAAAATTTGTATATTCATATTTTTGAAAAAATTCAAAATTATTATACAAGGGAGAAAATCAACAATATTAATATTCAATAAATAATATTAGATATATAAAATTAATAATTACCATGCATAGTTAATAACTAACACCATGTATATAATAATAATGACATTTAATTTTTAATGTTTAGTTATTATTAGGAAGTAATAAATAATCATTATTAAATAATAAACAAGAATTAGCTAATAATTAATAGTTATATTACAAAACACATTACAACTTTTGTATGATACAAAACATTGCGTTCGTATACATCTATTTGATTTATTTTGTAACTTCAAATTTTCTATTTTTACTTCCCTTAAAAAGTACAGTTCAAATTTTCTACGTTTCCCGCCAGTTTAAATTTTGCCTCCAACGCACAAATTTTTGGCTCGAACGCACTTATCAAACCCTAACACATTTCACAAGTTACGTTCAGCCTAATCAGGAGTAGCCGCCACTACCACATACCATTCCAATTCGTTCGAAAAAAATAACCTAATTCCAAAAGAAAAAAAGGGCGTCTACTCCCCTTCTATAATTCGATTTCCAGCATCTCCGAGCACCAAAAAATTGGCGACTTTATCCCCCTTTGATTTCCAGGATCTCCGAGCATCCAACGATTTTGAGCAACCAAGTGTATTGGGTGTTTTCTAGTTTATTTATTATTTATTTTATGCTTTTGTTTTCTCGTTCAGGTGCGGTGGCCCTTTTCCCTTAGATTCCTTCTAGATCTCTTCAATAACTCCTGTTCCCCTCACGTATGACTGATTTTGAGCAATCGAGGGTATTGGGCGTTTTCGGTATTGGGTTTGATTTGGATCATTTGGGTTTTTTGTGAGTACCAATGTTGTTCGTTTATGCATCTTTGCTAGATTGGTTTAGTTGAGAGCAATTGTTTTGTTTTTCTGTTGTTTACTGATTTGAGTGGTTTATATTGTTTGGAGATGTGTTGTTTGGCCTGTTTCTTTCTAGTTTTCCACTGGAAAAAAAAAGCGTATGTCACTATTGAATTTTATTTTAGAAATGCTTTCATATACTTACATCATTCATTAATGGCTATAATATTTATTACAGGTAGGGAATTTTGAGTATCATTTTAAATTCATACTTTGGTGGTTTTATATGCTTGTGTTTTCTGTGTATTGCTCTATTCAATTTGAAAGACAGAATATATGACGGGTTTTGGATTCACAAATGCAGTAAGAAAGTAAAGCATCGACCCACATGTTTTGGTATGCTTTGCAACGTTTTACAGCTACCAACTAATTTTAAACTAGTGATGTTAATTAGCTTTGGTATGCTTTGCAACATTTTACAACTGCCATGGGATTAACGACCACACTCATATTTGATGGATATCGCATGCAAGTTTTAAACTATTTGACCCAAAGTTACGATGAGTGAAAGTCTACCCAAAGTTACTATGCATAGTTCATTGATTTACCTCATACGTATACCCAAAGTTAGGAAAGCTAAATCTGAGAAGCCTGCTGCTCGGGTCAGGAAAGCTGATGTTGCCAATCCGAAGGTTGCTGTTTGAAAACAAAGAAGGTTTACACCTAAGGCTGAGAGCATGGCACCTGCAAGTAAAGTGTCAAAGAAAAGTACCCCAACGAAGAAGAAGACGAAGGTAACTCCATTGAAGAAAGCTACAGCGATGAAAAAGACTCCGGCGAAAAAGGTAGCACCAGTGAAGAAGGCGACTACGACTAAAGGAAAGGCGTCCAAGTAAGTAGACAGGTGTTTTTAATGTTTTTCATGTGATGGGTACGGATGTAAATTTGTCAATGAAGATCCAGGTTATTGAATTTTGTTTTTTCCTTTTAAGTAGTTGCTTTCACGGTAGGCAAAAATAATAGTTATTATCTTCAGAACTATAAAAAGAAGTAAACAATAGCTTATTTCGATGACAGAAAAGATCACGGACCATAGCTCCTTTGGGTCTAGGGTAGTTTTCTTATGAATGTATTGAAGTTTGAAAAAGGAAAAAAAAAAGATTATGACATTATTTCACTGTATAAAGTTGGAGCGCATGATTTACTTTGGCGTTGTTTCCGATGATGTAACAAGTATGTATGCATTTTATTTTTTGCTTTTGGTTTTGGTTTGCATGTAGAAATGTAATATAATTTTGGTCGATGTTTCCTTTTATGATGTTGATTTTATGCTTTTGGTTTGCATAGGAAGGGAGAAATTTATCTCTAGGTTCAGAAGGAATCTTCATCGGATGATAGTCTGTATCGAGCCATACAGTGGTGGCTTAAGTTCCCGAGCAAACTATAAGAGTTTCATTATATAATTTTAACATTTATGAGCCTTAAGTTAGATTTCATATTGTAGTATTATAATGTTTTAGTTCTTTTTACATTTGTTTTAATTCATTTTAGCAGATATAAAAATCTACAAGCAGACAACTAGATAAAAGTGAGCATCAAGTTACCAATGGGATACATATCTTCGCTGGTCAGGTGCATAGGTCAGGTTTTAGTGGCGGGACCACTTTGTCATAGGTGGGTCTTCAATGGTGAGTGGGGCTAAGCTAGGCAAGTAGGGAGAAGATGCTGTGAGTGAAGTTTATGGAGGACCAGGCGGTTGTCAAGAGGAAGAAGGTTGGATTTGCATGAAATATGTGATCCGCCTTGTTCAATAATAATCTTACCTGTTTTTATGTAAGCTCATGCTCTTTTTAATGTGCATAGTGATCGTAGATATTCCACGCTGCATGTGTTGGAACTCCTGGAGAAAAAGTTCACCAGTTGATGTTTTCAATTTACTTAGTTTGTTGGTATTTCTATACAAGATATAGTTGTTTATATTGTTTATTTAACGTCTAACAGAATTTCTGCATTCAAATATTCACGCAGCAGTGTTCAGCATACGCAATGTATCCATTGCCCTTCATGACAGTTGTTACGTATTAATACTGTCTTTGCTTATCATGACATGTCGTTTCAATAAGTAAATTTGATTCAATAGTTCTACGAACACGTCCAACAGACGTGCCAAATGTACTAGTATATATATATATACACACACACATTAGTAGATCAGAAGAGGAATAGCGGCTGATTACCAACAAAAAAGTGAGGTTAAGTTTATTTCAATTTAATTTCCGTCGCTAATCCCTTGGCAATTAGTAAGGGTTTACCAACGCTTTTTATAAATAATAATTTATTATAAATTACTTATCCGTTGGTAAATAGTCGGTAAATAAATTAAAATTAAAATAATAAATAAAATTTTATTTTTACTATATAATTAGTAAAATGTCGGAAAACTGTCGGAAAACTCATGCTAAATTCCATCGCAAAATCTGACACAATTACCGTCATGGTTTTTACCGACCACTGTGTTATGCAGGAAATCCGTCGCTAAGTCCAATTTAGCGACGGATTAGAAGCAGATTTTTCTGCTGCTAAATGCGGTTTTTCTTGTAGTGTAGATATGAAAGAATGGGATGCCTCGCTATCAACAAAACTAGAACCGAAACATCATAAATAGAAAGTATACCTCGAATAATGACGCACTTTCCCTTCTCCGCCGCAGTTGGGGCATTTGACAAAGAAGGAACAACATTGATAGCATATGCTTTCACAATCTGCTTCTCCTTAGGGGTTGTGGGCAATCATCCTTGTGATGTCCCGCTTGGCCGCAATTGAAGCACTTCCTTTTCCTAGGCTTTTCTCAACAATCTCTGGCATAGTGGCCCTTCTTGCCACAACTAAAGCACTCGCTACCTTTCTTATTCTTCTTTTTCTGACCATCCTTAGCTTGGTCCTGTTTCCTCTTATTCTAGGAATTATCTTTGCCTTCACCGCTTGCCTGAGGCTTTGGTTCCTCTGCAGATTCAATAGCAACCTCGGTCTTCGACTTAGGGAAAAGGCTCTCTGACCTTAATGCCTTTATTATAATAGACTCGAACATCTCATCGATATGGTTTATAAGTCTTTCCTCAAAGTACCCATCCAAGCCAGTTATGAACTTCTCGTTCTTCTTCTCGACTGTATCAATAAGAGACAATCCATACTTCGACAAAGTGTCAAACTCAGCAATATACTCCGAGACTGCCCTACCATTCTGCTTAAGCTCCAAAAATTTCCTGAACAACTCTGGTTTCTGAGAAACTAGGATAAACTTATCACTAAAACGAGTCTTGAACTGATTCCAAGTAACTTGATCCTCAGGAATGGCTGCTTTAACAGCATTCCACCAATTAATAGCCCGTCCTTGCAGCTGACGGGATGCTAGCTTCCTCTTCATTGCGTCCTCGATTCCCAGATCCTCGAAGATATGTTCATAACTATCAAGCCAATCTTGAACTTCCATAGCCGACTCTGTTCCGTGGAATGGCTTCCCACCAAGACTAGTGTAATCCTTGTTAAGCTTGGCGAAATCGGCCCTAGGCGCCTGCACTACTGCACCACTACCGTTAGCAGCATTAGGAACTGCTCCCCGAGCATCCCTAAGCATCTCTCGCATGAAGGTAGTAAACATCGTCCTTATATCAGGGACATTCCTATTGTTAGCCCCTGAACCCGTACTCCTCGTATATCGCCTCATCGTTTAATCTGCAAAGAGAAAACGATTAACTATCTCCTTGGTGGTGCCAATGCAGTGCGACTTCATCTTTAGATATACTAATAGTGTATATATATATATATTTTGAAAACCAAAATATCACAAATACGCCCTCTCATATACGTATACTATCTATCCCTGATGTCTTTCCCTAGGTTAGCTACGCAACCTGGCTCTGATACCAAATGTGACGGCCCGCCCCGAACCAGCCAACATTTCCTTTGAAATGCGTTGTACCGACTGCATGATTGCTCCATATGAGGAACGAACATCGTAACCAGCCCGATACCGACTGAAATATCTACATGACCATTCGGCACATAGGGCAACTACACAACGACTATATATAATTCGGAAAGCAATATAAAATACATAACAATAAAATCAAAGTCAGACACATATATTCACATCACTAAGGAGGAAATTGATATGAATATAACTCACTAGTAAAAATACATATTAGAGGTCATAGTTGATCCACTATACATCAAAATACTAGGTTCAAGCTCTAGCCAAAAGAATATGTATACAAAGATGTCGCTAACTCATATATATAAGAAAAATCAATAACTACAACTCAAATGTAGATAACAAAACCCAAGAATGACCCCCGCTAGAAGTCATGAGATGTACCTGGAATACTCGGCCTGACCCGAGTATTATTTATATGAAAATAAACAATAAACGGATCAGTCTAGCAGTACTTATCATAATAAACTGGGATAGAAATAGAGATATATGTAGATAATGACATATAAGCAACAACAATCATGTTCACCCATAAGCATGAAACCCCAAAAATGTCTAACCAACATCTCTAAGATATCCCCACTACACGACCCACACATCACACACGCCACATGCAAGTTGAACCGAAGTTCCCCGCGAATCTGAAGATCGCTACACAAGTTGAACTGAAGTTCCCCGCGAATCCCATAACCACTTTCTTTACCCAAATATTTACGAACAAGTTGTATATTTCACTAGCAAAATGAATCGATCACTACCACGGTGTTCAGTCAAAGGAGTCCAAGAATTAACCGTCAAGGCAAAAACAAGGGGTCATAGTCCTTGTTTTTACTAATGCGTTTAATTAGATTTCTCATACGAACGAGAAAAAGGTTTATCAAATACATACTAGTAGATTTGTAAATCAATTCATAAAAGAACTTCATATGATGAAGTCGGATTAGAAACCAATTTGGAAAATAACTTCATATAATGAACTGGAGCTAAAAACCGTTTAGCAAATGATTTGGTATCAACTAATAATTAAAAACCCTTTTTATATATCATTTCGAAGTGGCAAATCTCATGTGATCTCGATCGAATCAACGAACAAACAAAGAATTTACATTTTAATAATGTAGACAAAACCCCATGACTATTGATTATAATATTTGTTTACCACGAAAGAATCGAAATTTCATGAAATCGAGGAGCAGAAATTTGCGAACCAGAGAATCTGACAAGTCACAAACGAAGTCGGAACGGCCTGAAACTCAGTCGCGAAAGAGCCCGGATGGGGGTCGACTGTGGACCGAGGTCCCTCAGGTCCACAGCCCAAAACCGGTCGAGCGGCCAAAATGGGGCGGTCGACCGTTTTTACACAGAATTAAAACCGGTCGACCGCCCCATTTTAGGCCTATCGACCGGTTTTGGCCTGGGCTGTTGCCTAGGTCAAACCTAGGGGGATTCGTCCCCCGCGGGCGTCCGTCGTCGATCGTTGAGGTTCATGACTTCTTCGTGGCATCAACAAGACCTCTCCGATCCACCGTATCGACTCGCAAAGCTCGAATGCAAAGATTTTGATTATAGGTTCTAAACGAACCAAATTTCGAAATAAAACGAATAAACGCGATATAAGCGAATTATGAAGTCCTAGAACTTGCTAGAAGCGACGATGGTATTTCACAACACCATATTCACATGCGTAAACATAAACATATATACATAAGATTGCAATGATTCGGTTTATAAATTCAAGTATGAATTAAATTCCAAACCAAAGCACACCAAAGCGATTCAAGCGACTTGTGAAGACTTAGAAATTTGTCGGGGGGACAACTGAGCTTCACAACATCCCCAAATCCACTCATAGCATACGAATTAGATTATATGAATAATCCTTATCATAATTCTCAACTCAATGAAACATAAAACATTGAATCGGCTAAGTAACACTAAAATAACCAATTTACTAGTATATACAAACTCAAATGAACACTAGATTACACTTTTACAAGCCAATGGATTGTGGCATAGATGTGAGTTCAAAAAGAACTCACCTTTGATTGTAGGAATGAACAACAAGATCCAAACCTAAGTTAGATCAACCTCACTTCAATCAATACACTAGAATCTCCAATCTAAGATGATATAAATAGAATTCCTAAGAGTTAGGTCATATGAAATCTTGGAAATCGAAGAGAAAACAAGTAGGAGAAGATGGAGAAGGAGACGGAGAAGCTTGCTCAAGTTCTCTCTTTGATTTTCCCGTTGATTTGGATCTCTAGAAGCCAACCCTAGCTTAGGAATTTTAATTTCCCTTTCCACTCTCCATTTTTCTATTTTGTGAAGTATGAGGAAGAATGAATGAAGGAGGAGGGAGCTAGGTAGGTTATAAGAGTTGGCTAGGTTTAGCCATCCAAGCCCAACCAAAGTCCCAATTTTCACGAACTTGAAACATATCGAAACTTATAGTTTTCGAACACCTAAACGACGTTTTGAACTCGATGGAAGTGGTTTCGAGTCCAAATTTGTCCATATGCAAAAAGTGATATCTTGGTCTTATATCCAATGAAAAAGACCAAAATTGCTCAACTCAAAAGGTATCGATGTTTATAGTCAAAAAGGTTGTAAACGATGATCCAAACTCAGTGGAAGTGGTTTCGAGTCCAAATTCATCCATATGCAAATTTTCACTTTTTGGGGACACACATGATTGACGACGTTATATTTAAATAAAAATTTAAATATATTATCGTTAAATATGTCGTTTGTTACAAACAACTTGTTCACCACCATTAGGTAAGGCAACCTGAAACTCACTAACTAATTTTTCCTCTGGGGTTACTTCCACCATACATTTGGCATACTCAAGTCTCTCCAAGCTTTTAGTAGAATTATCCATGCACAAAAATTTCCCTACACACATTCCAAGCCAGCAAATGTCTACCTTGTCCAAGCATACAATGGTATGTTCCTCAACTTTATCCATACCATGACACTCTTAATTAGGCTAGCGTCACTTCCAATATTTATATCCCATGGCTTAATTATAAACAATTTATTATGTATCACAACTAGATCAGCCCAAGCTATTCTGTACCTATACTCACCGTTTGAAAGCAGTAAGAAAAACATATTGCCATTTGACCTTACCTTAATTCCTCCTTGCGGTTTCCAAAGTCGTTACAAGTGGTTAGTTACATCGTAGTAGTTAGGCGGCTTATCAAGGAAGAAAACCACTAGATAATTTTTCCATTGTTCCTTGGCAGCTAGAAGGATGTCCTCAGATAGTACCATTGCCTTACCTTTGAACTCAAGTGTAATCGTCGGCGGAGCAAACGATCCATCATTCTTCGATTGTTAAAGAAAAGGAAGACCATCTTTTGGATCTATCTATGGAACTCTCAATCGGTTTACTTTGGGAGGAGATTTGACTGAGAGGAAGGGTCGTGAGGTCAGGAGGGTTAGATGGAGGGAGGTTTGCTGGAGAATGAAGAGTGGGTGGTAGATTGATTTGAGGGGAGGCAAAAAAAAAAGGGGCGAAGGTAAGGCTGGATGGGAAACTAGAGGTACCAGACAGGGTTGGGCGGACCATGAGGATGTATATATTATTATGTTATATTATGTTAAAATATACATAATTTAAGCCATAATAATGAAAAAAACGGATGGATAATTTTTGGATGCTGATGTGCCTATATCTGCATCCGCATCCATTTTTTTGAATTTCGGATATTTCGGGTATCCATTAACAACCCTAGTTAGACCATGGTCTTTCTCTATTCTCGCTCTTTTACTTCTCCTATGTTCAGTACCATAATCTAGTACTGATACTTTCTTGCTGTTTTGAGTAGGAGCATACACATCGTCATTGATATCATTAGTCACATTAGATTCTGGACTAGATTATCTCAATTGACAACCTACGTTTATGTTATTCCAAGTAAAAGCCATAAGATCCACTACAACAAAAATACATTTTCACAACTGTCAAAAACAGTTGTAATAGATCTATAAAAACCGACAGTCAACAGTCCCTATAGCCACAATGGTAATAGGGTCGCAACTTTTCATAATAGTTTTTAACAGTTGTCGCAAGTGTCAATATTTCAGTTTTTTTTTTGTATTTGTATTTGCACATGCGCCGAAGTTATAGCTTTGTAAAATGTTTATTTTCATATAGAACACAACATACGTCATGTAAATGGATTAGGGCTACTATGTAAAATTGATATGGTGATATCTATAATAAATAAGCTCTTGGTGTAAATATAGTTATTTGGGTTCTATATCAATATTACATAATACATTATCAAACATAGTTTTGTCTTCTCATATCTGCAAATGAGCAACTTTTGATAAAAAATAGCGATCCGCATCCCTACATTCTTCCTCATCCGAACGGTTCACGTGAAAATATCAGACGGCCAGTGTTATTGATCCGCGTGATCAATGCCCTCTCCATTCTTCATGCGTGCCTGGAAACTCCATATATACCTCAGTATGCCATCTCCATTCGTCAACACTTCCAAATCTTGAAAGCTTCCCCAAATTGATAAAACCCTAATTTCTTCCTTCCTTCCTTCCAATGGCACGTACAAAGCAGACTGCTAGAAAATCAACCGGCGGTAAGGCTCCAAGGAAGCAACTAGCAACAAAAGCGGCTCGCAAGTCCGCTCCAGCCACCGGCGGCGTGAAGAAACCCCACAGATTCAGGCCAGGAACCGTTGCCCTTCGTGAGATCCGTAAGTATCAGAAAAGCACCGAACTTTTGATAAGGAAGCTTCCGTTTCAGCGTCTGGTTCGTGAAATCGCTCAAGATTTCAAAACTGATTTGCGATTTCAGAGCTCTGCAGTCTCCGCTCTTCAAGAGGCTGCCGAGGCCTACCTTGTTGGTTTGTTTGAAGATACTAATTTGTGCGCAATTCATGCTAAAAGAGTTACAATAATGCCTAAGGATATTCAGCTTGCTAGGAGGATTAGAGGTGAAAGGGCATAGATTTATTTCGAGTTCAGTTCTGTTTTAGAAATCCTGTTTTTAACCTAGTGCTAATGTTTTAGTTATCATTCCTGGTGCTTTTTGTAATTTTCTTGATATCTGTCATGAATGATTAAGATTATGAATTGAATGAAACATTGTTCTATAGCAGTTGTCCCTTTGGTACTGTTATTTTTTGCCAATTGTAAATAGTTCATACCGGTTCACGTTGAGGGAGATACCATTGCACACAGTTCATACCATTGGTTGTATAATCATTGAACTACATTTTCAAGGTGCTATCTTAATGTTTACGTTTTGAACAGTAGCAATACGTGAATAGTTTTGAGAAATTGTGAATGTGGAATGACATTCTTGCATAACATGGAAGCAAGCATACCAATGTTTTGACGTTGGTTTGATTTGGATTAAGGCATGGAGATGATGAGATTGTGTGGCTTGATGTAGAATTGTAGGTTCTGAGATTTACTAAGTGCACACTGCAAACAAATATTTAGAAATTAGAATGTCTGGTACCAGGGCAAAAAAATTGATTGCTATGAAGTCACACACATGATGTTCTTGAATCATCTCCAAAAACTCTCCCAATAGCATCTAGACATTCTTGCCTATGTTGTATTTGAATTGTCTTTTTAAGAGTAGAAAAATATTGTAGCTTAGAATCTGAACACATGGGAAAATTCATCCATCATTATTAAAACTGAGTTAACTGTAAGGAAAGGGCATAAACTGACTATTTTGAGAAATCCAATTTTGATAAACTAAACTGAGATGAGACACTAAACATCATCTCTGTGATTGAGTTTTGCCTTACTGAGAAACCATATTTTTTCATCATTCATCGTTCATCATTTATCATTTATATAATTATGTATCTTGGTCTACATTAATTACTGTTGCGGCTGCACTTTAAAAATTGCTTTGATAGTAATATCATCATACAGATACTTTGGCAAATGTTTCCTAAATGATGGTAAATCAAAACTAAGTGAGAAACAATGGAGGATAAAATGGTTCGTCGGAATGCTTTTTTATAACCAATCAACATTAGTTTTTAGTAGTGAATTTTATGTGGCTTTGCGTAAGAAGTATATCTTAAAAAAAAAAAAAAAAAAAAAAAAAAAAAAAAAAAAAAAAAAAAAAGAACACGGTTAGTTGACAGTATAAATTAAAATATTGGTCACACCTATTGGTTGCGGAGTATTGGTCACCCTGGCCCTGGATCAGACAGATAGAAAGCAGCCAAGTGAACAACTATTGGTTGCGGAGTCAGATAATGAATATACTGGCCGAACGAAAGGAAGTAAATGATCTAGTCCGTAATCCTAGTGGGGGGACCGATCCGTTCTATCATCGCTAGTTCGTTGACCCTTTCGTTCTGGCCCTGGTAAGTGAGAGAATGATGTTCAAAATGAATCAAAGCCCTAGGAATACTTTGATATTATTCCCTTTTTTTAAGCGCTACCGCTTCTTATAATAAATAGCCTAGAATAGAAGACCGCATATGATTAACCAACAACCGAACGAAGGTACTCAAAGATTTCACGTGGTTAGCACGAGTTTGGTAGAGATTGATTCGTGCTACGCAAATCCTTCAGTCAATAAACGATTATGCATATGTAGAATCGGTTGCTTTCTCTCTTGGCATATGCCGGTACCAAAACCCGAACCACAACCTTTCCACTTGCCCCTGCGCTGATTGAAGTGCGTTCTTGCCATAATATCAATTGGGAAATGAAAGGTCAAATTAGGAAGAGGCGTATTCACTTATTATTGTATGATCTGGTAGCTCATCCTTCTTACCATGGTCTATTCGAGGATAGGCGACCAACGGAAGGAACTAATTATGCGAATAGTTACTCAGGCTTTCAGTTGGATTTCTTCCTTGCTAATTATGCTTTACTTTGTTGACATGTCCAATTTAGTCAACACAAGTGTTAAGTTGGATAGGAAAACCCTAGTCATTACTGACCTCTTTCCGTTCTGGTCTAAGTGAAAATGTATCGATTTACTCTTGAGTAATTGGGCGGCTATTAGTTGTCAAATTGAAAAAAGAGCAAGAATAAATTTTCCTTGAGCCCTATCGCTTATTACAATTTCCAAGTCAAAATTTTAAGTTGTCTTGAACACGTTAAGCTAAATAAGTAACTTATAAGCTTTTTTTAATTCTAATATAAAGAAAGATACACCGCTATTCTCCCTGAAAGTGAAACATCCACTTAGAGCACCCCCGGTAGTAACCGATCTAAGTGTGAGGAGAAGAGGAATTAATGTATGGTCACGCCCCACTCTTCCAGCAGCGAATGAGGCTTTGCTTATTTTTTTAATTTATGAATATACTGAACGGCAAACAATTTGCCGTTTAGTTTTTTTTTTTAAAATTGCCGTAAACAGCAAATTGATTGCTGTTTTATCGTTAAGCGGCAATCAGTTTGCCGTTTAGCGATCGCCACCCAAAAAAAAAGTAGGAGGAATCTCCACTTGAACGCTGAACCCATGCTGCTCGCGACACTACTGCAGTGCGAGTTCGCGTTTTAGAGTGGGGATCGCCCCTACTTTGATGAGTACACTGCTGGGAATGCTCTTATAAGTTATTCTTCTTGTCAAAGTTTAGTATAAAATGCTCAAAGGTAATTTTAAAATGGACAAAATAAAAAATAATAATTATGAAACTAAGTCCCAAAAAAAAATAAAAAAATAAAATAAAAAGCTGACCTGAACAGTAACTTATACTATTTGTTCTTGAGAATAGTAACTTATACTATTTGTTCTAGACGATAACCCGATCCATTGCAGATTTGACAAACTGAAAGCACTGGAGGAGTTGAAATGGGAACGAAAATGACACCTTTTTCAGCCAAATGTACCTCTAAGCTCTACAAACCAATAACCATAGCATCAATAATTCAGTTCTATCAACATATGGAAAAACAAAGTAATAAAGAAACATAATATTCAACCTGATGTGCTGAGTGAGTGATTAAAAAAACATTAGAATTATGTTGATCAACTGCAAATGCTTCAGCGGTAGCCTGAATTGAAAGAACAGTAAACAAGGCGTAATAAATCAGCTTGAGCAATCCGTTGCCTAAAAAAAAAAAGGTACGAAAATTATTGCGATGGGGATGACGTCCCCTTTGGTGCCAAACGCCATGAAAACCGCTCGATGTTTTGTGCTTGTTTCCATAGTTCCCACAGTGTGGGCGAGGGGTGTTGCAAAACCACAAATCGTCTAGCTTCAACTATGAAGCAATCGCATTTAACCATATAAACCTAAGAATGCAACAAAAGGCAACAATACAAATGGGTATGTTACTTGACATCAAAATGGGAATATGAGAACGATTGGTCTCGACTCACGGCTCGTTGTAAAACATTTACATGTATATATCCGTCTGTCATTTCAAATGCAAAGCATGAATGTTTAAATGCTTTCAGTTATGAGTAAATGCTTCAAAGGTTATTGTTCAGCTCCAGTATCCGAAAGGATAATTAGTCCGGTAGCATTTGACATTGAAGTTGTTTTACATCGATTAATATTTGTTAGTTGTCATTATTTTAAATTCATATACTAATTTATTTATGAAATTCTCACTTAACTTACTATTTTAAGTATATATTGCAGTAATGTGATTGAGTATCTGTTACAGATACTCCACTGGTGTACTATAAGTTTGCATAATATTTTATGTGAATTGTGAAGTAGATTAATATGGTTTGCCGTTTGCCACAATAATCATAAGTTCAAACGGATCTTCTCCACATCACCATATACAGCGAGAAACAAACAGGAGCATCCTACTACCAAGCCAAACTCATCTGAACAGGCTCAAATTCCACTGCCATAGCGTTAGAATGGCATAATCGTCACCATCATCTGAAAATTTCAGATTGGAAACCGCAGATAGACATTGATGAATCAGAACTTCTGGAGGAATTACAAATTTGGCGCATGCTCCAAGCATAATCTCTGGTCACACATTCCTAGCGTCATCTCAAAGCAGAGAAACAAACATTCACCTCGCGTTTATCCAATATTTGGCATAAAAAATTTGGATCTTTGTTGCGTGTTCGTTCTCTGAATCTCGGTGACAAACCAAAACAATATCAAGAAACCAGATCCAAACACCAAGTTTGATTGAGAGCATTCAGATCTAGAGGCAATAGTTTAAACAGGGACGATCCAAACTAGTAGCAAGCTTCAGCATATAAGACATCTCATTCTAGCAAAGACCTGGTGCATGAGGATGAATTGCAAGTCAGATTTGAGGATGACTTATTTTTGAAGAATAAATTCTGCTTTATTTTTATTAGCTTTTGTTTGATTCATTCCAAGTTGAATAAGTCTTCCTATTTTGTAGGAGTTAGAACACGTCTTTTTAGTCTCTTTCAATTCTTAGTTGAATCATAATTCGGTCTTTCTATTGTAGAGTCTAAAGATCTATTTAAGGACCACTTTGTTTCAAGTTTAACGAGTGAAGCTTTTAGTTTTTCTCAGTTTCTTTAGTTCTTGCAGTTTGAACAAGTGGTATCAGAACTTGTCACGAGTTTGTTTCAAAAGAGAACAAAATGAGTGAAAAGGATACATTGATCATTCCAAGGTTGGAGATTATGAGCCTTGGCCAATGCTCAAGGAGAATCTGCTGGGATCAAAGGAGCGGTAGGATCTCATTGAACCAGAGATCACGCGGACAAAAAAAAATGTGACTGTGACCGAAGCACAAAGGACGGAGCTTGCAAAGCTGACCGTCAAAGATCACAAGGTGAAGAATTACTTGTTTGCTTCCATAGACAAGACAATTCTGAAGACGATTATGAAGAATACATAAAGATGAAGTACGAAGGAAATGATAGGGTGTAGAGTGCACAACTGCAGAGACAGCGAAGATGATTTTAAATGCTTGAGATTAGAGTAGGAGAAACAACCACAGATTATTTATCAAGGGTGGTGGAGGTTACCAACATTATGCGAAACCTAGGAGAAAGCATGTCGGATTCCAGGGTGGTTGAGAAAATCTTAAGAACTCTGATTGAGAAGTTCACATATGTTATATATGCCATTGAAGAGTCAAATAACATCAAATATCTAACAGTGGATGGGCTACAAAGCTCTTTGATGGTTCCCGAGCACAATTTGAGCAGGCATATGGGAGAAGAGCATGTTTGAAGGTGGAAGGCCAATGGAAACCAAATGGCGGAAGAGGTCGAGGAGGATATCCAACTGGAGGACGGGGACGAGGAGGATATCAAGGACGGGGACGTACAAGTACGAGCTTCAACAAAGAAAGGGTGGAGTGTTACAAATGCCATAAGTTCGGACATTACAAGTCGGAATGTCCAAGCTAGGATAAAGAAGCTAACTATGAAAAAATGGAAGAAGATATGCTTCTCGTGGCACTTGTCGACATGATCAATGGTGAAGACAAACAAGTCTGGTTTCTCGATTCTAGTTGCAGTAACCACATGTGCGGCACAAATGAATTATTTATCGAACTGGACAACAACTTTTGCTAGAACGTTAAACTTGGAGATGATCGAAGGAGGATGGTGGAAGGAAGAGGAAGTCTACATTTGTAGATTAATGGAATCATCCAGGCGATGTTATTTGTTTACTTTGTTCCTGGACTGAAGAATAATCTGTTTAGTATGGGGCAACTGCAACAAAAGGGGCTGAGTGTCATTATTGAGGCTGATGTGTGCAAGATTTGGCACAAACAACAAAGGAGATCATGCATTCAACAATGTCAAAGAAGATTTTTGTCATTCTCGCCACTATGAGAGAAGGAAAAGCGACGGAGGAGACCAGATGCTTACAGATGTTGGAGAAAACAGATCAATTGTGGCACAAGAGATTTGGACATCTTAACCACAAGGGATTAAGATTGCTGGCAGAAAAGAGGATGGTGAATGGGATACCTAATCTCAACCAAGATGAAGTAGAAATTGTGTGTGAGATATGTATGAAAGGAAAGCAGAATCGTGAAAGTATTCCAAATAAGAGCATGTGGAAATCAACTCGCGTGCTTCAGCTGATTCAAACAGACATATGTGGACCAATTTCTCTAATCTCGGAAAGTGGAAAGAGGTATATAATCAATTTCATTTGACTTTTTCCTATTAGAGAAATCAGAAGCTCTCAAGGTCTTCAAGGAATTTAAGGCTACAGCGGAGAGCGAGTTGGGGCAAGCTTTGGTGTGTCTGCGATAAGATAAGGAAGGAGACTACAACTCGAAGGCGTTTGAAGATTACTGTAAGAAGAATGGAATAAAGAGACAACTCACTACAACTTACATGCCATAGCAAAACGGGATAATTGAAAGGGAGAACAGAGCTGTCATGAATATGACAAGGTGTATGTTGCTGGAAATGTCAGTACCAAGGAGATTCTGGACAGAAGCGGTTCAGTATTAGTTTCATATACTGAACAGAAGTCCATCAGGAGCATTAGGAGATGTAACACCTGAAGAAAAATGGAGAAAACACAAGCCGTTAGTAGATCATCTCAGAATATTCAGATGTTTTGCTTTTGCCTTGGTATCGTATGAAAGGAGAATAAAGCCTAATGAGAGGAGTACTAAGTGCGTGATATTCGGTTTGAGTACGGAGTCTGTAACATCCCGTATTTTCAGTGATATGATATTTAAATTATTTTATTATTTTAAATATTTTATTTGGAATTATAAATGGTGTTATAATATATAATTCGATTATATAACGAAGTTTAAACTTTTAATTTATATATAAATATAATCAAAAATGCAAGAACGACCGACATTTGATAAGTGAGAAATTGCGGGAGCTACAGGGACCATTCGATGCTTTTCCATCCGTGATTCGCGTTTCTTTACTACCGCTTATTTCAAGATCCGGTGATTTTCACCGCTTTTCTTTCGGTTGTTCTAGCAATGTCCAAATATAATCGAGCTCGAAATGGTGCAGTAGTTCGTAATATTGAATTTTGAACTTCAGTTGAGTATACAGAATCCACTTTAAGTCGGATATCTATGAAACAAGAAATGTTTGAATCTTACTGATTATAATTTTTATGTGAAAGAGAAAAATTGAGATTTCAGTTTATATATTGTTAGTTATATCCAATTCAAAATTTAAAATAGTCGCTATGGAATTCCTTAATAAACGATAACGTATATTAAATAAATTAATAAGGATTTTCATATATTCTGGAAGGCCATGATCAGAAGATTCAATCTGTGATGTTCGAATTTGGTACTCGAACCTATGACGGTTCGTGGCCTTTTGCCGGTGGTAGAAGGGGTTTTGGGAGGCGCAATTCGGGTCGATCACTGAAGGGGGTAGGCGCTCAAAGTACCAGGTTCAGGTGAACTTCCGATCGAGGGTAGGGTGGTGCAGCGTGATGTTTTGGAGGCGAGATGGTCTTCTGGAACTGTCGAAGTCGGGAATAACGAGAGGAAGTAAACCAACAGTAATCGATCTGCATTTTGTTTTGAAGCCGATGTAAATAATTATATTAATTGAACCGATGAAATTAAATGTTGTTTAATTTCAGTAAGACACCAAATCGTTATTTCAACAATTGGAACCAAATGAGGTAACTTGCCTTGTTGGTTACATTTATAATAATAATATAAACGTGTTTAATTTAATTGTTTGAATTGTTTGTGAATATAAATTAGTTGATATTAAATAGTGGTTATTTACTATTATAGAAATTATTAGTTTAAATTTGATAATTCTAATCGAATGATTTTATTTGAGATAACGTATTTGTATGCAGGGGAAAACAGGTTGGAGGGATCCAACTAGATTCTTATTTTTGTATTACTATTATATGAACTGTATAACCAACCTAATTAGATGATTGATATGTTTATTGATTGTTGAATCGTAAGTCAACATTTATTATAATATTAACCAATAGGTAATATTGGTTGAGTAATTGGCATCAGATGGCTTGATAATCAATTGTTTTGGAAATCTTCATTTACCGTTAGGTGAATCGACAAAAATGAAGTTATAAAATTTATTTTATAACTGAAGGTAGATTTTTAAACTCTATTAATTTGAATAAAAGTTTATTTAAGGGAAATTTAAATTTAAATTTATTATTTAAGTTATAAATAATTATCAAATAGTTTTATAAATCAAATCCTTATGTTAATATAAGGTTTATAAGCAGTTGAGCAGAAATTAAAGTAACGGTTAAGAACTTAGATTTATTGTTCTTGGAAACAATTAAATGAAGTT
Source organism: Allium sativum (assembly GCA_030737875.1). Taxonomy (NCBI): domain Eukaryota; kingdom Viridiplantae; phylum Streptophyta; class Magnoliopsida; order Asparagales; family Amaryllidaceae; genus Allium; species Allium sativum. The sequence goes on from CM060926.1 coordinate 841,385,048, forward strand.
ATTTAAATTAATTATATTACTATTTAATTTAAATGAGAAGTTAATTGATATTGGTTAAAGAAATAATCGTATTTCGAATTGACCAAGTCGTCCGTTTAAACTAGTATTGATGATTAAATTGGTTTGTCGTCATGAACCGAATGAAATGGTTTAATGGATATTTGTTTTATTTTTAATAAAATTTTAAAAAGGAATTTATTATTTATTTTAGTTAAAAAAGAAATTAACTACTTCTACAGTAGTTAATAATGAAATAAATTATTATTCTATTTTAATTATAATTTAAGACATTACTATTTAAATGAAATTTATTTAAATAAATAATCAAGTTTGAAATGAAATATAGTTAAATTGTGGAAGGAGTTATGAATGGGTTTTATATTAAAACCCAAGTTTTTATAACAAAGTTATAAAAGGGATTTTTAAGTTAATACGATAGCTTAAATTAAATGTTTACTTAATGTTTGAATTAAGTAAAAGGAAGTGAGATAAAAACAGTTTTATATTAAACCAGAATTGTATAAATGAGGTTTATGAAAGAAATGAGAAGTCAAAGTGTTGATTTTGAGTTGGCGATGATTAATAATGAAATTAAGTAAGATAAATGGAATTGAAACAACATTTTCAAAACGTGAAATGGTTGAATGGATTAGAAAAAGGGAGTTGTTAAAAGTGAATTTGGTAATGAGTGAGTTATAGGATTTTATAACAAAAATCCATGTTATAGTAAGTAATTGCTTAATCAATGAATTAAGGAATAATGATTATATTTAAAAAGGGAGATTTCTAAAAGTAAGAATGTTTTAAAAAAAACATATTTTAAATGAAATAGTTAAATGGGATGTGTGTGATATTAGAATGGCTATCGGTTTTTGAATTACAACTCATATCCATCTTAAGATAAGAACGTTGTTGATCAAAGTCTGAGAGGTAATTAAAATACCCCAATTTGAATGACTTTAGGATTATCTGAGGATGATATTAGTTATAACGGTAAAGAGGTTAGAAATAAATTATTATTTCCATAAGAGAAATAATAGTGTAACGTTAATTAAAAGGAGTTGGGAATATATAATGATATTTCCAAAGTAACAGAAATAAAAGATTTGAGAATATACAATATGATTTCTGAAGAAAAAAAAGGATTTGGGAGTATATATAATGGTATTTCCAAAGTAATAGAAATAAAAAGACTTGAGAACGTGTGTATATATATATGTATAAAATGATATATTCAATACAAAGGAAACAAAAGGAAATTGTGTGAAAATATAAAGGTGTTTTCGAAGGAAAAAGGGAATGAAAAGTATATTTTTTTAATGGAATTATTCTAAAGGAACAAGGGTTGGTTTTTCTTTTTCAAGCAAAGAAATAAAAGAAATTTCGTAACAGTATTTTACGAAAAATAAGCTGAATTGATTTCCCAGTTATAAATAATGAATAATGAGGTAGCAAATGTTTTGCAAATGATAGTAAGATGGGAGCTGGATATGACTATAAGATATTCTTTCTAAGTATATAAAAAGGAAAATGATTTTTAATATATTCATGTATTAAAATAAGAAGTGTAAAAATATATTTGAATTAATGAAAGATTTAGAAGTTTTAAATTAACCGTTCGTTAATTATTTTTAATTAAAGATTCCAAATGATGCTGAACTAGTAAATAAATTTTTATTTTTATGATTTAGTGGTTGTTTATTTGATAGTTAAATAATCGACTATCAAATTTGGCCTATACGATTGTTGGTACGGAAAGACCGGGATCGAATTTATATTCAAAAACCATTCCGACCAACAAATACGTAAATGTCGAAGATATCATATGCTGATCAAGACAGAGCAATTGAAGACCGTAGATCTTCATAAAATGGTAGAATTACTTAAAATCTTTGGTTAGCTCCCGGGGATAAACTGTGATTCTGTCGTGGTTGAAATATGTGGATTGCAAGGACTACTCACTACTGATCTATAGGGCGATACCTAGGAGGGTGCCTTCGATTCATCCTGTTCCTGGATGACTTGTATGGATGGATGTCTGATAGAGTACTTCCAAATGGATCGTGTACGTTGATTTCTTCAAACGTACCATAGTTGGTGGCGGAAAATGGCCGTTCTCTCAGCTACTAAGCTAGATTATTTTTATGGACGTCAATTAGTGATTTTCTGATGGATATGATGATGTGGCATTCAATGTGAATTGTGGCCAGATGTTCTATAGGTATTTATGACCTCAAGCCTCATCAATCGGGAAATGGTATAAAATCGGGTAGATCGCATGGCTAAGTGGGTCGCTCCCAATTAGGGTGTATTGTCACCATCTAGAGAATATTCATATTTGTTACTTCTTTTCATTTCTGTATCTCCCGGGAAATACGGTGGTCACGACAAAAAGCCGTAAGGTGACAATACATTCGGTACACTCAAGCGAAGTGAGGGGTCGGCCTTGTTTAGCCTGAGTTGCAAGATCTTCTTGTTGAACTCGGTGTATTCCTCTCTAGAGATAGAATGTCGGAAGGTGGTCCCATACCTTACCAGGAAATTCATTCTCCAATAAGAGCCCACGTTTTTGATTGTATACTATGTACGTGGAGCGTGAGATGCAAGCGTTCCGCTAGATTGTTATTTATTTGTATTTTGACCCTATAATGATATTAGAATAAGATATGATTTCCAAAAACTGTTTTAGGTTATCGTAAGGTAAAAACCATCCGTATTTATGTGTGGATTTGGTCTTACAGTTATCCTTTCTTTCAAAAAGATTTTGATGTTAAAATCAAGTTGGATGATACCTTTAAACTTAGTGTGTGTTTGTCACTCTGGTTCATTAAAATGATCCGGTGTTTGTAATGCTCGGGTTAGACCGGGTTTTACAGGTTCAGGTTATCTGATGCTATGAAGAGACGAGCTGGAAGAGTTCAGGCGTATGATATTATATAGTATTATTCCACTGTGTGATTGTATATGAGGACAAATTGTTATGACTATCCAGATGTGCGATATACTATAATGATTTTAAGTATTATTTCAAGCTCTTAGTAAAGATTTATTTCCATATTATATTTTGTTTTGCTGCAATGTGAGACTCTGTGTTGTGTTGGTTCTTCTTCTTCTTCTATTCTAATAGTTTTTTCTTTCTTTTCTCAACCTCTAATTTCTTTCTAATAACTATCTGGTGTTTTCGATGCTTGAGTTTTGGCAAGTAATATAGGTTTATGTATTATTGTCGGAATTTGGGCGTCGAATTCCTTTGCCTGGTCATTACAGAGTCAAAGGCGTATCGTTTCTACAACCCTGAGATGAAGAAGATTGCAATAAGCGAAGATGTCCACTTTGATGAAAGTAAAGGATGGGAATGGGAGGAAAATCTGCAAGAAAAAGAGCTAGCATAGACTTTGTGACAGAATCAAAGAGAGAAGAAAGTACTCATACTATGCATGAAGAACCACAAGATGGTGATGTAGCTGAAGAGCCTAATGCATTAGAAGAAGATGTGGCAGAAGAAGTTCAACAAGCTAGCTCTCGTCAAGTTTCTGTGAGAAAATGGACTGGTAGACAATAACAAACACTAGTGTGGATGAAAGATTATGTCTCAGGAGACGCAAGTTTTCTTATTTCATAAGATGGCGAGGACATTATTGCAATGTTTATTGCATCTGAAGATCCATATTGTTACGAATATGCAATGCAACGAGATGCGTGGAGAAAGGCAATGGAGGCTGAAATCACATCAATAGAGGAGAATAATACGTGGGAGTTGGTGGATTTATCAGAAGGAGCTAAAGTGGTTGGAGTTAAATGGGTGCTTAAGACTAAGTTCAACGAGAAAGATGAAATCGATGAAAGACTGGTTGAAAAAGTGCAACAACCCGGAAATTCTGAGCCAATTTAAATTTTTTATTTTGGCAATTTTAATGAATTTTGATCATTTAAAATGAATTATTTTAAATAATAGCGACGAGAAAATTACTTTGAATAGAATTAGAACGTATATATTTATATAGATCGTCGTTAGAATATAAATAATTATTTATAATTATAAAAGGAATTGAAAATGGCGCGGTAGTTTGAAAATTCGATTTCTAATTTCAAATGACTGTACAGGATTCAAAATAAACCGGATTTTAGCAAAACCAAAAATATTCAAATCTAATCGAGAATATCTTTCCAACGAATCCGAGAAATTGAAATCTCATAGCGGGAATCAAAAGTTATGTCCAGCTGAAAATTCAGAATAGTCGCTATGGAATTTCAGCCCTTAAAATGGAAATTTTGCAAACGACCTCGGTTTTCGACGAAACCACATTTGTTGGATCTGTGATGTCAAGTTATTGCTAGGTTTCAAAATTCGTAATTTTTCAAATCAATATGTGAGCGTGCCGAAGTTTAACGTGTTTTGACGTTTTAGTCAATTTCGATCGACCAGAAAATGGTCATTTTTTAAACGGTCTCGGAATTTGACGAAATTAGTTTTGTTAGGAGCATATCGTAAATACGAAGCTAGAAAATATTTTTCGGGAATTTTTAGAGTCCATATGTGGCCCCGGTAAATTGAAATGCGCGTTCAAATTCAATATATAGAGTTATATTTTGATTTTGACGAAAACTGATCAAAACAGCCGAATCAGTCTACGATACATATCCCATTGTGTTCAGAATGGGGGTAAATAGCTATGGACGACAGGCAGCGGGTTCAATTTCGAGGTCAAATAAAAAGTCAACTTTTTGAAATTAAAATAAATAATTAAATATATATATATATTTATATACCCTCACCCCCTCAGCACTCTCTCTCCATTCCCTCACCCGTCAGTTCTTTAAAATAAAAAAAAGCAAAGAAGAGAGGGGCGCGCGGCCTCCTCCTTGCCGCCACCAGCGCGACACTCCCTCCTAGCGATCGCCGCCCTCTCCTTACCTCCCTCCTCTCCTCCTATTCCCCCCCTCGACGTGAAAACCCCCATTGCCTAAGCCCTACATCGTCAAAAACCGCCGCCCTATGGCCCACCTCCGGCGAAGCGCCGCCATTCCGGCCAAGCACCCCCTCATCCTCTTCGATTTGCGAAAAACAGCCCCTCTCCTCATCTCGGATGAACAAAGTAAGTTTTTATTTATTTTTATAATTAAAATTTCGAATTACTTTATATGTGTTAGCTTAAGAAGTTGGATTTTCTTATATATGAAATGGTAAAATTAAACCATGATTTTTAATTCATAAAGTAAAGGTTTTTATCGTAGAAATTCCATTAGGAAAAGAAATGAAGTTTATATTTTTATATTAGAAAAGTTTGAATCTTTATATAGTTGAAATGGTGAAGTAAAGATGAGATTTTTATATATGAAGACATAGAGAATAAAAATATAATTTTTATATAGTGATAAGGATAAAAATAGAATTTTTATCTATATAGTAGCGGTGTAAAAATAGAATTTTTATCTATATAGTAGCGGTGTAAAAATAGAATTTTTATCTATATAGTAACAATATGAAAATGTGATTTTTATATATGTAGTGAATACGGGCAACGAAAGTGATGAAAGGCGAGCACGACGAAGATTTCTACATATGAAGAGTCGTGGTATTGGATTAGCTAGTCGGTGAGAACTTCTCAATTTAAATCTTGTTTTCTAGTTAAAATATATACTAGGATGCAGACGGTGCTTAGCAGCACCCGACACCCGTCGTCCACAGACCATGGATGACTTGTATGCTTGTTTGATGTGTTGTGAAGTTTATTTGTGATGTTGATGTGAAATGGATAATAAAACATTCATGTGTTGAAATAAATTAATTATCGTTAAAAATATTTTTTTAATGTGAATGTGAATAAATAAATATTCATTTACAACCCGGACGGTTTGTTTATGTACACCTATTTGAAGGACATTGATTGGGATCATAAATTTTACACGTCGCCCAACTGCACGAATAATATTCAGTGTTTGTGGATTGAAACCCCACACGGGTGTTGGGATGATATTTGACGTACACTAATCCCAATTGTTTAGTGGTATGTCGATCGTTTGATTGACAGACTGTATGAGCGTTAATTAGTTATATTTAATGCTTATGCAGTTGTGTGATGCACTTTGGATGATGGTTATTATTTATCATTGCTATTATATACATGTGTTGTATGGAATCCATATAATTAACATTATATGGTAATTGATTGGGCCTCATTCCAATTTGGAAAATAAAGAATATTATAAAAATAAACATTCATGTGTTGAATAGAATAAATAGCCATGTGTTGACGATGCTCATGTGTTGAGAATATTCATGTGCTAAAAGAAAAATAAACATTCATGTGTTGAATAGAATAAATAGCCATGTGTTGACGATGCTCATGTGTTGAGAATATTCATGTGTTCAAAGAAAAATAAATATTCATGTGTTGAAAGAAAAATAAATTCTCATGTGTTGAAAGAAATATAGATTCATGTGTTGAATAGAATAAATATTCATTTGTTGAATAGAATAACGAAGTTATTGAAATATATAAAGTCGTGTTGATTAGAGACGTCGAACGATATTTATATCGATTATATTCGTTTTTATAATGATTATGGAAAAGGAAGTGATTTCAAAATATAACGTTTTTAAAATAATATCATTTGTATAACGATGATGTGGAATATTCAATTTTGATTCGAAATTGAATACGAAGTTGAAATCGTTTCGAAAACGAATTTAAAACGATTTATACAATACATTTTGAATTGAAATCGATGAAATATATGTAATATACATATTTATTATATATATAACGGCCTGAATAGAACGCGCCGCGCTGCGGCAGTTAATGAATTTCGATCATTGACTTCGAATGGACATTACAGGAGATCAGACCGTCAGATTCTCCTAAAACCGGAACCGTTGGGTTTGTATCGAAAAGAGCTTTCTAATGAATATTAGAGATTTGAAATCTAACAGTTGGATTTGGAATTATGTCCAAATCAAATTTGGAAAAGGTCGGTGTAAGTGCAGTTCGGTGGCCGTTATTGAAAACCGACTACACGGGCCTTGATAAAATTATTAAAAATATTAATAATTTGTGTAAAATCATAATATATGGATTGGGAAGAATTGGGGTGAAAAATTCCACATTTGAAAGGATAAAAATAGATTTTTATCAAAGTGAACTAGTTTTGAACTAGATTTGAAATGGTTTTGAAAATAACCAGAATTTCCAATAATTGAATTGGAATGGATTTGAATCGAAATTATCTTCGGAATATTTCGATGTTGGATTTCGTGATTATACAGATAGGGTTGCGGAAATTTGAAAGATATATTTATATCATTATTTCCAGTACGATATTTTTTGGTTTCAGAATTTGATGTTGAATATAAGCCGACATATTTTATATTCAGAGCCTTGTATTTAATATCAAACGTGATTTGGGTTTGTCGTGAATGGTGTCTTCATTAGCACTGTTCTTAAACCCAGTTGAGAAAAAGATTAAATCTTTCTATTTAGATTTGATGAAGTGTACCAATTAAATGGTATTTAATTGGATTTGAATTTGAATTGATTTCTAGGGTTTATCGTGAGCGTTGTTTTGACTAACACCGGTTCTTTAACCTGATTAACAATGGAATGTGATTTTGGGTTTATCGTGAATCGTGTTTTAAATGACATTGGTTCTTTAACCTAGTTAAAGACAAGATATTGATTTTTGGGAAGATTAAAACTAAGTGGAGTTTTAATGAATTCTTAATTAGATTAAAGTGATCGAGGATGGAGTATCACCAGTTTTTCTCCAAAGCGATAGTTAAATCTTTAATTAGATTTGAACATGAAATGGTAATTAATGTTTACCATAACACCATGGTGTTAGATATGGAGTATTACTAGTTTTGCTCCATGAGATGAATAGGTTGGGATTGGGAAATAAAATAAATAATTACTTCGGTGTGGTTCGCTAATCCCGACTAGTTTGGAAAACCATAATATGGTTTGTAATGGCATCCAAAGGAAGATTAAAGAATAAATTTAGAAGAATTTATCTTTGATAAAATTAATGGGAACCTTTCCCTTAGAATGTGATTTTTTGAATAAAATAATATTCTAATTTGGAATGAGGCGTATGTTGCGTTTGTGTAACACTTGTTTATTATATACGCGGGTTATTCGGGAAGGCCGGGTTCATACCCATTCTGAATAACCGATTCGACGATAAGTCGAAGATGAAGACGATGGTTGAAGACCGGAAGTCTTCACATCATTTGGATGATTATTGATGATCTTGATTGGGTAGTACACCCAAGAGGAGGGAATCAGTTGGTGATCGTCCAGACGCACTTGGAGATCGATGGATATGCGAGGAAAGTGCCTCCGGTTTCGTTCAGACCCAGAACGAACTTGTAAATGGACTGTGTCTGACAATGGATTTTATTCTGTGTTGATTGATGTCTATTAAATATACATCTGTTTGGCGATGGAGAATTTATTCTTTTGCTTAACGCCCTTCTCTGAGACGTACGAGCTCAGAGGTTGTATGTCGATGGACATCAATCGCATGGAGTGAATTGCCTGTGTGGCATGCCTAAGTGGCAAATGATCAAGGCTTTTGTTGAAAAGCAAAGTCTTGTGGTTGATGATTAAAGCACGACCTATGTGGCATAGCTTTGTGTATAGCATGAATTCGCGAGCCTCACACCTCAGTATGAGTCAAAAACGGGATACGGGCCATTGGGAGAACACGACGTTTCTTTCTAGCTATGGGTGATGCCAGTGACCTACCAGCCCTAACATTTATATGCTTTTTACCTGTGTGGTTGTTGGAATGCGAGGTGCCTCGAATATATGGTCGATAACTGGCACTATGTGAGCCGACGTACAGACCATTATATAGGTCCTATAGGACCGGGAAAGGTGTGTTCAGAAATTGCCAATCCTCAAAAGTAAGAGAGGACCGGCCCAACCGATTCCAAGGGTCGCTATGTGTGGTCCTGAGACATTTGCTAGAGTGTATCGATCGGAGAGGAGCTTGCCCCTTGCTTCGACTCATGATGGAATCCAATTTCCAATACGTGATAATTCGGTTTTATTTATAGAACCTAGTATGGCGACATAGTAGATGGTAACTATGCCGCCTATGATTGATACTTATGAATGAAATTTTTTTGACACTATACACTTATAGTAATATCAAAATAATATGTTTTTAAACGTATCAATCATTCTTTGGCTATTATAAGGTAAAACCCTATCCTCTGGCTTGCGTTGCATTGTGTGATGGGACCTGGGTCTTATAATAGCTTCATTTTTATTTATTTAGCATTGCGCTGTTTCTTTTATGCACTGGTATTCTTGGGAGGAAACACGTTCCGTGTTATATGGCGTGGTCCCTTGATTTGCCTAACTTTAAAAATAAAGCTTAATAACTGTTTAGTTCTCACACCAGTCACATGACTGACCTGGAGTTTATTGTTTTAACCTAAACTCTGGGTGCCCCTATTTTCCACACGGGTAGCTAGTAGTTTTGGTTTTGCACATTTATATTCACAGGATCCTGGTATATAGCTGAAGTGATATTCGGAAAGCTCTGTATCCGTGTATTTCTTCCAGTTGTGTTTTGTATTGTTTTTCCGCTGCTATGTAATTTATTGTAATCTCTGATATTTGTCAAATGTGTAATATTTATTCATACTCTGTAATATTCTTGTATTCTGATGGAATTGTTGTAATAAGCAATGAAATGTTCTTCTGTTTGCGTTCCGATTGGTCGTGTTCTCAAAACGATCAGGGGTTTCGAACAGTCTTGGTGGTTTAACGATCCATTCGGATCGAGCGAAATACCTTACCGTTACATTTGGTATCAGAGCTTTCGTTTACAGAGCTTGAGAACAAGACACATTAGAACCAAACAAAATAATTAATCAGAAATTGGAGTAGTAATATCCAATTAAATAACTCGTTAGAAATGGGATTAGTAGTATCCTAGAGCGAGTCGAAAGAGTGAAAATTTTGAAAAATAAAAATGAAAACAAATTTTGTTTTGAAAGTTAAATTCAATTATACGTATTTGAATATTTTATTTATATTGAATTTGGACAATCTTGTATATAAAGATTTCGCGTATACGCGTCATGAACGTATATTCGAAGTTTTAATATACTAGATAGATATAGAATCACATTCTAGACACCCGGGGATAATTCTGATGATGTGGCCACATCATCAGTATTTATGTTCGTGTTTCGAAGGTGTGATATCCATATATTTCCATTAGACTGGTGTGAGAACCAAAACTAGATAGGGCTATTGTTGTGATTTGGCATCAAAAACATGATTTTCTGTATATATATCAAAATTATGAATTTGAAACGTTAATTCATTAATTGATTGTTGGTTGTGTTGTTTGATTATTGTTTGATTAATTAAAAGTTGAACCTCTAGCCAAATTGAACCAAATATTGAACTGTATTAAAAATGATTACAAATACATGCATATACATGTATATATCTATTGAACAGGTCATAGCAAGGAGGCTAGAGTAGAAGAATAAAACTGTTTTCCCGACAAATAGGTACATGTTTATTGGGTTTGGATGATTTTATGAGCCGCTTGGTTGTTTCTTTTTCGTTTTGGATTGATGAGGGCCATGGGAGGCTATTTGAAATATCCCGAAGTCTTCGGTGCAGGGGAGGTTATGGCGAAATTTTTCGAAAATTTAGGGTGTTAGCCAAATTTTTGAAAAATTTGAAAAGTTCTTAGAAACTGAAAAGTTGAAGGACTTAAGCCGTAATGGAAATAATGGAAGTTGAGTTGGTTTGTAAAACAACTTTCAGCTTCATTCCTTTTCGAGGACGAAAAGTTTTAAGTGGGGGAGATTGTAACAACCCGGAAATTCTGAGCCAATTTAAAATTTTTATTTTGGCAATTTTGATGAATTTTGATTATTTAAAATGAACTATTTTAAATAATAGCGACGAGAAATTTATTTTGAATAGAATTAGAAGGTATATATTTATTTAGATCGTCGTTAGAATATAAATAATTATTTATAATTATAAAAGGAATTGAAAATGGCGCGGTAGTTTGAAAATTCGATTTCTAATTTCAAATGACTGTACATGATTCAAAATAAACCGGATTTTAGCGAAACCAAAAATATTCGAATCTAATCGAGAATATCTTTCCAACGAATCTGAGAAATTGAAATTTCATAGCTGGAATCAAAAGTTATGTCCAGTTGAAAATTCAGAATAGTCGCTATGGAATTTCGGCCCTTAAAAATGGAAATTTTGCAAACGACCTCGGTTTTCGACGAAACCACTTTTTTTGGATCCGTGATGTCAAGTTATTGCTAGGTTTCAAAATTCGTAATTTTTCGAATCAATATGTGAGCGTGGAGAAGTTAAACGTGTTTTGACAGTTTTAGTCAAATTCGATCGACCAGAAAATGATCATTTTTCAAATGGTCTCGGAATTTGACGAAATTTGTTTTGTTAGGACCATATCGTCAATACGAAGCTAGAAAATATTTTTCGGGAATTTTTAGAGTCCGTATGTGGCCCCGGTAAATTGAAATGCGCATTCAAATTCAATATATAGAGTTATATTTTGATTTTGACGAAAATTGATCGAAACAGTCGAATCAGCCTACGATACATATCCCATTGTGTTCGGAATGGGGGTAATTAGCTATGGACGACAGGCGGTGGGTTCGATTTTGAGGTCAAATAAAAAGTCAACTTTTTGAAATTATAATAAATAATTAAATATATATATTTATATACCCTCACCCCCTCATCACTCTCTCTCTCTCCACTCCCACACCCGTCAGTTCTTCGAAATCAAAAAAAAAGAAGCAAAGGAGAGAGGGGCGCACGGCCTCCTCCACGCCGCCACCAACACGACACCCCCTCCTAGCGATCGCCGCCCCCTACCTCCCTTCTCTCCTCTAATGTCCCCCCCTCGACATGAAAATCCCCATCGCCCAAGCCTTACATCGTCAAAAACCGCCGCCCTATGGCCCACCTCAGGCGCAGCGCCGCCACTCCGGCCAAGCACCCCATCCTCCTCTTCGATTTGCGAAAAACAAACCCTCCCTTCATCTCGGATGAACAAAGTAAGTTTTTATTTATTTTTGTAATTAAAATTTCGATTTACTTTATATGTGTTAGCTTAAGAAGTTGGATTTTCTTATATATGAATTGGTAAGATTAAACCACGATTTTTAATTCATAAAATAAAGATTTTTATCATAGAATTTCCATTAGGAAAAGAAAAGACCTTTATATTTTTATATTAGAAAAGTTTTAGTCTTTATATAGCTGAAATGGTGAAGTAAAGATGAGATTTTTATATATGAAGACATAGAGAATAAAAATATAATTTTTATATAGTGATAAGGATAAAAATAGAATTTTTATCTATATAGTAGCGGTGTAAAAATAGAATTTTTATCTATATGGTAGCGGTGTTAAAATAGAATTTTTATCTATATAGTAGCGGTGTAAAAATAGAATTTTTATCTATACAGTAGCGGTGTAAAAATAGAATTTTTATCTATATAGTAACAAAATAAAAATGTGATTTTTATATATGTAGTGAATACGGGCAACGAAAGTGATGAAAGGCGAGCACGACGAATATTTCTACATATGAAGAATCGTGGTATTGGATTAGCTAGTCGGTGAGAACTTCTTAGTTTAAATCTTGTTTTCTAGTTAAAATATATACTAGGATGCAGACGGTGCTTAGCAGCACCCGACACCCGTCGTCCACAGACCATGGACGACTTGTATGCTTGTTTGATGTGTTGTGAAGTTTGTTTGTGATGTTGATGTGAAATGGGTAATAAAATATTAATGTGTTGAAATAAATTAATTATCATTAAAAATATAATTTTTAACGTGGATGTGAATAAATAAATATTCATTTACAAACCGGACGGTTTGTTTATGTACATCTATTTGAAGGACATTGATTAAGACGATAAATTTTACACGTCGCCCAACTACACGAATAATATTCAGTGTTTGTGGATTGAAACCCCATACGGGTGTTGGGATGATATTTGACGTACACTAATCCCAATTGTTTCGTGGTATGTCGATCGTTTGATTGACAGACTGTATGAGCGTTAATTAGTTATATTTAATGCTTATGCAGTTGTGTGGTGCACTTTGGATGATGGTCATTATTTATTATTGCTATTATATACATGTGTTGTATGGAATCCATATAATAAACACTATATGGTAATTGATTGGGCCTCATTCCAATTTGAAAAATAAAGAATATTATAAAAATAAACATTCGTGTGTTGAATAGAATAAATAGCCATGTGTTGACGATGCTCATGTGTTGAGAATATTCATGTGTTGAAAGAAAAATAAACATTCATGTGTTGAATAGAATAAATAACCAAGTGTTGACGATGCTCATGTGCTGAGAATATTCATGTGTTGAAAGAAAAATAAATATTCATGTGTTGAAAGAAAAATAAATACTCATGTGTTGAAAGAGATATAGATTCATGTGTTGAATAGAATAAATATTCATTTGTTGAATAGAATAACGAAGTTATTGAAATATATAAAGCCGTGTTGATTAGATATGTTGAACGATATTTATATCGATTATATTCGTTTTTATAATGATTATAGAAAAGGAAGTGATTTCAAAATATAACGTTTTGAAAATATTATCATTTGCATATTGATGACGTGGAATATTCAATTTTGATTCAAAATTGAATATGAAGTTGAAATCGTTTCGAAAACGAATTTAAAATGATTTATACAATACGTTTTGAATTGAAATCGAGGAAATATATATAATATACATATTTATTATATATATAACGGCCTGAATAGAACGCGCCGCGCTGCGGCAGTTCGTGAATTTCGACCATTGACTTCGAATGGACATTACGGGAGATCAGACCGTCGGATTCTCCTAAAACCGGAACCGTTGGGTTTGTATCGAAAAGAGCTTTCTAACGAATATTGGAGATTTGAAATCTAACAGTTGGATTTGGAATTATGTCCAAATCAAATTTGGAAAAGGTCGCTGTAAGTGCAGTTCGGTGGCCGTTATTGAAAACCGACTATATGGGCCTTGATAAAATTATTAAAAATATTAATAATTTGTGTAAAATCATAATATATGGATTGGGAAGAACTGGGGTGAAAAATCCCACATTTGAAAGGACAAAAATAGATTTTTATCGAAATGAAGTAGTTTTGAACTAGATTTGAAATGGTTTTGAAAATAACCAGAATTTCCAATAATTGAATTGGAATGGATTTGAATTGAAATCATCTTCGGAATATTTCGATGTTGGATTTCGTGATTATACAGATAGGGTTGTGGAAATTTGAAAGATATATTTATATCGTTATTTCCAATACGATATTTGTTGGTTTTAGAATTTGATATTGAATATAAGCCGATATTTTTTCTATTCAGAGCCTTGTATTTAATATCAAACGTGATTTGGGTTTGTCGTGAATGGTGTCTTCATTAACACTGTCCTTAAACCCAGTTGAGAAAAGGATTAAATCATTCTATTTAGATTTGATGAAGTGTACCAATTAAATGGTATTTAATTGGAATTGAATTTGAATTGATTTCTGGGGTTTATCGTGAGCGGTGTTTTGACTAACACCTGTTCTTTAACCGATTAACAATGGAATGTGATTTTGGGTTTATCGTGAATCGTGTTTTAAATGACATTGGTTCTTTAACCTAGTTAAAGAAAGGATATTGATTTTTGGAAAGATTAAAACTAAGTGGAGTTTTAATGAATCTTTAATTAGATTAAAGTGATCGAGGATGGAGTATCACCAGTTTTGCTCCAAAGCGATAGTTAAATCTTTAATTAGATTTGAACGTGAAATAGTAATTAATATTTACCGATAACACCGTGGTGTTAGATATGGAGTATTACCAGTTTTGCTCCATGAGATGAATAGGCTGGGATTGAGAAATAAAATAAATAATTACTTCGGTGTGGTTCGCTAATCCCGACTAGTTTGGAAAACCATAATATGGTTTGAAATGATATCCAAAGGAAGATTAAAGAATAAATTTAGAAGAATTTATCTTTGATAAAATTAATGGGAACCTTTCCCTTAGAATGTGATTTTTTGAATAAAAGAATATTCTGAATTGGAATGAGGCATATGTTGCATTTGTGTAACACTTGTTTATTATATACGCGGGTTATTCGGGAAGGCCGGGTTCATACCCATTCTGAATAACCGATTTGACGATAAGTCGAAAATGAAGACGATGGTTGAAGACCGAAAGTCTTCACATCGTTTGGATGATTATTGATGATCTTGATTGGGTTGTACACCCAAGAGGAGGGAATCAGTTGGTGATCGTCTAGACATACTTGGAGATCGATGGATATGCGAGGAAAGTGCCTCCGGTTTCGTTCAGACCCAGAACGAACTTGTAAATGGACTGTGTGTCTGACATTGGATTTTATTCTGTGTTGATTGATGTCTATTAAATATACATCTGTTTGGCGGCGGAGAATTTATTCTCTTGCTTAACGCCCTTCTATGAGACGTACGGGCTCAGAGGTTGTATATCGATGGACATCAGTCGCACGGAGTGAATTTCCTGTGTGGCATGCCTAAGTGGAAAATGATCAAGGCTTCTATTGAAAAGCAAAGTCTTTTGGTTGATGATCAAAGAACGGCCTGTGTGGCATAGCTTTGTGTATAACGTGAATTCGCGAGCCTCGCACCTCGGTATGAGTCAAAAACGGGATACGAACCGTTGGGAGAACACGACGTTTCTTTATAGCAATGGGTGATGTCAATGACCTACCAGCCCTGACATTTATATACTTTTTACCTGTGTGGTTGTTGGAATGCGAGGCGCCTCGAATATATGGTCGATAACTGGCACTATGTGAGCCGACGTACAGACCATTATATAGGTCCTACAGGACTGGGAAACGTGTGTTCAGGAATTGCCAGTCCTCAAAAGTAAGAGAGGACCGGCCCGACCGATTCCAAGGATCGCTGTGTGTGGTCCTGAGACATTTGCTCGAGTGTCTCGAACGGAGAGGGGCTTGCCCCTTGCCTCGACTCATGATGGAATCCAATTTCCAATAAGTGATAATTCAGTTTTATTTGTAGAACCTAGTATGGCGACATAGTAGATGGTAGTTATGCCGCCTATGATTGATACTTATGATTGAAATTGTTTTAACACAATACACTTATAGTAATATCAAAATAATATGTTTTTAAACGTATCAAGCATTATTTGGCTATTATAAGGTAAAACCCTATCCTTCCGCTTGCGTTGCATTGTGTGATGGGACCTGGGTCTTATAATAGCCTCATTTTTCTTTATTTAGCATTGCGCTGTTTGTTTTATGCACTCGTATTCTTGGGAGGAAACCCGTTCAGTGTTATATGGCATGATCCCTTGATTTGCCAAACTTTAAAAATAAATCTTAATAACTGTTTTAGTTCTCACACCAGCCACATGACTGACCTGGAGTTTATTGTTTTAACCTAAACTCTGGGTGGGTTTTGCAGATTTATATTCACAAGATCCTGGTATATAGCTGAAGTGATATTCGAAAAGCTCTGTATCCGTGTATTTCTTCCAGTTGTGTTTTGTATTGTTTTTCCGCTGCTGTGTAATTTATTGTAATCTCTAATATTTGTCAAATATGTAATATTTATTCATACTCTGTAATATTCTTGTATTCTGATGAAATTGTTGTTATAAGCAATAAAATGTTCTTCTGTTTGCGTTCTGATTGGTCGTGTTCTCAAAACGATCAGGGGTTTCGAACGGTCTTGGTCGGTTTAACGATCGATTCGGATGGAGCAAAATTCCTTACCATTACAAAAATGGTATCATCAGAGGCATGGAGTGGATTTTCATGAAGTGTTTGCACCAGTGGCAAGATGGGATAAAATCAGATCAATTCTTGTTGTAGTTGCAGAAAGAGCTTGTAAAGTGTTTCAAATAGATGTTAAAAGCGTTTTCCTACATGGAAAACTGAATGAAGATGTTTACGTCTAGCAACCTAAGGGATTTGAGATTAGAGATGAATTCAACAAAGTATACAAGTTGAAAAAAGCATTATATGGGTTAAAGCATGCTCCGAGAGTCTGGTACAGTCAAATTGAAGGGTATTTTGTGAAAGAAGGGTTCGAAAAATGCTATTGCAAGCACACTCTGTTCGTGAAAAAGGAAGAAGACAACGTCTTGATAATAACCCTTTATGTCGATAATCTTATTTGCACTGCAAAATCAGCTTCTATGCTCCATGGGTTTAAGAAATAGATGATGGAAGAGTTCTCTATGACTGATCTTAGGAAGATGAATTTTTTCTTGGAGCAGAAATTGTTTTAGATGAACAAAGGATCTTCATAAATCAACAGAAGTATGCTCAAGAAGCTTTAAAGAAGTATGGAATGGAGGGCTATAATTTTGTGAAGAATCCTATTGTGCATGGCCATAAAGTGACTGACATAGAGGCCGGAGATGTAGTCGACTCAACCATGTTCAAACAACTTGTTGGAAGTTTAAGGTGCCTCACTGCTATTAGACCTGATTTGATTTACTCCATAAATTTGGTCAGTAGGTACATGGAGAATCCAAACGAGCAACATATGTTGGCTGCAAAAATAATTTGTAGATATGTGCATGGAACATCTGGATACGGTATACGTTACAAGCAAGACATAGGGCCAAAACTAGCTGGGTATGTAGACAACGATTATGCAGGAGACACCGATGATAAGAAGAGCACTCTCGGATATGTTTTCATACTAGGAGGAAGAGCTGTTTCCTGGGCATTAAAGAAGCAACCAATAGTAACTTTGTCCACAACAGAAGCTGAATTTGTCGCAACAACATATGGAGCTTGCCAAGTAGTTTGCTTGAGAAATGTCTTAGAAGAAATCTGGTCTGGTCAAAGAGGAGGTATGATTCTTTTCTGTGATAACAGTCCTACTATCAAATTGTACAAAAATCCGGTGCTATATGGGAGAAGCAAGCATATTCATGTACGGTATCACTTTTTTCACAAATTGGTGAATGAGAGAGTAATTCAACTTGACTATTGCACTACACAAGACCAATTGTCAGACATTATGACTAAGGAAGTCAAGCATGAAATGTTTGAGAAGCTAAAAGGAAGGATGGGAGTATGTTTCAAGGAAGAATAAACTGGAAAGAGCCTTTCAATTTAGGGAAGGAATTGAAGAATATATTCTACTTTATTTTTATTTGCTTTCGTTTGATTAATTCCAAGTTGAATAAGTCTTCCTTATTTGTAGGAGTTAGAACACATCTTTTGAGTCTCTTTCACTTCTTAGTTGTTTTGATTCAATCTTTCTATTGTAGAGTCTAAAGGCCTATTTAAGAACCACTTTGTTTCAAGTTTAATGAGTGGACTTTTTGGGTTTTCTCAATTTCTTTAGTTCTTCTTGCAGTTTGAACAACAATTTTACTTTTAATCACTAAAGTTTATTTTAAGAAGGGACTGAGCTCTATTTAGGGCCATCAACTGATACTTTCGAACACGGATAGTGCCATATCCGCATTCAAAATCATTTTCGGATATCGGATATCCGCATCCATTGATACGATGGATATCAAATAATTATCCGCTCTATCAATGGTTGATAAATCAATAAACATAAATGAATTTTTTAGCATAATATTAAGTTTTTTCAACCCAGCTGATTACTAAATTACTAAATAAATATGATGATAATGTATATTTTTGAGCAACTAGCATGTGTTTATTAGACGTTTAACTTTACAAAATAATAAGTTAGTATATCTAGTTATGTCAAAATACATATAATTTAAGCTATAATCCTGAAAAAAGTGGGTAGATAATTTTTAGATGCGGATGTTCCTATATTCATATCCATATCCATTTTTTTGGATATTGGATATTCATCCGCTTTTCAGATGTGGATGCAGATGGATTTCAGATTTCTCGAATATCCATTGACAACCCTACTTCTATTTTAGAAAGAAGCTTTTAGAAAAAAAGAAGGCACATGCGATAAAAGCAGGAGTTATTAAATTTAGAGTTGATTTTAATTATTTAACCTTTTATTTTATTTGGTTTTTATTCAAACTCTCGCTTTCCGAGGTGAGTTGTGTGTTGACGATCAAGGATTCTGGTCCAATCGGATTGAGTCCTGACAGAAATACCAGGTGTAGATCAAGCATATACTAGAAGGAAGTGCGAATTTACATGCATTATATGTGTTTGATTATTTAATCATAATTGTAACTTTGGGGACAACAATAGGTACTAACAGGTTAGTATCGAAGCTGGTTATATCTATGTTTTCGTTACTTTTAGCGTTATTTGTCGATTTTTCTGTGAAAATTTTAAATGCTTATCCACTACTCTCTAGGGTTTATTGCACGATCCTAGAAAGTGGTATCAGAGCATAGGTAGTAGTTTACACTGAAGATATGTCTAATTCTTATAATGTTTTATAGGGTCGGTCAATAGTTTGGCCATCTATGTTTAATGGAATGGTTTGCTTATTAGAAGACTAGCTTGAAAATCAATTTAAACTCTTTTGGCTATGATATTTGGGATATGTAACGACCCGGAAAATCTAAACCAATTTTTTTTTAAATTGGCTAAAATAGTGGATTTTAAATATTTTAAATAAATATTTTAAATAATAACGATGAAAAGTAAGTTTGAATCGACATTGAAAATAAATATAATTACTTTGAATTAGAAACAAGGCCTGAAATGGCGCGGTAGTTTCAAAATTTGAATTCAAACTTTGACTGACTGTACCGGGTGCAAAACAAAATGAATTTGAGTGAAACCAAAAATATTTAAATCTGTTAGTGAATACCTTTCTAATGAATCTGAAAAATCGAAGTTTCATAGTGGGAAGCAAAAGTTATGGCCAAATGAATTTTCAGAAAGGTCGTTATGGAATTTATATAGCCCGTGAAAATGGCCATTTTGCAAACGACCTCGGAATTCGACGAAACCACTTTTGTTGGATCATGTCAAATTATTGCTAGGTTTCAAATTTCATAATTTTTTAGGTTAGTATGTGAGCGTGGCAAAGGAAAATGTGTTTGGTCGATTTCTATTAAATTGGATCGACCAGAAATGGGCCATTTTTCAAACAGTCTCAGAATTCGATGAAACTAGTTTTGTTGGGACCGTATCGTCAAAACATAGATAGATTTATTTTTCGGCAATTTTTAGGATCAGTTTGTGGACCTGGCAAATTGAAATGTACGTTCAAATCAAATATTGAATGTTTTATATTTTAATTTGAATGAAAACTGACTGAAACATTCGAATGGGCCTATGAAACATATCTCATTGTGTTCGGAATGTGGGTAAAACGCTAGGGACGGCAGTCGTTGAGTTTGAATTGAAGTTCATTTGTAAAAACCCTAATTTTTTGAAATTATAAAACCATCGGCCAATAGAAATTTTTCTTTCATTAATTTAAAAATATAAAAAAACTCAAAAACCCGCTTCTCTCTTATTCTCGACGGCGATGGTTGCTCCCTCCTTCCTGACCCTTTTCCCGCCGCCTCAGCCACCGTTAGCCGCCGCCACCACCAGAACTCGAAAGCGCCTGCCTCCCTCTTCAAATCTGACCAACCACCACCCTCCCTCGTCACCGCCTCGATGAACACGAGCCCCACAAAGTCAACAACTTCCCACCGCCGCCGATCCCGATTCTGGCCATCGCAGGTGCCCCCACCACCGGCGCCAGGAAGCCCTCTCGTAGCTCTAGGCCGTGGTACCCTCCGATCGTCTCCACGCTGCTCGGTTTTCGCAAAAACTACAAACCTAGTTTTGAACAGGTTTGAAACTATACAACTCTTTTTATTTTAAACTATTTAATAGCGGTTTAAAGCGCTACAGTTTTTGATTTCACTGTAAAAATCATATCTTTTTCTTTTGTTGATGAAATTCAGTGAAACAAGAGACAGTGGACTCGTGTGGACGCCTTCTACATTCTAGAAGAGACCGCATATTTTTCTGAGCCTTCTGCCATTTTTGGTGGAGTGGAACCCAATGTGAGATTTCTAATTTATAAACGATATGGAAAACGACGATGTATAAATTATATAGTCGATGTATGAGTTTTATAAGCATTGTACACTTCATGTATAAGCGTTGTATAAGTTGTAAGTTCGATATATAAGTTATATATGCGTTGTAAAAATTATATATGTGTTGAAATAGAAGTGAAATGCTTTTATATATATATATATACACACGCCCCTCGTCCACAAACCATGGACGATATTTGTTGGTTGAGATTGGTGTGAAAATTGATTGATTACGAATGGTTGATTAGACTTGTTTGTGGTTGAAATTGATTGATTGTGGTTGAAAAATACCCGTTTTTGGTTGAGAAATATTTGGTTGAAACCACATAGGATTAGTTTGTGGAAACGAAAAAAAAATATGCCGCCTGCGTGCGAACTAGATGCATGAATCCCCATTGTCAAAAGCTGCGAGGCTTTAAGGTAGAGCGAGGAGCCGTACTAGGGACGGTCCCGGTCTTAACTACCCTGCCGTTATGCTGCCGAAATTTTGAATAACATTCATGTGTTGAATAGAAATTCATTCCTTGAATAGAAATTCATGTGTTGAATGGTATTCGGGTTCGAAAGAAATTGTTTTATAATAAAAATCATCTTTTTTTCATCTATATAGACTATATAAAATAGTCGTATTTAGAAATAAATTGTTTTATAATAAAAATCATATTTTTATCACCTATATGAACTATATAAAATAATCGTGTTTCGAAATAAATTGTTTTACAATAAAAATCACATTTTTTTTCTATATACATGAATGGTTAAAAATAGCGAAGTGTTGAAATAATTGTCGGTTGGATAAAAAAATCATTTTTATCAAATGTATGAAAAGAATATAGTTTTGAAATCGAAGAATCGATATATATATATATAAATAGAATTGAAATATATCGAATAATGAAGCTGTAGTTCGTGTTTTGAAATCGTGATTTCAAACGATTAGTGCGGGAGATCCGACCATCGGATTTTCCCGAAACCGAAACCGTTGGGTTCGCTTTGGAAATATCTTTTCAACGACACCAACTTTATAAAGATCCAACGGTTGGATTGTCTGGAATGTTTAATTCAAATCAGAAGAAAAATAGCACCAGAATCGATTATATATATATATAATTAAATTAAATCGAATAACGACGCTGCAGTTCGTATTTTGAAATCGAAACTTCAGACGATTATACCGAGAGATCCGACCGTCGGATTTTCCCGAAACTGGAACAGTTGGAGTCGTTTTGAAAAGATCTTTCTAATGATATAAATTTTGTGAAGATCCAACAGTTAGATTTTAAGATATGTGTAAATCAAATTTGAAGAAAAACAGCGCCACGACCGCGTTATGGCCGAAGCGTCGTTTGAATAAATTGGCTATTTTAAAATAAATAAAAATAGCGATAAATCGTTATAAAATATTATAAATGATATGGAAATGAAATTTAGAAACTAACTGAAGGTTGGCTAAGTCGAATGGTTTCCTGGATATTAATCTAATGTTGGTTTCGGCCTTCGGGGTTAATATTTGGGAAATCGTTCTCTTACTGATTTACAGTTAGTGACTAATGAACTGGAATATGGCATATGCGTGTTTGTGTTGCAATTGTTTATTATATACGCGAGTTGCTCAGAAAGACCGGGTCTATCCCATTCTGAATAACTGAATCGACGATAAGGAATCGAAGATGAAGACGGTGGTCGAGGACCAGAGATCTTCACCTCGTTTGGATGGTAACTGATGTCCTGATTGGGAGGCATCCCGAAATATGTATAATGAGTGGTGATCGTCCAGATGTACGTGGAGATCGATGGGTTTGCGAGGTATATAGTGCCTCCGGTTTCGTTCAGACCCAGAACGGACTTGCAAATGGACGGTGTGTCTGACATTGGAATTTATTCTGTGTGATTGATAGCCATCAGTTGCAAGGTGTGAATTGCATGTGTGGCATGCTAAGATGCAGTGATCAAGACTTCTGTTGAAAAGCAAAGTCTTGTGGTGATGATCAAAGCACCATCTGTGTGGCGTAGCTTTGTGTATAACGTGAATTCGCGAGCCTCACACCCCGGTATGAACCAGAAACGGGAGAGGACCTCGGGGGGGGGGGGGGGGACATGCGTTTCTTTCTAGCTAGAAGTGGCATCAGTGGTTTTACACGCCCTGACGAGTTTGACTTATGTGGTTGTTATTGTTGCAAGGCGCCTCGGTTAGATCGGACGATCCGGATCCGATGGAGTCATTCGTTGGCTCATTTACGCCCCAAAGGGCGGGGAAACGTAGTGTTCAGGCATTATAATCCACTCCGTGTGGACCGGCCCTGAGGATCCAAAGGCTTGAATGAGTACTTGCCTGAGGCTCGGGCTAGACAATCTCGAATTCGGTAAGGACTATCTTTTGCCTTGGTTCAGGACGGAAATCCAATTTCCAAATACGACATCGTGCGGTTTTGATTATATACCTATATATGGCGACATAGTGGTATGGGGCATTAATGCCGTCTATGATTGATACTCATGATTAGAAATTGCTTTTGAAACATATAAACACTAGTAATAATATCAAATGCTTTTGTTTTATTCGTATCAAGCATATTTTGGCCATTATAAGGTAAAAACTCTATCCTCCGGTTTGCGTTGCATTGTGTGATGGGAACTGAGTCTTATAATGGCTTCATTTTTATGAAAAGCATTACGATGTTTAAAAGAATTATTTGTTTTAAAGCACTGGCAATTCGATGGAGTAAACCCGTTCCATGAAAGTGGCGTGGTCTTGTGATTAGCCATATTTTAAATGTGTTGAGTAGGGGTGAGCGTTTGGTTGGTTTGGTTCATCCGATGATAAATTTGTCAAACCAAACTAAAACCAATAAAAATGAAAACCAAACCAAACCAACCAAATTAAGTTTGGTTGGTTTGGTTGGTTATCCGATTAAACCGAATTAAAAATGTTTTACACTTTGTGTTTGAAATTTTCACTATAATTTGAAACAAATTGTAAATATATGATTACAACATTATTATTTTTGAATTTTATGCTTTTTAATATTAATTTTGACACATAGGTGATGATTAATATATACTTAAATAACTAAACTAACCTAAAATATTTATTATAATACTGATAATTTTGAAAATATAGTAAAAATTCGGTTAATTTGGTTAAACCGATAACCGAACTTAATATTTTTTCGGGCCGATTACAAACCGATTTAATTTCAAAACCGATCCAAACCGACCAAAATAAATTGGTTTGGTTGGTTTATTTGGTTTAACCGAATAATGCTCACCCCTAGTGTTGAGTAGATTTCTCATACCAGTCCCATGACTGACTCGTAGTTTGTTTCACTTTCAAACTCGGGTGCCCCTTTTTCTACACGGGAAGCCTTGTGTTCAGGTTTAGCAGGCTTTTTCTGGATAGCTGGAGCTGAAGATGGATTCTATCATTTATCTCTTTTAATGCTGTTCAGCTCCTATTGTACATTATGTTTTGTTTTCCGCTGTAGACATTTATGTATAGTTGAACTGTATTTGTACTAAGTATGACCCTGTATACTGTGTAACTCTGATGATTACGTTTATCCAGTGTATTATTTGTACATTATCCGGTGTATTTATTTAATTCTGTTCAGTTATTTCTGTTTATGTGTTATATTCCAAAGATTACCCTTGTCACCGTCAGTACGGGGTTTGGGGTCGTCACAATGTGGTATCAGGGCTTTGGTTAAGCTTAGTGCTAGAATATAACATATTAACGAACTCGTCAGAAATAGAACCAGTAGTGTTCTAGGACGAGTAACTCATTATAGATAGGATCGGTAATATCCTAGTATGAGTAAAGCAGAATGAAATACACCCCAGTAGACACATTTACATTCAAGTATTTGTCTCTATATTTTGAAATTTCTTTTCTGTTGACCTGACACTTGATCTGCTATTTGGAGAAGTACTAGAAAATGAGTGTCAGAAACAGAAGAAATGCAGAACCTGATCTAGAGGCTCTATTAAAGAGATATCGAAATCTGGGCGGAGCACAGTTCTCGGGCAATGAATCTATAATTCAGACTCAAGCTTGGATGAGTTCTGTCGAAAGAATATTTGAACGTATCAAGTTGAGAGATGATCAGAAAAGATTAGTAGCATCTTGGGCGCTCAAAGAAGAAGCTTTAATTTGGTGGGAAACAATCATCAAAGAAAATCCATAAGGTGATATCACCTGGGATAGATTCAAAGAGATTTTCCTAGAAAGATTTACTCCTCCTGAAGCGACTGAGCGATTATGTGATGAATTCTCTTATCTGATACAAGGAGATATGACCATTCCAGAATATCATAAGAAATTCAATGAACTTTCTCACTTTTCTCCTCATCTGATTCAAGATCCAAAGAGGAAGAATCTGAGATTTATTCATGGCCTGCAAAGGAAATATCATAATAGTGTGATGAGGAATGTGAAGCTTCCTTTTTCTGAAATGATATACATGGCTTATCAGTATGAAGATCTCCATAAGAAAGGTATGTTGCGAGACGAAGAGGAAGTCAGCTCGAGTAACAAAGTGGAGTATGTGACTGATAGTCCTGAGGTCAATAAGAAGCCCAGTGTCAAGAGGAAAAGGGCTAAATCTGGGATAGAACCAGCAACGGCTGCCGTATGCCTTAACTGCAATCAGAAGGTCCATTTGTCCAGAAAATGTAAATCTTTAAAGAAACAAAAGAAGAATGCAAACCTACTAAGAAAAAGAACCCACATGGTGCAAGGTACATTTACCATACTTTGCATTACCAATTAGTTCTCTACTCTGTTGTTATTTTCTTTCCATAGATGTGCACTTTTAATTCTATAGTCTGAATGATTTTAAAAGAATATAGAAATTGATTAGTATATTTTTGGAAAATTAAAAACAAACTGCTTGTTGTTTGCATTGTGTGATAGTAAATTGGATTAATTAAATTATTGAAACGATAGTTAATTTAATCAATAAGAGAATAATGGTAGAATTTATTCGATTAAATCACACATTGAACTGATATGAAAATAGATAGAAGTGTATATACATGTGCATTATATATGTTTGAACATGTAAATGGATAGTTGTTGAGTAAAGGTTTTATTTGCATGCCCGACAAATAGGTAAACCTTAATGAGTTGGATGCGAAATATTATTATATCAACTCCTGTGAATGCCATTGGATGCGGAGTGCTAGTTGTTCTGTGTGTAATAATAAACATCGCCGTAGGATAGTAACAATTAATTTTTGAACTACACTACATGGCATACTTCTTGAAGATAGGCATACTTCATCATATACCACATAAGCATTTGGAGCTTGTGTGACGAGGTGGAAGATTTACCATACGAGCGAGAGGCTTGTATGGCAATGACTATATTTTACAGGTTGAACTGATGACTGATATGGACCATATAAAATTGTAACGATAAATTGCCAGAATAATAAAACCCCACACGGGTCTGGAGTTGACAATAATCACGTCTCTCTAGTCATTATATACGGCACATGGATTATTTATTTCCCACACGGGATGAGGTGACGAGGATTTATCCTCTGGAGCAATTAAAACTACACACTCCCTCGGGATTTGACAGGGTGACGAGAATTTATTCTCTGGAGTTATTATCTATACACGCTCCCCTGTAAACATCATATTATTCACTATAAATATGTGTATGCTTTATAGGATTTATTGGGTACCTAATACGGCCCAATAAATTTCCAAACCTCTCCCCGTACAAAGGAGGTTATGGCGAAATTTTTCAAAAATTCCGGGTGTTAGCCAAATTTTTGAAGAATTTGAAAATTCTCAGAAACTGAAAAGTTGGAGAATGGAAGCCAGATTGAACGTAGAGTTGATTAATCAAACCACTTTCGACTTTGTTCCTTTTCGGGGACGAAAAGTTTTAAGTGGGGGAGATTGTAGCGACCTGGAAAGTCTAAACCATTTTTTTTTAAATTAGCTAAAATAGTGGATTTTAAATATTTAAAATAAATATTTTAAATAATAACGATGAAAAGTAAGTTTGAATCGACATTGAAAATAAATATAATTACTTTGAATTAGAAACAAGGCCTGAAATGGCGCGGTAGTTTCAAAATTTGAATTCAAACTTTGACTGACTGTACCGGGTGCAAAACAAAACGGATTTGAGTGAAACCAAAAATATTTAAATCTGTTAGTGAATACCTTTCTAACGAATCTGAAAAATCGAAGTTTCATAGCGAGAAGCAAAAGTTATGGCCAAATGAATTTTCAGAAAGGTCGCTATGGAATTTATATAGCCCGTGAAAATGGCCATTTTGCAAACGACTTCGGAATTCGAAATGCGTTGTACCAATGTCCAGCTAGCATGGGACGGTCGTCGAAAGAAAACAGAAGAAGAGAGAAGAAAGGAATTTGAAACTATGAATTAACAAGGAACCTGTAGTATCTATCACAGCGCATGGAATAAAATATTATAATCACATAACTTTGACTTAAAACAGGCGAGACAGTGCATAAGCTGAAAACTAAATCACCATAGCAGTGGAATCCATAATATAGCTTATGATCCAACATCATTATTACAACTTCAAATTTCTGTCTCTAAAGCAAAAGAAAGAAAAGGTACACTACTAATTCCCAAGTAGTGACCAGCTACAACACAGAGTATATATGTATATCATACGTGGAAGCCTCCTGCTCGTCTCCAGACAGCTACTCGCGCATTACCACCTAACTTGTCTCTAGTCTGCTCGTTTAGGAGCATCCAGATCAATAAGAAGAGACATAAAACTCTGGGTCAGACAAAAGTCTGGTATGAGCGATAAGCAACAAAACAGAACAATAACAGGTATAATCCAATCATACCTGAACCTGGACCTGCAACCAAAGAGTTAGCACAACAAGATGTACAATACTCTAAGGTAATACTAATATAAAGTGTAAAAGTAATATGGGGTGTGCATGATATGGTGATAGCAAAAATCAAACATAACAACCATCGTCACATCTCTCACTCATTGCGTAAAGCATACGATATCCACCGCTTGATCACCCAATCCTTTGCTACGATCACTTTGCTCCATGGAGTCACAATGACCCCATTGCACTGATCCGTAACCACTAATCCGTCTCTCAGTGGTGAACTAAAGTTATGGATATCGATAACCCCTTTGCACAAGTCCCGCAGCAAAGTCCAACTCATGAAGTTAACTCGTTGACCCCCTTTGGGATCCTGAGTAATAACCTCTCATTTGGACTACCTTTGCATCTCGGGTTTTGGTCATTTTCCCATCATGTGACTATTCAGTTCATCCGTGATCCTCCATATCGACTCATAATGCTCCAAAGCTTCGGTTCGTGATCAGCTTCCTCGATTCATGGCTCGAGTCAAGCTTTGACTCGTGTCACCCCCTTGGCTTCAGTTCGTGGTCATCATCTAGGCTCAGGTCCTCCATCGGTTCGTGAGCAGCTCTGATTTATGGCCATCAACCGGTTTGGTTCGTAGCACCCTCTCCAGATCGGTTCAGGTCATGGTGCCTCACTGGGTTTGGTTCGGTCGCGATGCTCCTCTTGGTCGAGTCGTGATGATCCCATCGGTTGGGGTCGTGTTCTCTGGCTCATGAGTGATCCTCTTCAAGCATCGGATCGTGATTAGCTTCCTCAGTCGGTTCGTGGCACACTCCAAGTGAGCTGGTCGGTTCGTGAGGGGTGTCACGATCGGGGTCGGTTCGTAGGGGAGGGGCGATACGATCCGGTTCCTGCACAGCTTCCTACGACTTCCAACGACTGTTTTTACGCCACATGACGACGTTTTCGACCATTCTAACTGTTCTAAACAACCATAAAACATGCCAAACAGTCATAACAACATGTACAATCATCTATAAACACCAAAACCATAATTTAACATGTATATAAAGATCAAACATACCCAAAAACCTATGTTTTCCCTTTAATCCCCTTAATCAAGATTTAACCTTACGATTAGTTAGCAAAACATGTCCAAATTAACCCAAATTTCTAACAGAGGCATAAAATATTATTTAAGAATTTCTAAACATTTTTCCAGAATTTTAACATGCATAATTCCGTTAATTAACACTAATCACCCATAATTACCCGTAATTAGTGAAAAACAATGCAAACCACTCACCTTAGCCAAAAATTACTTATAGATCTGAAAGTTTCTCTGATATAAGTCGAATCTTTGTGTGTTACAGCAACTCTATCCCAAACTTAATGCTAATTTGCCTTGATCTGATGTAGATTAGGCTAATGCTTGACTAAACGACGATTAGAAGGTGTTTTAGGAGTTGGAGGCCATTGTTAGGGTTGAAGAGAGGTAAGTGGCGGCTGGAAAATGACAAAAAAAAAGGTTTCTCTAACCCTAATCAGCCCCCATATAGCTCTAATCCCGAAATCCCCCATTGGGCCTAGCAACTAATCACCCGGTTAAGCCCAATTAAGCTGTTTTCACCTTTTAAACCTTAATTCAGCCATATTTCCCAAACGGTAAGTCTATTTGACAAGTTTGACCACTCTACGGAAAGGTAAACCATCATTCGGATCCAATAGGAGTGGTTTTAGGTCAAAACTCCTTACCAATCAAAAGTTATAGGCGAAACAAGATTCACTAGGGGCAAAATGGTCATTTAAAAATCGGCAAAAATCGTGAACATTGGAAATGACCCCAATAGTCGTTCCCCAAAGTTACACGACCATACGACCTCGTGTGAAGACAAAATAAATATCCTACGATCCTCCGATGTGTAGAATGTGGGTCATTATATTTTCCCCTTAAGAAATTTCGCCCCCGAATTTCCTTAATCAAAACATACAAAGGTTCCCGCATGCCTATCAATTATTTGCAATCAATCAAACATACATAACAAACACAACAAGCCTATCCTAGCATGCGGCTTACGAATGAGGGAAGAAAATATCACTATTAAAATCTTACCAGGCAAAGAGTTCTAAATACGACTTTCTTATGCTCTCCTCTGTTTCCCAAGTGCAGTCTTTCGCATTCCCACCCCACTGGACTTTGACTAGTTTCACCGTCTTCCTTCGAAGTTGCTTCGTGTCAAGTCCGACAATACGAATCGTCTTGTGGTTCCCAACCACTTCGGGTTCTATCTTGATATCGTCCAACTGATTTGGTGAAATAGTCACATTAGGGTCGTGCACAAACTTCTCTGGGAAACATGAAATACGTTGTGAACTCCCGCCATCTTATCTGAAGTTTCTCTTATTACTTCTGGTCTAAGCACAAATTTCTCACTGGTTTCCAATTAACATAATGGTGAGTTGCATGGTCTTCCGTACAAAACCTCAAATGGAGTCATACTAATACTGGACTGATAATTATTATCATATGCAAGCTCAACCAGATGCAAATGGTCATCCCATGACCCACCAAAATCTAATATACAAGCCCTCAAAAGATCTTCTAATACACGATTCACCTAAATACTATCATGATCCAATTTAGTCCTTGGTAAACCATCAATGAAATCCATTGAGACTTGCTCCCATTTCCGTTCGAGAATTTCCAATGGTTGTAACAACCACTAGGCTCCTTTTTCTCAGTTTTAACTAACTGGCAATTCATTACTTCATCTCTCAATCCATTAACATTGGGTACAACCAGTCTCCCATTCTTTCAAAGCCATCCTTTTCTATCAAGTCCATACTTTCTCATTTCCTTGCTATCGATATCCATTTCTACCTTGAAGAAGATTTCTAATAGCTTAGGATCGTTCCTCTGATTGGAACCAATCCGCTCACTCAAAGTCGGTCTGATCGTCTAACTTGATAACATTTCTGGATCCAATCCATACTTATGTCTGAGATCATATCCTATGATATACTCTAGTTGCTTCCATTCAAGGAACATAACATCTAAACTGTCATGTCTCCTATTCAATGCATCAGCTATCGCACCTAGTCCGATAGCACAGACATCCGTGTATGCCGTCATCACTTCATTCTCTATTACCAGAATCATACAGGTGATAGCTTACTCAAGGGAACAAAAATAGGAACAAACATAGCAACCATAGCATCCACCAAACATGTCCTATCTAGCATCTATTAAAGCCATAAATACGTCGATACCTACCTGACTGGTCCAACCAATCCCAAGGCTAATGGAAGCCCCGCCTCCATGCATACGTCGATGCCTACTTAATTGGTCCAACAAATCCCAAGGCTAATGGAAGCCCCGCCTCCATACGAACTACCGTACGTCCAATGTATGTTTATCCTCCAAGGATAACTAGATCACGTCTAGCAGATCCAAGGTAACGGGCGTCCCCAGATACCCCTTCTTCGAGTCCGCCTAGAACACTCTAAGTATCGACGATTTCTTGTTACTCTCATCAGAAGAGCTACCCACATACTCTAACCCAGTCTCGAGTATCCATTACTGACAAATCTTAAGTCCAACATGAGTCATCTCTCTATTCGTTGCATCTCCAAGATCAACGAACAACCATTTGTCTCTTACGAGTTCAAGTCCAACTTGAATCGTCCTAGCCCTCTTTGCATCTCCACGATCAATGGGCACATCTTATCCCTTCGAAGTTCTACCATTCTTGAACCAAAGAGAACATCAACATAGGGTCCTAAACAGTCCATTACCTTGCAGCTTCCTCAAGTCCCACTCGAGTCATCGTCTAGCCCTATCGAATCCAACTCAGGGCAGTCCATACCATTGAACAGACTTACCATGCGACGGCTGCACATCACTCCTCGTGTATGCCGAGATATCATTCAATGGAAATTACAACAACTACTTATATCTCACGCAAACCATCCTAGTCGAACTCGACATTCCCTAAGCACAAGCACCAAAGGCCTAAACCAATATCAGACAAGCACTCAAGGAACATCTCCTCCGAATTCAGACAATCTACGTGAGATGATACTAGCAAAACAACTAAGCAATCACAAGCAAACATACATCCATGACTCGAAAAGACCACATTACAACAAATCATGCAAAGACTAGTTGAACGACCTCTCGGGTTCGTCACAACTAAAGGTTTATCGACTATCTCAGGTTCCAATCCCAACTTATCTACCAGGTCACTAGCACTACAAGAAAAACCGAGATTAGTGACAGATTTTTAGTAGCGGAAAATTCCGTCGCTAATTAGCGGCGGATTTCCATGTGATCTGCAAGGGATAATTTTTTAAATTTTCAACCTTTTTTTTCTTTTATTTATTACCATCGTTTTCAGCCATCCCTCACTAAGCCGTTGCAAATGGCGTCAAATTACCGACAGAAAATTTATGCCGCTATTTTCCGCTGCAAATCCAGGCATAATACCGACAAATATTTATCGAAGCTATTTTGCAGCAAAATTCCAACAGATTTGCAAGAGATGTTTATATTATTTTTCTAAGATATACTTTAGTCTTATTTTTAATAATTATTAACATGTTTAATAACTTATAATTAATTTGTTCTAATTAAAGTCATAATAAATATTAATTTACGTTCTATAATAAATAATTTATAATCATTGCTTATTTAAAGTTAACAAAATAATCTTTGCTCATAGCCAATGTAATTACTAAATTCTTAATTAAGTCATCTGCTTTCATCACAAATCTCAGTCAGTATGCTAGTATATTTTATGCTAAATCCCAAAATTTTAAATTGTTCTTTTATTATTATTCCCCTAAATAATGAAAATATCAGTTTATTATAATAATTATTTAATAATTAATATTATAATTTAATACTTATGAAACGATATTTAATATTCAATAATTAATTTTAAATAATTGTATTTAATAATTACAGCTGATAATTATAGTTAATACTTATATTTTACAGTTATTGTTGATAATTATTTTTTATATTTTGAAAATTTGAAATAATCTTGAATTGATTTGAAATAAATCATAAAGTTTATAAAACCAATTATTGTTTGACACGAAGTAACTAAATTTCTAAACTTTAAAATATTGAAAAAATTCATTTAATAGTTTAATTTAAATTGTATAATACTTCATATTCAAAATTTAAAATTTCTATAAATTCCGACTAAGATAAACTACAATTTTTTTAAACACTAGCTCCACAGGTGAAATTTTGGCTCCAACATGTGAAACTTTTGGCTCCATCGTTCGAGTTTCATTCAAGTCTCATAACCCATTGTTGATTTATATTTATTTATTTCCATTTATAAAAAGTTCAATCTACCGATTGCGACTGACATATATTTAACAACTACTAATATTAAAATCTAAATTATCATAGTATTAATAATCAGAAAGTAATAACAAAGTAAGAAAGGATACTTTTCAATACTTATTGATTACAACTAAATTACTAATATCAATTAATTAATGACTAGTTTTAAGTAATTACTTTTAATATTTGAAAATTACTATCAGATAAGTGAAAAGTAACAATAATTAATGATTAATAATTAAGACTTAAGGATTAGTAAGTAATATTTATTAATGAAGAGAAAATATTTAGTACTTAATATCTAATAGACACAATTAATTATTATATTTAATAATTAATATTTCAAAAAAAGTCAAATTTTAAAAAAAAAATGAATTTTCGAAAACACAAAAATAAAGGATTATAATTCTTTTAATAAACTTAAAATTTGTATATTCATATTTTCGAAAAAATTCAAAATTATTAAACAAGAGAGAAAATCAACAATATTAAATAGTTTTTATAAATTTTGATATTCAATAAATAATATTAGATATATAAAATTAATAATTACCATGAATAGTTAATAACTAACACCATGTATATAATAATAATGACATTTAATTTTTAATGTTTAGTTATTATTAGGAAGTAATAACTAATCATTATTAAATAATAAACAAGAATTAGCTAATAATTAATAGTTATATTACAAAACACATTACAACTTTTGTATGATACAAAACATTGCGTTCGTATACGTATATTTGATTTATTTTGTAACTTCAAATTTTCTATTTTTACTTCCCTTAAAAAGTTCAGTTCAAATTTTCTACGTTTCCCGCCAGTTTAAATTTTGGCTCCAACGCACAAATTTTTGGCTCGAACGCACTTATCAAACCCTAACACATTTCACAAGTTACGTTCAGCCTAATCAGGAGTAGCCGCCACTACCACATACCATTCCAATTCGTTCGAAAAAAATAACCTAATTCCAAAAGAAAAAAATGGCGTCTACTCCCCTTCTATAATTCAATTTCCAACATCTCCGAGCACCAAAAAATTGGCGATTTATCCCCCTTTGATTTCCAGGATCTCCGAGCATCCAGCGATTTTGAGCAATCAAGTGTATTCGGTGTTTTCTGGTTTATTTGTTATTTATTTTATGCTTTTGTTTTCTCGTTCATGCGCGGTGGCCCTTTTCCCTTAGATTCCTTCTAGATATCTTCAATAACTCACTAGTAAAAATACATATTAGAGGTCATAGTCGATCCACTATACATCAAAATACTAGGTCCAAGCTCTAGCCAAAAGAATATGTATACAAAGATGTCGCTAACTCATATACATTAGAAAAATCAATAACTACAACTCAAATGT
This sequence comes from Allium sativum, assembly GCA_030737875.1. NCBI lineage: Eukaryota > Viridiplantae > Streptophyta > Magnoliopsida > Asparagales > Amaryllidaceae > Allium > Allium sativum. The sequence goes on from CM060926.1 coordinate 841,419,670, forward strand.
AGATAACAAAACCCAAGAATGACCCCCGCTAGAAGTCATGAGATGTACCTGGAATACTCGGTCTGACCCGAGTATTATTTATACGAAAATAAACAATAAACGGATCAGTCTAGCAGTACTTATCATAATAAACTGGGATAGAAATAGAGATATATGTAGATAATGACATATAAGCAACAACAATCATGTTCACCCATAGGCATGAAACCCCAAAAATGTCTAACCAACATCTCTAAGATATCCCCGCTACATGACCCACACATCACACATGCCACATGCAAGTTGAACCGAAGTTCCCCGCGAATCTGAAGATCGCTACACAAGTTGAACTGAAGTTCCCCGCGAATCCCAAGATCGTCAAAAAAGTTGAACCGAAGATCCCCGCGAATCCGAAGATCGCTATTCAACATGAACCGAAGTTCCCCGCGAATCCGAAGATCGCCAAATAAGTTGAACCGAAGTTCCCCGCAAATCCGAAGATCGCTATTAGTGCAAAATGCCCCAAGCTAGTAAATATAAGGGTTAAGCTACATGTCCCATAACCAGTTTCTTTACCCAAATATTTACGAACAAGTTGTATATTTCACTGGCAAAATGAATCGATCACTACTACGGTGTTCAGTCGAATGAGTCCAAGAATTAACCGTCAAGGCAAACACAAGGGGTCATAGTCCTTGTTTTTACTAATGCGTTTAATTAGATTTCTCATACGAACGAGAAAAAGGTTTATCAAATACATACTAGTAGATTTGTAAATCAATTCTTAAAAGAACTTCATATGATGAAGTCGGATTAGAAACCAATTTGGAAAATAACTTCATATAATGAACTGAAGCTAAAAACCGTTTAGCAAATGATTTGGTATCAACTAATAATTAAAAACCCTTTTTATATATCATTTCGAAGTGGCAAATCTCATGTGATCTCGATCGAATCAACGAACAAACAAAGAATTTACATTTTAATAACGTAGACAAAACCCCATGACTATTGATTATAATATTTGTTTACCACGAAAGAATCGAAATTTCATGAAATCGAGGAGCAGAAATTTGCGAACCAGAGAATCTGACAAGTCACAAACGAAGTCGGAACGGCCCGAAACTCAGCCGGGAAAGAGCCCGGATGGGGGTCGACTGTGGACCGAGGTCCCTCTGGTCCACAGCCCAAAACCGGTCGAGCGGCCAAAATGGGGTGGTCGACCGTTTTTACACAGAATTAAAACCGGTCGACCGCCCCATTTTAGGCCTATCGACCGGTTTTGGCCTGGGCTGTTGCCCAGGTCAAACCTAGGGGGATTCGTCCCCCGCGGGCGTCCGTCGTCGATCGTTGAGGTTCATGACTTCTTCGTGGCATCAACAAGACCTCTCCGATCCACCGTATCGTCTTGCAAAGCTCGAATGCAAAGATTTTGATTATAGGTTCTAAACGAACCAAATTTCGAAGTAAATCGAATAAACGCGATATAATCGAATTATGAAGTCTTAGAACTTGCTAGAAGAGACGATGGTACTTCACAACACCATATTCACATGCGTAAACATAAACATATATACATAAGATTGCAATGATCTGGTTTATAAATTCAAGTATGAACTAAATTCCAAACCAAAGCACACCAAAGCGATTCAAGCGACTTGTGAAGACTTAGAAATTTGTCGGGGGACAACCGAGCTTCACAACATCCCCAAATCCACTCATAGCATATGAATTAGATTATACGAATAATCCTTATCATAATTCTCAACTCAATGAAACATAAAACATTGAATCGGCTAAGTTACACTAACATAACCAATTTACTAGTATATACAAACTCAAATGAACACTAGATTACACTTTTACAAGCCAATGGATTGTGGCATAGATGTGAGTTCAAAAAGAACTCACCTTTGATTGTAGGAATGAAGAACAAGCTCCAAACCTAAGTTAGACCAACCTCACTTCAATCAATACACTAGAATCTCCAATCTAAGATGATATAAATAGAATTCCTAAGAGTTAGGTCATATGAAATCTTAGAAATCGAAGAGAAAACAAGTAGGAGAAGATGGAGAAGGAGATGGAGAAGCTTGCTCAAGTTCTCTCATAGATTTTCCCCTTGATTTGGATCTCTAAAAGCCAACCCTAGCTTAGGAATTTTAATTTCCCTTTCCACTCTCCATTTTTCTATTTTGTGAAGTATGAGGAAGAATGAATGTAGGAGGAGGGAGCTAGGTAGGTTATAAGAGTTGGCTAGGTTTAGCCATCCAAGCCCAACCAAAGTCCCAAATTTCACCAACTCGAAACATATCGAAACTTATAGTTTTCGAACACCTAAACGACGTTTTGAACTCAATGGAAGTGGTTTCGAGTCCAAATTTGTCCATATGCAAAAAGTGATATCTTGGTCTTATATCCATGAAAAAGACCAAAATTGCTCAACTCAAAAGGTATCGATGTTTATAGTCAAAAAGGTTGTAAACGATGATCCAAACTCAGTGGAAGTGGTTTCGAGTCCAACTTCATCCATATGCAAATTTTCACTTTTTGGGGACACACATGATTGACAACGTTGTATTTAAATAAAAATTTAAATATATTATCGTTAAATATGTCGTTTGTTACAAACAGCTTGTTCACCACCATTAGGTAAGGCAACCTGAAACTCACTAACTAATTTTTCCTCTTGGGTTACTTCCACCATACATTTGGCATACTCAAGTCTCTCCAAGCTTTTAGTAGAATTATCCATGCACAAAAATTTTCCCGCACACATTCCATGCCAGCAAATGTCTACCTTGTCCAAGCATACAATGGTATGTTCCTCAACTTTATCCATACCATGACACTCTTAATTAGGCTAGCGTCACTTCCAATATTTATATCCCATGGCTTAATTATAAACAATTTATTATGTATCACAACTGGATCAGCCCTAGCTATTCTGTTCCTATACTCACCGTTCGAAAGCAGTAAGAAAAACACATTGCCATTTGACCTTACCTTAATTCCTCCTTGCGGTTTCCAAAGTCGTTGCAAGTGGTTAGTTACATCGTAGTAGTTAGGCAGCTTATCAAGGAAGAAAACCACTAGATAATTTTTCCATTGTTCCTTGGCAGCTAGAAGGATGTCCTCAGATAGTACCATTGCCTAACCTTTGAACTCAAGTGTAATCGTCGGCGGAGCAAACGATCCATCATTCTTCGATTGTTAAAGAAAAGGAAGACCATCTTTTGGATCTATCTGTGGAACTCTCAATCGATTTACTTTGGGAGGATATTTGACTGAGAGGAAGGGTCGTGAGGTCAGGAGGGTCAGATGGAGGGAGGTTTGCTGGAGAATGAAGAGTGGGTGGTAGATTGATTTGAGGGGAGGCAAAAAAAGGGGCGAAGGAAAGGCTGGATGGGAAACTAGAGGTACCAGACATGGTTGGGCGGACCATGAGGATGTATATATTATTATGTTATATTATGTTAAAATATACATAATTTAAGCTATAATAATGAAAAAAAGCGGATGGATAATTTTTGGATGCTGATGTGCCTATATCTGCATCCGCGTCCGTTTTTTCGAATTTCGGATATTTCGGGTATCCATTGACAGCCCTAGTTAGACCATGGTCTTTCTCTATTCTCGCTCTTTTACTTCTCCTATGTTCAGTACCATAATCTAGTTCTGATACTTCCTTGTTGTTTTGAGTAGGTGCATACACATCGTCATTGATATCATTAGTCACATTAGATTCTGGACTAGATTATCTCAATTGACAACCTACGTTTATGTTATTCTAAGTAAAAGCCATAAGATCCACTACAACAAAAATACATTTTCACAACTGTCAAAAACAGTTGTAATAGATCTATAAAAACCGACAGTCAATTGTCCTTATAGCCACAATGGTAATAGGGTTGCAACTTTTCATAATAGTTTTTAACAGTTGTCACAAGTGTCAATATTTCAGTTTTTTTTTGTATTTGTATTTGCACATGCGCCGAAGTTATAGCTTTGTAAAATGTTTATTTCCATACAGAACACAACATACGTCATGTAAATGGATTAGGGGTACTATGTAAAATTGATATGGTGATATCTATAATAAATAAGCTCTTTGTGTAAATATAGTTATTTGGGTTCTATATCAATATTACATAATACATTATCAAACATAGTTTTGTCTTATCATATCTGCAAATGGGCAACTTTAAAGTTAAAAGTACGGAGGCAAATGGAGCATACTATATATATGCATAGTGACAATTGTGGTTAAACCGATTTAATATGATTTCAGGATGATTCTGAGAAACAATCAACTATTTGAAGTTAAACGTAAGGTGCCACAATGACGTCGTTATGGAATCTTTAAATCTTAATGACCCCATAAAAATGGACGTTATCTACTATAACTAAGTCATTACAATCGGGCCACTATATATTAGCGACAATGTTGCGACTCTAATCCTGTGATATTATAGTTGTGTCACAAGAGCGTTGGTAATGTTTACTGATGCCACCACGACGCAGTATTTTGCCAAAATATTTTCGTTATTATGGCATCGACAAAATTTAGTGATGCGATAGCGACGTCATTTTTGTGACACCATAGCGACGCGTAGTAAATTAGTGACGCTTGTTTTTATGACGCATATTTGACATCATTAAGGAGTCACTAAAAAATTTAGCGACGTCTTAACGACGCAAAGAAGGGATCAGAAAACCGCAGATTTGTAGCATTGTAAGTATGTCGATGTTCTTAAGGTAAGAAAATAAATAAATAAGCACTACTTGTTTAATATATGATACTTGTTTAATATATGATTTACTGATGGTCGCTCCTAACAGTTATATTCTCCGTATTAACAGACGACATTATCCGTTAATGCTCTTTGCTAATATGAATTTCAGGGTGGGGCGTCACGAAATCCAAGTCTCAAATTTGAATGTTGATTTTTAAAATTTGTAAAATGTAGATATTTATTTTTGAGTTTGATAATTTAAGTTTCAATATTCAAAATTAAAATTTATATTTAAAATTTTCATATTAAAGTTCCCTATTTTTTTCAATACATTGTCATTTTTTGTTTATCCGAAGCTAACAAACGGTCACAACAATTTTTATGTAATTGAACTGTCTTTTCCATCACTGTTGTTTGGTGGTATCGACAATTATTTAACAAATAAATATTTATTTTACTAATAATAAATAACATTGAAGTAATTTTCTCCAATGTTGCTTTATATGCTCAAAATGGCGTAAGAAGGGAGAAATAGGGCTGCACAAAGTATGGGTTGGGTCGGATTAGACCAAATACTTTATCCGACCCGCATAGGTATGGGTTTAAGGTAGCTCAACCCGTACCCGACCCTATATGAGGTTGGATATGGGTTGGGTTGTAGTATGGGTTGGGTCGGGTTAAGTAAGGTTGGGTTGGGTCACTTGAATACAATAAAAAATGAGAATATGAGGGATTTTTTCTAAAAATTATGTCAAAATATTCAGCATAATATATCAGATTTTAGCTAGCATAATGCATTTAAAATAACCGATTCATTACAAGACATATAATTAAAATTTCATTGTAAAACACATCATATGAAATTAATTTACTACATAGTTGAGCAAGTGTTTCATTTTAAAATACATTAAATTGCTCTTTAAAATATATTTATCAAATTCTATCTAGTTTGGATTGACATGAAATATTTTTTTGTATATTTATTATAGAATACTTAAACATTATTCTAGGATTATACTATTCTAATTTTAATTGGATGAATATTAAATTAGTTTTTTTAAAATAGGTTTGGGTTGGGTTAAAATGAGGTTGGGTTGAACAAAATGTCAAACCCGACCCGCATATAGTATGGGTTACAAATTGTAACCCATATCCGACCCGAACTAGGATGGGTTGGGTTGGGTTTATGTGGGTTGGGTCGGGTTGGTGGGTTGGGTCGGGTTGGATATGGGTTGTGTGCAGCCCTAGGGAGAAGAAAAAAAATCCAATAAGAAGAGGCATGAGAAAACATAAAACCATGGACGCTATAAGCACAACTAATGAACAACACTGCACAAGAAATAAAAAATAGCGATCCGCATCCCTACATTCTTCCTCATCCGAACGGTTCACGTGAAAATATCAGACGGCCAGTGTTATTGATCCGCGTGATCAATGCCCTCTCCATTCTTCATGCGTGCCTGGAAACTCCATATATACCTCAGTATGCCATCTCCATTCGTCAACACTTCCAAATCTTGAAAGCTTCCCCAAATTGATAAAACCCTAATTTCTTCCTTCCTTCCTTCCAATGGCACGTACAAAGCAGACTGCTAGAAAATCAACCGGCGGTAAGGCTCCAAGGAAGCAACTAGCAACAAAAGCGGCTCGCAAGTCCGCTCCAGCCACCGGCGGCGTGAAGAAACCCCACAGATTCAGGCCAGGAACCGTTGCCCTTCGTGAGATCCGTAAGTATCAGAAAAGCACCGAACTTTTGATAAGGAAGCTTCCGTTTCAGCGTCTGGTTCGTGAAATCGCTCAAGATTTCAAAACTGATTTGCGATTTCAGAGCTCTGCAGTCTCCGCTCTTCAAGAGGCTGCCGAGGCCTACCTTGTTGGTTTGTTTGAAGATACTAATTTGTGCGCAATTCATGCTAAAAGAGTTACAATAATGCCTAAGGATATTCAGCTTGCTAGGAGGATTAGAGGTGAAAGGGCATAGATTTATTTCGAGTTCAGTTCTGTTTTAGAAATCCTGTTTTTAACCTAGTGCTAATGTTTTACCTATCATTCCTGGTGCTTTTTTGTAATTTTCTTGATATCTGTCATGAATGATTAAGATTATGAATTGAATGAAACATTGTTCTATAGCAGTTGTCCCTTTGGTACTGTTATTTTTTGCCAATTGTAAATAGTTCATACCGGTTCACGTTGAGGGAGATACCATTTCACACAGTTCATACCATTGGTTGTATAATCATTGAACTACATTTTCAAGGTGCTATCTTAATGTTTACGTTTTGAACAGTAGCAATACGTGAATAGTTTTGAGAAATTGTGAATGTGGAATGACATTCTTGTATAACATGGAAGCAAGCATACCAATGTTTTGACGTTGGTTTGATTTGGATTAAGGCATGGAGATGATGAGATTGTGTGGCTTGATGTAGAGTTGTAGGTTCTGAGATTTACTAAGTGCACACTGCAAACAAATATTTAGAAATTAGAATGTCTGGTACCAGGGCAAAAAAATTGATTGCTATGAAGTCACACACATGATGTTCTTGAATCATCTCCAAAAACTCTCCCAATAGCATCTAGACACTCTTGCCTATGTTGTATTTGAATTGTCTTTTTAAGAGTAGAAAAATATTGTAGCTTAGAATCTGAACACATGGGAAAATTCATCCATCATTATTAAAACTGAGTTAACTGTAAGGAAAGGGCATAAACTGACTATTTTGAGAAATCCAATTTTGATAAACTAAACTGAGATGAGACACTAAACATCGTCTCTGTGATTGAGTTTTGCCTTACTGAGAAACCATATTTTTTCATCATTCATCATTCATCATTCATCATTTATATAATTATGTATCTTGGTCTACATTAATTACTGTTGCGGCTGCACTTTAAAAATTGCTTTGATAGTAATATCATCATACAGATACTTTGGCAAATGTTTCCTAAATGATGGTAAATCAAAACTAAGTGAGAAACAATGGAGGATAAAATGGTTCGTCGGAATGCTTTTTTATAACCAATCAACATTAGTTTTTAGTAGTGAATTTTATGTGGCTTTGCGTAAGAAGTATATCTTAAAAGAAAAAAAAAAAAGAAAAAAGAAAAGAACACGGTTAGTTGACAGTATAAATTAAAATATTGGTCACACCTATTGGTTGCGGAGTATTGGTCACCCTGACCCTGGATCATACAGATAGAAAGCAGCCAAGTGAACAACTATTGGTTGCGGAGTCGGATAATGAATATACTGGCCGAACGAAAGGAAGTAAATGATCTAGTCCGTAATCCTAGTGGGGGGACCGATCCGTTCTATCATCGCTAGTTCGTTGACCCTTTCGTTCTAGCCCTGGTAAGTGAGAGAATGATGTTCAAAATGAATCAAAGCCCTAGGAATATACTTTGATATTATTCCCTTTTTTTATGCGCTACCGCTTCTTATAATAAATAGCCTAGAATAGAAGACCGCATATGATTAACCAACAACCGAACGAAGGTACTCAAAGATTTCACGTGGTTAGCACGAGTTTGGTAGAGATTGATTCGTGCTACGCAAATCCTTCAGTCAATAAACGATTATGCATATGGAGAATCGGTTGCTTTCTCTCTTGGCATATGCCGGTACCAAAACCCGAACCACAACCTTTCCACTTGCCCCTGCGCTGATTGAAGTGCGTTCTTGCCATAATATCAATTGGGAAATGAAAGGTCAAATTAGGAAGAGGCGTATTCACTTATTATTGTATGATCTGGTAGCTCATCCTTCTTACCATGGTCTATTCGAGGATAGGCGACCAACGGGAGGAACTAATTATGCGAATAATTACTCAGGCTTTCAGTTGGATTTCTTCCTTGTTAATTATGCTTTACTTTGTTGACATGTCCAATTTAGTCAACACAAGTGTTAAGTTGGATAGGAAAACCCTAGTCATTACTGACCTCTTTCCGTTCTGGTCTAAGTGAAAATGTATCGATTTACTCTTGAGTAATTGGGCGGCTATTAGTTGTCAAATTGAAAAAAGAGCAAGAATAAATTTTTCTTGAGACCTATCGCTTATTACAATTTCCAAGTCAAAATTTTAAGTTGTCTTGAACACGTTAAGCTAAATAAGTAACTTATAAGCTTTTTTTAATTCTAATCTAAAGAAAGATACACCGCTATTCTCCCTGAAAGTGAAACATCCACTTAGAGCACCCCCGGTAGTAACCGATCTAAGTGTGAGGAGAAGAGGAATTAAAGTGTGGTCACGCCCCACTCTTCCAGCAGCGAATGGGGCTTTGCTTATTTTTTTAATTTATAAATATACTAAACGGCAAACAGTTTGCCGTTTAGTATTTTTTTTTTAAAATTGCCGTAAACAGCAAATTGATTGCTGTTTTATCGTTAAGCGGCAATCAGTTTGCCGTTTAGCGATCGCCACCCAAAAAAAAAAGTAGGAGGAATCCCCACTTGAACGCTGAACCCATGCTGCTCGCGACACTACTGCAGTGCGAGTTCGCGTTTTAGAGTGGGGATCGCCCCTACTTTGATGAGTACACTGCTGGGAATGCTCTTATAAGTTATTCTTCTTATCAAAGTTTAGTATAAAATGCTCAAAGGTAATTTTAAAATGGACAAAATCAAAAATAATAATTATGAAACTAAGTCCCCAAAAAAAAAAAAAAAAAGCTGACCTGAACAGTAACTTATACTATTTGTTCTTGAGAATAGTAACTTATACTATTTGTTCTAAACGATAACCCGATCCATTGCTGACAAACTGAAAGCACTAGAGGAGTTGAAATGGGAACGAAAATGACACCTTTTTCAGCCAAATGTACCTCTAAGCTCTACAAACCAATAACCATAGCATCAATAATTCAGTTCTATCAACATATGGAAAAACAAAATAATAAAGAAACATAATATTCAACCTGATGTGCTGAGTGAGTGATTAAAAAAACATTAGAATTATGTTGATCAACTGCAAATGCTTCAGCGATAGCCTGAATTGAAAGAACAGTAAACAAGGCGTAATAAATTAGCTTGAGCAATCCGTTGCCTAAAAAAAAAAAGGTACGAAAATTACTGCGATGGGGATGACGTCCCCTTTGGTGCCAAACGCCATGAAAACCGCTCGATGTTTTGTGCTTGTTTCCATAGTTCCCACAGTGTGGGCGAGGGGTGTTGCAAAACCACAAATCGTCTAGCTTCACCTATGAAGCAATCACATTTAACCATATAAACCTAAGAATGCGACAAAAGGCAACAATACAAATGGGTATGTTACTTGACATCAAAATGGGAATATGAGAACGATTGGTCTCGACTCACGGCTCGTTGTAAAACATTTACATGTATATATCTGTCTGTCATTTCAAATGCAAAGCATGAATGTTTAAATGCTTTCAGTTATGAGTAAATGCTTCAAAGGTTATTGTTCAGCTCCAGTATCCGAAAGGATAATTAGTCCGGTAGCATTTGACATTGAAGTTGTTTTACATCGATTAATATTTGTTAGTTGTCATTATTTTAAATTCATATACTAATTTATTTATGAAATTCTCACTTAACTTACTATTTTAAGTATATATTGCAGTAATGTGATTGAGTACCTGTTACGGATACTCCACTGGTGTACTATAAGTTTGCATAATATTTTATGTGAATTGTGAAGTAGATTAATATGGTTTGCCGTTTGCCACAATAATCATGAGTTCAAATGGATCTTCTCCACATCACCATATACAGCGAGAAACAAACAGGAGCATCCTACTACCAAGCCAACCTCATCTGAACAGGCTCAAATTCCACTGCCATAGCGTTAGAATGGCATAATCGTCACCATCATCTGAAAATTTCAGATTGGAAACCGCAGATAGACATTGATGAATCAAAACTTCTGGAGGCATTACAAATTTGGCGCATGCTCCAAGCATAATCTCTGGTCACACATTCCTAGCGTCATCTCAAAGCAGAGAAACAAACATTCACCTCGCGTTTATCCAATATTTGGCATCAAAAATTTGGATCTTTGTTGCGTGTTCGTTCTCTGAATCTCGGTGACAAACCAAAACAATATCAAGAAACCAGATCCAAACACCAAGTTTGATTGAGAGCATTCAGATCTAGAGGCAATAGTTTAAACAGGGACGATCCAAACTAGTAGCAAGCTTCAGCATATAAGACATCTCATTCTAGCAAAGACCTGGTGCATGAGGATGAATTGCAAGTCAGATTTGAGGATGACTTATTTTTGAAGAATAAATTCTGCTTTATTTTTATTAGCTTTTGTTTGATTCATTCCAAGTTGAATAAGTCTTCCTATTTTGAAGGAGTTAGAACACGTCTTTTGAGTCTCTTTCAATTCTTAGTTGAATCCTAATTCGGTCTTTCTATTGTAGAGTCTAAAGATCTATTTAAGGACCACTTTGTTTCAAGTTTAACGAGCGAAGCTTTTAGTTTTTCTCATTTTCTTTAGTTCTTGCAGTTTGAACAAGTGGTATCAGAACTTGTCACGAGTTTGTTTCAAGAGAGAACAAAATGAGTGAAAAGGATACATTGATCATTCCAAGGTTGGAGATTATGAGCATTGGCCATTGCTCAAGGAGAATCTGCTGGGATCAAAGGAGCGGTAGGATCTCATTGAACCAGAGATCACGCGGACAAAAAAAAATGTGACTGTGACCGAAGCACAAAGGACGGAGCTTGCAAAGCTGACCGTCAAAGATCACAAGGTGAAGAATTACTTGTTTGCTTCCATAGACAAGACAATTCTGAAGACGATTATGAAGAATACATAAAGATGAAGTACGAAGGAAATGATAGGGTGTAGAGTGCACAACTGCAGAGACAGCGAAGATGCTTTTAAATGCTTGAGATTAGAGTAGGAGAAACAACCACATATTATTTCTCAAGGGTGGTGGAGGTTACCAACATTATGCGAAACCTAGGAGAAAGCATGTCGGATTCCAGGGTGGTTGAGAAAATCTTAAGAACTCTGATTGAGAAGTTCACATATGTTATATATGCCATTGAAGAGTCAAATAACATCAAATATCTAACAGTGGATGGGCTACAAAGCTCTTTGATGGTTCCCGAGCACAATTTGAGCAGGCATATGGGAGAAGAGCATGTTTGAAGGTGGAAGGCCAATGGAAACCAAATGGCGGAAGAGGTCGAGGAGGATATCCAACTGGAAGACGGGGACGAGGAGGATACCAAGGACGGGGACGTACAAGTACGAGCTTCAACAAAGAAAGGGTGGAGTGTTACAAATGCCATAAGTTCAGACATTACAAGTCGGAATGTCCAAGCTAGGATAAAGAAGCTAACTACGAAAAAATGGAAGAAGATATGCTTCTCGTGGCACTTGTCGACATGATCAATGGTGAAGACAAACAAGTCTGGTTTCTCGATTCTAGTTGCAGTAACCACATGTGCGGCACGAATGAATTATTTATCGAACTGGACAACAACTTTTGCTAGAACGTTAAACTTGGAGATGATCGAAGGACGATGGTGGAAGGAAGAGGAAGTCTACATTTGTAGATTAATGGAATCATCCAGGCGATGTCATTTGTTTACTTTGTGCCTGGACTGAAGAATAATCTGTTTAGTATGGGGCAACTGCAACAAAAGGGGCTGAGTGTCATTATTGAGGCTGATGTGTGCAAGATTCGGCACAAACAACAAAGGAGATCATGCATTCAACAATGTCAAAGAATATTTTTGTCATTCTCGCCACTATGAGAGAAGGAAAAGCGACGGAGGAGACCAGATGCTTACAGATGTTGGAGAAAACAGATCAATTGTGGCACAAGAGATTTGGACATCTTAACCACAAGGGATTAAGATTGCTGGCAGAAAAGAAGATGGTGAATGGGATACCTAATCTCAACCAAGATGAAGTAGAAATTGTGTGTGAGATATGTATGAAAGGAAAGCAGAATCGTGAAAGTATTCCAAATAAGAGCATGTGGAAATCAACTCGCGTGCTTCAGCGGATTCAAACATACATATGTGGACCAATTTCTCTAATCTCGGAAAGTGGAAAGAGGTATATAATCAATTTCATTTGACTTTTTCCTATTAGAGAAATCAGAAGCTCTCAAGGTCTTCAAGGAATTTAAGGCTACAGCGGAGAGCGAGTTGGGGCAAGCTTTGGTGTGTCTGCGATAAGATAAGGAAGGAGACTACAACTCGAAGGCGTTTGAAGATTACTGTAAGAAGAATGGAATAAAGAGACAACTCACTACAACTTACATGCCATAGCAAAACGGGATAACTGAAAGGGAGAACAGAGCTGTCATGAATATGACAAGGTGTATGTTGCTGGAAATGTCAGTACCAAGGAGATTCTGGCCAGAAGCGGTTCAGTATTAGTTTCATATACTGAACAGAAGTCCACCAGGAGCATTAGGAGATGTAACACCTGAAGAAAAATGGAGCAAACACAAGCCGTTATTCAGATGTGTTTCTTTTGCCTTGGTATCGTATGAAAGGAGAATAAAGCCTAATGAGAGGAGTACTAGGTGCGTGATGTTCGGTTTGAGTACGGAGTCTGTAACGTCCCGTATTTTCAGTGATATGATATTTAAATTATTTTATTATTTTAAATATTTTATTTGGAATTATAAATGGTGTTATAATATATAATTCGATTATATAACGAAGTTTAAACATTTAATTTATATATAAATATAATCAAAAATGCTAGAACAACCGGCATTTGATAAGTGAGAAATTGCAGGAGCTACAGGGACCATTCGATGCTTTTCCATCCGTGATTCGCGTTTCTTTCCTACCGCTTATTTCCAGATCCGGTGATTTTCACCGCTTTTCTTTTGGTTGTTCTAGCAATGTCCAAATATAATCGAGCTCGAAATGGTGCAGTAGTTCGTAATATTGAATTTTGAACTTCAGTCGAGTATACAGAATCCACTTTAAGTCGGATATCTGTGAAACAAGGAATGTTTGAATCTTGTTGATTATAATTTTTATGTGAAAGAGAAAAATCGAGATTTCAGTTTATAGATTGTTAGATATATCCAATTCAAAATTTAAAATAGTCGCTATGGAATTCCTTAATAAACGATAATGTTTATTAAATAAATTAATAAGGATTTTCATATATTTTGGGTATCGTTTTAAATCGAAAATGATGATATTAAATTATAATCCATATTGGGTTATATTGAAGCTGTATATATATTCCATTTGGATAAATACATTAATAATAATTTATTATTATTTAATTGGATTATTTTAGAATTTATATAATATTTTATCGATATTTTATAAGCCTTAAAAATGACCATTTTGCAAACAGCCCCGGTTTTTCGATTAAATTAGTTTCATTGGAACCGTAAAGTTATATTGTTGTATAAAATCAAATTTCGTGCTAAACCGATGTCGTATGTAACAACGGTAATCGTAAACGCCTATGTTTTTATTTAATCTTTATATTATTTTGGCCATTTTAGACGGGGATAACTTTAAAGGAATAAACGACTGGCCAAACGAACTACGATTTTAACAAAACAAATTTCATTGGATCCGTAAGGAAAAAGGACTAGCAGAATTTTAAAGTTTCAAGTTGATTGGATTTATTTTGTGATCGTGGAAAATTTAAATGCGTGCTTTTTCACCTGTGAATTATAAAGTGATATTTACAAACGACATCAGAATTTGACGAAACCTGTCTCATCGTATCCGGAATATTTTTCTATGCTAGGATTAGAAGTTTCATCTCGATCAGAGATCTTACGTGGCTATTTCAACGTGATACTTCAACGGTAAGTTTCGGTTAATATTATTTTATTATAAACTATCCCTTATAAATACACTACATCCCTCAAACCTTAAAAATTCGTCAAACCAATACGCGTGGTCAAAATTCTAGACGCTGCCTCCTGTGCTAAAAGAACGACTGGAATTTCACGATCAATTCTCTCTTAGATCTTCAAATCTACACATCGAGTTAAAAACCTCTTAACATAAAAAATATTTAGCTCGACGTGCTCTTGATTCTGGAAGGCCATGATCAGAAGATTCAATCTGTGATGTTCGAATTTGGTACTCGAACCTATGACGGTTCGTGGCCTTTTGCCGGTGGTAGAAGGGGTTTTGGGAGGCGCAATTCGGGTCGATCACTGAAGGGGGTAGGCGCTCGAAGTACCAGGTTCAGGTGAACTTCCGATCGAGGGTAGGGTGGTGCAGCGTGATGTTTTGGAGGCGAGATGGTCGTCTGGAACCGTCGAAGTCGGGAATAACGAGAGGAAGTAAACCAACAGTGATCGGTCTGCATTTTGTTTAGAAGTCGATGTAAATAATTATATTAATTATTGATTATGGCAGTTAAGAAATTTTATTATTATAATTAAATTATATTTAATTTTAAGTATTTAAATCATGGTAGGTAAACATCTTGGATAGTAGAAGGAAGACGTGAGCAAGCAGTAAAAGGAAATAATGCGACTGACAGTTTTACTATACAGTAAACATTTTAAAAAGGTATTAATTATAGGAGATTAAGAATATTTAGCATAAGCTATAACATATTCATTTGATATAGGAAGTTGGTTTGATACCGCGTGAATAATTGGGATGAGGCATGAAGGAACCAATGTCGGCCTGGTAGTCAACGTAACTAATTTATTAAGTTTAAGTAATATAATTAAGAGTTAATTTATTAATTTATAATCTTATGTACTAATTGTACTGTTAAATTAAATCACCAGGTTTAGATAGGGAGCAGAAGCATCAATTGTGAAGAAGGAAACAAAATGGATCCGCCCGATAAATTTCATCTTAACAATGTAGTTAACTAATTTTAATTAGTGGATAATATGTCATTAAGTAATTAATTATATCTAATTAAATTGGTTAAGGATTTTTAATATTTGATTAAACCATTTAACTTTAAATATTAATAACTTATTTAGATGTGATCAGAATTGGATGATTCTAGAGACATTGGACTCGTCTCGACGAGCACTACACTATGGAATAGAAATGGATGCATTTGGAATCAACTGAGATATTTAATTAAGTTAAACACTCTTTTAATTTAATTAAAACCAACCGTTTAAACAACATAATCAAACCAAGGTGAGTTAAACTCACTCAGTTCTTCCTATTTATATAAGTCGGGTTCTTATTTTGCATGATATGGTTGCTAACGGTTAGCTGATAGTAAAATATATTTCATATGTTGATTGAACCGATGAAATTAAATGTTGTTTAATTTCAGTGAAACACCAAATCGTTATTTCAACAATTGGAACCAAATGAGGTAACTTACCTTGTTGGTTACATTTATAATAATAATATAAACGTGTTTAATTTAATTGTTTGAATTGTTTGTGAATATAAATTAGTTGATGTTAAATAGTGGTTATTTACTATTATAGAAATTATTAGTTTAAATTTGATAATTCTTATTGAATGATTTTATTTGAGATAACGTATTTGTATGCAGGGGAAAACAGGTTGGAGGGATCCAACTAGATTCTTATTTTTGTATTACTATTATATGAACTGTATAACCAACCTGATTAGATGATTGATATGTTTATTGATTGTTAAATTGTAAGTCAACATTTATTATAATATTAACCAATGGGTAATATTGGTTGAGTAATTGGCATCAGGTGGCTTGATAATCAATTGTTTTGGAAATCTTCATTTACCGTTAGGTGAATCGACAAAAATGAAGTTATAAAATTTATTTTATAACTGAAGGTAGATTTTTAAACTCTATTAATTTGAATAAAAGTTTATTTAAGGGAAATTTAAATTTAAATTTATTATTTAAGTTATAAATAATTATCAAATAGTTTTATAAATCAAATCCTTATGTTAATATAAGGTTTATAAGCAGTTGAGCAGAAATTAAAGTAACGGTTAAGAACTTAGATTTATTGTTCTTGGAAACAATTAAATGAAGTTATTTAAATTAATTATATTACTATTTAATTTAGAGGAGAAGTTAATTGATATTGGTTAAAGAAATAATCGTATTTCGAATTGACCAAGTCGTCCGTTTAAACTAGTATTGATGATTAAATTGGTTTGTCGTCATGAACCGAATGAAATGGTTTAATGGATATTTGTTTTATTTTTAATAAAATTTTAAAAAGGAATTTATTATTTATTTTAGTTAAAAAAGAAATTAACTACTTCTACAGTAGTTAATAATGAAATAAATTATTATTCTAATTTAATTATAATTTAAGACATTACTATTTAAATGAAATTTATTTAAATAAATAATCAAGTTTGAAATGAAATATAGTTAAATTGTGGAAGGAGTTATGAATGGGTTTTATATTAAAACCCAAGTTTTTATAACAAAGTTATAAAAGGGATTTTTAAGTTAATACGATAGCTTAAATTAAATGTTTACTTAATGTTTGAATTAAGTAAAAGTAAGTGAGATAAAAATGGTTTTATATTAAACCAGAATTGTATAAATGAGGTTTATGAAAGAAATGAGAAGTCAAAGTGTTGATTTTGAGTTGGCGATGATTAATAATGAAATTAAGTAAGATAAATGGAATTGAAACAACATTTTCAAAACGTGAAATGGTTGAATGGATTAGAAAAAGGGATTTGTTAAAAGTGAATTTGGTAATGAGTGAGTTATAGGATTTTATAACAAAAATCCATGTTATAGTAAGTAATTGCTTAATCAATGAATTAAGGAATAATGATTATATTTAAAAAGGGAGATTTCTAAAAGTAAGAATGTTTTAAAAAAAAACATATTTTAAATGAAATAGTTAAATGGGATGTGTGTGATATTAGAATGGCTATCGGTTTTTGAATTACAACTCATATCCATCTTAAGATAAGAACGTTGTTGATCAAAGTCTGAGAGGTAATTAAAATACCCCAATTTGAATGACTTTAGGATTATCTGAGGATGATATTAGTTATAACGGTAAAGAGGTTAGAAATAAATTATTATTTCCATAAGAGAAATAATAGTGTAACGTTAATTGAAAGGAGTTGGGAATATACAATGATATTTCCAAAGTAACAGAAATAAAAGATTTGAGAATATACAATATGATTTCTGAAGAAAAAAAGGATTTGGGAGTATATATAATGGTATTTCCAAAGTAATAGAAATAAAAAGACTTGAGAATGTGTGTATATATATATGTATAAAATGATATATTCAATACAAAGGAAACAAAAGGAAATTGTGTGAAAATATAAAGGTGTTTTCGAAGGAAAAAGGGAATGAAAAGTATATTTTTTGAATGGAATTATTCTAAAGGAACAAGGGTTAGTTTTTGTTTTTCAAGCAAAGAAATAAAAGAAATTTCGTAACGGTATTTTACGAAAAATAAGCTGAATTGATTTCCCAGTTATAAATAATGAATAATGAGGTAGCAAATGTTTTGCAAATGATAGTAAGATGGGAGCTGGATATGACTATAAGATATTCTTTCTAAGTATATAAAAAGGAAAATGATTTTTAATATATTCATGTATTAAAATAAGAAGTGTAAAAGTATATTTGAATTAATGAAAGATTTAGAAGTTTTAAATTAACCGTTCGTTAATTATTTTTAATTAAAGATTCCAAATGATGCTGAACCAGTAAATCAATTTTTATTTTTATGATTTAATAGTTGTTTATTTGATAGTTAAATAATCGACTATCAAATTTGGCCTATACGATTGTTGGTACGGAAAGACCGGGATCAAATTTATATTCAAAAACCATTCCGACCAACAAATACGTAAATGTCGAAGATATCATATGCTGATCAAGACAGAGCCACTGAAGACCATAGATCTTCATAAAATGGTAGAATTACTTAAAATCTTTGGTTAGCTCCCGGGGATAAACTGTGATTCTGTCGTGGTTGAAATATGTGGATTGCAAGGACTACTCACTACTGATCTATAGGGCGATACCAAAGAGGTGGTAGGAGGGTGCCTTCGGTTCATCCTATTCCTGGATGACTTGTATAGATGGATGTCTGATAGAGTACTTCCAAATGGATCGTGTACGTTGATTTCTTCAAACGTACCATAGTTGGTGGCGGAAAATGGCCCTTCTCTCAGCTAATAAGCTAGAGTATTTTATGGACGTCAATTAGTGATTTTCTGATGGATATGATGATGTGGCATTCAATGTGAATTGTGGCCAGATGTTCTATAGGTATTTATGACCTCAAGCTTCATCAATCGGGAAATGGTATAAAATCGGGTAGATCGCATGGCTAAGTGGGTCGCTCCCAATTAGGGTGTATTGTCACCATCTAGAGAATAATCATATTTGTTACTTCTTTTCATTTCTGTATCTCCCGGGAAATACGATGGTCGCGACAAAAAGCCGTAAGGTGACAATACATTCGGTACACTCAAGCGAAGTGAGGGGTCGGTCTTGTTTAGCCTGAGTTGCAAGATCTTCTTGTTGAACTCGGTGTATTCCTCTCTAGAGATAGAATGTCGGAAGGTGGTCCCATACCTTACCAGGAAATTCATTCTCCAATAAGAGCCCACGTTTTTGATTGTATACTATGTACGTGGAGCGTGAGATGCAAGCATTCCGCTAGATTGTTATTAATTTGTATTTTGACCCTATTATAATATTAGAATAAGATATGATTTCCAAAAACTGTTTTAGGTTATCATAAGGTAAAAACTATCCGTATTTATGTGTGGATTCGGTCTTACAGTTATCCTTTCTTTCGAAAAGATTTTGATGTTAAAATCAAGTTGGATGATACCTATAAACTTAGTGTGTTTTTGTCACTCTGGTTCATTAAAATGATCCGGTGTTTGTAATGCTCGGGTTAGACCGGGTTTTACAGGTTCAGGTTATCTGATGCTATGAAGAGACGAGCTGGAAGAGTTCAGGCGTATGATATTATATAGTATTAATCCACTGTGTGATTGTATATGAGGACAAATTGTTATGACTATCCAGATGTGCGATATACTATAATGATTTTAAGTATTATTTCAAGCTCTTAATAAAGATTTATTTCTATATTATATTTTGTTTTGCTGCAATGTGAGACTCTGTGTTGTGTTGGTTCTTCTTCTTCTTCTTCTATTCTAACAGTTTTTTCTTTCTTTTCTCAACCTCTAATTTCTTTCGAATAACTATCTGGTGTTTTCGATGCTTGAGTTTTGGCAAGTAATATAGGTTTATGTATTATTGTCGGAATTTGGGCGTCGAATTCCTTTGCCTGGTCATTACAGGGTCAAAGGCGTATCGTTTCTACAACCCTGAGATGAAGAAGATTGCAATAAGCGAAGATGTCCACTTTGATGAAAGTAAAGGATGGGAATGGGAGGAAAATCTGCGAGACAAAGAGCTAGCATAGATTTTGTGACAGAATCAAAGAGAGAAGAAAGTACTCATACTATGCATGAAGAACCACAAGATGGTGATGTAGCTGAAGAGCCTAATGCATTAGAAGAATATGTGGCAGAAGAAGTTCAACAAGCTAGCTCTCGTCAAGTTTCTATGAGAAAATGGACTAGTAGACAATAACAAACACTAGTGTGGATGAAAGATTATGTCTCAGGAGACGCAAACGACCTCGGTTTTCGACGAAACCACTTTTGTTGGATCCGTGATGTCAAGTTATTGCTAGGTTTCAAAATTCGTAATTTTTCGAATCAATATGTGAGCGTGCCAAAGTTTAACGTGTTTTGACGTTTTAGTCAATTTTGATCGACCATAAAATGGCCATTTTTAAACAGTCTCGGAATTTGACGAAATTAGTTTTGTTAGGACCGTATCGTAAATACGAAGCTAGAAAATATTTTTCGGGAATTTTTAGAGTCCATATGTGGCCCCGGTAAATTGAAATGCGCGTTCAAATTCAATATATAGAGTTATATTTTGATTTTGATGAAAACTGATCAAAACAGCCGAATCAGTCTACGATACATATCCCATTGTGTTCAAAATGGGGGTAATTAGCTATGGACGACAGGCAGCGGGTTCAATTTCGAGGTCAAATAAAAAGTCAACTTTTTGAAATTAAAATAAATAATTAAATATATATATTTATATACCCTCACCCCCTCAGCACTCTCTCTCCATTCCCTCACCCGTCAGTTTTTTAAAATAAAAAAAAGAGAAGCAAAGAAGAGAGGGGCGCGCGGCCTCCTCCACGCCGCCACCAGCGCGACACTCCCTCCTAGCGATCGCCGCCCTCTCCTTACCTCCCTCCTCTCCTCCGATGTCCCCACCCTCGATGTGAAAACCCCCATTGCCTAAGCCCTACATCATCAAAAACCGCCGCCCTATGGCCCACCTCAGGCGAAGCGCCGCCATTCCGGCCAAGCACCCCCTCATCCTCTTCGATTTGCGAAAAACAGCCCCTCTCCTCATCTCGGATGAACAAAGTAAGTTTTTATTTATTTTTATAATTAAAATTTCGATTTACATTATATGTGTTAGCTTAAGAAGTTGGATTTTCTTATATATGAATTGGTAAAATTAAACCATGATTTTTAATTCATAAAGTAAAGGTTTTTATCGTAGAAATTCCATTAGGAAAAGAAATGAAGTTTATATTTTTATATTAGAAAAGTTTGAATCTTTATAATAGTTGAAATGGTGAAGTAAAGATGAGATTTTTATATATGAAGACATAGAGAATAAAAATATAATTTTTATATAGTGATAAGGATAAAAATAGAATTTTTATCTATATAGTAGCGGTGTAAAAATAGAATTTTTATCTATATAGTAGCGGTGTAAAAATAGAATTTTTATCTATATAGGAGTGGTGTAAAAATAGAATTTTTATCTATATAGTAACAATATGAAAATGTGATTTTTATATATGTAGTGAATACGGGCAACGAAAGTGATGAAAGGCGAGCACGACGAAGATTTCTACATATGAAGAGTCGTGGTATTGGATTGGCTAGTCGGTGAGAACTTCTCACTTTAAATCTTGTTTTCTAGTTAAAATATATACTAGGATGCAGACGGTGCTTAGCAGCACCCGACACCCGTCGTCCACGGACCATGGATGACTTGTATGCTTGTTTGACGTGTTGTGAAGTTTGTTTGTGATGTTGGTGTGAAATGGATAATAAAACATTCATGTGTTGAAATAAATTAATTATCGTTAAAAATATAATTTTTAACGTGAATGTGAATAAATAAATATTCATTTACAAACCGGACGGTTTGTTTATGTACACCTATTTGAAGGACATTGATTGGGATCAAAAATTTTACACGTCGCCCAACTGCACGAATAATATTTAGTGTTTGTGGATTGAAACCCCACACGGGTGTTGGGATGATATTTGACGTACACTAATCCCAATTGTTTAGTGGTATGTCGATCGTTTGATTGACAGACTGTATGAGCGTTAATTAGTTATATTTAATGCTTATGTAGTTGTGTGATGCACTTTGGATGATGGTTATTATTTATCATTGCTATTATATACATGTGTTGTATGGAATCCATATAATTAACATTATATGGTAATTGATTGGGCCTCATTCCAATTTGGAAAATAAAGAATATTATAAAAATAAACATTCATGTGTTGAATAGAATAAATAGCCATGTGTTGACGATGCTCATGTGTTGAGAATATTCATGTGCTAAAAGAAAAATAAACATTCATGTGTTGAATAAAATAAATAGCCATGTGTTTACGATGCTCATGTGTTGAGAATATTCATGTGTTGAAAGAAAAATAAATATTCATGTGTTGAAAGAAAAATAAATTCTCATGTGTTGAAAGAAATATAGATTCATGTGTTGAATAGAATAAATATTCATTTGTTGAATAGAATAACGAAGTTATTGAAATATATAAAGCCGTGTTGATTAGAGATGTCGAACGATATTTATATCGATTATATTCGTTTTTATAATGATTATGGAAAAGGAAGTGATTTCAAAATATAACGTTTTGAAAATATTATCATTTGTAATGATGTGGAATATTCAATTTTGATTCGAAATTGAATACGAAGTTGAAATCGTTTCGAAAACGAATTTAAAACGATTTATACAATACGTTTTGAATTGAAATCGACGAAATATATGTAATATACATATTTATTATATATATAACGGCCTGAATAGAACGCGCCGCGCTGCGGCAGTTAATGAATTTCGATCATTGACTTCGAATGGACATTACGGGAGATCAGACCGTCGGATTCTCCTAAAACCGGAACCGTTGGGTTTGTATCGAAAAGAGCTTTCTAATGAATTTTAGAGATTTGAAATCTAACAGTTGGATTTGGAATTATGTCCAAATCAAATTTGGAAAAGGTCGCTGTAAGTGCAGTTCGGTGGCCGTTATTGAAAACCGACTACACGGGCCTTGATAAAAATATTAAAAATATTAATAATTTGTGTAAAATCATAATATATGGATTGGGAAGAACTGGGGTGAAAAATTCCACATTTGAAAGGATAAAAATAGATTTTTATCAAAATGAACTAGTTTTGAACTAGATTTGAAATGGCTTTGAAAATAACCAGAATTTCCAATAATTGAATTGGAATGGATTTGAATCGAAATTATCTTCGGAATATTTCGATGTTGGATTTCGTGATTATACAGATAGGGTTGCAAATATTTGAAAGATATATTTATATCGTTATTTCCAGTACGATATTTGTTGGTTTCAGAATTTGATGTTGAATATAAGCCGATATATTTTATATTCAGAGCCTTGTATTTAATATCAAACGTGATTTGGGTTTGTCGTGAATGGTGTCTACATTAACACTGTTCTTAAACCCAGTTTAGAAAAAGATTAAATCTTTCTATTTAGATTTGATGAAGTGTACCAATTAAATGGTATTTAATTGGAATTGAATTTGAATTGATTTCTGGGGTTTATCGGGAGCGTTGTTTTGACTAACACCGGTTCTTTAACCTGATTAACAATGGAATGTGATTTTGGGTTTATCGTGAATCGTGTTTTAAATGACATTGGTTCTTTAACCTAGTTAAAGACAAGATATTGATTTTTGGGAAGATTAAAACTAAGTGGAGTTTTAATGAATCTTTAATTAGATTAAAGTGATCGAGGATGGAGTATCACCAGTTTTTCTCCAAAGCGATAGTTAAATCTTTAATTAGATTTGAACATGAAATGGTAATTAATGTTTACCATAACACCGTGGTGTTAGATATGGAGTATTACTAGTTTTGCTCCATGAGATGAATAGGTTGGGATTGGGAAATAAAATAAATAATTACTTCGGTGTGGTTCGCTAATCCCGACTAGTTTGGAAAACCATAATATGGTTTGTAATGGCATGCAAAGGAAGATTAAAGAATAAATTTATCTTTGATAAAATTAATGGAAACCTTTCCCTTAGAATGTGATTTTTTGAATAAAAGAATATTGTAATTTGGAATGAGGCGTTTGTGTAACACTTGTTTATTATATACGCGGGTTATTCGGGAAGGCCGGGTTCATACCCATTCTGAATAACCGATTCGACGATAAGTTGAAGATGAAGACGATGGTTGAAGACCGGAAGTCTTCACATCATTTGGATGATTATTGATGATCTTGATTGTCCTGTGCACCCAAGAGGAGGGAATCAGTTGGTGATCGTCCAGACGCACTTGGAGATCGATGGATATGCGAGGAAAGTGCCTCCGGTTTCGTTCAGACCCAGAACGAACTTGTAAATGGACTGTGTCTGACAATGGATTTTATTCTGTGTTGATTGATGTCAATTAAATATACATCTGTTTGGCGATGGAGAATTTATTCTTTTGCTTAACGCCCTTCTCTGAGACGTACGAGCTCAGAGGTTGTATGTCGATGGACATCAATCACATGGAGTGAATTGCCTGTGTGGCATGCCTAAGTGGCAAATGATCAAGGCTTCTGTTGAAAAACAAAGTCTTGTGGTTGATGATTAAAGCACGACCTGTGTGGCATAGCTTTGTGTATAGCGTGAATTCGCGAGCCTCACACCTCGGTATGAGTCAAAAACGGGATACGGGCCGTTGGGAGAACACGACGTTTCTTTCTAGCTATGGGTGATGCTAGTGACCTACCAGCCCTAACATTTATATGCTTTTTACCTGTGTGGTTGTTGGAATGCGAGGCGCCTCGAATATATGGTCGATAAATAGCACTATGTGAGCCGATGTACAGACCATTATATAGGTCCTATAGGACCGGGAAAGGTGTGTTCAGAAATTGCCAATCCTCAAAAGTAAGAGAGGACCGGCCCAACCGATTCCAAGGGTCGCTGTGTGTGGTCCTGAGACATTTGCTAGAGTGTATCGAACGGAGAGGAGCTTGCCCCTTGCCTCGACTCATGATGGAATCCAATTTCCAATACGTGATAATTCGGTTTTATTTATAGAACCTAGTATGGCGACATAGTAGATGGTAACTATGCCGCCTATGATTGATACTTATGAATGAAATTGTTTTGACACTATACACTTATAGTAATATCAAAATAATATGTTTTTAAACGTATCAAGCATTCTTTGGCTATTATAAGGTAAAACCCTATCCTCTGGCTTGTGTTGCATTGTGTGATGGGACCTGGGTCTTGTAATAGCTTCATTTTTATTTATTTAGCATTGCGCTGTTTCTTTTATGCACTGGTATTCTTGGGAGGAAACACGTTCCGTGTTATATGGCGTGGTCCCTTGATTTTCCTAACTTTAAAAATAAAGCTTAATAACTGTTTAGTTCTCACACCAGTCACATGACTGACCTGGAGTTTATTGTTTTAACCTAAACTCTGGGTGCCCCTATTTTCCACACGGGTAGCTAGTAGTTTTGGTTTTGCACATTTATATTCACAGGATCCTGGTATATAGCTGAAGTGATATTCGGAAAGCTCTATATCCGTGTATTTCTTCCAGTTGTGTTTTGTATTGTTTTTCCGCTGCTATGTAATTTATTGTAATCTATGATATTTGTCAAATGTGTAATTTTTATTCATACTCTGTAATATTCTTATATTCTGATGGAATTGTTGTAATAAGCAATGAAATGTTCTTCTGTTTGCGTTCCGATTGGTCGTGTTCTCAAAACGATCAGGGGTTTCGAACAGTCTTTGGTGGTTTAACGATCCATTCAGATCGAGTGAAATACCTTACCGTTACATTTGGTATCAGAGCTTTGGTTTACAGAGCTTGAGAACAAGACACATTAGAACCAAACGAAAGAATTCATCAGGAATTGGAGTAGTAATATCCAATTAAATAACTCGTTAGAAATGGGATTAGTAGTATCCTAGAGCGAGTCGAAAGAGTGAAAATTTTGAAAAATAAAAATGAAATCAAATTTTGTTTTGAAAGTTAAATTCAATTATACGTATTTGAATATTTTATTTATATTGAATTTGGACAATCTAGTATATAAAGATTTCGCGTATACGCGTCATGAACGTATATTCGAAGTTTTAATATACTAGATAGATATAGAATCACATTCTAGACACCCGGGGATAATTCTGATGATGTGGCCACATCATCAGTATTTATGTTCGTGTTTCGAAGGTGTGATATCCATATATTTCCATCAGACTGGTGTGAGAACCAAAACTAGATAGGGCTATTGTTGTGATTTGGCATCAAAAACATGATTTTCTGTATATATATCAAAATTATGAATTTGAAACGTTAATTCATTAATTGATTGTTGGTTGTGTTGTTTGATTATTGTTTGATTAATTAAAAGTTGAACCTCTAGCCAAATTGAACCAAATATTGAACTGTATTAAAAATGATTACAAATACATGCATATACATGTATATATATATTGAATAGGTCATAGCAAGGAGGCTAGAGTAGAAGAATAAAACTGTTTGCCCGACAAATAGGTACATGTATATTGTGTTGATTGGGTTTGGATGATTTTATGAGCCGCTTGGTTGTTTCTTTTTCGTTTTGGATTGATGAGGGCCATGGGAGGCTATTTGAAATATCCCGAAGTCTCCGGTGCAGGGGAGGTTATGGCGAAATTTTTCGAAAATTTAGGGTGTTAGCCAAATTTTTGAATTTTTTTAAAAGTTCTTAGAAACTGAAAAGTTGAAGGACTTAAGCCGTAATGGAAATAATGGAAGTTGAGTTGGTTTGTAAAACAACTTTCAGCTTCATTCCTTTTCGGGGATGAAAAGTTTTAAGTGGGGGAGATTGTAACAACCCGGAAATTCTGAGCCAATTTAAAATTTTTATTTTGGCAATTTTGATGAATTTTGATTATTTAAAATGAATTATTTTAAATAATAGCGACGAGAAATTTATTTTGAATAGAATTAGAAGGTATATATTTATTTAGATCGTCGTTAGAATATAAATAATTATTTATAATTATAAAAGGAATTGAAAATGGCGCGGTAGTTTGAAAATTCGATTTCTAATTTCAAATGACTGTACATGATTCAAAATAAACCGGATTTTAGCGAAACCAAAAATATTCGAATCTAATCGAGAATATCTTTCCAACGAATCCGAGAAATTGAAATTTCATAGCTGGAATCAAAAGTTATGTCCAGTTGAAAATTCAGAATAGTCGCTATGGAATTTCGGCCCTTAAAAATGGAAATTTTGCAAACGACCTCGGTTTTCGACGAAACCACTTTTTTTGGATCCGTGATGTCAAGTTATTTCTAGGTTTCAAAATTCGTAATTTTTCGAATCAATATGTGAGCGTGGAGAAGTTAAACGTGTTTTGACAGTTTTAGTCAAATTCGATCGACCAGAAAATGATCATTTTTCAAACGGTCTCGGAATTTGACGAAATTTGTTTTGTTAGGACCATATCGTCAATACGAAGCTAGAAAATATTTTTCGGGAATTTTTGGAGTCCGTATGTGGCCCCGGTAAATTGAAATTCCCGCTCAAATTCAATATATAGAGTTATATTTTGATTTTGACAAAAATTGATCGAAACAGTCGAATCAGCCTATGATACATATCCCATTGTGTTCGGAATGGGGGTAATTAGCTATGGACGACAGGCGGTGGGTTCGATTTTGAGGTCAAATAAAAAGTCAACTTTTTGAAATTAAAATAAATAATTAAATATATATATTTATATACCCTCACCCCCTCATCACTCTCTCTCTCTCCACTCCCTCACCCGTCAGTTCTTCGAAATCAAAAAAAAAGAAGCAAAGGAGAGAGGGGCGCACGACCTCCTCCACGCCGCCACCAGCGCGACACCCTCTCCTAGCGATCGCCGCCCCTACCTCCCTTCTCTCCTTTAATGTCCCCCCCTCGACATGAAAATCCCCATCGCCCAAGCCTTACATTGTCAAAAACCGCTGCCCTATGGCCCACCTCAGGCGCAACGCCGCCACTCCGGCCAAGCACCCCCTCCTCCTCTTCGATTTGCGAAAAACAAACCCTCACTTTATCTCGGATGAAAAAAGTAAGTTTTTATTTATTTTTGTAATTAAAATTTTGATTTACTTTATATGTGTTAGCTTAAGAAGTTGGATTTTCTTATATATGAATTGGTAAGATTAAACCACGATTTTTAATTCATAAAATAAAGATTTTTATCATAGAATTTCCATTAGGAAAAGAAAAGAACTTTATATTTTTATATTAGAAAAGTTTTAGTCTTTATATAGCTGAAATGGTGAAGTAAAGATGAGATTTTTATATATGAAGACATAGAGAATAAAAATATAATTTTTATATAGTGATAAGGATAAAAATAGAATTTTTATCTATATGGTAGCGGTGTAAAAATAGAATTTTTATCTATATGGTAGCGGTGTAAAAATAGAATTTTTATCTATATAGTAGCGGTGTAAAAATAGAATTTTTATCTATACAGTAGCAGTGTAAAAATAGAATTTTTATCTATATAGTAACAATATAAAAATGTGATTTTTATATATGTAGTGAATACGGGCAACGAAAGTGATTAAAGGCGAGCACGACGAATATTTCTACATATGAAGAGTCGTGGTATTGGATTAGCTAGTCGGTGAGAACTTCTTAGTTTAAATCTTGTTTTCTAGTTAAAATATATACTAGGATGCAGACGGTGCTTAGCAGCACCCGACACCCGTCGTCCACAGACCATGGACGACTTGTATGCTTGTTTGATGTGTTGTGAACTTTGTTTGTGATGTTGATGTGAAATGGATAATAAAACATTAATGTGTTGAGATAAATTAATTATCATTAAAAAATATAATTTTTAACGTGAATGTGAATAAATAAATATTCATTTACAAACCAGACGGTTTGTTTATGTACATCTATTTGAAGGACATTGATTGGGACGATAAATTTTACACGTCGCCCAACTGCACGAATAATATTCAATGTTTGTGGATTGAAACCCCACACGGGTGTTGGGATGATATTTGACGTACACTAATCCCAATTGTTTCGTGGTATGTCGATCGTTTGATTGACAGACTGTATGAGCGTTAATTAGTTGTATTTAATGCTTATGTAGTTGTGTGGTGCACTTTGGATGATGGTCTTTATTTATTATTGCTATTATATACATGTGTTGTATGGAATCCATATAATAAACACTATATGGTAATTGATTGGGCCTCATTCCAATTTGAAAAATAAAGAATATTATAAAAATAAACATTCGTGTGTTGAATAGAATAAATAGCCATGTGTTGATGATGCTCATGTGTTGAGAATATTCATGTGTTGAAAGAAAAATAAACATTCATGTGTTGAATAGAATAAATAACCATGTGTTGACGATGCTCATGTGCTGAGAATATTCATGTGTTGAAAGAAAAATAAATATTCATGTGTTGAAAGAAAAATAAATACTCATGTGTTGAAAGAGATATAGATTCATGTGTTGAATAGAATAAATATTCATTTGTTGAATAGAATAACGAAGTTATTGAAATATATAAAGCCGTGTTGATTAGAGATGTCGAACGATATTTATATCGATTATATTCGTTTTTATAATGATTATAGAAAAGGAAGTGATTTCAAAATATAACGTTTTGAAAATATTATCATTTGTATATCAATGATGTGGAATATTCAATTTTGATTCAAAATTGAATATGAAGTTGAAATCGTTTCGAAAACGAATTTAAAACGATTTATACAATACGTTTTGAATTGAAATCGACGAAATATATATAATATACATATTTATTATATATATAACGGCCTGAATAGAACGCGCCGCGCTGCGGCAGTTCGTGAATTTCGACCAATGACTTCGAATGGACATTACGGGAGATCAAACCGTCGGATTCTCCTAAAACCGGAACCGTTGGGTTTGTATCGAAAAGAGCTTTCTAATGAATATTAGAGATTTGAAATCTAACAGTTGGATTTGGAATTATGTCCAAATCAAATTTGGAAAAGGTCGTTGTAAGTGCATTTCGGTGGCCGTTATTGAAAACCGACTATACGGGCCTTGATAAAATTATTAAAAATATTAATAATTTGTGTAAAATCATAATATATGGATTGGGAAGAACTGGGGTGAAAAATTCCATATTTGAAAGGACAAAAATAAATTTTTATTGAAATAAAGTAGTTTTGAACTAGATTTGAAATGGTTTTGAAAATAACCAGAATTTCCAATAATTGAATTGGAATGGATTTGAATCGAAATCATCTTCGGAATATTTCGATGTTGGATTTCGTGATTATACAGATAGGGTTGTGGAAATTTGAAATATACATTTATATCGTTATTTCCAATACGATATTTGTTGGTTTTAGAATTTGATATTGAATATAAGCCGATATTTTTTCTATTCAGAGCCTTGTATTTAATATCAAACGTGATTTGGGTTTGTCGTGAATGGTGTCTTCATTAACACTGTCCTTAAACCCAGTTGAGAAAAGGATTAAATCTTTCTATTTAGATTTGATGAAGTGTACCAATTAAATGGTATTTAATTGGAATTGAATTTGAATTGATTTCTGGGGTTTATCGTGAGCGGTGTTTTGACTAACACCTGTTCTTTAACCGATTAACAATGGAATGTGATTTTGGGTTTATCGTGAATCGTGTTTTAAATGACATTGGTTCTTTAACCTAGTTAAAGAAAGGATATTGATTTTTGGAAAGATTAAAACTAAGTGGAGTTTTAATGAATCTTTAATTAGGTTAAAGTGATCGAGGATGGAGTATCACCAGTTTTGCTCCAAAGCGATAGTTAAATCTTTAATTAGATTTGAACGTGAAATAGTAATTAATATTTACCGATAACACCTTGGTGTTAGATATGGAGTATTACCAGTTTTGCTCCATGAGATGAATAGGCTGGGATTGAGAAATAAAATAAATAATTACTTCGGTGTGGTTCGCTAATCCCGACTAGTTTGGAAAACCATAATATGGTTTGAAATGATATCCAAAGGAAGATTAAAGAATAAATTTAGAAGAATTTATCTTTGATAAAATTAATGGGAACCTTTCCCTTAGAATGTGATTTTTTGAATAAAATAATATTCTGAATTGGAATGAGGCATATGTTGCATTTGTGTAACACTTGTTTATTATATACGTGGGTTATTCGGGAAGGCCGGGTTCATACCCATTCTGAATAACTGATTCGACGATAAGTCGAAAATGAAGACGGTGGTTGAAGACCGGAAGTCTTCACATCGTTTGGATGATTATTGATGATCTTGATTGGGTTGTACACCCAAGAGGAGGGAATCAGTTGGTGATCGTCTAGACATACTTGGAGATCGATGGATATGCGAGGAAAGTGCCTCCGGTTTCGTTCAGACCCAGAACGAACTTGTAAATGGACTGTGTGTCTGACATTGGATTTTATTCCGTGTTGATTGATGTCTATTAAATATACATCTGTTTGGCGGCGGAGAATTTATTTTCTTACTTAACGCCCTTCTATGAGACGTACGGGCTCAGAGGTTGTATATCGATGGACATCAGTCGCATGGAGTGAATTTCCTGTGTGGCATGCCTAAGTGGAAAATGATCAAGGCTTCTGTTGAAAAGCAAAGTCTTTTGGTTGATAATCAAAGCACGGCCTGTGTGGCATAGCTTTGTGTATAGCGTGAATTCGCGAGCCTCACACCTCGGTATGAGTCAAAAACGGGATACGAACCGTTGGGAGAACACGACGTTTCTTTATAGCTATGGGTGATGTCAGTGACCTACCAGCCCTGACATTTATATACTTTTTACCTGTGTGGTTGTTGGAATGCGAGGCGCCTCGAATATATGGTCGATAACTGGCACTATGTGAGCCGACGTACAGACCATTATATAGGTCCTACAGGACTGGGAAACGTGTGTTCAGGAATTACCAGTCCTCAAAAGTAAGAGAGGACCGGCCCTACCGATTCCAAGGATCGCTGTGTGTGGTCCTGAGACATTTGCTCGAGTGTCTCGAACGGAGAGGGGCTTGCCCCTTGCCTCGACTCATGATGGAATCCAATTTCCAATACGTGATAATTCAGTTTTATTTGTAGAACCTAGTATGGCGACATAGTAGATGGTAGTTATGCCGCCTATGATTGATACTTATGATTGAAATTGTTTTAACACTATGCACTTATAGTAATATCAAAATAATATGTTTTTAAACGTATCAAGCATTATTTGGCTATTATAAGGTAAAACCCTATCCTCCAGCTTGCGTTTCATTGTGTGATGGGACCTGGGTCTTCTAATAGCCTCATTTTTCTTTATTTAGCATTGCGCTGTTTGTTTTATGCACTGGTATTCTTGGGAGGAAACCCGTTCCGTGTTATATGGCGTGGTCCCTTGATTTGCCAAACTTTAAAAATAAATCTTAATAACTGTTTTAGTTATCACACCAGCCACATGACTGACCTGGAGTTTATTGTTTTAACCTAAACTCTGGGTGGGTTTTGCAGATTTATATTCACAGGATCCTGGTATATAGCTGAAGTGATATTCGAAAAGCTCTGTATCCGTGTATTTCTTCCAGTTGTGTTTTGTATTGTTTTTCCGCTGCTGTGTAATTTATTGTAATCTCTAATATTTGTCAAATATGTAATATTTATTCATACTCTGTAATATACTTGTATTCTGATGAAATTGTTGTAATAAGCAATGAAATGTTCTTCTGTTTGTGTTCCGATTGGTCGTGTTCTCAAAACGATCACGGGTTTCGAACGGTCTTGGTCGGTTTAACGATCGATTCGGATGGAGCGAAATTCCTTACCATTACAAAAAGGGTATCATCAGAGGCATGGATTGGATTTTCTTGAAGTGTTTGCACCAGTGGCAAGATGGGATAAAATCAGATCAATTCTTGTTGTAGTTGCAGAAAGAGCTTGGAAAGTGTTTCAACTAGATGTTAAAAGCGTTTTCCTACATGGAAAACTGAATGAAGATGTTTACGTCCAGCAACCTAAGGGATTTGAGATTAGAGATGAATTCAACAAATTATACAAGTTGAAAAAAGCATTATATGGGTTAAAGCAAGCTCCGAGAGTCTGGTACAGTCAGATTGAAGGGTATTTTGTGAAAGAAGGGTTCGAAAAATGCTACTGCAAGCACACTCTGTTCGTGAAAAAGGAAGAAGACAACGTCTTGATAATAACCCTTTATGTCGATAATCTTATTTGCACTGCAAAATCAACTTCTATGCTCCAAGGGTTTAAGAAATAGATGATGGAAGAGTTCTCTATGACTGATCTTTGGAAGATGAATTTTTTCTTGGAGCAGAAATTGTTTTAGATGAACAAAGGATCTTCATAAATCAACAGAAGTATGCTCAAGAAGCTTTAAAGAAGTATGGAATGGAGGGCTATAATTCGGTGAAGAATCCTATTGTGCATGGCCATAAAGTGACTGACATAGAGGCCAGAGATGTAGTCGACTCAACCATGTTCAAACAACTTGTTGGAAGTTTAAGGTGCCTCACTGCTATTAGACCTGATTTGATTTACTCCATAAATTTGGTCAGTAGGTACATGGAGAATCCAAACGAGCAACATATGTTGGCTGCAAAAATAATTTTGAGATATGTGCATGAAACATCTGGATACGGTATACGTTACAAGCAAGACATAGGGCCAAAACTAGCTGGGTATGTAGACAACGATTATGCAGGAGACACCGATGATAAGAAGAGCACTCTCGGATATGTTTTCATGCTAGGAGGAAGAGCTGTTTCCTGGGCATTAAAGAAGCAACCAATAGTAACTTTGTCCACAACAGAAGCTGAATTTGTCGCAACAACATATGGAGCTTGCCAAGTAGTTTGCTTGAGAAATGTCTTAGAAGAAATCTGGTCTGGTCAAAGAGGAGGTATGATTCTTTTCTGTGATAACAGTCCTACTATCAAATTGTACAAAAATCCGGTGCTATATGGGAGAAGCAAGCATATTCATGTACGGTATCACTTTTTGCACGAATTGGTGAATGAGAGAGTAATTCAACTTGACTATTGCACTACACAAGACCAATTGTCAGACATTATGACTAAGGCAGTCAAGCATGAAATGTTTGAGAAGCTTAAAGGAAGGATGGGAGTATGTTTCAAGGAAGAATAAACTGGAAAGAGCCTTTCAATTTAGGGAAGGAATTGAAGAATATATTCTACTTTATTTTTATTAGCTTTCGTTTGATTAATTCCAAGTTGAATAAGTCTTCCTTATTTGTAGAAGTTAGAACACATCTTTTGAGTCTCTTTCACTTCTTAGTTGTTTTGATTCAATCTTTCTATTGTAGAGTCTAAAGGCCTATTTAAGGACCACTTTGTTTCAAGTTTAATGAGTGGACTTTTTGGGTTTTCTCAATTTCTTTAGTTCTTGTTGCTGTTTGAACAACAATTTTACTTTTAATCACTAAAGTTTATTTTAAGAAGGGACTGAGCTCTATTTAGGGCCATCAACTGATACTTTCGAACACGAATAGTGCCATATCCGCATTCAAAATCATTTTCGGATATCGGATATCTGCATCCATGGATACGATGGATATCAAATAATTATCCGCTCTATCAATGGTTGATAAATCAATAAACATAAATGAATTTTTTAGCATAATATTAAGTTTTTTCAACCCAGCTGATTACTAAATTACTAAATAAATATGATGATAATGTATATTTTTGAGCAACTAGCATGTGTTTATTAGACGTTTAACTTTACAAAATAATAAGTTAGTATATCTAGTTATGTCAAAATACATATAATTTAAGCTATAATCCTGAAAAAAGTGGGTAGATAATTTTCAGATGCGGATGTTCCTATATTCATATCCATATTCATTTTTTTGGATATTGGATATTCATCCGCTTTTCAGATGTGGATGCAGATGGATTTCAGATTTCTCGAATATCCATTGACAACCCTACTTCTATTTTAGGAAGAAGCTTTTAGAAAAAAAGAAGGCACATGCGATAAAAGCAGGAGTTATTAAATTTAGAGTTGATTTTAATTATTTAACCTTTTATTTTATTTGGTTTTTATTCAAACTCTCGCTTTCCGAGGTGAGTTGTGTGTTGACGATCAAGGATTCTGGTCCAATCGGATTGAGTCCTGACAGAAATACCAGGTGTAGATCTAGCATATACTAGAAGGAAGTGCGAATTTACATGCATTATATGTGTTTGATTATTTAATCATAGTTGTAACTTTGGGGACAACAATAGGTACTAACAGGTTAGTATCGAAGCTGGTTATATCTATGTTTTCGTTACTTTTAGCGTTATTTGTCGATTTTTCTGTGAAAATTTTAAATGCTTATCCACTACTCTCTAGGGTTTATTACACGATCCTAGAAAGTGGTATCAGAGCATAGGTAGTAGTTTACACTGAAGATATGTCTAATTCTTATAATGTTTTTTAGGGTCGGTCAATAGTTTGGCCATCTATGTTTAATGGAATGGTTTGCTTATTGGAAGACTAGCTTGAAAATCCATTTAAACTCTTTTGGCTATGATATTTGGGATATGTAACGACTAGGAAAGTCTGAACCAAATTTTTTTTTTAAAAAAATTGGCTTAAATAGTGGATTTTAAATATTTAAAATAAATATTTTAAATAATAACGATGAAAAGTAAGTTTGAATCGACATTGAAAATAAATATAATTACTTTGAATTAGAAACAAGGCCTGAAATGGCGCGGTAGTTTCAAAATTTGAATTCAAACTTTGATTGACTGTACCGGGTGCAAAACAAAATGAATTTGAGTGAAACCAAAAATATTTAAATCTGTTAGTGAATACCTTTCCAATGAATCTGAAAAATCGAAGTTTCATAGTGGGAAGCAAAAGTTATGGCCAAATGAATTTTCAGAAAGGTCGCTATGGAATTTATATAGCCCGTGAAAATGGCCATTTTGCAAACGACCTCGAAATTCGACGAAACCACTTTTGTTGGATCCAGGATGTCAAATTATTGCTAGGTTTCAAATTTCATAATTTTTTAGGTTAGTATGTGAGCGTGGCAACGGAAAATGTGTTTGGTCGATTTTTATTAAGGGTGTGTTTTTTAGAGGTCCCTATTAAGTTTCAAAATATAAAAAAAACCCGGTCATAAACTTATTGTAAATTAGGTCCCTGTTTTCAAAACTTATAAAATAATAATATAAAAAAAATTCGTAAATTAGTAATAAAATAATTTATGCATTATACAAAAAATTCAGTTCAAAAAACAACAAAAATAATGTCAGAAAGAAGAAAACAGCAAAAAAACAGAAAAAACTGCAGTTAAATGCATAGTATTATGCACCTTTTTGATTTTATTGCATGCATATATGTAATTACTGCAGTTCTTCCAGCGGATAGATTTAACATAATTTTTCAGTTCATTTTTATTTGCATCCAAATGTGCAAATTTCTCAAAAAAATGCACACATGTGTGCAACATTTTTATAGGATAAAAAGTAGGGACCTAATTTATATAAAAAAACAAAGTTCTGAAAATTTTTAAACTCGCCCCTATTTTATTTTTTCCGCCTTTTTGTATTTTTTAAAAAAAAAATGTGCGTACGTTCATAAAAAAAAATAAAAAATTTCTAAAATATGGAAATAATGTCAGGAATCTACGGAAATCGAAAAAAATAGTTGCATACATTTATGCAATTATTACTGATAATTGCATATATGTATGCAACTTTTCTGTAAGCTGTTTTCAGTTTAAAATCTGAAAATAAACCTGCACAAATGTATGCAAGTATTTGAAATTTTTGCGCACATGTATGCATTTATTTGCATGAATAAAAATCAACGAAGATGTATGTAGTGAAAAATATGCACGGATGTATGCAGGAAAGTGATATATGTGCATACTATTATGCATTTAACTGGAAATTTCGTTTTTTTTGGTTATTTTGATTTTTGACGCCTTCATTGATGGTTTTTTGTTCTGAATTTTTTAGTGTTTACATGTTTTATTTAAATACGAATTTACGTGATTTTTTTATATTTTTTTGATGACTTTTCAGAAAATAGGGACCTAATTTACAATAAGTTTATGACCGGATGTGAGCCTAATTAAGTTTCAAAATAGGGATGTGAGCCTAATATTCACTTTTATTAAATTGGATCGACCAGAAATGGGCCATTTTTCAAACAGTCTCAGAATTCGATGAAACTAGTTTTGTTGGGACCGTATCGTCAAAACATAGCTAGATTTATTTTTCGGGAATTTTTAGGACCAGTTTGCGGCCCTGGCAAATTGAAATGTACGTTCAAATCAAATACTGAATGTTTTATATTTTAATATGAATGAAAACTGACTGAAACATTCGAATGGGCCTATGAAACATATCTCATTGTGTTCGGAATGGGGGTAAAACGCTAGGGACGGCAGTCGTTGAGTTTGAATTGAAGTTCGTTTGTAAAAACCCTAATTTTTTGAAATTACAAAACCATCGGCCAATAGAAATTTTTCTTTCATTAATTTAAAAATATAAAAAAACTCAAAAACCCGCTTCTCTCTTATTCTCGACGGCGACGGTTGCTCCCTCCTTCCCGACCCTTTTCCCGTCGCCTCAGCCACCGTTAGCCGCCGCCACCACCAGAACTCGAAAGCGCCCGCCTCCCTCTTCAAATCTAACCAACCACCACCCTCCCTCGTCACCGCCTCGATGAACACGAGCCCCACAAAGTCAACGACTTCCCACCGCCGCCGATCCCGATTCTGGCCATCGCAGGGGCCCCCACCACCGGCGCCAGGAAGCCCTCTCGTAGCTCTAGGCCGTGGTACCCTCCGATCGTCTCCACGCTGCTCGGTTTTCGCAAAAACTACAAACCTAGTTTTGAACAGGTTTGAAACTATACAACTGTTTTTATTTTAAACTATTTAATAGCGGTTTAAAGCGCTACAGTTTTTTATTTCACTGTAAAAATCATATCTTTTTCTTTTGTTGATGAAATTCAGTGAAACAAGAGACAGTGGACTCGTGTGGACGCCTTCTACATTCTAGAAGAGACCGCATATTTTTCTGAGCCTTCTGCTATTTTTGGTGGAGTGGAACCCAATGTGAGATTTCTAATTTATAAACTATATGGAAAACGACGATGTATAAATTATATAGTCGATGTATGAGTTTTATAAGCGTTGTACACTTCATGTATAAGCGTTGTATAAGTTGTACGTTCGATATATAAGTTATATATGCGTTGTAAAAATTATATATGTGTTGAAATAGAAGTGAAATGCTTATATATATATATATACACACGCCCCTCGTCCACAAACCATGGACGATATTTATTGGTTGAGATTGGTGTGAAAATTGATTGATTACGAATGGTTGATTAGACTTGTTTGTGGTTGAAATTGATTGATTATGGTTGAAAAATACCCCTTTTTGGTTGAGAAATATTTGGTTGAAACCACATAGGATTAGTTTTTGGAAATGAAAAAAATATACATGCCGCCTGCGTGCGAACTAGATGCATGAATCCCCATTGTCAAAAGCTGCGAGGCTTTAAGGTAGAGCGAGGAGCCGTACTAGGGACGGTCCCGGTCTTAACTACCCTGCCGTTATGCTGCCGAAATTTTGAATAACATTCATGTGTTGAATAGAAATTCATTCGTTGAATAGAAATTCATGTGTTGAATGGTATTCGGGTTCGAAAGAAATTGTTTTATAATAAAAATCATATTTTTTTTATCTATATAGACTATATAAAATAGTCGTATTTAGAAATAAATTGTTTTATAATAAAAATCATATTTTTATCACCTATATGAACTATATAAAATAATCGTGTTTCGAAATAAATTATTTTACAATAAAAATCACATTTTTTCTATATACATGAATGGTTAAAAATAGCGAAGTGTTGAAATAATTGTCGGTTGGATAAAAATATCATTTTTATCAAATGTATGAAAAGAATATAGTTTTGAAATCGAAGAATCGATATATATATATATATATATATAAATAGAATTGAAATATATCGAATAATGAAGCTGCAGTTCGTGTTTTGAAATCGTGATTTCAAACGATTAGTGCGGGAGGTCCGACCATCGGATTTTCCCGAAACCGAAACCGTTGGGTTCGCTTTGGAAATATCTTTCCAACGACACCAACTTTATAAAGATCCAACGGTTGGATTGTCTGGAATGTTTAATTCAAATCTAAAGAAAAACAGCACCAGAATCGATTATATTTATATATATATATATAATTAAATTAAATCGAATAACGACGCTGCAGTTCGTATTTTGAAATCGAAACTTAAAATGATTATACCGAGAGATCCGACCGTCGGATTTTCCCGAAACTGGAACAGTTGGAGTCGTTTTGAAAAGATCTTTCTAATGATATAAATTTTGTGAAGATCCAACAGTTAGATTTTAAGATATGTGTAAATCAAATTTGAAGAAAAACAGCGCCACGACCGCGTTATGGCCGAAGCGTCGTTTGAATAAATTGGCTATTTTAAAATAAATAAAAATAGCGATAAATCGTTATAAAATATTATAAATGATATGGAAGTGAAATTTAGAAACTAACTGAAGGTTGGCTAAGTCGAATGGTTTCCTGGATATTGATCTAATGTTGGTTTCGGCCTTCGGGGTAAATATTTGGGAAATCGTTCTCTTACTGATTTACGGTTAGTGACTAATGAACTGGAATATGGCGTATGTGTGTTTGTGTTGCACTTGTTTATTATATACGCGAGTTGCTCAGAAAGACCGGGTCTATCCCATTCTGAATAAATGAATCGACGATAAGGAATCGAAGATGAAGACGGTGGTCGAGGACCGGAGATCTTCACCTCGTTTGGATGGTAACTGATGTCCTGATTGGGAGGCATCCTGAAATATGTATAATGAGTGGTGATCGTCCAGATGTACGTGGAGATCGATGGGTTTGCGAGGTATATAGTGCCTCCGGTTTCGTTCAGACCCAGAACGGACTTGCAAATGGACGGTGTGTTTGACATTGGAATTTATTCTGTGTGATTGATAGCCATCAGTTGCATGGTGTGAATTGCCTGTGTGGCATGCTAAGACGCAGTGATCAAGGCTTCTGTTGAAAAGCAAAGCCTTGTGGTGATGATCAAAGCACCATCTGTGTGGCGTAGCTTTGTGTATAATGTGAATTCGCGAGCCTCACACCCCGGTATGAACCAGAAACAGGAGAGGACCTCAGGGGGGACATGCGTTTCTTTCTAACTAGAAGTGGCATCAGTGGTTTTACACGCCTTGACGAGTTTGACTTATGTGGTTGTTATTGTTGCAAGGCGCCTCGGTTCGATCGGACGATCCGGATCCGATGGAGTCATTCGTTGGCTCATTTACTCCCCAAAGGGCGGTGAAACGTAGTGTTTAGGCATTATAATCCACTCTGTGTGGACCGGCCCTGAGGATCCAAAGGCTTGACTGAGTACTTGCCTGAGGCTCGGGCTAGACAATCTCGAATTCAGTAAGGACTATCTTTTGCCTTGGTTCAGGACGGAAATCCAATTTCCAAATACGACATCGTGCGGTTTTGATTGTATACCTATATATGGCGACATAGTGGTATGGGGCATTAATGCCGTCTATGATTGATACTCATGATTAGAAATTGCTTTTGAAACATATAAACACTAGTAATAATATCAAATGCTTTTGTTTTATTCATATCAAGCATATTTTAGCCATTATAAGGTAAAAACTCTATCCTCCGGTTTGCGTTGCATTGTGTGATGGGAACTGAGTCTTATAATGGCTTCATTTTTATAAAAAGCATTGCGATGTTTAAAAGAATTATTTGTTTTAAAGAACTGGCAATCCGATGGAGTAAACCCGTTCCACGAAAGTGGCGTGGTCTTGTGATTAGCCATATTTTAAATGTGTTGAGTAGATTTCTCATACCAGTCCCATGACTGACTCGTAGTTTGTTACACTTTCAAACTCGGGTGCCCCTTTTTCTACACGGGAAGCCTTGTGTTCAGGTTTAGCAGGCTTTTTCTGGATAGCTGGAGCTGAAGATGGATTCTATCATTTATCTCTTTTAATGCTGTTCAGCTCCTATTGTACATTATGTTTTGTTTTCCGCTGTAGACATTTATGTATAGCTGAACTGTATTTGTACTAAATATGACCCTGTATACTGTGTAACTCTGATGATTACGTTTATCCAGTGTATTATTTGTACATTATCTGGTGTATTTATTTAATTTTGTTCAGTTATTTCTGTTTATGTGTTATATTCCAAAGATTACCCTTGTCACCGTCAGTACGGGGTTTGGGGTCGTCACAATGTGGTATCAGGGCTTTGGTTAAGCTTAGTGCTAGAATATAACATATTAACGAACTCGTCAGAAATAGAACCAGTAGTGTTCTAGGACGAGTAACTCATTATAGATAGGATCAGTAATATCCTAGTATGAGTAAAGCAAAATGAAATACACCCCAGTAGACACATTTACATTCAAGTATTTGTCTCTATATTTTGAAATTTCTTTTCTGTTGACCTGACACTTGCTCTGCTATTTGGAGAAGTACTAGAAAATGAGTGTCAGAAACAGAAGAAATGCAGAACCTGATCTCGAGGCTCTATTAAAGAGATATCGAAATCTGGGCGGAGCACAGTTCTCGGGCAATGAATCTATAATTCAGACTCAAGCTTGGATGAGTTCTGTCGAAAGAATATTTGAACGTATCCAGTTGAGAGATGATCAGAAAAGATTAGTAGCATCTTGGGCGCTCAAAGAAGAAGCTTTAATTTGGTGGGGAACAATCATCAAAGAAAATCCAGAAGGTGATATCACCTGGATAGATTCAAAGAGATTTTCCTAGAAAGATTTACTCCTCCTGAAGCGACTGAGCGATTATGTGATGAATTCTCTTATCTGATACAAGGAGATATGACCATTCCAAAATATCATAAGAAATTCAACGAACTTTCTCACTTTGCTCCTCATCTGATTCAAGATCCAAAGAGGAAGAATCTGAGATTTATTCATGGCCTGCAAAGGAAATATCATAATAGTGTGATGAGGAATGTGAAGCATCCTTTTTCTGAAATGATATACATGGCTTATCAGTATGAAGATCTCCATAAGAAAGGTATGTTGCGGGACGAAGAGGAAGTCAGCTCGAGTAACAAAGTGGAGTCTGTGACTGATAATCCTGAGGTCAAAAAGAAGCCCAATGCCAAGAGGAAAAGGGCTAAATCTGGGAAAGAACCAGCAACGGCTGCCGTATGCCTTAACTGCAATCAGAAGGGCCATTTGTCCAGAAAATGTAAATCTTTAAAGAAACAAAAGAAGAATGGATCCAAACCTACTAAGAAAAAGAACCCACATGGTGCAAGGTATATTTACCATACTTTGCATTACCAATTAGTTCTCTACTCTGTTGTTGTTTTCTTTCCATGGATGTGCACTTTTAATTCTATAGTCTGAATGATTTTAAAAGAATATAGAAATTGATTAGTATATTTTTGGAAAGTTAAAAACAAATTGCTTGTTGTTTGCATTGTGTGATAGTAAATTGGATTAATTAAATTATTGAAACGATAGTTAATTTAATCAATAAGAGAATAATGGTAGAATTTATTCGATTAAATCACACATTGAACTGATATGAAAATAGATAGAAGTGTATATACATGTGCATTATATATGTTTGAACAGGTAAATGGATAGCTGTTGAGTAATGGTTTTATTTGCGTGCCCGACAAATAGGTAAACCTTAATTAGTTGGATGCGAAATATTATTATATCAACTCCTGTGAATGCCATTGGATGCGGAGTGCTAGTTGTTCTGTGTGTAATAATAAACATCGCCGTAGGATAGTAACAATTAATTTTTGAACTACACTACATGGCATACTTCTTGAAGATAGGCATACTTCATCATATACCACATAAGCATTTGAAGCTTGTGTGACGAGGTGGAAGATTTACCATACGAGCGAGAGGCATGTATGGCGATGACTATATTTTACAGGTTGAACTGATGACTGATATGGACCATATAAAATTGTAACGATAAATTGCCAGAATAATAAAACCCCACACGGGTCTGGAGTTGACAATAATCACGTCTCTCTAGTCATTAGATACGGCACATGGATTATTTATTTCCCATACGGGACGAGGTGATGAGGATTTATCCTCTGGAGCAATTAAAAATACACACTCCCTCAGGATTTGACAGGGTGACGAGAATTTATTCTCTGGAGTTATTATCTATACACGCTCCCCTGTAAACATCATATTATATCACTATAAATATGTGTATGCTTTATAGGATTTATTGGGTACCTAATACGGCCCAATAAATTTCCAAACCTCTCCCCGTACAAAGGAGGTTATGGCGAAATTTTTCAAAAATTCCGGGTGTTAGCCAAATTTTTGAAGAACTTGAAAATTCTCAGAAACTGAAAAGTTGGAGAATGGAAGCCAGATTGAACGTAGAGTTGATTAATCAAACCACTTTCGACTTTGTTCCTTTTCGGGGACGAAAAGTTTTAAGTGGGGGAGATTGTAACGACCCGGAAAGTCTGAACCATTTTTTTTTAAATTAGCTAAAATAGTGGATTTTAAATATTTAAAATAAATATTTGTAATGACCCGGATATTTGACGGTGTAATAATTAACTTATTTAATTATTTAAATAACGAATATATTCAATCGTCGACAGTTGAACGTATAGTTTATAATATAATTATAAACGAGCTCGAAATGGCGCTGTAGTTCGTAAATTGGCGATTCGAACTTCAACTGAATGTATAGGATTCGTTTTAAACCGGATTTCTGTGAAACAAGAAACGTGTGGAGCTGGTAGAGTATATCTTTCTAGTGGAAGAGAAAAATCAAGATATCGTCGTGTAGATTTTGAGATATGTCCAAATCAAATTTTAAAATAGTCGCTATAGAATCGTTTATCGACCGTAACGGATTATTTGATATAACTAGAGATCGGGTTTGAATTTAGACAAGGTTCTTTTGGGAAGTAGTGATAATTTAATTTTCAGAATTTTATGGTAATTTTTAATTAATTAAATAAGCAACTTTTATTTGGAGTATTTGGCACCCTGTGTCGATATTTCGGGGTTTCACAGTATGAGTCAACCTACCGGTATTTTTTTATTTTTGGAATCCTGGCACATCACTGATCACAACGGTATTTTTATTTCTTTCGTTGACATTCCATAAATGAACGAAATTTGCACAAATCGTGTAACCATGATAAAAACATTTAAACCATCCCTCTTTAAAATATCTAACCCTTTCTGTGATAAAACAGAAGCCACGTGAGGATATACTTTTTCTGGACTCACAGCTACCACCACATCACGGGTACACTTCATAACCAAGCAAATGAAATACTATAAATAACCCTACCCTTAGCTTTAACCTAATTCACTTTTTCACTTCTCTGCTAAATGGAAAAAGGCGCCGTCGCTTTTCTTTTATCTTCCTCACAAACAAATAAAAATAAACTAAAAGCAGGAGGGAACGTATGGAGGCATGGGTATGGTGGAACCGAAACCAACAGCACTTCTTTTCTTTTCTTTGTTTTCCTGGAACAACGTCGGGAACTTAAGTATAAAAGGGGAGACCGAATGCTTTTGGTGGGTGGAACAGCCTCGAGCTGTTGCGAGAGGCTACGAACGAAGGCAGGCGGGTCAACTCGGGTTGG
Source organism: Allium sativum (assembly GCA_030737875.1). Taxonomy (NCBI): domain Eukaryota; kingdom Viridiplantae; phylum Streptophyta; class Magnoliopsida; order Asparagales; family Amaryllidaceae; genus Allium; species Allium sativum. Next base: position 841,464,412 of record CM060926.1, read on the forward strand.
CTGGTTGGTGCGGTAAAGTTCAGGCGTGAGGGGAGGAACCGGTGACTGCAGTTTCGAGAATGGTGAAGTAGGAAGGGAGAACTGATAGTACACTGTGTGGGTGGTGACGGTGAACTAAGGAGAACTATGAGGAGCAGGAGGATGCGGGAAATATGTTTGGGTTTATGGAGTTTTATTTTGGGTTAGCGGAGTATGTCTGGAAGAAGACAGGATGAGTAGCAGGAAGGAGTTTTCGGTTTGGGGCAAGAAGAAGTGGCGGTGACTGTTATGGGAAGGAGAAAGCAATGGACAGGGACGTGTTGAAGGAGGAATGTCGGGTTTGAAGCTTGTAAGGGGAGACGAGTTCTATTATGCGGGTCGTTTTTTTTTTTGAGGGTGCTGATGGGCTAAGGAAAAAACATGAGGCCCAGTTAATATTTCAAGTGAATCCAATACCAAAAGAAAATAAGTAAAAGGGGAATTCATATCAGGGAATGAACTGACGTGAGGTTTGAAATGGAGAAACGGTGGAGTAGTTTTCGCAAGCAGGTATTTGAGAAGATGGAGGAAAGGGTTTGTGTGCCGAGAATTTTGGGTTAGAACCGTAGTGGAATGGGCCGAAGTTGAGGGTGAGCCCAAATTCTTATAAAAAGGAAATAGGTTTGGCTTGGGGGTCTTGATGGGCTTTGCAACTAGGTATTAGGCTAGAATTATACAAAAAGGGAAGCGGGCCTGATTTTGGATGGGCTGATAAACATGCGAAACGAGATCCGTTAGGATCGTATGGACGAGCGCTACACACTGGAACTGACGTGGAGTGAATCGAAGCTCGTTACAATTTATAGCAAAATAAATTGTCCGGTCTGAATCAACCGATGGTTATCGTTATTAACGATGATCGTCCAATGTGAGTAAAACTCACTAACTCTCCTCAATTTATATTTTAATATAAATTGTACTTTATTTATTTACTGCTGTATATTGATTGTTAAACTGGACTGTTAAATAGATTTGACTGAAAACGTAGTTATAGTTCATCTATGTACTGTTAATCAAATATGGTTCTGTACAGCAGGATATTTCATTTCAAAATGAAATATGATATATATTATACTGTGTAACATCTGTGGATGCAGGGAGACAGGTTGGAGGAATCCGCTGGATTCCTCAACAATTATTTTACTGTTTTCATATATTGTGTTATATGATGTGTTATATAATCTGTTCTGGATTATGTGTGTTAGAATGATATTAATCATTGTTATTCGATATTTTACATATCATAAGAAACCCTGAGTTGTGAAATGGAATATTTCAATGTATATTGAAATAAAGGAATTTTATAAAATCACAGGATTTTATAAAAGGAATTTTTTTATAAAACGAACACGGTTTTATAAAAGGAAGTATTTATAAAACAAATAGAGTTTTATAAAAGGGATATTTATTTAGAAAATAAATAGAACTGAAAAGGGAAATATTTATTTAGAAAATAAATAGAATAAAGGAATATTTATTTAGAAAATAAATAGAAGTTATAAATAGGAAATATTTGTAACGGTAAATAGAAGTTATAAATAGGAAATATTTGTAACGGTAAATAGTAGTTATAAATAGGAAACATTTGTAACGGTAAATAGAAGTTATAAATAGGAAATATTTGTAACGGTAAGTAAACGTTATAAAAAGGAAATAGTTGTAACGGAAAACGTAGTTTATCAAAAGGAGTTAATCAAACGTAGTTTATCAAATCGAGTTAATCAAACGTAGTTTATCAAAAAGGGGTTAATCGAATATAGAAATTAAGAAGTGAAGTTAAACAAAAATTAGAAACTGACTAGAGATTAGTAAGTTGAATAGTTTTCTGAGTATCGATCTGATGTTGGTTTCGGCCTTCGGGGTTTATACTTAGAGAATTGTTCTCTTACTAGTTTACAGTTAGGGAGTAATAGTTGTGGAATGGTAGTGATGTGTAAATGAGGATTGGAAATGTTTTCCAATGTTGAAAACGTATATTTTCTAATTTTAGGAAATAAGGAAATATGAATATATATATATATATATATATATATATATATATATATATATGAATATATATATATATATATATGAATATATATATATATATGAATATATATATATATATGTGTGAATATTTATATATGTTCGATGATTGGATCGATAATTCCATTTGGGATTAAGATCGTTGTTTGTACACCGACATGTTTTCATTTGATAGTTAAATCACAGACTATCAAGTTTTGACCATTTTACGTTGTTAATATGGAGAGACCGGTTGGATTATTATCCAAAGAACCACTCCGTATTGACATAAGCGTTATGATCAAATACGATGAAGATAATTAAAGACGTTGTTATGCAAGGGCTGTCCTGTTTACAGAATAGTGCCTTCGGTTTCGTTCAGTCCCGGAACGAATGTATATGGACGAATGTTTGACAGAGTATTTCCAATGATCGAATGGGTTGGGCTGTACAAATATATTTGGTTGCAACGGATTTATTCCCTTCGCATAACATCCAGAATATTTGTATAAACCAACTAATGATTAACGGATCTGATAATGTGGCATTCAAAGTGATTGTGTTAAAAATGAATGGAAAGTAAGTGTAGCTTCTAGCCTCACATCCGGTAAATGACAGAAATCGGGCAGGCAGCATGGCTAAGTCGGTCGCACCGAAGTAGGGTGTATAATCACCTATCTAGAGAATATTCATTTGCTTCTTTTAATCTATCAATGCTGTCCCATATATATACGGGAAACGGTTGCTGATCCCAACCGTTGGTGATGTACATTCGATACACTCAAGCGAAATGAGTGGTCGGTCATGTGTGGCTGAGTTGCAAGATATTCTTGTTGAACTCCAGTGTATCGTTCCTAGAGTACACTGATCGGAAGGTGGTTCCATACCTTGTCATAGTTGGAAATCCATTACCCAATACGTGCTTGCGGTTTTGATTATATACTATATATGTAGAACGTGAGATGAAAGCGTTTCTGCTAGATGATTATTATATTGAGGTTGATAGACATTATTATAATATCAAAAGGTTTTTGATATAAAGATATTTTGGATTCTCATAAGGGAAAAACCCGTTCCGTTATACGGCGTGGTCTTATGAGATATCGTTTACTTGTTCAAACTGCTTAAACTGTTTTTACTCATACCAGTCCCATGACTGACCCGGAGTTTATTTGTTTTGTTTTCCCTAAACTCTTGGGTGCCTAAATTTGTACGGGCAGTCAAGTAGTTTAGGAATTTACAGATACCCTTGGAGAGCTTGGAGCAGGAGGCTTCAAGATTCTATAGCTATTATTATTTCCGCTGTTGTTGTAAGTGTTGTACTCTGAAATGTTATTGTATACATATACTGTTTGTATTTCAAAAGTTATGTTATATTTTATTCGTTCCGCTGTGAGATTCGTGGTTACTCTGATGATGATGTTCTTTTTCTTCTTCTATTCTAATAGTTCTATCTTATCTATCCTCACCCTCTATCTTCTTTCTATTAATTTCTTGAATTTCCAGTGCAATTTGGGGTTGGACTTGTGTTATTTAGTCAGCTCAAATTGGACCGGATTTTCGGGTCATTACAATATTTTAAATAATAACGATGAAAAGTAAGTTTGAATCGACATTGAAAATAAATATAATTACTTTGAATTAGAAACAAGGCCTGAAATGGCACGGTAGTTTCAAAATTTGAATTCAAACTTTGACTGACTGTACCGGGTGCAAAACAAAACGGATTTGAGTGAAACCAAAAATATTTAAATCTGTTAGTGAATATCTTTCTAACGAATCTGAAAAATCGAAGTTTCATAGCGAGAAGCAAAAGTTATGGCAAAATGAATTTTCAGAAAGGTCGCTATGGAATTTATATAGCCCGTGAAAATGGCCATTTTGCAAACGACTTCGGAATTCGAAATGCGTTGTACTAAGTCCAGCTAGCATGTGACGGTCGTCGAAAGAAAACAAAAGAAGAGAGAAGAAAGGAATTTGAAACTATGAATTAACAAGGAACCTGTAGTATCTATCACAGCACATGGAATAAAATATAATAATCACATAACTTTGACTTAAAACAAGCGAGACAGTGCATAAGCTGAAAACTAAATCACCATAGCAGTGGAATCCATAATATAGCTTATGATCCAACATCATTATTACAACTTCAAATTTCTGTCTCTAAAGCAAAAGAAAGAAAAGGTACACTACTAATTCCCAAGTAGTGACCAGCTACAACACAGAGTATATATGTATATCATACGTGGAAGCCTCCTGCTCGTCTCCAGACAGCTACTCGCGCATTACCACCTAACTTGTCTCTAGTCTGCTCGTTTAGGAGCACCCAGATCAATAAGAAGAGACATAAAACTCTGGGTCAGACAAAAGTCTGGTATGAGCGATAAGCAACAAAACAGAACAATAACAGGTATAATCCAATCATACCTGAACCTGGACCTGCAACCAAAGAGTTAGCACAACAAGATGTACAATACTCTAAGGTAATACTAATATAAAGTGTAAAAGTAATATGGGGTGTGCATGATATGGTGATAGCAAAAATCAAACATAACAACCATCCTCACATCTCTCACTCATTGCGTAAAGCATACGATATCCACCGCTTGATCACCCAATCCTTTGCTACGATCACTTTGCTCCATGGAGTCACAATGACCCCATTGCACTGATCCGTAACCACTAATCCGTCTCTCAGTGGTGAACTAAAGTTATGGATATATATAACCCCTTTGCACAAGTCCCGCAGCAAAGTCCAACTCATGAAGTTAACTCGTTGACCCCCTTTGGGATCCTGAGTAATAACCTCTCATTTGGACTACCTTTGCATCTCGGGTTTTGGTCATTTTCCCATCATGTGACTATTCGGTTCAGTTCGTGATCCTCCATATCGACTCATAATGCTCCAAAGCTTCGGTTCGTGATCAGCTTCCTCGGTTCATGGCTCGAGTCAAGCTTCGACTCGTGTCACCCCCTTGGCTTCAGTTCGTGGTCATCATCTAGGCTCAGGTCCTCCATCGGTTCGTGAGCAGCTCTGATTTGTGGCCATCAACCGGTTTGGTTCGTAGCACCCTCTCCAGATCGGTTCGGGTCATGGTGCCTCACTGGGTTTGGTTCGGTCGCGATGCTCCTCTTGGTCGAGTCGTGATGATCCCATCGGTTGGGGTCGTGTTCTCTGGCTCATGAGTGATCCTCTTCAAGCATCGGATTGTGATTAGCTTCCTCAGTCGGTTCGTGGCACACTCCAAGTGAGCTGGTCGGTTCGTGAGGGGTGTCACGATCGGGGTCGGTTCGTAGGGGAGGGGCGATACGATCCGGTTCCTGCACAGCTTCCTACGACTGTTTTTACGCCACATGACGACGTTTTCGACCATTCTAACTGTTCTAAACAACCATAAAACATGCCAAACAGTCATAACAACATGTACAATCATCTATAAACACCAAAACCATAATTTAACATGTATATAAAGATCAAACATACCCAAAAACCTATGTTTTCCCTTTAATCCCCTTAATCAAGATTTAACCTTACGATTAGTTAGCAAAACATGTCCAAAATAACCCAAATTTCTAACAGAGGCATAAAATATTATTTAAGAATTTCTAAACATTTTTCCAGAATTTTAACATGCATAATTTCGTTAATTAACACTAATCACCCATAATTACCCGTAATTAGTGAAAAACAATGCAAACCACTCACCTTAGCCAAAAATAACTTATAGATCTGAAAGTTTCTCTGATATAAGTCGAATCTCTGTGTGCTACAGCAACTCTATCCCAAACTTGATGCTAATTTGCCTTGATTTGATGTAGATTAGGCTAATGCTTGACTAAACGACGATTAGAAGGTGTTTTAGGAGTTGGAGGCCATTGTTAGGGTTGAAGAGAGGTAAGTGGCGGCTGGAAAATGACAAAAAAAAAGGTTTCTCTAACCCTAATCAGCCCCCATATAGCTCTAATCCCGAAATCCCCCAATGGGCCTAGCAACTAATCACCCGGTTAAGCCCAATTAAGCTGTTTTTCACCTTTTAAACCTTAATTCAGCCATATTTCCCAAACGGTAAGTCTATTTGACAAGTGTGACCACTCTACGGAAAGGTAAACCATCATCCGGATCCAATAGGAGTGGTTTTAGGTCAAAACTCCTTACCAATAAAAAGTAATGGGCGAAACAAGATTCAATAGGGGCAAAATGGTCATTTAAAAATCGGCAAAAATCGTGAACATTGGAAATGACCCCAATAGTCGTTCCCCAAAGTTACACGACCATACGACCTCGTGTGAAGACAAAATAAATATCCTACGATCCTCCGATGTGTAGAATGTGGGTCGTTATATTCTCCCCCCTTAAGAAATTTCACCCCCGAATTTCCTTAACCAAAACATACAAAGGTTCCCGCATCCCTATCAATTATTTGCAATCAATCAAACATACATAACAAACACAACAAGCCTATCCTAGCATGCGGCTTACGAATGAGGGAAGAAACTATCACTATTAAAATCTTACCAGGCAAAGAGTTCTAAATACGACTTTCTTATGCTCTCCTCTGTTTCCCAAGTACAGTCTTTCTCATTCCCACCCCTCTGGACTTTGACTAGTTTCACCGTCTTCCTTCGAAGTTGTTTCGTGTCGAGTCCGACAATACGAATCGTCTTGTGGTTCCCAACCACTTCGGGTTCTATCTTGATATCGTCCAACTGATTTGGTGAAATAGTCACATTAGGGTCGTGCACAAACTTCTCTGGGAAACATGAAATACGTTGTGAACTCCCGCCATCTTATCTGAAGTTTCTCTTATTACTTCTGGTCTAAGCACAAATTTCTCACTGGTTTCCAATTAACATAATGGTGAGTTGCGTGGTCTTCCGTACAAAACCTCAAATGGAGTCATACTAATACTGGACTGATAATTATTATCATATGCAAGCTCAACTAGATGCAAATGGTCATCCCATGACCCACCAAAATCTAATATACAAGCCCTCAAAAGATCTTCTAATACACGATTCACCTAAATACTATCATGATCTAATCTAGTCCTTGGTAAACCATCAATGAAATCCACTGAGACTTGCTCCCATTTCCGTTCGAGAATTTCCAACGGTTGTAACAACCACTAGGCTCCTTTTTCTCAGTTTTAACTAACTGGCAATTCATTACTTCATCTCTCAATTCATTGACATTGGGTACAACCAGTCTCCCATTCTTTCAAAGCCATCCTTCTCTATCAAGTCCATACTTACTCATTTCCTTGCTATCGATATCCATTTCTACCTTGGAGATGATTTCCAATAGCTTAGGATCGTTCCTCTGATTGGAACCAATCCACTCACTCAAAGTCGGTCTGATCGTCTAACTTGATAACATTTCTGGATCCAATCCATACTTATGTCTGAGATCATATCCTATGATATACTCTAGTTGCTTCCATTCAAGGAACATAACATCTAAACTGTCATGTCTCCTATTCAATGCATCAGCTATCGCACCTAGTCCGATAGCACAGACATCCGTGTATGCCGTCATCACTTCATTCTCTATTACCAGAATCCTACAGGTGATAGCCTACTCAAGGGAACAAAAATAGGAACAAACATAGCAACCATAGCATCCACCAAACATGCCCTATCTAGCAACTGTTAAAGCCATAAATACGTCGATACCTACCTGACTGGTCCAACCAATCCCAAGGCTAATGGAAGCCCCGCCTCCATGCATACGTCGATGCATACTTAATTGGTCCAACAAATCCCAAGGCTAATGGAAGCCCCGCCTCCATACGAATTACCGTACGTCCAATGTATGTTTATCCTCCAAGGAAAACTAGATCACGTCTAACAGATCCAAGGTAACGGGCGTCCCCAGACACCCCTTCTTCGAGTCCGCCTAGAACACTCTAAGTATCGACGATTTCTTGTTACTCTCATCAGAAGAGCTACCCACATACTCTAACCCAGTCTCGAGTATCCATTACTGACAAATCTTAAGTCCAACATGAGTCATCTCTCTATTCGTTGCATCTCCAAGATCAACGAACAACCATTTGTCTCTTACGAGTTCAAGTCCAACTTGAATCGTCCTAGCCCTCGTTGCATCTCCACGATCAATGGGCACATCTTATCCCTTCGAAGTTCTACCATTCTTGAACCAAAGAGAACATCAACATAGGGTCCTAAACAGTCCATTACCTTGCAGCTTCCTCAAGTCCCACTCGAGTCATCGTCTAGCCCTATCGAATCCAACTCGGGGCAGTCCATACCATTGAACAGTCTTACCATGCGACGGCTGCACATCACTCCTCGTGTATGCCGAGATATCATTCAATGGAAATTACAACAACTACTTATATCTCACGCAAACCATCCTAGTCGAACTCGACATTCCCTAAGCACAAGCACCAAAGGCCTAAACCAATATCAGACAAGCACTCAAGGAACATCTCCTCTGAATTCAGACAATCTACGTGAGATGATACTAGCAAAACAACTAAGCAATCACAAGCAAACATACATCCATGACTCGAAAAGACCACATTACAACAAATCATGCAAAGACTAGTTGAACCACCTATCGGGTTCGTCACAACTAAAGGTCTATCGACTATCTCAGGTTCCAATCCCAACTTATCTACCAGGTCACTAGCACTACAAGAAAAACCGAGATTAGTGACAGATTTTTAGTAGCGGAAAATTCCGTCGCTAATTAGCGGCGGATTTCCATGTGATCTGCAAGGGATAATTTTTAAAATTTTCAACCTTTTTTTTCTTTTATTTATTACCATCGTTTTCAGCCATCCCTCACTAAGCCGTTGCAAATGGCGTCAAATTACCGACAGAAAATTTATGCCGCTATTTTCCGCTGCAAATCCAGGCAGAATACCGACAAATATTTATCGAAGCTATTTTGCAGCAAAATTCCAACAGATTAGCAAGAGATGTTTATATTATTTTTCTAAGATATACTTTAGTCTTATTTTTAATAATTATTAACATGTTCAATAACTAATAATTAATTTGTTCTAATTAAAGTCATAATAAATATTAATTTACGTTCTATAATAAATAACTTATAATCATTGCTTATTTAAAGTTAACAAAATAATCTTTGCTCATAGCCAATGTAATTACTAAATTCTTAATTAAGTCATCTGCTTTCATCACAAATCTCAGTCAGTATGCTAGTATATTTTATGCTAAATCCCAAAATTTTAAATTGTTCTTTTATAATTATTCCCCTAAATAATGAAAATATCAGTTTATTATAATAATTATTTAATAATTAATATTATAATTTAATACTTATGAAACGATATTTAATATTCAATAATTAATTTTAAATAATTGTATTTAATAATTACAGCTGATAATTATAGTTAATACTTATATTTTACAGTTATTGTTGATAATTATTTTTTATATTTTGAAAATATGAAATAATCTTGAATTAATTTGAAATAAATCATAAAGTTTATAAAACCAATTATTGCTTGACACGAAGTAACTAAATTTCTAAACTTTAAAATATTGAAAAAAATTCATTTAATAGTTTAATTTAAATTGTATAATACTTCATATTCAAAATTTAAAATTTCTATAAATTCCGACTAAGATAAACTACAATTTTTTTAAACACTAGCTCCACAGGTGAAATTTTGGCTCCAACATGTGAAACTTTTGGCTCCATCATTCGAGTTTCATTCAAGTCTCATAACCCATTGTTGATTTATATTTATTTATTTCCATTTATAAAAAGTTCAATCTACCGATTGCGACTGACATATATTTAACAACTACTAATATTCAAATCTAAATTATCATAGTATTAATAATCAGAAAGTAATAACAAAGTAAGAAAGGATACTTTTCAATACTTATTGATTACAACTAAATTACTAATATCAATTAATTAATGACTAGTTTTAAGTAATTACTTTTAATATTTGAAAATTACTATCAGATAAGTGAAAAGTAACAATAATTAATGATTAATAATTAAGACTTAAGGATTAGTAAGTAATATTTATTAATGAAGAGAAAATATTTAGTACTTAATATCTAATAGACACAATTAATTATTATATTTAATAATTAATATTTCAAAAAAAGTCAAATTAAAAAAAAAAACTGAATTTTCGAAAACACAAAAATAAAGGATTATAATTCTTTTAATAAACATAAAATTTGTATATTCATATTTTCGAAAAAAATCAAAATTATTAAACAAGAGAGAAAATCAACAATATTAAATAGTTTTTATAAATTTTGATATTCAATAAATAATATTAGATATATAAAATTAATAATTACCATGAATAGTTAATAACTAACACCATGTATATAATAATAATGACATTTAATTTTTAATGTTTAGTTATTATTAGGAAGTAATAACTAATCATTATTAAATAATAAACAAGAATTAGCTAATAATTAATGGTTATATTACAAAACACATTACAACTTTTGTATGATACAAAACATTGCGTTCGTATACATATATTTGATTTATTTTGTAACTTCAAATTTTCTATTTTTACTTCCCTTAAAAAGTACAGTTCAAATTTTCTACGTTTCCCGCCAGTTTAAATTTTGCCTCCAACGCACAAATTTTTGGCTCGAACGCACTTATCAAACCCTAACACATTTCACAAGTTACGTTCAGCCTAATCAGGAGTAGCCGCCACTACCACATACCATTCCAATTCGTTCGAAAAAAATAACCTAATTCCAAAAGAAAAAAATGGCGTCTACTCCCCTTCTATAATTCAATTTCCAGCATCTCCGAGCACCAAAAAATTGGCGACTTTATCTCCCTTTGATTTCCAGGATCTCCGAGCATCCAGCGATTTTGAGCAATCAAGTGTACTGGGTGTTTTCTGGTTTATTTATTATTTATTTTATGCTTTTATTTTCTCGTTCATGCGCAGTGGCCCTTTTCCCTTAGATTCCTTCTAGATCTCTTCAATAACTCCTATTCCCCTCACATATGACTGATTTTGAGCAATCGAGGGTATTGGGCGTTTTCGGTATTGGGTTTGATTTGGATCATTTGGGTTTTTTGTGAGTACCAATGTTGTTCGTTTATGCATCTTTGCTTTAGATTGGTTTTGTTGAGAGCAATTGTTTTGTTTTTCTGTTGTTTACTGATTTGAGTGGTTTACATTGTTTGGAGATGTGCTGTCTGGCCTGTTTCTTTCTAGTTTTCCACTGGAAAAAAAAGCGTATGTCACTATTGAATTTTATTTTAGAAATGCTTTCATATACTTACATCATTCATTAATGGCTATAATATTTATTACAGGTAGGGAATTTTGAGTATCATTTTAAATTCATACTTTGGTGGTTTTATATGCTTGTGTTTTCTGTGTATTGTTCTATTCAATTTGAAAGACAGAATATATGACGGGTTTTGGATTCACAAATGCAGTAAGAAAGTAAAGCATCGACCCTCATGTTTTGGTATGATTTGCAACGTTTTACAGCTACAAACTAATTTTAAACTAGTGATGTTAATTAGCTTTGGTATGCTTTGCAATGCTTTACAACTGCCATGGGATTAACGACCACACTCATATTTGATGGATATCGCATGCAAGGTTTAAACTATCCGACCCAAAGTTACGACGAGTGAAAGTCTACCCAAAGTTACTATGCATAGTTCATTGATTTACCTCATACGTATACCCAAAGTTAGGAAAGCTAAATCTGAGAAGCCTGCTGCTCGGGTCAGGAAAGCTGATGTTGCCAATCCGAAGGTTGCTGTTTGAAAACGAAGAAGGTTTACACCTAAGGCTAAGAGCATGGCACCTGCAAGTAAAGTGTCAAAGAAAAGTACCCCAACGAAGAAGAAGACAAAGGTAACTCCATTGAAGAAAGCTACAGCGATGAAAAAGACTCCGGCGAAAAAGGTAGCACCAGTGAAGAAGGCGGCTACGGCTAAAGGAAAGGCGTCCAGGTAAGTAGACAGGTGTTTTTAATGTTTTTCATGTGATGGGTATGGATGTATATTGGTCAATGAAGATCCAGGTTATTGATTTTTGTTTTTTCCTTTTAAGTAGTTGCTTTCAAAGTAGGCAAAAATAATAGTTATAATCTTCAGAACTATAAAAAGAAGTAAACAATAGCTTATTTCGATGACAGAAAAGATCACGGACCATAGCTCCTTTGGGTCTAGGGTAGTCTTCTTATGAATGTATTGAAGTTTGAAAAAGGAAAAAAAAGATTATGACATTATTTCACTGTATAAAGTTGGAGCGCATGATTTACTTTGGCATTGTTTCCGATGATGTAACAAGTATGTATGCATTTTATTTTTTGCTTTTTGTTTTGGTTTGCATGTAGAAATGGAATATAATTTTGGTCCATGTTTCCTTTTATGATGTTGATTTTATGCTTTTGGTTTGCACAGGAAGGGAGAAATTTATCTCTAGATTCAGAAGGAAACTTCATCGGATGATAGTCTGTATCGAGCCATACAGTGGTGGCTTAAGTTCCCGAGCAAACTGTAAGAGTTTCATTATATAATTTTAACATTTATGAGCCTTAAGTTAGATTTCATATTGTAGTATTATAATGTTTTAGTTCTTTTTACATTTGTTTTAATTCATTTTAACAGATATAAAAATCTACAAGCAGACAACTAGATAAAAGTGAGCATCAAGTTACCAATGGCATACATAGCTTCGCTGGTCAGGTGCATAGGTCAGATTTTAGTGGCGGGAGCACTTTGTCATAGGTGGGTCTTCAATGGTGAGTGGGGCTAAGCTAGGCAAGTAGGGAAAAGATGCTGCGAGTGAAGTTAATGGAGGACCAGGCGGTTGTCAAGAGGAAGAAGGTTGGATTTGCATGAAATATGTGATCCGCCTTGTTCAATAATAAAATTACCTGTTTTTATGTAAGCTCATGCTCTTTTAAATGTGCATAGTGATCGTAGATATTCCACGCTGCATGTGTTGGAACTCCTGGAGAAAAAGTTCACCAGTTGATGTTTTCAATTTACTTAGTTTGTTGGTATTTCTATACAAGATATAGTTGTTTATATTGTTTATTTAACGTCTAACAGAATTTCTGCATTCAAATATTCACGCAGCAGTGTTCAGCATACGCAATGTATCCATTGCCCTTCATGACAGTTGTTACGTATTAATACTGTCTTTGCTTATCATGACATGTCGTTTCAATAAGTAAATTTGTTTCAATAGTTCTACGCACACGTCCAACAGACGTGCCAAATGTACTAGTATATATATATACACATTAGTAGATCAGAAGAGGAATAGCGGCTGATTACCAACAAAAAAGTGAGGTTAAGTTTATTTCAATTTAATTTCCGTCGCTAATCCCTTGGCAATTAGTAAGGGTTTACCAACGCTTTTTATAAATAATAATTTATTATAAATTACTTATCCGTCGGTAAATAGTCGGTAAATAAATTAAAATTAAAATAATAAAAAAAATTATTTTTATTATATAATTAGTAAAATGTCGGAAAACTGTCGGAAAACTCATGCTAAATTCCATCGCAAAATCTGACACAATTACCGTCATGGTTTTTACCGACCACTGTGTTATGCAGGAAATCTGTCGCTAAGTCCAATTTAGCGACGGATTAGAAGCAGATTTTTCTGCTGCTAAATGCAGTTTTTCTTGTAGTGTAGATATAAAGGAATGGGATGCCTCGCTATCAACAAAACTAGAACCGAAACATCATAAATAGAAAGCATACCTCGAATAATGACGCACTTTCCCTTCTCCGCCGCAGTTGGGGCATTTGACAAAGAAGGAACAACATTGATAGCATATGCTTTCACAATCTGCTTCTCCTTAGGGGTTGTGGGCAATCATCCTTGTGATGTCCCGCTTGGCCGCAATTGAAGCACTTCCTTTTCCCAGGCTTTTCTCAACAATCTCTGGCATAGTGGCCCTTCTTGCCACAACTAAAGAACTCGCTACCTTTCTTATTCTTCTTTTTCTGGCCATCCTTAGCTTGGTCCTGTTTCCTCTTATTCTAGGAATTATCTTTGCCTTCACCACTTGCCTGAGGCTTTGGTCCCTCTGCAGATTCAATAGCAACCTCGGTCTTCGACTTAGGGAAAAGGCTCTCTGACCTTAATGCCTTTCCTATAATAGACTCGAACGTCTCATCGATATGGTTTATAAGTCTTTCCTCAAAGTACCCATCCAAGCTAGTTATGAACTTCTCGTTCTTCTTCTCGACTGTATCAATAAGAGACAATCCATACTTCGACAAAGTGTCAAACTCAACAATATACTCCGAGACTGCCCAACCATTCTGCTTAAGCTCCAAAAATTTCCTGAACAACTCTGATTTCTGAGAAGCTAGGATAAACTTATCACTAAAACGAGTCTTGAACTGATTCCAAGTAACTTGATCCTCAGGAATGGCTGCTTTAACAGCATTCCACCAATTAATAGCCCGTCCTGGCAGCTGACGGGATGCTAGCTTCCACTTCATTGCGTCCTCGATTCCCAGATCCTCGAAGATATGCTCATAACTATCAAGCTAATCTTGAACTTCCGTAGCCGACTCTGTTCCGTGGAATGGCTTCCCACCAAGACTAGTATAATCCTTGTTAAGCTTGGCGAAATCGGCCCTAGGCGCCTGCACTACTGCACCAACACCGTTAGCAGCATTAGGAACTGCTCCCTGAGCATCCCTAAGCATCTCTCGCATGAAGGTAGTAAACATCGTCCTTATATCAGGGACATTCCTATTGTTAGCCCCTGAACCCGTGCCCCTCGTATATCGGCTCATCGTTTAATCTGCAAAGAGAAAACGATTAACTATCTCCTTGGTGGTGCCAATGCAGTGCGACTTCATCCTTAGATATATTAATAGTATATATATATCTTTTGAAAACCAAAATATCACAAATACGCCCTTTCATATACGTATACTATCTATCCCTGATGTCTTTCCCTAGGTTAACTACGCAACCTGGCTCTGATACCAAATGTGACGGCCCGCCCCGAACCAGCCAACATTTCCTTTGAAATGCGCTGTACCGACTGCATAATTGCTCCATATGAGGAACGAACATGGTAACCAGCCCGATACCGACTGAAATATCTACATGAACATTCGGCACATAGGGAAACTACACAACGGCTATATATAATTCAGAAAGCAACATAAAATACATAACAATAAAATCAGAGTCAGACACAGATATTCACATCACTAAGGCGGAAATAGATATGAATATAACTCACTAGTAAAAATACATATTAGAGGTCATAGTCGATCCACTATACATCAAAATACTAGGTCCAAGCTCTAGCCAAAAGAATATGTATACAAAGATGTCGCTAACTCATATACATTAGAAAAATCAATAACTACAACTCAAATGTAGATAACAAAACCCAAGAATGACCCCCGCTAGAAGTCATGAGTTGTACCTGGAATACTCGGTCTGACCCGAGTATTATTTATACGAAAATAAACAATAAACGGATCAGTCTAGCAGTACTTATCATAATAAACTGGGATAGAAATAGAGATATATGTAGATAATGACATATAAGCAACAACAATCATGTTCACCCATAAGCATGAAACCCTAAAAATGTCTAACCAACATCTCTAAGATATCCCCGCTACACGACCCACACATCACACACGCCACATGCAAGTTGAACCGAAGTTCCCCGCGAATCTGAAGATCGCTACACAAGTTGAACTGAAGTTCCCCGCGAATCCCAAGATCGTCAAAAAAGTTGAAACGAAGATCCCCGCGAATCCGAAGATCGCTATTCAACATGAACCGAAGTTCCCAGCGAATCCGAAGATCGCCAAATAAGTTGAACCGAAGTTCCCCGCAAATCCGAAGATCGCTATTAGTGCAAAATGCCCCAAGCTAGTAAATATAAGGGTTAAGCTACATGTCCCATAACCACTTTCTTTACCCAAATATTTACGAACAAGTTGTATATTTCACTGGCAAAATGAATCGATCACTACCACGGTGTTCAGTCGAATGAGTCCAAGAATTAACCGTCAAGGCAAACACAAGGGGTCATAGTCCTTGTTTTTACTAATGCGTTTAATTAGATTTCTCATACGAACGAGAAAAAGGTTTATCAAATACATACTAGTAGATTTGTAAATCAATTCATAAAAGAACTTCATATGATGAAGTCAGATTAGAAACCAATTTGGAAAATAACTTCATATAATGAACTAAAGCTAAAAACCGTTTAGCAAATGATTTGGTATCAACTAATAATTAAAAACCCTTTTTATATATCATTTCGAAGTGGCAAATCTCATGTGATCTCGATCGAATCAACGAACAAACAAAGAATTTACATTTTAATAACGTAGACAAAACCCCATGACTATTGATTATAATATTTGTTTACCACGAAAGAATCGAAATTTCATGAAATCGAGGAGCAGAAATTTGCGAACCAGAGTATCTGACAAGTCACAAACGAAATCGGAACGACCCGAAACTCAGCCGGGAAAGAGCCCGGATGGGGGTCGACTGTGGACCGAGGTCCCACAGGTCCATAGCCCAAAACCGGTCGAGCGGCCAAAATGGGGTGGTCGACCGTTTTTACACAGAATTAAAACCGGTCGACCGCCCCATTTTAGGCCTATCGACCGGTTTTGGCCTGGGCTGTTGCCCAGGTCAAACCTAGGGGGATTCGTCCCCCGCGGGCGTCCGTCGTCGATCGTTGAGGTTCATGACTTCTTCGTGGCATCAACAAGACCTCTCCGATCCACCGTATCAACTCGCAAAGCTCGAATGCAAAGAATTTGATTATAGGTTCTAAACGAACCAAATTTCGAAGTAAAACGAATAAACGCGATATAAGCGAATTATGAAGTCTTAGTTTGCTAGAAGCGACGATGGTACTTCACAACACCATATTCACATGCGTAAACATAAACATATATACATAAGATTGCAATGATCCGGTTTATGAATTCAAGTATGAATTAAATTCCAAACCAAAGCACACCAAAGCGATTCAAGCGACTTGTGAAGACTTAGAAATTTGTCGGGGGACAACTGAGCTTCACAACATCCCCAAATCCACTCATAGCATATGAATTAGATTATATGAATAATCCTTATCATAATTCTCAACTCAATGAAACATAAAACATTGAATCGGCTAAGTTACACTAACATAACCAATTTACTAGTATATACAAACTCAAATGGACACTAGATTACACTTTTACAAGCCAATGGATTGTGGCATAGATGTGAGTTCAAAAAGAACTCACCTTTGATTGTAGGAATGAAGAACAAGCTCCAAACCTAAGTTAGATCAACCTCACTTCAATCAATACACTAGAATCTCCAATCTAAGATGATATAAATAGAATTCCTAAGAGTTAGGTCATATGAAATCTTAGAAATCGAAGAGAAAACAAGTAGGAGAAGATGGAGAAGGAGATGGAGAAGCTTGCTCAAGTTCTCTCTTTGATTTCCCCCTTGATTTGGATCTCTAGAAGCCAACCCTAGCTTAGAAATTTTAATTTCCCTTTCCACTCTCCATTTTTCTATTTTGTGAAGTATGAGGAAGAATGAATGAAGGAGGAGGGAGCTAGGTAGGTTATAAGATTTGGCTAGGTTTAGCCATCCAAGCCCAACCAAAGTCCCAAATTTCACCAACTCGAAACATATCGAAACTTATAGTTTTCGAACACCTAAACGACGTTTTGAACTCGATGGAAGTGGTTTCGAGTCCCAATTTGTCCATATGCAAAAAGTGATATCTTGGTCTTATATCCAATGAAAAAGACCAAAATTGCTCAACTCAAAAGGTATCGATGTTTATAGTCAAAAAGGTTGTAAACGATGATCCAAACTCAGTGGAAGTGGTTTCGAGTCCAAATTCATCCATATGCAAATTTTCAGTTTTTGGGGACACACATGATTGACGACGTTATATTTAAATAAAAATTTAAATATATTATCGTTAAATATGTCGTTTGTTACAAACAGCTTGTTCACCACCATTAGGTAAGGCAACCTGAAACTCACTAACTAATTTTTTCTCTGAGGTTACTTCCACCATACATTTGGCATACTCAAGTCTCTCCAAGCTTTTAGTAGAATTATCCATGCACAAAAATTTCCCCACACACATTCCAAGCCAGCAAATGTCTACCTTGTCCAAGCATACAATGGTATGTTCCTCAACTTTATCCATACCATGACACTCTTAGTTAGGCTAGCGTCACTTCCAATATTTATATCCCATGGCTTAATTATAAACAATTTATTATGTATCACAACTGGATCAGCCCTAGCTATTCTGTTCCTATACTCACCGGTCGAAAGCAGTAAGAAAAACACATTGCCATTTGACCTTACCTTAATTCCTCCTTGCGGTTTCCAAAGTCGTTGCAAGTGGTTAGTTACATCGTAGTAGTTAGGCGGCTTATCAAGGAAGAAAACCACTAGATAATTTTTCCATTGTTCCTTGGCAGCTAGAAGGATGTCCTCAGATAGTACCATTGCCTTACCTTTGAACTCAAGTGTAATCGTCGGCGGAGCAAACGATCCATCATTCTTCGATTGTTAAAGAAAAGGAAGACCATCTTTTGGATCTATCTATGGGACTCTCAATCGATTTACTTTGGGAGGATATTTGACTGAGAGGAAGGGTCGTGAGGTCAGGAGGGTCAGATGGAGGGAGGTTTGCTGGAGAATTAAGAGTGGGTGGTAGATTGATTTGAGGGGAGGCAAAAAAAGGGGCGAAGGTAAGGCTGGATGGGAAGCTAGAGGTACCAGACAGGGTTGGGCGGACCATGGGGATGTATATATTATTATGTTATATTATGTTAAAATATACATAATTTAAGCTATAATAATGAAAAAAAAGCGGATGGATAATTTTTGGATGCTGATGTGCCTATATCTGCATCCGCATCCGTTTTTTCGAATTTCGGATATTTCGGGTATCCATCGACAGCCCTAGTTAGACCATGGTCTTTCTCTATTCTCACTCTTTTACTTCTCCTATGTTCAGTACCATAATCTAGTTCTGATACTTCCTTGCTGTTTTGAGTAGGAGCATACACATCGTCATTGATATCATTAGTCACATTAGATTCTGGACTAGATTATCTCAATTGACAACCTACGTTTATGTTATTCTAAGTAAAAGCCATGAGATCCACTACAACAAAAATACATTTTCACAACTGTCAAAAACAGTTGTAATAGATCTATAAAAACCGACAGTCAACAGTCTTTATAGCCACAATGGTAATAGGGTTGCAACTTTTCATAATAGTTTTTAAAAGTTGTCACAAGTGTCAATATTTCAGATTTTTTTTTTGTATTTGTATTTGCACATGCGCCGAAGTTATAGCTTTGTAAAATGTTTATTTCCATACAGAACACAACATACGTCATGTAAATGGATTAGGGCTACTATGTAAAATTGATATGGTGATATCTATAATAAATAAGCTCTTTGTGTAAATATAGTTATTTGGGTTCTATATCAATATTACATAATACATTATCAAACATAGTTTTGTCTTATCATATCTGCAAATGGGTAACTTTAAAGTTAAAAGTAAGGAGGCAAATGGAGCATACTATATATATGCATAGTGACAATTGTGGTTAAACCGATTTAATATGATTTCAGGATGATTCTGAGAAACAATCAACTATTTAAAGTTAAACGTAAGGTGCCACAATGACGTCGTTATGGAATCTTTAAATCTTAATGACCCCATAAAAATGGACGTTATCTACTATAACTAAGTCGTTACAATCGGGCCACTATATATTAGCGACAATGTTGCGCCTCTAATCCTGCGATATTATAGCTGTGTCACAAGAGCGTTGGTAATGGTTACTGATGCCACCACGACGCAGTATTTTGCCAAAATATTTTCGTTATTATGGCATCGACAAAATTTAGTGATGCGATAGCGACGTCATTTTTGTGACACCATAGCGACGCGTAGTAAATTAGTGACGCTTGTTTTTATGATGCATATTTGACATCATTAAGGAGTCACTAAAAAATTTAGCGACGTCTTAACGACGCAAAGAAGGGATCAGAAAACCGCAGATTTGTAGCATTGTAAGTATGTCGATGCTCTTAAGGTAAGAAAATAAATAAATAAGCACTACTTTGACTTATTTGATCCTTGTTTAATATATGATTTACGGATGGTTGCTCCTAACCAGTTATATTCTCCGTATTAACAGACGACATTATCCGTTAATGCTCTTTGCTAATATGAATTTCAGGGTGGGGCGTCACAAAATCCAAGTCTCAAATTTGAATGTTGATTTTTAAAATTTGTAACTTTAAATGTAGATATTTATTTTTGAGTTTGATAATTTAAGTTAAAATATTCAAAATTAAAATTTATATTAAAAATTTTCAAATTAAAGTTCCCTATTTTTGTCAATACATTGTCATTTTTTGTTTATCCGAAGCTAACAAACGGTCACAACAATTTTTATGTAATTGAACTGTCTTTTCCATCACTGTTGTTTGGTGGTATCGACAATTATTTAACAAATAAATATTTATTTTACTAATAATAAATAACATTGATGTAATTTTCTCCAATGTTGCTTTATATGCTCAAAATGATGTAAGAAGAGAGAAGAAAAAAAATCCAATAAGAAGAGGCATGAGAAAATATAAAACCATGGACGTTATAAGCACAACTAATGAACAACACTGCACAAGAAATAAAAAATAGCGATCCGCATCCCTACATTCTTCCTCATCCGAACGGTTCACGTGAAAATATCAAACGGCCAGTATTATTGATCCGCGTGATCAATGCCCTCTCCGTTCTTCATGTGTGCCTGGAAACTGCATATATACCTCAGTATGCCATCTCCATTCGTCAATACTCCCAAATCTTGAAAGCTTCCCCAAATTGATAAAACCCTAATTTCTTCCTTCCTTCCTTCCAATGGCACGTACAAAGCAGACTGCTAGAAAATCAACTGGCGGTAAGGCTCCAAGGAAGCAACTAGCAACAAAAGCGGCTCGCAAGTCCGCTCCAGCCACCGGCGGCGTGAAGAAACCCCACAGATTCAGGCCAGGAACCGTTGCCCTTCGTGAGATCCGTAAGTATCAGAAAAGCACCGAACTTTTGATAAGGAAGCTTCCGTTTCAGCGTCTGGTTCGTGAAATCGCTCAAGATTTCAAAACTGATTTGCGATTTCAGAGCTCTGCAGTCTCCGCTCTTCAAGAGGCTGCCGAGGCCTACCTTGTTGGTTTGTTTGAAGATACTAATTTGTGCGCAATTCATGCTAAAAAGAGTTACAATAATGCCTAAGGATATTCAGCTTGCTAGGAGGATTAGAGGTGAAAGGGCATAGATTTATTTCGAGTTCAGTTCTGTTTTAGAAATCCTGTTTTTAACCTAGTGCTAATGTTTTAGCTATCATTCCTGGTGCTTTTTGTAATTTTCTTGATATCTGTCATGAATGATTAAGATTATGAATTGAATGAAACATTGTTCTATAGCAGTTGTCCCTTTGGTACTGTTATTTTTTGCCAATTGTAAATAGTTCATACCGGTTCACGTTGAGGGAGATACCATTGCACACAGTTCATACCATTGGTTGTATAATCATTGAACTACATTTTCAAGGTGCTATCTTAATGTTTACGTTTTGAACAGTAGCAATACGTGAATAGTTTTTGAGAAATTGTGAATGTGGAATGACATTCTTGTATAACATGGAAGCAAGCATACCAATGTTTTGACGTTGGTTTGATTTGGATTAAGGCATGGAGATGATGAGATTGTGTGGCTTGATGTAGAGTTGTAGGTTCTGAGATTTACTAAGTGCACACTGCAAACAAATATTTAGAAATTAGAATGTCTGGTAGCAGGGCAAAAAAATTGATTGCTATGAAGTCACACACATGATGTTCTTGAATCATCTCCAAAAACTCTCCCAATAGCATCTAGACACTCTTGCCTATGTTGTATTTGAATTGTCTTTTTAAGAGTAGAAAAATATTGTAGCTTAGAATCTGAACACATGGGAAAATTCATCCATCATTATTAAAACTGAGTTAACTGTAAGGAAAGGGCATAAACTGACTATTTTGAGAAATCCAATTTTGATAAACTAAACTGAGATGAGACACTAAACATCATCTCTGTGATTGAGTTTTGCCTTACTGAGAAACCATATTTTTTCATCATTCATCATTTATCATTTATATAATTATGTATCTTGGTCTACATTAATTACTGTTGCGGCTGCACTTTAAAAATTGCTTTGATAGTAATATCATCATACAGATACTTTGGCAAATGTTTCCTAAATGATGGTAAATCAAAACTAAGTGAGAAACAATGGAGGATAAAATGGTTCGTCGGAATGCTTTTTTATAACCAATCAACATTAGTTTTTAGTAGTGACTTTTATGTGGCTTTGAGTAAGAAGTATATCTTAAAAGGAAAAAAAAGAACACGGTTAGTTGACAGTATAAATTAAAATATTGGTCACGCCTATTGGTTGTGGAGTATTGGTCACCCTGGCCCTGGATCAGACAGATAGAAAGCAGCCAAGTGAACAACTATTGGTTGCGGAGTCGGATAATGAATATACTGGCCGAACGAAAGGAAGTAAATGATCTAGTCCGTAATCCTAGTGGGGGGACCGATCCGTTCTATCATCGCTAGTTCGTTGACCCTTTCGTTCTAGCCCTGGTAAGTGAGAGAATGATGTTCAAAATGAATCAAAGCCCTAGGAATACTTTGATATTATTCCCTTTTTTTATGCGCTACCGCTTCTTATAATAAATAGCCTAGAATAGAAGACCGCATATGATTAACCAACAACCGAACGAAGGTACTCAAAGATTTCACGTGGTTAGCACGAGTTTGGTAGAGATTGATTCGTGCTACGCAAATCCTTCAGTCAATAAACGATTATGCATATGGAGAATCGGTTGCTTTCTCTCTTGGCATATGCCAGTACCAAAACCCGAACCACAACCTTTCCACTTGCCCCTGCGCTGATTGAAGTGCGTTCTTGCCATAATATCAATTGGGAAATGAAAGGTCAAATTAGGAAGAGGCGTATTCACTTATTATTGTATGATCTGGTAGCTCATCCTTCTTACCATGGTCTATTCGAGGATAGGCGACCAACGGGAGGAACTAATTATGCGAATAATTATTCAGGCTTTCAGTTAGATTTCTTCCTTGCTAATTATGCTTTACTTTGTTGACATGTCCAATTTAGTCAACACAAGTGTTAAATTGGATAGGAAAACCCTAGTCATTACTGACCTCTTTCCGTTCTGGTCTAAGTGAAAATGTATCGATTTACTCTTGAGTAATTGGGCGGCTATTAGTTGTCAAATTTAAAAAAGAGCAAGAATAAATTTTCCTTGAGACCTATCACTTATTACAATTTCCAAGTCAAAATTTTAAGTTGTCTTGAACACGTTAAGCTAAATAAGTAACTTATAAGCTTTTTTTAATTCTAATCTAAAGAAAGATACACTGCTGTTCTCCCTGAAAGTGAAACATCCACTTAGAGCACCCCCGGCAGTAACCAATCTAAGTGTGAGGAGAAGAGGAATTAAAGTGTGGTCACGCCCCACTCTTCCAGCAGCGAATGGGGCTTTGCTTATTTTTTTAATTTATAAATATACTAAACGGCAAACAGTTTGCCGTTTAGTATTTTTTTTTAAAAAAAATTGCCGTAAACAGCAAATTGATTGCTGTTTTATCCTTAAGCGGCAATCAATTTGCCGTTTAGCGATCGCTATCCAAAAAAAAAAGTAGGAGGAATCCCCACTTGAACGCTGAACCCATGCTGCTCGCGACAGTACTGCAGTGCGAGTTCGCGTTTTAGAGTGGGGATCGCCCCTACTTTGATGAGTACACTGCTGGGAATGCTCTTATAAGTTATTCTTCTTGTCAAAGTTTAGTTTAAAATGCTCAAAGGTAATTCTTAAAATGAACAAAATCAAAAATAATAATTATGAAACTAAGGCTCAAAAAAATAAAAAATAAAAAAAAGCTAACCTGAACAGTAACTTATACTATTTGTTCTTGAGAATAGTAACTTATACTATTTGTTCTAGACGATAACCTGATCCATTGCAGATTTGACAAACTGAAAGCACTGGAGGAGTTGAAATGGGAACGAAAATGACACCTTTTTCAGCCAAATGTACCTCTAAGCTCTACAAACCAATAACCATAGCATCAATAATTCAGTTCTACCAACATATGGAAAAACAAAGTAATAAAGAAACATAATATTCAACCTGATGTGCTGAGTGAGTGATTAAAAAAACATTAGAATTATGTTGATCAACTGCAAATGCTGCAGCGATAGCCTGAATTGAAAGAACAGTAAACAAGGCGTATTAAATCAGCTTGAGCAATCCGTTGCTTAAAAAAAAAAGTACGAAAATTACTGCGATGGGGATGACGTCCCCTTTGGTGCCAAACGCCATGAAAACCGCTCGAGGTTTTGTATTTGTTTCCATAGTTCCCACAGTGTGGGCGAGGGGTGTTGCAAAATCACAATTCGTCTAGCTTCACCTATGAAGCAATCGCATTTAACCATATAAACCTAAGAATGCAACAAAAGGCAACAATACAAATGGGTATGTTACTTGATATCAAAATGGGAATATGAGACCGATTGGTCTCGACTCACGGCTCGTTGTAAAACAATTACATGTATATATCTGCCTGTCATTTCAAATGCAAAGCATGAATGTTTACATGCTTTCAGTTATGAGTAAATGCTTCAAAGGTTATTGTTCAGTTCCAGTATCCGAAAGGATAATTAGTCAGGTAGCATTTGACATTGAAGTTGTTTTAGATCGATTAATATTTGTTAGTTGTCATTATTTTAAATTCATATACTAATTTATTTATGAAATTCTCACTTAACTTACTATTTTAAGTATATATTGCAGTAATGTGATTGAGTACCTGTTACGGATACTCCACTGGTGTACTATAAGTTTGCATAATATTTTATGTGAATTGTGAAGTAGATTAATATGGTTTGCCGTTTGCCACAATAATCATGAGTTCAAATGGATCTTCTCCACATCACCATATACAGCGAGAAACAAACATGAGCATCCTACTACCAAGCCAACCTCATCTGAACAGGCTCAAATTCCACTGCCATAGCGTTAGAATGGCATAATCGTCACCATCATCTGAAAATTTCAGATTGGAAACCGCAGATAGACATTGATGAATCAAACTTCTGGAGGCATTACAAATTTGGCGCATGCTCCAAGCATAATCTCTGGTCACACATTCCTAGCGTCATCTAAAAGCAGAGAAACAAACATTCACCTCACGTTTATCCAATATTTGGCATCAAAAATTTGGATCTTTGTTGCGTGTTCGTTCTCTGAATCTCGGTGACAAACCAAAACAATATCAAGAAACCAGATCCAAACACCAAGTTTGATTGAGAGCATTCAGATCTAGAGGCAATAGTTTAAACAGGGACGATCCAAACTAGTAGCAAGCTTCAGCATATAAGACATCTCATTCTAGCAAAGACCTGGTGCATTAGGATGAATTGCAAGTCATATTTGAAGATGACTTATTTTTGAAGAATAAATCCTGCTTTATTTTTATTAGCTTTTGTTTGATTCATTCCAAGTTGAATAAGTCTTCCTATTTTGTAGGAGTTAGAACACGTCTTTTGAGTCTCTTTCAATTCTTAGTTGAATCATAATTCGGTCTTTCTATTGTAGAGTCTAAAGATCTATTTAAGGACCACTTTGTTTCAAGTTTAACGAGTGAAGCTTTTAGTTTTTCTCAGTTTCTTTAGTTCTTGCAGTTTGAACAAGTGGTATCAGAACTTGTCACGAGTTTGTTTCAAGAGAGAAAAAATGAGTGAAAAGGATACATTGATCATTCCAAGGTTGGAGATTATGAGCATTGGCCAATGCTCAAGGAGAATCTGCTGGGATCAAAGGAGCGGTGGGATCTCATTGAACCAGAGATCACGCGGACAAAACAAAATGTGATTGTGACCGAAGCACAAAGGACGGAGCTTGCAAAGCTGACCGTCAAAGATCACAAGGTGAAGAATTACTTGTTTGCTTCCATAGACAAGACAATTCTGAAGACGATTATGAAGAATACATAAAGATGAAGTACGAAGGAAATGATAGGGTGTAGAGTGCACAACTGCAGAGACAGCGAAGATGCTTTTAAATGCTTGAGATTAGAGTAGGAGAAACAACCACAGATTATTTCTCAAGGGTGGTGGAGGTTACCAACATTATGCAAAACCTAGGAGAAAACATGTCGGATTCCAGGGTGGTTGAGAAAATCTTAAGAACTCTGATTGAGAAGTTCACATATGTTATATATGCCATTGAAGAGTCAAATAACATTAAATATCTAACAGTGGATGGGCTGCAAAGCTCTTTGATGGTTCCCGAGCATAATTTGAGCAAGCATATGGGAGAAGAGCATGTTTGAAGGTGGAAGGACAATGGAAACCAAATGGCGGAAGAGGTCGAGGAGGATATCCAACTGGAGGACGGGGACGAGGAGGATATCAAGGACGGGAACGTACAAGTACGAGCTTCAACAAAGAAAGGGTGGAGTGTTACAAATGCCATAAGTTCGGACATTACAAGTCGGAATGTCCAAGCTGGGATAAAGAAGCTAACTACGAAAAAAATGGAAGAAGATATGCTTCTCATGGCACATGTCGACATGATCAATGGTGAAGACAAACAAGTCTGGTTTCTCGATTCTAGTTGCAGTAACCACATGTGTGGCATAAATGAATTATTTATCGAATTGGACAACAACTTTCGCTAGAACGTTAAACTTGGAGATGATCGAAGGAGGATGGTGGAAGGAAGAGGATGTCTGCATTTGTAGATTAATGGAATCATCCAGGCGATCTCATTTGTTTACTTTGTGCCTGGAGTGAAGAATAATCTATTTAGTATGGGGCAACTGCAACAAAAGGTGCTGAGAGTCATTATTGAGGATGATGTGTGTAAGATTTGGCACAAACAACAAAGGAGAATGATTATGCATTCAACAATGTCAAAGAAGATTTTTGTCATTCTCGCCACTATGAGAGAAAGAAAAGCGACGGAGGAGACCAGATGCTTACAGATGTTGGAGAAAACAGATCAATTGTGGCACAAGAGATTTGGACATCTTAACCACAAGGGATTAAGATTGCTGGCAGAAAAGAAGATGGTGAATGGGATACCTAATCTCAACCAAGATGAAGCAGAAATTGGGTGTGAGATATGTATGAAAGGAAAGCAGAATCGTGAAAGTATTCCAAATAAGAGCATGTGGAAATCAACTCGCGGGCTTCAGCTGATTCAAACAGACATATGTGGACCGATTTCTCTAATCTCGGAAAGTGAAAAGAGGTATATAATCAATTTCATTTGACTTTTTCCTATTAGAGAAATCAGAAGCTCTCAAGGTCTTCAAGGAATTTAAGGCTACAGCGGAGAGGGAGTTGGGGCAAGCTTTGGTGTATCTGCGAAAAGATAAGGAAGGAGACCACAACTCGAAGGCGTTTGAAGATTACTGTAAGAAGAATGGAATAAAGAGACAACTCACTACAACTTACATGCCATATAAAAATGGGATAACTGAAAGGAAGAACAGAGTTGTCATGAATATGACAAGGTGTATGTTGCTGGAAATGTCAGTACCAAGGAGATTCTGGCCAGAAGTGGTTCAGTATGTAGTTTCATATACTGGACTTAAGTCCATCAGGAGCATTAGGAGATGTAACACCTGAAGAAAAATGGAGCAAACACAAGCCATTAGTAGATCATCTCAGAATATTCAGATGTGTTGCTTTTGCCTTGGTATCGTATGAAAGGAGAATAAAGCCTAATGAGAGGAGTACTAGGTGCGTGATGTTCGGTTTGAGTACGGAGTCTGTAACGTCCCGTATTTTCAGTGATATGATATTTAAATTATTTTATTATTTTAAATATTTTATTTGGAATTATAAATGGTGTTATAATATATAATTCGATTATATAACGAAGTTTAAACATTTAATTTATATATAAATATAATCAAAAATGCTAGAACAACCGGCATTTGATAAGTGAGAAATTGCAGGAGCTACAGGGACCATTCGATGCTTTTCCATCCGTGATTCGCGTTTCTTTCCTACCACTTATTTCCAGATCTGGTGATTTTCACCGCTTTTCTTTCGGTTGTTCTAGCAATGTCCAAATATAATCGAGCTCGAAATGGTGCAGTAGTTCGTAATATTGAATTTTGAACTTCAGTCGAGTATACAGAATCCACTTTAAGTCGGATATCTGTGAAACAAGGAATGTTTGAATCTTGTTGATTATAATTTTTATGTGAAAGAGAAAAATCGAGATTTCAGTTTATAGATTGTTAGATATATCCAATTCAAAATTTAAAATAGTCGCTATGGAATTCCTTAATAAACGATAATGTTTATTAAATAAATTAATAAGGATTTTCATATATTTTGGGTATCGTTTTAAATCGAAAATGATGATATTAAATTATAATCCATATTGGGTTATATTGAAGCTGTATATATATTCCATTTGGATAAATACATTAATAATAATTTATTATTATTTAATTGGATTATTTTAGAATTTATATAATATTTTATCTATATTTTATAAGCCTTAAAAATGACCATTTTGCAAACAGCTCCGATTTTTCGATTAAATTAGTTTCATTGGAACCGTAAAGTTATATTGTTGTATAAAATCAAATTTCGTGCTAAATCGATGTCGTATGTAACAACGGTAATCGTAAACGCCTTTGTTTTTATTTAATCTTTATATTATTTTGGCCATTTTAGACGGGGATAACTTTAAAGGAATAAACGACTGGCCAAACGAACTACGATTTTAACAAAACAAATTTCATTGGATCTGTAAGGAAAAAGACTAGTAGAATTTTAAAGTTTCAAGTTGATTGGATTTATTTTGTGATCGTGGAAAATTTAAATGCGTGCTTTTTCACCTGTGAATTATAAAGTGATATTTACAAACGACATCAGAATTTGACGAAACCTGTCTCATCGTATCCGGAATATTTTTCTATGCTAGGATTAGAAGTTTCATCTCGATCAGAGATCTTACGTGGCTATTTCAACGTGATACTTCAACGGTAAGTTTCAGTTAATATTATTTTATTATAAACTATCCCTTATAAATACACAACATCCCTCAAACCTTAAAAATTCGTCAAACCAATACGCGTGGTCAAAATTCTAGCCGCTGCCTCCTGTACTAAAAGAACGACTGGAATTTCACGATCAATTCTCGTACTAAAGGAACGACTGGAATTTCATGATCAGTTCTCTCTTAGATCTTCAAATCTACACATCGAGTTAAAAACCTCTTAACATAAAAAATATTTAGCTCGACGTGCTCTTGATTCTGGAAGGCCATGATCGGAAAATTCAATCTGTGATGTTCGAATTTGGTACTCGAACCTACGACGGTTCGTGGCCTTTTGCCGGTGGTAGAAGTGGTTTTGGGAGGCGCAATTCGGGTCGATCACTGAAGGGGGTAGGCGCTCGAAGTACCAGGTTCAGGTGAACTTCCGATCAAGGGTAGGGTGGTGCAGCGTGATGTTTTGGAGGCGAGATGGTCTTCTGGAACTGTCGAAATCGGGAATAACGAGAGGAAGTAAACCAACAGTAATCGGTCTGCATTTTGTTTAGAAGCCGATGTAAATAATTATATTAATTATTGATTAGGGCAGTTAAGAAAGTTTATTATTATAATTAAATTATATTTAATTTTAAATATTTAAATCATGGTAGGTAAACATCTTGGATAGTAGAAGGAAGACGTGAGCAAGCAGTAAAAGGAAATAATGCGGCTGACAGTTTTACTATACAATAAACATTTTAAAAAGGAATTAATTATAGGAGATTAAGAATATTTAGCATAAGCCACAACATATTCATTTGATAATAGGAAGTTGGTTTGATACCGCGTGAATAATTGGGATGAAGCATGAAGGAACCAATGTCGGCCTGGTAGTCAACGTATCTAATTTATTAAGTTTAAGTAATATAATTAAGAGTTAATTTATTAAATTATAATCATATGTACTAATTGTACTGTTAAATTAAATCACCAGGTTTAGATAGGGAGCAGAAGCATCAATTGTGAAGAAGGAAACAAAATGTATCCTAAGACGACCCCAAATCCCGTTCTGACGGAGACAAGGGTTATCTTTGGAATATAACACAGAAACAGATAATAGCAGAACATAAATAAATAAATACACCAGATAATGAACAATAGAATATACTGGATAAAAGTAATCATCAGAGTTACACAGTATACAGGATCATACTTAGTAAAAATACAGTTCAGCTATACATAAATGTCTACAGCGGAAAACAAACATAATATGTACAATAGGAGCTGAACAACATAAAAAGAGATAAATGATAGAATCCAACTTCAGCTCCAGCTATCCAGAAAGAACCAGCTAAACCTGAATACAAGGCTGCCCGTGTAGAAAAAAGGGGCACCCGAGTTTGAAAGTGAAACAAACTACGAGTCAGTCATGGGACTGGTATGAGAAATCTACTCAATACATATATAATATGGCAAATCACAGGACCACGCCACTTTCGTGGAACGGGTTTACTCCATTTGATTGCCAGTGCTTTGAAACAAATCATTCTTTGAAACAACGCTATGCTTTTTATAAAAATGAAGCCGTTATAAGACTCAGTTCCCATCACACAATGCAACGCAAACCGGAGGATAGAGTTTTTATCTTATAATGGCCAAAATATGATGGATACGAATAAAACAAAAGCATTTGATATTATTGCTAATGTTTATATGTTTTGAATTTTTTTTCAAATCATAACTATCAATCATAGACGGCATTAATGCCCCATACCACTATGTCGCCATATATAGGTATACAATCAAAACCGCACGATGTCGTAATTGGAAATTGGTTTTCCGTCCTGAACCAAGGCAAAAGATAGTCCTTACCGAATTCGTGACTCTCTAGCCCGAGCCACAGGTACAGCCGCGACCATACCCTGGATCGTCAGGGCCGGTCCACACGAAGTGGATTATAATGCCTGAACAATGCGTTTCTCCACCCTTTGGGGTGTAAATGAGCCAACGAATGACTCCATCGGACCCGGATCGTCCGATCAAACCGAGGCGCCACGCAACAGCAACAACCACATAGGTGAAAAGTATATAAATGTCAGGGCTGGTAGGTCACTGACACCACCCTAGCTAGAAAGAAAACGCACGTCCCCCCTGAGGTCCTGCTCCCGTTTCTGGTTCATACCGGGATGTGAGGCTCGCGAATTCACGTTATACACAAAGCTACGCCACACAGGCAGTGCTTTGATCATCACCACAAGGCTTTGCTTTTCAACAGAAGCCCTGATCCCTGCGTCTTAGCATGCCACACAGGCAATTCATACCATGCGACTGATGTCCATCGATATACAACCTCTGAGCTCGTGCGTTTCAGAGAAGGGCGTTAAGCAAAAGAATAAATTCTCCGCCGCCAAACAGATGTATATTTAATAGAGATCAATCAACACAGAATAAAATCCAGTGTCAGACACACAGTCCATTTACAAGTCCGTTCTGGGTCTGAACGAAACCAGAGGCACTAAATACCTCGCAAACCCATCGATCACCACGTACGTCTGGACGATCACCACTCATTATCCATATTTCGGGATGCCTCCCAATCAGGACCTCGGTTACCATCCAAACGAGGTGAAGATCTCCGGTCTTCTACCACCGTCTTCATCTTCGACTTTCAATCGTTGGTCAATTATTTGAAATGAGAATTAACTCGGCCTTTTCAAATAATTCACGTGTATTTAGAATTTCAAATCAATTTACTTCAATGGTTAAATTATTCGACAACACCAATTTTGTTCTTTAATGTAATTTTCACACCAAACACATTCAACCATCAAAAGCCACATAAATCGAGCAAATTCAGTTTATTTCCATTCCATATCGTTTATGATATTTTATAACGATTTATCGCTATTTTTATTTATTTTAAAATAACCCATATATTCAAAACGACGCTTCGGGCCATAACGCGGCCGTAGCGCTGTTTTTCTTCAGATTTGATTTACACATATCTGAAAATCTAACCGTTGGATCTTCACAAAATTTACATCATTAGAAAGATCTTTTCCAAACGAATCCAACGGTTCCAGTTTCGGGAAAATCCGACGGTCGGATCTCCCGGTACAATCGTTTGAAGTTTCGACTTCAAAATACGAACTGCAGCGTCGTTATTCGATTAAATATATTTATATATATATATATATATATATATATATATATATATAAATATAATCGTTTCTGGCGCTGTTTTTCTTCAAATTTGAATTAAACATTCTAGACAATCCAACCGTTGGATTTTTACAAAGTTGGTGCCGTTGGAAAGATATTTCCAAGGCGAACCCGACGGTTCCGGTTTCGGGAAAATCCGAGGGTCGGATCTTCTGGTACAATCGTTTGAAATCACGGTTTCAAAATACGAACTACACGGCCACGTTTTGTTTTAATTTAATTTATATTTATATATTTATATAAATATAGTTCATTCAAAAATTCCTATATCGTTTTCACTTCAAATATTTCACTAACGCCTTAAAATTTTGGAAAATTTCGCCATAACCTCCTTTGTACGGGAGGGGCTGGGAAAATTCCCAAATAGCCACACGGGCGTCTCATGTCGAAAAGAAAAAGACAAAGCCAAGCGGCTAGCCAACAGGCTCATAAAATCATCACCCAAACAAAACAGTAAATGTGTACCTATTTGTCGGGCACAAAATTTTATTCCTCTTCCCTAGCCCCTTTGCTATAACCTGTTCAATAAATATGCATGTACATATATATAGTTCTTATCATTTATCATTTTCTATTCAACTTCATATTTGATTCCATTTGGTTTAAAAACACCATTCATTCTAATGTTACATGCATAGGCAAAAATCATATCATTAGCTAATTAATGAATATTTCAACTCATATATATATTTTTGAACGAGTGGCTATTTTTAACACTTCACATTTCAACAATTCGTGTATATAATAAAAATATGTTTTTTATTGTAAAACAGTTCATTTCAAAACACTATTATTTTATATAGTTTATATAGGTGATAAAAATAGGATTTTTCTTATAAAACAATTTCTTTTAAAACGAGATTATTTTACATCGTCCATATGGATGATAAAAAGGTGATTTTTATTATAAAACAATTTATTTCAAAATATGAATACCATTCAACACATGAATTTCTAATCAACGAATGAATATCGATTCAACACATGAAGGTTTTCTATACTTTCTATATATAGATAAAAAATGTGGTTTTTATATTTAAAACGCGAATACCATTCAACACATGAATTTCTAATCAACGAATGAATATCGATTCAACACATGAAGGTTTTCTATAGTTTCTATATATAGATAAAAATGTGGTTTTTATATTTAAAACGCGAATACCATTCAACACATGAATTTCTAATCAACGAATGAATATCGATTCAACACATGAAGGTTTTCAATAGTTTCTATATATAGATAAAAATGTGGTTTTTATATTTAAAACGCGAATACCATTCAACACATGAATTTCTAATCAACGAATGAATATCGATTCAACACATGAAGGTTTTCTATAGTTTCTATATATAGATAAAAATGTGGTTTTTATATTTAAAACGCGAATACCATTCAACACATGAATTTCTAATCAACGAATGAATATCGATTCAACACATGAAGGTTTTCTATTCAACGAATAAATATAGTTTCAACAAATGAAAATAATTCAAACATATGAATATTATTCAAAATTTCGGCAGCATAACGGCAGGGTAGTTAAAACCGGGACCGTCCCTAGTACGGCTCCTCGCTCTACCTTAAAATCTCGCGGTTTTTGACAATGGGGATCATGCATCTAGTTCGCACGCAGGCGGCATGTATATATTTATTTCATTTCCACAAACTAATCCTATGTGGTTTCAACCAAATATTTCTCAACCACAAACGGGTATTTTTCAACCACAATCAATCAATATCAACCACAAACAATCTCAAACAACCATTCGCTATCAATCAATTTTCACACCAATCACAACCAATAAATATCGTCCATGGTTTGTGGACGAGGGGCGTATATATATATATATATTTATATATAGCAACTCACTTTTATTTCAACACATATATAATTTTTACAACGCATATATAACTTATACATCGAGCGTACAACTTATACAACGCTTATACAAGAGATGTACAACGCTTATATAACTCATACATCGACTATATAATTTATACATCGCCGTTTTCCATATCGTTTATAAATTAGAAATCTCACATTGGGTTCCACTCCACCAAAAATAGCAGAAGGCACAGAAAAATATGCGGTCTCTTCTAAAATGTAGAAGGCGTCCACACGGTCACGATGTTTCCTGTTTCATCGAATTTCGTTAACATATGATAAAGATATGATTTTTATTCGAAAGACAAGATTTGCAACACTAAAAAGTGTTATTTTTCCATTCTGAAATTTAAACCGGTTTACCTCGTTAAAACTTCGAAACTAGGTTTCCATTTTGCGATCGAACGATGTAGTATGAGGCCGATCCACTAGCGCTACGCTGTTGAGCCTCGAAATCCGCGTCCAGGGGTGGTGGTGGGGTCCGGTCCGATGCCACGACGGAGGATGAAATCGACTTGAGGCGGGCGGACTTTGTGGAGCTCGTGCTCGACGATGGAGCAACGGTGAAGGACGAGGTCGGTCTTGAATTGAAGAGGGGAGGGAGGCAGTTCAATTCTTGGTGGTGGCGCTGGTCAACGATGAACGGAGGCGCCGGATTTGAGGAGAGAAGGTGGGAAGGGGTTCCGCCGTTAATCGGTCCAGCAGGGAGAGAGAAATGATGAGTTGGCCCAATAGTTTTTTTTCTTTTAATTTATTTATTTTAAAATCTCTAAAATACCCCCTTATACAGACGAACACCAATTTAAACCCAACGACTGTCGTCCCTAGCGTTTTACCCCCATTCCGAACCCAATGGGATATGTTTCGTAGGCCCATTCGACTGTTTCAGTCAGTTTCCATTCAAATTAAAATATAAAACATTCAATATTTAATTTGAACGTACATTTCAATTTGCCAGGGCCACAAATTGATTCGAAAAATTCCAGAAAAATAAATCTAGCTATGTTTTAATGATACGGTCCCAACAAAACTAGTTTCGTCGAATTCTGAGACCGTTTGCAAAAAGGCCCATTTCTGGTCGATCCAATTTAACTATAATTGACCAAAACACATTTTCCTTTGCCACGCTCACATACTAGCTTCAAAAATTATGAAATTTGAAACCTAGCGATAACTTCACATCCCGGATCCAACAAAAGTGGTTTCGTCGAATTCCGAGGTCGTATGCAAAATGGCCAATTTCCCGGGCTATATGAATTCCATAGCGACCTTTCTGAAAATTCATTCGGCCATAACTTTTGCTTTCCGCTATGAAAATTCAATTTTTCAGATTCGTTAGAAAGGTATTCACTAACAGATTTAAATATTTTTGGTTTCACTAAAATCCGTTTTGTTTTGCACCCGGTACAGTCCGACAAAGTTTGAATTCAATTTTTGAAACTACAGCGCCTCTTCAGGCCTTGTTTATAATTGTAATTAATTATATTCGTTTTCAATTGTCGATTCAAACTCACTTTTCATCTCTATTATTTAAAATATTTATTTTAAATATTTAAAATTCGTTATTTTAGCCAATTTTTTTTTTTTTAAATTGGTTCAGATTTTCTGGGTCGTTACATATCCGCCCGATAAATTTCATCTTAACAATGTAATTAACTAATTTTAATTAGTGGATAATATGTCATTAAGTAATTAATTATATCTAATTAAATTGGTTAAGGATTTTTAATATTTAATTAAACCATTTAACTTTAAATATTAATAACTTATTTAGATGTGATCAGAATTGGACGATTCTAGAGACATTGGACTCGTCTCGACGAGCACTACACTATGGAACAGAAATGGATGCATTTGGAATCAACTGAGATATTTAATTAAATTAAACACTCTTTTAATTTAATTAAAACCAACCGTTTAAACAACATAATCAAACCAAGTTGAGTTAAACTCACTCAGTTCTTCCCATTTATAT
Source organism: Allium sativum (assembly GCA_030737875.1). Taxonomy (NCBI): domain Eukaryota; kingdom Viridiplantae; phylum Streptophyta; class Magnoliopsida; order Asparagales; family Amaryllidaceae; genus Allium; species Allium sativum. The sequence goes on from CM060926.1 coordinate 841,500,682, forward strand.
AAGTCGGGTTCTTATTTTGCATGATATGGTTGCTAACGGTTGGCTGATTGTAAAATATATTTCATATATTAATTGAACCGATGAAATTAAACGTTGTTTAATATCAGTGAAACACCAAATCGCTATTTCAACAATTGGAACCAAATGAGGTAACTTACCTTGTTGGTTACATTTATAATAATAATATAAACGTATTTAATTTAATTGTTTGAATTGTTTGTGAATATAAATTAGTTGATGTTAAATAGTGGTTATTTACTGTTATAGAAATTATTAGTTTAAATTTGATAATTCTTATCGAATGATTTTATTTGAGATAACGTATTTGTATGCAGGGGAAAACATGTTGGAGGGATCCAACTAGATTCCTCAAATTTATTGTTTATTTTTGTATTACTATTATATGAACTGTATAACCAACCTGATTAGATGATTGATATGTTTATTGATTGTTGAATCGTAAGTCAACATTTATTATAATATTAACCAATGGGTAATATTGGTTGAGTAATTGGCATCAGATGGCTTGATAATCAATTGTTTTGGAAATCTTGATTTACCGTTAGGTGAATCGACAAAAATGAAGTTATAAAATTTATTTTATAACTGAAGGTAGATTTTTAAACTCTATTAACTTGAATAAAAGTTTATTTAAGGGAAATTTAAATTTATTATTTAAGTTATAAATAATTATAAAATAGTTTTATAAATCAAATCCTTATGTTAATATAAGGTTTATAAGCAGTTGAGCAGAAATTAAAGTAACGGTTAAGAACTTAGATTTATTGTTCTTGGAAACAATTAAATGAAGTTATTTAAATTAATTATATTACTATTTAATTTAAAGGAGAAGTTAATTGATATTGGTTAAAGAAATAATCGTATTTCGAATTGACCAAGTCGTCCGTTTAAACTAGTATTGATGATTAAATTGGTTTGTCGTCATGAACCGAATGAAATGGTTTAATGGATATTTGTTTTATTTTTAATAAAATTTTAAAAAGGAATTTATTATTTAATTTAGTTAAAAAAGAAATTAACTACTTCTACAGTAGTTAATAATGAAATAAATTATTATTCTAATTTAATTATAATTTAATTATAATTTAAGACATTACTATTTAAATGAAATTTATTTAAATAAATAATCAAGTTTGAAATGAAATATAGTTAAATTGTGAAAGGAGTTATGAACGAGTTTTATATTAAAACCCAAGTTTTTATAACAAAGTTATAAAAGGGATTTTTAAGTTAATACGATAGCTTAAATTAAATGTTTACTTAATGTTTGAATTAAGTAAAAGGAAGTGAGATAAAAACGGTTTTATATTAAACCAGAATTGTATAAATGAGGTTTATGAAAGAAATGAGAAGTCAAAGTGTTGATTTTGAGTTGGCGATGATTAATAATGAAATTAAGTAAGATAAATGGAATTGAAACAACATTTTCAAAACGTGAAATGGTTGAATGGATTAGAAAAAGGGATTTGTTAAAAGTGAATTTGGTAATGAGTGAGTTATAGGATTTTATAACAAAAATCCATGTTATAGTAAGTAATTGCTTAATCAATGAATTAAGGAAAAATGATTATATTTAAAAAGGGAGATTTCCAAAAGTAAGAATTTTTTTTAAAAAACCATATTTTAAATGAAATAGTTTAATGGGATGTGTGTGATATTAGAATGGCTATCGGTTTTTGAATTACAACTCATATCCATCTTAAGATAAGAACGTTGTTGACCAAAGTCTGAGAGGTAATTAAAATACCCCAATTTGAATGACTTTAGGATTATCTGAGGATGATATTAGTTATAACGGTAAAGAGGTTAGAAATAAATTATTATTTCCATAAGAGAAATAATAGTGTAACGTTAATTGAAAGGAGTTGGGAATATACAATGATATTTCCAAAGTAACAGAAATAAAAGATTTGAGAACATACAATATGATTTCTGAAGAAAAAAAGGATTTGGGAGTATATATAATGGTATATCCAATGTAACAGAAATGAAAAGACTTGAGAATGTGTGTATATATATATATATTTGTATAAAAGGATATCTTCAATACAAAGGAAACAAAAGGAAATTTTGTGAAAATATAAAGGTGTTTTCGGAGGAAAAAGGGAATGAAAAGTATATTTTTCGAATGGGATTATTCTAAAGGAACAAGGGTTGGTTTTTGTTTTTCAAGCAAAAAAATAAAAGAGATTTCGTAACGATATTTTACGAAAAATAAGCTGAATTAATTTCCCAGTTATAAATAATGAATAATGAGGTAGCAAATGTTTTGCAAATGATAGTAAGATGGGAACTGGATATCACTATAAGATATTCTTTCTAAGTATATAAAAAGGAAAATGATTTTTAATATATTCATGTATTAAAATAAGAAGTGTAAAAGTATATTTGAATTAATGAAAGATTTAGAAGTTTTAAATTAACCGTTCGTTAATTATTTTTAATTAAAGATTCCAAGTGATGCTGAACCGGTAAATCAATTTTTATTTTTATGATTTAATGGTTGTTTATTTGATAGTTAAATAATCGACTATCAAATTTGGCCTATACGATTGTTGGTACGGAAAGACCGGGATCAAATTTATATTCAAAAACCATTCCGACCAACAAATACGTAAATGTCGAAGATATCAGATGCTGATCAAGACAGAGCAATTGAAGACCGTAGATCTTCATAAAATGGTAGAATTACTTAAAATCTTTGGTTAGCTCCCAGGGATAAACTGTGATTCTGTCGTGGTTGAAATCTGTGGATTGCAAGGACTACTCACTACTGATCTATAGGGCGATACCTAGGATGTGGTAGGAGGGTGCCTTCGGTTCATCCTGTTCCTGGATGACTTGTATGGACGGATGTCTGATAGAGTACTTCCAAATGGATCGTGTACATTGATTTCTTCAAACGTACCATAGTTGGTGGCGGAAAATGGCCGTTCTCTCAGCTAATAAGCTAGAGTATTTTTATGGACGTCAATTAGTGATTTTCTGATAGATATGATGATGTGGCATTCAATGTGAATTGTGGCCAGATGTTCTATAGGTATTTATGACCTCAAGCCTCATCAACCGGGAAATGGTATAAAATCGGGTAGATTGCATGGCTAAGTGGGTTGCTCCCAATTAGGGTGTATTGTCACCATCTAGAGAATATTCATATTTGTTACTTCTTTTCATTTCTGTATCTCCCGGGAAATACGGTGGTCGCGACAAAAAGCCGTAAGGTGACAATACATTCGGTACACTCAAGCGAAGTGAGAGGTCGGTCTTGTTTAGCCTGAGTTGCAAGATGTTCTTGTTGAACTCGGTGTATTCCTCTCTAGAGATACAATGTCGGAAGGTGGTCCTATACCTTACCAAGAAATTCATTCTCCAATAAGAGCCCGCGGTTTTGATTGTATACTATGTATGTGGAGCGTGAGATGCAAGCGTTCCGCTAGATTGTTATTTATTTGTATTTAGACCCTATTATAATATTAGAATAAGATATGATTTCCAAAAACTGTTTTAGGTTATCGTAAGGTAAAAACCATCCGTATTTATGTGTGGATTTGGTCTTACAGTTATCCTTTTCTTTCGAAAAGATTTTGATGTTAAAATCAAGTTGGATGATACCTTTAAACTTAATGTGTTTTTCTCACTCTGGTTCACTAAAATGATCCGGTGTTTGTAATGCTCGGGTTAGACCGGGTTTTACAGGTTCAAGTTATCAGATGATATGAAGAGACGAGCTGGAAGAGTTCAGGCGTATGATATTATATAGTATTATTCCACTGTGTGATTGTATATAAGGACAAATTGTTATAACTATCCAGATGTGCGATATACTATAATGATTTTAAGTATTATTTCAAGCTTTTAGTAAAGATTTATTTCTATATTATATTTTGTTCTGCTGCAATGTGAGACTCTGTGTTGTGTTGGTTCTTCTTCTTCTTCTTCTTCTTCTTCTATTCTAATAGTTTTTTCTTTCTTTTCTCAACCTCTAATTTCTTTCTAATAACTATCTGGTGTTTTCGATACTTGAGTTTTGGAAAGTAATATAGGTTTATGTATTATTGTCGGAATTTGGGCATCGAATTCCTTTGCCTGGTCATTACAGAGTCAAAGGCGTATCGTTTCTACAACCCTGAGACGAAGAAGATTGCAATAAGCGAAGATGTCCACTTTGATGAAAGTAAAGGATGGGAATGGGAGGAAAATCTGCAAGACAAAGAGCTAGCATAAACTTTGTGACAGAATCAAAGAGAGAAGAAAGTACTCATACTATGCATGAAGAACCACAAGATGGTGATGTAGCTGAAGAGCCTAATGCATTCGAAGAAGATGTGGCAGAAGAAGTTCAACAAGCTAGCTCTCGTTGAGTTTCTGTGAGAGAAGGGACTGGTAGAAAAAAACAAACACTAGTGTGGATGAAAGATTATGTCTCAGGAGACGCAAGTTTTCTTATTTCATAAGATGGCGAGGATATTATTGCAATGTTTATTGCATCTGAAGATCCATATTGTTACGAATATGCAATGCAACGAGATGCGCGGAGAAAGGCAATGAAGGCTGAAATCAAATCAATAGAGGAGAATAATACGTGGGAGTTGATGGATTTACCAGAAGGAGCTAAAGTGGTTGGAGTTAAATGGGTGCTTAAGACTAAGTTCAACGAGAAAGATGAAATCGATGAAAGACTGGTCGAAAAAGTGTAACAACACGGAAATTCTGAGCCAATTTAAAATTTTTATTCTGGCAATTTTGATGAATTTTGATTATTTAAAATGAATTATTTTAAATAATAGCGACGAAAAATTTATTTTGAACAGAATTAGAACGTATATATTTATATAGATTGTCGTTAGAATATAAATAATTATTTATAATTATAAAAGGAATTGAAAATGGCGCGGTAGTTTGAAAATTCGATTTCTAATTTCAAATGACTGTACAGGATTCAAAATAAACCGGATTTTAGCAAAACAAAAAATATCCGAATCTAATCGAGAATATCTTTCCAGCGAATCCGAGAAATTGAAATCTCATAGCGGGAATCAAAAGTTGTGTCCAGTTGAAAATTCAGAATAGTCGCTATGGAATTTCAGCCCTTAAAATTGGAAATTTTGCAAACGACCTCGGTTTTCGACGAAAGCACTTTTTTGGATCCGTGATGTCAAGTTATTGCTAGGTTTCAAAATTCGTAATTTTTCGAATCAATATGTGAGCGTGGCGAAGTTAAACGTGTTTTGACGTTTCAGTCAATTTCGATCGACCAGAAAATGACCATTTTTCAAACGGTCTCGGAATTTGACGAAATTTGTTTTGTTAGGACCGTATCGTAAATACGAAGCTAGAAAATATTTTTCGGGAATTTTTAGAGTCCGTATGTGGCCCCGGTAAATTGAAATGCGCATTCAAATTCAATATATAGAGTTATATTTTGATTTTGTCGAAAACTGATCGAAACAGTCGAATCAACCTACGATACATATCCCATTGTGTTCAGAATGGGGGTAATTAGCTATGGACGACAGGCGGTGGGTTCGATTTTGAGGTCAAATAAAAAGTCAACTTTTTGAAATTAAAATAAATAATTAAATATATATATATTTATATACCCTCACCCCCTCAGCACTCTCTCTCCACTCCCTCACCCGTCAGTTCTTCAAAATAAAAAAAAGAGAAGCAAAGGAGAGAGGGGCGCGCGACCTCCTCCACGCCGCCACCAGCGCGACACCCCCTCCTAGCGATCGTCGCCCTCCCCTTACCTCCCTCCTTTCCTCCGATGCCCCTCCCCCCTCCTCCCCCCCCCCCCCGACGTGAAAACCCCCATCGCCCAAGCCCTACATCGTCAAAAACAGCCGCCTTATGGCCCACCTCAGGCGCAGCGCCGCCACTCCGGCCAAGCACCCCTCATCCTCTTCGATTTGCGAAAAACAGCCCCTCCCCTCATCCTGGATGAACAAAGTAAGTTTTTATTTATTTTTGTAATTAAAATTTTGATTTACTTTATATGTGTTAGCTTAAGAAGTTGGATTTTCTTACATATGAAATGGTAAAATTAAACCATGATTTTTAATTCATAAAGTAAAGATTTTTATCGTAGAAATTCCATTAGGAAAAGAAAAGAAGTTTATATTTTTATATTAGAAAAGTTTGAATCTTTATATAGTTGAAATGGTGAAGTAAAGATGAGATTTTTATATATGAAGACATAGAGAATAAAAATATAATTTTTATACAGTGATAAGGATAAAAATAGAATTTTAATCTATATAGTAGCAGTGAAAAATAAAATTTTTATCTATATAGTAGCGGTGTAAAAATAGAATTTTTATCTATATAGCAACAATATAAAAATGTGATTTTTATATATGTAGTGAATACGGGCAACGAAAGTGATGAAAGGCGAGCACGACGAAGATTTCTACATATGAAGAGTCGTGGTATTGGATTAGCTAGTCGGTGAGAACTTCTCACTTTAAATCTTGTTTTCTAGTTAAAATATATACTAGGATGCAGACGGTGCTTAGCAGCACCCGACACCCGTCGTCCACAAACCATGGACGACTTGTATGCTTGTTTGATGTGTTGTGAAGTTTGTTTGTGATGTTGATGTGAAATGGATAATAAAACATTCATGTGTTGAAATAAATTAATTATCGTTAAAAATATATTTTTTAACGTGAATGTGAATAAATAAATATTCATTTACAAATCGGACGGTTTGTTTATGTACACCTATTTAAAGGACATTGATTGGGACGATAAATTTTAGATGTCGCCCAATTGCACGAATAATATTCAGTGTTTCTGGATTGAAACCCCACACGGGTGTTGGGATGATATTTGACGTACACTAATCCTAATTGTTTAGTGGTATGTCGATCGTTTGATTGACAGACTGTATGAGCGTTAATTAGTTATATTTAATGCTTATGCAGTTGTGTGATGCACTTTGGATGATGGTTATTATTTATCATTGCTATTATATACATGTGTTGTATGGAATCCATATAATTAACATTATATTGTAATTGACTGAGCCTCATTCCAATTTGGAAAATAAAGAATATTATAAAAATAAACATTCATGTGTTGAATAGAATAAATAGCCATGTTTTGACGATGCTCATGTGTTGAGAATATTCATGTGCTGAAAGAAAAATAAACATTCATGGGTTGAATAGAATAAATAGCCATGTGTTGACGATGCTCATGTGTTGAAAGAAAAATAAATATTCATGTGTTGAAAGAAAAATAAATATTCATGTGTTGAAATAAAAATAAATACTCATGTGTTGAAAGAAATATAGATTCATGTGTTGAATAGAATAAATATTCATTTGTTGAATAGAATAACGAAGTTATTGAAATATATAAAGCCGTGTTGATTAGAGATGTCGAACGATATTTATATCGATTATATTCGTTTTTATAATGATTATAGAAAAGGAAGTGATTTCAAAATATAACGTTTTGAAAATATTATCATTTGTATATCGATGATGTGGAATATTCAATTTTGATTCGAAATTGAATATGAAGTTGAAATCGTTTCGAAAACGAATTTAAAACGATTTATGCAATACGTTTTGAATTGAAATTGACGAAATATATATAATATATATACCTATATTATATATATAATGGCCTGAATAGAACGCGCCGCGCTGCGGCAGTTCGTGAATTTCGATCATTGACTTCGAATGGACATTACGGGAGATCCGACAGTCGGATTCTCCTAAAACCGGAACCGTTGGGTTCGTATCGAAAAGGGCTTTCTAACGAATATTATAGATTTGAAATCTAACGGTTAGATTTGGAATTATGTCCAAATCAAATTTGGAAAAGGTCGTTGTAAGTGCAGTTCGGTGGCCGTTATTGAAAACCGACTGTACGGGCCTTGTTAAAATTATTAAAAATATTAATAATTTGTGTAAAATCATAATATATGGATTGGGAAGAACTGGGGTGAAAAATTCCACATTTTAAAGGATAAAAATAGATTTTTATCGAAATGAACTAGTTTTGAAATGGTTTTGAAAATAACCAGAATTTCCAATAATTTGATTGGAATGGATTTGAATCGAAATTATCTTCGGAATATTTCGATGTTGGATTTCGTGATTATACAGATAGGGTTGCGGAAATTTGAAAGATATATTTATATCGTTATTTCCAGTACGATATTTGTTGGTTTCAGAATTTGATATTGAATATAAGCCGATATATTTTCTATTCAGAGCCTTGTATTTAATATCAAACGTGATTTGGGTTTGTCGTGAATGGTGTCTTCATTAACACTGTTCTTAAACCCAGTTGAGAAAAAGATTAAATCTTTTTATTTAGATTTGATGAAGTGTACCAATTAAATGGTATTTAATTGGAATTGAATTTGAATTGATTTCTGGGGTTTATCGTGAGCGGTGTTTTGACTAACACCTGTTCTTTAACTTGATTAACAATGGAATGTGATTTTGGGTTTATCGTGAATCGTGTTTTAAATGACATTGGTTCTTTAACCCAGTTAAAGACAAGATATTGATTTTTGGGAAGATTAAAACTAAGTGGAGTTTTAGTGAATCTTTAATTAGATTAAAGTGACCGAGGATGGTGTATCACCAGTTTTGCTCCAAAGCGATAGTTAAATCTTTAATTAGATTTAACGTGAAATGATAATTAATATTTACTGATAACACCGTGGTGTTTGATATGGAGTATCACCAGTTTTGCTCCATGAGATGAATAGGTTGGGATTGGAAAATAAAATAAATAATTACTTCGATGTGGTTCGCTAATCCCGACTAGTTTTAATGAATCTTTAATTAGATTTAAGTGATCGAGGATGGAGTATCACCAGTTTTGCTCCAAATAGATAGTTAAATCTTTAATTAGATTTGAACGTGAAATGGTAATTAATATTTACTGATAACACCGTGGTGTTTGATATGGAGTATTACCAGTTTTGCTCCATGAGATGAATAGGTTGGGATTGGGAAATAAAATAAATTATTACTTCGGTGTGGTTCGCTACTCCCGACTAGTTTGGAAAACCATAATATGGTTTGAAATGATATCCAAAGGAAGATCAAAGATTAAATTTAGAAGAATTTATCTTTGATAAAATTAATGGGAACTTTCCCTTAGAATGTGAGTTTTTGAATAAAAGAATATTCTTAATTGGAATCAGGCGTATGTTGCATTTGTGTAACACTTGATTATTATATACGCGGGTTATTCGGGAAGGTCGGGTTCATACCCATTCTGAATAAACGATTCGACGATAAGTTGAAGATGAAGACGGTGTTTGAAGACCGTAAGTCTTCACATCGTTTGGATGATTATTGATGATCTTGATTGGGCTGTACACCTAAGAGGAGGGAATCAGTTGGTGATCGTCCAGACGTACTTGGAGATCGATGGATATGCGAGGAAAGTGCCTCCGGTTTCGTTCAGACCCAGAACGAACTTGTAAATGGACTGTGTGTCTGGCATTAGATTTTATTCTGTGTTGATTGATCTCTATTAAATATACATCTGTTTGGCGGCGGAGAATTTATTCTCATGCTTAACGCCCTTCTCTGAGACGTATGAGCTCAGAGGTCGTATATCGATGGACATCAGTCGCATGGAGTGAATTGCCTGTGTGGCATGCCTAAGTGGAAAATGATCAAGGCTTCTGTTGAAAAGCAAAGTCTTGTGGTTGATGATCAAAGCACGGCCTGTGTGGCATAGCTTTGTGTATAGCGTGAATTTGCGAGCCTCACACCTCGGTATGAGTCAAAAAGGGGATATAGACCGTTGGGAGAACACGACGTTTCTTTCTAGCTATGGGTGATGTCAGTGACCTACCAGCCCTGACATTTATATACTTTTTACCTGTGTGGTTGTTGGAATGCGAGGCGCCTCGATTATATGGTCGATAACTGGCACTATGTGAGCCGACGTACAGACCATTATATAGGTCCTACAGGACCGGGAAACGTGTGTTAAGGAATTGCCAATCCTCAAAAGTAAGAGAGGACCGGCCCAACCGATTCCAAGGATCGCTGTGTGTGGTCCTGAGACATTTGCTAGAGTGTCTCGAACGGAGAGGAGCTTGCCCCTTGCCTCGACTCATGATGGAATCCAATTTCCAGTACGTGATAATTCGGTTTTATTTGTAGAACCTAGTATGGCGACATAGTAGATGGTAGCTATGCCGCCTATGATTGGTACTTATGATTGAAATTGTTTTGACACTATACACTTATAGTAATATCAAAATAATATGTTTTTAAACGTATCAAGCATTCTTTGGCTATTATAAGGTAAAACCCTATCCTCCGGCTTGTGTTGCATTGTGTGATGGGACCTGGGTTTTATAATAGCTTCATTTTTCTTTATTTAGCATTGCGCTGTTTGTTTTATGCACTGGTATTCTTAGGAGAAAACACGTTCCGTGTTGTACGTCGTGGTCCCTTGATTTGCCTAACTTTAAAAATAAAGCTTAATAACTGTTTAGTTCTCACACCAGTCACATGACTGACCTGGAGTTTATTGTTTTAATCTAAACTCTGGGTGCCCCTATTTTCCACACGGGCAGCTAGTAGTTTTGGTTTTGCAGATTTATATTCACAAGATCCTGGTATATAGCTGAAGTGATATTCGGAAAGCTGTGTATCCGTGTATTTCTTCCAGTTGTGTTTTGTATGTTCTTCCGCTGCTATGTAATTTATTGTAATCTCTGATATTTGTCAAATGTGTAATATTTATTCATACTCTGTAATATTCTTGTATTCTGATGGAATTGTTGTAATAAGCAATGAAATGTTCTTCTGTTTGCATTCCGATTGGTCGTGTTCTCAAAACGATCAGGGGATTCGAACGGTCTTGGTCGGTTTAATGATCCATTCGGATCGAGCGAAATTCCTTACCGTTACATTTGGTATCAGAGCTTTGGTTTACAGAGCTCGAGAACAAGACACATTAGAACCAAACGAAAGAATTCATCAGAAATTGGATCAATAATATCCAATTAGAATAGCTCGTTAGAAATGGGATTAGTAGTATCCTAGAGCGAGTCGAAAGAGTGAAAATTTTGAAAAATAAAAATGAAAACAAATTTTGTTTTGAAAGTTAAATTCAATTATACGTATTTGAATATTTTATTTGTATTGAGTTTGGACAATCTAGTATATAAAAATTTCGCGTATATGCGTCATGAACGTATATTCGAAGTTTTAATATACTAGATAGATATAGAATCACATTCTAGACACCCGGGGATAATTCTGATGATGTGGCCACATCATCAGTATTTATGTTCGTGTTTCGAAGGTGTGAAATCCATATATTTCCATTAGACTGGTGTGAGAACCAAAACTAGATAGGGCAATTGTTGTGATTTGGCATCAAAAACATAATTTTCTATATATATATATATCAAAATTATGAATTTGAAACGTTAATTCATTAATTGATTGTTGGTTGTGTTGTTTGATTATTGTTTGATTAATTAAAGGTTGAACCACTAGCCAAATTGAACCAAATATTGAACTGTATTAAAAATGATTACAAATACATGCATATACATGTATATATCTATTGAACAGGTTATAGCAAGGAGGCTAGAGCAGAAGAATAAAACTGTTTGCCCGACAAATAGGTACATGTTTATTGTGTTTATTGGGTTTGGATGATTTTATGAGCCGATTGGCTGTTTCTTTTTCTTTTTGGATTGGTGAGGGCCATGAGAGGCTATTTGAAATATCCCGAAGTCCCCGGTGCAGGGGAGGTTATGGCGAAATTTTTCGAAAATTTAGGGTGTTAGCCAAATTTTGAAAAATTTGAAAAGTTCTTAGAAACTGAAAAGTTGAAGGACTTAAGCCGTAATGGAAATAATGGAAGTTGAGTTGGTTTGTAAAACAACTTTCAACTTCGTTCCTTTTCGGGGACGAAAAGTTTTAAGTGGGGGAGATTGTAACAACCCGGAAATTCTGAGCCAATTTAAAAATTTTATTTTGGCAATTTTGATGAATTTTGATTATTTAAAATAAATTATTTTAAATAATAGCGACAAGAAATTTATTTTGAATAGAACTAGAACATATATATTTATTTAGATCGTCGCTAAAATATAAATAATTATTTATAATTATAAAAGGAATTGAAAATGGCACGGTAGTTTGAAAATTCGATTTCTAATTTCAAATGACTGTACAGGATTCAAAATAAACCGAATTTTAGCGAAACCAAAAATATTCGAATCTAATCGAGAATATCTTTCTAACGAATCCGAGAAATTGAAATTTCATAGCGGGAATCAAAAGTTACAGTTGAAAATTTAGAATAGTCGCTATGGAATTTCGGCCCTTAAAAATGGAAATTTTGCAAACGACCTCGGTTTTCGACGAAACCACTTTTTATGGATCCGTGATGTCAAGTTATTTCTAGGTATCAAAATTTGTAATTTTTCGAATCAATATGTGAGCGTGGCGAAGTTAAACGTGTTTTGACAGTTTCAGTCAATTTCGATCGACCAGAAAATGGCCATTTTTCAAACGTTCTCGGAATTTGACGAAATTTGTTTTGTTAGGACCATATCGTCAATACGAAGCTAGAAAATATTTTTTGGGAATTTTTAGAGTCCGTATGTGGCCCCGGTAAATTGAAATGCGCATTCAAATTCAATATATAGAGTTATATTTTGATTTTGACGAAAACAGATCGAAACAGTCGAATCAGCCTACAATACATATCCCATTTTGTTCAGAATGGGGGTAATTAGCTATGGACGACAGGCGGTGGGTTCAATTTCGAGGTCAAATAAAAGGTTAACTTTTTGAAATTAAAATAAATAATTATATATATATATATTTATTTATATACCCTCACCCCCTCAGCACTCTCTCTCTCTCCACTCCCTCACCCGTCAGTTCTTCAAAATAAAAAAAAAGAAGCAAAGGAGAGAGGGGCGCGCGACCTCCTCCACGCCGCCACCAGCACGACACCCCCTCCTAGCGATCGCCGCCCATCCCTTACCTCCCTTCTCTCCTCTGATGTCCCCCCACTCGACGTGAAAACCCCCATCGCCCAAGCCTTACATCGTCAAAAACCGCCGCCCTACGGCCCACCTTAGGCGCAGCGCCGCCACTCCGACCAAGCACCCCCTCCTCCTCTTCGATTTGCGAAAAACAAACCCTCCCCTCATCTCGGATGAACAAAGTAAGTTTTTATTTATTTTTGTAATTAAAATTTCGATTTACTTTATATTTGTTAGCTTAAGAAGTTGGATTTTCTTATATATGAATTGGTAAGATTAAACCATGATTTTTAATTCATAAAATAAAGATTTTTATCATAGAATTTCCATTAGGAAAAGAAAAGAAGTTTATATTTTTATATTAGAAAAGTTTGAATCTTTATATAGTTGAAATGGTGAAGTAAAGATGAGATTTTTATATATGAAGACATAGAGATTAAACATTCATGTGTTGAATAGAATAAATAGCCATGTGTTGACGATGCTCATGTGTTGAAAGAAAAATAAATATTCATGTGTTGAAAGAAAAATAAATATTCATGTGTTGAAATAAAAATAAATACTCATGTGTTGAAAGAAATATAGATTCATGTGTTGAATAGAATAAATATTCATTTGTTGAATAGAATAACAAAGTTATTGAAATATATAAAGCCGTGTTGATTAGAGATGTCGAACGATATTTATATCGATTATATTTGTTTCTATAATTATTATAGAAAAGGAAGTGATTTCAAAATATAACGTTTTGAAAATATTATCATTTGTATATCGATGATGTGGAATATTCAATTTTGATTCAAAATTGAATATGAAGTTGAAATCGTTTCGAAAACGAATTTAAAACGATTTATACAATACGTTTTGAATTGAAATCGACGAAATATATATAATATACATATTTATTATATATATAATGGTCTGAATAGAACGCGCCGCGCTGCGGCAGTTCGTGAATTTCGACCAATGACTTCGAATGGACATTACGGGAGATCCGATCGTCGGATTCTCCTAAAACCGGAACCGTTGGGTTTGTATCGAAAAGAGCTTTCTAATGATTATTAGAGATTTGAAATCTAACGGTTGGATTTGGAATTATGTCCAAATTAAATTTGGAATAGGTCGTTGTAAGTGCAGTTCGGTGGCCATTATTGAAAACCGACTATACGGGCCTTGATAAAATTATTAAAAATATTAATAATTTGTGTAAAATCATAATATATGGATTGGGAAGAACTGGGGTGAATAATTCCACATTTGAAAGGTTAAAAATAGATTTTTATCGAAATGAACTAGTTTTGAACTAGATTTGAAATGGTTTTGAAAATAACCAGAATTTCCAATAATTGAATTGAATGGATTTGAATCGAAATCATCTTCGGAATATTTCGATGTTGGATTTCGTGATTATACAGATAGGGTTGTGGAAATTTGAAAGATATATTTATATCGTTATTTCCAATACGATATTTGTTGGTTTTAGAATTTGATATTGACTATAAGCCGATATTTTTTCTATTTAGAGCCTTGTATTTAATATCAAACGTGATTTGGGTTTGTCGTGAATGGTGTCTTAATTAACACTGTTCTTAAACCCAGTTGAGAAAAAGATTAAATCTTTCTATTTAGATTTGATGAAGTGTACCAATTAAATGGTATTTAATTGGAATTGAATTTGAATTGATTTCTGGGGTTTATCGTGAGCGGTGTTTTGACTAACACATGTTCTTTAACCGATTGACAATGGAATGTGATTTTGGGTTTATCGTGAATCGTGTTTTAAATGACATTGGTTCTTTAACCCAGTTAAAGACAGGATGTTGATTTTTTGGAAAGATTAAAACTAAGTGGAGTTTTAATGAATCTTTAATTAGATTAATGTGATCGAGGATGGAGTATCACCAGTTTTGCTTCAAAGCGATAGTTAAATTTTTAATTAGATTTGAACGTGAAATAGTAATTAATATTTACCGATAACACCGTGTTGTTAGATATGGAGTATTACCAGTTTTGCTCCATGAGATGAATAGGCTGGGATTGGGAAATAAAATAAATAATTACTTCGGTGTGGTTCGCTAATCCCGACTAGTTTGGAAAACCATAATATGGTTTGAAATGATATCCAAAGGAAGATTAAAGAATAAATTTAGAAGAATTTATCTTTGATAAAATTAATGGGAACTTTCCCTTAGAATGTGAGTTTTTGAATAAAAGAATATTCTGAATTGGAATGAGGCGTATGTTGCGTTTGTGTAACACTTGTTTATTATATACACGGGTTATTCGGGAAGGCCGGGTTCATACCCATTCTGAATAAACGATTCAACGATAAGTCGAAGATGAAGATGGTGTTTGAAGACCGGAAGTCTTCACATCGTTTGGATGATTATTAATGATCTTGATTGGGCTATACACCCAAAAGGAGGGAATCAGTTGGTGATCGTCCAGACGTACTTGGAGATCGATGGATATGCAAGGAAAGTGCCTCCGGTTTCGTTCAGACCCAGAACGAACTTGTAAATGGACAGTGTGTCTGACATTGGATTTTATTCTGTGTTGATTGATGTCTATTAAATATACATCTGTTTGGTGGCAGAGAATTTATTCTCTTTCTTAACGCCCTTCTTTGAGACGTACGAGCTCAGAGGTTGTATATCTATGGACATCAGTCGCATGGAGTGGATTTCCTGTGTGGCATGCCTAAGTGGAAAATGATCAAGGCTTCTATTGAAAAACAAGGTCTTGTGGTTGATGATCAAAGCACGGCCTATGTGGCATAACTTTGTGTATTGCGTGAATTTGCGAGCCTCACAACTCGGTATGAGTCAAAAAGGGATACGAACTGTTGGGAGAACAAGACGTTTCTTTCTAGCTGTGGGTGATGTCAGTGACCTACCAGCCCTGATATTTATATACTTTTTACCTGTGTGGTTGTTGGAATGCGAGGCGCCTCGAATATATGATCGATAACTGGCACTATGTGAGCCGACGTACAGACCATTATATAGGTCCTACAGGACCGGGAAACGTGTGTTAAGGAATTGCCAATCCTCAAAAGTAAGAGAGGACCGACCCGAACGATTCCAAGGATCGCTGTGCGTGGTCCTGAGACATTTGCTAGAGTGTATCGAACGGAGAGGAGCTTGCACCTTGACTCGACTCATGATGGAATCCAATTTCCAATACGTGATAATTCATTTTTATTTGTAGAACCTAGTATGGCGACATAGTAGATGGTAGCTATGCCGCCTATGATTGATACTTATGATTGAAATTGTTTTAACACTATACACTTATAGTAATATCAAAATAATATGTTTTTAAACGTATCAAGCATTATTTGGCTATTATAAGGTAAAACCATATCCTCCGGCTTGTGTTGCATTGTGTGATGGGACCTGGGTCTTATAATAGCTTTATTTTTCTTTATTTAGCATTGCGCTGTTTGTTTTATGCACTGGTATTCTTAGGAGGAAACCCGTTCCGTGTTATACGACGTGGTCCCTTGATTTGCCTAACTTTAAAAATAAAGCTTAATAGCTGTTTTAGTTCTCACACCAGTCACATGACTGACCTGGAGTTTATTGTTTTAACCTAAACTCTGGGTGCCCCTATTTTCCACACGGGCAGCTAGTAGTTTTGGTTTTGCATATTTATATTCACAGGATCCTGGTATATAGCTGAAGCAATATTCGGAAAGCTCTGTATCCGTGTATTTCTTCCAGTTGTGTTTTGTATTTATTTCCGCTACTATGTAATTTATTGTAATCTCTAATATTTGTCAAATGTGTAATATTTATTCATACTCTGTAATATTCTTGTATTCTGATGGAATTGTTGTAATAAGCAATGAAATGTTCTTCTGTTTGCGTTCCGATTGGTCGTGTTCTCAAAACGATTAGGGGATTCGAACGGTCTTGGTCGGTTTAATGATCCATTCGGATCGAGCGAAATTCCTTACCGTTACAAAAAGGTTATCATCAGAGGCATGGAGTGGATTTTCATGAAGTGTTTGCACCAGTGGCAAGATGGGATAAAATCAGATCAATTCTTGCTATTGCTGCAGAAAGAGCTTGGAAAGTGTTTCAACTAGATGTTAAAAGCGTTTTCCTGCATGGAGAACTGAATGAAGATGTTTACGTCTAGAAACCTAAGGGCTTTGAGGTTAGAGACGAATTCGACAAAGTATACAAGTTGAAAAAGCATTATATGGGTTAAAGCAAGCACCGAGAGTCTGGTACAGTCAGATTGAAGGGTATTTTGTGAAAGAAGGGTTCGAAAAATGCTACTGCGAGCACACTCTGTTCGTGAAAAAGGAAGAAGACAACGTCTTGATAATAACCCTTTATGTCGATAATCTTATTTGTATTGGAAACTCAGCTTCTATGCTCCAAGGGTCTAAGAAATAGATGATGGAAGAGTTCTCTATGACTGATCTTAGAAAGATGAATTTTTTCTTGGAGCAGAAGTTGTTTTAGATGAACAAAGGATCTTCATAAATCAACAGAAGTATGCTCAAGAAGCTTTAAAGAAGTATGGAATGGAGGGCTATAATTCGGTGAAGAATCCTATTGTGCATGGCTATAAAGTGACTGAGATAGAGGCCGAAGATGTAGTCGACTCAACCATGTTCAAACAACTTGTTGGAAGTTTAAGGTACCTCACTGCTATTAGACCTGATTTGATTTACTCCGTAAATTTGGTCAGTAGGTACATGGAGAATCCAAATGAGCAACATATGTTGGCTGCAAAAATAATTTTGAGATATGTGCATGGAACATCTGGATACGGTATACGTTACAAGCAAGACATATGGCCGAAACTAGCTGGGTATGTAGGCAACGATTATGCAGGAGACACCGATGATAAGAAGAGCACTCCCGGATATGTTTTCATGCTAGGAGGAAGAGCTATTTCCTGGGCATTAAAGAAGCAACCAATAGTAACTTTTTCCACAACAGAAGCTGAATTTGTAGCAACAACATATGGAGCTTGCCAAGTAGTTTGCTTGAGAAATGTCTTAGAAGAAATCTGGTCTGGTCAAAAAGGAGGTATGATTCTTTTCTGTGATAACAATCCTACTATCAGATTGTCTAAAAATCCGGTGCTATATGGGAGAAGCAAGCATATTCATGTACGGTATCACTTTTTGCACGAATTGGTGAATGAGAGAGTAATTCAACTTGACTATTGCACTACACAAGACCAATTGTCAGACATTACGACTAAGGCAGTCAAGCATGAAATGTTTGAGAAGCTTAAAGGAAGGATGGGAGTATGTTTCAAGGAAGAATAAACTGGAAAGAGCCTTTCAATTTAGGGAAGGAATTGAAGAATATATTCTACTTTATTTTTATTAGCTTTCGTTTGATTAATTCCAAGTTGAATAAGTCTTCCTTATTTGTAGGAGTTAGAACACGTCTTTTGAGTCTCTTTCAATTCTTAGTTGTTTTGATTCAATCTTTCTACTGTAGAGTCTAAAGACCTATTTAAGGACCACTTTGTTTCTTGTTTAATGAGTGAACTTTTTGGGTTTTCTCAGTTTCTTTAGTTCTTCTTGTAGTTTGAACAACAATTTTACTTTTAATCACTAAAGTTTATTTTAAGAAGGGACTGAGCTCTATTTAGGGCCGTCAACTGATACTTTCGAACACGGATAGTGCCATATCCGCATCCAAAATCATTTTCGGATATCGGATATCCGCATCCACGGATACGATGGATATCAAATAATTATCCGCTCTATCAATGGTTGATAAATCAATAAACATAAATGAATTTTTAGCATAATATTAAGTTTTTTCAACCCAGCTGATTACTAAATTACTAAATAAATATGATGATAATGTATATTTTTGAGCAACTAATGTATTTTGACATAATAGATATACTAATTTATTATTTTGTAAAGTTAAACGTCTAATAAACATATAATTTAATCTATAATCATGAAAAAAGTGGGTAGATAATTTTCAGATGCGGATGTTCCTATATTCATATCCATATCCATTTTTTTTGGATCTTGGATATTCATCCGCTTTTCAGATGTGGATGCAGATGGATTTCAGATTTATCGAATATCCATTGATAACCCTACTTCTATTTTAGGAAGAAGCTTTTAGAAAAAAAGAAGGCACATGCGATAAAAGCAGGAGTTTTTAAATTTAGAGTTGATTTTAATTATTTAACCTTTTATTTTATTTGGTTTTTATTCAAACTCTCGCTTTTCGAGGTGACTTGCGTGTTGACGATCAAGGATTCTGGTCCAATCGGATTGAGTCCTGACAGAAATACCAGGTGTAGATCTAGTATATACTAGAAGGAAGTGCGAATTTACATGAATTATATGTGTTTGTTTATTTAATCATAGTTGTAACTTTGGGGACAATAATAGGTACTAACAGGTTAGTATCGAAGCTGGTTATATCTATGTTTTCGTTACTTTTAGCGTTATTTGTCGATTTTTCTACGCAAATTTTAAATGCTTATCCACTACTCTCTAGGGTTTATTGCACGATCCTAGAAAGTGGTATCAGAGCATAGGTAGTAGTTTACACTGAAGATATGTCTAATTCTTATAATGTTTTTTAGGGTCGGTCAATAGTTTGGCCATCTGTGTTTAATGGAATGGTTTGCTTATTGGAAGACTAGCTTGAAAATTTATTTAAACTCTTTTGGCTATGATATTTGGGATATTGTAGAGACAGGATACACTCCACTCACAATGATAATCAATGAATAGAATTTCCCAATTCCAATCGCAAGTGACATTCGGATGATTAGAAATTAGTTTCATTAAATGCTAAAGCTATAAATGCTCTTATTTATCTTCTTGGTAGGACTGAATTTAATTGTCTCTCATTATTTGACTACACGAGAAATTTGGCACACTTCGAAGGTTACACATGAAGGTATATGTCACCATCTTAATCGAAAATGAATTTAATTGTATCTCATTATTTGGCTACATGGGAGATTTGGCAACTTAGGTAAAGTTCGACGGTCCAAAATGGACTGTTTGCCTAACGACTCAAATTTGAGCCATTGGGCTCCTCCCCCTCCCATCCTATAAACACCGTTTTCTTCTTCTCCTCGCCTTCTTCCCATCGTTTCCAACTCTCTTCTCCTAGTTCTAATTTTTTTCCAGTCGATTCCAACTATTTTTCTTCATTATTATATTTTAAACGTTCGTATGTCCAATATATATTTTCCCAATTTTTATGTTTATTCACTTTTTAGTTAAATGGCACACTTGTCTTGTGACGAAAAGGAATTTCGCTCGGTCCGAACCAGTCGCTAAACCGACCCAGGCCGTTCGAAACGCCCTATCGTGTGAGAACATGACAAATCAGAACACATACAAAAAACATTTCATTGTATATTACAACAATGCATCAGATTACAAGAATATACAGAGTATAAAAGAATATTACACAGAAATATCAGAGATTTAAATTACATTTAAATACATCGCAGCAGAAAATAATACAATACACAACTAGAAGGAGATATACGGATACAAAGCTTTCCGGATATCGTTCCAGCTGTAAACCAGGATCCTGTGAATATAAATCTGCAAAACCAAAACTACTAGCTGCCCGTGTCAAAATAAGGGCACCCAGAGTTTAGGTTAAAACAATAAACTCCAGGTCAGTCATGTGACTGGTGTGAGAACTAAAACAGTTATTAATCTTTATTTTTAAAGTTAGGTAAATCAAGGGACCACGCCGTATAACACGGAACGGGTTTCCTCCCAAGAACACCAGTGCATAAAACAAACAGCGCAATGCTAAATAAAGAAAATTGAAGCTGTTATAAGACCCAGGTCCTATCACACAATGCAACGCAAGCCGGGGGATAGGGTTTTCCCTTATAACAGCCAAAGAATGCTTGATACGTTTAAAACAAATCATTTGATACTGCTATAAGTGCATAGTGTATAAAACAACTTCAAATCATAAGTATCAATCATAGGCGGCATGAATGCCCCATAACACTATGTCGCCATATATAAGTTTACAATCAAAACCGCAAGACGTCGTATTGGAAGTTGGGTTATCATTTATGGTATGAACCGAGGCTAGGGGCAAGATCCTCACCGATTTTAGACAATCTAGCCCATGTCTAGGAACAGCCGCAACTGCCCCATGGATCGTCAGGGCCGGTCCACCGATGTGGATTATAATGCCTGAACAATACGTTTCTCCGCCCTTTGGGGCGTAAGCCTGGCCCGTCAGCCGACCAGAAGCATCGGCCGAAACCGATATCACGAGGCGCCTCGCTTTTCAGCAAGTAATAATAAGCAACATCCACATGAGTCAAACTCGTCAGCCAGTTCAAGCACTGACGCCACTCCTAGCTAGAAAGAAAACGTATGTCCCCCCTGAGGTCCGTCTCCCGTTTTTGGTTCATACCGGGTGTGAAACTCGCGAATTAAACGTTACACAAAGCTACGCCACAAAGGCCTTGCTTCGATCATCAACCACAAGACTTTGCTTTTCAACAGAAGCCTTGATCATTTGCCACTTAAGCATGCCACACAGGCAATTCACTCCATGCGATTGATATCCATCAATATATAACCCCTGAGCTCGTACGTCTCAGAGAAGGGCGTTAAGCAAGAGAATAAATTCTACGCCGCCAAACAGATATATATTTAATAGAGATCAATCACACGGACTAAAATCCAATGTCAGACACACAGTCCATTTACAAGTCCGTTCTGGGGCTGAACGAAACCGGAGGCACCTAGTACCCCGCACATCCATTGATCTCCAAGTACGTCTGGACGATCACCAACTGTTTCCATCTTCTTGGGTGTACAACCCAATCAAGATCATCAGTAATCACCCAAACGACGTGAAGACCTCCGGTCTTCGACCATCGTCTTCATCTCCGACTTATCTTCGTATCAGTTATTCAGAATGGGATAAACCCGGTCTTTCCGAATAACTCGCGTATATTTTAAATAAATGTTACACAAACACAACATACGCCTCATTCCAATTTATCAGTCACTAACCGTAAATTAATCAAGAGAATAATTCCCCAAATATTAACCCCGAAGGCCGAAACCAACATCAGATCAATATCCAGAAAACCATTCTGCTTGGCTAACCGACAGTTAGTTTCTAAATTTCACATTCATAGGGAAAGGTTCCCATTAATTTTATCAAAGATAAATTCTTTAATTTATTCTTTAATCTACTTTTGAATATCCATTCAAACTAGTCGGGATTAACGAACTTTACCGAAGTAATCATTTGTTTTAATTTCCCAATCCCAACCTATTCATCCCATGACGTAAAACTGGTTATACTTCATATCTAACACCACGGTGTTATCGGTAAATTCAATTACCATTTCACGTTCAAATCTAATTAAAGATTTAACTATCGCCTGGAGCAAAACTGGTGGTACTCCATTTTCGTTCTTTTCAATCTAATTAAAGATTCATTAAAACTCCACTTAGTTTTAATCTTTAACTGGGTTAAAGAATCAGTGTCATTTAAAACACAGTTCACGATAAACCCAAAATCACATTCATTAATTATCGGGTTAAAGAACGAGTGTTATTTAAAACACTGTCCACGATAAACCCAAAAATCAATATCAATTCAATTCCAATTAAATATTATTTAATTGGTACACTTTATTAAATCTAAATAAAAAGATTTAATCTTTTCTCAACTGGGTTCAAGAACAGCGTTAGCGAAGACACCATTCACGACAAACCCAAATCACATTTGATATTCAATACAAGGCTCTGAATAGAAAATATATCGGCTTATATTCAATATCAAATTCTACGACTAACAAATGTCGTATTGGAAATAACGATATAAATATATATCTTTCAAATTTCCATAACAACATCTGTATAATCACGAATTCCAACATCGAAATATTCCGAAGACAATTTCGATTCAAATCCACTCTAATGCAATCATTGGAAATTCTGGTTATTTTTAAAACCCTTTTCAAATTCAATTTATTTATTTAAAAATAAATAGAATTATAATTCTCGTTCAAAACTAGTTCATTTCGTTAAAAATCTATTTTTATCTTTTCAAATATGGAGTTTTTCATCCCAATTCTTTCTAAATCATTTCTTGTGATTTTACACAAATTATTGATATTTTTAATAATTTTATCAAGGCCCGTACAGTCGATTTCCATCAACGGCCATCGAACTGCACTTACAGCGACCTTTTTCAAATTTGATTTGGACATAATTCCAAATCCAACCGTTAGATTTCAAATTTCTAATATTCGTTAGAAAGCTCTTTTCGATACGAACCCAACGGTTCTGGTTTTAGGAGAATCCGACGGACGGATCTCCCGTAATGTCCGTTTGAAATAAATGGCCGAAATTCACGAACTTCCGCGGCGCGACGCGTTCTATTCAGGCCATTATATTATATATATAATATATATTTCGTCGATTTCTATTTAAAACGAATTATATAAATAGTTTTAAATTCGTTTCAAAAGCAATTTCAACTTCCATTTCAATTCAAATCAAAATTGAATTCTTCTTTATAAATTCGTTTTAAAATTCATTTCTATTCAATTCAAATTTCAATTCAATTTGAATTCATTTCAATTTGTTTCCAATTCAATTCGAATTCGTTTTCAATTCAATTCGAATTCGTTTTCATTTCATTTCATTTCGAAATCGTTTTATATTTAATACATTTCGAAATCGTTTTATATTTAATACATTTCGAAATCGTTTTATATTTAATACATTTCGAAATCGCTTTATATTCAATACATTTCGAAATTGCTTTTCGATATTCATTTTAAAATGAATAAAATCGATATAAATATCGTTCAGGTCAAAATGGCGTCAATCTAATCAACACGGCTTCATATACTTCTGTTTTCAAATATTCTATTTTCAAATATTTCGTTTCAAATATTTCTATTTCAAATATTTCGTTTCAAATATTTCTATTATTAAAATATTTCGTTCAACACATGACTAATCTCAACGGATGAGTACAGTCAACACATGAACCTTTATTTTATATTAATAAAGAAGTAAATTTTATTATTAAAATATTTCGTTCAACACATGACTAATCTCAACGGATGAGTACAGTCAACACAAGAACCTTTATTTTATATTATTATTTATTTTCTAAATTGGAATGAGGCCCAATCAATCACCATATAAAATTAATTATATGGATTTTCATACATCACACGCATATAATAGCATTGAAAAATAATCAACCATCAACCAAAGTGCACTACACTGTATAAGCATCAAATATAGATATATAACGCTTATAACAGCCTGTCAATCAATCGATCGACATATTTAATTAATCAGGATGAGTGAACTTCAAACTTCATCCCAACACCCGTGTGGGGTTTCAACCAATCAAACACAGATTTTATTTGTGCAGTTGGGCGATGTGTGAAATTTATCGTTCCAATCAATGTCCTTCAAATCGGTGTACATAAACAAACCGTCCGGTTTGTAAATGAATATTTATTTATTCACATTCACTATATTCATATTCACGTTAAAATTTATATTTTTAACGATAAAACATTTTATTTCAACATATGAATTTCTATTCAGTTCATTCTTTAAATAAAATGATATTTTTATTTTTCTAACATATTTTAGAAAATTTCGACGGCATAACGGCACGATACTAGAAACGGGACGAGGCCTAGCCTTATCCCCGGTCTAGTGAAGGCCCACGCAATTCACACATCAATCAAATCAATTTCATTTCACCAAACAATTCAATTCAAACCAAATCATCTAACTAATCTATGCAACCAAACAAACAAGTCCATGGTCTGTGGACGATTGTGTCGGGTGCTACTAAGCACCGTCTGCATCCTAGTATATATATATAACTAGAAAAAGAAATTGAAAGGTGAGAAATTCTCACCAAAAGCTATCCAATCATCTTGACTCTTCATTTATAGAAGTCTTCATCGTTATCGCCTTTCGTCACTTTCGTTGCCCGTAGCCACTACATATGTAAAAATCGAATTTTTACTTCGCTATTCAATATATAAAAATCGAATTTTTACTTCGATGTTCAATATATAAAAATCACATTTTTACTTCGATGTCCAATATATAAAAATCACATTTTTACTTCGATGTCCAATATATAAAAATCACATTCTTACTTCGATGTCCAATATATAAAAATCACATTTTTACTTCGATGTTCAATATATAAAAATCGAATCTTTTCATCGCTATTCAATATATAAAAATCGAATTTTTTCTTCGCTATTCAATATATAAAAATCGAATTTTTACTTCGATGTTCAATATATAAAAATCACATTTTTACTTCGATGTTCAATATATAAAAATCACATTTTTACTTCGATGTTCAATATATAAAAATCACATTTTTACTTCGATGTTCAATATATAAAAATCGAATCTTTTCATACATTAAAAATCCAAACTTTCTTGATTATAAAAATCTCATTTTTATATTCTAGTCATCTAAATTAAAATCAAATCTTTATGTTGTAAAAAAAAAATATTTTCTATATTAAACTGATTTTAAATTACACTTCATAAATCAGAAAACAGAATTTAAATAAATAAAAACTCACCGGCTTGGCTTGGATGTCGGACTGCCCTAGGGGGGCGCTCACGGTGGTGCTCCATTGGTCGGAGGTGATCCCGGTTAAGGAGAGGGAGGAAAAGCGAGAGAGAAAGGGAAGGAGAGGGTCCGGGGGTGACGATTAGTGCTAGAGGGAGGGGAGCGATGACGTCAGGTGGTCGGAAAGGGGGGGGGCGACGCGGGCTAGGGCTGGATCGGGTTTGGGGTTTTGATAGGAGGGAGGTGCGAGGACGGGGAGAGATCGACTGAGAGGGGGGGGGGGGGTTCGCTCGTGGCGCGATGGGGAGGCGGCTCGACGGTGGGTTGAACGGAGGAGGGCGGCGGCGGGTTTTGTCTCGACATTTTTTTTCTTTTTTCTTTGAAAAAGTGAACGGGGGGGGGGGGGGGGAGGGGGGGCCTGAGAGAAGGTATGGGGAGGAGAGAGTTTTTTTTATTTTTATTATTATTTTTTTATTTTAATTTCAAAATGTTGACTTTTACATACGACCTCTAAACGAGGCCCACCGCCTGTCGTCCATAGCGTATTACCCCCATTCCGAACACAATGGGATATGTATCGTAAGCTGATTCGATCGTTTCGATCCGTTTCCATTAAAATCAACATATAACTCTATATATTGATTTCGAACGCGCAATTCAATTTACTAGGGTCACATACGAACTCTAAAAATTCCCGAAAAATATTTTCTAGTTTCGTATTGACGATACGGTCCTAACAAAACTAGTTTCGTCGAATTCTGAGACCGTTTGAAAAATGGCCAATTTCCAGTCGATTAAAATCAACTGAAACTGGTCAAACGCGTTTTCCTTTGCCACGCTCACATATTGATTCGAAAAATTACGAAATTTGAAACCTAGCAATAATTTAACATCGCGGACCCAACAAAAGTGGTTTCGTCGAATTTCGAGGTCGTTTGCAAAATTTCCATTTTTAAGGGCCTGAATTCCATAGCGACTATTCAGAATTTTCTACTGGATATATCTTTTGATTCCCGCTATGAAATTTTGATTTTTCGGATTCGTTGGAAAGATATTATCAAATAGATCCTAATGTTTTTGGTTTCACTAAAATCCGGATTGTTTTGCACCCGGTACATTCAATTGAAGTTTGAAATCGAATTATCGAACTACCGCGCCATTTTCAATTCTATTTATAATTATATATAATTATTTATATCCTAACGACGACGTATATAATATATACGTTCGAATTATATTCAAAATAAATTTCCCGTTGATTTTATTTAAAATAATCTATTTTAAATATAGGAAATTCGCTATATTTGCCAAAATAAAAATTTTAAACTGGCCCAGATTTTCCGGGTTATTACAATCTCCCCCACTTAAAACTTTTCGTCCCCGAAAAGGAACAAAGTCGAAAGTGGTTTGATTAATCAACTCTATGCTCGATTTGGCTTCCATTCTCCAACTTTTCAGTTTCTGAGAATTTTCAAATTTTCAAAAATTTGACTAACACCCTAAATTTTCGAAAAATTTCGCCATAACCTCCCCTGCACCGGGAGCATCGGGGAATTTCAAATAGCTTCCCCGGTCCTTCTAATCTCAAAAAGAAAAAGAAAAAGCCAAGCGGCTAGCCAATAGGCTCATAAAATCATCATCACCCAAACAAAACAGTAAATTATAGTAAACATGTACCTATTTGTCGGGCAAACAAATTTTATTCTTCGGCTCTAGCCTCCTTGCTATGACCTGATCAATGTGAGTACATATATATGCAAGCATATGCGACCAATTTTCAATACAATTCAATATTTGATTCAGTTAGGCATAATGGTTCAAAATTATCAAACAATTAAACAAACAACACAAACATCAATCAATTAGTGAATTATCATTTGAAATTCATAACTTTGATATATAGTCAAAAATCTCATTTTTGATGCCAAATCACAACAATAGATCCTATATAGTTTTTGGTTCTCACACCAGTCAATAGGAAATATATAGAAATCCCACCTTCGAAACTCGAACATAAATGTTGATGATGCGATCACTATCATCAATATCATCTCCGGGCGACTAGAGTGTGATGCTATATCTATCCAATATATTAAAATTTCAAATACACGTTTGCAAGGCGTATATGCAAAATCTTTATATACTGGACTGTCCAAATAAATACAAATAAATAATCAAATACGAATAATTGATTTAAATTTTCAAAACAAAATTTGTTTTCATTTGAAAAATAAACTCTTCACACTCGTTCTAGGATACTACGGATCCCATCTCTAACGAGTCATTCCCGTTGGATATTACTAATCCAGTTTCTGATGAATTCTTTCGTATGGTTCTAATGTGCCTTGTTCTCTGAGCTTTGTAAACCAAAGCTCTGATACCAACCGTGACGAAAAGGAATTTCGCTCGGTCCGAACCAGTCGCTAAACCGACCCAGGCCGTTCGAAACGCCCTATCGTGTGAGAACATGACAAATCAGAACGCATACAAAAGAACATTTCACTGTATATTACAACAATGCATCAGATTACAAGAATATACAGAGTATAAAAGAATATTACACAGAAATATCAGAGATTTAAATTACATTTAAATACATCGCAGCGAAAAATAATACAATACACAACTAGAAGGAGATATACGGATACAAAGCTTTTCGGATATCGTTCCAGCTGTAAACCAGGATCCTATGAATATAAATCTGCAAAACCAAAACTACTAGCTGCCCGTGTCAAAATAAGGGCACCCAGAGTTTAGGTTAAAACAATAAACTCCAGGTCAGTCATGTGACTGGTGTGAGAACTAAAACAGTTATTAATCTTTATTTTTAAAGTTAGGTAAATCAAGGGACCACGCCGTATAACACGGAACGGGTTTCCTCCCAAGAACACCAGTGCATAAAACAAACAGCGCAATGCTAAATAAAGAAAAATGGAGCTGTTATAAGACCCAGGTCCTATCACACAATGCAACGCAAGCCGGGGGATAGGGTTTTCCCTTATAACAGCCAAAGAATGATTGATACGTTTAAAACAAATCATTTGATACTGCTATAAGTGCATAGTGTATAAAACAACTTCAAATCATAAGTATCAATCATAGGCGGCATGAATGCCCCATAACACTATGTCGCCATATATAAGTTTACAATCAAAACCGCAAGACGTCGTATTGGAAGTTGGGTTATCATTTATGGTATGAACCGAGGCTAGGGGCAAGATCCTCACCGATTTTAGACAATCTAGCCCATGTATAGGAACAGCCGCAACTGCCCCATGGATCGTCAGGGCCGGTCCACCGATGTGGATTATAATGCCTGAACAATACGTTTCTCCGCCCTTTGGGGCGTAAGCCTGGCCCGTCAGCCGACCAGAAGCATCGGCCGAAACCGATATCACGAGGCGCCTCGCTTTTCAGCAAGTAATAATAAGAAACATCCACATGAGTCAAACTCGTCAGCCAATTCAAGCACTGACGCCACTCCTAGCTAGAAAGAAAACGCATGTCCCCCCTGAGGTCCGTCTCCCGTTTTTGGTTCATACCGGGTGTGAAACTCGCGAATTAAACGTTACACAAAGCTACGCCACAAAGGCCTTGCTTCGATCATCAACCACAAGACTTTGCTTTTCAACAGAAGCCTTGATCATTTGCCACTTAAGCATGCCACACAGGCAATTCACTCCATGCGATTGATATCCATCAATATATAACCCCTGAGCTCGTACGTCTCAGAGAAGGGCGTTAAGCAAGAGAATAAATTCTCCGCCGCCAAACAGATATATATTTAATAGAGATCAATCACACGGACTAAAATCCAATGTCAGACACACAGTCCATTTACAAGTCCGTTCTGGGGCTGAACGAAACCGGAGGCACCTAGTACCCCGCACATCCATTGATCTCCAAGTACGTCTGGACGATCACCAACTGTTTCCATCTTCTTGGGTGTACAACCCAATCAAGATCATCAGTAATCACCCAAACGACGTGAAGACCTCCGGTCTTCGACCATCGTCTTCATCTTCGACTTATCGTCGTATCAGTTATTCAGAATGGGATAAACCCGGTCTTTCCGAATAACTCGCGTATATTTTAAATAAATGTTACACAAACACAACATACGCCTCATTCCAATTTATCAGTCACTAACCGTAAATTAATCAAGAGAATAATTCCCCAAATATTAACCCCGAAGGCCGAAACCAACATCAGATCAATATCCAGAAAACCATTCTGCTTGGCTAACCGACAGTTAGTTTCTAAATTTCACATTCATAGGGAAAGGTTCCCATTAATTTTATCAAAGATAAATTCTTTAATTTATTCTTTAATCTACTTTTGAATATCCATTCAAACTAGTCGGGATTAACGAACTTTACCGAAGTAATCATTTGTTTTAATTTCCCAATCCCAACCTATTCATCCCATGAAGTAAAACTGGTTATACTTCATATCTAACACCACGGTGTTATCGGTAAATTCAATTACCATTTCACGTTCAAATCTAATTAAAGATTTAACTATCGCCTGGAGCAAAACTGGTGGTACTCCATTTTCGATCTTTTCAATCTAATTAAAGATTCATTAAAACTCCACTTAGTTTTAATCTTTAACTGGGTTAAAGAATCAGTGTCATTTAAAACACAGTTCACGATAAACCCAAAATCACATTCATTAATTATCGGGTTAAAGAACGAGTGTTATTTAAAACACTGTCCACGATAAACCCAAAAATCAATATCAATTCAATTCCAATTAAATATTATTTAATTGGTACACTTCATTAAATCTAAATAAAAAGATTTAATCTTTTCTCAACCGGTTTCAAGAACAGCGTTAGTGAAGACACCATTCACGACAAACCCAAACCACATTTGATATTCAATACAAGGCTCTGAATAGAAAATATATCGGCTTATATTCAATATCAAATTCTACGACTAACAAATGTCGTATTGGAAATAACGATATAAATATATATCTTTCAAATTTCCATAACAACATCTGTATAATCACGAATTCCAACATCGAAATATTCCGAAGACAATTTCGATTCAAATCCACTCTAATGCAATCATTGGAAATTCTGGTTATTTTTAAAACCCTTTTCAAATTCAATTTATTTATTTAAAAATAAATAGAATTATAATTCTAGTTCAAAACTAGTTCATTTCGATAAAAATCTATTTTTATCTTTTCAAATATGGAGTTTTTCATCCCAATTCTTTCTAAATCATTTCTTGTGATTTTACACAAATTATTGATATTTTTAATAATTTTATCAAGGCCCGTACAGTCGATTTCCATCAACGGCCATCGAACTGCACTTACAGCGACCTTTTTCAAATTTGATTTGGACGTAATTCCAAATCCAACCGTTAGATTTCAAATTTCTAATATTCATTAGAAAGCTCTTTTCGATACGAACCCAACGGTTCCGGTTTTAGGAGAATCCGACGGTCGGATCTCCCATAATGTCCGTTTGAAATAAATGGCCGAAATTCACGAACTGCCGCGGCGCGGCGCGTTCTATTCAGGCCATTATATTATATATGTAATATATATAATATATATTTCGTCGATTTCTATTTAAAACGAATTATATAAATAGTTTTAAATTCGTTTCAAAAGCAATTTCAACTTCCATTTCAATTCAAATCAAAATTGAATTCTTCTTTATAAATTCGTTTTAAAATTCATTTCTATTCAATTCAAATTTCAATTCAATTTGAATTCATTTCAATTTGTTTCCAATTCAATTCGAATTCATTTTCAATTTAATTCGAATTCGTTTTCAATTCATTTCATTTCGAAATCGTTTTATATTTAATACATTTCGAAATCGTTTTATATTTAATACATTTCGAAATCGTTTTATATTTAATACATTTCGAAATCGCTTTATATTCAATACATTTCGAAATCGCTTTATATTCAATACATTTCGAAATTGCTTTTCGATATTCATTTTAAAATGAATAAAATCGATATAAATATCGTTCACGTCAAAATGGCGTCAATCTAATCAACACGGCTACATATACTTCTATTTTCAAATATTCTATTTTCAAATATTTCGTTTCAAATATTTCTATTTCAAATATTTCGTTTCAAATATTTCTATTATTAAAATATTTCGTTCAACACATGACTAATCTCAACGGATGAGTACAGTCAACACATGAACCTTTATTTTATATTAATAAAGAAGTAAATTTTATTATTAAAATATTTCGTTCAACACATGACTAATCTCAACGGATGAGTACAGTCAACACAAGAACCTTTATTTTATATTATTCTTTATTTTCTAAATTGGAATGAGGCCCAATCAATCACCATATAAAATTAATTATATGGATTTTCATACATCACACGCATATAATAGCATTGAAAAATAATCAACCATCAACCAAAGTGCACTACACTGTATAAGCATCAAATATAGATATATAACGCTTATAACAGCCTGTCAATCAATCGATCGACATATTTAATCAATCAGGATGAGTGAACTTCAAACTTCATCCCAACACCCGTGTGGGGTTTCAACCAATCAAACACAGATTTTATTTGTGCAGTTGGGCGATGTGTGAAATTTATCGTTCCAATCAATGTCCTTCAAATCGGTGTACATAAACAAACCGTCCGGTTTGTAAATGAATATTTATTTATTCACATTCACTATATTCATATTCACGTTAAAATTTATATTTTTAACGATAAAACATTTTATTTCAACATATGAATTTCTATTCAGTTCATTCTTTAAATAAAATGATATTTTTATTTTTCTAACATATTTTAGAAAATTTCGACGGCATAACGGCACGATACTAGAAACGGGACGAGGCCTAGCCTTATCCCCGGTCTAGTGAAGGCCCACGCCATTCACACATCAATCAAATCAATTTCATTTCATCAAACAATTCAATTCAAACCAAATCATCTAACTAATCTATGCAACCAAACAAACAAGTCCATGGTCTGTGGACGATTGTGTCGGGTGCTACTAAGCACCGTCTGCATCCTAGTATATATATAACTAGAAAAAGAAATTGAAAGGTGAGAAATTCTCACCAAAAGCTATCCAATCATCTTGACTCTTCATTTATAGAAGTCTTCATCGTTATCGCCTTTCGTCACTTTCGTTGCCCGTAGCCACTACATATGTAAAAATCGAATTTTTACTTCGCTATTCAATATATAAAAATCGATTTTTTACTTCGATGTTCAATATATAAAAATCACATTTTTACTTCGATGTCCAATATATAAAAATCATATTTTTACTTCGATGTCCAATATATAAAAATCACATTTTTACTTCGATGTCCAATATATAAAAATCACATTTTTACTTCGATGTTCAATATATAAAAATCGAATCTTTTCATCGCTATTCAATATATAAAAATCGAATTTTTTCTTCGCTATTCAATATATAAAAATCGAATTTTTACTTCGATGTTCAATATATAAAAATCACATTTTTACTTCGATGTTCAATATATAAAAATCACATTTTTACTTCGATGTTCAATATATAAAAATCGAATCTTTTCATACATTAAAAATCCAAACTTTCTTGATTATAAAAATCTCATTTTTATATTCTAGTCATCTAAATTAAAATCAAATCTTTATGTTGTAAAAATAATATATTTTCTATATTAAACTGATTTTAAATTACACTTCATAAATCAAAAAACAAAATTTAAATAAATAAAAACTCACCGGCTTGGCTTGGATGTCGGACTGCCCTAGGGGGGGCGCTCACGGTGGTGCTCCATTGGTCGGAGGTGATCCCGGTTAAGGAGAGGGAGGAAAAGCGAGAGAGAAAGGGAAGGAGAGGGTCCGGGGGTGACGATTAGTGCTAGAGGGAGGGGAGCGATGACGTCAGGTGGTCGGAAAGGGGGGGGGGGGCGACGCGGGCTAGGGCTGGATCGGGTTTGGGGTTTTGATAGGAGGGAGGTGCGAGGACGGGGAGAGATCGACTGAGAGGGGGGGGGTTCGCTCGTGGCGCGATGGGGAGGCGTCTCGAAAGTGGGTTGAACGGAGGAGG
This sequence comes from Allium sativum, assembly GCA_030737875.1. Lineage (NCBI taxonomy): Eukaryota > Viridiplantae > Streptophyta > Magnoliopsida > Asparagales > Amaryllidaceae > Allium > Allium sativum. The sequence continues at coordinate 841,534,376 of CM060926.1, forward strand.
GCGGCGGCGGGTTTTGTCTCGACATTTTTTTTCTTTTTTCTTTGAAAAAGTGAACGGGGGGGGGGGGGGGGGGGGGGCTGAGAGAAGGTATGGGGAGGAGAGAGTTTTTTTTTTATTTTTTTATTTTAATTTCAAAATGTTGACTTTTACATACGACCTTTAAACGAGGCCCACCGCCTGTCGTCCATAGCGTATTACCCCCATTCCGAACACAATGGGATATGTATCGTAAGCTGATTCGATCGTTTCGATCCGTTTCCATTAAAATCAACATATAACTCTATATATTGATTTCGAACGCGCAATTCAATTTACTGGGGTCACATACGAACTCTAAAAATTCCCAAAAAATATTTTCTAGCTTCGTATTGACGATACGGTCCTAACAAAACTAGTTTCGTCGAATTCTGAGACCGTTTGAAAAATGGCCAATTTCCAGTCGATTAAAATCAATTGAAACTGGTCAAACGCGTTTTCCTTTGCCACGCTCACATATTGATTCGAAAAATTACGAAATTTGAATCCTAGCAATAATTTAACATCGCGGACCCAACAAAAGTGGTTTCGTCGAATTCCGAGGTCGTTTGCAAAATTTCCATTTTTAAGGGCCTGAATTCCATAGCGACTATTCAGAATTTTCTACTGGACATATCTTTTGATTCCCGCTATGAAATTTTGATTTTTCGGATTCGTTGGAAAGATATTATCAAATAGATCCTAATGTTTTTGGTTTCACTAAAATCCGGATTGTTTTGCACCCGGTACATTCAATTGAAGTTTGAAATCGAATTATCGAACTATCGCGCCATTTTCAATTCTATTTATAATTATATATAATTATTTATATCCTAACGACGACGTATATAATATATACGTTCGAATTATATTCAAAATAAATTTCCCGTTGATTTTATTTAAAATAATCTATTTTAAATATAGAAAATTCGCTATATTTGCCAAAATAAAAATTTTAAACTGGCCCAGATTTTCCGGGTTATTACATGTCTACCTCTGGTTCAGGATGTTCATCCATGCCCATAGCAACATAGATAGTAGAAAGAATGGAAGCTTTCATAAAAACCTGTCTCAATCATAGTCAACTCAAAGGTACAGGGAGATTTTTGACCACAATTCAAAGGGAAATTAATGAGCAGTTCGATAATGATTTGACGTAGACCTAGATAAGAAAAAAAAGAGATAATCTAAAGAGGGTTTGGACAGCTTAGAACGATTTGCTTCAGATTCCAGGTAGTGTATGAGATGCTGTTCAGGACCTCCTCACCGACTCAGACGAATGTTGGAGCGATCCTGCACGCCTGTACCAGAGGTTCAGGAGAAATACACCTCTAATGTTTCAAGAGCAAGATGAGCTTTTCGGTGGCTGCATAGGGAAAGGAACCTACAGGTATGAGATTCCCCCATCATCATAACCATTTACTGCAGCCAATATAGCTCTATATCATGTTATTCTGAGTGGAGGGAGCCCACTACTAGTTTAGTCTACACGCCGACAGATGTCACACAATACGTCTAGTAGACAAGCTACCACACAACCCTCGTTCATTAAAACAGATTGTTTCTCAATCGCGGTGGGACGTTGCTTCTTTGTTCTCTCCACCATTACTAACGTTGAAAAATGAGAGATTATTGAGATTTTTCTCATCGACCTATCAATCTTGGATGTGGTGGAAATACTATCTGACCGAGACTTGCTTGGTTATATAAGTTATCAACTGAGAAATTTCTGTCATCGTTAACACTGTATTGTATTTCTTCGTTTTATTAGTTTATGTAATATTATTATGTATTGGACTATTCTGTTTGGTTAACTATATTATTTTGTATTAATGATACTGTTACGTTTTAAACATTAATTAATTAAATTACAAAACAAAAATAAAATGGTCTGCTTAAACCCTTAAACGCAATCTCCGCTAACTAAAATACCCCGTTATAATACCCCATTACCTCATTAAAATACCCCGCTAACGCTATCTTCAAACACACCCTTAGAACATGTATATGTCACCGTCTTAATCAAAAATGAATTAAATTTCCTTCGTTATTGTATATTCTATGACTATCTTAATCAGAAATTTGGCACATGTAGTTACACATAAATGTAGATTCTAGTTGCAGAACTCCCAGGAACGTATCAAATAACTGTCCTCTCTAATGACTTGTTAAGTATTACCTTAACATGTCAAAGTAAAGGCGGATGCATCGGGTTCGGATTGTGAATCCATGGCATTGTCATTACTAAAACGCTAGAGTAGATTGCTTCTGTTTACACACATAAATGTTGATGTAAATTTGAAAACGGGCATCTTTAATAATTCTAAATAAGACGTAAGGCAAAACTGATAAATCAAATAATGTTGTAATATGTAAAAGTAATAAGAGTGAATATGCTAATATGCTAAGGGACTTTACTGCAATTTACATGACATGTAGACTCTATAAATAGAGGAATCGTTTACTTTATTTGTACACCTGAATCAATAGAAATGAAAAGTCTTTCCCTTATCTCTTCTATTCTCTCCAACGACTTCTCCTTTTATATCTATTCTATTTTATTTTGTAACACGTTATCAACACGAGATTATATTAGAGCTACTTGTTGAAATCTTCTAGATCAACGTCTATGAATTTTCCATGTAAGTACTTTTATTTGAGGATTCTTAATTCATGGATTTCTAGATTCGTTCTACAATTATTTTCCGTTTGAGATCTTTGATTAATGAATCTATGAATTTGTTATTTTTTCCTATTCTTCTAGATCTGATTCAAACTTTTAGATCCCTTTTTCTATTTTTTTGTAGATCTAGATTGGTTTCTAATAGATCTAATTATTTTTATTGACCCTAAATATGTGTCTAGATTTATTATTTCAATTTTTTACGGATCTAATTTTGAGTTTTCCTAATGATGGAAATTTGATTATACATAATTGTTTTCATTGTTCCGGTAACTTGGAGGAATTTTCTATCATTTGAATATGCACATGACTTCAGGTCATTCAATATTGATGTCAATCAACCTTTTGAATTACTAAATAATATATGCATAATTTATAATATGTGCTCATAACAACTTCAGGTTCTTAATTAAATATTCGCATATATGTACATACGTGCGTCCATGTATCAAAAATTTAATTCATTTGCATATTCTGTCTCATTCAAGTTATCGATTTTAGAAAAAATTGTCTATAAGGTTCCAAATCATTAATTTTTTCTTATCAAGATATGTCAATGTGGATCTTAAAAACTATATAGTGATCGTCTCAGTTTTAATAAGCACATCGACTTTGCTTCAGGAAACTTATATCCATATGGGATTCTCATGTAAATATCGGCATCCAGTTCACCTTGTAGGTAAGTTGCTACAACATCAGTTAATCTTATATCAAGCTTCTCTAAAACTATAAGGCTTATCAAATATCAAAATGTTATGACATCCATAATACGAGAGTATGTTTCTCTAAAGTCAACCTGGTCTCTCCGAGAAACTTTATGCAATAAGCCATGCCTTTTATTGAAACTTTTCCTTCACAAATATTTTTTCCACTGGGTTTTTGTCAGTAAGGTGTTTAATGAGACATTCTCTTGATCCTGAAGTATCAACCCTCATCATAACATTGTAAAACATGTTACCTAAAGATGAAAAAAAGTTGCACTCTTTTCGTTATTTATGATTTTTCCCACATGGTTTTTCATAAAAGGGTTTTTAATGAGGCAATTATTTTATCATCTTCACATACCCATATTCAAGGGGGAGTGTTGTAATACGTAAAAGTAATAAGAGTGAATATGCTAATATGCTAAGGAACTTTACTGCAATTTACATGACATGTAGACTCTATAAATAAGGGATTGTTTACATTGTTTGTACAGCTGAATCAATAGAAATGAAAAGTCTCTCATTTATCTCTTCTATTCTCTCCAATGGATTATCCTTTTATATATATATATTATGTATTATTTTATAACAAATAATACATTAATTTATGCACTAGAGCTCCATCTGTTTTGTTAATCATGCTAATTATTTATTAAACTCAATGAAAATAATGCATTAATAACTTCAGCACAATAATTCAAAATATACATATATTTTTAAGTTTGCTAAATAATGTGCATTTAAAACATATATAGTAGTCTTTCAAATGCGGTATGAGCACGGTATGACATAGACAAGCTAGTTAGGTGGAATTAAGATGGATGAACTTCCGATTAAATTAGATCCAAATGCACCATGTATTTTATGAATTCTTCTGAATTTAGTTGTCACTCAGTATTGTGACTTCAATGTCACTATGAATGTACTCCTACCAATACCCAGCCCTAACTAGCTCTTAACAGTATATTGCCTCTTATCATTCCATCCAACGTCCACTAGTGACATATTTACAATGTTTGGATCTCCTATTTTGATTGGACTCTCAAGAGTGTCCTTATATAGTTGTTCATCCGCCAAATGGTAACACCCTGAGTCTAATAAGATATATGTCCCTCCATCTCTTAATAACACTCTGTGTCCTACTGTATGATGAGAAAATGCAAACTAGATTTGCCATAGACCCCCGGTAGAGAACTCATTATCCCTATTAAGGGCACCCCAATTTACTCTTCCTATTACCACAACTAAAAAAAATTAAATTTCATTAAATTTTCTATGCTTCCTAATAGCACATTGATCTTAAAACAAATAAAGTCAACCGCCGCCGAAACAATGTACGTATGACGATTAAACACCGTTCGAAAATACTGTTCGCGGCAAGAAAGCAACGTTCAATCAATTTCGTTCACGTCCAATAACACTCAGTGCAATCTTCAACCAAACTAAAATTATGGTTAATAACTTACTTGACTTAGTTGTTTAGGGTTGAGACAACGATGCATCTGCAGCTTTCTTCTTCCTCTGCATTAACGGTGTCAAATGACTTTACGATGATTGGAGTTAAATATAGGGTTTTGAAATAGAGAACAGATGAATTGAAGCTGAGAGGGAAAAATAGATATAAATGGTGATAGCATCCATTTTTTATTGTGAGGTATTACGAAGAGTGAAAGGGTAATTTTTGTGGTATTTTTTAGTTGTGCTAATATGAAGAGGAAATTGGGGTGCCTTTAGCTCCACAATATTTCTATAGCCCATAATTGAGTAAATGAAAACCAAACAAATCCAGAGATTAACATGTTTCATATACTTATTGGGCCTAAGGAGTAAGGACCAAACAATCCAGTGTCCTAATTTAGTGTATGATTGTAGATCTAGTTGCCAATTGGTTGATTGTCTATAATCTATCAATATTTTATTTTGATTGTTTTTAATTTATTCAATCCAACTATCGACATAAATTCATTTTATTCAACCCATTTTTCTTACCTTATTTCATTTTGTTTAGCACAATGTTTATCCTATTCCAACTCATAGAGTATCATGTTCTTATCTAATTAAGGGTATGATTAGGGTTCTACAATCTCTATTAATTAATTATAATAAAACAATAAGGTTTGTTATCCTAGAATCCAGTTGAGTGGTTTATCAAGATAGCTTTTAGGGTTTACAATCCAAGTAGCATAGAATCAAAGTCAACATATTTAATTATCCTATTAAATGTTTACCCACTCACATTTATCCATAACTTTATGTTTTCTTCTAACACCTAAGGTTCGTCCCTAGATCCGCTTAGGTCTCTCCAACTGCAAGATCTCCTATTTATTTTTGATTAAGGTTGACATTTGGAATAGATTTAGAGATAGAAACTGATTTAGGAAATTGGTGTTTAGGTTTTAATTTTTTTAGAGATTTACTACAATGGAAGAGATCATGTTTTAGATTAATGGGAATCATGTCACTCACGGTCATCAGATATCAACTAGAAAATATGGTCTGCACCATTTTTACATCGTTCGCACTGCAAAATCACACAGGCATGCAACGGGATAATGCGAAACATCTGTCGACCGACCAAGGGTCGACTACCCCTTGTTAACCTAAACCTTGTGCACGTCAACCTGCCCCATTATTTTTTTCTTTTTCTTTTTTTCATTTATCTTATAAATTTTCCCAAATATTCTAACTTCCATAATTTCTTCATACTTGTTAGGGATTGAGATGTTGATGATGGTGGTTTTGATGGCAACAACCTTGTTTCAATTAATATTGTTGTAAAATATGCACTAACACTATTCTCTAGAATATTATATATATATGTACAGGAAATCTATGCAGGTATTGATTATTGAAGGCTATACAGTTTAGTGAATAAAGATTTAAAAGGAGAAGAGTTCAAGATACAAAACTCATAGGTAACAAGAATTCAAGAGTTCAAGAAATAAAAGTAATTGTGTCAAGATGTTTTGTTAAAACTGTAACGAACTGGCTTTTTGACCGCTCCAAGTCGGTAATTAAACCAACTCGAACCGTTCAAAATGACAGATCGTCATTGCCTATGAAGTTGAAATACAAATCATCAGAGAACCACAGCCACAAAACACAGAGTATTTCACAGCGGAAGTGAAAATTTATACAATATTACAAAATCTATTGAATTTACATGATATCACAGTACAGAAAAATATAGATACAGCGAAAGAATAAATATAGAATCATACTAGTATTCGGTAATGAGCAGAGATAGGCACAACCGAATATGACATGGTAGATGAACGGCTGAATCTCCAATGATTCTCAAACTCTAGCAGATATATCTTCAAGCTGAAAATACTCGGTCTGACCAGAGTAATTGCAAGAATAATACAAACAAGTACTCGAGTCAGGACTAACATTCTCATATAAGTGAATTAACCTAAGTGACACGTTAAATGGAATGCAACAGTAACTTAAAGGATGGTTGGGATTTCCATCCCCTAAGGATCTGCGAAAATAATATATATATATAGTACACTATTATTGTAATGTCTATTCAGTAAAGTAAATTTAATGAAAATAGCATAAAAGGGATTACAATATTACCCTTACGCAGTTTATAGGCATCACAATCTATACAGTACCGTGAATTCACCGCACTGGTGTTATCAGAGGGCACTCCATAGAAAGCAACACTAAATCGAAATCGTATGGGGCTCATATAGGATAAAATATGACAACCCACTCAAGGCAATACCCAGGCTAGGATTCTACCAGTTGCACTTCTGGACCGGTAGTAACGCATAGCAGCCACTACCGCCCACCTCGGAACACACTCCCGAATCAAAAGGGCATGCCCAAATCAATCACAACCGTAATAGAGATGGTATCGAAGAAGCGTGTCCGATATGAGGTGCGACCTTAATTAGTCACGGTATAGCTCCTGTTTTAGTCATTTTAATTAAGACCCGAAGGTCAAGGCAATTCCGTCGTCGTTCGCCATCTTCGATCCAGAGGTTGCTTCCAAGTCATCTTGCGGTCATTCTGATACTCTATCACGTACACAGTTGTTAAAATGGTACATGTACTGACAGAGAGTACGCCACTAACCGACTCCGGTCTCTTTAACAACCAACGTTTACATTTTTTTCACACCGTGGCCATGGAATTTGAAATCATATTTTCAAGTATCACAAATTGACTTATTTCAAGTCTTGCTCCAAAATCAATTACACAAATCATTTGTCATTGGTTCGATTAAGATTATAAAACCAATATTCACCATTCTTTGTCAACCATTGTTTTAACTTCCAACTTCCATGAAATATTGTTATTACTTGAAAATCCTATACTTCATCCTTTGGATTCACTAGACTGGATTGGACATAGATTTTTATTCGAATTTTTGAAATACATTTAGAAAAGTTAAGTTTTGAAAATAGTATATGTATGTTGAAAGTAATGTATAAACATATATATAGTTAGAAAAGTATATGTATATTAAACTGAAAATAATGTATAAATATATATATATAGTTGAAAAAATATATGTATATTAAATTGGAAATATTGTATAAACATGTATATATATATATATACATATATAGTTGGAAGAGTAATATAAAATTCATATAGTTAAAGTAATCAAACCGTTTTATAGACAAATATTTACAAAATCAAGTAATGAGGAAAATTTACTTCTATGAAATTGAAATTCAATTCGATTAATATTGATCCAATCCAAATCCAAATCCATGTCTCAGAATTTCTTTTCCCATCAAAATTTCACCTTTAAACAAATTCCCATTTACTTGGTTCAATTTTAATACTTCATGGTTAAAATGATTTTAAACCAATGTTTACCTTGGATTCGACATATCCATTTCATATAATAAATTCCCTAATCACTTTTAGCATTTGCTATAAATCAAAATGTGATTTTTTATGTTCTAGCTTGTTAACAAAACTTGTATTCACCATGATTTAAATAACATATTCCCTTTTATACTTGAAATTAACGCTTTTTATTTTAACAAGTCCCTCTTATAATTTCATGTCGAGAATTCATTAACAAATCACATAACAAAATAAGTTTGGGAAACATTTATCAAGTCTTCGCAAATCCCTTATATTAGTCATTCAAGTCAAAGACCATCACATTATTACATAAAGTTATAAAGAATTTGTTTAAATAAATTCAACTTAGTGTTAACTTGCAAAAATCACTTTACAACTTACTTTAATACAAATTGGATTTCATAAAAATATCTAGTAAATATTTGAACCAAATTACTTTTAGAACTTACTTTACGCTATATAAGGATTTCATTAAAATTTCTACTTATAAAATTGATAAAATATTTTAAAATACTTTATTTTATTGACCACGGTGTCTGTATGAATTTTCTATCCTATGGTCAAGTGATACGGATATTTATCATTTCAATTCGTTCTTTAAAATATTCGAATCCCGAGTATGTATCATTTCAACCTACATCCCAAATCGATTCGAATACAAAGGGGGTTCGGGTATTTATCATTTCTTCCCGTAATGGTTTTATAGTCAAAAAGGGAATTGCATGGTGAGAAAATTAAACATAGCATGTCAAACATACATCCATAGTGTCATATGAAATAACAGTGTGTGTTGCACGTGCACAATCACGAAGCAAACAAATTTAGAGCACCCAAACATTTCATTCAACATTTCAAATCTTTAATTCACTTAATAAAAGTATTAGTCTGTGAATGAGGGAAACTCACTCTTCGTTGTATGAAAGGCGACACAAGTGAACAAAGCCAATTTATCCTGAGTGATTATACCAAGCACAATGACTCTGAATGGGAACAAGGCCAAAAGAGCTCAGCCTTCTGGAACAGTCACGCCTACAAGCCACGACATGATTGACAACCACCACCACCATCAAACCAAAGAAACCATCAACACAAAGCTTTTAAAAACATACTACATGCATACAAATATACGTAAGGTCCAAAGTAAAACTCATCGCCTAGGATTGAATGGACCAGCGAGCGAATGATAACCCAGATTTGGAAATTGAACCAAACAGTAAGCCCCCATCACCCAGCAGTCTTTTAGGTATTTTGACAAGCACTTGGTGTGCATGTTTCCCTATGCACCATTTAGCGGCAAAACAGATAACATCATGACTTGCTGAGTAGTGAATAGGCTGATGCAATTCGAATGGTGGCCAACAAAGTGACTACGGGTGGACTGGCCAACTTCCATCCCTCCCTTTCAATCTTGAATTCGACTTCTCGCTGGAAGGAGGCCACGCGGTTGAATAGGTCTGCTGGACTTCATAGTGGAGGTCGGTTTTACAGGTGATGGAAGCTCATGTGGTGACCAACGGGTTGTAGATGGGGCGGAGGTTAGCTGTAGAGGTGGCGTGGCTTCCAATTCGCGCGCCACTCTGGAGATGGGTCTCGGCTTCCTCCACGGCATGATTGTTCTCTAGAGGTTAGAACGGGAGACAACGATGGCTTTGAGGTGGCGGTTGGTCCTGCCGGTGGTGGAAAGTGGCATGGCTCCGGTGCTCGACGATGGTGAGCAATTGGTGGTGGGACGCGCCACAGTTGCGCGGTGGTTTGCTATCAAGAAGTGGGCATTTTATACCTCGAGGAAAGTTGGAGCTGAGAAGTTTGGGGAGGAGGACTAAATTTAACGTGAAGAAGAGGAATTAAAGAAAGTTATTTCATTGATTTTTTGAGAGTTGAATGTTTGAAGAGGATGGGTTAAGAAACATGGGTTACGCGAGGAAGAAAAAGGAACGCCTTTTATTTCTACCATTTCGATTGTTTTATTGAAGATGACTTTGGATTCTCTGCACCGATATCTTTCTAGATCTTGGTTTAGCATTACCATATATTTTCTACTGACAGAAGGAGATTCCAAAATCTTGAATAGTGTTTTCAAATATTTGGCTACTGACAAGGAAAGATTTATGTCGTTGCCATAATTTAAGGAAGAGGCCAAATACCGGACCCAAAAGCAACGTGGATGAATTGTTTCAAAGAGGGAATGAACCCATGTTAATAGGGATAAGAGTTACTGAACATTTTCTACCATTACTACATGTTCCAAATTTGAGTTCAAACTGTTAAATTTTTTCCTTGTTTAATTAACACGGTCAGGGAAATAAAATTTAATTTCTTTTCTCTTTCTCTCTTTCTATTATTTATTACTATTAGTTATTAATTCGCATAAACATGAATGGACAATGCAGTGAACGCGCTAATGAACGTTGAATGTTATGCACGCGAATTTAAATTTTCAATAATTTTTGCTGTAATAACCCCGAAATGCGAGCCAATTTAAAATTTTTATTTTGGCAATTTTAATGAAGTTTGAATATTTAAAATGATTATTTTAAATAATAACGACGAAAATTTATTTTGAATAGAATTAGAACGTATATATTTATACAGATCGTCCTTAGAATATAAATAATTATTTATAATTATAAAAGGAATTGAAAATGGCGTGGTAGTTCGATAACTCGATTTCAAATTTTAAATGAATGTACCGGGTGCAAAATAAACCGAATTTTAGCGAAACCAAAAATATTAGAATCTATTTGAGAATTTCTTTCCAACGAATCCGAAAAATCGAAATTTCATAGCGGGAATCAAAAGATACGTCCATTTGAAAATTCAGAATAGTTGCTATGGAATTTTGGCCCTTAAAAATGGAAATTTTGCAAACGACCTCGGTTTTCGACGAAACCACTTTTGTTGGATCCGGGATGTCAAATTATTGCTAGGTTCCAATTTTCATAATTTTTAAATTCAATATGTGAGCGTGGCAAAGGAAAACGCATTTGACCAGTTTCAGTTGATTTTAATCGACTGGAAAATGGCCATTTTTCAAACGGTCTCAGAGTAGAACGAAATTAGTTTTGTTCGGACCGTATCGTCAGTACGAAGCTAGAAAATATTTTTCGGGAATTTTTCGAGTTAGCACGAGGCCCCGATAAATTGAAATGCGCGTTCAAATTCAATATATAGAGTTATATGTTGACTTTGACGAAAACTGATCGAAACGATCAAATTAGCTTGCGATACATATCCATTGTGTTTGGAATGGGGGTAACTAGCTAGGGACGATAGGCGGTGGGTCTCGTTTGGAGTTCGAAATAAAAAGTTAATTTTTGAATTAAATAAAATAATTAAAATATTATATATATAAATTTTTCCTAAGGCCCCCTCTCCTTCTCGTTCAACCGATCAGATAAAAATAAAAAAAAAGGAAAGAAAGGGGGGGGGGAGGAGCCGCCGCTCCTCCAAGCAGCGCGTCGCCGCTCCTCCAAGCAGCGCGCCGCTCACCGCCGCAGAGGGCGAGCCCCCCTCGACGCCTCCTCCTTCGCCACTCCCTTCTTCCTCTACCTCTCTCCTCCTTCGCGATGACCTGGCCCAAATCGCCGTTGGCCCCTCCATACATCAACGCGCCGCCGCCTGTGCAACCACCAAGCCCCCCTCGTGCGCACCTCCCTCCTCTGTCCTTCTCCTTCCTCCTTCTCTCTAAAACCCCCGAAGCCGAACCCTACAGCCCCTCCCCCAAACCCGTTCGCACCCGCCACCACACTAGCCGACGCCACCGACCCCCTGAAGCCCTCTACCTCCAATGAACTTCAATTTCCTCCCCCTCCGAACGCTGTAAGCTTTTTTTTATTATTTGTTTTATTCTTTTACTCTTTTCTCTCTTTATCTCTTTAGGAAAAAAATGTAGTTTTTAAATCTGATTTTTATATTTGTTAGTTAAGTAAAAATATGTTTTTTACTTAATTAGAGTAGTAAGAGTTCGATTTTTATAATATAGAAAGGTTAGATTTTTAGTAGTGGAATGGCAGGATGTTTAAAGTAGAAAATAAATGATTTTTAAATAATAAAGTTTTGATTTTTATTATCATTAAGGCAGTGGAAAAATATGATTTTTATATTGTATAGATAATAAAAATTCGATCTTTATTATGTAGGAGAAATAAAAATATGATTTTTATTCATGTAGAGTAATAAAAATATAATTTTTATTATATTGCTAGTAAGATAAAAATATAATTTTTATCACGGAAGGCGCGTTGTAAAGGAGTGATTTTTACATATGAAGCCATGATATAAAAATACGATCTTTATATATATAAATATAATTTTATATAGAGAATAGCGTGATAAAAATATATTCTTTATTATACGAACAGGTGTAAAAATCGAATTTTTATCTATATAGTTGTAGTATAAAAATGTGATTTTTATATACATGACAACAATATAAAAATGTGATTTTTATATATGTAGTGACTACGGGCAGTGAAATTGACAAAAGGCGAGCACGACGAAGATTTCTACCTTTGAAGATTCGTGGCGTTGGTTTAGTAAGTTGGCGAGAACTTCTCACTTTAAATTCTATTTTCTAGTTAAAATATATATATATACTAGGATGCAAACGGTGCTTAACAGCACCCGACACCCGTCGTCCACAGACCATGGACGGCTTGTATGCTTGTTTGTTGTGTTGTGAAGTTTGTTTGTGATGTTGATGTGAAGTGGATAATAAAATATTCATGTGTTGAAATAAATAAATTATCGTTAAAAATATAATTTTTAACGTGAATGTGAATAAATAAATATTAATTTACAAACCGAACGGTTTGTTTATGTACACCTATTTGAAGGATATTGATTAGGATGATAAATTTTACACATCGCCCAACTGCACAAATAATATTCAGTGTTTGTTGATTTGAAACCCCACATGGGTGTTGGGATGACATTTCGACCATTGACTTCGAATTGACATTACGGGAGATCCGACCATCAGATTCTCCTGAAACTGGAACCATTGGGTTCATATCGAGAAGAGCTTTCCAATGAATATTAGAAATTTGAAATCTAACAGTTGGATTTGGAATTATGTCCAAATCAAATTTGGAAAAGGTCGCTGTAAGTGCAGTTCGATGACCGTTGATGGAAATCGACTGTACGGGCCTTGATAAAATTATTAAAAATATTAATAATTTGCGTAAAATCATAATATATGATTTGGAAAGAACCGGGGTGAAAAATTCAACATTAGAAAAGATAAAAATAGATTTTTATCGAAATGAACTAGTTTTGAACTAGAATTAAAATCAATTTATTTTTTTGAAATAAATAAATTGAATTTGAAAGGGGTTTTAAAAGTAACCAGAATTTCCAATAATTGAATTGGAATGGATTTGAATCGAAATTATCTTCGGAATATTTCGATGTTGGATTTCGTGATTTTACAGATATTGTTATGGAAATTTGAAAGATATATTTATATCGTTATTTCCAATACGATATTTTTTGGTCGTAGAATTGGATAATGAATATAAGCCGATATATTTTCTATTTAGAGCCTTATATTTAATATCAAATGAGATTTGGGTTTGTCGTGAATGGTGTCTTCATTAACACTGTTCTTTAGCCCAGTTGAGAAAAGGATTAAATCTTTCTATTTAGATTTAATGAAGTGTACCAATTAAATAATATTAATTGGAATTGAATTTGAATGTGATTTTGGGTTTATCGTGAATCGTGTTTTAGGTGACATTGGTTCTTTAACCTAGTTAAAGACAGGATATTGATTTTTGAGAAGATCAAAACTAAGTGGAGTTTTAATGAATCTTTAATTAGAGAAAAGTGATCGAGAATGGAGTATCACCAGTTTTGCTCCAAAGCGATAGTTAAATCTTTAATTAGATTTGAACGTGAAATGATAATTAATTTTACCGATAACACCGTGGTGTTAGATATGGAGTATTACCAGTTTTGCTTCATGGGATGAATAGGTTGGGATTGGGAAATAAAATAAATAATTGCTTTCGTGTGGTTCGCTAATCCCGACTAGTTTGGAAAACCATAATATGGTTTGAAATGATATCCAAAGGAAGATTAAAGAATAAATTTAGAAGAATTTATCTTTGATAAAATTAATGGGAACCTTTCCCTAAGAATGTGAAAATTGAATAAAAGAATATTCTGAATTGGAATGAGACGTATGTTGTGTTTGTGTAACACGTGTTTATTATATACGCGGGTTATTCGGAAAGGCCGGGTTTATACCCATTCTGAATAACCGATTCGACGATATGTCAAAGATGAAGACGGTGGTTGAAGACCGGAAGATTTCACATCGTTTGGGTGATTACTGATAATCTTGATTGGGCTGTACACCCAAGAGGAGGGAAACAGTTGGTGATCGTCCAGACGTACTTGGAGATTGATGGATATGCGAGGAAAGTGCCTCCGGTTTCGTTCAGACCAGAACGAACTTGTAAATGGACTATGTGTCTGACATTGGATTTTATTCTGTGTTAATTGATCTGTATTAAATATACATCTGTTTGGCGGTGGAGAATTTATTCTCTTGCTTAACGCCCTTCTCTGAGACGTACGAGCTTAGAGGTTGTATATCGATGGACATCAGTCGAATGGCATGAAATGCCTGTGTGGCACGCCTAAGTGGCAGATGATCAAGGCTTCTGTTGAAAAGCAAAGTCTTGTGGTTGATGATCAAAGCACGGCCTGTGTGGTTCAGCTTTGTGTGTAGCGTTAATTCACGAGCCTCACACCTCGGTATGAGTCAAAAACGGGATAGTGACTGCAGGGAGAGCACGATGTTTCTTTCTAACTAGTGGGGGTGTCTGTGCTTAAACTGGCTGACATTTATATACTTTTCACCTATGTGGTTGTTGGAATGCGAGGCGCCTCGGATATAGGTATGTTAGGACCGGGAAACGTGTGTTCAGGAATAACCAATCCTCAAAAGTAAGAGAGGACCGGCCCTGAAGATCCAAGGATCATAGTGGGGTCTTGAGACATTTGCTAGAGTGTCTCAAATCGGAGAGGAGCTTGCCCCTTGCCTCGACTCATGACGAAAATCCAATTTCCAATACGTGATATTGCGGTTTTATTTGTAGAGCCTAGTATGGCGACATGATAGATGGTACCCATGCCGCCTAGGATTGATATTTATGACTGAAATTGTTTTGACACTATACACCTATAATAATATCAAATGATTTGTTTTAAACGTACCAAGCATGTTTGGCTATTATAAGAGAAAACCCTATCCTCCGGCTTGCGTTGCATTGTGTGATGGGACCTGGGTCTTATAATAGCTTCATTTTTCCAAAAAGCATTGCGCTGTTTTGCTATGTGCACTAGTGTTCTTGGGAGGAAACCCGTTCCGTGTTCTATGGCGTGGTCCCTTGAATTACTCTCTTTTAAAATAAAGATTAATAACTGTTTTAGTTCTCACACCAGTCACATGACTGACCTGGAGTTTATTGTTTTAACCTAAACTCTGGGTGCCCCTATTTTCTACACTGACAGCTCGTAGTTTTGGTTTTGCAGATTTATATTCACAGGAACCTGGTTTACAACTGGAATGATATCCGGAAAGCTCTGTATCCGTATATCTCTTTCAGTTGTGTTTTGTATTATTTTTCCGTTACTATGTAATTTATTGTAATCTCTGATATTCTTTGTTGTATAATATTTATTCATACTCTATATATTCTTGTAATCTGATGGAATTGTTATAATAAACAATGAAATGTTCTTCTGTTTGCGTTCCATTTTGTCGTGTTCTCAACGCCATCCAGGCTTTCCTTACCGGGGAAGTTCGAGCTCTGTCACAGTGGAATCTGAGCTTTGGTTTACAGAGCTCGAGAACAAGACTTATTAGAACCATATGAAAGAATTCATCAGATATTGGATTAGTAATATCCAATTAGAACGACTCGTTAGAGATGGGATCAGTAGTATCCTAGAACGAGTGTGAAGAGTATATTTTTCAAATGAAAACAATATTGTTTTGAAAATTTAAACCATTTTATACATATCTGAATATTTTTTTGTATTGAATTTGGACAATCCAGTATATAAAGATTTTGCATATACACGTCATGAACGTATATTCGAAGTTTTAATATACTGGGTAGATATAGAATCACACTCTAGTCGCCCGGACATGGTCCTGATGATGAAGTATACCATAACCAGTATTTATTTTCGTGTGACGAAAGTGGGATTTCTATATATTTCCACAGACTCTTGTGAGAACCAAAACTAGATTAGATTTATTGTTGTGATTTGGCATCAAAAACATGATTTTCTGTATATATATCAAAATTATGAGTTTGAAATGATAATAAACTAATTGATTGATGGTTGTGTTGTTTGTTTATTTGTTTGAAATTTTGAAACATTTAGCCTAATTGAACCAAATAGTGGACTGTATTGAAAATTGTTTAGAATTGCATGCATATACATGTTCTTACATTGAATAGGTCATAGCAAGGAGGCTAGAGCAGAAGAATAAAATTGTTTGCCCGACAAATAGGTACATGTTTACCATAATTTACTGTTTTGTTTGGGTGATGATGATTTTATGAGCCGATTGGCTTTTTCTTTTTGATTGAAGAAGGCCATGGGAGGCTATATGAAATATCCCGAAGTCCCCGGTGCAGGGGAGGTTATGGCAAAAAATTTCGGAAATTTAGGGTGTTAGCCAAATTTTTGAATTTTTTTTGAAAAGTTCTTAGAAACTGAAAAGTTGAAGAACTTAAGCCGTAATGAAAATAATGAAAGTTGAGTTGATTAGTTAAACAACTTTTGGCTTCGTTCCTTTTCGGGGACGAAAAGTTTTAAGTGGGGGAGATTGTAATAACCCAGAAATGCGAGCCAATTTAAATTTTTTATTTTGGCAATTTTAATGAAGTTTGAATATTTAAAATGATTATTTTAAATAATAACAACGAAAATTTATTTTGAATAGAATTAGAACGTATATATTTATATAGATCGTCGTTAGAATATAAATAATTATTTATAATTATAATAGGAATTGAAAATGGCGTGGTAGTTCGATAACTCGATTTCAAATTTTAAATGAATGTACCGTGTGAAAAATAAACCGGATTTTAGCGAAACCAAAAATATTAGAATCTATTTGAGAATATCTTTCCAACGAATCCGAAAAATCGAAATTTCATAGCGCGATCAAAAGATACGTCCGGTTGAAAATTCAGAATAGTCGCCATGGAATTCTGGTCCTTAAAAATGAAAATTTTGCAAACGACCTCAGTTTTCGACGAAACCACTTTTGTTGGATCCGGGATGTCAAATTATTGCTAGGTTCCAATTTTCATAATTTTTGAATTCAATATGTGAGCGTGGCAAAGGAAAACGCGTTTCACCAGTTTAGTTGATTTTAATCGACTGGAAAATGACCATTTTTCAAACGGTCTCAGAGTAGAACGAAATTAGTTTTGTTAGGACCGTATCGTCAGTACGAAGCTAGAAAATATTTTTCGGGAATTTTTTGAGTTAGCACGAGGCCCCGATAAACTGAAATGCGCGTTCAAATTCAATATATAGAGTTATATGTTGATTTTGACGAAAACTGATCGAAACAATCGAATCAGCTTGCGATACATATCCCATTGTGTTCAGAATGGGGGTAATTAGCCAGGGACGACAGGCGGTGGGTCTCGTTTGGAGTTCGAAATAAAAAGTTACGTTTTGAATTAAATAAAATAATTAAAATATTATATATAAAAATTTTTCCTTAGCCCCCCTCTCCTTCTCGTTCAACCGATCAGATAAAAAAAAGGAAAGAAAAGGGGAGAGGAGCCGCCGCTCCTCCGAGCAGCGCGCCGCTCATCGCCGCCGAGGGCGAGCCCCCTTCGACGCCTCCTCCTCCGCCACTCCCTTCTTCCTCTACCTCTCTCCTCCTCCGCGATGACCTAGCCCAAACCGCCGTTGGCCCCCCTACATCAACGCGCCGCTGCTTGTGCAGCCACCAAACCCCCCCTCGCGCGCACCTCCCTCCTCTGTTCTTCTCCTTCCTCCTTCTCTCTAAACCCCCGAAGCCGAACCCTACAGCCCCACCCCCAAACCCGTTCGCACCCGCCACCACATTAGCCGACGCCACCGACTCCCTGAAGCCCTCCACCTCCGATGAACTTCGATTTCCACCCCCTCCAAACGCTGTAAGCTTTTTATTATTATTTGTTTTATTCTTTTACTCTTTTCTCTCTTTAGGAAAAAAAATAGTTTTTAAATCTGATTTTTATATTTGTTAGAATAGTAAAAATATGATTTTTTACTTAAGTAGAGTAGTAAGAGTTCGATTTTTATAATATAGAAAGGTTAGTTTTTTAGTAGTGGAAAGGCGGGATGTTTAAAGTAGAAAAGAAATGATTTTTAAATAATAAAGTTTTGATTTTTATTATCATGAAGGCAGTGGAAAAATATGATTTTTATATTATATAGATATTAAAAATTCGATCTTTATTATGTAGGAGATATAAAAATATGATTTTTATTCATGTAGAGTAATAAAAATATAATTTTTATTATATTGCTAGTAAGATAAAAATATAATTTTTACCATGGAAGCAGCGTTGTAAAGGAGTGATTTTTACGTATGAAGCCGTGATATAAAAATACAATCTTTATATATATAAAAATATAATTTTTATATAGAGAATAACGTGATAAAAATATAATCTTTATTATATGAACAGCGGTGTAAAAATAATTTTTTTATCTATATAGTAGTAGTATAAAAATGTGATTTTTATATACATGGCTACAATATAAAAATGTGATTTTTATATATGTAGTGACTACGGGCAGTGAAATTGACAAAAGGCGAGCACGACGAAGATTTCTACCTATGAAGAGTCGTGGCGTTGGTTTAGCAAGTTGGTGAGAACTTCTCACTTTAAATTCTATTTTCTAGTTAAAATATATATACTAGGATGCAGACGGTGCTTAGCAGCACCCGACACCCGTCGTCCACAGACCATGGACGACTTGTATGATTGTTTGTTGTGTTGTGAAGTTTGTTTGTGATGTTGATGTGAAGTGGATAATAAAATATTCATGTGTTGAAATAAATTAATTATCGTTAAAAATATAATTTTTAACGTGAATGTGAATAAATAAATATTCATTTACAAACCGGACGGTTTATTTATGTACAGCTATTTGAAGGATATTGATTAGGACGATAAATTTTACACATCGCCCAACTGCACAAATAATATTCAGTGTTTGTTGATTTGAAACCCCACACGGGTGTTGGGATGACATTTGACGTACACTAATCCCAATTATTTAGTTGTATGTCGATCGATTGGTCGACAGACTGTGTGAGCGTTAATTTATTATATTTAATGCTTATGCAGTTGTGTGGTGCACTTTGGATGATGGTTGATTATTTATCGTTGCTATTATATACATGTGTTGTATGGAATCCATATAATTAACATTATATGGTAATTGATTGGGCCTCATTCCAATTGAAAAATGAAGAATATTATAAAATAAAGATTCATGAGTTGACAGTACTCATTTGTTGAGATTAGTCATGTGTTGAATAAAATATAGATTCATGTGCTGAACGAAATATTTTAACAATAAAATTTACATCTTTATCATAATTTTATAAAATATATTAAATAACAAAAATAGTCATGTGTTGACGGTGCTCATGTGTTGGGAAAATTCATGTGTTGAAAGAGATATAGATTCATGTGTTGAATAGGAGAAAATATTCATTTGTTGAATAGAATAACGAAGTTATTGAAATATATATAAAGCCGTGTTAATTAGAGATGCGCCATTTTGACGTGAGCGATATTTATATCGATTATATTCGTTTATAAAATAATTATAGAAAAGGAAGTGATTTCAAAATATAACGTTTTGAAAATATTATCATTCATATATTAATGATATGAAATATTCAATTTTGATTTGAAATTGAATATGAAGTTGAAATTTTTTTGAAAACAAATTTAAAACGAATTATAAAATATGTTTTGAATTGAAATCAACGAAATATATATAATATATATATTAAATGGCCTGAATAGAACGCGCCGCGCCGCGGCAGTACGTGAATTTCGACCATTGACTTCGAATTGACGTTACGGGAGATCCGACCGTCGGATTCTCCTGTAACCGGAACCGTTGGGTTCGTATCGAGAAGAGATTTCCAATGAATATTAGAAATTTGAAATCTAACGGTTGGATTTGGAGTTATGTCCAAATCAAATTTGGAAAAGGTCGTTGTAAGTGCAGTTCGATGACCGTTGATGGAAATCGACTGTACGGGCCTTGATAAAATTATTAAAAATATTAATAATTTGCGTAAAATCATAATATATGAGTAGGAAAGGACTGGGGTCAAAAGATCCACATTAGAAAAGATAAAAATAGATTTTTATCGCAATGAACTAGTTTTGAACTAGAATTAAAATCAATTTATATTTTTGAAATAAATAAATTGAATTTGAAAGGGGTTTTAAAAGTAACTAGAATTTCCAATAACCTTTCCCTAAGAATTTGAAAATTGAATAAAAGAATATTCTGAATTGGAATGAGACGTATGTTGTGTTTGTGTAACACGTGTTTATTATATACGCGGGTTATTCGGAAAGGCCGGGTTTATACCCATTCTGAATAACCGATTCGACGATATGTCAAAGATGAAGACGGTGGTTGAAGACCGGAAGTCATCACATCGTTTGGGTGATTACTGGTAATCTTGACTGGGCTGTACTCCCAAGAGGAGGGAAACAGTTGGTGATCGTCCAGACGTACTTGGAGATCGATGGATAAGCGAGAAAAGTGCCTTCGGTTTCGTTCAGACCCAGAACGAACTTGTAAATGGACTGTGTGTCTGACATTGGATTTTATTCTGTGTTGATTGATCTTTATTAAATATACATCTGTTTGGCGATGGAGAATTTATTCTCTTGCTTAACGCCCTTCTCTGAGACATACGAGCTCAGGGGTTGTATATCGATGGGCATCAGTGGCATGGCATGAATTGCCTGTGTGGCACACCTAAGTGGCAGATGATCAAAACTTCTGTTGAAAAGCAAAGTCTTGTGGTTGATGATCAAAGCACGGCCTGTGTGGCGCAGCTTTGTGTGTAGCGTTAATTCGCGAGCCTCCCACCTCGGTACGAGTCAAAAACGGGGATAGTGACTGCAGGGAGAGCATGACGTTTCTTTCTAGCTAGTGGTGGTGTCAGTGCTTAAACTGAATGACATTTATATACTTTTCACTTGTGTGGTTGTTGGAATGCGAGGCGCCTCGGATATAGGTCTGTTAGGATCGGGAAAAGTGTGTTCAGGAATAACTAATCCTCAAAAGTAAGAGAGGACCGGCCCTGAAGATCCAAGGATCATAGTGGGGTCCTGAGACATTTGCTAGAGTGTCTCGAACCGGAGAGGAGCTTGCCCCTTGCCTCGACTCATGACGGAAATCCAATTTCCAATACGTGATATTGCAGTTTTATTTGTAGAGCCTAGTATGGCGACATGATAGATGGTACCCATGCCGCCTAGGATTGATATTTATGATTGAAATTGTTTTGACACTATACACCTATAATAGTATCAAATGATTTGTTTTAAACGTACCAAGCATGTTTGGCTATTATAAGGGAAAACCCTATCCTCCGGCTTGCGTTGCATTGTGTGATGGGACCTGGGTCTTATAATAGCTTCATTTTTCCAAAAAGCATTGCGCTGTTTTGCTATGTGCACTAGTGTTCTTGGGAGGAAACCCGTTCCATGTTCTACGGCGTGGTCCCTTGAATTACTCTCTTTTAAAATAAAGATTAATAACTGTTTTAGTTCTCACACCAGTCACATGACTGACCTGGAGTTTATTGTTTTAACCTAAACTCTGGGTGCCCCTATTTTCTACACGGACAGCTAGTAGTTTTGGTTTTGCAAATTTATATTCATAGGAAACTGGTTTACAACTGCAATGATACCCGGAAAGCACTGTATCCGTATATCTCTTTCAGTTGTGTTTTGTATTATTTTTCCGTTGCTATGTAAATTATTGTAATCTCTGATATTCTTTGTTGTATAATATTTATTCATACTCTATATATTCTTGTAATCTGATGGAATTGTTATAATAAACAATGAAATGTTCTTCTGTTTGCGTTCCATTTTGTCGTGTTCTCAACGCCATCCAGGCTTTCCTTACCGGGGAAGTTCGGGCTGTGTCATTTGCCAAACAACAAATTAAATTTGTGTTAACGTTTTTAACCAAAAATTCAAGTTCAAGGATAGTTTAATAAACATGAACGTAATACCCACGCAAATTTTCTTAATGGTTTGAGTAAACTTTACACAAATAAATTAGATTACTTCCAAATCAAATTATGTCGGTAATATCCTGATGTGGAATAAATGAACTAGCTCACCTAAACTTTCAACTCATATCTAGAAATCAAATTTATCAACATAAATTAAATTATAAAATTTATATATTTCAACTCGAATTCAAACATTTACATAAATCCAAATTTATTATAAAATGTTTGTTTTAACAACCCATTCATATCGAAAATAAATTCTAAGTTTTCGAATTGTAACGGATCATACTTTCACATGAAAATCTAAGTTATGCTAAAGCGTTAGTTCAATCACCATGTTTATATTAAGCCAACCACGTTCAAAATATGTGAAGTTCCAAATTTTATGTCGAAACTCAATTATAAATGTTTATTTAAGTGCTAAATCTTAATTTAATTTATATTTAAGATGTCAAAATTACCGGTTCGTTACAGCCTCCCCCACTTAGCGCTTTTCGTTCTCGAAAAGGTAACATCATATGAACTCCAGTCGACACATATAGCATTACAAGTACTCAGTATAAAACTTGTTAGGGAGAAAAATTAGTTATAAATTTCTAAAATTCAAAATTTTTCTAATGCTCGGGATTTACGGAAAATTTCGGCAGCACCTCCTTTGTACGGCTTGCTCGGAAAAATTTACAATTTAAATATTTATCAATATACATCTCATCCACACGATGAGGCATCCCAATATAGGGGAAACAAAAGAAAAACAACCCAAAAGCAATATGTAAACAAAGTTATGTACCTTATTTAGCGTTTTAAAGCAAATTTGCATATATTTTAGCATTTTTGGCGCAAAAGCGAGCTCTACAAGTGAGGCGCGCCATCGTACCTACTAAAACACTCGACAGATAATGAGAATCAAACATATATAGTAAAATGACATGTAACGCAATAAACATGTATGACAATAACAAGTACAAGAGGTCGAAACACTATAAAAAAAACCAGATGTAAATTTCAGTTGCATGTTTTCATTTATTGACGTTCCATTCACTTATTTTTTAAAAAAGAAAATATTCTTACATTGCTTTCTTTCAGAAATTTCTCGCATTTTCTTATAGTAACATGTAACTAATATCTAACTTACTTTGGCATTCCAATAGAAAATATGACATGAATTGAAATATCGTTTGTCAATATGTGTATGGAAACAGACGAAGCATGTAATCCTTTAATATGCAGGTAACAATAAGTGAAGAAAACTAATGCTACCTTTAAATAATTGGAATCAATTTCATTGGTCATTCAAGCTAGTTATATTTTCAGTTTTTTTTTCCTGTCATTCCTTTTTTTTGTGGTTATTGCAATGCCACTGCTGCTGCTACACGCGACGACAGCTACTGCTGCTGCAGCGATGCAGCAACATCTTGCTGCAGTTTTTTTCCCTTTTTGCTAATCATCTAAAATGCATAAAAGTGACATCAAAAGCTGAAACTATTAAAGTTTGTCGCCAAAACTGGAGAGCAGCAAAAGCAGCCGAAACGACGAACCAAAATATGAAAAACTGCATATGTTTGGAGGTACCGTAAAAGATGCATTATCTACAATGTTTTTGTTTTGCCGCATTCAGGTTTTATGGTTCTTAAAAAAAGTCCATTGCCCTACACAAATTTCTCAGGGATGGAAAATTGATAACTGGCTGCCTTCAGTTTGTGTTTTTTTTTCAATACTTAGGATTCAATCTTAATTAGTTGAGTCCATCCATCTTTGCAAAACGTTTGAAGATTCTTATCATATGGTTGCTATAAATGTAACCTCGTTTTTAGAGAAATGACTAAAATGGTTGTAGTTTATCGAACACATGACAAACTCTGATTTGTATAGAACATGCTTGCTCCCAACGTAGTGAATCTCAAAAGTATGCACCCTCGTTCAAAGGGACCTCATCAAAATAAAGATTTTTTTTCAATTAAAATGAACCATTAATACCCGGTCTTTCGAAATTTTATTTTTACCATGGATGCCATTTTTTCAGCACTCACAACATGATGGTAATTATAATGTTATAGTGGAGGGAAAAAGAAGTTTCTTTGTATTTAAAGGTTTCCCTTGTTCAGATTGGCCTTATAACAAATATCATGATTTTATTGCTGGACCTTACACATACTTTAATCAGGAATTGCTTCAGTTAGCTTAAACATCAAAGTTCTTGACAAAATAAATCGTTCCACTTAAGTTTATGTACTGATTTTCAAACATTCATCCAAATTCATATCATTCTTAGGTTTTAAAATACCATTCTTATAATAACGCTGCGATCAAAGTCAACTTATATTGCTTTTAATTCTCTTAATTCCATAAATTCAGAATGTAAATTTGCATACAACACTAGTATAAGCTTATATTCATATAAGAAAGGAAAAATAGTCTTTCAACACTTTTATGGGCATCACATTTTGTATTCTACGTTATTTATTCAAACCCAAATCCCTTACTTCAGTTCAAAAAAAATCATTCTTTTTTTTCTTTCCTTACTCTTCCTTAAACATTTATAAATAAGGTTTAAGTGTTATTTTGTCGTCTCAATTGGAATTATACATCTTCCACACTTCCGAAACTTGAGAATAAGCACTGGTGATATTGCAACCATCACCAGATTCATTTTCAAGCAACTACAGTGCGAATCTATATTTATCTAGTACACGAAAAATTTAATATATATTTTAGCTAGGCGTATGTCCTAAAAAATTCATGCACCTGATAGTCCAGTCTTTAACGGCAAATAGAATACCTAAGAATCATTCATTCTTATTATTATTTTTCTTTGTTTACTTGCAAACAATTGATTACTTCTTTCGCACTATCGGTTCATCCAATTTCACTCGAATTTATTTTCCCATATCACTTGTCTTAGCTTAGTTGACAAATCCCCTTAGCCTATAATAATCCTTTCATTAAATTTTCATTTAAGCTATATTAATTTACTCCCTTTATTTTATTTTATTCCGTCCTTCCATCAAAATTTCAGATTCACTTTAATTCACTTTAATTTTCTTAAGTTCACTTTAATTTACGGGAATATTTCAATATTTTTTTTCTAATCATTTATCAAATGGTTCAAGTATGTGTCGATGTTTCAATCGGAATTATAGCTGTCCCAAATTATTTATTTTCCAACATTTTTTTCCAAGTTCTACCTATATGCACATTACTTTAATAGTTTATAAGTTCACACATATTCTAGTCAATGAAAATTTCCTTAATATAGGATTTCAATTTGTATATATTTAGCTCGTTTCTATTGGATTTTCTCTTCAATTTATTCAATATACTTAAGTACTTAACACTTAGTTGTTCATTCGAGCTAAGTCCGAACATTTACTAGAAGCTGGAATATTGACCAAATCAAATCAGGAGAATTTATCAATGTCTAAAGATAATTTAATCGAAGGAGGTTCAGGATCAAAGTGACACTTTCAATTTCCCAAGTCACAGTCAAGCACTATCGAGTCTCAGATTTGGAAAATCTTGACTTAGGAAGGATCCAACCGAGGAACGAGTACAAAGGAACGAGATTTAAACAAAGATATTTTTATAAAACAAGGTGAAAATTTCAAATTATTTATATATAGAAAATTCTTTAAAATCCCTTATTTTTTTTAAAATATGCTCTCTCGAGTGTGATTCCAAGATGATTTCACTCATTCTAGAGTATTTCTACTCCATCTCTAATGAGTGTTTCAACCTTATAAGCTAAGCTTTGTATGAATCAAAGATCTGATACCACGTTGTAACGGGACTAGGCTTTGCAACTCTCATCCAGCCGCGTACTTTGCTTTTATAGCTGGCCACTCGAGTGCACAACCAACCCCTCAGGGACGTGTAGGAGTAAGGGTTCACTGCTCGCCACCAAATACCATGCCGAGAAACCCCTATCACGTTTGCGCTACATCTAGCAAGCATGGGCGCTCCATAGAAAGCAACTCTAATGTATGGGGCTCGTATAGGATAAAATATGACAAGGCACTCGAGGCAATACACAGGGTAGAATTCTACCAGTTGCACTCCTGGACCGGTGGTAACGCATAGCAGCCACTACCGCCTACCTCGGAACACACTCCCAAATAAAAATGGCATGCCCAAATCAACCACAATAGTAATAGAGATGGTATCGAAGAAGCGTGTTCGATATGAGGTGCGACCTCAATTAGTTACGGTATAACTCCTGTTTTAGTCATTTTAATTATGACCCGAAGGTCAAGGCTATTCCATTGTCGTTCGCCATCTTCGATCCAGAGGTTGCTTCCAAGCCATCTTGCTGTCGTTCCAATACTCTATCACGAACACAGTTGTTAAAGTGGTACCGGTACTGACAGAGAGTATACCACTAACCGACTCCGGTCTCTTTAACAACCAACGTTTACATTTTTTTCACACCGTGGCCATGAAATTTGAAATCATATTTTCAAGTATCACAAATTGACTTTTGTTAAGTCTTGCCCCAAAATCAATTACACAAATCATTTGTCATTGGTTCGATTAAGATTATAAAACCAATATTCACCATTCTTTGTCAACCATTGTTTTAACTTCCAACTTCCATGAAATATTGTTATTACTTGAAAATCTTATACTTCATCCTTTGGATTCACTAGACTGGATTGGACATAGATTTTTATTCGAATTTATTAAATACATTTGGAGAAGTTAAGTTTTGAAAATAGTATATGTATGTTGAAAGTAATTTATAAACATATATATAGTTAGAAAAGTATATGTATATTAAACTGAAAATAATGTATAAATATACATATAGTTGAAAAAATATATGTATATTAAATTGAAAATATTGTATAAACATATATATATATATTTATATACACATATAGTTGGAAGAGTAATATAAAATTCATATAGTTAAAGTAATCAAACCATTTTATAGACAAATATTTACAAAATCAAGTAATGAGGAAAATTTACTTCTAGGAAATTGAAATTCTATTCAATTAATATTGATCCAATCCAAATCCAAATCCATGTCTCAGAATTTCTTTTCCCATCAAAATTTCACCTTTAAACAAATTCCCATTTACTTGGTTCAATTTCAATACTTCATGGTTAAAACGATTTTCAAACCAATGTTTACCTTGGATTCGAAATATCCATTTCATATAATAAATTCCCAAATAACTTTTAGCATTTGCTATAAATAAAAATGTGATTTGTTAAGTTCTAGCGTGTTAACAAAACTCGTATTCACCATGATTTAAATAACATATTCCCTTTTATACTTGAACTTAACACTTTTTATTTTAACAAGTCCCTCTTATATTTTCATGTCGAGAATTCATTAACAAATCACATAACAAAATAAGTTTGGGAAACATTTATCAAGTCTTCGCAAATCCCTTATATTAAATAATTCAATTTAAAGATCGTCACATTATTACATAAAGTTATAAAGAATTTGTTTAAATAAATTCAACTTGGTGTTAACTTGCAAAAATCAATTTACAACTTATTTTAATACAAATTGGACTTCATAAAAATTTCAAGTAAATATTTGAACCAAATTACTTTTAGAACTTATTTTACGCTATATAAGGATTTCATTAAAATTTCTACTTATAAAATTGACAAAATATTTTAAAATACTTCATTTTATTGACCACGGTGTCCGTATAAAATTTTCTATCCTATGGTCAAGTGATACAGATATGTATCATTTCAACCTGCATCCCAAATCGATTCTAATACAAAAGGGGTTTGGGTATGTATCATTTCGACCCGTAATGGTTTCATAGTCAAAAAGGGACTTGCATGGTGAGAAAAATAAACATAGCATGTCAAACATACATCCATAATGTCATATGAAATAACAGTGTGTGTTGCATGTGCACAACCACGAAGCAAACAAATCTAGAGCCCCCAAACATTTCACTCAACATTTCAAATCTTTAATTCACTTAATAAAAATATTAGTCTGTGAGTGAGGGAAACTCACTCTTCGTTGTATGAAAGGCGACACTAGTGAACAAAGCTAATTTATCCTGAGTGATTATACCAAGCACAATGACTCTGAATGGGAACAAGGCCAAAAGAGCTCAGCCTTCTGGAACAGTGACGCCTACAAGCCACGACATGATTGACAACCACCACCACCATCAAACCAAAGCAACCATCAACACAAATCTTTTATAAACATACTACATGTATACTAATATACTCAAGGACCAAAGTAAAACTCACCGCCTAGGATTGAATGGACCAGCGAGCGAATGATAACCCAGATTTGGAAATTGACCCGAATAGTAAGCCCCCATCACAGCAGTCTTTCAGGTATTTTGTCAAGCACTTGGTGTGCATGTTGCCCTGTGCACCATTTAGCGGCAAATCATATAGCATCAAGACTTGCTGAGTGGTGAATAGGCTGATGCGACTCGAATAGTGGCCAACAAAGTGACTACGGGTGGACTGGCCAACTTCCATCCCTCCCTTTCAATCTTGGACTTGAGTTCTCGCTGGAAGGAGGCCATGCGGTCGAACACGTCTGTTGGACTTCGTAGTGGAGGTCAGTTTTACAGGTGATGGAGGCTCATGTGGTGACCAACGTGAAGTAGGTGGGGCGGAGGTTAGTTGTAGAGGTGGTCGCGTGCCACTCCGGAGATGGGTCCCAGCTTCCTTCATAGCACGATGGTTCTCTCGAGGCTGGAACAGGAGACAACGATGGCTTTGAGGTGGCAGTTGGTCCTTCCGGTGGTGGAAAATGGCGTGGCTCCGTTGCTCGTCGACGGTGAGCAATTGGTGGTGGGATGCGCCATCGTTGCGTGGTGGTTTGCTATCAAGAAGGAGCGCGTTTTATACTTCACGGAAAGTTGGAGCTGAGAAGTTTGGGGAGGAGGACTAAATTTAACGTGAAGAAGAGGAATTAAAGAAAGTTATTTCATTGATTTTTCGAGAGTTGAATATTTGAAGAGGATGGGTTTAGAAACATGGGTTACGCGAGGAAGAAAAAGGAACGCTTTTTATTTCTTGCATTCCGATTATTTTATTGAAGATGATGTTGGATTCTCTGCACCGATATCTTTCTAAATCTTGGTTTACTGTTACCATATGTTTTCCACTGACAGAAGGAGATCCCAAAATCTTGAATAGTGTTTTAAATATTTGGCTACTGACAAGGAAAGATTTATGTCGTTGCCAAAATTTAAGGAAGAGGCCAAATACCAGACCCAAAAGCAACGTGAATGAATTGTTTCAAAGAGGAAATGCACCCGTGTTAATAGGGATAAGAGTTACTGAACATTTTCTACCTTTACTACATATTCCAAATTTGGGTTCACACTGTTAATTTTTTTTCCTTGTTTAATTAACACAGTTAAGGAAATAAAATTTAATTTCTTTTCTCTTTCTCTCTTTCTTTTATTTATTTATTATTAGTTATTAATTCGTATAAACATGAATGGACAACGCAGTGAACGCGCTAACGAATGTTGATTGTTATACATGCGAATTTAAAATTTCAACAGTTTTTACCAAACAACAAATTAAATACGTGTTAACGTTTTTAACCAAAAATTCATGTTCAAGGATAGTTTAATAAACATGAACGCAATACCCATGCAAATTTTCTTAATGGTTTGAATAAACTTTACATAAATAAATTAGATTTCTTCCAAATAAGATTACACCGTTTATATCCTGATGTGGAATAAATGAATTAGCTCACCTAAACTTTCAACTCATATATGGAAATCAAATTTATCAACATAAATTAAATTATAAAATTTATATATTTCAACTCGAATTCAAACATTTACATAAATCCAAATTTATTATAAAATGTTTTTTTTACAACCCATTCATATTGAAAATAAATCTAAGTTTTCGAATTATAACGGATCATACTTTTACATGAAAATCTAAGTTATGCTAAAGCGTTAGTTCAGTCACCATGTTTATATTAAGCCAACCACGTTCAAAATATTTGAAGTTCCAAATTTTATGTTGAAACTCAATTATAAATGTTTATTTGAGCGCTAAATCTTGATTTACTTTATATTTAAGATGTCAAAATTACCGGTTCATTACAAAAACTCTAGTTAGCACTGAATTCTTATGTCAAACTTTTACTCACTATTTTAAAAATGATTTCAAATTACCTTTTATTTTAAATTTATTTTCAAAATTATTTCAAAATTGTTTCTTTACTTTAATTTTATATTTCTTTGTTCTTAAATTTATTTTAACTCCTGTCTTTAAATATATTTTAACTTCTAATTCAAATATTTTTTACGTATATATTTAATACCAATTTTATTAGAGTTACTTATATTTTCAATTCCTTACTTATATTTATGAAATTCTAATATATTTCTTATATTCATAGTTTTATGTATACACTTTCATATCATTTTATATATAGTTTTTAATCACTTTAAATCATCTTAAATATACGTTTTAATATATATTTATACTTCAAAAACTCTATTTTAATATAAAATTTTTTAGTTTGTTTTAACTTGAAAATCACCATAATTTATTTAATCATTGTTTGCTTTGATTTAAAATTTTATTTTTAAAAAATTTACCAAGGTATGTCAACATACCTAAAATTATATGTCAACACATGTGCCAATAATTTCAAATTTAAATTATGAAAAATTGTGTCTTTTGATTTCAGAACTATTCCGAAAGGATTTGACTGTTAGGAGACTATAAATAGGCTTTTAAATTTGATTTTTTAATTAACTTTTCATTATCTTCTTCTTCCTTTCTTCCTCTCCATTATTCTTCTTGAATTCTATACTTGTACTTTGCCGATTTTCAAAGAAACGATCTCTTTCTATTTCAATTCTCTATCAACTCTCTCTGGAATTCAAGTGTTACTCAAGAGTTAAACGATTTTTGTAATCAAATATCGCAAAATCAAGTTCTATCGAGTCAATCTTATAAAATTGATACTCAGAAAGTTGTGGTTGTGTCCCATATAAATCGAATGGGTGTGATTGTGTCCTGGAAATCAATTGGGTGCAGGTTGTGGTCCGGAAATCAACTGAGTCTCAGTATACTCCGGAAATCATTTGGGCTGTGTCCATGTAGCCTTGAAATCAAGGACTGTAATATTGGATATTAGTTGAAAAGAAATCCATATCAACCCGGCGTTATTTGGGACTGGATGTAGGGTAACTGCGTACTAGTTTAAAATCCCGGTGTATATTTTCCTTTTACTGCTTTTTATTTTTATTATCTGCATCTGTGATTGATTATTTGATTGTTGATATATGTGATTTGCATAACATGATGATAAACTTAAAAAGACTTCAAGAAATTAATAAAATCCATAAAACACTATTCATTCCCCTCTAGTTTTTAATTTGCCTTAAAATCCTTAATCCGCTTCCCGAATAATTAATATCAAAGCTCTGGTTTTCAAAGTTTTTATAATCTGAATTCTTGAAAAGTTCAAATGACAAATTTTAAAGATTTTTATAACACTATTTCAAAAATATTCATTTCACCATTGTTTCATATGTCTAGATTTGATTTTATTGAAAAATCAAGTTATATACCGGATCGGTAATTCTATAACTCCTACTATTTATGATGTTTTATTAGTTAAGAATTTAACATAAATTGCTTAGTATAAGTCAATTTTGTGATAAAGGTTATACAATTAAATTTGAAAAAGATAAATGCTTTGTCCAAAATAATAATTCAAACATAGTCTTTGAAGGAATTAGAAAGAAAAATATTTACATCTTAGGTATGAAAATTTCAAACGATAGCTTATGTCTTTTGGCCAATACAAGTGATCCTTGGATTTGGCGTAAAAGATTCCGTCGTTTAAATTTCAAACACCTTTCTAGAGTTTCCAAGTTAGATTTAGTCAGAGGGCTTACAAAAATAATTTTTAAATTAAATAATTTATGTGATGCCCGTCAATTAGGGAAATTAATAAAAAGTTCATTCAAATTAGAATATAAGATTTCTACTTCAAATCCATTTGTATTACTTCATATGGATTTATTTGGTCCGTCTCAAAACAAATAATAAACCAGAGTAAATACTTGCTCCTAATTATCGATGATTTCTCTAGATTTTCTTGGTCTCTTTTTCTCAAGCATAAAAGTGATGCTTTTGATTTATTTAAATGCTAAGAGAATTCAAAATCTATTAACTTTAAAAATTAAAACTATATGTAGTGACCATGGTGGAGAATTTGTAAATGAAAATTTTGAGAATTTATGTAATAAAAAAGGAATTACTCATAGTTTTTCTTTACTAAGAACTCCTCAACAAAACGGAGTTGTTGAGCGCAAAAATCGAACGATCCAAGAGTGTACGAGAACTATGCTTTCTAACAATAGTTCACCAAAGAGCTTTTGGGCTGAGGCATTTGCTACAACTTGTTATATTTTAAATAAGAATTTTAATAAGACCATTAACCAACAAAACTCCATACGAACTTCTTTATGATAAGAAACCAAAGGTATCATATTATAGAATCTTTGGAAGTAAATGTTTTATGTTAAATACTAAAGCAAATTTAAATAAATTTGATCCTAAATCAGATAAAGAATTTTTTATTGGATATTCAAAAGAAGTAAAGAATATAGAGTTTTTACTTTAAAAACTAATACTATTGAAGAAACTCTAAGTGTATCTTTTGATGAAAATTATAAATATTTAAATAAAAAACATAATGAAGATGAATGCGATAATGATAATGAATTAAATGAAATAAATAATGAAATTATTCAGCTAGACTTTTAAGAGATCGTCCTGTAGAAGATATACTAGGAGAATTCAATCTGTAGTTAAACTAGAAATCAATTAAATAACATAAGTAAAACAACTTTTATATAAACTACTGATCCTAAAAATCTAAAGGAAAAATCGTCTAATAATTCATGGATATATACTTGCTATGCAAGAAGAATTGAATCACCAAAAATAATGTAAGAGAACTTGTCCCTAGACCAGAGGATAAAATTATAATAAGAACTAAATGGGTTTATAAAAATAAAATGAATGAACTCAGTGAGGTTGTTAGAAATGAAGCTCGACTAGTTGCATAAGGATATTATCAAGAAGAAGGAGTAGATTATGACGTAACCTTTGCCCCCATAGCAAGATTAGAAGCTATAAAATTTCATTTGCTTTCGCTAATTATAATATTTTCATACTTTTTCAAATGGATGTAAAAATAGATTTTCTAAATGTATTTGTTAAAGAAGATGTTTATGTTGAACAACAACCATGATTCAAAAGATGAAAAATTTCCAAACCACATTTATAAGTTACAGGAAGCTTTATATGGATTAAAACAAGCTCTTAGAGCCAGATATGATCGAATAAGAACTTATTTGTTACAATCATATTTTGAAACTGGCAAAGCTGAAAATACTCTATTTATTAAAAGAAATGAAAATGATATTCAATTATTTCAAATCTATGTAGACGATATCATTTTTGGATCAACAAATAATAATATGAATCAAAAATTTTCTGAAATCTTGATGAAAGAGTTTGAAATGAGTCACATGGGAAAACTCACTTTCGTTTTAGGATTAAAAATAAAACAATTAGATAATGGAATATTTATTAATCAAGAAAAATATGGAAGGGACTTAATTAATATACTTAACATGACTAGTACTAAAGGAAAACCCACACTCAAGGGAACCAATGAAGCCTTAAGTAAAGACAACTCTTCAAAAGATATAGACCAGAAATTATGTAGAGGTATAATTGGTTCTTTATTATATATAACTAGGAATAGACCAAACATAATGCATAACATTTGTCTCTGCGCTAGATATCAATCACAACCTGAAGAAACTCACTTAAAAGCTGTAGAACGTATTCTACGATATGTTAAACATGCATTAGATTATGGTTTATTTTATCCTAAAAATGATTCATTCGATTTAATTTCATATTACGATGCCGACTATACTGGTTGTAAATCAAACCAAAAAAGTACGAGTGGAACTTGTCGTCTTTGGGTTTTTGGTTTAGTAAAAAGCAAAGTTCCATTTCCTTGTAAACCACTGAAGCAAAGTATATATCTATGTAAGGTTTGAAATTGAACTAATCGAAACCTAATCATATAAATTTTAAAAATTTATAATAGGATCTATGAAAAATTAAATAAATCGAACGATATACCTTTAATTGCTTCCACGGATCATGAAATCAAATTGAACCCGAGATTTAATCGAACCCTAGCGTGACATATGCCTCCACCTTTAGAGGTATCCACGAACATCTTCCCCTAATATTGTCATACGATTTCGAAGAAAAGGAAGATCAGTACTAGCCGAAGTCCGATCTTCTCATTTCCCAATTTTTGGATTGTATTTCTGTATCTTACACTTTGAGAAATGAAAAGGGTCGGTACCCTTTTTAAAACCTAATGAAATCCAAAACCCTAAGGGAAAATGTTGATCTCGTTTACCATTTCAAAATTAATACAAGTATCAACGTTTAGCATTTTATATTTAATAAAGAAATGGTTATCCCTTTATTAAAACGTTCTGTTGTGTGACCTTATAGGTTATTACAATGTTGGTAATGATTTTAAATCATATTTAAAATCAGAAACAGTGATTGACATCTAGTAATATGTCACTGCTACCCAAGTTATAATAATATTGAAGATTCGATACAACCTTTTCTATGACCATTGTTTCAATGTAATTTATCCTTTTAACCAATATATCCAGAATTAAACTTGAGGCATGAAATGTATCATCCTCTTTATAATTTAATCCTTTTATCTTGGTCAACGAGTAGAATATATAAAATAAATCAATATTTGAGCACAACAATGTGTTTCATAGTCTCACTCAATCAAGAGGCCCATGGATATCACTACATATATTGTAGGGTTAAATTCCATCTAGGTCATTCATAATTTTCATTCGACCCGAGATGTATCCGATAATATCACGTATATTAATGACAATGAGATATGATCATCAGTAAATCAACGTACTAGTCTCAATGTTTTATTGTTTTTCTATATAAACGATAAAACTTGACTAGGGATATTTATGAATTATAATACTTAATATATTATATAATCTCATGTTCAAGTCACTTACTTGAACTATAAAATTCTGTGTTATTATTCTAAGGACTTTTATTATGTTGATATTTATATTACGAAGTAAATATAACATAATAGAATATTTTATTCAAAATAAAATAATAACATCAGTAGTGTTATTAATCACATCAAATGGATTGCCTCTTGGGCATAAACACTAAAAATCTCCCACTTGCACTACGTCAATCATTCATGTATCGTATACCCATGAAAATAGTGTGACTATCATACTTCAGTTGCGACAGAGTTTAAGTCAGTAGGTTTGCAACATTACAACCTTTTGTTACCTTGCACATAAGTATAATTCCTCAGTGAACAATTTCACAGATGAAATTATATTCCTTAAATATACGTTTGGATCGATAATGAGATCAAGGTCTCTAGGCCTGATCAAAAGCTCCATTGTTATCACAATGTAAAATCATTGGATCAACAATAGATTATGTTCAATAATTATCTTCTTAATCCAAACATCCTCTTTCTAAGAATTAGTATCTATTTCTTGTATTAAACTAACATCATTCGCAATAAGTAATATGTTATCAGTATATAACATTTGGATTATTGTGTTACTCCCACTCAATTTCTTGTCTATACATGATTCAATGGTATTTTGTAGTTCCTGAGACATTTCAAGTTCTACTTTATTCCCATCGGTATCTTAGAAACTGGCTCTCCTTTTAAAAGGATACCAATTCGAGCAATAAACATTTTATTTTTAGAGGATTTGTAGAAATAATATCCCATTATCTTTCGGATATTCCACGAAATAATATTTATTAGGTTTAGGCTCAATCTAGTCAGAGGCAAGACATTTAACAAATGCCTCACTTCCCAAATCTGCATAAAAGACATACTAAGAAGTTTTCTACTCCATATCTTTTATGGCGTCTTCATAATCGTTTTGATAGGATTACAATTAAATATAAATG
Source organism: Allium sativum (assembly GCA_030737875.1). Classification (NCBI taxonomy): domain Eukaryota; kingdom Viridiplantae; phylum Streptophyta; class Magnoliopsida; order Asparagales; family Amaryllidaceae; genus Allium; species Allium sativum. Next base: position 841,570,974 of record CM060926.1, read on the forward strand.
TAATTATTTCGAGGGGTTAACCCAAAAATTTACTAGCAGATCTATATGACTCATCACTGATCGTACCATATCTTATAAGGTGCGACTTCTCCTTTCAGACACACCATTATAATGTGGTGTTCTAGGTGGAGTGAGTTATGAGACAATTTCACACTCTTTTAGATAGTCATTTAAATTATAGGCTTAATTATTCTCCTTGATCTGTTCGAAAAGTTATTATTAAAATTGGTCTTGAACTTCATTTTTGAATACTTTGAACTTCTCAAAGGATTATGATTTGTGTTTCATAAGATACACTCAATCATATCTACTAATATCATCAGTAAATGTAACGAAGTAATAAATCCTGTTTCTAGCTTATGTTCTCATTGGTGACATACATCATTATGTATGAGGCCTAATACAAATTAGCCCATTCACTTTGTCAAGTGATAGGTGCTCTAATCGTTTTTCTTAATAAACAATATTTGCATTCTTCATTTAATTCGAAACCAAATAACCTCCAAATTCCATCGTTATGGAGTTTTGATATGCGTTTCTTGTTTATATGGCCTAACCCAAAATGCCAAGGTAAGCTGGATTATTAGGTTTAATACACCCGATATTTATGTTATAATTAAGCATATTGAAGTTAAGGATTCATATTTAAAATTGTTAACTAATCGTGCAATTCCATAAAATCTTTCATTTAAATAAAATGAACAACAACTATCTGTTTATTACAAGTGAAATTCAAAATTGTCTAAACAAGATACAAAATAACATTTATTCTAAGTGGAATTTTATAACAATAATACTTTAATTCTTCAATTAAGCTGGTAGTTAGAACAAGAAGCAGCTTTCTATGGATAATGTAGCAAAATTTGCTTCATTTCCAACCGTAAGTCACTTGTCATTTTACTAGGTTTTTACTTTTGTAATTCCTGCAAATTCACATACATATATGTGATCCATATCTAGTATCTAATATCAGAGAGTATAAGTAGATAGTTATAACATTTATATCTTTTTCGATTGAAGTCACGCTTCAACTTTCATTTAGATCTTCTATATTTGTTAAACAATTACATTTTAATTTGTTTGAGGACAATCCTCAAATTTCGATGTTAGTCAAGAGATTTGATTTAAGTCAATTTATCCTTCTTTAGGATTAATTTTAAATTATCAGAGTTATTTGTTACTTAATATCTACAGTAGACAATAAATATTAACTGATTTTGTAATATATATATATGTATGTGTGTGTGTCTAATATAAACACAAATTTTGACAATCAAAATTTATATTAATACCGGCGACAATGCCAAGGTTGTTTTCATCAAGTTTGTAATTTATCATGTACTTTCAAAAGGTCTAAAATCATGGCGACAATACTGGAGATTTCTTTCTTCTTCATCGGCCTTCCTTCTTAACTCCACTCGTCTAAATTGCTATCAATCTATCCATCGTCCACTTCTTATAGCTCACAACCTAATCCTGTCTCCCCCGTCTCTCCATGACGAAGAACACTAAGTTGAAAGAAGAGATTCTCTAGAAGTGTAACGAGATATAGGCATTGTTTTTTAGATCGTGTAACCGAGCCAAATTTGACAACTGCTGATCCTATCAACAATGTCCCGTTGCTGTCTTTATCGACTGCCCTAGCTTCAACGAGTACTTCAGTTATGATATATGGAATCAAATCTTCGTCTGCCTTGCCGGTCTCGCCTGTTTCTCCTTTGATTGATAGTACTCAAGATGATGTGAGATGGAAGGTAGAAAAGTTATCACCAATTTTTGAAACTGAGCTCTGTTAGAACACTTCAGGTAAACCTCTACTTGAAATTTTGAAAGATGTTATTGAAAATGCAAATACTGGGAATACTGGAACAAGCAATAATACATCTAGTGTAGTTGAGCATGTAAGAGCAGCAGAGACAGTACATGTTGTAAATGTGCCACACAAGGCTGATGCCACTCAGACTCCATCCTTTGTGATGAATAACAACCTAGGTTCTCGTATAAATGCCTCAAAGAATCCTGTACCTATTTCGGCTATGCCTTCTGCTACCATATCCTCTATTTTTCCCCACTCTACACCATCCATTATGCCCCAAAAAATGCACACCAAACAGAGTTATGCCTCATGCTTCTCATCTCTACCTCGATGTGCTTGATCATACTCGCCTCATATCTTCCCCTCAGCCTCAGAAAACCCGATTCCTCCTCCTGACATCGTTCAAAAGGGAGCCAACTATTGGAAAGATCACCTAGTAGGTTTCTTACTTGATTCTGATATTCCGTACAATGATGTTCGTGACCAATTCGTAAAGCTTGGAATTTGAGAGGTAGTCTTCGAGTTAGTGTTGTGAATGGAATATATTACTTCAATTTTTCTTTAATGGATGAGAGATGGAAGGTGTTGGTGTCAGATCCGACAATTTTTGGAGGGAAACCATTTATTATTACATCTTGGAGTGCAATGGTTGAGAGAGCGTGTACCATCCATTCCAGTATGGAGTATTTTTACTAGAATTCCTTCAGTCCTACAAACTCTTCCTGGTTTGAATTGGTTAGCTAGTAGAATAGGGAATTTTAAATGCTTCGATGCGAATACGGAGACAAGGAAAAATCTCATCTTTGTAAAATCTTTAATTGAAATAACTCCGAACAAGACGTGACCAAAAAAGCTCAAAGAAACTATAGAAGGCTATGATTTCAATGTTGATGTACAATACTCTTGGAAACCAGAAATATGTATAAAATGTCACTGCTTTAGACATCTTCTTGATTCTTGTAAGCTTGCTGGTCCTTCTAAGGTTCGATCTCCCCTCATGAAGCCTCCTCATAGTATTTAGGTTCAAAAGAAAAAGGATGAAGACGAACTAGTTGATGATAAACCATGTAGTGATAAAGGAAGGGTAAGGATCCTGTTTGTGATGAGGAATCGAAGAAAAATGAAGTGGTTACATCAGATGTGGAAACTGAAGATGATGGGATATGTTGGATGTCAGATGATCGCTCTTGGGTACATGAAGCTTTTGGTATGAGATATGATCTATATGAAAATGAATACTACAAATATGTGTCAAACATGGTGGAGGATGCTAGAATACTGGAATATCAGGTAGTTGGAGATAGCTTTGAGCTAATTCAGGAGAGTGTTCTAGGAGAGAAGAACCAGACATTTTTCCATGATTCTTTTTGGGATTGGGAATGCGAGTTTCACAGTCCTAATCCGTGGTTTGTACCTAAACTTGCTTTACTTTTTTTCTGAGTATGTCAACGTTACAGGTAGTGATAGTGACTCCTCCAGTTATTCCACCCTTGTGGGGGATTAATTGTTAGGTCCTTGTTAGTAGTTGAAACTCTATGTTTCTCTCCTGTTCTTTATAGATATAGTGTTCTGGCACTTCAAACCAGATGGAGTTTTTGTACCTGCGCAGAACTTCACTTTTTTCTATGCATTTCTAATAAACAGTGGTACGACCACTATAAAACCGGCTTAACTTGCCAAAAACAATTTATATTAATACAAATGTATAATTTAAACTTAAATATGCTCCCACTCAAATTAACATCCCTCTCTCTCTCTCTCTCTCTCTATATATATATATATATATATATATATATATATATTGGTGGTCCAAGATCCATATCTAATAATGCAATGACTTAGCTTTGGCTAATATCCCAAAACACAATTTTTTAGGTAGACATCTTATGTCAATTATGTCTCTTATATAACTCTTAGATAGCATAATGAACAATTTTGTTCATTTAAATATTAAATATTTCATGCTTGCTGTCTCCAAGCCCATAATCTTATTATGCAGCCTAGTTAAGTCAGACCCAATTATATAGTTGAGTATCACATTTACTCCATCGCATATAACCAAAGTAAAAGGTGTACAATGCTTTGGAATTACCTACGTCTAGTAATTCTGGCATTGCTGAGTGTATTTATTGGAACATCTCACCATGACTTAATATAAATAAATTGGTTTAAAGGGGATTTTATAATTCGTAGTGGCGACCAATATTAGTGTTATTTCAAAATTATCACTTGGTAATTTATTTGCATACAGAAGCAAAAGTAAATGCATTTATGTATATAGCATTTATATTTATGAAAAATGCCTACTTATCATTTGAACATTTCAAAACAACAAGTCACCAATATTTTGTGCAAATCGAATAGGCATAGTATTAATTTGTCACATTGTTCCATGTGCAAAAAAACTATAGATATAATATTTAATTTTTAAGTACAGCTGACATGATCCAAACTCGCCCTTGCAGGAAAGCCCGGATTGATTTGAGAACACGACAAATCAGAACACGAACAATTGAACATTTCATTGCTATTACAACAATTACATCAGAGTACAAGAATATTCCAGAGTCCGAATAAATATTATACATCAGAAAAATGCCAGAGATTTAAATTACAAAGCAGTGGAAAAATAATACATAACACAACTGTAAGAAATACACGGATACAAAGTGTTCCGAATATAGCTCCAGCTGTAAATCCAGGATCCTGTTTAAAGAAAGATCTGCAAAACCAAAACTACTAGCTGCCCGTGTGGAAAGTATGGGCACTCAGAGTTTAGGTTAAAACAATAAACTCCAGGTCAGTCATGTGACTGGTGTGAGAACTAAACCAGTTATTAACTTGGTTTTAAAGTAAGGTAATTCTAGGGACCACGCCGTATAACACAGAATGGGTTTTAACCCCAAGAACATTAGTGCATAAACAAACAACGCAATGCTAAAGAAGAAAAATGAAGCTTTTATAAGACTCAGCTCCCATCACACAATGCAACGCAAGCCGGAGGATAGAGTTTTACCTTATAATTGCCAAATAATGCTTGATACGTGAAATTTGATATTTTATTATTACTATAAGTGAAGAAATCAACTTCAATATAAATGTATCAATCATAGACGACATGGGTACCATATATCATGTCGCCATACAAGTTCTACAATTAAAACCGCAAAGTCACGTATTGGAAGTTGGATTTCCATCATGAATCAAGGCAAGGGATCGTCCTTACCGAATTCGAGATGCTCTAGCCCATGTCTCAGGATCAGAATGCATCGACCCTTAGGAGCAGCAAAGCCGGTCCTCCCTTACGTTTGAGGATTAGTAATTCCTGAACAATGCATTTCTCCGCCCTATGGGGCGTAAGTCTAGTCAGTATGTCGACCATATCCATCCATCGGCCCCGTAGTGATCGACATATCCGAGGTACCTCGCTTTCCATCATCCACATAAGTAAAAATGTCTGGGCTCCATACCATGACACCACTTCTAATTAGAAAGAAACGCATGGCCTCCCTTCCATCCTTCTCCCGTTTCTGGTTCATTCCGAGGAGTGAAGCTCGCGAATTAACGCTATACAAAACTATGCTATTTAAAGCCGTGCTTTGATCATCTACCACAAGACTCTGCTTTTCAATAGAAGCCTTGATCATTTGCATCTCAACATGCCACACAGGAAAATCACGCCATGCGACTGATGTCTATCGATATATAACCTCTGAGCTCGTACGTCTCAGAGAAGGGTGTTAAGCAAGAGAATAAATTCTCCGCCACCAAAAAAATATATATTTAATAGAGATCAATCGACATAGAATAAAATCCAACGTCAGACACACATCCATTTACAAGTTCATTCTGGGTCTAACGAAACCGGAGGCACCTTATTCCTCTTCCCATATGTCCAATACAGGAGAGAGGCCCTCGCATATCCGGTCGATCTCCAAGTACGTCTGGACGATCACCACTTATTACCTCGTCTTGGGTGTACAGCCCAGTCAAGACATCAGTAATCATCTAAACGATGTGAAGACCTCCGGTCTTCAACCACCATCTTCATCGTCGACTTATCGTCGAATCTGTTATTCAGAATGGGTATAAACCCGACTTTTCCGAATAACTCGCGTATATTATAATCAAGTGATATAAACACACAACATACGCATCATTCCAGTTCAGAATATTCGTTTATTCAATTATTCAGATCATTAGGGAAAGGTTCCCATTAATTTTATCAAAGATAATTTCTTTCGAATTTATTCTTTAATCTTCCTTTGGATATCAATTCAAACCAAATTAAGGTTTATCCAAACTAGTCGGGATTGCGAACCTTACTGAAGAAATCATTTATTTTATTTCCCAATCCCAGCCTACTCATCCCATGGAGCAAAACTGGTAATACTCCATATCTAACACCATAGTGTTATCGGTAAAATGATTTACTATTTCACGTTCAAATCTAATTAAAGATTTAACCATTGACTGGAGCAAAACTGGTGATACTCCATTCCCGATCATTTCATGAATTCGATAAATTTAATTATCTCATTCCCATTCCAATTCAATTAAAGATTCATTAAAACTCTAATTCAGTTTTAATCTCAAAAATCATTACTTAATGATTATTCAAAGTTAAGAAATTAATCTTATCTTTAACTGGGTTAAAGAACTAATATCACTTAAAACACAGTTCACGATAAACCCAAAATCTCATTCCATTAATTATGAAATCTTCACGGAAAACATATCAATATAAATTTCCGTATCCAACCAATAATATAAATGGAATAACGGCAAAGCCTTTTAAATTCCATATATATATTAACAGCTTTCCTCCACAGAAGCTCACTTCGATTATTATCAAATCGAATTCCATTACATTCCAATTTAATATATTAAACTGGAAAACTTTACTTCGGAAAATTTTCATTAAATCTTATTAAAAATATTTATATATTCCAAATCACATTTCACTGTAAATCGGGTTAAAGAACAAATATCGTTAAAAACACAGTTCACAATAAACCCAATTCACATTCCATTTTATTCCAATTAAATGTTAATTAACGGGAAACTCTAATAATCTTAATTAAAAGATTTATTCTTTTCACACAGGGTTTAAGAACAGTGTTAATAAAGACACCATTCACGACAAACCCAAAAATCCAATTTCAATTCAATTTCAATTAAATATTAATTGGTAAACTTCATTAAATCTTAATTAAAGATTTAATCTTTTCTCAATTAGGTTTAAGAATATTGTTAATAAAGACACCATTCACGATAAACCTAAAATCCAATTTGATATTAAATACAAGGCTCTGAATAGAAAATAATATCAGCTTATATTCAATGTCAAATTCTGAAATCAACAAATATCGTATTCGGAATAATGATAAATATATCTTCCTAATTCCTCAACGATATCCGTATAATCACAGAATCCAACACCGAAATATTCCGAAGATTATTTCCATTCCAAATCATTCCAATTTATTTATTGGAAAAATTCTAGTTATTTTAAAACCATTTTCACAATTTAATTTATTTATTTAAAAATTAGGGATTATCAGTCTGGTTATTAACCAGTTCATTTTGATAAAAATATACTTTTATCTTTACAAATATGGAATTTTTCATCTAAATTCTTTCCAAATCAATTATTATGATTTTACACAAATTATTAGTATTTGTAATAATTTTATTAAGGCCCTTTCAGTCGATTTCCATAAACGGTCATCGAACTACACTTACAACGACCTTTTCCAAAGTTGATTTGGGCATAATTCCAAATCCAACTATTAGATTTCAAATCACTTATATTCGTTGGAAAGCACTTTTCGATACGAACCCAACGGTTCCAGTTTTAGGAGAATCCGACGGTTGGATCTCCCGCAATGTCAATTCGAAGTCAATGGTCGAAATTCACGAACGGTTGCTGCGCAGCGTGTTCTATTCAGGCCATATAATATACATAATATATATATATATATATTATATATATTTCATCGATTTCTATTTAAAACGTATTTTATAAATCATTTAAATTTCATTTTAAAAATGATTTCAACTTCATTTTCAATTTTAAATCAAAATTGAATATTCTATATCATTATAATATATAAATGATAATATTTCCAAAATATCAGATTTTGAAATCTTTTCCTTTTCGATATTCATTATAAAAATGAATAAAATCGATATAAGTATCATTCGCGTTAAAATGGCGCAAGTCTAAACAACACAGCTTCATATTTTTCAATATTTTCGTGTCCACCCAAAATCGGACATTAAAATCAGATTTTAATCCTTTATTGAATATTATTTTAAAATATTCATTATTTTAAAATATTTTCTTTTTTCTGAATTGGAATCAGACCCAATCAATAACCACACAATTTTATTTATATCGATTTCATACAACGCATGTATATATCAACAATGATAAACAATTAACCATCGGCCAGAGTGCACTACACAACTGCATAAGCATTAAATAAAAATAATTAACGCTTACAACAGTCTTTCAACCAATCGATTGACATACAACTAACCAATCGATTGACATACAACTAACCAATTTATTTTCATTCATATACTCGTTAAAAATTATATTTTTAAAAATAAAATATTTATTTCAACACATGAATATTTTATACGGTTCATTTATATAACAAAATGATATTTTTATTATTCTAACGTATTTTAGAAAATTTTGGCAGTATAACGGCGCGATACTAGAACCGAAATAAGGTCTAGCCTTATCCCTGGCCTAATACTGGCTCGCGCCATACACATACCAATTCTAATCAATTCATTCACATCCCAAACCACATTCAAACAAACAGACCAATCAAAACAAACAACCAAACATCCATGGTTTCAAACAAAGATGTCGGGTGCTACTAAGCACCATTTGCATCCTAGTATATATTTAACTAGAAAACAAGATTAGAGTGAGAAGTTCTCACCTTTGGTTTCCACTCCGCTTATTTCTGAATTTCTGAACAGTTTGGATTTGCCCGAAATTCCAATGCAATCTTTTTCACACTATTCATTGTAAAAATCACATTTTTAATATGATGTTTATATTAAAAATCATATTCTTATTCACTGTTTTATATAATAAAAATCATATTTTTATCACTGCTATTTATGTAAAAATCATATTTTTATTATGCTACATCATTATAAAAATCTTATTTTTATAATGCTACTATATAAATAAAAATCACATTTTTATCATATGTTATAAATAATAAAAATCATATTTTTATTTCACCTTCTAGATAATAAAAATCATATTTTTATTTCACCTTCTAGATAATAAAAATCCTGTTTTTATTTCGCCTATTAGATAATAAAAATCATATTTTTATATTTTAGTTTTCTATATAAAAATCATATTTTTATATCTCTACTAATCATATAAAAATCATATTTATATATTTTAGAAACCATACTATTTTCATTTTAAAAATCCATTTTAAAACGATGTTATTTCTTTCAAAAATTACATCTTTAAATCAAATATATTTATATAAAAATTCAATTTTTAAAACTACTCTATTTATAAATTTAAAACATTGTTGTTATATATATAAACTTATTACATTAAATAAATAGATAAAAATAAATAAAAAACACACATTTTATTCGATTTCTCAGAGGAGGGGCCCCGTAGTCGGCTGTTGGTGGCGCAAGCCGTCAGGGTGGTGGCGGTGGGCCTTAAAAGGTGGAGGCGACGTTGTTTGGTGGAGTCAGGGTTCGCAGTGGGGTTTAAAATGAGGCAGGAGGAGACGTTGGAGGAGGAGTAGCAATGGGGGAGGGGTCGACGTGAGGTAGGAGGGTGCGACGCGGCGCGGTGGGCGTGGGCCAGGCGCGGCGGAATCGAGATCGGGGCAACGGGAATTGGGGATCGTGGTTTTCTTTCTTTTATTTATTTATTTATTTAAATAACCGTTGACCTAAAGGAGAGACGGGGGGAATATATTATTATATTATTTTAATTTCCAAAAAGGTTACTTTTTAATTCAAACTCCAAATCGAACACAACAACTGACATCCCCAGCTAAATACCCCCATTCCAGATGCAATGGGATATGTCCCGTAAGCCAATTCGACTATTATGATCAGTTTTTATCAAAATTAAAATATAATCACTATATATTTAATTTTAACACACATTTTAATTTATAGGGGCCACATACGGACTCCAAAAATTTCAGAAAAAAAAATCTGGCTATGTTTTGACGATACAGTCCTAAACAAAACTAATTTCATCAAATTTGGAGGCCATATGAAAAATGGCCATTTTCTGGTTGATCCAAATTGATTGAAATTGACAAACACGTTTTCTTTTGCCACGCTCACATATTAATTCCAAAAATTATGAATTTTGGAATCTAGCAATAATTTGATATTCCAAATCCGACAAAAGTGGTTTCGTCGAAAACGGATGTCGTTTGCAAAATGGCTATTTTCAAGGGCTTTATATATACTAAAATATATATAAATTCCATAGCGACTTTTCTGAATTTTAAACTGGTCATAACTTTCAACTTTTTAAACGAAATCTCCGTTTCTTACATTTGTTAGAAAGATATTATTAAACAGATTCAAATATTTCTTGTTTCGTCTAATTCTAATTTATTTTGAATTCTGTACATTCAATTGAAATTAGAAATTGAATTTTCAAACTGTCACGCCATTTCAGGCTCATTTTATAATTAAAATAAATTTATACGTTCTAACTTTGATTAAAATAAAATTTTAGTCGTTATTATTTAAAATAAATTATTTTAAATATTCAAAATCCATTAAAATTGCTAAAATAATTTTTTTAAATTGGTTATGATTTTCCGGGTTGTTACAACAACTGCATACAAAAGGTATTACCTAGTTTTAAAGAAACTAATGTCTTCTTGTATACCGATATTTGCAGCCTTACTTATTTATAGAATTCTCGACCTACTAAACAAAATATGTACAAACACTATAATAAGTGTTATTGGCCTCAAGCTTTGAAAAAAAATGGTTCATTCAGGTTCTTATTGGTAGAACAAAATAACTCATGCTTACTATATAAATATAAATATTAGGCCCAAATAATTAACCAGAATTTCAAACCCAGGAAACTCATTATATCTGAACTCAATTCCATTTCAAAACATAATGTGTAAACAATATGCAGGCTTTATTTATACATTCGGCAGATTCAACGTTTCAGATTAAAAGGAATACACACCCCTCCTGTAACACCCTGAATTTTTTGTGTCTATTATAAGAACGAATTAAAGAATACTTAATTTTAAAAGAAGAATTAAGGGAAACGGGTTACGTCATTGCGTTCATCTCGGAATTCTGCTTGGGATGGAGTCCAAGTTTTCTTAAATAAGACTTCGTATGAGAAAGTTATGGCACTCGGAAGTTTCAGGAATTTAAATAAATTAAAACAGCTCGAATTCGAAGTTCAAATCACACACCCGTGCTGGGCGGGAAATTTCCCTCCCAAGACCCAGGTCGACCAGGGGGTCGACCTGGGTGTCGACCTGGGTCACATAGGTCGACCAGGGAGTCGACCTGGGGGTCGACCTGGGTCACATAGGTTAACCAGGGGGTCGACCTCCCCCCTATTTCCAGATCCGAGGACTGGTTCGTTTTTCTGCATTTGGACGCCCGTTCTGACCAGATTCGTTGATCCCTATGCTATATAAGCACCCCTAAGGTAACAGTTTTCTCTACACAACTTCACCACGCTTATACTTTACCCTAATTCATATCAAAATAAATCAAAGACGGGGTTATGCCACTCAAGTTCTTCGTAAAATCAAGTTAGAATGCAAGTGGAGATTCAAAGGCTAATTCAACGACTTTAATAACTATTTTCTAAGAATCAAATCTAAATTAGAGAATCGATAGTCTACGACAAGGGATATCTTTTCAGTTTCAGAAAACAGATCCCAAAAAACAAGACCGTACTTTTGTTTGTAAGTTCATGTTACTTTCAGAAATAAAATTTAAATTGTGATTATGACAATGTAATAAATCTGAATATGAGATTATCCCTATTTCTATCTGTCTTTCTATATCCATTGGATATATCTCATTTGATATTATTATGTCCATCCTTTGTCTCTTCTTTCCTTCTTCGCTTTTTGTTTTTATAGACAGACTACCGCGAGCCTGAGCCAAATCTCATAAGAGATGAACATACGTTGGATAAAAATTGGACATAATATATGATTTGGACATGGCCAACGCTAAAATTGGGAAAAGTATTAAATTATGTATAACTGGGCATAACTGATTTATAACGGATTTGAGGACATAACACATGTTGTATTCAAAACATAAAGTGTATCGAACATATGACTTGAGATTTGAGGCATAAAGTATATTGGACATATGACTTGGGGTTTGGGGCGTAAATCGAACTGTAAACATGTAAGGCATAGTACACGTTGTGGTTTAAGACCTAAAATTTGGGGCATATTATATATGATAGTTTATGACTTGGAAGAAGGAGATTATTGTGTATAGCAATATATGGCTTAGGCATGAAACCCTATAGTAAGATAGGGATAACTGTTAATTGTGAACACGCCTAAATTGGGATTTTAGGTAATTGGCATGCACTATAATTAAAGGTTATAATTTGGCATAGTTTATACTGTGATTCATGATTGGGGGTTTTTGGAGAATATTTTGTACGGTGCAATATGACTAAACCTTAGGGCATGTGCTATATTTTGTTTTTTGGGGGCATGACTATTATTGCAAGTTTGGGAAGATTAGGTGTAACCTATTTTGAGTAATAACTTGTAATTGGCTTGATCGGGCATAACTTGAGAATTGGAACATGACTAGTTTTTGGAAAATTTGGTAATTAGCATGACAAATCTAGATTTGTGGTGTAAAAATGCCCGGAACCGCCCGATACATCCAGTAACCACAACAACACCTATCTAATGTGAGAGGTTAGTGCATCATGCCCATGAAAAACCCTAGTTTAGATTGAGTTGTGGCGTAAAACTGCCCGGAACCGCCCGGCACATCCAGTAACCGCAACAACACAAATCTAATGTGAGAGGTAGGTGCATTAATAAATCAATTAATGCTACTAGGGTTTAGTTCATAGGAACACTTAACCAATATTACATGAATGACTATGGTTAAGTTCATAGGAACACTTAACCAATATAACAAGATGAATGACTAGGGTTAAATTAATAGGAAACACTTAACTAGTATAGCATGATGAATGGGTAGGGTTAAGTAGTAAGAAACACTTAACCAATATACCTTGATTTATGGTAGGGTTAAGTTGACATAAGAAGGCAACAATTAACCAAAGTAACATGACCAGTAGGTGATTTAAGTTAACTTGAATTGATTGATGACACTTAACCAATACAACATGATGAACACGTGGGGTTAAGTTAACAAGAAACACTTGACCAATATAACTTGATGGACGAACGGGGTTAAGTTAATAGGAAACACTTAACCAATCCAACATGATAAGTGAGGAGGGTTAAGTTAATAAGAAACACTTAACCAACATGACATGATGAATGAGTGGGTTAAGTTAACATGAATGGACAACACTTAACCAATATGGCATAATGTGCGGGAGGGTTAAGTACATATCAAGTTGGGTGGGTAATATAAATATAGGCCCACTAACTTAAACATTAAATAAACACGAGTGCGAACCCGTGCTTCGCACACGGACTTGAACAAAATGGGTGTATATATTTAAATAAATATAATAACTGCTTAATACCATTGCAAATATGTTTTTAGGCTCGACTTTCTTTTATTTGTTCAACACAAATCCATACAACAGTATTTATGTAAAGAAGTCAGAAGAATAAGCAGATGAGAGCAACCCTTGCCATATATATAAGAAATATTATTATACTGAATTACTCTCTTACTCTCGGGTTGTAGTATAAAGATGGATTACACATAATCATTGATACAAACTATGTAAACTGAACTACATTCAATCATGGACAAAAATGGAATAATTTGCAATATAACAACATGACTACAACATACAGTATAGCTGTTTATGAACCAATATATCCAATAAACAATATAAGAATGAATAGCAAAATATTAATATCTGAATCTTTTACATACAAAAGGTGCAAAACAGCAAATTATAGGTATAAAGAGTGTAGCTACATAGGTTACTTTTACTAACAAAATACGGGAAAATGTTAATGATAACTGAAAAAATTGCAATGAAGCTGCACAAAAAGCTCATTAAGTCTTGCTAGTAGCTCTATTCCATGCACACTGAAAAAAATAAAATAAAATCCCAAAACAGCAATAATAACCTGGAAGATCAACAAAATTGCATGCACACAGGTTGTTACCGTACAATGTATTTGTAACTGCCGTTGAACTCTAATTTTTGTTCTTTTAATAATATTATTTAAATTAAAGCAAAATCATTTTTCCGGACCAAAATAAAAAATTTGAACTTTATTGTGGTTATTCGTAATATTATTAAACTGGAAGTGAGAATATATAATGACATCATAAGCCCATTTCATGAACTATATTTACATGTTGCAGCATGAAAGGTCATGTTTACAGCAGTCGAGGCTTAACGAACCAAGTTGAAGGTTAAACAATACTTTGTTTGGCAGAGTTAACCCCGCGATACCAGCAATCTTGGAGCAAGCTATTCATGTATGTACCTTCAGCATGAAATAATAAGGTAGCATAACTTGGTTGCGTCTAGTCATGTTACATGACTTCGACCAACACACAATATGGCCAAATATATGTTTTCTTTAGGATAATAAATTTTGATGTACATTAACAAAAAATAAAAATAAAAAATGCCATCTTTAGATCATAACAGTAGCTTACATGTGGTAACAGGTGGAGAGTTGCAAAAATACACCAAACAGGAAGTAAAAAAAAAATATGCAGAAGTGAATGATAATTGCTTTTCGGAAAAAGTTAACCACTATTGTATAGAAGTCTTTTTGTTTTCAAAAGCGGGTATCATATAACCCAAATGTACAAAACACGCAAATTATTTTAAGACCAATTATATAGTTTCATATTTGTCCAAACACATGGTCACATGCACAGTGATGAAAGTTTAAGCAATGAGAGCCTACAAAATTTCCAGTGAATCCATTAGATTTGCCTGCAAATTGTGCATGCATCCTAATGTAAACTAAATTCAGCTACTCAGCATTGCTTGAAGTAGACTTAGCTATACCGGATCCTGAATCTTTATGCTACAACTTGACGGTGCTTGAGATCATATTAGTTTCTCTTTTGGTTCCTCCATAAAAATGTAATTTGCAGCTAATATTCAAGTCATAAAAAAAAACTAACTTGTATTACGAAACTTATGTTTAACTATATACATAATGATTTACAGATTTTATTGATGAATATGTGTTGCTAAAAAATAACAAAATAAAGAATCATGTTATTTACAACTAATTATATATGTTTACATATACTGATGAATTAGATACACAGACACGTATGTATGTATGTTAAAAAGTGACTTCAAGCATCCTAACAAATTTTAAGTTAAGATGTAGGCAAGGTAGTACTCCGAAATGTAGAAGCCCCATCTATTGTAACTTTACACCCAAGCTATAGTTCAATGACATTTATTTATTTTTCATTTTTTTATAGAAAGAAAGGACAAATTTAGGAAATGATTGTACCCATTTATCTAGCAAGAAACATATGTAAACTATTCAATTCAGTTAGACAGCTTACAGAATATGTATGTGTGTACTAGTACATGAGGGCCTGTACTATTCTACTTTAGGTATATTTATGTTGCCTATGCAGGTTAACGTAGGCTAGTACGAAGAAAACATCTAAACGCCATCAACTCTTATGTGTGGTTTTTTGCTTACTTCCTAATTAGACAATTCTTTTAATGCACAAACATCAATTTCAATATCTTTTTGGTAAAATTTACAGTTTAGTTAATAATAGAAGTTATAAACATGTTTTAAATCTAGAATGTTTAATTTGAATTTCCAAATAGATGATTGTTTGCCTATGACAGATTTACTTACCTTATAAGACTCATTTACTCATTAGCAGACCAAGCGTAACTGGAATAATACATATTTTTATTACTTGTACTTAATATGATTTATGATTAGTATCGTTCAAGGCATAAAGAAATTTCACTAACCTGCATATTTGGAAAATCATTTCCTCTCTTTTATGAAGAGTATACTTTACTTTGATGTATGGTAGATAGGATTTTATGTTCGATAACAATAAAAGCCCGAATTCATCAAATAACCTAGTAAATGATCGCACGTAACACAATACTGGAAAAAAGCAAGAGGTGCAGAGCAACTTTCTCAATTATTGAATTTTTGTTTTTATTTTACATGTGCATTTTGGTTTTATAAGTATATACAGGAAGCCAAAAAATAAGTTTTGATGCCCAGTAAAGAATTTACCAATTAGATGATCCCATCTTTATTTGTAGTATATCTTTAATACATCACATATGTAATCCTATATGGTTGTTGTTGCCACCAGATACCAAATATCGAAAATCCTGTTCCAAAAAAAAAGTATCTTCTATATAAGATAATGATATGAAAGCAAATACTGTGGTATACATTTTATTACACAAAATGTTTAATGTTTATTATTTTATCATCATATAAAATTATAATATGTGTATACAAATGAATTTTGTTGTTGAGTACTAAATTTTATCGTTATAACTTGTGATTTTTTTGGCATTGGTAATGAAAGGGTTCATGTTAAGTCAACACTATTTATTTGTATTTTTTTGAGATAATAACTATGAATAGATCAGAAATGGTATTCATTAACACCATTAGATGCTGAAAATTAGTTCGAATGCGGATATGGTTGAATCTGCATACAACAATTGCCAGGACTGGTTCTATTCCAAACAAACACAATCCTAATAATAGCACAAACAAAGTATTCATGTAAAATGATAATACAATAAATATAAATAGGTAAATTTTATATAATCTGAAATTATTCAAAAACAAATAGCTAAATTTGTTATAATCTGAAATTATTCAAAAACAAAAACTTGAAAAGCATACTGAATTACATAACCATGATCTTTTCTGGAAGCCATAAAGTAGTTGCGTAAAGATAAGTGGTTACAATAAAGTAAAAGATGAAAAGGTTTCTTGATATGTATATGCTATTATGTAAGAAGGATGTTATCAATACAAAACACGAGCCTTACGTTAAAAAAACATTAAATTTAGCTAACCTAGCTATAATTCTTGTAGGTGGTATTACTCTCCAAGAGGTATAATTCCCGTGAAACTTGGGTTGTAGTACATTATGAATACTGGAAATCTTTATGTATAAAAGTGAAGATATGTAATAACGTAAAATGAGTTTTAACAGATGAATTATTATGCGATAATTAGGATAAAAATACAATAATTTGACTATGCAAAATAAACTCAACACTGGTTTATTGTAATACAAAATATAATAAGTACGTCCATTGTTGATTCCTTTTCATACTTGATATTATATGACACTGATGAGATAATCAAAAATCGTATTCTTATCATCCATGTCCACTATCATCGCAAGTTATGTACTTATGTTTAATAGTAAGATCAAGATCAATAATTGTTGGTAATATTGCTAAAGGACAGCAGATTTATTATTGTCAACCTGCATAAATATAATAATCAATATAAGCTTAAATTAAATAAACAATATAGTCACAACATTATCACTTGAATGAAGATAAATTGAAACCTAGTCCAATAACATTCCTATAAGCTTCTTTGTAATATCCTCATCAACTTTGTAATAGAATTCAATGAAATCATGTAAGAAGTACCTCTTGTATTTACTCTATGAATAAATTTCTCGTTTCTCATCATCCATATCCCATGTAATCCAGTGGCTACTCAACTCAAACCTTCAAAAGGAAATAATACCTTTTACTAACATTGAACAAATTTTAATTCAGGAACAAAGAAACTACAAATAAATAACCAAAATCAAAGATGGAAAGCTAAAAGAAAACCCAAAAGGGAATGTAATGGATTATTCAAGACAATATGTGAAAATGAAAATTATCCATTAGAGAATAAGGAGAATAAGGATAAAAGGCGATGAAGATCATACAAAAATCACCATTAAACTGATGGATGTAAAAGAATTAAGGATCCTATGAATAAACTGCCTATATATCCCCTCCATTGACATATTTCATCTTCTATCCGACATCCTGGATATCTCGTCCATTATTCTCTTCGTTTGCTTGCTTTTGGCTCACTTGCTTGCTTTTGGCATGCTTGTCATCATTTTTGTGAACAATTTACTGTCTTAATCAAACGAATATGCCAAAAGCCAAGTTATATAAATCAGTTTTGAGACTTCGAGCCTTTTCTTTTTCTATTTTTGCTTCTTTTTTGTTGGTCTCTCATTTTCCTCATGAAGAACATAAACTGAGAATGCATGTTCTTTTCAACCACTACTGCAAAAAAGCAGGACAAATAACTTATGAGTTTTGATGCGGGTAAATCATATGTATAATTATGAGCAAAAATATGGCACTAACATTTCTAATGCAAACAGGACCCTTGCGATATTTCAACTGGTTAAGGAACTTCCCGCATGAAAGTGAAGAATAACCCATGTATCCTATTAAAGAAAGAAAAAGAAATAATATTTCAAATGTAAATAAGAATAAAAGCATAATTGAAAAAAAAAAGGTTGACAAAGCATATGTTAAATGTAATAAGCAACACTTGCATCCATATGATGCATATGGAAAATGTATGAACAATTGGGAATACGACTAATAGTCGTATAAATCATATTTTGAAAATACAATCTATAAAGGTTATAATATGCATCAATGTGCTTTAATTACTATTAAAAGCATTATAGAATCCGACTATACATAAATTAATCAACTGCCGCTTTTATCATAAATAAGTAATATTAGTTATTAATAATCAAATGCTGAAAGGGAAAAAAGTAATACTAAAACCATTACTGATAGTCTTAATCAAATACTTAATAATCAGATAATCTAATTCAATCCTATAAATCTAGAAAAATGAAAACGTTTCAAAAACCATGGTATTCTACAGCTTGAGATGGAAAACATACTCATCTTGAGTTCAAAAGAATAGTTAATGAAACTACTGTGACATACAAATTTTTAATGCAAAAAAAGTTTGAACAACTTGCTTTCTTTTCCATTTAATAAAAGCTATACATATAACTTTTTTCTTTTGGGCTTTTAGCATATACAAAGACTTGCCAAAAAGTAGTATATTGTATACATAAATGCAAATCAACTGTCTTAGAAAATGCATATACACACTATGAAACTTCAAGTAAGTCAATGAATTAGACAAAGGCATTTGAATTAAACCAACAAAAACTGAAAAAACAAAGCGCTAATGGTAGGGTCTTCTGTTGTGCTTTCTTATTTTAGGGGAAGTTATTCTGACAAATTTGATAAATTAGTAGAGATAGAAATAGGAAATCACAACTTCTACATATTGCCTTTGACTTTCAAAGAAAAAAAAAATCAGCAGTTGATAATATGCAAATATGATAGTGTACATGTTGTGAAGAAGTGTCATATTTCATAAGAAGAAACATTAACTGCATATTCTGGGCTACTAAACAAAACAAACAAATTCCAGATGTAAAGTTAATGACAGTGGACTATTCAATTAAATAAATTTATTATCATATATTTGAGGTAATGTTTAGCTAATTAGAAAGAACTAAGCTATGCTTTTCAAGTCAAACGAAAAAACTGGGTGTGCCTTTTTAATAAAATAATGAAATAATTTATTTTTCCTAATAAGGGAAGTAGTATAGTAAATATAAATAGTTGTACGTAGATATATAGACTGTCGTACATGGTTGACTCATTTTCTTCAATTTTATTATCAAATGCATTTTAGATAAATAGTTGACCGTTGATAAAGGCATTTTTCAAACTCATTTATTAAAAAGTGATTTAGATTACATATATGAACCATATAGATTTATAGACCTATATAAAGAAAAAAAATTAAGACTACTATATATTACATAGAACTTTCAAAGCAAGATTTTCGACAATTAATAATATCCAAATTTAAGGAGAAACATACTGTTAGTTATTATATTCCATACGAAGAAACTGTAATTGCAAATTGTAGGCTGCCAAGTAAAACATTAAATTACACAACCTAAAGTTACCGATAATAAAAATTTCAGCTGGAGTGTTCACAGAAATTAAATATATCAGCATATACTTCATGCAACATTTATTTAATTAGAGAGAAATTTATGTACTGCTTTATTTTTCAGAAATATATTAGCATATATTTTAAGTAACATTTATTTAATTTGAAAGAAACTAATGTACTGCCATATTTTCCAGTCAAACAAAAAGCTGGGAGTGATTTTTTAATAAAATAATGGAGATAATGTATTTTCCCAATAATTGGAAACAATGTTAGGAGGAAACTGTGATCAATCAAGAGTAGAGAAACCATACGTGACTGGCTCATTTCTTTGATTTTATTTTTTACATGCATTTTAGGTGGGCCTCCATATTCCATTCCCAAATTAAACCGCACGTAATTGGATAGTGTAAATAGAATGTCTCGTGGTATTTAGCACATCATCGTTATAAATATGACCAAAGATAAATTTTAATAAAGTCAAAGAGCTAAGCAAACTCAGTCATAAAAGAAGTTAATCAGATTACATATATAACATGTATATAGTTGTAAGCCTGATTTGAAATAGAAAATATAATATGAGGCTAAAAAGATTTAATATTGTATAACAAAACCATATGGATTTAGCTTCATTCATTAATCAAAATAAGCATGAAATATAAGTGTGTAACTTAAGGTCTAAAGACCATTCGTCTGTCTATAAAATTGGGTCTTACAAAAATATTTGATATACATAATAACAAATGTAACACCCCACCTCCGCCAGGGTGGCTCTTGCAAGCACTCTGACTTTGGAGGGGCGTTTAAATCGGGTAAACATGCATAATGATATATCAAGGCAGAAAAAGAACATATGTGTATATATGTAAACAGAGTAAATAACATAGATAAAACAGCGGAAGATTTTTAAACCATTTCAAAACAAGTCTGGTACAACACAATGTCAATTTTCCAAATAAACAAGTCTAGTACATAAAACCACATCATCTGAAAACTGAAAAGGAAAACATAAAGTAGCTATCCCCAAATGGAAAAACCATAGCGAGCTCAAGTCCAAAGCATACATGAGCTATCCAAGAAAAGCAGCTAAGGTCCAAGCTAAGCTCCTGTATTCCCTCCCTGAGAACCTGGGGGGGGGGGAACGGAAGAAAAGAGGCAAAAGAAAACAGGTCAGTCAAAAAGACTGAGTAAGCCCTACTACAATCAATGTAAACTGATAAAGTTAACTGACATGAGCAGCAGGTATGAACATAAGGATATCAACATACTAGCATGATGATTGACTAACAAGGTAGATAAAGGTGTCATCGCATAATCAGGATTAAGGTTTTGCACCACAGATGTACTAGCAAACTAACATGACTGGAATAAACAAGTATTGATCCCTTGGCCCATGCTTTGGCCCAATAACATGAAGTGACTCTCATACGAGGTCCAATAACATGAAGTGACCCTACCACGAAGTCCAATAACATGAAGTGATCCCTAGGCCCAAGTTTGGCCCAATCATCATGAATGACCCAAACCAAGGTCCAACTAGCACGGTCTAGTCGATCGGCTCCCTATAAGCCTAACTCGTCAAGTGTTGGTGTCAATACGGCCCAAACATGATTGTAGTCGAACTGTGCCGGGTCCACCCGTCGGGTGTATCAAGCCCTAGGGTGTCAACCCCTGGACACCATAAACATGAGTGCACAGTCTCGATCTACTGGTACCCGTGCTTGTTTTCTCCGGCTACGGACTATGTGCACGACCAGAGTCCGCCCGGAACTACACCGGCGTACCCCCTGCCGTCACTTTTTGGCCCCTTACCTCCAGTTCAGTAATCGTGCCCCACCCTAGCCTAGTCCCTAGGGCCATGATGATACAAACTAGGGATTACTGCTGAAGTGGACCCCCATTGCTAGGATTTCTCTAGTGGGTTAAGTACGGTTTAACCCCTTCACTAATCATGGATTAAGTTGGTTAAGTGTAACGATGAGTTCACGACTTAACCCCGATTAATCTACCAAGCCGAAATTGGTTAAGTATTAAATGGTCCATGACTTAACCCTAATCACGAGGCATTAATTAATTAATGCGCCTTAACCTCTCACATTAGACTTTGTTGTGGTTACTAGTTAAGCCGGGCGGGTCCGGGTAGCTTTACACCACAACTTGGTCTAACCTCGGGTCCAAGGTACAACATGACCAACTTCTCACATTGGGTCCTATTGTTTGTAGCAACTAGTTAGGCCGGTCGGTTCCGGGTAGGTTTACGCTACAAACTCAACCCAACCTCGAGTTGGCCACACTTATCTCTTCTAAGTGTCATGTCCATCATGTTTCCAAAACATGTTACAAATTTTCAAGCAATTGGGTAGACCTAACTTAATAGGTAAATTCCCAATGGGTAGACCTAACTTAATAGGTAAATTCCCAAGCTCATGTTTTTATGTCTTTTAAGTTTACCCAACCCCAAACGCAATCCCATCGCTTACATATCGCAATAGCGCATAAAGGATAGAAAGAGGGAACTTGGCATAATCATGACATAAAAATGTTAAAGCCACAAGTTCAACATGGTGGCATATGAAAGGTTCATGTGTTCATACACTTGCATATTACATTTTTAGGCCCAAAAAGCATGCATAAAACCAAACTTGGCATATTCATGATACATGGTGCTAAATGACATGTAAGAATGGCCACAAGTTCGCATTTAGCCTCACATGCAAGTTATCATAAGTGATATGATAACTTACATGTTGCCAAAATGCAACCTTTGGCATAAAGCTTGAAGCTTTATGTTCACATACTCAAAATAAGCTTGCATAACATGATAACATGAACCATATGACCATCCCAAACTTGCATATCATATGACACTTGCATAACAAACTTGCATAATAAAACTTGCATAATATATGACAACTTGCATATCAAACTTGCATAAACAAACTTGCATAACATATGACAACTTGCATATCATACTTGCATAAACAAACTTGCATAACATATGACAACTTGCATATCATACTTGCATAAACAAACTTGCATAACATATAACAACTTGCATATCATACTTTCATAAACAAACTTGCATAACATATGACAACTTGCATATCATACTTGCATAAACAAACTTGCATAACATATGATAACTTGCATATCATACTTGCATAAACAAACTTGCATAACATATGATAACTTGCATATCATACATTTAACTTTAGAGTTTAAGTATGAAAGGAATAGGGCTTACAATGCTTATGCGGACTCAAATGAGTATAGCAAATGTAAGAAACCCCTTATGCAACTAATTAAACCCCAAAAATGCAAGCAAACTTGATCAAAACTCTTCCTTAAAGATGCCAATAGAGAAACAAGACTTGAATGCAAGCTAATGATGATCATACAAGTCTAAAAACACTTGTATGCATGGAAAATCACTTAGGAATTTATTTAGGAATTTTATGAAGAGAGTGGAAGCCATGAGAGGATTGATTTTGCCATAGTTTAGTTGTATGAATGAATAATGATGATTTAGGGTAGGTTAGGGTCTTATTTATAGATTAGGCAAGTGTTTTAGGCCATAGGATTAACCCTAGATTCAATCCAAGCCATCAAAGCATGTCTTGGGGAAGAAGTCAAGTGTAGGAACCATCTAGGGCCTTTAGATTAAAGATGGACCATGAGAACCATTCAAATGCAAAATCTGCATTTGAGCGAATCGGCCCACGGGTTGACAGCCAAACACCCTGGATTAACCCCTAGTCGACCCAGCAGGCTCGGGTCGACCTCAAAAATCGACCGGTTCGGTTATTCCCCTCTCCCAATTTGTTGTTTTGAACATTTTTGCATATTTATTTATTTAATTTTCAATTATATATATATATATATATCAATATATATATATTTCTCTGCGCAACCCATTTCACTTAATTAAGTATACTTTAATTTGGGAATTTTTCGTGAAACTTCGCGAGGCCATATCTTGGTCATACGGACTCCGATTTTCGAAAACTCGGACTCTATTTCGCGTATTTTTCCGAGACGAACGCAATGGCATAGCCCGTTTCCCTTGATTCAGATTTTACAGTTTAATTCTGCCTCCATTTATGTTATAACATGTTATTCAAAAATACGGGTTGTTACAACAAATATATGCACAGGCTATTCCATGTTGAAGGGACGAAGTTAAATGAATTACATCACATTTGAAGCTAAAATAGCTACCCAATAAAAATATAAGGATGTGGTGAAGGTTCAAAAACAAACAGTGAAAGCTCAAACCAAAGTAGTACCAACTGTTATGTAAACACAACCTATTTACAGTGGCATACCTTTGTCTATTTATTTAAAAGTAATAGTCTTATCATATGAAACATTAAATAAACTCGTTTGGTAAAAGCGACAGCATTTCATTTTATTGTAGGAGAACATTTTAGGCATGCAGTGGAACATTCTTCGAGAAAATTCCAACCACAATTAGATTGGGAAATATCACTAACACACTATATAAAATTTATCCTACAATAATTATAAACAAAACCAAATAACATATAAGACAATCAATGACACATAAAAGACCAACTATTCTGTAGTAGAAGGTTTGAAATTAAAGAAAGCATGATACTGTAGAAAATCAAACTAGCGTTTCAGAAAAAACTTAGCCTCGTGTAAAGATATAGTGGCAGCAACAATAGGTGGATGCAGAATAGAATTACAAACTTTTGAAGAGATTTATATAGTGAACATGCACATTTTTGTTATTTAAAGTGTAATAATTTGAAATAGAATCATAACATTTTTGGAAAAAAAAACCATCTACAGATGTAGGATGTGTTTTAACTTTGGTTTTTTTAACAAAATTCGGTAAGCACAAATCAATAATTAGTTTGAAGGCAGGACTTACATCTTCCATAGTATGGATGGATTTAGAACATCAGGGATTCAACCAGAATACAAAAATATTACTGATGTTGCCTAATTTTTTTTTTGTTTTTTTGTTTTTTTTTAAAGCAGAAATGTGTGATCTTCTACAAAGAAGAGAGTATGTTGCCTAAACTATTTAAATTGACCAAAATGCAATAATCGAAACCGCCTCAATAGAAACTGTTAAATACCTGAACAGAATTCAAAGAAGATGCTCCAATAGGATGACAAAGAGAGTAAGAATCGTCCGGATAAGTCCACGCATAAGGGTAATAGTCCTTTTAAATAACCAATATGTATTTGAATATAAATGAGACAAATGGGTTCATGCGATGTATTACTCACATTAATTTTAAGCTATATCTTACTGGATCCCACTGCCTCCAATGCATACTTAAGTCACAGTGCATTTTTTTAGAACCATTCATGTCGTCACTGTCAATTGCACCTTAGCCAAGATAATGTCATATCGATAACCCAAAACATAAATACCTACCTGTAATGAAAAAATACAAATTTGAAGTCAACAATAATTCACATGTCACTTTCGTACAGCTGACGGTAGCCAAAAAAACCAATCTGGCTCATATTAAGGTAGAACGAATATGAAAAATCAAAAAAGACGTAAGAATATTACAATTCAGGAAGTAAGAAAAAGCAAACAAAGGATTTTTAAATTTCAGTCTGCTCTAGATCATCA
Organism: Allium sativum; assembly: GCA_030737875.1. Classification (NCBI taxonomy): domain Eukaryota; kingdom Viridiplantae; phylum Streptophyta; class Magnoliopsida; order Asparagales; family Amaryllidaceae; genus Allium; species Allium sativum. The sequence goes on from CM060926.1 coordinate 841,596,634, forward strand.
ATTCCTCGATGGTATCTCTAATCATTTACAGGAATAAAACTCTTGGACAACCAAATTAACAATACCACAATTAAAGTAAAATATACCTTTTAGGCGTGAATAAAGAAGGTTTTGCAGTAGCAATGGCCTCCAAATCATCAGTAACGTCGCCCTTAATTTGGAATTGGAAATCGATTTTGAATCCAAAGCCGTAACAAATTTCAAACGAATCTGAATCAAATTTGGTAGAAGGGAAGGAAGAAAAAGCTTTCCATAGTTCCTCCTTATCCGTTACAATCACGTTTTTTTGATAGATGAACCGATAAATTTCACGTTGAATAGATGAATCGTTTAGTGGTTTTGGGCTTTAACAAAATTCTGGTTGTAATATCAGGGTATTCTGTACAAAAAGGTCAGACCCAAAGGGGAAAAGCAATGGCGTGAGGATGGTTTCATTGAAAAACCGAAGAGGTCTTTAGAGCATATGCCAAATCAGGGAAATAATATTTAGGGTTAGGCATAACAAAGAGACGGATGGTAGACTTTTAGAGAACGGGCTTTCGGGAATTGGCGAAGAAAAACTTCTGACAGTTGAGTTTTTAATATGACGTGGCATGCTTCTAAGCTTCTCAAATCAAATTCAGTAATTATAATATAGTATAAATGCTTGAATCAGTAGGAGGGTTAAGTACATATCGGGTTGGTGGGTAATATTAGTAAATATAGGCCCACAAACTTAACCATTAAATAAACATGTTTGATTCAGTGGGAGGGTTAAGTACATATCGGGTTGGTGGGTAATATCAGTAAATATAGGCCCACAAACTTAACCAGTAGGAAACCCGACGGGGACTTTCAGCAATAACCCACATAGATGTATCACGGTACCCGGAACTAGGCAGGGTGGGGCACGATTACTGGGATGATTATAAGCAGTCAAAACGACGGCAGGGATTACGTCAGTATAGGTTCCGATGGATTACGGGCATGCATGTACTCCGGAGTGGGAAAAAGCAGGCACTGGGTACCAGTAGTTATACACTGTGCATCTTGAATCGTCTCGGGTTGCTATCATAAGGATTGATACACCTTATGGTGGGACCAGCACAGAGTATCAACACGCAAGAGAGGGTCGATTGACACAGACACAAGAGAAAGTTAATACAAGTAGGGAGCCGATCGATAGGGTAGTAAAGGTACATCTAACATACTCATGGAAATTAGGCAGGTTGAGGTGGAATCCTCATAATAGATGTACACCTGAAGGCTACCACAATTGCTGGGGATTGGGATCATATTATCGTTTTATACATATTACTAGTTAGGACACTAGTTAGGTGGTGCAGAGATATAGAAATCAGAATAACAGGGTAGTAGCGAAGCAGAGAAAGAGTAGAAGCGCATTCAGTTTATCTTGCCTTATCATACCTTATGCTTATCTTATATTATCATGTTATCCCAGTTATCACGGTATTATCTTATATTCAGTTTATTCATATCATGATGCTTTTTCCTGTTTATATGCTGAAAGTCACTAGACTTACCAGACTTATGTCTGACCTAGTTTTGTTTCGCCTCTTTTCTTCTGTTCCCCCCAGGTTCACAGGGAGGAAATGTTACCACTTAGCTCAGTTTTCCTTCCAAGCTCGAAGATAGTCAGTGTATTGCTTTGGACTCTCTCTTCCACTAGTATGTCTGGTTCATGCTTTATTTGGGAATATCATTGTTATTTTTATGCTTCTTTTATACTCGGAAGTTTTTAAATCAAGACAGAAGTTCTATGTATTACTTTTAAGTATGATTGAGACGATTGTTGTAAAAGCTTGACTGAACCACATTGTTTATAAAATGACTTTATTTTCCACTGCTTTATTTGTCTTTCTTGTAATTTATCTGCATCTTGTACCTAAAACGCTCCACTGAAGTTAAGGCATTCCCTTTGTGAGTGACCTTAACGGAGGTGGGGTGTTTCACTTAGTATAAGAGCTGAATGTTACCGGATCAAATAAAAGATTTGAAAAATTATTTTCAAAACGGTTTTAAAAGAAGCACTTTCTAAAGAAAAGTTTTGTTTTTGAAGGTATATTCCCCAAAGCCATATACATTATCTTTTGATCCTCTATTTGAATCCTTGTTTTCTTTCTTTACTGAGTCTCCGGGGCTCCTGGCTTTCTGGGAGGTATCCTCATCGCGGCATGGTTCCTAGCTTGATGAGACTACGACACTTGTCAAAGGGCAAATAAGCGCCCAACTTCCATCTATAGTCGCAGTAGTTTCACCTACGGCTAATTTTCTTTCGAGCTTTATAGGATTTTCCGTGCGATGGAGGCAGCTTTCAAGAGACTTGTCAACAAGTTACACAAGGATGGAAAAGATGAGAATGGGGGAGTTTTGCTAAGGAGCACAACCCAAGGATGAGGAACTTATGGATATAGACTTGGTTCACAAAAGAGATAAAAAGAAAGAGGTGTAATTGGAAGAATCACAGGACAAGAGGGGAGGAAAGAATAGTAAAACCTAAAACAAGAGGAAGTGTCTTTATTATGGTATAACGGGTCATATAAGGACAAGGGAAAGAACAAAGAACAAGATTTTCAGGAGGGGAAGTGTATGCACTCACCGCCAGCTTACCTGAGAGGGAGGTAAAGCTTAGTTTATCTTTTTGATCATCCTGTTAGTACTTTTTTTTGATTTTAGCGCTTCACATCTGATTGTATCTGCTTCCATAGTTGAGTCTCTGCACCTTAGTACTTGTATAGTATCCCATTATTGTCTCAAATCCAATTAGTGGTTCGGCTCATTTATCTTTTGTTTGTAAGGATTTGAGAATAGCTATATTAAGTATTGTGTTTAAGCGTAATGCTTATATTTTTGGTTTCATGGACTATGGGTTGATCCTAGGCATGGGTTGGTTAGCTAGTAATTGTGAAAGGAGGGTAGTTAGACTTTTGACTTGCCTCGGGAATACCCTCGCGATTTCGTGTGATCCTAAGGGATCAGTTTGGCTTAGCTACCTAGAATCACTTGATGCATCTATCGACGATTTGCGATCCGTTAGAATAGTCCATGAGTACTCATATGTTTTGATTAGGTTAAGGGTTTCCCCCCAAAAACTGGAGATAGACTTCCGCCTATATCTAGTTGACCATGAAAATCCAGTTATGCGATCAACAATAGTTTTGGAACAAGATTGGCGAGGATAGCCAGAGTCGGTTAAGTGCTCAATTGTTTGGTTGTTTTGCTAGTATCATCTCACATAAATCGTCCAAATTCGGAGGAGGTATTCCTTGGGTGCTTGTCTGATATTGGTTTAGGCCTTGGGGCTTGTACTTGAGGGATGTCGAGTTCGACAAGGATGGTTTGCATGAGAAATAAATGGTTGTGGCAGGAGCCCTAAGTAAGACTGAACTTAAGAGAGGTAAAAAGTACATAACAACCTTTAGTTTTAGACCCTCAGATTTGTGACATGATGGATAAGCTAAGTAGAGGAGAGACCTCTAATCATCTTAGTATATACACTTGGTATCATGGTTAACATCTGTTTATCTTGGAAAGATAGTTTGACTACATTGGATACCCTCTAGCATAGTAAGTGATCGAGGTCCTATCTTTACTAGTGGGTTTTGGAAATGGAGGTCATTCAGCTTCGCAATCATGAAGTTAAATTAGTTAAGGTACATTTGAGTAGAGCTCAAGAAGATGCGACTTAGAAGATTGAGGACTAGATACGCGCATCATACCCTTCTTGAGGGTATATCCTTGATCTCTCTTTTTATGTAAAGTTTATTTGCTTGTCTTTACCTTTTAGGTATATCCTCTCGGTCCTATCCTCGATCCTTAGGTAGAAGCCAATGGATGTAAACATGTGTTTGAAACATGTTATGTTTGGTGGATGCAAGTGTTTGCTAGTGGTTGCTCATGGATGCATATACACACATTAGGCATTAGATTGGCTCAGTCACTTTCATATTGCATATGCCTGAGTGAATTTTTTATATATATGGATTGAAACTTGATGTGTTATCATATGGATGTTGCATTTGTATGAATGACTGTGCACTCATGTAGAAGTTAAAAAGTACGATTAGGAATAATTGCATACATGATGGACTTGTGGCACCAACATAATCCGCATTAAGGAGGTCAACTGAATCAGTAGACCGCCTGATTTTGCATTGGATAAGGACATGTAAACACACTATGCATATGATCATGAAAGCATTAGAAGTCTTTTTAAGGACGATGGACGCCTGTGTTTGATGGTTGAGTAGATGGACGATTGGATGGTAGGATATACATTCTTCTTGACTTGAAGATTTTGGGGATGAAATCCTTTAAGGAGGGGAGAATGTAACACCCTGAATTTTCTGTGTCTATTATAAGAACGAATTAAAGAATACTTAATTTTTAAAGGAAGAGTTAAGGGAAATGGGTTACGCCATTGCGTTCATCTCGAAATTCTTCTTGGAATAGAGTCCAAGTTTTCGTAAATCGGACTTCGTATGAGAAAGTTATGGCACTCAGAAGTTTCAGGAATTTAAATAAATTAAAACAACCCGAATTCAAAATTCAAATCACACATCCGGACTGGGTGGGAAATTTCCCGCCTAGGACCCAGCAGGGGGTCAACCTGGTGGTCGACCTGGGTCACATAGGTCGACCTGGGTCACATAGATCGACCAGGGGGTCGACCTGGGTCACATAGGTCGACCAGGGGTCGACCTCCCCTTATTTCTAGATCCAAGGACTGGTTCATTTTTTGCATTTGGATGCTCGTTCTGACAAGATTCGTTGATCCCTGTGCTATATAAGCACCCCTAAGGCTACAGTTTTCTCTACACAACTTCATTACGCCTATACTCTACCCTAATACATATCAAAATAAATTAAAGACGGGGTTATGCTGCTCAAGTTCTTCGTAGAATCAAGTTAGAATTCAAGTAGAGATTCATAGGCTAATTCAACGACTTCAATAACTATTTTCTAAGAATCAAATCTAAATTAGAGAATCGATAGTCTACGTCAAGGGATAGATTTTCAGTTTCAGAAAATAGATACCAGGAAAATAAGACCGTTCTTTTGTTTGTAAGTTCATGTTACTTTCAGAAATAAAATTTAAATTGTGATTATGACATTGTAATAAATCTGAATCGGAGATTATGCCTATTTCTATCTGTCTTTCTATATCCATTGGATCTATCTCATTTGATATTATTATGTCCATCCTTTGTCTCTTCTTTCCTTCTTCGCTTTTTGTTTTTATAGCCAAGCTACTGCGAGCCTGAGCCAAATGTCATAAGAGATGAGCGTATGTTGGATAAAAATTGGACATACTATATGATTTGGACATGGCCAGCGCTAAAATTGGGAAAAGTATTAAATTATGTATAACTGGGCATAACTGATTTGTAACGGATTTGAGGACATAACACATGTTATATTCAAAACATAAAGTGTATCGAACATATGACTTTAGATTTGAGGCATAAAGTATATTGGACATATGACATGGGGTTTGGGTTGCAAATCGAACTGTAAACATGTAAGGCATAGTACACGTTGTGGTTTAAGACATAAAATTTGGGGCATATTATATATGATAGTTTATGACTTGGAAGAAGGAGATTATTGTGTATAGAGATATATGGCTTAGGCATGAAACCCTATAGTAAGATAGGGATAACTGTTAAATGTGAACACGCCAAAATTGAGATTTTAGGTAATTGGCACGAACTGTAATTAAAGGTTATAATTTGTCATAGTTTATACTGTGAATCGTGATTGGGGGTTTTGGAGAATATTTTGTACGGTGCAATATGACTAAACCTTAAGGCATGTGCTATATTTTGATTTTTGGGGGCATGACTGTTATTGCAAGTTTGGGAAGATTGGGTGTAACCTATTTTGAGTAATAATTTGTAATTGGCTTGATTGAGAATAACTTGAGAATTGGAACATGACTAGTTTTGGTAAATTTGGTAATTAGCATGAAAAATCTAGATTTGGGTATATATGGTAAATGTGTAAATTAAAGATGAACATGCCTAACCCGAGGTTAGATTGAGTTGTGGTGTAATACTGCCTGGAAACGCCCGGCACATCCAGTAACCACAACAACACCTATCTAATGTGAGAGGTTAGCACATCATGTCCAAGAAAAACCCGAGGTTAGATTGAATTGTAGTGTAAAACTGCCCAGCACCGCCTGGCACATCCAGTAACCGCAACAATACATATCTAATGTGAGTGGTTGGTGCATTAATAAATCAGTTAATGCTAACGAACAAGATGAATGACTAGAGTTAAGTTCAGAGGAACACTTAACAAATATAACACGAATGACTAGGGTTAAGTTCATAGGAACACTTAACCAATATAACAAGATGAATTACTAGGGTTAAGTTAATAGGAAACACTTAACCAGTATAGCATGATGAATGGGTAGGGTTAAGTAGTAAGAAACACTTAACCAATATACCTCGATTTGTGGAAGGGTTAAGTTGACACAAGAAGGCAACACTTAACCAAAGTAACATGACAAGTAGGTGGGTTAAGTTAACTTGAATTGATCGGTAACACTTAACTAGTACAACATGATGAACTCGTGGGGTTAAGTTAACAAGAAACACTTGACCAATATAACTTGATGGACGAACGGGGTTAAGTTAATAGGAAACACTTAACCAATCCAACATGATAAGTGAGGAGGGTTAAGTTAATAAGAAACACTTAACCAACATGACATGATGAATGGGTGGGTTAAGTTAACATGAATGGACAACACTTAACAAATATGTCATAGTGTGCGAGAGGGTTAAGTACATATCAAGTTAGGTGGGTAATGTTAGTAAATATAGGCCTATAGGCCCACAAACTTAACCATTAAATAAACATGCTTGAATCAGTAGGAGGGTTAAGTACATATCGGGTTGGTGGGTAATATTAGTAAATATAGGCCACAAACTTAACCATTAAATAAACATGCTTGAATCAATGGGAGGGTTAAGTACATATCGGGTTGGTGGGTAATATTAGTAAATATAGGCCCACAAACTTAACCAGTAGGAAACCCTAGTACCGGGACCCATTTCAGCAGTAACCCACATAGATGTATCACGTTACCCTGAACTAGGCAGGGTGGGGCACAATCACTGGCTGATTATAAGCAATCAAATCAGTGGCCGGGGGTACGTCAGTGTAGGTTCTGACAGATTACGGGCGTGCACGTACTCCGGAGTGGGGAAAAGCAGGCCCTGGGTACCAATAGTTATACACTGTGCATCTTGAATCGTGTCGGGTTGCTATTATAAGGATTGATACACCTTATGGTGGGACCAACACAGAGTATCTACACGCAAGAGAGGGCCGATTGACACAGACACAAGAGCTTGCCGATTGACACAGACACAAGAGAAAGTTAATACAAGTAGGGAGCCGATCGATAGGGTAGTAAGGGTACATCTAACATACTCATGGAAATTAGGCAGGTTGAGGTGGAATCCTCATAATAGATGTACACCTGAAGGCTACCACAATTGCGGGGGATTGGGATCATATTATCGTTTTATACAGATTACTAGTTAGGATACTAGTTAGGTGGTGCAAAGATATAGAAATCAGGATAACAGGGTAGTAGCGAAGCAGAGAAAGAGTAGAAGCGCATTCAGTTTATCTGGCCTTATCATACCTTATGCTTATCTTATGTTATCATGTTATCCCTGTTATCATAGTATTGTCTTATATTCAGTTTATTCGTGTCATGATGCTTTTGCCTGTTTATATGCTGAAAGTCACTGGACTTACCAGACTTACGTCTGACCTAGTTTTGTTTCGCCTCTTTTCTTCCGTTTCCCCCCAGGTTCACAAGGAGGAAATGTTACCACTTAGCTCAGTTTTCCTTCCAAGCTCGAAGATAGTCGATGTATTGCTTTGGACTCTCTCTTCCACTACTATGGCTGGTTCATGCTTTATTGGGGAATATCATAGTTATTTTTATGCTTCTTTTATACTTGGAAGTTTTTAAATCAAGACAAAAGTTCTATGTATTACTTTTAAGTATTATTGAGACAATTGTTGTAAAAGCTTGACTGAACCACATTGTTTATAAAATGACTTTATTTTCCACTTCTTTATTTGTCTATCTTGTAATTTATCTGCATCTTGTACCTAAAACGCTCCACTGAAGTTAAGGCATTCCCTTTATTGAGTGACCTTAACGGAGGTGGGGTGTTTCAACACCTATGCAAGTTAAAGCCACACTAAAGCCCCGCAAAATCCCCGCTATAGCCTATAGTGCCCTTCAACCGGTACGCTATTTCTATTTAGCACTGATGAACAGTAGACCTTCTTTAATCCCCGCTATTTCTCGTTGCACCCGCTAAATCATTGCTTTATAGCATCTTCTTTAGCAATATTAATATACAAAGCTTAATTTGACTAGTTCTCTTTTAAAACAGATCAATAAAGTTAGTGTAAATAGATAATTATAAGTGTCTAATATAAGGTAGAAATCTAGTATAGTCATCGATTCTAATGTGTGTAACCAAGATATTCTTTGATTTTATTATATATGATTAATATATATTAGTTTCTTCTGCACAAATAACGTGAGAATGATGATTAATTAATTTTAAAATATTTATTTTTTCATCTAGTATAACTTTTTGCACCTCCACTATATCTCCGCTACACCTTTTTGCATCTCCATCGCTACAGAACCGCTAAGCTCTTTGACTACACAGACACACACACACATAGAGAACATAATGTGCAGAACTTTACATAGGGTTAGACCCTTTCGTGTATAACAATATTACAAGACTCCAAAGATTATCCTTTAACTTGCATCTATAAGGTTATATATTTTGCACACATAATTAGATATTATATACATATGTATAACACGTTCTACATTTACACAATGACTCATATATATATATATATATTAGTATACATTATACTACATATATAGATATGAGTTACATTTGTAGATTGATTCTTACATATATTTTTCCATCATCCAAATAGAAAAAACCAAACTTGCATCTCTTCATGATTTCACTACTGCATCTTGTTGTAAACCCAATTAGGGCAAATCCAGTTCGCATCAAAAATGCATTAAATTAAACATATTAGAATCAAGACAATCTTGATATCAATGGGTATTTTCATCCAATTCAGATTTAGGAATTGGTTCAATGAATCATGCACATAAATGTTATGTACTTAACCACGCATCAAACAGGTCATTTCATTCCATGAACTATCAAAATATATGACCACTAGAAGTTTAATAATGCATGTAAATTTTAAATGAGAGATATATTTATAAGTCAGATTTAAAACCCTATAACCTCGATTTAAACCCTATAACGCAGATTCAAAGACCCATTTAAATGTATATTACAAACATGTAAATGCTTAAGGAATGTATACCATCTATATATTTATGTTTATTATTCAACATTCCTATGGAAACAATTTATAATATCACTGTTCTTCAATAAATACACTGATATTTAGCATGTATATAAATATATGTACAAAATAATTATATGCAACGTACATATATGACTAATAAAACAACTATTTGTTCACAAACTTATATATATTACATTGTCTGCAATGACATATATCAATTCATTCAGAAATTAAACAATTTTGATTCTGAGTTTGCCCATATTTAATACAAACTTAATTGTAATTTGGTTTTTCAATATACATATATAACAATTATATACACACACATATCACTGCATGCATATATACATTCATCAACATGTGCCAAACATGAGGAGATTTGAAATTTCAAATCTAATTTGTATAATTCACACACACACACACACACATATATATATATATATATATATATATATATATATATGTGTATGTGTGTGTGTTTATTATATATATTATATATATATATATTATATATATATATGTATCACTGCTTGCATATATACATACATCAACATGTGTCAAACATGAGGAGATTTGAAATTTCAATCCTAATTTGTATAATTCACATCTTGATCATGACATCTGAAAACTAATCTTAATAAAACAAGCTTAACTTTTTAGAGTTTTAAAATTAAATTTTTTGCATTATTATATATATAGCACCGAAGTTTGTTTTAATACGCACACACACACATACACACACACACACACACACATATATATATATATATATATGACAGATCATGCTATACATGTATATTCATGTATATTTTGAAGCAATTCATTGTCAAGACATAAACATGTATATTCTAATACCATGAAAGTAAAACAAATCATATTTGTTTTACCGTTCATATACCAATATCTATATTATTATAGATATAAGTAATTTCTTTTCACGTTTAAGACATAGTTAGTATATAAATATAACATCACATCCTATGTTGAATAGCAAAGTAGTTTCTAATAGCAGATCTTTTATTTTCACAAAATTATAAATATAAACAAAGTGAATAAAAAATTTACTGCAGTTCTATTTGCAGTGTAGAGATGCTTTTATAAATTGAAATAAATTGATTTATAGAGCAAACCATATATACTTGCAAATCAAATTTGCATCAATCTTGCATTATTATAATAATATATATATATACATATATATATATATATATAGATAGATATAAAGAGTGCATCAAACTCACCATTTTAGGCATCCCTTGAATAGTTTAGCATCTAACATGTTCGTACATGTAAATGTTCTTTTTTTTTGAAACTGGGTAAACCGCCTCGTTAAAAACCTGTATATATACTCAACGAGAGTATGACAGGAAAAAAGAGCGCGGTGCTTTATTGATAACGCATCAATAAAAGGTACAAAAGTACAGGGCAAGTAAACATCAATAACCTTACTTGCCAGCCCCTAAAACAAATAATTTAAATATGCTAAAAAAGCCCAAAGCCCACTTGAAAAAGAAACGCGGAAATCATCTACACAACAAAACTAAATAGCATACACTGATACCACTTGATTAAAAAAAAGAAACTTCAGTTCTGAAGCAATCACGAACTGGGAAAACCCTAAAATCATGCTTCAATGGCGGCTTATGAATTAAGAAGATCTACCAGGATCCAAATCTTCAATTCCCCAGATCCGCATTAATTTCTCGTAGCGACTCGAATTCTTCCTCTTCGAATTCTTCAACAGGTATTTCACTTCGATTTCGATGAATACCCAACATTTAAATTTATCATTTTCGCCCTTTCCATGAATAGAGCATTCCACTCGGCCCAAATGTGATAAACAATAGTGATCATACTACAGAAAGCAATGTCTTGAGCTAAATCTGATTTTTAACTTTAGGAAACTCATCTCGTCCTCTAAATTAAAATGTTGGTTTATAGTAGGAGGGATCTCCAGCTTCACCCTGCATCTTGCCCAAAGATATGCCGATTACGAGCACAAGAAGAAAAGGTGATCCCTTGACTCATTACATTCATTGCACATAACACACAAAGGGTTCACTTCATAACCCTAGTTAATTAGATTATCCATAGTAGATAACCTATTAAGAATTGCTTTATACATGCAAATAGACATCTTTGGATTATTCATATAATGCCAAGTGATTTTACACTAATCCACTTCAGGTTTCTGTACCCTAGTCATGTCCTAGGCTGAATGAAAAGAGAAACCAATTTTAATATTATTCCAGCTCCAAAAATCTAACTCAAAACTATTCCATATCTGAACTTCATTAATTTTATCAGCTGTCATTCTAGAGATTGTAAGACGATTTGTATTGAACACCCTATCCTGAATTAGGCACTCAACTTTCAAATTCTCACCTCCACAAACACTTTAACAGTACTATCCCGAAATATTTACTAGAGTATCAACGTTTAACCAAGGGTCAAACCAAAGCATAGTGTCCTGCCCTCAGGGCCGACTGACTTTTTCGTGGCCTAAGGTAGCAAGGCCAGTAAACTTTTTCTAAAGAGGCCCTGCAAAGTTGTAGAATAATGTAGTAAAAAAATGTCAAAGCCAAGAATTGAACCCATGACCATATTGGAGATTTTCCTATGGATTAACCACCCGGCCATGCAAACTATAATAGTAGTTTGCAAAATACAAAGTTATATATAACATTTCTATGGTCAGCCCGAGGTCCCTCCCAGGCCCGAGGCCCTAGGCCACCGCTTAGGTGGCCTTGGGCCAGGGCTGGGCCTGCCCTTAACAATACTTCTATTGAAGCACTTTAGCCACATTTCTCTATTTTTAAGCATGGCCTTCCATGTGCACAAGCTGTTATTGTCTATATCTATAACGACCCGTACTTTTACGGATAATAAATAATTTATTTAATTATTTAAATAAAGGTTTGGTAATTTAAAATGACCAGAATTAAATAATAAGGAATATTTAATCAATATAATAATTAAATAATATATTTAAATCCCAGAATAGTCGGAAATAGTAGAATTCACAATACAATGTGAATTGGATCATATATAAGCTATAATTCAGTTTGGAATTTGATGTAGAATAACAAATATATTATTTAAACGAAGTTTGAAAGTATAATTATATTATAATTAAAATCAAGTTCCAAATGGTGCGGCAGTTCGTAATTTGGCGATTCGAACTTCAACTGAATATACAGGGTCTGTTTTAAATCGGATTTCTGTGAAACAAGAAACGTTCGGAGCTGGTGAAGTATATTTTTCTAATGGAAGAGAAAAATCGGGATTTAATTGTGTAGATTTTGATTTATGTCCAAATCAAATTTTTGAAAAGTCACTTTGGAATTCCTTTATAATTTTATAACGATTTATTTATATTTTAAATGGATTTTTCAATATAAATTGAATATCGACTCAACCAGGATTTGAGTATCAAGTTATAAATCCAATTGGAGCTATACGATATTCTATGTGAATATATATATATGATAATATATATTTATATTTAATTTATTTGTTTTTAAATATATTTATATATTTAAATGGGTTATTTAGAGCTTTAAAAATAGCCAGTTTTGCAAACGACTTCCGTTTTCGACGAAACTAATTTTGTTGGATCCGTAATATTAAATTTTTGTTAGATTTCAAGTTTCGTGATTTTTGGAGTCAGTGTGTGGCCGTACGGATTTTTAATGTGAAAAACAGTTAGTATTTTGATGGTTAAAAATAACCGGTGTGAACAAACGGAGTCGGAATTCGACGAAGCAAGTTTCGTTGGGTCCGTAATGTCGAAATGTAGCTGCATATCGTATGTGGCCACAGGAATTTTTAAGGACGAATACAAATAGCGTTTGATTAAAAATGGATATTTAATCGAATATAAAAAATATTATATTTATCCTATAAAATAGCCTCACCATTTATAAACCTAAGTCGTATCTTCATTTCGGTCAAACTAAAATCCGCCTCCATCTGTTCTTTTCCAACGTGAAATCTTCTTCTTGAAAAATCTAAGAAATCAAACAAAAATTACTAAAATCATTATATATATATATATATATATATATTTGTATATACTCAGGGGAGCATTCTCTACAGCATGGTACCCATTTTGTGCAACTCGATCCAATTCTAAAATTGGAAATAAACAGCAACATCTTCTAGGGTTATAGTATTCGAGAAATTGGAGCACTGTTTTGCAAATTGGTTAGTATTTTTGGATTTCTGGTATGGAATACTACTTGCACGTAGTTTTTAGTGGGTATCGGTAGTGAAAAGTGACGCAAGGGGTCACTCGGCTGACAAGATATGGTCGACGATGGTCTTGATCAGGTGCGTGCGAGTTATGTCTTATGGGGAGGAGTGGATAGAGATTTCAATGAGAAGGAAGTTGGTGTATTCAATTTGTAAATTCTTGATGTGTTGAAGAAGAACGCGGGTTCAAGGGGTTCGAACAGTGGGTTCCTGGTGCTATTCGTCTGAAGGAAGAAGGCGGTTTGGAGATGAATACTGTGATGGAGGAGTAAAGCTTACGGGAAAGGAGATGGTTACGGCAAACAAAGATTTAATGGGGGATTAATTTAAATAAAGAAATTTAATGATGCGTTCTTCATTTATTGGAGGATTGCGGTTCTAAGATTTTGGGAGAAGAAGAGTTTTACATGGTGGGCTTTTGAAGTCGAAGTGGGCCGATTGTTATTGGTAAAGCCCAAAAACTAATTACATTAGTTAAGATTTTATTTAAAATAGTGAACAAACTTATCAATGCAATATTTTACTCATACGTTGTCAGAAACACGAACGGTTTGATCCGTTGGGATCGTATGGACGGTGGCTCCACAATGGAACTGATACTGGGAGCGAATCGGAGCTCGTTACAATTTATAGCAAAATAATTTGTCTGTCTGAATCAAGCGATGGTTATCGTTAATAACAATGATCGTCCAGTGTGAGTAAAACTCACCAACTCTATTAGTTTATATTTTTAAAACGTATTTTTAGAACTGATAAATGATGATTGATTGATGTGGGCTGATTGTTTGGTTGAACTGCTTATGTATTGGTTGAAATTATAGATAACGATATATATATATAAATCGTTAATCGAATATTAATTCTGTTGATCAGAATACTTCATATTGAAATGAAGTTGATGTTAATTATATTGTTTAACATCTGTGGATGCAGGGAAACAGGTTGGAGAGATCCAACTGGATTCCTCAATATTTATAATACTGTTGTTTTCATATATTGAAATATACGATGTGATATATAATCTGCATTGATTATGTGTGTTTGAATGATACCAATCATTGTTATTTGGTATTTTAGATTCCGTAAGAAATACTGGGATGTAGAAAAGGGGATTTTCAAAGTGTATTTTGAAAATGAATTATTTATATAAAATCAATGGATTTTATATATAAAAGGAAAAGGATTTTATAAACAAAATAATTATAAAATCAAAGGATAATTATAAAAGGAAAATATTTGTGAAACAAATAGGAAAAGAAATATTTATTTAGAAAATAAATAGAGATAAAAGAAATATTTATTTAGAAAATAAATAAAGTTATAAAAGGAAATATTTGTAAAACATTTACAAATAGATTATAAATGGAAATATTTCTTTATGAAATAGATAGAGTTATAAAAAGAAATATTTATTTAGAAAATAAATAGAATTATAAAAGAAATATTTATTTAGAAAATAAATAGAATTATAAAGGAAATATTTGTTTCGAAAATAAATAGGTTTTAAAAAGAAACACTTGAAAAATGAATAGAATTATATAAAAAGAGAATTTTACACTAGGAAGGTTTAGACCCGTGCTTCGCACACGGGTATAACAAAATATGAATTCAAAGTGAACATTTAAGAGAAATCTGTTTTAACAGATAAAGTAAGAAGATTAATTTATAAATAAGGTTTTATAAATTAAATAAAATATTTATCATTGGATAAATAGAATATATAAGTCAGGACTTATATAGAGAAGTAAGAATCGATTTCAACATCGATATTTGAACTAAAATATGGACGAAGAGTAAAGTAGATAGGGTTAATCAGTTAGAGTTAACCAGTTAGAGTTAACCAATTAGAGTTAACCAGTTAAAGTTAATCAGTTAGAGTTAATCGATTAGAGTTAAATCGAAATAGGATTATTCAAATAGAGTTAGTCGAATATTAGTTATTCGAATAGAGTTAATTAAATTAGAGTTAGTCGGATTAGAGTTATTCGAATATAGTTTATTCGAAGAAAGAGTTATCAAATAAGGTTATTCAAAGAGAAATTAATTGAATACAGTTTATTCGAATAGAGTTAAAGGAGTTATCGAATATTAGTTATTCGAAAGGAGTTATCGAACATTAGTTATTCGAAAGGAGTTATCGAATGTTAGTTATTCGAAAGGAGTTATCGAATATTAGTTATTTGAACGGAGTAATCGAATATAGTTTATTCGAAACAAGTTAATCGAATATAGTTTATTCGAAAGGAGTTAATCGAATATAGTTTATTCGAAAGGAGTATGTTGATAGGAGTTAATTGATAAGAGTCAATTGATTAGAGTTAATCCAATAGAGTAACTCGATTAGGGTTAATCAATAGAGTTAATCCAATAGAGTTAATCAAACAGAGTTAATAGAATAGAGTTAATCGAATAGAGTTAACCGAATAGTGTTAATGGAATAGAGTTAATTGAATATGGCTATTCGAAGAGAGATTATCGAATATAGTTTATTCAAAGGAAAGAGTTATCGAATAGAGATTTATTCAAAAGAGAGTTTCATAAGGAAGTTTGTTAAAGGTTTGAAAGGTGAACCTTGTCTGTTTCGAAGTTAGAAATGTTGTTCAGTTAAGGTCTGAGAGGTAGTTATACCCCAACCTGATTGGGTTCGTTTTTAACTAAGGAATGGTTAAGGTTCGACAGTGAAGATTGGTTAAGTGAATTTAATTAACGAGTGTAATGGTTTGAGTTGGAGTCGCAATGTTTGATTTAAACATCTGTTTAAATCCAGTGTAGGAGTTTTGGAAATGTTTTCCAAATAAGAATCAGAAATGTTTTCTATTATAGAAAATAAGAAATGGAAATGTTTTCCATTGTTAATAACATATATTTTCTAAATTTAGAAAATAAGAAATGTTGAATATATGGAAATAGGAATAGGGAAATGGATAATTGAATGACAAATTAAATTAAAGTGGATCAGTGTTGATCAATGATTTGCTCGGTAAGATTTCCATTTGGAAATACGACCGTTGTTTGTACACCTGTTTTCCTTTGATAGTTAAATCACCAACTATCGAAGATTTTGGACCATTTTTCCATCGTCAATACGGAGAGACCGGGATCAGATTCATTATCTGAAAACCACTCTGTATAGATGTTAGCGTTGCGATCAAATATGATGAAGATAATTGAAGATGGAGTTATGCAAGGGCTGTCCTGTTTACAGAATAGTGCCTTCGGTTTGTCCAGTCCCAGGATAACCTGTATGGAAGAATGTCTGATAGAGTATATTTAATGGATCACGAAAGTTGATCTCTTCAAACATATGTACGTTTGGTGGTGGAGGAATTCGTTTCTCTTAGTTGTATACCCATTGTATTTTTGGGGAAATCAATTTGTGATTTGGGGGTATGACGATGTGACATTCAAAGTGAATGATTGTGTGATCTATCAGAGATAAGCGTGGCCTCTAGCCTTACAACCGGGAAATGACAAAAAACGGGCAGGCAACATGGCTAAGTGGTTGGCTGGCAAGTAGGGTGTATTATCACCTATCTAGAGATATTCATTTCATTCTTTAATCTATTCGATGTTGTCCCATTCGGGAAACTGTTGCTGATCCCAACCGCTGGTGATATACATTCGATACACTCAAGCGAAATGAGTGGTCGGTCATGTGTGGCCGGGTTGCAAGATGTTCTTGTTGAACCCAGTGTATTCCTCTCTAGAGGTACACTATCGGAAGGTGGTTCCATACCTTGTCATAGTTGGTAATCCATTACCCAATAAGTGTTCGCGGTTTTGATTGTATACTATAAATGTGGAACGTGAGATGAAAGTGTTCTGCAAGATGATTATTATATTGTGGTTGATAGACACTATTATAATATCAAAAGAGTTTTGATATCAAAGATCATTGTTTCTTTCAAAAGGATTTTGAAAGTTAAATCAAATGTTTTGGATTCTCATAAGGGAAAAACCCATTCCGTTATACGGCGTGGTCTTATGAGATATCGCTTTATTGCTCAAACTGTTTTTAAATTGTTTTACTCACACCAGTCCCACGACTGACCCAGAGTTTGTTTTGTTTTCCCTAAGCTCTTGGGTGCCCAATTTTGTATAAGCGGTCAAGTAGTTGGGATTTTACAGATATACTTGGAAAGCTGGAGCAGAAGGCTTCTGCAGCGTTTATATAGCTATTGTTTATTTCCGCTTTGTTGTAAGTGCTTTACTTTGATAATGATATGTATATTCAAGTACAATCTTTTATTTCAAAGTTATGTTATATTTTATTCGTTCCGCTGTGAGATTCGTGTTACTCTGATGTTGTGTCTTCTTCTTCTTCTTCTTCTATTCTAAGTTTTTATCTTATCTATTCTCACCCTCTAATTTCTTTCATGGACTATCCGGTGTTTCCGATGCTTGAATAGTCGACATAGTTTTGTATGCCGATATCCAGGATCACAAATTCCCCGGGTCATTACAATATCCATAACCCAAAATTTACTCTCTTTGCAATACCTGCTACCCATCCATTTCTTCCACATGCTATTACCACTTACGAAGTGCCAAATTAGCTTAACTGTAGCAGCTGATTTAATATCCACAAAATTCCTTAATCCCACTCCGCCCTCGCTTTTAGGACAGGAAAGAGTGTCCCACGCAATCTTGTGACTTTTACCACACCAAACAAAATTAGCACAAATTTTATTAAGTTTACCAATTGTCGCGGATGGGAGTTGATAGACAAGTAACCAATACATGACCATATAGGTTATAACAGTCTTGACCAATTATATCCTGCCTGCCATAGATAAAAGCCTACAGTCCCAATTATCCATTTTCTTTCTGATCTTATCAAATAGATCGCCACAATCATAGAAATGTAAATAGTTACTAGACAAAGGAACACCTAGGTATTTAATAGGGAGACTCCCTTCCTTCATATCTAACAGATCGATTGAAACTCTATTGTTATTTACAGCTTTACTGAAAAAACCCTTAGATTTTAGACCATTAACTTTAAGCCCAACCAACTTCCTCATACAGTCCAATATCCTAGAAATTTCTTTAGCACTCTTTAACTTAGCTCTTGAGAATATCATCAAATCGTCGGCGTAAATAAAATGATTTATTTGTGGATCATTCTTAAAAATAGGTGAAACCAAATCCATATTACAAGCCTTATGCATCTTAGTAGAAAAATTTCATAACAATGCAAAATAGGTAATGGGAGAGGGGTCACCTTGTCTCAATCCTCTATTATTGTATACAAATCATTTTGGGCTACCCCTTAACATAGTAGAAAATTTAGGTGTGGTAATACAAGTTTCAATAATTTTAACTAGTTTTCTAGGAAATCCCATCATCTTCAACATATGGCATACAAATTCCCTATTAACCATATCATATGCCTTTTGTAAATCAATTTTAAAACACATGTTGCCACTTCCATTTTTTTTTGAAATGTCTGATCTACTCATGTGCAAACAATACATTTTTAGCAATATGTCTGCTAGGGATGAAAGTTAATTGATTTTCAGAAATAAGATGCTTCAAATACGGCTTAATTCTATTGCAAATAACCTTAGAAATAATTTTGTACATAACGTTGCAACACAAAATAGGCCTATAATCAGCTATAATTACCGGTTTCTCAACTTTAGGAATAAGAGTTATAAAAGTTTGATTAATACCTTTAACAAGCTTCCCGGTCCTGAAAACCTCTTGAATAACTTCAGTAAGGGATAACTTTAGATCTTCCTAGTGAATTTTGAAAAATTTGGCAGTGAACCCATTTGGTCCTAGACTTTTATCATTTGGAATTGAAAAAATGTCCTTATACACTTCATCAATAGTTATGCAAGTAAGGAGATGCTCCTTTCCTCTCTCATTAATCATGAATCTGTAGTTAATATCTGGAAAATTTGTTGTTTGTAGGATTTTTGAGTTGAGAATGTGTGTAAAGTAGCTAATGGCTTCTTTCTCAATACTCTCGGAATCGTGCAACAACTCACCATTAGCTTGAAAGAAATTGCCACAATTATTTATATGCCTTCTCAATGACATTTTAGTGTGGAAAAACTTAGTAAAAGAATCACCCTCATTAATCCACGAAATCTTAGCTTTCTGTCTTGCATTTCTATACTCAGTATTGCACTACTCTTTCCAGCTTTTGTAAACTATGTCCAACTTATTAAAAAGATCCAGATCAGTAGGATTATCATCGATTTCTTCCAAAGTAGCACGTAAATGTTCTATAACTAACTTATATGAATTTCATCAAAGTATAGGATGCATCATCAAATAGGGTAATGCAAAGCAATGATCAAAACAACTTAAAACAACTCAGGAGCAACATTAAAGGATTCGTAATACCCAACATGTCAGATACATATATAAAAGGGGAATAACCAGATAAAAGGTATCTCATAACTTTGCATAAATTAGTCTTAAAAAGATATGAATATCTAGGGGTGCAGTTTTGATGTGTGCAGTGGTTAACTCTGTACAACCGCATATATAACATTTATATATTTATCTCTGCATGTTATACTATTCAAGCAATGTCTGACTTATCTCAGAAAACATTAAGAAAAATTATATGTACATTGTAGCATCAACTTTAAACAGTGGGAATAAACTTTTTAAAACTACTCACTATTTTTTGTTTTAATTTGTACATGTATTATAATATCAAACAACAATCATATGTAACAACTCGTAATTTTGGCCAATTGAAAATTTGATTTTAATTGATTATAATAAATTTTAAATATTTAAAATGATTTATTTTGAGAATTTAATGACTTAGAATTTATTTAAAATGAAGGTAGAACATAAAACTTTAAAAACTTAATTAAAACGAGCTCAACTCATGGTAGTTCAAGAAATTTAGTTTTGAACTTTAAATGAATGTACATAATTCGACATAAGTCGGACTTCAGTAAAACATGAAACATTAGGATCTATTTAATAATATTTTTCTAACAAAAGTGAGAAACCAAGATTTTGTATTATAAAACGTAAGTTATGTCCAATTTAAAATTTAAAATAGTCGTTATGGAATATATTAATATTTTAATATTATATAAGCCCTTAAACATGACCATTTTGCAAAAAACCTCCGTATTCAGCAAAACCAATTTTTTTGGATTCGTAATGTTAAATTATTGCTAGATTTCAAATTTCGTTATTTTGGAGTCAATATGTGGCTGTGCGCGATTTTAATGTTAAACAGTCAATATTTTGACTTTAAAAATTCATGGTTTGTGCAAACAGACTCGTAATTCGACGAAACAAGTTTCATTTGGTCTGTAATGTCCGGATGTTAGCTGTGCGTCAATAGTCGTTCAAAATTAAATTCGTATGCGATATACAAATTTTTAAACGATGAAAACACGTAAAAATTGAGCAGAATTGAATAAAATAAAATATGTAATTAATAAAAATAATATTTTTTCCTACCCTATACAATATCATTTTCACTTCCTAACCTAAACTAATTTCCATTTTCACGTTGCCATCTTCTTTTCCCTAAAACGTGAAATGCAAGCTTCAAAAATCCAAATAAAATAAAATAAAATCCTATAAATCATAATAAATATATATTTGAGTTCATGGAGAGTTTATCTACATCCTTATGCAAGGTTTTAGGGGTACGAATCATTTTTATTCGCTATCCATATTTCTAGCATGGGTTTTTCATGGTTAGGGTTGGAGTTTTTGTGAAATTGAGGCAACAATGTTCGATTTAGAGTTCATATTTGAGTTTAGCATGTGAAATGAAGTTTGTATGCGAAGTTTGAGTGGATTTGGCGACAATTTTTGTCGAGGGATGTATGGGGCAGCGTGTAAATGGACTATCAACATTTTTTGGAGAAGAGCTTGAGCTTGAGATTCATGGTGTTGAAGTTGTAAAGGAGAAGAAGAGAAGAACAATGGTGGTAACAACGTTTGATTTCGTTTTGAGATGAAGGAGAGAGAGTGGAAGCAAGGCATGATGTTGGCTGCGTTTTTGGGCTGTGTTATGTGAAGTTTTGAGGAGGAGGAAGAAGTAATAAGACGAGGGGATTAGAAGAAATAAAGGGTAATTAATTATTATATTAAATGTTAATGAAATATATATATGTGTAGGAGCTTGTAAAAAGCATAACTATTTCATACTTGATCAGAATTTGACAAAACAGGATCCGTTGTAACCGTATCAATGAGAGTTTCGCAAAGAAATTGATTTGGAGCTCATGGCCATTTTTGGCATAGGAAAATGTCTGTTTAGTCAATCGACTATTTATCGTTATTTAACGATAAACGTGAAATCTTACTCAAACTTATGATTTATGTCTTAATTGGATGTTTGATAGTTTTTTACAACTACTGTTGGATACATATGATGTATGTTGTAACATCCCGAGATTTTATGACAATTTAAAATATTAAATTTAATGTGTTTTTGAACAAAATTTGTTTTAAATATTAAAATTTATGATTTATGTCTTATTGATAAGGTAAGAACTAAACTTGTCTTGTTAAACAATGAATTTCGGTAGCTATATAAGATAATGATTTATGCTTGATAAATCACTTGTTTTGAAATTTAAGTTTTATATTGAATTAACAATATAAAATAAATTAACTAGTTTTGAGATTTATTTTATATTGATAATTCTAATTTATTGGATACGGTGGTAATGTAGATCCATTTGATTGTATATTGAATTTCAAACCAGTTATAACAGCAATAATCTGCATTGATTGAAAATGTAAATATGATTGGTCTGTGCTGCTAATTATTGAGAGTTGAGATTTAATATTAAATTATTTATGTTAAATTGGGGTAATAAATTCATAATTTAATTTTTGTGATTGATTGCGAAAATTTATTGGTGTAATTAATAATTGAAATAAAATTTTGAATTTGAAAATTATGAGGTTTGACTTACTTGAACAATAGTAACTTTATTGATTATAATTGGAATTAAAATTTGGTTTATTTTGGTAAGTATTAAAATTAATATTTAAGTATTTGAATGGAATTGACTTAATTAATTTATGATTGGAATTAAAATTGAATTTGGATAATCAATCAAAATAGGAATTTAATAGGAATCAATGTAATTGGATAATTGTTTAATTCTCCTATTGAACCTTCTATATATAAAAATAAATTTCCTTCCACCCCATCAGCCTTTCTTCATTATACGTATAATTTCCTCCATCAGAATTTTTCTTTAATGGCTGAAACAAAAATCACAAACCCTTGTTCAAATAAAAATTCAAGCTTTAAATTCAAATCTCCTCAAAACTTAACAAACTATATATCAAAACGAAGCACTCGACGATACAAAGCTGCTGGCACCATTTATTTCGACATGCAGTGAGAGGATTTGTCGGAATTCGTGGTCAAGGACTGGAAATCGAAACTCTAGAAGCTAAATTGGGGGTTTTGAATTTATGTGTCAATCGCAAAATCGGGCTTCTGGGTATTATAGAGAGGATTGATATGAGTTGATTGCAAGTGGTTGGAGGTTATATACTGGAGTAGATTGCCAGGAATTTGAATTTTTTGGTTCAAAACCCCGTGCAATCAGCGCCGTCGGCTGGGTGGAGGAGGCCTCCGGAGTTGACCAGGCGGGAGAAGGAGTTGCGGCTAGGTGCGAGGGTCACGTAGGTGGTGGTTTCCGATCAGCAGGCGGTCGGAGGACAGAGCAGTTCGCGGTCAACGTGGCGGTGAAGAATGGGTTCTACGCGTCGTTACTATAGCATAGAGGAGCGGGACAAATTTGAAGGGGCATTGACGTGTCTTATTGGTATAGGGTATTAGTTATTTAATTTAATTATATATATATCGTATAGTATAACGCTAGTATCTTGTGCATATGAACTCGGATTTGGACGCGGTTTGTTGCATCGGGATCGTATCGACGAGCTCTTCGCGATGCACTGATTTGAACTTATTCTAAGTTGTTCAGAACCAAATGTGAGTGATTGAACCCACTCACATCTAACTAAAATATTTGATTGTTAGTTAAATTGAATTTATGTTATGATATGATTGTTTTGGCCGCTGTTTGACTATTTAAATTTATTATTTATGATAAATTTGCATAAACTGTATAATTAAGTCTAATTATTGATATAAATTGTATAGTTAGAATTCAATTTCTGTTTAAACCCTCATATCTAATGGCAAGTAGACTGATATCACATTGAACTGTTTAGATGTAGTGATTTTGATTGATGCCATGGATTTATATATTTATGTATTGATATGTAATTCATATTGTTATCGACATTGTCTATATACGCCTATTGATTTTGCTGATTAATCCCAACTTTTACCCTAGATGTTATGGGCATCAAAAAAACCCGGGATTAATCATTAAAATGAATTAAGAACGTAGGTTGAAATGATAAATACCTATGACCCTGATTTGGATTGAAATGATATATATCCTTTCCTAAAATACTAAAATTAAATTTTAAGTATTACTTGGCCATAGGATAAAAAATTATATACGGACACCGGTTGGTTAAATAAAAATTGTTTTAACCTTGAATTTTGAAATTTTGTTTTAAAGATAAATAAATGATATTATTAATCTATTTTCTTTAGATTTGAACTTTAAGCCTAGAAATTAATATTTTTGATTTCTAGGAATTCGTAAATGTGGATAACTGGAATTAAAACTAAATTGAACATGGAATAAATGTATAAAAATTGAATTGTTTATCCATCTTTGATATTACTTTAAATTAACCTAATATATAGTAATAATTGAATTGTAAACTCGAGATTTTTGGTAATCAAATAATTCAATATGGGAATTATAATTGAAATTTAATTACTAAATCGAATTAATAAATCGAACAATTGAATTGAATTGAATTATAAATAGGAGGTTAAATCCTTTTGAATTAAAATATCGAAATTTAGTCGATTGGTTTGAAACTGAAATATGATTTCCTCTTTGGTTTTTGAAGATATGATTCTAAGTCCAACTATAGTATTTTTAAACCATTTTATAAACTATTTTATTTTTATAATAATAATTTTCTTTATAAACTATTTAGCTTATAACTATTTTATTTTATTATTTATTTTAATTTAACTATTTATTTTATAAACTATTTTAATATTTTACCTATAGATTTTACTAAATCTGAAATTCTATTTTAAGTACAAATTTTTTATTTTCAAACTATTTAAATTATATATCTAAACTTTTTAAAAAAATATTTTTAACTATTTTAATATTCAAATTATTTTAAATTTGGAATTCTTTCAAGATTTTAAGTTAGTTTAAATGTAGATTTTATGATGAATAATATTCTATCTTGAATATTGAAATGATTTTAAGAAAATATGATATTTTGATATGAAGTACGAACCCCTTTGGAATGTAAAAGAACTGACTGGTGTGAAAAATGTAAACGATTGGTTGTTAAAGAGAACAAGATCGGTTATTGTCATACTCTCTGCCATTACCGAAAGCCACTTTAACAACTGTGTACACGGTGGAGTTCTAGAATGAAGTAGGTTGATTTGGAGGCGATTACTGAATTTGAAGAAAGAGAACGATGATGGATGTCCTTGACCTTCTGGTCATAATTAAAATGACTAAAACAACGCTATATCGGACCAAGTGAGGTTAGCTACCTCCATCGGTAACACTTCTTCCTTTATTACTATAGTCCATCGGTTTGATTGATTTGATTTGATGCGCATATGTGATTTGGGAGTGTTGTTCGCGGTGGGCGGTAATCGCGGCTATACGTTACCACTAGTCCGGGCGTGCAACTAGTATGTTCATACTCTAGGCATTCCTCGTGTGTCTTGTCATATTATCCTGATCGAGCCTCCTACGACTTTGATTTGTACCGTACCTATGGAGTGCCCTCTGATAGCCACTACGTACTGTCGACTTTACGATATCTGTATAGACTACGGTATTATTAACGGTGTAAGGGTAAAAATGTAATTCCACTTACAGTATTTTAATATTTTATATTTAACCATAAACATTATTGTAATAGTGTATATTATATAGTATCTAGTTTAATGGATCCTTAGGAGATGGAAATTCCCGTAACATCTCTTAAGTTATTGCACTCGTATTATCGCATAAATTTGATTTAACTAATATGAGAATATTTTAGTTCTGATCCGAGTATTTTTGTTTTTCATTTGTGCTCCGGTCAGCCTGAGTTTCAGTTATCGAAGACAATGTTTTGAAGATGATGATGGAGTTTGCTAGAAGTATCATTATTTATTTCCGCTGCAAATATTGGTATGTTTATGATAATTAACTCTGAAAATCATTAGAAAAATAAAATCAAATGCATGTTTTAATAGCTTCATGAACTGATATTTATTTATTATATTTTGTCCTTCCACTTTGAGATTCTGTATTTACTTTTCTTCTTTCTTCCTTTTTCTTATATAAATCCCAATAACTATCTGTAATTTTGTTCTATTTAAGTCAACATTGAGGATCATTGTCGATTTGAATGGTCAAAAATCTCGGAAGTTACAATTGGTATTACAGTTTTGGTTTAGAGAAAACCTTGGCTCTATTTGGGATTAACTCATTAGAGATAGGGTAGTAATACCCTAGAATGAGTTTGAGTGTATATGAGAGTGCGTACTTGTAATGTTGATATAAAATGATTTTGTATTATGTTGGTTTGTTCCGTCGAGTATTTATGAATTCTGGTCGGTACTTGGGACGCCAAGGCATCGATAGGGATTCCTAAACACTTGAATAAGGCTTATTGACATAATGAATTATATTTTATTTATATACAAAATTATTTAAAATATATGAATTTTGATTTTTGTTGATGACAATATTAGATTTTCAACATTTATTATTCGATCGATCAATAATTAAAACTATTGGTTATTGAATGATTTAAGGAGAAATGAAATATTGAAAATTTATTGATAATGAAATAAGAAGTTAAACATGAATTTGATAATTTAATTTCGGGTGGTTTTGTAATATTGTTTTGCAAATGTTTTGAAATAATATATTTATATTTTAAAAGTTGTTTCATATGGAAATTGTTTTCAAATGAATTTTGAAATAAGTGTATACTTCCCCCTTTTGCCTTTGGAAAATGATTTCGGTGATGAGTGCACGCATTATCGACATTATTTTCCAAAAACTATGTGGGGGAGACCACTTAAGAATTTTTATACTTTGTTTGGAAATTTGGATTCCATTTAAATCCTTTAAATTAAGGTTTGATATAAAAGATAATATATATATATATATATATATATATATATATGTATGTATATATATATATTATTTCAAAGTTGATTTGGAAACAAACCCGAAGTTGAAAATTTTAAGTTCTTGAATAGATAGTGAATTTCTTGTTGAAATGAACTAAAATTGAAATTATAGAAATTTCTGAATTGTATAACAGGAAAATGAATCTAAGAGAGTTATAAAAATTTAAATGGAAACTCTTAAGGATTTGAAATAATGAATTGAAATGATTTGAACCATTGAACTTGTGTAATAATCAATTCTTTTCTCTAGCATATATAACTTACCAATTATATAAGAAGTTAAAATGTTATAAGAATAAGCAAATGAAAATATACAAGTATTGGTATAGATAATGAACGGTGAAATTTAACTGATGATTTATAATTATGAATGAAACTTAAGTATGAAATAAACGATACATATGTTTAGTTATGTTTGAAATTTAATTCAATTAAGAAAGACGAATAAAATGAATCAACAAAACAAGCTAACGAAGCGAATTGTTTGGTTACAAATTATATGTATTGATGTAGATGGTTGAATGTTTGACGATTTAAGATAGTAGATATTTACTGTATTGAATAAATGTTTAAGTAGTTTGTGAAAATATAAGTGGATTGGTTTATAATTTATAAATTTAACGATGGTTAAACGAATTAATTAAATTTAAATTAAACGAGCTCGTCACGTAGCAGTAGTTTGAAATTTTACAAATTGAAGTTTAAATGAATATATAGAATCCAAAATAAGTCGGGATTCTTTGAAACAAGAATCTTCCGGATCTATTGGACTATAGTTTTCTAGTGAAAGAGAAAAATTAAAATTTCAACATGTAGATTTTACGATATGTGTAATTCAAACTTTCAGAAAAATCACGGTTTAGTAATTCACGATTCAGAACTAAAGTATTAATGAATTAATTAT
This sequence comes from Allium sativum, assembly GCA_030737875.1. Classification (NCBI taxonomy): domain Eukaryota; kingdom Viridiplantae; phylum Streptophyta; class Magnoliopsida; order Asparagales; family Amaryllidaceae; genus Allium; species Allium sativum. The sequence continues at coordinate 841,624,473 of CM060926.1, forward strand.
GTAAATTAACAAACGAGACAAGTTGAATAAGAATTTATATTGCTGAACATATATAAATTTACGACTTTTTTACTATGCTCTTTCGAGGACGAAAAGTTTTATGTGGGGGAGGGTGTAACATCCCGAGATTTTGCAATAATTTAAATATTAAATTTAATGTGTTTTTGAACAAAATTTGTTTTAAATATTAAAATTTATTATTTATGTCTTATATTGATAAGGTATGAACTAAACTTGTCTTGTTAAACAATGAATTTTAGTAGCTATATAAGATAATGATTTATGTTTGATAATTCACTTGTGTTGAAATTTAAGATTTATACTGAATTAACAATATAAAATAAATTAACTAATTTTGAGATTTATTTTATATTGATAATTCTAATTTATTGGATATGGTAGTAATGTAGATCCATTTGATTGTATATTGAATTTCAAACCAGTTATAATAGTAATAATTTGCACTGATTAAAAATGTAAATAAGATTGGTTTGTGCTGTTAATTATTGAGAGTTGAGATTTAATATTAAATTATTTATGTTAAATTGGGTTAATAAATTTATAATTTAATTTTTGTGATTGATTGTGAAAATTTATTGGTGTAACTAATAATTATAATAAAATTTTGAATTTGAAAATAATGAGATTCGACTTACTTGAACAATAGTAACTTTATTGATTATAATTGGAATTAAAACTTGGTTTATTTTGGTAAGTATTAAAATTAATATTTAAGTATTTGAATGAAATTGACTTAATTAATTTATAATTGGAATTAAAATTGAATTTGGATAATCAATCAAATTTGGAATCTAATAGGAATCAATGTAATGTGATAATTGTTTAATTCTCCGATTGGACCTTCTATATATAAAAATAAATATCATTCCACCCCATCAGCCTACTCTTCATTATTTGTATAATTTCATCTTTTTGAATTTTTCTCTAGTGGCTGAAACAAAAATTACAGACCTTTGTTCAAATAAAAATTCAAGCTTTAAATTCAAATCTCCTCAAAACCTAAAAAATTATATATCAAAACGAAGCTCTCGATGATACAATGCTGCTGGCCCATTTATTTCGACATGCAGGGAGAGGATTTTTCAGAATTCGCGGGCAAGGGCTATATAAATCGAAACCCTAGAAGCTAAATTGGAGGTTTTGATTTTGTGCGTTAATCGCAAAATCGGGCTTCTCGGTATTGTAGAGAAGATTGATACGAGTTGATTGCAAGTGATTAGAGGTTATATAGTGGAGTAGATTGCCGGGAATTTGCATTTTTCGGTTCTAAACCCCGTGCATTCAGCGCCGTCGACTGGGAGGAGGAGGCCACTGGGGTTGACCAGGTGGGAGGAGGAGTTGAGTCTAGGTGCGAGGGTCACATCGGTGGTGGTTTCCGGTCAGCAGGAGATCAGAGGACGAAGCAGTTCGCGGTCAAAGTGGCGGTGAAGAATGGGTTCTACGCATCGTTACTATTGCATAGAGGAGAGGGACAAATTTGAAGGGGCGCTGACGTGTCTTGCTGGTATAGGGTATTAGTTATTTAATTTAATTATATATATATCGTATAGTCTAATGCTAGTATCTTGTGCATATAAACTCGGATTTGGACGCGATTTGTTGCGTTGGGATCATATCGACTAGCTCTTCGTCGTGGCACCGATTTGAATTGATTATGAGACCATTGTTTTTTGAGCTAAAATTCGGATTTCAATCTCGTTCAGAACCAAAGGTAAGTGATTAAACCCATTAACACCTAACTAAAATATTTGATTGTTAGTTAAATTGAATTTATGTTATGATATGATTGTTTTGGCTGCTGTTTGACTATTTAAATTTATTGTTTATGATAAATTTGCATAAACTATAGAATTAAATTTAACTGTTGATATAAATTGTACAGTTATAATTTAATTTCTGTTTAAACCCTCATATCTAATGGCTCGTAGACTGATATCACGTTGAACTGTTTAGATGTAGTGATTTTGATTGATGTCGTGGATTAATATATTTATGTATTGATATGTAATTCATATTGTTATCGACATTGTCTATATACGCCCATTGATTTTGCTGATTAATCCCAACTTTTACTCTAGATGTTACGGGCATCAAATAAACTCGGGATTAATCATTAAAATGAATTAACAACGTTGGTTGAAATGATAAATACCTATGACCTTGATTTGGATTGAAATGATTTATATCCTTTCCCAAAATACTAAAATTAAATTTTAAGTATTACTTGGCCATAGGATAGAAAATTATATACGGACACCAGTTAGTTAAATAAAAATTGTTTTAACCTTGAATTTTGAAATTTTGTTTTAAAGACAAATAAATGATATTATTAATCTATTTTCTTTAAATTTGAACTTTAAGCCTTGAAATTAAAATTTTCAACTTTTAGGAATTCGTATATGTGGATAACTAGAATTAAAACTGAATTGAATATGGAATAAATTAATCAAAATTGAATTGTTTATCCATCTTTGATATTACTTTAAATTAACCTAATTTATAGTAATAACTGAATTGTGAACTCGAGATTTTTGGTAATCAAATAATTCAAAGTGATAATTATAATTGAAATTTAATTATTAAATCGAATTGTTTGAAAACGAACCGTTGAATTGAATTATAAATGGGAGGTCAAATCCTTTTGAATTAAAATATCGAAATTTAGTCGATTGATTTGGAACTGAAATATGATTTCCTGTTTGGTTAAATTTTGAAGATATGATTCTAATTCCAACTATAGTATTTTTAAACCATTTTATAAACCATTTTATTTTTATAATAATAATTTTCTTTATAAACTATTTACCTTCCAACTATTTATTTTATATTAACTATTTTAATATTTAACTATTTATTTTATAAACTATTTCAATATTTTACCCATAGATTTTACTAAATCTGAAATTCTATTTTAAATACAAATTATTTATTTTCAAACTATTTAAATTATATATCTAAACTATTTTATAAAAATATTTTTAACTATTTTAATATTCAAATTATTTTAAAGTTGGGATTGTTTCAAGATTTTAAGTTAGTTTAAATGTAGATTTTATAATGAATAATATTCTATCTTGAATATTGAAATAATTTTAAGAAAATCTGATATTATGATATAAAGTATGAACTCCTTTGAAATGTAAAAGTACCGACCGATGTGAAAAATGTAAACGATTGGTTGTTAAAGAGACCGGGATCGGCTATTGTCATACCCTCTGCCAATACCGAACACCACTTTAACAACTGTGTATGCGGTGGAGTTCCAAAATGAAGTAGGTTGATTTGGAGATGATTACTGTATTTGAGGAAAGAGAACGATAATGGTTGTCCTTGACCTTTGGGTCATAAATAAAATGACTAAAACATGGCTATACCGGACCAAGTGTGGTTAGCTTCCTCCATCGGCAACACTTCTTCCTTTATTAATATAGTCCTTTGGTTTGATTGATTTGATTCGATGCACATCTGTGGTTTGGGAGTGTTGTTCGAGGTAGGCGGTAGTCGCGGCTATGTTTTACCACCAGTCGAGTGTGCAACTAGTATATTCATATAGCATTCCTCGTGTGCCTTGTCATATTATCCTGATTGAGCACCCTACGACTTTGATTTGTACCGTACCTATGGAGTGCCCTCTGATAGCCACTACATACTGTGGACTTCACGATATCTGTATAGACTACGGTATTATTAATGGTGTAAGGGTAAAATTGTAACCCCGCTTACGCTATTTTAATATTTTATATTTAACCATAGACATTATTGTAATAGCGTATTATATTTATAGTATCTGGTTTAAGGAATCCTTAGGAGATGGAAATTCCCGTAACATCCCTTAAGTTATTGCACTCATATTATCGCATGAATTTGATTTAACTAATATGAGAATATTTTAGTTCTGATTTGAGTATTTTTGTTTTTCATTTGTGCTCGGGTTAGCTTGATTTTCAGTTATCGAAGACACTGTTTTGAAGATGGCGACGGAGCTTGCTAGAAGTATCATTATTTATTTCTGCTGCAAATATTGGTATGTTTATGATAGTTAACTCTAAAAATCGTTATAAAAAAAAAATCAAATGTATGTTTTAACAGCTTCATGAACTGTTATTTATTTTTTATATTTTGTCCTTCCGCTGTGAGATTTTGTATATACTTTTCTTTTTGCTTCCCTTTTCTTATATAAATCCCAATAACTATTTGTTTTTTTGTTATGTTTAAGTCAACATTGAGGATCATTGTCAATTTGAACGGTCAAAAATCTCGGATGTTAACATATGTAATCCATATAAATTTATTTATTTGTTGGTTGAGATATCATTCCAATTCAGAATAAAAAAGAATATTTTAACAATCTTATATCAAATGAGAATGAAAATTTGATTTAGACGTCCGATTTTGGATAAATGCAAAGGTATAAAAATAAGCGATTTTGAAGAGAAATGATGGAAATAGAATTTCCAATGTTGATTATATATATTTTATATAACTTATAAAATATTTGGAAGACATTTCGATTTATTTTAAAATTTATAAATTGATTTGGGCTTAAATAAGACTTGTCGTACAACGACAGTTCGCGAACATCATCCTGTAACAACGAGTTGACGTCCGGGAAATCCGACCATTGGATTCTCCTGAAACTGGAAGCGTTAGATCCATAATGAAATGAAATTTCATAGAAAATAAGAAATTTTAAGATCCAATGGTTTGGTTATAAAATATGTCAAAATCAGTTTTGGGAAAAGGGTATATGAATGTAGTTCGATGGCCGAAATTGGAAATTGACTGAAAGGGGCCTTAATAAGATTATTAATATGGACTATTTTTATATAAATAAAAATTGAGAAAATTTAAATAAATCTTAATAAATGATTTGAAAAGATTTATGGCTGAAATACTCCAAGTCTAGAAAAGTTAAAAGACATTTTCATTTGAATGAACTAGTTGACAACTACTGTAAAGAACTAAAAGGAATATGCGATGATTCCTGCGAGTATAGTCTAGTATCACCCATGAAATCTAATTGGAAATTATTGCATTAGGAGAGGTGTGGGAAGAACTGAAAGGAATAACGAATATTCGACTAAGATCAAACGATGATTTTTAGAGTTAAGTAATCCAATGATTTTAAATAACTTATTGGATTAAGAATGGTTTTAATATAACCTAAGTTTTTCCAACGTAAAAAATGGAAAGGATTTGAATGAAAATTGACCTCGGATATTTTAATATTGGATTCCGTGCTTATACAGATATTGTAGAGGAATTTGGAAGATATAGATATCGTTATTCCCAATACGATATCTGTTGGTTTCAGAATTTGACATTGAATATAAGTCGATGCGATTTCTATTCAGAGCCTTGTATTTAATATCAAACTAGAATTTGAGTTTGTCGTGAATGGTATCTTTAAAAATAATGTTCTTAAACCCGGCTGAAAAAAGAATAATTTTTTTAATTAAGATTAAATGGAAATTATTACAAAGTGAAGTTTTCCAGTTTAACAAATTAATTTGGAATTGAATGGAATTCGACTTAGTGATGATCGAGATGAACCTCTGTAGAGGAAGACCTGTACTATTTGAGAAATTTAAAAAGCTTTGTTGTTATTCTGTTTATAGTATTAGTCTAACATGAATTTTTTTATCGACTATATACTGTTATGATTTCCGCGAATGTTCAGTTTCGAATGGAAGTTGAGTTTGGGTTTATTTGTAAATTGTGTTTTAAATGACATTTGTTTTTTGACCTAGTTAAAGGCAGGATTGAATTGCTAAAGTTGAATAATCATTAAACAAGGATTTTTGGAGATTAAAACTAAGTGAAGTTTTAATAAATCTTTAATTAGATTTGGAATGTTAAAAGGTAATTAAATTCACCATAACATGATGGGTTTTAGACATGGAGTACTACCAGTTTTGCTCCATGGGATGAGTAAGTTGGGATAACAATATGAAATATTATCTTTTGCATAAGGCTCATTGATCCCGGTAAAAAATATAAACTTTAATTTGGTTTATGTTTCTGAAAAGAGATTATAAAATCTTTTAAAATGATTTCCCAAGGAATGGATTAAACAATAAGTTTAAAGAGATAATCTTTGATAAAATTAATGGGTACCTTTCCCAGAGTAATGAATATTTGAATAAAATAATATTTTGGATTGGAATGAGATGCGTGTTATCTTTATTTATCATTTGATTTTAAAGATGCGTGATCCATTCGGATGGATGGGGTTTAACCTATTCTGTATAACTGTGATGACGATTAAAAGTCAAAAATGAAGACAGTGGTTGAAGACCAGAGATCTGCACATCCTTTGAGCCATTGCTGATGTTTCAATTGGGCAGTACACCCAAGACAAGGTAATAAGTGGTGGTTGTCCAAACGTACTTGGAAATCAACCGTCTATGCGAGGACCTCTCTCCTGTATTGGAAATATGAGATGAGGAATAAGGTTCTTCTGGTTTTGTTCAGATCCAAAATGAACTTGCAAATGGATTGTATGTCTGACATTGTATTTTATGTTGTATCAAGTGATCTCTACTAAATATATATCTTTTTGGTGGTGGAGAATTTATTTTCCTAGCTTAACACCCTTCTCTGAGACATACAAGCTTAGAGATTATACATTGGTGGACGTCAGTTGTATGGTATGAACTGTCAATGTGGCATGCTGAGATGCATGGATCAAAGCTTTCGTTAAAAAACAATGTTTTGTGGATGATGATCGAAGCGTAACTTTGTGTATACCATTAATTCGCGAGCTTCACACCCCGGTATGAGTCAAAAACAGGATGAAGGACATCAGGAAGGACATGCGTTTCTTTCTAGCTAGGAGTGATGTCATGGTATAGAGTCCAAACATTTTACTTATGTGGATGTTGGATAGCGAGTTACCTCGGATGTGGCCGCACAAGGTTAAGATGGTTGACATACTGACCAGATAGTAGGTCCAATAGGACTGGAAAATGTATTATTCAGGAATTGCCAATCCGCAAACGTAAGAGCGGACCGACCCGGCCATTCCAAGGGCTCACCAGAGTCTGGGTCCTAGGATAAGTGCTAAAGTGTCCCGAATCGGATAAGAAACATCCCTTGCCTTGGTTCATGATGGAAACCCAATCTCTAATACGAATCTTTGTGATTTTAGTTGTAAACCTATATGACGACATTGTAGCATGGGGTACTATGTCATCTAAGATTGATACATTTATGTTCAAAATTGTTTCTACACTATGCACTAACATTAATAAATTATAAATTTCACGTACCAAGCATGTTTGGCTATTATAAGGTAAAACTCTATCCTCCGCCTTGCGCTTGCATTGTGTGATGGGACCTAAGTCTTGTAATAGCCTCATTTTTTTTAGTATTGCGCTATTTGTTTTATGCACCGGTACTCATATGGAGAAAACCCGTTCCATGTTTATACGGCGTGGTCCCATGATTTATCTAACTTTAAAATAAAGTTAATAACTGTTTTAGTTCTCACAACAGTCCCATGACTGACACGGAGGTTACTGTTTCCTGCCTAAACTCTGGGTTCCCATATTTTCCACATGGGCAACTAGTATTTTTGGTTTTGTAGATATTTATTCGACAAGATCCTGGATTATGGACGGAGCTATACTCTAGTTTATTTTGTAGTGTTCCACTAATTATATTTATGTATTTAAATTTTCACTGTATTATAATTTGTTAATCTCTAATATTTTTCCGCTATAGATTATTTATCAGTACTTTGATATCTTGTACTCTGATGTAAATTGTTGTAATAGTAATGAAATGTTCTTTTGTGTTATGTTATGATACGTCGTGTTCTCAAAGCAATCCGCGGGATTTTCTCTTTCGGATCATGCCTGTGCAGTTTATGGTCGATTCGTAGGGAGGGAAAATTTGGGTCGTCATTGTTGGTATTAGAGCTTTGGTTTACAAGGCTCGAGAACAAGACACATTAGAACCAAACGATAGGTACTAATTAGAGTTAGAATTAGTAATATCCTATTAAAGTATACTCATTAGAGATAGGGTTAATAACTCTCTAGAATGGGTTGAGGGTTGTATGTTTATAAGTAATGCAATTGTGATTATTATGAATATAATCCGATTTTGAAATTATACAACTTTGAGTATATAAAAGGTTAATGTTTTGATAACAAGCATGATTTTTGAAAGTTAATCAATTCATTGGTTGACTGAATGTGATGCTTGATTTCTTGTTTAATTACTTAAGATGTTTATTAAGATAAGTTAAACGAAATCTTCAGTGATTGTGGACAGTCGATTATTTCTGATACACCTTAGGGTTTAAACTTATAATAAGAGTTCGAATATTTTATTGGACGTTGAAGTTGGACTATCGAGTATAAGGAGATTTTTCATATATGCCTAGCAAGCTTATATCCGAAGGTTTGAATATACTTGATTGATATAGAATCACACTCTAGTCGCCCGGGGATGATTCAGTTGATTGATGCATCATCATTAGTGCTTATTTTCAAGTTTCGAAGTAGGATGACTATATAATTCGAATTGAAACGTTGAAATATACTTAAACTAACTTTAATTAAGTATTTGGAAATGATTTGAACTTTAAATTTAACCAACACAAGTTAAATTGATTTAAAAGGTAAAAGTAAATCAAATGATTAAAATTTAAATAAAATTGAATTGATAAAACCAATATGAGAATAGAAGATAAACCGAGCCAAATCAAATTTAATGCTGAATTAATTTAAAGATTAGTTGGAGCTGGATATATATATATATATATATACACACACACACATACATACACACACACATACATACATACATACATATATATATATATGTTGTATATGTTATGGAAGCTAAGAAGAGGATGAAATTGTATGCTCGATAAACAGGTACATATTTACTGTATTGATTGGGTTTAATGATTTTATGAGCCGATTGGCTTTTGATTAATGAGGGCCTAAAGAGGCAAGTTGTAGTTGTATCGACCAATTCGTACAAAGGAGGTTATGGTAATTTTTTTTCAAAAATTTAAGGCGTTAACCAAATTTCGAGAAATTGGCAAATTCTAAGAAACTGAAAAGTTAAAGAACTGGAGCTAGAATGATGACTGGGTTGGTTAAGTAAAAGACCTTTAGTTCCGTCTTCCTTTTCGAGGACAAAAAGTTTTAAGTGGGGAAGATTGTAACAACCCGTAATTTTGACCAATTAAAAATTTGAATTTTAATTGATTATAATGGATTTTATATATTTAAAATGATTTATTTTGAGAATTCGTTGACTTAGAATTTATTTAAAACGAAGATTGAACGTAAGAATTTAGAACTTTAATTAAAACGATTTCGTAATGTCGTGGTAGTTCGAGAAATTTAGTTTTTAACTTTAAATGAATGTACAAAATTCAAAATAAGTCGGATTTCAGTAAAACAAGACACATTAGGATCTATTTAATAATATTTTTCTAACAAAAGTGAGAAACCAAGATTTTGTATTATAAAATGTAAGTTATGTCCAATTCAAAATTTAATATTGTCGCTATGGAATTTATCAACATTAAAATATTATACAAGCCCTTAAAAATGGATATTTTGCAAACGACCGCTGTTTTTGACGAAAATAATTTTGCAAGATTCAGAATATTAAATTATTGCTAGATTTCAATTTTGTGATTTTTGGAGTCAGTATGTGGCCATGTGCGATTTTATTGTGAAAAAAAGCTAATATTTTGACTTTAAAATTCACAATTTGTGCAATCGGACTCGAAATTCGACGAAACATGTTTCGTTGCATCCGAATGTCAAGATGTAGCTATATGTCAATTTTCATTAAAAACGGAAATCGTATGTGACCATACGAAATTTTAAACGATAAAAATAGGCAAAAATTGAGCAAAATTTAATAAAATAAAATATATAATTAACAAAATTTAATTTTTCCTACACTATATAATATAATTTTTACTTCCTAACCTAAACCTAATTTCAATTTTCACGTTACCATCTTCTTTTCCCTAAAACGTGAAATGCAAACTTTAAAAATCCAAATCAAACAAAATAAAATCCTATAAATCACAATATTTTAGTTCAAGGAGAGGTTCTCTACATCCTTATGCAAGGTTTTAGGGGTTCAAATCACTTTTCTTTGCTGTCCATAATTCCAATGTGGGTTTTTCATGCTTAGGGTTGGAATTTTCGTGAAACTGAGGCAACGATGTTCGATTTAGAGTTCGTATTTGAGTTTAGCATGTGAAATGAAGCTTGTATGCAAAATTTGAGTGGATTTGGCGACAACTTTTGTTGAGGGATATAAGGGGCAACTTGTAAATGGGTTGTCAACATGTTTTGGATAGGAGTTTGAGCTTGAGATTCATGGTGTTGAGATTGTAGAGTATAAGAAGGGAAGAATAACGGTGGTAATGACGTCTGATTCCATTTTGAGACGAAGGAGAGAGAGTGGAAGAAAGGCATGGTACTGGCTGCATTTTTGGGCTGTGTTACGCGAGTTTTTGAGGCGGAAGAAGTAATTAGAGGAGGGGATAAGAAGCAATTAAGGGTAATTAATTATTATATTAATTGTTAATGACGTATATATGTATAAAAGCTTGTAAAAAGCACAACTTTTTCATACCTGATCGGAATTCGATGAAACAAGATCCGTTGGAACCGTATCGACGAGAGCTTCGCAATGAAACTGACTTGGAGTGATTTGGATCTCGTGGAAATTTTTGGCGGAGGAAATTTCTGTTCAGTCAATCGACCGTTTATCATTATTTAGCGATAAAGACCAATGTGAGAACTCTCACTCAAAATGATTTTCTTTAAAGTTATTATAACCATTACTAAATATATATTGATTGCCTATTCTGATTTTAATTTGATTAATTATTACGATTTTCTATACGGTATATGGTAGCTCACATCACAAGTTGTTTGAAAACCAGATGGATGAATGATTGATTGTGCTGTGATTTCCATGTGATTTTGATTTAATTAACATGCTAAAATAATATTAAAATATTTATAGTAGTTGAAATTGGATTAAACATCCATTTATATGTCAGACGACTTATCTATGTTTAACTATTTAAGGGGTATCGATTGGGTTGAATAATAATGTGACGGCCCGCCCCGCACCAGCCGACATTTCCAATGAACGATGTCCAACCAGCACGGGACGGTCGCCAAAGAAAGGGAAGGAAAGGAAACCTAACATTGGACTAACAAAGAACCTGTAGAATATCTCACAGTGCATGGAATAAAATATAATAATAACATACTTTGACATAAAATAGGCAAGATAGTGCATAAGCTGAAAACTAAACATCATAGCAGCGGAATATCCAAATACAGCTTATGTTCCACATCATCATTGTTACAACCTTTGAAAACTGTCTCTAAAGCAAATAAGGAAGGTACACTACTAACGCCCAAAGTAGTGACCAGCAGCGACACAGGGAGAATATATATATATATATATATATATATATATATATATATATATCATACATGGGAGCCTCCTGCTCGTCTCCGGTACAACAACTCGTTCATACCACCTAACCTGTCTCTAGTATGCCCGTTTAAGAGCACCCAGAGTAATAAGAAGAGACATAAAACTCTGGGTCAGACAAAAGTCTGGTATGAGCGATAAGCAACAAAACAGAACAATAATAGGTATACCAAACCATATCTGAACCTGGACCTGCAACCAAAGAGTTAGCACTACATACTGTACGATACTCTAAGGTGCCACTAAAATATGGTGTAAAGAATACGGGGCTGGGTTGTGCACGTCATAGTGATGGAAAACAATCAAGCATAGCAACCATCCTCACATCTCTCACTCAGTGCGTAAAGCATACGATATCCACTATTTTGACCACCCAAATCCTTGCTATGATCTCTCTACCCCATGGGGTCATGATGACACCACTGCACTGATCCATAGCCACTAGTCCTTGCTATGTCCACTCTGCCCCATGAAGTCATGACGACTCCATTGCACTGGCTCATAGCCATACTATGATCACTCTGCCCCATGGAGTAACATCTACCCCACCGCACTGATCCGTACTCTAACTATCGTCTTGGTGGTGAATCAAAGTTATGGACGTCGATAACCCCTTTTGCACACGTCCCGCAGGAAATCCCAATCATGAAGTTAACTCGTTGGTTCCCAACTGGATCCTGAGTTCTACTTCCCACTTGGAATACCTTTGCATCTCGGGTTTTGGTCATCGTCTCCAGATCGGTTCGTTTCTTCACTTCGCTCCACCTCTGTAGTGACCCGAAAATCCAGTCCAATTTGAGCTGACTAAATAACACAAGTCCAACCCCAAATTGCACTAGAAATTCAAGAAACTAATAGAAAGAAGATAGAGGGTGAGGATAGATAAGATAGAAACTTAGAATAGAAGAAGAAGAAGACAACAACAACAACAACATCAGAGTAACACGAATCTCACAGCGGAACGAATAAAATATAACATAACTTTTGAAATACAAAGTTATAACTGTTTATACATACTATTTTCAGAGTACAACATATAACATCACAGCGGAATAAATAATAGCTATTGACTGCTGAAGCCTCCTGCTCCAAGCTCTCCAAGTGCATCTGTAAATCCCGACTACTTGACTGCCCGTACAAATTTAGGCACCCAAGAGTTTAGGGAAGACAAAACAAATAAACTCCGGGTCAGTCATGTGACTGGTGTGAGTAAACTCAAATCATTTAAACAGGTATATGATATCTCATAAGACCACGCCGTGAATACGGAACGTGTAACGATCTCAAAATTTCTGTAAATAAAATTAATAATAAAGGGAAAATAAAATAAAAGAAAAATATATAATTAAATAAAATAAAATATTAAATTAAAATTTAATGTTTGAAGAGAAAATAAAATATAACGATGTTTTGTTTTAGCGTTGTTCAGCTGTAGTGCGCGTTCGACAATATATATATAAAGCGTATGTGAACTGAATATCGTCCGTCAACGCAGATGTGCAGTGTCCGTTGGTAATCAGTGTTGATACAGAGGAGTTACTGTCGTTGAACTGATCAACGGAAAAAAATGAACGATGAGCGTTGCACCCGGAAAACAAAGTATGCAGAGTTAGTTAAGCGGTTAACGGTCGATACCGATATTGGAACGAAGCGGAGTGTTCGAATTTGATGAAAGACTTGAACGCACGCATACAAAAATGCATGAGAATGAACGTGCCCCTCCTCTCTTTCTTTGCGCGTGGCATTCTCCTGGCATGCGGATGCATGCAAAACGCAAGGGTGTCTTCACCTTTACCCTTCGGCTGACACATGTTTGATGTTGAAGACTTTATTTCACACGTGTTTCTCTAATTGATGTCCACCACTCTTTCCTAGTTTCTTTTATTTTCTATTTTACCTTATATGTTTGTTTCGGCCATACCTCTACTTCATTCAGCAAGCATCCATATTGTTCCTTGAAGCCGAAAGCATCCCACGTTCCAAAAGCTGTCAGCCAATTCTCTTTGGATTTGGGAAGGAGCCGAGTTCCACTCCTTGTTCAGAATCCAAGTGCTGTGAGTTTTCTTGCTTCCGTCCTCTCATTTTGTCCATTTTCTGATGCATGCACTATATAAGTATATTATGTATACTTACTGCAAATTGTAAACCACATAAATGGGTGAACCACTTAGACGGGTGCCAACTAGGTGTGCATGAATCTATTATCAAGTTTACTACTTGAGTGACCGTGAGTTTTCTGACGTCCATTCACTAGTTGTTCACTTAGGAATGCAAGCACCATATTTATATATTTGCGGACGTGTAATGCAAACTCTTGCGGAAAACTTAGTGCATGTATTCAAGTCCTAAAAATTATTTTTGCCATGCTTTTAGCGGTGCATGTGCACTTCGCAGTCGGTGTGAATATATGCATTCGCCGGTACATGCACAATTCAGAACTACTTTTGCCGCGGGTTTTGAATCAATAAAATATTTTGTTTAAAAAAAAAAAAAATCTCCGCATGAAAATTTTGTTCGCTTTTCTGAATCAAAAATCGCGCTTTGTTCTAGGTAGCGCAAACTCCTCCGAATAGCGGTTAGCATCGTTCTTCTCAGAGCGTGTCTTCTCGTTCGCTACGAAAGGTGAGTATCAACTCACGCCTGACTAATATTATTTATTTAAGTAAATTTAACTTTTGAACCGACATGCGAAATGTTAAAACTGTTTAGAAATGTTGATTGCACTGTTATGACTGTACACCGATGACACGCATGCATGCCACATATGACACAAATTTGATCAAACGACTTGTTTAACATATGCTGACATTCTGTGATCTATTTTATTCGACATCACTGCAAGTTCACTTAGTACTAGGAACCATTGCGGGTTGAAATGATACATACCCGGACTGTTATATTCGAACCAGTTTGGGATTCGGGTTGAAATGATACATACCCGGGGTTCGAATAATTTACGGACGGATTGAAATGATAAACATCCGAATCACTTGACCATAGGGTAGAGAATTGTATACAGACACCGTGGTTAATATAAATTAATTATTTTAAATTATATTATCGACTTTTTGAAAGATGTAACGTATGAAGTCCCGCATGACGGAAAAGAAATGTTTGGAAATTATGAAGCGAAATGCATAAAATTTGTTTTTAAAGACAAATGGAAATTTAGAAATGATTTTTCAGAATAAACTCTCCTTTTAAACTCGGTATTTCATATAATTAAATAAAATAGTATGGAGTTTTACAAACATTCTTTTATATAAAATATATTATTTCAAGTTGTTTTTAAATTATAAAATTTCCAATTATATAAATATATATATATATATTTTTCATATACATTAATTTCTTTAATACTCATACATTGTTTTCAAAAAATCCACCTTTCTAAATATTTTTTTTTAAATCAATAAAGTTTTAAATTCCAATCCAGTTTGGGAAACCAAAAGAAAAAAAATGAAAATTTCTGAGAATAACGACATTTCATTTGACAGAAATGGTAATTACCGATTTTGCAAAATAAATCAAACTGATGATTAATGGTTGGAGTAATCGTTTTGAGAACAAAGCAATTTCGATATTTGGAAATACGATTTCAAAGTTAACGGCCACGGTGTGAAAAATGTAAACGTTCGGTTGTTAGAGAGACCGGAGTCGGTAAGCGACATACTCTCTGTCAGTGCCGACACCACTTTGACAACTGTGTACGCGGTGAAGTTCCAGAACCGGAGTAGGATGGAATGGAGGCGATTACTGGATTTGAAGGAAGAGAACGCTGATGGATTGACTTTGACCTTCGGGTCATAATTAAAATGACTAAAACAGGAGCCATGCTCGGATTAAGTGAGGTAGCCCCTCCGATCGAACACGCTTCTTCGAAACCAATTCTATTACTATGTGACTGATTTGGGGTACCCCTTTGATTGGGAGTGTCGTTCGAGGTGGGCGGTAGTCGCGGCTATGCGTTACCACCGATCTGAGAGCCGCAATTACGGTAGAATCCTACCGTGGGTATTTCCTCAGTGCCTTGTCATATTATCCT
This sequence comes from Allium sativum, assembly GCA_030737875.1. Classification (NCBI taxonomy): domain Eukaryota; kingdom Viridiplantae; phylum Streptophyta; class Magnoliopsida; order Asparagales; family Amaryllidaceae; genus Allium; species Allium sativum. Next base: position 841,640,041 of record CM060926.1, read on the forward strand.
GATCGAGCCTGTACGATTTGATTTTAACTTTGTCGTATCACGGCGCATCCCTATCCACCGACGTACTGGTGTGTTATATGCAAACTGTACGGCAATGTGTAAACGACGTAAGGGTAACATGGTGATCCCGCTTACGTAAATTTTGATATTATATTTACCGTAGACATTAAAATAATAACGTATGATTATTGGTATAATTTCACGGATCCTTAAAGAATGGAATCCCAACATTCTTTAAGTTATAGTGCATTTCTGTGAACGATTCAATTTGAGTAAATTCACTTAAATGAGAATATTAGTCCTGATCCGGGTATTTTGTTTCTTTGCTTAATCCTCGGGTCAGCCTGAAGATCACAGCAGTTCGTGACGCGCTTTGGGAGCTTGGTGTTTCATTTTGGAGCTCTATCATCTTTCAGTGATTTTTGGGTTTAGCTTGTCAGCTTTAGTTTATGTCTAGTATGTGGTTATGTCTAATGTATATGTATCTTATTTTGTATGAGCTTATGACTCATTATGTACTTATATGTATTATGTATCGCGCATGAACCTATGTACCCCTTTGTTCCGCTGCAAGTTACTCTGTTTCTATATATGTGGTTCTGTGTTCTGATTTGCATTTACCTCAATAGTTAAAATAACAATTCATGATTTTGAGCGATTCAGATCTGACATGAGTGATTTATTGTCGATTTGAATGGTTCGAAATTGTGGGTCGTTACAGTTGGTATCAGAGCTGAGGTTTAACCTTAGCTGTTGAGGTAAATAACTCATTAGAGATAGGGTGGAAACACCCTAGAATGAGTAAGATCAGTATCAGGATCCAATCTTTGTGAGAGAGCGTATTTTAAAAGTACAAGTATTTCAAGAAAATGAAAGTTTTCAAAGTATTTTTTTTATATAGAACTTCGACTTGAGTCAAATTCTTAGCCTCGTTCTCGATGTTCCAGATGGCTACCAGACGTAATACTGCTAGAGCCCGAGGTAGGGGTCGTGGAGGCCACCAAGGAGGCCACCCTGTCGAGCCTGAGCCACCAGTCAGACCAGCCCAGCTCGCTCAACCTGTTAGGTTTACCAAGCTTTGTAAGGAGTACACTCATCTGGGAGGCGTCAAGTTTTCGGGTTCCGAATCGATCGTCGAATCCCAGAAATGGTTGGATGAATTGGAAAGAATATTTTCTGGCTTAGAGGTTACCGATGCACAAAAGCTTCAGATGGCCGCTTGGCAGCTTAAGGATACTGCAAGGAATTGGTGGGAATCATTCACTACTCATTCGACTGAGACCAACATTACATGGCAGCAGTTTAGGGATGCTTTTGTAACCAAATGGATGCCTGAGTCCGGAAAATCCAAACTGTATTGAAAATTTATGGATCTAAAGCAAGGAAACATGACTTTTGCGGAATATGAAAGAAAATTTGATGAGCTTTCCAAGTTTGGTCCAAACTTGATTGGAACACCATTTCAGAAAAATGAGAAGTTTATACTTGGTGCACGCCCAGAATTCTACGAGCATTTGATGAACTATCTTAACCAGCCTTTCTCAGAACTCATGAACTATGCCACTAGACTTGAAAACTCGCCAAACATTAAGGGAAAGCAAGCTGAACCTGTTCCTCAGACTCATGGATCTGGACCTTCTAGCAATTCAAAGAAGAGGAAGTCAAAGTTTTTGGAGCAAAAGAAGAAGTGGCAGGACACTCATGGTATTGGGTATCAAGCTCAGAAGCCTTCTGCAGATTTATCAAAGATTACTTGTTTTAATTGCGGCGAGAAAGGCCATTACTCGTCGAGCTGTCCTCATCCACTTAAGTCATCTGTTCAACCACCTTACAGTCCCCGTAACGACCTTTGTCATGCATGTCTCCAGCCAGGACACATTAAGAAGAACTGCCCAACTCAGAAGAAAGGACAGACATCGGGAGTATTTGCTGTGACCTCATCTAATCCTCTTGCTACCGGAGATGATAATAAGGGTACGCTTCTTAGTGCTTTTACTTTGTTTTCACATCCTGTACGTGTTTTATTCGACACTGGTGCTTCACATAGTTTTATCTCCATGAATCTTTGTAATGAATTTGAAAAAGCTTTAAAACCCACGTTAGCATCCGAGTCGTTGTGTGTATCCAATCCGATTGGAGGCCCAGCCCATCTTAGTAGGATTTGTAAAGGGGTTAAACTTCTTTTTGACCTTCATTGTTACACTGGTGATTTTTATGTTCTTGGTTTTGACGCTTTTGATATTTTACTTGGCGACGACTGGCTGAAAAAGTATAGAGCAGAAATCTCATATAGATCCCGAACTGTTTCTTTAATAGATGACAAAGGAAATGAACTAATGATCATATGTCGTATGCCAATAGAGTACGCGGGAAGCTTTATCTTTTCACTTGATTCTTATCCCGATGATCCTAGTTTCACACCGACTGTTCAAGATTTCCCTGATGTGTTTGGTGAAGTAATGGGCCTTCCGCCTAAACGAGAAATTGAGTTTCGTATATACCTTATCCCTGGAGCACGCCCTGTAGTTCTTCCTCCACGAAGAATGGCGCCAAAGGAAAAATTTGAATTAAGGGCGCAAGTAGAGGATTTACTTTCGAAAGGACTCATTCGACCAAGCTTTTCCGAATGGGGAGCCGCTGTGGTGTTTGTAACCAAATCTGATGGATCGCTTAGAATGTGTGTCGATTATCGAGAATTAAATAAACTTACTTTAAAGAATAGATACCCGATGCCTCGAATTAACGATATGTTCGATCAGCTCTATGGAGCTAAAGTTTTCTCTCAACTCGATCTTGCTTCTGGTTTCCATCAGCTTAGAGTAGCGGAGGAGAGCATTCCTAAGACAGCCTTTCGTATAGAGAATGGTTTCTACGAGTGGTTGGTTATGCCATTTGGTTTAACTAACGCTCCGGCCTATTTCGTTGATCTCATGAATCGAGTTTTCCGCGAAGTTCTTAACAGATTCGTCCTTGTTTTCGTTGATGACATTCTAGTCTTTTCTAAATCTGAAAAAGAGCATGAGTCGCATTTGAGATATGTTCTTGGAACTCTCCGTAGCCACCAATTGAAAGCCAAATTTGCTAAGTGTCATTTTTGGCAGAAGGAAGTTCGGTATCTTGGCCATATAGTTTCTGAAAGTGGAATATCGGTTGATCCAGCCAAGGTCGCTGCGATCAATGTAAGTTATATCTTTTCCTTTTATTTATATCCAGATCTTCTTTTGCTTTGATTCGATCTTACTCGGTTTGTTTTCAGGATTGGAAAGAACCCAAGAATCCAACTGAAATTCGTAGTTTCTTAGGACTCGCTGGTTACTATCGAAGATTCATAGAGAATTTCTCCCGTATTGCCGCGCCATTGACCGCTTTGACAAGGAAGAATGTTAAGTTCGTTTGGAGCGACAAGTGTAAAGCTGCATTTGCAGAGTTGAAGGAAAAACTGACTTCTGCACCTGTTCTTACCGCCCCAAATGGAAATGAAGGGTTTGTAGTCTATACCGATGCTAGTAAAGAAGGATTGGGGGCCGTGCTAATGCAGAATGGAAGGGTGATCGCATATGCTAGCCGACAACTCAAGAATCATGAAGTCAATTATGTGACACACGATCGGGAGTTGCTGGCGGTAATGTTTGCCTTGAAGTTATGGAGACATCATCTTTTAGGAACTAAGTTTGAAGTATTTACCGATCATCAGTCTCTTAAGTATATATTCTCCCAAAAAGACCTGAATCAAAGACAAGTTAGATGGCTTGAGTATCTCGCTTCCTTTGATCTTGACATTAAACACACACCTGGAAAGGCAAACATAGTAGCTGATGCTTTAAGCCGGAAGAAGGCAATGTTGTACCAGATTTCAGTCTCATTACCTCTTATGGAGCGAATCATAGCAAAGCAAGATGAAGACCCAGAACTTAAGCTTATGAAAGAAAATATATACAATAGAAAAGTTGAGGATCATAGCGAAATGGATGCAAGAATTGATAGATATGGAGTTTTAAGAATTAGGAATAGAATTTGTGTTCCTAATGTAGATGGTTTGAGACAAGAAGTGTTGAAAGAAAATCATCAGTCCAAACTTTCTATCCATCCAGGCGTTACAAAGATGTTTCAGAATATGAAAAGATTGTTTTGGTGGAGTGGTATGAAGCGCGATATTTCTCACTTTGTCAGTAGATGTGCGACTTGTCAACAGATTAAAGCAGACCATCGGAAGTTGGCAGGATTAATGCAACCTCTTGAAATTCCCAGTTGGAAGTGGGATCAAGTGTCTATGGATTTCATAGATGGTCTTCCGAGGTCAAGAAAAGGAAACGAGAGTATATGGGTAATAGTTGACCGATTAACTAAGTCCGCTCATTTTCTCCCAGTTAAAGCCAATTGTACCGCTTCCAGTTTGGCTGAGTTGTATATGAGAGAGATAGTCAGATTGCATGGCGTTCCTTCCAGCATTGTATGCGACCGAGATCCCTTATTTACCAGTAGATTTTGGAGGGCATTTCAGGAAGCGTTGGGCACTCAGTTAAATCTTAGTACCGCATACCATCCGCAGACTGATGGTCAGACAGAACGGTTGAATAAAATCCTTGAAGATCTCCTTCGTGCCTGTATTTTGGATTACGGAGGATCGTGGGAAGATCACCTCCATCTCGTCGAGTTTACTTACAACAATAGTTATCAGGCGAGTATTAAAGAGGCTCCATTCGAAGCTTTATATGGGCGACCGTGCAGATCTCCTGCAGGTTGGATCGAAACTGGAGATCGTCTACTTCTTGGACCAGATATGATCTTAGAAGCATCGCAGAAAGTCGCTGATATCAGAAATAAAATGAGGATTGCACAGGATCGTCAGAGGAAATATGCCAATAGAAGAAGAAGAGATTTAGAGTTCTTAGTCGGTGATCAAGTCTTTTTAAAGATATCCCCACTAAAGAACGTGATTCGATTTGGAAAGAAGGGAAAACTGGCTCCGAGATTCATTGGTCCATTTCGAATATCTGAGAAGATTGGTTCTTTGGCTTACCGATTAGAGCTTCCAGAAAAACTTGCGGAGGTGCATAACGTATTTCACGTGTCCCATCTCCGTAAATATCTACATGACCCTTCTGCTTATGTTCAGCCAACTGCATTAGATGATATGAACATCGAGCCAAACTTAACTGTGGAAAAGAGACCTTTGTGTATTGTTGACAGAGGCACAAAGCAGTTGAGAAGGAAATCAGTAAATTTAGTCAAAGTGCAGTGGAGTGACGATGAACGAGATTGCACTTGGGAGACGGAAGAAAATATGCGTGCTTCAAATCCGGAATTATTTTCCCAGGTAATATTCGTTGAATTTATCTTTTATACCTGTCAATTTATTTTCTACCCTGGACCGATTTCTTTTCGAGGACGAAAAGCTTTGAGTGGGGGAGAATGTAACGATCTCAAAATTTCTGTAAATAAAATTAATAATAAAGGGAAAATAAAATAAAAGAAAAATATATAATTAAATGAAATAAAATATTAAATTAAAATTTAATGTTTGAAGAGAAAATAAAATATAACGATGTTTTGTTTTAGCGTTGTTCAGCTGTAGTGCGCGTTCGACAATATATATATAAAGCTTATGTGAACTGAATATCGTCCGTCAACGCAGATGTGCAGTGTCCGTTGGTAATCAGTGTTGATACAGAGGAGTTACTGTCGTTGAACTGATCAACGGAAAAAAAATGAACGATGAGCGTTGCACCCGGAAAACAAAGTATGCAGAGTCAGTTAAGCGGTTAACGGTCGATACCGATATTGGAACGAAGCGGAGTGTTCGAATTTGATGAAAGACTTGAACGCACGCATACAAAAATGCATGAGAATGAACGTGCCCCTCCTCTCTTTCTTTGCGCGTGGCATTCTCCTGGCATGCGGATGCATGCAAAACGCAAGGGTGTCTTCACCTTTACCCTTCGGCTGACACATGTTTGATGTTGAAGACTTTATTTCACACGTGTTTCTCTAATTGATGTCCACCACTCTTTCCTAGTTTCTTTTATTTTCTATTTTACCTTATATGTTTGTTTCGGCCATACCTCTACTTCATTCAGCAAGCATCCATATTGTTCCTTGAAGCCGAAAGCATCCCACGTTCCAAAAGCTGTCAGCCAATTCTCTTTGGATTTGGGAAGGAGCCGAGTTCCACTCCTTGTTCAGAATCCAAGTGCTGTGAGTTTTCTTGCTTCCGTCCTCTCATTTTGTCCATTTTCTGATGCATGCACTATATAAGTATATTATGTATACTTACTGCAAATTGTAAACCACATAAATGGGTGAACCACTTAGACGGGTGCCAACTAGGTGTGCATGAATCTATTATCAAGTTTACTACTTGAGTGACCGTGAGTTTTCTGACGTCCATTCACTAGTTGTTCACTTAGGAATGCAAGCACCATATTTATATATTTGCGGACGTGTAATGCAAACTCTTGCGGAAAACTTAGTGCATGTATTCAAGTCCTAAAAATTATTTTTGCCATGCTTTTAGCGGTGCATGTGCACTTCGCAGTCGGTGTGAATATATGCATTCGCCGGTACATGCACAGTTCAGAACTACTTTTGCCGCGGGTTTTGAATCAATAAAATCTTTTGTTAAAAAAAAAAAAAAATCTTCGCATGAAAATTTGGTTCGCTTTTCTGAATCAAAAATCGCGCTTTGTTCTAGGTAGCGCAAACTCCTCCGAATAGCGGTTAGCATCGTTCTTCTCAGAGCGTGTCTTCTCGTTCGCTACGAAAGGTGAGTATCAACTCACGCCTGACTAATATTATTTATTTAAGTAAATTTAACTTTTGAACCGACATGCGAAATGTTAAAACTGTTTAGAAATGTTGATTGCACTGTTATGACTGTACACCGATGACACGCATGCATGCCACATATGACACAAATTTGATCAAACGACTTGTTTAACATATGCTGACATTCTGTGATCTATTTTATTCGACATCACTGCAAGTTCACTTAGTACTAGGAACCATTGCGGGTTGAAATGATACATACCTGGACTGTTATGTTCGAACCAGTTTGGGATTCGGGTTGAAATGATACATACCCGGGGTTCGAATAATTTACGGACGGATTGAAATGATAATCATCCGAATCACTTGACCATAGGGTAGAGAATTGTATACAGACACCGTGGTTAATATAAATTAATTATTTTAAATTATATTATCGACTTTTTGAAAGATGTAACGTATGAAGTCCCGCATGACGGAAAAGAAATGTTTGGAAATTATGAAGCGAAATGCATAAAATTTGTTTTTAAAGACAAATGGAAATTTAGAAATGATTTTTCAGAATAAACTCTCCTTTTAAACTCGGTATTTCATATAATTAAATAAAATAGTATGGAGTTTTACAAACATTCTTTTATATAAAATATATTATTTCAAGTTGTTTTTAAATTATAAAATTTCCAATTATATATAAATATATATATATATTTTTCATATACATTAATTTCTTTAATACTCATACATTGTTTTCAAAAAATCCACCTTTCTAAATATTTTTTTTTAAATCAATAAAGTTTTAAATTCCAATCCAGTTTGGGAAACCAAAAGAAAAAAAAAATGAAAATTTCTGAGAATAACGACATTTCATTTGACAGAAATGGTAATTACCGATTTTGCAAAATAAATCAAACTGATGATTAATGGTTGGAGTAATCGTTTTGAGAACAAAGCAATTTCGATATTTGGAAATACGATTTCAAAGTTAACGGCCACGGTGTGAAAAATGTAAACGTTCGGTTGTTAGAGAGACCGGAGTCGGTAAGCGACATACTCTCTGTCAGTGCCGACACCACTTTGACAACTGTGTACGCGGTGAAGTTCCAGAACCGGAGTAGGATGGAATGGAGGCGATTACTGGATTTGAAGGAAGAGAACGCTGATGGATTGACTTTGACCTTCGGGTCATAATTAAAATGACTAAAACAGGAGCCATGCTCGGATTAAGTGAGGTAGCCCCTCCGATCGAACACGCTTCTTCGAAACCAATTCTATTACTATGTGACTGATTTGGGGTACCCCTTTGATTGGGAGTGTCGTTCGAGGTGGGCGGTAGTCGCGGCTATGCGTTACCACCGATCCGAGAGCCGCAATTATGGTAGAATCCTACCGTGGGTATTTCCTCAGTGCCTTGTCATATTATCCTGATCGAGCCTGTACGATTTGATTTTAACTTTGTCGTATCACGGCGCATCCCTATCCACCGACGTACTGGTGTGTTATATGCAAACTGTACGGCAATGTGTAAACGACGTAAGGGTAACATGGTGATCCCGCTTACGTAAATTTTGATATTATATTTACCGTAGACATTAAAATAATAACGTATGATTATTGGTATAATTTCACGGATCCTTAAAGAATGGAATCCCAACATTCTTTAAGTTATAGTGCATTTCTGTGAACGATTCAATTTGAGTAAATTCACTTAAATGAGAATATTAGTCCTGATCCGGGTATTTTGTTTCTTTGCTTAATCCTCGGGTCAGCCTGAAGATCACAGCAGTTCGTGACGCGCTTTGGGAGCTTGGTGTTTCATTTTGGAGCTCTATCATCTTTCAGTGTTTTTTGGGTTTAGCTTGTCAGCTTTAGTTTATGTCTAGTATGTGGTTATGTCTAATGTATATGTATCTTATTTTGTATGAGCTTATGACTCATTATGTACTTATATGTATTATGTATCGCGTATGAACCTATGTACCCCTTTGTTCCGCTGCAAGTTACTCTGTTTCTATATATGTGGTTCTGTGTTCTGATTTGCATTTACCTCAATAGTTAAAATAACAATTCATGATTTTGAGCGATTCAGATCTGACATGAGTGATTTATTGTCGATTTGAATGGTTCGAAATTATGGGTCGTTACAGAACGGGTTTTTCCCTTATGAGAATCCAAACATCTTTGAAAAGCAATATCATTCTGATATTATGATAATGTCTAAATACAAATAGATATCAGTCTAGTAGAAAACGCTTGCATCTCACGTTCTACATATATAGTATACAATCAAAACCGCAGGTGCGTATTGGATGATTGGGTTTCCAACTATGACAAGGTATGGAACCACCTTCCGATCAGTGTACTCTAGGAACGATACACTGGAGTTCAACAAGAACATCTTGCAACTCAGCCACACATGACCGACCACTCATTTCGCTTGAGTGTATCGAATGTACATCACCAACGGTTGGGATCAGCAACCGTTCCCGTATATATATATATATGGGACAACATTGATAGATTTAAGAAGCAAATGAATATTCTCTAGATAGGTGATTATACACCCTACTTCGGTGCGACCGACTTAGCCATGCTGCCTGCCCGATTTCTGTCATTTACCGGATGTGAGGCTAGAAGCTATGCTTACTTTCCATTCATTTATAACACGATCACTTTGAATGCCACATTATCAGATCCGTTAATCATTTAGTTGGATCTGCACAAATAGATTCTGGATATTATGCGAAGGGAATAAATCCGTTGGCCACCATATATATTTGTACAGTCCAACCCATTCGATCATTGGAAATACTCTGTCAGACATTCGTCCATATACGTTCGTTCTGGGACTGAACGAAACCGAAGGCACTATTCTGTAAACTGGACAGCCCTTGCACTTTACTCCGTCTCCCTGCATCCACAGATGTTACACAATATATCATATTTCATTCTGAAATGAAATATCCTGCTGTACAGAACCATATTTGATTAACAGTACATAGATTAACTATAACTACGTTTTCAATCAAATCTATTTAACAGTCCAGTTTAACAATCAATAAATAAAGTACAATTTATATTAAAATATAAATTGAGGAGAGTTAGTGAGTTTTACTCACATTGGATGATCATCGTTTATAACGATAACCATCGTTGATTGTTCATTCGTTTTATCCTGTCGTAAATCCTGATACGCTCCGAATTATTCCCAAGCTAGTTGTATTGGTTATCATCCGTCCATACGATTGTATCGGATCTAGTTTTACCGAATTTTCGATAACCTTGTATCTCCTTTTTATATTGGGCTCTAGCTTCAGCCCAACACCCTTCCCTCCGGCCTGCTACCCGCCTTCTTCTAATTCCATCCTTCACAAACCCAACCCACAAGCTCCCAGGCCCACGGTTCAGCCCAGCCCAATCCCCCTTGCTCACAACTCAGACAACAATCCTCCTTCCTCGTTACACAGCACTTGCCGTCTCTTCCCGTTCCATTGAAATCGCCACTGAATCAAACGAACTCCTCATCAACATCCGCACCAAGCAAAACACCCTGACTACATCGCGATTTAAACAGCGTCACTACCCAAGTGTACTGCAAAGCAAAACTCACGGACTTCCACCTTATGCTCTCAGTAAAAGCATCATACTCGAACATCGAACCCAGCATGATCCCCCCCTTAACACCGCATCAAACCCGCATGAGCTCCCTTCTGTACAGCCCATTCCCATGCGCGCCTGTAAGCTTCCACCGTGCTTCACTGAACTCGAACTGGTCTGCCTCGATGCGCTGCCTCCAGGTCCACACACACTCCAGCTATTTCCAAACCCTCCAGGATCAGCCGAACTCACCAAAGCTTCGTCGACCAACCCTTACTCACGCTGGGTAAACTCGACCTCCAAAAATCCCGATCGCACCCTGTACGATCTACACAGAGATGAAGCTCTCCCTTTGCTGATTCCATAAGTGTTTGATTTGGGATTTAAGGATTTTAATTTGATTTTTATCTTGAATTTCGAAGTGGAACTTTTGTTTTTCTGTAGGAAATGGCGGCTACACTTGCATCGATGACCACAGGGAAAGTGTTTTTGGGTTGGAGAGGATATGAGTGGTATACTTATAGAAATAAAAAGGTAGCTTACAAATGCTTGGTTCTTAAGTGATAAACGTATAGCATAAAACAACCACACAACTTAGACCTGCGTGAAAGGTGATTCGACTGGATTAGCACTGGGTGGCTGTGAAGGAAGAATTTTCTAAGTGGTTAAGTATCAGTACACTTGAAGGGGTGGTTCTCCATTGTGTTTTTTTTTACTTCAAGGTCTTGCGTCACGTGTGAACCACTATGGACAGAAGTAAACATACCGTTGTAATCAGCTCGGTGCCACAATCCCAAAAATATAATAATACCGGTAGTTTAACTCATATTTTGAAACACCAAAATATTGATTACAGGGTGCAAAATACTCTAAATAAAAAAAGTTGCTTATTTAATTAATTAAAAATTGCAGTAAAATTCTAAAAATTAAACTGTAACTACGTCTAGGAGGGTTTATCCGAATTCGATACCAATATTCCATTATATCGAAAACTCCTTTATAACGTATATAAAGCGTTACGAATTATATACAAATTCTATAGCGCAGTTCTGGAAATTTGATTTGGACATAACTTACAATCTATCTGACGAAATCTCGATCTTTCTCTTTCATATGAAAATTATTAACAATAAGATTCACACGTTTCTTGTTTCACGGAAATCCGACTTGGTACGGATTTTGTATATTCAGTTGAAGTTCGGGTCGCCAAATAATGAACTACCGCGTCGTTACACGCTTGATTATAATTATATTATAATTCAATACGTTCAACTGTCGTTTATTTAATATATTCGTTATTTAAATAATTAAATAACTTCATTATTACGTTGCTGAAATCCCGGGTCATTACATTCTTCCCCACTTAAAAAAATTTCGTCCTCGAAATTGCTAAGGTAGAGAATGACCCTACTAACTGGTTAGAACTCATTTGTTCACTTCTTAACTTCAGTTTCAACCTGAACCAAATTTAATTTCAATTAAATATTTTTTTAATTCTTATCAACAAAAATTTCCAAAAATCCTGAAAATTTTCTAACTCCTTAACTTTTGAAAAATTTCGCCAGCACCTCCTTTGTACTGGTCAATCGGTCAAAATCCAACTCGCCTCTCTGGGCCTTCTCCAACCCAAAAGAAAATCAAACAGCCAAGCGGCTTGCCAATTCGGCTCATCCAAAATCTCAAACTCATATGAAATATAAACTTGTACCTTTTTGTCGGGCATATCATCATATCCCTATCACTTCCATATGTTATCAACTCAGCATATACAAGTGTTATCTCAAATCAAATTCCAATCAGTTCATATCCTCAAATCCAAATCGAATTTCATTCGAACCCCAATATCAATTTCCAAATTTTTGACTTATCAATTTGGTTCCATTCCAGATTATCTCTAATCCAATTCAATTTTATTTAACTTAGTTCAAGTTAAATTCTAATTTACTTTTACCATCTTATTTTATTTAACTACAAAAGTTAAATTCCAATTTCAGAACTTAAATTCCTGGGGTTCTTTCAAATCAATTCGAAATCATACCGTCAATTCAAAACATTTGAATTTCTAAACAACTTGTTTTCTCAAAACAATTCGAAAACAAAACCTTTGGTAGTAATCCGTCACTTACAACTCGAAAATGAACACTGATGATGTCGCGATTCATCATCAGAATCTATTTTCCAGCTATTGAAGTGAGTTCAATACTATATCACCTTCAGTTTGAAAAACGTTTTCAAAATCTCCCAGGAACTTAAAATTTCCTTATTTTAATTCCAATTCTGATTTAACTTCAGATTTAATTCAACTTATTTCATATACTTTACTTATATGAATTCTGATTGGTTATTTATAACTATTTAACTTTTATAAAACCTCATTCGATTATAATAACAACCAACACAACCAATTATACTATGTTAATTTCAAAACATACCATGTCGGTTCATCGTGTTCAAGTGTTTATAAAACTCCTACCGATACAATGGATCAAACTGATCGACCAAAATTTATAAGCCACTCAACCAATAAATCTCCACAATATAAATCACTTTATATTAACTAACAAATACGCACTCGTATATATACACTCAAACTCAGTCTAGGATATTACTAATCCCATCTCTACTGAATCACGCCACAGAGCCAAGGTATTAACTAAACCAATGCTCTGATACCAAATGTAGTGACCCGAAAATCCAGTCCAATTTGAGCTGACTAAATAACACAAGTCCAACCCCAAATTGCACTAGAAATTCAAGAAACTAATAGAAAGAAGATAGAGGGTGAGGATAGATAAGATAGAAACTTAGAATAGAAGAAGAAGAAGACAACAACAACAACATCAGAGTAACACGAATCTCACAGCGGAACGAATAAAATATAACATAACTTTTGAAATACAAAGTTATAACTGTTTATACATACCATTTTCAGAGTACAACATATAACATCACAGCGGAATAAATAATAGCTATCGACTGCTGAAGCCTCCTGCTCCAAGCTCTCCAAGTGCATCTGTAAATCCCGACTACTTGACTGCCCGTACAAATTTAGGCACCCAAGAGTTTAGGGAAGACAAAACAAATAAACTCTGGGTCAGTCATGTGACTGGTGTGAGTAAACTCAAATCATTTAAACAGGTATATGATATCTCATAAGACCACGCCGTGAATACGGAACGAGTTTTTCCCTTATGAGAATCCAAACATCTTTGAAAAGCAATATCATTCTGATATTATGATAATGTCTAAATACAAATAGATATCAGTCTAGTAGAAAACGCTTGCATCTCACGTTCTACATATATAGTATACAATCAAAACCGCAGGTGCGTATTGGATGATTGGGTTTCCAACTATGACAAGGTATAGAACCACCTTCCGATCAGTGTACTCTAGGAACGATACACTGGAGTTCAACAAGAACATCTTGCAACTCAGCCACACATGACCGACCACTCATTTCGCTTGAGTGTATCGAATGTACATCACCAACGGTTGGGATCAGCAACCGTTCCCGTATATATATATGGGACAACATTGATAGATTTAAGAAGCAAATGAATATTCTCTAGATAGGTGATTATACACCCTACTTCGGTGCGACCGACTTAGCCATGCTGCCTGCCCGATTTCTGTCATTTACCGGATGTGAGGCTAGAAGCTATGCTTACTTTCCATTCATTTATAACACGATCACTTTGAATGCCACATTATCAGATCCGTTAATCATTTAGTTGGATCTGCACAAATAGATTCTGGATATTATGCGAAGGGAATAAATCCGTTGGCCACCATATATATTTGTACAGTCCAACCCATTCGATCATTGGAAATACTCTGTCAGACATTCGTCCATATACGTTCGTTCTGGGACTGAACGAAACCGAAGGCACTATTCTGTAAACTGGACAGCCCTTGCACTTTACTCCGTCTTCAATTTCTTCATCGTATTTGATCACAACGCTTATGTCGATACGGAGTGGTTCTTCGGATAATAATCCAACCGGTCTCTCCATATTAACAACGTAAAATGGTCAAAACTTCGATAGTCTGTGATTTAACTATCAAATGAAAATATGTCGGTGTACAAACAACGATCTTAATTCCAAATGGAATTTTCGATCCAATCATCAATCATATATATATATATATTCATATTTCCTTATTTTCTAAAACTAGGAAATATACATTTTCAACATTGGAAAACATTTCCAATCCTCATTTACGCATCACTATCATTCCACAACTATTAGTCCCTAACTGTAAACTAGTAAGAGAACAATTCTCTAAGTATAAACCCCGAAGGCCGAAACCAACATCAGATCAACACTTAGAAAACTATTCAACTTACTAATCTCTAGTCAGTTTCTAATTTTTGTTTAACTTCACTTCTTAATTTCTATATTCGATTAACCCCTTTTTATAAACTACGTTTGATTAACTCCTTTTGATAAACTACGTTTTCCGTTACAACTATTTCCCTTTTTTAACGTTTACTTACCGTTACAAATATTTCCTATTTACAACTTCTATTTACCGTTACAAATATTTCCTATTTACAACTTCTATTTACCGTTACAAATATTTCCTATTTACAACTTCTATTTACCGTTACAAATATTTCCTATTTACAACGGTTTATTTATCTTCTAAATAAATATTCCTTATTCCTATTTATTTTCTAAATAAATATTCTCCTTTTCAATTCTATTTATTTTCTAAATAAATACCCCTTTTATAAAACTCTATTTGTTTTATAAATACTTCCTTTTATAAAACCGTGTTCGTTTTATAAATAATTTCCTTTTTGTAAAATCCTGTGATTTTATAAAATCCCTTTATTTCAATATATATTGAAATATTTCTTTTTACAACTCAGGGTTTCTTATGATATTCAAAATATCAAACAACGATGATCAATATCGTTCTAACATCCATAATCAACAACAGATTATAAATCACAACATATATCACAATATATGAAAACAGTAAAATAATTGTTGAGGAACCCAGTCGGATTCCTCCAACCTGTCTCCCTGCATCCACAGATGTTACACAATATATCATATTTCATTCTGAAATGAAATATCCTGCTGTACAGAACCATATTTGATTAACAGTACATAGATTAACTATAACTACGTTTTCAATCAAATCTATTTAACAGTCCAGTTTAACAATCAATAAATAAAGTACAATTTATATTAAAATATAAATTGAGGAGAGTTAGTGAGTTTTACTCACATTGGATGATCATCGTTTATAACGATAACCATCGTTGATTGTTCATTCGTTTTATCCTGTCGTAAATCCTGATACGCTCCGAATTATTCCCAAGCTAGTTGTATTGGTTAGCATCCGTCCATACGATTGTATCGGATCTAGTTTTACCGAATTTTCGATAACCTTGTATCTCCTTTTTATATTGGGCTCTAGCTTCAGCCCAACACCCTTCCCTCCGGCCTGCTACCCACCTTCTTCTAATTCCATCCTTCACAAACCCAACCCACAAGCTCCCAGGCCCACGGTTCAGCCCAGCCCAATCCCCCTTGCTCACAACTCAGACAACAATCCTCCTTCCCCGTTACACAGCACTTGCCGTCTCTTCCCGTTCCATTGAAATCGCCACTGAATCAAACGAACTCCTCATCAACATCCGCACCAAGCAAAACACCCTGACTACATCGCGATTTAAACAGCGTCACTACCCAAGTGTACTGCAAAGCAAAACTCACGGACTTCCACCTTATGCTCTCAGTAAAAGCATCATACTCGAACATCGAACCCAGCATGATCCCCCCTTAACACCGCATCAAACCCGCATGAGCTCCCTTCTGTACAGCCCATTCCCATGCGCGCCTGTAAGCTTCCACCGTGCTTCACTGAACTCGAACTGGTCTGCCTCGATGCGCTGCCTCCAGGTCCACACACACTCCAGCTATTTCCAAACCCTCCAGGATCAGCCGAACTCACCAAAGCTTCGTCGACCAACCCTTACTCACGCTGGGTAAACTCGACCTCCAAAAATCCCGATCGCACCCTGTACGATCTACACAGAGATGAAGCTCTCCCTTTGCTGATTCCATAAGTGTTTGATTTGGGATTTAAGGATTTTAATTTGATTTTTATCTTGAATTTCGAAGTGGAACTTTTGTTTTGCTGTAGGAAATGGCGGCTACACTTGCATCGTTGACCACAGGGAAAGTGTTTTTGGGTTGGAGAGGATATGAGTGGTATACTTATAGAAATAAAAAGGTAGCTTACAAATGCTTGGTCCTTAAGTGATAAACGTATAGCATAAAACAACCACACAACTTAGACCTGCGTGAAAGGTGATTCGACTGGATTAGCACTGGGTAGCTGTGAAGGAAGAATTTTCTAAGTGGTTAAGTATCAGTACACTTGAAGGGGTGGTTCTCCATTGTGTTTTTTTTTACTTCAAGGTCTTGCGTCACGTGTGAACCACTATGGACAGAAGTAAACATACCGTTGTAATCAGCTCGGTGCCACAATCCCAAAAATATAATAATACCGGTAGTTTAACTCATATTTTGAAACACCAAAATATTGATTACAGGGTGCAAAATACTCTAAATAAAAAAAGTTGCTTATTTAATTAATTAAAAATTGCAGTAAAATTCTAAAAATTAAACTGTAACTACGTCTAGGAGGGTTTATCCGAATTCGATACCAATATTCCATTATATCGAAAACTCCTTTATGACGTATATAAAGCGTTACGAATTATATACAAATTCTATAGCGCAGTTCTGGAAATTTGATTTGGACATAACTTACAATCTATCTGACGAAATCTCGATCTTTCTCTTTCATATGAAAATTATTAACAATAAGATTCACACGTTTCTTGTTTCACGGAAATCCGACTTGGTACGGATTTTGTATATTCAGTTGAAGTTCGGGTCGCCAAATAACGAACTACCGCGTCGTTACACGCTTGATTATAATTATATTATAATTCAATACGTTCAACTGTCGTTTATTTAATATATTCGTTATTTAAATAATTAAATAACTTCATTATTACGTTGCTGAAATCCCGGGTCATTACAACCTCGGATCGTGCTCCTCGGTTCGTGATTGATGCCACCCATCGGTTCGGTTCGTGGTCGCTCCTTCAATTCGGATCAGCTCGTCTTCTTCCTAGTTAGATCGTTTCGTGACAAGCATCTCCAGTTTGGTCCTCCTCTCCAAGCACCCCGGGTCGGGTCGAGTCCCTTAAGTCCATCCATGGTGCATCGGTTCGGGTCATGGAAGGGGTTCGGGTCGAGTGACGCTGTAATGTCCCAGATTTTTGAACGTCATTTACGAATATTTAAATTAGTTTAAATATTGAGTTGGCGATATAAATGAATTCTATATCGAATCTATTTATTTAAAATGGAGTTCAAATATATATAATTGATAATATATTTAAAACGAGCTCGAAAACGACGCGGCAGTTCGTAATTTTCGATCTGAACTTTAACTGAATATACAGGATCCGTTTTAAATCGAAATTCTGTGAAACCAGAAACGTTGAAATCGATTTGATTAAATTTTTCATATGAAAGAGAAAAATCGAGAATTCGTGTTATGATTTGGTAGTTATGTCCAGTTAAAATCTTGAAATAGTCACTATGGATTTCGTTAATAAACGATAACGTTTGTTTTATTAATTTAATAAGGATTCCAATATATTTTTGATATCATTAACTTGATTTGATCGACATGTTTCTGTGAATTAAAATTTAATTGTATAAGTTGAGTAAATCCACTTTCATATGGCTACATAACAACATACATAGGTTTGAATTTATTTTAAGGATTATATATTCCCTTTTTCCGACATCGTTTAACCAAAATTTTGAACATCAAGTTGGAAAGTCAATCTTAGTTTTATGGTATTTTATTTGAGTATAATTAAATATGATTTTACACCAAGTGATGAATAAAAGAGTAAACACCTTACGAATGTGGGAAGTGGGATAAACAGCAGAGTTATTTGATAACCTGATCCTGATAACTTGAACATTTGGATTTTTGAAATAGGCCCTTATTCTTTCAAATAGCCACACGGGTTGGTATGACTTTGATA
The DNA here is from genome assembly GCA_030737875.1 of Allium sativum. Lineage (NCBI taxonomy): Eukaryota > Viridiplantae > Streptophyta > Magnoliopsida > Asparagales > Amaryllidaceae > Allium > Allium sativum. The sequence goes on from CM060926.1 coordinate 841,658,498, forward strand.
CCAACAGCGGATATTAAAACATCTAACTTTGGGATACAATAACATAGTTACAACATTAGCATGCATAAAATTTAACGTACTGAAACTTACACAATCAGTAAAGAAATTTCCATTGTTCAGAAAACCTATTCCATTCTTTCTTTCTGAGTGAAACAAATATATACATATATTTACACATCAATCGATACAGTAAATAGCTAAAAATATTTATGTACATAGGCAAAATCTCATGTACAAATCCCACACTATTTTCACTGCCATGGAGCAGCCGTCACCATCCCCATCAAGGCACCATGGTCCACTCCTAATCAACCTGAGAAGAAAAGGAAAAAAGAAAAGAGAACAACTATGAGTAGCTAGTTAAATATGTATAGGTATACGTATGATGAAAAAAATATAAAATGCGACAGCTAAGAAAAGACATGTGTAGGCATGTATAAAGGATTTCAGATCAAATAAAGAAGAAGAAAAAAGAAAAGAAAAGAAGAGAGTGAATGCAATAGGATCCAAATGGATGTATGGACCAAATCTGTACTACGTTAAAACAGCAACAAAACAGCTAAGTATATGTATAGTCACTTCAACCTCCAATTTCTAAAAAAAATCTGAAGTTTCAATTTGATAACTGTACTCAAACAAGCCACTATGAACTATCAATGAGAAACAAATACCACAAAATCTATACAACATTGAAAATAGCTAAAACAGTGTGATGTACAGCTCGAAACAGTACAAGGCAGAGCTGGATGGAATAGATGAGAGTAAATAATTCGTAGCTAAATCTAATATTTATGAACAGTTCGAGGAAATCTGAACTACATAGCTAAGGGATCAGCTAAGGAATAGCCATACAACTATGCATATATAGCCTTATGCCTCAAAACTATAAAACCGAACCAAGATTTTGAAACAAGAAAATTGACAATACGAATCAATAATACACAGTACACAAAATCCACATAGGAACAACTCGACATGGGTATATAACCGGTCAGAGACAACACATAAAATCCTATTGAAAATCTACACCTTCACTGTCAAAACATCACACGCAAACATCACACGCAAACCATCACAGACGGATCATAGCAGAACCGAAATGCCTAAAAACCTAAACACTGTAAAGTCTAACTATGGTGTGACAATTCATAAATCACTGTAATAGTTTGCTAGTATAAATACATAGGCAAAGTGATGTAGTTGCCACAACAAACTAGATCAACACAGCAAAGAAAAACAGAATTCAAATCAGAAGAGAAAGAAAGCAAAACAAAAATTAATTTGGGAATAAAAACACTTAGCTTTTTTTGGTGGGAGCCTCGGTCTAGGCTTCACGAGCGACGGAAGCCAGGAGGCGATGACATGATTGGAGCGTGGTAGCGAGGGTTGCAATGGGGAAAGCGATGGGGGATTTCGGCCGAGAAGGGATTATTTTTCCCCAAATTTGTGTGGCGGCGGAGCATTTGAAGAAGGGTCTGAGGGTTTGAAAGGAATGAAGGGGATCCGATTTGTTTTAGGGTTATAAAGGGAAGCGGCCGGGTATCTTTGTTGGGCTAAACGTGGTAGGTAAGGCCCAAATGTTATTTAAGTTAGAGTTAATTTAAATTGTTTTTATAACTTAGAACTTAATATCGTGTACGTTTGTGGTCAGAATTCGACGAAACAAAAACCGTTGGGACCGTGATGACGAGTGCTACGTGATGGAAGGGAACTGAGCAGGGCAGGCAGCAGATGGATTTGTCAGATAAATGAAAACATTGTTTAATTCAACTGAAACAAGCAGATTTAACGACGGAATCAAAAGAAAAAGACAAAGGTGAGTTAAACTCACTCAGTTTACTCCCGCTTATATTTTATAAGTTGGGTTTTTATTTTTGGATGCTATGGTTGCTAGTGTTTGACTGGTTGTTGATATATTGTTGAACTGATGAAATTAAACATCGTTTAATTTCAGTGAAATCCAAATCGTTATTTTTAACGATTGATTCCAGTTAAGGTAACTTACCTTATTGGTCACGTTTATAGAATAAACGTGTTTTAATAAATGAATTGCTTGATTGATTGTTGTGGTTGATATTGAATTGTCGTTATAAATTGTTGTGAGGCCATTATTGAATTGTTTTGATTGATGGTTGAATATTGACCTGAAATTTACCATTTGTTTGGTTTAAACCAATGGGTACTATCGGTTGAGTAGTTGACAGTACATGGTCTGTGAATTCATCGTTTTATAAATATCGATCTACCGTCAGGTAAACCGACGAGATAAAGTTATAAAATTATTTTATAAGTGGAAATAGATTTTTAAATCTATTATTGGAATTAAAGTTGGTAAGAGAAAGTAAATATTTATTATTTATTAATAGAGGTTATAATTGTTTTATAATTGATTTTATAAAGGAAATTTCTGATATCTATCAGATTTGTAGAAATTAAATAAAGGGTATAGTTCTGGATAATCGCTTGAGAGATATTAAAAAGGGGTATTTAAGTTAATTTCATTTTTAATTAATTTAAAGAATTATTTGGAAATGGAAAATGAGGTATTCATGCCTTGGCTTGGAAAAGAAATCCATGCAATGAAATATATCGTTTTAAAGAAATAAGGGGAAGGTGATATCTAGTAAATGATTTCTTAATCCATGAATTAAGAAACGATAGTTATACCCAAGAAAGGGATTGTCAAAAGAAGAAGTTTTAGAAAACAGTTAGATGAGATGCGTTTGGTGTTAATATAAAGATCGGCCTTTAAATTACAACTAATGTTCATCTGAAGGTAAGACCATTGTTGGTCAAGGTCTGAGAGGTAAATAAATACCCCAACTTGAACGACTTCGGAATTATCTGAGGATGATATTAGTTTGTAATGAGAAGGAGGGTAAAAATGATTTATTATTTCCATATGAGAAATAATAATGAAATGACAATAAAAAAAGATCGAGTATATATAATGAGATTTTTCCAAGTAATGGAAATGGGAGGTTTGGGCATTTATATTTATATAAGTATCCAAAATAAAAGAAATAAAAAGGAATTGGTGGAAAGTAAAAAGGGAACTTTCAAGATGAAAGGAAATTGGAAAGTTAAGTGTTGAAAGTGAATTCATTTACAGAAATGAAAGTGGATCAACGTATTCAAATAATGAAACGAAAAGTGGGTTCGTAGTATCAGTTATAAATGCCAAATTAAGATGATTTTTTTTAATAGGGAAGATAAGTGATAACGTAATTAATGTTTTGAACGATGATAGAATAAAGAATTGAATATGGTATTTTCTTAAACATGAAAAGTGGAAAGGTTTGAGATAATAACCTTAAGTCAAATATGTTATATTTGAAATATTGAAATATTTAAGAATTTGAGATTTACCATCGTTAATCGGTTTGAATAAAAAGGCCATGTGGTGTTGGTACTGAACTGGTATACTCATGTCATTCACACAATTATTTATTTGATAGTTAAAACACCGACTATCAAACTTGACCATACGATCGTTGGTACGGAAAGACCGGGATCGAATGTATATTCGAAAACCATTCCGACCAATGAATACGTGAAAGAAGATTATCGAAGATGGAGCAATGGAAGACCGTTGATCTTCATAAGCGGAAGAACTACTGATTGGATTTCTCTGGTTTAGCGGCCGGAGATATTTCAACAGTGATTCTGTCGTGATTGGAATCTACGGATTGCAAGGACTTCTCGCTACTGATCTTTAGGGTGATTCCTAGGATGCAGTAGGAGAGTGCCTTCGGTTCATCCTGTTCCTGGATGACTTGTATGGACGAGTGTCTGACAGAGTATTTCCAAAGGGGATTACGTACGTTGATTTCTTCAAACGTATCATAGTTGGGTCGCTCCCGACTAGGGTATTTTGTGGATGTCAATTAGTGATATCTGATGGATTTGACGATGTGGCATTCAAAGTGGATGATGACCAAAGATTCAAAGTAAATTCTGGCCTCAAGCCTCATCAACTGGGAGATGACAAAAATCGGGCAGGCAGCATGGCTATGTGGGTCGCTCCCATTAGGGGGTATAATCACCTATCTAGAGAAATTCCTTTTGTTTCTTATTCTATCGATTCTGCCCATTCGGGAACGGTAGATTGAGTCCATCCGTTGGTGATATACATTCGATACACTCAAGCGAAATGAGTGGTCGGTCATGTGAGGGCCGGGTTGCAAGACGTTCTTGTTGAACCCTGTGTATTCGCCTCTAGAGATACACGTGCGGAAGGTGGTCCCATACCTTGTCAAGTTGGAAATCCAATATCCAATAATCGCCCGCGGTTTTCGATTGTATACTATATACAGGGAGCGTGAGATGCAAGCGTTCCCCTAGATTTGTTAATTATTTGTATTTAGACATTATTATAATATCAGAATAGATATTGATTTCGAAAACTGATTTGGGTTATCGTAAGGTTAAAACCGTCCGTGTTTATGTGTGGATTTGGTCTTACGATTATCTTTTTGCTTTTGAAATGATTTTTAACTTTAAAATCATGATTGGATGATTTACCCTAAATACTGTGCGAGTTTATCTCACTCTGGTTCACCAGACTGACCCGGTGTTTTGTAAATGCTCGGGTTAGCCCGGAGTGTACAGGTTCAGGTTCGAAAGCTGTGAAGAGACGGGCTGGAAGTGTTCAGACGTATGATATTATTCCGCTGCGTTGTATATAAGGGCAGATTATTATAACTGTCCAGTGATGTTGATGTACTCTGATGTTGTAAGTTTATTCAAAGCTCTAAATACAGATTTATTTCTATATTATCTTTCGTTCCGCTGCGATGTGAGATTTTGATTCTGTGTGTTGTTCTTCTTCTTATTCTCCTATTCTAATATTTCTATCTTATCTTTCTCATCCTCCAACTTCTTTCTTCTAGCTTTCTGGAGATTCGATACTCGAGTGGGACACAGTTTGTGTAAATGTTGAAAATTCGAGTGCCGAATTTTCCGGGTCGCTACAGACACGGTTCAGATCGGGCTCCTTCTCTCAAGCGGGTTTGGTCGTAGTGCCAACTCCAGAGCATCAGATCGTGACTTGCTTCTCTAGGCGGTTCGTGACGCCCAAGCTGGAGTGGTTCAGATCGGTCTCCATCGCCACTAGCGGTTCGGATCAGAGAGAGCAGGGACGATCCGATCCGGTTCCTGCATGTTTTCTGCAACTTTTCCAGTGACCTGTTTACACCGTTCGACGGCGTTTTCGACTAATCTAACTTTTCTAAACAATCACAAATCATTCCAAACAGTCATAACAACATGTATAATTGACCACAAACACTAAAACAACAATTTGATATGTCAAAACGGATCAAACATAACCAAAACCCATGTTTTCCATTAATCTTGTTTAAGCATAACTAACATTACAATTAACAAAACTTAACCAAATTAACCCAAGCTTCTAACAGAGGTCTAAAACAATATTTCGAAATTTATAAACATTTTTCCAGAATTTAATAAGGTTTAAATTCGCTAATTAACACTAATTGCCCTTAATTAACCATAATTAGTGAAGAACTATGCAAATCACTCACCTTAGCCACAAACAAAATACCAAATATGAAATTATCCTCTGTTAGGCGTTGTTCCCAAGGCTATACAGCAGTTCCGACCTTGATTTGGTGCTATTTCTCCTTAATTTGATGCAGTTTAGCCAAATCTTCAATTAGAAAGTGGTTTAGATGTTGGAGGCCATTATAGGGTTCCAAGAATGAAAATGGCAGCTAAAAAGTGTGTAAAGAAATGTTTTCGAACCCTAATCAACCCCTATATACCCCTAATCCCGAAATCCCCCAATGGGCCTAGCTATTAACTACCCAATTAAGCCCGGTTAAGCAGTTTGTCACCTTCTAAGCATTGTTTCAGCCATATCTCCCAAACGGTGAGTCCGTTTGGCTAATGTGACCGCTCTACAGAATTGTAAACCATCTTCCGAATCTAATGGAAGTGGTTTCAGGTCAAAACTCCTTTCCAATCAAAAGTTATGGCTGAAACAAGATCAGCTAAGGGAAAAACGGTCATTTAAAAATCGGCAAAAATCGTGAATATGGGAAATGACCCTAATAGTCGTCTCCCAAAGTTACATAGCTATACGACTTCGTATGAGAAAGAAATAAATATTCTACGATCCTTCGATGCGTAGAATGCGGGTCGTTAGAAATAACTTGAATTGCATAAGTTATGATTGGTTTGGATTGAATAAATAATTGTTAATTGATTATTTGTTGATTGAAAACCCCACACGGGTATTGGAATGATGTTTGACATACACGAATCCCAAGTATATTGCTCAATCGGTTGATTGACAGACCGATATAAGCATTAAACATTTTATTTAAGGCTTAATTTGGTATAAGTGCACACTGGATGTTAATTGGATGTTTGATAGTTGTTTACAACTATTGTTGGATACATATGATGTATTTAATCCATATAAATTTATTTATATGGATATTGGTTGAGATATCATTCCAATTCAGAATAAAACAGAATATTTTAATACTGTAATATTAGATGAGAATGAAAGTTTGATTTAGACGTCCGATTTTGGATGGACGCAATGGTATAAAAATAAGCGATTTTGAAGAGAAATGACAGAAACAGAATTTCCAATGTTGATTATATATATTTTATATAACTTATAAAATATTTTTGAAGACGCTTCAATTTATATTAAAATTTATAAATGGATTCAGACTTAAATAGGACTTGTCGCACAACGACTGTTCGCGAACGTCATCCTGTAACATCGAATTGACGTACCAGGAGATCCGACCGTCGGATTCTCCTGAAACTAGAAGCGTTAGATCTATAATAAAATGAGCTTTCATATAAAATAAGAATTTTTAAGATCCAACGGTTTGATTTTAAAATATGTCAAAATCAGTTTTGAGAAAAGGGCACAATGAATGCAGTTCGATGGCCGAAATTGGAAACCGACTGTAAGGGCCATAATAAGATTATTAATACTGACTATTTTTATATAATTAAAAATAGAGAAAAATTATGATAAATAATACTAAATGATTTGAAAATATTCATGGATGAAATACTTCAAGTCTATAAAAGATATTTTCATTTGAATGAACTAGTTGACAACTGTAGTAAAGAACCAAAAGGAATATGCGATGATTTCTGAGAGTACAGTCTAGTATCACCCATGAGATCTAATTGGAAATTATTGCATTAGGCGAGGGGCGGGAAGAACTGAAAGGAACATCGGTTATTCGGCTAAGATAAAACGATGTTTCTGGAGTTAAGTAATCTAATGATTTTAAATAACTTATTGGATTGAGAATGATTTTAATATAACCTTTCCAACGTATAAATTGGAAAGGATTTGAATGGAAATTATCCTCAGATATTTCGATAATTGATTCCATGATAATACAGATATCGAATACGAATTTGGACGACATAGATATTTTTATTCCCAATACGATATCTATTGGTTTCAGAATTTGACGTTTAATATAAGTCGATATGATTTCTATTCAGAGCCTTGTATTTAATATCAAATTGGATTTTGGATTTGTCGTGAATGGTATCTTTAATAATACTGTTCTTAAACCCGGTTGCAAGAAGAATAAATCTTTTAATGGAAATTGTTCCAAAACGAAGTTTTCCAATTTAATAAAATTATATTGGAATTGAATGGAATTCGACTTAGTGATGATCGAGATGAACCTCTGTAGATGAAGACCTGTACTGTTTGAGGAATTTAAAAAGCTTTGTTGTTATTTTGTTTATAGTATTATATTCTGTTATGATTACTATGAAAGTTCCGCTTCGAATGGAAGTTGATTTTGGGTTTATTGTAAACTGTGTTTTAAATGACATTTGTTCTTTTACCTAGTTAAAGTTAGGATTGAATCCCTAAAGTTGAATAATCATTAAACAATGATTTTTGGAGATTAAAACTAATGGGCGTTTTAATAAATCTTTAATTAGATTTGGAATGTTAAAAGGTAATTAAATTCACCATAACACGATGGTGTTAGACATGGAGTACTACAATTTTTTCCCCATGGGATGGATAGGTTGGGGATTCAATAATGATATGAAATATTATCTTTTGCGTAAGGCTCGTTGACCCCAGTAAAACTTATAAGTCATAATTTGGTTTAAGTTTGTGAAAAGAGATTATAAAATCTTTTGAAATGATTTCCTAAGGAATGGAATAAACAATAAGTTTAAAGAGATAATCTTTGATAAAATTAATGGGAATCTTTCTCAGAGTAATGAATATTTGAGTAAAAGAATATTCTAGATTGGAATGAGATGTGTGTTATCTTTATTCATCATTTGATTTTACATATACGTGAGCTATTAAGAAAGACCGGGTTTAACCCGTTCTGAATAACTATGACGACGATTAAAAGTCAAATATGAAGACGACGGTTGAAAACCGGTGATCTTAACATCATTTGGGCTATTACTGATGTCTCGATTGGACAATACACCAAATACGAGGTAATTAGTGGTGGTCCTCTACACATACTTGGAAATCAACCGGATATGCGAGGACCTCTCTCCTGTATTGGACGTATGGGACGAGGAATAAGGTGCCTCCAGTTTCGTTCAAATCCAGAACGAGCTTGCAAATGGATTGCATGTCTGTTATTGCATTTTATGTTGTATCAATTGATCTCTACTAAATATATATCTATTTGGTGGCATAGAATTTATTCTCTTTATTGACACCCTTCTTTGAGATGTACGAGCACAGAGGTTATATGTTGGTGGACATCAGTTGTATGGTATGAACAAACAATGTGGCATGCTGAGATGCATAGATGAAAGCTTTTGTTGAAAAGCAGAGCTTTATGAATGATGATCAAAGTGTGGCTTTAATATAGGGTAGCTTTGTGTATTGCGTTAATTCGCAAGCTTCACACCAGGGTATTAGTTAAAAACGGGTTGGACATCAGGGAGGACATGCGTTTCTTTCTAGCTAGGAGTGATGTAATGGTATGGAGCCTAGACATTTACGTATGTGGATGTTGGATAGAGAGGTACCTCGGATATGGCCGCATAAGGTTAAGATGGTCGACATACCGACCAGATAGTAGATCCAATAGGAACGGGAAACGTATTATTCAGGAATCGCCAATCCACAAACGTAAGAGCGGACCGGCCCTGCCGCTCCAAGGGCTCACCAGAGTTTTGGACCTGGGGCATGTGCTAGAGAATCCCGAATGGATAAGGAAGATCCTTTACCTTGTTTCATGATGGAAACCCAATTTCCAATACGTGACTTTGTGATTTTAGTTGTAAACCTATGTGGCGACATAGTAGGACGAGGTACTATGTCGTTTAAGATTGATGCATTTATATTCGAAATTGTTTTCTGCTCCATGCACTAATAATAAAAGATAAATTTCGTACATCAAGCATGTTTGGCTATTATAAGGTAAAAATCTATCCTCCGGCTTACACTTGCATTAGGTGATGAGACCTGAGTCTTATAATAGTTTCATTTTTAGCTTTGCATTGTCAATTTATGCATTGGTATTCATATGGAGATAACCCGTTCCATGTTTATACGGCATGGTCCCATGATTTACCTAACTTTAAAATAAAGTTAATAACTGTTTTAGTTCTCACACCAGTCCAATAACTGACTCAGATTTTATTGTTTCCCACCTAAACTCTGGGTTCTCATGTTTTCCACACGGGCAACTAGTAGTTTTGGTTTTGCAGATATTTATTCTACATGATCGTGTATTATGGATAGAGTTGTACTCTGGTTTATTCTTTAGTCTTCCGCTAATTATATTTATGTATTTAAATTTCCGCTGCATTGTAATTTATTAATCTCTGATATTTTTCCGTTGTATATTATTTATCTGTACTCTGATGTAAATTGTTTTAATAGCAATGAAATATTCTTTTGTGTTCTGTTCTGATACATTGTGTTCTCAAAGCAATCCACGGTTTCTATCTTTCAGATCGGACTTGTGCGGTTTATGGTCGATTCGAAGGGTGTGAAAATTTGGGTCGTCACATCATTATTACTGTGGCTTTTCAAAATAGATTTGCAGTATTTTATTTAGAACTATAAATATGGAATCATTATTCCTATATTTGAATGCATTTATTTTCATACCATAGCTCATTATATATATTATATACAATGTATAATATATATTTTCTTTCCAACCAACCTAATAAAGTAATGGCCACCAAATTAATGGCGGACGCAATCAACTCAGGAATTAACGGCATAGGTTTGCCCTCTAGATCGGAGAGTGGGGAAGGAAGTGGTACCCGATGAGTTGGGAGAAACATCGTACGTCAGGGAACAATTGCGATCTAATGACAATCCCAGGGTTTCTCGCATGATTTACTCAAATGGGATTACTACGGATCGGAGAGCAAGAGGAGAGGGATCCATGTTAAATGAATTGACACATGATCACACTGGCCAAGGGACTGACGGGCTTCAAACAACTCGAATTACTGTACATGGTATGGTTCGTCATCCTGGGGTGAAGATTTTAGGGGGAGCGAACGCTCGATCTAAATCTGCCATTAGGAAAATCAAACTTCTATTATCAAAACTGGAGATCCATGAATGACGATATTGCAACAGGTTGATCTAAGACGTGGATACTTGCCGCAATTGGAGGCACCGGACAAATGCAAGATGCGTTTGTAGATCTGAGTTATATTGAACCTTAAATCATAAATAACAAGAAGATGGCTTGTGTCCCTGAGAGAGCACCAGCTAGATCTGCAGATAAGTGAAAAAACTCGATTATATTCTACGTATACGGAACGCGACCGTACCATACACACTTGAAAAATTATATTGAGTGAATATGAAAACCATATGGAAAGTTTGTTCTGCTATCTAAGGAAAATGGTTTTTTTATTATTCGGTTCGATAATAGCACTGATTGCGGTAATATTTTGAAAGAAGGACCATATTTGTTTGATAATATAGTTATTATATTGAAAAAAATGGAATGTAGGCATGAGATTTAAAAAGGATCTATTATCTTCTATGCCTCTATGGGTTAAGCTAATTATTCTTGAATTAGAGTTATGGGATAGAGAAGCGTTAAATGTTATCGCTAGTGTTTTGGGAAGACCATTAAAAATGGACAAAATTACAGCTGATGAATCATGTGTGGCATTCACAAAAAATTTAGTCGAAATGGAGGCGGGATCTGAATTTCCCAAAGAAGTGGATGTAGTTCTACATATGGGATAGGAACTGATAGTGAAAGTGGAACATCATTACAAACCGGTATGTCGCAAAAAATGTAGAGTTTTTGGACACTCGACTGATCAATGCAAAGCAAGAACGGAAGAAATTCAGGTACCAAAAAGCTGCATCAAACAAGGATGGGAATGAGAAAACATCAGTAGAGGATGATCAAGATGATGTTGTTATCATAGGGGACAATAATTACGAGAATTCATCAAAGGATTATTGCCAGTATGACGCAGATGTCAATAGATACAAGAATAAGAATAATACTTGCTCAACAAATAATGAATTGTTTTCAAACACAAGCGGTGCCAGCCAAAATGTTGAAACATTGGATACAACATTTAAAGATACATTAGCAGTTGAGAATGGTATTACAGACTGTATAAACTCATCTAATCCTAACGTTACTACAAAGAAGAATGGCAATATAAATTATACAAAAGAGTACAATAAAGTTCACACTGAGGACCATCAAAACAATATTTCTTAGCAGGGTTTTAACGTCCACATTACACACAATAAGTTTGATATCTTTGCAAAAATGGAAAGAGAGGAAAGAGTCAATACATTTGTAGTTAACAAAGCCTTTTCTTTGAATAATTTTGAAACCAATGTGGAAGCTTCCAGCTCAGCGGATTTTATGAATGGTAAGGAGAATGAGGATGTTCAAATGGAAAACTGGGTGGAATCTGATGATGAAGACCTAGTTGATCAGATTGGCATAAACGAACAAGAGGCTAAAAGAAATGCATGTATCTGCAAACATAGAACAAAACAAAAAAATTTATTGAAGAAATGAACGCAATTCAATGCATCATCAATAAAAAAGGGAACGCTTCTAATATCATTTTTGCTCTTCCTAAGATGACAAGGAGCCAAAGCAAAATCAGATGAATATCGTTGCATGGAATGTTAGGGGGTTGAATGAGACGAACAAATTATTATAAGTGTTCAAGTTCCCTAATAAATTCAGGCCGTCGTTTCTTGGTCTGCTTGAGAATAAAATATCAACTGACAGAATTATAAAAGCCAAAACTTACCTAAACGCTAACTGGGACTTTGTGGATAATAATGACTGTGGAAGCAAGGGGAGAATTCTAATTTTTTGGGATACTAAAATTTGGTCTGTTTTTGTTTTGCATAAATCTTATCAGCATATATCTATGTTGGCTGAAAATGTTGGGGGCTTAACTTGCAGACTGACTTTTATTTACGCCGGTAATTTTCTGCTTGATAGATAAAAACTCTGGATTGACATTGCAAATGAAGCAATACAGGTTCATATTCCGTGCCTTCTACTGGGAGATTTCAATAAAATTACTTCTTTGAATGACAAAAAGGGTGGCATGTCGGTAACGTTTAGATATATGTCTGGTCTTATTGATTGCATTACCAGCTCTGGGCTCATGGAGATTAATATTGCTGGTTTCAAATGCACACGGAGGAAAAGAGGAATTGCAACTAAAATTGATAAGGTGTTTTGTAATAGTGATTTTTTAGAGGTGTTCCCAGATTTACACGCTGCTGGTATTGCAAGTCCTATTAGTGATCATTTTCCTATTTGCATTCTTTTCAAAAATAACATAAAAGATAAGGAGAATACTCCATTTCGTTATGTTAATTCTTGGCATCATAATGAGGGTTATATGGAATGCTTTTATTCAGCAATAGATATGTTTTACCAACCTTTCTGGGAAGGGAAAAAATTGCACATATTTCATAAATTCCTAGGAGTATGCAAGATCCAATTGAAGAGGTGGAACTGTCGAAGAACGAAGGATGATAATGTTATTAAGATGATGGAAGATAATTATAAAGACATTTTAAAAGAATTGGATGAAAATCCAATGTATCAAAATATGTATGAGAGTCTGAAAAGTGCCTACTCGGATGGAAGGAACAAAGTTTAATTCTGTTCATAAATTATCGTCAAAAAGCTATAATTAGTTGGCTTAATGAAGGGGACTCTTGTACTAAGTTCTTTTATGCTAAAATGTCACTCAGGAAGCACATTAATAACTGGGGTAACATGTTTTTGGAGAATGGAGACCTGAGACATGATGAGTATTACATGGAGAGGGAGGCAATTAATTATTTCTCTGGTATTTTTATGTCAGATGGTCCATGTAATAACATTTATCAAGAAACAAATTGTAGAATGATCATTAACAAAAGAGGACGAAATCACTTGTCATCAAATATTTGCATGGATGAAATTAATAAAGCCTTTTTCTCTATCCCTTATGATAAGAGCCAGGGGCCTAACGGATTTTCTGCAAAAAATTTCAAAGTGCATTGGTTAGATTTAAAAGATATTATGCTTGAGATGATTCAAGAAGTTTTCAACACGGGTAAGTTAACCAAAGGTATAAATCATACTTTTTTAACTCTAATCCCCAAGGTTGACAAACCTTCTAATATCACAGATTATAGGCCTATTTCTTGTTGTAATGTGATTTACAAGATTATTTCCAGAGTTATTTGCAATAGAATTAAACCTTATCTAAAGCATTTAATTTCGGATAATCAATCGGCCTTTATACCGGGTAGAAGCACTGCTGATAACATCATGCTAGCTCGTGAACAGATCAGATTTTTTAATAGGAAAGGGAGTGGTAAAGTTTGCATCAAGATTGACTTACGAAAAGCTTATGACATGATTAAAAGGGAGTTTATTTGTCACATGTTATGCATGATAGGTTTCCCTAACATCATTGTTCGTATTATTAGAAAATGTATTACCACTCCTACTTTTTCTATTCTAATTCGGGGAAGTCCGAAAGGTTTTATTCATAGTAACAGAGGTATAAGACAAGGTGATCCGCTTTTAGTATCTTTTTTGTGTAGCCATGGAATATTTTTCTATTCTCATGTACAAGGCGAGTAAAAAGAATGTAGTAGAGCCGATTTACAAGAACGATCATATTATCACTCATTTGATCTACGCCGACGATTTGATGATTTTTGCTAAAGCCAAAATTAAAGGTATGCAGGAAATAAAACAGGTGCTTGAAAATTTGAAAGATTTGGCAGGTCTCAAACTTAACAACAAAAAATCCAAGGTGTTATTTAGCAGGGGTGTTAGTAATAAAAATCATATTCTTCAACTGCTTGACATGAAAGAAGGAAGACTTCCTATCAAGTATTTAGGGATTCCATTATATACGAGTTATCTTCACTTTGCTGATTGTGAAGATCTCTTTGAAAAAAATTAGACGAAGAATGGATAACTGGGACTGTAGGCTCTTATCTATGGCAAGTGGAGTTGAATTAATTTGGTCAGTTATCACTCCAGTGGTGATGTATTGGATGTTGACTTATCAACTTCCTTCGGCCACTATTGATAAGATAAACAAATTATGTGCAGATTTCTTATGGGCTGGCAAGCAACATAAAATTGCTTGGGATATTTTATGCACACCTAGGAAGGAAGGGGGTATGTCTCCGAAATTTTAAGGATATTAAAATGGCTGCTGCTTTAAAATTACTTTGGAATTTTCTAAATGGAGACAGATTGTGGAAGAATTAGATATCTAATAGATATTGTGGTGGAGAGCATTTATGGGTTATGAAAATTGATCCTAGCAGCTCTTGTACTTGGAAATCAATCCTCATACATAAACAGTTGGGTAGGCAGTGCATTAATCGGTGTATTGTCAATGGGTATAATACCAAATTGTGGTTTGACCCATGGATTAATAGCGAAATTTTGGTTAATTTACTGGGATGGGACTGCTTAAGTATATGCGGTGGAGAAAACTTGCAGGTTAACAGTATTAACCAAGACGGTGTCATCAACTCTAATACCCTCTTGGCTACGCGTTTGGTCTCGGATAAAGTCCAAGAAGTTGAAATACATCATTCATTGGATAGTGATTACTAGAGCTGGAATGATAAATTAAATGGTTTCACTTTCTATTATGCATGGGATTTTTCTAGAGTTCATCTACCAGAACAAGACTGGTGCAAGGTAACTTGGCATTATATCAATAGTCCCAAGATGTCCTTATGTACTTATAAGGCCATGCTAAATCGCTTGAGCACAAAAGACAGAATGATTGAATGGTGGGTTGATGTTAATCCTAAATGTGTCTTATGTGATGAGTTTTACGAAAGCAGAGACCACTTGCATTTCCAATGTGCATATGCATCGTATTTATGGGTTCGCTGCAGAATTAATCAGGATATTCCTCCGATGATAGCTGAACCATTGCAGATTGATAGCGAGCTACAACTCCTCAAATCCCTTTTCTGCAACTCAAGCGTCATCCAAGATATAGCCTTTTGTAGCATCGTAACAACAATTTACCATATCAGGAACGAGAGGAATTCAAGAATTCATGGAAATCAGAGCAGAGACAAGTACAAAAGATGGGAGCTCATAGATATTGAAATTAATTACTTACTTCAAAAATTAAAAAGGAGATTACAACACCGTACTAATTTGAAGATACTTGCAAAATGGGGAATTGATTTAAATAATGAAGGCTGATTTAGGGAGTTGCTGTGTGATGATTGATGGCGACCATTGTTTTTTGCTGTTCATCGCATTTAGGGAAAGTGGAGTTTGCTTTAACTCTTTGACGAATAAGTTTCCTTATTTGGGTGAGGCCCTTTGAGGATATACCAAAGTTTTATTGGACTAATGGCGTGCCGCACATTTTTCTTTAGATGGATCTTCGGTGTATGTTTTTTTATCTATGGGCCGGCATGGTCTTTTTGTTTGTTTTTGGGCTGGGCATTCAGTTTATTTATGGTTGTTAGTGCCCGATGTACTTATATACTTTGTACATATTTTATTGATACGATGTTAATAAAGCGCCACACACTTTTTTCCTAGCTAGTACTTACGCTGAGTACTAGTTTAGGTTTTAACGAGGTAGTTTACCCATTTTCTTTAAAATATTTTCTTGCACACGGGTATACTCAAACATATTTATGATATAGATGCAATTAAACGTAATCTGCAGTTTTAAACGGCTTTATTAGTGATAATCAGAACGTATTTTATATACAAGTCAGAATACAAATTTTAAACTTCCAATATATTCATATATGTGTCAGTACACACACATACACACACACACACATATATATAAATAACATGTGCATTTTATTTTTTGTGTCAAACAACCAATTATATATATTTATATATGTATGTATGTATATATATGTGCACAGTGTGTTTTTGGTTGTATTCAAAATACAAAACATATCATACACATATACTTATGGAAGTGCAATATCTACTTGAAAACTACAAATTTTTAAAACATACTACAATGGTCCAAAGTACATGAAAGTCCGATCAGAAAAAAAAAAGATATATAATTTTATAAAGACATAACAGAGGTATGTCAGTTCGAAACTTTATAAAAAATAAACAAAGCCAATGTTTTCATTTCAGGAAGCTTAGTATCATAATAATATAGAATACATATTAAATGATTCCAAATACAGTAGATATAATCATTCCAGTTCTCTAAACTACACCATTGTTGACTTTAAACATTTTATGCCTGAAGAGATAACCAAGGTGTATTCAACCATTGTATCAAATACAATCTAATTTGCAGTGAAACAATTTCACCCTTCTGAAATGAATTTGCATTACTATCTTGTGCTAATGTACATATCTGTTTTGATTTTGTAAGAACTAATATATATATAATCAAAATTAGGGCTCAAAATACTAATTACCGCAAACCCCAGCTTTGATACCACTATAAGGTTTGAAATCGATCTAATCGAAACCTAATCTTATAAATTTTAACAATCTATAATAGGATCTATGCAAAATTAAATAAATCGAATGATATTCCTTTCATTGCTTCCACGGTTCAAGAAATCAAATTGAATCCGATATTGAATCGAACCCTAGCGTGACATATGTCACTGCCACTAGAGGTATCAACAACATCAACCCCTATTATCGTCATACAATTTCAAAAAAAAGGAAGATCGGTACTAGCCGAAGTTCGATCGTCGTTTTCCCAATTTTTGGATCTTATTTCTGTGTCTTACACTTAGAAAAATGAAAAGGGTCGTCACCTTTTTTAAAACCTTATGAAATCCAAAAACCTAAGGGAAAACATTGATTCGATTTACCATTTCAAAATCAAGATGAATATCAACTTTTGACCTTTTATATTTAATAAAGAAACAGTTTTCCCTTTATTCAAATGTTCTGTTGTGTGACCCTATAGGTTATTACAACGTTGGTAGTGATTTTAAATCATATTTAAAATCATAAAAATTTATTGACATCTAGTAGTACGTCACTGCTACCCAAATTATAATAATATTGATGATTCGATAGGCATTTTCTGTGACCATTGTTTCAATGTAATTAAATCCTTTTAACTAATATATCCAGGATCAAACTCGAGGCATAGAATGTATCATCTCTTTATAATTTAATCCTTTTAATTTTTTGATAAGTAGACTATATAAAACAAACAATATTTGAGCACTACCATGCATTTCATAGTCTCACTCAATCAGGAGGCCCATGGATATCACTACATATACTGTAAAGTTAAATTTCATTTAGATCATTCATAATTTTCAATCAATTCAAGATGTATTTTATAATTTCCTTTATCACCTACTCGGTTAAAGGTAACTTTCGATGATATCAAAGCACAAATATTCTCAAATAAAATTATAATGATTTTAGGTCTGAGGACCATTACATCACTGTCACTATAAGAATAATTTATGACACTATTAATTATATTCCATGCAGTTTTTTCATGTTGGGTTAGCCCAATACGATATTCTCCAATACATATTAATGTATTGACATTAATATCACGTATATTAATGATCAATAAGATATGATCATCAGTCAATCAACACACTAGTCTCAATGTTTTACTATTGTCCTATATAAACGTTAAAACTTGAATAGGGACGTTTAAGAATTATAATACTTAATATATTATATAATTTCATGTTTAAGTCATTTACTTGAACTATATAATTCTGTGTTATTATTCTAAGGACTTCTATTATGTTGATATTTATATTACGCAGTAAATATAACATAATAGAATATTTTATTTAAAATATAATAATTACATCAATAGTGTTATTAATCATATCAAATGAATTGCCTCTAGGGCACAAACTCTAACAATTTGCTGCTTTGGCTTGTTCTCAAGTAATATATATGCAACAACCTCTAAGAGATTTTGGATTAAATATAACTAAATCATCAATTTACTATGATAATACAAGTGCTATAAATCTATCTAAAAATCCTACACATCATGCTAAAATAAAACATATTAATGTAAGCCATCATTTCCTTAGAGATAACGTAATTAAAGAAAATATTTCACTAGAATCTATTAAAATAGAAAATCAAATTGCATATATATTAACTAAACTGTCGAATGAAGCAACGTTTACTATAAGAAGAGAACGGAGCATTTCTTCATTAGTCAAAGTAAAATAATTAAATATATTAGTATTACTATATAATAAAATTTAAGAAAAAAACGAAAATTTCAAAAATTTGTTATAAAATAAAACAAAATAGATAAAAGAAGCTAAGCCATTAGAGAGACTAGAAGAGATAAGGGAGAGAACTTTTATTTATATTGATTCAGTTCTATAAAAAAATGTAAAAAAACCTCTTTATTTATAAAGCCTACATGCCTTGTAAATTGCAATAAGGTCCCTTTGCATATTAGCATATTCACCTTATTACTCTTACATATTACAAAACTTCCCCTTGAATATGCACATGCAAAGATGATAAAATTAATTGCTTCATTAAAAACCTTTTTATAAAAAACCCTATAGGAAAATCATAAACAAGGAAAAGAGTGCAATTTTATTTCATCTTTTGGTAACATGTTTTACAATGTTACAATTGTTGTATATAACACTGTTGTATACACAATTATATGATTTTTGTTTGATGATAACGACCAAATATATATTATTTTAAATGTGCTTGTTATTGTACTGTTTCATATATACATCACAGACAGGAATATGATATTTATATTTAAATAAAATACAACTGTACAGAAATTCAAATATTCAAACAGTATTTTATTTAAATAGAATATTTTATTTCAATATTCAAACTGTACATATTTTATACTCCTCTATTTGCACAAATTCTCTAATATATTTCAATACATTTCACATTCATTTTCATACACTGCTTTCCACTACAACACTCAACACTCATTGTACAATCTCATATATACATACAACTCACTCAGTCACTCAATCATATAGTCATTTCATTTTTACAATCACTCATATATAGATGCTCTTATATTTTTTTTCACTGTCAACTTCTATGTTCCGTCTTCAGTCTTCACAGCACTTCACTGTCAGTCCAGTCATCATCTTCGTACCTGTCATATACAGAAACACACACAGTATATGGAACAGAAATAATTTCATACTCTAGAAAATATTATTTTATTTTTAAAATTTTATTTTCCTCAGTTTTCTGGTGTGTTTCTCATCATTTTTCATTACTTGATCTGATTCATCTATGGCAGACAATTTGTATATGTACAGGGACATGAAATTTTCTGAATGGCTGCATATACACACATGTGTATATATATATACACGTGTGCACTGCCATGCCAATTCAGTGTGCAACTGAGGTGTAGCCACATTGACCATCTCGACCCAGTGCACAAATAAAAATGGTCGAATCACAATCATGACAAGTCAAGTGGTCAAGCAACATGTGTCAACATAATTGAAAACACATTCAAGTAAGGCAGCATAGTACAAATGGACAACACGTGGAAATCAGCTCAGAATGATACATGGTGTGAAGGAAATCAAAGAAAACATGGTATGATCACTGAAGATCAAGAATACTTAGCTTGGTAAATCATTTTTTGTTTCAGCCCAAACATATCAATTCAAAACAATTCAGCAAATACAAGAATGAATATGGCAAGATGCACACAATAGTTCAGTGTCAAGAAGCAATTCAAACAGCAGTGAGGCATAATGGTGCAAACTAGATAAGCAAGTTTTCATGAAGCAATGATGTAACTGAATGGTATAGCAAACATATTTCTGGAAAAGTTCTTGGGTCAAGCACAAGTGTATGGTGATATATTTCATGTCTCATGTACATGCAGTTTTGACTTCAAATGGATGTTCAAAAGCAGGTGCCACAACAAATCAAGCAAACATAAATGGTGTATGGAAGCAAAAAGTTTTAGCATTTGCAAGCATATAACATGGATCAGCTAAATGGTCGAAACAGCTCAACAAAATTGGTCGAGTCAGGTTGGCAAAATAGAGCATATACAAAGCAACAAAGATTTCAACATTAAACAAAGCATCAAGATCTATACAGCATTTTTTTAAGTATGCAACTGCACAAATATGATCACACAGCAATGGGACAAGCAAATATGACAGTATGGTGCAAACAGTTTGCAGATTACATTGGTTAATTTTTTACAGTGATCATACAGTTCAAGGCAGCCCAAATAAAAGTGATTCATTTCAGCATGATGATGCATGCAAACCCATGTGCTCATGGACATGATGCAAGTCAACAAAAATGGAGCATATACAAATGCAAATGCTCAGATTATTTTCAACATGGATGGACAAGTTTTTATGTAACCAAACTCATGCACATGCGAATCAAGCAAATGCAATAGAAAATAAAAACATAGTCAAACTAGTTTTTCTTATAAGCAGTGCTGATAGTTAATCAGACAGATGACATGTGGGATAAATATATTTGGCAAGTATCAATTTGCAATTCCAGAAAATCATACATGACCAAAACCATTTCCAGATATGACTATATTAAAATTGGCAAGAGATTCTTTTATCAATCATGCAAATTTTTTTTTGGAGGCCAGAAATACAATTTAATCAGTCAACAAGGAATCTTTTTAAACTGAGAATTTCAAAAGGAAACAAATATATTTGGTTTCAAAATGAATTTCCAGAATTCACGCACGAGTCAAAATGGGAAATTAAGTTTTTGTAAATTTCCTGAAATGTTCGTGCAAATTTACAAAGCCTAAGGAAATCATACCAAATAAAATTTCCAAGTTTTTAAATTTATAGTGGTCCAGTTATTCACACAAGGGAATTAATCATGGCTCGAATTCATTTCTAAGTTTTTAAATTTACAGTGGTCCAGTTATTCACACAAGGGAATTAATCATGGATCGAATTCAATCTCGCAAAATCAAGTGTATTGTTTAAGGTGTATTTGTTTTTTCAGAAAACATGCAAGGAGGTAATATGTTTCCAGAAATTCCCAATTCATAAAAGCCGATTTTATCAAGGATAGTAAAAGAGGAAATTGCATGCAATCAGTTCAAATTCATGTATGGCAAAACAGGTGTGGATTCATTGAAGTTCAAAATCAGGTCTGAATTCATCCACATCAATCACGCAAGCTATTTCAAAGCAAAAGAAAAATTCATTCATGCCGAAAATCTAAAGAGGGAAACACGAGAAAAATCAGGCCAAGTCGTGTATGTGAAATCAGAGACATTAGGGTTCGATTCTTTACCCTATAATACACCATATCATCACTAGCAAGAAAAATAAAAAATCAACCCAACAATTCAGAGCAAGACTTAAATAAATTCAGGAGCAACTCACAAATTTCAGAAATGTTAGATCGTAACCCCAAATCAGAGTAATCGAAGAAGGAGAATCAACAAATTCGAGCTTCAAGTGAATTTCCAGAACATCTTTTTAATCGCGATTTGAGTTTGGGGGATTCACAGAGAAACCCTAGTCCAAGCCGCCATTTTTGTTTTCTAGAGAGATCGGGCTAAAAAGAAAAATAAACGAGTGCACTCAAATGCAAATGAGCCGGCCAACTAATGGGCCATGTTTTCAAATAAAAAGGGGATGACCCCTTA
The DNA here is from genome assembly GCA_030737875.1 of Allium sativum. Lineage (NCBI taxonomy): Eukaryota > Viridiplantae > Streptophyta > Magnoliopsida > Asparagales > Amaryllidaceae > Allium > Allium sativum. The sequence goes on from CM060926.1 coordinate 841,680,629, forward strand.
TTTTAAATCCTAGGGTTTATGTGTTTTTCTTTTTATGTTATTTTAATTTCTTTAAAAAACAATTTTTGAACAGTTCTAGAGTCTGTAAAATCTAGAGGAATCCAGTCAGGGTTTTGACTGACAGTTTACTAGAATCTGTAAAAACTAGGTTTACGTGTTACGGGTTTGTAATACGGGAAAATCTAATCGAGAGAATATTGGTCAGTCTAGGGTTTTGACCGTAGGGTTAGTACATGAGCAGGGAGTGCGAGTTTACAGTGTCTGTAAGCGGGATCTGTTATTAACTCCTAGTAGAAACCTTAGGAATGCAGCAGTAAGCAGGATTTTGCCGAAGCTGGGTATCTCTGTGTATTATTTCCTTTCAGTTTTTTATTTCTGCTGTATTCTGTGATCTGTTTATTATTTAATATCCAGTCAGTTTTTTTTAACTCAGCGAAAAACTATGAAAAACCCTATTCACCCCCCTCTAGGGTTATTCTAGATCCAACAACAATGAGAGTTGGTACTTCATGATCAAGATAATACCTCATTAAAAACCTTAGTAACAAAACCCAATGGGAAAAATATTAGTGAAAGAAAAAATACATTATAACATAATTTATATGCTTCCTCTGATTTATAACGCATTATTCCATTAGTTTATTGATGTAGTCCATGCATGCCAATTTTGTACTCCAGAAATGTTGATTTGGAAATTGCATTGAGAATAAATCTACCCGCTTTTCTTGAACTGGATTTGTTTCTCCTCTTTCTTGTTGTCCTTTTATGTTTCATGTATAAAGAGAAGTGTAAAAGAAATGTGCTCCGTCCTATCACCCTTTATATAATTCACTTTAATCTAAGCCACGCAAGCTGTATTGTCTTCATAAATAATAGCTTATTGTATCAAAAGATGTTCGATATTTTTGGATCAATGCTCCCTCATTAAAACCTTACTAAAAAAACCCGAAGGGAAAAATCTTAGTGAAGGAAAAAGGGTACAATATAAAATATCATATTTTAATATTTTACTACGTCAAATGGAGTAAGATACTTTTGGATCAAGGTAATTCCCCATTAAAACTTTAATGAGAAAAACCCAATTAGAAAAATCTTAATTAAGGAAAAAGAGTGTATTATAACTTATTTTCATATGTTACTGTTGGTTTGATACTTCTGGATCACTTCCATTTTCATTATCTTCTTTTGGAGTCCCAATCAAAATTATGTCATCGACATATACTGCTAATATAGCAAATCCCTTTACCGATTTCTTTATGAAGACATATGGACAAACGAGATTTTTTTTCCAAATATTCACTAAGATGGTTATACGACATTCTTCCGGATTTTTTCAAATCGTATATTGATCGTCTCTGTTTTAATAAGTACATCAACTTTGATTTTTCTTCAGGCAACTTTATCCATGTTGGATTCTCATGTAAATACCGGTATCCAGTTCACCGTATATATAAGATGGTCTCTGAAGAAAACCTTGCACAACAAGCCATGCCTTGTATCTCACAACTTCAATTTTATTTTGTTTTCTTATTCAAAGAGCCTTTCTTTTGCTATATGTATGCTAGTAATATTTATTTATAAATGCACTTCATGTGCTAACAATTTTGTGTTTCAATCAGGTTTGCATATTGCAATACACATTTGATGAATAAGACAAGTTACATTACAACAACAAATGTTATTTATATTCTTCAGGAACATATATGTTTTAATAAGTTTTGCATACCGCAACTACAACTTTAATGGATATTAAGAGTTTCATTACAACAATTTTTGAAAGTAGGAAGCGATTTACGCATCACGAATATATCAAGCTTTTCATTACAACAATACTTAAAAGAATATTGTAATCTACATTTCTTGTTCTTTGCATTCTTTATCACTACTAAAGTTATTTAAATTCTTCCGAATTTGTATACTTTCATCGTTTATACCTATAGGGTATTGTAAACGTTTTAAATACTTTCACTACTTTAATCGATTCAATTGTAACAACTTGCAAATTCAAATGTTATAAATTTATATAATTATCGAATAGTTAATTTAAAAGCATGAATTGGTGATTATATATCAATTTAAATTTAATTCAATAATCACAATTAACTTCGTTTAGTTAATCGATATTGATTGCAAATCCATTTTGTAAACTTGGAAGAAATAATAAATGGATTGGAATTGAGTCAATAATTGAATTGTAATATAAAAAAAATTAATATGGAAAGGTTCTTTTTGCAAACAATAACAGAATTTGACGAGCAAATTTCATCGGATCTATAATTTTAAGTTATTGTATAATCTCGAGTTTCGTATCAATCGGACCTTATATGCGATCGTATGATCTCGAGACGTTTAATAGTTTTGTGAATATTATATATACACAATGTTGAGTTTTGTATCGATCGGACCTTATATGTCTTCGTATGTTCTCGAGACAATTAATGATAGCCTTGTGAATATTATATATTAAATGTACTATAAAAAAAGAAGATAAAAGAAAAAATAGAAAAGGTAAACAACACATTTAAAAAGTAATTAACTCTCTTACATGCGTCCCTGTTTTCTTTCCCTTTTGTCCTTCTAAAGTCGTTCTTGTGACCCTCTCCTCTCCTTCATTCAAAAGAAATAAAAATCAAAAATAAAAACCATTATAGTTTGTTCCAATTCCAGTCTCTTCGAATCACCCAATTTCCCTTCCTTCATCGATGTCGGCTCCTGCTTCCTTTCCACGACCCTAGCGGCCTCCGTCCACCTACAAATCGCACCATTCACCGAGACTCGAGAGGAAGAAAACCTTTAACGCAATCCATTTTGCGAAGAAGTCAAGAGCCGCACATGACCCGTGCATCAATTGGAGGTGGAGTTTGGGATTTCATTGTAGATTTTGGGTGTTGCAGTGTTGATTCTTTTGGCTACGTTTAGAGTTCTAATTGTAGCATCAACTATTCGTAAGCATGTTTTCCACCTCGATCTGGAGCATTGCATTATAGTGAGTCTAAATCATGATTCACTTTTATATACAAGTTTTAAAACTGAAGAAAAAAAAGTCAATAATGGTATTTCCTGAAAACTTAACTGGTATTTGTTTGATCATGTGGGTGAGGCAATTTCATTTATCTGCCGTGCATTTGTAGTTGTTAAGGCCTTTTGTTTATGCAGTTTTGTTCACCTTGCTACACTAGTCTATGTTAAATTGGTATTGTCTGCACAACTTTAAATGGAGTTGCACACTAAAAGGGATGCATACTTGTTAACCTGCACTTGCATATGTATTTGATGTTGTATGCACATGTATTATGTTTTTCCTTGCCTGTAAAGGTGTTTTAATTTACATCTTTAAATGGAGTTTTAGTCAGTGTGCATATATACATGAAGCACATGTATATATTATACATTTTGACTCGAGGCCAGTTTATATATGTCACTTGCCTTTGAGCATTTATCATGCTATTGCTTTACTGATAAGAACCTATTGATATTAATGTGTACATGCAAAATTTCGATCATATGCTTAAATTCTATTAACTACATATAAAGATTTAATTCAAATTAATTGTATCTTGAGTAATGCATTTTATTTGATTTACTTGAATAAAAAGTTAATCCTGACACGAGTGTATTGTTTTCCTGTAACAACCCGGAAAATCAGAACCAATTTAAAAATTTTATTTTAGCAATTTTAATGGATTTTGAATATTTAAAATGATTTATTTCAAATTGTAACGACTAAAAATTTATTTTCGACGAAGTTAAAACGAATAAATTTATTTTAATTATAAAACGAGCCTAAAATGGCGCGGTAGTTTGAAAATTCGATTTCTAATTTCAAATGAATATGCAGAATTCAATAAAAGTTAGAATTGGACGAAACAAGAAATATTTGAATCTGATTAACAATATCTTTAGAACGAATGTAAGAAACTGGGATTTCGTTTTATAAGTTGTAAGTTATGTCTAAATTTAAAATTCAGAAAAGTCGCTGTGGAATTTATATATATTTTTATATAATATATAGCCCTTAAAAATAGCCATTTTGCAAACGACCTCTGTTGTCGATGAAACCACTTTGGTTGGATCCGGAATGTCAATTTATTGCTAATTTTAAAATTCCATAATTTTTGGATTCAATATGTGAGCGTGGTAAAGGAAAACATGTTTTGCAAATATAATGCCAATTGGATCGACTAGAAAATGACCATTTTTCAAACTGTCTGCAAATTCGACGAAATCAGTTTTGTTGGGACCGTATCGTCCAAACATAGCCAGATTTATTTTTCTGGAATTTTTGGAATCAGTATGTAGATCCGGCAAATTAAAATGTACGTTCAAATCTAAAATTGAATGTTTTATATTTTGATTTGAAGAATAACTGGCTGAAACAGTCGAATGGGCTTACGAAACATATTCCATTATGTCCGAAATGAGGGTATTTAGCTAGGGGAGATAGTCGTTGGGTTTGATTTAGAGTTCGTATGGACTAAAGGGTATTTTTGGGTTTAAAATAAATTAAAAATTAAATATAAAATCCACGGACCAATCATCGTTCAGCGTCACTTTCCCCACACCCGATAACCCTCTCGAGCGACGGCAGAAACCTCTCATTTCTTTCCTCTCTGATTTCTCTCAAACCGCTCAATAAAATCGCAAGCTCTAGTTGAGAATTTTGTAGAGAATCTCTCGATCTTCAAATCATATAAGCATTGAAATTTATCGTGGTGTATTCGTGGTGATCCATCGCTCCAAAGTTCGACCGTTCCAGCCCCTGCCACGCCGTCCTCCGGCGATCGAACTGGACCCCACCGCCATGCGCTGACGCACCTCTCCAGCCCCGACAACGTGGAATCATCCGATCGTCCAATCGCTTCGTGGTTTGATTGCAAAATCAAAACCTAGATTTGAAGAAAACAGAAGGGTATACGACTGATTTAATTTTAAAGGGTTTCAACGTTTAAAAGCGTTGCAAAGTATGATTATGGAATAAAAATCATATCTTTTTACCGTGTTGTTGAAATCCAGTGAAATAAGAGATATCGGGACCGTGATGACGTCTTCTACAATCTAGAAGAGACCGGAGAACTTTTAGAGCTCGCTACGAATTTAGGCGAAACTGAAAGCAATGTGAGATTTCTAAATTCAAATAAATGGAAATAAAATATATTAGGTTGCAGACGGAGTTTAATAGCTCCCGACACCCGTAGTCCACAAACCGTGGATGACGTGATTGTATTGTGGTGTAAAATTTGGTTGTGATTGTGAATAGTTGACTGTGGTTGCAACAAAATTGATTTGTTTGTGGAAAATTCATTCTGTTCTGAAAATGAAAGATATTGTGGAAATTATAGAAATAAAACCACTTGTAAACGTCGCGAGGCCTAGGATTGCAGAGGAACCGTGCTTCGACACAGTGCCGGTTTTAATTACCCTGCCGTTATAATGCCGAAATTTTCTGAAATATTCATGTGTTGAAATATATTCATATGTTGATAAAATATTCATGATTGAAATAAATTGTTTATATAGTAAAAATCACATTTTTATTATGTGTATGAAGTATATAAAATATTCATGTTTGATATAAAATGTTTAAATAATAAAAATCACATTTTTATTGTATGGTTGAATCACTAAAAATACCCATGTGTTGAATAAATTAGTGGAACAATAAAAATCACATTTTTATCATGCATGTCAACTTCTAAAAATATTCATATGTTGAATAAATGGTTAGAACGATAAAAATCACATTTTTATCATGTACGTGAACTTCTAAAAATATTCATATGTTGAATAAATGGTTAGAATGATAAAAATCACATTTTATCATGTATGTGAACTTCTAAAAATATTCATACGTTGAATAAATGGTTAGAACGATAAAAATCACAATTTTATCATGTATGTGAAGTTATAAGAATATTCATATGTTGAATAAATGGTTAGAACGATAAAAATCACATTTATCATGTATGTGAAGTTATAAAAATATTCATATGTTGAATGAATTGTTTGAACAATAAAAATCACATTTTTATTATATATATAAGGGCTAAAAATATTCATGTGTTGAGTAAATAGTTCGAACAATAAAATTAACATTTTTATTGTATGTATAAATCGCTAAAAATATTCATGTATTGAATAAATAGTTCGAACAATAAAATTAACATTTTTATTGTGAATATGAGTCGCTAAAAATATTCATGTGTTGAAATAAACATTTGTTAGTATAAAATATTATTTTTAACACGACAATGAAGTGGAAAAGGTTTAGTCGACGAACGGATTATATATATATATATAAATATAAATTAAAATAAAACGAATAATGACGCTGCAGTTCGCATTTTGGAATCGTAATTTTAAACGATTATACCGAGAAATCTGACCATCGGATTTTCCCAAAACTTGAACCGTTGGGTCCGCTTTGAAAAGATCTTTCCAACGATATAAAATTTGTTAAGATCCAACAGTTAGATTTTCAGAAATGTGTAAATCAAATTTAATGAAAAACAGCGCCAGGGCCGCGTAATGGCCTGAAGCGTCGTTTAATTAAATTGAGCTATTTTATTATAAACAAAAATAGCGATATATCGTTATAAAATATTATAAACGATATGGAATGGAAATAAATCGATTTTACTTGGTTTGTTTGATATTTTGATGGTTGGATGTGTTTGACATGAAAATTATATTAATGAACTGAATTGTGGATGTCAAACAATTTAACCATGGAAAGAATTGATTTGAATTCTATATATACGTGAATTATTTGAAAGGCCGCGTTAATTCTCATTTCAAATAATTGATCGAAGATAAGAAGTCAAAGATATGAAGACGGTGCACGACGATAATCTTCACATCGAGTGGATGACTATTGATGCCTTTGATTGGAGTTGCTGCCTTAAAAGGGTTCCAGTGGTAGTTGTTCGAACGTATTTGTTGATTGTTCGGATGTGCGAGGGCCTCTCTCCTGTATTGGACATATGGGACGAGGAATAAGGTGCCTCCGAGTTCGTTCAAACCCAGAACAAACTTGTAAATGGACTATGTGTCTGACATTGGATTTTATTCAGTGTTGATTGATCTCTATTAAATATATATTTGTTTGGTAGTAGAGAATTTATTCTCTTGCTTAACACCTTTCTCTGAGACGTACGAGCTCAGAGGTTATATATCGATAGACATCAGTTGCATGGAGTGAATTGCCTGTGTGGCATGCTGAGATGCAGTGATCAAGGCTTTTGTTGAAAAGCAGAGCCTTGTGGTTGATGATCAAAGCACGACTTTATATAGCATAGCTTTGTGTAGCGTTAATTAGTGATCCTTACACCACGGTGTGAACCAAAAACGGGTTGAAGGATCCCAGGGAGGACATACGTTTCTTTCTAGCTAGAAGTGGTGTCATGGTATGGAGCCCAGACATTTTTACTTATGTGGATGATGGAAAGCGAGGTAACTCAGATATATCGGTCACTACGGGGCCGATGGATGGATTTACGCCCCATATGGCGGGGAAACGTATTGTTCAGGAAAACTTATCCATTAACGTATGTGTGGACCGGCCCTGGCAGATCCTAGGTGCAGTTGACTGTTGCTTGAGACATGGTAGGCTAGATTGTCTCGAAATCGGTAAGGACGATCCCTTGCCTTGGTTCACGATGGAAATCCAACTTCCAATACGCCATTATGCGATTTTTATTGTAGAGCCTAGTATGGTGACATAGTGGGATGGGGCACTTCTGCCGTCTATGACTGATATTGTAACATCCTGTATTTTTACGGTATATTAATTAATTTATTTAATTATTTAAATAATGATTTAGAGATTTAAATGGTCGTGTAATTAAATAATATTGAATATTTAATTAATATAAATAATATAATAATATATTTAATCCTGAAATAATAGGAATTAAGTTGAATTCACAATATTGTGTGAATTGAATTATTTATAATATATAATTTAGTTTAGAATTTGAATTATATTAACGAATTCATTATTTAAAGGAAGTTCGAATGTATAATTATAATATAATTATAATCGAGCTCGAAATGGCGCAGCAGTTCGTAATTTGGCGATTCGAACTTTAAACGAATATATATAATCCGTTTTAAGTCGGATTTCTGTGAAACAAGAAACGTTCGGAGCTAGTGACGTATATTTTTCTAATGGAAGAGAAAAATCGAGATTTCATCATGTAGATTTTGAGTTATGTCCAAATCAAATTTTCGAAAAGTCTCTATAGAATTCCTTTATAATTTATAGTGATTTATTTATATTATAAATGGATTTTCAATATAAATCGAATATCGATTCAACCGGGATTTGAATATCGAGTTATAAATCCAGTTGGAGCTATATGATATTCTATTGTGAATATATATATATATGATAATATAAATTTATTTATATTTAATTTAATTATTTTTAAATATATTAATATTTAAATGGGTTTATTTAGAGCTTTAAAAATAAATGTTTTTGCAAACGAACTCCGTTTTTGACGAAACTAATTTTGTTGGATCAGGACTATTAATTTTTTGCTAGATTTCAATTTCCGTGATTTTTGGAGTCATTGTGTGGCCGTATGGATATTTAATATGAAAAATAGTTAGTATTTTGATGGTTAAAAATACGCTGTGTGAGAAAACGGAGTCGGAATTCGACAAAACAAGTTTCGATGGGTCCGTAATGTCGAACTGAAGGTGTATGTCCATTTTCGTGATTTTTGGGTATCGTGTGTGATCATAGGAATTTTTAGACTGATAAATCAAGTTAAAAATCAAATATAAATTAAAATAAAATAAGTAGCTAACCTTGTAAGCTATCATATATCCTATAAATACTCCTTCCTAAACCTAATGACAAGTCCATGCTTCTTTATTTTCTTCAGCCGCCACCATCTCTTCATAAAACGTGAAAATGGAGTCTTCAAAAATTCCAAACAATTCACAATGAAATGTATAAATCATGAAATCAATACTCGGATACTTTTTATGGAAGAAGCTTTGGTTCTATACTCTTTTCATTGGGATCGAACCCATTTTCGCACTCAATCAGTATCCAGCGAGCGTTAGGGTTCGAGCAGGTTGGAAATTCAGGGAGAGTTGGTCGATTTCGTTGTTATATTGGGATTTGGGGTTCAAAAAGGAGGGTTTGGTTAAGTATTGGAATTTTATGTAATTGAAAATGTCGCACCTGACAGTGGGTATCGCGGAAAAAGTAGTCGACGCATTTTTGAGGAATGGTGCGAGCTTCATGAAAGTAGGATGGGGGTGTTGAGATCGAGGAGACGTGAAGTTAGGAGTTAGTTTCATGGAGTGTTATGGAGTGATGATCGAGATATAGGGAATGGAAGAATTAGAAATGGCGTGTTTATCAAGACACGACAGTTATTTTGGGAAGGACGCACTATTCATAGCGGGTATTGGTTTGATGGGCCATAAATTAAAAGGTGAAGCCCAATTTTTATGTGAAGGAAATTTAGTTTAGTTTAAATATAATAGTGTATCGGGTTGTAACTTTACATGCACCCACGTTATCAGAATTTTGAACGGTCTGATCCGTTGGGATTGTATGGACGGCGGCTACACACTGGAACTAACTGGGAGTGAATTGGAGCTCGTTACAATTTATAGAGAAATTAATTGTCTGATCTGAATCAACGACAATTATCGTCATTTAACGATGATCGTTCAATGTGAGTATAACTCACTAACTCTGCACAGTTATATTTTTGTAAAGTATTTATAGAATTGATAAATGATTGTTGATTGCTGTGTGTTGATTGTCTGGATGAACTGTTAGTTAATTGATTGAAATTATCGATATAGTTATATATATAACATTAATTAAATATTGATTTTGTTTAGCAGAATATTTCATATTGAAATGAAATTGATGTTAATTATATTGTTTAACATCTGTGGATGCAGGGAAACAGGTTGGAGGGATCCAACTGGATTCCTCAATATTAATATTACTGTTTTTCATATATTGTGATATATGATGTGTTATATATAATCTGTGATTGATTATAATGTGGTTGGATGACACTGGTCTTTTTCATTGGTATTTTGAATATCGTAAGTGATACTGGAATGAAAAAGGAATGTTCAAAGTATATATTGAATAAAATCACAGGATTTTATAAAAAAGGAATTTATTTGTAAAACAAATAGAATTGAAAAGGGAAAATTTATTTAGAAAATAAATAGAATTATAAAAGGAATATTAATTTAGAAAACAAATAGAATTGAAAAAGGAATATTTATTTAGAAAACAAATAGAACTGAAAAAGGAATATTTATATAGAAAATAAATAGAATTATAAAAGGAATATTTATTTAGAAAATTTATAGAATAATTATAAAAGGAAATATTTATGAAATAAATAGAATTATAAAAGGAAATATTATTGGGTAAATAACTATATTATAAAAGGAAATACTTGAAAAATGAATAGAATTGTATAAAAAGAAAATTTTACATTAGGAAGCTTTAGACCCGTTCTTTGCACACGGGTATAACATGATATGGATTTTAAGTGAATATTTAATAGAAATCTGTTTTAACAGATAAAGTAAGAAGATTTTATTTATAAATAATGTTTTATAAATTAAGTAAAATATTTATCATTGGATAAATTGGATATATAAAATCTGAATTTATATAGAGAAGTAAAATCGGTTTCAACACTGATATTTGAACTGGAATTCAAACTTGGTATTTAAAAAGGGAATTTGAACGAGATATAAAGTGTTAGAAGGAAAAATAAGATTTGTATGATTAATTCCGCAAATAAAAATATAATTAGAGTTAAATCAAATATGAGTTTCTCGAATTAGAGTTAATCGAATAGAGTTCATTGATTAGAGTTAAGCGAATAGAGTTAATCGAATATAGTTTATTCGAAAGGAGTTAATCGAATATAGTTTATTCGAAAGGAGTTAATCGAATATAGTTTATTCAAAGAGAGTTAATCGAATATAGTTTATTCGGAAGGAGTTAATCGAATATAGTTTATTCGAAAGGGGTTAATCGAATATAGATTATCCGAAAGGAGTTAATCGAATATAGTTTGTTCGGATGGAGTTAATCGAATATAGTTTATTCGAAAGGGATTAATCGAATATAGTTTATTCGAAAAGAGTTAATCAAATATAGTTTATTCGGAAGGAGTTAATCGAATACAGTTTATTCGAAAGGAGTTAATCGAATATAGTTTATTCGAAAGGAGTTAATCAAATATAGTTATTCAAAAAGGAGTTATCGAATAGAGATTTATTCGAATGAGAGTTATACATTGGAATTTGATTATATGGATTTTGAGAAAGTACTATTTACTTTCTGATTTTTAATCAAAATTTATTTATTTAGTTATAAATTGCCTATTTAGTTATTTAGTTAAATTAAGGGATAAAACTTACATTTTGAAGTTAGATATTCCAGAAGTAGGGATTATAACGCTATAGTTATAATCAATGTTTTCAATAAAGAAGTGGATTTGTAAATAGAATCCGAGAGTTATGAAGGAAGTTTATTGAAGATTTAAAAGGTGAACCTTTTCTATTTCGACTTTAGAAATGTTGTTCAGTTAAGGTCTGAGAGGTAGTTATACCCCAACTTGATTGACTCCATTTTAACTAAGGAATGGTTAAGGTTCGACAGTGAAGGTTGGTTAAGTGAATTTATTTAATGAGTGTAATGTTTTGAGTTGGCATAATGAGGTTTTATTTAAACATCTATTTAAATCCAAATGTAGGAGTTTTGTAAATGTTTTCCAAATAAGAATCAGAAATGTTTTCTAATATACAAAGTAAGAAATGGAAATGTTTTCCAATGTTAATAACGTATATTTTCTAAATTTAGAAAATAAGAAATGTTGAATATATGAAAACAGGAAATGAAAAATGAATTAATTAATGAACTAAAGAGATAAATGTTAAATGATGATTGATCGATATAATTTCCATCTGGAAATAATATCATTGTTTGCACACGTGTTTTTCTTTGATAGTTAACTCACCGACTATTGAAGTTTTTGACCATTTTTCCGTCGTCAATACAGAGAGACCGGGTTCAGATTCATTATCTGAAAACCATTCTGTATGGACATTAGCGTTGCGAATCAAATATGATGAAGATAATTGAAGATGGAGTTATGCAAGGGTTGTTCTGGCGATCCTAGGTAGAATTACCTAAGATGGATTTAAAGAATAGTGCCTTTGGTTTGTCCAGTCCCATGACGACCTGTATGGAAGAATGCCTGACAAAGTATATTTAATAGATCGCGTAAGTTGATCTCTTCAAACATATTTATGTTTGGTTGCGGAGGAATTCGTTTCTCCTAGCTATATACCCATGGTATGTTTGGGGAGATCAATTTGTGATTTGGCTGGTATGACGATGTGACATTCAAAGTAAATAAAGGTATGATCTATACGTTATGGCCTCTAGCCTCACAACCAGGAAATGATATAAAATCCGGTAGGCCGCATGGCTAAGTGGTTGGCTACCAATTAGGGTGTATTGTCACCTGATCTAGAGTTTCATTTACTTCTTTAACCTATTTTGATGTTGTCTCTTTCGGGAAACGGTTGCTGATCCCAACCGTTGGTGATAATACATTCAGTACACTCAAGAGAAATGAGTGACCAGTCATGTTTAGCCTGGGTTACAAGATGTTCTTGTCGAACCCGGTGTATTCCTCTCTAGAGATACACTGCCGGAAGGTGGTCCCATACGTTGCCAGTTGGAATTCATTACCCAATAAGCGCCCACTGTTTTTGATTATATATTATGTATGTGGAACGTGAGATGAAAGCGTTCTGCTAGATGATTATTATATTGTGGTTGATAGGCACTATTATAATATCAAAAGGATTTTGATATAAAGATTATCGTTTCTTTCAAAAGGATTTTTGAAAGTTGAATCAAGTGTTTTGGATTCTCATAAGGGCAAAACCCGTTCCGTGTTATATGGCATGGTCTTATGAGATATCGTTTATTTTCTCAAACTATTTTAAATTATTTACTCACACCAGTCCCATGACTGACCGAGAGTTTATTTTGTTTTGTTTTCCCTAAACTCTTGGGTGCCCAATTTTGTACGGGTAGTGTAACGCCCCACGTCCATTAGTGTCACTCTCAAAGGGAATGCATTAACTTCCATGGAGCGTATTTAATGTATAGAACAGAATATAACAAGACAGATACTTATATTGGTACTTGAAAATTTTAAAACAACTTTTATTGCAGCGGAGAAATAGTTTGATTACAACAACTTCATAAACCAACAGAAAAACCAAGTACACTTAATATCCATCTTGACAAATTGTTTTCTGAGTACATAAAGTAAAAAAGCATAACCCCAACATAAGTAACCATAAAAGAGATGAGCTAAACTTTATTTTCATCAATCCAAGCACTTCCAAAAGAGAGAGAAAGAGATCCAAGATCAAGCTCCACTAGTACTAGTCCCACCCTGAGAACCTGGGGGGGCGGGGGGAGGGGGAGTAAGGAAAGAGGCGAAAACAAAGGGGATCAGACATAAAGTCTGGCGAGTACCATAACTTTAACAATGTAATTATTAAATTAATTAGTATAAGGCATAAACTGGTAAAACAAGGAACGACTGTGAAACAAATGGGCAAGGCAAAGCAAACAAGAGGAATATTCTAGCGTTAATCTCGCTCCTATTCGCTATAGGATAATTACTATACTGCACTAATGCTAATTACACTGCACCATTACTAGTCACCCTAAATGTTGATCCCGCCCACTGAACAAAATAATAATAATGGTAGTTTCGTGTACCCCTAGTTGTCTTCATAGGTGTCGTCTGCCCCTATCTCCACTAGTTGTACCCACTACGCTCCCCGTTCTAATTACAATGTTTATTCATAATATAGTAGTTATACTCCTAGCTGTCTTCATTGGTGCCGTCTGCTCCTATCTCCGCTAGTCGTACCCACTACCTTCCCCATTCTAATTACAATGTTTATTCATAATATGGTAGTTATACTCCTAGCTGTCTTCATAGGTGCCGTCTGCTCCTATCTCCGCTAGTCATACCCACTACCTTCCCCATTCGATCGGCTCCCTAACTCGTAGATACCCATGCTGGTCCCACAGTGCGGTGTATCACTTCCCAAAGTGGCAACCCGATACTACTAAAGATGCACGGCTTATACCTACACGATGCAACAAAGTCTTACCTACTAGCCCGGGCCCACGCACGCACATGACCCCATTGGACTTGCGTTGCCACCGCTAACCTGTTTTGACCTCTTACAATTAAACCCAGTAAGCGTGTCCCGTCCTCGACTTGGGTCGAGCTCACAAAGATACTTAATGGGTTACTGGTTTGAAAAGGGCCCCCATGCCTGACCCAAGCTTTCCACCTATGCTTGGTCCCCACTAAGGTTTCCCACTTAACCCCATTCTTATTCATGTCTTCTTACATGTTTCAACTTAGTTAAGTGTTTATAATTATATCCCACATGTCACCCATGTTACCCACTTATCAAATCAACATGTGTTATTGGTTAGGCTTGTCTTAACCCTATCCGTTTATCAGATCAATATATATATATTATTGGTTAAGCTGGTCTTAACCCTATCCACTTATATATTATTGGTTAAGTTGATCTTAACCCCATCCACTTCTATATTATTAGTTAAGTTGGTCTTAACCCTATCCACTTATCATGTTTTACTTAATTTATGATTAAGTACATCTTAATTCACAAACGCATTGGTTAAGAAAATAACTCCCTTAGTATCAACCCCGTAGACCGAAATCAACATCAGATTGGTACTCAGAGAATTACTCACTCAACCAAACTTTTTATTTGTCATTTATATTCGTCTTTGATCAGCATTAATTAATTATTAATGCACAGACCTCTCACATTAAGTCAATTGCTTGTGGCCGCTCGATATGCCGGGCGGTTCCGGGCAGACTTCTACCACAAGCCAGACTTAACCTCGTGTCTAAGCACCATTTAATTTATGCCTTTGACCTCTCACATTAGACTACCCTTTGTGGTTGCTGGATTTGCCGAGCGGGTCCGGGCAGTCTTATACCACAAACGAGTCTAATCTCGTGTCTTAGGCCTTTATTACTCATTTAATTTATGCCTTTGACCTCTCACATTAGACTACCATTTGTGGTTGCTGGAATTGCCGGCCCGGCCCGGGCAGTCTTATACCACAAACGAGTCTAACCTTGTGTCTTAGGCATTTATTATTGCACATTATTATTCAACCCCAATTTGAATTAATATCCCTATTTCAAATTGCCAATAACTTCCAATTTAATCCATGTCTATAATTGTCACTTAAATTATGTCCATAATTACTATGCATATAAATTAGGCCAATTAATGTCTCAAATTAATTATATGCCTTTAAGCCATTTATGCCAATTTTTCACAATATACATATTTAATATTTTTCCATTATCCCATGTCGTTCGTACGTTGAACATGAAATATGTTAGACTCGCAAATAGTCTAACTCATAAAAAGGAAAGAGACATCGCAACTTGCATAACACACAAAACAGATCTAACTAGTATAACATGGATCAAAACTGGCATAATTATGATTCATATTAACATAAATTTGCATAATCAACACTTGCATAGGCAATAGTCATAAAACATAAATTCGTATAAACTATGTACTGTCATGGATCTAAATGTATAGATCAAAACATGTAATTGTGAACTTGCATATATGGGTATGGTTTTCCCGAGAACATGCATATGAATTTCATACAAACTTACATTCAAACTAGCATATGATTCACAAACAAAAATAGCATAGGAAATGGTCATAAATTTACATAAGTATGTTACTGCCATGGATCTAAATACAGATCTAATAAAAATGTGAACTTGTGCATAAGTATGGTTTTTCACCTAAACCCATGGATCTTAAATATAGATCTAATATAAAAATGTGAACTTGCATATAGATTCCTATTCAAACTTGCATATGAGTCTAAACATGGAAATTAATGTCACATGTTTTGCATACAAACTAGCATATGTATATATTTGACTCATTTATGAACTTGTGTACAATTCACATATAGACTTGCATAAGATTCACAAATTAACATATGATTTAACATCCAAACTTGTATAAGATTCACAAATTAACATACGAAATAGATCTACCAACATAAGAATCAAAGTTAAACCATCATCACGTGATTCAACAAACATGTTCTCATAATCCAATTACAACCCATCATAATTAATTTATTAATTATATTGTGAAAGAAACAGTACTCACAAACAAAAGAACAGTCTTGTTTTTCTGGGATCTGTATTCTGAAACTGAATTGCTCGCCTTTGATGTAGATTAATCGTTGTTCTAAATTAGATTTGATTTAATTGGATTCTTGCTTCTATCTTGCTTTTGAGTTGAAAGAGAGCGGCGACTACTCTAGGTTTACCATTGACAGCATGACGGTCTTAGGAATATTTTTGTGTGGCCTTAGGGTTTGGATTTAGGTTGCTTATATTGAAGTTTGATTTAATAGGAATCGTCAGACTAACCTAGAGCAAATCAAAGCCATTCAGACAAGATAGAATAGCCACATCAGTCCTAAATGACTCAGCAAAGAGTCAGAATCGTCACACAAAGAAAAACGTCAGATTTCAGATCTGACCCGAGGGGGAGGTCGACCCCCAGGTCGACCTGTATATAGGGAGGTCGACCCCCTGGTCGACCTGGCCTGGGGTAGGTCGACTCCCAGGTCGACCTGCCTTGGTATATAATTTTCTGACTTGTTTCATATAAATTTTGAAATTTTAGAAGGCCATAACTTCTTCATTCGAAGTACAATTCACATAAACTCGGACTCTATTTTAAGCAGAATTCTGAGACGAACGCAATGGCCCACCCCGTTTCCCTTAATTATCACATTTGAAATTAAGTATTCTTTAATTTGTTAATTTTAATATTCAAAATCACGGGGTGTTACATTCTCCCCACCTTAAAGGATTTCGCCCCCGAAATCTCCAAGTTAAGGAGAATGCATATCCTAATATACAATCATCCATCCACTCAACCATCAGACACAGGCATCGATTGTCCTTACAAGATTTCTAATGTTGTATGAACATATGCAAAATGTGTGTGTATGTGTTCCTTATCTAATGCCAAATCAGGCGGTCTACTGATTCAGTTGACCTCCTTAATGCAAATCATGATAGTGCCATGCATCCGTTATGTATGCGAAAGAATCCTATTGATACATACTATTTCTACATGTGCGCACGACCATTCATCAAAATACGACATCCATGTGAAAACACAACCATTATACATCCACTAATTTAAATATGCACACATATTTATATGCTATATGAGCTTGATTGAGCCGATCTAGTGCCTAATGTGTGTGTACATGTATCCACGAGCAACCACTAGCAACCACTTGCATCCATTTGCATCTACCAAACATAACATGTCTCAAACACATGTTTGCAACCATAGGGTTCTTCCTAACTAATGATTGAAGATATCATCGCCAAGACATCCTAAACGATAGGAGAAGTATAAACAAAGCGATAGAAAAAGGAGATGTTAGGAACATATCCTCAAAAAGAAAAGGGTACAACGTATGCATCTTGCTTTCCGTCTCCCAAGTTGCGTCTCATTGATCATCTCCCTATTGGATTTTCACCATCTTGACCTCTCGGTTGCGTAGCTTTATGTCCTCCGATCCAAGGATGCATGTAGGAGCTCGTCTAATCATGACGTCTCACTTCACTTCCACTTATCTAGGCATTCTCGGCTCCACTACTTCCGCGATATCTTGTAACACTTCCGCAAATGCGATACGTGAAAACATGTCATGAACATTACTAAGCTAGTTGCCTCTTCTCATGTCCTTCCAAAATCTAGGATATATAACCTCAAAAGATCTTCAAGGATTCTATTCAACCCTCTCCGTCCGTCCATCCGTCTGTGGATGATAAGCGATACTCGTACTTGCCTCCTTTTGCATATCACCTTTTCCTCTTGCACCTAAAACTGCTCCAAGCCCTGTCCCGAAAGCACTGGTATACACTGTGAATGGCTTACTTCCATCTGGAAAAACTAAAACTGGAGCGGTCTTCAAAACCCTCTTCAAGTGTTGGAAAGCATTGTCACAGTCAACATACCAAGCAAAAAAAATCAAGTTCTTCTTCGTTAACCGAGTAAGTGGGACTGATATCTTCGCGAAGTCCTTATTGAACTTCCTATAATTACCGGCCAACCCTAAAAAGATTTTTACTTCTGTTGCGTTCTTAGGAATCTTCCAATCTTGGGTTGCTACCACCTTTGTGGGATCCACAGCTATCCCTTCCTTAGAGACCATGTGTCCTAAGAACCTCACTTCTTTTCTCCAAAAGTGGCATTTGGAGAACTTAGCTTTGAGTTGATGCACTCGTAGGGTCTCTAAGATTTCCCTAAGATGTAGGGCGTATTCTTCTTCGCTTCTATAGAAAATCAAGATATCATCCACAAAGACTACCACAAACTTGTTTAGAAACTCCCTACTCATTAAGTCAACGAAGTATGCAGGTGCATTTGTCAAACCAAAAGGCATGATGAGCCACTCGAAGAAACTGTCAGGATTTCTAAATGCAGTCTTATTTGTGTTGTCTTCAGACACCCTTAGCTGATGAAATCCTGTAGCTAAATCCAGTTGTGAGAAAACTGAAGCACCCACCAACTGATCGAATAAATTATCTATCCTTGGCAATGGGTGTCTGTGAGCTTATTCAGCTCTCTATTGTCTACGCACAATCTAAGTGAACCATCAGCTTTCGCAGCAAAAACAACTGGAGTACCCCACTCCGAAATACTTCTTCTTATGAACCCCTTCTCAAGCAATTCTTTCACTTGCTTACTGAGTTCTCTTCTCTCCTTCGGAGCCATGTGTCGCACTGGTAATGCAACTGGCTTTGCATTATCTACTAGGTATATTTGAAAGTCTATCTCGCGCCTCAAGGGTAGACCCCGAACTTCATCGAAGACGTCACTATATTTATGGTCCAAACGAACAGATTCTAAATCATTGTTGGATGCGTCAAGGGATTCTAGGGTCACAAGAAATATCAAGGGTCTTTCCACAACGAGTCAACAATCTAGCTACTCTTCTTTCACAGTCTAGGATGGCACTGTATCTATCTAGCTAGCCAATCCAAGCCTAAAATCAAGCCGTATCCCATGAAGCCAAGAATGAAGGCGTTGCATTCAAACTCAACGCCCAAGATAGACACTCTCAAATCCTGACAAATCATCAAAAGATGAGCCGAACCATCAATAGGATTTGAGACTACTATGGGATCCGTAACTAGACTAGTATTTAGGTGCAGCGTTTCAACTAACGAAGCAGATACAAATGAGTTGAAGAGCCAGAATCAAACAAAGTTTGAACAGGATGATCAAAAAAAAACCAAACTTTCAACCAAGATATTTCTACCTCTATCAAGTATGCCAGCCGTGAGGGAACGCGTCTTCCCTCCAGAAGATCCTGTACTTTGTCCTTACCTTTGCCTTTTGCTTCTTTGGACGATCCTAATAAGATGTCCTGTTTCTCCATAACGATAACAACTAGTCTTCTTTTTCTTCTTATTTCTAACGTCTTTATTTAAGTAGTCCGGTATTTCACAAGTATGGCCCTTCCTTTTCTCTTGGCCCCTTGTTATCCTTACTACCTTTCTTTGGATCTATTTTCTTATCGTGTGTCCTATCCATGTCTCTCCTCTATATCCTCCATTCGTGACTTCCCACCAAAATGAGGCTTCGTCCTTTATTAACCAAGCAGCTAATTGAACCTTCTTCCCATTGTCTATCTTCAGGGTACCAACAAGTCCTCCACTTCCTTCTGGCTTTGACAAACGTCCCAGTCCCATGAAGTGGTTTTTCCGCCCATCGTACGGAAGTTCTTACATATCATAGGAATATCGTCTATACGCGGAGGAAGAAATTCAAAAAGGAAAGAGGAAGAGACTTAAAACGGAGAATTGAAGGAAAGATATAGGGCTCTTGGGGGTTATGTTTTTAAAACAAACTTTTCTCTTGAAAATACTCTCCTTAAAACATATTTCCGAAAGTATTTCTTTATAAAATGCTTTTGAAAAACAGTTTTTCAAAATCTCATATCTGTTCTGGTAACCTTCAGCTCTGATACCACGTGTAACACTCCACGTCCATTAATGTCACTCTCAAAGGGAATGCATTAACTTCCATGGAGCGTATTTAGTGTATAGAATAGAATATAATAAGACAGATACTTATGTTGGTACTTGAAAATTTTAAAAAAACTTTTATTGCAACAGAGAAATAGTTTGATTACAACAACTTCGTAAACCAGCAGAAAAACCAAGTACACTTAATATCCATCTTGACAAATTGTTTTCTGAGTACATTAAGTAAAAAAGCATAACCCCAACATAAGTAGCCATAAAAGAGATGAGTTGAACTTTACTTTTAGCAATCCAAGCACTTCCAAAAGAGAGAGAAAGAGATCCAAGGTCAAACTCCACTAGTACTAGTCCCACCCTGAGAACCTGGGGGGAGGGGGGAGGATGAAAAGAGGCGAAAACAAAGGGGGTCAGACATAAAGTCTGGCGAGTACCATAATTTTAACAATGTAATTATTAAAGTAATTAGGATAAGGCATAAACTAGTAAAACAAGGAACGACTGTGAAACAAATGGGCAAGGCAAAGCAAACAAGAGGAATATTCTGGCGTTAATCTCGCTCCTAATCGCTATAGGATAATTACTATACTGCACCAATGCTAATTACACCGCACCATTACTAGTCACCCTAAAAGTTGATCCCGCCAATTGAACAAAATAATAACAAGGGTAGTTTCGTGTACCCCTAGCTGTCTTCATAGGTGCCATCCGCCCCTATCTCCACTAGTTGTACCCACTACCCTCCCCATTCTAATTACAATGTTTATTCATAATATGGTAGTTATACTCCTAGCTGTCTTCATAGGTGCCGTCTGCTCCTATCTCCGCTAGTCGCACCCACTACCTTCCCCATTCTAATTACAATGTTTATTCATAATATGGTAGTTATACTCCTAGCTGTCTTTATAGGTGCCGTCTGCTCCTATCTCCGCTAGTCGTACCCACTATCTTCCCCCTTCGATCAGCTCTCTAACTCGTAGATACCCATGCTGGTCCCACAGTGGGGTGTATCACTTCCCAAAGTGGCAACCTGATACTCCTAAAGATCATGGCTTATACCTACACGATGCAACAACATCTTACCTACCAGCCCGAGTCCATGCACGCACATGACTCCGTTGGACTTGCGTTGCTACCGCTAACCCTTTTTGACCTCTTACAATCAAACTCAGTAAGGGTGTTCCGTCCTCGACTTGGGTCAAGCTCACAAAGATACTTAATGGGTTACTGGTTTGAAAAGGGCCCCCATGCCTGACCCAAGCTTTCCACCTATGCTTGGTCCCCACTAAGGTTTCCCACTTAACCCCATTTTTATTCATGTCTTCTTACATGTTTCAACTTGGTTAAGTGTTTATAATTATATCCCACATGGCACCCATGTTACCCACTTAACAAATAAACATGTGTTATATATGGGTTAAGCTTGTCTTAACCCTATCCGCTTATCAGATCAATATATTATATATTATTGGTTAAGCTGGTCTTAACCCTATCCACTTATATATTATTGGTTAAGTTGATCTAAACCCCATCCACTTCTATATTATTGGTTAAGTTGGTCTTAACCCTATCCACTTATCATGTTTTACTTAACTTATGATTAAGTACATCTTAATTCACAGACGCATTGGTTAAGAGAATAACTCCCTAAGTATCAACCCCGAAGACCGAAATCAACATTAGATTGGTACTCAGAGAATTACTCACTCAACCAAACTTTCTGCTTGTCATTCATATTCGTCTTTAATCAGCATTAATTAATTATTAATGCCCAGACCTCTCACATTAAGTCGATTGCTTGTGGCCGCTGGATATGTCAGGCGGTTCCAGGCAGACTTCTACCACAAGCCAGACTTAACCTCATGTCCAAGCAACATTTAATTTATGCCTTTGACCTCTCACATTAGACTACCGTTTGTGGTTGCTGGATTTGCCGGGCGGGTCTGGGCAGTCTTATACCACAAACGAGTCTAACCTCGTGTCTTAGGCCTTTATTACTCATTTAATTTACGCCTTTGACCTCTCACATTAGACTACCGTTTGTGGTTGCTGGATTTGCCGGGCGGGCCGGGCAGTCTTATACCATAAATGAATCTAACCTCGTGTCTTAGGCATTTATTATTACACATTTTTATTCAACCTCAATTTGAATTAATATCCCTATTTCAAATTGCTAATAACTTCAAATTTTAATCCATGTCCATAATTGTCACTTAAATTATGTCCATAATTGTCACTTAAATTATGTCCATAATTACTGTGCATATAAATTAGGCCAATTAATGTCTCAAATTAATTATATGCCTTTAAGCCATTTATGCCAATTTTTCACAATATACATATTTAATATTTTCCCATTATCCCACGTCGTTCGTACGTTGAACATGAAATATGTTAGACTTGCAAATAGTCTAACTCATAAAAAGGAAAGAGACATCACAACTTGCATAACACACAAAATAGATCTAACTAGCACAACATGGATCAAAACTGGCATGATTATGATTCATATTAACATAAATTTGCATAATCAACACTTGCATAGGCAATAGTCATAAAACATAAATTCGTATAAACTATGTACTGTCATGGATCTAAATGTATAGATCTAAACAAGTAATTGTGAACTTGCATATATGAATATGGTTTTCCCTAGAACTTGCATATGAATTTCATACAAACTTACATTCAAACTAGCATATGATTCACATACAAAACTAGCATAGGAAATGGTCATAAATTTACATAAATATGTTACTGTTATGGATCTAAATATAGATCAAATAAAAATGTGAACTTGCGTATAAATATGGGTTTTCACCTAAACCCATGGATCTTAAATATAGATCAAATATAAAAATGTGAACTTGCGTGTAGATTCCTATTCAAACTTGCATATGGATCTAAACATGTAATTTAATGTCACATGTTTTGCATACGAACTAGCATATGTATATATTTGATTCATTTATGAACTTGTGTACAATTCACATATAGACTTGCATAAGACACAAATTAACATATGATTTAACATCCAAACTTGTATAAGATTCACAAATTAACATATGAAATAGATCTGCCAATATAAGAATCAAAGTTAAACAATCATCACGTGATTCAACAGACATGTTCTCATAATCCTATTACAACCCATAATAATTAATTTATTAATTATATTGTGAAAGAAATAGTACTCACAAACAAAAGAACAGTCTTGTTTTTTTGGGATCTGTATTCTGAAACTGAATTGCTCGCCTTTGATGAAAATTAATCGTTGTTCTGAATTAGATTTGATTTAATTTGGTTCTTACTTCTATCTTGGTTTTGAGTTGAATGAGAGCGGCGGCTACTCTAGGTTTACTATTGATGGCATGACGGTCTTAGGAATATTTTTGTGTGGCCTTAGGGTTTGGATTTAGGTTGCTTATATAGAAGTTTGATTTAATAGGAACAGTTAGATTAACCTAGAGCAAATCAAAGCCATTCAGACAAGATAGAATAGCCACATCAGCCCTAAATGACTCAGCAAAGAGTCAGAATCGTCACACAAAGAAAAACGTTAGATTTCATATCTGACTCGAGGGGGAGGTCGACCCCCAGGCCGACCTGTATATAGGGAGGTCGACCCCCTTGTCGACCCCCTGGTCGACCTGGCCTAGGGTTGGTCGACCCCCAGGTCGACCTGTCTTGGTATATAATTTTCTGACTTGTTTTATTTTAATTCTGAAATTTCGGAAGGCCATAACTTCTTCATACGAAGTCCAATTCACACAAACTCGGACTCTATTTCAAGTAAAATTCTGAGACGAACGCAATGGTGCAACCCGTTTCCCTTAATTCTCACATTTGAAAATAAGTATTCTTTAATTTATTAATTTTAATATTCAAAATCACATGGTGTTACAGGCAGTAAAGTAGTCAGGATTTTACAGATACAGAGAGCTTGGAGCAGGTGGCTTCAGGATTATATAGCAGTTGTTTATTTCCGCTGTGTTATAAGTGCTATACTTTGATAATGGTTTGTATATTCAAGTACATATTTGTATTTCAAAGTTATGTTATATAGTATATTTTATTCGTTCCGCTGTGAGATTCGTGTTTACTCTGATATTGTATGTTCTTCTTCTTTTTCTATTCTAATTTTCTATCTTATCTATCCTCACCCTCTAACTTTTTTCATTAACTATCCGGTATTTCCGATGCTTGGATAATCGACATTGAGTTTATGTTGATAACCGTATCGCAAAAACCCGGGTCATTGTAGTTGGTATCAGAGTTGAAGGTTAAGTAATTAACTTGGCTCTGTGGCGTGACTTAGTAGAGATGGGTTTAGAAATACCCTAGATTGAGTTGAGTGTATATATATGAGCGCGTATTTGTTATTCAATATAAATTTTTTTTATATTGTGTAGATTTATTGATTGAGTTGTTTATGAGTTCTGGTCGATCAGTTTGATCCACTATATCGGTAGGGGTTTATAAACACTCGAATACGATGAACCGACACTGTATGTTTTGAAAAGAGGGTAATAAAATAATTTTACCCAAAATATATTTTGGTATAAACAAAGTATAGATATTTGAAATATTATCGTATATTGGATGTGTTGGTTGTGATTATAATCAAATGAGATTATAAAAGTAAATTGGTTATGTACATAACCAATCAGAATTCATATAGGTGAAATATATGAAATCGAAATGAATTAAATCTGGATTAAAATCAGAATTTGGAATTAAAATTCCGAAAACATGAAAATTTTTTGTAAATGGAAAGAATTAAGTATAAGAGAATTTTAAAATCTGGGAGATTTTAGAAATGTTTTCCAAGCATTGGGAATTGTATTTTGAAATAGATTTCAAAATGGAAGTATTTAGAAATGGTTTTAAAAGTGATATAGTATTGAACTCACTTCGATAGCTGGGAAATAACCCTGATGATGAATCACGACATCATTAGTGTTCATTTTTGAGTTGCTAAGTGACGGATTACTACCAAATATTTTGTTTTTGAATTGTTTTGTGAAAAGAAAGTTGTTTTGAATCCTGAAAGGGGATATATGGTTTTCTAAAAGTTAAACTATTTGAAATTCCTTGGGGAAGATTGTTTAAATTAACACAAATTAAATTAGAATTTGTAAAAGAAAATAGAATTAGAAATTGAATTGAAACCAGTTAAGTGGAAAATGAATTGAGATAGAAAATATCGAATTAGATTGGATAAGAGACAATCCGAAATGGAATTGGACTAGTAAGTTAAGAGTACAAATTAAAAATGGAATCTGAGTAAAGAAATGAATTTGGTTTGGGTATGACCAAATGATTGGGATGACATTGGTATATGCAGAACTGGTAACATATGGAAAGGATATATTGATATGCCCGACAAAAAGGTACCAGTTTATATTATATATGGGTTTGAGATTTTGATGAGCCGAATTAGCAAACCGCTTGGCTGATTGATTTTCTTTTGGGTTGAAGAAGGCCTAGAGAGGCGAGTTGGAGTTTGAGCTATTGACCAGTACAAAGGAGGTGATGGCAAAAAATTTCGAAAAGTTAAGATGTTAGAAAATTTTCAGGATTTTTGAAAATTTCGTTAGTAGGAATGAATAAATATTTAATTGAAATTAAATTGGTTCAGTTGAACCTGAAGTTAAAGAAGTAAACAAATAATTTTTACCCAGTTAATAGGGTTTGTTGTAATAACTCGGAAATCCGAGCTAATTTAAAATTTTTATTTTGGCAATTTTAGCGAATTTTGAATATTTAAAATGAATCATTTTAAATAATAACGACAGAAAATATATTTTCAACGAAGTTAAAACGAATAAATTTATTTTAATTATATAACGAGCCTAAAATGGCGCGTTAGTTCGAAAATTCTTCGATTTCAAAATTCAAATGAATGTATAGGATTCAAAATAAAATAGATTTTAGCGAAACCAAAAATATTTGAATCTATTTGAGAATATCTTTCCAACGAATCCGAAAAATTGAAATTAGTGGGGATAAAAAGTTATGCCCAGTTGAAAATTCAGAATAGTCGCTATGGAATTTTAACCCTTAAAATAGCCATTTTGCAAACGACCTCTGTTTTCGACGAAACCACTTTTGTTGGAACCAGAATGTCAAATTATTGCTAGATTCCAAAATCGTAATTTTCTGAATCAATATGTGAGCGTGGCGAAGGAAAACGTGTTTTAACAGTTTCAGTCAATTTTGATCGACCAGAAAATGACCATTTTTCAAACGGTCTCATAATTTGACGAAATTAGTTCTGTTTGGACCGTATCATCAATACGAAGCTAGAAATAATTTTTCTGGAATTTTTAGAGCCCGTATGTGGCCCTGGTAAATTAAAATGTGCTTTCAAATTCAATATATATTGATTTATGTTTTGAATTTGATAAAAACTGATCATAACAACCGAACTGGCTCACGATACATATCCCATTGTGTTCGGAATGGGGGTAATTAGCTAAGGGCGACAGTCGTTGGACCCGATTTTGAGCTCGTATGCGAAAGCACATATTTAAGAATTAAAATATTAATAAAATAATATATATATATAAATCGCCCCTCCCGTTTATCTCCCCAAAACCTGGTCAACACCTATCCCCATTCGTTTTCTTTCAGGAATGAATAAATAAAAAGGAAAAAAACAAATTGAACCCGCCGTTGACCCCGTCACTCCAGCCATCCACGACCGCCACGCCTACGCCAGAGCAGCTCCCTCCTGCGGCGCATCCTCCCTCCGCTCCACCCCCATCGCCTCTTCCCCCAATTCAAACCTAATCGAATCCTGAACCCCCCAAATCTGTGAAACCCAACCACCTGCCGCCACTCCCAGGGCCACGCCCTCCAACGCGCTAGTCAACCCGCCACCAACGCCAGTGAGCGCACCCCTTCCCTTTCCAGTCGACGACAACAACAGTTCCCCCTCCTCAGAGGAAGAAAAAAAATCGATTTTTACTGTAAGTTTTTCTTATTTTTAGTGTTTATTTAGATCTGATTTTTATAGGCGAATATAGATCTGATTTGCAACGACCCCAAACCCCGTACTGACGGTGGCGAGGGTAATCTTTGGAATATAACACGTAAACAGATAACAGCAGGGCAGAAATAAATAAATACACCAGATAATGTAATCATCAGATTTACACAGTATACAGGATCATACTTAGTACTAATACAGTTCAGCTATACATATATGTCTACAGCGGAAAATAAACATAATATGTACAACAGGAGCTGAACAACATATAAAGAAATAAATGATAGAATCCATCTTCAGCTCCAGCTATCCAGAAAGAGCCTGTTAAAATCTGAATACAAGGCTGCCCATGTAGAAAAGGGGCACCCGATTTTGCAAGTGAAACAAACTACGAGTCAGTCATGGGACTGGTATGAGAAATCTACTTAACACACTATACAATTGGCTAATCTCAGGACCACACCACTTTCACGGAACGGGTTTACTCCATTGGATTGCCAGTGCTTTAAAACAAATAAATCTTTTAAAAATCGCAATGCTTTTCATAAAAATGAAGCCATTATAAGACTCAGTTCCCATCACACAATGCAACACAAACCGGAGGATAGAGTTTTACCTTATAATGGCCAAAATATGCTTGATACGAATAAAACAAAAGAATTTGATATTATTACTAGTGTTTATATGTTTCAAAAGCAATTTCGAATCATAACTATCAATCATAGACGGCATGGGCACCATATATCATGTCGCCATATATATATATATATATATATATATATATATATATATATGTATATATATATATATACAATCAAAACCGCACGACGACGTATTTTGAAATTGGATTTCCGTCATGAACCAAGGCAAAAGATAGTCCTTACCGAATTCGAGACGCTCTAGCCCGCCCATCAGGACCCAGACTCAAGTAGGCCCTTGGAGCGACAGGGTCGGTCCACCGATGTGGGTAAAAATTCCTGAACACTGCGTTTCCCCGCCCTTTGGGGCATAAGTGAGCCAACGAATGACTCCATCGGTCCCGGATCGACCGATATATCCGAGGCGCCTCGCAACAACAACAACCACATAGGTGAAAATAATATAAATGTCAGCCAGTTCAAGCACCAACACCACCTCTAACTAGAAAGAAACGCATGCCCTCCCTGGGGTCCTCTCCCGTTTCTGGTTCATACCGGGGTGTGAGGTTCGTGAATTCACGTTATACACAAAGCTACGCCACACAGGTGGTTCTTTGATCATCAACCACAAGAATTTGCTTTTCAACAGAAGCCTCGATCACTGCATCTTAGCATGCCACATAGGCAATTCACACCATGCAACTGATGGCTATCAATCACACAGAATGAATTCCAATGTCAGACACACAGTCCATTTGCAAGTCCGTTCTGGGTCTGAACGTATGCCTCGCATACCCATCGATCTCCACGTACGTCTGGACGACCACCACTCATTATCCATATTTCGGGATGCCTCCCAATCAGGACATCAGTTATCATCCAACCGAGGTGAAGATTTCCGGTCTTCAACCACCGTCTTCATCTTCGATTTCTTATTGTCGATTTAATTATTCAGAATGGGATAAACCCGGTCTTTTTGAGCAACTCGCGTATATAATAAACAAGTGCTAAACAAACACAACATACGCATCATTTCAATTCATTAGTCACTAACCGTAAAACACTAAGAGAACGGTTTCCCAAATATTAACCCCGAAGGCCGAAACCAACATCAGATCAAAACCCAGGAAAGCATTCGACTTAGCTATCCTTTAGTTAATTTCTAAATTTCATATTCCATATCGTTTATAATATTTTATAACGATTTATCGCTATTTTTATTTATTTAAAAACAACTAATTCATTCAAACGACGCTTCAGGCCATAACGCGGCCGTGGCGCTGTTTTTCTTCAGATTTGATTTACACATATCTGAAAATATAACCATTGGATCTTCACAAAATTTATATCATTAGAAAGATCTTTTCAAAACGAATCCAACGGTTCCAGTTTTGGAAAAATCCGACGGTCGGATCTCCCGATACAATCGTTTGAAGTTTTGATTTCAAAATACGAACTGTAGCGTCATTATTTGATTTGATTTAATGATATATATATATATAAATATATATAATCAATTCTGACGCTGTTTTTCTTCAGATTTGAATTAAACATTCCAGACAATCCAACCGTTGGATCTACACAAAGTTGGTGTCGTTGGAAAGATATTTCCAAAGCGAACCCAACGGTTTCAGTTTCGGGAAAATCCGATGGTCGGATCTCCCGCACTAATCGTTTGAAATCACGGTTTCAAAATACGAACTGCAGCTTCGTTATTCGATATATTTCAATTCTATTTATATATTTATATATCGATTCTTCAATTTCAAAACTATATTCTTTTCATACATTTGATAAAAATGATATTTTTATCCAACCGACAATTATTTCAACACTTCGCTATTTTTAACAATTCATGTATATAGTAAAAATGTGATTTTTATTGTAAAACAATTCATTTCAAAACACAATTATTTTATATAGTTCATATAGGTGATAAAAATATGATTTTTATTATAAAACAATTTATTTCAAAACACGAATGTCTTTCAACACATGAATTTCTATTCAACGAATGAATTTCTATTCAACACATGAATGTTTTCTATAGTTTGTATATATATATATATATAGTAAAAATGTGATTTCTATTGCAAAACAATTTATTTCAAAACACTACTATTTTATATAGTTCATATAGATGATAAAAATATGTTTTTTATTAGAAAACAATTTATTTCAAACACGAATACCATTCAACACATGAATTTATATTCAACGAATGAATTTCTATTCAACACATGAACGGTTTCAACATATGAAAATAATTTCAACAAATGAAAATAATTCTAACACATGAATATTTCAGAAAATTTCGGCAGCATAACGGCAGGGTAGTTAAAACCGGGGCCGTCCCTAGTACGGCTCCTCGCTCTACCTTAAAGCCTCGCAGCTTTTGACAATGGGGATTTCATGCATCTAGTTCGCACGCAGGCGGCATGTATATTTTTTTCCATTTCCACAAACTAATCCTATGTGGTTTCAACCAAATAAT
Organism: Allium sativum; assembly: GCA_030737875.1. NCBI lineage: Eukaryota > Viridiplantae > Streptophyta > Magnoliopsida > Asparagales > Amaryllidaceae > Allium > Allium sativum. The sequence continues at coordinate 841,710,971 of CM060926.1, forward strand.
TCTCAACCACAAACGGGTATTTTTCAACCACAATCAATCAATTTTAACCACAAACAATTTTAATCAACCATTCGCTATCAATTTTCACACCAATCACAACCAATAAATATCGTCCATGGTTTGTGGACGAGGGGCGTGTGTGTGTATATATATATATATGTATATATATGTATATATATATATATATATGAGCATTTCACTTCTATTCAACACATATATAATTTTCACAACGCATATATAACTTATATATCGAACGTACAACTTATACAACGCTTATACATGAGGTGTAGAACTCTTATATAACTCATACATCGACTTCATAATTTATACATCATCGTTTTCCATATCGTTTATAAATTAGAAATCTCACATTGGGTTCCACTCCACCAAAAATAGCAGAAGGCTCAGAAAAATATGCGGTCTCTTCTAAAATGTAGAAGACGTCCACACGAGTCCACTGTCTCTTGTTTCACCGAATTTCGTCAACAAACGAAAAAGATATGATTTTCACAGTGAAATCAAAAACCGTAGCGCTTTAAACTGCTATTAAATAGTTTAAAAATAAAAACTGCCGTACCTCAACTGAAATGTTCAAAACTAGGTTTTGAATTTTCTTTGAATTCGCGCAATGATACGTCGATCGGGTTGCGCGAGGTCGAAGGGGGAGGTGAGGCGCCCGTTCGCCGGAAGTGGGCCCCAGTTCGGTCGCCAGATGTGGCCGCGGCGGCGAGATGAAGGGCTCGACTTTCGAGCTCGAATTCTCCTCCAATAATGAACGAAAAAATCCAAACTATATATGGATTTGAAGATCTTCTCTAGCTCTACAAAATCTTCAACTGGAGCTCGGTCTAATTTCGCGTGGATTGATCAGAAAATGAACGGGAAGATTTTGAAGCTTTTCTGTCGTCAATCGGGTGAAGAGAGAGAGGATTTTCCTTTTTTTTATAAAATTCTGATTGGCCGGGAGATTTTAAAAGAGGGTTTTCTAACATGACCTCCAATCCAAACCCAACGACTGTCGTCCCTAGCATTTTACCCCCATTCCGAACACAATGGGATATGTTTCGTAGGCCCATTCGACTATTTCAGTCAGTTTTCCTTCAAATTAAAATATAATATAAAACATTCAATATTTAATTTGAACGTACATTTCAATTTGCCGGGGCCACATATTGATTCTAAAAATTCCCGAAAAATAAATCTAGCTATGTTTTGACGATACGGTCCCAACAAAACTAGTTTCGACGAATTCTGAGATCGTTTGAAAAATGGCCTTTTTCTGGTCGATCCAATTTAATAGAAATCGACCCAACACATTTTCCTTTGCCACGCTCACATACTAGCTTCAAAAATTATGAAATTTGAAACCTAGCAATAATTTAACATCCCGGATCCAACAAAAATGGTTTCGTCGAATTCCGATGTCGTTTGCAAAATGGCCATTTTCATGGGCTATATAAACTCTATAGCGACCTTTCTGAAAATTCATTTGGCCATAACTTTTGCTTCTCGCTATGAAACTTCGATTTTTCAGATTCATTAGAAAGATATTCACTAACAGATTTAAATATTTTTGGTTTCACTCAAATCCGTTTTGTTTTGCACCTGGTACAATCAGTCAAAGTTTGAAATGAAAATTTGAAACTACCGCGCCATTTCAGGCCTTGTTTATAATTCAAAGTAATTATATTTATTTTCAACTTCGATTCAAACTTACTTTTCATCATTATTATTTAAAATATTTATTTTAAATACTTAAAATTCTCTATTTTAGCCAATTTAAAAATTTTAATTTGGTTCAGATTTTCCGGGTCGTTACAATCTCCCCCACTTAAAACTTTTCATCCCCGAAAAGGAACAATGTCGAAAGTGGTTTGATTAATTAACTCTACATTCAATCTGGCTTCCATTCTCCAACTTTTCAGTTTCTGAGAATTTTCAAATTCTTCAAAACTTTTGCTAACACCCGGAATTTTTGAAAAATTTCGCCATAACCTCCTTTGTATGGGGAGGGGTTTGGAAATTTATTGGGCCGTATTAGGTACTCAATAAATCCTATAAAGCATACACATATTTATAGTGATATATTCTGGTGTTTATAGGGGAGCGTGTATAGATAATAACTCCAGAGAATAAATTCTCGTCACCCTGTCAAAGCCTGAGGGAGTGTGTATTTTTAACTGCTCCAGAGAATAAATTCTCATCACCTCGTCCCGTATGGGAAATAAATAATCCATGTGCCGTATCTAATGACTAGAGAGACGTGATTATTGTCAACTCCAGACCCGTGTGGGTTTTTTATTAATCTGGCAATTTATCGTTACATTTTATATGGTCCATATCAGTCATCAGTTCAACCTGTAATATATAGTCATCGCCATACAAGCCTCTCACTCGTATGGTAAATCTTCCACCTCGTCACACAAGCTCCAAATGCTTATGTGGTATATGATGAAGTATGCCTTTTCTTCAAGAAGTATGCCATGTAGTGTAGTTCCAAATTAATTGTTACTATCCTATGGCGACGTTTATTATTACACACAAAATAACCAGCACTCCGCATCCAGTGGCATTCACAGGAGTTGATATAATAATATTTCTCCTCTAACTCATTAAGGTTTACCTATTTGTTGGGCACGCAAATAATTTCTTTACTCAACAGCTATCCATTTACCTGTTCAAACATATATAATGCACATGTATATATTTCTATCTATTTTTAAATCAGTTTAATGTGTGATTTAATCGAATAAATTCTACCATTATTCTCTTATTGATTAAATTAACTATCGTTTTAATAATTTAATTAATCAAATCTACTATCACACAACACAAACAACAATCAATTTGTTTTTAACTTTTCAAAATCGTACAAATTAATTCATACACTCTTTTTAAATTAATCAGACTATAGAATTAAAAGTGCACATCCATGGAAAGAAAATAACAACAAAGTAGAGAACCAAATGGTAATGCAAAGTATGGAAAATGTACCATGCACCGGAGTCAATCAGAGATATCCACTCGACACTTAGGATAGGCTTTCTAAATGCTCTCCTCAGTTTCCCAAGTACAATCTCGCGGATCTCCACTCCATTGCACTTTGACTAAGTGAACCTTCTTGTTCCTCAGCTCTTTGGTTTCTTTGCCAATAATCTTGAGCGGCTCTCTTCTCACAGCCAATTCTGGAGTAATTTCAATCTCTTGCTGTGCTGCTTCTTCCACGATCAAGTCTGGGTCATGAACGTGCTTTCGAAGTTGAGATATGTGAAATACATCATGTACTCCAGGCAACCAATCAGGCAATTTAACCCTATATGCGAGAGTTCCAATCCGTTCAAGAATAGGAAACAGACCAATGAATTTGGGTGCCAACTTCCCAGTTTTACCGAACCGGATAACTCCTCTCATCGGCGATACTTTCAAAGATACATAGTCGCCAACAACAAATGATATATCCCTTCTCTTATCGGCATAGCTCGTCTGTCGGCTTTGAGCGGTGAGTAATCGTTTCTTAATGAAATCGACTTTGTTGGCAGCTTCACGGATCATATCAGGCCCCAATACAAGTCTATTACCAGGTTCGACTCAAAAAGCAGGAGATCGGCATGGTCTACCATACAATGCTTCGAATGGTGACATTGTCAGGCTCGCCTGGTAGCTGTTGTTATATGAGAACTCAGCCAAATGCAGATGGTCCTCCCATGATCCACCGAAATCAAGAACACAAACCCACAATAGATCTTCTAGTATACGATTCACCCTCTCTGTTTGACCATCTGTCTGAGGATGGTAAGCAGTGCTTAAGTTCAGCTTCGTTCTCAGTTCTACTTGAAATGCCTCCCAGAATTTGCTAGTGAATATTGGATCTCTATCACTAACTATACTGATCGGCACTCCGTGCAGTCTAACAATTTCCTTGAAGTATATCTGCGCCAGACTCTGAGCAGTTCTGTTTGATCTGACAGGTATGAAATGGGCGGTTTTCGTGAAGCGATCTACGATCACCCAAATACTGTCATTTCCTTTCCTGGTTCTGGGCAAACCATCTATGAAGTCCATGGAAATATGTTCCCACTTCCAACCTGGAACGTCCAGCGGTTGCAACAATCCAACCAGTTTCTGTTGGTCGCTTTTGACTAGTTGGCAAGTTGGGCATCGACTAACATATAAAGAAATATCTTTCTTCATCGACCTCCACCAGAAAGTGTGTTTGATGTCATTATACATTTTGCTTACTCCTGGATGGATACTAAGTTTTGACTTGTGGCATTAATCCAGTACTTCCTTTCGGAGTTCGGAAATGTTAGGAACACAGATTCGACCTTTTAGCCTTAGAATGCCATCATTATCAACTTGAAAGCTCGTGGGCTCGCCTTTCTGAATTATCTCTCCGATCTTCTGAATGAAGTGGTCATCCTTCTGAAGAGCAGATATTTTATCAATCAATGAAGTTGTAATGATAAAACTGGTGATCATAACATTCTTTCGGCTTAACGCATCGGCCACGACGTTGGCTTTCCCTGGAGTGTACAGAATCTCAAAATCGTATGCTGCAAGGAACTCTAGCCAACGTTGCTGCCTCAGATTCAAGTCTTTCTGGGTGAACAGATACTTTAACGACTGGTGATCAGTAAACAGTTCGAATTTCTCACCCAAAAGATAGTGTCTCCAGATTTTCAAAGCAAACACGATAGCCAACAACTCAAGATCAAGAGTGACGTAGTTTTTCTCGTGCGGCTTCAGCTGACGGCTAGCATAAGCGATCCCTTGACCTCTTTGCATTAATACTGCGTCAAGGCCTTCTCTAGAGGCATCTGTCCAGACTTTCAAGTCCTGATTGCCGTCTATTATCATTAACACTGGAGCAGTTGTTAATCTTAACTTTAGCTCCTCAAAAGCCTCCTCACACTCTGGAGTCCACTTGAATTTTGCATGCTTCTTTGTAAGCTTTGTTAAGTGACCAGATATCTTCGAAAAGTTTTTAACGAACTTCCGGTAATAACTAGCCAATCCAAGAAAACTTCGGACTTCTGTGGGAGTACTAGGCTGTTTCCAGTTTTGAATAGCTGTGGTTTTACTCGGATCCACAACAATTCCTTCTTTAGACACGACGTGGCCAAGAAACTTCACTTCATCTTGCCATAATATACATTTGGACAGTTTAGCTTTCAATATGTTCTTTCTCAGAATTTCTAGAACTTTCTCCAAATGTTTTTCATGTTCGGCCTTTGATTTAGAGAAGATTAGAATATCGTCAATAAAAACCAAAACAAACTTATTCAAAACCCCTCTGAACACTCTATTCATCAAATCGACGAAGTATGCTGGAGCGTTACATAAGCCGAACGGCATTACTAACCACTCATAGAATAAGTCTGGACCTCTGAATGCTGTCATAGGAACACACTCTTCGGCAATTCGAAGCCGATGGAAGCCTGTAGCTAGGTCGATCCTTGAAAATACTTGTGCTCCATTTAGACGATCCAATAAATCATCGATTCGCGGCAATGGATATTTATTCTTTATTGTTTGTTTGTTCAAATCATGATAATCCACACATAGTCGTAGAGTACCGTCAGACTTTGGGACAAACACCACTGCTACTCCCCAATTAGAGAAATTAGGCATGATCAGACCCTTCCATACAAGCTGTCGAGTTTGATTGTCTAGTTCTTCCTTCTCCTTTAGAGTCATTCTCCGACTAGCGTGCACTACTGGCCTTGCATTCGGAATTAAAGCGATCGTGAAATCTATTTCTCTCTACAGAGGTAAGCGAACAACTTCTTCGAACACATCCGCATAATTCTTGACGACGGGAATATCTTTTACGAGGTCGGGAATATTCTCTGTTACTACAGGGATATTTTCTATTGGAGCAGGAGAAACATCCAAAGCTGCCCAGAAGTCTTTTCTATTTGAATTCGGACCTTCGCATGGTATGGTTATATAATTCCCTGATTGGGCCTTTGCCTTTACAACTCTCTCGGCGCATCTAACCTTTGCCTCATATCTGGTTAACTAATCCAATCCCAAAATAAGATTGAATTCAGTAAAATTCATGATGATAGAGATGGTAGGGAACTTATAACTGGAAAAAGAGACAAGCACCGCACAAACCCAACTGAGATCGAGGGAATTCCCAACCGGATTATGGACAGTCATTGGTTCTTTGAGCTTCTTCAATTTCAAATCCAACTTCTTAGCTGCATTCTTTGCAATAAAGCTTCGCGACGCGCCTGTATCAAACAGTACTTTAACTGGAATGTTTTTGACATTAAGCGTGCCTTCCAAAACATCAGACCTTTCCTGAGCAGACGAAGATGTAGGCACTTCTGCCACTTCATTTACATGCACTGCTTCAGGTTTTCTGAATAGCAGACAATTTTTTGAAATGTGACCAGCCTGGTGGCACTTATAGCATCCTCTATTCTCTTGAAGCTTCTTCTTAGATTTGAACTTATTCTTTCTTTGTTCGTTCCAAGATTTACAACTTGTCGCCAAATGTCTTTGCCCATTGCAGCTTGAGCATGTGGCAGTCGTTACTGGTTCTTTCTCAGATTTAGCCCTTTTTCTCTTGGTACTGGGCTTCTTACTGACTTCAGACATCGTACTGGCCTCAGGAATATCAGTTTCAAACCCCCCTTTTTTACTAGAATAGACTTCCTCTTCGTGGCGCAACATACCTTTCTTGTCGAGGTCCTCATACTGGTGAGCCATGTATATCATTTCTGAAAAAGGAAGCTTCACATTCCTCATAACACTATTCTGATATTTTCTTTGCAGGCCATGAATAAATCTCAAATTCTTCCTCTTTGGATCTTGAATCAGATAAGGGGCAAAATGAGAGAGTTCATTGAGTTTCTTATGATATTCTGGAATGGTCATATCTCCTTGTATCAGATAAGAGAATTCATCGCATAACCGCTCGGTTGCTTCAGGAGGAGTTAATCTTTCTAGGAAAATCACTTTAAATCTATCCCAGGTGATATCACCTTCTGGATTATCCTTAATAATCGAATCCCACCAGAACAAAGCTTCTTCTTTGAGTGCCCAAGATGCCAGCAATCTTTTCTGATCATCTCTCAGCTTTAAACCTTCAAAGATTTTCTCTACAGAACGAATCCAAGCTTGTGTTTCCATGATGGATTCTTTGCCTAAGAATGGTGATCCACCCAGATTTCGAAATCTCTTGAATAGAACTTCTATATTTGATTCTGGCTGTGGGAGCACAACTGGCTCATTAGCTTGTCGAGCCATACGATTATTTCTTCTGTTTCTGTCACTCATTTTCTAGTACGTCTGCAATTAGCAGACAAAGTGTCAGGTCAACAGAAAAGATATTTCAAAACATAGAGACAAATACTTGAATGTAAATGTGTCTACTGGGGGGTTATTTCATTCTGCTATACTCAAACTAGGATATTACTGATCCTATCTGTAATGAGTTACCCATCCTAGAACACTACTGGTTCTATTTCTGACGAGTTCATTAATATATTATATTCCAGCACTAAGCTTAACCAAAGCTCTGATACCACGTTGCAATGACCCCAAACCCCGTACTGACGGTGGAGAGTGTAATCTTTGGAATATAACACATAAACAGATAACAGCAGGGCATAAATAAATAAATACACTAGATAATGTAATCATCAGAGTTACACAGTATACAGGATCATACTTAGTACAAATACAGTTCAGCTATACATAAATGTCTACCGCGGAAAACAAACATAATATGTACAACAGGAGCTGAACAGCATAAAAAGAAATAAATGATAGAATCCATCTTCAGCTCCAGCTATCCAGAAAGAGCCTGCTAAAACCTGAATACAAGGCTGCCCGTGTAGAAAAAGGGGCACCCGAGTTTGCAAGTGAAACAAACTACGAGTCAGTCATGGGACTGGTATGAGAAATCTACTTAACACACTATACAATTGGCTAATCTCAGGACCACGCCACTTACGCGAAACGGGTTTACTCCATTGGATTGTCAGTGCTTTAAAACAAATAAATCTTTTAAAAATCGCAATGCTTTTCATAAAAATGAAGCCATTATAAGACTCGGTTCCCATCACACAATGCAACGCAAACCGGAGGATAGAGTTTTACCTTATAATGGCCAAAATATGCTTGATACAAATAAAACAAAAGAATTTGATATTATTACTAGTGTTTATATGTTTCAAAAGAAATTTCGAATCATAACTATCAATCTTAGACGGCATGGGTACCATATATCATGTCGCCATATATATATATATATATATATATATATATATATATATATATATATATATATACACAATCAAAACCGCACGATGATGTATTTGGAAATTGGATTTCCGTCATGAACCAAGGAAAAAGATAGTCCTTACCGAATTCGAGACGCTCTAGCCCGCCCTCAGGACCTAGACTCAGGTGGTGTAATAACCCGAAAATCTGAGCCAGTTTAAAATTTTTATTTTGGCAATTTTGGCGAATTCCGAACATTTAAAATAGATTATTTTAAATAATATCGACCAGAAATTTATTTTGAATAGAATTAGGACGTATATATTTATACGCGTCGTCGTTAGAATATAAATATTTATATATATAATTATAAAAGGAATTGAAAAGGGCACGGTAGTTCGATAATTCGATTTCAAACTTCAATTGAACATACCGGGTGCAAAACAATACGGATTTTAGTGAAACCAAAAACAATAGGATCTAATTGGTGATATCTTTCCAACGAATCCGAAAAATCAAAATTTCATAGCGGGAATCAAAAGATATGCCCAGTTGAAAATTCTGGATAGTCGCTATGGAATTCAGGCCCTTAAAAATAGACATTTTGCAAACGACCTCGGATTTCGACGAAACCACTTTTGTTGGGTCCGTGATGTCAAAATATTGCTAGGTTTCAAATTTCATAATTTTTCGAATCAATATGAGAGCGTGGCAAAGGAAAATGCGTTTGACCAGTTTCAGTTGATTTTAATCGACTAGAAAATGGCCATTTTTCCAACGGTCTCAGAATTCAACGAAACTAGTTTTGTTAGGACCGTATCGTCAATACGAAGCTAGAAAATATTTTTCTGCAATTTTTCGAGTTAGTATGTGACCCCAGTAAATTGAAATGCGCGTTTAAAGTCAATATATAGAGTTATATGTTGATTTTGACGAAAACTGATCGAAACGATCGAATCAGCTTACGATACATATCCCATTGTGTTCGGAATGGGGGTAATTAGGTGTGGACGACAGGCGGTGGGCCTCGTTTTGAGGTCCAAAATAAAAGTTGTTTTTTGGTGAAAATAAAATAATTAAATAAATTAAAAATTAAAAATTAAAAATTCTCTCTCCCCTCTATATTCACTCTGCCCCCCCCCCCCCCCCCCCGTTAAAAACCTAACTCAGAAAAAATAAATAAAAAAAATGACGAAAGGGGCGCAGCCGCGCAAATGCCACCCCCCTTCCTCCCCGTTCGCCGACGCCGCCAGGCAAGCGCCCCCCCTAATCGCGCTGACGTGACGAAGACCCCCCCTCCTGTTCGATCGACGCGACGAAGACCCCCCCTGATGTCGACCGACGCGAGCAAACCCCCCCACCCCTTCGCCTGACCTCCGCCCTCCCTTCCACCTCCTTGACCAACGACGAGGAAGCACAGCCCCCCCTTCGACCAAAATCTGTAAGTTCTTGACCCTTTTTTTTATTTTGATTTTTAGTTTATTTAGTTTATTTAAATCCTTTTATGCAATGATCTTTAAATAAAATCAGCCTATTAGGATTTTTAAAAGTAAATATAAAGCTTTGATTTTTCACAATAGAAAGAAATGATTTTTAATATCATAAAGATTTGATTTTTTAATATGTGAAGCACGATATAAAGGTGCGATCTTTAAAATTATATTCATCACTATTAAAAGGAGATTTTTATTTAGATAATGAAGTGATTTTTGTTTAAATAAAGATGTGATTCTTAAGTAGGGAGAATATACTTTTATGACAACAAAAGATTATATTTTTATATATGAAGAAATTAGATTTTTCTTTATTGAAATGACAAGCAAAGATTAGATTTTTAAAATAGCAAAGATTAGATTTTTAAAACTGTAAAGATAGGATTTTTAAAACTGTAAAGGTAGAATTTTTAGCACGGTAAAGCTTTGATTATTAGTTGGAGGAAAATATGATCTTTGTTCATATAAAAAAATTCGATTTTTATATATTGAATAGCGAAGTAAAAATTCGATTTTTATATATTGAATAGCGAAGTAAAAATTCGATTTTTATATATTGAATAGCGAAGTAAAAATTCGATTTTTATATATGTAGTGAATACGGGCAACGAAGATGACAAAATGCGAGAACGATGAAGATTTCTATAAATGAAGTGTCGTGAAGTTGGGATAGCTATTTGTGAGAATTTCTCACCTTTCAATTTCTTTTTCTAGTTATATATATATATACTAGGATGCAGACGGTGTTTAGTAGCACCCGACACCCGTCATCCACAGACCATGGATGGCTTGTTTGTTAAATTGTTTGGTTGTGTAGTGGGTTAGATTATTTGGTTTGAATTGAATTGTTTGGTGAAATGAAATCGATTTGATTGATGTGTGAATGGCGTGGGCCTTCACTAGACCGGGGATAAGGCTAGGCCTTGTCCCGTTTCTAGTATCGTGCCGTTATGCCGCCGAAATTTTCTAAAATATGTTACAAAAATAAAAATATCATTTTTATTGTGTAAACGAACTGAATAGAAATCCATGTGATGAAATAAAATATTTTATCGTTAAAAATATAATTTTTAACGTGGAAGTGAATAAAATAAAATATTCATTTACAAACTGGACGGTTTGTTTATGTACACCTATTTGAAGGACATTGATTGGGACGATAAATTTTACACATCGCCCAACTGCACAAATAAAATCTGTGTTTGATTACTTGAAACCCCACACGGGTGTTGGGATGAAATTTGAAGTTCACTCATCCTGATTGATTAAATATGTCGATCGATTGATTGACAGGCTGTCATAAGCGTTAGATATCTATATTTGATGCTTATACAGTGTAGTGCACTTTGGTTGATGGTTGATTATTTTTCAATGCTATTATATACGTGTGATGTATGAAAATCCATATAATTAAAATTATATGGTGATTGATTGGGCCTCATTCCAATTCAGAAAATAAAGAATGATATAAAATAAAGGTTCATGTGTTGACTGTACTCATCCGTTGAGATTAGTCATGTGTTGAACGAAATATTTTAACAATAAAATTTACATCTTTATCATATATGAAATTAGAAACTAACTGGAAAATAGATAAGATGAGTAGTCTCCCGGATATTGATCTGATGTTGGTTTCGGCCTTCGGGGTTAATATTCAGGGAATCGTTCTCTTACTAATTTACGGTTGGAGTCTGATTTAATATCAAACGATAGATACCTTAACTTTCATAAAATATATTAAATAACAAAAATAGTCACACGTGGACAGTACTCATTCGTTGAGATTAGTCATGTGTTGACAAGAATAAATATTCATTTGTTGAATAGAATAACGGAATTATTGAAATATATAAAGCCATGTTGATTAGATTGACGCCGTTTTGACGTGAACGATATTTATATCGATTTTATTCGTTTTAAAATGAATATTGAAAAGTGATTTCGAAATCGAATATTTTGAAATGAAATTTGATTTGAATTGAATATATAACGAATTGAATTCGAAATGAATATAAAACAAATTTGATTTCAATTGAATATATAACGAATTGAATTCGAAATGAATATAAAACAAATTTGATTTGAATTGAATATATAACGAATTGAATTCGAAATGAATATAAAACAAATTTGATTTGAATTGAATATATAACGAATTGAATTCGAAATGAATATAAAACAAATTAGATTTGAATTGAATATATAACGAATTGAATTCGAAATGAATATAAAACAAATTTGATTTGAATTGAATATATAACGAATTGAATTCGAAATGAATATAAAACAAATTTGATTTGAATTGAATATATAACGAATTGAATTCGAAATGAATATAAAACAAATTTGATTTGAATTGAATATATAACAAATTGAATTCGAAATGAATATAAAACAAATTTGATTTGAATTGAATATATAACGAATTGAATTCGAAATGAATATAAAACAAATTTGATTTGAATTGAATATACAACGAATTGAATTCGAAATGAATATAAAACAAATTTGATTTGAATTGAATATATAACGAATTGAATTCGAAATGAATATAAAACAAATTTGATTTGAATAGAATATATAACGAATTTGAATTCGAATTGAATAGAAAACCAATTTGAATTGAATCGAATAGAAAACAAATTTGATTTGAAATGAATAGAAAACGAATTTGATTTCAATTGAATATATAACGAATTGAATTCAAATTGAATAGAAAACGAATTGAATTTAAATTGAATAGAAAGCGAAATGAATTCGAATCGAATTAAAAATCGATTTGAATTGAAATCAAATAGAAATGAAAGTAAAAAGGATTTATAATAGAAAATTCAATTTTGATTTGAATTTGAGATGAAAGTTGAAATTGTTTTTGAAACGAATTCAAAACTATTTATAAAATTCGTTTTAAATAGAAATCGACGAAATATATATTATATATATTATATATATAATATAATGGCCTGAATAGAACGCGCCGCGGCAATTCGTGGATTTCGACCATTTATTTCAAATGGACATTACGGGAGATCCGACCGTCGGATTCTCCTAAAACCAGAACCATTGGGTTCGTATCGAAAAGAGCTTTCTAACGAATATTAGAAATTTGAAATCTAACGGTTGGATTTGGAGATACGTCCAAATCAAATTTGGAAAAGGTCGTTGTAAGTGCAGTTCTATGACCGTTGATGGAAATCGACTGTACGGGCCTTGATAAAATTATTAAAAATAGTAATAATTTGTGTAAAATCATAAGAAATGATTTGGGAAAAATTGGGATGAAAAACTCCATATTTGAAAAGATAAAAATAGATTTTTATCGAAATGAACTAGTTTTGAACTAAAATTAAAACCCATTTATTTTTAAATAAATAGAATTGATTTGTGGGTTTATCGTGAACGGTGTTTTAAATAACACTAGTTCTTTAACCCGATAATATAATGGCCTAAATAGAACGCGCCGCGCCGCGGCAATTCGTGAATTTCGACCATTTATTTCAAACGGACATTACGGGAGATCCGACCGTCGGATTCTCCTAAAACCAGAACCGTTGGGTTCGTATCGAAAAGAGCTTTCTAACGAATATTAGAAATTTGAAATCTAACGGTTGGATTTGGGGATACGTCCAAATCAAATTTGGAAAAGGTCGTTGTAAGTGCAGTTCGATGACCGTTGATGGAAATCGACTGTACGGGCCTTGATAAAATTATTAAAAATAGTAATAATTTGTGTAAAATCATAAGAAATGATTTGGGAAAAATTGGGATGAAAAACTCCATATTTGAAAGGATAAAAATAGATTTTTATCGAAATGAACTAGTTTTGAACTAAAATTAAAACCCATTTATTTTTAAATAAATAGAATTGATTTGTGGGTTTATCGTGAACGGTGTTTTAAATAACACTAGTTCTTTAACCCGATAATAAATAGAATTGATTTGTGGGTTTATCGTGAACGGTGTTTTAAATAACACTAGTTCTTTAACCCGATGATAAATAGAATGTAATTTGGGTTTATCGTGGACTGTGTTTTAAATAACACTAGTTCTTTAAACCAGTAAAGGAGTTTTGATGAATCTACAATTAGATTGAAATGTGAATCGATAATCTAAATTATCAAATATAGAAAATGAGCGAGAATGGAGTATCACCAGTTTTACTCCAAAGCGATAGTTAAATCTTTAATTAGATTTGAACGTGAGATGGTAATTAATTTTACCGACAACACTGTGGTGTTAGATATGGAGTATTACCAGTTTTGCTTCATGGGATGAATAAGTTGGGATTGGGAAATAAAACAAATAATTACTTCGGTGTGGTTCGCTAATCTCGACTAGTTTAGAAAACCATAATTTGGTTTGAAATGACATCCAAAGGAAGATTAAAGGATAAATTTTAAAGAATTTATCTTGGATAAAATTAATGGGAACCTTTCCCTAAGAACTGGAATGAGGCGTATGTTGTGTTTGTGTAACATTTGTTTTTAATATACGCGGGTTGTTCGGAAAGGCCGGGTTTATACCCATTCTGAGTAACCGATTCGACGATATGTCGAAGATGAAGACGGTGGTCGAAGACCGGAAGTCTTCACATCGTTTGGGTAATTACTGATGATCTTGATTGGGCTGTACACCCAAGATGAGGGAATCAGTTGGTTGTCGTCCATACGTACTTGGAGATGGATGGATATGCGAGGAAAGTGCCTCCGGTTTCGTTCAGACCCAGAACGAACTTGTAAATGGATTGTGTGTCTGACATTGGATTTTATTTTGTGTTGATTGATTTCTATTAAATATATATCTGTTTGGCGGCGGAGAATTTATTCTCTTGCTTAACGCCCTTCTCTGAGACGTACGAGCTTAGAGGTTATATATCGATAGATATCAATCGCATGGCATGAACTGCCTGTGTGGCACGCTAAGATGCAATGATCAAGGCTTTTGTTGAAAAGCAGAGCCTTGTGGTTGATGGTCAAAGCACGACCTACGTGGCAGCTTTGTGTATAACGTGAATTCGCGAGCCTCACACCACGGTATGATTCAAAAACGGGATACAGACTGCAGGGAGATCACGTCGTTTCTTTCTAGCTTTGGTGGTGTCAGTGATACCAGCCCTGACATTTATATACTTTTCACCTTTGTGGTTGTTGGATGAGGCGCCTCGATTTTAGGTCTGTAAGGACTGGGAAACGTGTGTTCAGGCATAACTAATCCTCTAACGTAAGTGAGGACCGGCCCTGAAGCATCCAGGGGTTGCCCGGAGTGCGTAGCCCTGGGACATTTGCTAGAGTGTCTCGAACGCGGAGAGGAGCTTGCCCCTTGCCTCGACTCATGACGGAAATCCAATTTCCAATACGTGTATTGCGGTTTTAATTGTAGAACTAGTATGGCGACATGATATATGGTACCCATGCCGCCTATGATTTATATTTATGATTGAAATTGTTTTGACACTATACACTTATTATAGTATCAAGTGATTTGTTTTAAGCGTACCAAGCATGTTTGGCTATTATAAGGGAAAACCCTATCCTCCGGCTTGCGTTGCATTGTGTGATGGGACCTGGGTCTTATAATAGCTTCATTTTTCGAAAAAGCATTACGTTGTTTATTGATATGCACTGGTATTCTTGGGAGGAAACCCGTTCCGTGTTATACGGCGTGGTCCCTTGAATTACTCTCTTTTAAAGTCAAGCTTTAAATAACTGTTTTAGTTCTCACACCAGTCACATGACTGACCTGGAGTTTATTGTTTTAACCTAAACTCTGGGTGCCCCTATTTTCCGCATGGGCAGCTAGTAGTTTTGGTTTTGCAGATTTATATTCACAGGATCCTGGTTTACAGCTGGAATGATATCCGGAAAGCTCTGTATCCGTATATCACCTTCAGTTGTGCTTTGTATTATTTTCCGCTGCTATGTAATTTATTGTAATCTCTGATATTTGTCGAATGTAATTTATTCAATTATACTCTGTATATTCTTGTATCTGATGGAATTGTTGTAATAGCAATGAAATGTCCTTCTGTTTGTGTTCTGATTTGTCCTGTTCTCAACGTTCAAGGGTTTCGAACGGTCTAGATCGGTTAAACGACTGATTCGAATCGAGCGAAATTCCTGGCCTAATTTACTAGTCGAGATTAGCGAACCACAACGAAGTAATTATTTATTTTATTTCCCAATCCCAACCTATTCATCCCATGAAGCAAAACTGGTAATACTCCGTATCTAACAACGTGGTGTTATCGGTAAATTTAATTACCATTTTACGTTCAAATCTAATTAAAGATTTAACTATCGCTTTGGAGCAAAACTGGCGATAATCCATATCTAACAACGTGGTGTTATCGGCAAAACTCCCTTTGTTGGGTTAAAGAACTAGGTGTTATTTAAAACAAAGTTCACGGCAAACCCAAATCAATGTTCCATTTATCATCGGGTTAAAGAACTAGTGTTATTTAAAACACCGTTCACGATAAACCCATTTCAAATCCAATCGAATATATTAGAAATTCCGATTATTTAAAACCCCTTTTTAAATCTAATTTATTTATTTAAAAACAAATCGGGTTTTAAATTTAGTTCAAAACAAGTTCATTTTGATAAAAATCTATTTTTATCTTTTCAAATACGGAGTTTTTCATCCCAATTTTTCCCAAATCATTTCTTATGATTTTACACAAATTATTGATATTTTTAATAATTTTATCAAGGCCCGTACAGTCGATTTCCAACAACGGCCATCGAACTGCACTTACAACGACCTTTTCCAAATTTATTTGGACGTATCTCCAAATCCAACCGTTAGATTTCAAATTTCTAATGTTCGTTAGAAAGCTCTTTTCGATACGAACCCAACGGTTCCGGTTTTAGGAGAATCCGACGGTCGGATCTCCCGTAATGTCCGTTTGAAATAAATGGTCGAAATTCACGAACTGCCGCGGCGCGGCGCGTTCTATTCAGGCCATTATATTATATATATAATATATATAATATATATATTTAGTCGATTTCTATTTAAAACGAATTATATAAATAGTTTTAAATTCGTTTCAAAAGCGATTTCCACTTCCATTTCATTTCAAATCAAAATTGAATTCTCCTTTATAAATTCGTTTTAAAATTCATTCCTATTCAATTCAAATTTCAATTCAATTTGAATTCATTTCACTTCATTTTAAATTCAATTCGAATTCGTTTTCAATTCAATTCAATTTCAAAGTCGTTTTATATTCAATTCATTTCGAAATCGTTATATATTCAATTCATTTCGAAATCGTTTTATATTCAATTTATTTCGAAATCGTTTTCTATTCAATTCATTTCGAAATCGTTTTCTATTCAATTCATTTCGAAATCGTTTTATATTCAATTCATTTCGAAATCGTTATATATTCAATTCATTTCGAAATCGTTATATATTCAATTCATTTCGAAATCGTTTTATATTCAATTTATTTCGAAATCGTTTTCTATTCAATTCATTTCGAAATCGTTTTCCATTCAATTCATTTCGAAATCGTTATATATTCAATTCATTTCGAAATCGTTATATATTCAGTTCATTTCGAAATCGTTATATATTCAATTCATTTCGAAATCGTTATATATTCAGTTCATTTCGAAATCGTTATATATTCAATTCATTTCGAAATCGTTATATATTCAATTCATTTTGAAATCGTTATATATTCAATTCATTTCGAAATCGTTATATATTCAATTTATTTCGAAATCGTTTTCTATTCAATTCATTTCGAAATCGTTTTCTATTCAATTCATTTCGAAATCGTTATATATTCAATTCATTTCGAAATCGTTATATATTCAATTCATTTCGAAATCGTTATATATTCAATTCATTTCGAAATCGTTATATATTCAATTCATTTCGAAATCGTTTTATATTCAATTTATTTCGAAATCGTTTTATATTCAATTTATTTCGAAATCGTTTTCTATTCAATTCATTTCGAAATCGTTATATATTCAATTCATTTCGAAATCGTTATATATTCAATTCATTTCGAAATCGTTATATATTCAATTCATTTCGTTTTGAAATGAATAAAATCGATATAAATATCGTTCACGTCAGAATGGCGTCAATCTAATCAACACGGCTTCACATATTTCTATTTCAAATATTCTATTTCAAAATAGTTGTTATTATCAAAATATTTCGTTCAACACATGACCAATCTCAATGGATGAGTACTGTCAACACATGAACCTTTATTTTATATTGATAAAGATGTAATTTTTATTATAAAAATATTTCGTTCAACACATGACTAATCTCAACGGATGAGTACAGTCAACACATGAACCTTTGTTTTATATTGATAAAGATGTAATTTTTATTATAAAAATATTTCGTTCAACACATGACTAATCTCAACGGATGAGTACAGTCAACACATGAACCTTTATTTTATATTGATAAAGATGTAATTTTTATTATAAAAATATTTCGTTCAACACATGACTAATCTCAACGGATGAGTACAGTCAACACATGAACCTTTATTTTATATTGATAAAGATGTAATTTTTATTATAAAAATATTTCGTTCAACACATGACTAATCTCAACGGATGAGTACAGTCAACACATGAACCTTTATTTTAGATATTGATAAAGATGTAATTTTTATTATAAAAATATTTCGTTCAACACATGACTAATCTCAACGGATGAGTACAGTCAACACATGAACCTTTATTTTAGATATTGATAAAGATGTAATTTTTATTATAAAAATATTTCGTTCAACACATGACTAATCTCAACGGATGAGTACAGTCAACACATGAACCTTTATTTTAGATATTCTTTATTTTCTAAATTGGAATGAGGCCCAATCAATCACCATATAATGTTAATTATATGGATTTTCATACATCACACGTATATAATAGCATTGAAAAATAATCAACCATCAACCAAAGTGCACTACACTGTATAAGCATCAAATATAGATATCTAACGCTTATAACAGCCTGTCAATCAATCGATCGACATATTTAATCAATCAGGATGAGTGAACTTCAAATTTCATCCCAACACCCGTGTGGGGTTTCAAACAATCAAACACATATTTTATTTGTGCAGTTGGGCGATGTGTGAAATTTATCGTCCCAATCAATGTCCTTCAAATAGGTGTACATAAACAAACCGTCCGGTTTGTAAATGAATATTTTATTTATTTCACTTTCATGTTAAAAATTATATTTTTAACGATAACACATTTTATTTCAACATATGAATATATTCTATTCAGATCATTTATTCAATAAAAATGATATTTTTATTTTTCTAACATATTTTAGAAAATTTCGGCGGCATAACGGCACGATACTAGAAACGGGACGAGGCCTAGCCTTATCCCCGGTCTAGTGAAGGCCCACGCCATTCACACATCAATCAAATTCACCAAACAATTCAACTATCTATGCAACCAAACAAACAAGTCCATGGTCTGTGGACGATTGTGTCGGGTGCTACTAAGCACCGTCTGCATCCTAGTATATATATATAAATAGAAATGAAATTGAAAGGTGAGAAATTCTCACCGATAGTTATCCAATCATTTTGACTCTTCTTTGATAGAAATCTTCATCGTTATCTCATCTTCGTCATCTTCGTTGCCCGTAGCCACTACATATGTAAAAATCGAATTTTTTCTTCGTTATTCAATATATAAAAATCGAATTTTTACTATGTTATTCAATATATAAAAATCGAATTTTTACTATGTTATTATATAGATAAAAATTCTATTTTCATCACGCTATTGTCTATATAAAGATTTCGCCTTTTCAAATATAAAGTTTTCGCCTTTTCAAATATAAAGTTTTCGCCTTTTCAAATATAAAGTTTTCGCCTTTTCAAACATAAAGTTTTCGCCTTTTCAAATATAAAGTTTTCGCCTTTTCAAATATAAAGTTGGTATTTTTAATATTCTTATCATATAAAAATTATATTTTTAATCCCCTACTTAAACAAAAATCATATTTTTACATCTCCTATATAGTAAAGATTATATTTTTAATACTTTAAAAATATAAAAATCATATTTTTATTACTTTAAAAATATAAAAATCATATTTTTCTATACAATTAAAAATATAGTCTTTTCTCAACTGCGAATTAAATTGAAAAATTAAAGTACTCACCGATTTCTGAGCAGGGGAGGAGTAGCGAAGGGAGGGGGAAGAACTGCTCTCGTCGTTGGAGCCAAGGGGGTCGGCGCCGGAGCTCTGGCGGTCGGGGATAGGGTTTTCCGGCGCTTGGGGTTCGTCGAGGTCACCAGATGGCTTCGCGTCGGTTTAGGGGATGGAAGGGGAGAAGCGACGGGGAGGTTGGCCGAGGGGGGAGTGAGGCGGAGGGGAGGTCGGCGACTGAGGCACGACGACGCCTGGAGCGGCGGTTTCCTCCGCCTTCGCCTTCCTTTCTCTTTCCCTTTTCTTTTTTTTTTTAAAAAAATCGATTTGAAGTATAACGGGGGCCAGAGGGTATAGAAGGGAAAGAGGGTTTTTTTTATTTAATTATTTAATTAATTTATTTACTAAAAGTTGACTTTTACATACGACCTCGAAACGAGGCCCACCGCCTGTCGTCCATAGCGTTTCACCCCCATTCTGAACACAATGGGATATGTATCGTAGGTTGATTCGGACGTCTCGATCAGTTTTCGTTGAATTTACATTTAAATCTATATATTAAATTTGAACGCGCATTTCAATCTACCGGGGTCACATACTAACTCGAAAAATTCCAGAAAAATATTTTCTAGCTTCGTATTGACGATACGGTCCTAACAAAACTAGTTTCGTCGAATTCTGAGACCGTTAGAAAAATGGCCAATTTGCAGTCGATTAAAATCAACTAAAACTGGTCAAACGCGTTTTCCTTTGCCACGCTCACATATTGATTCTAAAAATTATGAAATTTGAAACCTAGCAATAACTTGACACTGCGAATCCAACAAAACTGGTTTCGTCGAAATCCGAGGTCGTTTGCAAAATTTCCATTTTTAAGGGCCTGAATTCCATAGCGACTATTCAGAATTTTCAACTGGACATATCTTTTGATTCCCGCTATGAAATTTTGATTTTTCGGATTCGTTGGAAAGATATTCTCAATTAGATCCTATGATTTTTGGTTTCACTAAAATCCGGATTGTTTTGCACCCGGTACATTCAATTGAAGTTTGAAATCGAATTATCGAACACCGCGCCATTTTCAATTCTATTTATAATTATATATAAATATTTATATTCTAACGACGACGCGTATAATATATACGTTCTAATTATATTCAAAATAAATTTTCTCGTCGATATTATTTAAAATAATCTATTTTAAATATTCGAAATTCGCTAAAATTGCCAAAAATAAAAATTTTAAACTGGCTCAGAATTTGCGGGTTATTACACTGCCCCCCCGTTAAAAACCTAACTCAGAAAAAAAAAAGAAAAAAAAAATGACGAAAGGGGCGCAGCCGCGCAACCGCCACCCCCCTTCCTCCCCGTTCGCCGCCGCCGCCAGGCAAGCGCCCCTCCTAATTGCGCTGACGCGACGAAGACCCCCCCCCTCCTGTTCGATCGACGCGACGAAGACCCCCCCTAATGTCGACCGACGCGAGCAAACCCCCCCTTCGCCTGACCTCCACCCTCCCTTCCACCTCCTTGACCTCCGACGAGGAAGCACAACCCCCCCTTCGACCAAAATCTGTAAGTTCTTGACCCTTTTTTTTATTTTGATTTTTAGTTTATTTAGTTTATTTAAATCCTTTTATGCAATGATCTTTAAATAAAATCAGCCTATTAGGATTTTTAAAAGTAAATATAAAGCTTTGATTTTTCACAACAGAAAGAAATGATTTTTAATATCATAAAGATTTGATTTTTTAATATGTGAAGGACGATATAAAGGTGCGATCTTTAAAATTATATTCATCACTATAAAAAGGAGATTTTTATTTAGATAATGAAGTGATTTTTGTTTAAATAAAGATGTGATTCTTAAGTAGGGAGAATATACTTTTATGACAACAAAAGATTATATTTTTATATATGAAGAAATTAGATTTTTCTTTATTGAAATGACAAGCAAAGATTAGATTTTTAAAATAGCAAAGATTAGATTTTTAAAACTGTAAAGATAGGATTTTTAAAACTGTAAAGGTAGAATTTTTAGCACGGTAAAGCTTTGATTATTAGTTGGAGGAAAATATGATCTTTGTTCATATAAAAAAATTCGATTTTTATATATTGAATAGCGAAGTAAAAATTAGATTTTTATATATGTAGTGAATACGGGCAACGAAGATGACAAAAGGCGAGAACGATGAAGATTTCTATAAATGAAGTGTCGTGAAGTTGGGATAGCTATTTGTGAGAATTTCTCACCTTTCAATTTTTTTTCTAGTTATATATATATATATACTAGGATGTAGACGGTGTTTAGTAGCACCCGACACCCGTCATCCACAGACCATGGATGGCTTGTTTGTTAAATTGTTTGGTTGTGTAGTGGGTTAGATTATTTGGTTTGAATTGAATTGTTTGGTGAAATGAAATCGATTTGATTGATGTGTGAATGGCGTGGGCCTTCACTAGACCAGGGATAAGGCTAGGCCTTGTCCCGTTTCTAATATCGTGCCGTTATGCCGCCGAAATTTTCTAAAATATGTTAGAAAAATAAAAATATTAATTTTATTGTGTAAACGAATTGAATAGAAATCCATGTGATGAAATAAAATATTTTATCGTTAAAAATATAATTTTTAACGTGGAAGTGAATAAAATAAAATATTCATTTACAAACCGGACGGTTTGTTTATGTACACCTATTTGAAGGACATTGATTGGGACGATAAATTTTACACATCGCCCAACTGCACAAATAAAATCTGTGTTTGATTGCTTGAAACCCCACACGGGTGTTGGGATGAAATTTGAAGTTCACTCATCCTGATTGATTAAATATGTTGATCGATTGATTGACAGGCTGTCATAAGCGTTAGATATCTATATTTGATGCTTATACAGTGTAGTGCACTTTGTTTGATGGTTGATTATTTTTCAATGCTATTATATACGTGTGATGTATGAAAATCCATATAATTAACATTATTTGGTGATTGAGTGGGCCTCATTCCAATTCAGAAAATAAAGAATGATATAAAATAAAGGTTCATGTATTGACTGTACTCATCCGTTGAGATTAGTCATGTGTTGAACGAAATATTTTAACAATAAAATTTACATCTTTATCATATATGAAATTAGAAACTAACTGGAAAATAGATAAGATGAGTGGTCTCCCGGATATTGATCTGATGTTGGTTTTGGCCTTCGGGGTTAATATTCAGGGAATCGTTCTCTTACTAATTTACGGTTGGAGTCTGATTTAATATCAAACGATAGATACCTTAACTTTCATAAAATATATTAAATAACAAAAATAGTCACACGTGGACAGTTCTCATTCGTTGAGATTAGTCATGTGTTGACAAGAATAAATATTCATTTGTTGAATAGAATAACGGAATTATTGAAATATATAAAGCCGTGTTGATTAGATTGACGTCGTTTTGACGTGAACGATATTTATATCGATTTTATTCATTTTAAATGAATATTGAAAAGTGATTTCGAAATCGAATATTTTGAAATTAAATTTGATTTGAATTGAATATATAACGAATTGAATTCGAAATGAATATAAAACAAATTTGATTTCAATTGAATATATAACGAATTGAATTCGAAATGAATATAAAACAAATTTGATTTGAATTGAATATATAACGAATTGAATTCGAAATGAATATAAAACAAATTTGATTTGAATTGAATATATAACGAATTGAATTCGAAATGAATATAAAACAAATTTGATTTGAATTGAATATATAACGAATTGAATTCGAAATGAATATAAAACAAATTTGATTTCAATTGAATATATAACGAATTGAATTCGAAATGAATATAAAACAAATTTGATTTGAATTGAATATATAACGAATTGAATTCGAAATGAATATAAAACAAATTTGATTTCAATTGAATATATAACGAATTGAATTCGAAATGAATATAAAACAAATTTGATTTGAATTGAATATATAACGAATTGAATTCGAAATGAATATAAAACAAATTTGATATCAATTGAATATATAACGAATTGAATTCGAAATGAATATAAAACAAATTTGATTTGAATTGAATATATAACGAATTGAATTCGAAATGAATATAAAACAAATTTGATTTGAATTGAATATATAACGAATTTGAATTCGAATTGAATAGAAAACCAATTTGAATTGAATCGAATAGAAAACAAATTTGATTTGAAATGAATAGAAAACGAATTTGATTTCAATTGAATATATAAAGGATTGAATTCAAATTGAATAGAAAATGAATTGAATTTAAATTGAATAGAAAGCGAAATGAATTCGAATCGAATTAAAAATCGATTAGAATTGAAATCAAATAGAAATGAAAGTAAAAAGGATTTATAATAGAAAATTCAATTTTGATTTGAATTTGAGATGAAAGTTGAAATTGTTTTTGAAACGAATTCAAAACTATTTATAAAATTCGTTTTAAATAGAAATCGACGAAATATATATTATATATATTATATATATAATATAATGGCCTGAATAGAACGCGCCGCGCCGCGGCAATTCGTGGATTTCGACCATTTATTTCAAACGGAAATTACGGGAGATCCGACCGTCGGATTCTCCTAAAACCAGAACCGTTGGGTTCGTATCGAAAAGAGCTTTCTAACAAATATTAGAAATTTGAAATCTAACGGTTGGATTTGGAGATACGTCCAAATCAAATTTGGAAAAGGTCGTTGTAAGTGCAGTTCGATGACCGTTGATGGAAATCGACTGTACGGGCCTTGATAAAATTATTAAAAATAGTAATAATTTGTGTAAAATCATAAGAAATGATTTGGGAAAAATTGGGATGAAAAACTACATATCTGAAAAGATAAAAATAGATTTTTATCGAAATGAACTAGTTTTGTACTAAAATTAAAACCCATTTATTTTTAAATAAATAGAATTGATTTGTGGGTTTATCGTGAACGGTGTTTTAAATAACACTAGTTCTTTAACCCGATAATATAATGGCCTGAATAGAACGCGCCGCGCCGCGGCAATTCGTGGATTTCGATCATTTATTTCAAACGGACATTACGGGAGATCCGACCGTCGGATTCTCCTAAAACCAGAACCGTTGGGTTCGTATCGAAAAGAGCTTTCTAACGAATATTAGAAATTTGAAATCTAACGGTTGGATTTGGAGATACGTCCAAATCAAATTTGGAAAAGGTCGTTGTAAGTGCAGTTCGATGACCGTTGATGGAAATCGACTGTACGGGTCTTGATAAAATTATTAAAAATAGTTATAATTTGTGTAAAATCATAAGAAATGATTTGGGGAAAATTGGGATGAAAAACTCCATATTTGAAAAGATAAAAGTAGATTTTTATCGAAATGAACTAGTTTTGAACTAAAATTAAAACCCATTTATTTTTAAATAAATAGAATTGATTTGTGAGTTTATCGTGAACGGTGTTTTAAATAACACTAGTTCTTTAACCCGATAATAAATAGAATTGATTTGTTGGTTTATTGTGAACGGTGTTTTAAATAACACTAGTTCTTTATCCCGATGATAAATAGAATGTAATTTGGGTTTATCGTGGACTGTGTTTTAAATAACACTAGTTCTTTAAACCAGTAAAGGAGTTTTAATGAATCTACAATTAGATTGAAATGTGAATCGATAATCTAAATTATCAAATATAGAAAATGAGCGAGAATGGAGTATCACCAGTTTTACTCCAAAGCGATAGTTAAATCTTTAATTAGATTTGAACGTGAGATGGTAATTAATTTTACCGACAACACTGTGGTGTTAGATATGGAGTATTACCAGTTTTGCTTCATGGGATGAATAAGTTGGGATTGGGAAATAAAATAAATAATTACTTCGGTGTGGTTCGCTAATCTCGACTAGTTTAGAAAACCATAATTTGGTTTGAAATGACATCCAAAGGAAGATTAAAGGATAAATTTTAAAGAATTTATCTTGGATAAAATTAATGGGAACCTTTCCCTAAGAACTGGAATGACGCGTATGTTGTGTTTGTGTAACATTTGTTTTTAATATACGCGGGTTGTTCGGAAAGGCCGGGTTTATACCCATTCTGAGTAACCGATTCGACGATATGTCGAAGATGAAGACGGTGGTCGAAGACTGGAAGTCTTCACATCGTTTGGGTAATTACTGATGATCTTGATTGGGCTGTACACCCATGATGAGGGAATCAGTTGGTTGTTGTCCAGACGTACTTGGAGATGGATGGATATGCGAGGAAAGTGCCTCCGGTTTCGTTCAGACCCAGAACGAACTTGTAAATGGATTGTGTGTCTGACATTGGATTTTATTCTGTGTTGATTGATTTCTATTAAATATATATCTGTTTGGTGACGGAGAATTTATTCTCTTGCTTAACGCCCTTCTCTGAGACGTACGACCTTAGAGGTTATATATCGATATATATCAATCGCATGGCATGAACTGCCTGTGTGGCACGCTAAGATGCAATGATCAAGGCTTTTGTTGAAAAGCAGAGCCTTGTGGTTGACGATCAAAGCACGACCTACGTGGCAGCTTTGTGTATAACGTGAATTCGCGAGCCTCACACCTCGGTATGAGTCAAAAACGGGATACGGACTGCAGGGAGAGCACAACGTTTCTTTCTAGCTTTGGTGGTGTCAGTGACTTACCACCCCTGACATTTATATACTTTTCACCTTTGTGGTTGTTGGATGAGGCGCCTCGATTTTAGGTCTGTAAGGACCGGGAAACGTGTGTTCAGGCATAACTAATCCTCTAACGTAAGTGAGGACCGACCCTGAAGCATCCAGGGGTTGCCCAGAGTGCGTAGCCCTGGGACATTTGCTAGAGTGTCTCGAATGCGGAGAGGAGCTTTCCATTTGCATCGACTCATGACGGAAATCCAATTTCCAATACGTGTATTGCGGTTTTAATTGTAGAACTAGTATGGTGACATGATATATGGTACCCATGCCGCCTATGATTTATATTTATGATTGAAATTGTTTTGACACTATACACTTATTATAGTATCAAGTGATTTTTTTTAAGCGTACCAAGCATGTTTGGCTATTATAAGGGAAAACCCTATCCTTCGGCTTGCGTTGCATTGTGTGATGGGACCTGGGTCTTATAATAGCTTCATTTTTCGGAAAAGCATTGCGTTGTTTATTGATATGCACCAGTATTCTTGGGAGGAAACCCGTTCCGTGTTATACGGCTTGGTCCCTTGAATTACTCTCTTTTAAAGTCAAGCTTTAAATAACTGTTTTAGTTCTCACACCAGTCACATGACTGACCTGGAGCTTATTGTTTTAACCTAAACTCTGGGTGCCCCTATTTTCCGCACGGGCAGCTAGTAGTTTTGGTTTTGCAGATTCATATTCACAGGATCCTGGTTTACAGCTGGAATGATATCCAGAAAGCTCTGTATCCGTATATCACCTTCAGTTGTGCTTTGTATTATTTTCCGCTGCTATGTAATTTATTGTAATCTCTGATATTTGTCGAATGTAATTTATTCAATTATACTCTGTATATTCTTGTATCTGATGGAATTGTTGTAATAGCAATGAAATATCCTTCTGTTTGTGTTCTGATTTGTCCTGTTCTCAACGTTCAAGGGTTTCGAATGGTCTGGATCGGTTTAACGACAGATTCGGATCGAGCGAAATTCCTGGCCGTCACAGGTGGGCCCTTGGAGCGACAGGGTCGGTCTACCGAAGTGGATTAAAATTCCTGAACACTGTGTTTCCCCTCCCTTTGGGGCGTAAGTGAGCCAACAAATGACTCCATCGGTCCCAGATCGACCGATATATCTGAGGCGCCTCACAACAGGAACAACCACATAGGTGAAAATAATATAAATGTCAGCCAGTTCAAGCACCGACACCACCTCTAACTAGAAAGAAACGCATGTTTCTGGTTCATACCGGGGTGTAAGGTTCGCGAATTCATGTTATACACAAAGCTACGCCACACAGGCGGTGCTTTGATCATCAACCACAAGAATTTGCTTTTTAACAGAAGCCTCGATCACTGCATCTTAACATGCCACACAGGCAATTCACACCATGCAACTGATGGCTATCAATCACACAGAATGAATTCCAATGTCAGCCACACAGTCCATTTGCAAGTCCGTTCTGGGTCTGAACGAAACCGGAGGCACTATATACCTCGCATACCCATCGATCTCCACGTATGTCTGGACGACCACCACTCATTATCCATATTTCGGGATGCCTCCCAATCAGGACATCAGTTATCATCCAACCAAGGTGAAGATTTCCGGTCTTCAACCACCGTCTTCGTCTTCGATTTCTGATCGTCGATTTAGTTATTCAGAATGGGGTAAACCCAGTCTTTCTGAGAAACTCCCGTATATAATAAACAAGTGCTAAACAAACACAACATACACATCATTTCAATTCATTAGTCACTAACCGTAAATCGGTAAGAGAACGATTTCCCATATATTAACCTCGAAGGCCGAAACCAACATCAGATCAAAATCCAGGAAACCATTCGACTTAGCTAACCTTCAGTTAATTTCTAAATTTCATATTCCATATCGTTTATAATATTTTATAACGATTTATCGCTATTTTTATTTATTTAAAAACAACCAATTCATTCAAACGACGCTTCAGGCCATAACGCGGCCATGGCGCTGTTTTTCTTCAGATTTGATTTACACATATCTGAAAATCGAACCGTTGGATCTTCACAAAATTTATATCATTAGAAAGTTCTTTTCAAAATGAATCCAACGGTTCTAGTTTTGGGAAAAATCTGACGGTCGGATCTCTCGGTACAATCGTTTGAAGTTTCGATTTCAAAATACGAACTACAACGTCGTTATTCGATTTAATTTAATTATATTTTTATATATATAAATATAATCGATTCTGGCGCTGTTTTTCTTCAGATTTGAATTAAACATTCCAGATAATCCAACCGTTGGATCTTCACAAAGTTGGTGTCGGAAAGATATTTCCAAAGCGAACCCAATGGTTTTGGTTTTAGGAAAATCCGATGGTCGGATCTCCCGCACTAATCGTTTGAAATCACGGTTTCAAAATACGAACTGCAGCTTCGTTATTCGATATATTTCAATTCTATTTATATATTCATATATCGATTCTTTGATTTCAAAACTATATTCTTTTCATACATTTGGTAAAAATGATATTTTTATCCAATCGACAATTATTTCAACACTTCGCTATTTTTAACAATTCTTGTATATAGTAAAAATGTGTTTTTTATTGTAAAACAATTCATTTCAAAACACGATTATTTTATATAGTTTATATAGGTGATAAAAATATGATTTTTATTATAAAACAATTTATTTCAAAACATGAATGCCATTCAACACATGAATTTCTATTCAACGAATGAATTTCTATTCAACACATGAATGTTTTCTATAGTTTGTATATATATAGTAAAAATGTGATTTTTATTGCAAAACAATTTATTTCAAAACACTACTATTTTATATAGTTCATATAGATGATAAAAATATGATTTTTATTAGAAAACAATTTATTTCAAACACGAATACCATTCAACACATGAATTTCTATTCAACGAATGAATTTCTATTCAACGAATGAATTTCTATTCAACACATGAACGGTTTCAACATGTGAAAATAATTTCAACAAATGAAAATAATTCTAACACATGAATATTTCAGAAAATTTCGGCAGCATAACGGCAGGGTAGTTAAAACCGGGGCCGTCCCTAGTACGGCTCCTCGCTCTACCTTAAAGCCTCACAGCTTTTGATAATGGGGATTTCATGCATCTAGTTCGCACGCAGGCGGCATGTATATTTTTTTCCATTTCCACAAACTAATCCTATGTGGTTTCAACCTAATAATTCTCAACCACAAACGGGTATTTTTCAACCACAATCAATCAATTTCAACCACAAACAATTTTAATCAAGCATTCGCTATCAATTTTCACACCAATCACAACCAATAATATCGTCCATGGTTTGTGGACGAGGGGCGGATATATATTTATTTATATTTATATATGAGCATTTCACTTCTATTCAACACATATATAATTTTTACAATGCATATATAACTTATATATCGAACGTACAACTTATACAACGCTTATACATGAGGTGTACAACGCTTATATAACTCATACATTGACTATATAATTTATACATCGTCGTTTTCCATATCGTTTATGAATTAGAAATCTCACATTGGGTTCCACTCCACCAAAAATAGCAGAAGGCTCAGAAAAATATGTGGTCTCTTCTAAAATGTAGAAGAAGTCCACACGAGTCCACTGTCTCTTGTTTCACTAAATTTCGTCAATAAACGAAAAAGATAAGATTTTTATAGTGAAATCAAAAACCGTAGCGCTTTAAATTGCTACTAAATAGTTTAAAATAAAAACAGTCGTACCTCAGCTGAAATGTTCAAAACTAGGTTTTGATTTTTCTTTGAATCCGCGCAACGATACGTCGATCGGGTTGTGCGAGGTCGAAGGGGCAGGTGAGGCGCCTGTTCGCCGGAAGTGGGCCCCAGTTCGGGGGCCAGACGTGGCCGTGGCGGCGAGATGAAGGGCTCGACTTTCGAGCTCGAATTCTCCTCCAACACTGAATGAAAAAATCCAAACTATATATGGATTTGAAGATCTTCTCTAGCTCTACAAAATCTTCAACTGGAGCTCGGTCTAATTTCGCGTGGATTGATCAGAAAATGAACGGGAAGCTTTTGAAGCTTTTCCTTCGTCGATCGGGTGAAGAGAGAGAGGATTTTCCTTTTTTTTATAAAATTCTGATTGGCCGGGAGCTTTTAAAAGAGGTTTTTCTAACAGAACCTCCAATCCAAACCCAACGACTGTCGTCCCTAGCGTTTTACCCCCATTCCGAACACAATGGGATATGTTTCGTAGGCCCATCGACTGTTTCATTCAGTTTTCCTTCAAATTAAAATATAAAACATTCAATATATAATTTGAATGTGCATTTCAATTTGCTGGGGCCACATATTGATTCTAAAAATTCCCAAAAAAATAAACCAAGCTATGTTTGGACGATACGGTCCCAACAAAACTAGTTTCGATGAATTCTGAGATCGTTTGAAAAATGGTCTTTTTCTGGTCGATCCAATTTAATAGAAATCGACCCAACACATTTTCCTTTGCCACGCTCACATACCAGCTTCAAAAATTATGAAATTTGAAACCTAGCAATAGTTTAACATCTCGAATCCAACAAAAGTGGTTTCGTCGAATTCCGATGTGGTTTGCAAAATGGCCATTTTCACGGGCTATATAAACTCTATAGCGACCTTTCTGAAAATTCATTTGGCCATAACTTTTGCTTCCCGCTATGAAACTTCGATTTTTCAGATTCTTGGAAAGATATTCACTAACAGATTTAAATATTTTTGGTTTCACTCAAATCCATTTTGTTTTGCACCCGGTACAGTCAGTCAAAGTTTGAAATGAAAATTTGAAATTACCGCGCCATTTCAGGCCTTGTTTATAAATCAAAGTAATTATATTTATTTTCAACTTCGATTCAAACTTACTTTTCATCATTATTATTTAAAATATTTATTTTAAATACTTAAAATTCTCTATTTTAGCCAGTTTAAATTTTTTAAATTGGTTCAGATTTTCCAGGTCGTTACAAGATTTCTAATTAGAAAGATATAATTTATATGGTTAGAAAAATATGATTTTTGATTGTAAGAAAAAATAAATATAATGAAGTAATTTTTATTTAGATAATGAAGTAGTTTCTATTGAGATAATGAAGTGATTTTTAAATAGAAAAGATTATATTTTTGTATAAGAGAAAAGATTATATTTTTATATAAGGAAAGGATATGATTTTCATAATATAAAAATGCAATTTTTATATGATGAAATTTGAAGTAAAAATATAGTTATTATATAAGTAGCGAATTAAAAACACGATTTTTTATTTGTTTGAATGAAGCAAGAAAAATATGAGTTCTAGCGATATAAAAATGCGATTTTTGAATACATGATCATCATATTAAAAAGGTGGTTTTAGTATGAACAGCGTGAAAACGAAGTTGGAATTTCAGGCAAGTCAGCACTTTTCTGAAATTCAGAAATAAAGAATGACGGAGTGGAACTCCAAGGTTAGAACTCCTCACTACAATTTTCTGTGTTCAGTTATTTATTTTATAACTGCATATATAAACTGTTTCCCCGTCGTCCACAGACCATGTACGACTTGTTTGTTTGATTTCGTTTGGATTGATTTGTTTGTGTGAAAACTGATTGTGAGGTGGAATGGAAAGTAAAAATTCATGTGTTGAATAGAATAAAATTCATGTGTTGAATAGAATAAAACTCATGTGTTGAAAAGAATAAAATTCATGTGTTGAATAGAATAAAATTCATGTGCTGAATAGAATAAATATTCATGTGTTGAATAAAATAAATATTCATGTGTTGAATAAAAATATAGATTCATGTGTTGAATAGAATAAAAATATTCATGTGTTGAATAAAAATATAAATTCATGTGCTGAACAGAATAAAAATATTCATGTGTTGAATAAAAATATAAATTCATGTGTTGAATAAAATAAATATTCATGTGTTGAATAGAATAAATACTTATGTGTTGAATAAAATAAATATTCATGTGTTGAATAAAATATATATTCATGTTTTGAAGAAAATATCCATTTGTTGAATTGAATAATGAAGTTACTGAAATATATAAAGCCGTGTTGGTTAGATATGCGCCATTTTTACGCGAACGATATTTATATTGATTATATTCATTTTTATAATGAATATAGGAAAGGAAGTGATATCAAAATATGATGTTTTGAAAATATTATCATTTATATATCGATGATATGGAATATTCAATTTTGATTTGAAATTGAATATGAAGTTGAAATCGTTTTGAAAATGAATTTAAAACAATTTACAAAATACGTTTTAAAAAGGAAATCGACGAAATATATAATATATATATATAATAGCCTGAATAGAACGCACCACGCTGCGACAGTTCGCAAATTTCGACTATTGACTTCGAATGGACATTACGGGGGATCCGACCGTCGGATTCTCCTAAAACCACAACCATTGGGTTCGTATCGAAAAGAGATTTCTAACGAATATTAGAGATTTGAAATCTAACGGTTGGATTTGGAATTATGTCCAAGTCAAATTTGGCAAAGGTCGCTGTAAGTGCAGTTTGATGGCCGTTGATGGAAATCGACTGTACGGGCCTTGATAAAATTATTAAAAATAGCAATAATTTGTGTAAAATCATAAGAAATGATTTGGAAAGAATTGGGATGAAAAACTCCAAATTTTAAAAGATAAAAATAGATTTTTATCGAAATGAACTAGTTTTGAACTAGAGTTATAATCCATTTACTTTTGAAATAAATAAATTGGATTTGAAAGGGTTTTAAAAGTAACCAGAATTTCCAATAATAAAATTGGAATGGATTTGAATCGAAATTATCTTTGGAGTATTTCGATGTTGGATTTCGTGATTACAGATATTGTTGTGCAGATTTGAAAGATAAATTTTTATCGTTATTTCCAATATTATATTTGTTGGTCGTAGAATTGATATTGAATATAAGCTGATATATTTTCTATTCAGAGCCTTGTATTTAATATCAAATGAGATTTTTGGGTTTGTCGTGAATGGTGTTTTAAATAACACTTGTTCTTTAACCCGATAATTAATGGAATGTGAATTGGGTTTATCGTGAACTGTGTTTTAACGACATTCATTTTTAACCCGATTTACAGTGAAATGTGATTTGGAATTTATAAATCTTTTGTTAAGATTTAAAGGAGATTTCCAAAGTAAAGTTTTCCAATTTAATAAAATAAATTGGAATGGAATGGAATTCGATTTGGTAATAATCGAAGTGAATTTCTGTGGAGGAAGACAACTAATGTATCCAGAATTTAAAAGGCTTTGCTGTTATTCCATTTATATTATTAGTCGGATATGGAAGTTTATATCGATTATATATATATCGATTTGTTTTCCATGAAGATTCCATTGTAAATGACATTGGTTCTTTAACCCATTTAAAGACAGGATATGATTTCCCAAGTTAAATAATCATTAAAATTGATTTTTGGGAAGATTAAAACCAAGTGGAGTTTTAATGAATCTTTAATTTGAATGAAATGATCGAGAATGGAGTATCACCAGTTTTACTCTAGGAGATAGTTAAATCTTTAATTAGATTTGAACGTGAAATGGTAATTGAATTTACCGATAACACCGTGGTGTTAGGTATGAAGTATTACCGGTTTTACTTCATGGGATGAACAGGTTGGTATTGGGAAATAAAATAAATGATTACTTCGGTGTTGTTCGCTGATCCCGACTAATTTGAATTGATATTCAAAAGGAGATTAAAGAATAAATTTAAAGAATTTATCTTTGATAAAATCACTGAGCCCCTATAAATTAATTTCTTATTAATTTATTCATTTCCCAACTTTCTTTCAATATCTTTACTCAAATATTCTTCAAACCCATTTAGCCTCTCATAATTCTTGGAAAACATTTCCATTTATTATAAACTCTTTATTTTCTATATTCTAGAAAATATCTCATATCACAGTTTGGAAACATTTCCATATATCCGTAAATTCTTATCTTCTATATTTAGAAAATATGCGATATTAATCATCGGAAAAAATTTCCATATTTATTCACAAATTAACTTCTCATCACCAAATCATTTCATTTTATATGCTTAGAAAACAACTCTGATTATATTTGGAAAACATTTCCGAAACTCATTTATTTGGATTTAATCAAATGTCGTATAAAACACTATTACACTCAACCCATTAGTCACTCATTAACTAACTGTATTTCTAACCAATCCTCTCTACCGAACGTTAACCATTCCTTAGTTAACCATGAAGCCAATCAAGTTGGGATATAATTACCTCTTAGACCTTAACTGAACAAAATTCCTAACTTCGAAGTGGACAAAGTTCACAACTTCAATTTGTAACAAACATTTCTTACGTAATTCTCAGATTAAGTTTAAGAATCCACTTCTTTTTTGGGAATTATTGATTATAAAAATAGCATTATGGCCCAACTCCAAAATATAAAATTTTAAAATATAACTTTATTTAATTAATTTGAATAAATAATAATTAGATAAAAATGATAATTATTTAAACTTTATTACAACAAAAAGTATATAACACTTTCCTGGATTCGACATCGTCGAATTTCACAGTACAACTCTCTTTCGAATAATTTCTATTTGATAAATGTTCTGAACTTTGGAATTATTTATCGTTTCAGGTCAACTCAATTCCCATTTTCATTATAAATTCACCTTTGAATTTTTCACTTCCAAATCCTTACCAATTTCCTTTATAACCAATCCAATCTGCAAAACGTTTGCTTTTAAACCACTATTCACTTTAAAATATGAATATTATTCGTTTATAGAAATCTAGACTCATTTTATCAGATTAACTTGATTTCATTTGTAAATACCATTACAGGCTCAAATCCCACTTATAGAGTTACTTTATAAATTCACATTCCACTTCATTTATGAGTTCCGTTTATACATTAAAACTCCTTGTTATTTACCTAACAAGTTTATAACCTTATATCGACTTTATACTCGATTATATAATATCGGTTTGAAGCAAAATATTAATTATCTTGTCAAGTTCCAAATTATAAAATATATATTCTCTAAAAATAAATTATTTCTATAATATTTGACGTAGTCGAATTCCAATTATAAATCCTTATGGATTTATTTCACTTCTATTCACATTCCGAACATCAAAATAAGTTTCATCGTTTCCCTTCGAAATGATTTCCAATTTCCTTCTTTTAAATTCAATCTTGAATTTACTGTAACGTTCCACGAGAATTCGACGCCCAAATTCCGACAATAATACAGATCCTGCATCACTTGTCAGAAACCAAGTACTGAAAACATAGATAGTTATTAGAAATAATCAAAGGGTGAGATAAGAAAGAAAGAAATATTAGAATAGAAGAAGAAGAAACACAACAGAAACAGACTCTCACATCGTAGTGAAACAAAATACAATATAGAAATAAATCTTTACTGAGAGCTTTAAAATACTTACAATCATCAGAGCACATCAATACAGCTGGACAATTATAATAAGCTGTCCTCTTATACAAAACACAATGGAATACACACCAAATATATAATTTTGAACATCTCCAGCTCGTCTCTTTACAAAATTCGATAACCTGAACCTGTATAATCCGGTCTGACCCGAGCATTACAAACGCCAGGTCAGTCTGGTGAACCAGAGTGAGAAAAACACACTAAATTTATGTTATCACACAACTTGATTTTAAAGTCAAAATCTTTTCGAAAGAAAAGAATAATCGTAAGACCAAATCCATACATAAATATGGATGGTTTTTACCTTACAGTAACCCAAAACGTTTTGAAATCAATATCTTTTCTGATATTATAATAGTGTCTAAATACAAATAAATATTAATCTTGCAGAACACTTGCTTCTCACACTCTACATATATAGTATACAATCAAAATCGTTGGCTCTTATTGGAGAATGGATTTCCTGTCAAGGTATAGAACCACCTTCCCGACAATGTACCTCTGGAGGTGAAAACAATGAGGTTCAACAAGAACATCTTGCAACCCAGCCTAAACATGACCAACCCCTCACTTCTCTTGAGAGTACCGAATATATCATTACCACGGTTGGGGGCCAGCCAACCGAACCGATAACATACATTCAAAAATAAAAGGGACAACCAAGGCATTTGATTTCTCCTGATCAGGTAATG
Organism: Allium sativum; assembly: GCA_030737875.1. Taxonomy (NCBI): domain Eukaryota; kingdom Viridiplantae; phylum Streptophyta; class Magnoliopsida; order Asparagales; family Amaryllidaceae; genus Allium; species Allium sativum. The sequence goes on from CM060926.1 coordinate 841,747,729, forward strand.
ATATACCCTTTTGATGGGTGCAACCCATGTAGCCATGCGACCTACCTGATTTTGTGGCATTTCCCGTTTGATGAGGCTTGAGGTCATAAATATTCTGGAACATCTGGTCACCATTCACTTTGAAAGCCTCATCATCAGATCCCCCAGATATCACTAATTGACGTCCACAAAAATACACTAGGTGCTAGCTATCACCAACAGAAGTACGTTTGTAGAAATCAATGTACGTGATCCTTTGGAAATACTTTATCAGACACTCGTCCATACAAGTTATCCAGGAGCAGGATAAACCGAAGGAACCCTCCTACCACATCCTAGGTAACACCTTATAGATCAGTAGCGAGTAGTCCTTTCATATCTGAAGATTCCAACCACGGTAGAATCACAGTTTATCTCAAGAAGCTAAGAAAAGAATTTGAGTATTATGTGACGACCCCAAACCCCATACTGACGACGGCAAGGGTAATCTTTAGAATATAACACAGAAACAGATAATAGAAGAACAGAAATAAATAAATACACCAAATAATGTACAAATAATACACTAAATAAACGTAATCATCAGAGTTACACAGTATACAGGATCATACTTAGTACAAATACAGCTCAGCTATTCATAAATGTCTACAGCGGAAAGCAAACATAATATGTACAATAGGAGCTGAATAGCATAAAAAGAGATAAATGAAGTATCCATCTTCAGCTCCAGCTATCCAGAAAGAGCTAGATAAAACCTGAATACAAGGCTGCCCATGTAGAAAGAGGGGCACCCGAGTTTGAAAGTGAAACAAACTACGAGTCAGTCATGGGACTGGTATGAGAAATCTACTCAACACATTTAAAATATGGCTAATCACAGGACCACGCCACTTTCGCGGAACGGGTTTACTCCATCGGATTGCCAGTGCTTTAAAACAAATAATTCTTTTAAACCTCGCAATGCTTTTTTTATAAAAATGAAGCCATTATAAGACTCAGTTCCCATCATACTATGCAACGCAAACCGGAGGATAGAGTTTTTACCTTATAACGGCCAAAATATGCTTGATACGAATAAAACAAAAGCATTTGGTATTATTGCTAGTGTTTATAAGTTTTGAAAACAATTTCGAACCATAACTATCAATCATAGACGACATTAATGCCCTATATCACTATGTCGCCATATATAGGTATACAATCAAAACCGCATAGTCACGTATTTGGAAATTGGATTTCCGTCATGAACCAAGGCAAAAGATAGTCCTTACCGAATTCGAGATGCTCTAGCCCGTGTCTCAGGACCCAGACACAGGTGGGCCCTTGGAGCGACAGGGCCGGTCCACCGATGTGGATTAAAATTCCTGAACACTATGTTTCCCCGCCCTATGGGGCGTCAATGAGCCAACGAATGACTCCATCGGTCCCGGATCGACCGATATAATCGAGGCGCCTCGCAATCCATCATCCACATAAGTAAAATGTCAGTCCGTGTAAAAACACTGACACAACTCCTAGCTAGAAGGAAACGCATGCCCTCCCTGACGTCCTTCTCCCGTTTCTGGTTCATACCGGGGTGTGAGGCTCGCGAATTCACGTTATACACAAAGCTACGCCACATAGGCGGTGCTTTGATCATCAATCACTAGACTTTGCTTTTCAACAGAAGCCCCGATCACTGCATCTTAGCATGCCACACCGACAATTCACACCATGCAACTGATGGTTATCAATCGCATAGAATGAATTCCAATGTCAGACACACAGTCCATTTGCAAGTCCGTTCTAGGTCTGAACGAAACCGGAGGCACTAAATACCTCGCATATCCATCGATCCCCACATACGTCTGGACGATCACCACTCATTATCCATATTTCGGGATGCCTCCCAATCAGGACATCAGTTACCATCCAAACGAGGTGAAGATCGGTCTTCAACCACCGTCTTCATCTTCGACTTCTTATCGTCGATTCAGTTATTCAGAATGGGATAAACCCGGTCTTTCGGAGCAACTCGCGTATATAATAAACAAGTGCCACGCAAACACTACATACGCATCATTTCAATTCATTAGTCACTAACCGTCAATCAGTAAGAGAACGATTTCTCAAATATTAACCCCGAAGGCCGAAACAACATCAGATCAAAATCCAGGAAACCATCCGACTAAGCAAACCTTCAGTTAATTTCTAAATTTCACAACCATATCGTTTATAATATTTTATAACGATTTATCGCTATTTTTATTTATTTTAAAATAGCCAATTTATTCAAAACGACGCTTCGGGCCATAACGCGGCCGTGGCGCTGTTTTTCTTCAGATTTGATTTACACATATCTGAAAATATAACCGTTGGATCTTCACAAAATTTACTTCATTAGAAAGATCTTTTCAAAAAAAATCCAACGGTTCCAGTTTCGGGAAAATCCGACGGTCGGATCTCCCGGTACAATCGTTTGAAGTTTCGATTTCAAAATACGAACTGCAGCGTCGTTATTCGATTTAATATAATTATATATATATATAATCAATTCTGGCGCTGTTTTTCTTCAGATTTGAATTAAACATTCTAGACAATCCAACCGTTGTATTTTTACAAAGTTGGTGCCGTTGGAAAGGTATTTCGAAAGCAAACCCAACGGTTTCGGTTTCGGGAAAATCCGATGGTCGGATCTCCTGCACTAATCGTTTGAAATCATGGTTTCAAAACACGAACTGCAACTTCGTTATTCGATATATTTCAATTCTACTTATATGTATATCGATTTTTTGATTTCAAAGCTATATTCTTTTCATACATTTGATAAAAATGATGTTTTTATCCAACATACATTCACTTCGACACTTCACTATTTTTAACAATTCATGTATATAGTAAAAATGTGATTTTTATTGTAAAACGATTTATTTCAAAACACGACTATTTTATATAGTTAATATAGGTGATAAAAATAGGATTTTTATTATAAAACAATTTATTTCAAAACAAGATTATTTTATATAGTTTCATATTGATGATAAAAATAGGATTTTTATTATAAAACAATTTCTTCAAAATATGAATACCATTCAACACATGAATTTCAATTCAACGAATGAATTTCGATTCAACACATGAAGGTTTTCTATAATTTAAATATATATATAGATAAAAAGGTGATTTTTATATTTAAAACACGAATATCTTTCAACACATGAATTTCAATTCAACGAATGAATTTCGATTCAACACATGAAGATTTTCTATAGTTTATACATATAGATAAAAAGGTGATTTTTTTTATATTTAAAACACGAATACCTTTCAACACATGAATTTCAATTCAACGAATGAATTTCGATTCAACACATGAAGGTTTTCTATAGTTTATACATATAGATAAAAAGGTGATTTTTATATTTAAAACACGAATACCTTTCAACACATGAATTTCAATTCAACGAATGAATTTCGATTCAACACATGAAGGTTTTCTTTAGTCTATACATATAGATAAAAAGGTGATTTTTATTGCAAAACATGAATGTCGTTAAATAGACGAATTTCCATTCAACACACGAATTTAGTTTCAACACATGAAAATAATTCTAACACATGAATAATATTCAAAATTTCGGCAGCATAACGGTAGGGTAGTTAAAACCGGTACCGTCCCTAGTACGGCTCCTCGCTCTACCTTAAAGCCTCGCAGCTTTTGACAATGGGGAATCATGCATCTAGTTTGCACGCAGGCGGCATGTATATTTTTTTCATTTCCACAAACTAATCCTATGTGGTTTCAACCAAATATTTCTCAACCACAAACAGGTATTTTTCAACCACAATCAATCAATTTCAACCACAAACAATTTCAATCAACCATTCGCTATCAATCAATTTTCACACCAATCACAACCAATAAATATCGTCCATGGTTTGTGGACGAGGGGCGTATATATATATATATTTATATATAGCATTTCACTTCTATTTCAACACATATATAATTTTCACAACGCATATACAACTTATACATCGAACGTACAACTTATACAACGCTTATACAAGAGGTGTACAATGCTTATATAACTCATACATCGACTATATAATTTATACATCGTCGTTTTCCATATCGTTTATAGTTTAGAAATCTCACCTTGGGTTCCACTCCACCAAAAATAGCAGAAGGCTCAAAAAAATATGCGGTCTCTTCTAGAATGTAGAAGACGTCCACACGAGTCCACTGCCTCTTGTTTCGCTGAATTTCGTCAACAAACGAAAAAGATATGATTTTTACAGTGAAATCATAAACGGTAGCGCTTTTAAAATGCTATAATATAGTTTAATATATATAAACCGTTACCTCTCTGTTTGGTTCGAAACTAGGGTTGGGAATTTTGCGAAATCCGTGAAGCTAGAGGACGATCGGCCTTCGCAGCGTCGAAGGGCTGGGGGAGAGCTTCGCGCGCGTGGGGGAGTGGGCCAGCTCGGTGGATCCTGGTGTCACCGGCGGCGGTCTGAAGCGATGAACTTTGGGGCGGTGGTTCTCGTCGATGGCACCACGATAGGAGGAGCAACTGGTATGGATTTGAAGAGGGGAGCGAGGGCATCAAAAAGTTGTGAAGGGTCGGGGTCAATCGATGTACGGAGTCGCCGGAATCGGAGCTGGAAGCTTTGAAGGGCTTTCCACCTTCAATCGATCGGGGAGAGAGAATTTGGGGGAGGGGGGGTTCTGACGTGGCCCAATACCCTTTTTTTATTTATATAATTTTCTTCCAAAAATACCCCATTTCACACACGAACCACAATCCAAACCCAACGACTGTCGTCCCTAGCGTTTTACCCCCATTCCGAACACAATGGGATATGTTTCGTAGGCCCATTCGACTGTTTCAGTCAGTTTTCCTTCAATTTAAAATATATAACATTCAATATTCGATTTCACTACAACAAAACAGATCTATTACAACGTCCATTTTACAATGGGCGTTTGCTGCCCGTTGTAATAGAAAGATATTACAACGGTCATTTTCTGGACCGTTGTAATAGATGCCTGTACAACACCCTTTTTACAACGGCCGTATAATGCCCGTTGTAATAAACGCTATTACAACGGTCATTTTCAGGCCCGTTGTAATAGATATCTATTTTACAACGGTCACAAATTGTCCGTTGTAATAGATGTATATTTTACAACGGTCACAAAATGTCTGTTGTAATAGACGCCAATTTTGACAGTCAACAATTAATAATTACAATACTTCCATAAAATTAATTTTGATTATTTAATAATTAATCGTTAATCATATATTACTTATTATTAAGTATAATATTATATTACTAATTACTAATTACTAATCATTAATAATATTATATTATTTATTAATATTTAATAATCAATCATTAATAATATTATATTAATAATTAATAATTTATTATAACTGATAATGTGTAATTAAGAATCAATAATACTTACTTAAAAGTACATAGTAAATTATAAATAATAGTTATAAATATCAACTTATAAATTAATAAATAACAATTTTGATTTAATATTTAGTAGTTTTAGTAATGAACGATTTTTAATTAGAAAATTGAAAAAACCATTACAATTGATAATTGGTAATTTTTAATTAATAAAAGATAACTACTATCTAATTAATTAGTTATAAATGTCGATTTATAATTAATAATTATCAATAAAAAATTGTATAAATCATTATTTATAGCTTTTCGTAACTAACGATTGCTTTATGTTTTCTTCCCCTCTTTGAAAATAGCATTAGCTTCCGTTATTGTTGTACTAACAAAATATGTACTTACAAACTAGCCTGTGATGACCTAAAACCCAATGCTCAAATCAGATGTCCATGACACAATGTGAGAGAAAATAACGAGCTGAAAAAACCCGACCCTGTTTGCCACCCTATTTCCTCCTTATTTTCATTTCCCACTTACCCATTTTCACAAAATGCCCATTGTAATAGGTGCCAATTTTCGACAGCCAATAATTTAATAATTACAATATATACTTTCATAAAATTAGTATATGTTTTATTTAATTAATCATTACTCACATATTTCTAATTATTAACCATAATATTATATTACTAATTAATAATCATTAATAATATTATATTATTTATTAACATTTAATCATTAATAATATTATGTTTAATAACAAATCATTAGTAATAATTATTAACAATAATATTATATTATTTATAACATCATTGTAAAAGTAAACATATCTACAATGTTTACCCAAATAGCTGTAAAAAAAGTTTTAAATAATGACATTTTCTTTATATTATTGTATACACATTAGATTTCATTCAATGATGCACTACCAGAATTACCAAATTTAGTGACGTTGTTTTTTGTGATGGAATTTTCCATCAATGAATTGCAATGGATTCCTACGGATAAGCCACGACTTTTATTTGTAGAATAAAAGCTTGAAAGTAACAAGTAACTATGACAAAAATCTATTCCATGGAAAATCCATTGCTAAATTGCTATGGATTTGCTTTGCACTGCCAAACCGTAGTAGATTTTGGCTAAATTTAACTATAAAATGTGACAAAAATAAATACAATGGCCAAATTTAACTATAAATTGTGACCAGATTAAATATGAGAATTTAATATGATAGTCGACTTAAACGGCTGACGTCCCGAACGACGGTCGACCTAGCCGGTTAGGTCGCGGGGGTCCAGGGGGCAGCGCCCCCGGCGGGTTGCGGGGCAGCGCCCCGTCACGATATATCTTATTTGCTTTTTATTTTGAAATAAAGTTAAAAAATTAATGGAAAAAATTAAAACTTAAATCATCTTTTTTCTAGTAGTGATTAGCAATTATAAGTAACATAATGATGGTAATGAAGCATTAGACATTGGGAACAGCTTCCCGCTTTGGGTTTTCATTCCCGCTACACTAATTCGTTGATTTCCGTGTTCCCTCTATGTTTCACTTCAAACTAACGATAAAAAAAATCCAATCGCATCTTCCTGATCCCCAAATTGCCAAAACCTAAATCTAAATCCGAGCTCCATACCTATAAACAAATTCCTCCATCGCGAGCTCACTCCATCCTCTTCTCTCTTCGTCAGCTCTGAATCCAATACCGGACACTAATCAACTTACAGCAAATTCTTGGATTCGTCCCTTTCAGAATTTGTGAGTCTAGATATAGTTGCTAAATCGATTTCTAGATATTGGTTCTGGACTTCATGAATTCCAGATATTGTTTTCGATTATTTCATAATGAACTGACATCATTCTCATATTAGGATTCGCCTGTGTTTTCTCCTTCAGGTGATTTTTTCCCCTTTTAGTCTTTAAATTGATAAAATCATCAATGTTTGATTCCACGGATTGCTTGCGTTTGCTACATCAAGTTTCAAGGTTTGATCCTTTCATGTGTCCATTATCTTGCTATTTTAGTTTTCATCGTTTGTTGTTGTTCAGTCTACATAATAGGACGTCTGCTTAACTTTAATGGAGTATAATAATTTGAAGTAGTTTAACATGATGTCTTCGTTCTGCTTTTATTTTCCTCAAACATTTCTCAGTTTAATGCAAATTTTTAGTGCTAAACTGAAATCCTAATTTTAATTCCCTTCTATATTTTGACAAGAGTACGTGTCAGATCTTAAAGAAGCATAAGCCCTGTGGAAGGCAGAGGATGTGAACTACATCCTTAGCATGGTGGACTTCCAATCTCTCGGGGTAAGTTATAGGTACTTTATTTATTTCAAATCTAATGATCTAATTCGTTTGTTAAGAATTATTTACTGATAGTTTAATCTCATTTGATTAGTTATCCAGTAATGTGTGAAAATCTTATCACTCTTATAATACAGAACAAAGTATCGTCTGACTTTAATTGTATGCTGAGAACGAAGATGAAAACCTTCCTGTCTTTTGTTTGATTTGCTATGATTATATTTCCGTAAGTAGAAAATAATTTGGAGTTATGTAGTTCTTGGTAAGAATAGTTACCTATGAAGTTACAGAACCAAAATTTCTTAGCGAGAAGAAATTATATGCTTGCTGGATTGGTGACTAAGTGAAAGACTACACTAAAAACACATGTGTTTAAAATTAGCAATAGTGTTTGTAAATTGTCCTTTTAGAGCTAAATCTGAGCTGAAGGTTATCGAATTCCGAATGCACCAGTTATTATAGAGTTGTTTATTTTCCCATTACGATAACAACTATCATAACATCAGCCTTAAAACGCTAATTCTATATTTAATTACCTAACATTCTTGAAAATTTAGACGCATTTCAACCAAATCTATATGACAACTGCATGATGTTTATTCGTTGGACTGGTTTTTAAATATTTATAGACAAGCTAATCTTTCGTAAAAAAATCTATGATTAAATTATTTTAGAAATACAGTTCTATCCAAGTGTAACATAAATATGAACTAATATAATTTATTCAATCCCTATTCAAACCATGTTCACTGCCTTTGTTTCTTAAATAAGTGTAATCCAGGATGGATATTTGTTGGCAACTACTTCTCTGGGCAAAAAATCAAAATCAGCATGTACATACAAATGCATGTAGATGTATTAAGATTTTAGTGAAAAAATCACAGTAGTTGGAAATCAACATTAATTTGAATAAATTAGTCTGCAAAAAGTAAATAACAAAACAACCTACTTACCAGTCTCGAATAAACTACCATGTGTCAATGAGGTGAATTCATTAATTTTGTGGACAGGTGAGCTCCTTATCCTACAATTGTATCTTAACAATGGTTGTTTCATTTACCACACGTGCACAGTTATTCAAACTGATCTATGATGTGATAAACGAAAGTTGACCTTGAAATTTTAGGATAAAAGTCTCGAAGTCCGAGAAGGAAAAGAATTAGATTCCTAACTGAATCTGTAGAAGTTTTAAATAAAGAAAAAACCAATTTACCTGTAGTTAATAGCAAGTTCAAAATTAGATATTGGTTCAAAGTTTATGGTTGTTAGTAGTGAATCTAATACCACAAATATTCAAAAATAACATCTGATACTGGATTATTTTAACATAAACATAAAAAGGAATCAGCTGATAGATATATCTTTGAATTTTGTGTTGAGGTTTTTCCTTTTGTGCATAAGATACGTTGTCGAATAAAAGACCTGATATCATGGTGACCCTTATTCTTAGTTGACCTACCTCCTTTTATTTTGAATATAAATAGAAAAATATTTTCTTCAATCCGAGCCCTTGAATTCGGGTTAATGGTTCAGTGCGCGATTTATAATGTACTTGCACTACATGTTCTAACTTTTTCTCATTTTTTTTCCATTGACTTATGTATACTTTATGATATATATTATCTCATTTTTTTTAGAACTCTGAATTGTACTATGAAAACACTTGATTTTCTAATGTATGCTAACTGGTTGTAGCTTTCTATAATTGATGATGATAAATATTCGATGAACTTTCATTTTGGTGGATTCTTTAGTATGATGAAACAGTTCCTAGAATGTATACATGTTTGTTTATTGATCATCATTTCAACAAACGAACATCGGCATACTACTAATTCCACTAACCTAAACCTAAATTTACATTTTTCTCCCTTCATTTTTATGTTGTCTTCTCTAATTGGCATTTATTACGTCATTTGTGCACTACCAGGAGTAGATTTTGCTGTTGCAGCTACGCTTGTTCATAAGGCAATTGGAGGACAACTTCACTGTGTTTTTGTTGACAGTGGCTCACTAAGGTAACCCACCCGACTGAATTTTTGCCCACTCATGATGAAAATAAAACATATAGCCTTAGAACTGTGTTTCTTTTATAAAACCGCCAACTCGGCATGCATCAAAATGTTTATATTGATTATGCTTACATTAACTATGCACTACCTTCATTTCTAGCTACTTGTTTTTTGGTTTGAGTACAAATTTGAAGAGCTTTATAGGCTTAGCAATTGGTTTTGGGTCAATCACTGAAGATGAAGACATTGAGAGTGAGAGTGAGTGTAACGGAGTGTATGTAGTGCGGCAATACTTGTACAAATGAACATTTTGTATAGTTAGTGTAACGAAGATAAACAGAACTTTGTACTATTCAAAAGTATAATAGAATATTTATTTGATTTGAATAGTTATTGTGTATGGTCGATGGCCTGTTGTAAAGAGGTTTATATTTATTTGATTTGAATAGTTATTGTGTATGGTCGATGGCCTGTTGTAAAGCAGGTTTACAAAGCAGTATAGTAGTATATTACAACGGTCAACGACCGTTGTAATACACTGTATTACAACGGGCAAAAGCCGCTTGTAATTTATCAGCTATTACAACGGGTTTATAACCATTGTCATAAAGTCATTGCACGTGACAGAGCAAGTTATTACAACGGTTCTTTACAACAGTCAATGCCCGTTGTCAAATAGTTAGGAGCTATTACGACAACGCATATTCAGACGGGCATACGCCCGTTGTGAAATGCATATTACAACGGTTTTTGCCCGTTGTAAAAGGACTGTTTTGTTGTAGTGTTTGAACGTACATTTCAATTTGCCAGGGCCACAAACTGGTTCGAAAAATTCTAGAAAAATAAATCTAGCTATGTTTTGAAGATACAGTTCCAACAAAACTAGTTTCATCGAATTCTGAGACCGTTTGCAAAATGGCCCATTTCTGGTCGATCCAATTTTACTGTAATTGACCAAAACACATTTTTCTTTGCCACGCTCACATACTAGCTTCAAAAATTATGAAATTTGAAACCTAGCAATATCTTCACATCCCGGATCCAACAAAAGTGGTTTCGTCGAATTCCGAGGTCGTTTGCAAAATGGCCATTTTCACGGGCTATATAAATTCCATAGCGACCTTTCTGAAAATTCATTTAACCATAACTTTTGCTTCCCGCTATGAAACTTCGATTTTTCAGATTCGTTAGAAAGGTAACTAACAGATTTAAATATTTTTGGTTTCACTCAAATCCGTTTTGTCACCCGGTACAGTCAGTCAAAGTTTGAATTCAAATTTTGAAACTACCGCGCCATTTCAGGCCTCGTTTATAATTCAAATTAATTATTTTCATTTTCAACATCGATTCAAACATACATTTCATCATTATTATTTAAAATATTTATTTTAAATATTTAAAATCCACCAAAATAACCAATTTAAATTTTTTAAATTGGTTCAGATTTTCCGGGTCATTACATATTCATTCCGCTTAGAAAATCCACACTCTTTAATACTCCATGTTCAATCAGTATTTTCCACGTATTTGTTGGTTCGGAATGGTTTTCGAATATAAATTCGATTCCGGTCTTTCCGTACCAACAATCGTATAGGTCAGATTTGATAGTCGGTTATTTAACTATCAAATAAATAATCATGAAAATAAAATGAGTTCACTGATTCAGTACTCGGCATTACTTGGCATCTTTTAAAAATAATTAACGGGGTTAATTTAAAAATTAAAAATCTTTTCAATATATCAATATAGCATTTCACTTCTTATTTAACATAAGATTTTTTGTAAAAAATAATTCTTTTTAATACTTAGAAAAAATTCTATAATCATATCCAATTTTCTATTCTATTATTTTTCAAAACATTGGCTACATCTTTATTATTTCCTATACTTATCACTCGTAAAACAACATTACGAAATCTCTTCGTTTCACTATTTGAAAACAATAAGCAACTCTTACTCTTTTAGAATGAATCCATTTCAAAACTCTGCTTTTCATTTTCTTTAACTTCGAAAATACCGTTACAATTTCACACCGTCTACTTTTATTTCTTCCTTTACTTGGGAAATATTATTACATATATATATATACTCGAATCTTCCCGTTTCCGTTATCTTGGAAATTACATTGTATATACTCAAATCCTTTTTATTTCCGATACTTTGGAAATCTCAATATATATTCTCAAATCTTGCGATTAACACTGCGTTATTATTTCACATACGGAAATAATAAATTATTTTTAACCTCTTTCCCATTACAAACCAATATCATCCTCAGATAATTCTGAAGCCGTTCAAGTTGGGATATTTATTTACCTCTCAGACCTTGATCAATAACGCTCTTATCTTAAGATAGATATGAGTTGTAATTCAAAAACCAATATTTATTCTAATATCAAACCAAATTTAACTAATTTATTTAAAATATGGTTTATAAAACCTTTTTACTTTTGGAAATATCTCTTTTTAAATATAACTTATTATTACTTAATATGTTGATTAAGTAATTTCTTAATAAAATCACTTCTTAACTTTAACTTCTTTCAAAGAATTCATTTTATAACTCGAACCATTATTACCAAGCTCCAATACTAAATCTTTTACCAACTTCAATTAGAAATCCCTTTCGAATCTTTTCTTTTTGAAAATCTCATTTTGATTCCATTCATTTCTCTCAATTCAATTATTTAATAACGTTAATTTAAAATTAACGCTTTAACTTCATTCTCTCTATATAAAGTTTATATAATTTTGGTTTAAGATAAACCCTTTTATTCTCAAATTCCTTTTACTTAATTCAAACATTAAGTAATCATTAATTTAAGCTATCGTATTCGCTTAAAATTCCTTTTATAACTTCGTAACTCAGATTTATATCCAAAACTTGTTCATAAAATCCTTTCACAATTAACTTAAATTTCATTTCCACTTCGATTTCTTTTTAAATTTCAATTAGAAAAAGAAATCCCCTAAATTATTATTAATTAAAATAACAATTTACTTCAACCATTAACTATCATAGAAGTAGTTAATTTCCTTATTAACTAAAATAATTAGTAAATTCCTTTTTAAAATCTTATTAAAATTGAAACAATCATTCATCAAATAATTACCTTAGATTAATTCAAAATGAACTAATTAAATAATCTGTCCCAGTTAAAACGGTTGATTTAGTCAACTCAAAACACAGTTAATTCATTAACCAATTCTAATTCATTCTTCTTTTAACTTTATTAATAATATAATTAATTTAAATAAATTCCATTTAATTGTTTCTTATAAACAATTATACCACTTTTAATCGTTAGATTAACTTCTGCTCATTTACTTATAATCTGATTAACATCATAACTTACTTTATAATATCAATTCATAATTAATTATAAACACAAATAATAATAAATATTTATTTCCTTTTGAAAAACTTTTATTTAAAATAATATATTTCAAAATATATCTCCAGTTATAAAATAAAGTTTATAACTTCAGTTTTATCGATTCACTTAGCGGTAAATCGATATTTATAAAATGGTTGATTTATAGGCCATATACTGCCAATTACTTAACCAATATTACCCATTAGTTTAAACAAAACAAACGTTGAATTTCAGGTCAATGGTCTACAATCAAATCAATCCTCCAACAAGATTGGTTTATACAGTTCAAATAACGATAATATAAAAATAAATAATATCTAACATATTTGAGGAATACTGGTGAATCCCTCCAACCTGTTCTTCCCTGCACTCACACAAATTAATGTCATTCAATTCAATTTAACTGATAATTTCTATAACAGTATATAAAGATTATTTAATATCAACCAATTTATTTAACACACAAACAATTAAAATAATTCATTAATTTAAACACGTTTATTTTATAAATGTGGCCAACAAGGTAAGTTACCTCATTTGGGTCCAACTTTTAAAATAACGATTTGGTTTTCACTAAAATTAAACAATGTTTAATTTCATTGGTTCACTCAATATATAGATATATCATTAACAAACAGGCAACCATTTGCAGCCATAGCACACAATTGTAAAACCCGACTTATATAAAATATAAGTGAGAAGAACTGAGTGAGTTTAGCTCACCTTGATTTTCGTTGTCGATTAAGCGGTACGATATTCCAGTTAAATTAAACAGGCGTTTAATTTAATGAAAAATCTTAGTTGTTTCCAGCACTGTCCAAATCAATTTCAAAATGTCGTACTCGTCAATATGGTTCCAGTGCATCTTGTTTGGCCCGATTCCGCTGACGTGTGCTGGGGTTATAACAATTATAAGTTATATGATTAATTACAACATTTAAAATACTTAATTATTGAATATGATCGTTAATTACTTTTATAAATAATATACATGTCCACTAGTTCTTTAATTAAGGGTTAGTACCACCGATTGTATGCTAAATTATTTATCAGGCCTACTCCATTTCTTAATCAAGTCAGTCTAACTTAATAAACTAATTATGTCTTATTTAAATTAATCGGTGGATATAAATACATTGGTTATTCTTCGATTAGGAAAAAATAGCGAGCCGATGATTTCCTGCTCCAACTCGTCTTCTGGATTCAAACATCACGCAAGAGACTTCTGCATTCCAAATATGAAATAATTAACTAATTATTTAACTAAATTATAACTAAACTAAATTACGGTTCAGTGAATAATAGTAACGGTCAATACTCAATACAGTATGCCTTCCTTTGTTCAAATCCGTTTCTGCTCTCCGTAACATAGGCTCTAGGTCTCCTTTCAAAAAGCTGCCTAAATCAATCGACGCTGCACCGCACCTACCGTTGATCGGAGGATGATCAGAAGTCGCCGCCAGCATCCCCTTCACCTCGCCTGTCTGCTCCCCCGACCTCGTCACGCTCGGTCCCACCTATTGTCGGCTAGAAGCCCAAAATCGTCAGCCCTAGTTTGCTGGAAATCAGTCTCCTCCGTCCAATATACCTCATCACCGCAGACCAAAACACGGATCTCATCAGCTCGACAAAATTTTAGTTGAAAGTCTTGGATAAAAATGTGGGGATTTCGCTATAAGTGAGGGAGAACAACGTGGTTTCTGTATCATCGAATTGAAGGAGGCGACATAAAAGTATTTGACCACAGAATGACGGTTTGACAAATATTTAGGGTTACGTGTCCATTATATATAGAGTGAGGGAAGAATTTAATATTATTTTATTATACAAAACTTATACGTGAAGTCTCTGGTTGAATAAAGCACATACGACCTCCAATCGAGGTGAAACTCCTAATCCTAGCATAAAAAAAATATTTCGGACCCGATGGGACATGTTTTGTCGAATTCCGAGGTCATTTGTAAAAAGTCCTTTATAAATCACAGGCTAAAAATAATGCATTTAAATTTTCCATGATCACAAAACAAATCCAATCAACTTGAAACTTTGAAATTCTACTAGATCTCTTCCTTACGGATCCAATAAAATTTGTTTCATTAAAATCATAGTTTGTTAGCCCAGTTGTTTATTCCTTTAAAGTTACCCTTATCTAAATTGACCAAAATAATATAAATGATTAAGGCATTTTTTGTTGCCACGATCAAATGGTAAGTCCGATTGACTTGAAAATTGAAATCTTATTACCACTAATTAATACTAATCCAACGGCACAAGTTTCGTCACATTACGAGACTGTTTCCCGGTACACTATTTTTATACGCCAAACAATGCTATTTTGGGCACCAAAATACCCGATGTCCAAAAATAACAAACTACCTGCCTATTCTGACTCTAAACGTCAATACGAACTCAACGAAATTGGTTTCATGGCTTAATTCAATCGTCAGCTCAAGTTATACACAAATACCCCTCTATGGAATAATTTAATTTAATTACGCTCTATAGAGAAAGATTGGGCGTTCATGGCTGTTGTGGTCACATACGACATCGGTTTGCTACGAAATTTAATAACGGACAATAATTTAACATTACGGTTCAAATCAAGTTAATTTCATCAAAAACTGAGTCCGTTTGCAAAATCACTATTTTAATGCTTATAAAATATCGATTAAAATATTATTTAAATTCCAAAATAATTCAAATAAAAATAATAATAAATTATTACCATCATATTTATCTAAATAAAATTATCATATAGTTATACAACTCGATATCAACATTTCGAGTTAAACCGGTATTCAAATTATATTAAAAACCCTTTTTTAATTTATTAGTAATCGTTATATTTTAATAACGATTTCCATAGCGACTATTTTAAATTTTGAATTGAGCATAACTAACAATCTATAGCACGAAATGTGGATTTTTCTCTTTTATATGAAAATAATTATCAACAAGATTCCAATGTTTCTTGTTTCACAGAAATCCGACTTATATCGGATCATGTATATTCAATTTAAGTTCAAAACTCAATATTACGAACTGCCGTGCCATTTCGAGCTTGTTTTTAAATTATATATATATTCAATGTTCAAACTTCATTTTAATAATGAATTAAATATTAAAATCCATTAATATTCTAAATATAATATTTAAAATAATAAAATAAGTTAAATATTCGACTACCAAAAATACAGGACATTACATTCTTCCCCCTTAAAAGAATTTCATCCCCGAAATTACTAAGGTAGGAAAAATGTTACAAATCCCATTAATTTCCATATCCAATTTATTTATAATTGAAAAACCAATTCATTATCATAAATAAAAATTACAAAAATATCGAAAATTTTCTAACACTTTATTTTCCCGTAAAAATTCGGCAGAGTCTCCCCTGTACGGAGTGACATCTGCGATATCGCAGGAACAAATAATATATGTACAACGACCCTTACGGTCAAAAACCAAAAACCAAAAACCAAAATTTATATTTCACGTAAGCATACCTTTTTATGAGCGCTATTGAGCATACTTGCTCAATTTATTGGGATTTATTCAACCAAATCAATCTCAAAGTTATCTGGCACTTGTACTCAGCTCAATTCAGCACGTTAGTGATAATTACATAAAATATTTAAATGACATTTCATTTATTAACCAAAATGACTAAGCGAGTACCCAAATTCAAACATACATCATCATCCAAATGCAAACACAGGGTTGAATTATCCAGTTTAAATTCATATGTTGTTTCACTTGAATTTATAATTCTGGAATTTAGTTTCGAATTCATTCTTAATTTAATTTCACTTAATTAAGTTAAGTTCCAATTCAAATTTTTAATCCAATTTGAATTCTGTTCAAATCAATTAACAAAACAAACAATATCTCAATAATTTAACAAAATTATTTCTTTTCTATACAAA
Source organism: Allium sativum (assembly GCA_030737875.1). NCBI lineage: Eukaryota > Viridiplantae > Streptophyta > Magnoliopsida > Asparagales > Amaryllidaceae > Allium > Allium sativum. The sequence continues at coordinate 841,764,733 of CM060926.1, forward strand.
AATATATTTCGATTAAAAGTATTTCATTTACACTCTTTACAAAACAATATTGTATCCATTACCAGTTCATTGCTTCTCAACACTTGAACCGATCAACCGACACAATACAAAACATTTGTATATAAAATTTATAAATACGCTCTCATATATATATATATATATATATACACACACACACACACACTCAACTCGATTTAAGGTATTACTAACCCCATCTCTATTGAGTTATGCCACAGAGCCAAGGTTATTACTAAACCAATAGCTCTGATACCACTGTAACGTACCATGAGAATTCGACGCCCGGATTCCGACAATAATACATATCCTGTATCACTTATCAGAAACCAAGTACCGAAAACACAGATAGTTATTAGAAAGAAATCAGAGGGTAAGATAAGAAAGAACGAAATATTAGAATAGAAGAAGAATAAACACAACAGAAACAGAATCTCACATCGCAGCGAAACAAAATATGATATAGGAATAAATCTTTACTGAGAGCTTTAAAATACTTACAATCATCATAGCACATCAATGCATTTGGACAGTTATACTAATCTATCCTATTATACAACACACAGTGGAATACACACCAAATATATACGTTTGAACATCTCCAGCTCGTCTCTTTACAACATCCGATAACCTGAACCTGTATAACCAGTCTAACCCGAGCATTACAAATGCCGAATCAGTCTGGTGAACTAGAGTGAGAAAAACACACTAAATTTATGTTATCACATAACTTGATTTTAAAGTCAAAATCTTTTCAAAAGAAAAGGATAATCGTAAGACCGAATCCACACATAAATACGGACGGTTTTGACCTTACGATAACCCAAAACATTTTGAAATCAATATCTTTTCTGATATTATAATAGTGTCTAAATACAAATAAATATCAATCTAGAAGAACTCTTGCATCACACTCTCTACATATATAGTATACAATCAAAATCATGGGCCCTTATTGGAGAATGGATTTCCTAGCAAGGTATGGGACCACCTTCTTGACAATGTTCCTCTGGAGATGAATACATTGAGGTTCAACAAGAACATCCTGCAACTCAGGCTAAATATGACCGGCCCCTCACTTCTCCTGATAGTACCGAATATATCATTACCATGGTTAGTGGTCAGCCAATCGAACCGATAGCATACATACAAAAATAAAACGGACAACTGAAGGCATTTAATTTCTCCAGATAAGGTAATGATATACTCTTTTGACGGGTGCGACCCACATAGCCATGCGATCTACCCAATTTTGTGCCCAATTTCCAAGTTTAATGAGGCTTGAGGTCATAAATCTTTTGGAACATCTGGTCACCATTCATGTTGAATGCCACATTGTCAGATCCCCCAGATATCACTATTTGACGTCCACAAAAATACGTTGGGTGCTAGCTATCACCAACAGAAGTATGTTTGTAGAAATCAATGTACGTGATCCTTTGGAAATACTTTGTCAGACACTCGTCCATACAAGTCATCCAGGGGTAGGATGAACCGAAGATACCCTCCTACCACATCCTAGGTATCACCCTATAGATCAATAGCGAGTAGCCCTTGCAAATCCGTAGATTCCAATCACGACAGAATCACAGTTTATCTCTGGGAGCTAACTAGAGAATTTGAGTAATCCTTCCGCTTATGAAAATCAGCGATCTTCAATATTCCATCTTCAATCAGCATCTTCCACGTATTTGTTGGTTCGGAAAGGTTTTCGAATATAAATTCGATTCCGGTCTTTCCGTATCAACAATCGTATATGTCAGATTTGATAGTAGGTTTTTTAACTATCAAATAAATAATCATGAGAATCAAATGAGTTCACTGATTCAGTACTCGGCATTACTTGGCCTCTTTTAAAATTAATTAACGAATGGTTAATTTAAAACTTAAAAATCTTTTCAATATATCAACATAGCATTTCACTTCTTATTTAACATAAAATTTTTCTTTAAAATAATTCTTTTTAATACTTAGAAGAAAAAATCCTATAATCATATCCAATTTTCTATTCCATTATTTTTCAAAACATTGGCTACATCTTTACTCATTTCCTATAATTAGGAAAACAATATATCTTATCACTCGTAAAACAACGTTACGAAATCTCTTCATTTCACTATTTGAAAACAATAACCAACTCTTATTCTTTTAGAACGAATCCATTTCAAAACTCTGCTTTTCATTTTCTTTAACTTCGAAAACACCGTTACAATTTCACACCGTCTACTTTTATTTCATCCTTTGCTTGGGAAATATTATTATATATATATATCATCGAATCTTATCATTTCTGTTATTTTGGAAATTACATTATATATACTCAAATCCTTTTTATTTCCGATACTTTGGAAATCTTAATATATATTCTCAAATCTTGCGATTAACGCTGCGTTATTATTTCACATACAGAAATAATAAATTATTTTTAACCTCTTTCCCATTACAAATCAATATCATCCTCAGATAATTCTGAAGTCGTTCAAGTTGGGGTATTTATTTACCTCTTAGTCCTTGATCAACAACGCTCTTATCTTAAGATAAATATGAGTTGTAATTCAAAAACCAATATTTATTCTAATATCAAACCAAATCCCGTTTAACTAATTTATTTAAAATATGGTTTATAAAACCTTTTTACTTTTGGAAATATCTCTTTTTAAATATAACTTATTATTACTTAATATTTTGATTAAGTAATTTCTTAATAAAATCACTTCTTAACTTTAACTTCTTTCAAAGAATTCAGTTTATAACTCGAACCATTATTACCAAACTCCATTACTAAATCTTTTACCAACTTCAATTACGAATCCCTTTTTAATCTTTTCGTTTTGAAAATCCCATTTCGATTCCATTCATTTCTCTCAATTCAATTATTTAAGAACGTTAATTTAAAATTAACGCTTTAACTTCACATCTCTCTATATAAACTTAGTTTATATAATTTTGTGTTTAAGATAAACCCTTTTATTCTCAAATTCCTTTTACTTAATTTAAACATTAAGTAATCATTAATTTAAGCTATCGTATTCGCTTAAAATTCCTTTTTATAACTTCGTCATAAAAATTCGGGTTTATAGCCAAAACCCTTTCATAAAATTCTTTCACAATTCACTTAAATTTCATTTCCACTTCGATTTCTTTTTAAATGTATTTCAGTTAAAAAAAGAAATCCCCTATATTATTATTAATTAAAATAACAATCTACTTCAACCATTAACTGCCGTAGAAATAGTTAATTTCCTTATTAACTAAAATAATTTGAAAATTCCTTTTTAAAATCTTATTAAAGTTAAAACAAATATTCATCAAACTATTACCTTAGATTAATTCAAAACGAACTAATTAAGTAATCAATCCCAGTTAGAACGGTTGACTTAATCAACTCAAAATATGGTTAATTCATTAACCAATTCCAATTCATTCTTATTTTAAATTAATTAATAATATAATTAATTTAAATAAATTCTGTTTAATTTTTCTTATAAACAATTATCCTACTTTTAATTGCTAGATTAACTTCTGCTCATTTACTTATAATCTGATTAACATCATAAATTACTTTATAATATAAATTAATAATTAATTATAAACTCAAATAACAATAAATACTTATTTCCTTTTGACAAACTTTTATTCAAAATAATATATTTCAAAATTTATCTCCAGTTATAAAATAATTTTTTCAACTTCAGTTCTATCGATTCACTTAACGGTAAATCAGTATTTGTAAATCGAATGATTTATAGGCCATATACTGCCAATTACTCAACCAATATCACCCATTGGTTTAAACAAAACAAACATTGAATTTCAGGTCAACGATCAACAATCAAATCAATCCTCCAACAAGATTGGTTTAAACAGTTCATATAATGATAATATGAAAATTAATAATATCTAACATATTTGAGGAATCCAGTTGGATTCCTCCAACCTGTACTTCCTTACATTTACGCAAATTATTTCAAATAATATCATTCAATTCAATTCAACTAATAATTTCAATAACAGTATATATCGATTATTTAATATCAACCAATTTATTTAACACACAAACAATTCATTAAATTAAACATGTTTATTTTATAAATGTGACCAATAAGGTAAGTTACCTCAATTGGGGCCAACCGTTAAAATAACGATTTGGTTTCCATGTTTAATTTCATTGGTTCAATCAATATATAGATATATAATTAACAAACATGCAACCATTTGCAACCATAGCATACAATTATAAACCAGACTTATATAAAATATAAGTGGAAAGAACTGAGTGAGTTTAACTCACCTTGATTTTCATTATCGATTAAGCGGTTCGATATTCCAGTTAAATTAAGTAGGCATTTAATTTAATGAAAAATCTTAGTTGTTTCCAACACTGTCCAAATCAATTCCAAAATGTCGCACTCGTCAATATGGTTCCAGTGCATCTTGTTTTGCCTAATTTTGCTGACATATGCCGGAGTTATAACAATTATAAGTTATATGATTAATTACAACATTTAAAATACTTAACCATTGAATATGATAGTTAATTATGTTTATTTATAATATACAGGTCCATCAGTTCTTTAATTAAGAGTTAGTGCCACCAATTGTATGCTAAATTAGTTATGAGGCCTACTCCATTTCCTAATCAAGTTCAATATAACTTAATATACTAATTATGTCTTATTTAAATTAATCGATGGATATAATTACATTGGTTATTCTCCGGTTAGGGAAAAATAGCGAGTCGATGATTTCCTGCTCGAACTCGTCTTCTGGATTCAAACATCACGCAGAAGACTTTTGCGTTACAAACATGAAATAATTAACTAATTATTTAACTAAATTGTAACTAAACTAAATTGTGGTTCAGTAAATAATAGTTACGGTCAATACTCAATACAGTATGCCTTCCTTTGTTCAAATCAGTTTTCGTACTTCGTAACATATGCTCTAGGTCTCCTTTCGAAGAGCTACCTCAGTCAATCGACGCTGCGCCGTCCCTACCATTGATCGGAGGATGATCGGAAGTTGCCGCCAGCATCCACTTCACCTTGCCTGCTGTTCCCACAACCTCATCATGCTCGGTCTCACCTATTGTCGGCTAGAAGCCCAAAATCACCAGCCTCAGTTCGCCGGAAATCATTCTCCTCCGACCATTATACCTCATCACCACCGACCAGAACGCGGATCTCATCAGCCTTGACAAAATTTTAGTTGGAAGTCTTGGATAAAAATGTGTGGATTTCGGTATAAGTGAAGGAGAACGACGTGGTTTCTTGATCGTCAAAGTGAAGGAGGTGACACAAAAGTGTTTGACCACAGAATGACGGTTTGACAAATATTTAGGGTTACGTACTCTTTATAAATAAAGTGTGGGAAAATTTAATATTATTTTATTATACAAAACTTATCTGTGAAGTATCTAGTTGAATAAAGCACATACGACCTCCAATCGAGGTGGAACTCCTAATTCTAGCATAAAAAATATTCCGGACCCAATGGGACAGGTTTCGTCGAATTCTGAGGTCGTTTGTAAAAAGTCCTTTATAAATCACAGGCTAAAAATCACATGTTTAAATTTTCCATGATCACAAAATAAATCCAATCAAATTAAAACTTTGAAACTCTATTAGATCTCTTCCTTACGGATCCAATGAAATTTATTTCGTTAAAATCGAAGTTTGTTTTGCTAGTCGTTTATTCCTTTAAAGTTACCCCTGTCTAAATTGACCAAAATAATATAAATGATTAAGGCCTTTATCATTGCCACGATCAAATGGTAAGTCCGATTGATATGAAAATTGAAATCTTATTATTACTAATTAATACAAATCTAACGGCCTAAGTTTCATCGCATTCCGAGACTGTTTCCCGGTACGCTATTTTTATACACCAAACAACGCTATTTTGGACACAAAAATACCCGATGTCCAAAAATAACTAACTACCTACCTATTCTGACTCTAAACATCGATACGAATTGTACAGAATTGGTTTCGTGGATTAATTCAATTGTCTGCTCAAGTTATACATAAATACCCCTCTATGAAATAATTTAATTTAATTTAATTACGCTCTATAGAGTATGACTGGGCGTTTGCGGCTGCCGTGGTCACATACGACATCGGTTTGCCACAAAATTTAATACCGGGCAATAATTTAACGTTACGGTTCCAATGAAAATAATTTCATCGAAAACTGAGCCCATTTGTAAAATCACTATTTTTAACGCTTATAAAATATCGATTAAAATATTATTTAGATTCAAAAATAATTCAAATAAAAATAATAATAAATTATTATCATCATATTTATCCAAATAAAATTATCATATAGTTATACAACTGGATATCAACATTTCGAGTTAAACCGGTATTCAAATTATATTAAAAACCCTTTTTTAATTTATTAATAATCGTTATATTTTAATAATGATTTCCATAGCGACTATTTTAAATTTTGAATTGGGCAAAGCTTATTTCATCGAATGTGATCATATGTGGTATAAAAGGTCATCCGCTATTATGTAGGGCGCATAGGGTCTCATCCGCTAAAATGTGCAGGAATATCCAACTACCAACCTTAAATATAACTTTATATATATAATAGCAACAATTGATAATAATACATCAATTCATCCAAACAATCATCACATATCATTCAATCATCATATATCAACATTAAATTATGTTTATAATATTATAAAAATGGACAAAGTTAGTGAGTTTATCCACTTCGGTTATTAATCACCGAATAATGATTAATTGCCAATAAATCTGATGAGGCGTTTTATTTCACCACAAATTGTAACGAGCTCAAATCGCTACAAACCAGTTTCATTACGTAGCCTTCGTCCATATGATCCCAATGGATCTTGTTTCGTCAGATTCTGATAACATTTGACAAGGTTAGCTTACAGGTAAAGCTTCGTATATTTTTTAGTCATCGCTACTCGTATTCGTCGTTAGTTAATTCATATGATCACATACGATTCCTATCTCGATGAAAATGGTCATACAGCTATAATTTGATGTTGTGGACCCAATGAAACTTATTTCATCGAAATCCAAGTCTATTTGCACAAACAACATTATTTTAAAGTCAAATTATTGATCGAATCACATTTTAATTACGCATGGTCATAAAACAACTCCATCTGGCACAAAACTTGAAATCTAGCAATGATAAGTCATTATAGATTTAATAAAATTCGTTTCGTCAAAAAAGAAGGTTGTTAGTTAAATGGTTATTTTTAAGGCTTAGATAAAACCAATAAAATATTAATAAATTCAAAAAATAATCAATTTAATAATATCGAATATATCCAAATAGAATATCATATTGCTATAAAACAAATATATTTAGATTTGTAACTTGATATTTCAAAATCCAAGTTAAATTGATATTCAATTTATATAAAATCTTTTTTTATTAAATAAATCATTACGGTTTATAAACGATTCCATAGCAACTTTCTGAAAATTTGATTTGGACATAACTCAGAATCTACAATACAAAATCTCGATTTTTCACATCCATTAGAAAAATATAGTTCAATAGATTCGAACATTTCTTGTTTCAAACAATTCTGACTTATAGCGAATGATTTATATTCAGTCGAAGCTCAAAACATAAAACTACGAACTACCACGATGTTATGAGCTCGTTTTAAAATTAAATGTAAATTGTACATTTAAATGTCATTTGATAAATAAATTCATTACTATAATTTGAATCTAAGCTCAGCTATATTTCTAACATTATTCAATTAACACAATATTGCAAATTCAACTTATTCTGACTATTTCAGAATTAAATATGTTACTCCACTATTTATATTAATTAAATATTCAAAATTATTAAATTCTAGTCATATAAATTGCCAAATCAATATTTAAATAGTTAAATAAATCAATTATTCAACTACTAAAAATCTAGGATGTTCATTGAAAAAAAGCAATGGTCATAAATGGTGACTGTTTCTGGTTCTCTTTCTCAGCCTTCTACCTCATCGGCTCCTTTCCCCACCCCTATAGCTCCTCCATCCATTGACCCACATTCGCGACCACCTCCTGCTCCTCCTGACCCATTGCCTGCTCTCTCCCTCCATCTCCACCGCACGGCCAGCATCCTCGAACCCAACTACGTCCTTAGATCCAGCGTTGTCTCAGCCTTATCAAACCCTTGCCACTGCTTCATCTCAATTTGCTCAGCCCATACTCCTAGCCAATCCTTCTTTTTCTTCACCACCCGTGCCAATCACACAAGCAAATCCCAATGTCACTCCTTCCATTAAGGCATTTCCTCAAGCAGCTGCACTTCACAACCGTCAACTTATTTGGACTTCCATGTTTCAGCATTTACCTCGAAATGCCGGGAAGTACAAGAGGGTTGACTTTATTCCAATTTTCAAAGATGATGCAATGATACACACTGATGAGATTGTTCAGGCCGATTCTCAAGTATGGAGAGACTCTCTAGTTGGCTTCTTCTTAGATGAGCCACTGTCATATACGACGGTAGTTCAAAATTTACTAATATGTTGAAATTAAAAGGTACAATGATGGTTAAATTAGATGGTACGCTCTTCCGTTTCAAATTTACATGTGCCGAAGATCGGCAAAATATTTTAATGGGAGATCCCATCATCATGAGGAACAAGTTATTTATTATAAAACCCTATGACACTCATGTTTTCAATGTTCATGGATTTGTTAAATCCGTACATGTTTGGGTTCAACTCATGAACATTCCTTTGTTTACATAGTCTCTTCCTGGAGTTAATTGGCTGGCATGTAGAATTGGAAAACTTATATGTATTGATGCAATGACTGAGAGTTTGGAATGCTTGGAGTGTACTACATGCTTAATTGAGGTAACACCGTATCATGAACTTGTGGACGATTTCATTGTGACTACTCCAGATGGAGGCACACAAAGAATATATGTCAATTATCTATGAAGACCATTAGTTTGCACTAAATGTAAAGTATTTGGACACACTACTATTAATTGTGAAGGAAACATGCAAACTGGAAAAAACCAAGAAACAACTGGAGAAAAGGTAACAAGCTCATACAGAGTACCCCATGTCTCTAAACATGCCAACAACAATGTGAATGTCAATGCTGTTAGTATACCAACACAAAGGAACTATGAATCAAGGAAAGAAAGCACGACAAGAAAGAGATTAGTACCTCCTAAAAAGAATCCATGGAAAAAGGTAGAGAGAAATAAGAAAACTGTTAAATTCAAGCAATATGGAAACAAATCCGCTTTTGGTGATTACTGGGCATCTTCTAGCAAAACTCAGTGGAGAAAAAGGAAAATAACTATGAACAGTCAAGTAGATGAGGAAATTAAGGAGGGAGATATTTGTAACGTTCAAGCACAAACTGATGAACTAAAGAAAATGAAAGGTAAAAATATTACCATTGATTTGGAAGAAGACGACAATCAAAAGCAAGTGAACAAAGTTAACACATTCAATATCTTAAGCACTCTTTGTAACATAACACCTAGAAAGCATGTTAGCAACAATGGCAAAAATAAGAATGAAAGGAAGACAGTTGAAGAAAACATAGAGAGAATGCAAGGAAATGCTATGGGAGCACAAAGCATAAATGATGATAATAAAGAGGATGAGACTGTATCTAAAAAAAAGCTTGTAATATGGAACACGTGTCTGCAGTAGGCAAACCATTTGGTAAACACGGTCATAAGATGCATGCAGACGTAGCTGTGAAACAGCTAAACACCAATATTATTTTATTTGACCCTCTGTTAACAAAGAATAGTTCAAACACTCAAAGTACCTTTGAGGACGCCACCGTACATGTTTCTGCAGTTCAACCTATTGTTTCTATGTCTGATTTTAGTGGACAATCCCAAGTTAACGAAGCTGCTACGGGGATTATTGTGGAACAATGGATTACTATGTCAAATACTTCTGAAGCCAATAATGACACTAATATTATAGTCCCATCGGATGTTATCAATGCGGCTAGTAACAAAAATCTTGTTAATTTTGAAGATGCTTTTCCTGACACTCAATTTAAGCCAGGAATTTTGGACATTATGTCAGGTTTGAGTTCTACTACTATGTGCACCCTTAATGTCAGTAGTGAAGAATTTAAGAAACCATACAATGTTCAAGCAGTTAAAAATAATTTATGTGAAGGAAAAGATGATGTGGCTGTGAATGTTAACAGTATTAATATTTACCCATACAAAAACATACCACCACCACCAGGCCACAAAGAAGCTCATGAATCACACTTTTTTGAAGCTGACAAGAATAATTATGAGAACCAGAATGACAAGAACAACAAATGTAACAAACAAGCAAGATTTGAATCTCCACTGGCAATTAACGTTCCTGGAGGCTCTGAAGCAATAATGGTTAAGACTCGACCAATGAAAAGAAGTTATGAAAAACATATAGAGTTTAATAATGTTGCAAAATCTTTGCATATGGAAAATTAGAGGGGCCCACATGGAATCAAAACTAAATGAAGAACTTTCTATTAGAGCTACCAGGTATGTCAACTCTAGCTTGCAGATGATATATAAGTTAGATGATGCTAGCTACGATAGAATTTTAGTTATGTATGATCCTACTATTCACAATTTTACCAAAATCAGATCTTTAAGTCAGTTCATTCATCGCTAGAATTTTCATCTTCCCACTTCCACCTTATATTACTTTACCTTTGTTTATGCGCATAACTCATCGGCCTCTAGAGATATCCCTTTTCAAGTCATCCCCACATTGAAATAGACATTGAACCCTTGGATAGTCTGCGGGGACTTCAATTGCCCACTCAAACTTTCTGATAGGATTGGAGGGTCCACTGTTACACTTGCGGAGATTTCACACATTAATTTGGTTATTTCGAAGTCTAACCTTGTCGAAGTGAATACCCATGGCCCAGAATTCACCTAGAATAATAGCAATAGGAATGGTATTCGTACTTTCTCTAAAATTAATCACTGTTTTTGTAATCTAGATGCGCTTAACGCTTGGCCTTGCATCAATAATGAGCTTTCTATGGCTGTTCTTTCGGATCACTCTCCTCATACCATTCATATGAATGAGGGAGAGATTGAAAGATGGCCTAGCTTTAGATTTTTTGACATATGGGCTAAACAAACGGATTTTTTTAAAATTGTTAAAAAGACTTGGGATTCTCCTTGTTACGATAATCTGATGTATATATGGTAGTTAGATCATTCATATGGATTTATTTCAATTCTATTCGTATTCCGAACATCGAAATAAATTTCAACGTTTCCCTTTGAAATGATTTCCAATTACCCCTTTTAAATTCACTCTTGAGTTTACATTCCCAAATTATCCAATGATAACAATTTATTTTCATTCATATACATCGTTTATAAATTTACTACTTGTTTTTATTATCAAAAACAAGTTTACTATATCTTAGCCCGTTCGAAATCAAATTTCTATTTTTGGAAAAGTATTTTTTCTTATAAAATCTCAAAATTACTTTTTGTGATATTCTTATATATCAATATTTTGGGCAGTGATATCCAAACATCCAATTACACGATGATAATTAATCACACATCATGTAACATAATAAATGGAAATAAACAGTGATAATTTTTTAGGAATATAGTTTGATCCCTCTAACCTATTTTCCTACATCCACATATGTTAGATAACAAATAATACCAATCCCGCTTCGAGACGTGATATCGCGGTGTAGAAGGTCATCCACTGTTATATGAGTAATATACGGTCTCATCCGCTAAAATGTGAGGAAATATCCAACTACCAACCTTAAATATAACTAATATATATAACAGCAACAATTGATAATAATATATCAATTCATCCCGACAATCATCACACAGCATTCAATCATTGTTAACCTGGATATAACCCTGACAGATAACCACACAGAATAATTGAGAAGACCAAAGGTACCTGACATTAGAATTGGAGGAGGATTCACCAATAGAGCCACAAAATCATATTAGAGTCACTCCCACAAAACAAACAACCAAAATGGCTATGTACATCAGTTGGCACCGACCCATATACATGAACAATGTTGAATCGTGATCTATACCATCTCCTTCATATCAAGTCATTTCAACTTTTTTGGCACGGTGTTCATCAAATCAAGGTAAAGCGTCAAAGTAGTAAGAAACAAGTCCCAATACCCTAACAAACCAAGTCCAGTTCACACCAAAGTTCGCTTATAAGCTAAACAAGGGACGAATATTAAAGCCACAAAGATCGATGCCAAAAATGCGCTAAGGAAATGGGTCAGCACCTACCTATGATGGGTCGACACATACCCATGTCCTTAATGAATTTTGGCATAGGGTTTTCTGTGTTGGGTCGGCACGTACTGTTGGTGCTTTCTGCAGGTGGGCTTGGCCCAACACACCCCTGAACTCCTATAAATACCCTCCTAGCTCCAACATTAAAGGGGATCTACTGCCTTGCTCTGCAAATGCTCTGTAAAGATATTTCATCATCTCCATCAGCCGTTACTCTCCTCCTATAACAAAGCTTCTTCTCCAGAGATAGCCACATCAAGTCATCTAGGCTAGTTATCGTGATTCTCCGATAACCATTAGTACTAGTGATTGTTTGTTCTCCTCTACGTTGGAGATCTTTGCAATCATACAAGGTTTATATTTGGGGAAAATCTGATCTCAGGGTTTGAGACCAATACAGGGTTTTGAGCGTAGGATTAGAACAATAGCGAGGGGTCACGAGTGTACATGTTTTGTATGCAGGATATTGTTTTTAATACCTTGTAGGAAACCTTGGGAAATGCAGAAGTAGGCAGGGGTTTGCCGAAGCCTGGTAAATTCTGTATCGTTTGTTTTCTACATTTATTTATTCTGCTGTGATCTATGCTGCGATAATTTTTATACTCCGTAAAAAAGTAATAAACCCTATTCACCCCCCTCTATGATTAATTTAGATTCTACATATGTAATTCAATTTGTGACATTGAAACAACTCTCTGTACAAAGGAGATTATGCTAAATTTTCCAAAATACTAATACTTAGAAATTTAATAAAATATATGAAAGGATGACATATTTCTTTAGTTATAACTAAAGGAAATTCTTCGACTAAGGTTTGAGCATTTAATTCCGAAAACTTTGAAATTGATTTCTAATATTTTGAAAAACAATACTAGACGTATTTAAAGTACTTTCGAATGTTCATGTTTTAGTATGAATAACATCTTGTATTATATGAAGCGTACAAGGGTTTTGAAATATTAGATCAATATTTTAAGATATATTTTAAGTAATGTAATGATTTGAAAGGATATGTATTTTTGCATAAATATGACTTTGTAAATCATATGCAAATCACTTAAACTATTGACTTTGAAATCTTGAAAGGTTTAAATTTGTATAATACTTGATTTGAGAAGTTTATAGTAAAAATCATATTACGAATTCAAACTAATTTGATATTGACATGGGAATTTCGAGAACCTTTGATTTTATATAAATATGCTTTAACATGGAAGTTTTCGAAACTTATATATGATTTATATAAAATCAAATTTAATCGAAAACTATGGATTTGAAAGGTAATCAATATGAAATGAAAATCTTATATAATGGAATTTATATAAGAATGATATATTTTAAAAATATGATTTGAAAGGAAAATCTTATGTAAATGGACATTTATATAAGTGCGATATATGTGGAATATGAAATGAAGTACTATGTATATAGCATCATAACTTTTAAAACTGAAGATATGGGAAGTACCTTCCGTTGAAAATTGTGATCCTATTCGGTAGGATTGCGTTGCAACTCCGCAGTAGTGTCCATCGAAAACCGTAGATGCATTGGAGCACCAATGTTTGGACCATCCATCAAAATCAAAATCGCACTTAGTGGGATCATGTTGATATATTATACTGATTGATCTATTATAGCATGATTCAAGGGCAGCGATTCCTAAAGTACAAGCGACTGCACTGGGATAGTGGCACAATCGCCACGTAACCGCGGTCTATGGCAACAACCATGGTGAAATTTGAGAGGTGCAATACCTATAGTTATAAGTGATTCCGCTAGGATAGTTTCGTAACCACCGCGTAACGACGATCCATGAAGGAATGTACATTCCTTATCTACTTTTAATTTTTTGAGTAGTTTTATTGGGAGTTGAAACAAGTATATTAAATACGTGGAGGTTTTAGGCATATGTTGGCCAACGGATGCCTAAATTTTGTAAGAAAGACGAAGAACTTGTTAAACTTCGAGTTATCATGTATTTTCGATTTTGAATAACAAATCAATAACATAAAATTAAAATTTATACAACTTCAACGTAATAAACTAAGAAAGTGATTTTATTATTTTTGCAAATTCACTGTTTGGAATATAACAAAAAACTAATTACTTATTTCATTCATTTCAAATAATTTTCAATGCAGGATTTTCAGGTTATAATACAATTTCAAACTTAAATTTTGTTATAAAATAATTAAGGTTTTAGTAAAAGTTTTGACATTTAAATAAGTTTTGAAAGTTTAACGAACAAGTTTAATGGGAAGTGACCATTGTAAAGTTAATATAACTGAAAGAATGGGAAATGAGGCGTTAAAAGAATTAAATGAAATTGACAACATGAATTTTTATTCTAAAACCATATTAAAGGAGTCGAACAAAATCAGTCGAAGTGAAAATAAAATGAATTTAAGTTGTAAATGAATATTAATTATTTAATGTAAGAAGATTTATTTCAATGAATGTTAATCCATTAAACGACTAATAGAATGAACGATGCTAGCTGGATAAGTGAAATCAAAACGAACCAAAATGGAATAAATAAAATTAAACTAGTCGATAAACTTATGAATTGAATAAACCAAAGAGAATTTGGATAAAAATTGAAAGTTATTATAATTCACCTAAATATAAATGAATGAAATTTATAGAATAGCACTTGTAAGATACAAAAGAAGCGATCCTCGACAACAATGAATTTTGACGATTAAATGAAAAAAATAGGAATATGTATTTAATGTAAATCAATGCAAGTGAATTAAATAAAAACGAATTGACAAGTAAATGAATTGCATAGAAACCTAATTAATGTACGTAAATCTAATATGAATAACATGAATGACAATATATAAAATAACAATGTCATCGTTAGCTTTTGTATATGTATCTGAATGTTAACAATAGCCTTTGTAAATAAATTTTATTCGTGTACAATGAAATTGACATACCATGCTCCTTACATATTTCTTATGCTTTGTATATTAAATTTTAATTTATATGCTTGATTCTTATATATTTGTTTAGTGTTTAGTAGGAAGCCATGGCGTGCGCTTAACATGTGAGCTCGCTTTTGCACTAATTTTTTTAAAACATAATCTAACATACTTAAACATGCTAAATAAGGTACGGGTCTTAGATTAAGTACCGTACTTGTATTTATATATGTTGTTTCCCCATGGTCATCGTGTGGATGAGAGATATATAGATATATTATATGAATTGTAAATTTTTGCTGTGATGACCCGAATTTCCGGTACCTTTTGAGCTGACCAAACAACACCGGTCCTACCCAAACTGTACTGGAAACCCAGATGATAATGGAAAGAAATAAGTGGATGAGATAAGAAAGAAAGAAATATTAGAATAGAAGAATAAGAACTATTACAACAAAATCAGATTCTCATAATGCAGCGGAACAAAATATAATATAGAAATAAATCTTTATTGAGAGCTTGAAATAAAACTTACAGTCATCAAAGTCCATCACACATCTGGACAGTTATAATAATATGTCCTCATACAAAATACAGCGGAGTAAATACTAGATATTATACGTATGAACATCTTCAGCTCGTCTCTGGAATTCGAAGTATCCGATAACCTAGACCTGTACAACCCGGTCTAACTCGAGCATTATGAATACTGGGTCAGTCTGGTGAACCAGAGCGAGAAAAACACACTAAGTTTTAAGGGGAATCATCCAACTTGATTTTAGAGTTCAAAAATCTTTTCGAAAGAAAAGGATAATCGTAAGACCAAATCCACACATATATACGGATGGTTTTTACCTTACGATGACCCAAAACATTTTGAAATCATATATATCTTCTGATATTATAATAGTGTCTAAATACAAATAAATAGCAATCTAGCGGAACGCTTGTATCTCATGCTCCACATATATAGTATACAATCAAAACCGCGGGCGCTTATTAGAGATTGGATTCCGACTATGAGAAGGTATGGAACAACCTGCCGATATTGTATCTCTAGAGGCGAATACACTGGGTTCAATAAGAACGTCTTGTAACCCGGCCCACACATGATCGACCACTCATTTCTCTTGAGTGTATCGAACGTATATCACCAACGATTGGGATCAGCAACCATTTCCCAAAAGGGACAGTATCGAAATAGATTAAAGAAGCAAAAAGAAGTTCTCTAGATAGGTGATTATGCACCCTAATGGGAGTGACCCACATAGCCATGCTGCCTGCCCGATTTTTGTCATTTCCTGGTTGATGAGGCTTGAAGTTTGAATTTATTTTTAGAACATCTAGCCACCATTTACTTTGAATGCCACATTGTCAGATCCATCGAAAATCACTAATTGATTTCCACAAAAATACTTAGAATGTTAGGCTAAAGAAGTTTCCCTTTTTTGCCACTAACTTCGTACGTTTGAAGAAATCAACGTACATGATCCCTTTGGAATACTTTGTCAGACACTCGTCCATACAAGTCATTCAGGAACAGGATAACCGAAGGCACTTCCTGTTGGAGAATGGAGTTTTAATGACAACAACCTTATTTCAATTATCATTGGTTATAAAATATATACTAATATTTTTATCTAGAATATATATATGTATATATACATATGCAGGATTTGTATACAGTAATTAATACTGAAGCCTGTACAGTTTAAGAGCTTTAGAGATTCAGAATTCAGAGTAGATTCAAGACTCATGAGTAATCAAGATTTCAAGAGTTCAAGATTAATATAATTAAAAAGTCTAGATTTTGTAAGACTCTAAATAGCACTCTAGGCCTAAATCCAAATTCAAATTCTGATTTTTCAATTCTTTTCTCAATCTCTTTTATTTTGTTTTTCTATCTTCTCTATTTTGTTTTTCTATTTTATTTTCGGTCCTCTCTATTTTGTTTTTATATTTGTTTATATTTTTATTCTTCTTTGTTTTTCAAACTTAAGTTTTTATATATACTTTATTTATATTTTATAGTTTAAAACCATATAATTTTATAAATATATTTATATAGTTTAAAAATATATTTTCATATGTTTCTATCATACAATATTGATTTACAATATTAGAATTTTATTCAAGAATTTCCAGAATCAATTTTATATCAAAACTCTTGAAAAATGCTTTGATTATGAAATTTATGCATGAGTATGTCGACATAGTAAAATATGTATGTAATGTTCCGTATTTGTGGTCGTCAAATATTTAATTTAATTTATTATTTTAAATGTTATATTTGGAATATTAATGGATCTTTAATATTCAATTCTTTTATTAAAACGAAGTTTCAACGTTAAATTTATATTTAATATAAATCGAGCTCGAAATGGCGCGGTAATTTGAAATTTACAATTTGAACTTTAATTGGATATACCGGATCCGATATAAGTCGGATTTCTATGAAACAAGAAATGTTAGAATCTAATTGGTTATAATTTTTATATGAAAGAGAAAAATCCAGATTTCATGTTATATATTGTTAGTTATGGCCAATTCAATTTTTAGAATAGTCGCTATGGAAATCGTTATTAAAATATAACGTTTATTAATAAATATAGTAGGTTTTAGTATAAATTTGGATATCATTTTAACTCGAAATTGACGATATTGAGTTGTATAATTTATATTTGAAGTTGTAAATATATTCTGGTTGGATATATTTAATAAAATAATTTATTATTATTTTATTGATTTATTTTTGAATTTATATAATATTTTATTCGATATTATATAAGCATTAAAAATAGCCATTTTTGCAAATGGTCTCAGTTTTCGATGAAACTAGTTTCATTGGAATCATATCATCAAATTATTGCAAGAAAATCAAATTTCGTTGCAAACCGATGTCGTATGTGACTTCAGTGGCCAAAAACGTCTCTGTTTCTATTTAATTGTTTAGATTATTTAGACAGAGGTAACTTTTAACGAATAAACAACTGGCCAAACAAACTCCAAATTTAACGAAACAAGATTCATTGGATCCGTTATGAAGAGGTCTAGTAAAATGTCAAGGTCTCATATTTATTGGATTTTTCTGTAATTATAAAAATTTTAAACGCTTGATTTTTCAACAATATTTATAAAGGTCTTTTCACAAACGACCTCGGAATTCGACGAAACATGTCCCATTAGGTCCGGAATATTTTTTTATATTAGGATTACATTTTTTGTCGAAAACAGAGGTCATATATAGATGTTTTGAGGTAGTACTTCACCGTTAAGTTTCATAGAACGAAATATTAATATTTTTTCCCACATCTATATATACTACACGTATAAACCTAATTTTTGAGTCAAACACAATTGTGCGGTCAATGGCTTTTAAAAGCTGCGCCTGCAACCTATTTTTTACGATCAGAAATAGTCGCAACTTCTTCTTTGATTATCCTTAAATCCATCAATCTTCAGCAAAATGTTCCAACACCGAACTACTTCAGCTCTTCGAGCTCTATAATCCTACCGGTGGTGATCTTGTTTCAATGATCGTTGTAAGCGTGAAGAAGCCAGGAAGGCAAGGCGGTTCGAGGCAAATATCTGACGCTTGAGATAATGAAGTTGCACCAGACGGGGTGCAGTTGAAGGCAGGGTCTCGGCGCAAGTCTGGGGGTTGTCAGATCGATCACCGATCGGCGTCGATGAGGCGCAGCAGCTCAAAATGGGATTGCAACATATGTTGAGTGATTATGGAAAGAATACGCAACGGTATACATAGTAAAAAGGGACGACTTGTTTTCTTTTATCTGAAGCAGGAGTTGAAGGGAAGGGCGCGGTGCATGGTTTTCATGGATGCAGCGGTCACTAGAATGAATGGAGCAGGGGCATTTGTTTAATTACGTGGCGAAGTGGCGTGTTGGGAAGCTTTCATGGGGTTTGTTGTTTTCGAACAACAACCTGGAAGTATGGATGAAGGAGGATAGGTAGCAGGTGGGGAAGATTATAGTGGCTAATACTAATATTTAAAACCTACCCTTTTATATAATTAATATATATTGCAGTGCCTAATTATATTTATTTGGAACTAAGGTAAGTACGGCCTAATCATGTATACAATACCATAACATGCCTAACCCCATAATACTATGCCTAATCTAAGCATCTACTTAAGTTTAATTACATACATATATATTAAGTCTAATAATGTATGTGGCCACTATGATTTTGAATATGCCCAATTCGTATTATAACCGTGCCCAACCATGTTACAGTATATGCAATCCAAAGTTATATCCTGCCTAATCTGTTGTTCGAACATGGCCTAGTACTTACTGTGTCTAATACTAATTTAATGTAACCCCAATTTATATAAACCAGAGTATTTGTTAAGGTGGCCAATGTTGATAACGTAAATAACAGTAACTATATTTAATGTAGGTTTAGCTAGTTTTATTTTAAACCATTGTCGTATAAATTCTGTAACATACTCGTATATTGCCAGAATCCGACAAGATCAAAGACATTGGAACCTTATCGATGGGCACGACATTTTGGACCAAACCTGGACACATTAGAAGCAGCAGGACTT
Organism: Allium sativum; assembly: GCA_030737875.1. Taxonomy (NCBI): domain Eukaryota; kingdom Viridiplantae; phylum Streptophyta; class Magnoliopsida; order Asparagales; family Amaryllidaceae; genus Allium; species Allium sativum. Next base: position 841,784,560 of record CM060926.1, read on the forward strand.
TTCAGTAAAATTATATGATCGTTTAATTTTACTGAAATAGAACCGTTCGACCAAAATCAAATCAAAGTGAGTTTACTCACTCAGTTTTCTTCCCACTTATATTTTATATAAGTTGGGTTTTATAATTTGTGTGCTATAATTAATGATTGTTTGTTGGGTGTTTATTGTTTACATATATGTTGTCAGAATTGATTGAATTGCGTGTTAGTTAATGAAAACCAATCGTTAACTATAACGATTTTTTCCAAACGAGGTAACTTACCTTGTTGGTCACGGTTATGAAATAACCGTGTTTAATTTAGTGAATTATTGGAATTGTCTAAATTGTTTGTCAGTTTAAATAAAGTGATTGATATTTAATTGTTGTTATTTTACTATTATAGAAATAATCAGTAAAACTGAATTGAATGATGTTATTTAAAGTAACCCATTGGGATATAGAGAAGAACAGGTTAGAGGAATCCAACCGGATTCCTCAAAATTATATTAGATGTTATTTATTTGCATATTATCAATATATGAACTGTTTAAACCCATCCTTTTGGATGATTGGTTTGATTGTTGACCATTGATCTGAAATTCAACAAATTGTTGTATATTAACCAATGAGTAGTATTGGTTGAGTAATTGGCAGCAGTTGGCTGATAAATCAATCTTTGACATATTAATTTACCGTCAGGTAAATCGATATAAAAAGAATGAAGTTATGAGATTTATTTTATAATTGAATATGGATTTTTAAATATATTATTTAAAAATGAAGTTTATAAAAAGGGAAATCAGTCGTGTGCTGAGCACGTGCCTCATCTTAATTAATGTAACGATTTACAACTGAGATTAATTGTTTTTAAGAAACAATTAAAATGAAATTATATTATTATTTATTTAATATTAATCGAAGTATATCATATTTATTTAAATTAATTTAAATGAGGTTATTTAAATTAATTTATTAATTAATTTAAATGAAGAGACGTGTTAAAGTTGTTTAACTTAAATAAGATTTTAAAAAGAAATTTAATACTTATTCTAGACTAATGAAGAAAATTATTATTTTAATCATTTAAGTAATTTATTCTTAAATGAAATACATTTAAGTAAGTAACCAGTTTTTGAAATGGAATATGGATGTGTTTTGAAAAGAGGTTATAAACGAGTTCTATATTGAACTCGAGTTTTATAATAAAGTTATAAAGGAGATTATTATGAGAAAATGATGGCTTAAAATAAATGTTTACTTAATATTTGAATTAAGTAAAAGAAAACGAGATAAAAAGGGGTTTAGCCTGAGATTTTATAACAAAGTTTTTAAAAAGGAAATGAGAAGTCAAAGCGTGATTTGAATTGGCGATACTTAATAATAGAATCAAGTAAAAGGGTTAGAATCGAAGTGAGATCTCCAAAAACGAATGATAATGGAAAAGATTTGTAAGTGAATTTGGTAAAGGATTTTAAAATGGGATTTAGTCATAATAAATTCTAATTATAGAATCATTTTAATTTGTAATGGAAAAGTGGTTAAGTACATTTCTAGATGAGAAATAAAAACGCAACGTAAATTGCAAGATTTGAGAATATAATGAGATTTCCAAAGTAATGGAAATAAACAGAATTTGAGAATATAATGCAATTTCCAAAGTAACGGAAATGACAAGATTTGATAATATAAAATTAAATTTCCAAAGTAATGGAAATGAAAAGATTCGAGGATATATATATATATATATATATGGTATTTCCGAAGTAAAAGAAATAAAAGGAGATTGAGAAATTATAATGGTATTTTAAAATGGTAAGATGAATTGATTTTCCCAATTATAGCTAATAAGTAATGATATAGGGAATGTTTTGAAATTGATAGTAGAATAGGAAATTTGATATGATATAGGATTATTCCTAAGTATTGAATTAAAATAGTTTTGAAACCTATTTAAGAATAAGAAATGAAAAGCGATATTCAAATCATTGAAATACATTTAAAAAGTTTAAATTAATATTCGTTAATTGTTTTCAATTAAAGAGGCCAAGTAATGCCAAGTACTGAATCAGTGAAATCATTTTATTTTATATATTGTTATTTGATAGTCAAATAACTGACTATCAAATTTGGCCAATAAGATTGTTGGTACAGAAAGACCGAAATCGAACCATTCCGAACCAGTAAATATGTGAAGATTGAAGATGGAGCAATTGAAGAACATGGATCTTCATAAGCGGAAGGGTTACCTAACAGATTTCTTTGGCTTGCAACTAGAGGGTTTTGATGGTAATTCAGTCGTGGTTGGAATCTTCAGATTGCAAGGACTACTCGTTACTGATCCATAGGGTAATTCAAGGATGCAGTAGGAGAGTGCCGTCAGTTTGTCTAGTCCCAGGAAAACTTATATGGACGAGTGTCTGACACAGTATTTTCAAAAGAGCCACATACGTTGAATTCTTCAAACGTACCAAGTTGATGGCGGAGAATGGCAATTCTCTTAGCTTCACACCCAAGGTATTTTTGTGGATGTCAATTAGTGATATCCAGCGGATCTGACAATGTGGCATTCAAAGTGATGGTGATCATATGTTCTAAAACAAAAATTTAAAATCAAAGGTAAATTAATTAATTAATTAATTAATTATGACCTCAAACCTCATCAACTGGGAAATGGTATAAAATCGGGTAGGTCGCATGGCTATGTGGGTCGCACACATCAAAAGGGTATATCATTACGTGTTCTAGTGAAACTAAATGCCTTCGGTTGTCCCTTTATTTTATTTTATGCTATCGGTTCGGTTGGCTAGCCCCAACCGCGATAATGATATATTCGGTACTCTCAAGTGAAGTGAGGGGCATGTCATGTTTGGCCGGGGTTGCAAGATGTTCTTGTTGAATCCCCGATGTATTCATCTCTAAAGGTACATTGTCGGAAGGCCATCCCATACCTTACCATAGGTTAAAATCCATTCTCCAATAAGCACCCGCGGTTTTGATTGTATACTATATATGTGGAGCATGAGATGCAAGCGTTTCGCTAGATTGATATTTACTTGTATTTAGACACTATTATAATATCAGAAAATATATTGATTTCAAAAAGGTTTTGGGTTATAGTAATGTAAAAACCATCCGTATTTATGTGTGGATTTGGTCTTATTATTATCCTTTCTTTCGAAAAGATTTTTACTTTAAAATCTAGTTGGATGTTACCTATAAACTTAGTGTGTTTTCGCACTCTGGTTCACTAGACTGATCCGTGCATTTGTAATGCTCGGGTTAGACCGGGTTGTACAGGTTCAGGTTATCGGATGCAGTGAAGAAACGAGCCGGAGAAATCCAGACGTATGATATATATTTATTCCGCTGTGTGTTGTATATGAGTACAGGTTATTATAACTGTCCAGATGTGTTGATGTACTCTATAACAACCCGGAAAATCAGAACCAATTTAAAATTTTTATTTTGGCAATTTTAATGGATTTTGGAAATTCAAAATGATTTATTTTAAATAATAACGACTAAAAATTTGTTTTAAACGAAGTTAGAACGAATAAACTTATTTCGATTATAAAACGAGCCTGAAATGGTGCGGTAGTTTGAAAATTTAATTTCTAATTTCAAATGAATATACATAATTCAATGTAAGTCAGAATTGGATGAAACATGAAATATTTGAATCTGTTTAATGATATCTTTCTAACGGATGTAAGAAACTGAGATTTCACTTTATAAATTGAAATATATGCCTAGTTTAAAATTCAGAAAAGTCGCTATGGAATTTAATATATATTTTAAATATATATAACCCTTAAATATAGCCATTTTGCAAACGACCTCCGTTTTCAACGAAACCACATTTGTTGGATCTGGAATGTCAAATTATAACTAGATTCCAATTTTCATAATATTTGGAACTAATATGTGAGTGTGGCGCATCTAAACGCGTTTGGCAATTTCAGTTGAATTGGATTGACCTGAAAATGGCCATTTTTCAAACGGTCTTCAAATTTGACGTAAGCAGTTTTTTGGGACCGTATCGTCCCAACATAGCTAGATTTATTTTTCTGGAATTTTTTGGAGTCCGTATGTGCCCCGGTAAATTAAAATGTACGTTTGAATTCAATATACATTGATTTATATTTTAATTTAAATTAAAACTGCTCGAAACAGTCGAATTGGGTTACGGGGCATATCCCATTGCGTTCGGAATGGGGGTGATTGGCTAGGGGCAACAGTCATTGGGTTTGATTTGAGGATAGGACAAAATTTTAACTTTTTGGATTTGAATTAAAATAATTATTATATATATTATATTTGTCTCTCCTCCCCCACCTCTTTCTCTCTCCCCGTCACTTCGTAAAAAAAGAGAGGGAAAACACGCCTAAACCAAACCCTAGCCCCATCGGACCGCCACGCCGCCTCCAGGCGGACCCACCGCCGTCGAGCTTCGCTCTACCACCGGAGCACACCCCCTCCAGCGCCTCCTCCCTCTCTCCTCTGCTGTAAAACCGCACCTCAACCCCAAATCGAACGGAAAACCGCCTACCGCCGCCCCATTGGCCCACCGCCAATCCAGCACCTCGCCCCCCGACCACCTCTGACTTCTCCATCACTCTTCGTTCTCCCTTTTTCCTTTTAACTCTGGCCAAAACCCCCAAACCGCCACCAAATCCGCCGCCTCCTCCACCGCGAGGCACCCCGCTGCTCCGGCGACCGCAGATGCCACCTGAGTGCACAGCAACCCACCTCCGATCGAAAACGGTGAGTGTTTATTTTTATTTTTATTTATTTAAGCAATTAAAAATGTAATCTTCAAATGTAAAAATCATTTTAAAAATATGATTTTTATATATCATAGCATAAAAATATGATCTTTATGTATATGATTTCAAAATAAAAATATGATCTTTATGTATATGATTTCAAAATAAAAATATGATCTTTATGTATATGATTTCAAAATAAAAATATGGTCTTTATGTATATGATTTCAAAATAAAAATATGATCTTTATGTATATGATTTCAAAATAAAATTATGATCTTTATGTATATGACTTCAAAATAAAAATATGATTTTTATGTATGAAGTAGCAGTATAAAAATATGATCTTTATGTATGAAGTAGCGGTATAAAAATATGATTTTAATGTATGAAGTAGCAGTATAAAAATATGATTTTTATTATATGAAAAGCGATATAAAAATGTGATTTTTATATATATAATAGCCGAATGAAAATGTGACTTTATTTATAAAGATCGTTGTTTAAAAATATGATTTTTAACGTAAACCGCGTAAAACAGATGGCGATGGAACCGACGGGAAAAAAATCCAAATCCTAACCGTTCAAAAATAAAGAATGGAGGAGTGGAAACCCAAGGTGAGAACTTCTCACTCTAATCTTGTTTCTAGTTAAATATATACTAGGATGCAGACGGTGCTTAGTAGCACCCCACACCTTTGTTTGAAACCATGGATGTTTGGTTGTTTGTTTGGATTGATAAATTGGTTGAATTTGGTTTGGGATGTAAATTGAATTGATTAGAATTGGTATGTGTATGGCGCGAGCCAGTGTTAGGCGAGGGATAAGGCTAGACTTTATTCCGGTTCTTGTATCGCGCCGTTATGCTGCTGAAATTTTCTAAAATGTTAGAACAACAAAAATATCATTTTTATTGTATAAATGAACTGTATAAAATATTCATGTGTTGAAATAAATATTTTATCGTTAAAAATATTTTTTTAATGAGTATATGTATGAAAATAAATATTCATTTATAAATCGAACGATATGTTTATGTACACTCATTTGACTGATATTGATTGGGACGATATTTTTTACACATCGCCCAACTGAACAAATAAAATCGGTGTGTGTTGATTGAAACCCCACACGGGTATTGTGATGATATTTGACATACACTAATCCCAATTGTTTAGTAGTATGTCAATCGTTTGGTTGACAGGCTATTGTAAGCATTAATTATTTATATTTAATGCTTATGCAGTTGTGTAATGCACTCTGGATGATGGCTGACTGTGTTTGATTATTGTTGTGTACATGTGTGTATGAAATCCATATAAATAAAATTATATGGTAATTGATGGTGTCTGATTCCAGTTCGGAAAGAACGAATATTTTAAATTAACAAATATTTTAAATTGACGAATAATGAATATTTTAAAATAACTAATATTTTAAAATAACTAATATTTTAAAATAATATTCAGCAATGGATCAAAATATGATTTTGATGTCTGATTTGGGATGGACACGAAAATATTTAAATATATAAAGCCGTGTTGATTAGATTAACGCCATTTTGACGTGAATGGTATTTATATTGATTTTATTCATTTTTGTAATGAATATCGAAAAGGAAATGATTTCAATATCTGATATTTTGAAATATTATCATTTATATATTATAATGAAAAGGAAAATTCAAATTTTATTTAAAATTGAAAATGAAGTTGGAATCGTTTTAAAACGAAGTTATAAACGATTTATAAATAAAATACGTTTTAAATGGAAATCGGGGAAATATATATAATATATATATATTATATATTTAATGGCCTGAATAGAACGCGCCGCGCCGCGACCGTTCGCAAATTTCGACCATTGATTTCGAATTGACATTATGGGAGATCCGATCGTCGGATTTTCCTAAAACCGGAACCGTTGGGTTCGTATCGAAAAGAGATTTCCAACGAATATAAGAGATTTGAAATCTAATGGTTGGATTTGGAATTAAGTCCAAATCAAATTTGGACAAGGTCGTTGTAAGTGCAGTTCGATGACCGTTTATGGAAATTGACTTAAAGGGCCTTAATAAAATTACTAAAAAATATTGATAATTTGTGTAAAATCTTAATAAATGATTTGGAAAGAGTTAGGATTAAAAATTCCATATTTGAAATATTTTTATTGAAATGAACTAGTTATCAACTAGAATTATAATCCAATTATTTTTAAATAAAAAAATTGGATTGAGAATGGGTTTTAATATAACCAGAATTTCCAATATATGAATTGTAACGAATTTGAATGGAAGTAATCTTCGGAATATTTCGATATTGGATTCTATGATTATACGGATATTGATATGGGAATTTGGAAGATATATATATCGTTATTCCCAGTACGATACTTGTTGATTTCAGAATTTGATATTGAATATAAGCCGATATATTTTCTATTTAGAGCCTTGTATTTAGTATCAAATGAAATTTTGGGTTTGTCGTGAACGGTGTCTTCAGTAACACTGTTCTTAAACCCAGTTTAGAAAATAATAAATCTTTTAATTAAGATTTAGTGAAGTTTTCCAATAAATTAATATTTAATTAGTACTGAATAAAAGAATTGGATTTTGGGTTTGTCATGAATGGTGTCTTAAATAACACTGTTCTTAAACCCCATGTGAGAGGAATAAATCTTTTAAATAAGATTATTAGAGTTTCCAGATTTATTTAGTAACTAGAATAAAATGGAATGTGAATCGGGTTTATTGTGAACTGTGTTTTTAACGACATTCGTTCTTTAACCCGATTTACAGTGAAATGTGATTTGGAATTTATAAATCTTTTTATTAAGATTTAAGGGGAATTTTCCAAAGTGAAGTTTCCCAGTTTAATATATTAAATTGGAATTGAAAGGAATTCGATTTGATAATAATCGAAATGTGCTTCTGTGGAGAAAGACTGTTAATATATATGGGATTTAAGAGGCTTTGTCGTTATTCCATTTATATTATTAGTCGGATATGGAAATTGATATCGATTATATATTGATCTGCATGATTTATTTCCTAGATTTGGATAATCAGTAATATTGATTTTTGGGTAGATTAAAACTAAGTGAAGTTTTAATGAATCTTTAATTAGATTGAAATGTGAACGTGATAATTTAAATTATCAAATTCAAGAAATGATCGAGAATGGAGTATCACCAGTTTTGCTCCAAGCGATAGTTAAATCTTTAATAAGATTTGAACGTGAAATGGTAATTAATTTTACCGATAACACGTGGTGTTAGATTTGGAGTATTACCAGTTTTGCTCCATGGGATGAATAGGTTGGGATTGGGAAATAAAACAAATGATTACTTCGGTAAGGTGCGCTAATCCCGATTAGTTTGGATAAACCTTAATTTGGTTTAGAAATGATATCCAAAAGAAGATTAAAGAATAAATTTAAAAGAATTTATCTTTGATAAAATTAATGGGAACCTTTCCCTAATGATGTGAATATTTGAATAAAAGAATATTATGAATTGCAATGAGGCGTATGTTGTGTTTGTGTAGCACTTGTTTATAATATAAGCGAGTTATTCGAAAAGGCCGGGTTTATACCCGTTCTGATTAACTGATTCGACGGTAAGTCGACGATGAAGACGGCGGTTGAAGACCGGAGGTCTTCACATTGTTTGGATGATTACTGATGTCTTGATTTCGCAGTACACCCAAGACAAGGTAATAAGTGGTGATTGTCCAGACGTACTTGGAGATCGACTGGATATGCAAGGACCTCTCTCCTGTATTGGACATATGGGACGAGGAATAAGGTGCCTCCAGTTTCGTTCAAACCCAGAACGAACTTGTAAATGGATGTGTGTCTGACATTGGATTTTATTCTATGTTGATTGATCTCTATTAAATATAAATTTGTTTGGTGGCGGAGAATTTATTCTCTTGCTTAACACCCTTCTCTTAGATGTACGAGCTCAGAGGTTACATATCGATAGACATCAGTCGCATGGAGTGAATTGCCTGTGTGGCACGCTGAGATGTAAATGATCAAGGCTTCTGTTGAAAAGCAGAGTCTTATGGTTGATGATCAAAGCACGACTTTAATATAGCATAGCTTTGTGTATAGCGTTAGTTCGCGAGCCTCACACCTCGGTATGAGCCAAAAACGGGATAAGGGACTCAAGGAGGACATGACGTTTCTTTCTAGCTATGGGTGGTGTCATGGTATGAAGCCCAGACGTTTATTATTTTTACCTATGTGGTTGTTGGGTTACAAGGCGCCCCGGATATATCGGTTACAACGGAGCAGATGGATAGGTTCGATAGGATCGGGAAACGTGTGTTCAGGAATTGTCAATCCTCAAACGTAAGAGAGGACCGACCTTGGAGGATCCAGGGGTTGCTCAGAGTGTGTAGTGCCGAGGCATTTGCTAGATAGTCTCGAAGCGGTTAGGAGTACATCCCTTCCCTAGACTCATGACGGAAATCCAATTTCCAATACGTGACATTTCGGTTTTGATTGTAGAGCCTAGTATGGTGACATGATATATGGTACATATGCCGTCTGTGACGGCCCGCCTCGGACCAGCCAACATTTCCCTCAGAATGCGTTGTGCCAATGCCCAACTAGCACGGGACGGTCGCCAAAGAAAGGAAAGAAGGCGATGAATCAACAAGGAACCTGTAGAATGTCTCACATCGCATGGAATAAAATATAATAATAACATACTTGACATAAAACAGGCGAAACAGTGCGTAAGCTGAAAATTAAACCATAACCATCATAGCAGCGGAAATTCAAAATACAACTTATTACAACTCCAACATACTGTCTCTAAAGCAAAGAAAGAGGTGCACTACTAATGCCCAAGTAGTGACCAGAAATAACACATGGAGAATATCTATGTATATCATACGTGGAAGCTTCCTGCTCGTTTCTGGTACAGCTACTCGTGCATACCACCTAACCTGTCTCTAGTCTGCCCGTTTAAGAGCACCCAGACTAATAAGAGGAGACATAAAACTCTGGGTCAAACAAAAGTCTGGTATGAGTGATAAGCAGCAAAACAGAACAATAACAGGTATACATAATAATACCTGAACCTGGACCTGCAACCCAAGAGTTAGCACAACAAGATGTACAATACTCTAAGGTGACACTAACATATGGTGTAAAGATACGGGGGAGAGGTATGCTTGTCATAGTGATGTCAAACAATCAAGCATAGCAACCATCCTTACATCTCTCACTCAGTGCGTAAAGCATACGATATCCACCGCTTTGACCACCCAAATCCTTTGCTATGATCATTCTGCCCCATGGAGTCACAGTGACTCCACTGCACTGATCCATAGCCACTAATCCTTTGCTATGTCCACTCTACCCCATGGGGTCATAACAACTCCACTGACTCATAGCCTTGCTACGATCACTCTGCCCTTGATGCCATGATGACTTCACTGCACTGATCCGTAGCCAATATCCATCTCTCAGTGGTGGATCAAAGCTATAGACGTCGATAACCCCTTTGCACACGTCCCGCAACAAAGTCCAATCATGAAGTCAACTCATTGGTTCCCATCTGGATCCTGAGTTCTACTTCCCATTTGGACTACCTTTGCATCTTGGGTTTTTGTCTCCTCCGGATCGGTTTGAATGTGCGTAGTACCTCAGTTATCATTGGTTCGATTCGGCCTGGTTCGGTTCGTGATCCCCTTTCTATAGCTTCGGGTCGGTTCGGCTCGTAGCCTTCATCTTCGGTTCGGTTCGTGATGTCTTCACTCGAGCGGTCGAGTCGTCAGCTCCCTCTCATGGCGGTTCAGATCGGGCTTCTTCACTCGAGCGGTCGAGGTCCTTTATTGGCTCGTAGGTCGAGCATTCATCGATTCGGGTTCGAGCTCCGGTTCGGTCGTGGTCTTCTCCAAGCTCCAGATCGGCTCGTGACACCAAGGGTAAAGATTTGTGATGGCGAGTCAGTTCAGTTCGGAAACATGAGGCGGCTCGTGGGTGGGCTACACGACCCGACCCAGCCCCCCTCCACCGATCCGATCCGGTTCCTGGACCATTTCCTGCAACTTTTCCAGTGATTGTTTTACGCCACACGATAGCATTTTCGACCATTTTAACTATTCTATGCAATCAAAAATCATACCAAACAATAATAGCAACATGTATAGTTATCCACAAACAACAAAACAACAATTTAACATGTTTATACGGATCAAACATACCAAAAAACCCATGTATTTCCCTTAATCCCCCTTAATCATGTTTAAGCATACAAATAGCAAAACTTATCCAAATTAGCCCAAATTACTATCAGAGCCCTAAAATAATATTTTAGAATTTTACAAATTTTTCCAGAATTTTAACATGCATAATTTCGCTAATTAACACGAATCACCCTAATTAGCTGTAATTAGTGAAAAACAATGCAAATCACTCACATTGGCCACAAATTAATCTTAGATCTGAACTTTGCTACTGTTATAGGTCGAATTCCAATGCTTAGCAGCAGCCCCAACTCTGATTTGCCACTAGACTTCCTTGATTTGGTGTAGATTAAGCTAATACGCGATTAAACGGTGATTTGGGATGAATTTAGAAAGTGGAGGCCATTGTTAGGGTTGAAGAGAGGTAAGTGGCGGCTGGAAAATGACAAAGAAAAAGTTTCTTTAACCCTAATCAGCCCTCATATAGCTCTGATCCCGAAATCCCCCAACGGGCCTGTAATGACCCAGGTTTTTGCGATCCTGGATATCGGCACACAACACTATGTCGACTATTCAAGCATCGCACCGGATAGTCCATGAAAGAAATTAGAGGGTGAGAATAGATAAGATAGAAACTTAGAATAGAAGAAGAAGAAGAAGAACGTACAACATCAAAGTAAACACGAATCTCACAGTGGAACGAATAAATATATTTCATAACATAACTTTGAAATAAAACAGTATCTGTATACAATACTATTATTAGAGTATAACACTTACAACATAGCAGAAATAACAATAGCTATATAATCCTGAAACCTCCTGCTCCAGCTCTTCAAGTATATTTGTAAATTCCGACTACTTGACTACCCGTATAAAATTGGGCACCCAGGAGTTTAGGGAAAACAAAACCAAATAAACTCCGGGCCAGTCATGTGACTGGTGTGAGTAAACTCAATTCATTTGTTTAACTTTCAAAATCCTTTTGAAACAAAGGATAATCATAAGACCAACCCACACATAAACACTGATGGTTTTTACCTTACGATAACCCAAATCATTAGTAAAACAATATTATTCTGATATTATAATAATGTCTAACACAAGTAATACCAATCTAGTAGAAATGCTTGCATCTAACGTTCTACATGTATAATATACAATCAAAACCGCGGGCTCTTATTTGGGGAATGGATTCCAACTACGACAAGGTATGGATCCACCTTCCGCTCAGTGTACTCTAGAAGCGATACACTGGCGTTCAACAAGAACATCTTGCAACTCGGCCACACATGAATGACCACTCATTTCGCTTGAGTGTATCGAATATATTGTCACCTTACAGTTGGTAAACCAATATAACCATTCCCGGGAGATACAGAATTGAAAGAAGTAACAAATATGAATATTCTCTAGATGGTGATAATATACCCTACTTGGTTGCGAACCACTTAGCCATGCTGCCTGCCCGATTTTTGTCATTTCCCAGTTGATGAGGCTCGAGGTCAAAACGTATCTTTTAACAGATCACTCCTCCATTTACTTCGAACACCACATCGTCATACCCATCAAATCACAAATTGATTCCCCAAAAATACCATGGGTATAAGCTAAGAGAAATGAATTTCTCCGCCACCAACGTAAATATGTTTGAAACGATCAACTTACGTGATCTACTAGATATACTCTGTCAGACATTCGTCCATTCAAGTTGTCCTGGGATTAGACAAACCGAAGGCACTATTCCATACATCCATCCTAGGCAATCTCTACCTAAGATTTATACAATAGCCCTTGCACTTTACTCCATCTTCAATTTGTCTTCAATCTATTTGATTCGAAACGCTAACGTCCAAACGGAGTGGTTCTCGGATAATAATCCAACCGGTCTCTCCGTATTGACGATGGAAAAATGGTCAAAACTTTGATAGTCTGTGATTTAACTATCATAGAAAAACACGTGTGCAAACAACGATATTATTTCCAGATGGAAATTATATTGATCAATCATCATTTAACATTTATCTCTTTAGTTCATTAATTTACTTATCTCTTGTTTCCATATATCCTAAATTCTTATTTTCCATTATTAGAAAACATTTCTGAATCTTATTTGGAAAACATTTCCAAAACTCATTCACTGGATTTATACTGATGTTTAAATCAAACATCGCTACGCCAACTCAAACCATTTAACTCATTAACTAAATTCACTTAACCATCATTCACTATCAAACCTTACAATTCCTTAGTTAAGAAGGAAGTCAATCAAGTTGGGGTCTAATTACCTCTCAGACCTTAACTGAACAACGTTTTAACTTTGAAATAGTCAAAGTTTATCTTTTAAATCTTTAACAAACTTCCTTATGTAACTTTCTTTCAAATAAATCTCTATTCGATAACTCTTTCCTTCGAATAAACTATATTCGATAATCTCTCTTCGAATAGCTATATTCGATTAACTCTATTCAATTAACACTTATTCGATTAACTCTAATCGATTTACTCTTATCAGTTAGCTCTATTTGATTAACTCTATTTGATTAACCTATTGGATTAACTCTATTTGATTAACCCTATTGGATTAACTCTATTCAATTAACTCTAACTGATTACTATTATCAATTAACTCCTTTCGAATAAACTATATTCGATTAACTCCTTTCGAATAACTAACATTCGATTAACTCCTTTTGAATAACTATTATTCGATTAACTCCTTTCGAATAACTAATATTCGATTAGCTCCTTTCGAATACCTAATATTCGATTAACTCCTTTCGAATAACTAACATTCGATTAACTCCTTTTGAATAACTAATATTCGAATAACTCCTTTCGAATAACTAATATACGATTAACTCCTTTCGAATAACTAATATTCGATTAACTCCTTTCGAATAACTAATATTCGATTAACTCCTTTTGAATAACTAATATTTGATTAACTCCTGTCGAATAACTAATATTCGAATAACTCCTTTCGAATAACTAATATTCGATTAACTCCTTTCTCTATTCGAATAAACTATATTCGATTAATTCTCTTCTTCGAATAACTTTATTCGATTAGCACCTTCTTCGAATAAACTATATTCGAATAACTCTAATCCGACTAACTCTAACTCAATTAACTCTATTCGATATAACAAATGTTCGTCTAACTCTTCTTCAATTAACTCTATTCGAATAACTCTAGTTCAATTTAACTCTATTCGAATAACTCTAGTTCAATTTAACTCTATTCGAATAACTCTAACTGATTAACTCAAACTGGTTAACTCTAACTCTAATCGACTAACTCTAACTGATTAAATCTAACTGGTTAACTCTAACTAATTATCTCTAACTGGTTAACTCTAACTGATTAACTCTAACTGGTTAACTCTAACTCTAATCGATTAACTCTAACTCATTTTGATTAACACATTTTGATTAACTCCTTTGATTAACTCTACGTCCATATTCAATTTCAAATATCGATTCTTACTTCTCTATATAAGCCCTGACTTATATATTCTTTTTATCCAATGATAAATATTTTATTTTATTTATAAAATATTATTTATAAATTTTTCTGCTTCACTTATCTGTTAAAATAGATTTCTATTAAAAATCTACTTTAAATACATATCATGTTATACCTGTGTGCGAAGCACTGGTCTAGACTTTCCTGATGTAAAATTCTATTCATTTGCCAAATATGTCCTTATATAACATTCTTTTCATTTTACAATAAATTCCTTTTATAACTCTATTTATTTTCTATATAAATATCTCCTTTTATAACTCTATTTATTTAACAAATAAATATTCTTTCCCAATCCTATTTATTTAACAAATAAATATTTTCTTTTTAACTCTATTTGTAAATGTTTTACAAATATTCCCTTTCCAAATCTATTTGTAAATGGTTTACAAATATATCCTTTTCATTTCTATTTGTAATTGGTTTACAAATATATCCTTTTCATTTCTATTTGTAAATGGTTTACATATACTTCCTTTTCATTTCTATTTGTAAATGGTTTACAAATATTTCCCTTTTATATTTGTTTTACAAATAATTCCCTTTATATTTATTTTACAAATAATTTCCTTTATAAAATTCCTTGATTTTATAGATATTCCTTTATATAATATCCTTTAATTTTATAAATATTATATTTCAATATACAGTTTGAAATCTTCCTTCTATATAAAATCTTTCGATTTGTAAAATATTTTATTTCAATATAGTTATTGAAATTTTCCTTTTTCATCCTAGGGTTTTCTTACGGTATTTAAAATACCAAACAACAGTGATCGATATCATTCAAACACACATAATCAACAATAGATTATATATCACATCATATATCACAATATATGAAAAACAATACAATAAATGTTGAGGAATCCAGTTGGATTCCTCCAACCTGTTTCCCTGCATCACACATGTTAAATAATAAAATTAACATCGATTTCATTTCAATATGAAATATTCTACTAAACAGAATCAATATTAGATTAACGATTTATATATATATATCGTTATCTATAATTTCAACCAATACATAAGCAATTCAACCAAACAGTTAACACACAACAATCAACAGATAATTATCAGTTCTAAAAATACGCCATAGAAATATAACTGTTCAAAGTTGGTGAGTTTTACTCACATTTCGCGTTAACCGTTAAATAACATTGCGTCTGTTGATTCAGATGGACAATTTATTTCGCTATAAATTGTAATGATCCCCATTTAACTCCTAGTTAGTTTCATTGTGTAGCCCTCGTCCATACAATCCCAACGGATCTTGTTTCGTCCAATTCTGATACCGTATGACGAAGTTATCACATTAATAAGAAAATACACAATTTAAATTAAATAAAACTTAGAGATTTAAATCCATCGGGCCTCACCCCTCATTTCACGTCGGCCCATCTCCCCTCACAAGCCCAACCCGCTCTCCAACCTTTCTTTCTTCCTCCTCAGACAAAAGGTGGTCCTCCAGTGCTCCAAACAAAGGACCGATCCTCTTCACCTTCATCCTCCCATTATCGATCTCAACAAAAACACCACCGCCATACTCCGCTTCAACTCGTCTACCACAACATCCCCAGAGTGAAGAACCCGATGCCACTACGTACATCGCGACACCCAGCTCGCCACTGTACAACCTTCAACATTTTTATTTTTAATAAAATCCCCAAAAATCACAAATCGCTGCTATTTACAATCCTAACCCAAATCCAAAGCAAGAAATCCACATCGATGCTCCTCATTCCAGAAAATCGAAGCCCTAGGTTCCTCGAACTAACGCTGTAAATTTCCGTAAGACGATAACACTACAACAAAAATGACTTATTACAACGTCAATTTTACAACGGGCAATAGTGGCCCGTTGTAATAGAAGAATATTACAACGGCCAATTATTGACCGCTGTAATAGGTATCATATAATACCCTTTTTACAACGGGCAATGACGGCCCGTTGTAATAGAATGCTATTACAATGGTCATTCGTCGCACGTTGTAATAGAAGCCAATTTTACAGCGTCCATAAAATGCCCATTGTAATAGATTCCACATTTACAATGGTCACAAAATGCCTCTCATAATGCCCATTGTAATAGGTGCCATTTTACAACAGGCTAAAAATGCCCGTTGTAATAGGCGAAAATTAATAATTGACAATCAAAATGCTTTCTTAATACTAATACTTATTATTTATTAATATTTTATAATAAATCTTTAATAATATAATATTAATCGTTTGTTACTAATTACTAATTATAATATTATGTTACTAGTTAGTAATTATAATATTATATTACAAATTATTATTCATTAATAATATTATATTATTTATTATAATATTTAATAATTAATAATATCATATTAATCATTTATAACTTTTTATAGCAAAATGATTAATTATTTATAACTTATAATAATTAATGATTATTAATAAATAATCACTAGTTACTAATTGTTATATATAATCAGAATTCCAACAGATTTGATTTTACTCCTCAGTTACTAGTAAGGAAAATCGAGTAATCAATATTAAATATGTAATAATTTATAATTAATAATATATTAATATTTTATGATTAATAAGTGCTATTAAAAATTGAAAATTAATAATACATACATATTAGCTCTTAACAGTTAATAATTAACATTAAATTATAATTAATAAATATAAAGTAACATTTGACAGTTAATTTTTACTAATTAATAATTACAATTAAATAATTAAGAAAAACGAATAAATAATAATGTATACTTATTACCGAGGCAAGGGGATTCAGAATACTTATTTTTTTAGTTGTCAAGACATATTTGCATAATGAATTAATCACAATAATAAGCAATGCTAAGCAAAAAATGTGTTATCAAAAATATATTTTTACACTTTCTTTCTTGCAACACAGATATGGTTTGGATGGTCCGGGTAAACTGAAATTAACAAACGTTTTGAGACAAAAAAGTAAATGAGCATCCGTTTATCAGTAGTAGCCCTAACCCTATTTCATTCAGCCGCCTCGTTAAAAAAGAAGAAACTTTCGACGTTAGGCGATTCTGCCTCGGCTTCGACTTCAGCCGATTCAGCCTCTTCTTCGACTTCAGCCGAATCGGCTAAGACTTCTGGCGATTAGATTTCAACCCTGAACTTCAGTGATTTCGGGACTCGTCTTCGGACAGTTTCAGGTATTCATTCCCTTTGAATTATCCTAATTATTTGATGGTATACTACTATCAATTTTCTCCTTTGTAATTTCAAAACTCTGTTACATTGTTTCGATTGTAGTTAATTGTTGTTTTCCATGCGTTATACTGTTTAACTCTGTACCCGTTTTTTCGAATATGACTGCCGCCTTGGCTGGCTGGAGCATGCGTGGCAGCTTTGTCCATCAGTGTCGTCTGTTCTTCTCTTATGTTGCAATGGCATAGAAAACCTTTCCACTTGGAGGTGTCTAACGGAATGTCCAAGAGGAGGTTGTAGAATTTGTATGAGTTCATGTAATCCCCATTTGTGAATATAAATGTGAGCAATATTTATAGTTTTGGTGTATACTATACCTATAGGAAGAATGTTCCTTTTCTTTCTTGCACTTGCAAACTTGGAATGATTTTCATGTTTAGTTTAGTATGACTGCTACTAATATGATTATGTACCTACGGCCTTTTCAATCTATAGCCTGTTGCAAGGGATTTGATTATGGAGTAGGGGCCTGGAATTCTGACTAGTATTTTTGTATGTGTATTGGATATTTGAGGTTCTCTTTTATATTTAGTGATGCTTCACTGTGACTCCTATATCTGTGATCCATTTTATGACTATTTAAGTTCATTAAAAGTAACTATAGAAAGTAAATTTTTGGCACCATAGGCTAAGGGATTGGGAGTCATGACAGCAAGCATGGCACAGGCAAATGCAAATTTTTTGTTCTTATTCTTGTAGAGTTCCATCTATGCCTAATTAAGAAAAGTGTTTTCTTTACATCAATTTGAAGAAAAGATTTTATTCAACATTTCATAAAGGTATACATGCTAATGTGCTTTTTATCCAGGTTTTTCCTTCAAAACTCCTGTGAGTATACATGCTAGATGTTCATATGGCGGTACAAACTAATGTGCTTTTTATCCAGGTTTTTCCTTCAAAACTCCTGTCAGTATGGTATTGTATCTTGTTCTCTTTCTAGAGAACACTTTACTAGATCTAAATTATATGACAATTCAAATAGAACTTTGTCTTGAATGCTACTGAAATTGATTGTTTTGACGGGGTTTTTACCTTATTGTGAAGTTGTTGTTTTTTTTCCAGGTTTTATGCGTCATATATTTTATAGTAATTTCATGAAGCCAAAGTCATGTATATAATTTATAATTGCTAATGAATTTATGAATGGAGTACCTGGTTTTGAATTTATATTTTAAGAAAATAGAGCATCTATTTTTCGTTTTCTTCGTTAGCCAAAAACATGTTTATCTCATTTTATTCACATTCATTAGCATCTGTACATCTTAGCCTTAAACATAAATGGTGTTCTAACACATAAAAGTTTATCTGCTTTACTATTTTTTAAATCAGGTATAGTTATACTTCCAGTATTGGAATGCAAATTGGAAAATATGCTATGATCAAATCAAAGAAACAAATCAAATGAGGCGGGTAGTGGCAGAAGGTACAATAATTCTATACTTTTATGTTTACATTGATGCTAGTAGCATTTGTAACACCATGAACGTAAGTCCATATTATCAGTGGTCATGTCAGCTAAATTGTTTGTTTTGCATTTTCAGTATGCAGAATTATGCATTTATCACTTGCTCCTTCATTTTCAGTATGTTAGTCTCTGTTTGTTTCAACATGAAGAAAATTTATTCTAATACCGTTGCTATGTCTGTGCTCCCTTATTTTTTCTTCCATTGCCATAATTCTAAGCAGCCAGTGGCAAACTTATATCCGAAAATGCAGTTTTTATCCCGTTTAAAAAGAAACAAGTGACCATTGTTTCAAAGAATTCTTGTATGATGATTTGATAGATAAAAATAAATGCTGCCATTCGAGCTTGCAGAGAAATTGGTTTATCCTCTTGAAACAAGAAAGCTGCAAGAGGCCTAGGGGCACCACTGCAAGGGCAGGGGAAATACAAGGAGGCAATCAAGTACCATTCCAGAGTTCTGGAAATAGCAAAGCATGCAGGCGAGGAGTCTGGCACAATAGAAGCCTACGGCGCAATAACTGATTGTTACACAAAGCTCGGAGATCTCGAAAAAGTTGGAAAATTCTATGACAAATACATAGCAAGACTGGAATGACTGGTCTGTATCCTAGGATCTTTACCGCTTTGTTTTTGGGAGTTGTTAGTTTAAACTTTTACACTAAGTTTCAGTTAGTCTGCTATTGTTTGGTGTTTGCATATAATATGACTTCTGTATTACCGAGCCTTTCAAAAAAAAAATCTAAAAGATTATCCTGTGTAAGAAGTGCTTTAGTGCCACAATAATTTTTTTTTCACTTGCAGAGTTTGGACATGGTAGAAGCTAAGCATTCAAATTGTTTGTTATTCTAATAAATCATCCTATGTTTATTATGGCCTGCCACAACGACATGTTTGCCCAGAAAAAGGAAGTGAGTAATTTGACACATTTTTACTACTTGATGTACTTAAAGCTGAGTGAGGACTAAATATACAACCTTACAATTTCATGGTTGTGACTTCATGCAATTGCCTTTATGCAATCGTTTACTGCTTCCATTTAAAATTTACTCCGTATGTTTATAATTTGCAACTTGGAGAAGTAGGTTTTTCCCTTCATGTTCATGTCATCCTTTTTTTGTATTTATTAGCACATTTTTTTTTTCTTTTCAAATTCAGATTTATATTGTTAGCATCATTATGTCGCTATTACATATATGGATGGTATATCAATTGATACAGTGAATATGGCCTCATGCAGTAGTCATTCGATTTGGATGCCACAGAGCTTTCTCATTTTACCACTTGCAGAAGAGCGGAAATTGTGAGGTGCGGTGGTTGAAGTGCAATAGGAGATCGCAGTTGAAGTTCAAGGTGTTATTCGGGTATTGTGAGGTGGTAAATTGTTGAGGTATGTGTGGTTAATACAATTTGTCGTGGCTGACCGATTATTGCGATGTCTCATAGGGATAGGGCTTCAGTCTATATCTTTAGGTTGTTTGATGTTGAATAGTGAAGTGATAGTTTTGATGTACGCTGTAGTGTGGATGGAAGTTAGTTTAAGTATGATTGAGGAAGAGACTGGTTGTTTAAGTATAGTAAGTGAATGCACAATTCTATTTTACATTTGTAGTCTTATACTAGGAGTTTGTCATGTGTAAGAATTATGTCAATGTAAACTTACCAAACTTTTTGGAATATGGAAATTTTATGACTCTAGCTTATAGTCTTTTTGGTTGTTTTATGATAATACTTATTACTCGTTAAATTAATTTTTTATTCGTATGGATGTAATGTATGGATGCTGCTGCTATTTTTTTAATTTGCATTTATGTTACAAGGGTCAGCGTATGTTGTTATAAGACTTTTTTACATAGGTTTAGTATATTACAACGGTCGACAACTGTTGTAATATAATGAGTTACAACGGGCAAAAGCCGCTTGTAATTTATTAGCTATTACAACGGGTTTATAGCCATTGTCATAGATTCATTGCACGTGACAGAGAAAGTTATTACAACGGTCATTTACAACAGTCACTAACCGTTGTAAAATAGTCATGACCTATTACGACAACACATATTAGGACGGGCGTGTGCCAGTTGTTAAAAGTGTATAACAACGGTCTTTGCCCGTTGTAAAAGGGCTGTTTTGTTGTAGTGTAATTACATTCGAGCTCGCTGAAACTTATACGAATTGAAGAGGATCTCTTAAGGATCCCAAAAATATATATTTCATGATTTCTGGAAACCTATTCCATTTGATTTTGAATTAACAAACCCATGGTGGTAGAAAAAATGAAGAAGGTTGGCGGCGTAGGAATTTGACCGGAGAAAATTGATTTAGGGTTTAAGCGATTGGTGGGATATTTATAGAGAGAGAAAAATATTTTTTTATTTAAATATTATATTAATATTTACCCCTATGCTATTTTGTTTATCCTTAAAAATCCTCGTGATTGCATACGGTATTCAAAAATCATGAAAATTGACATGTAGCTAGAGTTTGATATTACAGACCCAACGAAATTGGTTTCGTCGAATTATGACTCCGTTTGCTCACACAACGTATTTTTAACCATCGAAATACTGACTGTTTTTCACTTTAAAAATCCGTACGGCCACACACTGACTCTAAAAATCATGAAACTTGGAATCTAATAATAATTTAATATTACGGATCCAACAAAATTAGTTTCGTCGAAAACAGAGGTCGTTTGCAAAGCTGGCTATTTTTAAAGCTCTGAATAACCCATTTAAATATGTAAATATACACTACAAAGAAATATACATATGGTTACATTCATTGGTGGCGTTTGATATGTAAATGTGACCAATGTGGTTTTTAATTTTGTATTTAATGGTTTTGGTTACATTTATTTAACACTGTCCAAAATAACGTGTTACGTTTAGCCCTTCCCTCCCGTTACTTTTCCTTTCCCTCCACTATTTCCATTTTTTCCGCCTAAATTACTTTCCTCCCCGCGTTACCCAAATTTACTCTCCTCCTTTATCATCTTCCCTGTTTCTCTCGCGTCTGCTATAACTACAAGAAAATTAGTCAATTACAACATCTAGGTTCATCGTTTAAATACCACTTGTTGTATGGGTTTGTATGTAACTTTACCCTTTTCTTCCACTGCTTTCACGTGTATTATGAAAGCCCTAGAAAAGAGGATAAACATGGATTGCTTTGCATAGGTAACTTTTTTGATACATGCTTTGATTTATTCTTTATTTGATCTGAAGTTTGTCGAACCTAAATTGATTTTTTTGTTTAATCATATAACTCAAAGTTTATCATCTACTGTTCATATTTAACAGGTAATTGGCTTTTATTTGGTTTTAATTTCTACTGTTATTATTGCCATTTTTAATCTATTCCTTCAATTTTCCATTTCGAAGTGTTGCTTTCGATCTTTGTTCAATTATGGAAACAAATTCATATTTAGACTAGGCTTTTATCATTGTTAGTTAGAATCTTGTTAGTAAGAACCTGCTACTATACTTCATGTATCGCCAATTCTTACTCACAAAATTTCCAAGCTACTAATGATTGTGCATCTGTTTTCCTCTTTTGCAGAGAGCAGCTTATATCCTTTAGGCGATCTACAGGCCTTAAGCCCCATTAGTATCTTTTACAGGTGCAGAATTGCTAATACTTATCTAAATGTAGCGAGCCTCCAAACACTAAGCTTTTTCCAGAGATGGTGTAAGCGAAAGAGAGTTTAATACTATTTTACTCAAAGAGTTTGATGCATTAAGCAGAGTAAACTAATGATGTTTTATTCTGTGAATCTTATAGTTTATGCTGACGTTTAGGACCAAATTATATATAACATTCAATACCCAGATTTGAGCTTAGCAGCACACAACATAAGTTCTAATAATTTGCAAAACCCAAGTTTGAATTGTCAAACTCACGTAGCAAATTAAGTTTTATTAATTTCCAGAATTCAAGCAATATATAACCTAGGAACTGACTCGTTCGTCATTTAACTAATTACCAATTATGATGTTTCCATGCATTTTGACCCTAACATGAAATAAAGCCTGGTTGGTGTTTTGGCGATGTAAGTTGAAAGTCAAATGACACGACCCGAACTTCCCCAGTAAGGAAAACACAGATGGCGTTGAGGACAAGACGAATCAGAATGCAAACAGAAGAACATTTCATTGTCTATTACAACAATTCCATCAGAATACAAGAAAATACAGAGTATAAATGAATATTATACATACGATAAATATCAGAGATTACAATAAATTACATAGCAGCGGAAAAAACAATACAAAACACAGTTGAAAGTAATACACGGATACAGAGCTTTCCGAGCATCGTTCCAGTTGTAAATCAGGATCCTGTGAATATAAATCTGCAAAACCAAAACAACTTGCTGCCGTTGTTGAGAATAGGGGCACCCAGAGTTTAGGTTAAAACAATAAACTCCAGGTCAATCATGTGACTGGTGTGAGAACTAAAATAGTTATTTAAAACTTTACTTTAAAAGAGAGTAATTCAAGGGACCACGCCGTATAACACGGAACGGGTTTCCTCCCAAGAATACCAGTGCATATAAATAAACTGCACAATGCTTTTTGGAAAAATGAAGCTATTATAAGACCCAGGTCCTATCACACAATGCAACACAAGCCGGAGGATAGGGTTTTCCCTTATAACAGCCAAACAAGGTTGGTACGTTTAAAACAAATCATTTAATACTATTATAAGTGTATAGTGTCAAAACAATTTCAATCAGAAATATCAATCATAGACGGCATGGGTACCATATATCATGTCGCCATACTAGGCTCTACAAATAAAACCGAAATATCACGTATTGGAAATTGGATTTCCGTCATGAGTCGAGGCAAGGGGCAAGCTCCGCTCCGCTTCGAGATACTCTAGCAAATGCCTCAGGACTACGCACTCTGGGTAACCCTTGGATCTTCAGGGCGGTCCTATCTTACGTTTGAGGATTGGCAATTCCTTAACACACGTTTCCCGGTCCTTACAGACCTATATCCAAGGCGCCTCGCATTCCAACAACCACATAGGTAAAAATAATATAAATGTCAGCCAGTTTAAGCACTGACACTACCTCTAGCTAGAAAGAAACATTGTGCTCTCCCTGCAGTCACTATCCCATTTCTGACTCATACCGAGGTGTGAGGCTCGCGAATTCATGCTATACACAAAGCTGCGCCACATAGGCCGTTCTTTGATCATCAACCACAAGACTTTGCTTTTCAACAGAAGCCTTGATCATTTGCCACTTAGGCATGCCATACAGGCAATTCACTCCATGCGACTGATGTCCATCGATATACAACCTCTGAGCTCGTACGTCTCAGAGAAGGGCGTTAAGCAAGAGAATAAATTCTCCGTCGCCAAATAGATGTATATTTAATAGAGATCAATCAACACAGAATAAAATCCAATGTTAGACACACAGTCCATTTACAAGTTCGTTCTGGGTCTGAACGAAACCGGAGGCACTTTCCTCGCATATCCATCGATCTCCAAGTACGTCTGGACGATCACTAACTAATTCCCTCATCCTGGGTGTACAACCTAATCAAGATCATCAGTAATCACCCAGACGATGTGAAGACTTCCGGTCTTCAACCACCGTCTTCCTCTTCGACATATAGTCGAATCGGTTATTCAGAATGGGTATAAACCCGGCCTTTCTGAATGACCCGCGTATATAATAAACAAATGTTACACAAACACAACATACGCCTCATTCCAATTCATCAGTCACTAACCGTGAATTAGCAAGAGAACAATTCGCCAAATATTAACCCCGAAGGCCGAAACCAACATCAGATCAATGCCCAGGAAACCATTCTTCTTAGCTAACCTACAGTTAGTTTCTAGATTTCACATTCTTAGGGAAAGGTTCCCATTAATTTTATCAAAGATAAATTCTTTTAAATTTATCCTTTAATCTTCCTTTGGATGTCATTTCAAACCATGTTTAGGTTTTCCAAACTAGTCAGGATTAGCGAACCACACCGAAGTAATTATTTATTTTATTTCCCAATCCCAACCTATTCATCCCATGAAGCAAAACGGGTAATACTCCATATCTAACACCACGGTGTTATCGGTAAAATTAATTACCATTTCACGTTCAAATCAAATTAAAGATTTAACTATCGCTTTGGAACAAAACTGGTGATACTCCATTCTTGCTCACTTTCCAAATTTGATAATTTACATTATCAATTCACATTTCAATCTAACTACAGATTCATTAAAACTCCTTTTTCTAGGTTAAAGAACTAATGTCTTTTAAAACACAATCCATGATAAACCCAAATCACATTCTATTTATTATCGGGTTAAAGAACAAGTGTTATTTAAAACATCGTTCACAATAAACCCAAATCCCATTTGATATTAAATACAAGGCTCTGAATAGAAAATATATCGGCTTATATTCAATATCAAATTCTGAAACCCACAAATATCGCTTTGGAAATAACGATATAAAATATATCTTCCAAATTTCCTCCAAAATATCTATATAATCGCGGAATCTAATATCGAAATATTCCAAAGACAATTTCAATTTAAATCCATTCCAGTTCATATATTGGAAATTCTGGTTATTTAAAACCCATTTCAAAACCAATTTATTTATTTAAAAATAACTGGATTTTAATTCTAGTTCAAAACTAGTTCCTTTCGATAAAAATCTACTTTTATCTTTTCAAATATGGAATTTTTCAGCCCAATTCTTTCCAAATAATTTATTATGATTTTACACAAATTATAGATATTTTTAATAATTTTATCAAGACCCGTACAGTCGATTTCCAATAACGGCCATCGAACAGCACTTACAGCGACCTTTTCTGAAATTGATTTGGACGTATCTCTAAATCCAACCGTCAGATTTCAAATCTCTTGTATTCGTTAGAAAGATCTTTTCGATACGAACCCAACGGCTCCAGTTTTAGGAGCATCCGACGGTCGGATCTCCCGTAATGTCCATTCGAAGTCAACGGTCGAAATTCACGAACTACCACGGCGCGACGCGTTCTATTCAGGCCATTATATATATATAATATATATATATATATATATATATAATATATTTCGTCGATTTCCTTTTAAAACGAATTTTATAAATCGTTTCAAATTTGTTTCAAAAACAATTTCAAACTTCATTTCAAATTCAAATAAAATTGAATTTTCCACTATAAATTCTTTTTACATTCATTTCTATTTGATTTCAATTCAAATCGATTTCAATTCGATTTCAATTCATTTCAATTTGAATTCATTTTATATTCAATTCAATTCGAATTCATTTTCTATTCTATTCAATTCGTATTCATTTTATATTCTATTTGAATTCATTTTATATTATATTCAATTCGAATTCATTTTATAAACATTCGATTTTTAAATCTCTTTTCAATATTCATTATAAAAACGAATGTAATCGATATAAATATCGTTCACGTCAAAATAGCGCATCTCTAATCAACATGGCTTTATATTTTTCAATAACTTCGTTATTTTGTTCAACAAATGAATATTTATTCTATTCAACACATGAATCTATATTTCTTTCAACACATGACTAATCTCAACAAATGAGTACTGTCAACACGTGACTATTTTCGTTATTTAATATATTTTATAAAATTATGATTTCTATCGTTTAATTTTTAATCAGACTCCAACCGTAAATTAACAAGAGAGCAATTCCCTAAATATTAACCCCGAAAGCCGAAACCAACATCAGATCAATATCCAGGAGACCACTCATCTTATCTATTTTCCAGTTAGTTTCTAATTTTATATATGATAACGATGTAAATTTTATTGTTAAAATATTTCGTTCAACACATGAATCTATATTTCTTTCAACACATGACTAATCTCAACAAATGAGTACTGTCAACACATGAATCTATATTTTATAATATTCTTTATTTTCCAAATGGGAATAAGGACCAATCAATTACCATATAATGTTAATTATATGTATTCCCTACAACACATGTATATAATAGCAACGATAAATAATCAACCATCATCCAAAGTGCACCACACAACTGCATAAGCATCAAATATGAATAATTAATGCTTACACAGTCTGTCGACCAATTGATCGACATACAATTAAATAATTGGGATTAGTGCATGCCAAATATCATCCCAACACCCGTGTGGGATTTCAATCCACAAACACTGAATTTTATTTGTGCAGTTGGGCGACGTGTAAAATTTATCGTCCCAATCAATGTCCTTCAAATAGGTGTTCATAAACAAACCGTCCGGTTTGTAAATGAATATTTATTTGTTCACATTCACATTAAAAATTATATTTTTAACGATAAAATATTTTTAACTATATAAATATTTTATTTTATTTCACATCAGACAATCAATTTTCATCACAACAAACAATCAATCATACAAGCCATCCATGGTCTGTGGACGACGGGTGTGGGTGCTACTAAACACCGTCTGCATCCTAGTATATATTTTTAACTAGAAAAGAAGATTTAAAGTGAGAAGTTCTCACCAACTAGCTAAACTAAACGCCACGACTCTTCTTATGTAGAAATCTTCGTCGTGCTCGCCCTTTGTCAATTTCGTTGCCCATAGCCACTACATATATAAAAAATCACATTTTTATATTGTTGCTATGTATATAAAAATCCTATTTTTGCTACGCTACTATATAGATAAAAATTCTATTTTTACAATGCTACTATATAGATAAAAATTCTATTTTTATAACGCTATCATATGGATAAAAATTCTATTTTTACCGAAGTAAAAATCATATTTTTAAACTTCATGCTTATGTAAAAATTATATTTTTACTTCGCCTTTACATATATGAAAAACCTGATCTTTTTGTTTTCAAAAATCTTAACTTTATGGATTTAAAAATCTTAACTTTTCATATTCTATTTCTTACCATTTCATTAAAAACATCATAACCTTTTCGTAAATAAAAAATATACCCTTTCATATCATAAAAACTATTTTTTTTAATATGGCTATAATATATATAAAAATCATATCTTTTATATGAATAAAGATCGTATCTTTACTTTGCTAACAACTAAATAAAAATCCCATTTTTATATGTTATTCATAGAAAGATCATATTTTTATGAACCACTGTTTTATATAGAAATCAAACTTATTTTTATATTTTCTCTAATAACCATTTACATTAAACAAAACAAATAAATAAATAAAAATTAAAAACTCACAAATTTTCTGCTTTTACAGAGGAGGGGGTCGAAGGTGCTCCACCTGAGCTCGCGATGGTCGTCGCTGGTTGCTGGAGGTGGGGTTGCGCCAATGGGTAGCGGCGGTGCTGATTTGGGTGGCTAGGGTGGGCGTTGGTTTCGAGGAGGAGGGTGTTGCGGTTCGTACAGAGGAGGAGGGGCAAGGGAAGAGAGGGCGGAGCTCGTGGATGGTCGGAGGTGACCGGAGGGGCACGGCGACTGGGTGGAGGGCAGCGGTGGTGCGAGATCGGGAGGGGGGCGACGCGTCGATTAAGAAGAGGGGGAGGAAGAAGAGCGGAGGAGAGAGGATAGAGGAGGAGGGGAGGGGCGCGATGGCCATGCCGATGGTGGCAGCTGCGGCGGCGGGTTCTCCCCCCCATCGTTCTCTTCCCCTTTTTTTATTTTCTAAATCGATTTCTGAGTTGTGAGGGAAGGTGAGGATATATATATATTATTTATATTATTTTATTATTTTAATTTAAAAAGTTGGATTTTTTATTCGACCTCTAAACGAGGCCCACCGCCTGTCGTCCATAGCTAATTACCCTCATTCCAAACACAATGGGATATGTATCGTAAGCTGATTCGATCATTTCGATCAGTTTCCATCAAAATCAACTATAACTCTATATATTGAATTTGAATGCACATTTCAATTTACCGGGGCCACATACGAACTCTAAAAATTCCCAAAAAATATTTTCTAGCTTCGTATTAACGATACGATCCTAACAAAACTTGTTTCATCGAATTCTGAGATCGTTTGAAAAATGGCCATTTTCCAGTCGATTAAAATCAACTGAAACTGGTCAAACGCGTTTTCCTTTGCCATGCTCACATATTGATTCGAAAAATTAAAATTTTTGGAATCTAGCAATAACTAGACATCCCGGATCCAACAAAAGTTGTAAGAACCCGTAACTTCCCCGTGAAGGAAAGAGCGGATACTTTGAGAACAACACACAATGGAACGTAGACAGAAGAACATTTCATTGTTTATTACAACAATTCCATCAGAATACAAGAATATACAGAGTATAAATGAATATTATACATTCGATAAATATCAGATATTACAATAAATTACTTAGCATTGGAAAATAATACAAAACACAACTGAAAGTGATATACGGATACAGAGCTTTCCGGCTATCATTCCAGCTGTAAACCAGGATCCTGTGAATATAAATCTGCAAAACCAAAACTACTAGCTGCCCATGTTGAAAATAAGGGCACCCAGAGTTTAGGTTAAAACAATAAACTCCAGGTCAGTCATGTGACTGGTGTGAGAACTAAAACAGTTATTTAAACATTTACTTTAAAAGAGAGTAATTCAAGGGACCACGCCGTATAACACGGAACGGGTTTCCTCCCAAGAATACCAGTGCATATCAATAAACAACGCAATGCTTTTTCGGAAAATGAAGCTGTTGTAAGACCCAGGTGCCTTCACACAATGCAACGCAAGCCGGAGGATAGGGTTTTCCCTTATAATAGCCAAACATGCTTGGTACGTTTAAAACAAATCATTTGATACTATAATAAGTGTATAGTGTCAAAACATTTTCAATCATAAATATCAATCCTAGGCGGCATGGGTACCATCTATCATGTCGCCATACTAGGCTCTACAAATAAAACCGAGATACACGTATTGGAAATTGGATTTCCGTCATGAGTCGAGGCAAGGGGCAAGACTCTCTCCGCTTCGAGACACTCTAGCAAATGCCTCGGGACTACACACTCTGGGCAACCCCTGGAATCGGCTGGGCCGGTCCTCTCTTACGTTTGAGGATTAGTTATTCCTGAACACACGTTTCCCGGTCCTTACAGACCTATAATCGAGGCGCCTCACATCCAACAACCACGCGGGTAAAAAGTATATAAATGTCAGGGCTGGTAGGTCACTGACATCACCCATAGCTAGAAAGAAACGTCGTGTTCTCCCAGCGGTCACTCTCCCGTTTTTAACTCATACCAAGGTGTGAGGCTCGCGAATCCACGCTATACACAAAGCTGCCACGTAGGCCGTGCTTTGATCATCAACCACAAGACTTTGCTTTTCAACAAAAGCCTTGATCCATGCAACCCAGCGTGCCACACAGGCAGTTCATGCCATGCGATTGATATCTATCGATATATAACCTCTAAGCTCGTATGTCTCAGAGAAGGGCGTTAAGCAAGAGAATAAATTCTCCACCGCCAAACAGATATATATTTAACAGAAATCAATCAACACAGAATAAAATCCAATGTCAGACACACAATCCATTTACAAGTTCGTTCTGGGTCTGAACGAAACCGGAGGCACTTTCCTCGTATATCCATCGATCTCCAAGTACGTCTGGACGACCACCAACTATTTCCATCCTCTTGGGTGTACAGCCAAATCAGGATCATCAGTAATTATCCAAACGATGTGAAGACTTCCGGTCTTCAACCACCATCTTCATCTTCGACATATCGTCGAATCGGTTATTCAGAATGGGTATTGTAATAACCCGGAAAATCTGGGCCAGTTTAAAATTTTTATATTGGCAATTTTAGCGAATTTTGAATATTTAAAATAGATTATTTTAAATAATATCGACGAAAATTTATTTTGAATATAATTCGAACGTATATATTATACGCGTCGTCGTTAGAATATAAATAATTATATATAATTATATAAGGAATTGAAAATGGCGCGGTAGTTCGATAATTCGATTTCAAACTTCAATTGAATATACCGGGTGCAAAACAATCCGGATTTTGGTGAAACCAAAAACATTAGGATCTAATTGTGAATATCTTTCTAACGAATCCGAAAAATCAAGATTTCATGGCGGGAATCAAAAGATATGTCCAGTTGAAAATTCTGAATAGTCGCTATGGAATTCAGGCCCTTAAAAATGGACATTTTGCAAACGACCTCGGATTTCGACGAAACCAGTTTTGTTGGGTCCGTGGTGTCAAATTATTGCTAGGTTTCAAATTTCATAATTTTTCGAATCAATATGTGAGCGTGGCAAAGGAAAACGCGTTTGACCAGTTCAGTTGATTTTAATCGACTGGAAATTGGCCATTTTTCCAATGATCTCAGAATTTGACGAAACTAGTTTTGTTAGGACCGTATCGTCGATACGAAGCTAGAAAATATTTTTCTGGGATTTATAGAGTTCGTATGTGACCCCAGTAATTCGAAATGTACGTTTAAAATTCAATATAAGGATTTAAATGTAAATCAAACGGAAACTGATCGAGACGTCCGAATCAACCTACGATACATATCCCATTGTGTTCAGAATGGGGGTGAAACGCTATGGGCGACAGGCGGTGGGCCTCGTTTAGAGGTCGTATGTAAAAGTCAACTTTTTAGAAAATAAAATAATTAAATAATAAAAATAATAAAAAAAAAACCTTTTTCTCGTTCTGCCCCCCCCCCCCCCCCCGATGAGTTCATTCTTCAGAAGAAAAAATAAAAAAAAAGAAAGAAAAAAAGAGAAAGGCGACTGCGGAGAACCCGCCGCCTCCTCCGATGAGTCACCGCGCCCAAGGCGGCGCAGCTACCACCGAGCCTCCCCCACCGTTCTCCTCCTCGACCGACGAGAACCCCATCTCCTCCGCAGCAGTAACGAAGCCCTGACCCCCCCTCACGCGCGCAGGCTCCAGCCTACGCCTCCTCCAGCAGCCGCGCCGCCGACCTGCGGCAACGCCACCTCGAGCCCCCCCTCTCTGTAAGTCCCTTTTTATTTATTAGTTTATTTTATTTTTATTTTATATAAACAGAAAATAAACTGATTTTTTTTTTAGGATAAATAAACTGATTTTTTTTAGGATAAATAAACTGATTTTTTTTAGGATTTTAAACTGATTTTATTTTTAGACTTTAGAATAGAAAAAGATTTAAACTTTAAAAAGAGAAAGGTTTGAACTTTAAAATAGAAAAGATCAGATTTTTTTTAAATAGAAAAGACGGAATTTTTATTGAGTAGAAGAAGTAAAAATATGATTTTTATATATTGAACTTCGAAATAAAAATATGGTTTTTATATATTGAACTTCGAAATAAAAATATGGTTTTTATATATATTGAACTTCGAAGTAAAAATTCGATTTTTACATATGTAGAGAATACGGGCAACGAAGATGACAATGGGCGAGAATGGCGATGATTTCTATCAAAGAAGAGTCAAGATGTTTGGATAGCTTTCTGTGAGAATTTCTCACCTTTAAATTTCATTTCTATTTATATATATATACTAGGATGCAGACGGTGCTTAGTAGCACCCGACACAATCGTCCACAGACCATGGACTTGTTTGTTTGGTTGCATAGATTAGTTATATGATTTGATTTGAATTTGGTTGTTTGGTGATTTTGATTGATGTGTGAATGGCGTGGGCCTTCACTAGACCGGGGATAAGGCTAGGCCTTGTCCCGTTTCTAGTATCGTGCCGTTATGCCGCCGAAATTTTCTAAAATATGTTAGAAAATAAAAATATCATTTTATTGTGTAAATGAATAATAGAAATTCATATGTTGGAATAAAATGTTTTATCGTTAAAAATATAATTTTTAACGTGAATATGAATATAGTGAAAGTGAATAAAATAAAATATTCATTTACAAACCAGATGGTTTGTTTATGTACACCTATTTGAAGGACATTGATTGGGTCGATAAATTTTACACATCGCCCAACTGCACAAACAAAATATGCGTTTGATTGTTTGAAACCCCACACGGGTGTTGGGATGAAATTTGAAGTTCACTCATCCTGATTGATTAAATATGTCGATCGATCGATTGACAGGCTGTTATAAGCGTTAGATATCTATATTTGATGCTTATACAGTGTAGTGCACTTTGGTTGATGGTTGATTATTTTTCAATGCTATTATACATGTGTTGTATGAAAATCCATATAATTAACTTTATATGGTAATTGATTGGGCCTCATTCCAATTTGAAAAATAAAGAATGAATATAAAATAAAAGTTCATGTGTTGACAGTACTCATCCATTGAGATTGGTCATGTGTTGAACGAAATATTTTGATAATAACAACTATTTTGAAAAAGAAATATTTGAAATAGAATATTTGAAAAATGGAAATTTATGAAGCCGTGTTGATTAGATTGACGCCATTTTGACGTGAACGATATTTATATCGATTTTACTCGATTTCGAAATGAATTGAATTGAAAACGATTTTGAAATGAAATGAATGGAAAACGATTTCGAAATGAAATGAATGGAAAACGATTTCGAAATGAATGGAATTGAAAACGATTTCGAAATGAATTGAATTGAAAACGATTTCGAAATGAAATGAATGGAAAACGATTTCGAAATGAATTGAATTGAAAACGATTTCGAAATGAATTGAATTGAAAACGATTTCGAAATGAATTGAATTGAAAACGATTTCGAAATGAATTGAATTGAAAACGATTTCGAAATGAATTGAATTGAAAACGATTTCGAAATGAAATGAATGGAAAACGATTTCGAAATGAATTGAATTGAAAACGATTTCGAAATGAATTGAATTGAAAACGATTTCGAAATGAATTGAATGGAAAACGATTTCGAAATGAATTGAATGGAAAACGATTTCGAAATGAATTGAATTGAAAACGATTTCGAAATGAATTGAATTGAAAACGATTTCGAAATGAATTGAATTGAAAACGATTTCGAAATGAATTGAATTGAAAACGATTTCGAAATGAAATGAATGGAAAACGATTTCGAAATGAATTGAATTGAAAACGATTTTGAATTGAATTGAAAACGAATTCGAATTGAATTGAAAACGAGTTCGAATTGAAATGGAAACCAATTGAAATGAATTCAAATTGAATTGAAATTTGAATTGAATAGAAATGAATTTTAAAACGAATTTATAAAGAAGAATTCAATTTTGATTTGAATTGAAAAGAAAGTTGAAATTGCTTTTGAAACGATTTTAAAACTATTTATATAATTCGTTTTAAATAGAAATCGACGAAATATATATTATATATATTATATATATAATATAATGGCCTGAATAGAACGCGACGCGCCGCGGCAGTTCGTGAATTTCGACCATTTATTTCAAACGGACATTGCGGGAGATCCGACCGTCGGAATCTCCTGAAACCGGAACCGTTGGGTTCGTATCGAAAAGAGCTTTCTAACGAATATTAGAAATTAGAAATCTAACGGTTGGATTTGGAATTATGTCCAAATCAAATTTGAAAAAGGTCGCTGTAAGTGCAGTTCGATGGCCATTGATGGAAATCGACTGTACGGGCCTTGATAAAATTATTAAAAATAGTAATAATTTGTGTAAAATCATAAGAAATGATTTGGGAAGATTTGGGATGAAAAACTCCATATTTGAAAAGATAAAAATAGATTTTTATCGAAATGAACTAGTTTTGAACTAGAATTATAATTCTATTTATTTTTAAATAAATAAATTGAATTTGAAGTGGTTTTGAAAATAACCAAAATTTCCAATGATTGCATTGGAATGGATTTGAATCGAAATTGTCTTCGGAATATTTCGATGTTGGATTTCGTGATTATACAAATGTTGTTATGGAAATTTGAAAGATATATATATATATATATATATATATCGTTATTTCCAATGCGATATTTGTTAGTCGTAGAATTTGATATTGAATATAAGCCGGTATATTTTCTATTCAGAGCCTTGTATTGAATATCAAATGTGATTTGGGTTTGTCGTGAATGGTGTCTTCACTAACACTGTTCTTGAACCCAGTTGAGAAAAGATTAAATCTTTTTGTTTAGATTTAACGAAGTGTACCAATTAAATAATATTTAATTGGAATTGAATCGATATTGATTTTTGGGTTTATCGTGAACAGTGTTTTAAATAACACTCGTTCTTTAACCCGATAATTAATGGAATGTGACTTTGGGTTTATCGCGAACCGTGTTTTTAAATGACACTGATTCTTTAACCCAGTTAACGATTAAAACTAAGTGGAGTTTTAATGATCTTTAATTAGATTGAAATAATCGAAATGGAGTATCACCAGTTTTGCTCCAGGCGATAGTTGAATCTTTAATTAGATTTGAACGTGAAATGGTAATTGAAATTACCGATAACACTGTGGTGTTAGATATGAAGTATTACCAGTTTTACTTCATGGGATGAATAGGTTGGGATTGGGAAATAAAATAAATGATTACTTCGGTGTGGTTCGCTAATCCCGACTAGTTTGAATTGATATTCAAAGGTGATTAAAGAATAAATTTAAAGAATTTATCTTGGATAAAATTAATGGGAACTTTTCCCAAAGTATAGGAATATTTGAATAAAAGAATACTCTGAATTGGAATGAGGCGTATGTTGTGTTTGTGTAACACTTTTATAATACATACGCGAGTTATTCAGAAAGACCGGGTTTATCCCATTCTGAATAACTGATTCGACGTGGTGTCGAAGATGAAGACGACGGTCGAAGACCGGAGGTCTTCATGTCGATTGGGTGATTACTGATGATCTTGATTGGGCTGTACACCCAAGAAGATGGAAACAGTTAGGGATCGTCCAGACGTACTTGGAGATCGATGGATATGCGGGGTACTAGGTGCCTCCGGTTTCGTTCAGACCCAGAACGGACTTGTAAATGGACTGTGTGTCTGACATTGGATTTTAGTCCGTGTGATTGATCTCTATTAAATATATATCTGTTTGGCGGCGGAGAATTTATTCTCTTGCTTAACGCCCTTCTCTGAGACGTACGAACTCAGGGGTTATATATTGATGGATATCAAACGCATGGAGTGAATTGCCTGTGTGGCATGCCTAAGTGGCAATTGATCGAGGCTTCTGTTGAAAAGCAAAGTCTTGTGGTGATGATCAAAGCAAGGCCTTTGTGGCGTAGCTTTGTGTAACGTTTACTTCGCGTGTTTCACACCCGGTATGAACCAAAAACGGGAGACGGACCTCAGGGAGGGCATGCATTTCTTTCTAGTTAGAAGTGGCGTCAGTGGTTTTACACGCCCTGACGAGTTTGACTTATGTGGTTGTTGCTGTTGCGAGGCGCCTCGGATTGATCGGTCGTTCTCGAACCGATGGAGTCATTTAGTTGGCTCACTTACGCCCCAAAGGGTGGGGAAACGTAGTGTTCATGCATTTTAATCCACATCGGTGGACCGGCCCTGTCGCTCCAAGGGTCACTCGAGCTCTGATCCTGTGGCTCGGGCTAGAGAGTCACGAATCGGTTGAGGACTATCTTTTGCCTCGGTTCATAGACGGAAATCCAATTTCCAAATACGTGACATTTGCGGTTTTATTTGTAGAACTAGTATGGCGACATGATATATGGTACCCATGCCGTCTATGATTGATACTTATGATTTGAAGTTGTTTTATACACTATACACTTATAATAGTATCAAATGATTTGTTTTAAACCGTATCAAGCATCCTTTGGCTGTTATAAGGGAAAACCCTATCCCCCGGCTTGCGTTGCATTGTGTGATAGGACCTGGGTCTTATAACAACTTCATTTTTCTTTATTTAGCATTGCGCTGTTTGTTTTATGCACTGGTATCCTTGGGAGGAAACCCGTTCCGTGTTATACGGCGTGGTCCCTTGATTTACCTAATGATTTAAAATAAAGATTAACTGTTTTAGTTCTCACACCAGTCCCATGACTGACCTGGAGTTTATTGTTTTAACCTAAACTCTGGGTGCCCCTATTTTGACACGGGCAGCTAGTAGTTTTGGTTTTGCAGATTTATATTCACAGGATCCTGGTTTACAGCTGGAACGATATCCGAAAAGCTTTGTATCCGTATATCTACTTCTAGTTGTGTATTGTATTATTTTCCGCTGCTATGTATTTAAATGTAATTTAAATCTCTGATATTTCTGTGTAATATTCATTGTTACCCTGTATATTCTTGTAATCTGATGCATTGTTGTAATATACAGTGAAATGTTCTTCTGTATGCGTTCTATTTTGTCGTGTTCTCAAACGATAGGGTGTTTCGAACGGTCTGGGTCGGTTTAGCGACTGGTTCGGACCGAGCGAAATTCCTTGCCGTCACAGGTATAAACCCGGCCTTTCCGAACAACCCGCGTATATTAAAAACAAATATAACACAAACATAACATACGCCTCATTCCAATTCATTAGTCACTAACCGTAAATCAGTAAGAGAGCAATTCCCCAAATATTAACCCCGAAGGCCGAAATCAACATCAGATCAATACACAGGAAACCATTCTTCTTAGCTAACCAACAGCTAGTTTCTAAATTTCATATTCTTAGGGAAAGGTTCCCATTAATTTTATCCAAGATAAATTCTTTGAATTTATTCTTTAATCTTCCTTTGGATGTCATTTCAAACCAAATTATGGTTTTCCAAACTAGTCGAGATTAGCGAACCGCACCGAAGTAATTATTTATTTTATTTCCCAATCCCAACCTATTCATCCCATGAAGCAAAACTGGTAATACTCCATATCTAACACCACGGTGTTATCGGTAAAATTAATTACCATTTCACGTTCAAATCTAATTAGTGATCTAACTATCGCTTTGGAGCAAAACTGGTGATACTCCATTCTCGCTCAATTTCTAAATTTGATAATTTAGATTATCAATTCACATTTCAATCTAATTACAGATTCATTAAAACTCCTTTTACTGGGTTAAAGAACTAATGTCATTTAAAACACAGTTCACGACAAACCCAAATCACATTCTATTTATTTATCGGGTTAAAGAACAAGTGTCATTCAAAACACCCTTCACGATAAACCCGCAAATCGATTCTATTTACAACCCATTTCAAATCAAATTTATTTATTTAAAAATAAATGGGTTTTAATTTTAGTTCAAAACTAGTTTATTTCGATAAAAATCTATTTTTATCTTTTCAAATATGGAGTTTTTCATCCCAATTTTTCCCAAATCATTTCTTATGATTTTACACAAATTATTACTATTTTTAATAATTTTATCAAGGCCCGTACAGTCGATTTCCATAAACGGCCATCGAACTGCACTTACAACGACCTTTTCCAAATTTGATTTGGACGTATCTACAAATCCAACCGTTAGATTTCAAATTTCTAATATTTTTTAGAAAGCTCTTTTCGATACGAACCCAAGGTTCCGGTTTTAGGAGAATCCGACGGTCGGATCTCCCGTAATGTCCGTTTGAAATTAATGGTCGAAATTCACGAACTGCCGCGGCGCGGCGCGTTCTTTCAGGTCGTTATATTATATATTTATTATATATAATATATATATCATCGATTACCTTTTTAAAACGAATTTTATAAATCGTTTTAAATTCGTTTCAAAACAAATTCAACTTCCTATTCAATTTCGAATCAAAAATTCTATTTCTATTCAATTTAATTCGAATTCGTTTTCTATTCAACTCAATTCGAATTCGTTTTCTATTCAATTCAATTCGAATTCGTTTTCTATTCAATTCAATTCGAATTTCGTTTTCTATTCAATTCAATTCGAATTTCGTTTTCTATTCAATTCAATTCGAATTTCGTTTTATATTCAATTCAATTCGAATTTCGTTTTCTATTCAATTCAATTCGAATTTCGTTTTCTATTCAATTCAATTCGAATTTCGTTTTCTATTCAATTCAATTCGAATTTCATTTTCTTTTCAATTCAAATCGAATTCATTTTATATTCAATTCGAATTCATTTTATATTCAATTCAATTCGAATTCATTTTATATTCAATTCAAATCGAATTCATTTTATATTCAATTCAAATCGAATTCGTTTTCTATTCAATTCAATTCGAATTCGTTTTCTATTCAATTCTATTCGAATTTCGTTTTCTATTCAATTCAATTCGAATTTCGTTTTCTATTCAATTCAATTCGAATTTCGTTTTATATTCAATTCAATTCGAATTCATTTTATATTCAATTCAATTCGAATTTCGTTTTCTATTCAATTCAATTTGAATTTCGTTTTCTATTCAATTCAAATCGAATTCATTTTATATTCAATTCAATTCGAATTCATTTTATATTCAATTCGAATTCATTTTATATTCAATTCAAATCGAATTCATTTTATATTCAATTCAAATCGAATTCGTTTTCTATTCAATTCAATTCGAATTCGTTTTCTATTCAATTCAATTCGAATTCATTTTATATTCAATTCAATTCGAATTCATTTCGAATATAATCGATAAGATTATCGTTCGCGTCAAAATAGCGTATCTCTAATCAACACGGCTTTATATATTTCAATAATTCCATTATTCTATTCAACAAATGAATCTATATTTTTGTCAACACATGACTAATCTCAACGAATGAGTACTGTCCACGTGTGACTATTCTTGTTATTCAATATATTTTATAAAATTATGGTATCTATCGTTTGATTTCAAATCAGACTCCAACCGTAAATTAGTAAGAGAACGATTCCCCAAATATTAATCCCGAAGGCCGAAACCAACATCAGATCAATATCCAGGAGACCACTCACCTTAACTATTTTCCAGTTAGTTTCTAATTTTATATATGATAAAGATGTAAAAAAATTTATTATAATATTTCGTTCAACACATGACTAATCTCAACGAATGAGTACTGTCAACACATGAACCTATATTTTATAATATTCTTTATTTTCTAAATTGGAATGAGGCCCAATCAATTACCATATAATGTTAATTACACGGATTCCATACAACACATGCATATAATAGCAACGACAAATAATCGACCATCATCCAAAGTGCACTACACAACTGCATAAGCATCAAATATAAATAATTAACGCTTACACAGTCTGTCCATCAATCGATCGACATACAACTAATTATTGGGATTTGTGTACGTTATATATTATCCCAATACCCGTGTGGGGTTTCAAATCAACAAACATAGATTTTTATTTGTGAAGTTGGGCGATGTGTAAAATTTATCGTCCCAATCACTGTCCTTTAAATAGGTGTACATAAACAAAACGTCCGGTTTTTAAATGAGTATTTATTTATTCACATTCACGTTAAAAATTATATTTTTAACGATAAAATATTTTTAACTATATAAATATTTTAGTTTATTCCACATCACACAATCAATTTTCATCACAACAAACAATCAAACATACAAGCCATCCATGGTCTGTGGATGACGGGTGTTGGGTGCTACTAAGCAGCGTCTGCATCCTAGTATATATTTTAACTAGAAAAACAAGATTTAAAGTGAGAAGTTCTCACCGATAGCTAATCCAATACCACGACTCTTCTATTGTAGGAAATCATCACTGTTCTCCCCTTTTGTCACTTTCATTGCCCGTAGCCACTACATATATAAAAATCACATTTTTATATTGTTGCTATGTATATAAAAATCACATTTTTACATCGCTACTATATAGATAAAAATTCTATTTTTACATCGCTATTATATAGATAAAAATTCTATTTTTTCATCGCTATTATATAGATAAAAATTCTATTTTTACATCGCTATTATATATAAAGATTTCGCCTTTTCAAATATAAAGATTATATTTTTATATTCTCTATTATATAGAAATTTTATTTTCAATATACTACTTATATAAAAATAGTATTTTTATATCTTTTACTATATAAAGGTCATATTTTTAATACTCTACACAGTAAAAATCATATTTTTGATTCACTACTTACATAAAGATCAAATTTTTAACACTTCTATAATGTAACAATCATATTTTTGATATATCTATAATATAAAAATTATATTTTTAACCTTTACATATTATAAAATTATATTTTTATATCAATATCGTTCATATGAAAATCACTTCTTTATATCGTTAAAAATCCGTTCTTTCTTTGATTAAAAATCCCTTCTTTTCTTTGTTAAAAATTCAACATTTTTCCATATAAAAATATCGTCTTTCTTATACAAAAATCCGACCTTTCTTCTAAATAAAAATCGAATCTTTGCTTTAAAATAAAAATCGTACTTTGCTTTAAAATAAAAATCAAACTTTGCTTTAAAATAAAAATCAAACTTTTATATTCTATACTTCATAATAAAAATCGACTCTTCTCGCTATGTTAAAAATCTTAGTTTCATTGCGTAAAATCAGATTTTTAAATCACCTAAACAAAAGAAAATAAAGTAAAAACTCACCGTCGAGCGAAGAAGAAGGGGAGGGGGTTTGTGTGTGTGCTCCAGCTGGCGGGCAGGCTGTCGGGTGGTGGATCCAGGGCTGCGCACCCCTGAGGCGGTGGAGGAATGAAGGGGGCGATTTTTTTGGGTCTCGCGGGTGTTAAAATCGAGAGGGGAGAGAGGGGGGCGCGGAGGGGGTCTGGGGATGATGGCGGTGGTGGTGTGGAGGTGGGCGACGTCGGGTTTCCACTGTGGGGTTCGAGGGTTTCGCGAGTGGGATTCAACAGAGGAAGGGGGGCAAATCGCCTTAGGCGGATCAGGGAGGGGATGGCGCCATCGATCGGCGCTGGCACGGTGGTGGTGGGGCGCGCGCCCCCTGGCGATGGCGAGGCTTCGTTCGTTTTTTTTCTTTTGTTCCTAGTCAACGATAATGAGGGGAGAGAGAAATAGAGGAGGGGGCCATATAATTAAATATTTTTTTAATTAAAATTTTCTAAAAAGCAACTTTTATTTTCGACCTCGAAACGAGACCCACCGCCTGTTGTCCCTAGCTAATTACCCCCATTCCGAACGTAATGGGATATGTATCGTAGGCTAATTCGATCGTTTCGATCAGTTTTCGTCAAAATCAACATATAACTCTATATATTGAATTTGAACGCGCATTTCAATTTACTGGGGTCACATATAGTCACTAAAAATTCCCGAAAAATATTTTCTAGCTTCGTATTGACGATACGGTCCTAATAAAACTAATTTCGTCAAATTCTGAGACCGTTTGAAAAATGGCCATTTTCCAGTCGATTAAATTCAACTGAAATGGTCAAAACACGTTTTCCTTTGCCATGCTCACATATTTATTCAAAAAATTATGAAATTTAAAACCTAACAATAATTTGACATCCCGGATCCAACAAAAGTGGTTTCGTCGAGATCCGAGGTTGTTTGCAAAATTCCCATTTTTAAGGGCCTGAATTCCATAGCGACTATTCAGAATTTTCAACTGGACATATCTTTTGATTCCCGCTATGAAATCTTGATTTTTCGGATTCCTTGGAAAGATATCCTCAAATAGATCCTATTATTTTTGGTTTCACTAAAATCCGGTTTATTTTGCACCCGGTACGTTCAATTGAAGTTTGAAATCGAATTATCGAACTACCGCGCCATTTTCAATTCCTTTTATAATTATAAATAATTATATATATTCTAACGACGACGTATATAAATATATACGTTCGAATTCCTTTAAAAATAAATTTCTCGTTGTTACTATTTAAAATAATTCATTTTAAATATGCAAAATTCACTAAAATTGCCAAAATGAAAATTTTAAATTGGCTCGCATTTCCGGGTTATTACAAAAGTGGTTTCGTCGAAAACCGAGGTCGTTTGCAAAATTCCTATTTTTAAGGGCCTGAATTCCATAATGACTATTCTGAATTTTCAACTGGACATATCTTTTGATTCCCGCTATGAAATTTCAATTTTTCGGATTCGTTGGAAAGATATCCTCAAATAGATTCTAATATTTTTCGTTTCGCTAAAATCCGGTTTATTTTGCACCCGGTATGTTCAATTGAAATTTGAAATCGAACTACCGCACCATTTTCCATTCCTTTTATAATTAAAATAAATATTTATATTCTAACGACGACGTATATAAATATATACGTTCTAATTCTATTCGAAATAAATTTCTCGTCATTTTTATTTAAAATAATCATTTTAAATATTCAAAATTCACTAAAATTGCCAAAATAAAAATTTTAAATTGGCTCGGATTTCCCGGGTTATTACAATCTCCCCCACTTAAAACTTTTCATCCCCGAAAAGGAACGAAGCTGAAATTTGTTTAACTAATCAACTCAACTTTCATTATTTTTATTACGGCTTAAGTTCTTCAATTTTTCAGTTTCTAAGAACTTTTCAAAGTTTTCAGAAATTTGGCTAACACCCTAAATTTCCGAAAAATTTCGCCATAACCTCCCCTGCACCAGGGACTTGGGGATATTTCATATAGCCTCCCATGGCCTTCTTCAATCCAAAAGAAAAAGAAAAATCCAAGCGGCTAGCCAATCGGCTCATAAAACCATCATCACCCAAACAAAACAGTAAATTATGGTAAACATGTACTTATTTGTCGGGCAAACAATTTTATTCTTCTACTCTAGCCTCCTTGCTATGACCTGTTCAATATAAGTACATGTATATGCAAGAAAATGCGACTAATTTTCAATACTCTCACTATTTGGTTCAATTTGGCTATAGGTTCAACATTTTAATTAATCAAACAACACAACCAGCAATCAATTAGTTGATTATCATTTCAAATTCATAACTTCGATACATATACAGAAAATCATGTTTTTGATGCAAAATCACAACAAATAAACCTATCTAGTTTTGGTTCTCACACCAGTCTGATGGAAATATATAGATATCACACCTTCTTCACTCGAAAATAAATACTAGTGATGGTATACTTCATCATCAGGACCATGTCCGGGCAACTAGAGTGCGGTTCTATATTTATCCAGTATATTAAAACTTCAAATATACGCTCGTGACGCGTATATGCAAAATCTTTATATATTGGATTGTCCAAATTCAATACAAATAAAATATTCAAATACGTATAATTGATTTAAAATTTCAAAACAAAATTTGTTTTCATTTGAAAAATATACTCTTCACACTCGTTCTAGGATACTACTGATCCTATCTCTAACGAGTTATTCTAATTGGATATTGCTTATCCAGTATCTGATGAATTCTTTCGTATGGTTCTAATGTGTCTTGTTCTCAAGCCCTGTAAACCAAACTCTGATACCAAACTGA
Source organism: Allium sativum (assembly GCA_030737875.1). Classification (NCBI taxonomy): domain Eukaryota; kingdom Viridiplantae; phylum Streptophyta; class Magnoliopsida; order Asparagales; family Amaryllidaceae; genus Allium; species Allium sativum. The sequence continues at coordinate 841,828,953 of CM060926.1, forward strand.
CATGACCCGAACTTCCCCGGTAAGGAAAGCACGGATGGCGTTGAGGACAAGACGAATCAGAATGCAAATAGAAGAACATTTCATTGTCTATTACAACAATTCCATCAGAATACAAGAAAATACAGAGTATAAATGAATATTATACATACGATAAATATCAGAGATTGCAATAAATTACATAGCAGCGGGAAAACAATACAAAACACAACTGAAAGTAATACACGGATATAGAGCTTTCCGAGCATCGTTCCAGTTGTAAATCAGGATCCTGTGAATATAAATCTGCAAAACCCGAACTACTAGCTGCCCGTGTCAAAAATAGGGGCACCCAGAGTTTAGGTTAAAACAATAAACTCCAGGTCAGTCATGTGACTGGTGTGAGAACTAAAACAGTTATTTAAAACTTTACTTTAAAAGAGAGTAATTCAAGGGACCACGCCATATAACACGGAACGGGTTTCCTCCCAAGAATACCAGTGCATATAAATAAACTGCGCAATGCTTTTGGAAAAAATGAAGCTATTATAAGACCTAGGTCCCACCACACAATGCAACGCAAGCCGGAGGATAGGGTTTTCCCTTATAATAGCCAAACATGCTTGGTACGTTTAAAACAAATCATTTGATACTATAATTAGTGTATAGTGTCAAAACAATTTTGAATCATAAATATCAATCATACACGGCATGGGTACCATATATCATGTCGCCATACTAGGCTCTACAAATAAAACCGAAATATCACGTATTGGAAATTGGATTTTCGCCATGAGTCGAGGCAAGAGGCAAGCTTCTCTCCACTTCGAGACACTCTTGCAAATGCCTCAGGACTACGCACTCTGTGTAACTCTTGGATCTTCAAGGCCGGTCCTCTCTTACGTTTGAGGATTGGCAATTCCTGAACACACGTTTCCCGGTTCTTACAGACCTATATCCGAGGCGCCTCGCATTCCAACAACCACATAGGTAAAAATAATATAAATGTCAGCCAGTTTAAGCACTGACACTACCTCTAGCTAGAAAGAAACGTCGTGCTCTCCCTGCAGACACTATCCCGTTTTTGACTCATACCGAGGTTTGAGGCTCGCGAATTCATGCTATACACAAAGCTGTGCCACATAGGCCGTGCTTTGATCATCATCCACAAGACTTTGCTTTTCAACAGAAGCCTTGATCATTTGCCACTTAGGCATGCCACACAGGCAATTCACTCCATGCGACTGATGTCCATCGATATACAACCTCTGAGCTCGTACGTCTCAGAGAAGGGCGTTAAGCAAGAGAATAAATTCTCCGCCGCCAAACAGATGTATATTTAATAGAGATCAATCAACACAGAATAAAATCCAATGTCAGACACACAGTCCATTTACAAGTTCATTCTGGGTCTGAACGAAACCGGGAGCACTTTCCTCGCATATCCATCGATCTTCAAGTACGTCTAGACGATCACCAACTGATTCCGTCATCCTGGGTGTACAGCCCAATCAAGATCATAAGTAATCACCCAGATGATGTGAAGACTTCCAACCTTCAACCACCGTCTTCCTCTTCGACATATCGTCGAATCGGTTAGTCAGAATGAGTATAAACCCGGCCTTTCAGAATGACTGGCGTATATAATAAACAAATGTTACACAAACACAACATACGCCTCAATCCAATTCATCAGTCACTAACCGTGAATTAGCAAGAGAACCCGAAGGCCGAAACCAACATCAGATCAATACCCAGGAAACCATTCTTCTTAGCTAACATACAGTTAATTTCTAGATTTCACATTCTTAGGGAAAGGTTCCCATTAATTTTATCAAAGATAAATTCTTTTAAATTTATCCTTTAAACATCCTTTGGATGTCATTTCAAACCATGTTTAGGTTTTCCAAACTAGTCAGGATTAGCGAACCACACCGAAGTAATTATTTATTTTATTTCCCAATCCCAACCTATTCATCCCATGAAGCAAAACGGGTAATACTCCATATCTAACACCACTGTGTTATCAGTAAAATTAATTACCATTTCACGTTCAAATCTAATTAAAGATTTAACTATCGCTTTGGAACAAAACTGGTGATACTCCATTCTTGCTCACTTTCCAAATTTGATAATTTACATTATCAATTCACATTTCAATCTAACTACAGATTCATTAAAACTCCTTTTTCTGGGTTAAAGAACTAATGTCTTTTAAAACACAGTTCACGATAAACCCAAATCACATTCTATTTATTATCGGGTTAAAGAACAAGTGTTATTTAAAACACCATTCACGATAAACCCAAATCCCATTTGATATTAAATACAAGGCTCTGAATAGGAAATATATCGGCTTATATTCAATATCAAATTCTGAAACCCACAAATATCGCTTTGGAAATAATGATATAAAATATATCTTCCAAATTTCCTCCAAAATATCTATATAATCGCGGAATCTAATATCGAAATATTCCAAAGACAATTTCGATTTAAATCCATTCCAGTTCATATATTGGAAATTCTAGTTATTTAAAACCCATTTCAAAACCAATTTATTTATTTAAAAATAGTTGGATTTTAATTCTAGTTCAAAACTAGTTCCTTTTGATAAAAATCTTTTTTTATCTTTTCAAATATGGAATTATTCAGCCCAATTCTTTCCAAATCATTTATTATGATTTTACACAAATTATAGATATTTTTAATAATTTTATCAAGGCCCGTACATTCGATTTCCAATAACGGCCATCGAACTACACTTACAGCGACCTTTTCTGAAATTGATTTGGACGTATCTCCAAATCCAACTGTCAGACTTCAAATCTCTTGTATTCGTTAGAAAGTACTTTTCGATATGAACCCAATGGTTCCGGTTTTAGGAGAATCCGACGGTCGGATCTCCCGTAATGTCCGTTCGAAGTCAATGGTCGAAATTCACGAACTACCGCGGCGCGGCGCGTTCTATTCAGGCCATTATATATATAATATATATATATATTATATGTATATTTCATCAATTTCCTTTTAAAACGAATTTTATAAATCATTTCAAAAACAATTTCAACCTTCATTCCAAATTCAAATCAAAATTGAATTTTCCATTATAAATTCTTTTTACATTCATTTCTATTTGATTTCAATTCAAATCGATTTCAATTCGATTTGAATTCATTTCAATTCGAATTCATTTTATATTCAATTCAATACGAATTTATTTTCTATTCTATTCAATTCGAATTCATTTTATATTCTATTCAATTCGAATTCATTTTATATTCTATTCAATTCGAATTCATTTTATAAATATTCAATTTTTAAATCTCTTTTCAATATTCATTATAAATACGAACGTAATCGATATAAATATCGTAGCGCATCTCTAATCAACACAGCTTTATATTTTTCAATAACTTCGTAATTCTATTCAATAAATGAATATTTATTCTATTCAACACATGAATCTATATTTCTTTCAACAAATGACTAATCTCAACAAATGAGTACTGTCAACACGTGACTATTTTCGTTATTTAATATATTTTATAAAATTATGATTTCTATTGTTTAATTTTTAATCAGACTCCAACCGTAAATTAGCAAGAGAGCAATTCCCTAAATATTAACCCCGAAGGCCGAAACCAACATCAGATCAATATCCAGGAGACCACTCATCTTATCTATTTTCCAGTTAGACTCTATTTTATATATGATAAAGATGTAAATTTTATTGTTAAAATATTTCGTTCAACACATGAATCTATATTTCTTTCAACACATGACTAATCTCAACAAATGAGTACTGTCAACACGCGAATCTATATTTTATAATATTGTTTATTTTCCAAATGTGAATGAGGCCCAATCAATTACCATATAATGTTAATTATATGGATTCCATACAACACATGTATATAATAGCAACGATAAATAATCAACCATCATCCAAAGTGCACCACACAACCGCATAAGCATCAAATATGAATAATTAACGCTTACACAGTCTGTCGACCAATCGATCGACATACAATTAAATAATTGGGATTAGTGCATGCCAAATATCATCCCAAAACCCATGTGGGATTTCAATCCACAAACACTGAATTTTATTTGTGCAGTTGGGTGACGTGTAAAATTTATCATCCCAATCAATGTCCTTCAAATAGGTGTTCATAAACAAACTGTCTGGTTTGTAAATGAATATTTATTTATTCACATTCACATTAAAAATTATATTTTTAACGATAAAATATTTTTAACTATATAAATATTTTGTTTTATTTCACATCACACAATCAATTTTCATCACAACAAACAATCAAACATACAAGCCATCCATGGTCTATGGACGACGGGTGTCGGGTGCTACTAAACACCGTCTGCATCCTAGTATATATTTTTAACTAGAAAAGAAGATTTAAAGTGAGAAGTTCTCACCGACTAGCTAAACCAAAAACCACGACTCTTCTTATGTAGAAATCTTCGTCATTCTCACCCTTTGTCAATTTCGTTGCCCGTAGCCACTACATATATAAAAACCACATTTTTATATTGTTGCTATGTATATAAAAATCCTATTTTTGCTACGCTACTATATAGATAAAAATCAATTTTTACAATGCTACTATATAGATAAAAATTCTATTTTTACAACGCTACTATATAGATAAAAATTCTATTTTTATCGAAGTAAAAATCATATTTTTAAACTTCATGCTTATGTAAAAATTATATTTTTACTTCGCCTTTACATATATGAAAAATCTGATCTTTTTGTTTTCAAAAATCTTAACTTTATGGTTTTAAAAATCTTAACTTTTCATATTCTATTTCTGACCATTTCATTAAAAACATCATAACCTTTTCGTAAATAAAAATATACCCTTTCATATCATAAAAACTAATTTTTTTTTAATATGGCTATAATATATATAAAAATCATATCTTTCATTCGAATAAGGATCGTATCTTTACTTTGCTAACAACTAAATAAAAATTCCATTTTTATATGTTATTCATTTAAAAATCATATTTTTATGAACCACTGTTTTATATAGAAATCAAACTTATTCTTATATTTTCTCTAATAACCATTTACATTAAACAAAACAAATAAATAAAAATTAAAAACTCACAAATTTTCTGTTTTTACAGAGGAGGGGGTTGAAGGTGCTCCACTTGAGCTCGCGGTGGTCGTTGCTGGTTGCTGGAGGTGGGGTTGCGCCAATGGGTAGCGGCGGTGCTAATTTGGGTGGCTAGGGTGGGCGTTGGTTTCAAGGGGGAGGGTGTTGCGGTTCGTACAGAGGAGGAGGGGCGAGGGAAGAGAGGGCGGAGCTCGTGGATGGTCGGAGGTGACAGGAGGGGCACGGCGACTGGGTGGAGGGCAGCGGCGATGGTACGGGATCGGGAGGGGGGCGATGCGTCGATTAAGAAGAGTGGGAGGAAGAAGAGCGGAGGAGAGAGCATAGAGGAGGAGGAGGGGAAGGGCGCGATGGCCACGCCGACGGTGGCAGCGGCGGCAGCGGGTTCTCCCCCCATCGTTCTCTTCCCCTTTTTTTATTTTCTAAATCAGTTTCTGAGTTTTGAGGGGAAGTGAGGATATATACATATTATTTATATTATTTTAATTTCAAAAAGTTGACTTTTTATTCGACCTTTAAACGAGGCCCACCGCCTGTCGTCCATAGCTAATTACCCCCATTCCGAACACAATGGGATATGTATCATAAGCTGATTCGATCATCTCGATCAGTTTCCGTCAACATCAACATATAACTCTATATATTGAATTTGAACGCACATTTCAATTTACCGGGGCCACAAACGAACTCTAAAAATTCCCAAAAAATATTTTCTAGCTTCGTATTAACGATACAGTCCTAACAAAACTAGTTTAATCGAATTCTGATACCGTTTGAAAAATGGCCATTTTCCATTTGATTGAAATCAACTAAAACTGGTCAAATGCGTTTTCCTTTTCCATGCTCACATATTGATTCGAAAAATTACGAATTTTTGAATATAGCAATAACTAGACATCCCGGATCCAACAAAAGTGGTTTCGTCGAAAACCGAGGTTGTTTGCAAAATTCCTATTTTTAAGGGCCTGAATTCCATAGCGACTATTCTGAATTTTCAACTGGACATATCTTTTGATTCCCACTATGAAATTTCAATTTTTCGGATTCGTTGGAAAGATATCCTCAAATAGATTCTAATATTTTTCGTTTCGCTAAAATCCGGTTTATTTTGCACCTAGTATGTTCAATTGAAATTTGAAATCGAATTATCGAACTACCGCGCCATTTTCCATTCCTTTTATAATTAAAATAAATAATTATATTCTAACGACGACGTATATAAATATATACGTTCTAATTCTATTCGAAATAAATTTCTCGTCGTTTTTATTTAAAATAATCATTTTAAATATTCAAAATTCACTAAAATTGCCAAAATAAATTTTTTAAATAGGCTCAGATTTCCCGGGATATTACATCAAATTACCCCAAAGTGTAGCATAAATACGAATGAGAAACATTCAATATATTAATGTAAAACACTTTGTTTGAAGAAAATATTGTCCATGCAGCATAAATAATTAATAGTGTGCTTGCTCGAGGATAGAGGTTTGATAGCTTAGTGGAGAAGAGTCTGATCTGAGTGCAGCCTCATAAATCGAGGGGAGAGGTCACTTCTAATCAGAGTAGGCATCAACTGTCCAAAGTCTACTTGCTTTCTTTTGGAGTGCATCCTGAATTTGTTGTTTGACTTGTTCAAATCTGCACACATAATCTGGACATCCCTGTTAGCCTTAATGTTAGTGGTAATAAGCAAGGTTTACTTCTATTTTACTTGTCTAGCATTGTTGTGTGTATATATATATATGTATGTATGTATGTGTGTGTGTATGTGTGTGTGTATGTATGTATGTACGTATGTATGTACGTGTGTGTGTATGTGTGTAAAAGCATTGGAAACCATGCTCATGAAATTCTGGAACGAAGTTGTGAGACTGAATAAAAAGGCAATATAGTTGTTATGTCTTTTGATAAGTTAAACATAGCTCATGACATAAGTATGAGCATGACCACTTAATTTGATGCCTTATGTTATTTTTAAAGATTAAAGGAAAACGTGGACAAAAATTCTTATGTAGAGTAACAGATTTGACAAAGAAATCAATGGATTATATATAATACCGGAAACCCAATTCAATTAATGTATGAGAATGGGTTCTCATGGGCTTACTCATGTAGTCCCAATTTTTAGTTTACCAATTCATGAATCCACTCAATGAGCAGACAACAAATTAACATTATAAGTATTTTAAATATAAAAAATATTACTGGACACAAAGCTTGAGCTGATACGTCATAAACATGTAGTGTGAGACATTAGAAATTATTTGGCACCTGGAAGTATATAATATAAAAAACAAAACATAAAATGAAAAGAGCAATTTGTGCCTATATATTTAGTCCAAAAGGTAGAGTGCTTGATATATACCATTAGTCGCAACTTCCCTCTTGCTTGCATGCTTACAGCTGGAGGTCTCGGTTATTCAATGTAATAAATGCAGGTTCGCTTTATGAGCCTTAACCTTAAATATTATTTTTAATAATGTTAATTATTTGATGATTGTCACCTAACTTTTGTATGTTTGAACAAAACTTAAGGTGATTGTTAAACGTTATATAGTTATAAATGTTCTCGAAAAATATATAGTTATTTTGACGAAGTGTCACAATGGAAGAAATAACTTTTAAGCTCGTTTTTCGTTAAGCGTGAAACCATGCTTTTGGAATTGTTGGTAACTGAATTATGCTCAGTTTGAAGCTGAATATTTACCAGTTGCAGACTGAGCAGACAGCTCAACTGCAAACTAAGAGAACAACTCAGTTAAAAACCGAGCACAGTTCCTTAATTGAGCAAATAATCTCAGTTTCTAGCTAAGCTTGGTTTTTTAACTGAGCGCGTGCATGGTTCACTCAGTTCGGAGCTAAATACTGAGAATGCTTGGATTCCTAACTGAGCTCACCTTTGTTTCAAACAAGAGGGAACAACTCAGTTTCCTATCTGAGCAAGCAACTAAGTTTCTTAACCGAGCTTACCTTTAGTTTGCTAATTTAATAAATTACCCAATGTCTTTAAATCCAAGCAAACTTGGGTTGTGTCAGTTTGTTAAAAATGAAGATTGCTTGATTTTAATATAAAAATTTGGACTGTTTCATTTTGCCCTTTTTCCTTTGTATTTTTTGTTTTAAATTTGAGCAACCTTTGCGAATATACTGGGTTTAATGGCAGTTGCGAAAAAGAAAAGATCGGAAGCTAGTGTCAATGGTAATGGAGTAATTAGTTTAGAAGATATTGGACGAGATATTATTGCTGAAGCTTTTGGAAATAACAAACAAAGAAGCTTTTGTAAGTTTTTATACATTTTTTAGTAGTAAAATCTGAAGTTGTCATAAATAATAATAATATTATTATTACGAAAAAGAACTTGAAGATTTGTAAACACACGCCTCATCAAGAATTTATGCTTGTTAGACATCATCAAAATTTGACCTTATAACAACCCGTATTTTAATAATGTGTTATAACCATAAATCAAGGCATAATTTTTAAGATAAGAATCAAGGGCAACGGGTTACTCCATTACGTTCGTCTCGAAATTCTGCTTGGAAACGAGTCCGAGTTTTCGAAAATCGGAGTCCGTATGACCAAGTTATGACCTTTCAAAGTTTCAGAAATTTCAAGTTCAAAAACAGCTCAGAATTCGAATTCAAATTTCGAATTCGAACCCCAGAACGGACTGGCCGGGAAATTTCTCGCCCAGGACCAAGTCAACCTGGGGGTCGACTATAGTGTCGACCTTCCCAGGACCAGGTCGACCATAGAGTCGACCTGGGTGTCGACCCCATTTTTGAGTCAGAATTCACTCTGATGTTTCTAGTCCGATTTTTGTCTAAATTCGTTGGCCAGACCCTATATAAACAGCCCCTAACTCTAGTCTCTCTACACAAATTCTCTCTGGCCTTATGCTGCTAAAACCCTGGTTGAAAAGTTAGAGAAAAGGGATTGCTTCTCCTCCAACAAGGCTACGTGTAGAGTATTGCTGTTTGGGGATTTCTGTTAGACTCGAGATTCAACATCGCCTCTTTGTTTTCTAATTCTCAAACCACGATCTGTAAGCCCCAGTTACTTTTAGATCTAAACTTTAAACTTAATATGGGCATGTTGTAAATTGAAATTGAACCTATGTATGACAATTATCTTGGATCTATCATTGTATATCTTGGATCTATCATTGTTCATTTTGAATCTAGTATTTTGGATCTACTATTTGTTCACCTTGGATCTATCCATCTTGAATCTTGACTTGTAGTAATATTTATATGAAATTGATTTGGGACCTATACATGTTGTAGATCTAAAACCCTTAATGTCCATAATATTCATGCCTATGATGTTGAAACAATTGTTATTCACAAGTTTGGGGTTATTATCTTATGTCAACTGTTACCATGACTATCACCCTATTTTGCTAGATTTGATATTTGAGACCACTATTCCATATGCCAGTATTGTTGTAATCATTTATCTCAAGTTATACCATGCTTGACTTGTAATCACTTTTGCCACCTTATGCCAGTTCTTTCTATGTTATTCCCTAATTAGATTCGTTTGTATTTATTCGAGTTTACGTGCGATGGGAATGCGATTGGGTAGATTAGGCAAAACCTGAATTTACTATGAACTTGAAACATGAACATTGTTATAACTTGAACCTGGATATAGACATGAACTTGAAATGAAAACTTGAACATGGACATGACGCTAGAATGAATTTGAAAATGGCCAACTCGAGGTTGGGTTGAGTTTTCAGTGTAAATCTTCCCGGAACCGCCCGGCGAATCCACTGATTGCAAACAATAGGATCCAATGTGGGTAGTTGGTCATATCGCACTTAAAACCCGAGGTTAGACTATGTTGTGGTGTAAATCTGCCCGGAACCGCCCGACAAATCCAGTGACCACAACAACTAGTCTAATGTGAGAGGTTGGGGTGCATTAAAGAATTAATGCCATATGATAGGGTTAATTCATGAACCGCTTGAACACACTTAACCAACTTGATACATGATTTAGTAGGGTTAAGTCACGAATTTGAATGACAACACTTAACCCATTAGAAACCCTAGTTACGCGGTCCTTTTCAGCAGTAACCCACTTAGATGTATCACGATACCCTGAGACTAGGCAGGGTGGGGCACAATTACTGGGCTGATTGTAAGCGACCAGAACGACGGCTGGGTAGGTGCGCCATTGTAGGTTCAGGCGGACTATGGTCGTGCACGTAGTCCGGAGTTGAAAAAGCAGGCATTGGGCACCCGTAGGTTTACGTTGTGCGTGCTTGATTCGTGTCGGTAGTTGGCACCATAGGACTTGATACACCATATGGTGGACCTAGCACAGGTGACTACATTTTGTGATTGGGCCGTATGACACAGACACATGACGAGCTAGAACTTGTAGGGAGCCGATCGATTAGTAGATCGTACTGTAGGACCCCGTAATGGGTCATTTCATGATATTGGGCCAAGGGATCATTTAATGGTTAATACTTGACATGGGTTAGAATACTAGTACAGTTGGTGCAGCGAATCTTGAATATGCGATGCTAGACTTGACTTATCTTGTTATCTTAGTTATCATACCAGTCCTATTATCATCCTTATGTTTAATTCCAGTTTTCACATGTCATGTTACTTTTACTAGTTTTTGTACTAAAAGTCACTAGGGCTTACCAGTCGTTTTGACTGACCCTTTTTTTTCGCCCCTTTTTCTTTTGTTTCCCCCCAGGTTCTCAGGGAGGAGACGCTAGCTCTTAGCTTGGATTTAGCTTGCTTTCTGTCAGCTCATGTACGGTTTGGTCTTGAGCTATGCTATGGCTGCACTTCTGCTATTTTTGGGGAATAATTTACTTTGGCTATCTTAAGTTTATGCTTCTTTATCTAGAACTTGATGTAGAATAATTTGTACTTTGGATATATGAGGTTTTGACTCTTTTCTTAAAAGTAATGAAATTTGGTTTTTAATTTCTACCGCTGCTTTATTTATGTTCTGCCTTGTGATATCTCTGTGTATGTTTACCTAGATAATACTCCTCCAAAACTAGTGCATTCCCTTTGTGAGTGACCCTAGCGGAGGTGGGGTATTACATTTCGTATCAGAGCAGAAGGTTATCAGACTGGGCAAAAGTTTAATCAGCTTGCTAGGTTCGGGTTGGACTTGGTTAACACAGCTCAGAAGAAGGCTATACACTTTGCTTGAGGATTGAACGAGTCACTACACAGTTTGTCCATAACTCATATACCCTTGGGGCGACCTTTGAAAGCTTGGTGGATATGGCCCTACTTCATGAGGAAGACAAGAATAGCAAGAAGGAGGTTAAGCCTAATGAGACTCAGAATAAGAAGGTTGACTTCAAGAAGGGAGGCAACAAGAATAACAAGAATAACAAGAACAACGAGAACAACAATACTAACAAACCACATGAGACAAGGAAATGCAACTTTTGTGGTATTACGGGACATCTACCTAAAGACTGTAGAAAGAAGAAGAGAAAGTTGGGTGAATGCTTTCATTGTGGAGATACTGGACACATCAGCAAAGATTGCCCTAAGAAGCAAGGGCAGGGGCAAGGGCAGGCCCAGCGAGCAGGACCTTCTGGAGGGCAGTTGCATGCTCTCAACACCACTCCAGCACTTGACCGAGGTAGTAATATTTCCGTAGAAAGCCTTGTTTACATTTCTGAATTTCCTGTTCGAACCTTATTTGACTCTGGCGCATCGCATACTTTTATCTCTTCTGATGTTGTTAAAAATCTGCACCTAAGTACTAGTCTGGTTGAGGATCCCGTTATAGTTTCAAATCCAATTGGGGGCTCCGCTCATTTATCTATGATGTGTGTGGATTTGAGGATTTCTATCTTAAGCGTAGAATTCACGTGTAATGCTTATGTACTCGGATTTATGGGATACGGTTTGATCCTAGGTATGGATTGGCTATCCAATTATGGAGCCATTCTTGATTGTGAACGAGGGGTCGTGAGGCTCATGACTTGCCTTGGTAATACCCTTGAAATTTTTTGTAACCGTAAGGGTCCGGTCATATTGTGTTATCTTGAATCTCTTGACTCGTCCATAGACAATTTGCAATCTGTAAGAGTGGTCCGAGAATATCCAGATGTCTTTGATGAGGTGAAGGGGTTACCTCCTAAATGCGAGATAGACTTCGGAATTTATCTTGTTGATAATTCCAAGCCAGTTTCATTGCCCGTTAGGCACATGGCTCCGCGGGAGAGAAGAGAGCTCAGTAAACAAGTTAAGGAGTTGCTTGAGAAAAATTTCATAAGGCGAAGCATTTCTGAATGGGGTTCTCCGGTGGTATTCGCTACTAAGGCGGATGGTTCGCTTCGTCTGTGCGTAGATTATCGTGAGTTAAACAAGTTGACGAAGAAAAATAGACACCCACTACCAAGAATTGATGATTTGTTTGACCAGCTTGTGCGAGCATCTGTTTTCTCTCAACTCGATCTAGCCACATGATTCCATCAACTTAGAGTGGCTGAGGATATCATTGACAAAACTGCATTTAGGACTCCAGATAGGTTCTTCGAATGGCTCGTCATGCCGTTTGGGTTAACGAATGCGCCCGTACTTTGTAGCTTTGATGATTAGGGTGTTTCGGGAGTTCCTTAACAAGTTTGTAGTGGTTTTCATGGACGATATTTTGATCTTCTCAAAAGATGAAGAAGAGCATGCTAGACATCTCAAGGAAGTCATGGATACGCTTAGAGCACACCAGTTAAAGGCTAAGTTCTCCAAATGCCATTTTTGGAGGAAAGAAGTTCGTTTTCTTGGGCATGTAGTTTCTAAGCAAGGCATAGCCGTGGACCCCGCAAAGGTAGTTGCGGTGCAAGACTGGAAAATTCCTAAGAACGCAATGGAGGTGAGAAGCATTCTCGGTTTGGCAGGCTATTATAGGAAGTTCATTAAGGACTTCGCTAAGATTCCAGCCCCTCTTACTAGGTTAACGAAAAAAAACCTAGCGTTTGCATGGGACATAGAATGCGAGATTGCTTTTCAGAGGCTCAAGAGAGCCCTCACCACAGCTCCAGTTTTGGCATTACCCGACGGAAGTAAGATGTTTACGGTGCACACAGATGCGTGTGGCACAGGATTAGGTGCTGTCCTAATGCAAGAAGGGAAAGTGATATGCTATGGGGGTAGACAACTTAAAGTTCATGAGAAGAACTATCCCACACATGACTTGGAGTTGGCGGCGATCGTTTTTGCACTTAAATTTTGGAGCCATTATCTTCTAAGGGAGGGGTTCGAGCTGTATACCGACCACAAATCGCTTAAGTACCTCTTCTCATAGAAAGATTTGAATCTGAGACAACAGCGGTGGATGGAATTCTTAGCATCATATGACTTCGATATAGCCTATACCCCTGGCAAGGGTAACGTTGTGGCGGATGCGCTAAGTAGGAAAAGTTTGACCTTGAGCCCCTTGTTTGTTGAAAGGAAAAGCCTAGAGTTTATAGAAACCTTTGATTTTACACCTGCTGTTGAGTCATTAGCTACTACGCTAGCATCTCTTGAGTTAAGACCTACACTTCTAGATCAAGTAGGGACTTCACGGAAGGAAGACCCATAGATAGTCGAAATCATGGACAGACTGATTAGTGGTGAGACGTCAAGTCACCTCGGTAGGTATGCCATAGATGACAAGGGATGGCTAAGGCATGATGGAAGGTTATGTGTCCCACAAGTGGGAGACCTAGTAAGGAAAGTCCTCGAAGAGGCGCATCACTCGAAGATGACCATACATCCTGGAGGGGATAAGATGTACAGGGATATGAAACGCAATTTCTTTTGGCCTGGAATGAAAAAGCACGTGGCAGAGTTCGTTTCGAAGTGCATGGTGTGCCAACAAGTAAGATGTTTACGGTGGGTGTTACATCTGTTATCTATAGCATTCTCTGAACTTGCATGGATTGTGTTGTGTATGTGGTTGTTAAACTTCAGATTACATTCTCAGTTTGTTTGTGGATTGCGCCTTGAGGTTATTTTCCATTTCCTTTAACTTTGCATATATGCAGTACGTTTGTTTAAACATGTGACATTACATCTTTTCAGACTTATTATTTGTGTTTTTCAATATAAGTAAACTAGATTATCTCACAAAATTGTGTATGCTTGTGTGTTTTTGAGGTACGCCCTTGATATGGCAACCATCTGTCTGGTTCAACAAATGCTTCCGAATGAGCATTCTCCTTATCTGTTTGTCATTATCGCGGTTATTTGTGATCACTGACTATTTCTGTGCACACCTCAGTAATAACTTTTTGGAACGAGTTTTTTTTAAACTAAAACAGGGCAAATTGCATTCTTCACTCTAGTACATATCATTTGTGTTCTGCAAATGTGATGACTAAATTTGTTCAATGGCATATTAGCAGCCAAAAAATATTATAAAATGGTAGATTAAAATTAGTTGGTGCAATTAAATCAAATATCATATTCTCATGGTACTCACCTTGACTGCATGAAACAGTGTATATATTTGGTTGATAAGCTCTGAAAAACCCAAACATATCTGATATGACTCATGTATATTCAAAGTACCCTGAATAAACTTGTAAATTTATCCATATTTTTTACTAACTGAGAAAACATTTTAGACACAATGTTTAAATTGTTGCCAGTCATTAGTTTTGTATAATGTCATAAGCTAGTGGTCTTGTTCTATTGTTAATTTCAGATGCTGCACAAGTTTGTCTATAACAAAAACATTTATGCATTATCAAAAAATAGTTTATGACTTCTACATAGTGTATATTCATGTTTCTACATGATTTCACATTTTTTTCAGTATATTTTCATGTAAAATGGCTTTTCTATTTGTTTATTTTTATATAATCTTCCGGTGCACAAATATGAGTTGATAAGCGATATTTTTTGTTCAATCTTTAATGATAATCTACTGATTAGTCTTCTTGATATTTTTGGATTTATGTGTTTCTTGTGCATAGGCCAATTTGAGAGTTGATATTTAAAATTTGTTTGCAATTTCAATATTACACGCGGATCACTATGAAACAATGTTCTCGTACATGGAACCAAATAGTGTTTGTTCCATTTGCAAACTTTTTGTTTTTGGTATTTATTTGCAATGGCTTACATCAATTGGTAAATTTTGCTCATTCTGCACCTGGGTTTAGCTGATGAGACTTAGATTTATTCATTTGTATGGTTTCACTTACGTTTTGTTTTTGCTTGCATTCCATTATTTCATTTAGTTATATCCAAAACCTACATAGTCGGAACTATAAATTTTTCATTGCACATTTCCTTTATATGCCTACATCATCCATTGTACATTCCCGTACATTGGTTGGTATTTATTTGTAACATGATGAATGTTGGATTGAAACTTTGAATTCAATATCCAACAACAATATAATGTTAGGGTATGGTCGTAAGCGATTACATATCCAACTTTAGCAACATGTATCTTGAAACAAGTGCTGATAATTTTCATATGACACCTAATTTTTACATGTTATTTGGGTTTTTGGTATATGGTTATCTTGGATATTGTAGCGAGAAATTTTGTGAAACAAATCTTTATTGTGCACCATTTATTATGAACTAAAATTGCAATATAATGCATGCTTGGGGACAGTGGGGAAGCTAATAGAGAACTTCTATTACATTTGAACTACTGATTTGAGTTTCATTATTTCTTGCCATGTTTTAAAGTCTGATTGTAATGAATGGAAAATTTCAATCATTTATAACTAGATATGTAATATTTCACCAAAGGAAAATTCCTCAGCTAGCCTATTACCAACTTACCCTCCTCAGCCTTGAAGGGCTTTTGGGTTGGTCAATAATGCATGTAAATTTTGTCATATATTTTTTATATGTTGTGCTGTCATGGTTAATAATTGATATCTTTCACATTATGCCATATTGTGAATGTTAAATATAACTATTATTAAATGACTTTTATTTGTTGGTTACTTTTCATATGTATGTGACGGTGGATGCATTGTTTCCAGTTTCAATTTTCTTTTTACAATAGTCGATTATTGACGTGTTCTGAATTTTGAAGCTTTAAATTGAAATTGGGTCATGTAGTTATAATGCAATTATTCAACTTCGGCTGCATGATCCGGTAAAGTTTCAAGAGAAATAGTTGAAGTGTCAACATATAAACATATTTTTCTACTTGCACAACTAGATACTTAGGACACATCACAAACAGAATATTGGACTATAGCAGTATAATTTGCATCAATATATTTTCCATAATGGGTTCTCATTCAATATAGAACATTCTTAGTATGCAATGCAAGGTAATTCCTCTTTATGTTTATGTTCTCATTCAATACCAAAATCATTGAAATTTAAGTTTTTCCATAATTTTAAACATTCCAATGTTTTTTAAGTGAATTTTAGGTGCTAACAATTTTTGATGGGCTTAAATTAAATTTTATGAAGTGAATTTGTTAAAGATGGCAAACAACAACTTTTCTGTTTTTATAGTACCTACGATTTATAAGAAGTTTCAAACCTCAATCTAGAATTTTAATTTTATATTATGCAGCTAATATAAGGTTCATTATAGTTTTCTACAGGTTAAGTTTTTAATTGAAATAACCAAGTCTAAATTGTAGTTTATTGCCATTCATATTAGCATATACGGTTCAACCATCATCAATGTTATCATGTTTTCTAAAGCCAAGATATAATTAATACTGAGAATTGGAATGGAATCCAAATAAAATCTAATCTACTTTATTTCCTGCTATTAATCATGATCTATGTAAAGAAATATCGATGCATGCATAAAATATATGATATCTTGCATTTACAAGACGAATCGAGAAATTTTGATTTGTTTACGTATTTTTAGAGAATCATTTATATCACTGCCTGCTCCTAAGATTTATCTGATACATAGTTGTATATTTCCTTCATTACATAATATTACCTCATTTTACAATAATTATCTATTTTGTATTGTAGGGTATTATTTATTTGTGCTTGAAATCAAAACTTAAAATGGTACTACATTTCCAAATTTATATCCCCCCTTTCCCAATATTCTACCAAATCAATTTGGAGTGCTAACCTCTTTTTTCATGCTATGAACATATGCCCGATGAACAAAATCTTCATTGAACCCATATTCAGTGAGTGATTACTCTATTTCATTGTCACTTTGAGTTTGTTATTTTAAATGCTTGTAAATTATTAGTTCAGAATCTTAGCAATGCCATTTTATCCACAAAATAAAAACAAAAAAGGAAAATAAGACAAGAAAAATAAGATGAAAAAGCCACATGCACGTCAATATATGTGCTATATGACTTAAAACAGGTAGGGCCATTGAGTTATAGCTCAACTGGCAAGTTCGATTCCATCAAAGGAAAAAAAGGTGTATGTGCTAGTCACATTTACCAGTGGCATATATGCATATTATGGGACTTTGAAGGGCTTTGTTGGTTAT
Organism: Allium sativum; assembly: GCA_030737875.1. Lineage (NCBI taxonomy): Eukaryota > Viridiplantae > Streptophyta > Magnoliopsida > Asparagales > Amaryllidaceae > Allium > Allium sativum. The sequence continues at coordinate 841,846,523 of CM060926.1, forward strand.
GCTTGGTGAATTTGTTTGTTTTACAAACTGAATTTTTTGATACAGGTACAGTAATAGTCAGGCATTGCGGCAATTAATTGATGTATCTAGCTCCGGTCTTTTTCTAGTGAGAAGGCATAATGTTTTATGATCAATCACCTATCATTTTGGCTCATTTATTTTTGTGGTATGTTTTGATGTTTTATGTGCAAGTGTCGTCGGTTTACATTTTCTATTCCAAATGATGTGCTTATATTTTTTACAGGGATTTCCTTTACCATTTAAATCTGTGTAATTTGCATTAGCCGTGGTCTATGATCATTTATTTTGTATGACTTGATGCAAAAAAAAGTTACCATTATTATTAACTGGAATCATAGTTTAAACATCCAGGTTTAGTTATTTGTTAGGCAAGTTCGTCATATAATTTCATTTCATGATCTATGCTAATTATTAGGTGTTTTCAGCTACTGAGCATAGGAGCATGCTGACAGCGAAAAGTTTCCCATTTGGCATGCAACTGACTATTCAGAGAGGGAGGTTAAGGAACAAATGTTTTGGCTCTCGTGAAATTAAGAAAAAGAATCATGAAAATGAGTAAAACTATAGCTGAATCATTAGCAAAGACCGAGGACAAAAACAACAATGAAACGAATTTTGCATGTGAATTGCTCGACAAATTGAGTGTATCTAAAACTAAATCCATGAAGGAGATTCTGCAATTTTTAATGGCACGGAAAAAACACCAAAGACTGAAACAAAAGCTGAAAAAGAGTAAGCCTAATACATGAATTTCACACTCAATTTCACAAGCGTCTAGAACACAATATGGTGAGATTTATGCTAGTAAATACATATTTGTACATTCTATTTATGTGTCTATTAGTTTTCTCTTAACTGATGCCAACTTGAAATAGAAATGCTCTCTGAATTATCCAGAAGAGTGAAGGCTGCAGAAGACAATATGGTAACTAAATATGCAGGACATGGACTCAGCTTTCACATTATGGGTAGTGCTTTATTACTATCATCGTAAAATACATTATATTTGCAGGATATTGACTTAGTTTGCACAAATGGTTGCAGACATCCGAATGCATGAAAGAGTGTGTTATGAATAGGAAGAGTTATGAGCGGTTCAGTTCAATACTTCTTGCAAAATCCGTACACCAAAGGCTATGGGATGGTAGTCCTTACCTGCTTAAACTGCTTACTAGCATTTGGATGGATAGTGCAAAGGTGACCTCTTCACAATATTCTATTCTATCCAATTAATCGGTGCTTTTAACACTAGTTTTTCTTCAACCTTAAGGTGTTTATTTTTGTAGCCATCAAATTTAGCAGGAATCATAGTTTTTCAAATGTAGATGAATAGAATTTGCAAGCATGCTTACTTTTGGCATTTCCCTTTACCTTAAAGATGCATATGTTAAACTAGAAACTCCCTCTTATGCCTTATTTGGACCATCTGGTAGCTCAGTTGAACCCTGTGTAGCTTCATAGATATTTTTTCTTCTGGATTGTGTTTAGTGAAGGTTGGTTGTAGAGAGTGGTTATGGGATTGCGATGCAGTTTTTGTGGTGCATGTGAATAAGGAGCAGTTGAAGTTCCATTTGAAGTGAGAAGGTTGAATGGTCTAATGGGTTCAGGTGGAGATAGTATTGGGTGGGGCTGCTATGAGTTTAATTTTTTTGATAAAGATGAGTGCAATTGAGTACTGGTGACTATAGAGGGATAGTTTTGTGGTATGGACAGAAGTTGAAGTTTGTGGGCAATGGAAAAGTGTTGCATATGTTAGACTTAGAGGTGATGAAGGCAGCAGGGGATGGAGATTGTTATGACAGTTGAGGAAGTTGTAGCTAATGTGCTCAGTTGCCATGGTGTAGGCTAGTTGTTGGTGTTTAAATGTTAATTTGTGTGTAGTGTATGGCTGTTGATAATGTACAGGGAAAATTGTTTATGTATGATTTACAGGAGTGCGTGGTTGCTGACAAGAGGAGACTGCTAGCGAATGGCTTTGATGATATTGCAGGATATATGGTTGGACAATGGATGAAAATTGGGTAAAGGTTAGTGTTTCTTTGATTAATTCAGTGGTGGATCTCTCTTAAGTATTTTTTTCCCTTATTGTATTCAGCTGGAAATATGATTTGACCAGATTAGCATGGAGATTATGCAGATAATAATTAATTACTGTATCAATAGGCAATGAAGATTATGATCAATTGTAATCATTTACTAAAATTATTTAAAATTACTTTTTATATAATTATTAGGTTTTAAATTTATATTCTCAATTGTTAACACCCACTGTTAGAATAACTTTAAGGGGTTGGGGGAATGTGTTAAAGCATGTTTTACACATTACATTTCTAAATTATTGCCTCAGTTAAAATAACTTAAAGAAATATTGGATATTCCTACCTTATTTTATATCAATTTCACATTCAATTTCAATTTCTAACTCAGTGGTTAATAGATCATGGTATACATTTGAATAATTGAAAGTATAAATAGTTTATGATAATTCTATCATTTTTTGCTAAGTTTTGTTAAAATTGAAAGTATAAATAGTTTATGATAGTTAAAATCATTTTTTCTAAGTTTTGTTAAAATTACTTAGGTTTTATATAGTCAACTAAGTTTAAGTTAACTAAAATTTTCTAAATAGTAATAATATAGCTAATTTAACAAATTTTCATAGATAATAATGATGATGATGATAAATTAATTTGATTTATAAAAAATGATTAAGTTTATAAAAGTTAATTAATTTTTAATAATAATAGAAAAATTAACTAAGCTAACTAAATAATTATATTTATATGATACAAGTTGTTGTTTTCAGCTTCCAGCAATTGTACCTGTATGTAACGCATCATATCTATCTATTTGTTGTTTACCTTATTTGGTGTTTTGTAGATGATTGCATAGGAACACATAGGAACACCATATTTTAAATGCACCATATCTATCGTTATAATGTACAATATTGTCTGAATGTTATTTAATATTCAACTTGATTATTTATGTGTTTGTTTTAATAACAACCAATTAACATTATTTGAATGTTATTTGATAATTGATGACAAATACTTATTGTTGATTATCGAATGTGTTTACAGGTAATTAGCTTTTCCAAAGTAAAGACCATCACCAACAATGGACGTGACTTCAATTGTTATATGTATTATGATATTAGTCAGTACTTAAGTAAAACTCTTTGAGAATGCTTGTGGTATGTGAACTTGCTTATTTTGTCAAACAACTATTATCTAACTAGTTATGGATAGTACTTATGTAATTAACGTGTTATCAATTATTTGAATATGTTGATTTTATGATTGGTTGTTTGTTGGTTTGAATATGATAAGTATATGATTGTTTTTTATTTTGGTATGACTATTACAAAGCTGCTTGCTGGAAACAATGTAAGCCATTAACAATATATAGTAGAATTTAAAAGATGCTACAAAACAACCAATACATTTCAGCAGCGTTTCTGAAATGCTACTGAAACAAACGTAAAGTATTATCTGAATTTATAGTGGTATAAAATAAATACAATGAAAAGTTTTTAGTTACATAAAATAAACGCTACAGAAAATCAAAGAAAAGGGCAAAGCATAAACGTAACAAAAAAATGTTAGTTTTAGTTGGATTTTTTAAACGCTGCAGAAATTTTTTGGTTGCTTTAGTTTGGCAGCATTTATGGAAACGCAACAAAATATTACAGACTTTTAGTTGCGGGATCTGTAGTAGCGTTCTTTAAAACGCTACCAAAGGCTTTGGTAGCGTTTTTTAAATGCTGCCAAAGGTCTTTTCTGGTGTAGTAACATTTAAAAATAATTAAATATTTATAAATAAATATTATCGTATATATTCACACTAGAATACCATACAGCTCCAGAATAATCCTATATGAATTTCTAACTCGATATTTCATCATCAGAGTTATATCTATATTTAATTAAAAATAGAAATAATTAAATAAACCGTTATGGTTTTTAAAAGGTTATGGCACTGTTTTCTGAGAATTTGATTTGGACATAACTCAAAATCTACACAACGAAATCCCGATTTTTATCTTCCACTAGAAAAATATACTCCACCAGCTGCATACGTTTCTTGTTTCACAGAAATCTGATTTAAAACGAACCCTGTATATTCAGTTGAAGTTCAAATTGCCAAATAGCGAACTGCCGCGACGGTACGGGCTCAATTATAATTATAATATAATTTATACATTCAAACTTCGTTTATATAATATATTTGTCAATATAATTCAACTCTAAACTGAATTATATATTTTAAATAATCCAGTTTACACAATATTGTAAATTCCACTATTCTCTGATTATTTCAGAATTAAATATATTATTCTATAATTTAATTAAATTAAATATTCACTATTATTTAATTATACAACGATTTAATTCCCTAAATCACTAGTTAAATAATTAAATAAATTAATTATTATCTCTGCAAATACGGGTCGTTACATTCTTCGCCACTTAAAATAATTTCGTCCTCGAAATTGCTAAGGTAGAAAACAAACCCTATTGACTGGTTAGAACTTATTTGTTCACTTCTTAACTTCAGTTTCCACTGTACCAATTTAATTTCAATTAAAATATTAATTTAATTCTAGTAACAAATATTTTCAAAAATTCTGAAAATTTTCTAACACCCGAAATTTTCTGAAAAATTTCGCCAACACCTCCGTTGTACTGGTCAATAGGTCAAACGCCAACTTGCCTCTCTAGGCCTTCTCCACCCCAAAAGAAAATCATACAGCCAACCGGCTTGCCAAGCAGGCTCATAAATCTCATGCTTATATCAAATATAAACTTGCACCTTTTTGTCGGGCATATCGTTATATCATTTCCATCTGCTGCCAATTCAGCATATACCAATATTAATCCACTCAAACTATGAACAATTTATCCTCAACACAACCATTCGCTTATCTAAGCCCAATTCAATTTCCAATCAAAGTTCTATTCTCGATTTCCAAATTCTTAACTCATTAATCCAATACCATTTCAGATTCTATCTCACAATTCAAAATCTGATTCTACTTGATATATCGTATCCAATTCAATTTTCAGTTTATTGGTTTCATTTCTGTTTCTATTTGCTTCTGCAAATTTCATTTAATTTGTTTTAAATTAAAAAATCTGATTCTGGGAGTTTTAAACAGCTTTGCTTTCCTCAAAACTCAAATTTTAATTTTCAGGATTCAACCCAACTTGCTTTCCACAAAACAATTCAAATCAATCTCTTTGGTAGTAATCCGTAACTTACAACTCGAAAATGAACACCGATGATGTCCGGATCAACATCGGAATTTATTTTCCAACGACCAAAGTGAATTCAATACTATATCACTTTCAAAACCATTTCTAAACACTTCCATATTGAAATCGATTCAAAATATCATTTGCAATGCTTTAAACAATTTAAAATCTCCCAGGATTTTAAAATTCTCATATTTTAATCCAAATCCGGTTATAATCACTTTTCCACATTTTGGGAATTTCAATTCCAACTCTGATTTAAATTTCAGATTTAACTCACCTGATTTCACGTATTTCACTTATATGAATTCTGATTGGTTATTTACAAAACCATTTGATTTATAATCTTATTCGATTATAATAACAACCAATATATCCAATATATTGTAATTCCAATTTATATATATTTTCTCTATATCAAAATATACTTTGGGTAAAATTATTTCCATTTACCCTCTTTTCAAAACATATCGTGTCGACCCATCGTATTCGAGTGTTTAGAAACTCCTACCGATACAGTGGATCAAACCGATCGACCAGAACCCATAAACAACTCAACCAATAAATCTACACAATATAAACTATTTTTATATCAAATATGCTCATTCGTATATATACACTCAACTCAATCTAGGTTATTACTAACCCCATCTCTACTGAGTCACGCCACAGAGCCAAGGTAATACTTAACCTTCAGCTCTGATACCACTGTAACGACCCGAGGTTTTTGCGATCCTGGATATCGGCATACAACACTATGTCGACTATTCAAGCATCAGAAACACCAGATAGTCCATGAAAGAAATTAGAGGGTGAGAATAGATAAGATAGAAACTTAGAATAGAATAGAAGAAGAACGTACAACATCAGAGTAAACATGAATCTCATAGCGGAACGAATAAATATATTTCATAACATAACTTTGAAATAAAACAGTATCTGTATACGATACCATTATTAGAGTATAACACTTACAACACAATGGAAATAACAATAGCTATATAATCCTGAAACCTCCTGCTCCAGCTCTTCAAGTATATCTGTAAATCCCGACTACTTGACTGCCCATACAAAATTGGGCACCCAAGAGTTTAGGGAAAAGAAAACAAAATAAACTCCGGGTCAGTCATGTGACTGGTGTGAGTAAACTCAAATCATTTGTTTAACTTTCAAAATCCTTTTGAAACAAAGGATAATCATAAGACCAATCCACACACAAACACGGATGGTTTTTACCTTACGATAACTCAAATCATTAGTAAAACAATATTATTCTGATATTATAATAATGTCTAAAACATGTAATATCAATCTAGTAGAAACGCTTGCATCTAACGTTCTACATATATAATATACAATCAAAACTGCGGGCTCTTATTTGGGGAATGGATTCCAACTATGACAAGGTATGGAACCACCTTCCGCTTAGTGTACTCTAGAAGCGATAGACTGGAGTTCAACAAGAACATCTTGCAACTCAGCCACGCATGACCGACCACTCATTTCGCTTGAGTGTATCGAATATGTTGTCACCTTACAGTTGGTAAACCCACATAACCATTCCCGGGAGATACAGAATTGAAAGAAGTAACAAATATGAATATTCTCTAGATGGTGACAATATACCCTACTTGGTTACGAACCACTTAGCCCTGCTGCCTGCCCGATTTCTATCATTTCCCAGTTGATGAGGCTCGAGGTCAAAACGTATCTTTTAACATATCACTCCTTCATTTACTTCGAATGCCACATCAACATACCCATCAAATCACAAATTGATTTCCCAAAAAATACCATGGGTATAAGCTAAGAGAAATGAATTCCTCCACCACCAACGTAAATACGTTTGAAACGATCAACTTACGCGATCTACTAGATATACTCTGTCAGACATTCATCCATTCAAGTTATCCTAAGACTGGACAAACCGAAGGCATTATTCTGTACATCCATCTTAGGAAATCTCTACCTAAGATTTATACAATAGCCCATGCACTTTACTCCATCTTCAATTTGTCTTCGATCTGTTTGATTTGAAATGCTAACGTCCATACGGAGTGGTTCTCGGATAATAATCCAACCGGTCTCCCCATATTAGCAATGGAAACATGGACAAAAGTTTGATAATCTGTGATTTAACTATAAAAGAAAAACACGTGTGCAAACAACGATATTATTTCCAGATGGAAATTATATCGATCAATCATCATTTAACATTTATCTCTTTAGTTCGTTAATTTACTTATCTCCTGTTTCCATATATTCTAAATTCTTATTTTCCATTATTAGAAAACATTTCTGATTCTTATTTGGAAAACATTTCCAAAACTCCTTCACTGGATTTAAACTAATTGTCACGACCCGATATCCCCCTTTCGGGAAATCACGGATTGTACTGAGGACAAGCCACATCGAAATGCAAACGGAAGAACATTTCATTGTATATTACAACAATTCCATCAGAATACAAGAATATACAGAGTGAATAAATATTACACAGAAAATATCAGAGATTTAAATTACATTTAAATACATCGCAGCGGAAAAACAATACAAAATACAACTGAAAGTAATACACGGATATAGAGCTTTCCGAGTATCGTTCCAGCTGTAAACCAGGATCCTGTGAATGTTAATCTGCAAAACCAAAACTACTAGCTACCCATGCGGAAAATGAGAGCACCCAGAGTTTAGGTTAAAACTATAAACTCCAGGTCTGTCATGTGACTGGTGTGAGAACTAAAACAGTTATTTAAAACTTTACTTTAAATCAGATATATCAAGGGACCACGCCGTATAACACGGAACGGGTTTCCTCTCAAGAATACCAGTGCATATAACAAAACAGCGCAATGCTTTTTGGAAAAATGAAGCTATTATAAGACCCAGGTCCCATCACACAATGCAACACAAGCCGAAGGATAAGGTTTTCCCTTATAATAGCCAAATATGCTTGGTACATTAAAAACAAATCATTTGATACTATTATAAGTGTATAGTGTCAAAACAATTTCAATCATAAATATCAATCATAAACGGCATGGGTACCATATATCATGTCGCCACACTAGACTCTACAATCAAAACTGCAAATGTCATGTATTGGAAGTTGGGTTTCCATCTGTGGACCGAGGCAAAAGATAGTCCTCACCGATTCGAGACAATCTAGCCCATGTCTCAGGACCCAGACACAGGTGAGCCCTTGGATCGTCAGGGCCGGTCCACCGATGTGGATTAAAATGCCTGAACACTGCGTTTCCCTACCCTTTGGGGCGTAAATAAGCCAAATGACTCCATCGGCTCCACACAGTCACCGATATATCCGAGGCGCCTCGCAACAGCAAAAACCACATAAGTCAAACTCGTCAGGGCGTGTAAAACCACTGACGCCACTTCTATCTAGAAGGAAACGCATGCCCTCCCTGATGTCCTGTCTCGTTTCTGGTTCACAACCGGGGTGCGAGGCTCGCGAGTCAAAGCTACACAAAGCTATGCCACACAGGTCGTGCTTGATCATCAACGACAAGACTCTGCTTTTCAACAAAAGCCTTGATCATTTTCCACTTAGGCATGCCACACAGGTAATTCACTCCAGGTGATTGATATCCATCAATATATAACCCCTGAGCTCGTACGTCTCAGAGAAAGGCGTTAAGCAAGAGAATAAATTCTCCGCCGCCAAACAAATATATATTTAATAGAAATCAATCACGCAGAATAAAATCCAATGTCAGACACACAGTCTATTTACAACTTCGTTCTGGGTCTGAACGAAACCGGAGGCACCTTGTACCTCGCATATCCATCGATCTCCAAGTACGTCTGGACGATCATCAACTAATTCCCTCCTCTTAGGTGTACAGCCCAATCAAGATCATCAGTAATCACCCAAACGATGTGAAGACCTCCGGTCTTCGACCACCGTCTTCATCCTCGACACCACATCGAATCAGTTATTCAGAATGGGATAAACCCGGTCTTTCTGAATAACTCGCGTATATAATAAACAAGTTTTACACAAACACAACATACGCCTCATTCCAATTCAGAATATTCTTTTATTCAAATATTCTTATACTTTGGGAAAGGTTCCCATTAATTTTATCAAAGATAAATTCTTTAAATTTATTCTTTAATCTTCTTTTGAATATCAATTCAAACTAGTCGGGATTAGCGAACCAAATCCAAGTAATCATTTATTTTATTTCCCAATCCCAACCTATTCATCCCATGAAGTAAAACTGGTCATACTTCATATCTAACACCATGGTGTAATCGGTAAATTCAATTACCATTTCACGTTCAAATCTAATTAAAGATTTATCTATCGCTTGGAGCAAAACTGGTGATACTCCATTCTCGATTATTTCAATCTAATTAAAGATATATTAAAACTCCACTTGGTTTTAATCTTCCCAATAATCACTATCAATGATTATTTAACTTGGGAAATCACATCATGTCTTTAACTGGGTTAAATAATCAATGTTATTTAAAACACCGTTCACGATAAACCCAAAAATCAATTCAAATTCAATTCCAATTAAATACCAATTAATTGGTACACTTCATTAAATCTAAATAAAAAGATTTAATCTTTTTCTCAACTGGGTATAAGAACAGTGTTAATGAAGACACCATTCACGACAAACCCAAATCCCATTTGATATTAAATACAAGGCTCTGAATAGAAAATAAATCGGCTTATATTCAATATCAAATTCTACGACCAACAAATATCGTACTGGAAATAACGATATAAATATATCTTTCAAATATCCATAATAATATCTGTATAATCACGAAATCCAATATCGAAATATTCCAAAGACAATTTCGATTCAAATCCACTCCAATTCAATTATTAGAAATTCTGGTTACTTTTAAAACCTTTTCAAATCCAATTTATTTATTTCAAAAATAAATGGTTTATAATACTAGTTCAAAATTAGTTCATTTCGATACAAATCTATTTTTATCTTTACAAATATGGAGTTTTTCATCCCACTTCTTTCCAAATCATTTCTTATGATTTTACACAAATTATTACTATTTTTAATAATTTTATTAAGGCCCGTACAGTCGATTTCCATCAACGGCCATCGAACTGCACTTACAACGACCTTTTCCAAATTTGATTTGGACACAATTCCAAATCCAACAGTTAGATTTCAAATCTCTCATATTTATTAGAAAGCACTTTTCGTTACGAACCCAATGGTTCCGGTTTTAGGAGAATCCGACGGTCGGATCTCCCGTAATATCCATTCGAAGTCAATGGTCGAAATTCGTGAACTACCGCGGCACGACACGTTCTATTCAGGCCATTATATTATATATATAATACATATAATATATACTTCGTTGGTTTCCTTTTAAAATGTATTTTATAAATCGTTTTAAATTCATTTTCAAAACGATTTCAACTTCATATTCAATTTCTAATCAAAATTGAATATTCCATATCATTAATCTATAAATGATAATATTTTCAAAACGTTATATTTTGAAATCACTTCCTTTTCTATATTCATTGTAAAAATGAATAAAATCGATATAAATATCGTTCACGTCAAAATGGCGTAAATCTGATCAACACGACTTTCATAGATTTCAATAACTTCGTTATTCTATTCAACAAATGAATATTTTCTTCAACACATGAATATTTATTCTATTCAACACATAAATTTTCTTTCTATTCAACACATGAATTTTATTCTATTCAACACATGAATTTTCTTTCTATTCAACACATGAATTTTATTCTGTTCAACATACGAATTTTATTCAATTGAACACATGAATTTTCTTTCTATTCAACACATGAATTTTCTTTTATAATATTCCTTATTTTCCCAAATTGGAATGAGGCCCAAGCAATTACCATATAATGTTAATTATATGGATTCCATACAACACATGTATACAGTAGCAACGATAAATAATCAACCATCATCCAGAGTGCACCACACAACTGTATAAGCATTAAATATAAATAATTAACGCTTACACAGTCTGTCAACTCATCGATTGACATACAACTAAACAATCGGGATTAGTGTACGTCAAATATCATCCCAATACCTGTGTGGGGTTTCAAATCAACAAACATAGATTTTTATTTGTGCAGTTGGGTGATGTGTAAAATTTATCGTCCCAATCAATATTAGTCAAATCGGTGTACATAAACAAATCATTCGATTTGTAAATGAATATTTATTTTACTTCAACACATGAATATATATTTTATTTCAACACATGAATATATATATTTTTTCAACACATGAATTTTTTTTTCAACACATGAATATATATATTTTTATTTTAACACATGAATATATATTTTTATTTCAACACATGAATATATATTTTTATTTCAACACATCACACTATCAAATTTCACTACATAGAAATCAAACAAACAGGTCATCCATGGTATGTGGACGACGGGTGTCAGGTGCTACTAAACACCGTCTGCATCCTAGTATATATTTCAAACTAGAAATTAAAATAAAAGTGAGGAGTTCTCACCTTTGGAATCCACTCCTCTATTCTATTTTGAATGTCTGACCGACTGGATGTGCCCAAAATTCCTACGCCATCCTTTTCACGCTGTATATGTTAAAATCAGGTTTTTACTTCGCTAACTTCATATATGTAAAAATCGAATTTTTTTCACTACTTCATATATAGAAAACCATTTTTTTATTGCCATTCAAATGATAAAAATCATATCTTTATAATGTTATTCACATAATAAAAATCCTGTCTTTATAGTGTTATTCACATAATAAAAATCCTGTCTTTCCCCGTATAAAAAGATGAGCTTTTCATCATCAAAAATATGATCTTTACATTATTAAAATATAGTATTTATCTTTATAAAAATATAATCTTTTCCTTTATTAAAATCTAACTTTCTTATTCATTTAAAAATCATACTTTTCAATTTCGAAAATCAAATCTTTTCTATGACAAAAATCAATCCTTGTCTAAAATCGGGAATACATTTTTTTCACTTAAAGAAAAATATCATTTCAAAATCATTCATTAAATTTAAAATGAACTCCACATCTTCGCTAACACCTCATAGTCAAATCGTGAAGTGTTTCACAAGGCGTTAGCATACCAGCATTTCTACCCAACCCAATGCTAAATGTAAAAGCATATTTTGCTCATAAACTGGTCGAGCACAATCCAAACAATCAATAAATCAAAATCATGAATATCAACAACCAAGTAAATTTGGTTTAATCACATCACGTGTTTTGGTAAATTCAATTGCCATTTATTCATTCACCATATAATTAGAGATTTATTCAAATTCCAATTGGTTTCAATCCCAATTATTTCGAGGGCTAAAACCCAATGATTTCGAAATGATTTGGAAATGTATTATGGTTTTACATTGTAGTTCATCACATATTCGATTAGTTGCTATTAATGATGTATCTGTTTGGTGGAGGAGAATTTATTCTCTTGCTTAACACCCTTCTTTGAGACGTACGAGCTCAAAGGTTATGTGATTAATAGTGACTAATCATATGTGTGAATTGCTGATGTGAAGTACTATATTTTGAAAGTACTTGTGATTATTATGTTGTGAAATGATTTTCCCTACTTCGGGATATGAAATGATTTGGTATATGGCTAGAGATTCGAGTAACCCAGACGACTAAAAGTATGGGTGAGATGGGCGGTGTATGCTTCCATGCGTGGGAGGTGCATCGTCGGTGTAGCATGCTCCATGCGTGGGAGGTGCACATATATATATATATCGAGTTGCTTAGGTGCGTGCTCTTTGCCTTGTCTAGGGGGAGCCCGATATTTGGTTGCATACTTGTTTGTATGCATTGTTATGATTTGGAATTCATATTTCCAAACGATTTAATTTGAGATCCCGAAGTGAAATCTACTTTAATATAAAAACTAGATATGCATTTCAAATGATTTGAAATAGAAATCGGGAATAAAGTCCAAAGGAATAATTTCTGTAAATTGAATTGGATTTGAAAAATCTAAGTGTGGTGATTAATCTAAATGGGTAGATTGGGATATTGCATGTTGATTGATGCATAGTAGATCCATATATCTATATTGATTGTTGTTTATACACTGGCATTCAAGGGGGAAAACCAGTTCCGCGTTAGCGGCGTGGTCCTGTGATTTTCCTTATCAGTTTGATAAGTTAATTTTAACTGTAGAGTTTCTCACACCAGTCCCATGACCTACTCGTAGTTTGTTTCACTTGGCAAACTCGGGTGCCCCTATTTTCCACATGGGCAGTCGAGTAGTTCATTTTGCAGATATATAAGCAGGATTCTGGATCGAAGCTTAAAGCTATGTCCAGAGCATTGATAGTCTTCCGCTGTGTTAGTTTATATTTCCGATGTGCATTGTATTACATTTTTGTAAAATCATCTTCCGCTGTATTATTATATTCGGTGAACTCTGATATTATGTACTCTGATGTAACATTATTATGATGTTTATAAAAGTCTTATGTTATTTTTTCTGATGTGTTGTATGCCTAGAGTTAGCGTATGCACGATTCGAACGGTCTTGGTTGATTTAGCGATCGATTAGGTCCGGGCGAAATCCATATCGTTACACTGATGTTTAAATCAAACATCGCCATGCCAACTCAAACCATTTCATTCATTAACTAAATTCACTTAACCATCATTCACTATCAAACCTTACCATTCCTTAGTTAAAAAGGAAGTTAATTAAGTTGGGGTATAATTACCTCTCAGACCTTAACTGAACAACGTTTTAACTTCGAAATAGTCAAAGTTTATCTTTTAAATTTTTAACAAACTTCCTTATAGAACTCTCTTTCGAATAAATCTCTATTCGATAACTCTTTCCTTCGAATGAACAATATTTGATAGTCTCTCTTTGAATATCCATATTCGATTAACTCTATTCAATTAACACTTATTCGATTAACTCTAATCGATTTACTCTTATCAGTTAGCTCTATTTGATTAACTCAATTTTATTAACTCTATTTGATTAACTCTATTAGATTAACTCTATTTGATTAACCCTACTGGATTAACTCTATTCAATTAACTCTAACTAATTTACTCTTATCAATTAACTCCTTTCGAATAAACTATATTCGATTAACTCCTTTCGAATAACTAACATTCGATTAACTCCTTTGGAATAACTAATATTCGATTAACTCCTTTCGAATAACTAATATTCAATTAACTCCTTTTGAATAACTAATATTCGATTAACTCCTTTCGAATAATTAATATTCGATTAACTCCTTTCGAATAACTAATATTCGATTAACTCCTTTCGAATAACTAATATTCGATTAACTCCTTTCGAATAACTAATATTCGATTAACTCCTTTCTCTATTCGAATAAACTATATTCGATTAATTCTCTTCTTTGAATAACCTTATTCGATTAACTCCTTCTTCGAATAAACTATATTCGAGTAACTCTAATCCGACTAACTCTAACTCAATTAACTCTATTCGATATAATAAATATTCGACTAACACTTGTTCGATTAACTCTATTCGAATAACTCTAGTTCGATTTAACTCTATTCGAATAACTCTAGTTCGATTTAACTCTATTCGAATAACTCTAACTTATTAACTCAATCTGGTTAACTCTAATTCTAATCTATTAACTCTAACTGGTTAACTCTAACAGATTAACTCTAACTGGTTAACCCTAACTGATTAACTCTAACTGGTTAACTCTAACTCTAATCGATACTCTAACTCATTTTGATTAACACATTTTGATTAACTCTACGTCCATATTCAGTTTCAAATATTGATGTTGAAATCGATTCTTACTTCTCTATATAAGCCCTGACTTATATATTCTATTTATCCAATGATAAATGTTTTATTTAATTTATAAAATATTATTTATAAATTTATCTTCTCCACTTATCTGTTAAAATAGATTTCTATTAAAAATCTACTTTAAATTCATATCATGTTATACCCGTGTGCGAAGCACGGGTCTAGACTTTCCTGATGTAAAATTCTATTCATTTGCCAAATATGTCCTTATATAACATTCTTTTCATTTTACAATAAATTCCTTTTATAACTCTATTTATTTTCTACATAAATATCTCCTTTTATAACTCTATCTATTTAACAAATAAATATTCTTTTCCAATCCTATTTATTTAACAAATAAATATTTTCTTTTCAACACTATTTGTAAATGTTTTACAAATATTCCCTTTCCAAATCTATTTGTAAATGGTTTACAAATATATCCTTTTCATTTCTATTTGTAAATGGTTTACAAATATATCTTTTTCATTTCTATTTGTAAATGGTTTACAAATATATCCTTTACATTTCTATTGGTAGATGGTTTACAAATATTTTCTTTTCATTTCTATTTGTAAATGGTTTACAAATATTTCCCTTTTATATTTGTTTTACAAATAATTTCCTTTATATTTGTTTTACAAATAATTTCCTTTATATTTGTTTTACAAATAATTTCCTTTATAAAATCCCTTGATTTTATAAATATTCCTTTATATAAAATCCTTTGATTTTATAAATATTCTATTTCAATATACGTTCTGAAATCTTCCTTCTATATAAAATCTTTCGATTTTAAAAAATATTTTATTTCAATATAGTTATTGAAATTTTCCTTTTTCATCCCAGGGTTTTCTTACGGTATTTAAAATAACAAACAACAGTGACCGATATCATTCAAACACACATAATCAACAACAGGTTATATATCACATCATATATCACAATATATGAAAAACAGTAAAATAAATGTTGAGGAATCCAGTTGGATTCCTCCAACCTATTTCCCTGCATCACAGATGTTAAACAATAAAATTTACATTGATTTCATTTCAATATGAAATATTCTACTAAACAGAATCAATATTAGATTAACGATTTATATATATATCGTTATCTATAATTTCAACCAATACACAAGCAATTCAACCAAGCAGTTAACACACAACAATCAACAGATAATTATCAGTTCTAAAAATACGTTATAGAAATATAACTATTCAGAGTTGGTGAGTTTTACTCACATTTCGCGTTAAAAGTTAAATAACGATTTGCGTCTGTTGATTTAGACGGACAATTTATTTTGCTATAAATTGTAACGAGCCACATTTCACTCTTACTTAGTTCCAGTGTGTAGATCTCGTCCGTACAATCCCAACGGATCTTGTTTCGTCCAATTCTAATACCGTATGACGAAGTTATCACATTAATAAGAAAATACACAATTTAAATTAAATAAAACTTAGAGATTTAAATCCGTCGGGCCTCACCCCTCATTTCGCGTCCGCCCATCTCCCCTCACAAGCCCAACCCGCTCTCCAACCTTTCTTTCTTCCTCCTCAGACAAAACGTGGTCCTCCAGTGCTCCAAACAAAGGTCTGATCCTCTTCACCTTCATCCTCCCATTATCGATCTCAAGAAAAACACCACCGCCAGACTCTGCTTCAACTCGTCTACCACAACATCCCAAGAGTGAAGAACTCGATGCCACTACATACATCGCGACACCCAGCTCGCCACTGTACAACCTTCGACATTTTTATTTTTAATACAATCCCCAAAAATCATAACCCAAATCCAAAGCAAGAAATCCACATCGATGCTCCTCATTCTAGAAAATCGAAGCCCTAGGTTCCTCAAACTAACGCTGTAAATTTACGCAAGATGATTATTACATTCGAGCTCGCTGAAACTTATACAAATGTGAAGAGGAGCTCTTAAGGATCCCAAAAATATGTATTTCATGATTTCTGGAAACCTATTCCATTTGATTTTGAATTAACAAACCCACGGTGGTAGAAAAAAATGAAGAAGGGTGGCAGCTTAGGAATTTGACCAGAGAAAAATGATTTAGGGTTTAAGGGATTGGTGGGATATTTATAGAGGAGAAAAAATATTTAGTTATTTAAATATTATATTAATATTTACCCCTATGCTATTTGTATTTATCCTTAAAAATCCTCGTGATTGCATACGGTATCCAAAAATCATGAAAATTGACATGCAGCTGGAGTTTGATATTATGGACCTAACGAAACTGGTTTCGTCAAATTCTGACTCCGTTTGCTCACATAGCGTATTTTTAACCATCGAAATACTAACTGTTTTTCACTTTAAAAATCCGTACGGCCACACACTGACTCTAAAATCCATGAAACTTGGAATCTAAAAATAATTCAATATTACGGATCCAACAAAATTAGTTTCGTCGAAAACGGAGGTCATTTGCAAAAATGGCTATTTTTAAAGCTCTAAATAACCCATTTAAATATATAAATATATTTAAAATTAATTAAAATAAATATTTATAAATAAATATTATCGTATATATTCACATTAGAATACCATACAACTCCAGAATAATCCTATATGAATTTCTAACTCGATATTTCATCATCAGAGTTATATCTATATTTAATTAAAAATAGAAATAATTAAATAAACCGTTATGGTTTTTAAAAGGTTATGGCGTTGTTTTTCTGAGAATTTGATTTGGACATAACTCAAAATCTACTCGACGAAATCCCGATTTTTCTCTTCCACTAGAAAAATATACTCCACCAGCTCCATACGTTTCTTGTTTTACAGAAATCCGGTTTAAAACGGACCCTATATATTCAGTTTAAGTTCAAATCGCCAAATAGCGAACTGCCGCGACGTTACGGGCTCGATTATAATTATAATATAATTTATATGTTCAAACTTCGTTTATATAATATATTCATCAATATAATTCAACTCTAAACTGAATTATATATTTTAAATAATCCAATTTACACAATATTGTAAATTCCACTATTCTCTGATTATTTCAGAATTAAATATATTATTCTATAATGTAATTTAATTAAATATTCACTATTATTTAATTAAACAACAATTTAATTCCCTAAATCACTAGTTAAATAATTAAATAAATAAATTATTATCTCTGCAAATACGGGTCGTTACAGGGCCTAGCTGTCAATCACCCGGTTAAGCCCAATTAAGCTGTTTTTCACCTTCTAAACCTTAATTCAGCCATATCTCCCAAACGGTAAGTCCTTTTGACAAGTGTGACCACTCTACGGAAAGCTAAACCATCATCCGGATCTAATGCAAGTGGTTTCAGGTCAAAACCTCTTACCAATCAAAATTTATAGGCGAAATAAGATTTGCCAGTGGTAAAATGGTCATTTAAAATTGGCAAAAATCATGAACATGGGAAATGATACCAATAGTCGTCTCCCAAAGTTACACCACCATTCGACTTCATACGAAAAAGAAATAAATATTCTGCGATCCTCCTATGCGTAGAATGCGGGTCATTACAATCTCCTCCCTTAAGAAATTTCGTCCCCGAAATTCCTTAACCAAAACATACAAAGGGTCCCGCATGCCTACCAATCATTTACAAACAATCAAACATACAAAACAACACAACAAGCCTATCCTAGCATGCTGGTTACTAACAAGGGAGTATCATATTGATGTAAAAATCTTACCAGGCAAAGAGTTCTGGATACGTCTTCCTCATTTTCTCCTCTGTTTCCCAAGTCCAGTCTTTCTCATCACCACCCCATTGAACTTTGACTAGTTTCACCAACTTCCTTCGAAGGTGCTCCGTATCCTGCATGACAATACGCATCGGTCGGCGGTTCCCAACCACCTCGGGTTCTACTTCGATATTATCTAGCTGATCTGGTGAAATAGTCACAATAGGGTCGTGCACAAACTTCCTTAACTGGGAAACATGAAATGCATTGTGAATTCCCTCAATCTTGTCAGGTAACTCAACTTTATATGCGAAATTCCCAACCTGTTCGATAACTGGGAATGGGCCAACAAATCTTGGAGCTAACTTGCCTTTTCTACCAAATCGAATCACGCTCTTTAATGGAGAAATCTTAATAAACACCAAGTCACCAATGGAGAATTTCAATTCTCTTCGTCTATTATCAACATAACTCTTCTGTCTATCTTGAGCAGCCTTCATTCATTGATGAATAATCTTGATCTTGTCTGAAGTTTCTCTTATTACTTCTGGTCTAAGCACAAACTTCTCGCCGGTTTCTAACCAACATGATGGTGAGTTGCACAGTCTTCCGTACAAAGCTTCAAATTGAGCCATACCAATACTGGATTGATAACCGTTATTATATGCAAGCTCTACTAGATAGTCATCCCATGATCCTCCAAAATCCAATATACAAGCTCTCAAGAGATCTTTTAATACACAATTCACCCTCTTTGTTTGACCGTCGGTTTGAGGATGGTACGCGATACTAAGATGTAATTCTGATCCTAAAGCCTCTTGTGAGCTTTTCTAAAATCCACTAGTAAACAATGGATCTCGGTCACTCACAATGCCTTTTGGTACTCCATGAAAGCTCACTACCCACTTCATATATAGTTCAGCTAACTTAGTTGTCATCCTATTTGACTTGATTGGTATGAACCTTGCACTCTTGGTCAATCGATCCACAATCACCCAAATACTATCATGTCCTGATCTAGTCCTCAGTAAACCGTTAATGAAATCCATTGAGACTTGTTCCCATTTCCATTCGGGAATTTCCAATGGCTGTAACAAACCACTAAGCTTCTTTCGCTTAGCTTTAACTAGCTGGCAATTCATGCACTTGGATATAAACTTCCCAACGTCTCTTTTCATCCATTCCCAGTAGTAGGTCTGCTTCATGTCTCGGTACATTTTGTTACCACCGGGGTTTATGGTCAGCTTTGAGTGATGACACTCTCTAAGCACTTCATCTCTCAATCCATTCACGTTGGGTACAACTAACCTTCCATTCTTTCGAAGCCATCCATATCGATCAAGCCCATACTTGTTCATCTCCTCACTGTCGATACCCATCTCTAACTTGGAGATGATTTCCAAAAGGTTAGGATCGTCCCTTTGACCAGAGCCAATCCGCTCAATCAAAGTGGGTCTGATGTAAAACTTGCTAACATTACTGGATCCAATTTGCACTTTGGTCTGAAATCATACCCTGCGATATACTCTAGTAACTTCCATTCAAGAAACATAGCCCCAAAACTGGCATGTCTCCTACTCAAGGCATCAGCTACTACATTGACTTTTCCTGGTGTATATGCGATATCGAAATCATATGAAGCCAAGAACTTTAACCATCTCTGCTGACGAAGATTTAAATCCTTCTGAGAGAAAAGATACTTTAATGATTTATGATCAGTAAACAACTCGAATCTTTCTCCCAAGAGATAATGTCTCCACATCTTCAACGCGAACACGATCGCAGCCAATTCCAAATTGTGGGTACGATATCTCTTCTCATGCGGTTTCAGTTGCCGACTTGCATAAGCTACTACCCTACCCCCTTGCATCAATACAGCACCTAGTCCGGTACAACAGGCATCCATGTATACCATCACCTCTTCATTCCCCTTAGGAATGACTAACATTGGCGCGCACGTTAACTTTTCCTTTAGACTCTTAAATGCATTCTCGCACTTTTCGTCTCAGAAGAAAGCTTGATTCTTCTTGGTCAGCTGAGTCAACGGTGTTGCTATCTTAATTTATGTGATTTATATCTAGTATCTAATACTAGAAATGTATAAGCAGATTATTATAACATCTATATTTTATTCAGCTGATGTCATACTTTAACTTTTGTTTTAGATCCTCAATATTTATTTGAACAATTACGTTTTAATTTGTTTGAGGACAATCCTTCTTGGATAAACTTATGATAATATCTAGCTAACCCCAAGAAGCTTCTTACGTCTGTTGCATTCTTAGGTGTAGACCAATCTTGTACCGTAGCCACTTTCGCAGGATCAATGGCAATACCATTCTCTGAAACAACATGGCCCAAGAATCTCACTTCCCTCCTCCAGAAGTGACACTTAGAAAACTTCGTTTTCAATTGGTGTTTCCTCAACACCTCCATCACTGTCCTAAAATTTTCCTTGTGTTCTTCCTCTGTCCTCAAGTAAACCAAGATATCGTCCACGAACACATGAACAAACTTATTCAACCGATCTCTAAAAACTCTATTCATAAGATCCACAAAATATGCCGGTGCATTGGTCAACCCAAATGGCATAACCAACCACTCATAGAATTCAGACGGTGTCCAAAATGTCGTTTTAGCTATACTCTCAGCTTCCATTCTAAGCTGATGAAAACCTTTCGCGAGATCCAACTAGGAGAACACTCTCGCTCCACTCAACTGGTCAAACAAATCATCTATCCGCGGAAGAGGATACTTGTTCTTCCTCGTCACCTTATTCAATTCGCGGTAGTCTACACACAATCGAAGGGAACCATCTGCCTTGGCAGCAAACACAACTAGTGCTCCCCACTTAGAAACACTTCTTGTGATAAATCCCTTCGATTGTGTGTAGACTACCGCGGAAGAGCTCTTGCTGCTCCCTTGGTGCCATACGACGAAGTGGCTTCACTACAGGTCTGGCATCTTTCACTAAATTAATCTGAAACTCAATCTCTTGGTGTGGTGGAAGTCCGATCACTTCCTCGAAGATGTTCGGATACTGGCCAGCCACGGGCACATCTGACAACTCATCATGCGGGATGTCGAGGGAATTTAGAAAACTAGCCATTACCCCATCACTAGGTAGGCCACCAAACACTACCCTCCACCCATCATCCGCTCTAACTGTCACCACAAAGCCCTCACAGTCTACCGCCACCCCATATCTTTGGAGCCAGTCGACTCCCAAAATAATGCCAAATCCAGTAAAGCCCAAAACAAAGCAATCACAAGCAAACATACATCCATGAATCGATAAGACCACACTACAGAAAATCATACTAAGGCTAGTCGAACCACCAATCGGGTTTGTCACTACTAAAGGTCTATCGACTATCTCGGGTTCCAATCCAAACCTATCTACCAGGTCACTAGATATGAAGGAATGAGAAGCCCCAGTATCAAACAACACTCTAACTGGAACATCACAAACAAAAAGCATACCTTGAATAACAACATTCTTTCCCTTCTCCGCCGCAATTAGGGCATTCGACGAAGAAGGAACAACACTGATAGCATATGCTTTCACAATCTACTTTTCTTCTGGGGGTTGCGGACACTTATCCTTGTGATGTCCCACTTGGCCACAGTTGAAGCTCTTCCTTTTCGCTGGTTTCGCTCGACATTCTTTGGCATAGTGGCCCTTCTTGCCACATCTAAAGAACTCAACATCTTTCTTGTCTTATTTCTCTGACCATCCTTAGCTTGGTTCTTTTTCCTTTTATTCTGAGAACTATTCTTGCCTTCACTGCCTGCTTGCGGTTTTGGCTCTCCTGTAGATAACACAACAACTTCGGTCTTTGACTTAGCGTAAAGACTCTCCGGTCTCAATGCCTTTCCCACAATGGATTCAAACACCTCATCGATGTGGTTTATAAGCCTTTCCCCCAAGTATCCATCTAAGCCAGTTATGAACTTCTCGTTCTTCTTCTTGGTATTGTCGATAAGGGATAATCCATACTTAGATAAAGTATCAAACTCAGCAATGTATTCCGAGACTGCACTACCGTTCTTCTTAAGCTCCAGAAATTTCCTAAACAACTCTGATTTCTGAGCAACTGGGATGAACTTATCGCTAAAACGAGTCTTGAACTGATTCCAAGTAACATGATCCTCAGGAGTAGCTGCCTTAATAGCATTCCACTGATTCATAGCTCGTCCTTGTAGCTGACGGGATGCTAGATTCCTCTTCATAGCATCTTCAATTCCCAAATCCTCAAAGATGCGCTCACAACTATCAAGCCAATCTTGAACTTCTATAGCCGACTCCGTTCCGTGGAACAGCTTCCCACCAATACTAGCGTAATCCTTGCATAGCTTGGCGAAATCGGCCCTAGGTGCCTGCACTGCTGCACCACCACCGTTAACAGCATCAGGAACTGCTCTCTGAACATCTCTAAGAATCCCTCTCATGAAGTCAGTGAACATTGTCCTCATATCAGGAGCATTCCTATTATTAGCTCCTCTACCAGTACCCCTCGTATATCGGCTCATCGTTCAATCTGTAAAGAGAAAACGATTAACCATCTTCTTTGTGGTGTCAATGCAGTGCGACTTCTTCCTTAGATATACTAATAGCGTATATGTATATAGCTTTTAAAACCAAAATAATTACAAATACGTGCTCTCATATACATATACTATCTCTCCCTGGTGTCTTTCCCTAGGTTAACTACGCAACCTAGAGCTCTGATACCAAGTGTGACAGCCCGCCCCGGTGTAGTCGACATTTCCCTCGAAATGCGCTGTGCCAATGCCCGACTAGCACGGGACGGTCGCCAAAGAAAAGAAAGAAGGCGATGAATCAACAAGGAACCTGTAGAATGTTTCACAGCGCATGGAATAAAATATAATAATAACATAATAACATACTTGACATAAAACAGGCAAGACAGTGTATAAGCTGAAAACTAAACCATAATCATCATAGCAACGGAAATTCAAAATACAGCTTATTACAAGTCCAACATACTATCTCTAAAGCAAAGAAAGAGGTGCACTACTAATGCCCAAAGTAGTGACCAGCAACAACACAGGGAGAATATCTAAGTATATCATACGTGGAAGCCTCCTGGTCGTTTCCGGTACAGCTACTCGTGCATAGCACCTAACCTATCTCTAGTCTGCCCGTTTAAGAGCACCCAGGGTAATAAGAGGAGACATAAAACTCAGGGTCAGACAAAAGTCTGGTATGAGCGATAAGTAGCAAAACAGAACAATAACAGGTATACATAACCATACCTGAACCTGGACCTACAACCAAAGAGTTAGCGCAACAAGATGTATAATACTCTAAGGTGACACTAACATATGGTGTAAAGATACGGGGGAGGGGGTGTGCATGTCATAGTGATGTCAAATAATCAAGCATAACAACCATCCTCACATCGCTCACTCAGTGCGTAAAGCACACGATATCCACCGCTTTGACCACCTAAATCCTTTGCTATGATCACTCTGCCCCATGGAGTCACAGTGACTCCACTGCACTAATCCATTTGAAATAGTCGTCTCCCAAAGATATCACTAAACTTTGTTTCGTCCAATTCTGACTTATATTGAATTCTGAATATTCATTTGAAATTAGAAATTAAATTTTCAAACTGCCGCGCCATTTCATGCTCGTTTTATAATTAAAATAAATTTATTCGTTCTAACTTCGTTTTATAAGTAAAATAAATTTTTAAACTACCATGCCATTTTAGAATTCAAATGAATATGAAGTCATATGGTCGTGTAAATTTGGGAGATGACTATTGGGGTCATTTCCCATGTTCATGATTTTTGCCGATTTTTAAATGACCGTTTTGCCCCGGGCAAATCTTATTTTGCCTATAACTTTTGATTGGTAAGTATTTTTTACCTGAAACCACTTCCATTAGATCCAGATGATGGTTTACCTTTCCGTAGAGTGGTCACACTTGTCAAAAGGACATACCGTTTGAGAGATATGGCTGAATTAAGGTTTAGAAGGTGAAAAACAACTTAATTGGGC
The DNA here is from genome assembly GCA_030737875.1 of Allium sativum. Lineage (NCBI taxonomy): Eukaryota > Viridiplantae > Streptophyta > Magnoliopsida > Asparagales > Amaryllidaceae > Allium > Allium sativum. The sequence continues at coordinate 841,871,362 of CM060926.1, forward strand.
TTAACCGGGTGATTAGCAACTAGGCTCATTGGGGGATTTCGGGATTAGATCTATATGAGGGTTGATTAGGGTTAAAGAAACCTTTTCTTTGTCATTTTCCAGCCGCCACTTACCTCTCTTCAACCCTAACAATGGCCTCCACTTTCTAAAATCATCCCAAATCACCGTTTAATCGCGTATTAGCTTAATCTACACCAAATCAAGGAAGTCTAGTGGCAAATCAGAGGTGGGGCTGCTGCTAAGCATTGGAACTTGACCTATAGCAGTAGCAAAGTTCAAATCTAAGATTAATTTTTGGCCAAGGTGAGTGATTTGCATTGTTTTTCACTAATTATGGCTAATTAGGGGTGATTAGTGTTAATTAGCGAAATTATGCATGTTAAAATTCTGGAAAATTTTGTAAAATTCTATAATGTTATTTCAGGGCTCTGATAGAAATTTGGGATAATTTGGATAAGTTTTGTTAATTGTATGCTTAAACATGATTAAAGGTGATTAAGGGGAAAACATGGGTTTTGGGTATGTTTGATCCGTATAAACATGTTAAATTGTTGTTTTGCTGCTTGTGGATAATTATACATGTTGCTATTATTGTTTGGTATGATTTGTGATTGCATAGAACAGTTAAAATGGTCGAAAACGCCGTCGTGTGGCGTAAAACAGTCGTTGAAAAAGTTGCAGGAAATGGTGTAGGAACCGGATCGGATCGGTGGAGGGGGCCGGGTCGGGTCGTGTAGCCCACCAACGAGCCGCCTCATGTTTTCAGACCGAACCGACTCATCATCACAAATATTCAACCTTGGTGTCACGAGCCGATCTGGAGCTTGGAGAAGACCACGACCGAACCGGAGCTCGAACCCGAATCGATGAAGGCTCGACCTATGAACCAATGGAGGACCTCGACCGCTCGAGTGAAGAAGCCCGATCCGAACTGCCATTAGAGGGAGCTGATGAATCGACCGCACGAGTGAAGACATCACGAACCAAACCGAAGATGGGGACTACGAGCCAAGCTGACCTGATGCTATGGAAAGGGATAACGAATCGAACCAGGATGGCCGAACCGAACCGATGATAACTGGGTTACTACGGAACCAATGGATAGGTCTGATAGGACCAAGAAACGTCTGTTCAGGAATTGCCAATCCTCAAACGTAAGAGAGGACCGACCTTGGAGGATCCAGGGGTTGCCCAGAGTGTATAGTCCGGAGGCATTTGCTAGAGTATCTCGAAGCGGTTATGTAACACAACACCTCCTCTAGGGTCACTCACAAAGGGAATGCACTAGTTTTGGTGGAGTATTATCTAGGTAAACATGCACAGAGACATCACAAGGCAGAACATAAATAAAGCAGCGGTAGAAATAAAAACCAAATTTTTATTATTTTCCAGAAAAGAGTCATAAGCTCATATATCCAAAATACAAATTATTCCATTACATCCAGTTCATAATAAAGAAGCATAAACTTCAAACAAAAGTAAATTATTCCCCATAAATAGCAGAAGCAGCCATAGCATATCTCAAGATCAAACCGTACATGAGCTGTCAGAAAGCAAGTTGAATCCAAGCTAAGAGCTAGTGTTTCCTCCCTGAGAACCGGGGGGGAAGAAACGAAAGAAAAGGAGGCGAAAGAAAAAGGGTCAGTCATAAAGACTGGTAAGCCCTAGTGACTTTCAGTATGAAAACTAGTAAAGGTAACATAAAATGTGAAAATTGGAATTAAACATAAGGGTGATAACAGAACTGGTAGGATAATCAAGATAACAAGATAAGTCAAGTCTAGCATCGCATGTTCAAAGTTCGCTGCACCAACTGTACTAGTGTTCTAACCCATGTCAAGTATTAATCATGAAATGATCCCTTAGCCCAGTGTCATGAAGTGACCCATTACGGGGTCCTACGGTACGATCTATTAATCGATCGGCTCCCTACAAGTCCTAGCTCGTCATGTGTCTGTGTCATACGGCCCTATCCAGAAATGTAGTTACTTGTGCTAGGTCCACCATAGGGTGTATCAAGTCCTATGGTGCCAACCACCAACACGAATCATGCACGCACAGTGTAAATCTACGGGTGCCCAATGCCTGCTTTTTCAACTACGGACTACGTGCACAACCATAGCCCGCCTGAACCTACAATGGCGCACCTACTCAGCCGTTGTTCTGGTCGCTTACAATCAGCCCAGTAATCGTGCCCCACCCTGCCTAGTCCCAGGGTATCGTGATACATCTAAGTGGGTTACTGCTGAAAAGGACCGCGTAACTAGGGTTTCTAATGGGTTATGTGTTGTCATTCAAATTCGTGACTTAACCCTATCCAGATCGTGTATCAAGTTGGTTAAGTGTGTTCAAGCAGTTCATGACTTAACCCTATCAACTCATCGTGTCAAGTTGGTTAAATATATTCAAGTGGTTCATGACTTAACCCTATCATGTGGCATTAATTCATTAGTGCACGCCAACGTCTCACATTAGACTAACTATTGTGGTTACTGGATTTGCCGGGCGGTTCCGGGCAGATTCACACCACAACATAGTCTAACCTCGGGTTCTTACGTGCAATGTGACCAACTACCCACATTGGATCCTATTGTTTGCTGCCACTGGATTTGCCGGGCGGTTCCGGGCAGATTTACACTGCAAACTCAACCCAACCTCGAGTTGGCCATTTTCAAGTTTATCTAACTGTCATGCCCACGTTCAAGTTTTCATGTCTAGATTCATGTCAAGTTTTCAAGTCATGTTTCATGTCAAATCGTGTCAAGTTCATGTCCATATTCAGGTTCAAGTCATAATAACGTTCATGTTCAAGTTTAAAGCTAATTTATGTTTTACCTAGTCTACCCAAATCGTATTCCCATCGCACGTAAGTTCGAATCGATACAAATAAATCTAATAGGGAATAACATAAAAAGGAACGGGTATAATGTGGCAAAAGTGATTACTAGCATAGCATGATATGAATTGAAATAAAAGATTAAAACATTAGTGGCATATGAAATATTGGCCTCAAACATAAAGATTCCAAATCTAGCAGGATAAGGTACTAGTCAAAATAACAGTTCTCACAAGGTGATAGTATAGTCATAGTAATGACTGTCATAAGGTGATAGTATAGTCATGGTACGACTGTCATAAGGTGCTGGACATGTGACTAATAACAAATTCAACATGATAATAAGAGGGGTTTCTCTTTTTGGTTTACAACATGAATAGGCCCCAAATCAATGTCATAGCAATATTCAAGAGTCAAGATCCAAGATAAACGAGAATGAATGTTAACAGTCATCATACATAGGTTCAATTTCAATTTACATCATATTCATAATACATTTACAGTTTAATTCTGAAAATAACTGGGGCTTACAGATCGTGGTTCGAGAATTAGAAAAAGAGAGTCGATGTTGAATATGCTTAGTCAAGTCCTAATAGAAGTCCTCAAATCAGCAATTTCCTTAACGCAGTCTCAACGTAGTAGAAGCAGTCCCTCTCTCAAACTTTTCAACCAGAATTAGAGCAGCATAAGGTCAGAAAGAAATTTGGTGTAGAGAGATTGGTGTTAACGGCTGTATTTATAGGGTCAGGTCAACGAATGTGGACAGAAATGAGGCTAAATACATCAGAGTGAATCCAGCTTCAGAAATGGGCTCGGGCACCAGGTCGACCCCCAGGTCGACACTATGGTCGACCTGGTCCTGGGTAGGTCGACTACATGGTTGACCCCCAGGTCGACCTGGTCCTGGGCGGGAAATTTCCTGCCCAGTCCATTTGGAGGTTTGAAATTCGAATTTTGAATTCGAGTTGAGTCTGTTTTGAACTTGAAAATTTCTGAAAACTTCGAATGATCATAACTTGGTCATACGGACTCCGATTTTCGAAAACTCGGACTCGTTTCCAAGCAGAATTTCGAGATGAACGCAATGGCGCAACCAGTTTCCCTTGATTCTTATTTTAAAAATTAATTCTGCCTTGATTTATGGTTATTACACGTTATAAAAACATGGGTTGTTACATTCTCCCCCCTTAAAGGATTTCGTCCCCGAAATCTCTAAGTTAGGGAGGATGTGTCCTACCATCCAATCATCCATCTACTCAAAGCATCATCCATAGGCAACCATTGTCCTTAAAAGACTTCTAGTGCTGTATGAACATATGCAGAATGTGTGTGTATATGTACTTATCTAATGCAAAAGATCAGGCGGTTACTGATTCAGTAAACCTCCTTAATGCAAAATACGTTAGTGTCATGAGTCCAACATGTATGCAAATTCCTAACATAGTTCATAATCTCTACATGAGTGCACAAACATTCATCCATATGCAACATCCGAGTGATAACATAACAAGTTTCATCCATGTACAAGTATAAGCACTCATGCATATGCAACATGAAAATGTGCCTGAGCCAATCTAGTGCCTAATGTGTGTCATGCATACACTAGCAACCACTTGCAACCATTTGCAAACATCAACCATAACATGTTTTAATCACATGTTTACATCCATATGGTTCTACCTAAGGTTCTCAAGATAAGATCGAGAAGATAACAAGACAAACATAGATATTAGAAGCATGATACGAAAAGGTTTTCAAGTTTATAGGAAAAAGAGATCGAGAATGTACCCTCAAAAAGAAATGGGCAAAGCGCACGTATCTTCTCTTCGGTTTCCCAAGTTGCGTCTTCTTGGGTTTCACTCCACTGCACTTTAACTAGCTTGACTTCTCGATTTCTTAACTTCTTAATCTCCGTTCCTCAGATACGAATCGGAACTCGCCTCAATGTCACTTCTTTTTCCACTTCTACGTCTTCAAGGATGTTTGGCTCAACCACTTCGGCTGACTCATGCAAACACTTCCGGAGATGCGAGACGTGAAAGACGTTGTGCACCCCAGCCAGCTTCTCGGGTAAGTCTACCTTATAGGCCATCCGTCCAATCCTCTCAACGATAGGGAGCGGTCTTATGAACCTTGGTGCTAGCTTTCCAACTACTCCAAAGTGAACTACATTGCGTAATGGAGAAACTTTTACAAAGACCATATCTCCGACTTCGAACTCTAGGTCTGTCCTTCCCTGGTCCGCATAAGATTTCTGTCTATCTTGGGCCGTTTTCATACGTCTTCGTATCAACTCACTCTTCTCAGAAGTGTCCCTTATCATATCAGGCCCAAGTATAAGTCTGTCTGTCGTCTCCCACCAACAAGTTAGCGACTTGCACGGTCTTCCATACAGGGCTTCGAACGGTGCCATTCCGATGCTAGCTTGGTAACTGTTATTATGTGCAAACTCCACGAGAGGAAGATGGTCTTCCCAAGTACCACCAAAGTCAAGAATTCATAGCCTCAGGAGATCTTCTAGTACCCTATTTACCCTTTCGATTTGTCCATCCGTTTGTGGGTGATAGGCCATGCTTAAGTTCAGTCGTGTTCCCATTGCTTCTTGCAGACTTGTAACAACCAGTATTTTTAAATAACATGTTATAACATAAACCAAGGCAAAATTAAATGATAAAATCCGAATCAAGGGAAATGGGCTGTGCCATTGCGTTCGTCTCGGAAAAATACGCGAAATAGAGTCCGAGTTTTCGAAAATCGGAGTCCGTATGACCAAGTTATGGCCCGTCAAAGTTTTCAGAAAATTTCAAGTTCAAAAACAGTTCAAATTTGAATTCAGAATTCAAATTCAGCCAAGCAGAAGAGGCGGGAAAAATTCCCGCCACCCCCAAGTCGACTTGGGAGTCGACACACCCCAGGTGGTGTCGACTGCCCAGTCGACACCCCTGTCGACTTGGGTGGTCGGCCAGTCTGGTCTGGGTGCACCTGACTTGTTCCTCAGGGCATGTTTGGAGGCTTATGACGGATTTTAATGGCTCAGATCTGAACTAGGGTTAATCCTATGGCCTAAACTAACCTAATCTTCTATAAAAAGACCCTAAGACCTAGCCTAAACCCTCACTAATCATTCCTACAACTAAACTATGCCAAAATGTTTCTTGATCATGGCCTCCATCTTCATAACATGGCCTCCATCCTCTTCATGAAAGTTTGAGTGTCCTAAGCTAGTAAAAGAGCCACCTTTCTTCATCAAAACAAGGATCTTTCTTCATACAAATCAAAGGAGCTTCTTGTTTCTCAATACAACTTGGAGCTTGTATTCATTTGGGGTTTTTAGTGTGCTAGTGTGGCTTCGTCTCAATTTATTTTATTTTGTAAGTCTTCATAGCATTGTAAGCCCTATACTACTCTTAGATTCTAACTATGAAGTTAAATATGACATGTTGCAAGTTTGAGTTTGGGCTTAAGTATGATTTGTGCTTTGATTATATCATGATATGCATAGGTTTATCCTATGCATGTTTGTAAAGCTATCACCTTGACTTTGTGCATAGAAAGCTATGAGCTTTGATTTGAAATGTTGCATAAAGCAACATAGAAACTCTCATAACCCTTATGTTATCTTACATATGATGTTATGTGCGAATCACTAGCTATCATCCTATGTTATTTATGGCCATGTTTCACCTATTTGGCTAAAGTTGATATCATGCATGTTATGAGGCTTATAATGTAATATGCAAGTTTATGAACACATTTGCCTCATATGCCACCATGTTTAACTTGTGGCCAAACCTTAACCCCTCATGTTCCTTAATATGCTATTATGCATGCTTGTGGCCAAATCACCCTTATGCTATTATGCATGCTTGTGGCCAAATCACCCTTATGTTATTTGATATGTTTGAGGCCAAGTCACTTTTTATGCTATCATACATGTTGAGGCCATATGCTAGTATGTTGAACCCCCTTTGGCCTCAAATATCACCATGTTTAACTTGTGATAGACTTTGCCACCTTACGCCCACCTTGTCATATTGTCATGTTCCCTCTTTGATCTATTTGCGTTGGAGCGAATTTACGTGCGATGGGAATACGTTAGGGGTAGTTGGGAAAACTTAAATAACATGAAAACATGACTTGAAAATGTGACATGAAAGTTTGACATGTGTTTATGCTTGAAAACATGAACGTGGACATGACATGTAGAAAACATGAAAGTGGCCAACTCGAGGTTGGGTTGAGTTTGTAGCATAAATCTACCCGGAACCGACCGACTTAACTAGTGGCTACAAACAATAGGACCCAATGTGAGTAGTTGGTCATATCGCACTTAAAACCCGAGGTTAGACTAGGTTGTGGTGTAAAGCTACCCGGACACGCCCGGCATAACTAGTAACCACAACAAAGTCTAATGTGAGAGGTTGGGTGCATTAAGTTAATTAATGCCACATGGTAGGGTTAAGTCATGGACTACTTGAATACATAACCAAGTAAACACGATGGGTTGGTAGGGTTAAGTCATGGACTACTTGAATACTTAACCAATTAAACACGATATATTGATAGGGTTAAGTCATGAACTGCTTGAATAAACTTGACCGACTCAATACATGGTTAGGATAGGGTTAACCACACTTAACCCGCTTGAAATCCTAGTTACGAGGTCCTTTTCAGCCGTAACCCACTTGGGAGTATCTGGATACCCTGGACTAGGCTACGGTGGGGCACGATTACTGGACTGATTGTAAGAGACCAAAAGAAACGGCTGAATGGTGCACCGGTTGTTCAAGCAGACCATGGTCGTGCACATTAAGTCCGGAGTTGAACATGGGCACCAGTAGGTTTAGACTGTGCGTGCTTGAATTGTGTCTGTGGTTTACACCTTAGGGCTGGATACACCCTGGGGTGGACCTTGCACAGTTAACTACATTCCATGATTAAGCCGTATGACACCGATACACGACGAGTTAGGCTTATAGGGAGTCGATCGACTAGACCGAGTAGTTGGACCTTGATTTAGGTCACCTCATGATATTGGGCCAGCTTTGGGCCAAGGGATCATTTCTTGTTTATACTTGACATGGATTGGAATACTAGTACACACTTGGTGCAACCTAACCTTTTATATGCGATGCCACACTTGATCTATCTTGTTAACTTTTCACCATGCCAGTTATCATCCTATGTTTCATCTCTGTTTTACATGTCCAGTTAACTTTACTAGTTTTTATACTAATAGTAGGTAGGAGTTACCAGTCTTTTTGACTGACCCGTTTTCTTTCGCCTCTTTTCTTCCGTTCCCCCCCCCCCCCCCAGGTTTACAGGGTGGGAACACTAGTACCTAGCTTGGATCTTTAGCTGCTTTTCTGGATAGCTCATGTACGGTTTGGACTTGAGCATGCTATGGCCTTATTCTACTTTGGGGATAGTTTACTTTATGTTATTTCCAGTTTTCAGTTTATGTTTTTCTAGACTTTGTTTTGTGGAAAATAATGACTCAGTACTTTGATGTAACTTGACTATGGTTTTGAAATACTAGTTTTATCCGCTGCTTTACTTACTCTGTTTTACTTATATGTTCAGTTTTGTGATATCTGCATGCATGTTTACCTCGTTTAACGCCCCTCCAAAGCCAGTGTACTTGCAAGAGTGACCCTGGCGGAGGTGGGGTGTTACATTTGGTATCAGAGCATAAGGTTTACGAGATTGGACAAAAGGTTTTTAAAACTTACCGTTTGAAAAACTATTTTCAAAACCAATTAATTATTTTCCAAGAAAAGTCTAGTTTATTTTAAAAGGCTATTCCTCAAAAGCCATTAGCACTATCCTTTGTTTCCTCGATCTCAATCTATCTTTTTCTTCGTTTCAGTATAGCCGATAATTTTGCCATTATGGAGGGCGTACCAGTACCTATTTGGTTTAGAAGGTACATGGAGGCAAGGGCGAATGAAGCCGGCCCCGCGGACATTCCTCCTCCTTCCCCCGTGGCTAACATTCCTCCCCCTCCCGTAGCTGAGGTTCCTCCTCCTCCTCCTCAGTATCCACAAGCGGATTTTGCGAAGATTTGTAAGGACTTTAAGGCGATGGGTGGCAAGAATTTTATTGGGACAGAGACTTATGTTGAGGCAAGAAACTGGTTAAAGGAAACTGAAGACCTCTTTGCTATCTTTGATATAGAAGACCGTAGGAAAGTTCTGTTAGCGGTATGGCTGTTGAAAGGGGAAGCTGCATATTGGTGGGTAGTCACCACCACTACTAGGCCAATTCAGACTTGGGATGACTTTAGGAGAAGGTTCAGATTGAGGTTTCTATCATCGACAGAAGAGAACCTTCAGATGGAGAGGTTCCTATCTCTAAAGCAAGGGGACATGACAGTTAGGGAAAACGTGGATACGTTTAATCAAGTTGCTCGGTTCGGTCTAGACTTGGTTAACACAGCTCAGAAATAAACCCTACGCTTTGCTCTAGGATTGAATGAGCCATTGCGCGGTTTGGCCATGTCTCATATACCCATGGGGGCGACCTTCGAGAGTTTGGTGAATATGGCCCTGCTTCAAGAGGAAGATAAGAGTGGCAAGAAGAAGGTCAAGGCAAACAAGTCTCAAGGCAAGAAGGAAGATTCCAAAAAAGGAGACAAGAACAACAAGAAGGGAAACAAGGCCAACAACAACAAGGCAAAGGACACAAGAAAGTGCAACTTCTGTAGGATCACTGGGCACATAGTCAAAGACTATAGGAAGAAGAAGAGGAAATTGGACAAATGCTTTCATTGTGGAGAGTCTGGACACTATAGTAAGGATTGCCCGAAAAAGCGAGGACAAGGGAAAAGGCAAATTCAGCGAGCAGGACCCTCTGGAGGGCAGTTGCAGGCTCCCCTCGCTCTTCCAGCTTTTGATCGAGGTAGTGTTTCTATAGAAAGTCATGTTTATATTTCTGATTTCCCTATTCCTACCTTATTTGATTCTGGCGCATCGCATAGTTTTATTTCTGATCTTGTTGAAAGTTTGCACCTAAGTACTAGTCTAGTTGAAAATCCCGTTAGTATTTCAAATCCGATTGGGGGTTCCGCCCATCTATCTGCGATTTGTGTGGATTTGAAAATCTCTATCTTGAGCGTGGAACTCATGTGTAATGCTTATGTTCTCGGGTTTATGGGATACGGGTTGATTTTGGTCATGGGTTTGTTGTCCAGTTATGGAGCAATTCTTGACTTCGAACATAGGGTTGCGAGGCTCATGACTTGCCTCGGTAATACCCTCGAAATCTCGTGTGACCTTTAGGGTTCCGTGATGATTAGTTATCTAGAATCCCTTGGCACTTTTTGGAAATTTGTAATCCAATCGAGTAGTGTTCGCCACTAAGGCGGATAGTCCATTCCGCTTAAGAAGGGGTTATAGAAATCACCTTAGTAAGTACATTTGGCAACATGGATTGACATTTGTTTTCAAGAGATAGTTTTTCTGCGTGGAATACCGTATGGTATGTAAACGAGATCCAGGATTCACTAACGAATTTTGGAAAGCTTACAGGAAAACCATGAGCACGCAGTTGTAGCCAAGTATTTTTAGGAAAAGAATAAGTGGATGTGGAACGAGAGGCAACGGTGAAACGATTTCCAACTCATATTTGGAAACTATGGAATTGTGAAGTTAAAAGACGGTCAAGGCACGATGGGATTAAGCACAAGAAAATGCGACTTAGGGGATTGAAGACTAGATACGCGCATTATATCTCTTTTTAAGAGTATGTCCTTGACCCCTACTATTCTGTGGAGCTTACTCGCATGCTATCTTTTAAGTATATCCTCTCGGTCCTATTCTCAATCTTAGTTCTGTTGCAAACCACATAAGGAGTATGACTCGCCTGTTTATGATATATAGATGGGGTGAAGATGTCCATTAAGATGACCAAACTATTTGGGCTTTATGGGATATGGGTCATAGTTGATAGACTTACGAAGAGCACCCATTTCATTCCAGTAAAGAACAAGAGGGCCGCATCAGGTCTAGCATCTGTTTATCTTCGAGAGATAGTGCGATTGCATGGAGTTCCTTCTAGCATAGTTAGCGATCGTGACCCAATCTTCACTAGCCAGTTCTGGAATAGTTTGCAAGAAGCGATGGGTACGCGATTGAATCTAGGTACGGCCTATCACCCACAGACGGATGGCCAGACCAAAAGGGTGAAGAGGGTACTAGAAGATCTGTTGAGGCTATGCATTCTTGACTTTGGTGGTACTTGGGAAGACCACCTCCCTCTTGTAGAGTTTGCTTATAATAATAGCTATCAAGCTAGCATAGGGATGGCACCATTTGAAGCTCTGTATGGAAGGCCGTGTAGGTCACCATCTTGTTGGTGGGAGACAACGGATAGGCTTATACTTGGGCCCGATCTGATACGGGACACATCCGAGAAAGTTGAATTGGTGAGAAGACGGATGAAAGTGGCCCAAGACAGACAGAAATCCTATGCTGACAAGCGAAGGACAGATTTGGAATTCGAAGTTGGAGATATGGTTTTCGTGAAGGTTTCTCCTTTGCGAAACGTGGTTCGTTTTGGAGCAGTTGGAAAGATAGCACCAAGGTTCGTAGGACCCTTCCCTATCATAGAGAGAATTGGGAAGATGGCCTATAAGGTGGAATTGCCCGAGAAGCTGGCCGGAGGGCATAATGTCTTTCGTGTCTCGCATCTCCGAAAATGCCTATATGAGTCAGCCGAGGTAGTTGAACCAAGTATTCTTGAAGACATGGAGGTAGAGAAAGAGGCGACCTTGAGGCAAGCACCGATTCGTATCTTGGGAACGGAGATCAAGAAGCTGAGGAATCGAGAAGTCGAGTTAGTAAAGGTTCAGTGGAGTGAAGCCGAAGAGGACGCAACTTGGGAAACCGAGGAGAAGATGCGCGCGCTTCACCCATTTCTTTTTGAGGGTACATTCTCGATCTCTTTCCCTAGCCAGCATATCTTTCTTTCACTATCCATGTTTATCTTGTTAACCTTGTCATGAGAACCTTAGGTAGAAACCCTTTGGATGAAACATGTATTTGAAACATGTTATGCTTGATGTTTGCAAGTGGTTGCAAGTGTTTGCAAGTGGATACTCGTGGATGCATGATACACATTAGGCACTAAGATCGGCTCACACACTTTCATATTACATATGCATGAGTGCTTATACTTATTCATGGATGAAACTTGTTATGCTATCACGTGGATGTTGCATATGGATGAATGTTATGTGCACTCATATAGAGATTATGAAGTATGTTAGGAATTTGCATACATATGGACTCATTTCACTAACATACTTTGCATTAAGGAGGTTTACTGAATCAGTAACCGCCTGATTTTCGCATTAGATAAGTACATATACACACACCTCTGCATATGATCATACAGCATTTAGAATCTTTTAAGGACAATGTTTACTTGTGGATGATGTTTAGAGTAGATGGATGATGGATGGTAGGATATGTTCTTCCTAACTTGAAGATTTCGGGGACGAAATCCTTTAAGGAGGGGAGAATGTAACAACCCGTATTTTTAAATAACATGTTATAACATAAACCAAGGAAGAATTAAATGATAAATCCGAATCAAGGGAAACGGGCTATGCCATTGCGTTCGTCTCGGAAAAATACGCGAAATAGAGTCCGAGTTTTCGAAAATCGGAGTCCGTATGACCAAGTTATGGCCCGTCAAAGTTTTCAGAAAATTTCAAGTTCAAAAACAGTTCAAATTTGAATTCAGAATTCAAATTCAGTCAAGCAGAAGAGGCGGGAAAAATTCCCGCCACCCCCAAGTCGACTGGGGAGTCGACTTGGGAGTCGACACACCCCAGGTGGTGTCGACTGCCCAGTCGACACACCTGTCGACTTGGGTGGTCGGCCAGTCTGGCCTGGGTGCACCTGACTTGTTCCTCAAGGCATGTTTGGAGGCTTGTGACGGATTTTAATGGCTCAGATCTGAACTAGGGTTAATCCTATGGCCTAAACTAACCTAATCTTCTATAAAAAGACCCTAAGACCTAGCCTAAACCCTCATTAATCATTCCAACAACTAAACTATGCCAAAACGTTTCTTGATCATGGCCTCCATCTTCATAACATGGCCTCCATCCTCTTCATGAAAGTTTGAGTGTCCTAAGCTAGTAAAAGAGCCACCTTTCTTCATCAAAACAAGGATCTTTCTTCATACAAATCAAAGGAGCTTCTTGTTTCTCAAGACAACTTGGAGCTTGTATTCATTTGGGGTTTTTAGTGTGCTAGTGTGGCTTCGTCTCAATCTTATTTTATTTTATAAGTCTTCATAGCATTGTAAGCCCTATACTACTCTTAGATTCTAACTATGAAGTTAAATATGACATGTTGCAAGTTTGAGTTTGGGCTTAAGTATGATTTGTGCTTTGATTCTATCATGATATGCATAGATTTATCCTATGCATGTTTGTAAAGCCATCACCTTGACTTTGTGCATAGAAAGCTATGAGCTTTGATTTGAAATGTTGCATAAAGCAACATAGAAACTCTCATAACCCTTATTTTATCTTGCATATGATGTTATATGTGAATCACTAGCTATCATCCTATGTTATTTATGGCCATGTTTCACCTATTTTGCTAAAGTTGATATCATGCATGTTATGAGGCTTATAATGTAATATGCAAGTTTATGAACACATTTGCCTCATATGCCACCATGTTTAACTTGTGGCCAAACCTTAACCCCTCATGTTCCTTAATATGCTATTATGCATGCTTGTGGCCAAATCACCCTTATGCTATTATGCATGCTTGTGGCCAAATCACCCTTATGCTATTATGCATGCTTGTGGCCAAATCACCCTTATGTTATTTGATATGTTTGAGGCCAAGTCACTTTTTTTGCTATCATACATGTTGAGGCCATATGCTAGTATGTTGAACCCCCTTCGGCCTCAAATATCACCATGTTTAACTTGTGATAGACTTTGCCACCTCACGCCCACCTTGTCATATTGTCATGTTCCCTCTTTGATCTATTTGCGTTGGAGCGAATTTACGTGCGATGGGAATACAATAGGGGTAGTTGGGCAAACTTAAATAACATGAAAACATGACTTGAAAATGTGACATGAAAGTTTGACATGTGTTTATGCTTGAAAACATGAACGTGGACAAGACATGTAGAAAACATGAAAGTCGCCAACTCGAGGTTGGGTTGAGTTTGTAGCATAAATCTACCCGGAACCGACCAGCTTAACTAGTGGCTACAAACAATAGGACCCAATGTGAGTAGTTGGTCATATCGCACTTAAAACCCGAGGTTAGACTAGGTTGTGGTGTAAAGCTACCCGGACCCGCCCGGCTTAACTAGTAACCACAACAAAGTCTAATGTGAGAGGTTGGGTGCATTAAGTTAATTAATGCCACATGGTAGGGTTAAGTCATGGACTACTTGAATACTTAACCAATTAAACACGATGGGTTGGTAGGGTTAAGTCATGGACTACTTGAATACTTAACCAATTAAACATGATGTATTGATAGGGTTAAGTCATGAACTGCTTGAATACACTTGACCGACTCAATACATGGTTCGGACAGGGTTCACCACACTTAACCCGCTTGAAATCCTAGTTACGAGGTCCTTTTCAGCCGTAACCCACTTGGGAGTATCTGGATACCCTGGACTAGGCTAGGGTGGGGCACGTACTGGACTGATTGTAAGAGACCAAAAGAAACGGCTGAATGGTGCACCGGTTGTTCAGGCGGACCATGGTCGTGCACATTAAGTCCGGAGTTGAACATGGGCACCAGTAGGTTTAGACTGTGCGTGCTTGAATTGTGTCTGTGGTTTACACCTTAGGGCTGGATACACCCTGGGTTGGACCTTGCGCAGTTAACTACATTCTATGATTAAGCCGTATGACACCGATACACGACGAGTTAGGCTTATAGGGAGCCGATCGACTAGACCGAGTAGTTGGACCTTGATTTAGGTCACCTCATGATATTGGGACAGCTTTGGGCCAAGGGATCATTTCTTGTTTATACTTGACATGGATTGGAATACTAGTACACACTTGGTGCAGCCTAACCTTGTATATGCGATGCCACACTTGATCTATCTTGTTAACTTTTCACCATGCCAGTTATCATCCTATGTTTCATCTCTGTTTTACATGTCCAGTTAACTTTACTAGTTTTTATACTAATAGTAGGTAGGACTTACCAGTCTTTTTGATTGACCCATTTTCTTTCGCCTCTTTTCTTCCGTTCCCCCCCCCCCCCAGGTTTACAGGGTGGGAGCACTAGTACCTAGCTTGGATCTTTAGCTGCTTTTCTGGATAGCTCATGTACGGTTTGGACTTGAGCATGCTATGGCCTTATTCTACTTTGGGGATAGTTTACTTTATGTTATTTCCAGTTCTCAGTTTATGTTTTTCTAGACTTTGTTTTGTGGAAAATAATGACTCAGTACTTTGCTGTAACTTGACTATGGTTTTGAAATACTAGTTTTATCCGCTGCTTTACTTACTCTGTTTTACTTATATGTTCGGTCTTGTGATATCTGCATGCATGTTTACCTCGTTTAACGCTCCTCCAAAGCTAGTGTACTTGCAAGAGTGACCCTGGCGGAGGTGGGGTGTTACAAGACTATTCCAGAACTGGCTAGTGAAAATCGGGTCATGATCACTGACTATACTAGAAGGAACTCCGGGCAATCGTACTATCTCTTGAAGGTAAATAGACGCTAGCCCTGTTGCGGTCCTCTTGCTCTTCACTGGAATGAAGTGAGCACTTTTCGTGAGTCTATCAACTATGACCCATATGCTAGTATTTCCCTTCCTAGACCTAGGCAGTCCATCCATGAAATCCATCGAGATACTCTCCCATTTCCATTGCGGAACCTCCAAAGGATGTAATAGCCCACCAGGCTTCTTCGACTCGGCCTTTACTTGTTGGCACACCATGCACTTCGAAACGAACTCTGCCACGTCCTTTTTCATTCCAACCCAAAAAAAATGCGTTTCATATCCCTGTACATCTTATCCCCTACGGGATGGATAGTCATCTTCGAGTGGTGCACTTCTTCGAGAACTCCCCTTACTAAGTCTCCCACTTGTGGGACACATAGCCTTCCATCATGCCTTAGCCATCCCTTGTCATCTATGGCATACCTACTGAGGTGACTTGACGTCTCATCCCTAATCAGCTTGTCCATGATTTCAACTATCTGTGGGTCTTCCTTCTATGAAGTCCCTACTTGGTCTAGAAGTGTAGGTCTTAGCTCAAGAGATGCTAACGTAGCAGTCAATGACTCAACAGCAGGTGTAAAATCAAAGGTTGCTATAAACTCAAGGCTTTTCATTTAAACAAACAAGGGGCTCAAAGTCAACCTTTTTCTACTTAGCGCGTCCGCCACCACATTACCCTTGCCAGGGGTATAAGCTATATCGAAGTCATATGATGCTAAGAACTCCATCCACCGCTGTTGTCTCAGATTCAAGTCTTTTTGTGAGAAGAGGTACTTAAGCGATTTGTGGTCGGTATACAGCTCGAACCTCTCCCCTAGAAGATAATGGCGCCAAGCTTTAAGTGCAAAAACAATCGCGGCCAATTCCAAGTCATGCGTGGGATAGTTTTTCTCATGAACTTTAAGTTGTCTGCCCCCGTAGCATATTACTCTTCCTTCCTGCATTAGGACAGTGCCTAATCCCGTGCCGCACGCATCTGTGTACACGGTAAACATCTTACCTCCATCGGGTAATGCTAAAACTGGAGCTGTGGTGAGGGCTCTCTTAAGTCTCTGAAAAGCAGCGTCACATTCTATGTCCCATGCAAAAGGTAGGTTCTTCTTTGTTAATTTACTAAGAGGGGCTGAAATCTTAGCGAAGTCCTTAATGAACTTCCTGTAGTAGCCCGCTAAACTGAGAAAACTCCTCACCTCCGTTGCATTCTTAGGAATTTTCCAGTCCTGTACTGCAACTACCTTTACGGGGTCCACGGCTACGCCTTGCTTAGAAACTACATGTCCAAGGAACCGAACTTCCTTCCTCCAAAAATGGCATTTGGAGAACTTAGCCTCTAACTGGTGTGATCTAAGTGTTTCCATGACTTCCTTGAGATGTCTAGCATGCTCCTCTTCATCTTTTGAGAAGATCAAAATATCATCCACGAAAACTACCACAAACTTGTTAAGAAACTCCCGAAACACCCTGCTCATCAAATCTACAAAGTACGCGGGTGCATTCGTTAACCCAAACGGCATGACAAGCCATTCGAAGAACCCATCTGGAGTCCTAAACGCAGTTTTGTCAATGTTATCCTCAGCTACTCTAAGCTGATGGAATCCTGTGCCTTGATCGAGTTGAGAGAAAACAGATGCTCCCACAAGCTGGTCAAACAAATCGTCGATTCTTGGTAGTGGGTGCCTATTTTTCTTTGTCAGCTTGTTTAACTCACGATAATCTACGCACAGACGAAGCGATCCATCCGCCTTAGTAGCGAATACCACCGGAGCACCCCATTCAGAAATTCTTCGTCTTATGGAATTTTTCTCAAGCAACTCGTTAATTTGTTTACTGAGCTCTCTTCTTTCTCGCGGGGCCATGTGCCTAACGAGCAATGAAACTGGCTTGGCATTATCAACAAGATAAATTCGGAACTCTATCTCTCGTTTAGGAGGTAATCCCCTCACTTCATCAAAGACATCTGGATATTCTCGGACAACTCTTACAGATTGCAAATTATCGTCGGACGAGTCAAGGGATTCAAGATAACATAACATGACCGGACCCTTTGGGTTACAAGAAATTTCAAAGGTATTGCCAAGGCGAGTCATGAGCCTCACTACCCTTCGTTCACAATCAAGAATGGCTCCATAATCAGACAGCCAATCCATCCCTAGGATCAAACCGTATCCCATGAACCCGAGAACATAAGCATTACACGTGAATTCTACGCTTAAGATAGATATCCTCAAATCCACACACATTATAGATAAATGGGCGGAGCCCCCAATTGGATTTGAAACTATAACGGGATCCTCAACCAGACTAGTACTTAGGTGCAGATTTTCAACAATATCAGAAGAAATAAAAGTATGCGATGCGCTAGAGTCAAATAAAGTTCGAACAGGAAAGTCAGAAATGTAAACAAGGCTTTCTACGGAAATATTACTACCTCGGTCAGGAGCTGGAGTGGTGTTGAGAGCATGCAACTACCCTCCAGAAGGTCCTGCTCGTTGGGTCTGTCCTTGCCCCTGTCCTTGCTTCTTAGGGCAATCCTTGCTGATGTGTCCAGTATCTCCACAATGAAAGCATTCACCCAACTTCCTCTTCTTCCTTCTACAGTCTTTAGCTAGATGTCCAGTAATACCACAGAAGTTGCACTTCCTCGTCTCACGTGATTTGTTGTTGCTCTTGTTATTCTTATTATTCTTGTTGTTCCCCTTCTTGAAGTTAGCTTTCTTATTCTGAGTCTCGTTAGGCTTAACCTCCTTCTTGCTATTCTTGGCTTCCTCATGAAGTAGACCATATCTACTAAGCTTTCAAAGGTCTCCCCCGTGGGTATATGAGTTAGGGCCAAGCTGTGTAGTGGCTCGTTCAATCCTCGAGCAAAGCATACAGCCTTTTTCTGGGCTGTGTTGACCAAATCCAAACCGAACCGAGCAAGCTGATTAAACTTATTCATGTACTCCCTCACGGACATATCGCCTTGGTTGAGTTCTAGGAACCTCTCCATCTGAAGGTTCTCCTCTGCTGACGATAAGAATTTAAGCCCAAACCTCTCTCTAAAGTATGCCCAAGTCTCAACTGGCCTGGTAGCGTTGGTGACTTCCCACCAAAATGCAGCTTCCTCTTTCAACAACCATGCTACCAACTGAACTTTCCTATGGTCCTCCATATCAAAGATAATGAACAAGTCTTCTGTTTCCTTTAGCCAGTTTCGTGCCTCAACAAAGTTTTCAGTTCCAATGAAGTTCTTGCCGCCCATTGCTTTAAAGTCTTTGCATATTTTGGCAAAGGCGGTACCAGGAGGAGGAGGAGGAATCGCAGCCACAGGGGGAGGAGGAGGAGGGAAGTCTGCCATGCCCGCATCGTTGTCCCTAGCTTCTAAGTACCTTTGGAACCATCCAGGCACGGGTATTCCCTCAGGAAGGTTAAGATCGTCCATGCTGAAAAACGAAAAGAAAAGATTCAAACGAGGAAACAAAGGGAAGCGCTAATGGCTTCTTGGGGAATAACCTTTTTAAACATAAAACTTTTCTTGAAAAATGCTTCTTTACAAATGGTTTTGAAAACAGTTTCAGAAGGTTTTTAAAACTTTTGCCCAGCCTAGTAACCTTCTGCTCTGATACCAAATGTAACACCCCACCTCCGCTAGGGTCACTCACAAAGAGAATGCACTAGTTTTGGTGGAGTATTATCTAGGTAAACATGCACAGAGATATCACAAGGCAGAACATAAATAAAGCAGCGGTAGAAATAAAAACCAACTTTTTATTATTTTCCAGAAAAGAGTCATAAGCTCATATATCCAAAATACAAATTATTCCATTACATCCAGTTCATAATAAAGAAGCATAAACTTCAAACAAAAGTAAATTATTTCCCATAAATAGCAGAAGCAGCCATAGCATAGCTCAAGACCAAACCGTACATGAGCTGTCAGAAAGCAAGTTGAATCCAAGCTAAGAGCTAGTGTTTCCTCCCTGAGAACCTAGGGGGAAGAAACGAAAGAAAAAGAGGCGAAAGAAAAAGGGTCAGTCATAAAGACTGGTAAGCCCTAGTGACTTTCAGTATGAAAACTAGTAAAGGTAACATGATATGTGAAAACTGGAATTAAACATAAGGGTGATAACAGAACTGGTAGGATAATCAAGATAACAAGATAAGTCAAGTCTAGCATCGCATGTTCAAGGTTCACTGCACCAACTGTACTAGTGTTCTAACCCATGTCAAGTATTAATCATGAAATGATCCCTTAGCCCAGTGTCATGAAGTGACCCATTACGGGGTCCTACGGTACGATCTATTAATCGATCGGCTCCCTACAAGTCCTAGCTCGTCATGTGTCTATGTCATACGGCCCTATCCAGAAATGTAGTTACCTGTGCTAGGTCCACCATAGGGTGTATCAAGTCCTATGGTGCCAACCACTGACACGAATCAAGCACGCACAGTGTAAATCTACGGGTGCCCAATGCCTGCTTTTTCAACTCCGGACTACGTGCACGACCATAGCTCGCCCGAACCTACAATGGCGCACCTACTCAGTCGTCGTTCTAGTCGCTTACAATCAGTCCAGTAATCGTGCCCCACCCTGCTTAGTCCCAGGGTATCGTGATACATCTAAGTGGGTTACTGCTGAAATGGACCGCGTAACTAGGGTTTCTAATGGGTTAAGTGTTGTCATTCAAATTCGTGACTTAACCTTATCCAGATCGTGTATCAAGTTGGTTAAGTGTGTTCAAGCAGTTCATGACTTAACCCTATCAAGTCATCGTGTCAAGTTGGTTAAGTATATTCAAGTGGTTCATGACTTAACCCTATCATGTGGCATTAATTCATTAGTGCATGCCAACCTCTCACATTAGACTAACTATTGTGGTTACTGGATTTGCCGGGCGGTTCCGTGCAGATTTACACAACAACATAGTCTAACCTCGGGTTTTTACATGCAATATGACCAACTTCCCACATTGGATCCTATTGCTTGCAGCCACTGGATTTGCCGGGCGGTCCCGGGCAGATTTACACTGCAAACTCAACCCAACCTCGAGTTGGCCATTTTCAAGTTTATCTAACTGTCATGCCCACGTTCAAGTTTTCATGTCTAGATTCATGTCAAGTTTTCAAGTCATGTTTCATGTCAAATCGTGTCAAGTTCATGTCCATATTCAGGTTCAAGTCATAATAACGTTCATGTTCAAGTTTAAAGCTAATTTATGTTTTACCTAGTCTACCCAAATCGTATTCCCATCGCACGTAAGTTCGAATCGATACAAATAAATCTAATAGGGAATAACATAAAAAGGAACGGGTATAATGTGGAAAAAGTGATTACTAGCATAGCATGATCTGACTTGAAATAATAGATTAAAACATTACTAGCATATGAAATATTGGCCTCAAACATAAAGATTCCAAATCTAGCAGGATAAGGTACTAGTCAAAATAACAGTTCTCACAAGGTGATAGTATAGTCATAGTAATGACTGTCATAAGGTGATAGTATAGTCATGGTACGACTGTCATAAGGTGCTGGACATGTGACTAATAACAAATTCAACATGATAATAAGAGGGGTTTCTCTTTTTGGTTTACAACATGAATAGGCCCCAAATCAATGTCATAGCAATATTCAAGAGTCAAGATCCAAGATAAACGAGAATGAATGTTAACAGTCATCATACATAGGTTCAATTTCAATTTACATCATATTCATAATACATTTACAGTTTAAATCTGAAAATAACTGGGGCTTACAGATCATGGTTCGAGAATTAGAAAAAGAGAGTCGATGTTGAATATGCTTAGTCAAGTCCTAATAGAAGTCCTCAAATCAGCAATTTCCTTAACGCAGTCTCAACGTAGTAGAAGCAGTCCCTCTCTCAAACTTTTCAACCAGAATCAGAGCAGCATAAGGTCAAAAAGAAATTTGGTGTAGAGAGACTGGTGTTAGGGGCTGTATTTATAGGGTCAGGTCAAAGAATGTGGACAGAAATGAGGCCAAATACATCAGAGTGAATCCAGCTTCAGAAATGGGCTCGGGCACAAGGTCGACCCCCAGGTCGACACTATGGTCGACCTGGTCCTGGGTAGGTCGACTACATAGTTGACCCCTAGGTCGACCTGGTCCTGGGCCGGAAATTTCCCGCCCAGTCCATTTGGAGGTTTGAAATTCGGATTTTGAATTCGAATTGAGTCTGTTTTGAACTTGAAAACTTCTGAAAACTTCGAATGGTCATAACTTGGTCATACGGACTCCGATTTTCGAAATCTCGTACTCGTTTTCAAGCAGAATTTCGAGATGAACGCAATGGCGCAACCCGTTTCCCTTTATTCTTATTTTAAAAATTAATTCTGCCTTGATTTATGGTTATTACACGTTTTAAAAACATGGGTTGTTACAGGTTAGGAGTACATACCTTGTAACACCCCGTGAATTCTATAACTGCGAAACTCACAAATTAAAGTATAATTAATTTCAAATCAAAGAACTAAGGGAAACGGGATACTCCATTGCGTTCGTCTCGGAAAAATACGCGAAATAGAGTCCGAGTTTTTGAAAAACGGATATCGTATGAAGAAGTTATGGACGAACGAAGTTGGGCGAAAAACCGGAAAACGGGTCAGAATGCACTGGCGCACTTGGGAAGTGCGCCAGAACAAAAATGCACTGGCGCACCTGTGAAGTGCGCTAGTACATTTTTGACCTGGCGCACCTGCCAAGTGCGCCCAGGTCAAAAATGACCTGCTGGCCAGGTCTGGTCAAGCCCTGGCTGGCCAGGTCTGGGTTTGGCCGATTTTCAGAAGCTTGCTTTGTCATTAGGGCTAGGTGGCGGGTTCTAATTGGTCTCTCTATCTAATGAATGGCTACGATCTAACCTAGCAACATCAATGGCCCTAATCAATTCCTAACCTCTATATAAACAACCCTAGACTAAACCCTAATCTATTCATTCAAATTAAGAGCATAGCCGCCATGTTGCTGAGGAACGACTAAGAGTAGCCGCCAACTAGAGAGAGAGGATTAGGGAGAGAGTTCTAAAGCCTAAAGCAATTCAAGCGACCTAAAGCTAATCAATTCAACAAAGGAATCATATCTCTTAATTAGAGAATTCGCCGCAACCATTGTAAGTAGAGTATTACTTTGGTATGAACAAATGATTGTGTAGATATGTATGCTTGAATTGTGGCAATAAAATTCATATTTGTGCGTTCTTATCAATTTATATACGTTTGGATATTCTGAATTATGTCATTCAATTATAAAGAACTACATGCGGTAGTTCTATGCAAATATACGTTTGGAATATTGCGCAAATTATGTAATCTATGTTGAAGCTACATGTATGTAGTTGATTGAAATTTATGCAAGTTTGAGACTTTGTTATTATGCCATCATGATGTATATTCTTGTACATGAATCATTTTGCAAGTAATTGAAACAAGTTTGGTTGTTATAGTTCATATGAAACTATGTTGGAATTTTGACACCATAATCCATGTATTAAGTCATGCTTTTGCAAAACTTGTGAATATGGCTAGGCTATGAATGATATTTGGTATAATTGAAATCCATGATTAAGTCTATCTTGTTTAAAAGAATTATATGATGACATATGTGAGACATGGCTAGGTTAGACTCAAAAATCCCTTTTTGCAAGTTTAAAGCAAACACCATGGTTAGGAATATTTATGCATAAGTATATTTATACCATCGTTATGTGATTAGACTTAAATCATGATTAAGTTGAACTTTGCTTTTGTGTCAGTAACAAAGTATCCCTTTGTAAACATGTAGAAACCTTATGAACATGACATGTTTGATATTATGCCATGTTTATGCTAGAAGTATTTATGCCATGCTTATGTTTGACATTATGCCATGCTTATGCTAGAAACATTTATGCCATATGTGTGACATTATGCCTAAATAAGAATATAGGTCCATGGGTCAATAATGATATCTCAATTACAAGTTCACATGCTTTGATTCATGTCACCTATGTTACCACTATGCAAGTACACCAGTTTCTATTATGTATTTCCAACGTCATATGCAAGTTCATGCGCTCACCTTCCCCTCTTTGTGTATGTAATCACGCTTTAAGCCTCCCCTTTCGCATGACTAAATTGGGCTTTAAAAGGCTAAGCCCAATATATATAAACGGACGTGTAAAGAACGGGGGTAAATAACGTTGGGCTAAATTAATTTAATGAATGAAAACTAAAGTAAAAGGGCCCAAATTCAAGTATGGGTTGGGCCCATGATTGGTGTAACCTTTACACCATTAACTTAATAATGGGCCGCAAATATTTACATATAAATAAAGAAGAAAGACAAAATATGTAAATGTAGAACATACGATGTGTTTAACCCGAGGTTGGATTGAGTTGTGATGTAAACCTGCCCGGAACCGCCCGGCTGTCCAGTAGTCACAACAATACCTATCCAATGTGGGAGGTTAAACATGGAGCCCAGCAAGGACCCGAGGTTAGACTGAGTTGTGGTGTAAGACTGCCCGGAACCAACCGGCAACAGGCAGCCACAACAATACCTGTCTAATGTGAGAGGTCCGGGCCTTAATAAGACAATTAAGGCTGAGTCAGGATGGATAGGATTAAGTGAACTAAAGACTTAATCAAAATGGAACATGCTAAACTAAACGGACTGGTGGGGGTTAGGTTAGAAAACACTTAACCAACTTAGCATGTTGGCTAGAGATAGAAAACCTAGTAACGGGGGACCCTTTTCAGCAGTAACCCTAAAAGGTGTATCAGGATACCCTGAAACTAGGCAGGGTGGGGCACGATTACTGGGCTGATTATAAGAGGTCAAATCGACGGCGGTGGTGTAGCAGTGTAGGTTCTAACGGGGTGCGGGCGTGCACACACTCCGGCGCAGAAAAATAAGGCACTGGACACCAGTAGCATACCTGTGCACTCTAAGGTTGTGTCGGGTTGCCACTGTGGGACTTGATACACCCCATGGTGGGACCAGCATAGGTAACTACAGACATCGGGGGCCGTAAGACACATGTAACTATGCGAGTAGGAGCCGATCATCATAGGATGGATCACTTCACCCTGATTATGGGGTGCCAATTGGAAAACTAGTTTATATGGGTTCAGAGATCAACATGGGGTACGATAGTATATTCGACCCTAGACAACTTAACCAAGTTTATAGTGCATGCCCACTTCTTGTTTATACTTATCATACCCAGTTCTTTATTCATAGACAAAATAGTACTAGACTTACTCAGGCTTTATGTCTGACTCTACTTTTCTTTCGTCTTCTTTCTTCCGTTTCCCCCCCCCAGGTCCTCAGGGAGGGAACACAGCAGCTTGACCTACCTTAGCATCCAACTTGAAGAAGAGAAATGTATTGCTTGGACTTTCCTGTTTTAAACTATGGCTTTGGACAATCCACTATGGGGATTTTGCAGTTTATCTATGTTTTATTTATGCTTCTTTAAATAATGTACTCAAGACAGATTATGAAAGTGTTATGTTATGTTTTTGGAAAGGATGTTGTTGTAACACGTATTTGATTTTATGAAATAAAAGTTTGTTGTTCTTCCGCTGTTTACAAATATGTGTTCTTATATCTGTCTTGTATATCTGTGACTTGTACTTATAAACCTCCACCAAAATTAGGGCATTCCCTTTGAGAGTGACCCTAATGGAGGTGGGGTGTTTCACTTGGTATCAGAGCATAGGTTTACCAGATAAGATAAAAAGTTTTGAAAAAATATTTTCAAAAAGGAAATTTAAAGAAGCATTTTTAGAAGAAAAATATTATTTTATTTTAAAAAGGCAAAGTCCACTCCCCAAAGCCATATGTACTATCTCTTATCCTTCGTTTTGAATCTATCCTTTCTGTTTCAGCATGTCTGGAGACCTTACTCCCCAGCTGCTGACACTTTCACTCCTCCTCCTCCACGTGAACCAGCAAGCGGAAAAGTCCCAGAGTAGGAAGACGAATAATAGTCAAACAAGAAAGGATCGTAACAGTAATAATAAGAAACGAGAAAAAAAAGGAAATGTAATTTTTGTGGTACGGAGGGGCACATAGCCAAGGATTGTAGAAAGAGGAAAAGAAAGCAAGGAGAATGTTTTCATTGTGGGGAGACTGGACACATCAGCAATGTCTGCCCTGAGAAGACAGACTTTGAGAAGGGCGGGAAAGACAACAAGTCCCGAGAGAAGAGGAAGTGTAAATTCTGTGGCAAAGTGGGGCACTTAGTGAAAGATTGCCGGAAAAAGAAGGCCAAGATGAATGGTGGGTGCTTTTCTTGCGGTGAGATGGGCCACAGGGCTAAGGACTGCCCAAAGAAACGAGGGCAGGGGCAGAGGGCTGGATCCACCCCAGGGGCACAGGTTCATGTGCTAGAAGCGCCACCTCTGCAACAGCGAGGTATAAATACTTCTGTAGAAAGTATAGTTTATCTTTATGATCACCCCGTTCGCACTTTATTTGATTCTGGCGCATCACACTCCTTTATCTCGTCTGCTTTAGTAGAATCTCTACACCTAAAAACTAGTATGGTAGAGGACCCCTTAATTGTTTCAAACCCAATTGGGGGCCCAGCTCATTTGTCTATGATCTGTTTGGATTTGAAAATTTCTATCCTAAGTGTTGAATTTCAATGTAGTGCCTTTGTTTTGGGCTTTTCGGGTTAGGGTTTGATTTTGGGTATGGATTGGCTATCTAGTAATGGAGCCGTCCTTGATTGTGAAAAAAGGGTTATTAGGCTCCTAACCCAGCTCGGTAATACTTTGGAAATTTCTTGTAATCCCTCGTATGCGGTTATGCTTAGTTATCTTGAATCGCTAGATGCCTCTGTTGAAAATTTGAAATCAGTTAGAGTGGTCCGGGAATATCCGGATGTCTTCGAAGATGTGAAGGGCTTGCCTCCGAAGCGGGAAATAGACTTCCGCATATATCTTGTAGATAATGCAAAGCCCGTTGCGTTGCCCGTTAGACACATGGCTCCGCGGGAGAGGAAAGAGCTCAGTAAACAGATTAAAGAGCTTCTAGAAAAGGGGTTCATTAGGAGGAGCATTTCAGAATGGGGCGCTCCAGTAGTGTTCGCCACTAAGACAGAAAGTTCATTTCGCTTATGAATGAGTTGTGGAGAATCACCTTAGTAAGTACATTTGGCAACATAGTTGACATTTGTTTATTTTCTAGAGATAATTCATCTATGTGGAATACCTTCTAGTAAGTTAACAAGATCCAAGATTCACTAGTGAATTTTGGAGAGCTTGCATGGAACCATGAGTACGCAGTTATGCTTGAGCCAAGTATACTAGAAGGAGAATAAGTGAAAGAGGAACGAGAGGCAATAGTGACATAAGTTCCAACTCATATTTTGGAAACAAGAATTAAGAAACTACGAAATTGTGAAGTTAAAGGCAGACAAAGCATAATGGAGTTAAGCTCAAGGAAATGCGACTTAGAAGATCGAAGACTAGATTCGTGCATCATATCTCCCCTTAAGAGTATATCTTTGATCCCTCTCTTCCTGTAGAGATTACTTGCATGCTATCTTTTGTGTATATCCTCTCGGTCCCATTCTCAATCCAATTTCTGTTGCAAACCCCATAGGGAGTATGACTCATCGGTTAGTAACACATGTTGGGGCTCGAGGGTGTTCATTGGTTTGACTAAAGTTTTTGGGATACAGATTGGTCTTAGGAAGGGACTCCCTTGTGACCTAAAAGGAGTCCATCATGCTTAGTTTCCTAGAATCATATATAGTGGTTGGGTTGAGTAATTCTTTGGGTATCAGTCTGATGTTGATTTCGGTCTTCGGGGCTGATGCTTAGAGAGTCCTTCTCCTAATCAATATATATGTGGCATAGATTTCCAGTTTTGACATTGCCTAATGGGCACAAGGTTTTTACTTGCTTCTATCATTCGACTATACCTTTAGATAGGAACAATTGGGAGAATGTCCTATAGATTAGAGCTACCCGAAAGATTGGCCGGAGTTCTCAACGTTTTTCATGTTTCACATCTCCGAAAATGTCTACATGAGTCTGCTGAAGTGGTAGAGCCAAATATCCTAGAAGAAGCCGAAGTGGAACGCGAAGCAACCATAAGAAAAGTTCCAACCCGCATCTTAGGAACGGAAGTAAAGAAGCTACGCAACCGCGAAGTCAAGCTCGTCAAAGTCCAGTGGAGCGACACCGAGGGAGACGCGACTTGGGAAACTGAAGCTAGAATCCGCACTGCCTACCCTTTTCTGTTCGAGGGTACATCCTTGATCTTTCATTTTCCTTAAGTTGCGCTTTTATCTATCTTTTTAGGTATATTTCCTCGACCTTATCTTTTAGGTAGAAACCTTTTGGATGGAAACATGTAATTGAAACATGTTATGGATGATGGTTGCAAGTGGTTGCAAGTGATTGCTAGTGGTTGCTCGTGGTTGCATATACACACACAATCTAGGTTTTAGATCGGCTCAGTCACTTCATATTGCATATGCATATATGTTTGCATTCATATGTGGTTGAACTTTAATGTGTTGTCATATGGATGTTGCATTTGTATTGAATGATTGTGCACTCATGTAGAATCATGAATAGGAAGATTTGCATACATAATGGATTCATGGCACTTACATAATTCGCATTAAGGAGGTCAACTGAATCAGTAGACCGCCTGATTTTGCATTAGATAAGTACATGTACACACACACACTTCGCATATGATCATGAAGCATTAGAAGTCTTTTAAGGACAATGGATGCTCGTGTTTGATGGATGAGTAGATGGATGATTGGATGTTAGGATATACATTCCTCCTAACTTGAAGATTTCGGGGACGAAATCCTTTTAAGTGGGGGAGAATGTAACACCCCGTGAATTCTATAACTGCGAAACTCACAAATTAAAGTATAATTAATTTCAAATCAAAGAACTAAGGGAAACGGGATACGCCATTGCGTTCGTCTCGGAAAAATACGCGAAATAGAGTCCGAGTTTTCGAAAAACGGATATCGTATGAAGAAGTTATGGACGAACGAAGTTGGGCGAAAAACCGGAAAACGGGTCAGAATGCACTGGCGCACTTGGGAAGTGCGCCAGAACAAAAATGCACTGGCGCACCTGTGAAGTGCGCCAGTACATTTTTGACCTGGCGCACCTGCCAAGTGCGCCCAGGTCAAAAATGACCTGCTGGCCAGGTCTGGTCAAGCCCTGGCTGGCCAGGTCTGGGTTTGGCCGATTTTCAGAAGCTTGCTTTGTCATTAGGGCTAGGTGGCGGGTTCTAATTGGTCTCTCTATCTAATGAATGGCTACGATCTAACCTAGCAACATCAATGGCCCTAATCAATTCCTAACCTCTATATAAACAACCCTAGACTAAACCCTAATCTATTCATTCAAATTAAGAGCATAGCCGCCATGTTGCTGAGGAACGACTAAGAGTAGCCGCCAACTAGAGAGAGAGGATTAGGGAGAGAGTTCTAAAGCCTAAAGCAATTCAAGCGACCTAAAGCTAATCAATTCAACAAAGGAATCATATCTCTTAATTAGAGAATTCGCCGCAACCATTGTAAGTAGAGTATTACTTTGGTATGAACAAATGATTGTGTAGATATGTATGCTTGAATTGTGGCAATAAAATTCATATTTGTGCGTTCTTATCAATTTATATACGTTTGGATATTCTGAATTATGTCATTCAATTATAAAGAACTACATGCGGTAGTTCTATGCAAATATACGTTTGGAATATTGCGCAAATTATGTAATCTATGTTGAAGCTACATGTATGTAGTTGATTGAAATTTATGCAAGTTTGAGACTTTGTTATTATGCCATCATGATGTATATTCTTGTACATGAATCATTTTGCAAGTAATTGAAACAAGTTTGGTTGTTATAGTTCATATGAAACTATGTTGGAATTTTGACACCATAATCCATGTATTAAGTCATGCTTTTGCAAAACTTGTGAATATGGCTAGGCTATGAATGATATTTGGCATAATTGAAATCCATGATTAAGTCTATCTTGTTTAAAAGAATTATATGATGACATATGTGAGACATGGCTAGGTTAGACTCAAAAATCCCTTTTTGCAAGTTTAAAGCAAACACCATGGTTAGGAATATTTATGCATAAGTATATTTATACCATCGTTATGTGATTAGACTTAAATCATGATTAAGTTGAACTTTGCTTTTGTGTCAGTAACAAAGTATCCCTTTGTAAACATGTAGAAACCTTATGAACATGACATGTTTGATATTATGCCATGTTTATGCTAGAAGTATTTATGCCATGCTTATGTTTGACATTATGCCATGCTTATGCTAGAAACATTTATGCCATATGTGTGACATTATGCCTAAATAAGAATATAGGTCCATGGGTCAATAATGATATCTCAATTACAAGTTCACATGCTTTGATTCATGTCGCCTATGTTACCACTATGCAAGTACACCAGTTTCTATTATGTATTTCCAACGTCATATGCAAGTTCATGCGCTCACCTTCCCCTCTTTGTGTATGTAATCACGCTTTAAGCCTCCCCTTTCGCATGGCTAAATTGGGCTTTAAAAGGCTAAGCCCAATATATATAAACGGACGTGTAAAGAACGGGGGTAAATAACGTTGGGCTAAATTAATTTAATGAATGAAAACTAAAGTAAAAGGGCCCAAATTCAAGTATGGGTTGGGCCCATGATTGGTGTAACCTTTACACCATTAACTTAATAATGGGCCGCAAATATTTACATATAAATAAAGAAGAAAGACAAAATATGTAAATGTAGAACATACGATGTGTTTAACCCGAGGTTGGATTGAGTTGTGATGTAAACCTGCCCGGAACCGCCCGGCTGTCCAGTAGTCACAACAATACCTATCCAATGTGGGAGGTTAAACATGGAGCCCAGCAAGGACCCGAGGTTAGACTGAGTTGTGGTGTAAGACTGCCCGGAACCAACCGGCAACAGGCAGCCACAACAATACCTGTCTAATGTGAGAGGTCCGGGCCTTAATAAGACAATTAAGGCTGAGTCAGGATGGATAGGATTAAGTGAACTAAAGACTTAATCAAAATGGAACATGCTAAACTAAACGGACTGGTGGGGGTTAGGTTAGAAAACACTTAACCAACTTAGCATGTTGGCTAGAGATAGAAAACCTAGTAACGGGGGACCCTTTTCAGCAGTAACCCTAAAAGGTGTATCAGGATACCCTGAAACTAGGCAGGGTGGGGCACGATTACTGGGCTGATTATAAGAGGTCAAATCGACGGCGGTGGTGTAGCAGTGTAGGTTCTAACGGGGTGCGGGCGTGCACACACTCCGGCGCAGAAAAATAAGGCACTGGACACCAGTAGCATACCTGTGCACTCTAAGGTTGTGTCGGGTTGCCACTGTGGGACTTGATACACCCCATGGTGGGACCAGCATAGGTAACTACAGACATCGGGGGCCGTAAGACACATGTAACTATGCGAGTAGGAGCCGATCATCATAGGATGGATCACTTCACCCTGATTATGGGGTGCCAATTGGAAAACTAGTTTATATGGGTTCAGAGATCAACATGGGGTACGATAGTATATTCGACCCTAGACAACTTAACCAAGTTTATAGTGCATGCCCACTTCTTGTTTATACTTATCATACCCAGTTCTTTATTCATAGACAAAATAGTACTAGACTTACTCAGGCTTTATGTCTGACTCTACTTTTCTTTCGTCTTCTTTCTTCCGTTCCCCCCCCCCCCCAGGTCCTCAGGGAGGGAACACAGCAGCTTGACCTACCTTAGCATCCAGCTTGAAGAAGAGAAATGTATTGCTTGGACTTTCCTGTTTTAAACTATGGCTTTGGACAATCCACTATGGGGATTTTGCAGTTTATCTATGTTTTATTTATGCTTCTTTAAATAATGTACTCAAGACAGATTATGAAAGTGTTATGTTATGTTTTTGGAAAGGATGTTGTTGTAACACGTATTTGATTTTATGAAATAAAAGTTTGTTGTTCTTCCGCTGTTTACAAATATGTGTTCTTATATCTGTCTTGTATATCTGTGACTTGTACTTATAAACCTCCACCAAAATTAGGGCATTCCCTTTGAGAGTGACCCTAATGGAGGTGGGGTGTTTCATACCTTGCCTCGACTCATGACGGAAATCCAATTTCCAATACGTGACATTTCAGTTTTGATTGTAAAGCCTAGTATGGCGACATGATATATGGTACTCATGCCGTCTATGATTGATACATTTATATTTGAAATTGTTTTGACGCTACACACTTATAGTAATATCTAAATGAATTGTTTTAAACGTACCAAGCATGTTTGGTTATTATAAGGGAAAACCCTATCCTCCGGCTTGCGTTGCATTGTGTGATGGGACCAGGCTCTTATAATAGCTTCATTTTTCTTAAAAGCATTGCGCTGTTTGTTTTATGCACTGGTATTCTTGGGAGGAAACCCATTCCGTGTTATACGGCGTGGTCTCTTAGTTTACTTTATTTCTAAAGTAAAGTTTTAAAGAATTGTTTTAGTTATCACACCAGTCACATGACTGACTTAGAGTTTATTGTTTTAACCTAAACTCTGGGTGCCCCTAATTTCCACATGGGCAGCTAGTAGTTTTGGTTTTACAGATTTCTAGTTTACAGGATCCTGGTTTACAACTGGAGCTATATTCGGAAATCTCTGTATCCGTTTATCTCTTTCAGTTGTGTTATGTATTATTTCCCGCTGCTATGTAATGTATTTTAATCTCTGATATTTTACAATGTGTAATATTTATTCATACTCTGTTATATTCTTGAACTCTGATGTAAATTATTGTAATAAGCAATGAAATGTTCTTCTATTTGTGTTCTGAATTGTCGTGTTCTCAACTCAATCCAGGCTTTCCTTTATGGGGAAGTTTGGATTGTGTCATACTCTAATGATTGTAAGTATTTTAAAGCTCTCAGTAAAGATTTATTTCTATATTATATTTTGCTCGGCTGCGATGTGAGACTCTGTGTTGTGTTCTTCTACTTCTTCTTCTATTCTAATATTTCTTTCTTTCTTACCTCACCCTTTAACTTCTTTCTATTGGCGTCTGAGTTTCCAGTGCATTTTGGGTTGGACTTGGGTTGTTTTGGTCAGCTCAAAAGGTGTCAGAAGTTCGGGTTGTCATAGTTGGTATCAGAGCAATGGTTTGGTAATAAACTTGGCTCTGTGGTATAACTCGATAGAGATGGGATTAGTAATATCCTATATTGAGTTGAGTGTATATATGAGAGAGGGTATTTGTAGATTTCATATACAAATGTTTTTTATTGTGTCGTTTACCGGTTTAAGTATTGAAAAGCGTTGAACTGGCAGTTGATACAATACTGTTTTGTAAATAGGGTAAATGAAATAATTTTGCCCAAAATATATGTTTATATAGAAAAGAAATAATTTTACCAAATTATTGAGATACTAGTTTGGTTGTTTGGTTGATTGATTTGAATAGAATTCAAATAGATAATTTTGAAATGGTTTGATGTTACCAAAGAATATTTCCATATCAAATAGTAAACGAGAAGTTTATTTTGAAATTAAAACGAATCATTTAAAATGGAAATTTAACTTGGGTTAAGCAAGAAAATCTGTGAATTAAAAGTCAAAATTCCTATATAAATGAATTTTGGAATTTAATAAGATAAATTGGAATTAGGAAATTGAATCAATGAAAATTGAATGGAAATCAATCGGATGTGTAATCGATCGATATTGAAATATGTTGAACCAAAGTAATTATTGATTTTTGATATGAATTCAATTGAATGAATTGATTGAGTGGTGTGCATTTTTGATTGATTTTATGCTAGATGGAATGAGTATAATTCACTATTGGTTTGGTTAAGAGTTAATGATTTGGAAATTAAAGGAATGAATTACAATAGAATCAAATTTTGAATGGAATCACAATAAAGTGAAATTAATGGTTTAACCTGGTATTTGCTAGTAAATGATGTTATATGTTTAGTTTGGATATTGTTGTAGTTAACTGGTTGATTAATGAAATATTATTTAAATTATTCATGTAATTGTTGCTTACATGACATACTGAGTTAAGTACAGGTGCCAGAAAGCTAAAGGACTGATGATCGAATAGATCGCGATAAATTGAGCAAATATGCTCAATAGCTCTCGCATGAGGTACGCCGATGCAAAAATATGAATTTTGGGTTTTGATTTTTGTTTTCCGGTCATGTGGTCGACATATATATATATATATATATATATATATATATATTCCTGCGATATCGCAGAAGTCACTCCGTACATGGGAGACTCTGCCGAATTTTTCCGAGAATTTAAAGTGTTAGAAAATTTTCAATATTTTTGTAAATTTTGATTAACAATAATGAAGTGGTTTTTGATTTAAATTAAATTGGATTTTAGAAATCTAACGGGTTCGTAACATTTTTCTTACCATAGTAATTTCGGGGACGAAATTCTATTAAGGGGGGAAGATTGTAATGTCCCGTATTTTTGGTCGTCAAATATTTAATTTAATTTATTATTGTAAATATTATATTTAGAATATTAATGGATTTTTAATATACAATTCTTTTATTAAAACGAAGTTTGAACGTTAAATTTATATTTAATATAAATCGAACTTGAAATGGCGTGGTAATTCAAAATTTACGATTTGAACTTTAGTTGGATATACCGGATCCGATATAAGTCGGATTTCTATGAAACAAGAAACGTTAGAATCTAATTGGTTATAATTTTCATATGAAAGAGAAAAATCCATATTTCATGTTATAGATTGTTAGTTATGGCCAATTCAAATATTAGAATAGTCGCTATGGAAATCATTACTAAAATATAACGTTTATTAATAAATATAATAGGTTTTAATATAAATTTGGATATCGTTTTAACTCAAAATTGATGATATTGAGTTGTATAATTTATATTTGAAGTTGTAAATATATCCTGGTTGGATATATTTAATAAAAATAATTTTTTATTATTTTATTGATTTATTTTGGAATTTATATAATATTTCATTCGATATTATATATGCCTTAAAAATAGCCATTTTTGCAAATGGCCCCGGTTTTCGATGAAATTAGTTTCATTGGAGTCGTATCGTCAAATTATTGTAAGAAAATCAAATTTCGTGGAAAACCGATGTCGTATGTGACTTCGGTGGCCAAAAATTTAACGACCCAAGGTTTTTTACCCTGAAAATCGACACAACATCATGTTGAACATTCAAGCATCGAAAAAACAGGAACGTTATTTGAAAGATATTAGAGGGTGAGATAAGAAAGAAATATTAGAATAGAAGAAGAAGAAGAACCAACACAACACATAATCACAGAGTCTCACATCGCAGCGGAACAAAATATAATACATAAATGAATCTTTATCGAGAGCTTTTTAAAAATACTTACAATATTAGAGTACACCACACATCTGAACAGTGATAATAACCTGTCCTCGTATACAATCACACAGCGGAATAAAAACTAGATACAATACGTCTGAACACCACTAGCTCGTCTCTGGACATCGCCGCATCCGAGAACCTAAAACTGTACAACCCGGTCAAACCCGAGCATTTACAAAACACCGGGTCAGTCTGGTGAACTAGAGTGAGAGAGACACACCAAGTATAAGGGTATCACACAACTTGATTTTTAAGTTAAAATCCTTTCGAAAGAAAAGGATAATCGTAAGACCAAATCCACACATAAACAAGGACGGTTTTTACCTTACGATAACCCAAAACATTTTTGAAATCAATATCTTTTCTGATATTATAATAGTGTCTAAATACAAATAAATATCAATCTAGCGGAATGCTTGCATCTCACGCTCCACATACATAGTATACAATCAAAACCGCGGGTGCTTATTGGAGCATGGATTTCGAGTATGACAAGGTATGGAACCACCTGCCGATAGTGTATCTCTAGAGGCAAATACACTGGGTTCAATAAAAATGTCTTGCAACCCGCCCGCACATGACCGACCACTCATTTCTCTTGAGTGTATCAAATGTATATAACCAACGGTTGGGAGCTACCCACCATTTCCCGAAAAGGGACAGCATCGAAGTAGATTAAAGAAGCAAAAGGAATTTCTCTAGAGAGATGATTAAACACCCTAATGGGAGCGACCCACATAGCCATGCTGCCTGCCCGATTTTTTTCATTTCCCGGTTGATGAGGCTTGAGATTTGAATTACTTTTGGAACACCTGGTTACCATTCACTTTGAATGCCACATTGTCAGATCCATCAGATGTCACTAATTGACGTTGGGAGCTACCCAACTATGGGAAGTTTGAAGAAATTAACGTATGCGATTCCTTTGGAAATATTCTGTCAGACATCCATCCGTACAAGTCATCCAGGAACAGGATGAACTGAAGGCACCCTCCTACACATCCATGGAATCACCCTATAGATCAGTAGCAAGTAGTCCTTGCAATCCGTAGATTCCAACCACGACAGAATCACAGCTTATCCCTGCTTGCAAGGCAGAGAATATTAGTGGTTCTTCCGTTTATGAGGATCCACGGTCTTCAATGCTCCATCTCGATTATCTTTTGATATCTTCACATATTTGTTGGTCGGAATGGTTTTCGAATATAAATTCGGTCCCGATCTTTTCGTACCAACTATCGTATTGGACAAATTTGATAGTCGGTTATTTAACTATCAAAATAAACAGTGATTCAATCATGAAAATCCAATGAGTTCACTAGTTCAGTATTTAGCATCACTTGGCCTTTTAATTAAAACAAACGTAAATGTAAAACTCTTAAATATTTCGATATTATGAATATAGTTTTTCGCTTCTTATTTAACATAAGATTTTTCTTTAAACAAATTCTTTTTAACACTTAGGAAAATCCTATATCATACCCAATTTTCTATTTTCACCTTCAAAAAATTAACCCAATTATTATCTAATTTTGGAAAACCAATTCAACTTATTATTTGTGAAACAACATTATGAAATATCTTTTATTCAATACTTGCAAACAATAATCCATGCTTATTGTTATAGAATAGAAATCCACTTTACATTTCCCTTCTATCGTGAAAATAACGTTATAATTTCACACAATCCCTTTTTATTTCCCTTTTTTACTTTGGGATCCTCGTTATATATATATATATATGTATGTATGTATGTAGTACCAATATTCACTAAATGTTGCACTATTATTTCTTTTAACGGAAATAACAAATTATGATTAACCCCTTTTTACCACTACAACTACTATCATCCTCGGATAATCCTGATGTAACGTCCCGCATTTTTATCGGATTATATTTGAATATTTAAATCAGTTAAATATTAGATTCGTAATATAATTAAGTGGATTTATATATTAATTAAAATGATGTTGAACGTATAAAAATATATATTAAATATAATCGAGCCCGTAATATCGTGGAAGTTCGTAATTTAACG
Organism: Allium sativum; assembly: GCA_030737875.1. Taxonomy (NCBI): domain Eukaryota; kingdom Viridiplantae; phylum Streptophyta; class Magnoliopsida; order Asparagales; family Amaryllidaceae; genus Allium; species Allium sativum. Next base: position 841,908,390 of record CM060926.1, read on the forward strand.
TTCTGAACTTCAACTGAGTGTACATGATTCGTTATAAATCGGAATTCTTCGAAACAAGAAACATTAGAATCCCTTGAACCATATTTTTCTAATGGAAGTGAAAAATGGAACCTTCGTGTTATAGATTGTGATTTATGTCCAAATCAAATTTCCAAATAGTCGATATAGAATCGTTTATCGACCGTAACGGTTTATTTGATATAACTAGATACTGGTTTCGAATTTAGACAAGATTCTTTTAAGACATAGGGATAATTTAATTTTAGAATTTTACTGTAATTTTTAAATAATTAAATACGCAACTTTTTATTTGGAGTATTTTGCACCCTATAACAACATTTTGGGGTTTCACAATATAAGTTAACCTACCGATATTATTATATTTTTGAGATTGTGACACCTCGCTGGACACGGCCGTAATCTTATTTCTTTCCATAGAAGCTTGAATGTGAACGAAATTTTAAGCGATAGGTACCCTAAATAAATATCTAATATGAGACAAAACACATTAATAACCTGCGTGTTCCTTCTAGCTTGTTACTTCCTACTTAAGCAAACAACCATGATCTAAAACATACCCTGTTACGTAACCAATTCAACCTAGCCTAAATTTCTTGTCTACGTCAAGTTAAATAAACCATACGCCTACAGTACCACGCCTACCCTGTGAAGCTATCTATGCTAACCTATACGTTAGAACGGTCTTCACGTCCCACCCAGTTTCCTAGCTGTTAAGTCTTGGATACAAGTGTATTTCAACGCCTAATCAATAGGAGAAACACAAGCTATTCTATAGGAACGCACAGGCCTGTCTTTTCCAACATTTATGAATTGTCTTCCATCTTTCAATCAGAAGACCACACCCTGTTACATACCTATTTGTTGAGAGGAGTACATCCTATTCCTTGGCAAGGAAGGAATTTATCCATTAAATACGTGACCAAGCAGTGCCATTCCTTTTGTTTCCCTGAAGCAAATTAATGATTCACTTCCTTCCTTTTCTCTTATGGACTCAAAGCTGACTGTTAAGGGCAACGAATTAAAATCCAAACTGAAATGAGATCAATCCAATCTTAATGCGTTCATGGCCTAATGAGCTTCAATCCAACACGGAGGAGCGGTTGACGATGCAACTGGGTTCGTGTAGGAGGACATTGTTTAATTGTATGGAGTGGACATGTTAAAAGAACAGGGGGACACATGTAGCAAATAAGAGGAAGTGGGAGCAGTTAATTTCGAATTATATTTGGAACGGGTGCATGAAGGAGGGGGTCAAAAGCTGTGTGTTACTGTGTATGGTATTGTTGGGCGCGTGAAAGATGTTGGTAGTGGGAAAGGTTTGTGTAGAGAAGTGAATCAGAGGGAGTTTTTTTAGAAGGATATGGGTGTGACGTCATAAGTAAATGGAGAGATATCATCAGTGGTGATGGGGAGGAACGAGGGGTTTAAGTCACGAAATGGGGGGTAACACACGAGATGGTGAGATCTGAAGTGGCATTCTTTCAAAGCAAGTATGTTCAGCACAGAAGAAAGGAAACAATATAGGCAAATGAATAAACAATGGAGTATTGCATTTACAGGTTAGATACTGGAAGCGTTCTTATCATTCCGGTATAAGTTGTAGGGGTGCGACTACATCTCTGTTCATTGAAAATGTACATGCGTGGAGATCTAGGAGCCGAACTGTAGAGTGCTTAGAGGTTATGAGGTTGGCGTTGAGTTTGTAGAAAATTTTGGCATCGGTTTGCACATTCGGATAAGAAGCCGTACATATATGTGACGCGCCTACCACCGTCGCAGCATGAACAGGGTCGGAGAACAAAATTTAAACGAGAGGAATAAATGGTAAGGCCCGATGTTAAATAAATTGATTAAGTTCATTTTATTTAAATTAGTATGAAAACTTATAAATGCATGTCTTGCACACCCGTTGTCAGAATCACGAACGGATGGATCCGTTAGGATCGTACGCTCGTAGGCTACACAACCAAACTAGTCCGGAGAGAGTTGGATATCATTTCAATTTATGGTGGAATAAACTGCCTTATTTAATCAATTGACGCAAATCGTTATTTAACGGTTAACGCGCAAAGGTGAGTAAATTCACTAACTCTGATCTATTTTAAAATATTATAATTATATTTTAATAATGGTTGAATGTTGTGTGATGGTCGTTAGGTAAATTACAGTTAAATTGGTTGAATTATAGATATATCGTTGCATATATACATCATTAGCTGGATACCAATTCTATCGATTAAAATATTCCATATTATGGAATTTATGTGATTTGTGTTGACTAATATCTGTGGATGCAAGAAACCGGTTGGAGGAATCCAACCGGATTCCTCAATATTTATATGTACTGTTTGTTTTATATGCACTGTTTGAACCTGAATGACATGGAAACCTTGTGTGGATATTGATGTTGAATGGGAATTCAACATTTATTTTGATTTAATCAATAGACAACATCGATTTAGAAAGTGACAGTAGACGACCATAAATTCATCTTTTGTAAAGGACTGATTGGTCGTCAGATAAAATCAGCAAAGTTAAATTATAAAAATTATACTTTTATAATCAAAACAGAGATTTAAGTTATAATAGAAGTTCTATTATAAACATCTTATAGTTAGTCTTATAACGTAAATATAAACGATTTGTTTGATATTATGAACAAGTGGAACTGTAATCATCCAGGAAGTTAATATTCTTAGATGATTATTTTAAGACAAAAAATTTAGTAATACTATTAGATTAATTATATTAACCTAATGGTTAGGAGTAATTAAGTTCAGTTAACAAATGAACTGATGGTTTGAAGTTGATTAGATCAACTGTTTTGTTTGGAATTAATTATTTGATTAATTGATCCTCAATTAATCTAAATATCTTATAAAGTAATTATTTAAATTAATAAGATTTCTTAATTATTAAATTAACTTTTTGATGAAGGTTAAAGGAGTATTAAACTAATATAATTAGTTAAGGTTGGTTAAAGTAAACAACCATTCTATTTTAAGTTAATAACGAAGTAAGCTGTTACTTCAGCAATGATGAAGTAAAATATTATTTAATTATTTTTAATTAAATAATTGTTTCTTAAATGGACCTCATTTAAGATGTTATTGAATTGGTAATGAGATGTTACTTGCATTAAGTAAAATGACTCAAATAAAAGTAAAGTGTGAGAAGACCAAGAACGTAAATGGATTTTGGTAAAAGAAGTAATAAATATAATTGTATAATGAAGACAAAGCGAATAGTTAATGTTTAATATAAATAGTGGTAAACAATCGAGTTTTCAGAATAAGGATATGGCTTCGTAAAGCCATATTCCAAATAAACAAGAAATACGGTTTGAGGGATACTATAAGTAATAAGGAGTTTAGAGTTACAGACTTATATCTATTCTAAGACAAGAACGTTATCGATCAAGGTCTGAGAGGTAAATAAAATACCCCAACTTGAATGATTTCACTATTATCAAGGGATGGTATTGGTTTGTAACAGAAAGAGATGTCGAGATTAGTTATAAAGTGGAATATAGCAGCGTATTGCAAGTTTTCGAACTATAACGATAAAATAACGTTGTTGACTAGGCTTAAGTGTGGCTGTTATGTCGAGATTAGTTATAAAGGGGAATATTATAGCATATTACAAGTTTTTACTATAACGATAAATTAACATTGTTAACCAAGCTTAAGCGTGATTATTATATATAACACTATTCCCTAGAAAGGTGGGAAATTCACTTACCCCAAGTAATAAGAAAATAATTATGCTTTTCCCCGAAGAAGTGTAAATGAAATATACGAAGTTGGAAGTAGAAGTAAATAATTAAGATCTGATATATATTACCCCTACTGAAGGGAACTCTTTAAAATATGGGAATGTGATAAAAACATTTAAATTTATATAAAATGTCATTCGACATTGTTCTGGATCATATAAGAAATGGTAATTGAATATTGAACAAATAATATATATTGTTATTTCTAAACTGAAGGAAGGCTAAACGAGTATTAATCAAATAGGAGGTCGACATTAAGTTATAATAGTATTTATTCAAAGAATTATGGATAAACGAAATCAGATTGCTATAAGAAATAAATGTTCACATTTCAAAGTGGATAAGGTTTTTAAAAAGCAAATGTATGTAGATTAAGTAGTTAAAATGGAAATTGGAAATGTTTTCCAAATGTAAATAACGTATACTTTCTAACATACCGGAAATAAGAATCGTAAAAGGATGAGAATGTTTTTCGAACATTAACAACATATATACATGGAATATGGGAGAATAAAGGTTTATAATAACTGGAAATGTTTTCCAAGAAATGTGAAGGGCAAACGGGTTTTGGGAAAATATCTAGGAAGATATAGGAAACTGGGAAATTAATGTTAAAATAAAAAGGTCCAGTGATTGTGTGATGTTTAGATATACATTAGAATGGATGTTTGTTTTTACTTCGATTGTTAAATAACCGACTATCGAAGTGTTTTGACCATTGTTGTCAATAAGGAGAGACCGGTTGGATATATTATCCGAAAACCACTCCGTATAGGCATAATCGTTGCGAATTAGATTACGCTGAAGACAATTGAAGACGGAGTGAAATGCAAGGGTCGTTCTGTTCCAGAATGGGGTTTTCTCTTTGTCCAGTCCCAGGACAACTTGTACGGAGGAGTGTCTGATAGAGTATACCTAACCAATCACATACGGTTGATCTCTTAAAGGTATTACGTCTGGTGGAAGAGGAATTCGTTCCTCTTAGCTTTTTTATTCCCGTGTATTTTTGGAAATCAATTAGTGAATTGAGAGGTTTGACGATGTGGCATTCAAAGTGAATGGTGACCAGATGTTCTAAAAAGATTAACGTAGCCTCTAGCCTTACAACCAGGAAATGAAAAAAATCGGGCAGGCAGCATGGCTAGGAGGGTCTTCCCAAGCAGGGTATATTTGTCACCAATCTAGAGAAAATTCATTATTTATTCTTCTTTCGATTCTGTATCTTATGGATTACGGTTGGAGGGCCACCAACCGTGGGTGATAATATATTCGGTACACTCAAGCTAAATGAGTGGTCAGTCATGTGTGGGCCGAGTTGCAAGATGTTCTTGTTGAACCCCAGTGTATCCCCTCTAGAGTACACTGATTGGGAGGTGGTCCCAAACCTTATCATAGTTGTAATCCAATCTCCAATAAGCGCCCTGTGGTGTTTGATTTTATACTATGTATGTGGAGCGTGAGATGCAAGCGTTCTGCTATTTGGTTATTTATTTGATTAGACATTATTATAATATCACTGGATTTTGATATCAAAATATTTTGGGTTATAGTAAGGTAAAAACCGTCCATGTTTATGTGTGGGCTGGTCTTACTATTATCCTTTTCTTTTAAAAGGATTTTCAAAGTTAAATGATATGGTTGGAATTTACTCACACCAGTCCCATGACTTACCCATAGTTTATTTTGTTTGTGTTTTTCCTAAACTCTTGGGTGCCCAAATTTGTACGGGCAGTCAAGTGTTTTAGGTTGTACACATTCACTGGTAGGAGCTCAAAAAAGGAGGCTTCACCTTTAGTTATTTAGATATTATTTCCGCTGTAATGTATATGAGTAATACTCTGATATGGTATGTATATACAAATTCAAATTTGTATTTCAAGATTTTGTTATATAATATATTTTATTCGTTCCGCTGTGAGTTTCGTGTTTACTCTGATTCTATTTAGTTGTGTTCATCTTCTTCTTCTATTCTATTAGTTCTATCTTATCTTTCTCACCCTCTTATTTCTTTCCATTAAAGATTTGTATTTTCGTGCACTTTGAGTTGAATGTGTAGGATATTAGTAAGCTCAAATTGGTATGGATTTACGGGCCTTTACACCTGATGTCGTTCAAGTTGGGTTATTTTAATTACCTCTCAGACCTTGATCAACAACATTCTTATCTTCAGATAGATAAGAGCTGTAACCCAATATTTCATTCCAATATCCACACAAACTCCATTTAACTATTTTATTCAAATACGGTTCCATAATACCTTCTTACTTTTTGCAAATCTCTTTCTGGGATATAACCCTTATTCCTTAATTCCATAATTAAGTAATTTCTTATAAAATACCTCCTTTTAAATTTTGCCTCTTAAAACCAATTCATTTTTTTATAATTCGGATTTGGTTATACAACCCTATGACCCATTCCTTTACCAAAATCACTTTTACCAGTTTCTTTTCTAATCTATTCAATCATTTCTCGCTTATGTAACGTTAATTTAAAATCAACGATATAACACCTCAAACCTCTTTTATATAACTTTGGTTTATTATAAACCCTTTTCAACTTTTTCTCCTTTTACTTAATTCAAGTATTATTTAATTTAAGCTATCGTACTTGCTTAAAATTCTCTTTATAACTTAATTATAAAAATTTGAGTTTAAATATAAAACCCGTTCATAAACTCCGTTCACCATTCAGCTATTTTTTTTCTTTTTACTTCGATTACTTTTTAAATGAATTTCAATTAAAATTAAATCTCCTAAATTATTATTAAAATAATTTTTTTACTTCACTCATTAACTACAGTAAAAGTAATTAATTTCTCTATTAACTATGAAAAATGGTAAATTCTTTTTTTTTTTTAAACTTTATTAAAATTGAAACAATAGACATTAAACTATTTTATTAGATTAATATAAAACAGACTAATTTAATAATCAATTCCCATTAAAATGGTCGACTTAAGTTAACTCAAAACACAGTTATCTCCTTAACTAATTCCCATTTCGTTCTCCCTTTAAATTAATTAGGAATATAATTAATTTAAATAATTCCATTTAATTGTTTCTTAACAAAGCAATTATTCAAACTTAACTATTAGGTTAATCTCTCTTCACTTGTTTATAAACCTGATTGACATCAGAATTTACTTTATAAAATCAATTAAGTGATAAATATTTATTTCTTGTTTATAAACTTTTATTCAAAATAATATATTTCAAAATTAATTTCCAGATATAAAATAAATTTTATAACTTTAGTTCTATCGATCAACTAACGGTAAATCAATATAAAACAAAACAATTTATTCTTAGGCCATTTACTGCCGATTACCCAACCAGTATTGCCCATTGGTTAAAAACAAAACACGGGTTGAATTTCCAGTCAATGATCGCTAATCCAATCAATCACCCAACCATGATAGTTCATATATGATAATATGAAAATAAATAATATATTTGAGGAATCCCGTTGGATCCCTCTAACCTGTTCTTCCCTGTATCCAAAATGGTTATCTCAAATTAGATCATTCAATTTGATTTAACTGATAACAATAAATAACGACCATTTAACAGCAACCAATTCACAAGCAATTCAAACAACTCATACAATTAAACACGTTTATTTTATAAACATGACCAATAAGGTAAGTTACCTCTATTGGATCAAATCTTTAAATTAACGATTTGATATTTCACTGAAATTAAAAACGGTTTAATTCCATTGGTTAAATCAATAAATGAAAATATAATTACCAAACAGTCAACCATTAGCAACCAGAGCACACAAAAATAAAAACCAAATTTATATAAAATATAAATGGGATAACTAAGTGAGTTTAACTCACCTTGATTTTATTTATCATTGGATCGGTTTGGTTGCAGTTAAATTAACGTTTAATTTAACTTTAACCCTGTTCTCTCCACAAACATCCAGGACACTTCCATGATGTCGAGTTCGTCGCCACGATCGTTACGCGACTTATCCCGTACAGTTCTGCAAATATATATACATACACAAGTTATTAACGTTATTGTTAAACAATTTCCTATTGGTAATAAATTCCTTAATTTACATAGCTAAGATAATTACTTGGTTAACTCATTCGGACGTTTTCAGGCCCAACTGTAACAGCCTGCCGTTTCAGCCGCCCCAAGTCAATAATTAAACCGACATAAAGCTTTTAAAACGACGGATTTTATTGGCTTATAGGATTTAAAAAATGAAATCTAGCACAAAATCACAGCGCACAATATTTTCAGTGGAATAAATTTTATAAAAATATCAGTTTTGTATAAACGTTTGTATAGCGGAAGAAATATATACATAAATTTTGATGAAACAAAGTTACTTTTCAGTCAGGCTTCTCCGCGTGCACATGCGACTTCTCATGCCTCTCCTTTGTTGCGCTTAAACTTCCAATCTGCAATACTCGTATCTGACCCGAGCGTTCCATGCAAATACATGAAACACTCGGGTCAGGATTAATCTTGGTTCAAGGAGATTAACATCAAATACAATTGGATATAATAAATTCTAACATCATATGTGAAATTTTGTGCAACATCTATTCTTACAAATGTGCAGTGTCTCTATTCTATATCATCTTAATTTAAATGTAGCATCTGCTTAAATCTGTTAAATAAGGTACAGGTCTAGTATAACATGAATTTATATTAGGACAACTAGTGTATGTCCCCGTTTTATAAAAAAACAAAATGTGTAGCTAAAGGTATTTGATACAACAAAATAGATAGTAAGCACCTAACACATGCTTGTACATGTGCAATTTCTTGGACTAACAATTATCATACTTAAAACAAAGCAAAGCGAGTAAACTAGAGTACTTCGGCTTACAAAACAAGGCATAAAAGTAAAGTGTTTAACTGGTGGGCATGCCTTTATGTGTGGCACTGTACGTTTCATTACAGTTGGGTGACAAAACAAAAACAAAAAGAATTGCAAACATCACCCCACACACACTGCATAAAAGTATAAATTTAAATGTATTGCACTAATTACTCCTTAAGCCATCTTATTCACAAAGCCGGTACTTTAGAAGTTAGTTAAACAAGAGACATTCTACTATATGGGGTCACGTGATGTATGCACCCATGTTAATTTTGTTCACTTCTCACGTAAATGTTGGGAATAAAAAAAAAGAGAAACAGAAAAGACATCCATGTTGCATCCTTATAATATTAGAGTGGAATTACTTGTTAAGCATATCAGTTCATTTATATGGTAGTCACCTACACCTATATTTATTTGTAACAATTCAAAAAGGAATAAAACTATTGATAATAACTTCTCAAATCTTTGATTCTAGTATAATTACTCCTGGTTGATCTAATTAAGAGAAAAGGGTAATGTCACACCACGCTTGGAACGCCCATTGCAAGGTATTTAAAATGCAAACAATAAACTTGTTAACATTTGACTAAAAATAAACTTGTTGAATCAAGTATATAAAAAAATGATAATACTTTATACTTTGATCAAACTATGCAGCCATCAATGGGTTAAATAATAGTACTTCAAACTGCGAAAATCCAGTAAGGAAAGTTAAGTTAGATAATGCATTTCACCCTCCCCTTTCCTCTTTATAACAGCAGATTCACAAGCCCCAAGCTACTCACGCTGGGCCAAAAACTAAGTCCATCCCACTCATTCAGACAAGCAACCATGTATAAATTGGTTTTACATTATGTACGTGTAACGGCCCGCCCCGCATTAACCGACATTTCCTCCGAAAGTGCGCTGTACACATGTCCGCTAGCACAGGACGGTCGTCAAAGGAAGGAAAGAAGATGAAAGAACTAACAAAGAAACCTGTAGAATGTCTCACAGTGCATGGAATAAAATAAAATAGTAACATACTTGACATAAAACAGGCGAGATAGTGCATAAGCTGAAAACTCAAACCATCATCATAGCAACGAAAATCCAAAATATAGCTTATGATCCAACGTCATTATTACAACTTTAAAACTGTCTCTAAAGCAAAAGAAAGTAAAAGAAGGAGGTACACTACTAATGCCCAAGCAGAGTCCTTCAACAACACAGGAAGAATATCTATATATCATACGTGGGAGCCTCTTGCTCGTCTCTGGTACAACTACTCGTGCATACCACCTAACCTGTCTCTAGTCTGCTCGTTTAGGAGCACCCAGAGTAATAAGAAGAGACATAAAACTTTGGGTCAGACAAAAGTCTGGTATGAGCGATAAGCAACAAAACAGAACAATAACAGGTATAATCCAATCATGCCTGAACCTGGACCTGCAGCCAAAGAGTTAGCACTACACACCGTACAATACTTTAAGGTGCCATTAACATATGGTGTAAAGATACAGGGGAGGGGGTGTGCATGTCATAGTGATGGCAAACGATCAAGCATAGCAACCATCCTCGCATCTCTCACTCAGTGCGTAAAGCATACGATATCCACTGTTTGGTCACCTAATCCTTTGGGCCCTGGCAGAGTCCAACCCCGTACAACTATCACTACAAGCCCACTATCCGTCTCTCAGTGGTGAACCGAAGTTATGAATACCGACAACCCCTTTGCACACGTCCCGCAGCAATGTCCAATCGTGAAGTTAACTCGTTGGTTCCCAACTGGATCCTGAGTACAAACTTCCCATTTGGACTACCTTTGCATCTCGGGTTTTGGTCATCATCTCCGGATCAGTTCAGAAATCAGCTTCTGTTTGGATCAATCCTCCTCTCCTCATTCAGTCCATGGTCATCCACCTTGTTCGGATTGGGTCGCTAGTTCCTCCTCAGGTCGGGTCGTGGCTCGCGATGACGCCTCTAGAACATTGGATCAGTTCAGCTATTCAGTTCGTGGATGCTCCGGTTCGGGTCGGGCTTCTTCACTCGATCGGTTCGAATCGTGGTGCCAGCTCCAGAGCATCGGATCGTGACTTGCTTCTTCAGGCGGTTCATGGTTGGTGCTCGTGAGTTTCATGCAGGCGGTTCGGGTCGGGTCGTGATCCCTCCATCGGATCGGGTCGAGGCTTCTGGTTCATCACGTCTCGGATCGGCCAAAGTACATCATGAGCGTTATAGGGGCGATCCGATCCGGTTTCCTACATATTTCCTACAACTGTTTTACGCCACACGACGGCGTTTTTGACCATTCTAACTGTTCTAAACAGTCACAAAGCATACCATATAGCCATAGATACATGTATAAACATCCACAAACAGCAAATCAACAATATAATATGTCAAAACGGATCAAACATACCCAAAAACCCTTATTTTCCCCTTAAGCATGTTTAATAACAACTAATGATAAGATTAGTAAAACTTAACCAAATCAACCCAAATTTCTATCAGTGCCCTAAAATAATATTTTAGAATTTTACAAATTTTTCCAGATTTTTATGATGCAAAATTTCGCTAATTATCACTAATCACCCCTTAATCCCCTAAATTTCGGAATTAGCAAAATTAGTCCAAATTAAACCAAATTCATATCAGAGGCATAAAATAATATTCTGGAATTTTACAAAAAAATTAGATTTTTCTGAGTTATAATTTCGCTAATCTTCGCTAATTATCCTAATTATCCATAATTAGTGAAAAACAATGCAAATCACTCACCTTTGCCACAAATTAAACTATAGATCTGAAATATCCTCTGTTTTGGGTCGAATCCCAATGCTTAGCAGCAGCCCCAACTCTGATTTGATGCTATCTTGGCTTAGTTTGATGTTGATTAGCTTAATCCTTGATAAGAAAGTGATTTAGAGGTGTTTTGAAGAGATTTAGAAAGTGGAGGCCATGGCTAGGGTTCAAAGGAGGTTAGTGGCAGTTGAAAAATACTGAAAAAGAATGTTTTCTAAACCCTAGCAGCCCTCATATACTCCTAATCCCGAAATCCCCCAATGGGCCTAGCTGCTAATCACCCGGTTAAGCCCAATTAAGCTGTTTTTCACCCTATAAACCTTAATTCAGCCATATCTCCCAAACGGTAAATCTGTTTGACTAATGTGACCACTCTACGCAAGGTAAACCATCAAACGGATCTAATGTAAGTGGTTTCAGGTCAAAATTCCTTACCCATCAAAAGTTATGAACGAAAAAAGATCAGCTAGGGGCAAAAGGTCATTTAAAAATCAACAAAAATCATGACCATGGGAAATGACCCCACTAGTCGTTCCCCAAAAGTACATGACCATATGACTTACCAGGAAAAATAAATATTCTATGCCCTCTGATGCATAGAATGCGGGTTGTTACATTCTCCCCCCTTAAGAAATTTCGTCCCCGAAATTCTTTAACAAAAACGTACAAAGAATTTCGCATGCCTATCAATCATTTTCAAACAATAAAAATACAAAATAACAAAAAAAGCCTATCCTAGCATGCGGTTTACTAACAAGGGAAGAACTATCTCTACCAAAACCTTACCATGCAAAGAGTTCTGGATACTTCTTCCTTATGTCCTCCTCTGTTTCCCAACTGTAGCCTTTCTCATCATCACCCCATTGAACTTTGACTAGTTTCACTGCCTTCCTTCGAAGCTGCTTCATATCGTTCCCAATAATACACATAGGTTTGCGGTTCCGAACCGCCTCGGGTTCAACCTCGATATTGTCTAACTGATATGGTGAAGTAGCCACATTATGGTCTTGCACAAACTTCCTTAACTGGGAAACATGAAATACGTTGTGAACTCCTGCCGTCTTGTCCGGTAACTCAACTTTATATGCCAAATTCCCATCTTGTTCGAGAACTGAAAATGGACCAACAAACCTTGGTGCTAACTTACCTTTCCCACTAAAACGAATCACATTAATCAACGGAGAGACCTTGACGAACATTAAGTCGTTAACGAAGAATTCCAAATCTCTTCGTCTCTTATCGACATAAGTCTTCTGCCTATCTTTGGTAGTCTTCATTCTCTGTTGGATAACCTTGATCTTGCCTAAAGTCCCTCTTATTATTTCTGGTCTAAGCTCAAATTTCTCACCATTCTCCAACCAACATGATGGTGCCTTGCACGGTCTTCCGTACAAAGTTTCACTTGGAACCATACCAATACTGGGCTAATAACTATAACTCAACCAGATACAAATGGCCATCTCATGGCCCTCCAAAATCCAATATATAAGTTCTCAAAAGATCCTCTAGTTTACGATTCACTCAAATACCATCATGACCTGACCTAGTCCTTGGTAAACCATCAATATAATCCATTGAGACTTGTTCCCATTTCCATTTAGGAATTTCTAATGGTTGTAATAACCCACTAGGCTCTTTTGCTCAGCTTTAACTAACTGGCAATTCAAGCATTTGGACATAAACTTCCCAACGTCCTTGTTTGTCCATTCCCAGTGGTAGGTCTGATCCATGTCTCAATACATTTTGTTACCACCGGGATGTATAGTCAGTTTCGAGTGATGATATGCTCTAAGCACTTCATCTCTCAGTCCGTCTACGTTGGGTACAACTAGTCCCCCATTCTTTCGAAGCCATCCTTCTAGATCAAATCCTTGCTTGATCATTCTCTTTCCATCGATAACCATCTCTACCCTAGAGATGATTTCCAATAGGTTAGGTTCGTCCTTCTAACTGGAACCCATCCACTAAATCAAAATCGATCTAATCATCAAGCTTACTAGCGTTTCTGAATCCAGTTCACTCTTAGGTCTGAAATCATATCCTGTGATATACTCTAGTTGCTTCCACCCCAGAAACTTAACCTCTAGACTGGCATGCCTCCTACTCAATGCAACTATTACCGCTCCTAAATCCTTTGCTATGTCCACTCTGCCCCATGAAGTCATGACAACTTCAGTGCACTGGCTCATAGCCTTGCTACGATCACTCTGCCCCATGGAGTAATGACTACCCCACTGCACCGATACGTAGCCTAATGTCCGTCTATACTACCATCCCTTTTTTCTCCATCGCTAGAACCCTACAGGTGATAGTCTACTCAAGAGAAGAAAGATAGGGACAAACATAGCAACCATAAAATCCATCAAACAAGTCCTACCTATCACCTGTTAAAGCCATGAACACGTCGACATCTACATGACTGGTCTAACTAATTCCAATATGTCGATTCTTGTATGTCAGGTCCAACCAGCATCAAGAACTAATGGAAGCCTAGCCTCCAAACAGACTACCATATGTCCAACGTACGTTTTATCCTCCGAGGATAACTAGATCACGTCCGACGGATCCAAGGTAACGGGCGTCCCCAGATACCCCTGCTTTAAGTCCGCCTAAAATACTTGAGTCCAACCCAAGTCTATCCATTATCTTGCTTCCCTCTCGAGTCCAACTCGAGCCAAATCCAATTCCTTGCAGCCATCTCGAGTCCAACTCGAGTCAATCTATAACTCAGACCCAGTCTTCAGTATCCATTACCGACAAACTCTAGTCCAATGTGAGTCGTCTCCCTATTCGTTGCATCTCCAAGATCAACGACACCCATTTTCTTTTACGAGTTCAAGTCCAACTTGAATCGTCATAATCTTCGTTGCATCTTCCATGATCAACGAACACATCCTATTTCTTCAAAGTTCTACTATCCAAAGAGAACATCAGCATAGGGTCCTAAACAATCCATTACTTTGCATCTTTCTCGAGTCCCAGTCGAGCCATCTCATAACCCTATCGAGTCTAACTCAGGGCAGTTTATACCATTGAACAGTCTTATCATGTCACGGTTGCCCATCACTCCTCGAGTAAACCAAGATATCATCCAATGAAGAATCACAACTATTTATCTCTCACGCAAACCATCCTAGTCGAACTCGACATTCCCCAAGCACAAGCCCCAAAGGCCTAAACCAATATCAGACAAGCACCCAAGGAACATCTCCTCCGAATTCGGACAATCCACGTGAGGTGATACTAGCAAAACAACTAAGCACTAGAGCACTCATTTGCCTCCCAGAGATAACTAGAACTTATTACAACGATAACCTCTCAGCTTCCTTAACTCCAGTTACTATCGCCATCACTAGGTAGGTACCTAATACCACCCTATTCCTTTAGAGTAGATCGACTCCCCAAAATAATGCTAAACCCAGTAAGGCCCAAAAAAAGCAATCACAAACAAACATACATCCATGACTCGATAAGACCACATTACGTCAAATCATACTAAGTCTAGTCGAACCACCAACCAGTTTCGTCACTACTAAAGGTCTATCGACTATCTCGGGTTTGTCAAACAATACTCGAACAGAAACATCTTAAATAGAAATCATACCTTTGATAATGATGCCTTTTCTCTTCTGCACCGCTGTTGGAGCATTCAACGAAGAAGGAACAGCGTTGATAGCATACGCTTTCACAATCTGCTTCTCCCTAGGAGGTTGTGGACAATCATCCTTAGGGTGTTCCGCTGGCCGCAGTTAAAGCACTTCCTTTCCCTAGGCTTTTCTCGACAATCTCTGGCATAGTGGCCCTTCTTGCCACAACTAAAGCACTCGCCACCATTCTTGTTCTTCTTATTCTAACCATCCTTGGTCGGGTTCTGCTTCCTCTTGTTCTGAGAATTATTCTTGCCCTCACCGCCTGCTTGCGGCTTTGGTTCCTCTGTAGATGCAATAGCAACTTCGGCCTTTGACTTAGGGAAAAGGCTCTCTGACCTTAATGTCTTTCCTAAAATAGACTCGAATGTCTCATTGATATGGTTTATAAGTCTTTCCCCCAAGTACCCATCTAAACCAGTTATGAACTTTTCGTTCTTCTTTTCGACTGTATCGATAAGGGACAATCCATATTTCGAAAAAGTGTCGAATTCAGCGATATACTCCGAGACTGCTCTTCCATTCTGCTTAAGCTCCAAGAACTTCCTGAAAAATTCTGATTTAAGAGCAACTGGAATAAACTTATCACAAAAGCAAGTCTTAAACTGATTCCAAGTAACTTGATCCTCAGGAGTAGCTGCCTTAATAGCATTCCACCAATTCATAGCTCGTCCTTGTAGTTGACGCGATGCTGGCTTCCTCTTCATTGTGTCTTCGATTCCCAAATCTTCGATGATGCGCTAACAACTATCTAGCCAATCTTGAACTTCTGTAGCCGACTCTGTTCCGTGGAACGGCTTCCCACTAAGGCTAGTGTAATCCTTGTTTAGCTTGGCGAAATCGACCCTAGGCGCCTGCACTGCTGCACCACCACCAATAGCAGCATTAGGAATGGCTCCCCGAGCATCCCTAAGCATCTCTCTCATGAGGCCAGTAAACATCGTCCTCATATCATCA
Source organism: Allium sativum (assembly GCA_030737875.1). Classification (NCBI taxonomy): domain Eukaryota; kingdom Viridiplantae; phylum Streptophyta; class Magnoliopsida; order Asparagales; family Amaryllidaceae; genus Allium; species Allium sativum. Next base: position 841,924,422 of record CM060926.1, read on the forward strand.
GCATTCGCATTATTGGCTCCTCTACCGATACCCCTTGCGTATTGGCTCATCGTTCAATCTGCACAGAGAAAACGATTAACCATCTCCCTAGTGGTGCCAGTGCAGTGCGACTTCATCCTTAGATATACTAATAGTATATATATAGCTTTTAAACACCAAAATAATCACAAATACGCGCTCTCATATACGTATACTATCTCTCCCTGATGACTTCCCTAGGTTAACTACGCAACCTAGAGCTCTGATACCAAGTGTGATGGTCCGCCCTGCATTAACCGACATTTCCTCCGAAAGTGCACTGTACACATGTCCGCTAGCATGGGACGGTCGTAAAAGAAAGGAAAGAAGATGAAAGAACTAACAAAGAAACCTGTAGAATGTCTCACAGCGCATGGAATAAAATATAATAGTAACATACTTGACATAAAACAGGCGAGATAGTGCATAAGCTGAAAACTAAAACCATCATCATCATAGCAGCGGAAATCCAAAATACAGCTTATGATCCAACATCATTATTACAACTTTAAAACTGTCTCTAAAGCAAAAGAAAGTAAAAGAAGGAGGTACACTACTAATGCCCAAGCAGTGACCTTCAACAACACAGGGAGAATATCTATATATCATACGTGGGAGCCTCCTGCTCGTTTCCGGTACAACTACTCGTGCATACCACCTAACCTGTCTCTAGTCTGCTCGTTTAGGAGCATCCAGAGTAATAAGAAGAGACATAAAACTCTGGGTCAGACAAAAGTCTGGTATGAGCGATAAGCAACAAAACAGAACAATAACAGGTATAATCCAATCATACCTAGACCTGGACCTACAACCAAAGAGTTAGCACTACACACCGTACAAGACTCTAAGGTGCCACTAACATATGGTGTAAAGATACGGGGGAGGGGGTGTGCATGTCATAGTGATGGCAAATGATCAAGCATAGCAAGCATCCTCACATCTCTCACTCAGTGCGTAAAGCATACGATATCCACTATTTGGTCACCTAATCCTTTGGGCCCTGACGGAGTCCAACCCTGTACAACTATCACTACAAGTCCATTATCCGTCTCTCAGTGGTGAACCAAAATTATGAATACCGACAACCTCTTTTCACATGTCCCATAGCAAAGTCCAATTGTGAAGTCAACTCGTTGGTTCCCAACTGGATCCTGAGTACAAACTTCCCATTTGGACTACCTTTGCATCTCGGGTTTTGGTCATCATCTCCGGATCAGTTCAGAAATCAGCTTCCGTTTGGATCAATCCTCCTCTCCTCAATCAGTCCATGGTCATCCACCTTGTTCGGATCGGGTCGCTAGTTCCTCCTCAGGTCGGGTCGTGACTCACGATGACGCCTCTAGAACATTGGATTAGTTCAGCTTCTCAGTTCGTGGATGCTCCGGTTCGGGATCGGGCTTCTTCACTCGATCGGTTCGGATCGTGGTGCCAGCTCCAGAGCATCGGATCGTGACTTGCTTCTTCAGGCGGTTCGTGGTTGGTGCTCGTGAGTTTCATGCAGGCGGTTCGGGTCAGGTCGTGATCCCTCCATCAGATCGGGTCGAGGCTTCAGGTTCATCACGTCTCAGATCAGCCAAAGTACATCACGAGCGGTTCGTTTATAGGCGGCGATCCGATCCGGTTTTCTGCATATTTTTCTGCAACTTTCCAGCGACTATTTTACGCCACACGACGGCGTTTTTGACCATTCTAACTATTCTAAACAATCACAAAGCATACCATACAGCCATAGCAACATGTATAAACATCCACAAACAGCAAATCAACAATATGATATGTCAAAACGGATCAAACATACCCAAAAAACCTTATTTTCGCCTTAAGCATGTTTAACAACGACTAATGATAAGATTAGTAAAACTTAACCAAATCAACCCAAATTTCTATCAGAGCCCTAAAATATTATTTTAGAATTTTGCAAATCACCCTAATTACCCTAATTAGCCATAATTTGTGAAAAACAATGCAAATCACTCACCTTTGCCACAAATTAAACTATAGATCTGAAATATCCTCTGTTTTGGGTCGAATTCCAATGCTTAGCAGCAGCCCCAACTCTGATTTGATGCTATCTTGGCTTGGTTTGACGTTGATTAGCTTAATCCTTGATAAAAAGGTGATTTAGATGTGTTTTGAAGAGATTTAGAAAGTGGAGGCCATGGCTAGGGCTCAAAGGAGGTTAGTGGCGACTGAAAAATACTGAAAAAGAATGTTTTTTAAACCCTAGCAGCCCTCATATACTCCTAATCCGGAAATCCCCAAATGGGCCTAGCCGCTAATCACCCGGTTAAGCCCAATTAAGCTGTTTTTCGCCCTCTAAACCTTAATTCAGCCATATCTCCCCGTTTGACTAATGTGACCACTGTACGGAAAGGTAAACCATCAAACGGATCTAATGGAAGTGGTTTCAGGTCAAATCTCATTACCAATCAAAAGTTATGAACGAAACAAGATCAGTTAGGGGCAAAATGGTCATTAAAAATCGACAAAAATCATGAACATGGGAAATGACCCCACTAGTCGTTCCCCAAAAGTACATGACCATACGACTTACCAGGAAAAATAAATATTCTATGATCCTCTGATGCAAAGAATGCGGGTCGTTACAGTACGTTAGGAATGGTGATACATAAAAATATCTTCTAGTGTAAAATGTTATGTACTGTGATGTATTAGATAAATATATATACATATATATACATATATACATATATACATATATATATAGAGAGAGAGATCAATAAAGCCCAATCCTATCAGCATTTAACAGTTTGAGTATAGTGTTGTTAAAATCTTCATGAATACCAAAATACCACTGCATGCACGTTGAGCTTCGGGAAGCCTTCTAAACCGAAACACCCTCTATACTTTCATGTTGTTTATACGCTTTAAAACGGAGGCATGTGCCAAGATAAGAGCCACAAAGTGTAGAACAGTGCATGCATGCATAACACGGTGAAGGCTTAACTGGGTAATAATAATTTTTGCCCTAACAGCCATAACTTGGTTTTATTATTATAATCTTTCCACAAAAACCTATTTTATTGAGTACTATAGGTCTTTCATTTTTAATTGGCAGGCAAACAATTCAACAGCCTTATGTTCATACCCAAAGGACAAAGGAGGTAACTTCATATGCCTTAGCCAGGGTTCACCTTGCAGACGGAGGCATGAATCACTTAAACTAAGCATGCAAAATTAAACATATCAGAATCTAATTCAATTAAATGGGGAGCAGGTATGGTTATTTCAACATACACAACATTATGGACTCACAGACACCAAAAAAGCTGACTAAACAGACAACCCCATATGTTATTAACAATAGAAAACAAACCCCAACCAATTTATACTCGTAGAGTTCGAACTAACACACTTGAAACAAGTATAACCGTAAGCCAGGCTTACCATTTTGCCGACGGCGGACAAGTACTGGGAACGCAGCAGTGCTCACCGGTTGAACGAAGCAGATAGTTTCAGCGTGCGTCCCAAGGTGGTGTAACGGCTGTAGTTGAGTCCATTTTCTCTTACGGGTTTGAAATTTCCACTAACTTGTGGGTGCCTATGCATGACTGTGGGACGGAGTGGAGGGGTTGGGGCCTAGCTTTGCTGGTGGGGCCGCCAGTGGTGACCGACACGGAGGAAGTGGTTAGCGGCGGTCACTGGCAAGAAGTGATGAGGGCTACGATCGTGGCATCGAGGGTGGACTTGCAGCCGATTTGGGGAAGAGGTGATTTTGGAAAACCAATTTGGGGAGGAATTAATCGGCTGTTAAACCCCAGATAGGAGAAAGGGGTCCCCCCACAAAAGGATTACCCCCATTTTTATAATTCCACCGACGTGTTTACCGAATGGTCTAGATTTTTACATATCCAAACATCACGTGTTATGCCAACCGACTAGAAAAGACAAGTGTAGAGATTTATAGAATGATCTAGATTTTTAATGTTGGGTTGGATAAGAGAAATAGAATGAACGACCGCTTCTAATGAACGATACACAACAGAAACAAACGAAGTTGTTTGCTTAATTTAACCGTGTTATACTTTTAACCACTGCTAACCATAAATTTATCTTACAGGTTAACAAAAAATATGTGAATTTTATTTCACAATTTACTTCCTACTTGTTTATTCATCGATCGTATATTCAACTATGAATGTACTTACGAAAAATAAATTAACAATTAAATTTAGAAATTTGAAATTATATACTTAAAAAATCACGCCTTTTAAAATAAATTTGACCACAAGTAAGAAAACTAAATTACACTTAACAACTTGATTTTGATTCTAAAATGAATCACTCCATTAAATTTGTAAATATGTCTCAATTTATATTTCGACGTATCTTTGATTTCTAAATTAATTAGACCGTTAATATTCCCTAAGCTATTTCAACCCACTTTCAAAAATTCGGGTTGTTACAGACTCCCCCCTTAAAGAAATTGCGTCCTCGCAATTTACTCATTCAACATTACAAAAATTCCAATCCCGCATCTTAATTTCTTTCCTTTAATTTAAGTATCCAACCCATACAGTTCGAAATTTCTGTGTCCTTTCCTATCTTATTCAGATCGCAACTACAGATAATTTCAAACTTGATTACTTAATTTGTGAGAATTTCAACTCTTATCTCGGATAAAATACATATTTTGGGACGCCCACTCTCCGTTTTCAATATTAAATAATATGATAAAATGAACTAGGTCAGAGTATCATTTAAAAATTAAAACGACACTCATAATGAATACTACCCGATGGTAAAATAAAGTAGCTTATATAAATTGAACATTTCACAACATCTATCATATATAAAACAATATGATAAAATAAACCAAGTTGAAATACCACCCATAAACCAAGGTGATATTTATAATAAATCTAAGCAGAGTATCACACATAAAACAGTGCGATGGTCTTAACAAATATCATATATAAATAAATATGATAAATTTAAATCAAAACAGAGTATTGCATATAAATCACTGCGAGGCTCTCAACAAATCGTATGTACATTAATAGGATACTCATAATAATTTAGTCAGAGTATCAACAACTAATGAAATCTTCATGACATTTATCATATATATAAAAAACAATATGATAAGATAACCAAAACAGAGTACCATATATAAATCAATACGATACTTAAACAATAAGATACTTACAATAAATATCTTATAATAATTGATCAAGTCAATAAAATCTTCATGGCATTTGTCGCTTGTTAATCAAATCAGAGCATAAATCAATATAACAATTATCATATATAAATCAATATGATAATATAAACCAAATCAAAGTATCATATATAAATCAATACGATACTCATGTAAAATCAATATGATAATATAATCAAATCAGAGTATCATATATAAATCAATATGATACTCATATCAATTATCACATATAAATCAATATGATAATATTATCATATTAGAGTACCGTATATAAATCAATACGATACTCATAACAATATCATATATAAAATCAATATGATAATATAATCAAATCAGAGTATCATATATAAATCAATACGATACTCATGATAATATAATCAAATCAGAGTATCATATATAAATCAATATGATACTCATAACAATTATCATATATAAAATCAATATGATAATATAATCAAATCAGAGTATCATATATAAATCAATATGATACTCATAACAATTATCACATATAAATCAATATGATAATATAATCAAATCAGAGTACCGTATATAAATCAATACGATACTCATAACAATTATCATATATAAAATCAATATGATAATATAATCAAATCAGTTATAGTAATGTAATAAAATATTAGGAGATTATGGGATAAATGTAACTTGACTCATAAATACCAAATAAACAGACGCTAGTATTGTAAAATCACAGTAGTAGAGCTCGAGTGCGCATCGAGACATCAGCACCGTAATCCACTCATAGCGCCATAACGACACCTGGCGATCAACCCAGGATGACCAAGATGGTCTAAGGCGAAAGCCATATGCTACCCGTTCACGAAACTACACGTGGGACCCCCACGCCTCCATCTGATGTAGTCCGTGGCCCACCGATCGGGAATTCCGATGAAAACAACAAAATTGCCCCCATGTAGCAGACCGTTTTACCTTTGGTGGTAGATAGGCGTAATTTAAAACCACCAAGATTTAGGTAACGAACCTGAATCAGGTCGACCAAGATGGAGTTTTGGTCCATTGGTACAACAAAGTCCAATCTATCCCAATCCCAAAATCAAAGTATTCTTGAAATGCCAATTTTTATATAAAACTTGCCATGAAGTTCAAAGTGTTTATAACGTCAAAACACTTTAAAAATTCAACTATGACTTAAAGAAATAAACCATCACATATAAAGGCAAAATGGTAATCATAAACAAAACTGATATTCGACTTTATCATATATAAAACAATATGATAAAATTAGTCAAGTTCGAGTATCATATATAAATCAATATGATACTCATAATACATAACAAATATAAAACAATATGACAGAATGAACCAAATCATAATAGTTGTGAAAAGAACAATAGTATTGTCATGAAAGCATGTCAACCTAGAAAACACTTCAATAATTGAAGTATACTTTCAAACAGTAACACATGCTCTTGTACCACATTATGTTACCGGTATATTTCAGAACTGAAAATACAAAAACAACCGAATATTCTATATGAATAGTCAAGAGAGTAACTAGAAAAGTATTACCAAACGTCCCATACCGCTTGGTGCTACTAATCCGTTTGCTCAAAATCCCCATCATACAGAATATCTCAATGGAAATTGTACTCGATTCAAACCACATATCTGTCAAAGAAAAATAACTAATCTACTTTTTGTTGTTTGTATTATTTATTATTACCAGCATTCTTACTTTAGTTCAAATACCGATCCGAGCTAATTTCAAAACTGACTACGTTCTTGTTTAACTACCATTTTTAAATTGAACATCACCCGAATCCCATTTTGTCAAATTCGAAGTATTTTTCAAAACCCCAAAACGTGCTCTCTCAAGAGTGACTCTATATCAATTCCGCTCATTCTAGGGTATTTCCACCCTATCTCTAATGAGTTTTAAACCCAATAAGCCAAGTTTTAGAAAAAACATGGCTCTTATACCAAATGTAACAGCCTGCCGTTTCAACTGCCCCAAATCAATAATTAAACCGACTTAAAGCATTTAAAATGATGGATTGTTATTGGCTTACAGGGTTTAAAAAATGAAATCTAGCACAGAATCACAGCGCACAATATTTTCAGCAGAATAAATTTTATAAAAATATCAGTTTTATACAAAACGTTTGTACAGCGGAAGAAATATATACATAAATTTTGGTGAAACAAAGTTACTTTTCAGTCAGGCTTCTCCGCGCACACATGCGACTTCTCGTGCCTCTCCTTTGCTGCGCTAAAACTTCCAATTTGCAATATTCGTATCTGACCCAAGCGTTCCCTGCAAAAACATAAAACACTCGGGTCAGGATTAATCTTGGTTCAAGTAGATTAACTTCAAATACAATTGTATATAATAAATTCTAACATCATATGTGAAAAGTTGTGCAACATCTATTCTTACAAATTTGCAGTGTCTCTGTTCTATATCATCTTAATTTAAATGTAGCATCTGGTCAAATCTGTTAAACAAGGTACAGGTCTAGTGTAACATGAATTTATATTAGGACAACTAGTGTATGCCCCTGTTTTATAGAACAAAACAAAATGTGTAGCTAAAGGTATCTGATACAATAGAATAGATAGTAAGCACCTAACACATGCTTGTACATGTGCAATTTCTTGGGCTTACAATTATCATACTTAAAACAAAGCAAAGCAAGTAAAGTAGAGTACTTCAGCTTAAAAACAAGGCAAAAAAGTAAAATGTTTAACTGGTGGGAATGCCTTTGTGTGTGGCACTGTACGTTTCACTACAATTGGGTGACAAAACAAAAACAAAAAGAATTGCAAACATGTCCCCACACACACTGCATAAAAGTATAAATTTAAATGTATTGCACTAATTACTCCTTTAGTCATCTTATTCACAAAGCAGGTACTTTGGAAGTTAGTTAAACAAGAGACATTCTACTATATGGGGTCACGTGATGTATGCACCCATGTTAATTTTGTTCACATCTCACGTAAATGTTGGGAATAAAAAAAAGAGAAACAGAAAAGACATCCATGTTACATCCTTATAATATTAGCGTGGAATAATTTGTTAAGATATATCAGTTCGTTTATATGGTAGTCACCTACACATATATTTATTTGTAACAATTCCAAAAGGAATTAACCTATTGATAATCACTTCTCAAATCCTTGATTCTAGTATAATTACTCTTGGATGATCTAATTAAGAGAAAAGGGTAATGTCACACCATGCTTGGAACGTCCATTGCAAGGTATTTAGAATGCAAACAATAAACTTGTTAACCGTTGACTAAAAATAAACTTGTTGAATCAAGTATATAAAAATGATAATACTTTATACTTTGATCAAACTATGCAGCCATCAATGGGTTAAATAGTAGTACTTCAAACGGCGAAAATTCAGTAAGGAAAGTTAAGTCAGATAATGCATTTCACCCTCCCCTTTATAACAGCAGATTCACAAGTCCCAAGCTACTCACGCTGGGCCAAAAACTAAGTCCATCCCACTCATTCGGACAAGCAACCATGTATAAATTGGTTTTACATTATGTACGTCAGGAATGGTGATACATAAAAATATCTTCTAGTGTAAATTGTTACGTACTGTGATATTTTAGATATATATATATATATATATATATATATATATATATATATATATATATATATATATATATATATTTATCATTAAAACCCAATCCTATCAGCATTTAACAGTTTGAGTAGTGTTGTTAAAATCTTCATGAATACCAAAATATGATTGCATGCAGGTTGAGCTTCGGGAAACCTTCTAAACCGAAACACCCTCTATACTTTCATGCTGTTTATACGCTCTAAAACGCAGGCATGTGCCGAGATAAGAGCCACAAAGTGTAGAACAGTGCATGCATGCATAACACGGTGAACGCTTAACTAGGTAATAATAATTTTTGCCATAACACCCATAACTTGGTTTTATTATTATAATCTTTCCACAAAAATATATTTTATGAGTACTAGAGGTCTTTCATTTTTAATTGGCTGGCAAACAATTCAACAGCCTGATGTTCATACCCAAAGGACAGAGAAGGTAACTTCATATGCCTTAGCCAGGGTTCACCTTGCAGACGGAGGCGTGAATTACTTAAACTAAGCATGCAAAATTAAACATATCAGAATCTAAGTCGATTAAATGGTGCGCAGGTATGGTTATTTCAACATACACAACATTATGGACTCACAGACACCAAAAGAGGTGACCAAATAGACAACCCCATATGTTATTAACAATAGAAAAACAAACCCCAACCAAATTATACTCAAAGAGTTCGAACTAACACACTTGAAACAGTATAACCATAAGCCAAGCTTACCATCTTGCCGACGGCGGACAAATGGGAACGCAGCAGTGATTACCGGTGGGTAGGAGCAGACAGTTTCAGCATGCGTCCCAAGGTGGTGTTACGACTGTAGTTGAGTCCATTTTCTCTCGCAGGTTCGAAATTTCCACTAACTTGTGGGTGCCTATGCATGAATGTGGGACGAAGTGGAGGGGTTGGGGCTAAGCTTTGCTGCTGGGGCCGCCAGTGGTGACCGGCACGGAGGAATTGGGTAGCGGCGGTCACTGGCAAGAAGCGATGGGGGCTACGATCGTGGCATCGAGGGTGGACTTGCAGCCGATTTGGGGAAGAGGTGATTTTGAAAACCAATTTAGGGCGGAATTAATCGGCTGTTAAACCCCAGAGAGGAGAAAGGGGTCCCCCCCACAAAAGGAATACCCCCATTTTTATAATTCCGTCGATATATTTACCGAATGATCTAGATTTTTACATATCCAAACATCACGTGTTACGCCAACCGACCAGCAAAGACAAGTGTAGAGATTTATAGAATGATCTAGTTTTTTAATGTTGGGTTGGATGAGAGAAATAGATTGAACGACCACTTCTAATGAACGATACACAGCAGAAACAAACGATGTTGTTTGCTTAATTTAACCGCGTTATACTTTTAACCACTGCTAACAATAAATTAATCTTACAAGTTAACGAAAAATATGTGAATTTTATTTCACAATTTACTTCCTACTTGTTTATTCATTGATCATATATTCAACTATGAATGTACTTATGAAAAATAAATTAACGGATAAATTTAGAAATTTGAAATTATATACTGAAAAAATTACGACTTTTAAAATAAATTTGACCACAAGTAAGAAAACTAAATTACACTTAACAACTTTATTTGGATTCTAAAATGAATCACTCCTTTAAATTTGTAAATATGTCTCAATTTGTATTCCGACGTATCTTTGATTTCTAAATTAATTAGACCATTAATATTCCCTAAGCTATTTCTACCCACTTTCAAAAATTCGGGTTGTTACACCAACCTAGCAGTTTATTCCGTTCCTTATATAGTGCATGGGACGGCCGTTGCTAAAGTTTTTAGTTAACCCTATTTAGTTATAAATTAAATTTCTTAATCAAGTTCAAATTCAACTTGACTAAAGTGGTTAAAATATAAGGTCCACCCTTTTTATATTTACTCTTAGCTCACAAGTTTACTGTCATACTGAAAACCCTTACCACTTACTGTTTTCAGCAAATTATAAAAATGATTTCAGAATAATAGTGACCTTTTTAATCTCTATACTTGCTTCGTTTTCCAACCATGTCACGCCGCCTTCTAATGTACCCATTTGCTTTGCAAAAAACATGGTCCTGATCCTTAAACGTAATACTAGGCTCATCTTCGTGTGTGTGTTTTTTTCTTTTTTTTTTCCTTTAAACTACGAAAGCCCACTGGCCCATTGTAACCACAACAGCCCACCACGTTATTAAATAGCCCATGACTTTCTCCTAAATTCCCCTTTCCCATATTGTTTCTTCCTCCTACTTTCTATATCCTGTTCGAACCCATTTCGAGACCACCATCACAGCCCACCATTTCATCTTACCACCGTTCATCAGTGTTACGTCCACCGGTACTCCACCTCCCTGCACACGCCTTCTACCTCGCCTGCACCTTCTTCCCCCCTTTTTTCTGTTTCTATTCCGTTTTCAAAACAAAGACCCATGCAAATTACATCCGATGAATGGCCGTCCAGTACCCCGACCACCATTCTGTCACCACATCCATCAGAGAACGCCGTCGCAGCTTCTGTGACCTACCCATCCTTCTGTCTCCGACATCTTGCCACTGTCCAGGACCCACCCGGGTACTCATTGGTTTCATCTTAAGATACCTCAACCCCTTCATCTACTGCTGCCCACCGACACACCGTCCCACAATCATCTTCGACGCCTCTCCGTTGCATTTAAACCACCACGCCTTCTGCTTTTACAACAGTGACTTCGAATTAGTCCGCACACAACTCCCACTCCTTCACGAACGGATGCACCCCCGTGACCTATTCAGCAGCCACGATATCCTTCTAGAATCTAAAAGCAACTCCTCAACTAGTCCACTACTCATGCACGTCAGGTTCTGTTCAATTGAAACTTTGGTTGGGTTCACTTTTAATCAAGTGAGGTTGTGGGTCCAACTTGCAGAAGGGATGGAGGATCGGTTTGATTTAGCTGGAAATAAAAATTGGTAAGATTGGGTTTTTGTTGAAGGCATAAGAGTTTGTTTTATGTTGCTGAAAACAAGAATGGAAAAAAGGCTATATATATAGGGAAGGTTGTTTGGGTGGCAAGTAAGTGATGGTACAGGGAGTACAGGTTTGGTCTTCACGTTATCCTAGGGTAGGCTAAATTTCCTATCACTAGCTGGTCGATGGTAGAGGCATGTGCAAGATCTGAAGTGTTTCAGGTAGGGTGTCATTGATTTATATTATATAGATATGTATAATACATATAGCACATGCAGTCTTTACAGTCATTTCGGAATGGTACAGCTAGGAGTAAATCCTCCTTGCTTAGGCCGTGTATGCATGTTTATAGGCATGTGTTCAAGCTGCTAGAGTCAGTATGTGTTATTCTTTTCGGTAGCTAGGGATTTGATGTTTGAGGCCTGTGATGGTTTAAAACAAGCTGCTATGTGTGATAGGATGGCATGTATTTTATGAAGAGTAGGCATGCAGACTAGAAAAGAGTAGCATGTGAGGCGAAAAGGGTTCACAGTAGACTTTAGCAATCTTGACAGGAAAATACATGCCATAATGTATTTGAGTATTTCACATTGGAAGACAAGCTACATTTTAATTTGCTTAGAATAGGGGTTTTTTATTTTATTTATTCACTCATTACGGTTGGTTTAATTTTAATCGGTATTTAACGTGAACCATTAAATCCACACCGATAAACATAATCTTCAAAAAATTACGAAAATGGACGCAATGGTATAATTTGACATTACGGTCCTAATAAAACTAATTTCATTGAAAATGGTCTCTGTTTGCAAAAACAACGCTATTTAGATCCCAATTTATCCATCGGTTCACCTTTAGATTTCGCCTACGGCCAAAACTACTCCTTTTGGTTCCAAACTGGAAACTACCAATAATTAATGATACGTATTACAATAAAATTCGTTTCGTTGAAAATGGAAGTTAATTTGAAAAATAACTATTTATACAGCGTATATAATACCGTAAAAATATAAATAAATTACAAAATAATTAAATTAAATAATAATAAATTATTATGACCATGTATCTAAATAAAATAATATACAGCTTTAGATTCAGTCAATATAAAATAATAACTCAACATAAATATTTTCGAGTACGACAATATTCAAATTTATAAAGAAATCCTTTTATAGTTATTAAATAAACATTATCGTTTATAATCGAAATCCATAGCGATTATTGTAAAATTTTATTTATCCATAATTAACAAACTATACCACAAAAATATGGATTTTTCCTTTCCATATGAAAATTATAGTCAATTAGATTTCAACGTTTCTTATTTCACAGAAATCCGACTTATATCGGATCCTGTATATTCAATTAAAGTTCAAAACTCCATATTACGAACTGCCGCGCCATTTCGAGATCGATTTATAATTATATAAATATATAACGTTCAAACTTCGTTTTAATAGTGAACTGAATATTAAAATCCATTAATATTCCAAATATAATATTTCAAACAATAAATAAATAAAATATTTGGCTGCCAAAAACACGGGTCGTTACATTCTTTTCCCCTTAAAATAATTTCGTCCCCGAAATTGCCAAGGTAGGAAAGAATGTTACAAATCCAATTTAATTTAAATCAAAAACCAATTCAATATCGTAAATAAATATTTTCAAAAATATCGAAAATTTTCTAACATATTAGATTCCCGGAAAAATTCGGCAGAGTCTCCCTGTACGGAGTGACATCTGCGATATCGCAAGAACACATAATATATATAAATCAACCCACATGGTCGGAAAACAAAAATCAAAACCCAAAATTTTATATTTTCGCGTAAGCGTACCTTTTAAGAGCGCTATTAAGCATAATTCCTCAAAGCATATGCGATGTACTCAACCAATATCAATCTGTCTAGCCATCTGGCATCTGTACTTAACTCAATTCACATATATGTAATAAATATATCAAATTCTTAATCAACAAGTATAACTACACCAATTCCAAAAACAAACAGATAGCATCAACTCATTATCAAATACAGGGTTAAATCATAAATTCCGATTCATATGCAGTTTCACTTCAGTTTAATTATACCAGAAATTATTCTTTAGTTTATAATTCATTTTGCTCCATTAAGTTGTCGATTATTTCCATTCAAACAAACTATCACCCAATAACAAAAAATTCACAATCACAACCAAATTAGTTGAATTTACATTCAATATTAATATTTTATTTTGGTTTCGCATATTCGAACAACAATCGATTAATATCCGAATTATTTCTATTTGAATATTATTTATTCATCAAATTTCCAATTTAGCTTTATTTAATATCGATATCATTCTTAATTTAATTTCACTTAACAAAGTTAAGTTTCAATTCAAATTTTCAATTCAATTTGAATTCCATTCAAATCAATCAAACACACTAATATCTCAATAATTTAAAAAATATTATTTCTGTTCTATACAAGAATATAATTTGGGCAAAATTATTTCATTTACCCCCTTTACAAAATAATATCATATCAATTGCCAGTTCAATGCTTCTCAACACTTGAACCGACCAAACAACACAATACAAAATGTTTGTATATGAAATTTACAATTACGCTCTCATATTTATACTCTCAATCTCGGTCTAGGGTATTACTAACCCAATCTCTATCGAGTTATACAATAGAGCCAAGATTTACTAAACCAATAGCTCTGATAGCACTGTAACGACCCAAGGATTTTCGACCTCGAAAATCGACACAACATCATGTCGAACATTCAAGCATCGAAAACACAGGAATGTTATTTGAAAGAAATTAGAGGGTGAGATAAGAAAGAAAGAAATATTGGAATAGATGAAGAAGAAGAACCAACACAATACATAATCACAGAGTCTCACATCGCAGCAGAACAAAATATAATACAGAAATGAATCTTTATTGAGAGCTTTTAAAAAATACTTACAATATCAGAGTACACCACACATCTGAATAGTGAGAATAACCTATCCTCATATACAATCACATAGCGGAATAAATACTAGATATAATACGTCTGAACACCACTAGCTCGTCTCTGGACATCGCAGCATCCGATAACCTAAACCTGTACAACCAGTCTAACCCGAGAATTTACAAAACACCGGGTCAGTCTGGTGAACCAGAGTGAGAAAGACACACCAAGTTTAAGGGTATCACACAACTTGATTTTTAAGTTAAAATCCTTTCGAAAGAAAAGGATAATCGTAAGACCAAATCCACACATAAACAAGGACGGTTTTTACCTTACGATAACCCAAAACATTTTTGAAATCAATATCTTTTCTGATATTATAATAGTGTCTAAATACAAATAAATATCAATCTAGCAGAACGCTTGCATCTCACGTTCCACATACATAGTATACAATCAAAACCGTGGGTGCTTATTGGAGCATGGATTTTGACTATGACAAGGTATGGAACCACCTGCCGATAGTGTATCTCAAGAGGTGAATACACTGGGTTCAACAAGAACGTCTTGCAACCCGGCCGACACATGACCGACCACTCATTTCGCTTGAGTGTATCGAATGTATATCACCAACGGTTGGGAGCTACCCACCATTTCCCGAAAAGGGACAGCATCGAAATAGATTAAAGAAGCAAAAGGAGTTTCTCTAGATAGATAATTATACACCCTAATGGGAGCGACCCATATAGCCATGCTGCCTACCCGATTTGATGATGCTTGAGGTTTAAATTACTTTTGAGACACTTGGCTACCATTCACTTTGAATGCCACATTGTCAGATCCATCGGATATCACTAATTGATGTCCACAAAAATAGTCTAGTTGGGAGCTACCCAACTATGGCACGTTTGAAGAAATCAACGTATGCGATTCCTTTGGAAATACTCTGTTAGACATCCATCCGTACAAGTCATCCAGGAACAGGATGAGCCGAAGGTACCCTCCTACCGCATCCATGGAATCAACCTATAGATCAGTAGCAAGTAATCCTTACAATCCGTAGATTCCAACCACGACAGAATCACAGCTTATCCTTGCTTGCAAGGCAGAGAATATTTAGGGTTCTTCCGTTTATGAGGATCCACGGTCTTAAATGCTCCATCTCGATCATCTTTTGATATCTTCACGTATTTGTTGGTCGGAATGGTTTTCGAATATAAATTCGGTCTTGGTCTTTCCGTACCAACTATCGTATTGGACAAATTTGATAGTTGGTTATTTAACTATCAAAATAAACAGTGATTCAATCATGAAAATCCAATGAGTTCACTGGTTCAGTATTTGGCATCACTTGGCCTTTTAATTAAAACAAATGTAAATGTAAAACTCTTAAATATTGCAATATTATGAATATAGTTTTTCGCTTCTTATTTAACATAAGATTTTTCTTTAAACAAATTCTTTTTAACACTTAGGAAAATCATATATCATAGCCAGTTTTCTATTTTCACCTTCAAAACATTAACCCAATTATTATCTAATTTTGGAAAACCAATTCAACTTATTATACATGAAACAACGTTACGAAATATCTTTTATTCAATACTTGCAAACAATAATCCATGCTTATTACTATAGAATAGAAATCCACATTACATTTCCTTTCTATCGCGAAAATACCTTTATAATTTCACACAACCCCTTTTTATTTCCCTTTTTACTTTGGGACCCTCATAATATATATATATATATATATATATTCCCAGTCTTCACTAAACATTGCACTATTATTTCTTTAACGGAAATAATAAAATATCATTAACCCCTTTTTACCATTACAACTACTATCATCCTCGGATAATCCTGATGTCGTTCAAGTTGGGGTATTTTAATTACCTCTCAGACCTTAATCAACAACATTCTTATCTTCAGATAGATAAGAGCTATAACCCAATATTTCATTCCAATATCCCCAACAATTCCATCTAACTATTTTATTCAAATACGGTTCCATTAACCTTCTTACTTTTTGCAAATCTCTTTTTGGGATATAACCCTTATTCCTTAATTCCATAATTAAGTAATTTCTTATAAAATATCTCCTTTTAACCTTTGCCTCTTAAAACCAATTCATTTTTTTATAATTCGGATTTGGTTGTAAAACCCTATGACCAATTCTTTACCAAAATCACTTTTACCAATTTCTTTTCTAACCCATTCAATCATTTCCCGCTTTGGAAGTCTTATTATATTTCCCCCTTCTTACTTAATCCCATTGTTATGTAACGTTAATTTAAAATCAACGATATAATACCTCAAACCTCTTTTATATAACACTGGTTTATTATAAACCCTTTTCATCTTTTTCTCCTTTTACGTAATTCAAGTATTATTTAATTTAAGCTATCGTATTTGCTTAAAATTCTCTTTATAACTTCGTTATAAAAATTTGAGTTTTAAATATAAAACCCGTTCATAAACTCCGTTCACCATTCAACTATATTTTTTTTCTTTTTACTTCGATTACTTTTTAAATGAATTTCAATTAAAATTAAATCTCCTAAATTATTATTAAAATATTTTTTTACTTCACTCATTAACTACAGTAAAAGTAGTTAATTTCTCTATTAAATGGTAAATCCTTTTTTAAAATTTTTTTATTAAAATTGAAATAATAGACATTAAACTATTTTATTAGATTAATTCAAAACAGACTAAATTAATAATCAATTCCTGCTAAAACGGTCGACTTTAGTTAACTCAAAACACAGTTATCTCCTTAACTAATTCCCATTTCGTTCTCCTTTTAAGTTAATTAGGAATATAATTAATTTAAATAATTCCATTTAATTGTTTCTTAACAAAGCAATTATTCAAACTTAACCGTTAGGTTAATCTCTCTTCACTTGTTTATAAACCTGATTGACATCAGAATTTACTTTATAAAATCAATTAAGTGATAAATATTTATTTCTTGTTTATAAACTTTTATTCAAAATAATATATTTAAAAATCAATTTCTAGTTATAAAATAAATTTAATAACTTTAGTTCTATCGATCAACTGACGATAAATCAATATAAAACAAAACAATTTATTCATAGGCCATTTACTGTCGATTACCCAACCAATATTGCCCATTGGTTAAAAACAAAACACAAGTTGAATTTCCAGTCAATTATCACCATTCCAATCATTCACCCAACCATGATAGTTCATATATGATAATATGAAAATAAATAATATATTTGAGGAATCCCGTTGGATCCCTCCAACCTATTCTTCTCTGTATCCAAAATGGTTATCTCAAATCAGATCATTCAACTTGATTTAACAGATAACAATAAATAACGACCATTTAACAACAACCAATTCACAAGCAATTCAAACAACTCATACAATTAAACACGTTTATTTTATAAACATGACCAATAAGGTAAGTTACCTCTATTGGATCAAATCTTTAAATTCACGATTTGATATTTCACTGAAATTAAAAACGGTTTAATTCCATTGGTTAAATCAATAAATGAAAATATAATTAGCAAACAGTCAACCATTAGCAACCAGAGCACACAAAATTAAAAACCCAATTTTTATAAAATATAAATGGGATAACTGAGTGAGTTTAACTCACTTTGATTTGATTTATCATTGGATCAGTTTGGTTGCAGTTAAATTAAACAACGTTTAATTTAACTTTAACCATGTTGTCTCCACAAACATCTAGGACAGTTCCATGATGTCGAGCTCGTCGCCACAATCGTTACGCGACTTATCCTGTTCAGTTCTGCAAATATATATACATACACAAGTTATTAACATTATTGTTAAACAATTTCCGATTAATAATAAATTCCTTAATTTACAAAGCTAAACTAATTACTTGGTTAACTCATTCAGATGTTTTCAGGCATAATCTAGCAGTTTATTCTATTCGTTACATAGTGCATGGGACGGCCGTTGCTAAAGTTTTTAGTTAACCCTATTTAGTTATAAATTAAATTTCTTAATCAAGTTCAAATTCAACTTGACTAATGTGGTTAAAATATAAGGTCCACCCTTTTTATATTTACTCTTAGCTCACAAGTTTACCGTCATACTGAAAACCCTTATCACTTACTGTTTTCAGCAAATTATAAAACGGTTTCATAATAATTGTGACCTTTTTAATCTCTATACCTGCTTCGTTTTCCAACCATGTCACGCTGCTTTCTAATGTACCCATTTGCTTTGCAAAACATGGTACTGATCCTTAAAACGAAATACCAGGCCATCTTTGTGTGTTTTTTTTCTTTTTTTTTCCTTTAAACTGCGAAAGCCCACTGGCCAGTTGTAACCACATCCGGCCACCATGTTATTAAATAGCCCATGACTTCCTCTTAAATTTCCCTTTCCCCTAATGTTTCTTCCTCCTACTTTCTATATCCTGTTCGAACCCATTTCGAGACCTCCATCGCAGCCCATAATTTTATCTCGCCATCGTTCATCAGTGTTCCTTCCACCGAAACTCCACCTCCCAGCACATGCCTTATACCTCGCCTGCACCTTCTTCCCCCTTTTTCCTTCTACTTTTTTTTCTGTTTCTGTTCCATTTTCAAAACAAAGACCCACGCAAATTACATCTGATGAACGACCCTCTAGTACTTTGACCACCAGTCTGTCACCTCATCCATCAGAGAACGTCGCCGCAGCTTCCGTGACCCACCACTCCTTCTGTCTCCGACATCTCGCCACTGCCCAGGACCCACCCAGGTGCTCATTGGTTTCAACTTAAGATACCTCAACTTCTTCATCTACTGTTGCCCACCGACACTGTAACACCCCGTAATTCTGTTAATATTAATATTCACAAATTAAAGAATAACTAATCTCAGACGTGAGAATTGTGGGAAACGGGTTGCGCCATTGTGTTCATCTCGGAATTCTGGTTGAAATAGAGTCCGAGTTTGTGTGATTTGGACTTCGTATGAAGGAGATATGGCCATCAGAAGTTCCAGAAAATTCAAAATTCAAAATTCGAAGTCAAACAGGCCAGGCGGGAAATTTCCCGCCCAACACCCAGGTCGACTGGGGAGTCGACTGGGCAGTCGACACCCCCAGGACCAGGTCGACTGCGCAGTCGACTTGGGTGTCGACCTGGTCCAGTCGGCCAGGTTTTGGCAGAGCCCAATCTTGAGCTGCTGATGTGTCTTTAGGGCTGAGTTGGCTAATTTAACGGTTCAGGTTAGTTCTGGGTAGATCTGACGGTCTAAATAAATCCTAAACTCTATATATACCTAGGTAGTCTCTCACTTTAAATTCACATGAAAAATAGAATAGCCGCCGTCATGCCATCGCCATGGAACTCAGTGTAGCCGCCGCCATTAAGAAGGAAGAAAGCTAATCAAAACTCTAATTCTACTCAACTCTAAAGCAAATCAAGACTCTCTTTCTTCTATAATTGTGAGTATGATGATCTCAATAAGATTATTAGCAAACTAATTAGATTAGGATGTGATATGGATCATAAGAAAATGATGTGAATTGTCATATATGTTGTTGTAAACTTTATGTTATCATGTATGTTGTAAATCCTATGTTATGTGATGATGATATCCTATATGTTGTAAATCATGCTATGATGATATTATATATGTTGCAAGTTTCTATGCTAAGTTGCGATGTTACAAAGCCATGATGTTATTATGTTGTAGTTAGCTTATGAATCATGATGTTGATTATATATATTTGGGCTATGATGATTCACATGATAAATCACATGTACCTATGCAAGTTTAGATTTATTAGTATGTATAATCTCACATATTGTATGACATCTATTTAGATCTAGAATTATGACATCTATTTAGATCTAGAATTATGCTATGACATGTGTGAGTTCTATGTGTTAGATGCTAGTTTACACCATCATTATGTTGCATAAACCACATATGCAAGTTTATACATGAACTTGGATTATGATCATATTATGTAAGTTGTGACATTTAACCAAACAAGTTGACACCTTTAGATCCATGACATGTGTAGTTTTATGCAAGTTTCACCCCTATTATGATTAGATCTATTTTATTTGTCTATATGTTGTGATAATTTATCTTTGTGCTATGAGTTAGACTATTCGAGTCTAACATATATTTTGCGTTGAATAAGCGAACGTATAACGTGGGGTAGGGGTAATATTAAGGATTTAATATTAAGAAATTGGGGTGCAATTGATATGATTTTGCATACCGTAAGTGGATGGCCATAATTGAGTCAATTATGGACATCATTAAAATTGGAATTAATTAATGATTTGAATAGAGATATATTTAAAACTGGGGTAAAAGATAATAAGTGATAATCAATGCTTAGGACACAAGGTTGGACTCATTTTTGATGTAAACCTGCCCCGACCCGCCCGGCAAATCCAGTAGTCACAAATTTCAGCCCAATGTGAGAGGTCCTAGGCCCAAATTAAAGCATAACAGTTGTAAAGACACGAGGTTAGAATCTTTTATGGTGTAAGACTGCCCGGACCCGCCCGACGAATCCAGCTGCCATAAATGCCAGTCTAATGTGAGAGGTCTTTATGAGGTGATGGCTTGAATGAATTAAGAAATACTTAACCAGATAAACATGGGAAGTGGGACATGGGGGTTAAGTAGGTGCCTTGGGTGGCATGAGGAATCTAGTGGGTGCCTTTAGTGGCATTTGAAATACGATTAGTAAGACTTAACCAAACACACATGTAAATGAACATGACTAAAAAGAGGGTTAAGTGGGATATACTAGTGGGGACAAGCTTAGGTGGATAACTTGTGGTAAGTAATTGGGGGCCCATTTCAACCAGTAACCCAAACGTATCTTTGTGGGCTTGACCCAAGTCGAGGACGGGACATGCATACTGGGCTTGACTATAAGAGGCCAAACGGGTTAGCGGTGGCAACGCAAGTCCAACGGGTTTCATATGCGTGTGTGGACCCGGGCTGGTAGGTAAGACGTTGTTGCATCGTGTAGGTATAAGCCGTGCATCCTTAGGCTGTATCGGGTTGCCTCTTTAGGGGAGTGATACACCCCACTGTGGGACCAGCACGGGTATCTACGAGTAGGGAGCCGATCGAAAGTGGGTAGTGGGGTACATCTAGCGGAGATAGGGGCAGGCGACACCTATGTAGTCAGCTAGGGGTACATGAAGTTATTTATAAAATTTCTAAGTGAAGCAAGTGAGATCAACCTTTAGGGTGACTGGTGTGGTGCAGTGTAGTAATTATTCGTTAGTAATTAGGTGTGCCTTTAACGTTATCTTTATCTGCTCTTCCATACCCAATAGTTCATAGACATTTCCTTATTTTCCGGCTTGTGCCTCAGTCTAATTATTTTGATAATAGTATTGTTAGAATTATCATACTCGCCAGACTTTATGTTTGACACCCTCCATTTCTATCTTTTCCCCCTTCCAGGTCCTCAGGGTGGGCCCAGCTCTAGCGGAGTTTGATTGGATTGCTTTATCTCTCTTTTGGAAAGCTTGGACCGCTGAAGTAAAGTCCAGCTTGTTAACTTCTTTAATGGCTATTTATGTAATGGGGTTATGTATTTTGTTTTATCAAGATGGATATCGTACTTGACTCTGATTTATGGTTTTATGATGTAACAAACATGTTTAATTTCCGCTGCAATGAAATAAAGTTTTAGATTTCCAAGTACTATTTATTATCTGTCTTGTTGTAATTTTTCTGTTCTATATTCACTTAAAACCTCCATGGAAGTTAATGCATTCCCTTTGTGAGTGACATTAATGGACGTGGGGTGTTACACGTGGTATCAGAGCTTAAGGTTACCAGAACAGATAAATTTTTTAGAAAAACTATTTTTCTAAAGTATTTTTGGAAGAAGTGTTTTCAAAAACATGTCTTAATGAGTTATTGTAAGAGGAAAGTTTTTATGAAAAACATAATCCCCAATAGCCATATCCTTATCTTTCGAATTCTCCATTTTGAATCTTTCCTTTTTCGTTTCAGCATGGCTGAAGATCTTAACCTTCCGGAGGGTGTAACGATACCAGGATGGTATAGGAGGTTATTAGAGGCTAGGGCCGCTGCAGGTCCAGCCAATGTTCCTCCACCACCAGTTGCACCCGCTCCTCCTCCTCCTCCTCCCCCTCCTCGCACTGATACTTTTGCAAAGACATGCAAGGAATTTAAGGCTATGTGTGGAAAACCTTTTCAAGGGTCAGAAACGTTTGTGGAAGCTAGAGATTGGCATAAGGAGGTGGAATAATTGCTAGAAATCTTTGAAGTAGAAGAAGGGAGGAAAGTCAAATTAGCAGCTTGGTTAATGAAGGGATAGGCCTCGTTTTGGTGGGAGGTCACTAATAGGGAGCGTCCTGTTGATTCTTGGACCGATTTCAGACGTAGGTTTGAGGCAAAGTTTCTCTCAAGGGCAGAAGAGAATCTATACATGGAAAGGTTCTTGACATTGAAGCAGGGAAATCTATCAGTGAAAGAGTATGTCAACAAATTTAACCAATTGGCATGGTTTGGCTTAGATTTGTTGAACACGCAGGAGAAGAAGGCTCTGAGGTTCGTTAACGGCTTGAATGAGCCATTGCAGGGGTTGGCTATGACCCACATCCCTATGAGGGCCACCTTTGAGAAGCTAGTAGACATGGCACTCATGCACGAGGAGAAAGGCGCTAATGCTAATAAGGCACCCGAGAAGAAAGGGGATCAGAAGAAACCACAACAGCAAAACAAGAAGGGTTGTAAAGACAATAATGGCAAAGGAAAGAAAAGATGCTATAACTGTGGGACACCAGGCCATCTCAGCAAGGATTGCATAAAGAAAAAGAAGACTGGTTGTTTTCACTGTGGTAAAGCGGGACATCTAGTGAAGGACTGCCCAAAGAAGGGGCAGAGGGCAGGGTCTACCTCGGGAGGACAGGTGCAGGCTCTTATGGCACCAGGGCAGGCAAGGGGACAAGTTCAGGCTCTAACGGTCCCACCGCTGCAAGAACGAGGTAGAACCATTTCTGTTGAAAGCTTAGTTTTTCTGTTTGATCATCCTGTCCGTACCTTATTCGATTCCGGCGCATCGCATTCGTTTATCTCTACATCATTAGTTGAATTACTGCACTTAAACACCAGTTTAATAGAGGATCCCTTAGTTGTTTCGAATCCAATTGGGGGCTCAGCTCATTTGTTCATGATATGTTTGGATTTGAAAATTTCTATACTTAGCGTTGGGATTAGATGTGATGCTTATGTTTTGGGCTTCACGGGCTATGGGCTAATTTTAGGAATGGATTGGTTATCCAGAAATGGGGTCGTTCTTGATTGTGAAAGGAGAGTAGTTAGGCTCATGACTCGCCTTGGCAACACTCTCAAAATCTTTTGTAATCCTATAAATTCCGTTATGCTAAGTTATCTAGAATCGCTTGACGCGTCGGTGGAAAATCTACGATCTGTTAAAGTAGTCCAAGAATATTCGGATGTGTTTGAGGAGGTGAAGGGCTTGCCTCCGAAGCAGGAGATAGATTTTCGAATATATCTTGTGGATAATGCAAAACCAGTATCTTTGCCAGTACGCCACATGGCTCCTCGTGAAAGGAGGGAACTCAATAAGCAAGTGAAGGAGTTGCTTGAGTAGGGGTTTATAAGACAAAGTATATCGGAGTGGGGTGCTACAGTAGTGTTTGCCACGAAGGCGGATGGTTCCCTTAGACTTTGTGTGGACTATAGAGAACTTAATAAACTTACTAAGAAAAACAGACACCCACTGCCGAGGATTGACGATCTCTTCGATCAGTTAGTTGGCGCCTCAATGTTTTCGCAGTTGGACTTAGCCACTGGATTCCATCAGTTGAGAGTGGCTGAGGATAGCATAGACAAAACTGCCTTTAGGACTCCGGACGGTTTCTATGAATGGCTAGTGATGCCCTTCGGTTTGACAAACGCCCCCGCATACTTTGTTGATTTGATGAGTAGGGTGTTTAGGGAGTACCTTAATAAATTTGTGGTGGTCTTTGTAGACGACATCTTGATCTTTTCTAAGAATAAAGAAGAGCATGCCCTACATCTTAGGGAAGTGTTGGAGACTCTACGAGCGCATAACCTTAAAGCTAAATTTACTAAGTGTCACTTTTGGAGAGAGGAAGTGCGATTCTTAGGGCACGTGGTTTCCAAAGAAGGGATAGTTGTGGATCCCGCGAAGGTGGTGGCCATCCAAGATTGGAAGGTCCCTAAAAATGCTACCGAAGTAAGGAGTTTCTTGGGGTTGGCTGGCTACTATAGGAAGTTTATCAAAGACTTCACAAAAATATCAGCTCCATTGACACGCCTGACGAAGAGGAACCTAGTCTTCACGTGGGACGTAGATTGTGATGATGCGTTCCAACGTTTAAAGAGAGCTTTGACCACAGCCCCAGTCTTAGTGTTGCCTGATGGGAGTAAGCTATTTACTGTTTATACCTATGCTTGTGGGACAGGATTAGGCGCAGTCTTAATGCAGGAGGGAAGGGTAATAGCCTATGGGGGAAGATAGTTGAGAGCGCATGAGAAAAATTACCCTACACATGACCTAGAGTTGGCCGCTATTGTTTTCGCGCTTAAGTCTTGGTGCCATTATCTTCTTGGGGAGAAATTCGAATTATTCACTGACCACAAATCGCTAAAATACTTGTTCTCTCAGAAGGACTTGAACTTAAGGCAGCAAAGGTGGATGGAGTTCTTAGCGTCCTACGATTTTGAAATAGCATATACCCCTGGCAAGGGTAACGTGATGGCAGATGCCTTAAGTAGAAAAAGGTTGTCCTTGAGTCCGTTGTTTGTTGAGCGGCGAAGCTTAGAATTCATTTCGATGTTTGACTTTAGACCTTCCGTTGACTTTGTACCCGGTTTGGTAGCATCCTTGGAGGTCAGACCTACGCTTTTGGGATGGATTGGTGAGGCACAGCGAGACGACCCACAGTTGGTTGAGTTAGTAGAGAAGCTCAAAAGAGGGGAGTCATCAAGCCATCTCCGTAGGTATACCCTAGATGATAAGGGTTGGTTACATAGGGATAGTAGACTTTGTGTACCACGAGACGAGGACTTGAGGAAGACTATTCTTGATGATGCACATCGTTCGAAGATGACCATTCATCCCGGCGGGGATAAGATGTACAAAGACATGAAGCGAGTTTTATTTTGGGCCGGTATGAAGAGGGATGTGGCCGAGTATGTCGCTAGATGCTTGGTGTGCCAACAAGTAAAAGCGGAGCAAAAGAAACCCGGTGGGTTGCTTCATCCATTGGAGGTTCCACTATAGAAGTGGGAAAGTGTCTCGAAGGACTTTGTGGATGGATTACCAAGATCAAGGAAGGGTAATACAGGGATTTGGGTTATAGTAGACAGACTTACTAAGAACGCCCATTTCATTCCCGTGAAGAGTAAGAGGACTGCTCCATGGTTAGCTTCTGTATACGTTCGAGAGATAGTTCGTTTGCATGGTGTTCCTTCTAACATAGTAAGCGACCGTGATCCTATCTTCACTAGCGAATTTTGGAAGAGCTTGCAAGAGGTGGTAGGGACTCAGTTATGTTTGAGCACCGCGTATCATCCTCAGACGGACGGCCAGACTGAGAGGGTGAATCACATTCTAGAGGATCTTTTGAGGCTATGTATCCTAGACTTTGGGGGTACATGGGAAGAGCATCTTCCATTGGTAGAGTTCGCATATAATAACAGCTTTCAATCTAGCATTGGCATGGCACCTTTCGAAGCTCTTTATGGACGACCTTGTCGTTCACCTACATGTTGGTGGGAATCTACGGATAAGATCTTACTTGGGCCCGATATGATTAGAGAGACTTCGGAAAAGATCGACTTGATTCGAAGGAGGGTGAAGACAGCGCAAGATAGGTAGAAATCTTATGCAGACAAAAGGAGGACAGATCTTGAGTTTGATGTTGGGGACATGGTCTTTATCAAAGTGTCTCCATTACGGAATGTTGTTCGCTTTGGGTCCTTTGGGAAATTAGCACCAAGGTTTGTAGGGCCGTTTCCTATTAAGGAGAAGATTGGACAGATGGCGTATAGAGTGGAGTTGCCTGAGAGACTTAGTGGTGTACACAACGTATTCCATGTGTCACATTTGAGGAAGTGCTTGCACGAGACTGCGGAAGTGGTAGAGCCGAGCTTGCTTAGAGAGGTGGAGATAGAGCGTGATGCAACGATTCGACGAGCTCCTACATGCATTCTTGGGTCGGAGATCAAGAAGTTGAGGAATCGAGAGGTCAGACTAGTCAAAGTGCAATGGGGAGATGATGAGAGCAACGCTACTTGGGAGACAGAAGCGAAGATGCATTCGTTGTACCCTTTTCTTTTCGAGGGTATATCTTTTAATTTCTCCTTTATCGCTTAGCTTGTACTTATCTTATCTTTAGTATGTCCTCTCGCTAGTATCTTTGACCTTTAGTTAGGATAATCCTATGGTTGAAACATGTGTTTGAGACATGTTATGTATGATGGATGCAAAGTGGATGCAAGTGTTTGCTAGTGGTTGCTCGTGGACGCATATACACACACTACTAGGCACTAGATCGGCTCAGTCACTTCATATTGCATATATATGGAAGTATTTAGTAAAATGGATTTATGAGGATTTTTTTTATCATATGGATGCTGCATTCAGATGATGATTGTGCACGCATATAGAGATAATATGTAGCATTAAGGAACTTTTGCATACATAATGGACGCATGGCACTATCATGATTTGCAATAAGGAGGTCAACTGAATCAGTGGACCGCCTGATTTTGCATTAGATATGGACATATACACACACTGTGCATTTAAACATGAAAGCATTAGAAATCTATAAGGATAATAGATGCCTGTGTTTGATGGTTGAGTAGATGGACGATTGGATATTAGGATATACATTCTTCTTGACTTGAAAATTTCGGGGTCGAAATCCTTTAAGGAGGGGAGAATGTAACACCCTGTAATTCTGTTAATATTAATATTCACAAATTAAAGAATAACTAATCTCAGACATGAGAATTATGGGAAACGGGTTGCGCCATTGTGTTCGTCTCGGAATTCTGGTTGAAATAGAGTCCGAGTTTGCGTGATTTGGACTTCGTATGAAGGAGATATGGCCATCGGAAGTTTCAGAAAATTCAAAATTCGAAGTCAAACAGGCCAGGCGGGAAATTTCCCACCCAGCACCCAGGTCGACTGGGGAGTCGACTGGGCAGTCGACACCCCCAGGACCAGGTCGACTGCGCAGTCGACTTGGGTGTCGACCTGGTCCAGTCGGCCAGGTTTTGGCAGAGCCCAATCTTGAGCTGCTGATGTGTCTTTAGGGCTGAGTTGGCTAATTTAACGGTTCAGTTTAGTTCTGGGTTAATCTGACGGTCTAAATAAATCCTAAACTCTATATATACCTAGGTAGTCTCTCACTTTAAATTCACATGAAAAATAGAATAGCCGCCGTCATGCCATCGCCATGGAACTCATGTAGCCGCCGCCAACTAAGAAGGAAGAAAGCTAATCAAAACTCTAATTCTACTCAACTCTAAAGCAAATCAAGACTCTCTTTCTTCTATAATTGTGAGTATGATGATCTTAATAAGATTATTAGATAACTAATTAGATTAAGATGTGATATGGATCATAAGAAAATGATGTGAATTGTCATATATGTTGTTGTAAACCTTATGCTATCATGTATGTTGTAAATCCTATGTTATGTGATGATGATATCCTATATGTTGTGAATCATGCTATGATGATATTATATATGTTGCAAGTTTCTATGCTAAGTTGCGATGTTACAAAGCCATGATGTTATTATGTTGTAGTTAGCTTATGAATCATGATGTTGATTATATATATTTGGGCTATGATGATTCACATGATAAATCACATGTACCTATGCAAGTTTAGATTTATTAGTATGTATAATCTCACATATTGTATGTCATCTATTTAGATCTAGAATTATGATATCTATTTAGATCTAGAATTATTCTATGACATGTGTGAGTTCTATGTGTTCGATGCTAGTTCAAACCATCATTATGTTGCATAAACCACATATGCAAGTTTATACATGAACTTGGGTTATGATCATATTATGTAAGTTATGACATTTAACCAAACAAGTTGACACCTTTAGATCCATGACATGTGTAGTTTTATGCAAGTTTCAACCCTATTATGATTAGATCTATTTTATTTGTCTATATGTTGTGATAATTTATCTTTGTGCTATGAGTTAGACTATTCGAGTCTAACGTATATTTTGCATTGAATAAGCGAACGTATAACGTGGGGTAGGGGTAATATTAAGGATTTAATATTAAGAAATTGGGGTGCAATTGATATGATTTTGCATACCGTAAGTGGATGGCCATAATTGAGTCAATTATGGACATCATTAAAATTGGAATTAATTAATGATTTGAATAAGGAAATATTTAAAACTGGGGTAAAAGATTATAAGTGATAATCAACGCTTAGGACACGAGGTTGGACTCATTTGTGACGTAAACCTGCCCGGACCCGCCCGACAAATCCAGTATTCACAAATGTCAGCCCAATGTGAGAGGTCCTAGGCCCAAATTAAAGCATAACAGTTGTAAAGACACAAGGTTAGACTCTTTTATGGCGTAAGACTACCCGGACCCGCCCGGCGAATCCAGCTGCCATAAATGCCAGTTTAATGTGAGAGGTCTTTATGAGGTTATGGCCTGAATGAATTAAGAAATACTTAACCAGATAAACATGTGAAGTGGGACATGGGGGTTATGTAGGTGCCTTGGGTGTCATGAGGAATCTAGTGGGTGCCTTTAGTGGCATTTGAAATACGATTAGTAAGACTTAACCAAACACACATGTAAATGAACATGACTAAGAAGAGGGTTAAGTGGGATATACTAGTGGGGACAAGCTTAGGTGGATAGCTTGTGGTAAGTAATTGGGGGCCCATTTCAACCAGTAACCCAAACGTATCTTTGTGGGCTCGACTCAAGTCGAGGACGGGACACGCATACTGGGCTTGACTATAAGAGGCCAAACGGGTTAGCGGTGGCAACGCAAGTCCAACGGGTTTCATATGCGTGTGTGGACCCGGGCTGGTAGGTAAGACGTTGTTGCATCATGTAGGTATAAGCCGTGCATCCTTAGGCTGTATCGGGTTGCCACTTTAGGGGAGTGATACACCCCACTATGGGACCAGCACGGGTATCTACGAGTAGGGAGCCGATCGAAAGTGGGTAGTAGGGTACACCTAGCGGAGATAGGGGCAGGCGACACCTATGTAGTCAGCTAGGGGTACACGAAGTTATTTATAAAATTTCTAAGTGAAGCAAGTGAGATCAACCTTTAGGGTGACTGGTGTGGTGCAGTGTAGTAATTATTCGTTAGTAATTAGATGTGCCTTTAACGTTATCTTTATCTGCTCTTCCATACCCAATAGTTCATAGACATTTCCTTATTTTCCTGCTTGTGCCTCAGTCTAATTATTTTGATAATAGTATTGTTAGAATTATCATACTCGCCAGACTTTATGTCTGACCCCCTCCATTTCTATCTTTTCCCCCCTCCAGATCCTCAGGGTGGGCCCAGGTCTAGCGAAGTTTGATTGGATTGCTTTATCTCTCTTTTGGAAAGCTTGGACCGTTGAAGTAAAGTCCAGCTTGTTATCTTCTTTAATGGCTATTTATGTAATGGGGTTATGTATTTTGTTTTATCAAGATGGATATCGTACTTGACTCTGATTTATGGTTTTATGATGTAACAAACATGTTTAATTTCCGCTGCAATGAAATAAAGTTTTAGATTTCCAAGTACTACTTATTATCAGTCTTGTTGTAATTTTTCTGTTCTATATTCACTTAAAACATCCATGGAAGTTAATGCATTCCCTTTGTGAGTGACATTAATGGACGTGGGGTGTTACAGACACACCGTCCGACAATCATCTCTGAAGTCCTTCCGTTACATTTAAACCACCACGCCTCCTGCTTTTACAACAGTGACTTCGAACCAGTCGGCGTACAACTCCCACTCCTTCACGCACGGCTGCACCCCCTCGACCTATTCAGTAGCCACGATATCCTTCTAGAACCGAAAAGCAACTCCTCTACCCGTCCACTACTCACATACCTCGGGTTCTGTTCAATTGAAACTTCGGTTGGGATTACTTTTAATGAAGTGAGGTCGTGGGTTCAACTTGCAGAAGGGATGGAGGATCAGTTTGATTTAGCCGGAAATAAAAATTGGTAAGATTGGGTTTTTGTTGGAGGCATAAGAGTTTGTTTTATGTTGCTGAAAACGAGAATGAAAAAAGGCTATAGATATAGGGAAGGTTGTTTGGGTGGCAAGTAAGTGATGGTACAGGGAGTACAGGTTTGGCCGTCACGTTATCTTAGGGTATGCTAAATTTCCCATCACTAGCTAGTCGATGGTAGAGGCATGTCCAAGATCTGTAGTGTTTCAGGTAGGGTGTCATTGATTTATATTATATAGATATATATAATACATATAGCACATGCAGTCTTTACAGTCATTTCAGAATGGTACAGCTAGGAGTAAATCCTCCTTGCTTAGGCCGTGTATGCATGTTTATAACATGTGTTCAAGCTATTGGAGTCAGTATGTGTTTTCTTTTTCGGTAGCTGGAGATTTTATGTTTGAGGCCTGAGATGGTTTAAAACAAGCTACTATGTGTGATAAGATGGCATGTATTTTATAAAGAGTAGGCATGCAGACTAGAACAGGGTAGCATGTGAAGCGAAAAGGGTTCACGGTAAACTTTAGCGATCTTGACAAGAAAATACATGCCGTGATGTATTTGTTCACTCATTACGGTTGGTTTAATTTTAACCGGTATTTAACACGAACCGTTAAATCCATACCGATAAACTTAATCTTCAAAAAATTACGAAAATGGACGCAATGGTGTAATTTGATGTTAGGGTCCTAATAAAACTAATTTCGTTGAAAATAGTCTCTTATTGCAAAAACGACGCTATTTAGATCCCAATTTATCTATTGGTTCACCTTTAGATTTCGCCTACAGCCAAAACAACTCCTTTTGGTTCCAAACTGGAAAACAACCAATAATTAATGATACGTATTACAATAAAATTCGTTTCGTTGAAAATGGAAGTTGTTTTGAAAAATAACTATTTATGCAACTTATATAATACCGTAAAAATATAAATAAATTACGAAATAAATAATAATAAATTATTATGACTATATATCTAAATAAAATAATATATAGCTTTAGATTCAGTCAATATAAAATAATAACTCAACATAAAAAATTTTGAGTATAACAATATTCAAATTTATAAAGAAATCCTTTTATAGTTATTAAATAAGCATTATCGTTTATAATCGAAATCCATAGCGACTATTTTAAAATTTCATTTAACCATAACTAACAAACTATAAAACAAAAATATGGATTTTTCCTTTCCATATGAAAATTATAGTCAACGAGATTTCAACGTTCTTGTTTCACAGAAATCCGACTTATATCGGATCCTGTATATTCAATTAAAGTTCAAAACTCCATATTACGAATTGCCATGCCATTTCGAGCTCGATTTATAATTATATAAATATATAACGTTCAAACTTCGTTTTAATAGTGAACTGAATATTAAAATCCATTAATATTCCAAGTATAATATTTAAAATAGTAAATAAAATATTTGACTGCCAAAAATAGGAGTCATTACAAAAAACGTCTTTGTTTCTATTTAGTTGTTTAGATTATTTAGACAGGGGTAATTTTAACAAATAAACTACTGGCCAAATGTGACGGCCCGCCCCGCACCAACTGACATTTACTCCAAAAGTGCGCTGTACACATGTCCAGTTAGCGCGGGACGGTCGTCAGAAGGAAAGGGAAGAAGGAAATGAACTAACAAGGAACCTGTAGAATGTCTCACAGCGCATGGAACAAAATATAATAACAACATACTTGACATAAAACATGTGAGACAGTGCATAAGCTGAAAACAAACTAACATAGCAGCGGAAAATCCAAGTACAACTTATGATCCAAAGCTAACATTATTACAACTTTTCAAACTGTCTCAAAAAAAAAGCAAGATAAGGGAGGAACACTACTAATGCCCAAGTAGCGACCACCAACGACACAGGGAGAATATCTATATATCATACGTGGAAGCCTCCTGCTCGCCTCTGGATCAGCTACTCACACATCACCAGCTAACATGTCTCTAGTCTGCTCGTGTGAGCACCCAGAGTAATAAGAAGAGACATAAAACTCTGGGTCAGACAAAAAGTCTGGTATGAGCGATAAGCATCTAAACAGAACAATAACAGGTAGACTAAACCATACCTGAACCTGGGCCTGCAACCAAAGAGTTAGCACTACATACTGTACAACACTCTAAGGTGCCATTTCAAATGGTGTAAAGATAACGGGGTGGGGGTGTGCATGTCATAGTGATGGCAAACAATCAAGCATAACAACCATCCTCACATCTCTCACTCAGTGCGTAAAGCATACGATATCCACCACTTCGATCACCTCAATACTTTGCTATGATCACCTTGCCCCATGAATTCATAAATGGCTTCACTTTGCTGATACATAGCCACTAATCCTTCGCTATGTCCACTTTTCCCCATGGAGTCACAATGACCCCACTGCACTGGCTCATAGCCTTACTAATCCTTTACTATGTCCACTCTGCCCCATGGAGTCACGATGACCCCACTGCACAGACTCATAGTCTTGCTACCATCACTTTTCCCCTCGAGTCATAATGACTCTACTGCACTGATAAGTAGCCTATCATTCATTTTCAGTGGTGAATCAAAGTTATGAACGTCGACAACTCCTTAGCACACGTCCCGCAACAAAGCCCAACCATGAAGCGAACTCATTGGTTCCCACTGGATAATGAGCTCTAACTTCCATTTGGACTACCTTTGCATCTCGGGTTTTGGTCTTCTCCGGGTCGGTCTTCATTTGGTTTGTAACCCATGCCTCACGTCCAAGCTTCCATCCAGTCCTGGTTCGATTCATGACTCGCAGATCGCCCCATAACGTCAGCTCATGCTCCCTCCATTGGATCGGATCGCTGGACTTCATCGGATCGTTGGACTTCATCGGATCGCTAGACTTCATCGGATCACTGGACAGAGGGCTATCCGTTTCCTGCACAATTTCCTGCAACTCTTCCAGCGATTGTTTACGCCATTCGACGGCGTTTTTGACCAATCTAACACTTCTAGACAATCACAAAGCGTACCATACAGTCATAGCAACATGTATAATCATTCACAAACATCAAAACACAAATGTGATAGGATAAAACGGATCAAACATAGCCAAAATCCCATATTTTCCCTTAAACATGTTTAGGTGAAACTAATGATACGATTAGCAAAACTTAATCAAATTAACCCAAATTAATATCAGAGGTCTAAAACATCATTTCGAATTTTATAAATATTTTTCCATAATTTTATCATGCTTAAATTCGCTAATTAACACTAATTACCCTTAATTAGCTATAATTAGTGAGGAACTATGCAAATCACTCACCTTAGCCACAAATAAGACTTAGATCTGAAATAAATCTCTGATTTGGTGCGAATCCCAGTGCTAAACAGCAGCTCTAATGTTGATTTTGTGTTGATCTCTCTCGATTTGATGTTGCTAAGCCCAATCTTCAAGTAGAAAGTGATTTGGAGGTGACTTAGAGGTAGGAGGCCATTTTTAGGGTTTCCAAGAGGTAAGTGGAGGCTAGAAAACTGAAATGGAATGAATCTCTAACTCTTTTCAGCCTCCCCATAACCCTAATCCCGAAATGGGTTATGGGCCCATTCACTAATCACCCTATTTGGCCCGGTTAAGCAGTTTTTCACCTTCCAAACCTTATTTCAGCCATATCTCCCAAACGGTGAGTCCGTTTGGCTATTATGACCACTCTACGGAAAGTTAAACCATCAAACGAATCTAATGGAAGTGGTTTCAGGTCAAAATTCTTTTCCAGTCAAAATTTATGGCCAAAACAAGATCAACTCGGGGCAAACGGTCATTTAAAAATCGACAAAAACCATGAACATAGGAAATGACTCTAATGGTTGT
Source organism: Allium sativum (assembly GCA_030737875.1). Lineage (NCBI taxonomy): Eukaryota > Viridiplantae > Streptophyta > Magnoliopsida > Asparagales > Amaryllidaceae > Allium > Allium sativum. The sequence goes on from CM060926.1 coordinate 841,959,252, forward strand.
TTCCCAAAGTTACATGACCATACGACTTCATATGGGAAAGAAATAAATATTCTATGATCCTCCGATGCGTATAATGCGGGTTGTTACATTCTTCCCCCCCCCCTCCCTTAAGAAATTTCGCCTCCGAAATTCCCTAACCAAAACACACAAAGGGTCCCGCATGCCTCTCAACCATAAAACAACAATCAAACATGCAAAACAAGCAAATCAAGTCTATCCTAGCATGCGGAATAACTAAATTGCAAAGTAAATCTTACCAGGCAAAGAGTTCTGGATACGTCTTCCTAATGCTTTCCTCTGTCTCCCAAGTACAGTCATTCTCGTTCTCGCCCCACTGAACCTTGACTAGTTCACCGCCTTCCTTCGAAGTTGCTTCGTATCGTGCTCGACAATACAAATCGGCTTGCGGTTCCCAACCACCTTGGGTTCCACTTCGAAGTCCTCTATAATCAGGTGAAATAGTCATATCTGGGTCGTGTACGAACTTCCTTAGTTGGGAAACATGAAATACGTTGTGAATTCCCGCCATCTTTTCTGGTAAGTCAATTCTATATGCCAAATTCCCAACTTGTTCAAGAACTGGGAATGGGCCAACAAATCTTGGTTCCAATTTGCCTCTCTTGCCAAATCATATCACGCTCTTCAACGGAGAAATCTTGACAAACACCAAGTCACCAACAGAGAATTTTAAGTCTTTTCTCCTCTTGTCAGCATAACTCTTCTACCTATCCTGGGCAGGATCTTAATCTTGTCTGAGGTTTCTCTTACCACATCCGGTCCAAGCATAAACTTCTCACCGATCTCTATCCAACATGATGGTGAGTTGCACGGTCTTCTGTACAAAGCTTCACATGGAGCCATACCGATACTGGATTGGTAGCTATTATTATATGCAAACTCTACTAGATGCAAATGGTCATCCCATGATCCACCAAAATCCAATATACATGCTCTCAAGAGATCTTCCAATATACGATTCACCCTCTCCGTCTGACCGTCGGTCTGAGGATGATATGCGGTACTGAGACGTAATTCTGACCCTAGAGCCTTTTGTAAGCTCTTCCAAAACCCACTAGTAAATAACGGGTCTCGGTCACTCACAATGCTTTTAGGTACTCCATGAAATCTCACTACCCACTTCATATACAATTCTGCTAACTTAGCTGCCGTTCTGGTCGATTTGACGGGTATAAATCTTGCACTCTTAGTCAATCGATCCACAATTACCCAAATGCTATCATATCCCGATCTAGTCCTCGGTAAACCATCAATGAAATCCATTGAGACTTGCTCCAATTTCCATTCTGGAATTTCTAATGGTTGTAACAAACCACTAGGCTTCTTTTGCTCAGCTTTAACTAGCTGGCAATTCATGCACTTGGATATAAACTTCCCAACGTCTCTTTTCATCCCTTCCCAGTAGTAAGTCTGCTTCATGTCTCGATACATCTTATTACCACCGGGATGTATAGTTAGTTTTGAGTGATGACATTCCCTAAGCACTTCATCTCTCAAACCATTCACGTTGGGTACAACTAGTCTTCCATTCTTTCGAAGCCATCCATCTCGATCAAGCACATACAAATTCATCTCCTCACCGTCGATGTTCATCTCTAACTTGGAGATGATTTCCAATAGATTAGGATCGACCCTCTGACTGGAACCAATCCGCTCAATCAAGGTGGGTCTGATCGTCAAACTAGCTAACATCTCTGGATCCAATTTGCACTTTGGTCTGAAATCAAACCCTGCGATGTACTCCAGTTGCTTCCGTTCAAGAAACATAGCCCCTAAACTGGCATGTCTCCTACTCAAGGCATTGGCTACCGCATTACCTTTCCCAAGTGTGTATGCGATATCAAAATCATACGAAGCCAAGAACTCTAACCATCTCTGCTGGCGGAGATTCAGATCTTTCTGAGAGAAGAGATACTTTAACGATTTATGATCGGTAAACAACTCAAATCTCTCTCCCAAGAGATAATGTCTCCACATCTTCAACGCAAACACGATCGCTGCCAATTCCAAATCATGGGTAGGATACCTTTTCTCATGCGGCTTTAATTGCCGACTAGCATAAGCTACAACCCTACCTCCTTGCATCAATACAACACCTAGTCCGGTACCACAAGCATCCGTGTACACTGTCATCTCTTCATTCCCTTTAGGAATGACTAACACTGGCACACGCGTCAACTTTTCTTTTAGACTCTTGAATGCATTCTCACACACTCCGTCCCAGACGAAGGCTTGATTTTTCTTAGTCAATTGAGCCAACGGTGCTGCTATCTTGGAGAAGTCCTGGATAAACTTACGATAATATCCCGCTAACCCCAAGAAACTTCTTATGTCTGTTGCATTATTGGGCGTAGGCCAATCCTGTACCGCAGCAACCTTCGCAGGGTCCATGACAATACCATTCTCTGAAACAACATGGACAAAGAATCTCACTTCCCTCCTCCAGAAATGACACTTAGAGAATTTCGCTTTCAATTGGTGTTTCCTCAACACCTCCATCACTATCCTCAAGTGTCCCTTGTGTTCTTCCTCTGTCCTCGAGTAAACAAGGATGTCGTCTACGAATACAAGAACAAACTTATTCAACTGATCTCTGAATACTCGATTCATAAGATCCACAAAGTAGGCTGGTGCATTGGTCAACCCAAATGGCATGACCAACCACTCATAGAATCCAGACGACGTCCTAAATGCCGTTTTCGGAACACTCTCATCCGCTACTCGGAGCTGATGAAATCTTGTCGTGAGGTTCAACTGGGAGAACACTCTTGCTCCTTCCAGTTGATCAAACAAATCATCTATCCGTGGTAGATGATACTTATTCTTCCTCGTTACCTTATTCAACTCGCGATAGTCCACACACAAACGAAGGGAACCATCTGCCTTAGCGGCAAACACAACTGGTGCTCCACACTCGGAGACACTTCTTCTAATAAATCCCTTCTTCAAAAGATTGCTGACTTGCACCCCGAGCTCTCGCTGCTCCCTTGGTGCCATACGACGAAGTGGATCACTATAGGTCTGGCATCTTTCACTAAATCAATACGGAACTCAATCTCTCGGTGTGGTGGAAGCCCGGTCACCTCCTCGAAGACGTCCGGATACTGGCCAACAATGGGCACATCTGACAAATCAATATGCAGGATGTCGAGGGAATTTATAAAACTAGCCATTAACCCATCACTAGGTAGACTACCAAACACTACCCTCCGCTCATCATCCGCTCTAACTGTCACCAAAAAGCCCTCACAGTCTACCACCACCCCGTATCTTTGGAGCCAGTCGACTCCCAATATAATGCCATACCCAGTAAAGCCCAAAACAAAGCAATCACAAACAAACATACATCCATGACTCGATAAGACCAAATTTCTGCAAATCATACTAAGGTTAGTCGAACCACCAACCGGGTTCGTCACAACCAATGGTCTATCGACTATCTCGGGTTCCAGTCCCAACCTATCTACCAGGTCACTAGATATGAAGGAACGGGAAGCCCTAGTATCAAACAAAACTCGAACTGGTACATCATAAATAGAAAGCATACCTTGAATGACGACATTCTTTCCTTTCTCCGCCGCAGTTGGGGCATTCGACGAAGAAGGAACAACATCGATAGCATATGCTTTCACAATCTGCTTCTCCTTAAGAGGTTGTGGACACTTATCCTTATGATGTCCCACTTGGCCACAGTTGTAGCACTTCCTATCCGCTGGCATGGCCCGACATTCTTTAGCATAATGGCCCTTCTTACCACAGCTAAAGCACTCAACATCTTTCTTGCTCTTTTTCTGGCCATCCTTAGATTGGTTCTGCTTCCTCTTATTCTGAGAGTTATTCTTGCCTCCGCCGCCTGCTTGCGGCTTCAGCCCTTTTGCAGATGCAGTCTCAGTCTTTGGCTCAGGGTAAAGACTCTCTGATCTCAAAGCTTTCCCCATAATCGATTCAAAAGTCTCATCGATGTGGTTGATAAGCCTTCCCCCAAGTATCCATCCAACCCAGTAATGAACTTCTCATTCTTCTTCTCAGGAGTATCGATAAGAGATAGTCCATACTTCGACAAAGTGTCAAATTCAGCAATATAGTCAGAGACTGCCCTACCATTCTGCTTGAGTTCCAAGAATCTCTTAAACAACACTGACTTCTTGGCAGCTGGAGTGAACTTCTCGCTAAAGCGAGCCTTGAACTAATCCCAAGTAACCTGATCTTCTGGAGTAGCTGTTCTAATGGCATTCCACCAATTCATCGCTCGCCCTTGCAGCTGACGAGACGCTAGCCTTCTCTTCATCGCATCCTCGATACCTAAGTCGTCAAAGATACGATCACAGCTATCCAACCAATCCTGAACATCCGTGGCCGACTCCGTTCCGCGGAACGGCTTCCCACCAAGGTTAGTGTAATCCAGGCACAACTTGGCGAAATCGACCCTAGGCGCCTGCACTACTAGACCACCACCATTTCCGGGATTGGGAACTGCTCCCTGAACATCCCTAAGCATCTCCCTCATGAAGTTAGTGAACATCGTCCTCATGTCAGGAGCATTTCTATTGTTGGTCCCTCTACCAGCACCCCTCATGTCTCGACTCATCGTTCAATCTGTAAAGAGAAAACGATTAACGACCCCATAGTGGTGCTAGTGCAGTACGACTTCATCCTTATACTACTAATAGTATATCTATATATAACTTTTCAAAACCAAAGTAATCACAAATACGTGCTCTCATATACGTACTATCTCTCCCTAGTGTCTTTCCCTAGGTTAACTACGCAACTTAGAGCTCTGATACCAAATGTGACGGCCCGCCCCGCACCAACCAACATTTACTCCAAAAGTGCGTTGTACACATGTCCAGTAAGCGCGGGACGGTCGTTAGAAGGAAAGGGAATAAGGAAATGAACTAACAAGGAACGTGTAGAATGTCTCCCAGCGCATGGAACAAAATATAATAACAACATACTTGACATAAAACAGGTGAGACAGTGCATAAGCTGAAAACAAACTAACATAGCAGTGGAAAATCCAAGTACAGCTTATGATCCAAAGCTAACATTATTACAACTTTTCAAACTGTCTCAAAAAAAAAAGCAAGATAAGGGAGGTACACTACTAATGCCCAAGTAGCGACCACCAACGACACAGGGAGAATATCTATATATCATACGTGGAAGCCTCCTGCTCGCCTCCGGATCAGCTACTCGCACATCACCAGCTAACCTGTCTCTAATCTGCTCGTGTGAGCACCCAGAGTAATAAGAAGAGACATAAAACTCTGGGTCAGATAAAAAGTCTGGTATGAGCGATAAGCATCTAAACAGAACAATAACAGGTAAACTAAACCATACCTGAACCTGGGCCTACAACCAAAGAGTTAGCACTACGGTAACATACTGTACAACACTCTAAGGTGCCATTTCAAATGGTGTAAAGATAACGGGGGTGGAAGTGTGCATGTCATAGTGATGGCAAACAATCAAGCATAACAACCATCCTCACATCTCCCACTCAGTGCATAAAGCATACGATATCCACCACTTCGATCACCTCAATACTTTGTTATGATCACCTTGCCCCATGAAGTCATAAATGGCTTCACTGCATTGATACATAGCCACTAATCCTTCGCTATGTCCACTTTGCCCCATGGAGTCACAATGACCCCACTGCACTGGCTCATAGCCTTACTAATCCTTTACTATGTCCACTCTGCCCCATGGAGTCACGATGACCCCACTGCACTGGCTCATAGTCTTGCTACCATCACTTTGTCCCTCGAGTCATAATGACTCTACTGCACTGATAAGTAGCCCATCATTCACTTTCAGTGGTGAATCGAAGTTATGAACGTCGACAACTCCTTAGCACACGTCCCGCAGTAAAGCCCAACCATGAAGCGAACTCATTGGTTCCCACTGGATCCTGAGCTCTAACTTCCATTTGGACTACCTTTGCATCTCGGGTTTTGGTCTTCTCCGGATCGGTCTTCATTTGGTTTGTAACCCATGCCTCACGTCCAAGCTTCCATCCAGTCCTGTTTCGATTCATGACTCGTGGATCGTCCCATAGCGTCAGCTCATGCTGCCTCCATTGGATCGGATCGCTGGACTTCATCGGATCGCTGGACTCCATCTGATCGCTGGACTCCATCGGATCGCTGGACTTCATCGGATAGCTGGACTTCATCGGATCGCTGGACTTCATCGGATCACTGGACTTCATCGGATCGCTAGACTTCATCGGATCGCTGGACAGGGGGCAATCCGTTTCCTGCACAATTTCCTGCAACTCTTCCAGCGATTGTTTACGCCATTCGACGGCGTTTTTGACCAATCTAACACTTCTAGACAATCACAAAGCATACCATACAGTCATAGCAACATGTATAATCATTCACAAACATCAAAACACAAATGTGATAGGATAAAACGGATCAAACATAGCCAAAATCCCATATTTTCCCTTAAATATGCTTAGGTGAAACTAATGATATGATTAACAAAACTTAACCAAATTAACCCAAATTCGTATCAGAGGTCTAAAACATCATTTCGAATTTTATAAATATTTTTCCAGAATTTTATCATGCTTAAATCCGCTAATTACACTAATTAGCCTTAATTAGCCATAATTAGTGAGGAACTATGCAAATCACTCACCTTAACCACAAATAAGGCTTAGATCTGAAATAAATATCTGATTTGGTGCGAATCCCAATGCTAAACAGCAGCTTTAATGTTGATTTGGTGTTGATCTCTCTTGATTTGATGTTGCTAAGCCCAATCTTCAAGTAGAAAGTGATTTGGAGGTGATTTAGAGGTTGGAGGCCATTTTTAGGGTTTCCAAGAGGTAAGTGGAGGCTAGAAAACTGAATTGGAATGAATCTCTAACTCATTTCAGCCTCCCCATAACCCTAATCCCGAAATGGGTTATGAGCCCATTCACTAATCACCCTATTTGGCCCGGTTAAGCAGTTTTTCACCTTCCAAACCTTATTTCAGCCATATCTCCCAAACGGTGAGTCCGTTTGGCTTTTATGACCACTCTACAGAAAGGTAAACCATCAAACGAATCTAATGGAAGTGGTTTCAGATCAAAATTCCTTTCCAGTCAAAAGTTATGGCCAAAACAAGATCAGCTAGGGGCAAAATGGTCATTTAAAAATCGACAAAAATCATGAACATAGGAAATGACTCTAGTGGTTGTTTCCTAAAGTTACATGACCGTACGACTTCATATGGGAAAGAAATAAATATTCTATGATCCTTCGATGCGTAGAATGCGGGTTGTTACACCAAATAAACTCCAAATTTAACGAAACAAAGTTCATTGGATACGTTAGGAAAAGGTCTAGTAAAATGTCAAGGTCTCATATTTATTGGATTTTTTCTGTCATTATAGAAATTTTAAACGCTTGATTTTTCATCGATATTTATAAAGGGCTTTTCACAAATGACCTCAGAATTCGACGAAACCTGTCCCATTAGGTCTGGAATATTTTTTTATGTTAGGATTACATTTTTTGTCAAAAAAAGAGGTCATGTGTAGATGTTTTGAGTTAGTAATTCACCGTTAAGTTTCATAGAATAAAATATTAATATTTTTGCCCACATCTATATGTACTACACATATAAACCCAATTTTTGAGTCAAACACAATTGCGCGATCAACAACTTTTAAAAGCTGCGCATCCAACCTTTTTTAACGATCAGAAATGGTCGTAACTTCTTCTTTGATTATCCTCAAATCCATCAATCTTCAGCAAAATGTTCCAACACCAAACAACTTCAGCTCGTCGAGCTCTATAATTTTACCGGTGGTTATCTTGTTTCGATGATCTTAGTAAGCGTGAAGAAGCCAGGAAGGAAAGGCGGTTCGAGGCAAATATATGATGCCGGAGATAATGGAGTTGCACCAGACAGTGTGCAGTTGAAGGCAGGGTCTCAGTGCAAGTTTGGGGGTTGTCAGATCGATCACCGATCGACGGCGATGAGGCACAGCGGCTCAAAATGGGATGGCAGGATGTATTGAGTGGTTATGCAAAGAAGACGCAGCGGTATACGTAGTAAAAAGGAACGGGCTTGGTTTCTTTTATCCGAAGCAGGAGTTGAAGGGAAGGGCACGGTGCATGGTTTTCATGGATGCAGCGGTAACGAGAATGAATGGAGCAGGAGCATTTGCTTAATTACGCGGCGAAGTGGTGGATTGGGAAGCTTTCGTGCGGTTTGTTGTTTTCGAACAGCAACCTGGTAGTATGGATGAAGGAGGAAACGGTAGCAGGTGGGGGAGATTACAGTGACTAATACTGATATTTAAAACCCACCCTTTTATAAAATTAATATATATTGCAGTGCCAAATTATATTTATTTGGAACTAAGGTAAGTACGCCCTAATCATGTATACAATACCATAGCATGCCTAACCCCATAATATTATGCCTAATCCAAGCATCTATTTAAGTTTAATTACATATATATATATATTAAGTCTAATAATGTATGTGGCCAATATGATTTTGAATATGCCTAATTCATATTATAACTGTGCCCAAGCATGTTACAGTATATCCAATCCAAAGTTATATCTTGCGTAATCTGTTGTTCGAACGTGGCCTAGTCCTTACTTTGTCTAATACTAATTTAACGTAACCCCAATTTATATAAACAAGAGTATTTGTTAAGGTGGCCAACGTTTTCTATTGATAACGAAATAACAGTAATTATGTTTAATGTAGGTTTAGCTAGTTTTATTTTAAACCATTGCTGTATAAGTTTTGTAACATACTCGTATGTTGCCAGAATCCGACAACATCAAAGACATTGGAACCGTATAGGCGGGCGCGACATTTTGGACCTAACCTAGATAGGATTGGAAGCAACAGGACTTTTCTGTAAAATTATATGATCGTTTAATTTTAATGAAATCGAACCGTTCGACCAAAATAAAATCAAAGTGTTTACTCACTCAGTTTTCTTCTCACTTATATTTTATATAAGTCAGGTTTTATAATTTGTGTGCTATAATTGCTGATTGTTTGTTGTGTGTTAACTGTTTATATATATATATTGTCTGAATTGATTGAATTGCGTGTTAGTTAATGAAAACCAATTGTTAACTTTAACAATTATTTCCAAACAAGGTAACTTACCTTATTGGCCACGGTTATGAAATAACCGTGTTTAATTTAGTGAATTATTGAAATTGTCTAAATTGTTTGTTATTGTTAAATAAAGTGATTGATATTAAATTGTTGTTATTTTACTATTATAGAAATAATCAGTAAAATTGATTTGAATGATGTTATTTGAAGTAACCCATTGGGATGCAGAGAAGAACAGGTTGGAAGAATCCAACCGGATTCCTCAAAATTATATTAGATGTTATTTATTTTCATATTATCATTATATGAACTGTTTAAACCCATCTGTTTGGATGATTGGTTTGATTGTTGACCATTTACCTGAAATTCAACAAATTGTTGTGTTTTAACCAATGAGTAGTATTGGTTGAGTAATTGGCAGCAGTTGGTCGATAACTCATTCTTTGACATATTAATTTACTGCCTGGTAAATCGATATAAAAAATGAAGTTATGAAATTTATTTTATAACTGAATATGGAATTTTGAATATATTATTTAAAAATGAATTTTATAAAAAGGGAAATCAGTCGTGCGCGGAGCACGTGCCTCATCTTAATTAATGTCACGATTTACAACTGAGATTAATTGTTTTTAAGAAACAATTAAAATGAAATTATATTATTATTTATTTAATATTAATCAAAGTAAATGATATTTATTTAAATTAATTTAAATGATGTTATTTAAATTAATTTATTAATTAATTTAAATAAAGAGACGAGTTAAAGTTGTTTAACTTTATTAAGATTTCAAAAAGTAATTTAATACTTATTCTAGAATAATGAAGTAAAATATTATTTTAATCATTTAAATAATTACTTCTTAAATGAAATACATTTAAGCAAGTAACTAGTTTTTGAAATGGGATATGGATGAGTTTTGAAAAGAGGTTATCAACGAGTTCTATATTGGACTTGAGTTTTATAATAAAGTTATAAAGGAGATTTTGAAGCGAAAATGATGGCTTAAAATAAATGTTTAGTTAATATTTGAATTAAGTAAATGAAAACGAAATAAAAAGGGGTTTAACCTGAAATTTTATAACAAAGTCTTAAAAAAAAGGAAATGAGAAGTCAAAGCGTGATTCGAATTGGCGATACTTAATAATGGAATTAAGTAAAAGGGATAGAATTGAAGTGAGATCTCCAAAAAGGAATGATAATGGAAAAGATTTGTAAGTGAATTTGGTAAAGGATTTTAAAATGGGATTTAGTAATAATAAATTCTAATTATAGAATGATATTAGCTTGTAATGGAAAAGAGGTTAAGAACATTTCCAGATGAGAAATAATAACGCAACATGAACTGCGAGATTTGAGAATATAAAGAGATTTCCAAAGTAATGGAAATAAAAAGAATTTGAGAATATAATGCAATTTCCAAAGTAATGGAAATGACAAGATTTGATAATATAAAATGAAATTTCCAAAGTAACGAAAATGGAAAGATTCGAGGATATATATATATATATACATAAATGGTATTCTGAAGTAAAAGAAATAAAAGGAGATTGAGAAATTATAATGGTATTTTCAAGTAAAAAGGAAATCAAAAGTGAAGTGTTGAAATAAGTTTATTCTAAAAGAATAAGGATGGGTTGTTGGTTCCAAATAATGAAACAACGGAGATTTGTATCGTTATTTTACAAATGGTAAGATGAATTGATTTTCCCAATTATAGCTAATAAGCAATGATATAGGGAATGTTTTGAAATTGATAGTAGAATAGGAAATTTGATATGATTATAGGATTTTTCCTAATTGAATTAAAATAGTTTTGAAAATTATTTAAGAATAAGAAATGAAAAGTGATATTCATAATATCGAAATACATTTAAAATGTTCATACTAATATTCTTTAATTGTTTTCAATTAAAGAGGCCAAGTAATGCCAAGTACTGAATCAGTGAATTCACTTTATTTTATATTGTTATTTGATAGTCAAATAACCGACTATCTAATTTGGCCAATATGATTGTTGGTACGGAAAGATCGGGATCGAATTTTATATTCGAAAACCATTCTGAACCAGCAAATATGTGAAGATTGAAGATGGAGCAATTGAAGACCATGGATTTTCATAAGTGGAAGGGTTACCTAATAGATTTCTCTGGCTTGCAACCAAAGGGTTTTGATGGTAATTCAGTCGTGGTTGGAATCTTCGGATTGCAAGGACTACTCGCTACTGATCCATAGGATAATTCAAGGATGCAGTAGGAGAGTGCCTTCGGTTTGTCCAGTCCCAGGACAACTTATATGGACGTGTGTCTGACAGAGTATTTCCAAAAGAGTCACGTACGTTGATTTCTTCAAACGTACCAAGTTGATGGCGAAGAATGGCCATTCTCTTAGCTTCACACCCAAGGTATTTTGGTGGACGTCAATTAGTGATATCCAACGGATCTGACAATGTGGCATTCAAAGTGAATGGTGATAAGATGTTCTAAAACAAAAATTTAAAATCAAGGTAAATTAAATAATTATTTATTTATGACCTCAAGCCTCATCAGCCGAGAAATGGTATAAAATCGGGTAGGTCGCATGGCTATTGGGTCGCACCCATCAAAAGGGTATATCATTACCAGATCTGGTGAAATTAAATGCCTTCGGTTGTCCCTTTATTTTATTTTTATGCTATCCGATCGGTTGGCTGATCCCCAACCGCGGTAATGATACATTCGGTACTCTCAAGCAAAGTGAGGGGTCGGTCATGTTTAGCCGGGGTTACAAGATGTTATTGTTGAATCCCCTATGTATTCATCTCCAAAGGTACATTGTCGGAAGCTGGTCCCATACCTTCCCATAGTTGGAAATCCATTCTCCAATAAGCGCCCGCGGTTTTGATTATATACTGTATATGTGGAGCGTGAGATGCAAGCATTCCGATAGATTGATATTTACTTGTATTTAGACATTATTATAATATCAGAAAATATATTGATTTCAAAAACGTTTTGGGTTATAATAAGGTAAAAACCATCTGTATTTATGTGTGAATTGGGTCTTACTATTATCCTTTCTTTCGAAAATATTTTAACTTTAAAATCAAGTTGGATGTTACTTATAAACTTAGTGTGTTTTCTCACTCTGGTTCACCATACTGATCCGTGCGTTTGTAATGCTCGGGTTAGACGGGGTTGTACAGGTTCAGGTTATCGGATGCAGTGAAGAAACGAGCTAGAGAAGTCTAGACGTATGATATATATTTATTCCGTTGTGTGTTGTATATAGGGACCGATTATTATAATTGTCCAGATGTGTCGATGTACTCTGATGATTGTTAGTAATTCAAAGCTCTCAGTAAAGATTTATTTCTATATTATATTTTGTTCCGCTGCGATGTGAGACTCTCTGTTGTGTTCTTCTACTTCTTCTTCTATTCTAATATTTCTTTCTTTCTTACGTCAACCTCTAACTTCTTTCTATTGGCATTTGAGTTTCCAGTGCATTTTGGGTTGGACTTGGGTTGTTTTGGTTAGCTCAAAAGGTGCTAGAAGTTCGGGTCGTCACAATGTATCTCGACATATAACAGCTAGTTTTTTAAATTTGAAGGGAAGTGTCTTTTAACTATTTGAAACTCTTCAGAACCGTTGCAACCCTTCATTCTTTATAAAAAGAGGTTAAAACCCAAATTTCTAACATCTCTTCTTCTCCATCTTCTTCTCATTTCATCCTATCATTATTCTTCTTCATTTTTATGGTTTTTACGCTTATACTCTGTCGAAATCACTTCTGATTTGATAAAACTTTTTTTCTCTACACTCTCTACTCTCTGAATCAAGTGCCATTGAGGAGTTATAGGGCTGTTTTGTAATTGCTTGGGTTGAAAGACTCTGTTTGTAAGTCAAAGAGTAAACGGTTTATCCTTCTAACCGTGAAATCAAGGAATAGGAGTCGGTGCGCCCTTGTTGAGCCGTGAAATCAAGGGATAGGAGTCTGTGTCTCCTTGCTGAGCCATGAAATCAAGGAGGTTGTACTTGGCTATTTGAAAATAGTAATAAAACTCTGCGCAATCCAACGTTTTGCGGGACTGGATGTAGGAGTGATCCGAACCAGCATAAAATCCGATGTGTTCTTTCCTTTTCTACACTTTTATTTCTGTTTATTTTGCATCTCTGTTTAAATTTGTGTCCGTGATTGTGTTTGTGTTGTTTGATTCATCACATAGTTCTCTCTAGTTTTTAGTTTTGTTTAAATTCTTACAAGCACTATTCACCCCCCCTATTGTTTGCTTTGCCTGAATGATCCATTCCGTAGTCCCTAACAATTGGTATCGGAGCACGGTCTTTCAAAAAGTTCATAATCTGATTTTTGAAAATTTGGTAAAATGGAAAATTTTGGAATCTCTAATAATATTAGTATCAATTCATTGCATTTCATCAATGTTAAAAGAGTCTGCATATGTTAATGTTAAAGAAGCATATGATCTATTGAAATATTGTTCAATACAGAAAAAGACGAGTCCTATGACTTTTGAAAACTCAAAAGTTGAAAAGATGGGTGAAGTGGCTATTGGTAATTCAAATTCTGAAAAGGTGGCTATTGGAAATTCAAAACTTGAACTGGTGTGTTACATGGCTATTGGCAATTCAAATTCTGAAAATCTACTGGTGGAAATGAAGAAGGACAAATGGATACTGGATAGTGGCTGTTCGACACATATGACTGGAAATTCAGAACTACTCAACAATCTGAAGTCCGAAGATGGTGGATTGGTAAACTTCGGAGATAATTCAAAAGGATACATCATTGGAGTCAACAATGTCGGTAATTCTGAAACTCCTACTATTTATGATGTTTTATTAGTTAGGAATTTAAAACACAATTTACTAAGTATAAGTCAACTTTGCGATAAAGGATATAAAATAAAATTTGAAAAGAATAAATGTTTCATAGAAGATAGGAATTCAAAAGTTATATTCGAAGGAGATAGAAAGAAAAATATTTATATATTAAGTATGAAAATTTCCAATGATAATTTATGTTTTATGGCCAATACAAGTGATCCCTAGACTTGGCATAAGAGATTCGGTCATACAAATTTCAAACATATCTCTAGAATTTCTAAATTAGATTGGGTTAGAGGATTACCCAAAATAAAATTCAAATTTAGTAACTTGTGCGATGTTTGTCAATTAGGAAAATTAAAGAAGAGTTCATTTAAATCAAAAGAAGAAATCACTACTTCAAAACCATTAGAGTTAATACACATGGATTTATTTGTTCCATCTCAAACTCAATCAATAAATCATAACAAATATGTATTTCTAATAGTTGACGATTTTTCTAGACACACTTGAACTTTGTTTCTTCAAAATAAAAGTGATGCTTTCGATCAATTCAAAACTTTTTCTAAAAAGATTCCAAATTTATTATCACTAAAAATTAAAATAATACGTAGCGACCATGGTGGAGAATTCAAAAATGAAAATTTTGAAAAATATTGTAATAAAAAGGGAATAACCTACAATTTTTCAATTCCAAGAACTCCTCAACAACGGAGTAGTTGAACATAAAAATAGAACGATACAAGAATGTGCAAGAACTATGTTATCCGATAGTAACTTACCAAGGAATTTTTGGGCTGAGGCAGTAGCAACAGCTTGTTATATTATTAATAGAATTTCAATTAGACCTTTGACTCATAAAACTCCTTATGAACTTTTATATAACAAGAAACCAAAAGTATCATATTTTAAAATATTTGGAAGTAAATGTTTTATACTTAATACAAAGGATAATTTAGACAAATTTGATTCAAAATCAGATAAAGGATTTTTTATAGGATATTCAGAAAGAAGCAAGGCTTATAGAGTTTTTAATACTCGAACCAACACTATAAAAGAAACATTAAACGTATCTTTCGATGAAAACTATAAAAGTATAACTCAAAATGATAAAGGCGATTGTGAGGATGAAATTAATGAAATAAATAATGAAGATAACCAACCAAACAAAAGAATTAGATTGCTTAGAGATCATTCTATAGAAAATATCTTAAAGGATATTGAATCCGTTGTTAGAACTCGTAATCAATTAAATAATATGAGTAATACTGCATTTATATCAACTATAGAACCCAAAAATCCAAAGGAATCTTCTTCCGATGATTCATGGATACTTGCTATGCAAGAAGAATTGAATCAATTTACTAGGAATGAAGTATGGGAACTTGTTCCTAGACCAGAGGATAAAACAATATAGGAACCAAATGGGTCTATAAAAATAAAATGAATGAACACGGTGAGGTAGTAAGAAATAAGGTACGACTAGTAGCACAAGGATATACTCAAGAAGAAGGAATAGATTATGATGAAACTTTTGCCCCCGTAGCAAGACTAGAAGCTATTAGAATTT
This sequence comes from Allium sativum, assembly GCA_030737875.1. Taxonomy (NCBI): domain Eukaryota; kingdom Viridiplantae; phylum Streptophyta; class Magnoliopsida; order Asparagales; family Amaryllidaceae; genus Allium; species Allium sativum. Next base: position 841,974,763 of record CM060926.1, read on the forward strand.
TACTAGCTTTTGCAAATTATAATAATTTTAAATTATATCAAATGGATGTCAAAATTGCATTTCTAAATGGATTTGTCAAAGAAGATGTATATGTAGAGCAACCACCCCTATTTGAAGATGAAAAATTACCAGATCACGTATATAAACTAAAGAAAGTATTATATGGATTAAAACAAGCACCTAGAGCTTGGTATGATAGGTTACGAAATTATTTATTACAATCAAACTTTAAAATAGGAAAATTAAATAATACGTTGTTTATTAAGAAAATAACAGAGATATACAATTAGTACAAATATATGTTGATGATATAATCTTTGGGTCAACAAATGAGAAAATGAACAAAGAATTTTCAGATGTTATGACCAAAGAATTTGAAATGGGTCATATGGGAGAATTATCATTCCTTTTAGGTTTACAAATTCGACAACTAAAGAATGGAATATTTATTAATCAAGAAAAATATGCAAGATATTTAATTAATAAGTACAATTTAACAACAACTAATGGTAGACCAACACCTATGGCAACTAATATTGCTTTATGTAAAGATGATATATCAAAAGACGTTGATCGAAAACTATATATAGGAATGATGGAATCATTATTATATATAACCGCCGGTAGACCAGATATAATGCATAGTGTATGTCTTTGTGCAAGATATCAGTCACAACCTAAGGAAACTCATTTAATAGCAGTAAAACGTATTCTGAGATATGTAAAGCATACATCAGATTATGGATTATTTTATCCTAAAAATGATTCGTTCGATCTAGTTTCGTACTGTGACGCTAATTAGCAGGATGTAATCTGATCGAAAAAGTACTAGTGGAACATGTCATTTTCTAGGACATTCCCTTGTTTCTTGGTTTAGTAAGAAACAAAATACCGTATCTTGTCAACAACTGAAGCAGAATATATATCTACTGCTTTGGCGTGTTCACAAGTAATTTATATGCAACAAACTTTAAACGATTTTGGTTTAAACATAAGTAAATCACCTATATACTGCGATAATACAAGTGTTATAAATATTTCTAAAAATCCTACTCATCATTCGAGAACTAAACATATTGATGTGAGACATCATTTTCTAAGAGATAATGTAAGTAAAGAAAAGATTTCACTTGAATTCATAGAAACAAATAAACAAATAGCTGATATATTAACCAAACCATTAAATGAAGCAAAATTCACCAAATTTAGGAGGGAATTAGGTATATGTTCATTAAGTGAATTAGAATAACTGAAGTAATAATATATATACACATATATATAAATATACTTATATATAAAAATATATAATAAGGAATTAAAATAATAAAATTTAAAACAACACTATGTCGACATGAATTATATGCTATGTCGATATATAACTAATTTTTTAAAAAATTAATTCCCACCAAAAGTTAGTTATTCCAACTATATAAATCCTTTAATTCAACTTTTTCCCTTCATTCTCATACTTCTTCTCTGTAAAAACTCTAAATTAAAAATTACAATGGCTTCCACTAATCCAAATACTCAAAACAACTCTGATTCATCGCTGGACCATCCGAGGGTCCATTTCAACGATCTACGCTCCTTAGAGTGATCAAAATTGAAGAGAAAATGGAGTATTTATTGCAAATGGTGGCTGAGATGCAAGTGGTTCAAATTAGACTAAGTCAAGAGAAAAACAAACAAGGAAAAGTGACGAGAAGTCTCTTAAAGTTTATAATGGATAACGAGACTAATCCGGTTATTATCAACAATGAGAATCAACCAGTGGAAGAAGAGGAAGAACCAGAATAAGAATCAAAAGAGGAAGAAATAATGGAGGAAGAAGAACAACAAGAGACTCAACCAACGACTGCAGACGAAGACGATAACGTTGAGTGCGTAGGAGAAGTCCTATTTGACGAAAATGGGAATGTGATTCAAAAGAATGGAGAATTATGTTTCCATTATCCAAATTGTCCAATTCGCAAATCTCCCATTGTCAAATAATTTAGTGTTTAAGGGTTGTCTAGATTTCGCTTTATTACATTCTTATGGTGTGTCGTATATGTATAAATCCATGAATATGTACATGTGTTTCTTTAATAACATTGTTATTTATAATTAATATTGTTCTAACCTACTATAACATAAATATATGATTATCAGATAAAGGGGGAGTAATCTAATTAGAAATAGTTATTAAATTTAGGGGGAGTATTTTTAGGAATATTACTTAAATTATACAGTTGTTCAACTTAGGGGGAGTATCTTTAATCTTTTTGATAATGCCAAAGGGGGAGAAATTATAAAATATAGGCATAGTTTTATAGAATTCTTATAGACAGGGGGAGTATAAGAGGATCATCATCAAACAGGTATATACAGGTATGATATTTTATAAACTAAGGTTGTCATCATCAAAAAGGGGGAGATTGTTGGAGAATGGAGTTTTCATGACAACAACCTTATTTCAATTATCATTGATTATAAAATATATACTAACATCTTTATCTAGAATATATATATACATATGCAGGATTTGTATACAGGAATTAATACTAAAGACTGTACAGTTTAAGAGCTTTAGAGATTCAGAATTCAGAGTAGATTCAACACTCATGAGTAATCAAGATTTCAAGAGTTCAAGATTAATATAATTATAGAGTCTAGATTTTGTAAGACTCTAAATAGCACCCCAGGTTCAAATTCAAATTCAAATTTTGATTTTTCAATTCTTTTCTCAATCTCTTCTATTTTGTTTTCCTATCTTCTCTATTTTGTTTTTCTATTTTATTTTTAATCCTCTCTATTTTGTTTTTATATTTGTTTCTATTTTTATTCTTCTTTGTTTTTCAAACTTAAGTTTTAATATATACTTTATTTATATTTTATAGTTTAAAACCATATAATTTTATAAATATATTTATATAGTTTAAAAATATGTTTTCATATGTTTTTCTATCATATAATATTGATTTACAACATTAGAATTTTATTCAAGAATTTCCAGAATTAATTTTATATCAAAACTCCTGAAATATGCTTTGAAAATGAAATTTATACATGAGTATGTCGACATAGTAAAATATGTATGTTGACATACAACAACTGTAACAACCCGTATTTTCAATAACCTGTTATAACATAAATGGAGGCAGAATTAAACTGTAAAATCTGAATCAAGGGAAACGGGCTATGCCAATGCGTTCGTCTCGGAAAAATACGCGAAATAGAGTCCGAGTTTTCGAAAATCGGAGTCCGTATGACTAAGTTATGGCCTCGCGAAGTTTCATGAAAAATTCCCAAATTAAAGTATACTTAATTAAGTGAAATGGGTTGCGCAGAGAAATATATATATTGATATATATATATAATTGAAAATTAAATAAATAAATATGCAAAAATGTTCAAAACAGCGAATTGGGAGAGGGGAATAACCGAACCGGCCGATTTTTGAGGTCGACCCGAGCCTGCTGGGTCGACTAGGGGTTAATCCAGGGTGTTTGGCTGTCAACCCGTGGGCCGATTCGCTCAAATGCAGTTTTTGCATTTGGATGGTTCTCATGGTTCATCTTTAATCTAAAGGCCCTAGATGGTTCCTACACTTGACTTCTTCCCCAAGACATGCTTTGATGGCTTGGATTGAATCTAGGTTTAATCCTATGGCCTAAAACACTTGCCTAATCTATAAATAAGACCCTAACCTATCCTAAACCCTCATTATTCATTCATGCAACTAAACTATGGCAAAATTCCTACTCTCATGGCCTCCACTCAACTATCCTAGCCTCCACTTCATTTCTATGAGAGGTTTCATGATCATGAGAGTATTAGAGAGTCCCTATGTTAGTATGAGAGCTTCTCAAGTTGATTTCAAGGCTAAAGCTTTGATCTTTGTTCATAAAGATGGGTTTTTTATTGTTTTGGAGTGTTCATCTTTGGGTTTTTGGGTGATGGCATGTATAGGCTTCATTACAAGCTTTAGTTTAATCGATTTAGGCCTTCATAGCTATGTAAGCCCTTTCCCTACTCTTAGATATTAACTATGAAGTTAAATGTTCATGTTGCAAGTTTGGGTTTGATCATTGAGAATGATACATGCTATCATGTTATGCAAGTTTATGAAGCAATTATCTTGATCTTATGAGCTAAAAGCTACAACCTTTATGTTGAAATGTTGCATTATGCAACATGAGAACCTTCATAATCTTTATGTCAACTTGCATATGAAGTCATAACCCTTATATGATGATATATGCGAGTTTCTAGTCATCATTCCATGTCTTTTGTCACCATGATTCGCTTATGTGCCAAGTTTGGGTTTATGCATGTTTTTGAGGTTTAAGAATGTAACATGCAAGCTAATGAACACATTTGTGCCTCATTTGCCACCATGATTAACTTGTGGCTTAATATCCATTTTTGTCATGCCTTTGCCAAGTCTCTTCTTTTAATCCATTACGTTGTTGCGAACGTATATGCGAGTTTAAAAAAAACGTTGGGGTCACATTATGGGAAAACATAATGATATGAACATGATTTGGGTAAATGGGTATAAACATGACAACATGTAACGTTAGGTATGACATGTGTTTATACTTGAAAACATGACTTGAAATATAACATGGAAGTTGACATGTAAGTATGCATAAAAACACAAGCTTGGGAATTTACCTATTAAGTTAGGTCTACCCTTTGGGAATTTACCTATTAAGTTAGGTCTACCCAAATGCTTGAAAAACTTGTAACATGTTTTGGAATCATGATGAACATGACACTTAGATAATATAAGTGTGGCCAACTCGAGGTTGGGTTGAGTTTGCAACGTAAAACTACCCGGAACCGACCGGCCTAACTAGTAGTTGCAAACAATAGGACCCAATGTGAGAAGTTGGTCATGTTGTGCTTGAACCCGAGGTTAGACCAAGTTGTGGTGTAAAGCTACCCGGAACCGACCGGCTTAACTAGTAACCACAACAAAGTCTAATGTGAGAGGTTGAGGTGCATTAAGTAATTAATGCCACATGATAGGGTTAAGTTGATTTGATTAATGACTCTTAACCAAATATGACATGGACAAATGGGTTAAGTAATTTGATTAGGCTAATGATACTTAACAAAACATGACAAGGTTGGGTAGGTTAAGTAACTTGATTTGCCTAATGACATTTAACCATTTTTTTATACGACTAGTGGACGGGGTTAAGTTAACCAACACTTAATCAACCCAACACGATAATTTGGTAAGGTTAAGTAAGTTTTCTTAATGACACTTAACCGAAAGATACAGTTAATGGATGGGGTTAAGATTAGACTCAACTAGTCTAAACATGATAACCGGATGGGGTTAAGTTAGCCTAGACTTAATTAATCCCACTTGGTAGTTTATTGGGGTTAAGTTAAACACTTAACCAATCTAACCCGTTAATTTGATGTGGTTAAGTGACCTAGACTTAACCAATCTAACTCGTTAATTTGATGTGGTTAAGTGATCTATACTTAACCAATCTAACTCGTGAATTTATTGAGGTTAAGTTAACTCATACTTAACCAATATAACGTGAAAACATGATAAGGCTAAGTCAAGAATCGCTTGAATACACTTGACCGGTTTGACTAAGTGATTTGATAGGGTCAAGTTAATATATACTTAACCAACTTGAGCATGGTTTGTAGGGTTAAGTCTTGAACTTAGATACTTAGCCAATTTTGACATGATTTGTAGACGGGTTAAGTCTCGAACTTGGATACTTACCCAATTTTGACATGATTTGTAGACGGGATTAAGTCATGAACTTAAGTGACACTTAATCTGTTATATAAACCCTAATTCGGAGGATTAGGTGGGTAACCGTAATTAACAAGGATAACGGGAATAAGGCTAAGTGGTAAACCTTAGTTGAAGGATAACTAAGTAATGATTCTTAGTCAAGGAAATTTAGACCAGTTCATAGATGGATGAGTAACTTGATACGGTAGGTCATCGTTTAGGTATACGAGTAGGAGCAAGTATCTGATTTAGATAAAGGCTCCAGCGAACTGGGTAACGAAGCAGCGGCTTCGGGGAACGTGAGGATATTCTTGGGATCCCTCTGTGGGCTGCCAGGTAATTATACTAGGCTCATGAGAGGTTAAGGTCTGCATTAGAAGAACCAAGAGTATGCCTTGGTTGCTATACGAGCGACCTAAAGACGGGGATGGATAGGGGATAGTCGACGATACACGGTCGTGCCCTAGATAGCATTTTCGTCAGGCTACCTACCATCTTTGGTCAAGCGTGTACGTACAGAAAGGCAGAGAACACCCAATAGACCATAATTGCTATCTAATTATGGTTGCGGTAAGGCTCGGATGTGGGTTGGCCAGTGTTGTGTTCTCATACAGGATTTATCCTGTCTTGTCTTTCGCTAGTTGAGGGAGGGGTCGCGTGGGACCATAGCCACGTATAGAAAAACAGACCTTAGCATCTGCATCGGCAGATAAATCGTAAGCTCCCGACCGAGTCCTGTATTTCCTGGTCTGCCCTGTGACAGGACTCGGATGGCACGATGTGATACATGTGCATACAGTCATAGAAAAACGATTCACGATGAATGCGTGGGAAAAAGGGCATGGTTGACGGTTAGCGTAAATCCTAGTGGCCCTGGGTGGTTGAACCAAAACCGAGATACGAAAACGTGCAATAGGTAAGCGTAATCCCTAGTAGTCCTAGGTAGCATAAGTCCTAGTTGTACAAACGATAATTCATGTTGGAAGACCCTAGCTAGGTTTAGGGTAACAATCCAAACCGATCTTAAGGATCATGGAACTATGTTAAAGTAATATAGAATCTCATGGGAAAGCCCGTATGGTCTACGGCAAGGGACTGAACATTTACATGGAATAAAACATACAAGTTGAGTAACCTATATATGCAATATATTAGGTTGACATGGACCATTACACGACTTTTGAGTGAGGGTCATTCTTGGTTAACACATGACACGGTGGGGATACTAGTACGGTAGGTGCAGAGCTAAAATACAGGATAGATATCACGGGGCGTTATACGTGACAGATATCTTGGGGATATTATACTTGATAGAAACCTGACGATGTGATACCTTGTTTTATCTTGACATCGTAATTTATCATGACACCTTAGTTTATCTGAGTTCAGTAGTTCATCCTGTTATTTTGATTTAGCTTATCTATCTTGTTATCATGCTTATGTTCATCTCAGTTTCTCATGTCAGTTAACTTTACTAGTTTTTATGCTAATAGTAGATAGGGCTTACTCAGTCTTTTTGACTGACCCGTTTTGTTTCGCCTCTTTTCTTCCGTTCCCCCCCAGGTTACAGGGAGGAAATACTGTTGTTTAGTTCGGACTTCTTCTGCTTGAAGGTCATCATGGATGGCTTGGACTTTTCTTGGCTAATGGCTACTTTACTGTTTTTACTTGGGGAATAATTTATGAAAATGTCTTTATGCTTCTTTACTATTGCAAGACAGGTTTTGATGTACTCTGATGTAAAAGGCTTTAGACCTTATTTATTCATGTTATGAAAGTTTGATTTTACTTCCGCTATTTTATATGTTCTGTCTTGTGATATTTCTGTGCATATTTACCAATAATGCCCCTCTAAAGCTAGTGCATTCCTTTTGCGAGTGACCCTAGCGGAGGCGGGGTGTTACATTTGGTATCAGAGCAGAAGGTTACCAGACGGGGCAAAAGTTTTTAAAGACCTTCTGAAAACTATTTGAAAAAAAAAACCGTTTACAAAGAAGCATTTTTCAAGAAAATTTTCTTTTAAAAGAAAAAGGCTATTCCCCAAAGGCCATTAGCACTATCCTTGTTTCCTTAATTAAGTCTCTTTTCCTTTCTTTCCTCCATCTGTAGTCACAGTGGTTTTAACTGCGACTAGTCTTTTCTATCTACGAAAGTGCTTTCCATGCGATGGAGGTGGTTCTCGAGAGACCAGTGGCCGCGTTATAAGAAAGGATAGTGAGAAAGAGGATAAAGGATACGAGCTTAAGGATGAGCAACTTGTTGGTATGGCTCAACCCATAACGAAAAAGTATATTTGGTATGGTGAAACGGGACGGATAGTTAAGTATTGTGGGACAAGGACAAGATCATCGTGAAAATAATTGTATACCCTCACTAGAGTACCTGAGTAGGGGTATAACATCCTTGTTGAAGATCTAGTTATTCTTTTCTATCATCCCGCCAAGACTTTGTTTTGATCCCCTCATCATTTAAGTCCGCTTCGGTAGTTGAGTCTCTGCACCTTAAGTACTAGCGTAATAGAGGATCCCATTTTTGTCTCAAAGTCCTATTGGAGAATCAGTCCATTTATACATGACCTGTTTGGATTTGAGAATGTTTATGCCAAGTGTTGAATTTGGAAATAATGCTTATGTTTATAAGCTATGGATGGATTCTAGGGATGAAGTGGTTATCCAGTAGGGGGTGCCACTCTCGGTTTTGATAGGAGGGTAGTTAGACCTTTTGACTAGCCTTGGTAATGCCCTCGAAGTATCGTGTAACCTTTTTGAGGTTCTGTCATGACTAGTTACTTAGAATCCCTTGATGCCTTTATTGGAAATTTGAAGCCCGATCGAGTGGTGTGCGCCGATAAGACGAATGGTTTACTTCATTTATGCATGGGTTATAGAGATCACCCTAGTAAGTGCGCTTGATAACCTGGTTAACATCTATTTACTTTCAAGAGAAAGTTCTTCTACATGGAATACCTTATAGTATATAAACGAGATCCAAGATTCACTAGTGAATTTTGGAAAGCTTGCATGAGATCATGAGTACGCAGTCATGTTTGCATCAAGTATTCTAGGAAAAGGATAAGTGCAAGTGGAACGAGAGGCGACGAAGAAATGAGTTCCAGCTCATGTTATGGAAACAGGAATAAGAAGCTACAAAATCGCGAAGTTAAAAGACGACTTTGATGGTCAAAGACTAGATACGCGCATGATATCTCTTTTTGGGAGTATATCCTTGATCCCTGTTTTCTGTAGAGCTTACTTGTAGGCTATCTTTTGTGGACATCTTCTTGGTCCTATTTTCTGTTACAAACCCCGTAAGGAGTTTGTCTTGTCTTCTCGACCCTGTTTCAGGGAATCCTAGGTAGAACCCTATGGATGTAAACATGTATTTGAAACATGTTATGATTGATATGGCTGCAAGTGGTTGCAAGTGGTTGCTCGTGGATGCGCGAATACACATTAGATACTAGCTCGACTCGGTCACATTTCATATTGCATATGCACGAGTATTTATACTTGTTTATGGATGAAATCGAATGTATTATCATGCGGTTGTTGCATATGAATGAATGATTGTGCACGCATATAGTATCTATATGACTAGGACTATTTGCATACATGTTGGATTCATGGCACTATACATATTTTTGCATTAGAAAGATTATTCAGGCCTAATCATTAGCACTAGCTAAGGAACATGTACACACACATTTTGCATACATTCATACAGCATTAGAAATCATCTAAGGACAATGGTTGCTTGTGGATGATGTTTTGAGTAGATGGATGATGGATGGTAGGATATGTTCTTCCTAACTTGGAGATTTCGGGGACGAAATCCTAAAAGGTGGGGAGAATGTAACAACCCGTATTTTCAATAACCTGTTATAACATAAATGGAGGCAGAATTAAACTGTAAAATCTGAATCAAGGGAAACGGGCTATGCCAATGCGTTCGTCTCGGAAAAATACGCAAAATAGAGTCCGAGTTTTCGAAAATCGGAGTCCGTATGACCAAGTTATGGCCTCGCGAAGTTTCACGAAAAATTCCCAAATTAAAGTATACTTAATTAAGTGAAATGGGTTGCGCAGAGAAATATATATATATTGATATATATATATAATTGAAAATTAAATAAATAAATATGCAAAAATGTTCAAAACAGCGAATTGGGAGAGGGGAATAACCGAACCGGCCGATTTTTGAGGTCGACCCAAGCCCGCTGGGTCGACTAGGGGTTAATCCAGGGTGTTTGGCTGTCAACCCGTGGGCCGATTCGCTCAAATGCAGATTTTGCATTTGGATGGTTCTCATGGTTCATCTTTAATCTAAAGGCCCTAGATGGTTCCTACACTTGACTTCTTCCCCAAGACATGCTTTGATGGCTTGGATTGAATCTAGGTTTAATCCTATGGCCTAAAACACTTGCCTAATCTATAAATAAGACCCTAACCTATCCTAAACCCTCATTATTCATTCATGCAACTAAACTATGGCAAAATTCCTACTCTCATGGCCTCCACTCAACTATCCTAGCCTCCACTCATTTCTATGAGAGGTTTCATGATCATGAGAGTATTAGAGAGTCCCTATGTTAGTATGAGAGCTTCTCAAGTTGATTTCAAGGCTAAAGCTTTGATCTTTGTTCATAAAGATGGGTTTTTTTATTGATTTGGAGTGTTCATCTTTGGGTTTTTGGGTGATGGCATGTATAGGCTTCATTACAAGCTTTAGTTTAATCGATTTAGGCCTTCATAGCTATGTAAGCCTTTTCCCTACTCTTAGATATTAACTATGAAGTTAAATGTTCATGTTGCAAGTTTGGGTTTGATCATTGAGAATGATACATGCTATCATGTTATGCAAGTTTATGAAGCAATTATCTTGATCTTATGAGCTAAAAGCTACAACCTTTATGTTGAAATGTTGCATTATGCAACATGAGAACCTTCATAATCTTTATGTCAACTTGCATATGAAGTCATAACCCTTATATGATGATATATGCGAGTTTCTAGTCATCATTCCATGTCTTTTGTCACCATGATTCGCTTATGTGCCAAGTTTGGGTTTATGCATGTTTTTGAGGTTTAAGAATGTAACATGCAAGCTAATGAACACATTTGTGCCTCATTTGCCACCATGATTAACTTGTGGCTTAATATCCATTTTTGTCATGCCTTTGCCAAGTCTCTTCTTTTAATCCATTACGTTGTTGCGAACGTATATGCGAGTTTAAAAAAAACGTTGGGGTCACATTATGGGAAAACATAATGATATGAACATGATTTGGGTAAATGGGTATAAACATGACAACATGTAACGTTAGGTATGACATGTGTTTATACTTGAAAACATGACTTGAAATATAACATGGAAGTTGACATGTAAGTATGCATAAAAACACAAGCTTGGGAATTTACCTATTAAGTTAGGTCTACCCTTTGGGAATTTACCTATTAAGTTAGGTCTACCCAAATGCTTGAAAAACTTGTAACATGTTTTGGAAACATGATGAACATGACACTTAGATAATATAAGTGTGGCCAACTCGAGGTTGGGTTGAGTTTGCAACGTAAAACTACCCGGAACCGACCGGCCTAACTAGTAGTTGCAAACAATAGGACCCAATGTGAGAAGTTGGTCATGTTGTGCTTGAACCCGAGGTTAGACCAAGTTGTGGTGTAAAGCTACCCGGAACCGACCGGCTTAACTAATAACCACAACAAAGTCTAATGTGAGAGGTTGAGGTGCATTAAGTAATTAATGCCACATGATAGGGTTAAGTTGATTTGATTAATGTCTCTTAACCAAATATGACATGGACAAATGGGTTAAGTAATTTGATTAGGCTAATGATACTTAACAAAACATGACAAGGTTGGGTAGGTTAAGTAACTTGATTTGCCTAATGACATTTAACCATTTTTTTATACGACTAGTGGACGGGGTTAAGTTAACCAACACTTAATCAACCCAACACGATAATTTGGTAAGGTTAAGTAAGTTTTCTTAATGACACTTAACCGAAAGATACAGTTAATGGATGGGGTTAAGATTAGACTCAACTAGTCTAAACATGATAACCGGATGGGGTTAAGTTAGCCTAGACATAATTAATCCCACTTGGTAGTTTAATGGGGTTAAGTTAAACACTTAACCAATCTAACCCGTTAATTTGATGTGGTTAAGTGACCTAGACTTAACCAATCTAACTCGTTAATTTGATGTGGTTAAGTGATCTATACTTAACCAATCTAACTCGTGAATTTATTGAGGTTAAGTTAACTCATACTTAACCAATATAACGTGAAAACATGATAAGGCTAAGTCAAGAATCGCTTGAATACACTTGACCGGTTTGACTAAGTGATTTGATAGGGTCAAGTTAATATATACTTAACCAACTTGAGCATGGTTTGTAGGGTTAAGTCTTGAACTTAGATACTTAGCCAATTTTGACATGATTTGTAGACGGGTTAAGTCTCGAACTTGGATACTTACCCAATTTTGACATGATTTGTAGACGGGATTAAGTCATTAACTTAAGTGACACTTAATCTGTTATATAAACCCTAATTCGGAGGATTAGGTGGGTAACCGTAATTAACAAGGATAACGGGAATAAGGCTAAGTGGTAAACCTTAGTTGAAGGATAACTAAGTAATGATTCTTAGTCAAGGAAATTTAGACCAGTTCATAGATGGATGAGTAACCTGATACGGTAGGTCATCGTTTAGGTATACGAGTAGGAGCATGTATCTGATTTAGATAAAGGCTCCAGCGAACTGGGTAACGAAGCAGCGGCTTCGGGGAACGTGAGGATATTCTTGGGATCCCTCTGTGGGCTGCCAGGTAATTATACTAGGCTCATGAGAGGTTAAGGTCTGTGTTAGAAGAACCAAGAGTATGCCTTGGTTGCTATACGAGCGACCTAAAGACGGGGATGGATAGGGGACAGTCGACGATACACGGTCGTGCCCTAGATAGCATTTTCGTCAGGCTACCTACCATCTTTGGTCAAGCGTGTACGTACGGAAAGGCAGAGAACACCCAATAGACCATAATTGCTATCTAATTATGGTTGCGGTAAGGCTCGGATGTGGGTTGGCCAGTGTTGTGTTCTCATACAAGATTTATCCTGTCTTGTCTTTCGCTAGTTGAGGGAGGGGTCGCGTGGGACCATAGCCACATATAGAAAAACAGACCTTAGCATCTGCATCGGCAGATAAATCGTAAGCTCCCGACCGAGTCCTGTATTTCCTGGTCTGCCCTGTGACAGGACTCGGATGGCACGATGTGATACATGTGCATACAGTCATAGAAAAACGATTCACGATGAATGCGTGGGAAAAAGGGCGTGGTTGACGGTTAGCGTAAATCCTAGTGGCCCTGGGTGGTTGAACCAAAACCGAGATACGAAAACGTGCAATAGGTAAGCTTAATCCCTAGTAGTCCTAGGTAGCATAAGTCCTAGTTGTACAAACGATAATTCATGTTGGAAGACCCTAGCTAGGTTTAGGGTAACAGTCCAAACCGATCTTAAGGATCATGGAACTATGTTAAAGTAATATAGAATCTCATGGGAAAGCCCGTATGGTCTACGGCAAGGGACTGAACATTTACATGGAATAAAACATACAAGTTGAGTAACCTATATATGCAATATATTAGGTTGACATGGACCATTACACGACTTTTGAGTGAGGGTCATTCTTGGTTAACACATGACACGGTGGGGATACTAGTACGGTAGGTGCAGAGCTAAAATACAGGATAGATATCACGGGGCGTTATACGTGACAGATATCTTGGGGATATTATACTTGATAGAAACCTGACGATGTGATACCTTGTTTTATCTTGACATCGTAATTTATCATGACACCTTAGTTTATCTGAGTTCAGTAGTTCATCCTGTTATTTTGATTTAGCTTATCTATCTTGTTATCATGCTTATGTTCATCTCAGTTTCTCATGTCAGTTAACTTTACTAGTTTTTATGCTAATAGTAGATAGGGCTTACTCAGTCTTTTTGACTGACCCGTTTTGTTTCGCCTCTTTTCTTCCGTTCCCCCCAGGTTACAGGGAGGAAATACTGTTGTTTAGTTCGGACTTCTTCTGCTTGAAGGTCATCATGGATGGCTTGGACTTTTCTTGGCTAATGGCTACTTTACTGTTTTTACTTGGGGAATAATTTATGAAAATGTCTTTATGCTTCTTTACTATTGCAAGACAGGTTTTGATGTACTCTGATGTAAAAGGCTTTAGACCTTATTTATTCATGTTATGAAAGTTTGATTTTACTTCCGCTATTTTATATGTTCTGTCTTGTGATATTTCTGTGCATATTTACCAATAATGCCCCTCTAAAGCTAGTGCATTCCTTTTGCGAGTGACCCTAGCGGAGGCGGGGTGTTACAACAACTAGTTTTCTAAATTTGAAGGGAAGTGTCTTTTCATTATTTGAAACGCTTCAGAACTGTTGCAACCCTTCATTCTCTATAAAAAGTGGTTAAAACCGAGTTTTCTAACATCTCTTCTCTCCATCTTCATCTCCTTTCATCCTATCATTATTCTTCTTCATTTTTATTATTTTTACACTTATACTCTACCGAATTCACTTCTGATTTGATAAAACTTCTTCTCTCAACACTCTCTACTCTCTAAATCAAGTGCTATTGAAAAGTTATAGGGCTGTTTTGTAATTGCTTGGGTTGAAAGACCCTATTGGTAAGTCAAAGAGTAAACGGTTTATCCTCGTAACCGTGAAATCAAGGAATAGGAGTCGGTGTGCCCTTGTTGAGCCGTGAAACCAAGGTATAGGAGTCGGTGTCTCCTTGTTGAGCCGTGAAATCAAGGAGGTTGTATTTGGCTATTTGAAAATAGTAATAAAGCACTGCGCAATCCAGCGTTGTGCAGGACTGGACGTAGGAGTGATCCGAACCAGTATAAAATCTGGTGTGTTCTTTCCTTTGCTGCACTTTTATTTCTATTTATTTTGCATCTATGTTTAAATTTGTGTCTGTGATTGTGTTTGTGGTGTTTGATTCATCACATAGTTCACTCTAGTTTTTAGTTTTGTTTAAATTCTTATAATACTATTCACCCCTCTAATGTTTGATTTGCCTGAACGATCCACTCCGCGGTCTCTAACACTCCCCTACTACATCCAACATAGGAATCACCCCATGGATCAGTAGAGAGTAGTCCTTGCAATCTGTAGATTTCAATCATGACAGAATCACTATGGAAAATATATCTGGCCGCTAAACCAGAGAAATACAACAAGTAGTTCTTCCGCTCATGAAGGTCAACGGTCTTCAATTGCTCCATCTTCAATCAGCATCTTTCACGCATTTGCTGGTTTGGAATGATTTTTGAGTAAATATTCGATCCTGGTCTTTCCGTACTAACAATCGTATGGGTCAGATTTGACAGTCGATGACTTTACTATCAAGTAAATAATCACGTGAATAAAATGAGTTGACTGGTTGAGTATTTGGCATTACTTGGCCTTTTAATTTAAAACAATTAATGAAGGTTAATTAAACATATAAATCTTGCAATATTTTTAAATATTATATCTCTACTTATTTTATTAAAACAAGATTCTCAAAACTATTCCATACACTTTAAAATTAAATCATATATATATTCGTAACTTTGGGTTAAATCAAATTTCCTGTAAATTCTTGTTACGACATCTCTTTTGTTCATTTCTCGAAAACAATACTATATCTTCTCTTTGAATAAACATATTCAAACTTATTCCATTGATTTCTTAAATCTTGAAAACATTGTTACAATTTCACAATATCTCTGTATATTTCTGTTACTTTGGAAAACCATTTCATAGTTTCAAATCCTTTTTATTTCCATTACTTCAGTATTCATTAGTCCCTGACCGTAAATTAGTAAGCGAATAACCTCCGAAGTATCAACGCCGTAGACCGAAATCTACATCAGATTAACACACCGAAAATTATTCAACTCAACCAATCTTCAGTTAGGATCCAATACTTTTATAATTCTCATCAACTCGTATTATCCCCCTTTTACTCCATTCAACCATTTCCCGCTTTGATGATCAGGTTTCAATTCAATTCATTTTACTTAATTTCATTGTTAAGTAACTCTAATTTAAAATCCACGCTTTAACACCCCATCTCATTATATAAACTTTGTTTATATACCGCTGGTTTAATATAAACCCCTTTTTATCTCGATTCCTTAATTCAAATGTTAACTCAACATTTATTTAAACCATCGTATTCGCTTAAAAATCCCTTTTATAACTGTGTTATAAAACTTGGGTTTTATTATAAAACCCGATCATAAACTCCCTTTCAATTCAATTAGATCTCATTACTATACTTAAATTATTATTAATTAAAATAATAATTTTTTCCATTATTAATTATTGTAGAGATAGTTAACTTATTAATTTACTAAACAAATAGTAATTTCTTTTAAAATCTTATTAAATCAAAAACAAATATTCGTTAAATTATTTCCTTAAATTAATTAGCAACAAAATAATTTAATAATCAATCCTGGTTATACACGGTTGAATTAGATAACTTAAAACACAATTATTTCGTTAACCTATCCCAATTAGTTCCTTCCTTTAAATTAATTAATTAATATAATTAATTTAAATAATTTCATTTAATCGTATCTTGAGATATGATTAATACCCGTCTTAACTATTATGTTAATTTCACCTTGTCTGCTTATAAATCTTATCAACAAAAGAATCAATTTATAAAATCATTTAATAATTACTTAAAAACTTTAAAAAAATAAATAATACATAATAATTCCCTTTTATTAAAACCCTTATTCAAAATAATAACTTTCCAAAATTTATCTTCAGTTAAAATAAATTTCGTAACTTTATTACTGTCAATTCATCTGACGGTAACAAAATGATATATTTTTAGGCCAACTGCTACCAACTACTCAACCAATACCGTTTATTGGTTAAAATAGAAAAAACATTGAATTTAGACTCAATGAACAATAATCAAGTCAATCATTCAATCATTATGGTCAACAGTTCATTTGATGAAAACATGAAAATAAATGAAAATTTTGAGGAATCTAGTTGGATCCCTCTGACTTGTTTTCCCTACATCCAAATATGTTATCCCAACAATATCATTTCATTTTAAATAAACATATATAATATTCAACCATCAAATAATAACAGCAATCCAAAACATCCATCAACCAAATAACAATCATAACAAACAAATATTTAAACCCGACTTATATAAAATAAAAGTGGGATAAAACTGAGTGAGCTGAACTCACCTGATCTCTATATGTTGTCAAAACGGTCCATTTTACAAGGTTCCAGCTGCGTTCAAATCCTTCTGTTTCAATTCTAAAATATTACGTCAGTTGATATGGTTCCACCGCTTTTTGTCTGGCCTGCTTCAGGCCACGCAAAACACTGTAGAACATCCTACTCCACTTCGTTGTACTTTCTTCATCATAGACCTTAGTTAGCTCCGCCATGACGACCCTGCTTCATTCGTTCTCACCACTTTCAAAGACTGGTTGTCCCCCTACTACCAAGCACCGCCTCACCACCTTGACCTGCGTCCATCCCTCAACTAAGCTCTCTTCTCCACCGTGTCATCACCCTCTCCCCTTATTGTATTTACTTTCTCCACTCATGTATCTATAAAACCTGTTATGCCTCCTCACTTAATTAGTTCGCTACCAACGCCTGATGCCATTTCCTTCCCCGTTCACTTTCTCGTCACTACCTCCTTTGCTTCAGTCCATTTCCATGGTTGTCCACCAGTGCTCCAAGTCGAGTCCTTCCTTTGAACAGCAAGAGCCCAAACCATCTCTCAACATCTCACGAGTATTCTTCCATCCATCTCCCTTCAGTCGTTATTTTAAAACACAACAAAACCCAACATCCATAGCCGTTGTCTCCTCCATATTGCCTCCATACTCTGCATCTTCCCCCTTCACACTTCAAAAGACTGCCGCTTCCTCTCCTTGACGGTACCTTGTTCGATCCATTGGATAGGCCTTTGATATTATAAAGGAATGGCTTGGGTTATATTTATATTTTATTTCCCAAGGCAGGTTTTGTTTTCGGTTTTCTTATTTAAAAACAGGAGAGAGGTTTTCTTCATAGAATAGTTCATTTCCAGTTTTTGTTTTGAGGAAGAGGAAGTTTTCGGTTTGATTTGCAAACACAGGAGGGGCCTGGCTTTATATAGAACAACAAACGAGGTGGCCACGTTTGATTATATATATCTTATTCATAGGGTCTGAGCTATTGTGTTAGAGTAGCATGTTATGTGTTGTTTTGTTCACTAGTCTGTTGAAAAGAAAACACGAGACTGTTTGATGATGTAAAGTTAGTGATTTGAAAACATACGCATGAATTTAGGGTAAGTAGAATAGATCTGCATCCTATTTTCAATTAGAATAGGTCTGTGTATTTTCCTTTGGTGATGTTGAACGCCATGTGTTGTCTGAGCATATTTTAGGTAGGCTGCAAATAAAATTATAGACCAATACTGTTTCTTAGCCCTTAAGCATGTTAGGGAAAGTAGGCACGTTCTACTTCATGTATACAAATAGTTTTAGGCTTGCAGACGGGATATGCAGCACTATCAGCTCACGTCTTTGGGAAACTTCACAATGAAGTAGTGTACATTTTTCATGAAATGGTCAGTTTAAAGGAAGGGACTCATCACATGTATGGGGAAAGGGAAGGCTTGCCTATAAGAAAAGACTAGAAAATAAAAATGTATTGAAAAACGAGTGTTATGTCTGTAGAGTAGATAGGACGTGCTCGGGTAGAATTGGCCTGTAATGTCCTGCATTTTTACGGTATAATAATTAATTTATTTAATTATTTAAATAATGATTTGGAGATTTAAATGGTTATTTAATTAAATAGTATTGAATATTTAATTAATATAAATAATAGAATAATATATTTAATTCTGAAATAAGCAGAATTAGCTGAAATGGCAATACGGCGTGAATTAGGCAATTCAAAATATATAATTCAGTTTAGAATTTGAATTAGAATAACGAATATATTATTTGAACGACAGATTGAACGTATAATTATATTATAATTAAAATCGAGCTCGAAATGGCGCGGTAGTTCGCTATTTGGCGATTTGAGCTTCAACTGAATGTACAGGGTCCGTTTTAAGTCGGATTTCTGTGAAACAAGAAACGTTCAGAGCTGGTGAAGCATATTTTTCTAATGGAAGAGAAAAATCAGGATTTCGTTAGGTAAATTTTGATTTATAATCAAATCAAATTTTAAAATAGTCGCCATGAAACGTTTATAAGCCACAACGATATATTTAATTATAATTAGATATTGGCTTCGAAATTGGACAAATCCTTTGAGACGTAGGTATAATTTAATTTTTATAATTTTACTGTAATTTTTATTTCGTAAAAATAGCACCTTTTATTTTGGAGTATTTTGCACCCTATATCAACATTTCGGGGTTTCACAGAATAAGTTAACAGACCTATATTATTATATTTTTGGGATCCTGGTGCATTGCCAGTCGTAATGTTACTTTTATTTTTCCGTGACAGCTTGTACGTGACTGAAATTTTGCGTAACCGGGTATGTTATGTCTTAGTTAATAAGTTTCTTCATCCGTAACCGTCAAGTTTTTATATAAATGAAGTTAGTTATTAAAGATAAGTAAATTGTTAGGTTTAGCTTTTTCTTCTCTTGTATCAACAAGTATATGCGGATCATACAGAGGATGAGAAGTTGATATTATAGGGTAACTGGAACAATACAAAACATCAGAATACAAAAACAACAAATGAAACGAAAAGCACAACCGGTTGTTCAAGTTACACGCAGACCCCATATGGCTATGTCAAGACCTATCAAAAAGATAACAACGCATCTACCTACATATATATATTATATTCGATCAAAAACAATGCTTCACGGTGAAGGGAATTCTAGCCAATTTATATATATATATATATATATATTCACGAAAAAGGGTGTAGCTTTTTATTCTTCCTGAAAACAAAACCGTGGAGAATTCATGTCCAAGCCTTCCCTTACAACTTCGAACATTTAAATCCGTATAGATCCTCCAGTGTAAATCATCGCTTTCATTCTTACTGTCCTTCTCACTTCTCTCGTCATTATATAAATGGGTTCAGGAGAATAGTTGTGGTAGTTTCTTTACCACAGCGCAAGTCAGGGGAGGTTTCACCAGAGTTTGAGGCGTCAGTAGAGAGAGTCGAGGGCAGCGATCTAGTCAGGTGTCATAGCGGGGTCAGCTCATCATTAGAAATGGTGAGTAGGAATCAATGAAGATACGGTAATGGCAGAAATGAAGGTGCCAGGTTCGGGTATGAATGAGTGGAAGTTGCGGTCACTGGAAAGGGAGAGGTTGCGAGTGTGTTCTACTGTGGATGGAGAAATATCTTCGATAAAAAGGGAAGCCTTGCACATGTAATATATGGTAAAGGGGGGAGGACGTGGGTATAAACTCATGGCAAAGGTTTGGTTTTGTACAGGGAAGAGAAACGGTGAAGTCCCTTTTGAAACCAATTCTGTTTGTAAAACGTGGATTTCAACAGCACATGAAGATTGAGGAGGAGAGCTGGAGGGTGTAATCGGATGGTTGAATAGTGGAGAAACGAGTTGGGAATGGAGATGGGAATGATCGGGGATGGTGTATTAAAGGAGCGGTTTTGTTGTTTCTGGGAGTAGAAGATGATGCTACAGTAAAGCATCGAGTATGAGGAAAAGAGATGGGCCGACGGTTACTTAAAGGTTTAAGGCCCATTTGAAATTATAATCCAAGTTCTTATTTAATTATTGTGTATATAAACTTCGTAAATTCATAACTTCGTCTTACGTGATCGAAAATCGGTTAAACAAGATCCGTTGGGATGGTATGGACGGACACTACACAATGGAACTGACAGGGAGTGAATTGGAGCTCGTTACAATTTATAGCAAAATAAATTGTATGTATGAATCAAGCGATGGTTATCGTTATTAACGATGATCGTCCAATGTGAGTAAAACTCACCAACTCTGAACAGTTATATTTTTATAACATATTTTTTGAACTGATAATTATCGGTTGGTTGCTGTGTGTTAACGGTTTGGTTGAATTTCTTATGTACTGGTTGAAATTATAGATAACGATATATATATAAATCGTTAATCAAATATTGATTCTGTTGATTAGAATACTTCATATTGAAATGAAGTTGATGTTAATTATATTGTTTAACATCTGTGGATGCAAGCAAACAGGCCGGAGGAATCCAACTGGATTCCTCAACATTTAGTTTACTGTTTTTTTATATATTGTGATATATGATGTGATATACAATCTGTTGTTGATTGTGTGTGTTTGGATAATATTGATTCGTGATATATGGTATGTTAAATACCAAAACAAATACTGGAATATAAAAAGGGAATTTTCAATATTATATTGAAATTGAAATCTATATAAAATCAAAAGATTTTATATAAAGGAATATTTATAAAATCAAGGGATTTTACAAAGGAAATTATTTGTACAACAAATATAAAGGAAATTATTTGTAAAATAAATATAAAGGAAATTATTTGTAAAACAAAGATAAAGGAAATATTTTTAAAACAAATATAAAAGGAAAATATTTGTAAAACAAATAGAAAGAGGAATATTTGTAAAACAATTACAAATAAAATAGAAAGGGAAATATTTGTAAAACATTTACAAATAGAATTATAAAAGGAATATTTATTTAGAAAATAAATAGAATTATAGAAGGAATATTTGGAAAATGAAAAGTATTTTATAAAAAGAGAATTTTACGTTTGAAAGGTTTAAACCCATGCTTCGCACATGGGTATAACATGGTGTAGATTTAAAGCAAAATTTTTAAATAGAATTTATTCTAACCAATAGATTGAGAAGATTAATTTATAAATAATATTTTATAAATAAAATAAAATATTTATCATTGGATAAATGGAATATATAAGTCAGGATTTATATAGAGAAGTAAGAATCGATTTCAACATCGATATTTGAAACTGAATATGGACGTAGAGTTAATCAAAGGAGTTAATCAAAATGTGTTAATCAAAATGAGTTGGAGGAGTTAATCGAATTGTAGTTAATCGATTAGAGTTAGAGTTAATCGATTAGAGTTAGAGTTAATCGATTAGAGTTAGAGATAATTGATTAGAATTAGAGTTAATCAGTTAGAGTTAACCAGTTAGAGTTAATCAGTTAGAGTTATTCGAAGTAGAGTTATCGAATATAGTTTATTCGAAAAGGAGTTATCGAATGGAGATTTTTCGAAAGAGAGTTATACGTTGAAATTCGATTATATCGAATGTAGGAAAGTATTATTTACTTTCCGATTTTAATCAAGATTTATTTATTTGTAAATAAATTGTTTATTTAGTTATTTATTTAAATTAAGGAATAAAAGTTATATTTTGAAGTTAGAAATTTCAGAAGTACGAATTATAATGCTATAGTTATAATCAGTGTTTTCAATAAAGAAGTGGATTCGTAAATAGAATCAGAGAGTTACGTAAGAAAGTTTGTTAAAGATCTGGAAGATAAACTTTGTCTATTCCGAAGTTAAAACGTTATTCAGTTAAGGTCTGAGAGGTAATTATACCCCAACTTTATTGACTCCCTTCTTAACTAAGGAATGGTTAAGGTTTGATCGTGAAGGATGGTTAAGTGAATATAGTTAATAAAGGTAATGGTTTGAATTGGCATAACGATGTTTTATTTAAACATCTGTTTAAATCCAATGAATGAATTTTGGAAACATTTTCAAAATATAATCAGAGATATTTTCTAATCATAGAAAATGAAATGTTTGATGATAAAGAATACTGGAATGACAGAGATACATGAAAAAGAGATGGAAATGTTTTCCAATGATTAATAATGTATATTTTCTAAATTTAGAAAATAAGAAATGTTGAGTATATGGAAACAGGAGATAAAGTAATGAACTAAAGAGATAAATGTTGAATGATGTTTGATCGATATAATTTCCATCTGGAATATATATCGTTGTTTGCACACGTGTTTTCTTCGATAGTTAACTCACCGACTATCGAAGTTTTTGACCATTTTTCCGTCGTCAATACAGAGAGACCGGGATCAGATTCATTATCTGAAAACCACTCTGTATGGGCATTAGTGTTGCGATCAAATATGATGAAGATAATTAAAGATGGAGTTATGCAAGGGCTGTCATGTTTACAGAATAGTGCCTTCGGTTTGTTCAGTCCCAGGATGACCCGTATGGAAGAATGTCTGACAGAGTATATTTAATGGATCGCGTAAGTTGATCTCTTCAAACATATATACGTTTTGTGGCGGAGGAATTCGTTTCTCTTAGCTTATACCCGTGGTATTTTTGGGGAAATCAATTTGTGATTTGACGAGTATGACGATGTGGCTTTCAAAGTAAATGAAGGATAAAAGATATGTTATAACCTCAAGCCTCATCAACTGGGAAATGACAGAAATCGAGCAGGCAGCACGGCCTAGGGTATATTGTCACCATCTAGAGAATATTCATATTTGTTACTTCTTTCAATTCTGTATCTCCCGGGAATGGTTATGTTGGTTTACCAACTGCAAGGTGACAATATATTCGATACACTCAAGCAAAATGAGTGGTCGGTCATGTGTGGCCGAGTTACAAGATGTTCTTGTTGAACTCCAGTGTATTGCTTCTAGAGTACACTGAGCGGAAGGTGGATCCATACCTTGTCATAGTTGGAATCCATTCCCCAAATAAGAGACCGCGTTTTTGATTGTATATTATATATGTAGAACGTTAGATGCAAGCGTTTCTGCTAGATTTCTATTTACTTGATCTAGACATTATTATAATATCGGACAAGTATCGTTTTAGAAATATTTTGGGTTATCATAAGGTAAAAGCCATCCGTGTTTATGTGTGGATCGGTCTTATGATTTTCCTTTGTTTCAAAAGGATTTTGAAAGTTAAATGAAATGATTTGAGTTTACTCACACCAGTCACATGACTGACCCAGAGTTTATTTTGTTTTGTTTTCCCTAAACTCTTGGGTGCCTAATTTTGTATGGGTAGTCAAGTAGTTGGGATTTACAGATCTTGAAGAGCTGGAGCAGGAGGCTTCAGGATTATATAGCTATTGTTATTTCCGCTGTATTGTAAGTGTTTTACTCTAATAATGGTATTGTATATAGATACTGTTTTATTTCAAAGTTATGTTATGAAATATATTTATTTGTTCCACTGTGAGATTTCGTGTTTACTTTGATGTTGTATGTTCTTCTTCTTCTATTCTGAGTTTCTATCTTATCTATTCTCAGTTTTATTTCCTTTAGTTTTCTGGTTTCCAGTGCAATTGGGGTTGGACTTGTGCTATTTGGTCAGCTCAAATTGTACTGAAATTTCGTGACACTACAGTTGGTATCAGAGCTAAAGGTTAAGTAATTACAATGGCTCTGTGGCGTGACTCAGTAGAGATGGGGTTAGCAATACTCTAGATTGAGTTTGAGTGTATATATATATATGAGCGCATATTTTTTATTTGATACGAAAATGATTTTATACCTTGGAGATTTATTGGTTGAGTTGTTTATGGGTTCTGGTCGATCAGTTTGATCCACTGTATCGGTAGGGGTTTCTAAACACTCGAATACGATGAACCGACACTGTATGTTTTGAAAAGAGGGTAATGATATAATTTTACCCAAATATATTTTGATATAAAGAAATATATATATATATTAGAATATTATAGTATATTGGATGTGTTGGTTGTGATTATACTCAAATAAGATTATAAATTAAATGGTTATGCAAATAGCCAATCAGAATTCATATAAGTGAAATACGTGAAACCAGATGAATTAAAACTGAATTTAAACCAAAATTGAAATTTAAACTATGCGGTTTGAATAAATGTTGTAAATGGATTTGGATTAAATATATGTGAATTTTAAAATCCTGGGAGATTTTAAATTGTTTTACAAACATTGTGAATGATATTTTGAAATGTATTTTAAAATGGAAGCGTTTAGAATGAGTTTTGAAAAGTGATATAGTATTGAACTCACTTAGATAGCTGGGATATAACCCTGATGATGAATCGCGACATCATTAGTGTTCATTTTCGAGTGGCAAGTGATGGATTACTTCCAAGGATTTTGTTTTTGAACTGTTGTGAGAAGACAAGTTGTTTTGAAATTCCACAAAAGGATATTTGATTTTTGGAAAGGCAAAGCTATTTGAAACTCCCTGGGAAAAATTGTTTGAATTAAGTCAAATTAAATTAGAATTTGTAAGAGCAAATAGAAATAGAAATTTAATTGAAACCAGTTAATTGGAAAATGAATTGAGATAGAAATATCGAATTAGATTGAATTAGAGATAATCCAAAATGGAATTGGACTGGTATGTTAAGAGTTTGGAATCGAGGATTGAACTCGAGCTTGAAATGATATTATGATTTGGATATAAGCGAATAATTGGTTGAGAATAAATTGATTGGTGATCAATTGGAATGGATACATTGGTATATGCTGGATTGGTAACACATGAAAAGGATGCATAGATATGCCCGACAAAAAAGGTAGTAGTTTATATTATATATGGGTTTGAGATTTTGATAAGCCGAACTGGCAAGACGCTTGGTTGTTTGGTTTTCTTTTGGGTTGGAGAAGGCCTAGAGAGGCGAATTGGAGTTTAAGCTACTGACAGTACAAAGGAGGTGCTGGCGAAATTTTTCGAAAAGTTAAGGTGTTAGAAAATTTTCAAGATTTTTGAAATTTTTCGTTAATAAGAATTAATTAATATTTTAATTGAAGCTTACTTGTTTAGTTAAAATTGAAGTAAGAAGTAAACAAATAAATTTTTAACGCGGTTAATAGGGTTTGTTTTCTACCTTAGCAATTTCGAGGATGAAATTATTTTAAGGGGGGAAGAATGTAATGTCCCATATTTTTACAGTATAATAATTAATTTATTTAATTATTTAAATAATGATTTGGAGATTTAAATGGTTATTTAATTAAATAGTATTGAATATTTAATTAATATAAATAATAGAATAATATATTTAGTTCTGAAATAATCAGAATTAGCTGAAATGGCAATACGGTGTGAATTGGGCAATTCAAAATATATAATTCAGTTTAGAATTTGAATTAGAATAACGAATATATTATTTGAACGACAATTTGAACGTATAATTATATTATAATAAAAACCGAGCTCGAAATGGCGCGGCAGTTCGCTGTTTGGCGATTTGAACTTCAACTGAATGTACAGGGTCCATTTTAAGTCGGATTTTTGTGAAACAAGAAACATTCAGAGCTGGTGAATCATATTTTTCTAATGGAGGAGAAAAACCAGGATTTCATCGGGTAGATTTTGATTTATGATCAAATCAAATTTTAAAATAGTCGCCATGAAACGTTTATAAGCCATAACGATATATTTAATTTCGAAATTGGACAAATCCTTTGAGACGTAGGTATAATTTAATTTTTATAATTTTACTATAATTTTTATTTCGTAAAAATAGCACTTTTTATTTTGGAGTATTTTGCACCCTATATCAACATTTCGGGGTTTCACAGAATAAGTTAACGAACCTATATTATTATATTTTTGGGATCCTGGCGCATTGCCCATCATAATGGTATTTTTATTTTTCCATGACAGCTTGTACGTGACTGAAATTATGCGTAACCGGGTATGTTATGTCTTAGTTAATAAGTTTCTTCATCCGTAATCGTCAAGTTTTTATATAAATGAAGTTAGTTATTAAAGATAAGTAAATTGTTGGGTTTAGTCTTTTCTTCTCTTGTATCAACAAGTATATGCGGATCATACAGAGGACGAGAAGTTGATATTATAGGGTAACTGGAACAATATAAAACGTCAGAATACAAAAACAACAAATGAAACGAAAAGCACAACCGGTTGTTCAAGTTACACGCAGACCCCATGTGGCTATGTCAAGACATATCAAAAAGATACCAACGCAGCTACCTACGTATATATTATATTCGATCAAAAACAATGCTTCACGGTGAAGGAAATTCTAGCCAATTTATATATATATATATATATATAAATTCACGAAAAAGGGTGTGGCTGTTTATTCTTCCTGAAAACAAAACCGTGGAGAATTCATGTCCAAGCCTTCCCTTACAACTTCGAACATTTAAATCCGTATCGACCCTCCACTGTAAATCCTTGCTTTCATTCTTACTGTCCTTCTCACCCCTCTCGTCATTCCTATATTATATAGATGGATTCAGGAGAATAGTTGTGGTAGTTTCTTTACCACAGTGCAAGTCAGGGGAGGTTTCACCAGAGTTCGAGGCGTCAGTAGAGAGATTCGAGGGCAGCGAGCTAGTCAGGTGTCACGGCGGGGTCAGTTCATCGTCGAAAATGGTGAGTAGGAATCAATGAAGATACGGTAATGGCAGAAATGAAGGTGCCAGGTTCGGGTATGAAGGAGTAGAAGTTGCGGTCTCTGGAAAGAGAAAGGTTGCGAGTGTGTTCTACTGTAGAAGGAGAAATATCTTGGATAAAAAGGGAAGCCTTGCGCATGTAATATATGGTTAAGGGGGGGGGGGAGGAGGTGGGTATAAACTCACGGCAAAGGTTTGGTTTTGTGCATGAAAGAGAAACGGTGAAGTCCCTTTTGAAACCAATTATGTTTGTAAAACGTGGATTTCAACAGCACATGAAGATTGAGGAGGAGAGCGGGACAGTGTAATCGGATGGTTGAATAGTGGAGAAATGAGTTGGGAATGGAGATGGGAATGATCGGGTATAGTGCGTTAAAGGAGCGGTTTTGTTGTTCCTCGGAGTAGAAGATGATGCTACAGTAAAGCATCGGGTATGAGGAAAAGAGATGGGCATATAGTTACTTAAAGGTTTAAGGCCCATTTGAAATTATAATCCAAGTTCTTATTTAATTATTGTGTATATAAACTTGGTAAATTCATAAATTTGTCTTACGTGATCGAAAATCAGCAAAACAAGATCCGTTGGGATCGTATGGACGGACACTACACAACGGAACTGACAGAGAGTGAATTGGAGCTCGTTACAATTTATAGCAAAATAAATTGTCCATCTGAATCAAGCGATGGTTATCGTTATTAACGATGATCGTCCAATGTGAGTAAAACTCACCAACTCTGAACAGTTATATTTTTATAACATATTATTAGAAATGATAATTATCCGTTGGTTGTTGTGTGTTAACTGTTTGGTTTAATTGCTTGTGTACTGGTTGAAATTATAGATAACGATATATATATATAAATCGTTAATCAAATATTGATTCTATTGATCAGAATACTTCATATTGAAATGAAGTTGATGTTAATTATATTGTTTAACATCTGTGGATGCAGGGAAACAGGTCGGAGGAATCCAACTGGATTCCTCAACATTTAATTTACTGTTTTTCATATATTGTGATATATGATGTGATATACAATCTATTGTAGATTGTTTGTCTTTGGATAATATTGATCAGTGATATATGGTATGTTAAATACCATAACAAATACTGGAATATAAAAAGGGAATTTTCAATGTTATATTGAAATTGAAATCTTTATAAAACCAAAAGATTTTATATAAAGGAATATTTATAAAATCAAGGGATTTTATAAAGGAAATTATTTGTAAAACTAATATAAAGGAAATTATTTGTAAAACAAATATAAAGGAAATTATTTGTAAAACAATATAAAGGAAATTATTTGTAAAACAAAGATAAAGGAAAATATTTATAAAACAAATATAAAAGGAAAATATTTGTAAAACAAATAGAAAGAGGAATATTTGTAAAACAATTACAAATAAAATAGAAAGGGAAATATTTGTAAAACATTTACAAATAGAATTATAAAAGGAATATTTATTTAGAAAATAAATAGAATTATAAAAGGAATATTTGGAAAATGAAAAGTATTTTATAAAAAGAGAATTTTACGTTTGAAAGGTTTAAACCCGTGCTTCGCAAACGGGTATAACATGGTACAGATTTAATGCAAAGATTTTAAATAGAATCTATTCTAACCGATAGATTGAGAAGATTAATTTATAAATAATGTTTTATAAATTAAATAAAATATTTATCGTTGGATAAATGGAATATATAAGTCAGGATTTATATAGAGAAGTAAGAATCAATTTCAACATCGATATTTGAAACTGAATATGGACATAGAGTTAATCAAAGTAGTTAATCAAAATGTGTTAATCAAAATGAGTTAGAGGAGTTAATCGAATTATAGTTAATCGATTAGAGTTAGAGTTAATCGATTAGAGTTAGAGTTAATCGATTAGAGTTAGAATTAATTGATTAGAATTAGAGTTAATCTGTTAGAGTTAACCAGTTAGAGTTAATCAGTTAGAGTTATTCGAAGTAGAGTTATCGTATATAGTTTATTCGAAAAGAAGTTATCAAATGGAGATTTTTCGAAAAGAGAGTTATACGTTGAAATTCGATTATATCGAATGTAGGAAAGTATTATTTACTTTCTGATTTTTATCAAGATTTATTTGTTTATAAATAAATTTTTTATTTAGTTATTTATTTAAATTAAGGAATAAAAGTTATATTTTGAAATTAGAAATTTCAGAAGTAGGAATTATAAAGCTATAGTTATAATCAGTGTTTTCAATAACAAAATGGATTCGTAAATAGAATCCGAGAGTTATGAAAGAAAGTTTGTTAAAGATCTGGAAGATAAACTTTGTCTATTCCGAAGTTAAAACGTTATTTAGTTAAGGTTTGAGAGGTAATTATACCCCAACTTTATTGACTCCCTTCTTAACTAAGGAATGGTTAAGGTTTGATCGTGAAGGATGGTTAAGTGAATATAGTTAATAAAGGTAATGGTTCGAATTGGCATAACGATGTTTTATTTAAACACCTGTTTAAATCCAATGAATGAATTTTGGAAACATTTTCAAAATATAATCAGAGATATTTTCTAATCATAGAAAATGAAATGTTTGATGATAAAGAATACTGGAATGATAGAGATACATGAAAAAGCGATGGAAATGTTTTCCAATGATTAATAATGTATATTTTCTAAATTTAGAAAATAAGAAATGTTGAGTATATAGAAACAAGAGATAAAGTAATGAACTAAAGAGATAAATGTTGGATGATGTTTGATCGATATAATTTCCATTTGGAATATATATCGTTGTTTGCACACGTGTTTTCTTCGATAGTTAACTCACCGACTATCGAAGTTTTTGACCATTTTTCCGTCGTCAATACGGAGAGACCAAGATCAGATTCATTATCTGAAAACCATTCTGTATGCGCGTTAGCGTTGCGATCAAATATGATGAAGATAATTAAAGACGGAGTTATGCAAGGGCTGTCCTGTTTACAGAATAGTGCCTTTGGTTTGTCCAGTCCCAGGACGACCCGTATGGAAGAATGTCTGATAGAGTATATTTAATGGATCGCGTAAGTTGATCTCTTCAAACGTATATACGTTTGGTGGTTGACGAATTCGCTTCTCTTAGCTTATACCCATGGTATTTTTGGGGAAATCAATTTGATTTCACGGGTACGACGATGTGGTGTTCAAAGTAAATGAAGGATAAAAGATACGTTATAACCTCAAGCCTCATCAACTGGGAAATGACAGAAATCGGGCAGGCAGCATGGCTAAGTAGGCTGCACCCAAGTAGGGTATATTGTCACCATATAGAGAATATTCATATTTGTTACTTCTTTCAATTCTGTATCTCCCGGGAATGGTTATGTTGGTTTACCAACTGCAAGGTGACAATATATTCGATACACTCAAGCGAAATGAGTGGTCGGTCATGTGTGGCCGAGTTACAAGATGTTCTTGTTGAACTCCAGCGTATCACTTCTAGACTACACTGAGCGGAAGGTGGATCCATACCTTGTCATAGTTGGAATCCATTCCCCAAATAAGAGCCCACAGTTTTGATTATATATTATATATGTAGAACGTTAGATGTAAGAGTTTCTTCTAGATTTCTATTTACTTGATCTAGACATTATTATAATATCAGACAAGTATCGTTTTAGAAACATTTTGGGTTATCATAAGGTAAAAGCAATCCGTGTTTATGTGTGGATCGGTCTTATGATTATCCTTTGTTTCAAAAGGATATTGAAAGTTAAATCAAATGATTTGAGTTTACTCACACCAGTCACATGACTGACCCAGAGTTTATTTTGTTTTGTTTTCCCTAAACTCTTGAGTGCCCAATTTTGTACGGGCAGTCAAGTAGTCGGGATTTACAAATACTTGAAGAGTTGGAGCTGGAGGCTTCAGGATTATATAGCTATTGTTATTACCACCGTGTTGTAAGTGTTATACTCTAATAATGGTATTATATATAGATACTGTTTTATTTCAAAGTTATGTTATGAAATATATTTATTCGTTCCGTTGTGAGATTTCGTGTTTACTCTAATGTTGTATGTTCTTCTTCTTCTTCTATCCAAGTTTCTATCTTATATATTCTCACCCTCTGTTTTCTTTCTATTATTTTTCTGGTTTCCAATGCAATTAGGGTTGGGTTCGTGTTATTTGGTCAGCTCAAATTGTACCGGAATTTCGGGACACCACATGGCCAGGTCACAGATGTTTTCCTTCTTTTTATTTAGGGTAGGT
The DNA here is from genome assembly GCA_030737875.1 of Allium sativum. Classification (NCBI taxonomy): domain Eukaryota; kingdom Viridiplantae; phylum Streptophyta; class Magnoliopsida; order Asparagales; family Amaryllidaceae; genus Allium; species Allium sativum. The sequence goes on from CM060926.1 coordinate 842,006,242, forward strand.
TTATTTATGATACCGTTTTTTATTGGTACCCGTATAATTCATACTGTCACACACAAACACCAAACAAAATGAAATGGACATACCGCTACGTCTTAACGCTTGTCCCAATGAGATTAATTTCGTTGAAATCGGACTTCGTTTGTACAACGGTGTTATTTTAATTTATCTGTTTACCTTTAAATTGCACGCACTGGTAAAATAACTTCGATTGACTCTAAAATGGAGATCTAGCCATAATTAGCAATATGTATTCCAATAAAAATTGTTTCGTCGAAAACGAAGATCGTTTGAAAGGAAAACATTTTTAACGCCTATATACATATCGAACAATTTCCCATGTGCGAAGCAGGGGCCTTACCATACGGTAAACAATGCATTGATTTGAATGTTTTATTTCGTAAGATTATTTAATTTCAGTGCCAATTGTCATTGAGCATTTTATGCTCATACTGATATACATGAATTTCAAATCGTAAACTGCGAAATACCGCGACGTTTACGTGTTCGTATTATAATTATATAAATTATACGTTCAAATTTCGTTATAATAAACGAATTATATATTAAAAATTCATTTATAATACCAAATCGATATTTAAATAATAAAATATATTAAATATCTGACTAACAAAAATGCAGGATGTTACATTTGCGATCGAGCCGCACAAAGGAGACGCTACGGTAATTTCAGATGTTAGAAAAATTTTAAGCTTCTAAAGTTTCTATAATTTATATATTTCCAAGAAATTTAAAACTATGTATAGGCTTTATAATTTAAAGTACTTTTTACAAAATATTCTACTGAACAATTCTTTACGATGTTCCTTTTTGAGGAAGAAAAGTTTGAGTGGGGGAGAATGTAATGACTCGCAAATTCAAATGTTTTAAATTTATATAATTAGCAAATATTTTATTTAAAAGAGTGAACTGGCAATTAGATATCAGTTTAAATCTAATTCAATAACCACAATCAACTTTGTTTAGTTAATCGATATTGATTACAAATTGGCAGTAAGATATCAATTTAAAGCTAATTCAATAATCTCGATCAACTTCATTCAGTTAGTCGATATTGATTGTAAATCCATTTTGTGAAGTTGGAAGAAATAATAAATAGTTCGGAATTGAGTCAATGATTGAATTATAATATAAAATAATATTTTAATACCGAAAGGGTCCTTTTGCAAACAATAATGGAAGTCAACAAACCAATTTCATCGGATCCAGATTTTTAAGTTATTGTATGATGCCGAGTTTCATGTCGACCGGAATGTATATGTGATCGTATGATCTCGAGACATTTAAAGATAGTTTTATGAATATTATATATTAAATGCACTTAAGAAAAGAAGATAAAACATATAAGAAAAAAGGAAAAATAGGAAAGGTAAACAACACATTTAAAAAGTAAGTAACTCTCTTACACGCATCCTTATTTTCTTTCCCCTTTATCCACCTAAAACTTTTCGTATGAACCTCTCATCTTCTTCATTATCAAATTCGGAACCTTTATTCGAAAGAGAAAAAAACTCAAAAATAAAAACCGTCATTGTTCGTTCCATTCCCGATCTCTTCGAATTGCCCAATATCCCATCCCTCATTCATGTCGGCTCTTACTACCTTTACACGACCCTGACGACCTCCCCCACCTGCAAATCGCGCCACCTACTGAGAATCGAGAGGAAGAGAACCCCAAACGAAGGCTGCTTCGTGAAGAAGTCGAGAGCCACGCGTGTAAAGGCCTGGAAATCTGTACCAATTTGAGCTGACTAATATTCTACACATTTAACTCAAAGTGCACGAAAATACCGATCTTTAATTGAAAGAAATAAGAGGATGAGAAAGATAAGATAGAACTAATAGAAAAGAAGAAGAACACAACTGAACAGAATCAGAGTAAACACGAATCTCACAGCGGAACAATAAAATATATTATATAACAAGTTTTGAAATACAAATATGAATTTGTATATATACATACCATATCAGAATATAACTCATATGTATCACAGCAGAAATAATCTCTAATAAGTAATCAGTGAAGTCTCCTGCTTTGAGCTCCTACAAATGTATCTTTAAAAGCCTGAAACACTTGACTGCCCGTACAAATTTGGGCACCCAAGAGTATAGGGAAAACACAAACAAAATAAACTCTGGGTCAGTCATGGGACTGATGCGAGTAAACTTTAACCATATTGTTTAACTTTGGAAAATGAGACGACCCGATTTCCCGTTCTCACGGAAACAAGGTTATCTTTTGGAATATAACACAGAAACATATAATAGCAGAACAGAATTAAATAAATACACCAGAATGAACAACAAAATATACTGGATAAAAGTAATCATCAGAGTTACACAGTATACAGGATCTTACTTAGTACAAATACAGTTCAGCTATACATAAATGTCTACAGCGGAAATAAACAAAATATGTACAATAGGAGCTGAACAGCATAAAAAGAAATAGATGATAGAATCCATCTTCAGCTCCAGCTATCCAGAAAGAACCAGCTAAACCTGAATACAAGGCTGCCCGTGTAGAAAAAGGGGCACCCGAGTTTGAGAGTGAAACAAACTACGAGTCAGTCATGGGACTGGTATGAGAAATCTACTCAACACATATTTAATATGGCTAATCACAGGACCACGCCACTTTCGTGGAACGGGTTTACTCCATTGGATTGCCAGTGCTTTAAAACAAATCTTTCTTTTAAACATCGCTATGCTTTTTATAAAAATGAAGCCATTATAAGACTCAGTTCCCATCACACAATGCAACGCAAACCGGAGGATAGAGTTTTACCTTATAATGGCCAAAATATGATTGATACGAATAAAACAAAGGCATTTGATATTATTGCTAGTGTTTATATGTTTTGAAAACAATTTCAAATCATAACTATCAATCATAGACGGCATTAATGCCCCATACCACTATGTCGCCATATATAGGTATACAATCAAAACCGCACGATGTCGTATTTGGAAATTGGATTTCCGTCATGAACCAAGGCAAAAGATAGTCCTTACCGAATTCGAGACAATCTAGCCTACCATGTCTCAGGATCAGAGCTCGAGTGACCCTAGGAGCGACAGGGCCGGTCCACCGATGTGGATTAAAATGCCTGAGCAATACGTTTCCCCGCCCTTTGGGGCGCAAACGAGCCAACGAATGACTCCATCGGACCCGGATCGTCCGATCAAACCGAGGCGCCTCGCAACAGCAACAACCACATAGGTGAAAAGTATATAAATGTCAGGGCTGGTAGGTCACTGACACCACCCTAGCTAGAAAGAAACGCATGCCCTCCCTGAGGTCCTTCCTCCCGTTTTAGGTTCCTACCGGGGTGTGAGGCTCGCGAATTCACGTTATACACAAAGCTACGCCACACAGGCGGTGCTTTGATCATCACCACAAGACTTTGCTTTTCAACAGAAGCCCTGATCACTGCATCTTAGCATGCCACACAGAATAAATCCTATGTCAGACACACAGTCCATTTACAAGTCCGTTCTGGGTCTGAACGAAACCGGAGGCACTAAATACCTCGCAAACCCTTCGACCACCACGTACGTCTGGACGATCACCACTCATTATCCGTATTTCGGGATGCCTCCCAATCAGGACCTCGGTTATGGTCCAAACGAGGTGAAGATCTCCGGTCTTCGACCACCGTCTTCATCTTCGACTTTCAATCGTCGATCAATTATTCGAAATGAGAATTAACTCGGCCTTTTCAAATAATTCACGTATATTTAGAATTTCAATTCGATTTATTTCAATGGTTAAATTATTCGACAACACCAATTTTGTTCTTTAATATAGTTTTCACACCAAACACATTCAACCATCTAACATCACATAAATCAAGCAAATTCAGTTTATTTCCATTCCATATCGCTTACGATATTTTATAACTATTTATCGCTATTTTTATTTATTTTAAAATAGCCATTTTATTCAAAACGACGCTTCGGGCCATAAGGCGGCCGTGGCGCTGTTTTTCTTCAGATTTGATTTACACATATCTGAAAATCTAACCGTTGGATCTTCATAAAATTTACATCATTAGAAAGGTCTTTTCAAAACGAACCCAACGGTTCCAGTTTCGGGAAAATCCGACGGTCGGATCTCCCGGTACAATCGTTTGAATTTTCGATTTCAAAATACGAACTGCAGCGTCGTTATTCGATTAAATATAATTTTATTTATATATATAAATAAATATAATCGTTTCTGGCGCTGTTTTTCTTCAGATTTGAATTAAACATTCCAGACAATCCAACCGTTGGATTTTTACAAGGTTGGTGCCGTTGGAAAGATTATTCCAAGGCGAACCCGACGGTTGAGGTTTCGGGAAAATCCAATGGTCGGATTTCCCGTACTAGTCGTTTGAAATCACGGTTTCGAAATACGAACTGCACGGCCTCGTTTCGTTTTAATTTTATTTATATTTATATAGTTATATAAATATAGTTCATTCAAGGATTTCTATATCGTTTTCACTTCAAAAAATTTTCTAACACCTTAAATTTTGGAAAAATTTCGCCATAACCTCCCCTGCACCGGGAGCGTCGGGAAATCGCAAATAGCGTCCCGGTCCTTCTAATCTCAAAAAGAAAAAGAAGAAGCCAAGCGGCTAGCCAATAGGCTCAAAATCATCACCCAAACAAATCAGTAAATGTGTACCTATTTGTCGGGCACAAAATTTTATTCCTCTTCTCTAGCCCCTTTGCTATAACCTGTTCAAAGAATATTGCATGTACATATATATACAGTTCATATCATTTTTCATTTTCTATTCGATTTCATATTCGATTTCTATTTGGTTTAAAAACACCATTCATTCTAATGTTACATAAATAGGTGCAAATCATTTCATTAGTTAATTAATGAATATTTCAACTCATCTATGTTTATTTTGAACAAGTGGCTATTTTTAACACTTCGCATTTTAACGATTTATGCATACAATAAAAATGTGATTTTTATTGTAAAATAATTCATTTCAAAACACTATTTTTCTATATAGTTCATATAGTCTATAAAAGGTGATTTTTATTATCAAACAATTTATTTCAAAATATGAATACCATTCAACACATGAATTTCTAACAACGAGAATGTTTCTATAGTTTTTATATATCGATAAAAATGTGATTTTTTATTATCGAACTATTTATTTCAAAATATGAATACCATTCAACACATGAATTTCTAAACAACGAATGAATATCAATTCAACACATGAATGTTTCTATAGTTTTTATATATCGATAAAAATGTGATTTTTATTATCGAACTATTTATTTCAAAATATGAATACCATTCAACACATGAATTTCTAAACAACGAATGAATATCAATTCAACCCATGAATGTTTCTATAGTTTTATAAATATAGTTTAAGCATATGAAAATAATTCAAACACAAGAATATTATTCAAAATTTCGGCAGCATAACGGCAGGGTAGTTACACCGGCACCGTCCCTAGTACGGCTCCTCGCTCTACCTTAAAACCTCGCGGTTTTTGACAATGGGAAACATGCATCTAGTTCGCACGCAGGCGGCATGTATATATTTTTTTCATTTCCACAAACTAATCCTAAGTGGTTTCAACCAAATATTTCACAACCACAAATGGGTATTTTTCAACCACAATCAACCAATATCAATCACAAACAATCCCAAACAACCATTCAATTTTCACCACAATTTCAACCAATAATCACAACCATTTCAATCAATAAATATCGTCCATGGTTTGTGGACGAGGGGCGTATATATATATATATTTATATATAGCAATTTATATATAGCTATTCACTTTTACTTCACACATATATATATAAATTTTAAATCAGAAATCTCACCAATAGCTATCCAACTTCACGACTCTTCTTAATAGAAATCTCCGCCTATTTGTCGCTTTCACCCGTATTCTCTGCATAAGTAAAAATAGAATTTTTACTATGCTATTCAATATATAAAAATATGATTTTTACTTTTGCTTTCAACATATAAAAATATTATTTTTCAACATATAAAAATATGATTTTTCAACATATAAAAATATGATTTTTATTTTTGCAAGTTCCAATCTTTTTCTACTAAAAGATTAAACCTTTTTCCTATTTTAAAGTTCAAAATAAAATCAGTTTTTCTCTTTTATAAAAATGCAGTTTTTATCTTTATAAAAAAAAAATGCATTTTTTATTTTTATAAAATAATGCAGTTTTTTTTTATTTTTATAAAATGCAGTTTTAGTTTCTTCTAAAAAAAACAGTTTTAAAATTCTTTTAAAAATAAAACAGTTTTTAAACTTTTAACATAAAACAGTATTTAAACTTTTAACATAAAACAGTTTTTATATTTTTAACATAAAACAGTTTTTATATTTTTAACATAAAACAGTTTTTATATTTTTAACATAAAACAGTTTTTATATTTTTTAACAAAATCTGTTCGGTTTTATACTTTAAAAATCAGTTTACAGAATAAATAAAAAAAGAATATAAATAAAATAAATAAAAATAGGAAAGGCTCACCGATGTAGCTGCGAAGGGGGGGGGGGGTTTCTGGTGGCGATCGGCGGTTCAGGGGCGGCTTCAGCGTCGCTAACGAGGGGGGGCTTCGGGTCTTCGATCGGTGGAGGGGGCGATGGCTTGTCTTCGGCGGCGTTCGCCTGAGGGGGAGGGCGGCTCTTCGTCGGCGTCCAGACGAGGGGGGGGGGGGGGAGCGACGCGATTCGATTTAGGTTTTTTTTTTTTTTTTTTCTTACTGAAAATAAAAGTGAACGGGGGGGGGGGGCCTCTGAAGATAAAGGGGGGGAGGGAAATTAAAATAATATATATATATATATTTTTTTTATTTAATTATTTAAAGTTGACTTTTACATACGACCTCGAAACGAGGCCCACCGCCTGTCGTCCATAGCGTTTCACCCCCATTCCGAACACAATGGGATATGTATCGCAAGCTGATTCGATTGTTACAATCAGTTTCCTTTTGAATTTTCATTTAAATCACTATATTGAATTTTAAACGCACGTTTCAAATTACCGGGGCCACATACTAACTAGAAAAATTTCAGAAAAATATTTTCTAGCTTCGTATTGACGATACGGTCCTAACAAAACTAGTTTCGTCGAATTCTGAGACCGTTTGCAAAATGGCCAATTTCCATTCGATTAAAATCAACAGAAACTGGTCAAACGCGTTTTCCTTTGCCACGCTCACATATTGATTCGAAAAATTATGAAATTTGAAATCTAGCAATAACTTGACACTGCGGATCCAACAAAAGGGGTTTCGTCGAAATCCGAGGTCATCTGCAAAATGTCCATTTTTAAGGGCCTGAATTCCATAGCGACTATTCAGAATTTTCAACTGGACATATCTTTTGATTCCCGCTATCAAATTTCGATTGGTCGAATTCATTAGAAAGATATTCACTAACAGATTTAAATATTTTTGGTTTCACTAAAATCCGGATTGTTTTGCACCCGGTATATTCCAATGAAGTTTGAAATCGAATTATCGAACCACCGCGCCATTTCCAATTCTATATATAATTATAATTAATTATATTCGTTTTCAAATGTTGATTCAAACTCAGTTTTCATCGCCATTATTTAAAATATTTATTTTAAATATTTAAAATCCATTATTTTAGCCAATTTAAAATTTTTAAATTGGTTCAGATTTTCTGGGTCGTTACAGAAAATCCTTTGAAACAAAATGATACTAGTAAGACCAGCCCATACATAAACATGGATGGTTTTTACCTTACTATAATCCAAAATACTTGATATCAAATTCCGGTGATATTATAATAATGTCTAATCAAGTAAATATCCAAATAGCAGAACGCTTGCATCTCATGCTCCACATATATATGGTATAAAATCATAAACCGTAGGGCGCTTATTGGAAATGGATTCCAACAGACAAGGTATGGGATCACCTTCCGATCAGTGTACTCTAGAGGTTATACACCTGGGTTCAACAAGAACGTCTTGCAACCCGGCCACACATGACCGACCACTACTTTAGGTTGAGTGTATCGAATATATTGTCATTCACGGTTGTTGGCCATCCAACCGTAATCCGAAGATACAGAATCAAAAAGAAGAACAAATATGATTCTCTAGATCGGTGACAATACACTGTGCTTGGGTATGACCCAACTAGACATGCTGCCCGCCCGATTTATGTCATTTCCCGGTTGTGAGGCTAGAGGCTACGTCTATCTTTCAGAACATTCGATCACCATTCACTTTGAATGCCACATCGTCAAACCCGTCAATTCACTAATCGATTTCCAAAAATATCACTGGTATAAAAAGGTAAGAGGAACAAATTCCTCCACCACCAGACGTAATACCTTTAAGAGATCAACCTTACGTGATTTATTAGGTATACTCTATCAGACACTCATCCATACAAGTTGTCATGGGACTGGACAAACAGGAAACACCATTTTGGAATAGAACGACCGTTGCATTTCACTCCATCTTCAATTGCCTTCAGCATAATCTAATTCGCAGCGCTTATGCCTATACGGAGTGGTTTTCGAATAATATATCCAACCGGTCTCTCCGTATTGACACCGATGGTCAAAACACTTCGATAGTCGGTTACTAAACTATCGAAGTAAAAACAAACATCTATTCTAATGTATAACTAAACATCACACAATCACCGGCACTTTTTATTTAACATTCATTTTTACTATTCAAATTCCCATATCTTATCAGATATTTCTCAAACCCCGTTTTAGCCTTTTCACGGTTCTTGGACAACATTCCTAGTTATTATAAATTCTTATTCTCCTATGTTCCAGAAAATATACGTTATTAACGTTCGAAACATTTCCATTCTTTTCACCTTCTTTATTTTCTAAACTTGGATAGTATACCCTATCCATATTGGAAAAATATTTCCAATTTCATTATAAACATCTTAATCTGCCAAACGTTTACTTTTAAAACATTATTCACTTTAAAATGTGAATATCATCCTTATTATAGAAATCTGTATGCCTTAATCAAAATAACTCTTTATTTAAGTAATGAATACCCTTATCTTGTTTACCGAAATCTCTTTCATAATTTATTTTCCCATTCCAGTTTATAAACTCTATTTCTAAGTCAACTTCTTGTTAGATCAATATCAAGTTTATAACTAAATATTGATTACATATCCTATTATAATTTATTGGTTTAAAGCTAAATATTAACTATCCTATCAGATTATAATTTCTAAAAATAATTTACTTTAATGCATTCGACATTGTCGAATTATAGTTCTTGTTCCTAGTAGTGTTATTTAGTTCTAATCATATCCCAAACATCGAAATGATGTCATCGTTTTCTGGAATGATTCTCCAATTTCTCTTTCTAAACTCATTCTTATACTTCTTTGGAAAAACATTGTTACTTATTACTTTAGAATAAGTGGATTTCAAACCAAACTGTTTTCATTTCTAGGGCGTAGTGCTATATATAAAAATCACGCTTAAGCTTGGTCAACAACATTAATTTATCGTTACAGTTCAAGACTTGCAATACGCTGTAATATCCCTTTTTATAACTAATCTTGACATCTCTTTCCGTTACAAACTAATACTATCCCTCGACAATAGCGAAGTCGTTCAAGTTGGGGTATTTTAATTACCTCTCAGTCCTTGATCAACAAACATTCTTATCTCAGAATAGATATAAGTTTGTAACTCTAAACCTTTATACTTTATAACCCATCAAATTGTATTTCTTGCTTTATTTTAAATATGGTTTTATGACGCCATATCCTTAATTTGAAAACTCAGTTGTTTACAACTATTTACTTAAATATTAACTCTTTGTTGCGTCTTCGTTATATAATTATATTTATAACTTCTTTTACCAAAATCCATTTACGTTCTTTGTCTCTTGAAGTTTTACTTTTATTTGAGTCATTTTACTTAATGCAAGTAACATCTCATTACCAATTCAATAACATCTTAAATGAGGCCCATTTAAGAAACAATTATTTAATTAAAAATAATTAAGTAATATTTTACTTCATCATTGCAGAAGTAAATAGTTTACTTCATCAATAATCTAAAATAGATTGGTTGCTTACTTTATATAAATAAAAACTAATTATATTGGTTCAATAATTATTTAATACCTCATTAATTAAAAGGGTAATTAATAAGGGATCTTATTAATTTTTGATTAGTTTACCGCTAAGTTATTTTCATTAGATTAATTGAAGACCAGTTAATCTAATAATCATTTTCCAAATAAACAGTTGATTTAATCAATTTCATTCCATTAGTAATTTAGTTAACTGATTTTAATTAATTCTTACCATTAGACTAATATAATTAATTAATCTAATAATATTTCTTAACCGTTTGCCTTAAAAAAAATTCCAAATTATTTACTTGTAGGATAATTACAGCTTCATATCTTATTTAAATATAAAATAATCATTTATAAACGAACCATAAAATACCAGTCTAGAATAGAACTTCTATTCTATAATTTTTATAACTAACTTCGTTGATTTACCTGATGGCCAATCAATTTCTCAACCAAACGATGGATTTATGGTCAGTTGCTGCCACTATCTTAATCGATATCGTCTATTGATTAAATCAAAATAACGTTGAATTTCAATTCATCATCAATATCCACACAGGGTTTCAATGTCATTTGTGTTCAAACAGTGCATATAAAACAAACAGTACATATAAATATTGAGGAATCCAGTTGGATTCCTCCAACTGGTTTCCTGCATCCATAGATGTTAGTCAACACAATTAACATTAATTCCATACAAGAGAATATCATAATCGATGGAATCAGTATCCAATCAATGTTGTGTCCATACGCAACGATATATATAATATTTCAACCATTTTAATTATAATCTACCTACACGACCATCACACAACATTCAACCAATATTGAAATATGATTATAATATTTTAAAATAGATCAGAGTGAGTGAATTCACTCACCTTTCCGCGTTAACCATCAAATAACGATTTGCGTCAGTTGATTTTATCATGAAATTCCAGTGGCTCTGTTCTTAGCGAGATCGGTTCCACAATGTAGCTTTCGTTGCTACGGCTCTAATGTGACCATTTCCGTTCGATTCTTAATCAAGATCGAAATCTTAATTACGTCATTAATGAATAGTTAAGCTGCCAAATCTTAGTTCCACGTGCCTGGGTCTCCACTGCCTTGCTCCAGAATTCATGCAGTCCTCTTGTTTCCAAATCTTTCGTTCTTTTGTTTAACCGTATATGGCCTTAACTCTATTTACTTCCATTAGCCATGCTCCTGTATATTCTTTACAAATAGTGTTGTACTTCGAACGTCTTCACCATTCCCTATTCGCGGTCTCTCCAGTACGTAGTCCCATCGCCCACCTTCTATTTATTTTAAAGCGTTCCCAGTATTTGGTTCTTCATTTCCAAACTTCACCTCCTACTTTTACAATTATGACATACAGTCTCCATCATTATCTCGAATACAAGCCGATTTTGTGAGTTTAGACTTCACCCTCCTCACATAGTAAATGCGAGAATAAGCTACATCACTGACTTCCCATATGCCTGTTGACCACCACTACACCGTACAGAACACCATGTCATATACTTTTCCCTCGTCATGGCACCTTCCTAGTTCAATAGATAGCATTCCCTTTTGTATCAATATTGTTACTGTATTTCCGCTCAATCAACCACTACTAAACCCAAAACCAAAGTATCGTTCTCCTTCCACTAACCAGAGCCCGTTCTAGTTAAATATGTAGCCTCTAATACTTGCTCGCGTCCCACTCTCCTGTATACTTTAACCCCATTTCCGTGCTTTACTCTTCCTCCCAACCTTCATGTATACTGTACGCAACTACAAGATCCACTTCAAAGACTTTGGACACCTCCATAAAACAGTCCGCACCTCCTCACGTACCCCATTCCACGATCTGCCACCCATCCAATGCCGGCCTTCTATCTCCACATCCACCTGCCGCTTGTCTCTACACCATGTCGGACCCGCATCCCTCCTTCTACAGCTAAACCCATACACAACACCACTCTCTCTCTCTTTCCATGCCATGAATATCCTCTAGAGTATGTACCCACGTGAAAATCTAGCTTCTAAACATATACGCAGGTGGGATCATAAAGTTTTCGTGGCATTTAGTTTGGTGGAAGAGGACATCTGAGAGAAAAGAAGGTGGATTCTACATTTATGCTGGAGAACAAAATTGTAATGAACCGCCAAATTTCTGATCCAGATTATCGATATAAACACCATATCGACTAGCCAAGCATCAGAATTTACCGGGTCATTAAAAGAAAGAAGTTAGAGGGTGAGAGTAGAAAAGATAGAAAATTAGAATAGGGGAAAAAGGAGAACACAAAAGATTCAGAGTAACACGAATCTCACAGCGGGATGAACAAAATATAAAATATATATATATAATAACATTTGAAATACAAAATGGTATTTGCACTTACATCGTCCCACACATTACAGTCATGACATTGTATATGTGAACTCAATCCTATGTGTAGATACTACAAATGCTAGGTTGTCCCATTGTTTAGGCAAGATGTAATTTCATTTGTTATCCACTATACAGCTAGTTCGTAGTTGTGTCAAATGTGGTACAGAATTTATACTGTCATAAGTTTATAAAAATAAAACTTAGCTTTTAAGTTTTAGGTTCCCCCATGTGATTTGAAAGAGGTAAGCTTAGGCTATTTTTAGGTGGCTAGTTGTAGCTACAGTGCAATTTTGATTGAAAAGAGTCTTAGGGGAAATCTTTCACTGATCTCCTGCAAAGCTAGTTTCATAGCAGTGGCATTTATTACTTATCCCATGTGAAAATGAATGCAAAATATTTGATTTATCTTCACTGGAAATATACACTTCTATTTTGTCTTCCGTCACATTCTAACTATTGTAAATTATTAATATCTTGCTTTAGTTTACTTATTCGTGCATTCTTATAATTTTCACATGTTTATGTGTGAATCAAAACAAGTACGTACATATATATAGATATATATTCATTTACTTACAAATGTTAAAACAAGTTTTTACCAAAACAACATAATACTGTACCTATATATGAATTTGTTCATGTAATTTCAAAATAACTTAAATTAAGACGTAGATATAACGAAATGTTAAAACGACATTTCATATATATACATACGACTTTAAAAACCATGATTATTCTATTTTTCTAAACTATTCAAATTACAAATATTGTTCAACTGAATTAAATTTCCATATGTAATCTAAGTTTATAGTTTATAAAATGGGTCGAAAAACCGAGACGTTACATTCTTTCCCCCTTAAAAGAATTTCGTCCCCGAAATTAAAGTGTAACGAGAAAATTCCTGTTATACTCAAAATCATATACTTATCAAAACTACACATGGGTCATTCACTAACCATCACAACCAACAAGGCATTCAGAACACACAAGTTACCTACCAGAACATTTCACTGTAATCAAAAACTTTTAATACATCAGCGATGCTGTCAATCACGACCATTTTCTTGATTTGAAATGTCTGTTATTACAATTTGGAAAACATTTCCATTTCTCATTCATGTATTCAACTCTTCAATATTCATAAATCTCTAACTGTAAATTGGTAGGAAAATAATATTCTGAATATCAACCCTGAAGACCGAAATCAACATCAGATCAACACTCCGAAAATCATTTAACTCAACCAGCTTCCAGTTAGGTTCTGGTTTCTTAAGTCCGTACTTGAATTCCTTATCAACCTCCATTACCTCATTTTGAATTCAAAACCTTTGAATTTTCAAAACATCTTGTTTAACTTAAACAATTTTCCAGAATTTCAAATTAAATTTCCGGTTTGTCTTATTTGTATATTCATTCTTATACAAATTCTAATTTGATCATAAATAACCATTTCACTGTTATAATTTGATTATCGTATCAAAATAATAATCAACATAGCCATTTAAAATAATTCCAGAAAATTATTCTTTTCCGTATCAGAACATAATTTTAGGTAAAATTTATTCCATTTACCCAGCTTTTTAAAATAATACTATGTCGAATTACTCTGTTCAAGTGCTTAAAAAAACTTTTCGATCCAGTGTTCGACGACTGTATCGACCAGAAATTTTAAACCACTCGACAAACCAATCATCATAGTATAAAACAATTTTTATACAATGTACAAGTACGCGCTCATATACATACACTCAAACTCAATCTAGGGTGTTTACTAACCCCATCTCTATCGAGTTACACCACAGAGCCAAGGTTACTACTCAACCTTATGCTATGATACCATTGTAACGAACCGCCAAATTTCTGATCCTGATTATCGATATAAATACCATATCGACTAGCCAAGCATCAGAATTTACTGGGTCATTAAAAGAAAGAAGTTAGAGGGTGAAAGTAGAAAAGATAGAAAATTAGAATTGGAGAAAAAGGAGAATACAAAAGAATCAGAGTAACACGAATCTCACAGCGGGATGAACAAAATATAATATATGTAATATCAATTGAAATGCAAAATGGTATTTGCAATTACATACATCATCAGAGTACATCATATATACAATGCAACGGAACAAAACTCTATATATCTAACACTAAAGCTTCCTGCTCCAAGCTCCTTCTAGTATCTGTAAAATCCTGAACTACTTGACTCCCCGTACAAATTTGGGCACCCAAGAGTTTAGGGAAAACATAGTAAAATAAACTCTAGGTCAGTCATGGGACTGGTGTGAGTAAAAGGATTTAAACAGCTTGTTTAACTTGGAAAAATTCTTTTTAAAGAAAAGATAATCGTAAGACCAATCCACACATAAACACAGGCGGTTTTTACCTTACGATAACCCAAAGCATTTTGAAATCATAACTATTCTGATATTATAGTAATGTTTATGGTTTTCCACAATAAATTAGAATCTAGCGGAACGCTTGCATCTCACGCTCCACATATATAGTATACAAACAAAACCGCGGGCACTTATAGGAGAATGTATTCCGACTATGACAAGGTATTGAACCACCTGCCGATAGTGTATCTCTGGAGGGGAATACACTGGGTTCAACAAGAACGTCTTGCAACCCGGCCCACACATGACCGACCACTCATTTTGCTTGAGTGTATCGAATGTATATCACCAATGGTTGGGATCAGCAACCGTTTCCCGAAAAGGGACAGCATCGAAATAGATTAAAGAAGGAAACAAATTTTCTCTAGATAGGTGATCACACACCCTAATGGGAGCGACCTACATAGCCATGCTACCTGCCCGATTTTTGCCATTTCCTAGTTGTGAAGCTTGAGGTTAGAATTTACCTTTAGAACATCTGGCTATCATTTACTTTGAATGCCACATTGTCAAATCCGCCAAATAACTAATTGACATGAACAAATATACTCTCGGAGTTACGCTAGAGAAGAGTCTTCTTCGCCACCGAATAGAAGTACGTTTGTGAAAATCAATGTACGCGACTTTTAAGAAATACTCTGTTAGACATTCGTCCATACAAGTTGTCTTAGGACTGGACAAACCGAAGGTACTATTCTGTAAATCCATCTTAGGCAATTTCTACCTAGTATTAACAAAACAACCCTTGCATAATTCCGTATTCAATTGTCTTCAATAATCTCTAACTCGTATAAATCGAATCGAAGTGGAATATAATTTCCGGACTCCTCGAAACGATAACGATAATATCTTTTAGGGTCAAGTGATACTTAACAGTAATCAATCAACATATTTTATTTGGTTTCTGTACCCTAATTTATTATCAGGAATCTAATAATATCTTTTGATACATAAGATTCAACTCACATATTTAAATAATGATCTAATACAGGATTTTTCATTGTTGTTTATTATCAGGAATCTAATAATCCCTACTTTGGCAATTCAAATACATTGTTGTTTATATAATAGTTACTCTTGGGTACGGATTTTTCATGTTATATTCGTCCTGAATTTCCTTTCTTTAAATAAGTAAATAATTAATTTATTGAATCTTTATTTAATCCGGAAAGTAAATGATATTTTCCTGAATTTGATATAATCGATTTCCAATTCAACCTCTCTTTCCACTATCTTCGTTCTATTTATTTTCCTAAATTTTGAAATAATCTTATCATCACATGATTTACCCAATTCCCGTTTTCCAATTCCTCTTACAACCGTCATCATCTACAATACTTGTTTCTGCGCTTATTCACTTAGAAATGAGAATATCATTCCGTAGGATCTCCTTTTTGTTCAATCATCTTATTTTCATTGGAAAATATTATTATGAGTCGTTCATCAAGTTATTTAATCATTTTCTATTTTCTTTTCTTATTTATTACCTGGTTCTACAATGATTACCAACTTGAGTTGATAAAATAGTATATCAATGTTCATTACAAAATATTTAAACTCAATAGTGGTAGTAAATCCTCTCCTAAAAATCATGTCATATTGATGATTATAATTTCAATCCATAGGATCTCAACCAGTTATTTTGTCTCAAGAATAATTTTAGTAACTCCCGTTCCTTATTATTTAAATTACTAGAATAATCTAAATTCTAATTAAAATAAATACAACTTTGATAAATAAATAGACTTATTTATTGATTGATGAAAGTTCCACTCCAATTAGTGTCGATGGTTCTTATTTCGAATTTGTCATTAAATTACCACGATCAATTTCATTATGTATATACAAGTACATATATATTACATTTTTGTTTAGCAATACGTCAGGGAAAAATATTGGAGATTTAAAACCATTTGACATCGACGTTTTCTTTTTTTTCTCTTTTCTTTACTTCCCTTTTTCCTTGTATTTAATTCTTCAGACCATTTCTTCCGCCATTTAGTTCAACCCATTCCTCTTTCTATATTTCTTTTATATGTTTTACTGGGCCGGAGTCCAATTTTATTTTTAACCGCCTACCCTTTTTATTCCTTCTATATTTCGCTGATGTATTCTCTCTTACTCCTCCTCTGTCGAGGCACAACAACATTGCTTGTATCTAGCGAACTATAACCACTAATCCTTGTCCTTGTAATCGCAAGAGATAGAGAAGCTTCTCCATTATTCCTAGTTCCCAAAGAAACATCCTTGTTTGCAAGAACTTCACTCTGAACTGTTTGCAAGAATTCATGTACTCCTTGAAGTGACACCTCACGGCCCCTTAATGCATGTACTTGATGCATGTCTTTCTTTTATTATATTTTAATTTATTTTAATTTCTTTCTTTCCTTTTTGCTTGCCGAACTTCTGTAAATCATCACCGATTATCGCCATTATCTCCACACGCCAAACCATTCCTCTTTTCTTATCGTTTGGTTTACTTTTACTGATTTTCTTCTCTCATATTTGCTACTGCATCCTTTTCTCTGTGTTTTCCCATTTTTGTGCCCAACCGGTGCACACCGTGCATATGTACACTGGCCTCAATCATCGGAGAGCCACCGAATTACGGCTGCATCGCCGCGGACAAGTCTGAGCACCACTAGCAATGCCACTGGCCTACTGCAGCGTGCCCATACCCTTCTTTTCTCTTCTTTGTTTTCCACCGTTGCCTGTCCCTTCTAGTTTACAATTGCATCTCCACTTATTCTTTCTTTCAGTATTTCTTTTCTTCCTAGATGCTTCTTCCTTTCTTAAATTCTTTGCTTCTATTCCTTTTTGTTTACTGTTGTGTCTCCACCTCTCTCTTTGTAATAACCCAGAAATCCGAGCCAATTTAAAATTTTTATTTTGGCAATTTTAGTGGATTTTGAATATTTAAAATGAAGTATTTTAAATAAAAACGATGAGAAATTTATTTTGAATAGAATTCGAATGTATATATTATATAGATCGTTGTTAGAATATAAATATTTATTTTAAATTATAAAAGTAATTGAAAATGGCGCGGTAGTTCGATAATTCGATTTCAAATTTCAATTGAATGTACCGGGCGCAAAATAAACCGGATTTTAGCGAAACAAAAAAATAATAGAATCTAATTGAGAATATCTTTCCAACGAATCCGAAAAATCGAAATTTCATAATGGGGATCAAAAGTTATGTCCAATTGAAAATTCTGAATTGTCGCTATGAAATTCAGGCCCTTAAAAATAGCCATTTTGCAAACGACCTCAGATTTCGACGAAACCACTTTTGTTGGATCCACAATGTCAAATTATTGCTAGGTTTCGAATTTCATAATTTTTCGAATCAATATGTGAGCGTGGCAAAGGAAATCGCGTTTGACCAGTTTTAGTTGATTATAATCGACTAGAAAATGGCCATTTTTCAAACGGTCTCAGAATTTGACGAAATTAGTTTTGTTAGGACCGTATCGTCAATACGTAGCTAGAAATAATTTTTCGGGAATTTTTAGAGATTGTATGTAGCCCTGGTAAATTGAAATGTACGTTTAAAATTCAATATAATGATTTAAATATTAAATCTAACGAAAACTGATCGTAACGGTCGAATTGGCCAACGATACATATCCCATTGTGTTCGGAATGGGGGTATTACCCAAGGGACGACAGTCGGTGGGTTCGATTTTGAGTTGAAAATAAAAGTTGCTTTTAGGAATTAAAAATTATTAAATATATATATATTACAATATATAGCCCCCACACTGTTTCCTCTCCCCCTCCTCACGTTGACCAGAACAAAAAAAAAAAAAAGACCCGCGTCGATCTGAAAATCTCCCCCCTCCCTGATGCCATCGCGCCGCCCTAGGCCAGCGCCACCGCCGATGACCGATCTCCCTCCCCTTCTTCTCCTCTCGCGCTCGATTCCCTCTCCTTCCCAACGCCCTAGCCCATGCCCTAGCCGCCGTTAGCCACCCCGCGCCACCAGCAGGTCCGCCGACCCCAAACGCCGCCACCGACTCCCGGCGCCATCGCCAGCAAACCTCGGACGATCTGAAGCCCCCTTCCTCCAATTTGTGCAGTGAGTTCTTCCCTTTTTTTTCTTTTTTTTTCTTTTGTTTATAAACTTCGATTTTAATTCTGAAATAATACATGATTTCTTCGATTAAAATATAGGATTTTAATCAAACAAAGGAAGGATTTTTATCATGAAAGGATGGGATTTTTGATTGTATGAGTAGCATGATAAAAATAGGATCTTTATATGTGAAGTAAATTAAAAATGTGAATTTTTATTTATAAACATCGAGATAGAAACGTGATTTTTGTTGTAAGGATAGTGGAATAAAAATATAACTTTTATATAAGCAGTAAAATAAAAATACAATTTTTATATAAGGAAGAAGTTAAAGATATAATTTTTATACTAGTGGCATATTAAAAATACAATTTTTATATAAGGGGCACATTAAAAATATGATTTTTATATTATATAGATAATAAAAATATAATTTTTATACTATAGGAAGGTTAAAAATATAATTTTTATATTATAGAAAGATTAAAAATATAATTTTTATAAGGTAGAGAATATAAAAATTCGATTTTTATATATAGGAAGTCAAAGTAAAAATTCGATTTTTATATATTGAATAGCGAAGAAAAAAATTTGATTTTTATATATGTAGTGAATACGGATGACGAAAGTGGGGAAAGAAGAAACGACGGAGGTTTTCTACATATGAAGAGTCGTGGCGTTTGGATTAGCTAGTCAGTGAGAATTTCCCACCTTTTAATTTTATTTTTCTAGTTATAAATATATACTAGGATGCAGACGCTGTTTAGTAGCACCCGACACCCGTCGTCCACAGACCATGGACGACTTGTATGCTTGTTTGTTTGATTTTGATGTGTAGTTTATTGTGTGATGTGAAATGAAATAAAATATTTATATAGTTAAAAATATTTTATAGTTAAAAATAGAATTTTTAACGCGTATATGAAATGAAATAAATTAATATAAGCAAATCGAGCGATTTGTTTATGTACACACATTTGACTGATATTGATTGGGACGATAAATTTTACACATCGCCCAACTGCACAAATAAAATCTGTGTTTGATTGTTTGAAACCCCATACAGGTATTGGGATGATATTTGACATACACTAATCCCAATAGTTAGTTGTATGTCGATCGATTGATTGACAGACTGTTATAAGCATTGAATATTTATATTTGATGCTTATACAGTGTAGAATGCACTTTGGATGATGGTTGATTATTCATCGTTGTTATTGTATACATGTGTTGTAGAAAATCCATATAATTAACATTATATGGTAATTATTTGGGCCTCATTCCAGTTTTGAAAAAGAAATATTTGAAATAGAATATTTGAAATAGAATATTTGAAATAGAAATATTTGAATAGAAATATTTGAAATAGAATATTTGAAAATAGAAATATATGAAGCCGTGTTGATTAGATTGATCCCATTTTGACGCGAACGAGATTTATATCGATTTTATTCATTTTTAGATGAATATTGAAAAGAATTGAAATTCGAATTATATTGAAAAGAATTGAAATTCGAATTATATTGAAAAGAATTGAAATTCGAATTAGATTGAATTGAACTGAATATAAAACGAATTCGAGTTGAATTGAATATAAAACGAATTCAAAAAATTTATGGTAAAACGAATTCGAGTTGAACTAAAATCGATTTGAATTGAAATCAATTTGAAATGAATTTAAAACGAATTTATATTGGAAAATTCAATTTTGATTTTAGTTTGAAATGAAGCAGAAATCGTTTCGAAAACGAATTTAAAACGATTTATAAAATACGTTTTAAAAGGGAATCGACGAAGTTTATATTATATATATAATATAATGGCCTGAATAGAAAACGCCGCGCCGCGGTAGTTCGCGAATTTCGACCATTGACTTCGAACGGATATTACAGGAGATCCGACCGTCGGATTCTCCTAAAACCGGAACCGTTGGGTTCGTATCGAAAAGAGCTTTCTAACGAATATTGGAAATTAGAAATCTAACGGTTGGATTTGGAATTATGTCCAAATCAAATTTGGAAAAGGTCGCTGTAAGTGCAGTTCGATGGCCGTTGATGGAAATCGACTGTACGGGCCTTGATAAAATTATTAAAAATATTAATAATTAATGTAAAATCATAAGAAGTGATTTGGGAAGAATCGGGATGAAAAACTCCATATTTGAAAAGATAAAAATAGATTTTTATCGAAATGAACTAGTTTTGAACTAGAATTATAATTCTATTTATTTTTAAATAGATAAATTGAATTTGAAAAGGGTTTTAAAAGTAACCAGAATTTCCAATAATTGAATTGGAATGGATTTGAATCGAAATTGTTTTTGGAATATTTCAATGTTGGATTTCGTGATTACACAGATATTGTTATGGAAATTTGAAAGATATATTTATATCGTTATTTCCAATACGATATTTGTTGGTCGTACAATTTGATATTGAATATAAGCCGATATTTTTTTTTATTCAGAGCCTTGTATTTAATATCAAATGTGATTTGGGTTTGTCGTGAATGGTGTCTTCATTAACACTGTTCTTAAGCCCAGTTGAGAAAAAGATTAAATCTTTTTATTTAGATTTAATGAAGTGCACCAAGTAAATAATATTTAATTGGAATTGAATTGGTATTGATTTTTGGATTTATCGTGAACAGTGTTTTAAATAACATTTGTTCTTTAACCCGATAATTAATGAAATGTGAAAATGGGTAGTCGTGAACGGTATCTTCAATAATACTGTTCTTAGACCCAAAGGAGTTAAGAAAATTCAGAAACTAACTGGAAATTAGTTAAGTTGAATGGTTTCTGGGGTATTGATCTGATGTTGGTTTCGGCCTTCGGGGTTAATATTTGGGGAATTATTCTCTTGATTAATTTACGGTTAGGGACTGATTGAAATGTGATGTGATTTTGGGTTTATCGTGAACCGTGTTTTAAATGACACTGATTCTTTAACCCAATCACAGATTAAAACTAAGTGGAGTTTTAATGAATCTTTAATTAGATTGAAATGATCGAGAATGGAGTATCACCAGTTTTGCTCCAGGCGATAGTCAAATATTTAATTAGATTCGAACGTGAAATGGTAATTGAATTTACCGATAACACCGTGGTGTTAGATACGAAGTATTACCAGATTTACTTCATGGGATGAATAGGTCGGGATTGGGAAATTAAAACAAATGATTACTTCGGTAAGGTTCGTTAATCCCAACTAGTTGAATCGAAATTCAAAAGAAGATTAAAGAATAAATTCAAGGAATTTATCTTTGATAAAATTAATGGGAACCTTTCCCTATGAATGTGAAATTTAGAAACTAACTGTCGGTTAGCTAAGCAGAGTGGTTTTCTGGGTATTGATCTGATGTTGCTTTCGGCCTTCGGGGTTAATATTTGGGGAATTATTCTCTTGATTAATTTACGATTAGTGACTGATGAATTGAAATGAGGCGTATGTTGTGTTTGTGTAACAATTGTTTATTATATACGCGAGTTATTCAGAAAAACCGGGTTTATCCCACTCTGAATAACTGATACGACGATAAGTCGATGATGAAGACGGTGGTTGAAGACCGGAGGTCTTCACGTCGTTTGGATAATTACTGATGATCTTGATTGGGCCGTACACCCAAGAAGATGGAAACAGTTGGTGATCGTCCAGACGTACTTGGAGATCGATGGATATGCGGGGTACTAGGTGCCTCCGGTTTCGTTCAGACCCAGAACGAACTTGTAAATGGACTGTGTGTCTGACATTGGATTTCAGTCTGTGTGGTTGATTTCTATTAAATATATATCTGCTTGGCGGCGGAGAATTTATTCTCTTGCTTAACGCCCTTCTCTGAGACGTACGAGCTCAGGGGTTATATACTGATGGATATCAAACGCATAGAGTGAATTGCCTGTGTGGCATGACTAAGTGGCAGATGATCAAGGCTTCTGTTGAAAAACAAAGTCTTGTGGTTGATGATCAAAGCACGGCCTTTGTGGCATAGCTTTTTGTATTGTGAATTCGCGAGCCTCACACCCCGGTTGTGAACCAGAAACGGGAGAGGACATCTGGGAGGGCATGCGTTTCCTTCTATCTAAAAGTGGCGTCAGTGGTTTTACATGCCCTGACGAGTTTGACTTATGTGGTTGTTGCTGTTGCGAGGCGCCTCGGTTAGATCGGACGATCCGGGTCCAATGGAGTCATTCGTTGGCTCATTTACGCCCCAAAGGGCGGGGAAACGTAGTGTTCAGGCATAATAATCCACATCGGTGGACTGGCCCTGACGATCCAAAGGGTTGATGCGTTCTGATCCTGAGACATGGGCATGATTGTCTCGAATCAGTTGAGGACTATCTTTTGCCTCGGTTCACAGACGGAAATCCAATTTCCAAATACGTGACATTTGCGGTTTTAATTATAGAACTAGTATGGCGACATGATATATGGTACCCATGCCGTCTATGATTGATACTTATGATTTGAAATTGTTTTATACACTATGCACTTATAGTAGTATCAAATGATTTGTTTTAAACGTACTAAGCATGTTTGGCTATTATAAGGGAAAACCCTATCCCCCGGCTTGCGTTGCACTGTGTGATAGGACCTGGGTCTTATAATAGCTTCATTTTTCTTTATTGAGCGTTGCGCGGTTTGTTTTATGCACGGGTATTCTTGGGAGGAAACCCGTTCTGTGTTATACGGCGTGGTCCCTTGATTTACCTAAATTTAAAAATAAAGATTAATAGTTGTTTTAGTTCTCACACCAGTCCCATGACTGACCTAGAGTTTATTGTTTTAACCTAAACTCTGGGTGCCCTTATTTTGACACGGGCAACTAGTAGTTTTGGTTTTTGCAGATTTATATTCACAGGATCCTGGTTTACAGCTGGAACGATATCCGGAAAGCTTTGTATCCGCATATCTCTTCTGGTTGAGTATTGTATTATTTTCCGCTGCTATGTAATGTATTGTAATCTCTGATATTTTCTGTGTAATATTTATTCATTTATACTCTGTATATTCTTGTAATCTGATGGAATTGTTGTAATATACAATGAAATGTTCTTCTGTCTGCGTTTTGTTGTGGCTTGTTCTCGACTCAATCCGGGCTTTCCCCACCGGGGAAGTTCGGGTCGTTTCAGCTGGTATCAGAGCTTTGGTTTACAAAGCTCAGAGAACAAGACCCATTAGAACCATACGAAAGAATTCATCAGAAACTGGATTAATAATATCCAACGGGAATGACTCATTAGAGATGGGATCAGTAGTGTCCTAGAACGAGTGTGAAGAGTATATTTTTGAAAATGAAAACAAATTTTGTTTTGAAATTTAAATCAACTATTCGTATTTGATTAATTATTTTATATTATATTGAGTTGGACTATCCAGTATATACAGATTTTGCGTATACGTCTGATCCGCGTCTATTCAAAATTTTAATATATTGGATAGATATAGAATCACACTCTAGTCGCCCGGAGATGATTCTGATGATGAGGCCTCATCATCAGTGTTTATATTCGAGTGACGAAAGTGAGATTTCTATATATTTCCTATTGACTGGTGTGAGAACCAAAATTAGATAGGGCTTATTGTTGTGATTTTGCATCAAAAATCTGATTTTTAGAATATATATCAAAGTTATAAATTTGAAATGATAATCAACTAATCGATTGTTGATTGTGTTGTTTGATTATTAGTTGATTAATTAAAATGTTGAACCGTTAGCCAAATTGAACCAAATAGTGAATTGTATTGAAAATTTATCGCATTTGCTTGCATATACTTGTACTTACATTGAACAGGTCATAGCAAGGAGGCTAGAGCAGAGAATAAAATTTGTTTGCCCGACAAATAGGTACATGTTTACCATAATTTACTGTTTTGTTTGGGTGATGATGATTTTATGAGCCGATTGGCTAGCCGCTTGGCTTTTTCTTTTTCTTTTTGAGATCAGAGGGCCTGTATGGCGATTTCGGGATTTTCCCGGTGCTCCCGGAGCAGGGGAGGTTATGGCAAAAATTTTCGAAAATTTAGGGTGTTAGCCAAATTTTTGAAAAATTTGAAAAGTTCTTAGAAACTGAAAAGTTGAAGAACTTAAGCCGTAATGAAAATAAAGAAAGTTGAGTTGATTTGTGAAACAACTTTCGGCTTCGTTCCTTTTCGGGGACCAAAAGTTTTAAGTGGGGGAGATTGTAATAACCCAGAAATCCGAGCCAATTTAAAAATTTTATTTTGCCAATTTTTGTGGATTTTGAATATTTAAAATGAAGTATTTTAAATAAAAACGACGAGAAATTTATTTTGAATAGAATTTGAATGTATATATTATATAGATCGTCGTTAGAATATCAATATTTATTTTAAATTATAAAAGGAATTGAAAATGGCGCGGTAGTTCGATAATTCGATTTCAAATTTCAATTGAATCTACCGGGCGCAAAATAAACCGGATTTTAGCGAAACTAAAAATAATAGAATCTAATTGAGAATATCTTTCCAATGAATACGAAAAATCGAAATTTCATAACGGGGATCAAAAGTTATGTCCAATTGAAAATTCTGAATTGTCCCTATGAAATTCAGGCCCTTAAAAATAGCCATTTTGCAAACGACCTCAGATTTCGACGAAACCACTTTTGTTGGATCCGCAATGTCAAATTATTGCTAGGTTTCGAATTTCATAATTTTTCGAATCAATATGTGAGCGTGGCAAAGGAAAACGTGTTTGACCAGTTTCAGTTGATTTTAATCGACTGGAAAATGGCCATTTTTCAAACGGTCTCAGAATTTGACGAAATTAGTTTTGTTAGGACCGTATCGTCAATACGAAGCTAGAAATAATTTTTCGGGAATTTTTAGAGATTGTATGTGGCCCTGGTAAATTGAAATGTACGTTTAAAATTCAATATAATGATTTAAATATTAAATCTAATGAAAACTGAATCATAACGGTCGAATTGGCCAACGATACATATCCCATTGTGTTCGGAATGGGGGTATTGCCCTAGGGACGACAGTCGGTGGGTTCGATTTCGAGTTGAAAATAAAAGTTTCTTTTAGGAATTAAAAATTATTAAATATATATATTATAATATATAGCCCCCACTCTATTTCCTCTCCCCCTCCTCACGTTGACCAGAACAAAAAAAAAGAAAAAAAAAGAGAGGCCCGCGTCGATCTGAAAATCGCCCCCCTCCCTGATGCCATCGCGCCGCCCTAGGCCAGCGCCACCGCTGATGACCGATCTCCCTCCCCTTCTTCTCCTCTCGCGCTCGATTCCCTCTCCTTCCCAACGCCCTAGCCCACGCCCTAGCCGCCGTTAGCCACCCCGCGCCACCAGCAGGTCCGCCGACCCCAAACGCCGCCACCGACTCCCGACGCAATCGCCAGCAAACCTCGGACGATCTGAAGCCCCCTTCCTCCAATTTGTGCAGTGAGTTCTTCCTTTTTTTTCTTTTTCTTTTTTTGTTTATAAACTTCGATTTTAATTCTGAAATAATATATGATTTCTTCGATTAAAATATAGGATTTTTAATCAAACAAAGGAAGGATTTTTATCATGAAAGGATGGGATTTTTGATTGTATGAGTAGCATGATAAAAATAGGATCTTTATATGTGAAGTAAATTAAAAATGTGAATTTTTATTTATAAACATCGAGATAGAAACGTGATTTTTGTTGTAAGGATAGTGGAATAAAAATATAATTTTTATATAAGCAGTAAAATAAAATACAATTTTTATATAAGGAAGAAGTTAAAGATATAATTTTTATACTAGTGGCATATTAAAAATACGATTTTTATATAAGGGGCACATTAAAAATATGCTTTTTATATTATATAGATAATAAAAATATAATTTTTATATTATAGGAAGGTTAAAAATATAATTTTTATATTATAGAAAGATTAAAAATATAATTTTTATAAGGTAGAGAATATAAAAATTCAATTTTTATATATATGAAGTCAAAGTAAAATTTTGATTTTATATATTGAATAGCGAAGTAAAAATTTGATTTTTATATATGTAGTGAATACGGATGACGAAAGTGAGGAAAGAAGAAACGGCGGAGGTTTTCTACATATGAAGAGTCGTGGCGTTTGGATTAGCTAGTTAGTGAGAACTTCTCACCTTTTAATTTTATTTTTCTAGTTATAAATATATACTAGGTTGCAGACGGTGTTTAGTAGCACCCGACACCCGTCGTCCACAGACCATGGACGGCTTGTATGCTTGTTTGTTTGATTTTGATGTGTAGTTGATTGTGTGATGTGAAATGAAATGAAATATTTATATGGTTAAAAATATTTTATAGTTAAAAATAGAATTTTTAACGCGTATATGAAATGAAATAAATTAATATAAGCAAATCGAGTGATTTGTTTATGTACACACATTTGACTGATATTGATTGGGACGATAAATTTTACACATCGCCCAACTGCACAAATAAAATTTGTGTTTGATTGTTTGAAACCCCACACGGGTATTGGGATGATATTTGGCGTACACTAATCCCAATAGTTAGTTGTATGTCGATCGATTGATTGACAGACTGTTATAAGCGTTGAATATTTATATTTGATGCTTATACGGTGTAGAATGCACTTTGGATGATGGTTGATTATTCATCGTTGCTATTGTATACATGTGTTGTAGAAAATCCATATAATTAACATTATATGGTAATTGTTTGGGCCTCATTCCAGTTTTGAAAAAGAAATATTTGAAATAGAATATTTGAAATAGAATATTTGAAATAGAAATATTTGAATAGAAATATTTGAAATAGAATATTTGAAAATAGAAATATATGAAGCCGTGTTGATTAGATTGACGCCATTTTGACGCGAACGAGATTTATATCGATTTTATTAATTTTTCAATGAATATTGAAAAGAATTGAAATTCGAATTATATTGAAAAGAATTGAAATTCGAATTATATTGAAAAGAATTGAAATTCGAATTAGATTGAATTGAATTGAATATAAAATGAATTCGAGTTGAATTGAATATAAAACGAATTCGAATTGAATGTAAAACGAATTCGAGTTGAATTGAATATAAAACGGATTCGAATTGAATTGAATTGAAAAGAAAATGAATTCAAATCGAATTGAAATCAATTTGAAATGAATTTAAAATGAATTTATATTGGAAAATTCAATTTTGATTTGAGTTTGAAATGAAGTAGAAATCGTTTCGAAAATGAATTTAAAACGATTTATAAAATACGTTTTAAAAGGGAATCAACGAAGTATATATATTATATATATAATATATTGGCCTGAATAGAACGCGCCGCTCCGCGGTAGTTCGCGAATTTCGACCATTGACTTCGAACGGATATTACGGGAGATCTGACCGTCTGATTCTCCTAAAACCGGAACCGTTGGGTTCGTATCGAAAAGAGCTTTCTAACGAATATTGGAAATTAGAAATCTAACGGTTGGATTTGGAATTATGTCCAAATCAAATTTGGAAAAGGTCGCTGTAAGTGCAGTTCGATGGCCGTTGATGGAAATCGACTGTACGGGCCTTGATAAAATTATTAAAAATATTAATAATTAATGTAAAATCATAAGAAGTGATTTGCGAAGAATCGGGATGAAAAACTCCATATTTGAAAAGATAACAATAGATTTTTATCGAAATGAACTGGTTTTGAACTAGAATTATAATTCTATTTATTTTTAAATTGATAAATTGAATTTGAAAAGGGTTTTAAAAGTAACCAGAATTTCCAATAATTGAATTGGAATGGATTTGAATCGAAATTGTTTTTGGAATATTTCGATGTTGGATTTCGTGATTACACAGATATTGTTATGGAAATTTGAAAGATATATTTATATCGTTATTTCTAATACGATATTTGTTGGTCATAGAATTTGATATTGAATATAAGCCGGTATTTTTTTGTATACAGAGCCTTGTATTTAATATCAAATGTGATTTGGGTTTGTTGTGAATGGTGTCTTCATTAACACTGTTCTTAAGCCCAGTTGAGAAAAAGATTAAATCTTTTTATTTAGATTTAATGAAGTGTACCAATTAAATAATATTTAATTGGAATTGAATTGGTATTGATTTTTGGGTTTATCGTGAACAATGTTTTAAATAACATTTGTTCTTTAACCCGATAATTAATGAAATGTGATTTTGGGTTGTCGTGAATGGTATCTTCAATAATACTGTTCTTAGACCCAAAGGAGTTAAGAAAATTCAGAAACTAACTGGAAATTAGTTAAGTTGAATGGTTTCTGGGGTATTGATCTAATGTTGGTTTCGGCCTTCGGGGTTAATATTTGGGGAATTATTCTCTTGATTAATTTACGGTTAGGGACTGATTGAAATGTGATGTGATTTTGGGTTTATCGTGAACCGTGTTTTAAATGACACTGATTCTTTAACCCAGTCACAGATTAAAACTAAGTGGAGTTTTAATGAATCTTTAATTAGATTGAAATGATCGAGAATGGAGTATCACCAGTTTTGCTCCAGGCGATAGTCAAATCTTTAATTAGATTTGAACGTGAAATGGTAATTGAATTTACCGATAACACCATGGTGTTAGATATGAAGTATTACCAGTTTTACTTCATGGGATGAATAGGTTGGGATTGGGAAATTAAAACAAATGATTACTTCAGTAAGATTCGTTAATCCCGACTAGTTGAATCGAAATTCAAAAGAAGATTAAAGAATAAATTCAAGGAATTTACCTTTGATAAAATTAATGGGAACCTTTCTCTATGAATGTGAAATTTAGAAACTAACTGTCGGTTAGCTAAGCAGAGTGGTTTTCTGGGTTTTGATCTGATGTTGGTTTCGGCCTTCGGGGTTAATATTTGGGGAATTATTCTCTTGATTAATTTACGATTAGTGACCGATGAATTGAAATGAGGCGTATGTTGTGTTTGTGTAACACTTGTTTATTATATACGCGAGTTATTCGGAAAAACCGGGTTTATCCCATTCTGAATAACTGATACGACGATAAGTCGAAGGTGAAGACGGTGGTTGAAGACTGGAGGTCTTCACGTCGTTTGGATAATTACTGATGATCTTGATTGGGCCGTACACCCAAGAAGATGGAAACAGTTGGTGATCGTCCAGACGTACTTGGAGATCGATGGATATGCGGGGTATTAGGTGCCTCCGGTTTCGTTCAGACCCAGAACGAACTTGTAAATGGACTGTGTGTCTGACATTGGATTTCAGTCTGTGTGGTTGATTTCTATTAAATATATATCTGCTTGGCGGCGGAGAATTTATTCTCTTGCTTAACGCCCTTCTCTGGGACGTATGAGCTCAGGGGTTATATACTGATGGATATCAAACGCATAGAGTGAATTGCCTGTGTGGCATGCCTAAGTGGCAATTGATCAAGGCTTCTGTTGAAAAGCAAAGTCTTGTGGTTGATGATCAAAGCACGACCTTTGTGGCATAGCTTTGTGTAACGTGAATTCGTGAGCCTCACACCCCGGTTGTGAACCAGAAACGGGAGAGGACATCAGGGACGGCATGCGTTTCCTTCTAGCTAAAAGTGGCGTCAGTGGTTTTACATGCCCTGACGAGTTTGACTTATGTGGTTGTTGCTGTTGCGAGGCGCCTCGGTTAGATCGGACGATCCGGGTCCGATGGAGTCATTCGTTGGCTCATTTACGCCCCAAAGGGTGGGGAAACTTAGTGTTCAGGCATAATAATCCACATCGGTGGACCGGCCCTGACGATCCAAAGGGTTGATGCGTTCTGATCCTGAGACATGGGCTAGATTGTCTCGAATCGGTTGAGGACTATCTTTTGCCTCGGTTCACAGACGGAAATCCAATTTCCAAATACGTGACATTTGCGGTTTTAATTGTAGAACTAGTATGGCGACTTGATATATGGTACTCATGCCGTCTATGATTGATACTTACGATTTGAAATTGTTTTATACACTATGCACTTATAGTAGTATCAAATGATTTGTTTTAAACGTACTAAGCATGTTTGGCTATTATAAGGGAAAACCCTATCCCCCGGCTTGCGTTGCATTGTGTGATAGGACCTGGGTCTTATAATAGCTTTGTTTTTCTTTATTTAGCATTGCGCGGTTTGTTTTATGCACTGGTATTCTTAGGAGGAAACCCGTTCCGTGTTATACGGCGTGGTCCCTTGATTTACCTAACTTTAAAAATAAAGATTAATAGCTGTTTTAGTTCTCACACCAGTCCCATGACTGACCTGGAGTTTATTGTTTTAACCTAAACTCTGGGTGCCCTTATTTTGACACGGGCAGCTAGTAGTTTTGGTTTTTGCAGATTTATATTCACAGGATCCTGGTTTACAGCTGGAACGATATCCGGAAAGCTTTGTATCCGCATATCTCTTCTGGTTATGTATTGTATTATTTTCCGCTGCTATGTAATGTATTGTAATCTCTGATATTTTCTGTGTAATATTTATTCATTTATACTCTGTATATTCTTGTAATCTGATGGAATTGTAGTAATATACAATGAAATGTTCTTCCGTCTGCGTTTTGTTGTGGCTTGTTCTCGACTCTATCCGGGCTTTCCCCACAGGGGAAGTTCGGGTCGTTTCACTCTTTCTATTCCTTTATGTTTTTCGTCATTTCTTCCAATCCCTTTCACTCTTTCCTTCCTGATACCCCAACTCCACTTAGCCTCCATGCAAACCACCTGGATACCCCCACTACACCTAGTCTTCACGCAAGCATCACCTGGATACCCCAACTACATCGTACCTAGTCTCCATGCAAACATTCCTCAAGTAAAAATAAAATAAAATAACACAGCCCTCTTCTCTGTTTATTATATTTTATTCTATTTAATCTTAATTCCTTTTTGTGCTACAACATAACCCACTCTATGATATACATGTGTGCTATTTTGGACAATGAAAGGTCCTTTAGTATTAAGTGCTGTTTATTTGTATTGAAAGAATATGTTAGAATTATACTTTATCACTATTTCAATATGCATGGTTATGAATTTTAGGAAACAAGATGCATTGGCTTATATGTAAGTGTTGCGTAGAAAACTGATGCCGAAAGGAATGGTTTTCAGTTAAGGTTATTCGAGACTTCAAGTACCACCAAAATAAGTCTATTCTCCAGCTCTAAAGATATTTTATCATAAAATAACATCTAGTTTTTGGCTGACGCAACATTATTCTGGATATGTGCATGTCTGCGCCACACTATATAACAACCTAAAATGGATATACCTGTATTAACAGAAAAGTAAAAATACATAATAATAATATACTACTATTGTTATAAATTTTTGTACACTGGTTTAACTGTTCAGATCCCCTGTTTTTGGTTTCTAGACTGAATTGAAATGGAAGGCTTAAAATAGTAGAAAACTGATCCTAATGAGATACAAAAACAACTAATTAGACCAAGAACCAGAATTAAAACGAAATAGGAATTGAACTGGGTTTTAGCACCTTCTTCTGTCGACAACATGTTAGCCCATATATACAGATGCGCCGCTCTTTCAACAGTCCAATGCCACAAATTCAAACAACATGAGGAAACTGTTTTTCAAGCTTAACAAAGTAACCCCTCATATCTACAATACACTATAAATACCGGTTTGGTCGTTGTAGTTTAACAAAGCAAACAAAGCCTTAACTTCTTGCTTTGAAAATTTACTTCCAGGATTTCAAATAAATTGTTCTCGTTATTCCGTGACATGTAAGGCCTTGAAACAAGTTGTACAAATACATGTTTACGCCTATATCCTATAATCAAATCATAGTTTCAATTTAGAACTCAAGTGAAGTTTATATATTTTACTGTGTTCTGTCTTTTACTTTAACATAACCTTTATTCAATTAGTAACAACTATTCAACCCTTTAAATTCAACAAAACATCCATTCTTCGGTAACACAGCCTCATGTATACATATTTATATAGATACGACTTATATGTTGTCTAAAATTAACACATTCTGGTTGCATGGAAACAGGGGTAGAAGTGTGTTTTAATCACAACTGTTCACTACTAGGTTTGTTCTTTGTATCTTAAACCTACTATATCATCATATCTATATATATCATCAAGTGTATTAAACAAACAAGCATATTTATCAGTAGTACTGGAAAAAATATAATCAGTGTTTGCTTACCAAATGGTTTACTTCGGTTCCAGGGTGTTCCAGGCTTTGATCTTCTATTTGCTTACACTCCATTCTAGGTTCATTTCAGATTCTTGGGTTTGAGCAACGAGTATGGCAGTAGTGTATTTATAGATGGCTAATACTTGCACATGAAGGTATAGAGTAGATATAGGGGTTGATTTTAGGGGTATATGGCTGGTGTAAATGGCGAATGACAGTGATGGTGAGTGACAATGATGTATTGTTAAGGATAATCGGATGAAAACTCATCGCAGTCATTACAGTCATGACATTGGATATGTGAACTCAATCCTATGTGTAGATACTACAAAGGCTAGGCTATCCCATTGTTTAGGCAAGATGTAATTTCATTGGTTATCCACTATACAGCTAGTTCATAGTTGTGTCAAATATGATACAGAATTTGTACTATCATAAGTTTATAAAAATATAACTTAGCTTTTAAGTTTTAGGTTCCCCCATGTGATTTGAAAGAGGTAAGCTTAGGCTGTTTTTAAGTGGCTAGTTGTAGCTGCAGTGCAATTTTGATTGAAAAGAGTCTTAGGGGAAATCTTTCACCGATCTTCTGCAAAGCTAGTTTCATAGTAGTGGCGTTTATTACTTATCCCATGTGAAAATGAATGCAAAATATTTGATTTATCTTCACTGGAAATATACACTTCTATTTTGTCTTCCATCACATTCTAACTATTGTAATTAAATTATTAATATCTTGCTTTAGTTTACTTAGTCGTGCATTCTTATAATTTTCACATGCTTATGTGTGAATCAAAACAAGTACGAACATATATATAGATATATATTCATTTATTTACAAATGTTAAAACAAGTTTTTACCAAAACAACATAATAATGTACCTATATATGAATTTGTTTATGTAATTTCAAAATAACTTAAATTAAGACGTAGATATAACGAAATGTTAAAACGACATTTCATATATATACATACGACTTTAAAAACCATGATTATTCTATTTTTCTAAAATATTCAAATTACATATATTGTTCAACTGAATTAAATTTCCAGATATAATCTAAGTTTATAGATTATAAAATGGGTCGGAAAACTGGGACATTACATTCCTTCTCCCTTAAAAGAATTTCGTCCCCGAAATTAAAGTGTAACGAGAAAATTCCTGTTATACTCAAAATCATATAATTATCAAAACTACACATAGGTCATTCACTAATCATCACAACCAACAAGGCATTTAGAACACACAAGTTACCTACCAGAGCATTTCACTATAATCAAAACTTTTAATACATTAGTGATGCTATCAATCACGACCATTTTCTTGATTTGAAATGTATGTTATTACAATTTGGAAAACATTTCCATTTCTCATTCATGTATTCAACTTGTCAATATTCATAAATCTCTAACCGTAAGTTGGTAGGAAAATAATCTTCTGAATATCAACCCTGAAGACCGAAATCAACATCAGATCAACACTCCGAAAATCATTTAACTCAACCAGCTTCCAGTTAGGTTCTGGTTTCTTAACTCTGTACCTGAATTCCTTATCAACCTCCATTACCTCATTTTAAATTCAAAACCATTGAATTTTCAAAACATCTTGTTTAAATTTAACAATTTTCCAATTTTCCAGAATTTCAAATTAAATTTCCGGTTTGTCTTATTTGTATATTCATTCTTATACAAATTCTAATTTGATTATAAATAACCATTTCACCTTTATAATTTGATTATCATATCAAAATAATAATCAACATAGCCATTTAAAATAATTTCAGAAAATTATTCTTTTTCATATCAGAACATAATTTTGGGTAAAATTTATTCCATTTACCGGCTTTTTAAAACAATACTATGTCGAATTACTCTGTTCAAGAGCTTAGAAAAACTTTTCGATCCAGTGTTCGATGACTGTATCGACCAGAAATTTTAAACAACTTGACAAACCAATCATCACAGTATAAAACAATTTTTATACAATGTACAAGTACGCGCTCATATATATACACTCAAACTCAATCTTGGGTGTTTACTAACCCCATCTCTATCGAGTTACACCACAGAGCCAAGGTTACTACTCAACCTTATGCTCTGATACCACTATTACGAACCGCCAAATTTCTGATCCTGATTATCGATATAAATACCATATCGACTACCCAAGCATCAGAATTTACCGGGTCAATAAAAGAAAGAAGTTAGAGGGTGAGAGTAGAATAGATAGAAAATTAGAATAGGAGAAAAAGGAGAACACAAAAGAATTAGAGTAACACGAATCTCACAGCGGGATGAACAAAATATGATATATATAATATCATTTGAAATGCAAAATGGTATTTGCACTTACATACATCATCAGAGTACATCATATATATAATACAGCGGAACAAATATCTATATATCTAACACTGAAGCTTCCTGCTCCAAACTCCTTCCAGTATTTGTAAAATCCTGAACTACTTGACTCCACGTACAAATTTGGGCACCCAAGAGTTTAGGGAAAACATAGTAAAATAAACTCTAGGTCAGTCATGGGACTGGTGTGAGAAAAACGATTTAAACAGCTTGTTTAACTTGGAAAAATTCTTTTTAAAGAAAAGATAATCATAAGACCAATCCTTACATAAACACGGACGGTTTTTACCTTACGATAACCCAAAGCATTTTGAAATCATAACTATTCTGATATTATAGTAATGTCTATGGTTTTCCACAATAAATTAGAATCTAGCGGAATGCTTGCATCTCACGCTCCACATATATAGTATACAAACAAAACCGCGGGCGCTTATTGGAGAATGGATTCCGACTATGACAAGGTATTGAACCACCTGCCGATAGTGTATCTCTAGAGGGGAATACACTGGGTTCAACAAGAACGTCTTGCAACCCGGTCCACACATGACCGACCACTCATTTCACTTGAGTGTATCGAATGTATATCACCAACGGTCGGGATCAACAACCGTTTCCCGAAAAGGGACAACATCGAAATAGATTAAAGAAGGAAACAAATTTCCTCTAGATATGTGATAATACACCCTAATGGGAGCGACCCACATAGCCATGCTGCCTGCTCGATTTTTGCCATTTCCTGGTTGTGAAGCTTGAGGTTAGAATTTACCTTTAGAACATCTGGCTATCATTTACTTTGAATGCCACATTGTCAAATCCGCCAAATCACTAGTTGACGTCCACAAAAATACTCTCGGAGTTACGAAGGAGAAAAGTCTTCTCAGCCACCGAACAGAAGTACGTTTGTAAAAATCAATGTACGTGGCTTTTAAGAAATACTCTGTCAGACATTCGTCCATACAAGTTGTCCTGGGACTGGACAAACCGAAGGTACTATTCTGTAAATCCATCTTAGGTAATTTCTACCTAGTATTAACAAAACAGCCCTTGCATAACTCCGTCTTCAATTATCTTCAATAATCTCTAACTCGTATAAATCAAATCAAAGTGGAATATAATTTCCGGACTCCTCGAAACGATAACGTTAATATCTTTTAGGGTCAAGTGATACTTAATAGTAATCAATCAACTTATTTTATTTGGTTTCTATACCCTAATTTATTATCAGGAATATAATAAAATCATTTCATACATAAGACTCAACTCACATATTTAAATAATGATCTAATACAGGATGGGTTAACATCGATGTTTACTTAACTATTCAAGTTCGAATAATTAAACATAACACCATTATCAAACAATCGACAATCAATTTTCACAACATATCTAACATCCCTAGTTTGGCAATTCAAATACATTGTTGTTTATATACTAGTTATTCTTGGGTACAGATTTTTCATGTTATATTCATCCAGAATTTCCTTTCTTTTAATAAGTAAATAATTAATTTATTGAATCTTTATTTAATTTGGAAAGTAAATGATATTTTCCTGAATTTGATATAATCGATTTCCAATTCAACCTCTCTTTCCACTACCTTCGTTCTACTTATTTTCCTAAATTTCGAAATAATCTTATCAGCACATGATTTACCCAATTCCCCTTTTCCAATTCCTCTTACAACCGTCGTCATCTACAACACTTGTTTCTGCGCTTATTCACTTAGAAATGAGAATATCATTCCGTAGGATCTTCTTTTTGTTTAATCATCTTATTTTCATTGGAAAATATTATTATGAGTCGTTCATCAAGTTATTAATCATTTTCAATTTTCTTATTTATTACCTAGTTCTACAATGATTACCAACTTGAGTTGATAAAATAGTATATCAATGTTCATTACAAAACATTTAAACTCAATAGTGATAGTAAATCCTCTCCTAAAAATCACGTCATATTGATGATTATAATTTCAGTCCATCGGATCTCAACCAGTTATTTTATCTCAAGAATAATTTAAGTAACTCCTGTTCCTTATTATTTAAATTACTAGAATAATCTAAATTCTAATTAAAATAAATACAACTTTGATAAGTAAATAGACTTGTTTATTTATTGAAGAAAGTTCCACTCAAATTAATGTCGATGATTCTTATTTCTAATTTTTCTTTAAATTACTATGATCAATTTCATTATGTATATACGCGTACATATATATTACATTTTTGTTTAGCAATACGTCAGGGAAAATTATTGGAGATTTAAAACAATTTGACGTCAACACTTTCTTTTTTTCTCTTTTCTTTACTTCCCTTTTTCCTTTTATTTAATTCTTTAGTCCATTTCTTCCGCCATTTAGTTCAGCCCATTCCTCTTTCTATATTTCTGTTATATGTTTTACTGGGCCGAAGCCCAATTGTATTTTTAACCGCTTACCCTTTTTATTCCTTCTATATTTCGCTGCTGTATTCTCTCTTACTCCTCCTCTGTCGAGGCACAACATCATTGCTTGTATCTAGCAAACTCTAACCACTAACCCTTGTCCTTGTAATCACAAGAGACAGAGAAGCTTCTCCATTATTCCAAGTTCCCAAAGAAACATCCTTGTTTGCAAGAACTTCACTCTGAACTATTTGCAAGAATTCATGTACTCCTTGAAGTTACACCGCACGGCCCCTTAATGCATGTACTTGCTGCATGTCTTTCTTTTATTATATTATATTTTATTATATTTTAATTTCTTTCTTTCCTTTTTGCTTGCCGAACTTCTGTAAATCATCACCAATTATCGCCATTATCTCCACTCGCCTAACCCTTCCTCTTTCTCTTTTTTTCTCGTTTGGTTTACTTTTACTGATTTTCTTCTCTCATATTTGCTACTGCGTCCTTTTCTCTGTGTTTTCCCATTTTTGTGCACAACCGGTGCACGCTGTGCATATGTACACTGGCCTCAATCATCGGAGAGCCACCGAATCACGGCTGCATTACCGCGGACAAGTCTGAGCACCACTAGCAATGCCACTGGCCTACTGCAGTGCGCCCATACCCTTCTTTTCTCTTCTTTGTTTTCCACTGTTGCCTATCCCTTCTGGTTTACAGTTACGTCTCCACTTCTTCTTTCTTTCAGTATTTCTTTTCTTCCTAGATGCTTCTTCCTTCCTTAAATTCTTTGCTTCTATTCCTTTTTGTTTACTGTTGTGTCTCCACTTCTCTCTTTCTATTCCTTTATGTTTTTCTTCATTTCTTCCATTCCCTTTCACTCTTTCCTTCCTGATACCCCAACTCCACTTAGCCTCCATGTAAACCAACTGGATACCTCCACTACACCTAGTCTTCACGCAGGCATCACCTGGATACCCCAACTACACCGTACCTAGTCTCCATGTAAACATTCCTCAGGCGAAAATAAAATAAAATAACGCAGCCCTCTTCTTTTTTTATTATATTTTATTTTATTTAATCTTAATTCCTTTTTGTGCTACAACATAACCCACTCTATGATATACATTCGTGCTATTTTGGACAATGAAAGGTCCTTTAGTATTAAGTGCTGTTTATTGTATTGAAAGAATATGTTAGAATTACACTTTATCACTATTTATTTATGCATGGTTATGAATTTTAGGAAATAAGATGCATTGGCTTATATGCAAGTGTTGCGCAGAAAACTGATGCCGAAAGCAATGGTTTTCAGTTAAGGTTATTCGAGACTTTAAGTACCACCAAAATAAGTCTATTCTCTATGTATTTTCTAAAGATATTTTATCATAAAATAATATCTAGTTTTTAGCTGACGCAACATTATTCTGGATATGTATATGTCTGCGCCACACTATATAACAACCTAAAATGGATCTACCTGTATTAACAGAAGAGTAAAAATATATAATAATAATAATATACTACTGTTGTTATAAAGTTTTGTACACTGGTTAAATTTTCAGATCCCATGTTTTTGGTTTCTAGTCTGAATTGAAATGGAAGACTTAAAATAGTAGAAAACTGATCCTAATGAGATACAAAAACAACTAATTAGACCAAGAACTAGAATTAAAACGAAATAGGAATTGAACTGGGTTTTAGCACCTTCTTCTGTCGACAACATGCTAGCCCATTTATATACATGCGCCACTCTTTTAACAGTCCAATGCCACAAATTCAAACAACATGAGGAAACTATTTTTCAAGCTTAACAAAGTACACCCTCGTTTCAACAATACACTATAAATACTGGTTTGGTCGTTGTAGTTTAACAAAGCAAGCAGAGCCTTAACTTCAGGCTCTGAAAATTTACTTCCAGGTTTTCAAATAAATTGTTCTCATTATTCCGTGATATGTAAGGCCATGAAACAAGTTGTACAAATACATGTTTACGCCTATATCCTATAATCAAATCATAGTTTCAATTTAGAACTCAAGTGAAGTTTATATATTTTACTGTGTTCTGTCTTTTACTTTAACATAACCTTTATTCAATTAATAACAACTATTCAACCCTTTAAATTCAACAAAACATCCATTCTTTGGTAACATAGCTTCATGTATACATATTTATATAGATATGACTTATATATTGTCTAAAATTAATACATTCAGGTTGCATGGAAACAGGGGTAGAAGTGTGTTTTAATCACAATTGTTCACTACTAGGATTGTTCTTTGTATCTTAAACATACTATATCATCATATCCGGATATATCATCAAGTGTATTAAACAAACAAGCATATTTATCAGTAGTACTGAAAAAAAATATAATCAGTGTTTGCTCACCAAATGGTTTACTTCGGTTCCAGGGTGTTCCATTCTTTGATCTTATGTTTTCTTACACTCCATGCTAGGTTCATTTCAGATTCTTGGGTTTGAGCAACGAGTATGGCAGTAGTGCATTTGTAGATGGCTAATACTTGCACATGAAGGTATATAGTAGATATAGGGGTTGATTTTAGGGGTATATGGCTGCTGTAAATGGTGAGTGACAGCGATGGTGAGTGACAATGATGTATTGTTAAGGCTAATCGGATGAAAACTCATCCCTGGCATTACAGTCATGACATTGTATATGTGAACTCAATCCTATGTGTATATACTACAAAGGCTAGGTTGTCCCATTGTTTAGGCAAGATGTAATTTCATTGGTTATCCACTATACAGCTAGTTCATAGTTGTGTCAAATGTGGTACAGAATTTATACTATCATAAGTTTATGAAAATAAAACTTATCTTTTAAGTTTTAGGTTCCCCATGTGATTTGAAAGAGGTAAGCTTAGGCTGTTTTTAGGTGGCTAGTTGTAGCTGCAGTGCAATTTTGATTGAAAAGAGTCTTAGGGGAAATCTTTCACCGATCTTCTGCAAAGCTAGTTTCATGGCAGTGGCGTTTATTACTTATCCCATGTGAAAATGAATGCAAAATATTTGATTTATCTTCACTGGAAATATACACTTCTATTTTGTCTTCCATCACATTCTAATTATTGTAAATTATTAATATCTTGCTTTAGTTTACTTAGTCGTGCATTCTTATAATTTTCACATGTTTATGTGTGAATCAAAACAAGTACATACATATATATAGATAAATATTCATTTATTTACAAATGTTAAAACAAGTTTTTACCAAAACAACATAATACTGTACCTATATATGAATTTGTTTATGTAATTTCAAAACAACTTAAATTAAGACGTAGATATAACGAAATGTTAAAACGACATTACATATATATACATACGACTTTAAAAACAATGATTATTCTATTTTTCTAAAATATTCAAATTACATATATTGTTCAACTGAATTAAATTTCCAGATATAATCTAAGTTTATAGATTATAAAATGTGTCGGAAAACCTGGACGTTACAAAAATGGAGCGGTTTGGGTTGGTTTTATACACACATATATAGATAGCGTTACTTGGTTGTTAAGTAGTGTACAAGAGAGTTAGGTGCTTAGGCGTTAAGGTAGATGGATATTAGTTTAATATATATTGTAAACTTAAGACTTAAGAAAGGGACAGTGTAGGGTAGGATGATGGCTCAGCATTTAAAATTTCCCTTAATCCTATGTGTTAGGTGTATGGTTTCCTATATGTTAGGTGAATGGTTTCGATAGGAATATGGCTGAATATACATGCATGCATTAATTAATTTGTATAAAACAAAATGTAGTAGTCCAAGAGAGATGCAGACAGCAGAAAGAAGAGTGGACGACAAGTGCTGATGGGAAGGAAGGCCATGCTGAAGAACCAGGTTTTCTTTGTTCAAATATTTTAAGGGTATGTTGAGATATAGTAGCTTATACGTGTGCCACGATATTTGTTTTAGGTTTTGAAAGCTTGTATAACCCGTTATTCAAAATTATGTTCATGTACCAGTTGCTTATAATATCGGTAGATTAACTCATATTGTGAAACCCCAAAATACTGATACAGGGTGCAAAATACTCCAAATAAAAAGTTGCTTATTTTACGAAATAAAAATTACAGTAAAATTCTAAAAATTAAATTATAACTACGTCTCAAAAGAATCTAGTCCAAATTCGAATCTGATATTTAAATATATTTAAATAACCGCTATGGCCATAAACGAATATGCCGCTGCTTTTCTGACTATTTAATTTGGACATAACTTACAATATATAATCCAAAATTTTGATTTTTCATTTCCATTAGAGAAATATGGTTCAAGGGATTCGAACGTTTCTTATTTCAAAGAAATCCGATTTATAACGAATCCTGTACACTTTGTTGAAGTTCAGAACGTTAAATTACGAACTACTGCGATATTACGGGCTCGATTATATTTAATATATATTTTTATACGTTCAACTTCATTTTAATTAATATATAAATCCACTTATATTACGAATTCAATATTTAATTTGATTTAAATATTCAAATACAAACCGATAAAAATGCGGGACATTACATCCTTCCCCTTTAAAAGAATTTCGTCCCCGAAATTACTAAGGCAGGGAAAATGCTACAATCCTTTTATAACTAGATTAAAGATCTATTGTTATACTTCTTGATTCCAATTTCAACTGAACCGATTAATTCTAAGTAATTTATTTTTATTTACAAATACTCTCAGACATCTTGAAAATTTCCTAAAAGCTTAAATTTTCGGAGAATTTCGCCAGCATCTCCTCTGCACGGCTCATTCGGTATTACTACTACTTGCCACTTTGGTCCTTCTCCAATTTCAAAAGAAAATTAAACAGCCAAACGGCTTTTCAAAGTAGCTCAAAAATCTCATACCCAAATATAATGTAAACTTGTACCTTTTTATCGGACATTCAACTCTTTTCTATTCCATTTGTTGCCCTATCAGCATATACAGATGCATTTCCATTTGATCTCCAATCAACTTATTCTTCAATCCAATCATTCGCTTATGCTTAAGCCAATTCCCTTTCAAATTTCAATTCCAGACTCTTACTCAATAATCAAATTTCACAACCAAGTTCGGTTCCATTCCAAACCTTAATTCATAAATTCAACTACTTTGCCAAGTTAAATCCTACACCATTACGATTTCCATCTAATCGATTTCAATTCAATTCCAAATTTACTTCAGTACTATTTTCCATGAAATTTAATTTCTCCTTAACTGCTTTTGTTAATCTCCATTTGCTTCGACAATCTTTACTTAACTTTTTAAGTAGAAAGTTATTCCATCATTACAAATTCATCTTGTATAATTGATTTAATTCAAAATAATATCATCCCAGGAGTTTTTAAACAACTTTGCCTTTCTAGAATAAATATTCCTTTTCAGGATTCAAAATAATTTGTTTTCTCAAAGTAATTTTAAAACAATATCTTTTGGCAGTAATCCGTCACTTTAGAAACTCGAAAATGAACGCCGATGATGCTGCGCAGTCATCATCAGAATTATTTCCCAGCGATCGAAGTGAGTTCAATACTATATCAATTCTAAAACTTATTTCCAAACACTTTCATTTTGGAATCACTTCAAAATATCATTTACAATGCTTGAAAAAATTTCCAAAATCTCTCAGGATTTAAATTTTCCATATATTCAATTCAAAATTCATTTACGACACCTTTCCAAGTTTCTAGAGTTTTATTTCAATTCTGGTTTTAAACTCAGATTTAATCCATTTGATTCTAGATATTATATTACAGTTATACGAATTCTGATTGGTTATTTATATAATCATCTCAATTATAATCTTATGCGATTATAATAACAACCAACACATCCAATATATATATATATATATAATATGATTCCAATATATTTTACTTATTTTTATATCTATTACCTATAATAATAATTATAATAATAGAAAACAAAATACCAAACATGCCAACGTGGACAGTCTAAAATCGCTTCTTGTTGCGATTCTCAGTTCCACACTCTCCATTTCATATTTCCCTTCTTCCAAAAAAAAAAAAGAAAACCACTCCCTACTCCACGTTCTTCCCCTTTCCTTCCCTATTGCAATAATCTCGGCTTTCTCTTATCTTCAATTTTTCCCCCTTTTCCTCCGCTATTCCTTTCCTTCCCCCCTTTAACTTAACCAATTTACTGCCTTCTCCTAATCGTTCGTTTTGCGCTTCGTCCACAAACCACGCAACTCGGATGACCATTTCTTAAACGTAAATTTTCCACGGCAATTTCCAGATCTGTATAATAAGGTAATGATTTATTTTATTTTATTTTTTCCAATAACCTCTAACCAGCGTCAATATGATTCCATTCATATTACCTCTCTAACCTTGCTTCCCCACAGATTGAGTACCATGCTTTATTTGTACCCCAAAATCACAATTTTCGTCTAATTAAGTTTATTTATAGGATTGATTAAATGAGTCTTTTGGTGTAATTGTCCATATATAGAACAAGAATAAGGTAATGTATGTCTATTGAAAAGGAACGTGATGTTTTAGAATTATAGATGATGTGACATAAAAGAATGAGTTTTGTTCAAACTAAAC
This sequence comes from Allium sativum, assembly GCA_030737875.1. Lineage (NCBI taxonomy): Eukaryota > Viridiplantae > Streptophyta > Magnoliopsida > Asparagales > Amaryllidaceae > Allium > Allium sativum. The sequence goes on from CM060926.1 coordinate 842,050,700, forward strand.
TCAGCATTATTATTTGGTTGAAACCTGATTAAGTAGTAGATCATGGTAAAAGAAACCATGATGTGCGAACAGACCTGTCATTTTTGCTTTGATATTACATATGTGGCATGCATAGAATTTGAGTAAAATATTGGGTTACTTGGATAGAAGATTATTTTCCAATTTTGTATAGTCTAAACTTATATTACAACCTGCTTATAAATTTATCTTCCTCCAAATGCATATGCATTTATATCAACCAGTAAGTTATATTTTATCTCATTCTATTGTATTTTCTTGCTGTTCTAATTTGTATTGCCATCGTTTTCATTTTGAAATTTGTATTTGCATTGGTTGTAATTGCCTAATTTTTACGATCCTTTATCTAATAAGATATTGTATTTGAATTTTCATAGTGTCATAGTAGGCATTTGTGAGACGGAAAATGGATTAGTAGATGATGTAGTTGTTTTGGTTTCTATAATGCTACGACTCTGTCCTGATCTACCTATAGGGAACTTAGGCCAATTCTACCAAAAAGAAAAAGAAAATATGGGTTGGGAGAAATGGCATCTCATATATGTAAATTAGACTTCTGTGTCTGTTGGAATCAGTGTAGTCAACACTAAATTCGAGAAGGCTTAAGTTTTTTGTTGTAGATTGGGATGGTTAATCTTAAGAATATCACTGCAGCCAGCTATTACTAGATGGAATTATTTTTATCTCGGTTAATATACATAAGACCATATACTAGAACTTTCAAAAAGGTTTCAAAAATTTTCTCAAAAGTGCAAGTTTAAACCAAGTCGATTATGATTTCTTCCATTAAATTTACTTACTTATTTGTTGTGCTTCGATTTTGTACTGCTTTGATTTTATGGTAATTTGGTATTAGATTTGGTTCATTTGAGATATTGAAAAGTAAAGCAATTGTCATTTGGTATCCTTATTATGTATATTATTATAAATAACAAATTATTCAAGTTTCTCTTTATGTTTACATTTTCAAGTATGATTATTTGATGTTGATACTTCAACGCATTTCAAACTACATCGGTTCAGTCAGTTCCAAAATAGTTGAGTAAGATTCATCTGATTTCTATTCGTTTACAATGAGCGCAGTGGACAAATAGTTTGAATTTTTCTACGTTTTCCATGAATGTGAGATGCATGGTATTGCTGCTTGTATTCGACCAGTTCTATATTTAGTTTCGGTTTGCTTTTTAATAAAAAAACTCAAATACATTTCATTCTCACACTGGAATTGTTTCATGATATTCATTCTAGGAATTCCTTCCACAAAAGTATATTGGCTTGAATTGTAATATTGCGGACTTCCGTTAAAATTTATGTTACTTTCCAAAACTTAATTAGATTTGAATCCCATGGTTTTCTTTATTTCTTAAAGAATGCTTCTTCATCAACTTACAGCGAGACTCAGCATCAACAATCTGTATATTTTTATTAGAGACGATGATTTGTAGATGTATCTACTGGTCAAATGGTTGTTTCTTTATCAAAATTGTTGTCCAAGATTTAGCAGTGAACGAAATTACAGTAAAGCTTACTTCTCAACGATTCCTCAACAATCTGTTTAAGAGCTAATTTGTTGTATGCTTATGCCATCCTGTATATATAATTTGTATAGTTTACTATAATTTAACTTACTGTAATTAATTTATTGCCGCTATGCAGCTTATCATATGTATAAAGTTATTCTTAAGTACTAAGTTTGCAATTGAGCCAAAATGTTAACAATGTCAGTAGCAACCAAAAAAGAAAGCCAGTCTTTTGAAGGTCGACCTATTGAAACCCGGCATCATAGAACATTTACTGACCAAAAAATCAGTCAACTCGGAATCGATGAATAAAAATGGATGCTCAACTTCTGCATCCCTTCGCCAAACTAAGATTTCTATGTGCTTGACTGGTGGCTAGCGTGGTTCCATCTTTACCACTTCCTGCCAGAATTGAGCAAATTGACATGATGAAACCTTGAACCACTGTAATAATATGCAATGCAAAAATAGAAATGTACTGGGAATCAATGAGGCTAGCAGTTGATAAGTGATATTAGCTGATTATTAACGGAAACTAAAACTTGCTAGCCGATGCATGTGGATTTGTGTTTGGAAATGCCCTGGGCTTTCTTATCCTTTCTTTTAGCTTTTGTTAGTTTCCTATCTACAAACGTTTTAGGTTTAACTAAATGTTGATTAAGAATGATGTTGGGCGTCTTTTCAATGGTAATCTGAAAGTTAACCTACTATGTTATTTGGTCTTTGATCTCTTTGTTTACGTCATCTTCATTTTTTATTCAGGCATGCTTTCCCTTGGAAGAAAGGCTATTGTGTTTGGTACCCCATGCCTCCATTAACCTTACTGCAAAAAAATTACAAAAAACACCAGTGGCCAGAGCCATCCCCTAAGATTGGAACTCAATCATTGTCCACAGCGCTGATGCTAAGAAAATGACAGGGTCAGAACTGTTAGCCTTACACTTTGCATGGAGATCGTATCTTTTAAAAAGGTTATTGTCGGTACTAATAAAGTATGACACAATATTTGTACAAATTTAAATAAAGGGAAATATAAACGAATATAGGGAAATATAAATGTACAAATTTGAATTTTTTTCTATACAGCGAAATTTATATGACACAATATTTGTTAAGCTTTTTTCAATATCAAGACCCATCTTTTCATATTTCAAGCGAATTAAACATATAGATTTGTCCTGCTATCTACCAAAAATCGGTTACTTTCGTAAGTAATAAATGCAGATTCTTTTAGTGGACATGACAATTTGTGCCATAAACACTTCAAGCTATAATTTACATCTTGCTACATAAGCATTAATGTATGTTTGTCTGTGTGTGTCAGCATTTTTATAAGCATGCACTTCCATAATCATGGTGACTATATAAACATCTTGGATGAAAAAACTTATGAATGTTTATTAATAAATCAAAGATAAAAATGTGAAAAGTGACTAAACTAAAAAGGTTATAACAATAAATTAATGTGCAAGATGCATTTACTTTACAATCGCTGTAATGAACTCTCTATATGAACTGTGATGAGATAAGAAACATAAGAGAATAATAAATAACCAATATATCAATCTTCAACCTCCATAGAAATTTACCGAAAAAGATCAACAATAATATAACTTAAAATAGAGATAAGACACCACTATTTTTTAATAATTTATCCGATGATAGAATTAATGATGACTATAATGATTAAGTGTGGCCATGTTATTAGGAAAAAAGTAGGAATCACTGAGATTCCTTGATTTTTATCTCTCTTTATTGTTATTATTATTATTATTATTTTTTGATTATTTTTTGATACATAGATGATATCATAATTATTGAAAACAAAAACTGTGATGGCCAGATTTACCCTGTAATTAAACAAAAAGGAAGTTCGAATACAAGGTCAAGGTTGGAAGTATTAATCAGCAAAAAATTATAGCTCTAGCAGATAATGAAATCCATCAAAATGCTCAATACTCAGTGCTTCCCAGTCGCTACTTTTTGTTGAGACTTTGCCTTCGACTTGAGATAAGAAAGCTTAAGGCTTTCATAAACAAATCCGACGGTCACAGCCAAAGCACGAGCCACAAATGCAAGAGTGCTGACGCCGAAGTATGGTCCAGGAAGCTCCATAGAAGGATATAACAACTTAGGGAGAATCGCAGAGATTGAAAATGATTTTACTGCGTTTACAACTTTGTCTTGATTTTTATCTCATGGTTCACATGAAATCCTTGAATATGATTTAGTTATAATGCCATTTGTGCAAAACAAGAACATCTAATTGAATGGGTGTCATTTTACATCTTATGCTGAACCTATCCCGCAATCTTACAGTGGAACTTTTGATACTTTCAAGACTTAGCTTAGATACTAAGTGAAGCCTTATTGATGTTGAAAAGTGCAATTACTATAGGGTTGCTTTGTTTAATGTTAATATTACAATAGTAAAACCACGATAGTTGTGCATTAGGTATATTTTTGGTAGAGTCTATACGTGTTCCGTATCATTGTTTATTTTCGGTCATTTTTGGTAAAACAAATTTTAAAATAGCATTACCATAGCATTATACATTCATGATTCAACTAACAGTTACTTGCTAAGCTATTTTATTTGTCAGTATAAAAAGAGCTCAGTTCTTCATTTTTCAAAAAAAGACTAATTTTTTTATGTTCATTTTCTTATACACATATAATAGAGCTCTTGAATTTGTAAACATTGTTCTGGAAAAGTAGTTTGCAAACTAACTGATGTACTTAACTACAAGTTTCTTTCCCTACTGAGAGATTTTTTTTATGTTAACTTGATACATATACATATATACATATACATATACATATATATATATATACATATATATATATATAGTTATCTATAATAAAAAAAAAGAATAATAAAAATGCAAGAGTATCATGTATAAATTCTGCAGATTCAAAATGATTCCTTTACAGATCACATGTCCATCTCTTTTTTTAAATTTTGAAACAAGTGCTTACCAAAAATAACTCTGTGAAAAACAAAATAAATATTTTAGCTTGATCTCTTTCAGATATCTTCCTCACTTGGTTAGTTTGTCTTTCATATCTTTTTTCCTCAGCACAATTTAAAAAGCACACATTGCGAAAATAGGAAAACAAAACACATTTATAGAAGAACAAAAATTTTATGTTGCCATCATCGGGGTAAACATAGATGAAAGTCAAATGTTTCTGGAGTAAAATATTAGTAATTTTGGTTGTGAAAAAAAATAAAATTTAACCGTACATCTTTGTATTTATGTGTTGTTAATGGGATTCCTAGAACTGTATTAGTACAACGTTGTATTTTTGGATTTTGAAATTTGGCTTTTGAATATTTGAATCATGTATATTTGTGGAGCATAGTAAAAAAACAAAACAGTTGAATAGAACAGTAATTTTTGCTCCTGTTAAATCCACATGACCTTGGAAATTTTCTTTGATGTGGTTTATTCATCAACTACTTATGCCATACAGGTTTACACATAGTGATATAAATCTAAATAAATGCATTGACTAAAGTAGAATTAATCCAATTAATTTTCCTCCCTTTTTTGTATAATTTACTCTCGAGTAAATGGGACCATCATATTTAATGTTGCTTAATTTCCATCATTTAATCTGCGTTTTGACTCATTATAATACACAGCCATTTTATTGCATGATAGTTTATTTTTTTTCAATACTTTTTTTATAGTTAAACTGTTTTTTTACTACCAAATAGTTACATGCCGTATGCAACATTTTCTTGCCAAAATTCCTTATATGCATGCTCATATATTGCTTACTTATTTTAAGCTTAAACAAATACTTATGCTTATACAAATAAAAAAGAAATTAACTTTGTTTTCATAAATTAATTTATATTTCTTACATTTCCCTTCATTAAGTTTCCCGGTACATGAAATTTTCTACCAAGTTTTTAAATTCATATTTTATTTACAGCCTAAACTAAATCTTCAAAAAAGCCATGTGTTGTTCCTTTTAATATTTTGGATGCTTGGCATAGCTACTAAAGGATATGTATACTTTCTTTATTAATTTTGGATCCACACAATTCTATGGAAAAAAAGTTTCAAATCATAACCTGACATGAATCAGTTGTATGATGCCAAACAACATGCCATATTTCCTTCATTATTTTTTATTCAGTCAATTCTATTGAACATGCCAAGATTCAATTGGAAACCTCTATAATTTACATGAATTAGTTTTATCATATCAACCCTCAGTTTATTGATTTTCATTATAGAATTAAAGTTGGCTTCAACCAATTTTTGAAATTAAGTAGATGATAAACTTTTGGCATTTTATTTACCTTACTGCCTAAGTCATTTGATTATGATAATTTTGTAAACTGCTATATTTATTTACTTAAATATGCATGAGTTTCTTGGAAGTATTCTGATATGCCTTTACTATTTTACATGTGCGATTCAGAAAGATCCTTTATTACTAAATAAAGCTTATTTCTTTACAATTACAGGACATCAAGGTAAATTTGACTTCAAGCAAGGCAGTCACGTACGAAAATCATGCAATAATATTTATGCCTAAAAGGCTGCATATTTCAGAACACTACTAAAAAATGATTGTTGAATTTGTTACAAAACTTGGGCAAAAACCCTAAGTTAATTATATGTATTATACAAGGGATCCGATATCTTGAAAAGGTGAAATGCTTTCCTTTCTATTTCTTTATTGCCATTATGGGTCAAATATTTCATCAATTAGTTCTAACAGTGAAGTCATGCACTTGATAATCTTACTTCTTTTTATTGGCATATCTACTTTTTGAGTTTTAGATATTATTCTAGATCAACAATATTGAAAAATGGGTGAATCAATCTTAGAGGATAATTAAAACATGTGATGCGATACTGACAAAAGAGGCAAGGTTGAAATTTTGCATTTGGATTAAAGTCTTTATTAATATTACCAAAAGAAACAGTGTTACCATTTGGAATAATAAATCAGTTTAAGTTAAAGTGATGTAGGTTGCTTTATTTCATATATGTTAATGATATGTCATACCTGTTAAAGTCTTAATTATAGATTTCAATACAGTTTCATATTTAAATTCATTATATACAACAGTAAAAAGAAATACTGTTAATGTTTCTATCAGATTCAACACACACACACACACACATATATATATATATATATATATATATATATATATATATATATATATATATATATATATATATATATATTACAGTCATTTTGAAGGTTTAACTTTATTTCACAACTGATAATTATACAAGAAATTATCGAATTAAAATATTAGTTTTATGAATCTTTAATCCATTCAGGTAAGAAAAGTTTAAAGCAATTAGTTTGCTACTTGATAACATGCATGGCAATATTTCCTTGGCAGATATTACATTTATTCTTTGATTTTTCTTACCTGGCATCTCATGAGGGTGTCAAAATGATTAAACTGCAGCAATTAGTTTGGTGCACGGGAGAAGTACGTAACAAGAATGGGGTAGGCATATTGATTGACAAGAACCTTCAGAACAATGTGGTTGGCGTCAGAAGACGAGGGGATAGGATCATCCTAGTTAAACTAGTAGTTGGCGAGGCAGTTTTGAATGTCATTAGCGCATATGCCCCACAGGTAGGTCTAAGTGAAGAAGCCAAAAGAAAGTTCCGGGAAGACTTGGATGTCATGGTTAGGAATGTGCATAGTAGCGAGAAACTTTTTATAGGAGAAGACTTCAATGGCCATGTTGGCTCATCTAGCGGGGGTTTTGAGCGAATGCATGGTGGTTTTGGATTTGGCAGTAGGAACCAAGAGGGTGGAGATATTTTGAATTTCGCTCTCTCTTTTGATCTCATGATTGCTAATACATTCTTTAGAAAGAGGCAATCACATCTGATCACCTTCAGTAGTGGCCAACAGGCTAGCCAGATTGACTTTGTCGTAACTAGAAGAGATAGTAAACGAGATTGTGTTGATTGCAAGGTCATACCTGGAGAATGTGTCGTCTCACAACACCAGCTGTTGGTATGCGTGTTTCGTCTTCGGGTAATGAAGGATAAGAGAGCGAAGATTAGCAGGACGAAATGGTAGAAACTCAAAGGAGATGCTTCATGTGTGTTTAAAGATAGAGTGATGGGAGAAGGAGCTTGGAATGTGGAAGGAGAAGCAAATATCATGTGGAATGCGATGGCAACTTGCATTCGAAGAGTCACCACTGAGGTATTTGGGATAACAAGAGGAAGCAAGCGAGAACCCAAGGATTCGTGGTGGTGGAATGACGAGGTGCAAAAGGCTATCAAAGAGAAGAAGAAATGCTACAAACGCATGTACCGTCATAGAAGCGAAGAGAACATGCACAGGTACAAAGTGGCAAAGAAGACTGTAAAGAGAGCAGTGAGTGAAGCAAGGGGACGAGCGTACGAAGATTTGTATCAAATGCTAAGTACAAAGGAGGGCAAAAAAGACGTTTATAGAATAGCTAGGCTACGCGAGAGAAGGACAAGGGACTTTAATCAGGTTAAATGCATTAAGGATGAGAATGATAGACTTTTGGTGAAGGAAGATGAGATAAAGAATAGGTGGAGAGAATACTTTGATAAGCTTTTCAACGAAGAAAGTGATAGCTCTTCGATCGAGTTGGAAGACTTAGCCGATAGCACCAATAGACATTTTGTGCAGAGATTTCAAGAAGCTGAGGTAAAAGGGGGCGTTGAAACATATGAAATCAGGCAAGTCGGTAGGGCCTGATGATATTCTTATTGAGGTGTGGAGATGCTTTGGAGATGCAGGGATAAGATGGCTAACTAAGTTGTTCAACAATATTTTCAAATCAAACAAAATGCCAGATGAGTGGAGGAGAAGCATTTTAGTTCCAATCTTCAAGAATAAAGGAGATATTCAAAGTTGCACAAACTATAGAGGAATTAAGCTTATGAGTCATACAATGAAGCTTTGGGAGAGAGTTTGCGAGCAGCGTTTGAGGAGGTTGACAAGTGTTTCTAGGAATCAATTTGGTTTTATGCCGGGAAGGTCAACCACTGAGGCGATTTTCTTGGTTAGGCAACTTATGGAGAGATACAGGGAGCAAAAGAAAGATCTCCACATGGTTTTTATTGACCTGGAGAAAGCTTATGACAGAGTACCGAGGAGGGTTATGTGGTGGGCGCTAGAAAGGAAGAGAGTGCCATCAAAGTATATTACCCTTATTAAGGATATGTACGAGGGGGTTGTGACTAGTGTTAGGGCATGCGATGGTGAGACCAGAGACTTTCCAATTAACATAGGGTTACATCAAGGTTCGGTTTTGAGCCCCTATATTTTTGCATTACTGGTGGATGAAATCACAAAAGATGTACAAAGGGAGATTCCCTGGTGTATGCTCTTTGCCTATGATGTTGTGCTGATTGATGAAAGTAGAATAGGGGTTAATCGACAACTAGAGTTGTGGAGGGAGACCTTGGAATCAAAGGGTTTCAAGCTTAGCAGAACTAAAACAGAGTATATGAAGTGTGAGTTTAGCAGTGTCAGGTCAGATGACGGAGATGTTACCCTGGCCGGTAGAGTAGTACCCAAGAAGGAATTGTTTCGATACTTAGGATCTATGTTGCAGTTTGATGGAGAGATTGATAAGGATGTTAGTTTTAGAATTCAAGCAGGATGGGTGAAATGGCGACTAGCATTTGGCATTCTCTGTGATCGGAAGATTCCTCAGAAGCTTAAAGGAAAGTTCTATATGACAGCAATCAGACCTGCAATGTTATATGGTGCAGAATGTTGGCCTACTAAGAGGCAACACGTCCAGAAGATAAGTATAGCAGAGATGTGAATGCTGCGTTGGAGTTGTGGGCATACCAGACGAGATCGGATTAGAAATGAGGATATTCGGGAAAAACTTGGAGTTGCACCTATTGAAGAGAAGTTAGTCCAATACCGCTTGAGATGGTTTGGACATATCCAACGTAGACCATACGATGCATCTGTACGCGCTGGAATTCTAGGTCGCGCCGAAGGCCCAAAGAGAGGTAGAGGTCGACCTAAAATGACATGGGAGGAGATAATAAAGAGAGATTTAAGTAACTGGAGTTTATCGGAAGAGCTGGTAGTTGATAGGAGTGCATGGAAATTGGCAATTCATGTACCAGAACCATAGTGGTTTTTTTTAGACTTTATTTCACGTTTACTGAATCTTTTTACTTTTAATTTACTATTTTAGATTTTATTTCACTTTTATTGAACATTTTTACTTCTTCTTATTATTATTATTTAAAAAAAACCTTTATGGGACGACTTTTTATTTGATTGGTTATTTTAAACCCTTTATATATATATATTATCATCATTATTAATTTTATTTTATTTTGATTTTGGGTTCCATATCTAGCCAACCCCAACTTGATTGGCTATTGAGTTATCATCTACACGTTAGATCCCGAATAGCGAAGAATGGATGCATAATTTTCCGTTTTATCATTTAGATGCACCACTAAACTAAAAGTTTATAAATAGAATTTTAGTATGATTTTATATTCCTTTTAAGTAATAAATAAAATGTAATAATGCATGTTCCTTTTTCACTATTTTTTGTTTCAGTTATATATTTTTGTTGGGAAATTTACATGCATTAAATTACCTAGAAATGCAACTCCTTTCCTGCGTTTATATTTTCTTTTATGCATAGTCTATATGTAATTTTTTATAATGAAACCTTTGTTTGTATTTAAAGAATCCTAACACTAGGACAAACATTGTACAAGTTCCAAGAAATATACTTATCATTTCTTTCCAAATGATAAAGTAGTTTCTCAATGTAGTACAATCAAATCCCGGACGGAGGGAAACACATGGTTCTTTTAGGGGCTATGTTTATTTCAATCAACATAAAACTTTCATAGTCTTGCCTCGCTGCTTAATAATATGGTATTTCTACTTATGTCTTTTGATCTATTAGATATGTGTATACAGCCAATTGAAATCCAAATATGGTGTTTAAAAAGTGCATGCTTTGGTGATTGGAAGACCTATATTGGAACCTATTCATTAGAATAAATCTATGACTATAACAATTCAGCTGTAAAGTTTATTTTATTATTTACCATGAATTCATTATTTCATAATGATATATATGAGAAATTGCATTTATTTTATGTAATATAATTCTCATGCATATGTTATCACTAATGTTTGGTTTATATTACAGAAGAAGGTAAACATTCAACGTAGAGCAACTCATTTTGGAAAGCTGAATGAGTCATCCTTTCGTTTCAGATTGGAATTAAAATTGAAAGAAGTGGGATTTTTCTTTTTTAAAATAACCATTGTTTACAGTGTGCATATATGCTAATTACAATATTCCATTGTTAGCATTGCTGTATTAATGCTAATATTGTCCTTGCTTCTTTTTATGAATTGCTTTTTTCTACTAGGAAAAATACCTTTGCATTTTGCTAGGCACAAGCTTGCATAAGCTTACAGCTGCGGACTACAACTTGAGCCACCTTTTGGAATCAGTAGGAGTTTGTTCATACTATTTGGGGAAATGTGTACAAAACTCTACTTCTATTGGTGGTAGTCATAGGGACCTCCTGAATTCCACATTTCCCCATATGGGCCTCTCTTATTTCCACCAATAGAAAGTAGTGTTTTGTTCACACTACGTGTAAAAAGCTCACTCTTTTTTGGAATTCTATCTATGGTGATGTCCTGTTTGTGGGGTAAATTTTCATGTTGTTAAAATTAGCAACTATTTCCAAAAAAAACAAACCTATGTATTTATGTGATATCTATGAGTTTGATACTATGATTTTTGCATATGTTCACTACACAAGTTATAATTAGTTTGCGGTTGCATGGGATGAGCGAACGTTGTGGAGGGTTAGTTGGTAAGGTTCATTTTATGAATACTACATAACAAATGTTATGATTGACGTTGACACGTTGTATTATGTCCGTAAAGTAAGTCAGTGCCTTAAATGTTTTGCTGTTAATTTAGCTTCATGCTAAGAGCAACGAAGGTACCAAAAGGGAAAAATACAAATTATCTCGATATATAGTTAGGGAACAGAAGAAAGAATCGAATGAAAGATAGAACATGAACGTTTCAGCCTTATGAAATAGAACATGCTACACTGATCGGTCTTTGACAAATCAAGCTCATACCATGGAATTATGAGGGTTAAAATTCACTGTGTCAAAATTAACCAAGTAAATTAGCTAGTGTATATGTGACGTCAATGACACGTCTAACAAATGGAAGTAACGTTGATAAAAGCAGATAGCCATACGCCTGAACGTTTAGAAAATAACTAAACTAGAATTGTAGTCATCATTGTAGATCATATAATTTTCTTCGTGAAAGAATGATATGATCAAAAATTTAACATTAAATTAATTTTTTTTCTACCAAACTGGGTTCGAAAAATGACAATAAAATAATTAATTTTATTTATCATCTTCAAACATCACATTGTATATATATACATTCATAATCTTGAACTGTCTATGGCTTAGCACGAGCTCCACAGATGTTAGTCAACACAATTAACACTAATTCCATACTAGAGAATATCATAATCGTTGGAATCAGTATCCAACCAATGGTTTGTCCATATGCAACGATATATATATATACATATATATATATACACACATTTCAACCAGTTTAATTGTAATCTACCTACACGACCACCACATAGCATTCAACCAATATTGAAATATAATTATAATATTTTAAAATAGATCAGAGTGAGTGAATTTACTCACCTTTGCGCGTTAACCATCAAATAACGATTTGCATCAGTTGATTTTATCATGAAATTCCAGTGGCTCTGTTCTTGGCGAGATCGGTTCCACAATGTAGTTTTCATTGCTACGGCTCTAATGTGACCATTTCCGTTCGATTCTTAATCAAGATCTAAATCTTAATTACGTCATTAACGAATAGTTAAGCTACCAAATCTTGGTTCCACGCGCTTGGGTCTCCACTGCCTTGCTTCAGAATTCATGCGGTCCTCTTGTTTCCAAATCTTTCGTTCTTTTGTTTAACCGTATATGGCCTTAACTCTATTTACTTCCATCTGCCACGCTCCTGTATATTCTTCACAAATAGTGTTGTACTTCGATCGTCTTCACCATTCCCTATTCGCTGTCTCTCCAGTACGTGTTCGCATCGTCCACTTTCTTTTTATTTCAAAGCGTTCACAGTATTTGTGTAACACCCTGTATTTTCTGTTAATGTTGTAATAACAAATTAAATAATACTTAATTATAAATGCGAGAATCAAGGGAAAACATGAAAATTTCTTGGCATAGATTGGTTCATGAAATGGTATATTTGGTATACCATTTATTGTGATCATAATTAAAAGAATAATTATGGCATGATTTAATTAAGATTAATTTACATATATAATTAGACATATATAGAAAGTATGTGAATTTAGAAAAGACGAATTATGACTCACTACTGAGTCATTAGGAGCTGAGTTGGTTGTTCTAGATAACTCTATCTTGTCTTCATGGTCTTGATTTATTCTGAGATGATCTGACGACTCCTATTCAATCTAATCTCTATAAAAGCAACCTAGTACCTCACCCCTATATCATATTAAAAATTGAACCCAGAGCTGTCATGCTGCCAATAGACAACCTGGAGTAGCTGCCACTTGAAGCTAACATAGAGACGAACCAAACTAAATCAAAACAATGATTGTCTACATCAAAGGCGAGCATTTCAATTCCAGAATTCAGAATCCAGAAATCAAGACCTTCTTTTGTTGTAAGCGCAATTATCTTTTAGACGTAAATAAATCTAAGACGTGATTTGATATAAAGTGAAATTAGAATTATACCATGTTAATTCATATCGATTTATTGTGATGATTTTATCATGAATTGGAATGATTGTGGATTATTGGATTTGGTATTGGATCTATTTGAAACTATCAATATCATATGCAAGTTATGTGTTTCATGTAAAGATCTACATGTATATGTTTTTATGCAAGTTGTAAGTTTTATATTAGATCCAAGTCAAGATCTACATGTACATATTCCTGTTTTATGTTAGATCCTTATGCTACATGATTAGATCCATATGTTCATATGCAAGTTGCAAGTTTTATATTAGATCCATATGTTCATATGTAAGTTGCAAGTTTTATGTTAGATCCATATGTTCATATGCAAGTTGCAAGTTTTATGTTAGATCCATATGTTCATACGCAAGTTGCAAATTTTATGTTAGATCCATATGTTCATACGCAAGTTGCAAGTTTTATGTTAGATCCACATGCCCATGTTCATATGTCCATATGCAAGTTACAAATTTTATGATTGGATCCATGTCAAGATCCATTTAGGTTCACATGATTAATGCAAGTTATATAATTTATGATAGATCCAAGTTATGATCTAATTATATATATATATATGTCATATGCAAGTTACATGTTAGATCCTAAACTAGACCCATATTTATATGCAAGTTTGTGAAGTGAATTTATGCAAGTTCACCTTATTAGATCTAGTTTACACCTATATGTTAATGTTATAATTATACATGTTTTGGAATTGGACATGTCATGATTATGTCACATGCTAGTCTATAACTGATGTTGATGCCAAATTACATGATATATGTTGATTGAACCTATGTTATGCATGTTCCCCCTTTATCTCTCGTTTATAGATTGGGCCAATTAATGGGCCCAATGTCTTTATGTGATTAATGTGAACGAACAAACGGGGGTAACGTTGGGGGTAACTATTAAATCAAACATGTAAATATGTAGGAGGACCCAAAACCATGTAATTGGTTAAGGCCATGAATGATATAAATTATATACCATTAGTCTTGAATTAAAACATGTGACATGAAATACTTTTAGAAATTTGCATATATAAAAATGTAAATCTAGAAAAGACGAATATGCCTAACCCGATGTTAGACTGAGTTGTGGTGTAAACCTGCCCGGAACCGACCGGCACATCCAGTAACCATAACAATACCTGTCTAATGTGAGAGGTTAGTGCATCAAGCCCAGAAAAGCCCGAGGCTAGACTGAGTTATGGTGTAAACCTGCCCGGAACCGACCGGTGCATCCAGTAACCACAACAATACCTGTCTAATGTGAGTGGTTGGTGCTTTAATTAATTAATTAGTTAAAGCTCATGAACAATCAAACTAGAAATGGTGAGGTTAAGTAATTAAGGAAATACTTAACCAACCTAACAAGACAAGAGTGGTGAGGTTAAGTAATTAAGAAAACACTTAACCAACTTAACATGTGAACAAGACAAGATTGGTGGGGTTAAGTAATTTAGAAAACACTTAGGCAAATCAACATGTTAACTAGGCAAGATTGATAGGGGTTGAGTCAAGTCAAGAACACTTAACCAATTTAACATGTTGACTAGAAAAACCCTAGTAACGGGGACCCGTTTCAGCAGTAACTTGCATGAACGTATCAAGGTACCTTGAACTAGGCAGGGTGGGGCACAATTACTGGGCTGAATATAAGCGGTCAAAAGGGCGATGGTTAGGTGCGTCAGTGTAGGTTTCGACGAAGTACGGGCGTGCACGGGCTCCGGAGTGGAAAAAAGCAGGCACTGGGCACTAGGCGTACACTTGTGCATCTAGAATCGTGTCAGGGGTTGCCATTATATGACTTGATACACCCTATAATGGAACCAGCACAAGTACTTTATAATCACGTAGGGTCGCATGACACCGAGAATACTTGAATGCGAGTAGGAGCCGATCAATACATGAATGGGATCACTTTATCATGAACATACATTGCTAGTTAAACAAGTTCTTGGTGGGTGCAGAGAAGTAAAAGTGGGTGCGATAGCCAAATCTAGTTAAGTCTTACCTTATCTTGTTTTAGGACTACTCTATCCTTGTGGTATCATTCTAAGTTCAGTTTATTCATGTCACAGTCTTTTACTTGTTTACATGCTATTAAATAACTAGGATTACCAGACTTATGTCTGACTCATTTTCCTTTCGCCTCTTTTCTTCCGTTCCCCTCCCCCCTCCCCCCCCGATCTGCAGGGAGGAAACACTTCTGCTTGACCGGATCATATCAAAGCTTGAAGATCGTAGATGTAATGCTTGGACTTTCCTTTTTGAGCTATGGCTGTGGTCAAAGACATGTTGGGGATTTATGTCATTTTATTTTTTGTATTGCTTCTTTATGTTTTCAAGACAGATGTAATAATTTGGAAGATTGAAGCTATTTGTTGAAATGTTATATTGAACAAGTACTTATGGAATGAAGATTGGTTTCTTTTCCGCTGCTTTAATTATCCGCTGCTTTAATTATCTGTCTTGTAATTTATTAGTATCTTGTACCTTAAAATGCTCCACCGAAGTTAAGGCATTCCCTTTGAGAGTGACCTTAACGGAGGTGGGGTGTTACACTTGGTATTAGAGCTAAAGGTTACTAGATTGGATAAAAAATTTGAAACTATATTTCAAAAAGAAGTCATAAAGAAGCATTTTCAAGAAAAGTGTTGTTTTAAATTTAAAAAGGCATAATCCCCAAAGCCATATGCACTATCTTTCTATCATTCGTTTTGAATCTTTCCTTTTGTTTCAGAATGTCTGGGGACTTTAACCTACCTGAGGGTGTGCCGGTGCCTGGTTGGTTTAGAAGGTACCTTGAAGCTAGGGCCAATGAAGCAGGCCCAGCAGGCGTTCCTCCGCCTCCCCCAGCTGCTGCAGCTCCTCCTCCTCCGAGCAGAAATGCTTTCTCAAAGATCTGTAGAGATTTTAGATCCATGGGTGGAAAAGACTTCAAGGGTAGTGAATCTTTCGTAGAAGCCAGAAACTGGCTCAAAGAAACTGAAGACTTATTCGTTATCTTTGAAGTAGATGAGAGGCAGAAACTACAGTTGGTGGTGTGGTTGCTCAAAGATGAGGCCTCCTTCTGGTGGGAGGTCACTAATGCTGAAAGACCGATAGAGACTTGGGAGGACTTCAATGTGAGATTTGAAATGAAGTTCCTCTCACAAGCTGAGCAAAGTCTGCAAATGGAGAAGTTCCTATCACTTAAGCAGGGCAACCTATCAGTCAAAGAATATGTCAATAAATTCAATCAGCTTGCCAGATTTGGATTGGAGTTAGTCAACACTCCACACAAGAAGGCTCTCCGTTTTGCCAAAGTACTGAATGAGCCACTGCAAGGCCTGGCAATGTCCCATATAGGAGAAACTTAT
This sequence comes from Allium sativum, assembly GCA_030737875.1. Classification (NCBI taxonomy): domain Eukaryota; kingdom Viridiplantae; phylum Streptophyta; class Magnoliopsida; order Asparagales; family Amaryllidaceae; genus Allium; species Allium sativum. The sequence goes on from CM060926.1 coordinate 842,067,449, forward strand.
GAAAGGCTGGTGGACATGGCTCTGTTGCAAGAGGAGAACAAAGATAGCAAGAAGGAGGTGAAGAAGGAAGAGTCTTAAAATAAGAAAGGAGAGGGATCTCAAAACACGAAAGCGGACCCCAAGAAAGGCGAGAAGGATAATAAATCCCGTAAGAAGCTGAAGTCAAATTACTGTGGCATACCTGGACATTTGGCAAGGGACTGCAGAAAGAAAAAGAGGAAGTTGGGCACTTTTTTCCATTGCGGGGAAATGGGACACTTGGCTAAGGACTACCCCAAAAGGAAAGGGCATGGACAGAGAACTTGAGCTTCTTCTGGAGGGCAGGTTCATGCTCTCGTAGCACCTCTGCAGGAACGAGGTAGTCATATTTCTATTGAGATTTTTAGTTTATCTGTTTGATAATCCTGTTCGTACTCTCTTTGATTCTGGCGCATCGCACTCTTTTATATCTACTGCTTTAGTTCAATCTCTGCACCTAGACACCCATATAGTAGAGGATCCCTTGGTTGTTTCAAATCCAATTGGGGGCTCAGTTTATTTGTCAATGGTTTGTTTGGATTTGGAAATCTCTATTCTAAGTGTTGGGTTTAAATGTAATGCTTTTATTTCGGGCTTCACGGGCTATGGGTTGATTCTAGGCATGGACTGGCTATCCAGTAATGGTGCCACCCTTGATTGTGAAAAGAGAGTAGTTAGACTCATGACTCGCCTAGGTAACACTCTCGAAATCTCTTGTAATCCCATGAACTCTGTCATGCTTAGTTATCTTGAATCACTTGATGCGTCCGTTGAGAATTTGCAGTCCGTTAGAGTAGTCCGTGAATACTTAGATGTGTTTGGAGAGGTGAAGGGCTTACCTCTGAAGCAGGAGATAGACTTCCGCATATACCTTGTTGATAATGCAAAGCTAGTTGCTTTACCCATTAGGCACATGGCCCCAAGGAAGAGAAAGGAGCTCAGCAAGCAAATTAAAGAGCTGCTTGAAAAGGGGTTCATAAGACGGAGTATTTCTTAATGGGGTGCTCCAGTAGTATTCGCGACCAAAGCTGATGGTTCACTCCGCCTATGCGTAGATTATAGGGAGTTGAAAAAACTGATTAAGAAGAATAGGCACCCCCTCCCAAGAATTGACATTCTGTTTGATCAACTCGTAGGTGCATCCGTTTTCTCCCAACTTGATCTGGCTACTGGGTTTCATCAGCTAAGAATGGCTGAGGATAGCATTGACAAGACCGCATTTAGAACCCCGGATGGTTTCTTCGAGTGGCTTGTCATGCCTTTCGGCTTGACAAACGCACCTGCCTATTTTGTAGACTTGATGAGCAGGGTGTTCCGGGAATTCCTCAATAAATTTGTAGCGGTCTTCGTAGACGACATCTTAATCTTCTCAAAAAGCGAGGAAGAACATGTTGTGCATTTAAAGGAAGTGTTAGATACTCTTCGAGCACATCAGCTAAAAGAAAAATTCTCCAAATGCCACTTTTGGAGAAAAGAAGTAAGGTTTCTTGGACATGTGGTGTCCAAAGAGGGGATAGCCGTGGACCCCGCAAAAGTAGTCGCGGTGCAAGATTGGAAGATTCCGCGAAATGCAACCGAAGTCCGAAGCTTTCTCGGGCTGGCGGGCTATTATCAAAAGTTCATTAAGGACTTTGCGAAGATCTTAGCTCCGCTGACAAGATTGACAAATAAGAACTTGGCTTTTGCTTGGGATTTGGATTGCGACATTGCTTTCTAATGTTTAAAAAGGGCTCTGACAACATCCCTAGTTCTGACATTGCCTGATGGAAGCAAGATGTTTATAGTATATACAGACGCGTGCAGAACAGGATTGGGCGCTGTCCTAATGCAAGAAGGCAAAGTAGTTTGCTATGGAGGAAGGCTGTTGAAGGTCCATGAGAAGAATTACCCAACTCATGATTTAGAACTAGCTGCCATCGTTTTCGCCCTTAAATCATGGCGTCATTATCTGCTAGGAGAAAGGTTCGAATTATTTACTGACCATAAATCATTAAAATACCTTTTCTCTCAGAAAGATCTTAATTTGAGGCAGTAAAGGTGGATGGAATTTCTCGCCTCATATGATTTTGAGATTGCCGATACCCCTGGTAAGGGCAATGTAGTGGCAGACGCCTTGAGTAGAAAGAAGCTGACTTTAAGCCCTCTCTTTGTGGAAAGGCAAAGCTTGGAGTTCATAGCAAGCTTTAACTTTAGACCCTCCTCTGACTTTGTACCTGGCTTGCTAGTAACGTTAGAAGTGCGACCTACTCTATTAGACTCAACCGGAGCCGCACAAAGAGTAGACCCTCAGCTAGTCGATGTGATGGACAAGTTAATTAGGGGTGAGACTTCTAGTCACCTCAATAGATACTCCATTGATGCCAAGGGCTGGTTGAGACGAGATGGAAGACTATGTGTCCCACAAGCAAGGGGTTTGGTAAAGAAGGTTCTAGAAGAGGCACACCATTCCAAGCTGACCATACACCCAGGCGGAGACAAAATGATAAAGACATCAAAAGAGTTTTCTTTTGGAATGGCATAAAGAAAGACGTAGCTGAATTTGTTTCTAAGTGTTTAATATGCCAACAAGTCAAGGCAGAGCAGAAGAAGCCTGGTGGTCTGCTCCATCCTCTAGAGGTCCCACAGTGGAAATGGGATAACATCTCGATGAACTTTATAGATGGGTTGCCTAGGTCAAGAAGGGGTAATACCAGCATTTGGGTAATAATGGACAGGCTTACTAAAAGCGCTCACTTTATACCTGTCAAAAGTAGAAGGACTGCCTCATCTCTAGCATCCATATATCTTAAAGAGATAGTTCGACTCCATGGGATACCCTCCAGCATAGTGAGTGATCGAGACCCTATCTTTACAAGCGAGTTCTGGAGGAGTTTGCAAGAGGTTGTGGGCACACAGCCATGCTTAAGCATGACCTATCACCCACAAACCGATGGTCAGATGAAAAGGGTGAACAGGGTACTAGAAGATCTCTTAAGACTATGCATTCTTTACTTTGGAGGTACATGGGAGGATCATCTTCCTTTAGTGGAGTTCGCTTACAACAATAATTACCAAGCCACCATAGGCATGACACCCTTCAAGGGTTTGTATGGAAGACCATGTCGATCACCAACTTGTTGGTGGGAGTCTACAGATAAGCTCATACTTGGACCATACATGATCAGAGAAACTTCAGAGAAAGTAGACTTAATACGAAGGAGAATAAAGACTGCCCAAGATAGACAGAAGTCCTACGCAGACAAAAGAAGGACCGACCTTGAGTTTGAAGTTGGAGACAAGGTGTTTCTTAAAGTATCCCCTTTGAGGAACGTCGTTCGCTTCGGAACCGCAGGAAAGTTAGCACCAATATTTGTAGGGCCGTTTCCTATCATTGAGAAGATTGGGAAGATGGCTTATAGAGTATAGCTGCCCGAAAGATTGGTTGGATTTCGTAATGTATTTCATGTCTCTCACATGCGAAAGTGCTTACATGAGTCTGCGGAAGTGGTGGAACCAAGCATGTTAGAGGATGTAGAAGTTAAACGAGAAGAAACTGTAAGGAGGGTTCCAACTCGTATCTTGGGCACAGAACTCAAAAAGTGACGCAACCGTGAAGTCAAGCTTGTCAAGGTTCAATGGAGCGACGCCGAGGAAGACGCAACTTGGGAAACTGAGGACATAATACGCACGGCCTACCCTTTTCTTTTTGAGGGTACATCCTTGATCTCTTTTTCCTTAAGTTTATGCTTATACCTATCCTTTTGAGTGTATCTTCTCGATCCTATCCTTTATCCTTAGGTAGAAACCCATTTGGATGAAAACATGTAATTGAAACATGTAATTGAAACATGTTATGGTTGATGGTTGAAAGTGGTTGCAAGTGATTACTAGTGGTTGCTCGTGAATGCATATACACACACGTTAGGAATTAGATCGGCTCAGTCACTTTCATATTGCATATGCATATATGTATTTGTATATGGATTGAAACTTGATGTGTTACCATATGGACGTTGCATTTGTATGAATGATCGTGCACTCATGTAGAAATTTTGGATAGGAAAATTGCTTACATAATGGACTCGTGGCACTGACATAATTTGCATTAAGGAGGTCGACTGAATCTGTAGACCGCCTGATTTTGCATTAGGTAAGGACATGTACACACACTATGCATATGATCATGAAGCATTAGAAGTCTTTTAAGGACAATGGACGCCTGTGTTTGATGGTTGAGTAGATGGATGATTGGATGGTAAGATATACGTTCTTCTCGACTTGAAGATATCGGGGACGAAATCCTTAAAATAGGGGAGAATGTAACACCCCGTATTTTATGTTAATGTTGTAATAACAAATTAAAGAATACTTAATTATTAAAGCGAGAATCAAGGGAAAACATGAAAATTTCTTGGCATAGATTGGTTCATGAAATGGTATATTTGTTATACTATTTATTGTGAGCATAATAAAAAGAATAATTATGGCATGATTTAATTAAGATTAATTTACATATATAATTATACATATATAGAAAATATGTGAATTTAGAAAAGACGAATTATGACTCATTGCTGAGTCATTAGGGGCTGAGTTGGCTGCTCTAGATAACTCTATCTTGTCTTGATGGTCTTGATTTATTCTGAGATGATCAGATGGCTCCTATTCAATCTAGTCTCTATAAAAGCAACCTAATACCTCACCCCTAAATCATATTAAAAATTGAACCTAGAGCCGTCATGCTGCCATTAGACAACCTAGAGTAGCCGCCACTTGAAGTTAACAAAGAGACGAACCAAACTAAATCAAAACAATGATTGTCTACATCAAAGGCAAGCATTTCAACTCCAGAATTCAGAAAACGGAAATCAAGACCTTCATTCGTTGTAAGCGCGGTTATCTTTTATATGTAAATAAATCTAAGACGTGATTTGATATAAAGTGAAATTAGAATTGTACCATGTTAATTCATATCGATTTATTGTGATGATTTTATCATGAATTGGAATGATTGTGGATTATTGGATTTGGTATTTGATCTATCTGAAACTATCAATATCATATGCAAGTTATGTGTTTCATGTAAAGATTTACATGTATATGTTTTTATGCAAGTTGTAAGTTTTATATTAGATCCAAGTCAAGATCTACATGTACATATTCCTATGTTTTATGTTAGATCCTTATGCTACATGATTAGATCCATATGTTCATATGCAAGTTGCAAGTTTTATGTTAGATCCATATATTCATATGCAAGGTGCAAGTTTTATGTTGGATCCATATGTTCATATGTAAGTTGCAAGTTTTATGTTAGATCCACATGCCTATGTTCATATGTCCATTTGCAAGTTACAAACTTTATGATTGGATCCATGTCAAGATCCATTTAGGTTCACATGATTAATGCAAGTTATATAATTTATGATAGATCCAAGTTACGATCTAATTATATATATGTATATGTATATATATATATATGTCATATGCAAGTTACATGTTAGATCCTAAACTAGACCCATATTTATATGCAAGTTTGTGAAGTGAATTTATGCAAGTTCACCTTATTAGATCTAGTTTACACCTATATGTTAATGTTATAATTATACATGTTTTGGAATTGGACATGTCATGATTATGTCACATGCTAGTCTATAACTGACGTTGATGCCAAAATTACATGATATACGTTGATTGAACCTATGTTATGCATGTTCCCCCTTTATCTCTCGTTTATAGATTGGGCCAATTAACGGGCCCAATGTCGTTATGTGATTAATGTGAACGAACAAACGGGGGTAACGTTGGGGGTAATTATTTAATCAAAACATGTAAATATGTAGGTGGGCCCAAAACCATGTAATTGGTTAAGTCCATGAATGGTATAATTTATATACCATTAGTCTTGAATTAAAGCATGTGACATGAAATACTTGTAGAAATTTGCATATATAAAAATGTAAATCTAGAAAAGACGAATATGCCTAACCCGAGGTTAGATTGACACTACACCAAAAATGCCAATTTGGCAGTGTTAATGGCCGTATTAAAAGCGATTTGATACGGTTTTAAGCCGTATCAAAAAATGGCGTCTCTGTTCAATTGATACGGTTCAAAACCGTATCAATTGAGATATTTGATATGGTTTTAAACCGTATCAAAATCCATAATTGATACGGTTTAGAACCTTATCAAATTTGTCAATTGGTACGGCTTAAAACCGTATTAAATTACTAAATTGGTACGGTTTAAAGCCGTAGTAATTGTTCAGTTTGATACGGTTTAAAACCGTATCAAATTAGCATGCGGGCACTCTCCAACTTCTAATTTGATACGGTTTTAAGCCGTATCAAACTGAACAATTGCTACGGCTTTAAACCGCCTCAAATTGTTATGCTTGCACTGCTAATTTCATAGATTGATACAGTTTTTAACCGTACCAGTATACCAGTTTGATACGGCTTAAAACCGTATTAAACTGGTATACTGATACGGCTAAAAACCGTGTTTAATGCCTCACTCCTACAATGATAACAATGAATTAGATACGGCTTTTAACCGTATCAAAATCGGTATATCATATATGCAATATACAAAATCACTGCACCCATTGATATATATATATATATATATATATATATATGCACAATAAAGAAGATACGCTACACTCATATAGCAGTATATAAAGAAGACACGCTAAGAATAATTCGATTAATACATAAATCATAACTTCAGTTAATACATAATGTTCACAGTTCTTTCTCTAAAAAAAAATCAACAAAACTGCAGTTGTCGAGCCCATACAACTCATGCTTGTTCCAACGCCTGAAAAGAAAATAAAATAACAAACATCAGTTTAGTTTCGCCTCCACAACAACAAGACCTGGTTCAAATAGTAACTAAAAAAATCAATGCAGCGAAACTGAGCCGTAAGGCTCAGTTTCAGCTGAGCATTACGGCTCAGTTTCGCTGAGCCGAATGCTCAGTTTCAGCTGCGCCGAAGGCTCAGCGAAACTGAGCCGTAAGGCTCAGCTGAAACTGAGCCTTACGGCTCAGCTGAAACTGAGCCTTACGGCTCAGCTGAAACTGAGCCTTACGGCTCAGTTTCGCTGAGCCTCCGGCTCAGTTTAAGCTAAGCATGAATTTGAAGATTTCTATAGCTTCAAATACATGCTTAATTCGCCTGTCCAATTATTGTTTGTACTTCAATCCCTGCCGTATAAATCTTTTGTATATGCAAGTGAAATAGCTGGGGCTTGCACTCTAAATGTTTGTTACTGAAAAGTGCAATGTTGATACTGGTTCGAAAACGCTTGCTTGTCGGGGATTTCACCTCAAACCTAAAACTACTGCAGCATTACCCATCTACAAACATTAGTCATCTTCTTTACGTTGCTAACAAATTACAAAATTTGAAATGAATTGATTCATGGTATTAGTCTTTGTAACTTTTGTCTGTTTTCTTGGTTCTTCATGTGTAAATATGTATGTCTTTATTGTGCTGTTGCTTTCTGCAAGAAATTAGTGGCAGTCTGGGTGATGTTGTATTCTCTAATATTTCTCAAAAACTGAACTTGCAAATTACCAAATCAATGTACTGTCTATCTGGCAGCATTTCCTTCTCTAAGATTTCAATTTTGAAACACACAAACCAACCAATAGATCAATACAAATAAGAGTTTTCCAGCAAACTACCCTTTTTCACTATCATTTTCCCTGACAGAACCAAAATTAAGATGATAATCTCATATTTTTCAGCACCAAAAAAATTTGTAGCTATGAAATACTTCATGTCTTAATTTGTGTCGGCTACGGGTATTTTATGTGACACCGGTTCGTCGATCATGTTGCAAATCAACTTATCGGAAGACTTAACGGGCTTAGAGGTTGTTTGGCCAGTAAAATAGCTTATAAATTATTTATGTAATTTTAAGTGTCTGCGAGCAAATTAACATTTGACTTGGAAGCAACGAAAAGTTAATTTGTTCTCAAATGCATTTACTTTATAGTATTCGCTCAAAAGCTATTATTTAAAACTATAAGGCGATTTAAAATGATTTGTTCTAAAATGAGCTCATATGCCTAGATTTTTATATTAACTTTTTTCCTATTCTGCAATAAAAATATTATTGGAATTGTAACTGTCACAATTAACAATTTAGTTCAGGAACATCATGGCGTAACAATTAACAATTTATCAGCACACCAACCTTTGGCATAACCATAGTGTAACACTGTACAACTTCAGTTTACCAGTTAAAATGGTAAATGCAACTGTAACTGTCACAATAACAGCCCTTAAAACAACCAGATGAATGACTACTACAACCCAAACTTAATTATCAATATAATTGGATGTTCATACCATAGTCTGAGGCTACATTCTCAATATTGTGAACAGGAACTGGTAAATATAAGATACAGTACCTTGAAGTGAAAAATCCATAAATATAATGTTTAATATCTAGTTTAACTAGACTTGAAATCGCTGTCGGGAACAACTGTTTTTTCCAGAAGTCGTAGTGATAGACGACGAAGCCGAGTTAGCGGCTCTTGGAACAGAATAATGCTTGTTGAGTCGATGAAGAAACAAGGATTTATGATATAATGGTAACACTAACAGTTTGAAAAAACAGAGTGTTCATTTCCCGACATAACATCATCCAAGGAACATTAACAGTTTTCAACCATTAAACTCAACAACATCCATGTTATTGCTAATATAATTCATATGTATGTGGGGTAGAAAGGTACCTGAAACCAAATAAGATAGAATATCTGAATCCTGAAGATAATCAGGACTGCCAAGTGACACGAATGCAAATTTCCACTGCACCAAAAGTATACAAGACAAACTATCCATTAGCCCATTGGTTTAATTGCAACTACCTCTCATATAACTAACAAAACATAAAAACATACCTCAAGGCCAAAAAAAGATGAAGAAAAATGTCGAGAAAACAAAATTTAAGCAACTAAATTTTATAAGAGCGAAACCATACCTGAAGTAGCTCTGAAAGAAGAATTGCTTTGGTAACGCCACTGGAATAAGAAATGCAATACCTGAAATAAGCAATGCAAGCAATGTATAAGTGAATTAAAGTTGGTTATGGGTTCTTTTATTCTTATGTGAACTCTTTTGACTTGATAGCATATAGTGTAAAATTATATATACCTGCTCCAATGTCTAAAGATATCGAATTAGGCTCTTCGGATGACACACATACCCACCTACTCCGACTTCATCAAAAGTCTCTGCAAATTGACGATTTATTTTGGTGGTTTTCTCATCCGACATCAGTATATCGTCCAAAACCAATTTTTCATGTGTAGATGGTACATATTTCCCATGAATTCTGGACGATGTAGAATCTCGACATACAGTACCTGTTGCAATAAAGTTGTCTACATCTATCCAACAAAATAACTGCATCGAAATCAACTAATAATAAAAAGTTGGTAATAAATACCTATTGCTACTATGTCTAGATCAGAGTTGAGAATTTCACATTTTTGATTATTCGAAACATTGGTTGTATCTTGAGAAGCAACGACTTTAGAAGAACCGAGTTGTATGTTGCGTGCTCCATCAGGGCGATCTAACGGTGCGGGGATTCCTTTAGAAGTAGCGATGTCTCCCACCATTTGAATCAGAAGCTCCATTCGCCCCGCCATATTTCCCATTGTACCCTCCAAACTTCCCACCCTCGTTTTCAAGTCATCGTTGTCTTGACTAACACATTTGAATCGTTTCTGTGCAATAGCACAAGCCTTAACATTAGTCATTGGTATGACGGTCCCAACACCGCGGCTCCTACCCTTCGTATCCTTACCAAACACTTGTGATAAGATATCATCATCCACTGTCAGTTTTTCTTCATCACTATCGGTGATCTTTTCCTTCATTTTCGCAATTTTATCCTAAGATATGATAATTCTTAAATGAATAATGAAATTTCAAATAATACGCAAGTTAATATTTGTTTAACTTACGAAGTACACAAAAGCGGCATCTGACATGCTACCATCTTTTTTCGTGTGTGTCTTCTCCCATACTTGACGACGGCTGATATTTGCAGATGCATCTGCAACGGTCTGCAATATATTCCAGTTTATGTATATTTCCTATCATAATTGGGGGGATTTTACTATTTTTGAAATAAAATGAATATAAATTACCAATTCGTGTTCTATTCTAGCATGACTTTTACGTCCTGCATGGTGACCATAATTGAGCAATAATCTATTTATTTTGCCTGACTTCCTTCTTCCGCTCGCTTCAGGCATTGCTTCATTTTTTATGAACTCACTCCAATCTTCTTGAGCAACTGCAGGTGGACAATTTTTCAACCGTTCTTCGTCATTGTCGAAAATATCATAAAAACTTGCTCTTAAGTTTTTCTTGTGTCTTCTAAAAGCCTCGACCATTCTTTTTATAAACATTTCCTTTGAAAGCGGCTCAAGCGCATACTTTTTCTGCAAAAATTAAGAGTCAGACTGTAAAAATAGACTGTAGACATTTAAATGCTATATTACCAAATTGCTCAAGTAAAAACTTACCACCAACTTGTTCCAAACGTCGTCCTTATATGTTTTGGGTATTTTTTTCCAACTTACGTATGATATCGGCACATGAGCTCTTACTAGTTTACCAAGCATAGTAGCAACTTTTGAAGCATTTTCTGATATTGGGATACCAAGTAGGTTTTGATCAACTTTTTGCTCTTTTGAACATGATGCATGTGATGATATTGGATTTTGTGACATAATTTCCTGCAAAATATAATATAACTAATACATGTGATCATCATCACCACCATGCTCAATAGATTATTCACAATTCACAAGTTAACATATGGTTTTGGTATAAAAAAAAGCATCCAACAATTCATGACATTCCAAATACATGTGATTTCCTTGAGGAAAAAAAACATTCAACAATTCATTACATTCCAAATACATGTGATAAAAAAAGCAGTCAACAATTCATGACTTTCCGAATACATTTTCTAATTTTTCATTGTCTTCAAAAGTTGATTGGTAGACGGTAGGAAACTCAATGTCATCCACATTTGTTGTCAACCGTTTCGGTGTATGCAAAACCACAGACCATCCGTTATTTTTTGAATCTTTTGAGTAGAACACTTGACTCGCTTCTGATGCAAGAATAAATGGTTCATCATTCATGTTGTCTTTGTTCTTTATTTTTCCTAAATTGACCATGATTAAGTTTGAAACGGGATCTATTTTGCAACCATTGATCTTATCCTCGACCTTTACCCAATCACAATAAAAAACCGTTTGTTTGAAGTCAGTGTAATCCAACTCAAGTATCTGTTGAATGACTCCGTAATACGTTGTTTCTGCTTCCTTATAATTTTTATCTTTACCACTCGCTCTAAATTTTGTATTTTCTTTCATGCATACACCGCTATCCTGTGTGACCATACGATCTTCGTACATTTTCGTGGAAAATAAAAACCCATTCACTTGGTACTTCGTATAACTAAGCGCCATGAACAACGGCCCGTGTGCTAGCCGCCAAAGAGTTGGATCAGCATCGCTGCAATTCACCAACTACATAAAACACAATAAAAAAATAAAAGCATGGTTTGTATTGTCAACTTATAAACACGTGAAATACTTATGATGATGTAATACCTCATTACGTAACCATAGGGTAAAATCTGGTGCTTGAATGACTTCGACGGTTGTACCTTTTCGTCATGGTTGAAATCTAGTGATTTTCACATAGGAGTTATACCTTCTATAGAAAACACATCGAAATTAATATATAAACACAACTGAAAAAATGAAAATTTGAAACAAATTCATGAACTTACTTCTTCCATTCATCCAATCCATCATACTTATTAAGGACCCATCTACGCACTTGTTCAAACTGCACTTGGGTTAACATTATATTTTTACCATTATCTAAAGGTATCTCACCAGCAAATTCATCATCCTCATCTAAAAATGCTTCGCGGGTATGTTTATGATTGCCATAACCTCCGTTTGGCATATATTCCATGCAGTAAAGGCTAGCTTCTTGTACGATATATCCTTCTGCAATACACCCTTCAATGTATCTTTTGTTGCGTACATATCCTTTATATGTTTTCATTAATCTGTGAATGTAATCAATTATATATTATATAGGATAGCTATTTACACCGAATAATAATGTACATAACTGAAATTAGTTACAAACCGTTCAAAAGGATACATCCATCTATATCTGACAGGGCCACCAATCAATGCCTGATCGGCTAAATGAATCATAAGATGGATACTAATATCAAAAAACGCAGGTGGAAAATGTTTTTCAAAAACACACATTGCTTCTATCAAACCAGCCTTTGCTTTTATAAGGTGTTCCCTATTGATCACCTTTGAGCACAAAATGTTAAAGAATAAACTAATACGATGAACAGCATTTTGCAGATCCTTGTGTTGTGCATAAGAATGTTGAAGCAGTACCGGAAGCAAATGCTGCATTATGACGTGATAATCATGTGACTTCATATCTCTTAGTTCGGGAGGATTGATGTTCACATTATTGCGGAAGTTAGAAGAGAATTTATTAGGTACTTTCAGATTTTTCAATACAGTGAAAAATCGTATCTTTTCTTCTTTCCTCAAAGTAAAAGTTGCCTTGGGTATGATTATTTTATTTGTTTCAGGATCTTCCATCACCCACAACTTTTGTTTTATAGCCATGATTTTTAAATCCTTGTGTGCATTGATGCCATCTTTTGACTTATCTTTATGGTCTATAATGGTGCTTAATTATGAGATGCTCTGTGACATTCTTCTCCGTATGCATAACATCAACATTATGTCGAATCATATTTGCTTTCCAATATGGTAAATCAAAAAAGATAGACCTCCTATACCATCCAGAAACATCGTCAACTTCTTCAATGGCTGGCTTTTTTCGTTTTAAACCATTTTCTTCTTTCTTTTTACCGACTTTCATTTTGATATTCGCTACTTTCTTCTCAACTTCAAAACCAGTCAATGGTCGTTTAGGACGATGAAGTTCTTGTTCGTTATTGAAATTTGTCTTGTAGTATCGAAACTTGTGTCCGTTAGGAAGAAACATTCGATGTCCCATAAAACACATCTTTTTACTTTTAGGGAGATGATAAGAACATGTGTTTTCCCCACAAACGGGACATGCAAAGTAACCGTGAGTTATACATCCCGATAAAGTACCAAGAGCAGGGTGATCATGGATTGCCCACAGCACCCTAGCTCTCATTGTAAACTCGGATTTATTTAATGAATCATATGTAACGACTCCTTCCCATAACTGTTTTAACTCGTCTATCAATGGCTGTAAATAAACATCAATATCTTTTCCCGGTTGTTTTGGTCCAGAAATCAACAGTGTTAACATTGAAAACTCCCGTTTCATGCACATAGACGGAGGAAGATTATATGGTACTACAATTACTAGCCAACAGCTATAAGGGTTAGACAGAGAAACATGTGGACAGAAACCATCTGTTGCTATTCCAAGTGTGACATTTCGTGACTCGACGGGAAACGTTTTATCAAAAGAATCCGCGGATTTCCATTGACAAGTGTCACATGGATGACGCATTACTTGTGGATTAGACTTGGCATGACCATGCCAGGTCATTGCCTCTGCTATCCATGGTATAGTATATAATCTCTTCAATCTAGAAATTAAAGGAAAATGTCTTAATGTCCTTCGAGGTACTTTGGTGCCTTTTCTCTCTTCGTCAAATGATGTCGTATATCTTGGTTCACTACAATTTGTACAAGAAACTCTGTTCGCATCATCTTTCCAGTACAATATGCAATCATTGATGCATGCATCATAAGTTTTGTAATTCATTCCAACTTGCTTAATTAACTTCTTCATGTCGGAGTATTTTGTCGGCAGTGTGTTACCTTCGGGGAGTAACTCCTTTATTAATTCGAGAAGTGCAGTCACCCCATTATCTGAAAAGCTGTATTGGGTCTTCAAGCTATTCAGTTTCACAATGGCATACAGCTTCGTTAACCCTTTTGAACATGAAGGATACAATGGCTCTTTTGCGCTCTCAAAAAGTGGTTTATACTTCTTACTTTCATTGGCCTGCCAATTGCCATCATCCGTAAACTGCTGTCCAACATTAGCATAATCATTGACTAGATCAGGTTGAAAATCATGAAATCTATCTACATCATTGACTAGATCTTCCATCCTAATATGTTCAACCTCATCGGTATTTGTGGCATAACTAACTGGTTGTTTTCCCCATGTAAATACCACACGCTATATGATTGGATAAAACCCCATCTAAGCAAATGAAAATGAATGACCTCTAATGTTATCGTCTTCAGATTTTGGCACTTAATGCAAGGGCATAAATACACTCCTTTCTTACCACCGTTTTCTTCAACGAAACTAATAAACTTCTCCACCCCCTCTCTATAGCATGTAGTTCTTTGATCAGATTCATATATCCACGTTTTGTCTATACTGTGGGACATGTTGCCCTCCTATATCATATATAATATAACATAAGACGTAAATATAATATATTTGCTATGTAATCAACTTAAAGAAGTTTATTGCAAAATAACGTTTATGAGCTAAAGTTGTACATACTTCTAAAAATTACTATAGTTTATTTAATGTTGATACAATTCAAAATTTGCTACTATCTGTAGAATATAATTATTATCTATATAATCTCATCAAACAAATGGGCCCACCCCCCCGGACAATATGCTCTTTTTCAGTTATCATTTGATCGCTCCTTTTCAGTTATCAAACAAATTGCATGCATTTAGTTCCTAAATAATAAACTAAAACCCTATATTTTAGCTTCAAATGAATTATACCTGTCATCCTATATTTTTAATGCTGATACAATTCAAAAATTACTACTATCTGTAGAATAAAATTATTATCTATATAATCTCATCAAACAAATGGGCCCACCCCCCGGACAATATGCTCTTTTTCAGTTATCATTTGATCGCTCCTTTTCAGTTATCAAACAAATTGCATGCATTTAGTTCCTAAATAATAAACTAAAACCCTATATTTTAGCTTCAAATGAATTATACCTGTCATCCTATATTTTTTACATTAAACTTATATCTTTAACGAGGTTTTAAATTTAAAGAAAGAAAAAATTAATATTAATATGATTCACATGGTAATCTTGACATTTTTATAGTTAAAATTAAAATATTTTTGATTTGTTATATTAGTCATGGTTATTTACGTATCTATTGGAAAACCCTGCAAATATCCTCTTTACCACTCAATGGAAGATTCTAGTTTCCGGCCTCTACTAACTCCAACTCAATGAAGTTAATCCAAAGATTCTTTTATTATATTGTGAATTGATTAATCTAGTTTTATTGTCTTTTCCACTTGTTTCCAGGTGCTCTGCTTTCCCTATGTTTACAATGGTGCCATTTGTCAACGCCATGTTTGTGTTTCTTGGTTTAGAAATTATTGTGGTGTATATCTGGTAGTTTTTTTTGCATTGATTGAAATATCAATTTTGTATATTCCATTGGCCCATATTTTGAATATATGACTATTTATTTTTAACATATAATTTGTATTTAGATTTGAAATCAAATAAGAAACTAATGATATGACCATGTATAGTTTTGTCTATAGAAATGCATTTTTTTATTGAATGTGAGAAGTAAACGAGTTATATTACAGTAACATGTCATCAAACCGTTCAATGAAACAACTAAACCCACATGAGGTTAAATATATTGTCATGCATGATAAAAACAGAGAGGAATTAGCTATGTGTATATTTTAGGTTTAGCATATGCATATTAATTTACAGATCAAAGCAGAATTCTGATCTTGATATCTATTACATAGTAATTCAAGACTAAAGTTTAAAATGATTTGAAAGTCATCGAAATGCAAATCATATTTGCTCTAGCTTTCAAAACAAGATTCACAGTATATTTTTATATATATTTATCATTATAAATATAAAATCAGCTTATTAAATTCTATATGCACCTCTTAATATACCATACGCAATCAGTTATATTACAAGCAATATATAATATATAGATCTTCTTGCAAACTGGCAAACTTAAACATTTTAAAGAAGGTGCAGTTTGCAATCATATAAATTTGCATATTTAAATTGCTATTGGATTGAAAATCAAAACATGATCCAATAGTCAAGTTAGAATTCCAGTTCAATTTCTAATATATATATATATATATATATATATATATATATATATATGTGTGTGTGTGTGTGTGTGTGTGTTCACATATATATAAATATATGCAAGCAACATGTGTGTATGATATTTCGAGTCAAACAAACAACTAATTATATACACACTCTATGCATCTGTCAGTATACAGAATACAACTTAAACATATCATATATAATTGCTTGTAAAAGAAGTGGATTCAACTAAAAATACTTAATGTAAATACACAGGTTAACAAATTCAAATTAAATTAACGAAGCGTACAAAGGCAAATATTAAACAAGATATGCAGATCTCACATCATCATATATAATAAATAAGATCTCGAAACAGGTTAGAATTAATATCATATATCATTCACTATTCTTTTCAGATTTTTATGACAAAAACAATTTTTGTTTGTCCGGAAACCATTTCATATCCAAACATATATTTATATTATAACATACTAGAAAGAAAAAAATATAATCCACATTTCTAGAGGTCAACAGTTTTTTTTGGATGATTGATCTTCATAGCCAGTTTATCGATTTTTCTTATTTAAAACCAAGCCAAAATGTCTTAACATTTTCCGATTAATCAAAACTGGTTTTTTGATTAATCCACTAGATTCCACAATTCAACAGGCAATTCAATAGCAAGATAAAACTGAATCATAGTTCAGAATTAAGCATGAATCCCTTTTGAAATTTTGTATCACTATCAAAAAATCATAGTTGCAAACTGAGTCTCAGTTTTTAACTGGACTCTCGAGTTTGCAACTTCAGTTGCAAACTCGACTCAGTTTGCAACTGGACTCTCGAGTTTGCAACTTCAGTTGCAAACTGAGTCTCTGTTTGCAACTGAAGTTGCAAACTCGAGAGTCTAGTTTGCAACTGAGTTGCAAAACAAAGAACAAATAAATGTTGTTTTGGCGCACCCCCCTTTTTTGTATGAATTTCAGCTTTTAAATTACCAAAAATAAATTCATGTTTTGATTGCGGCTAAATTTTGCAAACTGAGTTTGCAAGACTGCGAATAAATTCATGTAAGACTGCGACTAAATATTGCAAACTGAGTTTGCAAGACTCTGAATAAATCCATCATTCACTAACCACTTAAAAGCACATAAACTGAGTTTGCAAACTGAATACGTAAGACTGCGACTAAATTTTATAAAAGCAAAACCATACCTGAAATAGCTCTGAAAGAAGAATTGCTTTGGTAATGCAATACCTGAAATAAGCAATACAAGCAATGTATAAGTGAATCTGTAATATCAATGTGTGAGTGAATCAGTTTTGAAACTTTGCAACAGTTTGTGAGAATCTTATCTCATTTCCCATTAAATCATGCATATGAAAGTAGTGCATTACATTTTACAATCATTCCATATTACAATATGTCTACAATACATAAATTTCAATTGGTATATAGCAAGAAAACAACGAGACGGTTATGTGAATGAAAATTTTACCAGTAATTTCTAAAGATATCGAATTAAGCTCTTCGGATGACACACAAACCCACCTACTCCGACATCTTCAAATGTCTCTGCAAATTGACGATTTAATTTAGTGGTTTTCTCATTCGGCACCAGTATATTGTCCAAAACCAATCTATAAAGACATGCATGAAGTTCCAAACATTAGTTACATTACCATCCCATAGTATTAAAACATTGCTTTTCTCTTATGGAAATTTGCTAATACAAAAGGTCCAACCTAGTTTGAAACCATGACCAAAAAATTTAAGCTCTTCATCACTTAGCTTATGCTCCAACAACACTACAACAGAAATTTTATATTTTGTAGTATGAATCCAGGCATCCATTCTTGTAGGAGGATTCAAACCTCTGACATTCTACACTATGATTGTCATTTATCGTTAGCAAGTAATGAAACATTCCCATTTTCAGAATTGCTGGTTAATACTTGAATCTTTTATACAACTTTCTTACAAATTTGGGCAGCAATATTGCACTGTTAAAAAAACAAGTTGCTGCCAACAAATGAAATCTACAACTAAATTTTAGAAATATCTAATTTGGTTAATATATAATCATATATTAACTAAATTATAACAGTTTACTAAATTCTCACCGAATTTGTTTTTATGATAATTTACTTGTATAATTGTACTGAATACAAGAAAAATCTACTTGTATATTTGTATTAAATTAATAACATTATCCACTGTGCTACATTGCTTTGGAATCCATGATTGTTGCGATGAACATTTAACTTTCTATGGGACCATAACAATTATGCAACTTGCATTTAGGTAGATACCGTTCGTACTTGACATTTTTCCATGTTAACATATGATTAACAATTACGCAACTGAATGCGCAAGACTGATCCTCGACTCAGTTTGCAACTGAAGTCGCAAACTGAGTCCAATTTGCAACTTCAATTGCAAACTGGATCAGTTTGCAACTGAAGTCGCAAACCGAGTCCAATTTGCAACTTCAGTTGCAAACTGGATCAGTTTGCAACTTCAGTTGCAAACTGGATCAGTTTGCGACTTCAGTTGCAAACTGATCCAGTTTGCAACTGAAGTTGCAAATTGGACTTCTCGAGCATAACTTCAGTTGCAAACTTCTGTTGCAAACTAGAAAGTGACGCAGCAGTCATACATCAGTCCGAGCCCAAACCGACATCAAAAAATAGAAGATGCCACACATGACACAACAGATTGAATGACAAGTGTGTCTTCTCTATGAACAGTCAAAGGCGCAGCTGCATCGAGTGCATTAGAAGATGCATGCACAGAATGTGCATGACTATGTACAGATTTAACACCAGCATTAGTTCGAGCAGCATTTACATGATCGGCCAGCGTAGATGGGGGGACAGAGCTCGACAACTGAGCATTCGATGACTTAGGAACCAATTCACTTGTCATAGTATTACATTGGGGAAATAGATGACCAAACGCACAACATTTGACACAACACGGAGGTTCATACTCGACTCAGTTTTAGCTTTAAACTATAATGAGCAAGTTTTAGCTTTAAACTACCAAAAATAAATTCATGTTTTGAATGCAAACAAAAAATATAATGAACTAACAAATTTTCTGACCATAAATGTACATATCGTACACTCTCTGGTTATCCTGAATGCATGAATTCCTTATATAATGGAGACCAAAAGCAGTATAACACACCATCATTCGCTAACCACTTAAAAGAGTTAATTAGGTATACATGCGGGCACTGATTTGCATCTACTTTACTGATTGGCATTTACGTAATCAATGTTTAACTATCGAATAGTTCATCAAAAAATAGGAGCAACATTTACCAAATACTTTCAGATCTCTGATCTTTTGCTTTAACTTGTCAAAAAGCTTTGCCGCAACCTGCAAAAATCAAATACTTTGTCACAAATGAGAAAACATGGTCCAACTTTTCTATAGTGTATACATCAAATACTTTGTCACAAATGAGAAAACATGGATTAAAACCGTATCACTTAAATTTATTTTATCTACCTTTTTCATAGACGCACTTCATCCATCTTAATGTATACATCAAAGATTTTCAGGCCATGTATATTCATATATCTCTACATGACAGTATTTATCCGTTGCCTTGCCATGCTGATTTTCAGCTATTTTATACATGCCAAACCATAACATTATAATACTTTCACAACTATAAACATGTAAATTTTTTATTCTTTGTACATAGGGTTTTTGCTGACATACAAAAGGGTTTATGAAAACTAATATAATACTGTGTAGTGAAATAGGCACGTGCATGCATCGATTTGCATATCATACTCATTTCACTAATACAGGACTGAACAAAACCTTTTAAAACCGCACTGATATGCAACATCAAACAGACACATTCAATAAAACTCATTCAAACTCTTATCTAACAACTACTCAGCATGGTTTTGGTTATTGTGGGAAACCGTAGCTATATATTATTTATATAGCATGTCCCATATATCAACACCAAACACAGACTTCCATATATGTGCATCCAATACACGTAATATACAAAAAAAGTATCTTGCGTATTATAAATTTATAGTATACAATTATATAGATTTCATCATTTTAATGTTTACACCGAGAATAACTTAAACAGTCAACAAGTTGTAATAACATTCTCATAACGAACAATACTACAATAGAATAGATTCAATGCTCAAACATATTAAACATAATAACTATTTATTGGTTCTCAAACACTGTTAATAAGCCGATTCTTTGGTTTTTCCTAACCCAGCCGAGTGCTTCCTCACCTATAATACAAACTTCTCAGATTGCGTCGTTTGAATGAGACACCCTAGGTGATTGCACGAGCAATTAATAGGGTCAGATTTAACATGTCTCGTGTGAGTGAATTTCATAAATTGTGTGGCATAAAAAAACACTGGTTCTACTTATAATGTATTTATACTATTACACATTTCATTTCTTTATCTCACAGTTGAAAGGGGATGATTCAACTAACATCTTATACCTGATTAAACAGATTCATGCTATTGGTTATATGCTTACTAATTAATACTCATATTATTCAGTTAATCACAAAGCACAGTAAGAAACTATTCGTAATAGACATAACATAAATAATTTCAGATCAGTCATATCTGTTCAATTTATTTAATCAACTTCATTCTTGACTGGCAAACTATTTTCTGATATGTATATACCCGCTCAGTTTCAGAATATCATAAGTGATTATATTAGTTAAGAAATGTGCAACTGTGAGTAAGTCACTAACACAAACATACATGTATGTGCGTCTGTGCCAATACATTGATTAGATACGATTTTGACAAGATTTTGCAAATTGATCTACAGACTACAGAAAATAAATTTTACGCAAAGCATGAATAACAAAATTTTGTTGAGCTATTTCACAAAATCAAAAGAAATAATTTCATGTTTTAATAGTTCTCCTCCTCGTCCATCACCTGTTTGCTTGTTTTGGATCATTAATTTGTTTAATGTTACTGCAAACAATGATGGATTTTCATTCGAACTTTTTTTTTCCGCCCCCATGATGTAAAATTTCTGCATACGCCCCTGCCTGCACCTAATATGTATTGTTCATATTCTATGATGATTAATATCCTACCCAACTGATTAAATATATGTGATGATGTATATCGAATTTTAATGTGTCTAATAACATATTTCCAGTTCATAAAGGGTACAGTTCCAATATTTACAGTCAATGTATGCAGTCACAATATTTACAGTCAATGTATGCAGTTCCAACAACCTATTTACTGGATAACATATTTAGTACAACAGGGCTCAGTTCCAATATGGTGGAGAGGAACTGCCCTTCCTAAGTTACAATTTTATACCATATTCCAGTATTTACAATCGATGTCCATATGCAAAATGCACAAACACAATATGAATGTCCTCAGTAACAAAACCAATGTAAATGGTCTCAGTAACAGACAATTTGAATGGCCTCATTTTAAAAGAGTTCGACAAAGAATAATGTTGGCACATAAATTCCACTCAACTCATGTATACATATCTAAATATACATACACAGGTGTCGGTGTATACGTCGACTTAATGACATATATGCAGCAACCACATAAGTAGATTTGGCCTTGAAATCATTATATTTTGAGCAAGGGCGAGGACAAAACAAAGCAGCTCCTCCCATTGCAAGGTAAAAATATCTTAAAGCTAAAGGTTGATTACTGACTACGGTTTTAACCAACAAAGTGAAGTGTAAAAAATCAGTAAATCACACATGCAACCATACACGAGATTTAACTGTTATGGTAAGTTCAAACTTAGGTTGAAACTTGAAATAAGTTTTACATGGTGTGGTTAACTCTTAACTGCAATTCTAGTGTTAAAGAAAAAATAACATAGGGGATAATATTGTACATCTGTGAGTTAACTTTGTATGGTTTTATCCATGCCATTTCTGTAGGGTACAACTGTGTATACATCCCACTAGCCATTCAATCACGCCTGTATTTGCTTTTATCCAAAGGATGGACTTTAGATGTTGAACGAGTAAACAAATACAAAATAGGGTAAATCAAACTTCATCACAGGCATTGAATCATATGCAGAATCGAGATTAAATCAGATTAAATCAGATCAAAATCAAAAATAAAAATCATACCAAATCAGTTTGTCCTTAGAGTAAGAAGCATCAGTTGATTTAACAAGTGGAAGCTGTCGACAGATCTGAAGTAGATAAAGAATCACGATGATATAAACAGTCATAAACATAACCCTAAAACATGGTATGGAAAGAAATATTCATCAAATAAAATCAAAATTTACCTGATTCGCAACCTGAGAGCGGTTCGAATTGATTAGAGCAGAAACTTTTTTTATTAAAGCACAAATTGATTAGGGCACGGGCAGAGGGAAATAAGAAAAAAGGGGGGAAATAAAAAAAACACGGGGGAAATGAGCGTGACTGGGAAATGAAAAAAGGGAGGGAGCACGTCTATTTTGGTGGGAAAGTTTTACACTAAGGTTGACTAAGTTTGATACGGACCAGAAATGAATCAAATTCAAGCTAGGTTATAAGCCCTTTCTAAATAGGTAGGCACGGCTCAGAACCCTCTCTAATTTAATACAGCTTTAGACCGTACCAAATTTAGAAGATAGGGGGTGGCAAAATAAGCTTTGTGGTGTAGTATGAGTTGTGGTGTAAACCTGCCCGGAACCGACCGGCACATCCAGTAACCACAACAATACATGTCTAATGTGAGAGGTTAGTGCATCAAGCCCAGAAAAGTCTGAGGTTAGACTGAGTTGTGGTGTAAACCTGCCCGGAACCGACCGACACATCCAGTAACCACAACAATACCTGTCTAATGTGAGTGGTTGGTGCTTTAATTAATTAATTAATTAGTTAAAGCTCATGAACAATCAAGCTAGAAATGGTGAGGTTAAGTAATTAAGGAAACACTTAACCAACTTAACAAGACAAGAGTGGTGAGGTTAAGTAATTAAGAAAACACTTAACCAACTTAACATGTGAACAAGACAAGATTGGTGGGGTTAAGTAATTTAGAGAACACTTAGCCAAATCAACATGTTAACTAGGCAAGATTGATAGGGGTTAAGTCAAGTCAATAACACTTAACCAATTTAACATGTTGACTAGAAAAACCCTAGTAACGGGGACCCATTTCAGCAGTAACCCGCATGAACGTATCAAGGTACCCTGAACTAGGCAGGGTGGGGCACGATCACTGGGCTGAATATAAGCGATCAAAAAGGCGGCGGTTAGGTGCGTTAGTGTAGGTTCTGACGGAGTACGGGCGTGCATGGGCTCCGGAGTGGAAAAAAGCAGGCACTGGGCACCAGGCGTACACTTGTGCATCTAGAATCGTGTCAGGGGTTGCCATTATAGGACTTGATACACCCTATAATGGAACCAGCACAAGTACTTTATAATCAGTGGGGCCGCATGACACCGAGAATACATGAATGCGAGTAGGAGCCGATCAATACATGAATGGGATCACTTTATCATGAACATACGTTGCTAGTTAAACAAGTTCTTCGTGGGTGCAGAGAAGTAAAAGTGGGTGCGATAGCCAAATCTAGTTAAGTCTTACCTTATCTTGTTTTAGGACTAATCTATCTTTGTGGTATCATTTTAAGTTCAGTTTATTCATGTCACAGTCTTTTACTTGTTTACATGCTATTAAATAACTGGGCTTACCAGATTATGTCTGACTCATTTTCCTTTCGCCTCTTTTCTTCCGTCCCCTCCCTCGGTCTACAGGGAGGAACACTTCTGCTTGACCGGATCAAATCAAAGCTTGAAGACTGTAGATGTAAGGCTTGGACTTTCCTTTTTGAGCTATGGCTGTGGTCAGAGACATGTTGGGGATTTATGTCATTTTATTTTCAGTATTGCTTCTTTATGTTTTCAAGACAGATGTAATAATTTGGAAGATTGAAACTATTTGTTGAAATGTTGTATTGAACAAGTATTTATGGAACGAAGATTGGTTTCTTCTCCGCTGCTTTAATTATCCACTGCTTTAATTATCTATCTTGTAATTTATTAGTATCTTGTACCTTAAAATGCTCCATCGAAGTTAAGGCATTCCCTTTGAGAGTGACCTTAACGGAGGTGGGGTGTTACAATTTGGTTCTTCATTTCCAAACTTCACCTCCTACTTTTACAGTTGTGACATACAGTCTCCACCATTATCTTGAATACAAGCCCATTTTGTGAGTTTAGACTTCACCCTCCTCACATAGTAAATGTGAGAATAAGCTACACCACTGACTTCCCATATGCCTGTTGACCACCACTACACCGTACAAAACCCCATGCCATATACTTTTCCCTCGTCATGGCACCTTCCTAGTTCAACAGATAGCGTTCCCTTTTGTATTAATATTGCTACTGTGTTTCCGCTCCATCAACGACTACTAAACCCAAAACCAAAGTATCATTTTCCTTCCACTAGCCAGAGCCTATTCCAGTTAAATATGTAGCCTCCAACACTTGCTCGCGTCCCACTCTCCTGTATAATTTAATCCCATTTCCGTGATTTACTCTTCCTTCCATCCTTCATGTATAAAGTATGCAACTACAAGATCCACTTCAAAGACTTCGGCCAACTCCATAAAACAATCTGCACCTTCTTACATACCCCGTTCCAGGATCCGCCACCCATCCAATGCTGGCCTTATGTCTCCATGTCCACCTGTCGCTTGTCTCTACACCATGCCGGACCCGCAACCCTCCTTCTACAACTAAACCCATACACAACACCACACTCTCTCTCTTTCCATGCCGTGAATAATCCTCTAGATTATGTACCCACGTGAAAATATGGCTTCTAAACATATATGCAGGTGGGATCACGATAAAGTTTTCGTGGCATTTAGTTTGGTGGAAGAGGACATCTGAGAGAAAAGAAGGTGGATTCAACATTTATGCTAGAGAACAAAATGGAGCGGTTTGGGTTGTTTTTATACACATATATATATATATAGATAGCGTTACTTGGTTGTTAAGTAGTGTACAGGAGAGCTAGGTGCTTAGGCGTTAAGATAGATGGATATTAGTTTAATATATATTGTAAAATTAAGACTTAAGAAAGGGACGGTGTAGGGTAGGATGATGGCTCTGCATTTAAATTTTCCCTTAATCCTATGTGTTAGGTGTATGGTTTCCTATATGTTAGGTGAATTGTTTCGGTAGGAATATGGTTGGCTATACACGCATGCATTAATTAATTTATATAAAACAAAATGTAGTAATCCAAAAGAGATGCAGACAACGGAAAGAAGAGTGGACGACAAGTGTTGATGGGAAGAAAGGCCATGCTGAAGAACCGGGTTTTCTTTGTTTAAATATTTTAAGGGTACGTTGAGATATAGTAGCTTATACGTGTGCCACGATATTTATTTTAGGTTTTGAAAGCTTGTATAACCCGTTATTCAAAATTATGTTCATGTACCAGTTGCTACAGACAAAAATAAATATAAAGTTGTGACCAGTGGGGTGCCACGATCTCGAAAATATAATAACATCGGTAGATTAACTCATATTGTGAAACCCCAAAATACTGATACAGGGTGCAAAATACTCCAAATAAAAAGTTGCTTATTTTACGAAATAAAAATTATAGTAAAATTCTAAAAATTAAATTATAACTACATCTCAAAAGAATCTTGTCCAAATTCGAATCCGATATTTAAATATATTTAAATAACCGTTATGGCCATAAATGAATATGCCGCTACTTTTCTGAATATTTATTTGGACAAAACTTACAATTTATAATCCAAAATTTCGATTTTTCACTTCCTTTAGAGAAATATGGTTCAAGGGATTCAAACGTTTCTTGTTTCGAAGAAATCCGATTTATAACAAATCCTGTACACTCTGTTGAAGTTCAGAACGTTAAATTACGAACTACCGCGATATTACGGGCTCGATTATATTTAATATATATTTTTATACGTTCAACTTCATTTTAATTAATATATAAATCCACTTATATTACGAATTCAATATTTAAACTGATTTAAATATTCAAATACAAACCGATAAAAATGCGGGACATTATATTCCTTCCCCCTTAAAAGAAATTCGTCCTCGAAATTACTAAGGTTGGGAAAATGCTACAATCCTATTATAACTAGATTAAAGATCTTTTTTTTTACTTCTTGATTCTAGTTTCAACTGAACCGATTAATTCTAATTAATTTTTTTATTAACAAATACTCTCAGACATTTTGAAATTTTCCTAACAGCTTAAATTTTCGGAGAATTTCGCCAGCATCTCCTCTGCATGACTCATTCGTTATTACTACTGCTTGCCACTCTGGGCCTTCTCCAATTTCCAAAGAAAATTAAACAATCAAACGGCTTTTCAAAGTAGCTCAAAAATCTCATACCCAAATATAATGTAAACTTATACTTTTTTATCGGGCATTCAACTCTTTTCTATTCCATTTGTTGCCCTATCAGCATATACTGATGCATTTCCATTTGATCTCCAATCAACTTATTCCTCAATCCAATCATTCGCTTATGCTTAAGCCAATTCCCTTTCAAATTTCAATTCCAGACTCTTACTCAGTAATCAAATTTCACAACCGAGTTTGGTTCCATTCCAAATCTTAATTCATAAATTCAACTAATTTTCCAAGTTAAATCCTACTCCATTTCGATTTCCATCTAATCGATTACAATTCAATTCCAATTTTACTTTAGTACCATTTTCCATCAAATTTAATTTCTCCTTAACTGGTTTTATTAATCTCCATTTGCTTTGACAACCTTTACTTAACTTTATAAGTAGAATTTAATTCCATCATTACAAATTCATCTTGTATACTTGTTTTAATTCAAAATAATATCATCCCGGGAGTTTTTAAGCAACATTGCCTTTCTAGAATAAATATTCCTTTTCAGGATTCAAAATAATTTTTTTCTCAAAGCAATTTTAAAACAATATCTTATGGTAGTAATCCATCACTTTAGAAACTCGAAAATGAACACCGATGATGCTGCGCAGTCATCATCGAAATTATTTCCCAGCGATCGAAGTGAGTTCAATACTATATCACTTCTAAAACTTATTTCCAAACACTTTCATTCTGGAATCACTTCAAAATATCATTTACAATGCTTGGAAAACATTTCCAAAATCTCCCAGGATTTAAATTTTCCATATATTCAATTCAAAATTCATTTACAACACCTTTCCAAGTTTCTAGAGTTTTATTTCAATTCTGGTTTTAAACTCAGATTTAATCCGTTTGATTCTAGATATTATATTACAGTTATACGAATTCTGATTGGTTATTTATATAACCATCTTAATTATAATCTTATGCAATTATAATAACAACCAACACATTTAATATATATAATAATGATTCCAATATATTTTACTTCTTTTTATATAAAAATATATTTTGGGTAAAATTATTTCATTTACCCAGCTTGTTAAAACAATACTATGTTGAATTTCTCTGTTCGAGCATTTATAAATCACTATCGACCACGTTAGCTAAACGCGTCGATCTCGAATTTATATACCACTCAACAGATCAATCATCACAATATAAAACAGTTTTATATTGATTTACAAATACACGCTCTTATATATACACTCAAAATCAATCTAGAGTATTACTAAATCAATCTCTATTGAGTTATGACACAGAGCCAAGGTAATAGCCTAACCTTTAGTTCTGATACCAACTATAAAGGCTCAAAAATCTGTACCAATTTGAACTGACTATTATTCTACACATTTAACTCAAAGTGCACGAAAATACCGATCTTTAATTGAAAGAAATAACAGGATGAGAAAGATAAGATAGAACTGATAAAACAGAAGAAGAAGAACACGACTGAACAGAATCAGAGTAAACACGAATCTCACAGCGGAACAATAAAATATATTACATAACAAGTTTTGAAATACAAATCTGAATTTGTATATATACATACCATATCAGAACATAAATCATATACATCATAGTGGAAATAATCTCTAATAACTAATCAGTGAAGTCTCATTCTTCGAGCTCCTACAAATGCATCTGTAAAAGATTGAAACGCTTGACTGCCCGTACAAATTTGGGCACCCAAGAGTTTAGGGAAAATACAAATAAAATAAACTCTAGGTTAGTCATCTAACTGGTGTGAGTAAACTTCAAGCATATTGTTTAACTTTGGAAAATCCTTTGAAACAAAATGATATTAGTAAGACCATCCCACACGTAAACATGGACGGTTTTTACCTCACTATAATCCAAAATACTTGATTTCAAATTCCAGTGATATTATAATATTGTCTAATGAAGTAAATATCAAAATAGCAGAACGCTTGCATCTCACGCTCCACATATATATGGTATAAAATCATAAACCGCAGGGAGCTTATTGGGGAATGGATTCCAACAGACAAGGTATGGGATCACCTTCCGATCAGTGTACTCTAGAGGTATACACCTGGGTTCAACAAGAACGTCTTGCAACCCGGCCACACATGACCGACCATTCATTTAGCTTGAGTGTATCAAATATATTGCCATCCACGGTTGTTGGCCATTCAACCGTAATCCGACGATACAGAATCGAAAAGAAGAATAGATACGAATTTTCTCTAGATCGATGAAAGTACACCCTGCTTGGGTATGACCCAACTAGCTATGCTGCCCGCCCGATTTCTGTCATTTCCCGGTTGTGAGGCTAAAGGCTACGTCTATCTTTCAGAACATCTGATCATCATTCACTTTGAATGCTACATCGTCAAACCCGTCAATTCACTAATCGATTTCCAAAAATATCGCGGGTATAAAAAGGTAAGAGGAACGAATTCCTCCTCCACCATACGTTATACCTTTAAGAGATCTACCGTACGTGACTTATTAGGTATACTCTGTCATACACTCGTGCATACAAGTTGTCTTGGGACTGGACAAACAGGAAACACCATTCTGGAACAGAACGACCCTTGCATTTCACTCCGTCTTCAATTGTCTTCAGCATAATCTAATTTGCAGCACTTATGCCCATATGGAGTTGTTTTTGGATAATATATCCAACTAGTCTCTCTGTATTAACACCGATGGTCAAAACACTTCGATAGTAGGTTATTTAACTATCGAAGTTAAAACAAACATCCATTCCAATGTATAACTAAACATCACACAATCACTGACACCTTTTATTTAACATTCATTTTTATTATTCAAATTCGCATATCTTACTAGATATTTCTCAAACCCCGTTTTAGCCTTTACACACTTCTTGGAAAACATTCCCAGTTATTATAAACTCTTATTTTCCCATGTTTCAGAAAATATCCGTTATTAACGTTCGAAGCAATACCATTCTTTTCGCCTTCTTTATTTTCTACACTTGGATAATATACCCTATCTATATTGGAAAAATATTTCCAATTTCATTATAAACATCTTAATCTGCCAAACGTTCACTTTTAAAACATTATTCACTTTAAAATGTGAAAATCATCCTTATTATAGAAATCTGAACGCCTTTATCAAAATAACTCTTTATTTAAGTAATGAATACCCTTATCTTGTTTACCGAAATCTCTTTCATAATTTATATTCCCATTCCACTTTATAAACTCTATTTCTAAGTCAACTTCTTGTTAAATCAATATCAAGTTTATAACTAAATATTGATTACATATCCTATTATAATTTATTGGTTTAAAACTAAATATTAACTATCCTATCAGATTATAATTTCTAAAAATAATTTACTTTAACACATTCGACATCGTCGAATTATAGTTCCTATTCCTGGCAGTGTTATTTAGTTCTAATCATATCCTAAACATCGAAATGATGTCATCATTTCTGAAACGATTCTCCAATTTCCCTTTCTAAACTCATTCTTATACTTCGATGGAAAAACATTGTTACTTATTACTTTAGATTAAGTGGATTTTAAACCAAACTGTTTTCACTTCCTAGGGAGTAGTGCTATATATAAAAGTCACGCTTAAGCTTGGTCAACAACGTTAATATATCATTAGAGTTCAAGACTTGCAATACGCTATAATATCCCCTTTTAAAACTGTGACGGCCCGCCCCGCACACGCCGACATTTCCTCCGAAAGTGCGCTGTACACATGCCCGACTAGCACGGAACGGTTGCCAAAGAAAGGAAAGAAGAGAATGAACTAATCAAGAACCTGTAGAATGTCTCACAGCGCATGGGATAAAATATAATAACAACATACTTGACATAAAACAGGCGCGACAGTGCATAAGCTGAAAACTAAAACTACACATCATAGCAGCGGAAATCCAAATACAGCTTATGTTCCACATTACCATTATTACAACTTTTCAAACAGTCTCAAAAGCAAAGCAAAGGAAAAAGGTACACTAATAATGCCCAAAGTAGCGACCCGCAGCGACACAGGGAGAATATCTATATATATCATACGTGGAAGCCTCCTGCGCGTCTCCGGTACAGCTACTCGTGCATCACCAGCTAACATGTCTCTAGTCTGCTCGTTTAGGAGCACCCAGAGTAATAAGAAGAGACATAAAACTCTGGGTCAGACAAAAGTCTGGTATGAGCGATAAGCAGCAGAACAGTACAATAATAGGTATACTAAACCATACCTGAACCTGCAACCAAAGAGTTAGCACTCCATACTGTACAATGCTCTGAGGTACCACTAACACAAGGTGTAAAGAATACAGGGGTGGGGTGTGCATGTCATAGTGATGGCAAACAAATCAAGCATAGCAACCATCCTCACATCTCTCACTCAGTGCGTAAAGAATACGATGTCTACTACTTCGATCACTGGACCCATCGAGGTAATGACGGAGTTCGACTTGTACAACTACTACTACCACCAAGCTTATCCCATGGAATCATGACCAAACATTTTCAAATGACCCCACTTCATTGGTCTATAGGCCACTAGTCGTACCTAGGCCACTGTGGCCCTGAATCCGTCCACGTACCTCCCATACAAAATGATCCAAAGTCATAGACATCGACAACCCTTAGCACACGTCCTGCAGCAAAGTCCAATCATGAAGTTAACTCATTGGTTCCCAACTGGATCCTGAGTATAAACTTCCCACTTGGACTACCTTTGCATCTCAGGTTTTGGTCTTCTCCATTTCACTTTGCTTCAGGTCATGAGCATCAACATCGGATCGGGTCGGGCCCCATCCAAGTTGGTTCAGTTCGTGATAACCACCATGCTTCAGATCAGTTCACACATGCCTCCTTTGGTTCGAATAGTGAGCACCCACTGGGTTCGGATCGTGCATGCTCCAAAGCATCAAGTCGTGGCGCTACATCGGTTCAGGTCGTGCTCTCCCTTCGGATCGTGATGGTTCGGATCGGCCAAGCTCTGGGTCAGTTTATGACTTCAACTCCAGGTCGGGAGCGCCATCTGTGAGTGGATCGGTTCGGAGGAGCGGCTCGTGGCGCATGGGAGCGATCCGATCCGGGTCCTATACTGTAACACCCCGCCTTCGCTAGGGTCACTCGCAAAGGAATGCACTAGCTTTAGAGGGGCATTATTGGTAAACATGCACAGAAATATCACAAGACAGAACATATATAAATAGCGGAAGTAAAATCAAACTTTCATAACATGAATAAATAAGGTCTAAAGCCTTTTACATCAGAGTACATCAAAACCTGTCTTGCAATAATAAAGAAGCATAAAAACCTTTTCATGAATTATTCCCCAAGTAAAAACAGTAAAGTAGCCATAGCCAAGAGAAGTCCAAGCCATCCATGATGACCTTCAGGCAGAAGAAGTCCGAACCAAACAGCATTGTTTCCTCCCTGTAACCTGGGGGGGGAAACGGAAGAAAAGAGGCGAAACAAAATGGGTCAGTCAAAAAGACTGAGTAAGTCCTATCTACTTCCAGTATAAAAACAGGTAAAGGTAACATGACATGCATAAACTGAAAGTAAACATAAGGATAACTACAAGATAGATAAGCCAGGACAGCCGGTTGAACTACTGTGGCAGGGTAAACCAAGGTATCATGATAAACTGCGGTGTTATGATAAGTCAAGGTATCACATCGTCGGATTTCTATCGAGTACATTACCCCAAGGTATCTACCCCGTCTAACATCCCACGGTATCTATTAAGTATATTCTTCCTAGTCCTAACATGTATATTTGCTCTGCACCTCTCGTACTAGTATCCCTACCCGCGTCATGTGTTAACCGTGAATGTCCCTTGCCCAAAGTCGTGCAATGGTCCATGTCAACCTAATATACCGCATATATAGGTTACTCAAAATCATATGTTTCTTTCCAGGTATATAAGTTCAGTCCTTCGCCGTACCTCATACGGGCTTCCTCATGTCGTATTTTCCTTGAAATCGTTTGGGCTGTCACCCTTGTTCTAGCTAGGTTCTTCCATATGGATCATTGTTTAAACTACTAGGACTTACGCCACCTAGCACCACTAGGGATTACGCTTACCTATTGCACGCTTTCGTATTTCGGTTTGGGTTAAACCACCTAGGCCACTAGGGATTACGCTAACCCTCAACCGCGCCCTTTTTCCCACGCATTCATCGTGAATCGTTTTTCTATAACTGTATGCACATGTATCACATCGTGCCATCCGAGTCCTGTCACCGACCAAAACAAGAAATACAGGACTCGGTCGGGAGCTTTAGATTTATCTGCCGATGCAGATGCTAAGGTCTGCTTTTCTACACGTGGCTATGGTCCCACGAGACCCCTCCCTCAACTAGCGAAAGGCAACACAAGAGAAAATCTTGCATGAGAACTACACTCCGGCCAGCCCACATCCTACGGCCTACCTCACCCATAATTAGATAGCAATTATGGTCTGTTGGGTGTTCCCTGCCTTTCCGTATGTACACGCTTGACTCAAGATGGTAGATGATCGGCGAACTTGCTATCTCGGGCACCTTATGTATCCGTCGACTCACTGCTATCCACCCCAGTCTTTAGGTCGCTCGCATAGCAACCAAGGCATATTCTTGGTTCTTCTACCGCAGACCTCAACCTCTTGTGAGCCCAGGATGATCATCTGCGACCTCACAGAGGGATACCAAGAATATCCTCACGTTCCCCGAAGCCGCTGCTTCGTTACCCAGTTCGCTGGAGCCTTTATCTAAATCAGATAGCCTGCTCCTACGCGTATACTTGAACGATGACCTACCGTATCGGGTTACTCATCTATCTAAGAAGTGGTCCAGGTTTCCTTGACTAAGAATTATTACTTAGTTTCCCTTAACTAAGGTTTACCACTTAGCCTTATTTCCATTATCCTTGTTAACTATGGTTATTTACCTAATCCTCCGAATTAGGGTTTATCTAATGGGTTAAGTGTCACTTAAGTTCATAACTTAGCCCGTCTACAAACCATGTCAAAATTGGCTAAGTATCCAAGTCCAAGACTTAACCCTACAAACCATGTGTCAAGTTGGCTAAGTATATTAAGCAATCCATAACTTAACCTCGTCTAATTATCATTTTAGATTGGTTAATTATATAAATTAACTGGACCTTGTCAAATTACCGAGTCATATCGGTCAAGCGCATTCAAACGATTCGTGACTTAGCCTTATCATGTTTTCACGTTAGATTGGTTAAGTATAGGTTAACTTAACCTCATCAAATTAACGAGTTGGATTAGTTAAGTATAGGTCACTTAACCTCATCGAATCATCGTGTTAAATTAGTTAAGTGTTTAACTTAACCCCATTAAATTACCAAGTTGGATTAATTAAGTCTAGGCTAACTTAACCCCATCCGATTACCATGTTTAGATTAGTTAAGTCTACTCTTAACCCCATCCATTAACTGTATTATACGGTTAAGTGTCATTAAGAAAATTTACTTAACCTTATCACGTTGTCGTGTTGGATTGATTAAGTGTTGGTTAACTTAATCCCGTCCACCATTCGTATAAAAATGGTCAAGTGTCATTAGGCAAATCAAGTTACTTACCCTACCCAAGCTTATCATGTTTTGTTAAGTATCATTAGCCTAATCAAATTACTTAACTCATTTTGTCCATGTCATATTTGGTTAAGCCTCATTACTCAAATTAACTTAACCCTATCATGTGGCATTAATTATTTAATGCACCCCAACCTCTCACATTAGACTTTGTTGTGGTTACTAGTTAAGCCGGGCGGGTCCGGGTAGATTTACACCACAACTTGGTCTAACCTCGGGTTCAAGCACAACATGACCAACTTCTCACATTGAGTCCTATTGTTTGCAACTACTAGTTAGGCCGGTCGGTTCCGGGTAGTTTTACGTTGCAAACTCAACCCAACCTCGAGTTGGCCAATTTCATGTTTAGTCTAGTATCATATCCATAGTCAAGTTTTCAAGCAATTGGGTAGACCTAACTTAATAGGTAAATTCCCAATGGGTAGACCTAACTTAATAGGTAAATTCCCAAGCTTATGTTTATGCATATTTACATGTTAACTTACATGCTATATTCAATGTTGCATGTTGTCATGTTATACCCATTTAACCCAAATCATGTTTCACATCATATTTCATGGAACTTCAAGTTAAGTTTCTCATGTATATTCACGCTCGTCTAACCTAACCCCAAAACGTGTTTCCAACGTAAGTATAGACGAGTCAACATAGTAGGAATAATATGACTACAAATTGGCCTCGAACATGCATAGTGTCATAAAAAGGGTTTTGGCCACAAACACACAAAATGTCACAAGGGAATTCGGCCACAACATGCATATTATCAAAAAGGGTATGGCCATAAACATGCACAACTTAAAAGAGGGGATTGGCCATAAGCATGCATAATCTCATAAAGGATTTGGGTTCCTAAACATGCATAAGCCCCAAAATCTTGCCTTAGCCAATGTTTCACACATAAAGTGGTTCCTAAAGGTTCATGCTAGCATTTCATGCATAAAGATCCCAACTTGCAAGTTAAACTAGGTTATGCATAACATGAGAGGCATGATTAAGTCACTCACATGGCCTAAAATCATAAACATGAACACAAGAGGCAAGGTAAGGTTCATATAGGTTCGCATAATCATGTTTAGCCTCATTTTATCCCATGTCATTATCAAAACTACCGTTTCCATCTAAAAGTAGCTAGAACTTACATAGCATGACAAGAGGA
The DNA here is from genome assembly GCA_030737875.1 of Allium sativum. Classification (NCBI taxonomy): domain Eukaryota; kingdom Viridiplantae; phylum Streptophyta; class Magnoliopsida; order Asparagales; family Amaryllidaceae; genus Allium; species Allium sativum. Next base: position 842,102,800 of record CM060926.1, read on the forward strand.
CTAGGAGCATGAATCGTTTTGGCGAAGAAAGGTGGCTCCTTTGATGAAGATTCGCCATGAAACTCGCATAGCAACGTCGATTTGGCCTTGATTTGGTGTAGCAAGCTTGCACCTTTTGATTTGAACTTGATTTGAGTGCATAAGCTCTAGGGATTTGAGATGGAGGCCATGATCACTTTGCATTTGGGCAGCACTTCGTGGAGAGGGTGAGTTATGAGGGTTTAGGGGGGGGCTTAGGGGTGTTTTTATAGAGATTAGGATAGTTTTAGGCCCTTAGATTAACCCTAGGATAGATTAGGACCATCAGATCTCGGAAGCTTCCAGAACCAGCCCAAGAACAAGACCAGGTGAGACAAACAGGTGCACCAGGTTGCTTGCCCCGGCCACCCCCTGTCGACAGGCAAGTCGACAGGGCTGTCGACTGGGTCTGGGCCCAAGTCGACAGGCCTGTCGACATAGCCTAGGCGGGAAACTTCCCGCCTGGCCCCAGATCTGATTTCCAAAACTGTTTCCGAAATTCAAATTTCCCGAAAACTTCTTTGGGCCTTATCCGGGTCGTACGGACTCCGATTTTCGAAAACTCGCACTCTATTTCGCGTATTTTTCCGAGACGAACGCAATGGCATAGCCCGTTTTACTTGATTCAGAATTTAAAATTAAATTCTGCCTTGATTCTCGTTTTAACATGTTATCGAAATACGAGTTGTTACATTCTCCCCACCTTTTAGGATTTCGTCCCCGAAATCTCTAAGTTAGGAAGAGCATATCCTACCATCCATCATCCATCTACTCAAAACATCATCCACAAGCAACCATTGTCCTTAGATGATTTCTAATGCTGTATGAATATATGCAAAACGTGTGTGTACATGTTCCTTAGCTAATGCTAATGATCAGGCCTGAATAATCTTTCTAATGCAAAAATATGTATAGTGCCATGAATCCAACATGTATGCAAATAGTCCTAGTCATATAGATACTATATGCGTGCACAATCGTTCAACCATATGCAACATCCGCATGATAACACATTCAGTTTCATCCATAAACAAGTATAAATACTCGTGCATATGCAATATGAAATGTGACCGAGTCGAGCTAATATCTAATGTAAATTCGCGCATCCACGAGCAACCACTTGCAACCATTTGCAACCATATCAACCATAACATGTTTCAAATACATGTTTACATCCAAAGCGTTCTACCTAGGATTCCCTGAAACAGGGTCGAGGAGATAAACAGGACAAACTCCTTACGGGGTTTGTAACTGAAAATAGGACCGCGAGGATGTCCACAAAAGATAGCCTACAAGTAAGCACTCCCAAAAAGAGATATCATGCGCGTATCTAGTCTTCAGTCTCCTGATTCGCATTACTTTGAGCTTCGTTCCTTCGTGCCTTGATCGCCCCTTTTTACTTCATGATTTCGCAGCTTCTTATTTCCTGTTTCCATAACATGAGTTGGAACTCATTTCTTCGTCGCCTCTCGTTCCACCTGCACTTATCCTTTTCCTAGAATACTTGACGCAAACATGACTGCGTACTCATGATCTCATGCAAGCTTTCCAAAATTCACTAGTGAATCTCGGACCTCGTACCCTAAGGTATTCCATGTAGAAGAACTTTCTCTTGGAAGTAAACAGATGCCATCCAGGTTATCAAGCGCACTTACTAGGGTGATTTCTATAACCCATGCATAAGTGAAATAAACCATCCGTCTTATCGGTGAACACCACTCGATCGGGCTTCCAATTTCCAATAGAGGTATCAAGGGATTCTAGGTAACGAGCCATGACAGAACCCAAAAGGTTACACGAGATTTCGAGGGTATCACCAAGATGAGTCGAGAATCTAACTACCCTCTTTCCAAAACCGAGAATGGCACCCCTTGCTGGATAACCTCTTCATCCCTAGAATCCATCCATAGCTTATAAACATAAGCATTATTTCCAAGCTCAATACTTGGCATAGACATTCTCAAATCCAAACAAGTCATGAATAAATGGACCGATCTTCCAATAGGACTTGAGACAAAAACGGGATCCTCTATTATACTAGTACTAAGGTGCAGAGACTCAACTATCGAAGCGGACTTAAAAAGATGCGGTGATCAAAACAAAGTCCCGACAGGACGATAGAGAAGAAAAGCTAAACCTTTAACAAGATCGCTACCCTCCTTCTGAGGTACCCTAGAAATGAGAGCATACTATTGCCCTCCGAATGATCTTGTCCCTGTTCCATGATACTTAACTATCTATCCCGTTTCACTATGCCAAAGGTACCCTCTCGTCATGGGTTTCATTGTTCACCTTTCTCCCTCCTTTTAGGACTCAGCCATACCAACATGTTGCTTATCCCTGAGCTCGTATCCTTTATCCTTGTTCTTACTATCCTTTCATGCATAACTCTGCAACGGTCTCTCGAGAACCACCTCCATCGTACGGGAAACACTTACGCAGCTAGAAAGACTAGTCGCAGTCAAAACCACTGTGACTACAGATGGAGGAAAGAAAGGAAAAGAGATTCAATCAAGGAAACAAGGATAATGCTAATGGCCTTTGGGGAATAGCCTTTTTCTTTTTAAAAGAAAATTTTCTTGAAAAATGCTTCTTTGTGAACGGTTTTTCAAATAATTTTCAGAAGGTCTTTAAAAACTTTTGCCCAGTCTAGTAACCTTCTGCTCTGATACCAAATGTAACACCCCGCCTCCGCTAGGGTCACTCGCAAAGGAATGCACTAGCTTTAGAGGGGCATTATTGGTAAACATGCACAGAAATATCACAAGACAGAACATATATAAATAGCGGAAGTAAAATCAAACTTTCATAACATGAATAAATAAGGTCTAAAGCCTTTTACATCAGAGTACATCAAAACCTGTCTTGCAATAATAAAGAAGCATAAAAACCTTTTCATGAATTATTCCCCAAGTAAAAACAGTAAAGTAGCCATAGCCAAGAGAAGTCCAAGCCATCCATGATGACCTTCAGGCAGAAGAAGTCCGAACTAAACAGCATTGTTTCCTCCCTGTAACCTGGGGGGGAGGAAACGGAAGAAAAGAGGCGAAACAAAACGGGTCAGTCAAAAAGACTGAGTAAGTCCTATCTACTTCCAGTATAAAAACAGGTAAAGGTAACATGACATGCATAAACTGAAAGTAAACATAAGGATAACTACAAGATAGATAAGCCAGGACAGCCGGTTGAACTACTGTGGCAGGGTAAACCAAGGTATCATGATAAACTGCGGTGTTATGATAAGTCAAGGTATCACATCGTCGGATTTCTATCGAGTACATTACCCCAAGGTATCTACCCCGTCTAACATCCCACGGTATCTATTAAGTATATTCTTCCTAGTCCTAACATGTATATTTGCTCTGCACCTCTCGTACTAGTATCCCTACCCGCGTCATGTGCTAACCATGAATGTCCCTTGCCCAAAGTCGTGCAATGGTCCATGTCAACCTAATATACCGCATATATAGGTTACTCAAAATCATATGTTTCTTTCCAGGTATATAAGTTCAGTCCTTCGCCGTACCTCGTACGGGCTTCCTCATGTCGTATTTTCCTTGAAATCGTTTGGGCTGTCACCCTTGTTCTAGCTAGGTTCTTCCATATGGATCATTGTTTAAACTACTAGGACTTACGCCACCTAGCACCACTAGGGATTACGCTTACCTATTGCACGCTTTCGTATTTCGGTTTGGGTTAAACCACCTAGGCCACTAGGGATTACGCTAACCCTCAACCGCGCCCTTTTTCCCACGCATTCATCGTGAATCGTTTTTCTATAACTGTATGCACATGTATCACATCGTGCCATCCGAGTCCTGTCACCGACCAAAACAAGAAATACAGGACTCGGTCGGGAGCTTTAGATTTATCTGCCGATGCAGATGCTAAGGTCTGCTTTTCTACACGTGGCTATGGTCCCACGAGACCCCTCCCTCAACTAGCGAAAGGCAACACAAGAGAAAATCTTGCATGAGAACTACACTCCGGCCAGCCCACATCCTACGGCCTACCTCACCCATAATTAGATAGCAATTATGGTCTGTTGGGTGTTCCCTGCCTTTCCGTATGTACACGCTTGACTCAAGATGGTAGATGATCGGCGAACTTGCTATCTCGGGCACCTTATGTATCCGTCGACTCACTGCTATCCACCCCAGTCTTTAGGTCGCTCGCATAGCAACCAAGGCATATTCTTGGTTCTTCTACCGCAGACCTCAACCTCTTGTGAGCCCAGGATGATCATCTGCGACCTCACAGAGGGATACCAAGAATATCCTCACGTTCCCCGAAGCCGCTGCTTCGTTACCCAGTTCGCTGGAGCCTTTATCTAAATCAGATAGCCTGCTCCTACGCGTATACTTGAACGATGACCTATCGTATCGGGTTACTCATCTATCTAAGAAGTGGTCCAGGTTTCCTTGACTAAGAATTATTACTTAGTTTCCCTTAACTAAGGTTTACCACTTAGCCTTATTTCCATTATCCTTGTTAACTATGGTTATTTACCTAATCCTCCGAATTAGGGTTTATCTAATGGGTTAAGTGTCACTTAAGTTCATAACTTAGCCCGTCTACAAACCATGTCAAAATTGGCTAAGTATCCAAGTCCAAGACTTAACCCTACAAACCATGTGTCAAGTTGGCTAAGTATATTAAGCAATCCATAACTTAACCTCGTCTAATTATCATTTTAGATTGGTTAATTATATAAATTAACTTGACCTTGTCAAATTACCGAGTCATATCGGTCAAGCGCATTCAAACGATTCGTGACTTAGCCTTATCATGTTTTCACGTTAGATTGGTTAAGTATAGGTTAACTTAACCTCATCAAATTAACGAGTTGGATTGGTTAAGTATAGGTCACTTAACCTCATCGAATCATCGTGTTAAATTAGTTAAGTGTTTAACTTAACCCCATTAAATTACCAAGTTGGATTAATTAAGTCTAGGCTAACTTAACCCCATCCGATTACCATGTTTAGATTAGTTAAGTCTACTCTTAACCCCATCCATTAACTGTATTATACGGTTAAGTGTCATTAAGAAAATTTACTTAACCTTATCACGTTGTCGTGTTGGATTGATTAAGTGTTGGTTAACTTAATCCCGTCCACCATTCGTATAAAAATGGTCAAGTGTCATTAGGCAAATCAAGTTACTTACCCTACCCAAGCTTATCATGTTTTGTTAAGTATCATTAGCCTAATCAAATTACTTAACCCATTTTGTCCATGTCATATTTGGTTAAGCCTCATTACTCAAATTAACTTAACCCTATCATGTGGCATTAATTATTTAATGCACCCCAACCTCTCACATTAGACTTTGTTGTGGTTACTAGTTAAGCCGGGCGGGTCCGGGTAGATTTACACCACAACTTGGTCTAACCTCGGGTTCAAGCACAACATGACCAACTTCTCACATTGAGTCCTATTGTTTGCAACTACTAGTTAGGCCGGTCGGTTCCGGGTAGTTTTACGTTGCAAACTCAACCCAACCTCGAGTTGGCCAATTTCATGTTTAGTCTAGTATCATATCCATAGTCAAGTTTTCAAGCAATTGGGTAGACCTAACTTAATAGGTAAATTCCCAATGGGTAGACCTAACTTAATAGGTAAATTCCCAAGCTTATGTTTATGCATATTTACATGTTAACTTACATGCTATATTCAATGTTGCATGTTGTCATGTTATACCCATTTAACCCAAATCATGTTTCACATCATATTTCATGGAACTTCAAGTTAAGTTTCTCATGTATAATCACGCTCGTCTAACCTAACCCCAAAACGTGTTTCCAACGTAAGTATAGACGAGTCAACATAGTAGGAATAATATGACTACAAATTGGCCTCGAACATGCATAGTGTCATAAAAAGGGTTTTGGCCACAAACACACAAAATGTCACAAGGGAATTCGGCCACAACATGCATATTATCAAAAAGGGTTTGGCCATAAACATGCACAACTTAAAAGAGGGGATTGGCCATAAGCATGCATAATCTCATAAAGGATTTGGGTTCATAAACATGCATAAGCCCCAAAATCTTGCCTTAGCCAATGTTTCACACATAAAGTGGTTCCTAAAGGTTCATGCTAGCATTTCATGCATAAAGATCCCAACTTGCAAGTTAAACTAGGTTATGCATAACATGAGAGGCATGATTAAGTCACTCACATGGCCTAAAATCATAAACATGAACACAAGAGGCAAGGTAAGGTTCATATAGGTTCGCATAATCATGTTTAGCCTCATTTTATCCCATGTCATTATCAAAACTACCGTTTCCATCTAAAAGTAGCTAGAACTTACATAGCATGGCAAGAGGACTAGGAGCATGAATCGTTTTGGCGAAGAAAGGTGGCTCCTTTGATGAAGATTCGCCATGAAACTCGCATAGCAACGTCGATTTGGCCTTGATTTGGTGTAGCAAGCTTGCACCTTTTGATTTGAACTTGATTTGAGTGCATAAGCTCTAGGGATTTGAGATGGAGGCCATGATCACTTTGCATTTGGGCAGCACTTCGTGGAGAGGGTGAGTTATGAGGGTTTAGGGGGGGGCTTAGGGGTGTTTTTATAGAGATTAGGATAGTTTTAGGCCCTTAGATTAACCCTAGGATAGATTAGGACCATCAGATCTCGGAAGCTTCCAGAACCAGCCCAAGAACAAGACCAGGTGAGACAAACAGGTGCACCAGGTTGCTTGCCCCGGCCACCCCCTGTCGACAGGCAAGTCGACAGGGCTGTCGACTGGGTCTGGGCCCAAGTCGACAGGCCTGTCGACAGCCCTGTCGACATGGCCTAGGCGGGAAACTTCCCGCCTCGCCCCAGATCTGATTTCCAAAACTGTTTCCGAAATTCAAATTTCCCGAAAACTTCTTTGGGCCTTATCCGGGTCGTACGGACTCCGATTTTCGAAAACTCGGACTCTATTTCGCGTATTTTTCCGAGACGAACGCAATGGCATAGCCCGTTTTACTTGATTCAGAATTTAAAATTAAATTCTGCCTTGATTCTCGTTTTAACATGTTATCGAAATACGAGTTGTTACATATACAATCTCCTGCAGTTCTTTCCAGCGACTGTTTTACGCCATTCGACGGCGTTTTCGACCAACCTAACACTTCTAGGAAATCACAAAGCATACCATACAGTCATAGCAACATATAGCAACATATAGAACTGACCACAAACACCAAAACAACAATTTGATAGGTTAACACGGACCAAATATAGCCAAAACCCCATATTTTCCCTTAAGCACGTTTAAGCAAATCTAATGATAGGATTAAAAAAAACCAAATTAGCCAAATTTTCTAACAGAGGTCTAAAACAATATTTCAAAATTTATAAATATTTTTCCAGAATTTAATCTTGCACAATTTCGTTAATTAACACTAATCACCCTAATCAACTGTAATTAGTGTAAAAATAATGCTAATCACTCACTTTTGCCACAAACAAATTACCAAATCTGAAATGATTCTCTGTTTTGCGTTGTACCCAAGGCTATACAGCAGTTCTACCTCGATTCTTGTGCTAATCAGCTTTGATTTGACTTAATTTGCGATTAGAAGGTGATTTGGGGTGTTTTAGAAAGTGGAGGCCATGGCTAAACTTGAAGGAACAAAAAGTGGCAGCTGGAAAATGATAGAAACTGAATTTTCTAACCCTATCAGCCTTCCCATAACCCTAATCCCGAAATGGGTTATGGGTCCACTCACTAACCACCCAAATTAGGCCCGGTTAAGTAGTTTTTCATCATCTGAAACTTGTTTCAGCCATATCTCCCAAGCGGTGAGTTCGTTTGGCTAATGTGACCGCTCTACGGAAAGGTAAACCATCATCCGGATCTAATGGAAGTGGTTTCAAGTCAAAACTCCTTTACAATCAAAAGTTATAGCCAAAACAAGATTAGCTAGGGGCAAAATGGTCATTTAAAAATCGACAAAAATCATGAACGTGGGAAATGACCCCAATAGTCGTCTCCCAAAGTTACATGACCATACGACTTCGTATGTGAAAGAAATAAATATTCTACGATCCTTCGATGCATAGAATGTGGGTCGTTACATTCCCCCCCCCCCCTTAAGAAATTTCGACCCCGAAATTCGTTAACCCAAAACATACAATGAATCCCGCATGCCTACCAGCCATATACAACAATGAAACATGCAAAACAAACAAAACAAACCTATCCTAGCATGCGGTTCACTAACAAGGGAGTACTATATCGATATGAAAACCTTACCAGGCAAAGAGTACGCCTTCCTTCGAAGCTGCTTCGTATCGTTCCCAATAATACGCACAGGCCTGCGGTTCCTAACCGCCTTGGGTTCAACCTCGATATCATCCAACTGGTCAGGTGAAACAGCCGCATCTGGGTCATGTACGAACTTCCTTAACTGGGAAACACGAAATACGTTGTGAACTCCTGCCATCTTGTCTGGTAATTCAACTTTATATGCCAAATTCCCAATTTTATCAAGAACTGGGAATGGACCAACAAATCTTGGTGCTAACTTGCCTCTCTGGCCAAATCGTATCACGCTCTTCAATGGAGAAATCTTGACAAACACCAAGTCGCCAATGGAGAACTTTAATTCTCTTCTCCTCTTATTAGCATAACTCTTTTGCCTATCTTGGGCAGCCTTCATTCGCTGTTGGACAACCTTAATCTTAGCTGAAGTTTCTCTTATCACATCTGGTCCAAGCACAAACTTCTCACTTGTTTCTAACCAACATGACGGTGAGTTGCACGGTCTTCCGTACAAAGCTTCAAATGGAGCCATACCAATACTGGATTGATAACTATTATTATATGCAAACTCTACTAGATGCAAATGGTCATCCCATGATCCACCAAAATTTAATACGCAAGCTCTCAAGAGATCTTCTAATATACGATTCACGCTCTCTGTCTGTCCGTCGGTTTGAGGATGATATGCGGTACTGAGATGTAATTCTGATCCTAACGCCTCTTGTAAGCTCTTCCAAAATCCATTAGTAAACAACGGATCTCGGTCACTCACAATGCCTTTGGGTATTCCATGAAATCTCATTACCCACTTTACATATAGTTCAGCTAACTTAGCTGCCGTTCTATTCGACTTGACGGGTATAAATCTTGCGCTTCTGGTCAGTTGGTCCACAATCACCCAAATGCTATCATGGCCCGATCTAGTCCTTGGTAATCCATCAATGAAATCCATTGAGACTTGTTCCCATTTCCATTCTGGAATTTCGAGTGGTTGCAACAAACCACTAGGCTTCTTTTGCTCAGCTTTAACTAGCTGGCAATTCATACACTTGGATATAAACTTCCCAACGTCTCTTTTCATCCCTTCCCGGTAGTAGGTCTGGTTCATGTCTCGACACATCTTGTTACCACCGGGATGTATAGTCAGTTTTGAGTGATGACATTCTCTAAGCACTTCATCTCTCAATCCATTGACATTGGGCACAACAAGTCTTCCATTCTTTCTAAGCTATCCATCTCGATCAAGCCCATACTTGTTCATCTCCTCATCGATACCCATCTCTAACTTGGAGATGACTTCCAATAAGTTAGGATCCTTCTTCTGACTGGAACCAATCAGCTCAATCAAAGTGGGTCTGACCGTCAAACTTGCTAACATTTCTGGATCCAATTCGTACTTTGGTCTGAAATCATACCCAGCGATGTACTCTAGTTGCTTCCATTCTAGAAACATAGCCCCTAAACTGGTGTGTCTTCTACTCAATGCATCAGCTACCGCGTTGCCCTTTCCCGGCGTATATGCTATATCGGAGTCATAAGAAGTCAAGAATTCTAACCATCTTTGTTGTCGGAGATTTAGGTCCTTCTGAGAGAAAAGATACTTTAATGACTTATGATCAATAAACAACTCGAATCTTTCTCCCAAGAGATAATGTCTCCACATCTTCATTGCCAACACGATCGCAGCCAATTCCAAATCATGGGTAGGGTATCTTTTCTCATGCGGTTTCAGTTTCCGACTTGCATAAGCTACAACCCTACCTCCTTGCATCAATACAGCACCTAGTACGGTACCACAGGCATCCGTGTATACCATCATCCCTTTATTCCCCTTAGGAATGACTAACACTGGTGCATGCATCAACTTTTCCTTTAGACTCTTGAATTCATTCTCGCACTTTTCGTCCCAGACGAAAGCTTGATTCATCTTGGTCAACTGAGTCAACGGTGCCGCTACCTTGGAGAAGTTTTGGATAAACTTACGATAATATCCAACTAACCCCAAGAAACTTCTTACGCCTGTTGCATTCTTGGATGCAGACCAATCTTGTACCGTAGCGACTTTCGCAGGATCCACGGCAATACCATTCTCTGAAACAACATGGCCTAAGAACCTCACTTCCTTTCTCCAGAAGTGACACTTAGAAAATTTTGCTTTTAGTTGGTGTTTCCTCAACACATCCATCATTGTCCTCAAATGTTCCTTGTGTTCTTCCTCATTCTTCGAGTAAACCAAAATATCATCCATGAACACAAGAACAAACTTATTCAGCTGATCCCTGAATACCCTATTCATAAGATCCATAAAATATGCTGGCGCATTGGTCAACCAAAATGGCATGACCAACCACTCATAAAATCCAGACGGCGTCCGAAATGCCGTTTTACCTATACTCTCACCTTCCACTCTAAGCTGATGAAAATCTGTCCCGAGATCCAATTGAGAGAACACTCTCGTGCCACTCAACTGATCAAACAAATCATCTATCCACGGTAGAGGATACTTATTCTTCCTCTTAACCTTATTCAGCTCGCGGTAGTCCACACACAATCGAAGGGAACCATCTGCCTTGGTAGCAAACACAACTGGTGCTCCCCACTCAGAAACACTTCTTTTGATAAATCCCTTCTTCAAAAGATCGCTCACTTGCACCCCGAGCTCTCGCTGCTCCCTTGGTGCCATACGATGAAGTGGCATCACTATAGGTCTGGCATCTTTCACTAAATCAATACGGAACTCAATCTCTTAGTGTGGTGGAAGCCCGGTCACTTCCTCAAAGACGTCCGGATACTGGCCAACCACGGGCAAACCTGACAACTCATCATGCGGGATGTCGAGGGAATTTAGAAAACTAGCCATTACCCCGTCACTAGGTAGACAAGTAAACACTACCCTCCGCCCATCATTCGCTCTAGCTGTCACCAAAAAGCCCTCACAGTCTACCACCACCCTGTATCTTTGGAGCCAATCAACTCCCAAAATAATGCCAAACCCAGTAAAGCCCAAAACAAAGCAATCACAAATAAACATGCATCCATGACTCGAAAAGACCACATTACGGCAAATCATGCTAAGGCTAGTCGAACCACCAATCGGGTTCGTCACTACTAAAGGTCTATCGACTATCTCGGGTTCCAATCCTAACCTATCTACCAGGTCACTAGATATGAAAGAACTGGAAGCTCCGGTATGAAACAAAACTCTAACAGGAACATCATAAATAGAAAGCATACCTTGAATGACGACATTCTTTCCTTTCTCCATCGCAGTTGGGGCATCCGACGAAGAAGGAACATCACTGATGGCATATGCTTTCACTATCTATTTCAAAGGTTGCAGACACTTATCCTTTTGATGTCCGGCTTAGCCACAGTTGAAGCACTTCCTGTCTGCTGGCTTGGCTCGACAATTACTGGCATAATGGCCCTTCTTGCCACAGCTAAAGCACTCAACATCTTTCTTCTTCTTCTGGCCATCCTTATTCTGGTTTTGCTTCCTCTTATTCTGAGAACTACTCTTGCCTCCACCGCATGCTTGCGGTTTTGGCTCCTCTGCAGATGTGACCTCAGTCTTCGACTAAGGGTAAAGACTTTCCGATCTTAAAGCTTTCCCCACAATCGATTCGAACGTCTCATCGATGTGGTTAATAAGCCTTTCCCCCAAGTATCCATCCAAACCAGTTATGAACTTCTCATTCTTCTTCTCGGCAGTATCAATAAGAGATAACCCATATTTCAATAAAGTATCAAACTCAGCAATATACTCCGAGATAGCTCTGCCATTTTGCTTAAGATCCAAGAACTTCCTAAACAGTTCCGACTTCTGAGCAGTTGGGATAAATATATCACTGAAGCGAGTCTTAAACTGATTCCATGTAATCTGATCCTCTGGGGTAGCTACCTTTATAGTATTCCACCAATTCATTGCCCATCCTTGCAGCTGACAGGATGCTAGCCTTCTCTTCATCGCATCCTCGATACCCAAGTTTTCGAAGATACGCTCGCAGCTATCTAACCAATCCTGAACATTCGTAGCCGACTCCATTCCGTGGAACGGCTTCCCACCAAGACTAGTATAATCCTAGTTCAGCTTGGCGAAATCGGCCCTAGGCGCCTACACCGCTGCACCACCACTGTTAGCAGCATTAGGAACTGCCCTCTGAACATGTCTAAGCATATCTCTCATGAGGTCAGTAAACATCGTCCTCATCTAAGCAGCATTCCCTTTATTGGCTCCTCTACTGGTACCCCTTACGTATTGGCTCATCGTTCAATCTGCACAGAGAAAATGATTAACCATCTCCATAGTAGTGCCAGAGCAGTGCGACTTCATCCTTAGATATACTAATAGTATATATACACCTTTTGAAAAAAATAATCACAAAAGCGTGATCTCATATACGTATTATCTCTCCCTGGTGTCTTTCCCTAGGTTAACTACGCAACCTAGAGCTTTGATACCAAATGTGACGGCCCGCCCCGCACCCGCAGGCATTTCCTCCGAAATTGCACTGTACACATGCCCGACTAGCGCGGAACGATCGCCAAAGAAAGGAAAGAAGAGAATGAACTAATCAAGAACCTGTAGAATGTCTCACAGCGCATGGGATAAAATATAATAACAACATACTTGACATAAAACAGGCGAGATAGTGCATAAGCTGAATATTAAAACTACACATCATAACAGCGGAAATCCAAATACAGCTTATGTTCCACATTACCATTATTACAACTTTTCAAACTGTCTAAAAAGAAAAGCAAAGGAAAAAGGTACACTACTAATGCCCAAAGTAGTGACCCGCAGCGACACAGGGAAAATATCTGTATATATCATACGTGGAGCCTCCTGCTCGTCTCCGGTACAGCTACTCGTGCATCACCAGCTAACCTATCTCTAATCTGCTCGCTTAGGAGCACCCAGAATAATAAGAAGAGACATAAAACTCTGGGTCAGACAAAAGTCTGGTATGAGCGATAAGCAGCAGAATAATAACAGGTATACTAAACCATACCTGAACCTGGACCTGCAACCAAAGAGTTAGCACTGCATACTGTACAATACTCTGAGGTACACCTAACACAAGGTGTAAAGAATACAGGGGTAAGGGTGTGCATGTCATAGTGATGGCAAACAAATCAAGTATAGCAACCATCCTCACATCTCTCACTCAATGCGTAAAGCATACGATGTCTACTACTTCGATCACTAGACCCATCGAGGTAATGACGGAGTTCAACTTGTATAACTACTGCTACCACCAAGCTTATCCCATGGGATCATGACCAAACCTTTTCAAATGACCTCACTTCATTGGTCTATAGCCCACTAGTCGTACCTAGGCCACTGTGGCCCTGAATTCGTCCACGTACCTCCCATACATAGTGATCCAAAGTCATAGACATTGACAACCCCTTAGCACACGTCCCGCAGCAACGTCCAATCATGAAGTTAACTCATTGGTTCCTAACTGGATCCTGAGTACAAACTTCCCACGTGGACTACCTTTGCATCTTGGGTTTGGGTCTTCTCCATTTCACTTTGCTATAGGTCGTGAGCATCAACATCGGATCGGGTCGGGCCCCATCAAAGTTGGTTAGGTTCGTGATAACCACCATGCTTCAGATCAGTTCACCCATGCCTCCTTTGGTTCAGATCGTGAGCACCCACTGGGTTCGGATCGTGCATGCTCCAAAGCATTAGGTCGAGGCGCTACATCGGTTCGGGTCGTGCTCTCCCTTCGGATCGTGATGGTTCGGATCGTGGCCAAGCTCCGGGTCAGTTTATGACTTCAACTCCAGGTCATGAGCACCATTTGTGAGTGGATCGGTTCGGAGGAGCGGCTAGTGGCACGTGGGAGCGATCCAATCCGGGTCCTGTACAATCTCCTGCACTTCTTTCCAGTGACCGTTTTAGGCCATTCGACGGCGTTTTCGACCAACCTAACACTTCTAGGTAATCACAAAGCATACCATACAGTCATAGCAACATATAGAACTGACCACAAACACCAGAACAACAATTTGATAGGTTAAAACGGACCAAACATAGCCAAAACCCCATATTTTCCCTTAAGCGCGTTTAAGAAAATATAATGATAGGATTAACAAAAATTAACCAAACTAGCCAAATTTTCTAACAGAGGTCTAAAACAATATTTCAAAATTTATAAATATTTTTCCAAAATTTAATCTTGCACAATTCCGTTAATTAACACTAATCACCCTAATCAACTGTAATTAGTGTAAAAACAATGCTAATCACTCACCTTTGCCATAAACAAATTACCAAATTTGAAATGATTCTCTGTTTAGCGCTGTGCCCAAGGCTATACAGCAGTTCTACCTCGATTCTTGTGCTAATCCGCTTTGATTTGATGTAGATTTGGCTTAATTAGCGATTAGAAGGTGATTTGGGGCGTTTTAGAAAGTGGAGGCCATGGCTAAACTTGAAGGAACAAAAAGTGGCGGCTGGAAAATGATAGAAATTGAATTTCCTAACCCTATAAGCCTTCCCATAACCCTAGTCCCGAAATGGGTTATGGGTCCACTCACTAACCACCCAAATTAGGACCGATTAAGCAGTTTTTCACCATTTGAAACTTGTTTCAGCCATATCTCCCAAGCGGTGAGTCCGTTTGGCTAACATGACCACTCTACGGAAAGGTAAACCATCATCCGGATCTAATGGAAGTGGTTTCAAGTCAAACTCCTTTCCAATCAAAAGTTATGGCCAAAACAAGATCAGCTAGGGGCAAAATGGTCATTTAAAAATCGACAAAAATCATGAACATGGGAAATGACCCCAATAGTCATCTCCCAAAGTTGCATGACCATACAACTTCGTATGTGAAAGAAATAAATATTCTACAATCCTTCGATGCGTAGAATGCGGGTCGTTACGATTACTAATCTTGACATCTCTTTCCGTTACAAACTAATACTATCCCTCGACAATAGCGAAGTCGTTCAAGTTGGCGTATTTTAATTACCTCTCAGACCTTGATCAACAACATTTTTATCTCAGAATAGATATAAGTTCGTAACTCTAAACCCTTATACTTTATAATCCGTCAATTCGTATTTCTTGCTTTATTTTAAATATGGTTTTATGACGCCATATCCTTAATTTGAAAACTCAGTTGTTTACAACTATTTGTTTAAATATTAACTCTTTGCTGCGTCTTCGTTATACAATTATATTTATAACTTCTTTTACCAAAATTCATTTACGTTCTTTGTCTCTTGAAGTTTTACTTTTATTTGAGTCATTTTACTTAATGCAAGTAACATCTCATTACCAAATCATTAACATCTTAAATGAGGTCCATTTAAGAAACAATTATTTAATTAAAAATAATTAAATAATATTTTACTTCATCGTTTCTGAAGTAAACAGTTTACTTTATCATTAATCTAAAATAGATTGGTTGCTTAATTTGTACAAACAATAACTAATTATATTGGTTCAATAATTATTTAATACCTCATTAATTAAAAAGCGTAATTAATAAGGAATCTTATTAATTTTTGATTAGTTTACCGCTAAGTTATTTTCGTTAGATTAATTGAAGACCAGTTAATATAATAATCATTTTCCAAATAAACAGTTGATTTAATCAACTTCACTCCATCAGTAATTTTGTTAACTGATTTTAATTACTTCTTACCATTAGATTAATAAAATTACTTAATCTAATAATATTTCTTAACCGTTTGCCTTAAAAAAAATTCCAAATTATTTACTTGTAGGATAATTACAGCTTCATATCTTATTTAAATATCAAATAATCGTTTATAAACGAACTATAAAATACCAGTTTAGAATAGAACTTCTATTATATAATTTTTATAACTAACTTCGTTGATTTGCCTGATGGCCAATCAATTTCTTAACCAAATGATGGATTTATGGTCAGTTGCTAACACTGTCTTAATCGATATCTTCTATTGATTAAATCAAAATAACGTTGAATTTCCATTCAACATCAATATCCACACGAGGTTTCAATGTCATTTGGATTCAAACAGTGCATATTAAACAAACGGTACATATAAATATTGAGGAATCTGGTTGGATTCCTCCAACTGGTTTCCTGCATCCACAGATGTTAGCAACACAACTAACACTAATTCCATACTAGATAATATCATAATCAATGGAATCAGTATCCAACCAATGTTGTGTTCATATGCAATGATATATATATATATGTATATATATATTTCAACCAGTTTAATTGTAATCTACCTACACGACCACCACACAACATTCAACCAATATTGAAATATAATTATAATATTTTAAAATAGATCGGAGTGAGTGAATTTACTCACCTTTACGCATTAACCATCAAATAACGATTTGTGTCAGTAGATTTAATCATGAAATTCCAGTGGCTCTATTCTTGGCGAGATCGGTTCCACAATGTAGCTTTCGTTGCTACGGCTCTAATGTGACCATTTCTGTTCGATTCTTAATCAAGATCGAAATCTTAATTACATGATTAATGAATATTTAAGCTGCCAAATCTTGGTTCCACGCGCCTGGGTCTCCACTGCCTTGCTCCAGAATTCATGCGGTCCTCTTGTTTCCAAATCTTTCGTTCTTTCGTTTAACCGTATATGGCCTTAACTCTATTTACTTCCATCTGCCACGCTCCTATATATTCTTCACAAATAGTGTTGTACTTCGAATGACTTCACCATTCCCTATTCGCAGTCTCTCCAGTACGTGTTGTTGTATATAACATAGTTGTATATAACAATTATATGATTTTTGTTTGATGATAACAAACAAGTATATATTATCTTAAATGTGTTTGTCACTGTACTGTTTTATATTCACATCAAACAAGAATATAATATTTATATTTAAGTGAAATACTACTGTACAGACATTCAAATATTAACACAGTATTTTATTTAAATATAATATTTTATTTCAATATTCAAACAGTACAAATTTTTTATAACTCCACTATTTGTACATCTCTGCATTACATATCAAATACAATTTCATATACAGCTCCTTTACTACAGAATCACTACAACACTTCACTCTGTTATACAGTTTTATATACATACACATTGACTGACATATACACACACTGGCTCAATAATGTCTTCATCCTTTGTCTCTCTTCTATCTTTGTTCTTCAGTCTTCTGTCCAGTTCAGTCAGTCCAGTCTTCTTACCTGTCACGTAAAATAGAAACACACACAGTATCCAAGACAGAAATAATTTCAAATTTCTGGGTAGATATATTTTATTTTGAAAATTTATTTGCCTCAGTATTCGGTGTGTTTCTCATCATTTTTCTGACTCGATCTGATTTGTATCAGCCTCAACATACTACACTGGTTTGCTGATCAGAACCAGCGTCAAACTAGCTAATCCTGACCAGCCTCAACACAGTGTAGTAGTCTGCTAATTTTTTTTTTGTGTCATATTTATAAGAAAATCCAAAAGAGAAATCAAAGTGGACATTTTCAGAAAAATACAAGTCAAAACTGCAAACTCATGAGTCGAGCAAGAAGGCACAAAATATACGGTCGAGAAAATGATCAACACAATGGACTACATAGGTCATAAGGCTCAGTTCAAGAAGTCAGTCAAGCATGCATGGTGAAAATAGCAAAAACATACCAAGACAACAGAGCAGAATTACTTGAATGGCAGGTGTGCAAATGGAAATACACAAGCATGGCAACGCATACCGTTCCAGATTGGTTCAGCATAACTTAAGTGATCAAGAACATGTACAAATGGACTATGTGCATGGAACATCATTTTTGACCAAAACAGCAAAATAAAAATGCTCAGCAACTTTGTTTTCCAAAGGAGGCATATGCAACAGCAAAAGAAATGATACAAGTTTGGTCAAATACAAGGTCGAGTGTGACATCAAATATGAACAGGCATTTCAAGCATGCTAAAGACAGGTGTATAATATGCACAGTACTAGCAAATCAGTGAACACAAGTGCTGCATGGCAAAGATATTCACAAATAGAGCAGGTTCAAACTTGGTGCTACGGCATGACAAGATGATTGAGCACAAAGTGGCCAGAGCTTGTGGTCAAGATGATGCACACACATGACACAGCAAAGTACATCAAGCCAGAAAAACATGGTCAAACCAAACAAGTATGACAATGGACAAAATGCATGTACATTTGTGATCAAGACAGGTTCAGCATGACAAACATAGTACAAGGCAACTCAATAGTATGATGATTTTTTTTCCAGCAATGTTCAAGTCAACATAAAAATGAAATGAACAAGCGCAATGATCACAATATTTATGGCAGCAGCAAACTTCTTAAAGACAGAAGTGATCTTAGCTTGGAAATATGCAAGTATGGATGAGAAAATACATTACAGTGCATAGAGGAATTTAAACATTATTGTTTGAACAGGTCAATGTATGTATCATGATACCCAAGTGACACAACAATGCATGTATTTGTGGCAAGCTTGTCGACACAGCATTTCAAAAAGATGGAGCACAATGTATGTTGAAGCTCAAGTCAGAATGATGCATCAAAACAATTCAAGTATCAATGCAGGAATGAGGTTCAAAATGTTCAGCAAACAAGATTGATATCTTCAGGCTATATGGTGTAGCATGTATCAAGTGGAGTTTAATTACATGGATTACTTCATGTATCAATGTCTACATTCGAGGTGTGTGAATGCAAAACTAAGAGAATAACATGCATGAATGATCCAGTAAATGGAGCATGGAAAATCAATGTGCATGTCAACAGGAACCAATACAAGAAATATACTTTCAGAAAATCAGTTTTTAGGCAAGATTTTGTTTCCAGATTTGGCAAAAGATTTCATGCCAAAAATCTCAAGCATTTTTGTTGATTAGGCAGAGGTTTAAAAACTTTCCTGAAATCGACTAATCATTTTATGGAAAAGTTTTCATCTTATTTTTTTTGAAATGATTCATTTAAAGGGCAACGTAAAATCTGCTTCGAAGAATCAATTTGTTGTCCAGATTTATTCACACAAGAAATCCATTTCTAAACCGAGACAGTCACAAGAGGAAACATCACAAAATCATCTCAAAGCCGATTCAACACAAAAGGCAACAATTTTTTATTGGCAAGGTATTTTCAGAATTCAATAAGGAAATCATGCAAAGGGAAATGAATTCGAATGTCATGAACATGTCCAAGTTCATTCAAGAATCAATCACGCAAGTAAATAAAAGGAGCAAAAATCGCACCACAAATCAGAGCAGTCATTCAGTGAAATCAGAGCTCAATTAAAGGATTTCTAAATCCTATAAACACAACCATTCATCACTGGCAAGAATCGATCGAAACCAAGCAAATTAACCGAGCAACCAAAGAATTAAAATCAGAAATCTTACCAAGTTTCGACCACCAGAAAATCCGATATCAGACGTGAAGATATCCATCGAAGAACTGAAGTTCATCAGAGAACCAGAATTCATCTATCTGGAGCTATCGCAATCGAATTAGGGCAAAGACGAGAAACCCTAGAATCATTTTTTTTTGAGCAATTCTCAAATCAAAACACTGAAAGCATCCTTCGATTCAAGGCATCACTGAAACAAAATCATCATCAGATCGATCTGGATTTGAAGGATTTATCAGAAACCCTAGTTTCTAATCGCCGCCGCCATTTTTGAGTTTTAGAACAAAAGAGGAATCGGGAAGAAGAATGAAGCAAGAAAAGAAAATGGGCCGGCCTAAGTTTTTAAACTAAAGGGCATATGTGTTTTTAAATTAAAAGGGGATGACCCTTTTTTTTTAAAGTTAACTCCTAGGGTTTTCTTTTTGGTTTATTCTTGTTTTGTTTTTTGTTTTTCAATTTGTGTTGTTTATCTGTAAAAACAAACATACAGTTCCAGGTCTGTAAAACTCTAGGGGAGTTTCAGTTAGGAGTTAACTGACAGTACTAGAATCTGTAAAATCTAGGAATACAGGTTACGGATTTGTAATCTGGGAAAATCTGATTCAGGGGTTTGAATCAGTCTAGGATTTTGAGCGTAGGGTTAGAATAGGAGCAGGGGTTTGCGAGTGTACATGGTCTTGTATGCGGGAACTGTTCTATCACCTAGTAGAAATCTTAGAAATGCAGCAGTAGGCAGGGTTTTGCCGAAGCTGGGTATATCTTTGTGTGATTTATTTTCTGCATTTCTGTTTCTGCTATATTCTGTGATCAGTTTATTATTATTTATCTCGTTAAGTTTTTAATTCTGTTAAAAACTGTGAAAAACCCTATTCACCCCCCCCCCCCCTCTAGGGTTATTCTAGATCCAACAAGTGGTATCAGAGCCTGGTAATTTCATTAACTCTAGAGTCATGGGTAACCCTTGCTGTCAGTCCACAGAGAGTCAGTCCAGTTCATCTCCAACTATTTTCACTGGAACAGATTTTTTAAATTGGAAATCCGAAATGGAATTTTATTTAAAATCTGTTGATATTAAATGTTGGGATGTTGTTATCAATGGGTTTGACATTTTAGATAAAGCTTCTAATTCTCGTGCTACACATATTCTGTATTCTCACCTAGATGATAATCAATACAGTCTGATTTCTCATTGTTTAACTGCGCAGGAAATTTGGACAGCTCTAACTACAAGATATGGAAACGACAGCAACTTCTCAAAACCCTCAACTGTCAACTCAGATTCAGATCTTTGTTCAACAGATGAATCAGCTGATGAAGACTCAACAGATGATGAGATAAGAAATTTTTCATATGAAGATCTGGTTTATTTTTGTGTTGATTTAACCAAATCTGTTGACAAACTCCAATCGAAAAATAAATCTCTGAAATCTATAAATTCTGAGTTGACCAACAAGATGAATTGTTTGGAATCGAAATTGTCAAATGTCGTGAAATTTGAAAATTCTAATTGTGAAAATTGTTTGAAATTAAAAACTGATCTCGTTCATTTCAATAATAATATTCGAAGGCTTGAAGAAGAAATTTTAATTTTAAAAGATAACGAGATTGAGCTAAAAGATGCAAACAATTGTTTACAAAAGGAATTTATAAATTTCAAGGCTATCAAAAATTCCAAACATGAAAACGCTGAAAATGATAGTTTGTTGAAAACAGATCTAATTTTGAAAGAGCTTGAAATCGAAATTGAAAATTGGAAGAAACTTGAATCTGAAAGTCGAAAACATTTTGATTCTGAAATGGCTAAGTCCCAAACCAAAATCAAATTGCTTAATGATGAAAATTTGGTTTTGAAATCTGAGTTTGAAAGATGTAAGATCACTAAAAGTCGCTGTTCAGATTTAATAAAAGAAAACGATGATCTTAAAACTGAAATTCAACAACTTGAAACAATTCTATCTAAATTTTCAAACGGTGAAAGATCTTTGGATATGTTGTTGAAAAACCAACTTTCTGTTGGAAATAAACGTGGTCTTGGTTTTGGGAAGAATAATGTTTTTGGAAAACAAAATTCAAATGATTTGAAAAATCCCTCAAATTGCTTTGGAAAGAACTACGTTGAAAATTTGAACTCTGAAAATTTCAAAGGTTTTTTGAATCAAAATTGTGATGAGAAATCGTTTTATAATAAACCATTTAAACAATCTTGGATCCCGAATAAAAATAAAACAACTTTGACTAAATTTAAACAGATTTGGGTTCCTAAGGGTACAAAGGTTAATTCTGATGGTTTGTTATACAAACAGGTTTGGGTACCAAAAGTGGTAAACGTATTTCAGAGTGGTTTTACAAATTTTGTTAGACCACTTAATTCACTCAACTGCTAGGTACCAGTGAAGGCTGAGGAACTGCTGTGCTGAGAAGAAATTTGAAATCAAGATTGTCTATAATTCTGTGTCATTTACAGTTCCTTAGGCCAACATTTGTTGAGTTAGAGATTCTGCTTTACATTGGATTCTGGTATGATCTCTAAACTCACCTTTGTATATTCTCTTTATTTTTATTGTCTGTTTTTATTTCTTCCTCTATCTCCTTCTGTTTTTTTTTGTTTTGACACTGCCATATTCTTCTTTGTCTGTACTTCTTAAACTTCCAGTTGCAGAATTCATGATCTTTCTGGAAATATGCTTTATTTGTATAAAATCATCGTGTGTTAATCATTTCCATATCCTGAATTTAATCTTGTAAATATCTGCAATTGTTTTTTATTTTTTTTATTTTTGAATTCATAACAGTGTTGATGCATTCATATCATATCTTGAACACTGTTAACTAGAATTCTAAATTGTTGAAGATCTGAATAATTAATGAAATGTCACACATCTTTGGTGTTCTGAGTTTATTCTAATTCATTTTAGAAAAGCTCAAAATATTATACTCATTACAGCACTCTGTTATTTATCAGTTGTGATAATTTCATTGATTTTCAGATTGGCTTGTATCAGTGATACATCTTGGAATTCATCTTTATTCACGATCATTATATTGAAATATGTTTGTTTTGAAATCATCTGAAATTCTAGATATTTTGAATATCACACACCTCTTATTTTTTTAATTGTCAATCTTGTGTGACTGATTCATTATATCCCAAAACTTTACATTGATTCATGTGATTTCAAATAAATTATCCCGATCATGAATATTTTCAAATTTGATGTAAATGATCTAAAATCACTCTTAGAAATTTTGTGAAAAATTCCTTTGAAAATCTGGTCTTGAAATTCACTTCTATTTCATGATTATTTGATCTAATTATTTGTTTGTTTAAAATCACTTGAAATTATTGATTTATTGAATCTCACACATATCTCAAATTAAAAATTTATAATCTGGTGTGATTGATTCATTAAATTCTGATATGTTCATATTCCTCAAATGATTTCAAGTAAACAGTATTTTAATCTTAATCATGGACTGTCTGTTATGACAATCATCCTGACAAGTCTGACATGAATTGATTCTTGATTTTCTCTGATATTGATTTGAAAAATGGTTTGGAATTTACTTGATTTAATCTGCTTGCTACTTTGATAAAAGGAACCAGCTCTGATACTGTTTTTTGTTTGTTTTGGAATCATGCTGCTCTGTTTATAAGAAATTGATTTGTAAATATTTTTTTGAGGACTGCTTGATTTGGTATCAAAGATTTATCGTGTTCTGATAAATGAAATTTGTGTGCTTGAGTTGCTTGCTTTGTAATTAAGTCTTTTCTGTTGACTGAGGTATCATTGTTTTGCCACCAGGGTGTCATTAAAATCCTTGAGAAAGCAAGAACATTTGGTATCAGAAGCGCCTTATATTTGTCACATCCATCTGTTCTGATTTTTCACTTTGTAGAGACACCATGTGGTATCAGTTTAAAAGTGCTGCATATTTTTTTGCTGTATATATGTATTTTTTCCCTCTTGTCATGCATAGATCAGCATATTACTCTTGTAATTGATTTTCAATTTTAAAATTATTTATTGATTATTCATTCAGAAATCGAAATCAATATCCAAATTGAACTGCATTTAGAATTCATCAAAATTATTATCAAATTTTGAAATTGTGATGAATTATGACTGTAATATATTTCATAATAAAAGGAGATTTTATGTGGATTTTCATGATGGTTGAATATTTATTATAATATCTTTGAACTGGCAATTATTTCACGACCATCCTCATTATCTATCATCATTCTGCCATCCATGATAAATTTTTTTTTGTGGAGAGTTTAATTTTTTTTTAAAAATCATATTGAATAAACAGTGAAAATATTTGTGATGGAATTGTGGTTATATTATTATTCAGAATTAGTGATGATTGAAAATTTTCAATAATCCAAGTACAGTTGGTCATATCTCATAATATAATTAATTTAGAAATTTATTTCACAGTCCATTTCTGTACCTACCACATTTTCTATCATCCATATATTGGTTTTATACCAAGGAGTTTTTCTTTTTTTAAAAAAAGCTGAAATGATAAATATATATATTAAATATATAAGTGTGTCTCTAACCTCATTTAAAAATCCAAGCTCTGGTCATGCATGGTTAAGAGACAACTTATAATTTAAGCTGCGACTGACTTCATTTAAAAATCCAAGCTCTGGTTATGCGTGGTCAGTGTGCTCTTAAATAAAATAAAAAGAAAAAGGAAAATTGTGCTGTAAATTGTAATTTATTTGAAATTCTTCTTGGTGTTTATAAAACCAGCCTATCAATCCATCTTTCTAATCTGTGAAATGTGTTGAAATTTTATGACGTATTATGATTTGTTGACTGATAGATATTGGAATTTGAGATTATTCGATTTTGTCATTTAAATTGAGTTTATAATTATAAGTCCAAATCCATCACTGTTTTTTCATTTTTATAAAATTCTTTTGAAAATATTTGGAAATCATTTTTTTTCTTTCTCTCCATTTTATATAAAATTCATCGTAAATCCGTCATTCTCTACAATGTGAAATATGCCACCTGTTCTCAGAATATTATGATTTTTGTTTGACTGATTGTGATTTATGATGATTGTTCTTCCTCTTATGCTGATATTATATTTCTAGTCACTATTCATCTATATTTTAAAATTCTGAATCCTTTTGATGATAACAAAAGGGGGAGAATGGATTGAGATTTTGATTTATGAGTGAATATTTTATAAATATTTTTTAATTTTGGAAATTTATTAAATTCGTTTGTTTCACTCATACACAGTTCTAGGGGGAGTTTAGTTGTAGGGGGAGCATTCAAATAGGGGGAGTTTCACTATTCACGAACAAACACATTTATTATATTCAAAATCTTTTCATTTGTTTGTCATCATCAAAAGGGGGAGATTGTTGTATATAACGTAGTTGTATATAACAATTATATGATTTTTGTTTGATGATAACAAACAAGTATATATTATCTTAAATGTGTTTGTCACTGTACTGTTTTATATTCACATCAAACAAGAATATAATATTTATATTTAAGTGAAATACTACTGTACAGACATTCAAATATTAACACAGTATTTTATTTAAATATAATATTTTATTTCAATATTCAAACAGTACAAATTTTTTATAACTCCACTATTTGTACATCTCTGCATTACATATCAAATACAATTTCATATACAGCTCCTTTACTACAGAATCACTACAACACTTCACTCTGTTATACAGTTTTATATACATACACATTGACTGACATATACACACACTGGCTCAATAATGTCTTCATCCTTTGTCTCTCTTCTATCTTTGTTCTTCAGTCTTCTGTCCAGTTCAGTCAGTCCAGTCTTCTTACCTGTCACGTAAAATAGAAACACACACAGTATCCAAGACAGAAATAATTTCAAATTTCTGGGTAGATATATTTTATTTTGAAAATTTATTTGCCTCAGTATTCGGTGTGTTTCTCATCATTTTTCTGACTCGATCTGATTTGTATCAGCCTCAACATACTACACTGGTTTGCTGATCAGAACCAGCGTCAAACTAGCTAATCCTGACCAGCCTCAACACAGTGTAGTAGTCTGCTAATTTTTTTTTTGTGTCATATTTATAAGAAAATCCAAAAGAGAAATCAAAGTGGATATTTTCAGAAAAATACAAGTCAAAACTGCAAACTCATGAGTCGAGCAAGAAGGCACAAAATATACGGTCGAGAAAATGATCAACACAATGGACTACATAGGTCATAAGGCTCAGTTCAAGAAGTCAGTCAAGCATGCATGGTGAAAATAGCAAAAACATACCAAGACAACAGAGCAGAATTACTTGAATGGCAGGTGTGCAAATGGAAATACACAAGCATGGCAACGCATACCGTTCCAGATTGGTTCAGCATAACTTAAGTGATCAAGAACATGTACAAATGGACTATGTGCATGGAACATCATTTTTGACCAAAACAGCAAAATAAAAATGCTCAGCAACTTTGTTTTCCAAAGGAGGCATATGCAACAGCAAAAGAAATGATACAAGTTTGGTCAAATACAAGGTCGAGTGTGACATCAAATATGAACAGGCATTTCAAGCATGCTAAAGACAGGTGTATAATATGCACAGTACTAGCAAATCAGTGAACACAAGTGCTGCATGGCAAAGATATTCACAAACAGAGCAGGTTCAAACTTGGTGCTACGGCATGACAAGATGATTGAGCACAAAGTGGCCAGAGCTTGTGGTCAAGATGATGCACACACATGACACAGCAAAGTACATCAAGCCAGAAAAACATGGTCAAACCAAACAAGTATGACAATGGACAAAATGCATGTACATTTGTGATCAAGACAGGTTCAGCATGACAAACATAGTACAAGGCAACTCAATAGTATGATGATTTTTTTTCCAGCAATGTTCAAGTCAACATAAAAATGAAATGAACAAGCGCAATGATCACAATATTTATGGCAGCAGCAAACTTCTTAAAGACAGAAGTGATCTTAGCTTGGAAATATGCAAGTATGGATGAGAAAATACATTACAGTGCATAGAGGAATTTAAACATTATTGTTTGAACAGGTCAATGTATGTATCATGATACCCAAGTGACACAACAATGCATGTATTTGTGGCAAGCTTGTCGACACAGCATTTCAAAAAGATGGAGCACAATGTATGTTGAAGCTCAAGTCAGAATGATGCATCAAAACAATTCAAGTATCAATGCAGGAATGAGGTTCAAAATGTTCAGCAAACAAGATTGATATCTTCAGGCTATATGGTGTAGCATGTATCAAGTGGAGCTTAACTACATGGATTACTTCATGTATCAATGTCTACATTCGAGGTGTGTGAATGCAAAACTAAGAGAATAACATGCATGAATGATCCAGTAAATGGAGCATGGAAAATCAATGTGCATGTCAACAGGAACCAATACAAGAAATATACTTTCAGAAAATCAGTTTTTAGGCAAGATTTTGTTTCCAGATTTGGCAAAAGATTTCATGCCAAAAATCTCAAGCATTTTTGTTGATTAGGCAGAGGTTTAAAAACTTTCCTGAAATCGACTAATCATTTTATGGAAAAGTTTTCATCTTATTTTTTTTGAAATGATTCATTTAAAGGGCAACGTAAAATCTGCTTCGAAGAATCAATTTGTTGTCCAGATTTATTCACACAAGAAATCCATTTCTAAACCGAGACAGTCACAAGAGGAAACATCACAAAATCATCTCAAAGCCGATTCAACACAAAAGGCAACAATTTTTTATTGGCAAGGTATTTTCAGAATTCAATAAGGAAATCATGCAAAGGGAAATGAATTCGAATGTCATGAACATGTCCAAGTTCATTCAAGAATCAATCACGCAAGTAAATAAAAGGAGCGAAAATCGCACCACAAATCAGAGCAGTCATTCAGTGAAATCAGAGCTCAATTAAAGGATTTCTAAATCCTATAAACACAACCATTCATCACTAGCAAGAATCGATCGAAACCAAGCAAATTAACCGAGCAACCAAAGAATTAAAATCAGAAATCTTACCAAGTTTCGACCACCAGAAAATCCGATATCAGACGTGAAGATATCCATCGAAGAACTGAAGTTCATCAGAGAACCAGAATTCATCTATCTGGAGCTATCGCAATCGAATTAGGGCAAAGACGAGAAACCCTAGAATCATTTTTTTTTGAGCAATTCTCAAATCAAAACACTGAAAGCATCCTTCGATTCAAGGCATCACTGAAACAAAATCATCATCAGATCGATCTGGATTTGAAGGATTTATCAGAAACCCTAGTTTCTAATCGCCGCCGCCATTTTTGAGTTTTAGAACAAAAGAGGAATCGGGAAGAAGAATGAAGCAAGAAAAGAAAATGGGCCGGCCTAAGTTTTTAAACTAAAGGGCATATGTGTTTTTAAATTAAAAGGGGATGACCCTTTTTTTTTTAAAGTTAACTCCTAGGGTTTTCTTTTTGGTTTATTCTTGTTTTGTTTTTTGTTTTTCAATTTGTGTTGTTTATCTGTAAAAACAAACATACAGTTCCAGGTCTATAAAACTCTAGGGGAGTTTCAGTTAGGAGTTAACTGACAGTACTAGAATCTGTAAAATCTAGGAATACAGGTTACGGATTTGTAATCTGGGAAAATCTGATTCAGGGGTTTGAATCAGTCTAGGATTTTGAGCGTAGGGTTAGAATAGGAGCAGGGGTTTGCGAGTGTACATGGTCTTGTATGCGGGAACTGTTCTATCACCTAGTAGAAATCTTAGAAATGCAGCAGTAGGCAGGGTTTTGCCGAAGCTGGGTATATCTTTGTGTGATTTATTTTCTGCATTTCTGTTTCTGCTATATTCTGTGATCAGTTTATTATTATTTATCTCGTTAAGTTTTTAATTCTGTTAAAAACTGTGAAAAACCCTATTCACCCCCCCCCTCTAGGGTTATTCTAGATCCAACACGTGTTCCCATCATCCACCTTCTTTTTATTTTTAAGCATTCCCAGTATTTGGTTCTTCATCTCCAAACTTCACCTCCTACTTTTACAGTTGTGACATACAGTCTCCCCCATTATCTCGAATACAAGCCGATTTTGTGAGTTTAGACTTCACCCTCCTCACATAGTAAATGTGAGAATAAGCTACATCACAGACTTCCCATATGCCTGTTGACCACCACTACACCGTACAGAACCCCATGCCATATACTTTTCCCTCGTCATGGCACCTTCCTAGTTCAACAGATAGCGTTCCCTTTTGTATCAATATTGTTACTGTATTTCCGCTCCATCGACCACTGCTAAACCCAAAACCAAAGTATCGTCCTTCTTCCACTAACCAGAGCCCGTTCAAGTTAAATATGTAGCCTCCAACACTTGCTCGCATCCCACTCTCCTGTATACTTTAATCCCATTTCTGTGCTTTACTCTTCCTCCCATCCTTCATGTATACTGTACGCAACTACAAGATCCACTTCAAAGACTTCGGCCAGCTCCATAAAACAGTCCGCACCTCCTCACGTACCACGTTCCAGGATCCGCAACCCATCCAACGTTGGCCTTCTGTCTCCACGTCCACCTGCCGCTTGTCTCTACACCATGTCGGACCTATAGCCCTCCTTCTACAGCTAAACCCATACACAACACCACACTCTCTCTTTCCATGCAGTAAATAATCCTCTAGAGTATGTACCCACGTGAAACTCTGGCTTCTAAACATATACGCACGTGGGATCATAAAGTTTTCGTGGCATTTAGTTTGATGGAAGAGGACATCTGAGAGAAAAGAAGGTGGATTCAACATTTATGCTAGAGAACAAAATGGAGCGTTTTGGGTTGTTTTTATACACATATATATAGATAGCGTTACTTGGTTGTTAAGTAGTGTACAGGAGAGCTAGGTGCTTAGGCGTTAAGGAAGATGGATATTAGTTTAATATATATTGTAAACTTAAGACTTAAGAAAGGGACGGTGTAGGGTAGGATGATGGCTCAACATTCAAATTTTCCCTTAATCCTATGTGTTAGGTGTATGGTTTCCTATATGTTAGGTGAATGATTTCGGTAGGAATATGGCTGACTATACACTCATGCATTAATTAATTTATATAAAACAAAATGTAGTAGTCCAAGAGAGATGCAGATAACAGAAAGAAGAGTGGACGACAAGTGTTGATGGGAAGGAAGGCCATGCTGAAGAACCGGGTTTTCTTTGTTTAAATATTTTAAGGGTACATTGAGATATAGTAGCTTATACGTGTGCCACAATATTTTTTACGTTTTGAAAGCTTGTATAACCCGTTATTTAAAATTATGTTCATGTACCAGTTGCTACGGATAGAAATAAATATACAGTTGTGACCAGCGAGGTGCCACGATCTCGAAAACATAATAATATCGGTAGATTAACTCATATTGTGGAACCCCAAAATATTGATACAGGGTGCAAAATACTCCAAATAAAAAGTTGCTTATTTTACGAAATAAAAATTACAGTAAAATTCTAAAAATTAAATTATAACTATGTCTCAAAAGAATCTTGTCCAAATTCGAATCTGATATTTAAATATATTTAAATAACCGTTATGGCCATAAACGAATATGGTTTAGAACGTTTCTTGTTTCGAAGAAATCCGATTTATAACGAATCCTATACACTCTGTTGAAGTTCAGAACGTTAAATAATGAACCACCACGATATTACGGGCTCGATTATATTTAATATTTTTTTTTATATGTTCAACTTCGTTTTAATTAATATATAAATCCACTTATATTACGAATTCAATATTTAATTTGATTTTAATATTCAAATACAAACCGATAAAAATGCGGGACATTACATTCCTTCCCCCTTAAAAGAATTTCGTCCCCGAAATTACTAAGGTAGGGAAAATGCTACAATCCTATTATAACTAGATTAAAGATCTTTTGTTTTACTTCTTGATTCTAGTTTCAGCTATACCGATTAATTCTAATTAATTTTTTTATTAACAAATTCTCTTAGATGTTTTGAAAATTTCCTAACAGCTTAAATTTTCGAAGAATTTTGCTAGCATCTCCTCTGCATGGCTTACTACTACTTGCCACTCCGGGCCTTCTTCAATTTGAAAAGAAAATTAAACAACCAAACGGATTTTCAAAGTAGCTCAAAAATCTCATACCCAAATATAATGTAAACTTATACCTTTTTATCAGGCATTCAACTCTTTTCTACTCCATTTGTTGCCCTATCAACATATATAGATGCATTTCCATTTGATCTCCAATTAACTTATTCTTCAATCCAATCATTCGCTTATGCTTAAGCCAATTGCCTTTCAAATTTCAATTCCAGACTCTTACTCATTAATCGAATTTCACAACCGAGTTCGGTTCCATTCCAAATCTTAATTCATAAATTCAACTAATTTGCCAAGTTAAATCCTACTCCATTACGATTTCCATCTAATCGATTTCAATTCGATTCCAATTTTACTTCAATGCCATTTTCCATCAAATTTAATTTCTCCTTAACTGCTTTAGTTAATCTCCATTTGCTTTGACAAACTTTACTTAACTTTGTAAGTAGATATTAATTCCATCATTACAAATTCATCTAGTATACTTGTTTTAATTTAAAATAATATCATCCCGGGAGTTTTTAAACAACCTTGCCTTTCTAGAGTAAATATTCCTTTTCAGTATTCAAAATAATTTGTTTTCTCAAAGCAATTTTAAAACAATATCTTTCGGTAGTAATCCATCACTTTAGAAACTCGAAAATGAACGTTGATGATGCTGCACAGTCATCATCTGAATTATTTCACAGCGATTGAAGTGAGTTCAATACTATATCCCTTCCAAAACTTATTTCCAAACACTTTCATTCTGGAATCACTTCAAAATATCATTTACAATGCTTGGAAAACATTTCCAAAATCTCCCAGGATATAAATTTTCCATATATTCAATTCAAAATTCATTTACAACACCTTTCCAAGTTTCTAGAGTTTTATTTCAATACTAGTTTTAAACTCAGATTTAATCCATTTGATTCTAGATATTATATTGTAGTTACACGAATTCCGATTGGTTATTTATATAACCATCTCAATTATAATCTTACGCGATTATAATAACAACCAACACATCCAATATATATAATAATGATTCCAATATATTTTACTTCTTTTTATATTAAAATATATTTTGGGTAAAATTATTTCATTTACCCAGCTTTTTAAAACAATACTATGTCGAATTTCTCTGTTCAAGCGTTTATAAATCACTATCGACCATGTCAGCTAAACGCGTCGATCTCGAATTTATATACCACTCAACAGATCAATCAACACATTATAAAACAGATTTTATATTGATTTACAAATACACGCTCATATATATACACTCAAACTGAATCTAGGGTATTACTAACTCCATCTCTATTGAGTTACGCCACAGTGCCAAGGTAATAACCTAACCTTTAGCTCTGATACCAACTGTAAAGGCCCGGAAATCCGTACCAATTTGAGCTGACTAATATTCTACACATTTAACTCAAAGTGCATGAAAATACGGATCTTTAATTGAAAGAAATAAGAGGATGAGTAAGATAAGATAGCACTAATAGAATAGAAGAAGAAGAAGAACACAACTGAACATAATCAGAGTAAACACGAATCTCACGGCGGAACAATAAAATATATTATATAACAAGTTTTGAAATACAAATTTGAATTTGTATATATACATACCATATCAGGATATAACACATATACATCACAGCGGAAATAATCTCTAATAACTAATCAGTGAAGTCTCCTACTTCGAACTCCTACAAATGTATCTATAAAAGCCTGAAACACTTGACTACCCATACAAATTTGGGCACCCAAGAGTTTAGGGAAAACACAAATAAAATAAACTCTGGGTCAGTCATGGGGCTGGTGTGAGTAAACTTCAACCATATTGTTTAACTTTGGAAAATCCTTTAAAACAAAATGATAATAGTATGAACAGCCCACATATAAACATGGACGGTTTTTACCTTACTATAATCCAATATACTTAATATCAAATTCCAACGATATTATTATAATGTATAATCAAGTAAATATCCAAATAGCCGAACGCTTGCATCTCGCGCTCCACATATATATGGTATAAAATCATAAACCGCGAGGCGCTTATTGAGGAATGGATTCAAACAGACAAGGTATGGGATCACCTTCCGATCAGTGTACTCTAGAGGGTATATACCTGGGTTCAACAAGAACGTCTTGCTACCCGGCCACACATGACCGACCACTCATTTAGCTTGAGTGTATCGAATATATTGCCATCCAAGGTTGTTGGCAATCCAGCCGTAATCCGAAGATACAGAATCGAAAAGAAGAACAAATATGAATTTTCTCTAGATCGGTGACAATAAACCCTACTTGGGTATGACACAACTAGCCGTGTTGCCCGCCCGATTTCTGTCATTTCCCGATTGTGAGGCTAGAGGCTACGTCTATCATTCAGAACATCTGATCACCATTCACTTTGAATGCCACATCGTCAAACCCGTCAATTCACAAATCGATTTCCAAAAATATCACGGGTATAAAAGGTAAGAGGAACGAATTCCTCCGCCTCCAGACATAATACCTCTAAGAGATCAACCGTACGTGACTTATTAGGTATACTCTGTCAGACACTCGTCCATACATGTTGTCCTGGGACTGGACTGTAAAGCCCCGCCCCTATAACCACTATCGTCCTGTTCATTTCAGAGAAATGTCGTAGACCATAACGGAGAATGAGGTTTGTGAAGAGCGATTGATTGTATGATTACTCCATGTGAGGAATACATATCGAATTCTGATACCGATTAAAATTTCGACATGACCATTCGACCCATAGGGAAACTACACAACGGTTATATGCAATCCGGAAAGCAGTATAGAATAGACAACAACAATAATATAAACATGGTATATCTCAAAGCCAGACACAGAGTAATCATATCACAAAGGTGGGATAGATATGAATAAACCAATAATGTGTACAACAAGCTAGTGGTCAACAAAGATCCACTAATCCCAAAAGAATAGATACATGTACCATGATCTAAATAAAAGAATATGTACACAACGATAGATAATGTCATAGGTACAAAAGTACATAAAGCTGCGGAGGCAGAGTAGCAAGCTGAAAGCGGAAGATCAATACTGCGATGAGTCCCAGAGAAGTACCTAAAATGACTTGGTCTGAACCGAGTATTATTTATAAGAATAAACAATAAATGGATCAGTCTAGCTGTACTAATCAAATAAACTGAGATAACAAGAGATATAACACAGGATGACATGAACATGGCATGTCGACACAATCAGGAAATGACAATGGAATGTCAACACACAAATATCTCTAAATAATCTCCTAGCTAATATAGAATGCAACATTCAAATAATAGCACACAACAGGAAATGAAAGCGGAATGCTAAATAAATTAAACACATGAATGACAGAAGAATGCCAAATACACATCAAATTGATGACCATCGCATCAAAGTAAATCATGAATCAAAAATCATTTCTCAAATCGATGCGCTTCGCGTCAAAGTAATCATAAATCATTAAAGTCATCATAAATCATCAAGACATCATAAATCATTAAAGTCATCATAAATCATCAAGACATCATAAATCATCAAGACATCATAAAGGGGCAGACCTGTTCATAGATGAGATACGATCTTTAGGTAGCAAACCCATTTGTTTGAGCCGAAGCTCCCTACGAAGCCGGGTCGTGACCCCAGTAGAGAGAAAACACATAAATTATGAAATCCCTAGAAAACATCATAAAGAGGGGGCAAGTCTGTTCACAGATGAGATACGATCTCTAGGTAGCGAACCCATAGGTTCGAGCCGAAGCTCCCCATGAAGCCGGGTCGTGACCCCGGAAGAGAGAAAACACATAATCATGAAATCCCTAGAAAACATCATAAATCATAGAAAATCATAGAAAGTTGGATCGAAGTCCCACATGTGAAATCCAAGAATCGTAAATCCCACTCGGGCGATCAAGGACCACAAACATAAATCATCAAAGGACCGCATTGGTCCGGTGAGTATAAATTACACCGAGATTGTTAATATAAGAAAATAGCTAAATGTCCCATAACCACTCGCTATTCTCAAATATTTACAAACCCGTTGTTGATTCATACTAAAAACAACAAGAATCATCACAACGTGTTCGAACGTATGAGTCCAAGAGTTATTCGCCGAAGTAAACATATAAGGGGTCATATTCCTAAGTTTTACTAAGGTAAATAAATTAAATTTCTTGCCCGATCGAGTAAAGAGGATCCGTACACACTAATAGATTGGAATTCGTAGAAGGATTCGTAGTCCATTAATAATATATAAACCCTCGCATAAGTCCGACGTGACAATGTACACGAGCACGATTGCCAAAGCGAATCGATCAAGGGAATTCATGTTGCAATAACGTAAATTCAATTCATAAATCATCAAATATAAATTCGACAAACCGAATTAATATATAGCTCGTTAGTGAATCCAATGACGTTAAGGAACGATTAGAAATCACTTTAAGCGACAGGAAACAAAGACACAAAACTGGGTGCCACGGGTCAAAGTACGATCACCAAGGTGATCGATCACTCGTAATTCACATTACCACAATCATATAAGAAATCAAAGGAATAACTGTTGTAATTTTGATCAACGAACTAATCGAAATCCCAAACTAACACCCAAAGGTTTTAAACTATATCGAAATAGACTCAAAAGATATCGAGTCGATAATTCACGTTTTAGAGTCGTGAATCATACTAATAAGAGTATTGAATAAATTCGATATACAACATAGAGATTCACATCCTAAACAATGTGAATAGGCCAAGAAGAATCAACATTAGAAGAATCAAAGACGATGAATCAAGCTGCTGAAATCGGTGAATTCGTGAAGCTGAAGTTCACAAACGGAGTCCAAACGGCCCGAGCTCCGGCCGGGAAAGAGCCTGGATGGGGGTAGACTGTGGATCGAGGTTACCTACGGTCCACAGCAGAAAAACAGATTCAGACGTCTGAATCATTTAGGTCAGATGTCTGACTTTGCAATTTTCTGGGCCAGCAAGGTTTTAGTTCATTTTGACCCCAGTTTAGACGTTTGAATTATTCCGGCCAGACGCCTGAATTACAATTCAGATGTATGAGCAATAATTTTCAGACTTCTGAATTCTGTTGCTTGAAACTATAATTATTTGGAGCAGGTCAGACATCTGCCCAAAAATATTCACACGTCTGAGTCTTGTTCCAGAGCACAATTTGCCTTGAAAACATGTTCAAAACAATATCGACGAATGCCCGAAGGCCTATGATGTTATGCACATGTATATGAGGCTTCAGGGAATTGCCGAAACAACTTATAACACCCAAATACGCATGCGCAAACGTTCACACAAGAGATTAGCAATGGTTTTAACTATAAATTCCAAAACAAGCGAATTTTCTAACCAAAGCAATCAAATACGATTCAAGCGACTAGTGAAGCCTTAGAACTATGTCGGGGGACATCGGAGCTTCACAACATCACCAAATCAACTCAAAACATACGCACAAGGTTGTGTAAACAATCCTACTTATAATTTCAACCCAATGGAACATAAACATATGGAATCGGCTAAGTTACCCTAACATAACCAATTCACTAGCACATGCAAACACATATGAACACAAAATTACACTTGTACAAGCCAATGACTTATGGCAAAGATGTGAGTTCAAAAAGAACTCACCATTGCTTGCTAGAAGCAAGAATTCAACCCAAAGCTTTGCTAAATCAACCTCTCTTCAATCAATACTTATGAATCTCCAATCTAAGGGCATATCAACAAGATTCCTAAGAGTTAGGTCATAGTAATTATCACAAATCAAAGAGGAGTGGAGTTGAAGAAGATGAAGAGGAAGATGGAGAAGTTTACCCAAGCTTTTGCACTTGATTTCCTCTTGAATTGGATCCCTAAGACAAGCTAGGGCTTAGGGGAGTTTTAATTTCCCTTTCCCTCTCCCATTTTCTATTTCTTTGTTGAAGTGAGAATGAATGAAGAGGAGGAGGACTCGGGGTTATATGGTGAGCTAGGCTTGCTCAACCAAGACCCAACCCAAAGTGCCAAATTTCTGAATCTCGGAATATATCGAAGCTTACACTTTTCGAACTCCTAAACGACATTTTGAACTCAATGGAAGTGGTTTCGAATCAAAATTCGTCCATATACAAAAAGTGATATTTTGGTCATACATCAAATGAAAATGACCAAATTCGCCCAACTCGAGAGGTATCGATGCTTACAGTCAAAAAGGTTGTAAACGATGATCCGGACCCGAAGGAAGTGGTCCCGAATCCTAATTTTATCGTTTATGAAAAACGACTTTTTGAGTGACACATAAGATACGACGATATATTTAAATCTAAAATCGTCAAATGAGCGGGTTGTTACAGACTTCCCCCTTAAAAGAATTGCGTACCCGCAATTCCTTAAAAATGAAGTAATAACTAACAACAAGACACAATACCACGGAGTGGTACCACAAGAACCGGCACGAAATAAAAAGATCACACCAACGGCAAGGTGAGATCCCAATTTCATGTCACAAGATCATAAAAACTAGAGTTCAATCTCGAATTCCATTACCCATGAAGGTATTCCAGAAAAATTCATAAGCGCTATGAATTCAAATAGACTCGCCTTTCTTCGTATGATTCTCAAAGGAATGAGAATCAATAGAATGAACAAAAACCATGCGAATCTAATTCGGAATTTCAAGGAGCAACAGGACTATGTCTGTAGGATGCGAGATATCAGTAGTAGATATTTCTCTTAGGATATGAAATGGGAAATTTCGATGGTTGACTAATCCATTCCCAAACTCAATCATGACGACGTAGTGAACATCAAGCCTAAGCACTTTAGTCTTGCGACAAGATGGCTGACACCAACCAAAGCACAACACAGGGATTCCAACGAATTTAGCTAAGGAAAGCAATTTTCGATGGAATAATCAATTTTAATATCAATGATTCAAGGTTGGTAACGGAACACCAACCAGCTAGAAACTGATAAACAAATATTGGTAACGGAATACCAATGAACAACAAGTCAATAACCAAATACTGGTAACGGAATACCAATGAACTAGAAATCGATAACAAATATTGGTAATGGAATACCAATGAACTATTCGGGGAAATCGATTTCTAACCAGGTACTAAATCTCATTTAGTAACCATAAGGACAAATCATTAGGAATTATATGAAATTCCCAATATTCAGAAACTCGAGTATCAGTTCTAGAAAATCAGAAACATGGAGAAGATGATGGATAAGTCGTGCACAACTTACCACTTCGAAACAACATGATTTAAGATAATTTTCCGCCAAAAATATCAAATCACAAAAGCATCAGCAATAAATCAAAGAAGCAATAGACAATTTCTATAACAAGATGAGATTAAACCAAAGAGGCCATAATCCCCAAAGATTTGATTGACAAGGGTTAACAAACATGCGGAGACAATTGTCAATCCAAATGATTCAGACAAACAAAGGAGGAATATCAAAAGAGCTCATCCTTTCGATATTCATTTCTAAGAACAATGCAAGGCTAAGTCCATAAGTGAATTGACTATAACACTTCCAGATGATCGACCAGATCATATATTCGGACAAAGGAATTATTGAGTTTGTCGTGGATCGCAAAACCCAAATCTTCCCTCCCCAACTGCCATTCTCTCGAGTGATTGTTCACTAGAGAAAATAATGAGACCCATGGAATCACAAGTATACTAAATTCTCTTCAGCAAATCGAAACAAGGATTGGGAATTAGCGAGATTCCCAATCACTAAGAATTTCCGAGAATCAAAGGACTGAAATCCAGAAACAAGAGACATAAATAAATAAACAAGGAGTGATTGTTCCTGGAGTTATTTATTTACTCAAATGGAAAGATTCAAGATAATTTCTAATTAAAAATCTTGAATCACTCAAATTCTTGGAATTGCTCTAAGGATATCTAGAAATAAATTATTTAGAAAAGTAACGAACGATTACGAAAAATCGCGAAAACCCCAAAATATTATTATTTTGATTAACTTATTAATGGTTAATTTAATTTTAGGGATCATTTCAAATGTCGGATTGTCACATAATGGTGTTTAGGAATTCCGAGCTACAACATGGCGTCCCATATCTCGTTCGAGATCCTTAACGCATCTGATGGACAAGTTAACACAAGAAATTCCTCACAATTTCTAACATTCATGCAGATCTCGCGGAAATATAAAAATTCTATAAATCATTCGGGATGGCATAAAGGAAATAAAATTCCTTTATCAACTTACGAATAAAACACAAATGATATCTTTTGATAATGAAGAGCACGATCGATGTATATCAAAAGAACATAAATAAAATAATCTTTAAAGAAGGTAAATGAAATTAAGGGATTAATGACACGTACCCTGACTCAAGAAGAGGGATCACAAGAAGCAGGATGCTTTCCCTCATTCTTGATCTTGAGTTTGGAACGCAACGAGGTAATACAAATGTATTTTTGTGCATTTGTTGAGTTAATTTAGCACAAATGCTTGGTGACTCACACCGGCACAACGAGGTAACAAATGAGTTGTTTTAGCCCGAAGGCTTGGTGATCTCACACCGAACTAGAACTATATAACTGACAACAAGGGATTGGATTTAGTCACAAGGACATGGTATCTCCATACCGACCGACAAGTGATCAATAGACCATTCTAGGTACGTAACGATGTACAAAACAATCTTAACTAGAAATCAAGAAATATCAGGATCAAAGGCGCTTACAATGTGCGTAATGATGCATGGGCAAGATATCCAATGATCAAACAACTACAAGGATCATAAATTATCAATAAGACTTGGGTGATACACAATATGCCAAACAGACATCGATTAGCAACTCGAGTCAAAGAATGAAACAGAAGCACCACTAGAGCAACGGGCCCTAGATGGACTATAAAAATCAACCCGAAGGAGAACGAGTCAATAACTATTCTAAAGGACCAGAAATAGGCCACTTGAGACATAATCACCCCTCCCGTAGGAGGTACACTGGGTGAACTGGCACTTGCACGGCTACGACCAACTATTTCGCTTCTTTAAAGAAAAAGAAGGAGGAAAAAGTTAGTCTCAAGTTGAGTTCAAACGACACGAATTCAATCGAAATGTAATTGTATAGGATGATAAGCTATGACGGGTCTTAAGACTCTAACTAAATCCTAAAGCACGATTCCCGAGAGAGGCTTAAGATAATACCATCGTCATACTATCTTACACTGTTCCGGAAATTGGCTCTGATACCAACTGTAACGCCCCGCCTCTATAACCACTATCGTCCAGTTCATTTCAGAGAAATGTCGTAGACCATAATGGAGAACGAGGTTTGTGAAGAGCGACCGATTGTATGATTACTCCATGTGAGGAATGCACATCGAATTCTGATACCGATTAAAATTTCGACATTACCATTCGACATATAGGGCAACTACACAACAGTTGTATGAAATACGAAAAGCAGTATAGAATAGACAACAACAATAATATAAACATGGTATATCTCAAAGCCTGACACAGAATAATCATACCACAAAGGCGGGATAGATATGAATAAACCAAGAATGTGTACAACAAGCTAGTGGTCAACAAAGATCCACTAATCCTAAAAGAATAGATACATGTACCATGATCTAAATAAAAGAATATGTACACAACGATAGATAATGTCATAGGTACAAAAGTATATAAAGCTGCAGAGGCAGAGTAGCAAGATGAAAGCGGAAGATCAATCCTGCGGTAAGTCCCAGAGGAATACCTAAAATGGCTGGGTCTGACCCGAGTATTATTTATAAGAATAAACAATAAACGGATCAGTCTAGCTGTACTCATCAAGTAAACCGAGATAACAAGAGATATAACATAGGATGACATGAACTTGGCATGTCGACACAATCAAGAAATGACAACGGAATGTCAGCACACAAATATCTCTAAATAATCTCCTACATAATATAGAATGCAACATTCAAATAATAGCACACAACAGGAAATGACAGCAGCATGCCAAATAAATTAAGCACATGAATGACAGTGGAATGCCAAATAAACATCAAATTGATGATCATCAAAGTAAATCATGAATCATAAATCATTTCTCAAATTGACGCGCTTCGCGTCAAAGTAATCATAAATCATCAAAGTCATCATAAATCAGAAAGACATCATAAATCATTAAAGACGTCATAAATCATCAAGACATCATAAAGGGGCAGACCTGTTCATAGATGAGATACGATCTCGAGGTAGCGAACCCATTTGTTTGAGCCGAAGCTCCCCACGAAGCCGGGTCATGACCCCGGTAGAGAGAAAACACATAAATTGTGAAATCCGTAGAAAAACATCATAAAGAGAGGGCGGGTCTGTTCATAGATGAGATACGATCTCTAGGTAGAGAACCCATATGTTCGAGCTGAAGCTCCCCACGAAGCCGGGTCGTGACCCCGGAAGAGAGAAAACACATAATCATGAAATCCCTAGAAAACATCATAAATCATAGAAAATCATAGAAAGTTGGATCGAAGTACCCAAGGTGAAATCCAAGAATCGTAAATCCCACTCGAGCGATCGAGGACCACAAACATAAATCATCAAAGGACCGCATCGGTCCGGTGAGTATAAATTACACCAAGATAGTTAATATAAGAAAATTGCTAAATGTCCCATAACCACTCGCTATTCTCAAATATTTACAAACCCGTTGTTGATTCATACTAAAAACAACAAGAATCATCACAACATGTTTGAACGTACGAGTCCAAGAGTTATTCGCCAAAGTAAACATATAAGGGGTCATAGTCCTCAGTTTTACTAAGGTAAATAAACTAAATTTCTTGCCCAATCGAGTAAAGAGGATCTGTACACACTAATAGATTGGAATCGGTAGAAGGATTCATAGTCCATTAATAATATATAAACCCTCGCATAAGTCCGACGTGGCAATGTACACGAGCACAATTGCCAAAGAGAATCGATCAAGGGAATTCATGTTGCAATAACGTAAATTCAATTCATAAATCATCAAATATAAATTCGATAAATCGAATAAATATATAGCTCGTTAGTGAATCCAATGACGTTAAGGAACGATTAGAAATCACTTTGAGTGACAGGAAACAAAGACACAAAACTGGGTGCCGCGGATCAAAGTACGATCACCAAGGTGATCGATCACTCGTAATTCACATTACAACAATCATATAAGATATCAAAGGGATAACGGTTGTAATTTTGATCAACAAACTAATCGAAATCCCAAACTAGCACCCGAAGGTTTTAAACTATATCGAAATAGACTCGAAAGATATCGAGTCGATAATTCACGTTTTAGAGTCGTGAATCATATTAATAAGGGTATCGATTGAATTCGATATACAACATAGAGATTCACATCCTAAACAATGTGAATAGGCCAAGAAGAATCAACATTGGAAGAATCAAAGCCGATGAATCGAGCTGTTGAAATCTATGAATTCGTGAAGCCGAAGTTCACAAACGGAGTCTGAACGGCCTGAGCTCCGGCCGGGAAAGAGCCTGGATGGGGGTAGACTGTGGACAGAGGTCCCCTACGGTCCACAGCAGAAAAACAGATTCAGACGTCTGAATCATTTAGGTCAGACGTCTGACTTTGCAATTTTCTGGGCCCGCAAGGTTTTAGTTTATTTTGACCCCAATTCAGATGACTGAATTATTCCGGCCAGACGCCTGAATTACAATTCAGATGTCTAAGCAATAATTTTTAGACTTCTGAATTCTGTTGCTTGAAACTATAATTATTTGGAGCAGGCCTGTAACACCCCATGTCCATTAATGTCACTCACAAAGGGAATGCATTAACTTCCATGGAGGTTTTAAGTGAATATAGAACAGAAAAATTACAACAAGACAGATAATAAGTAGTACTTGGAAATCTAAAACTTGATTTTATTGCAG
Source organism: Allium sativum (assembly GCA_030737875.1). NCBI lineage: Eukaryota > Viridiplantae > Streptophyta > Magnoliopsida > Asparagales > Amaryllidaceae > Allium > Allium sativum. The sequence goes on from CM060926.1 coordinate 842,145,549, forward strand.
CGGAAATTAAACATGTTTGTTACATCATAAAACCATAAATCAGAGTCAAGTACAATATCCATCTTGATAAAACAAAATACATAACCCCATTACATAAATAGCCATTAAAGAAGATAACAAGCTGGACTTTACTTCAGCGGTCCAAGCTTTCCAAAAGAGAGATAAAGCAATCCAATCAAACTCCGCTTGAGCTGGGCCCACCCTGAGGACCTGGAGGGGGGAAAAGATAGAAATGGAGGGAGTCAGACATAAAGTCTGGCGAGTATGATAATTCTAACAATACTATTATCAAAATAACTAGACTAAGGCATAAGCTGGAAAACAAGGAAATGTCTATGAACTATTGGGTATGGAAGAGCAGATAAAGATAACATTAAAGGCACACCTAATTACTAACGAATAATTACTACACTGCACCACACCAGTCACCCTCAAAGTTGATCCCACTTGCTTCACTTAGAAATTTTATAAATAGCCTTGCATACCCCTAGCTGACTACATAGGTGCCGTCTGCCCCTATCTCCGCTAGGTGTACCCCACTACCCACTTGCGATCGGCTCCCTACTCGTAGATACCCGTGCTGGTCCCACAGTGGGGTGTATCACTCCCCTAAAGTGGCAACCCGATACAACTTGAGAATGCACGGCTTATACCTACACGATGCAACAACGTCTTACCTACCAGCCCGGGTCCACACACGCATATGAAACCCGTTGGACTTGCGCTGCCACCGCTACCCCGTTTTGGCCTCTTATAGTCAAACCCAGTATGCGTGTCCCGTCCTCGACTTGGGTCAAGCCTACAAGGATACGTTTGGGTTACTGGTTGAAATAGGCCCCCACAAGCTATCCACCTAAGCTTGTCCCCACTAGTATATCCCATTTAACCCTCTTAGTCATGTTCATTTACATGTGTGTTTGGTTAAGTCTTACTAATCGTATTTCACATGCCACTAAGGCAACCACTAGATTCCTCATGCCACCCAAGGCACCTACTTAACCCCTATGTCCCACCTTACATGTTTATCTGGTTAAGTATTTCTTAATTCATTGAGGTCATAACCTCATAAAGACCTCTCATATTAGACTGGCATTTATGGCAGCTGGATTTGCCGGGCGGGTCCAGGCAGTCTTACACCATAAAAGAGTCTAACCTTGTGTCTTTACAACTGTTATGCTTTAATTTGGACCTAAGACCTCTCATATTGGGCTGACATTTGTGACCACTAGATTTGCCGGGCGGGTCCGGGCAGGTTTACGTCACAAACGAGTCCAACCTCGTGTCCTAAGCATTGATTATCACTTATAATCTTTTACCCCAGTTTTGAATATATCCCTATTCAAATCATTAATTACTTCCAATTTTAATGATGTCCATAATTGACACAATTATGGGCATCCACTTATGGTATGCAAAATCATATCAATTGCACCCCAATTTCTTAATATTAAATCCTTAATATTACCCCTACCCCACGTTATACGTTCGCTTATTCAACGCAAAATATACGTTAGACTCGAATAGTCTAACTCATAGCACAAAGATAAATTATCACAACATATAGACAAATAAAATAAATCTAATCATAATAGGGGTGAAACTTGCATGTGTGATAGATGTCCAACACCTAAACTTGCATAGGCAAAAACTATAACTTGCATAAAGCTACACATGTCATGGATCTAAAGGTGTCAACTTGTTTGGTAAAATGTCACAACTTAAATGATATGATCATAACCCAAATTCATGTATAAACTTGCATATGGGGTTTTATGCAACATAATGATGGTGTGAACTAGCATCTAATACATAAAATTCACGTATGTCATAGCATAATTCTAGATGTCATAATTCTAGATCTAAATAGATGTCATGGCATATGTTCATAATCTTTACTAATCAATCTAAACTTGCATATGTGATTTGTCATATAGATCAACATAGCCCAAATATTATCAACATTATGATTTGATTAACATGAACTAATTGGCATAGATAATAACATCATGACTTTATAACATGTATGATTTATCATAACTTAGCATAGAAAGTTACAACCTATACAATATCATCATAGCATGATTTACAACATATAGGATATCATCATCACATAACATAGGATTTACAACATACATGATAGCATAAGGTTTATAACAACATATATGACAATTCACATCAATTACTTATAATCCATTCATGACTTAATCTTATTAGTTTAATAATAATCTTGTTAAGATCATCATACTCACAATTAGAAGAGAAAGAGAGTCTTGATTTGCTTTAGAGTTGGGTAGAATTAGAGTTTTGATTAGCTTTCTTCCTTCTTAGTTGGCGGCGGCTAGACTGAGTTCCATGGCGGCGGTATGACGGTGGCTATTCTATTTTTCATGTGAATTAGAGTGAGAGACTACCTAGGTATTTATAGAGTTCAGGATTTATTTAGACCGTCAGATCAACTCAGAACTAAACTGAACCGTTAAATTTGCCAACTCAGCCCTAAAGACACATCAGCAGCTCAAGATTGGGCTCAGTCAAACCCTAGTCGCCTGGACAGGTCGACACCCAGGTCGACTGCCCAGTCGACCTTGGGGGGGGTGTCGACTGCCCAGTCGACTCCCCAATCGACCTGGGGTGCTGGGCAGGAATTTTCCCACCTAGCCTGTTTGACTTCGAATTTTGAATTTTAAATTTTCTGAAATCTGTTTTGAATTTTCTGAAACTTCCGATGGCCATAACTTCTTCATACGAAGTCCAATTCACGCAAACTCGGACTCTATTTCAACCATAATTCCGAGACGAACACAATGGCGCAACCTGTTTCCCACAATTCTCACGTCTGAGATTAGTTATTCTTTAATTTGTGAATATTAATATTAACAGAATTACAGTGTGTTACATTCTCCCCTCCTTAAAGGATTTCGACCCCGAAATCTTCAAGTCAAGAAGAATGTATATCCTAACATCCAATCGTCCATCTACTCAACCATCAAAAACAGGCATCCATTGTCCTTATAGACTTCTAATGCTTTCATGTTTAAATGCACAGTGTGTGTATATGTCCATATCTAATGCAAAATCAGGCGATCCACTGATTCAGTTGACCTCCTTAATGCAAATCATGATAGTGCCATGCGTCCATTATGTATGCAAAAGTTCCTTAATGCTACATATTATCTCTATATGCGTGCACAATCATCATCTGAATGCAGCATCCATATGATAAAACAATCATCATACATCCATTTTACTAAATACATCCATTTATATGCAATATGAAGTAACTGAGCCGATCTAGTGCCTAATAGTGTGTGTATATGCGTCCACGAGCAACCACTAGCAAACACTTGCATCCATCATACATAACATGTCTCAAACACATGTTTCAACCATAGGATTATCCTAACTAAAGGTCAAAGATACTAGCGAGAGGATACTCTAAAGGTAAGATAAGTACAAGCTAAGCGATAAAGGAGAAATTAAAAGACATACCCTCGAAAAGAAAAGGGTACAACGAACGCATCTTCGCTTCTATCTCCCAAGTAGCGTTGCTCTCATCATCTCCCCATTGTACTTTGACTAGTCTGACCTCTCGATTTCTCAGCTTCTTGATCTATGACCCAAGAATGCGCGTAGGAGCTCGTTGAATCGTCGCATCACGCTCTATCTCCACCTCTCTAAGCAAGTTCGGCTCTACTACCTCCGCGGTCTCGTGTAGGCACTTCCTCAAATGTGATACATGGAATACGTCGTGTACACCACTAAGTCTCTCAGGCAACTCCACTCTATACGCCATCTGCCCAATCTTCTCCTTAATAGGAAACGGCCCTACAAACCTTGGTGCTTATTTCCCAACGGACCCAAGGCGAACAACGTTCCATAACGGAGACACTTTGATAAAGACCATGTCCCCAACTTCAAACTCAAGATCTGTCCTCCTCTTATTCGCATAAGATTTCGGCCTATCTTGCGTTGCTTTCATCCTCCTTCGAATCAAGTCGATCTTCTCCGAAGTCTCCCTAATCATATCGGGCCCAAGTAAGATCTTATCCGTAGATTCCCACCAACATGTAGGTGAACGACAAGGTTGTCCATAAAGAGCTTCGAAAGGTGCCATGCCAATGCTGGACTGAAAGCTGTTATTATATGCGAACTCCACCAACGGAAGATGTTCTTCCCATGTACCCCCAAAGTCTAGGATACATAGCCTCAAAAGATCCTCTAGAATACGATTCACCCTCTCGGTCTGGCCGTCCGTCTGAGGATGATATGCAGTGCTCAAACATAACTGAGTCCCTACCGCCTCTTGCAAGCTCTTCCAAAATTCGCTAGTGAAGATAGGATCGTGGTCGCTTACTATGCTAGAAGGAACACCATGCAAACGAACTATTTCTCGGACGTATACAGAAGCTAACCATGGAGCAGTCCTCTTACTCTTCACGGGAATGAAATGGGCGCTCTTAGTAAGTCTATCTACTATAACCCAAATCCCCGTATTACCCTTCCTTGATCTTGGTAATCCATCCACAAAGTCCATCGAGACACTCTCCCACTTCCATAATGGAACCTCCAATGGGTGAAGCAACCCACCGGGTTTCTTTTGCTTCGATTTTACTTGTTGGCACACCAAGCATCTAGCGACATACTCGGCCACATCCCTCTTCATACCGGCCCAAAAGAATACTTGCTTCATGTCTTTGTACATCTTGTCCCTGCCGGGATGAATGGTCATCTTCGAACGATGTGCTTCGTCAAGAATAGCCTTCCTCAAACCTTCGTCTCGAGGTACACAAAGTCTACTATCCCTACGTAACCAACCCTTATCATCTAGGGTATACCTTCAGAGATGGCTTGATGACTCCCCTCTTTTGAGCTTTTCTACTAACTCAACCAACTATGGGTCGTCTCGCTGTGCCTCACCAATCCGTCCCAAAAGCGTAGGTCTAACCTCCAAGGATGCTAGCAAACCGGGTACAAAGTCAATGGAAGGTCCAAAATCAAACATAGAGATGAATTCTAAGTTTCGCCATTCAACAAACAACGGACTCAAGGACAGCCTTTTCCTACTTAAGGCATCCGCCACCACGTTACCCTTGCCAGGGGTATATGCTATTTCGAAGTCGTAGGACGCTAAGAATTCCATCCACCTTTGCTGTCTTAAGTTCAAGTCCTTCTGAGAGAATAAGTATTTTAAAGATTTGTGGTCAGTGAATAATTCGAATTTTTCGCCAAGAAGATAATGACGCCAAGACTTAAGCGCAAAAACAATAGCGGCCAACTCTAGGTCATGCGTAGGGTAATTTCTTTCATGCACTCTCAACTGCCTTCCACCATAGGCTATTACCCTTCCCTCTTGCATTAGGACTGCGCCTAGTCCTGTCCCACAAGCGTCAGTATAAACAGTAAATGGCTTACTCCCGTCTGGCAGCACTAAGACTGGAGCTGAGGTCAAAGCTCTCTTTAAACGTTGGAACGCATCATCACAATCTACGTCCCACGCGAAGACTAGGTTCTTCTTCGTCAGGCGTGTCAATGGAGCTGATATTTTTGCGAAGTCTTTGATAAACTTCCTATAGTAGCCAGCCAATCCCAAGAAACTTCTTACTTCGGTAGCATTTTTAGGGACCTTCCAATCTTGGATGGCCACCACCTTCGCGGGATCCACAGCTATCCCTTCCTTGGAAACCACGTGCCCTAAGAATCGTACTTCCTTCCTCCAGAAGTGACACTTAGAAAATTTAACTTTAAGATTATGCTCTCGTAGGGTCTCCAACACTTCCCTAAGATGTAGGGCATGCTCTTCTTCATCCTTAGAAAAGATCAAGATGTCGTCTACAAAGACTACCACGAATTTGTTAAGGTACTCCCTAAACACCCTACTCATCAAATCAACAAAGTATGTGGGGGCGTTTGTCAAACCGAAGGGCATCACTAGCCATTCATAGAAACCGTCCGGAGTCCTAAAGGCAGTCTTGTCAATGCTATCCTCAGCCACTCTCAACTGATGGAAACCAGTGGCTAAGTCCAACTGCGAAAACACTGAGGCGCCAACTAACTAATCAAAGAGATCGTCAATCCTCGGCAGTGGGTGTCTGTTTTTCTTAGTAAGCTTATTAAGTTCTCTATAGTCCACACAAAGTCTAAGGGACTCATCCGCCTTCGTGGCAAATACTACTGGAGCACCCCACTCCGATATACTTCGTATTATGAACCCCTTCTAAAGCAACTCCTTCACTTGCTTATCGAGTTCCCTTCTTTCACGAGGAGCCATGTGGCGTACTGGCAAAGATACTGGTTTTGCATTATCCACAAGATATATTCGAAAATCTATCTCCCGCTTCGGAGGTAAGCCCTTTACCTCCTCAAACACATCTGAGTATTCTCGGACCACTCTAACAGATCGTAGATTTTCCACCGACGCGTCAAGCGATTCTAAATAACTTAGCATAACGGAATTTATGGGATTACAAAAGATTTCGAGAGCGTTACCAAGGCGAGTCATGAGCCTAACTACTCTCCTTTCACAATCAAGAATGACCCCATTTCTGGATAACCAATCCATCCCTAAAATTAGCCCATAGCCCGTGAAGCCCAAAACATAAGCATTACATCTAAACTCAACGCTAAGTATAGAAATTTTCAAATCCAAACACATCATGGAAAAATAAGCTGAGCCCCCAATTGGATTCGAAACAACTAAGGGATCCTCTACTAAACTGGTGTTTAAGTGCAGCGATTCAACTAATGATGTAGAGATAAACGAATGCGATGCGCCCGAATCGAATAAGGTACGGACAGGATGATCAAACAAAAAAACTAAGCTTTCAACAGAAATGGTTCTACCTCGTTCTTGCAGCGGTGGGACCGCGAGAGCTTGAACTTGTCCCCTTGCCTGCCCTGGTGCCATAAGAGCCTGCACCTGTCCTCCCGAGGTAAACCCTGCCCTCTGCCCCTTCTTTGGGCAGTCCTTCACTAGATGTCCCGCTTCGCTACAGTGAAAACAGCCAGTCTTCTTTTTCTTTCTGCAATCCTTGCTGAGATGGCCTGGTGTCCCACAGTTAAAGCATTTCTTCTTTCCCTTGCTATTACTGTCTTTACCACCCTTCTTGTTTTCTGTTGAGGTTTCTTATGATCCCCTTTCTTCTCGGGTGCCTTATTAGCATTAGCGCCTTTCTCCTCGTGCATGAGTGCCATGTCTACTAGCCTCTCAAAAGTGGCCCCCATTGGGATGTGGGTCATAGCCAACCCTTGCAACGGTTCGTTCAATCCATTAACGAACCTCAGAGCCTTCTTCTCCGGCGTGTTCACTAAGTCTAAGACAAACCTTGCTAACTGATTAAATTTGTTGACATATTCTTTCACTGATGAGCTTCCTTGCTTTAATGTCAAGAACCTTTCCATATATAGATTCTCTTCTGCCCTTGAGAGAAACTTTGCCTCAAACCTACGCCTGAAATCCGCCCAAGAATCAACAGGACGCTCCCCATTAGTGACCTCCCACCAAAACGAGGCCTCTCCCTTCATCAACCAAGCTGCTAATTTGACTTTCCTCCCTTCTTCTATTTCAAAGATTTCTAGCAATTCTTCCACCTTCTTAAGCCAATCTCTAGCTTCCACAAACGTTTCTGACCCTTGAAAAGGTTTTCCACCCATAGCCTTAAATTCCTTGCACGTCTTTGCAAAAGTATCAACGCGAGGAGGAGGAGGAGCGGGTGCAACTGGTGGTGGAGGAACATTGGCTGGACCTGCAGCGGCCCTAGCTTCTAACAACCTCCTATACCATCCTGGTATCGTTACACCGTCCGGAAGGTTAAGATCTTCAGCCATGCTGAAACGAAAAAGGAAAGATTCAAAATGGAAAATTCGAAAGATAAAGATATATGGCTATTGGGGATTATGTTTTTCATAAAAACTTTCCTCTTTAAATTACTCATTAAGACATGTTTTGAAAACACTTCTTCCAAAAATACTTTAGAAAAATAGTTTTTCTAATAATTTTATCTGTTCTGGTAACCTTAAGCTCTGATACCACGTGTAACACCCCACTTCCATTAATGTCACTCACAAAGGGAATGCATTAACTTCCATGGAGGTTTTAAGTGAATATAGAACAGAAAAATTACAACAAGACAGATAATAAGTAGTACTTGGAAATCTAAAACTTTATTTTATTGTAGCGGAAATTAAACATGTTGGTTACATCATAAAACCATAAATCAGAGTCAAGTACAATATCCATCTTGATAAAACAAAATACATAACCCCATTACATAAATAGCCATTAAAGAAGATAACAAGCGGGACTTTACTTCAGCGGTCCAAGCTTTCCAAAAGAGAGATAAAGCAATCCAATCAAACTCCGCTTGAGCTGGGCCTACCCTGAGGACCTGGAGGGGGGAAAAAGATAGAAATGGAGGGGGTCAGACATAAAGTCTGGCGAGTATGATAATTCTAACAATACTATTATCAAAATAACTAGACTAAGGAATAAGCTGGAAAACAAGGAAATGTCTATGAACTATTGGGTATGGAAGAGCAGATAAAGATAACGTTAAAGGCACACCTAATTACTAATGAATAATTACTACACTGCACCACACCAGTCACCCTCAAAGTTGATCCCACTTGCTTCACTTAGAAATTTTATAAATAGCCTTGCGTACCCCTAGCTGACTACATAGGTGTCGTCTGCCCCTATCTCCGCTAGGTGTACCCCATTACCCACTTGCGATCGGCTCCCTACTCGTAGATACCCGTGCTGGTCCCATAGTGGGGTGTATCACTCCCCTAAAGTGGCAACCCGATACAACTTGAGAATGCACGGCTTATACCTATACGATGCAACAACGTCTTACATACCAGCCCGGGTCCACACACGCATATGAAACCCGTTGGACTTGCGTTGCCACCGCTACCCCGTTTTGGCCTCTTATAGTCAAACCCAGTATGTGTGTCCCGTCCTCAACTTGGGTCGAGCCTACAAGGATACGTTTGGGTTACTGGTTGAAATGGGCCCCCACAAGCTATCCACCTAAGCTTGTCCGCACTAGTATATCCCACTTAACCCTCTTAGTCATGTTCATTTACATGTGTGTTTGGTTAAGTCTTACTAATCGTATTTCACATGCCACTAAGGCAACCACTAGATTCCTCATGCCACCCAAGGCACCTACTTAACCCCCATGTCCCACCTTACATGTTTATCTGGTTAAGCATTTCTTAATTCATTCAGGCCATAACCTCATATAGACCTCTCACATTAGACTGGCATTTATGGCAGCTGGATTTGCCGGGCGGGTCCGTGCAGTCTTACACCATAAAAGAGTCTAACCTCGTGTCTTTACAACTGTTATGATTTAATTTGGACCTAGGACCTCTCACATTGGGCTGACATTTGTGACCATTGGATTTGCCGGGCGGGTCCGGGCAGGTTTACGTCACAAACGAGTCCAACCTCGTGTCCTAAGCATTGATTATCACTTATAATCTTTTACCCCAGTTTTGAATATATCCCTATTCAAATCATTAATTCCTTCCAATTTTAATGATGTCCATAATTGACACAATTATGGGCATCCACTTATGGTATGCAAAATCATATCAATTGCACCCCAATTTCTTAATATTAAATCCTTAATATTACCCCTACCCCACGTTATACGTTCGCTTATTCAACGCAAAATATACGTTAGACTCGAATAGTCTAACTCATAGCACAAAGATAAATTATCACAACATATAGACAAATAAAATAAATCTAATCATAATAGGGGTGAAACTTGCATGTGTGATAGATGTCCAACACCTAAACTTGCATAGGAAAAAACTATAACTTGCATAAAGCTACACATGTCATGGATCTAAATGTGTCAAATTGTTTGGTAAAATGTCACAACTTAAATGATATGATCATAACCCAAATTCATGTATAAACTTGCATATGGGGTTTTATGCAACATAATGATGGTGTGAACTAGCATCTAATACACAAAATTCACATATGTCATAGCATAATTCTAGATGTCATAATTCTAGATCTAAATAGATGTCATGGCATATGTTCATAATCTTTACTAATCAATATAAACTTGCATATGTGATTTGTCATATAGATCAACATAGCCCAAATATTATCAACATTATGATTTGATTAACATGAACTAATTAGCATAGATAATAACATCATGACTTTATAACATGTATGATTTATCACAACTTAGCATAGAAAGTTACAACCTATACAATATCATCATAGCATGATTTACAACATATAGGATATCATCATCACATAACATAGGATTTACAACATACATGATAGCATAAGGTTTACAACAACATATATGACAATTCACATCATTTACTTATAATCCATTCATGACTTAATCTAATTAGTTTAATAATAATCTTGTTAAGATCATCATACTCACAATTAGAAGAGAAAGAGAGTCTTGATTTGCTTTAGAGTTGAGTAGAATTAGAGTTTTGATTAGCTTTCTTCCTTCTTAGTTGGCAGCGGCTAGACTGAGTTCCATGGCGGCGGTATGACGGTGGCTATTCTATTTTTCATGTGAATTAGAGTGAGAGACTACCTAGGTATTTATAGAGTTTAGGATTTATTTAGACCGTCAGATCAACTCAGAACTAAACTGAACCGTTAAATTTGCCAACTCAGCCCTAAAGACACATCAGCAGCTCAAGATTGGGCTCAGTCAAACCCTAGCCGCCTGGACAGGTCGACACCCAGGTCGACTGGCCAGTCGACCTGGGGGGGGGGGAGGGGTGTCGACTCCCCAGTCGACTCCCCAGTCGACCTGGGGTGCTGGGCGGGAATTTTCCCGCATAGCCTGTTTGACTTCGAATTTTAAATTTTCTGAAATCTGTTTTGAATTTTCTGAAACTTCCGATGGCCATAACTTCTTCATATGAAGTCCAATTCATGCAAACTCGAACTTTATTTCAACCAGAATTCCGAGACGAACACAATGGCGCAACCCGTTTCCCACAATTCTCACGTATGAGATTAGTTATTCTTTAATTTGTGAATATTAATATTAATAGAATTACGGGGTTTTACAAGGTCAGATGTCTTCCCAAAAATATTCAGACGTCTGAATACTATTCCAGAGCACAATTTGCCTTGAAAACATGTTCAAAACGATATCTACGAATGTCCGAAGGCCTATGATGTCATGCACATGTATATGAGGCTTCAAGGACTTGCCGAAACAACTTATAACACCCAAATACGCATGCACAAACGTTCATACAAGAGATTAGCAATGGTTTTGATTATAAATTCCAAAATGGGTGAATTTTCTAACCAAAGCAATCAAATACGATTCAAGCTACTAGTGAAGGCTTAGAACTATGTCAGGGGACAATGGAGCTTCACAACATCACCAAATCAACTCAAAACATTTGCATAAGGTCGTGTAAACAATCCAACTTATAATTTCAACCCAATGGAACGTAAACATATGGAATTGGCTAAGTTACACTAACATAACCAATTCACTAGCATATGCAAACACATATGAACACAAAATTACACTTGTACATGCCAATGGCTTGTGGCATAGATGTGAGTTCAAAAAGAACTCACCTTTGCTTGCTAGAAGCAAGAATTCAACCCAAAGCTTTGCTAAATCAACCTCTCTTCAATCAATACTCATGAATCTCCAATCTAAGATCATATCAACAAGATTCCTAAGAGTTAGGTCATAGGAATTATCACAAATCAAAGAAAAGTGGAGTTGGAGAAGATGAAGAGGAAGATGGAGAAGCTTACCCAAGCTTTTGCACTTGATTTCCTCTTGAATTGGATCCCTAAGACAAGCTATGGCATAGGGGAGTTTTAATTTCCCTCTCCCATTTTCTACTTCTTTGTTGAAGTGAGAATGAAAGAAGAGGAGGAGGATTTGGGATTATATGGTGAGCTAGGCTAGCTCAACCAAGACCCAACCCAAAGTGCCAAATTTCTGAATCTCGGAACATATCGAAGGTTACACTTTTCGGACTCCTAAACGACATTTTGAACTCAATGGAAGTGGTTTCGAGTCAAAATTCGTCCATATACAAAAAGTGATATTTTGGTCATACATCAAATTAAAATGATCAAATTCGCCCAACTCGAAAGGTATCGATGCTTAAGGTCAAAAAGGTTGTAAACGATGATCGGGGCCCAAAGGAAGTGGTCCCGAATCCTAATTTTATCGTTTATGAAAAACGACTTTTTGAGTGACACATAAGATACGACGATATATTTAAATAAAATATTTAAATCTAAAATCCTCGAATAAGCGGGTTGTTACATGGACAAACAGGAAAAACCATTCTGGAACAGAACGACCCTTGCATGTAACGACCCCGGTTTCACCCGACCCGATCGATCGCTAGATCGACCAAGACCATTCAAAACCCGAGTACGTTAACTTTGGAAATACAACAACATCAGAAAAATAACAACAGACTTTTATAAACATTACAATAATGTTACATCAGAGTACAGAATATCGGAGTACATCGAATAAAATTACAACGGAAGATAAATTAAATACATTAAATAGCGGAAGACTTCGATGCTCTGGACACAGCTTTAGGCTTTAATCCAGAATCCTGCTTGAGGTAAGAACCTGTAGACAAACTAATCAACTGCCCATGTGGAGAAGAGGGCACCTGAGTTTGTAAAGGTGGAAACAAACAACGGGTCAGTCATGGGACTGGTGTGAGAATTCTTAACTAATTTAACAAATAGTAATAAGGAAAATCCAAGGACCACGCCGCTAACGCGGAATGGGTTTACTCCAATGGATTTCCGGTGCATAAATTAAAGTAAATTGTTAAAACAATGCAATTCTTTTTAGAAAAATGAAATCACCATAAGACTCAAGTCCCATCACACAATGCAACGCAAACCATAGGATAGAGTTTTACCTTATGATGATTAAACATGCTTGGTACGATAAAACGAATTTGATATTATTATTAGTGTGTATAAAAACATTTCAAAGTAAATGTATCGATCCTAGGAAGCATAGCTACCATATACTATGCCTCCATACTAGTAATACAATCAAAACCGCATGAGGTCGTATTGGAAATTGGGTTTCCATCATGAGTCAAGGGTAGGGAGGAGCTCCTTACCGATTCGAGATACTCTAGCTAATGTCTCAGGATTCCCCGCAGAGAACCCTTGGATCCTGCAGGGCCGGTCCACACTTGCGGTTTGTGGATTAGTTATTCCTGAACACACGTTTCCTAGTCCTATAGGACCTAACATCCGAGGCGCCTCATTCCATCATCCACATAAGTAAATATCAGCCAGTTTAAGCTCCGACACCACTTCTAGCTAGAAAGAAATGTGCTGCTCTCCCTGCGTTCCCCTCTCCCGTTTTAGACTCAATCGGGTTGTGAGGCTCGCGAAGTAACGTTATAACCACAACGCCTGCTTTTCAACAAAGCCTTGATCACCTTCATCTTGGCGTGCCACGTTGAAAATTCACGTCATGCGATTGATAACTATTAATACACAACCTCTAAGGGCGTTAAGCAAGAGAATAAATTCTCCGTCGCCAACGGTCGTATATTAATAGAAATCAATTTACATAGAACAAAATTCAACGTCAGACACACGTCCATTTATAAGCTTATGCTCTGGGTCTGAGCGAAAGCCAAATCCGTACAAATCAACACTACGTCCGGATAACTACCATCTTAGCCCCGTCTTGGGAGCAAATCAATCAAGGGCCTCAACACTAGCTACCCATTCGATGTGAAGATCGTCGATCTTCAATCGTCGTCTTCAATTCTTTGAATGTCGTATCATTATTTGGAATGAGAGTAAACTCGGACTTTCCAATTAACTTGCATGATTTAAAATTAGGTGCTATTCATAAACCACATCAATGCCTCATTCCAAGTCAGAATATCCTTTAATAAAGTATTCACATTATTAGGGAAAGGTTCCCATAAATTTTATCAAAGATAAATCTTTCAACTTATTCTTTAGTCTTCCTTTATTCACCTTCAATCTAATTAAAGATTTATTTAAAATTTTATTAAGTTTTAGTCTTCTAAAATCATTGTTAAATGACTAATCACTTTTCTGGAATAATCTTATCTTTAATCCGAGTTTAAGAACTGATGTTATTTAAAACATAGTTCACAAGAGACCCCATTTCATGTTTCATTAATTCCCAATTTGATATATAATATTAGGCATCTCTTCTTTTAGAAAATTTCCTTTAATCTTAATTAACAGATTAATTAATAACCAATCAAAATTTCTCTATTGATTTGAGTTTCAAGAACTAATGTCCTTCAAAACATTGTTCACAAACAACTCATAATCAATTTCCTTTTTTTATTTCAATTATAATTAATAACTGAGAATCTCATTTAAATCTAACTAAAAAGATTTTCCTTATTTTTACGTATTTTAAAACGTTTATAAATTCGTTTCCAAGACGATTCCAGCTTTTATTCCAACTATAATCCAAAAATTTGATTATTCTATAGGTTAACCTTTTATAATAGTATTATTTTCCAAAATATTAATTTTGAAATTTCTCTTTTAATATTCATTATAAAATGGATAAAATAAATCGATAAACTCATTCGGGTTTTTAAAATGCGTTGCTATTTTTTTTTAAACGGATTAAATAGCCCAACTCATTTTCTTATCCATTTGTATTTTATAATGGGCTAGAACTCTCACATTAAGCCTACGACTTGTGGATGCTGGATGTGCCGGTCGTTTCCGGGCAGACTTATTCCACCATTTGGGCTTAACCTCGTGTCATGGCCCGTTTCGTATTTGTGCACTTGGTCCTCTCACATTTGGTTCAACATTAGTGGCTGCTCGATACGCTGGTCGGGTCCGGGCAGACTTACACCACAAATGTAACCTAACCTCATGTCCAAGCACAATTATAATTTATAATTATAATTAATTTTTCCAGAACATATTATTTGAAATTATCTTTTCCATTAAGGAATCTTAATTTTAAGATATTCTTTATTTCTAAATATCTTGACTTCAAGTATCTTAATATAAATTGTAACTTTCCATATTCTTATAATATTAAAATAATATTATAATAATATTTTCAAAATGTATGATTTTGAAATTCAAACTTGAAATATTAATTAGTTATTTATTACTGCATTAACCATTCTTGATAACTTTAGAAAATTCTGCATTGGAATGAGACTTAAATCAAATACCATTAATTAATGGATTCATACAAAACATCTGTGAAATAGTGATAGATATTCCTTTATCACCAAATAAACATTTCAATAACATTCAGATAACATTCACACAACATTCAAACAAAATCCAAATAATAATATATTATTTGTGCACTTGGGCGATGTGTGAAAATATCAGCCCAATCAACGTATACAAGTCAGGCAACTTGTATATGGCAATGTAACATATTTGAATTATCATAAATAATAATAAATTAACATTAATTAGCATGCTACCTATTTTCAAAATTCAACACAAATGCTAAAAATAATTTTATTTTCTATATTTTATAACGGCACTAAAATATAATTACTTCCATCTTTCCTGAATACTCTAGTTTTTATTTTCATTTTTCATAAAATTAGATGACGCTAACTTTACTTCCATTTTTTCTCAAAATTAAATGGTGCTAACTTTACTTCCATTTTTCTCAAAATTAAATGACGCTAACTTTACTTCCATTTTTCTCAAAATTAAATGACACTAACTCTACTTCCATTTTTCTTCATTCATTTAAAAAATGAAAATAATATTTCAACCTTTACGTATGTTCTTTTCATTACATTTAAAATGTAAATGAATTTACAGCGTAAAATTTCATTCTTATATCTTACACTAAAGATGTAATTTCATTATAATGACAAGATCTCTTTTTAATTACACTAAAAAAAATGTAATTATCATTCGGTGTGAAATCTTACTTTAACAATTTCATAAAAGAAAATGAATTTCATTTCAACGGTAAATTCTAATCTTCTAAATTCATTAAAAATGAAATTTCATTACATTGTAAATAAAACTAACATTATAGTGAAAAATTCTAACTTTTTAAATTACATTAAAAATGTAATTTTTATTTACTATGCAAATCTGATGCAAATCCTCATTCTTAATTCACATAATAAAAATGTAATTATGATTATTATGCAAAAATGTTAATCTTTAATTACATAAAAAGGATGTAATTTTAATTGCCATGTAAATTTTCATTCCTTAATTACATATAAAAATGTAATTTTACTTTACAATGTGAATTCAACTTTAATTACATAATAAAAATGTAATTTTATTACAATGCAAATTTCTTTTCTTTATTACATGTAAAAATGTAATTTGTATTACATGTCAAATTCCTACTTCTTGTTTACATGTAAAAAAATGTAATTTAATTACATTTAATGTAAAAATATCATCTTTTTACTTTCAATGTAAAAATATCGTCTTTTTATTAACATGTAAACTCCTTTCTTAATTTACATATAAAAATGTAAATTTGAATCTATTCACATCTTCAAATTCTCAATTTTAATTTCATACAAGGTGTCATTTTATATACGATATAAATTTCATGCCTTTCTATTGTATATACAATTGCAGAACTAAATAAATCAATGACTAAAATAACCATATAACTCTCAAAACAAATCAATAATCCATCGCAACATCACATATCAGAACCAATAACATACACAGCATGATTTATAAGCAAACGAAATAACTAGGTTAAAATTGATTAATTAAATCAGAATACTCACCTTGCTTTAAGCAGAATTAAAAATCCAAATAAATTTAGAAATTGTCCCAATCAGTTCTAAGTCAAAGTATTTGCTGTCACGATTCACGCGGATCTGAAATTTTTCAGTTTGGAGTTCGTATGAATTAATTATCAATTTTTGAATAACAACTACTTTTTAACAACTACAGTCGCCACAGACAAAAGCGTGGCAAAATCTGAAATGAATTTCATACCTTTATTTTCAGTTTTTGTTCAAAACTTTGATTTGGATTTTCGGGAGATGTAGTTGATGGTTTTCAGAACGGTTTGTTGGATATCGAAGAGCTACGAGAGGGGGATCGGCGCCGGGAAGGGGGTGGGGTGCGGCTGGCCGTGGTGGGCCCGGTTTGGTGCAGCGGCGGCTGTCTTCATGTGGTCGGGGCGTCGGCTATAGGGTACGGGAGGTGGTGATTTCGGTATGGAATCGAAGAGCACGAGAATCTCTTCGAAACGTGTACTCCGACGAAGAATTTCGTTGAGAAACGAAGGAGAAATCGAAGTTTGAAGTTTTGAAATGTTATGGGTTTCGGTGGCTGCTGTAAACGATCGGGAAGGAGGATGAACAGTGATTTTATATTAAAATAATATGGTTAGGTTATTATTTAAATAATTAATTAACCCAATAAAGCCCGCTTTGCAACTTTCTTCTTTTTCAGCCCAACGACTGTCATTCCTACCTATTTACCCCTATTCCGGACTCATCTGACTATGTTTCGCAGGCCAAATGGTCATCTTGACCCCCGTTTCTCAGTTTTAAAATGTAATTCATTTATTTAAAATTCAAACGTATATAAAAATTCACCGGCTCCACAAATTAACTTTAAAAATTCCCGAAAAATATATTTAGCTATGGTTTGACGCTGCGGACCTAGGAAAATTAATTTTGTTCAATTCTGACCCCATTTGAAAAATGGCATTTTTCAAATCGATTAAAATTTACCGAAATTGACAAAACTGAAATCTTTTTGCCACGGCCACAAATTAATTCTAAAAATTATGAAAAATTAAACTTAGCAATAATTACATTCCGAGTCCAACAAAAGTGGTTTCGTCGAAAACAGAGGTCGTTTGAAAAATGGCTATTTTCAAGGCGTATATATTATATATTAAAAATACATTTTTAAGCAAATAATTTCCGAAACTCGAAATATATAAGTGTTTACTATTTTTAATGCAGAAATGTCATTCTGAACTCAATGGAAGTGGTTTCGAGTTCATATTCCTTCGTATGCAAAAAGTAGCATTTTTGACCTTTATAAATTTCATAGCGACCTTTCTAAATTTTAAATTGGGCATAACTTTTGATTCACGCTATGAAATTTCAATTTTTCGAATTCGTTAGAAAGATGTTTTTAAATAGATTCTAATATTTTTGGTTTCACTAAAATCCGTTAAATTTTGCATCCTGTACGATCAGTCAAAGTTCAAGTTTGACTTTTCAAACTACCGCGCTATTTCCAACTCTTTTTATAATTAAAATTAAATTATTCATTCTAGCTTCGATTTAAATCAATTTTTAATCATTATTATTTTAAATAAATTGTTCTAAATATCAAAACCCATTAAAATTACTCAAAAATAAATTTTAAATTTACACCAAAATTCAGGGTTGTTACAGTCTCCCCCACTTAAGAACTTTTTGTCCCCGAAAAGGAACGAAGCCAAAAGTGTTTAATTATCCAACTCAATTTTTTTATTCTTTATTATTCATTCATTGGTTTAAATAATTTTATAGGTTAACTATTAATTACACTACACAATCATCAATCAATTGGTTGATTACCTTTTTAAATATTTATAACTTTTATATAATCAAAAATCATGTTTTCTAAAATAGATTATAATTACAAATAAGTATATTATAAGCTTGTTACTCTCAACTCATTCTAGGGCATTACTAACCCTATCTCTAATGAGTTTTCTCATTCTAGGATACAACTGATCCTATCTCTAATGAGTATTCTTATTGGACATTACTAATCCAATCTCTGATGAGTCTTTTGTTCAGTTCTAATGAGTTGTACCCCAAAGATTTGAGCTAACCTAAGCTCCGATACCAACTATAACAACCCCTGTTTTGCCCGACCCGATCGATCGCTAGATCGACCAAGACCATTCAAAACCCGAGTACGTTAACTTTGGAAACACAACAACATCAGAACAATAACAACATACTTTTATAAACATTACAATAATGTTACATCAGAGTACAGAATATTAGAGCACATCGAAAAAAATTACAGCGGAAGATAAATTACAATAAATTAAATACAGTAAACAGCGGAAGACTTTGATGCTCTGGACACAGCTTTAGGCTTCAATCCAGAATCCTGCTTGAGATAAGAACCTGTAGACAAACTACTCGACTGCCCGTGTGGAGAAGAGGGCACCCGAGTTTGTAAAGGTGGAAACAAACAACGGGTCAGTCATGGGACTGGTGTGAGAATTCTTAACTAATTTAACAAATAATAATAAGGCAAATCCAAGGACCACGCCGCTAACGCGGAACGGGTTTACTCCAATGGATTTCCGGTGCATAAACTATAGTAAATCGTTAAAACAATGCAATGCTTTTTAGAAAAATGAAATCACCATAAGACTCAAGTCCCATCACACAATGCAACGCAAACCAGAGGATAGAGTTTTACCTTATGATGATTAAACATGCTTGGTACGATAAAACGAATTTGATATTATTATTAGTGTGTATAAAAAAAACATTTCAAAGTAAATGTATCAATCCTAGAAAGCATAGCTACCATATACTATGCCTCCATACAAGTAACACAATCAAAACCGCATGAGGTCGTATTGGAAATTGGGTTTCCATCATGAGTCAAGGCTAGGGAGGAGCTCCTTACCGATTCGAGATACTCGAGCTAATGTCTCATGATTCCCCGCAGAGAACCCTTGGATCCTGCAGGGCCGGTCCACACTTGTGGTTTGTGGATTAATTATTCCTGAACACACGTTTCCCGGTCCTATAGGACCTAACATCCGAGGCGCCTCATTCCATCATCCACATAAGTAAATATTAGCTAGTTTAAGCGCCGACACCACTTCTAGCTAGAAAGAAACGTGCTGCTCTCCCTGCGTTCCCTTCTCCCGTTTTAGACTCAACCGGGTTGTAAGGCTCGCGAAGTAACGTTATAACCACAAGGCCTGCTTTTCAACAAAGCCTTGATCACCTTCATCTGGGCGTGCCACGTTGACAATTTGTGACGAAAAGGAATTTCGCTCGATCCGAACCAGTCGCTAAACCGATCCAGACCGTTCGAAACGCCCTATCGTTTGAGAACACGACACAGCAGAACGCAGACGGGAGAACATTTCATTGTATATCACAATAATGCATCAGATTACAAGAATATAAAGAGTAAAAATGAATAAATATTACACAGAAATATTAGAGATTCAAATTACATTTTAAATACATCGCAGCGGAAAATAATACAATACACAACTAGAAGAGATATATGGATACAAAGCTTCCCGGATATCGTTCCAGCTGTAAACTAGGATCCTGTGAATATAAATCTGCAAAACCAAAACTACTAGCTGCCCGTGTCAAAATAAGGGCACCCAGAGTTTAGGTTAAAACAATAAACTCCAGGTCAGTCATGTGACTGGTGTGAGAACTAAAACAGTTATTAATCTTTATTTTTAAAGTTAGGTAAATCAAGGGACCACGCCGTATAACACGGAACGGGTTTCCTCCCAAGAATACCGGTGCATAAAACAAACAGCGCAATGCTAAATAAAGAAAAATGAAGCTGTTATAAGACCCAGGTCCCATCACACAATGCAACGCAGCCGAGGATAGGGTTTTCCCTTATAACAGCCAAAGAATGCTTGATACGGTTAAAACAAATCGTTTGATACTATTATAAGTGCATAGTGTATAAAACAACTTCAAATCATAAGTATCAATCATAGGCGGCATGAGCGCCCCATCCCACTATGTCGCCATACTAGGCTCTACAAATAAAACCGCAAATGTCACGTATTTGGAAATTGGATTTCCTTCTATGAACCGAGGCAAAAGATAGTCCTCTACCGATTCGAGACAATCTAGCCCATGTCTCAGGATCAGAGCTCGAGTGACCCTTGGAGCGACAGGGCCGGTCCACCGATGTGGATTAAAATGCCTGAACACTACGTTTCCCCGCCCTTTGGGGCGTAAATGAGCCAACTAAATGACTCCATCGGTTCGAGAACGACCGATCAATCCGAGGCGCCTCGCAATAGCAACAACCACATAAGTCAAACTCGTCAGGGCGTGTAAAACCACTGACGCCACTTTTTAGCTAGAAGGAAACGCATGCCCTCCCTGAGGTCCGTCTCCCCTTTTTGGTTCATACCGGGTGTGAAACACGCGAAGTAAACGTTATACAAAGCTACGCCACAAAGGCCTTGCTTTGATCGTCACCACAAGACTTTGCTTTTCAACAGAAGCCTCGATCAATTGCCACTTAGGCATGCCACACAAGCAATTCACTCCATGCGTTTGATATCCATCAATATATAACCCCTGAGCTCGTACGTCTCCGGGAAGGGCGTTAAGCAAGAGAATAAATTCTCCGCCGCCAAACAGATATATATTTAATAGATATCAATCACACGGACTAAAATCCAATGTCAGACACACAGTCCATTTGCAAGTCCGTTCTGGGTCTGAACGAAACCGGAGGCACCTAGTACCCCGCGTATCCGTCGATCTCCATGTACGTCTGGACGATCACCAACTGTTTCCATCTTCTTGGTTGTACAGCCCAATCAAGATCGTCAGAAATCACCCAAACGACGTGAAGACTTCCGGTCTTCAACCGCCGTCTTCATCTTCGACTTATCGTCGTATCAGTTATTCAGAATGGGATAAACCCGGTCTTTCCGAATAACTCGCGTATATTTTAAATAAGTGTTACACAAACACAACATACGCCTCATTCCAATTCATCAGTCACTAACCGCAAATTAATCAAGAGAATAATTCCCCAAATATTAACCCCGAAGGCCGAAACCAACATCAGATCAATATCCAGAAAACCATTCTGCTTAGCTAACCGACAGTTAGTTTCTGATTTCACATTCATAGGGAAAGGTTCCCATTAATTTTATCCAAGATAAATTCCTGAATTTATTCTCTAATCTTCCTTTGAATTTCGATTCAACTAGTCGGAATTAGCGAACCTTACCGAAGTAATCATTGGTTTTAATTTCCCAATCCCAACCTATTCATCCCATGAAGTAAAACTGGCAATACTTCATATCTAACACCACGGTGTTATCGGTAAATTCAATTACCATTTCACGTTCAAATCTAATTAAAGATTTAACTAACGCCTGGAGCAAAACTGGTGATACTCCATCTCGATTATTTCAATCTAATTAAAGATTCATTAAAACTCCACTTAGTTTTAATCGTTAACTGGGTTAAAGAATCCGTGTCATTTAAAACACGGTTCACGATAAACCCAAAGTCACATTCCATTAATTATCGGGTTAAAGAACGAGTGTTATTTTAAAACACTGTTCACGATAAACCCAAAAATCAATATCAATTCAATTCCAATTAAATATTATTTAATTGGTACACTTCATTAAATCTAAATAAAAAGATTTAATCTTTTCTCAACTGGGTTCAAGAACAGTGTTAATGAAGACACCATTCACGACAAACCCAAATCACATTTGATATTAAATACAAGGCTCTGAATAGAAAATATCCCGGCTTATATTCAATATCAAATTCTACGATTAACAAATGTCGTATTGGAAATAACGATATAAATATATATATCTTTCAAATTTCCATAACAACATCTGTATAATCCCGAATTCCAACATCGAAATATTCCGAAGACAATTTCGATTCAAATCCACTCCAATGCAACCATTGGAAATTCTGGTTATTTTCAAAACCATTTCAAATTCGATTTATTTATTTAAAAATAAATAGAATTTTAATTCTAGTTCAAAACTAGTTCATTTCGATAAAAATCTATTTTTATCTTTTCAAATATGGAGTTTTTCATCTCAATTCTTTCTAAATCATTTCTTATGATTTTACACAAATTATTACTATTTTTAATAATTTTATCAAGGCCCTTACAGTCGATTTCCATCAACGGCCATCGAACTGCACTTACAGCGACCTTTTTCGAATTTGATTTGGACGTATCTCCAAATACAACCGTTAGATTTCTAATTTCTAATATTCGTTAGAAAGCTCTTTTCGATACGAACCCAACGGTTCCGGTTTCAGGAGAATCCGACGGTCGGATCTCCCGTAATGTCCGTTTGAAATAAATGGTCGAAATTCACGAACTGCCGCGGCGCGGCGCGTTCTATTCAGGCCATTATATTATATATATATAATATATATAATATATACTTCGTCGATTTCTATTTAAAACGAATTATGTAAATAGTTTTAAATTCGTTTCAAAAGCAATTTCAACTTCCGTTTCAATTCAAATCAAAATTGAATTCTTCTTTATAAATTCGTTTTAAAATTCATTTCTATTCAATTCAAATTTCAATTCAATTTGAATTCATTTCAATTTGTTTCCAATTCAATTCGAATTCGTTTTCAATTCAATTCAGTTCGAAATCGTTATATATTCAATTCATTTCGAAATCGTTTTCAATTCAATTCATTTCGAAATCGTTTTCAATTCAATTCATTTCGAAATCGTTTTCAATTCAATTCATTTCGAAATCGTTTTCAATTCAATTCATTTCGAAATCGTTATATATTCAATTCATTTCGAAATCGTTATATATTCAATTCATTTCGAAATCGTTATATATTCAATTCATTTCGAAATCGTTATATATTCAATTCATTTCGAAATCGTTATATATTCAATTCATTTCGAAATCGTTATATATTCAATTCATTTCGAAATCGTTATATATTCAATTCATTTTTCTCGTCGATATTATTTAAAATAATTCATTTTAAATAATCAAAATTCGCTAAAATTGCCAAAATAAAAATTTTAAACTGGCCCAGAATTTGCGGGTTGTTACAATCTCCCCCACTTAAAACTTTTCGTCCTCGAAAAGGAACAAAGTCGAAAGTGGTTTGATTTATCAACTCTACGTTCGATCTGGCTTTCATTCTCCAACTTTTCAGTTTCTGAGAATCCTCAAATTTTCAAAAATTTGGCTAACACCCTAAATTTTCGAAAAATTTCGCCTTAACCTCCCCTGCACCGGGAGCATCGGGGAATTTCAAATAGCTTCCCCGGTCCTTCAGATCTCAAAAAGAAAAAGAAAAAGCCAAGCAGCTAGCCAATAGGCTCATAAAATCATCATCACCCAAACAAAACAGTAAATTATGTAGTAAACATGTACCTATTTGTCGGGCAAACAAATTTTATTCTCTGCTCTAGCCTCCTTGCTATGACTTGTTCAAGGATATACATGTATATGCAAGCAAATGCGACCAATTTTCAATATCGTTCAATATTTGGTTCCATTAGGCATAATGATTCAAAAATTATCAAACAAATAAACAAACAACACAAACATCAATCAATTAGTGAATTTAACGTTTCAAATTGATAATTTTGATATATATAAAGAAAATCATGTTTTGATAACAAATCACAACAATGTATTCTAGCTATATTAGTTTTGGTTCTCACACCAGTCTAATGGAAATATATAGATATCACACCTTCGAAACTCGAACATAAATGTTGATGATGCGATCGATATCATCAATAATATCTCCGGGCGACTAGAGTGTGATGCTATATCTATCCAATATATTAAAACTTTGAATATACGTTTGCAAGGCGTATATGCAAATTCTTTATATACTGAATTGTCCAAAATCAATATAAACAAATAATCAAATACGAATAGTTGATTTAAATTTGCAAAACAAAATTTGTTTTCATTAGAAAAATATACTCTTCACACTTGTTCTAGGATACTACTGATCCCATCTCTAACGAGTCATTCCCGTTGGATATTACTAATCCAATATCTGATGAATTCTTTCGTATGGTTCTAATGTGTCTTGTTCTCTAAGCTTTGTAAACCAAAGCTCTGATACCAACTGTGACGAAAAAGAATTTCGCTCGATCCGAACCAGTCGCTAAACCGATCCAGACCGTTCGAAACGCCCTATCGTTTGAGAACACGACACAGCAGAACGCAGACGGGAGAACATTTCATTGTATATCACAACAATGCATCAGATTACAAGAATATACAGAGTAAAAATGAATAAATATTACATAGAAATATCAGAGATTCAAATTACATTTTAAATACATCGCAGCGGAAAATAATACAATACACAACTAGAAGAGATATACGGATACAAAGCTTCCCGGAAATCGTTCCAGCTGTAAACCAGGATCCTGTGAATATAAATCTGCAAAACCAAAACTACTAGCTGCCCGTGTCAAAATAAGGGCACCCAGAGTTTAGGTTAAAACAATAAACTCCAGGTCAGTCATGTGACTGGTGTGAGAACTAAAACAGTTATTAATCTTTATTTTTAAAGTTAGGTAAATCAAGGGACCACGCCGTATAACACGGAACGGGTTTCCTCCCAAGAATACCGGTGCATAAAACAAACAGCGCAATGCTAAATAAAGAAAACTGAAGCTGTTATAAGACCCAGGTCCCATCACACAATGCAACGCAGCCGAGGATAGGGTTTTCCCTTATAACAGCCAAAGAATGCTTGATACGGTTAAAACAAATCGTTTGATACTATTATAAGTGCATAGTGTATAAAACAACTTCAAATCATAAGTATCAATCATAGGCGGCATGAACGCCCCATCCCACTATGTCGCCATACTAGGCTCTACAAATAAAACCGCAAATGTCACGTATTTGGAAATTGGATTTCCTTCTATGAACCGAGGCAAAATATAGTCCTCTACCGATTCGAGACAATCTAGCCCATGTCTCAGGATCAGAGCTCGAGTGACCCTTGGAGCGACAGGGCCGGTCCACCGATGTGGATTAAAATGCCTGAACACTACGTTTCCCCGCCCTTTGGGGCGTAAATGAGCCAACTAAATGACTCCATCGGTTCGAGAACGACCGATCAATCCGAGGCGCCTCGCAACAGCAACAACCACATAAGTCAAACTCGTCAGGGCGTGTAAAACCACTGACGCCACTTTTTAGCTAGAAGGAAACGCATGCCCTCTCTGAGATCCGTCTCCCGTTTTTGGTTCATACCGGGTGTGAAACACGCGAAGTAAACGTTACACAAAGCTACGCCACAAAGGCCTTGCTTTGATCATCACCACAAGACTTTGCTTTTCAACAGAAGCCTCGATCAATTGCCACTTAGGCATGCCACACAGGCAATTGACTCCATGCGTTTGATATCCATCAATATATAACCCCTGAGCTCGTACGTCTCAGGGAAGGGCGTTAAGCAAGAGAATAAATTATCCGCCGCCAAACAGATATATATTTAATAGAGATCAATCACACGGACTAAAATCCAATGTCAGACACACAGTCCATTTGCAAGTCCGTTCTGGGTCTGAACGAAACCGGAGGCACCTAGTACCCCGCGTATCCGTCGATCTCCATGTACGTCTGGACGATCACCAACTGTTTCCATCTTCTTGGGTGTACAACCCAATCAAGATCGTCAGAAATCACCCAAACGACATGAAGACTTCCGGTCTTCAACCGCCGTCTTCATCTTCGACTTATCGTCGTATCAGTTATTCAGAATGGGATAAACCCGGTCTTTCCGAATAACTCGCGTATATTTTAAATAAGTGTTACACAAACACAACATACGCCTCATTCCAATTCATCAGTCACTAACCGCAAATTAATCAAGAGAATAATTCCCCAAATATTAACCCCGAAGGCCGAAACCAACATCAGATCAATATCCAGAAAACCATTCTGCTTAGCTAACCGACAGTTAGTTTCTGATTTCACATTCATAGGGAAAGGTTCCCATTAATTTTATCCAAGATAAATTCCTGAATTTATTCTCTAATCTTCCTTTGAATTTCGATTCAACTAGTCGGAATTAGCGAACCTTACCGAAGTAATCATTGGTTTTAATTTCCCAATCCCAACCTATTCATCCCATGAAGTAAAACTGGCAATACTTCATATCTAACACCACGGTGTTATCGGTAAATTCAATTACCATTTCACGTTCAAATCTAATTAAAGATTTAACTAACGCCTGGAGCAAAACTGGTGATACTCCATCTCGATTATTTCAATCTAATTAAAGATTCATTAAAACTCCACTTAGTTTTAATCGTTAACTGGGTTAAAGAATCCGTGTCATTTAAAACACGGTTCACGATAAACCCAAAGTCACATTCCATTAATTATCGGGTTAAAGAACGAGTGTTATTTTAAAACACTGTTCACGATAAACCCAAAAATCAATATCAATTCAATTCCAATTAAATATTATTTAATTGGTACACTTCATTAAATCTAAATAAAAAGATTTAATCTTTTCTCAACTGGGTTCAAGAACAGTGTTAATGAAGACACCATTCACGACAAACCCAAATCACATTTGATATTAAATACAAGGCTCTGAATAGAAAATATCCCGGCTTATATTCAATATCAAATTCTACGATTAACAAATGTCGTATTGGAAATAACGATATAAATATATATATCTTTCAAATTTCCATAACAACATCTGTATAATCCCGAATTCCAACATCGAAATATTCCGAAGACAATTTCGATTCAAATCCACTCCAATGCAACCATTGGAAATTCTGGTTATTTTCAAAACCATTTCAAATTCGATTTATTTATTTAAAAATAAATAGAATTTTAATTCTAGTTCAAAACTAGTTCATTTCGATAAAAATCTATTTTTATCTTTTCAAATATGGAGTTTTTCATCTCAATTCTTTCTAAATCATTTCTTATGATTTTACACAAATTATTACTATTTTTAATAATTTTATCAAGGCCCTTACAGTCGATTTCCATCAACGGCCATCGAACTGCACTTACAGTGACCTTTTTCGAATTTGATTTGGATGTATCTCCAAATCCAACCGTTAGATTTCTAATTTCTAATATTCGTTAGAAAGCTCTTTTCGATACGAACCCAACGGTTCCGGTTTCAGGAGAATCCGACGGTCGGATCTCCCGTAATGTCCGTTTGAAATAAATGGTCGAAATTCACGAACTGCCGCGGCGCGGCGCGTTTTATTCAGGCCATTATATTATATATATAATATATATAATATATACTTCGTCGATTTCTATTTAAAACGAATTATGTAAATAGTTTTAAATTCGTTTCAAAAGCAATTTCAACTTCCGTTTCAATTCAAATCAAAATTGAATTCTTCTTTATAAATTCGTTTTAAAATTCATTTCTATTCAATTCAAATTTCAATTCAATTTGAATTCATTTCAATTTGTTTCCAATTCAATTCGAATTCGTTTTCAATTCAATTCAGTTCGAAATCGTTATATATTCAATTCATTTCGAAATCGTTTTCAATTCAATTCATTTCGAAATCGTTTTCAATTCAATTCATTTCGAAATCGTTTTCAATTCAATTCATTTCGAAATCGTTTTCAATTCAATTCATTTCGAAATCGTTATATATTCAATTCATTTCGAAATCGTTATATATTCAATTCATTTCGAAATCGTTATATATTCAATTCATTTCGAAATCGTTATATATTCAATTCATTTCGAAATCGTTATATATTCAATTCATTTCGAAATCGTTATATATTCAATTCATTTCGAAATCGTTATATATTCAATTCATTTTTCTCGTCGATATTATTTAAAATAATTCATTTTAAATAATCAAAATTCGCTAAAATTGCCAAAATAAAAATTTTAAACTAGCCCAGAATTTGCGGGTTGTTACACAATTCACGCCATGTGATTGATAACTATTTATACACAACCTCTAAGGGCGTTAAGCAAGAGAATAAATTCTCCGCCGCCAACGGTCGTATATTAATAGAAATCAATTTGCATAGAACAAAATTCAACGTTAGACACACATCCATTTATAAGCTTATGCTCTGGGTCTTAGCGAAAGCCAAATCCGTACAAATCAACACTACGTCCGGATAACTACCATCTTAGCCCCGTCTTGGGAGAAAATCAATCAAGGGCCTCAACACTAGCTACCCATTCGATGTGAAGATCGTCGGTCTTCAATTGCCGTCTTCAATTCTTCGAACGTCATATCATTATTTGGAATGAGAGTAAACTCGGACTTTCCAATTAACTTGCGTGATTTAAAATTAGGTGTTATACATAAACCACATCAATGCCTCATTCCAATTCAGAATATCCTTTTAACAAAGTATTCACATTATTAGGGAAAGGTTCCCATAAATTTTATCAAAGATAAATCTTTCAACTTATTCTTTAATCTTCCTTTATTCACCTTCAATCTAATTAAAGATTTATTTAAAACTTTATTAAGTTTTAGTCTTCTAAAATCATTGTTAAATGACTAATCACTTTTCTGGAATAATCTTATCTTTAATCCGGGTTTAAGAACTGATGTTATTTAAAACATAGTTCACAAGAGACCCCATTTCATGTTTCATTAATTCCCAATGTGATATATAATATTAGGCATCTCTTCTTTTAGAAAATTTCCTTTAATCTTAATTAACAGATTAATTAATAACCAATCAAAATTTCTCTATTGATTTGAGTTTCAAGAACTAATGTCCTTCAAAACATTGTTCACAAACAACTCATAATCAATTTCCTTTTTTTATTTCAATTATAATTAATAACTGAGAATCTCATTTAAATCTAAATTAAAAGATTTTCCTTATTTTTACGTATTTTAAAACGTTTATAAATTCGTTTCCAAGATGATTCCAACTTTTATTCCAACTATAATCCAAAAATTTGATTATTCTATAGGTTAACCTTTTATAATAGTATTATTTTCCAAAATATTAATTTTGAAATTTCTCTTTTAATATTCATTATAAAATGGATAAAATAAATCGATAAACTCGTTCGGGTTTTTAAAATGCGTTGCTATTTTTTTTAAACGGATTAAATAGGCCCAACTCATTTTCTTATCCATTTGTATTTTATAATGGGCTAGAACTCTCACATTAAGCCTACGACTTGTGGATGCTGGATGTGCCGGTCGGTTCCGGGCAGACTTATTCCACCAATTGGGCTTAACCTCGTGTCATGGTCCGTTTCGTATTTGTGCACTTGGACCTCTCACATTAGGTTCAACATTAGTGGCTGCTCGATATGCTGGTCGGGTCTGGGCAGACTTACACCACAAATGTAACCTAACCTCGTGTCCAGGCACAATTATAATATATAATTAAAATTAATTTTTCCAGAACATATTATTTGAAATTATCTTTTCCATTTAGGAATCTTAATTTTAAGATATTCTTTATTTCTAAATATCTTGACTTCAAGTATCTTAATATAAATTGTAACTTTCCATATTCTTATAATATTAAAATAATATTATAATAATATTTTCAAAATGTATGATTTTGAAATTCAAACTTGAAATATTAATTAGTTATTTATTACTGCATTAACCATTCTTGATAACTTTAGAAAATTCGGCATTGGAATGAGACTTAAATCAAATACCATTAATTAATGGATTCATACAACGCATCTGTGAAATAATGATAGACATTCCTTTATCACCAAATCAACATTCCAATAACATTCAGATAACATTCACACAACATTCAAACAAAATCCAAATAATAATATATTATTTATGCACTTGGGCGATGTGTGAAAATATCAGCCCAATCAACATATACAAGCCAGGTAACTTGTATATGGCAGTGTAACATATTTGAATTATCATAAATAATAATAAATTAACATTAATTAGCATGCTACCTATTTTTCAAAATTCAACACAAATGCTAAAAATAATTTTATTTTCTATATTTTATAACGGCACTAAAATATAATTACTTCCACCTTTCCTGAATACTCTAGTTTTTATTTTCATTTTTCATAAAATTAGATGATGCTAACTTTACTTCCATTTTTCTCAAAATTAAATGACGCTAACTTTACTTCCATTTTTCTCAAAATTAAATGACGTTAACTTTACTTCCATGTTTCTTCATTCATTTAAAAATGAAAATAATATTTCAACCTTTACATATGTTCTTTTCATTACATTTAAAATGTAAATGAATTTACAGCATAAAATTTCATTCTTATATCTTACACTAAAGATGTAATTACATTATAATGACAAGATCTCTTTTTTAATTACACTAAAAAAAATGTAATTATCATTTGGTGTGAAATCTTACTTTAACAATTTCATAAAAGTAAATGAATTTCATTTCAACGGTAAATTCTAATCTTCTAATTTCATTAATAATGAAATTTCATTACATTGTAAATATAATTAACATTATAGTGAAAAATTCTAACTTTTTAAATTACATTAAAAATGTAATTTTAATTTACCATGCAAATCCTCATTCTTAATTCACATAATAAAAATGTAATTCTGATTATTATGCAAAAATGTTAATCTTTAATTACATAAAAAGGATGTAATTTTAATTGCCATGTAAATTTTCATTCCTTAATTACATATAAAAATGTAATTTTACTTTACAATGTGAATTCAACTTTAATTACATAATAAAAATGTAATTTTTATTACAATGCAAATTTCTCTTCTTTATTACATGTAAAAATGTAATTTGTATTACATGTCAAATTCCTACTTCTTATTTACATGTAAAAAAATGTAATTTAATTACATTCAATGTAAAAATATCATCTTTTTACTTTCAATGTAAAAATATCGTCTTTTTACTTTCAATGTAAAAATATCGTCTTTTTACTTTCAGTGTAAAAATATCGTCTTTTTATTAACATGTAAACTCCTTTCTTTGTTTACATATAAAAATGTAAATTTGAATCTATTCACATCTTCAAATTCTCAATTTTAATTTCATACAAGGTGTCATTTTATATACGATATAAATTTCATGCCTTTCTATTGTATATACAATTGCAGATCTAAATAAATCAATGACTAAAATAACCATATAACTCTCGAACAAATCAATAATCCATCGCAACATCACAAATCAGAACCAATAACATACACAAAATGATTTATAAGAAAACGAAATAACTAGATTAAAATTGATTAATTAAATCAAAATACTCACCTTGCTTTAAGCAGAATTAAAAATCCAAATAAATTTAGAAATTGTCCCAATCAGTTCTAAGTCGAAGTATTTGCTGTCACGATTCACGCGGATCTGAAATTTTTCAGTTTGGAGTTCGTATGAATTAATTATCAATTTTTGAATAACAATTAATTTTTAACAACTGCAGTCGCAACAGACTAAAGCGTGGCAAAATCTGAAATGAATTTCATACCTTTATTTTCAGTTTTTGTTCAAAACTTTGATTTGGATTTTCGGGAGATGTAGTTGATGGTTTTCAGAACGGTTTGTTGGAGATCGAAGAGCTACGAGAGGGGGATCGGCGCCGGGAAGGGGTGGAGTGTGGCTGGCCGTGGTGGGCCCGGTTTGGTACAGCGGCGACTGTGTTCCTGGGGTTGGGGCATCCGCTATATGGTACGGGAGGTGGTGATTTCAGTATGGAATCGAAGAGCACGAGAATCTCTTCGAAACGTGTACTCCAACGAAGAATTTCGTTGAGAAACGAAGGAGAAATCGAAGTTTGAAGTTTTGAAATGTTATGGGTTTCGATGGCTGCTGTAAACGATCGGGGAAGGAGGATGAACAGTGATTTTATATTAAAATAATAGGGCTAGGTTATTATTTAAATAATTAATTAACCCAATAAAACCCGGTTTGCAACTTTCTTCTTTTTCAGCCCAACGACTGTCATTCCTACCTATTTACCCCTATTCCAAACTCATCTGACTATGTTTCGCAGGCCCAAATGATCATCTTGACCCCTGTTTCTCAGTTTTAAAATGTAATTCATTTATTTAAAATTCAAACGTATATACAAATTCACCGACTCCACAAATTAACTTTAAAAATTCTCGAAAAATATATTTAGCTATGGTTTGATGCTGCGGACCTAGGAAAATTAATTTCGTTCAATTCTGACCCCGTTTGAAAAATGGCATTTTTCAAATCGATTAAAATTTACCGAAATTGACAAAACTGAAATCTTTTTTGCCACGGCCACAAATTAATTCTAAAAATTATGAAAAATTAAACTTAGCAATAATTTGACATTCCGAGTCCAACAAAAGTGGTTTCGACGAAAACAGAGGTCGTTTGAAATATGGCTATTTTCAAGGCGTATATATTAAAAATACATTTTTAAACAAATAATTTCCGAAACTCGAAATATATAAGTGTTTACTGTTTTTCAATGCAGAAATGTCATTCTGAACTCAATGCAAGTGGTTTCGAGTTCATATTCCTTCGTATGCAAAAAGTAGCATTTTTGACCTTTATTAATTTCATAGCGAGCTTTCTAAATTTTAAATTGGGCATAACTTTTGATTCCCTCTATGAAATTTCAATTTTTCGAATTCGTTAGAAAGATGTTTTTAAATATATTTAAATATTTTTGGTTTCACTAAAATCCGTTAAATTTTGCCTCCTGTACGGTCAGTCAAAGTTCAAGTTTGACTTTTCAAACTACCGCACTATTTCTAACTCTTTTTATAATTAAAATTAAATTATTCGTTCTAACTTCGATTTAAATCAATTTTTAATCATTATTATTTTCAATAAATTGTTCTAAATATCAAAACCCATTAAAATTACTTAAAAGTAAATTTTAAATTTACACCAAAATTCAGGGTTGTTACATTGCATTTCACTCCGTCTTCAATTGTCTTCCACATAATCTAACTCGCAGCGCTTATGCCTATACGAAGTGGTTTTTGGCTAGTATATCCAACCGATCTCTCCGTATTGACACCGATGGTCAAAACACTTCGATAGTCGGTTATTTATCTATCGAAGTGAAAACAAACATCCATTCTAATGTTTAACTAAACATCACACAATCACTGGCACTTTTTATTTGAAATTCATTTTTATTATTCAAATTCCCATATCTTACCAGATATTTCTCAAACCCCGTTATAGCCTTTTCACACTTCTTGAAAAACATTCCTAGTTACTATAAACTCTTATTCTCCCATGTTCCAGAAAATATACGTTATTAACGTTCGAAACATTTCCATTCTTTTCACCTTTATTATTTTCTACACTTGGATAATATGCCCTTTGGAAAAATATTTCCAATTTCATTATAAACATCTTAATCTGCCAAACGTTCACTTTTAAAACATTATTCACTTTAAAATGTGAATATCATCCTTATTATAGAAATATGAACGCCTTTATCAAAATAACTCTTTATTAAAGTAATGAATACCCTTATCTTATTTTCCGAAATCTCTTTCATAATTTATATTCCCATTCCACTTTATAAACTCTATTTCTAAGTCAACTTCTTGTTAAATAAATATTAAGTTTACAACTAAATATCGATTACATATCCTATTATAATTTATTGGTTTAAAACTAAATATTAACTATCCTATCAGATTATACTTTCTAAAAATAATTTACTTTAATACATTTGACATCGTCGAATTATAGTTCCTATTCCTAGTAGTGTTATTTAGTTCTAATCATATCCCAAACATCGAAATGATGTCATCGTTTTCTGAAACGATTCTCCAATTTCTCTTTCTAAACTCATTCTTATACTTCTTTGGAAAAACATTGTTACTTATTACATTGGAATAAGTGGATTTCAAACCAAACTGTTTTCATATCCTAGGGAGTAGTGCTATATACAAAAATGACACTTAAGCTTGGTCAACAACGTTAATTTATCGTTACAGTTCAAAACTTGCAATACGCTGTAATATCCCATTTTATAACTAATCTTGATATCTCTTTCCATTACAAACTAATACTATCCCTCGACAATAGCGAAGTCGTTCAAGTTGGGGTATTTCAATTACCTCTCAGACCTTGATCAACAACATTCTTATCTCAGAATAGATATAAGTTTGTAACTCTAAACCCTTATACTTTACAATCCGTCAAATCGTATTTCTTGCTTTATTTTAAATATGGTTTTATGACGCCATATCCTTAATTTGAAAACTCAGTTGTTTACAGCTATTTATTTAAATATTAACTCTTTGCTGCGTCATCGTTATACAATTATATTTATAACTTCTTTTACCAAAATTCATTTACATTCTTTGTCTCTTGAAGTTTTACTTTTATTTAAGTCATTTTACTTAATGCAAGTAACATCTCATTACCAATTCACTAACATCTTAAATGAGGTCCGTTTAAGAAACAATTATTTAGTTAAAAATAATTAAATAATATTTTACTTCATCATTGCTGAAGTAAATAGTTTACTTCATCATTAATCTAAAATAGATTGGTTGCTTACTTTATATAAACAATACCTAATTATATTGGTTCAATAATTATTTAATATCTCATTAATTAAATAGGCTATTTAATAATGAATCTTACTAATTTTTGATTAGTTTGTCGCTAAGTTATTTTCATTAGATTAATTGAAGACCGCTTAATCTAATAATCATTTTCCAAATAAACAGTTGATTTAATAACCTTCACTCCATCAGTAATTTCATTTACTGATTTTAATTACTCCTTACCATTAGGTTAATATAATTAATTAATCAAATAATATTTCTTAACCGTTTGCCTTAATAAATATTCCAAAAAATTTACTTGTACGATAATTACAGCTTCATATCTTATTTAAATATCAAATAATCGCTTATAAATGAACTATAAAATACTTGTTTAGAATAGAATTTCTATTATATAAATTTTATAACTAACTTTGTTAATTTTCCTGATGGCCAATTAATTTCTTAACCAAACGATGGATTTATGGTCAGTTGCTGCCACTGTCTTAATCGATATCGTCTATTGATTGAACAAAAATAACATTGAATTTCCATTCAGCATCAATATCCACACAGGGTTTCAATGTCATTTGGGTTCAAACAGTGCATATAAAACAAACAGTACATATAAATATTGAGGAATCCGATTGGATTCCTCCAACCGGTTTCCTGCATCCACATATGTTAGTCAACACAATTAACACTAATTCCATACTAGAGAATATCATAATCGATGGAATCAATATCCAAACAATGTTGTGTCCATATGCAATGATATATATATTTCAACCAATTTAATTGTAATCTACTTACACGACCATCACACAGCATTCAACCAATATTGAAATATAATTATAATATTTTAAAATAGATCAGAGTGAGTGAATTTACTCACTTTGTGCGTTAACCATCAAATAACGATTTGCATCAGTCGATTTTATCATGAAATTCCAGTGGCTCTGTTCTTGGCGAGATCGGTTCCAAAATGTAGCTTTCATTGCTACGGCTCTAATGTGACCATTTCCGTTCGATTCTTAATCAAGATCGAAATCTTAATTACATCATTAATGAATAGTTAAGCTGCCAAATATTGGTTCCACACGCCTGGGTCTCCACTGCCTTGCTCCAGAATTCATGCGGTCCTCTTGTTTTCAAATCTTTCGTCCTTTTGTTTAACCGTATATGGCCTTAACACTATTTACTTTAATCTGCCATGCTCCTGTATATTCTTCACAAATAGTGCTGTACTACGAACGTTTTCACCATTCCCTATTCGCGGTCTCTCCAGTAATTGTTCCCATCATCCACCTTCTTTTTATTTTAAAGTGTTCCCAGTATTTGGTTCTTCATTTCCAAACTTCACCTCCTACTTTTACAGTTGTGACATACAGTCTCCACCATTATCTCGAATACAAGCCGATTTTGTGAGTTTAGACTTCACCCTTCTCACATAGTAAATGCGATAATAAGCTACATCACTGACTTCCCATATGCATGTTGACCACCACTACACCGTACAAAACCCCATGCCATATACTTTTCCCTCGTCATGGCACCTTCCTAGTTCAACAGATAGCGTTCCCTTTTGTATCAATATTGTTACTGTATTTCCGCTCCATCAACCACTACTAAACCCA
Organism: Allium sativum; assembly: GCA_030737875.1. Lineage (NCBI taxonomy): Eukaryota > Viridiplantae > Streptophyta > Magnoliopsida > Asparagales > Amaryllidaceae > Allium > Allium sativum. The sequence continues at coordinate 842,182,428 of CM060926.1, forward strand.
AAACCAAAGTATCGTTCTCCTTCCACTAACCAAAGCCCGTTCTTGTTAAATATGTAGCCTCCAACTCTTGCTCGCGTCCCACTGTCCTATATACTTTAATCCCATTTACGTGCTTTACTCTTCCTCCCATCCTTCATGTATACTGTACGCAACTACAAGATCCACTTCAAAGACTTCGGCCAACTCCATAAAATAGTCCGCACCTCCTTATGTACCCCATTCCAGGATCCGCCACCCATCCAACGCCGGCCTTCTGTCTCCACCTCCACCTGCCGCTTGTCTCTACACCATGCCAGACCCACAGCCCTCCTTCTACAGCTAAACCCATACACAACACTACACTCTCTCTCTTTCCATGGAGTGAATAATCCTTTAGAGTATGTACCCACGTGAAACTCTGGCTTCTAAACATATATGCATGTGGGATCATAAAGTTTTCGTGGCATTTAGTTTGGTGGAAGAGGACATCTGAGAGAAAAGAAAGTGGATTCTACATTTATGCTGGAGAACAAAATGGAGCGGTTTCGGTTGTTTTTATACACAAATATATAGATAGCTTTACTTGGTTGTTGTGTAGTGTACAGGAGAGCTAGGTGCTTAGGCGTTAATAGATGGATATTAGTTTAATATATATTGTAGACTTAAGACTTAAGAAAGGGACGGTGTATGGTAGGATGATGGTTCAACATTTAAATTTTCCCTTAATCCTATGTGTTAGGTGTATGGATTCCTATATATTAGGTGAATGGTTTCGGTAGGAATATGGCTGACTATACACGCATGCATTAATTAATTTATATAAAACAAAATGTAGTAGTCCAAGAGAGATGCAAACAGCAAAAAGAAGATTGGACGACAAGTGCTGATGGGAAGGAAGGCCATGCTGAAGAACCAGATTTTCTTTGTTTAAATATTTTAAGGGTCCGTTGAGATATAGTAGCTTATACGTGTGCCACGATATTTGTTTTAGGTTTTGAAAGCTTGTATAACCCGTTATTTAAAATTATGTTCATGTACCAGTTGCTACGGATAGAGATAAATATACAGTTGTGACTAGCGAGGTGCCACGATCTCGAAAATATAGTAATATCGGTAGATTAACTCATATTGTGAAACCCTAAAATACTGATACAGGGTGCAAAATACTCCAAATAAAAAGTTGCTTAAGTTACGAAATAAGAATTACAGTAAAATTCTAAAAATTAAATTGTAGTTGTATCTTAAATGAATCTTGCCCAAATTCGAATCTGATATTTAAATATATTTAAATAACCGTTATGGCCATAAACAAATATGCCGCTGCTTTTCTGAATATTTGATTTGGACATAAATTACAATATATAATCCAAAATTTTGATTTTTCACTTCCATTAGAGAAATATGGCTCAAGAGATTCGAACGTTTCTTGTTTCGAAGAAATCCGATTTACAACGAATCCTGTACACTCTGTTGAAGTTCAGAACATTAAATTATGAACTACAACAATATTACGGGCTCGATTATATTTAATACATATTTTTATACATTCAACTTCTGTTTAATTAATATATAAATCCACTTATATTACGAATTCAATATTTAAACTGATTTAAATATTCAAACACGAACCGATAAAAATGCGGGACGTTACAACGTGCGACCTGTGCATCAATTGGAGGTGGAGTTTGGGATTTCAGCTATGGATATTGGGTGTTGCGGCGTTGATTCTTTTATCAATGTTGTGAGTTCTAGTTGTAGCATTAATTATTCGTAAGTATGTTTTCCACCTCGATCTAGGAACACTACAATAAGGTGAGTTTAACTCGCGGTTCACTTTTATATTCAAATTCATTAACACCAAATTTAAACCTGAAAAAAAAATATAGTCAATAATTGGATTTTGATTAGTGATGTCCTGAAAATTTGACTGATTGTTGTTTGATCATGTGGGCGAGGTAGTTTCATTTGTCTGCCGTGCACTTGTAGTTGTTGAGGCCTTTTGCTTGTGCAGTATTGTTCACCTTGCTACACTAATCTATGTTAAATTAGTATTGTTTGCACCACTTTAAATGGAGTTGCATGCTAAGAAGGATGCATACTTGTTAACCTGATTTTGCACATGTATTTTATATTGTATGCACATGTATTATGTTTGTTTTTTTCTATAAGAGGTGTTTTAATTTATACATTTAAATGGAGTTTTAGTCAGTACGCGTATATACATGAAACACATGTATATATTATACATTTTGATTTGAAGCCAGTTTTTATATGGCACTTGCCTTTGAGCATTCATCATGTTATTGCTTTACTGATAAGAACCTACTGATGTTAGTGAGTACTTGCAAAATTTCGAACATATGCTTAAATGTTATTAACTACATATAACCATTTAATTCAAACTAATTGTATCTTGAGTAATGCATTTGATTTACTTGAATAAAAAGTTAATTCTGACTTGAGTGTATTATTTTCCTTTACTCTACGCTCGGGTCAGACCGAATATTACAACTTGAGATTTGCAGCTGGCGAAACTGGAGATTCGTGAAGACCTCGTCATTGTTCAATTATTTATGTCATTTTGTATGTTAATCAAAAATTTTGTACTAGACTTCCGCTGTATTAGATTTTGTAACTCTAATAAATTGTATTATTTATTCCACAGTGAGAAATTGCGTTTTATTCTGTGTTTGTGATTCTGTGATTTGATTATGTATACCCCATAGCAATAACAATCTGCTATTTCAAATTGTGCAAGTTGGTTTCATTATCGGCTTGTAGCGTTGGAAATAACAGGTTGTTACGTCAGTTATCTCTGAAAGTACAATCTCATGACACATAACATGTTGTGGGCACTTTGTGTTGCTTCAGTAACTTTAATATGTTTTTGTCATTTTATATATTTCTAATATTTTCTTATTGACTATAGGTCCATATTTCTTATTTAGGAGAATTTTATGATGGCCAATCATGTTTCTCTCTAATATGGGATTTTTAATCCCTGTATAAATATAAGTGCTTTATTATTTATTAGTTTATCATCGATGATTATTTCTTGTTAGTTCTATATATGATTTATTGAGATCTCAAAACTTATCATGTTTTAGGTACCTAAACCACTTCGAGGGTTATTTGACAATCACATTATGGAATTCTTTGAAAGCACCCTTTAGTGTTTCTCAAGAACACTCACCTCCTTCATTTGGCATCTTTATGACTTACTCCAAAAATATTTTGAACTGACTTTAATACCACATTTCAGTTGTGATTTACACCTTTTGATCCTTCAGGGATTCCAATCTATATTGGAGAATGTCTATTATGGACATAACTGATAATTTATGCATGTTACTTAATTATTTTCCATCATCTATATGTTAACACCAGTGATCAAAATGAACTTATATCCCTTTATCCTCACCCTTAATGTTGACAAACATTGTTACATTAAATAATAAATCATCTTTGGATTCTCATTTTTGACCTATTATCACATTATTACTACCAAATACATCATATGTATTTCAATTGTAGGAGGATAATGCTATTGTTAGTTGATAAGATGCATTCATATTATATTACTTATTCTCTTTCATTGATCTAGTAACTTGGAGGAATTTTCTAATTATATAAGTTGTGACTTCAGGTCTTTCAATATTGATGTTGATTGATTTTTATATCGTTAAATGATATCGATGCCTATACGTATATGGTGAGCTCATATCAATTTAATCTAACAATCTTCAAGTTGTTAGTAAAATATTCGCATATATGTGTACATATGTGCGTTCACGTATTACATATGTAATTGATTTACATATTCTTTCTCATTTGAATTATCGATTTTAGAACAATTATTTATAAGGTTCAAAATCTTTAAATTTTTGCTTATCAAGCAATGTCAATGTGAATCTTAAAAACCATATTTTAATGTTTAAAATATATGGTTTGGAACCGTATTGAACTTTTAGTTCAAGTAAATTATATAAACAACTTCAAGTTGTTAAATATCTAGCATTGGAGCATGGAGAAGTGGTAATGTTGCGCAAGAGCGCAAGAATCTTGGATCACCTCTGGAAGGTAGTGTTTTTGTGATGGTCCGCCCCGTACCAGCCGACATTTCCACTGGAAGTGCGCTGTGCCGATGTCTAACCAGCACGGGACGTTCGCCAAGGAAAGGAAAGGAAGGGTATTTGAACTAACAAGGAAGCTATAGAATGTCTCACAGCGCATGGAATAAAATATAATAACAACATACTTGACATAAAACAGGTGAGACAGTGCATAAGCTGAAAACTAAACATCGTAGCAGTGTAAAATTACAGCTTATGTTCCACATCATCATTATTACAACTTTAAAAACTGTCTCTAAAGCAAAAGATAGGAAAGGTACACTACTAATGCCCGAAGTAGTGACCAGCAGCGACACAGGGAGAATATATGTATATAATACGTAGGAGCCTCCTGCTCGTCTCAGGTACAGCTACTCGTGCATACCACCTAACCTGTCTCTAGTCTGCCCGTTTAAGGCCACCCAGAGTAATAAGAAGAGACATAAAACTTTGGGTCAGACAAAAGTCGGGTATGAGCGATAAGCATCAAAACAGAACAATAACAGGTATACTAAACCATACTTGAACCTGGACCTGCAACCAAAGAGTTAGCACAAGATACCGCTCAATACTCTAAGGTGCCACTAACATATGGTGTAAAGAATACAGGGGTGGGGGTGTGCATGGCATAGTGATGGAAAACAATTAGCAACCATCCTCACATCTCTCACTCAGTGCGTAAAGCATACGATACCCACCACTTTGATCACTAGACCCATCGAGGAAGTGACAGAGTTCGACTTGTATAACTATTGCTACCACCAAGCTTGCCCCATGGAGTCACGACTAAATCCTTACAAATGACCCCACCTCATTGGTCCATAGCCAATTGTCCTACCTAGGCCACTGTGGCCCTGAATCCGTCCACATACCTCACACTCCATAGTGATCCAAAGTTATAGACATCGATAACCCCTTTGCACAAGTCACGCAGCAAAGTCCAATCATGAAGTTGACTCGTTGGTTCCCAACTGGATCCTGAGTTCTACTTCCCACTTGGACTACCTTTGCATTTCGGGTTTTGGTCATCATCTCCGGATCGGTTCGGATATGGTCCTCTTCACTATGCTTCGGATCGTGCTCCTCGAAGTAGTCCTGTCTGTGATCATCCACATCAGGTCGGGTTGTATCTCTCCATCCAAATCGGTTCGGTTCGGATCGCGATCGGCTCGTGATGGGGCTTCGGATCGGGTCTTCATCACCAGTTCGAGCTCGACTCCTGGTCGGATCGGGGTCTCCAAGCGGTTCGGGTCGGAGGGCTCTCTAGGTGAATGGGTAGGATTGTAGCTTCAAATGCAAGGGGTCGGCTCGGTGCCACCATCCATGAGTGGTTCGGATCGGGTAGTGCTCCACGATCGGGTCGGTGCTGGATGGTGCTCCACGGTTCGGTTCGTGCTCCCCTCCTCCGATCCGATCCGGTTCGGCTAATTTCCTGCACTTCTTTCCAGTGACTGTTTTACGCCATTCGACGTCGTTTTAGACCAATCTAACTTTTCTAATCAACCACAAAACATACCATACAGTCATAGCAACATATAGAATTGACCACTAACACCAAAACGACAATTTGAAGGGTTAAAACGGATCAAACATAGCCAAAATCCCATATTCCCCCCTAAGCATGTTTAAGCAAAACTAATGATAGGATTAGTAAAACTTAATCAAACCAACCCAAACATCTAACAGGGGTCTAAAATAATATTTAAGATTTTCTAAACATTTTTTCAGAATTTAATCATGTTTAAATTCGCTAATTAACACTGATTACCCTTAATTAACCATCATTAGTGAGGAACTATGCTAATCACTCACTTTTGCCATAAATAAAATATCAAATCTGAAATGATTTTCTATTTAGCGTTGTTCACAAGGCTATCAGCAGTTCTACCTCGATTCTTGTGCTAATCCATTTTGATTTGATGTAGATTTGGCTTAATTAGTGGTTAGAAGGTGATTTGGGGTGTTTTAGCAAGTGGAGGCCATGGCTAGGTTAAGAGGAATGTCTTAGGCGGCTGGAAAATGAAGTAAAATTTGTTTTCTAAACCCTAGCAGCCCTCTTATACTCTTAATCCCGAAATTTCCCGGTGGGCCTAGCTGTTAATCACCCGGTTAAGCCCAATTAAGCTGTTTTTCACCATCTGAAACTTGTTTCAGCCATATCTCCCAAACGATGAGTCCATTTGGCTAATGTGACCACTCTGCGGAAAGGTAAACCATCATCCAGATCTAATGTCAAAACTCTGTTCCAATCAAAAGTTACGGCCAAAACAAGATCAGCTAGGGGCAGAATGGTCATTTAAAAATCGACAAAAATCAGGAACATGGGAAATGACCTCAATAGTTGTCTCTCAAAGTAACATGACCATACGACTTCGTATGTGAAAGAAATAAATATTCTACGATCCTTCGATGCGTAGAATACTGGTCGTTACACCCCGCTCCCCCCTTTAAGAAATTTCATCCCCGAAATTCCTTAACCTAAAACATACAAAGGATCCCGCACACCTACCAGCCATATACAACAATCAAACATGCAAAACAAACAAAACAAACCTATCCTAGCATGTAGAAAGACTAAATCGAAACTGAAATCTTACCAGGCGAAGAGTTCTGGATACTCTTCCTAATGCTCTCCTCTGTCTCCCAAGTACAGTCATTCTCATTCTCCACCCACTAAACTTTGACTACACGCACGCTTTCCTTCGAAGTTGCTTCGTATCGTTCCCAACAATACGCATAGGCTTGCTGTTCCTAACCGCCTCGGGTTCAATCTCAATATCGTCCAACTGATCAGGTGAAATAGTCACATCGGGGTCGTGCACAAACTTCCTTAACTGGGAAACATGAAATACGTTGTAAACTCCTGCCATCTTGTCTAGTAATTCAACTTTATATGCCAAATTCCCAATTTTCTCAAGAACTGGGAATGGACCAATGAATCTTGGTGCTAACTTGCCTCTCCTGCCAAATCGTTTCACGCTCTTCAACGGAGAAATCTTGACAAACACCAAGTCGCCAATGGAGAACTTTAATTCTCTTCTCCTCTTATTAGCATTACTCTTCTGCCTATCTTGGGAAGCCTTCATTCGCTGTTGGATAAGCTTAATCTTAGTTGAAGTTTCTCTTATCACATCTGGTCCAAGCACAAACTTCTCACTAGTTTCTAACCAACATGACGGTGTGTTGCACGGTTTTCCAAAGAAAGCTTCAAATGGAGTCATACCAATACTGGATTGATAACTGTTATTATAGGCAAACTCCACTAGATGCAAATGATCATCCCATGATCCACCGAAATCCAATACACATGCTCTCAGGAGATCTTCTAATACTCGATTCTCCCTCTTTGTTTGACCGTTGGTTTGAGGATGATACGCGGTACTGAGATGTAATTCTGATCCTAACGACTCTTGTAAGCTCTTCCAAAATCCACTAGTAAACAACTGATCTTGGTTACTCACAATGCCTTTGGGTATTCCATGAAATCTCACTACCCACTTTACATATAGTTTAGCTAACTTAGCTGCCGTTCTGTTTGACTTGACGGGTATAAATCTTGCACTTTTGGTCAATCGGTCCACAATCACCCAAATGTTATCATGGCCCGATCTAGTTCTTGGTAACCCATCAATGAAATCCATTGAGACTTGTTCCCATTTCCATTCTGGAACTTCTAATGGTTGCAACAAACCACTAGGCTTCTTTTGCTCAGCTTTATCTAGCTGGCAATTCATGCATTTGGATATAAACTTCCCAACGCCTATTTTCATCCCTTCCCAGTTGTAGGTCTGCTTCATGTCTCGATACATCTTGTTACCACCGGGGTGTATAGTCAGTTTTGAGTGATGACATTCTCTAAGCACTTCATCTCTCAATCCATTGACATTGGGTACAACTAGTCTTCCATTCTTTCTAAGCCATCCATCTCGATCAAGCGCATACTTGTCCATCTTCCCATCGATACCCACCTCTAACTTGGAGATGATTTCCAATAGGTTAGGATCGTCCCTCTGACTGGAACCAATCCGCTCAATCAAAGTGGGTCTAATCGTCAAACTTGCTAACATTTCTGGATCCAATTCGTACTTTGGTCTGAAATCATATCGAGCGATGTACTCCAGTTGCTTCCATTCTAGAAACATAGCCCCTAAACTGGCATGTCTTCTACTCAATGCATCAGCTACCGCATTGCCATTTCCTGGTGTATATGAGATATCGAAATCGTAGGAAGCCAAGAATTCTAACCGTCTTTGCTGTCGGAGATTTAAATCCTTCTGAGAGAAGAGATACTTCAAGGATTTATGATCGGTAAACATCTCAAATCTTTCTCCCAAGACATAATGTCTCCAATCTTCAACGCGAACACGATCGCTGCTAATTCCAAATCGTGGGTAGGGTATCTTCTCTCGTGCGGTTTCAATTGCCGACTTGCATAAGCTACAACCCTACCTCCTTGCATCAATACAACACCTAGCCCTGTACCACATGCATCCGTATATACTGTCATCTCCTCATTCCCCTTAGGAATGACTAACATTGGTGCACATGTCAACTTTTCCTTTAGGCTCCTGAATGCATTCTCGTACTTTTCGTCCTAGACGAAAGCTTGATTCTTCTTGGTCAACTGGGTCAACGGTGTCGCTATCTTGGAGAAGTCTTGGACAGACTTACGATAATATCCGGCTAATCCAAAGAAACTTCTTATGTCCGTTGCTTTCTTGGGTGTAGACCAATCTTGTACCGTGGCCACCTTCGCAGGGTCCACGGCGATACCATTCTCTGAAACGACATGGCCCAAGAATCTCACTTCCCTTCTCCAGAAGTGACACTTAGAAAACTTTGCTTTCAATTGGTGTTTTCTCAACACCTCCATTACTATTCTCAAATGTTCCTTGTGTTCTTCCTCTGTCCTCGAATAAACAAGTATATCGTCCACGAAAACAAGAACAAACTTATTCAACTGATCCCTGAATACCCAGTCCATAAGATCCACAAAATATGCTGGTGCATTGGTCAATCCGAATAGCATGACCAACCACTCATAAAATCCAGACGGCGTTCGAAAGGCTGTTTTAGCTATACTCTCAACTTCCACTCTAAGCTGATGAAAACCTGTCACGAGATCCAACTGGAAGAATACTCTCGCGCCACTCAACTAATCAAAAAAATCATCTATCCGCGGTAAAGGATACTTATTCTTCCTTGTCACCTTATTCAACTCGCGGTAGTCCACACACAATCGAAGGGAACCGTCTTCCTTAGTAGCAAACACAACTGGTGCTTCCCACTCAGAAACACTTCTGATAAATCCCTTCTTCAACAGATCGCTTACTTGCACCCCGAGCTCTCGGTGCTCTCTTGGCGCCATACAACGAAGTGGCATCACTATAGGTTTGGCATCTTTCACTAAATCAATACGAAACTCAATCTCTCAGTGTGGTGGAAGTCCGGTCACTTCCTCTAGGACGTCCGGATAATGGCCAGCCACGGGCACATCTGACAACTCATCATGCGGGATGTCGAGGGAATTTAGAAAACTAGCCGGTACCCCATCATTAGGTAGACCACCAAACACTACCCTCCGCCCATCATCTGCTTTAACTGTCACCAAAAATCCCTCACAGTCTACCACCACCCCGTATCTTTGGAGCCAATCGACTCCCAAAATAATGCCAAACCCGATAAAGCCCAAAACAAAGCAATCACAAACAAACATGCATCCATGACTCGATAAGACCACATTACGACAAATCATGCTAAGGCTAGTCGAACCACCAATCGAGTTCATCACCGCTAAAGGTCTATCGACTATCTCGGGTTCCAATCCCAACCTATCTACCAAGTCACTAGATATGAAGGAACGGGAAGCTCCGGTATCAAACAATACTCGAACAGGAACATCATAAATAGAAAGCATACATTGAATAACAACATTCTTTCCTTTCTTCGCCGCGGTTGGGGCATTCGACGAAGAAGTAACAACATTAATGGCATTTGCTTTCACAATCTACTTTTCTTTAGGGGGTTGCGGGCACTTGTCCTTGTGATGTCCCACTTGGCCACAGTTGAAGCACTTCCTATCTGCTGGTTTCGCCCGACATTCTTTGGCATAGTGGCCCTTCTTACGACAGCTGAAGCACTCAACATCTTTCTTACTCTTTTTCTGACCATCTTTGGTCTGATTCTGCTTTCTCTTATTCTGAGAACCATTCTTGCCTCCACCACTTACTTACGGCTTTGGCTCTTCCACAGATGCAACCTCAGTCTTTGACTTGGGGTATAGACTCTCCGATCTCAAAGCTTTCCCCACAATCGATTCAAACGTCTCATCGATGTGATTTATAAGCCTTTCCACTAAGTACTGATCCAATCCTGCTATAAACTTCTCATTCTTCTTCTGGGGAGTGTCAATGAGGGATAATCCATACTTTGATAAAGTATCGAACTCAACAATATACTCCGAGACAGCTCTACCAATATGCTTTAGCTCCAAGAACCTCTTAAACAATACTGACTTCTGAGTAGCTGGAATAAACTTGTCACTAAAGCGAGTCTTAAACTGATCCCAAGTAATCTAATCCTTGGGGGTAGCTGCCTTAATAGCGTTCCACCAATTCATTGCCCGTCCTTGCAGCTGACGAAACGCTAGCTTTCTCTTCATCGCATCCTCGATATCTAAGTCTTCGAAGATACGCTCACAGCTATCCAACCAATCCTGTACATCCGTAGTTGACTCCGTTCCATGGAACGGCTTTCCACCAAGACTAGTGTAATCCTTGCAAAGCTTGGTGAAATCAGCTCTAGGCGCCTGCACCTCTGCACTACCACTATTAGCAGCATTGGGAACTGCCCTCCGGACATCTCTAAGCATCTCCCTCATGAAGTCAGTAAATATAGCCCTCATGTCAGGAGCATTCCCATTGTTGGCTCCTCTACCAGCACCCCTCGTATATCGGATCATCGTTCAATCTGTAAAGAGAAATGATTAACCATCCTCTTTGTGGTGTTAGTGCAGTGCGACTTCATCCTTAGCTATACTAATAGTATATATATAGTTTTTGAAAACTAAAATAATCACAAATACGCGCTCTCATATACATATTATTTCTCCCTGGTGTCTTTCCCTAGGTTAACAACGCAACCTAAAGCTCTGATACCAAATGCGACGGCCCGTCGCGCATCGGCCGACATTTCCAACGGAAGTGCGCTGTGCCAATGTCTAACCAGCACAGGACAGTTGCCAAGGAAAGGAAGGGTATTTGAACTAACAAGGAACCTATAGAATTTCTCACAGTGCATGGAATAAAATATAATAACAACATACTTGACATAAAACAGGTGAGACAGTGCATGAGCTGAAAACTAAACATCATAGCAGCGTAAAATTACAGCTTATGTTCCACATCATCATTATTATAACTTTAAAAACTGTCTCTAAAGAAAAAGAAAGAAAAGGTACACTACTAATGCCCAAAGTATTGACCGGCAGCGACACAGGGAGAATATATGTAGATAATACGTAGGAGCCTCCTACTCGTCTCAGGTATAGCTACTCGTGCATACCACCTAACCTGTCTCTAGTCTACCCGTTTAAGAGCACCCAGAGTAATAAGAAGAGACATAAAACTTTGGGTCAGACAAAAGTCGGGTATGAGCGATAAGTAAAAAAAAGAACAGTAACAGGTATACTAAACCATACTTGAACCTGGACCTACAACCAAAGAGTTAGCCCAACATACCGCTCAATACTCTAAGGTGCCACTAACATATGGTGTAAAGAATATAGGGGTGGGGGTGTGCATGGCATAGTGATGGCAAACAATCAATCATAGCAACCATCCTCGCATCTCTCACTTAGTGCGTAAAGCATACGATACCCACCACTTTGATCACTAGACCTATCGAGGTAGTGATGGAGTCCGACTTGTATAACTATTGTTACCACCAAGCTTGCCCTATGGAGTCACGACTAAATCCTTACAAATGACCCCACCTCATTGGTCCATAGCCAATAGTCCTACCTAGGCCACTGTGGCCCTGAATCCGTCCACATACCTCACACTCCATAGTGATCCAAAGTTATAGACATCGATAACCCCTTTGTACACGTCCTGGAGCAAAGTCCAATCATGAAGTTGACTCGTTGGTTCCCAACTTGATCCTGGGTTCTACTTCCCACTTGGACTACCTTTGCATTTCGGGTTTTGGTCATCATCTCCAGATCGGTCCGGATATGCTCCTCTTCACTATGCTTTGGATCGTGCTCCTCGAAGTAGTCCTGTCTGTGATCATCCACATCGGGTCGGATCGGATCTCTCCATCCAAATCGGTTCGGTTCGGATCGCGATCGGTTCGTGATGGGGCTTCGGATCGGGTCTTCATCACCAGTTCGAGCTCGACTCCTGGTCGGATCGGGGTCTCCAAGCGGTTCGGGTCGGATGGCTCTCCAGGTTAACGGGTAGGATCGAAGCTTCAAATGCAAGGGGCCGGTTCGGTGCCACCATCCATGAGTGGTTCGGATCGAGTAGTGATCCACGATCGGGTCGGGTGGATGCTGCACGGTGCTCCATGGTTCGATTCGTGCTCCCCTCCTCCGATCTGATCCGGTTCGGCTAATTTCCTACACTTCTTTCCAGCGACTGTTTTACGCCATTCGACGATGTTTTTGACCAATTTATCTTTTCTAATCAATCACAAAACATACCATACAGTCATAGCAACATATATAATTGACACCTAACACCAAAACGATAATTTGATAGGTTAAAATAGATCAAACATAGCCAAAATCCCAAAATTTTGCCTAAGCATGTTTAAGCAAAACTAATGATAGGAATAGTAAAACATAACCAAACCAACCCAAACATCTAACAGAGGTCTAAAATAATATTTAATAATTTCTAAACATTTTTCCAGAATTTAATCATGTTTAAATTCGCTAATTAACACTAATTACCCTTAATTAACCATCATTAGTGAGGAACTATGCTAATCACTCACTTTTGCCACAAATAAAATATCAAATCTGAAATGATTCTCTGTTTGGCGCTGTTCCCAAGGCTATACAACAGTTCTACCTCGATTCTTGTGCTAATCCGCTTTGATTTGATGTAGATTTGGCTTAATTAGCGGTTACAAGGTGATTTGGGGTGTTTTAGCAAGTGGAGGCCATGACTAGGTTGAGAGGAATGTTTTAGGCGGCTGGAAAATGAAGTAAAGTTTGTTTTCTAAACCCTAGCACCCCTCTTATACTCTTAATCCCGAAATTTCCCAATGGGCATAGCTGTTAATCACCCGGTTAATCCCAATTAAGCAGTTTTTCACCATCTGAAACTTGTTTCAGCCGTTTCTCCCAAACAGTGAGTCCGTTTGGCTAATGTGACCACTTTACAGAAAGGTAAACCATCATCCAGATCTAATAAAATTGATTTCAGGTCAAAACTCCTTTCCAATCAAAAGTTATGGCCAAAACAAGTTCAGCTAGGGGCAAAATGGTCATTTAAAAATCGACAAAAAGCATGAACATGGGAAATGACCCCAATAGTCGTCTCTCAAAGTTACGTGACCATACGACTTCGTATGTGAAAGAAATATATTCTACGATCCTTCAATGCGTAGAATACGGGTCGTTACAGTTTTTATCCCTGCCTTTTTAAAATCATTATCTAGTGAACAACAACATGCATTGGGAATTAGTTCTGGATTTGTGTTGAATGAGTAGCTGATTAATGAATTTAAGAAGAAGGAATTGGGGGGAGGGGTCAGCAATTCATCGTGATTACTATTTCTTGGAATGTGAGAGGACTGCACACTTTAGATAAATGTCACAGAGTTAGGAATTATTTGAAGTCATGTAAGCCAGAAATTGTATTATTGCAAGAAACAAAGCTTGAAAATCCATAAGTTAATGTGTTTATATGTTTGGGTTGGGGTGTTTTGGATGGTTGGAGTTTTATTCCAACCAATGGTAGTGCGGTGGTTTATTTACTAGTTGAAATAGTGATAGATGGTTGCTGAAGCAGGAGGTTAAGTAGACTCATTGTGTTCATGTAGCACTGGAATGTAGAGCTTCTAAAGTGATATATTTCATCTCTAATGTTTATGGTCCCAATTCGAGAAGAGAGAGGAAGATTTTGTGGGAAGAGGTAATTGATTTCTTAAATTCCATACATGGCCCATGGGTAATTGGGGATGATTTTAATGTCACCAGATTTAAATTTGAAAGAAATATTAGAAGTATAGATCATTCTGGTGATATAAAGGACTTCAGTGAGTTTGTGAGAGAGTGTAACCTTATTGACTTGCCGATGCCAAACAGAAAATACACGTGGAGTAGTAGAAGAGATCCTCCTACTTTAGTAAGAATGGACCGCTTTTTCATCAACCCTAAATTTGAAGATGTTCATCCTCTTTCTTCTCAGAAAGTGATGTCATCTTTGATTTTAGATCATTGTCCTATTCTATTCGAAACTGGTGATAGTGTGAAGAGGAAGGTGGTTTTTAGATTCGAAAAGATTTGGTGTTTATAAGCGGGCTTCGATGACTTAATTAGAAGGAAGCGAGAGGAATTTTGTGTAGTTGGGGATGCAACGAGTAGTATTTGCAGGAAGCTGAAATTATTTAGATTGTTTTTTCCGAAGAAGTGGAATAGTGAAGTGTTCAGCGATATCAGAATTAAAAAGGCGAAGTTGGAGAATGAAATACTTGAACTTAGCATTTTAGGAGAAGAGAGGTTGCTTAATGTTGAGGAGAAGTTATTGCTTAAAAATAAAGAGAGAGAATTGTTGAATGTGATAGATCAAGAGGAAGCATATTGGAGACAAAGACCGAGATCACAGTGGTTGAAAGAAGGAGATACTATTACTAGTTACTTTCATCGAGGAGCTAATAGTAGAAGGAGATCGAATTTGATTAGCAGCATTGAAAAGGATGGTGTGGAGATAGTGAACAGGAAGAATTGAACAATACTTTTACTGAATTTTATAAGAAGATTTTTGGGGAATGTAGTGAGAAAAGAGTGGAAGTTGACTGGAATTTGTTGTATCCAATCACTGCTGATTTAAGCGGTTTGGATGAAACATTCACTGTTGAAGAAATTATGGTTGCGCTTAATGAAATGCCAAGTGATAAGGCACCAGGTCCTAGTGGTTTCCCAAATTTCTTTTTCAAGAAATATTGGGATTGGGTGAAATCTGATGTGTTGAAGCTGTTTGATGAATTTCATGAAGGAGTTTTGAGGGTTGATAAATTGAGCTATGCTAATGTGGTGTTGATTCCAAAGAAGGAAGGTAATGTTACTGCTGCATATTTTAGGCCCATTAGTTTTTTGAATAGAACCTTCAAGCTGATTATGAAGGTACTTGCTAATCGACAGAAGATGAAAATGGAAGTGCTAATCGTTAAATCTCAAATTGCATTCATTAAGGGGACGTCGATAATGGATGGGGCTACTTAGGTACAAGAAGTAATTTCACATTGTAATAAGTACAATGAACCATGTGCAATTCTGAAGTTGGATTTTGCGAAGGCTTTCGATACAGTTGATTGGAAATGTCTTATTGATGTTTGTAAAGCTAGAGGTTTTCCTGCCAAATGGATTGAGTGGATTTTTTGTATTATGTCATCTAGTAGATCAAACATTTGTATTAATGGCATTGCTAGAAAAACTATCAAGTCTAAGAGGGGTCTTAGGCAGGGTGATCCGCTTTGACCACTTTTGTTTGATTTAGCAGCAGATGTTTTCTCTCAAATTCTGAGAGTTAGTAGTGAGAAAGGCATTATTCAAAGCTTTGGCAGTGAACGTATTATTGGAGGCATTAATTCTTTGCAGTATGCAGATGAAACTATCATTTTTAGTAGACCTGTATGTAAATATATTGCTGCATTGAAATTTTTACTCTATGCTTTTGATAATTTATCAGTTTTGAAGATTAATTTTTCATAAAAGCTATGTGTAGGCTATTCGGAGGAGCTCAAGTCTTGTTGTGCTGAGCATATGAATTGTAATGTTGGCGAATTTCCTCTCAGATATTTGGGCATGTGTATCAGGCCGAAGAAACTCTTAAGACATGACTGGAAATTGCTAATTGACAAAGTTGATCGAAGACTAACTAGATGGAAGGGAAGTTCTTTATCGAGAGCAGGGAGGCTGGTGCTGGTAAATTCAGTTCTAACTGCTTTTTCTCTTTACTGGTTTTCGTTTGTGCGATGTCCAAGCTGGGTGGTGAACAAAATTGTTGCATTGACGAGGAATTTCTTCTAGATAGGTTCTACAGAATCTTGCAGTTTATCGTGTCTCATTTCTTGGCAACAAGTTTGTAAATCCAAGGGAGAAGGAGGGTTAAGTGTGCTTAATTTGACGAATATGAATTCATCCTTGCTTTGCAAGTGGATCTGGGATATATTTAGTGGCAGAAGCGTGTTTTGGAAGGAGTGGATTATTAGCACGTGTTATTATGGAAGTTTTGATTGGAATAGTGATTTTTCATACTGTTCAATGTTTTGGAAGGGAGTGATGGGTAATGTTAGTTGGTTTAAGATTGGTATTGAAGTTGTTGTGAAATGTGGGAGGAATGTTTCTTTTTGGAGAGATCGATGGCTTCTTCCAGTTTCGTTGGAAGCTGAACTTGGAGATTTATTTGTTTTGGCGTGTAATAAAGATTTTTCTGTTGAAGACATGTTTGATAGGGAGGCTATAAACTTCAAATGGAGACTTACTTTTTGTAGAGTGTTTACTGGTTCAGCATTGAATCAATTATGTTGTTTGGTTAGATTGCTGGAAGGGGTTTCATTATGTGATGAAGAGGATGAATTTGTATGGAAGTTAAGTGGTGGTAGAGGAACTTTCAGTGTGAGAAGCATATACAATTTACTTAACTTTGGTGGGAGAAGATGGTCGAGTTTTGATGTTATGTAGAGTTACAAAGAAGTACCTTTAAAAGTTAGAGTTCATATGTGGATTGTGATACATGGCAAGTTGAATACTACTGCCAGTTTGAGGAGGAAAGGAATAAATTATACAGAGAATGCGTGTTTTGTGATGGTAGTGTGGATGATTATAAGCATAATTTCTGGGAATGTGATTTTGCATTTTATGTCTGGACAAAATGTCTGGTTTTCCTGAATTTTGATTTGGCATGGAGGGATTACATCAATGGTCTGTTTGTTTTGTGGCAATTTAAAATTGGTGAAATGTTGTCTGTAAGTGGAAGGAATGATTTTGTATTGCTGTTTTTTGCATATACTTGGATAGTTTGGAATGAGAGAAACTCGAGAAAATTCAAGTTTAAGATGAAAAGTGGTAATTCTATTATCATGTCGATTCTTAAATTAGTTTTTTCTTGGACAAGATTTTTAAACTGGAGGTACTTGGACAGTATTGGAGCAAGGGTGCATGACAGAGCTAGAGGACGTGAGCATTGAAGATTGGCGATGGGAGGTGCCGCTGTTACTTGGTAGTTGTTGTAAATGTAATATGATATGCAACTCTTTATATGTTTTTTGGGGTCTGATGTGTGGTATTTTGGGTGTAGTTCATATGGTTGGGGATGTATTTGTTTTCATTTGGTGGCGTGTTGGTTTTAATCTCACTATGTAGACCCTTTTTTGCTGTTTTATATAATCAAGGCATGAATCTGATGATTCACCACCTTTTATTTCAAAATACTTTAAGTTGTTAAAATTTATTTTTCAATACAATATGTACATGCAAATATATAAGCAAGATACAACTCATTTTTAAAATTGTGAAATCTTTAGATGCGTCTTTATTCCCCCATATGATTTATCTTCTTTAAGAAGCACAATGTTATCATTTCACGCGGTTTCAATAAAGCTTCAGGCTTTTAAATTATGAAGTATTTCAAATTCATCGATCGAGAACTTTAAGTTACATAATGTATATATATTCATATGTATTTCAAGCTTATTAATTTATAATGAACTTATGGTTCTCAACCTTTTTGCATACTTCTAATTTAGAAGTCTGTACATTTTTGCTCATTAGGAAAAACTGATGATATTTCAAGCCTATAAATTTTATCTAAATGTTTTTTTTCCAATAATTTAAGACTTCAAGTCCCAGACTTTGAGTTATACAACTCCTATTATAATAAATTTATTTGCACAACTTCAGGTTGTAGTTCTATCCTTTTTATTTCTTCCATAACATTATATATTATCCGCTAAATACTACATATGCTTATTCTTATTCTAAACACAAACATACATCATTTAACTTACAAGACTAATGCATTTAATACATTTATAATAAAATACTAATATTTTTTCTGGCAAAGCCGATCGGTTTTTAATGTGACCGCAAACACTTTTATTATAACCAATAATAAATACAAGAATAACAGGAGGTTGGTGGTAGCCAACGTACTAATTCGGTTTTTAAAGTGTACACTCCACTATCAACGACATTTAATGTGGGTTATCCACTCTTTCTATTCTAGATTATAGCGCAAGAGCTAGCTAATAACTAGACAACAATTACATTGCATTATACAATAGTAAACAATATTATGTTTCGAATACAATAAAATTCAGCCAAACTATCAACAAAGCAAGTACCAAGGTACGTTACGAATCTTGGCGGCCCGCTGAGAAGACATCAGGAACAGTGAACTCAAATAATAACTTGGCAGTAGCTGTACATTGCCTTGACATTTTGGAGACCATACACCCAAAACAGTGCACAGTAACCAAGTAGTGGGCATGGACCGCATGACCATCCAATCACATCCAAAGAGCATTGCATGAAGTTTTAAATTTTGCATTATTCTATGACTTAACCAATAGCATAGTCGCGAAACCAAACGATGAGAAAGCCCACACTCTTGACCATTTGCCAGCACCAGAACTTGGCCTAGTTTGTAACATAGAGTTAACTATAATGATGAACAACATCAAGGTTGGAAAGGACGGAAAAAGCGGCCAAGCATCATTGTGAGCATAAGCTTCCCCTGTGATGCATGGCCAGGCAATATACCAGTCTACCATTACCATCCCAGTCAGCCCATCACACAGGTTAATCCAAAATCATTACTTATGAACACAAATTTCATAACAATACTCCAGACAATCAAAGTTGAATTCCCAAGAACACAACAAGTTCAAAACCAAACCGCAAACCAGATAACATAGGCGACCAACAAGACAAAAACTAATGAGTACATTGAATACCCTCCACTACGTGTAACACCATTACAATCAATCGCTTGATGAAACACGAGTTTACACGCATTGGAAACCATTACTGCACTACATTTGTACTCCACGCTAGTCACAATCACCAATGCACTATAAAAATCGATACCTTTAGTTGAACAACGAGCCTGACAAACAACCCATCGTCAGATCCATAGAATTCCCTACTCGCAACTGGCCACTTGACACTGTTAGACCATCATGGTTTGTTAATCACCAGGCAGTGAGGAACTGAGTCGCCTGGAAACAACATGACGCACAATATTGGCTAGCACAAGAGGGAAAACCCAAAATCAGGTAAATGAAAGTGATGAACGACAAGTAGTTTCCTAAAAAGCCACCGTGTAGAGCAAAAGTGAGAAATTTGAAAAGGGTTTAAGTCAGAATTGTTGGTGGAGGAAGGATTGAAGAATCGAGTAATTAGGAGCAAGAGCATGATCTAAAAATTGACAAAGATGTCCTCGTTTCAGCGACCACACATGACAAAATCAAGGAAGATGGGAGCGAGATATGCATAGCTTGAGGTAAGCAGTAGTGAAAATGGATGGGAAGGAAGATGGTTAGTGAAAAAGAAGAAACAAAATCGGGTACCTTGTCGCCATTTACAATTACCTTAACGAGGAGAGCTCTTTGATAGTTTTGAGTTTTGCATGTTAATATGGTAATATTATAGATTATCATAATGATACATTGAATGCATTTATTATAAAAACAATGGAAATAACCATTACGTGGTTCAAAAATATGAATCAAATAAATGAAGTTTACTTAAACCAACAATATAAATTTTGGATCTAACTATAGTATTGATCAATGATAAAGACTAAATGAATAACTTATAGTTGCACTGCATTTGTCAATAATCATATTTTCCAGGATATCATATATATGCATAATATCTGATTAACATTGAAATGTCTTTATTTTATGCTCATATATCTTATCTTTTGTATATAAATAAATATTACTTGGGTAATATTTTGTCACTTTTACAGATATGCCAACTTAGCCATATGCAATCAGAAAATATAAAAATAGAGATCAAATTGCTGTATATTTACATATGAAGACCTACTGATGAAGATCTCACATCCAGTTACTTTTTAGACAAGAAAATAATTGGCAGAAAGGCTATGCATATCACAGATCAATGCAAAATTACCAAGGAAGCAAGAATAAAAGAAGAAAGGCCCAATTTTAATAGAATTAAATAAGGCCCAATTGTGATTGTATTAGGGTTTAGGTTGGCTATCTATCCTATAAATACCACTGTAATCTCATTGTAAAAATCATCCATGAATTGAAAGCCTTCTTTTCTCTTTGCTGCATTTATATTTTCTTAGCAATTAGTGATGTCTACAGAATTAGAATTGGTAGATCACTATTTGTCTTTTTCATTAGTGATTAACCATCTGATTAGATTCAGTGGTAATCCTAATTTTATTTTCTGTTTGTTATTTAATTTCTATAATTTTAATTTCTGCTTTTCAATTGCTTTCCTAGGTTTAATTGGACTTGATTTGATTCAGATCTGATTCATAGTTTTATTTGCTTTTCAATTGAAAATTGTGATTTGATCGTCGGTTCAATTAGATTTGTTCTGAATCTATAGTTTCAATTTTTATTGTTTTTCAATCCAACTCCAAGTTTTGTCTAACTCGCCCAAGAAATATATAAATAATAACATTTAAAGTTCCTCCCTGTGTTCGACCTACATATTACACGATCTGTGCGCTTGTAGTTATTATTACAAAATTCGCGCTTTTCTATTTCTTAGAAAGCGTCGATCAAGTTCTTGACGTCGTTGCCGGGGAGGCAATAATTAAATTTTATTATTTTTTAATTTCCTATTCATTTTAGTTTTTATTTATTTTCCTTTTATTTTCTTGTATATATAGAAGAAAATTCTTCATTGGTTTGATTTGGTATTATTCGTTGATATCGTAATCTTACAAAAAAAAATACTGGACAGATTTCCTTGATTTTATTTCCCTTTTTTTAGTTATTTCTTTCTTTTTTCCTTCTTCTTCTTTGAAAGCAAAAAAAAAACTTGTATTTTTTAATTTGATTTCTTTCCAATTACAAGTTTCTTCCCATTGCTACAAAATTATATCTCATCTTGAAATCAGTATAAATCATCTTCAAATCTTGTCCAAAGTCAACATCACCATCTTATTCTTCCATACCCTTTCCTTTCAACTGCAACCTTCTCCTCAACCTGAACTACGTCCCTCCTACCTGTCACCAACAAATTCTTACCTCAACAGTTCACCGTCACAATTGCCAAATCCATGATCCACCAGCGCCATCACCTACCCAAAACATCACCCATACATCACTCTACCGCTCATCTACCACAATTTTACTTTTCAGTCACACCTTCCTCTTCACAGCCTCCTTACGAGATAACCTCATCATCCATCTCACCACATTGACATCAACAGTTCTATCCTGAAGCATCAACCAATTTTTTGGCCATCAGACCGTTTCCGCCATAAAAACACCAACTTGTTCTTTAAACTCAAGCCCCAAAACGAATTCAAAAACCCTGCCATCTTATTCTTCACGCATATGCCACCTTTCTGCCTCTAAAGCTCCCAATCTCTTCACAGCAAATCGCATCACCCTTAAAAAAAAACCCAATTCGACAAACCTCTTCAAGCCAAACCGTACCACACTCGCAACCTAGAATCGAACCCTCCCAATCACCTCAGCAGTTCATATATTTCGAAAATCCACTTCAAGGAATGAATACTCGAACCCAATTCACTACCCTTGAAACCCCAGTTAACAGAATACCCAAATCGTAATCCAAAATTTATTTCAAAATACGTAGATCCGATTTTAAGACTGAAGTTTGATTTTTATTTTTGAAAAAAAAGAGAGGGGCATTTTGAGGTCTTGATGAAGAAAATAAAGAGGGTTGCAGAATTTCCTATTTTGATTTCTAGAAAAAGAGCTTGATTGGTTTTCGAGAAAAGGGGTGTGACTGTTTTTCTCTTACTGGTGTGTAGTCTTTAAATTGGAAATTGATTTGTTTCCAATTGTTGTTGGCGTGATC
Organism: Allium sativum; assembly: GCA_030737875.1. Classification (NCBI taxonomy): domain Eukaryota; kingdom Viridiplantae; phylum Streptophyta; class Magnoliopsida; order Asparagales; family Amaryllidaceae; genus Allium; species Allium sativum. The sequence goes on from CM060926.1 coordinate 842,204,793, forward strand.
TATTGTAGAAGAGGGACGTGATTTGTTTTAGCAGAGTGGGCGCGCGATTGCTTCCTGATCTCTTCTTTTTGTTTGAGTGTTCCCTGATTAGAAATAAAAAGGAATTATTCTTAAATTGGCTCTTTGATTTGTTTTCTTTTAAGTGCTTGAGTTATTTTTTTTGATAGGTCTGTTTATTTTATTTCTTTTATTAACATTTGGTGTGAGTCAGTTGTTTAGCCTAGTTTATTATTTATTTTTGTTTTTCTTTTCTAACTTAGTTTTAGTTCTGTTCTGTTTTGATTTTGTTGAGTGAGTTTAGTTTATTTTCTTGATTTCCTTGAGTCTAGTTTTATTTAGCTGAATAATTATTTTTTAGTCGAGTCAGTTTATTTTTTCTTTTTTTAAAAAAGAATTTGTCCCTTTTTCCGTTGCTTTTATTTTTGTTTGATCCAAAAAAAATCCCTTCTTGTGTTTTCTTAGTTGTTTATTTCATTGAAAAAAAAATCAAAAAAAAAAGAGAGAGAGGGGGAAAGGAAATCAAAGATCAAAGTGAGAACAGCGAAGAAGTCAAGCAACACACCGGAATTAAAAATTCAATCAGCTTGCAAACATCTGTTTTTAATTTTCTAGACAGAAAGCCATAACCCATTGTGAAATTTTCTACCTCTACAGGTGTTGTAGTTGCTTGAAAAATATATATAGTCATTGCTTGTAAAAATCTTCTCTTGGGGCAGCAGCTTGCTTGTACAATATTTTAAATTTCTGTAGTTATTATTATTTGATTTTTGTGGTTGACTGATATTTCCATAACTGAAATCTTTATTTTCATTGTTTTCAACAATAAAAATAGACGTTGTAAAATAATATAATTGAAAAGTGGTGCTTTGTGAAGTCGATTGTCTCGTATAATTGGATCGCGGATATATAGTAGTTCAATTTATTGAACTATTAGCAAAAGAGGTTGCATACTACCATAAAACATTGGTCGTATCCCTTAGTATTTATACTATACGTGAACGACCATAAGACCCTCTTCCCCCTTCTAACTGAGTCAGTTAATTAACAAAGCACAACTCATTCTTTTAAACTATTTTGAACTAAGATCAATTTCTGTCTTCCCTTGATTTCATTCAAATATCTTATTAAAAAAATCCTTTAGAGAATTATGGGTTAATAACTTGACAAGGCACTCCCTAGAAGAGTATGAGTATGAATTACAACTAATGAGACAAGATTGTCCGAAATTTCATGTGCCCAATGTCGAAAATTTTTAAAATTTTCCAAATGACCAACATTTTCAAAATCATGGATATGATCGAAATTGCAATCTAAACTCAAATTTCAATAATTTCGATTATGGGCCATATCCACATAAAAATAGATTTGAATCTCAATATGGCTTTGATCAACATCAAAATGGGGTTGAAAACCAAAATTTTCAAAATTATAGCCCATATCAACATCTTGAAAATAACCGAAATTGCAATTTTCCCTCGAATTTCAACAGTTTTGGTTATGAACATAATTTTTATAATCAAAGTGATTTCCAATATCATTGTCATTTTTCTGAAAATTCAAACAACCATCACATTGGAAATAATATTGATCGTTAAATTGATGTGGACTATAATTTTGAGAATCAAGAAATCCAAAACGAGAGTTCTCAAATCAACGATTCCGAAGGATATCATCTTAACATTCTTAGAGAGAGGGTAGAAAGAAAAGATAGACAACTTGATGAACTTCTTTGTTTAATGACAACTTTTGTAGAACAACGCGAGCAACAAAATCAAATTCACACATGTGATGAGTCATAGAATAATCCATTTTTTACGGACAGTGAAAATTTTCAAATAACATCTTTGGAAATTGAGAATAATGATCTAAATGAAGTTGTTCAAAACTCAATAAATGATTTGGACTTTAATTCTTTTCAGAAAAAAGATCTAAGCACAGATTTTGATCTCTCTCTTTCAAGCTGCGAGAAACTTGAAAATTTTGAAATTGAACAAAACGATAATGTTGAATTTTTCCTAAACTCAAAATTGGAAAAGGATTTTAATGAACATGAATTTTTAGGATTGTATGTGGATGAGTTATCAAATGAGGATGAAATAGAATCAAGCCACCAATCTAAGTTTGAAAATTTTGATTTTGAGGTTTCAAACGAGCTTGAAATTGTCAGTGTCGAAAATATGTTGTCAATTTAAAAAATTGAGAAATGTGATCACGTAGTCTTTAACAATATTCAGAATTTAAATTTCACGATTGAAACCGAGTTTATATAGGATCACAAATTTTTGGACAATTACACTGATAAATTTGTTGAACATATGAACTGTTTTTGGAATGTTAGCTTGGATGAAAAACTTCATGTTAGGATGACACTGGACATTTATCTACTGGACTATAAATATAGGTATAAAGATGAGATGCTTTTCAAAAACCTTTGCTTATTAGAAAATATGCCTAGACATAGTGGGAATGGGATTCATCGGGCTAGAACAAAGTGTGGGGGAAAAAGTTGGCGGCATTCTTTGCATCGCATGCACCGTAAACACATATATCATTGTACATATGATCCATTCTTACATATAGTTAGACTGCATTTCATTCTGCAAATAATCTTGCAACTCATTCGCCTTTGGGTATGATCTTTAAAATTTAGGAAACCTTTACAGTGTGGACACTGTTTAATTCTAGTGTGGGGGGAGTCTGCATTGCATTATTTTTAATTTTCTTTAATTTTCTTCTTTTCGTTTTCATGCATTTAGATAGAATCATCATGCATTTTAGGTCATAGTAACATACCATATTTTTTTTTGAAATACGACTCATTTTAGAATGATACAACAAAATAAGTTAACAATTGTTAGTTAGTTGATAGTATTTTTTTCTATCAACTAAGATCGAATAAGAAATATATTGAAAAGTTGAATTACAAGCAATATTAGTGTAACCGGTACATAGGGAGATTATTAAGTGATGGCCATGAAATTTATTTTAAATTGTAGTCTTTGTTTAATGAGTGGAGGACTTAAAATACTTATATTGGCTTTTCGAATCTTTAAAACTAAGTTGTGTTAAGTTGAATTCGCGTAACTCTCTCTTGTTCTCATATTTTCGATAATAATAATAGTAATCCAAGGGTATCCAACATTGCTTGTAAATCTAGCGTTGGTGTGCAAACCCACCAAGCTCTATCTGACATGTTGTTAACAAAGTCAACGTCGGTATATCTTGGTCTCATTTTATGAGTTGGACAATCCAAGGATTACTGACATGTTGTTAACAAAGTCAGTGTCGGTCTGCACAATCTGCCAAGCTTTGTCCCAACTCTCCATCGGTCCGCGAGGCAGTGCATGGGTGGTATACCTTGTTCTTCAATTTAGATGTATGTAATTAATTATAAAGCTTCATTTTTATAGAGATTGAGTATAACCGATGATGCCCAAGCGCTTCTTGACCTTATTGATTTGACTAGCCATACATAAGGAATTTAGAATGCCACTTAGCAAACTGTGACATGCAAACTAAGAATTTATTTCATGGCTGCACTACATTATCGATCGAACCAACTGGTCAAACTAGAATTTAACATTTGAAAACTTGAATTGTGTTGAATTTTTTTTGACAAGTTGAGGCATCTAAAATAAAATCAACTAATTAAAAATTGTTAACTTAACCTATTGTACCACTTTCCTGAAACAAGTCGTGTTTTTGTTTTTTTGATTTACGTGTGGAACCTAAGACTTCACTCAAGCCATTGCTTGTCGGTCTTAGTAAACCCCACGGGTAGTGATATACCCCGATTTTTCAACGCCTTCACACTACCTAGGTAGTCACCTCTAGAAATTTTCAAAGGTGGCCCTCGAACCTGAGACCTATGTCTCATCCCAATTCGCCCACCTCTAAACCCTAGAAATTGGGAGTGTCGGGTGTTTCCGTTTTTGTTTTTAATTGCATAAGTCCTCTGCATTCTTGTAGTTACATTAGAGCCATAACATACTGCATTTGGATTTTGTGGGTAGTATCTGCTGAAAACCCTCACGAGACACCACTCTTCCTACTAGGGACACCTAGAGGTTTAATGGCTTGTTGCATACGCTCAATGCAATCGTGTTTCCTACGAAAGTGCGACCTATGTAGTGCAGTTCTTCAATTTTTTTTGTTTTACTCGAGGACGAGTAAAAGATAAGTGTAGGGGTATTTGATTAACACTGAAATGTGTTTATTTTATGCTCTTATATCTTATCTTTTGTATATTAATAAACATTACTTGGGTATTATTTTGTCACTTTTACAGGTATGCCAACTTAGCCACATGCGGTCAGAAAATATAAAAATAGAGATCAAATTGTTGTATATTCACATATGAAGACTTGCTGACGAAGATTTCACATCCAGTTGATTTTTGGAAAAGAAAATAATTGGCAGAAAGGCTATGCATATCACAAATCAATGCAAAATTACCAAGGAATCAGGAATAAAAGAAGAAAGGACCAATTTTAATAGAATTAAATAAGGCCCAGTTGTGATTGTATTAGGGCTTAGGTTGGCTATCTATCCTATGAATTACCATGTAATCTCATTATAAAGATCGTTCATGAATTGAAAGCCTTCTTTTCTCTTTGCTGCATTTATATTTTCTTAGCAATTAGTGTTGTCTACACAATTAGATTTGGTACAGCACTATTTGTCTTTTTCATTAGTGATTAACCGTCTGATTAGATTCAAGGTAGTCCTAATCTTATTTTCTGTTTATTATTTAATTTCTTCTTTTTAATTGCTTTCCTAGGTTAAATTGGGTTTGATTAGATTCAGATTTGATTTATAGTTTTATTTGCTTTTCAATTGAAAATTGTGATTTGATCGTCGGTTCAATTAAATTTATTCTGAATCAAATTACAGTTTCAATTTTTATTATTTTTCAACCCAACTCCAAGTTTTGTCTAACTCTCCCAAGAAATATATAAATAATAAAATTTAAAATTCCTCCCTGTGTTTGACCTGCATATTACATGATCTATGGGCTTGTAGTTATTATTACAAAATTCACGCTCTTCTAGTTCTTAGAAAGCGTCGATCAATATCTACTCGAGAATTGAGTAAAAATGCATAATCATAGAAACAAAATTTTACATTCTTTAATATTAATGATTCAAAAAACTTGCAGATCCGTTGTAAAGTCTCAGATTTTTAGTGATCGAATAGTTAATTTATTTAATTGCTTAAATTGTGGTTTGGAGGTTTAAACGACTTGAATTTAAATAACTTGGAATATTTAATTAATATAAACGGTGGAATAACAAATTTAATTTCTGAAATAGTCGGAAATAGGTGAATTAGCAATATTGTGTGAATTGGGTAATATGTGATATTTAATTGAGTTTACATTCGAGTTATAATAACAAATTTATTATTTAAACGACGATTGAACATATTAATTATAAAATAATTATAATCGAGCTCGTAGCATCGCGGTAGTTCGTAATATTGAGTTTTGAACTTCAATTGGATATATAGGATTCGTTATAAGTCGAAATTCATTGAAATAAGAAATGTTGCAATATATTAAACTGTATTTTTCTAATGAAAGTGAAAAATCAAGATTTCATCTTATAAATTGTAAGTTATGTCGAAATCAAATTTTCAGAAAGTCGCTATGGAATTATTGATAAGCCAAAATGATTTATTTAATTATAATAAAATATTGATTTCAAATTTGGATAAGATTTTTAAGGCATATTGTTAATTTAATTTATTAATTTTTTCTATAAATTTAAATTTGGATGATAAGAAAATTTTCATTTAACATTTTTTGCACCCTAAATCAGCATTTTTTGGACTTCACAAAATAAGTTAACTTGTCTATTTTATTATAATTTTTGGATCATGGCACATTGCTTGTATCAAATGTATTTTTATTTTTGTCTGTAGCAACTCGTACGTGAACAGAGTTTTACGTAGCCAGGCGGCCTATCTCTTAGCTATGAGGAAATGTTTAATTTTATATAAACATGTAGTCATGTACACCTTTCCATTCAATGCACCTTACGTCCCATCACATTTAAGTATTGCACGTCTTGCTATACACAACTTGCCAAATATCTATGTACACTCTTTTCCTTGGCATCTAAGTTATTTTCTTTTTAATGTTCTACGCCCTCTCTTACACTACCTACTATAGCCCTATCGTCCTTCACATCAACTTTGTCCTTCGCTTCCTCAACTGTCAAGGAAATTCTTTCCTATATATATGTTAGGGAATGCGGAATGCATGTCTTAAGGTAAAACAAACACTAGAGGGAGGTTGAATAGTGTTGATTTTTCCTTAAGATCCGCATTCCCTAACAATTGGTATCCGAGCATAGGTTTTCAAAAAGTTCATAATCTGATTTTTGGAAATATTGAATGGTAAATTGTGAAATGATTTATAACACTAGTTTTAATTTATGCATTGCATCAGTGTTAAACGAGTCTGCTTTCAATTATGTTAAAAATTCAAGTGATCTACTGAATTATTGTCCAAAACAAGAAAAGGGTGCATTACATGGCTGTTGAATTCAAATTCTGAAATGGTATATTACATGGCTGTTGAGAATTCAAATTCTGATGGACAAATGGAGGAAATCAAAAAGGACAAATGGATATTAGATAGTGGCTGTTCAAGACATATGATGGAAAATCCAGAATTACTGAATAATGTAGTATATAAAGATGGAGGAATGGTCAGCTTTCAGTAATTCTGAAACTCCTACTATTTCTGATGTTTTATTAGATAGGAATCTAAAACATAATTTACCAAGTATAAGTCAACTTTGCGATAAAGGCCATAAAATTAATTTTGAAAAAGATTAAGGTTTTATAGAAGATAACAATTCAAAAATAATATTCGAAGGAGATAGAAATAAAAATATCTATATATTAAGTATGAAAATCTCCAACGATAATCTATGTCTTATGGCCAATACAAGCGACCCTTGGATCTTGCATAAGAGATCCGGTCATATAAATTTCAAACACATCTCTAGAATTTCAAAGTTAGATTCAATTAGGGGATTACTCAAAATGAAATTTAAAGTAAATAATTTATGCCATGCTTGTCAGTTCGGAAAATTAAAAAGAAGTTTGTTTAAATCAAAAGAGGAAATTACAACCTCGAAACAATTAGAGTTAATTCACATGGAACTATTCGGCCCATCCCAAATTCAATCAATAAATCACAATAGATATGTTTGCGTATTAATCGGCGATTTTTCTAGATTTACTTCGACCATGTTTCTTAAAAATAAAAATGATGCTTCTGATCAATTTAAAACCTTTGCCAAAAGAATTCAAAATTTATTATCTTTGAAAATCAAAACAATATGTAGTGACCATAGTGGAGAGATTGAAAATAAAAACTTTGAAAAATTTTGTAACAAAAAGGGAATAACTCATAATTTTTCTTTCCCAAGAACCCCTCAACAAACATAGTAGTTGAATATAAGAATAGATCAATTCAACAGTGCGCGAGAACTATGTTATCTGATAGTAACTTACCAAGAAATTTTTGGGTTGAGGCAGTTGCTGTTAGATCCAAAATTGGCTCTAACACCTAAACTAGTAATAATTCTACTGAAATGAAATCAAAAAACAACGAAAACACACAATTTATAGTGGTTCGGCTTTAAATAGCCTATGTCCACTTTCTACTCGTTTGATTGATGATTTGAATGCAAGTACAACAGTAATTCTCACTCAATTTTCACCCATACAATGTATTGATTCACTCAATCTCCTTCGCAATATGCTTCTAAGGATGATTGTAATCTGAATAAGTTGATGAAATTCAGATAGCAATGGAGTTTGAGTTCTAAAATTGCTAAAAGATCCTTCCAAATGTCTCTTGATGGTGTATTTATTGGTGAAAACTGCTCCTGGGATGGCTTCGGTTCAGATCCACGTGGCCTCCATCCCATCACTTTCGGGTTCGGATGGGATATGGGAGTGATAACACATCAGTTTAGTGGCAAACATGGGTAGTACGTGGGTATAACTGCTCTGAATCTTAAGGGAATACGGGTTGTAACCACTGCTACTTCAATTGTCTAGGTTCGGATCGGAAGTACTATAAGTTAGAGGAACGGATCGGAAGTACTATAAGTTAGGGGAACGGATCGAGTTTACCCAAACTGATCCGATTTGGCCTGCGCTCCTTCCTTCTCTGTTCTACGCTGTTCTGCCTTGACCAAGGAAATCCAATCCGATCCAGCTTGACTAAAAAACATTCTTCATTCTTTTGATCTTTTAATCTTTGTATAGCCTAGTTCACAAAGTAGGCTAACATTTTGCCCCCTCAAAGGACGTTTCTATTGAAGATGGAGCATGCTTTGACATTATCTGTTCACTAGTCTTTGAATTTGAACTTTTGAATAGTCGCTTCCATTCGTTCGTAGGGATGCATTTTGTCATGAAATCATGTTTCTTGCAGCCTATAAATACACCAAAAAGTTCACGGATTTCCTTCTTCGTTTCAAACAGTTTTAAGAACTCTGATCGATGTCCAGTGATTCTCCAGGTAAGCTCTTTGTTTAATTTTATTTCCCTTTAAATTCGATTCATATGCCAAGTCATTGTGCATGATTCTATTAGGGTTCGGTCTCCAATCCGAACAGCTTTTCTTACACTTTGCTATTGTTGAATGAATGGGCTAAATACCAGTATGGGCCAGTACTCTGGTCCGATCGGAATGGGGGGACACACTGGTAGGAATACAAAAGGCCATTTCGCTTTTATATAAATTCGTTTTTCCTCCTCTTCCTCCTTCTTTCCTTCACTATCACCGTCTTCTAAGTTTTGTAAAAGAGAAAAACCCTAATTTCTGAAAAATCAATAATTCCTTTCGATTCTCGAAAAAATCATATAGGTAGGTTGCAAAACTTCAGCTAATTCCCTTTTAATCGATTTCGATTCAAATTCGTGGGTAATTTGGATGATTTGAGTATGGTTCTTAGTTGGCCTTAACGCCATAACCCTCTCCCCTCCCCCTCGCCATTGCCGTTGATGGTCTCATCGCCCTCTCGAGGTAGTAACGGAGGGGATTTAAGATCTGGGGTTGAATGCGTCAGCACGTATGTGCTTGGCTTTGATTCAGTTTTGGGCATGAGATTGGGTTCGGTGTTGGTTAAGGAAGAATGAGGATGAAGAAGAAGAAAAGGGAAAGGTCTGGGACCGGTTCGGGTGAAGAGGTATAAGAATGAAGAGAGGGGGTTCTATCTGACTGGACCGGGTTGGAGTGAGAAATAAAGAGAAGGATAAAAACTAGGTGTGCTCAACCGGGTCGGGTCGGAGTGGTAGACATGGTCATGGAAATATATGGGCATTCGGACCGATTCGGATCACGTAAAGTACCAACCTCCGAACCAAACCGATATGCTCGAAATACATTAACTTTTGCTTTGGGCCACACATGGTCCTGCCCTGGTCCGAACCCTTTCCTTTGTGGGCGCCCGATCCGAACCCTAAAATATATATATATATCTGAACCGAACTGAAACCATCCAATTTAATGCACAAGAAATGACCGACTTGCTTAATCAATGTTGGCCTTGACTTACAACTTAATGACCAGTTAGGATAATGCCTTATGAACAAGAGCAAATATTTATGACTATTCTGAACATTACTGTTTCGCCAAACCTTTGCATTATGTTCTTATGTGTTTACTTTGCACCTCCTGCACACATCGCACACACTTTAGTTCGCACATGTGCACGGGGGAATACGGGCTATTTTACTCTAACTTATGTTATTGCTTCTTCAGTAGTTTAGCGACCATGATAGAGAGACGTTCATCTAGGTTAGCAGAAAAGGGAGAAGTCGCAGAAACTTCCAATAAACTCACTCTTGATGACATATCCTCTCCCTCAAACCCTGAATGGGATGATGAGGGCCCAGATTATGAAATGGAAGCGCACAATAGCGAAGTATCTTCCGGGGGTAAAGTCTCTCTTGGTGAGGAAGAGGAAGGAGATATAGGAGATGATCGTGCTCCCGACGAGTTTGAAACTGCCACTATATTGGAGTTACCCAAAGATTCTATTGAGTCGACGATCGATGATGATAGACTCGTTTGAATATGTCTAAAGCATTGGATATTAAAAAGAGATACCCTGGTGCCTTCGAAAACAGATCGCCCCCACAATCCACCAGAAGGATTTATGGCTATTACTCGATTAATGTGTCTGTTTGGGGTGATACCTCCGTTTCTGCCTTTTGTCGTCGATTTTCTATGATAGATGCAGATTGCCCCCATGCAGTTACATCCCAACTCTTATGCTTATTTATACACCTTTTATATGGCATATAAAGAAATTCTAGGTATAGAACTTACCTTCGATGACGTCCACTTCTTTTATAATTTCAAGCATCAGACTCAAGAGACTCCCTCCTTCTCATAATTTTAATCTGTTCAAAAACAGAAAATTATTACTGTTCCATATAGCAGCAAGGATGGTGACTCTAAAGTTGAATGGTTTAATATCAGACAGCAACTGGGGTGCGCCAGGAGATGGACCAAATCAAGTAAAGCACCGACTTTCTAGATTCCAACTTCGAATGTTTATGCCAACACATTAACTTGCTTTCATTTTCATTCGCAGTTGATAACCTAAAGCAAATATCGGGTCAATTATACTTTGATCGTTTGCACCAGCTGCTTAATGGCGACCAAAAGTTCATAACCATCGACGTTGTCCTTATGGACGAGTATCTCCATCGTAACAGGTTACTATCAATTACCCGTAGCATAGGTCATGGAGCAGGTCCATATGTGTACATACCCCCGGTCGACATTATCATTGAGACGGGTGAGGCCTCAAAAGGTCCGACGATACCTCTTATGGCTCCTCCCTCTCCGTCCTCAACTCAGGACGATGACTTAGCCAACATAGCTGAGAAGCATAGAGAAGGGTATACAATTCCTGATGACGCCATTTCTCCTGAAAAGTCAACATCCCCTAAAGAGCTGCCACTAGACACTTCTCAAGGAGATGCTCCTACTACCGACGATTCTACATTTAAGGGTTTAGGAAATCTTCCCCTGCCTGAAACTATTAATACTTCGGAGGACTTAGGAATGAATCCTTTAACCTTCACTTCTTCAGAGGAGACTACCCCCGTGAAGACCAAAGAGCCTACTCATGCTAGTCAGGTTTCAGGCTCGGGTTTGTTGAGGGGGGGGAACGTCACTTAGGATGCACATAACACATTAGCACCACACGTCACAACACTTATGTCTTATGTGAACGTCGATTCTGAACTCCACTTATATTGTTATGCAGGTACAATGTCATGCCCTTACTATGATGTCAGGAAAATTCTCCATAGCATGTCTAGATCTCTTTCTGACACTGTCCATGATCGTCGTGAGAACCGGGGCAGAGATGACAGAAGGCATCATGATTCTCATCAACCTCACGCTTCACGCTCTCGTTCTCCTGTTCGGTCGGATCCGGACAAATATAAGAGCTACCAAAGTCGCCGTGGAGGGGGGGGGACACATGACAATCCAAAGACCAAATTTTTCCCTAGATAAATATAATTGAGAAAAAAAGTCCACCGAAGCACATTGATTCGCGAGACAAGCACAAGACTTCTGAGAAGCGGTCTGAAAAAGGCGATGCAGCCATTGTCCCTGCTAAGCGGAAACATTTTGAACTATCATATTGTAAACCCCCACCACTGGACGCTGATTCCAAAACGAAACTGGCTTATCTGGAGAAGCAGTTCCCAGATCACCACTTTGAGAACTTAACTTTCTTACCCGCACTCGAGCCTATTTCTTCTAAGTGGGCAGTTGAGGCTAAGGCAAAGATCGACGCCGTGGAGAAACAGTACTTGGAGATGTACAAGTATTCACGCAATCTCTCCAGAATCATTCAGAACTTAATTACAGATGTCGATGCGATGAAGATAGTTGCAGATTCCAATGAGAATGCTTTGAAAAATCTAGAGAAGGACTTAGAAGATACACAGGCTCAAACTTGTCAATGCTCAATGAGATGCCAACAACTTCAAAAAACAATTTGAGGAATTACAAAAGCGTTATCATGATCTACTGGAATCTCACAGTCAAGAGCGTTTAGAGTTGAAGAAACAAGCTGAAGATGCTAGGTCAGAAAGTGTCAAGGTGAAGCTAGCATACAGTACTCTTGAGCAAGAAAAGGCTGAGTTAGCGAGGAAGAATGCTGAGTTGGAGAAGCGGAATGCTGACTTGGAGTCCAAGTTAATGGAAGCCGAGACTAGAGCTGCCCTAGCTGAAGGGAATGTGGATAGCGCTATTAAGTATGCTGAAGAAACTCATAAACAGCTATCCGAGGCTCAAAAAGAGTTGCATGGCTTTGGCGAACTGATGATTGAATTCTTTGCACACATAATCCGTTGTCGAAACATCTCTTGGATCGAAGGCCATCCGACTACCTTAGTTCATGTGTGGAATAAAATCATAAAATGGGAAAAAGATGAACTTAAGGTTGACTTCGTTGATGAAGATAAACTGATGGAGAAGTATTTGAAAGATGATGAACCGGCATGCCTGGCTGAGGGGCGTCGCCTTATTGCTGCTGCAATGGGGGAGGAGAAATGCCAAGCCAAAGGAAAGAATATCCTTGAAGTTGGCCCCTCTTCTGTTACTGTCGAAGCTACTGGAGTAGAGGAATATGATCCCGAGAATCCAGGAATTCCTAGAGGTTCTCTTTTATCTCCTATACCCAAATCTGCATCAGACACAATAGCCACCCCAATTGAGAAATCATCAGAAGGTACTTCCACCTTTTCATCCCAATTTGTCAAGGATGTTTCCACGTTTCGTCACATCATTGGGCAATCGATCGACGATTCTTTATTTTTCCTGAGTTGATAACTGTTGCTTCTCATTCTGTAGGTGCTGAACCAACCGAGAAGATTGACGAGCATCTGGGAACCACCATTGGGGAAAAAAATCTTCGGAGAAGAATTAGGGAGGACAGGATAAGGCTACCATCGCTGAGTCCGGAGGGGGAGATGAAGGTAAAAAGGAGGAGTCTATCAATAAGACTTCCATGCCACCTAACGCTGACACTTCTCATGATGATGAAATGATAGACGCTTTGAAAGATGACGGTGATAATGATGGGCATGAAGAAGATCCTGATATTGCTATAACTGGGGGTTCAAAGAATGTTGATGACGTGACTTTGGCTGAAATGAAAGCCGAACAAGACAAGCGCATGCAGCTGAAATTCGAGGAGATAAACCCTGAGAGCCTTAAGCCACTTGCAGTGGTGGATGCTGGATCGAGGTTAGTTGTTAAGCTTTCAACTAGGTCAATTACAGAAGAGCTTGCTAAAAAATCTTCTCTTGATCCCAGTGCTCCGACTCTTGGAAGAAATCTATCGACTCTGGTACCTCAATTATAGAGAAGAAGAAACCAAAGCGTCTCATGTCCGATGTTGAAAAAGAAGCTAAAAAGCTCTTAAGGCTGCCAAGAAGTCCAAGCCTACTCTAAAGTCCAAGTGACAATGCGCTTTTCTTTTATTTTGATATTCCATTGGTCCGCGATTGTTGCAATGAGTGCGGCCCTCAGATCTTTTGCTTAATTTTCCTGTATAAACTCACGTGTTTGTGAATAAAGTAATTTGTTCCCTACAATGTCTGATATTTGTAAATTTAGTATTTAAGTAAAAATGCAAATGAACAACATGTCATATCACAGTTATATAATAAAGTCATTATTAAGGGGAACATGTGTACACATATATATGCCCTCAATCAATCTTGAATAACTGACTAAGGCTTACTCAAGATTGATTAAATTCAAAATCCAGTTGCCCCCGATTCTCTAGCGGGGCCATATTCCTTCGTCATTGATGCTTGTTCATTTTAGCATCTTTATACTCTCATGTCTCATAATCAGGTTAGAGTATTACTGAGGCGGTCTCTTATCGGGGTGCACCTTCACGCCTTAATGGACTTCGTCTTCCCGTCCTTTATACTCTCTCTCCATTCATGAGAGTTAGAGTTAAGAATGTTGTCTTCCCATTCTTTTGCATTTTATCATACAAGCGGTTTGTTCGCTCCTGCACATAGGTTATCTCCAATTTTCCAAATCTAGTTTAATGTTTCGTATTTCATGGTCATGATAGAATAATTGTTAAAGATATAAATAATGCAGGAAAGTAATTGACACACAATATTTTAATAGTGGTTCAGCTAAGTCGTAGCCTACATCCACTTCATAATCCTTTGTTCATATAAACAGACTTTTTAAGGCAAGTCGTGCCTTTTTGCATAGCCTATAAAAACAAAAAGGAAGACATTTTATATTTAGCTCAGGTATCATCACAAGTGATGAGTATTCCAAACTCTGGGAATCTCTTCACCATCCATGGTCGTTAGCTTAAATGCTCTTATATTAAGCTTCCGTTGGATGGCGTATGGTCCTTCCCATTTTGGACCCAATTGGGTTGAAGGCGGGAAGACTCGTTTCAATACTAAGTCTCCTTGTTCGAAGGTTTTGAAGCGAACTTTCCGGTCATAATAACATGCTACTTGATATCGATGTCTTAATGCACGCAAGTCTGCTTCGTCCCTTTTTTCTTCAACCATATCAAGAGACTCTAGAAGGAGTGTTCTATTTGTCATCGGGTCATAATATGCTACTCGATGAGAAGGGACTTCTAGTTCTATCAGGATTACTACTTCTGACCTGAAGGAGAGCGAAAAAGGGGAATGGCCAGTGGCCGTCTTGAAGGTTGTCCTGTAGTCCCACAAAGCTAATGGCAACTCATCACCCACTTGGCTTTGGCCTTCTCTAATCTATCCTTGAGAATAGATTTAATGAACTTGTTTATTGCTTCAACTTGGCCGTTTGACCGTGGGTGAGCTACAACAGTGTATCGTTTATCAATCTTGTATTTTTGGCAGAAGTTTTTGAATTCGATGATGTCGCATTGAGTCCCATTATCAGTTATGATGGTCTTCGGTATCCCAAGTCGACAGATGATGTTTCTGACCACAAAACTAATCACCTTCCTTGCCGTGATCATGATTAAAGGTTCAGCTTCCACCCATTTCGTGAAATAGTCTACGACGAAGATCGCATACTTCGCTCCACCTTTGGCGATAGGTAACACTCCAATAATATCAATTCCCCACATGGAAAACGACCACGGGCTTACCATAGACTTAAGCCGAGTCGGAGGTGCTCTGAGAATTTTGGTGAATCTTTGACATCTATCGCAGCGTCATGAATAATCAACCGCGTCTTTATTCACGATAGGCCAAAAATCCATACCGTAACACTTTCTTTGCCAGGGTTTGGCCCCGGTGTGATCCCCACACTCACCTTCGTGTACTTCTTGCAGTTCGCGTTTGATGTCGTCATGTGCGATACACCGTAGTAGGGGCATTGAAAACCCTTGGCAATAAAGGACGTCGTCCTGTAACACGTATCTTGCAGCCTTACGTGTTACAGCTTGCCTTTCGCTTTTCTTCAATGGAAGGGTCCCACTCTTGAGAATATTCTTGATTGTGTCATCCATGATTCTCTTTCTGGATTAACTTCTAAGGCTAGTTCCACCTCCATCAGGTCAAAACTTTATGATTCCAAAATCTCAATCGGAACCATTTCCGTTTCTTCGGGGTTATCAGAACTTGCTAGTTTTTCCAACCGATCTGCTTTCTGATTCTCTGTTCTTGGGATATGCGTTATGCTGTAATGCTCCAAATTGTCCAACAACTCCTTTACTTTTTTGATATAAGTAACTAGTCGAGGTCCTTTGGTAAAAACTCCTCTCGTACCTGGCATACAACCATCTTGGAGTCGTATTATATATCCAGTGTCTTCACTCCTAGTTCTTTGGCGAGCTTCATCCCAGCAATCAAGGCTTCATACTCAGAGTCGTTATTGGTAGCAGCAAATTCTAACTGCAATGCATAGTAAATAGATCGTCCTTCAGGAGTGATTAAAACAACTCCAGCGCCGGACCTTCGATCATTTTTGGCTCCGTCCGTATATAGCTTCCACGGATTAAGCTCTAGCTCTTGCTCTAAAGTAACCACCTTGTCACCCACCGTTTCCTCTTCAGGAATTGTGAACTTGGCTATAAAGTCGTCCAACGCCCCCTTATTGACCTCCGTGGCTGAAAATTCAAATCAAATTGACTCACTTCGATGTTCCATTTAAGTAATCGTCCCGACGCTTTGGGTTTTTGCAACACTTGCCATAAAGGTTAATCGGTGTATACAACTATCGGGTGAGCCTGAAAGTAATGACGAAGTTTGCGGAAGTAATCAGGAGGCTATAAGCAAGTTTTTCTATTTTTGGACAATTACGTTCTGCGGCGGCTAGCTTCCTGCTTACGTAGTATACAGGCCTCTGGACTTTATCTTCTTCACGTACCAACGCTGTACTGACGGCATGAGATGATACTGCTAGGTAGACAAACAAATCCTCATGTTCCACGGGTTTTGATAATATTGGGGGCTTTTCTAATAAGTCTAATAGATTCCGGAAAGCCTCCACACAATCAGGAGTCTACTCAAAATTTCGCTTCCCTTGTTTTATCAAATCGAAGAAAGGTACGCACTTATCTATGGCTTTGGAGAAAAACCTGCTCAATGCAGCAACTTTTCTGACAAGGCTTTGAACATCCTTAATCTTTCGTGGTTCTTCAATATCCCTTATTGCTGCGATTTGACTAGGATTTAACTCAATCCCTCAAGAACTCACGATAAACCCAAGGAATTTTCTAGACGCGACCCCAAATGAGCATTTTAGGGGGTTTAACTTCATATCATACCTCCGAAGAATGCCGAGACTTCACAAGCATGTCGTCCACATAGACCTCCATGGTTTTTCCGATTTGATTATAGGACATGCGGTTAACCAAACGCAGATATGTGGCTCCTGCATTCTTTAATCCAAACGGCATTACCACAAAACAATATAAACCCAAGTCTGTGATGAAACTTGTGTGCTCCGGATCTGGTATGTGCATGGGAATTTGATTATACCCTGAATAAGCATCCATAAAGGATAAAAGCTCGTGTCCAGTTGTCGAGTCTACTAGTTGATCAATCCTAGGAAGAGGAAAGCTATCCTTCGGACAGGCCTTGTTCAAGTCAGAGAAGTCAATACATGTACGCCACTTCCCATTAGATTTTTTGACCAGTACAGGATTTGATATCCAGTCGGGATATTTCGAATCCTTAATAAATCCATTATCCTTCAATTTCTCTACCTCTTCTTTCAAAGCTGCTGACCGCTCTGGGTCTAACATCCGTATTTTCTGCTTGACTGACGGGTGTTTTGGGTTGATGCTTAAAGAGTGGCTCATAATAGCAGGCGAAATCCCACACATGTCAGCGTGAGTCTAGGCAAACACATCTAAATTCGCCCTTAAGAAATCAGCCAACTCTCTCGCTCGAATTGGATCTAGTTGCGATCCGATTTTTAGTACTTTTGTCGAATCTGACTCATCAATAGATATATCTATTGTCGTCTCATTGGAAGTCGCCTTTCTATCCTCGGGTTCTCTATCCTCCCTGGGATCTATATCCTCGAGCATATCTAAAGGTGACTCTCTTGGGGTTGGGCCCCTTATTTGCTATGCTGAGTTTTCCTTCGAAGGGGGAGAATCATTCTTAGACTCTATATTCAAACCCTTCATTAGCATCTTCAACTTCGTCATGTAACAAGCTCTTCCCGTAGCTTGGTCGCCTCTCATTACCCCTATTCCTGCGTCAGTCGGGAATTTAAGCAGTAGGCACCAAGGTGCAATACATGCCCTAAATTCGGCAAGGGCCGGTCGGCATAGGAAAGCATTGTAGGGTGACTCAACATCCAAAACTACAAGTGGCAGGATCCCCACTCTCTTGCGATCTCCCTGTCCTAATGTCACTGGTAATTCTATGTAGCCCATCAGAGCCGTTGACGCCCCATTAAAGCCTCATATCCATCCTTCGTAGAGCTTTAGATCTTTTGCTTCGAGTCTCATTTGTTCAAAAGCTTTCTTGAAGAGGATATTGAATGAACTCCCGTTGTCCACCAACACTTTATGGACTAAGGCGGGGACGATGGTCGTGGTAATTACCAGTGGGTCTTCAGTTGGTGACTGAATTCCAGAATCATCTCTATTACGGAATATGACGGCGTCTGACATCGTCTTTTGTTGTTTTACTGGAGTAATGTCTTCGAGGTTACTGCATTCTCCTACCTCAAAGTGCTTGGCGGCATTAACGTACTGATCCATTGCTTTGAAACTTCGATTAGCTAGATGGGGTCCACCTATAATGGTATTAATGACAATCCCTTTACCTTTCTGTTGTGCTGTAGGTTTGGAAGTGGGTTGACTTTGGTTCGGGACTTGCCCTCCTTGCCCCCTGTCCCGTGGGGAAACCTTGTACTCGTCTAACTTCTCTTCCCGCAGCAACTTTTCAACTACATCTCTCAAATAACGGCATTCATTGGTGGAATGGCCGTGGGTTCCATGGAACATACAAAACTTTCCCGTTGCGATCTCTTTTTCAGTGGAGTCTCTAGGCGGTGGCTTTTTATATTACAATATGTTGTATGTATCCAAGTAAATATTCTCCAACGTATCACTTAACGGCATATAGTTTTCAAAAGTATGGAGTCTGGGTCTTTTACTAGAGTTATTCCCTCCATTCCTGTTCCTTCTATTGTCGTTCCCATTCCTGTTGTCATTACCTCCATTCTGGTTGCCGACGTTTACCTCAACCTTCACCAAACTATCACCGGATTGCTTCACAGCAACATTACTTTGGACACTCTTCCTATTTGCATGAGCTTCTTCTCGCCTCAAGCGAATATTAGCCTTTTCATAAAACAATTCTCTGATAGGAGGTGGTTTCCCAGACAAGTAATCCCCGAATTCTGTGTCAAGGTCAACTCCTTCTATCAAGGCCATCAGAATAGTGGGTTCATGAGGGTCACTAACTTCGGTGACAGCCGGGTTGAAGCGGTCTAAATATGACTTCGAAGATTCTCCTAGGGCCTGTTTAATCCATGACAACTCTATGAAGATCTTGGATTTTCGGGTGTGAAGTCGAAACGGGTTCATAAAGCACTCACTCAATTCTGTGAAATTTGATATCGACCGGGGAAGGAGTCGGGTGAACCACATTAACGCCACGTCTTCTAGATAAATTAGAAAGGCCTTGCATTTTACAGTATTTGGAGCTGCTGCGACATTCATGAACCATGCATACCTCATCAGATGCTGCCCTGGGTCCGTTCTTCTTGAATACCGATCCATCTGAGGCAAGTTGAACCATCGAGGGAACTAGAAATCCAATATATCATCTGTGAAGGGGGTATGACTTCGCTCAATGCCCCAGTCCTCATTAGTGTATCGTCGGCTTTCAAACATAATCTGATACACCATTGCCCATACATCGACATTCATTAATGTCTGCACATGTTCTCTATGTCTGATATTTGGATTACCCCTCGGTTCCTAATTAGGGATAGCCTCCTGTTTCTTGCGGTGGCTGCCCGACACTGCTCCCTATGATCCCGGTCAATCTCAGGGTGAAGAGGCTGGAGAAATTGTTGCTGCGAAGGATTAGTAATGTTAGGATCCTTAGGTAGAATGCGGGATCCACGCATGGGCAACATCATAGGCTCTCTTAAGCTCGGGTCATCAGGTCCTAACACACGAGCAGCGTCCTCTCGGGATCCTAAAGATCCAAAAGTTAGCTGATCAAGGTTCTGAGGTCATTCAAGTGGCCTTCTTTCACGAGGATGTCCCTCATCTGAAGAACATGAATAATCTACAGCAAGGCGATGTGTTGGGGAAGGTGTCTTTTGCCTCCGGAGCTCCTTGAGTTCCCTACTCATGGTGATCATGTTCTCTTGCATGCGAAGTCTGTCACGCTTATGGGCTTCCAATGCCTCCTTAGTACTCTGGAGCATGTCAAGAAAGCGTGAAAAATCTCCTTGTGTGACGAGTGCAGATGGGTCAGGCTGATCACTGGTCATAATGGCTGGAATCGGAGCATTGGTGGGAGCTCGAGTAGAAGTTCCAGCTTCATTCTGGTTCGGATCGGATCGGAGCAATGTAGTAGGACCGGACCGGTTCGGATGGGGGGTGCGAGTGACATCAATGTCACCTGGTCAGATCGGATCGGAGTCACCTACTCGGATTGGAACATCCTGACTGGAGCGGCCTGCTCCAAAATCTTGACCACGCGACCTCGTCACGACCACCATTTGCTGATCTTCACTAACTTCATTCTCTCGATTACTCTAGATTTCTTTTCCTTTTCCTTTAGCCATAATATCCAATTCTTCAGTGTTTAACCAACAGGTACTTAAAGATGTCGAAAATGGAGGATTGACTTCTTTGAACTTGAAGGTCCAAATATTAGAATGATAATCGCAAAAAGCGAAGAATTCAAAGAATTCTCTGTGAAAGCACCAAAATGTTAGATCCAAAATTGGCTCTAACACCCAAACTAGTAATAATTCTACTGAAATGAAATCAAAAAACGACGAAAACACACAATTTATAGCGGTTCGGCATTAAATAGCCTACGTCCACTTTCTACTCGTTTGATTGATGATTTGAGTGCAAGTACAACAGTAATTCTCACTCAATTTTCACTCATACAATGTATTGATTCACTCAATCTCCTTCGCAATATGCTTCTAAGGATGATTGTAATCTGAATAACTTAATGAAATTCAGATAGCAATGGAGTTTGACTTCTGAAAATGCTAAAGGATCCTTCCAAATGTCACTTGATGGTGTATTTATAGGTGAAAACTGCTCCTGGGATGACTTCGGTTCGGATTTACGTGGCCTCCATCCCATCACTTTCGGGTTCGGATGGGATATGGGAGTGACAACACATTAGTTTAGTGGCAAACATGGGTAGAACGTGGGTATAGCCGCTCCGGATCTTAAGGGAATACGGACTGTAACCGCTGCTAATTCAATTGTCTGGGTTCGGATCGGAAGTACTATAAGTTAGGGGAACGGATCGGAAGTACTATAAGTTAGGGGAACGGATCGAGTTTACCCGAACTGATCCGATTTGGCCTGCGCTCCTTCCTTCTCTGTTTAACGCTGTTCTGCCTTGACCAAGGAAATCCGATCTGATCCGACTTGACTAAAAAACATTCTTCATTCTTTTGATCTTTTAATCTTTGTGTAGCCTAGTCCACAAAGTAGGCTAACATTTGCAATGGCTTGTTATATACTAAATAGAATATTAATAAGACCCTTGACTCATAAAACACCATACGAACTTTTGTATAATAAGAGACCAAAAGTATCATATTTTAATATATTTGGAAGTAAATGTTTTATTATTAATATTAAGAAAATTTAGACAAATTTGATTCTAAATCTGATAAAGGAATATTTATTAGATATTCAAAAGGAAGTAAAGCATTTAGAGTTTTTAATTTAAGAACTAATACCATTGAAGAAACATTAAATGTATCTTTTGATGAAAATTATAAGAATACAACACAAAATAATGAAGATGAATGCGAAAATGAGTTTGATGAAGTACATAATGAAATTCATCAACCAAATAAAAGAATTAGATTACTAAGAAACCACCATGTAGAAATTATCTTAGGAGATATTGAATTCGTTGTTAGAACTCGAAACCAATTAAATAATATGAGTAATTCAGCATTTATTTCAACTATTGAACCTAAGAATCCAAAGGAAGCATCTTTCGATGATTCATGGATCCTTGCAATGTAAGAAGAATTGAATCAATTTACTAGAAATGATGTATGGAAACTTGGTCCTAGACCAGAGGATAAAACTGTAATTGGAACTAAATGGGTCTATAAAAATAAAATGAATGAACATGATGGAATCGTAAGAAATAAGGCATGATTGGTAGCACAAGGTTATACTCAAGAAGAAGGAATAAATTACGATGAAACGTTTGCCCCCGTAGCAAGATTAGAAGCTATTAGGATATTATTAGCCTTTGATAATCATAATAATTTTGAAATTATATCAAATGGACGTTAAAAGTGTTTTTCCAAACGAACATGTTAAAGAAGACATATATGTAGAACAACCACCTCTTTTTTAACATGAAAAATTTCCAGACCACGTATATAAGTTAAAGAAAGCATTATATGGATTAAAACAATCCCCAAGAGCTAGGTGTGATATATTAAGAAATCATCTATTACATTCTAACTTCGAAATTGTTAAAATAGTGAAACGACCCAAACTCACCCTTATGGGAAAGCCCGGATTGAGTTAAGAACACGACAAATCAGAACACAAACAGAAGAACATTTCATTGCTGTTACAACAATTACATCAGAGTACAAGAATATAATAGGGTATGAATAAATAATATACATCAGAAAAATACCAGAGATTAAATACATTACATAGCAGTGGAAAAATAATACATAACACAACTGAAAGAGTTATACAGATACAAAGATTTCCGAATATAGCTACAGCTGTAAATCCAGGATCCTGGGAAAAGAAATATCTGCGAAAACCAAAGCTACTAGCTACCCATGTGGAAAATAGGGGCACCCAGAGTTTAGGTTAAAACAATAAACTCCAGGTCAGTCATGCGACTGGTATGAGAACTAAAAACAGCTATTTAAAACTTTACTTTGAAGTTAGGTATATCAAGGGACCACGCCGTATAACACGGAACGGGTTTACCCCCATGAACACCAGTGCATAAAAATAAATAGCGCAATGCTTTTTAAAAAATGAAGCTATTATAAGACTTAGGTCCCATCACACAATGCAACACAAGCCGAAGGATAGAGATTTCCATTATAATAGCCAAACATGCTTGGTACGATTTAAAACAAACCATTTGATACTATTATAAGTGGATAGTGTTAAAAACAACTTCAAATATAGATGTATCAATCATAGACGACATGGGTACCATATATTATGTCGCCATACTAATTCTACAATCAAAACTGCACGATGTCATATTGGAAGTTGGATTTCCATCATGAACCAAGGTAAGGGATCATCCTTACCGAATTCGAGACAATCTAGCCTACCATGTGCAACAACCAGGAAAATCAGAAGCAATTAAAAAAATTTGTTTTAGCAATTTCAACGGATTTAAAATGATTTATTTTAATAATAGTGACTAAAAATTTATTTTCGATGAAGTTAGAACGTATAAATTTATTTTAAATATAAAATGATCCTGAAATGGCGCGACAGTTTGAAATTCGATTTCAAATTTCAATTGAATATAAAGAATTCAATACAAGTCAGAATTGGACGAAATAAGAAATATTTGAATATGATTAACCATATATTTCCAACGGATGTAAGAAACTGAGATTTCACTTTATAAATAAAAAGTTATGTCCAGATTAAAATTCAGAAAAGTTGCTTTGGAATTTATATATATTTTAATAAAATATATAGCCCTTAAAAATAGCCATTTTGCAAACGACCTCCGTTTTAGATGAAACAACTTTTGTTGGATCCGGAATGTCAAATTATTGCTGGATTCCAATTTTCATAATTTTTGGAATCAATATGTGAGCGTGGCAAAGTTAAACGTGTTTTGTCAATTTCTGTTGAATCGGATCGACCAGAAAATGGCCATTTTTCAAACGGTCTTCAAATTCGATGAAATTAGTTTTGTTAGGACCGTGCCATCAAAATATAGCCAGATTTATTTTTCTAGAATTTTTGGAGTCAGTATGTGGCCCTACTAAATTAAAATGTACGTTGAAATCAATTTTGAACGTTAAATTAAATTATATTTTAATCTTAATGAAAACTAATCGAAACGGTCGAATTAGCTTGCGGGACATATCCCATTGTGTCCGGAATGGGGGTATTACACTAGGGGCAACAGTCGTTGGGTTGGATTTGGAGATTGATTGAAAAATTAACTTTTTGGAGAGTAAAATAAAATTAAATATATTTATATATAAAGGGATTAAACCCTGAATCCCTTCACAACAGAACCCGCCCCCCTTTTCTAAAATTAAACACGTCGCTCCTGCTTCCCTCGACGCCATGCCCGGGACAACGCTTACCTCACCGTACCACGCCACCGGCCTCCGCAACCACCACCTCCCCTCCGGAAAAGCCCTCCGCCTCCAAAACGCGTAACCCCTTTTCCCAAAAACCCAAACCCCAAATCGGGGCAGCGCCACCTCCCATGGGCCCACGCCAACCACCGCACCTCCCCCTTGCCCCCCTGACGACGCCGCCACCTCCAGCGACCCCCATGCCCCTCCGACGATCAAAGACCCTACCCCCCTTCTTCTATTCGAACAACGAAAACCCCTCCTCTTGCGCAGCCCTCTCCACTTCGATCCGCGCACCGCCAATCCACTGCAAGCTCAGAGTAGCAAACCCTCCTCCCTCTTTTA
Organism: Allium sativum; assembly: GCA_030737875.1. NCBI lineage: Eukaryota > Viridiplantae > Streptophyta > Magnoliopsida > Asparagales > Amaryllidaceae > Allium > Allium sativum. Next base: position 842,229,187 of record CM060926.1, read on the forward strand.
ATAACAAAGTGTGTTTATTTAATTTCTTTGTGTAATAAAAATTCTATTTTTGTTGTATGTATTAGCTTATAAAAATTCGATTTTTATTATATATGAATAGCGAAAAAGAAATGATCTTTATGCATGAAAAGATTGGATTTTTATACATGAAAGATTGGATTTTTGTACATGAAAAGTTAGGATTTTTATACATATAAAGTGAAGATTTTTATAACATAAAGATGTGATTTTTACAATAAAGGAGAATCTGTAAAAAAAAATGATTTTTATTATATAAACAACGTTATAAAAATACGATTTTTTTATATGCATAACATAAGGATTAAGATTTGATTTTTATAATGAAGTAGCGAAAATAAAAATATGATTTCTATATATCATAATATAGGATAAAAATATAATTTTTATCATATGAATAGCAAGTTAAAAATATGATTTTTATCCATATAACTTTGAAATAAAAATGTGATTTTTATTTATCAAGATCATCGTTTAAAAATGTGATTTTTAACATATACCGCGTGAAACAGATTACGATGGAACGGACGAGAAACAAATCTAAATCCAAACCATTAAATTAAATAATGGCGGAGTGGAACCCCAAGGTGAGAACTTCTCACTTTAATTTTTTTTTCTAGTTAAAATATATACTAGGATGCAGACGGTGCTTAGCAGCACCCGACACCTGTCGTCCACAGACCATGGACGACTTGTTTGATTTTACTGTGTTGTGGAAATAGATTGTGATTGTGATGTGTAATGGAAAATATTCAGGTGTTGAAATAAATGTTTTATCATTAAAAATATAATTTTTAACGAGTATATAAATGAAAATAAATATTCATTTACAAATCGGACAATTTGTTTATGTACACCCATTTGACTGATATAGATTAGGACGATAAATTTTACACATCGCCCAACTGCACAAATAAAATTTTTGTTTGTTGTTTGAAACCCCACACGGGTATTGGGATGATATTTGACGTACACTAATCCCAATTATTTTGTTGTATGTCGATCGATTGGTTGACAGACAGTGTAAGCGTTAATTATTTATATTTAATGCTTATGTAGTTGTGTGATGCGCTTTGGATGATTGATGATTGTTTATCATTGTTATTATATACATGTGTTGTATGGAATCCATATAAATAACATTAAATAGTAATTGATTGGGTCTCATTCCAATTTGGAAAATAAAGAATATTTTAAAAAAATGTTTAGAAAAGGACTAAAATTATTCATGTGTTGAGTAAAATAAAATAACGAACATTTTAAAATAATATTCAGTAAAAGATCAAAATCTGATTTTGATGTCCGATTTTGGATGGTCACGAAATTATTGAAATATATAAAGCCGTGTTGATTAGATATGCGCCATTTTGATGCGAACGATATGTATATCGATTTTATTCATTTTTATAATGTATATCAAAAAAGAAATGATTTCAAAATCTAATTTTTTGAAAATATTATCATTTATATATTAATGATATGGAATATCCAAATTTGATTTAAAATTGAATATGAAGTTGAAATCGTTTTTAAAACGAATTTAAAACGATTTATAAAATACGTTTTAAATAGAAATCGATGAAATATATATATATATATATATTAAATGGCCTGAATAGAACGCGCTGCGCAGCGACCGTTCGCGAATTTCGACCATTGAATTCGAATTGACGTTACGGAAGATCCGACCGTCGGATTTTTCTAAAACTGGAACCATTATGTTCGTATCGAAAAGAGCTTTCCAACGAATATAAGAAAATTGAAATCTAATGGTTGAATTTGGAATTATGTCCAAATCAAATTTGGAAAAGGTCGTTGTAAGTGCAGTTCGATGAAATTATAAATGATTTGGAAAGAAATTGGATGAAAAATTTCATTTTTGGAAAGATAAAAATATATTTTTATCGAAATGAACTAGTTATTAACTAGAATTATAATCCAATTATTTTTAGATAAATAAATTGGATTGAGAATGAGTTTTAATATAACCAGAATTTCCAATATATGAATTGGAAGGGATTTGAATCGAAATTCTCTTCGGAATATTTCGATATTGGATTCCGTGGTGATACAGATATTGTTATGGAAATTTGGTAGATATATATGGATATATATATATATCGTTATTTCCAATATGTTATTTGTCGGTTTCAGAATTTGGTATTGAATATAAGCCGATATAATTTCTATTCAGAGACTTGTATTTAATATCAAATTGGATTTTGGGTTTGTCGTGAACGGTGTCTTCATTAACACTGTTCTTAAACCCAGTTGAGAAAAGATTAAATCTTTTAAATAAGATTTAAAGGAGTTTACCAATTAATTTATATTTAATTGTAATTGAATTGGATTTTGGGTTTGTCATGAATGGTGTCTTCAATAACACTGTTCTTAAACCCCATGTGAAATGAATAAATCTTTTAATTAAGATTATTAGAATTTCCAATTAATTTACATTTAATTGGAATTGAAAAGGAATGTGAATTGGGTTTATCGTGAATTGTGTTTTAAATAACATTGTTCTTTAACCAGATTTACACTGAAAGGTGATTTGGAATTTATAAATCTTTAATTAAGATTTAATGGGATATTCCAAAGTAAAGTTTTCCAATTAATATCTAATTAGAATGGAATGGAATTCAATTTGGTTAAAATCGAAATGAGCTTCTATGGAGGAAGACTGTTAATATATATGGAATTCAAAAGGCTTTGTTGTTATTCCATTTATATTATTAGTCGGATACGGAAATTGATATCGATTATATATTGATCTGATTTCCATGAAGATTCCATAGTTAATGGAATATGATTTTGGGTTTATCGTGAACTGTGTTTTAAATGACATTCGTACTTTAGCCCAGTTAAAGACAGGATTTATTTTCCTAAAGTTGAATAATCATTATGAAATGATTTTTGAGATTAAAACTGAATTAGAGTTTTAATGAATCTTTAATTAGATTGGAAATTAAGTGAATAAGATAATTTAAATTATCGAATTCATGAAATGATCGAGAATGGAGTATCACCAGTTTTGCTCCAAGCGATAGTTAAATATTTAATTAGATTTGAACGTTAAATGGTAATTAATATTTACTGATAACACAGTGGTGTTAGATATGGAGTACTACCAGTTTTGCTCTATGGGATGAATAGGTTGGGATTAGAAAATAAAACAAATGATTACTTCGGTAAGGTTCGCTAATCCCGACTAGTTTGAAAAACCTTAATTTGGTTTAATTTGTGAAAAGAATATTTGAATAAAAGAATATTCTTGAAACACCCCACCTCCGTTAAGATCACTCACAAAGGGAATGCCTTAACTTTGGTGGAGCGTTTTACGTAAAAGATGCATATAAATTACAAGACAGAAAAATAAAGCAGCGGAAAATAAAGTCATTTTATAAACAATGTGGTTCAGTCAAACTTTTACAACAATTGTCTCAATCATACTTAAAAGTAATACATAGAACTTTTGTCTTGATTCAAAAACTTCCAAGTATAAAAAAAGCATAAAAATAATAATGACATTCCCCAATAAAGCATGAACCAGCCATAGCGGTGGAAGAGAGAGTCCAAAGCAATACATCAACTATCTTTGAGCTTGGAAAGAAAACTGAGCTAAAAGGTAATATTTCCTCCCTGTAAACCTGGGGGAGGGGGGGGGTGGAAGAAAAGAGGCAAAACAAACTAGGTCAAACATAAGTCTGGTAAGTCCAGTGACTTTCAGCATGTAAATAGGCAAAAGCATCATGACATGAATAAACTGAATATAAGACAATACCGTGATAACATGGATAACAAGATAACCTAAGATTAGCATAAGATATGATAAGGCAGGATAAACTGAATGCACTTCTACTCTTTCTCTGCTTCGCTACTACCTTGCTATTCTGATTTCTATATCTTTGCACCCCCTAACTAGTGTCCCAATTAGTAATCTATGTGAAATGATAATATGATAACGTGATCCCAATCCCCGCAATTGTGGTAGCCTTCAGGTGTACATTTAGTATGAGGATCTAACCTCAATCAGCCTAATTGCCGTGAAGATGTTAGATGAACCCTTACTACCCTATCGATCGACATCCTACTTGTATTAATGTTCCATGTGTCTGTGTCAATCGACCCTCTCTTGCGTGTAGATAACCAGTGCTGGTCCCACCATAAGGTGTATCAGTCCCTATGATAGCAACCCGACACGATTCAAGATGCACAGTGTATAACTACTCGTACCCAGTGCCTGCTTTTTTCCACTCCGGAATACGTGCACGCCCGTAATCCATCGGAACCTACACTGACGTACTTAACCCTCCCATTGATTAAGTTTGTGGGCCTATATTTACTAATATTACCCGCCAACCCGATATGTACTTAACCCTCCCACTGATTCAAACATGTTTACTTAATGGTTAAGTTTGTGGGCCTATATTTACTAATATTACCCACTAACCCGATATGTACTTAACACTCACACACATTATGTCATATTGGTTAAGTGTTGTCCATTCATGTTTAACTTAACCTACCCACTCATCATGTCATGTTGGTTAAGTGCTTCTTATTAACCCTTCTCACTTGTCATGTTGGATTGGTTAAGTGTTTCCTATTAACTTAACCCCGTTCATTCATCATGTTATATTGGTTAAGTATTTCCCATTAACGTAACCCCATTCATTCATCAAGTTACATTGGTTAAGTGTTTCTTATTAACTTAACCTTACGCGTTCATCATGCTGTATTGGTTAAGTGTCATCAATCAATTCAAGTTAACTTAACCCACCCACTTGTCGTGTTACATTGGTTAAGTGTTGCCTTCGTGTGTTAACTTAACCCTTCCCATTCATCATGTTATGTTGGTTAAGTGTTGCTCTCTTGTTTTAACTTAACCCTTCCACGCATCATTTTAAATTGGTTAAGTGTTGCTCTATTGTTTTAACTTGACCCTACCTATTCATCATGTCATATTGGTTTAAGTGTTTCTTATTAACTTAACCCTACTCACCTGTTTAATTAACATGTTGTATTGGTTAAGTGTTGCCTAAATTAACTTAACCCTACCATTCAGTTATTACCATGTCTTGCTTATTAGCATTAATTCATTCATTAACGCCTTAACCTCTCACATTATAACTGTTGTTTGCAATTGCTGGATGTGCCGGGCGGTTCCGGGAAGACTTCTACCGCAAACTCATTCTAACCTCGGGTTTTTGGGATAAATGCACTAACCTCTCACATTAGATCTGTGTTGTTGCGGTTACTGGATGTGCCAGGCGGTTCCGGGCAGCTTTACACCACAACTCAATCTAACCTCGAGGCATGTTTATCTTTTTAGCATATTTTCCATACATGTCTAAGTCTAAATTTTATGTGCTAATTATCCAAATTCACAAAACTAGTCATGTTCCAATCCTCAAGTTATACCCCCAACAAGGTTGATTGCAAGTTATTACTCAAAATAGGTTACACCCAATTTTCCCAAATTTGCATTAATAGTCGTGCCCCCAAAAATCACGATATAGCACATGCCCTAATGTTTTAGTCATATTGCACCTTACAAAATATTCTCCAAAAACCCCAATCATGATTCACAGTATAAACTATGCCAAATTATAGCCTTTAATTACAGTGCATGCCAATTACCTAAAATCCCAATTTAGGCGTGTTTACATTTAACAGTTATCCTAATCTTACTATAGGTTTTCATGCCTAAGCCATATATCACTATACACAATAATCTCCTTCTTCCAAGTCATAAACTATCATATATAATATGCCCCAATTTTTGGTCTTAAACCACAACATGTACTCTGCCTTACATGTTTACAGTTCAATTTAGGCCCCAAATCCCAAGTCATATGTCCAATGTACTTTATGCCTCAAATCTCAAGTCATATGTTCGATACAATTTATGTTTTAAATTCAACACATGTTATGTCCTCAAATCAGTTACAAATCAGTCATGCCCAATTATACATAATTTAATACTTTTTCCCAATTTTAGCGCTGGCCATGTCCAAATCATATATTATGCCCAATTTTTCCCAACGTACGTTCATCTCTTATGAGATTTTGCTCAGGCTCGCAGTAGCCTGGCTATAAAAACAAAAGGGACGAAGGAAAGAAGAGACAAAGGATGGACATAATAAAAACAAATGAAATAGATCCAATGGATATAGAAAGACAGATAGAAATAGGCATAATCTCAGATTCAGATTTATTACAATGTCATAATCATAATTAAATTTTATTTCTGAAAGTAACGTGAACTTACAAATTACAGAACGGTCTTGAATTATGGGTTCTGATTTCTGAATTTGATTAGCTATTCCTTTGATGTAGACTTTGATTGTTAACTTGAAAACTCTAAGATTCGTAGCTTCTAACTTGCCTTCTAGTTGGAGAAGAATGGTGGCTACGCTAGGTTGACCATGGATAGCATGGCGGCTATTTGGAATGAAATTGTGTGATTTAGGGTTGAGGGTTGGGGTTGCTTTTATAGAGGTTTAGACTTATGTGAGACGTTAGATCGACCTAGGAGTAATCAGAACCATCCAGGCTAGATAAAGCCATCCAGAAATTGCCACTTATGCCCTAGTGACTCAGCAACAAGTCAGAAAATCGTCACTGTTTGGATCTGGGCGAGGGGGTCGACCCCTATAAGGGGGTTGACACCCTAGTCACACCCCTCTTGGGGGGTCGACATCTATGTTGACCGCCCCAGGGGGAGTCGACCCCTATGGGCGGGAATTTTCCCGCCCAGCTGAATCTCGGATTTTTGAAATTCGAACTGTTTTTTCTGAATTAATTGTTATCTCTATTTATTTTTCTGATCAAACATGAAATCTTCTGAACTCCATAGCTTCTTCATACGGAGTCTGATTCACGCAAACTCAGGCTCTATCTCAAGCAGAATTCTGAGACGAACGCAATGGCGTAACCTGTTTCCTTTAATTCTCACTTTTAGAATTAAGTATTCTTTAATTCGTTACTTTAATATTCATAGGATATACGAGGTGTTGCAATTCTGGATTGGAATGAGGCGTATGTTGTGTCTGTGTAACACTTGTTTATAAAATACGCTTGTTATTCGGAAAGACCGAGTTCATTCCATTATGGATAACTGATACGATGATATGTCGATGATGAAGACGGTGGTTGAAGACCAGAGGTCTTCACATCGTTTGGATGATTACTGATGTCTTGATTGGGTTGTACACCCAAGACGAGGTAATAATTGACGATCATCCAGACGTACTTGGAGATCGACGAATATGCGAGGTCCTCTCTCCTGTATTGGACATATGGGACGAGGAATAAGGTGCCTCCGGTTTCGTTCAGACCCAGAACGAACTTGTAAATGGACTGTGTGTCTGACATTGGATTTTATTCTGTGTTGATTGATCTCTAACTAATATACATCTGTTTGGTGGCAGAGAATTTATTCTCTTGCTTAACACCCTTCTTTGAGACGACATCAGTCGCATGGTGTGAATTACCTGTGTGGCATGCTGAGATGCAGTGATCAAGTCTTTTGTTGAGAAGCAGAGTCTTGAGGTTGATGATCAAAGCATAGCTTTAATATAGCGCCACTTTGTGTATAGCATTAATTCGCGAGCCTCACACCCCGGTGTGAACTAGAAACGGGAGAAGGATCCAGGGAGAACATGTGTTTCTTTCTAGTCAGAGGTGGTGTCTGGGTTTTACAAGCCTAGACATTTTTATATTTTTACCTATGTGGTTGTTGGAATGAGAGGCACCTCAGATATATTGGTTACTACGGAACCGATGGATATTTAGTCATCTGGCTCATGTACGCCCCATAGGGCGGGGAAACATATTGTTCAGGGATTTTTTATCCACTAAAAATGTGGATCGGACCTGTGGCTCCTAGGTGCAGTTGCAGCTGTAGCCTGAGACACGGACTAGAGCGTCTCAAATTTGGTAAGGACGATCCCTTGCCTTGGTTCATGATGGAAATCTAACTTCCAATACGACATGTGTGGTTTTGATTGTAAAATTATATATGGCGACATGATAGGCGGTACCCATGCTGCCTAGGATTGATATTATGATTGAAATTGTTTTTGAAACATATATATACTAATAATAATATCAAATGATCTGTTTTATATGTATCAAGCATTATTTGGCTATTATAAGGTAAAACTCTATCCTCCGGCTTGCGTTGCATTGTGTGATGGGACCTGAGTCTTATAATAGCTTGATTGTTCTATATTTAGCATTGCACTGCTTATTTATGCACTAGTATTCTTAGAGGTAAACCCATTCCATGTTATATAGCGTGATCCCTTGATATACCTAACATTAAAATCAAATTAAAAACTACTTTAGTTCTCACACCAGTCACATGACTGACCTGGAGTTTATTGTTTTAACTTAAAATCTGGGTGCCCTTATTTTCCACACGGGCATCTAGTAGTTGGGTTTTGCAGATATTATATTCCCAGGATCTTGGTTTATAGCTGAAGTGATATTCAGAAAGCTCTGTATCCGTGTATTACTTTCAGTTGTGTTTTGTATTATTTTTCCGCTGCTATGTAATGTATTTTAAATCTCTGATATTTTCATTGTGTAATAATTATTCATGCTCTGTTATATTCTTGTAATCTGATGAAATTGTTGTAATAACAATGAAATGTTCTTTTGTTTGTGTTCTGATTTGTCGTGTTCTCATTACAATCCGGGCTTTCCTTATGGGGAAGTTTGGGTCGTCTCACCATGTCTTAGGCTACAGCCGCAACTGAAGCTTGGTTCTTTAGGGTCGGCCCTCTCTTACATTTGAGGATTGGTAATCCTAAGCAATACGTTTCCCAGCCTTATGGGGCGTAAATCTGGTTAGTATGTCGACCATATAATCCATCGGCCCCATAGTGACCGATATATCCGAGGTACCTCGCTTTCCATCATCCACATAAGTAAAAATGGCTGGGCTCCATACCATGACAACACTCCTAGCTAGAAAGAAACACATGTTCTGCCTGCAGTCCTCTCCCGTTTCTGGTTCATACCTGGGTTTGAGGATCGCGAATTAACGCTATGCACAAAGCTATGCTATTTAAAGCCGTGCTTTGATCATCAACCACAAGGATCTGCTTTTTAACAAAAGCCTTGATCATTTGCATCTCAACATGCCACACTGACAATTCACCCCCATGCGACTGATGTTTAGCAATATATAACCTCTAAGCTCGTACGTCTCAGAGAAGGGTGTTAAGAAAAGAATAAATTCTCCCCCACCAAACAGATATATATTTAATAGAGATCAATCAACACAGAATAAAATTCAATGTCAGACACACATCCATTTACTAGTTTGTTCTGGGTTTGAATGAAACCAGAGGCACCTTATTCCTCGTCCCATATGTCCAATACAGGAGAGAGGTCCTCGCATATCTGGTCGATCTCCCAGTAAGTTTGGACAATCACCACTTATCACCTTGTATTGGGTGTACAGCCCAATCAAGACATCAGTAATCATCCAAACGATGTGAAGATCTCCTGTCTTCAACCACCGTCTTCATCATCGACTTATAATTAAAGATTCATTAAAACTCCACTTAGTTTTAATCTTCCGAAAAATCATTATTAATGATTATTGAACTTTAGAAACACAAATTTGTCACATTGACAATCCACACCGTACCACTGATTTCTGCCAATATATAACCTCTAAGCTCATACGTCTTAGAGAAGGGTGTTAAGAAAGAGAATAAATTCTCCACCACCAAACAAATATATATTTACCAGAGATCAACAATACAATTCGAAATACAATGTTAGAAATGTAATCCTGTCTTTAACTGGGTTAAAGAACCAATGCCATTTAAAACACAGTTCACGATAAACCCAAAATCTCATTCCATTAATTATGGAATCTTCACGGAAAATAGATCAATATATATAATCGATAAATTTCCGTATCCAACCAATAATATAAATGGAATAACAACAAAGCCTTTTAAATTCCATATATAGTAACGGTCTTCCTCCACAGAAGCTCACTTTGATTATTACAAATCGAATTCCATTCCATTCCAATTTATTTTATTAAATTGGAAAACTTTACTTTGGAAAATTTCCATTAAATCTTAATAAAAGATTTACATATATTCCAAATCACATTTCACTGTTAATCGGGTTAAACAATGAATGTTGTTAAAAATACAGTTCACAATAAACCCAATTCACATTCCATTTTATTCCAATTACTAAATATAACTGGAAACTCTAATAATCTTAATTAAAAGATTTATCCTTTTCACACGCGGCTTAAGAACAATCTTACGGAAGACACCATTCACGACAAACCCAAAATCCAATTTGATATTAAATATAAGGCTCTAAGCAGAAATTATATCGGCTTATATTCAATATCAAATTCTGTAACCAACACATACCTTATGGGGAATGTAACACCCCGAATTTTCTGTTAACTGTAAATTAACAAATTAAAGTATAATTAATTCTAGATGATAGAATTAATGGAAAGGGTTATGTCATTGCGTTCGTCTCGGAATTCTGCTTGTGATAGAGTCCGAGTTTGCGTGAATCGACCTACGTATGAAGGAGTTATGACCTTCGGAAGTTTCAGAATTCAAACTTAAAGTTCAAACAGTTCAAAATTCAGTTCAAATTTCGAGTTCAGACCCAAACTGGGCTGGCCGGGAAAATTCCCGCCCAGACACCAGGTTGACCATAGGGTCTACCTGGGGGTCGAACTGGGTGACCAGGTCGACCATAGGGTCGACTTGGGGGTCAACCTGTCCAGTCGACCTGTTTGGCCCTGGCTGGCCTGGTCGGGTTCTGGTCGATTTCTGAGGCTTGGCACCTCTCGAAGTGAATGGTCTATATTCGTCTGTGATCATCTGACGGCTCAAATCAATTTGAAATTCTATAAATATAACTCAACACCCTAACCTAAATTCACATAAGAAATTAGAGACGGAGCCACCATGCTGTCGGGAGAAAACTAGGAGGAGCCTCCACTTGTAGAAAAGCTTAGAGACGAGCCAAATTAAAGTTAAAACAATAATCAAATCAACGTTAGTCTACCCAAAGGAAAGCAATTCAAATTCAGAATACAGAAATCAGAAAACAAGACCGTTGTTTGTTGTAAGTATAGTGATTCTTCCGATGTGAATAAAATTAAGACCTGATTCGATGTAAATTGGGAATGAAATTGTGTTATTGTATAACAACGATGTTGATTTATATGCGATGTAATGATTGTGATATTGTGATGTTTGTGATATAATTGAGTTTATGTTGATCCTATTGTACATGTAGAATCACATGCAGGTTGTATAGTTCATGTTGTAATCGACACCTATATGTTTATGTGATTATATAGGTTGTATGTGATTAAGATTTCATGTATAAATATGCTAGAACCTTTATTCCTAAACGATTATGTTCGCATACATGCTAGTATGTTTGTAAGAAAGTTAAAGTTGCAAGTTAATTGGGTCCATCCCAAGATGCACTTTAATACATGTTTCATGTTGCAATTAGATATATGATTGGATCTAGTTCACACCCTTGTCATAAAATTATACATACTTATGAAAATGTCATATTCTTGTCATATGCTAGTGATATTCGATGTTATGCCTAGATCCAAAACATGTTTAGGCTTATGTTGTCTAAATCATATGCTAATTTATGTGATACCTATTTTGTTAGATCCCTATTTCAAGGCAAGTTCACATGATAAGTTGAAACCCATGACTTAGTCTATGTTGCAAACTCACATATATGTATGTTGACTATTTTGCAAGTTCACACCTATGATGTTCATATAGACTATGCCAAAAATGCCAAGTTTACACCTATGTCATGTTTATGTTTATGAATTCCCTTATGCCTATTTATGTGCGCTAAATTAGGCTAAGTTTTTTTAGCTTAAAATTATATGTTAAAAACCATGCGAATGAGAATTAGGCTAAGCTTGTTGGCCTAATATCTAAATGGGGTAACGCTGGGAATATTGGTAAAACTTGACATAAGAAAATATATGAAATTGGCATGTTTGTCACATGCCAAAAATTAGTGGCACTTGAATGGTATAAATTCTTATACTAAAAATGTTAAACCTGGAAAGTGGGTCACAACATTTAATTGTTGACAAATTTACATATATTAAGTAATAAGGACAAATATGTAAATTTAGAAAATACGAATATGCTTAACACAAAGTTGGATTGAGTTGTGATGTAAACCTGCCCGGACCCGCCTGACTGTCCAGTAGTCACAACAATACCTATCCAATGTGGGTGGTTAAGCATGGAGCCCAATAAGGACCCGAGGTTAGACTGAGTTACGGTGTAAACTTTCCCGAAACCGACCGGAATATCAAGTAACCATAATAATATCTGTCTAATGTGAGTGGTCGGTGCTTTAAAAAGCTAAGGACAGACAAGTCAAGATGGTAGGGTTAAGTTAACTAAAACACTTAACCAATTCAACATGTTAATCATACTGATTGGTGGGGTTAGGTAAATACAGACACTTAACCACTTAGCATGTTTGACTAAAAACCCTAGTAACGGGGCCCTTTTCAGCAGTAACCCAATTAGGTTTCATGGTACCCTGAAACTAGGCAGGGTGGGGCACGATTACTGGGCTGATTGTAAGCGGTCAAAAAGCGATGGCGATGGGTGCAACAGTGTGGGTTCTAACGGAGTGCGGGCGTGCACACACTTTGGAGCAGACAAACAGGGCACTGGGGGCACCAGTAGTATAACCTATGCATTCTAATGATTGTGTCGGGTCGCCACCATGGGACTTGATACACCCAATGGTGGGGCCAGCATAGGTGTCTACAATAATTGGAGGCCATAAGACACGGATGATTATGCGAGTAGGAGCCGATCTTTAGAAAAAGGGGATCACTTCACCTCCTGCATGGGGTGTCAGTTAAGACAATACAAGTAGGTGCAGAGATATAGTGTGGGGTGCGATAGTATATTCGATTCAAACTGCTTTACCTTAGTTTATGATACTTTCCTGTTTCCAGTTTATACTTATCATGTCCTTTTTCTTATTCTCATACTGAAGAGTCACTAAACTTACTAGGATTTATGTCAGACCCTATTTTCCTTCGTCTTCTTTTCTTCCGTTCCACCCCCAGGTCCACAGGGAGGAAACAACTCAGCTTAGTCAGTCTCTTTGCAAGCTTCAAGATAGTAAATGTACGGTTTGGACTCTCTCCCCTTGGTTATGGCTGTTGGATACAATCATGGGGATTTATGTAGTTTTAATTATGTTTTATGCTTCTTTATTTAATAACCAAGACAGAAATGATGATGTAATGTTTTGGAAGTTACTATGTGACAATTATGCAAAGGTTTTGTATGAACACGTATTTATGAAATAAAAAGTCTGTTTGTTTTCCGCTGCTCATATATATATATATATATATATATATATATATATATATATGTCTATATATCTGTCTTGTGTTTATCTTTGACTTTTACTTAAAAACGCCTCCACCACAGTTAAGGCATTCCCTTTTGTGAGTGACCTTAATGGATGGTGGGGTGTTTCACTTGGTATCAGAGCACAGTTTTACAAGACTAGATAAAAGCTTTTGAAACTATTTTCAAAAAGAAGTTTAAAGAGGCATCTTTTTCAAGAAAAAGAGTTATTTTTAAAGGCATAATTCCCCAAAAGCCATATGCACTATCTCTCTATCCTTTGTCTTGAATACTTTCCTTTTTGTTCCAGCATGTCCAGTGATCTTAACCTTCCAGAAGGAGTACCGATTCCTGGCTGGTTCCGAAGGTACCTAGAGGCTAGGGCCAATGGTGCGGGCCTAGCAGACATTCCTCCTCCAATAGTGGCAGCGGTTCCTCCTCCTCCTCCTCCTCGAGGAAATACTTTTTCTAAGACATGTAGAGACTTCAAGGCTATGGGAGGAAAGGACTTTTATTGAACTGAATCATTTGTGGCAGCAAGGAAGTGGCTGAAGGAGGCCGAGGACTTGTTCGTCATCTTCGAATTTGACGACAGGCAAATGATACAGCTAGCAGTGTGGTTGCTTAGGGACGAAGCTTCCTATTAGTGGGAAGTTACTCATGCTGAGAGGCCAGTGGAGACTTGGGAAGATTTCAAGATGAGGTTTGAGATGAAATTCCTCTCCCAAGCTAAAAGAATCCTGCAAATGGAGAAGTTCCTAAATTTGAGACAAGGAAGTATGACGATCAAGGAGTACGTCAATCAGTTTAATCAGCTGGCCAGATTTGGACTGGATTTGGTAAACACCCAACACAAGAAGGCCCTTCGCTTCGTCAAAGGCCTGAATGAGCCTCTACACAGCCTTGCAATGACCCATATACCCATGGGAGCAACTTATGAAAGCTTGGTGGACATGGCGCTGCTACACGAGGAAGATAAAGGCAAGAAGGAGGCAAAGGTGGAAGTGCCTCAAGAAAAGAAAGAAGGTTTACAAGCTAAGAAGACAGACTTCAAGAAAGGCGGGAAGAACAACAAATCCCGTGAAAAGAGAAAGTGCAATTTCTGTAGCATTGTGGGACATATAGAAAAGGACTGCAGAAAGAAGATGGCGAAGATGAATGGTGGTTGTTTCCATTGTGGAGAGACTGGACACTTAGCTAAGGACTGCCCAAAGAAGAGGGTGCAGGGACAGAGGACTGGATCCACCTCAGGGGGACAGGTCCACGCGCTAGTGGCACCTCTACAGGAACAAGGTAGAAATATTTCTGTAGAAAGCTTAGTTTATCTTTATGATCATCCAGTTCGCACTCTCTTTGATTCTGGTGCATCACACTCCTTTATTTCATCTGCTTTAGTAGAATTTCTGCACCTAGACACTAGTATGGTAGAAGATCCCTTGGTTGTTTCGAATCCAATTGAGGGCTCGGCGTATTTGTCGATGGTTTACTTGGATTTGAAAATCTCTATTCTAAGTGTTGAATTTAGATGTAGTGCCTTTGTTTTGGGCTTCTCAGGATATGGACTGATCTTAGGCATGGACTGGTTATCCAGTAATGGTGCCATTCTTGATTGTGAGAAAAGAGTAGTTAGGCTCTTGACTCGACTTGGTAACACTCTAGAAATTTCTTGTAATCCCTTGAATGCTGTTATGCTTAGTTATCTAGAGTCGCTTGATGCTTCTTTTGAGAATTTGCAGTCGGTTAGAGTGGTCCGGGAATATTCGGATGTCTTTGAAGAGGTGAAAGGCTTACCTCCGAAGCGGGAAATAGACTTCCGCATATATCTTGTTGATAATGCAAATCCCGTAGCTCTGCCTTTTAGACACATGGCTCCAAAGGAGAGAAAGGAGCTCAGTAAGCAAGTTAAGGGTCTTCTCGAGAAGGGGTTTATAAAGAGAAGTATCTCGGAATGGGGTGCTCCAGTGGTGTTCGCCACCAAAACAGATGGTTCACTATGTCTTTGTGTGGACTATAGGGAGCTAAATAAGTCGACTAAAAAGAATAGACACCCGCTTCCCAGAATAGACGATTTGTTTGATCAGCTTGTAGGTGCGTCGGTCTTCTCCCAACTTGATCTGGCTACTGGGTTCCATCAGCTAAGGGTAGCTGAAGATAGTATTGATAAAATAGCATTCAGAACCCCAGACGGCTTCTTCGAGTAGCTTGTCATGCCTTTCGGTTTGACTAATGCACCCACTTATTTCGTAGACCTAATGAGCAGGGTGTTCAGAGAATTCCTCAATAAGTTCGTGGTGGTCTTCGTGGACGATATTTTGATCTTCTCAAAGAATGAGGAAGAACATGCTCAGCATCTGAAGGAGATCATGGAAACTCTTCGAGTTCATCAGCTAAACGCCAAATTCTCCAAATGCCACTTTTGGTGAGAAGAAGATTTCTTGGACATATAGTGTCCAAAGAGGGATTAGCTGTGGATCCCACGAAAGTTGTGGCAATGCAAGATTGGAAGACACCAAGAAATGCAACCGAAGTCCGAAGCCTTCTTAGGCTAGCCGGTTTTTACCAAAAGTACATTAGGGATTTCGCGAAAATCTCAGCTCCACTCACAAGGCTAACAAAGAAGAATCTGCCATTCGCTTGGGATTTAAACTGTGATATTGCTTTCCAACGCCTAAAAAGGGCTCTTACAACAGCCCCAGTTCTAACTTTACCAGATGGAAGCTAGATGTTCACAGTATACACGGATGCTTGTAGTACGGGACTAGGCGTCGTTCTGATGCAAGAAGGGAGGGTAGTAGCTTATGGTTGAAGACAACTGAGAGTTCATGAAAAGAACTACCCAACCCACGATCTTGAGTTGGCCGCCATCGTCTTTGCGCTTAGGTCTTAGCGCCATTATCTCCTAGGTGAGAAATTCGAATTATATACTGACCATAAATCATTGAAGTATCTTTTCTCGTAGAAATATCTTAACTTGAGGCAACAAAGGTGGATGGAGTTCCTTACCTCGTATGATTTTGAGATTTCCTATATTCCCGGCAAAGGCAACGTAGTAGCAGACGCGTTGAGCAGAAGGAGGCTGACCCTAAGCCCTCTCTTTGTGGAAAGGCAAAGCTTGGAGTATATAGCCAGTTTTGACTTTAGGCCCTCCTCAGTTTTTATACCTGGTTTATTGGCATCCCTAGAAGTACAGCCCACTCTTTTAGACTCAATAGGGGCTGCACAACGCGAAGACCCTTAGCTTGTGGATATGATTGATAAGCTAATTAGGGGTGAAACTTCCAGTCACCTCAATAGGTATTCCATCGATGATAAGGGTTGGCTGAGGCGAGATGGAAGAGAATGCGTCCCACAAGCAAGGGATTTGGTAAAGAAGGTTCTCGAGGAAGCACATCATTCCAAGATGACAATACACCCAGGCGGGGACAAGATGTACAAGGATGTAAAGAGTGTTTTCTTTTGGGACGACATGAAGAAGGACGTGGCAGATTTCGTTTCTAAGTGCATGATATGCCAACAGGTCAAGGCGGAACAGAAGAAGCCTGGAGGACTGCTTCATCCTCTAGAAGTACCGCAATGGAAGTGGGATAGCATTTCAATGGACTTCATTGACGGGTTGCCTAGGTCAAGAAGAGGCAATACTAGCATTTGGGTAACAGTGGACAGGCTTACTAAAAGCGCCTACTTTTTACCTCTCAAGAGTAGAAGGACTGCTTCGTCTTTAGCTTTTCTTTATCTCAAGGAAATAGTTCGACTCCATGGAATACCCTCCAGTATAGTGAGTGACAGAGATCCCATCTTTACGAGCGAATTTTGGCGGAGTTTGCAAGAAGCTGTAGGCACACAGTTATGCTTGAGCACGGCCTATCACCCCCAAATTGATGGTCAGATAGAACGGGTGAATAGAGTGTTAGAAGATCTTTTGAGATTATGCGTTCTTGACTTTGGAGGGACATGGGAGGATCATCTTCCTTTAGTGGAATTCGCCTACAACAACAGTTACCAGGCCATTATCGGTATGGCGCCCTTTGAAGCTCTATATGGAAGACCGTGCCAATCACCAACCTGTTGGTGGGAGTCAACCGACAAGCTTATACTTGGGCCAGACATGATTAGAGAGACTTCAGAAAAAGTGGACTTGATACGAAGGAGAATGAAGACTGCCCAAGACAGACAGAAATCCTATGCCGACAAAAGAAGGACCGACCTTGAGTTTGAGGTTGGGGACAGGATTTTCCTTAAGGTATCCCCTTTAAGGAACGTCGTTCGCTTTGGATCCGCAGGAAAGCTAGCACCAAGATTTGTAGGGCCGTTTTCTATCATCGAGAAGATTAGGAAAATGGCTTATAGAGTAGAGTTGCCTGAAAGATTGGCTGGAGTTCACAACGTCTTTCACGTTTCTCATCTCCGAAAATGTCTACATGAATCCGCGGAAGTGGTAGAGCCAAACATTCTAGAAGAAGCCGAAGTGGAACGCGAAGCAACTATAAGAAGAGTTCCAACTTGAATCGTAGGAATTGAAGTGAAAAAGCTACACAACTGCGAAGTCAAGCTAATCAAAGTTCAGTGGAGCGATGCCGAGGAAGACACGACTTGGGAAACTGAGGACAGAATACGCGCAGCATACCCTTTTCTTTTTTAGGGTATATCCTTGAACTCTCTTTTTCCTTAAAGCTGTGTTTGTATCTATCCTTTTAGGTATAATCCCCTCGATATTATCCTTTATCCTTAGGTAGAAACCCCTTTGGATGTAAACATGTTATTGAAACATGTTATGGTTGATGGTTACAAGTGGTTGTTAGTGGTTGCTCGTGGATGCATATATACACACAACCTAGGTTTTAGATCGGCTCAGTCACCTCATATTGCATATGCATATGTGTATTCATGTTTGTATGTGGTTGAAAATTCATATGTTGTCATATGGATGTCGCATTATATGAATGGCTGCGCACTCATGTAGAATTATGAATAGGGAAAAATTTGCATACATATGGATTCATGACACTTACATGATTTGCATTAAGGAGGTCAACTGAATCGGTAAACCGCCTAATTTTCGCATTAGATAAGAACATGTACACACACTATGCATATGATCATAAAGCATTAGAAGTCCTTTAAGGACAATGGACGCCTGTGTTTGATGGTTGAGTAGATGGGCGATTAGATGTTAGGACTTATGTTCTCCTAGACTTGAAGATTTCGGGGACGAAATCCTTTAAGGAGGGGAGAATGTAACACCCCGAATTTTCTGTTAACTGTAAATTAACAAATTAAAGTATAATTAATTCTAGATGATAGAATTAAGGGAAACAGGTTACTCCATTGCGTTCATCTCGGAATTTTGCTTGAGATAGAGTCCGAGTTTGCGTGAATCGGACTCCGTATGAAGGAGTTATGATCTCCGGAAGTTTCAGAATTCAAATTTAAAGTTCAAACAGTTCAAAATTCAGTTCAAATTTCGAGTTCAGACCCAAACTGGGCTGGGCTGGAAAATTCCCGCCCAGGCACCAGGTCGACCATAGGGTCGACCTGGGGTCGACCTGCCCGGTTGACCTGGTTTCGCCCTGGCTGGCCTGGTCAGGTTCTGGCCGATTTCTGAGGCTTGGCTGTGTCACTAGGGCTGACATGTCGCATTTTGGTTGGCTCCTCTGGTAGTGAATGGTCTAGATTTGTCTATGATCATCTGACGGCTCAAATCAATCTGAAATTCTATAAATATAACTCAACACCCTAGCCTAAATTCACATAAGAAATTAGAGTCGGAGCCACCATGCTGTCGGAAGAAAACTAGGAGGAGCCTCCACTTGTAGAAAAGCTTAGAGACGAGCCAAATTAAAGTTAAAACAAGAATCAAATCAACATTAGTCTAACCAAAGGAAAGCAATTCAAATTCAGAATTTAGAAATCAGAAAACAAGACCGTCGTTTGTTTTAAGTATAGTGATTCTTCCGATGTGAATAAAATTAAGACCTGGTTCGATGTAAATTGGGAATGAAATTGTGTTATTGTATAACAACGATGTTGATTTATATGCGATGTAATGATTGTGGTATTGTGATGTTTGTGATATAATTGAGTTTATGTTGATCCTATTGTACATGTAGAATCACATGCAAGTTGTATTGTTCATGTTGTAATCGACACCTATATGTTTATATGATTATATAGGTTGTATGTGATCAAGATTTCATGTATATATATGCTAGAACCTTTATGCCTAAACGATTATGTCCACATACATGCTAGTATGTTTGTAAGAAAGTTGCAAGTTAATTGGATCCATCCCAAGATCCACTTTAGTACATGTTTCATGTTGTAATTAGATATATGATTGGATCTATTTCACACCCTTGTCATAAAATTATACATACTTATGAAAATGTCATATTCTTGTCATATGCTAGTGATGTTCGATGTTATGCCTAAATTCAAAACTTGTTTAGGCTTATGTTGTCTAAATCATATGTTAATTTATGTGATACCTATTTTGTTAGATCCCTATTTCAAGGCAAGTTCACATGATCAGTTGAAACCCATGACTTAGTCTATGTTGCAAACTCACATATATGTATGTTGACTATTTTGCAAGTTCACACCTATGATGTTCATATTGACTATGCCAAAAATGCCAAGTTTACACCTATGTCATGTTTATGTTTATGAATTACCTTATGCATATTTGTGTGCGCTAAATTAGGCTAAGTTTTTTTAGCCTAAAATTATATGTTAAAAACCATGCGAATGAGAATTAGGCTAAGCTTGTTGGCCTAATATCTAAATGGAGTAACGTTGGGAATATTGCTAAAACTTGACATAAGAAAATATATGAAATTGGCATGTTTGTCACATGCCAAAAATTAGTGGCACTTGAATGGTATAAATTCTTATACCAAAAATATTAAACCTGGAAGTGGGCCACAACATTTAATTGTTGACAAATTTACATATATTAAGTAATAAAGACAAATATGTAAATTTAGAAAATACGAATATGCTTAACACGAGGTTGGATTGAGTTGTGATATAAACCTGCCCGGACCCGTCCGGCTGTCCAGTAGTCACAACAATACCTATCCAATGTGGGTGGTTAAGCATGGAGTCCAATAAGGTCCCGAGGTTAGACTGAGTTACGGTGTAAACCTACCCGGAACCGACCGGCACATCCAGTAACCATAACAATATCTGTCTAATGTGAGTGGTCGGTGCTTTAAAAAGCTAGGGACAGACAAGTTAGGATGGTAGGGTTAAGTTAACTAAAACACTTAACCAATTCAACATGTTAATTAAACTGATGGCTGGGGTTAGGTAAATACAGACACTTAACCACTTAGCATGTTTGCCCTAGTAACGGGGCCCTTTTCAGCTATAACCCAATTAGGTATCATGGTACCCTGAAACTAGGCAGGGTGGGGCACAATTACTGGGCTAATTGTAAGCGGTCAAAAAGCGACGGCGGTGGATGCAACAGTGTGGGTTCTAACGGAGTGCGGGCGTGCACACACTTCGGAGCAGACAAACAGGGCAATGGGGGCACCAGTAGTATAACCTATGCATTCTAAGGATCGTGTCGGGTCGCCCCCATGGGACTTGGTACACCCCATGATGGGGCCAGCATAGGTGTCTACAATATTTGGGGGTCATAAGACATAGATGATTATGCGAGTAGGAGCCGATCTTTAGAAAAAGGGGATCACTTCACCTCCTGCATGGGGTGGCAGTTAAGACAATACAAGTAGGTGCAGAGATATAGTGTGGGGGTGCGATAGTATATTCGATTCAAACTGCTTTACCTTAGTTTATGATACTTTCCTATTTCCAGTTTATACTTATCATGTCCGTTTTCTTATTCTCATACTGAAGAGTCACTAGACTTACCAGGCTTTATGTCTGACCATATTTTCCTTCGTCTTCTTTTCTTCCGTTCCCTCCCCCCTCCCCCAGGTCCACAGGGAGGAAACAACTCAGCTTAGTCAGGCTCTTTGCAAGCTTCAAGATAGTAGATGTACGGTTTGGACTCTCTCTCCTTGGCTATGGCTGTTGGACACAATCATGGGGATTTATGCAGTTTTAATTATGTTTTATGCTTCTTTATTTAATAACCAAGACATAAATGATGATGTAATGTTTTTGAAGTTACTATGTGATAGTTATGGAAAGGTTTTGTATGAACACGTATTTATGAAATAAAAAGTCTGTTTGTTTTCCGCTGCTCATTTATATGTGTCTATATATCTGTCTTGTGTTTATCTGTGACTTTTACTTAAAAACCTCCACCAAAGTTAAGATATTCCCTTTTGGGAGTGACCTTAATGGAGGGTGGGGTGTTTCAGCGAATAACGATATATATTTATCTTCTAAATTCCTCCACAATATTCGTATAGTCACGAAATCCAATAACGAAATATCCCGAATATGATTTCTATTCAAATCCTTTCCAATTCATACATTGGAAAATTCTTGTAAGAATAAAACCATTCACAAATCCAATTTATTTATTTAAAAACGTTCGATTATATTACTAGTTAATAACTAGTTCATTTTGATAAAAATATATTCTTATCTTTACAAATGTGGAATTTTTCATCCAAATTCTTTGCAAATCATTTATTATGATGTTACACAAATTATTAATATTTTTAATAATTTTATTGAGGCTCGTACAGTCAGTTTCCAATAACGGCCACCGAACTGCATCCATAACGACCTTTTCCAAATTTTATTTAGAAATAATTCCAAAACCAACTGTTAGATTTTAAATCTATTAAATTCATTGGAAAGCTCTTTTCGATATGAACCCAACGGTTCTCGTTTTAGGAGAATCCGACAGTCGGATCTCCCGTAATGTCCATTCAAAGTCAATGGTCGAAATTTGCGAATGGTCGCGGTGCGGCGCGTTTTATTCAGGCCATTAAATATATATAATATATATTATATATATTTCATCGATTTCCATTTAAAACGTATAATAAAATCATTTATAAATTCGTTTTAAAACGATTCCCACTTTCATTTCAATTTTAAATCAAAATTGAATACTCCTTATCATTGTAATATATAAATGATAATATTTTCAAAATATCAAATTTTGAAATCATTTCCTTTTTTATATTCATTATAAAAATGAATAAAATCGATATAAATATCGCTTGCATAAAAATGGTGCATATCTAATCAACACGGCTTCACACATTTCAATAATTTCGTGTCCATCCAAAATTGGACATCAAATTCACTTTTTAATCCTTTACTGAATTTATTTTAAAATATTTTTTATTTTAAAATATTCATTCTTTCTGAATTGGAATCAGACCCAGTCAATTACCATATAATGTTATTTATATGGATTTCATACAACACATGTACACAACAATAATGATAAACAATCAACCATCATCCAAAGTGCATTACACAACTGTATAAGCATTAAATATAAATAATTAACGCTTACAACAGTCTGTCAACCAATTGATTGACATACAGCTAAACAATTGGGATTTGTGTTCATCAAATATCATCCCAATACCCGTGTGGGGTTTCAATCAACAAATACTGAATATTATTTGTGCGGTTGGGCGATGTGTAAAATTTATCATCCTAATCAATGTCAGTTAAATGGGTGTACATAAACAAATCGTCCAATTTGTAAATGAATATTTATTTCATTTTAAGAGAATTTTATGTCGTTCATATATACATTATAAATTATGTTTTTAACGATAAATATTTATTTCAACACTTGACTATTATGTATAGTTCATACATTCAATAAAAATGATATTTTTATTGTTCAAATATTTTATTCACAATCAATTTTACAACCACAATTCAATTTCCATAAGATAATCCAAACAAATAATCATGGTTTGTACAATAAATGGTGTCGGGGGCTATTAAGCCCCGTTTGCATCCTAGTATATATTTAATTGTAAAATAATTAGAGTGAGAAGGAGTTCTCATCTTGGGATCCACCCCGTCATTCTTTAATTAACAATTTAAATTTGGCCCAAAATTTAACTTGCTGAGACGATCGCATTGCAACTGAAATCACTGAATTTCGTTTCCATATGAAAAGTTATGATAACTTATACGTTGTATCATTAAAGAAGTAATTAACTAAACATAATAATTTAATTAATTTCCTTCCTTCTTCCCCTTTTGTCCGTAAAGCCGCTACAATTTTTTGAACTCATCGTTCACCATTAGGGTTCGAAATTGCACCCTCGTCGTTCGCCCGTACCCCCATCAGCCTGCACCACTACAAGCGCCTCCACGAGCTGCCCCGATGCCGGCCACCCCATAAAACTCGATGCCCCCAATTCGCTTGGAAACGGCGGAGAACAGCCCAACTTTGGGCATGAATTCCGAGAAAGCCTCGCCACCAAACACCATCTCCACCTTTGATCTTCTAGATATCTTCGCCCTCTTCAAATTTCATGTGGAAAGCTGGGTGAATCACTGAGCGGAATTAAAGTTCTAGAGGGAAGTTGTCTGGAGCGATTATCGCCTTAGATCGTAATAGGAGACGGCGGTTTACTGAGTAAATAAAATTAGGGCTTGGAAAAATTCTCATTGTCCCAATTTTATATTTAAATTTATTTAATTCTTTTAATTCTGAAGATACTCATTAGTCCATACGAACTCCAAATCAAACCCAACGGTTGTCGCCCCTAGCTGAATTCCCCCATTCCGGACATAATGGGATATGTTTCGTAAGCCAATTCCATAGTTTCGATCAGTTTCATTTTAAATTAATATATGAATCAATGTATATTGAATTCAAACGTCACTTTAATTTACCAAGGCCACATACTGACTCCAAAAATTACAGAAAAATTATATCTAGCTTTGTTTTGACGATACGGCCTAACAAAACTAATTTCGTCGAATTTGGAGACCGTTTGAAAAATGGCCCTTTTTCCGGTCAATTAAATTCAAACTGAATTTACCAAATACATTTTCTTTTGCCACGCTCACATATTAATCCTAAAAATTATGAAAATTGGAATCTAGCAATAATTTGACATTCCGGATCCAATAAAAGTGGTTTCGTTGAAAATGGAGGTTGTTTGCGAAATGGCTACTTTTAAGAGCTATATATATATATTATAAAAATATATATAAAATCCATAGCGACTGTAACAACCCGGAAAATCAGAACCAATTTAAAATTTTAATTTGGCTATTTCAATGGATTTTGAATATTTAAAATAAATTATTTTAGATAATAACGACCAAAAACCTATTTGAATCAAGGTTGGAAAATAAATATATTTATTTTAATTATAAAACAAGGCCTGAAATGGCGCAGCAATTCGAAAATTTGAATTCGAACTTTGACTGACTGTACTGGGTGCAAAATAAAACGGATTTTAGTGAAACCAAAAATATTTAAATATGTTCATGAATATCTTTCTAACGAATCTGAAAAATCGAGATTTCATAGCGGGAATCAAAAGTTATGGCCAAATGAATTTACAGAAAGGTCGCTATGGGGTTTATATAGCCCTTGAAAATAACCATTTTGCAAACGACCTCCGTTTTCGATGAAACCACTTTTGTTGGATCCGGGATGTCAAATTATTGCTAGATTTCTAACTCCATAATTTTTGGAGTTAATATGTGAGCGTAGCAAAGGAAATTGTGTTTGGTTAATTTCAGTCAATTTGGATCGACCAAAAAATGGCCATTTTTCAAACGGTCTCCAAATTTGATGAAACTAGTTTTGTTGGGTCCGTATCGTCAAAACATAGCTAGATTTATTTTTCTGGAATTTTCAGGATCAGTATGTGGCCCTGGCAAATTGAAATGTACGTTCGAATCAAATATTGAATGTTTTATATTTTAAATTGAAGAATAACTGACTGAAACAGTCGAGTGGGCCTACGAAACATATCCCATTGTGTTCGGAATAGGGGTATTTAGCTAGGAACGACAGTCGTTGGGTTTGGATTGGAGTTCGTATGAGAAAAGGGTATTTTTGGAAATAATTAAATTAAAAATTAAAATAAAAACCATTAGCCAATCATTTTCTTCCATCATGTGTTCTCTCTCCCCGATGCTCTTCAACCCGACTACGGAAACATACCAGCCCATTCTCTCTTCGATTTCTCCTCATCCACTCATTAAAATCACTCCGCCCAGTTGAGGTTTTTGTAGAGCTCGACGAGAGCTTCAAATCTATACCAACTGCAGAATTTATCATTGCGTATTGAGGCCGGACCTCCTGAAGT
The DNA here is from genome assembly GCA_030737875.1 of Allium sativum. Lineage (NCBI taxonomy): Eukaryota > Viridiplantae > Streptophyta > Magnoliopsida > Asparagales > Amaryllidaceae > Allium > Allium sativum. Next base: position 842,254,877 of record CM060926.1, read on the forward strand.
CGACGAGTTCGATGCCGCCGTGCTCCCTCCTCCGGCGATCGATCTAGGCAACTCCACCACGTTCCGACGCGCGACTCCTTGCTCTACGAAGTAGCAAAGATCGATTTTCCTCTCGTGCTTCCGTTTGTGCGAAAATTCAGACCCTAGTTTTTGAATTAAACTAGAGAGGTATCGGCCTTGTTTATTTTAAACTATTTTAACACCTTAAAACCGTCGCAAATTTAGATTTCACTATAAAAATCATATCTTTTTGCTATGTAGTCGAAATCCAATGAAACAAGACACACCGGGACCGTGTGGACGTCTTCTACATTCTAGAACTGACCGGATATTTTTCTGAGCCTTCTACAATTTTTGGAGGAGTGGAACCCAGTGTGAAATTTCTGAATTATAAACGATGTGGAATGATGATGTATAAATTATACGGTCGTTGTATGAGTTATATAAGCATTGTACACCTCATGTGCAAGCGTTATATAAGTTGTATGTGTGATGTATAAGCTATATATGCGTTGAATTGAATTGAAATGATATTGAAATGAAATTGAAATATATTTATATATGTATATATATATATATATACACTCCCCTCATCCACATACCATGGACGATATATATTGGTTGTGATATTGTTTGGATTTTGGTTGACATGAAATTTGGTGAATATCACGAATGGTTGATTTGATATGATTGATTATGGTTGAAATCCCAATAGGATTAGTATATGGGAAATTTCGTCTGCGTACGAACTAGATATTGAAATTCCCATTGTCAAAATCTGCGAGGCTTTAAGGTAGAGCGAGGAGCCATACTCAGGACGGTGCCGATTTTAACTACCCTGCCGTTATGCTGCCGATTTTTTTTGAAATATTCCTGTGTTTGATTTATATTCATATATTGAAATATATTCATGTGTTGGAAAAATATTCATTTATGGAATAAAATGGTTTGAACGATAAAAATAACAATTTTATCGAATGTTTGAAATAAATTGTTTTACAAATAAAAATCACATTTTTATAATATATATAAATCACTAAAAATCTTCATTTTAGAAATAAATTGCTTTAACAATAAAGATCACATTTTTATCATCTATATGAAGTATATAAAACAATCGTGTTTGAAATAAAATGTTTTAACAATAAAAATCACATTTTTATTATATATAGATGAATTGTTAAAAATAATCATGTTTTGAAATATTTGTTGGATAAAAATATCATTTTATCACATATATGAAATGAAATGTTTTGGAAATTGAAGAACGGATTATATATATATATAATTAAAATAAGTTGAATAATGAAGCTGCAGTTCGAATTTTGAAACCATGATTTCAAACGATTATTGCGAGAGATCCGGCCATTGGATTTTCCCGAAACCGAAACCTTGGGTTCGCTTTGGGAATATCTCTCCAGTGACACCAACTTTGCAAATATCCAACGGCTAGATTGTCTGGAATGTTTAATTCAAATCTAAATGAAAACAGCGCCAGAATGGATTATATATATATATATATATATAATAAAAATAAATCAAATAACGAGGCTATAGTTCGTATTTTGAAATCATAACTTTAAACGATTGTACCGGGAGATCCGACTGTCGGATTTTCCCAAAACTGGAACCGTTGGGTCCGCTTTGAAAAGATCTTTCCAATGATATAAAATTTGTAAAGATCCAACGGTTAGATTTTCAGATATGCGTAAATCAAATCTGAAGAAAAACAGCGCCATGGTCGCGTTATGGCTTGAAGCGTCATTTGAATGAATTGGCTATTTTTAAATAAGTAAAAATAGCGATAAATCGTTATAAAACATTATAAACGATATCGAATGGAAATAAACCGAATTTACCCGGTTTATTTGATATTTGATGGATGAATGAGTTTGACATGAAAATTACATTAAAGAACAGAATTGTTGATGTCGAATAATTTAACCATTGAAATGAATTGATTTGAAATTGTAAATACACGTGAATTATTTAAAAAGGTCGAGTTAATTCTCATTTCAAATAATTGATCGACTGTTAGAAGTCGAAGATATGAAGATGGTGCAAGACCGATGATCTTCACATTGAATGGATGGCTACTGATGCCTTTGATGGGAGTTGCTGCCCTGATGGGGTTACAGTGGTAGTCATCCAGACGTACTTGTTGATCATTCGGGTGTGCAAGGAATAAGGTGCCTCCGTTTTCATTCAGACCCAGAACGTACTTGTAAATGGATGTGTGTCTGACGTGGTATATTGACAACGTGGCATGCAGAGAGGCGTTGATCAAAGCTTTTGTTGAAAAGAAGAGCTTTGTGGTTGATGATCAAAGTTGGGCTTTAAATAGCTAGCCTTGTGTTTAGCGTTGATTCGCGAGCCTCACACCCCGGTATGAGCCAGAAACGGGAGAGGACTTCAGGGAGGACATGAGTTTCCTTCTAGCTAGGAGTGGTGCTTTGGGTTTTACACGCCCGGGCATTTTACTTATGTGGATGATGGAAAGCGAGGCCTCGATTACTTCGGTCTCTTCTGAGCCGATGGTTTGGTCGGATATGACCAGTTTACGCCCCATAGGGCGGGGAAACGCATTGTTCAGGCATTTTAATCCACTCCATGTGGACCGTCCCTAACGATCCAAAGGCTTGATAGAGTACTTGCCTGAGACATGGGCTAGATTGTCTCGAAGCAGTAAGGACGATCCCTTGCCTTGGTTCATGACGGAAATCCAATTTCCAAATACGACATCATGCGGTTTTGATTGTATGCCTATATATGGCGACATGATATATGGTAAGCATGTCGTCTATGATTGATACTTATGATTGAAGCTGTTTTTGAAACATATAAACACTAGTAGTAATATCAGATGCTTTTGTTTTATTCGTATCAAGCATATTTTGGCCATTATAAGGTAAAACTCTATCCTCCAGTTTGCGTTGCATTGTGTGATGGGAAATGAGTCTTATAATGGCTTCATTTTTATAAAAAGCATTGCAATGTTTAAATGATTTACTTGTTTTAAAGCACAGGCAATCCAGTGGAGTAAATCCGTTCTGCGTTAGCGGCGTGGTCCTGTGATTGGCCTTATTATAAAATAAGTTAAGTAGATTTCTCATACCATTCCCATAACTGACTCGTAGTTTGTTTCACTTGCAAACTCGGGTGCCCCTATTTTCTACATGGGCAGCCTTGTGTTCAGGTTTTAGCGGGCTCTTTCTGGATAGCTATGGAGCTGAAGATGGATTCTATCATTTCTTTCTTTTTGTGCTGTTCAGCTCCTATTGTACATATTATGTTTTGATTCCGCTGTAGACATTTTATGTAAAGCTGAACTGTATTTTGTACTAAGTATGATCCTGTATACTGTGTAATTCTGATGATTATGTTTATCCAGTGTATTCTATTGTACATTATATGGTGTATTTATTTATTTTTATTCTGCTGTTATTTGTTTATGTGTTATATTTCAAAGATTACCTTGCCACCGTGGAACAGGGGTTTGGGGTTGTCACAGCGACTATTTTGAATTTTAAATTGGACATAACTTACTATTAATATTATGAAATCTCAAATTTTCACATTCATTAGAAAGAAATTATTAAACAGATTCTAACATTTATTGTTTAATCCATTTTTGATTTAAAATGAATTTTGTATACTAAATTGAAATTAGATATTGAATTTTCAAACTACCACGCCATTTCAGGCTCGTTTTATAATTAAACTAAATTTATACGTTTTAACTTTGATTTAAATAAAAAATTTAGTGGTTATTATTAAAAATAAACCATTTTAAATATACTAAATCCATTAAAATTGCTAAAATAAACATTTTAAATTGGTTCTGAAAATCCGGGTTATTACAAATAGATAATACACTTTTTATTAAAATAAATAATACGATATACAATTAGTACAAATATATGCTGACGACATAATGTTCGGATCAACAAATAATAAAATGAATAAAGAATTTTCAGATATTATGATCCAAGAATTTGAGATGAGTCATATGGGAGAACTAACATTCTTCTTAGGCTTACAAATCCGTCAATTAAAGAGTGGAATATTTATTAATCAAGAAAAATAGAAAGAGATTTAATTAATAAATATAATTTAACAACAACTAATGGAAGACCAACACCCATGGCAACTAATAAAGCCTTAAGTAAAGATGATACGTCAAAAGACGTTGATCAAAAGTTATATAGATGTATGATAGGATCATTATTATATATAACTGCTAATAGATTAGATATAATGCATAGTGTATGTCTCTGTGCAAGATATCAATCACAACCTAAGGAAACTCATCTAAAACCCGTTAAACGTATTCTAGGATATGTAAAACATACATTAGATTTTGGATTATTTTAGCATTAGGATGATTCATTTGATTTAATCTGTTATTGTGATGTTGATTATATGGGATGTAAATCCGATCGTAAAAGCACGAGTGGAACATGTCTTTTCCTAGGACATTCGCTAGTTTCCTTGTTTAGTAAAAAGAAAAATATAGTATCTTTGTTAATAACTGAAGCAGATTATATATCTGCTGCTTTGGCTTGTTCACAAGTAATATATATGCAACAAACTTTAAAAGATTCTGGATTAAATTTAAATAAATCACCAATATAATGTGATAGTACAAGCACTATAAATATATCTAAAAATCCAACTCATCATTCAAGAACTAAACATATTGATATACAACATCATTTTCTAAGAGATAACATAAGCAAGGAGAAAATTTCACTTGAGTTTATTGAAACAGAAAAACAAATAGCAGATATATTAACAAAACCATTAAACGAAGCAACATTTATTAAATTTAGAAGAGAATTAGGTATTTGCTTATTAAGTGAATTAGAGTAATTAAATATATTAATATAGATAAGTATATAAAGCAAAATCAGAAAAATAAAATAGAAAACACACATATGTCGATATACATTTTTTGACATGTCGACATACATTTTTCGACATGTCAACATATAACTGCAAGATTTGAAAAATTAATTCCTACCAAAAATTAGTTACAACAACTATTTAAACTTCCTATTTTGAATTTTCTTCTTCATCTTCTTATTTCATTTCAGGAAAAATTCTAAACCATAAAAAATAATGGCCTCCTCTATTTATAATAATTAAATCAATCCTGATTCATCTATCGGACCAACCAAAGGTTAGTTTCAACGCACTACTCTCGCTCGTGTGATGAAATTAGAGGAGAAAATGGAGAATGTACTACAAATGCTCGCTGAATCCAAGTTTTACAAATAAGGATGAATCAAGAGCATGTGTAAAATAAGGAAAAATCATTCGAAATCTACAAAATTTTGTTTTAGATAATCACATAAATCCTATTATCATTCGAAGATGATAATCAAATAGTGGAAGAGGGAGAAATGGTTGAAGAGGAGGAAGAAGAGGCACAAACTGAAGGCATGGAGAAAGGCGATTAAGTCATTTATGTTGGCGAAGTATGCTTTGATAAAGAAGGGAATCTGGTTGAGCAAAATTGGGAATTTTGTCTCCATTATCCCAAATTCATAAATCCCCAATCGTCAATAAGCATTAGACGTTTAGTTTATCGTTGATTCGTACATGTGATGTAATACATACAATCACAGTATATTCGTACATGCGATGTAATTCGTACATGCGATGTCTATACTAGGAATATGACAAAAGTGAATGTTTTAACATAACTTGGCATAAACATAAACTAGCATAGTGATAAGGTGGATACACGAGCATAAACCTGATGAACTTGCAGTAGTTCCTAGTTCTAACATAACTATGATGTCATAGTGAGCATAATAAGATCTAAATTAACCATTTGGATGTCCAACTATTCAGATCTTACATAATAGGCACAAGATGATAAACTAGATCTGATGAACAAATTAAATGTCCACATAATTTAGATCCAATAGTTTAAAAGTAGATCTACAAAGTAGGATTTAAGATTCACATCATGAAATGTCATAGGGGTTATAATAGACTCAACAAGATAGAGATTTAGATCCAAATCCTTACCAATTCAGAATGTCACATGCTCATAATTTATAACGGATCTGATATAATTTAGGCATATGAACAAATCCAAGTCATAGTCGTGTCATATTTACTTTTAAATATTCAAATATAAAAGCAACTAGGAACTCACAAAGTTTGGATAAGAATACAGGACTAGAAAATATTGGATCTTGAATCTCCAATTGATTTGCTTTAGTTGAAGAAGATAACAGATTTAGATCAGTTCAGATACCGGCAGAGTTTGGCCACCATGATTTTTCAATGAAGAAAATATGAGAAATGGCCACGTATATATAGCTGCCAGACCCCCTGAAACCGACTGCTACATCAGCCCTAGGGGTGTCGACACCCGTGTGGGTGGATCGACCCTGGTGTCAACACCCCTTAAGGGGGGTCGACCCCGGTGTCGACACCCCTCTAGGGGGGTCGACCCGCTAGAGCGGGAAATCTACCGCCACTTTTCCTTTTTCAAATTCGAACTGTTATGGGTAAAATTCTGACTCATCTCCGACTCATGTGTATATATATATATATAATCTTTCCGTGCGTATACAAACTAAAACCCTCATAACTTTGCGCAAACCAAATGTCTACCTTGACCAGAATTTAGAGACAGACGCAATGACGTAGTCTATTTTCCTTAATTCTGAATATTAAATTAATTATTATTTAATTTATCCTCTTTTAGTCTTGTTAAAATTTTGAGGTGTTACATTCTCCCCTACTTAAAGGATTTCGTCCTCGATATCTCCAAGTTAAGAAGAATGTATATCCTACCATCTATCATCCGTCAATCAATGGCATCCATTGTCCTTAAAGAATTCTAATGCTTATATGAATATATGCAAAGGTGTATGTATATGTCCCAATACTAATGTGAAGATCAGGCGGTCTACTGATTCAGTTGACCTCCTTAATGCATTGTGTGTTAGTACCATGTATCCAACATGTACGCAAATAATCCTTTTACAACATGTAAGTTCTATATGAGTGCACACTCATTCGTCCAAATGCAACATCCATATGCTAAATCATCCATAAAATAAAAGAAAATGCACACACATCCATATGCAATATGAGAGTAATTGAGTCAATCTTAGTACCTAATGTGTGTGTATATGCATCCACAGGCAACCACTAGCAAACACTTGCATCCACTTGCATCCATCAAACATAACATGTCTCAAACACATGTTTACACCCATAGGATTCCTATCTAAAGGTAAAAATACTATGGATAGGATATATTCAAATGATAGAAACAAGCAAGGATAAAACTTTGGAAAAAGGAGTTAAGAACATACCCTAAAAAAGGAAAGGGTACGAAGCACGAATCTTTTATTTGGTCTCCCAATTCGCATCCTCTGGGTTATCTCCCCATTGAACCTTTAGTAACTTGATCTCTTTATTGCGTCGCTTCCTAACTTCTGATCCAAGAATATGGGAAGGAACTCGTCTGACTGTCACCTATCGTTCCACTTCTACTTCTTCCAACACACTCGGCTCAACCACTTCCGCAGTGTCATGCAAGCACTTCCGCAGATGAGAGACGTGGAAAACATCATGAATACCGGATAGATTTTCTGGGAGCTTTACTCTATAGGCCATTTGGCCAATCCTCTCGGTTATGGGAAATGGTCCCACAAACCTAGGTTCCAACTTCCCTACTGACTCGAAGCGAACCACATTCCTCAAAGGTGATTCTTTGTTAAAAACTAAGTCTCCCACTTCAAATTCGATGTTAGTACTTCTCTTGTCTACGTAGGACTTCTGCCTATCTTGAGCTGTATTCATCCGCCGTCGAATAAGGTCAATCTTTTCGGACGTTGCCCTAACCATATCTGGTCCAAGTAGTAACCTTTCTGTAGATTCCCACCAACAAGTTGGTGATCTATAGGGTCGTCCGTAAAATGCTTCGAATGGTGCCATACCGACGCTAGATTGATAGTTGTTGTTATAGGTAAACTCTACTAAAGGAAGATGCACTTCCCAGGTCCCTCCGAAGTCTAGGATACACAGCCTCAAACGGTCCTCTGGAATTCTGTTCACCCTCTCCGTCTGCCCATAGGTCTGAGGATGATAAGCAGTGCTTAAACACAACTGTGTACCTGATGCTTCTTGTTAGGTCCTCCAAAATTCGCTGGTAAAGATGGGGTTACGATCGCTTAAGATGGTATGAAGACGAACTATCTCACGAAGATAAATTGATTCTAACCATGATGTCGTCCTCTTATTCTTAACTAGAAGCTCTTAGTGAGTCTATCTACCACAACCCAGATACTGGTGTTGCCTTTCATCGATCTAGGCAACCCATCTATGAAATCCATAGAGACGCTCTCCCATTTCCACTAAGGAACCTCCAAAGGATGAAGTAAACCCCTGGGCTTCTTTTGCTCAGCTTTCACTTGCTGGAAGACTAAGCATTGGGAAACGAACTCTACCACATCTTTCTTCATCCCATCCCAAAAGAAAATCCTTTTCATGTCTCTGTACATCTTATCACCTCCTGGATGAATAGTCATCTTAGAATTGTGGGCTTCTTTTAGGACTGCCTTTATCAAGCTTCCAGTTTGAGGAACACAAAGCCTTCCATCTCGTCGCAACCACCCCTTTTCATTTATGGCATATCTACTGAGGTTACTAGAAGTCTCCCCTCTTCTGAGCTTTTCCAATATGTCTAAAATATGTGGGTCACCTTGTTGCAAAGCTCATATCTGATCCATAAGAGATGGTCGTAATTCCAAGGATGCAAACAAATTAGGAAAAATCTTGATGGAGGGTCTAAAATCAAAGGATGATATGAACTCCAAGCTCTTTCTCTCCACAAACAGAGGACTCAAGGCCATCCTCTGCCTACTTAGTGCGTCTGCCACCACATTACCCTTGCCAGGGGTATAAGCAATCTCAAAATCATAAGAAGCTAGGAACTCCATCCACCGTTGTTGCCTTAAATTGAGGTCTTTCTGTGAGAACAAATACTTGAGAGATTTATGATCGGTATATAACTCGAACTTCTCTCCAAGTAAATAATGACTCCACGTCTTTAACGCGAATACTATGGAAGCTAGCTCTAGATCATGGATGGGGTAGTTCTTCTCATGCACTCTCAACTGTCTACCCCCATAACATACTACTTTCCCTTCTTGCATCAGAACCGCACCAAGCCCTGTATCGCACGCATCAGTGTAAACGGTAAACACTATACTCCCGTCTGGTAAGGTCAAGACTAGGGCTGTTGTAAGAGCCCTCTTTAAACGTTGGAAAGAAATATCACAGTCTATATCCTATGAAAATGCCAAGTTCTTCTTCGCCAGCATGGTGGGTGGGGCTGATATCTTTGCGAAGTCCTTAATGAACTTCCTATAATAACCTGCCAACCCCAGAAGGCTTCTCACCTCGGTTGCATTTTTAGGAATCTGCCAATCTTGCACTACAACCACCTTTGCGGGATCTACAGTTATCCCTTCTTTGAAGACCACATTCCCTAAGAATCTTACCTCTTTTCTCCAAAAATGGCATTCAGAGAACTTTGCTTTAAGGTGATGCACACGGAGAGTTTTCAAGACTTCTCTTAAATGTTGGGCATGCTCTTCTTCACTTTTGGAGAAGATCAAGGTATCGTCCACAAAGACCATGAAAAATTTGTTTAGAAACTCCCGAAACACCCTACTCATCAAATCAGCAAAATAGGCGGGTGCATTCGTCAACCTAAAAGGCATAACTAGTCATTCAAAGAAACCATCCGGCGTTCTAAAAGCAATCTTATCTATGCTATCCTCAGCCACCCTCAACTGACGAAACCCCATGGCCAAGTCTAACTGAGAAAATACCGATGCACCAACAAGTTGGTCAAATAAATCATCAATCCTCGGGAGCGGGTGCCTATTCTTCTTAGTGAGTTTATTCAACTCTCTATAGTTAACACACAAATGAAGCGAACCATCCTCCTTAGTCGCGAATACTACTAGAGCACATTATCTACATATGCTTCGTCTGATAAACCCTTTCTCAAGTAGCTCCCTACTTGCTTACTCAGTTCCCTCCTTTCCCTTGGAGTCATATGGCGCACTTGTAATGCAACTGGCTTTGCATTGTCCACCAAATATATACGAAAATCGATCTCGCGCCTCGGAGGTAAGCCCCGTACCTCATCAAAAACATCGGAATAACCTCGGACAACTGGAATAGACTGTAGATCGTCGATAGATGCATCGAGAGACTTTAAGAAACTAAGCATAACTGACCCTTGTGGGTCACAAGAAATCTCGAGGTTTCTCCCCTGATAAGTCAGAAGCCTAACGACCCTCCTTTCACAATCCAGAATGGCACCATATGTGGTAAGCCAATCCATTCCTAGAATCAACACATAGCCCTAAACCCGAGCACATACGCGTCGCATTCAAACTAGACGCCTAACACAAATATTTTCAAACCTCGACAAATCATAGATAAATGAGCCGAACCACCAATGGTGTTTGAAACAACTACTGGATCCACTACCATATTAGTAATTAAGAGCAGAGATTTAACCATAGAACTGGATATAAATGAATGTGATGCACCAGAATCAAACAGTGTTCTAATAGGATGGTTTGAAAGAGAAATTAAACCTTCCACATAAATTTTTCTAGCTCTATCAGGAGCACTGACCGCGAGAGCATGCACCTGCCCTCCAGAAGTCCCTCTCCTTTGGCCCTGTCCCTGTGATCCCTATTTCTTTGGGCACTCTCTGGCAAAATGTCCGACCTGTCCGTAATTAAAGCAAGTGTTCTTCCTTCTCTTACAGTCTTTGATCAAGTGACCTTCCTTCCCACAAATGTGACATTTTCTCTTATCCTTGCCTTTGTCATTCTTCCCCCTTTCTTCTGCTGTTGTTGCTATTGTTGTTTCCCCTTCTAGGGCCACACCTTCCTATTTTGCGATATCTCCTGAGCCTTTACTTCCTTCTTTTCTCCTTTGTCTTCCTCATGCATTAGGGCCTTATCGACAAGCTTTTCAAACGTGGACCCCATTGAAATATGGGACATGGCTAACCTATGCAGAGGTTCATTCAGACTTTTAGCAAACAGCAAAACCTTTTTGTGCGGCGTATCCACCAACTCTAACCCAAAACTTGCTAGCTGGTTCAATTTTTTCACATACTCTTTCACTGTCAAGTTTCCTTGTTTGAGCTCTAAGAACTTCTCCATCTGCATGCTTCTCTCAGCTTAGGAAAGAAATTTCATTTCGAACCTTTGTCTAAAATCTTCCCAAGTTTCTACCGGACGTCCAGCTTGGGTGACTTCCCACCAAAATGTGGCTTCGTCTTTCAGTAGCCAAGCAGCTAACTGAATCTTCCTTCTATTCTCTACTTCAAAGATTACGAAAAAGTCCTCGGTCTCCTTGATCCAATTCCACGCTTCTATGAATGTCTCGTTCCCATGGAATGGCTTCCCTCCCATAGCACGGAAGTCTTTGCAGATCTTGGCCAAGTTATCTGCTCTTGGAAGGGGACGAGGAGGAATGACTTGTGCAGCTGGGGGAGGAACGTTTCCTTAGCCTTCGGTAGACGCCGTGGCCTCAGATACCTATGGAACCATCCGAGTATCGTAACACCCTCTGGGATAATAGGAATGTTTTGTGCCCCAGACATGCTGAAAAGAAAAAGGAAGAGATTTAGACAAAGGAGCGAAGGATATTACATATGGCTTTGGGGAAATATGTTTTTTTTTCAAAACAAAGTTTTCTTTTTGAAAATGATTTCTTTTAAAACCCTTTTTGAAAATAATTTCCGAAAACTTTATCCAATTTGGTAACCTAGGTCTGATACCAAGTGTGACACCCCATGTCCGTTAATGTCATCACAAAGGGAATGCATTAAGTTTCGTGAAGCATTATAGGTAAACAGACACAGAATATTACAAGACAGATATAAATAAGATAACAACAGAAATTCAGTTTTTTATTTCAAACACAATTCATACATCGTGGTCCAAAATACCATAAGTTACAAAAACCATTACAATAACATAACTTCTGTCTTGTACCATCAGAGTACATAAATATAAAAAGCATAACATAATTCCCCAAGAAAAAGAGCCAAGCCATAGTAGAGATAAGAACTTGAGCCATACTTCGAAAGCAGCTCTAGCAAGATGATAACTGAGTCCTAACTAACCTGAGTATTCCTGCCCTGAGAACCTAGGAGGGAAGAGAAGAAAGAAGAGGAAAAAAGGGGTCAGACATTAAGTCTGGCGAGTCTATTACTTTTAGCAAGTAAATAAATAAAAGTATCATGACAGGCATATAAATTGGATAAGAGAGATCACTACATAAATGGAAGGTGTGACAAGCTAGACAGGATAAGGTGTATATGCTTCCCTAACGATTACTCTGCACTATTACTAGTATAACCAGAATGAGATGATCCCTTCCACAGTAAGGTGGTAGACTTAGGCATACGTCCAAATGTACCCTAACCACTACCCTAATCGATCGGCTCCTAACTCCGTAGATACTTTGTGTCGGCCCCACAGTAGGATGTATCACATCCTAAAGTGGCAACCCCTCATTGATATGCACAGCCCCATATCTACAGGTGTCACGGTTGTCTTATCCCCCTCAGCTCGGCTCATGCACGCACGTGGCCCGGTCGGTTTGCGCCGCCCACATGATCCTCCACGTTTGGATCTCTTACAATCAGTCAGTAAGCGCACCCTTTCTCCGCCTAGTACGGAGTACTTTGGTACCTACTCTGGGTTACTGACTGAAATGGGTCCCACACAATATGATACAAGCTCTCCCCTTTGTCTTGTATCCCCTATTAGGTTTTCACTGACTATGTATACCACTAGGTATCTTTAGTTACATAGCCCTATTCATTTCTACTAGTTATGCTTACCCTAAAAGGTGTCTTTAATTATATAACTTTTATATTTTCGACTGGTTATGTATACCTCTAGGCGTCTTTAAATAGATAACCTTATTGGGTTAAGTTCATGGGCCTATATGTAAATATTACCCACCCCCTCAGATTTACTTAACCCACCCACCATCCAACCAATTTCAAGTAACCCTAACTTAAGTTCATAATCATACAATCCCTATGGATTAAATTAGGTTAAGTATTCCAATTCATTACCATGTCCATTTATGGTTCATAATGGGCTAGACCTCCCACATTAGGCCTACAACTTGTGGATGCTGAATATGCTGGTCGGGTCCGGGCAGACTTGTACCACAATTTGGGCCTACCCTTGTGTCATAGCCCGATTCGTATTTGCGCACTTAGACCTCACACATTAGGTTAAACATTAGTGGATATTGGATATGCCGGTCGAGTTCGAGCAGACTTCCACCACTAATGCAACCTAACCTCGTGTCATAAGTGCAATTACAATTACTAATTGTAATTACTAGACATTTCATTATTAATTAGTCAATTAATTAAACCTATGCCTTTATAGGTGTTAATGCCCATTTTATCCAATAACGTGAATTAGGTGTCCAATGACGTTTATATTCAAATTATTCCAATATTAACCTTTTTCCCCCATTTCCAAACTAGCGCACTCACAAAATTGGCGGCATGCTTGGGCTAGATAATAGCCTAGTCATGAACGATAAAAGGGAAAAGTACTAGGAATATGACAAAAGTGAATGTTTTAACATAACTTGGCATAAACATAAACTAGCATGGCGATAAGGTGGACGTACGAGCATAAATCTGATGAACTTGCAGTAATTACTAGTTCTAACATAACTATGATGTCATAGTGAGCATAATAAGATCTAAATTAACCATTTGGATGTCCAACTATTCAAATCTAACATAATAGGCACAAGACGATAAACTAGATCTGATGAACAAATTAAATGTCCATACAATTTAGATCTAATGGTTTAAAAGCAGATCTACACAATAGGATTTAAGATTCACATCATAAAATGTCATCGGTGTTACAACAGATCCAACAAGACAGAGATTTAGATCCAAATCCTAACCAATTCAGAATGTCATATGTTCATAATTTATAACGGATCTGATATAATTTAGGCATATAAACAAATCCAAGTCATAGTTATGTCATATTTACTTTTAAATATTCAAATCTAAAAGCAAGTAGGAACTCATAGAGTTTGGATAAGAATATAAGATTAGAAAAGATTGGATCTTGAATCTCCAATTGATTTGCTTTAGTTGAAGAAGATAACAGATCCAGATCAGTTTATATACCGGTAGGGTTTAGCAATCATGATTTCTCAATGAAGAAAATATGAGAAATGGCAACGTATATATAACTGCCAGACCCCCTGAAACTGACTGCCACATCAGCCCTAGGGGTGTCGACAACCCTGTGGGTGGGTCGACCTTGGTGTCGACACCCCTTAAGGGGGGTCAACCCCCTAGAGCAGGATATCTGCCGCCACTTTTTCTTTTTCAAATTCGAACTGTTCTATATAAAATTCTGACACTTCTCTGACTCATATGTATGTATATAATCTTTTCGTGCATATACAAACCTAAAACCCTCATAACTTCTTCATACAGTGTCCGTCTTGCGCAAACCAAATGTTTATCTTGACCAGAATTTCGAGATGGATGCAATGGAACAGTCCGTTTTCCTTAATTCTGAATATTAGATTAATTATTATTTAATTTATCCTGTTTTAGTCTTGTTAAAATTTTGGGGTGTTACACAATGTTATGTGGTGGTTGTTTGGACGAATTTCTAATAAGTTGGTTGAAATAATATATATATATAGTTATATATAAGTCGTTAGTTGAATAATGATTCTATTTATTATAATATTTCATATTGATTGGTGTTATATATGTTGACTAACATCTGTGGATGTAGGGAAACAGGTTGGAGGGATTCAACTATATTCCTCAATAATTTTATTAGAGCATCTCCAACAGATGCTCTATTCAAAGTCATAATTCTGAACTGAAGCCAAAATCTATTCCCAATGCGTATTACGAGAGGTAAAATTAAACAAAATATTACGGGGCCAATTCTGAATTCGGAATTAGCCCCGCGAGCCTATTTTATCGGCTCGCGACGTCGCTAGCCTATTAAATCAACTCGCGACAGCAGAAAACGCCAAAGAAATTTTTTGCCGTGAGCCGATTTAAAAGGCTCGCGACGACGTAAAATGCCAAATTAACGTTACGAGCTGATTAAATTGGCACATGATGAATATTTTTTTAGCTGTTGGGGATAACACGTAATATTCAGCTGAATATTACATGTTGTAATATTCATGGTCTGAATCTTGTTGGAGATGCTCTTATTGTTTTTCATATATTGTATTATATGATGTAATAAATAATCTGTTGCTGATTTTTGTGTGATTGGGATGTTTGAATAACATTGACATTGAAAGAATTGGTATTTAAATACCATAAAATATATTGGAAAATAACTTGGGTTTTGAAAAGGAAAGATCTATTTTTAAATAGAAACTGAATTTTGAATGGACTAAAATAATAACAGTTTTAGTAATAAAAACAAGTAATTTAATTTATAATAATAAAGTGGAATGATTATCATTGAATAATTCGAAAATGTTAATTCAAGAATATATAATAGAAAGGGGAATGGAAATAGTTTCAAAAGGAAACGATGAATTTTTTTTCAATATTCGAAATGTGAGTAGGATTGAAAAAAATCCATAAGGAATTATGATTAGAAGGCGAGTATGTCGAATACTATAAAAATAATTTATTTTAGAAATTATATATATTATAATTCATAATTTGACAAGATTGTTAATATTTGATTTGAAACCAATAATTTATAATCAAATATGTAATAGAAATTAAGTTCTAACTTATAAACAAAATTTATGAAACAAAATACAAAGTATAAATTTATAAAAGAACTCGATAAATAGGAAGTGAGCCTATAATGGTATTTATAAATAAAAATCAAGATTAGATTGATATAACGAGGCCAACTTTCTGTAAAGGAATTATATTCATGTTTTAATGATTTAAAAGCAAACATTTTGCAAATTTAATTGGTTATAAAAGGAATTGGTAAATATTTGAAGTGAGGAATTCAAAAGTATATTTAGAAATTGAGTTGACTTGAAACGGTGAGTTTATTCCGACGTTTGGAACGTTAACCGAATAGAATTTATTAGAAAGAGAGTTATACATTAAAATTTGATTATGACGAATTTGGGGGGGTACTATTTACTTCCCATTTTTACCAAGATTTATTTATTTATTTATCTTTTCATTTATTCAAATTAATAAGGGTTATATTTTAAAGTTAATATTTTGGAAATAGGGATTATAATGTTATCATTAAAATCAATAATTTCCATTAAAGTGGATTCTTAAATTGAATCTGAGAGTCGCGTACGAAATAATTTGATAAGAAATTTTGAAATGGATGAGGAAGTTAGAAACTGATTGGAAATTAGTTAAGTTGAATGGCTTCTTAAGGGTCATTTTGATGTTGGTTTCAGCCTTCGGGGTTAATACTTAGGGGGTTGTTCTCTTACTAATTTACTGTTAGGGACTGATGGACGTGGAAGGATAGTGATGCGTGAATATAAAAATGGAAATGTCTTTTCCAATGATAGAGTTTATTTTCTAAATTTCAAAAAAAAAATTGTGAATATATGGAAATGTTTTTCTCATGTTGATAAGAAATATTTTCTGAAATATAGAAAATAAAAAGTTTAAAAACGTTTTCCAAGAATCGTGAGAGGTTGAACAAGTTGGAGAAATATTTGGGTAAAGATATTGAACGGAAATTGGGAAATGATAAATTTAATTTATTAAATATTAATTAAAAATGGGCTCAGTGATTGTTTGATGTTAATTAATAGTATACCTTTGGGAATAAAATCTTTGGATGAATGTTTGTTTCTTCGATAGTTAAATAAACAACTATCGAAGTATTGTCCAATTTAAATACCATCGTTGTTAATACGGATAGACCGGTTGGATTTATTATCTGAAAAACCACTCAATATAGGCATAAACATTGCAAATCAGATTATATTAAAGATATCAAAGATGGAGAAAGTGCAAGGGATTTTTCTTTTATTCCTAGGTAGAAATTGCCTAAGATGGACTAATGTGCCTTCGGTTTGTCCAGTCCCAAGACAACTTGTATGGATGAATGTCTGACAGAGTATATCTAATTGATCGCGTAAGTTGATCTCTTCAAACGTATTTACGTTGGTGATGGAGGAATTTGTTTCTCTTAGCATTATACCTGTGGTATTTTTAGGGAAATCAATTTTTGATTTGGCGGGTTTGACGATGTGGTATTCAAAGTGAATGGTGGCCAGATATTCCAAAAGATACGTTATGACTCAAGCCTCATCAACCGGGAAATGACAAAAATCAGGCAGGCAGCATGTCTAAGTGGGTTGCTCCAATTTAATGTACATTGTCACCATCTAAGGAATATTAATTTTTGTTCTTCTTTCGCTTGTGTATCTTCCGGGAACGATTATGTTGGCATATCAATCGTAAGGTGACAGTATATTCGGAACATTCAAGCGAAATGAATGGTCGGTCGTGTGTGGCTGAGGTGCAATATGTTCTTTTTGAACTCCAGTTTATCCCCTCTAGAGTACGATGATTGGAAGATGGTTCTATACCTTGTCATAGTTGGAAATCCATTCTCCAATAAGAGCCCGCGATTTTGACTATATACTATGTATGTAGAGCGTGAGTTGCAAGCGTTCTGCTAGATTGCTAATTACTTGTAGTAGACACTATTGTAATATCAGAATAATATTATTATAAAAGAATGTTTTGGGTTATCGTAAGGTAAATACCATCCTTACTTATGTGTGGATCGGTTTTACGATTATCATTTCTTTTGAAAAGAAAATTTAAAAGTTAAACCAAATGGTTGGAGTTTACTCATACCAGTCCCATGACTGACCCAGAGTTTATTTTTTTGTTTTACCATAAACTCTTTGGTGCCCAAATTTGTACGAGAAGTCAAGAGTTGGAATTTCATAGATATACTTGAGAGAGCTTGGAGCAGAGGCTTCAACATTAGTTATACATAGAGTTATTTCCGCTGTGATGTTATGGGTTGTACTCGTATTTATATACAGTTATAGTTTTGTATCTCAAAAGTTGTAATATGATATATTTTGTTCATTCTGCTATAGATTTATGTTTACCCTGATTCTGTTCTGTTGTTTTCTTCTTCGTCTATTATAACTTTCTCTCTTTTTATTTTCATCCTCTAACTTCTTTCTGTTAATGATCCGGTGTTTATGATCCTGGCATGGTCGACATGGTGTTTTGTGTCGAATTTCAAAGTAAAAAATCCTTGGGTTGTTACATCTGTACATAAAATTAACAAATAAAAAAAATTACATGTCTTAGATTCAAATTATACAATCCTCATAAAGATCTTTTAGATCTTTCTTTTTACATAGAAATTACCTTTTTCCATTATAGAAACTACGGGTTCTAAATTCTCCATTTTATAACAAAAATTGTTTTTGCATTCAATTCAGGTGCGCTAAATTAAGATAAATATTTATATCTCAACATAATATGATCTTCGAGATGCATATTTTCTTTATAAAAGGTTTTCTAACAAATAATGAAATATTTCTTTTGGAAATATAGTATGTTCTAAAATTACTATAATAAAACTTTAGGTTTTATTATAATTTGCATATTATTATATATTATAAATTGAAGCAATTTCTCTACAAAGTGCTTTTATTCACATGTGAGAGTCATTTTACTATTTTTCTTAGAGAAAGTAGTATTGATTGTAACCGTAATGATCTCCGCTAATAATGAATTTCTTTAAGAAATAATGTGTAGCATAAAATTGGAATATAAGCCTTTTGCCTTTTATTGAAACTTTTCCTTTCATTGATTTTTCAAATTCTTTCATGTTATTGAATTTTATGTCCTTTGTTATAATAAATATTTAGCACACTTGTATGCTTTGAGAATTTATTCAGCTTCTGAAGGCTTTTACTTTTCAGCCTTTTGCGTATGGACGTCAGGTTCCCCTTTTTTTAGATTTGAAAGGATTTTGTTTACATCATGTTTCAATTTTTCCTTTTTCAATTACGCTCCAGTAATAAATCAATGTTGCTATTGAATTTAAACGCTACGCCATTATATTTTATACCCATAATTCTGTTGGGTATATTAAAAAATCATTTTTTTTCAATAGCTATTCTGTCTTCAATCTTTCAAAAAGAATTACATATGAAAAGTTATAGTAGATTAGGGAAAATAAAATTAGATCCACCTTCATATTACCAGTAATGAAAACAATACATATTTAATCAAATCCCCAAACTGGACTTCGAAACCTCAAAATTAGATCCACAAAAGATTGAAAGAATAAATCTAGACACATATCTGGGGTCAATAAATATAATTAGTTCTAAAAAATATAAATTCATTAATATCCAATCAAGATTTGCAGCAACAACAAAGTAGAAAAACAAATCTAGAAGTTTGAATCAGACCCGACAAATCTATAGATTTAGATCTAGTCGATTTCCAAAAAATAGCTTTAATAGAATCTCGTGGTAAATATGTGTTATAAAATAAAACAAAATGGATTAAACAAGAGAAGCTATTAGCGAGAACCGAAGAGATACGGGAGAGAACTTTTACTTCTATTGAATCGGTTATACAAACAATGTAAACAACCTCTCAGTTTATAAAGCCTACATGCCTTTTAAATTGCAATAAAATCCCTTAACATATTCACCTTATTATTTTTACATATTACAACAAATTTAATATATATATATATATATATGTGTGTGTGTGTGTGTGTATGTGTGTGTGCGTGTCTACTATATAAAAGTTTATGTCGACATACAACTGAATTTTTTTAACAATTTAGATTCCCACCAAAGTTAATTATTAATCTTATTCAAACTTTCCACTTCAAAAATTCTTCTCCATAATAAAATTCCGAAACGAATAAATAATGGTTTCCACTTGAAATAACAACTAAAACAACTCCTTTTCATTTTATATGCCTACTCAAGGCCCTTTTCAACGATCTACACATGCAAGGGTTATCAAATTAAAGGAATCTATGAAAGATACCTTGGCAATTACCGCTGAAATACAACTTCTACAATTTTGAATGGAAAAAGATCAAGAAAACAAGGGAAGATTGTTTGGAATCGTCAGAAATACGTAATGGATTATCAAACTAATATAATTGTTATTGAAAATGATTCCTCCAATATTAAAGTCCATGACTCTATGGAAGCAAATAAGACGTAAATGCAAAAGATCAAGAAATGGAAGAAGTCCATCAAGTTATTTGTGTCGGAAAAGTGTGTTTTGATAAGAAAGGAAATGTGATTGAACAAAATAGAGAATTCAGCCTGCATTACTAAAATTGTCCAATTCACAAATCCCTTATTGTCTAAAGCACTTAGTAGTTAGGTATCGTGTATTCGATAATATTTGTGTAAATATTCATTGTATGTTCTAATATATTGGATTCTTAACAACAATTCACAATAATAAAGTTTTTATTTATATGTTTAATTTATAGTTTTAGAAAATTTATTTTGTTAGTTTTCTAGTTTATTTACTTAAGGATAATACTAGATATTATATCATGTCCTAAATTTTAGTTAAGATATTAAAATCATATTAGTTTTAGTTATTAGAACTATATCTTAGCTTTAGGGAGAGTATAATGGTCCAGTTAGGGATATATGGTTTTTAATGATGATAGGGGTAGAATTATAAAATAGGAATTAGATTAAGGAGGAGTTAGTAGTTTCAGAAGGAGTTAAGGAGTAAGAGGAAGTAACTAGAGAATCAAGACATATTTTAAAGCAAAGTTATCATCATCAAAAAAGGGGAGATTGTAAGGGATTGAGATGTTGATGATGATTTTGATAACAACAACCTTGTTTCAATTATTATTGTTATAAAATATATACTAACACTATTCTCTGGAATATATATATACACGTATATACAAGAAATCTATGTTGGTATTGATTTTTGTAGACTGTATGGTTTAGAGAATCAAGATTTCAAAGGAGAAGAATTCAAGGGAAGTAATTGTATCTAGGTATTTTTTTAAAACTCTAGTCAACTTTAAATTCTTATTTCAATTTTTTTCTCACTTTTTTTCAAAATGATTTCAAAATTACTTCTTTATTTCAAATTTATTTTCAAAATGATTTCAAAATTTCTTCCTGATTTCAATCCAATATTTCTTTGTTCAAAAGTTTAATTTTAACTCCTGTCTTTAAAATTTTTTTTAATACATTTTATCTTCTAATTCAAATATTTCTGACTTATATATTTAATGCCAATTTTATTATAGTTGTTTATATTTTCAATTTCTTTACTTATATTTATTAAGTTCAAATATATTCTTATATTCATAGTTATATATATATACTTTTATATTATTTTATACATAGTTTTTATAATTTTTAAATCATCTAAAAAATATGTTTTTAATATATATTTGTACCTCAAAAACTCTATTTTAATATAGAGGAATTTAGTTTGTTTTAGCTCAGAAATTAATATAATTTATTAGTCATTATTTGATTCAATTTAAAATTTACTAAGGTATGTCGACATACCTAAAATTATATGTTGACATATGCTATTAATTTCAAATTTAAATTATGAAAAGTTGTGTCTTTTGATTTCAAAACTATTCTGAAAGGATTGATTGATGGGAGACTATAAATAGGCTTCTAAATTCGATTTTTTTCCTATTAATTATATTTTTTTACTTATTTTTAGGAAAATCTCGAGGTATTACAAATCCCTAGTTAACCTATTTCATTCCAAACACATATTGCCTTTTCTACAATCTAACAACATAAAGCATATATGAGCAGTATCATATGATTCATAGTCATGGTAATATGAAAAAAAATGGTAAATAAATATTGCATCACTCATATATATATATATATATATATATATATATCAGATTAACTTTCACTTCAGTTCTTCCCATTCGTTGTTTCATATATACATGCATACATATAAGTTTGCATATTTCTTAATTATCCCACTTGTTTAGCAACATTTTATAGACTCTCAAATTCAAAAATTGTTTATATATTTATACACACACACATACATATATAGTGACATATACGGTAGTAAATAAACAAGACTACTGATTTTAGCTCATATATATACACATATGTAGAGAAATACAAACAAGTGTAAAAAAATTGATAGACTACCAGTGAAGATTATATGAAATATTCAACATATATTAATGTAATAAAGGAGTCCAAAATAGAACAAAAACATGCAAAAAGTGTAAAAAATGGGGTTTTATCCATCAAGATCTGAAAATTACATTGAGAAAAATGAAAATCAAAAGAGAATTTCTCAATTCACTATATCTATCTATATTATTAATAAATAGAATCCAAGGAATATGATTTTCATTGTATCTTTTGAAATCCTGAAAATACCATACCACTAATAAATGGAATCATAACAATGTTTTGCAATCTATGTGGAGGTCAACCTAGGATTGTGGGACAAGGAGTCTTCAGTGCCATTTCTAGCATTGTTGGCACTCCTCTGGAACTTGATAGAAACACAACAAAAGAAAGTAGGTTAAACTTCGCTAGAATTTTCATGAAAATAAAAGCCGACTCAAATCTACCTAAAGAAGCTCACATCACAATGCACGACGGAAAGATTATTGCATAAGAAATTCAATATGAATGAATCCCCTGCCCCAAGGTGGACATATTGTAAGTGTTTCAGACATAACATTAAGAATTGCAATATCAAGAAAGCTTGAGAAGAAAACATCCCAAATGGATTCATGTCTGAGAACTAGAAAGTAGATGGTTATACAACCAAATTCCCTGATCAAGAAAATCAACGAATAACTTTCACTTTCCATATCAGTGCTTTCGATAATTGGACAGACAGTACTAATGAAACGACTTAGAAAGAAATGCAAAAACCATTATAAAAAACAGGGAACAAGGTACTGTAGATCCACTTAAGACCTCGTATTCATTGGTCAATACCAAAGGTAGTAAGGTAGAAGATCATTCTCCCATTTACAGCATCAACAGAAAAAAAATAAAGAAATTTATCACAAGCAAACGAGGCATATGAAAAACAAGTTATTGGGAACTTCGCCTTGGCAAAAACCAAATTTTAATTACAATAAGTAATAAGTCATAACTACGAATAAAATGGCGGTTGCCGCTTGTTAAGGATATTTTTCATTAACACCATAAATGAGTCGATAGGAGCGGATCTAAAGGGAAAAGTAGGTTATTCGGCTTGTGCGAGTCAAATTAGATTGCCATCCCTAGGTACCAAGATCAGGACGGGCAGAATTGCTAAAAATTATCATGAGGGGTCTAAACTCAGGGAAAGAGGTTTTCTTTTCTCTGATCCGCAGGGAGGTTTGGACGAGGATCTATGTCTATCTGGAAAACAAACAATAAATTGCAATATTGATAATTAGAAACGATAAGTTGAACTCACAGAACCATATTCTGCATGTAGATTCCCCTTTTATTAATCTTTGATTTGATGTACATGAACAGAACAGAGGAAGTTCTCAAATTCCACTCTGTATTACACTTTATTAAAAAGAATAGGATTACAAGAGAAAAATGGACAACTCAAAATCCCCTCCCCCATTTTATCTAGCTCTTAGAGTCCTATTTATAGAGAATTCGGGGCCTCTTTTGCTGTTGGGTTATTGGACCTGCAAGGGCCTTTGCCGACCGCTTTTTCCCTTAGTCTCTGACATTTGGCTCTCGGCCGTCTTCGGAGTGCTAATTGAAGTGTTTGAAGCAAGGGTCTCGGTCACTTGGGGCTTTTTTGGAATAAATACGGGCTTGTCGATGTGGTGGCCTTCGGCTGGTATTTGAACCCTTGGTAACAGCTCCCGGGTTTAGGTTATCGGACATAAGCTTTCGGATGTAGGCTTCCGGCTTTATCGTGAATACTTGGAGGAGCTTGTCCTCATGATGTACGTAGATAACTACCGGTTTGAAACCGTTGTTGGTTTCTGCACTAGGTGGACTAGCAGCGGTAACCTGTATCCCTGATTGAGTCTCGGTTAGCCTTTTAGTGGATTTGTGAGATAACTTGGCTTTCCGGGAGGTATCTCCCGATGATGTTTCCATTATTTGTGGCCATTTGGCATTTTTACGGCAGGTGCTCCGGAAGCTGGTTCCAGATGTTCCTTGCGTTCTCCTGGTTTGGCTCCTCTGATACCCTCGCCTTTAAATGTATCGATATTTGGAAGGTTAATACTAATAACCCTTCCGAGCTTTAGGGTGGGAAGCTCATGCCTTCCTCTTTCTTAGTTCCTGTCTTAGGTGGCCTTTCGCTACAGAATTCCTTGTCCATTAAGCCCCATCGAAAGGATCTTGTTGGATACGCTTTGCTGGCCTTTTGTAGGCTTAGAGTCCCTTCCCATCGGGAATGGGCCGGTTTGTGCTGCTTTGCTACCATTTTCTCTGGCTTTCGGTTCAATCTATTGTTTGGCTTTCTATTTTCAGGAGAATTTTCTGTGCCTGTATTCTTCTGACACCCCTTCGTTGCCAGCTAATCTTGGAATTAATTCTAGTAGTAACATTTGCCCAACCTAGTGAAGAGGTGTTTTTCGACTTTTCAAGTCAACGTTTTGTCTTTCCCGAAGTGCCACTTCAGAGTCTTTTAATCTCTCTCGATCAGAAGCGTTGATTGATCTTCGCCTGTACGGCCTAGATTGATCTTGAAATTTGAACATAAATTCTTCTCCTCCTTCGTTTCTGTCTTTTTCATACAAACAAAATCCTTGAAGAAGATTACCGTTCCTCTAAGAAGCTACTCAAATTTTCTCTTTTTGAAGATCTAAGCCCGATTATTTGTGAGTATTCTTACTTCTTATATGAATCGCAATTTTAATTATGCGTCAAAATTGACAGGAAAGTTGGTTAGGATTATGCTGATCATAAAATAGATTTAGGGGTTAGGATTATGCTGATCATAAAATAGATTTAGGTGTCAATCTTTTTGCCATTGTGTTTAATGTTCAATGCTAGTGGTTGCATGTTTCACAGGTCACCCCGTTTAGGAAAATGTAAGGCACCCTACGAGGTATGGAGGAAATGATTCCTCGCAAACTAAAATTCTATGCCATTGCCATGAAATGAAATGGTTTTAATATCATTAGTGCTGATTTTCCTTCATCGATTGTGTTAGTTTACCTGGGTTTTATGGTGATAATGTTTACTTTCCCTGGAAAAATAACAATGATAGGATTTGTGTACCCCTTGTATAAAAGACTTAGCTGTAAGCTAACTAAATTGCAATAGATGTAAAACTCCTAAAATCTTGTATCTAGATTTTTGTCCAATTGGTTTAGGCGTTAATCGAGATGCAACTGTACTAATCCTGTCGACATTTTATTGATATATGTGTATTTGTCTAAGAGATATGCGTACTAATTGCGTGGTTATGGAACGATGTTACCTGGTAGGATCATGTCTCACAAAAGCCCTGCTAAGGTGAAAATCAAAGATTCCAAGGCCTCTCGTCCTAAGAAGGCATTCATGCCCAAACCGTCCTTAATCATTTCTCAATGTTTGGTGGACGCCATATTGGGCAACTTTGGCATAGCGGATATGGATGCTTTGATAGCTGCTTCTCCAAATTCCCTTAAGAATTCCCCAGAAGGGTTCTTTGCATATTCGTCCATTCATATCTGGCATGGATGCTTTCTTCCTTTCCCCCATTTTCTACACAGGCTTTTGGTTGACTTGAAGGTTGCACCGATTCCGCTTTCACCTAATACATACACAACCCTTTTGTGCTTGGAGGCTCTAGCGCTTGCTTCGGGTCAGGTTTCTTTAAGCCCTAAACTCATCTATCACATGATCCGGTTCTCCAAGACTTCAGAATCAACGATATGGAGGGCGAACCCCATAAAGAGGCCGATTAGCGATGGTATTAACAAAACTAGGCTGCGGGAGGACCAATACTTCCTTGCCAAATGCCCCTCCGGTATATCGGGACAATTTATTGATGACGATAGGCCTCTTGCTTTTAGAAAGTAAATGTCTTATAATTGTGGTTTCTATTTACTTGAACCTTCCTCTTGCCACATAACCCCCCTCAAAAGATGCGATTTTAACTCCGAAATAAGCTCTAATGGTCAACGCCATCTTCAATGCACTGGTGAAGTTTATGTGCCAATCATTTCTCTGGACTGCTGATAGGCTTCGTGAATGTGGCTTGCTTCCCTCCGGCCAAAAGATATTAGGGCAACCTCCCATTCAATTCTCTAGCTCTAAAGGATTATTGCTGAACTCTAAATTCTTCAACGTAGGTTCCCCCATCCTTGCAGGTGTCTTGGATGAGATTGGTTCATTTGTTTCGGCAACATCCGTTATTCTTTCTCTTGTTTTCTAGTTGTTGCATTCTATAATTCATCCTTCTCTTTGTTTAGGATCTTTAATCCCTCAGGACGCAACTGGCCTTGCCGCTTATAGCCGATCCAACGCCTAGGCCATGAAGAGACTTGCTCAATCCAGCATTGATCCTCCGTCGAAGAAGTCTAAGTGTGATAAGCCAGTTGGCTTCTCAGGAGACACTACCACTACTCCGTAAACAAGGCAGACTTTTGATCCTTCTACTATAGCTGATGAACAGGTGGTTGATATTGATGCTTCCCTCGAAGCCTCTCTGAAATGTAAGTCCACGAGCAGCCCTGTCCCCTTCAATGCTTTTGGTGAGATAGGTGGGAGAAGGCTTGATCCTCCGAAACTGTCCTCCTCTTAGCCTGTTTCTTCTCCCGCACCTCCTCCGCCAGTTTCAGATTTCGATATGCTTGTAAAATTGGCCCTTTCATCTCCCGAAGTTGTTAATATTACTTCAACTTCTATCTCTTTGGACTCAGAAGACTTCCACTGACAACAAATCAGGGATCACCTTTTGGTATTACACATACATATACCTCCCTCTTTTTTTTAAGGGACTTAACTTACTTCTCTTCTTTTATATGATGAAAACTTGGTTTGTCTCTCGTGGGTTGGCTTCCACCTCAGCGGCCGAGGTCGACACTCTAGGGGAGGAGAATAGGATGTTGTCGGATAGGGTTAATGCTTTGTAGCAGGGGAAGACGAAGGGAGATAACGAACGCAAGGAGTTGGCAGCCTCGTTAGAGGAGGAGAGGAAGGCTAAAGAGGAGTTGACGAAGCAGGTTGAGAACCTTAAGGCAGAGAAATCAGGGCTGGAGACTGATTATGCTGTCGAGGTGGACAAGATGAACACCCAGCTTTCCACCGCAAGAAGAATCATTTACGAGCCCGGTGACAGAATTTCTAATTTTTTGAACGTCCACCTTAACAACATAGCCATGGAGTACTGTGAAGATGCCATCATCCTTGCTTTCTCAGACAATTATGAAAGGCTTTCGAAATTTAGCTTTCTCTCAATTGATCCCTCCGTCCGAGACATAATTTTAGAGAAGACGAGCAAGTGAGACGGGAGCATAAGGTTCCTTCAATGAACAAGATATATCCCATATCACTTTTGTTTATTGATGAATTTCCTGAAGATTATAAGGCAAAATGGAGGAGGAAGACACAACAGAAGGAGAGGTGGAAGAGCGCACAGATCAACAAGATGGGTCCGGAAAGGGTGATGGAACATCCTCTCTCGCATCAAAGGAGTTGCCCTCTAAAGACGAAGGTTCTTTAGATTCCGAGAATTGTGTTGGTCTCGCAATGTTTGATGGTTTATGGTGTTGTAGTAATATGTCATTGTAGACATGGTATCTAAGGTGTGTACGGATTGATAATGGCCACGTGATTGTTCTTTCCCTGAGATGTATGATGTAATTAATGTATGCTTGATATTTGCATTTTACGTATTACGATATTTCATTTTTTTATAGCTAGGAGGATTCGTTCCAGACCCCTTCGTCATAATTTAGAGAGGAAAATTCGAATGCCGTTGGTCACAAAGATATCATTAGTAATGCCCCTTATCGGGCTACAAGAAGATGTATTATCTCCAAAAGATAGTGGTCATGAATCTCAAGGAACAGGTGTCTGATTTGGAAAAACAACTGAAGGAGAACAATGAAACTATTTGCAACTTGCAATGTAGGTTAGCAACAACATCCTCTGAGAGCTCCGGCGCGGTGGTAGGTAGATTATACCAACAGATCAATAGGTTGGAGAATGAACTAAAGAAAGCTAAAGAGAATTGCGCCTCTTTAGAATTTGCTTTGCGAAACCCTGATTCAGAATAATAGATCATTTTTGTTTGTTTGTGATGTGAACCTTTTCAGAATGATGACTGTGTCTGTGTATTGGTTTATGTTGTGGCTTCTGATGGGCATGTCAGCGTGTTGTGTGACTTATATGATGTATTGCCCTTGTTAGAAACAATGCTACTATTACCCCGGGTGTTGTAATGAGTGGAAAGCTACTTGAGCTAAGTGTTAATGAAAATTTATTTATGTAACAAATATCTTTGGGAAAAATTCCCAATGAAATATCGCCTAGTAAAAGGGGATAGTCCTAGTTACAAAACGTTGTTAGGAACGTTTGGGATTTTTTTTTCTTCCCTGAACCAATGTTATGATATGATGTCGTTTTCAGGGCTGTACAAGCGACTAATATGTTGGAAAATAAACTAATGAATGTATAGATTAAAGTCACTTCCTTGAGAGGATCGCAAGCTCATTCTTGGTGGCTACGGAAGCGTAATCTTGAGCCATACTCGAATTTCCGAGAGGGGCGAGTAATTCCTTCTTGTTTAGCTCCAAGAGTCTGACTCTACCCAAGTTTAGTGTTTTTGTGACAAGACAGGAACTCCTCATCAAACGGTGATTTACTTCAGTATCATCTCAGGTTTAGGTAATGAAATGTAAAACCGGGAGCTTGCTTCAGAATTTTGTTGAGAAACCAATCCAACCCAAATTCGGGTATTAATTTAGATAGAAGACCGGGAACCCCTTCCGACATTTGTGAAGAGCTGAATTGACCCAGATTCGGGTATTAATTTAGATAGACGACCTAGAACCCCTTCCGGTATCTACGAAGAGCTGAATTAACCCAAATTTGGGTATTAATTTAGATAGATGACCGAGAACCCCTTCCTGTATTTGTGAAGAGACGAATCGATCTAGATTTGGTTATTAATATAGAAGACCGGAACCTCCTCCGGTATTTGTAAAGAGCCGAATCGACCTTGATTCGGGTATTAATATAGAAGACTGGAACCCCCCTCCAGTATTGATTGTTTTGGCATCCCTTTTGGATTCGATCTATGAAACAGAGGCTGCATGTGCTTCCCGAGCCACTCCTTCGGCTTTTGATGTCAAAGAAGAGGATGTACGTGCTTTGTTGGCCACTCTCTGGGCCTGTGCGTCCGGTGCGCTTGGCTAGCTTATCAACAAGCAGGGCCTAAGGACTTACCCGACCTCCCTCCAGGAGCTGCCTTATCCTGGCCATCGTAGGCGATGATAAGGTCTTAGTCACTTAGATGGGGCCATCGTATGCATAGAACCAAGATTTACACTTTTGATGCTCTATAATGACCATCGTAGGTTATAATGGAGGCTTATACGCCACCCCTCTTTGAGGGGTGCCCTATCCTGACCATCGTAGGCGATTATAGGGGTTTGCGCTCCCTTCTACGGGTAACGCGGAACATAAGCAGAGGTAGGACGTTCTCTTCTGTGAGCAGTGGTAGAACATGCTTTTCTGTAAGCAGTGGTAGGACGTACTTAGTTCTAACAGAGGCAGGGCGTACTCTTCTACGAGCAGAGGCGGAGCGTGTAATGGTTAGATGCACCGCCACGACCATTTCTGGTGTGAAACAGAGGCTTACTTGTGACAACCGTCCATCTCCCACATACAATCGTCGCCATCTTCACTCAATTGTGCTTTGACTAGCTTAACCGTCCTTCTCCTAAGCTGTTTCGTGTCATCCCCCACAACACGAAGTGGCTTACGAGGTCTCGTTACTGTAGTTTCCACTTCTAGATCTTCGTACTATTCTGGCGATACCACCACATTTGAATCACGCATGAATTTCCATAGAAACGACACATAGAGCACATTATGCACACTTGACATCTTCTCGGGTAACTTCAATCTATATGCGAGCTTTCGAATTCGCTCGACAATCGGGAAATGGTCCAACAGACCTTGGAGCTAACTTTCCTTTGCTTCCGAATCGAACCACATGCTTTAATGGCGAAATATTCACGAATAACATATCGCTTACGTCGAATTCCAAGTCCTTACGATGCTTATCGGTGTAACTCTTCTGATAGTCTCGGGCTGCATTCATTCATTGTCGAACGATCTCGATACAATCCGAGGTTTCTCTAATCAACTCCGGTCCAAGTACCAACTTATCTCCAGTTTCTAACCAACATACCGGAGAATTGCACGACCTCCCATACAATGCCTCGTATGGTGCCATCCCAATACTAGACTGATAGTTATTATTATATGCAAACTCAACTAGATGTAGATGGTCCTCTCATGATCCTCTGAAGTCTAACGCACAAGCCCTTAGGAGATCTTCCAAAACTCGATTGATTCTCTCAGTCTGACCATCAGTTTGGGGATGATATGTTGTACTCAAGCATAACTCGATTCTCAAAGCTTCTTGTAAACTTTTCCAAAATACAGTCGTGAATAATGGATCCACTTACTATACTTTTTAGGACACCATGGAATCGAACTATCCATTTAACATAAATTTCATCCAATTTCGATGCTGTGCTGGTCGAGTTGGTAGGAATGAAGCTTGCACATTTGGTCAAACGATCCACAATGAACCAAATCCCTTCATTTCCTGCCCTGGTTCTAGGTAGTTCATCAATAAAATCTACCGATACTTTCTCGCACTTCCACGTAGGAACTTCTAATGGCTGAAGCAAACCACTCAGCTTCTTCTATTCAGCTTTTACCAACTGACATTTCATACACTTGGAAATGAACTTTCCAATATCTCGCTTCATCCCTTTCCAGTAGTAAACTCGCTTGATGTCCTGATACATCTTATTACCACCAAGATTAATCGTCAACATTGAGTGATGACATTCTCTCAGAACCTCATCTCTCAATCTATTGATATCAGGAACAACCAATCGCCCTTGCTTTCGAAGCCAACCTTCTCAATCGACTTCGAACTCTTTATCCTCTGGTTCTAATCTCTGGATAAACTCGACAAGCTTTGCATCTTTCTTTTGGCTCTCGCCAATCCTTTCGATAAGAGTAGGTCTTATCGACAAGCTTGCCAACATTTCAGGTTCCAACTCACAACCTTGGCCTGAAATCAAACCTTGCCAAATACTCAAGGCTCTTCCATTCCGAAAACATCGCTCCCAAACTTGTGTGTCTTCGACTCAATGCATCCACAACTGCATTACCTTTGCTAGGAGAATAGGCTATACCAAAATCATACGATGTCGGAAACTCTAGCTACTGTTGCTGCCGTAGATTCAATTCCATTTGGGAGAAAAGATATTTCAACGACTTGTGATCCATAAACAACTTGAATCGAACTCCCAACAGGTAATGTCTCCACATCTTCAGATCAAACACAATCATCGCCAACTCTAAATCATGAGTTGGGTAGTTCTTCTCGTGCGTCTTTAGCTATCTACTCGCATATGCCACAACTTTATCATTTTGCATTAGCACTGCTCCCAGTCCAGTACCACATGCATCGGTATACACCACCATCACTTCATTCCCGCTTCGAATGATCAACACAGGTGCACTCGTTAGTCTCTCTTTCAGGATTCCAAATGCTTGTTCACATTTCGCATCCCTTGTGAACACTAGGTTCTTCTTCATTAATCCCGTTAACGGTGAAGCTATCTTGGAGAAGTCCTTGATAAACCGTCGGTAATAACCAGCCAACCCAAAGAAACTCTGTACATCCATCGCATTCTTAGGTCTATCCCAGTCCTCGATTGCTTCCACTTTAGTGGGGTCAACTGCTATCCCTTTTCTAGAAATTACATGGACTAAGAATCTCACTTCATCCTTCTAAAAGTGACACTTTGATAACTTAGCTTTCAGCTGATGCTTTCGCAAGATCTCTGACACAACTCTCAAGTGCGTCTTGTGTTCTTCCTCATTCCTGGAGTAAACCAGAATATCATCCACTAATATGAGAACAAACTTATTCAACTGATCTCTGAACACTTTATTCATAAGATCCACGAAATATGCTAGCGCGTAAGTCAACCTGAATGGCATCACCAACCACTCGAAGAAACTGGATGATGTCCTAAAAGCTATCTTTGGCACACTATCCTTAGCCACCCTCATCTGGTGAAATCCCGTTGCCAGATCCATTTGAGAAAACACTTTGGCTTCATGAAGCTGATTGACCAAGTCATCAATTCTTGGTAACAGATACTTATTCTTTTAAGTCACCTTGTTCAGCTCACGATAGTCCACACACAATCTTAACGAGCAATCTTCCTTGGTTGCAAACACAGCTGGTGCACCCCGTTCGAAAACACTTCTCCGAATGAATCCCTTCCTAAGAAGGTCTCAAACTTTCACCTCCAACTCTCTTTGTTCCTTAGGTGCCATCCGCCTAAGAGGAATAATGATTAGTCTAACACCCTCGACCAAGTCGATCCTAAACTCGATCTCACGATGCGGCGACAACCCTTTGACC
Organism: Allium sativum; assembly: GCA_030737875.1. NCBI lineage: Eukaryota > Viridiplantae > Streptophyta > Magnoliopsida > Asparagales > Amaryllidaceae > Allium > Allium sativum. The sequence goes on from CM060926.1 coordinate 842,287,575, forward strand.
TCGTCAAAGACATCCACATACTCCTTAGCGATCAGAACAGATGGCATGCCTTCTTGTGGAATCCCAAGCGAATATAAATAGCTAACGAATACACCCTCTTTGTGCTTACACTTTATCAACACCTTTCTCCCTTCCATATCCCCGACTTTCACCTCTAGCTTCTCACAATTCACCCTTGCCGCATACCTCTTGAGCCAATCCATGCCCAAGATGATCCCAAACCCAGCGAAGCTAAAAGCAATCAAACACAAAAGAGCAACCATGACTCGACAACACTAGACCATGGCACAACATGAAAAAACTAGAAGAACCCCCAACTGGTTTAGTTATGATCAATAGTCTATCACAAATCTCGGGTTCCAAGCCCAGGCGATAACGAGCTCATTGTAAATGAAAGAATGCGATGCTCCAGTATCAAACAAAACTCGAACTGAAACACCATGAATAGAAAGAGTATCTTACACCACGACACCCTTTTCCTTCTCTTCTGCGGTAGGAGCTTTTGAAGAAGAAGGGAGTGCCCCTAAAGCATAAGCCTTAACCACTTGCTTCCCTTGAGCTAATTCTGGACAATCTTTCTTCTCATGTCCCGGCTTCCCACACTTGAAGAAATTCTTTTCAGCTTTAGGTTTCTTACATTCACTAGAAAAATGGCCCTTCTGCCAACAATTGAAGCAAGTCACTTCTCCCTTCTGCTTCTTCTGGCCATCCTTTCCTTTTTGTTGTTGTTGCTTCCTCTTCTTGTTATTACCACCCTCCTGTGGTTTCTGCTCTACTTTAGTTGCAACAACAGACATCTTCTTAGGAAACAGACTTTCATGCTTCAAAGCCTTCTCGACGATATTTTCAAAGCTATCATCGAGGTGATCCACAAGCTGATTCCTAAGATATTCATCCAATCCCAAGACAAACTTCTCGTTCTTTTGATAAGGAGTATCCACATATGAACGAGCATACTTCGACAAAGCCTCGAAGTCAGAAATATAGTCAAGAACTGGGCAACCATTCTTTTTAAGCTCCACGAATCTCTTAAACAAAACAGACTTTTGCATGGTGGAGATAAATTATGCTTCAAAGTTAGTTTGATACAATTCCCATGAAATATCCTCTTAAGGAGTCTCAAGTGTGACAGAGTTCCACCATTCCATTGCTCTGCCCACTAACTGCCTTGATGCAAGTTTCCTCTTTGTTCCATCATCAATGCCCAAGTCCTTGAAGATTTGAATACAAGTATCCATTCACCTTTGAACCTCTTTAACTGGTTCAGTGCCTTTGAACTGTTTCCCTCTCAATGATGTAAAGTCTTTGCATAGCTTTGCAAATTCTACAGCTCTAGGCATTGGAACTCAAACCTCAACCGTAGCAGCCCCTGGAGTAGGGTTCCTTCGAAGGCATGCTTCCATCATAGCTTCAAACATGGCTGGGTAATCAGGTGCCCCGCCATTACCCCCTCTAGGCACAGCTTCTTCCCTAGCAGAATGTCACGTATAGCGTCGACTCATTCTAAATCTGCAAATTAGACTGATTAGCCACTTTCAAGAAAACTGCTAAAAGAAGTACAAATGCTACTACACTATATAGTATCATATAGTATACATCCAACTGAAATCTACAAGTACGTTTCTCATACGTGATTACATTCTTGAACTTTAGCCACAATCAATGACTAGAGCACTGATACTAAATGTGATGATCGCCCACAACCCCCGCACTATGCAAGAGGAATAATGCACTGAAAGGTGTGTTAGGCAGCTATGGACGATCATCAAGGTATTATATATAAGCAGAACCGGTCGTAAACTCACAACGCAAGGATAAAATATAATAGAATATATACAACAGGTAGTGATAGTAAAGTAGAAAAACACTAAACTTTCATGACAACTAGAAAGTATTTCCCATACACGTTGATAACAACAATAGTGTTTGTACAATTTTCCTCACTACAGCACTCAAAGAAATAGCAAACAGCGGAAATCCAATTTTTAGATAGTAGTAAACTTGTACGTGAGCGTCCTGCTCGCCATCGATCAGCATCGTCGTCCTCACTAAAGCATCATATGTCACATGCTACTCAGTCTGCCATCCACAACCGGATGAACAGCCCAAGGTAGTAAGAGGAAACATAAAACCATGAGTCAGACAACAGTCTTAGTGAGCGATAAAACAGCTAACAAACTTCAACAATAAAGTATATGAGGATGGGTAAATAAACATCTAATCTACCCCACTCGAGAGAAGAACTTATACCTGCTATCCCCACACCTGACAGTGATAGCCTTTACGATCCATACATCCAAAAGAATAACAATCCAGTCATGGAAATCAGAAAAACCATTCATACATGGAAAAAGCAGTTCAACCATCATCATAACAAAGCATTCAAGTGTCCATGACTGACTCTGGCTATCACCGCCAATCTTGCTTTGAAACCACCGTTATCATATGACTGGCTAACAATTCGCCATCAATTGTCAAGGACCATACTCGACGCCCCGGTTCTAGCAAAACTGCGCATGCTATACTCAACACGTGTTACACGCTATAATCAACACGTGTCTAGGCCATACACGAAGCCCAGGGAAATCAAACTACAATTCGTTTTCAATTGTACCCCGGCTTTGAGTCCGCTAGAACCTACAACGGAAATTCCTCGGCCTCCTCATCTCTAGTCATTATCAATTACGACTATTAATTAGCTCAGAACACTTTAGAGCCATTGCTTCACACGAACTCAATACATCCTTGAGTCATTTCCACATTCGTCACATCCGACGAACAATTCACCTCACTTTGCCATTCCTCCATGGAATTCACTTCGAAGTCACACCATCGTCGAGCCAATTACATCACTGTGTTGCGGCTAGGGTTTGGGGGTTGCCCCAAAAAATAATAATTTAAAAGCACTTTTTCTTCAAATCTGGGCCGTACCCGAAAATATAAATTTTCAGAAAACGACCCTGTGACCGACCCCTGGTCATGTTCGACCGAACCCTCACCTGGGTGTACGACCGACCCGCCTTGCTTGACCCAAGATACTGCTCGATCTACCCACCATCAACATGTAGACCGACTGACCAATCCACCTTGAGTACGACCGACCCAAATTTCCTCCAACCCAGAATCTTCAGATCTGTTCGACTGACCCTCACTCGGACCGAACCGACCCAGATGAGATCAACCGACCTGGGCTTGATTTCTGACTTGTTCTCTAAGACACTTTTATGGGACCGACCCACCATGTTCGACCGACCCACTATGTTCGTCCGACCATCATGTTCGACCCAAAACATGCATCCTCCAATGCAACTCCAATTTCGAACAAAAATTCACCAAAACGATTCGTTCGGCGAAACCAGGTCATCTAATGCATCCAATTTGATCACAAGCATGATATGAAATCAACAATAATACCAATATGACAATTCCCTCAACAAACATGTAAAATTCACCAAAATCACCATAAATGTACATATGAGCAAAACCATGGAACTAACTTGCACATTCACATGAAATGTCATAGAAATTACCTATCTAAACTTGCTAAATCGGAACATAGGGTGATCTATATGAAAATGAACTTACTAATAAATAGATCCAAGGAAAAACACTTGAATTTGATGAAAAACATGATCAACTACTCATACACTTCATTGAATCCATGTTAGAGATGTAATCCACTCACCGATTCTCCCATACAAGCAAAAATCAATGAAATAGGAATCCGAACAGCGAGCACTTCACACCAAACACCTTGTGAATCCTTGCCTCAACTGATGTAGATCTAGCCTCTAATGGCGTAGATATATGATTTCCCTCCTTGGATTTGGATTATTAATAGTGGAAATGTGTTAGAGGAACGAGGAACACAAGGCCTCCAAATGAGAGAATGGAAATCTAAAACCATTTCCCATATCCCTTACCTCTTATTTATAGTTTCCACCAACCCACTAATGGGCCTCTCCAAATCAGCCCATTAAGGCTCCCTAAACCTGAATAGCCAACTGAAAAACCTTAAAACAGTGATTCCTCCCAAACTGCTGAACCAAATCCTTAATGTAACCACTCTATGTAAAGGCAATCATCATTTCCTTTCCAATGGCATAGGTCTCACCCCTCTGATTCGACCCGAGTCAAAAGTTATGCCCTGTACAAGACTGAAAAGGGCAAATTGATTACAAACAAAATTAGTAAAAATTATGGACATGCCTCACATCCCCATAAGCAACATGTTAAAAGATGAGAATGATCCAACCCTCAGGGAATAAAATAAAAATATTTTACGATCTTCCGACATGTAAAATGTGGGCTGTTACATTACTTTTTGGATGCTTTAACCCTGCCCCCTCTGATTTGGGCATGGAGAAAGACTAACACATCATCCACCTTCGGGGGATGCCTCGTCTTGACCAATTTGGCGATAACGAGAGATTGAATCCGTTTACAGTCTGACACCTTTCGGGTTTCCTTTTAGATTCCGAAAGGAGGGTTTTCCATATCTCAGAACATGTCTAATAATTTTTTTCCTAAAGATTTTTACCGAATTCACTTTGATTTTTTTCATAAATTCTCGTAATTGGCCTCTGACTGATGAATCTAATGATGGTTTCCCTGAGGACCCTGTAGGAGCTAGTCTCGTGTTCATTTATTATATAGTAGTGGCAATTGGGCCCTCCTGTTTTTCTTTCATACTTGGGCTTTTTCTTCGTGAGTGGCCAATAGTTGAGTTCGTGTTTGGTTAGGAAGTAAATATTTTCCATTGAAGTAGCGAAGTAGTATCCCTTGGGTAACCCTGGTGTACACTCCCCTTCTCGCTGCTGGGGTTTAACCTTTTTGTGACTCAGCCTAGTTGTTGTGCCTACGCCTTCATTCTCTCCTTCGAAAACATGCTGAGGTTGAGATGTTATCTCTTCAGACCATTTGTTGACGAAGTGGTCGAAATCGTCCATTATTTCTTGTTCAAGCGTCATTTCCTTACTTTTCTTAGGGGGGTTTTCTTTAGGTGAGAAAAGATGCTAATACCCTTGGATGTAAATCCATTTGGGGGAGGCGCTAGGGTTTGCCCTATTTGGGAATAACTATAATTTTCGATATCGGGGGCGTATTGTCCATTTCCTTTTTTCTCTTTATTACGCGTAAAGTTTCTACTCTCAACCTTAGTTCTTCCACTGCTCTTGAGTCTATAATTTCCAACTCATCCATTTGAGACTCTGAAGGTTTTCATCGGGGCCTCCTACCCATAATCTTGCTTTTTCAAGGCCTTAGTCCAATCCGGGATAGAACAACACAGGTAGATGTGTGGCTATCAACCACAATGTTGGAGGTTCAAGCGCCTCCCACTGGCGCCAAAATGTTACAATATTTTTCGTTAACACCGGAAATGAGTCGACAGGACCTGATCTAAAGGGAAAAGTAGGTTATTCGGCTTTTGCGAGTCAAATTGGATCGCCATCCCTTGGAACCAAGATCTGGAGCGGTAGAATTGCTAAAAATTATCAGGAGGGGTCTAAACTCAGGGAAAGAGGTTTTCTTTTCTCCAGTTCGTGGGGATATTTGGACGAGGATCTATGTCTATCTAGAAAACAAACAATAAATTGCAATAATGATAATTAGAAACGATATGTTGAACTCACAGAACCGTATTCCGCATGTAGATTCCACTTTTATTAATCTTTGATTTGACAAATTCCTCTCTGTATTAGACTTTTTTCAAAAAGAACAGGAATACAAGAGAAAATTGGAAAACTCAGAATCCATCCATTTTATCTAGCTCTTAGGTTCCTATTTATAGAGAATTTGAGGCCTCTTCCACTATTGGGATATTGGTCCTGTAGGGGCCTTTGCCAACCACTTTTCTCGGACGTTTGGCTCTCGGTCGTCTTCGGAGTGCTAATTGTAGTCTTTGAAGCGGGGGTCTCAGTCACTTGAGGCTTTTTTGGGATAAATACGGGCTTGTCGATGCGGTGGACTTCGGCTGTATTTGAACCCTTGGTAACAGATCCTGGGTTAGGCTCTCGGGCGTAAGCTTTCGGATGTAGGCTTCCGGCTTTATCGTGAATATTTAAAGGAGCTTATCCTCATGATGTACAAAGATAACTGCCAATCCGAAACCGTTGTTGGTTTCTGCACTAGGTTGACTAGTACGGGTAACCTGTATCCCTGCTTGAGTCCCAGTTAGCCTTTCGGTGGATCTTTTGAGATAACCTGGTTTTTTAGGAGGTAGCTTTCGATGATGTTTCCGTTATTTGTGAATGCATCCTTTTGGCGTCTATACGGAAGGTGCTTCGAAAGCTGGTTTTGGATGTTCCTTGCATTCTTCTGGTTTGGCTCCTTTGATACTCTCGCCTTCAGATGTATCGGTATTTGGCAGGTTAATAGTAATAACCCTTCCGAGCTTTAAGGAGGGGAGATCATGCCTTCTTTCTTATTTCTTGTCTTAGGTGGCCTTTCGATACCGAATTCCCTGTCAGATAGGCCCCATCGAAAGTATCTTGTCGGATGCACTTTGATGGCGTTTTATAGTCTTAGTGAAACACCCCACGTCCATTAATGTCACTCACTAAGGGAATGCATTAAGTTTCGTGAAGCGCTATAGGTAAACAAACACAAAATAATTACAAGATAGATATAAATAAGGCAGTAGCGGGAAATTTAAATTTTATTTCAAAACATAAGTCATAATACCGTGGTCCACAATCTCATAAGTCACAAAAACCATTACAATAAAAATACTTCTGTCTTGCACCATCAGAGTACATAAGTAAATAAAAAGCATCATTTCCCCAATAAAAGATTTAAGCTATAGTAGAGTCAAGAACTTAAGCCATACTTCAGAAGTAGCTCATAGCAAGGATGATATCTGATTCCTGGTTAAGTCTGAGTGTTTCCTTCCTGAGAACCTGGGGGGAAACGGAAGAAAGAAGGAGAAATAACAGGGTCAGCCATAAAGTCTGGCGAGTCTGGTTACTTTTAGCCAGTAGATAATTAAAAGCAACATGATAAGAATATAAAGTGGATAAGAGAGAGATCACTACATAAATTGCAGGTGTGACAAGATAAGCAAGTTAAGGTATATGTGCCTCACTAATGATTACTCTGCATTATTACTAGTATAACTTGAAATGAAATGATTCCTTTCACTATAAGATGGTAGGCTTAGGTCATACGTCCAAGTATCCCTAACCACTACCCTAATCGATTGGCTCCCTACCTTGTAGATATCCTGTGCTGGCCCCACGGTAGGAGGTATCACTTCTTAAAGTGACAACCTATGGTGTGCAAAATCACATCTACTGGTGTCACGGTCGACTTAGCCCCCTCTGCCCGGCCCATGCACACGCATGTCCTCGGTCGGTTTGCGCCGCTCACACCAACCGCCTCGTTTGAATCTCTTACAATCAGTCAGTAAGCGTGCCCCTTCTTCGCCTAGTACAGAGGTCTTTACTTGATACTACTTTGGGTTACTGACTGAAATGGGTTCCTCTCAATATGATACAAGCTCTCCCCCTTGTCTTGTATCCCCACTAGGTTTTTCTACTGACTATGTATACCCTTAGGTGTCTTTAATTACATAGGCCTATACAAGTTATGCTTACGCTAAAGGGTGTCTTTAATTACATAACTTTATTACATCATCTACCGGTTATGTATACCACTTAGGTGTCTTTAATTACACAACCTTGTTACAATATCTACTGGTTATGTATAACACTAGGTGTCTTTACTTACATAACCTTATTGGGTTAAGTATGTGGGCCTATATATATTACCCATCCCCTCTAATTTATTTAACCCACCACTACCCATCCAATTTTACTTAACCCTAACTTAAGCCCATAATCATATTAAATTAGGTTAAGTACTCCATTTCTTTACCATGTCCAATTATGGTTAAAATGGGCTAGACCTCCCACATTAGGCCTACAACGTGTGGATGCTGGATATGTTGGTCGGGTCCGGGTAGTCTTATTCCACAGTTGGGCCTAACCTCGTGTCTTAGCCCGATTCGTATTTGTGTACTTAGTGTAAAACCCCATAATTTTAAAATGGGACATAAGAGATAATTAAAGAATAATTAGTTATTAAAAGAAAAATTAGGTGAAATGAGTTAAGCCATTGCGTTCATCTCGGGATTTTGCTTGAGATAGAGTCCAAGTTTGCGTAAAACGGATATTGTATGAAGGAGATATTGAGGAACGAAGTTAGGCAGAAAACCCGAAAACAAGCCAGAATACACTGGCGCACTTGTGAAGTGCGCCAGTACAAAAATGCACTGGCGCACCTGCCAAGTACGGCCATACCGAAGGCAGTCCAGCACAACATTCTGGAGTGTTCTGTAATGACGTGTCTTTTTCTGATTTGCTGGATGACCTATCTTCGAGCTGCGTGACTCTGATGACTCCTAGGTTGATCTAAAGGCTAGAATTAATCCTAGACATCTATATATATGTAGCTAAACCTAAGCCCTAACCTCGTAACCCTAAACTATGGTGCTGTCATGTTGTTCATCTACAAGCTAGCCTAGCCTCCTTCATCTTCTCCAAACTAGAAATCAAGTTAGAGAGCTCTAAATCAAATCCAAACTAGAAATCAATTAGAAGAACTTCAAACCAAAAGGCTACATCAAAGGATTAGCTTAACAAATTCAGAAATCAGATCCCAGAATTCAAGACCCGTCCTTTTTCTACGAGTTCTAGTCACCTTTAGGTTTAAATAAATGAATGTGGATTATGAAAGACTGTGATTTGGGTATATGTAGTAGATCTAATCCTTTATGCAAGTATGTTATGTCAATTTCTCTAAAATCAACGCTATGGGTATAATTATTTTAGGTTTAGAGATTTAAAAGTAATCATGTTATGAATATGAATTGGATATGCTCTTGTAATTAAAAACAACTTGGATTTATCATACTTTGTGGATCTAAAATATTCTATGGCTTAGATCTCAACGTTCATCATAATTAGATCTATTGTAAATCCTTAATATATGGCATCTTAACTTGTATATGTCAGATCTAATTTCTTTAGATCTAATCCTTTTGGGGTTAGTTCCTCATGTTACATATGCGGATCTTACCTTTTCCCTAAGTTAGTGGTTGATCTGATATTACCATTTTTTAGATAATTGAACCTTTGTTTTGATCTAGAACATCATATTTTGATTTATTGAGATATGTTATTATGGGACATAAGAATTATTATTTGGATCTAGACCATTATGTTAATCTAACTTTTGAATCAAAACAAGTTGCAATGTCACCCTTACTATACAAGATCTAAGTAATTGGGCACCTAATGTTAATATGAATCTGCTATGAACTTGACATGTGAATCCACCATTATGCCACCTTAATTATGATAGATCCAATTAAGAGACATTTAGATCTCATCATGCTTGATTAGACATTGGATTGCATAAGTTATCAGTTTTAAATATCCGCATCGTTATGATAATTACATGTCCTTTCACTTGGTTAACATGCCAGTATGTTTATGTCAATATAAGTTGAGATTGTCATGGCTATCATATTCCCTTTTTATTGTTATAGCTAGGCTTCTTCATAGCCTAGATGCCATCAAAATGCGTGCGAATACGTTAGATAGGAAATGGGGAAAAGGAGTTTATAATTGGCATGTAAATTTTTATATGAATTGATGTGTAACCCAAATTGTTAATAAAATAGGTATTGAAACCTATAAAAGGAAAAGATTAATTAATTAAAATTAATTAAAATTAATTAATGAAAAGTGGAATGTTTAGCAATTAAAATTTAAAATTAAATTAACACTTATGACACCAGGTTAGGTTGCATTAGTGGTGGAAGTCTGCCCGGACCCGACCGGCATATCCAGCAGCCACTAATGTTGAACCTAATGTGAGAGGTCTAACTGTGTGAATACGACATGGGCTAAGACACGAGGTTAGACCTAACTGTGGAATAAGACTGCCCGGACCCGACCGGCATATCCAGCATCCACACGTTGTAGACCTAATGTGGGAGGTCTAGCCCAATATAACCATAAATGGACATGGTAATGAATTGGACTACTTAACCAAATATAATCCATTGGGGTCGTGTGAACTTAGACTTAAGTTGAGGTTAAGTAAACTTGATTTAGTAAAAAGAGAGGGTTAAGTAAATCTCCGGTAGGTGGGTAATATTAATGTGTGTGTGTGTGTGTGTATATATATATATATATATATATATATACATAGGCCCACAAACTTAACCATTAAATAAACGTGCTTGAATCAGTGGGAGGGTTAGTACATCTAGGTTTGGTGGGTAATATTTGTATATATAGGCCAAGAAACTTAACCATTATAGAGTTATGTAATTAAAGATCACCCTTTAGGGTATACATAACTAGCATAGGGCTATGTAATTAAAGATCACCCTTTTTGGGTATACATAGTCAGTAGAAAGCCTAGTGGGGATACAAGACAAAGGGGAGAGCTTGTATCATATTGCTTGGGAGTTATGTAATCAAAGATCACCCTTTATGGTATACATAACTAGTATAGGGCTATGTAATTAAAGATCACCCTTTTTGGGTATACCTAGTCAGTGGAAAACCTAATGGGGATACAAGACAAAGTGATAGCTTGTATTATATTGTGTGCGACCCATTTCAGTCAGTAACCCGTAGTTGGTATCAGAGTAGAGAACTCCGTACTAAGCGAAGAAGGGGCACGCTTACTGATTGATTATAAGCAACCCAAACGAGACGGATGGTGGGAACGACACAAACCGACCTAGGACATGTGCGTGCAATGGCCGGGCAGAGAGGGACAAGACGACCGTGATACCAGTAGATAGACCTGTGTACATCTTAGGTTGCCACTTTAGGGAAGTGATACCCCCTGCTGTGGGGCCAGCACTAGACATCTACAGAGTAGAGAGCCGATCCATTAGGGTAGTGGTTAGGGTATACCCGAACGTATTCCCTAAGTCTACCAGCTCATAGCGGAAGGGATCATCTCATCTTGATTATACTAGTAATAGTGTAGAGTACTTTTTAGTGAAGCATATATACACCTCACCTTATCTTCCTTGTCACACCTACCATCTGTACAAAGAACCCTCTTATCCACTTTATATGCCTATCATGTTTACCTTTATTTATTTACTGGCTAAAAGTTACTAGACTCGCCAGACTTTATGTATGACCTTTTTTTCCTTCTCTCTTCCATCCCCCTCCCCCTAGGTTCCCAGGGAGGAATCACCCAAGCTTAGTCAGGATTCAGATATCAACTTGCTAGGAGCTACTTCTGAAGTATGGCTAGAATCTCTGTCTCTGCTATGGCATACTCTTTTAACTGGGGAATAATGTTTTCTTTTAATTCCTATGTACTCTAATTATGCAAGACAGAAGTATTTTGTTGTAATGGTTTTATGACTCATGGTATTGTGAAACAAGGTATTTTGGTGATTTAATAAAATTGTTTATTTCCACTGCAAAAAAATTTATATCTGTCTTGTAATATTCTTTGTCTGTTTACCTAAACGCTTCACAAAACTTAATGCATTCCCTTTGTGAATGACATTACCGGATGTGGGGTGTTACACTTGGTATCAGAGCTGAAGGTTACAAGATTGGATAAAGTTTTTGAAAATTATTTTCAAAAAGGTTTTAAAAGAAAAGCCTATTTTGAAAAACATATTCCCTAAAGCCATATGTAATATCTCTCGATTCTCCGCTTGATTCCTTTTTCCTTTTTTTGTCTGGGGAACCGATTCTTCTTGAAAGGTGTCCCCATTCCAGCATGATGCCGTAGGCATGTTTAGCACATGTCGAAGGGCAATGAAGTGCCTAACGTCCATCCGTAGCCGCAGTGGTTTCACCTGCGGTTAATTTTCTCGAGCTTCGTAAGGATTTCCGTGCGATGGAGGAAACTTTCGAAAGACTTGTTAACTTGTTACACAAACGTGGGTAAAAAGGTGTATAAGGAAGTTAGGGCTAAGGAGCACAGCCCAAGGATGAGTAAAAGGTATGGCCCTAGAAAAGACAGCAACAACAACAGAAGAAGGGCGGAAAAAAATGACAAGGCTAAGGATAAGGGGAAGTGCCATAGTTGTGGGCGAGAGGGTCACATGGCCAAGGACTGCAGGAAAAGGAAGAATGCTTGCTTCGTTTGTGGAGAGGATGGATACTATTCCGGGGGAGTGCCCAAGGAAGCAAGGGCAATGTCAAAGGACAGGAATGCTCTTGTGGCTAGTTTATCCATGATTTGGTGGGGTTTTAGAATATATGTGTTAGGCGTCGAATTTGAGTGCGACGCACATCTTGTTTTAAGGGCTAGGGGTTTATTCTAGGGATGGGTTGGCTTACCACATATGGTGCCATTCTGGGCGGTGAGAGGAGGGTCGTTAAGCTTCTAACGTGTCATTCGGGGAACCTTGGAATTTCTTGTGACCCACAAGGGTCTGTCATGCTTAGTTTCCTAGAGTCTCTTGAGGCGTCTATCGATGACCTGCGATCGGCACCAGCAGTCCATGAGTATCCTGATGTCTTAGACGAGGTTCGGGGATTACCCCCGAGGCGCTAGATTGATTTCCGTATATACCTAGTGGACAATGCAAAGCCATTTGAATTACCTATGCGCCATATGGCTCCTAAAAGAAAGAGGGAACTTGATAAGCAAGCGGCGGGTCTACTGGAGAAGAGGTTTGATAGGTGAATCATATCAGGATGAGAAACCTATTGAAGACAGTCCTTGAGGAAGCCCATCATTCCAAGATGACTATTCATCCAAGTGGAGATAAAATGTATAGCGGGGCCAAACTTGCGAAAGGAAGTGAAAATAAAGAACGAAGTAATGATTGGATGAGTTCATACTTGCATACTTGGATCGAAGGTTAAGAAGCTACGCAAACGAGAAGTCTAGTTGATGAAGGTCTAGTGGGGAGACAACCAAGAAGATGCAACTTGGGAAACCAAAGACAAGACTTTTACGCTTCGTACCCTTTCATTTTCAAGGGAACGATCTTAACTTCTCTTTCAAAAGCTTTTATTCGCATTTGCTTCTATCATCTGAGTATATCCTATCGATCGAATCTTCGAGGTAGGAAATTCCATGATTGTAAACACGTGTTTGAGACATGTTATGTTTGATGGATGCAAGTGGATGCAAGTATTTTCTAGTGGTTTCCTGTGGATGCATATACACACACATTAGGCACTAAGATCGGCTCAATCACTCTCATACTGCATATGGATGTGTGTGCATTTTTCTTTTCTTTTATGATGGAGATGGATGAACTAGCATATGGATGTTGCATATGGACGAATGAGTGTGCACATATGTAGAGATTATATGTAATAATAGATTTATTTGCACATATTGAATTCATCGCACTAACATACATTGCACTAAGGAGGTCAACTGAATCAGTAGACCACCTGATTTTTGCATTAGATAAGGACATATAAACACACTATGCATTTAAACACGAAAGCATTAGAAATCTTTTTAAGGACAATGGATGCCTAAGGTTGATGGTTAAGTAGATGGATGTTGGTTGGTAGGATACATTCTTCTTAACTTGGAGATTTGAGGGACAAAATCCTTTAAGTAAGGGGGAATGTAACACCCCGTAGTTTTAAAATGGGACATAAGAGATAATTAAAGAATAATTAATTATTAAAAGAAAAATTAGGTGAAACGGGTTAAGCCATTGCGTTCGTCTCAGAATTCTGCTTGAGATAGAGTTTGAGTTTGCATAAAATGGATATCGTATGAAGGTGATATGGACGAACGAAGTTAGGCAGAAAAACCAGAAATAGACCAGAATACACTGGCTCACTTGTGAAGTGCTCCAGTACAAAAATGCACTGGCGCACCTGGCAAGTGCGCCCATACCGAGGGCAGTCCAGCATAACATTCTAGAGTGTTCTGTGATGACATGTTTTTTTTCTGATTTGCTGGACGACCTGTCTTCGAGCTGTGTGACTCTGATGACTCCTAGGTTGATCTAAAGGCAATAATTAATCCTAGACATCTATATATATGTAGCTAAACCTAAAAGCTAACCTCATAACCATAAACTATGGTGTCGTCATGCTGTTCATCTACAAGCTAGCCTAGCCTCCTTCATCTTCTCCAAACTAGAAATCAAGTTAGAGGGCTCCAAATCAAATCCAAACTAGAAATCAATTAGAATAACTTCAAAATAAAAGGCCACATCAAAGGATTAGCTTGATAAATTCAGAAATCAGATCCCAGAATTCAAGACCCGTCCTTTTTCTATGAGTTCCAGTCACTTTTAGGTTTAAATAAATGAACGTGGATTATGAAAGACTGTGATTTGGGTATATGTAGTAGATCTGATCCTTTTTGCAAGTATGTTATGTCAATTTCTCTAAAATCAACGCTATGGGTATAATTTTTTGTAGGTTTAGAGATTTAAAAATACCATGTTATGAATATGAATTGGATATGAATTGGATATGCTTTTGTAATTAAAAACAACTTGGATTTATCATATTTTGTGGATCTAAAATATTCTACGACTTAGATCTCAACGTTCATCATAATTAGATCTATTGTAAATCCTTAATCTATGGCATCTTTGGGATCTTAACTTGTATATGTTAGATCTAATTTCTTTATACCTAATCCTTTTGGGGTTAGTTCATCATGTTACATATGCGGATCTCACCTTTTCCCTAAGTTTGTGGTTGATTTGAGATTACCATTTTCTAGATAATTGAACCTTTTTTTGGATCTAGAAAATTATATATTGATTTACTGAGATCTATTATTATGGGACATAAGAATTATTATTTGGATCTAGACGATTACGTTAATCTAACTTTTGAATCAAAACATGTTGCAATGTCACCCTTACTATGCTAGATCTAAAGAATTGGGCACCTAATGTTAATATGAATCTGCTATGAACTTGACAGGTGAATCCACCTTTATACCACCTTAATTATGCTAGATCCAATTAGGAGACATTTAGATCTCATCATGCTTGATTTGACATTGGATTGCATAAGTTAACAGTTTTGAATATCCGCACCATTATGATAATTACATTTCCTTTCACTTGATTACCATGCCAGTATGTTTATGTCAATATAAGTTGAGATTGTCATGATTATCATATTCCCTTTTTATTGTTATAGCTAGGCTACTTCATAGCCTAGATGCCATCAAAATGCGTGCAAATACGTTAGATAGGAAATGGGGAAAAGGAGTTTATAATTGGCATGTAAATCTTTATATGAATTGATGTGTAGCCCAAATTGTTAATAAAATAGGTATTGACACCTATAAAAGGAAAGGATTAATTAATTAAAATTAATTAATCAAAAGTGGAATGTTTAGCAATTAAAATTTGAAATTAAATTAACACTTATGACACGAGGTTAGGTTACATTAGTGGTGGAAGTCTGCCCGGACCCGACCGACATATCCAACAGCCGGTAATGTTGAACCTAGTGTGAGAGGTCTAAGTACGTGAGTATGACATAGGCTAAGACACGAAGTTAGGCCTAACTGTGGAAAAAGACTGCCCGGGCCCGACCGGCATATCCAGCATCCACACGTTGTAGGCCTAATGTGGGAGGTCTAGCCCAATATAACCATAAATGGACATGGTAATGAATTGGACTACTTAACCAAATATAATCCATAGGGATCGTGTGAACTTAGACTTAAGTTGAGGTTAAGTAAACTTTATTTTGTAAAAAGCGAGTGTTAAGTAAATCTCGGGTAGATGGGTAATATTAGTGTGTGTGTGTGTATATATATATATATATAAGCCCACAAACTTAGTCATTAAATAAACATGCTTGAATCAGTGAGAGGGTTAAGTACATCTAGGGTTGGAGGGTAATATTTGTATATGTATATAGGCCTAGAAACTTAACCATTATAGAGTTATGTAATTAAAGATCACGCTTTAGGGTATACATAACTAGTATAGGGTTATATAATAAAAGATCACCCTTTTTGGGTATACATAGTCAGTAGAAAGCCTAGTGGGGATACAAGACGAAGGGGAGAGCTTGTATCATATTGTATGGGAGTTATGTAATTAAATATCACCCTTTAGGGTATACATAACTAGTATAGGGCTATGTAATTAAAGATCAACCTTTTTGGGTATACATAGTCAGTAGAAAGCCTAGTAGGGATACAAGACAAAGGGACAGCTTGTATCATATTATGTGGGACCCATTTCAGTCAGTAACCCGTAGTTGGTATCAGAGTAGAGAACTCCGCACTAGGCGGAGAAGGGGCATGCTTACTGATTGATTACAAGCGATCCAAACGAGACGGATCGTGGGAACGGCGTAAACCGACCTGGGACATGTGCGTGCATAGGGGGACAAGACGACCGTGACACCAGTAGGTAGACCTGTGTACATCTTGGGTTGCCACTTTAGGGAAGTGATACCCCCTACTGTGGGGCCAGCACAGGACATCTACAGAGTAGAGAGCCGATCGATTAGGGTAGTGGTTAGGGTATACTCGGAAGTATGCCCAAAGTCTGCCAGCTCATAGTGGAAGGGATCATCTCATCGTGATTATACTAGTAATAGTGTAGAGTACTTTTTAGTGAAGCATATATACACCTTACCTTATCTGCCTTGTCACACCTGCTATCTGTACAAAGAACCCTATTATCCACTTTATATGCCTATCATGTTTACCTTTATTTATTTACTGGCTAAAAGTTACTAGACTCGCCAGACTTTATGTCTGACCCCTTTTTCCTTCTTTCTTCCGTTCCCTCCCCAAGGTTCCAAGGGAGGAATCACCCAAGCTTAGTCGAGATTCGGATATCAACTTATTAGGAGCTACTTCTGAAGTATGGCTAGAATCTATGTCTCTGCTATGACTTACTCTTTTAACTGGGGAATAATGTTTTCTTTTAATTCCTATGTACTCTGATTATGCAAGGCAGAAGTATTTTGTTGTAATGGTTTTACGACTCATGGTATTGTGAAACAAGGTATTTTGGTGATATAATAAAGTTGTTTATTTCCACTGCAAAATTTTTTATATTTGTCTTGTAATATTTTTTGTCTGTTTACCTAAACGCTTCACAAAACTTAATGCATTGCCTTTGTGAGTGACATTAACGGACGTGGGCTGTTGCACTTAAACCTCCCACATTAGGTTCAACATTAATGGCTTCTGGATATGCCGGTCGGGTCCAGGCAGACTTCACCACTAATGTAACCTAACCTCGTGTCATAAGTATAATTTATAATTCCTAATTGTAAATTATTAACATTCCAAATTAATCCAAATCTACCTATGTCATTATAGGTAACTATTTCTATGTTTTCCCCATTTGATTTACATGTCCCATTTCCTATTAAATATTACATAAATCATGCCAATTATAATCCTTTTTCCCCGTAATCTCTCTAACGTATTCGTACATATTTTGGCGGCATCTTGGCTATAAAGTAGCCTAGCTATAAAAATAAAAAGGGAATATGACAAGGGTGATAGTTTCAACATGTCGTGGCATAAACATGAACATAAACTGGCATAGTAACAAAGTGAATGGACATGTGATTAACATCATAATAAAGTGGACATAACTAATAACTTGTAGCAATCACTATGATGTTTAAGCAAGCATAATGAGATCTAGATTTAACAATAGGTGTCCAATTACCTAGATCTAGCATAGTAAGGGTGACATAGCAACATGTTTAGATCAAAAGGTAGATTCACATGTCAAGTTTACAACATATATTAATGTATCACAATAGGACAGGTGAAAGGTGGCTAACACAAAGGTCTAGATTCAAGTAATGTCACAATTATCCAAATTAATAGATGTACTTCCATCGTAACACGGTTACAAGTCAAGATCCATATAAACATCATAATCGAGTCACCACAATTATATTGGATCTAAGAAGTTAGATTTGTCATAACATAGGACAGAATTTCATATTAACACAGAATCATACTTTACAACATATCCAATTCATTGTCTACCAAAGCATACTTTTATTTATCTAAACCTAAAAGTAATCTAGAAACTCACAGTGTTATGTTTAAAGAATTTAGGAAGAATGGATCTTGAATTTCTGAATTGGATTTGTAGAGTATGTTGTTGTTGAAACGGTTCAGTTCGCACTGCAGTAGCATATGGCCTCCATGACTCCCAATGAAGAGAATATGACAAATATATATAACTGCCAGACCCCCTAAAATCAAGTGCCACCTCATCTCTAGGGGTGTCGATACCCCTGTGGGTGGGTCGACCCCTAGGTCGACACCCCTCTAGGGGGGTCGACCCCCCAGAGCGGGAATTTTGCCGCTCAGAGGAATTTTACAAATTTGAATCCTCTGGATAGGATTCTGACTCATCTCTGACTCAACTGTGACTCATGCATATATATAAAATATTTCTATGCGTATACAAACTTAAAACTCTCATAACTTCTTCATATATTGTTCGTTTTACGCAAACCAAATGTCTATCTTGACCAGAATTTCAAGACGGACGCAATGGTCCGTTTCCTCTAATTATGAACATTAAATTAATTAGTATTTTATTGTCTTTAATGTCGTTAAAAATTCGGGGTGTTACACTCAGATCCCCTTCCCTTTGGGAAGGTGCTGGTTTGTGCTGCTTTCCCACTATTTTCTTCGGCTTTCAGTTCAATCTATTGCTTGGCTTTCTATTTTCAGGAGACCTTTTTGTGGCCGTATTCTTCCGAGACCCCTTCGTTGCCAACTAGTCTTGGAGTTAATTTTATTAGTAACACCGTTTAACCCTAAATCGTGATTTCTCCTTCTTCGCTGACACTGGCGAAGAAGAATCGCCCCCTTCACAACCTTCTCCTGCCATACCACATATAGTAGCTCAATCTACGAGGGTCTTCTCCTTTGTCACAACTTCTATCATGGTCCCCACTAGAGCTCTGGATTCGCTATCGGATTCACTACAACAGATCCACCAGTGGGCAATACCTCTTGCTGGTGAGTTTGTCCATGTCATCACTCCTCTAACTTCCAAGCTAGCTGCGGCTATGGCAACTCAACTCAGTAGCGACAGTATAGTGGGTGATGAACGAGGCACAATATGTTGATAATAACAGTGGTATTCAATGTTTGGGTGTTAATCGTGTATCATTGGATCATTGTTCTGGTGGAGTTATTTTGGGTGATGGCTGTGTTTTGGCTTCAGATGCTGGTCAGCTTTGTGTAGGTGCAACCACTCTCCCTAACTCTCCTTTGCCTTGCCTGGATGATGTTCGATCGAATGCCCCACATAAACCATCACTGCCTGCATTTTCTTTTAATCAGCCACGACTTAATTCATCTGCTTTTCTACATGCCATGTATTAAAAACAACTGCAAATGAATCGAGTTGTGTTGCCAAACCTTCATGGTTCTCCATTCTTAAAACGTTGCTAAAGAACGTTAGCACGTTCGTGCCAATTGCTTTCAATAAGCAGGTCATTGATGGGGTTAGTGTGCTCCCTCGTGAAGTAATTGACAGTGGTGTGAGTTACTGGTGCGATCACCTTGTCATATTCTTCTTGGATGTATCAACGGAATATAATGAAGTTCATACATAATGTCTTCGTGTTTGGAAGCCAAGTGGTAAATTGCATGTCCAACTATATAGGTCTCTGTTCTACTTCCACTTCTCCAATAATCAAGACCGTCTTCATGCAATTGAATCTAATCCTCTAATTATAGAGGGAAAACCATTTATCATCAAACCGTGGAGTATCGGGACTGATAAAGTGAGAGAACAAGTGTGATCAATTACTGTGTGGGCAACATTCACTAACATCCCCTCAATTCTTCAACCATTAATTAGTCTTAATTGGCTATCCTTATTAGTGATTTCAGATGTTTTGGTGCTACGACGAAGACACGTAAAAACCTTTTGCCTTCTAGAGCGCTAATAGAGATAATCCTAACCAAGCCATTTCCAGAGAAGCTCAAAGTCAGAATTGCTGGAGGGGTAGATATGGAAATTGACGTTCCATATAGATGGAAATCGGATATTTGCATCACATGCCATTCCTTTGGCCACTTATCATCTACACGTCCTAATGCAAGTCTACCTGACATTGTTAGGCCTTCTCTTCTGAAGCCTAAATTGGTGTGAATCCTGAAGACACATGTGCCCATGGAACCTGTATTGTCTGTAGTAATTAATGCTTCACCTCAACAGTCTGATCAGTTCATATTTTGGAAGAAGGATGAGAGATCATGGGTGCATCACCAAATTGAGATGAGATACGATTCGGCTTCTGATAAATTTTATATGTTCATTGGTGAGAATGAAGAATCGTAGCACCTTAAGTATCATGTTGATGGTGATGATATTATTTTGACGACTGACGGTGCAGATGGGTTTCACAATATGTTAATATTTATGTGTTTATTCTGGAACAGGTCTTATATGTGCACCCCGCTTTCGAGGAGTTATGATCCAAAGCTCGCTACGTATTTATCTACCATTCGACATGTCATTGGCCCTAGTAATGATGTTGATATTAGTAATGACATACGGGATTAATTCCCCTAGATTTGTAGTTTTGACAAGTTTGTCGAACTCCTGTACTTATATTTGTTGTATTTTGTGGTGGACAGTACACCTTAAAAACCGATGTAGCTGATTATCAACTAACAATCACCTGTACCAATTTGTATTTTATTATTAATTATGACAAAAGGTGTTTGCAATCACCTTAAAAACCAGTCGGCTTTGCCAAAAAAAATTAATTACAATTACAGATGAATTGAATATTGATAATAATGCATCGCTGCAGTGCACTATTGATACTCTGCTATAAAATTTCATCCAATTCGACGTTATTGCCAAATAAATTAACTCACAAAGTGAAATATGAAGAGGCTACTGGAAAGGCGGTTAACTCTGTTTCTTATATAGTAAAGTCTACATAAAAAACAGAAACAAGAAGAAGAAATGTAGAATTAAAAGCCTCAGTGACTCCTAGATAAGTTAGATGAAAAGGCGGTTAACTCCTTTTCCTATGTAGATTCTTATATACCTGACATTTTTGATTTATTAGAACATATGTTAGATGACTCCTAGATAAATGAGTAATATGTCAAATGTTTCTCTCACTGGAATGTTATTAACAATAACAAGCAGGGAATTAATGGTAGAATTTGGATTCCTTGGAATCCAAATTTATGGGATTTAATGAATTTTAGTTAGATTTCCAGTTTGTTCACTATATATTTAAGAATAAAGGTAGCTTCATAATTGAATAAACCTTTATTTATGCTCTTAACAGTGAACAAACTAGAAATCTTTTATGGAGTAATATAATTAGATATGGTAAAATGATAAATAACCCACGGATGGTTATAGAAGAATTTAATACATTTATCCACACTTATGATAAAAGGGGTGGTAACCCCATTCTTCCAAGAAACTGGACACTTCAAATAACTACATTCTTAATTCTGTTCTTTTTTAGCCTACCATTTATTCTAGCAAGTTCACTTAGAAACCAGGGGAGTTTAGAAATATTCGTTGCAAACTTGACTAAGTTATACTTAATCAATTACTTGTTAACACATTTACTGATCATAATTGTAGCACTCTTCCCTTAGCAACATGTGACCACATACCTATTATAATCACTTTTTCCTGCATAAGATGTCACACTTTAATTTCCCTTTTAGATATATGAATGTTGGTTTCCATAGAAACACTATAAAGACATTGCCAAAGTTAGCATATCTAACGATTTGTTTGGTTCTGCCTAGTTCAATTTAATAAAACTTTAAAGGCTATCAAAGATAATCTCAAAAATTGGTTCAAAAATAGAAAAAATAATGATATAAGGAAAATAAGGGAAAACTATGATATATTATAGAACATGTTGGATGATGGTAATTATAACAAACCAGAATTTTGACAATAAATTAGTTATTTAATTAGACTTCAAAAATAGAAATTTCTGCAATAATGGAATTTGACCATGAAACTTTATCCGTTGCGTTCACCTTGGAATTATGGTTAACTTTCATGTTTGGAGTTCCGTGAATGGAGTCTGTATGAAAAAGCTACGAACGAAATACAAAAATAAGCGGAAGTAAATAAGTATGATAAATAATATATATCTTACCCCTTATGACCAGCATTCACTGGGCAATTCGACACAAGGGCGGTCGAACATTTGATACGGGGGCGTCGACCGCTTCGTTCCTGAATCGCCCAGTGATGACTAGGGTTGAAAGGTATAGTTTTATATAAATTGTTATATAAACAGACGAATGTTTATTTAATCAAATCTAACAGTTCATGACTAATTCCACTCCTATAAATAAAGGGGTAAGACCTCATTCTTTTCCGCCCGTTTCTGATAACAGCAGCAGAGCTCTACCATTTCTCTTCCTCTTCAAATACATTTGTAAATAATAATTAGATTCATATACGATCAAATCAAACATAAATCATATGGATTTGAAAGGGATAATCAGAATCAAGTGGAAAAGGATACGGATTGGCTTATAAGCTAGTCTTCATTAGATTCTCCTCTCTTTTTTTATTTTCATGCAAATCTACAGATCTGAAAGTATCCCCTTTTTAGAATAACTGTAGATCTATAATTATTTGGGAACTGCGGGCCTAAAAGTTTGTTCAGATTTATGATTTGGATGCTTTTAGGTGAGTGGGAAATTTATATACAAAGTTACAATAACTTATTAACTCATTTTTATTAGATCTTAAATCTATGCCTAACATATATCTGACCTATTCATAATTAACCATTGCGTTCACCTCGTAATTTTGGTCAACTTTCATGTTTGGAGTTATGTGAATGGAGTCCGTATGAAAAAGCTACGAACAAAATACGAAAAACAAGAGGAAATAAATACGTATAATAAATAATATATGTCTTACCTTCTATTCCCAGAATTCACTGGGCAATTAGACACAGGGGCGGTCGACCATCTGGTATAGGGTGTCGACTGCTTCATGCGCGAAGCGCCCAGTGACGATTAAGGTTGGAAGGTATATTTTTATATAAAATATTATATAAACTAACATATGTTTATTTAATCAAATATAATGGTTCACGACCAATTCTACTCTTATTAAAAAAGGGGTAAGGCCTCAATCTTTTCCACCTATTTCTGATAACAACAGCAAAGCTCTTCCATTTCTCTTTCTCTTCAAATAAATTTCAATAATATTTAGATTCATATACAATCAAATCAAACATAAATCATATGGATTTGAAAGGGATAATCATATTCAAGTGGAAAAGGACACGAATTGGCGTCTAAGCTATTCTTCATTAGATTCTCTTTTCTTATTTTCTTGTAAATCTACAGATCTGAGAGTATCTCCTTTTCAGAATAACTGTAGAACTGCAAGAATATGGGAACTGCAGGCCTAAAAGTTTATTTAGATTTCAGATTTGGATGCTTTCAGGTGAGTGGAAAATTTATATACAAAGTTACAACAACTTATTATCTTGTTTGTATTAGATGTTAAATCTATGCCAAACATTTATCAGATTTGTTCATAATATTATTAGATCTAAAACGATGCCTATGAGATCTGTTTGTGGATGTTTTCAAAAACCTGAAAGTATTGGTTTGTGGTTATGAATAATATTATAATTTGTAGGTTAACTTAATTGTTTATACATATTTCTTGCAATTTTGTTTAAAAATGTATTAGGATATTGAAAAACACTGTAGATCTAGAAATCAGTCCCATAAAACACTGTTAAGATGTAGGATTATTCCAGATCTGTAGTTTCAGCGTTAAACAGCAAATTATGTAATTTTAAATGGAAAGACACAAACCTGTTTGTGCTCAATTTTGTTGGGGGTTTAACTTAGTTATTGTAAATTGTGTCTTTTTGTCATCTTTTAAAAAAAACATTATTTGAAACCAATAAGAAATATGTCACATATTGGAAAAGGATAAAGTTGTGTAAATTCATACATAAATATAAATATATGTATTTGTGCGTAGTTTACATCAACTATTCCAAAACATACATAAATATATATTTCTTGTTGTTTGATATATGTTTATTCCAATATTCATGCATGATTTACAATAATTGTAATTGGTAATCTTTTTGTAAGGTTTAGAACCTTATTTCAAGATTGAATACAAAAAGAAATGTTTGGTTATTAGTTAAACCAAATTAATAAACTTAACACGAATAATAATAAAAGAAAATAACTACATTAACTGCGCTAAAATGTAAATATATATACATTATCCATCCAAATCCACGTAAATAATGAAATATGTATAATAATGAATGTTAGAATAAATTCCATTTTATGGAATTATACATGTAAATGTAGTCCATGTTAAGTGAATATATTTGTGCTGACTAATTTAGCAATAAGTGTAATTGATTGCTATAAGTAGGGTCGTAAATAAATAAAACATTTGTAACCATAATTGATTTAACGGAAATTAAATCAAATTAAGTAGTTAAGCCTAAAAGTTACAATGTCTAAATTTTCTAGTATTAATGTTGTAAACCTCAATTAGGAAATTCGAATTATAACCGCATTAAGACACGAGGTTAAGCCCAACTTGTGGTAAAAGCCAGCCCGGAACCACCCGACAAAACAAACATCCACAAATGGTCAGCTTAACGTGAGAGGTCTGGTGCATAATGTTTGCGAACAAATTAGACAATTGAAAACAACGATTTAATTCATTCGGTTTTCCTAAACAACAAAAGGGTTGTTGTAGAGGGTGTCGAACTCTGGGACCAAAAATTATTTTAATAATAAATCCACTCAGATTATCCCTAAGGTTTGATTGGTTGAAATTTAATAAAAACTACAAATAAACTAGTAAACTAAACTTAATAAAAACTATGAGAGAAATGGAAACATAGGCACTTTCTAGATCACATGAATCAATACAAAATGAAACCATGATCTCTCTTTTTGGTCAATAAATGATTTAATCGATATGTTTATTCTAAGCATGACCTATTTGTGCTATTGATTAGCCTAACATAAGCCATCAAATTTTGTCACACCTCTTAAACAACTTTACTAATTTTGTGAAAAATGATAACAAGTTGCAGTTGAAATTGAATCGTGCTTTAAGCATGGCCTATCCCCTATTAATTAGGAGTATAAACCATCAAATTTAGATTTCAATCTCCACTTAATTACCATCATCATATGTAGATGAAGAGGTAATTAGTAAGCACATGAACAAGCATAGCCTATGTGGTGTAAACACTATAGGCTATCAAACTCAATAATGAACACAAAAACCATAACCATCAACAGGAATTAAGGCACAAAAAGAGAGCATGAATAAACATGTATATTGAAACTACATGAATAAAGAGAGCTTCATTATCCCTAAGTTGTAGGGATTTAGCCTCTCATGTTTGTTATTTTAACAGGGAACGTAAATTGCAACATAGTACAAAAAAAAGAGAAAAAGAAAATAAAAATAAAAATAAGGACAATCTAATTTAATTGCAGAAAATAAAATAACATGTAAATAAAACAAAAGAGAAAAGGGAGAATACTAACTTTATTCATACAGAAGAAAGTTACAGAATACAACCCAATGTTGAATGAATACAAATAAAATAGCTACCAGTGTATTTATAGTTTCCTAAGCCAAGGCTAAATGGCTTATTACACAGTGTGGGACAAAAACCCATTTTCAAAATAACAACTAAAACAAAAAGCTAAGTGTGAACGCGTATGAATGGCTTTGCAAATCTCATATCTTGCGGGCATCAAATGGCATCAACTCCATCTGCTTTGAGCATGAATAGAAACTCCATAACATCTGCAATAAGCTATCTTTATGAAAAGGCATTGAATCATTAAAATAAGCGGTAGAAGTTGGTTGAACAGCAACATTTCTTCAAGCTTTTAAACAATTAAGTGCATCAATTCCATTCATCATAAATAACCTGAAAACACAACTATAAATACACAGTATCAATTATTTTTAAGAGAATATAAGTTAAATAAGTGGATAAAGTATACACATTTACGTGTATATTAAATACCCCCACACTTATTGTAACACCCCGTAATTTTAATATTAATGGTAACAAATTAAAGAATACTTAATTGTAAATGTGAGAATGAAGGGAAACGGGTTGTGCCATTGTGTTCGTCTCGGAATTCTGGTTGAGACAGAGTCCGAGTTTACGTGAATTGGACTTCGTATGAAGAAGTTATGTCCAATGGAAGTTTCAGAAAATTCAAAACATATTTCGAAAATTCAAAATTCAGAGTTAGATGGGCTAGGCGGGAAAATTCCCGCCAGGGCCAGGTCGACCATAGGGTCGACCTACCCTAACCAGGTCGACCTGGGGGTCGACCTGCCCCCTCCCCCCCAACCCCGTAGGCAGATTTGAGTAATGACATGTTTATGACTGTATGCTGACTCATTAGGTTTCTGATCTGCTCTGATTGGTTGGGATTAATTATGGGTTGATGGGACGGCTTAAACTAATCCTAAACTCTATAAAAAGACATGTAGACTCAAACCCTAAAATCAAAATATAATTAGATTCATGGCCTCCATGCCGTCACCTAGCAACTCAGAATACCCGCCACCAATTAGAGAGGAAGAAAGCAAATTAAAGACAACAATTCAATTCAAATCAAGCCTAAAACTACAACAACGAAATTGTCTACAACAAGGGAACGCTAATCAATTACAGAATTCAGATCCCAAAACTCAAGTCCCCTTTTTCGGTGAGTTCTAGTCACTTTTAGGTTTAAATAAATAAAAGTGAATCGTGGTAGACTATGATTTGGGTATATGTTGTTTGTAGTTATGCAAGTTGTTATTATGAATCTATGCAAGTTGTTATCATGAATCTATGCAAATTGTTATGAGATCATGCAAGTCACTTATACAAGTAATTATTCCTCAACCTATGCAAGTTGTTATGTTGCAAAATCATGAATCTATGCAAGTTGTTAATTATGTAGTGAATCATAATTTTATGCAAAGTTATCATGTCATTTTCCCTAGTTGTCATGCTTATGCCAAAATTGTACTGAAAACAATCACCTTGTCATTTCCTTTATTTTATTGTTATGGCGAGGCTACCTTGTAGCCTCGATGACGCCATAAACGCAAACGGTTACGCTAGTTAAGAAACGGGGAAAAGGGGGAATTTGTAATAGGCATAGTGATTATGTAAATTGGACACATGATTCTAGTAGGGAAACATATAAATAATTACCTATTATGACATGGGTAAAATTGGGTAAAAACGGTATAATTTGAATATGACCACTTATGAATAGGAAATTCAAATTGTTAATAAGATAGGTATTGACACCTATAAAAAGGAAAGGATTAATTAATTAACTTAATTAATTAAAAGAGGAATTTTAAAGCAATTGAAGTCTGAAGAATTAATATTGAAAATTGGCACAAATGCCTTAAATGGCATAAAATAAATTTGTGATGAAATTGGTATGATTTTACATACCATAAATAAATGGACATAATTGAGTGAATTATGGCTATAGTTAAATTTGGAATTGATTGATAATTTGAATAGGGAGATAAATTCAAATTGGGGAATAATTAATTTTGTGTAATTAATCGTTTAAGACACGAGGTTAGGCTCTTTTATGGTGTAAGACTGCCCGGACCCGCCCGGCAAATCCAGCTGCCACAAATGCCAGTCTAATGTGGGAGGTATTAGGCATAAATTAAATGCGTGACAGTTGTAAAGACACAAGGTTAGGATCTTTTGTGATGTAAGACAGCCCGGACTCGCCCGGCAAATCCAGATGCCACAAATGCCAGTCTAATGTGAGAGGTCTTTATAAGGTTACGGTCCTAATGAATTAAGAAACACTTAACTAGATAAACATGTAGTGGGACATGAGGGGTTAAGTGGGTGCCTTGGGTGGCATGTGGAATTAAGTGGGTGCCTTGGGTGGCATGTGAAATACGATTAGGTGTCTCAATAATTAATTAATGTTGATTTAAGACTACTTAACCTAACTTAATACATATGGGCTGTATGATGATAGACATAAGTTAGGGTTAAGTAAAACAAATTGGATTGTGGGTGGGTTAAGTACAACGGATGGGTGGGTGGGTAATATTAATATATATAGTCCCACAAACTTAACCATTAAATAAATATGATTAAATCAGTAGGAGGGTTAAGTATAACTGAAGGGTAGGTGGGTAATATTAATACATATAGTCCCATAAACTTAACCGGATAAAAAGGGTTATGTAATTAAATACACCTAATGGTATACTTAACCGGGGCAAAATAGTGAAGTTATGTATTAAAGACACCCTTAAGGGTACGCATAACTAATGGGAATAGATAGAGTTTTGTATTAAAGACATCCATAGGTACGCATAACCGATAGGTAGAATAGGGGTTATGTATTAAAGACACCTATAGGTACACATAACTGATTGAGGGCTATGTAATTAAAGACGCGTTAGGGTATACATAGTCAATAGAAAACCAAGTGGGGATACAAGACATTGGGGAAACCTTGTATCATGTTGTGTGGGACCCATTTCAGTCAGTAACCCGGGGGGGTATCAAAGTAAAGAACTCTGTACTAGGCGGAGGAGGGGCACGCTTACTAATTGATTGTAAGAGATCCAAAATGAGACGGATGGTGTGGGCGGCGCAAACCGACCGGGGACATGTGCGTGCATGGGCCGGGCAGAGGGGGACAAGATGACCGTGCACTACAACAAATTAATCATTTTACAACGGTGGAAAACAGTTGTAAAAGACTTTTTACAACGGTGGAGCCACCATCGTCTATTAAGAAGTTGTAATAGACTAAAACCTTTTAAAACTATTTTACACCGTTGCGACACCGTTGTGAAATGTATATTTTACAACTGTTTTCCACCGTTGTAATAAACTTTATTACAACTGTTTATAATTGTTGTAATATATTTTGTTAAAAGTATTATTTAAAGTTGTAATATATGAACAAATTATATACATATTATTCATAAAAGAATTCATTTTAGAACATATTATCTACAAAATTGAAGATATCAAACAAGCTTAAAACATGAACCAGAACAATATATTAGAATTTTCAAACTCTCATCATTTTTTTATAAATTATACAAGTATCTCGAGTACATAAAAACAACAACAACAAAGTCCATTATCCAACGATCTCTTCCTTTTCCGGATGTTCACCTCCAGGCCAAGACTGATATACCCAATCTTCATCAGCTGCCTGAACGAACAGATCAACCGCCTAAACTCCCGATCTCTCCTTCCCCCTCATTCCAGGCTTTCATGACTGAACTGCATTGCTCATCCCCCCCCCCCTTCACCACTCAGCTAAAACCAAAACTAACATCGCCTAAGACTTCAACGCTGACATGAGTGCCTCTCCCTCTCAAATTCGTCCATCGCGTCCCCAACATCGAGACTTCAACCTCGGCTTTCGCTATGACGAGTTGCATCTCGACAGTTACAGTTGGTAGTGAATGTTATTATCCCTGAAGAAAAAAATTTGGAACGCATGCCCCTAAACACCATAAACAAGAATACATGCTCCAATTAACACACAACTTACTCATTTGTAAAATAATCCAAGCCTGAGGGCTACCGTTCGAATTCCAACAACCCATAAAAACAACATCGCTCACCACGAGGATCAATTTGCCACTACTAGTTTCCTTTATGGCCACCTTTCCTGGCAAACCCTACTCTTTGTTCATCCCCAGAACAACCACGTTAATTCCACCACCACAGTTGCAACTCGCGGCATAAACATCACTCAAATCGCACCATAACCCGGCACCTGACCCTCCGAAAACCCAGAAACCCCATGGCGATCACTTCGCCCTCCGTAACCCACTCCTCCGCTGACTACAGGCTGCCATAGCTACTGCAAAAAACTAATTCGAGATTCTCGAATTAGTTTCGCACCCCATGACTAGTATATGGAATCGAAGCCCACAATCTCATATTTTAAACGATCCATTTTTGTACTTTTCGCGTTGGAGAGATAAGGAGGGGGCGAAGACAGTCGGTGGCAAAAGTTGTAAAGAGGACAAAATTAGATTGGAGAAGAAGAAATGGTGAAATGATTTTGATTTGAAGAGATGGATATAGTGAGGAGGAAGAGGAAGAAACATTTGGTTGGAAGTAGTACAGCCTGTAAAGGTGTAAATAGTGAGATATAGGTTTATTTAGTGCAGCGCATTGATAAATGTTCCAAAATTTGAGTAGTTAGCGGGCATATTTTTTAAGTTGGAACCAAAAAAATTCAATAATGGTAAACAAAACTTTTAAAATTTGAATAGGTGTGTTGGGACATTTTTTGGCGTTGGAGCCAGAACTTTTAGCAATGGCGCCAAAAATTTAAGCTTTGTTTTGAAAGTGGTTTAATATGATAACGTAATTAAATGCTATTTTTAGGATATCATTTTGAAATCCGTTTAATATGGTAAGTTAAATGATATATAATAACTACTTATTAATTTAGGATTTTCCTTTTATATATTTTTCTTTAAAAGTCATATTAAAACATTTTTAAAAGTACTGTACGTACAAGATACTAATTTACTGTTTTTTATTTATTAATTACTTATTAATAATTATTGAATGTTATTTATTATTTTAATTATTGAACGGTAATTATTAATGTTAATTATTTCATGCTAGGGTGAACTATTTGAAAAAAAAGAGCAGAAATGTTTTGATTTGCGTTTGAAGCCAAAATGCGTTTTGTTTCGGAGCCGAAGTGTTTTGATTTTCAAAGCAAAAAAGTATATATAAAAAAATATCAGGTGCAATTTATATTTGAAGAAAAAGGTCTAAATTCTTTTTTTCGGGGGCGATGCCCCCGAACCCGTGCCGCAGCGCAGTGGCCAACAATGATTGTCAAGACTTGATAATCAAGATTCGACGATTAGTCCGAGAACACCAACGACTAATTAAATGATGACAACTAGGATTATTTTCAAAGGCATGACCTATTCACAAACTGATAACTTATTATTGATTATTTAACTATACTGATAACTTATTATTTAATATACTAGTTAGTAATATTAATTTATTTACTAATTATTGATTATTTAATAGAAATTATTAATATTATTAATTATTATTATTATACTAATTATAAAATGTTAATTGTTAAAGTTGTCACTTATTACAACAGGTAAGAGTGAAAAGTTGTAATAGGCATTTATTACAACAGCCACAATAAAAAAGTTGTTAGAAATATGTTTATTACAACTTTAGTGAACTGACTGTTGTAAAAAACACATTTATTACAACTGTGCATTTTCCACCGTTGTAAAATTAAAGTTGTAATATGGTATTTTTGTTGTAGTGGTGACACCAGTAGGTATAACTGTGCACACCTTGGGTTGCCACTTTAGGGAAGTGATACCCCCTAGTTGTGGGATCAGCACAGGATATCTATAGAGTAGGGAGCCGATCGATTAGGGTAATGGTTAGGGTATACCCGGACGTATACCCTAAGTCTACCAATTTATAGTAGGAGGGTAGTGGGTACGACTAGTTGAGATAGGAGCAGGCGGCACCTATGATAGCGACTAGGAGTACACGAAACTACCACCATCATTATCGTTATTATGGTTAGCGGAAGGGATCATCCCATCTTGATTTGACAAGTAATAGTGCAGATAGTTGGTAGTTTGTAGTGAAGCATACATCTTACCTTACTTGTCCTATCATACCCGCCATTTGTACAGTGAATCCTCTTATCCATTTTGTATGCCTGTCATGTTTAACTTTATTTATTTACTGGCTAAAAGTTACTGGACTCACCAGACGTATATCTGACCTAGTTTGTTTCACCTCTTTTCTTCCGTTCCCCCTACCCCCAGGTTCTCAGGGAGGAAACACCCAGGTTAAGTCAGAATTTTGATATCATCTTCTAGGAGCTACTTCTGAAGTATGGCTCGAGTCTCTGTCTCTTATATAGCTTGCTCTTTAATATGGGGAATGATGTTTTTCTTTTAAATACCTATGTACTCTGATGATGTAAGATAGAAGTGTTTTAATGGTTTTATGACCCATGGTATTATGTAACAAAGTATTTTGGTGATTTAATAAAGTTGTTTATTTTTCGCTGTAAAATTTTATATCTGTCTTGTGATATTCTGTGTCTGTTTACCAAAAACGCTCCACTAAAGTTAAGGCATTACCTTTTTGAGTGACCTTAATGGAGGTGGGGTGTTACACTTATCTTTTTATTCATCCTCGAATAATGTAAAAAAAACTAAGATAAATCCGTTTTCGTGGGGAGTACGATTGCATTGAGCATGCAACAAGCCTTTAAACCTCTGGATGTCCCCAATAGGACGAGTGTTGTCTCATGAGGGTTTTCAGCGGATACTACCCACAAAATACAAAAGCAAAAAGTATGTACAAAATGCAAAATTGAAAATATTTACAATATGAACGTATGTTTTTAATGGAATATTTACAAATGGGAAATTTAATTTTAAATATTACACGAATGAGTTAACACAAATTTGGGTCGTCACTATGAAATTTGAGTCCGTTACTAATCAAAAGTCATGTTATCGTTACAAACTCCTCCGGCTTGGCCAGTTCTTTTGAAAGAAACATAGTGCAAATATGAAATGAATTCTATAATCGATATCAACAATCACTAAACGACATCTCAACTTCCATTTTGTTAACAAGTTGGGTTGAATAAGTGAAGAGTGTGCTTGGATTTTAAGTGCTAACTCTCTCTTTATTTTGAAAATTATTTACATTATTATTATTATTATTTACAAACAACTAATTGAAAAGACCAAGGTATACCACCCATGCACTGCCTCGCGGACTGACGTGAGAGTTTGGGATAGAGCTTAGCGGATTGTGCAGACCAACGCTGACTTTGTCAACAAGATGTTGGTAATCCTTAGTCCAACTCGTAAAATGAGACCAAGATATATTGACGCCGACTTTGTCAATAAGGTGTCGGAAAGAGCTTGGCAGGTTTGCATACCAACGCCAGATGTACCAGCAATGTTGGATACCCTTGGATAATTATATATGTGTATATACTTCTTTTTTCTTCTTCTTCTTTTTACATAAGAGAGAGAGTCAAGCGAGAATATCTTAGCACAACTTCACTTAAATGATCTAAAATGTTATCGCAAGTAGTCTAAATCAACCATTCATTTAATCGGATTACAATTCAGAAAAAATTTCACACTCATCACCCATGAATCTCCCAATATACCAGTTACACCAAATTTGCTCAAAATTCAAACTTTCCTTTCATTATCCGCTAAGAGAAGTAAATTTCCAAACATTTAAATCGAGACCAAAATTATACGCTAGCTCCAACATGTTTTATTTAAAAGTAAATAGAAGTGCGAAACTTTTACATTTTTTTTAAGAAAAAGGAAAAACGTGGAAAGAAAAAATGCTAACTTAAACTATACAAAACAGAATGAAAATGAGACCCCCCCCCCTCCTATACTTGATTTTGACTGTGTCCTCACAGTCAATGCATGACACAATGTGTGAACGAAAGAGAAATATTTACATATTTACAAGGGAGGGTTAAACATAACTTTTTTCTTACTTCACGTAGCATGGCTCATGTACAATCATGAGCTCCTCCTCTCAATCGGTGGGCAATTCCAGGAATGGCTTTAGACGTTGACCATTAACTTTGAATATGGATCCATCCTTCAGGTTTTCTATTTCAATAGCACTATGTGGAAAAACAGTTTGAACAACATATGGTCTGGTCCATCTCGATTTTAACTTCCCGGGGAATAAATGAAGTCATGAGTCATACAGAAGAACTTTTTGGTTTGGAAAAAACGTTTTTCTTAGGATTGAATTATCATGAAAAACTTTGGTTTTTTCCTTGTAAATTTTTGCGTTTTCGTATGCGTCATTCCTAATTTCTTCTATTTCATTGGGCTGTAATTTTCGTTTTTCGCCAGCTTGTTCAAGATCAAAGTTTAAGTTTTTTTATTGCCCAAAGCGTTTTATGTTCAAGTTCAACGGGTAAATAACAGGCTTTACCATAAACCAATCGGAAAGGGGACATTCCAATATTAGTTTTGAAAGCAGTACGGTAAGCCCAAAGCGCATTGGTCAATTTTTATGACCCATCTTTTCGGTTTTTATTTACAGTTTTCTCCAAAATCTTTTTTATTTGACGATTCGACACTTCGACTTAAGCACAAGTTTGCGTATGATAAGGAGTGGACAACATGTGGGTTATCGAGTATTTCTTCATTAAGGATTCAAAAGATCGATTATAGAAATGTGTTCCATTGTCGCTTATTATTGTGCGAGGTATGCCGAACCTCAAAAAGATGTTCTCTTTTAGAAATTTCACAACAATTTTATAATCATTTGTTTTACATGTAATGGCTTCGACCCATTTCGAAACGTAGTCAACAGCGAGAAGAATATACAAGTTTCCAAATGAGTTCGGGAATGGTCCCATAAAGTCAATACCCCATACATCAAAGATCTCGATCGTAAGGATGGGGTTCAAAGGCATCATATTTCATCAAGAAATCTTTCCAAGCATTTGACAACGATTGCAAGTTTTACAAAATTCGAACGAGTCTTTAAAAAGAGTATACCAATAAAAAACACATTGAAATACCTTTTAAGCGGTTTTCCTAGGACCAAAATGACCACCGCACGCATGATCATGGCAGAATTAGAGAACACTCCTAATTTTGCTATCAAGAACGCATTGACGAATGATTTGGTTTGGACAATACTTAAACAAGTATGGATCGTCCCAATAGAAGTATTTGACTTGAGAAAGAAATTTGTATTTATCTTGTTTGGACTAAAACGAGGGTGTTTCCTTAGCGACTGGATAGTTCACTATGTCGGCGAACCAATGATCAATTGAAACAGAAAGGAGTTGTTCGTCGGGAAAGTTTTCGTTTATTGGCAAAGAAGATGGAGGGTTTGGAAGACGAGATAAGTGATCAGCTATGACATTATCGGATCCTTTTTTATCTTTGATTGTAAGATCAAATTCTTGAAGTAAAAGGATCCATCGAATCAAGCGTGACTAATTTCCTTTTTAGCAAAGAGGTATCGAAGAGCAGAATGGTTAGTGTAGACCGTGATGTGGGAACCAATGAAGTAAGATCGAAACTTCTCAAGCGCAAAAACGACAGCTAAAAGTTCCTTTTTGGTGGCCGTATAATTGAGTTGAGCATCGTTCAAGGTCATACTCGCATAGTAAATGACATAAAGGATTTTGTTGGTGCGTTGTCCTAAGACAGCACCAACCGCAAAGTTACAAGCGTCGCACATGATTTCAAAAGGAAGTTCCCAATTGGGCGAGAAAATTATCGAGGCTAAAATGAGTTCATTTTTAAGACGTTCAAAAGAAGCAACACATTCAGAGTTAAAATCGAATGGGGTGTCCTTTCCTAGAAGAGTAGTCAAAGCACGAACGATTTTGCTAAAATCTTTCACAAAGCGTCAGTAGAAGCCAGCATGTCCAAGAAATGAACGAATGTCCTTGACGCATTTTGGAATGGGTAGTTTTGAAATAACGTCAACTTTCGCTTTATCTACCTCAATGCCTTTATTTGAAATTAATGTCCAAGGACAATGCCTTGTTTGACCATAAAGTGGCACTTTTCCCAATTCAACGTTAAGTGTTTTTCTATACATCGATTTAAAACAAGTTCAAGATGATGTAAGCAAGAGGAAAAAGAATCACCATAGACGGAAAAATCATCCATAAAAACTTCAAGAAAGCGTTCAATCATATCAGAAAAAATTCCAACCATACATCGTTGGAAAGATGCAGGAGCGTTGCAAAGACCGAAAGGTATACATCAGTAAGCAAAGGTACCGAATGGACATATGAAAGTCGTTTTCTCTTGATCTTCGTGATCGATTGGAATTTGGTTATAACCGGAATAACCATCAAGAAAGCAGTAGAATTCATGACCAGCTAAATGTTCGAGCATTTCATCGATGAAGGGGAGAGGAAAGTGGTCTTTACGCGTTGCGGTATTTAATTTTCGATAATCGATGCAAACACGCCAACCTGTTTGTGTACGAGTTGGAAGAAGTTCGTTTCGGTCATTTGTGACAACAGTTAGTCTGGACTTTTTAGGAATAACATGAATGGGGCTGACCCATAAACTATCAGAAATAGGGTAAATTATACCGTTGTCCAGAAGTTTAAGAATTTCATCGCGAACTATCTCTTTCATCTTAGGGTTAAGCCTACGTTGCGCTTCGCGAGTGGGTTTGACTTCGTCGGTTAAGTGAATACGATGTTGAACAATTGCGGCGCTAATTCCCTTGATGTCATAAATGGACCAACCGATTGCATCTTTGCTTTTAGAAAGAGTCAAGAGAAGAGGAATTTCTTGATCATGAGTTAAACTTGAAGAAATTATGACAGGACAAGTTTCATCATCACCTAAGTATACATACTTAAGGTGATCGGGAAGAGGTTTAAGATCCAACTTCGGTGATTTCTCAATCAGAGAACTTGGTTGAGAATTGGACTCAACTGAAACTGATTCAAATGGAAGCGTGTACTCAACTTCGTTAGGAGCATCTTGGAACATTATTTTGTACTCGTCCTCACACTCATCATCAAGGTCAATCGATTCGTTTTCGGAGTTTTCATGAATGGCATTAACTTCCAAGGTTTGGTCACATGATTCATTCGAATGATTTTCAAGATTGAAAATATTAAGATCTACAGTCATGTTTCCAAAAGAGATTTTCATTGAACCATTGCGACAATTTATTAAAGCATTTAAAGTAGCCAAAAAGGGGCGACCTAAAATCAAAGGAATTTGGCTCATTGGATCATTGATAGGTTGAGTTTCCAAAACAATGAAATCGACAGGGAAGATGAATTGACCAACTTTGATGAGTACGTCCTCGATTTCTCCAACGAGTTTCTTAGTTGATCGATCAGCAAACTAAAGAGTTATATTCATTGGCTTAAGTTCACCCAAACCAAGTTGTTGGTAAACAGAATATGGAATCAAATTGACAATTGCACCCAAATCAACTAGACATTTGTTAATTATTTTATCTCCTATCGTGCACGAGATTGTAGGACATCCAGGATCCATGTATTTGACGGGGATTAATTGGGTCAAAATCTCGCTAAGTTCGGCGGCTAAGAAGACTTTCTTGGGTACATGAGTTTGTTGTTTTTGGGTATACAAGTCTTTGAGAAATTTAGTGTATGTGGGGACTTGTTGAGTGATGTCAAGAAGAGGGATATTAACTTCCACTTGTCTGAAAATTTCCAACATCTTTTCCATTTGGTTAGAATGTGTCTTTGGTTGAAGACGATGAGAAAATGGAATGCGAAACTCAGTAGGTTGGTCAACTTGAGTTGGAGTGGAACTAGACTCAGAATTTGGATCAAAATCATTTGTGGTTTTAGAAGAGTCGAAAGGAACACTCGGCAAGTTATTCGGATTTTCGACTTGATTATCGATTTTCTTACCGGATCGTAATTAGTGATAACATTCAAATGAGTTTGATTGCTATCCTGGATGGCATGAGTTTGGTTTGGATTAGGATTTTGACTCCTAGGGTTTGGAATGGGTTGACTCGGGAAAGTGCCTCTTTCCCGTTCACTTACGGAGGTGGCTAACTGACTCATTTGCATTTCAAGTTTAGCAATCGATTGACTCGTGGTTTGCATGTACAAAGTCAATAAATTTTGCAGATTGCTATTTGATTGGATATTTTTAGTCGTTTCTTTGGTTAACATTTTGAGACTTTTCTCAAGTGATGTCAATCGTTTATCGTCTTGGGGAACAAAAGATTGTTGCGCTTGATTTTGAGAAGGTGGCGCAAGATTTTGGAATTGAGTTTGTTGAAAGGGAGGATTCAAAGGATTATTCGAAAATGGTTGAAAAGGGGTTCGAACCAAATTCCAATTTTCATTGTTTTGGACCTAAGAAAACTGTTGCTGCTCTATACAATCAGCACCACCCTTCCTCCCTGGCAACGGCGCCGAAATTTGTTTGCGAACAAATTAAACAACTGAAAACAACAATTTAATTCGTTCGGTTTTCCTAAACAACAAAAGGGTTTTTGTAGAGGGTGTCGAACTCTGGGACCAAAAATTATTTTAATAATAAATCCACTCAGATTATCCCTAAGGTTTGATTGGTTGAAACTTAATAAAAACCACAACTAAACTAGTAACCTAAACTTAATAAAAACTATGAGAGAAATGTCAACTTAGGAATAAATCCACTTTCTAGATCACATGAATCAATACAAAATGAAACCATGATCTCTGTTTTTGGTAAATAAATGATTTAGTTGATGTGTTTATTCTAAGCATGACCTATTTGTGCTATTGATTAGCCCAACATAAGCCATCAAATTTTGTCACGCCTCTTAAACAACTTTACCAATTTTATGAAAAATGATAACAAGTTGCAGTTGAAATTGAATCGTACTTTAAGCATGGCCTATCCCCATATTAATTAGGAGTATAAACCATCAAATTTAGATTTCAATCTCCACTTAATTACCATAATCATATGTAGATGAAGAGGTAATTAGTAAGCACATGAACAAGCGTAGCCTATGTGGTGTAAACACTATAGGCTATCAAACTCAATAATGAACACAAAAACCATAACCATCAACAGGAATTAAGGCACAAAAAGAGATCATGAATAAACAGGTATATTGAAACTACATGAATAAAGAGAGCTTCATTAAGTTGTAGGGATTTAGCCTCTCATGTTTGTTATTTTAACAGCGAACGTAAATTGCAACATAGTACAAAAAAATAAGAGAAAAAGAAAATAAAAATAAAATTAAGGACAATCTAACCTAATTGCAGAAAATAAAATAACATGTAAATAAAACAAAAGAGAAAAGGGAGAATACTAACTTTATTCCAACAGAAGAAAGTTACAAAATACAGCCCAATGTTGAATGAATACAAATGAACTAGCTACCAGTGTATTTATAGTTGCCCAAGCCAAGGCTAAGTGGCTTATTACACAGTATGGGACAAAAACCCATTTTCACAATAACAACTAAACCAAAAAGCTAAGTGTGAACGCGTATGAATGGCTTTGTAAATATCATAGCTTACGGGCATCAAATGGCATCAACTCAATCTGTTTTGAGCATAAATAGGAACTCCATAACATTTGCAACAAGCTATCTTTATGAAAAGGCATTGAATCATTAAAATATGCGGTAGAAGGTGATTGAACAAAAACATTTCTTCAAGCTTTTCAACAATTAAGTGCATCAATTCCATTCATCATAAATAACCTGAAAACACAACTATAAATACATAATATCAATTATTTTTAAGAGAAAATAAGATAAATAAGTGGATAAAGTATACACATTTACGTGTATATCACATAAATATATGTATATAAATATATAAAACGGACAATGAATAAATAAATTAGTAGTGCCTGTTGGGGTTGCAACAAAAAGATATTTCATGTGACGACCTGCATTCTATGTATCGGAGAATCATAAAATATTTACTTTATTTTCATAAGAAGTCACATGGTCGTGTAACTTTGGGAAACGACTATTAGGTTCATTTCACACATTCACGTTTTTTTCTGAATTTTAAATGACCGTTTTACCCCTGAAGAATCTTGCTTCGCCTATAACTTTTGATTGGTAAGGAGTTTTAACCTGAAACCACTTCCATTGGATTTGAATGATGGTTTCTCATTCCGCGGAATAGTCACATTTATCAAACGGACTTACCGTTTTAGAGATATGGTTGAAATAAGATTTGAAGATGGAAAAACAGCCTAATTGGGCTTAACACGTGATTAACAGCTAGGTCCATAACCCATTTCGGGATTAGGGTTATAGGAGGGCTGACAGGAGTTATAGAATGGTTCCTTTTAATTTTCGTAGTCGCCACAAACATTCCTCTAACCCTAGCAATTGCCTTCATCTTCTAAATCACTCCCTAATCACCTTTTTATCACTAATTAAGCAAATCTACATCAAATCAAGTCAAATTAGAATCAAATCAGGGATAGAGCTACTGCTATACATAAGGATCCGTGCCAAATCAGTGGAGTTTCAGATCTATAATTTATTTGTGGCTAAGGTGAGTGGTTAACATGTTTATTCACTAATTATGGCTAATTAGGGGTGATTAGTGATAATTAGCGAAATTATGACTTAGAAAAATATGTAAA
This sequence comes from Allium sativum, assembly GCA_030737875.1. Taxonomy (NCBI): domain Eukaryota; kingdom Viridiplantae; phylum Streptophyta; class Magnoliopsida; order Asparagales; family Amaryllidaceae; genus Allium; species Allium sativum. The sequence continues at coordinate 842,327,758 of CM060926.1, forward strand.
AATTCTAAAATATTATTTGTCACTGATAAAAATTTGGGTTAATTTGGATTTAGTTTGCTAGTATCAGAATTTAGGGGATTAAGGGAAAAATCATGGATTTTGGTATGTTTAATCCTAAATAACACACATTATTGATGTTTTGATGTTTTTGATTGATTACACATGTTATTTCTGCTGTTTGGTATGTTCTATGGTTGCATAGTTAAGTTAGAATAGTCAAAAATGTTGTTGCGTGGCGTAAACAGCTAGTTGGAAAAGAAGTGCAGGAAATCGGATCGGGTTAGGAACCCCGACCCGGCTCGTGAACTAGGCATCACGACCCGAACCCCATTTCCGACCCGTTCATGCTCCATGTACCATGAGCCACCGCTCATGCCAAGAGGCCCGATCCGAACCCCTAGTCACGAATCTGTGAGGAAGCACAACCTGGTAGAAGTGCACGATCTGACCCAACTCGTTATATGCATCCACGAACCGATGTGAAGGAAGTGCCACGAACTGAGCCGATGGAGACTCAACCCCGACCCGAAGAGCATGACCGACCCGAACCGGTGAGATGCCATGAACCGAACCACCGCTTCTAAAGCTCACAAACCGAATGGAGACTGAACCCAACCGAAGAAGACCAAAACCCGAGATGCAAAGGTAGTCCAAGTGAGAAGTTATTACTCAGGATCCAGATGGGAACCAACGAGTTAACTTCTAGTGTTGGTCTTTGTTATGGGACGTGTGCAATGGGGTTATCGATATCTATAACTTTGGTTCACTATTGAGAGAGGGGTCATTGACTATGGACTAGTGCAGTGGGGTCAGAGGTTGTATGGAGTTGGACTCCATTAGGGTTCCAAAGAGGAAAGCGGTCGTAGTGATAGTTATACGGAGTGGGACTCCGTCATAGCCCCAATAGTTTTGGTGATCAAATTGGTGGATATCGTATGCTTTACGCACTAAGTGAGAGATGTGAGAATGGTTGATTTGTTTCATGTTTGCCATCACTATGACACGCACACTCCTATTTTTATACTATACGTTAGTGTTACCTTAGACTACTGTACATCTTGTTGTGCTAACTCTTTGGTTGCAGGTCCAGGTCAGGTATGATTATTTATACCTGTTATTGTTTTATTTTGCTGCTATCGCTCATACCAGACTTTTGTCTGACCCAGAGTTTTATGTCTCTCCTTATTACTCTGGGTGCTCCTAAACGAGCAGACTAGAGATAAGTTAGATGGTTATGCATGAGTAGCTGTACGAAGACGAACATGAGGCTTCCACGTATTATTTACATATATTCTCCTTGTTTTGTTGATGGTCACTGCTTTGGGCATTAGTAGTGTACCTTTTCTATTTTTCTTTAGAGACAGTATTTTGAAGTTGTAATAATGGTTTTAATCATAAGCTGTATTTTGGATTCCGCTGCTATGATGGTGTAGTTTTCAGCTTATGCACTGTCTTGCCTGTTTTATGTCAAGTTATATTATTACTATATTTTATTCCATACGCTGTGAGCTATACTACAGGTTCTTTGGTGATTCATAACTTCAAACTCTTTTCTTTTGATGATCGTTCCATGCCGGTCGGGCATTGGCACAGCGCATTTCGTAGAAATGTCGGCTGGTGCGGACCGGGCCACTACACTTTGTATCAGAGCCTAGGTTGCGTAGTTTAACCTAGGGGATGACATCAGGGAGATATAGTGTACATATAGGAGAGCGCATATTTGTGATATTTTGGTTTTCAAAAACTATATATATACTATTAGTATATCTAAGGATGAAGTCGCACTGCGTTGGCACCACTAAGGAGATGGTTAATTGTTTTCTCTTTACAGATTGAACGATGAGCCGAAACACAAGTAGCACGGTGAGGAATCCTGCATTGAGAGTTGAGGAGGGAGCAGTTTCAGAGGCCAACAATGGGAATGTCCCTGGTATAAGGACGATGTTCACTGCCATCATGCGAGAGATGCTAAGGGATGCTCAAGGAGCAGTTCCTAATGCTGCTAATGGTGGTGGTGCAGTAGTGCAGGAGCCTAGAGCCGATCTCGCCAAGATCAGCAAAGATTATACTAGTCTTGGCGGAAAGCCGTTCCATGGAACGGAATCGGCTACGGTGGTTCAAGATTGGCTAGATAGTTGTGAGTGCAACTTCGAGGATTTGGGGATCGATGATGCAATGAAGAGAAAGCTAGCATCGCGTCAACTTTAAGGACGGGCAATGAATTGGTGGAATGCCATTAAAGCGGCTACTCTCGAGGATTAAGTTATTTGGAATCAGTTTAAGACTCACTTTAGTAGTTTATTCCAACTGCTCAAAAGTCAGAATTGTTTAGGAAATTTTTGGAACTTAAGAAGAATGGTAGGGCAGCCTCGGAATATATTGCTGAATTCGATACCTTATCGAAATATGGATTATCTCTTATCGATACTGCCGAGAAGAAGAACGAGAAGTTCATAACTGACTTAGATGAGTACTTGGGGGAAAGACTTATAAACCACATCGATGAGACGTTAAAATCTATTATGGGGAAAGCATTGAGATCAGAGAGCCTTTACCATAAGTCGAAGACCGAGGTTGCTTTTGCATCTGCAGGAGAGCCAAAACCGCATGCAAGCAGTGAAGGCAAGAAGAATTCCCAGAATAAGAGGAAACATAATCAGACCAAGGATGGTCAGAAAAAGAAGGATAAGAAAGATATAGAGTGTTTTAACTGTGGCAAGAAGGGCCATTATGCCAACGATTGTCGAGCAAAGCCAGGCACCAGGAAGTGCTTCAACTATGGCCAAGTGGGACATCATAAGGATAAATGTCCACAACCTCCTAAAGATAAGAAGATCGTGAAAGCATATGCCATCAACGTTGTTCCTTCTTCGTCGAAGCCCCAACTGCGGCGGAGAAGGGAAAAGGTGTCATTATTCAAAGTATGCTTTCTATTTATGATGTTCCTGTTCGAGTATTGTTTGATACCGGGGCTTCCCATTCCTTCGTATCTAGTGACTTGGTAAATAGGTTGGAATTGGAACCCGAGATTGTCGATCGACCTTTAGTTGTGATGAACTTGATCGGTGGTTCGACTAACCTTAGTATGATTTGTCGTAATTTGGTCTTATCGAGTCATGGATGTATGTTTGCTTGTGATTGCTTTGTTTTGGGCTCTACTGAGTTTGGCATTATTTTAGGAGTCGACTGGCTCCAAAGGTATGGGGTGGTGGTAGACTATGAGGGGTCTTCGGTGACCATTAGAGAGGATGATGGGCGGAGGGTGGTATTGGGTTGCCAACCTAGTGATGGGGTGCTGGCTAGTTTTCTAAATTCCCTCGACATCCCGCATGATGAGTTATCAGATATGCCTATTGCTAACAAGTGTCCGGAAATCTTCGGGGAGGTGACCGGACTTCCACCACACCGAGTGATCGAGTTTCGAATTGATTTAGTGAAAGATGCCAAACCTATAGAGATGCCACTTCGTCATATGGCGCCAAGGGAGCTGCGAGAGCTCGAGGTGCAAGTTAGCGATCTATTGAAGAAGATATTCATCCGAAAAAGTGTTTCTGAGTGGGGAGCGCCACTTGTATTTGCTACGAAGGCCAATGGTTCCCTTCGCTAATGTGTAGACTATTGCGAGTTGAATAAGGTCACTAGGAAGAATAAGTATCCCCTTCCGTGGATTTGATTTGTTTGATCAGTTAAATGGAGCAAGAGTGTTCTCCCAATTGGATCTCGTGACAGGATTTCATCAGCTCTGGGTAGCAGCTGAGAGTGTTCCCAAAACGGCATTTTGGACGCTGTCTGGATTCTATGAGTGGTTGGTCATGCCATCCGGATTGACCAATGCACCCACATATTTTGTGGATCTTATGAATAGGGTTTTCAGAGATCAATTAAGTAAGTTTGTTCTTGTGTTCATGGACGATATCTTGGTTTACTCGAGGCAGACGAAGAACACAAGAAACATTTGAGGACAGTGATGGAGGTGTTGAGGAAACACCAATTAAAAGCAAAATTTTCTAAATGTCACCTCTAGAGGAGGGAAGTGAGGTTCTTAGGCCATGTCATTTCAGAGAATGGTATTGTCGTGGATCCTGCGAAGGTGGCTACGGTGCAAGATTGGTCTACGCCCAAGAATGCAACGAGTGTGAGAAGTTTCTTGGGGTTAGCTGAATATTATCGTAGGTTTATTCAAGATTTCTCCAAGATAGCGGCAGCGTTAACTCATTGATCAAGAAGACTCAAGCTTTCATCTAGGACGAAAGGTGTGAGAATGCATTCAAAAGCCTAAAGGAAAAGTTGACGTGTGCACCAGTGTTAGTTATTCCTAAGGGGAACGAAGAGATGACGGTATACACGGATGCATGTGGTACCAGACTAGGTGCTGTATTGATGCAAGGAGGTAGGGTTGTAGCTTATGCTAGTCGGCAACTGAAACCACATGAGAAATGATACCCTACCCATGATTTGGAATTGGAAGCAATCGTGTTCGCGATGAAGATGTGGAGACATTGTCTCTTGGGAGAAAGATTCGAGCAGTTCACCGACCATAAATCATTGAAGATATCTTTTCTCACAAAAGGATTAAAATCTTCGTCAGCAGAGATGGTTAGAATTCTTGGCTTCGTATGATTTCAATATCACATACACACCCGGGAAGAGCAATGCGGTAGCTGATGCATTGAGTAGGAGACATGCCAAATTGGGGGCGATGTTTCTGGAATGGAAGCAACTTGAGTATATCACATGATATGATTTCAGACCTAAGTGCGAATTGTATCCAGAGATGTTAGCAAGTTTGACGATCATACCAACTTTGATTGAGCAGAATGGTTCCAATGAAAGGGACGATCCTAACCTATTGGAAATCATCTCCAAGATAGAGATGGGTATCGACAGTGAGGAGATGAGCAAGTATGGACTTGATCGAGAAGAATGGATTTGAATTAATGGTAAACTAGTTGTACCCAATGTTAATGGATTGAGAGATGAAGTTTTTGGAGAACGTCATCACTCAAAACTAACTATACATCCCGATGGTAACAAAATGTATCAAGACACGAAGCAGACCTACTACTGGGAAGGGATAAAGAGAGACGTTATGAAGTTTATATCCAAGTGCATGAGTTTCCAGTTAGTTAAAGCCGAGCAAAAGAAGCCTAGTGGTTTGTTGCAACCATTAGAAATTCCCAAATGGAAATGGGAACAAGTCTCAATGGATTTCATCGATGGTTTACTAAGGACTAGATCGGGTCATGATAGCATTTGGGTGATTGTTGATCGATTGACCAAAAGTGCAAGGTTTATACCAGTCAAGTCGAATAGAACGGAAGCTAAGTTAGCAGAATTGTATATGAAATGGGTAGTGATATTTCATGGAGTACCTAAAGGTATCGTAAGTGACCAAGATCCATTATTTACTAGTGGGGTTTGGAAGAATTTACAAGAGGCCTTAGGGTTTGAATTACATCTCAGTACCGCATACCATTCCCAAACTGACAGTCAAACAGAGAGGGTGAATCGTGTAGTGGAGGATCTCTTGAGAGCTTGTATATTGAATTTTGGAGGGTCAAGGGATGACCATTTGCATCTGGATGAGTTCACATATAATAATAGTTATCAGTCCAGTATTGGTATGACTTCATTTGAAGCTTTGTTCGGAAGACCGTGCAACTCATCGTCATGTTGGTTAAAAACCAGTGAGAAATTTGTGCTTGGACCAGATGTAATAAGAGAAACTTCAAATAAGATCAAGGTTATTCAACGGCGAATGAAGGCTGCCCAAGATAGGCAGAAGAGTTATGCTGATAAAAGGCGAAGATACTTGAAATTCTCCGTTGGCGACTTGGTATTCGTCAAGATTTCTCTGCTGAAGAATGTAATTTGTTTTGGTAGGAGAGGTAATTTGGCACCAGGATTGGTTGGTCTGGTTCCAGTTCTCGAACAAGTTGGGAATTTAGCATATAAATTTGAGTTACCTGACAAGATGGCGGGAGTGCACAACATATTTCATGTTTCTCAGTTAAGGAAGTTCGTGCACATTTCTGGTACGACTATTTCACCAGATCAGTTAGATGATATCAAGGTAGAATCCGAGGCATTTGGAAGCCGCAAAACAATTCGTATTGTCGAACATGATACGAAGCAACTTCGAAGGAAGATGGTGAAACTGGTCAAGGACCAGTGGCGCGATAATGGGAATGACTGTACTTGGGAAACCGAGGAGAACATAAGGACGTCATATCCGGAGGTCTTTACCTGGTAAGGTTTTAATCGCAATATAGTTATTTTCCTTGTTAGTAAAAAACATGCTAGGATAGTCTTATTGTGTTATTGTGTATGTTTGATTGTTTGTAAATGGCTGATAGGCAGGCGGGCCACCATTGTGTGTTTTGGTTAAGAAATTTCGGGGGTGAAATTTCTTACGGGGGGAGAGTGTAACGACCCGCATTCTACATATCGGAGGATCGTAAAATATTTACTTTATTTTCATACGAAGTCATATGGTTGTGTAACTTTGGAAAACGACTATTGGTTCATTTCCCACGTTCACGATTTTTGCCGAATTTTAAATGGGCATTTTGCCCCTTGTGAATCTTGTTTCTCCTATAACTTTTGATTGGTAAGGAGTTTTGACCTGAAACCACTTCCATTGGATTCAGATGATGGTTTCCCATTGCGTGAAGTGGTCACATCAATCAAACGAACTTACCGTTTGGGAGAAATGGCTGAAATAAGATTTGAAGATGGAAAAACAGCCTAATTGTGCTTAACAAGGTGATTAGCAGCTAGGCCTATAACCCATTTCGGGATTATGGTTATGGGAGGGCTGAAAGGGTTAGCGAATGGTTCCTTTTCATTTTCCTAGCCACCACAAACATTCCTCTAACCCTAGCAATGGCCTCCATCTTCTAAATCACTCCATAGTCACCTTTTTATCATTAATTAAGAAAATCTACATCAAATCCAGTCAAATTAGCATCTAATCAGAGACAGAGTTGTTGTACATAGGAATCCATGCCAAAACTGTGGAGTTTTCAGATCTATAATTTATTTGTGGCTAAGGTGAGTGATTAGCATGTTTATTCACTAATTATGGCTAATTAGGGGTGATTAGTGATAATTAGCGAAATTATGACTCAGAAAAATACGGAAAATTATATAAAAATTCTAAAATATTATTTTACGTCACTGATAAAAATTTGGGTTAATTTGGATTAAGTTTGCTAGTCCCGGAATTTAGGGGATTAAGGGGAAAATCATGGATTTGGGTGTGTTTGATCCTAAATAACAAACATTATTGATGTTTTGATGTTTTTGATTGATTACACATGTTATTACTGCTGTTTGGTATGTTCTATGGTTGCATAGTTATGTTAGAATAGTTGAAAATGCTATCGCGTGGCGTAAACAGCTTGCTGGAGAAGAAGTGCAGGAAATTGGATCGGGTTAGGAACCCCGAACCGACCCGACTCTTGAACTTGGCATCACGAACCGAACCCCATCTCCGACCCGCTCATGCTCCATGTACCATGAGACGCCGCTTGAGCCAAGAGGCCCGACCCGAACCGCTAGTCACGAACCGATGAGGAAGCACGACCTGGTAAAAGTTCACAATCCGACCCGCTCGTTATATGCATCCACGAACCGATCTGAAGGAAGTTCCACGAACTGAACCGCTGGAGACCCAACCCTAATCCAAAGAGCAGGATCGACCCGAACCGGTGGGATGCCATGGAACGAACCGCCGCTTCTGAAGCTCACGAACCGAATGGAGACTGAACCCATCCGGAGAAGACCAAAACCCGAGATGCAAAGGTAGTCCAAGTGGGAAGTTATTACTCAGGATCCAGATGGGAACCAACGAGTTAACTTCTAGAGTTGGGCTTTGCTGTGGGGCGTGTGCAAAGGGGTTATTAATATCTATAACTTTGGTTCACTATTGAGAGAGAGGACATTGACTATGGACTAGTGCAGTGGGGTCTGAGGTTGTATGGAGTTGGACTCCATTAGGGCTCCAAAGGGCAAAGTGGTCGTAGTGATAATTGTACGGAGTGGGACTCTGTCATAGCCCCAATAGTTTTGGTGATCAAAGTGGTGGATATCGTTTGCTTTACGCACTAAGTGAGAGATGTGAGAATGATTGCTATGTTTGATGCTTGCCATCACTATGACACGCACACTCCTATTTTTACACTATGCGTTAGTGTTACCTTAGAGTATTGTGCATCTTGTTGTGCTAACTCTTTGGTTGCAGGTCCATGTCAGGTATGATTATTTATACCTGTTATTGTTTTATTTTGCTGCTATCGCTCATACTAGACTTTTGTCTGACCTAGAGTTTTTTGTCTCTTCTTATTACTCTGGGTGCTCCTAAATGAGCAGACTAGAGACATGTTAGGTGGTTATGCACTAGTAGTTGTCCGAAGATGAGCAGGAGGCTTCCATGTACTATTTACATATATTCTCCCTGTGTAGTTTATGGTCACTACTTTGGGCATTAGTAGTGTACCTTTCCTATTCTTGCTTTAGAGACAGTATTTTGAAGTTGTAATAATAGTTTGGATCAAAAGCTGTATTTTGGATTCCACTGCTATGATGGTTTAGTTTTTAGCTTATGCAATGTCTCGCCTATTATATGTCAAGTTATGTTATTATTATATTTTATTCCATGTGTTGTGAGATATACTACAGGTTCTTTGGTGATTCTTAGCTTCAAACCCTTTTCTTTTAACGACCGTTCTGTGCTGGTTGGGCATTAGTACAACGCATTTCGTAGGAATGTTGGCTTGTGCGGGGCGGGCTGCCACATTTCTTGACTGGTAAAATAAGGATATCTCATTGTAAATTAATGTCTTAGGAAAATTATGACCATTAGGCTCATAAATGACATTAATTATAATCAATGGAAATAAATGCTATTTATAGATTAATTAATGTCTTAGGGCATTATGACCATTTCATAAGTGACATTAATTTTAATCAATGGTAGTAATAACAACTAAGAGATAATTTTTTGCCTTAGGAAAATATGACTGCTATGATCATAAATGGCAGTAACCCTACCAAATAGAAATAAATGAAATAAAAAGGAGATGAATGGGTATTGATTGCCAATTTAAGTACTAAGTCCAATAAGGAAACAAACTATATAAATGTCCTAGGATAAGGAGAATACAACCTTTCTTATTTATATAACTTAGTATAGAAAAATAAAGAATGGACTTAGTAAGTTAGTAATGGTAACATATTATATACCATAGGAACCCGTGACGACTAACGCTTGGTGTACGTATAGTATTCCCGTAAAGTGAAACTAAATGGGAATAACTCAATAATGTTGCCCGCTTTACTCCCATAAGGTGAGGCATTAAAGGCTAATTGGGTACGAACATGATAATCTTTGCATGTAGTCTTCTTCCTTGGGTCTTAAGTGGCTTGGGTCAAGAAGTCCACCTAGGAGTAGGTCTTCCAGTATAGGGGTCTTAAATGGTGTGTGCAAGGCCGACCAAAACCTGGAATTTTAAAAATGTCTGGTATGGTCATTCCATAGGACGGCCTATCCTACAGGAAGTATTAAGCGACTAAGGAGATTATCCAATAAGGTCAGCTAGATGGTAAAGCGAAACATTATCTCTCATCTTACACGAGGTATGGATTTATATGCGTGAATGGAAGAAGCCTTAACTAGTAGAGCTTCGTAGCTAGTGCCATCTAGTTTACAATAAAGTTGAATAAATCGTCAAATGGTATTGAGTGACCAACAGGTCCACGTAGGGTCTTAAGCGATCGGGAGAATCCACCCTATCTATCATTCGATAGTGAGGCGTTAAGTGGCTAAGGATGTGCGTGTGGATAAGTAAACTCCGTAATTAGGAGTTCACTCTCGATTTATTAATCAGCTAAGTTCTGTGTTTAAACACTTCATAAATATATGCTCAAACGTTCTTTTTCAATATCATATTTATTAGGAATACTACCTTGGGGAGGATAGTTAGAGTCGTTCGTAAATGTTTACAAGGTTAGGTTAGAATTACTAGCCTTGACAGGCATACATCTTTGGTTGAACCAAACGATATACATTTTTATAATATGTGTAGTACCTTTCTTGTTCACCAATACTTGTTGTTCTGACCCCTCTCCTCATTACAGAGTCCCAGGTTTCTTTTTAGAAGGTTGAGTTCTCATAGGTGTATTGGTTTGGCTTTCGGTTCTTGTTCTCTCTCCTGCTCGGTATTGTCTTGGTGACTTACTTTTATAAGGTAGTTATTTGGATTAATACTAGTTTGTCCTATATTTTGTTTCCGCTGTGAGTTACCTTATCATACTCTTATTATGCTCATGCTCTTTTATTTGAAAGTACCATATTTACACACTCCATGATTGGATGAGTTCGAGTTTAATTTTTTTCTCGAAATTTGGGCTCAGAAAAGTATGTGGTGTTACAGTAACTTAGTCCTACTAAAGGAAAATTCCTTTTTTAAAGCTTAGAAATTTCTTGCTAATTCATTTCATATTCAGTCAGTTAACTTGAAGCAAAAAAGCTAAGGCAGGATGGCTAACTTATGCAGTGAGGATATTGAATTTTTGTATTCTTAAATGTCTAACATAAGACATAGGAATGATATTGGAAAAAATTCCATATGAATAGCAAAGTGCTATATGATTCAATCTATATTGAAAAGAAGGCCATTTCTTATTTTAATGCTTTGTATAATTCTGACTCTTATTCTGATGTCTTTCCCCTTATTGAGTTCAAATTCTTTCTTAACGAAAATAGCTAGAAAATTCTTCTTGTCCTCATTAAATTGGAAGTAATTAAAAGCATTTAAAAGCCCGGCGACTGATGGATTTGGGTATAAGTTTACAAAAATTACTAAGAGGGGCTTCACATTCAGAATTTTGATATTAAAGAATTTTTTAATTCTGGCAAGTTTCTTAAAAATACCAATCATACTTTTTCACTTTAGTTCCTAAAGTTAAAATTCCTAACTGTTTGGAAGATTTTAGACCTATTTCCTATTGCAATTTAATTTATAGTATAATTTCTAACATTGCAATAGATCAAAAAATTTATAAACTTTTAATTTTTGAAAATCAAAGTGCTTTTATCTCTGGGAGACTAATTTTTGAAAACTATCTTCTTGCCCAATAGACGAATAGAAATTTTAAATTTAAAAACAAAAAACTCATGTGCCTTGAAATAGATTTCCATAAAATATTTGATAAACCTAATAAAAAAATTATTACTCATACTATGCTTCAAATAGGTTTCAACCAAAAATTTGTAGTTTAATCAAGTAGTGTATAGATAATGTCACATTATATATATATATATATATATATATATATTCTACAGGAAATATATAACAGAAGGGAGATTCAAGCCATTCTCCAACGGCTCACCAAAACAGATTTGTAGGAAAAATCTACAAATACTATAGCACAATTAAAGACAAAAACATAGACACTAAGAACACAACCAACAATGGCTTGTTCAGTTACTAAACAAGCCACGGAGCAACCAAGTGTGGCTTGTTCACTCACCCGTGGCTGGTCTGTGGCTAGTTTTGAGCTCCTCCGTGGCTGGTTCACCCAACAGAGACTGGTTCTTATAACAGCAAACTGTTTGCCGTTATAAGATTATAACGGCAAACACTTTGCCGTTATAATATTATAACGGCAAAGTGTTTGCCGTTATAATCTTATAACGGCAAACAGTTTGCCGTTGTAGTCACTAGCCGTTGTAACACCAACGGCTAGTTCACTTCCTCCCTATAAACCACCCTACCTCCTTCTTCTTCCTTCTCCACACAACCACTCCACCTTCCCAACTTCTTCATCAACAAAATGTCTTCGTCTGCACCCAAGCGAAGCGGGAAAAAAACCATAAACAAGAAACTCATGTCCCAACCGCACTCGTCATCGTATGCCATGCAACGGTCAATCCAACAACAGCAACCGTTGCAGCCATCTCACGAATATGGCTACTCGCCGTATTCAAATTATCCATACCGTCCACCGTACCAACAGCTCGGTCCTCCTAATTTTCCTCCCATCCAATCGTCCGTCCTGCCACAGTTTTACCAACGACCGCCCGGGGTAGGCGTGTACGACGATCATTCGTCGTATATGTCAATGATGATGCAGACCGAGCAAAGTCAACAACCTCACCTAACTCCGCAACAGACCGAGGTTCGTGACCGTGAAGCGATGCAAAATCTGCAAAGACAGTTTTCGTATGGGTATGTCTCTCCTACTACCGAAGAAAATGTTGGGACTTCTACGGAGGAGGAGGAAGAAGATGCAAATGAGGAAGTAAATGTTACAAATTCTGAAGAATTGAATGAAGAATATGTTGCACCTATCAGTCCCGAATATAACCAAAAGAAGAAGAAGAAGGTGAAGTCTTTAAGGAGCATTTTCAGTAAACGACACCAAACCGAAGTTGAATCGGAGCCGAATCACGGAATAGAAGATATTGAGGATGATAATGCTGAAGGGGAAGATATACCAGCGGAAGGAAGAAGAAAACAATGTAAGTTTACTTCCGAGCAGTACGTTTCACTTGCTAAATCGTGGATACGCATTTCACAAGACAGCATTGTTGGAAATAATATGAAAGGTGACAAATTTTGGGAAAGAGTAGCAGAGTTCTACAATTCGTTGGAAGCGAGGAATAGAACATGGGCATCACTTAGAGGCGGTTATAGAGTTATGAATGCCGCATGTCAGAACTATCTTGCAATACTGACAGCCTTGGAGAACAGACAGCAAAGCGGTGCTGCACCTTATGACGTTGTAAGTACCGTAGATTACTTTGAAAAATAACTTACTATACTATGATCGATTAGTTAGAAATGACATACGCTCATACAATATCCACTTTGTGTTACAGATTGAAGAGTCACGAAAGGCCTACCAGCAAAAGTATGGTCATCCATTTAAATTTCAAGACTGTTATGAGCTTCTATCTAGGTTGCCGAAGTGGAAGAACCCCAGCAACTTCATGTTTGAGCAGCAGAACAAAGCTAGAAGGATGAACTACTCTGATTCTAGTCCAGGAAGTGGCCCGAGTTCGCAAGAAAGAAACCCTTTATTTGGAAGTAGTGATGGACGACCTGTCGGCAGATCCAAGGCAATTCAGCTGGAGCAACGAGGTGCAGAGTTTGCTAGATTTATGGAAACAATGGAGAGTTCATCTAAGGCAACAAAAGAGCATAGAGCTCGATTTTCGGTGGAAAGAAACCGTAGCGACGAAGATTTCCAAAAGGCAGTTAGGGATGATCGAGAGCTCCGCAGACAAGAACATGCGAAGAAACAAGCCATGGAAGAAAAGAAGCTGGAGGAGCAGAAAGCTTTGGCGCGAGAGAATAATTATGTTAAAATGATTACATGTGATTTTAGTAAGCTTACCCCTCTACAGCAAGAACTAGTAGCCGAGCAGATTGGAGAGTACAGAAAAAACAAAGGAAGCAGAAGCGGAAGCGTTAGTGGCTCGTATATGGACTAGCTATGTATGTTGGGTTAAGTTGTAATATGATTGTGAACTGTTTGTAGTATTTATGTACTGGTGGGTGTTTATGTACTAGCTATATATGTTGGGGTGAGTTGTAATATGATTGTGACCTGTTTCTAGTATTAATGTAGTAGTTGTTGTTTATGTACGAGCTGTATATGTTGGGTTGAGTTGAAATAATGATACAATCTACAATATGATTGGGAACCAGATTTATTGACTCAAGTACGCACTGGTAGATAGTTCAAATGATACATAGTACACGACTACACCCTGATACATAGTTCTAGTACCAACTACTGATTCCGACTATTCCTTCCTTTATGCGCCCACAAATGTTCCACCAACTGGTCACGCAATTGGAAGTGTGCAGCTTGATCTTCAATGTGTTGAACCATATCTACATATTCTTCCATTGAGTTTACATCTTTATGGGGTTTTGCATTTGAGCCCGTAAACATGTCAGGATAATTAGACTTTTGATTCTTATATCCGCCTCTTTCAGACTCCACAATCATGTTATGTATTATTATACAAGCATACATGATTTCTGAAAGCACTCTTGCATCATGAAAACGAGCAGGATTTCGTAAAATATGAAATCGGGCTTGTAAAACACCAAACGTACGTTCGAGGTCCTTTCTGTAGCTAGCTACTTTTTCAGTGAAATACCTTTCTTTATCATTTGATGGAACTCTGTACCCTTGCATCAAAGTTCTCCACTTTGGGTATATTCCATCGACTAGGTAGTACCCAGTTTTGTGTTCGATATTACCAAGTTTATATGAAACATCTGTTGACAGTCTGTTAGCAAGTTCTGTGAAAAGATATGATTGTTTTAAAACATTTATATCATTCAATGAACCTGGGACTCCAAAAAAAGCATGCCAAACCCATAAATCGTCTGTTGCTACTGCTTCAAGGATCATTGATGGCACTTTCTTATGTCCGGTGAACATTCCTTTCCATCCCGTTGGGCAGTTTTTCCAAGCCCAATGCATGCAATCTAAACTTCCAATCATACCTGGAAATCCTCTGGCTTCTGCCCTGCGTAGTATCCTGGTTATATCGTTAGGTCCAGGCGTCCATAGATACTCCTTCCCAAACTCTGCAACAACTATTTTACAGAATTCTTTCAGACACTCTATTGCTGTTGATGCTGCGATTCTGAAATATTCATCCATTTGATCGCCAGATGTTCCATAGCTTAACATCCTCAACGCCGAGGTGATTTTGATGTGTGGTGAATAGCCGATTTCTTGTGCTCCGTTCAGTCTATAAGTGAAATATGGATTTGACTGGTGAAGTTTAAGATATATTTTTGAGAAAATAGCCGGACTCATACGGTAACGACGACGGAACAAAGTTATATCAAAGGTTGGATTGTCGATGAAGTAATCCCTCATTAGTCTTTCATGTCCATCCTTGTAGTCTCTCTTATACCGTCGGTCAATTCGGCCATGCATGCTACCCCGATGGTTGCTAGTTGAGCCTTCTGCGAAATAATTGGAATACGCAACCATTGCGTGCTGTTCCAGCTCCTCCTCCGTCTCTTGCTCCACTTCTAGTTCGGAATTATCAGTTTGATTCTTCTTGTTTTTGTAGTAATGGTAGTATAGATTTGGATCCATTGCTTGCTTTTTTATAAGTTGAGTTTCGTTGTTCTCTCTAAGCGTATCCGAACGAGAGATATATATAAGCAAGGATGGTGAACTAAATGTCTCTGACATAGAGTACATGTAGGCAATAATGGGTGGCAATAATGGTTCCAACATTATAGTTGTTTTCATTCTGTCGCAAGCAGAAATAAGGCACCTGGGAACGACCCATTTTTCGTAACCATTTCGTGAATTGAAATGGTTAAAGCACTGGTGGACGACCCTTTTTTTCGTGCTGGTAGTCTCTTCCAAATTAAATGACAACAGTATACGAAATTAATAGTAATTGCCCACATTTGTTGTGATGTGACCGGACACTGTTGGGAATCTAACGTAATATCACGAGATTAATAGTACATGCCAACATTTCATGTGATGGCACCATTTTTCGTTCTGCAATGATGTGACTGGACAATGTAGAGAATCTAACATAATATCACGAGGTTAATAGTACATGCCAACATTTCATGTGATGGCACCATTTTTCGTGCTGCAATGATGTGACCGGACATTGTAGGGAATCTAACGTAATATCATGAGATTAATAGTAAATGCCAACATTTCATGTGATGGCACCATTTTTCGTGCTGCAATGATGTGACCGGAAATTGTACAGAATCAACCATAATAACACGAGAACCCTGTAAACCGTATTCAAGTATGTTGAATTGTAACTGTTGGTCGTACATTGCCCTTATAAGTACTCCATATCTGATAATCAATCTCATACCTTCTATAGCTTCAAGCAGCATCGTTGTAGAGTAAAGGGAGAAATTTTATTTTCTTGTTTTCTTAAAGGTAATGTTTATTATCAACAAAATTCGTACTTCTAGTTACTCTACTAATTCTACTGATGCACAGGTTACATGGACAATTCAAAAATAAGTGATGAAGAAATGGGAAGGATTTTTGATGAGTACGAACGAAACTTAGTGAACGATAACGAAAAGGGTTTAGTTCATGATACACAAGTTGAAGAGGTGCCCGTCGCGATTCAGCATCGAGCGGTTACAGCTCCGCGTCCTTCTCCAGTAAATCAACGACCTAGTAATAGTGCTTGTAATAATTCTCCTACTCCATATTTTTCGTCTAAGGATTTGTTGGCCCTCGTAAAATCCTATATTGAGGTTGAAAAGAGAGATGAGTTGCTAATGCAAAGTGGAGGGGGTTTAACATATGAAGAAAGATGGGCAATGATCACGAGGCTATACAACAACCATCGTTCCCGGCCCACTACACGAACATCGGTTGAAATCCAAATGGCTAATCATCATTTTGCAGACGCTTGTGATCGGTACACAAAGATTATCGAAACTGTTGAAGACGAGAACATATTTAAAACAAATCAAGCAACATATGATTCTCGTTACCTTTTCGAGTATGGTGAGGAGTTCGTTGGTTACGAAGCGTATAAACTACGCTACAGTTGGTTGACCCGCTATGGAACTGAGTAGGCTTATGGTATTGTGATTTTATTGTTGTTTTACTGTCTATTTACTTTGCTGTTTGTGCGTAGAATATGGAGTTATCTGTAAACCTTGTTATGTTGGCGTGCTGTTTAAGAATTTTGCATTTCTACACGAGAAGAGGGAAACCTTGTTCAACATCAAATTCAAACGTTATTACATTCCAAACAACACTTACAGGAACTAGAACAACAGAAGATACCGGCTCTACACAAAAACATTCTCTACACATAAATACAGTCTCTACACATAACCAAATGTAGTCTCTACACAGAAACATAATCAAAACGTACACAAAATACATCGAAAGCACATAATAGCGGTAGTCAACAAATACAGAACGCATACTCAAACAATAGGAACATACAACTGACAACTGCGAAAACGTAAAACATCGAAAGTACATAATCATGGTAGTGAACAAATACAGAACGTCTACTCAAACAACAAGAACAGACAACTATCAACTAGGAATACGTAGAACAACAAAAGTACATAACAGTGGTAATACAACAAAAGTACATAACACTAGTACTCAAAAAATGCAGAACGTCTACTCCAACAGTAGGACCATACACCTAACAACTGCAAAAGTACATAAAAGTGATAGTAACTCAGTCGTCCGAGTCATCTGAATGGGTACGTGGACGTGTGCGGCGCCGATGACGTCTCTCATCATCACCAACATCTGGAGGCTGACTGGACCCAGTACTAGACCTATGGTGGTAATACATCTGCAAGTCCTGAAGTCTCTTGCGCTTTGCCTCAAGCTGGGCCTCTAAATGCGCCTGCTGCTGTCGTGCCTCCTCTGCAGCACGACGTAGCTCACCATCATAGTAATCTAGGCTACGCCTATGCTCTATATAGCCCGTATGCCTAATCCCCATCTGCATATCATACAGATCATGATATGATATCTGTGTAGGATCCGGGTAATCGTGATGGGTCGGAGGATGAAACACGTCAACGTAACGATCCGGTCCAATGGTGGGCACTGCCATGGTCCATCCAAAATGACTGGCGGCCGCCACATGATCAGCTGCACGAAAACTCTGACTGGGCTGGGTAACATCCTCGACAACAGGTGGACGTATGCCATGTCGTATAGCAGATGGCCCTACTAAATCAATCGATGCTGCATGCGTAATCGTATCTGAGGACCCGGTGAAAAATCTACGCCAGAAGATAAGGTAACACTCCCCGATAATAACAAAGCTCTCAGCCGTCCACCAGCCTGCTGTCCTGGCTATATCTAGCTGCTCCGTCGGGTAAATCATACACCGATAAGTATGTGGGTGTGGATCATCCGAAATAGCATCGAAGTCATACAACTGTCTCCAGCACCTCTCACCAAGATACCAATAAGCACCTAGCGCCACGGGAGAAGATATAAGTGGAAATCTCTGTCCGACAAGCATCCTAGCAATTTGTATGATATCAAGATCGATGGATGTACTCTGCTCAAATGGATGCCATAGAATCTGATCCCTATACATCCTCAGCTCGATCTGGTTATGGGCAACGGGAAACACATGGCGTGACTCATTATCTCTGGGGCCCCGGTTGTCCGCAGTCCAAAAGCATATACGGGGGAAAAAGGTCGATGGGTCTGCAATACGGGTGATAAAATGAAAGTTCCTAGAGTACTCAAAGTACCAATACTGTAACAACTCCCAGAATCCAAATAAAGAAACCTGAGAATCAGTGATGGTGCACTGCATGTCGAGACATCTGTATAGGTATGCAAGGATAGGTGTGCCCCAATCATATAAAATCGCCCCATCGGCATTTATCTCAGCCGCGACCGCAAAAAACCCCACAGGAACGCTACTGCTCGAAAAACTAAAGAAAAGGTTACCCATAAGGTATAACACAAATAATCGAGCAAGCTCCAAGTCATCATCAACAGAGTAGTGCTCGAGTATCCTGTCCATAGCTGCACGGATCGCGCTCTCTAGCGGCAACTGATCCAACACCCCTACGTGCCCTGCCTGCTCGTCCGCCTCTACGCCCGCCACGTCCCCGATGGCCGCCTCCCTGTTGCACCTCTGCTTCTTCATTCTCCATGTTTTCGGCGGCTACAAGTAAGTCTTCTATTCCAAGCACTGGCTGTTGGCCACTACCACCTTCACCACTCCCGCCGGCGCCACGATCATCGCCGTGCATGAATTTTTTGGCGAAATTTTTTAGTAATCTAGCCATATTTTCGAACTAATATCTCACACAAGCTAGTTAATTTGGTTAAAAACTGACGGATTGGTGAATTGGTGGAGAAAATTGGGTGAAAAATGGGGGAGGAATATGGGTTTTCGGGTTTGAAGAAGGAGGAAAGGGAAATGGAGCAGAGGAGGGGAGGCGGCGAGGGTTTTGGGGGGGGGTAACATTATAACGGCAAACACTTTGCCGTTATAATGTTATAACGGCAAAGTGTTTGCCGTTATAATATTACAACGGCAAAGACTTTTCCGTTGTTATATTATAACGGCAATATCTTTGCCGTTGTATCCCCACTCCTCAACCAACCTGTGGCTGGTTCTCCCCTTCTGGGTGCTCGGCTCGTTGGACCAGTTTCAGAACATGAGAGAGAATAACTGAACAGAACGGATGGTTGGTTATGGTCTAATACAAGAAACAAAAAAAGTACACATAAGAAAAAATAATAGACCGGACAAGACAGCAACAAGAGTGAACATGACACAACTCAAACAAGACAACTGCCAGTCACCAAACAAGAGCATCACACCAAGACCAATAAGAAACACAATAACCACAGAGCACAACAAGAATTTCGTGCTACTGAAGGAGATTACCAAACCCACAACCCAACTGAAGTCCAAATAAAAAACTAGCACACCAAAGCCAAATCAGATGAATCCAAACTTCAAGAGAGAAACCCCAAGACAAATGAGCACAACAAACTTCAGGAGAGAAACCCCAAGACACTAATGAGCACATTAAAGTTCATTCTCGTAGTACAAACCTCAAATTGTATAGAACAATACGAAAACTTATTTGTGCATCGAAAATCACTGTACCACACTTCGTACCAACACAAACAGCTCAATGGTTGTTGAAATAGTGACCTCAAACAAAGCTCACCATGCTATGCGAAGAATGCAAAACTTAATGAATGAAACTCAGCCTACAGTCATGGAAGGGAGAGTCGCGAAACAAGACACAGTTGATGTCTTTACTGCATGCCTAATTTACATCTCGTTCATCACAAAACTATCCAGGCCAATAGCAAGATAGACCGTCAGTTGAAACTCTGACTAACAAGCCAAATCAAGTAGATGAAGAGAACATTAGATCTGAAATTACCTAAAGTGGATACCACACAATGACAGGAGGTGAAGTCTGAACCATGAAGAGAAGGAAAGGCTATGCCGAGAGGGTACAATAAACACGGAAGTTGGAATAAACAACACACAAAAAGCAATAGCAACAATAACATATGAAACCCCTTGCCAACACCCAACAACTAATAGCAACACACAAACTTACACACAGCTGTAAGACTTCATACAGTAAAACATGCAAGAAAAGCAAGTTGCAACCACACTGCATCTGTTGAATCCCACCCTGAGCCAAACACAGGAGCACCAGCAGCTTCACTGGGAAGCTTGACACAAGAACTTAATTGGGAACATAACTGGATTTGCTAGAAGCAGCTAAGTTCACAACGCATATAATAAAAAGTGATGACATCCATTAAATGGGAATATTTGGAGGGGTAATGAAGGGAACAAGAAAGGGGAAGTATGATAAAAACAGGCAGAAATAACGCCAAAAACCAGGTCTGATGAGGAGCAAAGTTACTAGCGAAAAAATAAATCGACCGAGTAATAAACTCTACATGTCAACAACCTCGCTAGCTTGAGGAGGGCGCAAGAACATAAGAAAAGGCGAGGTTTTGGATACCGAAAAAGTTGGGAAGTAGGGAAGGACTCATACGAACTTGGTGCTAACTCGGTGACAACAAGGAGAAGAGTAAAGCCAAGAAGAAAGGAGAGTGGAATTAGGGTTTAGGAGGCGGAGCAAACAAAATGGCAGGGACAGGGACAGATAACACCAAGGAAAACGGAAACCAAAAGAGAAGTGGAAGAGTTAAGAAAATGGGAAGAGGATAGTCGAAGTGGATGAAAGAGAGAGATAGGACGATTGGAAAAGGTCAGAAGGAAGAAAAAGGGTGAAACAGGTGTACGCCATTAACGATCTACATTAATGTCACATTATATATACTCATAAATGGTTTTTCTAAGGGCTTTATACACAGTAATAGGGGAATAAGACAAGAGGACCCCCTATCCCTCTATCTTTTTACCCTTCTTATGGGGTATTTCTTTGTTTTAACCAAAAGTGAACTTAATAACGGTAAAATCAAGTCTATTAACAGAGACCAACCCATTATTACAAACTTGCTATATGCTGATGATCTTATTTTATTTGCTAATGCAGATGTTAAGATTGTTAAAACAATTGCAAATTTATTTGAAAAGCTAGAAGCGTATGCAGGGCTCAAAGTCAACGATTATAATGGTAACTCTATTTCAACAAAAGTTGCATTAACAGGGAGGGAATACTAAAAGTTTTCAAATTTAAAGAGGGAAATTTTTCAATAAAGTATCTAGGACTGCATGTTAGTTCTATTCAACTTAATGACAGAGACTCTGCTTGATTATACGACATCATTCAAAGCAAGTTAGAGGGGTGGTCAAGCAAACTGTTACCCTTAGTAGGAAGAATTCAATTAGCAAACACAGTTATCGCTGTTATCATCATCCACTGGCTACAATCTCAAAGCATCCTTGTCAAAATAATGCATAAAATTGAAGACATTGTGCCAATTTTTTATGGAAAGGAAAGTAGCACAAAGTGGCATAGGAAAAAGGTTTGCAAGCCAGAAGAACGTATGGTGGCTTTGGGTTAAAAAATATTAAGGAAATGGGAAGAACTTGCAAATTAAAGATTTTGGAATTTCATTAGTAGAAACTCTCCCTGGTCCAGATGGATAAAATCAAAATATCTTAAAAATAAAAATTTCTGGACCACTAAAGCAGAAATTCAACATTCATATATTTGAGAAAATATTTTAAGTTATAGAGATAATGGTACTAGTTTAATGGGAAGAAAATTCGAAGATGGTGCACAAAGTAGTTTATGGTTTGACCCCAGGAACAATGGTAAATCATTTGTCAACTTATTGGCGTGGAATAGTATTTACTTTCTTGGTGGTTCCACTGACATGGTTCAAAATAATATTGAAGATCACAATTGGTAAACCAATAGTTAGCAAGCTCCTGATATATACAAAACAACTATAGAAAATCTCTTTATTGATCCAAATATGCAAAGAGATATTAGATTTGGAAATAAGCTTCTAAAACAAAGAACTTTCCTTCAAAGAGACTTAGGAATTCACTAAAGCTTATTAAACTCAAGTGAGTTAGCACAAAGTGATTAGGAACAAAACAAATAGTCCAAAAACATCTCAATGTACTTATTTTTCCATTAAAAACAAGATTCCCATAAGTGATAGTTGTTTAGAATGAAACAAAAAGGTAACAACAATTGTTGTGACGGCCCGCCCCGCACCAGCCGACATTTCTAATGAAAGTGCGCTGTGCCAATACCCGACTAGCACGGGACGGTCGCCAAAGAAAGGTAAAGAAAGGAATTTGAACTAACAAGAACCTGTATTATATCTCATAGCACATGGAATAAAATATAATAATAACATAACTTTGACATAAAATAGGTGAGACAATGCATAAGCTGAAAACTAAACCATCATAGCAGCGGAAAATCCAAAATACAGCTTATGTTCCACATCATCATTATTACAACTTTTAAAACTATCTCTAAAGCAAAGTAAAGGAAAGGTACACCACTAATGCCCAAAGTAGCGACTAGTAGCGACACAGGGAGAATATATATATAGAGAGAATAATACATGTAAGTCTCCTGCTCGTCACCAGTACAGCTACTCGTGCATAACCACCTGACTTGTCTTTAGTCTGCCCGTTTAAGAGCACCCAGAGTAATAAGAAGAGACATAAAACTCTGGGTCAGACAAAAGTCTGGTATGAGCGATAAGCAGCAAAACAGAACAATAACAGGTATATTAAACCATACCTGAACTTGGACCTACAACCAAAAAGTCAGCACAATAAGATGCACAATACTCTAAGGTAACACAAACAGATGGTGTAAAGGTAACGGGGGAGGTGGTGTGCATGTCATAGTGATGGCAAACAATCAAGCATAGCAACCATCCTCATATCTCTCACTCAGTGTGTAAAGCATACGATATCCACCACTCCGATCACCCAAATCCTTGCTATGATCACTCTGCCCCATGTAGTCATGGAGACTCCACAACACTTCTCCATAGCTACTAGTCCTTGCTATGTCCACTCTGCCCTATGAAGTCATGACGACTTCACTGCACTGGCTCATGGCCATGCTACGATCACTCTGCCCCATGGGGTAATAACTACCCCACTGCACTGATCCATAGCCTAACATCTGTCTTGATGGTGAATCAAGGTTATGGACATCGATAACCCCTTAGCACACGTCCTGTAGCAAAGCCCAACTCCTAAAGTTAACTCGTTGGTTCCCAACTGGATCCTGAGTTTTACTTCCAATTTGGACTACCTTTGCATCTCGGGTTCTGGTCTCCTCCTGGTCGTGATCTCCAATCGGTTCGGTTCGCGGCACACTTTGGTTCGTGACTCCCCCATTCGTGGTGCCAGAAGTTCGGAGGAGCGGTCCGGTTCGGTCGTGATCACTCATCAGGTCGGGTCATGGCCATAGCATCAGAACGGTTCGTGGCACACTCCAGGTCAGGTCGAGTATCCTTCCACTCGTGGCACTCCTTTTCGGCCCTCCTCTTCAAGCATTGGGTCGTGACTTGCTTCCTTAGGCGGTTCATGGGACCTTTTCCGGGTTGGGTCGAATGCGAGCGGATCGGCTCATGAGGGGGTGTCACGATCGGGTCGGGCGATCTGATCCGATCCATTTTCCTACACTGTTTCCTGCAACTTTTCCAGCAAGTGTTTACGCCTCACAACGTCGTTTTCGACCAATATAACTTCACTAGATAATCATAAAACATTCCAAACAGTAATAGCAACATGTATAATCAACCACAAACACTAAAACAACAACCTAATATGTTAAAATGGATTAAACATACCAAAAACCTTGTTTTCTCCTTAATCATGTTTAAGCATAACTAATGATAGGATTAGCAAAATAGGTCCAAATTAACCCAAATTTCTAACAGAGGCCTAAAATAATATTTTAGAATTTTACAAATTTTTACAAATTTTTCTGAGTTATAATTTCGCTAATTAACACTAATCACCTCTAATTAGCCGTAATTAGTGAAAAACAATGCAAATCACTCATCTTGGCCACAAATAAAATATTAAATATGAACTATCCTCTGATTTGGTTCGAATACCAAGACAACACATCAGCTCTTCTTCCAATCTGATGCTATTTCTCCTTGATTTGGCGTAGATTATCTTAATCCTTGATTAGAGAGCGATTTGGGATGAAATTAGAACGTGAAGGCTATTGTTAGTGTTTCTAAGAGGTAAATGGCAGCTAGAAAACTGAAATAGAATGAAAACCTAATTCATTTCAGCCTCCCCACAACCCTAATCCCGAAATGGGTTATGAGCCCATTTGCTAATTACCCTAATCAGCCAACTTAAGCAGTTTTTCACCTTCTAAATCTTGTTTCAACCATATCTCCCAAACGGTGAGTCCGTTTGGCTAATGTGACCACTCTACGGAATTGTAAACCATCATCTGAATCCAATGGAAGTGCTTTCATGTCAAAAATCCTTACCAATCAAAAGTTATGGACGAAACAAGATCAGCTAGGGGGAAAACGGTCATTTAAAGATCGGCAAAAATCATGAACATGGGAAATGACCCCAATAGTTTTCTCCCAAAGTTACACTACTATACCACCTCATATGAAAAAGAAATAAATATTCTATGATTCTTCGATACATAGAATGCGAGGCGTTACACTTTTCCCCCTTAATAAATTTCACCCCCGAAATTCCTTAACCAAAAACATACAAAGGGTCCCGCATGCCTATCATCCATTTACAAACAATCAAACATACATAATAACACAACAAATCTATCCTAGCATGTGGAATAACTAAATCGTAATTAAAATCTCACCAGGCAAAGAGTTCTGGATACGTCCCCTTAACGATCTCCACTGTCTCCCAAAGTACAGTCATTCTCATCCCCGCCCCGCTGAACCTTGACTAGATTCACCGCTTTCCTTCGAAGTTTCTTCGTATCGTGCTCGACAATACAAATCGGCTTGCGGTTCCCAACCGCCTCAGGTTCTACTTTGATATCATCCAACAGATCAGATGAAATAGCCATATCGGGGTCGTGCACGAATTTCCTTAAATGGGAAACATGAAATATGTTATGAACTCCTGCCATCTTGTCCAGCAACTCAACTTTATATGCCAATTTCCCAACTTGTTCGAGAACTGGGAATGCACCAACAAATCTTAGTGTTAACTTTCCTCTCCTACCAAATCATATCACGCTCTTTAACAGAGAAATCTTGGCAAACACCAAGTTACCAATGGAGAATTTAAATCTCTTCTCCTCTTATCAACATAACTCTTCTGCCTATCTTGGGCAGCCTTCATTCGCTGTCGTATAACCTTGATTTTATCTGAGGTTTCCCTTACCACATCAGGTCCAAGCACAAATTTTTCGCCGGTTTCTAGCCAACATAATGGTGAGTTGCATGGTCTTCCGTATAAAGCTTCAAATGGAGCCATATCATTACTAGATTGATAACTATTATTATATGCCAACTGTACTAGACGCAAATGGTCATCCCATGATCCACCAAAATCCAATACACAAGCTCTTAAGAGATCTTCTAATATACGGTTCACCCTCTCCGTCTAACCGTCGGTTTGAGGATGGTACGCGGCACTAAGATGTAGTTCTGATCCTAATGCCTCTTGTAACCTCTTCCATAATCCACTAGTGAATAATGGATCTTGGTCACTTACAATGCCATTGGGTACTCCATGAAATCTCACGACCCACTTCATATACAATTCCGCTAACTTAGTTGCTGTTCTATTTGACTTGACGAGTATAAACCTTGCACTCTTGGTCAATCGGTCCACAATCACCCAAATGCTATCATGTCCCGATCTAGTCCTTGGTAACCCATCAATGAAATCCATTGAGATTTGTTCCCATTTCCATTCGGGGATTTCTAATGGTTGCAACAACCCATTAGGCTTCTTTTGCTCAGCTTTAACTAGCTGGCAATTCATGCATTTGTATATAAACTTCCCAACGTCTCTTTTTATTCCTTCCCGGTAGTAGGTCTGCTTCATGTCTCGATACATTTTGTTACCACCGGGATGTATAGTTAGTTTTGAGTGATGAAATTCTCTAAGCACTTCATCTCTCAATCCATTGACATTGGGCACAACTAGTCTTCCATTCTTTCTAAGCCATCCATCTCGATCAATCCCATACTTGTCCATCTTCTCATCGGTACCCACCTCTAACTTGGAGATGACTGTCAATAAGTTAGGATTGTCCTTCTGACTGAAACCAATCCTCTCAATCAAAGTGGGTCTGATCGTCAAACTTGCTAACATTTCTGGATCCAATTCGCACTTTGGTCTGAAATCATACCCTGTGATATACTCTAGTTGCTTCCACTCAAGAAACATAGCGCCTAAACTGGCATGTCTTGTACTCAATGCATCAGCTACCGCATTGCCTTTTCCTGGTGTATATGCGATATTGAAATAATAGGAAGCCAAGAATTCTAACCATCTCTGCTGTCGGAGATTTAGATCCTTCTGAGAGAAGGGATACTTTAATGATTTATGATCTGTAAACAACTCGAATCTTTCTCCCAAGGGATAATGTCTCCACATCTTGAACGCGAACATGATCGATGCCAATTCCAAATCGTGGGTAGGGTATCTTTTCTCATGTGGTTTCAGTTGCCGACTTGCATAAGCTACAACCCTACCTCCTTGCATCAACACAGCACCTAGTCCGGTACCACACGCATCCGTGTATACTGTCATCTCTTCATTCCCTTTAGGAATGACTAACACTGATGCACACGTCAACTTTTCCTTTAGACTCTTAAATGCATTTTCACAATTTCCGTCCTAGATGAAAGCTTGATTCTTCTTGGTCAACTGAGTTAACGGTGCCGCTATCTTGGAGAAATCTTGGATAAACTTACAATAATATCCAGCTAATCCCAAGAAACTTCTTACGTCTGTTGCATTCTTGGGCATAGACCAATCCTGCACCGTAGCCACCTTCATAGGGTCACGGCAATACCATTCTCTGTAACAACATGGCCCAAGAATCTCACTTCCCTCCTTTAGAAGTGACACTTAGAAAACTTTGCTTTCAATTGGTGTTTTCTCAACACCTCTATCACTATCCTCAAATGTTCCTTGTGTTCTTCCTATGTCCTCGAATAAACCAAGATGTCGTCCATGAACAAAAGAAAAAACTTATTCAATTGATCTCTTAATATCCGATTCATAAGATCCAAAAAATATGCTGGTGCATTGGTCAACCCAAATGGCATGACCAACAACTCATAGAATCCAGACGGCGTCCGAAATGTCGTTTTAGCTATACTCTCAGCTTCTACCCCAAGCTGATGAAAACCTGTCGCGAGATCCAACTGGGAGAACACTCTCGCGCCACTCAACTAATCAAATAAATCGTCTATCCGCGGTAGAGGATATTTATTCTTCCTCGTCACCTTATTCAACTCGTGGTAGTCCACACACAATCGAAGGGAACCGTCTTCCTTGGTAGCAAACACAACTAGAGCTCCCCACTCAGAAACACTTCTTCTGATAAATCCCTTCTTCAAAAGATCGCTTACTTTCACCCCGAGATCTCGCTGCTACCTTGGTGCCATACGACGAAGTGGCATCACTATAGGTCTGGCATCTTTCACTATATCAATACGGAACTCAATCTCTTGGTGTGGTGGAAGTCCGGTCACTTCTTCGAAGATATCCGGATATTGGACAACAGTAGGAATTCCTGTTAACTTGTCCTGTGGGATGTCGAGGGAATTTAGAAAACTAGTCATCACCTCATCACCAGGTAGGCCACCAAACACTACCCTCTGCCCTAATAGTCACCGAAAATCCCTCACAGTCTACCACCACCCCATATCTTTGGAGCCAATCGACTCCCAAAATAATGCCAAACCCAGTAAAGCCCAAAACAAAGCAATCACAAGCAAACATACATCCATGACTCGATAAGACCAAATTACAACAAATCATAGTAAGGCTAGTCGAACCACCAATCGGCTTCGTCACAACTAAAGGTCTATCGACTATCTCAGGTTCCAATCCCAACCTATCTACCAGGTCACTAGATATGAAGGAACGGGAAGCCCCAGTATCAAACAATACTCGAACAGGAACATCATAAACAAAAAGCATACTTTGAACGACGACGTTCTTTCCTTTCTCTGCAGCAGTTGGGGCATTCGACGAAGAAGGAACAACATTAATAGCATATGCTTTCATAATCTGCTTTTCTTTAAGGCAGTTCGGAAACTTATCCTTGTGATGTCCCACTTGGCTACAGTTGAAGCACTTCCTGTCCGCTGGTTTCACTTGACATTCTTTGGCATAGTGGCCCTTATTGCCACAACTAAAGCACTCAACATATTTCTTGTCTTTCTTTCTCTGATCATCCTTAGCTTGGTTCTATTTCCTCTTATTCTGAGAAATATTCTTGCCTCCACCGCCTGCTTGCGGTTTTAACTCTCCTGTAGATACCACAACAACTTCGGTCTTTGACTTAGGGTAAAGACTCTCCAATCTCAATGCTTTTCCCAAAATGGATTCAAAAGTCTCATCGATGTGGTTTATAAGTCTTTCCCCCAAGTACCCATCCAAGCCAGTTATGAACTTCTCATTCTTCTTCTCAGGAGTGTCAATAAGCGATAATCCATACTTCGATAAAGTATCGAACTCATCAATATATTCCGAGACTGCCCTACCATTCTGCTTAAGCTCCAAGAACTTCCTAAACAACTCTGACTTCAGGGCAGCAGGGATGAACTTATCACTGAATCGGGCCTTAAACTGATCCCTAGGAACTTGATCCTCAGGGGTAGCTGCCTTAATAGCATTCCACTAATTAATAGCCAGCCTATACAGTTGAAGGGATGCTAGCTTCCTCTTCATCACATCATCGATCCCTAAGTCATCGAAGATGCGCTCACAACTATTGAGCCAATCCTGAACTTCTGTAGTCGATTCCGTTCCGTGGAACGGCTCCCCACTAAGACTAGTGTAGTCCTTACAGAGCTTGGCAAAATCGGCCCTAGGCGCCTGCACCGCTGCACCACCACCATTTGCAGCATTAGGAGCTGCCCTCTAAACATCCCTAAGAATCTCTCTCATGAAGTCAATGAACATCGTCCTCGTATCAGGAGCATTCCCATTATTAGCTCCTCTACCAATACCCCTCGTATGTCGGCTCATCGTTCAATCTGTAAGAAGAAAACGATTAACCATCCCTTCAGTGGTTCCAGTGCAGTGCAACTTCATCCCTAGATATACTAATAGTATATATATAGCTTTTGAAAACCAAAATATCACAAATACGCGCTCTCATATACGTAATATCTCTCCCAGGTGTCTTTCCCTAGGTTAACTATGCAACCTAGAGCTCTGATACCAAATGTGACGACCCGCCCGCACCCGCCGACATTTCCAATGAAAGTGCGTTGTGCCAATGCCCGACTAGCATGGGACGGTCGCCAAAGAAAGGAAAAGAAAGGAATTTGAACTAACAAGGAACCTGTAGTAAATCTCATAAAGCATGGAATAAAATATAATAATAACATAACTTTGACGTAAAACATGTGAGACAATGCATAAGCTGAAAATTAAACCATCATAGCAGCGGAAAATCCAAAATACAGCTTATGCTCCACATCATCATTATTACAACTTTTAGGAAAGGTACACCACTAATGCCCAAAGTAATGACCAGCAGCGACACAGGGAGAATATATATAGAGAGAGAATAATACATGTAAGCCTCCTGCTCGTCTCCAGTACAGCTACTCATGCATAACCACTGACCTATCTCTAGTCTGCCCGTTTAAGAGCACCCAGAGTAATAAGAAGAGGCATAAAACTCTGGGTCAGACAACAGTCTGGTATGAGCGATAAGCAGCAATACAGAACAATAACAGGTATATTAAACCATACCTGAACCTGCAACCAAAGAGTCAGCACAACAAGATGCACAATACTCTAAGGTAACACAAACAGATGGTGTAAAGATAACAGGGAGGGGGTGTGCATGTCATAGTGATGGCAAACAATCAAGCATAGCAACCATCCTCACATCTCTCACTCAGTGTGTAAAGCATACGATATCCACCACTCTGATCACCCAAATCCTTGCTATGATCACCCTGCCCCATGGAGTCATGGCGACTCCACTACACTGATCCATAGCCACTAGTCCTTGCTATGTCCACTCTGCCCCATGAAGTCATGACGACTTCACTGCACTGGCTCATAGCCATGCTACGATCACTCTGCCCCATGGGGTAATAACTACCCCACTGCACTGATCCGTAGCCTAACATCCGTCTTGGTGGTGTATCAAAGTTATGGACATCGATAAACCCTTAGCACACATCCCGCAGCAAAGCCCAACTCATGAATTTAACTCATTGGTTCCCAACTGGATCCTGAGTTTTACTTCCCATTTGGACTAGCTTTGCATCTCAGGTTCTGGTCTCTCCTGGTCGTGATCTCCAATCGGTTCGGTTCGCGGCACACTTTGGTTCGTGACCACGACCATTCGTAGTGCCAGCAGTTTGGAGGAGTGATCCGGTTCGATCGTGATAACCCATCGGGTCGGGTCGTGGCCATAGCATCAAATTGGTTCGTGGCACACTTCAGGTCAGGTCGAGTATCCTTCCACTCGTGGCACTCTGTTTCGGTCCTCCTCTTCAAGCATCGGGTCGTGACTTGCTTCCTCAGGTGATTCGTGGGACCTTATCCGGGTTGGGTCGGAGAACTTCAAATGTGAGCGGATCGGCTCGTAAGGAGGTGTCACGATCGGGTCGGGCGATCTGATCCGGTCCACTTTCATGCACTGCTTCTTGTAACTTTTCCAGCAACTATTTACGCCTCACGACAGCATTTTCGACCAATCTAACTTCACTAGATAATCATAAAACATTCCAAACAGTAATAGCAACATGTATAATCAAGCACAAACACTAAAACAACAACCTAATATGTTAAAATGGATCAAACATACCCAAAAACCCTTGTTTTCTCCTTAATCATGTTTAAGCATAACTAATGATAGGATTAGCAAAACATGTCCAAATTAAACCAAATTTCTAACAGAGGCCTAAAATAATATTTTAGAATTTTACAAATTTTTCTAGATTTTTCTGAGTTATAATTTCGCTAATTAAAACTAATCACCTCTAATTAGCCGTAATTAGTGAAAAACAATGCAAATCACTCACCTTGGCCATAAATAAAATATTAAAACTAAACTATCCTCTAATTTGGTTCAAATACCAAGACAACACAGTAGCTCTTCTTCCAATCTAGTGCTATTTCTCCTTGATTTGGCGTAGATTAGTTTAATCCTTGATTAGAGAGCGATTTGGGATGAAATTAGAAGGTGGAGGCCATTGTTAGGGTTTCTAAGAGGTAAATGGCGGCTAAAAAACTGAAATAGAATGAAAACCTAACTCATTTCAGTCTCTTCATAACCCTAATCCCGAAATGGGTTATGTACCCATTTGCTAATTACCCTAATCATCCCACTTAAGCAGTTTTTCACCTTCTAAACCTTGTTATATCTCCCAAACGGTGAGTCCGTTTGGCTAATGTGACCACTCTATGAAATTGTAAACCATCATCCGAATTCAATGGAAGTGGTTTCAGGTCAAAACTCTTTACCAATCAAAAGTTATGGCCGAAACAAGATAAGCTAAGGGAAGAATGGTCATTTAAAAATCGGCAAAAATCATGAACATGGGAAATGACCCCAATAGTTGTCCCCCAAAGTTACACCACTATAAGACCTCATATGAATAAGAAATAAATATTCTACAATTCTTCGATACGTAGAATGCGAGTCGTTGCAGTTGTTTGCTAGGCAAAGTTCAATGAGTAGATATGGTTGAGAGTGCAAATTATTATTGTAAGCCTCTACGTTGAGGGTGTTTTGATTTTTTTTCCCCATTTGTTCGTGATTTCTTTAGGAAGACATTGTTGAATTGCTAAGGTGGTGTAACAACCCGAATTTTAATAACATGTTAAAACCATAAATCAAGGCAGAATTAAATTTTAAAATAAGAATCAAGGGAAACAGGTTGTGCCATTGCATTTGTCTTGAAATTCTGCTTGGAAACGAGTCCGAGTTTTCGAGAAACGGAGTCTGTATGAGGGAGATATAACCCTCCGAAGTTTCAAGGATTTTCAGAACAGAAAAACAGCTCAAATTCGAATTCGAAATTCAAATTCAAACCCCAGCGCAGACTGGGCGGGAATTTTCCCACCCAGGACCAGGTCGATCAGGGGGTCGACACTATGGCCGACCTCCAAAGGGCTAGGTCGACCCTATGGTCGACCTGGGGGTCAACCTGGTGCTGAAACCCAGTTTTGAGTCTGGGTTCATTCTGATGTTTCTGGTCTCGTTTTCAGTCTAGGTTCGTTCGTCTAATCCTATATAAATAGCTCCCTAACCCCATTCTCTTTACACCATTCTTCTCTAACCTTATGCTGCATAAATTCTTGATGGACATGGCTTCTTCTTCAAAATTAAATTAAAATAAAACACGAAGACTATTTCTTGAAGACTACGGCTAGGAATTAGATATTGGGTCTTTTCCTTCTACAATCAAATCAAGATTCAACGATTCAACAATTCGACGACTAGTTTCTAGATTCAACTTCTACATCTCAATTTCTTAGTCCACGATCTGTAAGTTCTAGTTACTTTGAGATTTAAACTTGTTAATTGTAATTTGGACATGAGATAAAGTGAAATTGGACTTAAGTATGATAATCGATTCACATCTATTCTAGTTTCCATCTTGGATCTTGACGTTTGGGAATATTGCTATGAAATCAGTTTGGACCTATTCATGTTGTAAATCAAACTCTTTCATGTCCATAACATTATCACGCCTGCGATGTTGAATCAGTCTATTATTTACAAGTTTGGGACTATCACCTTATGCCATAACTATCACCTTATTATGCTAGATTTGAAATCCTATTATTTCTATATGCCAGTGATGTTGTAACCAATTATCTCAAGTTATATCAAGCTAGTCTTGTAACCCCTTTTATCATTTTATGCTCGTCCTTTTTGCCTATCATAGTTTTGATGTTATTCCCCTTATTTCTGTGTTTGGATTTACTTGTAATTTAGATCAACTCACGTTTACGTGCGATGGGAATACGATTTGGGTAGATTAGGCAAAACATGAATTGGTTATAAACATGAATCATGAACTTGATAATAGGCATAAGATGAAACTTGACATGAAACTTGCCATGAAACCTGACACGAACTTGACATGAAACTTGAACATGGACATGACACTAGATTGAACTTGAAAATGGCCAACTCGAGGTTGGGTTGAGTTTGCAGTGTAATTTTGCCCGGAACCGCCCGACAAATCCAGTGACTGCAAACTATAGGATCCAATGTGGGTAGTTGGTCATATCGTGCTTGAAACCCGTGGTCAGACTGAGTTGTGGTGTAAATCTGCCCGGAACCACCCGGCATATCCAGTGACCACAACAACAGGTCTGATGTGAGAGGTTGGGGTGCATTAATGAATTAATGCCACATGATAGGGTTAAGTCATGAACATGAAAGACAACACTTAACCAACTTGAAACATGATTAGTGGGGTTAAGTCATGAAATTGAAAGACAACACTTAACCAACTTGAAACATGATTAGTGGGGTTAAGTCATGAAATTGAAAGACAACACTTAACCAACTTGACATGCTAGACTGATAAGGGTTAAGTCACGAATTTAAATGACGACACTTAACCTGTTGGATGGAAACCCTAGTTACGCGGTCCATTTCAGCAGTAACCCACTTAGATGTATCATGGTACCCTGGAACTAGGCAGGGTGGGGCACGATTACTGGGCTGGTTGTAAGCGACCTGAATGACAGCTGATTTGGTGCGCCAGTGTAGGTTCAGGCGGACTATGGTCGTGTACGTAGTCCGGAGTTGAAAAAGCAGGCATTGGGCATAAGTAGGTTTACACTGTGCATGCTTGATTCGTGTCGGTGGATGGCAACCTAGGGCTTTATACACCCTATGGTGGACCTAGCATAGGTGACTACAGTTGTGATAGGGCCGTATGACACAGACACATGATGAGCTAGAACTTTTAGGGAGACGATCGATTAATGGATCGTTCCGTAGGACCCCAAAATGGGTCATTTCATGATGTTGGGCCAAGGGATCATTTCATGGTTAATATCTAACATGGTTTTGGGACTCTAGTACAGTTGGTGCAACAAATCTTGAACATGCGATGCTATACTTGATTTATACTTGAATTATCATGTTATCTTAGTCTATCTTGCCCGCCTTGACAGCATCCTTATGTTTATGTTCAGTTTATACATGTCATGTCACCATTACCTGTTTTTATGCTAAAAGTCGCTAGGACTTACCAGTCTTTATGACTGACCTGCTTTCTTTCGCCTCTTTTTCTTTTGTTTCCCCTCTCCCCCCTAGGTTCTCAAGGAGGAAACTCTAGCACTTGGCTTGGATTTCGCTTGCTTTCGGTTTAGCTTATGTACGGTTTGATCTTGAGCTATGCTATGGCTGCATTTCTGCTACCTTTGGGGAATTAAGCTACTTTTGTTCTTTTAAGTTTTATGCTTCTTTATTTATTCAAGGCAGAACTTGTTGTAATGGAAAATGATAGTTCGTACTTTGGATGTATAAGGTTTTGACTCTTTTTGAAAGAATGAAATTTAGCTTTTGATTCTTTCGCTGTTTTACTTATGTTATATCTTGTAATATTTTTGTGTTTGTTTACCTCGATAACGCTCCTCCAAAACTAGTGCATTCCCTTTGTGAGTGACCCTAGCGGTTGTGGGGTGTTACACTTGGTATCAGAGCAGAAGGTTACCAGACTGGGCAAAAGTTTTTAAAAACCTTCTAAAACTATTTTCAAAACCGTTTATGAAGAAGCATTTTTCAAGAAAAAATTTGTTTCATTTAAAGGCTATTCCCCAAAAGCCATTAGCACTATCCTTTGTTTCCTCGTTTTGAATCTCTCCTTTTTCATTTCAGCATGTCTGGGAATCTTAACCTTCCAGAGGGTGGGCCAATACCTGGCTGGTTCAGGAGGTACTTAGAGGCTAGGGCCAATGATGCTGGCCCAGCAGATATTCCTCCTCCAGCTGCAGCGGTTCCTCCTCCTCCTTGTGCAAACGCTTTCTCAAAGATCTGTAGAGATTTTAGGGCCATGGGTGGAAAGGATTCCAAGGGAACTGAATCATTCGTAGAAGCGAGGAACTGGCTCAAAGAAACGGCGGATATGTTCGTTATCTTCGAGGTGGACGATAGGCAGAAGGTATAGTTGGTAGTATGGTTGCTCAAAGACGAAGCTTCCTATTGGTGGGAAGTCACTAATGCTGAAAAACCTGTTGACACATGGATGGATTTCAGGATAAGGTTTGAGATGAAATTCCTCTCACAAGCTGAACGAAGTCTACAGCTCGAAAAGTTCTTATCTCTTAAGCAAGGAAATATGACGGTCAAGGAGTACGTCAATCAATTCAATCAGTTGGCCCGGTTTGGACTGGACTTGTTGAATACTCCTCATAAGAAGGCTCTCCGTTTTGTCAAGGGATTGAATGAGACACTTCACAGCTTGGCTATGACCCACATACCTATGGGGGATACTTACGAAAGGTTAGTAGACATGGCACTCTTAAATGAGGAAGACAAGGGAAAGAATGAGGCAAAAGCAGAAGTGCCTCAAGATAAGAAGGGGGAAGGGTCACAGAACAAGAAGGATGATCCAAAGAAAGGAGGGAAGAACAACAAACCCCGTGAAAAGAGAAAGTGTAATTTCTGTGGCATTCCTGGACATCTGGTCAAAGACTGCAGGAAGAAGAAAAGGAAGATGGGTGGCTATTTCCACTGTGGTGAGATAGGACACATGGCTAGGGCCTGCCCAAGGAAGCAAGGGCAGGGAGCTGGACCTTCTTCTGGAGGACAAGTCCACGCTCCCACGGTACCTCCGCAAGAACGAGGTAGAAATATTTCTGTCGAAAGTTTAGTCTATCTTTTTGATCATCCTGTTCGAACCTTGTTTGATTCTGGCGCATCGCATACTTTTATTTCTTCTGATATTGTTGAAACTCTGCACCTAAGTACTAGTCTAGTTGAGGATCCTGTTATTGTTTCAAATCCGGTTGGTGGCTCCACTCATTTATCTATGATTTGTGTGGATTTGAGGATTTCTATCTTAAGCGTAGAATTCATGTGTAATGCTTATGTTCTCGGATTTATGAGATACGGTTTGATTCTAGGCATGGATTAGCCGTCCAATAATGGAGCCATTCTTGATTGTGAACGAAGGGTAGTTAGGCTCGTGACTCGCCTTGGTAATACCCTTGAAATTTCTTTTAACCCTATGGGTCCTATCATGTTATGTTATCTAGAATCTCTTGACTCGTCCATCGATGATTTGCAATCAGTAAGGGTAGTCCGAGAATATCCTGATGTCTTTGATGAGGTTAAGGGGTTACCCCCTAAACGCGAGATAGATTTCCGTATATAACTTGTTGATAATGCTAAGCCAGTTGCATTGCCCGTTAGACACATGGCCCCGCGAGAGAGAAAAGAGCTTAGTAAGCAAGTTAAGGAGTTGCTTGAGAAAAATTTCATTAGCCGAAGCATTTCTGAATGGGGTACTCCGTTGGTATTCGCTACTAAGGCGGATGGTTCGCTTCGTCTATGCGTAGATTATCGTGAGTTAAATAAGCTGACTTAGAAGAATAGGCACCCACTACCGAGAATCGACGACTTGTTCGACCAGTTTATTGGAGTGTCTGTTTTCTCTCAACTCGATCTAGCTACAGGATTCCATCAACTTAGAGTGGCTGAGGATAGCATTGACAAGACTGCGTTTAGGACTCAGGATGGTTTCTTCGAATGGCTTGTCATGCCGTTTGGTTTGATGAATGCACCCGCGTACTTCGTAGACTTTATGAGTAGGGTGTTTAGGGAGTTCCTTAACAAGTTTGTGGTGGTCTTCGTGGACGATATTTTGATCTTCTCAAATGATGAGGAAGAACATGCTAGACATCTCAAGGAAGTCATGGATACGCTTAGAGCACACGAGTTAAAGGCTAAGTTCTCCAAGTGTCATTTTTGGAGAGAAGAAGTTCGATTTCTTGGACATGTAGTTTCTAAGCAAGGTATAGCGGTGGACCGCGCAAAGGTAGTCGCGGTGCAAGACTGGAAAGTTCCTAAGGACGCAACGGAAGTGAGAAGCTTTCTCGGTTTGGCGGGCTACTATAGGAAGTTCATTAAGGACTTCGCTAAGATTTCACCCCCTCTTACTAGGTTAACGAAGAAGAACCAAGCTTTTGCATGGGACATAGAGTGTGATGTTACTTTTCAAAGGCTTAAGAGAGCCCTTACCACAGCTCCAGTTTTGGCATTACCCGACGGAGGTAAGATGTTTACGGTGTACACAGATGCATGCAACACGGGATTAGGCACTGTCCTAATGCAAGAAGATAAAGTGATATGCTACGAGGGTAGACAACTTAAAGTTCATGAGAAAAACTGTCCCACACATGACTTGGAATTGGCCACTATTGTTTTTGCACTTAAGTCTTGGCGCCACTATCTTCTAGGTGAGAAGTTCGAGTTGCATACCTATCACAAATCGCTTAAGTACCTCTTTTCGCAAAAAAATTTGAATCTAAGGCAACAGAGGTAAATGGAATTCTTGGCATCATATGACTTCGATATAGCTTATACCCCTAGCAAGGGTAACGTGGTGGCGGATGCGCTAAGTAGGAAAAGGTTGACTTTGAGTCCTTTGTTTGTTGAAAGGAAAAGTCTAGAGTTTATAGCAACCTTTGACTTCACACCTGTTGTTGAGTCGTTGGCTAGCACGTTAGCATCTCTTGAGTTAAGGCCTACGCTTCTAGACCAAGTAGGGACTTCAAAGAAGGAAGACCAACAGATAGTCGAGATCATGGACAAGTTGATTAGAGGTGAGATGTCAAGTCACCTCAGTAGGTATGCCATAGATGATAAGGGATGGCTAAGGCGTGATGGTAAACTATGTGTCCCACAAGTGGGAGACTTAGTAAAGAGAGTTCTCGAAGAGGCGCATCACTCGAAGATGACTATACATCCCGGAGGGAATAAAATATACAAGGATATGAAGCGCATTTTCTTTTGGAACGGGATGAAAAAGGACGTGGCGGAATTCGTTTCTAAGTGCATGGTGTGCCAACCAGTAAAGGCCGAGTTGAAAAAGCCCGGTGGGCTATTGCATCCTTTGGAGGTTCCGCAGTGGAAATGGGAGAGTGTCTCGATGTATTTCGTGGATGGATTGCCTAGGTCAAGGAAGGGCAATACTAGCATATGGGTTATAGTAGATAGACTCACGAAGAGCACTCACTTCATTCCTGTGAAGAGCAGGAGGACCGCATCATGGCTAGCGTCTATATACCTTCGAGAAACAGTACGGTTGCATGGAGTTCCTTCTAGTATAGTTAGCGACCGTGACCCGATTTTTAGTAGCGAATTTTGGAATAGTTTACAAGAAGCAATGGGTACATGACTAAGTTTAA
Organism: Allium sativum; assembly: GCA_030737875.1. NCBI lineage: Eukaryota > Viridiplantae > Streptophyta > Magnoliopsida > Asparagales > Amaryllidaceae > Allium > Allium sativum. The sequence continues at coordinate 842,366,345 of CM060926.1, forward strand.
GCACGGCCTATCACCCACAGACGGATGGACAAACCGAAAGGGTAAATAGGGTACTAGAAGATTTTTTGAGACTATGCATTCTTAACTTTGGTGGTACTTGGGAAGATCACCTACCTCTCGTTGAGCTCGCGTATAATAATAGTTACCAAGCTAGCATAGGAATGGCACCATTCGAAGCTTTATACGGAAGACCGTGCAAGTCACCAACTTGTTGGTGGGAGTCGACAGACAAGCTCATACTTGGACCTGACATGATAAGGAACATTTCCGAGAAGGTTGAGTTGATACGAAGACGGATGAAAATGACCCAAGATAGACAGAAATCCTACGCGGACAAAAGAAGGACAGACCTAAAGTTCGAAGTCGGACATATGGTCTTTATAAAAGTTTCCCCTTTACGCAATGTGGTTCGCTTTAGAGCAGTTGGAAAGTTAGCACCGAGTTTCGTAGGACCGTTCCCTATCATCGAGAGGACTGGACAGATGGCCTATAAGGTAGAGTTACCGGAGAGGTTGGCCGGAGTACACAATGTCTTTCACATTTCGCATCTCGGAAAATGCTTACATGAGTCTGCCAAAGTGGTTGAGCCAAGCATCCTTGAAGGCATAGAAGTGGAAAAGGAAGCAACATTGAGGCAAGTTCCAATTCGTATCTTAGGAAAGGAGATCAAGAAGCTAAGGAATCGAGAAGTCAAGCTAGTTAAAGTACAGTGGAGTGAAGCCCAAGAAGACACAACTTGGCAAACCGAAGAGAAGATACACGCGCTATACCCAGTTCTTTTTTAGGGTACATTCTCGATCTCTTTTTCCTATAAGTTTACATACCTTCGTATCATGTACATGATTTTGCTATCCATGTTTGTCTTGTTATCTTCTTGATCCTATCTTGAGAACCTTAGGTAGAACCCTTTCGGATGTAAACATGTGATTGAAATATGTTATGGTTGATGATTGCAAGTGGTTGCAAGTGGTTGCTCGTGGTTGCATAACACACATTAGGCACTAGATCGGCTCAGTCACATATTTCTTGTTGCATATGCATGGGTGCTTATACTTGTATATGGATGGAAATTTGATATGTTGTTATATGATGTTGCATATGAATGAAAGTTTGTGCACTCATGTAGAGTTTATAAAATATGTTAGGAATTTGCATACATGTTGGACTCATTACACTAACATATTTTGCATTAAGGAGGTTTACTGAATCAGTAACCGCCTGATCTTTTGCATTAGATAAGTACATATACACACACTCTTGCATAAATTCATACAGCATTAGAAATCTTTTAAGGACAATGGTTGCTTGTGGATGATGGTTGAGTAGATGGTTGATTGGATGATAGGATTCATTCTTCTTAACTTGAAGATTTCATGGACGAAATCCTTTAAGGAGGGGAGAATGTAACAACCCGAATTATAATAACATGTTAAAACCATAAATCAAGGCAGAATTAAATTTTAAAATAAGAATCAGGGGAAACGGGTTGCGCCATTGCATTCGTCTCGAAATTCTTCTTGGAAACGAGTCTGGGTTTTCGAGAAACGAAGTCCGTATGAGGGAGATATTACCCTCTGAAGTTTCAAGGATTTTCAGAACAGAAAAACAGTTCGAATTCGAATTCGAAATTCAAATTCAAACCCCAGCGTAGACTGGGCAGGAATTTTCCCGCCCAGGACCAGGTCGACCTGGGGGTCGACACTATGGTCGACCTCCCAGGGGCCAGGTTGACCCTATGGTCGACCAGGGGGTCGACCTGGTGTTGAAACCCAGTTTTGAGTCTGGGTTCATTCTGATGTTTCTGGTCTCGTTTTTAGTCTAGGTTCGTTTGTCTAATCCTATATAAACAGCTCCCTAACCCCATTCTCTTTACACCATTCTCTTTACAATATTCTTCTCTAACCTTATGCTGCACAAATTCTTAATGGACATGGCTTCTTCTTCTTCAAAATTAAATTAAAATAAAACACAAAGACTATTTCTTGAAGACTACGGCTAGGAATTGCATATTGGGGATTTTCCTTCTACAATCAAATCAAGATTCAATGATTCAACAATTCGACGACTAGTTTCTAGATTAAACTTCTTCATCTCAATTTCTTAGTCCACGATCTGTAAGTTCTAGGTACTTTGAGATTTAAATTTGTTAATTGTAATTTGGACATGAGATAAAGTGAAATTGGACTTAAGTATGATAATCGATTCACATCTATTCTTGTTTCCATCATGGATCTTGACGTTTGGGAATATTGCTATGAAATCAGTTTGGACCTATTCATGTTGTAAATCAAACTCTTTCATGTCCATAACATTATCATGCCTGTGATGTTGAATCAGTCTATTATTTACAACTTTGGGACTATCACCTTATGCTATGACTATCACCTTATTATGCTAGATTTGAAATCCTATTATTTTCTATATGGCAGTGATGTTGTAACCAATTATCTCAAGTTATATCATGCTAGTCTTGTAATCCCTTTTATCATTTTATGCTCGTCCTTTTTGCCTATCATAGTTTTGATGTTATTCCTCTTATTTCTGGATTTGGATTTACTTGTAATTTAGATCGATTCACGTTTACGTGCGATGGGAATACGATTTGGGTAGATTAGCCAAAACATGAATTGGTTATGAACATGAATCATGAACTTGATAATAGGTATAAGTTGAAACTTGACATGAAACTTGCTATGAAACTTGACACGAACTTGACATGAAATGTGGACATGGACATGACACTAGAATGAACTTGAAAATGGCCAACTCGAGGTTGGGTTGAGTTTGCAGTGTAATTCTGCTCGGAACCACCCGGCAAATCCAATGACTGCAAACAATAGGATCCAATGTGGGTAGTTGGTCATATCGCGCTTGAAACCTGAGGTCAGACTGAGTTGTCGTGTACATCTGCCCAAAACCGCCCAGCATATCCAGTGACCACAACAACAGGTCTGATGTGAGAGGTTGGGTGCATTAATGAATTAATGCCACATGATAGGGTTAAGTCATGAACATGAAAGACAACACTTAACCAACTTGACACATGATTAGTGGGGTTAAGTCATGAAATTAAAAGACAACACTAAACCAACTTGACATGCTAGACTGATAAGGGTTAAGTCATGAATTTAAATGACAACACTTAACCTGTTGGACGAAAACCCTAGTTACGCGGTCCATTTCAGCAGTAACCCACTTAGATGTATCGTGGTACCCTGGAACTAGGCAGGGTGGGGCACGATTACTGGGCTGATTGTAAGCGACCAAAACGACGGCTGAGTTGGTGCACCAGTGTAGGTTCAGGCAGACTGTGGTCATGCACATAGTCCAGAGTTGAAAAACCAGGCATTGGGCATCAGTAGGTTTACACTGTGCATGCTTGATTCGTGTCGGTGGTTGGCACCCTAGGGCTTGATACACCCTATGGTAGACCTAGCACAGGTGACTACATTCGTGATAGGGCCGTAAGACACAGACACATGACGAGCTAGAACTTGTAGGGAGCCGATCGATTAATGGATCGTTCCATAGGACCCCGAAATGGGACATTTCATGATATTGGGCCAAGGGATCATTTCATGGTTAATATATGACATGGGTTTGGGACACTAGTACATTTGTTGCAGCGAATCTTAAACATGCGATGCTCTACTTGATTTATACTTGAATCCATGTTATCTTAGTCTATCTTGCCCATCTTGACAGCATCCTTATGTTTACTTTCAGTTTATACATGTCATGTTACCTTTATCTGTTTTTATGCTAAAAGTCACTAGGACTTACCCGTCTCTATGACTGACCCGTTTTCTTTTGCCTCTTTTTCTTTCGTTTCCCCCTAGGTTCTCAGGGAGGAAACTCTAGCACTTAGCTTGGATTTCGTTTGCTTTCGGTTCAGCTCATGTACGGTTTGATCTTGAGCTATGCTATGGCTGCATTTCTGCTACCTTTGGGGAATTAAGCTACTTTTGTTGTTTTAAGTTTTATGCTTCTTTATTTATTCAAGGCAGAACTTGTGGTAGTGGAAAATGATAGTTGGTACTTTGGATGTAAAAGGTTTTGACTCTTTTTGAAAGAAATGAAATTTAGCTTTTGATTCTTCCGCTGTTTTACTTATGTTCTGTCTTGTAATATTTCTGTGTTTGTTTACCTCAATAACGCTCCTCCAAAACTAGTGCATTCCCTTTGTGAGTGACCCTAGCGGAGGTGGTGTGTTACAGGTGGCTTCAAGTAGTTTGAGGTGGTAAGGGTTAGTGTTGTTGGGGTAACAACACCGATTAAGATAGTGCAATCCAATCACTAATGTAGCTGTTGACACGCTTTTTGTTTAAATTTGTCACACGTCAATAACATCGTCAGCAAACATAAAGCGATTCGGTCGAAGTCGCGACGTAAACATAAAAATGCCTCGAAACCCCTTTAGATAACCTCTTTTGGGCTCGAAAACGAGGATTTTAATGCTTTGCATGGTAAATTTTGTAGCCATCTGAGTTAGCTCTAGGTACAAATTTCATTTGGCCCAAACGACCTTACGATTTGAAAGTTACCCCCGTTTACGTGAACACACATCGGTCACCCAAAACTGCTTTGGCAAATCGACATGGCAGGCTCAAGAACTGACAAGAAAATCCCATGATTTTTGAATCCTCTAGGATGTGAAAATGCATATTTCGTATCCCTCAAGGGATGCGAAAATATGCATTTCGCATTCTTAGGGATACGAAATCGCATCCCTTCGGAGATGCGATTTCATGTCCCTCAGGGGATACGATCACCAGCTGCCTCGCATCCCTCCATGCTTAGCCACATCACATTTTGAATCCCATAGATTTCGACTCACTCACACTTCGCATCGCATCCTTCACCTCGCCTCACTCCAGAATTTCAAATCCCTTTGTGCTCCGCCGCATTTCACTTCAACTCCGCCGAGGCGATCGTATCCCTTAGAGGGATACGAAATTTCATATCTCCTAGAGGGATGCAAAAATTCGTATTCTCCACAGGAATACGAATATTTCTGCCACGTATGGAGGGATGCGAATTTTCTGGGTATTGCTTCATCTAGGATACGAAATTCTTGTATGTGGTCCCTACCTACCCCTACCTATAAATAACCCTAAGCTTGACACTAAAAGGGGTTTGATTCTCTTGGTATTTTGGACCTCTTGAAGATATTAAGCACCATTAATGGCTTCCATCTTCTTCCGTATGGATATTGGAAATAGCATGGAGGCCTAAAACAATGCATACACGTTTTCCATCAACTTTGGGACAATTACAAGGACCTTTACATTAATTTTGGATATTTTTGGATTTCTCGGACGTTGTTGACCTGGTCAATGTGCTTTCCACTCAACGAAGGATAATAAGGACTTTTCGAATAAAGTTTCGAATTAGCAAACCATTTGTTGTTATATCATACAACTTTTTACACTGAAATTGTTTGAAATTGTACAAACTTTGTAATCGTCAAGTATATGATGAATGATTACTATAAAGTGGACGTAGGCTTTAGTGCCAAACTAGTACAATAGTTGTGTCCCTGGCATTTACTTACATCATTTTAGATTATTGTGTTTCTATGGCACATACACTTGGGAGTTAGCATGTATTGAATCGGTGACAATTCCCTACGTCAACATTTTGGCATGCCAGGAAGGGGGCGCACAACTTCAGCTTCAGCTCCTAACTTCAGTTTTTAGCTTTATTTCTTGAACTCAACTTTCGAATTTGGTCTTCGGATATTGGAATTCAAGATCAGCTTTCTTTTGGAAACATATTTCACTTACTTCCCGCCATGGTTAAAAGGAATCAATTAGATCGCTTGAAAGTAGCAGGTACTGAGGAAAATCAAGAACTCTCCTCTACTGGAAACCCATCTAACTTCGTCACTCAAGACAACATCGATCGAGTCGTCAAAGATCTAACCAAAGAACTTACTTCTCGCTTGGAACAACAGGAAGAACATTTCCGTCGCCAAGAGGCTTCCATGGCCACTATTCTCTCCCAACTTGAAGGATTTATGAGGCAGTCGGGTCAAGGAAATCTTGTCGGAACAAGTTCCAGTGTTTCGCAAGGCTTAGCTCGGGACTTGGGGGAAATTCTCGAAGAACAACCCCGTGCCAACACCAATCCTTTGGCTGCTACAAGATTGGCCAGACTCAGGTATAACACCCCCAATCCCATTCAAGGCTCAGCTTAGGTTGTAGCCAATCAACCTTCAGGGTCAAGCATTGGTAATGCCACTCAAGCGCCAGCGTGCGCAGTTTTTACATAGGAACTCCCGTAGTTTATAATCTTTGATTTGTTCCCGCCGAGGCACCTTGGGCTAGGATCGAAATCGGATATTCTACTTGGGGCTCGACCTTTCTCCAACAGTGGACTTGACACTGGGGGTATCAGCGTCAATTTACTTAATCTGAACCGGTTTCTCAGCTTGGGCAGTGAAATCCAAGTTGCCGATGTCGTCCAATGCTTCGTTTGTGGCGAGGCACCTCTTGCCAGCTTTGACTGCGTTACTCGTAACTCTTTCACTCTAGACATCAGGAACTCTCAAAACCCACTGGACTTCAAACTGTCGGTGCAGGAACCTTTCGATGGTAGGAAAGACCCTACCGTTCATCTCATGTGCTATATGCGCCACATGGATGTACTTCCGCCTCAGACGGCGTCGTGGCCAAGTGCTTCCCTCCTTATCTTACCAACATTGTTGTTCTATGGTTCAGACAATTGGAACCAGAGTATATCAAAAGGTGGAGCATCTTGGTCGGATGATTCGTTGAGCAATTTTGAGTTCATATCTCTCAACCAAGGAACATCATGACTCTGACATCTGTCAAGCAGTGAACATGAGAGACTTTATGCAAATTCCTTGAGTGATTCAATGCAGTAGTGACCTCTGTTGATAGACCGGATTCATCCATGGTCCTAATGGCCATCGTCTCCGACATTCTTGACAAAATCGACTTTAAGGTCGTATTGCGATGGGACCCGCCAAGGAACCTCGCCAAATTCTACTTCAAGGTCGAGCAATTTCTTAGGGAAGAGGACTCCCACGACGAGAAGCCTGTGCATCAAACCAACTCCACAGCGGGCTTAGGGCCGTTTACGCTTGTCAAAGGCAAGGATAAATCTCGGGATAACAAAAACTCATGTCCTCGCTTTGAGCCGAAGTTCCCAGCCTACACTGAGCTCAACCAAAGCCTTGAAAGAATTTATCTGGACATTCATGAAACTTTCCCTTTCCGAATGCCACCCAAGAGGGACCCAACTCCGAGGAAAGCAAACTCCGATAGATACTGCCTCTTCCATGAGTTGTCGAGTCATGACATTGACCATTGCAGGAAGTTCCATGATCTCGTTGAAACCCGCATCAGGCACGGCGACCTACGAAAGTACGTTTGGAATCCATCTACAACAACTGTATCACCTGCTCTACCCCCTGCGACCTCCCAAGATAGAGGCAGAACTGGCCGTCCTAAGTGCATCGTCATCTACTAATCCCCCCTAGCGGGTCTTCTTGGCTCTTTAGACTCCAGTTTGTTGCTTTTGCTTCTTTCTTCTGTTGGCGACTTCTCGCCTTTTTGGTTCCCTTTTCCATGTAATCAAAACGACAACATCAGCCCACACGCGCAAAACCGGCTTGTGGTCTCCAATCGTGTTTCGGGTTAGACTAACAACCGTTGTACTTGTAAGGAATCAATAAAATACTACTTTGGGGCTCCGGCTCCAACCAGTCCAATATAAATATGATTCAGGCTCTGGCCCCACACTGGACATGCCCAATATAAACAAGATTCAGGATCGGACCCCACGCTGGACAGGTCTAGTATAAATATGATTTAGGTTCTGGCCCCACACTAGACCAGTCCGATATAAATATGATTCGGGCTCTGGCCCCACACTGGACCAGTCCAGTCTAAATATGATTTGGACTCCGGCCCCACACTGAACCAGTCTAATGTAAATATGATTCGGGCTCCGGACCCACACTGGACTAGTCCAGTATAAATATGATTCGGGCTCCGGCTTCGTACTGGATCTGTCTAGTATAAACATAAGACTCCAGTCTTCCCCTCCCTGATCAGTCGGGCATGAACTTTGAACTCGAGCTCTTAACTTTGGACTTCGGTCCACGACATCCCCCCCCCAAAGGTTGGGCCTACTAGGCATTAAGATTCCCTGGATAAGTTTGCGAACATAAGAACCACCCAACTTGGTCAACCAAGCATAGGAATTCCTTATCGCAACCATCTTATCCCAAGAACCATAAAGGCCCGGCCCTCCGCATTCACAACATTACATAACTTGGTCCACCAAGTGCAGAACCCTCTTTGCAGGTAATACTTGCTCCTGCATGGCTCAACAAGCCCATGGCTTTTTATTTTCGGGATCTCAAACTTTACGGGCTCGACAGTCCATTCTAAATACGATCGTCGGCTTTCTATTCTATTGCGATCCCAACGATCCTCATATTTCAATTCTAAATATAATCCTTGCGATCGTCGGATTTATGTACCAATATGATCCCAACAATCGTCGGATTTCCATTCCAATACGATCTCAACGGCCGTCGAGCTTCTGTTATTACGATCTTAGGGGTCGTCAGTCTTCTCTTTTATTACGATCTTAGCGATCGTCAAATTCTATTGGATTTCAAGATTTCTGGTATCCAGGTTCATATATAATACAACCCGACATGATCTTGCTCTTCGGTATTCTGGTTATAGGAGTTCGCTTCGGACTTGTCCTAGCATTGGTTTTATGTATTTTTGGTCTTCTCGCAAAACACATCTTCCTCCTATCAAGCAAGTCATGTTTTGAGGGGGCAAATGTTGACACGTTTTTTAGTCGAAGCTGTCACACACCAATAACATCGTCATTAAACAAAAAGTGATTAGGTCGAAGTCGCAATGTAAACACAAAAATGGCCGGAAACCCCTTTAGATGACCTCTTTTGGGCCTGAAAACGTGGACTACGGTGTTGCGCATTGTAACTCTTATAGCCCTCTAAGTTAGCTCCAGGTACAAATTTTGTTTGACCCAAACAACCTTACGGTTTGAAAGTTACACCTGTTTTGTGAACACGCATTGGTCACTCAAAACTACTCACGCAATTCAATATGACAAGCTCAAAAACCGAGAAGCAAATCCCATGATTTTTGCACCCACCGGGATGCGAAAATGCATATTTCGTATCCCTCATGGGATGCGAAAATATGCATTTTGCATCCTTAAGGATACGAAATCGCATCCCTCCGGGGATGTGATTTCGTGTCCCTCAGGGGATATGATCGCCAGCCGCCTCTCATTCTTCTATGAATTGCCTCATCGCATTTCGAATCCCACAGGTTTCGACACCCTCACACTTCGCATCGCATCCTTCACCTCGCCTCACTCCAGAATTTCGAATCCCTCCATGCTCCGCCTCATTTCACTTTGACACCCCCGAGATGATCGCATTCCCCTTCGTTTCCCTAAGAGGGATATGAAATTTCGTATCTCCCAGAGGGATACGAAGATTCCCCTTCGTATCACTCAGACGAATACGAAATTTAATATCCCTCGGGATACGAAAATTCGTATCTTCCAAAGGGTTACAAATTTTTCTGCCATGTATGGAGAGATGCGAATTTTCGGGGTGTTGCTTCTTCTGGGATATGTGTGGCCCCTATATCCTACCTACTCTTTCCTAACCCACTGTTTATAAATACCCCCAAGCTTGGCACTCAAAGGGGTTGGATTCTCTTGGCATTTTGGACCTCTTGATGCTGTCAAGCACCATTAATGGCTTCCATCATCTTCTTCCCCATGGCATTTTGGACATTTTCAAGGACCTTTACACTACTTTTGGACATTTTTGGATTTCTCGGACATTGTTGACCTAGTGAACGCGCTTTTCACTCAACGAAGAAGAAGGACTTTTCAGACAAAGTTTAGAATTAGCAAACTATTGTTGTAATATCATACAACTTTGTACACTGAAATTGTTTGAATTTGTACAAACTTTGTAATCGTCAAGTATATGTTGAACGATTACTATAAAGTGGACGTAGGCGTTAGTGCCGAACCACTATAAAAACCTGTGTTCCTGCATTTACTTACATCACTTTGGATTACAGTGTTTTTACAGCACATACACTTGAGATTTAGCGTGTGTTGAATCGAGGACAATTCTCCTCATCAACAGTAGTGGAAAACAAGCTAGATCATGCACAAATAACCAACCTATGATCAAACCAATCTCAACCGATTCAAATCCAATCACAGCCACAAAATAAGCAATATAATAGATCTATGACAATAAAATAAAACACATCATGATTTATAGTGGTTCCACTAACAATTTGCTAGTGTATCCACTTTTAGAGAGAGCTTTTATATTCAGAAAATGAGAAGAGTACAAGTGATTGATTACAATGATCCAATATTCAATAGAGAATATAAGTTTGTGGAGATTATAATTGAAGAAATATTACGATTTCCAAACCTTAATTAATGGAGGTCTAAACCCATAATTTAGACGAAATAATCACTCCTTTCAAATTTGAGTAAGAATAGCTTATATAGTTGTGTCGAAGCCCCAGGAAATTGACCACAATACCTCTTGCTAGTCCACAAATCAACACCTTCTTTCCAGGCCCAAATAAACATCCCAAACCCATTTCAAATGTCTGAAGTTTATTTCAGACATCTGAAATAACATTCATGTTTCCACTCTGGCTCGAATCAGACATCTGGATTCCTTACCAGACGTCTGAATGACTTCCTAGACGTCTGGTATTCTTCTTTAGACGTATGGATTGTTGTTCTGTATTCTATTTGGCTGATTTTAGACGTTTGGAAGAAATTCCAAACATCTGAAAATACTTTCAGCCCAGAACCCTGCTTCCTTCTCCGCCATATCTCCCACATTCGAGCTCTGATTCGCGAACGGTCTTCTCTTACATGAAGCTACTTCCATCCTCTTCTATTATACTATGTCCATATCCTACACCAATGGTACGATACCATCGTCTACAACTGATTGCACCAACTATCACCGCTTCTACCTTCACCCAAGCTTGAATGCTTTCTCAATGATTTTCGGCAATGCCACCCCCCATTGCACTTCATTAACGAGTTCAGGAAAAATCCCCACCCGCTAATAAGGTGTTGAAAGCACTCAACTCTAAATTCATCTCAACCAAAGAGTAAAGTACTTAGGAGTGTCAGCTAGTACTTATAAGAAGATATAAATTCAATCCTGCACCACTACTCTTCCTTATCAAAACAAAGCTCCTCTCTCACCATGCTGCCTAGTGGCACTTAGCACTTCTCCAAGTGAATAAAGTTCAAACAATGCTCGAACCTCCTATCTGGCCACGTCTTAGTGAACATATCCACCGCTTTGTCATTTTTGTGTACTTTCCGAAGATATGCTTGCTTATCTACACCCATGGCTACCAAGAACGACTCTCTCTCTCTCACTTCTATGTGCTTAGTCCGTGACCTAAACACCAAATTCTCTGCCAAATAGATAGCTCTTCGGCTATCACAATGAACATCGATGCAACCGTGTTCAAACCCCAAGTCACGTAACAAACGCTTCAAATAGATTGCCTCCTTTACCGCCACCCCGATGGCTATCAACCCCACCTACGTAGTAGATAAAGAAACTAGAGTTTGCAATCTCGATCTCAGACTTATGCCATACCACCAAGTGCGAAGACATATCCCAAAGTTGACGTTCTTCAGTCTCAATCACCAGCGTAGTCCGAATCGCAATAGCCGATCAAATTGCAACTCCTTTCCTTACTACCACCAAAGACAAGTCCATGGGATGTTGTACCTTTCAAGCATCTCAAAACAAGCTTGACCGCTTATCAATGTAGTTTTCCTGGATTAGCCATAAACCGACTAACCACCCTGAAGGCATTTGCAACATCCAGATGTGCACACACCATTGCATACATCAAACTACCAATCGCACTTGCATATGATACCATTGCCATATATGCTTTGTCTCTCTCCTTGATAAGTGATTCTCGACTTGAAAGCTACACTTGCAAATGTAAAGGTGTATTCGAGGCCTTTGCATTCTCCATTCTAAACCAGCAAAGCACTTTCTTTATATACTCCTTTTGAGTCAATTTCAACTCAAAACGCTTTCGGTCCCTTTCAATCAAGGTCTTTCAATTCCGCTTTCAATTTCAGTTTTAATTTGTTAATTTCTTCCTTGCCTTTTGAAGTTATGAGCATATCGTCCATGTACAAGAGCAGATACACCCAAGAATCATTTCCAAACTTCTTGAAATATACACAAGCATCTTTGATGATTCGATGGAAGCCACTTTCAAACATGAAACGTCTCTTGTACCAATGCCGAGGCGATTTCTTCAACCCATATAGTGATTTCTTTAGCTTGACACCATGTTTGACTTACCATCTATCATAAACCCATTTGGTTGCTCCATGTAGATGTCTTCATCTAAATCACCATGCAAGAAGGTGGTTTTCAGATTAAGTTTCTCTAACTCCAAGTCGTGAATAACAACTATAGCAAGTAATATGCAGATAAAAGTATGACGCAAAACCGGTGCGAATATCTCATCATGCTCTTTTCCCTTCCTTTGTGCACACCCCTTATCCACTAGCCTAGCTTTGTATCATCCATCACCCTTTACCTTTTATATCCATTTGCACCAAATTGTCTGGTTTACTTTAGGAAGTGGAACCAGTTGGAGAATGGAGTTTTGATGACAACAACCTTATTTCAATTATCATTATTGATTGATTATAAAATATATACTAACATCTCTATCTAGAATACATATATATATATATATAATATATATGCGGGGTTTGTATACATGATTTACTACGAAAGACTATACAGTTTTAGAGTTCCAAGAGATTCATGATTCAAAGGAGATTCAAGACTCATGAGTATCAAGATATCAAGATTTCAAAGAGCTCAAGAAAATATAGTAATTGAGTCTAGTTTATATGTAAGACTCTAAATAGCACTCCATTTTCAAATTCTATTTTCAAAGTTCAAACTTTGATTTCAAGTTATTTCTAACTACTTTTCTAAATGATTTCAAATTATTATGATTTCAAATGTGTATATTTATAAGTTCAAAGTTTTATAATAATATGTTTATTATATATATTTATAGTTTTAAATCATATAACTTTATAAATAAGTTTATATTATATATCACTATGTTTTTATACTTTAGAAAATCCATTTTGAAACAATAGTTTTGATTCAGGAGTTTCCAGAAAATATATACTGGTTTTAACACTTGAAATTTGATTTTTAAAATAAAAAATACAATGCATATGTCGACATATCAAAATGAGCATGTCGACATATAACTGTCATAAATTCAATTTTCAAAGGAAGTTTCTTTTCACTATTTGAAACGTTTCAGAAACATTGCAGGCTTTGGAACACTTAAAAAGGGTTGATTTCGAATTTTTAATCATTCTTTCTTCTCCTTTTTCACTCCTTTACTTACCAAGATTAATAGACATATAATAGTTGATTTCTACACTTATACTCTGCCGATTTCAACAAAATTTATATCATTCTTTTTCTCTTCTCATTCTCTATCAACCACTCTCTGTTTGAAGTGCTACTTAAGAGTTCTAGGACTATAATAATTGTTTGGGAAAGGGTGTGTTCCTTGTAGCCGTGAAATCAAGGAAAGGGAGAGGTTTGTGACACCCCGCGTCCGTTAATGTCACTTATTAAGGGAATGCATTAAGTTTCGAGAAGCGTTATAGGTAAACAGACAAAGAATAATTACAAGACAGATATAAAATTTTGCAATGGAATAAAACAACTTTAATAATTATAAGATACCATGGTCCAAAACATCATATGTCTAAAATATAAAATCCCATTACATTTAAAAACCACTGTCTTGTACTTCAGAAATATCAGAGTACATAAAAGAATTAAAAATCCCCCAAGAACAAAATATAGCCATAACAACAAGGATAAGAGCTTGAGCCATACGTATCAGCAGCTCCAGCAAAATAAGTAGAATCACGGTCAATCCTGAGTGTTTCCTCCCTGAGAACCTGGTTGGAGGGGAGGGGAACGGAAGAAAGAAGGAGATACAAAACATGAAGTCTGGCGAGTCTAGTTACTTTTAGCCAGTAAATAAATAAAAGTAACATGATAGGCATATAAAGTGAAGAAAGGTGATCACTACATAAATGGCAGGTGTAACAAGGTTGACCAAATAAGGTGTATATGCTTCTAATGTGTAACAACCCGGAATTTGTGGCCAATTTAAAAATTTTATTTTGGAAATTTTAAGGGATTTTGAATATTTGAAATAAATTATTTTAAATAATAACGAAAAAAAATTATTTTAATCGAAGTTAATACAAATATATTTTATTTAATTATAAAAGGAATTAGAAATAGTGCGGTAGTTTGAAAAGTCAAATCCGAACCTTGACTGGCTGTACAAGATGCAGAATAAATCGGATTTTGGTGAAACCAAAAATATTAGAATCTATTTAAAAATATCTTTCCAACGATTCCAAAAAATCGAAATATCATAGCGGGAATTAAAATTTATGGCCAGTTGAAATTTTAGAATAGTCGTTGTAGAATTTCTATATATATTTTTAATATTAAAAATAGCCATTTTGCGAACGACCTCGGTTTTCGACGAAACCACTTTTGTTGGATCCAGGAAGTCAAATTATTGCTAGGTTTCAATTCCCATAATTTTTGAAATAAATTTATGATCGTGGAAAATAGATATGTGCTTTGTAAATTTTAGTCAATTTCGATCGACTGGAAAATAGCCATTTTTCAAACATTCTCAGAATTCGACGAAATTAATTTTGTTAGGACCGTATCGTCAAAACAAAGTCAGAAATAATTTTTCTGGATTTTTCTGAGTTTGTATGTTACCCCGGTAAATTAAAGAGCACGTTCGAATTAATATTAAAAAGATTTGTTTTAAAAATAAAAGAAACATGCTGTAAACTTCAGAATTGGAATTCGGCACTAGCGCCATTGCATTCAGAAGGCGTCAAAACATATTGTTCGACAGTCGTTGGGCTCCGTTTGGAGATCGGACGGAAAAACCCTAATTTTGGATTTTATAAAAAAAATACGCTCAGAATACTAGTATAAATACCCGTACGCTACTGTTCACTTCTTCTTCCCGTTCGTTCACTGCCGCCTAACCCATTCCCATCAAATCTTCTTCCTTCTATTTCTCCTTCGTTTCTTAACGAAATTCTTCGCCGTAGTACAACTTTTCGAAGAGAATTCCGTGTTCTTCGATTCTAGAACGGAATCAAAGCCTCTCGTGGCCTGTAGCCGCCGCCTCAACCTCCCAAACCCGCCGCCATCGGACCCCCCTCCCAAGCCCCACCTCACGCCGCTGCGATCTCCCACCCTCCAGGCGCACATCCCACTCTCCAAGCTCTCCGACGTCGCGCAAACCCCTCCGAGAATTACTGCATACATCTCCCAAAAATTCAAATCAAAGATTAGAACAAAACAGAAAATAAAGGTATGAACATTTCAGATTTTGCCACGCTTTTATCTACTGCAATTGCAGTTGTAAAAAGTAATTGATAATTTGCTCATACGAACTCCAAACTGAAAATTTTCAAATCCGAGAGAACCGTGACTTCAAATAAGACTTTTTAAAAAGCGATTGGGACAAATTCTTATCCAATCAAGGTGAGATTCTATTTTAAATAATTAAATTAATTTAATTATTAATTTTCCTTTGTTATTTAAATAATTGAATGGTGAATGAAGTAGATCTGAGATGTTATAATATTCTGGATTATTGTTTGGTTTATCTGTGTGTATAATTCCAGATTTGCTAGTTAAAAATTTCAGATCTGTATGTGATGGAAAATTTGAATAATCATTTTGTTTAATTTTGTCGAATCATGTTTTGTTGATATTCTATGAATCACGTATATATAAAATATCACCTTGTTCATGTCTTTGAACTGAACTAGAAAATTTCAATTCAATACCACCTTGTTGCTATTTGATTTGACTAGACCTTTTTAGTTCAAATATAATATTGATACGATGTTTGTAGGATTAAACAATGACGACGTGAAAGAAATTACATTTATATTTAATGTAATTAGGACATGAATTTTTCACCGCAATAAAAATTACATTTGTAGGTGATAAATAAAAGTATGATTTTGCGATGCAATATAAATTACATTATTAATAAAAAGATTAGATTTTTACATTGTTAATAAAAAGATTAGAAATTACATTGTTAATAAAAAGATTAGATTTTTACATCGTTAATAAAAATATTAGATTTTTACATTGTTAATAAAAAGATTAGATTTTTACATTGTAATTAAAAAGTCATGATTTTTACAGTGTAAAATAAAACTACATTTTTATATGTAAATTAAGAATGAGAATTTGCATGTAAAATAAAATTACATTTTTATATGTAAATTAAGAATGAGAATTTGCATGTAAAATAAAATTACATTTTTATATGTAAATTAATAATGAGAATTTGCATGTAAAATAAAATTACATTTTTATATGTAAATTAAGAATGAGAATTTGCATGTAAAGTAAAATTACATTTATATATGTAAATTAAGAATCAGAATTTGCATTGAAAATAATATTACATTTCTATATGTAATTAAAGAATAGGATTTTACATTGTAAATTGAAAAACAAGATTTGACATGTAATATTAATTACATTTTCAATGTAATTAAGAAGTAGAATTTGACGGTGTAATTAAAATTACATTTTTAATGTAATTAATAAGAGAAATTTTACAATGGAATCAAAATCACATTTTTTTAATGTAATTTATAAAGATGGAATTTTTCACCATTATGTTAATTACATTTTTAATGTAATTAATAAGAGAAATTTTACAATTGAATCAAAATCACATTTTTTAATGTAATTTATAAAGATGGAATTTTCACCATTATGTTAATTACATTTTTAATGTAACTAATAAGAGAAATTTTACAATGGAATCAAAATCAAATTTTTAATGTAATTTATAAAGATATAATTTTTTGCCATTAATGTAATTACATTTGTAATGTAATTAAATAGAAGGATTTGACATTGTAATTAAGGAATAAGATTCTACCGTTATAATGTGAATTACAATTTACATTGGAAATAAAAAGAGGGGGTTTTACATTGTAATAAAAGAATAAAATTCAACATTGAAATTATAATAAAAGAATAAAAGAATAGAATTCAACATTGAATTATAATTTACATTTTAATGTAAATAAAAGAATGAAAGAATAAAAGAATAGAATTCAACATTGAATTATAATTTACATTTTTAATGTAAATAAAAGAATGAAAGAATATAAGAATGGAATTCAACATTGAATTATAATTTACATTTTTAATGTAAATAAAGGAATAAAATAATGTATTTAAAATTTTGAAATATTATCTTCATTTTTAAATGAATTAAAATTGTATGAAAATCGTTAATTGTTTAGCTCGAGGTTAAATCGAACAACGGTATTATGGTTGAACGGTTTATATTTATATATATAAATATAACTAAATTTAAACGAAACGAGTGCGATAGTTCGCGTTTTGGAATCGTACCTTTAAACGACTATATCAAAAGATCCAACCGTCGAATTTTCCCAAGACGAAAACTGTTAGGACCGCTTTAGGAAGATCTTTCCAACAATATAAACTACGTTAAAATCCAACATTTAGATTTTGAGAAATGTGTAAATCAAAATTGGTTGAAAACAGCGCCAAGGTCGCTCCTTTGACCCGAAGCATCGTTAAATAAAGATTTAATTATTTTAAATAATTAAGATAAGAATTAATCGTTATAAAATAATATAACGACACGAAATGGGTTTTCTCAAATTATATATGCGAGAATTATTTGGAAAGTCCGAGTTAATCTCATTCCAAATAATCAAACGACGTTAAAAATCGAAGTGTGAAGACGGCGAATGAAGACCGTAAATCTTCCCTCGAATGGAAAACGATCAAGACCCTGAATTGACTTGCTCCCAATTCAAGGTTCGGGGTAATTGCCCAAATGTACATGTTGATTTCACGGATATGCGGGTAACTCCTTTCCGTACTGGACATACGGGACGAGAGTATCTCCAGTTTCGTTTAGACTCGGAACGGGCTCAGAAGTGGAATGTGTGTCCGACATTGTACTCCTTTATATTGTATTTATTGATTTTTTTACAGAATGTATAAATGTTTGGTGGCGGAGAATTTATTCTCTTGCTTAACACCTTTATGTATATTTTGGCAAAGGATTGATAGTGTGATATGGAGTGTCAGTGTGGCATACCAAGATGCATTGATCAAGGTTTCTTGTTGAAAAGCAAAACCTTGTGGTGACGATCAAAGCACAACTTGAATAAGCATAGCTTTGTGTATTACGTAGCTTCACGAGCCTCACAACCCGGTTGAGTCTAAAACGGAGCAAGGGAACGCAGGGAGAGCATCACGTTTCTTTCTAGCTAGAAGTGGTGTTTGGGTTTTACACGGCCCGACATTTTACTTATGTGGATGAAGGAATGAGGCGCCTCGGATATTAGGTCCTATAGGACCAGGAAACGTGTGTTCAGGAATAATTAATCCGCAAAATCGTATGTGCGGACCGGCCCTGCAGCTTTCCAAGGGTTCACTGTAGGGAATTATGAGACATCAGCTAGAGTGTCTCGAATCAGTAAGGAGATCGTTCCTACCCTTGACTCATGATGGAAAACCAAATTCCCAATACGACCCTATGGACTTGATTGTATTACTAGTATGGAGGCATAGTATATGGTAGCTATGCTTCCCAGGATTGATACATTTACTTTGAAATGTTTTTGTAACATATATACACTAATAATAATATCAAATTTATTTTTATCGTACTAAGCATGTTTAATCATCATAAGGTAAAACTCTATCCTCTGGTTTGCATTGCATTGTGTGATAGGACTTGAGTCTTATGATGATTCCATTTTTCCAAAAGCATTGCATTGTTTAGGATTTACTTATTTATCTATTCTGTCACTTTAAATTATGCACGGCAATCCATTGAAATAAAACTCGTTCCGCATTAGCGGCGTGGTTTTGGATTTGCCTTATTACTATTAGTTAAATTAGTTAAGAATCCTCACACTAGTCCCATGACTGACTCATAGTTTATTTCACCTTTGCAAACTCGGGTGCCCTCTTTTCCACACGGACAACCAAGTAACAGGTTTCACTTTCTTTGGAGTTGCTGTCTTTGGTGCTTTCTTGGAGTTGCTTAGTTGAGGTGATGAATTGGAGCTATGAAGACTATCTATCAT
This sequence comes from Allium sativum, assembly GCA_030737875.1. Taxonomy (NCBI): domain Eukaryota; kingdom Viridiplantae; phylum Streptophyta; class Magnoliopsida; order Asparagales; family Amaryllidaceae; genus Allium; species Allium sativum. The sequence continues at coordinate 842,385,677 of CM060926.1, forward strand.
TTATCTTTTGTTGCATTTTATCTTTAGACTTTGAGACGTCCGAACTTATTCTATTTCCAGTTGTTCTATTTTGAAGTTTGAAACTTATTTCCTTTTGTTGAATTTGATGTAATAATTTAGAACTCTGTGACTGTGAAATTCTGTATTGGATGACATTCGTATTTTCCGGTGCTATGATGTATTTATTATATAGTTTTCTTGTGCTATGTTGTATCTGTGATCTGTATTGTTGTATTTATGGTGTATTCCAAATGGTTACCCCTTACTTTTAGTCCGTGGAAGTTTGGGGTTATCATAGTTGGTATCAGAGCTTTGGTTAAACATAGCTTTGGAATATAACATATTTATAATAATTCGTTTACGTTGAATCATAATATTCCATGGTGAACATTTCATGAGAATACATAATAGTCAGTCACCTTATCACCATCTTTTGATCTATCCTTTTATCTTTATCATTTCTTAAGATCACCATTACAGTTGTTCTGACTCTTTCCTGGATCGTACAAAACTAACTAAAATGAGTACTGCTGCCACTAGATCCACTAGATCTAGAGCAAGGAGGTAAAATGTTGCTGAAACTGAGGAAGCCACAGTTCAACAGCCACCACCACCACCGTAGCCCTGTGACTTGGATAAGGAAACAAAGAAGTTCAAGAATTTAGGTGGAGTTCCATTCACTGGTACGGAGACCGTGACACAGGCTCAGGCATGGCTTAAGAATTGTGAGAAGATATTTGGAGGGCTAGGGCTAGAAGATCAAAGGAAGATATTTACGGCTTCATGGTTGCTCCAAGGCGAAGCACAGAATTGGTGGGAATTGGTCAATATAGGAGGTGATGAAGAAAATGTGACTTTGACCAAGTTTAAAGAGTTGTTCAATGAAAAATAAATTCCAAGGCAAGAAGTGGAAAGGCTGCATGATGAGTTCGCCAACTTGAAGCAAGGCGACAAAACTATCTCTAAGTATGTAAGAAGATTTGAAGACCTCTCTCGCTATGCCCTAGAATTGATTCAGGATGACTTTCAAAAGAACAAGAGGTTTATTAATGGACTTGCTAGGAAGTACACTGACAGGGTTACTGCTCACATTGACCTTTCTTTCAATAAGCTGATTGAGTTTGCTTGTCGCTATGAGGAGAACGACAAAAGGGTTTCACAACAAGATAGAGAAAGGAGCTTGGCCAACAATAATAATAAGAGGAAGCAAGCTGAAAAGAAGAATGAAAGAAGCGGTTCTGGAGCTGCTAAAGCCCATGATTAGACAAAGGTGCAATGCTACAACTGCCAGAAGTTTGGACACTACAGCAAGGACTGAAGAAATCCAAAGAAGGCCAGAAGTGAAGACACTAAAGAATGCTATAACTGCCACAAAAAGGGTCATATCAAGCCTAATTGTCCACTATTGAGAGGATCTTAGATTGTACATGTGTACAAGGGGGCAAGTGCACCATCTTCTTCCGCACCTACTTCTTCTGAAGGAGCAGGTAAGCCTGATGTTTTAGATGGTACCATTTCTGTTAAAAACACTCTGGTTACTGCTTTGTTTGATACGGGTGCATCAAAAAGTTTTATCTCTAGCGACACAGTTAAGAAATTAAAATTAAAACAAAGAAATCTCAAGGAGCCAATCGATGTTCATAATCCTATAGGAGGTTCTATCACTCTAGATTTATCCTGTAGAGTGCTTGTATCCTACTCCTATTTACAATCTCCATTTAACTTGATTATTATGAATTTTTCCAAGTTTGATATCATCCTTGGTCTTGATTGGCTAACGAAATATGGCGCTGAAGTGCTATGCTCAGAAAAAGTAGTGAATGCGAAAACGGGATTTGGAAATACTATTGCTATACCTTGCCATGGTTCAAAATCTGATAGAAAGGCATTTTGGTCTTCTCTGGAGATCACTCCCATTTCTTTAGAGAATATTCCTATTATCAAAAATTATGCGGATGTATTTGAAGAAGTAGACAATTTACCGCCGCGAAGAGAAATCGATTTCAGAATTGATCTTGTTCCAAATGCAAGGCCTATAGTCCATGCTATCCGAAGGATGACCCCTAAAGAAAAAGAAGAGTTGAAAACCCAAACTAACCAGCTCTTATGGAAGGGACTCATCCGGGCTAGTTTTTCCAATTGGGGTGCAGCTGTGGTGTTTGTCCCCAAGTCTGACGGTACTCTAAGGCTCTGTGTGGATTACCGCGACCTTAATAAGCAAACATTGAAGAACAAATACCCCTTGCCTCGCATAAATGATTTAATGGACCAATTAAATGGAGCCAAGGTGTTTTCGAAGATGGACCTAGCCACAGGTTTCCATCAACTTCGCATAGCCGAAGAATGCATACCTTTGACAGCCTTCAGAGGTCCTGACATATTCTACGAATGGCTGGTAATGTCGTTCGGCCTATGCAATGTTCCAGCCTACTTTGTTGACTTGATGAATAGACTCTTCCGAGATGTTTTAAACAAATTCGTCCTAGTCTTCATTGATTATATCATAATCTATTCTAAATCCAAGGAGGAGCATGAAGGGCATTTAAAGGAAGTAGTGGAGATTCTGCGAAGAAATATTCTAAAAGCGAAATTTTCCAAATGCACATTTTTGGCAAGAGGAGGTAAAATTCTTGGGCCATGTTGTGTCAAAAGAAGGAATTACTGTTGACCCAAGTAAAATTACCGCCATTCGAGATTGGAAGCAACCCAGTACACCCACTAAAGTAGAAGCTTCCTAGGATTGGCTGGATATTATAGGAAATTCGTCAAAGACTTCTCCAAACTGTCAGGACCATTAACAAAGCTCACCAAGAAACACACCAAGTTCATTTGGACAACGGAGTGTGAAGAGGCCTTCCAAAAGCTAAAGGTGAGTTTGACCACTACTCCCGTACTAACCATCGTCGATGGCAACCAAGATTTAGCCTTCTACACCGATGCTTCTCAAAGTGGTGGTCTTGGCATGTTATTGATGCAAAGAGACAAAGTTGTTGCTTATGCAAGTCGTTAATTAAAGCCGCATGAGAAAAATTATCGTGTCCATGACTTAGAGTTTTTGGCCGTAGTTTTTGCTTTGAAAATTTGGAGACATTATCTTTTGGGCGAGAAGTTTGAATTATTCACAGACCATCAATCTATGAAATATCTCTTCGCTCAAAAGGATTTGAATTTAAGGCAGCAACGGTGGCTAGAATTTCTTGCGGCATACGATCTTGGCATCTTATTTACGCCGGGGAAAGCCAATGTTGTGGCTGACGCACTCAGTAGAAAGAATGCCATTGTCGCAAGCCTCATCATTACCCCTTCTTTAATTGATAAAATTTCTGCTCTTCAAAAGGATGATGAGTTTATTCAAAGAATTATTAAGAATATTCAAGAAGGTGAAAACACGAGCTTTCAAATGGATGGCAAGGGAGTCCTTAGACTGCAAGGGTGGATTTGTGTTCCAAATATCCCAGAGCTCATAAGGGAAGTATTAGATGAAAGTCATAAATCAAAGCTTAGCATCCATCCAGGCATGAGCAAGATGTATCAGGATCTAAAGCGCACGTTTTGGTGGAGATCTATGAAGAGGGATATATCTATTTATGTAAGTAGATGTCCTACATGCCAACAAGTAAAGAGCGATCAACAAAAGCTGGCAGGATTGTTGCAACCATTGGAGGTTCCAAATTGGAAGTGGGACCAAATCTCCATGGATTTTATAGATGGTTTGCCCCGTACTAGGAGAGGAAATGACAACATATGGGTGATCGTGGATCGCTTCACCAAGACCGCTCATTTCATACCTGTCAAGTCCGCTAGAACTGCTCAAAGTTTGGCGCAAATTTATTGCAAAGAAATAGTCAGGCTACATGGTAAATAAAATTAAATCTTTCCTTTTCATCATTATCTGAATGAAATTTTCCATTTTTTCTAAATAATAAGGAAAGAATAATATTTTGTTTTAAAGTAGAGTTCCTAGTTGCATTGTTAGCGATCGTGATCCTATCTTCGCTAGCAAGTTTTGAGAAGCATTCCAAAATGAGTTGGGAACGAAGTTAAATCCAAGCACTGCATATCATCCTCAGATAGATGGCCAAACTGAGAGGGCGAATCGCATTCTTGAAGATTTATTGTGAGCTTGCATGCTTGATTTTGGAGGTTCTTAGGAGGATCACTTGCATTTAGTTGAATTCTCATATAACAATAACTATCAAGGAAGTTTGAAAATGTCTCCATTTGAAGCCTTGTATGGTTGGCCATGTAGATCGCCAGCATGCTGGGTTGAAAGAGGAAATCATCTTGTTTTGGGCCCAAACATGGTTCGAGAAGCTTCAGACAAAGTTGAATATATTAAGAAGCGATTATTGGTCGTCCAAAGTAGACAAAAGAGCTATGCAGATGTAAGAAGAAGGGAGTTAGTTTTTGAAGTGGGTGACTATGTCTATTTGAAAGTTGCTCCAATGCGAGGTGTAATCCATTTTGGGAAGACTGGAAAATTAGCACCTAAATTCATCGGCCCCTTTCCTATCCTTGAGAAGATTGGTACCCTAGCTTACAGAATTCAGTTGCCCAACTGGTTGCCTGGGGTACACGACGTATTCCATGTATCTCAACTTCGGAAGCATATTCATGATCCAGATCTGGTTGTGGAAGAAGCTGCACAGCAAGATTTGGAGATTACCCCAAGCCTTGCAGTGAGAAGGAGCCACTGAAAATTATTGGCAAAGAGACTAGATAGCTGAGAAATAAATGAATCAATCTAGTCAAAGTGCAATGGAGCGGCGATCCTAGAGACTGCACTTGGGAAACTGAGGAGAGTATCAAACAAGCCTATCCCAATTGCAGAGTGGATATCTCCGATTAGATTTTGTTTTGAGGTACGCTTAAAACATTTTACATTCTTTGTGTTGATTCCTACTCTTCTATTTTTCCTTTTTCCTTTTCGAGGATGAAAAGTTCTTAAGCGGAGGAGATTGTAATAACCCGGAATTTGGGGCCAATTTAAAATTTTTATTTTAGAAATTTTAAGGCATTTTGAATATTTTAAATAATAACGACTAAAAATTTATTTTAATCGAAGTTAATATGAATATATTTTATTTAATTATAAAAGGAATTAGAAATAGCGCGGTAATTTGAAAAGTCAAATCCGAACTTTGACTAACTGTACAAGATGCAGAATAAATCAGATTTTGGTGAAACCAAAAATATTAGAATCTATTTAAAAATATCTTTCCAACAAATCCGAAAAATCGTAATTTCATAGCGGGAATTAAAAGTTATGGCCAGTTGAAATTTTAGAATAGTCGTAGAATTTCTATATATATTTTTAATATTAAAAATAGCCATTTTGCAAATGACCTCGGTTTTCGACGAAACCACTTTTGTTGGATCCAAGAGGTCAAATTATTGCTAGGTTTCAATTCCCATAGTTTTTGAAATAAATTTATGACTGTGGCAAATAGATATGTGTTTTATAAATTTCAGTCAATTTCGATCGACTGGAAAATAGCCATTTTTCAAACAGCCTTAGAATTCGATGAAATTAATTTTGTTAGGACCGTATCATCAAAATAAAGCCAGAAATAATTTTTCTGGATTTTTCTGAGTTCGTATGTGACCCCGGTAAATTAAAGAGTGCGTTCGAATTAATATTAAAAAGATTTATTTTAAAATTAAAAGAAACATGCTGTAAACTTCAGAATTGGACTTCTGCACTAGCGCCATTTCGTTCAGAAGGCGTCAAAACATATTGTTCGACAGTTGTTGGGCTCTGTTTGGAGATTGGATGGAAAAACGATAATTTTGGATTTTATATAAAAAAAATACGCTCAGAATACTAGTATAAATACCCGTACGCTACTGTTCACTTCTTCTTCCCGTTCATTCACCGCCGCCTAACCCATTCCCATCAAATCTTCTTCTTTCGATTTCTCCTTCGTTTCTCAACGAAATTCTTCGTCAGAGTACAACTTTTCGAAGAGATTTTCGTGTTCTTCGATTCTAGACTGGAATCAAAGCCTCTCGTGGCCTGTAGCCGCTGCCCCAACCTCCCAAACCCGCCGCCGTCGGAGTCCCCCAGCCCCACCATACACCGCCGTGACCTCCTCCCTTCCAGGCGCACATCCCTTTCTCCAAGCTCTCCGACGTCGCGCAAACCCCTCCGAGAATTACTGCATACATCTCCCAAAAATTCAAATCAAAGATTTGAACAAAACTGAAAATAAAGGTATGAACATTTCAGATTTTGCTACGCTTTTATCTGTTGCAATTGCAGTAGTAAAAAGTAATTGATAATTTGTTCATACGAACTACAAACTGAAAATTTTCAGATCCGAGAGAACCGTAACTTCAAATACGACTTTTTAAAAAGCGATTGGGACAAATTCTTATCCAATCAAGGTGAGATTCTATTTTAAATAATTAAATTAATTTAATTATTAATTTTCCTTTGTTATTTAAATAATTGAATGGTGAATGAAGTAGATATGAGATGTGATAATATTCTGGATGATTGTTTGGTTTATCTGTGTGTATAATTCCAGATCTGCTAGTTAAAAATTTCAGATCTGTATGTGATGGAAAATTTGAATAATCATTTTGTTTAATTTTGTCGAATCATGTTTTGTTGATATTCTATGAATCACGTATATATAAAAATATCACCTTGTTCATGTCTTTGAACTGAACTAGAAAATTTCAATTCAATACCACCTTGTTGCTATTTGATTTGACTAGACCTTTTTAGTTCAAATATAATATTGATACGATGTTTGTAGGATTGAACTATGACGATGTGAAAGAAATTACATTTATATTTAATGTAATTAGGACATGAATTTTTCACCGCAATAAAAATTACATTTGTTGGTGATAAACAAAAGTATGATTTTGCGATGCAATATAAATTACATTGTTAATAAAAAGATTAGATTTTTACATTGTTAATAAAAAGATTAGAAATTACGTTGTTAGTAAAAAGATTATATTTTTACATTGTTAATAAAAATATTAGATTTTTACATTGTTAATAAAAAGATCAGATTTTTACATTATAATTAAAAAGTCATGATTTTTACAGTGCAAAATAAAATTACATTTTTATATGTAAATTAAGAATGAGAATTTGCATGTGAAATAAAATTACATTTTTATATGTAAATAAAGAATGAGAATTTGCATGTAAAATAAAATTACGTTTTTATATGTAAATTAAGAATCAGAATTTGCATTGAAAATAATATTACATTTCTATATGTAATTAAAGAATAGGATTTTACATTGTAAATTGAAAAACAAGATTTGACATTTAATATTAATTACATTTTCAATGTAATTAAGAAGTAGAATTTGACGGTGTAATCAAAATTACATTTTTAATGTAATTAATAAGAGAAATTTTGCAATGGAATCAAAATCACATTTTTTAATGTAATTTACAAAGATGGAATTTTTCACCATTATGTTAATAATGTAATTAATAAGAGAAATTTTACGATGGAATCAAAATCACGTGTTTTTAATGTAATTTATAAAGATGGAATTTTTCACCATTATGTTAATTACATTTTTAATGTAATTAATAAGAGAAGTTTTACAATGGAATCAAAATCACATTTTTAATGTAATTTATAAAGATAGAATTTTTCGCCGTTACTGTAATTACATTTGTAATGTAATTAAATAGAAAGATTTGACAATGTAATTAAGGAATAAGATTCTACCGTTATAATGTGAATTACAATTTACATTTTAAATAAAAAGAGGGGGTTTTACATTGTAATAAAAGAATAAAAATAAACATTGAAATTATAATAAAAGAATAAAAGAATAGAATTCAACCTTGAATTATAACTTACATTTTTAATGTAAATAAAAGAATGAAAGAATAAAAGAATAGAATTCAGCATTGAATTATAATTTACATTTTTAATGTAAATAAACGAATGAAAGAATAAAAGAATGGAATTCAACATTGAGTTATAATTTACATTTTCAATGTAAATAAAGGAATAAAAGAATGTATTTAAAATGTTGAAATATTATCTTCATTTTTAAATGAATTAAAATTGAATGGAGATCGTTAGTTGTTTAGCTCGAGGTTAAATCGAACAACATTATTATGGTTGAACGGTTTATATTTATATATTATATATATAAATATAATTAAATTTAATCGAATCGAGCGCGGTATTTCGCGTTTTGGAATCGTACCTTTAAATGACTATATCAAAAGATCCGACCGTCGGATTTTCCCAAAACGAAAACCGTTAGGACCACTTTGGGAAGATCTTTCCAACGATATAAACTATGTTAAAATCCAATGGTTAGATTTTGAGAAATGTGTAAATCAAAATTGGTTGAAAACAGCGCCAAGGTCGATCCTTTGACCTGAAGCGTCGTTAAATAAAGATTTAACTATTTTAAATAATTAAGGTAAGAATTAATCGTTATAAAATAATATAACGACATGAAATGGGTTTCTCAAATTATATATGCGAGAATTATTTGGAAAGTCTGAGTTAATCTCATTCCAAATAATCAAACGACGTTAAAAATCGAAGTGTAAAGACGGCAAATGAAGACCGTAAATCTTCCCTCGAATGGACAACGATCAAGACCCTAAATTGACTCGCTCCCAATTCAAGGGTCGGGGTAATTTCCCAAACGTACATGTTGATTTCACGGATATGCGGGTACCTCCTTTCCGTACCGGACATACGGGACGAGAGTATATCCAGTTTGGTTCAGACTCAGAACGGGCTCATAAGTGGAATGAGTGTCCGATATTGTACTCCTTTATATTGTATTTATTGATTTTTTACCGAATGTATAAATGTTTGGTGGCGGAGAATTTATTCTCTTGCTTAACACCCTTTTGTATATTTTGGCAAAGGATTGATAGTGTGATATGGAGTGTCAGTGTGGCATACCAAGATGCAATGATCAAGGTTTCTTGTTGAAAAGCAGAACCTTGTGGTGACGATCAAAGCACAGCTTGAATAAAGCATAGCTTTGTGTATTACGTAGCTTCATGAGCCTCACAACCCGGTTGAGTCTAAAACGGAGCAAGGGAACGCAGGGAGAGCAGCACGTTTCTTTCTAGCTAGAAGTGGTGTTTGGGTTTTACACGGCCCGACATTTTACTTATGTGGATGATAGAATGAGGCGCCTCGGATATTAGGTCCTATAGGACCAGGAAACGTGTGTTCAGGAATAACTAATCCGCAAAATCGTATGTGCGGACCGACCCTGCAGCTTTCCAAGGGTTCACTGTAGGGAATCCTGAGACATTAGCTAGAGTGTCTAGAATCGGTAAGGAGATCGTTCCTACCCTTGACTCATGATGGAAAACCAAATTCCCAATACGACCCTACGGACTTGATTGTATTACTAGTATGGAGGCATAGTATATGGTAGCTATGCTTCCTAGGATTGATACATTTACTTTGAAATGTTTTTGTAACATATATACACTAATAATAATATCAAATTCGTTTTTATCGTACTAAGCATGTTTAATCATCATAAGGTAAAAATCTATCCTCTAGTTTGCGTTGCATTGTGTGATGGGACTTGAGTCTTATGATGATTCCATTTTTCCGAAAGCATTGCGTTGTTTACGATTTACTTATTTATCTGTTCTGTCACTTTAAATTATGCACGGCAATCCATTGAAATAAAACCTGTTCCGCGTTAGCGGCGTGGTCTTTGGATTTGCCTTATTACTATTAGTTAAATTAGTTAAGAATCCTCACACCAGTCCCATGACTGACTCGTAGTTTGTTTCATCTTTTCAAACTCGGGTGCCCTCTTTTCCATACGGGCAGCCAAGTAACAGGTTTCACTTTCTTTGGAGTTGCTGTCTTTGGAGCTTTCTTGGAGTTGCTTAGTTAAGGTGATGAATTGGAGCTATGAAGACTATCTATCATTTATCTTTTGTTGCATTTTATCTTTAGACTTTGAGACGTCCGAACTTATTCTATTTCCAGTTGTTCTATTTTGATGTTTGAAACTTATTTCCTTTCGTTGAATTTGATGTAATAATTTAGAACTCTGTGACTGTGGAATTTTGTATTTGATGACATTCATATTTTCCGCTGCTATGGTGTTTTTATTATATAGTTTTTCTATGCTATTTTGTATCTGTGATCTGTATTGTTGTATTTATGTTGTATTCCAAATGATTACTCCTTACTTTCATTTCGTGGAAGTTTGGGGTTATCACATAATGGTTGCTCTGCACTGTTACTAGTATATCCAGAAAGAGATGATCCCTTTAACAATAAGGTGGTGGACTTAGGTATACATCCAAATGTATCCTAACTACCCTGATCGATCGGCTCCCTAACCCTCGTAGACACCTTGTGCTAGCCCCACAGTAGGAGGTATCACTTCCTAATGTAGCAACCCCTCACCGTAATAATCTGCACAACCATATCTACAGGTGTCACGGTCGTCTTATCCCCTTCTGCCCGGCTCATGCACGCAGATAGCCCGGTCGGTTTGCGCCGCCCACACCGTCCTCTATGTTTGGATCTCTTACAATCAGTCAGTAAGCGTGCCCCTTCTCCTCCTAGTACGGAGTACTTTGTTTGATACCTACTCCGGGTTACTAATTGAAATGGGTCCCACATAATATGATACAAGCTCTCCCCTTTGTCTTGTATCCCCCACTAGGTTTTAACTGACTATGTATACCACTAGGTGTCTTTAATTACATAGCCTTAATTACTTCTACTGGTTATGCTTACGTACAGGTGTCTTTAATACATAACCCCTAATCTTCCAACCGGTTATGCTGACCTATAGGTGTCTTTAATTACATAACCCTATCACTTCTACAAGTTATGTTTACCCTAAAAGGTTTCTTTAATTACATAACTTAATTATTTCCACTGATTATGTATACCACTGGGTGTCTCTAATTACATAACCTTAACGGGTTAAGTTTGTGGGTCTATATGTGAATATTACCCATCCCCTCTTCAGATTTACTTATCCCAGCCCTCAACCATGCTTACTTAACCTCCAACTTAAATTTAAGTTCATACAATCCCTATGGATTAACTTAGATTAAGTAGTCCAATTCTTTACCATGTCCATTTATGGTTTCATAATGGGCCAGACCTCCCACATTAGGCCTACAACATGTGGATGCTGGATATACCAGTCGGGTCTGGGCAAACTTATTCCACAGTTGGGCCTAACCTCGTGTCATAGCTCGATTCGTATTTATATACTTAGACCTCCCACATTAGGCTCAACATTAGTGGCTGCTGGATATGTCGGTCGGGTCCGGGTAGACTTCCACCACTAATGTAACCTAACCTCATGTCATAAGTACAATTACAATCCCTAATTGTAATTACTAGACATTCCATATTTAATTAATTAATCAATTAATTAAACCTTTCCTTTTATAGGTGTCAATACCTATTTTACCCAATAATTTGAATTACATGTCCAAAAATGTTCATATTCAAATTATGCCATTTTTAACCCTTTTCCCCCGTTCCTTAACTAGCGCCCTCACAAAATTGGCAACAAGCCTAGGCTAGACAATAGCCTAGTCATAAACGATAATTGGGAAAATAATGGAAATATAACTAAAAATGATCATCTTGGCATAAACGTGAACAAGTATGATAATAAGGTGAACATACATACTAGCATGGACATGAAATTGTTATCATAACAAGGTGGACATAAAACTGATGAACTATGATGTCACAATATCTAAATTAGCAATTTAGATGTCCAATCGATTTAGATCTAACATGATAACAAAAGGTTACTATTTAGATCACATAAAATAGATCTAACATGTTAACATAAGGTGATAATTTAGATCACATAAAATAGATCTAACATGTTAACATAAAGTTATAATCTAGATGACATAAAATAGATCTAACATGTTAACATAAGATGATAATTTAGATCACATAAAATAGATCTAACATGAATCATAAGGTGACAATTTAGATCACATGAAATAGATCTAACATGAATCATAAGGTGACATTTTAGATCACATAAAATAGATCTATACACATCCGCATCATAACATATAAAAGTTACAAACCAAGATCCATAATAATAGCATAGTAGAACAATCACAATTGAATTGGATCTAGAGAAATAGATCTATCATGACATAAAATAAGATCTAACAATAACATAGATTCAAAGTTTACAACGTATCCATATCACAGTCTTTCATAATTCACTATTATTTATCTAAACCTAAAAGCAACTAGAACTCTCTGTGATTGGATTGCTAAGATGATAGAAAAGGTGCTGAGTCTATGCTTGAATCTCAGAATTTGATTTGCCCTAATTGAAAGTAGAAGATAAGAGACCCTAGTTCAGTTCAGAGTTCAGCAGAGTCTGACCACCATTATTTCTTTGTGAAGAAAACAAAGGAAATGAGATATATTTATAGCTGCTGGGTAACAGAATTCGAGTGCCACCTCAGCCCTAATGGAATTGGATCAGGTCATGGGTCGTCACTCACTCGAAAAAGGCCCGAATACCCAGAAACTGTTCTGGGCGCACTTTACAGGTGTGCCAGTGAAAAATTGCCTTGGCGAACTTGGCAAGTGTGCCAGTTATACTAGGTTTTGATTTTCAAACTTTTATCATCTGTAACTTCTTCATACGTTATCTGTTTTACGCAAACTAGGTGTCTGTCTTGACCAAAATTTCGAGACGGACGTAATGACGTAATCAGTTTCCCTTAATTCTTAATATTAGATTAACTATTCTTTAATTTATCTTTTTTAATGTCGTTAAAAATTCAAGGTGTTACAAGGTGTTAATCTTGTAGCCGTGAAATCAAGGGTAGTGGAATCGGTGTAACCTTGTAGCCGTGAAATCAAGGGTGTTGTACTTGGATATTGATAATAATAAAACTCTGCGCAATCCAGAGTTGTGTGGGACTAGAAGTTGTAGTAATCCGAACCAGTATAAAATCCGGTGTGTACTTTCCTTTTATGCATTTTATAGCACTACAACACATTGCCCGTATTACAACGGTGGAAAACAGTTGTAAAAGACTTTGAACAACGGTGGGGCCACCGTCGTCTTTTAAGAAGTTGTAATAGACTAAAATATTTTACAACTTTTTTGCACTATTGTGAAATGTATATTTTACAACTGTTTTCCACCACTGTAATAAAATTTATTACAACCATTTATAATTATTGTAATATATTTTATTAAAATTATTATTTAAAGTTGTAATATATGAACAAATTTTATACATATTATCAATAAAAGAATTCATATCAGAAATATTTTCTACAAAACTGAAGATATCAAATAAATTTAAAACGTGAACCAAAACAATATATTAGAATTTTCAAACTCTCATCATTTTTTTTATAAATTATAGAAGTATCTCAAGTACATAAAGCAACTACAACAAAGTCCATTATCCAAGACACTAAAACTCAAATGACTTGAAGTCATTTTTCATAAATATACATCTTAGGAGCCTTTAACCCAATTACAAAGCCCAATTACCACATAAAAATGGAATCTCCTTCTTCAGCGAGTGCAGTTGCTTTGATTCATCAGTTCCTCGATTTCTTTTTCTGTTTCATTGACTCCACATTCAAGTAGAGATACTTTAGATTGAGCATGCATTTAGGACCCATGCAACCTTTCGATTTCTTCAGTTAGTTTGGTTTTTCCCCTCTCTAAGTTTTCGACTTTTCTTTCATATCTTTCTATTTGATTCAGTCTCTCCATTGCCGGTCCCTGAGCTTCACTTTTCTCCTTTTGAGCAGCAATAGCTTCTGCATGTGCACTTTGTTTTTCCTGCAAAGATTTCTTATTGTTGCTATTAATTAATTTTCAACACAGAAAATTGTTAAAAATAATGTTAAAAGAATTATAAAGAACAAAAACATATATATTAGTGATCAATAACAAATACAGTGGCATACATCAAAAACATATATACTAGAGCATGTTAATTTAAACACACGAAACTCACAGCAATCTGCTACGAAAGATTCAGTTGATATGTAACCAGCCTTCCAATACTTGTAACATAATAATTGCTAATATAGCTCAAACACAGAGCAGTTGATTGTAGGAAGACAGGACTCATATTACAAGTACTATATCATGCAAATTAAGGATCAATATCAACAACACATTAGTCAATAGTCATTACCCAAAATTGATACGCTTTAGTCAATAGTCATTACCTAAAATTAATAAAACAATAAATATGAGACTTAGCGAACTTGAGCATTAAGATTCAATGTCTAATATTAGGTGACAATGACCGCTCTAATAATATTAATTTAAAGACAGAATTTTCTTTATTCATTCACATAGTTATCCTTTTGTATAGTTGCCCTTCTCCTGCTTGACTAAATGCATATAAAGATCCCTTAATATGTTGGCATTTGCATACAATTTATATCAAGCTAGCCTATCCGTTACTTGCATTTGTTACTACTTACGCATAGTATATAAACTGGTGCTATCGCATATAAGAATGTTATCACTAAGCTAAGTTCTGTTGCGTGTCATATACAAACTCACATTCTATCACATTAGGGAGTAGTATAAAACGTGTTAAACCAATTAGCAAAAGCCATCATCTTATTAATGTATGTATATATCAAGCTAAGTCCTAACTTAAACATTCCCTTAATGTCCATACCTAACTAATTTACATCATACCACGTCCTACTACAAAAGCTGGAACACCCTATTTCGAAAACCTGAAATCATAAACGCAAACTTCCCTTAAGTCCTCAGTTTGGCCACCTTAAAACTTCCCATTATTGACAGTTTATCTTATAATGTGATTGTCAATACCCGTGCAAGGCCGGTCGTTTCAATAGCACGTCTAACATGAACCTAAAGCAATCAACCAGAAACATGAACACAAACAACCCAACATGATTTATCATGACTATATACCTGCCTTAAAATTGCGGAAACAGTCTTCAAATTTACTTATGCTTTCCCCTGAGTTTAGCCCCAAGAGCAAGAACCTTCTCCATTTTAGCCAAAACTCCTTGGTTTCAAACAACCTTACCATCATTAGAAATTTTATAATAAAAGGCCTAACTACTTTAATCATGTCATTAAAAAAATTAATACCTCATTAGAGATTTCTTAACCTTGTGTTAAGCTTTAATTCCATAATTAGCAACACACCTGCCCCATTCCTTTACCTTCCCCTAAACAAATTCGAAAACCGCTGCTACTTCATCCTCTCCAATTTAAAACACGCAACCTGCAGTTCACCAAATCCATCAACACCGACTTCCTCCCACGACAGTACATCGTTCAACCTTTCGACCACCTCGCCAAACTCTTCATCACCACTAGGACCCTCAACCGATGTCCCCTTCATCGCAACTCAGACAATCCATACACTATCAGATGCGAAACATTTTGGTGCTAAAACCACCCAAAAAATGGCCTTCGACAATCCTCCTTCCCATGATCACCACTGCACCGCTCAATCCCCTCGACGACCCCCAGTTGCCTCGAAATCGACGCCCTAGGGCTGCTGCCCCAAAACCCTTGTTTCTGAAAATCGAACGCACCTTGAAAATGCTACCTGGAGTTGGAGCCCTCTTTTCCAGAAATTAAACGAATCAAAAAATTGGTTTTCTTAATTTTTAATTGATTTTTAAAAGTTTTTTCTTTTCGTTATTTAGAGAAGAAGGAAGATAGGGACTGAAATGGGAAGGCGCGATACAGGATTGAGAAATTAGGGATTTGGGATGATTTATTGAGGTGGAACTT
Source organism: Allium sativum (assembly GCA_030737875.1). NCBI lineage: Eukaryota > Viridiplantae > Streptophyta > Magnoliopsida > Asparagales > Amaryllidaceae > Allium > Allium sativum. The sequence goes on from CM060926.1 coordinate 842,401,448, forward strand.
CATTTGGTTTAAGGGAAGAAAGAGAATCGATTTTGATTTATGGGAAACGATTGATTTAGAGAAGAAGATAAGAGGCCACCAGCGTGAGAGTGAAAATATAGCACGTGAGTTACCTTTCGAGCCAAAATTTCCAACTTCCCGCTTAAGTGTCCAATCGCAAGTTTCCTGCCACATGCCATTAATTTTTCTTGGTTCATAGCACAAAATTGATAGAAATGAATAATATAAGTTAAAATTAATAAGTAAAAATTTATATTAAATATAATATAAATTGATTGAAAACAATTTTTTTACTAAAGTACTAAATATTACTTCTTAGTTATTATTACCTTTTTAATTCTATGTTATAATTTAATATTAATTATAAAATAGTAATTAATTTTTTATTGTATTAATTAATGAATATTAATTACTAATATGAATTATTTCATATTTCTAGTTAATTATTATTTAACGGTGATTATTATTTTTAATTAACTATTTAAATTGTAAGTATTAAGTTAATCAATTAATTATTAAAACGGATAAACAAAAAACTTTGTAATAGACTTTTATAACAACTAACAAAAAATACTTGTTTAAAATAAACATATATTACAACTAAAAAAAGGAAGATTGTAATAGACATCCATTATAACTAGCAATAAAATAGTTGTAAGAATAGGCATTTATTACAATGCCAAAGAAAAAAGTTGTAATAGATATCTATTACAACTTCTAAAATATAAGAGTTGCTGAAAATATGGTTATTACAACTTTTTGAAAAATATCGTTGTAAAAAAACCTTTATTACAACTGTCATTTTCTGACCGTTTTAAAATTACAGTTGTAATATGGTGTTTTTGTTGTAGTGTATTTACTCAGTTATGTGTCTATGATAGTTTCTGTGTTTGTGATCATTTCTGGTGTGATAATCATTGTGTGATTCATATAGTAATTCTAATTAGTTTAAAATTTCTATAAATTCCTCATAAACACTATTAACCCCCTCTAGTGTTAATTCTACCTTAAGATTCGCATTTCGTATCCTTAACAACTGGTATCTGAGCATAGGTTTTAAAAAATTTATAACCTGAATTTTGGAAATATTAAATGGCAACCAACACTGGTAATAATAGTTCTTTGTAGAGGGTCAGTCCACTATTAGACCACCACTATTTAATGGCAGTGATTATTCTTACTGGGCATGTAGAATGAAAATATATTTACAATCAGTAGGATTAGACACATGGAATATCGCACAGACTGAATATGTTGATCCCACTACTAATTTTGCATAATGGACAAATGATCAAAAGGTTGCTGCACAAAGTAATTCTAAGTCCATAAACGTGATATTCTATTCATGGGATGGAAATGAATTAAATAGAGTGCCAGTTTGTAAATTTGCTTATGAAATATGGAGAACATTACAGGTTAATCACGAAGGAACCAATAAAGTTGAAGAGACAAAGATATCAATGCTAATCAATCAATTTGAGTTGGTCAAAATGAATGAGAATGAATCTGTCTCCGATATGTATTACATATTTTAGGAAATAGTGCATTCATTAATGGCTCTGGGAAAAACGTATTCCAAAGAAGACCAAGTCAGAAAAATACTTAATTCATTAACTCCAGAATGGGATCATAACAATTGAAGAAGCCAATAATGTCAGTGAATTAAAAATTGAGGTGTTAATAGTGAATTTGATGTCGTTCGAAGTTCAGTTACAAAAAAGAAAGGAACATAAACCCACAGAAAAGAAATCTGTAGCATTCAAAGCAGCAACAAATGGTTCTGGTTCAAGAAGTGAGGACAATGAAGAAATTGCCTTAATGACAAGTAATTTCAAAAAAATTCTGAGATACAAATAGTGAAATAATTTTCAGAGAAATAATCAAGGAAGTTCGGGAAGAAATGATGATAGATGTTACAACTGCAACAAACCGGGTCATATAAAGAGAATGTGTCCATATCCAGATAAATAAAATCAACAAACATACAATAGTAATTCGTCAAAGAAGAGAAAGAGGTTTAGATGATTCAGATTCATCATCAAGTGATGAAGAGCCAGAAACTGGAAATTCAAATATGTGTTTCAAGAAATTCAGAATTCAGAAAATGTCGAAGAAATGGATCTAAAAACCAAGTACATCTTGATGAATTTTTAATTTTTTGGTTGATTTGGATGAATGGATGTTTTATTTGTTTGCCTTGTTTCAATTTGAAATTTAAAATTTAAAATTGAAACTTGAACTTTAAAATTCAAATTTGAAATTTGAGTTTTGAAATTCATCATAATAAATAATGTAATAAATAATAATTAATTTATTAAAGATTGTGAGGATTAATATTATTTCAAGAAATAATAAACCTAAAATATAAAACATTATATAATAAAACAAAGTCAAAAATATACATGTCTTTGAAAACCAACATATATGTCGACATACCCAAACAGACATGTCGACATATGTACCAGTAAATGAAATTCAAAATTTGAATTTCAGAAGTTTGAACTTTCAAACTTCCCTCCATCTTTCCACCAACTCCCAAGGTCTGAAAATGTGTCTTTAATTTTAGAAAAGTTGTGCCCATTTAATCTATATTTATTTATCTATTCAATCCTATTCTTTCTACCTCTCATTCAATATTAAAACAACTTTCTTCATATCTATACTCTTCAAAACAACTCCTTAATGGCTTCCTCAAGCACCCCAAAAACCATGAGATTGACCAAAACTCTCAAGGGTCATCTCTACAATGATAAGGAAGCTATGCAAGCCTATGTTGATAACATGGCAAATGGAAAAGTCAACACGGGAGCTTTCGCTATCTTCGACAATTTTCCTTCTTATGATCTTCATTCTCTTTTTCATCAAAATGAAGTTCTAAGCTTGATTGACGCTCGGGAAAATGATGAAGTATTTTACCCGAATCTCGTCAAAATGTTTTACGCAAATTTGAATCGTGGCTTTTACAAAGGAAATGAGAATCAAGTATGGAGTAGCGTAAAATGCACTCAAATCATTTTGGATTGTGAAATTTTGGGTACTATTTTAAACTGTAAGTGTAGGCTCAGATTCTTCGGAATTCGAAATTGATGAAACGGATTCAGAAACTTATCATCACATTTTTGAAAGCGATGAAAACATGGAATTTAAAAATCGTTTTTTTGGCCCAAAAGCAAGAATCGACAACCTCCTCCTTCAACATACCCTCACTCCTCATTCCGGAAATTTCAACAACCGTACCCTCAGAGTTCAAAAAGCCCTGTTTGTTATTTTTGTTGTTTATGACATCAGTTGTGCTGATGTGATTTTAAAAGAATTTAATCCCTAAAGACATGTACACCAAGGAAAACACTCTTTATCATGGAGTTTATCTTACTCGGATTTTTAAGTATTTTGGAGTGGATCCCTAAAGACATGCTAATTCCAATCGTTTTCAAGCCTTATGAAACATTTCATGATAAACAAGCTAGAATTCAACAAGAGGAAAATCCAATGCAAGTTGATGAAAAAGAAGATTCATCTTTAGAAAGTGCTGAATGTCCTGCAAATAATAGAACCATAACCAAAGAAACACTTGTTCAAAGCCAAGTAAAGTTAGCTAAGACCAAAAGAAGATCAAGAAGACTCTTACCCAAATGTCTTCTAAAATGAACAGGTTCTTTGGAAAAGTAGGAAGAAAACTTGGTTTACCATCTTCCTCATCGTCATCCGCTGAAGTCTAAGCTTATCTAGTATATGTTATCTTTCGTATTTGCTTGTATTTTCTTTCGAATCTCGTATTTAGTATCTTATATCATTAGAATGTATTTGTTTTCAAGAAGCAATGAATGATGTTTATTTTTGTCAAATCAATCTTTAAATTACTATAAAAACACATCAGAACTAAATAAATTAATATAATATAATAATATATAACTTAAAATTGTGTAAAAAAATCAAATACACAAAAATCAACTTGGGTATGTCGAGATGTAAATATGGACATGTCGACATATAACTGCCAATTTTTCAAATTTGTTCAAAATTTAAAATTTGAATAATCAACTAGTGTCTCTTCATTTTAAACGAATTCCAGAACCTATAAATAACTATTTATTCTAGAAAAACTTATTCTAAACTCTCTCCTTCTTCTCCAATCATTCATTTTCTATAATACCAAATTATGGAAAATACTTTTCACAATTTGAGTGAGAATCTTGAAGAAACACTCAATTCATTCAAAAATATCCTATCTATGATACTTTGTGAACAACGCCATCTCGAATTGTGTCAAATAAAGATGGTTGAATATCAAGAGAAACACTTTGATGTCATTCGTTGGTTAATATCTTCTCATTTCAAGATGAAAACAACAACCTCACTAAAGAACCACCCACAAAAGAAGATGAAGATTGGGAAGTCATCAAGAAAGATCCAACCTTTGGAGGAGTTGCATGGGTGGAAGTTCTAAGAGATGTTTGAATACGGTTAGAATTGGTTGGTATGATTTGATTTGATTTGAATTTGCTTGAAATATTGCTTGATTTGGTTGGGTTTGAAACTTGTATATGATTGATTGAAACACTTGTAAATATTGACTGAAATGTTTGAATTGTGTGATCTATAATCTTTCTTGTTAGAATTAGAATAATATAGGCATGATACTAGAATTATATATGTGGCAAGTCATCAGGTTCATAGATTTAGAGGAGTATAGTTAGAGATACTTTTGTTGATGACAAAAGGGGAGAAATTATAAAATAAGGATTCATATAGGATTCATGGTGAAAGGGGAAGTATTCGAAGCATCAGATCAACAGGAATTAACATGTATGAATATTTTATAAATCTAGGTAGTCATCATAAAAAAAGGAGATTGTTGGAGAATGGAATTTTGATGACAACAACCTTATTTCAATTATCATTATTAATTGATTATAAAATATATACTAACATCTCTATCTAGAATATACATACATTTATATATATGCATGGTTTGTATACAGGATTTAATGCTGAAGACTGTACAATTTTAGAGTTCCAAGAGATTCAGGATTCAAAGGAGATTTAAGACTAATGAGTATCAAGATATCAAGATTTCAAAGAGCTTAAGAAAATATAGTAATTGAGTCTAGTTTATATGCAAGACTCTGAATAGCATTCCATTTTCAAATTCTGTTTTCAAAATTCAATTTTTTTTTTCAAAATTCAAATTCTAATTTCAAGTTATTTCAAACTACTTTTCTAAATGATTTCAAATATATATTTATAAGTTCAAAGTTTTATAATAATATGTTTATAATATATATATTTATAGTTTTATAGTTTTAAATCATATAAATTTATAAATAAATTTATATTATATATCACTATGTTTTTATACTTTAGAAAATACATTTTGAAACACTAGTTCTGATTCAAGAGTTTCCAAAAAATATATGTTGGTTTTAACACTTGAAATTTGATTTTTAAAAATAAAAATACAATGCATATGTCGACATACCAAAATGAGCATGTTGACATATAATTGTCAAGAATTTAATTTTCAAAGGAAGTGTCTTTTCACTATTTGAAACGTTTTAGAAACGTTGCAACCTTTGGGACACTATAAAAAGGGGTTGATTTCAAATTTTTAATCATTCTTTCTTCACTCCTTTACTTACCACCATTAATATACATAAAATTCTTGATTTCTGCACTTATACTCTGTCGATTTCAACAAAATTTATATAATTCTTTTTCCCTTCTCATTCTCTATCAACTACTCTCTGTTTGAAGTGCTATTAAAGAGTTGTAGGGCTGTTGTAATTATTTGGGAATTGTTTGGTAATGGTTGTGTTCCTTGTTGCCCTGAAATCAAGTAAAGGAAGCGGTGTTAACCATGTAGTTGTGAAATCAAGGGTGTGTTAAACTTCTAGCCGTGAAATCAAGGGTGTTGTACTTGGATACTGATAATAACAAAAATCTACGCAATCCAGCGTTGCGTGGGACTGGACGTAGGAGTAATCTGAACCAGCATAAAATCTGGTGTGTTCTTTCCTTTTCTACATTTTATATTTACTCGGTTCTTTGTCCGTGATTGTTTATGTGTTTGTGATCATTTCTGGTGTGATAATCACTGTGTGATTCATATTGTAATTCAAATTAGTTTAAGATTTCTATAAATTCCTCATAAACACTATTCACCCCCTCTAGTGTTAACTCTGCCTTCAGATCCGCATTCCACATCCTTAACAGAACCAACTCCGAAGTTCGGTTCTTCATCAACGATTGCATCTCTTCCTCCATGGAACAAATCCATTTCGAGAAATCACTCGGTTTCATGATGTCTTCAAGGTCCATCAGTTCATATTTGACTTCATGAAGCGCATAGTCCAACCTATCACAAAAGCTTAGGTAGTACCAATCACCGTACCTCTCGGGTGGACTTATAGCACGACGACAAAACGGAGTAGCAATACCATTAACCGGTCTTCCTTCAGGTGCACCTTAAACTGAATCCTCTACAGGCTCGTGTACATCACCAACACTACTAGAGGAACCCTGTGGACTATGTGATGTTCCATCTACCGCTTCTTCTCCACAAGCATCTCCAACAACTACTATACTCTCTCTAGGCCTTAAAGTGGGAATAATTTCCTTTTCCTTTGAATCACCATGAACCAAATCCGAAACATCCGATGAGCCATTATTCGCCTTGAACATAGCCGACTCATCAAAAGTAACATGACGGGATAATCTAACCTTCTTTGTTTCCTAATTTTAAATCTTAAAGCCTTTCACTTCGTCCTCATAACCAACCAAAATCTCCTTGAATGCTCTAGGCCTCATTTTATCATCCGGATCATGTGCATACATGGGACTTCCAAAGACACGAAGATAACTCAAGTCGATGCCCTCTTGCTTCCACACTTCCTCCTTAATTTTGTTACCAATAGACGAGCATGAAATTCGTTTCACAATATGCATCGTGGTTGACAACGCTTTTGTAACACCCCACATCCATTAATGTCACTCTCAAAGGGAATGCATTAACTTTCATGGAGTATTATTGGTTTATAGAATAGAATATAACAAGACAGATACATATATATTGGTACTTGAAAATTTTAAAACAACATTTATTGCAGTGGAGAAATAGTTTGGTTACAACAACATCAAAAACCAACAATAAAACCAAGTACACTTAATATCCATCTTGACAGATTGTTTTCTGAATACATAAAGTAAAAAGCATAACCCCAACATAAGTAGCCATAAAAGGGATAAGTTGGACTTTACTTTCAACAATCCAAGCACTTGCAAAGAGAGAGAGAAAGAGATCCAAATCAAGCTCCACTAGCACTAGTCCCATCCTGAGAACTTGGGGGAGGGAAGGAAGAAAAGAGGCAAAAACAAGGGGGTCAGACATAAAGTCTGGCGAGTACAATAACTTTAACAATATAATTATTAAAGTAATTAGGATATGGCATAAACTGGAAAACAAGGAATGACTATGAAACAAGTGGCCAGGATAAAACAAACAAGAGGAATATTCTGGCGTTAATCTCGCTCCTAATCATTATAGGATAATTACCATACTGCACCATTACTAGTCACCCTAAAAGTTGATCCCGCCTACTGAACATAATAATCATAATGGTAGTTTCATGTACCCCTAGTTATCTTCATAGGTGTCGCCTGCCCCTATCTCCACTAGTTGCACCCACTACCCTTATGTGATCGGCTCCCTAACTCGTAGATACCCGTGTTGGTCCCACAGTGGGGTGTATCACTCCCCAAAGTGGCAACCCAATACTACTAAAGATGCACGGCTTATATCTACACGATGCAACGTCTTACCTACCATCCCGGGCCCACGCACGCACATGACCCCGTTGGACTTGCGTTGCCATCGTTAACCCGTTTTGACCTCTTACAATCAAACTCAGTAAGCGTGCCCCGTCCTCGATCTAACTCGAGCTCACAAGGATACTTAATGGGTTACTGGTTTGAGAAGGGTCCCCATGTTTGACACAAGCTTTCCACCTATGCTTGGTCCCGACTAAGGTTCCCCACTTAACCCCTTATTATTCATGTCCTCTTACATGTTTCAGTTTGGTTAAGTGTTTCTAATCGTATTTCACATGTCACCCATGAAACCCACTTAACCCCCATGTCCCACCACATGTTTATCTTGGTTAAGTGTTACTTAATTCATTATAACTGTAACCTTGTAAAGACCTCCCACATTAGACTACCGTTTGCGGTTGCTGGGTTTGCTGGGCGGGTCTGGTCAGTCTTATACCGCAAACAAGTCTAACCTCGTGTCTTTACAATTGTTACGCATTTAATTTATGTCTTCGACCTCTCACATTAGACTACCGTTTGTGGTCGCTGGATTTGTCGGGCGGGTCCGGGCAGTCTTACACCACAAATGAGTCTAACCTCGTGCCTCAGGCGTTTATTATTACACATAATTATTTCACCCCAATATGAATTAATTATCCCTATTCAAATAGTCAATAATTTCCAAATTAATCAATGTCCATAATTGTCACCTAAATTATGTCCATACTTTTTAGGTATATAAATTATACCAATTAATGTCTCAATTTAATCATATGCCTTTAAAGCCATTTTATGCCAATTCACAATTCGCAAAATTAATAATTTCCCATTGTCCTCATGCTATTCGTACATTTTAACATGAAATACATTAGACTCGCAAATAGTCTAACTTATAAAAAGAAAAGCAATATCACAACTTGCATAACACATAAAATAGATCTAAGAATTATAAAATAAGTTTGCATAGCCAATAACTTGCATAGGCAATGGACATATAGAACATAAATTTGCATAAACTATCATGGATCTAAATATAGATCTAAACATGAAATTGTGAACTTGCATATATGTGAATATGGGTTTCACCTAAACTTGCATATATGGGATATAGTTTTCACCTAAACTTGCATATGTGAATATAGTTTCCATCTAAACAAGTGAATATAGTTTTCACCTAAACTTGCATATATGGGATATAGTTTTCACCCAAACTTGCATATGGATTCCTACAAACTTGCATATGAATTTAAACATGTAAACTAATATCACTTGTTTTGCATATAAACTAGCATATGTATATACTTGATTCACATATAAACTTGCGTATAATTCACATATAGACTTGCATAAGATCTACATACAAACTAGCATATGTAGAAACAGACTTGCATAAGATTCATATACAAACTAGCATATGATTAAACATCCCAAATTTGCATAAGATTCACATACGAACTAGCATATGATTTAACATCCCAAACTTGCATAAGATTCACATATGAACTAGCATATGATTTAACATCCCAAACCTGCATAAGATTCACATAAAATAAATCAAGTTAAACATATGTGATTGGACATATGAAATAGATCTACCAACATAAGATAACAAAACTGTCAAATGTTCTCCAACAGACGATAACAAAGTTAAATAACATCACATGATTCAACATACATGTTCTCATAATCCAAATTATAACTCATCATAATTAATTTATTAATTATTTTTTGAAAGAAGTTGTACTCACAAGGATAGGTTAGAGAAGAGAATAATTCGTTCATCGTTCGTATTAGAATTCTGACTTGCAAATCCCTAAGCTTTAGGAAGAAGAACTATCCTAGCAGCAGCGTAGAGGCTAATAGACTAATTTAGTTTAGATTTAGGGCTTGAGTCTATGCGTGCTTATATAGAAGTTTAATTCAACACTACCCGTTAGATTATCATAGGAGTAATCACAACCGTCCAGACTAGATTGAGTTATCCAGAATTGCCACCTATGCCCTAGTGACTCAACAATAGGTCAGTAAAGACTCAGCAACAAGTCAGAATCATCTGATTTCAGATCTGCCTCGAGGGGTAGGTCGACCCCCTAGTCGACCTGTGTAGGGGAAGTCGACCACCTGGTCGACCTGGCCTTGGGCGGGAGAAATCCCGCCCAGCCTGCTTTCCTGTTTGAATTTGAATTTTGAATTTTTATATCTGAGCCGTTTTATTATATATATATTCCTGAAACTTCCAAGGGCCATAACTTCCTCATACGAAGTCCAATTTACGAAAACTTAGACTCTATTCCAAGCAAAATTCGAGACGAACGCAATGGCATAACCCATTTCCCTTAATTCTTCTCTTAAAAATTAAGTGTTCTTAAATTTTTTCTTTTAATAGTCACAGAAAATTCAGGGTGTTACATTCTCCCCTCCTTAAAGGATTTCACCCCCGAAATCTCCAAGTTAAGGAGAATGCATATCCTAACATCCAATCATCCATCTACTCAACCATCAAACATAGGCATCCATTGTCCTTATTAGATTTCTAATGTCGTATGAACATATGCAAAAAGTGTGTGTACATGTTCCTAATCCAATGCAAAATCAGGCGGCCCACTGATTCAGTTGACCTCCTTATTGCAAATCATGATAGTGTCATGTGTCCATTATGTATGCGAAAGAATCCTAATAATACATATTACTTCTACATGTGTGCATAACCATTCATCTAAATGCAGCATCCATATGATAACACAACCATTATACATCCACTAATTTAAATTTGCACACACATTTATATGTAATATGAAGGTGATTGAGACGATCTAGTGCCTAATGTGTGTGTACATGCATCCACGAGCAACCACTTGCAACCACTCACAACCATCGATCAACATGTTTCAAATACATGTTTACATCCATTGGTTTTTACCTAAGGATAAAGAGTAGGACCGAAGAGATATACTTAAAAGATAGATATAAGCATGAATAAACTTATGGAAAAAAAGATCAAGGAGGTACCCTAAAAAAGAAAAGGGTAGGATGCACATATTTTCCTCTCAGTTTCCCAAGTCGCGTCTGCCTCAACGTCACTCCATTGAACTTTAACAAGCTTGACTTCATGGTTGCATAGATTTTTGACTTCCGTACCCAAGATACGAGTTGGAACTCTTATCACAGTCGTTTCTCGTTCTACTTCTACTTCCTCTAGTATACTTGGGTCTATCACTTTTGCAGACTCATGTAAGCACTTTCGTAGTTGAGAAACATGAAAAACATTATGAACTCCAGCCAGTATTTCGGGTAGCTCTACTCTGTAAGCTATCGTCCCAATCCTTTTAGTGATAGGAAATGGTCCTACAAATCTTGGTGCTAGCTTTCCTACGGACCCAAAGCGAATGACATTCCTCAAAGGAGATACTTTAAGGAACACCTTATCTCCAACCTCAAACTCAAGGTCGGTTCTTCTTTTGTCTGCGTAGGAATTCTGTCTATCCTGTGCAGCCTTCATCCGTCTTCTTATCAAGTCCACCTTTTTTGAGGTTTCTCTAATCATGTTTGGCCCAAGTACGAGCTTGTCTGTAGACTCCCACCAACAAGTTGGTGATCGGCATGATCTTCCATATAAAGCTTCGAAGGGCGCCATGTCTATGGTGGCTTGGTAGCTATTGTTGTAACCGAATTCCATCGAAGGAAGATGATCCTCCCATGTCCCTCCAAAGTCAAGAATGCACAATCTCAAGAGGTCTTCCAATACTCTGTTCACCCTTTCCGTCTGACCATTGGTTTGGGGGTGATAGGCCATGCTTAAGCATACTTGTGTGCCTACAGCTTCTTGCAAACTTTTCCAAAACTCGCTCGTAAAGATAGGGTCTCGATCACTCACTATGCTGGAGGGTATCCCATGGAGTTGAACTATCTCTTTAAGATAAATGGATGCTAGGGACAAGGCGGTCCTTCTACTCTTAACAGGTATAAAGTGAGCGCTTTTAGTGAGCCTGTCCACTATTACCCAAATACTAGTATTGCCCCTTCTTGACCTAGGCAACCCATCAACAAAGTCCATCGAAATGCTATCCCACTTCCACTGTGGGACCTCCAGAGGATGGAGCAGACCACCAGGCTTCTTCTGCTCCGCTTTGACTTGTTGACATATCAAACACTTAGCGACGAACTCAGCTACATCCCCCTTCATGCCATTCCAAAAGAAAACCCTTTTTATATCTTTATACATCTTGTCTCCGCCCGGGTGTACGGTCGGCTTAGAATGGTGTGCTTCTTCGAGAACCGTCTTCACTAAATCTTTTACTTATGGGACGCATAGCCTTCCATCCCGTCTCAACCAACCCTTATCATTGATGGAGTATCTATTGAGATGACTAGAAGTCTCACCCCTAACTATCTTATCAATCACATCAACTAGCTGAGGGTCTTCTCGTTGCGCGGTTCCTATTGAGTTCAAAAGAGTAGACCACACCTCTAGCGATACTAACAGACCAGGTACAATTTCAGAGGAGGGTCTAAAGTTAAAGTTTGCTATGTACTCCAAGCTTTTCCTTTCTATAAAGAGAGGACTCAAGGTCAGCTTCTTCCTACTCAAGGCGTCTACTACCACCTTACCCTTGCCAGGGGTATAGGAAATCTCAAAATCATATGAGGCCATAACTTCCATCCACCTTTGCTGTCTTAAGTTAAGGTCTTTCTATGAGAAAAGGTACTTCAATGATTTATGGTCAGTAAACAATTCAAACCTTTCTCCTAGTAGGTAATGGCGCTATGACTTTAGAGCGAAAACAATGGTAGCTAGCTCCAAATCATGAGTTGGATAGTTCTTCTCATGTACCTTCAATTGCCTTCCCCCATAACAAACTACCTTGCCTTCTTGCATCAAGACAGCGCCCAACCCTATACCGCATGCGTCTGTGTATACGATAAACATTTTTCTCTCATCAGGCAATGTCAGAACTGGGGCTATTGTTAGAGCCCTTTTCAAACATTGGAAAGCAATATCGCAATCCAAATCTCAAGCGAAAGTTAGGTTCTTCTTTGTCAATCTTGTGAGCGGGGCTGAGATTTTTGCAAAGTCTTTAATGAACGTTCGGTAAAAGCCCGCTAGCCCGAGAAAGCTTCGGACTTCGGTTGCATTCCTTGGAACCTTCCAATATTGCACCGCAACTACTTTTGCGGGGTCCACAGCTAACCCCTCTTTGGACACAACATGTCCAAGAAACCTCACTTCTTCTCTCCAGAAGTGGCATTTGGAGAATTTGGCTTTCAACTGATGTGCACGAAGAATATCTATGACTTCCCTTAAATGCAAAGCATGCTCTTCTTCATTCTTCGAGAAAATCAAAATGTCGTCTACGAAGACCACTACAAACTTATTAATGAACTCCCTGAACACCCTGCTCATCAAGTCAACGAAGTAAGTAGGTGCGTTTGTCAAGCCGAAAGGCATGACAAGCCATTCGAAGAAACAATCCGGTGTTCTGAACTCGGTCTTATCAATGCTGTCTTCAACCACTCTTAGCTGATGAAACCCGGTGGCCAGATCTAATTGGGAGAAAACCGACGCACCTACAAGCTGATCAAACAAGTCGTCTATTCTTGGAAGTGGGTGCCTATTTTTCTTGATCAGCTTGTTTAGCTCCCCATAACCAACACATAGGCGAAGTGATCCATCCTCTTTGGTTGCGAATACTACTGGAGCACCCCATTCAGAAATACTCCGCCTTATAAACCCCTTTTCGAGCAATTCTTTGACTTGTTTGCTGAGCTCTTTTCTCTCCCTTGGAGCCATGTGTCTAACTGGTAGAGATACGGATTTTGCATTATCAACAAGGTATATGCGGAAGTCTATCTCCCGCTTCGGAGGTAAGCCCTTCACCTCTTCAAATACATCTGAGTATTCACGGAATACTCTAATAGACTGCAAGTTTTCAATAGACGCATCAAGAGATTCTAGGTAGCTAAGCATAACAGAATGTATGAGGTTACAAGAGATTTCGAGAGTGTTGCCGAGGAGAGTCATAAGTCTAACCACTCTCTTTTCACAATCGAGGATGGCACCATTACTGGATAACCAATCCATGCCTAGAATCAACCCATAGCCCGCGAAGCCAAGAATGAAGGCGTTGCATTCAAACTCAACGCTCAAGATAGACGCTCTTAAATCCTGACAAATCATCAAAAGATGAGCCGAACCACCAATAGGATTTGAGACTACTATGGGATCCGTAACTAGACTAGTATTTAGGTGCAGTGTTTCAGCTAACGAAGCGGATACAAACGAGTATGAAGCGCCAGAATCAAACAAAGTATGAACAGGATGATCAAACAGAAAAACCAAACTTTTAACAGAAATGTTTCTACCTCTGTCCTGTCCTGATGTCATGAGAGACTGAATCTGCCTTCTTGCCTGCACTGGTGCCATAAGAGCCTGAATCTGCCAACCAGAAGTGGGCCCTGTCCTTTTCCCTTGCCCCTGTTTCCTCGGGCAGTCTTTAATTAGACGTCCTACCTCTCCACAGTGGAAACCGCCAGTCTTCATCTTTTTCCTACAGTCCTTGCTCAAATGGTCGGGTGTTCCAAAATTAAAGCACCTTTTCTTTCCTTTTCCATTGTTTTTCTTACTACCTTTCTTGTTTAGCTATTGTAATTTCTTTTGATCCCCTTTCTTCTCCGGTGCTTTACTAGCATTAGCACCTTTTTCCTCTTCATGCATAAGCGCCATGTCAACTAGTTTCTCAAAGGTAGCCCCCATCGGAAGGTGGGTCATAGCCAATCTATGTAGTGGCTCATTCAAGCCTTTAATGAACCTCAGGGCCTTCTTCTTAGGTGTGTTCACCAAGTCTAAGCCAAATATCGCCAACTGATTGAACTTGTTGACGTACTCCTTTACTGATAAATTCCCTTGCTTCAATGCTAAGAACCTCTCCATGTATAAATTTTCTTCTTCTCTTGAGAGAAATTTCATTTCAAACCTATGCCTGAAATCCATCCATGTCTCTCCTGGACGCTCTCCATTCGTGGCCTCCCACCAAAACAAGGCTTCATCCTTCATTAACCAAGCAGCTAATTGGACCTTCCTTCCATCTTCCATCTCGAAGATACTAAAAAAATCTTCCACCTCCTTAAGCCAATTTCGAGCTTCAACAAACGTCTCTGATCCATGAAAAGGTTTCCCGCCCATTGCCTGAAAGTCTTTGCATATCTTCGAAAAAGTATCAACGCGGGGAGGGGGAGGAGGAGGAGCGGTTGCAGCTGGGGGAGGAGGAATGTCTGTTGGGCCTACGGCGGTGGCCCTAGCCTCCAGATACCTTCTGAACCAGGTTGGTATCAGTATCCCCTCAGGTATCTCGGGTAACCTAGACATGCTGAAAAGAAAAAGGAAGAGATTCAAAACGAAGAATCGAAAGAAAGATGTATGGCTCATATGGGTTATGTTTTTAAAACAAACTTTTCTCTTGAAAATACTCCCCTTAAAACATATTTTTGAAAGTATTTCTTTATAAAAACGCTTTTGAAAAATAGTTTTTCAAAATCCCTTATCTGTTCTGTTAACCTTCACCTCTGATACCACGTGTAACACCCCACGTCCATTAATTTCACTCTCAAAGGGAATGCATTAACTTTCATGGAGTATTATTGGTGTATAGAACAGAATATAACAAGACAGATACATATAAATTTGTACTTGAAAATTTTAAAACAACTTTTATTGTAGTGGAGAATTAGTTTGGTTACAACAACATCAAAAACAAACAATAAAACCAAGTACACTTAATATCCATCTTGACATATTGTTTTCTGAGTACGTAAAGTAAAAAGAATAACCCCAACATAAGTAGCCATAAAAGAGATAAGCTGAACTTTACTTTCAGCAATCCAAGCACTTTGAAAAGAGAGAGAAAGAGATCCAAATCAAGCTCCACTAGCACTAGTCCCACCCAGAGAACCAGGGGGAAGGAAGAAAAGAGGCGAAAACAAGGGGGTTAGACATAAAGTTTGGCGAGTACAATAAATTTAACAATATAATTATTAAAGTAATTAGAATAAGACATAAACTACAAAACAAGGAATGGCTGTGAAACAAGTGGGCAAGACAAAACAAACAAGAGGAATATTCTAGCGTTAATCTCGCTCCTAATCATTATAGGATAATTACTATACTGCACCATTACTAGTCACCCTAAAAGTTGATCCCGCCTACTGAACATAATAATCATAATTGTAGTTTCGTGTACCCCTAACTGTCTTCATAGGTGTCGCTTGCCCCTATCTCCACTAGTTGTACCCACTACCCCCATGCGATCGGCTCCTAACTCATAGATACCCATGCTGGTCCCACTGTGGGGTGTATAACTTCCCAAAGTGGCAACCCGATACCACTAAAGATGCACGGCTTATATCTACACGATGCAACAACGTCTTACCTACCAGCCCCGGCCCACGCACGCACATGACCCCGTTAGACTTGCGTTGCCACCGTTAACCCGTTTTGACCTCTTACAATCAAACTTAGTAAGCGTGTCCCGTCCTCGACCTAACCCAAGCTCACAAAGATACTTAATGGGTTACTGGTTTGAAAAGGGTCCCCATGTTTGACACAAGCTTTCCACCTATGCTTGGTCCCCACTAAGATTCTCCACTTAACCCCTTCTTATTCATGTCCTCTTACATGTTTTAATTTGGTTAAGTGTTTCTAATCGTATTTCACATGTCACCCATGTCACCCACTTAACCCCCCATGTCCCGCCACATTTTTATCTTGGTTAAGTGTTACTTAATTCATTATAATCGTAACCTCGTAAAGACCTCCCACATTAGACTACCGTTTGTGGTTGCTGGATTTGCCGGGCGGGTCCGGGCAGTCTTATACCGCAAACGAGTCTAACCTCGTGTCTATACAATTGTTACGCATTTAATTTATGCCTTCAACCTCTAACATTAGACTACTGTTTGTGGTTGCTGGATTTGCCGGGCGGGTCTGGACAGTCTTACACCACAAACGAGTCTAACCTCGTGTCTTAGGCGTTTATTATTACACATAATTATTTCACCCTAATATGAATTAATTATCCCTATTCAAATTGCCAATAATTTCCAAATTAATCTATGTCCATAATTGTCACCTAAATTATGTCTATAATTTTTAGGTATATAAATTATACCAATTAATGTCTCAATTTAATTATATGCCTTTAAAGCCATTTTATGCCAATTCACAATTTGCAAAATTAATACTTTCCCATTGTCCCCATGCTATTCGTACATTTTAACATGAAATACATTAGACTCGCAAATAGTCTAACTTATAAAAAGAAAAGCAATATCACAACTTGCATAACACATAAAATAGATCTAAGAATTATAAAATAAGTTTGCATAGCCAATAACTTGCATAGGCAATGGACATATAGAACATAAATTTGCATAAACTATCATGGATCTAAATATAGATCTAAACATGAAATTGTGAACTTGCATATATGTGAATATGGGTTTCACCTAAACTTGCATATATGGGATATAGTTTTCACCTAAACTTGCATATGTGAATATAGTTTCCATCTAAACAAGTGAATAGAGTTTTCACCTAAACTTGCATATATGGGATATAGTTTTCACCCAAACTTGCATATGGATTCCTACAAACTTGCATATGAATTTAAACATGTAAACTAATATCACTTGTTTTGCATATAAACTAGCATATGTATATACTTGATTCACGTATAAACTTGCGTATAATTCACATATAGACTTGCATAAGATCTACATACAAACTAGCATATGTAGAAACAGACTTGCATAAGATTCATATACAAACTAGCATATGATTAAACATCCCAAATTTGCATAAGATTCACATACGAACTAGCATATGATTTAACATCCCAAACTTGCATAAGATTCACATATGAACTAGCATATGATTTAACATCCCAAACCTGCATAAGATTCACATAAAATAAATCAAATTAAACATATGTGATTGGACATATGAAATAGATCTACCAACATAAGATAACAAAACTGTCATATGTTCACCAACAGACGATAACAAAGTTAAATAACATCATATGATTCAACAGACATGTTCTCATAATCCAAATTATAACTCATCATAATTAATTTATTAATTATTTTGTGAAAGAAATTGTACTCAGAAGGACAGGTTAGAGAAGAGAATAATTCATTATAATCGTAAGTCCTATCTACTTCCAGCATAAAAACAGGTAAAGGTAACATGACATGCATAAACTGAAAGTAAACATAAGGATGATGACAAGATAGACAAGCTAAACTAAGGTAACTAGATGAACTATTGTATAGAGATAAACTACGGTCACTATGCGTCAAGTATAACGTCCCAAGGTTCTATCGAGTATAACCTCCCAAGGGTCTATCGAGTAATACACCCCAAGGTTCTATCAAGTATATTTGCCCTGCACCTTCCGTACTAGTATCCCAACCCGTGTCATGTGTTAGCTACAAAATGTCCCTTGCCCAATGTCATGAAATGGTCCATATCAACCTAATGTAGGTTTTCCCAACTCGTATGTTTCTTTCCATGTATATGTCTAGTCCTTTGCCGTAAATCCTATGGGCTTCCTCACGTAGTTCTATACTACTTTAACGTAGTTCCATTATCCTTGAAATCGTTTTGGACTGTCACCCTTGATCTAGCTGTATTTTCTTACCATGAATTCTTGAATGTTCGACTAGGATTTATACCACCTAGGACCACTAGGGATTATGCTACCTACTAGACGTTTTCGTAACTCGGTTTGGGTTTTAGCCACCTAGGACCGCTAGGGATTACGCTACCCGTCAACCACGCCCTTTTTCCCACGTATGTATCGTGAATCATTTTTCCATGTCTAGATGCACATGTATCTCAATGTGCCATCCGAGTCCCGTGCCAGGGCTAATCAATAAATACAGGACTCGGTCGAGAGCTTTAGGTTATCTGCCGATGCAGATATTAAGGTCTGTTTTTCTACCGGTGGTTATGGTCCCACGTGACCCCTCCTTCAACTACTAAAAGGCAATCCAAGAAAATCATGCACGAGAACTATACTCCGGCCATCCATGCCCCACTTTCCTATTGGCCAACCTCACCCATAACTAGATAGCAAGTATATGGTCTATTGGGAGTTCTCTGCCTTTCCGCATACGTACACGATTGACTAAAGATGGTAGGTAGTCGACGACGTGCTATCACAGGGCCAAACTAGATATCGCTGACTCCACGCTAATCCACCCGAGTCTTTAGGTTGCTCGCACAGCAACCAAGGCATACCCTTGGTTCTTCTACCGCAGACCTTAACCTCTGTTAGCCCAGGAGGGTCATCTGCAACCTCACAGAGGGATACCAAGAGTACCCTCACGTCCCCTGAAGCTACCGCTTCATCACCCCGCTCGCTGGAGCCTTTATCTAAGTCAGATAAACATTCGCTCCTCCTCGTGTGTTTCGTTTTAAACGATGACCTACCGTATCAGGTTACTCATCTATCTGTGAACTAGTCCAATTTTCCTGACTAAGAATTATTACTTAGTTATCCTTAACTAAGGTTTATCACTTAGTTTCCCTTTCCGTTATGCTTATTGACTACGATTTTCCACTTAGTCCCCTGAACTAGGGTTTTTCCTAATGGGTTAAGTGTTGTCATTCGAGTTCATGACTTACCCCGCTAACGAATCATGTCAAAATTGGCAAAGTATTCAAGTTCAAGGCTTAGCCCTACAAACCATGTATCAAGTTGGTTGAGTATATCAAGACGTTCATGACTTAACCCTAGATTATCGTGTCAGATTGGTTAAGTATGGGTTAACTTAACCCTATCAAATTTACCGTGTCAGATTGGTTAAGTATAGGTTAACTTAACCCTATCAAATTTACCATGTCAGATTGGTTAAGTATAGGTTGTCTTAACCTCATCAAATTACCGAGTAAAATTGGTTAAGTGTAGGTTAACTTAACCCCCATTAAATTATCGAGTCGGATTGGTTAAGTATATTTAAGAGGTTCGTAACTTAACCCTATCAAATCATCAAGTCAGATTGGTTAAGTGTAAGTTAACTTAACCCCATTAAATTACCGAGTCGGATTGGTTAAGTGTAGGTTAACTTAACCCCGTCCACTAGTCGTATTTATAATTGGTTAAGTATCATTCTTGCGGGTTTACTTAACTCTACCACGCATCGCGTTATCCCAGTCGGGTGTTATCAACCCATTTAGGTTAAACTAACCCATCCGCAAAACATGTTATATGGTTAAGTATCTTTAAGTAATCAAGTCCGGTCTTACTTAACCTACCCATTCATGTCATATCGGTTAAATGCCATTAGTCAAACTAACTTAACCTTATCATGTGGCATTAAGTAAATTAATGCATCCCAACCTCTCATATTAGACTTTGTTGTGGTTACTGGTTACGCCGGGCGGGTCCGGGCAGCTTTACACCACAACCTAGTCTAACCTCGGGTTTTGAGCGCGATATGACCAACTTCTCACATTGGGTCCTATTGTCTGTAGCTACTGGATTTGCCGGGCGGTTCCGGGCAGATTTATGCTACAAACTCAACCCAACCTCGAGTTGGCCACTTTCATGTTTTCCTACTTATCATGTTCATGTCAAATTTAGGCTACGACAAAGTCCACGTTTTACACTTGTGCCCATTGTCCCATTACTTAATTCATGTTAAATTTCATAGCCCATCTCACGTTTTCATAAACTACCCAAGGCGTATTCCCAACGCAAGTGAAAGCGAGTCAACATAGTCGGAATAATATGACAACATATTGGCCTCAAATCATGTATGATAGCATAAAGGGATTGGCCTCAAACATGTATGATAGCATAAAAGGATTGGCCTCAAACATGTATGATAGCATAAAAGGATTGGCCTCAAGCATGTATGATAGCATAACACTAGGTTCATCATCATAGGCATGTAAATGGTCATGAGGGGTTTAGGTTCTTTTACATGCATAAGCCCCAAGTCAAGTTCATATGAATATTCCACAAGCCAAATTGTTCTAAGGATTCATGCCAACATTTCCACAAGTCAAGATTAAATTTTGCATGATAAACTAAGTCAAACACAACATGAGTGGCATGATTTAATCACTAAGAAATAGCCCAAAGTCATAGGTTCAAGAGAGAGTCAAGACTAGATTCACATAGACTAGCATACTTAGGTTTCATCTCATTTTATTCCATGTCAACATTAGTACTACCGTTTAGATCTAAAAGTAGCTAGAACTTACCAAGCGTGGCTAGAGAATTATGAGCAAGCATTTGTCGTAGAACGGTGTTGAGATGATGCTCTACTTCCTTGATTTGATGTAGAAAGCTTGTTCCTTTGTCTTGAATCAAGTTTGTATGCTTAAGCCCTTGAAGTTGAAGATGGAGGCCATGATTAAGAGACATTTGGGCAGCACTTAGTTGTTAGGATGGTTTTTAGTGAATTAGTCTAGGTCTTAGGGTGTTTTTATAGGAGTTAGGACTAGTTTAGGCCCTTAGATTAACCCTAGTTTAGATCTGAGCCATCAAAAATCGTCACAGGCCAACAAACCAGACCATAAGACCCTGCAGGTGCACCCAGGCTGACCTGGTCCGACCAGGGAAGTCGACTCCCAGGTTGACACCCAGGTCGACTGGGCAGTCGACCTGGTCCCTGGGGGGTCGACTCCCCAGTCGACCTGGGGCTGGGCAGGAAATTTTCCCGCCCAGTCCGTATGGGGCTAAATTCGAATTTTGAAAGTCTGTTTTCGTTTTCTGTTTTTTCGTGAAACTTCTAGAGGCCATATCTCGGTCATACGGACTCCGATTTACGAAATTTCAGACTCGTTTCCAACCAGAATTCCGAGACAAACGCAACGGCACAACCCGTTTCGCTTGATTCTTATTTTAAAATTTAATTCTGCCCCAATTCTTGTCTTAACACGTTATTAAAATTCCGGTTGTTATATTCTCCCCTCCTTTAAGGATTTCGTCCCCAAAATCTCTAAGTTAGGAAGAACGTATCCTACCATCCATCTACTCAAAACATCATCCACAAGCAAACATTGTCCTTAAGAGATTTCTAATGTTGTATGAACATATGCAGAAAGTGTGTGTATTTGTTCCTTATCTAATGCAGATGATCAGGCCTGATTGATCTTTTAAATGCAAAATATGTTTAGTGCCATGAATCCACATGTATGCAAATGGTCCTAGTCACATAAACACTATATGTGTGCACAACCATTCATCTATATGCAATACTCACATGATAACACATTCAAATTCATTCATAAACAAGCATAAACACGTATACATATGAAATATGAAATGTGACTGAACCGATCTAGTGCCTAGTGTGTATTCGCGCATCCACGAGTAACCACTTGTAACCATATCAATCATAACATGTTTTCAATTACATGTTTACATCCACAGGGTTCTACCTAAGGTCCTCAAGATAGGACCGAGAAGATAAGCAAGATAAACTCCTTTTGGATTACAAGAAATCCCTTTCTAAACCCAACCCATGTCCTATAAAGCCCAAAAGGTTTAGTCAACCTAACGGACACCTTCAAACCTTGACATGTATTATTAACCGATGAGCCATACCCCCTATGGAGTTTGCAACAGAAATAAGATCGTGAATAGGATCGAGAGGATATGCATAAAAGATAGCATGCGGGTAAGCTCTATAGGAAAACAGGGATCAAGAATATGCCTTTAAAAAGAGATATGATGCGCGTATCTTGTCTTCAATCTTCTAAGTCGTATTTCCTTGAGCTTAATTCCATTGTGCTTTGACCATTTTTAACTTCATGATTTCATGGCCTCTTAACTCCTATTTCCAAATATGGGCTGGAACTCACTTAATTGTCGCCTCCCGTTCCACTTTTACTTATTCTCCCTCTAGTATACTTGGCTCAACCATATCCGTGCACTCATGGTTTCATGTAAGCTCTCCAAAATTCACTAGTGAATCATGGATCTCGTTTACTCGCTCTACGGCATTCCACGTAGAAAAACTTATCTCTTGAAAACAAACAGATGCCAACCATGTTACCAAGTGTACTTACTAGAGTGATTTCCATAACTCATGCACAAGCGAAATGAACCATCCGCCTTAGTGGCGAACTCTACTCGAACGGATTACCAACAAATGCATCAAGAGATTCTAGGTAACCAATCATGACAGAACCCTAAAGGTTACACGAGACTTCGAGGGTATTACCGGGGCAAGTCAAGAGCCTCACTACCCTCCTTTCAAAACCGAGAATGGCACCCTTACTGGATAACCACTCCATTCTTAGAATTCAACCCATAGCTTAAATGCATAAGCATAATTCCCAAAAGTCATAGGCGTCCTCCAATCCAAACAAGTCACGAATAAATGGACCGATTCCTCAACAAGATTTGAGAAAAAATGGCATCCTCTACTATGCTAGTACGAAGGTGCAGAGACTCAACTATCGAAGCAGACTTAAATGATGCGGTGATCAAAACAAAGTCCTAACGGGATGATAGAAAAGGTAAACCTTTCACAGAAACGTTACCATCCTTCTTAGGTATGCTAACAATGAGAGTATACAATTGCCCTCTCGATGATCTTGTCCTCGTCTCATAATACTTTGACTATTTTTTCCTTTTTATCCTACTAGAGATACTCTCTCTTGTCATGGGTTTTATCATTCACCCTTTTCCTCCTTTGTGGATTGAGCCATACCAACCAGTTGCTTGTCCTTAAGCTTGTATCCTTTATCCTTGTTCTTACTATCCTTTCTTATAACGCGGTAACAAGTCTCTTGAGAACTGCCTCCATCGTACCGAAAACACTGACGTAGTTAGAAAAAAGATTAGTCGCAGTTCAAACCACTGTGACTACAGGTGGAGGAAAGAAAGGAAAAGAGATTCAGTCAAGGAAACAAAGGATAATGCTAATGGCCTTTGGGGAATAGCCTTTTTAAAAATAAAACTTTCCTTGCAAAATGCTTCTTTGTAAACGGTTTTCAAATAGTTTTCAGAAGGTTTTAAAACTTTTTCCCAGTCTGGTAACCTTCTGCTCTGATACCAAATGTAACACCCCACCTCCGCCAGGGTCACTCACAAGAGAATGCACTAGCTTTGGAGGGGCATTGTCAAGGTAAACATGCACAGAAATATTACAAGACAGAACATATAAAAGAGCGGAAGGAAAAACCAAATTTCATTACCTCATAAAATTACAAGGTCTAAAGCCTTTTACATCAAAATGCCTTTAAAAGCCATTACATTGGAAACCTGTCTTGCAATAGTTAAAGAAGCATAAAACCACAGTCATAAAATATTCCCCAAGTAAAACGGTAAAGTAGCCATAGCCAAGAAAAATCCAAGCCATACATGATGACCTTGAAGCAGAATAAGTCCGAGCTAAATAACAGTATTTCCTCCCTGAAAACCTGGGGGGAGGGGAACAGAAGACAAAGAGGCGAAAGAAACGGGGTCAGTCATAAAGACTGGTAAGTCCTATCTACTTCCAGCATAAAAACAGGTAAAGGTAACATGACATGCATAAACTGAAAGTAAACATAAGGATGATGACAAGATAGACAAGCTAAACTAAGGTAACTGGATGAACTACTGTATAGAGTTAAACTACGGTCACTGTGCGTCAAGTATAACATCCCAAGGTTCTATCGAGTATAACCTCCCAAGGTTCTATCGAGTAATACACCCCAAGGTTCTATCAAGTATATTTGCCCTGCACCTTCCGTACTAGTATCCCAACCCGTGTCATGTGTTAGCTACAAAATGTCCCTTGCCCAATGTCATGAAATGGTCCATATCAACCTAATGTAGGTTTTCCCAACTCGTATGTTTCTTTCCATGTATATGTCTAGTCCTTTGCCGTAAATCCTACGGGCTTCCTCACGTAGTTCTATACTACTTCAACGTAGTTCCATTATCCTTGAAATCGTTTTGGACTATCACCCTTGATCTAGCTGTATTTTCTTACCATGAATTCTTGAATGTTCGGCTAGGATTTATGCCACCTAGGACCACTAGGGATTACGCTACCTACTAGACGTTTTCGTAACTCGGTTTGGGTTTTAGCCACCTAGGACCGCTAGGGATTACGCAACCTGTCAACCATGCCCTTTTTCCCATGTATGTATCATGAATCATTTTTCCATGTCTAGATGCACATGTATCTCAATGTGCCATCTGAGTCCCGTGCCAGGGCTAATCAAGAAATACAGGACTCGGTCGGGAGCTTTAAGTTATCTTCCGATGCAGATATTAAGGTCTGTTTTTCTACTGGTGGTTATGGTCCCACGTGACCCCTCCCTCAACTACTGAAAGGCAATCCAAGAAAATCATGCATGAGAACTATACTCCGGCCATCCATGCCCCACTTTCCTATTGGCCAACCTCACCCATAACTAGATAGCAAGTATATGGTCTGTTGGGAGTTCTCTGCCTTTCCGCATACGTACACGATTGACTAAAGATGGTAGGTAGTCGATGACGTGCTATCACAGGGCTAAACTAGATATCGCCGACTCCACGCTAATCCACCCGAGTCTTTAGGTTGCTCGCACAGCAACCAAGGCATACCCTCGGTTCTTCTACCGCAGACCTTAACCTCTGTGAGCCCAAGAGGATCATCTGCAACCTCATAGAGGGATACCAAGAGTACCCTCACGTCCCCTAAAGCTACCGCTTCATCATCCCGTTCGCTGGAGCCTTTATCTAAGTCATATAAACATTCGCTCCTCCTCGTGTGTTTCGTTTTAAACGATGACCTACCGTATCAGGTTACTCATCTATCTGTGAACTGGTCCAATTTTCCTGACTAAGAATTATTACTTAGTTATCCTTAACTAAGGTTTATCACTTAGTTTCCCTTCTCGTTATGCTTATTGAATACGATTTTCCACTTAGTCCCCTGAACTAGGGTTTTGCCTAATGGGTTAAGTGTTGTCATTCGAGTTCATGACTTACCCCGCCTACGAATCATGTCAAAATTGGCAAAGTATTCAAGTTCAAGGCTTTTCCCTACAAACCATGTATCAAGTTGGTTGAGTATATCAAGACATTCATGACTTAACCCTAGATTATCATGTCAGATTGGTTAAGTATGGGTTAACTTAACCCTATCAAATTTACCGTGTCAGATTGGTTAAGTATAGGTTAACTTAACCCTATCAAATTAACCGTGTCAGATTGGTTAAGTATAGGTTGTCTTAACCTCATCAAATTACCAAGTAAAATTGGTTAAGTGTAGGTTAACTTAACCCCATTAAATTATCGAGTCGGATTGGTTAAGTATATTTAAGAGGTTCGTGACTTAACCCTATCAAATCATCAAGTCAGATTGGTTAAGTGTAAGTTAACTTGACCCCATTAAATTACCGAGTCGGATTGGTTAAGTGTAGGTTAACTTAACCCCGTCCACTAGTCGTATTTATAATTGGTTAAGTATCATTCTTGTGGGTTTACTTAACTCTACCACGCATCGTGTTATCCCAGTCGGGTGTTATCAACCCATTTAGGTTAAACTAACCCATCCGCAAATCATGTTATATAGTTAAGTGTCTTTAAGTAATCAAGTCCGGTCTTACTTAACCTACCCATTCATGTCATATCGGTTAAGTGCCATTAGTCAAACTAACTTAACCTTACCATGTGGCATTAAGTAAATTAATGCACCCCAACCTCTCACATTAGACTTTGTTGTGGTTACTGGTTACGCCGGGTGGGTCCGGGCAGCTTTACACCACAACCTAGTCTAACCTCGGGTTTTGAGCGCGATATGACCAACTTCTCACATTGGGTCCTATTGTCTGTAGCTACTGGATTTGCCAGGCGGTTCCGGGCAGATTTATGCTACAAACTCAACCCAACCTCGAGTTGGCCACTTTCATGTTTTCCTACTTATCATGTTCATGTCAAATTTAGGCTACGACAAAGTCCACGTTTTACACTTGTGCCCATTGTCCCATTACTTAATTCATGTTAAATTTCATAGCCCATCTCACGTTTTCCTAGACTACCCAAGGCGTATTCCCAACGCAAGTGAAAGCGAGTCAACATAGTAGGAATAATATGACAACATATTGGCCTCAAATCATGTATGATAGCATAAAGGGATTGGCCTCAAACATGTATGATAGCATAAAAGGATTGGCCTCAAGCATGTATGATAGCATAAAAGGATTGGACTCAAGCATGTATGATAGCATAACACTAGGTTCATCATCATAGGCATGTAAATGGTCATGAGGGGTTTAGGTTCTTTTACATGCATAAACCCCAAGTCAAGTTCATATGAATATTCCATAAGCCAAATTGTTCTAAGGATTCATGCCAACATTTCCACAAGTCAAGATTAAATCTTGCATGATAAACTAAGTTAAACACAACATGAGTGCCATGATTTAATCACTAAGAAATAGCCCAAAGTCATAGGTTCAAGAGAGAGGCAAGACTAGATTCACATAGACTAGCATACTTAGGTTTCATCTAATTTTATTCCATGTCAACATTAGAACTACCGTTTAGATCTAAAAGTAGCTAGATCTTACCAAGCGTGGCTAGAGAATTATGAGCAAGCATTTGTCGTAGAACGGTGTTGAGATGATGCTCTACTTCCTTGATTTGATGTAGAAAGCTTGCTCCTTTGTCTTGAATCAAGTTTGTATGCTTAAGCCCTTGAAGTTGAAGATGGAGGCCATGATCAAGAGACATTTGGGCAGCACTTAGTTGTTAGGATGGTTTTTAGTGAATTAGGCTAGGTCTTAGGGTGTTTTTATAGGAGTTAGGACTAGTTTAGGCCCTTAGATTAACCCTAGTTTAGATCTGAGCCATCAAAAATTGTCACAAGCCAACAAACCAGACCACAAGACCCTGCAGGTGCACCCAGGCCGACCTGGTCCGACCAGGGAAGTCGACTCCCAGGTCGACTGGGCAGTCGACCTGGTCCCTAGGGGGTCGACTCCCCAGTCGACTCCCCAGTCGACCTGGGGCTGGGTGGGAAATTTTCCCGCCCAGTCCGTTTGGGGCTAAATTCGAATTTTGAAAGTCTGTTTTCGTTTTCTGATTTTTCGTGAAACTTCTAGAGGCCATATCTCGGTCATACGGACTCCGATTTACGAAATTTTGGACTCATTTCCAACCAGGATTCCGAGACGAACGCAACGACGCAACCCATTTCGCTTGATTCTTATTTTAAAATTTAATTCTGCCTCGATTCTTGTCTTAACACGTTATTAAAATTCGGGTTGTTACAGGTGTACCCTAATTACTACCCATGCGAACGTCTCCCTACTACGTAAATATCCTATGTCAGCCCCGACAGTCGGGTGCATCATTCCTCAACCCAATAACTATATGAAACATACCTACTTACTAGTTTTACAACGGCTTATCTTTTCTCATGACTCTGCCAGAATGCGCCCGTACCCACCTTCCCCATGTGAACCTCTTACTATCTAGTTCAGTTAAGCGTTCCCTGGCCCCTACCTAGTACGAGGCACCCTATAACAAGATACCAACAGGGATACCGACTAATATGGGTTCCAAACAACAGACTGACACAAGCCAAACCCCTTAAGCTTGTGCCCCCAAAACTAGGAATTAAGAGTCCCCAAAACCCGATACAACAGCTCAATGAGGGACCTCTTAGCTTATTAATACTCATACTTAACCTAGCAGGTTTAGGTTTACAAATAAGCATGGTCGCAATATTACATGTCATTATGTGTGTACAACCCTTTCCCAAAACACCTGCCCAGATGTATACAATTCCTATCACGTTTCAGTATATTAACCTACATCTGGTATTTACCATATTCTAATATGTCATTTACTTAATGTTTGTATTAAGTCAAATCTAACATGCCCAATTCATATGCATATTATTCATCAACTATGTTCCCAAATTACGACATGTACAGGTTTATGCATATTATCCATTTTTATCAATTTACAACAAGTATCTACACATTTCCCTTTTTATCAATTTACAGCAAGTCTAAACATATGCATATTATCCCTTTCCCAAATCATAGTTAAACATTCCTTGATTTAATAGCATGCCTAAATTCCTCTTTTATTGTCATTCATTATTTCCCCAATTATACGCACACTCTAATCGGATATAGCCTAGGCTTCCAAAGGCTTAGGCATAGCGTAAGTAAAAGGAAAAAGAAGAGGAAGGAGAATAGATTCAAATCACATAGGCACATAGGCATATAGGCAAGACTGGAAATAAACTAAAACATAAAAATAGGGAAAAGGAAGATAGATATCCTAACCCAATTTTATTTAATAGTCATGTTTATAGTCTAAGAAATCAAATCTGAAAAATGATAGGGAACTCACAGTGGGTCTTGGTGAAGAAAAGATTAGATCTCTTATATATATATATGTATATATATATAAGTATATGCCACAGAAAAGTCCATTCCAATCCCTTTAGTTATTGTATGTATGCAAGTCATGAATGTTGTCCCTGTAGATCTAGGCTTCAGCAACATTCCCCTATTATATGTTTATATTTTTAGAATAATATCATAGAGGCAGAAGATATGAAGAAATGGTGTGTATTGGAATGGGAGAAGCTACCTATGATTCACAAAGTCAACCTCAACCTTTAGATTCTAGGGTTTTAATCAAAATCATACACGTATCATTGAGTCAGCAATGAATATAGTCCAAAAAACAGTCCAGATTCATAGAACAAACCTTCCTAGATCATTAGTGGGTCGACCCAACGTCCCATGGGTCGACCTAGCCGACCTTGGGTCGACCCAGGTCGTTTGTGGGTCGTCCCGCAACGGTCTGGTTTCGCGGTCATTTTCCCACTCGTCTCGTTTAAATCGATTTGAAAATTCTAGAAATATTTTTATATTATATTCACATATAAGCTCCTTAAATGTATACAAACTTCTAATGCCCATTGCTTCTTCATACGTTATCCGTTTTGCGAAAACTTGGGGTCTATCTAAACCAGAATTTTGAGACAAATGCAACGGTAACGCTGGTTTCACTTAATTATGAATATTTAATTAAGTAATACCCAATTTATTATCATTAAAGTATGGTTATAGTGTATTAGATTTTAGGGTGTTACATCCAACTTCTACCAAATACCCTTAGTGATCGTCTCACCACTAATTTTGGAGATAACATTCTCTCCCATAGCAAGTTGAAGTGTAATAAATGCTCACTCTTCCTTTTCATCTCTCTCAACATCCGAGATGTCCACCAGCAACAAATGTTACCTGATGTATCCGATTCCTCCTTAGAACCTCTTTCATCTTCCATTGCCACTTTTCAAAATCATGATTGCCATTCCACTTGTCTATAACCAATTGTGATCCTGATGTCGCATACGATCCACAGACATATGATGCTTTTGAACTAACCATTGAGGGACTATTTGAATCTGAATCTGTCATTTCTACAACCACCTAACAACATAATAGATCTGATACAAAATGTTGGGGAAACAATACCGATTGAGACAGCTCAATCCAATCCCTAACGTAGTGGAAAACAAGCTAGATCGTGTTAAATAGTGCAAAAACAACCAATCTATGATCAAACCAATCTCAACCGATTCAAATCCAATCACAATGAGACGACCCCAAACCCCGTACTGACGGCGGCAAGGGTAATCCGTGGAATATAACACAAAAACAGATAATAGCAGAACAGAATTAAATAAATACACCAGATAATGAACAACAGAATATACAGGATAAAAGTAATCATCAGAGTTACACAGTATACAGGATCTTACTTAGTACAAATACAGTTCAGCTATACATAAATGTCTACAGCGGAAAACAAACATAATATGTACAATAGGAGCTGAACAGCATAAAAAGAGATAAATGATAGAATCCATCTTCAGCTCCAGCTATCCAGAAAGAACCAGCTAAACCTGAATACAAGGCTGCCCGTGTAGAAAAAGGGGCACCCGAGTTTGAAAGTGAAACAAACTACGAGTCAGTCATGGGACTGGTATGAGAAATCTACTCAACACATATATAATATGGCTAATCACAGGACCACGCCACTTTCGTGGAACGGGTTTACTCCATTGGATTGCCAGTGCTTTAAAACAAATCTTTCTTTTAAACAACGCAATGCTTTTTATAAAATGAAGCCATTATAAGACTCAGTTCCCATCACACAATGCAACGCAAACCGGAGGATAGAGTTTTTACCTTATAACGGCCAAAATATGCTTGATACGAATAAAACAAAGGCATTTGATATTATTGCTAGTGTTTATATGTTTTGAAAACAATTTCACATCATAACTATCAATCATAGACGACATGAGTGTCCCATGCCACTATGTCGCCAAATATATATATACAATCGAAACCGCACGATCACGTATTTGGAAATTGGATTTCCGTCATGAACCAAGGCAAAAGATAGTCCTTACCGAATTCGTGACTCTCTAGCCCGAGCCACAGGCAAGTACTCGGTCAAGCCTTTGGATCGTCAGGGCCGGTCCACCGATGTGGATATAAATGCCTGAACAATACGTTTCCCCGCCCTTTGGGGCGTAAACGAGCCAACGAATGACTCCATCGGACCCGGATTGTCCGATCAAACCGAGGCGCCTCGCAACAGCAACAACCATATAGGTGAAAAGTATATAAATGTCAGGGCTGGTAGGTCACTGACACCACCCTAGCTAGAAAGAAACGCATGCCCTCCCTGAGGTCCTTCTCCCGTTTCTGGTTCATACCGGGGTGTGAGGCTCGCGAATTTACGTTATACACAAAGCTACGCCACACAGGCGGTGCTTTGATCATCACCACAAGACTTTGCTTTTCAACAGAAGCCCTGATCACTGCATCTTAGCATGCCACACAGGCAATTCATGCCATGCGACTGATGTCCATCGATATACAACCTCTGAGCTCGTGCGTTTCAGAGAAGGGCGTTAAGCAAAAGAATAAATTCTCTACCGCCAAATAGATGTATATTTAATAGAGATCAATCAACACAGAATAAAATCCAATGTCAGACACACAGTCCATCTACAAGTCCGTTCTGGGTCTGAACGAAACCGGGGGCACTAAATACCCCGCAAACCCATCGATCACCACGTACGTCTGGACGATCACCACTCATTATCCATATTTCGGGATGCCTCCCAATCAGGACCTCGGTTACCATCCAAACGAGGTGAAGATCTCCGGTCTTCGACCATCGTCTTCATCTTCGATTTGTTATCGTCGATTCAGTTATTCAGAATGGGAAAAACCCGGTCTTTCTGGGCAACTCGCGTATATAATAAACAAGTGAAACACTAACATATACATGCATCATTTCAATTCATTAGTCACTAACCGTCAATCAGTAAGAGAACGATTTCCCAAATATTAACCCCGAAGGCCGAAATCAACATCAGATCAACACCCAGGAAACCACTCGACTTAGCCAACCTTCAGTTAATTTCTAAATCACATCCATATTGTTTATAATATTTTATAACGATTTATCGCTATTTTTATTTATTTTAAAATAGCCAATTATTCAAAACGACGCTTCGGGCCATAACGCGACCGTGGCGCTGTTTTTCTTCAGATTTGATTTACACATATCTGAGAATCTAACCATTGGATCTTCATAAAATTTACATCATTAGAAAGATCTTTTCAAAACGAACCCAACGGTTCTAGTTTCGGGAAAATCCGACGGTCGGATCTCCCAGTACAATCGTTTGAAGTTTCGATTTCAAAATACGAACTGCAACGTCGTTATTCGATTAAATAGAATTATATTTATATTTATATATATAAATATAATCGTTTCTGGCGCTGTTTTTCTTCAGATTTGAATTAAACATTCCAGACAATCCAACCGTTGGATTTTTACAAGGTTGGTGCCGTTGGAAAGATATTTCCAAGGCGAACCCGACGGTTGCGGTTTCGGGAAAATCCAATGGTCGGATTTCCCGCACTAGTTGTTTGAAATCACGGTTTCAAAACACGAACTGCACGGCCACGTTTCGTTTTAATTTTATTTATATTTATATATTTATATAAATATAGTTCATTCAACAATTTCAATATCGTTTTCAACTCAAATATTTCACTAACGCCTTTAAATTTTGGAAAATTTCGCCATAACCTCCTTTGTACGGGAGGGGCTGGGAAAATTCCCAAATAGCCACATGGGCGTCTCATGTCAAAAAGAAAAAGAAAAAGCCAAGCGGCTAGCCAACAGGCTCATAAAATCATCACCCAAACAAAACAGTAAATGTGTACCTATTTGTCGGGCACAAAATTTTATTCCTCTTCTCTAGCCCCTTCGCTATAACCTGTTCAATAAATATGCATGTACATATATACAGTTCTTATCATTTATCATTTTCCATTCAACTTCATATTTGATTCCATTTGGTTTAAAAACACCATTCATTCTAATGTTGCATGTATAGGCAAAAATCATATCATTAGCTAATTAATGAATATTTCGACTCATGCATATTTATTTGAACGAGTTGCTATTTTTAACACTTCACATTTCAACAATTCATGTATATAATAAAAATGTGATTTTTATTGTAAAACAATTCATTTCAAAATACTATTATTTTATATAGTTTATATTGGTGATAAAAATAGGATTTTTATTGTAAAGCAATTTATTTTAAAACAAGGTCAATTTACATAGTTCATATAGATGATAAAAAGGTGATTTTTGTTATAAAACAATTTATTTCAGAATGTGAATACCATTCAACACATGAATTTCAATTCAACGAATGAATATCGATTCAACACATGAATGTTTTCTATAGTTTCTATATATAGATAAAAATGTGATTTTTATATTTAAAACACGAATACCATTCAACACATGAATTTCTAATCCACGAATGAATATCGATTCAACACATGAAGGTTTTCTATAGTTTCTATATATGGATAAAAATGTGATTTTTATATTTAAAACATGAATACCATTCAACACATGAATTTCTAATCAACAAATGAATATCGATTCAACACATGAAGGTTTTCTATTCAACGAGTAAATATAGTTTCAGCAAATGAAAATAATTCAAACACATGAATATTATTCAAAATTTCGGCAGCATAACGGCAGGGTAGTTAAAACCGGGACCGTCCCTAGTACGGCTCCTCGCTCTACCTTAAAACCTCGCGGTTTTTGACAATGGGGATCATGCATCTAGTTCGCACGCAAGCGGCATGTATATATTTATTTCATTTCCACAAACTAATCCTATGTGGTTTCTACCAAATATTTCTCAACCACAAATGGGTATTTTTCAACCATAATCAATCAATATCAACCACAAATAATCCCAAACAACCATTCGCTATCAATCAATTTTCACACCAATCACAACCAATAAATATCGTCCATGGTTTGTGGACGAGGGGCGTATATATATATATATATATATATATATATATATATATATAGCAAATCACTTTTATTTCAACACATATATAATATTTACAACGCATATATAACTTATACATCGAACATACAACTTATACAACGCTTATACAAGAGGTGTACAACGCTTATATAACTCATACATCGACTATATAATTTATACATCATCGTTTTCCATATCGTTTATAAATTAGAAATCTCACATTGGGTTCCACTCCACCAAAAATAGCAGAAGGCTCAGAAAAATATGCGGTCCCTTCTAAAATGTAGAAGGCATCCACACGGTCACGATGTTTCCTGTTTCATCGAATTTCGTTAACGAACGAAAAAGATATGATTTTTCGAAGTTTGCAACGGTTTAAAAGTGTTATTTTCAATTCAGAATAATCAAAGCCGTACCTTTCTAAACCCGTTCAAAACTAGGGTTGGATTTTCTGGCCAAAGCGTGTAGCGTGGTGACGATCAGACCTCGCCACGTTGGAGAGCTAGGAGGCGCGCACCCGAAGAGGTAGGTGGGGCCCTGTTCGACTGTGCCAGTCGACGGCGGCGGCTCCTCGAAGCTCCGAACTTCGAGCTGGTAGAGCTCGTCGCACAGCGCACGGTGGAGGGTGAGGCTTGCGTTGATTTGAAGCTCTCGGAGAGGTCTTCGAAATCTTCAACTGCGGCGAGGGTCAACGATGAAGGAATCGGTCGGAAATCAAGAGGGAAAGGGAGAAAGTGTAGCCGCCGTTCGTGATTTTTAATCGGGGGAGAGAGAGAGTCAGCTGACCAATGATAATTTTTTTTTTATATATTTTAAAAATCCTAAAATATCCCTCGTCACGTACTAACACCAATCCAAACCCAATGACTGTCATCCCTAGCGTTTTACCCCATTCCGAACACAATGGGATATATTTCGAAGACCCATTTGAATGTTTCAGTCAGTTTTCCTTCAGATTAAAATATAAAACATTCAATATTTAATTTGAACGTGCATTTCAACCTGCCAGGGCCACAAATTGATTCGAAAAATTCCAGAAAAATAAATCTAGCTATGTTTTGGCGATACGGTCCCAACTAAACTAGTTTCGTCGAATTCTGATACCGTTTGCAAAAAGGCCCATTTCTGGTCGATCCAATTTAACTATAATTGACCAAAACACATTTTCCTTTGCCACGCTCACATACTAGCTTCAAAAATTATGAAATTTGAAACCTAACAATAACTTCACATCCCGGATCCAACAAAAGTGGTTTCGTCGAATTCCGAGGTCGTATGCAAAATGGACAATTTCACGGGCTATATAAATTCCATAGCGATCTTTCAGAAAATTCATTCGGCCATAACTTTTGCTTTCCGCTATGAAAATTCGATTTTTCAGATTCGTTAGAAAGGTATTCACTAACAGATTTAAATATTTTTGGTTTCACTAAAATCCGTTTTGTTTTGCACTCGGTACAGTCCGACAAAGTTTGAATTCAATTTTTGAAACTACAGCGCCTTTTCAGGCCTTGTTTATAATTATTATTAATTATATTCGCTTTCAATTGTCGATTTAAACTCACTTTCCATTGCTATTATTTAAAATATTTATTTTAAATATTTAAAATCCATTATTTTTGCCAATCTAAAAATTTTTAATTGGTTCAGATTTTCTGGGTCGTTACAATCTCCCCGACTTAAAACTTTTCGTCCCCGAAAAGGAACAAAGTCGAAAGTGGTTTGATAAATCTGCAATCACACAACACAACAACCAATCAAATTGTTTTAACTTCTCAAAAATATACCGATCCACTTCTATACTCTTTTAAAATCATTCAGACTATAGAATTTAAAAGTTCACATCCATGGAAAGAGAATAACAGCAGAGTAGAGAATTAAATGGTAATGCAAAGTACGGTAAATGTACCTTGCACCGGAGTCAATCAGAGATATCTACTCGGCATCTGGGATAGGCTTTCTGAATGCTCTCATCGGTTTCCCAAGTACAATCTCGTGGATCTCCACTCCATTGCACTTTGACTAAGTGAACCTTCTTGTTCCTCAGCTCTTTGGTTTCTTTGCCGATAATCTTTAGTGGCTCTTTTCTCACAGCTAATTCTGGAGTAATTTCAATATTCTGTTGAGCTGCTTCTTCCACGATCAAGTCTGGATCATGAACGTGCTTTCGAAGTTGAGATATATGAAATACATCATGAACTCCAGGCAACCAACCAGGCAATTTGACCCTATAAGCGAGAGTTCCGATCCGTTCCAGAATAGGAAACAGACCAATGAATTTGGATGCCAACTTTCCAGTTTTACCGAACCGGATAACCCCTCTCATCGGCGATACTTTCAAATACACGTAGTCGCCAACAGCAAAGGATATATCTCTTCTTCTCCTATCGGCATAGCTCTTTTGTCGGCTTTGAGCGGCGAGTAATCGCTTCTTAATAAAATCGACTTTGTCGGCAGCTTCTCGAATCATATCAGGACCCAACACAAGTCTATTTCCGGGCTCGACCCAACAAGCAGGAGATCGGCACGGTCTACCATACAATGCTTCGAATGGTGACATTGTCAGACTCGCCTGGTAGCTGTTGTTATAAGAGAATTCAGCCAAATGCAGATGGTCTTCCCATGATCCACCGAAATCTAGAACGCAAGCCCGCAATAGATCTTCTAAAATACGATTCACCCTCTCAGTCTGACCGTCTGTCTGAGGATGATAAGCGGTGCTCAAGTTCAACTTCGTTCCTAGCTCGACTTGAAATGCTTCCCAGAATTTGCTAGTGAATATTGTATCTCTATCACTGACTATACTGAGCGGCACTCCATGTAGTCTAACTATTTCCCTGAAGTATATCTGCGCCAGACTCTGAGCGGTTCCATTTGATCTGACAGGTATGAAATGGGCGGTCTTCGTGAAGCGATCTACGATCACCCAAATACTGTCATTCCCTTTTCTGGTTCTGGGCAGACCATCAATGAAATCCATAGAAATATGTTCCCACTTCCAACCAGGAATTTCCAGCGGTTGTAACAATCCAGCCAGTTTCTGTTGGTCGCTTTTTACTAGCTGGCAAGTAGGGCATCGACTAACATATATCAATATGTCTCTCTTTAACGACTTCCACCAGAATGTCCGCTTGATATCGTTATACATTTTACTCACACCCGGATGGATACTGAGCTTAGATTTGTGGCATTCATCAAGCACATCTCTTCTGAGTTCAGGAATTTCTGGAACACAAATTCGTCCTTCTAACCTCAGAATCCCTTCGCTGTCTAGCTGGAAATCCGAAGCATTGCCTTCACGAATTCGCTGACTCATCCCTTTGATAAATTGGTAGTCTTCTTGGAGAGCCGATATATTGTCAATCAACGAAGTCGCAATGACGAAACTCGCGATCATTTCATTTTTTCGGCTCAGCGCATCGGCCACAACATTGGCTTTCCCTGGAGTGTATATAATTTCAAAGTCATATGCTGCCAGAAACTCCAGCCAACGTTATTGCCTCAGATTCAGGTCTTTCTGGGTGAATAGATACTTTAACGACTGGTGATCTGTAAATAGTTCAAATCTCTCACCCAGAAGATAGTGTCTCCAGATTTTCAAAGCGAACACGATAGCCAATAACTCAAGATCATGAGTTACATAGTTTTTCTCGTGCGGCTTCAGCTGACGGCTAGCATAAGCAATCACTTGACCCCTTTGCATTAACACTGCGCCAAGGCCTTCTCTAGAAGCATCAGTCCAGACTTTTAAATCCTGGTTGCCATCGATGATGGTTAACACTGGAGCAGTCGTTAGTCTTAACTTTAGCTCTTTGAAAGCCTCCTCACTTTCTGGAGTCCATTTGAATTTAGAATGCTTCTTCGTAAGCTTCGTTAAATGACCAGATATCTTCGAAAAGTTTTTGACGAACTTCCGGTAATAGCTAGCCAATCCAAGAAAACTGCGGACTTCAGTGGGGGTACTGGGCTGTTTCCAATTCTGAATAGCTGTGATTTTGCTTGGATCCACAGCGATTCCTTCTTTCGATACGACATGGCCTAGAAATTTTACTTCATCTTGCCAGAAGATACATTTGGAAAATTTGGCTTTTAATACATTCCGTCTCAGAATTTCTATAACCTGTTCCAGATGCTCTTCATGTTCTGCCTTTGATTTAGAGAAGATTAGAATATCGTCAATGAAAACCAGAACAAATTTATTCAAAACTCCTCTGAACACTCTATTCATCAGATCGACGAAGTAAGCTGGAGCGTTACATAAGCCGAATGGCATTACTAACCACTCATAGAATAAGTCGGGACCTCTGAATGCTGTCATTGGAACACACTCTTCGGCAATTCGAAGTTGATGGAAACCTGTAGCTAGGTCCATCCTTGAGAATACTTATGCTCCATTCAATCGATCTAACAAATCATCAATCAGCGGCAATGGATATTTGTTCTTTATTGTCTGTTTGTTCAGATCACGATAATCCACACATAGACGTAGAGTACCGTCAGATTTTGGGACAAACACCACTGCTGCTCCCCAATCAGAGAAACTGGGCCTGATCAGACCTTTCCATACTAGCTGTCGTGTTTGATTGTCTAATTCCTCTTTCTCTTTCAAGGACATTCTTCGAATAGCGTGAACTACCGGCCTTGCATTCGGAATTAAAGCAATTTTAAAATCTATTTCTCTCTGCGGAGGTAAGCGAACAACTTCTTCGAACACATCCGCATAGTTCTTGACGATAGGAATATCTTTGATGAGGTCAGGAATATTCTCTACGACTTCAGGGGTATTTTCTATTTGGGCTGGAGAAACATTCAAAGCTGCCCAGAAGTCTTTTCTATTAGCACTCTGACCTTTACAGGGAATGGTTATATAATCAGCTGATTTAATCTTCGCCTTTACGACTCAGTCGGCGCATTTAACTTCAGCATCATATTTGGTCAACCAGTCTAACCCCAAGATAAGATCAAACTCTTTAAAATTCATGACGATTGCGATGGTAGGAAACCGATAACGAGAGAAAGAAACCGGCACTCCACAAACCCAACTGAGATCAATGGAACCCCCAACCGGATTTTGGAC
Source organism: Allium sativum (assembly GCA_030737875.1). NCBI lineage: Eukaryota > Viridiplantae > Streptophyta > Magnoliopsida > Asparagales > Amaryllidaceae > Allium > Allium sativum. The sequence continues at coordinate 842,440,758 of CM060926.1, forward strand.
AGTCATTGGTTCTTTGAGCTTTTTCAAATTCAAATCCAGTTTCTTAGCCGCATCTTTGGCAATGAAACTTCGTGACGCGCCTGTGTCAAACAGTACTTTGACTGGAATGTTTTTGACAGTAAGCGTTCCTTCTAAAACATCAGCCCTTTCTTGACTAGCTGAGGGCTCGGAAGTTTCTGCTACTTCATTTATATATACGGCTTCAGATTTCTTTGAGAGTCGGCACTCCCGTGAAATATGACCTACTTGATGACACTCATGGCATCTCCTTTCCCCATGTGGGTTCTTTTGTTTCATAGTGCTCTTATATCCACTCCTGATCTGTTTCTCTAAAGATCGGCAACTTATCGAGAGATGTCCTCGCCTATTGTAGTTATTGCATACGGCGGTCGTTACGGGTTCTTTCCCAGATTCAGCCCTTTTTCTCTTGGCATTGGGCTTCTTATTTGCCCCAGACCTCGTACTGGCTTCAAGAATATCAGTTTCCGACTCTTCTTTGTCACTACCACAGACTTCTTCATCGTCGCGCAACATTCCTTTCTTATGGAGATCTTCATATTGATAAGCCATATATATCATTTCAGAGAAACGAAGTTTTACATTCCTCAGTACACTATTCTGATATTTTCTTTGAAGCCCATTGATAAATCTCATATTCTTCCTCTTCGGATTTTCAATTAGATGAGGGGCAAAGTGAGAAAGTTCATTGAATTTCTTATGATATTCGGGAATGGTCATATCTCCTTGTATCAGAAAAGAAAATTCATCACATAGTCGCTCAATTGCTTCTGGAGGAGTAAATCTTTCCAGGAAAATCACTTTAAATCTGTCCCAGGTGATATCACCTTCTGGATTATCTTTAATAATTGAATCCCACCAAAACAAAGCTTCTTCTTTGAGTGCCCAAGACGCCAGTAATCTTTTCTGATCATCTCTCAGCTTTAAACCCTCAAAGATTTTCTCTACAGAACGAATCCAAGCTTGTGTTTCCATAATGGACTCCTTGCCTAAGAATGGCGATCCACCCAGTTTCGAAATCTCTTGAATAGAACTTCTATAACGGATTCTGGCGGTGGGAGCACAACTGGCTCATTAGCTGGTCGAGCCATACGATTATTTCTTCTGTTCCTGTCACTCATTTTCTAGTGCGTCTGCAATTAGCAGACAAAGTGTCAGGTCAACAGAAAAGATATTTTCAAACATAGAAACATATACTTCAAGTGTAAATGTGTCTATCGAGGTGTAATTTCATTCTGCTACTCATACTTAGGATATTACTGATCCTATCTGTATAGAGTTACCCGTCCTAGAACACTACTGGTTCTATTTCTGACGAGTTCGTTCAAATGTTATATTCCAGAACTAAGCTTAACCAAAGCTCTGATACCAAATTGAGACGACCCCAAACCCCGTACTGACGGCGGCAAGGGTAATCCTTGGAATATAACACAGAAACAGATAATAGCAGAACAGAATTAAATAAATACACCAGATAATGAACAACAGAATATACAGGATAAAAGTAATCATCAGAGTTACACAGTATACAGGATCTTACTTAGTACAAATACAGTTCAGCTGTACATAAATGTCTACAGCGGAAAACAAACATAATATGTACAATAGGAGCTGAACAGCATAAAAAGAGATAAATGATAGAATCCATCTTCAGCTCCAGCTATCCAGAAAGAACCAGCTAAACCTGAATACAAGGCTGCCCGTGTAGAAAAAGGGGCACCCAAGTTTGAAAGTGAAACAAACTACGAGTCAGTCATGGGACTGGTATGAGAAATCTACTCAACACATATATAATACGGCTAATCACAGGACCACGCCACTTTCGTGGAACGGGTTTACTCCGTTGGATTGCCAGTGCTTTAAAACAAATCTTTCTTTTAAACAACGCAATGCTTTTTATAAAATGAAGCCATTATAAGACTCAGTTCCCATCACACAATGCAACGCAAACCGGAGGATAGAGTTTTTACCTTATAACGGCGAAAATATGCTTGATACGGATAAAACAAAGGCATTTGATATTATTGCTAGTGTTTATATGTTTTGAAAACAATTTTACATCATAACTATCAATCATAGACGACATGAGCGTCCCATGCCACTATGTCGCCAAATATATATATATACAATCGAAACCGCACGATCACGTATTTGGAAATTGGATTTCCGTCATGAACCATGGCAAAAGATAGTCCTTACCGAATTCGTGACTCTCTAGCCCGAGCCACAGGCAAGTACTCGGTCAAGCCTTTGGATCGTCAGGGCCGGTCCACCGATGTGGATTAAAATGCCTGAACAATACGTCTCCCCGCCCTTTGGGGCGTAAACGAGCCAACGAATGACTCCATCGGACCCGGAACGTCCGATCAAACTGAGGCGCCTCGCAACAGCAACAACCACATAGGTGAAAAGTATATAAATGTCAGGGCTGGTAGGTCACTGACACCACCCTAGCTAGAAAGAAACGCATGCCCTCCCTGAGGTCCTTCTCCCGTTTCTGGTTCATACCGGGGTGTGAGGCTCGCGAATTTACGTTATACACAAAGCTACGCCACACAGGCGGTGCTTTGATCATCACCACAAGACTTTGCTTTTCAATAGAAGCCCTGATCACTGCATCTTAGCATGCCACACAGGCAATTCATGCCATGCGACTGATGTCCATCGATATACAACCTCTGATCTCATGCGTTTCAGAGAAGGGCGTTAAGCAAAAGAATAAATTCTCCGCCGCCAAACAGATGTATATTTAATAGAGATCAATCAACACAGAATAAAATCCAATGTCAGACACACAGCCCATCTACAAGTCCGTTCTGGGTCTGAACGAAACCGGGGGCACTAAATACCCCGCAAACCCATCGATCACCACGTACGTCTGGACGATCACCACTCATTATCCATATTTCGGGATGCCTCCCAATCAGGACCTCGGTTACCATCCAAACGAGGTGAAGATCTCCGGTCTTCGACCATCGTCTTCATCTTCGATTTGCTATCGTCGATTCAGTTATTCAGAATGGGAAAAACCCGGTCTTTCTGAGCAACTCGCGTATATAATAAACAAGTGAAACACTAACATATACACGCATCATTTCAATTCATTAGTCACTAACCGTCAATCAGTAAGAGAACGATTTCCCAAATATTAACCCCGAAGGCCGGAACCAACATCAGATCAACACCCAGGAAACCACTCGACTTAGCCAACCTTCAGTTAATTTCTAAATCACATCCATATTGTTTATAATATTTTATAACGATTTATCGCTATTTTTATTTATTTTAAAATAGCCAATTATTCAAAACGACGCTTCAGGCCATAACGCGACCGTGGCGCTATTTTTCTTCAGATTTGATTTACACATATCTGAGAATCTAACCGTTGGATCTTCATAAAATTTACATCATTAGAAAGATCTTTTCAAAACGAACCCAACGGTTCCAGTTTCGGGAAAATCCGACGGTCGGATCTCCCGGTACAATCGTTTGAAGTTTCGATTTCAAAATACGAATTGCAGCGTCGTTATTCGATTAAATATATTATATTATATATATATATATAATCGTTTCTGGCGCTGTTTTTCTTCAGATTTGAATTAAACATTCCAGATAATCCAACCGTTGGATTTTTACAAGGTTGGTGCCGTTGGAAAGATATTTCCAAGGCGAACCCGACGGTTGCGGTTTCGGGAAAATCCAATGGTCGGATTTCCCGCACTAGTTGTTTGAAATCACGGTTTCAAAACACGAACTGCACGGCCACGTTTCGTTTTAATTTTATTTATATTTATATATTTATATAAATATAGTTCATTCAACAATTTCAATATCGTTTTCAACTCAAATATTTCACTAACGCCTTTAAATTTTGGAAAATTTCGCCATAACCTCCTTTGTACGGGAGGGGCTGGGAAAATTCCCAAATAGCCACATGGGCGTCTCATGTCAAAAAGAAAAAGAAAAAGCCAAGCGGCTAGCCAACAGGCTCATAAAATCATCACCCAAACAAAACAGTAAATGTGTACCTATTTATCGGGCACAAAATTTTATTCCTCTTCTCTAGCCCCTTCGCTATAACCTGTTCAATAAATATGCATGTACATATATACAGTTCTTATCATTTATCATTTTCCATTCAACTTCATATTTGATTCCATTTGGTTTAAAAACACCATTCATTCTAATGTTGCATGTATAGGCAAAAATCATATCATTAGCTAATTAATGAATATTTCGACTCATGCATATTTATTTGAACGAGTTGCTATTTTTAACACTTCACATTTCAACAATTCATGTATATAATAAAAATGTGATTTTTATTGTAAAACAATTCATTTCAAAACACTATTATTTTATATAGTTTATATCGGTGATAAAAATAGGATTTTTATTGTAAAGCAATTTATTTTAAAACAAAGTCAATTTACATAGTTCATATAGATGATAAAAAGGTGATTTTTGTTATAAAACAATTTATTTCAGAATGTGAATACCATTCAACACATGAATTTCAATTCAACGAATGAATATCGATTCAACACATGAATGTTTTCTATAGTTTCTATATATAGATAAAAATGTGATTTTTATATTTAAAACACGAATACCATTCAACACATGAATTTCTAATCAACGAATGAATATCGATTCAACACATGAAGGTTTTTTATAGTTTCTATATATGGATAAAAATGTGATTTTTATATTTAAAACACGAATACCATTCAACACATGAATTTCTAATCAACGAATGAATATCGATTCAACACATGAAGGTTTTCTATTCAACGAGTAAATATAGTTTCAGCAAATGAAAATAATTCAAACACATGAATATTATTCAAAATTTCGGCAGCATAACGGCAGGGTAGTTAAAACCGGGACTGTCCCTAGTACGGCTCCTCGCTCTACCTTAAAACCTCGCGGTTTTTGACAATGGGGATCATGCATCTAGTTCGCACGCAGGCGGCATGTATATATTTATTTCATTTCCACTAATCCTATGTGGTTTCAACCCAATATTTCTCAACCCCAAATGGGTATTTTTCAACCACAATCAATCAATACCAACCACAAACAATCCCAAACAACCATTCGCTATCAATCAATTTTCACACCAATCACAACCAATAAATATCGTCCATGGTTTGTGGACGAGGGGCGTATATATATATATATATATACAACAATTCACTTTTATTTCAACACATATATAATATTTACAACGCATATATAACTTATACATCGAACATACAACTTATACAACGCTTATACAAGAGGTGTACAACGCTTATATAACTCATACATCGACTATATAATTTATACATCGTCGTTTTCCATATCGTTTATAAATTAGAAATCTCACATTGGGTTCCACTCCACCAAAAATAGCAGAAGGCTCAGAAAAATATGCGGTCTCTTCTAGAATGTAGAAGGCGTCCACACGGTCACGATGTTTCCTATTTCATCGAATTTCGTTAACGAACGAAAAAGATATGATTTTTCGAAGTTTGCAACAGTTTAAAAGTGTTATTTTCAATTCAGAATAATCAAAGTCGTACCTTTCTAAACCTGTTCAAAACTAGGATTGGATTTTCTGGCCAAAGCGTGTAGCGTGGTGACGATCAGACCTCGCCACGTTGGAGAGCTAGGAGGCACGCACCCGAAGAGGTAGGTAGGGCCCTGTTCGACTGTTCCAGTCGACGGCGGCGGCTCCTCGAAGCTCCGAACTTCGAGCTGGTAGATCTCGTCGCACAGCGCACGGTGGAGGGTGAGGCTTGCATTGATTTGAAGCTCTCGGAGAGGTCTTCGAAATCTTCAACTGCGGCGAGGGTCAACGATGAAGGAATCGGTCAGAAATCAAGAGGGAAAGGGAGAAAGGGTAGCCGCCGTTCGTGATTTTTAATCGGGGGAGAGAGAGAGTCAGCTGACCAATGATATTTTTTTATATATATTTTAAAAATCCAAAAATATCCCTCGTCACGTACTAACACCAATCCAAACCCAACAACTGTCGTCCCTAGCATTTTACCCCCATTCCGAACACAATGGGATATGTTTCGAAGACCCATTCGAATGTTTCAGTCAGTTTTCCTTCAGATTAAAATATAAAACATTCAATATTTAATTTGAACGTGCATTTCAACCTGCCAGGGCCACAAATTGATTCGAAAATTCCAGAAAAATAATTCTAGCTATGTTTTGGCGATACGGTCCCAACAAAACTAGTTTCGTCGAATTCTGAGACCGTTTGCAAAAAGGCCCATTTCTGGTCGATCCAATTTAACTATAATTGACCAAAACATATTTTCCTTTGCCATGCTCACATACTAGCTTCAAAAATTATGAAATTTGAAACCTAGCAATAACTTCACATCCCGGATCCAACAAAAGTGGTTTCGTCGAATTCCGAGGTCGTATGCAAAATGGCCAATTTCACGGGCTATATAAATTCCATAGCGACCTTTCTGAAAATTCATTCGGCCATAAATTTTGCTTTCCGCTATGAAAATTCGATTTTTCAGATTCGTTAGAAAGGTATTCACTAACAGATTTAAATATTTTTGGTTTCACTAAAATCCGTTTTGTTTTGCACCCGGTACAGTCCGACAAAGTTTGAATTCAATTTTTGAAACTACAGCGCCTTTTCAGGCCTTGTTTATAATTATTATTAATTATATTCGCTTTCAATTGTCAATTTAAACTCACTTTCCATTGCTATTATTTAAAATATTTATTTAAAATATTTAAAATCCATTATTTTAGCCAATTTAAAATTTTTAAATTGGTTCAGATTTTCTGGGTCGTTACACACAACCACTAAACCATAAATATAATTGATTGATAAAAATGAAATAAATCACACCAAGATTTTTGGTGGTTCCACTAACAATTTTCTAGTGTACATCTACTTTGAGCGAGAGCTTTTATTATCACCAAATAAGAAGAGTACAGGAGATTGATTACAACGATCCAATATTCAATAAAGAATATAAGCTTGCGGAGATTAGAATTGAAGAAATATTAGGATTGCCAAACCCTAATAGTGGATGACTAAACCCTTGATTTAGATGAACTAATCTCTCCTTTCAAATTTAAGAAAGAATAACTCATATATTTGTGTAGAAACCCTAGTAAATTGACCATATGCCCCTTGCTAATCCACAAATCAACTCCATCTTTCCAAACTCAAGAAAACAACCCAGACCCGTTTCAGACATCTGAAATAACATTCAGGCTTCCACTCTGGCTCAAATAATCTGGATTCCTTACCAGATGTCTAAATGGCTTCCTGGTTGTCTAGATTGTTGTTCAGGATTCTATCCTAGCTGATTTTAGGCGTTTGGAAGAAATGCCAGACATCTGAAAATGTATTCAGCCCAAAACCCTGCTACTTTCTCTACCATATCTCCCACATCCGAGCTCTGATTTGTGAACGGTCTTCTCCTACATGAAGCTGCTTCCGTCCTCTTTGATTCTATTATTAGTATCGCAAAATTTAACAAGTGTGTTTTTTTTTAGTTGGATGCGGGTTTTTTGTTGTGCTTATTTCCGTTTGGGGTGGGTTTGACCCAAACATGATAGTTTTTACCGTTTTCCAAAAAAGGAGAATATATATTTATACTTGTAGCAAAATATAAACCAACCATAGTTGGTTTATTAGAAATTAATTTGAACAATTCTGATTTAGATTTATTTTTCCAAACCGTGTCATCACCATGCGATGACTTCTCCAACAGTTTTTCCGATTACAAGGAGGAATTTCACTGATTTTGAAAAGAAAAAATCTATAATTTATGTTCTATTTCTCCACATTACATTATTGTGGAGGCGGAAAAATTTTTTGTTTTAAATTGGATACATACATATATATATATATACACAAATTTGGGTAGTACATATCATATTGTCGTGACAAAGTGGTCTGATCGAATCAAACTCAAGACCTCTTGCATTCTACGCCAACGTATTAACCAGTTGAGAAAAGGATACTTATCAAATGAAAAGGGTTTAGTTTTTATTTGCTGTTGTATATGCAAGTAATATATCTTCTGAGAGGGAAATTCTCTGGAACTTAGTATAAATCAATCCATAAATATAGGAATACGACGTAGAAAATGGTTGACCACTGCCCAAAGGATCTGCATATATTTGACATGATGCTGCAATCAAAGATTCAAAACACATATCTAAAGATAAAATAATCGAGTAATACACATAAGGCTAAGGTAATGTGGCTACAATAGGCAGATACTAACACAAAGTTTCTTCATGCAAAATGTCGCATAGAAGATGTATAAATTACATGCCAGAACAATATCCAAGGGGACTATGTATGCAAACGATAAGCAATAAAAGAAGAGGCAATTTTATATTTCAAAGATTGATTCAATAGCTATATTTGTGCTCGCAGAGGGATTATAGATGTAAAGAGACCACATTTTCCACATAGCCAATAACGATGAAGTAGATAAAAGATAGAGTTTCTGTTCATGAAGATAAAATTCGTCTACTTGATGGTACAAATTTTAAATTTATGAAGCATCATTGGTATATGACATGCAATATGGTTTACAAAAATGTTATGCTACTTTTCCTTGTGGAGTAAAAATCACACTTTCTGCACACTTTAACCAAAAGTAGAAAGAGCAACCAGTATGACAGAATTAGACCAAATTCTGGTAAATTATTATTGGAACATGTAGCATAAAGTGCTGAGTGTGTATATACACTATGGTAGAGCTAGGATCTGAATCTGGCGAGGGCACAATCTAAATGGTCGGAGGTTTCAAGAGAGGCAGCCCTAAAAAAAATCTGTACAGTTATTCACAACAGAAGATATTATATATGTAACGACCCGTATTTTACGATCGAATAATTAATTAATTTGATTATTTAAAATAATGGTTTAGTACTTTAAAGGTTGTTTAATTAAATAATATTGAATATTTAATTAAATAAAATAATAGAATAATATATTTAATTTCTGAAATAGTCAGAAATAGTGAATTGACATTATAATGTGAACTGGACAATTTAAATTATTTAATTCAGCTTAGAATTAAATTAGAATAACATATATATTATTTTGACGACAGTTGAACGTATAAATTATATTATAATTATAATCGAGCTCGAAATGGCGTGGCAGTTCGCTATTTGGCGATTTGAACTTCAATTGAATATACAGGGTCCGTTTTAAATCGGATTTCTGCGAAACAAGAAACGTTAGGAGCAGGTGAAGTATATTTTTCTAGTGGAAGAGAAAAATCAGGATTTCATTGTGTAGATTTTGATTTATGTCCAAATCAAATTTAAGAAAAGTTGCTACGGAATTCCTTTAAAATTTATAATGATATATAAAAGGAATTTCAATATAAATTGAATATCGATTCGACCGGGATTTGAAATATCGAGTTATAAATCCCACTAGAGATGTATGATATTCTAGTGTGGATATATACGATAATATTTATTTATAAATATTTAATTTAATTATTTTTGAATATATTTATATATTTAAATGGGTTATTTAGAGCTTTAAAAATAGCCAGTTTTGCAAACGACCTCGGTTTTCGACGAAACTAATTTTGTTAGATCCGCAATATCAGATTATTGCTAGATTTCAATATTCGCGATTTTTAGAGTCAGTGTGTGGTCGTACGGATTTTTAATGTGAAAATCAATCAGTATTTCGATAGTTAAAAATACGTTGTGTAAGCAAACAGAGTCGGAATTCAACGAAACCAGTTTCATTGGGTCCGTAATGTCGAACTCTAGCCGTATGTCCAGTTTCGTGATTTTTGGGTATCGTATGTGATCACAGGAATTTTAGAGGATGAATAAAATTAGTGATTGCTTAAAATAAATAATATAATACAATTTAAAAATATTTAAAGCTTCTATAAATACCCCTTAACAATGTTCTGACCTAAAAAAATCATTCGGTGGTCAAACCCTTTGGCGCCGTAACTTCTTCCTTCTAGTGAAATATCTGGATATTCAAAAAAATCAAAACATATTGAAATAAAATTCTATAAATCCCAAAGCTTATATATTATTGACCCTGGAATGTTCCTCTTCGTTCTGGTACGGTTTTGGTGAGTGTGACGCAAGTCCTGGAGAGTCAAAATGAAGAGCAGTAGACTAGGGTTCGGATTTCTGTTCGATTGGCTCAACGTAAGGCCTCGGAGTTGGTGGTAATGGCTTGCTTGGTTGAAGGAGCACCTAGATTCGAATTCCTGAGTGGTGTAGTTGGGTATTGGGCGGTGCGACCTCATGGTGTCGCAGTTGAGGTGTCAGGCGGAAATCGAGAAAAGGAGTGTCGAGTATTATTTTTTGGGTATGGTTGGAAAGAGGATATAACGAGATTTACAATGGTGTTTCCTGTTTTGAATTCGATATAGAGACGGAGTTGCGGTGGAGGTTTGAAATGTGGTAATGGCTACAGGAGGAGCTCTCGCAAGTTGTTGTTCATCGTTTGGGGGAGAAGGGTTCGAGCGGGCCTGGGTTTTTAAAAGGGTTACGGGTCGTTAAGGAGGGTGAGGCCCAAGTAAGAAAAGGGTTTATATTTAGTTTAATTTAAATGTTTATAAACTTCAAAATTTAATAACTTTGTCATACGTTAACCAATTTCACCAAAATAAGATCCGTTGGGATTGTATGGACGGACACTACCCAATGGAACTGACTAGGAGTGGATTGGAGCTCGTTTGAATGTATGGCGAAATAAATTGTTTGATTCAAATCAAATAACAGTTTATCGTTCTTTAACGATGAACTGCCAAAGTGAGTAAATTTCACTAACTCTGAACAGTTATATTTTTATAACGTATTTTTAGAACTGATAAACGTAGGTTGATTATTGTTTGTTGACTGTTTGGTTGAGCTGCTAGTCAGTTGGTTGAAATTATATTTATATATATATATATAGATCGTTAAATATATATTCAAGTTGTTTATCGAAATATTTCATGTTAAAATGAAGTTGATGTTAATTATATTGTTTAACATCTATGATGCAGGGAAACAGGTTGGAGGGATCCAACTGGATTCCTCAACATTTATTTTACTGTTTTTCATATATTGTAATATATGATGTGATATATAATCTATGTTGATCATGTGTGTTTGAATGATATTGATCATTGTTATTTGGTCTTTTAAATACCGTAAGAAAACCCTGGGATGAAAAAGGAAATTTTCAATAAATATATTGAAATAAAATATTATATAAAATCAAAAGATTTTATATAGAAGGAAGATTTCAAACTGTATATTGAAATAGAATATTTATAAAATCAAAGGATTTTATATAACGAAATATTTATAAAATCAAGGGATTTTATAAAGGAAATTATTTGTAAAACAAATATAAAAGAGAAATATTTGTAAAACATTTACAAGTAAAATAGAAAGAGGGAATATTTGTAAAACATTTACAAATAGATTTGAAAAGGAGATATTTGTAAAACATTTACAAATGGATTTGAAAAGGGGATATTTGTAAAACATTGGAACTGAAAAGGGAGTATTTGTAAAACATTTACAAATAGAAGTGGAAAGGAAATATTTGTAAAACATTTACAAATAGAATTAAAAAGGAAATGTTTATTTAGAAAATAAATATAGTTATAAAAGGGATTTATTGGGAAATGGAAAAGAATGTCATATAAGGAAATATTTGGCAAATGAATAGAATTTTACATCAGCAAAGTTTAGACCCGTGCTTCGCACACGGGTATAACATGATATGGATTTAAAGCAAAGATTTTAAATAGAATCTGTTGTAACCAATAGATTGAGAAGATTAATTTATATATAATATTTTATAAATTTAATAAAGTATTTATCATTGGATAAATAGAATATATAAGTCGGGACTTATATAGAGAAGTAAGAATCGATTTCAACATCAATATTTGAAAATGAATATGGATGTAGAGTTAATCAAAGGAGTTAATCAAAATGTGTTAATCAAAATGAGTTAGAGGAGTTAATAGATTAGAGTTAGAGTTAATCGATTAGAGTTGGAGTTAACCAGTTAGAGTTAATCAGTTAGAGTTAATCGATTAGAGTTAAATCGAACTAGAGTTATTCGAATAGAGTTAATCGAACAAGAGTTAGTCGAATATTTGTTATATCGAATAGAGTTAACTAAATTAGAGTTAGTCAGATTAGAGTTATTAGAATATAGTTTATTCGAAGAAAGAGTTATCGAATAAGGTTATTCGAAGAAGAAAATTAATCAAATATAGTTTATTCGAATAGAGAAAGAAATTATCGAATATAGTTTATTCGAAACAAGTTAATCGAATATTAGTTATTCGAAAGGAGTTTATCAAATATTAGTTATTCGAAAGGAGTTTATTGAATATTAGTTATTCGAAAGGAGTTTATCGAATATTAGTTATTCGAAAGGAGTTTATCGAATGTTAGTTATTCGAAAAGGAGTTTATCGAATATTCTTTATTCGAAAGGAGTTAATCGAATATTAGTTATTCCAAAGGAGTTTATCGAATATTAGTTATTCGAAAGGAGTTTATCGAATATTAGTTATTCGAAAGTATTTTATCGAATATTAGTTATTTGAAAGGAGTTAATCGAATATTAGTTATTCGAAAGGAGTTAATCGAACATTAGTTATTCGAAAGGAGTTAATCGAATATTAGTCATTCGAAAGGAGTTAATCGAATATAGTTATTTGAAAGGAGTTAATTGATAAGAGTAAATTAGTTAGAGTTAATTGAATAAAGTTAATCCAGTAGGGTAAATCAAATAGAGTTAATAGAATTGAGTTAATCAAATAGAGCTAACTGATAAGATCAAATCGATTAGAGTTAATCGAATAGTGTTAATTGAATAGGATTATTCGAATATAGGTTATTTAATGAAGAGAGATTATCGAATATAGTTTATTTGAAGGAAAGAGTTATCGAATAGAGATTTATTCGAAAGAGAGTTACATAAGGAAGTTTGTTAAAGATTTAAAAGATAAACTTTGACTATTTTGAAGTTCAAACGTAGTTCTTTTAAGGTCTGAGAGGTAATTATAACCCAACTTGATTGACTTTATTCTTAAATAAGGAATGGTAAGGTTTGATAGTGAAGGTTGGTTAAGTGAATATAGTTGATGAAGGTAATGGTGAATTGGCATAGCGATGTTTTACTTAAACATCTGTTTAAATCCAAGGAATGAGTTTTGGAAATGTTTTCCAAATATAATCAGAGATATTTTCTAATCATAGAAAATGAAATGTTGGATGATAAAGAATACTGGAATGACAGTTATATGTGGAAAGGAGATGGAAATGTTTTCCAATGATTAATAACGTATATTTTCTAAATTTAGAAAATAAGAATTTCTGTATATATATATATAGAAATAGGAAATGGAAAATGAATAAATTAATGATAAATTTATTTAAGAGATAAATGTTGAATGTTGATTGATCGATAAGATTTCCATTTGGAAATAATATCGTTGTTTGCACACATGTTTTTCTTTGATAGTAAATCACAGATTATCAAAGTTTTGACAATTTTTCCGTCGTCAATACAGAGAGACCGGTTGGATTATTATCCGAGAACCACTCCGTATGGGCGTTAGCGTTTCGAATCAAATAGATCGAAGACAAATTGAATACGTAGTTTATACAAGGGCTATTGTATAAATCCTAGGTAGAGATTGCATAGGATGGGTATACTGAATAGTGCCTTCTGTTTGTCCAGTCCCAGGACAACTTGAATGGACGAATGTTTGACAGAGTATATCTGGTAGATCATGTAAGTTGATCGTTTCAAACATATTTACGTTGGAGGCGGAGGAATTCGTTTCTCTTAACTTATACTTGTGGTATTTTTGGGGAAATCAATTGTGATTTAACAGGTATGACGATGTGGCATTCGAAGTAAATGGAGGAGTGATCTGTTAAAAGATACGTTATGACCTCTAGGCTCGTCAACTGGGAAATGACAGAAATCGTGCAGGCAGCATGACTAAGTGGTTCGCAACCAAGTAGGGTATATTGCCACCATCTAGATAATATTCATATTTGTTACTTCTTTCAATTCTGTATCTCCCGGGAATGGTTTTGTTGGTTTACCAACTGTAAGATGACAATATATTCGATACACTCAAGCGAAATGAGTGGTCGGTCATGTGTGGCCGAGTTGCAAGATGTTCTTGTTGAACTCCAGGTTATCGCTTCTATAGTACACTGAGCGGAAGGTGGATCCATACCTTGTCATAGTTGGAATCCATTCCCCAAATAAGAGCCCGCGGTTTTGATTGTATATTATATATGTAGAACGTTAGATGCAAGCGTTTCCACTAAATTGATATCACTTGTATTAGACATTATTATAATATCAGAATAATATTGTTTTACTAATGATTTGGGTTATCGTAACGTAAAACCATCCGTGCTTATGTGTGGATTGGTCTTATGATTATCCTTTGTTTCAAAAGGATTTTGAAAGTTAAATCAAATAATTTGAGTTTACTCACACCACTCTCATGACTGACCCGGAATTTATTTTGTTTTATTTTCCCTAAACTCTTGGGTGTCCAATTTTGTACGGGCAGTCAAGTAGTCTGGATTTACAGATACTTGAAGAGCTGGAGCAAGAGGCTTTAGAATTATATAGCTATGGTTTTTCCGCTGTGTTGTAAGTGTTGTACTTTGGAAATGATATGTATATTCAAGTACATATTTATATTTCAAAGTTATGTTATATATTATATGTTATTCATTCCGCTGTGAGATTCGTGTTACTCTGATGTTGTGTTGTTCTTCTTCTTCTATTCTAAGTTTCTATCTTATCTATTCTCACCCTCTGTTTTTCTTTCTATTATTTTTCTGTTTTCCAGTACAATGTGGGTTGGACTTGTGTTATTTGGTCAGCTCAAATTGGAACGTAATTTCAGGACATTACAGTTGGTATCAGAGCTGATGGTTAAGTGTTACCTTGGCTCTGTGGCGTGACTCATTAGAGATAGGGTTAGTAATACCCTAGATTGAGTTGAGTGTGTATATATGAGTGAACGTATTTTTTATTCAATATAAATTGATTTTATATTGTGTAGTTTTGTTGGTTGAGTTGTGTATGGGTTCTGGTCGATCAATTTGATCCACTGTATCGGTAGGAGTTTCTAAACACTCGAATATGATGAACCGACACAGTATGTTTGACAAGAGGGTTAATGAAATAATTTTACCCAAAGTATATTTTGATATAAAGGATTTATATTGGAATGATTATAATATATTGGATATATTAGTTGTTATAATAATCGAGTAAGATTATTAATTAAATGGTTATGTAAATAACCAATCAAAATTCATATAAGTGTAGTATATGGAATTAGATGGATAAAATTTGAATTTAAATCAGAATTGAAATTAAAACCCTGGAAATTTGAAAGGTGTTTGTAAATGGATTTGAATTGAATATATGAGAATTTTAAAATCCTGGGAGATTTTAAATTGTTTTACCAGCATTGTGAATGGTATTTCGAAATGTATTTCAAAATAGAAGTGTTAGAAATGGTTTTTAAAAGTGATATAGTATTGAACTCACTTTGATCGCTGGGAAATAACTCTGATGATGCTGGCCACATCCTCAGTGCTCATTTTCGAGTTCTAAGTGACGGATTACTACCAAAGATTTTGTTTTGAATATTTTTGAGAAGACAAGTGTTTGAAATCCTGAAAGGGAAGGTTTGACTTTTGATATGGTAAACTGTTTAAAACTCCCAGGAAAGAGCAGTTTGAATTAAAAACAAATTGAGTAGAAATTTGGGAAAGCCAATTGGGAATAAAATAAAGTCAGTTAAGTGGTAACTGAAATTGAATTAGAATGATATCAAGACAAATTGGATTGTGAGATTCGAATTTGAAGTGTAATTTGATAATCAAGTTAAGAGTCGGAATCGAGAATGAAACTCGAGTTTGAAATGATATTTGGCTTGGATATAAGCGAATGATTGTGTTGGAGATAAAAGTGATTTGAGTTTGATTGGGGTGGCATTGGTATCTGCTAAATTAGTAGTAGATGGAAAAGATATAATGATATGCCCGACAAAAAGGTACAAGTTATAGTTCATATGGTATGAGATTTTTATGAGCCGAATTGGCAAGCCGCTTGGATATTTGATTTTCTTTTGGGTGGAAGAAGGCCCAGAGAGGCGTGTTGGAGTTTGAGCTATTGACCAGTACAAAGGAGGTGCTGGCGAAATTTTCGAGTGTTAGAAAATTTTCAAATTTTTTGAAAATTTTAGTTATTCGAAATGAATTAATATTTTAATTGAATTTTATTTATTCAGTTGAAACTGAGGTTAAAGAAGAAAACAAATAAAATTTAACCCAGCAATTGGGTGTTCTTTCTACCTTAGCAATTTCGAGGACGAAATTATTTTAAGTGGGGAAGAATGTAACGACCCGTATTTTACGGTCGAATAATTAATTAATTTAATTATTTAAAATAATGGTTTAGTAGTTTAAAGGTTGTTTAATTAAATAATATTGAATATTTAATTAAATAAAATAATAGAATAATATATTTAATTTCTGAAATAATCAAAAATAGTGAATTGACATTATAATGTGAACTAGACAATTTAAATTATTTAATTCAGCTTAGAATTGAATTAGAATAACGTATATATTATTTTGACGACAGTTGAACGTATAAATTATATTATAATTATAATCGAGCTCGAAATGGCGCGGAAGTTTGCTATTTGGCGATTCGAACTTCAACTGAATATACATGGTCCGTTTTAAATCGGATTTCTGTGAAACAAGAAACGTTAGGAGCAGGTGAAGTATATTTTTCTAGTGGAAGAGAAAAATCGGGATTTCATTGTGTAGATTTTTATTTATGTCCAAATCAAATTTTAGAAAAGTCACTATGGAATTCCTTTATAATTTATAACGATATATAAAAGGAATTTCAATATAAATTGAATATCGATTCAACTGGGATTTGAAATATCGAGTTATAAATCCATTAGAGCTGTATGATATTCTAGTGTGGATATATACGATAATATTTATTTATAAATATTTAATTTAATTATTTTTAAATATATTTATATATTTAAATGGGTTTTTTAGAGCTTTAAAAATAGCCAGTTTCGCAAACGACCTCGGTTTTCGACGAAACTAATTTTGTTTCATCCGCAATATCAGATTATTACTAGATTTCAATACTCGTGCTTTTTGGAGTCATTGTGTGGCCATACGGATTTTTAATGTAAAAAACAGTCAGTATTTCGACAGTTAAAAATACGCTGTGTGAGCGAACGGAGTCGGAATTCGACGAAACCAGTTTTGTTGGGTCCGTAATGTCGAACTCTAGCAGTATGTCCATTTTCGTGATTTTTGGGTATCATGTGTGATCATAGGAATTTTAGAGGATGAATAAAATTGGCAATTGCTTAAAATAAATAATATAATACAATTTAAAAATATTTAAAGCTTCTATAAATATCCCTTAACAATGTTCTAACCTAAAAAAATCATTCGGTGGTCAAACCCTTTTGCGCCATAACTTCTTCCTTCCAGTGAAATATTTGGATCTTCAAAAAGTAATCAAAACATATAGAAATAAAATTCTATGAATCCCAAATCTTATATATTATCGATCCTGGAATGTTTCTCTTCGATCTGGTATGGTTTTTGGTGAGTGCGACGCAAGTCCTGGAGAGTCGAAATGAAGAGCTGTAGACTAGGGTTCAGATTTCTGTTCGATTGGCTCAACATGAGGCCTCAGAGTTGGTGGTAATGGATTGCTCGGTTGAAGGAGCACCTATATTCGAATTCCTGAGTGTTGCGGTTGGGTTTTGGGTGGTGCGACCTCATGGTGTCGCAGTTGAGGTGTCAGGCGGAAATCGAGAAAAGGAGTGTCGAGTATTATGTTTTGGGTATGGTTGGAAAGAGGATATAACGAGATTTACAAAGGTGTTTCCTGTTTTGAATTCGATATAGAGACGGAGTTGCGGTGGAGGTTTGGAATGTGGTAATGGCTACAGGAGGAGCTCTCGCAAGTTGTTGTTCATCGTTTTGGGGAGAAGGGTTTGAGAGGGCCTGGGTTTTTAAAAGGGTTATGGGCAATTAAGGAGGGTGAGGTCCAAGTAAGAAAAGGGATTTAGATTTAGTTTACTTTAAATGTTTATAAACTTCGAAACTGAATAAATTCATCATATGTTAACCAATTTCAGCAAAATAAGATCCGTCGGGATCGTATGGACGGACACTACCCAACGGAACTGACTGGGAGTGGATCGAAGCTCGTTTGAATTTATGGCGAAATAAATTATTTGATTCAAATCAAACAATAGTTTATCGTTCTTTAACTATGAACTGCCAAAGTAAGTAAATCTCACTAACTCTGAACAGCTATATTTTTATAACGTATTTTTAGAACTGATAAACGTTGGTTGATTGTTGGGTGTTGACTGTTTGGTTGAACTACTAGTCAGCTGGTTTAAATTATATATATATATATATATTGATCGTAAAAAATATATTGATGTTGTTTATCAGAATATTTCATGTTGAAATGAAGTTGATGTTAATTATATTGTTTAACATCTGTGATGCAGGGAAACAGGTTCGAGGGATCCAACTGGATTCTTTAACATTTATTTTGCGGTTTTTCATATATTGTAATATATGATGTGATATATAATCTATGTTGATCATGTGTGTTTGAATGATATCGATCATTGTTATTTGGTGTTTTAAATACCGTAAGGAAACCCTGGGATGAAAAAGGAAAATTTCAATAACTATATTAAAATAAAATATTATATAAAATCGAAAGATTTTATATAGAAGGAAGATTTCAAACTGTATATTGAAATAGAATATTTTTAAAATCAAAGGATTTTATATAAAGGAATATTTATAAAATCAAGGGATTTTATAAAGGAAATTATTTGTAAAACAAATATAAAAGAGAAATATTTGTAAAACATTTACAAATAAAATAGAAAGAGGGAATATTTGTAAAACATTTACAAATAGATTTGAAAAGGAGATATTTGTAAAACATTTACAAATAGATTTGAAAAGGAGATATTTGTAAAACATTTACAAATGGAATTGAAAAGGGAGTATTTGTAAAACATTTACAAATAGAAGTGGAAAGGAAATATTTGTAAAACATTTACAAATAGAATTAAAAAGGAAATGTTTATTTAGAAAATAAATAGATTTATAAAAGGGATTTATTGGGAAATGGAAAAGAATGTCATATAAGGAAATATTTGGCAAATGAATAGAATTTTACATCAGGAAAGTTTAGACCCGTGCTTCGCACACGGGTATCACATGATATGGATTTAAAGCAAAGATTTTAAATAGAATCTGTTGTAACCAATAGATCGAGAAGATTAATTTATAAATAATATTTTATATATTTAATAAAATATTTATCATTGGATAAATAGAACATATAAGTTGGGACTTATATAGAGAAGTAAGAATCGATTTCAACATCGATATTTGAAACTGAATATGGACGTAGAGTTAATCAAAGGAGTTAATTAAAATGTGTTAATCAAAGTGAGTTAGAGGAGTTAATTGATTAGAGTTAGAGTTATTCGATTAGAGTTGGAGTTAACCAGTTAGAGTTAATCAGTTAGAGTTAATCAGTTAGAGTTAATCGATTAGAGTTAATCGATTAGAATTAAATCGAACTTGAGTTATTCGAATAGAGTTAATCAAACAAGAGTTAGTCGAATATTTGTTATATCGAATAGAGTTAATTAAATTAGAGTTAGTCAGATTAGAGTTATTCGAATATAGTTTATTCGAAAAAAGAGTTATCGAATAAGGTTATTCGAAGAAGAAAATTAATCGAATATAGTTTATTCAAATAGAGAAAGAAATTATCGAATATAGTTTATTCGAAACAAGTTAATCGAATACTAGTTATTCGAAAGGAGTTTATCGAATATTAGTTATTCGAAATTAGTTTATCGAATATTAGTTATTCGAAAGGAGTTAATCGAATATTATTTATTCAAAAGGAGTTTATCGAATATTAGTTATTCAAAAGGAGTTTATCGAATATTAGTTAGTCGAAAGGAGTTAATCGAATATTAGTTATTCCAAAGGAGTTTATCGAATTTTAGTTATTCGAAGGAGTTAATCAAATATTAGTTATTCGAAAGGAGTTTATCGAATACTAGTTATTCGAAAGGATTTTATCGAATATTAGTTATTCAAAAGGAGTTAATCGAATATTAGTTATTCGAAAGGAGTTAATCGAACATTAGTTATTCGAAAGGAGTTAATCGAATATTAGTTATTCGAAAGGAGTTAATTGAATATAGTTATTCGAAAGGAGTTAATTGATAAGAGTAAATAAGTTAGAATTAATTGAATAAAGTTAATCCAGTAGGGTAAATCAAATAGAGTTAATAGAATTTAGTTCATCTAATAGAGCTAACTGATAAGAGTAAATCGATTAGAGTTAATCGAATAGTGTTAATTGAATAGAGTTATTCAAATATATGTTTTTTGAAGAAGAGAGATTATCGAATATAGTTTATTCGAAGGAAAGAGTTATCGAATAGAGATTTATTCGAAAGGGAGTTATGTAAGGAAGTTTGTTAAAGATTTAAAAGATAAACTTTGACTATTTCGAAGTTAAAACGTTGTTCATTTAAGGTCTGAGAGGTAATTATACCCCAACTTGATTGACTTCCTTCTTAACTAAGGAATGGTAAGGTTCGATAGTGAAGGTTGGTTAAGTGAATATAGTTGATGAAGGAAATGGTGAATTGGCATAGCGATGTTTTATTTAAACATCTGTTTAAATCCAAGGAATGAGTTTTGGAAACATTTTCCAAATATTATCTGAGATATTTTCTAATCATAGAAAATGAAATGTTGGATGGTAAAGAATACTGGAATGACAGTGATACGTGGAAAGGAGATGGAAATGTTTTCCAATGATTAATAACGTATATTTTCTAAATTTAGAAAATAAGAAATTCTGTATATATATATACAGAAACAGGAAATGGAGAATGAATAAATTAATGATAAATTAATTTAAGAGATAAATGTTGAATGTTGATTGATCGATAAAATTTCCATTTGGAAATAATATCGTTGTTTGCACACATATTTTTCTTTGATAGTTAAATCACAGATTATCAAAGTTTTGACCATTTTTCCGTCGTCAATATGGAGAGATCGATTGGATTATTATCCGAGAACCACTCCGTATGGGCATTAGCATTTCGAATCAAATAGATCGAAGACAAATTGTGGACGGAGTTTATACAACGGCTATTCTATAAATCCTAGGTAGAGATTTCCTAGAATGGGTATACGGAATAGTCCCTTCGGTTTGTCCAGTCCCAGGACAACTTGAATGGACGAATGTTTGACAGAGTATATCTAGTAGATCACGTAAGTTGATCGTTTCAAACGTATTTACTTTGGTGGCAGAGGAATTCGTTTCTCTTAGCTTATACCTATGGTATTTTAAGGGAAATCAGTTTGTGATTTGACGAGAATGACGATGTGGCATTCGAAGTAAATGGAGGAGTGATCTGTTAAAAGATACGTTATGACCTCCTGCCTCATCAACTGGGCAATGACAGAAATCGGGCAGGCATCATGGCTAAGTGGTTTGCAACCATGTAGGGTATATTGTCACCATCTAGAGAATATTCATATTTGTTACTTCTTTCAATTCGGTATCTCCCGGGAATGGTTATGTTGGTTTACCAACTATAAGTATTCGATACACTCAAGCGAAATGAGTGGTCGGTCATGTGTGGCCGAGTTGCAAGATGTTCTTGTTGAACTCCAGTGTATCGCTTCTAGAGTACACTGAGCGGAAGGTGGATCCATACCTTGTCATAGTTGGAATCCATTCCCCAAATAAGATCCCGCGGCCTTGATTGTATATTATATATGTAGAACGTTTGATGCAAGCGTTTCCACTAGATTGATATTACTTGTATTAGACATTATTATAATATCAGAATAATATTGTTTTACTAATGATTTGGGTTATCGTAACGTAAAACCATCTGTGTTTATGTGTGGATCGGTCTTATGATTATCCTTTGTTTCAAAAGGATTTTGAAAGTTAAATCGAATAATTTGGGTTTATTCACACCAGTCACATGGCTGACCCGGAGTTTATTTTGTTTTGCTTTCCCTAAACTCTTGGGTGCCCAATTTTGTACGGGCAGTCAAGTAGTCGGGATTTACAAATACTTGAAGAGCTGGAGCAGGAGGCTTCAGAATTATATAGCTATGGTTTTTCCGCTGTGTTGTAAGTGTTGTACTTTGGAAATGATATGTATATTCAAGTACAGATTTATATTTCAAAGTTATGTTATATATTATATGTTATTCGTTCCACTGTGAGATTCGTGTTACTCTGATGTTATGTTGTTCTTCTTCTTCTATTCTAAGTTTCTATCTTATCTATTCTCACCCTCTGTTTTTCTTTCTATTAGTTTTCTGTTTTCCAGTACAATGTGGGTTGGACTTGTGTTATTTGGTCAGCTCAAATTGGACCGGAATTTCGGGACACTACAATATACTTCAATATGTTGATGAGCCACGCCTATATACCATTCTTATTTTATTTTTGTACACATAGGCAAACGGTAACGTACAATATAACATGTACAAAATCCAACCAGTTGCCATATGGTTGAGAACCGGCTATACTGCCATGTTGAGTTATAATAACTTTGACAATTTGGAACAATCCAACATAAGTTCTCATTAAACAAAACACATATGCAAAATGCCGGGGTAGGCACATGCCTACCCCATTTGCAATGGGGCTCTGCCCCTAATATATATATATATATATATATATATGTGTGTGTGTGTGTGTGTGTGTGTGTGTGTGTGTGTGTGTGTGTAACATAAGCTCTCATTAAACAAAACACATTTGCAAAATGCTGGGCTAGGCGCATGCCTACCCCATTTGCAATGGGGCTCCGCCCCTAAATATATGTATGTATGTATGTGTGTGTGTGTATATATATATATATAGGCATAAGTCGGGCAACACCCGTAATAGGTCCATCGTTAATAACTATTAATTTTTAAGCAGGCTATTGTTTATGTAATGAGTATAACAACCCATATTGTTTTGATACCAAAACATTGTTCTTTAAAATGTGCACCTTTTGTGATCATATGGGGGATTTCACTTAAAGTAGAAAGGATAGTATGTTTAAAAGTTTTGGATAATTAGAAATTTATATTAATTAATCAATAAAAATAATATCTTAATGCAATTCCAGTTTTAATAGAATAATTGTGCAGTGCGACAGAAATTACTTGTATATTATTATCAAATATATTGTCGTGTGGGCCTCAACAAGACCAACATTTATTTGTACATTATAGCCCACATTACACTTGCATTTGTTATAAATACAAGTGTATTGTGCGGTCATATTATTCATTCAAGCATTGTAAAATTTCTGAAAAGGATAAAACATCAAAATTTTGTTTCTCCTTTTAAGTTTGATTCAAATCTCTTCCATGATATCATTTTTATAGAATAGACAAGAAACTCATTGCAAACATGTACTATGTTTCTAAGGATTTTCTGCAGTTATGTATAAGTGTAACTAGAATGGGTAATAGGAAATCATTATATGGAGGTTTAATTT
This sequence comes from Allium sativum, assembly GCA_030737875.1. Lineage (NCBI taxonomy): Eukaryota > Viridiplantae > Streptophyta > Magnoliopsida > Asparagales > Amaryllidaceae > Allium > Allium sativum. The sequence continues at coordinate 842,464,459 of CM060926.1, forward strand.
TGGTTAAAAGGTAGAATAATAAAGGGACAGTTGTAGGACTGAAATGGTTAAGGGGAGAAAATTTATAGCCAATTATTTCTGAAATACCTTCTCAATTTCTCTTCCTCACTTCTTTATAATAAGCATATTGCCCCCATTGATTTTTTATTTTTTTAAGGTCATATCCGAGAAATTGAAAGTTGAATGATTATAAAAATTATCTTATTTTCCATCTTTACTGAAATATATGGCATCATTTTCAGTCCAAATGCATACAAAATATTGACATTAATTTTGTTTGGATTATAAGAAAAGAAATTAATAGACCATTTCATACGCCAAGTAACTTGTTCAAACCTCTGATCTAATATAAAAGTTACTATTCAATCAAAGGAAAATAAGAAGCAAGTGTATGGTGTTGTGTTTTTCTCTTTTGTTTTTTAATATTAAAAAAGCAGAACTTGTCATATTCTTTCATATTCTCAAATGTAAATACAAGTATAAACATTTTAACACAACATTTTCCCTGCTTAGCACTGCATCTTCAAACCTATAACCAATTATACATAATCTACCAACAATGACATAATCCAAAAATCAATCATCATCAGGGAAATAAAACATCTTTTATTTCTACCTCAGTGCATATCTAAATATACATCCATATGCATGCTCAAGACTGGATTCCTCAATTGGTTTTTCAATTTTGAATGATTTTCTCTCCATTACATCTGTTCACTCTACCATCGGTCGACTCTGGATGTGATTACACAACAATATAACACGAAGTGTACCAATCCATTGCCATCTTTATTTACTAAAAAGAGGTAACAAGTGAAAAAAAAAACTTTTCGTAAATTACACAATATTCATCATTCATTCTTTAGTGAAAAACTGTCGTATGGTAGGAGGGAAATTGATCCCCACATGCAACCGATGTCTTCAGTTATGAATATGTTGTAATTCATCTAAACTAACTTCAGTATTATTGTTCACCTCAACCACATTCTCCCCCCTCCCCTTTCACAATTACAAACCTCTTGCAAATGGGGCAGATTAACATTTGCTTCATGAGCCATGTATCAATGCATTCCCTATGAAACTTGTGTTCACAACTAGTTAAACTTTCAATTCCTCTCCATTCTCATAATCTGATAAACAAATTGAACATATCTCTATCTCTATATCACAATTTTGATTTATAAATATAAATACCTTATTTCCTTCTAACCGACCTGATGAAGTTAATACAGGATTTGCATGTACTGTGATCGATCTGGATATATCTTGATTGTTTCTGAAGGAAAATGTTTGGCTGGCAAGTGGGAAGAAAAATTTGTACAGGGATTTAAGGACTATGCATAATAATGTAAGACTTACAATGAAAGAAATAAAACGTGAAATTTCTTTATACTGATCACTCATTTTGATTCATTTTACAAAATGAAGGTATAGTGATGTTGAAAAGTAATAGGATTCATATATAATTTTGTGCATGAATGAATGTTTGGTAAAGATTTGCAGAATATGTTGGAAGATATCTATTATTTGCTTATATTAAAATGGAGGACGAATATATACCCTAGGATGAATTTAAGGCATACCTAATATCGTTGTTTATGTATTTTTTGGCAGTGAATATTTACCAGGTTGGAATATTTACCAGGTTGGAATATTTACCAGGTTGGAATATATATATATATATATATATATATATATATATATACACACACACACACATACACACACTAGATCAGTCCCGTGCAGTTGCACGACTGCCTTCAACCAAACATATATGTAATACCGCGCCAAATTACTGTCACATTTCAAATTGATGTTTATTAAGCCAGTAAACAATAACATGACATAATTCCTATAATCATATTCATAAGATACTGGTAAGTGAAGAGCCGCAGAAAGAGTAAATTATTAAGTTAAATAATATTCATTTGGTCAGATTTCAAATAATTATTTTTATTAATGATTCAAATTAGTAGGAAAACATTATTATTGCATATTTTTGTTAGTGTAACAATTAATTTGGTGGGATTAATCTAAAATTGTTTGTTATTTTATACTTACCACGATATATTGTTATATTAATATTATTCTAATGTAAAATTCATTAAACTGGTACGATATATTGTTATATTACAATCTTTATTTACTAAAAAGAAGTAACAAGTGAAAAAATTTATTACCTTTTCATAAATTACACCATATCCATCATTTATTCTTTAATGGAAAACTACCGTATGCTAGGAGGGGAATTGATCCCTACATGCAACTGATGTCTTCAACCATGAATATGTTGTAATTGATGTAAACTAACTTCAGTATTATTGTTCACCTCAACCACATTCTCCCCCACCTTTCACAGTTACTGACCTCCTGCAAATGGGACAGATTAACATTCGGTTCATGAGCCATGTATCAATGCATTCTTTATGAAACTTGTGTTCACAACCAGTCAGAACTCTCAATTCCTCTCCGTTCTCATAATCTGATAAACAAATTGAACACACCTCCTTCTCTATATCACAATCTTGATTTATAAATATAAATACATTATTTCCTTCTAACCGACCTGATGAAATGAATGCAGGATTTGCATGTACTGTGATCGATCTGGATATATCTTGATTGTTTCTGAAGGAAAATGTTTGGCTGGCAAGTTGGAAGAGAAATTTGTATAGGGATTTAACGATTATGCATAATAACGTAAGACTTAAAATGAAAGAAATAAAACGAAAAATTTCTTCATACTGATCACTCATTTTGGTTCTTTTTACAAAATAAGGTATAGTGATTGTGAAAAGTAACGGGATTTATATATAATTTTGTGCATGAATGAATGTTTGGTAAAGATTTGCAGAATATGTTGGAAGATATCTATTGTTTGCTTATGATAAAATGGAGGATGAATTTAAGGCATATGTAATATCGTTGTTTATGTATTTTTTGCCAGTGAATATTTACCGGGTTGGGATATGTAAGAATGAAAAAAAAGGCACTTTACATAAAGGTTTATGTAGTATATAACATAGGGTTGAACTCCATTGAACCGCTGACTCTTGCATAATGTAGTTTGAACAACGTGTTTATCAAAGAATGTAAATTTATGCGATAGGGTGATTAAATTTAATCTTTTTAATAAATAAATTGTTGTTATCAAATTAAAATCACTCAAAGAAACATTGATCAAATAATGAAAAATACCAGAAAACATTCCGAAAATTCTGGAGCAAACGAAAAAAAAAACAAATATTCTAGATTTTCTGCACTTACAGTTCCAAGATTTGCTCTTGACATCAGGAAAATGTAAATTATTCCTAGTAATTCAAAGTAATTTAACCATTGCAGTTTTGAAGTTATGATGCTTCAACTCCATATATTTTCAATATTAATATTCTTTTGTGCAGCACTTAGCATATAATCTATTTATGAAACTGGGTAGAGCTAAGAATTATAGAATTGTGTTTGGTAGTTATTTGAAAACACTGTATTTCGGTTAAGTTCATTATTATCAAATCTATCATTTATTTAGAGTAATATGGATAGAACATGGAATATTTTATGATTTTTAAATTAACACATTGAAATAACAATGAAAATTTACTAAATATAATAGGCTATAAGCTACCTCTCAATGTGGCCACACTTAAAATCCAATTACAGGGGCTCCAAGTGAAAAAGAAAATAGTTTTTCTTTTTCTTTTTTAGGCCTTAGTTTCAAATAAGAAACATAATTGCTAGTTTTGTATAATTTTTCTTGGCAATTTCACTCAAACCATATAATTTCTATCTAAACCGTAAAGTTTACTGAATAGCCCTGGCATTTGAAACAAAGGAACAAATTCTTCATTTTACTGAACAACCAAGTTTTTTAAAAAAACATTTCCACATAGGATAACTATGTGATGTTTTCAATGCACCACGTTGTGGGCACCACGCCGGAACACAACGTCGTGACCTGAGCACATATAGTTGTCCTTATATGTGATGTCTTCAAAATATCACATAAGTACACTGCGTGGTGTTCTAAAAGTACCATGTACTTGCTCTACTAATGGATAGAAATTAACATATGTACATAATATATATACATATATGACATAGAATGTATATTTGTGTTTATAATTCTTTTTGTAGAAATGGGGCTACTGAGAAAAATATTGAATTTGAATAGAATTTTCAATTTTCTTTCGATTCCTTCACTCTCTCCATGTGAACATATATATGGGAGAGCATTTAATAACACACCAAACAGTGCTAGCACCCCTTTAGCTTCCCTACTTACCACTGCACATCTGATTTCTCTGTCCTTCCACTAAACTCTTTCTCTCTCCCTCTACTGCATTATTTTACTTTAAACGAAAGGTGGAAATAGAGAGGCTATTGGGTGCTTGAACACTGTTCACACACACACACACATACATACACATATAAATTAGTGACTGGAGACAAAGTTATTCGGTGAGAGAGAACGGGATTGTATGGCGAAAATCAAGGGAACATTTAGGATGTTGCACTATTTGGGGTGCAACGCAACACTTCTTTATCACCCATCAAATACTTTAGTCGCCCACTCAAAGTGGTCTTTGCGTAATTTTATATTAACCTCAATACCATTATTTTACTTCTACTTCCCATCTTGCAACTGTAAAATCAAGGTTTTATCATCAAATTTTTCGACAGATAACCTTTTTCATCGAATGCTACATCTATACGTATGAATCTAATCAATATAGAGGTGGCTAAGTTGTTGTCAACTTTAATTAAAAGTGGGTTTTCTACTTTTGTAATTTGTGTAACCAAAACTAAGGATAACAAAGTAATGAATATTTGGCTTATCAATTTTGTGGACATTGAAAAGAAAATTCATTATTGTTTAAATCAAAATATCTAATCGTTTCTACTTTTGTTGTTGTTTTAAGAATAAAACAAAAGAGTGAGGTAACTAATTGTAATAGAAAAACTAAGATGTAGTCAAACATAATTAATTAGTTGTACCTTTTCCCAAATAAATTAATAGGAATGCAAAATATTGATTTACATGCTAATTGGTGAAATATAATTACATATCTTAAATCATTAATTCCCAATTTGAATCGAATAAAATATTCTTACTTCTTTTGTATATCTTATCTTCAGCCATTAGCGATTGATGGGGTGGGAAATAATTACGGTTGAAAATAACCACTTGTGTTGTAATAACAAATTATTTGTTTTTTCCAAATAATAACAATTGTAAAAAGTGAAGTACAAAGATACCATTTAATTATAGAATGCGTTGATTTAGCTTTATTGGAATTTCTTTTACCAAAAGTTTTATGTCTAACTTTTCCAGTCCAGACATGAGCATATTTCTCTTCATAAGGAGTCAAATGATCTGCTATGAACTTCAATACTTGGGCGATTTGCCATTAAAAATTATGCAACATTCATGAGTTTTAGTAAGTACTTCCCGGATTAATTATTGCACTAATTAGGTATTATTACCATGATTTAATCATAATTACCATTATCAAGAATTAAACATACTATCCTTTCTACTTTAAGTGAAATTCACCATTTGATTCCTAAGGGTGCACATTTTAAAGAACAATGTTTCAGTTTAAGATTTTCAGTATCAAAACGACATGGGTTGTTATGCTTATTATATAAGCAGTTTACAGACTGCTTAAAAATTAACAGTTACTAATAAAGGGACAGTGGTAAGACTGAAATTGTTAGGGGGAGAAATGCTTATCTGAAAAATAATGTTTAATGAAATTTTATAGCCAGTTGTTTCTGAAATACCTTCTCGATTTCTCTACCTCACTTCTCATAATAAGCATACTACCCCCATTGAACTTTTTTTAAGGTCAAATCCAAGAAATTGAAAATTGATTGGTTATAGAGATTATCTTATTTTCCATCTTTACTGGAATCTATTAATCTAAATACATACAAATAATGCCATAAATTATGTTTGGATTATAAGAAAAGAAATTAATAAACCATTTCATACCCCATGATATTTGTTCAAAACTCTGATCTAATATAAGAGTTACCATTCAATCAAGGAAAATAAGAAGCAAGTGTTTTTTTTTTAATTTCCTTTTATTTTTTAATACTTAAAAAGCAGGACATGTCATATGCATTCATATTCTCAAATACAAATAGAAGTATAAACATTTCAATACGACATTTCTCTTCTTAATACTGCATCTTCAAACCTATAACCAACCGCACATAATCTACCAAAATGACATAATCCAAAAATCAATCATCATCATAATTAAATTGAAGAAAAAAGAAAAAAAAAATGTTGTTACTACGTCAGTGCATATCTAAATATACATCCATATGCATGCTTAAGACTGGATTCCTCCCTAGTTTTTAATGATTTCTCTCCAGTACATTTGTCCACTCTACCATCGGTCGACTCAGGATGTAATTATGCAACAATATAACATGAAGTATACCAATCCATTACACTCTTTATTTACTAAAAAGAAGTAACAAGTGAAAAAAAATACCTTTTCATAAATTACACAATATTCATCATTATTTATTCTTTAGTGGAAAACTATCGTATGCTAGGCGGGGAATTGATCCCTACATGCAACTGATGTCTTCCGCCATGAATATGCTGTAATTCATCTAAACTAACTTCAGTATTAGTGTTCACCTCAACCACATTCTCCACAATTACCGACCTCCTACAAATGGGACAGATTAACATTCGGTTCATGAGCCATGTATCAATGCATTCTTTATGAAACTTGTGTTCACAACCAGTCAAAACTCTCAGTTCCTCTCCATTCTTATAATCTGATAAACAAATTGAACACAACTCCTTCTCTATATCACGATCTTGGTCTATAAATAAGATTACATTATTTCCTTCTAACTGACCATATGAAGTTAGTGCATGATTTGCATGTACTGTGATCGATCTGGATATATCTTGATTGTTTCTGAAGAAAAATGTTTGGCTGGCACGTTGGAAGGAAAATTTGTATAGGGATTTTAGGATTATGAATAATATTGTAAGACATAAAACGAAAGAGATAAAATGAGAAAAAAATTCTTCATATTGATCACTCATTTTGATTCCTTTTACGAAATGAAGGTATAGTGAAGGTGAAGAGTAATTGGATTTATATTCAATTTTGTGCATGAATATATTTGGTAAAGATTTGCAGAATATGTTGGAAGATATCTATTGTTTGTTTATGATAAAATGGAGCATGAATGTGTACCCTAGGATGAATTTAAGGCGTATGTAATATCATTTTGTATGTTTGGGCAATTGACAGTGAATACTTACCTAGTTGGGATATGTAAGAGTGGAAACTTAAAAAAAAAAAAAAAGGGTTTCTATCCTATACTATAATTACCGAGTTAGTTTTCCTGAGCGCACAAGCAAGGGTATTGTTACTGACACTCCACTTTTGATGAAGGGACGTCACGCTTGAAGTTCTGCAGATTTGAAAATTTAGGTTTGAAAATCGAAAAAGAACCACCGAGAATGATAAAAATTGGAATAACTAGAAGCAATCTTAAGCCTATTTTAAACCGAAGCGTTGCGTGCCTAGGTTTTCTCTATCGTTCCCACTCGCTTCCACGTTTATTTTCCCTGATTCCTTCTCTCTTCCCTCTTCGATGCACGTGCCTATTTTTCCCAAATAACTCTTAGATCCACCGACGTCGATGTGACGCCTGTCTCTGTGATCCCCCCTTTTCATTTCTCCTTGCATCCTAATACTGGTTAAATTTTCCATGTTTCATTTCCTCTTCGATGCCCGTGTTTAATTACTTCTTCCCAATAAATCTCATATCCATCGACGTCGAAATCAACAGCAATTCGCCTCCTTCATTGTGTATGTGACGCCTTTCTCCGTGATTCCCCCTTTTTTCATTTGTCCTCGCATCTTATACTCATTAAGGTAATTTTCAGCACTTTGCCTCTGTTGTTACCTTAATTATTATTGATTTCAAACATTTAGTGTAGTTCATCCCTTTGTAGCAAACCTAATTATTGGTTTGTATATTTTATATCTTCTACTGTTCATTCTGTATTTTTTTTATTTCTTTGCACAAAATGAGTTTTAGCATCTATTATTACAAAACATCCATTTATTTATCTTAATGGATAATATTATTTTACTATTCTGCTGCATGCTACTGGCGTATGCAAAAATCTATTTTGCTGAAATTGAGTTTGAAAGGTGAAGAAAAATGTTCTAAAATTAGTCAAAAGGTGTTTTGCTTCATTGTGTTAGGAAAATATAAATCATCCTTCTATTTGCTCCACCATCCCTCCACTCTTCTTAGTATCAAATTCGCAAAATACAGTTTATTGTTTTTGAACTTAATGGATAAATTTAAATCATCCTCAAATATGGATCTCACTACCTAGCCAAAAAAATTAATGAAAGTTTCTTAAATTATACCTAAAAGGTAACAGCCCGCACCTCCGTTCATGCAAAATATTGTCTTCAACTTAACCACCGGGTTTTGTTCCTCAAAAGGTCTCGGCATTTGTAAGAGATGAGCTCTACTATATAAGTACTCACTTCACACAGGCTTCCACGATGTGAGACTTAGGGGTGTTACATTCTTCCCTCTTACAGAGCCCAACGTCCCTGTTGGCTCACAAACACCTCACCCAGGCGTTGTGGTCCACACAGGAGCCACAATTCCGGCTGGGTATTGGTTCTTATACCACTGTAACAGCCCGCACCTCCGTTCATATAAGATATTGTCCCCAACTTAGCCACCGTATAGGTATGGGTTTTGTTCATCAAAAGGCCTCGACATTTGTAAGAGATGGACTCTATAAGTACCTACTTCACACAGGCTTCCACGATGTGAGTTTTAAGGGTGTTACATAAAATTCTAAGATGTTTCATATAAAAATGGATTGTTGGTGACTTGGCTTATTCTTTTAATCATTGTCCAATCAAGTTTCATAACTATACCACCAATCAACATGAATGTTTTTAAGACTATTCGACATCTAAAGTATCAAACCATCTGCAAAGTTGATTTTATATTAATGCTTTCAAAATAAATGAAATTATTTTTACAGATTTATGTATAAAATTTGCTATTTGACAATTGGCAAACTGGTTTAATCCAAAATTTTATGCACGGTAAATAGCAATAAATTGCTAAAACGTTTTTGTTTCCTATGCAACCAGTTGTTGTCAGTACTTGTTATCTTCACGAGACATTCCTTTATCTCCGATGATAGTTCAAAGTTAACAGTGCTGCTTTAACTGACAAAAAAAAAAAAAAAAAAAGATTTATTTTTTATTTTTTATTTTTTTATTTTTTTTGCAAGGATTCGGTTTCTACAGTACAATAGCTATTGGATCTCGCTGCATTTATTATAACGTGCTGCTGAGACTACATGTATTAACATTACAACCTTACAGGAGATACGTAGGAACTAACCATTTCGAACAAAATATCATGAGTTGTGTTTGAAGCAAAATAAACATAATGTATACCGTGAATCTGGGACACACTAATGCGTCATTTTCTTAAATAGGTAAACATCTTAAACATAGTAGCCATGAAACATCAAATTGAAACATGTTTGTACATTGTTTGAGATTAATTTGATTAGCATAGTTGGACATTAGTTATAATTCATGTCATTGATCAGGATGTGTAAAAATGTTTGTGCATGCAAACTTTGGTTCTAGAAAGATTATCACTGTATTTTAATTAACCTATCATTTGGATAAAATAGTTGGAAAACACTATGGTTGAACATGGTAGCATCTATCATATTAAAAAACAAAGGCCCTTTTTTTGATAAGAAACATAAGCTAGAATCTTATAGAAAAAACTACAAGTGATATTTCAAATTATTTATTTTTACTAGGTGGATTCACTTTATAAGTTTTTTAATCAACATGATGCATATGGTTCAGCCGTATGAAGTGGTGAAAAGGAACAACCAAAAGTATTCATGAAATTTTCTTTGACAGCTGACGATGAGTATCATCTCTCCCTGGGTAATTTACTTTTAATTGACTGTATCAGTTTTGATAACTATTTAGTTATTTGGCTTCTCTTAATTAATAATTGCTAAGAGATGTATAATACTTTATTTGCCACTGCCTTGAATTTGAATTTTGAACTTCTTAACTTGACTAAATTATCTAATTTTACTCTTAAGACAAAATGCATGTACTTTATCATGTGATTGTTTCAGTTCTCATCTTTACCATGCATGATTAGTATTTGGGTTTTTCATGTAATACCCGTATAGAAGTCATTCTTACATTTAGTCAAATTTTTTAATAATTCATCTGTTTGAAACATGTTTGAAACATTTTTCCAACACAATTACAGGGAAGAATTTCACTGATTTTGGAAAAAAAAAATCTGGAATTTACATTCTATCTCGGTCTACATATTACATTATTGTGGAGGCGAAAAAATAAAAGGGCAGGGGTTTAGTTCTCTAAGAGGGAAATTCTGTCGAACTTGGTATAAATCAATCTGTAAATATAGAAATCCGATGTAAAAAATGGTTGACCACTAACCAGAGGATCTACATATATTTGGAAGGATGCTGCAATCAAAACACATATTCCAGACTTAGTAAAAAAAAAAAAGGTTAAATAATAGAGTAATACACAAAAGGCTAAGGTAACATGGCTACAATAGGAAGATATATAAATTACATGCCAGAACAATATCCAATGGAACTATGCATACATGCTAGAAGCAATAAAAGAAGAGGAAAATTTATATTTTTATATTTCACAAATTGATTCAACAGCTATATATCTTCGTGCTCGCAGAGGGATTATAGAGGAAAAGAGACCACATTTTCCACCATAGCCAATAACGATAAAGTAGATAAAAAATGGAGTTACATGAAGATAAAGATCCTCTACCCGATGGTATAAGTTCTTAATTTATGAAGCTGCATTGGTATATGACATGCAATATGGCTTACAAATGCTATGCTACTTTGCCTTGAGGAGTAAGGTCACATTTTCATTTCACTTCTGCCAAAAGTAGAAAGAGCAACCAGCATGATAGAATATAGACCAAATTCTTGTTGTACGTAACATGTACCATAAACTGTTGAGCTCGAAATTAGTATAAACTGTTTATAGTGTATATAAACTTAAGCAGGCATAAGTCGGGCCACACCAGTTAGTAGGCCCATCTTTAATAACGGTTAATTTTTAAGCAGGCTATAAACTGTTTATGTAATGAGTATAACAACCCATATTGTTTTGATACTGAAGATCTTAAACTGAAACGTTGTTCTTTAAAATGTGCACCCGTTTGTAATCGTCTGGTGGATTTCACTTAAAGTAGAAAGGGTGGTATGTTTAAAAGTTTTGGATACTTAGAAATTTATATTAATTAATCAATAAAAAGTATATCTTAATGCAATTGCAGTTTGATTCAAATCTCTTCCACTAAATTATTTTTATAGAACATATATACAAGAAACTAATTGCAAAGATATACTAAGTTTCTAAGGATTTCCTGCAGTTATGTATAACTAGAATGGGTAATAGGAAATTGTCATATGGAGGTTTAATTTTGGTTAAAAGGTAGACTAATAAAGGGACAGTTGTACGACAGAAAGTGTTAGGGGGAGATATATATGCTTATGACAAGTATTTTTTTTAATGAAAATTTGTAGCCAGTTGTTTCGGAATTACCTTCCCAATTTCTGTTCCTCAGTTCTTATAATAAGCATACTGCCCCCACTGAACTTTTTTTAAGGTCAAATCCGAGAAATTGAAAGTTGAATGATTATGGAGATTATCTTATTTGCCATCTTTACTGAAATCTATTGCATAATTTTCAGTCTAATACATACAAAATATTAACATTATTTCTGTATGGTTATATGAAAAGAAATTAATAGACTATTTCATACCCCATGAAACTTTTTCAAAACTCCGTAATCTTTGATCTAATCTAAGAGTTACTGTTCAGTCAAGGAAAATAAGAAGCAAGTGTGTGTTTTTTCTCCTTTACTTTTTTAATATATGAAATAAAGGACTTGTCATATGCATTCATATTCTCAAATATAAAATGGAAAATAGGGAGAATGACAAATAGAAGCATAAACATTTCAACACAACATTTTCTCTGTTTAGTACTGCATCTTCAAACCTATAACCAATTACACATAACATACCAACACAATGACATAATCGAAAAATCAATCATCATCGTGATTAAATTGTAGAAAAAAGGGGAAAAACATCTGTTATTTCTACCTCAGTGCTTATCTAAACATACATTTATGTGCATGCTTGAGACTTGATTCCTCTCCAGTTTTCTCATCTTTTAATAATTTTCTCTCCATTGCATCGGTTCATTCTACCATCTATCGACTATGGATATAATTACGCAATAATATAACATGTAGTACACCAATCCATTACAATCTTTATTTACTAAAAAGTAGTAACAAGTGAAAAAAATACCTTTTTCATAAATTACACAATATTCATCATTTATTCTTTAATGGAAAACTATCGTATGCCAAAAGGGGAATGGATCCCTACATGCAACTGATGTCTTCCGCCATGAATATGCTGTAATTCATCTAAACTAACTTCGGTATTATTGTTCACCTCAACCACATTCTCCCCACCTTTCACAGTTACCGACCTCCTACAAATGGGACAAATTAACATTCGGTTCATGAGCCATGTATCAATGCATTCTTTATGAAACTTGTGTTCACAACCAATCAAAACTCTCAATTCCTCTCCGTTCTCATAATCTGATAAACAAATTGAACACATCTCCTTCTCTGTATCACAATCTTGATTTATAAATATAAATACATTATTTCCATCTAGCTGACCTGATGAAGTTAATATAGGATTTGCATGTATTGTGATCGATCTGGATATGTCTTGATTGTTTCTAATGAAAAATGTTTGGTTGGCACGTTGAAAGGAAAATTTGTACAGGAATTTAAGCATTGTGAATAATATTATAAGATATAAAACGAAAGTGAAAAATTGAGAAAAAATTTCTTCATATTGATCACTCATTTTGATTCATTTTACAAAATGAAGGTATAGTGAAAGTGTAGAGTAATAGAATTTATATTCAATTTTGTGCATGAATGTATGTTTGGTAAAGATTTGCAGAATATGTTGGAAGATATCTATTGTTAGCTATGATAAAATGGAGGATGAATGTATACCATAGGATGAATTTAAGGCGTACGTAATATCATTATGTATGTTTTGGCAGTGAATATTTACCTGGTTCGGATATGTAAGAGTGGAAACTTTAAAAAAACGGACAATTTATATAATATACTCCATAACAAGTTGGTTAGACTCCATAAGGCAAAATGTCGAACCAGTGACTTCTTGCATCATGTAGTTTGAACAAAGTGCTTGTTAAAGAACGTAAGCTTATGCGATAAGGCGATTAAATTCAATCTTTTTAATAAATAAAGTGTTATCAAATTAAAATCACTCAATGAAACATTAATCAAATAATGAAAAATACCAGAAAGCATTCAGAAAATTCTAGAGTAAAGGGGAAAAATTCCAGTTTTTCTGCATTTATATTTCCAAAACTTGCTCTTAACTTCAAGAAAATGTAAATCATTCCTAGTGATTCAAAGGAATTTAACCACTGGAGTTTTGAAGTTAGGATGATTCATCTCTATACATTTTTACTATTAATACAGCATTGTGCAGTGCATAACATATAATATATTTATGAAATTGACTAGAGCTGAGAATTATAGATCGAATCGTGTTTTGTAGTTATTTGAAAACACTGTATTTTAGTTAGTTCATTATTATCAAAATGTATCATTTATTTAGAATAAGATGGATAGAACTTGGAATATTTTATGCTTTTTATATTAATACAATTAAATAACAATGAAAATTTACTGAATAAAACAGGCAATAAGCCACCTCTCATCATGGCCACACTTAAAAACCAATTACAGGGCTCCAGGTAAATAGGAAAATAATTTTTTTTTGTTTTCTAAACCTTATTTTCTATTAACCGGTCTTTTGGTTCGGCTACCAAAAACACTACGGACACACTCGACTCAGTCCATCGCGTGGTACAAAAGGTCGAGGTGTCGCCAAGATACTCAAGACTCAGGCTTGGGAAAGTCATGCGAGTATGAACCTCACAAAACCTCAAAACTCCCGCTAGCCTAAATTTTGTATCCCGCACAATACGACTCCCGAGTTCCATATCAACTCCGACTACTCTCCACCAACCGAACTTCGCATCCCAGCTCTGGGATGCGAATTCATATCTCGTCCGCCCCGGGATGCGAATTCGTATCCCCACAGCGCCGGGACGCGAATTCGCATCATTATAGCTCCGTGATGCGAATTTGTGTCTCATCACCTCCGAGAGGCGAATTCGTATCCCTATAGCTCCGGGATGCGAATTTGTATCCCATCAACTCTGAAAATTCGGGCCTGGCCGCTTTCATATCCCCTTGGAGACAGGTTAGCACCACGTGGGAATCAGGCAAAAAGACCTGATCGACATGGGCTGATCAACCAAAATCCCAAACCGAGAACCTGGGTTGGAGTTCGTATCCCCACTTGGGATGCGAAATTTTGTATCCCACCCTAGATGCAAAATTTTGTATCCCAGCCTGAGATACGAAAAATCATAACATTGCTATGGCAAGGATTTCCCCTTTTTATCAGTTATTTTGGCTTGTGCACACCGTGTTTTCTGCTGTTACCAACAAAGTGATTTGGCAAGTGTCAGACACATGCCGATCACCCAAAAATAGCTGATTAACACATGTTGATCGCCTATTTTTGGGTGAGACTTCAAGATACAAATTTTGATCTGTAGACCCCATTTCTCGCCTACTTGACCCACTTATTCTCTTGGATTCCCGAGAGAAGTACTCCTACTCCTTCTCTCAAGAGTGTAATTCTTCACCCAAACTCCCGAGAGAAGAATTCTCACTCCTTCCCCCCAGGAGTGATAACTCTTCTCCCATAACCTATAAGTACTCCTTGACCTCACACATGAGAGAGGTTGGCATCTGCTTGGCACCTTGCAAGGACCTTGGACACCATGCATTAATAGCTTTTTTAGCTTTAGGGAAAAAGAATTAACTTTTTCTTAAGACTTCGGAACTTCTCGACACCGCTCGGACCTCGGAACCTCCCAACACTGCCTAAACCTTCGAACTTCCCGACAGCTCTCGAACAGCAAGACATCTCGACAACAAGGATTAATATAACTTGATTAATCGTTGTAACTACTTGAAATAATGTCTACCATTGTACTTTCTAAGTGGTGAATAAAATCAGCAAAGCCTTAAAAGTGGATGTATGTTCAATTTGAACCGAACCACTATAAAGTACTATGTTATTTACTTCGCGCACATTACACCGCATCTCGCATAAATTTCCGCTCTAGACATTAGTTTCAAAAATTTGGAAATCTCGAGCGTTGGCGACCACTTTTCGGCGTCAACAGTTTCAAATAAGGAACATAGTTGCTAATTTTGTATAATGATTCTTTAGCAATTTCTCTTCAAACTGTAGATTTTGTTGAGTAGCCCTCCGCATTTGAAACAAACGAACAAATTCCATATTTTACTAAACAACCATGTTAAATAAAAAACATTTCCATATATGGTAACTATGAGACGTTTTCAAGGCACCACGTTACGGGTACAACACCAGGACACAACGTGGTTCCATGAGCACACCATGTAGTTTCCCTTATATGTGAGGCCTTTAGGATATCATGTAAGTACACTGCATGATCATCTGAAGGAACCATGCAGTTACTCTGCTGATGGTTATGTTATGAAAAATGCGCTTAAGCGATTTTTCAGCTACATCGCTTAATTTTCTGAAAATGGAAGACATTAAGCGATTAGCGCTTAAGCGCGTCTTTTTAGTGCTTAATAGTGCTTCACTTAAATTTAAGCAGTTGTATAGCAGTATTAAGCGATGACTTATTTGTATAATAGTTAAGCACTGCTTAAGCGTTGCGCTTAAATGTCGCTTAATTACCTGTAGGCATAGGTTGGTTGGTCATGGATCTAACGCTTAGGTAGCGCTTAAGCATTGCGCTTAAGCACTGCTTAAGCGTTGCGCTTAAGCGTCACTTAATTACCTATATGCATAGTTTGGTTGTGCATGGATCTAACGCTTAGGCAACGCTTAAGCACCGCTTAAGCATGATTAAGAAAAGTGAGCCAATCATCGTCTTTCCTCTCTTAGCACTTAATATAATATATGTGTATATATACATATATAACATAAAAGGGATATTTTTTTCTATAGCTCTTTCTGTAGAAATGGGGCTACCGAGCAAAATGTTGTATTTGAATAGAAATTGCACTTTTCTTTTGATGAGAGTAGATAATAAGAGCTTTAAAAATGGAAGCAAACATGGTATAACCAAAAACACTGGATACACACACACACACATACACGTGGGGGGGGGGGTGCAGAATTTGAAGTAAGGACAAATTTTGGAAAAAAAAAAGTTAAGTTGGAACATCAAATTTCCGTTTATGGCTGATGGACAAACTTTTGAAAGAAAAAAATAGGTTGAAAGACAATCCTAAATATAACTAGTATTTTATACAATGTAAAATTAAATATAATAATTTGGGTTTCATTCGATTTCTTTGCCATCAATGGCGATAGGGTACCAAGCCCTTTTTTCTTCTTCTCTCCACGTTTTTCATCCACTCTCTGCCTCCACACACCAAATTGATTCACTCTCTTCTTATCCTCTTATCTACCCTGATTTTTTCTATATGGCGATGGAATCGAATGACGGTAATTTTTCAGATCTAACTTGCTTCCCTTCTCCAACTTCCCATTTTCACTTAGTTTCAAGTCTTTCCCGTTAACTACAAATCCAACTCTCAATGATAAACCCTTCTTCCACTATGCATGGTGGCCACCTCCATGTCTCCACTAGCTCTCTGTCTCGCTTTGCTCCTTTCTTTCCCTTAATACAATACCCTATAATGTGCTTCACTAGGTCCTCTGGCCATTTCGTTCTACACTTTGGCATGAGTTCATTATCCGATGCAAGTCTGACCGTAGTCAAGTGGGTTGGGTATGGGGTTTGGGTCTGTTCTGAGTTTAGTTCGGTAGATGGTCTATGTAGCTGTGATTTGGTTTCGACTTGCATAGTTCTGGATTGTTCTGTATCTTCCTGGAGTTGACATGCTCGCAGCAACTTCTCGCTTTGGTAATGTGTCGCGTTTCACTCTTGAGTTGTGATGGGCCGTAATGAGCTTGATATTTAATGTGGGTATGTTTTTCATCTTAAGGATATAGATATGTTAATTGTTTGTTAGTGTTGGTTTTTGTATATTGTGTTGGGTTTTTGGAAGCACTGCCTTGGTTGTTGGCGAAGTTTGGCTATGTTGACCACTGTTTGAGTGAGTGCATACAGTTTTGCTTGGAGATCAACTGACTTAGCATATTGGTGAGGCTTTTAGCTCTCAAATTTATGAGTTTGTTTGTTTTTCGTTTTACATTCTTGTGTGCATTCATTTGGTTGTTGGTCTATGGCTAATGCTAGTGTCATTTTCATGTTATGTTATGGTGTTGGTTGTTGGTTTCAGGTGTGTGTGGTTGGCCTTGCTCGACCATCTTCTGCTTTGGCAAACAGAAGAATCGGTCATGCTCTCAATCTACCAAAGTTTTGGAAGTTTGGTCATTAGGTGTTCTAGTTTCATATGCTTATTGTACTACAGCTATGCAATGTTCATGCAAAAGGCGGTAAATTTGAAAGTTGGGTTTACCCCCATGTGTTTCTTTTTGGTCCACTGCCAGTACAGCTGTTGGATCTAATGTTGTGAAGCTTGGAGCTCTATGCTATGCTATTGTGCAAGTGGGGTGATGTATCAGTATGTTGCCTTTCTTGTTGTACTTTTGTAATGTGTGCATTTGAAATGTAATTCCTACCTTCCTGCGTGGAGTGTCTTGGGATAGGAAATCCATTATAGTCTAGTATCTCAACTAGCTCCTGTACTATAATCTAGATTAGATTTAGTGGACGAACCACTATAAATGTCATATGTAGTGGATGATCCACTTTAAAAACTGAAATAGTACTCTGGCAATCTACCAAACTCATATAACTATTTTAAATATTATCTACTATAATAATAAGTGGTACGGAAAAATGAAAACAATGTTAGTTATATTTAGTACTTTTCTTTAGGCTATTTTCTTGCAAAGTTTGCCCTTTAGTCTGAAGATGAAACTTGATGTCCTTCAGCATAATTTATTCCTAAAGTTTGTCCTTCTTTCTCTTTCTATATATATATATATATATATATATATATATATATATATATATAGGCTGAATACTCTGTATAATATATATATATAGCATCCTATTTTTAGGCACATTTATAATGATATAAATTAGTGAGTAGAAAGAGTATTCGGTGAGAGCACTACTACAAAAGTGGACATATTCGACACTAATTTGTGTGCTTGCATGAAAAGTGTGGCAAAAGCTACGCTTTCTTTGATCTTCTGCAACAATATTCATATGTTGTTGCATTAGACATGAATGCACTATTGCAGTAGGAATTCTAGTGTTTTGACGTGTAAGATCAGTTAAAAACATAGCTTTACATATATACAATCCGGCTCAGCGATCAACGTTATCAGCATAAACAAAACCCCAACCGTAGATGTATGATTAATCCAACGGTTCAAACCAATCTATGGTTCTAATGATTCTAAACATTATCCATCATCCAATCAATGACAGCCACGTCATTGCATTCTTTTGATGAAATTTTGGCACAATCTTCCCCCTTCACGAAATGATGTAAAAATAATCTGGTCTTAAATCATTCTTCTTCTCTATCATCTAATCGTTCTTTCCCCCTTTTTACTATTGACAAAAATTTAAACCTTAATTCACGTCAGTATCGCTCCTCTCCTCGACATTAAAGTTTATTCCGAAAAGGTTGAATCTTTGACATGCTTTCTAGCTTTGATTTCTCAGGGCGTTGACATCGCCAGTTATTTCCCTTAGGTTCAGTTTAGATAGCACCGGGAATTAGTTGTGCTTAATATATATTAGATTATAAGTAATTAGTTCATTTGTTACACTTTGGAAAACCCATTCACTTATGAGTAATTAGTTGCATGGACATCCCAGACTCAGGAAAACTCATTTGCTTATGAGTAATTAGTCGGTGAAAAATTAGATTATGAGTAATTAGTTGTGATTTGACCATTGATTTAGGATTTGGGATTATGCTGAACTGACACGCCCAGTTGGTAGCGAGCATCAAAAGGCAGCAAAAGTATCATAAAACAATCATACATAAAACATAATTTAATACATACATATAGAGACACCAAAAAAATGACATTAGTAGCATTAGTTCATACCAGATCAGGGCTTTGCGACTATGGAACTTCCAACAGATTCGTTAGGGCTTTGCGGCTGTGGGAGAGTCAGTCCGAAGTGAGAAGCCGCATGTGATCGACCTGCAGCATCAGGACAAGGGGTGAGATAGTTTGGCCAATCATATTCCATGTCCCTATCAGGTTGAGGAGGTGAAGGAAGAAAAAGTCGTGACTGATGAAGAGGGAAATAAGCTTCCTGATCAATTTCCAAGTCTACCCACTGATCATTCCTCTGGTTATCAACATGTATGTCATGGGTAGCTTCAGGAAATAAGCTTGGCCAGGGGGGCAGCAAAGCAGCTTCATGTATCATCGCGTCAAATATTTCATCTGAATCCATTTCCACTCTATGATCACACAAGCATAGAACCACTTGTTTCTCCATATTGCTCACAAAAAGAAGTTCAGGCCTTGTTCCAGGATGAGCATGGGTATATCGTTGAACCTTAACGAGGTGAACCTTGTTTTTGAATTGAGAAGTAAAAGTATTGATAGAACCAATGCCTTCATAAAATTGCAGTTTCTGGTAGAAAGATCTATGGGCAACATGAGACTGGTCACAGTCGTCAATTGCAAGCACATGTCCCATTGGCTTCATTATTTATTCAACAGTAGGAACCTTTTTTTTAGGAACTAGGGAAAGCCATCAACTTTAGCCCATGATTCCACTTCTAACGCTAGTTCAGGCTCAAATTCTTCATCAGACCATGCATGCAGGTAAATAGCACCTCCAGGTTTTGTAAAGACTTTCAACATTAGCGCATGATCACGCTTACTGTAAGATAGGCATGATACTAGAAAAGAGTTATTGAGTATTACCCGCATAGGCTACGCATTATGATTCAGAGTCACCTGAAGCGTGTGATGCACATATTCAACATTCCAATGTCCTTTAAGAACAGTGGCAGTGATGTATAGCCACGAGTCCTCCATTGATTTTTCTTCTGAAACTTTCGAAGTTTGGGGTTTAGGGGATATGGAGGTGGTGATGGTTCTGAAGCTTGAAAGGATATGCGAGGGACCCACCGTAGGGTGTCACAAAATATGCGAACTAGAAATGTTATGCACAGAAAATGAAGCATACTGAAAGTGCTTATTTGTTGGGCATCGCTGGCACGAATGACCAATGGTGAATGGTCAATTGTTATAATTGTATGCATAAGATTTAGTTAAGATGGCCAGATGGTTCATTGCTATGATATATTTTTGTGACATACATGCACAGACGCACTTATCAAATAACTTGTGAAAATCAATTGCAGGACCTGAAATGACGAGGAGAGATACAGCTGGCAAGTGGAGGACCTGAACTGACGTGGAGAGATACAGTTTCTGGTTCATGGCATTGTTACTTTGTAGAATGCATTCGATCGTATGTGTTGGCACTTGTATTGAAGGCGGTATGTGTTGGCACCTGTGGTATGTAGAATATACGAATTGTACTTTTAAATTATGTATTTGATCATTTATGTTGGCACTTGTGGTATATTTGAAGAATTGGTATGGTATGTAGAATATTTTTGATGGTTTGAATGTGATGATGAATGTTCTGGATGTGTTTCTTCTATGTACGAAACTGGTATTGCAAAATTTATAATTAAAGCGTTGTATCTTACTTCTTTTACTATTGCATTTACTTTTTTCCTAATGTTATGTTTCAAGATAATGGTGTTACATTCCATAATAAGTGGTGTTGCATTACATAAAATAGTATTCATTCCACATGGCACATGGACCTCATAGCTGACGTGGCATGTGACATATGGTTAGTTGACATGGAGAGCTGACGTGTCGTGTGACACGTAGGTAGCTGACGTGGTCCCACTATCGTGACCTGGAATCCTGGCTCTAACTAATCTTGAGCAACACTGAATATTGTTGCATTAGTCCAAATAGTGTTGCATTACGTCTATAATGCAACACTTTCTTTCCGTGGCATTAGATGGGATCAAGCGTTACCTTAGAGGGCTAAGGCAACGGCCGCGGATGCCACGCCCTTCCGGTGTTGCCTATTTGAAAAAAAGGGTAAATTGCAATGCTTTTTTTATCTAAGGCCATATAAAAATTGTGCCGAATTTTTCCACTTTTGTAGTAGTGGAGATAAAGGATATTATACGGTGAAAACAGCGGGAAGTTTAGGGTGTTGCACTATTTGGGGTGCAACGCAACATTTATTTATCAACCATCAAATACTTCAGTCACCCACTTAAACTGATCTTCGCATAATTTTATATTACTTAAATACCATTATTTTTCTTCTTTCTATCTGCTAACTATAAAATCCATATTTGTCATCTAATTTCTCGATAGGTAATCTTTTTTCATCGAACGATATATCTATACGTATGAATCTAATCAATTTTGTGGTGGCTAAGTTGTTGACTTTAATTAAAAGCATATTTTCTACTTTTATAAATTGTATAACTAAACCTAAGATTAACAAAGTACTGAATATTTTTGTAATGACCCGGTGGGAATTCGACTCCTAAACTCTGATAATAATACAAAACACGTATTATTTGCCAAAACTCAAGTATCGAAAACACCAGATAGTTATTTGAAAGAAACTAGAGGGTGAGATAAGAAAGAAAGAAATATTATAATAAAAGAAGAAGAAGAACCATCACAACACAGAGCCTCACATCGCATCGAAACCAAATATAGTATAAAAATAAATCTTTATTGAGAGCTTTAAAAACAATTACAATCATCAGAGTACATCAACACATCTGGACAGTTATAATACCCTGTCCTCATATACAACACACAATAGAATAGTATCTATGAAATATCATACGTCTGGACTCTTCCAGCTCGTATCTTCACAGCGTCCAATAACCTGAACATGTACAACCCGGTCTAACCCGAGCATTTACAAAATGTCGGATCTGTTTGGTGAACCACAGTGAGAAAAACACACTAAGTTTAAAGGTATCATCCAACTTGATTTTAACGTCAAAATCTTTTCAAAAGCAAAGGAAAATCGTAAGACCAAATCTATACATAAATACAGACGGTTTTTACCTGACGATAACCCAAAGCATTTTTGGAAATCATATCTTCTCTGATATTATAATAATGTCTAAATACAAATAAATATCATTCTAGCAAAACGCTTTCATCTCTCGTTCTACATATATAGTTTAAAATCAAAAACCACGGGCTCTTATTGGAGAATGGATTTCAACTGGTAAGGTATGGGACCACCCTCCGACAGTGTATCTCAAGAGACGAATACACCGGGTTCCACAAGAATATCTTGCTACCCAGGCTAAACATGACCGGCCTCTCATTTCGCTTGAGAGTACCAAATGTATTGTCACCTTACGGCTTTTTTCGCGACCGCCGTAGTTCCTGGGAGAGACAGAAATGAAAAGAAGTAATAAATTTGAATATTCTCTAGATGGTGACAATACACCCTTTTGATGGGTGCGACCCACATAGCCATGCGACCTACCCGATTTTTACCATTTACCGGTTGAAGAGGCTTGAGTTTTAACACAACCTTTGGAACGTAACATCACCATTCACTTTGAATGCCACATTGTCAGATCCGCCAAATCACTGATTGACGTCCACAAAAATATTCTGGGTGTTAATGCCACCAATAGAAATACGCTTGTAAAAATCAATGTACGTGATTCTTTAAGAAATACTCTGTCAGACACCCGTCTGTACAAGTCATCCAGGAACAGGATGAACCGAAGGCACTCTCCTACTACATCCTAGATATCACCCTATGGATCAGTAGCGAGTAGTCCTTGCAATTTGAAAATTAACAATCATGACAGAATCACTGTCGAAATATCTCTGGAAGCTAACCAGAGAAATTCAACAAGTAGCCCTCCCGCTCTTGAAGATCCACGGTCTTCAATTTCTTTATCTTCAATCAACATCTTCCATTTTCCACATATTTGCTGGTTGGAATGGTTTTCGAATATAAATTTGATCCCGGTCTTTCCGTACCAACAATCGTATTGGCCAGATTTGATAGTCGGTTATTTAATTATCAAATAAACAACCATTCATGCATAAAAATAAAATGAATGCACTGATTCAATACCCAGCATCATTTAGCCTCTTTAATTAACCCATCGTTAATTAAATATTAAAACTACTGATTCGGAAAACGTTTCCCTTGTTTATTAGAAATAAGAAAACTCCATTATCATTACACTTCTACTCATTAGATCCTTACTGCAAAATGGTAAGTGAATAAATCTCTCAGTATTAATCCTGAAGGCCGAAACTAACATCAGACTGATACCTTGAAAATTACTCAACTCAACTAGCATGCAACAAGTTCCAATTTCGTAAACCCTACCATATTCCCTATAACATTTTTAAAGCGATTATATTATTATAATCTCACAAATCATTTTCAGTCTATTTAAATATCATTTCACAAAATTAATTGAAATATCTCAACTTCACTTCTGTAAATAATATTACAGATTCGATTGCAAAAACCTTCACCTTCTCTTTACAAAATCATTTACCTTTCATTTACGAATTCCTTTATCTTTTATTTACAAATCCAATTATATTCATTTATAAAACATTAACCATTCACTTTATAAACCATTAACCATACGCTTTATAAACCATTTACCATTCGCTAATTAAGCCATATTACATTCTCTTTATAATCATATTCCATTCACGGTATTAACCATTAACATTCACTTATAAACCATTAACATTCACTTATAAACCATTAACATTCTCTCTATAAACCATTAACATTCGCTGTATAAACCATTAACATTCACTGTATAAACCATTAACATTCGTTCTATAAACCATTAGCATTCGCTTTATAAACCATTAACATTCGCTGTATAAACCATTAACATTCGCTGTATAAATGATTAACATTCGCTTTATAAACCATTAACATTCGTTGTATAAATCATTAACATTCACTGTATAAATCATATTTCAAAACTGTATGTGAATACATCTTTGAAAAACGTTTGAAATTGATTTAATATTGATTTCACAAATCATTTCTTTATCGATGATACTAAAGAGGTAAATATCTGCTAAAGTACCAAACCGTGAAATATAAACCCATTTCACATCCAAATGAACACAACAAATCATATTGATAAACGTTATCAATATTATTGAGAAATCATATTGGATTTCTCCAACCTGTCAATCCGTGCATCACAGTTCCATACCATTCAACATATATTATAATATAATGAAATTTAACAACTACTGTGAGGAATCCAGTTGGATCCCTCCAACCTATTTTTTCTCTGCATCAAATACGTCACCTCAATATAATCATTCAATTCAATATATCGATATAAATTCAATAATCGGCCAAAAACAACAATTTTATATCAACCATTAGCAACCATATCGCACACAAATAAAAACCCAACTTATATAAAATATAAGTGGGACTGAGTGAGTTTAACTCACATTGACTCTCGTTTATTTGAAGCGGATTTCATTACAGTTAAATTAAACAGTTGTTTAATTTAACTATGAATTCCCAACTGTCTCCATTTCCGTCAAGAATAGTTCCATGTTTTAGTGTTCGTCAACGAGATTCCAAAGCACCCTGTTTGTCCGATTCTGAAGATATATGATTCTATTATTAATATTTTAAGCAACTGCTAATTTAATTATAATTCTTAACCACTTAAATTATAAGCTAACTAATTACTAAAATAAGGTTTAATTTTATCTAATTATATAACTAACTTCTTAGTTAGGTTTGAACTAATTACATTATTTTAACCCTTAATTACATATCCCTTAATCATAACATCAACTGATTACTTTGTATAGATCATATGGCCGAACCAAATTGGTTTTGTATTTGAGTCATGGCCCGACTAATTTCCTTAAATATTAATTTCTGTACTAAATCATGTTTTAAAACTTAAACTAATTATACTCATAAAAAATTAACGGGCCTATGCTTTACTTTGGTAAAAACTTAACATGCCGACACTTCAGGATCAACTACCCAGGCCCAATAAAAAGCATATCCAGTGACCACAACAACAGGTCTGATGTGAGAGGTTGGGGTGCATTAATGAATTAATGCCACATGATAGGGTTAAGTCATGAACATGAAAGACAACACTTAACCAACTTGACACATGATTAGTGGGGTTAAGTCATGAAATTGAAAGACAACACTTAACCAACTTGACATGCTCGACTGATAAGGGTTAAGTCACGAATTTAAAGGACAACACTTAACCTGTTGGACGGAAACCCTAGTTACGCGGTCCATTTCAGCAGCAACCCACTTAGATGTATCATGGTACCTTGGAACTAGGCAGGATGTGGCACGATTACTGGGCTGATTGTAAGCAACCAGAACGACGGCTGAGTTGGTGCGCCAATGTAGGTTCAGGTGGACTATGGTCGTGTAGGTTGTCCGGAGTTGAAAAAGCAGGCATTGGGCATCAATAGGTTTACACTGTGCGTGCTTGATCCGTGTCGGGGGTTGGCACCCTAGGGCTTGATACACCCTATGGTGGACTCAGCACAGGTAACTACATTCGTGATAGGGCCGTATGACACAGACACATGAACGAGCTAGGACTTGTAGGGAGCCGATCGATTAATAGATCGTTTCATGGGACCAAGTAATGGGCCATTTCATGACATTGGGCAAGGGATCATTTATAGTCAACACATGACACGGGCTGGGATACTAGTACGGGTGGTGCAGAGAAAATAGATATCATAGAAATATTTTAATGGTGAAGCAGAGAAATCTTTCGATGCTTGATAGAAATCTTGCGAAATTATACTTAGTTTATCTTGAATGGGAACCTTTCGATGTTATACTTGACAAAAATCATGTGATGTTATTCTTAGTTATCGTGTCTGTAGCTTATCTTGTCATCATGCTTATGTTTACTTTCAGTTTATTCATGCCATGTTATCTTTACCTATTTTTATGTTGAAAGTCACTAGGACTTACTCAGTCTTTATGACTGACCCGTTTTGTTTCGCCTCTTTTTCTTCCGTTTCCCCCCTCAGGTTCGCAGGGTGGGAATACAACATAGTTCGGATGTTACTAAGCTCCCAGGCTCTTTCATGTATGGCTTGGATCTCTCTTAGCTATGGCTTGCTTTGCTTTATTGGCGAATACTAAAATTTATTTTTATGCTTCTTTGTTTTTGATCAAGACAGATATTTTAGCTATGAAATTGGGTATTGGAAGTTGATGGGCTTTTATTGTAAACAATTATATTTAATAAATGATTTAGAGTACTTCAACTTTTCTTTCCGCTGTTTTATATATGTCTGTCTTGTAATATTTTTGTTCCAGTACCCATAATGCTCCATTAAAGTTAAGGCATTCCACTTTGTGATTGACCTTAACGGATGTAGGGTGTTACAAGATGGAAGGGGTTGTAGCACCTGTATAGTGTGAAGGACGAAGACAGCATCGGGTTTCAGAATGTAAGGAGGTGCGTGGATTCATATTTTGGAGCTGCAACAAGATGACGGAGGGCACTTGCGTAGGGAAGATTAGAATTGCTATACATCACTATATATTAGAAAGTGACAGGTTTCTTATTAGGTGGAAGGCCATGAACGGGTGGTAGCAAAAGTATGATTCCAGGAAGAAGGATTGATAGTTAAATACGTGATTTGTTGGAGAACCGAGGAGCAGGGGAGTTAGTTTTTGCTAATCAATAATTAAGGTGGCTAATCACGGTTTAAACTAGTGAGGTACTTTATAAAAGGTAAATGAAGTTATATATATATATATATATTTAAGGTTGTAATTATTAATTCAATTATTTTAATTCATTTAGAGAGGTGTAATCTATCCATACATAGGTCAAAGATTTCCAATGATGCCGCCTGGAACGAAGTGGGACTCTGTTCAAAGACAGACAATGGAAGGGATAAACCCAAATATGTAGTAATTAATTAAGGTAATTTATCAAATAAAATGGTTAATGCCAATTTTATTAAATTCAAACTTGTAACGACAATGTTTATTTTATACATTATCAAAATCGCAAAGACTGAATTCGTTAGGATCGGGGCAACATGCACTACGCAGTCAGGTTGATTCATAGAGATTTGACAGCACTTGGAATTCTATTCGATTTTGAACTACCATTTGGAAATTTATGAACATCCTGAATTCACCATCAACTCAAAAATAAAGGTGATTTAATTCTCACGCATTTCTGGAATGTTATGATGTGCTAAATTCATATAATTAAATTTAATTGGTCGATTGGATGCCTATGTTTGATTTAACGTTGACGTTAATTATATTATCATCGTTTAATATATTCCTATATGCTTATATGAAATATTATAATGATCTATGTTGCAGGGAAGAGCAGGTAGGGGGAATCAAACCGGATTCCTCAAATATTTAGTATGCTATTTATTTCATATTACATATGAACTGATGAAACCCCGTTGACTTTAAAACCTGTTGGTCTTTGAATGTTGTTGAGTTTTGAATAAATATATAGTATTGGTTGAGGAATTTATAGCAGATGACCAAAAATACATACTATTTTATTAAGATTGATTCATCGTTAGGTGAATCGCTTGAAATGAAGTTATGAAATTATTTTAAAACCTAATATAGATTTTTAAAATATATTATTTTCAATGAAGTTTATCAACAGGGAAATAAACCAACTACATATATACATTGATTGTGTTAACCACTAATCACCATTTTTGTAACAAAATCTACCGTGCGCTAAGCATATGTTTATTAAGTGATTATTTAACGATGTTATTAAGCTAATTCAAGTAAGCAGAATTAACGTAACAATTAGAATAAGTTTATATTAATATTGATTATAATTTATTTAATAATAGTCAAAGTGAATGGAATTATTTTAATTAATTATTAATTAATGGAAAGCGCTAAGTGGAATTGATTAACGAATAAATCAGGTTTAAAGGCTGCATTAACTGAGATTGTTTTATTAAATTGGCTTATTAATTTAATGGGAATAGTTAATGGTGAAATAAACCATTTTTATTTTAATAAAGGTTGAAACTTGATTTTTGGTTATTTAATAATAATTGAAGGGATACTTCGGGAATGCAAATTTGGAAATGGAAGTGTGTGTAGTTTAAAAGCGTGTTATGGTAAATGAATACTTAAGTGATTTGAGGAATAATAATATAAGTTATGATAAAACCAAAGTTTTATTAAGTATTTTTGGATTATATTTAATTGGATTATATGAAATTCAATATTTTGTGAAGTTATAAAACCCGAATTTCTATTGAATATATATTATTGAAATGGGTTATTAGAAAGTACATTTGAATAAAGTAAGAGCCAGGATTTGGAATTTAAGAATTTGAACTTAACTGGGGATCAGTTGAGATAACCGGTTTTCTAAATATTTATCTGATGTTGGTTTCAGCCTTCGGGGTTGATATTTAGGAAATTAGTTTCTTACTGATTTGCGGTTAGGAACTAATGGAGATATGAAATGGGCAGTAAAAAAAATAGAAACCCAAGTTTGAATCAAAAGAGGTGAGACGAGTAGAGTTAAAAAGATGTGATATAAATTCGTTATATTAATAAAAGATGAGATTTCATTAAAGTATAATTAAATAGGATTTGATTCGATATTGGGAATGAATATCGGTTTTTTTATTACAACTGATAAATTATCTTAAGATAAGAACGTTGTTGATCAAGGTCTAAGAGGTAATTAAAATACCTCAACTTGAATAACTTCAGGTTTATCGAAGGATGATATTAGTTGTAATGGAGGGAGAGATATTGGAAGTAAATTTACTTTGAGAAATAATAATGTAACGTTATTTGAAAATGTTGGGAATATATATGATGGGATTCCAAATATTAAAGGAAATAAAAAGGACTTGAGAATGTGAAATGATACTTCCATAACAGAAATATATAAAAGAAGATTGGAGAGAATATAATGACATTTTCAAAAGTAAGAAATGAGATTTAGAATGAGTTCATTCCAAATGGATAAGCGACGACTATCGTGTTTAACGGAAACAAAAGGAGAACCGTAACGATTGTTTTATGCTGATAAGTTGAATCGATTTCCAAATTATAGATAAATATTAGTGTTATAGAAAATGTTTTAACATGGTAGTTAACGAGAAATTAGT
Source organism: Allium sativum (assembly GCA_030737875.1). NCBI lineage: Eukaryota > Viridiplantae > Streptophyta > Magnoliopsida > Asparagales > Amaryllidaceae > Allium > Allium sativum. The sequence goes on from CM060926.1 coordinate 842,493,996, forward strand.
TATGGTTTTAAGAAAAATTTCCAAGTATATAATAAATGATTTAAGAATATTAATTTCTTAAAACTTATATATTATTTTAAATGGCCAAGTGATGCTGGGTAATAAATCAATGGATCTGCTTCATTTTTATGATTGTTTATTTTGATAGTTAAATAACTAACTATCAAAATCTGACCCAACGTTATTAGTACGGAAAGACCAGGATCGAATTTATATTTGAAAACCATTCCTACCAATGAATACGAAAATATGGAATATGCTGATCAAGATGGAGCAATTGAAGACCGTGAATCTTCATGAGCGGGGGAACTACTGTTGAATTTCTCTAGCTGATCCCTAGAGATATCTTGACTGTGATTCTGTCGTGATTGAACTTTACGGATTTGCAAGGACTACTCGCTATTGATCTATAGGGTGATGCTTAGGATGTGGTAGGAGGGTGCCTTCGGTTCATCCAGTTCCTGGATGACTTGTATGGACGATGTGAATGGTGGCCAGATGTTCCAAAAGTCGATTATAACCTCAAGCCTCATCAATCGGAAAATGAAAAAAAATCAGGGAGGCAACATAGCTATGTGGGTCGCCTCCATTAGGGTGTATTGTCACCATCTACAGATTATTCATAATTGCTACGTCTTTTTAATTTTGTATCTCCCGGGAACAGTTATGTTGGTACCAACCATAGGTGACAATATATTCGATACACTCAATAGAAATGAGTGGTCGATCATGCGTGGCCGGGTTGTAAGACGTTCTTGTTAAACCCAGTGTATTCCTCTCTAGAGATACGCTATCGGCAGGTGGTTCCATACTTTGTCATAGTCGGAATCCAATATCCAATAAGCGCATGCAGTTTTGATTGTATACTATATGTGTGGAGCGTGAGATGCAAGCGTTCTGCTAGACTCTATTTTCTTGTATTTAGATACTATTACAATATCAGAATAAAATATTGATTTAAAATTGTTTTGGGTTATAGTAAGGTTAAAACCGTCGGTGTTTATGTGTGGACTGGTCTTACTACTATCCTTTTGTTTTGAAAAAGGATTTTCAAAGTTAAAAAAGTTGTTTTCCATATGAATTTATCACTGAAAGTATTCCAGACTGATCCGGCTGAATTTAGCTTTGCTTCAAATGTGCTTAGGTCAAACCGAGTATATTTTCAGGTTAGGTATCGCTTGGAGCTTCAGAAAAGGAGTTGAAGTCAAGACGTATTCCATATATTTACTAGTACTAGTATATTTCTACTGTGTGTTGTATTGATCTGAATGTATACTCTGATGTTGTAATCATATATATACAGTTTTTTTTGTATAAAGTATTATTGATTGTTATATTTTGTCCATTCCGCCGTGAGACACTGATCTTTGTATTCTTCTATTCTAATATTTCTTTCTTTCTTGTCTCACCCTTTAACTTCTTTCTATTAGCTTTCTGGGTTTTCTAGACTTGAGTTTAGACACGGAATGTGTTAATGTCTGAATTCTAGCTAGTGTCGAAATTTCCGGGTCGTTACAGAGTCGGATCCGAGGTCTATGCAGAGTGGGGAGGTTATGAGGTCTAGGCGGAGTCGTAGGTTCTAGGGTCTTGAGAAAAAGTTAGATCTTCTTCCCCAAAGCCCTAGAAGCCATTAATGGTGTCCAAGGTCCTCTCAACATCTCAAGCCAAGCAAATACCAACACCCTTCAAGTATGAGGTAAGGGGTATTTATAGGAAGTGGAGTTGGTAGGAGTAGGTGAGATATGGGAACATAAATTGCATCCCCCTCAGAGGATACGAAGTCGCATCCATGGTAGGATGCGCATGTTCACATCCCGAAGTATGTGAAATCGCATTCTGGTAGGATTCAAGATTACACATCCGAGGGGATGCAAAATTTCATGCCGGTGGGATGCAGGATTATGCATCCGAGGGAATGCTAAATCGCATCCCGGGGAGGGATGTGAAATCGCATCATGGGGATGGACATGAATTGTGTTGGGTGAGCTTGTAAGTATTCGGATTTTGGGGCCCGTGACTCTTTCAAGGGGTGAAATGTTTTCAAGAGGCCATATGAGCGATATGAAGTCTCCGGGATACGAATTCTTGAGGAAGGAGATATGTGGGATTCAAAATGGAAGAGGATTTGAGTAGGGCAATCTGTTTTTCGGATGTGAAGCACTGGGAGGCGAAGCGAAGCACTGGGAGGCGATGCGAAGTGTAAGAGATGCCAAGGTAGGATTCTGGAGCCAATCGGGCAGTGTTGCGCAAGGATTTGGAGAAGAGAACAGGTTGAGCCGGGGCAAGTTTTCTAAAGTGATATGCTAGGCACAGTACGTATTTTGAGGTGATTTATGGATTCTGGGCAAGCGATCTTCGATGTTAATGAATTTCGCATCTGATGGATGCAAAATTCTGCTAGTGTTCCTACTTGAGTCTTCTAGTGCTAGACTGTGATTTGCCCATTACGATCACACAGCTCTGAGTTCGTACACTTGATAATGACTTATATACTTCGAGAGCAGTTTGACGAGCCGTGACTACTGTTCCTGTCCGGCCCCATTTTGGCTAAATTTTTAAGGACGTTGGCAACACTTCTGAGCCATTGAACCACATGATGAGCCTAACCATGTAGGCCTTGACTGCTTCTGGTGACCGGACCAAAATATAGGTTAACACTTGCCCCCCAAAGTATGTCTTGTGTTAACAGGACATGCTTTGAAATGAAACAAGTTGGATGATGGTCAGAAAGATCTCCATGTTGTGCTCATCATTGGTCGTAACCTTTCCGCTGAGTTGTGTTAGGGATTGCAGAATAGATCGTTAAGGCAAAATTAACACTAGAGGGGGGGTGAATAGTGTTTTTGAGAAATTTGACAAAATCTAAAACTTATTTGATCTACTATATGAATCACCGACCACAGAGATAATCACAGACACAGAATCAAACACAAACACAAAGATAAACAAAAATAAAACGCAAGAAAGGACAAAACACACCAGATTTTATACTGGTTTGGATTACTCCAATGTCCAGTCCCACACAGCAATGGATTTCACAGAGTTTTATTACTATATCAATATCGAAGTACAACACCCTTGATTTCATGGACACAAGGTTATCATCTATTCCAAACACCCTCGATTAAGTATATTCCTCTTGATTTCCCAGCTATAAGGTTAACACCGCTCCGTTTCCTTGATTTCATAGCTACAAGGACACACCTTTTTCCTAAACACTTCCCAAAAAATTACAATAACCCTATAACTCTTCAATAGCACTTTGCTTCAGAGAGTAATGAGTAGAGAGTGAGAAGAGAAGAAGCTTTATATTAATAGAATTGAATTCGGCATAGTATAAATGTAGAAATCATAAAAATATAAAATATTAATGGTGTAAAGAAAGAGGATGAAGATGGAGAAGAAGAATGATGAAAAAATTTGAAATCAGCACCTATTTATAAGATTTGAAAGGTTGCAATGCTTCCGGAACATTACAAATAGTGAAAAGACACTTCCTTTCAAAATAAAAATATGACGGTTATATGTCGACATATCAACATATGTATGTTGACATATGCTATTCAAAAATTGAAATTTGAGCATTTTTGAATTAAAACATAGTGTTATAAATGAACATTATAAAGTAGAAAATCATTTGAAATCATAAGTATAAACTTTATAAACATATTTATAAAATTGTAAAGTTTAAAACTAAATAAATGTAAAGTATAAAACTTATAAATTATAAAACTTGAGTTTAAAATCAAAAGTAAAATAAATAAAGTAAAATAGAGAAACTTAATAAAGATTGAAGATAGAATTTGAAAATAAAATTTGAAGTTTGAAAATCAGAAATTGAAAATGAGAAATTTGAATTTGAACCTGGAGTGTTATTCAGAGTCTTACATAAACTAGACTCTATTACTATATTTATCTTGAACTATTGAAATCTTAATTACTCATGAGTCTTGAATCATCTCTGTATTCTGAATCTTTAGAAGCTCTTAAACTGTACAGTCTTCAGTATTCATTCCTGTCTATAAATCCTGTATATGTGTATATAATTTTAAATAAAGATGTTAGTATATATTTTATAATCAACTAATATTGAAGTAAGGCTGTTTTCATCAAAACTCCATTCTCCAACAATTTCCCCTTTTGATGATGACAACCTTAGTTTATAAAATATCATACTTGTTCATACCTGTTGGTGGTGATCCTTCTAATACTCCCCTATCTATATGAATCCTATAAACCAAGTCTATATTTAATAATTTCTCTCCCTTTGGCATTATCAAAAAGGAAATATAAAAATAGTCCCCCTAAATCGTATATCTATCTATATAACCCCATACTAAAGTAAATTACTCTCGCTAAATTCATGTTTGTATTATATCCTTATTTTATTATATACTTATATCTCCTTCTAAATCTATGATTCTAAGCCTAAAAGATTATAACTCCCTCTAAAATTATGACTATACTAAATAGAAGGATAATAAACTAAGCAATCCAATTAAATCAAACAATCAATCCAAACAAGCAGTTCAAGCAAACAATTCAAACAATCAATCTAAATAACTGAATCAACCAAAATATAATATATGTTAATTTAAAAACATTTCTTGAACCTTCAACTAATCTTAGAAATTTAAAAACTCCTATCAACCAAAAATGCATAAGTATATTTCTAACATACCACTAATGAAATTCAACCATGTCAAACATGTAATGGCCCAGATTTCTAATCGTCTAATTTAACATTTAAAATTTGTTTTAAATGTTGTTTTCGAATTTAATAACTTGAATTCAAAGATTTTGAGTATTTTAATAATATAATAATGAAATAATAATTAAAGCTTAAAATCATCAGTCGTGGTGTTCTAATTGGTGTATGGAACTGTGAGACATTTTGTAAAATAAGGATCATTATAGGACGTCAGTAAAACCTTTTAAGAAATCCAAATAAATTTCATCTAAAATCACGGGACGGAATACTTTGCAAATTACAAGGCAGCATGTCTCAAGCATACGCAAAAATATCTAGCAAATCCTATCTAAGTCCTGTCTCGGTGCAACTTGTAAACAAATACTAGCAAAGTCTTGATATGATCCTATCCCAAATTCGTACATAGTGAAGATTTGCGACTTGACAAAAGTGGAAAAAAAAATCGTTTCAGTCTCTGTTAAAAAAACCATGTGCAAATCCTGATCGAACGCTCGCAGCTTATACTGCAAGTTTAAGCACCTACATCTTATCCTGTCTAGCCTAATCATATGACTTATCTGATCAAAGTACTCAATAATAAATACTATCACATGCAACGGCTGACCAAAGTTGATACGTCGTTTTCGAGTCTTTAATAAATATCTTAGTACATTCTTATCTTGGTAAATCTCAGCGTAAGTTGGTCAAATACTTCAGCTTAGACATGGGCAAACACTTGGCAAAAATATTGGTTGAATCAAAAATTTCAGTATAAAGAAAAACAAGAAGAAAGTCTGTCTGTCCTGTAGCCAACATTTCCTGACGCCCCTTTTACTTCATTTGTCTAGCATATTACAAGCAAAAAAGAAAACACTGCATTAGTCATTGACATTCAACAATTGCGGCCACGACTTTGTTCCTATTCGAACACCTGCATATATATATATATATGTATGTATCAGTGTTTTTAAAACCCGATCCTGCCGCGGTCCAACCTCGAATAACCCTGAACCTTGGACCGTCACGGCGCGGAACTCAATCAGACCTCATTCATGCATGAACCCTGGTCGGACCTTCAAACCAGCGGTCCAACCTTCAATTTTACAGGGTTAAACCACGGTTTTTTGTTTTTCCATACTTCTAATTGTGTAATTCTTTCTGATAATTTCATCTTTTGTATTGTATTGAAAATAACAACTAAAATATTTCAAAAAATCATAATTTGTTCCGACATTTAAACCATAAACTTTACCGTTTCATTCTAAAAAACATGTGTGTTTGTTTATGTCCTTGCTATTTTATTCTATCATGCAATTTATTAATTTTAGTTTATAAATAGATTACTTTCAAACTTTATTATTAATTTGTTTGAGTGCAAATAAAACTTGATTATTCATATTTTCATTGTTAACAAGCATGTGCGGCTCTCGGCGGTTCGACCGGCCAGACCTTCAAAACCTTGGACCCTGAGTCCTCACGGTTTGACTCGCGGTCCGGTTTTAAAAACTATGGTATGTATATATATATGTATGTATATATATATATTTAAAATGAAAAAGAAAAAAATAACTCTGCAGAATCACACTATAGCCATGTTACTTCACTTTCCTTCTCTTCTATTTATTCAGCGTCTCCTTCCACCAATTGGAAACACACATTAAAGTTTCCACCTTAAAAAAACTATTGAAAATCATATAAACTAAACCAAATCGAACAATTCCCGATCCACTGAACTTGTAAAGGATTCCTTTTTACGTTGGTGTGCATCGTTCTAGTGCTCGGCATATTTTGGGGCACGGAAATTTGTACAGCGCGAGTTGGTAATGGATGACCATAGTTGGGGACAACCGGAGGAGATATAATGGTGGCGTATGGTTTCAAATGGCAAGGCACGCAAGTGGGAGTGTTGGCTTATGCTGTAGCCATGGATGTGTGGAAGATCACAAGTGGAAGGAGGGAAAGGTCGAGTTGAAAATGGGAGGATCAGAGTATGTGGAGGTCAGTGGGGATCTCATGCGTGAATATGTGTTTATGGAGCATGGGCTCGAGATGAAGTTTGCATGGGGGTATATTTTCTATTGCGTGCGATTGGGGAAGAAAGGGTAAGAGAGGCGGGTTGCGTGTTCCACGTTCTGGGCTTGGGCCTTTTATTTTCAAAAAAAAAGGAAAAAGAAAATGGTGTAGAAAGAATTGGTGCTGGGGAAGGAAACAAGGGAGCGGCGGACTGGAATGGGAAGTTGCATGTGGGGGAAATGCAATATTGCATGGGCTTGGCTTATGGTTGAAAAAAAAAGAACAACGAAAAATAAAGAAAAGAGAGTAGTTGCCTGGGAGGGGAACAAATTGATGCACCATGAACGCATGGAGCATGGAAGGAAAAGTGGCCTGAGGCCTTGAGTGTAGAACAAGAAAAAGAAATAAGTAATAAGGGACGTGTGTGTTTTAGGATAGGTGGTGCAAGCAAGGATGTGAAGGCTGGACTGTTTCCATGCAAAGAAGTTCGGACTAGATATTCATGGAAGTTGCAAGGTACAAAATGGAAAAAAGGATGCAACTGTACGTGATAAAATGGTGAGAATTTAATAATTAAATTAAGTTAAGTGATTAACATTAATTATATATTAACTTGTTAACGTAACAACCAACTAATATGAGATCGAGTCAGCGTGAACCGGATTCCTTGGAATTGGAGAAGTGAAAGCTATGCAGTCAAGCTGATTTGGTCGAAATCGGATGCAACCGAGATTTCTTTTAATTTTAAATGCTCGTTTAAAATTAAATGGAATAACATGAACTGTCAATCAAAAATAAATTGGTGAGTTGAATCTCACACTTTTCTGGAATTCCATGGTGTGCTAAATTCATAATTTTTAGGTAATAATTTAAATTGGATGATTGAGTGCCTTAGTTGCTTACTTATTGTCTAATGGTTGCCGACGTTTATATTTAGGTCATATTGGATGAATTGGTTTAAAAATATTTATATGCTATTATGAAATGATATTATGGACTGTGTTGCAGGGAAGAACATGTTGGAGGGATCCAACCGGATTCCTCAGATAATTTATATGTTATTTGTTTTTCATATTGTTCATATATGAATTGTTAAACCCAAATAATGTTATACCCTGATTGGATATTGATTGTTGAATAGATGTTGATCCTTGAATTTAAATTCAACAATCGATGTGTTTAATCAATAAATAGTATTGATTAAGTAATTGGTAGTGAATGGTCCAAAAAAAAAACTACTTCATTTTAGACGTTGATTTACCGTTAGGTGAATGGACACAATTGAAGTTATAAAATTTATTTTATAACTAGACTGAAGTTTTCAAGTTTATATTTATTAGTTTTCCAAATATATGTTTTTATAAATATACCAATATATATAATTATATTTTACAAAGGAATTATTAAACGATTTATACCGTAAATTCGTATCTTCATAATAATAAGGAAGATCAAAATTAACTGGAAGGTTAATAATCTGAGACAATTATTTTTAGGGAAGCAATTAAGTGAGTATGTTAAATTAATCATTTTCTTAATTAATGTAACAAAGAAGATTAAGTGAGCTCGGTCCACAAGTGAACTATGTTTTAGATTGACTTCGTCAACCATTTCATTGAGATTTGTTTATTTGTTTAGTTAATTTAATAGAAATAGTTTAACTAATAATTGTTTAAAACTTAACAAGTGATCTCAAATATTAATTAAGACTTTAATTAATTGTGTTTTAAATTGATAATCGAGTTATTTATTTTTAATTATTATTTAATGTTCATTTTTTCTAGTTACTGGATTAACTACTGTTACCTTACATAACGATGAAGTTAAATGTGTTTTTTTGAGCGACTACTTTTATTGGAATTTGTTTAAGAAGTAATCGAGCGAAGTAAGAATTATTGTTCTATAAAGGGATTTATATCTCAAGATTACAAAAAGGTTTGTAAATGAAATTAGGAAGTTAATGCGATGAATTTAGTTAATATTTTCTTGGGTAAGGTAAATAAAATGAAATTTTAAGTAAGATTTCCAAGGAAGATGGTTAATCGAGTGTAAATAATAATTTTGGTAAAAAGGTCATTAAATGGATTTTAATTCTAAAATCCGAATTTCATAACAAAGTTATAAAAAGGAGATTTGAGCTATGCGATATTATTTAACATTTGAATTTGAGTAAAAAGAGTTTAGATGAAAAGAAGATTTTCAAAAGGCAAATATTTATCAACTTTGGGTAAAGATGATTAATGGACTTTTGATATAAAGCCAAATGTAGTTATAATAAAATGTTGCAGGTTTCGTAATAAAATTTATACCAAATAGGTTAAGTACGTATATACAATAGTATTTTTAGATAAAGGGGATAAAGATATTTTTTGGAAAATATTGTGATATTTCGAAATAAGAAATATAAAGAAAGGTGCTTGGGAAAATGTTTTCCGAAGTAATGGAAACGGGAATGTTTGTGAGATAATTATAGAGAATGATTTGTAAAGAATCGATTAATAGATTTGTTAAAAACAATTGTATGAAATAGATTTATAAGAACCGATGGTATATATTTAATGAATAACTTTTATTAAAAAGGACCTGAGCTGCTAAGGTACTTGACTATACTGTTGAATTTGATAGTTAAACAACCGACTATCAAATGACTATTATTCTTGGACCTTTGACGAGTTTGTTCGAAGAGACCGGGATGGGAGCTAGACACAAAACAACTTCGAACCAACTGTGCGCTCATGACTAATTTATGGGCTTATAAAGATGGAGCATGGAAGACCATCGATCTTACTCGTTAAATTTTTTTGGTTAGCTCCCAAAGTTATTATGACTTGTGATTCTATCGTGATTGAAATCTTCGAATTGCAAGGACTTCTCCTACTGATCCTTGGGGCGACTCCCATATAAGATGTGATAGGAGGGTGCCTTTGGTTCATCCTATTCCTGGATGACTTATATGGAGGAATGTATGACAGAGTATTTCCTTAAGAATGAATTTTACAAATATACCAAGTTTGGTGGCGGAGAAGGTCTCTTTCTTAACACCTAGAGTGTATTTGTGGGCATCAATTAGTGATTTGACGGATCTGACGATGTGGCATTCAAAGAATGAGATGTTCTCAAGAAGATATGCGCAATCTCAATACTCATCAACCGGGAAGATGACAGAAATCGGGTAGGCAGCATGGAGATGTGGGTCATTCCCAAGTAGGGTATATTGTCACTGATCTAGAGAAATTTCATTTGTTATTTTGTCACTTCTATATCTTCGGGAATATATTTTGGATCGCTACCAACCGTGGTGATAATATATTCGGTACACTCAACCTAAATGGGTGGCCTGCCATGTGTGGTCGGGTTGCAAGATGTTCTTGTTGAACCCTGGTGTATTTCCCTCTAAAGTTACACTTTCGGAAGGTAGTCCCATACCTTGTCATGTTGAAAATCCAATCTCCAATAAGCACCATGCGTATTTAATTATATAATAAATATGTAGAACGTGAAATGCAAACGTTCTGCTAGATGGTGATTTATTTGTGGTTTGATAGACATTATTATAATATCATCGGATTTGATATATCAAATATATTTTGGGTTACCGTAAGGTAAAAACCGTCCGTGTTTATGTGTGGGCTGGTCTTACGATTATCCTTTTCTTTCAAAAATATTTTCTAAAGTTAAACAAGTTGGTTGTAATATGAATTTATCACTGAAGGTATTCCAGGCTGATCCGGGTGAATTTTGCTTTGCTTCAAATGTGCTTGGGTCAGACCGAGTATATTATCAGGTTAGGTTGCGCTTGTATTTTCAAAAAAGGAGCTGGAGATGAGACGTGTACCCGTAATTACTGGTAATAGGTTAATCCTCCGTTTATGTTGTATTGAAATACTTGTGTACTCTGGTGTTGTAATATATATACAGTTCTTTTTGTATAAAGTAATTTGATATATTATATTTTATTCGTTCTGCTGTGAGACTCTGATCTTCTTATTCTTCTATTCTAGTATTTCTTCTTTCTTCTCTCATCCTCTAACTTCTTTCTATTAACAATCTAGGATTTGATACTTGGGTTTTTGGCAAATTATATGGAGTTATGTATTATTGTCGAAATTTCGAGCGTCGAATTTTCCGGGTCGTTACAGTTGGTATTAGAGCATAAGGTTTAGTGATAACCTTGGCTCTGTGACATAACTCAATAGAGATTGGGTTACTAGTACCCTAGATTGAGTTTGAGTGTACATATATGAAAGCGCGTATCTGTAATTTGTTATAAAATTATTTTTATACTACCTTTGCTAGGATATTTTGTAAAGAAGATAAATGTTGCGTTTTTTTCTAATTTATTATAATATTGTTGATTTGAATTAACTTCATATTGGATTAGGAAGTGAAATATGAATTACCTTATTTAACTTAATGTATGTTGGTTAAAATAAATCTAAAAATTGAAATTGAACTTGAATTTTAAACAATATACGACTTAAGTCGGTAAAAAGGTTGACTTAAGTTTGGTACATTCAAGTATATAAAATCAAAAAAGAATATTTGGAAATCAATATATTGAGTATATAAGTTAAACTTATATAATCTAAATGGATTGAAAATAAATTGATTCTAAAATTCATATGAATTAAATTTGAAGTTAATAATCTAAATGTCTGAATGGTTTTGAATGGTAATATATTATAACTTGCTTGGTTACGGAATTTATGACTTCAACTAGAGTTTAAGAAGAAGTACAGCGGCTAATTCACCTATATTAAGATCTAGAGCGAGATTGAATCCAGTTTGGCTATAGATGATAGTTAGGCGAGCTCACAAGCAACTTTCCGCTAAATAACGCTCGCATAAGGTATGCTAACGCAAAATATAAATTTTGGGTTTGAATTGGATTTCCCGACCGTATAGGTCAATGTATATATTGTTGTTGTTCCTGCAATATCGCACAAGTCCCTCCATATAGGGGAGACTCTGCCATATTTTTTCTCAAAATTTAATAAAATTTATGAGAATGGTTTTTAACACAAATGAATTAGTTTTCTATTAAAACTAATTGAATCTTTAGAATAGAAATTTTTAAATAAGTGGATATTTAAAGAGATAATAGGTTTGTAACGTTTTTCTGCCTTAATAATATCGGCGACAAAATTCTTTTAACGGAGAAGGAATGTAATGGCCCAGATTTCTAACCATCTAATTGAACATTTAAAATTTATTTTAAATGCTGTTTTGGAATTTAATAACTTGAATTCAAAGATTTTGAATATTTTAATAATATAATAATGAAATGATAATTAAAGCTTAAAATCATCAGTCGTGGTGTATTAATTGGTGTTTAGAACTATGAGATATTTTGTAAAACAAGGATCATTATAGAACGTCAGTAAAACCTTTTATGACATCCAACTAAATTTCATCTAAAATCCATATATAAATCTTGCCAAATTGGGAGGGAATCCTTTGCAAATTATACGGCAGCATGTCTCAAGCACATGCAAAAATATCTAGCAAATCCTATCTCAGTGTACCCTGTCTAAAAAATACTAGCAAAGTCTTGATATGATCTTGTCCCATATTTGTACACTGTCAAGATTTGCTGCTTGACAAAAGTGGAAAAAATAATCATTTCAAATCTCTGTTAAAAAAAAACTGTGCTAATCCTGATCGAACGCTCGCAGGTTATACTGCAAGTCTAAGCACCTACACCTTATCCTATGTAGCCTAACCATGTGACTTATCTAATCAAAGTACCCAATATTAAATACTATCACATGCAACGGCTGACAAAAGTGGATACGTCGTTTTCGAGTCATTAATAAATATCTCAGTACACTCTTATATTGATAAGTCTCAGCGTAAGTTGGTCAAATACTTCAGCTTAGACATGGGAAAACACTTGTCAAAAATATTGGTTGAATCAAAAATTTCGGTATAAAGAAAAAGAAGAAGAAAGTCTGTCTATCCTGTAGCCAACATTTCCTGACACCCCTTTTATTTCATTTGTCTAGCATATTACAAGCAAAAAAGAAAACGCTGCATCAGTCATCGGCATTCAACAATTACGGCCACGACTTTGTTCCTATTCAAACACCTACACATACATATGGGCTTAGATCGTCTGGAATGGGGACCCCCTGGTTCCCTGGTCCAGATGAAACAAAATCCCCCATTTGGGGGATTTTACACTTTGGCCCTAGCAATTCGGGTTGAATTCAGGGGGCCAAGTGCAAAATCCCCCCAAATGGGGGATTTTGATCGGCTTGGACCAGGCGACCAACGGGTCCTCGGTCCAGGTGATCCCAAACCCATACATATATATATATATATATTTAAAAAGAAAAAATATCTCTTCAGAATCACATTATAGCCAAGTTACTTCACTGTCCTTCTCTTCTATTTATTCAGCATCTCCTTCCACTAATTGGAAACACAAAGTAAAGTTACCACCTTAAAACAACTATAGAAAATCATATAAACTAAACCAAATCGAACAATTCCTGATCCACTGAACTTACAAAAGCTTCCTTTTTACGTCGTGCATCGTTTTGGTGCTCGGCATATTTTTGGGGCATAGAAATTTGTACAGTGCGATTTGGCAATGGATGACCACAATTGGCGACAACTGAAGGAGAGATAATGGTGGCATATGGTTTCAGATGGCAAGGCACGCAAGTGGGAGGGTTGGCTTATGCTATAGCCATTGATATGTGGGAGATCGCAAGTGGAAGGAGGGAAAGTTCGAGTTGAATATGGGAGGATCGGAGCATGTAGAGGTCAATGGGGATCTCATGCGTGAATATGTGTTTATGGAGCATGGGCTCGAGATGAAGTTTGCATGGGGTATATTTTCTATCGCATGCGATTGGGGAAGAAAGGGTAGGAGAGGCGGGCTGTGTGTTCCACGTTCTGGGCTTGGGCCTTTTTATTTTTTATTTTTTAAAAAGGAAAAAGCAAATGGTGTAGAAAGAATTTGTGCTAGGGAAGGAAACAAAGGATTGGCGGACTAGAATGAGAAGTTGGCATGTGGGGGAAATGCAATTTTACATGCGCTTGGCTTATGGTTGAAAAAAAAGAACAACGAAAAGAAAAGAAAAGAAAAGAGAGGAATTGCCTGGGAGGGGAACAAATTGATGCACCATGCACGCATGGAGAACGAAAGGAAATGTGATAAAATGGTTAGAATTTAATAATTAATTTAAGTTAAGTGATTAACGTTAATTATATATTAACTTGTTAGCGTAACAACTAGCTAATACGAGATCGAGTTAGCGTGGAACCAGGTCCGTTGGAATTGGAGAAGCGAAAGCTATGCAGTCAAGCTGATTTGGTTGGAATAGGATGCAACCGGGATTTCGATTAAATCCAAACGCTCGTTTAAAATTAAACGGGATAATGCGAACTGTCAATGAAAAATAAAATGGTGAGTAGAATCTCACACTTTTCTGGAATTCTATGATGTGCTAAATTCATAATTTTTAGATAATAATTTAAATTGGATGATTGAGTGCCTTAGTTGCTTGCTTATTGTTTAATGGTTACCAACGTTCACATTTACGTCGTATTGGATGAATTGGTTTTAATATATTTATATGTTATTATGAAATGATATTATGGACTGGGTTGCATGGAAGAACAGGTTGGAGGGATCCAACCGGATTCCTTAAATAATTTGTATGTTATTTGTTTCTCGTATTGTTCATATATGAATTGTTAAAGCCAAATAATGTTATACCCTGATTGGATATTGATTGTTGAATGGATGTTGATCCTTGAATTTAAATTCAACAATCGTTGTGTTTAATCAGTAAATAGCATTGATTAAGTAATTGGTAGTGAATGGCCCAAAAAAACTACTTTATTTTAGACGTTGATTTGTCGTTAAATTGAAGTTATAAAATTTATTTTATAACTAAATTGAAGTTTTCAAGTTTATATTTATTAGTTTTCATAATATATGTTTTTATAAATATACCAATATTTATAATCATATTTTACAAAGGAATTATTAAATGATATATATCGTAAATTCGTATGTTCATAATAATAAAGGAAGATCAAAATTAACCGGAAGGTTAATAGTCTAAGACAATTATTTTTGGCGAAGCAATTAAGCAAATATATTAAATTAATCATATTTTTAATTAATGTAACAAAGAAGATTAAATGAGCCCGTCCACAAGTGAACTGTGTTTTTGATTGACTTCATCAACCGTTTAATTGAGATTTGTTAATTTGTTTTGTTAATTTAATAAAAATAGTTTAACTAATAATTGTTTATAACTTAACATGTGATCTCAAATATTAATTAAGACTTTAATTAATTATGTTTTAAATTGACAACTGAGTTATTTATTTTTAATTATTATTTAATGATCAATTTTTCTGGTTACGAGATTAACTACTGTTACTGTAGTTAACGATGAAGTTAAATAAAAGCGATTACTTTTATTGGAATTTGTTTAAGAAGTAATCGAGCGAATTAAGAATTATAGTTCTATAAAGGGATTTATATCTCAAGATAGCAAACAGTTTGTAAATGGAATTAGGAAGTTAATGCGATGAATTTAGTTAATGTTTCCTAGTTAAGGTAAATAAAATGAGAATTTGAGTAAGATTTCCAAAGAAGACGGTTACCAGATTGTAAATAAGAATTTTGGTAAAAAGGTCATTAAATGGATTTTAATTCTAAAAAACTAAATTTCGTAACAAAGTTATAAAATGGAGATTTGAGCTATGCAATAGTATTTAACGTTTGAATTTTAGTAAGAAGAGTTTAGATGAAAAGATGATTTTCGAAAGACAAATATTTTTCAACTTTGGGTGAAGATGGTTAATGGATTTTTGTTATAAAGCCAAATGTAGTTATAATAAGATGTTGCGGGTTTGGTAATAAAATTTATACCAAATTGGTTAAGTACGTATATATAACAATATTTTGAGATAAAGGGGATAAAGAGATTTTTGGAAAATATGGAGATATTTCGAAATAAGAAATATAAAGAAAGGAGCTTGGGAAAATGTTTTCCGAAGTAATGGAAACAGGAATGTTTGTGAGATAAATATAGAGAATGATTTGTAAAGAATCAATTAATAGATTTGTTTAAAACAATTATATGAAATCAATTTATAAGAGTCGATGGTATATTTTTAATGAATGACTTTGATTAAAATGGACCTGAGCTGCCAATGTGCTTGACTATTCTATTGAATTTGATAGTTAAACAACCGACTATTAAATGACTATTATTCTTGGACCTTTGACGAGTTAGTTTGAAGAGACCGGGATGGGAAATAGACCCAAAACCACTTCGAACCAACAGTGCGTTCACGGCTAACTTGCAGACTTATAAAGATGGAGCATAGAAGACTGTCAATCTTCATGAGCGGAAGAACTTCTCGTTAAATTTCTCTGGTTAGCTCCCAGAGTTATTATGACTTGCGATTCTGTCGTGATTGAAATCTTCGGATTGCAAGGACTTCTCACTACTGATCCTTGGGGTGACTCCCATATAAGATGCGATAAGAGGGTGCCTTCGGTTCATCCTATTCCTGGATGACTTATATGGAGGAATGTCTGACAGAGTATTTCCTTAGGAATCACGTACATTGATTTTTACAAATATACCAAGTTTGGTGGAAGAGAAATTCTCTTGCTTAACATCCAGAGTGTATTTGTAGGCGTCAATTAGTGATTTGATGGATCTGACGATGTGGTATTCAAAGAATGAGATGTTCTCAAGAAGATATGCGCAATCTCAAACCTCATCAACTGGGAAGATGACAGAAATTAGGTAGGCAGCATGGCGAAGTGGGTCATTCCCAAGTAGGGTATATTGTCACTGATCTAGAGAAATTTCATCTGTTCTTCTTCTGTCGCTTCTGTATCTTGTAAGTGTCAATTAGTGATTTGACGGATCTGACGATGTGGCATTCAAAGAATGAGATGTTCTCAAGAAGATATGCGCAATCTCAAACCTCATCAACCGGGAAGATGACAGAAATTCGGTAGGCGGCATGGTGAAGTGGGTCATTCCCAAGTAGAGTATATTGTCACTGATCTAGAGAAATTTCATTTGTTCTTCTTCTGTCGCTTCTGTATCTTTGGGAATATGGTTTGGATCGCTACCAACCGTGGTGATAATATATTCAGTACACTCAAGCTAAATGGATGGCCTGTCATGTGTGACTGGGTTGCAAGATGTTCTTGTTGAACCCTGGTGTATTTCCCTCTAAAGGTACAATTTCAGAAGGTGGCCGGTCCCATACCTTGTCATGTTGAAAATCCAATCTCCGATAAGCGCCATGCGGTTTTTGATTATATAAATATGTAGATCGTGAGATGCAAGCGTTCTACTAGATGGTTATTTATTTGTTGTTTGATAGACATTATTATAATATCACCGGATTTGATATATCAAAAATATTTTGGTAAGGTAAAATCCGTCTGTGTTTGTGTGTGGGCTGGTCTTACGATTATCCTTTTCTTTCAAAAAGATTTTCTAAAGTTAAACAAGTTGGTTGTAATATGAATTTATCACTGAAGGTATTCCAGACTGATCCAGGTGAATTTTTCTTTGCTTCAAATGTGCTCGGGTCAGACCTAGTGTATTATCAGGTTAGGATGCAATTTGATTTTCAGAAAAGGAGCTGGAGACGAGACGTATATCCGTAATTACCGATAATAGGTTATTCCGCCGTATGTGTTGTATTGAAATACTTTTGTACTCTGATGTTGTAATATATATACAGTTCTTTTTGTATAAAGTAATTTGATATGTTATATTTTATTCGTTCTGCTGTGAGACTCTGATCTTCTTATTCTTCTATTCTAATATTTATTCTTTTTTCTCTCATCCTCTAAATTCTTTCTATTAATAATCTGGGATTTGATACTTGGGTTTTTGGCAAGTAATATGGAGTTATGTATTATTGTCGAAATTTCGAGCGTCGAATCTTCCGGGTTATTACAAAACAAGTCAATAAAGTTATTTGTCAAACAAATCAGATAAGTCAATTAAGTCAAACAATTCAAAAAAGTCAATCAAGTTAATCTAGTCTAAGCAAATATGTTATGTATTAATGATCCTATATATTTCTAAGTTAATAATTCCTTATATAGTATACTTGTTATGTGTGGTGTTTAAAGTTAACATGTAACGCAGTATGTGTAGTATGTTGGTTATAGTGTAGTATGAACTATGTTTCATATGTAAAAATATGAGATGATATATTGAATGATATATAACTTGTGATGTGAATGATTTTATCATGCATTATAATAGATGAGACATGATATGAAATAAGATATGTAATGATATTATGATAATAATGATTTGATGATGATATGTATTTTGTAAAAGATATTTAAGGTAATATCTAACTATTATGCATATACATGTATATTATAAATTATTTAAATTAAACAGAGGTAAGATATATTAATTTCTAAACATTGGTTAATGAAAATGGAAAGGGTAGTAAAGATAAAAGTTTTATGTTAAT
Organism: Allium sativum; assembly: GCA_030737875.1. Taxonomy (NCBI): domain Eukaryota; kingdom Viridiplantae; phylum Streptophyta; class Magnoliopsida; order Asparagales; family Amaryllidaceae; genus Allium; species Allium sativum. The sequence goes on from CM060926.1 coordinate 842,512,198, forward strand.
TAAAAATATTCACAATAGATAATAAACATTTTAGAATATTTCTATAAGAAATGTGGAGTTAAATAACCTTAGTAGGGTGCTTTTATCTAAAAAATATTTATATAAGAAAATGTTTATTCTAAAATGTTTGTTCTAAAATGTTTATGCGTAGATGTATATTCTTAAATGTAATGACAATCATGAAAATATTGTAAGGCGTACCTCTTTTTGCAATCCTCCATTTTGTTGTCCTTTTATTGTTATGAACCGCACATTCACAAATTTGATGATGAAATCTGCTTTATTGCGACGGTCTCGTTTTTCTGATCTGGATATTATATTCATTTGCTGAATTTGAACACCGTATGAGAAAGATATTGAAGATTTAGTAGTTCAACCAACTTAGCGCCAAAATTTGAATTTGAATGAAAAGACAGTTCATCCATTATAAATAGACCCAAAAGTGATGTCTCTTCATAACCACTTCTCTTTTTCTTTTTCCTGTTTTTCTATTTTCAACCAATCTTGGAAGATCCATAACTTCTTCATTTCTTAACAGAATTGGACGAAATCAGCGGCAAATCGAAGAGAAATTCAAGGACTATGATTTATTAATATTTCGGGGATGAATTTGAATGGTATTGGGGTGCATCAAGTCAAAACAGTAAAAGGAAAATAGAAAGTCCCGTAACAGTTTTTATGCTTTGAATAGTCAACTTTGAATCACCATGTCACACTCATTTTTTATAAGAATTTGATGATCTACCCATCAAAACGACCAAGAGAACGAGAACTACAATTTGGGAAAGGATTTGGGACAAAATAGTCTACTTGCAGATGCAATTTGAAGATAATCGTTGACAGTGTTGGTTTCCTTCTCTCTTTATTCACCAAAACTTCGTTTGATCATTACTTGGTCAATTCTTGACGGAATCACATGAAACCAGCGGCATTACGAAGCAAATGAAGAGAACTACAGTATGAAGATAATATGTAAATGAAAATCCAAAGTTCTAAATTGATCTATTATCCATTTCTTTGCTGATTTATATTATATGTATCCATTTTTTCTTGATGTCTTTTCACCAACCGTCAATACTCTTCGCCTCTTTTTAATTTCTACCATGTGCTCATTAGAATTTTGAATTATCAACAGCTATGTAACACAACATTTTGGAATTTGAATTTTCAATAGCCACGTCACTCATTTTTCAGACTTTGAATATCCAATAGCCATATAACACGTCTTTTCCAATAAAACAACACAAATTTTCAAATAATCAAATAACTTTTCAAATAAAATAATCTATAATTTTAAACAACAATATCATAATGGTTTTGTAAGATATCCATATATTAAAGATTTCAAAATTTAAAAAAAAATTCAAATTTCAAAAATCAAATTATTAGTTTAGACCAGTGTTATAAATCATTTCAAAATTTGTCATCTAATATTTTCAAAAATCAGATTATGAACTTTTGAAAGACCAGGCTCTGGTACCAATTGTTGGGGATTGCGGAATGGATCGTTAAGGAAAAACTAACACTAGAGGGAGGATTAATAGTGTTTTTGATAAATTTGACAAAAATCTAAAATTTATATGATCTATTATATGAATCACCCACCAGAGAGAAAATCACAGATACAAAATAAAACACAAAGATGAACAAAAATAAAATGTAGAAAAGGAAAGAACACACCGAATTTTATACTGGTTCAGATTACTCCTGTGTCCAGTCCCACACTACGCTGGATTGCACAGTGTTTTATTACTATATTAATATCCAAGTATAACCCCATTGATTTCGCGGCCATAAGTTTAACATCGATTCCAAACACCCTTGATCAAGTATATTCCCCTTAATTTCCCGACTACAAGGTTAACACTGCTCCGTTTCCTTGATTTCAAGGCTATAAAGACGCACCTTTTTCCTGAACACTTCCCAAACAATTACAAAAGCCCTATAACTCTTTAATAGCATTTCGATTCAAAGAGTAATGACTTGAGAGTGAGAAGAGAAGAAGTCTTATATAAATAGAATTGAATTCGACAGAGTGTAAATATAGAAATCATAAAAATATGAAACATTAATGGTGTAAAGAAAGAGGATGAAGACGGGGAAGAAGAATGATGAATTTTTTTTGAAATCAACCCCTATTTATAAGATTTGAAACGTTGCAATGCTTCTGCAACTTTATAAATAGTGAAAAGGCACTTCCTTTCAAAATAAAAAATATGATAATTAAATGTCAACATATCAACATACGTATGTCGACATATGCTATTCATAAATTGAAATTTGAGCATTTTTGAAGTGTTTTAACATATATATATATAATTCTGGAAATAATTGAATTAAAACATACTGCTATAAATGACCATTACAAAGTAGAAAATCAATTGAAATCATAAGTATAAACCATATAAACATATTTATAAAATTATAAAGTTTAAAAGTATATAAATATAAAGTATATAAAAGTTTAAAACTTATAAACTATAAAACACAAGTTTGAAATCAAAAGAAAAATAGAAAAAGTAAAATCGAGAAGCTTAATAAAGATTGAAGATAGAATTTGAAAATAGATTTTGAGGTTTGAAAATCGGAAATTGAAAATCAGAAATTTGAATTTGAACCTGGAGTGCTATTCAGAGTCTTACATAAACTGGACTCTATTACTATATTTATCTTGAACTCTTGAAATCTTGATTACTCATGAGTCTTGAATTATCTCTGAATTTTGAATCTCTAGAAGCTCTTAAACTGTACATCTTCAGTGTTAATTCCTGTCTATAAATCCTGTATATGTATATATATAATTCTAAATAAAGATGTAAGTATATATTTTATAATCAATTAATATTGAAGTAAGGTTGTTGTCATCAAAACTCCATTCTCCAACAAGTTGTACACCAGGGAGTGTGCTACTTCAGAGCGGCTGAGACGCCTTGTTCAAGTATGTTGGTACGAGTTTGGCATTCCAACGTTGTTGAGAGTCTTTACTCACTTGAATCTTACTGCTCGGACTGGAACCTGTCTAGTTTAATCTATGTTAATTCATGAAATTAAACGTTAGTCGCCGAATTCGAACTACATCGGAGTGCAAATAGTTTGTTGTTTTGTTGGAGTCGCATATGCACTAACACATTTGCACATGGTTCTGCGCGATGCGGTAATCAAAATTGAAATAAGTAATGTAGCATTAAACGGTATCTCTCGAGTGTGTGATTGTGCAAGGTAGCTTCTGAAAATTTGTCGAATCGTGACTCGATTGTTTGGTTTGCACTCTTGGATCGTTCGAGTCCACGAGCGCATAGTTGGTTAACAAGTCGAGTCGGTTTTATTGGTCGAGATTCAAAAAGAGTGTATGTGTAGTCGCAGCATAGCTTGGACGTGTGATCGTGTAAGTAGGTTATTGAAATGTCATTGAGTCGGGGCTTGATCGTTTGACGTGCTGCATTGAATCACTTGGATTCACAATTACACGTGTGTTTAATGATCAAAGCCGGTTCCAATGGTCAAATATTCGAAAACTCGTATAAATGATCTCTGCTGTAAGGGTAAAGCATGGAATATATTATTGTGTATGATCACATAGGTTTGCCAGCGAAGCGTGATTGAACTCAGATACCAAGCGCATGTACTTGGATGGTCGAAAATGGGGTGAGTACACATGTGGTCATTGAGTCGAGATTGGTTAAGCAACTAGGGATTCGAAGGCAAGCGAACATGACCCTAGCTTAGTGTACGATCCCGAATTCCGATCTGAAATGTACATTTGGAGCATGTCGATCCCAAAGTTGAATTTGCTTTCTCTCTTCTCTCCTTTGGACAGAAAATCAACTTAAGGTGTGGAAGATACAAAATGCAACTTTTGTACTTTGGATGTCCGAGTTGTTTTTGGGTTTCCAAGAGAAGGAAAGAGAGATACAGAAAGTGAGAGGGTTTCTGGGATCATGTATTCAGGAATGTGGAGTGGTGGATTTTGGGAAAGGGAAGTAGGAGTTCGGAGAAAAGTTGCCAAGTATGTGCGGATATGGGATTAGACTTCGTATCACAACCACTTAGTAAGTTGTAACGCACCACCTCTATAATCGCATTAGCCAAGGTCAATATAAGTAATGATGACAACTAACCATATGAATATGGTTGTAAAGGAGCGACCATCTGTATATTAGTTTTGAACGAGTGTTAAACATGTCAGATTATGTGGATTTACTTTTCAACTATCATTAGGAATTTCGGCACGTCTAATTCAAGTTAAAATCTACTATGTAGAGGCTATATATAATTCGAAAGAAATATATAATAATAAAATCAGAGCTAGATTGTGGAAATAGATATAAATAGAACACATAAGTGTATACATAAAGATAGTGGTCTGATAAGATCCACTATACAACACAAGTGTAACGTTCCAGATTTTTTGGTTAATTAATTTTAACCATTTAATATTGTTCTAAATTTTGAGTTGGTAATTGTTGACATCAAAAGTGGGTTACTAGTGACGATCAACCCCCAATCGCGTGATCAACACACGAATAAAGATTAAAAATGGAATAAAAAGTAAAAGAACGGGGAGCACACACAGAGTTTTTATAGTGGTTCGGCAAAGACGATGCCTACGTCCACTTTATATATTATTTCTCTTTTTTTTAATTACAAGCACATTGTCCTTTCTTGTTTGAAGAAGAGAAAGAAAATGACTGTCTTCCTTTCTTCTTCTTTTTAGAGAGATTGAAGTTATGGAGAAGCGTAGAGATGAAAAGCTTGGAGAAAGCCATCTGGCCCAAAAGTTCTTTTTTTTTCCTCTTTAAGCTTAGGGGTATTTATAGGTGGAGAATGCGACTTGGGTTGTTGCGGTATGGTCCGGCCATTTCGGGAAAGCCTGGACACGTGGAATTCATCTATTGGCTTGAATTGCGGCTGAAGGACTGATTCCACTGTTCATAAATAGTATCCTCGGAAGTTACGGCTGACGTGGCATCCACGGAGAGGTTCATTAAAAGTAGAGCTTTATCCGTATATGGTTTGACCGCCTTTATTTTCTTGAAAGTCGAGATATTATTTGGACTAGCTCTGCAGAAATCTTCCACGCTGGCCCGAGATAATCGGTCGACGAGTTCTTTCTAGAAGCGGAAAACTCGGTCGTCCTGGTGAGCGATTCTTCCGGTAATGCACAATCAATCTGACTGAGTTGGACTTAGGATGATGTGCCATTGCTTTAGGTTGCACCCCTGCTGGGCCTCCTGAAGCGTGACTTGCATATGATTTGCGCGTTTGGAGTTCAGTCCCGCTCGTTGAGACTCTTGCCAAAAAGAGGGTTAACACTTTGCCCCTCAGAATGCATCTTCATTGACAGAGGGAGGTGTGTTCTGAAATCCGAACCGAAGCACAAACGCTCGAACTGCTATGGTCGCGTTGGACCATATTGAGGCCAGAAAACCGACGGTCCGATGTTGTATTAAGGCCGAAATCCCGACGACCATGCCAGGTCGTATTAAGGCCAGAAAACCTACATCCATCGGGAACCGTACTAAAGCTGAGATGATGATTGCCATTTGTACGAGAGTTGGTTCCTGCAAATACAAAACAAACTATCCTCGTTTTGGAGGAGGGCGATGGGTCGAGCATTTAATCCTACTTAGCTTTAGAGGGCGGCGAGCATCAACCATGCTCGGCTAAGGGGTGAGCATAAACCATGCTCGGCTTAGAGGGTGGGGAGCATCAACCATGCTCGGCTTAGGGGCGAACATAAACCATGCTCGGCTTAGAGAGGGCGAGTATTAACCATACTCGGCTTAGGGACGAGCATAAACCATGCTCGGCTTAGAGCAAGTGTTTCTTATGCTCGACTCATGTTAGGTTGGTTAGTTTAGCGAGCTACGCATGCTCGTGGTGTAAAGAAGAGAGGGTTGTCCACACTCGTATTTAGAAAATATGACCTCACTCACTTGAAGGAGTAGGTGTTTAAAATGGTGGTGGGCTTTCGCGCTGACCACACAAAACAGGGGGGAGAGCATTATCGACGCTTGGCTTAAAGATTTCACAACATGATCTACTTTTACAAAAAGTAAAATTCATAACTGCTAAGCAACTAAGGAAAAGAAATTCTACGAGGACAGCGATTGATTACAGAGCATTCTCAAGAGTTAAAATCAAGGCATCCTTGTTATTGAAAGAAATACATCGAAAGAAAAGATAAAAAATCTAATTAATGATAATGCCGCGAATGCCAGTCTCAGAATCCTTTCCGTTTCTAGGAGCTCGCGGACCAGCCTGAGGAGATTGAGCAGAGGGTCGCGGAGGCATGGCCGGGGCACGATCTTTGACATATTCAGAGAGTTCCCCTTTTCTGACTCATCCTTCGATGAGATCGCGCAGATGTCAGCAATCATTTGTATTATGTCCAGCTACATTGTGGAATATACAATGCTTGCCAGAATCGAGTTCCATCTTGGTCGGTTTCTCGTCGAGGTGGTCTTGGAGTTGGCAAGGACTCGCATATATCGAGGTAGATATCGAGCAAAGAAGAATTGAGCTCGGTGTATCGATCATATTTGTTTTCATTTCGAGGTCGCACATTGCGTTCATCCTTTTCCGGGGCCTTTCCTCCTCCTTTATTCTGGCCATTACCGTTGAGTGGACCTTGTTGTTTGGCTACTAAAACTTCAAGGCTCTCCATTTCAAGGCTGGCATCCTCTTGTCGGAGGAATCTCTCGGCCTCGGAGTAAAAATCATCTATATCTTTGGGGGGATCTCTGGTTAAGGAGTTTGAGAATTCTGATCTCTTCTGAACTCCCGCGATGGCTACCATCAGCACCATCGATGGCTTGGGCCGATCAACAGATGCTACAGCTGCATTGAATCTTTCGAGAAAGGATCTTAGCGTCTCTCCGGATCGCTGCTTGATGGTAGATAAAAACATGACACTTTTCGGTCAAGAGATATGCACTCGAAACTGTTCGATGAAGCGGTGACCAAAGTATTCTAGCTACTGATCGACTCCGTTGTTAGCTGTCGAAACTACATACCAGCTATATCTGTGAGAAAGAGAGGAAAGCACTTAGCCATGAAGTTGGTCGATGCACCAAGTACTTCCATATGTCGCATGTATCGCATGAGGTGAATGGTCGGGTCAGTGCGACCGTTGTATGGATCGATGGCTGGGAACCTGAAGTCTGGAGGATTTCGAGAATTTCTGATTTCTCTAGTGAAGGGGTTGCGATTGACATTGTCTATGTCTTGCTGCGAAGAGTTTCCCCGAGTGAAGCGTCGGACGATGCTTGCAAGCTGGCTTCCATCTCTGAGGAGTTGTTGCCATGAACTTAGTTTTGCATCCTGAGAGGGTTTTGCACGAGGATCTGACAAAAGCATGCTCGGAAGGGTGGTCGTTGGCTGGGCTCGACCTCCGAGATTTAACTGAAGGTGTGAGGAAGGTGAGATCTGGAAGATGGTTCTGGGAAGAATGGCCCCTCTTGAACCTAATGAGTCGTGGGTCAAGCCATGCCTGTAACAAAGGGTCTGGGCTGATCCAACATAGCATGTGATGTTCAGAGGCCAGGGTTGCCCCCGCTTGAGGCGAGGTTAGGAGGGTTTATGGTAGCATTTTCTTCTGCTACGGTGAGAGCCGGCATGGTAGGCTGGCTTCCCTCGTTCGAAGGGAAGGTTACTCCAACTCTTCATTGAAAAGGAAGAGTGGTTAGACTAGCCTGTGGCAAGATCCCTGGTTGTAATGGGAATGGCATTGATTCTGAGGGACTCGATGGTAGCTCGACCGATTCGACAGGTCGAGATGTTCCAAAGAGCGGAGGCATATTTTCCAGACGACCTAGATCTTGATCGTCCGTCTCCTGATGTTCTATGGCCATAACCACGCTGGTCGCTGGAAGCGATACTCCTGGCTGGGCTTGATTGGTTGGTAGGACCAAATCAGGATGAAATAAAGGTGTAGCCCGATCGGTGGCCTGATTTCAAGTAAACTGACGGTCATCTGTTGTCCCAATCTTGGCCTGTGGAGGAATTGATGTTGAAGTGTTCAACCCTGTTTCCAATCGACCGAGAAGGTGATCCATCAGCTGCTGCTGTCGTTCGAGGACTTTACCCTGATATGTCACATGGTCTCTGAGTTCAACCATGATTTTATCCATGTCGTCCCGGGTAAGGAATCGAGACATGTCGTCATGAGAGGAAACTTCGTGGCTTACTTCTGCAGCATCGGTATCGGCTGCATCGGCGTTTGCGGGACGAGAGGATGTTGCATCTTTCTTTCGTTTGTTTGCGATGACCTGAGATAAGCAGGAGTTCGATGGCGATGTCGGTGCGCTACCCCTACCTGGCGCGCCAAAGTGTTGACGTCAAAAGTCGGTTACTAGTGACGATCAACCCCCAATCGCGTAATCAACACACGAATAAAGATTAAAAATGCAATAAAAAGTAAAAGAACGGGGAGCACACACAGAGTTTTTATATTGGTTCGGCAAAGACGATGCCTACGTCCACTTTATAATTTATTTCTCTTTTTTTCAATTACAAGTACAATGTCTTTTCTTGTTTGAAGAAGAGAAAGAAAATGACTGTCTTCCTTTCTTATTTTTTTTTAGAGAGATTGAAGTTATGGAGAAGCGTAGAGATGAAAAGCTTGGAGAAAGCCGTCTGGCCCAAAAGTCCCCAAAAGTTCTTTTTTTTCTCTTTAAGCTTAGGGGTATTTATAGGTGGAGAATGCAGCTTGGGTTGTTGCGGTATTGTCCGACCATTTCGGGAAAGCCTAGACACGTGGAATCCATCTATTGGCTTGAATTGCGGCTGAAGGACTGATTCCACTGTTCATAAATAGTATCCTCGGAAGTTGTGGCTGACGTGGCATCCACGGAGAGGTTCATTAAAAGTGAAGCTTTATCCGTAGATGGTTTGACCGCCTTTATTGCCTTGAAAGTTGGGATATTATTTGGACTAGCTCTGCAAAATCTTCCACGATGGGCCTAGATAATCGGTCGACAAGTTCTTTCTGGAGGCGGAAAACTCGGTCGTCCTGGTGAGCGATTCTTCCGGTAATGCACAGTCAATCTAATTGAGTTGGACTTGGGCCGATTTTCCATTACTTTAGGTTGCGCCCCTGCTGGGCCTCCTGAAGCGTGACTTGCATATGATTTGCGCATTTGGACTTCGGTCCTGCTCGTTGAGACTCTTGCCAAAAAGAGGGTTAACAGTTTGACGACCTAGACTTCTCCGATCCTCGAAGAGACCGAGGAGCCCGGATTGTTTTGAGAACACGACGCATCAGAACACAGGCATGAGAACATTTCATTGCTATTACAATAATTTGCGTCAGAGTACAAGAGCATATCAGAGTTCAAATAAATAATATAAAGCGAAAAAATAAATATTAGAGATTTACAAATTACAAAACAGCGGAAATATATATACATAAATATAATGCACAGTGGAAAACATCAACTACCACAACTGAAAGAAATACACGGATACAAAGCATTCCGAATATAGCTCCATCTGTAACCCAGGATCCTGTGAAAATAAATATCTGCGAAAACCAAAACTACTAGCTGCCCGTGTGGAAAATATGGGCACCATAGATTAGGTGGGAACAATAAACTCCAAGTCAAAATTAAAACAGTTATTAACTTTATTTTAAAGTTGGGTAAATCAAGGGACCATGCTGTAAAACACGGAATGGGTTTTCTCCCAAAAATACCATAAAATCAACAGCGCAATGACTCAGGTCCCATCACACAATGCAAACACAAACCAGATGATAAAGTTTTACCTTATAATGGCCAAACATGCTTAGTACGTGAAATTTACCTTTTATTATTACTATAAGTGAAGAAATCAACTTTAAATATAAATGTATCAATCATAGATGGCATAGTACCTCATCCTACTATGTCGCCATATAGGTTTAAAACTAAAACTGAAAAGTATGTATAGGAAATTGGATTTCCATCATGAACCAAGGCAAGGGATCTTTCCTTCCGATTCGAGACAATCTAGCCTCTCATGTCTAAGTATTCAACCGTAACTGCACATAGGAGCGGCAGGGTCCATCCACCCTTACATTTATGGATTGGCAGTTCCAGAACCATAAGTTTTCCTGCCCTATGGGGCATAAAATCTGGTCAGTATGTCGACCATCAAGGGCCATTAGCGACCCAAATCCGAGGTACCTCGCTTTCCAACATCCACGTAAGTAAATTGCTTGGGATCCATAACATGGCATCACTGCTAGTTAGAAAGAAACACATGCCCTCCCTGCGGTCCCCCATCCCGTTTCTAGTTCATACCGAGTTGTGAAGCTCGCGAATTAATGCTATACACAAGGCTATGCTAATTAAAGCCGTTCTTTGATCATTAACCACAAGACTTTGCTTTTCAACAAAATCCTTGATCATTTGCATCTTAGCATGCCGCATTGACAATTCATGACATACAACTGATGTCTATCAATATATAACCTCTAAGCTCGTACGTCTCAGAGAAGGACGTTAAGCAAGAGAATAAATTCTCCTCCACCAAACAGATATATATTTAATAGAAATCAATCAACATAGAATGAAATCCAATGTCAGACACACATCCATTTACAAGTTCGTTCTGGGTCTGAACGAAACTGGAGGCACCTTATTCCTCGTCCCATATGCCCAATACAGGAGAGAGGTCCTTGCAAATCTGGTCGATCTCCAAGTACGACGGGAAGATCACCACTTATTAGCTTGTCTTGGGTGTACAGCCCAATCAAGGCATCAGTAATCATCCAAATGATGTGAAGATCTCTGGTCTTCAACCACTATCTTCATCATCGATTTTTAGTCGCCGTATCAGTTATTCAGAATGGGATAAACCTAGTCTTTCTGAATAACTCGCGTATTTTACAATCAATAATCAAGTGCTATAAAAACACATCATTCGCCTCATTCCAATTCAGAATATTCTTTTATTCAAATATTCACATTTTTAGGCAAAGGTTCCCATTAATTTTATAAAAGATAAGTTCTTTTAAACTTATTCTTTAATCTTCCTTTGGATATCTATTTCAAATGATTTTATTTTATTTTTCCACAACTTAAACCAAATTAAGGTTCAGGAACTATTCGGGATTATCGAGCCCTACCGAAATAATCATTTATTATATTAATCCCTATCCCAACCTATTCATCCCATGAAGCAAAATTGGTAGTACTCCATATCTAACACCCACTGGGTTATCGGTAAATTTAATTACCATTTCACATTTCAAATCCAATTAAAGATTTAACTATCGCCTGGAGTAAAACTGGTGGTACTCCGTCTCGAAACATTTCTTGAATTTGGAAAATTTAATTACCATTTATCTTTCAATCTAATTAGAGATTCATTAAAAATCCAATTTGGTTTTAGTCTCCTAAAATCATTAGTTAATGATTATTCAACTTTAGCAAATAAATCCTGCCTTTACTTGGGTTAAAGAACATATGTTATTTAAAACACAGTTCACGATGAACCCAAAATCATCTTCCATCAAAATGGAATCTTCACGGAAAATAGATCAATATATAATTGATATAAATTTCTGTATTAGGCTAATAATATAAATGGCATAACGGCAAAGCCTTTTAAATTCCATATATAGTAACGGTCTTCTTTTACAGAAGCTCATCTCGATTATTACCAAATCGATTTCCATTCAATTCCAATTTAATATATTAAATTGGAAAACTTTACTTTGGAAAATTTCCATTAAATCTTAATAAAAAAATGTATAAATACCAAATCATCTCTTCACTGTTAATTGGATTAAAGAACTAATGTTATTTAAAGCATCGCTCACAAAAAACCCAAAATCCAATTCAATTCCAGTTAAATTAATTGGTTGGTAAACTTCTCTAAATCTTAATTAAAAGATTTATTCTATTCTCGTCTGGGTTTAAAAATAGTGTTATTGAAGACACCATTCATGACGAACCCAAATTTTAATTTGATATTAAATACAAGGCTCTGAATAGAAATTATATCGACTTATACTCAATATCAATTTCTGAAACTAACGGATATTGTATTGGGAATAACAATATCTATATCTTCAAAATTCCTCAACAATATCCGTATAATCACGGAATCCGATATCGAAATATTTCAAAGATTATTTCCATTTAAATCCTTTCCAATTCATACATTGGAAAATTTTGGTTATTGTAAAACCATTTCAATTCCTTTCTGATCTTTACTCAAATCGGTAAATAACTTATACAGATAAAAATATATTTTATCTTTACAAACTTGGAATATATCATCCAAGATCATTTCAAATCATTTATTATGATTTTACATAATTTATTCATACTTTTAATAATTTTAATCAGGCCCTTACTGTCGGTTTCCAATATCGGCCACCGAACTGCATTCATAGCGACCTTTTCCAAAATTGATTTGGACATATTTTAAAATCTAACCATTCAAATTTAAATCTCATATATTCATTTGAAAGATCTATTCGATACGAACCCAATGGTTCCGGTTTTAAGAGAATCCGACGGTCGGATCTCCCGCTATGTCAATTCAAAGTCAATGGTCGAAATTCGCGAATGGTCGCTGTGCGATACGTTCGATTCAAACCATTTAAATATATATAATATATTTCTTCGATTTATATTCAAAACGTAATTTATAAACCGTTTATAAATTCATTTTATAAACGATTCCAACTTTCATTTCAATTTTAAATCAAAATTGAATATTCCATATCATTACAATATTAAAATGATAATATTTTCAAAATATCAGATTTTGAAATCACAGCTTTTCAATATTCATTATAAAATAAATAAAATCGACAGAAAATTCTGTTCGAGTAAAAATGGCATATATCAACTTAATTCGGCTTCATATATTTCAATATTTTTGTGTCCATCCAAAATTGGACATCAAAATCGTATTTTGATTTTTCACTGAATATTATTTTAAAATATTTGTTGTTCTGAATTGGAATTGGAATCGGACTCAATCAATTACCATATAATTTTATTTATATGGATTCCATGCATCACATGTATTCAAAAAAAGTGATAAACAACTATTAAACATTCATTTCACATCCAGAATGCAATTTACAACTGTATAAGTATTAAATAATTAGATAACGCTTATAACGGTCTGTCAATCAATTGGTTGACATACAGTCCAATCCAAGGGAGATGTGAATTATTTATCATCCCCAGACCCATGTGAGGTTTTCAATCATCAAACAAATATTATTATTTGTACACTTGAGCGATGTGTAAAGTTATTGTCCCAATACCCGTGTGGGGTTTACATCATAATCCATGAAAATTTATTTACAATTTAATAATAATAACATTAAAACTGTACACATCCATCATCCGCCAAACAAACTTTGCAATCATAGGCAATTAGTACATATTCAGTTATAAAAATAAATAACTGTACAAAATTTTGAGTGAGAGAGTTCTCACATTGATTTCCACTCCGTCATTATTTATTTGAAGTATTTCTATTTCTAAACTAAATTAAACACGCGTTTAATTTACTAAAAATTCAATATGCTCTGTTTCTGTTCTGGTCAGTTCCATGTTGCGGTGCTCGCTGATACGAGCGCAACGCAAATGAAATTGTCGGATTTCTATATTGTATGAAAAATATATGGTATTTAACACATTGCTTACATAATTAAATTAATTAAATAATAATTAAAACCCTTAATCCACCTTTTTTCCCCTTAACCCCTTCAGGACCTCGCTCAAAAAAACAAACTAGCTTCCTCTCCTTTGACCAAAATCGCACGCCACGAGGGGCCCTCCGCTATCGATCAGAACCCACTACAGCGATCGTCGTTGAACCCTCCTCCAATGCGAAGAACTGCGGCGCCTCTGATGGGGCCCAGTGGCCAGAAATCCCATGCAAGCGGTGCACGTTTGAGTGAGGATTTCGAGCAATTTACTCAACGAAATTTGATCAACTTGGTATTGATGTGAAGATCTCTCCAATCCCTTGAATCTTTGTTCAGAAATGATCATCTAATTCTTCACGGATTTGAATTAATCAAGGAATGAAAATCGGAAGACCATGGCCATTTATTTAAAACGGATGGCGCTAAGAGAAATGGCTAGGGATTTGGAAATTTAGGGTTATTTATACCCTTTTTATAATATTATTTAATTCACTAATTGGTTCCTTTTCGTCTGAACTATAGATAAGACCCAATGACTATCGTTCCTAACTAAATACCCCATTTCAGACACAATGGGATATGTTTCGTAAGCCAATTCGACCGTTTTGAATAGTTTTTATCAAAATTAAAATATAAATTAATATAACGGTCAATATTGAATTTCAGCGTACATTTTAATTTACATGGGCCACATACTGACTCCAAAAATTATGAAAATTTAAACCTGACAATAATTTGACGTTACAGGTCCAACAAAAGTGGTTTCGTCGAAAACGAAGGTCGTTTGCAAAATGACTATTTTTAAGGGCTATATATAATATTAAAATATATATAAACTCCATAGCGGCTATTTTAAATTTTAATCTGGACATAACTTACAATTTATAAAGTGAAATCTCAATTTCTTACATTCGTTAGGAAGATATAGTTAAACAGATTCTAATGTTTCTTGTTTCGCTGAAATCCGATTTATTTTGAATTCTGTACATTCATTTGAAATTAAAAATCAAATTTTCAAACTACTGCGCCATTTCAAACTTGTTTTAATTAAACTTTAAATTTATACGTTCTTACTTTGTTTTAAATAAATTTTAAATTGTTAATTCTCAAAATAAATCATTTTAAATTCTAAAAATCCATTAAATCAATTAAAAATAAAATTTTAAATTGGTTCCAAAAATACGGGTTGTTACAGTTCGTGAAGGGGAGACGCGACAAGGTGCATCAGTTTCGACAAGGATTTAGGAGGCTTCGGTTATAAAAAGGTCGTTGTTATTCACTGTGGTTCGAGTCGCGATTTATTTGGAGTGGTCGAGGTTTGGGTTGGTCTGATGTTGTCAAGTGGGAGCAACAGTAGAATGGGTTGTTTGGTAGTGGCTTAGAGAAGTCAGATGACCAGAGGTGATTTGCGTCACCAAGAAGTGGAGCAGCAATGATCTTTTTTTTTTTGGGTTGGGTTCTTATGTTTTTCGCATTTATTTCCAGTTGTGATGACAGTTTTGCTAGTGATCCCCCAAGGACAATGGCAGTGTGCTGTTATGTCAAGGAAGTATGTTGGAGTGGTGCTTCGGGGATTCAGGTTTTCGATTTGTGTGCGGGTTTCGAAGGCATAAGAAGAAATTTGAAAACTAGAGAAGAAGATAATTTAAAGGAGGTTAGGATAGGTATGCTTAGTTGGTTTAATCAAGTAATTGATTATTTAGCATAAATCCAAATCTTATATATATATATACTGTATCTTGCTTATTTAAGGTCCAAATCTAATGCAGTAAAGCACGTTGCGATTATAGCTGCAATGAACGAGATGAGTACATGGTTAATAAAGTAATGAAGGTAATTAATCTTAAAAACTCGTTGTTTATGATTAATGATTATATATATGTAACGATATGGATTTCTCTTGGACCTAATCGATCGCTAAATTGACCAAGACCGTTCGAATTCCTCATACTCTAACTCTGGGCATACAACACATCAGAACAAATAACAGAAGACTTTTATAAACATCATAATAATGTTACATCAGAGTACAGAATAACAGAGTATATCGAAATATAATCAATACATTGGAAGATGATTTTACAATAAATGTAATATGATGCACAGCGGAAGACGATAAATGCACTGGACACAGCTTTAAGCTTCAATCCAGAATCCTGCTCAAAATAAGTATCTACAAAACAAACTACTTGACTGCCCGTGTGGAAAATAGGGGCACCCGAGTTTGCAAGGGAAAAACAAACTACAAGTCAGTCATGGGGCTGGTGTGAGAAACTCTACAGTTAAAATTAACTTATCAAAATGATAAGGCAAATCACGGGACCGCGCCGCTAACGCAGAACGGTTTTACCCCCAAGAATGCCAGTGTATAAACAACAATCAGTAATTATGGATATGGATCTACTATGCATCAATCAACATGCAATATCCCAATCCACCCATTTAGATTAATCACCACACTTAGATTTTCCAAATCCAATTCAATTTACAGAAATTATTCCTTTGGATTTTATTCCCTATTTCTTATTTCAAATCATTTGAAATACATATCTAGCTTTTTATATCAAAGTAGATTTCACTTCGGGATCTCAAATCAAATCATTTGGAAATATGAAATCCAAAATATAACAATGCATACAAACAAGTATGCAACCAAATACCGGTCTCCCCTCAGACAAGGCAAAGGGCACGTACCTAAGCAATTCGATATATATATATATATATATATATATATATATATATATATGCACCTCCCACGCATGGAGCATGCTACACACTGACCACTCACCCTAAGGCACTGGATCCCACCCATACTTTTAGTAGACCGGGTTGCAAAATCTTTAGCCACATACCAAGTCAATTCATATCCCGAAGTAGGGAAAATCATTTCACAACATAATAGTCACAAGTACTTTCAAACTATAGTATTTCACATCAGCAATTCACACATATGATCAATCACTATTAATCACATAACCTTTGAGCTCGTACGTCTTAAAGAAGGGTGTTAAGCAAGAGAATAAATTCTCCGCCACCAAACAGATATGTTATCAATAGCAACTAATCGAATACGCGATGAACCACAATGTAAAACATAATACATTTCTAAATCATTTTAGAAATCAACGGGTTTAGGCCTTGAAACCCTTTCTGTTTTATAAAACATTCCCTGTCCAAAATCGGGAATATATTTCTTTTCACTCAAGAAAAACATCATTTCAAAATCATTCATTAAATTTGAAATAAACACAACTCTCTAAACACCTTATCGTCAAATCGTGAAGTGTTTCACAAGGTATTAGCACACAAATATTCTTACTTAACCCAATGCTAACCGTAAACGCATATTTTGCTCATAAACTGGTCGAGCACAATCCAAACAATCAATCAGTCCAATTTGACATTAAATATAAGGTTTTGAATAGAGATAGTATCGACTTATATTCAACATCAAATCCTGAAACCAACAGATATCATATCGAGAATAACGATATCGATATCTTTCAAATTCCCATCATAATATCTGTATAATCACGGAACCAAACGTTAAAATATCCGAAGATAATTTCCATTCAAATCCATTCCAATTCATATATTGGAATTTCCGGTTAAATTAAAACCATTTCTCAATCCAAATTATTTATTTAAAAGTAATCGGATTATAATTCTAGTTAATAAATAGTTCATTTCAATAAAAATATATTTTTATCTTTTCAAATACGGATTTTTTCATCCTAATTCTTTCCAAATCATTTCTTATGATTTTACACGAATTATCGATATTTTTAATAATTTTATCAAGGTCCGTACAGTCGATTTCCAGAAACGGCCATCGAACTGCACTTACAGCGACCTTTTCCAAATTTGATTTGGACATAATTCCAAATCCAACCGTTAGATTTCTAATTTCTCATATTCATTAGAAATCTCTTTTCGATACGAACCCAATGGTTCCGGTTTTAGGAGAATCCGACGGTCAGATCTCCCGTAACGTTCATTCGAAGTCTATGGTCGAAATTCGCAAACGGTCGCTGCGCAGCGCGTTCTATTCAGGCCATATAATATATATTTCATCGATTTCCATTTAAAACGTATTTTATAAATTCGTTTGAAAACGATTTCAATTTCTATTCTGGCTCAAGTTCTTCAACTTTTCGGTTTCTAAGAACTTTCTAATTTTTCAAAAATTTGGTTAACACCCTAAATTTTCGAAAAATTTAGCCATAACCTCCCCTGCACGGGAGCACCGGGAAAATCCCGAAATTGCCATATAGGCCTCTCCAATCCAAAAAGAAAAAGAAAAAGCCAAGCAGCTAGCCAGTCGGCTCATAAAATCATCATACCCAAACAAAATAGTAAATATGTACCTATTTGTCGGGTATACAATTTTATACCTCTTCTCTAGCCTCCTTGCAATGACCTGTTCAATATATCGTATATGTATATTTTCATACAATGCCTATATATACATTTTCATATGACGCTTTCATATATTCATTCAACACATATATAATTTCACACAACCCATATATAAGCCAAAAATAATATTATTAGCGAACTAATAATATTTCCATCGTATGACAATTTTATATATTTCATATATACGCTAAAAATGATAATTTTAGCGAACTAATATTTATTTCAAGGGGTGACTATTTTATATACTCATATATGTGTTAAAAACGTTATTTTTAACAAACTAGAATTCATTTCAATGTATGATTATTTTTGTTATGTTCTAAATAGTTGCACCCCAAAGATTTGAGTTAACCAAAGCTCTGATACCAGCTGTAACATCCCGAAAAATTATTTCTAGCTTCATATTGACGATACGGTCCTAACAAATCAATAAATATATATGTTCTAATTCTCAATTAGATTCCAATATTTTTGGTTTCGCTAAAATCCGGTTTATTTTGAATCGACGTTAGAATATAAATATTTATTTTTAATCATAAAAGGAATTGAAAATGGCTATTTTTCAAACGGTCTCAGAATTTGACAAAACTAATTTCGTCAAATTCTGAGACCGTTTGAAAAATGGCCATTTTCAATTCCTTTTATAATTAAAAATAAATATTTATATTCTAATGTTGATTCAAAATAAACCGGATTTTAGCGAAACCAAAAATATTGGAATCTAATTGAGAATTAGAACGTATATATTTATTTGAATCGACGTTAGAATATAAATATTTATTTTTAATTATAAAAGGAATTGAAAATGGCCATTTTTCAAACGGTCTCAGAATTTGACGAAATTAGTTTTGTTAGGACCTATCGTCAATATGAAGCTAGAAATAATTTTTTGGGACGTTACAATATATATGTAAAGCTAGTTGATTAAATAAGTACAAAATTAAAATTTTGCAAGGTTATATGAATTGAAGGCAGGCAAGTTCAAATGTAGTTGTGCAGTCAACAATCTAAAAATTGATTTGGATTTTTACGAAGACAGATGGAATTTAAATCAATCTTCAATCTATTCCGTCAATTTGAATCATGGTGAGTGAACTCACTCTTTGGTTCGTTTATAATTTTATTGTAAACGAATTTTTATTTTAAATAATTTTTATATGATGTTTGTTGCTTTTTTGGATGCATTGAAATATTATTGTGACAATTAAATATATATATACATTAGTTATATAGGCTTGGTGGTTGTGGCTATTATATATATATATATATATATATATATATTGATAGTTGGATTTTTCCTGCAGTACCATTAGCTGATGCCCGCAGTATCATTAGCGGATGACCTTGTGCATCCCACAATATATTATAGTGGATGACCTTCTACACCGCGATATCCTGCCTTGAAGCAGGATGGGTATTATTTATGTTGGCTAACATCTATGGATCTAGGAAAACAGGATGGAGGGATCCAACTGGATTCCTCAAAATTTATTATTGTATGTATTCATATATACTATCATATATGATGTGATAGAAATCCTATGATTGATAATTGGGTGTTTTGGATGTTTAAATGTTAATGGTCCTAAATGTTCATTTATAAAAATATCGTGAAAACAAATTTTGAAATTTAAAAGGGAAAATCTATTTTTCTAAAAATAGAATTTGAATTTCGATTGGTATAAGAAATACTAACTTGTTTTGAATAATAAAACCAAGTAGTGAATTTATAAACGGCGTTTATAAATAAAATGGAATAATTTTCATTGGATAATACGGGAAATTAAAATGAATTTATAAATGGTGTTTATAAATAAAATGTAATAATTTTCATTGGATAAATGCGGGGAATTGAAATGAATTTATAAACGGTGTTTATAAGTAAAATGGAATAATTTTCGATGGATAATGCGGGGAATTGAAATGAATTTATAAACGGTGTTTATAAATGAAATGGAGTAAAATTTTCATTGGATAATACGGGGAATGGAAATTTAGATGTAAATTTAAAAAGGGGAATTGAAATTAGTTTAAAAAAAACGATGAAATCTATTCTGATGTTCAGAATGTAAACTGAATTAAAATAAATTTGTATGGATTTATGACTTAAATTCGATTAGATCGAATTTATTTAAATAAAATATTTTCAAAAAATATATTAGGGTTGTATTAAATAGATATTTAAATTAAAATATGAAAATAGATTCACTGTTTATATATATATGGAGAATTCTATTAGGACACAATTAAAAAACACAATATTACACAAACTATTACGGCCACTGGATTCTGCAAATCATAGCCATCCAAAATAACAGCGTACCGTTATTCTTTTTACTTCCATCTACGATTTATCCCGCTTCCTCAGCAACAAAGACTCGCTCTTCCTCCTCACTAACAATCACACTCTCCCATAATACACCAGAACCGATGAAATTGAGGTTTCGTCCTCACTAACAAAACGCAGTAATTACGTTTTCTACCGCAATCACAACATCGTTGGGATCTTATTTCCACTTTCGTAGAAGAGCCAGCAAAAAAATTGATGAATACGCCTGCAATTGGTGGGGGAGATTAATTCTTTGATTTTGGTAATTTGGAAATACCTAATTTACCATCTACTGATTTTATTTCATTTTATTTATTTCTTTCTGTTTTCCAAATTATCATGTCATCTGATTGGTTTTTTGTATTAAAGTAGTTATCTTTCTCCTGCAATTGAAAATTAAATAAGAAATATCACTAGTTGACAGTGCTGGTTATTCATATTTGACAAAAATGCAGTCTGTGATTTTAAAACAATTGCATGTTTACCTATTTGAAATTTGAAAAAAAAAACAAGTTTCTTATTTGGTTGAAAACGTAACAACATGTTCTCAGTTTGAGATTCATACCATATATTCATGCAACTGAACATGAATGCGCACATGTAGCAAGTCAAACTCAATATGATTTGGAAATTACTTACAAACTGCTTGCAAATTGCAACGTCAAACGAATTATTAAGTTTGTGAATGCTGACCATTACAAACTTACATTGTTGTCTTATTTGCAATGGTATGTAGTATACTCAAATTGTCAATTCAACTGATGTATTAAATTTTGTGTATTTTTTACTAGCAAGTATGGATGAGTTGATCGTTCATGGATTACCAGCGGAAACAACCCTTGATGATCTAGTTCATGGGGACAATAACATAAACGATGCTGATATCATCGGTTCATCTTCATCACACAAAAAATGATATGTTGACAGAACCATATATTGGAATGCATTTGACAGCCTAGATGAGGGGAAAAGCTATTATTCCGAGTATGGTCGGCAAAAAGGTTTTGCTATCCGCGTCCGATCATCAAATAAGACTATCCCTCATGTTGTCAAAATAACTTCGGTCGGTTTAGTTTGTTCACGTTCAGGGACTATCAGAAAAATGATAATGTGCTTGGAATAGATCATATAAATAGAAGCACCAACACGATAAAATGCGGATGTTAGGCAAAGATGCGAATTCTTTATAGCGACTTAACAAATAAATGGTCAATAACCAAGTTTAATGATGGACATAATCATTCATTAATTTCTCCAATAAAAAGAGTCCAGCTATGAACTAATAGGAATATGCCATCTGCTGCAAAATGTTTGACTGAAGTGTTTCAACAACAAAATTTACCAGTAGCTAAAATTCCTGCCATTTTTGCTGGTGTAAGTGCGGGGTTTAACCAAAAAGACTGCTACAACCATTTACAGTAAACTAGACTTAAAGATTTGGAAATTGGTGATGCGCAATATGTGTTGAATTATTTTCAAATGAGACAAAGAGAGAATCCCCAATTTTTTTATGCAATTCAGTTGGATGAACAAGGCTATGCAACTAATTTTTTTTGGGTAGACGCACGATCACGTATGTCTTATCTACATTTTGGAGATATGGTTACCTTTGATACCACGTTTAGAACAAATAAGCATTCGATGCCATTTGCTCCATTTACCGGTGTAAATCATCACTACCAGACAATACAGTTTGGATGTGCACTTCTGATTGACAAAATAGAACCTACATTTTACTGGTTGTTTAATACATAGCTTGAGGCAATAGGAGGTCGTCATCCCATTTCTACTATAACTGATCAAGACCATGCAATGGGTGAAGTTATACGAAAGCTATTTCCGAACACCCGACACCGCTTATGCCTTTGGCACGTTAACAAAAATTTTAGGGAGAATTTATCGCATATATATCACAAAAATTCTCCTTTCAGAAAAGAGCTTAAAAATTGTTTGAACTTTACGTATTCAGTATCAGATTTTGAGGATAAGTAGAAATCTCTAATTGAGAAATATGATTTGAAAAATAATGAATGGTTGCGGAAAAAATATGAACAACGTGAGTCTTGGGTACCTGCGTTTCATCGTTCAACTTTTTATGCTGGATTGAATACTACAGGTCGTAGTGAGGGCATCAATAGTTTCTTTAATACGTTTATGTCACCAAAAACAAATCTTAAAGAATTTGTCAGTAGATATGAGCAAGCATTGCATAAAATTGTTCAAAGATAAGTGGAGGAGGATTTTATTTCTGAGCATAAAAATAGAAATATTGATGAATACAACTTGATTTTGAAGCATACTGCTAGTATATATACTAGAAATATATTTGATAAGTTTTGTGAACAGTTAAAAGAATCCATTCGGTTCAGATCTATTGAGAATGAAAGTAGTGAAGACATGACATCATATACAGTCTCTTCTAAAGTTGGTGAATATGAAAGTTTTGTTGTGAAAATGAATGCACGCACTTACAAAGGTTATTGCCAGTGTCAATTGTTTGAGTTTAAAGGAATACCTTTTAGCCATATATTAAAAGTTTCAACAAGCTAGAAGTAGATGAAATACCCTCACATTTTATTTTGAAGAGATGGACAAAAGGAGCGAACTCATTTAGGACCATGGATGATTTTATTTATGATGGTGATTCCAATTCCAGTGAAGCATTTCGACTTAGTCATATATGTCGAAGAGCAACGCAACTTTCATGCATAGCCTCGATATCTGAAATATTGTACAAAATAACGATGGATGGAATAGAAGACCTGTTCAGTAAAGTATGTGAAGCAAAACAGAAAATTGACAAAGAGAAAACTATAGACGAGAATGATGATGGTGCAAAGTATCTAACAATTAATGATCAAACTCCTTTGATGATTCAAGATCCTCATATTTCACAAGCGAAAGGAAGACCAAGAGAGGACAAAAGATTTGTCCAAAGTAGTGCGAAAGGAAGAATTAAAAGCTCAATTGAGTTGTCCGCTAATAAGAAAATATGAAAATGTAAAAGATGTGGCACGGGGGTCATGATAGTAGAAACTGCCCTCTTAAATTGGGACAATCAGGTATTGCCAAAACTGTTATGTTATTGTTTCTTTATTGTAAGAACTAGTGAATCACTTTTTTTTACTATAGGTAATAGCCAGTTCACTGTCTACTATTATTAATGTCAATTGTATACCATGGCAAATAGGTAAGACGTCGAAGAAACCTGCATGAATAAATCAGATCCTATCCACCTATCTTTTGTTTTCATTGTTTGAGTTCTTGGAATAATTCAATAAATGTGCACAGTCCATCACAGCTGCGAAGGCAATAAAAAAGCAGCAATCCAAGTTAGATAAGGATGAGTTTGTCTCCATGTACCTGATGCAACTATGGATCATTTTCAAGCTGTTGGACTTCTAACGAGTTTGTGTCCATGTACGCATCTCAATACAAAGTTTAATAGGTGTTAAATGTGAATACTTTTGTCCTTCCTCAAGTAGAAGGTTTTTTTTTTTAAACAAATGATACTGCCTTTGTATTTAACTTTGTGATAATACAGATCTTCTCATTTAGGACAGTATATCTTCACATCGGTGGACTGAGGTATCTGAGTGACCAACTGGGAGACATGGTAGTCCATAGTAGTAGCTGGAATGAACAATTATCTACTAGTGTCCGTGTTTGGAATGCATCTTCTCTTACTCTATCATGTACGTTTCCCACTTCTGTCTTCATTCGTTAGGTATTCTGGAATTTGAACGTTGATGTAATTATGATGTTGAGCTTTGTGTTATTCCATGCCATCCATTTATACCATATTTCCTGCTGGTATTTTTGATACTACTTCGCTAATCTATCCTTTTTTGCCTTCACTGTTTTAGTTGCCTCTAGCAAACTCCAACAATTGTAGTACGACGAAACCCCTGTCAGTGTCGAGTAGAAGATGATGATGTTGACAAAGAGCATGTAAGACCTGATGATTGCAATGGAGATGATTTCGTAGCCGTCATCATTTCCGACCTCAAGCGTCTTCCATCTAAAACTGAAGGATCCCAGAGGCAGTTGACAAAATTATATTGTGTGTTGTATTCACATCAGTATTTGATGCTATTACATGCATGTTTTCATCATGTTATTAAACCATCTGTTCTGGCTTACTGTAAAAGGTTTCTTATTTGATTTCTTATATGTTGTATAGACCGGTCCAATACTCAACTAAGTTTCTGAGCTAATCAGTTTTTCTTTTTCGCATCAGACAAGCACTGTTACATGCTCATGTATGAATGTGATTTATTAATGGCATAAGTTTTGTCTATTTGTTCATTTATTTTCCGTAATATTTGAGCCATCCTGGGTTGATTGTAGAAAAGCACACCTTCTATCAATATTAAGTTATGTCCATTGGCATGATTTACTTTGTGATTACAAATCAACAGGTATGACTTTGCTATAATATGAAGTTCACGTACTTTGTATAAGCTGGTATTATGCAGATGCTATATTATTCTGCTAGACTCTTCCATGTCCAATTCCAGCCAGATTAATGGTTTTTTTGGGGCCAAAATTCCACATATACAAGTGTGTTATTGCCTTGGAAGTATACAACTATTCTTCAAAGTTATATAATAATTTAAAACATTAGGAAATTAGCACGTTTGTTCCACCAAATACAATCGAATGAATTAAATATGAGCTTGTCCGATTTTTGGGATTAATTCATCCATGAAATTAGTGGACTGATCACAAGGAGCATCGACGGTTGTTTCAATGGCCATGATGGAAGAATCGATACCGGTGTTGGCGGCAGAATCAGTAATGCTGGAGGCGGAATCAGAGGCGGAGGTTTCTGATTTATGCTTATAGGAATTGGAAATGATAGTAGACATTGGGTGAGGGAGAAAAGGACGACCGCAAAATGTAAGAGACGATTGTAGAAAGAGGGACGATGACGTGGGTATTTCTATAGTCAAAACGTGCGGCTTTGATGGACGTTATCTAACGGTTGTCTCACTGTGTCATGGACTGTGTTTTTTATTTATGTTCCAATAGACGGCCCATATATATATATATATATATATATATATATATATATATATATATATATATATATATATATATATGAGTTATAAAAATAAAATATTCCAAAATAAGAATCGGGTTTCAAATGTAAACTTGTTTTAAACTGTAAAACAATGAAGTTAAATTTATAAAGAAATGTTTATAAATTAAGTAAGATTTATAATTTTAAATTCAAGTATGAATGTAAAAGTGAATTGGAAATCATTTTGAAAAGGGAACGACAGATTTTAGTCTACAATTCAAAATATAAACGGAACTGAGATAAATCCAAGGGATTTAAAATTGGAATTCAATTACATAGAATTTTATAAAATAATTTATGTTTAAGGGAATTGGAATTTATTATAGAAGACTGAATTGTAAATAAATTTATAACTTAGTAATGATATAATTGATAATTAAGGATAATTAGAAATATAAGTTAGATTCTGGAAAATGGCTAAAATATATATTAAAATATATATTAAAATATATAGGAATGAGATTGAAATTTATTAAAAAACGAAGTTTAAACATTTATATTTTTATAATTAAAATGAACTCGCTGCAGCGCAGTAGTTCGTAATTTGACGTTTCGAACTTCAATTGAGTATATAGAACTCGATTTAAGTCGGAATTCTTTGAAACAAGAATCATTAGGACCGATTGAATAATACTTTTCCAATGTAAGAGATAATTATGGATTTCACCTTATAGATTTTGTGTTATGTCAAAATCAAATTTTTAGAAAAACAGCGCTATGATTGTTTATAAATTATAATGATTAAATAAATAAAATCGAAGGATTTTAGGTTAATAAAATTTGCATCTTTATAATAAAAACCCAAATTTGAGTTATAAAATAAATATGGACTCAAGTAAAGTAAATGGATTGATTTTTGAAACAAAATTCAGATTTTTAATTATTGAATAGAATTAACTAATTTGAAGAATAATTAGCTGATGGAATTTTGAATCGAAATTGCGCTTTGGATAAGTGGATTGGATTTGTGAATTCATATTCGAAATCGAATATGAAAGTTGAATTGAAAATGGAATTCGACTTGATTATAAGCAATTTAAAAGTGTATATGAACATTGTTGATGGGCAAAATTGTCCGCACGCCAACACCCAATGAGTATATGTGGTGTAAACATAGTAAATAAGTAAAGTAAATGTGGAAGACACATCTTTTATAGTGGTTCAGCACGAATGCCTACGTCCTCTTTATAATGATCGTTCATCGTATAATGTCTGATTACAATGCTCTATAAGTTTAGACAATATTTGAGTACAAAGTATTACAATAAAATAACAATGTCCTTGTTAATTCTAAACTTTGACTAAAAAACCCTTCTTCTTCTTCCTTGAGATGAGTTGACTTGGTCAACTATATCCCAAAATTATCCTTAATGTCCATGATGCCCAAATTTTGGCAAGTGTAGCATATTTATCCTTATTAATGTCTAAGTGCTGATGGAAAACGTGTATACCACGTTTTAATTATTCTTGCCATCTCCAATGGCCAAGAAGAAGGTAGCCGCCATTAATGAGTGTTTGGAGTTCTAGAGGTCCAAAAATTCCAAGGAGAAGCCTCCAAATGAAGGCCAAGGCTTGGAGTACTTATTGGAGGGAGGTTAGGTAGGAGTAGGTAGCTAACGAGACCTATAAGCCTTAGATTTCGGACCCTAGAAATAGCCATTAAACAGGAAATTCGTACCCCTCGGCAAGGGGTACGCATTTCGTACACCTTAGGGGATATTAAATTCTTATCCCTTGGGAGGATACGAATTTCCTACCCCTTTAAGGGGATACAAATTTCGTACCCTTTTAGGGGGTACGAAATGGATGGAGGAAGGGGCCGAAATCGTGTTGTTGAGGGAGTTGAAGTTCCTGAATGCGAAGTGAGGGAATCCGAGGTTTTGTTGGTCCGAACCGAAGGGATCCGAGCTTCCGGTTAGGTTGATTACCGCCGAGACTATGGGGCCTTGGACCTCCACCGGCGCTGCGCCCTGACCCACTTGACAGCTCGCCTTCATCTTGGAGCACGGCTTGCCTTCGTCTTGGCTGATGGTTCGCCTAAGAGTCAAATTGCAAAGGCTTGTAGTAGACATTCTTCATGCTTGAGCGCATTGCTAATCAAATACTTGGCGTGTGACAGCTTTGACTAAAACACATCAACAAACGTGATATGTTCAATTAAAAAGTGGAATAGGAAAAAGAGCTAATTAAAAAATAAATTAGTGAATTGGGTTAAAAATGATTGGATTAAATTGAAATAAATTGGGAATGGACGTATATATGTTAAATAGGTATAGAATAAAGTGAATGAAGATTATAATTCCAGTGCCCGACAAAAAGGTACACGTTTAAATTCCATATGAGATTTTATGAGTCTGTTGGGCAAGCCGCTTGGCTTTGGGATTTTTTTTTTGAATGTAAAAAGCCTAGTGAGACGAGTTGGGGTTTAAGCTATTTAACTATACAAAGGAGGTATTGGCGAAATTTTCCGAAAACTTAAGGAGTTAGAATATTTTTAAGAAAATTTGATAAGTAGAAATCAATATATTGATACATATATATATATATATATATATAGAATTCGATAAGGAAACGAACTTAAAATAGAATATTTTAAATAAAAATGAAATTTATAATTAAATCTGGTAAAAATAGAAAGAGAAACGTGTACACGTTTAAAAAATGAATAATTGGTTTTTATGGTGTTGATTATTCGAGGTAAGTGGTCTTGTCTATTTTGAAGTTAAGGATGTTTTCAGTCAAGGTCTGAGATGTAATTATACCCGAACTTGATTGATTTCATTATTAACCGATAAGTGGGAAGATTTAGGGTTTCAACGGATACTTTCGGATACAGATAGTGTCATATCCATATTAGAAATTATTTTAGGATATCGGATATTGGTTATCCGTATCCACGGATATGGACGGATATCGGATTATTATCCTATCCGCTAACAATCGATAATTAAAGAAATGTAAATTGAAATTCTAGGTTTAACATCATTTTTTTAATGTCATGAATTATAAAAGTACACAACATCAATAAGTAAAATGGTAATAAACAGTTTTGAGAAGTGAATATGCATTATATGCATAAAATATAAACTATTAACTTAACAAAACAGTAAATTATCATTGTTTATTACGCTAAAATACATATAAAATAAGCTATAATTTTGACAAAAAATCGAACGGATAATTTTCGGATGTAGACACCTTCGTATCCGTATCCGCATTCATTTTTCCGGATATCAAATATATTCGTTTTTCGGATACGGACACATATAGATTTCGGATTTTTACGTATCCATTACCAGCCCTAGAAAGATTCAGTCTCGAAGATTGGTGTTTAAAGAGATTTAGTTGAATGTAATATTTTGGGAAGATTGGTGTTTAAAGAGATTTAGTTGAATGTAATATTTTGGGTTGTTTTAACAATGTTCTCCACGGCAATCGTTTTAACCCAAGTAAGTGGAATTTTGGAAATATAACAATAAATATTTCCTAATTATAGAAATTTATGGTCGTGAAAGGGAGAAGTAATTGGAAATGAATTCCAATCATAAATAGATAATATTTTCTAAGTATAGAAAATAAAAGAAGGTGATATATCAAAATGTTTTCCAAATAGCATAAGAGGCCAAGAGGATTGTTGAAATATTGGGTTAACAAATATCGATTAGAAATGGAGTAGTGATTTAATTAATAAAATATTAATTAAGAGGCCCATTGATTGTTTGATGCTTTGGATGAATGTTTGTTTTTCTTCGATAGTTAAAGAACCGAAGTATTGGCCAATATCGCTGTTAATATGGAGAGACCGGTTGGATTATTATCAGAGAACCATTCCGTATTGGCAGTAGCATTGCGAATCAGGTTATATGAAGACAACTGAAGATGGAGTAAAGTGCAAGGGCTTTTTCTGTTAATCCTAGGTAGAAATTGCCTAAGATGGATTAATGGAAATTGTGTCTTCGGTTTCGTTCAGTCGCAGAACAAACGTGTATGGACGAATGTTTGACAGAGTATTTTCAGCGATTGCATATGTTGATCTGTACAAATATACATCTGGTGGCGGAGAATTTGTTCTCTTAGCATAATATCCAGAATATCTTTGTGCAAATCAATTGGTGATTAACGGATCCGACAATATGGCATTTAAAGTGATTGTGCTATCAATGAAAGGTAAGTAATCGTAATCTCAAGCCTCAAAACCGGGAAATGGTATAAAATCGGGTAGGTCGTATGGCTAAGTGGGTCGCACCCAAGTAGGGTGTATTGTCACCTGATCCAGAGAAAATTCTTTTGCTTCTTTATCTTATTGCAGTTGTTTCTTCGGAATGGTTGTTGATCCCAACCGTTGGTGACAATACATTCGGTACTCTCAAGCGAAGCGAGGGGACGTTCATGTTTAGCCTGGGTTGCAAGATGTTCTTGTTGGACCCGGTGTATTCCTTTCTAGAGATACACTGTCGGATGGTGGTCTCATACCTTTCCGATTGGAATCCATTATCCAATAAGAGCCCGCAGTTTAGATTGTATACTATGTATGTGGAGCGTGAGATGCAAGCGTTCTGCTAGATTGTTATTTACTTGTTTTGGACACTATTATAATATCAGAAAAGTATTGATTTTAAAGAACTCTTTGGGTTTTCATAATGTAAAAACCATATGTGTTTATGTGTGGATCGGCCTTATGGTTATCCTTTCCTTTAAAAAGGTTTTTTAAAAGTTAAACCAATGGTTGGACTTTACTCACACTAGTCCCATGACTAACCCAGAGTTTTTTTTTACCCTAAACTCTTGGGTGCCCAAATTTGTATGGACAGTCAAGTGGTTCATGTGTTTACAGATACACTTGGAGAAGCTTGGAGCATGAGGCTTCAATGCTATATAGTTATTGTTATTTCCGCTGTGTTGTAATTGTTGTACTCTGATAATGGTATGTATGTATAGTTAAAG
The DNA here is from genome assembly GCA_030737875.1 of Allium sativum. NCBI lineage: Eukaryota > Viridiplantae > Streptophyta > Magnoliopsida > Asparagales > Amaryllidaceae > Allium > Allium sativum. The sequence goes on from CM060926.1 coordinate 842,542,639, forward strand.
TTTTGTATTCCAAAAGTTATTATATATTTAATATTTTATTCCACTGCGATGTGAGATTCTGTGTTGTTATTTCTTTCTTCTATCTTTATCACCCTAATTCATAATGATACATATTTCTGTGCAATTTGGGTTGGACATGTGGTGTATTTAGTCAACTCAAGTAGTACGGATGTAACGAACTGTATTTTTATCACTTAAGATTTGAATATTTAAATTAGTTTAAATATTGAAATGGTAATATAAATAGATTTTGAAATGTAAATATATATTAATTAAAATGAGCTCCTAAATGGCGCGGTAGTTCGTAATTTATGATCTTGAACTTCAGTTGAGTATACGGGATTCGTTATAAATCTGAATTCACAGAAACAAGAAATATTTGAATCTGTTGAACTATAATTTCGTAATGAAAGAGAAAAATCAGAATTTCGTATTGTATATTGAGAGTTATGGCCAAATCAGATTTTCAAATAGTTGATATGGAATTATTTATAAACCGTAACAATTTATTTAATAAAATAAATCGATTTTAAATCAATTGAATATTGGTTTAACTGGATAATGTAATATCGTGTTTTAAATTTATATTAGTTTATTCTGGAAATTGTATTAATTCAGTTTGAAAATATATTTGATAATGAGAACTTATTTTAAATAGAATTGATCATATTGGAGTCAATATATATTAAATCAAATTTAATGTTAAATTTTCAAAATCTTCTGTATATGGTCAAATTGGACTGGGGAAATTGTTCCTGTGTGTTTAGAAGGGTGGTAAAACCCTAGAAATGACATTCGTTGCGCTCAAATAGGGGTTCAGAACCGTAATATACTTTAATTTAAGTCAAGACGGTTAATAAATTAATTTATAAACAAATCAAATAAAATAAAATAGAATTGTAGGAGACGGCCTATTTTCTTATCACAAACTACTCTGTAAACCTACATTCGTCTTCTCCTTTCAAAAGTTCACGTCGAGATATTTCCTTCCTCCCAAAAAGCTTCAGCACTGCAAATCTACATCCCCTATTGTCAATTTTTAAGCTACCTATCTTCAGTATCTTTTTCCTTTCTTTCTTTTCATACGATCGCATCTCTTCTTCCCTGAGTTGCCAATACACTACAAACCTATTCTAACTCTAAAACCTATCTGATTCACTGTGGTTCTTATCCTTCCCATCGCCCACTATAAATAACCACTTGCGTTCAGTAACTTTCCCAATCCTCACAACAAATTTAATTCATTTGATTCTTCTTCTGTCTGTCGCGAATACCAAATCCAAATTCTTTGAAGAAAAAGGGAAATGAGAATCAAAAATCGTGAATCACAAGGGGAAGCCCTGACCGCCTGAAGCTCGACATCGATAAAGGGGACGCTTGCGGTTTTTGTTACGAGGTTCGAACGGGAACCAATCATGGATGGAGCGCAGAGATACTGAGGGGTTTTTAATGACTTATTAAGGAGGTACAGTTGGTCACTGCGATGTAAGTGAAGGTGGATGTCGTTGTTGATGAACTGAAGGGGTGCGGTTTTCCTATTGTCGATCTGTTCTAAATATGGTAGTAGTAAATAGAGGATTACAGTTTTGTGCAAGTCAATACTGGCTTCGGAAACGATTGAGTAGTGTTCTATGTTGTTTGGGGGGGGGGGGGGATTGAGCGGTGAGGACTGGAATGCGGTAGTGGTGATTGGGGGAGTGCGAAAATGGACGAAATGGGGTTAGATAATGGACTGATGGATGAACTAGGTAGTACGGTGATGTGGATTTCGACGTGATGAGTGGTGCGAGGTACTGGTGTGGAATTGACGGTGGTTTGGGGGATCGTTGAAGTTCGAATGGGGTGTACAATTTGGGTTGAACGAAGTTTGGGACAAGGATGGTTGCAGGGTAACGATGGTTTAGGTATGGCTGTTAGATATTAGAGTGGCCAATGCTATTTGGTGAAGCTTAGTCTTTGTTTTGGGAGAAATGGATGATGTGAATGAGCCTGTAGGAGGAAGGAGAGTTGCTATTTGAATTAGCAGTGAGGGGTTTGGTCTGGGCAACAAGTGGAGTATGAGGCAATAGTAGATCTTGGCTATAGTGATAAAAAATGGAGATTTTTCCATGAGTTGTTTGATGAAAGGTCGAGGTGGGGTAATTGCGGGTTTACAGTTGTTTGAAGATGCATTTCAACCGTAAGGTAAACATTTTTAACGTAATATAAAATTTCATAGAATAATTTATTTATTCATTAAGTAATTAATTTAAATTAATATAGTTGATCGTTAATTAAAAATAAAACGTATGTGATAATTTATTTGAGATGATTCAAGTAGATGCGGTGTTGAAGCGGTATGGAATTTTAAATAGAATATTCGATGAGAGAATCGAGGTGAGTTATCTCACTCAGTTAAATTATTTAAACTATTTTTAAATAGTTCAAAGTTTTATTTATTGCTTGCTGGTTGCTAAATTGATTGATATAAAGTAATAATATTATATAATAATAATATATATAAACAATATTGGTGATTGGTGATTGGATATTCCCGTAGTACCATTAGCAGATGCCTGCAGTACCATTAGCTGATGATTTCCCTATGCACCCCACAATATACATAGTGGATGACCTTTATACCATGAGATCCTGCCTCGAAGCGGGATGAGTATTATTATTGACTAACATATGTGGATGCAGGAGAAAACAGGTTAGAGGGATCCAACTGGATCCCTCACATTTAAATTATTTGTTTTTACATATATGATGTGTTTTATAACCTGTGATAGCTTAGATATGTTTGAATGTGTTAGTAACACAGATTGTTGACCTTGGGATATTTTAAATATCCTAAATAATAATATATGGATTTCAAAACAGAAATTGGAATATAAAAAAAGAATTTTTAAATATTTATTTCAAATGAAAATGGTTAGTTAGAATCTAAATTAAATAGAATTTAAAAGCAAATATTGGTTTATTCAAATACTGTGAAGAAGTGATATTTTAGACGACATTATGAGAAGTCCTATAATTATTTCGGAAATTTGAGAAAAGCATGAAGTACGTATGAATTTGGAAAAGAAATGGGAATCATAAGATAAACCGTTATTTTAAATAGATTAAAATTGTCTCAAGGGAAAATATCTATTTTTTTAATAGAAATGTTCATTTGAAATCCGAATTATAAATACGGTTTAAAGGAAAAGATTTGTTTAAACAAATGTGTTAATGAGGTGATTGTATAAACAGTGTTTATAAAGGGATGAACATTACCATTTGAGAATTTGAAAGATGTGGATTTCAAATAGGAAATTGAAATATAAAAAGAATTTAAAATAAGGAAATATTTATTTCCAAATGGAAATTTAGAAACCAAATTAAATAGAATTGAAAAGTAAATGTTTTTTTAACAAATAAGGTGAGAATTCGATTTTATAAGTGACATTTATAAAAGTGAAAATCATATATTGGAAGTATTTTGAGAAAGTATAATTTGAGCGTGGATTCGCAAAAGGAAATGTGGTTTGAAGCCAACATTTGAAATGGATTGATTTTCCAATTACAAGGTAAAATATAAAGGAGATATTATGAAATGAAAGTCAAATAGAATCTAAACCTGAATTGCAAGTAAGAATTAAGGATGACTGAATAAGTCATGTATAAGCTTGTATTGATAAATATCATTCACGGGTGACGTAAAGAGGTGTTAAAGCAAATAAGTTGATTCGATAAGAAGGATTTTGGAGTTATAAATTCTAATTGGATTTGAATTCAAATAATAATAATAATACAAGACTTTGTACAATAAATATCAATGGTAAGGAATTTACAATGACATTGATATACAAATATTTTATATATGGGTTGCAGTTACTGGAATAAAATTGGAATAAGTTGTAGTAAATCTATAAAGATGTTTTTTTTTTTGAGATCGAGACTTTATTCTTACGAAGTGTAAAATAAAATTGAATTGGTAAATGAATTATATCGTATAAAAAGTACTTTGTTTTCAGTTTTAGAAATAAATAAATAAATATTAGCAAGTGTTTTGCAAATCATATCTTAAAAATGAATATTCGATAATAATTAGAAAATGTTGGAAAATCATATTTGTAAGTATAAAATTTGAAAGACGATAAATTTGAGATTTATATCGCATTTAAAGTGATAATGAATAATTGGAATTTTTATTCGTTAGAAATTAAGAAATGGAGTTAAGGAAATTATAACTGATTGGGGATTAGTGAGTTGAATGATTTTCTGAGTGTCGATTTGATGTTAGTTTCGGCCTTCGGGGTTGACATTTAGGGGATTATTCTCTTACTAGGTTATAGCTAGAGAATAATGACCGAGTTGAGAAATACGTGCTAAAGAAGAATTTTAAAATGAAAGGGCTTTTTTAATATGCTTATGTATACAAATATAAGAACAGAAATGAGTATTCCAATTAATAAAAAAATGGAGAAGTTTTGAATTAACAAATAGTTAATCAAAAAGAGGCTAAAATGATAATGAATATCAAATCAGTGAATTCAATTTTCTTTTATGGGTGAATGGTTGTTTTTATTTGATAGTTAAATAACCGACTATCAAATCTGGCCTATATGATTGTTGGTACAGAAAGTCCGGGAACGAATATATTCAAAATCCATTCTGAACCGACTAATACGTAAATGTGGAAGATAACGATTGAAGATGGAGCAGTGAAGACCGTAGATTTTCATAAGCGAAAGGACTACTAGTCGAATTCTCTGGAGTCGCACCCGGAGATATTTTGATAGTGATCTTGTCATGGTTGAAATCGACGGATGGTAAGGACTACTCGATATTGATCCATAGGGTGATTCCTAGTATGCAGTAGGAGAGTGCCTTCAGTTTTTCCAGTCCCAGGACAACTTGTATGGACGAATGTCTGATAGAGTATTTCCAAAGGGATTACGTACGTTGACTTCTCCAAACGTTCGAAGTTGGTGGCAAAGAAGGGAAACTTCTTTAGCCTAACAATCTGAATATTTTTGGGGAAATCAATAAGTGATTTTCCAATGGATCTGACGATATGGCATTCAAAGTGAATAGTGACCATATGATCTAGAAATACGATTAGAACCTCAAGCCTCACAACCACGAAATGACAAAAAATCGGGCGGGCAGGCAGCATGGCTATATGGGTCGCACCTATTAGGGTGTATTGTCACCATCTAGAGAATATTCATATTTGTTATTTCTTTTCGCCTCTGTATCTCCCGGGAACGGTTATGTTGCTAGCAACTGTAGGTGACAATATATCTGATACACTCAAGAGAAATGAGTGGTCGGTCATGTGTGGGCCGGGTTGCAAGATGTTCTTGTTGAACCCAGTGTATTCCTCTCTAGAGATACACTATCGGAAGGTGGTTCCATACCTTGTCATAGTCGGAATCCAATATCCAAAAAGCGCCCGCTGTTTTGATTGTATACTATATACGTAGAGCGTGAGATGTAAGCATTCTGCTAGATTGATATTTATTTGTATTTAGACAATATCATACTATCAGAAAAGATATTAATTTCAAAAATGTTTTGGATTATCGTAAGGTAAAAACCGTCTGTGTTTATGTGTTAGCTGGTCTTACGATTACCATTTTCTTTCGGAATGATTTTTAAATTTAAAATAAAGTTGGATGATACTAATAATTTAGTGGGTTTTTCTCACGTTGGTTCAGTTGACGGACCTTGGCGTTTGTAATGCTCGGGTCAGGCCCAGCTGGGTCAGACCGAGTTGTACAGGTTCAAGATAAGACGTTACAGACTTCAGGAGACGAGCTGAAGGAGATCAGACGTATTATATATTTAGATATTATTCCGCTGTATGTTGAAAATGAGGACACTGTTATAATTGTCCAGATGATTTGAATGACCGATGTACTCTGATGAATTGTAAGTATTATTTCAAGTTTTCAGTAAAGTGTTATTTCTGTATTATATTTTATTCCGCTGCGATGTGAGTTGTTCTTCTTCTTTTTCTTCTATTCTAATCTTTCTTTCTTACCTTTTTCTCACCCTCTAACTTCTTTCTTTAACATTCTGAATTTTCGGTACTCGAGTTGGGACACGGAATGTATTTGTGTCGAAAATTCGAGCATCGAAATTTCCGATTCGTTACAGTGGTATCAGAGCAGTGGTTTAGGAATAACCTTGGCTCTGTGGCATAACTCAATAGAGATAGGGTTAGTAACACCCTAGATTGAGTTGAGTGTATATATATGAGAGCATATTTGTAGATTTCATATAAAAATTGTTTGTATTGTGTTGGTTGATCGGTTCAAGTGTCGAAAAGCATTGAACTGGAAATTGGTACAATATTGTTTAATAAAGCGGGTAAATGAAATAATTTTGCCCAAATTATATTTTTATATAGAAAAGAAATAATTTTATCAAATTATTATTGATATTTGAATACTTGGTTGATTTGAATGAAATTCAAATGGAATTTGAATGGTATTATGGAATTGAACTGGTTTAATATAACCAGAGGAAGTTGAAATGAATAATTATGAAATAAATATCAGAATTTGAAATTAAATTCGACGCTATGGAAATAAATCGCAATATAAATGAACTGTATGGATTAAAACTTGACTGAAAAGTTAAACAAATTTGGATTACAATTAAAACCATATTGAACTAAAACAAGGTTATAAATCAATATGGAATAAAAAATGCTTGAATTCAAGTTGAAACATCAATAAATTGAACATTGATAATCTAAATAAAGCTCGACGCACGTAGTTTGAATGTGTCGATCAAAATAAGAAGTGAATTACAATAAACCCATTTGAGTAGTAATAATCAAATATAACTTGAAATACTATTCAATCGAGTTTGGGCTATGAATCGAGTCTTGAAATGGAAGTGAATGTCTGTGTGTATATTAAGTAGTGAATATAAACTCAGATTGTATAAATTTGGGTTGAATAAAGGACAAATAAAATTAAGTTTGATTTAGGTTGAGATTTGAAATCAAAGTTTATATGGACTCGCAAATTGAGTTTAACTAAATTTGGAACTAAATTGTAAATTTAAAAGGACTTGTAAATTAAAAATAAAACTGGGAACTCAAGTGAAAATTTAAATGAACGTGTGAATGGAACTTGGAACTTGACTTGTTGTAAGTAAGTATATACACATTTGGACATGTTTGTTTCAAACTATCATAAGTGAAGCAAGAAAACCAATTTATGGGTGAATTGGCAAATTGAAAGTAAGAAGTTAAAATGATCTTGATCGAATAGGAATGAAGGTATATATGATTATAAAGGTTATGTGATTGAAGCAAGTGTGAAAGATAAATATGAGATGCTCGACAAAAAGGTACATGTTTAATTCAATATGAGATTTTATGCGCCGAATCGGCAAGCCACTTAGCTTTTTGATTTTATTTTTGAATAAGAACGGCCTAGAGAGACGAGTTGAGGTTTGAACTACTGACCGATACAAAGGAGGTGTTGGCGAAATTTTTCGAAAATTTAGGGAGTTAGAAAAAATTTCAACAGTTTTGAAAAAAAAATTGTTAACAAAAAGTTAATCAAAGTTAAGGATTTCTGAGTGGAATTGGAAACTAGTCAGTTGATTGGATATTGAGGTAAGTGTCGAGTTGCACGAGTAGATTGGACGAAGTTAATGAGATATAACTACATTTCCTACTTAGTAATTTCGGGGATGAAATTCTTTTAAGGGGGGAAGGAATGTAACGGCCCGTATTTTTATCACTTAAGATTTAAATATTTAAACTAGTTTAAATATTGAAATGGTAATACAAATAGATTTTGAAACGTAAATATATATTAATTAAAATGAGCTCGTAAATGGCACGGTAGTTCGTAATTTATGATTTTGAATTTCAGTTGAGTGTACGGGATTCGTTATAAATCGGAATTCGCAGAAACAAGAAATATTTGATTCTGTTGAACTATAATTTCGTAATGAAAGACAAAAATCAGAATTTCGTATTGTATATTGAGAGTTATGGCCAATTCAAATTTTCAAATAGTCGCTATGGAATTATTTATAAACCGTAACGATTTATTTAATAAAATAAATCGATTTTAAATCAACTGAATACTGTTTTAACTGGATAATGTAATATCGTGTTTTAAATTTATATTAGTTTATTCTGGAAATTGTATGAATTCAGTTTGAAAATATAGTTGATAATGAGAATTTATTTTAAATAGAATTGTTCATATTGGAGTCGATATATATTAAATCAAATTTAATGTTAAATTTTCAATATCCTCCGTATATGGTCAAATTGGACTGGGGAAACTGTTACAGTGTGTTTAGAAGGGTGGTAGAACCCTAGAAATGACGTTCGTTGCACTCAAATAGGGGTTCAGAACCGTAATATACTTTAATTTAAGTCAAGTCGGTTAATAAATTAATTTATAAACAAATCAAATAAAATAGAATTATAGGAGACGACCTATTTTCTTATCACAGACTACTTTGTAAACCTACGTTCATCTTCTCCTTTCAAAAGTTCACATCGAGACATTTCCATCCTCCCAAAAAGCTTTAGCACTACAAATCTACATCCCCTATTGTCAATGCCTAAGCTACCTATCTTCAGTATCTTTTTCCTTTCTTTCTTTTCATACGATCGCATCTCTTATTCCCTAAGTTGTCAATACACTACAAACCTATTCTAACTCTAAAACCTATCTGATTCAACGTGGTTCTTGTCCTTCCCATCGCCCACTATAAATAACCACTTGCGTTCAGTAACTTTCCCCATCCTCACAACAAATTTAATTCATTTGATTCTTCTTCTGTCTATCGTGAATACCAATTCCAAGTTCTTCGAAGAAAAAGGGAAATGGGAATCAAAAATCGTGAATCGCAAGGGGAAGCCCTGACCGCTTGAAGCTCGACATCGATGAAAGGGATGCTCGTGATTTTTGTTGCGAGGTTCGAACAGGAATCAATCATGGATGGAGCACAGAGATACTGAGGGGTTTTATGACTTATTAAGGAGGTACGGTTGGTCACTACGATGTAAGTGAAGGTGGATATTGTTGTTGATGAACTGAAGGGGTGCGGTTTTCCTATTGTCGATCTTTTCTAAATATGGTAGTAGTAAATAGAGGAGTACGGTTGTATGGAAGTCAATACTGGCTTGGGAAACGAATGAGTATTGTTCGATGTTGTTGGGGGGATTGAGCGGTGAGGACTGGAATGCGATAGTGGTGATTGGGGGTGCGGAAATGGACGAAATGGGGTTCAATAATGGACTGATGGATGAACTGGGTAGTACGGTGATGTGGATTTCGACGTGATGAGTGGTGCGAGGTACTGGTGTGGAACTGACGGTGGTTTGGGGGATCGTTGAAGTTCGAATGAGGTGTACAATTTGGGTTGAACGAAGTTTGGGACAAGGATGGTTGCACGGTAACGATGTTTTAGGTATGGCAGTCAGATATTGGAGTGGTCGATGCTGTTTGGTGAAGCCTAGTCTTTGTTTTGGGAGAAATGGATGATGTGAATGAGCCTGTAGGAGGAAGTAGAGTTGTCGTTTGAATTAGCCGTGAGGGGTTTGGTCTCGGCAACAAGTGGAGTATGAGGCAATAGCAGACCTTGGCTATAGTGATAAAAAAAAGAAAATGGAGATTTTTCCATTAGTTGTTTGATGAAAGGTCGAGGTGGGGTAATTGCGGGTTAGCAGTTGTTTGAAGATGCGTTTCAACCGTAAGGTAAACATTTTTAATGTAATATAAAATTTCATAGAATTATTTATTTATTCGTTAACTAATTAATTTAAATTAATATAGTTGATTGTTAATTAAAAATAAAACGTAGGTGATAATTTATTTGAGATGATTCAAGTAGATGCGGTGTTGAAGCGGTATGGAATTTTAAATAGAATATTCGACAAGAGAATCGAGGTAAGTTAAACTCACTCAGTTAAATTATTTGAACTATTTTTAAATAGTTGAAAATTTTATTTATTGCTTGCTGGTTGCTAAATTGATTGATATAAAGTAATAATATATAAAAATAATATTGGTGATTGGTGATTGGATATTTCCGCAGTACCATTAGCGGATGCCCGCAGTACCATTAGCGGATGATTTCCTTATGCACCCCACAATATATATAGTGGATGACCTTTATACCGTGAGATCCTGCCTTGAAGTAGGATGAGTATTATTATTGACTAACATCTGTGGATGCAGGAAAAAACAGGTTGGAGGGATCCAACTGGATCCCTCATATTTAAATTATTTGTTTTTACATATATGCTAATATATGATGTGTTTATAACCTGTGATAGCTTAGATATGTTTGAATGTGTTAGTAACACAGATTGTTGATTTTGGGATATTTTAAATATCCTAAATAATAATTTATAGATTTCAAAACAGAAATTGGAATATAAAAAGAGAATTTTTAAATATTTATTTCAAATGAAAATGGTTAGTTAGAATCTAAATTAAATAGAAATTAAAAGCAAATATTGGTTTAAACAAATGCCGTGAAGAAGTGATTTTATAGACGACATTATGAGAAGTCCTATTATTATTTCGGAAATTTGAGAAAAGCGTGAAGTACGTATGAATTTGGAAAAGAAATGGGAATCATAAGATAAACCGTTATTTTAAATAGATTAAAATTGTCTCAAGGGAAAATATCTATTTTTTTAATAGAAATTTTCATTTGAAATCCAAATTATAACTACGGTTTAAAGGAAAAGATTTGTTTAAACAAATGTGTTAATGAGGTAATTGTATAAACAATGTTTATAGAGGGATGAACGATTACCATTTGAGAATTTGGAAGATGTGAATTTCAAAATAGGAAATTGAAATATAAAAAGAACTTAAAGGAAGGAAATATTTATTTCCAAATGGAAATGTTTATTTAGAAACCAAATAAAATAGAATTGAAAAGTAAATGTTGTTTTAACAAATAAGGTGAGAATTCGATTTTATAAGTGACGTTTATAAAAGTGAAAATCATATTTTGGAAGTATTTTGAGAAAGTATAATTTGAGCATGGATTCGGAAAAGGAAAAGTGGTTTGAAACCAACATTTGAAATGGATTAAAATTTTCCAATTACAAGGGAAAATATAAAGGAGATATTATGAAATAAAAGTTAAATAGAATTTAAACTTGAACTGCAAGTAAGAATTAAGTATGATTGAATAAGTCATGTATAAGCTTGTATTGATAAATATCATTCACGGGTGATGTGAAGAGGTGTTAAAGCAAATAAGTTGATTCGATAAGAAGGGTTTTGGAGTTATAAATTTTAACTGGATTTGAATTCAAATAGTAATAATATAGGACATTGGACAATAAATATCAATGGTAAGGAATTTACAATGACATTGATATACAAATATTTTATATATGGGATGCAGTTATTGGAATAAAACTGGAATAAGTTGTAGTAAATCTATAAAGATGTTTTTTTAGATCGAGACTTTCTTTTTACGAAGTTTAAAATAAAATTGAATTGGTGAATGAATTATATCGTATAAAAAGTACTTTGTTTTCAGTTTTAGAAATAAATAAACAAATATTAGAAAGTGTTTTGCAAATCATATCTTAAAAATGAATATTCGATAATAATTAGAAAACGTTGGAAAATCATATTTGTAAGTATAAAATTTGAAAGATTATAAATTTGAGATTTATATCTCATTTAAAGTAATAATGAATAACTGGAATTTTTATTCATTAGAAATTAAGAAATGGAGTTAAGGAAATTATAACTGACTGGGGATTAGTGAGTTGAATGATTTTCTGAGTGTCGATCTGATGTTGGTTTCGGCCTTCGAGGTTGACATTTAGGGGATTATTCTTTTACTGGGTTACGGTTAGAGAATAATGATCGAGTTGAGAAATACGTGCTAAAAAGGAATTTTAAAATGAAAGGGCTTTTCGAATATGCTTATATATACAAATATAAGAAGAGAAATGAGTATTCCAATTAATGAAAAAAATGGAGAATTATTGAATTAACAAATAGTTAATCAAAAAGAGGCTAAAATGATAATGAATATCAAATCAGTGAATTCAATTTTCTTTTATGGGTGAATGGTTGTTTTTATTTGAAATTTAAATAACCGACTATCAAATCTGGCCTATACGATTGTTGGTATAGAAAGACCGGGATCGAATATATTCGAAAACCATTCTGAACCAACTAATATGTAAACGTGGAAGATACTGATTGAAAATGGAGTTGTGAAGACCGTAGATCTTCATAAGCGAAAGGACTACTGGTCGAATTCTCTGTAGTCGCGCCCGGAGATATTTTGATAGTGATCCTGTCGTGGTTGAAATCGACGGATGACAAGGATTACTCGCTATTGATCCTTAGGTGATTCCTAGGATGCAGTAGGAGAGTGCCTTCGGTTTTTCCAGTCCTAGGACAACTTGTATGGACGAATATCTGACAGAGTATTTCCAAAGGGATTACGTATGTTGACTTCTCCAAACGTCCGAAGTTGGTGGCAAAGAAGGGAAACTTCTTTAGCCTGACAATCTGAGTATTTTTGGGGAAATCAATTAGTGATTTTCCAATGGATCTGATGATGTGGCATTCAAAGTGAATGGTAACCAGATGATCTAGAAATACGATTAGAACCTCAAGCCTCACAACCGGGAAATGACAAAAAATCGGGCAGGAAGCATGGCTATGTGGGTCGCACCCATTAGGGTGTATTGTCACTATCTAGAGAATATTCATATTTGTTATTTCTTTTTGCCTCTGTATCTCCCGGGAACGGTTATGTTGCTAGCAACCGTAGGTGACAATATATTCGATAATATATTCGATACACTCAAGAGAAATGAGTGGTCGTTCATGTGTGGGCCGAGTTGCAAGACGTTCTTGTTAAATCCAGTGTATTCCTCCCTAGAGATACACTATCGAAAGGTGGTTCCATATCTTGTCATAGTCGGAATCCAATCTCCAATAGGCGCCCGCGGTTTTGATTGTATACTATATATGTAGAGCGTGAGATGCAAGCGTTTTGCTAGATTGATATTTATTTGTATTTAGACACTATCATAATATCAGAAAAGATATTGATTTCAAAAATGTTTTGGATTATCGTAAGGTAAAAACCGTCTTTGTTTATATGTGGGTTGATCTTATGATTACCATTTTCTTTCAAAATGATTTTTAACTTAAAAATCAATTTGGATGATACCAATAATTTAGTGGGTTTTTCTCACGCTGGTTCACCAGACTGACCTTGGCATTTGTAATGCTCGGGTCAGACCCAGCTGAGTCAAACCGAGTTGTACAGGTTCAAGATAAGACGTTACAGACTTCATGAGACGAGCTGGAGGAGATCAGACATATTATATATTCAGATATTATTCCGCTATGTGTTGAAAATGAGGACACTGTTATAACTGTCCAAATGATTTGAATGACCGTTGTACTCTGATGAATTGCAAGTATTATTTCAAGTTTTCAATAAAGTGTTATTTCTGTATTATATTTTATTCCGCTGCGATGTGAGTTCTTCTTCTTCTTTTTCTTCTATTCTAATCTTTCTTTCTTGCCTTTTTCTCACCCCCTAACTTCTTTCTTTAATATTCTGGATTTTCGGTACTCGAGTTGGGACACGGAATGTATTTGTGTCGAAAATTGAGCATCGAATTTTCCGGTTCGTTACAACGGATTTGCGCGCCATTACAGTAAGAATAAATACAAGTGTTATCCAAGAGAATATTATACATAAGCAGTCACTGTCTCGTATACAATCAACAAAAACAACTCTAGTGTATTAAGTCAAAAGTCAAGTACGAGATTCTGCTAGAAATCATGTGGAAGCACCTGCAAAACCTCGGTCTGACCCGAGTATTATTTATATGAAAATAAACAATAGACGGACCAGTCTAGCTATACTTATCTCATAAACTGTTGTAAAACAAGAGTTATAAATAAATGTAGAGATATAAACAATAATAATAGTGTCACACACAAGGGTAAGGCTCGGAAAAGCCTACGGTATACCTCAAAAATCTATATCAGAGCTATAAAAGAGTATCTCATTCAAAATTATATAGCTACTCACAAGAAATGATAAGTCATATCAAATCATTCAAAAACTGATAACACAATATCAATAACTCATTTCCAAAAATTAATAATCGGAAATCCAGAAATCTCAAAGGGAGGAGGTAAGGCCTGTCTAGAATAGGGAGCCCGTAGACTCACCGACATGTGTATCTAAAATGAGACGTGATGTCTAGGTAGCTAGCCTAAAATATTGAACCCAGGCACCTTGGATGGTCCGAAGAACTTGGGTTGCGACCCCAGTAATGTTGAACCGAAGTTCCTCGAGATGACCGGAAGGTCACCAAAATGCATGAAATTATGAAAAGATCACAATTGATACCAGGTAGTGTAAATACTCTAAACTAGTAATTATAAGATTTGAGCAACATGTCCCATACCTAGGGGTTTCATAGTAATATAACTTTGAAATGACTCTTGCGATTGTTTTCTATTTGTTAATATAGCTAAGGTCAATCAAAAAATAATGACTTGAGAATACTATCGATCTTCCATGTGAAAGCTCTGCTTTGATCATAGTCAAATCATTGCACAACATCCATCGAGTGATGTAGTGTGGTCAAACTGAAGTATTTTAAATGAAATACTATTCAAGAGAGAATTCATCATCCTAGTTATATGAAGTTAATATCACGATCAACTTAAGTAAACTCAATGCAAAAATATTTTGCTAAATTATTTTTGTTAATAGTAATTGTTGTTATTGAACCTAGGACATTGTGTTTAAAGTATTGAGACGAATATGAATGATATTATTATTTTGGCCACTAACAAATACTATAAGTATAAAGTGATACAGTTTTGAGGAAAAGAATTTGCTGTTAATAATAGTCACTACAACAAAAAAGCCTTTTTACAATGGGTAAAATACGTTGTAATAGGGATTTCGCAATGGGCTTGACACCACTATCTTAAACTCCATTTTGAAATATAAGATGTTATAATGTTCTAAGACAATGACTCTAACCCACTGCAATGGAGTATTTTAGAACAATTAATACTAATTGTAAAAAATATACTTTTTATACAAAAACACCATAATACAACTACCATGACCCGTTGTAACATGGTACTACTACAAACAGCCAAAGACTGTTATAACAAAAAATATTAGAATGATATAAGCCTATTGTAATATAATTATTTACGACGATCAATACCCCTTGTAAATATTGAACAATTTTCTTGAATTACATCATAGTACAACTGGTTGGGCTCGTCGCCTTTCTAAATTCTGCATTTCTCTTGGACCGTTGCACAATAACCAGTTTGCACCTATTTCCAATGCTATATGCATATATCAATATTTAATACCTTATAAAATACTATCAACAAACAGCCACAATTACACATGCAAAAAGATAAGGATTATATAAAACCGCATTCACAAAGTTTCAACATTTAAAAAGACCGATAAGTTTATATTTACATAGTTTTAACTTACATCACACATTGTCAAATAGATACGTGACAACTAGTTTCGAAAAGCACCAACACATAACTAGATCCAAAAAGCACCAATATGTAACTAATAAAAACAAACATATCGAGTTCTACGTACTAACACATATTAAAATGCATATACATACCACGCTAAGGAGATGAACTCTTTAGGCCAGGCAACAATTGATCCAATGGCCTCCTCGGGCCAAGAGCTAATATATCAGACCAAACACAGCAAGAATCAACCTCAAATTTTTATCAAATGATTAGGCTAGGTGTATTTGATCAAGTATAATGTGCACGTGCAATATTGTTATTGTAAAAGAATAAAGAAAAAATAAATGAAAAAGGCTATAATTGTGCAACGAATAATTGGAATTACTTTCAAATACAATTTGTTGGCTAAGTGTGTGGGTTCATAGCTATAGTTGCCACAGTATCCGTAAATTCGGAAATTGAAAGGGGAAAATGTTTCAGGTAGCATGAGACATACGTATGATAAAAATAAGATTACATAGGAGCAGAAAATATAACATTGGAAGGTGTCATTGATATTATAAGATATATTTGCATAAGAGAAGATAAACACATGTAACAAAGCTATACTGCATACATCGTATTTACGTTGCGAGATTCTAGAATATCATTTCTGGTAATGTCAGTATTCAACGATAGTTCATTAAAACATAGGATACATATTTTAAACTTGGTACATTAACATATAATCTCATCTTTGAATTTTGAAGTATGTAGTTTTCGGTTTCAGTTCTTCCATGACAGTTATTTTCTGAATTAGTTATTGAGCAAACGTATAAAAAAATGCGTAATTCAATAGCTCTTAACTTTATAAGTGGATACCAATAGTTGTGTCTCGACCATGAATGAAACTAGGAAATACACGCGGAAAATCTTATATGTGGATTTTGTTGTCGCAAAACTCAATTTATTTGAGAATCGCTTATTTCATGTGTGGTTTTATCTTCCATTCTTGGAAACCCATTGTTTTCTCTTTAATGGATTTCAATATTTGTTTAATGATATTACCAAGTTATCATAGTTTCTTAATTTTTAAACGAAAATGCTAAATAGACCGAAAGAATTTATGTTAAATTACGCGAATGTGAGATAAACGAGTTATCAATACCTAGGCAATCATATGCAGGTTTAAGTATATATTCATCAATGAAATGTAAGCCATGTTATTTTCGGTGCCACGTAAAAGCCATAAATAAAAGTCATTATGCATTGATGTTTGATTTGGCTAAGTTTACATAGAATTTATTTATTTATTTTTGCTAAAAATAACAAGAGGAACTAAAGTTACTAAACATATAACATTGACAATTTTTTAGCGCCAGGTGGAAAACCGGTCAAAACGTGCAAAATAGGCTAAATTGAGGAATCCAAGAGGAGCAAAAATGTAAACTGGAGTGGATCTCCTCGAAATTGCAGTGTTTGGCCGCAATTATTGCCAAAAAAATAACCTGGCAAAGCAAAATTTTCGAATTTTGTATGTGTATCACGACAATTTAAGTAGGATAAACAAAACATTGTCGTACTGAAGCATAGTGATTGTGTATTTGTGTTTGAAATTGCTAAGATCAAATTATTGCCTAAACAATGGAAATAGTAAAAGCTACACTAGTATTCTTCATGATCTTTTCTTTCGAAGCCATCATCATCCTCGAAAACATCACCAAGTTGTGATATATCCCAAGGTTGACTGCTGATATAGGTATCCTCGTTGCACATTTATAATTCAAGAAAATCTAGCAACCAAAAAGTTGACAAGTGAATTTGTTTAGCTGTTAGATAAGAATCTATGAACACTTCTCCAGTGGCATCTCTATGCTTATTTTTGATAATATTAGGCTTATGGATTATTGTAAAATATATATATGCCTGCTATTTAGATCAATTAGTAGCTAGTTACCATGTACATTTTGCTCGCTGTTATGACTGATGCTAGTAAGCAAACTTCACATTCTTACTAAGTACACAATCACTCAGTAGCACACAGAATTTAAGCATATTCAATCACAATGGATTGACATAAACATCTTTTAGTCTGAGTGCCTAACCGTACGTCTATGTGTCGCCTATTTCTGAATAATGCTAATAATAAAATGTTGAGTTTGTATCTAAAGAATTCAAGAAGAGTCAGTGTCGATTACTAATTGAATAACACTTTCAAATTTTGTCTGGACTCGACAGGTTATCTTCAGTTTCAACTTTCAGTACTGGTGTAGCTAAGTACTTTCTTACTTCTATTGCCTATATATACGTAATGTTTGAGAACCAAGTAGCGTTATCTTCAAACAAAATCATAAAAAGAAATCTAGCTTCAAAGATGATAGCTTGTGATCATGATTTCGCTTTGCATTTTGATACTGGTTTAGGTATTATTAACATGAAAGAAGTCTAAATAATATTTTCTTTTGGGGTTGTACATGAAGATTGTCAAGATGTCTATGCATATGAGAAGAAGATAAGGAAGGCTCTTCTGAAGCTTAGAGGTGTATTTTTCAACAAGCATTTGGTTCTCATATCCTAGTAAAACATCAAGATAGTCTCCTTCAACATTCCATAATTTTTATTGTCAACTTAATTTAGGGTTTCAAATGTAAACAAGCATTTGGTGAAATTCATTTATAATTATAGGTTATCTCTCCACTATACAACCTATAATTTTATAATCTCTCTCGTAATCCCTTTTGTATCCACTTTCTTCAATGAAACAAAAAATGGTAGTCGATTCTGTGGACATAGGCAATCTAGCTGAATCATGTTAAATCTCTATGTTCTCCATCCTTTGTTTTTTCTTTGTTTGACGATTATTTTTCATTGAATTTGACGGTTGGTAATTAATCAACAAGCTAAACTCTTTTTCTAATACTTATGCATCTTAGTATTTGCTGTAGTTATGGAGTTGCGTGAATTAATTATAATTTCACACATCAAATTATTATTTGAAATAGTAGATTTTCCACGAGAAGTAGTAACTTTATACTTTGGGAAATCACTACAGAAGTAGAATCAGGATTTCGATTTCACTTAACAAGTATTTATTCAAACAAAATTTGGACAAACATCCCGGGTCAGGACATGGAGGTATGGACTACAAGCAAAATCACAAATCACAGGCTTTGTACGAGTCATTGAAGACTTGATGATGTTACAGCAAAGAAAAGAACTGTTAAACTAGCATAGTCTTAATTGCGTTACAGAATCAGTGACAGTTAAACAACATAACATAGTAAGAGAATTCACAGCATATCCTATGAACATATCTCCCCTATAATGTGAAAAATGTCCTGTTTTTGGCCACTCAAATGCTACCACAAATCAATGCAATGCGCTGAGTGAATTCCTAAAAAACACTGTAGCTCTGTTAAACTCGGTAAAGTAAAACTGCAAATATGAGTTCTGGAGTTTAAATAGGAGTTTTAGCAACTGCTCATGAAGAAGATATAGAAAGACTATGATTCATGCAAATATAACTGAGAAATGCAATTCTTCATCCCGTAACAGCGGAACTGATTATGAGTCAGACTCAAAAATCCATAAGATGAACAACATGAATCAATTGGGGAAGAAAATAACATGCAGGCCCAGAACTGTATTCAAGGGGAATATATCTACAAACCAAAAGAAATAGAACAAGAGACAATTTTGAATTTCATAGATTTATTTAATGGCCATATTTGCGGTTGCAGAGCGATTATAAATGAACATATACCATATTCTTTACTGCAGCCAATAACGATGAAGCTGGTAAAAGATGGATATTTCTCATTACACAAAGATAAAACATAAAAATCTTATACCCAATGCTATAAATTCTAAATTTATGAAGCTGCATTAGTATGACACACCTGAACTTGTCCTTTAGAAACAGACATCATTGAAGTCAACCAGTATCTCTGTTTTGAGGCTGAAATTCCCACTGCTGAGAGCCTGGAACAAAGATATACGAACCAGGGGCTGCATTATTTGTCTTACTTTCGGTTCTTTTGATGTCAGGTTTACGATTTTCTGCAGAGTTGCTTTCCTTCTTGCCTGCCTCCCCCGTTATATTGTTGCCATTATCCGTCTTCTTCCCCATGACATTATCTCTGAAGGAATGGAGTCCCATAGTGCTTTCCACAACCGCTTTTTGCACTTTGTCTTGCTTGACGATTTCTTTGTCATCCTGTTTTTCAAAAGTATGGTCATAAATATAAGGGTCAGGACTCCTCATGGCCATGGAATCTCCAGAAAGCCTAAAATTCCCAGCATTCCTATCATGATTCATCTCATCGAGTCTAGGACCTGAGGAAGACAACCTGTGCATAGTAGTTTGGAGCGCATCACCCCTTCCATAATCAAAAACAGTACCAATACTCCTACGTCTTGATGCAGTTTTGCTTTTTTCATCCATTGCCTTAGTTGTCTTGATTTCAGGGGATCGACTCCTTTTCTTGCTTTCAGATCCGGCTTTTTGCACTTTGTCTTGCTGGACGATTTTTTGGTCATCATGTTTTTCGAAAGTATGGTCATAGTCTTCAGGAGTAAGCTTACCCTTCAACTCAGAAATGTGGCCATGCTTCAGTGCTATTGATCTATGTTTCAGTGTCCAATCAGGGCGGCTCCAAAGATACAAAGGTGGTGCATTGTTATTCCACTGATCCATTTGCTTATCATTTACATCAACTGAGCCAGGTAAATAAAAGGACTTTCCAGCGAGATATTCGGAGTCCTCCCAAATCAAATGATACGGTGACCTTTTCTGATCTAGCCTTTGGGTATCACTAGGAACAATCAAAATAATCAGCTTCGGTTTAAAAGTCAGAGCCTTGTCAATGAACTGATTTGCAAGTCCAGCTCTGGTGCCAAATGGAGGATTGAGACCCATGATCAGCCGCGAACCAGAAGGCAGTTCATCAGGGCGTACTGTCATCCAGTCTCGTTTCTCGTAATTAAAATCAAACTTGGGCTGTATTATATCATAGTTTTTGTAGGAGCAATTCTTCCCCACAGAATCAAGCTTTTCCTTCATTAATCTGCTGAAATCATTGACTCCGCAGCAAAAGTCAACTATCATGTCACCATTCTGCGCATAGCAGTGAAGTTTATCAACAATCTCACGAAGCTTATCGACTTTCGTAAAATGACGGCCAAAAGATGTGTAGCGCGTTGCATGTATAAAAGGAGCAAGATAAACTTTGAGTTCGTTACTCCATGACGTTATTAAGTTTAAAACATCAGGTTCGCAAACAGCCTTGGCATCCTCCACGGAGCCACCATCTTCTAGTTTTGCAAAAGCTGTTTTAACAGCCTCAATAGATCCCTCAAGCTTCTCCTAGGTGATTGCCTTGTCCAGATTCCTTGAAGTATTCCTATGAGTGGATGAAATCTTGAGCTTCTTAATGATGTCTGCTGTTGTTATCGAGTTTGATGTACTTTCCATCAAAGAAGTGATTCTATTCATTCCTTCAGGGTCGATTTCTGGGTATGAAGTGACAGAAGCATTATCCGTTGATTTATCAACAATGTCAGATCTAGAATCAGCTTTGATGTTAATAGCTTTTGACTGTCTTTGGAACTTTCTATAGAGCTTAATAGAGCTTTCACTTATTTTAACTGCAAGAGGTTTCTTCCCTTTCTAACTTAAAAGGCCATCCTTCTGTTTTGACGCCATCTCATAAGCACTTCTCTTCTCGTTCACAACAGTCTTTGGTTCCTCAATCAGAACTATTGATTTGTTTTTTCTTCTAATTTAGAGCCGTGTTTAAATCCATGGAAAAACAATATGATTTCTTATAGGTGTTCCAAACTCTTCATTACATGCTTCAGGCGGTAAATAAGGATGCGGCTTGGAAGCAAATCATCCCATGATCAATGTTTTGTTGATATTATTCCAATTTTATATCTATCTATCTATTATATAAAGGAAGTTTAATTTTCTTAAATTTGTCATTATTTTCGTTTATTGCAATTATTTCTTAAAAGAATTTTAATGAAATCATGAATGCTTTATTGATTATTTCCTATTATACATATATTGTATCTATTGTAACCATTGCATTATATCTATTTTAGAATTTTAATGAAATCATGAATGTTTTATTGATTACCTTTCTATTATACATACATTGTATCTATTGTATTATATCTATTTTATAAATCATAATCTATGACTCTTTATATACATAACCATTCAGTTTAAACTCAAATACTTATCCCCCTTTATTTGAGTAAATAATTACAATTGTCATATTTTTCAATTAAACCTATTTCCCAATTAATAAAGCAAATTGATTTTGAGTAAGGTACTCAAAATATCATTACTTTGCACCTCTTTATTTTCTAACCCTTGAGTCTAAGTTTGCTTTTTATTTTCAAGTATCCTAATTCCTATATATATTACCTGCTTAGAGCAAATAGATTATCCTGTCGATAATTCTAATTAGCACAATATAAATGCTAATTCTAATCCTTGCAAAGGGTTCAGATGCTTACTTTATTGCTTCCTTTTCCCCGCAGAAACATTCCCTAAATTATCAGGTGTCCTCCACCACCTAATCTTCGCATGCTAATTATTTATTTATTTCGCTATGTTATTTCTGTTCTCCCTCTCTTTGCTCCATCATTTTTAGAATACCTCCTCGAGTCAATCCATAATAATGTGTGTAGTTGAAGTTGACCATTCATGCTATGTGTAAACCTCTTCAATTTGTTATAGGGTGCTACTATTCACATCCCGGTTTACACTTCCGGTCGTCTTTCTAAATTTAATACAAATGATTATTTTTTATATTCTTCTGACTACCATATATTATTCTTTTACTCGGTTATTCACCCCCGTACTTCTCCTAAGAAAAACACGTATTTTTCTACAATTTTAAACTTTAAACCCTAACAAAAGCAGATATTCTTTTGTGCCTAATAGAGATGGAAGATAAGATAAAAAAGAGGGTAGAAGTGCTTGATTTTCCTTATTTTCTATTATGTTATAGAACATGATATTAGGTTTTTTTTAATGGTTAGGCTTTTCCATTGCGTTTTAGAATATTTTTTCCGCTCCGTCGGAAATTTCAAGTTTGGAGGACGTTAAATTTAATGATGTTGTAATAGAGAATGACAATGCAAATTTTGACTTATAGGGTTTTTATCCGTATAACTTACGTATCTTCTTTCACAAATTGAGACATTAATTATTAGTTTTTGTCGTTTGATAAATTGGACGACAAACATGATTGCTGTGATAATATGATGCAAGATAATCGATCAAATGACTCAAAAGACATAAATGCATGATGTAAGTGAAAAAGGAAGCGTTCGTGTAGAGGAAGGTTCTGGTGGCGTCTTCATTTTTAGGTTATTAATTTAGACTGTGGCCAGCAGAGGAAATTTGAAATATTTGGAGTGCTTTTAGTTTTGCTAACCAAAAGTGTAATTCGAGGTGTGAATAGTAGCACCCTTGTTATATGCTAAGCCTAATCCTTAAGCATTTTTTTTCAACTTCATTCTCTTTTCCCTTTATTGTTTCATTTTCTCAATGATTTTCCTTTGTGTATGATTTTCCATTTTCCACTAGCAATTTCATGTGTAAAATAAAATCAAAAGAAAATGTTAAGAATTATGAAAAGTAGTAACTTTAAACTAAATTATGCATTTATTGTATGTCATCTTGGGCTATACACACCAAACACCGATGAAGTCTCGATAAGGCGAAAATCAAAACTTACAAGGGAAAGTCTTAGGCATTTTAGTTGCAAGTTTCAGGTCAGTGCTTTGATTCGCGACATCGATTTTGACTATTAAGTTAGCATATGATTACTGTTTTTTTTATATATAAATTATTTTTATTTCAGGATGAATACAAATATGGATTTAGTAGATTAAAAGGCAAACTAGCTTACATGTATGTGATAACTAACATTGGATTTCTGCCGCATCTTTAATACTAGTTTAGAGAAATGAATTTGTATTTTGTTTCACATGCAAATTGGCATTCATTTTTATATGTAATTAAATTATCTATATGTAATTTGAAGATCAGGAGAAGCTTATGTCCTATAAATTGATTAATGTATTTAGTTAAAACATATTAGAATAATATTAACCTTACACTGATATTTTAAGTAATTTTCACTTAAAAAATATTGATTGATCATCTAAAGCGGACTGAAATACAGTAAACTTGCTAACTTCGTAATTGCAATAATCTAATGCTGGAGTTACATGATAACATTGTTAACAATGCCCTCGCCAGTTTGGTCTTTTACATGCATTTTCTTTTGTGTTGTTAGTGAAATTTTTTCTCCTTTGATGGAATATTTGTATGAATCTAATTGTGTTTTTTTCTATGGTTATTAATTTTTAAGCTCTAAAGCATTGAGAATAATGACGGAAAAACGTATACGGACTTAAATTTTATTTTCAATTTTTTTCCATTTGTGAACTTAGTTTGCTACTTAATTCTTTTGCTTCATGCATAAGATTGGCTTGCTATATAATATATGTACACATTGGTTTAAATTGCGTCATCTTTGCAATTTCCTTGGATAGTTTATGCTTTTCATGATACGCATGGGCATTTCATTTCAATTTGATTTCTTTTTTGATAAATTCTATAAATTGTTGCTTTCATTTTTATTGTTTAGTTTTCATAATTGAGATTTAAAGATTTTCATATTGCTACTTTAGAATGATCATTTTTAATTATTATTATTATTGCTTATTTCACTTTTTCAAAAATTCCAATAAGCAGAAATTTCTTTATAGTGGGTAAAAAAGAATAGCCGAGTCTGTGGACGTAGGCAATCTAGCTGAACCACACAAAATCTCTGTACTCCCTACCTTTTTTTTGTTTGGCGATTATTTTTCATTGAATTGACATTTGGTAATTAATAAACAAGCTAAATTCTTTTTCTATTGATTCTGCATCTTAGTATTCCACTATGATTTTGGAGTAGCTCAAATTGATTATAATTTCACACTAGATTTTGCACAAGAAGCAGTAACTTTATACTTTGAGAAATCACTGCAGAAGTAGAATCAAGATTTTGATTTCACTGAACAAATACTTTATTTAAACAAAATTTGGACAAACATTCCTAATCAGGACATAGAGGTATGGACTACACAAGCAATATTACAAATCACTTACTGTTTACGAATCACTACAAGACTTGATGATGTTACAGTGAAGAAAAGAATTGTTAAACTTGCAAAGTCTTAATTCCTGTCCCATTAAGAGTTCCTTTCAGAATCAGCGACGATTAAACAACATAACGTAGTAAGAAAATCTATAGCATATCCTATGAATATATCCCCCTGTACAAGTGTGCACCCGTGCACTATAAAAAAACACTTAAGTTTTCTATACAAGATTTTGTACGTCGTTCCTACGCTATATATAATGCGGAGCATATAAAAGACGCAAGAAGTAAGTAGGAAGAGGTGATTGTGGAATATGGTGCAGCATGAAGTATGTAAATGCAACAAAATGCTTATTTTGTGTAATGTATTCATGCGGGCCTGATACTAGTTAAAGCCCATATGAACCCAACCAAATATATGTGCTGGCCTTTCACGTAAGAAATAATGTGAGGGTTTTTGCTTCAGCCGTCATGAAAGAGTTGTGGTGAAACTTGTATGTATCTCTCCCCTTTTGCTTCTCCACCGTAAGAAGAAAAAAAAAATCATTCTCTCTTGCCCGAGGACGTACGCTATTGCCGAACCTCGTTAAATCTTGTGTGTTCTCTCATTTTCATTTTTGTTATACTTCCTCTGATTATAGATCCTCTGATCTACAATTGGTATCAGAGCACCCAGTTTCATTTTCTGAAGTTATGTTGTTGTTTTGTCTAGTGCATAGAAGGTGTTTGTGTTTATTCCTGAGAGTTGCTTGTGTTGAATATGAACGAATCGAGTCCATCTGCGACTGTTGAAACTGTTCAACCACCAAAAGAAGAGAGAACGGTTTATCATAGAGCAAGGTTAGAGGTAGACAAGTTCAATGGTACCAATAACTTCGGCTTATGGAGGACTGATGTGGTCGATGCTCTTGAACAGTTGGATTTAGAAGCTTGCTTGGAACAGAGAAGTATGATGACTGGTCCGACAAACAGTGGGAGAAGAATCAGCGACTTTGTTTGGCCGCAATTAGAGGCTGTCTAGGTACTCATATTAGATTAAACTATCAACATGACACCTCGCCAAAAGTGTTGTGGGATAAGCTTGAAGCAAAATACCTTGTGAAGAATGTGGCAAACCAAATTCATTTGAAGAGAAATTTGTATCGGTTTAATATGAAGAAGGATGCAACTCTAACGGAGCACATAGATTCCTTCAATAAGCCTTTAACTGAGCTGGTCAATTATGATGAGGTCATTCCGGATGAAGAAAAGGCTATATGTTTGGTGAATTCTCTTTCAGAGAAATATGAGCCCGTAATCAAGTAATTGATTCATAGCAAAGACAAGCTCACTTATGATGAAGTTGTCACCGCATTATGTACTAAAGAATTTCGTAAGATGCATAGAGATGACATCTCTAGAGAAGATAGTGGTGACACTTTAGTAGTGAGGGGTAGGAAAAATGATCGCAAGAAAAATGTTGGCCAAAATCGTGATAAAAGTAGAGGACCGTCTAAAGGAAAAGGGCGTTTAGCCAAAGAAGAATGTGCTTGGTGTCATGAGAAAGGCCATTGGGCTAAAGATTGTCCGAAAGTGAAGGAGAGTGACAAGAAAAAGTAAAATGCAGCGAATGTTGTGCAGTCCAACAAAGATGCAGGGGATGAATCAGATTTTTCCTTAATCACAATGCCTTCAATTCATTTGGCAGAAGATGATGAGTGGGTACAAGACTCGGGAGCTACTTTTCATGTGACTCCACATAGAGAATGGTTCTCAAGTTTTACAAAATTTGAAGGTGAAGTATTGATGGAAACCATCATTCTTGTAGCATTATGGGTATTGGAAGCATTCGGCTAAAGTTGCATGATGGGATAATTAGAGAATTGAAAAATGTGAGATGTGTGCCAAG
Source organism: Allium sativum (assembly GCA_030737875.1). Lineage (NCBI taxonomy): Eukaryota > Viridiplantae > Streptophyta > Magnoliopsida > Asparagales > Amaryllidaceae > Allium > Allium sativum. The sequence goes on from CM060926.1 coordinate 842,569,179, forward strand.
TATGAAAAAGAATTTGATTTCTTTAGGAATGCTTGAATCCAAGGGGCTTAGACTTGATGGTAGAAATGGTGTTATGAAGGTGATTTCTGGTGTTATGGTTATCATAAAAGGTACACATCGTCACAACTTATACTATTTGAATCGTAGTACGGTGATTGGAGATGTAGCTACAGCTGAACAAAATAAAGTTGCAGCTAAAGAAATGGAAATGCTATGGCATATGAGACTTGCACATTAAGGTGAGACGTCATTAAACACTTTGATACGACAAAATTTGTTGAAAGGGGTGCTGCTAGTAAGCTTGATTTCTGCGAACATTGTGTGAAAGGCAAAAAGACCAGGTCTCATTTCAGCAAAGGAATGCATAAATCTGGTGGTGTTTTGGATTATGTACACTCGGATGTATGGGGTCCTTCCAAAAATGCATCTTTGGGAGGTAAGCATTGGTTTGTGTCTTTTATTGATGACTTTTCTAGACGTGTATGGGTGTATGTTATGAAACAGAAAAGTAATGTTCTGGAAATATTTGTGAGATGGAAGAAAGCCGTTGAGACTCAAACGGGTAGAAAACTCAAAGTGCTTCGTTCCGACAACGGTGGAGAGTACACAAGTGATATATTTCACAAAGTATGTCAAGATGAGGGAATCAAAAGGCATTTTACTGTTAGAGAAACGCCACACCAAAACGGAGTTGCAGAAAGGATGAATCGTACATTGCTAGAGAGAGTACGATGTATGTTATCAAATTCGGTTTTGAGCAAAGCATTTTGGACTGAAGCTGTTACTTATGCATGTTTCATTATCAATCGGTTGCCTTCATCCGCATTAAAAGGAAAAATACCTATGGAAGTATGGTATGGTATGCTTGCTTATGACTATGATATGATTCATGTATTTGGTTGTCCTTCTTGATATCATGTGAAGGACAATAAGCTTGGTGTACGTGCCATTGAATCAATATTTGTTGGCATGAAGAGTGGTGTCAAAGGATTCAAACTATGGATTCCTGTTAAAAAGAAGATGATCATAAGTAGAGATATTACATTCAATGAAGATGTTATGCTGAAGTCAAATGTTGCTAAATTGACAGAAATTAGCACTGGCTGCCCCAACAGCTCCAACAGTCCCAAAAATGTGCAGCGTATGAATTTTGATGTTGTATTGCAAGCCCCATGTGATGCTGAAAGGACAAAAACTGCTGCTGATATGTCTAAAACTGCTCCTGTTATGTAAAAAACTGCTCCTGAAGTGTCAAAAACTGCTTCTAAACTATCAAAAATTGCTCCTGAAACATCAAAAACTACTGCTGAAATGACAGAATTCGATGCTGAAATTAATGAAAACATTGATGATCCGAGTAGTGCTAATGATTCAGAAGCAGAAACAGGGAGGAATGTTCAGGATTCGATTGCTATGAGCATACCAAGAAGAGATATCAGGAAACCAGGGTGGTTTCGAGATTGTGTAACCTATGCTTTGTCTGTTAATGATGAAGGAATTCCTGAAACATATATACAAGCTGTTCATAGTGTTGAATGTGAGGAATGGAAAGAGGCTATGAGTGAAGAAATGACATCTCTTCACAAGAATGACACTTGGGTTCTTACCAAACTTCCAAAAGGCAAGAAAGCAATTGGATGTAAGTGGGTATATGCGAAGAAAGAAGGAGCAAAGAAGAATGAGGTCCGCTACAAGGCGAGACTAGTTGCAAAAGGCTATGCACAAAAGGAGGGAATTGATTATAATGAAGTGTTTTCTCCGGTTGTGAAACACTCCTCTATTCGCATTTTGTTAGCCTTGGTAGCATAATATGACTTGAATCTTGTTCAAATGGATGTAAAAACAGCGTTTTTACATGGAGACTTAGAGGAGGAAATTTATATGTCTCAACCAAGTGGATTCAATGCTTCCAGTGGAGAGGATCTTGTGTGTAAGTTGAAAAGATCATTGTATGGATTAAAACAATCTCCGAGGCAATGGTATAAACGATTTGATCGTTTTATGTTAGATCAAGGATACACTAGAAGCCACCATGATCATTGTGTTTATTTAAAAAAGCTAAGTGATGGTTCTTTCATTTATTTGCTTTTATATGTAGATGATATGCTCATTGCATCGGCTTGCAAATCTGAAATTGACAAATTAAAATGCAGGTTGTCGGCTGAATTTGAAATGAAGGATCTTGGAGATGCTATGAAAATTCTTGGCATGGAAATTCTAAGTGATAAGATGAATGGCAAAGTATGTTTATCTCAAAAGGAATATTTGAAGAAGGTATTAAATAAGTTTGGCATTAATGAGAGCACCAAAACAGTGAGTACACCTTTGGATGCTCATTTTAAATTAAATGCAAATATGTGTCCTTCTTCCAATGATGAAACTCAATTTATGGCAAATGTACCGTATGCTAATGTCGTGGGGAGTCTTGTGTATGCGATGGTGTGTACACGACCTGACATTTCACATGCCGTGAGTATGGTTAGTCGTTACATGCATGCTCCTGGAAATGAACATTGGAATGCAGTCAAATGGATTTTGAGATATCTTTTGGGAACTGTTGATATGGGTTTGGAATTTGTGAGAGACATGAACAACAATCATTTATGTGTTGGATATGTGGACTCGGATTATGCAGGTGATTTGGATAAGAGACATTCTACTATTGGATATGTGTTTACATTGGCAGGTGGTCCTATATGTTGGAGATCGATTTTGCAATCGACGGTAGCATTGTCTACAACCGAGGCGGAGTCACTACACCATATCAGCCAATTTGGCACACACGGATGCGGGCGTAATGCTCAGGTCCGTATCAAACAACAATTTGCGATCCGCACCACCACAAGTACCCCAAATCTGACCGTCCATCGTGAATGCTCCGGATCAGTTAATATAATTAGATTGTTGGCCGTTTCAAATTCATGCTTTTTTTTGTGTAAAACTTTTTCCCGAAAAAGCACACCCATCCCTCGAATTTTTTTAATCCTTTCAGGTTATCTCCCTCCCTTTTTTTTATTTCCCTCGTCTAATATTGTATCCCGTGCCCTTTTTGCATTTCTGAAAATTGCTCCCAAAAAATTACAGAAATCCGATAGTTGTCTGCTCATGTCTGCTTCTTTGTCATTGCCTGCAAATCGTGCGTCTCTATTGCTAGTAAAATTTTGGTTTGATTCAGTTTCTTGTAATCAATATTTTATGCGCTATTGTTTCAACTCATGATCAACATGTTGTAGGCCAGAGAGCTATTTATTGGTTTTTACCCAAGGGCGGTTACAAAGCAAGGTTGAACGTTGAAGAAAATTAGGTTTTTTCAAGTTGGTCATAGTACACCATGGTTAGTGCACACGTTATTTGATATATTTCCTTGTATTAAATTAGCTAGTCATGATACTGAATATGTAAAATATGAACATTGGATTTTGTTTGTTAAATTGCTGTTGGAAATGTTTTGTTTCCCAACAACTGCCATACCCATTCCAGTAAATAAAACTAGTTTTAGGTTAACCAGTAAAAAAACCAACTTGCCAATGAAAACTTCCAGTGATTGATGCAATATGTAAGTTGTAACAATTTTTGAATTTATAGGCTAGCAACATGCCATTCGGTATAGACAAAAAGTGGATAAATGAATCTAATTAAAGATCTCCATACTATATTGATGGGGTGAAAAAGTTTATTTGTTTTGTTGAAGAAAACGGGGGTAAGAAAGGGGTGTATTTATGCCCTTGCAATCGGTGCCAAAATATGAAGACGTTCAAATTAGATGAAATTCATTTTCATTTGCTTAGATGGGGTTTTATCCAATCATATAGCATGTGGTATTTTCATGGGGAAAAACGGGTAGAGATGGGAAAACAGCAACCAATTAGTAATTCCACAAGTACTGACGAGGCTGAACATATTGCAATGGAAGATCTAGTTAATGATGCAAATAGATTTCATGATTTTCAACCTGAAAATCCGTTGTTTGATCATGCTAATGTTGGAGAGCAGTGATGATGGCAATTGGCAGGCCAATGAAAGTAAGAAGTATACACCACTTTATGTAAGCGCAAAAGAGCCACTGTATCCTTCATGTCCAAAAGGGATAACGAAGTTGTATGTCATTGTGAAACTGAATAGCTTGAAGACCCAATACAACTTCTCAGATAATGGTGTGACTGCACTACTCGAACTAATGAAGGAGTTACTCCCCGAAGGTAACACGCTGCCGATAAAATACCCCGACGTGAAGAAGTTCATTAAGAAAGTTGGGATGAATTACACAACTTATGATGCATGCAACAATGATTGCATGTTGTACTGGAAAGATGATGTGAATAGAATTTTTTGTACAAATTGCAAAGAACCAAGATATAGGACATCTTTTAACGACGAGAGAAAATGAACCAAAGTAGCACGAAAGACATTAAGACATTTTCCATTAATTTCTAGATTGAAGAAATTGTATACTGTACCATAGATAGCAGATGCAATGACCTGGCATGGTCGTGCCAAGTCTGATCCAAACGCAATGCGTCATCCATGTGACACTTCTCGATGGAAAGCCGTGGATTCCTTTGACAAAACATTCGCAGTCGAGCCACGAAATGTCACACTTGGAATAGCAACAGATGGTTTCTGTCTGAATGCTTCTCTTACTAACCCTTACAGATGTTGGCCGGTAATTGTAGTACCGTATAATCTTCCTCCGTCTATGTGCATGAAACGGGAGTTTTCAATGTTAACACTGTTGATTTCTGGGCCAAAACAACCGGGGAAGGATATTGATTTTATTTAGAGCCGTTAGTAGACGAGTTAAAGCAGTTATGGGAAGGAGTTGTTACATATGATTCATCAAGTAAATCCGAGTTTACAATGAGAGCTAGGGTGTTGTGGGCGATCCATGATCACCCTGCTCTTGGGACTTTATCGGGATGTACAACTCACGGTTACTTTGCATGTCCCATTTGTGGGGAAAACACTTATTCTTATCATCTTCCTGAAAGTAAGAAGATGTGTTTTATAGGACATCGAATGTATCTTCCTAACCGACATAAGTTTCGATACGACACAACAAATTTCAAAAATGAACAAGAACTTAGTCGTCCTAAAAGGCCATTGAATGGTTTTGAAGTCAAAAAGAGAGTAGCGAATGTCAAAATGAAAATCGGTAAACGCAAAGAAGAAGTTGGTCGAAAAAGGAAAAAGTCGGCCGTTGAAGAAGGTGACAATGTTTCTGCTTGGTATAGGAGGTCTATCTTTTTTGATTTACCATATTGGAAAGCAAATATGATTCGACATAATATTGATGTTATGCATACGGAGAAGAATGTCGCAGAGCATCTCATCAGCACCATTATGGGCCATAAAGAGAAGTCAAAAGATGGCATCAATGCGCGCAAGGATATGAAAACCATGGGTATAAAACAAAAGTCGCGGGTGAGGGTAGATCCCGAAACCAAAAAAACAATCATACCAAAGGCAAATTTCACCTTGAGCAAAGAAGAAAAGATAAGATTTTGCACCATATTGAAAATTTTGAAAGTACCTAACAAATTCTCCTCTAACTTCCGCAACAACGTGTGCATCAATCCTCTCGAACTAAGAAATATGAAGTCACATGATTACCACGTCATAATGCAACATCTGCTTCCGGTATTGCTTCAATATACTTATACACAATATAAGGATCTACGAAATGCTATTCATCGTATTAGTCTATTCTTTAACATTTTGTGCTCGAAGGTTATCAATAGGGAACACCTTATAAAAGCAAAGGCTATGTTGGTGGAAGCAATGTGTGTTTTTGAAAAACATTTTCCACCTGCATTTTCTGATATTAGTATCCATGTTATGGTTCATTTAGCCGATCAAGCATTGGTTGGTGGCCCTGTCAGATATAGATGGATGTACCATTTTGAACGGTAAATTACTAATTTCAGTTATGTACATTATTATTCGGTATAAATGACTATCGTGTGCAAGTTATAATTGATCACAATCACAGGTAAATGAAAACATATAAAGGGTATGTGCGCAACAAAAGATACATTGAAGGGTGTATTGCAGAAGGATATATCATACAAGAAGCTAGCCTATATTGCATGGAATATATCCCAAATAGAGGTTATGGCAACCATAAACATATCCGCGAAGCATTTTTAGACGAGGATGATGAGTTTGCTGGTGAGATACCTTTGGATAATGGTAAAGATATAAGTTTAACCCAAGTGCAATTCGAACAAGTGCGTAGATGGGTCCTAAGTAAGTATGATGGATTGGATCCATGGAAGAAGTAAGTTCATGATGTAGGTTTCGAATTTCCATTTTTAATTCAATTTATATATTCATGATGTAACAAATGTGAATAATATTCTTATTCATGGTGTTTGTCATGATTCTTAATGTTGCTTCTATTTCGCTGGAAAATACGTCGCAAGATCCAACATCATCACATGCATCATGTTCGAAAGATCAACAAGTTGAACAAAACCTACTTGGTATTCCAGTCTCAGAAAACGCTCCAAAAATCGCTACTACGCTTGGTAAACTAGTACGATCTTATGTGCCGATCTCTTACACAGGTTGGGATGAAGTACCCAAAACATATAAGGACGACGTTTGGAACCAGTTGGTGGTAAATTTGTGAAAAATTGCATGTAAATGTTACAGTTTATTTTTACAGTCTCTGACTCTTAATTTTTGCAGAAAATGTATACGCTTGAGTCGCTTTCAAAGGAAATGTTTTCAAAAAGAATGGCCGAGGCTTTTAGGAGACACAAGAAAAACTTGAGAGCAACTTATTATGACATTTTCGACAATGACGAAGAACGAATGAAACATTGTCCACCTTCAATTGCTCAAGATGATTGGAACAAGCTCATAAAGAATGATGCGTCTGAAGCAAGCAGAAGAAGGACGGCAGGCAAAAAAAATAGATCCAGTCTAAGTTATGCCCACTATGCAGGACATAAAAGTCACGCTAGAGTAAAACACGAATTGGTAAATTATTTGATCATTTTCTTTCAACAGTAGTAAAAAAAAACACAATTAAGGGAGAGAATATACATGAACTGGAATATATTGCAGATCATTGCAAGTCCATCTGCAAATATCAACCGTCGTCAAGTATAGGAGAAGACACATAGGAAAAAAGATGGTAGCATATCAGATGCCACGTCTGCGTACTTCGTAAGTTTTTACTTGTATTATGGTTATTACAGTTAACATCGAGCAGTCTATTGTTTGGACTTTCATTTCAGGCTTTCAGGCTTTACATAATTGTGATTAATTAGTTTCTCATGACATTTTCTTCATTACATGTTTTTATTGTTTTGGTGCTATGTCTGGATTGAATTTATTAAGTTAGGAGTAACATGCTATAGCTACAAGCTGTTACAAGTAAATGTTGATGTAAACACATTTAATTTTTATCCCAGGATGAAATTGCCAAATTGAAGGAAAAGATCACCGATAGTGATGAAGAAAAATTGCATGTTGATGAAGATATCTTATCACAAGTGTTGGGTAAGGATACAGGGAGTAGGAGTAGCGCTGTTAGGAGCATCATACCAAAGATGCATGTTAAGGCTTGTGCCATTGCATAAAAACGATTCAAACATGTTCGTGAAGACAATGATGAGTTGAAAATGAGGGTGGGAAGCTTGGAGGGTATGATGACTGAGATGAAGGGTACAGTGGGAAATTTGTCTAGAAAAACGGAGGTTCTGATCAACATGTAGGAACTTTGACTGATCAAGGAACCCAGGCACCGTTAACTACGTCGGATGGAGGACGCAGCAGTGCACACATCAGTGCATCAAAAGGTGTTCCTTCTCCGATCCTGGATACAACCAATGCGGTGAACAATCAACGATGTGAAATTCTCAAATCTGATCTAGACATAATAGCAACTGGTATGTTTTATTAATAAAATCAAAGGGTGTTCCATATTTTATTGCACTCTGATCTAAAGCGAGTGCTTAAAGTCAAATGGATACGTACTCCAGTTTTCCTGTTTTAATAAATTAAGCATATTTTATTAATACCATCCTTTGAAATTCTCGACTTTATTGCAACAGGTACTGTCTGTCGAGATCCTACGTCATCCAGATGTCATGGGATTCCGGTACCACCTACACATGAAAAAGTGGTTTTGGACAGTATATTGCTACCAGATGAGAAAACCTCCAAACTGAATCGTCAATTTGTAGAGACCTTTGATGAAGTCGGAGTGGGTGGGTTTGTGTGTCATTTGAAGTCCCTGATTCACTATCTTTAGACATTGGACCAGGTATATATAATTTTACACTTGACTCTTAGTTTACTTATGAAATAAGAATTTCATGACACTTGTGTTTGCATTAGTTTCATGAACTCTCTTCGTGGCATACACATGAGACACGATATGCACACACGAATATTATTTGTTAATGTTTTTACAAATTGATTGATCCGCTGATAATTCATGTGTGTACATCTAGCTTATGCTTATCAACACAAGCTTTGAAACATATAAATTTGGTACATTCAAATCAGCATCTGCTCATCATTGCTTTAATTTACAGCAACATGGACCACAGCACGCTCAATCTTCCCGGTCCGATCCTGCAGTTTTATCACATTTTTTTTTCTTTGATTATATTTGCTACTTTCAATAACCAGCTCGGTTATATCAGACTTTGTAATTAGATGAAACATGTGTTATAGTTTCTGTTCAATAATTGTACGACACTCTATAAATTGTGTTATGAAAATTCTGGTTATGCTTTGTGTCTAATTTGTGCTATATATGCTTTGTATAAATTGTGATATGGTCTGTGTTATGGAAAATATGTGTTGTAGTTTCTGTTTATATATATATATATATATAATATGTATATGTGTATATATACGTATATATAATAAGATACGGTTACCTGACATCATAAATAGAGTCTAAAACCATTTCTAAAATATATTAAAGCAGCGTTCATCTGAAATTAGCTACGGTTTACATTCGTATCTAGCTGCCCTTTAGATACGGCAGCGAGCCATTTCTATTTTACCTTTTGATACGGCTATGTGGGCGTGTCAAATTTTAAGTTAGACACGGCCTATAGCCGTATCTAATAATTAGACACGCCACTTTTTGATACGGCTTTTTACCGTGCCCAAGAGCTTTAGATACGGATAAAAACACAGCCTAATCAGCAGATATGGTGTAGTGAGTATATGGCTGTAACCGAAGCTTTTAAAGAGGCAATATGGTTACATGGCTTGTTGAATGATTTGGGAGTGGTGCAAAATCAACTTGTTTTGCATTGTGATAGCATGAGTGTCATGCACCTAGCAAAGAATCAAGTTCATCATGCAAGAACAAAGCATATAGATGTGCGTTATCATTTCATTCGAGAAGTGTTGGCTGAAAATCGAATTTTATTGGTGAAAATTGATACAAAAGAGAACCCAGCTGACATGTTGACTAAAGTAGTTCCAAGTGACAAGTTCAAGCATTGTCTTGACTTGATTAATGTGTTTGATGTTTGATGTATGATACCCGATGGGGTGGAGGTTCTTCGGAACACTATGAAGTCTCTTTTGAGACATGATGATGAACTACGACAGCTTGATCCTTTTGGGTACGTAGGCAGCTACTATGTGGCGTAGCTGATTATGAGGCAAGTGGAGTGTTATGTATATGATCATCTCATGCTTTTGAGCATGATCTAAGGTGGAGAATTGAGGAATATGGTGCAGCCTGAAGTATGTAAATGCAGCAAAATGCTTATTTTGTGTAATGTAATCATGTGGGCCTGATACTAGTTGAAGCCCATGTGAACCCAACCAAATATATGTGCTGGCTTTTCACGCAAGAAATAATGTGAGGTGTAATGACCCGCATTCTACGCATCGCAGGATCGTAGAGTATTTATTTCCTTCACACACAAATCTATGGTCATGTAACTTTGAGAGACGACTATTGGGGTCATTTCCCATATTCATGATTTTTGCCGATTTTTAAATGACTATTTTGCCCCTAGCTGATCTTGTTTTGGCCATAACTTTTGAATGGAAAGGATTTTTGACCTGAAACCACTTCCATTGGATCCGGATGATGGTTTACAATTCCGTAGAGTGGTCACATTAGCCAAACGGACTCACCGTTTAGGAGGTATGGCTGAAACAAGTTTCAGATGGCGAAAAACTGCCTAACCGGGCCAAATGAGGTGATTAGTAAATGGGCCTATAACCCATTTCGGGATTAGGGTTATGGGGAGGCTGAAATTAGTTAGGTTTTCATTTCATTTCAGTTTTCTAGCCACCATTTACCTCCTATGAACCCTAATAATGGCCTCCAACCTCTAAAACATCCCCAAATCACTTTTTAATTGAAGATTAGGCTTAGCAACATCAAATTAAGGAGGAATAGCACCAAAGCAAGGTTAGAGTTAATGTGTTGCATTGGGAACAACGCCAAACAGAGATTCATTTCAGATTTGGTATTTTATTTGTGGCCAAGGTGAGTGATTTGCATAGTTCCTCACTAATTACGGTTGATTAAGGGTAATTAGTGAAGATTAACGAAATTAGACATGATAAAATTTTGGAAAAATATTTATAAAATTCAAAATAATGATTTAGACCTCTGTTAGAAATTTGGTTTGATTTGGTTAAGTTTTACTAATCATATCATTAGTTTTGCCTAAACGTGCTTAGGGGAAAATATGGGATTTTGGCTATGTTTGATCCGTTTAACCTTGTCATATTGTTGTTTTGGTGTTTGTGGTCACTTTCATTTGTTGCTATGACTGTATGGTATGATTTGTGGTTGTCTAGAAGTGTTAGATTGGTCGAAAACGCCGTCGAATGGCGTAAACAGCTTGTTAGACAAAGTGTAGGAAAATACCCGGACTGGATCGGATCGTCTTACCCGATCGCAACACCTTCTCCGACCCGACCCGAGTGGTTACTCTCGAACCGATCCGCCTGAGGTTCCTCGCTCCGACCGGAGCAGAGAGGAGAGCTTGAGCTTCTTGTACATCGAAGGGAGACCACTTCCGAACCGATTCGATTGCTTAGGGAGGAGTATGCGATCCGAGCCTCTTAGTGGACTCTGAACCTATGGCGTTGCATCACGAGTAGGACCTGACGATGAGTCAGGAGCTGGAGGAGCACGACCCGACCCGACCCAACCCATATGGAATATTCCGATCCGAACCGAGGAGCTGGTGACCACGACCTGAAGCAAAGTGAAGTGAAGAAATGAAGACCGATCCGGAGAAGAAGGTGACGACCAAAACCCGAGATGCAAAGGTAGTCCAAGGGGAAAATTTGTACTCAGGATCCAGTTGGAAACCAACGAGTTGACTTCATGAGTTAGGCTTTGTTGCGGGACGGTGCTAAGGGGTTGTCGATGTCTATAACTTTGGATCACTATGTGTAGGGGGTACGTGAACGGATTCAGGGCCACAGTGGCCTAGGTACGACTAAAGAGCTATAGACCAATGAAGTGGGGTCATTTGTAAAGATTTGGTCATGACTCCACGGGGCAAGCTTGGTAGTAGCAGTAGATGTACAAGTCGAACTCCGTCACTACTTCGATGGGTCTAGTGATTGACAGTGGTAGACATCGTATGCTTTACGCACTGAGTGAGAGATGTGGGGATGGTTTCTATGTTTGATTTGTTTGCCATCATTGTGACATGCACACCCCCACCCTCGTTATCTTTACACCATCTATTCAGTGGCACCTTAGAGTATTGTACGGTATGTAGTGCTAACTCTTTGGTTGCAGGTTCAGGTATGGTTTAGTATACCTGTTATTGTTCTGTTTTGCTGCTTATCTCTCATACCAGACTTTTTGTTTGACCCAGAGTTTTATGACTCTTCTTATTACTCTGGGTGCTCTCACGAGCAGACTAGAGACAGGTTAGGTGATATGCACGAGTAGCTGTACCGGAGACGAGCAGGAGGCTTCCACGTATGATACATATACATAGATATTCTCCCTGTGTCGCTGCTGGTCACTATTTTCGGCATTAGTAGTGTACCTCTTTCTTTCTTTTGTTTAGAGACAGTAATTTGGAAAGTTGTAATAAGCTGTATTTGGATTTCCCCTACTATGATGATGATGTTGATGTTGGTTTTGATTATCATCTTATGCACTGTCTCGCCTGTTTTATGTCAAGTATATTATTATTATATTTTGTTCCATGCGCTGTGAGACATTCTACAGGTTTTCGATTAGTTCATTCTCTTCTTTCCTTTCTTTAGCGACCGTTCTGTGCTAGTCGGGCATGTGTACAGCGCACTTTCGAAGGAAATGCCGGTTGGTTCGGGGCGAGCCGTCACACTTGGTATCAGAGCTCTAGGTTGCGTAGTTAACCTAGGGAAAGACATCAGGGAGAGATAATACGTATATAAGAGCGCATATTTGTGATTATTTTGGTTTTCAAAAGCTATATATACACACACACACACACTATTAGTATAGTTAAGAATGAAGTCGCACAACACTGGCACCACTATGGAGATGGTTAATCGTTTTCTCTTTATAGATTGAACGATGAGGCGATACGCAAGAGGTGCCGGTAGAGGGGCCAATAATGGGAATGCTGCTGACATGAGGACGATGTTTACTGACCTCATGAGAGAGATGCTTAGGGATGTGCAGAGGGCAGCTCCCAATGCTGGAAATGGAGGTGGTCCAATAGTGCAGGCGCCTAGGGCCGATTTCGCCAAGCTGAACAAGGATTATACTAATCTTGGTGGGAAGCCGTTCCACGGAACGGAGTCGGCTACTGATGTTCAGGATTGGTTGGATAGCTGCGAGCGTATCTTTGAAGATTTGGGTATCGAGGATGCGATGAAGAGAAGGCTAGCATCCCGTCAGCTGTAAGGAAGAGCAATGAATTGGAGGAATGCTATAAAGGCAGCTACTCCTGAGGATCAGATTACTTGGGATCAGTTTAAGATTCGCTTTAGCGATAAGTTCATTCCAGCTACTCAGAAGTCAGTGTTGTTTAAAAAATTCTTGGAACTCAAGCAGAATGGCAGAGCCGTCTCGGAGTATATTGCCAAATTCGACATTTTGTCGAAATATGAGTTATCCTTAATAGATACTGCCGAAAAGAAGAACGAGAAGTTCATAACTGGCTTGGATCAGTACTTGGAGGAAAGGATTATTAACCACATCGATGAGACGTTTGAATCGATTGTGGGGGAAAGCATTGAGGTCAGAGAGTTTTTACCCTAAGTCGAAGACTGAGGTTGCATCTGCAGAGGAGCCAAAGCCGCAAGCAAGTGGTGGAGGCAAGAGTGGTTCTCTGAATAAGAGGAAGCAGAACCAGAATAAGGATGGCCAGAAAAAGAATAAGAAAGATGTTGAGTGCTTCAACTGTGGTAAGAAGGGCCATTATGCTAGTAATTGTCGGGCCAAGCCAGCAGATAGGAAGTGCTTCAACTGTGGCCAAGTGGGACATCACAAGGATAAGTGTCCGCAACCCCCTAAAGAAAAGCAGACGGTGAAAGCATATGCCCTTAATGCTATTCCTTCTTCGTTGAATGCCCCAACTGCGGCGGAGAAAGGAAAGAATTTTGTTATTCAAGGTATGCTTTCTGTTTATGATGTTCCTGTTAGAGTTTTGTTTGATACCGGAGCTTCCAGCTCTTTCATATCTAGTGACCTGGTAGATAGGTTGGGATTGGAGCCCGAAATTGTCGATAGACCTTTAGTAGTGACGAACCCGATTGGTGGTTCGACTAACCTTAACATGATTTGTCGTAATGTGGTCTTATCGAGTCATGGATGCATGTTTGTTTGTGATTGCTTTGTTTTGGGCTTTACTAGGTTTGACATTATTTTGGGAGTCAATTGGCTCCAAAGATACGGGGTGGTGGTAGACTGTGAGGGCTTTTTGGTGACAGCTAGAGCAGATGATGGGCAGAGGGTAGTGTTTGGTGGTCTACCTAGTGATGGGGTAATGGCTAGTTTTCTCAATTCCCTCGACATCCCGCATAGTGAGTTGTCAGGTTTGCCTGCGGTTGGCTAGTATCCGGACGTCTTTGAGGAAGTGACCGGGCTTTCACCACACCGAGAGATTGAGTTCCGCATTGATTTAGTGAAAGATGCCAGACCTATAGTGATGTCACTTCGTCGTATAGCACCAAGGGAGCAGCGAGAGCTCGGGGTGCAAGTCAGCGATCTTTTGAAGAAGGGATTTATCAAAAGGAGTGTTTCTGAATGGGGAGCACCAGTTGTGTTTGCTACCAAGGCGGATGGTTCCCTTCGTTTGTGTGTAGACTACCGCGAGTTGAATAAAGTGACGAGGAAGAACAAGTATCCTCTACCGCGGATAGATGATTTGTTTGATCAGTTGAGTGGCGCGAGAGTATTCTCTCAGTTGGATCTCGCGACAGGTTTTCATCAGCTTAGAGTGGAAGTTGAGAGTATAGCTAAAACGGCATTTCGGACGCCGTCTGGATTTTATGAGTGGTTGGTCATGCCATTCGGGTTGACCAATGCCCCAGCATATTTTGTGGATCTTATGAATAGGGTAGTCAGAGATTAGTTGAATAAGTTTGTTCTTGTGTTCGTGGACGATATACTTGTTTATTCGAGGACAGAGGAAGAACACAAGGAACATTTAAGAATAGTGATAGAGGTGTTGAGAAAACACCAATTGAAAGCAAAGTTTTTTAAGTGTCACTTCTGGAGAAGGGAAGTGAGATTCTTGGGCTATGTTGTTTCAGAAAATGGTATCGCCGTGGACCCTGCGAAGGTGGCTACGGTACAAGATTGGTCTATGCCCAAGAATGCGACGGACATACGAAGTTTCTTGGGGTTAGATGGATATATCGTAAGTTTATCCAAGACTTTTCCAAGATAGCAGCACTGTTGACTCAGTTGACCAAGAAGAATCAAGCTTTCGTCTGGGACGAAAAGTGCGAGAATGCATTCAAGTGTCTAAAGGAAAAGTTGACATGTGCACCAGTGTTAGTCATTCCTAAGGGGAATGAAGAGATGACGGTATATGATGCATATGGTACCGGACTAGGTGCTGTATTGATGCAAGGAGGTAGGGTTGTAGCTTATGCAAGTCGGCAATTGAAACCGCATGAGAGAAGATACCCTACCCATGATTTGGAATTGGCAGCGATCGTGTTTGCATTGAAGATGTGGAGACATTATCTCTTGAGAGAAAGATTCGAGTTGTTTACTGATCATAAGTCATTAAAGCATCTCTTCTCTCAAAAGGATCTAAATCTCCGACAGCAAAGGTGGTTAGAATTCTTAGCTTCCTATGATTTCGACATCGCATATACACTAGGAATGGGCAATGCGGTGGCTGATGCATTGAGTAGAAGACATGCCAGTTTAGGGGCTATGTTTCTTGAATGGAAGCAACTGGAGTATATCGCTGGGTATGATTTCAGACCAAAGTGCGAATTGGATCCAGAAATGTTAGCAAGTTTGACAATTAGACCCACTTTGATTGAACGGATTGGTTCCAGTCAGAGGGACGGCCCTAACCTATTGGAAATCATCTCAAAGTTAGAGATGGGAATCGACGGAGAGATGAACAAGTATGGGCTTGATCGAGATGGATGACTTAGGAAGAATGGAAGACTAGTTGTACCCAATGTCAATGGATTGAGAGATGAAGTGCTTAGAGAATGTCATCACTCAAAACTGACTATACACCCCGGTGGTAACAAGATGTACCGAGACATGAAGCAGACCTACTACTGGGAAGGGATGAAAAGAGACATTGGGAAGTTTATATCCAAATGCATGAATTGCCAGCTAGTTAAAGCTGAGAAAAATAAGCCTAGTGGGTTGTTGCAACCATTAGAAATTCCAGAATGGAAATGGGAACAAGCCTCAATGGATCTATTGATGGGTTACCAAGAACTAGTTCGGGCCATGATAGCATTTTGGGTGATTATGGACCGATTGACTAAGAGTGCAAGGTTTATACCCGTCAAGTCAAACAGGACAGCAGCTAAGTAAGCTGAACTGTATGTAAAGTGGGTAGTGAGATTTCATGGAATACCCAAAGGCATTATGAGTGGCCGAGATCCGTTGTTCACTAGTGGATTTTGGAAAAGCTTACAAGAGGCGTTAGGATCAGAATTACATCTCAGTACCGCGTATCATCCTCAAACCGATGGTCAAATAGAGAGGGTGAATCGTATATTAGAAGACCTCTTGAGAGCCTGTGTATTGGATTTTGGTGGATCATGGGATGACCATCTGCATCTAGTAGAGTTTGCATATACTAATAGTTATCAATCCAGTATCGGTATGGCTCCATTTGAAGTTTTGTACGAAAGGCCGTGCAACTCACCGTCATGCTAGTTAGAAACTGGTGAGAAGTTTGTGCTTGGACCAGATGTAATAAGAGAAACTTCAGCTAAGATTAAGGTTATCCAACAGCGAATGAAGGCTGCCCAAGATAGGAAGAAGAGTTATGCCGATAAGAGGAGAAGAGAATTAAAGTTCTCCATTGGCGACTTGGTGTTTGTCAGAATTTCTCCATTGAAGAGCTTGACACGATTTGGCAGGAGAGGCAAGTTAGCACCAAGATTTGTTGGTCCATTCCCAGTTCTTGAGAAAATTGGGAATTTGGCATACAAAGTTGAATTACCAGAGAAGATGGCAGGAGTTCACAACGTATTTCATGTTTCCCAGTTAAGGAAGTTCGTACACGACCCAGATGTGACTATTTCACCTGATCAGTTGGATGATATCGAGGTTGAACCCGAGGCGGTTGAGAACAGCAAGCCTATGCATATTGTTGGGAATGATACGAAGCAACTTCGAAGGAAAGCGGTGAATCTAGTCAAAGTTCAGTGAGGGCGAGAATGAGAATGCCAGTACTTGAGAGACAGAGGAGAGCATTAGGAAGACGTATCCAGAACTCTTCGCCTGGTAAGATTTTAACTTCGATTTAGTCTTTCCGCATGCTAGGATAGATTTGTTTTATTTATTTTGCATGATTGATTTATGTATATGGTTGGTAGGCATGCGAGATCCTTTTTATGTTTGGGTTAAAGAATTTCGGGGACGAAATTTCTTAAGGGGGGGAGAGTGTAACGACCCGCATTCTACGCATCGTAGGATCGTAGAATATTTGTTTCCTTCACATACAAAGTCGTATGGTCATGTAACTTTGGGAGACGATTATTGGGGTCATTTCCCATGTTCATGATTTTTGCCGATTTTTAAATGACTATTTTACCCCTAGCTGATCTTGTTTTGGACATAACTTTTGATTGAAAAGGAGTTTTGACCTGAAACCATTTCGATTGGATCCGGATGATGGTTTACAATTCCGTAGAGTGGTCACATTAGCCAAACGGACTCACCGTTTGGGAGTTATGGCCGAAACAAGTTTTAGATGGCGAAAAACTGCTTAACCGGGCCAAGTGAGGTGATTAGTAAATGGGTCCACAACCCATTTCGGGATTAGGGTTATGGGGAGGCTGAAATGAGTTAGATTTTCATTTCATTTCAGTTTTCTAGCCGCCATTTATCTCTTAAGAACCTTAATAATGGCCTCCAACCTCTAAAACATCCCCAAATCACTTTCTAATTGAAGGATAGGCTTAGCAACATCAAATTAAGAAGGAATAGCACCAAAGCAAGGTTAGAGCTGCCGTGTTGCATTGGGAACAGCGCCAAACAGAGATTCATTTCAGATTTGGTATTTTATTTGTGGCCAAGGTGAGTGATTTGCATAGTTCCTCACTAATTATGGTTGATTAAGGGTAATTAGTGAAGATTAACGAAATTATACATGATAAAATTTTGAAAAAAACATTTATAAAATTCGAAATAATGTTTTAGACCTCTATTAGAAATTTGGTTTGATTTGGTTAAGTTTTACTAATCATATCATTAGTTTTGCCTAAATGTGCTTAGGGGAAAATATGGGATTTTGGCTATGTTTGATCCGTTTAACCTTGTCATATTGTTGTTTTGGTGTTTGTGGTCACTTTCATTTGTTGCTATGACTGTATG
Source organism: Allium sativum (assembly GCA_030737875.1). Classification (NCBI taxonomy): domain Eukaryota; kingdom Viridiplantae; phylum Streptophyta; class Magnoliopsida; order Asparagales; family Amaryllidaceae; genus Allium; species Allium sativum. The sequence goes on from CM060926.1 coordinate 842,587,168, forward strand.
GTATGATTTGTGGTTGTCTAGAAGTGTTAGATTGGTCGAAAACGCCGTCGAATGGCGTAAACAGCTTGTTAGACAAAGTGTAGGAAAATACCCGGACTGGATCGGATCGTCTTACCCGATCGCAACACCTTCTCCGACCCGACCCGAGTGGTTACTCCCGAACCGATCCGCCTGAGGTTCCTCAATCCGACCCGGAGCATAGAGGAGAGCTTGAGCTTCTTGTACCTCGAAGGGAGACCACTTCCGAACCGATTCGATTGCTTAGGGAGGAGTATGCGATCCGAGCCTCTTAGTGGACTCTGAACCTATGGCGTTGCATCACGAGTAGGACCTGACGATGAGTCAGGAGCTGGAGGAGCACGACCCGACCCAACCCATATGGAATATTCCGATCCGAACCGAGGAGCTGGTGACCACGACTTGAAGCAAAGTGAAGTGAAGAAATGAAGACCGATCCAGAGAAGAAGGTGACGACCAAAACCCGAGATGCAAAGGTAGTCCAAGGGGAAAGTTTGTACTCAGGATCCAGTTGGGAACCAACAAGTTGATTTCATGAGTTGGGCTTTGCTGCGGGACGTGTGTTAAGGGGTTGTCGATGTCTATAACTTTGGATCACTATGTGTAGGGGTACATGAACAGATTCAGGGCCACAATGGCCTAGGTATGACAAAAGAGCTATAGACCAATGAAGTGGGGTCATTTGTAAAGATTTGGTCATGACTCCACGGGGTAAGCTTGGTAGTAGCAGTAGTTGTACAGGTCGATCTCTGTCACTACTTTGACGGGTCTAGTGATTGACAGTGGTGGACATCGTATGCTTTACGCACAGAGTGAGAGATGTGAGAATGGTTACTATGTTTGATTTGTTCGCCATCATTATGACATGCACACCCCCAACCCCGTTATCTTTACACCATCTATTCAGTGGCACCTTAGAGTATTGTACGGTATGTATTGCTAACTCTTTGGTTGCAGGTCCAGGTTCAGGTATGGTTTAGTATACCTGTTATTGTTTTGTTTTGCTGCTTATCGCTCATACCAGACTTTTTGTCTGACCCAGAGTTTTGTGTCTCTTCTTATTACTCTGGGTGCTCTCACGAGCAGACTAGAGATAGGTTAGGTGGTATGCACGAGTAGCTGTACCGGAGACGAGCAGGAGGCTTCCACGTATGATACATATATATATATATTCTCTCTGTGTTGCTGTTGGTCACTACTTTGGGCATTACTAGTGTACCTCTTTCTTTCTTTTGTTTAGAGACAGTAATTTGGAAAGTTGTAATAAGCTGTATTTGGATTTCCGCTACTCTGATGATGATGTTGATGTTGGTTTTGATTATCAGCTTATGCACTGTCTCGCCTGTTTTATGTCAAGTATATTATTATTATATTTTGTTCCATGCGCTGTGAGACATTCTACAGGTTTTCGATTAGTTCATTCTCTTCTTTCCTTTCTTTAGCGACCGTTCTGTGCTAGTCGGGCATGTGTATAGCGCACTTTCGGAGGAAATGCCGGTTGGTGCGGGGCGGGCTGTCACGATGAGGGTTTTTGCTTCAGCCGTCATGAGAGAGTTGTGATGAAACTTGTATGTATCTCTCCCCTTTTGCTTCTCCGCCGTAAAAAATAAAATCATTCTCTCTTGCCCGAGGACGTAGGCTATTGTCGAACCTCGTTAAATCTTGTGTGTTCTCTCATTTTCAGTTTTGTTTTTGTTATACTTCCGCTGATTATAGATCCTCTGATCTACAGTGATGACATAGGAAAGTCGTAGGAAATTTTCTATGTCTTTCCTACTTCTATCGTAATATGTAATAAATTAACTATAATGTATAAATGGCGTAGGAAATTCATTACGTCAAAATTATTGGCGTAGCGAAGATGTAGATAATCTCCTACGTCATTTCTACGTCTGCCATAATTTTCTACAAATTCAGATTGACGTAGTAATGATGTAGGAAAATTACTATGTTAAAATCACTGGAGTAGAAAAGATGTAAATCTCCTACACCATTTCTATGTCTACGTCAATTTTTTACAAATTCGGATTGGCCTACTACATCAAAATTACTGGCGTAGCGAAAATGTAGATAATTTCCTATGCCATTTCTACGTACACTTTGATTTTGCTGCAAATTCAGATAGCAATGGGGTGCAAACTTCTACGCCAATACATATACAATTAATTAGTACGTGCTTTTTTATTTTAATCGGTGTAATAAGTACAATGGATTATTACGTCCAAATATTTAATTAATTAAAATTTCGTTGTTACGCCCAAATTCTTGGTACGAAACAAAAATATTTCGTTCCTCACCGACTCCTTCAAATATTTCATTCCTCATTTCCTCACCAAAATATCAGTATTTTTCCGATTTTGTAAAAAATCGTTCTCGCCTTTCAGATTGCCGCCTCCTTCTGATCGCCGCCTCCTTCTGGTCTCCATATTTGCTCAAATATTTGGTATGATCTAATTATTATCAAATTTCAGTTTTCTTATTGAATGTTGTTCGAAATTTTATGAATTATTTAAAATATGAAATAAGTTTGTGATGCCTCCTATTTGTGAATAGTCCCACATAATGGGATTATAAGAAAGATGCAAGTATTTGTACTTGTTTCTAAGAAGTCATGTTGGGGCCTTGGGCTCCCAATGCATGCTTTGTTGTGAGGAGGGAGACCATGCATCATGACCACCACACACGCGCGCGCGATCGACCGACTCGACCCGACCCGGCCCGGCTCGGTTCGGGATTGGGCTTGGGCCTTGGGCCTTGGCTATGTGGTGTAGACACTTATATTTTTAGTCCAGAAAACACTACATTTTTCGAACCAGTTTTTCAATACAGAAAATATTTATGAGCCGACTTTTATATATGAAGCGGTAAACTTTTGACCAAGTATTTCGCAGATCCTATTTCCCTCCACTGACCAGTATTTTCGTTCATCCCTAATCCCGTCTATATATTATCTTCAGTTGTAGACGAGATTTTTACAGAAAAAATTTTCTCTTCCTTCGCCATTAAAAAAAAAACTTCCAGAAATTTTCGAGGAGTTAAATTCGAAAGTGAAAATCTGCACTGATTTGTTGTGCAAAGCAAATCAGTTATTCATTTTAGAGAGGCTATTTTATCCTAGAGGCGGCGGTGGAAGTACGAACTGGTTTTGCACCACCGACCAGATCACTGAATCGTCTTCAAGAAAGCGACAAAGTACGTGACTCAGCCATTGTTTTCCAACAATTTGAAGACGATCAGAAACAATGGCTTCGACAACAACCATAGATGATGCTGCTCCTTCCTCTGCATTCCAGATCCCATTGGTGACTGCTGCCCCGTTTCGTTTCGAAAGCCTGCACTTCAAACGATGGCGTCAGAAAATGGAGTTCTACCTGACGATGAGGAAGGTGGCTGCTGTTCTGACCACTGACAAACCGCAGCTGCCAGACAAGCCTGACGGAACTGATGAAGCGCAGATGACATCCTGGACTGAACAATCAAAGCAGTTGCAGACCTGGATTGAACAGGATTATCTGTGCAAGAATTTTATTCTGAACGGATTGAGCGATGATCTGTATGATTACTATAACTCAGAGGACAAGACAACAAAGCAGATCTGGGAAGCACTGCAGAAGAAATACGATACAGAGGAGGCAGGGGCAAAGAAGTATGTTGTAAGCCGCTATCTCAAGTACCGGATGACAGACGATAGGTCAGTAGAGATGCAGTCTAATGAGCTGCAGAAAATAGCTCATGAGATCATCTCCGAAGGTACGGTTTTGGATGAACAGTTTCAAATTGTTGTTATTATCTGCCCCCAGGTTGGAAAGACTTTAAAAATTTCTTACGGCATAAGACTAAGAAATGTTCCTTAGAGAGTTTGATCACTCGCCTTCGCATTGAGGAGGCGGCACGCAAACAGGACCAGAAAGAGGAAGTGTTGTTTGTTTCAAACAACAACACTAAAAAGACCAAACCCGCAGTTCTGAAACCAAACCAGAAGTCTTTTAAGAATCAGAATAGACGCAACAAACAGAATGGGAATCCGCAAGGAAACCCAAAAGGACAGCAAAAATCAGCCCAAAAGAATGACTCTGGACAGTTGTTTCTATGTTACAACTATGGAAAACCAGGTCATATGGCACGAAAGTGTCGGAACAAGCCTAGCTCTGTACCACAGGCTAACTTGACTGAGGAGGAGCCTCTTATGGCTATGATTACTGAGATTCACCTTGTTGGTGGATCAGAGGGTTGGTGGGTAGACACTGTTGCTTCTCGTCATGTCTGCTATGATCGTGCTATGTTTTCCACATACACGGCTGCTGATGATCAGAAAGTGTTGCCGGGAGATTCTCACACCACTAAAGTTGCAGGGATTGGAAACGTGGAGATCAAGTTTACCTCTGGAAAGACTGTGATCCTCAAAGATGTTTTGCATACTCCAGAGATGAGGAAGAATCTGGTGTCTGACTATCTCCTTAATAAGGCACGGTTTACTCAATTTATTGGGGCTGATTTGTATACCATAGTGTATAAGAGAAACTTTGTAGGAAAGGGTTATGCTTGTGAGGGAATGTTCAAATTAAATGTTGAATCTAATAAAGTGAATAATTCTGCTTATATGTCGTGTGATTTTAATATTTGGCACTCTAGATTATGTCATGTTAATAAACAGATAATTCATAACATGAGCACTCTAGATATGATACCTAAGATAGGAGAATCTGAATCTGATAAATGTGAATTCTGTACACAAGCAAAAATCACAAAGAAACTGCATAAATCTGTTGATAGAGAATCTGAACCCTTAGACTTGATTCATTCTGACATATGTGAACTTGATGGCACATTGACTAGACATGGACATCGTTATTGTATCACTTTTATCGATGATTGTTCTGATTTCACATATGTTTATCTTATAAAAAATAAAAGTGATGCTTTTGACATGTTTAAAACATTCAAAACTGAGATTGAGAATCAAACAAATAGGAAAATCAAGAGATTTCGTAGTGATAGAGGAACAGAATATGAATCTAATTCAATTCTGGACTTCTATAAATTACATGGTATTGTACATGAGAGAACTGCACCCTATTCACCTGAAATGAATGGTAAAGCTGAAAGAAAAAATAGGACTTTTATCGAATTAGTAGTTGCCATCCTACTAAATTCTGGTGCAGCAAAACATTGGTGGGGGAATATTTTATTGACTGTATGTTATGTTCTAAATAGAATCCCTAAATCTAAGAATAAAATTTCACCTTATGAAATTTCACAGAATCATAAACCCAATGTCTCATACTTTAGAACTTGGGGTTGTCTAGCATATGTTCGCATTCCAGATCCTAAGAGAATAAAATTGGCAAGTAGAGCACATGAATGTGTATTTGTAGGCTATGCTATTAATAGCAAAGCATATCGATTTTATGATATAAATGCACATAACATAATTGAATCAAATGATGCCAATTTTTATGAAACTAAATTTCCTTTTAAATTAAGGAATAGTGGGGGCACATTAAGTACGCCTATTAGAACAGAACTTAATAAAAGTTCTGAAGTTGAACCTAGAAGAAGTAAAAGAGCAAGAACCGTAAAAGATTTTGGTTCGGATTTTAGCGCTTTTACTATAGAGGAGGATCCCTTAAACCTCCAAGAGGCCTTATCTTCATTAGATGCCGATTTCTGGCGAGAGGCTATAAATGATGAGATGGATTCTCTTGAATCCAATAAGACTTGGCATTTGGCAGATTTACCCCCTGGTTGTAAATCTATAGGCTGTAAATGGGTACTTAAAAAGAAACTAAAACCTAATGGTACTATAGATAAGTCCAAAGCACGACTAGTAGCTAAAGGTTTTAGACAAAAAGAAAATATAGATTTCTTCGATACTTTTTCACCTGTAACTAGAATAACATCCATTCGAGTATTAATCTCACTTGCTTCCATTCATAATTTACTAATACACCAAATGGATGTTAAAACCGCTTTTTTGAACGGTGAATTAGACGAAGAAATTTATATGGACCAGCCTGAAGGATTTGTAGTACATGTCAAGAACATAAAGTATGCAAATTAGATAAATCATTATATGGTTTAAAACAAGCACCTAAACAATGGCATGAAAAATTTGATAACTTAATCATTTCAAATGATTTTAAAATTAATGAAAGTGATAAATGCATTTATTACAAATTTGAGAATGACATTTGCACTATTATATGCCTTTATGTAGATGACCTACTCATCTTTGGGTTAAACATTCATGCCATAAATTCAGTCAAATCCTTATTAAGTGCCAATTTTGACATGAAAGATCTAGGTGAGGCGAGTGTAATCCTTTGTATTAAAATTACTAGGTCAGAAAAGGGAATTTCTTTGGATCAGTCTCATTACATTGAGAAGATACTAAAGAAATATAATTACTTTGACTGTAAACCTGCATGTACACCATACGATCCAAGTGTAAAGTTATTTAAGAACACTGGTGAAGGTGTATGACAGTCTGATTATGCGAGCATCATTGGCAGCCTTCGGTATGCCACTGGTTGTACTAGACCCGACATTGCCTATGTCGTGGGATTATTGTGCAGGTTTACCAGTAGACCAAGTATAGAGCACTGACATGCTGTTGAAAGGGTCATGAGATACCTTAAACGAACTATGAACTTTGGATTACATTATGAAAAGTTTCCAGCTGTACTTGTAGGATTCTCAGATGTAGACTGGAATACTTTATCAGATGATTCTAAAGCGACCAGTGGCTATATATTTAGCATCGCTGGAGGAGCTGTTTCTTGGAAATCCAAGAAACCGACTATTTTGGCTCAGTCCACTATGGAGTCTGAGATGATAGCACTAGCTACAGCTAGTGAAGAAGCAGAGTATTTGAGAAATCTGCTAGCAGAGATTCCCTTATGGGAAAAACCGATACCGGCTGTGTTGATACATTGCGATAGTACCGCGGCTATTGCAAAAGTTCAGAACCGTTATTATAACGGTAAGAGACGACAAATACGTCGTAAGCACAACACAGTTAGAGAGCTACTCTCTACAGGTACCGTTAGAGTAGATTACGTACGTAGCGAAGAAAATTTGGCAGATCCTTTGACGAAAGGACTGTCCAGAGAGAAAGTCCATAATTCTTCTAAAAGAATGGAACTATTGCCCTTAGATTGTTGAGTCACGCACAATGGTAACCCGACCTAAATGACTGGAGATCCCAAGAAATAGGTTCAATGGGTAAAAACAAGTTGTGTAGTGATAAAAGTTGAACATGCTATATAATAAACTAAGAAGCATGTATTCCTGAAGTGATAGAGGATGAGTTAATAGAAACTCTTAATGAGATCTATACTCTATTTGGAGTGGAGTACCTACCTTCAGGAGTACTCTTGATAGACCCACCTATGTGAATGTGGAAATGTGGCCGTTTCCTATGGAGTTTTCGGCAAAACTTCTAGAGCGTTCATGTAACACCCCACCTCCGCTAGGGTCACTCACAAAGGGAATGCACTAGGTTTGGAGGAGTATTATTGGTAAACATGCACAGAAATATTACAAGACGGAACACATATAAAATAGCGGAAGTAAAATCAAACTTTCATAACATGAATAAATAAGGTCTAAAGCCTTTTACATCAGAGTACATCAAAACCTGTCTTGCAATAATAAAGAAGCATAAAGACTTTTTCATAAATTATTCCCCAAGAAAAAGCAGTAAAGTAGACATAGCCAAGAAAAATCCAAGCCATCCATGATGACCTTCAAGCAGAAGAAGTCCAAACTAAACAACAGTATTTCCTCCCTATAACCTGGGGGGGGGGAACGGAAGAAAAGAGGCGAAACAAAACGGGTCAGTCAAAAAGACTGAGTAAGCCCTATCTACTATTAGTATAAAAACTAGTAAAGTTAACTGACATGAGAAACTGAGATGAACATAAACATGATAACAAGATAGATAAGCTAAATCAAAATAACAGGATGAACTACTGAACACAGATAAACTAGGGTGTCGTGATAAACTACGATGTCAAGATAAAACAAGGTATCACATTGTCAGGTTTCTATCAAGTATAATATCCCAAGATATCTATCGCGTATAACGTCCCATGGCATCTATCCTGTATATCCGCTCTGCACCTACCGTACTAGTATCCCCACCGTGTCATGTGTTAACCAAGAATGACCCTCACTCAAAAGTCGTGTAATGGTCCATGTCAACCTAATATATTGCATATATAGGTTACTCAACTCATATGTTTCTTTCCATGTATAAGTTCAGTTCTTTGCCGTAGGCTGTACGGGCTTTCCCATGTAAACGGTTTATCCTTGAAGTTGTTTTTGGATTGCAACCCTTGATCTAGTTGTGTTTCCTTACCATGAACTATCGCGCGTCCACTTAGGATTTATGCCACCTAGGACCGCTAGGGATTATGCTACCTAATGAACGTTTCCGTGTCTCGGTTTGGGTTTTGGCAACCTAGGACCACTAGGGATTACGCCACCCGTCAACCGCGCCCTTGATCCCACTATAGCCCACTTTCCTACGGGCCAACCTCACCCATGACTCGATAGCAAGCACATGGTCTGTTGGGGGTTCCCTGCCTTTCCGCACGTACACGATTGACTAAAGATGGTAGGTAGTCGGCGATGCGCTATCCAGGGCAAAAACAAGAATCGTCGACTCCACGCTAATCCATCCCAGTCTTTAGGTTGCTCGCATAGCAACCAAGGCATACTCTTGGTCCTTCTAACGCAGACCTTAACCTCTCATGGGCCTAGTATAATTACCTGGCAGCCCACAGAGGGATCCCAAGAATATCCTCACGTCCCCCGAAGCTTCCACTTCGGCACCCAGTGCGCTGGAGCTTTTATCCAAGTCAGATAACTTGCTCCCCCTCGTATACTAAGCGATGACCTACCGTATCAGGTTACTCATCGTTTTGAGAATTAGTCCTATGTCCTTAGCTAAGAATTATTACTTAGTTACCCTTAACTAAGGTTTACCACTTAGCTTCCTTTCCCGTTATCCTTGATCAACCACGGTTTTCTACCTAGTTCTTCTAGCTAGGGTTTGTCTATTGGGTTAAGTGTTATCATTCAAGTCCATGACTTAACCCGCCCACGAATCACGTCAAAGATTGGCTAAGTATTTAAGTTCAAGACTTAGTCCCACAAGTTGGTTAAGTGTACCCAGAGGCTCATGACTTAACCCTATCAAGTCAAATTGGTCAAGTACTAGCTTACCTTAATCCTATCGGATTATCTTGCTAGATCGATTAAGCATAGATTATCTTAATCCCATCAAATTATCGAGTCGGATTGGTTAAGTATAGGTTGGCTTAACCCCATCCTCTAATCGTACTACAATGATTAAGTATATTCTAAAAAGGTCTTGTGACTTAACCTTATCAAGTCCGCGTATTAGATTGGTTAAGTGTAAGTTACTTAACCCCATCAAATCATCATGTATAATTGGTTAAGTATAAGTTGCTTAACCCCATTAAATTATCACGTTAAGTTGGTTAAGTATTGGTTACTTAACCTCATTGAATTACCGAGTTTAAATTGGTTAAGTGTTTAACTTAACCCCATCGAATTACCGTGTTTAGATTAGTTAAGTGTGGATTACTTAACCCCATCTAATTACCGTGTCGGATTAGTTAAGCGTAAATTACTTAACCTCATCCCCTAATCATCTTGTATGGTTAAGTGTCAATAAGAAAACTTACTTAACCTTGCCAAATTATCATGTTGGATTGATTAAGTGTTGGTTAACTTAATCCCCGTCCACTAGTCGTATAAAAATGGTTAAGCGTCATTAGGCAAATCAAATCACTTAACCTACCCAACCTTGTCATGTTTTGTTAAGTATCATTAGCTTAACCAATTTACTTAACCCATTTACCCATGTCATATTTGGTTAAGAGTCATTAATCAAATTAACTTAACCCTATCATGTGGCATTAATTACTTAATGCACCCCAACCTCTCACATTAGACTTTGTTGTGGTTACTAGTTAAGGCGGTCGGTTCCGGGTAGCTTTACACCACAACTTGGTCTAACCTCGGGTTCAAGCACAACATGACCAACTTCTCACATTGGGTCCTATTGTTTGCAACTACTAGTTAGGCCGGTCGGTTCCGGGTAGTTTTACGTTGCAAACTCAACCCAACCTCGAGTTGGCCACTTTCATGTTTAGTCTAGTGTCATGTTCATAGTCAAGTTTTCAAGCAATTGGGTAGACCTAACTTAATAGGTAAATTCCCAATGGGTAGACCTAACTTAATAGGTAAATTCCCAGGCTTATGTTTTTATGCATACTTACATGTCAACTTCCATGTTATATTTCAAGTCATGTTTTCAAGTTGTATTTTCATGTCATTAGAAATTACCCATAACATAACCCAATGCTTTTAAACTCGCATATACGTTCGCAACAACGTAATGGATTAAAAGAAGAGACTTGGCAAAGGAATGACAAAAATGGGTATTAAGCCACAAGTTAATCATGGTGGCAAATGAGGCACAAATGTGTTCATTAGCTTGCATGTTACATTCTTAAGCCTCAAAAACATGCATAAACCCAAACTTGGCACATAAGCGAATCATGGTGACAAAAGACATGGAATGATGGCTAGAAACTCGCATATATCATCATATACGGATTATGACTTCATATGCAAGTTGACATAATGATTATGAAGATTCTCATGTTGCATAATGCAACATTTCAACATAAAGGTTGTGGCTTTTAGCTCATAAGATCAAGATAATGACTTCATAAACTTGCATAACATGATAGCATGCATCATTCTAATTAATCAAACCCAAACTTTCAACATGAACATTTAACTTCATAGTTAATATCTAAGAGTAGGGAAGGGCTTACATTGCTATGAAGACCTAAATCGATTAAACTAAAGCTTGTGATGAAGCCTATGCATGCCATCACCCAAAAACCCAAAGATGGATGCTCCAAACCACTAAAAACACCATCTTTAAGAACAAAGATCAAAGCTTTTGCCTTGAAATTAACTTGAGAAGCTCTCATACAAACATAGGGACTCTCTAACACTCTCATGATCATGGAACCTCTCATAGGAATGAAGTGGAGGCTAGGATAGTTGAGTGGAGGCCATGAGAGTAGAAATTTTGCCATAGTTTAGTTACATGAGTGAATAATGAGGGTTTAGGATAGGTTAGGGTCTTATTTATAGATTAGGCAAGTGTTTTAGGCCATAGGATTAAACCTAGATTCAATCCAAGCCATCAAAGCATGTCTTGGGGAAGAAGTCAAGTGTAGGAACCATCTAGGGCCTTTAGATTAAAGATGAACCATGAGAACCATCCAAATGCAAAATCTGCATTTGAGCGAATCGGCCCACGGGTTGACAGCCAAACACCCTGGATTAACCCCTAGTCGACCCAGCGAGCTCGGGTCGACCTCAAAAATGGGCCGGTTCGGTTATTCCCCTCTCCCAATTCGCTGTTTTGAACATTTTTGCATACTTATTTATTTAATTTTCAATTATATATATATATATATCAATATATATATTTCTCTGCGCAACCCATTTCACTTAATTAAGTATACTTTAATTTTGGAATTTTTCGTGAAACTTCGCGAGGCCATATCTTGGTCATACGGACTCCGATTCTCGAAAACTCAGACTCTATTTCGCGTATTTTTCCGAGACGAACGCAATGGCATAGCCCGTTTTACTTGATTCAGAATTTAAAATTAAATTCTGCCTTGATTCTCGTCTTAACACGTTATCGAAAAATACGGGTTGTTACAGTTCACTAAACTGGGATAGACGTGTATGGCCATAAATGCACGGGCTTAATTGATTGCACTATAGAAAAGATTGTGTGTGGTTTGATGTCAGGAATAGAGTTCAAGACTACGTGTCACTGTAGTAAAAACTGAATCTTATTCACTATGCAAAGGTTCAAGTCGGATGACACCTTTGTTTATGCACAGTCTTATGTTTTTAGAAACTACTCGATAATATTTTAAAAAATTCAAGTGGGGGATTGTTGGAAATTTTATGAATTATTTAAAATATGAAATAAGTTTATGATGCCTCCTATTTGTGAATAGTCTCACATCATGGGATTATAAGAAAGATGCAAGTATTTATACTTGTTTCTAAGAAGTCATGTTGGGGCCTTGGGCTCCCAATGCATGCTTTGTTGTAAGAAGGGAGACCATGCATCATGACCACCACACACGCGCACGCGACCGACCCGACCCGGCCCGGCTCGGGATTGGGCTTGGGCCTTGGGCCTTGGCTATGTGGTGTGGACACTTATATCTTTAGTCCAGAAAACACTGCATTTTTGGAACCAGTTTTTCAATATGGAAAATATTTCTGAGTCGACTTTTATATATGAAGCGGTAAACTTTTGACCAAGTATTTCCCAGATCCTATTTTCCTCCACTGACCAGTATTTTCGTTCAGCCCTAATCCCGGCTATATATTATCTTCAGTTGTAGACGAGATTTGTACAGAAAATTTTTCTCTTCCTTCGCCATTAAAAAAAAAATCTTTCTGAAATTTTCGAGCAGTTAAATTCGAAAGTGCAAATCTGCACTGATTTGTTGTGCAAAGCAAATCAGTTATTCATTTTAGAGAGGCTGTTTTATCCTAGAGGCGGCGGTGGAAGTACGAACTGGTTTTGCACCACCGACCAGATCGCCGAATCGTCTTCAAGAAAGCAACAAAGTACGTGACTCAGCCATTGTTTCCCAACAAATGTTCTCAAATAGCATTGAATAATATATTCTCATTTTGTTCTGAAAACTATTTACAAATTACTCCTGATTCTTGATTTAGACAGAAAAATGGTTGTTTGTTATTTTCTTGTGTTTGCTTATTGGTTTTCGTGAAGTTCGGTTTTGGTGAAGTTCAATTTTGGCGAAGGCGTGTGAGTGGAGAATGTGGTGAACAGAGGGAATGAAATGGTTGTAGGTTGTTTGGTATTTGGTACATATTCATGCTGCGATTTGCAAATTCAGACATAAATGGAGGGAATAAAATGAATGTGGTGAAACTATTTACAAATTCAAGCTATGATTTGCAGTGGCAGTAGGTCTGTGATAGAAGTTTGTAGGTTGTTTGGTAGGCACTTCTTGATCTTGTGACTAACCTGTTGGTTTATATAAAATTTAAATGGTTAGAATGTACTTGTTCATTCTTTTTCTTTTCTTTTTGAAAATGTTTTTTTCTTTGGAATAGAGAATGTTAACAAATGCCTATTAGTCCACCCTTTACAATTTAGAGGAATGCATTTTTGGAGAATGTTAACAAATGCCTATTAGGCCAAAAGGGCTTTGAACTGCCACACCTGGGAACACATCCTACCTCCTGCTGCTTACATTGTCCCTCCTCTCTCCCTGAAACGGACTTTGTTGTTCAAGTCAACTATCCCTCCATGGGTGCTGCCACCTCTATTTTAAATAATGGGTCAGTCAGCATCTATCTCCAACTACAATGGCCTCAAAAACCCTATAACAAGGAGAATGAAAGTTGAATTGTTGAACGCTTAGCGTCTATCGTAATGAATCGAACTATTGTGGTTTGGGTACTTTGTTAGTTGTGAAGTGTGATTTTAGTTAGTCCTCTGTGTACGAGGTGGGGATTTATACCATGTGTTATTTTGTTGGTTAGGTGAAGCTAGACATTTGGATGCTCTCCTTGATATTTCTCTACCTGCGTGGTTCCTTCAGGTTGTTCAACCTGCTTGGTTCCTTTTCCTACGTTTATTGCCTCCTTGGTAGGTACCTGTTGTATTAGTTGCTTGTTTGTTTTTCTCTTTTCTTTTGTATTTCATGTTTTTTGATACACTTGTTTCTTGTGTGTCTCTTACATGTTTAGACCTGTTAAACATGTTTGTGTGTAATGTCTGTAAATTTATTGATTTTTCAATAAAATGATAGAACACCATTCAATTCTGTCGGTCTTACCCCAAAAAAAACAATATTCATTGCCACCTACGGTTTGTTTAGTCCCACAAGTTTCAAACTGATATTAAATCCATAAAAGATAGATTTTGATTTATACTCTAGGATAGATCAAGCATATATAACCGAGCTTACACTGAAATTTAATTTAATGATTCTTCCAAAATACGTCTAGGCACATTTTGTATGTTGTACATCCGTATAGATACTTGGCAATTTTTCTGCAATCAAATATCTCAGAAGTAAATATCATTTACTTTGTACTGTGGAAAGCGCATGGTTAACATTGCATTTGTAATCCTCTTGCAAATAAGGAATTTCAACCTTCATTGTACTTCAATTTTGATAAGCTGCTACTAAATTATTAATTGTTGGAAAAGTTATACAAATGTAGGGTGCTTTTTTTGCAAAGCATATTTGAAAAGTTATACAAAAGTTTTTACAAATGTATGATTTCTACGTGAATCGCTGCTATAGAATACATGATATTTGCCACTGACCATGACTTGAGTCACCTCACCTGCTTATAGAAGGCTATAGAATACATGATATTTGAGACACTCATTTCTACTGTTAAGCGTTGAGATCAACTAGTACATACACCTCACTTTCAGAGTGGTTTTTCCCTTTGCAAATGTAATTAGGGTCTAATGCAGTTGATCCTCCAGTAGCAATCGCTTGTTAAGAAAACAACTTTGTTAACACCCATGCACTAGATTAGTTTAAACAAATTAAAAAAATAGATGGAAGCTTTCTATCTTAATAGATTTGTTAACAGCTTTGATCTATATACTTACTTGCAGCAGAGATATATAATGAACACACAATGAATTTGCTTTTTTTTTTTTTTTGGGGGGGGGGGGGGGGGGGGGGTGTTAATATAAATACCTTATTCATGAATATAACTGCATATTTTCCTACCCAAACATGAATATAACTGCATATTTGCCTACCCAAACATGCTTGCCAGATAGTTAAATCTCTTGCCCAAACACATATAAACCTCCATGAATTTGAACATACATTTGGCCAAACTTTTTAATATAGCAATTGTTAAATTACATTTTGACTTATTGATCAAAATTTTAAATGATTAGAAATCATTTTAAATTCTAAAGATTAAAGGAAGGAACTGTCAAGAAGTTTTAGATATCTTTTTAGCTACTATTGGAAACAATGGTTCGGCTGAGTCGTGAACTAGGTCACTTTCTTGAATACGTTTCGGCGATCTACTCAAGATGCAAAGTAGCTTGTACTGTTCGCCGCCGCATCTTAGATAAAACAACGTCTTCCTTGTTTTTCTTTCTATATTGGATCATTTGCACATATGAAGCCGATTCAGATCGCACTCTAAATAATACTGCTCAAGTTTATTTTTCTTTCTATTTTGTAAAAAGAATGGTTGAGAAAACAATAGAAAATTATATGATTTTTCTTTTTGTGGAAAAAGGAAGAGAGGGAGTTTTTTTTTTTATAGAAAGAGAGCAAAGAAAAAGATTGTCATTTTTGTGATGGTCTCTCCTATTCTTTATATAGACAATAAAGGAGAGTGACATCAGCTAAGTTAGTGGGAGGATGAATGGACCATAATCAATACAATTATTGAATAAGAGGAACGTTCAAAAGGTTGCAAATTTAACATATAAATTTGCATACGTTTCAAAAAAAGATGAATGATAATAAATCTTAATTGATTATCATTCATGACAATATCTATTACCATTTGTCTTTGTAACTGCCCAATAAAAGGTCATATACATATATGACCGTTACGGTTCAATTGCAATAATGGCTCATAAATATATTTACATGTATGTAAATATATTACCGTTATATTTTTCAATGGCTCTATTACGTTAATTGCACTACAATGATGACTCAAATATATGTTACCGTCATTAACTTACAACGGCTCAATTTTTATTTATTCTTATTTTTTTTTAATAAATTCACTAAATGATCCAACAATCCCCCACTTGAATTTCTTAAAAAAAAATACGAGTAGTTCATTAAAAAGGCATAAGATTATGCATAAACAAAGGTGTCATCCGACTTGAACCTTTGCATAGTGAATAAGATTCAGTTTTTACTAGAGTGACACGTGGTCTTGAACTCTATTCCTGACATCAAACCACACACAATATTTCTAGAGTGCATTCAAATAAGCCCGTGCATTTATGGCCATGCACGTCTATCCCAGTTTAGTGAATGCTCTAGAAATCTTGCCCAGAATTCCATAGGAAACGACCACATTTCCACATTTACAAAGGTGAGTCTATCAAGAGTGCTCCTGAAGATAGGTACTCCACTCCAAATAGAGTATAGATCTCATTAAGAGTTCCTATTAACTTATCCTCTAATTGCTTCAGGATCTTGGTTTATTAAATAGCATGTTCAACTCCTATCACTACACAACTTGTTTTTTCCCATTGAATCTAGTTCTTGGGATCTCCAGTCATTTAGGTCGGGTTACCATTGTGCGTGACTCATCAATCTAAGGGCAATAGTCCCAGTCTTTTAGATTCATTCAGGACTTTCTTTCTGGTCAGTCTTTTTGTCAAAGGATCTGCCAAATTGTCATCACTTTATATGTGATGTTCTCTAATAATACTGTGCATACGACTGTCATTTCTTACCGTTGTAATATCGGTTCTGTTCTTTTTTCAATAATCATCAAAATTTTCATCAATATATATGTTCTTTTACAGTATTATGCTTACGACTGTCGTTTTCTACTGTTGTAATAACGGTTCTATACTTTTTGCAATAGCCGTGGTACTATCGCAATCGATTATACCACTGAGTCGATTTTTTTCTTCATATAGGGATCTCAACTAGCAGATTTCTTTAGTTCTCTGCTTCTTCACTAGCTGTGGCTAGTGCTATTGTCTCAGTTTATATTGTAGACTGAGTCAAAATAGTATGTTTCCTGAATTTTCAAAAAACAACTTCTCTAGTAATGCTAAATATATAGCCACTGGTTGCTTTTAAATCATCAAATAAAGTATTCTAGTCTGCATCGGAATAACCTTTTACAACAGCCGGAAAATTTTCATATTGTAATCCAAGGTTCAAGGTTTATTATAGGTATCTCATCACCCTCTTAATAACATGTTAATGCTCTATACTAGGTCTACAAGTAAATTTGCATAATCATCCCACAACGTAGGCAATGTCGGGTCTAGTACAATCAGTGACATCCAAAGGCTGCCAATGATGCTCGCTTACTTTGACTGTCTTACACCTTCACCAGTGTTCTTAAATGTCTTTACACTGGGATCATATGGAGTACATACAGGTTTATAGTCAAAGTGGTTTTCTTTCTTTAGAAACTTCTCAATATAATGAGATTGATCCAAAGAAAGTCCCCTTTTTGGACCTAGTAATTTTTAATACCAAGGATTACATTCGCTTCACCTAGATCTTTCATATCAAAGTTGACACTTAATAAAGATATGACTTTTTTTTTCGGCATGAATATTTGACCCAAAAAACTGAGTAGATCATCAACATAAAGACGTATAATAGTACAAATGTCATTTTCAAATTTGTAACAAATGCATTTGTCACTTCCATTAACTTTAAAATCATGTGAAATGATTAAGTTATCAAATTTTTCTTGCTATTGTTTAGGTGCTTGTTTTAAATGATTTATCTAATTTGCACACTTTACGTTCTTGACCATGTACTACAAATCCTTCAGGCTGGTCCATATAAATTTCTTCTTCTAATTCACCGTTCAAAAATTGCGATATTAACATACATTTGGTATATTAATAAATTATGAATAGAGGCAAGTGAGATTGATACCCGAATGGATGTTTTTCTAGTTGCAGGTGAAAAAGTGTCGAGGAAATCTATATTTTCTTTTTGTTTAAAACCTTTAGCTACTAGTCGTGCTTAATATTTATCAACTGTACCATCAGGTTTTAATTTCTTTTTAAGCACCCATTTGCAGCCTATAGATTTACAACTAGGGGGTAAATCTACAAAATGCCAAGTCTTATTGGATTCCAAAGAATCAATCTCATCATTTATATCCTCTTGCCAAAAGTCGACATCTAAAGAAGATAAGACCTCTTGGAGGTTTATGGGATCCTCCTCTATACTAAAAGCATAAAAATCTGAACAAAAATATTTTATGGTTCTTGCTCTTTTACTTCTACTAGGTTCAGCTTCGGAATTTTTCATTAAGTTCTGTTATAATAGGCAAACTTAAAGTGTCCCTACTGTTCCTTAATTTAAAAAGAAATCTGTATGCTTTGCTATTAATAACATAGCCTATAAATACACATTCATATGCTCTACTTGCCAATTTTATTCTCTTAGGGTCTGGAATGCGAACATATGCTAAACAGCCCCAAACTCTAAAGTATGAGACATAGGGTTTATAATTCTTTAAAATTTCATAAGGTGAAAATTTATTCTTAGATTTGGGGATCCTATTCAGAACATAGCATACAGTCAATAAAATATCCCCCCACCAATGTTATGCTGCACCAGAATTTAATAAAATGACAACTACTAATTCGGTAAAGGTTATATTTTTTTTGCTTTACCGTTTATATTAGGTGAATAAGGTGCAGTTCTCCCATGTATAAAGTCGTGTAATTTATAGTAATTCAGAATAGAACTAGATTCATATTCTGTTCTTCTATTACTACGAAGTCCTTAATTTTTCTTGTTTGACTAATTTTCAATTTTCATTTTTGAATGTCTCAATCATATCAATAACATCACTTTTATTTTTCATGAGATATACGTATGTGAAATCAGAACAACCGTTAATAAAAGTGATAAAATAGTGGTGTTCATATCTAATCAATGTTATTCATTTTCACATAAAATACACTCATTGATTATTCAATCTGCACCATTGTCATTTCTTAATGGCATTCCAAAAAAAAAAACATTATGCATGTAATTAATGCCCATTTATAACGAAGGCATTTCCATATTTGCATTCAATTAATCTCAATTTTAGTGACATTTCCTAAATTTATGCATATAAACTTTGTCAATTTATTTTGGTGCAAAAATCTATTCATTCAATTAATGTCAATTCTCAATGACATTATTAAATAATATACGCATTCTATTATATGTCAAATATTTAGTGACATTTCCAAATAATATATGTGTTTTATTTATGTCAATTTTCAATGACATCTCCAAATAAACATGTGTATTACCGTAAGCAACCAATAAACAAATTAACAGTGGCTCTCATAACCAATGACCACCATATAGAGTCTTGCTTATATGCATCATAATATCATTCATTATTTTGTTTGTCAACAAGCTATCTAGATGAGGATCTCCTTCTTCACTAAATAAAGAAATGGTTTGCATTTTGATTTTACCATTTGAACACAAAATTCATGATTTTGTATAAAAAGAGGTAATGGCAATATTCAATTTTGGACCATTAGGCACTGACTCAATTGTATACAGATCAAATAATGACTGTTTCTCCCAATTTTTCATTAGAGATTCTAGTCTAAGCAATGTTATTTAACAAGCGACATAAGCAGATCTACCAAAGCAAACTGATCTTAAACTAAACAAATAGTTTACCACATGCAAATATATGTAAATAGTAACAATATGATAATGAAAATAGTACCTTTGTCACCTTGATTGGCCTTGAAATTTCCAAGGTCTTTGATTTCATAAAAAATATTTTATATTCTGTTCATGACAGAAATATCTCAAGATGTCTACATACCATAGCACTTTGTCCAAACTCTCTCTTGAAAATACCAATAGTCCTAGGCCCGCATACACAAATAGTGATCCCATCCGTACATCTTCTTCTGACGTGATTTGTTGGGAAGGATCCGCGCTGAAGCAATTGTTATAAAAAAACGTCTTCAAGTTGTTGGAAACAATGGTTCGGCTGAATCGTGGACTAGGTCACTTTCTTGAAGACGTTTCGGCGATCTACTCAAGGTGCAAAGTAGTTCGTACTGTTCACCACTGCCTCTGGGATAAAGCAACCTCTTCCTTGTTTTTCTTTCTATATCGGATCATTTGCACATATGAAGCCGATTCAGATTGCAATCTAGATAATACTGCTTAAGTTTATTTTTCTTTCTATTTTGTAAAAAGAATGGCTGAAAAGACAGTAGAAAAATATATGATTTTTCTTTCTGTGGGAAAAGGAAGAGGGAGTTTTTTTTTTCTTCAGAAAGAGAGCAAAGAAAAAATTGTCGTTTTTAGTGATGGTATCTCCTATTCTTTATATAGACAATAAAGTAGAGTGACATCAACTAAGTTAGTGGAAGGATGAGTGGACCATAATCAATACCATTATTAAATAAGAGAAACGTTCAAAAGGTTGCAAATTTAACATATAAATTTGCATATGTTTCAAAAAGAGATGAATGATAATAAATCTTAATTGATTATCATTCATGACAATATCTATTGCCATTTATCTTTGTAACAACTCAATAAAAGGTCATATACATATATGACCGTTATTGTTCAATCGCAATAATGGCTCATAAATATATTTACATGTATGTAAATATATTACCATTATATGTTTCAATGACTCTATTACATTAATTGCATTACAATAATGACTCAAATATATGTTACCGTTATTAACTTACAATGGCTCAATTTGTATTTATTCTTATTTTTTTTAATAAATTCACTAAATGTTCCAATAGCTATGACCGCAAACTTTGTATATCATATTACATAGCATGTGGAAAATGTTGTAATTATTCTGTTTGTGTTTCCAGTGTTACTCAGCATACGTCTACAGGAAAAATTCTGGAAAACATTTAGACAAATCCCCTTCATACGTATGCTTCTTTTGTTATATACTTACTGTCATGGATAATTTCAGGAACAAATATCAATATATTTTGGAAAACATGTTGAAATGTATTCTTATCAGGAATGTGTTATATACTTACAGTCATGGCTAAGTTAGCTGAAGTGATGTGGTGATTTGAGCCAACAGCTCTTTGGCAGAGTCATAACACCTATACACAAATAAATGCCAACAGCTCTAGGTTTTGAAGCCATGTTTGCAGTCAGACTGATTATCGGAAAGTGAAGTAGGAAACTGATTGGATTCAGATCAGTGTAGATGTCCTGTTGCAATTTTAATTCTTTTATTGCATTGTTGAATCTGGTCTTTGCAGTATTATGTACCAGAACTTGTGTAGCTGTATTCAAAATGGACAGACCTGTATTATGTCTGTTTAGAACTTAATATACACACATGTCTGTCTAGATATCAAATGAGCTATAACTTCCATAAAACAATTGTTACTTTAGGATTGGCGGCTTCTAAAATGAACATGTCTTGCGTTGGTTTTCTATTAAATTATAGCTAGTAAATATTTGTTTGTGAAAATGTCAAATGCAGGAAAAATATCAAGCAAGAATTGAAGGATTGAAAGATAAAGACATAGAAATTTCATATGAAGTCGAGGAAGAAACATTTGACATGTTGACTGATGCTATAGCTAAAAAGAAGGATCATTGACCATATTATGAAAAATAGTATTAAACTTTTAAGAAAAACTTTATGTTAATTAATTAAAATGTTGAAATTGATGTAATATATGATGGAATGCAGAGATACAAAGATGCCACTTATAGTATCAACAAAGGAGAAGCACTAACTAGAGAAAAATTGGCGGAAAAGATGGAGCGTCACGATGGAGAAATTCAAATGATAAATAATAGTATTAACAATTTTCTGAGATGTTACGACAACGGTTTGACGGGGAGTCAAATGATCATCGTGAGAGTTAATTTTTTTTATTCGTAATGATATCTTATATAATGTCATGTATCATGAACATCATTGTATCGTGAACCTCATGTTATTGCATCGTTTAGATGTATGTGAACTTGATTAATGTTACGTCGAACTTGTAATGTTAATTAGATATTTGAAATTAACTGATGATGAATGATTTGATTTTAATCTTTTTATTTGTATTTATATGGGTAATAAATAAGTTTATTTGCAATTTTTTGTTATTTGATGAAATAGAACATGATAATAATATATCAAAATTGCTTTAGAAAAAGCGTACAGTGGACGTAGGTAATTTTACATCAATGCACTAAAAAATCGCGAACACGACGTAGGGAAAACGTAAAAAAATGGTGTAAGTAAACTGTTGGTAAATAATTGGTGCAAAAATAGCGTAGGAAGTGTAAGATGTATAAATGGAATGGTAAAACATATGGAAAAAATGACGTAGGAAAGACGTAGGAAAATATATGGCGTAGGAAAGGCGTAAGAAATGTTAGATGTGTAACGAATCGACAAATTCTCGATCTTGATTATCGACACAAATACCGTGTCAACTAAACAAGCACCAAAAATTTACCAGATCATTAATATAAATAAGTTAGAGGGAGAGGAATAGCAAGAAAGAAAGTTAGAATACAAAAGGAAGAACATAAATACAACAATGTCAAAGTAAACGCGAATCTCACAGTGGATCGAATAAAATATATTATATAACATAGCACTAAAATGCAATTCTATACTTGTATATATACGTATCATTATCAGGGTACATCACTTACAACACCACAAACAAATAATAGCTGTAAAATGTTGAAGCTTCTTGCTCCAAGCTCCTTTAAGTATGTCTGTAAAATCCTGAACTACTTGACTGCCCAAACAAATTTGGATACCCAAGAGTTTAGGGTAAAATAAAACAAATAAACTCTGGGTCAGTCATGAGACTGGTATGAGTAAACTCCAACCATTTTGTATAACTTTTAGAAATTCTTGTAAAAGGAAGGATAATCGTAAGACCGATCCACACATAAACACAGATGGTTTTTACCTTACGATAACCCAAAGCATTCTTTAAAATCAATACTATTTTGATATTGTAATAGTGCCTAAATCAAATAAATAGCAATCTAGCAGAATGCTTGCATCTCACGCTCCACATACATAATATACAATCAAAACTGCGGGCTCTTATAGGAGAATGGATTCCAACTGGCATTGTATGGGACCTCCTTTCGACAGTGTATCTCAAGAGAGGAATACACTGGGTTTAACAAGAACATCTTGGAACCCAGGCTAAGCATGATCGGCCACTCATTTCGCTTGAGTGTAACGAATGCATTATCACCAACGGTTGGTATCGGCAACCGTTCCCGAAAGGGACAACATCGAAATATATTAAAGAGGCAAATGAAATTTCTCTAGATAAGGTGACAATACACCCTAATTGAGAGCTACCACTTAGCCATGCGACCTAACCGATTTTATTCCATTTCCCGGTTGTGAGGCTTGAGGCCACACTTATCTTTTGACATGTCACATCTTCATTCACTTTGAATGCCACATCGTCAAACCTTCCAAACCATTTATCGATTTCCCAACAATATCACGGGTATAAAGCTAAGAGAAACGAATTCCTCGGCCACCAAACGTAATACGTTTGCAGAGATCAATGTATATGTTCTGTTAGGCATACTCTGTCGGACATTCTTCTATTTCGTCAATCCATATTAGGCAATTTCTACTTAGGATTGCATGAACAACCCTTGCATAACTCCGTCTTCAATTTTTTTCAGCATAATTTGATTCGTAACGCTTAAGCCCATACGGAGTGGTTTTCAGGTAATAAACATGATCCTCGTCTCTCCGTATTGACAACGAAAAAAAATGGTCAAAAACTTTGATAGCCGGTTATTTAACCATCAAAGGAAAACATTCATACAAACAACGATCCTATTTCTAAATGAAAATTCTACCGATCATTCATTAAACAACACTGAGCCCCCTTAAAAGTATTTATCATTATATTATTCACTACTAGTTTCTCTTCAATATCTTTACCTAAATATTTCTCCAAACCCGTTTAGCCTTCCACAATTCTCGGAAAATATTTCCATCTATTATAAACTATTTATTTTCTATATTCCAGAAAATATTTCTTTTTAATCATTGGAAAACATTCTCATATATATTCACAACTTCTATATTTAGAAACTATACGTTATTAACGTTGGACAACAATTTCATATTTATTTCCATTTCTTATTTTTCTATATTAGAAAAAATTTCTGATTTTATTTGGAAAGCGTTTCCAAAACTCCTTTATTGAAATTAAACATATGTTAAATAAAACATCGTTATGCCAACTCCAAACCATTAATACGTACTCATTAATTTACTTCACTTAATCAAACCTCGTCGTTGAAGCTTAACAATTCATTAGTTAACAATGAAGCCAATCAAGTTGGGGTATAATTAACTCTCAGACCTTATCTGAACAACATTATTAACTGCGAAATAGATGAAGTTCACACTTCAACCTTGCACAAACATTGCTTACGTAACTGTCGGATTCAATTTACGAATCCACTTCATTCATAGAAATAATGATTTTAACAATAATGTTATAATCCGTGCTTCCGAAATACTTAAATATAACTTTTATTTAATAATTTGAATAGATAATCATTATATAATATAAACCAGTAAATAATTTAATCTTTATTAAAAATGAAAGTAAATAATGCTTTCCCGAACCGACGTAGTCGAATTCCAATGTAAATTCTCTTTCGAAAATTCTTTAATCGATTCATATTCCGAACTTCGGACTAACCGTATTTGATTTATATCCCGAACTTCGGAATAATCTCACATTCATTTAATATTCCGAACTTCGGAAAAATCTCACCGTTCAAGTCAACTCCATTTCTTTATTCACATTTCCACTAGCAAGGTTGTTGCTTTCCAAAACGTTATCCACTTTAAAAGCGAATATTATTCCTTTTATAGAAATCTGGATTCGTTATATCAAATCGGTTTTGATTTCATTTAAGATACCATTTATAGGTTCAAATCTTGCTTATCGTGTCCCTTTATAAATTTTTGTTTCATATTTCACTTCATTTAAAACTCTCGTTTACAATCCACTTCTTGTTAATTAATTAACAAGTTTATAACTTATTATCGAATTCATACTCGATTATATTGGTTCGAAACCAAATATAAATTTTCTCACCAAGTTCTAAATAATCTGCATAAATTATTTATAAAATTTGACATAGTCGAATTACAATTATAAATCCTTTGAATTTATCTTAATTTAGTTATATCCCAAATATCGAAATAAAATCCATCGTTCCGCTTTCGAACGATTTCAAATTTCCCTTTTCCATTCAAATTCCCATTTGAATTCTTATTTCCAAACCTCACATTTCCTTTAACCATTTTCATTTGCAAAATATTTGCTTTAAACCATTATTCACTTCGATCGTGAATAATATTTCTTTTGTACAATCAAATCAGTTTTATTTCGCATTTAAAATAATGACTTAAATACATTTTTTTATAGAATTATTCATACATAATTTCGTTTTTACTTCTAACACTTAAAATCTCATTTATAATTCCCTTTATAAATGCTGAGTTCAAATTCCATTAAAAATATCATTGTTAAAACCCGATTTTTACTACTCTATATAAATTTAGACTTATATTTTAATTTGTCCAATGATAAATATTTTACTTAATTTATAAACATCGTTTATAAATTAATCGTCTCAATTTATTTATTAAAAACAGATTTCTATTTAACATCTACTTTAAATCAATCTTCTCATAATTCTTCCATAACTCGCAATTCCCTTTCTAAAATTCTATTAATTTCCCAAAAATCATATTTATTCCATATAATCATTCATTTACTTCCTGTTACTTTCATTTAGTATTTTCACAAAAACAGCCTTTTAAAACTTCCATATAAGTGTTAATAATTTTGTAACGAAGTTTCTTATTTGATTTCCAAATATTTCTTTTATAAAATCCCTTGATTTTATAAAATTCTTAATTTTGATATCCATTTCAAAAATTCCTTTTTGTATTCCAATATTATTTATGGTATATAAAATAACAAATAAAAAGGGTCAGTGTCATCCAAACACACATAATCAATCATAGATTTTATATCGCAACATACAACATAATATATGACAAACAGTAATATAAATGTTGAGGAATCCAGTTGGATCCCTCCAACTTGTTTTCCTGCATAAACAGATATTAATCAACATAAATATCATCAATTTCATATCACTATGAAATATCATAGCAAATAAAATCAATGTTCGAACAATGACTTATATATATCTATACTATATATATATATCATTTCAACCAAATGTTTGTAATTCATCCAAACAATTATCACACGACATTCAATCATTATTTGTCAATACTAAATTACGTTTATAAAAATATAAACTGGACAGAGTTAGTGAGTTTACTCACTTTGGTCGTTAATCATTAAATAACGATTAACAGTCGTTGATTCAGGTCAGATGTTTTATTTCGCCTTAATTGTTATGAGCTCCAAATCTCTTCGAACCAGTTCTATTGTGTAGACATCATCCATACGATCCCAACGGATCCTGTTACGCTGAAGTCTGATAACGTATGGAAAAGTTATTAATTTTATAAGTTTAATCATCATTAAAAATATAATTAATATATATAATTACCCTTTTAATATCTTAATCCTCTCCCTCATTATTTCTTCCTTCCGTATACACTAGAATATGCTGTCTTAAATGGCCATTATCAAATCATTAATCCCCTTCTCTCCTCCTACACTCCATGAATTCAAGAACTACAAACACCATTTCAATCTCGTTCAACTTCTCTATCTTCCAATACCAACAACATACAACTCAACACACCCAGGTGAATCGCGTCTTGATCGTCTTTGTGGGCACGCTACAGGATTCGAACGACACAAATATTCACCAAACTCCACAAAAATTTACATGCCAAATCTAAATGGTTTGAATAACCGAAGAAACAATGTTGATTTCATCCATAGATGTCTCTAATTCCAAAATCGATTAACCCTAATA
Organism: Allium sativum; assembly: GCA_030737875.1. Classification (NCBI taxonomy): domain Eukaryota; kingdom Viridiplantae; phylum Streptophyta; class Magnoliopsida; order Asparagales; family Amaryllidaceae; genus Allium; species Allium sativum. Next base: position 842,614,035 of record CM060926.1, read on the forward strand.
TTCGCTGTTGAAACCCATAAACCCAAAACGTGGCTCGCACCATGTAAAAACGGTATAAAAATGAAGCTCTAAACCCGTAGGCTTTCAATACACAAGTTTTGAAATTTTATACTTTTTATTTTGATTTTTAAAAGAATTTAAAAGCTCACGAAATGTTTGCTGAAGAAAGAATGGCGGCGGCGAAGAGTTGTTGACTGTAGAATGAAATTGAATTAGACCTAGGAGGTGTAAGGGTACTGATAGGATAGGATACATAATTTTTTATTCGATTAGTTTATTAATTTTTATGTTTTCGCTACTTGCATTTATCATTTTAAAATTCATATGGTTACATATGAATCCCGTTTTCGATAAAAATGGACATGCAGTTATGGTTCTACATTACGGACCGAATGAAACTTGTTTCGTCAAAAACCGAGTCTGTTTGCTCAGGCAAACTATTTTTAAAGTCAAATTATCAATCAGTTTACATTTAAATTACGTATGGTCACAGAACAACTCCAATTGGCGCGAAAATTGAAATCTAGCAATAATTAATCGTTACGGATTTAATAAAATTCGTTCCATCGAAAACAGCGGTCGTTTGCAAAATGACCAATTTTAAGGCTTAGAAAACCAATAAAATATTAGTATATTCCAAAACAATTCAATTTAATTATATTAGATTAATATTATTGTATATATATCCAAATAGAATATCATATAGCTCCAAAATAAACATACTTGGATTTATCACTCGATATTTCAAAATCCAAGTTAAATTGATATTCAATTTATATTAAAACCCTTATATTATATAAATAAATCATTATAATCTATAAATGATTCCATAGCGACTTTCTGAAATTTTGATTTGGATATAACTCACAATCTACAAAACAAAATCTTCATTCTTCTCTTTCATTAGAAAAAAATTAGTTCAATAGATTCGAATGTTTCTTATTTCAACGAATTCCGACTTATAATGAATCTTGTATAGTCGTTTAAAGTTCAAAACGTAATATTACTAACTACCTTGACGTTACAAGCTCGTTTTAAATTATACTATAATTATACATTCAAATGTTGTCTATAAATAAATTCGTTATTATAATTAAATTCTAAACTAAATTAAATCGGTTAAATCATCCAATTCACACAATATGCGAATTTTACTATTTCCGACTATTTCGCAATTTATAATTTATTATCCCATTACAAATATTAATTAAATATTCCAAATTATTTAACTAAACAACCATTTAAATCTCCAAATCACTATTTAAATAATTAAATAAATTAATTATTAAATTGCTGAAAATCTGGGATGTTACAAGATGTAGATATGTCGTAGGAACATTATAGGAAGATCATGGCATAGCGAATACTAGAAAAATAATGGTGTAGCTATAGCATAGGAAACACCCTCACGGATGGCATAGGCAAGACGTGAGAATATTATTACCTACGCAGGTTTTAACCACGTCAGTATTAACGTAGGTGTTACGTAAGTACTGCAATTACCTACGTCCCGTCTACGCCATTTTGGGGTAGGTAAAATTGCAGTTTTCTTATAGTGGTGCTTCGCATAAGGAGATTGCAAAATAAATGTAGTGTCATGATCATGTACAAATACATAACATAAACAAATAGGTAATTTTTATTCTCATCCACAATTTTAGCTAGTTAATCCACCATATTTTATAGGATGGTTGACTTTTACTAAAATTCAAATTTTAATAAGTGTATCCACCGAAAAAAACCATACGTATTTTTCTTCTTCTTCTCAGTCTTCTTCTCTGTGGTTTGTTGTTCGCATTTACATTCATATCTTTAGTAGCATCTTTGCAAATTCTGGTTGGATTCTTGAAGTGCTCTTATCGTTAATATAGTATTGATGTTATTTGATCTTCCCTATTTCCTTCCATATCTCCTTTCGTATTTGTTTCTTAAGTTATGTTTGTTTATCATCATCTGTGATTTCTGCTTTGTCTGAGACTTTTGGCTCCGACACCATTACGTTAGGCCCCTGAATTTTACTTATGTTTCTTGTCTTTGTGAAGGTGGAGATATTATCTGAAAGTTGTTTCTAAAGAAGTAATTGTGGTTTATTGGTTGGCATAATAGGGTGGTTCGAGTGTAAGAATTAAGCTAATTTAGATAGGATAAATATTAAATAGGAAGATGAAGAATAAGTGCTGGAACAATATCAGATTTGAGAAAATTCAAAATAAAACTCATTAATTATCTCATCAACACAGTGTTACAAACTTAATTCCACTGCTAATTGGTAATAATTTGAATGCAGCGTTGCGTACAGAAGATGATAGAGTAAAATCTTTAAGTTAATACACTTGTAGATTAACTTACAAAATAGTTGTGAATTAACTTATTAAGGTAAAATAGTGGTTTAACTTATTAAAACCGTGGATTAGAATAAAAATTACCAAAAAAAAATAACATTAAGCAACAAACATGAAGAATAAAAGAAAATATTAAAGAAAAAGTATAGTGCATACCCGTCGTTCACAGCTCGGGTGGTTTGGGAGTCGAAATGGAAATCAAAGCACTGTGTACGAACATGTTCGAATCCCGGTACAAACCACTTTGGAAGTTGGAATTTAAACATCCGTGTGCGACGACTAAACAAAGTGGGATAGACATACGTCGTATGCGATGACTACACACATTGTGGGGTTTACTTAAATGAGTATCAATATATACTATGATCTTAAGGTTCTCCATGTTTTACAGTACATAGTAAATACTTCTATGACTTGCACCATGTATTTTTATGAAGTGATGGGAACTTTCTTCACGGGCTGGTGAAACATAATAGAAAAACAATGTGTATTATCGATATCACTGACAATAATCCATGTATTTTTAACCACATCCATGTATTTGCATAAACTATTACTGTTAATAATATACAGTGTTTCCAAAAGTGTGCACTCGTGCTTCTCACACGGGTACGGCGCGTGGCACAAATGTGTATCTAAGATTCTAATATGCATATAAAATCGTGCTCAGTGCATTCCTATATGCAAATACTTACTCTAACTAATTTTTCTTTGTACATGAAACAAAAGTAATAATAAAATTAACTTTATGCAATAAATAAATGATGGGAAGTAAATACGTGATATCCCATAAATGCTGCATTTACAAATTAAATAATATGTATCATCTCCGTTCTAAATTGCAATATTACAAACGTTTAATGTTTAATATCTTTAAAATTTGAATTCTAATACAACTAAAGCATGATTATTAACTCAAACATCATTTGAATACAAAGTATAACTTATGTTATCATAGTAATTACAAATGTATTTGCACTCAAACAATAATAAAAAACCATAAAAACTTTATTGAGGGCCAGGATAGCAACTAAAAAAATGTCGATCATCACTACAGCCATCGATGCAAGGTGATTGTGTTGCATGTCAGAAAATGAGGCAGTGCTGTTAAGAGACATTTCCCACTGAGGTGCAGGGGATAATTTAGTTGAAGCAGCATGCCAAGATGCTGCAATATATAGTAGAGTAATGAAGTGCGACGACCATTATGAGCCTATCCATTTTTCATGTATAAAGATACGTTGAGCTTGAAAACGTCACGAAGCTTGGAATTCAGAATAAAGCAGAGATGGAAGAATTGTAAACTGTTGTATAACTTGTATTGTATGCACTACAGAGCCACTACAGGACAGGACCAGTGCAAGTATTAACAGTTGAGGGGCTAAATGACTCTTTGGAAAAGTTTATGTACTACTGTTTATACATAAATAACTATACATCTCTTCATATACAATGTAAACACGCATATGTACGCGTTTATATATTTATGTACATGTATTTATGTATATAATTAGATTTGTGATCAAGACAACCTATTTGGTACAAAAACTAAAGAGGACAAAAAAACAATGTAAGATGCATGGGATTATAGTAAAAAAATTGCATTTATAGGAAAATTATTAAAAACCGTTTTTTGTTCACTTAAGCTTATCTAATTAACATAGCGTCCATTATTATACATGTATTGTTGTGGGGATTGTCACTATAAGTAAGAACAGAGAAATAATAATATCCGTTACCTATTCTATTAACCACTTCATCAAAACAGCAGAATATTCCAAATGCCTAAGTAATTAGCTGATAAACATTTAGGTAGCGTTTGATTTCTGGAAGGGACATGTTAATTTCACGTCCACGTCGGAAGCATCCGAAGTGTCGACTATGGGACCCGCCAATTTGCCCCTTCCAACCGAACAGTTCATTTCCAAGCTTTCACTGCCCGTTCGTATTTTGCACCCTTTTACACCTCTTTGCCTCTTTCGTGTGCCCCTTCCGGACAAAATAAAAACACATTCCCTGTTCACTAATTATCCCCTTCCCCAACCTCTTTCAATTATTCCCCTTCCTGTTAAAAAAACAAACGCACCCTTACTGCTAGTTCTATGAACACATGTTTTCATTTAAACATAATATTATTTTCCATAAACATTGACCATTTACAAAATGAATATTTGCTATGAAGCAGTATTGAGTTGTATTGAATTGTATTTCATGGAGCGTACTTTGTATAACTAATGTATACATTTGGTTTTTAGTCCATTGTTGTAAATATAGTCTTACAGGTCCTTTTATGTAAAATGTCGGAACACATATACATTTTTTTCCTTTTGGGTTTTGTACCGAAAAGTTTTAGATCTGCTTTAATGGAAGATTTCGTGGTATCAGAGTAGATCTATCTCTAATTTCCTCTTCCTTTTATCGAGTTCTTCTAAGGTCATCGTAAACGAATCGAAAAACTCGACTTTCAGTTCGCATCCTCAATCAGGGAATATTGTTATCAATTATGACGATCCCTATTTCTTAACTTCTGGAGATACTTCCATTGTTCCGATCGTCAGTCACATCTTCAACGGAAACAATTTTGATAATTGGAGCAGAGCGATAAGGTTGGCACTGATTGCTCGCAACAAATAAGGGTTTCTTGATGGAACTTTGTTGAAGCCAGAAAATACTTCTCCTGATTACCGGAAATGGATCCGCAATGATTATGTGGTAATGAATTGGTTAATAAATTCGATTGATATATCAATTTCTGAGAGTTATATTTTAGTGATTCCTCTCGATAATTATGGGCTGAAATTCTTGAAAGGTATGGAAAAATGAATATTCTGCAATTATATGATTTGCATCATCAAATAATGCTGGTTGAACAATGGAATTTATCCATTCCTGAGTATTACTGTAAAATGAAAAAAATCTGGGATGAATTACAGATTCTTGATGAGTATCCTGATTGTTCATGTGGAGTTATGAAGGATTGTGCTTGTGGTATTCTAAAAACACTAGTTGATGTTGATCAGAGGATGAAATTAATTCAGTTTCTGTCTCATTTAAACAAGGATTATGATCAAGTAAGAATTAACCTCCTCAATGCTGATCCATTACCAACCGTAAATCGAGCATACAATATTCTGCATCAAGTTGAAAGGCAAAACTTGAATGGAATCAACACTTTCACATCAGATACCAATGCTCTTCAAGTACAAATCTAAGGCAAAATTCACAGAAGGATTCAGTGCCAGCTCCTCCAAGGCATGAATTTAAAAGGCTAAAAAGTGATGCAAGTTGTGAGCACTGCAAAATGAAAGGGCATTCTATCATCAGTGTTTCAAACTTATAGGGTATCCAGAATGGTTTCACAAAGGGAAGAATATGAAGTCCACTGGAAAATTTGCAGAAAATGCAACTACATCAGGTACTTCTGTTCAGAGTGGAGAGAACAAATCTGTTACTCAAACTGATTAGGAAGTGGTAACTGAGATCTACAAAGCAGTCATGCAAATGATGCAACAAGAATCCTCTTCTTTTGATCCTTTATCCACTGTGAATTTTGCAGGTATAATTGCTTCTAATGTTAATTATATTTCGAATCAGATATGTCATGATACATGGATCACAGATTCAGGTGCTTTATATCATATGACCTATGATTTAAAACAGTTTATACCAATTCAGCCATTAAAGAATCCTTTGACTATTAGCCTACCAGGTGAGACAAATAAATGTGTGACCAAATCAGGAATTATTCATCTTACACCGCAAATAACTCTCAAGAATGTGTTAGATATTCCTGTTTTTAAACACAATCTACTTTCTACTGGAAAACTATTTGATCGCAATAAGCTAACTGCTCATTTTGATAAGACAAGATGTGTATTTCAGGACTTGCAGTCTAAATAAGTGAAGGGAACATGAATAAGAGAAGTTGGGTTATACAAATTCAATGGTGAAATACCTAATACATCTTCTTCTTTATGTTTGTTAAATAAAAACAGTCTTAGAGCTGAAGAGTCTAACAATGTGTTAGCAAATAGTTATATTTCCTTTCCTAATTTTGATGTTTTACATGCAAGATTAGGTCATATAAGTGTTTCTAATATGAAGCATTTGTTAGGATCATGTGTTGATAATAAAACCGGTGATTTTACTTGTGAAGCATGCATTTAGGAAAACATCATAAATTGCCATTCATATTTTCTTCATCTATTGCTGTTCAATTATTTGAAATAGCACACATGAATTTATAGGGACCATATAGGACATCAAGTTTGTCTGGAGCAATTTATTTTCAAAACAATTGTAGATGACCATATTAGAACAACTTGGGTTCATCTTCTACAAAACAAGCAGCAAGTTTACAATATAATTTCTTCTTTTTTTACATACGTCGAGAATCAGTTTAATACTACAGTAAAGACAATTAGAAGTGATAATGGTACAATAAAAATTCAACGAGTCATGTAATTTGTTGTTTGCTAAAAAGGGAATAACTCATCAAAGGAGTATACCTGGAGTACCTCAACAAAATGTGAGGGTAAAAAAAAAACACAGACATTTATTAGAAACTGCAAGGTTAACTAGAATCCATGCTAATTTACCTATTAAGTTTTGGGGAGACCGTATTTTAGTTGCTGCACATATAATCAATTTGATGCCAAATTCTATTCTACACTGGAAGAGCCCATATGAAAAATTAATGGGTAAACCGCCTGATTATACACATCTTAGGATAATTGGAGGTTTATGTTATCCAACAGTAAAATCAAATGACAAGTTTACTTCTAAAGCAAAAAGATATATAATGATAGGCTACCCATATGCTCAAAAAGGTTACAAATCGTATGATTTAGATGATTTTCAAAGAAAATGTGTTCCCCTATCACAATGAGAATTCTCCACCTCTTACACAAAATCAACACCACTCTTCATTGCCTCAAATTCGAAACATTGATTATGATGAACAAGTCTATGGCTCCAATTTGAATATTCCACCTTTTAATGCTTCACAAGTTCCTCCAAAAAATGATGTCACAGTACTAGAAAATTCTTCTCCACCCATTTTACACCAACAAGATTTTTCTACTCCAGATTATCATTATGATACTACTGTTTCTCCAATTCCAGCATTAAGAAGATCCACCAGAATAACAAAATTGCCTTCAAAATTCAATGATTTCGAAGTTCAGAACATTAAACCTTTGTCTACTCCATATGATAATTCCTCTGCTTCTATGGTTTTTAAGGTATACACAGAATATTCATTGAAACACTTAAATTCAAGTACTTTGTGTAGTTTAGATAAAATGTTATCTACAAGAGAACCAGTCTCTTGCAGTCAAGCAAAAGAAGATGCTAGATGGGTAGATGCTATGGAGAAAGAAATAGAAATTATGGAGAAGAATCATACTTGGGATCTTGTCGATTTACCATCAAATAAAACAACAATTGGCAGCAAGTGGGTTTACAAAAAAAAAATTCTGAAAAATGGTGATGTTGAAAGATGCAAAGCAAGGATTGTAGCAAGAAGAGACAGGCAAATCAAAGGTAAATATTTTAAATATACTTTAAGTTCAGTTGCAAGATTTACGACTTTTAGAGTTGTTATTGCTTTAGCATCAACAAATAATTGGCATTTACATCAAGTAGACATCAACAATGCCTTTTTACATGGATATATTGATGAAGAATTATATATGAAACCTCCTCTTGGATATACGAAAGCTAAACCTGGACAAGTTTGTAAACTTAGAAAATCCATTTATGGACTTAAACCAGCTGCTAAGCAATGGAATAAAGAGCTGAAATGTTTTCTAATTCAACTTGGATTTATTCAATCCAAGAAGGATTGTTATTTGTTCACAAGATATATTGATTCAGAACTTACAGTCATTGTTTGTTATGTTGATGACCTACTTGTCACTGGATCTAATTTGCAAGCTATTTCTGAAGTTGAAAATGCTTTAAATAAGGCACTTACAATTAAGGGTTTAGGTGATCTTACTTTCTTCCTTGTAATTGGGGTGACGAGAACAAAAGTGGGTATTCTTTTAAACCAAAGAAAATATATACTAGATATGTTAAGTTCTACAAATATGGAAAACTCAAAATCAGCTCCATTTCCTCTTCCTAAAGGACTGAAAATAATCATTATTGAAGGTGCTAAATTAGATAATTAAGAAATATATAGAAGATTGATTGGTAAGCTGATTTACCTCAATATGACACGTCCAAATATTTCATATGTTGTTCAACAGCTTAGCCAGTTTATGCAAGAACCCGGAGTCCTACATTTTTCTGCTGCATTGCATGTTTTGAAATATTTGAAAGGCACATTAAACCATGATTTATTCTATGCTGTTAATACTGCACTACAGCTGCAAGCATATAGTGATGTTGACTGGAGTAGTTGTGCATTCTCTGGAAAGTCATTAACTGGTTTTTGTGTATTTTTGGGAGATTCATTGATCTCGTGGAAGATAATGAAGCAAAAAGTGGCATATGAAAGCTTGGCTGAAGCTGAGTATAGAGCAATGAGCCAAACAACAAGTGAAGTTGTTTGGATAGAAGGGTTGCTTCAAGAGTTGATTGTACATGTTCCTAAACCCATCACTATGTTTTGTATAACAAATCTGCTCAATATTTTGTAGAGAATGAAGTTTTTCAAGAAAGAATGAAACATTTGAAGATGGATAGTCATTATATTCGAGATCATATTCAAAGTGATTTTTTGGTGCTATCTCATGTCCACACAACAATGCAATTAGCTGATTTGATGACTAAACCTCTTGATGTGGAGCAACATCGGTTCTTAAGCTTCAAGATTGGCCTTGTGTCTCAACTATCTACAAGTCCATCTTGAGGGGGGATATTGAGTTGTATTGAGTTGTATTTCGTGGAGCGTACTTTGTATTACTGCTGTGTATGTTCGATTTTTAGTCCATTGTTGTAAATATAGTCTTATAGGTATTTTATGTAAAATGTCTGAACACATATACATTTTTTTCCTTTCGAGTTTTGTACTGAACAAGATGGCATAATGAAAAGTTTTAGATCCACATCTCTTTAATGGCAGATTTCAAGCAGTTTATTCATATATGCAAAAAAATGATGGAGCGCCACTTCGGAAAGTTGGACAAAAGAACCATATTATATATTGGTGGAAAACAGTGAGAAGGCCAAAAATAACAAAACTTTTGGCCAAAAGTATGGAAAGTTTAGTTTTTTGCCAAAAGGACACATTTTAGTGTAAAGTGGAAATGGTAGTGGGCCCCCTGAATTCCACATTTACACTAAAATGTGGATTTTTGGCCAAAAACCAAACTTCCCATACTTTTGGTCAAAGAATTTGTTAACTTTGTCCTTTAAAAGAAAATCCTCTTATATATTGCCCCATTTTTTATTAGATCATTGGCACCCACAACCTTCCCTTTATTAACAACAAAAATAGAAACTCATCAACTCATCCACATTATGAAGTCCCAATAAATACGATCCATTAATTATGCTATTTATATAGAAATCATGTTATATGTCAGGTTTTGTATCTTAAAGTTTGTATTTATATTTTTTTGCTTTTATTGTCAAAAATGGTAGACTTTTAAATAAGCAATTAGACGTTAAACCTTTCATCTTAAGCTCCAACTGATGCTGCTACATTGATAGGCTGTAGATTGATTCTCTGATATCAACCTGCATGAACCATAAATTTCATACTTGAATGTACCATGTAAATGGAACTTAAACCAAACAACATATTTAACAGTAGCTTCTAGTTTTCAAAATAAACAAATAAAGATATTCTGTGAAAAGTAAAATTATAAGGAAGAATAAAGGAAACTACTTAAAACAATACTTCAAATATAATGTTTGATGTATTGAGTCTACATTTGAATGAAGAAAATTTCACTCTAAAAAACTCTAACTGATGGAAGCTAATGACCTATATATTTAAGAAAATCATCTTCTATAGAAATAAAAAAAACATAACTATCAGGCAAATTTGTACAATCTAAATTTCTTGGTATAAAAAAATGAAGGTATAGACCAAAATAAAAAATAAAAAAAAAAACCTTTTTTATGGTAAATAATATGTTTGTCATGTACAAAATAAGAAGAAAGTAGTCAAGTTGATATAAGATCAACATATTCTGACAAAAAGATTATTCAATAAGTTATAATTAGTTATTTAGTCAAATCAGTATCATTAAAACATTGCAATACGACAATATTTTACATTTTATGTCAACTTGTGTAAAGCAGTTAGACCAAATGTGACAATATTCTTAAAGAACGAATATCTTATGATACTTTGATTTGTATTATGACCAAATAGCATGAATTTAATAGTTGTTGTATATGAAACTTTAAGCGAAATATTAAAAAATAGAAGATTTGATTAGACATAGACACATAAGTAGAATCTTCTTACTTACATACGTACTAAGAATTAATTTGATGAGAAATTTACATAACAACATTAAACTATTATTAAGGTGCCTTAAATGAAATGTAGTTTGATTTTGTTGCAATTTTTACTTTTTATGGAAATGTAGAAAATGTACTATTATGGACTATAATAGAATAACATAATAAAAATTAAATAGTTAAGTAATTAGCACTATGCTTGCATGTTGCTAAAGCAAATGGCAATAAAAAGACAAAAGTAAGGGGAATTCAAAATTATGATAACTTGTCTTTTGATATATATTGTTGCACTAATAACGAAATTCCAACGTAACAATTCAAATAAATCAAAATGAATTAATTAACATGAAATTTTGACATTGTTTATGCAATAATTCATTTCGAAGTCCAGGGTTAGCAGTAAACCATATATGAACTAAAAAAATCATCAACATTTATTATCAGTGTCAAATAAGTATATTTGGCATAATAACATTTACACTAAATTTACAAATATCATATTACCTCAATTTTTTCAGTTTCGTCCAACTGGTCGACCAAATAAAATCCAGTATCAGCTCCTTTAGTAACCTAAGTGTTTCATAGTTTCCTGTACGTTTGTAGTTATATTTAGTTTTCTCATATTTTACTAATAATAATAATAACAACAACAACAACAATAACACGAATTTGTGCATAATTAAATGACCTGCATAAAAATGTATAACAAATTGTGGAGTTAGGAAGAGGTCAAGAGCTAGAATGCTTGTCACAAACGAAAATTTATATTGTAAAAAAAAGAAGAATAAGAACACGGGTCATCACATAGATTCTATCAAGAAATAAGAAAACTAACATAAGTACTAATGAAACACAGATCAACTATTAACTAAGTTGAACCATGCTTTATCTTTCTACTTTTGGGTTCAGCGTTCATCTTAGTGAAGATTATGCTTTTCTATCAAATGGCAGTCACGAAGAAATTTATGGATGGTAGTACATATATGCAGAGGATAGTGGTTAGATATTTGAAGCAACCAGAAATGAATTTTATAATAACATAGCTTGAGAATGTCAAATTTCCAGGAAGGAGCAAATGTTTCTTATTTTCCTCTTCTTTTTTCTGTGAATTGGGAAATATCTATGTGAAAATGAAAATGAAGAATACCATTATAAATGGAAACTTTTCCGAATCAAGCCATGCTTCACTTGATTGTATCGTCGGCTTTAACCATTCTCGTATGTATAGTCTGCCTGAGCAGGACACTATACTAATTGCTTTTTTAATCGCCTATAAGAGTGCAATTGAGTAGGAAAAGGTCAAATATCATAAAGTAATCAAAGAAAGGGCAACATTTAGAAACAGATTAAACAAAACCAGAACAAAATAACCTATGGAAGATTATATTACATTCAATTATCACAATGATACCTGAGGCTGATACCTCTTTTGATAAATTCTTAAAAAAACAAATAAGAAAAGAAATGGATTTGGGGCTCTGATCCCACTGTTGGTAAATATAATACAGTAAAATATAAAGTTTGTTTACTCACATATGCTAGATTTTTGTGTCAATTAACGAAAATGGTAAGGTAAAGAAGCATAACAGAGGGATTTGAGTATATGCATGTAAAATGCATACAACAATTTTACCTTTTCAACACGTGTCCATAAAATATTGATCTGAAGGTATGTTAGGTATGTTCATGAGATTAATTATTGTTGCTGCGCAACCATAATAGATCTCAAACACAAATAAGTGCAAAATTTACTATACATCAAAATTGGATATGAACCAAGTTGCCCAAAAAAAAGTTGAAATTGTAACTTTAATCATTCAAAAAAGGAACTAAACAGATCCAAAAACTTATAGGGCAGTCTTATAAAAGAATGACAATTTTTTTCAACTAACGAAACCAAATTGTAAAGAGCATTATCCGTAAACCATACTGATCAAACACTTAAAGCAAACATGTAAATCACTTATTAGTTGGGCAAATAGAAAAAGAGTTTGAAGGATCAGAAGAATCAAGATCATTCATCTAATACTGCACATCTGCCTTGTAAATTAATTGGAATCCATTTTTCAAAGATCATAACAAACAATAATTTTCAGCACAATAAACAATGTAAGTGATGACCACATCAAATCTCTTAAAAAATTAAGATAGGAGAGAAAAATCAGTGGATAACCTTAAAATTTGGTACTAAGGATATGAACATTATGGTTGTTGATGGCAAAAAATGTCATAAACACCAAAGATCCTAATTACTAGGAATTATTAATTGGGTCGCATAGACAAGAGCAGAAAAGCAGTAAATAATACAAGAGATTTATAGTGGTTCGGCCTCGTGAGAGGCCTACATCCACTTTGAAGCATTGTTGGAATATTATTAATCACTCAAAGTTACAAGGCTAAGACCATCTCATGACATCTCATTACATTCATCTCAAAGCTATATGATGTCATATTTAAGCTATATAATGTCATCATTAAGGCTATATGATGTCATCTCTAAGACATGATGTCATCCTTCCCATATATGATGTCATAATTATTATACATTAAATATATTGGGAAAGTGACACTTTTGCCCTTCTTCTTCCTCAAATGGAAGATGCCATTAGAGTAGCTCTCTAGAGGTCTGTTTGGCCTCGTGAGGGGCCTATGTCCACTTTGAAGCGTTGTTGGAATATTATTAATCACTCAGAGTTACTAGGCTAAGACCATCTCATGGAATCTCATTACATTCATCTCAATGCTATATAATGTCATCTTTAAGCTATACGATGTCATCATTAAGGCTATATAATGTCATCTCTAAGACATGATGTCATCCTTCCCATATATGATGTCATAATTATCATATATTAAATATATTGGGAAAAGGACACTTTTGCCCTTCTTCTTCCTCAAATGGAAGATGCCATTAGAGTAGCTCTCTAGAGGTCTTGATCTCACAAATTCCAACCCCTTTCAAGTGTGAAGTCATGGGGTATTCATAGGAAAGGGGTTAGGTAGGAGTAGGTAGGAGTTGGTAGACATAGGGGATCACACCTAGAGAGGTCTGTTCGGCCTTGTGATGGGCCTACGTCCACTTTGAAGCGTTGTTGGAATATTATTAATCACTCAAAGTTACAAGGCTAAGACCATCTCATGGCATCTCATTACATTCATCTCAAAGCTATATGATGTCATCTTTAAGTTATATGATGTCATCATTAAGGCTATATGATGTCATCTCTAAGACATGATGTCATCCTTCCCATATATGATGTCATAACTATCATGTATTAAATATATTGGGAAAAGGACACTTTTGCACTTCTTCTTCCTCAAATGGAAGATGCCATTAGAGTAGCTCTCTAGAGGTCTTGAGCTCACATATTCCAACCCCTTTCATGTGTGAAGTCATGGGGTATTCATAGGAAATGGGTTAGGTAGGAGTAGGTAGAAATAGGGGACCACACCCTGAAATTCGCACCTGGAGCCTGCACCTGCCGAAAATTCGCACCTGGGCCTGGGGTGAGAAATTTCGCACCTTGTGGGTGCGAAATTCCGCACCTCGCGGGTGCGAAATTCGCGCTCCATGGAGGTGTGAAATTCATACCTTATGGGGCGTGAAATTCACACCATGCGGGGTGTGTATTTTGCACCCTGTTGGGTGCGAATTTCGCACCCCTAGTGGGTGCGAAATTCGCACCTCCCAGGGTTACGAAATTCACTTCATGAGGAATGCAAAGGCTACATGAATAGGTGTTTGGGGGTGCTGCGAGGTCTCTGTTGGCGCGATCCCTCTTTATCATGTTTCCTTCGCTCCTAAGCATCCCTTTTGGCTTTAGTTCCACGTGATGCGTTGAGTCGAGCGTGTCTTGCATACTTTTGGAAACCATACCAAAAAGGCTATTAACATTTGCCCCCTAAAGTACGTCTTGTGTCGACATGATGTGCTTTGGATTGGTTGAAGTAGTAATTGAGTTGCTGGTTTATCCTGTAAGTTAAAGGAAAACACATGTTAGTTGACAGGTTCACTCGCTGTAGGATTGCGAGCGAGCCGCTGCTGGTGTAGCGCCGTGCTCACGTTGCTAAGTACTCACAGTGTGTTGCCCCGTGTGTTGCGGGGTCAGTATGCACATGGAATACGTGTACATGAGCGCATGGCTTGAAGTTTCGAACCCCGGGGTTCGGTTTTTTCTTCTCTCTCTCTCTCTTTTTAAGGGTGCGAAACTTTGAACCATATAGGTTCGACATTTCGACCTGTAGAGCTTCGAAATTTTGAGAACCAGAGGTTCGAAATTTCAAACCCAGGAGGTTCGGAATTTCGAACTCATGGGTTCGAAATTTCGAACCCTGGTGGTTCAGAATTTCGAACTCGTGGGCTCAAAATTTCGAACCCGTAGGCTCGAGATTCTAGGGAATGCCAAGGGACTTTTTGCTTTTTATTATAAATAGGCCCCCTCATTTCCTTCTTCCATTATTTTTCTTCCTCGGCCACCATTGAAAAAGCTTCGACCACCTGTACTTCGAATTTTCGAACGCGATAATTAGGTGGGTCTCGAGGGTCATGGCGGCGTGCGTGGAGGAGAGGAAGGCGCTAGAAGCGAGAGTGGAGGGGAGCCTCGACCTCTGAGGTGGTTTGGGTGCTCGAGCCTGTCGTGGCTTTGAATTATTCGAACCTCGTCGGGGTTCGAATGTTCTAGCCCTGCTGTGCTTTGGGTAACCTAACCTCCGGGAGTTCGATCTTTCTAACCCTGGTGGGGTTCGAGCATTTGAACCCCGAGAGGGTTCGAGAATTCGAACCCCAAGAGGGTTCGAGCATTCGAACCCTTGGAGGGTTCGGGCGTTTGGGCCTTAAAGATGGGCATCGACCCTTCGCTTTTTTGATCCTCTGCGTCGCTTGAATAACTATGTTATTGTGTTCATTATGGCTTTCCACATAGGGTAGAGCATACATTCGAACTATGATTGAACTGTTGGACTGTTTTAATTTCCTTTGTGCATCTTAATTTTGCATGACACCGCACGCACCTGTTTATTTTGATCAGCATGAGGGGTACAGGTTATTTCAATGCGATGTCTAATACTAGTGTGTTAAAGTATAGCTAGCCATGCAAACAAGATTAAAGACTGGGAAAATCTTGGAAGCTGAGGCTTCCCCGTCATCGTCACATACATATGATTCTACCAATAGCGGTAGCTCGAGTGGCAGCGAGCTTGAGACTACCGAAGGATCCGTTCCATCTCAAACGACCAGTTCACCCATAGTATCTGATAACGGGGAATAAATTGAGAGGCTACATTCTCCGGTCATAAATGAAGAGGTTGAGAATGTGGATAGTATTAATGAAGATACACCGGTAGGCCCAGTAGCCCCGGATATGTTACCCGGTGTCGTTATCTTGGGAAATCCGATGGACTTGGTACTGTCGCGCATGGATGCTACAACAGTTAGGAAAATGCCGCTACGATTCAATATACCAGAGGGCGATGTCCATGCGCCAGATGAGGATGGCAGGGCTCATGCTCCGCCCGAGGGTTTGACCGCTTGGAAGAGGCAAGCTTGTTTTACGGGATGTGTGCCCCCAGCAAATGACTTCATTTGGGACATGTTATCCTATTTCCGACTTGTGCCTTTGCAATTGCATCCAAATGTTTATTCATCGCTCTTAGGCACTTACGTTCTATATCGAGAATATTTGTACATGGAACCCACTGGAAAGGACATTCGGTATTTTTTTCAGTTTGAGGAGAACATCTAGCGGATCACCCTCCAAGTGGTTCCTGGAAGCAAGAGTCACCACAAAATTCTTCGTCAGGAAGTGGGCCAGGTCGTCTGTGTTCAAGCAGTAATGGTTCTTTGTGTGCTGCCCTCCAGGATTTGCAAGGAGGTGGATAGAAGGGAGTAAGTACTTTTGAACTTCGCTTCCTATTATAAAGTTCTTGGAGCCTATCTCTCATCATTATTCTTTTTTTATTGTGGCAGGGAATCCAGAGGCACCCTCTGGTGAAGAGTACAGGTAGCATCTTAATGCCTTGTGGGCAATTCCCGAAGATTCCCGCAAAACTGATACCGTGACAAGCCAAGAGCGCCTTCGCCGTGCAGGGCTGCTTCTAGATGATCGAGCGGTAATCAGGCCTACCGTTGCAAGCAGCGTACCGAAAGGGAAGGTGATGGAAGGTCCTGCGGCTTCTGGTTTGAAAAGGAAGCTACCTTCTGCTGGGCCTAAGCCAAAAAAGGCCGTCAAATTTCAAGGAGATGTACGTGGAGACGAGGCTCGTGGCCAGGAGTGGCCTGCCGAGGACGAGGATATGTTGAGTATTCCAGTCCCACCTCTGACAAGAGAGGTTGGGGAAGGAACGTTAGACTCCCCCAGTCTTTGGTGATTCCGACCGAGACCGCCGCCTCGCTCGATATGGAGGGTCAGTTTGACGCCCTTAATCAACTTGATTAGAAGTAACTCCATGGCCAGTTATGACTAGCCTGGAAGAACTAGCTACTGCTGCGGAGGGGTTAACTCCTTCGGGCGAACCACAATCTGTCTATTGAGAGAACATTTAGGGCATACAGTCATTAACACTTCATAGCATAGCGGCTTTTTTGAGCGTGTGAATTAACTGAATTTGCTTCATTTCTTTGACAGGTGATTTGGCTAGAGGGCGTGAAGGATGAGGTTATGGAAATGGAGGCCGTCAACGCCTTAGGAATCCTTTCTTCAAAGGCTTCAGAAGAGGGACCAAATTGTATGGCACTCCACCCTTGATTGGTCGTGGCAATGGGCACCGAGATGGGGATCGATCTCGACGGTCTCCGACCCCTGCTCCCTCCCCTCCGATTCGTGTGTCTGAGGGAGATTCTCGACTGAACTTGGGGGCTTATCGGCGTCCGTCTTCGACAGCTCCTTTACATACAGCGACTCCTACGCCAATTCCGGTTACCAGAGAGAGGGAGCCGCCACTCGGCCAACCAAGGCCGAAGAGGATTAACGTAACCGAGATGCGAGAATTAGCGGCCTCTGAGAAACAAGGGCTTCTATGGAGGAATGGAGGGCATGGTTGAAAGCGACTTTCCCTGAACATTACTTTGATGAGCTATCAGTCCTTCCTGATCTCCGTCCACCCCCAGCTAGGGATTCCGGGGAGATCCAGATGCATGTGAGGGAAGCGTGCCACCAGGATGACGAGTTACTGCCTATTCCTTTCATCTATCGGAGTTGATCAAGAGGTAGAACATGGAGCTCATGAATCATAAGTTAACAATTGGCGCTGAGCTGACCACCATCGTTCATTAAAATGCAAACATAGGTGAGTTTTCTTTTTGTACCATGGGCACATTGTCATTCGTTCCCGTATCTTTAAATGCTAACTCGTGAATCTCGATGTAGTTGAGATAAATAAAGGGTACGAGACACTCAAGAGGGAGGCTGATCACTCCCGCCCCGTTTTCATGGAAACTACAGCCGACCTAACTACCCAGAACATGACCCTAAAGAGGGACAAGACCGAGGTGGATAAAGCATGTGCCGATCTGGAAAGAGATAACGTGAGAGTCTTCGATCTTCAAAATGACAACAATGCTTTGAGAGTGGAGAATGACAGCCTGAAGAGGCAACTTAAGGAAATGAAAAAGACTAAGTTGGACATGGAGGCTAGTAACCGGGATGTGCTGGGAACAATGGATGAACTTAAAGAGGAACACCTGAGAGAAGTGGAACAACTGGGGGAGCAGCTGGAGGATGCAGACTTCCGGGTACAATCGTCTATGGAGGAAGATATCTGAAACATGTATGTTAAGGTTCTGAGATTCCATGGACTCTCATGGGTTGACGACTATCGCCGGGAGCTAGCTTGGACTTGGGAGATGTTGGTTCCATATGAGGCTTATCTGCGCCAAACGGATGTCAGGTCCTTGGACGAACGACAGCTTATGATTGATCTCTTGACCACTGAGGAGCACGAGAAGCTAGAGGAGGGTAAGAGGTTGTTGCTTGAGGATGCCGATAGAGAGAGAGAGAGGCTGGAGATGATCACTGGCAAGAAGGGGAAGTCTATCATGACTGATAGTGTAATGACTCGGATTTCTATTGAGTTAATTTTAAATATTTAATATGAATTTAAATAATGAATTGATAATATAAATGGAATTTTATATTTAAGTTATCAATTTAATAATCAATTTCGATTTAATATCGAATATATTAAATTATCGTAATATGAAAAATAATTCAATTCGAGATTTAATACTGAATTGAAAAAAAAAACAGTTTAGATGATCAATATAAACTCCTGTTTAAATTAGAATAATAATATTAATTTATTTTCGAAGAATTTATGGTTTCAAATTTAAATTTATATCGATTTAAATTAATATCGTTTCCAGACGATCAAATGAGACATCGGAAACTGTTCCAATATGTCCAGAATATAGGAATAACCCTAAAAATGTCAGTAGTTGGGTTCAGAGAGAGATTCAGAATCATGGAGTATTTTAAATTAA
Source organism: Allium sativum (assembly GCA_030737875.1). NCBI lineage: Eukaryota > Viridiplantae > Streptophyta > Magnoliopsida > Asparagales > Amaryllidaceae > Allium > Allium sativum. The sequence continues at coordinate 842,633,277 of CM060926.1, forward strand.
GGACGCCGGATCAAAACTAATTTAAAATATTGTATCATTCCTTTGTTGTGTGGACATAAATAAAACAACAAGGAGGAAAAATTAAATGGTCATTCCTTGTCAAACGTGGCTATCCCTCTTTCACGAGATACCGGTAATAAGGCCAAGCTGTGTCTTTCATTCCTCAATTTAAAAACAGCTCCTTTTCCCTTTTGTTCCTTAAACCCAAATAGATCTCGCGTATGCCAATAAAAATAAAGAAGGATTTTGGATTCGGATTCAAATACAAATAGAAGTGAACTGGAGTAAGCAACTAAAATCCTTGGCTCGAACTAAAACTCGCGATGATTTGGTTTGGAGGATTCAACGTCGTTCGTACCTGGTGTGGTTTCAAGAGTTGCGGAAATACTAAAGGCGTGGTCGAGTTTGTTGTCAAAGGTGGATATCGACTGGGATCATCGCAACTCGTGTTTTGGTTCATCGCTGAGGTCTCGACTTTGAATGGCCATTAGGGTTCATCGCGATTTCGGTTATCGCAGATTTGTGAGGAGCTCGAAGTCGAATTTTAGGGAAATGGAAGTCTTAATGGTTACTGTTGAAGGGTGCGATGGGATGAGGGAGTGCACCTGGGAATGAACAGAGACTAAAAAGGGGATCTCGACTTTGATGGGTGTGCGATGGAAAGGGCACTGTTGCTCCTAAAGAGGTCGACGCTGGTGAAAATGGACTACAGTACTGCGAATTGGTTGAAGTCGAAAATTTGAAGGGGGTTTTGTTAGTGCTGCAGTGGTGATGAACATAAAAAGAGATTAAGGTAATTAATTTATAATATAATTTAGTTAATGATGTCTCAATACATTGTAAGTTACAATGCATATAATTTGTTTCATACAATAGCAGAAATTTGGAGAAGTGTTGACTGGAAGATGTTGTGACGGTAGTTGAACGAGCTGGACTAGAATTCGATATTGGGATATGAGTGAATGGGTCTAATGGTTTGGAGTTGTAGTGAGGTAAATATTTTAGATAATTTAAAATAACATAGAAGAATTTATTTACTTTTGTGTTAAGTTTATTTAAATTAATAATCCTTTAACAGTCGAATAAAAATGAATAATCATAAGGGTAAATTTATTCGAGACGACTCAAGCGGGTTCATAGCCGTGGAATGCATAGTCCAGGATTTGTTAAGGATTTTGCGAAGCCAGATTTAATTTAAATTGGGATACTCGACGAATTAAAATCCTGGTGAGTAAATCTCACTCGTTAAATTATTTTTAGCATTAAAAATAAATTGTTGATTTGTTTGAATGCATTTAAGTATTACTGTGGCTATTTAAATATATATTAGTTATTTAGGCTTGGCTATTATATATACATATACATATATATATATATATATATTTGGTGGTTGGATTGTTCCCGCAGTATCATTAGCGGATGTCCGCCGTACCATTAGCGGATGATTTCCCTATGCGCCCCACAAATATATTGTGACAACCCCAAACCCCGTAGGACGGTGGCAAGGGTAATCTTTGGAATATAACACATAAACAGATAATAGCAGAACAGAAATAAATAAATACACCAAATAATGTACAATATAATACACTACATAAACGCAATCATCAGAGTTATACAGTATATAGGATCATACTTAGTACAAATACAGTTCAACTATACATAAATGTCTACAGCGGAAAACAAACATAATATGTACAATAGGAGCTGAACAACATATAAAGAGATAAATGATAGAATCCATCTTCAGCTCTAGCTATCCAGAAAGATCCTGCTAAAACCTGAACACAAGGCTGCCCGTGTAGAAAAAGGGGCACCTGAGTTTGCAAGTGAAACAAACTACGAGTCAGTCATGGGACTGGTATGAGAAATCTACGTAACATATTTTATAATATGGCTAATCACAGGACCACGCCACTTTCGCGGAACGGGTTTACTCCATTGGATTGCCAGTGCTTTACAACAAGTAAATCTTTTAAACATCGCAATGCTTTTTATAAAAATGAAGCCATTATAAGACTCAGTTCCCATCACACAATGCAATGCAAACCGGAGGATAGAGTTTTACCTTATAATGGCCAAGATATGCTTAATACATGTAATGTAAAATCACTTAAAATGTAGGTTGGTCGTTTAATCCTTAATCAGACTCCAACTGTAAATTAGTAAGAGAACGATTCCCTAAGTATTAACCCCGAAGGCCGAAACCAACATCAGACCAATATCCAGGAAACCACCCATCTTAGCTCGTTTCTAGTTAGTTTCTAATTTTATACACAATCATAAATATCAATCATAGACGGCATGGGTACCATATATCATGTCGCCATATATAGGTATACAATCAAAACCGCACAGTCACATATTTAAAATTGGATTTCCATCATGAACCAAGGAAAAAGATAGTCCTCACCGCTTCGAGACGCTCTAGCCCGTGTCTCAGGAACCAGACTCAGGTGGGCCCTTGGATTGTCAGGGCCGGTCCACTGATGTGGATTAAAATGCCTGAACACTGCGTTTCCCCACCCTTTGGGGCGTAAATGAGCCAACGAATGACTCCATCGGTCCCGGATCGACCGATATAACCGAGGCGCCTCGCAACAGCAACAACCACATAGGTGAAAATAATATAAATGTCAGCCAGTTTAAGCACTGACACCACCTCTAGCTAGAAGGAAACACATGTCCTCCCTGATGTCCTCTCCCGTTTCTGGTTCATACCGGGGTGTGAGGCTCGCGAATTAACGTTATACACAAAGTTATGCCACACAGGTGGTGCTTTGATCATCAACCACAAGACTTTGCTTTCCAACAGAAGCCTTGATCACTGCATCTTAGAATGCCACACCGACAATTCACACCATGCAACTGATGCCATCAATCACACAAAATGAATTCCAATGTCAGACACACAGTCCATATACAAGTCCGTTCTGGGTCTGAACGAAACCGGAGGCACTATATACCTCGCATACCCATCGATCTCCACGCACTAGTACAAAAATGTTTATTTGCGTCGCCTTATTTGCGCCTGTTTAGCAAAAATCAGTAGCAAATATGGCTTTATGCGACGATTTTTTTGAAATTCGTAGCAGGATGTATATGGGAAACACTATTAGATAAATTTGCGCCAGATTTTTACAAAAACCATAACAACTATTTTAAAATTGCGATGGACATATTAACAACCGTAGTCAATTCTATGGGTTGAAAGTACTTTGCGACGACAATTATTTAATAGTCGCACATATGGAACACGCAACCGATCTGCATTCGTTAAGCCCCCCCTCTCTTCTGTCTAAACCTAAATTTACAGCTCCATCTTTAAAAAAAGTGTATATTTCATTAAAACGCTCCAGATCCACGCCGCCCTCTTCTATCTCGTTGCAACTCCGACCTCTTTCATTATTGACCTTCCCAGATCCGTTAGACCTAAAGCGATGGCTGTAGAAACAATTTCCCATTCAACTTAAACCCCCTAATGTTCCACACAGAGGAACAAACCAGATGAATTGAATATAAAGGAAAGAGAGAGAATTGGGTGGAGAGGCTGCTAGAGTTGAGATCCATGAGGAGGAGGAATATAAAGGGGAGAAACAAAGTTGAGGACAATGATTATTATCATGATTCGGGTATGAGGAGGAAGACGATCCAATAGGGGAGGACAAGTTGGATCTGATTGCGTTCAAAAGATGTCTGACCAAAGTTCGGTGGTCGTAGGTCAAATAGTTTTCTAAGCTGGCCTTTTTTATAATTTGGCTTACGTTATTGAGGATATTAAGGTTTGTTCCGCCTCAGACACCTGATCTTGACCTTTCTACTGTAAAGTTTACTAGGTCGACGAAGTGTACCACTCTTGCCTGCCTGAAAGCCATACTGTTGAGGTATAACATATTGTTAACTATCCAGTTTTATAGATTTATTTAATGTACATAAAATTTATATAAAAACAATTAGTTGTAAAAAATTAATGATTTAAATAGAATATATGTCTAATATATACATATTAACTGTTAAGGTTACTTTACATTTTCATATGCTCTGCACCTTCAGTTGCTTTAAGGATTGAAACTACTGCCAAAATGCCTGGTGGATCGGTGTTGCAATGCATGCTGAATTGCTTATAGTTTTTCATGATTTGTTATCTGTGCAGTTCAATGCTAGATTGGTATACCATGGTCCATGACTATGTTTGCATTTTAATTTTGCAGAGCTATCTTCATTGACAGACGTATTCTTCGTTAAACTTAGTGCTGGCAAATTGAATGAAGGTGTTCATCTTACTGCTACCATCAGAAGTTGCAGCAGACAATAAGATTAAACATATGCCTAAGAGGTAATAGATTAAGGTTTCCACTATATTGATAACCCCCTTCTTCCTACAACTTACTTTTCAATATTTGATGGGAAGTGGATATCTACCAGATGATTTATTAGTTCACCATAAATAATTAAGTAAAAATGGATTTACTATTTATTGTCAATGACCAATCATACAGGACTGAGTTATTCAGCATTGTTAATGTTAAATAACTTGTAAGGTTGGATTCAATTATTAATCATTGTAATGAAAATTTTGATTATATTACTTTTATCTAGCACTATTTATGTTTGAGAATTCTGCGTATTATTAAAGTGCGGAAGAGTCAGTCAATGTTAATCAGTGTAAAAATATATGTGAAAAAAAAATCCTAATTAAATGCACCGATCTACTTTCATCTTCTTCTTCCTGGAAGTCACCTTTAAATGTCAGTAATCTTTAACGTGCTTTTAGTTTTATAGTCAAACTTATAACTGTTCTGAATGGTCTTCTTTTTAGAATGGGTAAGTAGCAAGAGTAGAGAAAAAGATAGGAGCATGATAAATTCACTTCTCTTCAGCACTCTAACTATAACTAAAGAATACTTTTTCAAATACATGACCACATTATGTTTTCTGTACCCAAATATGTAAAAAGAGAATGCATTCTAAAATTTTCAGTATAGAATTAGACTCATGTTCAATATAAATGTATTCAACGAGGATTAGAGGCTGACAACAAGATAGGTATTCAGAAGTTAAATACTGACATAATATTTGCTATTTGTTAAAACATTTTTGGCAACGGTGAGATTACATACACAATATGAAGAAGTTTGAAAGAACGTAGATTTTAAACAGCAAAAGCTATAGGCGTTACATGTCATTAAAATAAGGATTTTAGATCAGCTACTTTAGGTCAGCATATGTGCGAGATTACTTTCTTGTTGCACATTTTGCGTAGTGGAAGGAACTGGAGCATGGTATATTCATTGTACCTGCAACAAATGTGGCAGTTTGCTTTGTTATTTGACTGTTTATAAGAATGACAGGATGCAATTATTGCATTCTGATGCATAGATTGCAGTCATATTTCATTTCCTATGGATGTGGTATTGAATATAGCTGTGAATATACAATGTTTGGAGCTGTTAGGAAAATAATGTATTAGTTTTACCATTGAAATGGAGTCAATGCATGTTTTAAAATGGATACAGAATGTACTTGATTGTGTATGGGTCTCTCAGAGAAGCTAAACTGAATTCTGTTTGATAAAATGAATGGATAAGCTGAATCTGATATGTTAGTACACTCAGATTAGTGAAAACTGCTAATCATTTAGAAAAATATGTTCACCACAATTTTTAAATATTAGCATATTATAGAATATGTAACTGGGACTTGCAAAACATTTACCATATGAGATTTTCTTCATGTCTTTTGCAAGTCCAATCGTTCAGGTGGAAGTTGCAAGAGTTTTTCTTGAACTTGCAGCTAAATTATGATTCTAAGCACATCCATAACCCAGTTTCACGCATGTGTCATAGTACATACTTATATTCGTTCATGCTAACACATGTGTCTAGTTAACCCAACAAGATTTTGAGCAACTTCAGTTTTGTCTTTACAGGGCATAAAATACACTCAAGTTTATGGGATTAGCTACAGAAATGCAAATATGGATGTAGCTAATAAGGTACATTATTGTCTCTCATTTAATTCTACTCATCTACATTTGACATTTACTGTAAATGAAAGAAAGAAAAGCGAGAAATGAAAATGGTCACTGGTTTCGATCATATGTTATGCTATAATTTTATAATAAAAAAGTAGCCTTGTTGCTATAATGATTATAGAAAATTGTTGTAGCTTAGTTTTACAATTTTGTATATCATTTTGCCATCTACTAATAAAATACTAATAAAATACATTCATGTCCTTATATTGGCACTATGGGTATTAAACGATGAAGGTTGTTGAGTTTTGGTGTCAGTTTTGGTTGTGTGATACACAATGCTGTTGTGATGATGGGTATGCTCAATAGCATGTGTTTAATTTAAAGTGTTATGTCATGTGTTTAATTTTCCATGTTATTTTAAATGGTGTACTGTTATTTTAAAGTGCGTTTATTGAAAAATATATACTGACGTATGTCATGTGTTTAATTTTTTCTTTCAGATTTGATGAATTGTTAGAGCTGGTCAAAATCGAGACAATTGTAACATTCACTTATGTAAGGGTGATTGGATTATGCAGAGGTTATGTGTTCCTTTTCTTCTATCATTTTAGTTGTATAATTATCCTCGTGTAATAGATATTCAATAATATATTTTCACGATGAAATGTTTTTTGTCTGGATCCATATATATTTTGAAGTATTACGAAGTTAGTGGTAGATTATGTAAGATATGAATTTGTGTTAAATATGTTAAATTTGACCATTATTATGATTTTGATTTATATAACAACCTTGTTTGTGTTAAATGCTTATTGTTGGAAGTGCACTTGATGTATGTTCATTTTCATAGTTTATGCTGAGCTGAGTTATGTGGATTGTTATCTAAGCTCATATGCATGTTACTTTATGATATTAGTAGTTTTTTTGTTGCTTTGAAATACCGGGTTGTGTGAAGTAGCTAAAAGATTGTTATTTGCGACGGTTAATGTTAAAAACTGTAGCAAAAACACAAATTTTTAAAATCACTAGCAAGTCTACTGCGACGATTATATAAAAAACAGTCACAAAAAATCTTTTTTTTTGCGACTATTTTTTTATTAAATTCGTAGCAAAAATACCTTTTTTGCTACGGTTTTTATAAAATTGTAGCTAAAAAGCATAGTTTTGAAACTAAGCAACATTTATTTGCGACTACTATTACTAAAAACCATCGCAAATTCTTCATATTATGCGACCATTTTTTCGAAAATTTGTCGCAAACTGTTTATTCTTTTTGCGACGTCTGCATTTGCTACAGTTGTTAAACCGTCGCAAATGGACATAAACAATCGTCGCAAATGGCATGTTTTGTATTAGTGACGTACTCTGGACGATCACCACTCATTATCCATATTTCGGGATGCCTCCTAATCAGGACATCAGTTATCATCCAACCGAGGTGAAGATCTCCGGTCTTCAATCACCGTCTTCATCCTCGACTTCTTATCGTCGATTCAGTTATTCAAAATGGGATAAACCCGGTCTTTCTGAGCAACTCGCTTATATAATAAACAAGTGCTACACAAACACAACATACACCTCATTCCAATTCATCATTCACTAACAGTAAATTAGTAAGAGAACAATTTCCTAAGTATTAACCCCGAAGGTCGAAACCAACATCAGATCAAAACCCAGGAAACCATCCGACTTAACTAACCTTCAGTTAGTTTATAAATTTCACATTCAACCATCAAATATCCAATAAATCGGGTAAATTCGGTTTATTTCCATTCCATATCGTTTATAATATTTTATGACAATTTATCACTATTTTTATTTATTTAAAAATAGCCAATTTATTCAAACGACGCTTCAGGCCATAACGCGGCCGTGGCGCTATTTTTCTTCAGATTTAATTTACACATATCTGAAAATCTAACCGTTGGATCTTCACAAATTTTATACATTAGAAAGATCTTTTCAAAACGAATCCAACGTTTTCAGTTTTGGGAAAATCCGACGGTCGGATCTCCCAGTACACTCGTTTGAAGTTTCGATTTTAAAATACGAACTGCAGCGTCGTTACTCGATTTAATTTAATTATATATATATATATATATATATATATATATATATAATCAATTCTGGCGTTGTTTTTCTTCAGATTTGAATTAAACATTCCAGACAATCCAACTGTTGGATCTTCACAAAGTGGGTGTCGCTGGAAAGATATTTCCAAAGCGAACCCAACGGTTTCGGTTTTGGGAAAATCCGATGGTCGGATCTCCTGCACTAGTCGTTTGAAATCACGGTTTCAAAACACGAACTGCAGCTTCGTTATTCGATTTATTTTGATTATATATATAAATATAATCTATCCTTCGATTTCAAAACCATTTTTCTTTTCATACATTTGATAAAAATGATATTTTTATCCAGCAGACATTTATTTCAACACTTCACTATTTTTAACAATTCATGTATATAATAAAAATGTGATTATTAATGTAAAACAATTTATTTCAAAACACGACTATTTTATATAGTTCATATAGATGATAAAAATATGATTTTTATTATAAATCAATTTATTTCAAAACATGACTATTTTATATAGTTCATATAGATGAGAAAAAATATGATTTTTATTATAAAACAATTTATTTCAAAACATGAATGTCGTTCAACACATGAATTTCTATTCAACACATGAATTTCTATTCAACACACGAATATAGTTTCAACACATGAAAATAATTCTAACACATGAACATTATTCAAAATTTCGGCAGCATAACGGCAGGTAGTTAAAACCGGGACCGTCCCTAGTACGGTTCCTCGCTCTACCTTAAAGCCTCGCAGCTTTTGACAATGAGGATTTCATGCATCTAGTTCGCACGCAGGCGACATGTTTATTTTTTTCTTTTCCATAAACTAATCCTAAGTGGTTTCAACCAAATAATTCTCAACCACAAATGGGTATTTTTCAACCACAATCAATCCATTTCAATCGCAAACAATTCTAATCAACCGTTCGCTATCAACCAATTTTCACACCAATCACAACCAATAAATATCGTCCATGGTTTGTGGACGAGGGGCGTATATATATATATATATATATATATATATATATTAGTATATTTCACTTCCATTTCAACACATATATAAATTTTTACAATGCATATATAACTTATACATCGAACGTACAACTTATACAATGCTTATACCTGAGGTGTACAATGCTTATATAACTCATACATCGACTATATAATTTATACATCGTCGTTTTCCATATCGTTTATAATTCAGAAATCTCACATTGGGTTCCACTCCACCAAAAATAGCAGAAGGCTCAGAAAAATATCTGGTCTCTTCTAGAATGTAGAAGACGTCTGCACGAGTCCACTGTCTCTTGTTTCACTGAATTTCAATCACAAATGAAAAAGATACGATTTTTAGAAGTTTGCAACGCTTTAGATTGTTAAAATCAGTTTGAAATTAACGAAGCCGTACCTCAGCTGAAAGGTTCGAAACTAGGTTTCGATTTTACTCGGAATCCGTGAAGCTTGAAGAGGATCGGGCTATGCAGTGTTGAAGGGGGAGGAGTGGCGCTCAGGCGCCGGGGGGAGTTGGTCAGTTCGACGACGGGTAGGGGTCTCGGCGGCAGGTTGAACGTCTGAACTTCGAGGCGTCTGTTCTCTTTGAATGCTGAACGAAAAAATCCAATCCCTACACATATTTGAAGCTCGTCTCGAGCTCTTCAAAATCTTCAACTGGAGGAGGGACTGATTTTGCATGTAGAGGGAGAAAATGAAGAGAGAAGGCAGTGAGCCTTTTCCGCCGTGCGTCAACTTTGATTACGGGGAGAGAAAGTGTGTGCTGACCAATGAGAGATTTTTATTTTATTTATATATTTTAAAAATCCAAAAATACGCCTCTTCACGTACTAACATCAATCCAAACCCAACGACTGTCGTCCCTAGCTAAATACCCTCATTCCAAACACAATGGGATATGTTTCGTAGGCCCATTCGACTGTTTCAGTCGGTTTTCTTTCAAATTAAAATATGAAACATTCAATATTTGATTTGAACGTACATTTCAATTTGTAGAGGTCACATACTGATCCTAAAAATTCCCAAAAAACAAATCTAGCTATGTTTTGACGATACGGTCCCAACAAAACTAGTTTCGTCGAATTCTGAGAACGTTTGAAAAATGGCCCTTTTTCTGGTCGATCCAATTTAATAGAAATCGACCAAACACATTTCCCTTTGCCACGCTTATATACTAGCTTCAAAAATTATGAAATTTGAAACCTAGCAATAATTTGACATCCCGAATCCAACAAAAGTGGTTTCGTTGAATTCTGAGGTCGTTTGCAAAATGGTCATTTTCACAGGCTATATAAACTCTATAACGACCTTTTTGAAAATTCATTTAGCCATAACTTTTGCTTCCCGCTATGAAACTTCGATTTTTCAGATTCGTTAGAAAGATAGTCACTAACAGATTTAAATTTTTTGGTTTCACTAAACTCCACTTTGTTTTACACCCGGTACAGTCAGCCAAAGTTTGAATTCCAATTTTGAAACTACCACGCCATTTCAGGCCTTGTTTATAATTCCAAATAATTATATTTATTTTCAAGTGTCGATTCAAACACCATTTTCGTCGTTATTATTTAAAATATTTATTTAAAATATTTAAAGTCCACTAAAATAGCCAATTTAAAAATTTTAAATTGGTTCAGATTTTACGGGTTGTTACAATCTCCCCCACTTAAAACTTTTCGTCCCCGAAAAGGAACCAAGTCGAAAGTGGTTTGAATAATCAACTCTACTTTCAATCTGGCTTCCATTCTTCAACTTTTCAGTTTCTAAGAATTTTCAAATTCTTCAAAAATTTGGCTAACACCCTAAATTTTCGAAAAATTTCGCCATAACCTCCTTTGTGCGGGGAGGGGTTTGGAAATTTATTGGGCCGTATTAGGTACCCAATAAATCCTAATAAGCATGCACATATTTATAGTGATATATTCCGGTGCCCAGAGGGGAGTGTGTATAGATTATAACTTCAGAGAATAAATTCTCGTCACCCTATAAGTGGTTTTTGTGCCTTAATGACCAGAGAGATGTGTTTATTGTCATCTCCAGACCCGTGTGGGGTTTTTATTAATCTTGCAATTTTACCGTTACATTTTATATGGTCCATATCAATCATCAGTTCAACCTGTAATATATAGTCATCGCCATACAAGCCTCTCGCTCGTATGGTAAATCTTCAACCTCGTCACACAAGCTCCAAATGTTTATGTGGTATATGATGAAGTATTCCTATCTTCAAGAAGTATGCCATGTAGTGTAGTTCAAAATTAATTGTTACTATCCTATGGTGACATTTATTATTACACACAGAACAACCAGCACTCCGCATCCAATGGCATTCACAGGAGTTGATATAATAATAAAATTGCGCATCCAACTCATTAAGGTTTACCTATTTGTCGGGCACGCAAATAAATTCTTTACTCAACAGCTAATCCATTTACCTGTTCAAACATATATAATGCACAAGTATACATTTCTATCTATTTTTAAATCAGTTCAATACTTGATTTAATTAACTATCATTCTAATAATTTAATTAATCAAATCTACTATCACACAACACAAACAACAATCAATTTGTTTTTAACTTTTCGAAAGTATACTAATCGATTCACATACTCTTTTACTTTTCAAATATATATCTTTTATATATTCAAAAATCATATTTCTAAAACCAGACTATATATATAATCAAAATACGTTATTTATAAACATATAACTCTCAACTCGTTCTGGGGCGTTTCTGACCCCATCTCTAATGAGTAATTCTGATTTTGCTATACTCATACTAGGATATTACTAGTCCTATCTGTAATGAGTTATCCACCCTAGAACACTACTGGTTCTATTTCTGACGAGTTCGTTAATATGTTATATTCTAGAACTAAGCTTAACCAAAGCTCTGATACCACGTTGTGACAACCCCAAACCCCGTAGGACGGTGGCAAGGGTAAACTTTGGAATATAACACATAAACAGATAATAGCAGAACAGAAATAAATAAATACACCAAATAATGTACAATAGAATACATTGGATAAACGCAATCATCAGAGTTACACAGTATATAGGATCATACTTAGTACAAATACAGTTCAACCATACATAAATGTCTACAGCGGAAAACAAACATAATATGTACAATTGGAGCTGAACAACATAAAAAGAGATAATTGATAGAATCCATCTTCAGCTCCAGCTATCTAGAAAGAGCCTACTAAAACCTGAACACAAGGCTGCCCATGTAGAAAAAGGGGCACCCGAGTTTGCAAGTGAAACAAACTACGAGTCAGTCATGGGACTGGTATGAGAAATCTACTTAACATATTTTATAATATGGCTAATCACAGGACCACGCCACTTTTGCGGAACGGGTTTACTCCATTGGATTGCCAGTTCTTTACAACAAGTAAATCTTTAAAACATCGCAATGCTTTTTATAAAAATGAAGCCATTATAAGACTCAGTTTCGATCACACAATGCAACGCAAACCGGAGGATAGAGTTTTACCTTATAATGGCCAAGATATGCTTAATACGTGTAAAGTAAAATCACTTAAAATGTAGATTTGTCGTTTAATCCTTAATCAGACTCCAATTGTAAATTAGTAAGAGAACGATTCCCTAAGTATTAACCCCGAAGGCCGAAACCAACATCAGACCAATACCCAGGAAACCACCCATCTTAGCTTGTTTCCAGTTAGTTTCTAATTTTATACACAATCATAAATATCAATCATAGACAGCATGGGTACCATATATCATGTCGCCATATATAGGTACACAATCAAAACCGCACAGTCACGTTTTTGGAAATTGGATTTCCATCATGAACCAAGGAAAAAGATAGTCCTCACCGCTTCGAGACGCTCTAGCCCGTGTCTCAGGACCCAGACTCAGGTGGGCCCTTGGATTGTCAGGGCCGGTCCACTGATGTGGATTAAAATGCCTGAACACTGCGTTTCCCCACCCTTTGGGGCGTAAATGAGCCAACGAATGACTCCATCGGTCCCGGATCGACCGATATAACCGAGGCGCCTCGCAACAGCAACAACCACATAGGTGAAAATAATATAAATGTCAGCCAGTTTAAGCACTGACACCACCTCTAGCTAGAAGGAAACACATGTCCTCCCTGATGTCCTCTCCCGTTTCTGGTTCATACCGGGGTGTGAGGCTCGCGAATTAACGTTATACACAAAGTTATGCCACACAGGTGGTGCTTTGATCATCAACCACAAGACTTTGCTTTCCAACAGAAGCCTTGATCACTGCATCTTAGAATGCCACACCGACAATTCACACCATGCAACTGATGCCATCAATCACACAAAATGAATTCCAATGTCAGACACACAGTCCATTTACAAGTCCGTTCAGGGTCTGAACGAAACCGGAGGCACTATATACCTCGCATACCCATCGATCTCCATGTACGCCTGGACGATCACCACTCCTTATCCATATTTCGAGATGCCTCCCAATCAGGACATCAGTTATCATCCAACCGAGGTGAAGATCTCCGGTCTTCAATCACCGTCTTCATCCTCGACTTCTTATCGTCGATTCAGTTATTCAGAATGGGATAAACCCGGTCTTTCTGAGCAACTCGCATATATAATAAACAAGTCCTACACAAACACAACATACGCTTCATTCCAATTCATCATTTACTAACCGTAAATTAGTAAGAGAACGATTTCCCAAGTATTAACCCCGAAGGCCGAAACCAACATCAGATCAAAACCCAGGAAACCATTCGACTTAGCTAACCTTCAGTTAGTTTATAAATTTCACATTCAACCATCAAATATTCAATAAACCGGGTAAATTCGGTTTATTTTCATTCCATATCATTTATAATATTTTATAACGATTTATTACTATTTTTATTTATTTAAAAATAGCCAATTTATTCAAAAGACGCTTTAGGCCATAACGCGGTCGTGGCGCTGTTTTTCTTCAGATTTAATTTACACATATCTGAAGATCTAACCGTTGGATCTTCACAAAATTTTATGTCATTAAAAAGATCTTTTCAAAATGAATCCTACGGTTTCAGTTTTGGAAAATCTGACGGTCGGATCTCCCGGTACACTCGTTTGAAATTTCGATTTCAAAATACGAACTGCAGCGTCGTTATTCGATTTAATTTAATTATATATATATATATATATATATATAATCGATTCTGGTGCTGTTTTCTTCAAATTTGAATTAAACATTCCAGACAATCCAACCGTTGGATCTTCACAGAGTGCGTGTCGTTGGAAAGATATTTCCAAAGCGAAACCAATGGCTTCGGTTTTGGGAAAATCCGATGGTCGGATCTCCCGCACTGATCGTTTGAAATCACGGTTTCAAAACACGAACTGCAGCTTCGTTATTCGATTTATTTTGATTATATATATAAATATAATCTATCCTTCGATTTCAAAACCATTTTTCTTTTCATACATCTGATAAAAATGATATTTTTATCCAACAGACATTTATTTCAACACTTCACTATTTTTAACAATTCATGTATATAATAAAAATGTGATTTTTAATGTAAAACAATTTATTTCAAAACACGACTATTTTATATAGTTCATATAAATGATAAAAGTATGATTTTTATTATAAAACAATTTATTTCAAAACACGACTATTTTATATAGTTCATATAGATGAGAAAAATATGATTTTTATTATAAAACAATTTATTTCAAAACATGAATGTCGTTCAACACATGAATTTCTATTCAACACATGAATTTCTATTCAACACATGAATTTCGATTCAACACACGAATATAGTTTCAACACATGAAAATAATTCTAACACATGAATATTATTCAAAATTTCGGCAGCATAACGGCAGGGTAGTTAAAACCGGGACCGTCCCTAGTACGGCTCCTCGCTCTACCTTAAAGCCTCGCAGCTTTTGACAATGAGGATTTCATGCATCTAGTTCGCACGCAGGCAACATGTTTATTTTTTTTCTTTTTCACAAACTAATCCTATGTGGTTTCAACCAAATAATTCTCAACCACAAACGGGTATTTTTCAACCACAATCAATCCATTTCAATCATAAACAATTCTAATCAACCATTCGCTATCAACCAATTTTCACACCAATCACAACCAATAAATATCGTCCATGGTTTGTGGACGAGGGGCATATATATATATATATATATATATATATATATATATATATTAGTATATTTCACTTCCATTTCAACACATATATAAATTTTTACAATGCATATATAACTTATACATCGAACGTACAACTTATACAATGCTTATACCTGAGGTGTACAATGCTTATATAACTCATACATCGACTATATAATTTATACATCGTCGTTTTCCATATCGTTTATAATTCAGAAATCTCACATTGGGTTCCACTCCACCAAAAATAGCAGAAGGCTCAGAAAAATATCCGGTCTCTTCTAGAATGTAGAAGATGTCCACTCGAGTCAACTGTCTCTTGTTTCACTGAATTTCGATCATAAATGAAAAAGATACGATTTTTAGAAGTTTGCAACGCTTTAGAGTGTTAAAATCAGTTTGAAATTAACAAAGCTGTACCTCAACTGATAGGTTCGAAACTAGGTTTTGATTTTACTCGAAATCTGTGAAGCTTGAAGAGGATCGGGCTATGCAATGTCGAAGGGGGAGGAGTAGCGCTCAGGCGCCGGGGGGAGTTGGTCAGTTCGACAGCGGGTAGTGGTCTCGGCGGCGAGTTGAACGTCTGAACTTCGAGGCGTTTGTTCTCTTTGAATGCTGAACGAAAAAATCCAATCCCTATATGGATTTAAAGCTCGTCTCGAGCTCTTCAAAATCTTCAACTGGAGGAGGGACTGATTTTGCTTGTAGAGGGAGAAAATGAAGAGAGAAGGCAGGGAGCCTTTTCCGCCGTGCGTCGACTTTGATTACGGGGAGAGAGAGTGTGTGCTGACCAATGAGAGATTTTTATTTTATTTATATATTTTAAAAATCCAAAAATACCCCTCTTCACGTACTAACACCAATCCAAACCCAACGACTGTCGTCCCTAGCTAAATACCCTCATTCTGAACACAATGGGATATGTTTCGTAGGCCCATTCGACTGTTTCAGTCAGTTTTCCTTCAAATTAAATTATAAAACATTCAATATTTGATTTGAACGTACATTTCAATTTGCCGGGGCCACATACTAATCCTAAAAACTCCCGAAAAATAAATCTAGCTATGTTTTGACGATACGTTCCCAACAAAACTAGTTTCGTCGAATTCTGAGACCGAAAATGGCCTTTTTTTAGTCGATCCGATTTAATATAAATCGACCAAACAAAATTCCCTTTGCCACGCTCACATACTAGCTTGAAAAATTATGAAATTTGAAACCTAGCAATAATTTGACATCCCGGATCCAACAAAAGTGGTTTCGTTGAATTCTGAGGTCATTTGCAAAATGACCATTTTCACGGGCTATATAAACTATATAGTAACCTTTCTGAAAATTCATTTAGCCATAACTTTTGCTTCCCGCTATGAAACTTCGATTTTTTAGATTCGTTAGAAAGATATTCACTAACAGATTTAAATATTTTTGGTTTCACTAAAATCCATTTTGTTTTGCACGCGGTACAGTCAGTCAAAGTTTGAATTCCAATTTTGAAACTACCGCGCCATTTCAGGCCTTGTTTATAATTCCAAATAATTATATTTATTTTCAAGCGTCGATTCAAACACCATTTTCATCGTTATTATTTAAAATATTTATTTTAAATATTTAAAATCCACTAAAATAGTCGATTTAAAAATTTTAAATTGGTTCATATTTTGCGGGTTGTTACATATATATTAGTGGATGACCTTCTATACCGCGATATCCTTCCTCGAAGCAGGATGGTATTATTTATGTTGACTAACATATGTGGATGCAGGAAAACAGGTTGGAGGGATCTAACTAGATTCCTCAAAAATATATATTATCTGTTTGTTTATTTGTTTGCATATATACTGTCGTATATGATGTGTTAGAAAACCTGTAATAAATAATTGGTTTTTTTTGTGTTTAAATACCACTAGGCCTAAGTGTTTGGTTATAAAAATATCATGGAAAGGATATTTGAGATTTAAAAGGAAAATTCTATTTTTCTAAAATAGAAATTTGAAATTCGAATGGAGTAACAATATTGACTTGTTTTGAATAAATAAAACTAGTACTGAAATTTATAAACGATGTTTATAAATAAAATAATACAGGAAACTGAAGTATTGAAATTTATAAAATAGTGTTTATAAATTGAATAATACAGGAAAGGGAAGTGAACTTAATATAAATGGTGTCTGTAAATAAAAAGGAAAGATTATCATGTGGATAATTTAAATATTTTAAATTCAAATGTGAATTTAAAATAAGAACTTAGAATCATTTCAAATAATAAACGATTAACTTTATTCAGATATTCGGAATATAAATGGAGTTGAATAAATCCTTAGGATTTATGTTTGAATTCGACTGTGTTGGATTTATAAAAATAGATTATTCCTAAATAGGATATTTAAATTTAATTTAAATAGAAACTGAGATAAGACATGAAAATAGATTCTATTATTATATAGATAACTTATAATAAAATGAATTGAGTTTAAATAGATTGGAAACAGAAACTTGTTTTAACTTTATAAAACAAGGAAGTTAAATTATAAACGATGTTTATAATTTAGTAAGATAAATTATCATTAGATAAGTTAGAAGTTTAAATTCAAGTATGAATTTATAAAAGTGAATTGAAAATCGAATTCAAAGAGTTTATAAGCGAGATAGAATTATATATGAACATGTTATGTTCACATATAAAGTATAACAGGAAAAGGAGTAAACTGGTAAGTTAATTAACGAGTTGAGTAAAAATGAGTGGATTAAGTTGAAATGAATTAGAAATGTATGGATATACATGAGACAGGTTTGGAATGAAGTGTTAGAAGAGATATAAATAGAATGCTCGACAAAAAAGTATGTATTTAAATTGAATATGAGATTTTATGCACTGTATCGGCTAGCCGCTTGGCATTTCCTTTTTCTTTTTGATTGGAGAGGGCCTGTGTGGCAAGGTTTGATTTTTTTCGGTAACCCCGTACAAAGGAGGTTATGGCGAATTTTTCTGGGAATTTAAGGAGTTAGAATATTTTTAAAAAGATTTGATAAACTAGAAATCGATATATCGATATATATAGAAGTCGATAATGAAACGAACTTAAAATAGAATATTATAAGTGAAAATAATTTTATAAATAAAATCCTGGGAGATATACGTTTGAAAGTTAACGATGAATTAAAAGCAAATGATTTGCAGATTTAAAATGATCGTGTTGATAAGAAATTAATCAAATGGAGTTAATGAAATAGAGTTAAGCAGAATTAGAATCTAACTAGAAATTAGTTGAGTTGAACGACTTTTTGAGTATCGATCTGATGTTGGTTTTGGCCTTCTGGGTTTATACTTAGGAAGTTGTTCTCTTACTAGTTTACTGTTAGAGTCTAATAGATATGGAAGAATAGTGATATGTAAATATGCAATGGGAATGTTTTCCAGAGTTAATAACATATATTTTCTAAATATAGAGAATAAGAAAATGTAAACATATATATATATATATATATGATTGATCGATAAAATTACCAATTGGAAATAAGATTGTTGTGTGTGCACGAACATTTTTCATTTGATAGTTAAATCACCGACTATCAAAGTTTTGACCATTTTTCCGTTGTTAATATGGAGAGAGCGGTTGGATTATTATCCAAAGAACCACTCTGTATTGGCAGTAGCGTTGCGAATCAGATTATATGAAGATAATCGAAGACAGAGTAGAGTGCAAGGACTTTTTCTATTAATAGAAATTGTGTCTTTGGTTTCGTTCAGTCCTAGAACGAACATATATGGACGAATGTCTGACATAATATTTCCAATGATCGCATTTTGGACTGTACAAATATATATGGTGGCAAACGATTTATTCCCTTAGCATAATATCCAGAATATATTTGTGTAAACCCAATGAATGATTAACGGATCCGAAAATGTGGCATTCAAAGTAATTGTGTAATCAATGAGAGAAGTAATCATAGCCGCAGGCCTCAACAACTGGGAAATGACAAAAATCGGGTTGGCAGCATGGCTATGTGGTTGGCTCCCATTAGGGTGTATTATCACCTATCTAGAGATTCATTTAATTCCTTATTCTATTCAATGTTGTACCATTTGGGAAACGGTTGTTGATCCCAACCGTTGGTGAAATACATTCGATACACTCAAGATAAATGAGTGGTCGGTCATGTGTGGCCGAGTTGCAAGATGTTCTTGTTGAACCCAGTGTATTCTCCTCTAGAGATACGCTATCAGAAGGTGGTTCCATACCTTGTCATAGTTAGAAATCAAATCCCCAATAAGTGCTTGCGGTTTTGATTGTATATTATATATGTGGAACGTGAGATGCAAGCATTCCACTAGATTTCTATTTATTTGATTTAGACATTATTATAATATCAAAAGAGTTTGATATAAAGATTATTTTGGATTCTCATCAGGGAAAACCCGTTCCATGTTGTACGGTGTGGTCTTATGAGTTATCGTTTATTTTCTCGAGCTATTTTAAAATTGTTTACTCATACAAGTCCCATGAATGACCCGGATTTTATTTTGTTTTGTTTTCCCTAAACTCTTGGGTGCCCAAATTTGTACGGGCAGTCGAGTAGTTCAGGTATTCTCAGATATTTAGAGGAGCTTGGAGCATGAGGCTTCAACATTAGTTATCTAGTGCTATTTCCATTGTATTGTAAGTGTTGTACACTGATGATAATGTTATGTATATACCGTCAAATTTTGTATTTCAAAAGTTGTTATATATTATATTTTATTCCATTGCGATGTGCGATTCTATGTTGTGTTTCCGTTCTTCTTCTTCTATTCTAATTTTTCTTTCTTTATATTTCTCATTCTCCAACTTCTTTCTATTAGTGATTCCTATTTCTGTGCAATTTGGGTTGGACGTGTGGTGTATTTACTCAACTCAGATAGTGCGGATTTGCGGGCCATTACAGTTGGTATCAGAGCTTAGGTTGAGCGAATACCTAGGCTTTGGTGGAGTTGTGCTCAATAGAGATAGGGTCAGTAGTACCCTAGAATGAGTAGAGTGTATATATATATGAGAGCACGTATTTGTTAATTGATTAAAAAAAATGTTTTATGTTGTGTTGACTTGTCTGTTGAGCGGTTTATGAATTCTGGTCGAATCGTGGGATGCCATGATGTCGATAAGAGTTTGTAATTACTTGAACAGAAGATTGAACATGATATTGTTTTAAAGTGGGTAAATGAAATAATTTTACTCAAAAATTCTATTTTGATAGAAAAATAATAATTTTCTGAAATTATTATAATATATGGATGTGTTGGATGTTAATATTATAATTAAATGAGATCATAAAATTGGAATAGTTATATATAAACAAATAAAATTTGTATATGAATAATATATACAAATGAGATGGATAAGAATTAAATTCAAACTAGGATTTGAAATAAAAACTCGAAAAATTTAATTTTGAAATTTGAATTTAAATTAATCAAGTTAAATAGATCGAGCAGAATAAATTGAGTAAAATCAATTTGAATAAGTTTAATACATATGAATAGAATATGAATTAAATGCGAATATATATTGATTATAGATCATTCGAATTAAATGAATAAGAACCAAAAGTTTTGGTAGAACTAAAATTTGTTGAAATATAAAATGTTGAGTATCAACATAAGTTGATTTTGAAAAGTAAAAAGGTTAGTAGCATTTTTCCTACCTTAGTAATTTCGAGGAAGAAATTCTTTTAACGGAGGAAGAATGTAATGACCCAGATTTCTGTCAAGTTAATTTTAAATATTTAATATGAATTTAAATAATGAATTGATAATACAAATGGAATTTTATATTTAAGTTATCAATTTAATAATCAATTTCGATTTAATATCGAATATATTAAATTATCATAATACAAAAAATAATTCAATTCGAGATTTAGTACTGAATTAAAAAAAACAGTTTAGATGATCAATACAAGCTCCTGTTTAAATTAGAATAATAATATTAATTTATTTTTGAAGAATTTATGGTTTCAAATTTAAATTTATATCGATTTAAATTAATTTCATTTCCAGAGATCAAATGAGACAACGGAAACTGCTCTGATGGGTCCAGAATATAGGAATAACCCTAAAAATGTCAGTTGTTGGGTTCAGAGAGGGATTCAGAATCATGGAGTATTTTAAATTAAGGACACGGGATCAAAACTAATTTAAAATATAATATCATTCCTTTGTTGTGTGGACATAAATAAAACAACATGGAGGAAAAATTAAATGGCCATTCCTTGTCAAATATGGCTATAACTCTTTAACGAGATACCAGTAATAAGGCCAAGCTGTGTCTTTCATTCCTCAATTTAAAAACCGTTCCTTTTCCCTTGTGTTCCTTAAACCCAAATAGATCTCTCGTATGGCAATAAAAAGAAAGAAGGGATATTGGATTCGGATTCAAATACAAAATAGAAGTGAACTGGAGTAAGCAACTAAAATCCTTGGCTCGAACTGAAACTCGCGATGATTTGGTTTGGAGGATTCAACGTCGTTCGTACCTGGTGTGGTTTCAAGAGTTGCGGAAATACTGAAGGCGTAGTCGAGTTTATTGTCAAAGGAGGATCTCGACTGGGATCATGCAACTCGTGTTTTGGTTCATCGCTGAGGTCTCGACTTTGAATAGCCATTAGGGTTCATCGTGATTTAGGTTATCGTAGATTTGTGAGGAGCTCGAAGTCGAAATTTAGGGAAATGGAAGTCTTAATGGTTACTGTTGAAGGGTGCGATGGGATGAGGGATTGCTCCTGGGATTGAGAAGAGACTAAAAAGGGGATCTCGACTTTGATGGGTGTGCGATGGAATGGGCACTATTGCTCCTAAAGAGGTCGAACATGGTTAAAATGGACTATAGTACTGGGAATTGGTTGAAGTCGAAAATTTGAAGGGGGTTTTGTTAGTGCTGCAGTGGTGATGAACATAAAAAGAGATTAAGGTAATTAATTTATAATATAATTTAGTTAATGATGTCTCAATACATTGTAAGTTACAATGCGTATAATTTGTTTCATACAATAATAGAAATTTGGAGAAGTGTTGACTGGAAAATGTTGTGATGGTTGTTGAACGAGCTGGACTAGAGTTCGATATTGGGATATGAGTGAATGTGTCTAATGGTTTGGAGTTGAAGTAAGGTAAACGTTTTAGTTAATTTAAAATAACATAGAAGAATTTATTTACTTTTGTGGTAAGTTTATTTAAATTAATAATCCTTTAATAGTCGAATAAAAATGAATAATCATAGGGGTAAATTTATTCGAGACGACTCAAGCGGGTTCATAGCCGTGGAATGCACAATCCAGGATTTGTTAAGGATTTCCCGAAGCTAGATTTAATTTAAATTGGGATACTCGACGAATTAAATTCCTGGTGAGTAAATCTCACTCGTTAAATTATTTTTAGCATTAAAAATAAATTGTTGATTTGTTTGATTGCATTTAAATATTACTATGGCTGTTTAAATATATATTAGTTATTTAGGCTTGGCTATTATATATATATATATATATATATATATATATATATATATGGTGGTTGGATTGTTCCCGCGGTATCATTAGCGGATGTCCACCGTACTATTAGCGGATGATTTCCCTATGCGCCTCACAAATATATATTAGTGGATGACCTTCTATACCGCGATATCCTGCCTCGAAGCAGGATGGTATTATTTATGTTGACTAACATATGTGGATGCAGAAAAATAGGTTGGAGGGATCCAACTGGATTCCTCAAAAATATATATTATCTGTTTGTTTATTTGTTTGCATATATACTATCATATATGATGTTTTAGGAAACCTGTAATTAATAATTGGTTGTTTTTGTGTTTAAATACCACTGGGCCTAAGTGTTTGTTTATAAAAATATCATGGAAAGGATTTTGAGATTTAAAAGGAAAAATCTATTTTTCTAAAACAGAAAATTGAAATTCGAATGGAGTAACAATATTAACTTGTTTTGAATAAATAAAACAAGGAATAAAATTTATAAATGATGTTTATAAATAAAATAATACTGGAAACTGAAGTATTGAAATTTATAAAATAGTGTTCATAAATTGAATAATACAGGAAAGGGAAGTGAATTTAATATAAATTCGTTTAGTAAATAAAAAGGAAAGATTATCATATGGATAATTTAAATATTTTAAATTGAAATTTGAATTTAAAATGAGAACTTAGAATCGTTTCAAATAATAAACGATTAACTTTATTTCGATATTCGGAATATAAATGGAGTTGAATAAATCCTTAGGATTTATGTTTGAATTCGATTATGTCAGATTTATAAAAATAGATTATTCCCAGATAGGATATTTAAATTTAATTTAAATAGAAACTAAGATAAGACATGAAAATAGATTCTATAATTATATAGATAACTTATAATAAAATGAATTGAGTTTAAACAGATTGGAAACGGAAACTTGTTTTAATTTTATAAAACAAGGAAGTTAAATTATAAACGATGTTTATAATTTAGTAAGATAAATTATCATTAGATAAGTTAGAAGTTTAAATTCAAGTATGAATTTATAAAAGTGAATTGAAAATCGAATTCAAAGAGTTTATAAGCGAGATAGAATTATATTTGAACATGTTATGTTCATATATAAAAGTAAAACAGGAAAAGGAGTAAACTGGTAAGTTAATTAACGAGTTGAGTAAAAACGAGTGGATTAAGTTGAAATGAATTAGAAATGTATGGATATACATGAGACAAGTTTGGAATGAAGTGTTAGAAGAGATATAAATAGAATGCTCGACAAAAAAGTATGTATTTAAATTGAATATGAGATTTTATGCGCTGTATCGGCTAGCCGCTTGGCTTTTCCTTTTTCTTTTTGATTGGAGAGGGCCTGTGTGGCAAGGTTTGAATTTTTCCGGTAACCCCGTACAAAGGAGGTTATGGAGAATTTTTCTGGGAATTTAAGGAGTTAGAATATTTTTAAAAAGATTTGATAAACTAGAAATCAATATATATAGAATTCGATAATGAAACGAACTTAAAATAGAATATTATAAACGAAAAGGAATTTTATAAATAAAATCCTGGGAGATATACGTTTTAAAGTGATCGATGGTTTAAAAGCAAATGATTTGCAGATTTAAAATGATCGTGTTGATAAGAAGTTAATCAAATGGAGTTAAAGAAATAGAGTTGAGCAGAATTAGAAACTAACTGGAAATTAGTTGAGTTGAACGACTTTTTGAGTATCGATCTGATGTTGGTTTCGGCCTTCGGCGTTTATACTCAGGAAGTTGTTCTCTTACTAGTTTACAATTAGAGTCTGATAAATATGGAAGAATAGTGATATGTAAATATGCAATGGGAATGTTTTTTGGAGTTAATAACATATATTTTCTAAATATAGAGAATAAGAAAATGTGAACATATATATATATATATATATTTATATAGATATATATATATATATAGTGATTGATCGATAAAATTTCCAATTGGAAATAAGATCGTTGTGTGTACACGGACATTTTTCATTTGATAGTTAAATCACTGACTATCAAAGTTTTGACCATTTTTCCGTTGTTAATGTAGAGAGACCGGTTGGATTATTATTCAAAGAACCACTTCGTATTAGCAGTAGCGTTGCGAATCAGATTATAGGAAGATAATCGAAGACAGAGTAGAGTGCAAGGACTTTTTCTATTAATCGAAACTGTGCCTTTGGTTTCGTTCAGTCCCAGAATGAACGTATATGGACGACTGTCTGACAGAATATTTCCAATGATCGCATTTTGGACTGTACAAATATATATATGGTGGCAGCGAATTTATTCCCTTAGCATAATATCCAAAATATATTTTTGTAAACCCAATTAATGATTAACGGATCTGAAAATGTGGCATTCAAAGTAATTGTGTAATCGATGAGAGAAGTAACCGTAGCCTCAGGCCTCAACAACCGGGAAATGGAAAAAATCGGGCAGGCAGCATGGCTATGTGGTTAGCTCCTATTAGGGTGTATTCTCACCTATCTAGAGATTCATTTAATTCCTTATTTTATTCGATGCTGTCCCATTCGGGAAACAGTTGTTGATCCCAACCGTTGGTGAAATACATTCGATACACTCAAGCGAAATGAGTGGTCGGTCATGTGTGGCCGGGTTGCAAGATGTTCTTGTTGAACCCAGTGTATTCTCCTTTAGAGATACACTATCAGAAAGTGGTTCCATACCTTGTCATAGTTGGAAATCAAATACCCAATAAGTGCTCGCGGTTTTGATTGTATATTATATATGTGGAACATGAGATGCAAGCGTTCCACTAGATTTCTATTTATTTGATTTAGACATTATTATAATATCAAAAGAGTTTGATATAATGATTATTTTGGATTCTCATAAGGGAAAACCCGTTCCGTGTTATACGGTGTGGTCTTATGAGTTATTTTTTATTTTCTCGAGCTGTTTTAAAATTGTTTACTCATACCAGTCCCATGACTGACCCAGAGTTTATTTTGTTTGTCTTCCCTAAACTCTTGGGTGCCCAAATTTGTACGGACAGTCAAGTAGTTCAGGTATTCTTCGATATTTGGAGGAGCTTGGAGATGGAGGCTTCGACGTTAGTTATTTAGTGTTATTTCCGATGTATTGTAAGTGTTGTACTTTGATGATAATGTTATGTATATACAGTCAAATTTTGCATTTCAAAAGCTGTTATATATTATATTATATTATATTCTGCTGTGATGTTAGATTCTGTGTTGTGTTTCTGTTCTTCTTCTTATATTCCAATTTTTCTTTCTTTCTATTTCTTATCCTCTAACTTCTTTCTATTAATGATTCATATTTCTATGCAATTTGGGTTGGACATGTGGTGTATTTAGTCAACTCAGATAGTGCGAATTTGCGGGCCGTTACAGTTGTTATCAGAGCTTAGGTTAAGCGAATACTTAGGCTTTGGTGGGGTTGTGCTCATTAGAGATAGGGTCAGTGGTTCCCTAGAATGAGTAGAGTGTATATATACATGAGAGCGTGTATTTGTTAATTGATTAAAACAAATGTTTTATGTTGTGTTGACTTGTCTGTTGAGTGCTTTACGAATTCTAGTCGAATCGTGGGACGCCACGACGTCGATAAGAGTTTGTAATTACTTGAACAGAAGATTGAACACGATATCGTTTTAAAGTGGGTAAATGAAATAATTTTACTCAAAAATTCTATTTTGATAGAAAAAGAATAATTTTTTGAAATTACTATAATATATGGATGTGTTGGATGTTAATACTATAATTAAATGAGATTATAAAATTGGAATGGTTATATGTAACCAAATAAAATTTGTATATGAATAATATATACAAATGAGATGGATTGGAATTAAATTCAAACTCAGATTTGAAATAAAAACGCAGAAATTTTAATTCTGAAATTTGAATTTAACTTAATCAAGTTAAATAGATCGAACTGAATAAATTGAGCAAAATCAAATTGAATAAGTTTAATACATATGACTGGAATATGAATTAAATGTGAATATATATTGATTATAGATCATTCGAATTAAATGAATAAGAACCAAAAAATTTGGTAGAACTAAAATTTATTGAAATATAAAATGTTGAGTATCAACATAAGTTGATTTTGAAAAGTAAATAGGTTAGTAGCATTTTTCCTACCTTAGTAATTTCGGGGACGAAATTCTTTTAAGGGAGGAAGAATGTAATGACCCAGATTTCTGTCGAGTTAATTTTAAATATTTAATATGAATTTAAATAATGAATTGATAATATAAATGGAATTTTATATTTAAGTTATCAATTTAATAATCAATTTCGATTTAATATCGAATATATTAAATTATCGTAATACGAAAAATAATTCAATTGGAGATTTAATACCGAATTGAAAAAAAACAGTTTAGATGATCAATACAAACTCCTGTTTAAATTAGAATAATAATACTAATTTATTTTCGAAGAATTTATGGTTTCAAATTTAAATTTATGTCGATTTAAATTAATATCGTTTCCAGATGATCAAATGTGTAATTACCCGGAAATCCGAGCCAATTTAAAATTTTTATTTTGGCAATTTTAGTGAATTTTGAATATTTAAAATGAATTATTTTAAATAATAACGACGAGAAATTTATTTTGAATAGAGTTAGAATGTATATATTCATTTGAATCGTCGTTTGAATATAAATACTTATTTTTAATTATAAAAGGAATTGAAAATGGTGCGGTAGTTTGAAAATTCAATTTCAAAATTCAAATGAATGTACACGATTCCAAATAAACCGGATTTTAGCGAAACCAAAAATATTTGAATCTGTTTGAAAATTTATTTCCAACGAATCCGAAAAATTGAAATTTCATAGCGGGAATCAAAAGTTACGTCCAGTTGAAAATTCAGAATAGCCGCTATGGAATTCTGGCCCTTAAAAATGGAAATTTTGCAAACGATCTATGTTTTCGACAAAACCACTTTTGTTGGATCCAGGATGTCGAATTATTGCTAGATTCCAAAATTTGTAATTTTTGAAATTAATATGTGAGAGTGGCAAAAGAAAACGTGTTTTGACAGTTTCAGTCAAGTTCGATTGACCAGAAAATGGCCACTTTTCAAATGGCCTCAGAATTTGACGAAATTAGTTTTGTTAGGGTCGTATCGTCGATACGAAGCTAGAAATAACTTTCCTGGAATTTTCAAAATCAGTATGTGGCCCCGGTAAATTGAAATGTGCGTTTAAAATTGAATATACAGATTCAAACTTTAAATTTAGCGAAAACTTATCGAAACAACTGAATTGGCTTGCGATACATATCTCATTGCGTTCGGAATGAGGGTAAGTAGCTAAGGGCGATAGTCGTTGGGTCTCGTTCGGAGTTCGAATAAAAAGGGTACTTTTTATGGAAAAATAATAATTAAATTAAAAATAAAAGTCAACCCTTTTTCCCTCTTAACCCCCCCCCCCCCCCCGTTATCTTCCAATTCAGAAATAAAAAAAAGGAAAAACACCCGAACCCCCACGATCGAATCCCCGTCGCCTCCATCCACAGCCCACGCCGCCGCCGTCTAACCGAGCTCCACCGCACCCCCCGACCTCCGCCCTTCTCCATTCCCCCAAACCCGAACCCAAAGGCCCTAAGCCCCAAATTAAAGGAAATTGTCGCCAGTCCAAGCCCTAACCCGCCTCCGGTTAGCACCGCCCCCTCCCTCCGACCATCTGATCCTACGCACCCCACCTCCGACGAACCCCGGCAGCCCTTCCCTCTCCCAAACTTTCAACTGTAAGTTTTTTTAATTAATTATTCACTTGTTTTTATTTATTTATTTCTACCTATCCTTGCTAATATAAAAATATACGATTTTTTTGGTATGTGGTTTTAATTTGAAATAAAAATCCAATTTTTAGGTGTACGAATTTGAAATAAAAAACCAATTTTTATGTAAACGAAAACATTGTAAAAAGTTTTGGTTTTTAATATAAAAAGTTATGAGCTTTAAAAATAGAAAGTTAAGATATTTTAATGTAGAAAAGTTAGATATTTAATAGCATAAAGCTATGATTTTTCTATGCGAAAAGATTAGATTTTTCTATAGAAAAATATGATCTTTATATAGAAAATGAAGTTATAAAGATGAGATCTTTCTTTGTATGAATAGCATACAAAAATGAGATTTTTATATACGAAGTAGCGGTATAAAAATACGATTTCTGTATATGTAACAGCGTTATAAAAATATAATCTTTTGTGTACTCGTGTAGCGAATAAAGTGCGATTTTCACTATGAACAGCGGGAAAATATCGCATTGGAATTTTGGGCAAATCCCAGCTATTCAGAAATAAAGAATGACGGAGTGGAACCCTCGGTGAGAACTTCTCACTTTTAATTTGTTTTCTAGTTTGAAATATATACTAGGATGCAGACGGTGCTTAGCAGCACCCGACACCCGACGTCCAAAGACGACTTGTTTGATTTTGTGTGTTGTGAAAATTGATTGTGATGTGGAATGAATGGAAATATACTCATGTGTTGAAATAAATATTATATAGTTAATTTTTAACGTGAATGTGAATAAATTAATATTCGTTTACAAATTGAACGATTTGTTTATGTACAACCATTTGACTGATATTGATTGGATGATAAATTTTACACATCACCCAACTGCACAAATACTATTCTGTGTTTGTTGATTTGAAACCCCACACGGGTGTTGGGATGAAATTGGATATACACTAATCCCAACTTTTTAGCTGTATGTCAATCGATTGGTCGACAGACTGTGTAAGCGTAAATTATTTATATTTAATGCTTATGCAGTTGTGTGGTGCACTCTGGATGATGGTTGATTATTTATCATTGCTATTATATACATGTGTTGTATGGAAATCCATATAATTAACATTATATGGTAATTGATTGGGCCTCATTCCAATTTGGAAAATAAAGAATATTATAAAATAAAGATTCATGTGTTGAATAGAAAAAATAGTCATGTGTTGACGATACTCATGTGTTGGGACGATACTCATGTGTTGGGAATATTCATGTGTTGAAACTTATCATGTGTTGAATGAAATATTTTAACAATAAAATTTACATCTTTATCATATATAAAATTAGAAACTAACTGGAAACTAGATAAGATGAGTGGTTTCCTGGGTATTGATCTGATGTTGGTTTCGGCCTTCGGGGTTAATACTTAGGGAATCGTTCTCTTACTAATTTACGGTTGTAGTCTGATTTAGAATTAAACGATAGAAATCATAATTTTATGAAATATATTAAATAACAAAAATAGTCATGTGTTAACGATACTCATGTGTTGAGAATATTCATGTGTTGAATAAAATATAGATTCATGTGTTGAAGAAAATATTCATTTGTTGAATATAATAACGAAGTTATTAAAATATATAAAGCCGTGTTGATTAGATATGCGCCATTTTGACGTGAACGGTATTTATATCGATTTTAATCATTTTTATAATGAATATCGAAAAGGAAATGATTTCAAAATATAATGTTTTGAAAATATTATCATTTATATATCGATGATATGGAATATTCAATTTTGATTAGAAATTGAATAGGAAGTTGAAATCGTTTTCAAGATGAATTTAAAACGATTTGTAAAATACATTTTAAAAAGTAAATCGATGAAATATATATAATATATATTATATACATATAATGGCCTGAATAGAACGCGCCGCGCTGTGGCAGTTCGCGAATTTCGACCATTGGCTTCGAATGGATATTACGTGAGATCCGACCGTCGGATTCTCCTAAAACCGGAACCGTTGGGTTCGTATCGAAAAGAGATTTCTAACGAATATTAGAGATTTGAAATCTAATAGTTGGATTTTGAATTATGTCCAAATCAAATTTGGAAAAGGTCACTGTAAGTGCAGTTCGATGGCCGTTGATGGAAATCGACTGCACGGGCCTTGATAAAATAATTAAAAATAGTAATAATTTGTGTAAAATCATAAGAAATGATTTGGAAAGAATTAGGATGAAAAAGTCCATATTTGAAAAGATAAAAATAGATTTTTTTATCGAAATGAATTAGTTTTGAACTAGAATTATAATCCATTCATTTTTGAAATAAATAAATTGGATTTGAAAGGGGTTTTAAAAGTAACCAGAATTTCCAATAATTGAATTGGAATGGTTTTGAATCAAAATTGTCTTTGGAATATTTCGATGTTGGATTTCATGATTATACAGATATTGTTATGGAAATTTGAAAGATATATTTATATCGTTATTTCCAATACGATATTTTTTGTCGTAGAATTTGATATTGAATATAAGCCGATATATTTTCTATTCAGAGCCTTGTATTTAATATCAAATGGGATTTGGGTTTGTCGTGAATGGTATCTTCATTAGCACTGTTCTTAAGCCCGGTTGAGAA
This sequence comes from Allium sativum, assembly GCA_030737875.1. Taxonomy (NCBI): domain Eukaryota; kingdom Viridiplantae; phylum Streptophyta; class Magnoliopsida; order Asparagales; family Amaryllidaceae; genus Allium; species Allium sativum. Next base: position 842,664,433 of record CM060926.1, read on the forward strand.
AAAGATTAAATCTTTTTATTTACATTTAATGAAGTATACCAATTAAATGGTATTTAATTAGAATTGAATTTGAATTGATTTTTGGGTTTATCGTGAACGATGTTTTAAATAACACTTGTTCTTTAACCCGATAATTAATGGAATGTGATTTGGGTTGTCGTGAATGGTATCTTTAATAATACCATTCTTAGACCCAACGGAGTTAAGAAAATCAGAAACTAACTGGAGATTAGTTAAGTTGAATGGTTTCTTGGGTATTGATCTGATGTTGGTTTCGGCCTTTAGGGTTAATACTTAGGGAATTGTTCACTTGCTAATTTACGGTTAAAGGCTGATAGAATGGAATTTGATTTTGGGTTTATAGTGAACCATGTTTTAAATGACATTGGTTCTTTAACCAGTTAAAGACGGGATAGAATTTCCCAAGTTAAATAATCATTAATATTGATTTTTGGGAAGATTAAAACCAAGTGGAGTTTTAATGAATCTTTAATTAGATTGAAATGATCGAGAATGGAGTATCACCAGTTTTGCTCCTGGCGATAGTAAATCTTTAATTAGGTTTGAACGTGAAATGGTAATTGAATTTACCGATAACACCGTGGTGTTAGATATGAAGTATTACTAGTTTTACTTCATGGGATGAATAGGATGGGATTGGGAAATTAAAACAAATGATTACTTCGGTAAGGTTCGTTAATCCCGACTAGTTTGGATAAACCATAATTTGGTTTGAATTGATATTCAAAAGAAGATTAACGAATAAATTTAAAGAATTTATCTTTGATAAAATTATTGGGAACCTTTCCCAAAGTATAAGAATATTTGAATAAAACAATATTCTGAATTGGAATGAGGCGTATGTTGTGTTTGTGTAACACTTGTTTATTATATACGCGAGTTATTCAGAAAGACCGGGTTTATCCCTTTCTGAATAACTGATTCGACGATGTGTCGAGGATGAAGACGGTGGTCGAAGACCGGAGGTCTTCACATCAATTGGATAATTACTAATGATCTTGATTGGGTTGTACACCCAAGAGAAGGGAATCAGTTGGTGATCGTCCAGACGTACTTGGAGATCGATGGATATGCGAGTTACAAGGTGCCTCCGGTTTCGTTCAGACCCAGAATGAACTTGTAAATGGACTGTGTGTCTGACATTGGATTTTATTCTGTGTGATTGATTTCTATTAAATATATATCTGTTTGGCGGCGGAGAATTTATTCTCTTGCTTAGCGCCCTTCTCTCAGACGTACGAGCTCAGAGGTTATATATTGATGGATATCAATTGCATAGAGTGAATTGCCTGTGTGGCATGCCTAAGTGGCAAATGATCAAGGCTTTTGTTGAAAAGCAGAGTCTTGTAGTTGATGATCAAAGCACCGCCTGTGTGGCATAGCTTTGTGTAGCATTGATTCGCAAGCCTCGCACCTTGGTTGTGAACCAGAAACGGGAGAGGACATTAGGGAGGGCATGCGTTTCTCTCTAGGTAGGGTGGTGTCAGTGACCTACCAACCCTGAAATTTATATTATCTTCACCTGTGTGGTTGTTGCTGTTGCGAGGCGCCTCGGATATATCGGTGACTGTTTGGAGCCGATGGAGTCATTTGGCTCATTTACGCCCCAAAGGGTGGGGAAACACAGTGTTCAGGCATTTTAATCCACATCGTTGGACCGGCCCTGATGATCCAAGGGTCACTCGAGCTCTGATCCTGAGGCTCGGGCTAGAGAGTCTCGAATCGGTGAGGACTATCTTTTGCCTCAGTTCATATATGGAAATCCAACTTCTAATACGTGACATTTGCGGTTTTGATTGTAGAACCTATATATGGCGACATAGTGGTAGGGGGCACTTATGCCGTCTATGATTAATACTCATGATTTAAATTGTTTTGACACTATACACTTATAGTAATAATAAAAGATGAAATTTCACGTACCAAGCATTCTTGGCTATTATAAGGTAAAAATCCTATCCTCTGTCTTGTGTTGCATTGTGCGATAGGACCTGGGTCTTATAATAGCTTCATTGTTCTTTATTTAGCATTGCGCTGTTGTTTTATGCACTGGTATCCTTGGGAGGAAACCCATTTCGTGTTACGGCATGGTCCCTTGATTTACCTAGCTTTAAAATAAAGATTAATAACTGTTTTAGTTCTCACACCAGTCACATGACTAACCTGGAGTTTATTGTTTTAACCTAAACTCTGGGTACCCCTATTTTCCGCACGGGTAGCTAGTAGTTTTGGTTTTGCAGATTTATATTCACAGGATCCTGATTTACAGCTGGAACGATATCCGGAAAGCTCTATATCCGTATATCTCTTTCAGTTGTGTATTGTATTATTTTCCATTGCTATGTAATGTATTAAATCTCTGATATTTTCTGATGTGTAATATTTATTCATACTCTGTATATTCTTGTAATCTGATGGAATTGTTGTAATAAACAATGAAATGTTCTTCTGTTTGCGTTCCAATTTGTCGTGTTCTCAAAACAATCAGGGGTTTCGAACGGTCTTGGTCGATTTAGCGATTGATTCGGATCGAGCGAAATTCCCAATTGTTACATTTGGTATCAGAGCTTTGGTTTACAAAGCTCAGAGAACAAGGCATATTAGATCCAAAAGAAAGAATTCATCAGAGATTGGATTAGTAATATCCAATGGGAATGACTCGTTAGAGATGGGATCAGTAGTATCCTAGAACGAGTGTGAAGAGTAGTGTTTTTAAAATAACAATAAAAACAATTTTTGTTTTGAAAATTTAAATCAATTATTCGTATTTGATTATTTATTTTATATTGATTTGGACAATCAAGTATATAAAGATTTTGCGTATATGTCTGATCCGCGTGTATTTGAAGTTTTAATATACCGGATAGATATAGTATCACACTCTAGTCGCCCGGAGATGATTCTGACGATTGACTAGTTGTCATCAGCGTTCATGTTCGAGTGACGAAAGTGGGATTTCTATATATTTTCAATTGACTGGTGTGAGAGCCAAAATTAGATAGGGCCTATTGTTGTGATTTGGCACCAAAAACGTGATTTTTGACTATATGTCAAAATTATGAATTTGAAACATTAATCAATTAATTGATTGCTGATTGTGTTGGTTGATTATTGGTTGATTAATTATATGTTGAACCTTTAGCCAAATTGAACCAAATAGTGAATTGTATTGAAAATTAGTTGCATTTGCATGCATATACATGTACTTACATTGAACAGGTCATAGCAAGGAGGCTAGAGAAGAGGAATAAAATTGTTTGCCCGACAAATAGGTACATGTTTATTGTATTTCTTGGGTTTTTGATGATTTTATGAGTCGATTGGCTAGCCGCTTGGCTGTTTCTTTTTCTTTTTGTGTTGGTGAGGGCCATAGGAGGCTATTTGAAATATCCCGAAGCTCCCGGTGCAGGGGAGGTTATGGCGAAATTTTTCTAAAATTTAGGGTGTTGTCAAAATTTTTGAAAAATTTGAAAAGTTCTTAGAAACTGAAAAGTTGAAGAACTTAAGCCGTAAAGAAAATAATGAAAGTTGAGTTGATTAGTTAAACAACTTTCAGATTCGTTCCTTTTCGAGGACGAAAAGTTTTAAGTGGGGGAGATTGTAATCACCCAGAAATCTGAGCCAATTTAAAATTTTTATTTTGGCAATTTTAGTGAATTTTTAATATTTAAAATGAATTATTTTAAATAATAATGACGAGAAATTTATTTTGAATAGAGTTAGAACGTATATATTCATTTGAATCATCGTTAGAATATAAATATTTATTTTTAATTATAAAAGGAATTGAAAATGGTGCGGTAGTTTGAAAATTCGATTTCAAAATTCAAATGAATGTACAAGATTCCAAATAAACCGGATTTTAGCAAAACCAAAAATATTTGAATCTATTTGAAAATATCTTTCCAACGAATCCGAAAAATTGAAATTTCATAGCGGGAATCAAAAGTTACGTCCAGTTGAAAATTCAGAATAGTAGCTATGGAATTCTAGCCCTTAAAAATGGAAATTTTGCAAATAATCTCTGTTTTCGATGAAACCACTTTTGCTGGATCTGGGATGTCGAATTATTGCTAGATTCCAAAATTCGTAATTTTTGAAATCAATATGTGAGCGTGGCAAAAGAAAACGCGTTTTGATAGTTTCAGTCAATTTCGATCGACCAGAAAATGGCCATTTTTCAAACGGTCTCAGAATTTGACGAAATTAGTTTTGTTAGGACCGTATCGTCGATACAAAGCTACAAATGATTTTTCTAGAATTTTCAAAATCAATATGTGGCCCCGGTAAATTGAAATGTGCGTATAAAATTGAATATATAGATTCAAACTTTAAATTTAGCGGAAACTGATTGAAACAGCTGAATTGGCTTGCGATACATTTCTGATTGCGTTCGGAATGAGGGTAATTAGCTAGGAGCGATAGTCCTTGGGTCTCGTTTGGAGTTCGAATAAAAAGGGTACTTTTTATGGAAAAAATAATTAAATTAAAAATAAAAGTCAACCCTTTTTCCCTCTTAACCCCCCCGGTTATCTTCCAATTCAGAAATAAAGAAAATGAAAAACACCCGAACCCCCACGATCGAATCCCCGTCGCCTCCATCCACAGCCCACGCCGTCTCACCGAGCTCCACCGCACCCCCCGACCTCCGCCCTTCTCCATTCCCCCAAACCCGAACCCAAAGGCCCTAACCCCCAAATTAAAGGAAACCGCCGTCAGTCCAAGCCCTAGCCCACCTCCGGATAGCTTCGCCCCCTCCCCCCGACCATCTGAACCCGCGCACCCCACCTCCGACGAACCCCGGCAGCCCTTCCCTCTCCCAAACTTTCAACTGCAAGTTTTTTTGATTAATTATTTACTTGTTTTTATTTATTTATTTCTGCCTATCCTTGCTAATATAAAAACATATGATTTTTTTGGTATGTGGTTTCGATTTGAAATTAAAATCCAATTTTTAGGTGTAGGAATTTGAAATTAAAAACCAATTTTTATGTAAACGAAAAACATTATAAAAAGTTTTGGTTTTTAATATAAAAAGTTATGAACTTTAAAAATAGAAAGTTAAGATATTTTAATGTAGAAAGGTTAGATATTTAATAGCATAAAGCTATGATTTTTCTATGTGAAAAGATTAGATTTTTCTATAGAAAATGAAGTTATAAAGATGAGATCCTTCTTTGTATGAATAGATTACAAAAATGAGATTTTTATATACGAAGTAGCGGTATAAAAATACGATTTCTGTATATGTAATAGCGTTATAAAAATATAATCTTTTGTATATTCGTGTAGCGAATAAAATGCGATTTTCACTTTGAACAGCGGGAAAAGATTGCATTGGAATTTTGGGCAAATCCCAGCTATTCATAAATAAAGAATGACGGAGTGGAACCCTCGGTGAGAACTTCTCACTTTTAATTTGTTTTCTAGTTTGAAATATATACTAGGATGCAGACGGTGCTTAGCAGCACCTGACACCTGTCGTCCATAGACGATGGATGACTTGTTTGATTTTGTGTGTTGTGAAAATTGATTATGATATGGAATGAACGGAAATATACTCATGTGTTGAAATAAATATTATATAGTTAGAAATATAATTTTGAACGAGAATGTGAATAAATAAATATTCGTTTACAAATCGAACGATTTGTTTATGTACACCCATTTGACTGATATTGATTGGGACGATAAATTTTACACATCGCCCAACTGCACAAATACTATTCTGTGTTTGTTGATTTGAAACCCCACACGGGTGTTGGGATGAAATTGGACATACACTAATCCCAATTATTTAGTTGTATGTTAATCGATTGGTTGACAGACTGTGTAAGCGTTAATTATTTATATTTAATTCTTATGCTGTTGTGTGGTACACTCTAGATGATGGTTGATTATTTATCGTTGCTATTATATACATGTGTTGTATGCAAATCCATATAATTAACATTATATGGTAATTGAATGGGCCTCATTCCAAATTGGAAAATGAAGAATAATATAAAATAAAGATTCATGTATTGAATAGAAAAAATAGTCATGTATTGACGATACTCATGTGTTGAGAATATTCATGTGTTGAAACTTATCATGTGTTGAACGAAATATTTTAACAATAAAATTTACATCTTTATCATATATAAAATTAGAAACTAACTAGAAACTAGATAAGATGAATGGTTTTCTGGGTATTGATCTGATGTTGGTTTCGGCCTTCGGGGTTAATACTTAGGGAATCGTTCTCTTACTAATTTACGGTTGGAGTCTGATTTAGAATTAAACGATAGAAATCATAATTTTATGAAATATATTAAATAACAAAAATAGTCATGTGTTGATGATACTCATGTGTTGAGAATATTCATGTGTTGAATAAAATATATATTCATGTGTTGAAGAAAATATTCATATGTTGAATAGAATAACGAAGTTATTGAAATATATAAAGCCGTGTTGATTAGATATGCGCCATTTTGACGTGAACGATATTTATATCGATTTTATTCATTTTTATAACGAATATCGAAAAGGAAATGATTTCAAAATATAGTGTTTTGAAAATATTATCATTTATATATCGATGATATGGAATATTCAATTTTGATTAGAAATTGAATAGGAAGTTGAAATCGTTTTGAAAACGAATTTAAAACGATTTATAAAATACGTTTTAAAAAGGAAATTGATGAAATATATATAATATATAATATATATACATATATATATATAATGGCCTGAATAGAACGCGCCGCGCTGTGGCAGTTCGCGAATTTCGACCATTGGCTTCGAATGGATATTACGGGAGATCCGACCGTCAGATTCTCCTAAAACTGGAACCGTTGGGTTCGTATCAAAAAGTGCTTTCTAACGAATATTAGAGATTTGAAATCTAATGGTTGGATTTGGAATTATGTCCAAATCAAATTTGGAAAAGGTCGCTGTAAGTGCAGTTCGATGGCCGTTAATGGAAATCGACTGTACGGGCCTTGATAAAATTATTAAAAATAGTAATAATTTGTGTAAAATCATAAGAAATGATTTGGAAAGAATTGTATGAAAAAGTCTATATTAGAAGAGATAAAAATAGATTTTTTTATCGAAATGAACTAGTTTTGAACTAGAATTATAATCCATTCATTTTTGAAATAAATAAATTGGATTTGAAAGGAATTTTAAAAGTAACCAGAATTTCCAATAATTGAATTGGAATGGATTTGAATCGAAATTGTCTTTGGAATATTTAGATGATGGATTTCGTGATTATACAGATATTGTTATGGAAATTTGAAAGATATTTTTTTATCGTTATTTCCAATAAGATATTTGTTGGTCGTAGAATTTGATATTGAATATAAGCCAATATAGTTTCCATTCAGAGCCTTGTATTTAATATCAAATGGGATTTGGGTTTGTCGTGAATGGTGTCTTCATTAGCACTGTTCTTAAGGGCAGTTAAGAAAAAGATTAAATCTTTTTATTTAGATTTAATGAAGTATACCAATTAAATGGTATTTAATTGGAATTGAATTTGAATTGATTTTTGGGTTTATCGTGAATGGTGTTTTAAATAACACTTGTTCTTTAACCCGATAATTAATGGAATGTGATTTGGGTTGTCGTGAATGGTATCTTTAATAATACCGTTCTTAGACCCAACAGAGTTAAGAAAATCAGAAACTAACTGGAGATTAGTTAAGTTGAATGGTTTCTTGGGTATTGATCTGATGTTGGTTTTGGCCTTCGAGGTTAATACTTAGGGAATTTTTCACTTGCTAATTTACGGTTAAAGGATAATAGAATGGAATGTGATTTTGGGTTTATAGTGAACCATGTTTTAAATGACATTGGTTCTTTAACCCAGTTAAAGACGGGATATGATTTCCCAAGTTAAATAATCATTAATATTGATTTTTGGGAAGATTATAACCAAGCGGAGTTTTAATGAATCTTTAATTAGATTGAAATGATCGAGAATGGAGTATCACCAGTTTTGCTCCAGGCGATAGTTAAATCTTTAATTAGCTTTGAACGTGAAATGGTAATTGAATTTACCGATAACACCGAGGTGTTAGATATTAAGTATTACCAATTTTACTTCATGGGACGAATAGTTTGGGATTGGGAAATTAAAACAAATGATTACTTCGGTAAGGTCCGGTAATCCCGACTAGTTTGGATAAACCATAATTTGGTTTGAATTGATATTCAAAAGAAGATTAAAGAATAAATTTAAAGAATTTATCTTTGATAAAATTAATGGGAACCTTTCCCAAAGTATAAGAATATTTGAATAAAAGAATATTCTGAATTGGAATGAGGCGTATGTTGTGTTTGCGTAACACTTGTTTATTATATACGCGAGTTATTCATAAAGACCGGGTTTATCCCATTCTGAATAACTAATTCGACGATGTGTCGAGGGTGAAGACGGTGGTCGAAGACCGGAGGTCTTCACATCGTTTGGATAATTACTGATGATCTTGATTGGGCTGTACACCAAAGAGGAAGGAATCAGTTGGTGATCGTCCAGACGTACTTGGAGATCGATGGATATGCGAGGTACAAGGTGCCTCCGGTTTCGTTCAGACCCAGAACGAACTTGTAAATGGACTGTGTGTCTGACATTGGATTTTATTCTGTGTGATTGATTTCTACTAAATGTATATCTGTTTGGCGGCCGAGAATTTATTCTCTTGCTTAACGCCCTTCTCTGAGACGTATGAGCTCAGAGGTTATATATTGATGGATATCAATCGCATAGAGTGAATTGCCTGTGTGGCATGCCTAAGTGGCAAATGATCAAGGCTTTTGTTGAAAAGCAGAGTCTTTTGGTTGATGATCAAAGCACCGCCTGTGTGGCATAGCTTTGTTTAGCGTTGATTCGCGAGCCTCACACCCCGGTTGTGAACTAGAAACGGGAGAGGACCTCAGGGAGGGCATGCATTTCTTTCTAGCTAGGGTGGTGTCAGTGACCTACCAGCCCTGACATTTATATTATCTTCACCTGGGTGGTTGTTGTTGTTGCGAGGCGCCTCGGATATATCAGTGACTATGTGGAGCTGATGGAGTCATTTGGCTCATTACGCCCTAAAGGGTGTGGAAACGCAGTGTTAAGGCATTTTAATCTATATCGGTGGATCGGCCCTGACGATCCAAGGGTCACTCGAGCTCTGATCCTGAGGCTCAGGCCAGAGAGTCTCGAATCGGTGAGGACTATCTTTTGCCTCGGTTCACAAATGGAAATCCAACTTCCAATACGTGACATTTGCGGTTTTGATTGTAGAACCTATTAATGGCGACATAGTGGTATGTGGCACTTATGCCGTCTATGATTGATACTTATGATTTAAATTGTTTTGACACTATACGCTTAAAGTAATAATAAAAGATGAAATTTCACGTACCAAGCATTCTTGGCTATTATAAGATAAAAACCCTATCCTCCGACTTGTGTTGCATTGTGTGATGGGACCTGGGTCTTATAATAGCTTCTTTATTCTTTATTTAGCATTGCGTTGTTGTTTTATGCACTGGTATCCTTGGAAAGAAACCCGTTCCGTGTTATACAGCGTGGTCCCTTGATTTACCTAACTTTAAAATAAAGATTAATAACTGTTTTAGTTCTCACACCATTCACATGACTAACCTGGAGTTTATTGTTTTAAACTAAACTCTGGGTGCTCCTATTTTCCTCACGGGCAGCTAGTAGTTTTGGTTTTGCAGATTTATATTCACAGGATCCTGATTTACAGCTGGACCGATATCCGGAAAGGTCTGTATCCGTATATCTCTTTCTGTTGTGCATTGTATTATTTTCCACTGCTATGTAATGTATTAAATCTCTGATAGTTTCTGATGTGTAATATTTATTCATACTCTATATATTCCTGTAATCTGGTGGAATTGTTGTAATAAACAATGAAATGTTCTTCTGTTTGCGTTCCAGTTTGTCGTGTTCTCAAAACAATCAGGGGTTTCGAACGGTCTTGGTCGATTTAGCGATTGATTGGGATCGAGCGAAATTCCCAATTGTTACAAAATGAGACATCGAAAACTGTTCCAATGGGTCCAGAATATAGGAATAACCCTAAAAATATCAGTTGTTGGGTTCAGAGAGGGATATAGAATCATGGAGTATTTTAAATTAAGGACACGGGATCAAAATTAATTTAAAATATAGTATCATTCCTTTGTTGTGTGGACATAAATAGAACAACAAGGAGGAAAAATTAAATGGCCATTCATTGTCAAACGTGGCTATCCCGGAAAAACCTCTCGTTTTCCCTTTTGTTCCTTAAACCCAAATAGATCTCGCGTATGCCAATAAAAAGAAAGAAGGGATTTTGGATTCGGATTCAAATATAAATAGAAGTGAACTGGAGTAAGCAACTAAAATCCTTGGCTCGAACTGAAACTCGCGATGATTTGGTTTGGAGGATTCAACATCCTTCGTACCTGGTGTGGTTTCAAGAGTTGCGGAAATACTGAAGGCGTAGTAGAGTTTGTTGTCAAAGGAGGATCTCGACTGGGATCATCGCAACTCGTGTTTTGGTTCATTGCTGAGGTCTCGACTTTTAATAACCATTAGAGTTCATCGCGATTTCGGTTATCGCAGATTTGTGAGGAGCTCGAAGTCGAAATTTAGGAAATGGAAGTCTTAATGGTTACTGTTGAAGGGTGCGATGGGATGAGGGATTGCGCCTGGGATTGAGCAGAGACTAAAAGGGGATCTCGACTTTGATGGGTGTACGATGGAAGGGACATTGTTGCTCCTAAAGAGGTCGACGCTGGTGAAAATGGACTACAGTACTTCGAATTGGTTGAAGTCGAAAATTTGAAGGGGGTTTTGTTAGTGCTGCAGTGGTGATGAACATAAAAAGAGATTAAGGTAATTAATTTTTAATATAATTTAGTTAATGATGTCTCAATACATTGTAAGTTACAATGCATATTATTTGTTTCATACAATAGCAGAAATTTGGAGAAGTGTTGACTGGAAAATGTTGTGATGGTTGTTGAACGAGCTGGACTAGAGTTCGATATTGGGATACGAGTGAATGGGTCTAATGGTTTGGAGTTGAAGTGAGGTAAACGTTTTAGATAATTTAAAATATCATAGAAGAATTTATTTACTTTTATGTTAAGTTTATTTAAATTAATAATCCTTTAATAGTCGAATAAAAATGAATAATCGTAGGGGTAAATTTATTCGAGACGACTCAAGCGGGTTCACAGCCATGGAATACACAGTCCAGGATTTGGTAAGGATGTTCCGAAGCCAGATTTAATTTAAATTGGGATACTCGACGAATTAAAGTCCTGGTGAGTAAATCTCACTCGTTAAATTATTTTTAGCATTACAAATAAATTGTTGATTTCTTTGATTGCATTTAAATATTACTGTGGCTGTTTAAATATATATTAGTTATTTAGGCTTGGTTATTATATATATATGGTGGTTGGATTGTTGCCGCAGTATCATTAGCGGATGTCCGCTGTACCATTAGCGGATGATTTCCCTATGCGCCCCACAAATATATATTAGTGGATGACCTTCTATACCACGATATCCTGCCTCGAAGCAGGATGGTATTATTTATGTTGACTAACATATGTGGAGGCAGGAAAATAGGTTGGAGGGATCCAACTGGATTCCTCAAAAATATATATTATCTGTTTGTTTATTTGTTTGCATATATACTGTCATATATGATGTGTTAGAAAATCTGTAATAAATAATTGGTTGTTTGTGTGTTTAAATACCACTAGGCCTAAGTGTTTGTTTATAAAAATATCATGGAAAGGATTTTGAGATTTAAAAGGAAAATTCTATTTTTCTAAAATAGAAATTTAAAATTCGAATGGAGTAACAATATTGACTTGTTTTGAATAAACAAAACAAGTATTGAAATTTATAAACGATGTTTATAAATAAAATAATACAGTAAACTGAAGTATTGAAATTTATAAAATAGGGTTTAGAAATTGAATAATACAGGAAAGGTAAGTGAATTTAATATAAATGGTGTTTGTAAATAAAAAGAAAAGATTATCATGTGGATAATTTAAACATTTTAAATTCAAATGTGAATTTAAAATGAGAACTTAGAATCGTTTCAAATAATAAACGATTAATTTTCTTCTGATATTCGGAATATAAATGGAGTTGAATAAATCCTTAGGATTTATGTTTGAATTCGACTATGTCGGATTTATAAAATAGATTATTCCCAAATAAGATATTTAAATTTAATTTAAATAGAAACTGAGATAAGACATGAAAATAGATTTTATAATTATATAAATAACTTATAATAAAATGAATTGAGTTTAAACAGATTGGAAACGGAAACTTGTTTTTAACTTTATAAAACAAGGAAGTTAAATTATAAACGACGTTTTTAATTTAGTAAGATAAATTATCATTAGACAAGTTAACAGTTAAAATTCAAGTATGAATTTATAAAAGTGAATTGAAAATCGATTTCAAAGAGTTTATAAGCGAGATAGAATTATATTTGAACATGTTATGTTCAAATATAAAAGTAAAACAGGAAAAGGAGTAAACTGGTAAGTTAATTAACGAGTTGAGTAAAAAAGAGTGTATTAAGTTGAAATGAATTAGAAATGTATGGATATACATGAGACAGGTTTGGAATGGAATGTTAGAAGAGATATAAATAGAATGCTCGACAAAAAGGTATGTATTTAAATTGAATATGAGATTTTTATGCGCTGTATCGGCTAGCCGCTTGGCTTTTCCTTTTTCTTTTTTATTGGAGAGGGCTTATGTGGCAAAGTTTGAATTTTTCCGGTAACCCCTTACAAAGGAGGTTATGGCGAATTTTTCCGGGAATTTAAGGAGTTAGAATATTTTTAAAAAGATTTGATAAACTAGAAATCAATATATATAGAATTCGATAATGAAACGAACTTAAAATAGAATATTATAAACGAAAAGGAATTTTATAAATAAAATCCTGGGAGATATACGTTTTAAAGTGATCGATGGTTTAAAAGCAAATGATTTGCAGATTTAAAATGATCGTGTTGATAAGAAGTTAATCAAATGGAGTTAAAGAAATAGAGTTGAGCAGAATTAGAAACTAACTGGAAATTAGTTGAGTTGAACGACTTTTTGAGTATCGATCTGATGTTGGTTTCGGCCTTCGGGGTTTATACTTAGGAAGTTGTTCTCTTACTAGTTTACAGTTAGAGTCTGATAGATATGGAAGAATAGTGATAGGTAAATATGCAATGGGAATGTTTTCCAGAGTTAATAACATATATTTTCTAAATATAGAGAATAAGAAAGTGTGAACATATATATATATATATATGTATATATATATGATTGATCGATAAAATTTCCAATTGGAAATAATGTTGTTGTGTGTACACAGACATTCTTCATTTGATAGTTAAATCACGAACTATCAAAGTTTTGACCATTTTTCCGTTGTTAATATGGAGAGACCGGTTGGATTATTATCCAAAGAACCACTCCATATTGGCAGTAGCATTGCGAATCAGATTATATGAAGATAATCGAGGACAGAGTAGAGTGCAAGGACTTTTTCTATTAATAGAAATTGTGCCTTCGGTTTTGTTCAGTCCCAGAACGAACGTATATGGACGAATGTCTGACAGAATATTTCCAATGATCACATTTTGGACTGTACAAATATATAAATGGTGGCAACGGATTTTTTTCCCGTAGCATAATATCCAGAATATATTTGTGTAAACCCAATTAATGATAATGGATCTGAAAATGTGGCATTCAAAGTAATTGTGTAATCAACGAGAGAAGTAATATTAGCCTCAGACCTCAACAACCGGGAAATGACAAAAATCGGGCAGCAGCATGGCTATGTGGTTAGCTCCCATTAGGGTGTATTATCACCTATCTAGAAATTCATCTAATTCCTTATTCTATTCGATGCAACCCCATTTGGGAAACGGTTGTTGATCCCAACCGTTGGTGAAATACATTCGATACACTCAAGCGAAACGAGTGGTCAGTCATGTGTGGCTAGGTTGCAAGATGTTCTTGTTGAACCCAGTGTATTCTCCTCTAGAGATACACTATCATAAGGTGGTTCCATAACATGTCATAGTTGGAAATCAAATCCCCATTAAGTGCTCGCGGTTTTGATTGTATATTATATATGCGGAATGTGAGATGCAAGTGTTCCACTAGATTTCTATTTATTTGATTTTGACATTATTATAATATCAAAAGAGTTTGATATAAAGATTATTTTGGATTCTCATAAGGGAAAACCCATTCCGTGTTATACGGTGTGATCTTATGAGTTATCGTTTATTTTCTCGAGCTGTTTTAAAATTGTTTGCTCATACCAGTCCCATGACCGACCCAGAGTTTATTTTGTTTTGTTTTCCCTAAACTCTTGGGCGCCCAAATTTGTACGGGCAGTCAAGTAGTTCAGGTATTCTCAGATATTTGGAGGATCTTGGAGCAGGAGGCTTCAACGTTAGTTATCTAGTGTTATTTCCGTTGTATTGTAAGTGTTTTACTCCGATGATATTGTTATGTATATACAGTCAAAATTTGTATTTCAAAAGTTGTTATATATTATATTTTATTCTGCTGTGATATGAGATTCTATGATATGTTTATGTTCTTCTTCTTCTATTCTAATTTTTCTTTCTTTCTATTTCTCATCCTTTAATTTCTTTCTATTAATGATTCGTATTTCTGTGCAGTTTGGGTTGGACGTGTGGTGTATTTGTCAACTCAGATAGTGCGGATCTGCGGGCCAATACAGATAGTGTTATGGTAGAGGAGACATTTGCAAATGGAAGCTCCTATTGGCCACTAGCCCCCGAAGCGGTTATGGTGAGCGATCTCGTAGCTTTAATTTAGGTTTTAACTGAGTATGAACCTGAAGCGGCTATGGAGAGACCGGATTCACCTTACCTACCACAACAAGTACCCCTCTTGTCATTTCTACCCCATCCATGACCGGAGGTAAATTTCTTTTGCCGTGCATCCCCGAGGATGACACAATTACCGAATTTGCAGACTAAAAAGTTGTGTTTTCAATGTACAACCCTTCTTGGACTGACCATCACATCGGGCCCTGCCCCCGTGGTCCCACAAACAACTGAACCTGGGCCAGGACCTACGACAGCGCAATTTGGAGAAGGCGACGATCAACTGGAAACCTACTCGGATTCTACTCGGACATAAGGTTAACTCCCAGTATGTTTGAGAGCCTTTTGGAAGAAGGAGAGGTGGTTAACGGGAAAAGTTCCCATACCAAAGGTCCGGTGGAAGCCGATGTGCCCTCGATGGCAGCCATGGTGGAGATGCAACAAGTCAACATGGTGGCTGAGCGTGAAGAGGTGGAGTAGAAGCAGAAGCATGATGAGGCTTCCAGGAAGGAGGTCATAATGAAAACCAGACAGGATTTTGAGGCGAAAGCCATTGAAACGGTTGCGAAGAGGAAGGCCAATGAGGAGGCCGAGAAGAAGAGGGCTGATGATGAGTCCAGGAAAAAAAGGGAGGACGAGGAAGCCCGGCAGAGGGCTACTAATTCCCTTAAGAAAACCAAGGCTGGTGTTGTTACGTCGGATAAGTCCCTAAAGCTTGCTGAGCGTCGTGCTTCCAGAGAGGCCAAGGAACGGGCTGAGCAAGAAGGCACGAAGAACCAGAGAAGAGTGGCGCTGTAGTATGCCTTGCTGCCGAAAGTGCCCCTATTCCTACGCTGCATACCGTCCTTGTTGATATAACCTAGATATCTAGCGGTGAAGGTGCGGACGAGAAGCGTCTTTCGGCTTCTCATGAATCAACCACTTGTCAAAAGGGCCGAGATGGAAGGAGTGGGTCTGGTAAGAAGAGGCCCAGTGCGAGGGATGAACCGTCGAGCACTGAATCTGCAAAAAAAGAACAAGCACAATAAAAAAGAATAAAAGACACGATTAGTGTTAGCAACTTAAGTAGAAGTTACCATTTATTTTGGTAGTATAGGATGTTAGTTTACGCGAGTATGACCCTTGTTCTCGGTTTTTCAAGACATGGTGTGGTTTTCATGTACACCCTGTCATTAGAAAGATGTTAGACACGTAGTTTGTCTTAAGGGGTGTGTGTGTATGTTGAAAAGGAATATGAATTAGTAAAGTTCATGATTTGTGTTGAGTGTTCGGATGTTCTTCTTATGTTTTCTGGCGTCCCGTACTTGCATAAGCATACTTATCGGTACTCTTTACAAAAAAGCGATTGTGTACCGCGCTCTGGGCCAATTATTCTAGAGTGATGTGAGAAAGTGCATGCTTCTAGTAAGTTTCCCTCAGCTCAGGAAACCCGTAGTTTGCGAAGCCAGGCTGAGTGCCTGCTGTTTTGGGTTGCCCGGGGTTAGTCCCAAGTGTAGCGAAGGCATAGGGTGTCGCATTTTGCAGTACGCCTTGTGTGTGACTCTTCTGTCATTCATCGGGTTGAGGCAAGTCGCAGGCGTCGTTTATTCGCATGAGAAGAGAAGCCAAGATCATCAGCCCATAGGGTCCGATCGTGGCCATGGGCTACCCCATAGCCTTGAGAGCTTCGGGGAAGAAACGATTTAAGGTTTGGTCTCAGTGTTGCGCCAAGATTCGACCGATACCCATAGCCGAGGGAGAGATTTACATCACTACTGCCTAGCTGTTGGGTGGCCCCAAGCCTCTTGGGACTTGTGCGTGGAACGATTTATCCTCGGTCTCGGCACGGGGCCGAGATTTGAGTTTGTGGTTATTTATACTCGGTCACGCCATGGGCCGGCGACTCGAGTAGCATTGCCGGCTCCCGTGCTCGGGGTGCCAATCGTAGCCATTGTGTTTTGGCCTCGAGGTCAGCTCGAGACTCAGAAGATGGTACCAACTCCATGCTCGGAGGCCGATACGACAACCGACAGTTTGAACGTTGGCTAGTTGTCAGGATTAGTCAAATGTGTCGTGCACGGAGTAAACATAAATAGGAAGAGATGGGAAGTTCAACGTCATTTCCACTAATAACTTTGACAGTAATAACCTTTATAGTGCGTTGAATTGTTTGAAAACAAAACATTATTGGAAAGCTTAAATAACCATGCATTATGATATGTAAAGTAGCGACAGAGATGTTCATTGTTCCGTGCCCTTGGGAGTTCAGCTCCGTCCACGGTTGCGAGTTTGAAAGATCGATTTCTGAGCTTCCATTATATGGAGTACGGACCTTCCCAATGAGGGGCGAGGCCTGTTGGTGGAGGAAAGATCCGTTTTAAGATGAGGTTACCGATGTTGAGGTCCATATGACGGACCTTGGAATTGAAGTATCAGGCGACTCGTTGTCGTTGGGCAGCATCTCAGAATCAACTTTGTTCCTTTTTCTTCCAACAAGTCAAGTGATCCTAAAATTAAATCATGGTTTGTCCTTGGATCGAAATAGGTGACTCGATGAGATGGAAGATTGAGTTCAATAGGAATGATGACTTCTGATCCATAGGCAAAGCCAAAGGGAGTGTGTCTGGTGGTTGTCTTGTGGGTGGTTTGGTATGCCCATAGGACTAGAGGAAGTTCGTCCACCCACATGCCCCCAGCCTTTTTCTGGCACTTCTTGATGACGGACTTAATACTTTGTTAACTACTTTGACCTACCCATTGGCTTAGGGATGAGCCACTGCTTAGAATCTCTTTTCGATGTTGTGCCGCTGGTAGAAGGCTTTGAATTCGGTGCTCTCGAATTGAGTGCCGTTATCAGAAATGATAGTTTGAGGGACCCCATATCGATTAATGATGTTGTGTACAACGAAGTTGATCATCTTTTTGGTGGTGATTGTGGTGAGAGCTTTGGCCTCTGCCCATTTGGTGAAATAATCAACTGCGATGACGGCATATCGTGCCCCGGCTCTCGCCATTAGAGAGTTCCAATGATGTCGATTCCCCATATGGTGAAAGTCCATGGGCTAATCATTTGTGTCAGCTCTGTAGACGGGGCTTTCAGGATCTTTGAGAAGTGCTGGCAATTGTGAGCACAGTCTGCGGCGCCTTGATCGAGCGTGGGCCAATAATAACCATGTCTAAGTATTTTTTTGGCCAAGGTTTGCCCTCCAGTATGGTCGCCGCACTCCCCTTCATACACATCGGTTAAGATTCTGATGGCGCCATGATTGGCTATGCAATTGAGCAATAGGACAGAGAAACCTCTACGGTAGAGCACCCTATCCATAAGAAGATAGCGAGCCGATTGGAGGTGAGCGCTCGTCTTTCCTTATAGCTCCCCGAATGGGTCCGTGTTGTAGGTAATTCTTGATTGGTGTCATCCAAGATTCAGGTTCGGGTTCGGCTTTTATGGCCGCCTTAGTTTGAATCGGTTTAATACTGGGGGATCTGAGCACTTTGACGGGGGAGAATCCCAAGAGTTATGGGTCCTCAGAGCTTACTAGCTTCGCTAGTGAATCTACTTTTTCATTCTGCTCTCGGGATATATGAGTGTTGACGAAGTGGTCGAGGTAAGTGAGTAATTTTCTGAACCTTGGTTAAGTACAAGGCGAGTCGTTCCCATTTAGCTTGATATTCCCCTTGTACTTGACGCACTATGAGTTGTGAATCAGAGAAAATTTGTATTGTCTTTGGTTTAAGCTGGATCGCGATTCTAAGTCCGTCTATTAAGGCCTCATATTCCGCATAGTTGTTGGTAGCAAAGAAATTTAGTTTTAGTGCGTAGCACATTGGGCGTTCCTTGAGGGTGTTGAACACGGCTCTGGCACCAGAGCATTTGTTGTTGGAGGGCCCGTTCACGAACAATTTCCATATGGTGTTGAGAGCTTCCGTTTTTCTGCAAGAGTCTCCTTGGGGGCAGTGAATTCTACTATGAAATCAGTGAGAGCCTGAACGAGTATGGCTCAGCGAGGGACGAATGTTATCTCAAATTAGCTTAGCTCTATACTCTACTTCAATAGTCGTCCAGACGCTTCAGGTCGCTGCAGGACCAGTCGTAGTGGTTGATCGGTGAAAACCTTTAGAGGATGAGACCGGAAGTATGGTCGAAGCTTTCGAGAGGAGATTAGCAAGAAGAATGTCAGCTTTCGCAGCTTCGGGTAATTCTTCTCTACCCCTATCACTCATTTGGTTATGTAGTAGATGGGGCGTTGGATGCGGTCCTCGAGGCGGTTTAACGTCGGGCTGATTGCCTCCGTAGAAACAACCAAATATACATATAAGTCCTCATAGTCTACGGGCTTAGGTAGGATAGGTGATCGCTGATATACATGTAAAAGTTTATATTTTATCCACTTATTTATCTTATTTTATATTTAAAATAATTGATATTGTGTATTTATAGCTATGTTTTCATATTGTTGATAAAAAGCATGGTTTAAAGCATTTGATGGATAAAGCATGAAGAATTTACTTAAAAAGAATGAAGTTTAAAATTACTAAAGCTTGAAGATTTTAAAGCTTGAAGAACGGTTGCAAATAGAGTTCAGTTAGGTAGATTTGGCTCATTAAAGACTCATGCTGCGTTCACATTGGCTCATTTGCAAGGCCTCTCACTCTATACCTGCGTTCACACGGGCTTATGTGTTATTTGGGCTAAATCTTTAGTCCTACATTATTTAATTAGCCAATTAGTCTTTGTCATATCAGCTATAAATACACTTGTATCTAGTTCATTTAAAAACACATTGGGTCTTATTCAGTAATCATTCTCTAAGAATAAAATCATTCTTCTTCCTTTCTCTTTACTTTTTATTATATTTTATTTATGTTGTTTATTTTCTGTTTCTCTTCTTCTTTAGCTATGTCTAGCTAATCTCCTTTAATTAGGGGTGATGACGCTTAGATTAGATTCAATACGAACCACATAGCCAAAGAGATTAGAACTTCATGTATATAGATCTGAATCTGAACCAAGGGTTAGATCTGAACCTTAATATTCTGGGACGTTTAAGAGCTATGCTCCTTCATAAGGTGTTAGCCCACTTTGTGAACTGGGCAACACAAAGTCGAGATGTGAAACATTGAAGAACTTGGAAAGCATTATAGCGGGTCGGATCGGAGAGATGTAGCGGGTCGGATCGGAGAGGTTTTGCTGTTCGGATCGGTGAGCTGTTATTGTTGGAATCAGAGAGGCACTGCTGTTCGGATCGGAGAGCAACCTACTGCTAGTTGGAGCGGAGGGCTACCAGCTACAGAGACGGATCGGAATGGAGTAAAAGTGGATGAAGACTTAGCCTTGGGACAATCCAGATCGGATCGGATACCCCGATCCGAACCCCTCTTGCACGCTCCTCCGATCCGAACCCATATTCCACATCACACTCCTCCACGATCGCCTGAATATGCAGAGCTGGTATGACCAGTTCCTGCCCACAACGTCCACCGCTCTGATGCGTTGTCAACACTGAAATCCATCCGAACCCGAGACTGATGGGATGGAAGACACGTGGCTCCGATCCGGGTCGGGTTCTGAGCAAATTTTCACCTATAAATACCCTGTCTGGAGACAATAAAAATGATCTTTTTTTTGGCACTTGGGGAGTTCAACCACTTTCATAAACCGAATTCCAGCATTCCCGGATAATCCAAATCTTTTTTCAACATTTGTTTTGAAACATTTGAGTGAATGTATGTGAGTTGTGAGTGAAATTGAGTGAATATCTCATTGTAATTGCAACTCTATCGTCGGGAATAGTGATTGACAAGTGGACATAGGCTCTTTAACGCCGAACCACTATAAATTCTGTGTCTCCATTTTACTTTTGATCTTATTTCATTCTTCTTTTAGTCAGTTTGGGTGTTAGAACCACTTTTTGGTCTAACATTTTGGTGCTTTCACTGAGAACCATCTGAATTCTTTGTTTTTCGGGATTATCGTTCTACTTTTTGGACCGTTGAGTTCAAAGAAGTTAATCCTCAAGTTTCGACGCTCTTGAATATTTGTTGAATTGATTGTTGAAGAGCTATGGCCAAAGGAAAAGGTAAGGAAGTTCAAACTAGTCGAGGAAACGGAGTTGGTGAAGATCAGCAAAATGCAGTTGTGACAAGGTCTCGTGGGCAGAGCTCAGTAGCAGGACGGACTGATACCGGAAATCCGAACCGCACTCAGGGGGAGAGCTCGGATCCGATCCGGGTAGGAGAATCTGAAGCAGTGCATTCCCCCAACCTGAACCGACCCGAGCAGCTCGCCCTACACCGACCCGACCTGGCTTTCCAGCTCCGACCCGAACAGGCTTCCCAGCTCCGACCCGACCCGATTTCCCATCTCCGAACCGACCCGACACTTGGTGATGTTGGAACCTCTACTCGAGCCCCCACAAATGCTCCGATTCCAGCCACCAGGGTCAATGATCAGGTCAATCCATCCGCACCTATTACTCAAGGAGATTTCTCGCACCTACTTGACATGCTTAAGAGTACTAGGGAGGCTATGAAAATCCACGAGCGTACCAATCTCATGATGCAAGAAAACATGAGACTCATGAGCAGGGAAATTAGCGAACTCCGTAGACAGAGAACCCCATCCCCGGTTCGCCACACACCAATGGATCAGTCTTTTTCTTCCGAGGAAGAATGGCCCCGTGAAAGAAGGCCGCTCGAACGACCTCAGAATTTGGAGCAACTGACGTTCGGATCTTTGGGGTCCCGAGAGGATATTGCACGAGCACTAGGAAATAATGATCCAAGCTTGAGAGACCCTAACCTTACTAATCCCACTCAGGGGCAGATGCTCCAGCCCCTTCCTCCCGAGATCGACCGGGAGCGTAGGGAACGAAGTAGAGCAGAAGCAACTCAAAGAAGAAGGGCATCTCCTGAACAAGAGCCCAGAAGGAACCCGGATGCCAGGGCCAGGGAACCTGAACGACCCCTGACTAATGCCGACGTACAGGCAATGGTACGCCAGATTATGTCCGCAAGCCGGAACTATACCAATGAAGATTATGGCATTGAGCGAAGCCATACTCCTTTCACTGACGACATCCTCAATTTTCAGTTTCCCCGACGTTTTAACCAGCCGCAGATGGACAAGTACAATGGAAGAACCGATCCGGGACAGCATTTGATGCGATACTCGTGGCTCATGAATGTTGCTGCTGCTCCTGACGCAGTGAAGTGTAAAGCATTCCCGATCTATTTAGAAGATGTGGCACTGCTATGGTTTACCCGACTTCCCCCTCGTTCGATATCGAATTACAGGGAATTGAGTGAACGTTTTATGAATCAGTTCCGACTCCATACCCGAAAGTCTAAGAGTGTTATTGAATTATCAAGAATTAAGCAGGCGCCAGGAGAGTCTTTGAGGTCATATCTCGACCGTTTCAACTTAGCTGTGACTGAAGTTAGTGACCCGCATGAGCCCACCATCTTGATGGCTTTGATGGAAGGAGTCGATCCTGACTCCGAGTTTGGAGATTACCTTTCTGGAAAGACACCCTCCACGAGAGAGTTATTTTATGAAAAAGTCGATATTCACTTAAAACGAGAGGAGGCCAGGGCAAACCGAAAGAGAAAGTCTGAAGCGGCTTCAAAAGAAAATGTTCAGAGTAACGTCGCCGTGAAGCAGTCTGGGGAAAGTTCCGGAAAAGTTGAAGTGAATGTGTGAAACAAGAGTGGAAACGACAATTCTGGAAACGGGGGCAACAACAATAACCGTAACGCGAATGGTAACAGAAGAAATAGAAGTAGGGGAAGTGATCCAAACAAAAGACCCCGATTTCAGACTTATGAGAATTATACATCGTTGAATGACACTCTGGAGAACATTTACTTGGATACATACAATGTTTTGCAATATAAAAGACCGCCACCTCGCGACTCAACGGAGAAAGAAATGGCAACTGGGAAGTTTTGTTTGTTTCATGGAACTCATGGGCATTCAACCAATGAATGTCGACATTTGAGAGACGTGATTGAGAAGCTGCTGCGCGAAGGGAAACTGGATGAATATAAGGTTGCCCCGAGGGACAGGGGGCAAGGAGAGCAGGCTCCAAAACAGATTCAATCTGCTCCCAAGCCTACGGCACAGCAGAAAGGCAAGGGAATTGTTATCAACTCCATAGTGGGTGGACCCCACCCAGCAATCCGCAGTTTTAGAGCGATGGATCAATATGTAAATGCTGCCAAGCACGTAGATGTGGATGAATGTGATGATTTGGAAGATATCGCTCCCATAAAACAATAGAAGACAATGTTTGACGACGTGGTATTCCGTAGCAGAGATAATACTGGGATCCAGTCACCTACCGATGATCCGTTGGTCATTGCTACCACCATTGGGCCGGCCTTGGTTCATAAGGTGTTAGTAGACAACGGAAGCTCTGTTAATATTTTATTTAAAAAGTCATTCGATCAGATGAAGCTTGAATCTGAAGATTTGAAGCCATGCGAAGGTTGGATCCGAGGCTTCAACGGGGCGTCGACAGCCCCAATGGGGTACATAGAATTGCCCGTAACCTTGGGACAAGGAGAACGCCGAAGAGTACGGATGCTTCAGTTCATAGTGTTGGACGTAGATTCGCCTTATAATGCATTTTTGGGAAGGCATGGTCTTGCTGAGTTCAGGGCTTGCATCGCCCCTTGGTGTTTATTGCTTAAGTTTCCAACTGAAGCCGGAACTGGAGTAATGAGAGGGGATCAAGTCTCCGGACGGGCCTGCTATGTTGCCGAATTAAGGATGTTGATGAAAGGACTTAACATTGAAAGTAAAGATGCCTCGCCTCCTCCAAAGGAGGGCTCGGCGTAGCAGTTAGAGGGATCGGCCCCGAAGGAGTTGCCCAAAGGAACGCCTGAAGACCTGGATCCCAGAAAAGACGAGGAACCAGAGACTAGAAATACAACTCCTAATGAAGCGACAGTGGACATTCCTATTGATGAAGCTGATCTAACAAGAGTTTTGAAGATTGGATCTCAGTTGGATCCACGTCGGGCCGAAGAACTAACGGACTTCTTGAAGGCAAACTTGGACGTGTTTGCCTGGACCCACGCTGACATGTGTGGGATATCGCCATCCATCATAAGTCACTCACTAAATGTAAACCCGAAACACCCGCCCGTGAAGCAAAAGAGACGTATGCTGGGCCCAGAGAGGTCGGCTGCTCTCAAAGAAGAAGTGGAGAAGCTGAAACAGAACGGATTTATTCGAGATTCGACATATCCCGACTGGATATCGAATCCCGTCTTAGTAAAGAAGCCGAATGGAAAGTGGCGGACTTGCATTGATTTTTCAGATTTGAACAAAGCTTGCCCGAAAGATAGTTTCCCACTTCCCAGGATTGACCAGCTTGTAGATTCGACAGCGGGACATGAACTTCTCTCTTTCATGGATGCATATTCCGGATACAACCAAATTCCTATGCACGTGCCAGATCAAGAACATACGAGCTTCATTACAAATTTGGGGTTATATTGTTATGTTGTAATGCCATTCGGATTGAAAAACGCCGGAGCCACTTATCAGCGCTTAGTAAACAGAATGTTTTATAATCAAATAGGGAAGACTATGGAAGTTTATGTAGATGATATGCTTGTCAAATCGAAACAGTCCTCCCGCCATACGCAAGACTTGGCAGAAATGTTCGGTATCCTACGAAAGTATCGGATGAAGTTGAATCCTTTGAAGTGTTCATTTGGAGTGGCATCGGGAAAGTTTCTAGGCTTCATTGTGAGCTCCCGAGGAATTGAAATCAATCCCAGCCAAATAGCAGCGATTAGAAACATTGAAGAGCCGAGAAGAATTAAAGATGTCCAAAGTCTTGCAGGGAAAGTAGCCGCGTTGAGTAGATTTTTCTCCAAAGCCACAGACAAATGCGTCCCGTTTTTTGATTTGATTAAAAGGGGAAAGAAGAACTTCGAGTGGACTCCGGACTGTGTTGCAGCCTTTCGAAATTTATTGGAACTACTAGAAAAACCGCCGATTCTGTCAAAGCCAGTAGATCACGAAGAATTGTTTGTTTACTTGGCAGTCTCGGCTCACGCTGTTAGCACAGCCTTGGTTCGAGAAGAAGACAAAGTGCAAAGGCCAGTATATTATGTAAGCAAGAAATTGGCAGCGGCAGAACGCAACTACCCAAAGATTGAGAAGCTCGCTTACAGCCTCCTAATTGCATCCCGAAAACTTTGTCACTATTTCCAAGCTCATCCAATAACCATATACACTGACCAGCCTCTGAGGCAGGTGTTGCAGAGACCCGAAGCATTGGGAAGGTTGATCAAATGGAATATAGAATTAAGTCAGTTTGATTTAAATTTTCAGCCACGAAGGTCGATCAAGGGGCAAGCTCTGGCAGACTTTATAGCAGAGTTCACTATCCCAGAGGAGGAAGTGATCGATGACAGGGTGGTCAAGTCCGAAGATGAGTTAAAGATAGATTCATGGAAGCTATACACAGATGGAGCCAAAAACGACCGAAGGTCCGGAGCTGGAATCGTCTTAGTTACTGCTGAAGGGCGGTCGTTATATTACGCTCTACGATTAGAATTTTCGGCGACTAACAATGACTCTGAATACGAAGCCCTGATTGCCGGGCTGAAGCTTGCTAAAGACCTCAGAATAAAAATGTTGGACATATTCTGCGACTCCAAAATCGTTGTTTGCCAAGTGCGAAAGGAATTTGTGGCTCGGGGACCTCGACTCATCGCCTACCTCGAGAAAGTGGAAAAGCAGTTGAGCAACCTGGAGCGGTACAGTATAACGCATATCCCAAGAGCCGAAAACCAGAAGGCAGACAGGCTGGCAAAGCTAGCTAGTTCCGACAACCCAGAGGAAATTGAAATAATTCCAATTGAAACGTTGAAATCACCAAGCTTTGAATCGATGGAAATTGAGTTCGCTTTCGAAGCGGAACCGGAGAAGGAGTCATGAATGACCCCAATTAAGAACTTCCTTAAGAATGAGACACTCCCATCAAAGAAGAGTGAGAGAAGGGCTATAGTTCACAAGGCTACCAGATATGTCCTACAAGATGATACTCTTTATAGGCAAGGATTTTCTATGCCCCTGTTACGATGTATAGCACACGACGACATCAGACGTGTACTAAGAGAAGTACACGAAGGTGAGTGTGGAGATCATACAGGAGGTCAGACTTTAGCGAAAAAGATATTGCGGTATGGATACTTCTGGACCACAATTAATAAAGATGCAGCTGATTATTCACGACGCTGCGATAAGTGCCAGAGATTCGCCAAAATCCCCAGAGCACCGTCGACCCAACTCAAATCGATGGTGAGTCCTTGGCCTTTTGCCACGTGGGGAATTGATATCATCGGAGTTCTACCGATTGCTAAAGGAGGAGCGAAATATGCAATAGTCGCTGTGGACTATTTTACGAAGTGGGTGGAAGCTGAGCCCTTAACCAAGATCACGGCGAGAAAGGTGATAAGTTTCGTGGTTAGAAATATTATACGCCGATTTGGGATCCCAAAGACCATTATAACTGACAACGGAACCCAGTTCGATGGTACTGAATTCAGAAATTTCTGCCAGAAATATAAGATCGACAAACGGTATACTGCGGTTGCTTATCCGCAGTCGAACGAGCAAGTTGAAGCAATAAACAAAGTTATAAAATCCATCCTCAAGAAACGGTTAGAGCGCGCAAAGGAAAAATGGGTTGACGAATTGCCCTTAGCTTTGTGGGCATATCGAACAACATTTAAGACCGCTACTGGTCATACCCCTTTCTCTCTCTTTTGGTTCAGAAGCAGTAATTCCAGTAGAGCTTGAAGTTCCTTCCCACCGGGTGACGTATTATGACCCGATGACGAATTGGGCACTCTTACTCGAGTCTCTTGATGAAATCGAAGAAAAAAGGGATGAAGCGGATTTGCGTGCGGCAAGACATCGACGTCAGATGGCACGCTATTACGACAAAAAAGTTCGCCTTAGGACTTTTGAACCAGGAGATTTGGTGCTAAAGAGAGTCTTTCCATCCCTTCCTCACCTCGGTCCAAAGTGGGAAGGACCCTTTGTCATCCAACGGAAACTTGAAAAAGGAACCTTCAAGTTAACGACCGTAGATGGCGAAGAAGTACCTAGGGCATGGAATGCCCAACACTTGATGCGATATTTGGATTAGAAATGTTGTACTCTTTGTTATTTTTCTTATGAACTCTGTAAAAAGGCACGACTTGCCTTAGGAAAATCTGATGATATGAATAAAGGACTATAAAGTGGATGTAGGCTACGACTTAGCCGAACCACTATAAAAATATCGTGTGTCATTTACTTTCATGCATTATATATATACCTTCATTTACTATTCTGTTGCGATTATGGAATATAAGATGATTTAAAACCTGAAAGGTTGAAAACAGTTTATACGCAAGAAAAAGCACAATGACTATTTGTGCGACAAGACATAAAAGAATGGGAAAACGACATTCTTAACTCTAACTCTCGAGAATTGAGAGAGAGTATAAAAGGACGGGAAGACGACGTCCTTTGAGGCGTGAAGGTGCACCCAGACAAGAGACCGCCTCAGTAAGAACTCAAACCTGAGCATAAGACAGGAGAGTATAAAAAAAAGGCCAGAAAAAACGACAGGCATTGACGACACAGAAAATGCAATCCCGTCAGAAAATCGGGGACATTTAGACTACTTGATTAAGTCTTGAATAGTTTTTTGAGATCGACTGGGGGCATATATGTATACACATATTTCCCCTACCATAACTTCATTACACAATTATAGTAAAACATGCATTCTTACATAAGTGCAGAATTAATGGCTAACAGACATTGCAGAAAATGAATTATTTTTTATTTACGAATAAATGAATTTGTACAGGAAAATAGCCAAAAAGAAGGTGCAAGAGCCACCCTTATAGCAGCAATTGTTGGTTTACCAAATGCTAAAACAAAGCAAGACAACCCACTATTTAGATTTTGAGTGAGGCTTGGACTTCTTGGCGGCTTTCTCTGCATCCTTTGCCTCTTTCTCGGCCTCCGTCAAGATGCGCTTTGATTTTTTTCTTTCCTGAAGATGCGGCGCTGGAATCGGTTGACTTCTTCCCGGAGGGCGGAGCGCTGGAATCAGGAGAAGATTTTTTAGCGAGTTCTTTGTAATAGATCTAGTTGAAAGCTTAACAACTAACCTTGATCCCGCATCCACAACTGCGAGAGGCTTGAGGATTTCAGGGTCTAATTCTTCAGCTTTTAACTGCAAGCGTTTATCTTGGTCAGCTTTCATTGCAGCCAAAGTAACATCATCTGCACTTTTCGACTCCTCGACTATGGCCACCTCTGGATCTTCCTCATGCCCTCCGTCGCCGCTATTATCCTTTAAGGCTGCTATCATTTCTTCATCACGGGGAGTGTCAGCCTTAGACGGTTCGCTTCCTTCTCCCAAATCTATAGGAGCAGCCTTGTCCTTCCCCCCTTTTGCCTTCTCCGTAGGCTCTGCCCCAGAGGCGGCTCCCTGAGTCACATCTGTCTTTCCGGATGGCTCAATACCTACAGAGTGAGAAGCAACAGTTATCAACTCAGGAGAAAATAATGGGTTTTTCATCGATTTCTCAATCACGTGGCGAAAGGTAGAAATAGCCTTGACCAATTGAGGAGAAAATGTAGGGATACCTTCCGAAGACTTCTCGGCAGGGGTAACTGCTGTCTCTGATGCCATTTCGGGGATAGGGGATTGCAGAGTTGTTCGAGGGATTCCCGGGTTTTCAGGATCATACCCCTCTACTTCAGAAGTTGCGGGGGCAGTAGAAAAGGAACTAGCCTCGGGAACGTTCTTCTGTTTAGTCCTCCGCCTCTCTTCTTCCATAGCATCAGCAATGAGGCGGCGCCCTTCAGCTAGGCGTTCTGGCTCATCATCCCTTAAGTATTTCTCCATCAGCTTGCCTTCATCGATGGAATCAACCTTGAGCTCCTCCTTTTCCCACTCAACGATCTGACTCCATACTTGGACTAGAGTAGATGGATAATCCTCAATCCAAGAAATGTTCCGGTGACGGATGATATGTGCAAAGAATTCAATCATTAATTCGCCAAACCCCTGAATCTCTACCTCCGCCTCTGACAATTGTTTGCGGGCCTCCTCAGCGGATTTGATAGCACATTCGACGTTACCCTCCGCCAGGGCAGCTCTGTTCTCCGCCTCCATTAGCTTAGAAGCCAAGTCAGCATTTTTCTTTTCTAGCTCAGCATTCCTCTTTGCTAACTCGGCATTTTTCCGTTCAAGGTCAGCGTAAGCAAGGCGCGTTTTAGCGGCATCTGACTAGCTTGCTCTTTTAACTCAGAACGCTCTTGAGTGTGAGATTCAAGCAAATCATGATAACGTTTTTGCATATCTTCGAATTGTTGTTTGAAACTAGTAGCGTCCCTTTGAGCAACAGCAAGCTGGGCCTGTGTGTCCTCCAAATCTTTTCCTATACTCTTTAAGGCCTTTGCATCTTCTTCCGCGGTTTTTTGCATCGAATCAGCATTCGTGATTAGAGTACGAATGATTCTGGAAAGGTTGCGTGAATATTTGAACATTTCAGAATACTGTTTTTCGATCGCATCTATCTTTGCTTTGGCCTCATCTGCCCACCTGGAAGAAATAGGCTCGAGGGCAGGTAAAAAAGTCAAGTTCTCGAAGTAATGTTCGGGAAATTGCTCCTCCAAATACGCCCGCTTGATTGCGGTTTCAGCATCTAGTGGTGGAGGGGCGGGGATCGTCAACTCAGTATCCCTGTGCGTGGAGGGTTCAATAGTTTCTTTATCTGTTCTAGGCCGTTTAGCAGGGACTTTGCGTTTACTTCGCGACTCAGTATCTTTTGGCGGGCTTCTCTCCCTGCTGCGCTTTTCTTGAGAAGAGGTGGAGTCTTTTGGTTGCGGCATGTCCTCTTCCCTATGACCTTGATAACCTTTATATCTCTCTGGGTCCGACCGAACGGGAGAGCGAGAACGCGAGGTTCGAGAGCGATAGGGTTCAAAAGGCCTTCTCTCCTCCCTACTGCGATCGTCGCGGCGATCATACTCAGTATCATGAGGTGGATTAGACATGCTGCGACGGAGCTTCCTGATATCATAGTAAGATCGGGACATCGTGCCTGCACAATAAGACAAATGAAATTCAGAATCAATAGTTTCACAGAGAGAGGTGCAATGAGTGGTAATGCTATAGTGTAAAGTGTGTCCTAAGTGGTGTGTTTCCCCCCAACCAACCCGAGTCCGAAGCTAGACTAGTACGGGCATGCTCTTTGGCCTTAGCAGGAGTGGTCTCTTCAGAAGAAGTGAAAACTAAAGGATCCTTCCTAAAATCCTCTGAAGTGTATATAGTTTCAGGTAAGGGGAGATCCCTCAAACCCTGAAATAATGGGTCATCAGCACTAGGGACATCTCCCTCGGAAGCATCAATTGGCGACTCTTTGGAAGACGTTGACCTTTCTGGAGAAATGGCATCCTCAGGAGCAGTATACCCTTCGCGATGCTTTTCGTCCAAGTTAGCCAATTCATCATCTTGAGTAGAAGATGGAGAAGGTGTAGTTTGAAGAGGCACTGTAGGAGCTCCCGAACCTTCTCCTGTCTCTGGGACTACATCCACTGGAGGAATATATACGTATGGAGCCGTCCCATGACCGATACTACGAGTAACAGATAGCAGCCCATGAAAATGGAGATATTCGTCCTTAAGGACTTCATTAATAGTCAGGAACTTATGATCGCCATTAAGGAGCTGGTGCATCCGGTCAAAGAACACCTGGTCTGATATTTGTTTTGGGTTGTCAACTGCAAACAAAAAGAAAAACGAGTTAAGGCGATGACTTGAATGTATAGAGCCAAGATTTAGAAAATCAGTGCTTTACTTGATTTCGTCCACCTCCTGGCACACCCAGGCTGTCGCTTCACATAAAACCATTCCAGTCTGGAATCTCCAGCTTTACTACTGAATGGCACTGAAATTATCTTCCTCTTAGGGACAGACTCAAAATAGCAGAAAGGAGTTTCTCGAGTCTGATGCTTGAAGTTGTAGAAGAAATGAACGTCATCGAAAGTGAGCTCTATGCCTAAGATCTCACGGTATGCTATATATAAGGTGTGTAAGTAAGCATAAGAATTGGGATGCAGCTGCATGGGGGCAATCCGCATTTGTCTTAGAAAATCAACGATGAAGGGAGAAAATGGAGGGATAGCACCGACCATGCACATCAACCGAGTGATTGCCATATATCCTTCTGGAGGGTTGTGGGGACGGTCAGATCTTGAAGGCACTAGAGTGTTGTAACACCCCGTGTCCGTTAGTGTCACTCACAAAGTGAATGCACTAACTTCTGTGGAGCATTATGGGTAAAAGATGCAGATAAATTACAAGACAGACAAACATTAAACAGCGGAAATTAAAATTTTGCTTTATTTATAAAATAGTTTGTACAAGATTGCTTTACAATATCAGAGTATCATCTGTCTTTACAAAATAAAGAAGCATAAAAAAATACATTTGTATTCCCCAATACAGCATGAGCCAGCCATAGCAATAGAAAAGAGAATCCAAGCAAAACTTCCACAAATCTTCGAGCTTGGAAAGAGCAGCGGTCCAATCTAACCTGAGCTGTACTATTCCCTCCTCAACTACCTGGGGGGGAAACGGAAGGAAAGAAGACGAAAGAAAAGTAGAGTCAGACATAAAGCCTGAGTAAGTCTAGTGACTATTCAGTCTATGGATAAGAAAAAGAGCATGATAAGTATAAACTGGAAATGGGAAAGCACCATAAACTAAGTTAAGTTGTCTAGGACCGAATCTACTATCGTACCCCATACTAATCTCTGCACCACCTAACTAGTGTCCAAAATAGTAATGTTAACGTGATCCCAATTCTGGTTGTTTCGGTTGCCTTCAGGCATACATTTATTATTTATTACCTAGATCTAATCTAGGGTTTCTTATCAAGTGCTTTCTAGCTTCTACTAGAGTTTTACGCTATCTGCTGAATGCTTCTTGGATTCGGGTTTGATGCCACCAAGGTCTAACTAGGAATTATGCATCCGATCGAACGATGCCCTTTAGTCTAGGACACACTACCTAGAGTGGTATATGTTCCTAGACTTTCCCCACGCATGTATCGCGAATCGTTATCGCTTGTCTAGATGCACATGTCCTGTAATGTGCTACCCGAGTTCCGTTGTCAGGGCTACTCTAGAAATACGGAACTCGGTCGGGAGCTTTCAATATCTACTGATGCAGATGCTAAGGTCTGTTTTTCTAGTGGCTATGGTCCCACTCGACCCCTCCCTCAACTAATGGAAGGCACCCTTGTAAAATGAGAACTGTACGAAGGCCCCTATCTGCCCCACTAATCTATGGCCAACAACACCCCGCAACCACAACTAGATAGCAAGTATGTGGTCCGTATGAGTTCTCCGCCTCCCCGCTTTACGTGTCTCGCTTGACTGAAGATGGTAGGTAGACGACGAGTTGCTATCACAGGGCTACTGTTTTCTCGCCAAATCACGCTGGTCCATCCTAGTCTTTAGGTTGCCATATTTTGCAACCAAGGCATACCCTTGGTTCTTCTAACGCAGACCTTAACCTCTGTGGGCCCAGGAGGATCATCTGCAGCCTCACAGAGGGATACCAAGAGTACCCTCACGTCCCCTCGAAGCCTCGGGCTTCGTAACCCAATTCGTTGGAGCCTTCTTTTAAAATTAGATGGACGTCCGCTCCTTCTCGTGTTATACTAAGAATTACTACTTAGTTTTGTTAACTAAGATTTACCACTTAGTTTCTAGAACCGTTGTTTTCTTAACTAAGGTTCTCTACTTAGTCCCTTTTAACTAAGGTTTACTACTTAGTTTTCTTTCTCATCAAGTTGGTTTGGTTAAGTGTCATTAGTCAATTCAAGTTAACTTAACCCATCCCTTTTGTCATATTAAACTGGTTAAGTGTTATTCATGTTGACTTAACCCTACCACAACTCAGATTATACTGGTTAAGTGTTGCCTCCTTGTGTTAACTTAACCTCACCATCTGTTTAACTAACCTGTTACAACGGTTAAGTGTCTCCTTAGCTAACTTAACCCTACTACTTGTTTAATTAACAGGTTATAATGGTTAAGTGTTGTCCATTAACGTTTAACTTTACTACAAGTCAAATTACACTGGTTAAGTGTTCTTGTTACTTAACTCTAATCATTCATGCTATATCGGTTAAGTATTTCTAACTACCTAATCCCAACCCATTTGTCAAATCAACTTGTTATCATGGTTAAGAGTTCTAATTTTTTTTCTTAACCTCAATCACTTGTCTAACTAACGTGTTTCTATGGTTAAGTGTTCTAATTAACTTAACCTCACTCTCTAGTCCAGTTGATCATGTTATAATGGTTAAACATTTGCTTAACCTTACCCACTCCCCTAGTCAACATATTAAATTGGTTAAGTGTCCAGATTAACTTAACCCTACCCACCAATTTAGTTAATATGTTAAATTTGGTTAAGTATTTATTTAATTGACTTAACCCTATCAATCTTGACTTAGCCTTAATTTATTAACTAAAGCACTAGCCACTCACATTAGACAGGTATCGTTGCGGTTACTGGATGTGCCGGTCGGTTCCGGGCAGGTTTACACCACAACTCAGTCTAACCTCGGGTCAGGCATCTTTCTAAATTCGTAACCATCCCGTCCATTGGATCAGTTAGGGATAGCCAGGGAGGGCATGAAACTTGTATTTTCCAAACCCAAGCCTAGACACTATCCTCTCTGTCATCCTAGAACATTTTGGTGTATGTGATTAGAAGGGATGTCATATATTTTAATTTTAAAACTAATGGTGTAAAGGTTTACACCAATCATGGCCCTAACCCATTTCATGATTTTAGGCCCACCTACATCATATTTTCTTAGTTTACATATTTTGTCTCTTTCCATTTTATATGTAAATATTTGCGGCCCATTATTCAAATTCATTCTTATTGGGTATAATAACTTATACCACATAAATGTTCTCAAGTCGTTGGCATGTGTCAAACATGCCAACACATATGTTTTATTTTTACCCCAACGTTATTACCCCCGTTTTATATGTTTGCTATATTATGACATATGTTGGGCTTCAACATTTCAGCCCAACTTAGAAACATAAAAAGGGAAAGCCTAGAACATGATATATTCTAAGCAGCATAAAAGGGGTGTGTGAACGCATGAACTTGCAACATGACCATTTAATTAACACAAATTAGAGGTGCATGAACTTGCAATATGGCTATTTAATTAACACAAATTAGAGGTGCATGAACTTGCAATATGGCCATTTAATTAACACAAATTAGAGGTGCATGAACTTGCAATATGGCCATTTAATTAACACAAATTAGAGGTGCATGAACTTGCAATATGGCCATTTAATTAACACAAATTAGAGGTGCATGAACTTGCAATGTGGCCATTTAATTAACAAAAATTAGAGGTGCATGAACTTGCAATATGGCCATTTAATTAACACAAATTAGAGGTGCATGAACTTGCAATATGGCCATTTAATTAACACAAATTAGAGGTGCATGAACTTGCAATATGGCCATTTAATTAACACAAATTAGAGGTGCATGAACTTGCAATATGGCCATTTTATTAACACAAATTAGAGGTGCATGAACTTGCAATGTGGCCATTTAATTAACACAAATTAGAGGTGCATGAACTTGCAATATGGCCATTTAATTAACACAAATTAGAGGCTTGTGTACTTGTATTGTAATATCATCTATTTTTGACATAAAACATGAACCTAAACATGAATCATGGGTTTCAATCAAATCACGTAAACTTGCATTCTAGAATATGAATCTACTCAATTAGGTGTCACATATATTATCACATGATTTTGATAACAACATAAGCCTAAAACATATTTTCATTTAGGCATAACACTAAACATAAACTAGTCATGTCCATAAAGTCATTAGGTGTTCACAAAGGTGTTTACTTTTGTCACTAATACAAAAGTATGATTCAACTAGAATTATTCCAACCTAAACTTATATGAATCATGTTACCAAAAAAGGTCAAAGCTACACTTGCAATGATCATAGTCATGTATGTTCAAGGGTCTAAGTTATGTTGACATAATAGTGGATCACATACTTGCATGAATCTCAACTTGGTTGTAACAAACTACCACAAGAATATAAGTGTCACTATGAATCATGTACTTGCAAATACCCAATAGATCTAATATTATCACACCACAACATCTCCAATTCATTTATAATTTGGATCATAGCATCACACAATTAAGAATTATCATCACTACAAATTATGTACAATTCCATTTACATTTTATACAAATCAAGATCCAATTGTTATTCATATCGGAATAGCAC
This sequence comes from Allium sativum, assembly GCA_030737875.1. Classification (NCBI taxonomy): domain Eukaryota; kingdom Viridiplantae; phylum Streptophyta; class Magnoliopsida; order Asparagales; family Amaryllidaceae; genus Allium; species Allium sativum. Next base: position 842,699,748 of record CM060926.1, read on the forward strand.
TCTACTTACAACGTATGACGAATCTTGTATTCAGGATTCTGAATTCTGAATTCTGAATTTGGTGATGCTATCCTTTGTTGTAGATGTTGTTTTGATTTATTTGTTGTAGCTTTAATCTTTTACTTGTATTAGCTTTGTTGTTCATATCTTTCAAATGGATGCTCCCTCTAATTCTCATTCGACAGCATGGCGGCTTCAACTCTTATTTTCATGTGAATATTTAGTTGGAGACCTAAGGTCTTTTTATAGAGTTGCATTTTGATTTGAGCCATCCGATAATGCTAGGGTTAATCAAGGCCATCAATTTCAAAAGAGGCCAATTATGTTCACAATTAAGGACTGTAAATTACTCCCATTTTAAATTATGTCATAATTACTATGCATGCAAATTACCCCCATTTTGAATTATGTCATAATTACTATGCATGCAAATTACCCCCATTTTGAATTATGCCATAATTACTATTTCAATTACATGTAATTTCATGTTTTAGCATATATATATATATATATATATATATATATATATATATATATATATTCTACAATGTACACATTTCTCATTTAGGACAAATCCTATATGTAAATAATTCCTAATTTTACTTATGCCATAATTACTCTCTTAATGTACATTATCAACATTTACTATTATTTGTTAATTCATATAAATACGTACACATTAGATACATCCCCCCTTTGCACACTTATTATTATTTTTATATGCATATTAGATACATCCCCTCTTTTACACACTTATTATTATTTTTATATGCATATTAGATACATCCCCTCTTTTACACACTTATTGTTATTTTAGCAACCTTGGTGTTATCAGAAAATTCGGGGTATTACATTCTCCCCTCCTTTTAGGATTTCGTCCCCGAAATCTTCAAGTTAGGAAGAATGTGTCCTACCATCCAATCATCCATCTACTCAACCATTCAATCACAAGCATTCATTGTCCTTAAAAGATTTCTAATGCTTTCATGTTCATATGCTTAGTGTGTGTATATGTCTTTATCTAATGCAAAATCAGGCGGTCTACTGATTCAGTTGACCTCCTTAATGCAAATCATGTCTGTGCCATGCGTCCAATCATGTATGCAAGCATCCCTAGTCATGTATATACTACATGCGTGCACAGCCATTCATCCATATGCAACGTCCATATGATATTATATCAAGTTCAACCTACAAACAAATGCATATATGTAAATGCAATATGAAAGCGTTCGAACTTGATCTAGTGCCTAATACGTATGCATATGCATCCACGAGCAACCATTTGCAACCACTTGCAAACATTCAACCATAACATGTTTCAAATGCATGTTTACATTCATTGGCTTCTGCCTAAAGATCGCAGATGCGACATAGAGGATATACTTTGGAAAGAGAGAAACAACTATGCGTAAAGCTCCTAAACAGAGAAATCAAGGATGCACCCTTAAGAAAAAGGGTATGATGCTAGTATCTAGCCTTCTCGAGCTTTACTCCACTATATCTTAACCAATTTAACTTCACGATTGTGAAGTTCCTAACCTCCATTTCCAAAATAAACAGATGTCAACCAAGTGTATATACTAGGATGATCAGAGATCTCTCCTCCTATCTTATCCATCATGCCATAACTATAAGGGTTGAAAGGTCACTACGCGCTTTTCACAACTATTCATCTCTCACGCAAACCATCCTAATCGAACTCGACATTCCTCAAGTACAAGCCCCAAAGGCCTAAACCAATATCAGACAAGCACCCAAGGAATATCTCCTCCGAATTTGGACGATCTACGTGATATGATATAAATAAACTCGATAGCTATTCTCAAACCCCTACTAACTAGAAATAAACGGGTCATACCACCCACTGGGTTTGAGACAGATTGGGATCTTTCTGCTATACAAGTACTAAGGTGCAGAGATCAACTATGGAAGCAAATATGAACAAATGCGAAGCGCTAAAATTGAAGGAAAGAGTACGAACAGAAAAACTAGACTCTTTCCAACAGAAACTTTTACCACCTATCTCTTAGGTATGCTTAGCATGTACTTGCCCTTCTAAAATCTTGTCCCTCGTCCTTGCCCTTGTCCTTAATCATATGCCCTATCATACCCTAGTGAAGATTCTTCCTCTTTTATAATTTCTTCCTCCTTCGTGAGCTAAACCTACATCCATGAATTCCTCATCCTAGGGTTGTGTCCCTTTGCCAAACTCCTCATCCTTTTTCCGCGTAATTATGTTGGCAAATCTCTTGAAAGCTACTTCCATCATACCGAAGACCCTACTAAGCTTGAAAGAAGACTGGCCGTAAGTGGAACAACTACGGCTATAGATGGAAGTAGGGCACTACTTCGCCCTTTGATGAGGTTATCTCCCCGAAAGCCAGGAGCCCCAGAGACTCAAGAAAGAAGGAGACAAGTATTCAAACAGAGGAAGAGAAGACAATGCGTATGGCTTTGGGGAATATGCCTTTAAAACAAAACTTTTCTTTCAAAAATGCTTCTTTAAAAACCGTTTTAAAAATAATTTTTCAAATCTTTTATCTGATCCGGTAACCTTCAGCTCTGATACCACGTGTAACACCCCGTGTCCGTTAGTGTCACTCACAAAGGGAATGCACTAACTTCTGTGGAGCATTATGGGTAAAAGATGCAGATAAATTACAAGACAGACAAACATTAAACAGCGGAAATTAAAATTTTGCTTTATTTATAAAATAGTTTGTACAAGATTGCTTTACAATATCAGAGTATCATCTGTCTTTACAAAATAAAGAAGCATGAAAAAATACATTTGTATTCCCCAATACAGCATGAGCCAGCCATAGCAATAGAAAAGAGAATCCAAGCAAAACTTCCACAAATCTTCGAGCTTGGAAAGAGCAGCGGTCCAATCTAACCTGAGCTGTACTATTCCCTCCTCAACTACCTTGGGGGGGGGGACGGAAGGAAAGAAGACGAAAGAAAAGTAGAGTCAGACATAAAACCTGAGTAAGTCTAGTGACTATTCAGTCTATGGATAAGAAAAAGAGCATGATAAGTATAAACTGGAAATGGGAAAGCACCATAAACTAAGTTAAGTTGTCTAGGACAGAATCTACTATCGTACCCCATACTAATCTCTGCACCACCTAACTAGTGTCCAAAATAGTAATGTTAACGTGATCCCAATTCTGGTTGTTTCGGTTGCCTTCAGGCATACATTTATTATTTATTACCTAGATCTAATCTAGGGTTTCTTATCAAGTGCTTTCTAGCTTCTACTAGAGTTTTACGCTATCTGCTGAATGCTTCTTGGATTCGGGTTTGATGCCACCAAGGTCTAACTAGGAATTATGCATCCGATCGAACGATGCCCTTTAGTCTAGGACACACTACCTAGAGTGGTATATGTTCCTAGACTTTCCCCACGCATGTATCGCGAATCGTTATCGCTTGTCTAGATGCACATGTCCTGTAATGTGCTACCCGAGTTCCGTTGTCAGGGCTACTCTAGAAATACGGAACTCGGTCGGGAGCTTTCAATATCTACTGATGCAGATGCTAAGGTCTGTTTTTCTAGTGGCTATGGTCCCACTCGACCCCTCCCTCAACTAATGGAAGGCACCCTTGTAAAATGAGAACTGTACGAAGGCCCCTATCTGCCCCACTAATCTATGGCCAACAACACCCCGCAACCACAACTAGATAGCAAGTATGTGGTCCGTATGAGTTCTCCGCCTCCCCGCTTTACGTGTCTCGCTTGACTGAAGATGGTAGGTAGACGACGAGTTGCTATCACAGGGCTACTGTTTTCTCGCCGAATCACGCTGGTCCATCCTAGTCTTTAGGTTGCCATATTTTGCAACCAAGGCATACCCTTGGTTCTTCTAACGCAGACCTTAACCTCTGTGGGCCCAGGAGGATCATCTGCAGCCTCACAGAGGGATACCAAGAGTACCCTCACGTCCCCTCGAAGCCTCGGGCTTCGTAACCCAATTCGTTGGAGCCTTCTTTTAAAATTAGATGGACGTCCGCTCCTTCTCGTGTTATACTAAGAATTACTACTTAGTTTTGTTAACTAAGATTTACCACTTAGTTTCTAGAACCGTTGTTTTCTTAACTAAGGTTCTCTACTTAGTCCCTTTTAACTAAGGTTTACTACTTAGTTTTCTTTCTCGTCAAGTTGGTTTGGTTAAGTGTCATTAGTCAATTCAAGTTAACTTAACCCATCCCTTTTGTCATATTAAACTGGTTAAGTGTTATTCCTGTTGACTTAACCCTACCACAACTCAGATTATACTGGTTAAGTGTTGCCTCCTTGTGTTAACTTAACCTCACCATCTGTTTAACTAACCTGTTACAACGGTTAAGTGTCTCCTTAGCTAACTTAACCCTACTACTTGTTTAATTAACAGGTTATAATGGTTAAGTGTTGTCCATTCACGTTTAACTTTACTACAAGTCAAATTACACTGGTTAAGTGTTCTTGTTACTTAACTCTAATCATTCATGCTATATCGGTTAAGTATTTCTAACTACCTAATCCCAACCCATTTGTCAAATCAACTTGTTACCATGGTTAAGAGTTCTAATTTTTTTCTTAACCTCAATCACTTGTCTAACTAACGTGTTTCTATGGTTAAGTGTTCTAATTAACTTAACCTCACTCTCTAGTCCAGTTGATCATGTTATAATGGTTAAACATTTGCTTAACCTTACCCACTCCCCTAGTCAACATATTAAATTGGTTAAGTGTCCAGATTAACTTAACCCTACCCACCAATTTAGTTAATATGTTGAATTTGGTTAAGTATTTATTTAATTGACTTAACCCTATCAATCTTGACTTAGCCTTAATTTATTAACTAAAGCACTAGCCACTCACATTAGACAGGTATCGTTGCGGTTACTGGATGTGCCGGTCGGTTCCGGGCAGGTTTACACCACAACTCAGTCTAACCTCGGGTCAGGCATCTTTCTAAATTCGTAACCATCCCGTCCATTGGATCAGTTAGGGATAGCCAGGGAGGGCAGGAAACTTGTATTTTCCAAACCCAAGCCTAGACACTATCCTCTCTGTCACCCTAGAACATTTTGGTGTATGTGATTAGAAGGGATGTCATATATTTTAATTTTAAAACTAATGGTGTAAAGGTTTACACCAATCATGGCCCTAACCCATTTCATGATTTTAGGCCTACCTACATCATATTTTCTTAGTTTACATATTTTGTCTCTTTCCATTTTATATGTAAATATTTGCGGCCCATTATTCAAATTCATTCTTATTGGGTATAATAACTTATACAACATAAATGTTCTCAAGTCGTTGGCATGTGTCAAACATGCCAACACATATGTTTTATTTTTACCCCAACGTTATTACCCCCGTTTTATATGTTTGCTATATTATGACATATGTTGGGCTTCAACATTTCAGCCCAACTTAGAAACATAAAAAGGGGAAGCCTAGAACATGATATATTCTAAGCAGCATAAAAGGGGTGTGTGAACGCATGAACTTGCAACATGACCATTTAATTAACACAAATTAGAGGTGCATGAACTTGCAATATGGCTATTTAATTAACACAAATTAGAGGTGCATGAACTTGCAATATGGCCATTTAATTAACACAAATTAGAGGTGCATGAACTTGCAATATGGCCATTTAATTAACACAAATTAGAGGTGCATGAACTTGCAATATGGCCATTTAATTAACACAAATTAGAGGTGCATGAACTTGCAATGTGGCCATTTAATTAACAAAAATTAGAGGTGCATGAACTTGCAATATGGCCATTTAATTAACACAAATTAGAGGTGCATGAACTTGCAATATGGCCATTTAATTAACACAAATTAGAGGTGCATGAACTTGCAATATGGCCATTTTATTAACACAAATTAGAGGTGCATGAACTTGCAATGTGGCCATTTAATTAACACAAATTAGAGGTGCATGAACTTGCAATATGGCCATTTAATTAACACAAATTAGAGGCTTGTGTACTTGTATTGTAATATCATCTATTTTTGACATAAAACATGAACCTAAACATGAATCATGGGTTTCAATCAAATCACGTAAACTTGCATTCTAGAATATGAATCTACTCAATTAGGTGTCACATATATTATCACATGATTTTGATAACAACATAAGCCTAAAACATATTTTCATTTAGGCATAACACTAAACATAAACTAGTCATGTCCATAAAGTCATTAGGTGTTCACAAAGGTGTTTACTTTTGTCACTAATACAAAAGTATGATTCAACTAGAATTATTCCAACCTAAACTTATATGAATCATGTTACCAAAAAAGGTCAAAGCTACACTTGCAATGATCATAGTCATGTATGTTCAAGGGTCTAAGTTATGTTGACATAATAGTGGATCACATACTTGCATGAATCTCAACTTGGTTGTAACAAACTACCACAAGAATATAAGTGTCACTATGAATCATGTACTTGCAAATACCCAATAGATCTAATATTATCACACCACAACATCTCCAATTCATTTATAATTTGGATCATAGCATCACACAATTAAGAATTATCATCACTACAAATTATGTACAATTCCATTTACATTTTATACAAATCAAGATCCAATTGTTATTCATATCGGAATAGCACTCTACTTACAACGTATGACGAATCTTGTATTCAGGATTCTGAATTCTGAATTCTGAATTCTGAATTTGGTGATGCTATCCTTTGTTGTAGATGTTGTTTTGATTTATTTGTTGTAGCTTTAATCTTTTACTTGTATTAGCTTTGTTGTTCATCTCTTTCAAATGGATGCTCCCTCTAATTCTCATTCGACAGCATGGCGGCTTCAACTCTTATTTTCATGTGAATATTTAGTTGGAGACCTAAGGTCTTTTTATAGAGTTGCATTTTGATTTGAGCCGTCCGATAATGCTAGGGTTAATCAAGGCCATCAATTTCAAAAGAGGCCAATTATGTCCACAATTAAGGACTGTAAATTACTCCCATTTTAAATTATGTCATAATTACTATGCATGCAAATTACCCCCATTTTGAATTATGCCATAATTACTATGCAGGCAAATTACCCCCATTTTGAATTATGCCATAATTACTATTTCAATTACATGTAATTTCATGTTTTAGCATATATATATATATATATATATATATATATATTCTACAATGTACACATTTCTCATTTAGGACAAATCCTATATGTAAATAATTCCTAATTTTACTTATGCCATAATTACTCTCTTAATGTACATTATCAACATTTACTATTATTTGTTAATTCATATAAATACGTACACATTAGATACATCCCCCCTTTGCACACTTATTATTATTTTTATATGCATATTAGATACATCCCCTCTTTTACACACTTATTATTATTTTTATATGCATATTAGATACATCCCCTCTTTTACACACTTATTATTATTTTAGCAACCTTGGTGTTATCAGAAAATTCGGGGTATTACAAGTGTCCCTTTTTAGTATCCCGTATTTCAAACAAATTCGGATAAGTCTGTCGTTATCGATTGTTGATTCAACAGAATCTTGGGGTGATTCCAATATGATAGCCGATTCAAACTCATCAGGAGCCAGGTCGTCACCAATCCCTCCTTCCTCTTCAAAACCTATAGAAACTTCATCCTCCGAAGACACATTGTCACTTTCGCGATTTCCAACCTCGTAATCTGAACCCTCATCATTCCATTCCGGATCCGAAGGGGAAGATATGTCCTCGAGAGTAACTTTGTTGGATGTCTCTGGGGCCTCTTTCTTCGCAGCTAGTCTAGAAGAGCGTCTGGGTCTCATGGTCATAAAACTATTGAAGAAGCAATAGCACAAATTAGAGTAAATTAGCCCGTATCCCCCCGTGCATGTGTGCAAACTAAAGTGTAAACAGTGTATGCGGAAAGTGTAAAGTAAATGTTTAAAAGTGCGATGCAAAAGTTTGGCAAAGTATAAAGAATTGAAGTAGTTCTTGATGTCCAGTTACGTTCGCAAGGCACTATCCTAACTGTCCATTAAGTTGAAGACTATGCCAAAAGTTGATTGGGCCAGTTAAACAAGTTTTTATGCATTAAGATGGACTGCCCTTCGGTTCGGTTCGGGCGCATTCATTGGGATCGGATCGGGGGCGTGGCCTTGTCTTGGGTTCGGATAAACTTTGAAACTCAGAAATCAAAGTCGGATCGGCTAGGAGGTAGATTCCCCTAATGGTTCAGATCGAACCACGTAGTCATGCTTCTCCTCCTTTATTTTACAGTCCGACCCGATCCGGTTAGGTGAACACCCTTCTCCTCCTTTTCACTTTCCGGTCCGATCCGATTATGAGAATCCTCTCCGACCCGACTCGGTCAGATGAACCCCTTCCTCCTATTCACTCTTATGCCTCTTCACCCAAACCGGTCCCAAACCTTTCCCTCTTCTTCTTCTTCTCCATCCTCTTTCTTCCTTAACCAACACCAAAGCCAGTCTCGTGCCAAACACCCAAATCAAAGCCAAGCATTTATGCGCTGGCACATTCAACAACGGATTCTAACCCCCTCCGTTACTACCTCGAGATGGCGACGAGGCCACTAACGACGATGACGAGGGGGGTCACGGTGTCAAGGTCATCCAAGTTCCATGCTCAAATCGTCCGAATCATCCATGAATTCGAATCGAGATCAATTAAAAAGGAATTATCTAAAGTTTTGTAACTTACCTATGTAATTACTTCGAGAATTAAAAGGAATCTTGATACTTCAAAAATTAGGGTTTCTCTTTTTGCAAAATTTGGGGGGTGGTAATAATGAAGGAAAGAAGGAAGAAGGGGATGAACAGAGAATTTATATAGATTTGAAATGGCTCTTAGTATTCTCCAACACTTCATTCCGATCGGACCGGAGTGCTGGCCCACATATTTATTTAGCCCATTCGTTCAGTGATAGTGGAGTGTAAGAAAAGCTGTTCGGACCGGGACCGAGCCCAAATTTGGTTACCAGAGTTAATTCAATACTCGAAATGAACAAAAAGGAAAATAAACAAAATGCTTATCTAGAGGAATCATTGGACATCAAGAAGAATTCTCAGAGCTAATTAAAATGAAAAAGATAATTCATACATTCTATGATGTGTATATATAAGCAACAAGAGACATGACTTTATGAAGCAACGCATTCCTACACGCGAATGGAAGCAACTATTCAACAGTTCAAATTCAGAGACTAGTGTACGGATAATGTCAAAGCATGCTCCATTTTCAATAGAAGCATCCTTTGAGGGGGCAAAATGTTAGCCCACTTTGTGAACTGGGCAACACAAAGTCGAGTTGTGGAACATTGAAGAACTTGGAAAGCATTATAGCGGGTCGGATCGGAGAGATGTAGCGGGTCGGATCGGAGAGGTTTTGCTGTTCGGATCGGTGAGCTGTTATTGTTGGAATCAGAGAGGCACTGCTGTTCGGATCGGAGAGCAACCTACTGCCAGTTGGAGCGGAGGGCTACCTGCAACAGAGACGGATCAGAATGGAGTAAAAGTGGATGAAGACTTAGCCTTGGGATAATCCGGATCGGATCGGATACCCCGATCTGAACCCCTCTTGCACGCTCCTCCGATCCGAACCCATATTCCACATCACACTCTCCCACGATCGCCTGAATATGCGGAGCGGGTATGACCAGTTCCTGCCCACAACGTCCACCGCTCTGATGCGTTGTCAACACTGAAATCCATCCGAACCCGAGACTGATGGGATGGAAGACACGTGGCTCCGATATGGATCGGGTTCTGAGCAAATTTTCACCTATAAATACCCTGTCTGGAGACAATAAAAAGGATCTTTTTTTTGGCACTTAGGGAGTTCAACCACTTTCATAAACCGAATTCCAGCATTCCCGGATAATCCAAATCTTTTTTCAACATTTGTTTTGAAACATTTGAGTGAATGTATGTGAGTTGTGAGTGAAATTGAGTGAATATCTCATTGTAATTGCAACTCTATCGTCGAGAATAGTGATTGACAAGTGGACGTAGGCTCTTTAACGCCGAACCACATAAATTCTGTGTCTCCATTTTACTTTTGATCTTATTTCATTCTGCTTTTAGTCAGTTTGGGTGTTAGAACCACTTTTTGGTCTAACATAAGGTATATTCATATTCGAACTAACGCTTATCAGATTTAGACCTAACTTTTAGGGTTTTAGAAATAAAATAGTTAATCTGTCCTGATAGCCTATGGTTGTTTAAGAGCATAACTCCTGCATAGGCTATACTTGTCGTTATTCACATATTTGTTTCTAGAAACACAATTATCGCTGATTCATGTTTGTGACAGACACATGAATTAGATCTGTATCAATCTGTTTGGTTATTAATTCATGTTAATTTAATCTATGTCATTGCTCCCTAATTGCTTTCTCTCATTATTAAAATCTCACTTTTTTTCATATATTTTCTGTGTGTTCAACTAATCAAAATTTCGGAATAACTTGATTGGATTTATTCATAAAATAATTTTTGGTCTCAGAGTTCGACACCCTTTACAACAACCCTTGTTGTTTAGGAAAGCCGAACGGATTAAACAATTGTTTACAGTTGTTAATTTGTTCGCAAACAAATTTTGGCGCCATTGTCGGGGACCAAAATAATTTTTATTAGTAAATTCTTCGGGTTATAATTTTGTTTTCTTATTTTTCCAAAAAAAAAGAAGTAAAACCAAAAAAAATATTTTTCATTTTATTCCATTTTTTTTCTTTCATAAATATATATATATATATATATATAAATTCTTGTTTAGTTGATTTGGTGATAATTCTACTGTAATCTTCTACATAAAGAAAAAAAATGCTAAAATTTTACATTTTCTTTCCAATTGTTTTGCTTTGATTTCTTTCCTTTCTACCTTCTTTTCTGATTTCCATACAGTTTCTTCCCCTTTTGTTTCATTTATTTCCTTCCTATTTCTGATTTCTTTTCCAAATTCCCTGTTCAATTACTTTCCTTTTTACAAATTTCAAGAAAAAAATCTTTTGTTTCCTTCTTTATTTTTCTGTTCCAATATAAAGTTCTCTCTATCTTCCAAAATCTCCGCGTCACCAATATCTTCATTGGCCATAACTTGCTGTTAATCTCATATCACTGATCAATACCATCTTCACCACATCAACAATCACCAACTACATCTACATTACTCCCCTTTCACACAACATTTCCCTCTCTTCTATCCTCAATGTCCTCACGCACAACCACCTTAAAATCCGTTCATAACACCAAAAATTCTTCAACACCTCCTGCATATTCTCATACCAACATACCTTTCATATCATCTTCCCCATACTTCATTAGTACCACGACCCATCTTCACATCTCCATCAGACCAATCCTTGGACAAGTACCCTGCAATACACTGATCGCCATCACATCGTGGCATTACAACCGCTCAACCCTTCCGCTACGATCAACTACCACCTCACTCCAAAGCAAACCGCCCTCCTCATATCGCAATCACCTCACCATAATACCCTCAGTCTTCAGCTACATCTCTAGTTCGCACCCCCTTCATCGTCTTACTTGTTCCCTCCACCGCAAGCTCTCCACCTTTAGCAGCCCCCTTCACGCTTAAATCAGCCTGAGACTCTGACAATCAAACCCCGCAAATACCCATCAACCTCTAACTGCCAACTCCCTGCTCCAATTCACCTCCCAACATATGACAACCAACCTCCCACTGTGACTCCTTCAATGCAAACACCCTCGGCTCCCATCACATCTTCACCACTACGTTATTACCTTCGGTCTTCTATCTTACCCCTTCAAGCTTCAAACAAATCGAATTCACTCATCTTTCCATCCAACACCACTTGCAATACCCTGATCGAAAACTACCTCTCATACAAACCATCTTCCCTTAGATCCAAAGATCCAGTTCGCAAATAACCATATTCGTAACCCTAACCTGAACCAAGCTGCAATTCAACCAAATCACAACCCCAATCCACCAACTTCACAGCGACCGAACCTCATCACATCGAGTAGAATTTTCAACAATTTCGTTTATGGTTGTTTTGTTTTATTCTGAAAGCGGGATCGAATTTCTTTTGGACGACAAGTAAAGGGTTTAAACAAATTTATAAAACAACGGCCTGGAAAAGTTCGGCATGTCATTTTCGTTTGGGTTTAAGTCTGTTTGGGCTTGGCCTGGTTCGATGCTTATTTATTAATTTTTTTAGGGTTTAGTTTATGTTATTTTTGTTATTACTATTTACATTTTTGTCTTTTTTCTATTTTGTTTTTAGTTTTTGAAAAATTTCAGTTTCTAGCCTCCTTCAGAAAAAAAGTTTTTGTTTTCAAAAGTTAGTATAAATTCATATTCTTTTGATCATTCTCTCCATGTGGCAAATCTCTTTTCAAGTATGAGTAAATTGAGTAGAAATTGCGCTGCTTGCTAATGGTGCTTTGCCTTGCATTTTTAAAAAAAAATCGTCTTTCTTATGTGTAACTAAGGTTAGTTTTGTTTTGTTTTCATATTTTTTTTCTCATTTTATTTTTAGTTTCATTTTGTTTTCATTCTAATTTTCTCTTAAAAAAATCAATTCAAAGGCCAACGAGAAGTGAAGAGTTCAGTCAAGCAAAGCAAACAAATTAGCAGAGTTTGAATTGTTGGAGTTGTTGGAGCGGTTGCACACCAAGTGGGGATGTGAACGCGCTAGCGCTACTTAGTTGCATTGGGGAGACTGCCGATCTAAGTGAGTGATTTCTAACTCTACAGGTGCTCTGCTGCAAAGAAAAATATATAGAAATTGCTTGTAAAAATCTTTAGAAGGGGCAGCGGCTTGCTTGTAAAAATTTTATTTCTGCAATTTATTATTCTGTGACTATTCTGTTTTTCCTGTTGAAGTGTGGTTGGAAATTTTAAAACAAACGTGGGACAACTTATTTTTTCAAATCGAGGATTTCTTAAAGCTCATAGGACAAAATATTCATTAAATTAACAATTAGGATTGACACTCTCTGAGGTGTCTAAGGAAAGGTAGAGTTTAGAACTCAAACAGGTTCTTAAACCTTCAGTTGTGTTTCTACGGTGATTCGTGGCACAATGATAATCCCTGTCTGAACCTGGCCTAGACTTGTATCCATATAATCCAAAATTGTTAATTTTAACATATTTTTTTAAGAGCTTCTTAAGAGCTACAAGTTTTGCAACTAATTTTTCGGCGGAAAACCTCTCTTCTTATAGTACATGTGCGCTTGCCCCATGTACAACCAAAATTGCAATTCTTTCCAAAAGTTAAATGATTTTTTTTTTTCAATTCGAATCAGAATGAATTTCAAGCTGAAAACTTTTCAAATAATTCCCACCAATTTCATCAAGCGGTTGCTCCCGAATATGAAAACTACCATTCTACGATTAAGGAGAGTTTATCTATGGTGAGTCGACTATTAGGTAAAATGGGTAAGCAAAATGTTGAATGTTAAAACAATTTCAGCATGGGTTCCAACGAAACTTTGGCCATCGAATATGATTTTCATAACAAGCTCGATGCATAAGTTTGGTTGTCGAATATTAAAAATGTGTTGCAAAAAAGATAAATTTTTGGCAATATTGGTGGTGGAATTTAAATAATGAACGACTTCTAAGAGATGATGTGGATGAATTTTTAAGGTCAACCAGTGAGGAACACATAGGAACGATGAATCTAAAAAACATTTTGAAGTCTAGTGTGTCAACCAATTTTCTTGAAGAAAGCCTAAGTTAAATTGACCAATTAATGCATGAAATTAGAAATTGTCATGAGGAAATCGAGGAATGGGCGCAAATTACAGATGAAAAACAAAACCAAGAAAATAAAGGCATCGAAAACATGCATTTCATTCAACAATAGGCTCGATACACTGTTGATCTTCGGCAAAATATGAAAAATCAATTACTGGAGGAAATTCATGACATTGATTAATTTGAGAGTTTCATGAAACTTGGCTTAACTTACTTCGAAGAACTAATTCAAAGAATAGAAGATAGCAAACTATGTTTCCCTGAAATTCAAAGGATAGAAATTCAAATTGCTCTTCTTATAGCTAAGGTTACGGACTTGTACAACAACTTTAAATCCCAATCTAGTGACAAATAAGTTTCTGCAAACGCTTCTTCTGAAAACAATAGTCAGCCAATAAATTTGTCACAACATTACATAATAATTATTGATGATTCTGACGATATGACTACTGATGAAAATGAAATTTTGAAAAATCTCTGGTTCAAAACACTGATTTCTGTAAAACTGAAATTCAAACTCAAACTGATGCTTCTACTAAAAATTCAACTCTTACTAGAATCGAAAATTTTCAACTAACAACTTCTGAACATGATGAAAATCTTAATGAAGTTGTTGAAATATCTGTAATTGATTTGAATTCAAATTCTCTAAAAAACGATTACGTCAATCTTCAATTTGATCTTCCTCTCCTAGATTTTGAAAACTTAGCCACTTTAGATTGTCAACCTAAAAGAAATGACGAAGTTGGTAACAACTGTTTAAGTGAGGATGACTTTGATGAGCGAAAACTTCTTGAACTGATTGACGATGATGTTGTTGGATCTGAAAATTAAAATGAAACATTTGAAAACTTTGAAATTCTGGAGGTTGAAAACAACAGTACTGCTGAATATGATCTTAAACACAATGGCAAATTTTCTGAAACTATTGAAACTCATTGCGACTTGATTGTTTCAACTGAACCTCACTGTGATCATTTGTTTTTCAATGATAAATTTCTGTAGTATATGAACTCCTTTTGGAATAACACTATTTCTGAGAAAACATGATTTCGAAATTTACTGAAAATTCATTTGTTTGGTTTCGATATTAGGTTTACGAATGAACTTTAGTTAACAAAATTTCAAATATCTAAGCAAAACCGAACAATATTTCTCAAAACAAGTGTGGAGGTGAGAGTGATGCACACATCTCTCAATTTATACATCATCTAGACAAATCAAATTTTGTTTTTGAAACTTTTAATAAACCCCAGCTTGATGACCTCTCTTTAGTTGCTACGAAATTCAATTCGATTTTAGGATCAATTGTAAGCTCAAAATTTTAAATTAGCAACTCAAACTTTTGAAAAAACAAAATTTGTTTTTCCAAATCTGACACGTACTATAAAATCCTTTATGATTTTGTTTTCTATGCTTTAGGTGCGTCCCACAATCTTAATGAGGCCGATCCATTGGTCCATTAAGGACCGGTTCATATATTCGATGATTGCATATTTTCTACACGTGTACCCGGTAAGTCGTGCTGACCCTCTTATTTTATCTCCCTTTCACTAAGATATGTCTGATTAACGAATGTGAGGGCACAATCACACTCAAGTGTGGGGGGGATTTACATTACACTAGCAATCAGATTTTATGAACTAGGTCATTCATTGAACAATGACTAACTTAAAATTCATAAATAACATCTTGGTTCTTGTTTGATAAGTTGAATTGTTGGGTGATGTGAATGAACATTATTTATTTGTTGAATCGTAATGTGTCTTCTTATGATGCTAGCTTAAGACTGTGCAGACGTTAGTCAGGTTCTAGAGTAAGCATGTCAACCCTTGTTATATATGTTAGAATGTGCAAGTAAAAATAATCAAAAAAAAACTCATCAACTAAAAAATGATTTTGCACCTACATTTGTTGGTTTTTTTGAGAATGTTTTCATGCATAATATTTTTTCCACTCAAATTTTCAAAATCGTAAGTTCTAAAATCCACTTGGCCCAATTAAGGAGAAATGACTCATTGTAGCGTTCTCCTTCGATACCCCACATTATTCAAACCCAAGTTTTAGTCAATGTACATCGATATTTCGACAAGTTTTTCTTATATTGGTATACTTAAGAACCTTTTGTTTAAAGGTTCAAAAACATCACTTTTTATACCAATATTACACCACCCACTCCGTACTTGTTTTAAGGTAAGATAACCATATACAACATCTTATTTTATATGGTTTATCTATCTTACGAAACTTTGCTTATCATTCCTTTCAGCATTTTATATAACATTAATCCAGACTTGTGTGTTGAATTAGGGTTATAGAAGTAGAGTAACTAGGGCACAAAACTTTCCTTTCATGAAGTGTTGGTTATGATTCGCTTAGAAGAGGAGGAATCAAATGAAAGAATATATGGTACCATTCCATTCCATATCCACTCATCATCCATCATGCAAAAAAAGAGAAAAAATGCAATGAAGAGAAAATCTCGAAGAATAAAATAGTCATTCATCATTCTTGACTATAAAGCATTCATTTCCATTCCATCCACATCCATCATACCGTACTTGGAAGCGAGGATTGTAGTAGAGGAGATGAAAGGAAACAAAACTTCCATATGTTCCTTTGTATTACTTTGTCTTTTGTAGCTTGAAGTTCAATTAATACACTTGCCCTCTTATCTATAACTTGTTTAGAACTTACAAAATTTTCTTTCATCTATGCATAACTCATATCCAATACATTACAATTACACTGGTGCAAAATTATTCAAAAAAAAAAGAATAAATAATTGGGTTCACATTGTCGATATGTAGAACTTTAGTTGACACCACGCTCTTAACCATCAAGACAATTACAATGTTATCAAGGAATTACGATTCGACTTGAAATTTTTTATTCATTTTTGCATCAATTATGGGATGGACAATTTAGTACTAAACCGTTATTATTGAAGTTAGGTAAAGTCCTTGGAACTTGAAAGACCTTAAATATATTATTTGATTAATCCACTACATAAGACGCTTTGGATTTTGTGGGTAGTATCCGCTGAAAACCCTCACGAGACGACACTCGTCCTACTGGGGACACCTAGGGGTTTAAAGGCTTGTTGCATATGCTAAATGCAATCGTGTTTCCTATGAAAGTGTGACATATCTTAGTTTAGTTTATTCGAGGACGAATAAAAAGATAAGTGTGGGGATATTTGATATACATGTAAATGTGTATATTTTACCCACTTATTACCCATATTTTATATTTAAATTAATTGATATTGTGTGTTAATAGCTGTGTTTTTAGATTGTTGATAAAAAGCATGGTTTAAAGCATTTGATGGATAAAGAATGAAGAATGTACTTAAAAAGAGTGAATTTTAAAATTACTAAAGCTTGAAGAGTTTAAAGCTTGAAGAACGATTGCAAATAGAGTTCAGTTAAGTAGCTTTTGCTCACTAAAGACTCATGCCGCATTCACATTGGCTCATTTGCAAGGCTGCTCACTCTACACCTACGTTCATACTGGCTTACGTGTTATTTGGGATAAATCTTTAGCCCCACATTGTGTAATTAGCCAATTAGTCATTGTCATATCAGCTATTAATACACTTGTATCTTGTTTATTTAAAACACATTGGGTTTTATTCTGTAATCCTTCTCTTAGATTAAAATCATTCTTCTTCCTTTCTCTTTACTTTTTATTGTATTTTATTTATGTTGTTTATTTTCTGTTTCTCTTCTTCTTTAGCAATGTCTAGCTAATCTCCTTTAATTACGGGGGATGACGCTTAGATTAGATTCATTATGAACCACATAGCCAAAGAGATTATAACTTCATGTATATAGATCTAGATCTGAACCAAGGGTTAGATCTGAACCTTCATATCCTGTGTCGTTTAAGAGCGATGCTCCTTCACAAGGTATATTCGTGTTCGAACTAACGCTTATCATATTTAGATCTAACTTTAAGGGTTTTAGAAATAAAATAGTGAATCTGTCCTGATAGCCTATGGTTGTTTAAGAGCATAGCTCCTGCATAGACTATACTTCTCGTTATTCAGATATTTGTTTCTAGAAACTTAATTATCGTTGATTCATGTTTGTGACAGACACTTGAATTAGATCTATATCAGTCTGTTTGGTTACTAATTCATGTTAATTTAATCTATGTCATTGCTCCCTAATTGCTTCCTCTTATTATTAAAAACTCGCTTTTTTCATATATTTTCTATGTTTTCAACTAATCAAAATTTCGGAATACCTTGATTGGATTTATTAGTAAAATAATTTTTGGTCCCCGAGTTTGACACCCTTTACAACAACCCTTGTTGTTTAGGAAAGACGAACGGATTAAACAATTGTTTACAATGGTTAATTTGTTCGCAAGCAGTCGCTCTAAGTGATCCAGAAGTTCTTCGAATGCAGAAATGCATTCTGGCTTCCACTCGAAATTTTGTTTCCCTTTTCGAAGTAAATAGAAGAAAGGAATGCACTTGTCGGTGGCTTTGGATATGAACTGACTTAAAGCAATGACCTTTCTGTTTAAACTTTGGACATCCTTAATGTACTTGGGGATTTGGATGTCCCGAATAACTTGGATTTTTTCAGGATTGGTTTCGATTCCCCGTAAGTTGACGATGAAACCGAAGAATTTTCCTAAAATAATTCCCAAGGGGCATTTCAAGGGGTTGAGTTTCATATCATACCGGCGGAGGATATCGAACATTTCAAAGAGGTCGTGGATGTGACTGCTTGATATTTAGATTTTACCAACATGTCGTCTACGCACACCTCCATGGACTTTCCAATTTAGTTTTTGAAGAGTCGGTTAACCATTAGCTGATAAGTAGCGCCGGCATTCTGAGGCCTAAGGGCATGATGCAATAGTACTAAAGTTCGATGTCGAGGTATGATTCTGGTCACGAAGGTTCATTGGGATCTGATTGTACCCTGAGTAGGCATCCATGAAAGATAGTAGTTGGTATCCGGCGGTTGAATCAACAAGTCGATCAATCTTTGGGAGTGGGAAGCTATCCTTTGGGCATGCCTTGTTTAAATCAGATAAGTCGACGCATGTTCGCCATTTACTATTGGTCTTCTTGACCAAAACTAGGTTGGAGACCTAGTCGGGGTAACCGTCTTCGCAAGTGAAATTGTTGTTGAGTAGACGGTCTACCTCTTCCTCGAGTGCTTTGGACCTTTTGGGTCCTAAGAAGCGGCGTTTCTACTTGATCGGAGGCATTGTGGGATCGATGCTTTGACAATGACATGCGATCGCAGGGTCAATGCCTCTCATATCAAAGTGAGTCCATGCGAACACATCCAAATTTGCCTTCAAGAAATCTATAAGATATTCTTTGATTGCGGGATGGAGTTGCAATCCTATCTTCAGCACCCATGATGGATCACCGGGATTAACGGGAATATCTACTATAAATTCGACATGGGTAGCCCTCTCGTATTCGGGCTCTTTGTCCTTCCGTGGGTCGAGGTCTTCGAAAAGACGGCAGTGGTGCCTGAGCCAAGGCCCAGATGCCATTGATTGTTATGCTTAAATTGTCTTCTCGTAGAAGGCGTGGACACTACTTTTCCCTTGTCCTTATTGCGTGCATTCTTCCATTCTATTGCATAATATTCTCTGGCGCTTACTTGGTCGCCTCTGACTGTTCCAATCCCATTGTCAGTCTGAAACTTCATTAGGAGAGACCATGGCGATATGCAGACGTGAAACTCCGTGAGAAAAGGGATTCCAAGGAAAGCACTGTAGAGGGAATCAATGTCTATAACCACAATGAGAATTCAGACCCGGCCCTGCTCCCCCTCGACTAGCTCCACAGGTAAATCAATCATCCCTACTGAGGAACTAGAATTCCTTTGAAGTCGGGGATCGTGGAACAACATGGCTTTAAGTCATTTGTTTCTAACCTTATTGGTCGTAAGCAGCTTTGAAAATGATGTTGCCTGATCTTCCGGAGTCGATTAATACCTTTCGGACAGAAGCGGCACCGATCTGAGCCGTGATAACTAGTGGATCGGTGGTTGGGATTTCCACCCCGGTAGAAACTCTTTCAAGGAAAACAATGTCGTCCCGCATGGTCTTTTGGAGCTTGGCTGGGATGGACTCGTTGGGAGCAGAGCAAGTTTCATAAGTAGCATGCTTTATTGAACTAACATACTCTTCCATTTTTCGGAAGTTGTCATGTGTGGGATAAGGTCCGCCACATATGGTGTTGATTACGATCCCACACCTTGGGTTAGATGGACCTGGAGCTGCCTTGGCGGCTGCCTGAGGCGCTAGTGCACGAGGCTTTGGATTTGCTTTGGGAGGAAAGGGCTCTTGGACGTATTTCTCAAGTTGCTTTTCATGGATAAGCTTCTCAGTTGCATCACTGAGCTAATCACATTCATTGGTATTGTGGTCGTACACGTCATGGTATCGTCAGTACCTCCCAGCATTTTTCTCAAGGTCGGTTGATACCCTTGTGCGCGGCTTCTTATATGGCAAAGTGTTGCATGTCTCCAAGTAAATTGTTCTAGATCCTCGTTTAGCGGGGTGTATGTCTCGAAGGCTCGGTAAGAGCCGTGGCTCGGTCGGGGCCGGATCATTGTTTCGGCTACCTTGCCTACCATTGTTCGGTCTTTGCCTATTGGGACCCACCCCCTTGTTCTGATCAAAGGGCTCTTCTACTTGTTTTCTTATGAGGTTGTTATTTGCAATGCCTGCTTGAGAGTCGTTGGGGCGACTGGTTGTGGTGAGTAGATTCCATCTCGCCTCTACTTGGCATAAGTACTGCCCCGCCTTCTCATAGAAAGCATCGAGGCTTTTTGGCTACTTTTGATCAATCCATGCTTCAATTTCGGAAGTAGGAAGTATGTCTTTAGCTGATTGAAAGAGTATGGTGCGAGGATCTAGATCATCGACCTCAGCGAGGGCGACATTGAACCGGGAGAGATATCTTTTAAGTGACTCGGCGGGTCCTTGGTATAGGCTGGACAAGGTGATGGCGTTCTTTGGAGTCGGGATATGCATCTTGAATTCTTGACCAACTGTTTTGCTAAGTGGCCGAAATTGTCAATGGAATCAAGTGGGAGGCGAGAGAACCATAACAAAGTATTTCCTGATAAGAAAATTGGGAAGAACTTTCATTTGACCGGATCGTTGCCCCGGCTCGAGTCCATTTGCCATTCATATCGGTTCAAGAAAGCACAAGGATCGGTAGAGCCATCGTACAGTGACATTTGTGGCATGCTGAAGTGTCGTGGCCACTCAGCTTCGTTCACCCTTCTTGCAAAGGGGTTACACCTAATGTGCCCTTCCCATGAATCGTGCACATTTTCTCGCATTTCCCTCATGATCCTTCGGACCATGCCAGGAAGTTAAGTTGGATGGCGATCCGCCATTGGGACCCATGGATTTTGGTGAGGTTCTGGAGTTCTGTTGTGTGGGCGTCTTCTATGATGGATGCCCGGATCATCTTTCCTCCATGTCCTCGACATCTATGATTGGGTCCTTATGTGGACACTGAGGTGGAGCAGGGTGATGTGGATCCTGTTCTGGAGGAGTGCAGGCCGTTGGAATAGCAGGCCCATCATCCTAATTAGCGACTGTCGGGTTGTGTCGAGGAAGAGGTTGGTTAGTAGGACCTGGTCCGTCATTGATGATCAAGCGAGAGCGGTCTTGGCATTGTGCCACCTCGCTATATGTGACTGTAGTTCGGTAGCCGTTGCCGTTGGCATAGCCAGTGCCGTTACCGTTGTCGAAGGCATTGGTGCGTGTGACGATGTTGTTGATGAGGCTAAATCTCCTACTTTGATGTGGGTCCCTCGACTTGGAAGAGGAAGTTTCCGAGAAAGTTGGTCGGAGTTGAGTGTTGTTCCGAGTTAATTGAAGTCGAGCGACGATGCACTGACTTTTTTTTGAAAAGCAAAGATGTTTGATCGTCTAAAAAGAAGAGAGCACACATATATAATATAAAAACAAAAAGGCTACAAAATCCGACCATAGACCCAATAGGCGATACAAACAATACAAAACAAGACTGCAAAAAATGTAAAGGAAAGTAGATAGATGAGCACCTGATAAACCACCGTCCATCATACTTCAATATCGAATTCCGGCAAAGCCATCACCCGATAATGAAGTATATCTACTCCAATACAAAACTTGTCACTCAAAGCTAAATGCAGCAAAAATAAAGCAGAACATCCCCATAAACTTTACAAAACCACACACAAAAATAACACCAAAGAAAATATCAACCCCCAATCCAGACTGCTATCCACTAAGCTCCTCAACTTTAATCAACAACCTGAAACCTGAAAGAAACTAGCCAAACTATAAGTAACCTTCACACACACACACACACACACACACACACACACACACACACACACACACACACACATATATATATATATATATATATATATATATATATGTGTGTGTGTGTGTGTGTGTGTGTGTGTATGAAAAGGAAATAAAAAAGAGAAAAGATAGCAGCACTAGAAAGACAGAAACTAAAAACAAACGCGAGAGCTATTCCTTCTAAATTTACTATTGATTCTAATAAATAAACTCAAACTAAATCTTACCTTAATAAAAAAAACTCTCGAAAAGTGAATCACCAAAAAACTTATAATGCGAGATAGACATCCAATCCAGACAGTAATTAACAATCCTAATAATTAAATTATCCGCAGAAACAGAAATGGAATGAAAAAAAAAATCTCTGATTTCTCTCCAACCAAATAAACCAACTAATGATAGAGACTAAAGAATCCAACATATATCTCTACCTAGAATTGTAAACAACTCTAAAACAATTCCAATAATCAGCACAATTGCTAAAAAAATAGAATAACCAAAAACAAAAATCCTAAGAACCATATTTAAAATATAGTTGGTAATATTGCAAGAGAAAAAAAAAAGATCAACATCTTCATCCAAAAGACTGCAGAAACAACACTTGACATCAAAAATAATATTCTTCTTCTTTAAAAGCTGAACTTTGTTAAGCTTTTTATGAATAATCAACCACATAAGAAACTTAGCTTTAGAGGGAGCATTAGTTTTCCAAAGAAACTTAAAAGGGTACATAGAAACACCAGAGAAATTAATAAAATTATACATAGAATTAACTGAGTACACTAATCTCTTACCGAAACCCCAACTAATACAATCCCCATTCTCATCCAAATGATACAAAGCTAGCTTAGCTTAAATGCCCTAACATATCTCCTTATAAAATATTATCAAAGGTAAACTCCCACGTGGGATCTAAATCACGTCTATAAACGTCAGTAATCAAAGCATTCTTAAAGCAGCAATTATTAAAAAGCTCACTAAATTCAATTTTAAGAGGCAAACGAGAAATCCAAGCATCATGCCAAAAGAAAGTAAGATTCCCAGAATGAACAGTCAACTTACTGCCTTAATTAAAAAAATCAAAACAATTGAAAACAGACTTCCAAAAATAAGATAACCTATTAATCCAACTAAAACTAGACTCAACGATAAACTCACCCCTAGAATAATAAAATTTGGAAACAATAATCTTCCAAGTAGCCGACACATCAGGGCATCTAAATCTCCATAACCATTTGGCTAACAAGGAGTAATTAAAATTAAATAAATTAATGATCCCCAGGCCCCCATCCTTGTTAGGCTTACAACACACCTCCCAGTTAACAAAACATTTATAGCCTCTACAAATAGAAACACCACTCCAAAGATAATTACGCCTAATTCTGTCAATTTTTTCAATAAACCATTTAGGAAAATGGTGAACGACCATCCAATAAGTAGGAATAGCAGACGACACCGAATTGACAAGAACTAATCTACCTGCTCTAGACAGAAATCTATTATTCCAACATGATAATCGATTATTGATCTTATCAGTAATAACTAACTAATCGTCCTTCTTAAGCTTCGATTGCCTAATCTTAAAACCCAAATAATCAAAAGGAAATTTCATGATAGAACAGTTCAAGGTGTCAGTAACCAAAGACTTAACATTATCAAGGTCGTTGAGAATCAATAAAGCACTCTTATCAAAATCAATTTTAAGCGCAGATAACATCTCAAAACAATAAAGAATAAACTTCAGAGCAATAATATGTTTGGGCAAGTGGAAGGAAAATAATAATGAATCATCTGCAAATTGGAGAATAAATAAATCATTATTAAATTCCTCATTACCGATACGACCTAAGACACCTAATCTAACGGCTCTCTTTATAATTCTAGAGAAAACATCAGCCGCTAAATTAAAAAGAACAGGTGATAGAGGTTCACCTTGTCTTAGGCCTCTGAATCTTCTTGCCCACAACCCCATTAACAACTATACTAGAACAACCAAACCTAAGTAAAAGCATGATCCAACTAGTCCATCTAACACTAAAACCCCTAGCAAGACATAATTCGCAAATAAAATCCCAATCAACAGAGTTGAACGCCTTCTCAAAACTAACTTCAAAATCATACAAGAAAAATTATTTTTACAACAGACATTAATATACTCCTGCACAACAGCCACTCCGTCCACTATGTTTCTACCCTTAATAAAGGCATTTTGGAAGCAATCAATGAGCTCGTTCATCCTCATACTAAGTCTATTGGCGAGAACTTTGGAAATAATCATGACAGAACAATTGATTAAGGAAATAGGCCTAAAATCCTACAAAGAATTAGCACCCCCTCACTTATGAATAAGGATAACATTAGCAAAATTAAAACTACCTAATTGTAAATCACCACTATAAAAATCATTAAAAGATTAATAATATCAAATTTCAGAACCTCCCAAAACTGCTTATAAAAAAAGAAAAGAAAAACCATCATGCCTGGGAGCTTTGTCACTGGGCATATCACAGATAGCCTTCCAAATCTCCTGCTCAGGGAAAGGCTTGTCTAAATCAACTAACTCAACTAACACAACCTTAGAATCAGGAGGTAAATGTCATTCCATCTAACATTAGTCCTTCTTTTAATCCTATCCCCTAAAATTTGGTTATAATATCTAGTGAAAGCCTCATTCAAATCCCTCTGGACAGTCAGTTCCACATCATTGATAAAAATAGAGTGAATCAAATTATCATGCCTCCTTTTATTAGCTACACTATGAAAGAACTTCGTGTTGTTGTCCCCCTCCTTAACCCACTGAACTCGGGCCCTTTGCTTCCACATGATGTCTTCTTTTTCTAAAATCAGCTTAAGATCATTCCTAAGGAAGCAAAGTCTATCCCACTCATTGGAATTAAGAATCACGGACTCACTAAACTTGTCTAAATCTAACAACTCACACATAATCTTATCTTTCTTAATTTTAACACTAACAAAAATATACTTATTCCAACATTTGAGAAGAAATCTTAACTTACCAAGCTTTGCAACAAAAATCTTCATAGAATTACCCCTATATAAAATATTAAAATAAAACAAGGAGTTCCACTTAACAGAAACAAGGTTAATAAAACTAAAATTCAATAACCACATCTTCTCAAATTTAAAATTGTTACTAATAGAAACATTCAAATCACATGAAAGGATGAAAGGACAATGGTCAGAATATAAAACGGCAAACCTTTAACTCTACAAATAGGGAATCTATTATCCACCTCAGTACTAATAAAAAATCTATCTAACAAAGCAGAAGGACTGTCTCTATCATTAGACTACGTGAACGATCTATTATTTAGAGGAATCTCAATCAAATTACTATCTAAGATGAAATCATTGAATTCCTCCATATCAGAGAAAACACCTTCACGAGGCGATCTCTCCCCTAAGTACCTAGTGACAATGAAATCACCCTCCATAATCCATTGATTGGGACACAGATTTCTAAAATCGGCACATTCAGATTATAAGAGTCTTCTCTCAATTTTTGTATGAGGATCATACATATTAGAAATGTCTAGTAAAGAATTATCAATAAGAGAGACTAGAATGATGTGCAGAGAATAAATTTTAGGAAACTCCTGCACGAGTCTAAATTGAATATCTTTCCAACCAATCATAAGCCCCCCAGCACTACCTATGGCCGGAAGACAAACCCAATTACGAAAGAGGGATCCACCTAACCTCTCATAAAAACTAAAATCAAGGTTCTCAATTTTAGTCTCTTGAAGTAAAACAATATCGATATGAAAATCTCTAAAAAAAGGTCCTAACTTTAGCACACTTTTTAGGACCATTTAGACCCCTAATATTCCAGCTAACAAACCTTAACATCTCAAGGAATTAACTCTCTCTAGTTCCCTATTTCTAATGTAATCCGCATTTAACTCAATATCAGTAAAGATAAAAGTAGTATCGCTAGCAAGCTGAAATAACTGACCAGTCAAAAGGATGCCCAATGCAAAAGGAGTATAATCACTACCATAAACAGGAACCATACCTAAGCCCAAACCCTAATTACTACTAGCATTCGAGCTCGGGAGCCTACCATAAGAAGAAGAGGAGCTATATCTGATTCTCGCGCTATGCCGACCAAACCAGAGCCGGGAGCTACTCTCTTACGCCTCCGCCTCCTAGTTGAAGCAGTGGAATCATCACAACTCAATGAAAGTCCTCCACTAATCTCATGCAGCCTGACTCTAACCGACGAACTAGATCGATCACCTGAAATGAACTCTGAAAAAGACAAGGCACACTCCGAACGAAACACACAAAATCACGGCCTCAAAAACATGGATAGCAGCCTCACACCCGACTCCCTCAATATTATAGTACATCCACCCTTATTCATCAAAAATAAAAGACCACACAAATCAGTATTGGCAAACATTGAATTCTGGACTGCAGATTCACCATGTAAAATCACATAAGGTCGATGCTATTCCTTAATGTGTGATTAAGCTCGACCGCTGTGGTCTCGTATTTTTCATTAAAAGTTCGTATTTGAGCTTGTGCCGCGGGCGCCTCAGGGTCCATAATAGAAGGGACGTTTTCATTAGTGGTCGGGATGTCTGCCGGTTGAGGCTGTTGGGATATACCAGCCTCGACTGCGGCTGAAGAGCCAACCATTTCGTTCTTTGTTCGCCTTGCCATCGTGAGCGGACTTGACGGGAGGTTTAACAAGGAACCTCAAGCTTGTTGGGGATCGAGATGACAACGTGCAAAAAGACACAAACTTGAGTTCAATTCTCAGTGAAAGCACCAAACGTTAACGGCAAAAAATGTCATAAACACCAAATATTCCAATTACTAGGAATTATTAATTTGGTCGCATAGACAAGAGCAGAAAAACAGTAAATAACACAAGAGATTTATAGTGGTTCGGCCTCGTGATGGGCTACGTCCACTTTGAAGCGTTGTTGGAATATTATTAATCACTCAAAGTTACAAGGCTAAGGCCATCTCATGGCATCTCATTACATTCATCTCAAAGCTATATGATGTCATCTTTAAGCTATATGATGTCATCGTTAAGGCTATATGATGTCATCTCTAAGACATGATGTCATCCTTCCCATATATAATGTCATAATTATCATATATAAAAATATTGGGAAAATGACACTTTTGCCCTTCTTCTTCCTCAAACGGAAGATGCCATTATAATAGCTCTCTAGAGGTCTTGAGCTCACAAATTCCAACCCCTTTCAAGTGTGAAGTCATGGGGTATTTATAGGAAAGGGATTAGGTAGGAGTAGGTGCGACAATAGGGGACCACACCCAAAAATTCGCACCTGGAGTCTGCACATGCCAAAAATTTGCACTTGGGCCTGGGGTGCGAAATTTAGCACCTTGCGGGTGCGAAATTTAGCACCTCGAGGGTGCGAAATTTAGCACCTCGTAGGTGCGAAATTCTGCACCTCGCGGGTGCAAAATTCGCGCCCCACGGAGTTGTGAAATTAGTACCTTCTGGGTTGCGAAATTCACACCCTGCGGGGTGCGTATTTCACACCCTGTTGTGTGCGAATTTCGCACCCATGGGGGTGCGAAATTCACACCTCCTGTGGGTACAAAGTTTGCTTCATGAGGCACGCGAAGGCTACATGACGAGGTGTTTGGGGTGCCACGAGGTCTCTGTTGGCACGATCCCTCTTCATCTTATTTCCTTCGCTCCTAAGCGTCCCTTTCGGCTTCAGTTCCATGCGATGCGTTGAGTCAGCATGTCTTTTGTACTTTTGGGAACCGGACCAAAAATCCGGTTAACAATGGTAGTTGAAACCAAGATTATTTTATAAAGTTACTTTTATGATTGATGGTAAATATTACTTTGTACACAATTCAATTATCATAGTGATGTACCAATTTCAATCTTTTGGAATTATCAATACCATAATATATTTACTCTAGGTATATTTAACCACGAATCGGTTTGATTTCATGTTCGTTGTGTTCCTTTTTAACTCTTTTACGATTGAAACAGTGAGTACTTTTGATTGTTTATGCTCAATGCAACGTCACTTAACAATAAAACAGTGCAGAATAAAAGGAAGCTTTAATACATGCAGGAAGAAGTGGTATTTTTATATCTCAGGTTTCAAATTCTAGGATTTAAATAAATACTATAATAAAATTACTATGTCTATTTATAATGGTTGACTATCGTCTTACGTTATGCATTAGGCTGTCGTCTTTGTATTTGTAATGTGATCATATTTTACGCATATTTTCTTAGTACAATGAAACCTTATTTTTAAGACATTGCCCAGAATTAACCATTGTAATATACTACTGGGTATGTTATGAATACTTAGCTCAATCTCCAAATATACACCATTCATTCTAATAAAATTCAGTATAGATATCATGCCTTCATTATTGGTTTGATACTAATCTTGGATAATATTTTACCTTGTAGTTTCATTACATATGATAGCTTTCAATATCCTACTTAAATTACCTTATTATATGAACTTTAAAACATTATGAAATCAGCTTGCTTGAGCCTTGTTTGCATCTTCTGCACTTAATACACCGCACAGCAATCTGCTTAGGAAGAGATGGAAATGTATTGATGATTCCTAATAGGTACTAAACTAATATGAAGCAACAATATGAATGATATTGTGAGTACCTGTGAATCATATGGCATTTACTAATTAAAAGCGAAAGAATGAGAACAAAAACTATAAAATTCAACTATCTAACTCTAGTCATACTTCTTTTCGTAGTTTTTGGAACATCGAGGATAATATGGTTTCTAACCGTAACTCTAAAAATGCATGGCTAGTATAGTTTTGAGTACGCTAATTTGTAAGATACGGTAACCAATAAATAGATATACATTTGAATTCAATTACATGTACCATCTTCTATTATGATAATACATACATTAAACCAAGTGTGCCTTATAATCTGCTTAATGTTTTACATTTGTGAGTTGAACTATAGAAGAAGACATTATAGTTGGATACCCATCAAAGAGGTTGTTCATGTTTTCGAAAGATGCACTTATCCAAAAGGCTGAATCATGATATTCAAAGTTCAGAAGAAAAAATAATTGTGTTCCATAGAGGAAAAATGCCGGTGGGTTTACAACTATCTATATCATCATTTGGATGAATCAAAAAATGAATTCCCAAGAGAATCAAACTAGCATGATTAAAAACATGACTTACATATTAAAGCTAACATTGGACGCACCTACATTGGCTTATCTGATTTGAATTGCTGACGATCTTGCATATATCCCTATAGCTATGTAACTTGTGGAGAAATTTAATTCAACATTTACTTGAGGTGCATCATGAATCCAAAATGTAATATTTAACACATAATAGTCTGCAAAAATCAATAAACAGACTATTATCATTACTTTATTCAAACCAATAATGTGAAAATGTTAAACGTATGAAGTACTGCACAAAATGATTTGTTATTTTTATACATGTGCACAAACTTATGGCGGATGCGATTAGATTAGGTAACCCAGATGCAGGCCGACCTCCAGATCGGATAGCAGGAAAGGAGGCAGACGTGATGGAACCATCGCATGTCAAGGACAGATCACAATCTCGTGTAGATGCTAGGGTTTCAAATGAGGTGCAACGATCCTATTCTAAACTTGACAATCAACATGGACTGGATCGGTTTCATATGGGGGATCTCGAGGAGTGGGAAACATCTGTATTCACTGTCAGGTTGGCCATAGATCTTACAGGGATCCAGTATCCCAAAATACTGTACCTCGTATGGTTCGTCAATCTGGAGCAGAGGATGTAGGGGGAGCGAATGCTCGAACTAGATCCGAAGCTCATATGGTCCAGCGCGTGACAAAGGGAAATTCTAGATTTTATGAAAATAATTGGGGATCTATTCATGATGATGTAAATGCTGGTCGATCAAAATCTTCGATCCAAGCAACTACAAGAGGAACAAGGCAAATGCATGATACGTTCATTAATATGGAATATAACGAACCAAGTATAATAAATAATAAAAAGAAGGCATGTGTACCTGAGAGAGCATTGGCAAGATCGGTAGACAAATGGAGGAACTCGATAATTTTCTATGTGTATGGAACACGCCCGTACCATACACATCTGAAAAATTATATTGAACGAGTGTGGAGACTGACAGAAAAAATTTGTTTTGTTATCTAAAGAAAACGGATTTTTTATCATATTTGATAAGCTTGTTGATTGTGAGAATATCTAAAGGGAGGACCATATTTTTTTGAGAATAAAGTAATAATTTTGAAAAAATGGGATGTAGGCATGAGGTTCAAAAAAAAATTCCTATCGTCAATGCCACTATGGATCAAGCTAACTAATCTTGAATTAGAACTATGGGTTAAAGAGGCTTTGAGTGCAACTGCAAGTGTTTTGGGAAGACTTATTAAAATGGATAAAATAATGGCGGATGAGTCAAGAGTGGCTTTTGCAAAAATATTGGTTGATATGGAAGCGGATCCATGTTTCCGAATGAGGTTGATGTCGTCTTACATATGGGAGAGGAACTTAGGGTGAAGGTGGAAAACTTATATGAACCTATCTGTTGCAAAAAATGCAGAGTTTTTGGACATTCAATGGACCAATGAAAATCACGAACAGAAGAAATATGGGTTCCACAAACCAATGTAAATACTGGAAGTGAGTCATCGATAGGAGTCCAGAACCAAGAGGATGTTACTATCATTGATGAACACAAACTGGGTACAACTTGTGTGAACTCTGAACAAAACAATGATTTAAATTTGAATTCTCATATTTAAATTGCAGAGCATAGTATAACAGAGGAGGACAACATTGATCACAACAATGCAAGCATGTATGTTAATGCTGACAAGAGAGATTTAAATACTTCTTTGGATGATAATAGTGCTCATCAATCATTGGTTACACATGACAGTATAAATAATATGGTTATAAATGTCCCTATATCACAAAACAAATTCAACACTTCGGAGAACTTGCTAAATGATGCTAACAGTATGTCTCCTCATATTAACAACAGGCTATCTTCTTGTGGGCCTGAATATACTGTGAATGATACAAACTACAAAACCTTAAAATCCAATGTTGGATATGAAATTACTACGACTGGAGTTGCTCATAACAAACTGATGGAAGAGGCTTCGAATTTGAAGAAGAATGTGGATGGTCTGGCAGAAGATTAGGAGGATACTGAAGATGAAAATCTGGTAGATCATCTTGCCATTAACGAGAATGATGCAGACCCCCCTGTCAAGGAAGAAGACGTCTCCGCATTTATTGAGAAAAACAATAAGTTCTATGAAGAAATGGATGCTATGTACAAAAACATTAAAAAGAAAGGGAACTATACAAATAAATCTACTGCTCCTAAAGTTACGACAAGAAGCCAAAGTAAAGTTAAATGAATATCGTAGCGTGGAATGTTAGGGGACTTAACGCTCCGAATAAATTGCTCGAAATGTCTAAGTTCCTTAGTAAATTTAGACCATCTATGGTTGGTCTATTAGAAAATAAATTATCTGACGACAAGATAAAGAAAGCAAAACGTTTCTACATTCTAACTGGGACTCAATGGACAATAATGATTGTGGTAGAAAAGGTAGAATTTTCATTTTTTGGGACACTTATTCTTGGCTTATTACTGTCACTCATAAATCATATCAGCATATTTCAGTGCTTGTAGAAAATGTTGGGGGCCTAACCTGTAGAATAACTTTTATATATGCTAGTAACTTCCTTTTAGATAAAGAAAAGCTTTGGCAGGAAATTACTAACGAAGCAAAGAATGTTAACGTGTCATAGCTAGTGCTTAGGGATTTCAATAATATAACCTCTCTAAGTGATAAAAAGGGGTACTTCTGTTCCCTTTAGACATATGTCGGGTCTTATTGATTGCGTTACTAGTTCAGGTCTGATGGAGATGAACATTAACAGGTTTAAATACACATGGAGGAAAAAGGGGTTACCAAAAAAATTGATAAGGTGTTCTGCAATTGCAACTTCTTAGAGATGTTTCCAGATTTAAATGTTTTTGGCATGGGTAATCCTATTAGTGATCATATCCCAGTATGCATTTTGCTTAAAAATGAGAAGATTGAAAAGAAAAACATACAATTCCGTTATGTAAATTCGTTGCACCTTAACGAGGGATATATGGACAGTTTCTACTCTGCTTTTAATATGTTTTATTTATCATTTTGGGAGGGAAAAAAGCTGCACAGGTTCCAAATATTTCTGGGCGAATGTAAATATCAATTAAAGAAATGAAACTACTATAGAATAAAAGATGATAATGTCTTTAAGATGATGGAAGAAAATTATACAGAAATTCTTAAAGATTTGGATGACAAACCAACTGATATTGATTTATATGAAAGTCTCAAGTCTGCATACAATGGTTGGAGAGAACAAAGTGTTATTCAATACATAAATAACTGTCAAAAATCAAAAATAAGTTGGTTAACCGAAGGAGATTCAAGCTCCAAAAAAATTCATGCAAAAATGTCTCTAAGAAAACATATAAATAATTGGGGAAATGTGTTTCTTGAAAATGGCGAGCTGAGACAGGATGCTGAGCATATGCAAAGTGAGGCTATTGATTATTTCACTAGAATTTTTATGTCGGACACGCCACATACAAAAAAAATTCCGGAGATTAGTTGCAAAATGATTATAAATGAAAGCGGGCGAAATCACCTATCTACCAATATTAGTATGGACGAAGTTCATAAGGCTGTATTCTCTATTCCTGATGATAAAATCCGAGGACATGATGGTTTCTCTGCAAATTTTTTTAAAGTTCATTGGGTTGAGTTAAGAGAGATTTTGCTTGATATGATTCAAGAAGTCGTCAGAACTGCTAAGCTAGTAAAAGGTATTAATAACACTTTTATTGCTCTTTTACCCAAAAAAGATAAACCATCGAGCATCACTGACTATAGGCCTATATCATGTTGTAATGTGATTTATAAAATTATTTCCAAAGTTATCTGCAATAGAATAAAACCTTATCTAGTGCATTTAATTTCGGATAATCAATCGGCCTTCATACTAGGAAGATACATTGCGGAGAATATTCTTTTGGCGCATGAATAAATCAGATTTTTAATAGGAATGGAAGTGGTAAATTGTGCATTAAGATTGATTTACAGAAAGCTTATGATATGATTAATAGGAATTTATCAGTCACATGTTACACACGATGAGGTTCCCTATAATCATTGTTCGCATTATTAGAAAGTGCACTACCACCCCAACTTTTTCAATCTTAATTCGGGGTAGCTCGAATGGGTTCATTCACAGTAACATGGGTTTAAGATAAGGCAATCCTCTCTCACCCTACCTTTTTTGTGTCGCTATGGAATACTTATCCATTCTTATGTTTAAGGATACTAAATTAGATACTGTGGAGCCGATCCATAAAAATGAGCTTATTATCGCACACTTGATATATGCGAATGATTTGATGGTTTTTGCAAAAGCTAAAATTAAAGGTGTTAAGGAAATTAAACAGATTTTGGGGAAGTTGAAAAATATGGTAGGTCTTAAATTAAATAATGTCAAGTCCAAAGTGTTTTTTAGTAGGGGGTTGATAATAAATTTCATATCTTGAACCTCCTTGACATGAAGAAGGAAGACTCCCTATTAAATACTTAGGGATTCCTTTGTCCACAAACTATCTCCACTTTGCTGATTGTGGGGAGAATTTGGACAAGATTAAAAGTAGAATGGATAGTTGGGATTGCAGGCTTTTATCAATGGTAGGGAGAGTGGAACTTATCTGATCAGTTATCACACCTATGGTTTTATATTGGATGCTGACCTACCAGTTACCATCGGCTACTATTGAGAAGATTAACAAATTATGTGCGAACTTCATTTGGGTAGGTAAATCTCACAAAATTGCTTGGAATGTATTATGTACTCCCAAAAAAGAAGAAGGACTAGGACTTCGAAATTTCAAAGTTATTAAAACTGCAGCTGCTCTTAAATTACTCTGGCATTTTGTTAGTGGCAACAGTCTTTGGAAAAAAATGGATGGCTAGTCGATATTGTGAAGGGGATCATTTTTGGGTAATGAAATCTAACCCTAACATCTCTTGCACATGGAAACGTATTCTTAAACATAGAAAATTAGAGCTGTAATGTATTAACATATGTATTGTCGATGGACAAAATACCAATTTGTTGTTCGATCCTTGGATAAACAACGATATTTTGGTGAATTTGTTGGGCTGGGATTACCTAAGTATTTGCGGCGGAGATAATCTTTTGGTTAACCATATTATTCAAGATGGTAGTTTCAACACTAATAACCTTTTGGCTACACGTTTGGTTGCTGATAAAATTATGGAAGTGGATATTCATCATTCATCTGAATATGATTACTAGAGTTGGAATAAAAAATCTAATGGTTTCTCCTTTTTTTCCGGCATGGTGCATACCTAGAGAACATTTACCAGAAATTGACTGGTGTAAAGTTACATTGCACTACATAAGCAGCCCTAAAATGTCAATGTGTACTTATAAAGCCATGCTGAATCGGTTAAGCAGTAAGGATATAATGATTGCATGGGGATATGATGTGAATCCTATCTGTGTCCTTTGCAATGAATTACAAGAGAACAGAAATCACCTGTTCTTCGAGTGCTTGTATGCATCGTATTCGTGGGTTCGTTGCAGAATAAACCTTGTCATTCCTCCCTCAGTTGCCGAACCTCTAGTATTAGATAACGAAATGTCTCTTCTCAAATCCAAGTTTTGCAAGATATCATTCAAGACATTGCTTTCTGCAGTATAGTAACGACTCTCTATCATATCTGGACAGAAAGAAACTCTAGAATTCATGGAGATACAAGTAGAAATAAATTTCAAAGGTGGGATCTTATTAACCTATAAATCAATTACTATATGCGCAGATCTAAGAAGAAAATCCATAAGCATGAAGACATGAAGATTTTGGATCGATGGGGCATTGATGTTCTCGATGGGGGTTTATTTTGTGGCTGATTTTGTTGACACAGGCGGCGGCTATTTTTTCATCCTTTTCATTTGGGGAAAGTTTCTGTTGAAGTAATTCTTGTTGCCTTAAGTGGATGTAACGTTTATGGCCTACGTGTCTTTTTTTTAGTTGGCCTGTTTTTTTTTCTTGTTTACGGCTGGGTTTTAATTGTTATTTGAGCCGTATAGTAGGCTTTGTTTTATTGTTTTGGGTTGGGCATTTTTATGTATTTGTTGATTACTGCCTTATGTACTCTTAACTTTGTACATTTTTATTGATGCAATGTTAATAAAGCGTCGTACTCTTTTTTCCTATCTAGTGCTTACTCTGAGCGCTAGTCTAGGTGTTTAACGAGGCAGTTTACCCATTTTCAAAAACAGAAAAAGAAACAAAAACTCAACTCTAAAACATAACACATAGGTTAATACATTTAACCATTATTTAATTTAATGCATCATTTGGATTTTAGTGACTACGAAAATTTTGACTTACATTGCTTTGACAATCATAACAAATTTAAAAACTTGACAACCTTTGACTGACATATGTTCTCATTATAATTTCTATTAAAATCCTTAAAAGAACTCCTTTCACATAACCTTCCTCGACGGAATACAACCTCTTACGCCTCAGAAGAAAACTAAAACTAAACTAAAAGAAAAATACTAAAGAATAAATAATTTGCAATTGAGTACATGCTATAGAAAAATACTAAACTTGTATGCTAAATAAAGTTTAAATGCTACCTCGATGGTCATCTTGATTCCTGATTGATGTATGATACGGTTGATTATGATGGATAAAAAAAGTGAACACAATCAAGTAGACTAATCAACAATTACTTTTTCCCAGAATTAGTAAAGATGGACTGTTGTGGCATGTTAACCTTTGCAGTATTCTAGTTCATAGCTAATAGCTTTAGAGCATGTAATGTCAGCCTTAGTTCTATGTTAGGAACCTAGTAAAAGTAAAATGAATTAGCGTAAGAAACTGAATAAGGGATCCTTGAACAATACTTCATGGAAAATTAATTCTTTTATATCAACGAAAAATAATTCTTTTATTTCAAATAATTGGCAGACTAACAATGTAAACTATCGCAGTGGTTAAAAGTTAGTTGTAGTTATTGTTAAAGGTATTAGATTTAGAACATCTAGTGTAAATCAATAATTACGTTCAAAAAATCGTATCATCATACCTCAACTGCAACTTATGATTTCAGCACAATCATATTTTTTCACCTCCAATCTATATTTTGCCTGCCTCAAAAAAGCTTTATTTCTTGTTTTCCTCATTTGTTCGCTCCTTGCTTGCAGCCCCATGTCCTCAGCATTCTGCCTCAGTCTCTGTACGTTGGGATTTCTTCCCTACCGTGTACCAATTGCCTCTTTTTAGCACATCAGCTCTCTCACACTTCACTCAAGCTTCAGACCCATAAATTGCAGTAGCATCCTTTTCTCAAGTTTTAGTTATCTTTTTTTTTAACCCTGTGCACTTCATATCTCTTGCAACTTGTCTCTTCCATAGCAACTCACCACTAGATTATCGTAGCACTGCATGCCCTTTGTTTCAGCAACTCACCTCTTCACTACAGCTATAATCATGCTGAAACCTCACCATCTTCTGCCCTTCTATGCATGTGAAATCGCTACAATTTGCACCAGCACTGCAGTCCTCCCACTTCTACGCAGCAGTCGGCCAACTCACTACATTTTGCCTTTTTTGCATTTCTCGAGCACTATGCTTCTCAACTGGCCCTATAAATTCACTTATCATTCATTGATATATTTGTGCTCAACCAATAACCTACATAACCATTTCTACACGTGTAAAACTTACTATTTGGCCTTTTTTTCATGTTCATCGGTTTAAACTTTTGACAACCTATACATTATAGAAACGGAAATTTTACCATAAGGACCTACTTACATCAAACTATTAATTTCTAGGACACGGGTTTAAATTAATTATTTTTGAGGACAATTGTTCGCTTATCCTCGTTCTCTCTTGCATAGGCGTTCTCTCTTGTTTGATTTTACAACAAAAAAGTTTGTATCCCGTAATTCACCAGAATTTCTAAAGTCAAAATTTAATTTCTCAAATCTCAATTCAAATTCTCTGTCAGATCAATTCAATCGCAGTAAATCAGCAACCAGAGATAGCTTCGGGGTTTGGGAACTCATGACTTCAGATGGTTCCAATTCATTTTCTGATTCGTGGGTGCGGATGTTGATAGTAGGCCATTTTGCTCTAAATTTGATGTAAGTTAGATGATGTTTACTAATCTGGGGAGATATTTCATCCAAAGGCTGCGGTTTGTTTGCTGTACGAGGCACGTCGAAATTCACTTAGGTAGTTGATTTTTTATTATGATGGTGTGAATTTAAGAGTAAAAGGGACATGATCAGTGAGTTTGTGAAGGATTTAATCAAAAGCTTGTATTTAAATTGACAATATGTTTATGTCTTTGAATGATGTCTTTAAATAAAAAAAGATAAATATGTTTATCTTTTATATGGATATTTTTTTCATTTGAAACCACATTTCTTGTTAGCTTGTATGCTAATATACTACTGCACCAGTCAAAACAATATCAATAAATAAACATACAGATTTTTATTTTTTCCTCCAAGTACAAATGCATGGTTGCATCTAATAATAAAATGTTGATGTACTGGTCTGTCCACAATCTTATAAATAAAAAGCTAAATGCTTTTATCTTTTGTTTGAAATGTCAATTGCTTTTATTTGTTGGTTAAAGAATCAAAACGTTAATTTTTTATGCATATATTTAGATTTATCTTTGTTATTTAAGTTAATACCAATATACGACCTTTATGCTTTTTGCAAAAAAAATGTTGAGATAACAAGTGTCCTTTTACAAAAAGATAAATACATTTATCTTTTCATTAATATCCCACTTTTTTTGGAGTATACAGTTATATGCAAGTAATATATTACATCATAATGCAATTTTTAAAAAAGATAAAAGCATTTATCTTTTATTAAAAGGATTTGCTGTGAAGTTTCTTATTTTTGTGTGACAAAAAGGAATTTCGCTTGGTCCGAATCAATCGCTAAACCGATCTAGACCGTTCGAAACGCCTGATTGTTTTGAGAACACGACAAAATAGAACGCAGACGGAAGAACATTTCATTGTATATTACAACAATGCATCAGATTACAAGAATATACAGAGTATAAACAAATAAATATTACACAGAAATATCAGAGATTACAATAAATTACATAGCAGCGGAAAATAATACAATACACAACTAGAATGAGATATACAGATACAAAGCTTTCCGGATATCGTTCCAGCTGTAAACCAGGATCCTGTGAATATAAATCTGCAAAACCAAAACTACTAGCTGCCCGTGTCGAAAATAAGGGCACTCAGAGTTTAGGTTAAAACAATAAACTCCAAGTCAGTCATGGGACTGGTGTGAGGACTAAAACAGTTGTAAATCTTTATTTTAAAGTTAGGCAAATCAAGGGACCACGCCGTATAACACGGAACGGGTTTCCTCTCAAGAACACCAGTGCATAAAACAACAGCGCAATGCTAAATAAAGAAAAATGAAGCTATTATAAGACCCAGGTCCCATCACACAATGCAACGCAAGCCGGAGGATAGGTTTTTTACCTTATAATAGCCAAGAATGCTTGATACGTTGAAAAACAAATCATTTGATACTATTATAAGTGCATCGTGTATAAAACAACTTCAAATCATAAGTATCAATCAAAGGCGGCATAAGCGCCCCATCCCACTATGTCGCCATACTAGGCTCTACAAATAAAACCGCAAATGTCACGTATTTGGAAGTTGGATTTCCATCTATGAACCGAGGCAAAAGATAGTCCTCAACCGATTCGAGACGCTCTAGCCCGTGTCTCAGGAACAGCCGCAACTGCCCCTTGGATCGTTAGAGTCGGTCCACCGATGTGGATTATTATGCCTAAACACTACGTTTCCCCGCCCTTTGGGGCATAAATGAGTCAACGAATGACTCCATCGGACCCGGATCGTCCGATCAAACTGAGGCGCCTCGCAACAGCAACAACCACACAGGTGAAAAGTATATAAATGTCAGGGCTGGTAGGTCACTGACACCACCCTAGCTAGAAAGAAACGCATGCCCTCCCTGAGGTCCTCTCCCGTTTTTGGTTCACAACCGGGGTGCGAGGCTCGCGAATTCACGTTACACAAAGCTGTGCCACACAGGCTGTGCTTTGATCATCACCACAAGACTTTGCTTTTCAACAGAAGCCTCGATCAATTACCACTTAGGCATGCCACACAGGCAATTCACTCCATGCGTTTGATATCCATCAATATATAACCCCTGAGCTCGTACGTCTCAGAGAAGGGCATTAAGCAAGAGAATAAATTCTCCGCCACCAAACAGATATATATTTAATGTAACAACCCGTATTTTCAATAACCTGTTATAACTTAAATGGAGGCAGAATTAAACTATAAAATCTGAATCAAGGGAAATGGGTTTTGCCATTGCGTTCGTCTCCGAAAAATACGCGAAATAGAGTCCGAGTTTTCGAAAATCGGAGTCCGTATGACCAAGATATGGCCTCGCGAAGTTTCACGAAAAATTCCCAAATTAAAGTATACTTAATTAAGTGAAATGGGTTGCGCAGAGAAATATATATATATTGATATATATATATATATATATATAATTGAAACTTAAATAAATAAATATGCAAAAATGTTCAAAACAGCGAATTGGGAGAGGGGAATAACCGAACCGGCCGATTTTTGAGGTCGACCCGAGCCCGCTGGGTCGACTAGGGGTTAATCCAGGGTGTTTGGCTGTCAACCCGTGGGCCGATTCGCTCAAATGAAGATTTTGCATTTGGATGGTTCTCATGGTTCATCTTTAATCTAAAGGCCCTAGATTGTTCCTACACTTGACTTCTTCCCCAAGACATGCTTTGATGGCTTGGATTGAATCTAGGTTTAATCCTATGGCCTAAAACACTTGCCTAATATATAAATAAGACCCTAACCTATCCTAAATCCTCATTATTCATTCATGCAACTAAACTATGGCAAAATTTTACCTCTCATGGCCTCCACTCAACTATCCTAGCCTCCACTTCATTTCTATGAGAGGTTTCATGATCATTAGAGTATTAGAGAGTCCCTATGATAGTATGAGAGCTTCTCAAGTTGATTTCAAGGAGAAAGCATTGATCTTTGTTCATAAAGATGGTGTTTTTGTTGATTTGGAGCATCCATCTTTGGGTTTTTGGGTGATGGCATGTATAGGCTTCATCACAAGCTTTAGTTTAATCAATTTAGGCCTTCATATCAATGTAAGCCCTTTCCCTACTCTTAGATATTAACTATGAAGTTAAATGTTCATGTTGCAAGTTTGGGTTTGATCATTGAGAATGATATATGCTATCATGTCATGCAAGTTTATGAAGTCATTATCTTGATCTTATGAGCTAAAAGTTACAACCTTTATGTTGAAATGTTGCATTATGCAACATGAGAACACTCATAATCTTTATGTCAACTTGCATATGAAGTCATAACCCTTATATGATGATATATGCGAGTTTCTAGTCATCATTCCATGTCTTTTGTCGCCATGATTCACTTATGTGCCAAGTTTGGGTTTATGCATGTTTTTTAGGCTTGAGAATGTAACATGCAAGCTAATGAACACATTTGTGCCTCATTTGCCACCATGATTAACTTGTGGCTTAATATCCATTTTTGTCATGCCTTTGCCAAGTCTCTTCTTTTAACCCATTACGTTGTTGCGAACGTATATGCGAGTTTAAAAAGCGTTGGGGTCACATTATGGGAAAACATAATGATATGAACATGATTTGGGTAAATAGGTATAAACATGACAACATGTAACGTTAAATATGACATGTGTTTATACTTGAAAACATGACTTGAAATATAACATGGAAGTTGACATGTAAGTATGCATAAAAACATAAGCTTGGGAATTTACCTATTAAGTTAGGTCTACCCATTGGGAATTTACCTATTAAGTTAGGTCTACCCAATTGCTTGAAAACTTGAATATGAACATGACACTAGACTAAACATGAAAGTGGCCAACTCGAGGTTGGGTTGAGTTTGCAACATAAAGCTACCCGGAACCGACCGGCCTAACTAGTAGTTGCAAACAATAGGACCCAATGTGAGAAGTTGGTCATGTTGTGCTTGAACCCGAGGTTAGACCAAGTTGTGGTATAAAGCTACCCGGAACCGACCGGCTTAACTAGTAACCACAACAAAGTCTAATGTGAGAGGTTGAGGTGCATTAAGTAATTAATGCCACATAATAGGGTTAAGTCAATTTGATTAATGACTCTTAACCAAATATGACATGGACAAGTGGGTTAAGTAATTTGATTAGGCTAATGATACTTAACAAAACATGACAAGGTTGGGTAGGTTAAGTGACTTGATTTGCCTAATGACACTTAACCATTTTTATACGACTAGTGGACGGGGTTAAGTTAACCAACACTTAATCAATCCAACACGATAATTTGGTAAGGTTAAGTAAGTTTTCTTAATGACACTTAACCGAAAGATACAGTCAATGGATGGGGTTAAGATTAGACTCAACTAGTCTAAACATGATAATCGGATGGGGTTAAGTTAGCCTAGACTTAATTAATCCCACTTGGTAGTTTAATGGGGTTAAGTTAAATACTTAACTAATCTAACACGATGATTTGATGTGGTTAAGTGACCTATACTTAACCAATCTAACCCGTTAATTTGAAGTGGTTAAGTGACCTAAACTTAACCAATCTAACTCGTTAATTTGATGTGGTTAAGTGACCTATACTTAACCAATCTAACTCATGAATTTATTGAGGTTAAGTTAACCCATACTTAACCAATGTAACGTGAAAACATGATAAGGCTAAGTCACGAATCGCTTGAATACACTTGACCGGTTTGACTAAGTAATTTGATAGGGTCAAGTTAATACATACTTAACCACTTGAGCATGGTTTGTAGGGTTAAGTCTTGAACTTGGATACTTAGCCAATTTTGACATGATTTGTAGATGGGATTAAGTCATGAACTTAAGTGACACTTAATCTGTTATATAAACCCTAATTCGGAGAATTAGGTGGGTAACCGTAATTAACAAGGATAACGGGAATAAGGCTAAGTGGTAAACCTTAGTTGGAGGATAACTAAGTAATGATTCTTAGTCAAGGAAATTTAGACCAGTTCATAGATAGATGAGTAACCTGATACGGTAGGTCATCGTGTAAGTATACGAGTAGGAGCAAGTATCTGATTTAGATAAAGGCTCCGACGAACTGGGTAACGAAGCAGCGGCTTCGGGGAACGTGAGGATATTCTTGGGATCCCTCTGTGGGCTGCCAGGTAATTATACTAGGCTCATGAGAGGTTAAGGTCTGCGTTAGAAGAACCAAGAGTATGCCTTGGTTGCTATACGAGCGACCTAAAGACGGGGATGGATAGGGTATAGTCGACGAAACACGGTCGTACCCTAGATAGCACTTTTCGTCAGGCTACCTACCATCTTTGGTCAAGCGTGTACGTACAGAAAGGCAGAGAACACCCTATAGACCATAATTGCTATCTAATTATGGTTGCGGTAAGGCTTGGATGTGGGTTGGCCAGTGTTGTGTTCTCGTACAGGATTTATCCTGTCTTGTCTTTCGCTAGTTGAGGGAGGGGTCGCGTGGGACCATAGCCACGTATAGAAAAACAGACCTTAGCATCTGCATCGGCAGACAAATTGTAAGCTCCCGACCGAGTCCTGTATTTCCTGGTCTGCCCTATGACAGGACTCAGATGGCACGATGTGATACATGTGCACACAGTCATGGAAAACGATTCACGATGAATGCGTGGGGAAAAAGGGCGCGGTTGGCGGTTAGCGTAATCCCTAGTGGCCCTAGGTGGTTGAACCCAAACCGAGATACGAGAACGTGCAATAGGTAAGCGTAATCCCTAGTAGCCCTAGGTAGCATAAGTCCTAGTTGTACAGACGATAATTCATGTTGGAAGACCCTAGCTAGGTTTAGGGTAACAGTCCAAACCGATCTTAAGGATCATGGAACTATGTTAAAGTAGTATAGAATCTCATGGGAAAGCCCGTATGGTCTACGGCAAGGGACTGAACATTTACATGGAATAAAACATACGAGTGAGTAACCTATATATGCGACATATTAGGTTGACATGGACCATTACACGACTTTTGAGTAAGGGTCATTCATGGTTAACACATGATACGGTGGGGATACTAGTACGGTAGGTGCAGAGCAGATATACAGGATAGATACCATGGGACGTTATACGTAATAGATATCTTGGGATATTATACCTGATAGAAACCTGATGATGTGATACCTCGTTTTATCTTGACATCGTAATTTATCATGACACCTTAGTTTACCTGAGTTCAGTAGTTCATCCTGTTATTTTGACTTAGCTTATCTATCTTGTTATCATGCTTATGTTCATCTCAGTTTCTCATGACAGTTAACTTTACTAGTCTTTATGCTGATAGTAGATAGGGCTTACTCAGTCTTTTTGACTGACCCGTTTTGTTTCGCCTCTTTTCTTCCGTTTCCCCTCCCCCCCCAGGTTACAGGGAGGAAATGTTGTTGTTTAGTTCAGACTTCTTCTGCTTGAAGGTCATCATGGATGGCTTGGACTTATCTTGGCTATGGCTACTTTACTGTTTTTACTTGGGGAATAATTTATGAAAATGTCTTTATGCTTCTTTACTATTGCAAGACAGGTTTTGATGTACTCTGATGTAAAAGGCTTTAGACCTTATTTATTCATGTTATGAAAGTTTGATTTTACTTCCGCTATTTTATATGTTCTGTCTTGTGATATTTCTGTGCATGTTAACCAATAATGCCCCTCTAAAGCTAGTGCATTCCTTTGCGAGTGACCCTAGCGGAGGCGGGGTGTTACACATGGTATCTGAGCAGAAGGTTACCAGACTGGGCAAAAGTTTTTAAAGACCTTCTGAAAACTATTTGAAAATCGTTTACAAAGAAGCATTTTTCAAGAGAATTTTCTTTTAAAAGTAAAAGGCTATTCCCCAAAGGCCATTAGCACTATCCTTGTTTCCTTAATTGGATCTCTTTTCCTTTCTTTCCTTCATCTGTAGTCACAGTGGTTTTAACTGTGACTAGTCTTTTCTA
Organism: Allium sativum; assembly: GCA_030737875.1. Taxonomy (NCBI): domain Eukaryota; kingdom Viridiplantae; phylum Streptophyta; class Magnoliopsida; order Asparagales; family Amaryllidaceae; genus Allium; species Allium sativum. The sequence continues at coordinate 842,744,110 of CM060926.1, forward strand.
TCTACGAAAGTGCTTTCCATACGATGGAGGTGGTTCTCGAGAGACCAGTGGCCGCGTTATAAGAAAGGATATTGAGAAAGAGGATAAAGGATACGAGCTTAAGGATGAGCAACTTGTTGGTATGGCTCAGCCCAGGACGAGAGAGAAGGATGAACAATGAAACCCATGACGAAAGAGTACCTTTGGCATGGTAATACGGGACAGATAGTTAAGTATCATGGGACAAGGACCAGATCATCGGGAGGGCAATAGTATGCTCTCATTTCTAGGGTACCTCGGAAGGAGGGTAACGATCTTGTTAAAGATTTAGCTTTTCTATCATCCCGTTAGGACTTTGTTTTGATCATCGTATCATTTAAGCCTGCTTCGATAGTTGAGTCTCTGCACCTTAAGTACTAGCGTAATAGAGAATCCCATTTTTGTCTCAAGTCCTGTGGAGAATCAGTCCATTTATACATGACTTGTTTGGATTTGAGAATGTCTATGCCAAGTGTTGAGTTTGGAAATAATGCTTATGTTTATAAGCTATGGATGGATTCTAGGGATGAAGTGGTTATCCAGTAAGGGGTGCCACTCTCGGTTTTGATAGGAGGGTAGTTAGACTCTTGACTGGCCTTGGTAATACCCTCGAAGCCTCGTGTAACCTTTTGGGTTCGGTCATGATTAGTTACTTGGAATCCCTTGATGCCTTTATGGGAAATTTGAAGCCCGATCGAGTGGTGTTCGCCAATAAGACGGATGGTTTACTTCATTTATGCATGGGTTATAGAGATCACCCTAGTAAGTGCGCATGATAACCTGATTGACATCTGTTTACTTTCAAGAGAAAGTTCTTCTACATGGAATGCCTTATAGTATATAAACGAGATCCAAGATTCACTAGTGAATTTTGGAAAGCTTGCATGAGATCATGAGTACGCAGTCATGTTTGCATCAAGTATTCTAGGAAAAGGATAAGTGCAAGTGGAACGAGAGGCGACGAAGAAATGAGTTCCAGCTCATGTTATGGAAACAGGAATAAGAAGCTACAAAATCGCGAAGTTAAAAGACGACTTTGATGGTCAAAGACTAGATACGCGCATGATATCTCTTTTTGGGAGTATATCCTTGATCCCTGTTTTCTGTAGAGCTTACTTGTAGGCTATCTTTTGTGGACATCCTCTCGGTCCTATTCTCCGTTACAAACCCTGTAAGGAGTTTGTCCTGTTTATCTTCTCGACCCTGTTTCAGGGAATTCTAGGTAGAACCCTATGGATGTAAACATGTATTTGAAACATGTTATGATTGATATGGTTGCAAGTGGTTGCTCGTGGATGCGCGAATACACATTAGATACTAGCTCGACTCGGTCACATTTCATATTGCATATGCACGAGTATTTATACTTGTTTATGGATGAAATCGAATGTATTATCATGCGGTTGTTGCATATGAATGAATGATTGTGCACGCATATAGTATCTATATGACTAGGACTATTTGCATACATGTTGGATTCATGGCACTATACAAATTTTGCATTAGAAAGATTATTCAGGCCTGAACATTAGCATTAGCTAAGGAACATGTACACACACGTTTTGCATATATTCATACAGCATTAGAAATCATCTAAGGACAATGGTTGCTTGTGGATGATGTTTTGAGTAGATGGATGATGGATGGTAGGATATGTTCTTCCTAACTTGGAGATTTCGGGGACGAAATCCTAAAAGGTGGGGAGAATGTAACAACCCGTATTTTCAATAACCTGTTATAACATAAATGGAGGCAGAATTAAACTGTAAAATCTGAATCAAGGGAAATGGGTTTTGCCATTGCGTTCGTCTCGGAAAAATACGCGAAATAGAGTTCGAGTTTTCGAAAATCGGAGTCCGTATGACCAAGATATGGCCTCGCGAAGTTTCACGAAAAATTCCCAAATTAAAGTATACTTAATTAAGTGAAATGGGTTGCGCAGAGAAATATATATATATTGATATATATATATATAATTGAAACTTAAATAAATAAATATGCAAAAATGTTCAAAACAGCGAATTGGGAGAGGGGAATAACCGAACCGGCCGATTTTTGAGGTCGACCCGAGCCCGCTGGGTCGACTAGGGGTTAATCCACGGTGTTTGGCTGTCAACCCGTGGGCCGATTCGCTCAAATGCAGATTTTGCATTTGGATGGTTCTCATGGTTCATCTTTAATCTAAAGGCCCTAGATTGTTCCTACACTTGACTTCTTCCCCAAGACATGCTTTGATGGCTTGGATTGAATCTAGGTTTAATCCTATGGCCTAAAACACTTGCCTAATCTATAAATAAGACCCTAACCTATCCTAAATCCTCATTATTCATTCATGCAACTAAACTATGGCAAAATTTTACCTCTCATGGCCTCCACTCAACTATCCTAGCCTCCACTTCATTTCTATGAGAGGTTTCATGATCATTAGAGTATTAGAGAGTCCCTATGATAGTATGAGAGCTTCTCAAGTTGATTTCAAGGAAAAAGCATTGATCTTTGTTCATAAAGATGGTGTTTTTGTTGATTTGGAGCATCCATCTTTGGGTTTTTGGGTGATGGCATGTATAGGCTTCATCACAAGCTTTAGTTTAATCAATTTAGGCCTTCATATCAATGTAAGCCCTTTCCCTACTCTTAGATATTAACTATGAAGTTAAATGTTCATGTTGCAAGTTTGGGTTTGATCATTGAGAATGATATATGCTATCATGTCATGCAAGTTTATGAAGTCATTATCTTGATCTTATGAGCTAAAAGTTACAACCTTTATGTTGAAATGTTGCATTATGCAACATGAGAACACTCATAATCTTTATGTCAACTTGCATATGAAGTCATAACCCTTATATGATGATATATGCGAGTTTCTAGTCATCATTCCATGTCTTTTGTCGCCATGATTCACTTATGTGCCAAGTTTGGGTTTATGCATGTTTTTGAGGCTTGAGAATGTAACATGCAAGCTAATGAACACATTTGTGCCTCATTTGCCACCATGATTAACTTGTGGCTTAATATCCATTTTTGTCATGCCTTTGCCAAGTCTCTTCTTTTAACCCATTACGTTGTTGCGAACGTATATGCGAGTTTAAAAAGCGTTGGGGTCACATTATGGGAAAACATAATGATATGAACATGATTTGGGTAAATAGGTATAAACATGACAACATGTAACGTTAAATATGACATGTGTTTATACTTGAAAACATGACTTGAAATATAACATGGAAGTTGACATGTAAGTATGCATAAAAACATAAGCTTGGGAATTTACCTATTAAGTTAGGTCTACCCATTGGGAATTTACCTATTAAGTTAGGTCTACCCAATTGCTTGAAAACTTGAATATGAACATGACACTAGACTAAACATGAAAGTGACCAACTCGAGGTTGGGTTGAGTTTGCAACATAAAGCTACCCGGAACCGACCGACCTAACTAGTAGTTGCAAACAATAGGACCCAATGTGAGAAGTTGGTCATGTTGTGCTTGAACCCGAGGTTAGACCAAGTTGTGGTATAAAGCTACCCGGAACCGACCGGCTTAACTAGTAACCACAACAAAGTCTAATGTGAGAGGTTGGGGTGCATTAAGTAATTAATGCCACATAATAGGGTTAAGTCAATTTGATTAATGACTCTTAACCAAATATGACATGGACAAGTGGGTTAAGTAATTTGATTAGGCTAATGATACTTAACAAAACATGACAAGGTTGGGTAGGTTAAGTGACTTGATTTGCCTAATGACACTTAACCATTTTTATACGACTAGTGGACGGGGTTAAGTTAACCAACACTTAATCAATCCAACACGATAATTTGGTAAGGTTAAGTAAGTTTTCTTAATGACACTTAACCGAAAGATACAGTCAATGGATGGGGTTAAGATTAGACTCAACTAGTCTAAACATGATAATCGGATGGGGTTAAGTTAGCCTAGACTTAATTAATCCCACTTGGTAGTTTAATGGGGTTAAGTTAAATACTTAACTAATCCAACACGATGATTTGATGTGGTTAAGTGACCTATACTTAACCAATCTAACCCGTTAATTTGAAGTGGTTAAGTGACCTAAACTTAACCAATCTAACTCGTTAATTTGATGTGGTTAAGTGACCTATACTTAACCAATCTAACTCATGAATTTATTGAGGTTAAGTTAACCCATACTTAACCAATGTAACGTGAAAACATGATAAGGCTAAGTCACGAATCGCTTGAATACACTTGACCGGTTTGACTAAGTAATTTGATAGGGTCAAGTTAATACATACTTAACCACTTGAGCATGGTTTGTAGGGTTAAGTCTTGAACTTGGATACTTAGCCAATTTTGACATGATTTGTAGATGGGATTAAGTCATGAACTTAAGTGACACTTAATCTGTTATATAAACCCTAATTCGGAGAATTAGGTGGGTAACCGTAATTAACAAGGATAACGGGAATAAGGCTAAGTGGTAAACCTTAGTTGGAGGATAACTAAGTAATGATTCTTAGTCAAGGAAATTTAGACCAGTTCATAGATAGATGAGTAACCTGATACGGTAGGTCATCGTGTAAGTATACGAGTAGGAGCAAGTATCTGATTTAGATAAAGGCTCCGACGAACTGGGTAACGAAGCAGCGGCTTCGGGGAACGTGAGGATATTCTTGGGATCCCTCTGTGGGCTGCCAGGTAATTATACTAGGCTCATGAGAGGTTAAGGTCTGCGTTAGAAGAACCAAGAGTATGCCTTGGTTGCTATACGAGCGACCTAAAGACGGGGATGGATAGGTATAGTCGACGAAACACGGTCGTACCCTAGATAGCACTTTTCGTCAGGCTACCTACCATCTTTGGTCAAGCGTGTACGTACAGAAAGGCAGAGAACACCCTATAGACCATAATTGCTATCTAATTATGGTTGCGGTAAGGCTTGGATGTGGGTTGGTCAGTGTTGTTTTCTCGTACAGGATTTATCCTGTCTTGTCTTTCGCTAGTTGAGGGAGGGGTCGCGTGGGACCATAGCCACGTATAGAAAAACAGACCTTAGCATCTGCATCGGCAGATAAATTGTAAGCTCCCGACCGAGTCCTGTATTTCCTGGTCTGCCCTATGACAGGACTCGGATGGCACGATGTGATACATGTGCACACAGTCTTGGAAAACGATTCACGATGAATGCGTGGGGAAAAAGGGCGCGGTTGGCGGTTAGCGTAATCCCTAGTGGTCCTAGGTGGTTGAACCCAAACCGAGATACGAGAACGTGCAATAGGTAAGCGTAATCCCTAGTAGCCCTAGGTAGCATAAGTCCTAGTTGTACAGACGATAATTCATGTTGGAAGACCCTAGCTAGGTTTAGGGTAACAGTCCAAACCGATCTTAAGGATCATGGAACTATGTTAAAGTAGTATAGAATCTCATGGGAAAGCCCGTATGGTCTACGGCAAGGGACTGAACATTTACATGGAATAAAACATATGAGTGAGTAACCTATATATGCGACATATTAGGTTGACATGGACCATTACACGACTTTTGAGTAAGGGTCATTCATGGTTAACACATGATACGGTGGGGATACTAGTACGGTAGGTGCAGAGCAGATATACAGGATAGATACCATGGGACGTTATACGTAATAGATATCTTGGGATATTATACCTGATAGAAACCTGACGATGTGATACCTTGTTTTATCTTGACATCGTAATTTATCATGACACCTTAGTTTACCTGAGTTCAGTAGTTCATCCTGTTATTTTGACTTAGCTTATCTATCTTGTTATCATGCTTATGTTCATCTCAGTTTCTCATGACAGTTAACTTTACTAGTTTTTATGCTGATAGTAGATAGGGCTTACTCAGTCTTTTTGACTGACCCGTTTTGTTTCGCCTCTTTTCTTCCGTTTCCCCTCCCCCCAGGTTATAGGGAGGAAATGTTGTTGTTTAGTTCAGACTTCTTCTGCTTGAAGGTCATCATGGATGGCTTGGACTTATCTTGGCTATGGCTACTTTACTGTTTTTACTTGGGGAATAATTTATGAAAATGTCTTTATGCTTCTTTACTATTGCAAGACAGGTTTTGATGTACTCTGATGTAAAAGGCTTTAGACCTTATTTATTCATGTTATGAAAGTTTGATTTTACTTCCGCTATTTTATATGTTCTGTCTTGTGATATTTCTGTGCATGTTTACCAATAATGCCCCTCTAAAGCTAGTGCATTCCTTTGCGAGTGACCCTAGCGGAGGCGGGGTGTTACATTTAATAGAGATCAATCTCACGGACTAAAATCCAATGTTAGACACACAGTCCATTTACAAGTTCGCTCTGGGTCTGAACGAAACCGGAGGCACCTAGTACCCCGCATTTCCATCGATCTCCAAGTACGTCTGGACGATCACCAACTGTTTCCATCTTCTTAGGTGTACAGCCCAATCAAGATCATCAGTAATCACCCAAACGACGTGAAGACCTCCGGTCTTCGACCACCGTCTTCATCTTCGACTTATCGTCGTATCAGTTATTCAGAATGGGATAAACACGGTCTTCCCGAATAACTCGCGTATACTTTAAATAAGTGTTACACAAACACAACATACGCCTCATTCCAATTCATCAGTCACTAACCGTAAATTAATCAAGAGAATAATCCCCCAAATATTAACCCCGAAGGCCGAAACAAACATCAGATCAATACCCAGGAAATCACTCTGCTTAGCCAACCTACAGTTAGTTTCTAACTTTCACATTCTTAGGGAAAGGTTCCCATTAATTTTATCAATGATAAATTCCTTGAATTTATTCTTTAATCTTCTTTTGAATTTCGATTCAACTAGTCGGGATTAACGAACCTTACCAAAGTAATCATTTGTTTTAATTTCCCAATCCCAACCTATTCATCCCATGAAGTAAAACTGGTAATACTTCATATCTAACACCACGGTGTTATCGGTAAATTCAATTACCATTTCACGTTCAAATCCAATTAAAGATTTAACTATCGCCTGGAGTAAAACTGGTGATACTCCATTCTCGATTATTTCAATCTAATTAAAGATTCATTAAAACACCACTTAGTTTTAATCTGTGACTGGGTTAAAGAATCAGTGTCATTTAAAACACGGTTCACGATAAACCCAAAACCACATTCCATTAATTATCGGGTTAAAGAACGAGTGTTATTTAAAACACTGTCCACGATAAACCCAAAAATCAATATCAATTCAATTTCAATTAAATATTATTTAATTGGTACACTTCATTAAATCTAAATAAAAAGATTTAATCTTTTCTCAACTGGGTTCAAGAACAGTGTTAGTCAAGACACCATTCACGACGAACCCAAATCACATTTGATATTAAATACAAGGCTCTGAATAGAAAAATATCCCGGCTTATATTCAATATCAAATTCTGCGACCAACAAAGATCGTATTGGAAATAACGATATATATATCTATTTCTTTCAAATTTCCATAACAACATCTGTATAATCACGAAATCCAACATCGAAATATTCCGAAGACAATTTCGATTCAAATCCATTCCAATGCAATCATTGGAAATTCTGGTTATTTTCAAAACCATTTCAAATTCAATTTATTTATTTAAAAATAAATAGAATTATAACTGTAGTTCAAAACTAGTTTATTTCGGAAAAAAATCTATTTTTATCCTTTCAAATATAGAGTATTTCATCCCAATTTTTCCCAAATCATTTCTTATGATTCTACATAAATTATTACTATTTTTAATAATTTTATCAAGGCCCGTACAGTCGATTTCCATCAACGGCCATCGAACTGCACTTACAGCGACCTTTTCCAAATTTGATTTGGACATAATTCCAAATCCAACCGTTAGATTTCAAATTTCTAATATTCGTTAGAAAGCTCTTTTCGATACAAACCCAACGGTTCCGGTTTTAGGAGAATCCGACGGTCGGATCTCCCGCAATATTCATTCGAAGTAAATGGTCAAAATTCGCGAACTGCCGCGGCGCGTTCTATTCAGGCCATTATATTATATATATAATATATATAATATATACTTCGTCGATTTCAATTCAAATCGTATTTTATAAATCGTTTTAAATTCGTTTTCAAAACGATTTCAACTTCATTTTCAAATTCAAATCAAAATTGAATTTTTCCAATATAAATTCGTTTTAAATTCATTTCAAATCGATTTCAATTCAAATTGATTTCTAATTCAATTTCAGTTCTAATTCAATTCAATTCGATTTCAATTCGATTTCATTTCTATTCAATTTGAATTCATTTCTATTCCATTTCAATTTGAATTCATTTCTATTCGATTTTAATTTGAATTCATTTCTATTCGATTTCAATTTGAATTCATTTCTATTCGATTTCAATTCGAATTCATTTCTATTCGATATCAATTCGAATTCATTTCTATTCGATTTCAATTTGAATTCATTTCTATTCGATTTCAATTTGAATTCATTTCTATTCGATTTCAATTTGAATTCATTTCTATTCGATTTCAATTTGAATTCATTTCTATTCGATTTCAATTTGAATTCATTTCTATTCGATCTAATTCGAATTTCAATTCTTTTCAAAATTTCAGATTTTGAAATCACTTTCGATATTCGTTATAAAATGAATAAAATCGATATAAATATCGTCCACGTCAAAATGGCGTCAATCTAATCAACACGGCTTCATATATTTCTATTTTCAAATATTCTATTTCAAATATTTCTATTTCAAAACTTTCTTTTTCAAAACTGGAATGAGGCCCAATCAATTACCATATAATGTTAATTATATGGATTTTCTACAACGCATGTATACAATAACAACGATGAATTGTCAACCATCATCCAAAGTGCATTCTACACTGTATAAGCATCGAATATAAATATTCAACGCTTATAGCAGTCTGTCAATCAATCGATCGACATACAACTAATTACTGGGATTAGTGTACGTCAAATATCATCCCAATACCCATGTGGGGTTTCAAACAATCAAACACAGATTTTATTTGTGCAGTTGGGCGATGTGTAAAATTTATCGTCCCAATCAATATCAGTCAAATGTGTGTATATAAACAAATCGTCCGATTTGTTTATTTTATTTCATTTCATATACACGTTAAAAATCCTATTTTTAACTATAAAATATTTTCCACTATAAAATATTTTATTTCATTTCACATCACACAATCAACTACACATCAGAATCAAACAAACAAGCATACAAGTCGTCCATGGTCTGTGGACGACGAGTGTCGGGTGTTACTAAACACCGTCTGCATCATAGTATATATTTATATAACTAGAAAATTAAATTACAGAATGAGAAATTCTCACCGAATTGCTAATCCAATGCATCGACTCTTCTTATGTAGAAATCTTCGTCGTTCTTGCCTCTTGTCACTTTCGTTGTCCGCATTCACTACATATATAAAAATCACATTTTTATATTCTCTATTCAATATATAAAAATCGAATTTTTACTATGCTATTCAATATATAAAAATCGAATTTTTACTATGCTATTCAATATATAAAAATCGAATTTTTACTATGCTATTCAATATATAAAAATCGAATTTTTACTATGCTATTCAATATATAAAAATCGAATTTTTACTATGCTATTCAATATATAAAAATCAAATTTTTACTATGCTATTCAATATATAAAAATCGAATTTTTACCAGGCTATTCAATACATAAAAATCGAATTTTTACTATGCTATTCAATATATAAAAATCGAATTTTTATTATGCTATTCAATATATAAAAATCGACTCTACTCTTCTCTATTTATAAAAACACAATCTTTTAACATCTAAAAATTCGATCTATTCTTTACTTTTACAAATTGATTTTTTTTCCTTTTAAAACTAATTATGGTATATAAACAAAAATAAATAACTAAGTATAATTAAATTAAAACTTACAGGGTTTTCTTCGCAGAAGGGGAGGTTTGTGGCTGCGTTGGAGGTGGAGAGCTGTCGCAGCGGACCTAGGGGGTTAGGGCAGGCGGCGGGCTTCGCGGTGGAGGGCCGGATCGGAGGAAGAAAAGAAGGGGGAGGGAGGAAGAACGGAGCGGGAAGGAGGAACAGAAGGGGGTCGGGCTTTGACTGAGTGGAGGAGATGAGGGAGTTGGAGGTGAGCTTCGTCGGAGGGTGGGCGGTGGTCGGGAGGAAGGAGAAGAAGTGCAGCGGCAGCATAGGAGGAGGCGGCGACGAAATCGACGGGGAGGGCTTCGATCGTAATTTTTTTTATTCTGACCTAATTTGAACGGGGGAGGGGGGGTCCTGGGTAGTTAAGGAGAGGGGAGGGTACTATTTTTATTTTTTTATTTTTTTATTTCAAAAAGTTGACTTTTTCAAACGACCTCTAAACGAGGCCCACCGCCTGTCGTCCATAACTAATTACCCCCATTCCGAACACAATGGGATATGTATCGTAAGCTGATTCGACCGTTTCGATCAGTTTTCGTCAAAATCAACATATAACTCTATATATTGAATTTGAACGCGCATTTCGATTTACCAGGGTCACATACGAACTCTATAAATCCTAGACAAATATTTTCTAGCTTCGTATTGACGATATGGTCCTAACAAAACTAATTTCGTCGAATTCTGAGACCGTTGGAAAAATGGCCATTTTCCAGTCGATTAAAATCAACTGAAACTGGTCAAACACGTTTTCTTTTGCCACGCTCACATATTGATTCAAAAAATTATGAAATTTGAAACCTAGCAATAACTTGACATCACGGATCCAACAAAAGTGGTTTCGTCGAAATCCGAGGTCGTTTGCAAAATTTCCATTTTTAAGGGCTTGAATTCCATAGCGACTATTCAGAACTTTCAACTGGAAATATCTTTTGATTCCCGCTATGAAATTTCAATTTTTCGGATTCGTTGGAAAGATAGTCACAATTAGATCCCATTGTTTTTGGTTTCACTAAAATTCGGTTTATTTTGCACCCGGTACATTCATTTGAAGTTTGAAATCGAATTATCGAACTACCGCGCCATTTTCAATTCCTTTTATAATTATATATAATTATTTATATTCTAACGACGACGTATATAATATATACGTTCGAAATCTATTCAAAATAAATTTCTCGTCGTTTTTATTTAAAATAATTCATTTTAAATATTCAAGATTCACTAAAATTGCCAAAATAAAAAAATTTAAACTGGCCCAGATTTTCGGGTTGTTACATTTTTACTTGTACTTGGCAAGTGCTTTAGTTATCTATGTGTGGTTGTAATTCACATCAACAATTTATATCTCCTACTTGCAGTATCATTTTGTCCAACTGAGAAAAAGATATATGCATATATCTTTTTCACAAAACAAATAGCAATATATACTGTTATATTATATTCACAAAAGAAACAACAATGTATATTGGAATCTAATAATATATTACACTTACACAAATAGTATGAGATTTATACAAACAATAATTTGGTGACATAACATTTATACTGGCAAACAAAACGTAATTAAGCATTCAAAAGAAAAAAAATTGAGAAAGATAAATACATTTATCTTTTCATTAATATCCCACTTTTTTATCATTAGCAGGCATAAAGCTTCCAAACAGCTTCGACAACAAAATACACAATAAAAGTGCCAATATATACAATTTAGAAAGAGTCTACACTTATAGTAAAAAGAAACAATTTGTTATGGAAACCCTTATGTATATTCAGACTTCGCCATGCAATCTGTTGCTGAAGGGGCAGTGTTATGTAGAGACAGTGGAGAAGTTTGGTAAGTATGCCTCGTATCCTGTCAAAAGAAAGTACTTTCATGAGATGGCCCTTGGAATTGTCCTTGCATGCATCAAGAATCATGCAAATCGGTATAAGCAGTACATTGTTCAAGTCCTCTCGGTACATATGGACCTTTTTGCATTGGTATAAGCAGTACATTTGAAGTGAACCTGCTACATTTATATTCCTTTTTTGCATTGGTTTTCTGTAATGATCATGAAGAAAACTGGGTAGTTCATAATAATGTATCAGTAACAAAATTGGCAAAAAGACACTGAATGCACATCTCACTACAATGGTGCTTGTAATTAAACTGATGTTTAAAACTGTTATCTAATATAAAGAAAAAGATAAAAGTTTTTATCTTTTTAGTTGTTTAAGCACAAATCATTACATAAATTTCCAATTATTCCATACGCCAAAAAAAACTAGTAATTAATCTCACATACCAACAAAATGGAAGCAGAAAACAAATGTTATAAGGCAGAAATAAACATTCAGTTTATTGTATGTACTGATTTTAAGTTTGTTGATTGGCCTTATCTTTTATCCTTTACCTTTTAGTAAAAGATAGATGCAATTATATATTTTTTATCATTTAGTAAAACCAAAATTGTAAACAAACATTCAAATAAAAGATAAAACCAAAATCTCATGAAAATCTACTGCTAAATTATATGTAATGTTTAAGTAACAAAAATTCAGTTGGCCTTATCTTTTATCTTTTATCTTTTATCTTTTAGTAAAAGATAGATGCAATTATACTTTTGATTGGCCTTATCTTTTATCTTTTAGTAAAAGATAGATAGTAGCAGAATTTCGAAAGTAATAAACATTCAGTCAGCCTTATCTTTTATCTTTTAGTAAAAGATAGATGCAATTTTTTTTTTGAAAAGATGGACGCAACTTTTTTTTTTAAACCTGAAATAAAATAATATATTCTACTAAACATTTAAAATTTGTTAATTACAAAAATGTGTTATCTTTTTTAAATCATCACACATGTACAAAATGAAAGAAGAAAACGATTAGTTCGGTTTTATCTTTTTTAAATCTTAAATAAAATAAGATATTATATGTAAGAAATAAATATGTTAACGTTTATCATTTAGTAAAAGATAAACTAAGATATTTTATGTAACTTATCTTTTATCTTTTTGGTAAAAGATAGATGTAATTATCTTTTTTAAATCTAAAATAAAATTAGAAATTCTATGTAAGAAATAAACATGTTAATATTTATCATTTAATAAAATAAAAAATAAGATGTACTACGTAACTTATCTTTTAGTAAAAGATAGATGCAATTATCTTTTTCCTAGCAAAAGAAATAAGAGCATCCACTCAAAAATGAGCACAAAAACAATTATTATTGAAATCAAACACAACTATAACAAATGAATCACACCCGCAAAAAAAATGTAAACAAATAAATATCTATATAAAACTTGTCTTAATCAAAATCTAATAGCATAAAATACTACATAAGAAATCGTTTTCTGTCCCACTTTTTGAAAAAAGATAAAATCAATTATCTTTTATAGATAAAACACACATAACCCATGACCATCCACCGCATTCATCACCTATACATAATAGAAAAATTACTTAGCCGTACGTTTAAAAGTTAAACATGGAGGCAAATTACCATACATGCATATTAGAAAAACACTTACACATCAAAACATAAAGATAAACATTATTTATCTTTTTGTTAAAAGCTGAATTAATCATTTCAAACAATTTACATGTTTTCACACAATATAATATATATATATATATATATATTATTATGAGCAAGTGGGTTTATCATATGCTGCAACTAAGAAACTCAGACAATCATATTATTTGGATATGTTTATTATTTTAAAAAGATAAATGCATTTATCTTTTTATAGAAGTAATATGTTTTCATGCAATATAATATACAAGTTTTATCATTTAGTAAAAGATAACTACAACTATGGTGTTGACAATGTCATTCAGAAATTTTTGAAATAACTTTGCTAGAATGAATGGAGTTCACTTTTAACCAAACAAAATAAAAAGAGAGCAAAAATTTTCAAGTTCATGTGCCAAAATAATTTTCGAATTCGAATAAACACATAAACATAAATCAACTAAGATAAAAGTGATATTATATTCAAGAGTTGATTCACTTCTAGGAGCATATTAGAGTAATTACACAATTCACATAACTTACAAAAATTGAAGTCAATTTTGATCGAACTGATGGAAGGGACAACACACTCCAACCTTAAAAGGAATCACATAGCGCAACGCATTTTTTGATACAAATCAATCAGAGCTCACCATGTTTTTTTTCCATGAAGAATCGACATTTTATTTCAGATCTGACGTGAACCTCACCTCAACACCTCGTCGCCTTCCTGCATCGATCGCACACTCGAGGCCAATCCTTGCCTGAAAAGACTGCTTGAGAAGATCGCCTAAGAAGATTAAGTGAAAGACGAGGAAATAACTGCGTTTGATTTGAAAAAACCGAAAGCAAATTTTATTTGAGAAGAGAACGATCGATTTTGGCCTAGAAAATAATTGTTTTAGACCTGCGTCCTTAAAACTAATTGGATCTGACTATTAAGCCCTTTACACAAATTTTCACTTATAAAAATTTAGCTGTAGATCAATTTTTGATTGTCTTCACTTGTCTTATACGCTGAAGTAAGCCTGTGTTTTAGTTTACAATGTGAATATTTAAATTTTTAAATTTACTGGAAGGCGTCACCAACAAACACATGACATGATAAAGCATAAATCTCCAAATGAAATTTCACGTGTGCTATTTTTATCAGTTCTACCGATATTCTGTTTCCCATGGGGATGGTTTATTGATATAGCACACCTGTCCAAATCGTTAGCTAAACCACTATAATATGATTTGCAACCTCTGAGAAAGAAGAAAAAGACCAATGAACTTCTCAGATTTAGATACAACTTTTTTAATATTTAAATGTCTTCCTTAGCTTAACGTTAATTGGACATTTGCATCATTTGAAAAATGTGTCAATCGAAGATATAAATATAGTGGTTCATGTATATGTAGTCCCACAAGAGAATGTCGACTGAATATAAATGAAATTCACAGGGAAGCTAATCCTGCAGATGCTAAAAAAGTAATAAAGAACATTAAAAAACTGAAATGGTTCAAAATGAAACTGAATTGACAAAGGAAAACAATAGTTTATAATATTCAGTTTAAAACTTTAGAAGTACCTATAATTTTAGGTACATACATTTAATGTAATTACTAAAAAAAACTGTAACGAACTGGGATTTTCGACTCCGAAAATCAACATCAAACTACCATGTTGAACATTCAGACATCGAACATTCCAGATCATTAATAGAAAGAAGTTAGAGGGTGAGAATAGATAAGGTAGAAATATTGAATAGAAGAAGAAGAAGAAAGCAACACCACACAGAGTCTCACATCGCAGCGGAACAAAATATAATACAGAAATAAATCTTTATTGAAAGCTTTAAAATACTTACAGTATCAGAGTACATCATACCATGGGACAGTTATAATAGCCTGTTCCCATATACAACACACAGCGGAATAGTAGTAATATCATACGTCTGGACTCTTCCAGCTCGTCTCTTCATAGCAGTCGCTAACCTGAACCTGTACACTCCGGGCTAACCCGAGCATTTACAAAACACCGGGTCAGTCTGGTGAACCAGAGTGAGATAAACTCGCACAGTAATAAGGTAAATCATCCAATCATGATTTTAAAGTTCAAAATCTTTTCAGAAGAAAGGATAATCGTAAGACCAATTCCACACATAAACACGGACGGTTTTTACCTTACGATAACCCAAAACATTTTTGAAACCAATATCTTGTCTGATATTATAATAATGTCTAAATACAAGTAAATAGAATCTAGTGGAACGCTTGCATCTCACGCTCCACATATATAGTATACAATCAAAAACCGTGGGCGCTTATTGGAGATTGGATTTCCAACTATGACAAGGTATGGGACCACCTGCCGATAGTGTATCTCTAGAGACGAATACACTGGGTTCAACAAGAACTTCTTGCAACCCGGCCCTCACATGACCGACCACTCATTTCGCTTAAGTGTATCGAATGTATATCACCGACGGTTGGGATCAGCAACCGTCTCCCGAAATGGGACAGCATCGAAACATAGATTTAAGAAGCAAATAGGATTTTCTCTAGATAGGTGATCATACACCCTAATGGGAGCGACCCACATAGCCATGCTGCCTGCCCGATTTTTGTCATTTCCCGGCTGATGAGGCTTGAGGTCAGTATACTTCTGAACATCTGGTCATCACTCACTTTGAATGCCACATCGTCAGATCCGCCAGATATCACTAATTGACGACCCCAAAAATACTCTAGCAGTAAGCTAAGAGAACGGCGATTCCTCGCCAACAACTATAGCACGTTTGAAGAAATCAACGTACGTGATCCTTTGGAAATACTCTGTCAGACATTCGTCCATACACGTCATCCAGGAACAGGATGAACCGAAGGTACTCTCCTACTGCATCCAATATAGGAATCACCCCATGGATCAGTAGCGAGAAGTCCTTGCAACCCGTAGATTCCAACCACGACAGAATCACAGCTTATCTCTGCTTGCCAGGCAGAGAAAATTGGTGGTTCTTCCGTTTGTGAAAATCCACGGTCTTCACAGCACCATCTCGATCATCTTCTGATATCTTCCCGTAATTTGTTGGTCGGAATGGTTTTCGAATATAAATTCGATCCCGGTCTTTCCGTACCAACATTCCTATTGGACAGATTTGATAGTCGGTGTTTTAACTATCAAAATATACAGTGTTTCAATCATGACACTCCAATGAGTCCACTGGTTAAGTATTCAGCATCACCTGGCCTTTAACAACCGGTTTACTTTTGTTACATTAAAAACTCCAACTCTTTTAATATTCAAAAATACGATGTTTGAATAACTCTAATTCGATTTATCTCTAATCGATTAACTAATACTCGACTTAAATCCATTCGCTTGACCCTAGATCGCAGCGATCACAATGGTTACGCCTGATTCCCTCAGGAAACATCCGACCACCGTAGGCTATCTGCAGCCCTGCGAATTACGCTAGCAGTCGTACGCAATGGCAACTTACCTTGAATACTATGTTTGACTAACTCTAGCTCGAATAACTATATTCGATTACCCACTTAAATCTTCTTTCAAATCATCTTTTAAATTCGGAAATCCATTAGTTTTAACAAAGAAATTTATAACACATATGTTATAACAATAGCGTTATAATTACTATTTAGATTTACAAAACAACAGCGCTATAATCGCTGTTTTAGGTTTACAAAACATTTACCATAGCAACAGCGCTAAACTCGCTATTAGATTCACAAAACATTATAACAACAGCGCTAAAGTCGTTGTATAGATTTCAAAACATATTCACTAACGTCTCTTACGATTACCAACTAATACTATCTTCAGATAATCCCGACGTTGTTCAAGTTGGGGTATTTTAATTACCTCTCAGACCTTGATCAACAACGTTCTTATCCTCCGATAAACATAAGTTGTAATCAAAATCAATATTTCATTCTAGTCTCAAACAAATTCCATTTAACTATTGGATTTGGTTATACAACTCTATAACCCAGTTCTTTAACCAGATTCGCTTATTTCCAATCTCCTTTGATTTCATTTCACTTCAATTACTTTTGAAAAGCAATTGTCTAAAATATTATTAATTAAAATAATAATTTATTTCAATCATTAACTACATGAGTAGTTAATTTCTTTAATGACAAAATTAAATGGTAAATCCCTTTTTAAAACCTTATTTAAATTTAAACAATATTTATTATACTATTCAAATCAAAACACATCAATTTTGATAATCAAATTCCAATTCAAACGGTCGATTTAATTAACTCAAAACTCGATTATCTCGTTAATCGATTCCAATTAATCCTCACCTTCAATTAATTAAAAATATAATTAATTTAAATAATCCCATTAATTGTTTTCTTCACAAACAATTATCAAAGTTTAATCCTTCGATTCTTTACTTGTTCTCATACTCGTAAATCTGATTAACGTCAGCATTTACTTTATAAAATAATTTAATAACAATCAAGTCTTAAATAAATAAAATATTTATTTAATTTCCTATTATAACTTTTATTCAAAATAATATATTCAAAATCCAACTCCAGTTATATAATAAATTTTATAACCTCATCTTTATCGATTCACCTGACGGTGAATCAATATTTATAACACGATTGATTTTATAGGCCATACACTGCTAAATACTCAACCAATACCGCTCACTGGTTTAAACACAACACAGGTTGAATTCCCAGTCCAAATCAATAATCAATCAATCAACCAAACAGGACAGTTCATATGTGAAAATATGAAATAAATAATATATTTGAGGAATCCGGTTGGATCCCTCCAACCTGTTCTTCCCTGTATACAAAATGGTTATCTCAAATCAGACTGTTCAGTTTTGTTTAACTGATAAACTAAATAACGACCATTTAACATCAACCATAATCAATTCAAACAATTCAACCATTTAAACACGTTTATAAATAAACGTGACCAACCAAGGTGAGCCACCTTTATTGGAACCAATCGTTAAAAATAACGATTTGTATTTCACTGAAATTAAACACAGTTTAATTTCATCGGTTAAATCAACAGATAAGCAGATAACTAGCAAAACAGTCAACCATTGGCAAGCAGAGCACACAAAATAAAAATACCCAATTTATATAAAATATAAAAAGGGTAACTGAGTGAGTTTAACTCACTTTGATTCCGTCGTTGCTAAAACGGTTGGTTTCAGTTAAATTAAATCAGCATTTAATTTAACTGAAGATCTCAGTAGTTTCAATTCTGTCCAATCTGTCCTCGTAAGGTTACGTCAGATGATATGGTCCCATCGTCAACCGTTTCATCGAATTCCGTCACTGTAAAACCAATATATAAATTTATTACGGTGCTCACTTAATATTTTTAAAACCTTTAAAGTAATTATGTTATTAACTAAATGTTTGACTCCCATCAATTTCATTTAAAATATACGTATCCAACATTAAATCTCATATCAGTATGTTTTACTTCTTCTGATGACCACGTTTCCTACTATCATCAACCGAACAATTAGGCACGGTAATAATATTGATTAGTCACTTTAAAACTAGGATTATGCGTACTGTAGAATTGGGTTATGGCATATAAATAGAAAATTGCATGTCACGTTATCATATAGGATACACCATTAAATATAATCAAGTATATTCAAATTGTAATTAGGCATGCATAAATTTGTACTGTTCACCTTCATCCCTTCATTCCTGATTTCGAGACCGCCAGTCATCCTTTACTTGCCATGTTTTAAACACCTTCCCACTCACAAAACTCCTCTCCACGTACACACTCTCCCCTATTTCTCCTACCCCTTCGCTCCCAGTCCCCTGACTTGAACTCGACGATCACCCTTCCCCATGCATACTCAACAACGCCACTTCCACTCTCCTATAAACCGACCTGACAGCATCAAAGATTGCGGCCCACGTCACTCTCCCCGTACTGCTGTTAAACGAGAATCCACACGCCCCATTTCAAAACACTTCCTTCCTCCCCATATGCCATTGCCAACGCCTCCTTCTCTTGTTCGAAAACTCTTTACACCATAAAACCCGCTACCCAATTGTTTACTTCCTCGAACACTACACTGCGTCATGGACTTCTGCTTTACTAAACCCAGTACTTCATCATCAGCCTTGCTATGTTTGGATATATATTTGTATCGGGGTCGGTTTGCTTAGGATAGAGAGAGAGGGTTTGACGTTTTCTTCTGCGAGAAACGAATGGGAAAAAGACGAAGTCACAGGGCATATATATATAGGGGAGACGACGTGGTGGTCACGGTTTGATTTAATATATAATATGTATATCGCTTAGGTTTGCAGACAAAATTTAGAGTAGCTGTTTTGATGGTGAGTGCCTCAGAACGTGGTCGGCAAGGGTTGAGACTTTGCCGGCAAGAAATTTGTTTTGTCATTTCACGCAAGATGTTGTACAAGCTAGGTAGAATAGCTCACGTTGGTGCAGGCATCATTTATTTGATTGTAACATCATGGCGTGCGTTATACAGGGGCGGCATGTTCCAATATTGGTGCATTATAAAGAGAGTTTGGATTATTTTAGTAATATTATACGTAACTTTGCAAATGGAGAAATGTTTCAAAACAACTACAATTCGTCTTCTGTTTTTCTGATAAAAAGGCTAATCTTAATGTAAAAAGATATTCCGGATCCAATGGGACAAGTTTCGTCGAAATCCGAGGTCGTATGAAAAAATTTCCTTTATGAAACCAGAAATGAACACACGTTTAATTTTTCTACGATCACCAGATAAATCAAATTAACTCGAAACTGCGAAGTCTGACAATAACTTTTCGATACGAACCCAACGACACTAATTTCGTCGCATTCTGAGACTGTTGCCCCGGTAGGCTGTTTTTACCCCGAACCGCCCTACCATTTTTAACGCCAAATTTCTCGATCTTTAAAAATAACAAACTATATACCTATCCTGACTCTAATCGATGATACGAACTCAACGGAACTGGTTTCGTGGCTTAATTCGATTGTCTGCTCAAGTTACACTCAAATGTCCCTTTATTTATTTGAATGCGCGCTATAGAATTTGAACGGGCGTTTATGGTTGTTGTGGTCACATACGACATCTGTTTGCCACGCCGTTTGACTTTCTGACAATAATTTAACGTTACGGTCCCAATGAAACTAATTTCATCGAAAACAGAGTCCGTTTACAAAACAGCTATTTTAACGACCGATAATTTAATAACGAATTTCCATAGCGACTATTTCAAATTTTGATTTGGCCATAACTTACTATCTATAACACGAAATCTGAATTTTTCTCTTTCATATGAAAATTATCGCCAATACAGTTCCAACGTGTCATGTTTCACAGAAATCCGACTTATATCGAATCCTGTATTCTCAGTTGAAGTTCAAAACTCTAATTTACGAACTGCACGCCATTTTCGAGCTCGATTTTATATTATATATAAATTATAACGTTCAACTTCGTTTTTAATAACGAATTAAATATTAAATTCCATTAATATTCCCAATATAATATTTAAAATAAATAAATTAAATTAAATATTTGACGGCCAAAAACACGGGTCGTTACATTCTTCCCCCCTTAAAATAATTTCGTCCTCGAAATTGCTAAGGTAAGAAAGAACGTTATAAACTCATTAATTTCAAATCTAATTTTATATTAAATTAGAAACCAATTCAATACTGTGAATAAATATTTTCAAAAATATCGAAAATTTTCTAACACTTCAAATTTTCGAAAAATTTCGCCAGCACCACCTCTGTACGGCTCAATCGGTACAACTACAACTCGCCTTTCTAGGCCTTCTTCAATCCAAAAGAAAATAAAACAGCCAAGCGGCTTGCCAAATAGGCTCATAAATCACCAAACCCATATAAAATAAACGTGTACCTTTTTGTCGGGCATAACATTATATCCTTCCGTCTGCTACTCTGTCAGCATATACAACTGCATTCCCCAAACGAAATTCCTCAAACCAATTCGTTCACGCGTCCCAGCCAAATCCCATTCTTAACTCAATTTCAATTCCGACTCTTAACTTCCCAGTCCGATACCATTTCAGATTCTTATCTCCTTAGTCAAAATCTGATTCTACTAGATATATATCCTGATCCAAATTTCCAGATAATTGGTTTCAATTCAATTCATATTTTCTTTCCCCATTTCTACTAGATTTTGTTCTTGTTCAAACAATTTCCCTGGGAGTTTTTAAACAGTTCATCTCTTTTCAAAAATCAAATATTTCTTTCCAGGATTCAAACAACTCGTTTTTTCTCAAAGTAATTCAAACAAGATTTTTGGTAGTAATCCGTCACTTAGAACTCGGAAATGAACACTGATGATGTGGCCAGCATCCTCAGAGTTATTCCCCAGCTATCGAAGTGAGTTCAATACTATATCCCTTACCAAAACCATATTCAAATATTTCCATTTTGAAATCTTTTCAAAATACCCACCTCAAAGTTTGTAAAACAAATTTAAAATCTCCCAGGATCTTATATTTCTCATATATTCACTCCAGGTTCATTTGCAGACACATTTCCCATATTTAGGAATTTTAATTCCAATTCTGATTTTAATTTCAGATTTAATAAATCTGATTTTATATTATACGGATTCTAATTGGTTATTTATATAACCATTTCACTTTTCTTATAATCTCATTTGATTATAATAACAAACAACACATCCAATATATTATAATATATAATTTCTTTATATCAAAATATAATTTGGGTAAATTATTTCATTTACCCTCTTTCAAAACATACTGCGTCGGTTTACCGTACTTGAGTGTTTAGAAACCCCTATCGATACAGTGGATCAAACTGATCGACCAGAATTCACAAACAACTCAACCCAATAAATCTCCACAATATAAAACAATTTTTATAAAATCTACAAATACGTCCACCCGTATATATACACTCAAACTCAATCTAGGGTATTGCTAACCCCATCTCTACTGAGTTACGCCACAGAGCCAAGGTAATAACTTAACCAATAGCTCTGATACCACTGTAACGAACTGGGATTTTCGACTCCGAAAATCAACATCAAACTACCATGTTGACCATTCAGACATCGAACATTCCAGATCATTAATAGAAAGAAGTTAGAGGGTGAGAATAGATAAGGTAGAAATATTGAATAGAAGAAGAAGAAGAAAGCAACACCACACAGAGTCTCACATCGCAGCGGAACAAAATATAATACAGAAATAAATCTTTATTGAAAGCTTTAAAATACTTACAGTATCAGAGTACATCATACCATGGGACAGTTATAATAGCCTGTTCCCATATACAACACACAGCGGAATAGTAGTAATATCATACGTCTGGACTCTTCCAGCTCGTCTTTTCATAGCAGTCGCTAACCTGAACCTGTACACTCCGGGCTAACCCGAGCATTTACAAAACACCGGGTCAGTCTGGTGAACCAGAGTGAGATAAACTCGCACAGTAATAAGGTAAATCATCCAATCATGATTTTAAAGTTCAAAATCTTTTCAGAAGAAAGGATAATCGTAAGACCAATTCCACACATAAACACGGACGGTTTTTACCTTACGATAACCCAAAACATTTTTGAAACCAATATCTTGTCTGATATTATAATAATGTCTAAATACAAGTAAATAGAATCTAGTGGAACGCTTGCATCTCACGCTCCACATATATAGTATACAATCAAAAACCGTGGGCGCTTATTGGAGATTGGATTTCCAACTATGACAAGGTATGGGACCACCTGCCGATAGTGTATCTCTAGAGACGAATACACTAGGTTCAACAAGAACTTCTTGCAACCCGGCCCTCACATGACCGACCACTCATTTCGCTTAAGTGTATCGAATGTATATCACCGACGGTTGGCATCAGCAACCGTCTCCCGAAATGGGACAGCATCGAAACATAGATTTAAGAAGCAAATAGGATTTTCTCTAGATAGGTGATCATACACCCTAATGGGAGTGACCCACATAGCCATGCTGCCTGCCCGATTTTTTTCATTTCCCGGCTGATGAGGCTTGAGGTCAGAATACTTCTGAACATCTGGTCATCACTCACTTTGAATGCCACATCGTCAGATCCGCCAGATATCACTAATTGACGACCCCAAAAATACTCTAGCAGTATGCTAAGAGAACGGCGATTCCCCGCCAACAACTATAGCACGTTTGAAGAAATCAACGTACGTGATCCTTTGGAAATACTCTGTCAGACATTCGTCCATACACGTCATCCAGGAACAGGATGAACCGAAGGTACTCTCCTACTGCATCCAATATAGGAATCACCCCCATGGATCAGTAGCGAGAAGTCCTTGCAACCCGTAGATTCCAACCACGACAGAATCACAGCTTATCTCTGCTTGCCAGGCAGAGAAAATTGGTGGTTCTTCCGTTTGTGAAAATCCACGGTCTTCACAGCACCATCTCGATCATCTTCTGATATCTTCCCGTAATTTGTTGGTCGGAATGGTTTTCGAATATAAATTCGATCCCGGTCTTTCCGTACCAACATTCCTATTGGACAGATTTGATAGTCGGTGTTTTAACTATCAAAATATACAGTGTTTCAATCATGACACTCCAATGAGTGCACTGGTTAAGTATTCAGCATCACCTGGCCTTTAACAACCGCTTTACTTTTGTTACATTAAAAACTCCAACTCTTTTAATATTCAAAAATACGATGTTTGAATAACTCTAATTGATTTATCTCTGATCGATTAACTAATACTCGACTTAAATCCATTCGCTTGACCCTAGATCGCAGCGATCACAATGGTTACGCCTGATTCCCTCAGGAAACATCCGACCACCGTAGGCTATCTGCAGCCCTGCGAATTACGCTAGCAGTCGTACGCAATGGCAACTTACCTTGAATACTATGTTTGACTAACTCTAGCTCGAATAACTATATTCGATTACCCACTTAAATCTTCTTTCAAATCATCTTTTAAATTCGGAAATCCATTAGTTTTAACAAAGAAATTTATAACACATATGTTATAACAATAGCGTTATAATTACTATTTAGATTTACAAAACAACAGCGCTATAATCGCTGTTTTAGGTTTACAAAACATTTACCATAGCAACAGCGCTAAACTCGCTATTAGATTCACAAAACATTATAACAACAGCGCTAAAGTCGCTGTATAGATTTCAAAACATATTCACTAACGTCTCTTACGATTACCAACTAATACTATCTTCAGATAATCCCGACGTTGTTCAAGTTGGGGTATTTTAATTACCTCTCAGACCTTGATCAACAACGTTCTTATCCTCCGATAAACATAAGTTGTAATCAAAATCAATATTTCATTCTAGTCTCAAACAAATTCCATTTAACTATTGGATTTGGTTATACAACTCTATAACCCAGTTCTTTAACCAGATTCGCTTATTTCCAATCTCCTTTGATTTCATTTCACTTCAATTACTTTTGAAAAGTAATTGTCTAAAATATTATTAATTAAAATAATAATTTATTTCAATCATTAACTACATGAGTAGTTAATTTCTTTAATGACAAAATTAAATGGTAAATCCCTTTTTAAAACCTTATTTAAATTTAAACAATATTTATTATACTATTCAAATCAAAACACATCAATTTTGATAATCAAATTCCAATTCAAACGGTCGATTTAATTAACTCAAAACTCGATTATCTCGTTAATCGATTCCAATTAATCCTCACCTTCAATTAATTAAAAATATAATTAATTTAAATAATCCCATTAATTGTTTTCTTCACAAACAATTATCAAAGTTTAATCCTTCGATTCTTTACTTGTTCTCATACTCGTAAATCTGATTAACGTCAGCATTTACTTTATAAAATAATTTAATAACAATCAAAGTCTTAAATAAATAAAATATTTATTTAATTTCCTATTATAACTTTTATTCAAAATAATATATTCAAAATCCAACTCCAGTTATATAATAAATTTTATAACCTCATCTTTATCGATTCACCTGACGGTGAATCAATATTTATAACACGATTGATTTTATAGGCCATACACTGCTAAATACTCAACCAATACCGCTCACTAGTTTAAACACAACACAGGTTGAATTCCCAGTCCAAATCAATAATCAATCAATCAACCAAACAGGACAGTTCATATGTGAAAATATGAAATAAATAATATATTTGAGGAATCCGGTTGGATCCCTCCAACCTGTTCTTCCCTGTATACAAAATGGTTATCTCAAATCAGACTGTTCAGTTTTGTTTAACTGATAAACTAAATAACGACCATTTAACATCAACCATAATCAATTCAAACAATTCAACCATTTAAACACGTTTATAAATAAACGTGACCAACCAAGGTGAGCCACCTTTATTGGAACCAATCGTTAAAAATAACGATTTGGTATTTCACTGAAATTAAACACAGTTTAATTTCATCGGTTAAATCAACAGATAAGCAGATAACTAGCAAAACAGTCAACCATTGGCAAGCAGAGCACACAAAATAAAAATACCTAATTTATATAAAATATAAAAAGGGTAACTGAGTGAGTTTAACTCACTTTGATTCCGTCGTTGCTAAAACGGTTGGTTTCAGTTAAATTAAATCAGCATTTAATTTAACTGAAGATCTCAGTAGTTTCAATTCTGTCCAATCTGTCCTCGTAAGGTTACGTCAGATGATATGGTCCCATCGTCAACCGTTTCATTGAATTCCGTCACCGTAAAACCAATATATAAATTTATTACGGTGCTCACTTAATATTTTTAAAACCTTTAAAGTAATTATGTTATTAACTAAATGTTTGACTCCCATCAATTTCATTTAAAATATACGTATCCTACATTAAATCTCATATCAGTATGTTTTACTTCTTCTAATGACCACGTTTCCTACTATCATCAACCGAACAATTAGGCACGGTAATAATATTGATTAGTCACTTTAAAACTAGGATTATGCGTACTGTAAAATTGGGTTATGGCATATAAATAGAAAATTGCATGTCACGTTATCATATAGGATACACCATTAAATATAATCAAGTATATTCAAATTGTAATTAGGCATGCATAAATTTGTACTGTTCACCTTCATCCCTTCATTCCTGATTTCGAGACCGCCAGTCATCCTTTACTTGCCATGTTTTAAACACCTTCCCACTCACAAAACTCCTCTCCACGTACACACTCTCCCCTATTTCTCCTACCCCTTCGCTCCCAGTCCCCTGACTTGAACTCGACGATCACCCTTCCCCATGCATACTCAACAACGCCACTTCCACTCTCCTATAAACCGACCTGACAGCATCAAAGATTGCGGCCCACGTCACTCTCCCCATACTGCTGTTAAACGAGAATCCACACGCCCCATTTCAAAACACTTCCTTCCTCCCCATATGCCATTGCCAACGCCTCCTTCTCTTGTTCGAAAACTCTTTACACCATAAAACCCGCTACCCAATTGTTTACTTCCTCGAACACTACACTGCGTCATGGACTTCTGCTTTACTAAACCCAGTACTTCATCATCAGCCTTGCTATGTTTGGATATATATTTGTATCGGGGTCGGTTTGCTTAGGATAGAGAGAGAGGGTTTGACGTTTTCTTCTGCGAGAAACGAATGGGAAAAAGACGAAGTCACAGGGCATATATATATATAGGGGAGACGACGTGGTGGTCACGGTTTGATTTAATATATAATATGTATATCGCTTAGGTTTGCAGACAAAATTTAGAGTAGCTGTTTTGATGGTGAGTGCCTCAGAACGTGGTCGGCAAGGGTTGAGACTTTGCCGGCAAGAAATTTGTTTTGTCATTTCATGCAAGATGTTGTACAAGCTAGGTAGAATAGCTCACGTTGGTGCAGGCATCATTTATTTGATTGTAACATCATGGCGTGCGTTATACAGGGGCGGCATGTTCCAATATTGGTGCATTATAAAGAGAGTTTGGATTATTTTAGTAATATTATACGTAACTTTGCAAATGGAGAAATGTTTCAAAACAACTACAATTCGTCTTCTGTTTTTCTGATAAAAAGGCTAATCTTAATGTAAAAAGATATTCCGGATCCAATGGGACAAGTTTCATCGAAATCCGAGGTCGTATGAAAAAATTTCCTTTATGAAACCAGAAATGAACACACGTTTAATTTTTCTACGATCACCAGATAAATCAAATTAACTCGAAACTGCGAAGTCTGACAATAACTTTTCGATACGAACCCAACGACACTAATTTCGTCGCATTCTGAGACTGTTGCCCCGGTAGGCTGTTTTTACCCCGAACCGCCCTACCATTTTTAACGCCAAATTTCTCGATCTTTAAAAATAACAAAATATATACCTATCCTGACTCTAATCGATGATACGAACTCAACGGAACTGGTTTCGTGGCTTAATTCGATTGTCTGCTCAAGTTACACTCAAATGTCCCTTTATTTATTTGAGTGCGCGCTATAGAATTTGAACGGGCGTTTATGGTTGCTGTGGTCACATACGACATCTTTTTGCCACGCCGTTTGACTTTCTGACAATAATTTAACGTTACGGTCCCAATGAAACTAATTTCATCGAAAACAGAGTCCGTTTACAAAACAGCTATTTTAACGACCGATAATTTAATAACGAATTTCCATAGCGACTATTTCAAATTTTGATTTGGCCATAACTTACTATCTATAACACGAAATCTGAATTTTTCTCTTTCATATGAAAATTATCGCCAATACAGTTCCAACGTGTCCTGTTTCACAGAAATCCGACTTATATCGAATCATGTATTCTCAGTTGAAGTTCAAAACTCTAATTTACGAACTGCACGCCATTTTCGAGCTCGATTTTATATTATATATAAATTATAACGTTCAACTTCGTTTTTAATAACGAATTAAATATTAAATTCCATTAATATTCCCAATATAATATTTAAAATAAATAAATTAAATTAAATATTTGACGGCCAAAAACACGGGTCGTTACAAAAACACTATATAATACTACAATGTAGTTGAATTCTTGTTTCCAATTAGTGTATGGTTTTAGAATAAAATTTTGGAACTTATATTCCAATAAGGTAAGTGAACTCCCAAACTTTTCAATCAAATTATAGAACTTGTCCAAATATTTGTTAAATATTACTAGTGCTACTAATGACGACCATAATCTCTAAAGTTTAAATAGCAGAGACTGTAAAAATTATCGTAGAAAACGTGATGTGCTGAATGTTATAATCACCTGACCTACAATGTTTAAATTTACTTATAATCGATGCTACTTGTTCTAGATAACATTTAATGTTATCAAGTTACGATTTTTTATTTATGTATACATTGGCTGGCCTAAATATTTGTGAAATAAGGAAAAAAAATTCAAGCATGTGTATATTAGTTACTGATGAAACAATATATTTAAAATAAATATTTATAATCAAATATTTATAATTGATTTGAGATTTTTCCTCATGAAAGTTAGAAGGAATAATATTAAATTATATAAGATGATTAAACTGAATGTCCTGACCATGGCTAACAAACTGAGAAATAATAAACTAGAACAAATATAGATAAAAATTGAATGTGTATTAAGTAATATTAAACAAAGTACCGTTGGAAACAACGAAGATCAAAGCCAGCCGATGTCATATTTTAAAGAAGTTCAATCCATTTAAATTTCAAACAACTTCATATATGACAATGATTTTTTTTAAAAACAAAGTAAAAAAAGTACAGGATGAAATCATCCTCATAGTATTTACTTCTCAGCCATAAGACTTCCTATTAAACTAAGGGTTAAAAATCAACAAAATGACCTAAGATGGTTTAAAATTCATCAAAATCAGAAAGTCCAAATTAAAACCAATATACGGGAAAGAAAACACTTACTATATATACAATTCTGTATTTGCGATGAAGACAACGACATCGCCAGTTCCTTGCCTTTGTGTTGGAAAGGTAGTATGAGGTTTTCTCATATGCAGCTGATGGTGAGATTTTGAGGGGGAAATGACAAAGTAAGGTTAGGGTTTTGTGAACTTAAACCGGGTTCCATTGGGATGTAAGTCGGACTGAAATGGAGAAAGAAGAAAGGGGGATGTAGGGTTTTGTGGACTAAAACCGGGACCAAAATGGAGAAAAAAGAAACAGGGATGTAAGAAAATCCACATTTGCCAGGAAAATCTTTAATCGGGGATAGACGATATTAGGCAGGGTGGACTGAAACGAAGAAAGAAAAGAGAAGTGAGAGTGGAGTTGTTGAGGAGTTGCTAGCTCCACAATAAAAGTTAGGTACACAAGAAAATCATGGATGGATTTTGGGAAAGAAGGGAAGTGCTGCGTACTGAGAGACATACTGTAGCAACATTTCCATGTTGCAGCTATGTAAGAACTGGAAGACAGCACCCATGGCAGCAGATGATCAGATTCTGACCATTAGATCATCGGAGACAATGCTGGAAGGAAGGACATGCAACGGAAGTCTAATACTGATGAGCAGTAATGAGTAAAGCAGCTACAAAAGGAAGATGCACTCATGTATCAGTGTGCACTGCATAGAGAAATGTTTACTGAAATGCTAAAAGAAATGTTGCGTGGCAAATTATAGTTCTTGTGTATGTAATTATAGCCATTGGAAATATGGCTATATATATAGAGGCAATTACTCTTGTAAATGATTATGCGAATTGAATGAAAACACTTACATTTTGCCTCTTAATTCTTTGATCATATCTCCTCTCTAATTTCTTGCTCAAACCCGAAAACCCCAATTCAATTTCTCTTCCAATCCTCCTCCTTTCTCTGAAATTCTGATCCCTGTCCCTTCCTATTCCCTTAATTTCACCTCTACTCCTAACCTTCTGTCTCTATTCTTCTTCTTTATCCTCTGCACTTTCTTCAATCCTCACTGTAATTTCACCAAACATCTTTCGGATCTTATCGAACACCTTGTTATGGCTGAATCTGATGAAAGCCATAACAAATTGGTATCAGAGCAGATGTCTGAGCAAGCTTCCGACCCTCGGACAAAAAATCCATATCATGCTTTCAATGCATTTCTTCTAGATCCAGAAGAAGCACGGAAAGAACAAAAAGAAATCAGTACTTCGACAAATTCTTCAATGAAAAGACTTGAAACTGCTGTGTTTGGGGTAGATATTAAACTGAAGAAATCAATTAAGGACCTAAATACGAAATACGAAGGTGTCATCAATGTCATGAACTCCATTGCTCAGGATGTTCAACAAATAAAAATTAATACGGCTAACCTACCTTATCCACCGCCAATTTACATGGTGTATTAGTTTTAAATCTACAAATCAGACCCCTTAACCGTCCTTTGGTTCATCAAAATTCCTGAAGCAATCCCCCTAATTTGCAAGGTATTGCCAATAATGAAACTAACTCTAACCAAAAACGGATATCACTAGCAAATCAGTGCCAATCAATTCAAGAAACCAGTTCTTGGAACAAGAATTCTCCATTCCTAAGCTCAAGTTAGATTTTACTTTTTACATTGGAGATGGTATGGTTTAAGAATGGATTGATCAAGCTGAGCAATTCTTTAAGGTTCATGCATAGAGGAGCCATTATGTGTAGAAGTTTCTTCACTTTATCTTAAAAAGGATGCTACTGAAGTGGTTTAATTGGCTCAAAAAGAATGTACAAGGCTTTGGTGACTGGACTATCTTCAAAGAAGAAATTCTAACCTGATTCAACCCTGAAGACATGTAAATGCCTTATGAAAATTTAGAAAAACTCAATTAAGTCACCAGAGTTTCTGTTTATTTATCCAAATTTGAAAGTTTGCAGGATACCATTGTAACCTTACCTACACAAATCCTCCTAGACAGATTTATTGGGGGCCTGAAAGAGGAAATCAGGTATGATGTATTAACTTCTGGACCTACTACTTTTTAACAAGCTATTTCTTTAGCCAAAATGTTTGTAAGAGTTTGGAATTTGACCAAGAAGAATAAGGTCAACCGTACTTTTATTAAGAGTAACCCTACCCCATCTATCACTTACCCCAAAGGACCACAATTTACTTCAAATAAGGGTACTACTAGCTTCGAAAGAACTGCTAAAAATAAGGGCTTGACTCCACCACAATTACTTGATATGAGACGACAAAACTTATGCTATGGTTGCAAAGAACCATGGACTAAGGACCATAAATGCAAATTTCCCCAAATACATATATTAGAGGGTGTAATGTCATTTCTGGAAAATAGTGAAGAAAATAATGTGGAAATAGTAGAAATCAGTAATGAGGAGGACATGATGAGAGCATTCAAGAGACTCATGCCATTACCCTATAAGCTATGTGTGGGATCCCTACTTTATCAACTATAAAAGTACAAGGTACTATAAAAGGAAAATCGATTCAAATTTTAATAAACTTTGGATATACACATAGCTTTATTGACAGAGATTTGGCCCATAAACTCAAGCTTAAAATAGATGATTCAAAAATATATGAAGTAGTGGTTGCTCATGGTGAAAAATTACAAGGATCTGGAATATGCAATAATTCTTTGTTGCCAAGGTTGTAAAATGCTAGTAGACTTGTTACAATTACCATTAGAAGGATGTCAAATAGTTTTATGTGCCCAATGGATGAAAAAGCTTTGAGAAATAACCCTAAATTTGGACAAGTTGTTAGTCAAGTTTTCATATGGAAACAAATCTTATATATGGCAGGGTAACCAACAGCAACAAGTTAAGGTGGTTGATAAAAAAACTATTTGTAAAAAGAAGGTAAATGGGCAGATTGCCATGATGTTATGCAGCATACATGAAGTTTTAGAGAATTTAAATGAAAATCCCTTACCTGAAATACCACCATAAATACAAAGAATTTTGCAACAATATCCAGAAATCTTCATTGCCTCAACTACCCTCCGTCCTCCTCGCAGGTATGATCATAAAATTCCATTAAAAACTGGTGCTAGCTCTATTTGTTTGAAGCCTTATAGACATGCACACCACATCAAAACTGAGCTAGGGGAAATTATGAAGGAAATGTTGGACAATGGAATAATAAGGCACAACAACAGCTCATATTCATCACCCGTGGTTATGGTAAGAAAAAAAGATGGATCATGGAGGCTTTGCATTAACTATTGAGGTTTGAATTCTTTAGCCATTAAAGATAAATATCCAATCCAATCCCATTAATAGATGATCTGTTTGATGAATTACATGGAGCTAAGTACTTTACTAAATTAGATTTAAAATCTGGCTATCATCAAATTAGAATGTGGGAAGAACATATACATAAAACAACATTAAAAACACATGATGGGCACTATGAATTTGTAGTTATGCCCTTTGGCTTAGTCAACGATCCTTCTACCTTCCAGGCTTTAATGAATGATATTTTTGGGTCTTATTTAAGAAAGTTTGTACTGATATTTTTTGATGATATACTCATTTATAGACAAACTATGTCTGAGCATATAGAGCATCTACAGTTTACATTTTCGGTATTAAAGAACAACCGGCTAGTTATCAACCTATCAAAGTGCAGTTTTGCAAAACAGTCATTGGAATATCTTGGGCATGTAATTTCGACAACGGGTATTGCAGTTGATCCTGACAAAGTTAAAGCCATCACGAAGTGGCCACTTCCAAAAATTCTAAAGGCTCTTAAAGATTTCTTGGATTAACAGGATATTACAGAAAACTTATAAAAGGATATAGAGTGATTGCCAAACCTTTAACTGATATGTTTAAGAAAGATTCTTTTACCTGGAGTGAAGAAGCATTGCAAGCTTTTCAAGCCTTACAACACTGCCTTGTGAGCCCTCCTATCTTGGCTATGCCTGACTTCACCAAAACATTCATTTGGAATATGGTACAAGTGGTTATGGCATTGGGGCTGTTCTACTTCAAGAAGGAAAGCTTATTGCTTATATTAGTAAAGCTCTAAATGGAGAAATCTGCTGTTATCAACATATGAAAAGAATTAATGGCCATTATAATTGCCACTAGAAAATGGGCACAATATTTGTTGGGTAGACAGTTTATTATAAGGACTGACCACCAAAGCTTGAAGCATCTGCTAACTTAGAAAATACATACAAGCATCCGAATAAGTGGTTTACCAAATTACATGGCCTAGATTATATTATGTAGTATAAATGTAGCAGAGAAAATATCATAGCTGATGCTTTATCCAAAAGAGAAGGGGACATGCAAATTGTACACTCACATGCAATCTCCATAGTAAAAACTCCTTGGTTACCTGAATTAAAGAAGACATTATTATCCTCTAGTTGGTACCAAAAGTTACTACAGGATATCAAAGACAAAAGGTTGGTGAGTAATAAATATCAAGTTATTGATAATTTAATATTTTATAAGAGAAAATTCTTATAGCCCTCAACTATCCACACTGGTACAAACCATCATTGAAGAGCATCATTCTACTCCATTGGGGGTTCATACTGGAATTAACAGTACTATGAGGAAAATAAAGCAAGTATTTTGCTGGAAACATATGAAAAAGAATGTTGAATCATTTGTTAAAGCATGTGAAGCCCGTCCGAGATGTAAAGCAGAGAATGTACTCATGCCTGGATTATTAAATCCCCTACCTATTCCAGAGCAAATTTGGCAAGATTTTTCAATGGATTTTGTTACATGTTTTCCAAAAAGCCATAGATACATAATGATTTATGTAGTTGTGGATAGGCTATGCAAATATGCTCATTTTTTCCCCTTGTCTCATCCATATACTACTAAGGAAGTTGCAATGGTATTTTTTAATGGCATATTCAAATTACATGGAATTTCTAAAACTATTGTGAGTGACCGAGATGTTATGTTCACAAGTAATTATTGGCAAGAGCTCTTTAAACTTCAAGGAAGCAAACTAAAGCTCAGTTCAGCATACCATCCTCAAAGTGATGGTTAAACAGAAATCACAAATAAAATACTAGAAGTCTACTTGAGATGCTTTGTTTGTCACCAAGCACATGAATTGTTAACACTTGCAGAATATTGGTATAACACTACATGGAAACCATCCACTAATAACACTCCTTTCAAAGCAGTATATGGGGTAGGTCCACCTACACTTCTTAATTATGTGCCTAATACTGCGAAGGTAGAAAAAGTGGAAGAAATACTGTTAAGTAGAGATGTTACTTTAGAGTTCCTAAAGGGAAGTTTAAAGTTGGCTTAGGATATAATGAAAAGAAATGCAGATTTAAAAAGGACAGAAAGACAATTCCAGGTGAATGATTAGGTATATTTAAAGCTGTAGCCATACAAACAAATAAATGCAAGAAATTACCAGACCCATAAATTATCTTCCAAGTATTTTGGTCCATATATGATCATTGAAAAGATTGGGACTATAGCCTATAAATTGCAGTTACCTGAGCATGTGAAGATCCATCCAGTATTTCACGTTTCTCAATTGAAGAAAAAGGTAGAAGTTGGAATAGTGGTGCAGGATGATGTACCCAGTTATGATGAAGAAGAAGAAGAAGAAGAGGTGAGTCAACCTGAAAGAATCATAGAAAGAAGAATGGTCCCATGCAATGGTCAAGCTGTTGTTCAAATACTAGTCAAATGGAAGGGTAAACCTGAAGAAGATGCCACATAGGAGGACTATTGGCCATTAATTAGAAGATTCCCCACACTCGACCTTGAGACAAGGTTTATTTTTGAAGAGAGGGGAAGTTGTAACGACATTTCCATGCTCCAGCTATGCATGAACTGGAGACAGCACCCATGGCAGTAGATGATCAGATTCTGATCATCAGATCATCAGAAATGATGCTGGAAGGAAGGGCAAGCCATGGTCGTCCAATAGCGACGAGCAGTAATGAGTAAAGTAGTTGCACATGGAAAATGCACACATGTATTAGTGTGCTTTGCATAGAGAAATGTTTACTGAAATGCTTAAAGAATTGCTGCATGGCAAATTATAGTTCTTGTGTATGTAATTATAGCCGTTGGAAACATGGCTATATATAGAGGCAATTACTCTTGTAAATAATTATGCAAATTGAATGAAAACTCTTACCTTTTTCCTCTTAATTCTCTGATCATATCTCCTCTCTAATTTCTTGCTCAAACCCTAAAACCCCAATTCAATTTCTCTTCCAATCCGCCTTCTTTCTCTGAAATTCCGATCCTTGTTCCTTCATGTTCCCTTACTTTCACCTCTACTCCTAACCTTCTGTCTCTATTCTTCTTCCTTTATCCTCTGCACTTTCTTTAATCCTCACTGTAATTTCACCAAACATCTTTTTGATCCTATCGAACACCTTGTTATGGCTGAATCTGATGAAAGTCGTAACACATACGGGACTTTTGAGTTCCCAAAAATCCCAAAATTCCAAGAAGACTTGTGCATCCTCACAGCGAAACCTACTAATTATCGTATAGTATAGATGTTCTGTTTTTAGCCACTCAAATGCTATGTCAAATCAATGCAACGTGCTAACTGGATTCCTTAAAAACACTGTAGCTTTGTTAACCAGGCTACACTAATGGAAACAACTCGCCTTCTTTTGCAGAAGACAGAGTACAACCTTAGTAAACCAAAACTGCAAATATGAATTCTGCAGTTTAGATAGAAGTTTTAACAACTGCACATGAAGTTGATATAGAAAAACTATGATTCATTCAAATATAACCTAGGCCTGAAATTCTTCATCCCGTAACAGTGGTATTGATTTTGAGTAAGACTCATAAATGCATAAGATGAACAACATGCATCAATTGGGGAAGAAAATAAAATGCAAGCCTAGAACAGTAACCAAGGGGAATGTATGTACAAACCAAAAGAAATAGAACAAGAGGCAATTTTGAATTCCACAGATTTATTTAATGGCCATATTTGCGCTTGCAGGGCGATTATAAACGAAGAGAGACATCATTTTCACTACAACCAATAGCAATGAAGCAGATAAAAGATGGATTTATCTCTTTACACGAAGATAAAATATAAATGTCTTCTAGCCAATAGTATAAATTCTATAATTATGAAGCTGCACTAGTATGACATACAGTGTCATCTTTTATGTTCACGTTTATCTGGGTTACTATGATATGAGGATTGACTTTGTTTCTTGCCTTCAGATTTAGTTTTACCTTCCAACTCCGAAATGTGGCCAATCAGGGCAACTCCAAAGATACAAAGGTGGTGGATTGTTATTCCACTGGTCCATTTGCTTATCGTTTACATCAACTGAGCCAGGTAAATAAAAGTACTTTCTAGCGAGATATTCGGAGTCCTCCCAAATCAAATCATATGGTGATCTTTTCTGATCTAGGCCTTTGGTTTTCACTAGGAGCAATCAAAATAAGGAGCTTCGGTTCAAAAGTTAGAGCCTTGTCAATGAACTAATTTGCAATTCCAGCTCTGGTACCAAATGGAGGATTGAGACCCATGATTAGTCGTAAATCAGAAGGTAAATCATCAGGGCGTACTGTCTTCCAGTCTCGTTTCTCGTAATTGAAATCAAACTTCGGCTGTATTATATCATAGTTCTTGTACGAGAAATTCTTCCCCATAGAATCAAGGTTTTCCTTCATTAGTCTGCTGAAATCATTGGCTCTGCAGCAAAAGTTAACTATCATGTCATCATTCTGCGCGAAGTTTATCCACAATCTCACAAAGCTTATCGACTTTCGTAAAATGAAGGCCAAAAGATGTATAGCACATTGCGTGATAAAAGGAGCAACATAAACATTGAGTTTATTACTCCATGAAGTTATTAAGTTTATAACATTAGATTCACAAACAGACTTGGCATCCTCTACAGAGCCACCATCTTCTAGTTTTGCAGCTTTTTCTAAAGTTGTTTTAACAGACACAATCGATCCCTCAAGCTTCCCCCAGGTGATATCCTTGTCCAGATTCCTTGAAGTATTCCTATGACTTGATGGCATCTTGTGCTTCTTAATGATGTCTGCTAATTTTATTGAGTTTGATGTACTTTCCATCAAAGAAGTGATTCTATTCTTTCCTTCAGGGTCGAAATTTGGGTATGAACTATGAAGTGATAGAAACTTTGCTACCAAGCCCTGAAGCAGCATTATCGGTTGATTTTGCTTGTGTAAGTTTCTTACTTTCTAATTTATGAAAAATGTCAGATCTAGAATCTGCTTTGATATTAGTTGCTTTTTGTTGTCTTTGGAAAGTAAGTGTTTGCATTGCAATAGAGCTTTCCCCTTTTTAACTGCAAGAGGTTTGTTTTCTTTCAAATTTAAAAGGCCATCCATTTGTCATGCCATTTCATATGCACTTCTCTTCTCGATCACAACAGGCTTTGGTTTCTCAATCAGAACTTTTGATTTGTTTTTCTGCTCAATTACGCCCTTATTTTTCGTTTCAATCCACGGAAAAACAAAATAATTTCTTATAGGTGTTCCAAGCTCTTCATCCATTTCATGCTTCAAGCAGTAAATAAGGATGCGGCTTAAAAGCAAATCATCCCATGCCCTTTGTCGTAAATTCCTCATCATCCTCGAATGCAATTTTCCTAGACAAGCATTTCCTATGATATGATTTTGGGCACCAACTGCACACTGCAAACTGCAAAGCCTTATCATCTTTATTTTCTCTTTGTTTGCAAACATGACATTTATGATCAGGACAAGTAAACGATTTCCCACTAGCAAACTTATTTTCACAATCAGCTGCTTGGTTTAAATCATTAGGAAATAACCGATTTGACACACATTTTGGGTGGTAGACATGCCCACATGTTGCATTTACACAAGCTAAAACCTCAGCACTTGCAGCTTTATCAGAAGAGCCTAGCTTTCCACAAATAAAGCACTGATGTCTTTTATACTCGCAAGTTTTGCATACAAAGTGTTGTATAGCATCTTGAGCTTTAGAGCAACGCAGAGATTTTCAGTTTCACTCATCACCTTCTTCTACAGTTGCTTGGAAGGACCTCATACATCTCCCTTCACAACAAAGAATTTCGCCACCATTGTCACATATGGCACAAACTGAATCATACAAGTCTATTTCATTATCAGATTCATCTCCAATGTCACTTCCCATATCATCTTCTAGATCATCAACGATAAATGCTTTTTTTGACTCCAAGTCATTTTTTGGGTCCTCAACAAAAGTTTTCATCCTTGGCTTGTCTTCAAGTAAAGACAGCAATAGCTGACATCTAGCCGCTCATTGTCAGATTCTAAAAGAAGCTTCATAAGAGGGTAATGATGTGACAGGGCATTAGCTAAAGCGCACAGCTCAAGTGAGCCGAACAATTTCCGCATGCGATCCCAAAGACTCTTCTCAAAAGATTCTGGAATCCTCCTCAAATAGTGAAGTGAATGAACTGTAATCAAGATAGATCTATAAGATGCCTCATATGCCTTCCTCGGTCTCGAAAGCTTAATCCATTTTATTTCCATCTTTGGTGAGCACCGTTATATCTAGAGTTGCATCTTCTAGTCCAAACCTATATGCTATAGCTTTATTTAAATACTTTTTGATCATCATGTTCTCCACGTAAAAATATTTGCTTCTCTAGAGCATTTGGTTTCTCTTTTCCAACAAGCCATATAGGCAAAATTGAGAATGATATTGGTATACTATCTTTATTTTCAAGATAATAATTTGTGACTGAATGTGGAAAAAGCTCACCCTTGTCTTCAGATGATGCCATTGTTGGAAGAATGAATAAACGTTTGAGGCAAACTAAGTCCTACATCCAGAAAATTTTGCCCTAATTCACTACTTATACTAAGACATGATATGCTATATCAAAAGAAAAAAAGAGATGGGAGAGAAGAGACATTGGCATGAATTGTGGCATGATAAGCATTCACAATAATAATTAAAATGTCAAAAGACAGGGCCTTGGTCTCTTTAGGACTTGTGTTCATTTGGGTCTCCAAATGCTGCTGCATTACGAAACTGTTATATTTTTTAAATCGGCCGCCCAAATGCTACTGTATTAAGAAACCGTTATATTTTCGAAATCGGTTGCGCAAATGCTAATGGAATGTCTGTTGGTAAATGGTCGCAACCATTCCAATAGTCATAGCCATTGCAATTCAAACAGAAGCACCTATTCATGAAAGGATGCCCCATTCCAGCCTATATATAGGCCTACGAAAATCAAATTAGAAGTCAAGTTTTTTTTTCCTAATTTCTCGACTCTGTTTCATCTTCTTCTTCATTTCTCTATTCTGCAAAAATGTGATTGATAATTGTTGTTGTAAATTGCAGCGAAAATGTCTGTTGGTAAAGGGTCGCAATCTTTCCAACAGTTATGGCCGTTGCAATTTGAACATAAACACCTATTCATGAAAGGATGCCTCATTCCAGCCTATATATAGGCGTACGAAAATCAAATCAGAAGTCAAGTTTTATCCTGATTTCTGGAATCTGTTTCTTCTTCTTCATTGCTCTATTCTGGAAAACTATGATTGATAATTGTTGTTTCAAATTGCAATATCATTGAATCAATATTGCTAACGCTAATAAGAGTTATTTTTCATAGAAACGATTTTCTCCCATTTCTGTTGATTGGTTTCCAACAATCTTGAAATGAAATTGATTGGGTTCTAACAATCTTGAAACGAAATTGTGAATGATGCTTCTGTTTACAGACAACGATGTCGCAAAGTAGCAACAACAAATCTGTGCCGATACAAACTGTGTCATCGGCTCCGCCTCTGGTTCCACCAACTATCCCATATTCACATGGCGAGAGACCAGGGAAGTTTAATGGCCAGGATTTCAAATGCTGGCAACAAAAGATGATTTTCTACCTGACAACCTTGGGGCTGGACAAGTACCTTTCGGAGGATCCCCCATTTGTTGAAGAACTAGAGGCTGACACCATGAAAGTCATGGCTCTTACTGCATCGAAGAATTCTGATTTCATCTGTAAGAATTACATTCTCAATGGTTTAGAAAATAGTCTATATAATGTATATTGTACCGTTGAGACTGCAAAGTTTCTCTGGTCACCTCTTGAAAAGAAGTACAATATTGAAGACGCCGGAATGAAAAAAATTCATTATCGGGAAGTTTCTTGACTTTAAAATGGTCGATTTCAAAATAGTCATCCGTCAGATTCAAGAACTCCATGTAATAATTTTGAAATTGGTCGCGCAATTTCCAATGGAAATGTCTATTGGTAAAGGGTAACAACCTTTCCAACAGTCATAGCCATTGCAGTTCAAACAGAAGCACCTATTCATTGAAAGATGCCTCATTGCAGCCTATATATAGGCCTGTGAAAATCAAATCAGAAGTCAAATTTTTTTCCAGATTTCTCGACTTTGTTTCTTCTTCTTCATTGCTCTATATTGTGATAAATAAATACAAAACTACCTTGCGCTCGTCGTAACTCTACAATTGTAGTGCAATATCACGGAGAAAGATCTGTTTCACCCTTAGGAGACGATTGCTCGATTATGCGCCGTAGAGGGAGCAATTTCGTTTCAAGGGAACATCACTCTCTGGACTCGAACATTAATTGGTACTGTTTCTTTTACTTTCTTGCATTCTTACTGTTTCAGATAATTCCCTTGCAAAACAATGATTGATAATTGTTGTTGCAAAGTAGAATATCATTGAATCAATATTGCTAACACTTATAAGCATTAGTGTTCATAGAAATGGTTATCTACCATTTCTATTGATTGATTTCTAACAATCTTGAAACGAAATTGTGACTGTTATTTCTGTTCGCGTGGTATTGGATTCTGTGAATACAAACTGTTCACAATCTTAGGCCACTGTTTAAAAAATCTTGCAGTGATATGGCAAGATTTAAAATAAGATTTTCTCAGATTTCGTTGTCTACTGTATCTCCTTTAAAGAAGGAAAATTTTATTTCTTTCCTATGAACGAAATGTTAGGCTAACAACATTGTTTATGTCATTATCTGAACGTTATAAGCTCAACCATCATACACCGAAAATTAAATTCAATTAGTAATGAATTTATTCGTTTCCTTTTATTATGCATTGCTTATATAAACATGCATTATATTTAATTACACCGTTTGTACATCAAAATTTCATTAACTTTATCACAATTAATACCGTAATAAATTTAGATTTTAATGGTTTATTCAAAACAAAATTTATTACTATTTAAATTAAAATTTTCAACTTGTAAATTAAAAATTGATTTAAGCATTTTGTTACACTATTTACTTAACGGTTTAAATTGAAAATAAATTTATCCCTACGATATCTTTCTTTGCAACAAAATTCTCTCTTCAATAAATTTGCTCCTTCAATTAGATTTTGAATTTATTTCAAAGTTAATTTTCATTGTGCCATTCATACTTATCAGTTTAATTGGGAATAGATTAATCTTAACGATATTCTATTATGCAAGTAGATTCTTTATTCAAAACAAATCGTTTCTCAAGAAGAATTTATTCCAAAATCGATTTTGGTACAAATTTCAAGTCTTAAATATTCCAAACGGCTCACTATTTATTAGTATAATAAATTTTAACAAATGTTTGTAGTGACATCATATTCACAATACACCTTTATTTTTAAAATAAACATTACATTAAATAACAGTCCAAATTGAATTCCAAGCATATGTTTTCTTCTTATCAAGTTGCATGATAAATATTAAATTCATTTCTTATTAAATCGCAAACTAAATTTATGACGGTACAACTCTTTCCATAATATTAATTTTTAAACAACGAAGGAATTTTAATGCTAAATATTCAAATCGGTTAGTAATGCAAATCACGTTTGTTTATAAATTTATGAAATGGTTCGCACTATTGTTCAAGAATTGACAAAATCTCAAATATAAATATTTATTTTACATTGAATTTTAATTTAATTTATATTTTAAATCTCAAAATTTCTAGGTCGTTACAGCCTCCCCCACTTAAAGCTTTTCGTCCTCGAAAAGGGGAGTTGTAAAATTTTCTCTTTGCTTTGTTCTAAATTCCTTTTTCTTATAAAAAAATGTTGCTCACTTAAAATATCCAATCATTTTATTAGGATTTATTTACTAAAATACTGAGCTAGATAATTTTAAGTATTTTTCAACGTTCGACTAGAATTATATAGTCATCTCACTTTCGAAACTCAAAAACAAATACTGATGATGAAATAAAATTTTGGGGTTTCAAAATATGCCCTCTCAACGAAATATTCCAAAATCTCATTTTAGGGCATTCCTAACCATATCTCAAATAAGATATTATAACTCCGATGGGTTCTATATTTTTGTTCAACATATGTCGTACCCCGTAGCTTTGTATAACCAAAGCTCTGATACCAACTGTAACATGCCGTCTTTCTTCCGGATTTTCGCTGGTAATTAAACCAACTTAAACCATTCAAAAAGGCGGATTGTTATGGGTACTAACATATATTGAACGATACAACATAAATTTTTATATCATGATACAATATTTCATCAGAGTTACATAGAATATCAGAGTTACAAACATATGGCTGCGGAAACATAAATATACTCTTAGCGGAAGAAGCGATGTGATATAGCGGAAGCTCTAACTTTGCTCGAAGCTTCAGTTCAGAAAGCGCTCCAACTCTTGCTCCAAGGGTCTATAATAGTAAAACTTAACCTCTAGCTGCCCGTGTGGATATTAGTAGGCACCCAGAGTTTAGGGAGGAACAACAAACTTCACGTCAGTCATGGGACTAGTGTGAGAACATAAATAGTTATTTTTAGGATTTATTTTTAAAGTTGGGAGATTCACAGGACCAAGCCGCTAATGCAGAACAAGTTTACTCCATGCGAAGGCCCGTGCATATAAATTCGCAATGTCCTTTGGAAAATGAAGCTATCATAAGCTCGTCCCATATCACACAATGCAAGCACACACCAAATGGTCAAGTTTTGCCTTATGATAACCAAACATGTTTTCATACGTGAAAATCCTCTTTATACTATTATTAGTGCATAGTGTTGAAAACCA
Organism: Allium sativum; assembly: GCA_030737875.1. Lineage (NCBI taxonomy): Eukaryota > Viridiplantae > Streptophyta > Magnoliopsida > Asparagales > Amaryllidaceae > Allium > Allium sativum. The sequence continues at coordinate 842,787,509 of CM060926.1, forward strand.
TTTCGCAAATAAATATGTTAATCTTAGCAAGCATAGTGACTATGCCCACATACATAGTTTACAAACAAAATGAAAGGCTCGTATTGGTTGTTTTGTTCCAATATGATGGTTCCTGACATGAAAGATCAATTTGGAACTAGGTGCAACCTCATGGTTCATGGTTTTCATCCAGGCTCGAACATTATAACACCCATATTTTCTGAGAATATTAAATTAACAAATTAAAGAATACTTAATTGTAAAAGTGAAAATTAAGGGAAAAGGTAATGCCATTGCGTTCGTCTCGGATTTCTTCTTGAGATATAGTCCGAGTTTGCATGAATCAGACTCTGTATGAAGAAGTTATGGAGTTCAGAAGATTTCATATTTAAACATAAAATTTAATAATTAAATAAACAAAAGAAGTTCGAGTTTCAAATTCAGGCAAAAGAGGCTGAGCGGGAAAATTCCTGCTCATAGGGTCGAACCCCCCAAGGGGAGTCGACATAGGTGTCGACCCCCCTATAGGGGAGTCGACCTAGGTGTCGACCCCCACTGTAGGGGTTGACTCCTCTATTCTGATCCAAATAGTGACGATTTCTGACTTGTTGCTGAGTCACTAGGGCATAGGTGGCGGTTTCTGGATAGCTCTATCTTGTTTGGATGGTTCTGCTTGCTCCTAGGTTGATCAAACAGCTCACATAAATCTAAACTTCTATATGAACAACCCCCAACCCTCAACCCTAAACCACACAATTTCATTCGAAGGAGACATCATGCTGTCCATAGTCAGCCTAGCATAGCCACCATTCTTCTCCAACTAGGAAGAAAACTAGAAAGCAAGTTAGAAGCTAGAAATCAAATCTAAATTAGAGAATCGATAGTCTACATCAAGGTATAGCTTTTCAGTTTCAGAAAATAGATCCCAGAAAACAAGATTTTTCTTTTGTTTGTAAGTTCAAGTTACTTTCAGATGTGAATTCTTAATTGAAATTCTTGGCATGTAATAATATGAATTCAAGCTATAAATGATTATGAGATAATCCTTTCAGATTTATCCTATCCATTTTATCAGATATGTGCTTGCGATGTTATTCAAATCTATTTTATCAGATCTGTGCCTGCGATGTTATTCAAATCTATTTTATCAGATTTGTGCCTGCGATGTTATTCAAATCTAATCTCTCAGATTTATGTGTGCGATGTAATTCTATTCAGATCTATAATATCGCTATTATCAAACCTAGCGTCGTATGGCTATTTTAGGCCTAATCTTTTATGTTTCATCTTCTTCCCCTTTTATTATGGATCTAGGTTGTCTCGAACCTAGACGTAATCTTGATATATATATATATATGTATATATGATTGGAATACGGGGAAATTGGGCCTAATCTATTTTATGTACTATTGGGCGTAACTTGTAATTGGGATCTGAGTGTAACTTGTAATTGAGATTCGGGCATAACTTGTAACTGAGATTTGGGTATAACTTGTAATTGATATTGGGCATTATTATCGTTATAACTGCAAGATGGGTTAATTGGCATATAAATCAAGTTTTGGGCATGATTGTTATTGTTCCGAATTTGGGGTAACTTGAAATATTAAACCTAGATTGGGGGAAAAATGTAAACTGAAATATTAAATCTAGGTTGGGGCTAACTATTGGTTGGGACGCCAAGTATAATGAATATTGTAATTTTGGGGCATGATTATTATTGCAATTTGGGAAGATTGGGTGTAACCTATGTTGAGTAATAACTTGAATTTGAATTTAGGGGGCATAACTTGTAATTAACTTTGTAAAGGTATAAAACGAGAATTGGAACATGACTAGTTTCGTGAATTTGGGATAATTAGCATATAAAATCTAGACTTAGACATTTATGGTAAATATGCTAAAAAGATAAACATGCCTAACCCGAGGTTAGATTGAGTTGCGGTGTAAAACTACCCGGAACCGCCCGGCACATCCAGTAACCGCAACAACACAGATATAATGTGAGAGGTTAGCGCATTTAGCCCAAAAACCCGAGGTTAGAATGAGTTTGCGGTAGAAGTCTGCCCAGAACCGCCCGGCACATCCAGCAACCGCAAACAACAGTTCTAATGTGAGAGGTTAAGGCGTTAATGAATAAATTAATGCTAATAAGTAATACATGCTAATAAATGAATGGTACGGTTAAGTTAATTTAGGAAACACTTAACCAATACAGCATGTTAATTAAACAAGTGAGTATGGTTAAGTTAATAAGAAACACTTAACCAATATGACATGATGAATGGGTAGGGTTAAGTTAAAACAAGAGAGCAACACTTAACCAATATAACAGGATGCGTGGAAGGGTTAAGTTAAAACAAGAGAGAAACAATCAATATAACAGGATGCGTGGAAGGGTTCAGTTAAAACAAGAGAGCAACGCTTAACCAATATAACATGATGAATGAACGGGGTTAAGTTAATAAGAAACACTTAACCAATCCAAAATGACGAGTGAGAAGGGTTAATAAGAAACACTTGACCAACATGACATGATGAGTGGGTGGGTTAAGTTAGCATGAATGGACAACACTTAACCAATATGATAATGTGTGGGTGGGTTAAGTACATATCGGGTTGGTGGGTAATATTAGTAAATATAGGCCCACAAACTTAACCATTAAATAAACATGCTTTAATCAGTGGGAGGGTTAAGTACATATCGGATTAGTGGGTAATATTAGTATATATAGGCCCGCAAACTTAACCGTTAAATAAACATGTTTGAATCAATGGGAGGGTTAAGTACATCTTGTGTAGGTGGCTAATATTTGTATATACCTGCCCACAAACTTAACCAGTAGGAAACCCTAGTAACGGAGACCCATTTCAGCAATAACCCACATAGATGTATCATGGTACCCTGAACTAGGCAGGTTGGGGCACGATTACTGGGCTAATTATAAGCGGTCAAAATAGCGGCAGGCGTACGTCAGTGTAGGTTCCAACGGATTACGGGCATGCACGTACTCCGAAGTGGGAAAAAGCAGGCACTGGGTACCAGTAGTTATACACTGTGCATCTTGAATCATGTCGGGTTGCTATCATAAGGATTGTTACACCTTATGGTGGGACCGGCACATGGTATCTACACGCAAGAGAGGGCCGATTGACAAGACACATGGGACATTAATACAAGTAGGGAGCCGATCGATAGGGTAGTAAAGGTACATCTAACAGATTCAAGGCAATTAGGCAGATTGAGGTGGAATCCTCACAATAGATGTACACTTGAAGGCTACCACAATTGCGGGGACTGGGATCACATTATCATATGATCATTTTATACAGATTACTAGTTGGGACACTAGTTATGTGTTGTAGGGATATAGAAATCAGAATAACAGGGTAGTAGCGAAGCAGAGAAAGAGTAGAAGTGCATTCAGTTTACCTTGCCTTATCATATCTATGCTAATCATATGTTATCTTGTTATCCTTGTTATCACGGTATTGTCTTATATTTAGTTTATTCATGTCATAGTGCTTTCGCCTATTTACATGTTGAAAGTCACTGGAATTATCAGAATTATGTCTGACCTAGTTTGTTTCGCCTCTTTTCTTCCATTCCTCCCCCCCCCCCCAAGTTCACAGGGAGGAAATGTTACCACTTAGCTCAGTTTTCTTTCCAAGCTCAAAGATGGTCGATGTATTGCTTTAGACTCTCTCTTCCACTGCTATGGATGGTTCATGCTTTATTGGGGAATATCATTGTTATTTTTATGCTTCTTTTATACTTTGAAGTTTTTGAATCAAGACAGGTTCTCTATATTGTTTTGAGGCAATTGTTGTAAAAGCTTGACTGAACCACATTATTTATAAAATGACTTTATTTTCCGCTGCTTTATTTGTCTGTCTTGTAATTTATCTGCATCTTTTACCTAAAAGGCTCCACCAGTGTTAAGGCATTCCCTTTGTGAGTGACCTTAATGGAGGTGGGGTGTTTCAAACACCAGGTAAATCACCGGTTAACATCCAGACATGGACACCGAACATATCCTTTTTTCCGCAAGTTTCAAAGTAGATCTACCGCCGAAGATTTCAAGTTTCAATAAAATGTATACAATCTAACCGCCATTTTACCATCAATCCAAGGTGTGAGGTTCAAGGAAGTCACGATATACACAATGCTATCGTCAATAGCTCATTACATAACTTGTGTATGTCACATTGTCAATTTTCAACATGTCACTGATTTCTATCAATACATAACCTCTAAGCCTATAAAACTTAGAGACGGAAATAATTAATTGCCACAGTCCGATATATATATACCAACAGAAATAAGTGCTATGCAGTCAATTACAATTTCGGAAACACAAGCCATACAAGTCCATTCTTGGTCTGAAAGGAACAACTCCAAAAATCCGAAAATATATTCAGACCTCATACCCCTTATAACCTCGTTTCAGGTGTACGACCCGATTCAAGATATCAGCAATCAATCCAAATAATCCAAAGATTCCCGGTCTTCATTTGTCCTTTAAAAAGTCTTCAAATAGCGTCGTATTACTTAGAATGGTTTTCGGACTTAAATCTAATCCCGGTCTTTCCAAATAATAAGCCTATTCTAAAAAAAAGCTATGGATTATACCAGTTTCAATTTGTTATCAATTCATTTTTGGATAAGGTTGAATTAGTTTCCTTAATTTCCATCTTATCTCTTCTTTACGAACCCCATGTTCAAAACTCTCTATTCGTTTTTATCATTTCCATTCGTCTTTTCAAATTTGGATTAAAAGCCCTATACACAATTTTTTTTTAATAATAGTTCTCAAATTTAATCATTTTCATGGGATGGTAAAACGTTTCATAAGTATTGTAGATTAGCTATTTACCAAACAGGTTCAACATCATTTAAGGGTACAAATTTTTCACTTAAATTATTCTAAATAATAAATAATGCTTGTAAGATTCCAAAATTTGTTCTAAATCAAGGGGTTTTAATTAACTTCCAAATTAGATTTTGAAAATAACCATCCTGTCCGTCAAATCAGCTAGGGATAGCCAGGGAGAACAGGAAACTTGTATTTTCCAAACCCAAGCCTTAGACACTATCCTCTCTGTCAACCTAGAACGTTCTAGTGTATGTGTTATTAGAAGAAATGTCATTAATACGTACATAAATTTTTATGCATTAGATAATGGTTCAAAATTTGTCCTTTTCTAATTCATAATTAAAGTTTCAATAAAAGCATAGTCCAACTTTCATTGAAAACTTAACACAATATTTCCAAATTTGTTTAATTATTAAAGCTTACAAATGGTCTTTAAAAAAATAAGGAACCAAGTGTATTTAGTAATTTAATGTTTAGTTACATACTTAAATCAAATTTTCTTTAATTAAATTTTAATGCTTATGGATAGCTAAACATTTACATAAACAACATAACTCAAAATCAAATTTTAAAACTTAAAGATGGTTATGAAACTAAACATTTACACACAATACAAAAATCAAACTTTAGTTATTTCAAAACTTTGTTTACAACCTTAAGGAACCAAAACCATTTTAAGATATTGCCAAAATCATTTCGTACGTATGGACAAAGTTTAATTATTCGCGAGTCAGGTTAAAAAAAAAACTAAATTCAAAGATTATCGTTTAAATTTATTTTATTAAACTATCGTTATCCACATAGGAAGGGGATTTAAAAATAATATTTTTACATCGTTAGTCGCTTACTAAAATCATAATGAATTTTATCATCATTCCATGTTCATCGCATTACTTCACAATTAATTTTATTTTTAACTACAACTAATCAACCCTTAAATTGTTAGTTTTACTTAATCAATTTAAGTTATAATTCCATGATATCAATACAGTATTATCTGCATATCACATTCTAATGTCCGTCGCGCACATTAGTTAAAAGTCACATTTTTAACTTGCAAAACATTATTTTATATCATGCATTAGTCAAAAATCATATTTTTTAACTAACTGAAAATTATTTCATAACTTAATAAATATTTATTTACCACTAACAATAATGGTTCTAACTAGTAATTAAGTTTCATGCAAATAATTTTCTAACCTACCCCTTTCTAAATAGAATTTAGATTTCTCACATACCTAAACAAGTATACATATATCAATTCAAAATCATATTTTCAATATGCTAAACATTACTTAATCATCCTAAAAAACTTGTATTATCAACCAATAATCATATCATAACTCGAAATAATTAACTAGCAAATAGTTAATTTTTATCCAACCATTTTCACTGAATAGTTTCTCACATACTTAAGTGACTAAACCAATTCTACTTAAAGATCAAACCTTTTCCATTTTAAATCATCATTAAACTAAATCATTAATCCAAATAATCAGTTGAGTCAACAAAAATTAATCAATAATTAATTAGCCCTTAAAATCGGTGTAAAAGTTCTCACATATATTTGCTTTCCAAAGGTTCACCATCAAGTTCCAAATCAACTCCGTCATCCTCAGATGATCTATTATCTCTTACACATGCGTCGCGCATTGCTCCTCGGCCACTAACACGTATATAGATATATACACTTCCTACACTACTCTATTTTTTTGTTAACCTCCTGGCACAAGAAAAGGCCGCGACTTCTGTACTGGACGGTGGACTGTTGGGATGGAGCTTGTCGGGTAGGACTTTTCGCAAGAAGAAAGAAGAAATAGATTGTTTCCGAGAAGAAAAGAAATTGGTTTTGTGCACAGAACCAGGAAGCACACATTTATAATGTAGAGAGAGGATAGAGAATATCGCATGGTATTGGGTTCTATGAATACGAACTGTTCACAGTCTTAGGCCACTGTTTCAAAAATCTTCCACTGATATGGCAAGATTTAAAATTAGATTTTCTCAAATTTGGTTGTCTACCATATCTCCTTTAAAGAAGGAAAATTTGATTTCTTTCCTATGAATGATATGTTAGGCTAATAACGTTGTATATGTCATTATATAAACGTTATAAGCTCAACCATCACACACTGAAAATTAAATTCAATTGGTAACGAGTTTATTCGTTTCCTTTTATTATGCATTGCTTATATAAATATGCTTTGTATTTTTAGTTTAATTACACCGTTTTTGCATCAAAATTTCATTAACTTTATCACAATTAATACCGTAATAAATTTAGATTTTAACGGTTTATTCAAAACCAAATTTATTACTATTTATATTAAAATTTTCAACTTGTAAATTAAAAATTGATTTAAGCGCTTTATTACACTATTTACTTAACAGTTTAAATTGGAAATAAATTTAACCCAATGATATCTTTCTTTGCAACAAAATTCTCTCTTCAATAAATTTTCTCCTTCAATTAGATTTTGAATTTATTTCAAAGTTAATTTTCATTGTGCCATTCATACTTATCAGTTTAACTGGGAATAGATTAATCTTAACGATATTTTATTGTGCAAATAGATTCTTTATTCAAAACAAATCATTTCTCAAACAGATTTTATTCCAAAATTGATTTTGGTTCAAATGTCAAGTCTTAAATATTCCAAATGGCTCACTATTTATTAGTATAATAAATTTTGGCAAATGTTTATACTGGCACCATATTCACAATGCGCCTTCATTTTTTAGAATGAACACTACATTAAATAACAGTCCAATTTGAATTTCAAGCATATATTTTCTTCTTATCAAGTTGCATGATAAGTATTAAATTCATTTCTTACTTAAATTGCAAACTAAATTTATGATGGTACAACTCTTTCCATAATATTCATTTTTAAATAACAAAGGAATTTTAATGCTAAATATTCAAATTGGTTAGTAATGCAAATCACGTTTGTTTATAAATTTATGAAATGGTTCACACCTATTGTTCAAGAATTGACAAAATCTCAAATATAAATATTTATTTTACATTGAATCTTAGTTTAATTTATATTTTAAATCTCAAAATTTCTAGATCGTTATAGCCTTCCCCACTTAAAGCTTTTCGTCCTCGAAAAGGGGAGTTGTAAAAAATTTTCTTGGCTTTGTTTTAAATTCCTTTTTCTTATAACAAAATGTTACTCACTCAAAATATCAAATCATTTTATTTAGATTTATTTATTAAAATACTGAGCTAGATGATTTAAAGTACTCTTCGACGTTTCGACCAGAATTATATAGTCATCCCACTTTCGAAACTCGATGCTGATGGTGCTGCAGTCGTCAATAGAATCATCCCCAAGTGACAAGAGTGTGATTCTATATTTATCTAGTACATATAAGACTTCGTATATACGCCGGCCATGCATATATTCAAAATTTCATATATACCAATAGTCCAATCGCAACGTCGAGTAAAATACTCGAAAATTCTCATTAAAAGTTGTATTTCAAAGTAGTTGTGAAACACCCCACCTCCGTTAATGTCCCTCACGAAGGGAATGCATTAACTTCAGTGAAGCGTTATAGGTAAAAGATGCAGATAAATTATAAGACAGACAAATAAAGCAGCGGAAAACAAAGTCATTTTATAAGCAACGTAGTTCAGTCAGGATTTTACAACAAGTGACTCAATCATACTTAAAAGTACTACATAAAACTTCTGTCTTGATTCAAAAACTTCCAAATATATAAGAAGCATAAAATATCGCAAAGTAATATAAGTCCCCAAATTAAAGTGCAAACACAGCCATAGCCGAAGATAATAGGATCCAATGAATACATCAAAGAATCTTCAAGCTTGAAAAGAGAATGGTCCAAACTAAGCTGAGCTATTCCCTCCCTGACTACCTTGGGGGGGGGGGGAGAACGGAAGAAAAGAAGACGAAAGAAAATGGGTCAGACATAAAGCCTGGTAAGTCCAGTGATTTTCAATATGTAAACAGGTAAAAGTAACATGACATGAATAAGCTGAATATAAGACAATACCATGATAACATGGATAACAAGATAAGATTGGCATAAGATATGATAAGGTAAACTAAATGTGATTCTACTCTTTCTCTGCTTCGCTACTACCCTTTTATTCTGATTCCTATATCTCTGCACCACCTAACTAGTGTCCCAACTAGTAATTTGTATAAAATGATAATATGATCCCAATCTCCGCAATTGTGGTAGCCTACAGGTGTACATCTATTATGAGGCTCCCACCTCAATCTGCCTAATTGCCATGGATATGTTAGATGTACCCTTACTACCCTATCGATTGGCTCCCTAACTCGTATGTATTTATTACTTGTGTCGTTCGACCTCGCTTGTATGTATTCATTACTTGTGTCATTCGGCCTCGCTTGTATGTATTCATTACTTGTGTCATTCGGCCCCGCTTGTATGTATTCATTACTTGGTCATTTGGCCCTGCTTGTATGTAGATACCTATGTTGTCCCCATCATAGGTTGTATCAATTCCCATGATGGCAAGCCGACATGATTCAAGATGCACAGTGTATACTACTGATGCCCAGTGCCTTCTTTTCCATTCCAGAGCACGTGCACGCCCATACTTCATCGGAACTACACTGCTGCACCACTCGCCGCTATTTTGACCGCTTATAATCAACCCAGTAATCGTGCCCCACCCTGCCTAGCTCAGGGTACCATGATACATATATGTGGGTTACTGCTGAAATGGGTCCCCGTTACTAGGGTTTCCTAATCAACATGTTATAATGGTTAAGTGTTCCCAATTTAACCCCACCCATTTGCTTAATTAGCATGTTGTACTGGTTAAGTGTTGCCTATTCATATGTTACTTAACCTTCTCACTGATTCACACATGTTTATTCAACGTTTAAGTTTGTGGGCCTATATATACTAATATTACCGACTTACCAAAGATTTACTTAACCCTTCCCCTTATCAAGTCCATATGTATTATTGGTTAAGCTTGCCTTAACCCTATCCAATTTGTTCATGTAATATTGGTTAAGTTGTCTTCTTGTCCATGCTAACTTAACCCTTCCCATTCATCATGTTATATTGGTTAAGTGTTTCCTATTAACTTAACCCTGTTCATTCATCATGTTATATTGGTTAAGTATTTCTTATTAACTTAACCCTTCCCATTCATCATGTTATATTGGTTAAGTGTTTCCTATTAACTTAACCACACTCGTTCATCATGTTATGTTGGTTAACTTAACCCTACTCATTCATCATGTTGAATTTGTTTAAGTGTTTCCTATTAACATAATCATGTTCATTAGCATTAATTCATTCATTAATGCCTTAACCTCTCACATTGGAACTGTTATTTACGGTTGCTGGATGTACCGGGCGGTTCCAGGCAGACTTCTACCGCAAACTCATTCTAACCTCGGGTTTTGGGCTTTATGCACTAACCTCTCACATTAGATCTATGTTGTTGTAGTCGCTGGATGTGCCGGACGGTTCCGGACAGTCTTACACCGCAAATCAATCTAACCTCGGGTTAGGCACGTTCATCTTTTATCCAATTTACCTATTTATCATACATGTCCAAGTCTAGATTTTATATGCTAATTTTCCCAAATTTACAAAACTAGTCATGTTCCAATTCTCAAGTTATGCCCAACCAAGCCAATTTCAAGTTATGCCCCCACAAATTTAATTACAAGTTATTGCTCAAAATAGGTTACACCTAATCTTCCCAAATTCTCAATAATAGTCATGCCCCAAAATCACAATATACATTATGCTAGGTGTCCCAACCAATAGTTCTGCCCCATCTAGATTTAATATTCCAATTTACAGTTTACACCCAATCTAGATTTAATATTTCAATTTACACCAAGTTCGCAACAATAACAATTATTCCCAATTAGTTCACCCAATAAATTATGCCCAATATTTACCCAAAGTAGGCTATACCCAATTATTCCCCATATTCCAATCGTTCGTATTTTGCGATTTCAGCCTAGGTTCGAAGGTAACCCAGGTTAATAAGGGAAAAAGAAAATAGGGGAAGAGAGAGAAGGAGCATAAGATAGGAATAGGCATAAAAATAGGCATGTAACAACATACCTAATACAAGAAAGTTTAGATCCATCAAAGATAGATTCTTGAATAAACTAATACAATCATTATCGTAGGCATAAGAATAACATCATGAACTAAAATGGATTATAAACCTGATGTCCAATAAAGATAGGCCTGATTTAATCAATAAAATTAACCTCTAAGGCATGTAAAGACATGGATTCAATAGAAGGATAGGGATAAATCTGAAAAGATTGTGTCATCATCAAGCATGGACTTAGATTCATTTTATTAGATGCCAAGATTACTATTAGGTATTAAATCTGAAAATAACATGAATTTATATTGCTAGGATTAAGAAAAGATAATTGAATCGTTATTGTTGCGGAGACTCTAAATTTGACGTTGATTAATCTTCAAAGTTGATTTGAAGCCCTCTAATTTGGAGAAGATGGCGGTGGCTAGGCTAGATTGAAGATGAACAACATGACGGTGTCATAGCTTTGGAGCAATAGAATTAGGGTTGGATTATGAGTGTATATATAGGTTTCTAGGATTATTAGGAGCATTTAGATCAACTTAGTATCCATCCAAGCCATCCAGTCCAAGAAAATTCGTCATCAGGCCAATCAGGTAATGACACATCAGCCCTCGGCTATAAAAGTACATCACTGGATCTGGATCAAAAAGGGGTCGACTCCCTACAGGAGGTCGACACCTATGTCGACTCCCTCTGGGGGGGTCGACACCTCTGAGCGGGAAATTTCTCGCTCTGACCAAATTTCGAACTTTTTTGACTTGAAATCTTCTTAACTTCTTCATACGGAGCCCGATTTACGCAAACTCGGACTCTATCTCAAGCAGAATTCTGAGACGAACGTAATGGCGTGATCCGTTTCACTTATTTCTTGTTCTAAAGTTTAAGTGTTCTTAAATTTGTTAATTTTAATATTTAAAATTATGGGGTGTTACAAGTTATGTTTTCCAAAACCATTTACATAGTTTCAAAAATAAAATTTTGGGGTTTCAAAATACACCCTCTCAACGAAATATTCCAGAATCTCATTCTAGGGCATTCCTAACCATATCTCAAATAAGATATTATAACTCCGATGAGTTCTATATTTTTGTTCAACATATGTCGTACCCCATAGCTTTGTTTAACTAAAGCTCTGATACCAACTGTAACATACCATCTTCCTTCCCGGTTTTCGCCAGTAATTAAACTAACCTAAACCGTTCACAAAGGCAGATTGTTATGGGTGCTAACATGTACTGAAAAAAACAACAGAACTTTTTGTATCATGATACAATATTTCATCAGAGTTACACAGAATATCATAGTTACATACATATACCAGCGGAAACATAAATATACTCTCAGCGGAAGAAGCGATGTGATATAGCCGAAATTCTAACTTTAGCTCGAAGCTCCAATTCAGAAAGCGCTCCAACCCATGCTCCAAGGGTCTATAATTGTAAAACTAAACCTCTATCTGCCCGTGTGGAAATTAGTAGGCACCCAGAGTTTAGGATGGAACAATTAACTCCATGTCAGTCAATGGAATAGGGTGCGAACATAAACAGTTATTTTTAGCATTTATTTTTAAAGTTGGGAGATCATAGGACCACGCCGCTAATGCGAAATGGGTTTACTCCATGTGAAGACCCGTGCATATAAATTCGCAATGTCCTTTGGAAAATGAAGCTGTTGTAAGCTTGCCCCACATCACACAATGCAAGCGCACACCAAATGGGTGATTTTTGCCTTATGATAACCAAACATGCTTTCAACGTGAAAATCCTCTTTATACTATTATTAGTGCAAAGTGTTGAAAACCATTTCGCAAACAAATATGTTAATCTCAGCAAGCATAGTTACTATGCCCACATACATAGTTTACAAACAAAACGAAAGGCTTATATTGGTAGTTGGGTTCCAATATGATGGTTCCTGACATGAAAGATCAATCCAGAACTAGGTGCAACCTCATGGTTCATGGTTTTCATCTAGGCTCGGACACCAAACACCAGGTAAATCACCGGTTAACATTCAGACACGAACATCGAACATACCCTTTTTTTCCACAAGTTTCAAAGTAGATCTACCGCCAAAGCTTTCAAGTTTCAATAAAATGTATACAACCTAACCGCTAGTTTACCATCAATCCGGGGTGCGAGGTTCGTCGAATTCACGGTATACGCAATCCTTTCATCACTAGCTCATTTCATAATTTGAGTATGCCACATTGTCAATTTACAACATGTCACTAATTTCTATCAATACATAACCTCTAATCACGTAAAACTTAGAGACGGAAATAATTAATTGCCACAGTCCAATATATATACCAATAGAAATAAGTGTTATGCATTCAAATACAATGTCAGACACATAATCCATACAAGTCCATTCTAGGTCTGAATGGAACAACTCCGAAAATCCGTAAATATATTCAGACCTCATGCCACTTATAACCTCGTTTCAGGTGTACGACCTAATTCAAGACATCAGCAATCAATCCAAATAATCCAAAGTTTCCCGGTCTTCATTTGTCCTTTCCTAGTCTTCAAATAGCACCGTATTATTACTTAGAATGGTTTTCGGACTTAAATCCAATCCCAGACTTTCCAAGTAATAAGCGTATTTTAAAAACAAAAGCTATGGACTATGCCGGTTTCAATTTGTTATCAATTCATTTTTGGATAAGGTTGAATTAATTTCCTTAATTTCCATCTTATCTCTTCTTTACGAACCCTGTGTTCAAAACTCTCTATTCGTTTTTATCTTTTCCATTCGTCTTTTCAAATTTGGATTAAAAGCCCTATACATAATTTTTTTCATAATAATTCTCAAATTTAATCATTTTCATGGGATGGTAAAACGTTTCATAAGTACTATAGATTATTTATTTACCAAATAGGTTGAAAATCATTTAAGGGTTCAAATTTTTTACTCAAATTATTCTAAATAATAAATGGCGCTTGTAAGAATCCAAAATTTGTTCTAAATCATGGGGTTTTAATTAACTTCCAAATTAGATTTTGGAAATAACCATCCCGTCTGTCGGATTAGTTAGGGATAGCCAAGGAGAGCAGGAAACTTGTATTTTCCAAACCCAAGCCTTAGACACTATCCTCTATGTCACCCTAGAACGTTCTGGTGTATGTGTTATTAGAAGAAATGTCATTAATATATACATAATTTTTTATGCATTAGGTAATGATTCAAAATTTGTCCTTTTCTAATTCATAATTAAAGTTTCAATTAAAATCGTAGTCCAACTTTCATTTTAAACTTAACATAATATTTCCAAATTGGTTTAATTATTAAAGCTTACAAATGGTCTTTATTAAAAAGGAACCAAGTGTATTTAGTAAATTAATGTTTAGTTACATACTTAAATCAAATTTTCTTTAATTAAATTTTAATGCTTATGGATAGCTAAACATTTACATAAAACAGATAACTCAAAATCAAATTTTAAAACTTAAAGATGGTTATGAAACTAAACATTTACACGCAACACAATAATCAAACTTTAGTTAGATTTCAAAACTTTGTTTACAACCTTAAGGATCCAAAACCATTTTAAGATATTGCCAAAATCATTTCGTACTTATGGACAATAGTTTAATTATTCGCGAGTCAGATAAAAAAAACAAATTCAATGATTATCTTTTAAATTTATTTTATTAAACAATCTCTATCCACATAGGAAGGGGATTAAAAATAATACATTTACATCGTTGGTCACTTACAAAAATCATAATGAATTTTACCATCATTCCATGTTCATCGCATTACTTTACAATTAATTATATTTTGAACTACAATTAATCAACCCTTAAATTGTAAGTTTTACTTAATCAATTCAAGTTACAATTCCATGATATCAATACGGTATTGTTCGCATATCACATTCTAACGTGTGTCGCACATATTAGTTAAAAGTCACATTTTTAAATTGTTAAAAATTATTCCATATCATGCATTAGTCGAAATCACATTTTTAACTAACTGAAAATTATTTCATAACTTAATAAATTTTTATTTACTACTAACAATTAAGTTTTACGCAAATAATTTTCTAATCTACCCCTTTCTAAACTGAATTTAGATTTCTCACATACCAAAACAAGTACACATATATCAATTCAAAATCATATTTTCAATATTCTAATCATTATTTAATCATCCTATTAAACTTGTATTATCAACCAATAATCATCTCATAACTCAAAACAATTAACTAGCAAACAGTTAATTTTTATCTAACCCTTTTTCAGTAGTTTCTCACATACTTAAGTGACTACACCAATTCTACTTAAAGATCGAACCTATTCCATTTTAAATCATCATTAAACTAAATCATTAACCCAAATAATCAACAATAAGTCTATATATAATCAATTCAGTCCACAAAAATTAATCAATAATTAACTAGCCCTTAAAGTCGGTGTAAAAGTTCTCACATATGTTTGCTTTCCAAACTTTCACCATCAAGTTCCAAATCAACTCCATCAGCCTCAGATGATCCATTATCTCTTACACATGCATCGCGCAATGCTCCTCGGCCACTAACGCATATATAGATATATGTTTGTGTTAACCTCTTGGCATAGGAAAAGGCCGCGACTTCTATACTGGACAGTGGACTGTTGGAGTGGAGCTTGTTTGTAAAGACCCGTAAATTCCCTCCCTTTGGATCGACCATAAACCACACAAGTCAGACCCAAAAGTTGGAAATCCACGAATACTTTAACTTTGGGAATACAACACATCAGAACAATAACAGCAGACTTTTATTACATCATAATAACGCAACATCAGAGTATAGAATATCAGAGTACATCAATATATTACAGCAGAAGATAAATTACAATATTTTAATACATTGCAGCGGAAATAAAATAACTAAGGCAGCGGAAGACAACTATGCCCTGGACACAGCTTTTGGCTTCAATCCAGAATCCTGCTCGAGATAAGAACTTGTAGACAAACTACTCGACTGCCCGTGTGGAAAGAGGGCACCCGAGTTTGCAAAGGTGGAAACAAACAATGGGTCAGTCATGGGACTGGTGTGAGAATTCTTAACTAATTTAACTAATAGTAATAAGCAAATCCAAGGACCACGCCGCTAACGCAGAACGGGTTTACTCCAATGGATTGCAGGTGCATAAACTAAAGTAAATCGTTAAAACAACGCAATGCTTTTTAGAAAAATGAAACCATCATAAGACCCAAGTCCCATCACACAATGCAAAACAAACCGGAGGATAGGGTTTTACCTTATAATGGTAAAAAATGCTTGATACGATAAAAACAATATCTAATATTAGTGTGTATATGTTTTAAAACATTTCAAAGTAAATGTATCAATCCTAGGAAGCATAGATACCATAATACTATGCCTCCATACTAGTAATACAATCAAAACCGAATGAGGTCGTATTGGAAATTGGGTTTCCATCATGAGTCAAGGCTAGGGAGGAGCTCCTTACCGATTCGAGACACTCTAGCTAATGCCTCAGGATCCCCCGCAGTGAACCCTTGGATAGCTGCAGGGCCGGTCCACACATACAGCTTCGTGGATTAGTTATTCCTGAACACACGTTTCCCGGTCCTATTGGACCAATCATCCGAGGCGCCTCATTCCATCACCCACATAAGTAAATTGCCGGGCCGTGTTAAAGCCCAATCACCACTTCTAGCTAGAAAGAAACGTGCTGCTCTCCCTACGTTCCCTTCTCCCATTTTAGACTCTGCCGGTGTGTGAGGCTCGCGAAGTCACGCTATACACAATGCTATGCCTAAACAGGCTATGCTTTGATCATCCCACAAGGCCTGCTTTTCAACAAAGCCTTGATCATATGCATCTTAGAATGCCACATCGTCACTCCATATCACACTACCAATCCTTTGCTGAGATATATGAAAGGATGTTAAGCAAGAGAATAAATTCTCCGCCACCAAACATTCATACTTTCGACAGAAAATCAATAAATACAATATAAAGGAGTACAATGTCAGACACACATTCCATTCATAAGCTTATGCTCTGGGTCTGAGCGAAAGCCAAATCCGTACTAATCAACACTACGTCCGGACGGCCACCACTGTAGCCCCTTCAAGGTAGCTACCCCAATCACGGGCATCAGCAGTTGTCGTCCGTTCGATGTGAAGATCGCCGGTCTTCAATCACCGTCTTCAACTCTTTGACTTTCCTTCATCGTATGATCATTTAAAATGAGATTGAACTCGGACTTTTCAAATGATCCTCGCATATATATATTTAAAAATCATTTCATATCTTTGATATTAATTTATAACGATCAACCTTTATTTTTATTTATATAAAAATAATTAAATTCCATTTAACGATGCTCCTAGTCAAAAGGCGACCTTGGCGCTGTTTTCACCCTAATTTGTTTTACACATTTCTCTAAATCTAACCGTTGGATTTTAACATAATTTATAACGTTGGAAAGATCTTCCCAAGGCGAACCTAACGGTTACCGATTTGGGAAAATCCGACGGTCGGATATTTCGGTATAATCAACTAAAAGTACGATTCTAAAATGTGAACTACCCCGCTCGATTCATTTACTTTTAATTTATATATATATATATAATTCATATAAATATAATTCCTCCGTCCATTTCATTACTGTGATTATCATAACAAGTAAAGAGCACTTGGTTTCATAAATTTTGATACATAACATAACACACAATAATGTTTACTTTAATTTTCAAAATATTCATTTTGAAATTATTCCTCTTTTTATATTCATTATAAATTGGATAAAATAAATCGATAAACTCGTTTGGGTAAAAAAAAATAGTGTCATTATTTTAAAATGGATTTAATAGCCCAATTCATTATCTTATCCCTTTATATTTTTATAATGGGCTAGACCCCTCACATTAAGCCTACAACTTGTGGATGCTGGATGTGCCGGTCGGTTCCGGGCAGACTTATCCCACAAGTTGGGCTTAACCTCGTGTCATGGCCCGTTTCGTATTTGTGCACTTGGACCTCTCACATTAGGTTCAACATTTGTGGCTGCTGGATATGCCGGTCGGGTCCGGGCAGGCTTCTACCACAAATGTAACCTAACCTCGTGTCCAAGCACAATTATAATTTATAATTATAATTAATTTTCCAAAACAGGTCATTATTTAAATTATCCTTTCCCTTAAAGAATCCTAATTCTAAGGTATTCTTTATTTCTAAATATCCTGATTTCAAGTATTTAATATAAATTGTAACTTTCCCTATTTTTGTGACTTTCTAAAAACAATCTTTTCAAGATGTCCCATTTTGAAACCATATCTTCTTTACTTTAACGTATTGACACCAAAGATGTAATCTTTCCAAATCAACGTAAATTAATTTCATTAATTGAATATAAAATAAAAACATTCCTTTAATTCAAAATTGATAACGTTTTGAAAACAAAATCTTCTTAATTTAACACATGGACAATTAAAAAGGTAATCTTTTTAAATTCTAACTTTTTATACAATCATAAATGACATACTCTTACTTATTAACCACTAAAATGTAACTTTCAATTTATTCCTTTTAATGCATAGAAAATATTATTAAAACATCTCTTTCCCTTATTTATTTAAACTATAAGTAATAAATGTCTTCCTTTTCTTTTCCTTATTTATTTACCTAAATGTAAATAAGTATTTTCCCTTTTTTTTCTACATATCCTATTTATATGAAAATGTAAATGAAAGCTTCATCTAAAATAATTCTTTTTATTTACATAAGGAAATGTAAATTTTTACTTCATTTACATTCTTTAATTTCATGGGAAATGAAATTTTATTTTACAATGTAAATTCATACCTTAACTTCATATAAAAAAATGAAAATTTTATTTTATTGCAAAATCTCATTCTTTAATTACATATAAAAATGTAATTTTTTTTATCATGTGAATTCTCAACTTCTAGTTACATATAAAAATGAAATTTTATTTATCATGTGAATTCCCAACTTCTAAAAATGTAATTTTTAGTTAACATGCAAATCATACTTTTATTTACATATAAAAATGTAGTTTTATATGCGATAAAAATTTCATGTCTTTTCCTTACATAAAAATGTAATTATATTTTCAATATAAATTCTACTTTTTAATTACATAATAAAATGTGTTATATTTTCAATGCACTTAACTTCATATAAAAAATGTAATTTTTATTTTATTGCAAAATCTCATTCTTTAATTACATATAAAAATGTAATTTTTTTTATCATGCGAATTCTCAACTTCTAGTTACATATAAAAATGAAATTTTATTTATCATGTGAATTCCCAACTTCTAAAAATGTAATTTTTAGTTAACATGCAAATCATACTTTTATTTACATATAAAAATGTAGTTTTATATGCGATAAAAATTTCATGTCTTTTCCTTACATAAAAATGTAATTATATTTTCAATATAAATTCTACTTTTTAATTACATAATAAAATGTGTTATATTTTCAATGCACTTAACTTCATATAAAAAATGTAATTTTTATTTTATTGCAAAATCTCATTCTTTAATTACATATAAAAATGTAATTTTTTTTATCATGCGAATTCTCAACTTCTAGTTACTTATAAAAATGAAATTTTATTTATCATGTGAATTCCCAACTTCTAAAAATTTAATTTTTAGTTAACATGCAAATCATACTTTTATTTACATATAAAAATGTAGTTTTATATGCGATAAAAATTTCATGTCTTTTCCTTACATAAAAATGTAATTATATTTTCAATATAAATTCTACTTTTTAATTACATAATAAAATGTGTTATATTTTCAATGCACTTAACTTCATATAAAAAATGTAATTTTTATTTTATTGCAAAATCTCATTCTTTAATTACATATAAAAATGTAATTTTTTTTATCATGCGAATTCTCAACTTCTAGTTACATATAAAAATGAAATTTTATTTATCATGTGAATTCCCAACTTCTAAAAATGTAATTTTTAGTTAACATGCAAATCATACTTTTATTTACATATAAAAATGTAGTTTTATATGCGATAAAAATTTCATGTCTTTTCCTTACATAAAAATGTAATTATAATATCAATATAAATTCTACTTTTTAATTACATAATAAAATGTGTTATATTTTCAATGCACTTAAAAATGATTATATTACATATACAATCCATGATTATATTACATATACAATCCATGATTCTAATATTCATATATTTCATATGCAATATATGACGTCAAATATGATTGTGTTTCATATGCGATACATGACATCAAACGTGACTATATTTCAAGTTTCTAAATAAACACTAAAAATATGCTTATTTTCATGTTTCATTTCGACAACAAAAATATGATCATTTCATTTCAACAACAAAAATATGATTATTTTTTTCGTTTCAATTCAACAACAAAAATATGATTATTTTTGTCGTTTCTAATTTCTATCAAAAATATTATTATTTTTGTCGCTTCAACTTTCTATCAAAAATGTTGTTATTTTTGTCGCTTCAACAAAAACGATACTTTCGTTTTAACAAAAATGATGCTTTGGTCTCAACAAAATCAATACTCTTTTATTTCATCAAACAATACTTCTTAATGTGAACAATTCTATATAAACTAACCAAGTTAAAAATTTAAATTTTTTTTCATATAAACAAAATTTTATGTACAAATCAATATTCAAAAATTGAATCTTTCATTACAACAAATCTTATGTAAACAATTAAAAATTTAATCTTTCCATTGCGGCAAATCTTATGATGTATAGAACGGAAAAAAAATAATAGCAGTGCGCGTATAGATCAAAATTATGGTTTAATCTAAATTACCAACCGCGATGTTTAATATCAGATCCATACAAATCCAAAATGATAAAATGACAGATCTACTTAATATAATGCAATACAATACAATACAATCCATCAAAACAATCCACACAATACATCACAGCATAGATCATACAGATAATTATTTAACAAATTAGCATGATTAACTAAATAAATTTAATTGTGAAAATCAGAGATTCTCACCTTGATTTGGCTGAAAATTCAAAGTGCTTGTTTTCAGATCCGGTCAGCACCATCGCGAATATCTCGGAAAGACGAATCCAACGCAACAAACGGTTCGCAAAACGGACCTCGTATGGAGTATGGATTTTTAAAGATTGTAAATTTAAATTATAAAAATAATTAACCCATGAACTCACCCACTAAGGTGCTGCCACGTCACCTCCCCCCAAACCCCTTTCTTCTTCTTCTTTCACATTGATTTCCCTGCACCGTCTATACCCAAAGCCACCTCCAGTCCTTCATTACCGCACATAATACGAGACACCGCAATAAGATCAGACCGCACCACACGAACGCCGCCGACCACCTCTTCTTGCGCCAGCCATGGGGCCCAGCTCGCGCCCCCCTAGGACCGGCCAACCACCCCTAAACGCAGCCACTTCAGGCTGAGAATTCGCGAAATCCGTGCACTGAAACCCGATCTTAACCGTATGGATTGAAAGATCTTGAAAATCTCTTCGATTCAGTATATAATATGTTGAATTTCATTGAGCGGATCAAAAGTTATTGTGGTTTGAATTTTCGTTCATTCATGGCCTTCGATTTTGGATGATGGCGGCTGGTCATTTTTTAGGGTTTTAAATAATTTTTTATTAATTTATTCATCGTAAAGCGTGTTATAAAGGTAAAAATGCGGGTTGTCTTCGAATTGGGCCTGCTTACTGTCGTTCTTATGGTTAAGACGCCTTCTGAACGCTATGGGATAGGTCTCGTGGCCCAATTCCGAAATCTGTAAAAATATATATTTAAATCTACATTAAAAATTAATTAATTAAATATTTACCGTACATTTAAATACGCCGGGGCAACATACGGACTCCGAAAATTACAAAAAAAATTATATTTGGCTTTCTTTTGTCGATACGGTCCTAACAAAATTAATTTCGTCGAATTCTGAGACTGTTTGAAAAATGGTCTTTTTCTGGTCAATCCGATTTGACTGAAACTGACAAAACACGTTTTCTTTTGCCACGCTCAAATATTAATTCGAAAAATTCTGGAAAATTAAACTTAGAAATAATTTGACATTCCGGTTCCAACAAAAGTGGTTTCGTCGAAAACCAAGGTCGTTTGCAAAATGGCTACTTTCAAGGCGTATATATTTAATATTAAAAATACATTTTTGAACAAATAATTTCTGAAACTCGAAATATATAAGTGTTTACTGTTTTTCAATGCAGAAACGTCATTTTGAACTCGATGGAAGTGGTTTCGAGTTCAAATTCCTTCGTATGCAAAAAGTAGCATTTTGACCTTTGTAAATTTCATAGCGACCTTTCTAAATTTTAATTTGGGCATAACTTTTGATTCCCGCTATGAAATTTCAATTTTTCAGATTAGTTAGAAAGATATTTTTAAATAGATTTTAATATTTTTGGTTTCACTAAAATCCGATTTATTTTGCAACGTGTACGGTCAGTCAAAGTTCAAGTTTGACTTTTCAAACTACCGTGTTATTTCTAATCCCTTTTAAAATTAAATTATTCATTCTAACTTTGATTTAAATCAATTTTTAATCATTATTATTTTAAATACACTATTTTAAATATCAAAACCCATTAAAATTAGTTAAAAATAAATTTTAAATTTACCACCAAAATTCAGGGTTGTTACATTCTCCCCCACTTAAAAACTTTTCGTCCTCGAAAAGGAACGAAGCTAAAGTTGTTTAATTAACTAACTCATCTTTTATTTTTCTTTCAATTGGTTTCTAAAATTTTATTAGTTGATTAAATTTTCAAAATATATATAACTTATATATATTCAAAAATCATATTTTCTAAAATAGATTATATTTAATCACAAATACGTTAATTATAAACTGGGCACTCTCAACTCATTCTGGGGCATTACTAACCCCATCTCTAATGAGTTTTCTCATTCTAGGATACTACTGATCCTATCTCTAATGAGTATTCTTATTGGATATTACTAATCCAATCTCTGATGAGTCTTTTGTTCAGTTCTAACGAGTTGTATCCCAAAGATTTGAGCTAACCAAAGCTCTGATACCAACTGTAAAGACCCGTAAATTCCCGCCCTTCGGATCGACCATAAACCACACAAGTCTGACCCAAAAGTTGGAAATTCACGAATACTTTAACTTTGGGAATACAACACATCAGAACAATAACAGCAGACTTTTATTACATCATAATAATGCAACATCAGAGTACAGAATATCAGAGTACATCGATATATTACAGCGGAAGATAAATTACAATATTTTAATACATTGCAGCGAAAATTAAATAACTAAGGCAGCAGAAGACAACTATGCTCTGGACATAGCTTTAGGCTTCAATCCAGAATCCTGCTCGAGATAAGAACATGTAGACAAACTACTCGACTACCCGTGTGGAAAGAGGGCACCCGATTTTGCAAAGGTGGAAACAAACAACGGGTCAGTCATGGGACTGGGGTGAGAATTCTTAACTAATTTAACTAATAGTTATAAGCAAATCCAAGGACCACGCCGCTAACGCGGAACGGGTTTACTCAAATGGATTGCCGGTGCATAAACTAAAGTAAATCGTTAAAACAACGCAATGCTTTTTAGAAAAATGAAACCATCATAAGACCCAAGTCCCATCACGCAATGCAACGCAAACCGGAGGATAGGGTTTTACCTTATAATGGTAAAAAATGCTTGATACGATAAAAACGATATCTAATATTAGTGTGTATATGTTTTAAAACATTTCAAAGTAAATGTATCAATCCTAGGAAGCATAGATACCATAATACTATGCCTCCATACTAGTAATACAATCAAAACCGAATGAGGTCGTATTGGAAATTGGGTTTCCATCATGAGTCAAGGCTAGGGAGGAGCTCCTTACTTACCGATTCGAGACACTCTAGCTAATGCCTCAGGATCCCCTGCAGTGAACCCTTGGATAGCTGCAGGGCCGGTCCACACATACAGCTTCGTGGATTAGTTATTCCTGAACACACGTTTCCCGGTCCTATACGACCTATCATCTGAGGCGCCTCATTCCATCATCCATATAAGTAAAATGTCGGGCCATGTTAAAGCACAATCACCACTTCTAACTAGAAAGAAACGTGATGCTCTCCCTGCGTTCCCTTCTCCCGTTTTAGACTTCGCCGGTGTGTGAGGCTCGCGAAGTCACGCTATACACAAAGCTATGCCTAAACAGGCTATGCTTTGATCATCCCACAAGGCCTGCTTTTCAACAAAGCCTTGATCATATGCATCTTAGCATGCCACATCGTCACTTCATATCACACTACCAATCGTTTGCTGAGATATATGAAAGGGTGTTAAGTAAGAGAATAAATTCTCCGCCACCAAACATTCATACATTCGACAGAAAATCAATAAATACAATATAAAGGAGTACAATGTCAGACACACATTCCATTCATAAGCTTATGCTCTGGGACTGAGCGAAAGCCAAATCCGTACTAATCAACACTACGTCCGGACGGCCACCACTGTAGCCCCTTCAAGGTAGCTACTCCAATCACGGGCATCAGCAGTTGTCATCCATTCGATGTGAAGATCACCGGTCTTCAATCACCGTCTTCAACTCTTCGACTTTCATTCGTCGTATGATAATTTGAAATGAGATTGAACTCGGACTTTTCAAATGAACCTCGCATATATATATATATATATATATATATATATTTAAAAATCATTTCATATCGTTGATATTAATTTATAACGATCAACCTTTATTTTTATTTATATAAAAATAATTAAATTCCATTTAACGACGCTCCAAGTCAAAAGGCGACCTTGGCGCTGTTTTCACCCAAATTTGTTTTACTCATTTCTCTAAATCTAACCGTTGGATTTTAACATAATTTATAACATTGGAAAGATCTTCCCAAGGCGAACCTAACGGTTATCGATTTGGGAAAATCCGACGGTCGGATATTTCGGTATAATCAACTAAAAGTACGATTCTAAAATGTGAACTACCCCGCTCGATTCATTTACTTTTAATTTATATATATATATATATATAATTTATATAAATATAATTCCTCCGTCCATTTCATTATTGTGATTATCATAACAAGCAAAGAGCACATGGTTTCATACATTTTGATATATAACATAACACACAATAATGTTTACTTTAATTTTCAAAATATTCATTTTGAAATTATTCCTCTTTTTATATTCATTATAAATTGGATAAAATAAATCGATAAACTCGTTTGGGTAAAAAATAATAGTGTCAGTATTTTAAAACGGATTTAATAGCCCAATTCATTATCTTATCCCTTTATATTTTTATAATGGGCTAGACCCCTCACATTAAGCCTACAACTTGTGGATGCTGGATGTGCCGGTCGGTTCCGGGTAGACTTATCCCACAAATTGGGCTTAAGCTCGTGTCATGGCCCGTTTCGTATTTGTGCACTTGGACCTCTCACATTAGGTTCAACATTTGCGGCTGCTGGATATGCCGGTCGGGTCCGGGCAGGCTTCTACCACAAATGTAACCTAACCTCATGTCCAAGCACAATTATAATTTATAATTATAATTAATTTTTCCAAAACAGATCATTATTTAAATTATCCTTTCCCTTAAAGAATCCTAATTCTAAGGTATTCTTTATTTCTAAATATCCTGATTTCAAGTATTTAATATAAATTGTAACTTTCCCTATTTTTGTGACTTTCTAAAAATAATCTTTTCAAGATGTCCCATTTTGAAACCATATCTTCTTTACTTTAACGTATTGACACCAAAAATGTAATCTTTCCAAATCAACGTAAATTAATTTCATTAATTGAATATAAAATAAAAACATTCCTTTAATTCAAAATTGATAACGTTTTGAAAACAAAATTTTCTTAATTTAACACATGGACAATTAAAAAGGTAATCTTTTTAAATTCTAACTTTTTATACAATCATACATGACATACTCTTACTTATTAACCACTAAAATGTAACTTTCAATTTATTCCTTTTAATGCATAGAAAATATTATTAAAACATCTCTTTTCCTTATTTATTTAAACTATAAGTAATAAATGTCTTCCTTTTCTTTTCCTTATTTATTTACCTAAATGTAAATAAGTATTTTCCCTTTTTTTCTACATATCCTATTTACATGAAAATGTAAATGAAAGCTTCATCTAAAATAATTCTTTTTATTTACATAAGGAAATGTAAATTTTTACTTCATTTACATTCTTTAATTTCATGGGAAATGAAATTTTATTTTACAATGTAAATTCATACCTTAACTTCATATAAAAAATGTAATTTTTATTTTATTGCAAAATCTCATTCTATAATTACATATAAAAATGTAATTTTTTTTATCATGCGAATTCTCAACTTCTAGTTACATATAAAAATGAAATTTTACTTATCATGTGAATTCCCAACTTCTAAAAATGTAATTTTTAGTTAACATGCAAATCATACTTTTATTTACATATAAAAATGTAGTTTTATATGCGATAAAAATTTCATGTCTTTTCCTTACATAAAAATGTAATTATATTTTCAATATAGATTCTACTTTTTAATTACATAATAAAATGTGTTATATTTTCAATGCACTTGAACATGATTATATTACATATACAATCCATGATTCTAATATTCATATATTTCATATGCAATATATGACATCAAATATGATTGTGTTTCATATGCGATGCATGACATCAAAACGTGACTATATTTCAAGTTTCTAAACAAACACTAAAAATACGTTTATTTTCATGTTTCATTTTGACAACAAAAATATGATCATTTCAATTTAACAACAAAAATATGATTATTTTTGTCGTTTCTAATTTCTATCAAAAATATTATTATTTTTGTCGCTTCAACTTTCTATCAAAAATGTTGTTATTTTTGTCGCTTCAACAAAAACGATACTTTCGTTTTAACAAAAACGATGCTTTGGTCTCAACAAAATCAATACTCTTTTATTTCATCAAACAATACTTCTTAGTGTGAACAATTCTATATAAACTAACCAAGTAAAAATTTCAATTTTTTTTATAAACAAAATTTTATGTACAAATCATATTCAAAAATTGAATCTTTCATTACAACAAATCTTATGTAAACAATTAGAAATTTAATCTTTCCATTGCGGCAAATCTTTTGATGTATAGAACGGAAAAAAAATAGCAGCGCGCGTATAGATCAAAATTCTGGTTTAATCTAAATTACCAACCGCGATGTTTAATATCAGATCCATACAAATCCAAAATGATAAAATGACAGATCTACTCAATACAACGCAATACAATACCATACAATCCATCAAAACAATCCACACAATACATCACAGCATAGATCATACAAATAATTATTTAACAAATTAGCATGATTAATTAAATAAATTTAAATTGTGAAAACCAGAGATTCTCACCTTGATTTGGCGAAAATTCAAAGTGCTTGTTTTCAGATCCAGTCAGCGCCATCGCGAAGATCTCGGAAAGATCTCGGAAAGACGGACCCTACCTGCCGTTGGGTCATAGTTCTGATACCAAAAACGGTTACCGACTAATATGGGTCCCAAACAACAGATGACACAAGTATTTTCCCTCCTAACCTTGTGTCCCCAGACTAACAGATTCCAGATTAATTTGTTTACAAGTTTTCAGACATACAGAGTTCAAGTCAACTAGTTCACAGATCAGAAAATCATGTTAACAGGTTTTCAAACTAACGGATCAGATGTACAGTTTTAACAGATTTACAGATTGTCTAACTTTGTATTGGGCCTACAGATTCACGAAACAGGTTTATTAAATTCATCGGTCTAGTTGGTTTAGCCCTATCCACTCAACACTTTTTAGACATCATATTTGTCTCAGGTTTGCATTAATTAAATATTAATGCACAGACCTCTCACATTAGGTCGGTAGCTTGTGGCCGCTAGATAAGCCGGGCGGTTCTGGGCAGATTTCTGCCACAAGCCAGACCTAACTTCATGTCTAAGCATATTTTAGTTATGCCTACGACCTCTCACATTAGACTAGCAGTTTGCGGTTGCTGGTTAAGCCGGTTGGGTCCGGGAAGGCTTCTACCGCAAACATGAGTCTAACCTCGTGTCTCAGCATTTTTATTATAACCCATTTATTCCATTATAGATTATACAACTATCAGACTAATTCTGTTAATTTAATAGATTTGACTTCTTTTCAAGTCGCGGTAGATTAAACAAATTAACATGTTTTACACAATCTTAAATCGAGCCTACACAAATTACAATCATTCAACTTTTGTAACAGATTTAGCAGCTCAGATGGTTCAACAGATTTAGCAGACTAGGCAACTCAACAGAGTTAACAGATTAGGCATAATTAGCATATTAGGCAATTCAACATATTTAACAGTTTAGGCAATTAAACAAGTAAAAGATTTAGCAGATTTAGGCAAATTTAGCATATTAAGCAGATAGCAGATTTAAACATTTCTCAATGTCTTATTCACATATCTTGCCTAATCATGGAGTGAGCCTAAACTTACATGCCTAAGTTATGGTCATAATTTACCATATAACATATGTCTAAAGTTTTGGTTAAACTTGCATAGTCCAGAATATTCTCCAAAGGCCTTAATCGTGATTTACAAATAAATTATACCAAATATAGCCATGGATTACAATGCATGTCATATATCCAAAAACCTACTTTTAGGCGTGTTCACCTTAATGGTTATCCTATTTAATGTAGGTCTTTACGCCTAAGTTATATACAAAATAATCCTCCTTCTTCTAAATTACAGACTATAATATATAAAGTATGTCCAGATCTAGAATTACAACTTATGTCCTTTATATTCTAAGTCATAAACAATCTCATATAATATGCCTCCAACTTATGTCCTGAATTACAACATGTGTTATGCACTAAATCAATTGCTTATTTACAGCTAAATCTTTACGCCCAAATCCTAAGTCATATGTCCAATATTCTTCTATGCCTCAAGTCATATGTTCAATACACTCTATGTTTCAAACATGTCCAGCCATATGTCTCAGATTTATGTTCTAGCTACAGCCTGTATTCTTTCCTCAAATTAGTCACAGATCAGTCATGCCCAATTTATGCATCATTCATTATTTGCCCCAAAAGTTTGGCATTCGTGCGTCAATCTCTTATGATATTTGGCTCAGGCTCGTGGTAGCCTGGCTATAGAACAGAAAGAAGAGAGACACAGAATAGTTACAATAGGATAGATCTAAATAGAACAAAATATGCATAACGTCAGATTCTGATTTACAACCATGTCACGATCATAATTAAAATTCATATCTAAAATAACTGTGCTTGCCTTGATTGGATTATAGAAGAAGAGTTGCAGTAGTTCTCTTTTTAATCTTACTTGGATTTGGAAGAAGATGCACTATTTCTAGTTTTGATTCCAGCAGAGTAGCAACGCCATTATTTTATTTATTTATAATATTTTAGAGACATCATAAGGAGAGAATGAAATGGTGTAAAGAGAATGAGGCTAGGAGGCTGTTTATATAGGATTAGGCAGACGAATCTAGACAGAAAACGTGACCAGATACATCAGAATGAACCCAGGCTCAGAACTGGGTTTTATCACCAGGTCGACCCCCAGGTCGACCATAGGGTCGACCTGGTCCTTGGGAGGTCGACCATAGTGTCGACCCCCAGGTCGACCTGGTCCTGGGCGGGAAAATTCCCGCCCAGTCTGCGCTGGCGTTTGAATTTGAATTTCGAATTCGAATTTTGAGCTGTTTTCGGTTCTGAAAATTTCTGAAACTTCGGAGGGTCATATCTCCCTCATACGGACTCCCTTTCTCGAAAACTCGGACTCGTTTCCAAGCAGAATTTCGAGAAGAACACAATGGCGCAACCCGTTTCCCTTAATTCTTAATTTAAAAATTAATTATTCTCTAATTTGTTACTTATACGTTCATAGAAAGTACGGGGTGTTACATTCTCCCCTCCTTAAAGGATTTCGTCCCCGAAATCTTCAAGTTAAGAAGAATGTGTCTTACCATCTAGTCATCCATCTACTCAACCATCATCCACAAGCATCCATTGTCCTTAGAAAACTTCTAATGTTGTATGAACATATGCAAAAGTGTGTGTATATGTTCCTTATCAATGCAAAGATCAGGCGGTCTACTGATTCAGTTGACCTCCTTAATGCGAATTATGTCCGTGCCATGAGTTCCACATGTATGCAATTTTCCTATTTGATACATATCATTTCTATATGAGTGCACAACCATTCATTCATATGCAACATCCATGTGCTGAGTTAATCATTCTGCATCCATAAAAAAAATGCTTATACATCCATATGCAGTATGAGAGTGTTTTTGAGCCAATCTAGTGCCTAATGTGTGTATATGCATCCACGAGCAATCACTAGCAACCACTTGCAACCATCAAACATAACATGTCTCAAACACATGTTTACACCCATTAGTTTCTACCTAAAGGTCGAAGGATAGAGATAGAAGCAAGTATAATTGAAACTAAAGCCAGGTTCCTAATAGACATCGTTTTAAGAGAATAATCCCTAAGTATCAACCCCGAAGACCGAAATCAACATCAGATTAATACTCAGAGAATTACTCCCATTAAACAAATGCCCAACTGGAAATCTATTTCACACCTTGAGTAAAAGCTCCTATCCTTTTTAGAATCCTACAGACTACTGATACAGATCAGATTACCAAATGATTCTTAGGAAACTAAGCATGATAAAAACCCAGAATGTATGTGTCATAGTCAACTCAACGCTCAACACAGATACCCAACTTATCACAATTAGATGAGTCATAACCCTTATGGGTCTGAGTCTACAGCGGAATCAAACAATAGTAGTATTAAAGTGCAGAGTATCGATTACAGAAAAAATGCCAAAATCAGAAAAGAGCTTTAACTCAACAACCAGATAAAGAAATTAAACCTCCTACAGAAAGTTTCCTTACTTCTATCTTATCCACTAGCCTCGAGAGTGTTCGCCTGCCCTCCAGAAGTTGGTCATGCCCTCTGTCCTTGCCCTCGTTTCTTTGGGCAGTCCCTAGTGAAGTGTCCCATCTCACCACAGTTGAAGAAAGTGCCCTTTCTTTTTCTACAATCCTTGTTTAGATGAGTTGAGATTCCACAAGTAAAGCACTTTTTCTCCTTCTTATCTTCAGACTTCTCATCCTTCTTTTGTGTTTCCTTTTAGGGCCATGCTTTCTTGTTCTGTGGTTCTTCCTTCTTTGCCTCTTTCTTGCCCTTGTCTTCCTCGTGAATTAGTGTCATGTCCACCAATCTCTCGTAAGTTGCTCCCATGGGTACATGGGTCATGGCTAGGCTGTGCAGTGGCTCGTTCAATCCTTTAACAAAGCGGAGAGCCTTTTTATGCTGGGTGTTGACTAAATCTAGTCCAAACCTAGCGAGTTGGTTGAACTGGTTGACGTATTCCTTGACCGTCATACTTCCTTGCTTAAGAGATAAGAACTTTTCCAGTTGTAGACTTCGCTAGCTTGCGAGAGGAATTTCTTCTCAAACCTTGTTCTAAAATCCATCCATGTTTCAACCGGCCTCTCGGCGTTACTGACTTCCCACCAATAGGAAGCTTCATCTTTGAGCAACCATACCGCCAACTGGACCTTCTGCCTATCGTCCACCTCGAAGATAACGAACAGATCCTCAGTTTCTTTGAGCCAGTTCCTCGTTTCTACGAGTGATTCAGTTCCCTTGAAATCCTTTCGACCCATGGCCCTAAAATCTTTACAAATCTTTGAGAAAGCAATTGCACGAGGAAGGGGCGGAGGAGGGGGAATCGCTGCGGCTGGAGGAGGAATATCTACTGGGCCTGCATCGTTGGCCCTAGCCTCTAAGTACCTCCTGAACCAGCCAGGTACTGGTACGCCCTCAGGACGGTTAAGATCCCCAGACATGCTGAAACGAAAGAAAAAGGAAAGTTCAAAACAAATGATAGAAAGATAGGCTATGGCTTTGGGGATTATGTTTTTCAAAATAAACTCTACTTTTGAAAATACTTCCTTTTTCAAAACCTTTTTGAAAATAGTTTTCCAAAACTTTTTATCAAATCTAGTAACCTTCAGCTCTGATACTAAGTGTAACACCCACCTCCGTTAAGGTCACTCACAAAGGGAATGCCTTAACTTTGATGGAGCATTTTAGTAGATTGAACAAAAATTTACAAGACAGATAAAACAGTACTTGAAAAATTTATAACTTTATTACAACAGAAACCGAAGCAAGTTTGGTTGCATCTTTTCAAATCACAATATCAGAATTCAAGTACAAAAATATCAGTCTTGTACAAAAGCCTTCAGAATGCATAGTTTTTAAAATCGTAATCCCCAACATAAACTGCCATGGAAAGATAGAGCCAAGGCCAAGCGATACTTCAAGCAGAGAAAAACAAAATCAAGCTCCTACATTTCCATCCTAAAAACCTTGGGGGGACGAAAGGAAAGGGGCGGAAACAAGCAAGGTCAGACATAAAGTCTGGCAAGTCCAGTGATTTTCAGCATATGAACAAATAATAATATCATGATATGAAAATAAAGTTGAATAAGAGACAACAGCAACAGGAGTAACATGTATACTTAAGCTAAACAGAAGAAACATAATGATATAGCCCAAGTTATGCTTCTTACATATATTTTACATCTCTGCACTAAAACTAGTATAACAGGATTAGGCGTTACCCTAATGTCTAAACAGAAACAGAATAATGGGCCTTTACCACCCGAACAGAAGGTACATGAACAGAAACAGAATAATCCTTATGGAAACAGAATGTTAGAATTAGGTGTACACTAGTAAATGGGCCTTTACCACCCCAACAGACGGTACCACGCAGAAACAGACAGGTGTTACCACCCAACAGAAACAGACGGTACCCCACAGAATAGACAGAACTAAGTGTACCCTAAATCCTACCCCACGCGATCGGCTCCCTAATACATAAATACCCTGTGCCAGCCCCACAAAAGGGTGTATCATTTCCTAAAGTCGCAACCTTTGAATGACACAGACCAATTTACAGATGTCACGGCGTCTTACATCCTCAGAGGCAGACCGGGATCCATGCATGCACATGACCCGGTTGGAACGCACCATCAACACCCCTCGCCATTATCAGAATGAACCACTTATAATTAGTTCAGTAAGCATGCCCGGACCCTACCTGCTGTTGGGTCATAGTTTTGATACCATAAAGGGTTACTGACTAATATGGGTCCCAAACAACATATGACACAAGTATTTTCCCTCCCAACCTTGTGTCCCCAGACTAACAGATTCGAGATTAATTTGTTTACAAGTTTTCAGACATACAGAGTTCAAGTCAACTAGTTCACAGATAAGAAAATCAGGTTAACAGGTTTTCAGACTAACGGATCAGATGTACAGTTTTAACAGATTTACAGATTGTCTAACTTTGTATTGGGCCTACAGATTCACGAAACAGGTTTATTAAATTCATTAATCTAGTTGGTTTAGCCCTATCCACCCAACACTTTTTAGACATCATATTTGTCTCAGGTTTGCATTAATTAAATATTAATGCACAGACCTCTCACATTAGGTCAATAGCTTGTGGCCGCTGGATAAGCCGGGAGGTTCCAGGCAGACTTCTGCCATAAGCCAGACCTAACCTCGTATCTAAGCATATTTTAGTTATGCCTATGACCTCTCACATTAGACTAGCAGTTTGCGGTTGCTGGTTAAGCCGGTTGGGTCCGGGCAGGCTTCTACTGCAAACAAGAGTCTAACCTCGTGTCTCAGCATTTTTATTGTAACCCATTTATTCCATTATAGATTATACAGCTATCAGACTAATTCTGTTAATTTAACAGTTTAGACTTCTTTTCAAGTCGCAGCAGATTAAACAAATTAATATGTTTTACATAATCTTAAATCGAGCCTACACAAATTACAATCATTCAGCTTTTGTAACAGATTTAGCAGCTCAAATGGTTCAACAGATTTAGTAGACTAGGCAACTCAACAGATTTAACAGATTAGGCAATTCAACATATTTAACAGTTTAGGCAATTAAACAAGTAACAGATTTAGCAGATTTAGGCAAATTTAGCATATTAAGCAGATAGCAGATTTAAACATTTCTCAAAGTCTTATTCACATATCTTGCCTAATCATGGAGTAAGCCTAAACTTACATGCCTAAGTTATGGTCATAATTTACCATATAACATATGTCCCAAGTTTTGGTTAAACTTGCATAGTTCAGAATATTCTCCAAAGGCCCTAATCGTGATTCACATATAAATTTTACCAAATATAGCCATGGATTACAATGCATGTCATATATCCAAAAACCCACTTTTAGGCGTGTTCACATTAGTGGTTATCCTATTTAATGTAGGTCTTTATGCCTAAGTTATATACAAAATAATCCTCCTTCTCCTAAATTACGGACTATAATATATAATGTATGTCCAGATCTAGAATTACAACTTATGTCCTTTATATTCTAAGTGACAAACAATCTCACATAATATGCCTCCAACTTATGTCCTGAATTACAACATGTGCGATGCCTCTAAATCAATTGCTTATTTACAGTTAAATCTTTACGCCCAAATCCTAAGTCATATGTCCAATATTCTTCTATGCCTCAAGTCATATGTTCAATGCACTCTATGTTTCAAACATGTCCAGCCATATGTCTCAGATTTATGTTCTAGCTACAGCCTATATTCTTTCCTCAAATTAGTCACAAATCAGTCATGCCCAATTTATGCATCATTCATTATTTGCCCCCAAAAGTTTGGCATTTGTGTGTCAATCTGTTATGAGATTTGGCTCAGGCTCATGGTAGTCTGGCTATAGAACAGAAAGAAGAGAGACACAGAATAGTTACAATAAGATAGATCTAAACAGAACGGAATATGCATAACCTCAGATTCAGATTTACAACCATGTCACGATCATAATGAAAATTCATATCTAAAAATAACTGTGCTTGCCTTGATTGGATTATAGAAGAAGAGTTGCAGTAGTTCTCTTTTTAATCTTACTCGGATTTGGAAGAGGATGCACTATTTCTAGTTTTGATTCCAGCAGAGTAGCGACGCCATTATTTTATTTATTTATAATATTTCAGAGGCAGCATAAGGAGAGAATGAAATGGTGTAAAGAGAATGAGGCTAGGAGGCTGTTTATATAGGATTAGGCAGATGAATCTAGACAGAAAACGTGACCAGATACATCAGAATGAACCCAGGCTCAGAACTGGGTTCTGTCACCAGGTCGACCCCTAGGTCGACCATAGGGTCGACCTGGTCCCTAGGAGGTCGACCATAGTGTCGACCCCCAGGTCGACCTGGTCCTGGGCAGGAAAATTCCCGCCCAGTCTGCGCTGGCATTTGAATTCGAATTTCGAATTCGAATTTCGAGCTGTTTTCGGTTCTGAAAATTCCTGAAACTTCGGAGGGTCATATCTCCCTCATACGGACTCCGTTTCTCGAAAACTCGAACTCGTTTCCAAGCAGAATTTCGAGACGAATGCAATGGCGCAACCCGTTTCCCTTGATTGTTAATTTAAAAATTAATTATTCTCTGATTTGTTACTTATACGTTCATAGAAAGTACGGCGTGTTACATCTTTCTTTGCAACAAAATTCTCTCTTCAATAAATTTGCTCCTTCAATTAGATTTTGAATTTATTTCAAAGTTAATTTTCGTTGTGCCATTCATACTTATCAGTTTAATTGGGAATAGATTAATCTTAACGATATTCTATTATGCAAATATATTCTTTATTCAAAACAAATCGTTTCTCAAATGGAATTTATTCCAAAAATTGATTTTGGTTCAAATGTAAAGTCTTAAATATTCCAAATGGCTCACTATTTATTAGTATAATAAATTTTGACAAATGTTTATACTGACACCATATTCACAATGCGCCATTATTTTTTAGAATGAATACTACATTAAATAATAGTCCAAATTGAATTTCAAGCATATATTTTCTTCTTATCAAGTTGCATGATAAGTATTAAATTCATTTCTTTTTTAAATTGCAAACTAAATTTATGACGTTACAACTCTTTCCATAATATTCATTTTTAAACAACGAAGGAATTTTAATGCTAAAAATTCAAATCGTTTAGTAATGAAATTCGCGTTCGTTTATAAATTTATGAAATGGTTCGCACCTATTGTTCAAGAATTGACAAAATCTAAAATATAAATATTTATTTTACATTGAATCTTAATTTAATTTATATTTTAAATCTCAAAATTTCTAGGTCGCTACAGCCTCCCCCACTTAAATCTTTTTGTCCTCGAGAAGGGGAGTTGTAAAATTTTATCTTGGCTTTGTTTTAATTTCCTTTTTCTTATAAAAAAATGTTACTCACTTAAAATATCAAATCATTTTATTAGGATCTATTTATTAAAATACTAACTAGTTGATTTTAAGTATTCTTCGACGTTTCAACCAAAATTATATAGTCATCCCACTTTTGAAACTCGAAAACAAATACTGATGATGCTGCCGTCATCAATAGAATCCTCCCCAAGCGACTAGATTGTGATTCTATATTTATCTAGTACATATTAGACTTCATATATACGCCGACCATGCATATATTTGAAATCTTCATATATACCAATAGTCCAATCGCAACGTCGAGTAAAATACTCGAAAATTATTATTAAATTTTGTATTTCAAATTAGTTATGTTTTCCAAAACCATTTACTTAGTTTCAAAAATAAAATTTTGGGGTTTCAAAATACGCCCTCTCAACCAAATATTCCAGAATCTCATTCTAGGGCATTCCTTACCCTATCTCAAATGAGATATTATAACTCTGATGAGTTCCATATTTTTGTTCAACATATGTCATACCCCATTGCTTTATATAACCAAAGCTCTGATACCAACTGTAACATACCGTCTTTCTTCCCGGTTTTCACCGGCAATTAAACCAACTTAAACCATTCGCAAAGGCGGATTGTTATGGGTACTAACATATATTGAACAAAACAACAGAACTTTTTATATCATGATACAATATTTCATCAGAGTTACATAGAATATCAGAGTTACATACATATAGCAGCGGAAACATAAATATATTCTCAGTGGAAGAAGCGATGTGATATAGCGGAAACTCTAACTTTAGCTCAAAGCTCCAACTCTAAAAGTGCTCCAACTCTTGCTCTGAAGATTTATAACTGTAAAACTAAACCTCTAGTTGCCCGTATGGAAATTAGTGGGCACCCAGAGTTTAGGAAGGAACAATAAACTCCAGGTCAGTCATGGGACAGGTGTGAGAACTTAAATAATTATTTTTAGGATTTATTTTTAAAGTTGGGAGATTCATAGGACCACGTCGCTAATGCAGAACGAGTTTACTCCATGTGAAGGCCCGTGCAAATAAGTTTGCAATGTCCTTTGGAAAATGAAGCTATCATAAGCTCGTCCCACATCACACAATGCAAGCACACACCAAATGAGCGAGTATTTCCCTATGATAACCAAACATGTTTTCACACGTGAAAATCCTATTTATACTTTTATTAGTGCGTAGTGTTGAAAACCATTTCGCAAATAAATATGTTAATCTTAGCAAGCATAGTGACTACGCCCACATACATAGTTTACAAACAAAACGAAAGGCACGTGTTGGTTGTTGGGTTCCAATATGATGGTTCCTAACACAAAAGATCAATCCAGAACTAGGTGCAACCTTATGGTTCATGGTTTTCATCTTGGCTCAGACACCAAACACGAGGTAAATCACTGGTTAACATCCAGACACAGACCCCAAACATACCCTTTTTTCGTAATTTTCAAAGTAGATCTACCGCCGAAGCTTCCAAGTTTCAGTAAGATGTATACAACATAACCGCCAGTTTACCATCTATCTGGGGTGTGAGGATTGTCGAAGTCATGACATACACAATGCTATCATCACTAGCTCATTTCATAACTTGAGTATGCCACATTGTCAATTTACAACATGTCACTTATTTCTATCAATACATAACCTCTAAGCATGTAAAACTTAGAGATGGAAATAATTAATTGCCACAGTCCGATATATATACCGACAGAAATAAGTGCTATGCAGTCAATTACAATGTCAGACACACAATCCATACAAGTCCATTCTAGGTCTGAATGGAACAACTCCAAAAATCCGTAAATGTATTCAGACCTCATGCCACTTATAACGTCATTTCAGGTGCACGGTCCGATTCAACACATCAGCAATCAATCCAAATAATCCAAAGATTCCCGGTCTTCATTTGTCCTTTCCAAGTCTTCAAATAGCATCGTATTATTACTTATTTTCGGACTTAAATCCGATCCCAGTCTTTCCAAGTAATAAGCGTATTTTAAAAACAAAAACTATGGACTATACCGGTTTCAATTTGTTATCAGTTCATTTTTGGATAAAGTTGAATTAATTTTCTTAATTTCTGGCTTATCTCTTCTTTATGAACCCCCTGTTCAAAACACTCTATTCGTTTTTGTCATTTCCATTCGTCTTCTCAAATTTGTATTGATATCCCTATACACAATTTTTTTATAATAGTTCTCAAATTTAATCATTTTCATGGGATGGTAAAACGTTTCATAAGTACTATAGATTAGCCATTAATCAAATAGGTTCAACATCATTTAAGGGTTCAAATTTTTTACTCAAATTATTCTAAATAATAAATGACGCTTGTAAGATTCCAAAATTTATTCTAAATCAAGGGGTTTTAGTTAACTTCCAAATTAGATTTTGAAAATAACCATTACGTTCGTCGGATCAATTAGGGATAGCCAGGAAGAGCAGGAAATTAGTATTTTCCAAACCAAGCCTTAGACACTATCCTCTCTGTCACCCTATAACGTTTTGGTGTATGTCTTATTAGAAGAAATGTCATTAATTTATACATAAATTTTTACGCACTAGGTAATGGTTCAAAATTTGTCCTTTTCTAATTCATAATTAAAGTTTCAATTAAAATCGTAGTCCAACTTTCATTGGAAACTTAACATAATTTTTCAAAATTTGTTTAATTATTAAAGCTTACAAATGGTCCTTAAAAAAAGGAATCAAGTTTATTTAGTAAATTAATGTTTAGTTACATAATTAAAACAAATTTTCTTTGATTAAATTTTAATGCTTATGGATAGCTAAACAATTACATAAACAACCTAACAAAAAAAATCAAATTTTAAAACTTAAAGATGGTTAGAAACCAAACATTTACACGCAACACAAAAATCAAACTTTAGTTAAATTTCAAAACTTTGTTTACAACCTTAAGGATCCAAAACCATTTTAAGATATTGCCAAAATCATCTCGTACTTATGGACAATAGTTTAGTTATTCACAAGTCAGATTAAAAAAAACTTAATTCAAAGACTATCTTTTAAATTTATTTTATTAAACAATCGTTATCCACATAGGAAGGAGATTTAAAAATAATATTTTTACATCGTTAGTTGCTTACTAAAATCATAATGAATTTTATCATCATTCCATGTTCATCGCATTACTTCACAATTAATTTTATTTTTAACTACAACTAATCAACCCTTAAATTGTATGTTTTACATGATATCAATACGGTATTGTTTGCATATCACATTATAATGTCCGTCGCACACAATAGTTAAAAGTCACAGTTTTAACTTCCTAAAAATTATTTCATATCATACATGTAACACCTCATGTCCGTTAATGTCACTCACAAAGGGAATGCATTAACTTCCATGAAGCATTATAAGTAAACAGAACAGTATATTACAAGACAAATACATAAAGTAGTAATTGAAAAGTTTATAACTTTATTACAGCAGAAACAGAAGTAAGTTTGGTAACATCTTTCATAACCACAATATCGGAATTCAAGTACATAAATATCAGTCTTGTACAAAAGCCTTCAGAGTACGTAATTTTGAAGCCATTATCCCCAACAGAAAATGCCATAAATAGGTAGAATCAAAGCCAAGCAATACTTCAAGCACTCTAGCACTTCAAGCAGAGAGAAATCTAAGTCAAGCTCTTACGTTCCCAACCTGAGTACCTGGGGGGAAACAGAAGAAAAGAGGCAAAAAAAACTAGGTCAAACATACGTCTGGTGAGTCCAGTGACTTTCAGCATATAAACAGATAACAGTATCATGACATGTAAATAAAATTGGATGACAGATAGCCGTAACAGGAGTAGCAGGTTAACAGAAGAAACAAAATGATATAGGCTAAGCTAAGCTCCTTACTTAGTTTTCACTTCTCTGCACTAATACTTGTATAATAGAATTAAGTGTTGTCCTATTGTCTAAACAGAAAACAGAATGATCTCTTCAGGAACACAATCCTAGAAATGGGCCTTTACCACCCAAACGGAGACAGAAGGTACAGAAACAGAATCAGGAACAAAATCAAAGACAGAAATAGAATAATCCCTACGGAAACAGAATATTAGAGTTAGGTGTACACTAGTAATGGACCTTTACCACCCCAACAGACGGTACCACACAGAAACAGACAAGTGTTACCACCCCAATAGAAACAGACGGTACCCCAACAGAAACAGACAGAACTAAGTGTACCCTAAATTCTACCCCAAGCGATCGGCTCCCTAATACATAAATACCCTGTGCCGGCCCCACAGAAGGGTGTATCACTCCCTAAAGTGGCAACCTATAGACACAGACCTATTGACAGATGTCACACGGTGTCTTATGTCCTCAGAGCAGACCGGATCCATGCACAAACATGACCCGGTTGGAATGCGCCATCATCACCCCTCGCCATTATCAGAGTGAACCTCTTACAATTAGTTCAGTAAGCGTGCCTGGACCCCTCTTAATGTTGGGTTATAGTTTTGATACCAGAAAGGATTACTGACTAATATGGGTCCCAAACAACAGATGACACAAGTAATTATCCCTCCTAACCTTATGTCCCTAGTCTAATATATTTCAGATTAACTTGTTTACAGATTTCAGATGTACAAAGTTCAGATTAACTAGTTTTCAGATCAGACATACAGGTTAACAGTTTTTCAGACTAACGGATCAGATGTACAGATTAATAAGTTCTCAAACTAACGGAACAGATATACAGATTAACAGACTTACAGATTGTTTTACCTAACTTTGTATTGGGCCTACAGATTCATGAAACGGGTTTATTAGATTCATCTGTCCAGTTGTTTTAACCCTATCCACCCAACATGTTTTAGGCATCATATTTATCTTAGAATTGCATTAATTAAATATTAATGCATAGACCTCTCACATTAAGTCGGTAGCTTGTGGTCGCTGGATGTGTCGGGCGGTTCCGGGCAGACTTCTGCCACAAGCCAGACCTAACCTCGTGTCTAAGCATCCTTATGCCTACGACCTCTCACATTAGACTGACAGTCTACGGCTGCTGATTAAGCCGGTTGGGTCCGGACAAGCTTCCACCGCAAACTGAGTCTAACCTCGTGTCTCAGCATTCTTATTTATAGCTAAAGTTTTCATTCATAGATTATGCCAATATCAGATTAATTATGCCAATTCAACAAATTAAATTCTTTACAAGTTACAGCAGATTATTCAAAGTTCCATTAACATGTTTTGCTCAATTTTAGATCGAGCCTACAGATTACATACCCAAATCACAGTATTCAATTCCAACAAATCTAGCGGATTGGGCAATTTAATAGATTTAAACATATCCCAAAGTTCGATTAACATATCTTGTCTAATCGTAAATTAAGCCTCATTTTACATGCCCAAATTTTGGTCATAATTCTCAACATAACATATGCCCAAATTTAGTTAGATTTTCCATAGTATAGAATATTCTTTAAAAGCCCCAAATCATGATATACAATGTGAATTATGCCAATTTGTAGCCGTTGATTACCGCATATGTCAAATATCCAGAAATCCGAATTAGGCGTATTCACATTAATAGTTATCCCTATTTGTTATAGGTTTTTCAGGCCTAAGTCACATATCCTTTTTCTTCCAAGTCATAGATTGTCATATAAAATATGCCCTAAATCTAGCTCTTAAATTACAACATGTATTATGTCCTCAAAATCAGATCTTGAATTATAACATGCATTATGTCCCCAAATTACAAGTCATATGTTGTCATACATTAATTTTCCTTCTTCCAAATTATAAACCGTCATATATAGTAAGCTTAGATCTAGATCTTAAATTACAACTTATGCTGTGTTCTCAATTTAGTCATAAATCAATTATGTCCAATTATGCATCATTCAATATTTTCCCCAAATTTAGCGTTCGCGTGTCAATCTCTTATGAGATTTGGCTCAGGCTCATAATAGCCTGGCTATAGAACAGAAGGAAGGAAGTGATACAGAATAGTTACAATAAGATAGATCTACACAGAAAAACAGATCTGATAAACAAGAATAAGATGGATCTACACAGAAAAACAGATCTGATAAACAAGAATAAGATAGATCTCCAATTCAGATTTATACCCATGTTAAGATCATAATTAAATTTCATATCTGAAAATAACTGTACTCACAAATCATGGTTTAAGAAAGAGAAGAACGATTCTGGGATCTGATTTTTTAGAGTTGATTTAGCTTTCCGTTGATGTAGGTGTTGATTTATTATCTTTATCTTCTCTTTTGAATTGACTGGTTAGGGTGGAGGCTAGATCACTTTAGGTTTTAGGAGCATGGAGGCACCATTCCTCTTTGTTAATGGATTAGGGTTTAGGTTTAGGGTCCTTATATAGTTGTAGAGAGTGTTTTAGGACCATTAGATTAACCCTGAACCATGAGAACCAATCAAATGCCACATCTGCCTTAGAGCGAATCGGCCCACAGCTTGACAGCCAAACATCCTGAATCAACCCCTAGTTGACCCAGCGGGGCTGGGGTCAACCTCAAAAATGGGCCGATTCGGTTATTCCCCCTCCCGATTCGTTGTTTTGAACTTTTTTGCATATTTATTTATTTAATTATATATATATATATATATCTCATAAGCATACAAACTTCAAGGCTTAATAACATCTTCATAAGGTATCCGTTTTGCGCAAACCAAATGTCTATCTTGACCCAAAATTTTGAAACGAACATAATAGTGGAACCTATTTCACTTAATTCTTCTTCTAAAAATTAAGTATACTTTAATTTGTGAACTTAAATGTTATAAAATTACGGGGTGTTACATTCTCCCCTCCTTAAAGGATTTCGTCCCCGAAATCTCCAAGTTAAGAAGAATGTAACCTACTATCCAATCGTCCATCTACTCAACCATCATCCACAAGCATCCATTGTCCTTAAAAGGTTTCTAATGTCGTATGAACATATGCAGAGTGTGTGTATATGTTTCTTATCTAATGCAAAATCAGGCGGTCTACTGATCCAGTTAACCTCCTTAATGTGAATTATGTTAGTGCCATGAGTCCAATTATGTAGGCAAGAATTCCTATTTGATACACATCATTTCTATATGAGTGTATAATCATTCATCCAAATGCAACATCCATGTGATGAGTCAATCATATTGCATCCACAAAAATTGAAAAATGCACACATCCATATGCAGTATGAGAGTATTTTTGAGCCGATCTAGTGCCTAGTGTGTGTATATGCATCTGCGAGCAACCACTAGCAACCACTTGCATCCACTTGCAACCATCAAACATAACATGTCTCAAACACATGTTTACACCCATTAGTTTCTACCTAAAGGTCAAAGACTCGATCGATAGGATTCAGCCGAGTGATAGAAGCAAGTATAATTAAAACAAAAGTTTTGTTCCCATTAGACATCCGTTAAGAGAATAAATCCCTATGTATCAACCCTGTAGACCGAAATCAACATCAGATTTACACCCAGAGAATTACTCCCATTAAACAATGTCAAAACTGGAAATATACTTCATGCTTCGAGTAAAAACCCCTATCCTTTTCAGAATTATTGAGATACTTACAGACTACTGGTACAGATCAGATTATCAAATGATTCTTAGGAAACTAAGCATGATAAAATCCCACCATATCCCACAAAAACCAGAATGTATGCACTTAACGCTTAACACAGATACCTTCAAACCCCAACTTATCATGAACAGATGAGTCGTAACCCTTTTGGGGTTTGAGACTATAGCGGGATCAGAAACAAGACTAGTATTAAAGTGCAGAGTCTCAATTACAGAATCAAAATGCCAGAATCAAAAAGAGGTTTAACTCAATAATCAGATAAGGAAATTAAACCTTCTACAAAAAAATTCCTATCTCTATCCTATCCACCAGCCACGAGAGCATTCGCCTGCCCTCCAGAAGTAGGTTCTGCCCTTTTCCCTTGCCCTCGTTTCTTCGGGCAGTCCCTAGTGAAATGTCCCATTTATCCACAGTTGAAGCAAGCGCCCTTCCTCTTTCTGCAATCCTTGTTCAGATGAGTCAAGCTTCCACAAGTAAAGCACTTTTTCTCCTTCTTATCTTCAGACTTTTCATTCGTCTTTTGTGTTTCCTTTTTGGGCCATGCTTTCTTGTTTTGTGGTCCTTCGAGCTTTTCCTCTTTCTTCTCGCTTTTGGCTTCCTCTTCATGCATTAATGCCATGTCAACCAATTTCTCGAAGGTAGCCCCCATAGGAATGTTGGTCATAGCCAACCTGTGTAGCGGTTCATTCAAACTTTTAATGAATCTCAGGGCCTTCTTATCAGGTGTGTTCACCAAGTCTAAGCCAAATCTCGCCAATTGGCTGAACTTGTTGACGTACTCCTTTACTGATAAATTCCCTTGCTTCAATGCTAAGAACCTCTCCATATATAAATCATGTTCTGCTTGTGAGAGAAATTTCATCTCGAACCTATGCCTGAAATCCCTCCATGTCTCCACTGGACGCACTCCATTCGTGACATCCCACCAAAACGAGGCTTCGTCCTTCATTAACCAAGAAGCTAGTTGGAACTTCCTTCCATCTTCTATCTCGAAGATACCAAATAAATCTTCTACCTCCTTAAGCCAATTTC
Organism: Allium sativum; assembly: GCA_030737875.1. Lineage (NCBI taxonomy): Eukaryota > Viridiplantae > Streptophyta > Magnoliopsida > Asparagales > Amaryllidaceae > Allium > Allium sativum. Next base: position 842,832,508 of record CM060926.1, read on the forward strand.
GAGCTTCAACAAACGTCTCTGACCCGTGAAAAGGTTTCTCGCCCATCGCCCTAATGTTCTTGCATATCTTCGAAAAAGTATCAATGCGTGGAGGGGGAGGAGGAGGAACGTCTGCTGGGCCTGCGGCGGTGGCTATAGCCTCTAGATACCTTCGGAACCAAGTTGGTATCGGTATGCCCCCAGGTATCTCGGGTACCCCAGACATGCTGAAAAGAAAAAGGGAAGAGATTCAAAACAGAGAATCGAAAGAAAGATATATGACTTTTGGGGATTATTTTTTTCAAAATATACTCTACTTTTGAAAATACTTCCTTTTTAAAACCTTTTTGAAAATAGTTTTCAAAAACTTTTATCTAATCTGGTAACCTTCAGCTCTGATACCAAGCGTAACACCCCATGTCCGTTAATGTCACTCACAAAGGGAATGCATTAACTTCTATGAAGCATTATAAGTAAACAGAACAGTATATTACAAGACAGATACATAAAGTAGTAATTGAAAAGTTTATAACTTTATTACAACAGAAACAGAAGTAAGTTTGGTTACATCTTTCAAAACCATAATATCGGAATTCAAGTACATAAATATCAGTCCTGTACAAAAGCCTTCAGAGTACGTAATTTTAAAGCCATAATTCCCAAAAGAAAATGCCATAAATAGGTAGAATCAAAGCCAAGCAATACTTCAAGCACTCTAGCACTTCAAGCAGAGAGAAATCTAAGTCAAGCTCTTAGGTTCCCAACCTTAGTACCTGGGGGGAAACGGAAGAAAAGAGGCGAAACAAACTAGGTCAGACATACGTCTGGTGAGTCCAATGACTTGCAGCATATAAACAGATAACAGTATCATGACAAGTAAATAAAACTGGATGAGAGATATTCGTAACAGGAGTAGCAGGTTAATAAAAGAAACAGAATGATATAAGCTAAGCTAAGCTCCTTACTTAGTTTTCACTTCTCTGCACTAATACTAGTATAACAGAATTAGGTGTTGTCCTATTGTCTAAACAGAAAACAGAATGATCTCTTAAGGAACACGATGCTAGAAATGGGCCTTTACCACCCGAACGGAGACAGACTGTACAGAAACAGAATCAGGAACGAAATCAGAGACAAACAGAATAATCCCTACGGAAACATAATATTAGAGTTAGGTGTACATTAGTAATGGGCCTTTACCACCCTAACAGACGGTACCACACAAAAACAGACAGGTGTAACCACCCCAACAGAAACAGACGGTACCCACGCAGAGCAGACAGAACTAAGTGTACCCTAAATTATACCCAAAGCAATCGGCTCCCTAATACATAAATACCCTGTGTCGGCCCCACAGAAGGGTTTATCACTCGCTAAAGTGGCAACCTATAGACACAGACCTATTAACAGATGTCACGGTGTCTTATATCCTCAGAGCAGACCGGATCCATGCACGAACATGACCCGGTTGGAATGCACCATCAACACCCCTCGCCATTACCAGAGTGAACCTCTTACAATTAGTTCAGTAAGCGTGTCTGGACCCCTCTTAGTGTTGGGTCATAGTTTTGATACCAGAAAGGGTTACTAACTAATATGGGTCCCAAACAACAGATGACACAAGTAATTATCCCTCCTAACCTTGTGTCCACAGACTAACAGATTTCAGATTAACTTGTTTACAAATTTTAGATGTACAAAGTTCAGATTAACTAGTTTTCAGATCAGACATACAAGTTGACATGTTTTCAGACTAACGGATCAGATGTACGGATTAACAAGTTCTCAGACTAACGAATCAGATATACAGATTAACAGACTTACAGATTGTTTTACCTAACTTTGTATTGGGCCTACAAATTCACGAAACGGGTTTATTAGATTCATCAATCCAGTTGTTTTAACCTTATCCACCCAACACGTTTTTGGCATCATATTTATCTTAGATTTGCATTAATTAAATATTAATGCACAGACCTCTCACATTAGGTCGGTAGCTTGTGGCCGCTGGATGTGCTGGGCGGTTCTGGGCAGACTTCTGCCACAAGCCAGACCTAACCTCGTGTCTAAGCATCCTTATGCCTACGACCTCTCACATTAGACTGACAGTTTGCGGTTGCTTGTTAAGCCGGTTGGGTCCGGGCAGGCTTCCACCGCAAAATGAGTATAACCTCGTGTCTCAGCATTCTTCTTTGTTGCAAAGTTTTCATTCACAGATTATGCCAATATCAGATTAATTATGCCAATTCAACAAATTAACTTATTTACAAGGTACAGCAGATTATTCAAAGTTCCATTAACATGTTTTTCTTAATTTTAGATCGAGCCTACAGATTACATAACCAAATCACAGTATTCAATTCCAACAGATCTAGCGGATTGGGCAATTTAATAGATTTAAACATATCCCAAAGTTCTAGTAACATATCTTGCCTAATCATAAATTAAGCCTCATTTTGCATACCCAGATTATGGTCATAATTCTCAACATAACATATGCCCAAATTTAGTTAGATTTTCCCCAATACAGAATATTCTCTAAAAGCCCCAAATCATGATATACAATATGAATTATGCCAATTTATAGTCATTGATTAACGCGTATGTCAAATATCCAAAAAATACGAATTAGGCGTATTCACATTAATAGTTATCCTTATTTTAATATAGGTTTTTCAGGCCTAAGTCACATATCCTTTTTCTTCCAAGTCATAGATTGTCATATAAAATATGCCCCAAATCTAGCTTTTAAATTACAATATGTATTATGTCCTCAAAATCAGATCTTGAATTATAACATGCATTATGTCCCCAAATTACAAGTCATATGTTGTCATACATTAATTCTCCTTCTTCCAAATCGTAAACCGTCATATATAGTATGCCTAGATCTAGATCTTAAATTACAACTTATGTTTTTGTTCTCAATTTAGTCATAAATCAGCTATGTCCAATTATGCATCATTCAATATTTCCCCCAAATTTAGCGTTCGCGTGTCAATCTTTTTTGGGATTTGGCTCAGGCTCATAGTAGCCTGGCTATAGAACAGAAGGAAGGAAGCGATACAGAATAGTTACAATAAGATAGATCTATACAGAAAAACAGATCTGATAAACAAGAATAAGATGGATCTAGACAGAAAAACAGATCTGGTAAACAAGAATAAGATAGATCTCCAATTCAGATTTATACCCATGTCAAGATCATAATTAAATTCATATCTGAAAATAACTGTACTCACAAATCGTGGTTTAAGAAAGAGAAGAACGATACTGGGATCTGATTTTCTGGAGTTGATTTAGCTTTCCGTTGACGTAGGCGTTGATTTGTTATCTTTATCTTCTCTTTTGAATTGATTGATTAAGGTTGAGGCTAGGTCACTTGAGGTTTTAGGAGCATGGAGGCACCATTCCTCTTTGTTAATGAATTAGAGTTTATGTTTAGGGTCCTTATATAGTTGTAGAGGGTGTTTTAGGACCATTAGATTAACCCTGAACCATGAGAACCAATCAGATGCCACATCTGCCTTAGAGCAAATCGACCCACAGGTTGACAGCCAAACACCCTGAATCAACCCCTAGTCGACCCAGCAGGGCTTGGGTCGACCTCAAAAATGGGCCGGTTCGGTTATTCCCCCTCCCGATTCGCTATTTTGAACTTTTTTGCATATTTATTTATTTAATTTTTTATATATATTTCTCTCATATGCATACAAACTTCAAGGCTTAATAACATCTTCATAAGGTATCTATTTTGTGCAAACAAAATGTCTATCTTGACCCAAATTTTTGAAACGAACATAAGATCGCAAGCCATTTCACTTAATTCTTCTTCTAAAAATTAAGTATACTTTAATTTGTGAATTTTAATATTATAAAATTACGGAGTGTTACAATACATTAGTCAAAAATCACATTTTTAACTAAATGAAAATAGTTTCATAAATTAATAAATTTTTATTTACCAATAACAATAATGGTTCTAACTAACAATTAAGTTTCATCCAAATAATTTTCTAATCTACCCTTTCTAAATTGAATTTAGATTTCTCACATACCTAGAAAAGTATACATATATCAATTCAAAATCATATTTTTAATGTGCTAATCATTATTTAATCATCCTAATAAACTTGTAATATCAACCAATGGTCATCTCATAACTCAAAACAGTTAACTAGCAAATAGTTAATTTTTATCTAACCATTTTTCAGTGAATAGTTCTCACATACTTAAGTGACTACACTAATTCTACTTCAAGATCGAACCTTTTCCATTTTAAATCATCATTAAACTAAATCATTAACCCAAATAATCAATAATAAGTCAATATATAATCAATCGAGTCCACAAAAATTAATCAATAGTTAACTAGCCCTTAAAATCAGTGTAAAAGTTCTCACCTAGATTTTCTTTCCAAACTTTCACCATCAAGTTCCAAATCAACTCCGTCAGCCTCGGATGATCTATTATCTCTTATACATGCGTCGCACACTTCTCCTCAGCCACTAATGCGTATATAGATATATACACCCTCTACACTACTATATGTTGTGTTAACCTCTTGGAACAAGAAAAGGCCGCGAATCCTATACTGGACGGTGGACTGTTGGAGTGAAGCTTGTTGGGGAGGACTATTCGCAGGAAGAAAGAAGAAATAGGATTGTTTCTGAGAAGAAAAGAAGTTTGGTTTTGTGCATAGAACCAGGAGGCTCGCATTTATAATGTAGAGAGGGGATAGAAAATATCGCGTGGTATTAGGTTCTGTGAATACGAACTGTTCACAATCTTAGGCCACTGTTTCAAAAATCTTGCACTGATATGGCAAGATTTAAAATTAGATTTTCTCAGGTTTGGTTGTCTATCATATCTCTTTTAAAGAAGGAAAATTTGATTTGTTTCCTATGAACAATATGTTAGGCTAACAACGTTGTTGGTGTCACTAATTGAACGTTGTATGCTCAACCATCATACACCGAAAATTAAATTCAATTGGTATTGAATTTATTCGTTTCCTTTTATTATGCATTGCTTATATAAATATGTGTTACATTTTTAGTTTAATTACATCGTTTTGTATATCAAAATTTCATTAACTTTATCACAATTAATACCGTAATAAATATAGATTTTAACAGTTTATTCAAAACAAAATTTATTACTATTTATATTAAAAATTTCAACTGGTAAATTAAAAATTGATATAAGCGTTTTATTACAAAATTTACTTAACAATTTAAATTGGAAATAAATTTATCCCAACGATATCTTTCTTTGCAACAAAATTCTCTCTTCAATAAATTTGCTCCTTCAATTAGATTTTGAATTTATTTCAAAGATAATTTTCATTGTGCCATTCATACTTATAGTTTAATTGGGAATAGATTAATCTTAACGATAATCTATTATGCAAATAGATTCTTTATTCAAAACAAATTATTTCTCAAATGGAATTTATTCCAAAATTGATTTTGGTTCAAATGTCAAGTCTTAAATATTCCAAATGGCTCACTATTTGTTAGTATAATAAATTTTGACAAATGTTTATACTGACACCATATTGACAATGCGCCTTTATTTTTAGAATGAACACTACATTAAATAACAGTCCAAATTGAATTTCAAGCATATATTTTTTTTCTTATCAAGTTGCATGATAAGTATTAAATTCATTTCTTAGTTGAATTGCAAACTAAATTTATGACGGTACTACTCTTTCCATAATATTCATTTTTAAACAATGAAGGAATTCTAACTCTAAATATTCAAATTGGGTAGTAATGTAAATCACGTTTGTTTATAAATTTATGAAATGGTTCACACTTATTGTTCAAGAATTGATGAAATATCAAATACAAATATTTATTTTACACCGAATCTTAATTTAATTTATGTTTTAAATCTCAAAATTTATAGGTCGTTACAGCCAGGATTTCAAATGGTGGCAACAAAAGATTCTTTTCTATCTGACAACCTTCGGGCTGGCCAAATACCTTTTGGAGGATCCCCCATTTGTTGAGGAACTGGAGCCAGATGCCACCAAAGTCAAGGCTCTTACTGCATGGAAGAATTCTGATTTCATCTGTAAGAATTATGTTCTCAATGGTTTAGAAAATAGTCCATATAATGTATATTGCACTTTTGAGACTGCAAAGGATCTCTAGTTACCTCTTGAAAAGAAGTACAATATTGAAGACGCCGGAATGAAAAAATTCGTTGTCGAGAAGTTTCTTGACTTCAAAATGGTCGATTCCAAAATAGTCATCCATCAGATTCAAGAACTCCATGTAATAATTTTGAAATCGGTCGTGCAATTTCCAATGGAAATGTGTATTGGTAAAGGGTCGCAACCTTTCCAACAGTCGTAGCCATTGTAGTTCAAACAGAAACACCTATGCCTGAAAGGATGCCTCATTCCAGCTTATTTATAGGCCTATAAACATCAAATCAGAAGTCAAGTTTTTTCTTGATTTCTCGACTCTGTTTCTTATTCATTGTTCTGTTGTGCAATAAACAAATACAAAACTACCTTGCATTCATTGTAACTCTGCGATTACGGCACAACATCGCGGATAAAGATCCGTTTCACCCTTGGGAGATGATTGCACGATTGCCTTACGTGTCGTAGAGGGAGAAATTTCATTTCAAGGGAACATCACTTGCTGGACTCGGACATTAATCGGTACTGTTTCTTTTACTTTCTTGCATTCTTACTATTTCAGATAATTCCCTTGCAAAACTGTAATTGATAATTGTTGTTGTAAATTGCAATATCATTGAATCAATATTGGTCATAGAAACATTTTTCTTTCATTTATGTTGATTGGTTTCTAACAATCTTGAAACGAAATTGTGACTGTTGCTTCTGTTTGCAGACAACGATGTTGCAAAGTAGAAACAACAAATCTGTGCCGACACAGACTGTGTCATCGGCTCTGCCTCTAGTTCTACCAACTATCCCATATTCACATGGAGAGAGACCAGAGAAGTTTAGTGGCTAGAATTTCAAACACTGCCAACAAATGATGCTTTTCTACCTTACAACCGTAGGGCTTTCCAAATACATTTCAGAGGATCCCCATTTGTTGAAGAACTGGAGTGTGATGCCACCAAAGTCGAGGCTCTTATTGCGTGCAAGAATTCTGATTTCATTGTAAGAATTACATTTTCAATGGTTTAGAAAATAGTCTATATAATGTATATTGTACTATTGAGACTGCAAAGATTCTCTTGTTATCTCTTGAATAGAAGTACCAGACTGAAGGCGCCGGAATGAAGAAATTCATTGTCGGGGAGTTTCTTGACTTCAAAATGGTCGATACAAAATAGTCGTCAGTCAGATTCAAGAACTCCAAGTAATAATTCATGAAATTCACGACGAAAAGATGGAGTTAAGTGAGTCATTCCAAGTGGCTATCGCTATCAAAAAGTTGCCTCCTTAATGGAAGAATTTCAAAAACTATTTGAAGCATAAGCGCAAGGAAATGACCATTGCGGATCTGGTTGTTCATCTACGAATCGAAGAAGACAACAAAAAATCAGAGATAAAGGCTAGCAGTTCATTACGGGCAAAGGCCAATGTGGTTGAGGATGAAAAGTCAAAAAAAAGAAAGTGCAAGCAGAATCCTAAGACAAAGAAACAAAAGAAGCATCAGGGATCTTGCCACAATTGTGGGAAGATAGGCCACAAAGCAGTCGTGTGTCATGCCCCCAAAAAGAAGAAACCTAAGGCAGATATGGCAGAAAATTCAGATGATGTTGCAAATATGGATATGTGTGCGATTATTTATGACTGCAACCTTGTTAGCAACAACAAGGAGTGGTTTCTAGATACAGGATCCACTCGTCATATATGTGCCAGCAAGTGGATATTTACAACCTACAAACCAGCCACTGATCACGAGCAACTATTCATGGGAAACTCACCCGCATCAAAGGTGGAAGGCAAGGGAAAGATTGTACTAAAGTTAACTTCTGGAAAGGAACTAAAATTGAATGACATTCTCCACTTTCCAAAAATCCGCAAGAACCAGATTTCGGTATCATTGCTCAACAAGCATGGTTTCAAACTGACATTTGTTGCTGATAAATTTGTAATATCAAAGAACGGAGTATATGTTGGAAGAGGACATGTGAGTGATGGTTTATTTGAAGCAAATGTAACCACTGTTGTACAAAACAATGATATAAATAAAAGTGAATCTTCTACTTACATTGTTGACTAAACTAACATATGGCATTCTAGATTAGGGCATGTAAATTTTGATACACTGCGAAAATTGATTAATCTAGAATTTTTTGCAAAATGCAATATAGATTCCAAATATAAATGTCAAGTTTGTGCGGAAGCAAAATTAACAAGAACCTCGTTTCAACACGTTGAATGAGAGACCAAACCTACAGAATTAATACATATTGATGTATCCGATTTGAAAATGTGTCAAACTAGAGGTGGAAAGAGGTACTTTATAACATTCACCGATGATTGTACGAGATATTAAATGTATATCTCCTTAGAAGCAAGGACAAAGAAATAAACATGTTTATACAGTATAAGGCAGTAGTTGAGAATCAACCTAATAAGAAAATAAAATCTTTAAGTAGTGATAGAGGAGGAGAACACGAGTCTCCGTTTGAGGGATTTTTTGCTGAGCATGAAATTATACATCAATCTTTATCCCCGTATTCACCTTAACCCAACGGTATAGTCGAACGAAAAAATAGAACACTTAAAGAAACGATGAATTCCTTATTAATTAGCTCTGGCTTACCAGATAACTTTTTGGGAGAAGCTACTCTTTCGGTAAATCATATTTTGAATAAAATACCATGAAAGAAAACAACAAAATCTCCATATGAACTTTGGAAAAACAGACCACCATCCTACAAATACTTGAAAGTGTGGGGTGACTTGACAAAGTAGAAATACGAAAAATGAAGATGGTCAAAATTGGAGCAAAGACTATAGATTGCATATTCATCGGATATGCTCATAATAGTAGTGCATATCGATTTTTGGTGTACAAATCTGAAATTGATGACATTCATGAAAACACCATTATTGAGTCACAAATTGCTAGAATCTTTGAGCACATTTATCCTCTAAAATTCTCTATTGAAACTATTGTTCAAAAGAGATCAAGAGATATAGACACTCTTATGGATAATGTTAATCAAAACTCGAACGAACGAAGTGCTGAAACGGAGATAGAGGAACCCAGAAGGAGCAAACGTCAAAGTACTTATAAAAACTTTGGACCCGATTTCTATGCATATATGGTAGAAAATGAACCTCTTGCTTACCAATAAGCAATGTCATCTCCTGAGTCTCTATAGTGCAAGGAGGTTGTCAATAGTGATATAGAATCCATTTTAGGAAACCATACGTGGGAACTAGTTGATCTAGTCAAAGGATCAAAACCATTAGGATATAAATGGGTATTTAAGAAAAACTGAAAGCTGACGGCTCAATAGACCAATATAAAGAGAGAGTAGTAATAAAAGGATTTAGACACAAGGAAGATCTAGATTACTTTGATACGTATTCACCAGTAACTAGATTAACATCGGTTAGGATGCTCATTGGAATAATATCCATATTAAATTTGGAAATACACCAAATGGATGTGAAAACTTCGTTTTTGAATGGTAAACTAGAAGAAGAAATATATATGCAACAACCTGAAGGGCTTCTAAGCCCAGGAAATGAAAGTAAGGTGTGCGAGTTAGTAAAATCAATTTATGGTCTTAAGCAAGCACCAAAACAATGGCAAAAGAAATTTGATGAAAGTATGTTATCAAATGGATTCAAAATAAATGAATCTGATAAATGCCTATATATAAAATATACAGATATTGGATATGTCATTGTTTTCCTTTATGTTGATGGTTTGCTGACCCTAGGAAATAATAAGGCCATAATAAAATCTACAAAGGATATGTTATCCTCTAGATTCGACATGAAAGACCTAGGAGTGGCTGATGTAATCTTGGGTGTAAAAATCAAGAAAACATCACAAGGATATGCGTTATCTCAGTCACACTACACTGCCAAATTACTTGAAAGGTTTAAGTAGTATAATATAATCATTGCAAAAACACCAGTGGATATGAAACAAAATTGGGTAAAGAACACTGATGATGGAATATATCAACTTGAATACTCTCGTATACTAGGAAGTATTACGTATGTCATGAATTGCAGTAGGCCTGATATTGCATACGATGTAAGCAAGTTGAGTTGGTATACCTGTAATCCAGGCAAACATAAATGGAAAGAAATAATCAGGGTCCTAGGATACCTAAAGTACACACAAAACGTGTGTTGCAATATGAGAAGTATCCTTCATTGGTAGAAGCATATAGTGATGCCAATTAGATAACTAGCTCAAATAACACATAATCCACAAATGGATATGTATTTACATTAGGAAATGGAGCAGTCTCATGGAAATCATCTAAAACCACTTGCATAACAAGGTCAACAATGAAATTGGAGTTCATTGCTCTAGATAAAGCAGCAAAAGAATCTAATTTGATTAGGAGTTTTTTGGAAGACATTCCAAATTGGGAAAAAACTATCCAATATGTATACATTGTGATAGTCAATCTGCTATAGGAAGTGGAAATAGTACATTGTATAATGGTAAGTCTTGACATATTCGTCGTACACATAAAATCATAAGACAACTTCTCTCTAACGGAGTTATCACTGTAGACTATGTAAGGTCAACGGATAACATAGTGGATCCACTAACAAAAGGCTTGCCAAGACATAAAGTTCAAACCTTATCGATGGGAATGGGCTTAAGACCTATGAACTAAAAATTTCTAAAATGGAAACCCCACCTAGTTGACTGAAGATCCCAAGATCTAGGTTCAAAGGGACAACTAAGTTCAAGATAAACTTGATGGCACCGTTAAATACAAACCATTCATATGATAAGTCAGTGCACAACCGTCAGAGAATAGGATAATCTTCACCTTTAATGATGTCTATACTGTGATGTTATAAAGAACCAAGTGGGGTATTACGACATACTCTTTATAGAATCACCTATGTGAGTGTGAAGGCGCCGCTTTTAGAAGAACTGTAAGGCCGAATTCTTCAAGCACTCATGAAACAAGGCGGTGTTCATGGAAAAAAAACACAAACAGAGAACCAAGGAGTTAAAGAACATTTATCATGTGTATCATTGTAGGCTTACACAAACAGCTTACAGTTCAAAGACAGTCCATTCCATTGATTCGCTTGTTAGTTATAACGATAAAACACTATGAAAATTTCAAGGCCTCAGTGCTACTTTTACCGATATGATAAATGTTACAAAAAAAATTCAGAACTGATTAGACAACTCTTCATTCATGTAGGGGATTGATGAAAGAATGAATAAGTGTTTGAGGCAAACTAAGTCCTACATCGGGAAAATTTGTGCCTCAATTCACTACTTATACTAAGGCATGATATACTATATCAAAAGAAAAGAAGAGATGGGAGAGAAGAGGCATTGGCATGAACTATGGCTTGATAAGCATTCACAATAATATTTAACAGTCAAAAGATAGGGCCTTGGGCCCTAGGTTTCTTGGGGTCTCGTGATCAGTTGGTCCTCCGAATGCCACTGCGCTACGAAACCGTTATATTTTTGAAATCGACCACGCAAATGCCAACGGAAATGTCTGTTGGTAAATGGTTGCAACCTTCCAACAGTCATCGTTGTTTCAGTTCAAAAAGAAGCACCTATTCATGAAAAGATGCCTCATTCCAATTTATATATAGGCCGGCGAAAATAAAATCAGAAGTCAAAATTTTTCCTGATTTCTCGACTTGGTTTCTTCTTCTTCTTCATTGCTCTGTTCTATAATAAACAAATACAAACTACCTTGTGTTTGTTGTAAATCTGCGATTGTAGCACGACATCACGGAGAAAGATCCCTTTCACCCTTAGGAGATGATTGCTCGATTGCCATACGCGCCGTTGAGGGAGAAACTACGTTTCAAGGGAACAACACTTGCTGGACTCAGACAATAATCGGTACTGTTTCTTTTATTTTCTTGCATTCTTACTATTTCAGGCAATTCCCTTACAAAACCATGATTGATCATTGTTGTTGCAAATTGCAATATCGTTAAATCAGTATTGTTAACACTTATAAGCGTTATTGTTCATAGAAACGGTTTTCTCCCATTTGTGTTGATTGGTTTCTAACAATCTTGAAACGAAATTGTGATTGTTTCTTCTATTTGCTGACAATCATGTCGCAAAGTAGCAATAGCAAACCTATGTGGACACAGACTGTGTCACGGGCTCCGCCTATGATTTCACCAACTGTCCTTTATTCGTATAGCGGGAGACCAGAGATGTTATTTAGCCAGAATTTCAAGAACCGTCAACAAAAAATGCTTTTCTACCTAAAAACCTTGGGGCTGGCAAAATATCTTTTGGAGGATCACCCATTTATTAAAGAACTGGAGCCTACCGCCGCCAAAGTTGACGCTCGTACTGCATGGAAGAATTCTAATTTCATTTGTAAGAATTACATTCTAAATGGTTTAGATAATTTTCTTTATAATGTGTATTGTACCGTTGAGACTGCAAAGGTTCTCTGGTTGTCTCTTGAAAAGAAGTACAAAACTGAGGACGCTGGAATGAAGAAATTCATTGTCGGGAAGTTTTTTGACTATGGTCGATTCCAAAACAGTTGTCAGTTAGATTCAAGAACTCCATGTAATAATTCATGAAATTCAAGACGAAAATATGGAGTTAAGTGAGTCATTCCAAGTGGATGTTGCTCTCAAAAAGTTGCCTCCGTCATGGAAGGATTTCAAAAACTATTTGAAGCATAAGCGCAAGGAATGACCATGGAGGAGTTTTTTGTCTACGAATCGAAGAAGATAACAGAAAACCAAGGAAAAAGGCTACTAATTCGTTATACACAAAGGCTAATGTAGTGGAGGATGAAAAAAAAAAAAGCGTGAGCAAAATCGTAAGGCAAAGAAACAAAATAAGTTTCAGGGATCTTTCCACAATTGTGGAAATAAAGGCCATAAAGCAGCCGTGTGTCGTGCCTCTAAAAGAAGAAACCTAAGGTAAATATGACAGAAAATTCAGATGATGCTGTCGATATGGATATACGTGCGGTTGTTTTTGAATGCAACCTTGTTGGCAACGAACAAGGAGTGGTTTCTTGACACAGGAGCCACTTGTCATATATGTGCCAACAAGTGGACGTCTACAACCTACAAACTTGCCACTGATCACGAGCAACTATTCATGGGAAACTCATCCACATCAAAGGTGGAAGTTAACGGAAAGATTGTACTGAAGTTAACCTTGGGAAAGAAATTGAAATTGAATGTCGTTCTCCATGTTCTAGAAATCCGCAAGAACCTGATTTCAGGATTGTTGCTCAGCAAGCATGGTTTCGAACTACATTTGTTGCTGATAAATTTGTAATATCAAAGAAAGGAGTATATGTTGGAAGAGGATATGTGAGTGATGGTTTATTTAAAGAAAATGTAACCACTGTTGTACCAAAAAATGATATAAATAAAAGTGAATCTTCTGCTAATATTGTTGACTCGTCTGACATATGGCATTCTATATTAGGGCATGTAAATTTTGGTACACTGCGAAAATTGATTAATCTAGAATTTTTACCAAAATGCAATATAGATTCCAACTATAAATGTCAAGTCTGTGCAGAAGCAAAATTGACAAGAACCTCGATTTATCACATTGAACGAGAGACCGAACCTCTAGAATTAATACATACTAATGTATGTGATTTGAAAATGTGTCGAACTAGAGGTGGAAAGAGGTACTTTATCACATTCATTGATGATTGTACCAGATATTGTTATGTATATCTCCTTAGAATTAAGGATGAAGCAATCGACACGTTTAAGCAGTATAAGAAAGAAGTTGAGAATAAACTGAATAAGAAAATAAAATCTTTAAGAAGTGATAGAGGAGGAGAATGTGAGTCTCCGTTAGAGAAATTATATGCTAAGCATGAAATTATACATCAAACTGCAGCCCCGTATTCACCTCAATCCAACGGTATAGCCGAACAGAAAAATAGAACTCCAAAAGAAATAACGAATGCCTTAATAATTAGCTCTGGCTTACCAGATAACTTTTGGGGAGAAGTTATTCTTTCAGCAAATTATATTTTGAATAAAATACCATGAAAGAAAACATCTAAAACTTCACATGAACTTTGGAAAAACAGACCAACACCATACAAACATTTGAAAGTGTGGGGGTGTCTTGCCAAAGTAGAAATACCAAAATCGAAAAAGGTCAAAATTGGACCAAAGACTATAGATTGCATATTCATTGGATATGCTCATAATAGTAGTGCATATCACTTTTTGGTATACAAATCTGAAATTGATGACATTCATGAAAACACCATTATTGAGTCACAAAGTGCTAGATCCTTTGGACACATTTATCCTCTAAAATCCTCTATTGAAACTATTATTCAAAAGATATCAAGAGATACAGATACTCTTGAGGATAATGTTAATCAAAATTCGAAAGAGAGAAATGTTGAAATAGTGGTAGAGGAACCCAAAAGGAGCAAATGTCAAAGGACTTCTAAAACCATTTAACCGGATTTCTGTGCATATATGACAGAAAATGAACCTCTTACTTACCAATAAGCAATGTCATATCCTGAGGCTTCATACAGGAAGGAGGCTGTCAATAGCGAATTCGAATCCATTTTTCAGAACCATACGTGGGAAATAGTAGATCTACCCAAAGGATCAAAACCACTAGGATATAAAAGCATATTTAAGAAAAAACTGAAAGCTGACATGTCAATAGACAAGTATAAAGAGAGACTTCTAATAAAAGGATTTAGACAGAAGGATGATTTAGATTACTTTGATACTATTCACCAGTAACTAGAATAACATCGATTAGCATGCTCATTGCAATTGCATCCATATTAAATTTGGAAATACACCAAATGGATGTGAAAACTGCATTCTTGAATGGTGAACTAGAAGAAGAAATATATATGCAACAACCTGAAGGGTTTATACAACTAGGAAATGAAAATAAGGTGTGCAAATTAGTAAAATCACTTTATGGTCTTAAACAAGCACCAAAACAATGGCATGAGAAATTTGATGAAACTACGTTATCAAATGGATTCCAAATAAATGAATCTGATAAATGCCTATATATAAAATATACGGATATTGGATATATCATTGTTTGCCTTATGTTGATGATTTGTTGATCCTAGGTAATAGTAAGGCCATAATAAAATCTACAAAGGATAAATTATCCTCTAGATTCGACATGAAAGACCTAGGAGCGGCTGATGTAATCTTGGGTGTAGAAGTTATAAAAAACACACAAGGATATGCGTTATCTCAGTCATATTACATTGCCAAATTACTTGAAAGGTTCCAGCAGTATGACATAATCATTGCAAAAACATCAGTGTTTATGAACCAAAATTGGGTAAAGAACACTGGTGTTGGAATGTATCTGCTTGAATATGCTCGTATACTAGGAAGTATTATGTATGTCATGAATTGCACTAGGCCTGATATTACATACGCCATAAGCAAGTTGAGTAGATAAACTAGTAATCCTAAGAAACATCCTGGAAAGAAATAATAAGATTCCTAGAATATCTAAAGTACACACAAAACTATGTGTTGCAATATGAGAAGTATCCTTCACTGGTAGAAGGATATAGTAATGCCAATGGGGTAACTAGCTCAAATGACACAAAATCCATAAGTGGATATATGTTTACATAAGGAAATAGAGCAATCTCACGGAAATTATCCAAACGGACTTGCATAGCAAGGTCAACAATGGAATCGGAGTTCATTGCTCTAGATAAAGCAGCAGAAGAAGCTGATTGGCTTAGGAGTTTTTTGAAGATATTCCAAATTGGGAAAAACCTGTACCTCCAGTATGAATACATTTTGATTGTCAATCTGCTATAGGAAGGGAAAATAGTGCATTGTATATTAGTAAGTCTCAACATATTCGTCGTAGACATAAAACCATAAGACAACTTCTCTCTAATGGAGATAACATTATTGACTATGTAAGGTCAAAGGATAACATAGCGGATCCACTAACAAAAGGCTTTCCAAGAGAGAAAGTTCAAACCTTATCGATGGGAATAAGCTTAAGACCTATGAACTAAAAAAATTCTTAAAGGAAACCCTACCTAGTTTACTGAAGATCCCAAGACCTAGGTTCAAAGGAATAACTAAGTTTAAGATAAGCTTGACGGCATTGTTAAATACAAACCATTCCTATGATAAGTCAGTGCACAATCCGTCCGAGAATAGGATAAGCTTGTCTTTTAATGATGTCTATATTGTGGTGTTATAAAGGACCAAGTGTGGTATTACGGGATACACTACATAGGATCACCTATGTGAGTGCAAAGGCGTCGCTTTAAGAAGAACTCTAAGGTCGAATTCTTCAAGCACCCATGAAAGCGGGCGGTGTTCATGGCAAAAATGAACACAAACAGAGAACCAAGGAGTTAAAGAGAATTTATCATGTGTATCATTGTAGACTTACACAAACGGCTATAAGTTCAAAGACAGTCTAGTCAACTGATTCACATGTTAGTTATAACGATAAAACACTAGGAAAAGTTCAAGGCCTCTGTGCTACTTTCACCGATATGATAAATATTACACAAAAATTACAGAACAGATTAGACAGCCACTCATTCGTGTGGGGGGAAGAATGAATAAGTGTTTTAGGCAAATAAGTCCCACACTGGGAATTTTTTTGCCTTCATTCACTACTTATACTAGGGCATGATATACTATATCAAAATAAAAGAAGAGATGGGAGAGAAGAGGCATTGGCATGAACTATGGCATGATAAGCATGCACTATAATATTTAAAGGTCAAAAGAGAGTGCCTTGGGCCT
This sequence comes from Allium sativum, assembly GCA_030737875.1. Taxonomy (NCBI): domain Eukaryota; kingdom Viridiplantae; phylum Streptophyta; class Magnoliopsida; order Asparagales; family Amaryllidaceae; genus Allium; species Allium sativum. Next base: position 842,849,423 of record CM060926.1, read on the forward strand.
CAGCGCTCTCGAGGTCTCGTGATCATTTGGGCCTCTGAATGTCGCTGCACTACGAAACCGTTATATTTTTGAAATCGGCTGCGCAAATGCCAACAGAAATGTCTGTCGTTAAAGGGTCACATCCTTTCCAACGGTCATACCCATTGTAGTTCAAACAGAAGCAACTAATCAAGAAAGGATGCCTCATTCTAGCTTATATATAGGCCTTCGAAAATTAAATTAGAAGTCAGGTTTGTTCCTGATTTCTCGACTGTGTTTATTCTTCTTCTTCATTGATCAGTTCTGCAAAAAGCAAAAACAAAACTACCTGGCATTCGTCTTAACTCTACGATTGTAGCGCAACATCGCGGAGAAAGATCCGTTTCACCCTTGGGAGATGATTGCTCGATTGCCTTACGCGCCGTAAATGGAGCAATTTCGTTTCAAGGGAACAACACTCGCTAGACTCAGGCCTTAATTGGTACACTTTCTTTTACTTTTTTGCATTCTTACTGTTTCAGACAATTTCCTTGCAAAACTATGATTGATAACTGTTGCTACAAATTACAATATCATTTAATTAATATTGCTAATGCTTATAAGTGCTACTGTTTATAGAAACGGTTTTCTCCCATTTCTGTTGATTGGTTTTTAACAGGATTGAAACAAAATTGTTACCCTTCTGTTTGCAGACAACGATGTCGTAAAGTAGCAACAACAAATCTATGCCAACACAGACTGTGACACCGGGTCCGCCTCTGGTTCCACCAACTGTCCCATATTCTCATGGCGAGAGACCAGAGAATTTTAATGGCCAGGATTTCTAATGCTGGCAACAAAAGATGATTTTCTACCTGTCAACCTTGGATTTGTCCAAATACCTTTCGGAGGATCCCCCATTTGTTGAAGAACTAGATCCTGATGCCACCAAAGTCGAAGCTCTTACTGCATGGAAGAATTCTGATTTCATGTGTAAGAATTACATTGTTAATGGTTGAGAAAATAGTTTATATAATGTATATTGTACCGTTGAGGCTGCAAAGGTTCTCTGGTTATCTCTTGAAAAGACGCACAAGACTGAAGATGCCAAAATGGAGAAATTCGTAATCGGGAAGTTTCTTGACTTGGAAATTATCAATTCCGAAAGGGTCATTAGTCAGATTCAAAAACTTCAAGTAATAATTCATGAAATTCATGGTAAAAAGATGGAGTTAAGTGAGTCATTCCAAGTGGCTGCCACTATCAAAAAGTTGCCCCCATCATGGAAGGATTTCAAAAACTATTTGAAGCATAAGCGCAAGGAAATTACCATGGAGGATCTAGTTGTTCGTCTACGAATCGAAGAAGGCAACTGAAAATTAGAGAAAAAGGTTGCCAGTTCATTACAAAAAAGGCTAATATGGTTGAGGATGAAAAGAATACAAAAGAAAGCACGAGCAAAATCCTAAGGCAAAGAAACAAAAGAAGTTTCAGGGATCTTGCCACAATTGTTGAAAGAAAGGCCACAAAGCAGTCGTGTGTCATGCCCAAAAAAAAAGAGGAAACCTAAGGCAAATATGGCAGAAAATTCAGATGATGTTGCTGATATGGATATGTGTACAGTTGTTTCTGAATGCAACCTTGTTGGCAACAACAAGGAGTGGTTTCTAGACACAGGAGCCACTCGTCATATATGTTCCAACAAGTGGATGTTTACAATCTACAAACCTGCCACTGATCACGAGCAACTATTCATGGGTAACTCATCCACATCAAAGGTGGAAGGCAAGGGAAAGATTGTACTAAGGTTAACTTCTGGAAAGGAACTAAAATTGAATGATGCTCTCTAAGTTCCAGAAATCCGCAAGAACGTGATTTCAGGATCGTTGCTCAGCAAGCATGATTTGAATCTAACATTTGTTGCTGATAAATTTGTAATATTAAAGAACGGAGTATATGTTGGAAGAGGATATATGAGTGATGGTTTATTTAAAGCAAATGTAACCAATGTTGTACCAAATAATTATATAAATAAAAGTGAAGCTTCTGCTTATATTGTTGACTCTTTTAACATATGGCATTATAGATTAGGGCATGTAAATTTTGATTTACTGCGAAAATTGATTAATCTAGAATCTATACCAAAACACAATATAGATTCCGACTATAAATGTCAATTTTTCACAGAAGAAAAATTGACAAGAACCTCGTTTCATTACATTAAACGAGAGACCAAACCTCCATAGTTAATACATACGAATGTATGCGATTTGAAAATGTGTCAAATTAGAGGTAGAAAGAGGTACTTTATCACATTCATTGATGATTGTACTAGATATTGCTATGTATATCTCCTTAGAAGCAAGGACGAAGCAATTAAGAAGTTTAAACAGTATAAGGCATAAGTTGAGAATCAACTCAATAAGAAAATAAAATCTTTAAGAAGTGATAAGGGAGGAGAATATGAGTCTCCATTTGAGGAATTTTATGCTGAACATCGAATTATACATCAAACTACAACCCCGTACTCACCTCAATCCAATGGTATAGCCGAACAAAAAATAGAATTCTTAAAGAAATGATGAATGCCTTACTAATTAGCTCTGGCTTACCAGATAACTTTTGGGGAGAAACTATTCTTTCGGCAAATCATATTTTGAATAAAATACCACGAAAGAAAACATCTAAATCTTCACATGAACTTTGGAAAAATAGACCACCATCCTACAAATACTTGAAAGTGTGGGGGTGTCTTTCCAAAATAGAAATACCAAAACCAAAAAAGGTCAAAATTGGACCAAAGACTATAGATTGCATATTCCTCGGATATGCTCATAATAGTAGTGCATATCGATTTTTGGTGTACAAATCTGAAATTGATGACATTCATGAAAATACCATTATCGAGTCACGAATTTCTAGAATCTTTGAACACATTTATCCTCTAAAATTCTCTATTAAAACTATTGTTCAAAATAGATCAAGAGATACATATACTCTTAAGGATAATGTTAATCAAAACTCGAACGAGATAATTGTTAAGTCGGAGGTGTAGGAACCCAAAAGGAGCAAACGTCAAAGGACTTCTAAAACCTTTGGACCCCATTTCTATGCATATATGATAGGAAATGAACCTCTTACTTACCAACAAGCAATGTCATCTCTTGAGGCTCCATATTAGAAGGAGGCTGTAAACAGTGAAATATAATCCATCTTACAAAACCATACGTGAGAATTAGTGGATCTACCCAAAGGATCAAAACCACTAGGAAATAAATGGAAATTTAAGAAAAAAAACTGAAAGTTGACAGCACAATAAACAAGTATAAAGCGAGACTTGTTATAAAAGGATTTAGGCACAAGGAAGATCTAGATTACTTTGATAGTATTCACCAGTAACTAGAATAACATTGATTAGGACGCTCATTACAATTGCATCCATATTAAAATTGGAAACACACCAAATGGATGTGAAAGCCATGTTTTTGAATGCTGAACTAGAAGAAGAAATATATATGCAACAACTTGAAGGGTTTCTAAGCCTAAGAAATGAAAATAAGGTGTGCAAGTTAGTAAAATCACTTTATGGTCCTAAACAAGCACCAAAACAATGGCATGAGAAATTTGATGAAACTATGTTATCAAATGGATTCAAAATAAATGAATCTAATAATGTGTATATCTAAAATATATGGATTTGGATATGTCATTGTTTGCCTTTACGTTGATGATTTATTTGTCCTAGGGAATAATAAGGCCATAATAAAATCTACAAAGGATATGTTATCCTCTAGATTCAACATAAAAGACCTAGGAGTGGATGATGTAATCTTGGGTATAGAAATTATAAAAACATCATAAGGATATGTGTTATCTCAGTTACATTACATTGCTGAATTACTTGAAAGGTTCAAGCAGTAAAATATAATCATTGCAAAAAAACCCAGTGGATATGAACAAAATTGGGTGAAGAACGATGGTGATGGAATATATCAGCTTGAATACTCTCGTATACCAGGAACAGTTATTTGTTTCATCAATTGCACTAGGCCTGATATTGCATACACTATAATCAAGTTGAGTAGTTATACCAGTAATCCTGGCAAACATCACTGGAAAGCAATAATCAGGGTCCTAGAATATCTAAACTATACCCAAAACTATGTGTTGCAATATGATAAGTATCCTTCAGTGGTAGAAGGATATAGTGATGTCAATTGGATAACTGGCTCACATGACTCAAAATCCACAAGTGGATATGTGTTTAATTAGGAAATGGAGAAATCTCAGGGAAATCATCCAAACAGACTTGCATAACAAGGTCAACAACGGAATTGGAGTTCATTGCTCTAGATAAAGCCGCAGAAGAAGCTGATTGGCTTAGAAGTTTCTTGGAAGACATTCCAAATTTGGATAAACTTGTACCTCCAATATGTACACATTGTGATAGTCAATCTGCAATAGGAAGGGCAAATAGTACATTGTATAATGGTAAGTCTTGACATATTCATCGTAGACGTAAAACCATAGCACAACTTCTCTCCAATGGAGTTATCATTATTGACTATGTAAGAGCAAAGGATAACATAGAGGATCCACTAGCAAAAGGCTTGCCAAGAGAGAAAGTTCAAGCCTTATCGATGGGAATGTGCTTAAGACCTATAAACTAAAAGTTTTCTAAAACGGAACCCCTACCTAGTTGACTCTAGATCCTAAGATCTAGGTTCATAGGGACAACTAAGTTTAAGATAAACTTGACGGCACTATTAAATAAAAACCACTCCTATGATAAATTAGTGCACAACCTGTTAGAGAATAGGATAAGTTTGGCTTTTGATGATATCTATACTATGCTTTTATAAAGAACCGAGTAGGGTATTATAGGTTACTCTTTATAGAATTACCTATGTGAGTGTGAAGGCGCCGCTTCAAGTATAACTGTAAGATCGAATTCTTCAAGCACTCATGAAACCAAGGTAGTATTCATAGAAAAAGTGAACACAAACAGAGAACCAAGGAGTTAAAGAGCATTTATCATGTGTGTCATTGTAGACTTACACAAACAACTTACAGTTCAAAGGCGGTGTAGTCCACTGATTCGCCAGTTAGTTATAACGATAAAACACTACGAAAAGTTCAAGATTTATGTGCTACTTTTGCCGATATGATAAACGTTACACAAAATTTTCAGAATAGATTAGACAACCACTCATTCATGTGGGGGATTATTGGAAGAATGAATAAGTGTTCGAGGCAAACTAAGTACCACATCGGGAAAATTTGTGCCTTAATTCACTAGTTATGCTAAGGCATAATACACTATACCTAATGAAAAGAAGAGATGGCAGAAAAGAGGATTGGCTTGAACTATGGCATGATAAGCATTCACAATAATATTTAAAGGTCAAAAGATAGGGCCTTAGGCCTTGGATCTTGGGCTGTCATGATCATTTGGGCCTCCGAATGCTGTTGTGCTATGAAACCATTATATTTTTGAAATTGGTTGCGCAAATGCCAACGGAAATGTCTATTAGTAAAGGATGCCTCATTCCACCCTATATATAGGCCTCTGAAAATCAAATCAGAAGTCAAGTTTTTTCCTAATTTCGAGACTTTGTTTCTTCTTCTTCTTCATTGCTCTGTTCTGCAATAAACAAATACAAAACTACCTTGCGTTCGTCATAAATCTGCGATTGTAGCGCAACATCGCGGAGAAAGATCTGTTTCACCCTTGGGATACGATTGCTCGATTGCCTTACGCGACGTAGAGGGAGCAATTACGTTTTGAGGGATCAACACTCGCTGGACTCGAACAATAATCGGTATTGTTTCTTTTACTTTCTTGCATTCTTACTATTTCAAATAATTCCCTTGCAAAACTATGATTGATAATTGTTGTTGCAAATTGCAATATCATTGAATCAATATTGCTAACCTTATAAGCGTTACTGTTCATAGAAACGATTTTATCCCATTTCTGTTGATTGGTTTCTAACAACCATGAAATGAAACTGCCACTGTTGCTTCTATTTACAGACAACTATGTCGCAAAATAGCAACAACAAATCTGTGCCGATACAGACTGTGCCACCAGCTCCGCCTCTGGTTCCACCAACTGTCCCATATTCACATAGCGAGTGACCAAAGAAGTTTAATGGCCAGGATTTCAAATGCTGGCAACAAAAGATGCTTTTCTACTAGACTACCTTGGTGCTGGCCAAATACATTTTAGAGGATCCCCCATTTGTTGAAGAACTAGAGCCTGACGCTACCAAAGTCAAGGCTCTTACTGTGTGGAAGAATTCTTATTTCATCTGTAAGAATTACATTCTCAATGGTTTAGAAAATAGTGTGTATATATATATATATATATCGTATATTGTACAGTTGAAACTGCAAAGGTTCTCTGGTTATCGCTTGAAAAGAAGTACAAGACCGAAGACGCTGGAATGAAGAAATTCGTTATCGCGAAGTTTCTTAACTTCAAAATGGTCGATTACCAAAACCGTCGTTAGTCAGATTCAAGAACTCCAAGTAATAATTCATGAAATCCACGATGAAAAGATGGAGTTAAGTGAGTCAGTCCAAGTGGCCGCTGTTATCGAGAAGTTGCCTCCATCATGGAAGAATTTCAAAAACTATTTGAAGCATAAGCGCAAGGAAATGACCATGAAGGATCTAGTTGTTCATCTACGAATCTAAGAAGACAACAGAAAATCAGAGAAAAAGGCTACCAATTCGTTACAGGAAAAGACTAATGTGGTTAAGGATGAAAAGGCAAATAAAAGAAAGCGCGAGAAGAATTCTAAGGTAAAGAAACAAAAGAAGTTTTAGGGATCTTACCACAATTGAGGAAAGAAAGGCCACAAAGCAGCCATGTGTCATGCCTCCAAAAAGAAGAAACCTGAGGCAAATATGGCAGAAAATTCAGATGATGTTGCAGTTGTGGATATGTGTGTAGTTGTTTCTGAATGCAACCTTGTTGGCAACAACTAGGAGTGGTTTCTTGACACAGGAGCCATTCGTCATATATGTGCCAACAAGTGGATGTTTACAACCTACATACCTGCCACTGATCATGAGCAACTATTCATGGGTAATTCATCAGCATCAAAGGTGGAAGGCAAGCGAAAGATTATACTGAAGTTAACTTTTGGAAAGGAACTAAAATTGAATGACATTCTCCACGTTCCAGAAATCAGCAAGAACCAGATTTCAGGATCGTTGCTCAACAAGAATGGTTTCAAACTAACATTTATTACGAATAAATTTGTAATATCAAAGAATGTAGTATATGTCGGAAGAGGATATGTGAGTGACGGTTTATTTAAAGAAAATGTAACCACTGTTGTACCAAACAATGATATTTATAAAAGTGAATCTTCTGCTTATGTTGCTGACTCTTCTAACATAAGGCATTCTAGATTAGGGCATGTAAAGTTTGATACACTACGAAAATTGATCAATCTAGAATTTATACCAAAATGCAATATAGATTCCAACTATAAATGTCAAGTTTGTGCAGGAGCAAATTGGATAAGAACCCTGTTTCATCACGTTGAATGAGAGACCGAGCTTCTAGAATTAATACCAACTGATGTACGCGGTTTGAAAATGTGTCAAATTAGAGGTGGAAAGAGGTACTTTATCACATTCATTGATGATTCTACCATATGTTGTTATGTATATCCCTTAGAAGCAAGGCCGAAGCACTCAACATGTTTAAACAGTATAAGGCAGAAGTTGAGAATCAACTCTATAAGAAAATAAAATCTTTAAGAAGTCAAAGAGGAGGAGAATGTAAGTCTCCGTTTGAGGAATTCTGTGTTGAGCATCGAATTATACATAAAACTACAGCCCCGTATTCACCTCAATCCGACGGTATAGCTGAACAGAAAATTAGAACTCTTAAAGAAATGATGAATGCCTTACTAATTAGCTCTAGCTCACCAGATAACTTTTGGGGTGAAGCTATTCTTTCGGCGAATCATATTTTGAATAAAATACCATGAAAGAAAACATCTAAATCTCCACATGAACTTTGGAAAAATAGACCACCATCCTACAAATACTTGAAAGTGTGAGATTGTCTTGCCAAAGTAGAAACACCAAAACTGAAAAAGGTCAAAATTGACCAAAGACTATAGATTGCATATTGGATATGCTCATAATAGTAGTGCATATCGATTTTTGGTGTACAAATCTGAAATTGATGACATTCATGAAAACACCATTATCAAGTCACGAAGTGCTAGTTCTTTGAACACATTTATACTCTAAAACCCTCTTTTGAAACTATTGTTCAAAAGAGATCAAGAGATATAGGTACTCTAGAGGATGATGTTAATCAAAACTTGAACGAGAGAAATGTTGAAACAGAGCTAGAGGAACCCAGAACATCAAAGGACTTCTAAAACCTTTGGACCCAATTTCTATACATATATGATAGAAAATGAACCTCTTACTTACCAACAAGCAATGTCATCTCCTGAGGCTCCATACTGAAAGGAGGCTGTCAATAGTGAAATAGAATCCATTTTACAAAACCATACGTGGGAACTAGTGGATCTGCCTGAAGAATCAAAACCACTAGGATATAAATGGATATTTAAGAAAAAATTTGAAAGTTGGCAGCTCGGTAGACAAGTATAAAGCGAGGCTTGCAATAAAAGGATTTAGATATAAGGAAGATCTAGATTAATTTAACATGTATTCACCAGTAACTAGAATAACATCGATTAGGATGCTCACTGCAATTGCATCCATATTAAATTTTGAAAATATACTAAATGGATATGAAAACTGCGTTTTTGAATGGTGAACTAGAAGAAGAAATATATATGCAACAACCGGAAGGGTTTCTAAGCCCAGGAAATGAAAAGGTGTGCAAGTTAGTAAAATCACTTATTGGACTTAAACAAGCACAAAAACAATGGCATGAGAAATTTGATTAAACTATGTTGTCAAATGGATTCATAATAAATGAATCTGGTAAATACGTATATATAAAATATACGGATATTGGATGTGTCATTGTTTGCCTTTACGTTGATGATTTGTTGATCCTAGGGAATAATAAGGATATGTTATCCTCTAGATTCGACATGAAAGACCCTGGAGAAGCTGATGTAATCTTGGGTGTAAATGTTATAAAAACATCACAAGTACATGTGTTATCTCAGTCACATTACGTTGCCAAATTACTTGAAAGGTTCAAGCAGTATAATATAATCATTGCAAAAACACCAGTGGATATGACCCAAAATTGGGTAAAGAACGCCGATGATAGAATATATCAGCTTGAATACTCTCATATACTAGGAAGTATTATGTATGTCATGAATTGCACTAGTCCTGATATTGCATACGTTATAAGAGAGTTTAGTAAATACACTAGTAATCCTCGTAAACATTACTGGAAAGCAATAATCAGGGTTCTAGGATATCTAAAGTACACACAAAACCATGTGTTGCAATATGAGAAGCATACTTCAGTGTAGAAGGATACAGTGATGCCAATTGGGTAACTAACTCAAATGACACAAAATCCACAAGTGGGTTTTTTTTACATTAGGAATTGGAGAAATCTCATGGAAATCATCCAATCAGACTTGCATAGCAAAGTCAACAATGGAATCGGAGTTCATTGCTATAGATAAAGCTGCAGAAGAAGCTGATTGGCTAAGGAGTTTCTTGGAAGACATTCCAAATTGGGAAAAACTTGTACCTCCAATATGTATACATTGTGGTAATCAATCTTCTATAGGAAGGGCAACTAGTGCATTGTATAATGGTAAGTCTTGACATATTCGTCGTAGACGTAAAACCATAAGACAACTTCTCTCTAATGGAGTTATCATAATAGACTATGTAAGGTCAAAGGATAACATAGCTGATCCACTAACAAAAGGCTTCCAAAAGAGAAAGTTCAAACCTTATTGATGGGAATGGGCTTAAGACCTATGAACTAAATGTTTTCCAAAACAGAAACCCAACCTAGTTGACTGGAAATCCCAAGATCTAGGTTCAAATGGACAACTAAGTTTAAGATAAACTTGACGATACTGTTAAATACAAACCATTCCTATGATAAGTCAGTGCACAACCGGCCAAAGAATTGATAAGCTTGGCTTTTAATGATGTCTATACTGTGGTGTTATAAAGAACCATATAGGGTATTATGGTATACTCTTTATAGAATCACCTATGTGAGTGCGAAGGCACCGCTTTAATAAGAACTGTAAGGTCGAATTCTTTGAGCACTCATGAAACTATAGTGGTGTTCATGGAAAATCCGAACACAAATAGAGAACCAAGGAGTTAAAGAGCATTTATCATGTGTATCATTGTAGACTTAAACAAACGGCTTACAGTTCAAAGACAGTCTAGTCAACTGATTCGCCAGTTAGTTATAACGATAAAACGCTAGGAAAAGTTCAAGATTTCTGTGCTACTTTTACTTATATGATAAATGTTATACAAAAATTTTAGAACATATTAGACAACCACTCATTCATGTGGGGGATTTTTGGAAGAATGAATAAGTGTTTGAGGCAAACTAAGTCCCACATTGGGAAAATTAGTGCCTTTAGTCACTACTTATACTGAGGCATGATATACTATATCAAAAGAAAAGAAGAGATGGGAGAGAAGAGGCGTTGGCATGAACTATGGCATGATAAGCATTCATAATAATATTTAAAGGTCAGAAGATAGAGACTTGGACCTTGGGGATCTTGAGGTCTCGTGATTATTTAGGCCTACGAATGTCGCTGCACTATGAAACTGTTACATTTTTAAATCAGTCGTACAAATGCCAATGGAAATGTCTGTTGGTAAAGGGTTGCAACCTTTCCAATAGTCATAGGCATTGCAGTTCAAACAGAAGCACCAATTCATGAAAGGTTGCCTCATTCCAGCCTATATATAGGCTTGCGAAAATCAAATCAGAAGACAAGCTTTTCCTGATTTCTCGACTCTATTTCTTCCTCTTCTTCATTGCTCTGTTCTACAATAAACAATTACAAAACTACCTTGCGTTCATCATTATTCTGCGATTGTAGCGCGACATCGGAGAGAAAGATTCGTTTCACCCTTGGGAGACGACGCCGTATAGGGAGCACTTTCGTTTCGAGGGATCAATACTCGCTGGACTCGGACATTAATCAGTATTGTTTCTTTTACTTTCTTGCATTCTTACTGTTTTAGATAATTCCCATGCAAAACTATGATTGATAATTGTTGTTGCAAATTGCAATATCATTGAATCAATATTGCTAACCTTATAAGCGTTACTGTTCATAGAAACGGTTTTCTCCCATTTCTATTGATTGGTTTCTAACAATCTTGAAACGAAATTATGACTGTTGCTTCTGTTTGTAGACAATGATGTTGCAAAGTAGCAACAAAAAAATATGTGCTGACATAGACTGTGCCTGCGGCTCCACCTCTGGTTCCACCAACTGTCCCATATTCACATGGCGAGAGAACAGAGAAGTTTAATGGCCTAGATTTCAAACGCTTGCAACAAAGGATGATTTTCTACCTGACAAACTTGGGGCTGTCCAAATACCTTTCGGAGGATCCCCATTTGCTGAAGAACTGGAGTCTAACGCCACCAAGGTCGAGGCTCTTACTGCATGGAAGAAGTCTGATTTCATCTGTAAGAATTACATTCTCATTGGTTTAGAAAATAATTTATATAATGTATATTGTACCATTGAGACTACAAAAGTTCTCTAGTTACCTCTTGAAAAGAAGTACAAGACTGAAGACGCCGGAATGAAGAAATTCATTATCAGGAAGTTTCTTGAGTTCAAAATGGTTGATTCCAAAATTGTCCTCAGTCAGTTTCGAGAACTCCAAGTAATAATTCATGAAATTCATGACGAAAAAATGGAGTTAAGTGAGTCATTCCATGTGACAACCGCCTACAACCCCCGCACTAAACAAGAAGAATAATGCACTGAAAGACGTGTTAGGAAACTATGGATGATCATCAAGGTAAGATAACACAAGTGGAACCTGTTGTAGTACTCATAGCGCAAGGATAAAATATAGTAGAAAATATACAACAGATAATAGTAGTGAAGCATCATATAACAAACTTTTGAAACTTTCATAACATCCTGAAAGATTATCCAAACATAATAGGAAATATCAAAGTTTGTACATAAGGCCTCACTACGTCACTTATAGAGCAAATCAAACAGCGTAAACAGAAATACAAGAAGTGATAAAACTGGTACGTAAGCCTCCAGCTCGCCTCCGAACAGCTACATCGTCCTCACTAAGCAATCACCTGCCACCTAGTCTGCCCATCCACAACCGGTTGAACAGCCCAAGGTAATAAGAGGGAAACATAAAACCTTGAGTTAGATAAAAGTATTAGTGAGTGATAAAACAGCTAAAAACATCATCAATAAAGTATATGAGAATAGGCAGATTAACAAAGCAATCTACCAAACACCAGAGATTAACTCGACTCCTATCTTCCCCACATTGGACAGTGATAGTCTTTACATCAAATAATTCAACCATTCATCCATGGAAAACAGAACACCCATTCAATCATAATAAAGCACTCATGACATCCAAATTATGTATCTCGTGTAAACTGTCCTAATCGAATTCAACATCCCTCAAGCACAAGCCCTAGAGGCCTAAACTAATATCAGACAAGAAACCAAGGAACATCTCCTTCGACATTAGACAATCTACATGAGACGGTACAAACAGAACATCCAATCATCCATGACTAACTCTGGCTATCACCTCCAATCCTGCTTTGAAACCATCATTAATCGTATGATGGTCCATCTTGACTACTATATGTCAAGGGCTAATGGTAACCCCAGTTATATCAAAAACTCCATACGCCATCATGACTCGCATGTTTGTCTTTTCAAATCTTGACAACAAGGCCCTTCATGACTGCCCTACGTATGAGGCCCTTCACGACTGCCCAGAGTACCCCTGCTTTGAGTCTGCTAGAACTTACGATAACGATAATCTCTTGGCCTTCACATCTCTAGCCATCAACTCCGATGACCATTCATTGACTCAAGTCCCCCTTGAGTACCCATTATCCACGAACTCAAAACACCCTTGGGTCGTCTTCTCATTCGTTGCTTTTCACCGATAAACGAACTCATCACACCACTTCGAATGCATATCTCAAAGTCATAACATCACTAAACCAAACAACATCAATATAAGGCTTAGAACAACCCATAGCATTCAACCATGACTATGGACAAACCATGGCATTTAGACCATCTACCACAGCGTTTAGAAGCGCTGTTAAAACTCTCCAATGCACACCAGTCGACCGACCGTCACGCGACCAACCGACCCTTAAGTCAATGACCAGCCGACCCATTCGCTAACTAGTATTCTATCGATTAGAAGAATCATTGAAAAATTAAATAACCACAAGTGCACAGCATACTATCATAGTACGTGGCAAATACGAGTTGATCCGCAGAGAAGGAGTTAATTTTTAATTTTACTCAATCAAATTAAACCAAATTTGAGTGAATTGTGATTAAGTACTAGAAATAAAAATTAAACTAAAATATAGAATAAAACTATGAGATTAAAACCAATTTAGAGGCATCTTCACTTTTCTCTCTTTCAACATGGTTCAACATAAAACAATACAAAGATCTCTCAATAATCTAAGTAAGATTAATTATATAATTATCATAAGCATGACTTATTTGCACTATTAATTAACACAAAATAAGTCATCAAGCTATAATACACAATTAACTTTTATGAAACATGACATTGAAATGAAACTAAAATCTAATTTAAGCATGATCTATTTACTAATGGTTAGTAACATAGATCATCAAATTTCAACTTAAACCCCATTTCATTGCCATAATCGCATTTTTAGATGAAGAGGCAATTTGTTGTTTATGTCATAAACATAGCCTCAATGTTATGAAATGAACAAAAGAGGCTTTTAAATGAAACATGAAACGAAAATACACAAAAACATCTATTCTCATTAAACCCAAAAGAGATCACTCATACAAATTTATATTGAACCTACATTAATGAGAGGAAAAGCTTCATCACGCTTAAATTATAGGGGTTTAGCACCACATTTGTGTTACAATTTCAACACAAATAGATAACAACATTGAAGAACAACAAAAGTAGAGAGTAAACAAGGAAGAAAAGATATTAACTACTAAGTAATTACATAAAATAAAGCTACACTACTTACGTGAAAATAAATCTAAACTACTAACAATAAAAGGAGAGAGTCTGAATAGACATGAACATTAAATAGAACATAAACATGACATAAAAGAAAGAGGCTGGAAGCCATTTTTGTTTATTTGATTACTTACACTTTCATTTGCTAAAAAGATCTCCTCCAATACATGAAACAAAGGGGTATATATACATGATTAAAAAAACCCTAAAACCCTAATCATTTTCCTTGGGAAATCCTCAAAATGCCCATTCATGAAGTTTCTGATTGCCGTTAGCCACTAATAATGTAAAAACCCAGAAAATTAGAACCAATTTAAATTTTTTATTTTGGCAATTATAATGAATTTTGAATATTTAATATGAATTATTTTAAATAATAACGACAAGAAATTTATTTTAAAGAGAATTAGAACATATATACTTGTTTGAATCGATGTTGGAAAATAAATAATTTATTTTAATTCTAAAACAAGGCCTGAAATGGCACGGCAGTTTGAAAATTTGAATTCAAACTTTGACTGACTGTACAGGATGCAAAATAAATTGGATTTTAGTGAAACCAAAAATATTTAAATTTGTTTAATAATATATTTCTAACCAGTCTGAAAAATCAAAATTTCATAGTGGGAATCAAAAGTTATGGCCAAATGAATTTTCAAAAAGGTCGCTATGAAATTAATATAGCCCGTAAAAATAGACATTTTGCAAACGACCTCTGTTTTCGGCGAAACCACTTTTGGTGGATCCGGAATGTCAAATTATTGCAAGCTTTCAAATTCCATAATTTTTGGAGTTAATATGTGAGCATGGCAAAGGAAAATGTGTTTGGTTAATTTCAGTCAATTTGGATCGACCAGAAAATGACCATTTTTCAAATGGTCTCCAAATTCGACGAAGCTAGTTTTGTTGGCACCGTATCGTCTAAACATAGCCAGATTTATCTTTTTGGAATTTTTGGGATTAGTATGTGGCCCTGGCAAATTGAAATGTACGTTCAAATCCAAATTTGAATGTTATATATTTTAATTTGAAGAATAACTGGCTGAAATAGTCGAATGGGCCTACAAAACATATTCTATTGTGTCCGAAATGGGGGTATTTAGCTAGGGACGATAGTCGCTGGGTTTGAATTGGGGTTCGTACAAAAAAACTATTTTTGGAATTTAAATATATATCGACCAATCAAAATTTTTCTTTCATTAATTAAAATTTCAAAAAAAATATCTCTTTCTCTCTCCCCGCTCTGGATCTCGATGACGGAAACCGCTACAACCTTCTCTCCTCTTTTCTGGTAAATCCGCTCACCAGAACCCGTCGACCTAGTTGGGGTTTTTGAAGAGCTCTTTCCCCTCTTCCAATCCATACCACCCTCGCCCTCCCTCGCCTCGTGTACAACGAGAATCGAGCCAGGAAAGAGCCGCCGCATCGCACGAGATTGCATCACCACCGGAGGTGCGAGTTCAACGCGACCTACCTCGTCGGAAAGCCCTCTCGTAGGCGTAGGCCGTGGCAATCCCCGATCGTCCTATCGCTTCATGGATTTGAGGAAAATTCCAAACCTAGTTTGGAACGAAAAGGAAAGGTATACGGTTTATAATATTATAACTGATTATAGAACTTTAAAGCGCTACGAATTATGATTTTACAATTAAAATCATATCGTTTTGCTATGTTGTCGAAATCCAGTGAAACAAGAGACATTGGACTCGTGGCGACGTCTTCTACATTCTAGAAGAGACCGGAGAATTTTTGGAGCTTCCTACAATTTTTGGAGGAGTGGAACTCAATGTGAGATTTCTAAATTCAAAACGATATGGAATGGCGATGTATAAATTATATAATCGAAGTATAAGTTATATAAGTGTTGCACACCGCATGTATAAGCGTTGTATAAATTATATGTGCAATGTATAAGTTATATATACGTTGTAAAAAATGATATTTGCGTTGAATGGAGTTGAAATGAAATTGAAATATACTTATGTACGTATATCTATATCTATATCTATATATATACACACTCCCCTCATCCACAGACCATGGACGATATATATCGGTTGTGATTGTTTGGATTTTGATTGACGTGAAATTTGGTTGATAAATGCGAATGGTTGGTATAATTGATTGTGGTTGAAACCAAATAGGATTAGTTTGTGGAAAAATTCATCTGCGTACGAACTAGATTATTGAAATCCCCCTTGTCAAAAGCTGCGAGGCTTTAAGGTAGCGCAAGGAGCCGTACTTGGGACGGTGCCGGTTTTAACTACCATGCCGTTATGCTGTCGAAATTTTCTGAAATATTCATATGTTTGATTAATATTCATGTGTTAGAAAAATAATCATGTTCGAATTAAATTTTTTTGACAATAAAAATCACATTTTTATTAGATATATGAATCACTAAAAATATTCATGTTTGAAATAAATTGTTTAAACAATAAAAATCACATTTTTATAGTATATTTGAATCGCTAAAATTATTCATGTTTGAAATAAACTGTTTTAACAATAAAAATCACATTTTTATTATATATATGAAGTGGTAAAAATAGTAGGGTGTTGAAATAAATATGTGTTGGGTAAAAATATTATTTTTATCAAATATATGAAATAAAAATGGTTTGGAAATCAAACGATGGATTATATTTACATATATATATAAATATAACTAAAATAAAAAGAATAACGAAGTTGCAAATCATATTTTGAAATCGTGATTTTAAACGATTATTACGGGAGATCCGACCATCTGTTTTTCCCGAAACTGAAACCATTGGGTCCGCTTTGAAAATATCTTTCCAAGATACCAAATTTGTAAAGATCCAATGGTCAGATTATGTGAAATGTTAAATTCAAATCCGAATGAAAACAACACGAGAATGGATTATATTTCTGTATATATATGTATATATATAATTAAAACGAATAATGACGCTGCAGTTCGTATTTCGAAATCGTAACTTTAAACGATTGTACCGGAAGATCCGACCGTCGGATTTTCCCAAAACTGGAACCGTTGGGTCTGTTTTAAAAAGATTTTTCTAATGATATAAAATTAATAAAGATCAAACGGTTATATTTTCATATATGTGTAAATCAAATCTGGAGAAAAACTACGCCATGGTCACGTTATGGCCTGAAGCGTCGTTTGAATAAATTGGCTATTTTTTAATAAATAAAAATAGCAATAAATCGTTATAAAATATTAAATGATATGGAATGGAAATAAATCGAATTTACTCGGTTTATTGGATATTGGATGGTTGAATGTGTTTGACAGGAAAATTACATTAATGGACTGAATTATGGATGTCAAATAATTTAACCATGGAAATGAATTGATTTGAATTCTAAATATACGTAATTTATTTGAAAAGGCCGAGTTAAATCTCGTTTCAAACAATCGGTTGACAATTAAAAGTCGAAGATATGAAGACGGTGCAAGACCGATGATCTTCACATCGAATGGATGGCTACTGATGCCTTTGACGGAAGTTGCTATCCTGAAGGGGTTATAGTGGTGGTTGTCCGGACGTACTTGTTGATCGTTTGGATATGCAAGGACCTCTCTTGTAATGACCCGAGTATTTCACTGATCACTGACACAGATACTGAGTGATCGTGAGTACATATTTTTAAATACGATTTAAGAATCCAGTCTTTATAAATTCAAAACATGTTAATTTGTGTATGATAGCATTTACTGATATGTAGCACAGCACTTGATTAAATCCATTTTACTCATTCATGTATAATAGCATATGGTTGACAGCGTTTGTTGAAATTAATTTTATACATGTTTGAATAATAACACTTTTAGGTAGCATGTATTTATAATGCCATATTATTTTATATGTTTTGTTCATTTTCAAAGTATTTGAGAATTTGAGTTTTTGTAAAATTAGATTTGAAAACTTCTATCACTTGAATTAAAAGTACCAAAACCCTTTTGATCAAAGCAAGTTGAAAAGCAAGGATTTAAGAAAAGCTTAAGTTACAAAACATGCTTAACACTCTTTATGTTCTCATACACATAAAAAGGAAATATTTGAATTTTTGTATGCATTTAAAAATTGAAAATTTGTATTGTCTAATCTTTTCATATCTCATGATCTCATAGACGTGATTTTGCATTTATACATGCATTGGAACAAGAACTTGTATTGTCAAATTTCCTTGTAAAATCGTATTTTAAATCCATGATCTCACCATAGATTTGATAACAAATAAAATCTCATTTGCATATGCATTGAAACAAGAGCAAGTATGGTCAAGTCCTCTTGCAAATCATGATCTCATCCATGAATTTTCTACACCTTAGATGTGATAGCACGTAGGTTCTTTAGGAAGATTTCCAGACATATGAGAAAATCATTTTTAGAATCAAAGCATTTTTAGTTTGCAATCCTCCTTTTTTCTTTCAATTGATTTTCTGAAATTACCCCTCTTGTTCATTTTTAAAAGCTTTGGCAAAATTGTCAAGAAAACATATGCATAAAAAGATTACAAAATCATATATAGATATCATAACTTTGCCTACACTAGTAGAGTTCAACACTATGGATTTTCTAAGGGTTTTCCTATGTATTTTCAATCACATGACATTGATTTTGTTGTACCAACATTTTCCGATTTTATAAGGCCTTACAAGCCAAGTAATAGTAGTTATGCTGTGTTGTAAAATCATTGTGTCATATAAAAAGATATGGTTTGAAACCCCATGAAAAACTGATTTGAAATGATACAAAAATGATATTTCAATTTGTTTGAAAAACCAAGAAGGATTGTGAGAGATTATAAGATGGTACAAAAGCATTTATGTGAGGTGATTTGGCATAGAAACCAATGGAGTAAGGAGGTGGTTGCCTAGGGGTTTAGGGTGGGGGGTTGCTGAGGTAAGGCCATGTGAACATTTGTAGTGAATGGTCAATCAATGGTCACCTTTCAAAAATCTGAAAACAATTTTTTCTCTTTTTCAAATACAGTTTTAAATACCCAATATTTTATAAGTTCTCTACCACTATAAATAAGGCCTTAAACACACATATTTCACACAACACACACTCTTGTATTTGATCGATAAAGGAGGAGTAAAGCCAGAGGTTTCAAGCTGTCATAGGTGAGTAAACACACGAATTTCCCGTACTGTTTTCCATTGTTATATGTTATCATGTTAAATCTAGATGCTGATGTTAATTAAGGGTGAAATCGTTGCAAATGTTTGATTAGGGTTTTTATACTAGAGTCAGATCTGGGAAAAACAAGAACCTGCATTTGATAAATCTCATCAAACTTAAGTTCTGGAAACACAAAGAGATAGTGAACAAAGGATTAAGACAGTATATATATTGTAGTGAGTAAATCTCGCTCCTTTAACCTTGTGTTTTGAATCATACCTGACTGTTATACTATGAGATGTTTTGTGTTTACCTATATTGATCTTGCTGTACAAAATTATAAGGCAGTTAACTAGGTAAAGGAAATTTAGAAACTCTGCTATCCTAAAAAAACATACTAGTATGTTGTTACCAGTGCAAAATTTTCACCTCTGTTATTTCCAGAGAACCATAATACTGATTCTAGATAGTACTAGGATTTAAGTTGATCAAAATTAATGTTAGTAACCAGCTGTACTGTGTTTTAAAGCCATATACCATTTTTATAATATTGTATATTGAGACATATTAATATATATACAGTAAAAGTCTAAAATCATGAAAACTCAAACCTCATAAATAAGTAACTCAAACATACGAATGGATTCGTATGGTTAAATCATGAATTTAGATAGTAAACCCACAATTTTTAGTGTTGTGGTAACGTAGAAATTCCAAGTTCATCTGAAAATGGAAAGGGAAGATTCTCCGGCGATCTAGGTGGTTGGAGACGATGTCGTTTGACCTAGAGAAGAGTAAATAGGTGTGGTTCATGGAAACAAATACAAACTAAATTTTCTATTGAAGGATTCAAGTGAACGAAGCAAATTTTAGGGTTTTGGTCTATTGTGGGTACACAGATTTTGGATCGATCGTGTTGGGTCTCAGGTGGATCGAGTGGAACGGGAACCGGTGGGAAGAAGCGTATGGTTGAGGAGCTCACATCGGCGGTGGTGGTAGGGCGAACGACGGTCGGGGCGGATCTGACGGGGTAGTTTCTTAAATGGCAAATTTTTCCTGAACGTGTAGTTAAACAGTGAAATTCCACCTAGGCCGTGGAGGCGGTGGTTCAGGTTTGGGGAAGTGACCAGGAGATGATGAGCGACTGGTGGAGATGGTCATCGGAGGTGGACGTGGTCTCTGGCAGGTGTGCACGTGCACAGCAGTGCACAGGCAAGAAGAAAGAAGGAGGAGGAAGAACAGGAGATGGTGTCGGGTTTTTTCAATTGATCTGTCGTGATTTTTGGATGTGGTACTTGGCAATGTACCAGGCCGCTTGACCAAGGTGTGCGCATGAGTTTTGGGTGATTGGGCAAAGGAATTTACATGGGTTTTGTAATATGGTACTTTGGCAAAGTAGCAAAGTAATCGGGCAAGTTAAAAACATGGGGTTTGGGTGTTTTGGCAAGGGGGCGCACTTGTGTTTCAATGTGGTACTTTGCTGGTTGGGCTTTAAAATGAGGATTTTAAATAAAATTTTAATTTAAAACTTGGTTTTCAAAATTAAACAAGGGTTTAATCAAAGGGGAAAATAAGTATTTAAATAAAAATAATATTTTTATTTTACTTGCAAGTGAAATAGAAAAAGAGTGAATTAGGATTTTTATTTTCAATTTCATCAAAAACTATAAATAAAGCTCAGAAGTAAAATTTAAATTAAATTATAAATTTAATTTAAAAGATAAGAACTAGAAATGATTTTCTAATGTAGATTTCACACTGCAAAGTCAAACAAGAAGGAAAGTCGATCGAGTGTGAAAGATCAGACGTTGTTTGACCGAAGATGAGAAGACAGCACAAAAGCTGAAATTTTATGTTATTATAAATTTATTTAAATTTTAATTTTAATTTATTTTTCAAATGAAATATTTAAATACAAAACGAGATAGAAAACCGTGCGTGACACATTCGCTAGAATTTGTTGGTCTGATATGATATCTAAAATATCTGACATAAGAAGCTGATCATGGACAGTTCTGTACTGTGTAATAACTGTAAATGATATTTTAATCATGGTTGGATAAATAAAAAAAGGAGAGAGAAATTTCATTGATATATATAATAAAAGAAGCAAAGAAGTAAATCAAGTAGGAAAGAAGTAAATCCAGTCGAAGAGAAGAATAAGTAAATCAAGTAAAAGGGGTACAAAGGGGAAATTTGACGGAAACGATACAAAGTGTGAAAGTTGATTATAAATCACAGTTTAAGTCATTTCAAATGACCAGCTTTAGAAATCATGATGAGTAATATTTTTCTAAAGAAAAAAAGTGAGAATTCATTTTTCAAAATGATGAACAAAACGGAGAGAAACACCGTGTGCGACGCACACGCTAAAATTGGCTGTTTTGAAAGGATGATCAATATACCAGATATTGACAAGATAATCATATACTGTTTGGTTTGACTATAACTGTATATGCAGATTAGATTATAATCTTGGATAGATTTATAATTTAAAGAAAAATGTTCGTTAATCATTTCAAAGAGGCCGAAATAAGTATTTCACTTTGATTTGATTATACGCCACGCGTCAGAGATTGTTAAATTGCAGACGGCGATATACAAGGACTATTTTTAAATAGTGCCTTCAGTTTGTCTAGTCCCAGGACAACTTGTATGGACGAATGTCTGACAAAGTATACCTAACAGATCGCGTAAGTTGGTCTTTTCAAAACTTAGTTTGGTGGCAGAGGAATTCGTTTCTCTTAGCTTTATACCCATGGTTTTGGCGAGATCAATTTGTGATTTGAAGCTGTGATCTGTCAAAAGATACGTTATGACCTCAAGCCTCACACCCAGGAAATGACAAAAATCGGGCAGGCAGCATGGCTATGTGGGTCGCTCCCATTAGGGTGTATTGTCACCATCTAGAGAATATTCGTATTTGTTACTTCTTTCATTTCTGTATCTCCTGGGAACTACGGTGGTCGCGACAAAAAGCTGTAAGGTGACAATATATTCGATACACTCAAGAGAAATGAGTGGTCGGTCATGTGTGGGCCGGGTTGCAAGACGTTCTTGTTGAACCCAGTGTATTCGTCTCTAGAGGTACACGGTCGGCAGGTGGTCTCATACCTTGTCATAGTTGGAAATCCAATTTCCATAAGCGCCAAGCAATTTGTATTTGTATACTATATAGGAGAATGTGAGATGTAAGTATTCTTCTAGTTTCTAAATTATTTGTGAATACACCCAGATACTATGATAATATCTGAATTCAAGTATACAAAGTGTTTTGATCTCATAAGGTAAAAACCCGTTCCGTACTTACGGCATGGTCTTATGAGATAATTTTATTTGTTTTAAAACTGTTTACTCATACCAGTCCCCTGACTGACCCGGAGTTTATTTTTCTGTGTTTTCCCTTAAACTCTTGGGTATTCATAACGCTTGTTATGAATAGACAAGTGAATCAGGATTTGATGAAACCTGTGAAGCTGGAATGAAGATTTTGCTATGTGCTGGTCCATCTATCTTCTGTATAACTAAGTCTGATAGTTGATCATCTATGAGATGTATACTTACTAATGTAATATGAGGGGCTGTACCACTAGACATATGATGCTCTGATGTAATCCGCTGTGAAATGTTAAAATGTATTATCTTTTTTTGTGAAAATTCCGCTGTGAGATTCTGGTGTTTCTGTGGTTTATCTTCTATCTATTCTTATTTCTTGTTAACTACACAACTTCCGATGTGTTCGAAAGTTGGGTCGTTACATCTCTCCTGTATTGGACATATGGGATGAGGAATAAGGTGCCTCTGGTTTCGTTCAGACCCAGAACGGACTTTTAAATGGATGTGTGTCTGACGTTGTAGATTGACAACGTGGCATGCTGAGATGCAATGATCAAGGCTTTTGTTGAAAAGCAGAGCCTTGTGGTTGATGATCAAAGCATGGCTTTAAATAGCTAGCTTTGTGTTTAGCATTGATTCGCGGGCCTCACACCCCGGTATGAACCAGAAATGGGAGAGGACTCCTAGGAGGACATGTATTTCCTTCTAGCTAGGAGTGGTGTTTTGAATTTTACACACCCGGGAATTTTACTTATGTGGATGATGGATAGCGAGGCGCCTCGGTTATATCGGTCATCATGGGGCCGATGGTTTGGCCAGGATATGACCAGTTTACGCCCCATAGCACGGGGAAACGCAGTGTTCAGGAATTTTAATCCACTCTGTGTGGACCAGCCCTGACAATACAAGGCTTATTCGTGCTCTGATCCTGAGGGGCAGGCTAGAGCGTCTCTAAGCCGTAAGGATGATCCCTTGCCTTGGTTCATGACGGAAATCCAATTTCCAAATACGACATTGTGCGGTTTAGATTGTAAACCTATATATGGCGACATGATATATGGTACCCACGACGTCTATGATTGATACTTATGATTGAAATTGTTTTCGTATAAACACTAGTAATAATATCAAATGCCTATGTTTTATACGTATCAAGAATATTTTAGCCATTATAAGGTAAAACTCTATCCTCCGGTTTGCGTTGCATTGTGTGATGGGAACTGGGTCTTATAATGGCTTCATTTTTATAAAAAGCATTGCGATGTTTAAATGATTTACTTGTTTTGAGCATCGGCAATCCAATGGAGTAAACCCGTTCCGCGTTAGCGGCGTGGTCCTGTGATTGGCTGTATTGTAAAATAAGTTAAGTAGATTTCTCATACCAGTCCCATGACTGACTCGTAGTTTGTTTCACTTGCAAACTCGGTGCCCCTATTTCTATACGGGCAGCCTTGTATTCAGGTTTTAGCAGGCTCTATCTTGATAGCTATGGAGCTGAAGATGGATTCTATCACTTCTTTTTATGCTGTTTAGCTCCTGTTATGTATATTATGTTTGATTCCGCTGTAGACATTTTATATAAAGATGAAACTGTATCTTGTACTAAGTATGATCCTGTATACTGTGTAACTCTGATGATTATTATATCCATGTAATTTGATGTACATTATCTGGTGTATTTATATATTTATGTTCTACTGTTATTTGTTTATGTGTTATATTCCAAAGATTACTCTTGCCACCATGGAACGGGGGTTTGGGGTCGTCACTCGTGGTATCAGAGCTTTGGTTAACTTAGTTCTGGAATAAAACATGTTAACGAACTCGTCAGAAATAGAATCATAAGTGTTCTAAGATTAATTTCATTTCAGATAGGATCAGTAATATCCTAGAATGAGTGTAGCAGAATGAAATACACCCTTATAGACACGTTTACATTCAAGTATATGTCTCTATGCTTTAAAATACCTTTTCTATTAGCCTGACACTTTGTCTGCTATTTGCAGACATAGAAAATGAGTGGCAGAAGTAGAAGAGGTAGGTCAGAAACAGATATTGAAGCTCTATTAAAGAAGTATCGAAATCTGGGTGGAGTACCGTTCTCGGGCAATGAGTCCATTATTCAAACACAAGCATGGATGCGCTCTACTGAGAAAATTTTTGAAGGTTCAAAGCTGAGAGATGATCAAAAAAGATTACTGGCTTCTTGGGCACTTAAAGACGAAGCTTTAATCTGGTGGGAAACCATTATTAAAGATAATCCAGAAGGTAATATTGCCTGGGATAGATTTAAAGAAATTTTCAATGAAAGATTTATTCCTCTAGAAGCAACTGAGCGGTTAAGTGATGAATTCTACTATCTGATACAAGGAGATATGACCATTCCAGAATATCACAAGAAATTCAATGAACTTTCTCGTTTTGCCCTGTATCTAATTCAAAATCCTAAGAGGAAGAATCTGAGGTTTATTAACGGGCTCCAAAGAAAGTACTAAAGTAGTGTAACTGCATATGTGCAACTTCCTTTTTCTGAAATGATATACATGTCTTACTAGTATGAAGATCTGGATAAGCAATGTCTTTTGGAGGAGGAAGAGGAACGTAGTTCTAGCAACAAAAGGAAATTTGAAACTGTAGCCCAGAGACAAGTACACAGCCTGAGGCAAGTATGAAGTCTAAGTTCTGTAAGAGGCCTAGATTCAATAGGAAAAAGGTTATGTTTGAGGAAGAACCAATAACGACTGCCACATGCTCGAGCTGCAATAGGCAAGGAATTTGGCTATAAATTGCAAATCTTGGAACAAACGAAAGAAGGATAAATCTAAATCCAAGAATGGATTTTAAGAGAATAGAAAATGCAATCTTTGCCATTAGGCCGGTCATCTATCAAAGGTTTGCCAACTCTTAAAGAAGTCTAAAATAGTACAAGTGAATGAAGTGGCAGAAGTTCTTTAGCCCTCAGTCAGTAAAGCGAGGCCAGATGTTTTGGAAGGCACGCTTACTGTTGAAGACATTCTAGTTAAAGTACTATTTGATACAGGCGCATTGCGAAGCTTTATTGCAAGTAATGCGGTTAAGAAACTGGATTTGAATTTGAAAAAATTCAAAGCACCCATGACTGTCCATAATCTGGTTGGGAGTTCCCTCGATCTTAGTTGGATTTGTGGGGTGCCTGTCTCTTTTTCCCGTTATCGGTTCTCTACCATCGCGATCGTCATGAATTTTACCGAATTTGATCTTATTTTAGGATTGGATTGGTTAAACAAATATGAAGCTGAGGTTAAATGTGCCGACAGAGTCGTAAGGGCAAAGATTAAATCAGGGAATTATATAACCATTCCATGTGAAGGTCCGAATTTGGATAGAAAAGACTTTTGGGCAGCTCTGGATGTTTCTCCTGCTCAATTAGAACCTATTCCTGTCGTTACAGATAATATTCCGGTCGACATAGAAAATATCCCTGTCGTGAAGAATTATGCGGATGTGTTTGAAGAAGTTTTTAGTTTACCTCTACGTAGAGAAATCGATTTCAAAACCTCTTTAATTCTGAATACAAGGTCAGTAGTTCACGCTATTCGAAGAATGACCTTGAAGGAAAAAGAAGAGTTAGACAATCAAACTCGACAGCTTGTATGGAAGGGCCTGATCAGGCCTAGTTTCTCTGATTGGGGAGCAGAAGTGGTGTTTGTCCCAAAGTCAGACGGTACTCTCAAACTATGTGTGGATTATCGTGACTTGAACAAGCAGACATTAAAGAATAAATATCCATTGCCACTGACTGATGATTTGTTGGATTGATTGAATAGCACGCAGGTATTTTCACGGGTGGACCTAGCTACAGGTTTCCATCAACTTCGTATTGCCGAAGAGTATGTTCCTTTGACAGCATTCAGAGCTCCAGATTTATTCTATGAGTGGTTAGTTAAGTCGTTCGGCCTATGTAACGCTCCAGCGTATTTTGTCGATCTAATGAATAGAGTATTCAGAGAAGTATTAAATAAATTCGTACTGGTTTTCATTGATGACATATTAATCTTCTCTAAGTCAGAAAGCGAGCATGCAGAACATTTGGAACAAGTGTTAGAGAATTTGAGGAAGAATGTTTTAAAAGCAAAATTTTCCAAATGTATATTCTGGCAAGAAGAAGTAAAATTCCTTGGTGCCGCTGTATCAAAGGAAGGAATTTCTGTGGATCCCAGTAAGGTCACAGCTATTCAAGATTGGAAGTAGCCAACTACGCCCACAGAAGTCCGAAGTTTTCTTGGATTGGCTAGTTATTATTGGAAGTTCATTAAAGATTTTTCGAAGATATCTAATTCCTTAACAAAGCTTACCAAGAAACATTCAAGGTTCAATTGGGCTCCAGAATGTGAGGCAGCTTTCCAAAAGCTAAAGTTAAAACTGACAACTGCTCCAGTGTTAACAATTACCGATGGCAATCAAGACTTGAAAGTCTGGACATATGCTTCTAAAGAAGGTCTTGGTGAAGTATTAATGCAAAGAGGCCAAGTAGTCGCTTATGTTAGCCGTCAGTTGAAGCCGCATGAGAAGAATTATGTGACACACGATCTTGAATTGTTAGCCATCGTGTTTGCTATGAAAATATGGAGGCACTATCTACTGGGTGAGAAATTTGAATTATAAATTGATCATCAATCATTGAAGTATTTGTTCACCCAGAAAGACTTGAATATGAGGCAGCAGCATTGGCTAGAATTTCTCACGACATATGATCATGATATTTTGTATACTCCGAGGAAAGCCAATGTTGTAGCTGACGCGCTCGTTAAGAAGAATGTGATCATCGCCAGTCCCATAATCACGCCTTCATTGATTGATAACATATCTGCTCTTTAGAAGGATGATCACTTCAATCAGAAGATCGGAGAGAGAATTCATAAAGGCGAGCCCTCGAGTTTTCAGATTGATAACGATGGGTTTCTTAGGTTAAAGAGTCGAATTTGTGTTCCAAACATATCTGAGCTCCGGAAAGAAGTGCTAGACGAATGTCACAAATCCAAACTTAGTATCCATCCGGAAGTGAGTAATATGTATAATGATATCAAACGTACTTTCTGGTGGAGATCTATGAAAAGAGACATTTCCTTGTACGTTAGCCAGTGTTCTACTTGTCAACAAGTCAAGAGTGATCAACAGAAACTCGCCGGATTGTTGCAACTGTTGGAAGTTCCAAGTTGGAAGTGAGAACAAATTTCTATGGATTTCATAGATGGTTTGCCTAGAACCCGGAGAGGAAACGACAGTATTTGGGTGATCGTAGATCGTTTCACAAAGACCGCCCATTTCATACCTGTCAGATCAAATAGAACCGCTCAGAGTCTGGCACAGATTTATTTTAAAAAAATTGTTAAACTGCATGGAATTCCCATGAGTATCGTTAGTTATCATGACCCGATTTTTGCTAGTAAATTCTACGAAGCATTCCAACCAGAATTGGGGACAAAGCTGAACTTGATCACCACTTATAGATAGTCAAACAGAGAGGGTGAATCGTATTTTAGAAGATTTATTGTGGGCTTTTGTTATTGATTTTGGAAGATCATGGGAAGACCACTTGCATTTGGCTGAGTTCTCATACAACAACAGTTACCAAGCGAGCCTGGAAATGTCGCCATTCGAAGCATTGTATGGTCGACCATTCAGATCTCCCGCATGTTGGGTAGAACCGGGCAATAGACTTGTATTGGGACCAGATATGATTCGTGAAGCTTCGGATAAAGTCGATTTCATTAAGAAGCAATTGCAAACAGCTCAAAGCCGACAGTAGAGCTATGCAGATTCGAGAAGAAGAGATTTATCTTTTTATGTTGGTGACTATATGTATCTGAGGGTTTCTCCAATGAGAGGAGTAGTCCGATTTAGTAAAACAGGGAAGTTGGCTCCCAGATTTATTGGTCCATTTCCTATGCTCGAACGATTGGAACTCTCGCTTATAGAGTTCAATTGCCTGATTGATTGCCTGGAGTACATGATGTGTTTCACGTATCTCAACTTCGAAAGCATGTACATGATCCAGACTTGGTCGTGAAAGAAGCCGCGCAACAAGATTGGGAAATTACTCCAGAATTAGCTGTGAGAAGAGAGCCGATAAAGATTATTGGTAAAGAAACTAAAGAGCTGATGAACAAAAAGGTTTACTTAGTCAAAGTGCAATGGATTGGAGACCCGCGAGACTGTACTTGGGAAACTGAGGAGAGCATTAATCAAGTCTATCCCAATTGCAGGGTGGATATCTCTGATTAACTCTGGTGCAAGGTACATTTACAATATTTTGCATTTCCGTATTGTTTTCTACATGGTTGTTGTTTCCTTTTCATGGATGTAATTTTTTTAATTATATAGTCTGAATGATTTTAAAAGAGTATATGAATTAGTATATTTTTGAAAGGTTAACCACCAAATTGATTGTTGTTTGTGTTGTAAGATTAAGAATTAGACTAATCAAAATATTGGAAAGATAATTAATCTAAATTAATAAGAGAATGAAGGATAAATTTATGCAATAGAATCAAATATTGAACTGATTTGAAAATAGACAGAAATACATGCATGTACATTATATATGTTTGAATAGGTAAATGGATTAGTTGTTGAGTAAAGAATTTATTTGCGTTCCCGACAAATAGGTAAACCTTAATGAGTTGGATGCGCAATTTTATTTATATATCAACTCCTGTGAATGCCATTGGATGCGGAGTGCTGGTTGTTCTGTGTGAAATAATAAACGTCACTATAGAATAGTAACAATTAATTTTGAACTACACTACATGGCATACGTCTTGAAGATAGCATACTTTATCATATTCCACATGAGCATTTGGAGCTTATGTGACGAGGTTGAAGATTTACCATACGAGCGAGAGGCTTGCATGGCGATGACTATATTACAGGTTGAATCGAAGACTGATATGGACTATATAAAATGTAACGGTAAATTTCCAAATCAATAATAACCCCACATGGGTCTGGAGATGGAAATAAACATGTCTCTCTGGTCATTAAGGCACAAAAACCATTTATAGGGTGACGAGGATTTATTCTCTGGAGTTATGATCTATACACACTCCCCTGTGGACACTGGAATATATCACTATAAATATGTGTATGCTTTTTAGGATTTATTGGGTACCTAATACGGCCCAATAAATTTCCAAACCCCTTCCCGTATAAAGAAGGTTATGGCAAAAAAATTTGAAAATTTAGGGTGTTAGCCAAATTTTTGAAGGATTAGAAAATTCTTAGAAACTGAAAAGTTGAAGAATGAAAGCCAAAATGAAAGTTGAGTAGGTTAGTTAAACAACTTTTAGCTCTGTTACTTTTTGAGGATGAAAAGATTTTAAGTGGGGGAGATTGTAACAACCCGGAAAATCAGAACCAATTTAAAAAATTTATTTTGGCAATTTTAGTGAATTTTGAATATTTAAAATGAATTATTTTAAATAATAACGACAAGAAATTTATTTAGAAGGGAATTAGAATGTATATATTTGTTTGAACCGATGTTGAAAATAAATAATTATTTTAATCCTAAAAAAAGGTCTGAAATGGCGCGACAGTTTGAAAATTTGAATTCAAACTTTGACTGACTGTACATGATGCAAAATAAAATGGATTTTAGTGAAATCAAAAATATTTAAATCTATTTAAGAATTTCTTTCTAACGAATCTGAAAAATCGAAATTTTATAGCGGGAATCAAAAGTTATGGCCAAATGAATTTTCAGAAAGGTTGCTGTGGAATTAATATAGCCCGTGAAAATAGACATTTTGCAAATGACCTCCATTTTCGATGAAACCACTTTTGTTGGATCCAGAATGTCAAATTATTGATAGGTTTCAAATTTCATAATTTTTGGAGTTAATATGTGAGCATGGCAAAGGAAAATGGGTTTGGTTAATTTTAGTCAATTTAGATCAATCAGAAAATGACCATTTTTCAAATGGTCCTCAAATTCGACGAAACTAGTTTTGTTGGGACCTTATCATCTAAACATAGCCAAATTTATTTTTCTGGAATTTTTGGGATCAGTATGTGGCCCCAACAAATTGAAATGTACGTTCAAATCCATATTTGAATGTTTTATATTTTAATTTGAAGAATAACTGGCTAAAACAGTCGAATGGGCCTACGAAACATATTCCATTGTGTCCGGAATAGAGGTATTTAGCTAGGGACGACAGTCGTTAGGTTTGAATTGGGGTTCGTATAAGAAAAACTATTTTTGGAATTTAAATATATATCGACCAATCAAAAATTTTCTTTCATTAATTAAACTTTCAAAAAAATATCTCTTTCTCTCCCCCCGCTCTGGATCTCAACGACGGAAACTGCTACAACCTTCTCTCCTCTTTTCTGGCGAATCCGCTTACCAGAAGCCGTCGACCTAGTTGGGGTTTTTGAAGAGCTCTTTCCCCTCTTCCAATCCATACCACCCTCGCCCTCCCTCGCCTCGTGTACATCGAGAATCAAGCCAGGAAAGAGCCGCCGCATCGCACGAGATTGCATCACCACCGGAGGTGCGAGTTCAACGCGACCTACCTCACCGGAAAGCCCTCTCATAGGCGTAGGCCATGGCAATCACTGATCGTCCTTTCGCTTCACGGATTTGCAGAAAATTCCAAACCTAGTTTGGAACGAAAAGGAAAGGTATACGGTTTATAATATTATAACTGATTATAGAACTTTAAAGCGCTACGAATTATGATTTTACAATTAAAATCATATCTTTTTGCTATGTTGTCGAAATCTAGTGAAACAAGAGACATTGGACTCGTGGCGACGTCTTCTACATTCTAGAAGAGACCGGAGAATTTTTGGAGCTTCCTACAATTTTTGGAGGAGTCGAACTCAATGTGAGATTTCTAAATTCAAAACGATATGGAATGGCGATGTATAAATTATATAATCGATGTATAAGTTATATAAGTGTTGTATACCTCATGTATAAGCGTTGTATAAATTATATGTGCGATGTATAAATTATATATACGTTGTAAAAAATGATATGTCCATTGAATGGAGTTGAAATGAAATTGAAATATATTTATATACGTATACCTATATATATATACATATACTTCCCTCGTCCACGGACCATGGACGATATATATTGGTTGTAATTGTTTGGATTTTGGTTGGCGTGAAATTTGGTTGATAATGCAAATGGTTGGTATAATTGATTGTGGTTGAAACCAAATAGAATTAGTTTGTGGAAAAATTCATCTGCATATGAACTAGATTATTGAAATCCCCCTTGTCAAAAGTTGCGAGGCTTTAAGGTAGCGCGAGGAGCCGTACTCGGGACGGTGCCGATTTTAACTACCCTGTCGTTATGCTGTCGAAATTTTCTGAAATATTCATATGTTTGATTAATATTCATGTGTTGGAAGGTATTCATGTATGGAAAAATAATCATGTTTGAAATAAATTGTTTTGACAATAAAAATCACATTTTTATAATATATATGAATCGCAAAAAATATTCATGTTTGAAATAAATTGTTTAAACAATAAAAATCACATTTTTAAAATATATATGAATCGCTAAAAATATTCGTGTTTGAAATAAATTGTTTTAACAATAAAAATCACATTTTTATTATATATATGAAGTGGTAAAAATAGTAGGGTGTTGAAAGAAATATGTGTTGGGTAAAAATATTATTTTTATCAAATATATGAAATAAAAATGGTTTGGAAATCGAAGGATGGATTATATTTACATATATATATATATATATAATTGTAATCAAAATAAAAAAAATAACGAAGTTGCAGTTTGTATTTTGAAATCGTGATTTTAAACGATTATTACTGGAGATCCAGATCCGACCGTCGGATTTTCCCGAAACCGAAACCATTGGGTCCGCTTTGAAAATATCTTTCCAATATACCAAATTTGTAAAGATCCAACGGTTAGATTGTGTTAAATGTTAAATTCAAATCTGAGTGAAAACAGTGCGAGAATGGATTATATATATATGTATGTATGTATGTATGTATGTATAAGTAATTAAAATGAATAACGACGCTGCAGTTCGTATTTCGAAATCGTAACTTTAAACAAGTGTACCGGGAGATCAGACTGTCGGATTTTCCCAAAACTGGAACCGTTGGGTCCGTTTTGAAAAGATCTTTCTAATGATATAAATTTATAAAGACCCAATGGTTAGATTTTCAGATACATGTAAATCAAATCTAGAGAAAAACGACACCATGGCCACATTATGGCCTGAAGCGTCGTTTGAATAAATTGGCTATTTTTAAATAAATAAAAATAGCGATAAATCTTTATAAAATATTATAAACGATATGGAATGGAAATAAACCGGATTTACTCGGTTTATTGGATATTGGATGGTTGAATGTGTTTGACAGGAAAATTACGTTAATGAACTGAATTATGGATGTCAAATAATTTAACCATGAAAATGAATTGATTTGAATTCTAAATATACGTAAATTATTTGAAAAGGTCGAGTTAAATCTCATTTCAAATAATTGGTCGACAATTAGAAGTCGAAGATATAAAGACGGTGCAAGATCGATGATCTTCACATCGAATGGATGGCTACTGATGCCTTTGATGGAATTTGTTGTCCTGAAGGGGTTACATTGGTGGTTGTCCGGACGTACTTGTTGATCGTTCGGATGTGCGAGGACCTCTCTGCTGTATTGGACATATGGGATGAGGAATAAGGTGCCTCCGGTTTCGTTCAAACCCATAACGGACTTGTAAATGGATGTGTGTCTGACGTTGTAGATTGACAACGTGGCATGCTGAGATGCGGTGATCAAGGCTTTTGTTGAAAAGCAGAGTCTTGTGGTTGATGATCAAAGCATGGCTTTAAATAGCTAGCTTTGTGTTTAGCGTTGATTCGCGGGTCTCACACCCCGGTATGAACCAGAAACGGGAGAGGAATTCAGGGAGGACATTCGTTTCCTTCTAGCTAGGAGTGGTGTTTTGGATTTTACATGCCCGGACATTTTATTTATGTGGATGATGAATAGCGAGGCGCCTCGGTTATATCGTTCGTCACAGGGACGATGGTTTGGTCGGGATATAACCAGTTTATGCCCCATAGGGCGGGGAAATGCAGTGTTCAGGCATTTTAATCCACTCCGTGTGGACCGGACCTGACGATCCAAGGGTCACTCGAGCTCTAATTCTGAGGGGCAGGCTAGAGCGTCTTGAAGCGGTAAGAACGATCCCATACCTTTGTTCATGATGGAAATCCAACTTCCAAATACGACATCGTGCGGTTTTGATTGTAAACCTATATATGGCAACATGATATTTGGTACCCACGCCGTCTATGATTAATACTTATGATGAAATTGTTTTTGAAACATATAAACACTAGTAATTATATCAAATGCCTTTGTTTTATACGTATCAAGCATATTTTGGCCATTATAAGGTAAAACTCTATCCTCTGGTTTGTGTTGCATTGTGTGATAGGAACTGAGTCTTATAATGGCTTCATTTTAGTAAAAAGCGTTGCGATGTTTAAATGATTTACTTGTTTTGAGCACCGGCAATCCAATGTAGTAAACCTGTTCTGCTTAGCGACGTGGTCCTGTGATTGGCCGTATTATAAAATAAGTTAAGTAGATTTCTCATACCAGTCCCATGACTAACTCGTAGTTTGTTTCACTTGCAAACTCGGGTGCCTAAATTTTTATACGTGCAGCCTTGTATTCAGGTTTTAGCAGGCTCTATCTGGATAACTATGGAGCTGAAGATGGATTATATCACTTTTTTTATGCTGTTCAGCTCCTGTTATGTATATTATGTTTGATCCCGTTGTAGACATTTTATATAAAGCTGAAAATGTATTTTGTACTAAGTATGATCCTATATACTGTGTAACTCTGATTATTATTATTTCCAGTGTAATTTGATGTACGCTATCCGGTGTATTTATATATTTTTGTTCTGCTGTTATTTGTTTATGTGTTATATTCCAAAGATTACCCTTGCCACCGTGGAACGGGGGGTTTGGGGTCCTCACAAATAAGTCATGTAGAATGCATGAAGCCTTTTGTCTCATTCAATTAGTCTTTAATATGAAGCTTAAGAGCAAGTAGGCTAGTTAAAAGGTGTGGGCCTCCACTAACCATAAAATGAATTAATTCTTTGCCTCCTTTTGTGTAAATGCAAGCTTTCCCTCATCTCTTCATGTGTATATATCCTTTTAGCTCCAAAATTCCTACAAGAGATAATCACAAGGAACAAGTAAAGGATTTCACAAATTAAAACATGCACGAGTGACCGCTATTTCCCAAAATAAGTGATGATTTTGAAAATATTTAAAACATGGTTTGATCATATAAAATACCCAAAAATGTTCATTTATTCAACTAAATAAGAATAAATATGTGAATATAAATGTTCATTTTTACATGCACATCAAATACGCCCACACTTATCTTTTTATTCGTCCTCGAATAAAGTAAAAACTAAGCTAAATCCGTTTTGGTAGGGAGCACAATTGCATTGAGCGTATGCAACAAGACTTTAAACCTCTGGGTGTTACCAATAGTATGAGTGTTGTCTCGTGAGGATTTTCAGTAGATACTACCCACAAAATCTAAAAGTTTAACGCAAAAAATATTTACAAAATGCAAGATTAGAAAATATATACAAGATGAAAGCAAGCTTTTAAAGGAATATTTACAAATGGATAATTTATGAGTTAACACAAATTTAGGTCGTCACTATGAAATTTGAGTCCATTACTAATCAAAACTTCAATCAAAAGTCATGTTATCGTCACAAACTCCTCCATCATTGTAACAACCCGTATTTCGATAACATGATTAAGACGAGAATCAAGGCAGAATTTAATTTTATATTCTGAATCAAGTGAAACGGGCTATGCCATTGCGTTCGTCTCGGAAAAATACGCGAAATAGAGTCTGAGTTTTCGAGAATCGGAGTCCGTATGACCAAGTTATGGTCCGACGAAGTTTTCAGAAAATTCAAAGTTTAAAAACGAGTTCTAATTTCGAAAATTAGGGCTGGAAGGCTAGGCGGGAAAAATTCCCGCCAGACACCCCAAGTCGACAGCCCTGTCGACTTGGGAGTCGACATGCTTGACCCAAGTCGACAGCCCTGTCGACTTTGGGGTCGACCTATGGTGGCCGGGCAGTTTTGCCTGGTGCACCTATTTTCTATCTTGGCTAGGTTTTTGGGCCTGGTTCGAAATCTGATGGCTCAGGTTGATCCTAGGGTTAATCCTAAGGTCCTAATCACTCCTAATCTCTATAAATAAACCCCTAACCTACCCCTAAACCCTCATTATTCATTCATGCAACTAAACTATGGCAAAAATTTTACTCTCATGGCCTCCATCCTCTTGCCCAAAGTCTCTATCTTCATTTCTATGAGAGGTTTCATGATCATGTGAGTATTAGAGAGTCCCTATGTTAGTATGAGAGCTTCTCAAGTTGATTTCAAGGCAAAAGATTTGACCTTTGATCATAAAGATGGGGTTTTATTGATTTGGAGTGTTCATCTTTGGGTTTTTGGGTGATGGCATGCATAGGCTTCATCACAATCTTTAATTTAAATCGATTTGTGCCTTCATAGCAATGTAAGCCCTTTCCCTACTCTTAGATATTAACTATGAAGTTAAATGTTCATGTTGCAAGTTTGGGTTTGATCATTGAGAATGATACATGCTATCATGTCATGCAAGTTTATGAAGTCATTATCTTGATCTTATGATCTAAAAGCTACAACCTTTATGTTGAAATGTTGCATTATGCAACATGAGAACCTTCATAATCTTTGTGTCAACTTGCATATGAAGTCATAACCCTTATATGATGATATATGCGATTTTCTAGTCATCATTCCATGTCTTTTGTCACCATGATTCATTTATGTGCCAAGTTTGGGTTTATGCATGTTTTTGTGAGGCTTAAGAATGTAGCATGCAAGCTAATGAACACATTTGTGCCTCATTTACCACCATGAGTAACTTGTGGCTTAATATCCATTTTGTTCATGCCTTTGCCAAGTCTCTTCTTTTAATCCATTACGTTGTTGCGAACGTATATGCGAGTTTAAAAGCGTTGGGTTATGTTATGGGTAATTTCTAATGACATGAAAATACAACTTGAAAACATGACTTGAAATATAACATGGAAGTTGACATGTAAGTATGCTTGAAAACATAAGCTTGGGAATTTACCTATTAAGTTAGGTCTACCCATTGGGAATTTACCTATTAAGTTAGGTCTACCCAATTGCTTGAAAACTTGAATATGAACATGACACTAGACTAAACATGAAAGTGGCCAACTCGAGGTTGGGTTGAGTTTGCAACGTAAAACTACCCGGAACCGACCGGCCTAACTAGTAGTTGCAAACAATAGGACCCAATGTGAGAAGTTGGTCATGTTGTGCTTGAACCCGAGGTTAGACCAAGTTGTGGTGTAAAGCTACCCGGAACCGACCGGCTTAACTAGTAACCACAACAAAGTCTAATGTGAGAGGTTGGGGTGCATTAAGTAATTAATGCTACATGATAGGGTTAAGTTAATTTG
Source organism: Allium sativum (assembly GCA_030737875.1). Lineage (NCBI taxonomy): Eukaryota > Viridiplantae > Streptophyta > Magnoliopsida > Asparagales > Amaryllidaceae > Allium > Allium sativum. The sequence goes on from CM060926.1 coordinate 842,886,643, forward strand.
ATTAATGACTCTTAACCAAATATGACATGGACAAATGGGTTAAGAAATTTGATTAGGCTAATGATACTTAACAAAACATGACAAGGTTGGGTAGGTTAAGTAACTTGATTGGCCTAATGACACTTAACCATTTTTATACGTCTAGTGGACGGGGTTAAGTTAACCAACACTTAATCAATCCAACACGATAATTTGGTAAGGTTAAGTAAGTTTTCTTAATGACACTTAACCGAAAGATACAGTTAATGGATGGGGTTAAGATTAGACTCAACTAGTCTAAACATGATAATCGGATGGGGTTAAGTTAGCCTAGACTTAATTAATCCCGCTTGGTAGTTTAATGGGGTTAAGTCAAACACTTAACTAATCTAACACGATGATTTGATGTGGTTAAGTGACCTATACTTAACCAATCTAACTGGTTAAAGAATAACTAATCTAACATATTCAGAGTTGAAGAATAACTAAGTAATGATTCTTAGTCAAGGAAATTTTGACCAGTTCATAGATAGATGAGTAACCTGATACGGTAGGTCATCGTTTAAGTATACGAGTAGGAGCAAGTATCTGATTTAGATAAAGGCTCCAGCGAACTGGGTAACGAAGCAGCGGCTTCGGGGAACGTGAAGATATTCTTGGTATCCCTCTATGAGCTTCCAGGTGATCATACTAGGCTCATGAGAGGTTAAGGTCTGCGTTAGAAGAACCAAGAGTATGCCTTGGTTGCTATACGAGCGACCTAAAGACGGGGATGGATAGGGGATAGTCGACGATACACGGTCGTACCCTAGATAGCATTTTCGTCAGGCTACCTACCATCTTTGGTCAAGCGTGTACGTACGGAAAGGCAGAGAACACCCAAAAGACCATAATTGCTATCTAATTATGGGTGCGGTAAGGCTTGGATGTGGGTTGGCCAGTGTTGTGTTCTCATACAGGATTTATCCTGTCTTGTCTTTCGCTAGTTGAGGGAGTGGTCTCGTGGGACCATAGCCACGTATAGAAAAAAACAGACCTTAGCATCTGCATCGGCAGATAAACCGAAAGCTCTCGACCGAGTCCTGTATTTCCTGGTCTGCCCTGTGACAGGACTCGGATGGCACGATGTGATACATGTGCATACAGTCATGGAAAAACGATTCACGATGAATGCGTGGGAAAAAGGGCGCGGTTGACGGTTAGCGTAAATCCTAGTGGACCTGGGTGGTTGAACCAAAACCGAGATACGAAAACGTGCAATAGGTAAGCATAATCCCTAGTAGTCCTAGGTAGCATAAGTCCTAGTTGTACAAACAATGATTCATGTTGAAAGACCCTAGTTAGATATAGGGTGACAATCCAAAACGATCTTAAGGATCATGGAACTATGTTAAAATAGTATAGAATCTCATGGGAAAGCCCGTATGGTCTACGGCAAGGGACTGAACACTTACATGGAATAAAACATACGAGTTGATTAACCTATATATGCGATATATTAGGTTGACATGGACCATTACACGACTTTTGAGTAAGGGTCATTCAGGGTTAACACATGATACGGTGGGGATACTAGTACGGTAGGTGCAGAGCTAAAAGACAGGATAGACACCATGGGATGTTATACGTGATAGATATCTTGGGAATATTATATTTGACAGGAACTTGACGATGGGATACCTGGTTTTATCTTGACACCGTAATTTATCATGACACCTTAGTTTATCTGAGTTCAGTAGTTCATCCTGTTATTTTGATTTAGCTTATCTATCTTGTCATCATGCTTATGTTCATCTCAGTTTCTCATGTCAGTTAACTTTACTAGTTTTTATGCTGATAGTAGATAGGGCTTACTCAGTCTTTTTGACTGACCCGTTTTGTTTCGCCTCTTTTCTTCCGTTCCCCCCCCCCAGGTTACAGGGAGGAAATACTGTAGTTTAGTTCGGACTTCTTCTGCTTGAAGGTCATCATGGATGGCTTGGACTTTTCTTGGCTATGGCTACTTTACTGTTTTTACTTGGGGAATAATTTATGTAAAAGTCTTTATGCTTCTTTATTATTGCAAGACAGGTTTTGATGTACTCTGATGTAAAAGGCTTTAGACCTTATTCATGTTATGAAAGTTTGATTTTACTTCCGCTATTTTATATGTTCTGTCTTGTGATATTTCTGTGCATGTTTACCAATAATGCCCCTCTAAAGCTAGTGCATTCCTTTGCGAGTGACCCTAGCGGAGGCGGGGTGTTACAATCATGGCCAGTTGTTTTGGTAGAAACATAGTGCAAATATGAAATGAATTCTATAATCGATATCAACAATCATAAAACTGCATGTCAACTTCCTTTTAGTTAACAAGTTAGGTCGAATAAGTGAAGAGTGTGCTTGGATTTTAAGTGCTAACTCTCTCTTTATTACAAAATATTTACATTATTATTATTTACAAATACCTAGGTATACCACCCCTACACTGCATTACGACTTACGTGAGGGTCGGTAATCCTAAGGTGCGCAACTCATAAAATGAGACCAAGGTATACCGACGCTGATTTGTCAATAAGATGTCGGAAAGAGCTTGGCAGGTTTGCACACCAACGCTAGATGTACTAGCAATGTTGGATACACTTGGATTATTATGTGTGTGTGTGTGTATATATGTATAATTCTTGTTTTTCTTTTGTTTTACATAAGAGAGAGAGTTAAGCGAGAATATCTTAGCAAACTTCACTTAAAAGATCTAAAATGTTATCGGAAGTAGTCTAAACCATTCATTTAATCGGATTACAATTTAGAAAACATTTCATACTCATCACCTACGAATCTCCCTATATACCTGTTACACCAAATTTGATCATAATTCAAACTTTCCTTTCATTATTCGCTAAGAGAAGTAAATTTCCAAACATTTTGATCGAATGACCAAAATTTTATGCTAATTCCATCATGTCTTATTTAAAAGTAAATAGAAGTGCAAAACTCTCTTTTTTAAAGAAAAAGGGGGAAATGCAAACTTAAACTGTGCAAAACAGAATGAAAATAAAACTCCCCCCACACTTGATTTCGACTGTATCCCCATAGTCAATGCATGACACAATGAGTGAATGAAAGAGAAATATTTACATACTTACAAAGGGGGGTTAAACTTAACCTTTTTACTTCACGTAGCATGGCTCATGAAGAATCATGAGCTCCTCCTCGACAGTGGGCAATTCCAAGAATGGTTTTAGACATTGACCATCGACTTTGAATACAGATCCATCCCTCGGGTTTTCTATTTCAATAGCATTGTGTGGAAAAACAGTTCAAACAACATATGGTCCAGTTCATCTTGATTTTAACTTCCTGGGGAATAAATGAGTCGTGAGTAATACCGTAGAACTTTTTGGTCTGGCGAAAATGTTTTTCTTAGGATTGACTTATCATGAAAAACGTTGGTCTTTTCCTTGTAAAATTTTGCGTATTCATATGCTCATTCCTAATTTCTTGGAATTCATTGGGTTGCAATTTTGGGTTTTCGCTAACTTGTTCAAGACCAAAGTTCAAGTTCTATATTGCCCAAAGTAATTTATGTTCAAGTTCAACGGGTAAATGATAGGCTTTACCGTAAACCAATCGGGAAGGGGACATTCCAATATTAGTTTTAAAAGCAGTACGGTAAGCCCAAAGCGCGTCGGTCAATTTTTGTAACCAATCTTTTCGATTTTTGTTTACAGTTTTCTCCAGAATTTGTTTCATTTGACGATTCGACACTTCGACTTGACCAAAAGTTTGTGGAAGATAACGATGGATAACTTGTGGGTTATCGAGTATTTCTTCATTAAACATTCAAAAGATTGATTACAAAAATGTGTTCCATTGTCGCTTATTATTGTGCGAGTTGTGCCGAACCTCGAAAAGATGTTTTCTTTAAGAAATTTCACAACAATTTTATGATCATTTGTTTTATGTGGACGGCTCCGACCCATTTTAAAACATAGTCGACGGCGAGAAGGATATACCAGTTTCCAAAGGAGTTTGGGAAAGGTCCCATAAATCAGTACCCCATACATTAAAGATCTCGATCGTAGGGATGGGGTTTAAAGGCATCATATTTCGTCGAGAAATCTTTCCTAGCATTTGGCAACGATTGCAACTTTTATAGAACTCGAACGAGTCTTTAAAGAGAGTAGGTCAATAAAAACCACATTGAAACACCTTTTCACTGGTTTTCCTAGGACCAAAATGTCCACCGCATGCATGATCATGGCAAAATGAGAGAACACTCCTAATTTCTCTACTAGGAACGCATCGACGAATGATTTGGTCTGGAAATACTTAAACAAGTATGGGTCATCCTAAGAAGTATTTCACTTAGGACAAAAATTTGTATTTATATTGTTTGGACCGAAACGAGAGGGTTTCCTTAATGACTAGATAGTTCACTATGTCGGCGAACCAAGGATCGATTGAAACAGAAAGGAGTTGTTCATCGGGAAAGTTTTCGTTGATTGGCAAAGAAGATGGCGCGTTCGGAAGACGAGATAAGTGATTGGCTATGACGTTATCGGATCTTTTTTTGTCTTTGATTGTAAGATCAAATTCTTGAAGTAAAAGGATCCATCAAATTAAGCGTGACTTAGCATCCTTTTTAGCAAAAAGGTGTTGAAGAGCAGAATGGTCATGTAGACCATGATGTGGGAAGCAATCAATTAAGATCGAAACTTCTCAAGCGCAAATATGAAAGCTAAAAGTTCTTTTTCGGTGGTCGTATAATTGAGTTGAGCGTCATTCAAGGTCATATTAGCGTATTAAATGACGTAAACGATTTTGTTGATGAGTTGTCCTAAGATAGCACCAACCGCGAAGTTAGACGCTTCACATATGATTTCTAAAGGAAGTTCCCAATTGGGCGAACAAATTGTCGGGGCTGAAATGAGTTCGTTTTTAAGACGTTCAAAAGAAGCGACATATTCAGAGTTAGATTAGAATGGAATGTCCTTTCCTAGAAGAGTAGTCAAAGGATGAGTGATTTTGGCAAAATCTTTCATAAAGTGTCGGTAAAAGCCAGCGTGCCCAAGAAATGAATGAATGTCCTTAACATATTTTGGAATGGGTAGTTTTGAAATAATGTCAACTTTCACTTTATCTACCTCAATGCCATTATTTGAAATTACATGTCCAAGGACAATGCCCTGTTTGACCAAAAAGTGGCATTTTTTCCAATCAACGTTAAGTGTTTTTCTTTACATCGATTTAAAACAAGTTCAAGATGACGTAAGCAAGAGGAAAAAGAATCGCCGAAGATCGAAAAATCATCCATAAAGACTTCAAGAAAGCATTCGATCATATCAGAAAAAATTCCAACCATACATCGTTGGAAAGTCGCAGGAGCGTTGCAAAGACCGAAAGGCATATGTCGATAAGTAAAGGTACCGAATGGACATGTGAAAGTCGTTTTATCTTAATCTTCGGGAGCGATTGGAATTTGGTTATAACCGGAATAACCATCAAGAAAACAGTAAAATTCGTGACCGGCTAAACGTTCGAGCATTTGGTCGATGAAGGGAAGAGGAAAGTGGTCTTTACGCGTTCCAGCATTCAAATTTCGATAATCGATGCAAACACGCCAATCCGTTTGAGTACGAGTTGGAAGAAGTTCGTTTTGGTCATTTGCGACAACAGTGAGTCGGGACTTTTAGGTACAACGTGAATGGGGCTAACCCATAAGCTATCAGAAATGGGGTAAATTATACTATAGTCAATAAATTTAAGAATTTCTTCGTGAACTACCTCTTTCATCTTAGGGTTAAGCCTACGTTGCGCTTCACGAGTGGGTTTGGCTTCATTGGTTAAGTGGATACGATGTTGAACGATTGCGGGGCTAATTCCCTTGATGTCAGAAATAGACCAATCGATTGCATCTTTGTTTTTAGAAAGAAGAGAAATTTCTTGATCACGATTTAAATTTGAAGAAATTGTGACAGGACAAGTTTCGTTACCACTTAAGTAAACATACTTAAGGTGATCAGGAAGAGGTTTAAGATCCAGCTTTGGTGGTTTCCCAATCAAAGAACTTGGTAGAGATTTGGACTCAACTGAAAGCAATTCAAATGAAAGCGTGTGTTCGACTTCATTAGGAGCGCCTTGGAACAGTTTTTCGTACTCAGCCTCATGCTCGTCATTAAGGTCAATCAATTTGTTTTTGGAGTTCTCGTGAATGGCATGAACTTCCAAGTTTTGGGCACATGATTCATTCGAACGACTTCCAAGATTGAAAATATTAAGATCTAAAGTCATGTTTCCAAAAGAGATTTTCATTGAACCATTGAAACAATTTATTAAAGCATTTGAAGTAGCTAAAAAGGATCGACCTAAAATCAATGGAATCTGACTCATGTGATTATTGACAGGTTGAGTTTCTAAAACAATGAAATCGACAGGGAATATGAATTGACCAACTTTGACGAGTACATCCTCGATTTCTCCAACGGGTTTCTTAATTAAACGATCAGCAAATTGAAGAGTTATTTTCATTGGTTTAAGTTCACCCAAACCAAGTTGTTGATAAACGGAATATGGAATCAAATTGACACTCGCAGCTAAATCAACTAGTCATTTGTTAATTGTTTTATCTCCTATCGTGCATGAGATCGTAGGGCATCCGGGATCTTTGTATTTGATCGGGATCAATTGGGCCAAGACTTCGCTAAGTCTGACGGCTAAGAAGACATTCTTGGGTACATAAGTGTGTCGTTTTTGGGTGCACAAGTCTTTGAGAAATTTAGCATAGGTGGGGACTTGTTAAATTATGTCAAGAAGTGGGATGTTAACTTTCACTTGTTGTAAAATTTCCAACATCTTTTCCATTTGGTCAGAATGTTTCTTTGGTCGAAGACGATGAGGAAATGGAATGCAAAACTCAGTAGGTCGATCGACTTGAGTTGGAGCAGAACTAGACTCGGAATTTGAATCAAGATCATTCATAGTTTTAGAAGAGTAGAGAGGAACACTCGGTAAGTTATTTGGATTTTCAACTTGATTATCGATTTTCTTACCAGATTGTAAAGTTGTGATAGCATTCAACTGACTTTGAATGCTATCCTGGGTGACATAAGCCTAGTTTGGATTAGGATTTTGACACTTGGGGTTTGGAATGGGTTGACTCGGGAAAGTGCCTCTTTCCCATTCACTTATGGAAGTGGATAACTGACTCATTTGCATTTCAAGTTTAGAGATTGACTGACTCGGGTTTTGCATGTGTGAAGTCAATAGGTTTTGTGGATTTCTATTTGATTGGAGATTTTGAATCATTGCTTTAGTCAATGCCTTGAGACTTTTCTCAAGTGATGTCAATCGTTTATCGTCTTTGAGAACAAAAGATTGTTGAGCTTGATTTTGAGAAGGTGGCACAAGATTTTGGTATTGAGTTTGTTGAAAGGGAGGATTCAAAGGATTATTCGAAAATGGTTAAAAAGGGGGTCAAACCAAATTCAAATTTGCATTGTTTAGGGCTCAAGAGAAGTTAGGATGATTTCTCCAAGCCGATTATACGTTGAGGAGAATGGGTCGTTTCTAGCTTTGTTAAATGCGTTGAGTTGTTCTAACGAATGTGGGCATTGATCAACAATGTGGTAAGGATTGTTACATTTGTAGCATGAAGGCTGAGGTGCTTGAGCTTGATTTATTTGAGTTGATGAAAGGAAATTATCAAATTTGGTTAACATCGTCTAATTTCTCTTCTAAAGCCGTTGAAGATCCTACCGAATGAGCATTTGATTGGGAATAAATCGATTTCTCATTAGATCTTTCTCAATGAGCTGATTTTTCGGCCTAATTTCCGAGAAATTGCCAGGCGGCATCGTGATTTTGGGCTAGAAAGTTTTCTTGGCACATCGATTCAAGCATGGTTCGAGAATTATTTTCGAGTCCATTGCATAAAATTTGACAAAGAGTCCATTTTTCGAAATTGTGGCGTGGACATTTGATTAGAAGTTCTTTAGATCTTTCAAAATATTTTGCAAAGAATTCACCCCCAAATTGATGAAAATTAACGATTTAGGTTTGACTTTTGGATGTTTTTTCCGGGGGTAAAATTTCTTTAGAAAAACATTCACAAATTCATTCCAAGTTCCAATCGTATTTGAATGCAAGCTATACAACCATTTTTTTGGGATAATCGGTAAGTGCAAATGGAATTAACCTAAGTTTGATTCCATCATCACTTAGTTGTTGAAATTTCATGGTTGCACAAACTTGTTCAAATTTGGTTAAGAAAATATAACGATCATCACATTCAAGATTGCCAAATTTTGGAAGAGTATTTATGTGATTCGAATGAATTTCAAACTGGTTACCCACTGGGGCGGGAAATATGATGCAAGCAGGAATAAAAACTTGATCGGGGAAGCACCTATCCATAAGAGTTCGAGTGGTATTTTCTGCGACCACGGTTGAAGGAATGTTTGTTCGAGCTAAACGTGTAGTTGAAGGATCACGAGTCCAACTGCGCATACATTAGCGCAAAGAATAAGAGAAAACGATTAAGAACAAATTTGAGACGAGAATAGAAGTGATTTTTTTATAAAACGAAAATTGTTTTGAAAATCTTTTTTAGAGAGAAAAAGAAATACTCACAAAAGAAAATTGCCTTTTTTTATTTTGTTTTTTTTAAATATGGATGAACATAATGCAAATTACTTTTTTATAATTTTTCTAGAATTATATAATGACGGTTAGATTAATTTCAACAAAAGATTTCTCAGCCATTTAACGAACATGAGTTACCGGTGCACCATGAATCACCCTAGCAATGCAACCGAAGGTTTAAGTACCTTCAGAGGAACAACCGATATAATATTTGTGAATCACCATAATACTTATAAGCGGTTATTACTCTGCCATAGTCTAGACACCGAGAAATAATCCATTTGAAATAAACCAATGACACTCAAAATATAATGAAGTCCTTAGAAAATAAAAACAAAACTAAGATAAATGAATTTTTTTTCAATCATAAAATAGCCACAAAATAATAAATTGCAGAAATAAAATTTTTACAAGCAAGCCACGGCAACTACACGAAATCTTTATAAGCAGTTTATATATATATATATATATATATATATATATATTCAAGCAGTAGCAGTTCATGTAGAGTTTAGAAAATTCTCACCTAGATTAGCAGTGCGTCTAGTGAAAGTGAGTATTGCTAGGGCGATCACACCCCACTTAGTATGCAACCGTTCCAACAATTCAAATTCTGCTAATTTCCAGTTGCCTGACCTCTGATTTTTATATTTTATTTTTTTTGAGTTGTTTCTTGAACTTTGTTCCTGCTGCTTGGGTTTATATATATATATATATATATATATATATATAGAAAAACAAGAAAACAAAAGAAAAACAAGAAAATTAGGACACAAAATAAAAACTTGGCAACAAACTAAATCTACAGACCCGAAAGCACCCAAAAAATAGCAGAATAATCAAGCCAAGCGCAGACTCAAGTTTTCCATGAACAAAGGAATCAGTCACACGCAAAATCAACTCCCCAAATATAAAAGGATACAAACCTAATAAAATAAATATGCACAAACCCCAGTAAAGGCTCTCTTCAAATTGCATTTGGAATTCTCTGTAAAAAAAATCTCGGGTCCACTTTTTATTTTTTTATTTTTTTTGGAAATCAAATCGACTTTGAATTCTCTGCCCATTAATTCTCCATCCAATTAAGCATCTATCAATTTCAATTCCGAAACTCTAATTAGTCCTTAAATCAAACACCAGACCAAAAAGAAAAATTAACTTATGCTCCACTTGTTTTCTTCGAGATTGTTATAGGTCCGAACTAGATCAATTCAGTTTCTTTTGGGGTTTCGAACTTGCGAGTTTTGAGAAGGAATTATGGTATGGTTTATTAGGGAGGAAGTGGTTTACTGTATAGGTAACGAAGTGGTGGTGTTATGGCAGAGGGTGGATGAACGAAAGTTGGTGATGAGTTGTTCAGGAGGTGATCGAATTGGTAGGTGGATGAAGGAGAAGGGTTTTGCGTATGGAGTTGTGTATGGAGTTTTGTTGAAGTCAGTTTGTGTGTCGCTGAAGCGATTTTGGGGAGGAACTCTTGTTAAGCTTTCAGGTGAGGAGGCGTCAATCATGAGGTGTTTGAGGTGAGTTCGTGTTTGGAATTGTTGGTGCGGTTGGTGAGCTTGATGCCTGAGTGGTTTCTTTGGAAGAGAATTGTGTGATGGGGGTCTGTGGGGACTATCTGCTTGCAGTTGGGATGGAAGTGGATGGAAAATGTATTGCGGTAGAATAATGAAATGTTTGCAACTGTCGAAGTGAGAAGTAGTTGCCTAGTTTAAGTTACTTGAAGGTGTGCAGGAGGGGAATGGTTTATGGCCACATTTTTGATAAGGCAGTGTAGAGAGCTGCTTGAACTGGTGTATGTGTGGGTGGCCAAGTGTGGATGGTAGGTGTTGAAGTGATCGGCACTCGTGGTTCTGTAATTGGGGTATTGTGTGAGAAGGCAGCAGTATGGCTTTAAGGCTGAGAGTTGTAGGGTTTGACTGTGATTAAGGAAAATTCAGTGGTTTTTTTTAGGTGATTAAAATGGAACGTGAAGGAAGAAGGTGTTTTTTTTGGATTGTTGACAAACAGTAGTCTGGGTTTTGGATTCGAGTAGTTGTGGAGATGACTTCGAGTGTTGGCTTGAGGGAAGGAGGTTTGGGAGAGGACTTAAAGGCAGTGGATTGTGAAGAGGACAGTGGTGTTTTGGGTGTTTTGAGATGCGGGGGTAGAAAGATGGCAGTGGTGAATGATTTTATAAAAAGATTGGATTTGTGATCTGGTTAGAACGTGGATGGAAAGTTATGGCAATGGATGTGATCGAAGGAGAAGACAGAAAACAAAAGGAGAAAGAAACCAAAATAAATTTATATATTCTTTTATTTTTATTGTAATCAATTGTAAAAGAAGAGAAATTTAGAGAAAATTTGAAAAGAAATCAAAGAAAGGAAAGAAATAAAAGGGAAAATGGAAAGATTTTTTTATTTGTATGTATTGAAAATGAAATGAAGGTGGAAAGAAATAGATGGCAGAAAGGAAAGAAATAAATGAAAGAAAGGGAGCAAATTGTATTGAAAAAAGGAAAGAAATTGAAAACAAAAGGCAAGTGTTGTTTTTTTTTAAAGAAGAAAAACACAAATACACATAGCATAAACAAACAACGCACAGTTCAATACACACACAAACACAAGAAAATAAAATAAACACAAGTTTTTTTTTATGAAGACTAAAGAAAAATAAACACAACTAAACTAAGACAAAACAAGTACACAAAATACACACAATCTTTTTTTTTTTTAGAAAAGCAGCAAAATTAATCTGAAGAATAAAATCAAAATTAAACTTACTCCCCGGCAATGGCGCCAAAAACTTGTTCGCTAACGAGTATTTTATCGATTAGAAGAATCGTTGCGAAATTAAATAACTGCAAGTGCACGGGTACTATCGTAGTACGTGGCAAATACGAGTCGATCCACTGAGAAGGAGTTAATTTTATAATTTTACTCAATCAAATTAAACCAAATTTGAGTGAATTGTCATTAAGTACTAGAAACAAAAAGTAAACTAAAATATAGACTAAAACTATGAGATCAAAACCAATTTAGAGGCAACTTCACTTTTCTCTCTTTCAACATAAAACAATACAAATATCTCTCAATAATCTAAGTAAGATTAATTATGTAATTATCATAAGCATGACGTATTTGCGCTATTAATTAACACAAAACAAGTCATCAAGCTATAATACACAATTAATTTTTATGAAACATGACACTGAAATGAAACTAAAATCTAATTTAATTATGATCTATTTACTATTGGTTAGTAACATAGATCATCAAATTTCAACTTAAACCCCATTTTGTTGCCATAATCACATTTTTAGATGAAGAGGCAATTTGTTGTTTATGTCATAAACATAGCCTTAATGTAATGAAATGAATAAAAGAGGCTATTAAATGCAAAATGAAACACAAATACACAAAACATCTATTCTCATTAAACCCAAAAGAGATCATTCATAAAATTTATGTTGAATCTACATTAATGAGAGGAAAAGCTTCATCATCCCTAAATTGTAGGGGTTTAGCTCCTCATTTGTGGTATTATTTCAACACAATAGATTTTAGCATTGAAGAACAACAAAAATAGAGAGTGAATAATGAAGAAAAGATATTAAATACTAAATAATTGCATAAAACAAAGCTACACTACTTGCGTGAAAATAAATCTAAACTACTAACAATAAAAAGAGGGAGTATGAATAGACATAAACATTAAATAGGACATAAACATGACATAAAAGAAAGAGGCTTGGAAGCTATTTTTGTTTATTTGATCACCTACACTTTCATTTGCTAAAAAGATCTCCTCCAATACATGAAACAAAGGGATATATATACATGATCAAAAACCCTAAAACCCTAATCACTTTTCTTGGGAAATCCCCAAAATGCTCATTCATGAAGATTCTAATTGCCGTTAGCCACTAATAAGTCATGTAGAATGCATGAGGCCTTTTGTCTCATTCAATTAGTCTTTAATATGAAGCTTAAGAGCAAGTAGACTAGTTGAAAGATGTGGGCCTCCATTATCCATAAAATGAATTAATTCGTTACCTCCTTTTTTGTAAATGCAAGCTTTCCCTCATCTCTTCATGTGTATATATATCCTTTTAGCTCCAAAATTCCTACAAGGGATAATCACAAGGAACAAGTAAAAGATTTCACAAATTAAAACATGCACGAGTGACCACTATTTCCCAGAATAAGTGATGATTTTGAAAATATTTAAAAAATGGTTTGATCATATAAAATACCCAAAAATGTTTATTTATTCAACTAAACAATAATAAATATGTGAATATAAATGTGCATTTTTACGTGCGCATCACGACCACTTATTTTGTAACTGACCTGACCCACTCCTTGGTACTTGGCCGACCCACTTCTGCCTCCATACGGACCGACCAGAACCTATGCCTAAGTATTGGACCAACCGACCCTGTTTCAAAAACCCGACTGACTCAATTTCGAAGGCTCGACCGATCTACCTTATTTCAGAAGATTGCTTCCCCAAGTCACTTGTGCACGACTGACCAGGGCTCATGCCTGACCCGAACTACTGCTCGACCGACCGACCCGGTATTCCCCATGCATGGCCGACCACTTCCACCGACCGAACCCCATTTGTACGACCGAGCCCTCTTTTGTACTACACTTGTACTTCTCTTGTACTATGCTCGACCCGTGGCTTATACGCTCGACCCAAAACCTGAACAGACCACGTTCACCTCCGAATTAGGCCAAAACTTCGCCAAAGGACAAATCCGATGAAATATACTCCTCTAATTCTCCCAATGTGACCACAAGCATGTCATGAAATCATTAACAACATGAATATGACGATTTCATCAAAATCATACATTTTCACCAAAATCATAATAAATGAACATATGATCTAAATTGCGGATCTAACTTGCATAAACATATAAAATAGCATAGGAATTACCGGTTTAAACTTGCTAAATCAAATCTTGTAGTGATTCATATGAAAATGAGCTTACCCAGGTATAGATCTACCAGAAAATGCTTGAAATTGATGGAAAACATGACCAAACATTCATATACTTGATTGAATCCATGAGAGAGATGCATATCACTCACCAATTCTCCAAATCAAAGCAAAAACAATGAATTAAGATTTTGGGCAGCAAGGAATTGGATCCAAACTCCTTGATTCGATGAACTCTCCCTTGCAACGGTGTATATCTAGCCTCAAATGGTGTAGATCTTCGATTTCCTAAGCTTTAATGGTGGAATGATGGAGGAATGAAGGATCCCTTAGCTCTTCCAAATGAGAGAATAGGAAAAGTAAACTATTTCCCATACCTCCCACCCCCTATTTATAGCCTTCCACCAGCCCACTAATGGGCATCTTCAAATCAGCTCATTATGGCTTAAAAACCTTAACAACCAACTGTTAAACCTTTAAACAACGATTCCTCCCAAACCGTTGAGCCAAATCTTTTATGTAACCACTCTAAGGAAAGCCAATCATCATTTCCTTTCCAGTGGCACATGTCTCACCACCTGATTCGACCTGAGTCAAAAGTTAGGCCCCGTACAAGACTGATAGGGGGGAAATGATCACGAACAAAATTAGTAAAAATTATGGGCATGTCTCACATCCCCATAAGCAACATATTAAAATATGGGAATGATCCAACCTATAGGGAATAAAATAAAAATATTTTATGATCCTCTAATACGTAAAAGAAGGGTTGTTACATTCTTCCCCCCTTAGGAATTTCGCCCCCGAAATTCCAAGCAAACATAAGCAAGCACAAAAATTCTGCATGCCTACCACCCATGAAAAGCGAATTCTATCATCCAAACTAGCAACCATTAAGCCATGAATCCATAGCCTTATCCTATCACGTGGAATTCTATCAAACAACAACAAGATACAACGATAACATGACGTCAAAGGGTCCTACCGACGAATGTTCTGGATGAGTCGCCTTCATGCTCTCTTCCGTCTCCTACGTATAATCATCGCCCTCGTCACTTCATTATACCTTGACTAGCTTAACTGTCTCTCCTAAGATGTTTCGTGTCATTCCCCACAACACGGAGTGGCTTATGAGGTTTCTTAAATACAGTCTCGAATTCTAGGTCTTCGTACTATTTTGGAGATACCACCACAATTGAATCATGCATGAACTTCTGTAGAAATGACACATGGAAAACATTAAGCACACTCGACATCTTCTCTAGTAACTCCAATCTATATGCGAGCTTTCCAATTCGCTCAACTATTGTAAACGGTCCAACGAGCCTAGGAGCTAACTTTCATTTATTTCGGAATCGAACCACATGCTTTAATGGTGAAATATTCACAAAAACCATATCGCTTACGTCGAATTCCAAATCCTTACCATGCTTATCAGCATAGCTCTTCTAACGGTTTTCGGCAGCCTTCATTCGTTGCCGAACAATCTCTATACAATCTGAGGTCTGTCTTATCTTCTCTGGCCTAAGTATCAACTTATCTCCAGTTTCTAACCAACATGCCGGAGAATTACATGGCCTCCCATACAACGCCTCGTATGGTGCCATCCCAATGCTAGACTGGTAGTTATTATTATATGCAAACTCAAAAAGATGTAGATAGTCTTCCCACGATCCTCCAAAGTCCAACACAGAAGCCCTCAGGAGATCTTCCAAAACTCGATTGACCCTCTCGGTTTGACCATCAGTTTAGGAATGATATGCTATACTAAAAAAACTTGGTTCCCAAAGCTTCTTGCAAACTTTTCCAAAATCCACTTGTGAACAATGGATCTTGGTCGCTCACTATGCTCTTCAGGATACCATGGAATCGAATTATCTATTTCACATAAAGTTCATCCAACTTTGATGTCGTCCTAGTCGACTTTATAGAAATGAACCTTGCACTTTTGGTCAAGCGATCCATGATGACCCAAATCCCTTTGTTTCCTGCCCTGGTTCTAGGTAGTCCATCGATATCTGCTCCCACTTCCATGTAGGAACTTCCAATGGCTAAAGCAGTCTACTCGGCTTTTTATGTTCAACTTTCACCAACTGATAGTTCATACATTTGGAAATGAACCTTCCACAAAATCCACAAGTGGGTATGTGTTTACATTAGGAAATGGAACAATCTCATGGAAATCATCCAAACATACTTGTATAGCAAGGTTAATAATGGAATCGGAGTTCATTGCTCTAGATAAAGCCGCAGAAGAAGTTGATTGGCTTAGGAGTTTCTTGGAAGACATTCCAAATTGGGAAAAACCTGTACCTCCAATATGTATACATTGTGATAGTCAATCTGCTATAGGAAGGGCTAAGAATACATTGTATAACGGTAAGTCTCGACATAGTCGTAGCAGACATAAACCAGTAGACAACTTCTCCCTAATAAAGTTATCAGTATAGACTATGTAAAGTCAAAGGATAAAATAGCGAATCCACTAACAAAAGGCTTGCCAAGAGAGAAAGTTCAAACCTTATCGATGGGAATGGGCTTAAGACCTATGAACAAAAAGTTTTCTGAAACTGAAACCCCGCCTAATTGACTAGAGATCCCAAGACCTAGGTTATGAGGGATAACTAAATTTAAGATAAACTTGATGGCACTGTTAAATACAAACCATTCCTATGAGAAGTTATTGCACAACCCGTCGGAGAATAGCATAAGCTTCGCTTTTAATGATGTCTATACTGTGGTGTTATAAAGAACCAAGTGGGGTATTATGGGATACTCTTTATAGAATCACCTATGTGAGTGCAAAGGCGCCGCTTCAAGAAGAACTGTAAGGTCGAATTCTTCATGCACTCTTGAAACCATTGCGGTGTTCATGGAAAAAACGAACACAAACAGAGAACCAATGAGTTAAAGAACATTTATCATGTGTATCATTGTAGACTTACACAAATGACTTATAGTTCAGAGATAGTCTAGTCCACTGATTCTCCAGTTAGTTATAATGATAAAACACTAGGGAAAGTTCAAGACCTCTATGCTACTTTTACCGATATGATAAAAGTTACACAAAAATTTCAGAACAGATTAGGAAACCACTCGTTCATGTGGGTGATTGTTGGGAGAATGAATAAGTGTTTGAGGCAAACTAAGCCCCACATCGGGAAAATTTGTGTCTTAATTCACTACTTATACTAAGGCATGATATACTATACCAAAAGAAAAGAAGAGATGGGAGAGAAGAGGCATTGGCATGAACTATGGCATGATAAGCATTCACAATAATATTTAAAGGTCAAAAGATAGGGCCTTGGGCCTTGGGGCTCTTCGGGTCTCGTGATCATTTGGGTCTCCGAATGCCGCTGCATTATGAAACCGTTATATTTTTTAGATCGACCGCGCAAATACCAACGGAAATGTCTGTTGGTAAAGGGTTGCAACCTTTCCAGTAGTCATAGCTATTGCAGTTCAAACAGAAGCACCTATTCATGAAAGGATGCCTTATTCTAGACTATATATAGGCTTGCGAAAATAAAATCAAAAGTCAAGTTTTTCCTGATTTCTCGACTTTGTTTCTTCTTCATCATTGCTCTGTTCTGCAATAAACAAATACAAAAACTAACTTGCGTTCATTGAAACTCTGCGATTGTAGCGCAACATCGCGGAGAAAGATCTGTTTCACTTTTGGGAGACGATTGCTCGATAGCCTTATGCACCTGTGACGGCCCACCCCGCACCAGCCGACATTTCCCATGAAAGTGCGTTGTGCCAATGTCCAACGAGCATGGGACGATCGCCAAAGAAAGAAAAAGAAAAGAATTTGAACTAACAAGGAACCTATAGAATGTCTCACAGCGCATGGAATAAAATATAATAATAACATACTTTGACATAAACTGGCGAAACAGCGCATAAGCTGAAAACTAAACATCATAGCAGCGGAAAATCCAAATATAGCTTATGTTCCACATCATCATTATTACAACTTTTGAAAACTGTCTCTAAAGCAAAGTAAAGGAAAGTTACACTACTAATGCCCAAAGTAGTGACCAGCAGCGACACAGGGAGAATATCTATATATATCATACGTGGGAGCCTCCAACTCGTCTCCGATACAGCTACTCGTGCATACCACCTAACATGTCTCCAGTCTTCCCGTTTAAGAGCACCCAGAGTAATAAGAAGAGACATAAAACTCTGGGTCAGACAAAAGTCTGGTATGAGCGATAAACAGCAAAACAGAACAATAACAGGTATATTGAACCTGGACCTGCAACCAAAGAGTTAGCGCAACATACCGCTCAATACTCTAAGGTGCCACTAAACATAAGGTGTAAAGAATACGGGGGTGGGGGTGTGCACGACATAGTGATGGCAAACAATCAATCATAGCAACCATCCTCACATCTCTCACTCAGTGCGTAAAGCATACGATGTCCACCACTTTGATCACTAGACCCATCGAGGTAGTGACGGAGTCCGGCTTGTACAACTATTGCTACCACCAAGCTTGCCCTATGGAGTCACGACTAAATCCTTACAAATGACCCCACCTCATTGGTCCATACCAATAGTCCTACCTAGGCCACTGCGGCCCTGAATCCGTCCACATACCCCGCACTCCATAGTGATCCAAAGTTATAGACATCGATAACCCCTTTGCACACGTCCCGCAGCAAAGCCCAACTCATGAAGATAACTCGTTGATTCCCAACTGGACATGGACCCTGGGTTCTACTTCCTATTTGGACTTCCTTTGCATCTCGGGTTTTGGTCGAATTGGAGTTGGCCTTCAAAAAAGTCGTCACGTAGTAGTAATAGCACCAGTCCAGTTCGGTTCGAATATGCATAGTGCTCCAGTCATCATCGGTTCGGTTCGGTGCAATGCTTCATAGTATGCTCCTGGATGCGGCTCGATTCGGTGGTTCTCCTCCTTCAGATGCTTGTTCAATTTGGTGATTGCACTTAAATCCTGGTTCGAGGCACTTTGCTCCGGTTCGGTTCGGTGGTCCTTCATCCCCAGTCAATCCGATCCAATCCCATGTCCATCTTTAATCCAATTCCAACTCCAACTCTTATACAAATGACCTTCCTTTTTGCCAAGCTTCCTTTAGTGCAAAGTCCCGATCCAGATCGGATCCTCTTGCTCACCGATCCGAGCCCCCTAACCCGATCCAATCCGAAACCCTGCACTGTTTCCTGCAACTTTTACAGCGACGGTTTTACGCCATATGGCGGCGTTTTCGACCATTCTAACTCTTCTAATCAATCAAAAAACATACCATACAGTCATAGCAACTTAGAGAACTAACAATAAATACCAAAACAACAACTTAATAGGTTAAAACGGATCAAACATAGCCAAAATCCCATATTTTCCCTTAAACATGTTTAAGCAAAACTAATAATATGATTAGCAAAACTTAACCAAATTAACCAAATTTTCTAACAGAGGCCTAAAACAATATTTCAAAATTTATAAATATTTTTCCAGAATTTAATCATGTTTAAATTCTCTAATTAGCACTAATTACCCTTAATTAACCAGAATTAGTGAGGAACTATGCAAATCACTCACCCTAGCCACAACCAAAACATCAAATCTGAGATTATCCTCTATTTGGCGATGTTCCCAAGGCTATACAACAGCTCTACCTCGATTTTTGTGCTAATCCGCTTTGATTTGATGTAGATTTGGCTTAATTAGCGATTAGAAGGTGATTTGGGGTGTTTTAGCAGGTGGAAGCCATTACTAGGGTTCCAAGAATGAAAGTGGCGGCTGAAAATGTGTCTAAAGAAATGTTTTCTATCCCTAATCAGCCCCTATATACCCCTAATCCCGAAATCACTCAATGGGCCTAGCTGTTAACTACCCACTTAAGCCCGGTTAAACTGTTTTTCACCTCCTAAACATTGTTTCAGTCATATCTCCCCAAACGGTAAGTCCGTTTTTCACGTATGACCACTTTACAGAAAGGTAAACAATCATCCGGGTCTAATGGAAGTGTTTTCAAGTCAAAACTCCTTTCCAATCAAAAGTTACGGCCGAAACAAGATCAGCTAGGGGCAAAACGGTCATTTAAAAATCGGCAAAAATCATGAATGGGGGAAATGACCCCAATAGTCATCTCCCAAAGTTGCATGACCATACGACTTCGCATGAGAAAGAAAGAAATATTCTACAATCCTCTGATGCGTAGAATGCGGGTTGTTACATTCTCCCTCCCCCCTCCCCCCTTTAACAAATTTCATCCCCGAAATTCCGTATTCGCAAAACAAACAAAGGATCCTGCATGCCTACCAGCCATATACAACAATCAAACATGCAAAACAAACAAAACAAACCTATCTTAGCATGCGGAAAGACTAAATCGAGACTAAAATATTACTAGACAAAGAGTTCTGGGTACGTGTTCCTAATGCTCTTCTCTGTCTCCCAAGTACAGTCATTCTCATTCTCGCCCCACTGAACTTTGACTAGATTCACCGCTTTCCTTCGAAGCTGCTTCATATCGTTCCCAACAATACGTATAGGTCTGTGGTTCCCAACTGCCTCGGGTTCAACCTCGATATCGTCCAACTGATCAGGTGAAATAGCCATATTGGGTTTGTGCACGAATTTCCTTAACTGGGAAACATGAAATACGTTGTGAACTCCTGTTATCTTCTCTGGTAATTCAACTTTATATGTCAAATTCCCAACTTGTTCGAGAACTGGGAATGGCCCAACAAATCTTGGTGCTAACTTGCCTCTCCTGCCAAATCGAATCACGCTCTTTGGCAGAGAAATCTTAACAAACACCAAGTCGCCAATGGAGAACTTTAAATCTCTTCTCCTCTTATCAGCATAACTCTTATGCTTATCTTGGGCAGCCTTCATTCGCTGTTGAATAATCTTGATCTTGTCTGAAGTTTCTCTTATCACTTCTAGTCCAAGCACAAACCTCTCACCAGTTTCTAACCAACATGACGGTGAGTTGCATGGTCTTCCATACAAAGCTTCAAATGGAGCCATATCAATACTGGATTAATAACTGTTATTATAGGCAAACTTTACTAGATGTAAATGGTCATCCCATGATCCACCAAAATCCAATACACAAGCTCGCAAAAGATCTTCTAACACTCGATTCACTCTCTCTGTCTGTCCGTCGGTTTGAGGATGATACGTGGTACTGAGATGTAATTCTGATCCTAACGCCTCTTGTAAGCTCTTCCAAGATCCACTAGTAAACAACGGATCTCGGTCGCTCATAATGCCTTTGGGTATTCCATGAAATCTCACTACCCATTTCATATATAGCTCAGCTAACTTAGTTGCCGTTCTATTCGACTTGACGGGTATAAATCTTGCACTCTTTGTTAATCGGTCCATAATCATCAAAATGCTATCATGGCCCGATCTGGTCCTTGGTAACCCATCAATGAAATCCATTGAGACTTGTTCCCATTTCCATTCTAGAACTTCTAATGGTTGCAACAAACCACTAGGCTTCTTTTGCTCATCTTTAACCAGCTGGCAATTCATGCATTTGGATATAAACTTCCCAACGTCTCTTTTCATCCCTTCCCAGTAGTAGATCTGCTTCATGTCTGCATACATTTTGTTACCACCGGGGTGTATAGTCAGTTTTGAGTGATGGCATTTTCTAAGCACTTCATCTCTCAATCCATTGACATTGGGTACAACCAGTCTTCCATTCTTTCTAAGCCATCCATCTCGATCAAGCCCATACTCGTTCATCTCCTCATTGTTACCCATCTCTAACTTGGAGATGATTTCCAATAAGTTAGGATTGTCCCTCTAACTGGAACCAATCCGCTCAATCAAAGTGGGTCTGATCGTGAAACTTGCTAATATTTCTAGATCCAATTCGCACTTTGGTCTGAAATCATACCCAACGATGTACTCCAGTTGCTTCCACTCAAGAAACACAGCCCCTACACAAGCATGTCTTCTACTCAATGCATCAGCTACCACATTTCCCTTTCCTGGTGTATATGCGATATCGAAATCATAGGAAGCCAAGGATTCTAACCACCTTTGCTGTCAGAGATTTAGATCCTTCTGAGAGAATGTATACTTTAACGATTAATGATCGGTAAACAACTCGAGTCTTTCTCCCAAGAGATAATGTCTCCACATCTTCAATGCGAATACGATCGCTGCTAACTCCAAATCATGGGTAGGGTATCTTTTCTCATGCGGTTTCAGTTGCCGACTAGCATAAGCTACAACCCTACCTCCTTGCATCAATACAGCACCTAGTCCGGTACCACAGGCGTCCGTGTATACCGTCATTTCTTCATTCCCCTTAGGAATGACTAACACTAGTGCACATGTCAACTTGTCCTTTAGACTCTTGAATGCATTCTCACACTCTTCGTCCCAGACGAAAGCTTGATTCTTCTTGGTCAACTGAGTCAACGGTGCCGCTATCTTGGAGAAGTCTTGGATAAACTTACGATAATATCCATCTAATTCTAAGAAAGTTCTTATGTGTGTTGCATTCTTGGACGTAGACCAATCCTATATCATAGCCACCTTCGCAGGGTCCACGGCAATACCGTTCTCTGAAACAACATGGCCCAAGAATCTCACCTCCCTCCTCCAGAAGTGACACTTAGAAAACTTTACTTTCAATTGGTGTTTTCTCAACACCTCCATCACTATCCTCAAATGTTCCTTGTGTTCTTCCTCTGTCCTCGAATAAACAAGTATATCGTCCACGAACACAAGAACAAACTTATTCAACTGATCTCTGAATACCCTATTCATAAGATCCACAAAATACGCTGGTGCATTGGTCAACCTGAATGGCATGACCAACCACTCATAGAATCCAGACGGCGTCCGAAATGTCGTTTTAGCTATACTCTCAGCTTCCACTCTAAGCTGATGAAAACCTATCGCGAGATACAACTGGGAGAACACTCTCGCGCCACTCAACTGATCAAATAAATCATCTATCCGCGGTAGAGGATACTTATTCTTCCTCGTCACCTTATTCAATTCGCGGTAGTCCACACACAAACGAAGGGAACCATATGCCTTGGTAACAAACACAACTGGTGCTCCCCACTCAGAAACACTTCTTCTGATAAATCCCTTCTTCAAAAGATCGCTTACTTGCACCTCGAGCTCTTGCTGCTCCTTTGGTGCCATACGACGAAGTGGCATCACTATAGGTCTGGCAACTTTCACTAATTCAATACGGAACTCAATCTCTCGGTGTGGTGGAAGTCCGGTCACTTCCTCGAAGACGTCCGGATACCGGCTAGCCATGGGCACATCTGACAACTCATCATGCGGGATGTCGAGGGAATTTAGAAAACTAGCCATTACCCCATCACAAGGTAGATCACCAAACACTACCCTCCGCCCATGTAACACCCCACCTCCGCTAGGGTGGCTCTTGCAAGCACTCTGACTTTGGAGGGGCGTTTGAATCAGGTAAACATGCATAATGATATATCAAGGCAGAACAAGAACATATGTATATATGTAAACAGAGTAAATAAGATAAGTAAAACAGCGGAAGATTTCAAACTATTTCAAAACAAGTCTGGTACAACATAATGTCAACTTTCCAAATACACAAGTCTAAAAAAAACAACATCACTGAAAAACTGAAATACATAAGTACTATCCCCAAAATAAGTGATAACCATAGCTAGCTTCATGTCAAGACCGTACATGAGCTAAAATCCCACAAGCAAGCGATTAGAAATCCAAGCTAAGCTCCAATATTCCCACCCTGAGAACCTGGGGGGGAAACGGAAGAAAAGAGGCGAAAGAAAAACAGGTGAGTCAAAAAGACTGAGTAAGCCCTACTACAATCAATGTAAACTGATAAAGTTAACTGGCATGAGAAGCAGGGATGAACATAAGGATAACAACATACTAGCATGATGATTAGCTAACAAGGTAGATAAAGGTGTCATCGCATAATTAGGTTTAAGGTTTTGCACCACAGGTGTACTAGCAAACTAACATGACTTGAATAAACAAGTATTGATCCCTTGGCCCAAGCTTTGGCCCAATAACATGAAGTGACCCTAATACGAGGTCCAATAACATGAAGTGACCCTAATACGAGGTCCAACCAAACGGTCTAGTCGATCGGCTCCCTATAAGCCTAACTCGTCACGTGTTGGTGTCAATACGGCCCAAACATAATTGTAGTCAGACTGTGCCGGGTCTCCCGTCGGGTGTATCAAGCCCTAGGGTGTCAACCCCTGGACACCATAAACATAAGTGCACAGTCTAGATCTACTGGTACCCATGCTTGACTTCTCCAAATACGGACTACGTGCACGACCATAGTCCGTCCGGAACTACATCGGCGTACCACTCTGCCGTCGTTTTGGTCACTTACCTCAAGTCCAGTAATCGTGCCCCCACCCTAGCCTAGTCCCTAGGGTCGTAATGATACAAACTTGGGATTACTGCTGGAGTGGACCCCCATTGCTAGGATTTTCTAGTGGGTTAAGTACGGTTTAACCCTTTTGCTAATCATGGTTTAACTTGGTTAAGTGTAACGATGAGTTCACGACTTAACCCTGTTTAATCTACCAAGCCCAAATTGGTTAAGTATTAAGTGGACCATGACTTAACCCTAATCATGAGGCATTAATTAATTTAATGTGCCTTAACCTCTCACATTAGACCTTGTTGTGGTTACTAGTTAAGCCGGGCGGGTCCGGGTAGCTTTACACCACAACTTGGTCTAACCTCGGGTTCAAGGTACAACATGACCAACTTCTCACATTGGGTCTTATTGTTTGTAGCAACTAGTTAAGCCGGTCGGTTCCGGGTAGTTTTACGCTACAAACTTAACCCAACCTCGAGTTGGTCACACTTATATTTTCTAAGTGTCATGTCCATCATGTTTTCAAAACATATTACAAGTTTTCAAGCATTTTGGGTAGACCTAACTTAATAGGTAAATTCCCAATGGGTAGACCTAACTTAATAGGTAAATTCCCAATCTTATGTTTTTATGTCTTTTAAGTTTACCCAACCCCAAACGCAATCCCATCGCTTACATATCGCAATAGCGCATAAAGGATAGAAAGAGGGAACTTGGCATAATCATGACATAAAGGTGTTGAAGCCACAAGTTTAACATGGTGGCATATGAAATGTACATATGTTCATATACTTGCATATTACATTTTTAGGCCTCAAAAGCATGCATAAAACCAAACTTAGCATATTGGTGATACGTGGTGATAAATGACATGTAGAAATGGCCATAAGTTCGCATTTAGCCTCACATGCAAGTTATCATAAGGGATATGATAACTTACATGTTGCCAAAATGCAACCTTTAGCATAAAGCTTGAAGCTTTAAGCTCATAAACCCAAGATAAGCTTGCATAACATGATAACATGAGCAAAATGATCAACCCAAACTTGCATAACATAACTTGCATATCATATGGCAAACTTGCATATCATAACATAGCAAACTTGCATAACATAACATGATAAACTTGCATATCATAACATGGCAAACTTGCATAACATAACATGATAAACTTGCATATCATAACATGGCATACTTGCATAACATAACATGATAAACTTGCATATCATAATGATCAAACACAACTTGCATCATTCATTAACTTTAGAGTTTAAATATGAAAGTAGAAAAGGGCTTACAATGCTTATGAAGACACAAAAATATGACAAAGCCCTTATGCAATCAATTAAACCCAAAATGCAAGCTCCAATAGAAAAACCCTTGAGCAAAAATGATCAAAACCCTTGCTTTATGATGTAAATATGGAAACTTGACTTGAATGCAAGCTAATGATGCTCATACAAGCTTGAAAACACTTGTATGCATGGAAAATCTCTCATAAAAATTTATTTAGGAATTTTATGAAGAGAGTGGTGGCCATGAGAGGAATGATTTTGCCATAGTTTAGTTGTATGAATGAATAATGATGATTTAGGGTTAGGTTAGGGCCTTATTTATAGAGAGAAGGATTAGTTTTAGCCTTAGGATTAAACCCTAGTTCCAATCTCAGCCCTCAAAACCGAATCTGGCCCCCAAACTCAACACAACTCCAAAATGGTGCACCAGGTAAAACTGCCCGGCTGAACCAAGTCGACACCCAAGTCGACAGGGCTGTCGACTTGGGCCTAACCATGTCGACTGCCCAGTCGACAGGGCTGTCGACATGGGTGGTCTGGCGGGAAGTTTCCCGCCTGCACCCACTTGCCCTAATTTCCAAATTCAAACTTGAATTTGAAATCTGTTTTTACTTTGAAATTTTCTGAAAACTTCGTTGGGCCTTAATCGGGTCATACGGACTCCGATTTTCGAAAACTCGGACTCTATTTCGCGTATTTTTTCGAGATGAACGCAATGGCATAGCCCGTTTCCCTTGATTCAGATTTATAAATTAAATTCTGCCTCGATTTATGTTATAACAGGTTATTGAAAATACGGGTTGTTACAGCCCATCATCCGCTCTAACTGTCACCAAAAAGCCCTCACAGTCTACCACCACCTCATATCTTTGGAGCCAATCGACTCCCAAAATAATGCCAAACCCAATAAAGCCCAAAACAAAGCAATCACAAACAAACATGCATCCATGACTCGATAAGACCACATTACGACAAATCATGCTAAGGCTAGTCGAACCACCAATTGGGTTCATCACTGCTGAAGGTCGATCGACTATCTCGGGTTCCAATCGCAACCTATCTACCAGGTCACTAGATATGAAGGAACGACAAGCTCCGGTATCAAACAATACTCGAACAGGAACATCACAAACAGAAAGCATACGTTGAATGAGACATTCTTTCCTTTCTCCGCCGCAGTTGGGGCATTCGACGAAGAAGGGACATCATCGATAGCATATGCTTTCACAATCTGCTTTTCTTTAGGGGGTTGCGGACACTTATCCTTGTGATGTCCCACTTGGCCATAGTTGAAGCACTTCCTGTCCGCTGGCTTGGCCCGACATTCTTTGGCATAGTGGCCTTTCTTACCACAGCTGAAGCACTCAACATCTTTCTTATTCTTTTTCTTCTGGCCATCCTTGGTCTGATTCTGCTTTCTCTTATTCTGAGAACCATTCTTGCCTCCACCACCTGCTTGCGGCTTTGGCTCCTCTGCAGATGCAACCTCAGTCTTCGACTTAGGTTATAGACTCTCTGATCTCAAAGATTTCCCCACAATCGATTCAAACGTATCATCGATGTGGTTAATAAGCCTTTCCCAAAAGTACTGATCTAAGCATGTTATGAACTTTTCATTTTTCTTCTCGGCAGTATCAATAAGGGACAATCTCCATATTTCGATAGAGTATCGAACTCTGCAATGTACTCCGAGACTGCTCTACCATTCTACTTAAGCTCCAGAAATTTCCTAAACAATTCTAACTTCTGGGCAGCTGGGATGAACTTATCACTGAATCGGGCCTTAAACTGATCACATTTAACTTGATCCTCTGGAGTAACTGCCTTAATAGCATTCCACTAATTCATCGTCCGTCCATGCAGCTGACGGGATGCTAACTTTCTCTTCATCGCATCCTCGATACCCAAGTCTTCGAAGATACGCTCACAGCTATCCAACCAATCTTGAATATCCGTGGCTGATTCCGTTCCGTGGAACGACTTTCCACCAAGGCTAGTGTAATCCTTGCATAGCTTGGCGAAATCGGCCCTAGGAGCCTGCACCGCTGCACCACCACCATTAGCAGCATTAGGAACTGCCCTCTGAACGTCCCTAAGCATCTCTCTCATGAAGTCAGTGAACATAGTCCTCATGCCAGGAGCATTCCCATTATTGGCTCCTCTACTAGCACCCCTCGTATATCGGCTCATCATTCAATTTGTAAAGAGGAACGACTAACCATCCTCTTTGTGGTATCAGTGCAGTGCGACTTCATCCTTAGCTATACTAATAATATATATATATATATATATATATATATATATATATATATAGCTTTTGAAAACCAAAATAATCACAAATACGCGTTCTCATATACGTATTATCTCTCTCTGGTGTCTTTCCCTAGGTTAACTACGCAACCTAGAGCTTTGATACCAAATGTGACGGCCCGCCCCTCACCAGCCAACATTTCCCATGAAAGTGCGTTATGCCAATGTCCCACCAGCACGGGACGGTCGCAAAAGAAAGAAAAAGAAAAAAACTTGAACTAACAAGGAACCTGTAGAATGTCTCACAGCGCATGGAATAAAATATAATAATAACATACTTTGACATTAACAGGCGAAACAGTGCATAAGCTGAAAACTAAACATCATAGCAACGGAAAATCCAAATATAGCTTATGTTCCACATCGTCATTATTATAATTGAAAAGTGTCTCTAAAGCAAAGTAAAGGAAAGGTAACTACTAATGCCCAAATAGTGACCAGCAGCGACATATGGAGAATATCTATATATATATCATACGTGGGAGCCTCCTGCTCGTCTCTGGTACAGCTACTCGTGCATACCACCTAACCTGTCTCTAGTCTACCCATTTAAGAGCACCCGGAGTAATAAGAAGAGACATAAAACTCTGGGTCAGACAAAAGTCTGGTATGAGCGAAAAATAGCAGAACAGAACAATAATAGGTATACTAAACCATACCTGAACCTGGACCTGCAACCAAAGAGTTAGCACAACATACCACTCAATACTCTAAGGTGCCACTAAACATAAGGTGTAAAGAATACGGGGGTGGGGGTGTGCATGACATAGTGATGGCAAACAATCAATCATAGCAACCATCCTCACATCTCTCACTCAGTGCGTAAAGCATACAATATCCACCACTTTGATCACTAGACTCATCGAGGTAGTGACGGAGTCCGACTTGTACAACTATTGCTGTCACCAATCTTGCCCCATGGAGTGACGACTAAATCCTTACAAATGACCCCACCTCATTGGTCCATAGCCAATGGTCCTACCTAGGCCACTGCGGCCCTGAATCCGTCTACATACCCTGCACTCCATAGTGATCCAAAGTTATAGACATCGATAACCCCTTTGCACACGTCCCGCAGCAAAGCCCAACTCATGAAGATAACTCGTTGGTTCCCAACTGGACATGGACCCTAAGTTCTACTTCCTATTTGGACTTCCTTTGCATCTCGGGTTTTGGTCGAATTGGAGTAGGCCTTCATAAAAGTCATCGCATAGTAGTAATACCACCTGTCTAGTTCGGTTCGAATATGCATAGTGCTCCAATCATCATCGGTTCGGTTCAGTGCAATGCTTCATAGTATGCTCCTGGGTGTGGTTCGGTTCTGTGGTTCTCCTCCTTCAGATGCCGGTTCGGTTCGGTGATAGCACTTAAATCCTGGTTCGAGGCAGTTTGCTCCGGTTCGGCTCGGTGGTCCTTCATCTCCAGTCAATTCGATCTGATCCCATGTCCAGCTTTGGTCCAATTCTAACTCCAACTCTTATACGAACGGCCTTCCTTTTTGCCAAGCTTCCTTTAGTGCAAAGTCCCAATCCGGATCGGATCCTCTTGCTCACCGATCCGAGCTCCCTAACCCGATCTGATCTGAAACCCTGCACTGCTTCCTGCAACTTTTACGGCGATAGTTTTACGCCATACGACGGAGTTTTCGACCATTCTAACTCTTCTAATCAATCAAAAAACATACCATACAGTCATAGCAACTTAGAGAACCAACAATAAACACCAAAACAACAACTTAATAGGTTAAAACGGATAAAACATAGCCAAAATCTCATATTTTCCCTTAATCATGTTTAAGCAAAACTAATAATATGATTAGCAAAATTTAACCAAAGTAACCAAATTTTCTAACAGAGGCCTAAAACAATATTTCGAAATTTATAAATATTTTTCCAGAATTTAATCATGTTTAAATTCGCTAATTAGCACTAATTACCCTTAATTAACCAGAATTAGTGAGGAACTATGCAAATCACTCACCCTAGCCACAACCAAAACACCAAATCTGAAATTATCCACTATTTGGCGCTGTTCCACAACAGTTCTACCCCGATTTTTGTGCTAATCCGCTTTGATTTGATGTAGATTTGGCTTAATTAGCGATTAGAAGGTGATTTGGGGTGTTTTAGCAAGTGGAGGCCTTTACTAGGGTTCCAAGAATGAAAGTGGCGGCTGAAAATGTGTCTAAAGAAATGTTTTCTAACCCTAATCAACCCCTATATACCCCTAATCCCGAAATCCCCCAATGGGCCTTGTTGTTAACTACCCAATTAAGCCCGGTTAAACTGTTTTTCACCTCCTAAACCTTGTTTTAGCCATATCCCCCAAACGGTAAGTCTGTTTTTCACATATGACCACTCTATGGAAAGGTAAACCATCATCCGGATCTAATGGAAGTGGTTTTAGGTCAAAACTGCCTTCCAATCAAAAGTTATGGCCGAAACAAGATCAGCTAGGGGTAAAACGGTCATTTAAAAATCGGCAAAAATCATGAACATGGGAAATGACCCCAATAATCATCTCCCAAAGTTGCATGACCATATGACTTAGCATGAGAAAGAAATAAATATTTTACGATCCTCTGATGCGTAGAATGCGAGTCGTTACAGTGCCGTAGAGGGAGCAATTTTGTTTCAAGGGAACATCATTCGATGTACTCGGACATTTATCAGTATTTTTTTTTTTTTACTTTCTTGCATTCTTACTGTTTCAGATAATTCCCTTGCAAAACTGTGATTGATAATTGTTGTTGCAAATTGCAATATCGTTGAATCAATACTGCTCACGCTTATAAGCATTATTGTTCATAGAAACAGTGTTCTCCCGTTTATGTTGATTGGTTCTAACAGCCGTGGCTCCCTATCTTCAGCAAATCGCCAATTATCAACCTTGTCCTAATTTCAGCAAATCAGCAGAACCGATTGCCTAACTTTAGCTAATAGGTAAAATCGACTTGCCATATCTTCATCAAATCAACATTTTCCTAGTTTCGTCTTCTTCAGCAAACCTGGCCCTAGCGTTTCTTTTGTATTCGCATTAAGCATGCTGAAATCGACGTTTTTTTCCCTTTGGTAGTCATATTATTTTCTCTTATCTCACTTTCAAGAAAAATTCTAATGCAAATAGGCAACTCAGCAAGCGTCCCCTCTATTTTCCCAAAAAAAAGGAAATTTTGACTTGCCCTTGTTTATAGAAACAAACTGAAATTGCCCTCGCATGCACTTGCAGTACGTAGAGGACAAAAAACAAATAAAACATAAATATAAACCAAAATTAAATTAAAGACATTTTGATCATTGAAAATTTTGATTAAAATGGAGAGCAACTCTGCAATTTGTTGAGTTGCAATAGAATCTTCCCACTCTCGAACCTAGGGGTGGATCATATTCGGTACCGAAACTTTATATTCAAAATCATAACCATACTGGCTTATATGGTACTAGAAAAATCATATCATTATCAGCTAAAGAAATCAATTACCAACAATTCAGTTCATGGTTGGTAATTGTTGGTAGAGGTCGTTACTACTAGTATGAGATCTTTTTGTTTACAATATTCCACGTTAAAAGATTAAATATTAAAATTGATTTTTTGTTAATATATCATTATTTATCTATCTTATTTTACGTAGTCAAATATACAAGAAAACATGCTGGATGAAGCTAAAATATCATATAAATTGTATAATTTCTAAGATATATGATAAATTCGCATTCAATCTTGTATCGTAGTAGTATTTTCCTAGGTATTTTATCAATCATTACATATTACAAGTTTGTGTTAGAGAATGGAGTTTTGATGACAACAACCATATATCAATATTAATTGATTATAAAATATATGCTAACACGTCTATCTGGAATATATATTTATATACTCACATAAGAACACATATGCAGGATTTATATACAGGAAATATTACTGAAGAATGTACGGTTTAAAGATGTTAGAGGTTCAGAATTCAAAGATATTTCAAGACTAATAAGTATTCAAGATTTCAAGAGTTCAAGATAAATATAATTATAGAGTCTAGATTATGTAAGACTCTGAATAACACTCCAGGTTCAAGTTTAAAATAATTTCAAATTCGGTTTTTCAAATTCTGTTTTCAAATTCCATCTTCAATCTTTTTCTTCTCTATTTTACTTTCTATTTTCATTTAATTTTAAACTTAAGTTTTATAGATTTATACTTTATAAGTTTTATAGATTTATATTTTATATACTTTATATTTATATAGTTTTAAAATCTATAATTTTATAAATATATTTTTATAGTTTATATTTTTGTTTTCATATGATTTTCTACTTTATAATATTTATTTATAACACTATATTTTAGAATAAGAATTTCTAGACTTATATTTATATCAAAACACTTGAAAAATGTTCAAATTTCAATTTTACACATATATATGTTGACATACATATATATATACATGTCGACATATAACTGTCATTTTTCAAAATTGAAAGTACGTGTCTTTTCAGCATTTGTGACGGTTTTGAAGCATGGCATCATTCACACACTATAAAAAAGGATTAATTTTGAATTTTTAATTACTTCTTCTCCATTTTCACTCTCTTTCATTACACCATTCTTTCTTATCATTTTTATGATTTTTACACCTATACTCTGCAAAATTCAATTGTGTTTTCATTGATCTTCTTCTCTCCGCACTCTCTACTCATTACTCTCTGAATAAAGTGCTATTGAAGAGTTATAGAGCTATTTGTAATTGTCTGGGTGGAATCGGTGGTATCCCTTGTAGCCGTGAAATCAAGGACGGGTAATCTGTGGTATCCCTTGTAGCCATGAAATCAAGGAAGGTATACTTAATCAAGTGTGTAGGTGGAATTGGTGGTATCCCTCGTAGCCGTGAAATCAAGCAGGGTTGTAATTGGATATTGATATAGTAATAAAACTCTACGCAAACCAGCGTTGCGTAGGACTAGATGTACGAGCAATTCCGAACCTGTATAAAATTCGGTGTGTTTTTTTCCTTTCTGCACTTTACTTTTGTTTATCTCTACATTTAT
The DNA here is from genome assembly GCA_030737875.1 of Allium sativum. Lineage (NCBI taxonomy): Eukaryota > Viridiplantae > Streptophyta > Magnoliopsida > Asparagales > Amaryllidaceae > Allium > Allium sativum. Next base: position 842,919,190 of record CM060926.1, read on the forward strand.
GTTTGATTCTGTGTCAGTGATTGTTTATGTGGTGTTTGATTCATATAGTTTATCACATAAGTTTTATATTTTGTTTAAATTCTCAAAAACACTATTCATCCCTCCCCTCCCCCCTCTAGTGTTTGTTTTGCCTTAACGATCCATTCCACATTCCCTAACAATTGGTATAAAAAATTCATAATCATATTTTAGAAAAAAATTAAATGGCAAATTTTGGAATATCTGTTAACACTAGTGTCAATTCATGCATTGTATCAATGTTGAAAGAGTCTGCACATAATTATATTGAAAAGTCATGTGATCTACTGAAATATTGTTCAATCCAGGAAAAGATGTGTTTTATGATTTTTGAATGGTTAAAAGTTGAAAAGATGGGAAAAGTGGTTGTTGGAAACTCAAATTCTAAAATGGTGGCTTTTGGAAATTCAAATTCTGAAAAGGTGACTGTTAGAAATTCAAATTCCGAACTGGTGTGTTACATGGTTGTTGATAATTCAAACTCTAGAAAGAAATTGGTGGAAATAAAAAAGGATAAACAAATATTGGATAGTGGTTATTCGAGACATATGACGGGAAATTTAGAACTACTCAATAATCTGAAATATGAAGATGGTGGAATGGTGGACTTCAGAGATAACTCTAAAGGATACATTATTGGAATCGGCAATGTCGGTAATTCTGAAAATCCTACTATTTCTGATGTTTTACTAGTTAGGAACTTAAAACACAATTTGCTAAGTATAAGTCAACTTTGTGATAAGGGTTATAAAATAAACTTTAAAAAGGATAAATGTTTTATAGAAGATTGGAATTCAAAAGTAATATTCGGAGGAGATAGAAAGAAAAATATTTATATATTGAGTATAAAAATCTCTAGCGATAACTTATGTCTTATGGCCAATACAAGTGACCCCTGGATCAGGCATAAGAGATTTGGTCATATACATTTCAAACACATTACTAGGATTTATAAATTAGATTCAATTAGAGGATTACCCAAAATGAAATTTAATGTTAATAACCTATGTGACGCTTGTCAACTAGGAAAATTAAAGAAAAGTTTATTTAAATCAAAAGAGAGAACTACTACCTCAAAGCCATTAGAATTAATTCACATGGATTTATTTGGTCCATCTCAAGTTCAATCGATAAATCATAATTGATATGTTTATGTAATAGTCGATGATTTTTCTATATTTACTTGGACTTTGTTTCTTAAACATAAGAGTGATGTTTTTGATCAATTTAAACTTTTTCTAAAAGAATTCAAAACTTATTATCACTAAAAATCAAAACAATATGAAGTGATCATGGAAAAGAATTCGAAAACGAAAATTTTGAAAAATATTGTAACAAAAAGGGAATAACCCATAATTTTTCAATTCCGAGAACTCCTCTAAAAAGTCGGTATATGACTTAAGCAAGATCAGTAATATGGATAAGCGGAATGTATGTGATAAACTAACTTGTATATTTACAATAGTTATGCAAATAAATATGAGATAGTGATATACCACAAATAAAAAGAAGTAAAGTAAAGTAATAAGGAAAAATCACACTAGGGATTTTTATACTGGTTCGGAGCACCGTCCTACGTCCAGTCCCAGCCTTCTATCTGGATTTTCACTAATCAACCACCTCGCTTCACTGGAGGAACAGGTATACAACACCCGAGTAGCCGAACGGGATTTCACGCCTCTATCGACACGAGGACTTCACAACTTGCCTCTTACAACATGGAGGACTTCAACACTTGCCTGATCACACATAGGATTTCAACTAATACAATGGCTTTTACTTCTGCTTTGTGTTCTTGATTCAACACGGATAGTCAACAGTTTGAGTACAATCTTCCTATAATCTGATCCTCGAGTATATACTTTGAATGCATAGATTTAAGAAGGTAGAATGCTTGTTGAATCAAATGATATTAAATTGATTCAAGGATTCAACAAGTATTTGAAATTTGGGGAGCTTTTTTTTTGCAAAGAATATGAAAATGCAATTCAGAAATTAGAGAGAATGTAGAATGATTTCGGTTATTATAAAATGATGAAATCATGATGTTTATATAAGAAATAAACAGTTGTAACCATTTGTGAAAAGTTACAAACAATAGTCATGATCGTTAGTGAAGAGAAAGAGGAGAACTCTTGAAGAAATGGAAGTGACTATTCGAAAAGTTGCCTCTGTTCGAAAACGGTCGACAGGTCAAAAACCACCCGTCGACTGGTTGAAATTAATTAAAAATTAAAACTGGCAAAAAATAGTCGTTAACAGATTAACCGGTCGACTGGTCCATTTTGGGCGGTCGACCGTTCTAATTTCTGTTTTAAAAACACAACATAATCGATCGACAGGTCCATTTTGGGCGGTCGATCGTTTTATGGCTGTGGACCGGAGTAGACCTGTCAAGCGGGTCGGGTCGGGTCATAAAAGGGTTGGGTAGAATTTAATCCGACTCGTTCCAAACATAAACAAACCCCACCCATTTGACCCGTTTAATAAACGGTTTGACCCGACCCGACCCATTTAATAAAAGGATCGACCCGACCCATTCAAAAATTCTGCCAATAAAAACTGCACATTTATATTATTATTAATACATAATAAAACAAAAAATTGCGACAAAAAATTAAAAGTCACATCATATATTGATCAATCATACATAAAAAAAATGAAAAACTGAATCATAAAATAAAAAAACTATACTGCTGATAGCAAAAACAAAAAATAATTTGAAGGTAATGCCAACATAATGGAAATATAGATTACAACATTGAAACTAAAGGGATACAACATTGACACAATTCAAATAAGAAACTCCATAATTGGATAAAAACAACATATCAAAGCAACCAAGATAAACTTGCACCAAACACTACAAAAACAGGAGCACTCATAAAACTGTAATGTATTTTAAAGTTCAGCAACAATTAAGCAGTCAGCTCATCAATTCAACAATCAGCTCATCAATTAGTCTTGAAAGTCCTTGATAACATACTTATTTGTAATCTGAAACAAAACAAACAATCAGCTCATCAATTCAACAATGTATAATAATATAAGCTTGTTCATAAGTGGTGTAATATGTTCCTACACTCTATCGAAACATTGATACATGTACAGGTTGTGTTGAAAATGAGATAATGTTTAATGATGAAGACAAGGCTAAAGGCAAACTTAAGGTTCACGTTCCTCTGCAGCCTAAGGAAAAAAGACAACACAATTTCTGTTGTTGGATGTTCCACTGCAAAATAGCATGTTTCCTACATATGAATGCCATGCAAACTACAAATGACTTGGAAATAAATTCATGTTTCCTTTAACCTATCATAAACCTTGTAAACTTTTGAAATTGAAATTCATGACTAGTATATAAACTACTAATATCTCTACTCATAAATTTCAAAACTTAAGAAAACATTACCGATAACTACTACTATATAAACTACTAGTATCGTCAAACTTAAGATAACATGCTATCAAGTTAACGTCTTCAGCTCTCAATTTATAAAACAGGTTTTGCACTTTATAAGGTAGATTACTTCAATTTCAAAACTGATATTGCAGAAACAGGTTTTGCACTTTATAAGCTGATCTCTGTTATTTCCCAAAAAAAGGGATGGTGCTTTAATATCGTTGTGATGCTAGTGTAAATTTCGGCGTTAAGAGTAAGAAACAAGTATCTAGTACTCAATGAAGAGCAAAGGGATGTGACTCATGTGAAATCTTAGACAACTTTTGTGTTTAAGGAATATTTATGAATACTACAAGAATCACATGCCTACAACTTCTTAATGAGTTCGAAGGTTACCAAAATCAATCCCATATATAACTGAACTGGAGATAAGAGTTAACGAACCTGTTGCTTAACTTCAAGCGGAGAGGCAGATAAGTAAGAGACCTTCCAATCCAAGTATTTACAGCTTATAAGTAAGAGATGGCATGCATGCTAAAATTAAACATTTGAAATGCATGCTCAAATTAAACCAATGTCGCAGCAAGAATAAACCATTTAATATTTCAGGTGTAAAAATATGCATGTCAGTACCTTATACGCTTATACTACGACACTCGGATGGAGTAGAAACTTCAATAAGTTGCTCGGCATCAACATGAAATTTTGAAATATCTTCATTTTCTTGTTAACTTCCGATGCAATAGCATTCCCATACAACCAATCACGCTTGCAGAGTAATGCTTCCACAATATCATCCTTAAGAGAGCTACGATAATCGTCTAAAACCCTTCAACTAATGCTAAATGCACTTTCGGAGGCAACGGTAGTAATAGGCACGGCTAGAACATCTTTCGCCATGAGTGAAAGAATAGGATATTTGAGTTGTTGAGATTGCCAAAATGAGAGAATATCCAATGGTAACTTACGATCCAACAACATATCTTCTAGATATAACTTAAGTTCCGAATTATGAGAACTTTCAGCAAATTCGTAATTTCTAAATACGTCAAATTCTTCCATTACATCGGCACATTCTTGGGAGTAAGGTCCCATAAACAAATCGCTACAATCTAATACTTTAGACCCAATTGCTTCACTGTTAGATTCCTTCTCTAACTTTTTTGTATACTCCTCATAAATACCTTTTAATTTTTCCTCTACCATCTCAACTCTATCACCATAATCATTTTCGTAAAGCTTTTTGTAGCAAAACTTGACAAAATCCATCTTATACCGGGGATCAAGAATGTAAGCAATGCAAAGCAATGTATTAAATTCACTCCAATATTTATTGAACTTTAAAAACATGCTACTTGCCATTTCAGACATAAAATCGTTAGCTCCCATACATTTTTGCAATGTGAACAAAACCATAACAATTTTTGGGAAAAACAAATTTGATGTTGGATACTTCGTTCTGGAAAATAAACAAGTGGCATTATAAAATACTTCCAAAAAATTAGCAATTTTTTTTGCTTTCATCCATTCCTCTTGCGTAGGACAATAAATATAATTCTTATCAGCAAGCTTTAAACGATTAAGTGCTTGTTTATAATATATAGCATTTTCTAACATAATAAATGTCGAATTCCATCTTGTTGGCACATCTTGACGCAGTCCTTTATTACTATTATCCAAAGAAAGATCCCCTATGCATTCTATAAAATGTTTCTTTCTTGATTGCGAACCTTTAATATACTTGATGCTTTCCCTTATATTACTCAAGCATGAAGCAATGCATTTTAAACCTTCTTGTACCATTAAATTTAAAATATGTGTTGTACATCGCACATGCGAATACTCTCCATTCTCCATCAAGGCTTTACGATATGTTAGGTGGTACTCTAATAGCTCTACAAATTTGTCATTGGAAGAAGCATTGTCTAACGTATAAGCAAATATTTTATCTTCAATATCCCAACTAAGTAAAAGACTACATATCTTCCCAAAAATAGCAGCTCCGGAATGGGGTGGTGGCATAAGACAAAAACTAAGTAATTTTTTCTGCAATTTCCATTTGTTGTCTATAAAGTGTGCAGTTAGAGTGATATAGTCATCTGTATTAACCGATGTCCATAAATCGGTTGTCAAACTAACCCTCCCCATACAAGTTTTCAAAAAACATTTAAGCTTGGATTTTTCCTTTTCATATATTTTTAAAACATCTACACGGGATGTATTTCTCGAAAAAGGTAAAACTCTGTTGTTAAGATATGAGTGTATATCACGAATGCCTTCATAATGAACAAACACAAATGGAAGATTATGTCTAATGACTTCCTTAGCCATCAATTCTCTATATTTATTTTGACTGAAAATAGTTTGATTTTGTTCCAATGCTTTGGCACTTATCAATGAACATTTCGGTATGTGTTTTCTTAGATTTGAAGTACCATATTTGCCTCTCCCCCCAAATGTATGGCTTCTTGCATTCCTTACAATAACATGTCTGTTTTTCCCCTTCGGCAACTTCATTCTTTTGAAAATATTCCCAAACTTCAGAATATGTACTCCTAACTCGTTTTTTTCCTACGGAACTATTTACCGAATCTGGTTCATTCTCCAAATCCTCCATAACAACATTATCATGTTCAACCAAATTCATAGTCAATCACCTTAAAATCACAAGAAAATATTAGTTACATAATGCTACAAACTGTAAATAGACCCAAATTCTAGTGTCATATGACAAAATGGAAGCAATAATTAAACTAGCATGAGCATTATAAAAAATTGCATATAACGGGGAATGTCATGTTCAAGGCTTGAGGAGGATTTCTAGCCTCTTCAAGAGTACATCATATGGGTTTCTTACATAAACAATTAATGTTAATATCGAATACCATGTAGGCAAGTTTTACTTTGCATTTAGACAGCAAATAAGCCATGAAGTTCAGCATTAAGGCACCACTTGTGGTTTAACATAAACACACATATCAGATTATTATAAGTTTTAAATACAGTAACATAAAATTGTGGTTTGGAATGCAAGTGAATCTCTTATTATAACTTCATTTTGTAGATCTGGGCTTCCTAAAAATCCATATACGTACCCAATTTCATATAGACATTCATATTAATTTTAATTTTACAAAATTTTATATCACGTAGATCTGGGTTTTATTCAAGATGGATAACATCTTAAAAGAAACATATATATCATATAGCTTTTCATACAAACTCTTGATGTAAAATACTCAAACAACAACAAATCATTTATTCCTGAAAATCTAATATCTATATTCACCATCTACCTGGAGAAATGGTAAATCAAAATACAATTTCATAAATTCCAAACAATTGACTAAATTATATATGTCAGTCAAAAATCTAATGTTAGAAAAGAAATACCTAAAGTTAGAAATATGTGTAAGAAAATGTCAAAAGGTTTATGAAGCAATACTTGGGGATTTCCTTGTTATCAATTTCAATACAAATTACATGAATGCAAACTGAATTTAAACAATGGAACAAATCAAGAATTAGAGATAATGCTTACTTTGGAGAATGCTAAGAAAGATTCAGCAGTATTGGAGCAAGCAGTATATTAGGACCCGAAAAACCTGCAATAATATGAGGATGTGTTAGATGCCCAACATAAATTTTCGGTGTAGCAGCTAATAAAGTTCAGGAGCTTATGGCAAAAAGCTCAAGTACAATGGCTGCAGCAAGGGATACTAACTCAAAATTTTACCACTCGGATATGTGTTAGACGGACATTTATTTACAGTAAAAATATGTATTAGAAAATTCCTAGTGGCATTGCTTTAAACATAAAAGAAACTGAAACTGTGTGCATTCTTCAAGACCTGTACTGGACTTCTTCAAAAATAGTTCAAAACTTGTACTGGACTTGGACTTGTGTATGGTTGGGTGATGAATTTTGTATAACTGTATAACAAAAAGAATTTATGCTGTAATCATATCTCATAAAGCTTTAACTGTAATTATGGTGATTGTATTTACAAAGAACAAATGAAATAGATGCATATGCCTTTTTCTCCCTATAATAATATAATTCAGGACTCATTATCGCCATAGTGGGAAGTAATGAACATAAACATGTTAAAAAGAAAATAAAGCAAGTCATTATAGAAGACCTTAGCTCACATTTAAAAAGAAAGATACACTTAAACACACATCACCAAAATATGTGTATCATTCTCCTTAAGTAAGAACTCAGTGTAGAGTCGCCTTCATTTTTTCCTTCTCCATCTTCTAAAATTACACCATGAACTCCAAGAAACTTCATTCAGAAAAAATTTCTACTTACAATCGCACTCTATGTCTATAATATAAATGTCAAGCAGATAAAAACATTCAAAGTACAGTAAAAAGTCGGCCGTTAAGCATATAATGGATGATGATGACGATGTGAAACAAAAGATATCATAATAAATTCGGCTATCGTAATCGGAAAAAAAAAAGGAAAATGGTATCTTCGGCTTTCAGTGAAAGGGCATTGTTCAATTACAAAAGGAAATAAGAAGAAGAAGAAGCAGCGCAGAGACAAAAGAAACTAGTTTGAAGCCTAGAAGGAGGCTATCGCCATTTTCTTTATCGTGATTTGGGGGAGATTTGACAGAAACTAAAACTAGGGTTATGAGTAAATGGGTTACGTTGGTTGGGCAGTTTGGGCTACTATCAAACCGTTTATTTAATTGCTTAAACGGATTGGGTAAGAAAAATAGTAATTGTAAATGGGTTGGACCTAAACCTTTTAATATTAGGGTAAATGGATTGGGTAAAAGGGTTAGGGTCAACATTGACGGGCCTAGACCGGAGGACCTCGGTCCACAGTCTATATCACTCTGCACTCTTTCCCGGTCGGAGCCTGGACCGTTTGGGATTTTTCTGTAACTTTTCAATTCCTCAAATATGCAGATTTCAGCAACGAAGATATGATATTGTTTTGTGCATTCTTGTTATAATTTGAGGATAGATTTTAACATATTTCTAACACGACTCAAAGTAAGAAAACCTTATCTCTATGAAATGATCTCAATTGCACTTTTATATGTTGGCATCGATCAAAATCTTGTCTCAGCATTCTCCCCCTTTTTGATTGATGACAACACCTTGGATTTTCTCCCTCTAAATATAAAGCTCCCCCTGAATTTCTGCAACATTTGTTAATTCATAACATAAATAATCTTACCTTTTGATTCCTGCATTAACAAATGTTAGCACACATATACTATTACCATGTTAAGCACATAATTTTAAATGATAGTATATGTAACATGAATGATATGGACAATCATAAGAGAAAATATTTCTCCCCCTTTGTCATCGATTAAAAATAATAAATACCATAATAAGCACAGTAATCGAGAGTAGTAGAGAATACAAATAATTATAGCACCTTTAAGGGATATTGAATCATGTGATTTTTTGATAAGCTGAGTTTTAAAAGATATTTAGAGATACCGAATAACCTTCTCTTTATTGTGGTGTACCTGCAAAAAATATAACATATATAGTTTTGGTACCCACTTTCTTTGTTTGGGTCCATGGGTTAGATGGAAGGTAACCATACCCAAGAGGGTTTAATGGAACCTTTGAAGATAAAATTTTCATTATTAACTACTGAATCAAAATAATCATCGATATATTTTTCTCTGTTTTTCCAACTTACAGGAACCCAAATACTTAAGTAATTTCTAGTGATATTCATTTTCGTACTTCTATATTTATTATAAATACCGCTAGTCATAGAAGTATTCGAATTTCTATAATAATTAGGTTTTGGATGTGCTTTAGTACTAGTAGTGATATTCTTATTGTACATAAAAGCATAGCTATTTCTATGATTGGTTTTATTATATCCTATACCACTTTTATCGTGTAAAGGTCTAGAGCAGGATAAAATATCATTTAAATCATTTTGATCTTTATTAATTTCGCGAACTTATTTGTACATTTTTCAAATTCGATTCCAAAGTCGCGAGTGACATTTTCGAAGGAAATTTTGTTATTACCAATTTCCTTATTTAATTCAGAATTTTTTTCTTTCAAAGTACCGTTCTCAGTTTTGAGACCAAAAATTTGAGATTTTGAATTAAAAGGAGATTGTAATTTTTCAAAATTTTCTTTTGTGTTAAAAATTTCATTTTGCAAAATATTATTATTCACCTTTAAAATCTCATATTCTTTAGATAATTCTAAATTTTTTTCAGTTAAAGCTCCATTCTCTTTTAAGAGACGAAATTAAAGAACTAGAATTATTTAAAAAATCTTCTAATGATATATTTCTATTTTGCAAAAGATCGATTTCCTTTAAAAGAACATTGTTTTTATCTTCTAGTCGCTCATTTTCTTTTTGAAGGAAATCTTTTTGAGAAATAAGCTCTTCTAAGGTATTTTCAAGACATTTGGCTTGTTTTACCAAACGATTGTTTTCTTCTTTTAATTTGGAATTTTCTTGCTTGTAATTTTTTGACATAGCTAAAATGATTGTATTGAGTTTCAACAATTTTTCATGGTCTAACAAAAGATCTTTATATAATGAATCTGTACATACCGATTGTGATCTGACTTTAGCCAATAGACACTTGTTTCCTTGCTCTCCTGATTCTGCTTTGTTGCTCTTCCATTTTCTAATTTCCTAACTAGATTTCTTTATAGCCATTTTTTTTAGAATGTTGTTACGATCTCTAGAACGCCAGGCTCTGATACCAATTGAAAAGTCGGTATATGACTTAAGCAGGATCAGTAATACAGATAAGCGGAATGTATGTAATAAACTAACTTGTATATTTACAATAGTTATGCAAATAAATATGAGATAGTGAAATATATCACAAATAAAAAGCAGTAAAGTAAAGTAATAAGGAAAAATCACACCAGGGATTTTTATACTGGTTCGGAGCACCATCCTACGTCCAGTCCCAGCATTCTATCTGGATTTTCACTAATCAACCACCTCACTTCACCCGGAGGAACAGGTATACAACACCCGAGCAGCCGAACGAGATTCACGCCTTTATCAACATGAGGACTTCACAACTTGCCTCTTACAACACGGAGGACTTCAACACTTGCCTGATCACACATAGGACTTCAACTAATACAATGGTTTTGACTTCTGTTTTGTGTTCTTGATTCAACACGGATAGTCAACAGTTTGAGTACAATCTTCCTATAATCTGATCCTCGAGTATATACTTTGAATGCGTAGATTTAAGGAAGTAGAATGCTTGTTGAATCAAATGATATTAAATTGATTCAAGGATTCAACAAGTATTTGAAATTTGGAGAGCTTTTGTTTTGCAAAGAATATGAAAATGCAATTCAGAAATTAAAGAGAATATAGGATGATTTCGGTTATTATAAAATGATGAAATCATGATGTTTATATAAGAAATAAACAGTTGTAATCATTTGTGAAAAGATACAAACAATAGTCATGATCGTTGGTGAAGAGAAAGAGAAGCAACTCTTGGAGAAATGGAAGTGACTATTCGAAAAGTTGCCTCTGTTCGAAAACGGTCGACAGGTCAAAAACCACCGGTCGACTGGCTGAAATTAATTAAAAATTAAAACTTCCAGAAAATAGCCGTTGTGTGCAAAAACAAATTAACCGATCGACTGGTCCTTTTTGGGCGGTCGACCGTTTTAGTTTCTGTTTTAAAAACACAGCATAACCGGTCGACAGGTCCTTTTTGGGCGGCCAACCGTTTTACGGCTGTGGACCGTTGGACCTCAGTCCACAGTCTATATCACTCTGCACTCTTTCCCAGTCGTAGCTTGGACCATTTGGGTTTTTCTGAGAATTTTCAATTCCTCAAATATACAGATTTCAGCAACGAAGATATGATATTGTTTTGTGCATTCGTGTTATACTTTGAGGATAGATTTTAACATATTTCTAACATGACTCAAAGTAAAAAAAAAAAAAACTTATCTCTTTGAAATGATCTCCATTGCACCTTTATATGTTGGCATCGATCAAAATCTTGTCTCAACATCCTCAACATGGAGTAGTTGAAGTAAAAATAGGACAATACAAGACTGTGCGAGAATTATGTTATCTGATAGTAATTTACGAGGAAATTTTTGGGCTGAGACAATAGCAACAGCTTGTTATATTATAAATAGAATCTCAATTAGACCTTTAACTCATAAAACCCCATATGAACTTTTGTATAATAAGAAACCAAAAGTGTCATATTTTAAAATATTTGGAAGTAAATGTTTTATACTTAATACTAAAGACAATCAAGAAAAATTTGACTCTAAATCCGATAAAGGAGAATTTATTGGGTATTCGGAAAGAAATAAAGCATATAGAGTTTTCATTACTCGAACCCATATCATAGAAGAAACATTAAACGTATCTTTCAACAAAAATTATAAAAAATATAACTCAAAACAATGAAGATGAATGTGAAAATGAAATTAATGAGATAAACCATGAATTTAATCAACCAAATGAACAAATTAGATTACATAGAGATCATCATGTTGAAAATATCCTAGGAGATATTGAATCCGTTGTTAGAACTCATAATCAATTAAATAATATGAGTAATACTGCATTTATTTCAACTATTAAAATCCAAAGGAAGCATCTTCCAATGAGTACATGCTATGCAAGAAGATCTGAAACAGTTTACTAGGAATGATGTTTGGGAACTTGTTCCTAGACCAGAGGACAAGACTATAATAGGAACCAAATGAGTTTACAAAAATAAAATGAATGAACACAGTGGGGTCATAAGAAATAAAGCACGACTAGTAGCACAAGGTTATACTCAAGAAGAAAGAATAGATTACGATGAAACTTTTGCCCCCGTAGCAAGACTGGAAGCTATTATGATTTTACTAGCCTTTGCAAACCATAATAATTTCAAAATATATCAAATGGATATCAAAAATGCTTTTCTAAATGGATTTTTTAAAGAAGACGTATATGTAAAGCAACCACCTCTATTTGAAGACAAAAAATTACCAGATCACGTATATAAGTTAAAGAAAGCGTTACATGGATTAAAACAGGCTCATAGGGCTTGGTATGATAGATTAAGAAATTATTTTTTACAATCAAAATTTGAAATAGGAAAATTAGATAATACTTTGTTCATTAAGAAAAATAAAAAGGATATTCAATTAGTACAAATATATGTTAATGATATAATTTTTGGATCAACAGACGATAAGATGAATAAAGAATTTTCAGACATTATGATCCAAGAATTTGAAATGAGTCGTACGGGAGAACTATCATTCTTTTTAGGATTACAAATTCGTCAATTAAAGAATGGAATATTTATTAATCAAGCAAATTACGCAAATGATCTGATTAATAAATATAATTTAACAACAACAAATGGGAAGCCAACACCTATGGCAACTAATATAGCATTAAGTAAACATAATACATCTAAAGATGTGGATCAAAAACTATATAGAGGAATGATAGGGTCGTTATTATATATAACTGCTAGTATACAAGATATAATGCATAGTTTATGTCTCTATGCAAGATATCAACCGCAACCTAAAGAACACATTTAAAGGTCGTAAAATGTATTCTAAGGTATGTAAAGCATACATCAGACTTTGGTTTATTTTACCCTAAGGATGATTCATTCGATTTAGTTTCTTACTGTGACGCTGACTACGCATGATGTAAATCCGATCGTAAAAGCACTAGTGGAACATGTCACTTCTTAGGACATTCACTGGTCTCATGGTTTAGTAAAAAGCAAAATATTGTATCTCTGTCAACAAATGAAGCAGAATATATCTCTGCTGCTTTGGCCAGTTCACAAGTGTTATATATATATATATATATATATATATATATATATATATGCAACAAACTCTAAATGATTTTGGATTAAAAATAAATAAATCACCGATATACTGCGATAATACGAGTGCTATAAATATTTTTTAAAATCTAACTCATCATTCAAGAACTAAATATATCGGTACAAGACATCAATTTCTAAGAGATAACGTAAGTAAAGAGAAAATTTCACTCGAATTTATAGAAACAGATAAACAAACAGCTGATATATTAATAAAACCATTAAACGAAACAACGTTCACTGAATTCAGAAGAGAATTAGGCATATGTTCATTAAGCGAGTTAGAATAATTAAATATACTATTATATATCAAAATAACATAAAAAAATCGGGAAAATAAAATTTAAACACAAGTACGTTGACATACATTTATGCATGTATCGACATATAACTGCCAGAATTTTAAATTTAATTCCCACCAAAAGTTAGTTATATCAATTATTTAAACATTCTACTTCGACTTTTCTTCTACATTTTCATTTCTCTTCTCTAAAAAAGCTCTAAATTAAAATATAGTTGGCCTCCACTAATCTAAACACCCACAACTCTGATTCGCTCGTTGGACCATCCGAGGGTCCTTTTCAATGATCTACGCTCTCTCGTATCATCAAAATAGAAGAAAAGATGGGGTATGCTCTGCAAATTATGCCTAAAATACAAGTCCTTCAAATTAGAATGAGTCAAGAGCAAAATAGGTAGAGGAAAGTAGTAAGAAGTCTTCTTAAATTCATAATGGATAATTAGGCTAATCCGATTATCATCGACGATGATAATTAAGCCATGGAAGAGGAGGAAGAGCCAGAGGAAGAACCAGAAGAGGAAGAAGAAATGATGGAGGAAGAAGAACATCAAGAGACTCAACAAACGATTATAGATGATGACGATAAAGTTGTACGTTTAGGAGAGGTCTTATTCGACCAAAATGGGAATATGACCGAACAGAATGGGGATTTTTTTCTCCATTATCCAAATTGTCCAATTCACAAATCTCCTATTGTCAAAAATAATTAGTATTTAAGGTTTTGTTCGATTTTTCAATATATCGTGCTTGTATAAATCCGTGTACTACCGCTTGTACTAATTCAAGTTTAATATAATAATTATTTATGTTTATCATAAGTATAAGTTAAGTAGTATAATTAGTTAGACATTTATAAATCTTAGCATAAAGTAATATGACTATAAAATTAAGGGGGAGTATAAGAATTATTAAAGGAATATTTTACTTACGGGGAGTATTTTACCTTGAATTAGAAGATACTTAGGTTCTTATAGGTAATATTTAGATAGTTATACGATTTAGGGGGAGTAGTTTTAGATTTTTTTTTTTTTTTTTTTTTTTTTTGATAATGCCAAAGGAGGAGAAATTATAAAATATAGACACAGTTTATATGATTCATATAGACATGGGGAGTAATTGAAGGATCATCATCAACAGGTATATATAGGTATGATATTTTATAAACTAAGGTTGTCATCATCAAAAAGGGGAAGATTGTTGCAGAATGGGGTTTTGATGACAATAACCTTATTTCAATATTAATCGATTATAAAATATATACTAATACCTCTATCTAGAATATATATACACACACACACACATACACACACATATGCAGGATTTATATACAGGAAATATTACTGAAGATTGTACAGTTTAAAGATGTTAGAGATTCAGAATTCAGAGATATTTCAAGACTCATGAGTATTCAGGAGTTCAAGATAAATATAGTTATAGAGTCTAGATTATGTAAGACTCTGAATAGCACTCCGGGTTCAAATTCAAAATAATTTCAAATTCTGTTTTCAAATTCTATCTTCACTCTCTTTCTTCTCTATTTTACTTTCTATTTTTATTTAATTTTAAACTTAAATTTTATATATTTATACTTTATAAGTTTTATAGATTTATATTTTATATACTTTATATTTATATAGTTTTAAACTCTATAATTTTATAAATATGTTTATATAGTTTATATTTATGTTTTCCTATGATTTTCAACTTTATAATATTTATTTATAACATTATATTTTAATACAAAAATTTCCAGAATTATATTTATATCAAAACATTTTAAAAATGATCAAATTTCAATTTTACACATATATATGTCGACATATATATATATATATATATATATATATATATATATATATATATATATATGCACACACATACACACATGTCGGCATATAACTTCATTTTTTCAAATTTAAAAGGAATTGCCTTTTCACCATTTGTGACGGTTATGAAGCGTTGCAACCTTTCACGCACTATAAAAAAAGGGTTGATTTCGAATTTTAAATTACTTCTTCTTCTCCACTTTCACTCTCTTTCAGTACACCATTATTTTTTATCATTTTTATGATTTCTACACCTATACTCTGCAAAATTCAATTCTGTTTTCACTAATCTTCTTCTCTCTACACTCTCTACTCATTACTCTCTGAATCAAGTGCTATTGAAGAGTTATAGGGATGTTTGTAATTGTGTGGGTGGAATCGGTGGTATCCCTTGTAGCTGTGAAATCAAGGACGGGTAATCGGTGGTATCCCTTGTAGCAATGAAATCAAGGAAGATATACTTGATGAAGTGTGAGGTTGGAATCGGTGGTATCCCTTGTAGCCATGAAATCAAAGAGGGTTGTAATTGGATATTGATATAGTAATAAAACTCTATGCAATCCAGCGTTGCGTGGGACTGGACGTAGGAGCAATTCCGAACCAGTATAAAATTCGGTGTGTTTTTTCCTTTTCTGCGCTTTGCTTTTGTTTATCTCTACATTTGTGTTTGATTCTGTGTCTGTGATTGTTTCTGTGGTGTTTGATTCATATAGTTTATCACATAAATTTTAGATTTTGTTTAAATCTCAAAAACACTATTCACCCCCCCTCTCCCCCCCACCCCTCTAGTGTTTGTTTTACCTTAACGATCCATTCCGCAATCCCTAACAAATTGATGTTATGTAATAAACATATATGATAAAATATAAGAATATACATATGTATTATTTAAAGTATATGGTGGGTATGGTAATTACCACTGTTAATATTTAATTATCATTACCATAACGCATATTTTCATGCGGTTCGGTATATCGTACCAATCAAATCGATTACCATTTATTCGGTACCACTTTCGTTGGTAGCAGTTGGTAATGGTTGGTAAGTAGTAATTTGGTAAAAATGTCCAGTCCTACTCAGACCTATCACTCTAGAAACCTATTCACTTATTCTCCATCACTCTCAAATCATATTCCTTCAAACCTTTTGCATAACACGATCCTCTTAAATATTATTCAATTTGTGTTCAGATTGCAAAAAATAATTCATTGAAATTAGTACCCCAATGATTATGTCAACTTAAGCAGTACATCCCCATTTTGTACTGCAGGCAGTTCCAGTTTTTTGCATTATTGAGGAGTTAGAAACTAAAATATGATTATCACACTGACATGACTGACAGGTACAAATGTTAACTTAAATGGATGTAAGCGACAATATGTATAATGAATATAATACTTGTTGACCAATAATTCTAAATTAAAAGAAGCGTCTGTGTGGTAAACAAAAAGGGCACATTGATTTACGACTTCAAATAATCGTGGTTAAATTTTTTATTTCATTATACATATTGAAATTATATATGAAGAACCTTGAGCGATCCGTGCTATTCACACGGGCAGATGTAAGATGATGTTATGTGATACTCTGAATATTTTTTATGTTTTCTCGTTGATCGTAGTGATGTTATTTGATACTATGAATAATTGTTATGTTTTCTCGTCGATCGAAAGTATGAAGTACACTTATATTAATCATTAATTTATTAGCTTATATTTTGTTTTTAGATTCGACAGCGAAATATTTCAGATAAGCGAATGACTAATTTTGATTATTAATTATTTTCGTCGACGCAAAGCCAGCTGTTACGGTAAATGCTTCAAATATTTGCAAGCATGTTTCCATGGAAATTTTAGCAATCAAATTTGCACTGCTACGTAAATATATATAATGCATTAGGATGCGACTGGTGTATCAAATAGTCGGCAATTTTTAAGAGTGTTAGGTAAATGATCCAAATTCTCTATAATTGGAGCATTTCTACCATAAATACCATTAATTTTATGTGCAAGTTTTAAAAATGTTAGGTATAAGTATAACAATTGCACCTTGCAAATTTCGAGCAAAAATGCTATTCTACCGATTTGAAATACAGAGAAGCCACATAATACCAGACATTGAAAAACAACTTTCCCCCATTAACCCAGTCAGAAATTCACAGAAGAAAGCACACTATCCTCTAAACGTAGCTGCGTAGGCAGATTGCTAAAAGAATGCTAAAATAATAAGTTCATTGAAGTAGATTAGTTTTCAGTCTCCTTCCAAATAAGAAAAAGGGGAAATGAAAATATGAACATGAAGCATCATTCATCTTTGATGAGACTTTCTTTGAGCTCAGTACCTGAAGCATCATTCATCTTTGATGCAATTTTCTTGGGATTAACTCTGAGCATCAAGTTCATTCTCCTTGAACGGATCTTCAGTATATCACTTATAGACTGCAAAAAGTGGAACAAATCAATGATTTTCTTGCAAACTACAAAGATAATTAACTTATAAAAAGAGTACAGACGTCAACATTGGTGTCAATCTATAACTGCATAAACATATATTCGCACACAAAATCAGTAATTTGATCAATCTTTCAATCATAACGAAGAGAATTACGCATTTCTATCGCACAAAAAACGTGCATAGCATCTAAACGAAAATATTTTTCTAATGTACTTCAAATAATTTCACATTTTAGGATTTGGTTAAACTTTTACATAAAATTGGACAATGATGGCAGCCACCCACACATGATACATGATGCTAAGAGTTTTTTATTAATATTTTAGTAAAACAATGTCATTTAAACTTTCTTCTAGTCAGAAGATCATGGATTCTACAAAAATATCAAGAAGTATATCATTTAAATGACGCAAGTGTATTAGGTTCAGATTAAAAAACACGTATAGCAACGTGCATTGTTAGAATTTGATCGAGAGAGAATGAGAGAGATAAAAATGTAGAACAATTGAAAGACTACATTGTTATTGCAACCACATAAAATACAAAGCTTTAAATAAGAAAGGAATAGGAAACTACTTCCTAAACTCTAGGCACATTCCTAAAGACTTGGTAATTAAAAATATCGAGTTGCTTAAGAATAGGACAAATACAATTCTTTCTGGCTGGGCATGCTCAACTGTTCAACTCACTCTCTCATGGTTTCTCCATGGGGTTTATTGAGTCTCTCAATTCGGGACATCCCATGATTGTCATCTACTTCAACAAGTGAGAACCACAGCTCTTTTTCCATACTTGTTGCACGACATGAAACCACATCTGCTTCACTACAGACTACCTACTGCACTCGTAGGGCATACCTATTTCCCTCATAGGTACTGAACAGTCTACAACTTTTCATATCGCACAAATCCTCTCTGTCACATATCACACATCGTCGTCTTTTCGTATCACTATAACACTTTGGCGCATTGTTCAAACACTCAACCAGTGTTATTAATGGCGCACGGTGCAAAAAGGCGCAAACCGTCTCTGGAGCCTTGGCGCACGGCGCGGCAAATGGCACGCGCCTTTTTAATTTACTGCGCATGTTTATTTTTTTTAATATAATTAATATTTTAACAAAAGATTTTTAAAAAAAATCTATTTTTTGCTAAAATATACGCAACAATTTTTTATGTATTTTACAAAAATAACATAAAGCATAAAATTTCAAGCATAATAGTTTTCAAATCAAAAATAATAATACACATTAAAGTTGAGCTAAAAAACTGAATCTCTCCACTCTTGCTGCTCTAGCAGCAACACACCAAGTCAGGTCATCCTCATCGTCGAACACAAGCTCATTTTCAATATCGGTCATATATTCAGTTAACCATTAATTACAATCATCAATATCATTCAAAGATACTGGACCAACAGTGTCATGAATATTATACATTCTTTAAAAGCTCGATTGTATTTAACAAATACCAAATCATGAAATATTTTTATGTTACAGACAGATTGTACAAAG
Source organism: Allium sativum (assembly GCA_030737875.1). Taxonomy (NCBI): domain Eukaryota; kingdom Viridiplantae; phylum Streptophyta; class Magnoliopsida; order Asparagales; family Amaryllidaceae; genus Allium; species Allium sativum. The sequence goes on from CM060926.1 coordinate 842,938,565, forward strand.
ACATTGGACATATTTACGTATATGCAAAAATAAAATATAATCCAAGGGTACGTTTCAGAATTGTTTGAATGCTTATCTTATGAGAATATTTTTTCTTCCTCCAAATTGATTCTCTTGATTTATTGTTCACGGCTTCAGAATTTCATTCATTTGCTTTTGCATCAATGCTAGACAATATTTTATGATCTTTTATACATTAAATTATATACTTCTGACAATATTAAAATGAATCTAAACTAAGTTGGATAATAAAACATATGTCAGTTCTAAATATCGGCATGCTAAGATCAGCCAATTACATAATTGTAAGGTTATTAACTCGCTGATGGTAATCGTATAGGAAATAATGATAATGTAATTATGTTTTCATATAACTAAAAAAAAAATATTAACAAATTTTTTCATATTTCATATCAGTATGATAATAATAGTAATAGTAGTTGTGATGGTGGTTGTAGTGATAGTAAGAGAATTTGTAGTAGTAGTTATAGCAGTTTGAAATGCGAAAAAAAAAAACCATAAAATAAAGGAAAGGCGCGCCATTTTGCGCCGTGCGCCATTTGGTACGCCTTTTCATATGCGCCGCGCTGCAAACAAAAATGGCGCAAACGCCGTGCCTTGCCGCGCCGTGCGCCATAAGAGTGCGCCGCGGCGCGCCTTTCATAACTATGCACTCAACATACAACTACTCCGTCATTTTCTTCCTGCACAACTCCTACAGTTGCAACTGCCTGAAGCTTACCATCTCATCTTACAACAATCATCTACTTCACAACAAACAACCTTCAAACTGCTTCCTAACCATTCACAAAAGCACCATACTGCAACTCACCATAATAAAAACCACAACTCACTATACTGCAAGCACAAACACCAGTGTATACCAACCAACATAACTCAGTCTGCACCATACATCAACCACACAATCATCAAATTACTCCTCCACCTTCCACCACTGTCGAAACACATTTCAATTCATCATCACCAAACAAATTCAATTCATCGTCACCAAACAAACAGCTCCAACCACCCATATTACCCAAAACAACACTTTACATCCTGCACCAACTCGCCAGCAACCAAAAAACCACCAGCACTATAACCGCTGCCTTCAAGTTTCCATAACCTCATCACAATCTCCAATTCAAAGTCAACTAACACACCGCCCTTTTGCATAAACTTAGCAGGTTGCATAAACTCTGCAAACTCCTCTCCTTGCAAAATGAAAGAACTCCGCTTCTTCCTTCATCTCCTCCGAAGGAAGGCACAGCTCCTCCAACACCAACGCAGTCTTCAACCCTCCACATCATCATTTTGCCCAGTCATCACACAAACACCCTCAGGCCACAGCTACCCGTGCGTCCAGCTCGGCCAAAACCCTCGAATCTTTCCCGCCTCGCCGTCAGTCACCTCAACAAACTGAAGGCCATGCTTCTGCTGATCATGGCATGTGATATTTTGATGTACGTCTCATATGTATCCCACATTGTGATGTTTTATCTATCTTTCGGAGTCGCTGCATATGTCCGTGTAGCGTTTGTAGCTTTGACAACTAGGTAACTATGAAAGTGTTAGCGACCCTAGCTGGAGCGGTTAGGATGTACCTGAATATTTTGGCACTCTCACTAATTTATATCTTTATTTTCCAGTTGGTTCGCATGTCACATTTGAATACACGATAAGGGAAGGTTATGTTCTAGTCTTATGGTGTTACTCTTTATCAAAAGTTTGTGCTTTTCACCACCGCAAACAACCCAGATGTATGGATTCATTAAAACTAAGATATCTTAAACCGATTAAGCCTCTTCCCTCAGCAGCCTCCTCCCGACCAGCGCACTGCCCTTCCACGTCACCACAATACAGCACACTGGGCCATCACGACCTGACTTCTCATCACCACCGCTCCCTCCTTCGACAAAACGGCAACCCACTGACTGACCGCGACCTCCACGTATCAGGTTTCGGGTATCAACAGGGAATGTGATATCGGGTATCTGGTCTGAACACGGATTTGCTGGCATTCTAGCAGAGTGGTTTGGAGAACAATGGTGGAATGCGTCGTGCCATCGCCTTGCTCTTAACGCTTGTCCTTGTTCTCTTACCTCTTGTTCCTTTTAAGCACATCAGTGAGGTTACATTTAGCTTCCTTTTTTTCATAAATCAACGCAGATTCATTGAAATACACATCGGCCATATCAGTTCTCCTTGCAGTAGTACTCGTGCTTATAAGTTCAGGAATGGCTCTCTATCCGCTGCATCAAGGCATGGCGAAGGCGCCAGGTCTGTTTCCAGACTTCACCCAACAGTTGTTTTTTGATCTATTCACAGCGGTTCCTGTAATCGTGGTTGCCTTTGCTTTCCACTACAACAGTAAGGTTTCACTATTATCAGTCATCACCATCACATGTGTCAGATGGAAACTTGTATGACTTTTATTTTTCCACAAGCAATTGTGTTGAAGGATGTACATGGTATAATAGGTAGAAAGGATAAGGTGTTGGCCTTGGAACCTGAGGAATTGGAGGAGGGATCTGGGACGGCTGTTGTTCCCGCATGGCTGTTGCTGGGGTGGCGTCAGCTGGTACTGTTGTGGAGGCATCATCGGCGGAGGCTGATTGTAATGTGGTTGAGGTGATTGCTTCATGATTCTCAGATATGGCGGCTGTTGTAGTCTTCCTAATTCATTCTTTTGCCTTTTTTTTCTCATTCTCAAAAAAATGTTAGACCACTGTATATTCTCCACATTCTCTCCCCCGGCTCCGATACCATGTTAGAATTTGATCGAGAGAGAATGAGAGAAATAAAATGTAGAACAATTGAAAGACTACATTGTTATTGCTTATACTTGAACCACAGAAAATACAAAGCTTCAAATAAGAAAGAAATAGGAAACTACTTCCTAAACTCTAGGCACATTCCTAAAGACTTGGTAATTTAAAATATCGAGTTGCTTAAGAATAGGACAAACACAAATACTTATTCCTAACAAGCATCATGCACTACATTCAAAATAACCAAGTTTGTTACAACCAAGGTTCGAAAACTCGGTTTCGGTTTTTGTTTCGGTCATTTGAAAATTTATTCGTTTCGGATGGTTTCGGTGGTTTCGGCCGTTTCGGTTTTTGTTTCGGTTTCGATTCAAAAATTAAATTTTTATACTTTTTACGAAAAAGTCAATGATAAATATTGCAATATCCACTTTGACATATGATGTTACTCAAAGTGATGATATGGACCAGAAACAAATTGTATGAGCGTATGATGTTACTCGGAAAACATATGGTTTGGCTTAACATTTGTTTGCATTAATAATTCAACACGTATTGACCAGACCAACAGGTCCATTTCAATTATGCAGAAACGAACAAAAGAATAAAGCAAGCCAAGCACGTTTCCTGTCCTCCATCTTTCAATTACGCAGAAACAAACAAAAAAATAAAGCAAGCCAAGCACGTTTTCTTTCCTCCATCCAGCTTCTCATTTCGCACAGAACAAATCGCACAAAACAAATCGAACGAGGGAAAATTGAAAAAAAAGGGCGGAAACATCGAATTGAAAAAAAAAAAAAAGGAAGATCGAGTGACATCGACTCTTTTTTATGGAATTCACAAATCGATATCACCTGCAAGTGTCGACCGTTGATTGTCTTCGATTGCAACTCGCTTTCGTCTCTGCTAAGCGCGGGTTCTTCAAATTGGGGATAATTTTGAATCTCGTGCTGTAAAGAATGCTGAATGGTGAAGAAGAAAGGGAATCGCAATTTAGGTTTTTTTTTCCTGTATGAACCGAAACGAGAATTTATCGTGTTTTCGTCCCGGTGACCTTCGAAACCGAAACGAGAAGAGCGGGATCTCGTGGTTTCGGACGAGTTTTCAAACCATGGTTACAATGATATGTTGTATTAAGGATCATGTATGATTAAGCTATTTGGCTAGTTAAGAAATATATTTTTGTAGTGCCTAAATCATTGGTTATTGTGGAATGCAGATTTGTAAATTTGGACGTGAATAATGTCATATCTTCATCCGTAAACATTTTCGAATATTAATTATATGTACCCGCATATAAGTAGGATCTTAGATAATTTTCTTATCTGCTAAAGGTCGTAAGATAAAGAAACACAAACAAAAGATTTTGGTTTAATTAAATTTTCTTCAACCCAATGATTATAAAAGTATGAAAAAGAATCAAATGTAACGATTATAGATAATTTAAGTAGTTAATAAATGCATATAATATAAATTACTAATTTAACGAAACATTAAAAACATAATTTTAATTGTAATTAGATACACAAAATATAATTTGTAATTTTGGCAAAATCTGAGTGAATAGTCTTTTAGATGCTGATGTTTTCATTTCTGCATCCACGTCCATTTTTGGGATATCCACTTTCAAATATAGATGTGGACAAATTTCGAGTTTTGCGCGTATCTATAAGTGCATAATGTTAATAAATAGTAATAAGGGTGTTTGAAGTATTACCATCAAAACAAAGTTGTTTGAGGTATATTTTCTATCTTATACTTACATCATTAAAAATGCAAAGCAACAATATTCAGTATATAGTGGTGGATGTATGTAAAGTAAGTAAACACAATTATGGGTACTGGACAATTTCTTTAACCTTACAGATGTTACTGGAAGGAAAATCTAATGAGTTTTGCATTAAACCATAAAAATTGATTGGCATCTTTAATTTTATCAATGAAATAATAATGAATGTATAATAGCTCAAAAATTAGGCAGCCAAATTACATGCCTACCTAATATTCTCCATAATTATGAAACAATTGTTTTCAACGTAAATTTCCTTCCTATGTCGATTTTTTCGGTGGGAAGGAGGAATCCTTTGTGGTTTAAAGAATGCAGGTAACACCATAACAAAATAAATAAATTATATGAAACTATTTTTCGTAACAAAAAACATACTTATATGTAACAGTATAAGGACTTTTCCTTGTCCAAGGGGATTTGGCATATAAATAAAAATATACTTCTGTACGTTGAAGTATAATTATGAGCACATCAGTTAACATCTGAATTATATGATAGTTGAGTTAGTTGACAAAATGTATCACTTAACATTACTAAATGGAACATAGGCTAACAATTTAAGTTGAAAAGGAAGCATCATAGACTATTTAAGCATGAATGCTGCTTGTACAAACATGTTTTAATTATAAAATCAAACATCCACAATTATGTGCCTATAGTTAAAACTATTTTAAAATTGTCCATTAAGCTCTATTGTAAAAGTTGAGATCAAATGGGATGACATGATATTTCAAAAATATGTTCATAAATTTTACCTATCCACCTTATCATATCATAAACAATGATTTGTAAAGTAAAACCAAAACTCATGTAATTGGGTTTACTTCTGCAAAAGTTAGTAGTACAAAAAACATAGGTGTACACATAAAAGAACTACTTTAAAAAACACAACTGGTTAAGCATCGAGGAATCCAAAGTTATGAGGCACACACGATGAACTAAATTCATTTTTCGAAAATCAATTATATGGAATTCTAATTACAGCAGCTATTCATATCACCAATATATGTTCGTGAAAAAAAAAATTATACAAATTGCAGCCAGTTTTGTTAAAGTGCTATTAACTCAGAAACATTTATGTTAACAAGTTACTTAAAGCATATTTAAAATTATTAATCGATGAGGAAAATATATCCGACAGCAAAACAAAATAAAAAACCATCACAAACAAACTTAAACCAAAAATAGCTGAAATTTTTTGCTTGTATAAATAAATATATCAAAGATTCTAGATTAAAGACTTAGTAAACCATTTCTTTCGGAGTTTACTGATACGTCAGCCCGATAGTACGAGAAAAATAGTTGGCAACATAAATGAATGACTCTTAGAAATGCAATTGGTTAAGCATCTAGGAACCCAAAGTTGTCACTACTATGAATGCATGATGAAATTCATTTTTTTCCAAAATGAATTAAAAGAATATTGAAGTGTAGCCGCAATTAAGGTCTTCAATATGTGGTAGTAAAAAGGAATATTTGTATAAATTACATATTATCATGTTAAAGGCAATATTAGCTCATAAATTGTTAGATTAACAAAAAAGTTAAAGCATACTTCAAGTTATTAGTCGAGGACGAAATATCAGAGAGTGAATCAAAATGGATTACTTCATTAAGAAAAAAAAAATGTAACAAAAAAATCAAAAAATTTGCCTATACCAAAAAATAGATCAAAAATTTAGTAGATAAAAGACAAACAAATTTTTTTTTTTTTTGGCCTTTTTTTGCAATTTATCGATTGATTGCATATATGGTAAAATTCATCTAAGGGTTTCATTTTATCTATGAGGTGGAGGGAAAGTTGGAGAAGATAAGAATGTGTGAAAAAGGAGAGTAGATCGACTAAAAGGAAACGAAGAGAAATGTGCTTGGTAAGTAGTGGAATAACCGTGACCGTGAAAAAAAAGTATAGATATCATGGCGAACTTGTTAAAGGACAGATGATGCCATAAAGATGACTTGGTTTCTTCTTTCCTATTTAATATTGCGAAATTGGAAACATCCAAAGCATAAATAGACGACGTTGATAATTTTCCTTTTTTCCTATATAAATTGAATGACATACATAATATATGGCAATTTCAATATTCTCCATATATTTGGATGCTATGGTTAGACTAACAATTTAAAAGACGACATATTCCAAAGACATAATAATATAACCATCTTAAAATTATTCCGGAGATGTAAATGCTCACATAGTTCAAGGTCGTTTGAGCATTTCGTTCGCAATATTATACGTAAACAAACTTATGCTGTTAAGATTTACCTACTTAAAGGCATGGAATATTAAGACATGGAAGCAAGTGTTACAAATTCTTTCCAGAAAATCCAAATTACACCTATGTAGTTATTTTAGTTAGGATCAACAGATTGAAAAAGTGAGTACATTTTTTACTATGGTTCAATCAAAAATCACTTCACTCGGTTAGAGTTGAAGATTATGACTACTCTATCATTTTACAGAGTGATTCATAAGTCTGTTATTCTCAAACATTTCTAATGCCATTGTATGTTATGATAAATCAGAATGTACAACATTAGTCTGTAATTATATATTATTCTTTGAAAAGCAAATTACGTAATACATTATTCTTTGAAAAGAAGATTATGTAAAACTGAATGTATACTGTATGTAATATATCCTATTTAAAAATTCAAGTTATCATTTTGGGTAAAGTAGATTTTTAATGCTTAATTGCAAAAAAGATTAAAATAAATGTTATCTGATGAAGATATGCATTAGAAAAAAATTACTCAAAATGTTTCACGGCCTTACTACCAGATTTATTATGAACAATTTTCTAGATAGATACAAAACTTCTTCTACTATTATTTCCATCAAATTCAAAAACTTGTTATATGATTTTGTAAATTACTCTTCAATATTCAGTTTATGTAATACAAAAAAATAGAATTGGTATGCTTAAAAATTACCAGGACAGGGACAACATCGTAGGCATCAACTCTGTTCAAATTTTGAAGATCTTGCACTTTTTTGCATGTCTTCATAGAGCAACCTAATGAAACAATACGTGGATATTAATGACGGCATTGACTACATTATCAGAATTTTAGCTGTTAATAAGCAGACTATACAAAACTACCATATCGGTCGCTGAATTTTAACAGTATGAGAATTCAACATACAACTGTAACTTGGGAAGATAAGTGATCCTTTTCACGTGAGAAATACCTTTGCCTATTTCGACACATATGTGATAAGAATGCATGCACCATTACAGAATTTGTTAAAAGATCTTAGTGCTGTAACAAAGTGTTTGTTGTATTGTGTAGGTGAAAATAGCAGTGCCTCCCAACCCAATTGGAGGAAGTATAGGTAATTGGGTCCGCATATAAAAGGAGAACAAATTGTTACAAATTTATTTAAAACTCGCAAAAGATAGAACAGTGGGTGTAAATTAAGATTTCCCGCATACTGAGTGGGTATAAATTAGGAAATAATTAAAATTCCTCAATTCAGAATTATAACGATTGAAACACGGACGATGTAAATGTACGTTAACCGTCGTTAAATAACATGAAGCGCAAACAATGAAAAGGAAATTCTGAAATTCGATTGTTACCCAAACAAAATCAAACCGATATAGAAAAAAAATTATTGTAGAGTAAATGTAGTGAAAAATGTAAAAACCAGAAAGGTGCAAACGGTGAATTTAAATACCCGGGAATTCCCCAAATTTAAAAATTGCGTTGTACGCTGGAGAGGGACCATCATCGATGGTTGCTAGATCGTGTAAAAAGGCTAGGGAAGGAAAACCGACAGCGGCAGCTTTTGGAATTTATGAAGGCTAGAGAGAATGACGATGACTAACGATAAGGCACGGGTTGTTAAACATTCTTCTTAAATTAACAGGTAAAGGTCGTGGCCAAGAAAAAAAGACGGATGTCGTTATAAAAAAGCTTTGGTTTCTCATTTCCAGTATATGTAATAGATAATACTATTCTCGAAGTACCAGCTCGTATTTATAGTGGATAGTCGAAAATGGACCGAATAGACACAAACTCCGAATGAGACGTGCCGATAGATGACATGTATGTAAAAAAAGGTCTTTTGAACACAATGAAATGTCTCAAAGCACTATTCCATTGTCCATGGCACCTAATAATTTTTTCGAATAATCAATTTTCACAATTGAAATCAATGTTCATCTACTGCTCATGTTATTGAATGGTACATCCAATTGCCACGAAACTGGCCTTTGTGCATCGCTTCAATACTACGGTTCCAATAATATAAATTTCATCGCAATCCAACACCATGCTGCAAAACGATAGTTACGCGCATTTTGAGGTCAATTTAACCCTCAAAATGTTCGATCTCAAAGTATAGCGATTCTCATACTTTTTCACATAATGAACCATCTGAACTCAATGGAAATATTTTAAAGTTTTGATTTGATTGTATCTAAAAAGTCTATTTTGGAACCAGTAGTTAATTAATGAGTAATATTGAAATATACAACCGTTAAAAATATGGATCATTACAAAGTCAACTAATTATTCAATCGATTTATGAATGGAGAAAAGTATCTATATAAATTCATTGATTTTGAAATATGAAGAAAGAAAAAATTGTTGATGGAGATTGACGCAAGGAAGGAAAATCATGGAAATCAAGATCAATGTTAACCAAAAATATTTCTCGCGGTGGACGGTATGAAAGAAGGATAATAAAGAAACAACATTTGAAGAAGCAAACGGAAATTTTTGGATACATCAAAGGGATAACTATTGAAGAAAAAAAATTTGGACTAAGCGGCAAAAAGAGCAAAACTATTTAGAAGAATTAAGCAACAACAGAGGGGCTTTTGGAGGAATCAAAAGAACCCCGTCGCATGCTACATTTTACGAGGATAAAAGAGGAAACCACGGCCTATGACAAATATAAGCCCCTACGTTAAACCCAAAGGGCATAACTATCATTAGTCTAACAAAGTTGTGGCCTTAAAACAGGCAGAAGAGTAACCAATACAAACTCTCTGAACCAAATGCACCCATCGATTTAGTCGAAGAGGATGTTCTAGACATTGAAAACATGAACAAAGTCACAACTCCAGAAATAGGCTTTACCCTGGAAAATGCATCCCTTTGGAGCCACTATATCAGAAGCCTTTGAAAGTCTATTCTTCCTGCTAAACCCAGGACCATTGTCTAGAAAACTGCCTTCGGGAAACTCAAAGGCGTCGTAGTGGATATCTTTTAGAGAATGCCCAAAAGGAGTTGCTTCCACTTGGGGTTGTTCACCTTCACCCCAGATCGCAATGTGAGTGCCCTGAGACGTAGAGGTGGTCGACCCGCCCCTATAAGCATGACCCCAGTGGTCAAGAATTCAAACAGATTTTTCGTACTTCAAAATTTATAAACTGAACCACGGAGTGGAAAACCTAAATCAGAAACTAGAAATAGATTTGGGGAAATTACTATTCTTGTAATCTTATTCTACGATTCTTAATAAAGATAGGGAATTGAAAATCAAAGCTTATGGATTATGACTTCGAGAAAGAGGAGGTCAATCATTTTGGCTAGCTAATGCACATGATTCGTGCTTCAATTTACTTAATTTTATCTAAACTTGTATTACGAAGTACATACCAAGGAACATGACCGAAAGGGATGACGACAACATGTTTTACGCCGAAAGGGATAAAATATAGTTGTTGATGAGACCTTGCTCGTTCCTCAAATAATAGTATGCAATCAATTGTCCGTAGATGGCCTTCGTAATACAAAGGCCCATTAAATATTTTCCTCAAGTTTATTTTGAGACTCAATACGGTCATAGAAAATGAAGCGAAAGTAGCAAATATGAAGAATTCTTGTTCTTTTATAAGTCTAATATGTGGAAGCTCCCCACAAGATGGCCTTTGATCTAGCCGAATGTTTGAAATCAAGACATATTTCTAACATTAGATACAAAGGCTTTTGATGCCACCGAAGGTCAAGGCTGCTGGTTGTTCTCTGAGAAGCCTGATATAATCGGGGTTTCATCCATCTTATCAAAAGGCACATTTTCAATCAATTTGAGGTGATAACTGTTGCAACACCCCGAAAATTCTATAACTGTGAAATTCATAAATTAAAGCATAATTAATCTGAAATCAAAGAACTAAGGGAAACGGGATACACCATTGCGTTCGTCTCGGAAAAATACGCGAAATAGAGTCCGAGTTTTCGAAAAACGGAGTCCGTATGAAGAAGATATGGCCTTCGGAAGTTTTGAATTAAATTTAAAATTCAAACAGAATTAAATAATTAAATATTCCGAAGTGGGGCCCAATGGGCCAGGGTGGAAGAACACCCGCCTAGGCCACCCAGGTCGACTGGGCTGTCGACCTGGGCTACCCATGTCGACAGGGCTGTCGACAGCCCTGTCGACAGGGGTGTCGACCTGGTCGAGCCCAGCCAACCTGGCTGGCCAGGTCTGTGTTTGGTCGAATTTCTGTGGTCTGCTTTGTCATTAGGGCTAGGTGGCGGGTTCTAATTGGTCTCTCTATCTAATGAATGGCTACGATCTAACCTAGCAACATCAATGGTCCTAATCAATTCCTAACCTCTATATAAACAACCCTAGACTAAACCCTAATCTATTCATTCAAATTAAGAACATAGCCGCCATGTTGCTGAGGAACGACTAAGAGTAGCCGCCAACTAGAGAGAGAATTAGGAAGAAAGTTCTAAAGCCTAAAGCAATTCAAGCAACCTAAAGCCAATCAATTCAACAAAGGAATCATATATCTTAATTAGAGAATTCGCCGCAACCATTGTAAGTAGAGTATTACTTTGGTATGAATAAACAATTGTGTTGATTTGTATGCTTGAATTGGGATAATAAATTCATGTTTGTGCAAAATTATGTTATTCATTATAAAGAACTACATGCGGTAGTTCTATGCAAGTATGCGTTTGGAATATTTCGCAAATTATGTAATCTATGTTGAAGCTACATGTATGTAGTTGATTGAAATTCATGCAAGTTTGGGGCTTTGTTATCATGCCATCATAATGTATATTTTTGTGCATAAATCATTTTGCAAGTAATTGAAACAAGTTTGGTTATTATAGTTCATATGAAACTATGTTGGAATTTTGACACCATAATCCATGTATTAAGTCATGCTTTTGCAAACTTACGAATATGGCTAGGCTATGAATGATATTTGGCATAATTGAAATCCATGATTAAGTCTATCTTGTTTAAAAGAATTATATGATGACATATGTGAGACATGGCTAGGTTAGACTCAAAAATCCCTTTTTGCAAGTTTAAAGCAAACACCATGTTTAGGAATATTTATGCATAAGTATGTTTATACCATCGTTGTGTGATTAGACTTAAATCATGATTAAGTTGAACTATGCTTTTGTGTTAGTAACGAAGTATCCCCTTTGTAAACATGTAGAAACCTTATGAACATGACTTGTTTATGTTTATGCCTAAATGAGAATATAGGTCTATGTTGTAGTTAAGACTATGTGACACCTAAGTTAGATTCTTATCTTAAGTTTACATGGTTTGGTTCATGTCACCTATGCTTTATGACCAAAGTATATATATGCAAGTACACCAGTTTCTATTATGTATTTCCAACGTCATATGCAAGTTCATGCGCTCACCTTCCCCTCTTTGTGTATGTAATCACGCTTTAAGCCTCCCCTTTTCGCATGGCTAAATTGGGCTTTAAAAGGCTAAGCCCAATATATATAAACGGACGTGTAAAACGGGGGAAAATAACGTTGGGTTAAAATTAATTAATGAATGAAAATATAAAATAGAAGGGCCCAAATTCAAGTATGGGTTGGACCCGTGATTGGTGTAACCTTTACACCATTAACTTAATAATGGGCCGCAAATATTTACATATAAGAAATAAAGAAGAATGACAAAATATGTAAATGTAGAACATACGATGTGTTTAACCCGAGGTTGGATTGAGTTGTGATGTAAACCTGCCCGGAACCGCCCGGCTGTCCAGTAGTCACAACAATACCTATCCAATGTGAGAGGTTAAACATGGAGCCCAATAAGGACCCGAGGTTAGACTGAGTTGTGGCGTAAGACTGCCCGGAACCAACCGGCAACAGGCAGCCACAACAATACCTGTCTAATGTGAGAGGTCAGGGCCTTAATAAGACAATTAAGGCTGAGTCAGGATTGTTAGGATTAAGTGAACTAAAGACTTAATCAAAATGGAACATGCTAAACTAAACGGACTGGTGGGGTTAGGTTAGGAAACACTTAACCAACTTAGCATGTTGGCTAGAGATAGAAAACCTAGTAACGGGGGACCCTTTTCAGCAGTAACCCTAAAAGGTGTATCAGGATACCCTGAAACTAGGCAGGGTGGGGCACGATTACTGGGCTGATTGTAAGAGGTCAAAGCGACGGCGGTGGTGTAGCAGTGTAGGTTCTAACGGAGTGCGGGCGTGCACACACTCCGGCGCAGAAAAATAAGGCACTGGACACCAGTAGCATACCTGTGCACTCTAAGGTTGTGTCGGGTTGCCACTATGGGACTTGATACACCCCATGGTGGGACCAGCATAGGTAACTACGACATCGGGGGCCGTAAGACACATGTAACTATGCGAGTAGGAGCCGATCATCATTGAATGGATCACATCACCCTGATTATGGAGTGCCAGTTGGAAACTAGTTTATACGGGTTCAGAGATTAACATGGGATACGATAGTATATTCGACCCTAGATAACCTAACTAAGTTTATAGTGCTTTCCCACTTCTTGATTTTACTTATCATACCCAGTTCTTTATTCATAGACAAAATAGTACTAGACTTACTCAGGCTTTATGTCTGACTCTACTTTTCTTTCGTCTTCTTTCTTCCGTTTCCCCCCCCCCCCCCCCCCCCCCAAGGTCCTCAGGGAGGGAACACAGCAGCTTGACCAACCTTAGCATCCAGCTTGAAGAAGAGAAATGTATTGCTTGGACTTTCCTGTTTTAAACTATGGCTTTGGACAATCCACTATGGGGCTTTTGCAGTTTATCTATGTTTTATTTATGCTTCTTTAAATAATGTACTCAAGACAGATTATGAAAGTGTTATGTTATGTTTTTGGAAAGGATGTTGTTGTAACACGTATTTGACTTTATGAAATAAAAGTTTGTTGTTCTTCCGCTGTTTACAAATATGTGTTCTTATATCTGTCTTGTATATCTGTGACTTGTACTTATAAACCTCCACCAAAATTAGGGCATTCCCTTTGAGAGTGACCCTAACGGAGGTGGGGTGTTTCACTTGGTATCAGAGCATAGGTTTACCAGATAAGATAAAAAGTTTTGAAAAATTATTTTCAAAAGGGAAATTTAAAGAAGCATTTTTAAAAAGAAAAATATTATTTTATTTTAAAAAGACAAAGTCCACTCCCCAAAGCCATAGGAACTATCTCTTATCCTTCGTTTTGAATCTATCCTTTTTGTTTCAGCATGTCCCAAGAACTTAACTTGCCGGAAGGGGTGCCAATACCTGGTTGGTTTAGACGGTTCTTAGAAGCTAGGGCCACTCAGCCAGGTCCTACCGTTCCTTCTCCCCCAGCTGAAGGAAACCATCCAGCTGCAGCGGCACCTTTTCCTCCACCTCCTCCCCGGGGAAACGCTTTTGCTAAGATATGTAAAGATTTTAAAGCTATGGGAGGAAGGGATTTCCATGGAACTGAGTCCTTCGTAGCAGCTAGGAATTGGCTGAAAGAAACTGAAGACCTGTTCATCATCTTTGAGGTAGAAGATAGACAAAAAGTACAATTGGCGGTGTGGCTATTGAAGGGCGAGGCTTCCTACTGGTGGGAAGTCACTAATGCTGAAAGACCTGTGGAGACATGGGAGGACTTTAGGGCAAGGTTTGAGACTAAGTTTCTCTCAGATGCGGAAAGAAGTTTGCAGTTGGAGAAATTCTTATTTCTTAAGCAAGGAGACAAGACTGTCAGAGAGTATGTGAATCAGTTCGATGAGCTGGCTAGGTTTGGGCTTGACCTAGTCAACACCCCGCACAAGAAGGCTCTTCGTTTCGTCAAAGGGTTAAATGAGCCATTACACAGTTTGGCCATGACCCATATACCCATGGGGGCCACGTATGAAAGATTGGTGCAAATGGCATTGCTGAATGAAGAGGATAAGGGCAAGAAGGAGGCAAAGGCAGAAAGCTCTCAAGGGAAGAAAGAGGGTTTGCAGCCTAAGAAGACAGATTTTAAGAAAGGCGGGAAAGGCAACAAAGAGAAGAGGAAGTGTAATTTCTGTGGCAAAGTGGGGCACTTAGTAAAGGACTGCCGGAAAAAGAAGGCCAAGGAGAATGGTGGGTGCTTTTCTTGCGGTGAGACGGGCCATAGGGCTAAGGACTGCCCAAAGAAACGGGGACAGGGGCAGGGCGCTGGATCCACCCCAGGGGCACAGGTTCATGTGCTAGAAGCGCCACCTCTGCAACAGCGAGGTATAAATACTTCTGTAGAAAGTGTAGTTTATCTTTATGATCACCCCGTTCGCACTTTATTTGATTCTGGCGCATCACACTCCTTTATCTCGTCTGCTTTAGTAGAATCTCTGCACCTAAAAACTAGTATGGTAGAGGACCCCTTAATTGTTTCAAACCCAATTGGGGGCCCAGCTCATTTGTCTATGATCTGTTTGGATTTGAAAATTTCTATCCTAAGTGTTGAATTTCAATGTAGTGCCTTTGTTTTGGGCTTTTCGGGGTATGGTTTGATTTTGGGTATGGATTGGCTATCCAGTAATGGGGCCATCCTTGATTGTGAGAAAAGGGTTGTTAGGCTCCTAACCCAGCTCGGTAATACTTTGGAAATTTCTTGTAATCCCTCGTATGCGGTTATGCTTAGTTATCTTGAATCGCTAGATGCCTCTGTTGAAAATTTGAAATCAGTTAGAGTGGTCCGGGAATATCCGGATGTCTTCGAAGAGGTGAAGGACTTGCCTCCGAAGCGGGAAATAGACTTCCGCATATATCTTGTAGATAATGCAAAGCCCGTTGCGTTGCCCGTTAGACATATGGCTCCACGAGAAAGGAAGGAGCTCAGTAAACAGATTAAAGAGCTTCATTAGGAGGAGCATTTCAGAATAGGGCGCTCCAGTAGTGTTCGCCACTAAGGCTGAAGGTTCATTTCGCTGATGCATGAGTTGTAAAGAATCACCTTAGTAAGTACATTTGGTAACATAGTTGACATTTGTTTATTTTCAAGAGATAATTCATCTATGTGGAATACCTTCTAGTAAGTGAACAAGATCCAAGATTCACTAATGAATTTTGGAGAGCTTGCATGGAACCATGAGTACGCAGTTATGCTTGAGCACAGCCTATCATCCCCAAACCGACGGCCAAACAGAGAGAGTGAACAGAGTTTTGGAAGACCTTCTAAGACTATGCGTCCTTGACTTCGGAGGGACATGGGAAGACCACCTTCCTTTGGTGGAATTTGCCTACAACAACAGCTATCAAGCAACCATCGGAATGGCGCCCTTCGAAGCTTTATATGGAAGACCGTGCCGATCGCCCACTTGTTGGTGGGAGTCTACTGATAAACTCATACTTGGACCAGATATGATCCGAGAGACCTCAGAGAAAGTAGACTTAATACGAAGAAGGATGAAGACGGCCCAAGACAGACAAAAGTCCTATGCCGACAAGAGGAGGACCGACCTTGAATTTGAGGTTGGAGACAGAGTTTTTCTCAAGGTATCACCGCTAAGGAACGTTGTTCGTTTTGGAACCACAGGAAAGCTAGCACCAAGGTTCGTAGGGCCATTCCCTATTATCGAGAAAATTGGGAAAATGGCTTATAGATTAGAGCTACCCGAGAAGTTGGCTGGAGTCCACAACGTTTTTCACGTTTCACATCTCCGAAAATGTCTACATGAGTCTGCTGAAGTGGTAGAGCCAAATATCCTCGAAGAGGCTGAAGTGGAACGCGAAGCAACCATAAGAAAAGTTCCAACCCGCATCTTAGGAACGGAAGTGAAGAAGCTACGCAACCGCGAAGTCAAGCTCGTCAAAGTTCAGTGGAGCGACGCCGAGGGAGACGCGACTTGGGAAACTGAAGCTAGAATACGTACTGCCTACCCTTTTCTGTTCGAGGATACATCCTTGATCTTTCTTTTTCCTTAAGTTGCGCTTTTATCTATCTTTTTAGGTATATTTCCTCGACCGTATCTTTTAGGTAGAAACCCTTTGGATGGAAACATGTAGTTGAAACATGTTATGGATGATGGTTGCAAGTGGTTGCAAGTGATGGCTAGTGGTTGCTCGTGGTTGCATATACACACACAATCTAGGTTTTAGATCGGTTCAGTCACTTCATATTGCATATGCATATATGTTTGCATTCGTATGTGGTTGAACTTTAATGTGTTGTCATGTGGATGCTGCATTTGTATTAAATGATTGTGCACTCATGTAGAATCAAGAATAGGAAAATTTGCATACATAATGGATTCATGGCACTTACATAATTCGCATTAAGGAGATCAACTGAATCAGTAGACCGCCTGATTTTGCATTAGATAAGTACATGTAT
Source organism: Allium sativum (assembly GCA_030737875.1). Lineage (NCBI taxonomy): Eukaryota > Viridiplantae > Streptophyta > Magnoliopsida > Asparagales > Amaryllidaceae > Allium > Allium sativum. The sequence goes on from CM060926.1 coordinate 842,955,682, forward strand.
ACACACACACTTTGCATATGATCATGAAGCATTAGAAGTCTTGTAAGGACAATGGATGCTCGTGTTTGATGGATGAGTAGATGGATGTTTGGATATACATTCCTCCTAACTTGAAGATTTCGGGGACGAAATCCTTTTAAGTGGGGGAGAATGTAACACCCCGAAAATTCTATAACTGTGAAATTCATAAATTAAAGCATAATTAATCTGAAATCAAAGAACTAAGGGAAACGGGATACACCATTGCGTTCGTCTCGGAAAAATACGCGAAATAGAGTCCGAGTTTTCGAAAAACGGAGTCCGTATGAAGAAGATATGGCCTTCGGAAGTTTTGAATTAAATTTAAAATTCAAACAGAATTAAATAATTAAATATTCCGAAGTGGGGCCCAATGGGCCAGGGTGGAAGAACACCCGCCTAGGCCACCCAGGTCGACTGGGCTGTCGACCTGGGCGCCCAGTCGACCTGGGCTACCCATGTCGACAGGGCTGTCGACAGCCCTGTCGACAGGGGTGTCGACCTGGTCGAGCCCAGCCAACCTGGCTGGCCAGGTCTGTGTTTGGTCGAATTTATGTGGTCTGCTTTGTCATTAGGGCTAGGTGGCGGGTTCTAATTGGTCTCTCTATCTAATGAATGGCTACGATCTAACCTAGCAACATCAATGGTCTTAATCAATTCCTAACCTCTATATAAACAACCCTAGACTAAACCCTAATCTATTCATTCAAATTAAGAACATAGCCGCCATGTTGCTGAGGAACGACTAAGAGTAGCCGCCAACTAGAGAGAGAATTAGGAAGAAAGTTCTAAAGCCTAAAGCAATTCAAGCAACCTAAAGCCAATCAATTCAACAAAGGAATCATATCTCTTAATTAGAGAATTCGCCGCAACCATTGTAAGTAGAGTATTACTTTGGTATGAATAAACAATTGTGTTGATTTGTATGCTTGAATTGGGATAATAAATTCATGTTTGTGCAAAATTATGTTATTCATTATAAAGAACTACATGCGGTAGTTCTATGCAAGTATGCGTTTGGAATATTTCGCAAATTATGTAATCTATGTTGAAGCTACATGTATGTAGTTGATTGAAATTCATGCAAGTTTGAGGCTTTGTTATTATGCCATCATAATGTATATTTTTGTGCATAAATCATTTTGCAAGTAATTGAAACAAGTTTGGTTATTATAGTTAATATGAAACTATGTTGGAATTTTGACACCATAATCCATGTATTAAGTCATGCTTTTGCAAACTTACGAATATGGCTAGGCTATGAATGATATTTGGCATAATTGAAATCCATGATTAAGTCTATCTTGTTTAAAAGAATTATATGATGACATATGTGAGACATGGCTAGGTTAGACTCAAAAATCCCTTTTTGCAAGTTTAAAGCAAACACCATGTTTAGGAATATTTATGTATAAGTATGTTTATACCATCGTTGTGTGATTAGACTTAAATCATGATTAAGTTGAACTATGCTTTTGTGTTAGTAACGAAGTATCCCCTTTGTAAACATGTAGAAACCTTATGAACATGACTTGTTTATGTTTATGCCTAAATGAGAATATATGTCTATGTTGTAGTTAAGACTATGTGACACCTAAGTTAGATTCTTATCTTAAGTTTACATGGTTTGGTTCATGTCACCTATGCTTTATGACCAAAGTATATATATGCAAGTACACCAGTTTCTATTATGTATTTCCAACGTCATATGCAAGTTCATGCGCTCACCTTCCCCTCTTTGTGTATGTAATCACGCTTTAAGTCTCCCCTTTTCGCATGGCTAAATTGGGCTTTAAAAGGCTAAGCCCAATATATATAAACGGACGTGTAAAACGGGGGAAAATAACGTTGGGTTAAAATTAATTAATGAATGAAAATATAAAATAGAAGGGCCCAAATTCAAGTATGGGTTGGGCCCGTGATTGGTGTAACCTTTACACCATTAACTTAATAATGGGCCGCAAATATTTACATATAAGAAATAAAGAAGAATGACAAAATATGTAAATGTAGAACATACGATGTGTTTAACCCGAGGTTGGATTGAGTTGTGATGTAAACCTGCCCGGAACCGCCCGGCTGTCCAGTAGTCACAACAATACCTATCCAATGTGAGAGGTTAAACATGGAGCCCAATAAGGACCCGAGGTTAGACTGAGTTGTGGCGTAAGACTGCCCGGAACCAACCGGCAACAGGCAGCCACAACAATACCTGTCTAATGTGAGAGGTCAGGGCCTTAATAAGACAATTAAGGCTGAGTCAGGATTGTTAGGATTAAGTGAACTAAAGACTTAATCAAAATGGAACATGCTAAACTAAACGGACTGGTGGGGTTAGGTTAGGAAACACTTAACCAACTTAGCATGTTGGCTAGAGATAGAAAACCTAGTAACGGGGGACCCTTTTCAGCAGTAACCCTAAAAGGTGTATCAGGATACCCTGAAACTAGGCAGAGTGGGGCACGATTACTGGGCTGATTGTAAGAGGTCAAAGCGACGGCGGTGGTGTAGCAGTGTAGGTTCTAACGGAGTGCGGGCGTGCACACACTCCGGCGCAGAAAAATAAGGCACTGGACACCAGTAGCATACCTGTGCACTCTAAGGTTGTGTCGGGTTGCCACTATGGGACTTGATACACCCCATGGTGGGACCAGCATAAGTAACTACGACATCGGGGGCCGTAAGACACATGTAACTATGCGAGTAGGAGCCGATCATCATTGAATGGATCACATCACCCTGATTATGGAGTGCCAGTTGGAAACTAGTTTATACGGGTTCAGAGATTAACATGGGGTACGATAGTATATTCGACCCTAGATAACCTAACTAAGTTTATAGTGCTTTCCCACTTCTTGATTTTACTTATCATACCCAGTTCTTTATTCATAGACAAAATAGTACTAGACTTACTCAGGCTTTATGTCTGACTCTACTTTTCTTTCGTCTTCTTTCTTCCGTTTCCCCCCCCCCCCCCCCCCAAGGTCCTCAGGGAGGGAACACAGCAGCTTGACCAACCTTAGCATCCAGCTTGAAGAAGAGAAATGTATTGCTTGGACTTTCCTGTTTTAAACTATGGCTTTGGACAATCCACTATGGGGCTTTTGCAGTTTATCTATGTTTTATTTATGCTTCTTTAAATAATGTACTCAAGACAGATTATGAAAGTGTTATGTTATGTTTTTTGAAAGGATGTTGTTGTAACACGTATTTGACTTTATGAAATAAAAGTTTGTTGTTCTTCCGCTGTTTACAAATATGTGTTCTTATATCTGTCTTGTATATCTGTGACTTGTACTTATAAACCTCCACCAAAATTAGGGCATTCCCTTTGAGAGTGACCCTAACGGAGGTGGGGTGTTTCAACTGTTTTCAGGTCTAACAATCACCATTATCTATTTTCGGAGATATCAAATCGTGGATATTTGAAAAGGTTTCATGATGACTGCATGATTAATTTGCTTAATCTCCAAGTTATTCCGTCATTATGGAGTGTATATAAATGAAGATTTAATCTTCATATTTGTATCTGAATGAGAAAGAAAACATTCCCTTATTGTCTCCTTCACCATTCCAGAATTTTTATTGTCAACTCAATTTCGGGTTTCAAACGTAAACAAGTATTTGGTGAAATTCATTTATAATTATAGGTTATCTCTCCATTATGCAACCTACAATTTCACAATCTCTCTCGTATTCTCTTTTGTATCCACTTTCTTCAGTGTAATAAAGAATAGTAGCCAAGTCCGTGGACGTAGGGAATCTAGTTGAATCACGCTAAATCTCTGCGTTCTCTATCTTTTATTTTTTCTTTGTTTGACGTTTTTTTTTTTTTTCAATTGGCGGTTGGTAATTAATCAACAAGCTAAATTCTTTTTCTACTAACTCTGCATCTTAGCATTCACTGTAGTTTTGGAGTTGCGCGTATTAATTATAGTTTCGCCCAACATATTGTTATTTGAAGTAGTAGATTTTGCACAAGTAAACTTCATACCTTGGGAAATCACTACAGAAGTAGAATCAGGATTTTGATTTCACTGAACAAATACTTTATTCAAACAAAATTTGGACAAACATCCCTAATCTGGACATTGGGGCAAGGACTACACAAGCAATATCACAAATCACAGCTGTGTACGAACCACTAAAAGACTTGATGATGTTACAGCGAAGAAAGGAACTGTTAAACTTGCAAAGTCTTAATTCCGATCCTATTCAGAGTACATTTCAGAATCAGTGACACTTAAACAACATAACGCAGTAAGAAATTTTACAGTATATCCTGTTTTTGGCCACTCAAATGCTATCACAAATCAATGCAACGCGCTAAGTGGATTTCTAAAAAACACTGTAGCTCTGTTAACCAGGCTACACTGATTGAAGTAACTCGCCTTCTGTTGCAGAAGACAGACTAGAACCTCAGTAAAGTAAAACTGCAAGTATGAATTATGGAGTTTAAATAGAAGTTTTAGCAACTGTACGTGAAGAAGATATAGAAAAACTATGATTCATGCAAATATAATCGAGGAATGCAATTCTTCATCCCGTAACAGTGGAACTGATTATGAGTAAGACTCAAAAATGCATAAGATGAACAACATGCATCAATTGGGGCAAAAAATAACATGCATGCCCAGAACAGTAACCAAGGGGAATGTATGTACAAACCAAAAGAAATAGAATAAGAGGCAATTTTGAATTTCACAGATTTTTTGATGGCCATATTTGCGCTTGCAGAGCGATTATAAATGAAGAGAGGCAACATTTTCTACTACAGCCAATAACGATGAAGCAGATAAAAGGTGGATTTTTCTTTACACGAAGATAAAACATAAAAGTCTTCTAGCCAACAGTATAAATTCTAAAATTATGAAGCTGCATTACGTACCCGTTTATCTGGATTATGATGATCTGGGGATCGACTTCGTTTTCTACGTCCGGAAGCAGTTTTGCTTTTTTCATCCATTGCTTTAGTTGTCTTGATTTCAGGGGATCGACTTCGTTTCTTACTTTCAGGAGTAGGCTTACCTTTCAACTCAGAAATGTGGCTTTGCTTCAATGCTATTGATCTATGTTTCTCTGTCCAATCAGGCCGGCTCCAAAGATACAAAGGTGGTGGATTGTTATTCCACTGGTCCATTTGCTTATCATTTACATCAACTGAGCCAGGTAAATAGAAGGACTTTCCAGCGAGATATTCGGAGTCCTCCCAAATCAAATCATATGGTGATCTTTTCTGATCTAGCCTTTGGGCTTCACTAGGAACAATCAAAATAATCAGCTTCGGTTTAAAAGTCAGAGCCTTGTCAATGAACTGATTAGCAAGTCCAGCTCTGGTACCAAATGGAGGATTGAGACCCATGATCAGCCGTGAACCAGAAGGCAATTCATCAGGGCGTACTGTCATCCAGTCTCGTTTCTCGTAATTAAAATCAAACTTGGGCTGTATTATATCATAGTTTTTGTACGAGCAATTCTTCCCAATAGAATCAAGCTTTTCCTTCATTAGTCGGCTGAAATCATTGGCTCCGCAGCAAAAGTCAACTATCATGTCACCATTCTGTGCATACCAGTGAAGTTTATCCACAATCTCACGAAGCTTATCGACTTTCGTAAAATGACGGCCAAAAGATGTGTAGCGCATTGCATGAATAAAAGGAGCAAGATAAACTTTGAGTTTATTGCTCCATGACATTATTAAGTTTATAACATTAGGTTCACAAATATCCTTGGCATCCTCCACAGAGCCACCATCTCCTAGTTTTACTAAAGCAGTTTTAACAGCCTCAATAGATACCTCAAGCTTCCCCCAGGTGATAGCCTTGTCCAGATTCCTTGAAGTATTCCTATGAGTGGATGGCACCTTGCGCTTCTTAATGATGTCTGCTAATGTTATTGAGTTTGATGTACTTTCCATCAAAGAAGCAATTCTATTCTTCCCTTCAGGGTCGATTTTTGGGTATGAAGTGTCAAAAACTTTGCCACCAAACCCTGAAGCAGCATTATCCGTTGAATTTGCTTTTGTAAGTTTCTTATTTTCTAACTTATCAAAAATGTCAGATCTAGAATCTGCTTTGATATTAGTAGCTTTTGGCTGTCTTTGGAAAGTGAGTGTTTGCATTGCAATAGAGCTTTCACCTTTTTTAACTGCAAGAGGTTTCTTTTCCGTTGAACTTAAAAGGCCATCCTTTTGTTTTGACGCCATTTCATATGCACTTCTTTTCTTGATCACAACAGGCTTCGGTTTCTCAATCAGAACTTTTGATTTGTTTTTCTGCTCATTTACAGCCTTATTTTTCGTCTCAATCCGCGGAAAAACAATATGATTTCTTATAGGTGTTCCAAGCTCTTCATCCATTTCATGCTTCAGGCAGTAAATAAGGATGCGGCTTAGAAGCAAATCATCCCATGCCCTTGTTGTAAACTCCTCATCATCCTCGAACGCAATTTTCTTAGGCAAGCATTTCCTATGATATGATTTTGGGCATCGCCTGCACACAGCAAACTGCAAAGCCTTATCATCTTTATTTTCTCCTTGTTTGCAACGATGACATTTATGAGCAGGACAAGTAAACGATTCCCCACTAGCAATCTTATTTTCACAATCAGCTGCTTGGTTTAAATCATCAGGAAATAACCGATTTGACACACATTTTGGGTGGTAGAAATGCCCACATGTTGCATTTACACAAGCAAAAATCTCAGCACCAGCAGCTTTATCAGAAAAGCCTAGCTTTCCACAAATAAAGCACTGATGTCTTTTATACTCGCAATTTTTGCATACAAAGTGCTGGATAGCCTTAACTTGAGCTTTAGAGTAACCAAGAGATTTACAGTGTGACTCGTCACCGTCTTCTACAGTTGCATGGAAGGACCTCATACATCTCCCTTCACAACAAAGAATTTCGCCACCATTGTCACATATGGCACAAACTGAATCGTACAAGTCTATTTCATTATCAGATTCATCTTCAATGTCACTCCCCATATCATCTTCTAGATCATGAACGATAAATGATTTTTTTGACTCCAAGTCATTTTTTTGGTCCTCAAGAAAAGGCGTCATCCTTGGCTTGTCTTCAAGTAAAGATAGCAATAGCTGACATCAAGCCAGCTCATTGTCAAATTCCACAAGCAGCATCATAAGTGGGTAATGATGTGAAAGGTCATTAACTGAAGGACACTGCTCAAATGAGCTGAATACTTTCCGCATGTGATCCCAAAGACTCTTCTCAGAAGATTCCGGAGTCCTCCTCAAATAGTGAAGTGAATGAACTGTAATCAAGATAGATCTAAAAGATACCTCATATGCCTTCCTCGGTCTCAAAAGCTTAATCCATTTATTTCCATCTTTGGTGAGCACCGTTATATCTGGAGTTGCATCTTCTAGTCCTAACCTATACGCTATAGCTTCTTTAAATACTTTTTGATCATCATGTTCTCCACGTAAAAATACTCGCTTCTCTGGAGCATTTGGTTTCTCTTTTCCAACAAGCCATATAGGCAAAACCGAAAATGATATCGGTGTGCTATCTTCATCTTCGAAATAATAATTTGTGACTGAATGTGGAAAAAGCTCGCCCTCATCTTCAGAAGACGCCATGGCTCCCTAGCTTCAGCAAATCGGCAATTATCGACCTTGCCCTATTTTCAGCAAATCAGCGGAATCGGTTGCCCTAACTTCAGCAAATAGGCAAAATCGACTTGCCCTAACTTCAGCAAATCAACCTTTCCCTAGTTTCTTCTTCTTCAGCCGACCTAGCCCTGTTTCTTTGGTCTTCGCGTTGAGCGTGCTACAATCGACGTTTTTTTTTCTTTGGTGCTCGTGTTATTTTCCCTTACCTCCCTCTGGCAAATTCTATTGCAAATAGACAGCTCAGCAAGTTGCCTCTTTGTTCTCCAACAAAAATAACAACAACAACAACAACAATAATAAAACAGAGAGAGAGAGAGAAACCGAGTTGCCTCCATTTATAGAAACAATCTGAAATTGCCCCTCCTATGCATTAGCAGTGCATAGTGGATTAAAAAAAAAAAAAAAAAAAAAAAAAAAAAAAAACAAACAAATAAAACAAAAACTAAATAAAAAGCATTTTGATCATCGAAAATTTTGGTTAAAATGGAGGACAACTCAGCAATTTGTTGAGTTGCAATAGAATTTGTCCACTCTCAAACCTAGGGGTGGATTCGATTAGGCATAAGAACTTTGTATTTAAAACCATTACCATACCGACTTATATGGTTATAGAAAAATCATACCATTATCAGCCTAAGAAATCAATTACCAACAGTTCGGTTCATGGTGGTAGAGATCGGTACTACATTTTTGTCATTTGCTAGTATTAGATCTTTTTATTTACAATATTTCACATTAAAACATTACATATTAAAATTGATTTTTTGTTATTATATCATTATTTATCTATTTTATTTTACGTAGTCAAATATACAAGAAAACAAGTTGGATGAAGCTAAAATATCATATAAATTACACTATTTCTAAGAAATATGATAAATTTGCCTTCGTATATCGTAATAGTATTTTCTTAGGTATTTTATTAAATCATTACATATTACAAGTTCGATGTTATGTAATAAACATATATGATGAAATATAAGAATATACATATGTATTATTTAAGATATGTGGTAGGTATGGTAATTACCGTTGTTAATGCTTAATTACTTACTGCATATTTTCATGCGATTCGGTATATTGGACCAATAAAATCGGTTACCACTTATTCGGTACCACTTTCGTTGGTAATGGCTGGTAAGTGGTAATTTAGTAGAAACGCCCAGCCCTACTCAAACCTATCACTCTAGAAACTTATTCACTTATTCTTAATCACTCTCAAAACCTATTCCTTCTATAAATTGAAAATTTTGAAATTGAAATTGGTGATTCAACGCCTATCTCTTCCATCTAACCACGTTTCTCCTTTTGTGGAATATATTGATATGATTTTTTGTTTGGTATTTATATATATACATATATATATATATATATGAAATGTGTGTATACCCATACTATTTCAGTTGCACAAGCAATAAATAAAAATTTAACTCGAAATTTTTAATTTTGAACATATATTTTATTCAAACAAATTTTATTTTTACACGGCTGCATGGCACACATTTCAGTATTTTATCTCTATTTTACAAATGCTTCACGATACACATTCAGCACAATATAACCTCACTACAAACACTCAGTATCAGTCACTCACACTCAATATCTTTATCTTCTATTGACGGATCTAGAATTTGTCCAGTCGTCCGTCATATCTACGAGAATATAACAATACAGTAAATTAGAAAAGAAATAATTTAAATTTGCAAATATGAATTTGTTTTAAACTTTTATTTGCCTTAGTTATTTGGGTTGTTCCGTATTATTTTTTAGAAAAGATCAAATGTGCATATATATATATATGTGTGTGTGTGTGTGTGTGTGTGTGTGTGTGTGTGTGTGTGTGTGTGTACGTATGTATGTGTGTGTGTGTGTGTGTGTGTGTGTGTGTACGTATGTATGTGTGTGTGTGTGTACTCTAATGGCTTATTATACCTACAATGATACACTGCAAATACTATAGTATCCGAGCACATAGTTCTCTCATGGACAACTGCAAATGTCAAATCGTATTTTCAATGTAGCGTAGTTTATTTTGTAATAGCCAACAATTAGATTGGCCTGGAAAAACTATAATTTTCCAGCAACAACAAATGTGCCAAAATCAACAATGCATCAGGACTGCTTCAAAAGAATCACAAAGCAACAATGAACAGGTGCACAAACGCAAGCACACAAGTTTCAATATTCAGAATTCAAGACAGTGAGCAAAATGCAATGCAAACACAATGCAGTTCGGGTGTGCAAAGTCAAGGCGACAAAGACATGTCCAACAAAGTGCACAAGCAGACACAACAAGCACACAAGTGTTAGAGGGTGTCAAACACAAGGCACCAAGACAAGTGTAGAAGTAACTCGACATATGTACAACAAGATCTAATCAAACATGTTGGTGCTGTTAGAACAAGAGTACACATGAAACCATTATAGTGCTCAATAATTTCAGAGTTGAACTACAATAACATATGTGTGTTTGTGTGTGTGTGTATATATATATATACACACACACTGATATGCATAACGTACACAAATATGCATGTAGTCAAAACAGGTAGTAGTTCAAATGAGCAAAAAGGAGTAAAGAGCAAGGAGTAGAAACTAGTTTCAACAAGATATATTGTAACAACCTGGAATTTCTGAACAAATTTAAAATTTTAATTTTAGATATTTTAATGGGTTTTGATTATTTAAAATGATTTATTTTAAATAATAGCGACTAAAAATTTATTTTAAATGAAGTTAGAACGTATTAATTTAAAATTTAATTATAATGAACTCGAAATGGCGCGGTAGTTTGATATTATTATTATTATTATTATTATTAAACTACAGATAAATGCACATGGATTGTGATGTAAACCCCACACTGGTATTGGGACGATAACTTTACACATCGTCCAAGGTACAAATAATAATATTTGTTGATGTTTGAAAACCCGCACGGGTGTGGGGATGATAATTTATTCACAACTCCCCTGAATTTAAAAATATGTCAACCGATGGATTGACAGACTGTTATAATCGTTATTTAATTATTTAATGTTTATACAGTAGTAAATTGCACTTTGAATGTGAATTGGCTATCTAATAGTTGTTTATCACTGTTTTTGAATACATGTGATGTATGGAATCCATATAAATAAAATTATATGGTAGTTGATTGAGTCTGATTCCAATTCAGAAATAACGAATATTTTAAAATAATATTCAGTAAAGATTCAAAATATGATTTTGATATCCGATTTTGGATGGACATGAAAATATTGAAATATTCATAACTGAAATGAATATGAAGCCGAGTTAAGTAGATATACGCTATTTTTAACTCGAACAGAATTTTCTGTCGATTTTATTCATTTTATAATGAATATCGAAGAGATATGATTTCAAAATCTGATATTTTGAAAATATTATCATTTTAATATTATAATGATATGGAATATTCAATTTTAATAAAATAAATTAAAGTGGAACTTGAAATCGTTTTTAAATAAATTTAAAACGTTTTATGAAATACGTTTTAAATGGAAATCGACGATATATTATATATTATATATTTTAAATGGCTTGAATAGAACACGTCGCGCAGCGACTGTTCGCGAATTTCAACCATTGACTTCAAATGGACGTAATGGGAGATCCGGCCGTCGGATTCTCCTAAAACCAAAACCGTTAGTTCGTATTGAAAAGAGCTTTCCAATGATAATAAGAGATTTGAATTCTAATGGTTAGATTTTAAAATATGTCCAAATCAGTTCTGGAAAAGGTTGTTGTAAATGCAGTTCGGTGGCCGATATTGCAAACCGACTGTAAGGGCCTTATTAAAATTATTAAAAATATGAATAAATTATGTAAAATCATAATAAATGATTTGGAAAGATTTTGAATCAAATATTTCAAGTTTTGAAGAGATAAAAGATATTTTTATTTAAATGAACTTGTTAACAACAAGATTTGAAATCCAATAATTTTTAAATTAATAAATTTGATTTATAAATGGTTTTAAAATAACCAAAGTTTTCCAACGAATAAATTGGAATGGGTTTGAGTGGAAATTATCTTCGGATATTTTCGATATTGGATTCCATAATTATACAGATATTATTATGGGAATTTGAAAGATATAGATATCGTTATTCCCAATACGGTATTTGTTGATTTCAGAATTTGATATTGAATATAAGCCGATATTATTTCTATTCAGAGCCTTGTATTTAATATCAAATTGGATTTTGGGGTTTGGCGTGAATGGTATCTTTAATAACACCACTCTTAAACCCCGTTGAGAAAAGAATAAATCTTTTAATTAAGATAAATGAACTTTTACAATTTATAATTATAAATTGGAATTAAATGAAAAATGATTTTGAGTTCACTGTGAACGATGTTTTAAATAACATGTGTTCTTAAAACCCAATTACAGTGAAGTTATGATTTGGAATTTATAAATCATTTAATTAAGATTTAATGAAATTTTTCCAAAGAATTTTTTTCCAATTTAATACATTAAATTGGAATTGAATGGAGTTCGATTCAATAATAATCGAGATGAGCTTCTGTGAATTAAGACTGTTACTATATATGGAATTTAAAAGGCATTGTCGTTAATCTATTTATATTATTAGTCTGATACGGAAATTTATATCGATTATATATATTGATCTGTTTTCCATGAAGATTCCATAGTTAATGGAAGTTGATTTAGGTTTATCGTGAACCGTGTTTTAAATGACATTGGTCCTTTAACCTTGCTAAAGACAAGATAAATTTTCCTAAAGTTGAATAATCATTAAGTAATGTGTTGACCCGCCTTTTGGCAAGGCCATCAACCCATGGACCCATCACAGGATCACTCAGGACTCGAGCATGGACTTGGACAAGCCCGGACATTCTTGGATTGAGGCTCCTTGACTCGAGGGCTCTTGGATAGAAGCATTTCAGCCCAAAAGACCTGGGATAGACGGTCTTGAGATCATCTACACTAAAGCAATGACTTGGTCATGAGATCTATTTCATAGCCTACTTACTTGGTCCAACAACCTATTCTAAAGCATATAAACTTGGATCAAGCTATACTTATGCTGCCGCATATTGAAGGGAACTTCTCCACGTAATAAAGACTCAGCTCCATTATCCGCTATTCACATGGATCAACTGACACATGGAACCTCCAATTGTTGAATCCTACTGCCTATAAATACACCAAGCTATACAACAAAGAGGACTTTTGGCTGAGATCTGAGCCTGACTTTATAGCTCATGCATGCCCTCCACAACTCAATCATGGCCGCCAACCACCTTCATCATGAAATACTTGTTATACTCCTCAAAAACGATTATGTAATAGAGATCCTGACGATCTCATTCATTGTATCTCCGACTTTATGATATTATTACGAGATTATAAAGTGGACGTAGGCTCGTTAACGCCGAACCACTATAAAAATACAGTTGTCTTGTTTTTTCTCGCTTTTTCTGGTATTTCTTCATAAATCACGCTCAAATTCGACTTTTGGCCGTTGATGACCACTTTTTGGCGTCAACAGTTTGGTTCTTTCACTGAGATTTGAATTCTCAATTTCTTAAGGATTCCTCTCAACTTTTGGATCACCAAGTCCAAGACGAAATCCTAGTTTCAGTCATCTTCAACATCCATGGTTTCCAATACTTATGTACATGCTTTGGAATGCAGAAGCAGCAACATCTGCATAAAAAAATGATTTTTCCAGTTTTGGGTTCGACCCTAGTCGGGTTGACCCTTCCTGGGTTGACATCGACCCGACCAGAGGAACAGCCAGTAGGAATTGCACTTTGGAAAGTTCCCAGTATGTAGCTTGGCCCAGAGCAGGTCATGGGTCGAGGTGAGATCAGTTCGAACAGCCATCGTCGTCAGGATGTTCAAGTCCAGGTCGACCGACTTCGGATCGACCGACTCATCTGAAGCTCTCCAGGTCGACCGACTCCTCTGAAGATCTCCAGGTCGACCAGCTTCGAACCAACTTTTTCAGATATACCGACCCGGATTACTAGTCATTTCTAAAGTCTTGCACATCGACCCGAGACAAGGTCATTTTTAGAAAAAATGCATTTTTCTGATTGTTTCAGAAAAGGCTCCATCTTCCAAAATCGAAAAAATCGTGTGGTGCCCGCATATTCGACCTAACCGGCTAGGTCGATCGCCGTCCGGACTGTGGGGCCCCGAACCCCCACCGGCGCTGCGCCCGGACCCGCTTGATGGCCTGCATTAGGCTCGGCATATATTTTGGCTAACAATAAATCTTATCATCCAAGATTCAACGTATGGTCCGAGAATATCAACAGTAAGATGGTAACAACCGGGATTCTTCCAAGAGCGATCACCCTCATTTACTAAGGTTATTCAATCCTGATCGAGTGCTTCAGTCTTGCCCAAAGATCGACAAGTTAAAAGTTTGAAAGACTTAAGCCTGGATGCTGATTGATTGTCTATATATCGGCTCTCATTTCCCGACGTGGAATCAAAGACATAACCGCGGATGGACGAGGGAAGTCTACATTCCTAGCCTCCATATCCCACTTCCTGACATGGAAAAGGCAAAAGCTTTTATAAGCATGGATTCATTGTTCTCCTTTCGATCACTGTCTTAGCATCAACAAGATGAGATGCCACCATTAGCGGTTCTGATTTGACTACCTGACCTTTATACCTTGTCCTCGACGTGGGGACAAGAAAGCGATTCAAGGGAATCATAACCTCATCATTCACCCACAAAGGCCGCTCGACCGCCTTTATTATCCCAATAGCTCGATCAAGGTGTAATCATTCTTGCATTGCCGCCACATAAGGATCTGAAAAGACTTCCTCCATCAACTAAAACTTCAGCAGTCGTCAGAGATAGGACAAAGCAGAATGGACTGGAAAAGGATATGCGATACCATTCTCATTCTGAATAATATTCATTCCATTAACAGGTATCCAGAGTTAGAGCATTACCATAACGAGCCCGACTGAACCGCTCGTTTACGAAACCATGCCCTCCGTCCGAGGAAAGTTATACAGCTCAAGGTGGATCTGACATGAGCATCCACTACTCTGCTCATGCACGACATGACTCAAGACAATTGTGCATCGACTTTTGCATTTCGAAGTCCGAATCCAACTCAGAATGGACGCAGTTCGATAGTCCATATGGATGGATCCTGTGCTTGACGACCATCGGATTACATAAATCCAAATAAAGGAGGCAGCACCGCCCATCAACATACTTACTTTCCAATCATGCATTTTTCCTTTATCTTCTCCTTGAGTTATCGACATAACTAACTCATGCAAATTTGTATATAAATGATGTAGGTACCCAAGGTTTGGTACCAACCACTCCTTCCATGGTTTGATCGGAGGAACGTAAAGCTTTGGCAAACGTGATTCAAATATTCACCCGCTTACTCTTTGCCCGACGCCAACAATCTGGCATAAATGAAGTTCGACTATCCATTCACTGACTTTTTGTCCTTGACGCAGGGGGCAAAAGAATATACGCACATGAGTTCGACGTGAGCTATCTATGCATGGGCATACTAATGAGGCATCCTCAACACCTAGCCTTTGATTCGCTAGGAAAGACATAGAGAAGTATTTGGGTGTGACATAACACTCAGTAGATCGGTGACTCCATATCCCTTGATCCAACGGGAAGAGTGCAACAAAGACAGGGGAACGATCCCACGAACAACATAACAACTTTTGCCTTCGACGTTAAGGCAAAAGAGAAATGTTAAGACGAGGATGAGTATGACTCGACCGCTCTCCAACGACATCTCTAACTCTTTCCCATGACTTCAATGGGAATGTAAACTCAATAAGGGCGTGAACTGACCACCTCTGATGACGACCTTTTCCCTTGACGAGGGAGCAAAGGGACGATGCCAAGGCAAATGTGACCCGACTGTTTGTCCAACTAACTCTAATCCTCAGAGTTTGGATATGAGTATAAACTTAGGACGAGTGTGACAGGCGCGCCAAGATTTAAGACCACTCGATCCACAACTCTAACCCTAACCGACGAAGGGAGAGTATAAAGGACGAACAACGACGTCCATAACTCTAACTCTCACGACTTGGGAGAGAGTATAAAGGACAATGCTGCGACGTGCATGCAATCTCCATCTCCCTCTGATCGAGGATGGGATTATAAAGGACCTACGGACCGGACATCCGAATGACTTAACCTGGTTCCCATCAACGCTGGGGGCACGGGCATAGATTTCTGAATTAACTTCAAACACGCTTCGGACGCGACCCGTATTTCAAAGTTAAATGGAGGCTACAGACGCTATACCTCCAAACTACGACACCTGACACTTTGACATTTAATAATTCTATGCTAGATAGATTAGCACTCAACATGTTTTCATTTCGAGCTACAATTGCTTGTGACTTAAAGATTGACTTAGTAGCTTCCAAGACTAAGCTAACTATTCTTTTTCGAATTGCAAGATTATGTACAAATACAAAGCAAAGACACGAGGGACACACTCGCATACAACAACAAAGAGGTCGTGTTCGAAGGAATGACGTCGACTTCTAATGCTAAGCTTCCCACACGACTCAATGCAATGACCGAAAGGAGACCTTGAGAGTGGGATGTTCAATAACACATCACACGATTTAAGGCAACAACTGAAAGAGGGCTTCGAGAGTGATATCTAGAATCGACACACATACCCATATGTGACTGACTATAGCCCAAGAGCAACGACAAGTTTTCACATTGCAAGTCCACTGAATAGAAGATGCATTAGCTCGAGCATTTGGAAGGCTGCATGTGGACCACGAAAGGGTGTAGAGTGTCCATCTATTGACTGATCCCAACCTACTTCCCAATTGGAAGGGGAAGAAAAAGAGCATTCAAAGTGACAACTATCTGACCTCTCGCAGCCCAACTTCGATCCTTAGAGCTTGGATGGGAGAGCAGAAACCGGTATGGGTTGAATACCAACAAATCATTTTGCATCTAACTCACGACATGATGAGGAAGTATGAATCCTAAGAAGACCTGGATTTGAAGTCCGCTACTCAGTCAAGTCCCAATGGCTAGGGACGAAGAGCGCGAGCCATGAAAAGCATGAATCGACCACCCGACTACTCCATGCACATTTTCAACTTCTTAAAATTTCACAGGATCCCAAACTACAACAAAAAATGATGACCTCAATGGAATCGAGCATAAGGAATAGACTCAACTAAAGTATGATGATGAAACATGAACAAAGGAGCTCGACCTGACTGGCTCGAATGATAAGAATAACTAGGATTCACTGGCGCTCGACGAGCCGGTCCTCATTTTCTGACTAACGTGAAGGAACAATGCATAAACAAGTGTGATTCAACTGTTTGCGTGGTCAACTCTAGCTCTCGCTGACTCGAGAGAGAGAGTATAAAACGACTTGGGTTGGTTAAGACTATCAAACCTGCAACTCTAACCTGAAACAACGGCAAAGAGTATAAAGGCTTAAGGACTGGACGTCCGACTGTCTTAGCTCGACCCCCACTGACGCTGGGGGCATGAGCACTAGCTTCGTTTGTCACCCATCGACGATATGGGCATGAGCGTCAGCTTACTGACTTTGAACACGTCCTTGACTTGACGCGTTATTCAAAGGATATATACTATACCTTCGGACCATGACATGACTTGCCTTACTCATTCAAGCAAGACAGCTTATGAGCTAAACATGACTTGGAAGACTCAAATCGCAAGTGAATTAAATGGAAAGCAAGACTCACCTTTCTAATGCCTTATGATTTTGACAATCATATTAGACGTTGGCTCACATGATTTAAACATCTCGTACTGACTCATATGTGATCATTGGACCATAAAAATGGTCTGGAACGATCGTGGATTTCATTAAATATGGTTTGATGTGACCACAGATTTCTACTCTTCTGTTAATATGATCCAGAGTGACTGTGGTTTTCTGGTTTTATATTGGTAAGATACAGCGCGATCATGGACCCCTAGCCTACTATTCCAATGACTCAGGAAGTAAAAAGCCATATGCGATGTCAAGTTCACATGCCATCTCTAATTTTCTACACCATCTCATGATTGGGATAACCGAACCTTGCACTGACCTATGTGTGACTAATGGTCTGACTTGATCTTACACTTGACCATGCTTTCGACTTCCATAAGGAGATGACACCATTTGGCGAAGACTATTTATGAACGACCACGTGCAGAAGCCATCAGCCTAACTTGACTTATGATGATTTCATTCGACCTCTTGACTCGACGAGGCAGAAAAGGAAAAAGAATTCAAGCTTCAGGACTATTCTCAAAGACATGACAATTCAACATTGCTTTCTCGAAGATGAATGACATTCCAAAGAGATGCAGTTCGACTTATTCAAAGTACATCCTGTCTGCCACACGATGTACTTTGGGGGGCAAATTGTTGACCCGCCTTTTGGCAAGGCCGTCAACCCATGGACCCATCACAGGATCACTCAGGACTCGAGCATGGACTTGGACAAGCCCGGACATTCTTGGATTGAGGCTCCTTGACTCGAGGGCTCTTGGATAGAAGCATTTCAGCCCAAAAGACCTGGGATAGACGGTCTTGAGATCATCTACACTAAAGCAATGACTTGGTCATGAGATCTATTTCATAGCCTACTTACTTGGTCCAACTACCTATTCTAAACCATATAA
The DNA here is from genome assembly GCA_030737875.1 of Allium sativum. Classification (NCBI taxonomy): domain Eukaryota; kingdom Viridiplantae; phylum Streptophyta; class Magnoliopsida; order Asparagales; family Amaryllidaceae; genus Allium; species Allium sativum. The sequence continues at coordinate 842,974,030 of CM060926.1, forward strand.
ACTTGGATCAAGCTATACTTATGCTGCCGCATATTGAAGGGAACTTCTCCACGTAATAAAGACTCAGCTCCATTATCCGCTATTCACATGGATCAACCGACACATGGAACCTCCAATTGTTGAAGCCTACTGCCTATAAATACACCAAGCTATACAACAAAGAGGAGGACTTTTGGCTGAGATCTGAGCCTGACTTTATAGCTCATGCATGCCCTTCACAACTCAATCATGGCCGCCAACCACCTTCATCATGAAATACTTGTTATACTCCTCAAAAACGATTATGTAATAGAGATCCTGACGATCTCATTCATTGTATCTCCGACTTTATGATATTATTATGAGATTATAAAGTGGACATAGGCTCGTTAATGCCAAACCACTATAAAAATACTGTTGTCTTGTTTTTTCTCGCTTTTTCTGATATTTCTTCATAAATCACACTTAAATTTGACTTTTGGCCGTTGATGACCACTTTTTGGCGTCAACATAATGATTTTTGAGATTAAAACCAAGTTGGAGTTTTAATAAATTTTCAATTAGATTGTAATGTTAATGTGGTAATTAAATTTGCCAAATTTGAGAAGTGTTCGAAAATGGAGTATCACCGGTTTTATTTCATCCGATAGTTAAATCTTTAATTAGATTTGAATGTTAAATTGAATTTACCAATAACACGGTGGGTGTTAGATATGGAGTACTACCAGTTTTTCTTCATGGGATGAATAGGTTGGGATTGGGAATAATAAAATAAGGGATTACTTCGGTAAGGCTCGATAATCCCGACTTATGTTATAAACCTTAATTTGGTTTAAGTGGTGAAAAGATAATATAAAATCTTTTGAAAATGATATCTAATAAATGATTAAACTATAAGTTTAAAATAATTTATCTTTGATAAAATTAATGGGAACCTTTTGCCAAAGTTATGAATATTTAAATAAAAGAATATTCTGGATTGGAATGAGGCGTATGATGTGTTTTTTATAACACTTGATTATAAGATATACGAGTTATTCGGAAAGACCGGGTTTAACCCATTCTGAATAACTGTTACGACGATTAAAAGTCGACGATGAAGACGGTGGTTGAAAACTGGAGATCTTCACATCGTTTGGATGATTACTGATGTCTTGATTGGGATGTACACCCAAGACGAGGTAATAAGTGGTGATCGTCCAGACGTAATTGGAGATCGACCAGATATGCGAGGGCCTCTCTTCTGTATTGGATATGGGACGAGGAATAAGGTGCCTCCGGTTTCGTTCATACCTAGAACGAACTTGCAAATGGATTGTATGTCTGACATTGTATTTCGCGTTGTATTCATTGATCTCTGCTAAATATATATCTGTTTGGTGGCGGAGAATTTATTCTCTTTCTTAACATCCTTCTCTGAGACGTCCGACCATAGAGGTTACATATTGGTGCAAATCAATGGTACGGTATAAATTGACAATGTGGCATGCTGAGATGCATGAATCAAATACTTTGTTGAAAAGCAAGGCTTTATGGTTGATGATCAAAGCACAGCTTTAAATAGCATAGCTTTGTGTAGCGTTAATTCGTGAGCTTCACACCCCGGTATGAACCAGAAACGGGATAGTGACTGCATGGAAATGGACATACGTTAGTTTCTAGCTACGAGTAACGTCATGTTATGGAGCCTAGGCATTTTACTCATGTGGATGTTGGAAATTTTATTGACGGATAGCGAGGTACCTCGGATTTTATATCAGGACCGACTAAAAGGTCCTAGATGGTCGACGTGACTGACCATTTTAGAGGTTCGATTGAACCGACTAACTTATTGTTTATAGTATAATTAATCATGTACGGATGACTGACCATGAAGATCAAAGGGCTCGCCAACGTCCGAGTCCTGAGACATTGCTAGTGTGTCTCGAAATCGGTGAGGAAGATCCCTTGCCTCGGTTCATAGATGGAAACCCAATTTCCAATACGTGATTTTACGATTTTAGTTGTAAACCTATATTGTGACGTAGTATAATGGTACCTACGCCGCCTATGATTAATTCATTTATATTTGAAGTTGATTTCTTCATTTATAGCAATAATAAAAGATGAAATTTCGCGTATCAAGCATGTTTGGCTATTATAAAGTAAAACTCTGTCCTCCGGCTGCATTGCATTATGTGATGGGACCTGAGTCTTATAATAGCTTCATTTTTCTGTTTAGCTTTGCACTATTTGTTTTAAGCAATGGTATTCTTAGAGGTAAACCCATTCTGTGTTATACGGTGTGGTCCCTTGATTTACCTAACTTTAAAATCAAGTTAATAACTATTTTAATTCTCACACCAGTCCCATGACTGACTCGGAGTTTATTGTTTCTACCTAAACTCTGTGTGCCCATATTTCCACATGGGCAGCTGGTAGTTTTGTTTTTTCGCAGATATTTCTTTTCATAGGATCCTGAATTACGGCTGGAGATATATTCAGAATGCTTTGTATCCGTGTATCTCTTTCAGTTGTGGTAGTTGATGTTTTCTGCTGTACATTATGTTCATGTATTTAAATGTAATTTAAATCTCTGATATTTTTCCACTGTATATTAGTTAATTGAACTCTGATATCTTGTACTCTGATGTAATTATTGTAATAGCAATGAAATGTTCTATCGTTTATGTTCTGATGCGTCATGTTCTCAAAATAATCTGTGCTCCTCCGTCTCCTCGAGGATCGGGGAAGTCTAGGTCGTCACAGTTGGTATCAGAGCTTTGGTTTACAAAGCTCGATAATAAGACACATTAGAACCAAACGAAAGAATTCATCAGAGATAGGAAGTAATATCCTATAAGAATGACTCGTTAGAGATAGGGCTAGTAATACCCTAGAATGGGTTTGAAGAGTGTTATTTACTAAAAACGAATTTAGTTTTGAAAAAAATATCTTATTATACGTATTTGAGTATTTTATTTGATATTGAATTTGGACTATCAGGTATAAGGAGATTTTTAATATACGTCTGATCCACGTGTATCTGAAGTCTCAAATATACTGGGTAGATATAGCATCGCACTCTAGTCGCTTGGAGATGATTCTGATGATAGCACGTGCATCATCAGTTCTATGTTCGAGTTTCAAAAGTAGGATATATATATATATATCCAATTGACTGGTGTGAGAACCAAAACTTAGATAGGGTTGATTGTTTGTGATTTGGTCTTGTAATTAGATTTCTTAGTATATAAAGGTTATATATGTTTGAAAAGATAACCAACTGATTGATTGTTGGTTGTGTTGTGTGATTATTGGTTTAACTAATAAAAATATTGGAATAATAATTAATTTAACCAATATGAGAACGAATGATAAATTAAGCCGAACCAAATATAATATAGAGCTAAATAGAAATTTTAGTTTGAATTGGATTCATATATTAGATAGTTTTGTACATATATATACATGTTGAGTAGAGAAATATAATATGTTCCTGACAAACACATGCACCTTAATGAGTTGGTTGTGTAATTTTATTTATTATATAAACTATTGTGAGTGTTTTCGGATGCGTTGTGATGGTTGTTCTGTGTGACATTAAAAACGTATGCCATAGGATAACAACAAATAAATTATGAACTGCACCACATGACATACTACATGAAACAACATATCATATTCCATATAAGCATTTGATGCTTATATGACTAGGTTTGGATTACCATACGGGCGAGATGCTTGTATGGCAAGGACTGAATTACAGGTTGAACAGAAAACTGATTATGGACTTAATAAACATATAAAGGTGCTCGGGGCAAGATTTAATAAAAACCCTACAAAGTTCTGGAGATGACAAAAATTCACGTCTCTCTTATTTTTAATTAAGGCACATGGATTATTTTATTTCCAACACTGGGGCAAGGTATGAGATTTCGACTTTTAACACATCTCCCTTGGGCATAGATAGGTCACAAAAAATTGTGTATGCTTTTTATTGATTTATTGGGTGCCTAATACGGCCCAACAAAATTTTCAAACCCTCCCCGTACAAAGGAGGTTATGGCGAAAATTTTCGAAAATTTAGGGTGTTAGCCAAATCTTCTAGAAATTAGAAAGTTCTTAGAAACTGAAAAGTTGAAGAACTCAAGCCAGAATGAAAGTTGAGTTGGTTTATTAAACAACTTTCAGCTCTGTTCCTTTTCGAGGATGAAAAGATTTTAAGTGGGAGAGATTGTAACAACTCAGAATTTCTGAACCAATTTAAAATTTTAATTTTAGCTATTTTAATGGGTTTTGATTATTTAAAATGATTTATTTTAAGTAATAGCGATTAAAAATTTATTTTAAATGAAGTTAGAACGTATAAATTTAGAATTTAATTATAATGAACTCGAAATGGCGCAGTAGTTTAAAAATTCGATTTCTAATTTTAATTGAATGTACAAAATTCAATATAAGTCAGAATTGGACAAAACCAGAAACATTTGAATCTGTTTAATAACATCTTTCTAATAAATGTGAAAAATTTAGACTTTGTTTTATAAATTAAAAGTTATGTCCAGTTTAAATTTTAAATAGTCGCTATAGAATTTATTTATATTTCAATATATATAGCCCTTAAAAAAAGCCATTTTGCAAACAACCTTCGTTTTCGATGAAACCACTTTTGTTGGATCCGGAATGTCAAATTATTGTTAGTTTTAAAATTTCAAGTCATTTGGACTTAGCATGTGAGCGTAGTGAATTTAATAGCGTTTTAAATTTTAGTTTGAATTTAGATAAGCTAGTTGTAACAACCCGGAAAATAAGAACTATATTAAAAAAATTATTTTAGCAATTTTAATGAATCTTGAATATTTAAAATGAATTATTTTAAATAATAACGACTAAAAATTTATTTTAATCGAAGTTAGAACGGATAAATTTATTTTAATTATATAACGAGCCTGAAATGGCGCGGTAGTTTAAAAATTCGATTTCAATTTTCAAATGAATGCATAGCATTCAAAATAAATCGGATTTCGGTAAAACTAGAAATATTTAAATCTGTTTGAAAATATCTTTCCAATGGATGTGAAAAATCCATATTTCATAATGGGAATAAAAAGTTATGCCCAGTTGAAAATTCAGAATAGTCGCTATGGAATTTTATATAATATATAGCCCTTAAAAATAGTGATTTTGCAAACGACCTCCATTTTTTACGAAACCACTTTTTTGAATCCGGAATGTCAAATTATTGCTAGATTCCAATTTTCATAATTTTTGGAATTGATATGTGAGCATGGTGGATTTAAACGTGTTTGGTAATTTCAGTTTGAAGTTAATCGACTAGAAAATGACCTTTTTTCAAACGGTCTCCAAATTCGATGAAATTAGTTTTATTAGGACCGTATCGTCAAAACAAAGCTAGATTTATTTTTTGGGAATTTTTGGAGTCAGTATATGGCCTTAGTAAATTAAAATGTGCGTTCAAATTCAATATATACTGATTTATATTTTAATTTTGATAAAATCCTATCGAAATAGTCGAATTGGATTATGAAATGTATTCCATTATGTCCGGAATAGGGGTATTTGGTTAGGGGTGACAGTTGTTGGGTTTGATTTGGAGTTCGGGAGAAAAACTTCGCTTTAAAACAGTTTATCGAATAAAATATTAATATATTTTAATATATATAACTATATAAAAAACCAAAACCCTAATTCATTAGAGGAAGCCGCTGACACCCTTAGTTATATGACTAAAATCGCTCCGATTTAATTCCCAAATCAATCCCCAAAATATCACCAATTACATCATGAATTCAAAACAAAAGCTGTGGAGTTTTGTGAGATCGTTCATTTTATACGGGTTTGATCATCATCCATGATCTGTGCTGCTCGAATTTTGAGCTAGAGTGGGTATGTTCGGCGCGGATTTTGAGGAGCTGGAAGGGTTCAAACCTCGAGATGATCATGGCGGTGGAGGTTTAAACGGAGGCGCATCTCGTGGCACACATGGATCAACGACCTGCTTCTTGGAATTGCGTGCGTGGTTGGATTCTTCAGATCGAAGAATGGGTTTCCTGTTATAGAACGATGGAAGAGGTGATTAACGACTAATTCAAGGAGATTAATTAAATTAATTATTATTAATTAATTAAATTGTGTATTTATATTTAAATGTCCATAACTTTGCAAATAGACACAGTATCTGACAAAACGAAGTGCGTTGGAACCGTATAATCGAGAGCTACGCGATGGAACTGACCAGAATCAAAAAGGAGAAAATCATAATTAGGGGCAAATTCAAATTCAAACAGAACAGAAATTCAGAAATAAAAGAACGGAGGAGTGGAACGAACGTGAGAATTTCTCACTATAATTTTCGTACAGTTATTTATTTTATAATTGCATATATGAACTGCCAGTATTGTGTTGTGATTTAAATCAGTTTAACTATCACAAATATTGTACGATGTAGAATAGATCACCTCCCTGTCGTCCACAGACCATGGACAATTTTTTTGATTGTATTGTGTTGTGATTGTGATGTACAAATATATATATATATATATATATATATATATATATATATATATATATATATATATATATATACGATGTGAAAATTATATATATATGATGTGAAAGTTATATATATATACATGATGTGAGAAAATTATATATATACGATGTGAGAAAATTATATATATATATATATATACGATGTGAATAAAATATATATTTGCGATGTGAAATATATATATATAATGAAAATGATATATATATATATATGAAATGTGAAAAATATATATGAAATGAAAATAAAATATATATTTGCGATGTGAAATATATATATGAAACGAAATGATATATATATATGTATATATATATATATAAAATGAAAATATTATATATATGAAATGTGAAAAATATATATATGAAATGCGAAAATAATATATATATGAAATCTGAAAAATATATATATGTATGAAAATTATATGTATATATATATATATATATATATATATATATATATATATATATATATGAAGTGGAAAATAATATAGGGGCATTTTACCATAAGGGCCTCCTTTCGTCCGCTAATTAGTTTCTAGGACACGTCGCTACAATAATTATTTTCCAGGACAAAAATTAATTCGGCTATTTGTTCCTTCTATTCTTCATTTCCGTAAGCATTATCGAAGCTCAAAAAACCCCAAATCGATTTCAAATCCACTGTCTACTTCATCTTTATACTTTCGAAATCAAATCTACTGCTAATCTACTTTTGAAAAAAAAATCGACTCAGTTGATTTGTTGAAGAAATCAAACTGCATCACTTTTCTCAGCTGAACAAGTAAGTAATTGTTTATTTCTGTTGTTTTGTATATGTCGATTGCTGATGTTAATCGCCTCACCTTTATTCAGCTGAAGAAACTAAAACGCAATTTCTATTTACTATTTACAAGATGCGATTTCTGTTCAGTAGTTGTTGAACAAGTACTTGTTTATCTTTGCTATTTGATGTTCCTCGATTTTTTTGTTTTCTATATATCGATTGTTTTTATTAGCTGAAGTAAGTAGTCATTCGCTAATTGATTTTATTTGCTATATAAAACTGTTCATACGTATATATTCAGTGGCAGAATTTATTTTGTTTGACAACTTAAAAAGTTAAAGGTGTTTATCTTTTGATTTGAATCATTAATTACGTATTGAAATTCAGCAATATTTGAAAATTACTGATACATATAAACATATTTGTTGTTTTTTTAATCATATATTTATATATATATTCAGTGGGTTAATAACACGTACTATGAATCAACTTATAGTGATAATGAAATTGTTCATATGTATATATTCAGTGGTACATGTTAATTTGTTTGATAGCCTGAAAAGATAAAGGGATTTATCTTTTGATTTAACATATATCTTTTCAAAACCGAATTTCAGATTTAACAATTTTTTAATGCTTAGTAGAATATCTTATTTTACTTCAGATTTAAAAAAGATAATTTCATCTATCTTTTCAAAAAAAAAAAGTTTTATGTTTGATATATCTACTGAATTTCACAAATTGATATTGTTTGTGTTTTATGTTACTATTTGTTTAATTATATACATAAATTTAGTCTAAACTTGTTTTATTTTATTTTATTTCAGATTTAGAAAAGATAGTTGTATCCATCTTTTCTAAACTGAACTTCAGATTTAAAAAAGATAATTTTTTAATGAAAACTGTTTTATCTTTTTCTCAGAAAACCATTTTATTTTATGCTTTTTAACAGAAAAAAGACAAACGGTTTAATCTTTTTCTCAGGAAATCATAAAACTTATACTTTTAATAGAAAAAAGATAAATGGTTTTATTTTTTTTCTCAGAAAACCATTTAATTTATGCTTTTTAACAGAAAACCATTTAAATGGTTTTATCTTTTAACTATAATTAAATATTTATGGTCTATCTTAAAATAGGTTAGAAGTCTCTTTGTTTCTTCAAGTGAAGCCTGGCCTTTAAATTTAGTATGGAGCATTTTTATCCTCTTTTGTATTCATTTTTTTCAAGATGATATTCCTTTGATTTCTTCTTGTGCACTCGGTGTGTAGCATGATGCTTGATTTGAGGTTGTGCATCTATTAGCAGTTTTTATTTGTGCACACAGGAAGCGATCCAAGAGAAGTAAAAGCATGTCTGAAGGTTTGGGCTCAGGCTATTGCTTTGGCTTTTACATCAGGTGTTAGTGGATGATCATCACTAACATTACTTACTGGTGTGTTAGTGATTCACATGTGAAAAAGAAAGGCAACATTATTGCTGGCATTCTTTGAACGATTCATTCGGCAATCTTCTCCAACATTTGATAAATTCATATGCATTTTCATTCTATATGAATAGATAAAAGGACTTATATTTTATACAAAATAGCACCAGAAGCTGTCATCACAAATTGTATCTTTTAACTATAAGTGTAGACTCATACTAATCTGTATATATAGACACTTTTATAGTGTTTTTTGCTGCATTTTCAGTTTTATGTATATGGTTTGATTCGAGTCTCATGTATATGGGTTGATTCTGTTTTTTTTATATTGGCACTTTATTCAGTATGTCATAGTAAAGATAATAAATTTGTTTCGTGCAGTTGTTTCTGTTTAACTGTTATTTGGAATACGATGTTGTTAGTTCTGTTCAAACAGATAAATTGATTTTTTATTTATTCTTATGTTGTCTTTTTATGTGTTTTGATTATGTTGTTGTGACTAATTCAAATGATACACACCGAGTTTTCAATCCTAGTAGTTGAATAAAAAGATAAAACAGTGTTTTTTTAAAAGTTTTACTTAATCAACATATAAGTTATATGATTTCCTGAGAAAAAGATAAAACCTTTATCTTTTTTCTGTTAAAAATGGCGCCCTGAAGTGTTTAACTGCTATGGAATTTATGAAATGAATAGTCCAGTAGTAATGAGGTTGGTTAGATGGTGTGCTTACATATGTAAAAATTACAGTTGATCATCATGACATGATTACGAAAAATTACTTATGCGACTCACGACATCAAAATCTGGAACTTGGCAAATTTCTAGTTTGGTACATTCAAAAATAGGTGATAACACGTGAAAATAATCAAAAATCACGTGTTCGTGCTTGGCTGATCACATCTGGAAAAATGGTCGATCATTTGGCTGTTAAGGATGCAAAATCCGAATCTTAAGGTAGAATCAACACTAGAGGGGGTGAATAGTGTTTATGAGGAATTTATAGAAATCTTAAACTAACTTGAATTACTATATAAATCACACAATGATTATCACACCAGAAATGATCACAAACACAGAAACAATCACAGACACAGAAATAAGTAAATATAAAATGCAGAAAAGGAAAGAACACACCGGATTTTATATTGGTTTGGATTACTCCTATTTCCAGTCCCATGTAGCGCTGGATTGCGCATAGTTTTATTATTATCAATATCCAAGTACGACACCCTTGATTTCACGTTTACAAGGGTAACATTGCCCCCTTTCCTTAATTTTAGGGTTATAAGGAACACACCCTTTCCCAAACAATTACAAAGGCCCTAGAACTCTTCAATAGCACTTCAAATAGAGAGTAGTTGATAGAGAATGATAAGATAAGAAGAATGATATAAATTTTGTTGGAATCGACAGAATATAAGTGTAGAAATCAAGAATTTTATGTATATTAATGGTGATAGGTAAAGGGGTGTAGAAGGAGAAGAAAGAATGATTAAAAATTCGAAACCAACCCCTTTTGTAGTGTCCCAAACGTTGCAACATTTCTGAAACGTTTCAGATAGTGAAAAGACACTTCCTTTGAAAATTGAATTTATGACAGTTATTTATCGACATGCTCATTTTTGTATGTCGACATATGTATTGTATTTTTATTTTAAAAATCAAATTTCAAGTATTAAAACCAATATATATTTTCTAGAAACTCTTGAATCAAAACTAGTGTTTCAAAATGAATTTTCTAAAGTATAAAAACATAGTGATATATAATATAAACTTATTTATAAAGTTATATGATTTAAAACTATAAAACTATATATATATTATAAATATATTATTATAAAACCTTGAACTTATAAATAAAGATATTTGGAAACATAATAATTTGAAATCATGTAGAAAAGTAGTTTGAAATAACTTGAAATCAGAATTTGAATTTTGAAAAGAGAGATTGAAATTTGAAAAACAGAATTTGAAAATGGAGTACTATTTAGAGTCTTACATATAAAATAGGCTCAATTACTATATTTTCTTGAGCTCTTTGAATTCTTGACATCTTGGTACTCATGAGTCTTGAATCTCCTTTGAATCCTGAATCACTTGGAACTCTAAAACTGTACAGTCTTTAATGTTTAGATCCTGTATACAAATCCAGCATATACATATATATATATATGTATATGTATATATTCTAGATAAAGATGTTAGTATATATTTTATACTCAATTAATAATGATAATTGAAATAAGTTTGTTGTCATCAAAACTCCATTCTCCAACAATCTTCCCCTTTTTGATGATGACATCCTCGATTTATAAAATATTGATACTTGCTAATACTTGTTGATCTGATTCTTCGAGTACTCCCCCTTACACCCTGAATCCTACATATTCCCCCTTAAACTAAGCCTAACTAACCCCTATTTTATAATTTTCCCCCTTTGTCATCAAAAAAAAGAATCTCTGACTATACTACCCTTAAATCTACATAAATGACCCTAATTTACTTAAGATATTTATGACTTCCCTTAAGTCATACTTATATATATATATATATATATATATATATATAAGATAGGATAATGGAGCACCCTTGAATTTCAGCCCCCTATTTGCACCCGAACCATAGCCACATATTTATGTTTAAATATGTTAGTGGAATGAGAGAGAATGAGTGGTAGGAGAGAGAGTGCAAAATACTTGGTTGTTGTTGAGGGGCTTTTAGGGTGCTGCACTGTTTGGGGTTCTGCTGAACCTGCCCTTATATATATATATATATATATATATAACTTAAGATTACAACACTAAACTAAATTTTACTCCTAAAACTATGTTGTAATACTTAATTCTAATTACTTATCCTCTAATTCTAAATCTATACTATTAAATAAGAAAGCACTAAATCATAAACATTGAATAAACCGTATAATTCAAACAATGTTTTACAAACCAAACCTTATACATAATATACAAATTAAAACATCTACGAATACATGGATTGTACATATTACATCATATTTACTAATAAATGAGAAACTCAAACGTTTAATGATTCTTAATGACTGGAGATTTGTGAATTGGGCAATGCGAACAACGGAGATAGAATTCCCCACTTTGTTCAACTACATTCCCTTCTCTATTGAAACGTACTTCTCCTACACATATGACTTGATCGTCTGCCCCTTTGCCTTCAGTTTGTGCTTCTTATTCCTCCTCTTCAATCATTTTTTCCTCTTCTTCTTCTTCTTCTTCTTCTTCTTCTTTTTCCTCTTCCACTATTTGATTATCATCTTTGATAATAACCGGATTAGTGTGGTTATCCAAAACGAATTTTTGTAGATTTCCAATGATTTTTTCTTGTTTCACAAGCTCTTGATTCATCCTTATTTATAAAATTTGGGTATTAGCGAGCATTTGTAGTACAATCTCCATTTTCTCCTCTAATTTCATCACACGAACGAGCGTAGTTCGTTGAAACGGACCTTCGGACGGTCCGGCGGATGATTCAGGATTGATATGATTGTTATAATTAGTGGAAGCCATTGTTTTATTTGGTCTGAAATTATTCAGAAATGAAATGAGAAGATGAAGAAGAAAATTCAAAATAAGAAGTTTAAATAGATGTTGTAACTAACTTTTGGTGGGAATTAATTTTTGAAAATCTGGCAGTTATCTGTCGAAATACCACTTTGCACATGTCGACATATGTATCTTTTTATTTTTAATTTTTCTGATTTTGGTTATATTTTATTTTATACTTATATACTTAATTATTCTATTTCACTTAAAGAACAAATGCCTAATTATCTTCTAAATTTAGTGAACGTTGCTTCATTTAAAGGTTTCGTTAATATATCTGCTATTTGTTTTTCTGTTTCTATGATCTCAAGTGAAATTTTTCTTTACTTACGTTATCTCTTAGAATATGATGTCGTATATCACTATGTTTAGTTCTTGAATAATGAGTTGGATTTTTAGATATATTTATAGCGCTTGTATTATCACAATATATTGGTGATTTATTTATATTTCCAAAATCTTTTGGAGTTTGTTGCATATATATTACTTGTGAACAAGCCAAAGCAGTAGATATATATTCCGCTTCAGTTGTTGACAAGGATATTGTATTTTGCTTTTTACTAAACCAGGAAACTAGTGAATGTTCTAAGAAATGACTTGTTCCACTAGTGCTTTTATGATCGGATTTGCATCCTGCATAATCAGCATCACAATAAGAGATTAAATCAAATGAATCATCCTTAGGATAAATAATCTAAAATCTAATGTATGTTTTACATATCTGAGAATATGTTTTATAACTTTCAAATGTTTTTCCTAAGGTTGCGATTGATATCTTGCATAAAGACATACAGTATGCAATATGTCTAGTCTACCAACGGTTATATATAATAATGATCCTATCATACCTCTATATACTTTTTGATCAATGTCTTTTGACGTATCATCTTTACTTAGGGCTATATTAGTTGCCATTGGTATTGGTCTCCCATTAATTGTTGTTAAATTATATTTATTAATTAAATCTCTTGCGTATTTTTCCTAATTAATAAATATTCCATTCTTTAGTTGATGGATTTGTAAGCCTAAGAAGAATGTTAGTTCTCTCGTATGACTCAAATCGATTTCTTGGGTCTTAATATCTGAAAATTCTTTATTCATTTGGTTATTGGTTGATCCAAAGATTATATCATCAACGTATACTTGTACTGATTAAATATCGTTTTTATTTCTATTAATAAACAGTGTATTATCTACCTTACCAATCTTAAAGTTTGATTGTAATAAATACGTTCTTAATCGATCATACCATGCTCTGGGAGTTTGTTTTAATCCATATAACGCTTTCCTTAATTTATATATGTGATTTGGAAATTTTTCGTCTTTCAAAAGATGTGGCTGCTCAACATATACATCTTCTTTAACATATCCATTTAGAAAGGCACTTTTAACATCCATTTGAAACAACTTGAAATTATTACGGTTAGCGAAAGCTAGTAGGATTCTAATTACTATTAATCTTGCTATGGGGGAAAAGGTTTCATCATTAGCTATTCCCTCTTCTTGACATAACCTTGCGCAACTAACCGTGCTTTATTTCTTACGATCTTACCATGTTCATTCATTTTATTTTTATGAACCCATTTAGTCCCCTTTATAGTTTTATCCTCTGGTCTAGGAACAAGTTCCCATACATCATTTCGGGTAAACTGATTCAATTCCACTTGCATAGCAAGGATCCATGAATCATTAGATGATACTTCCTTTGGATTCTTAGGTTCGATAGTTGAAATAAAGGTTGAATTACTCATATTATTTAATTGGTTTCTAGTTCTAACAACAGATTCAATATCTCCTAAGATATTTTCTACAGGGTGATCTCTTAATAATCTAATTCTTTTATTTGGTTGATTATCTTCATTATTTGTTTCATCGACCTCATTTTCACTTTCATCTTCATTATGTTTTGTTATATTTTTATAATTTTCATCAAAGGATACATTTAATGTTTCTTCAATGATATTAGTTCTTAAATTAAAAACTTTATATGCTTTACTTCTATCTGAGTATCCAATAAATATCCCTTTATCAGATTTAGAATCAAATTTGTCTAAGTTTTCTTTAGTATTAAGAATAAAACATTTACTTTCAAATATTTTAAAATATGATACTTTTGGTTTCTTATTATATAAAAGTTCATATGGTGTTTTATGGGTTAAAGGTCTTATTAGAATTCTATTTAATATATAACAGGCTATTGCAACTGCCTCAGCCCAAAAATTCCGTGGTAAATTACTATCTGATAACATGGTTCTAGCACATTGTTGAATTGATCTATTTTTATTTTCAACTACTTCGCTTTGTTGAGGGGTTCTGGGGAAGGAAAAATTATGGGTTATCTCCTTCTTATTACAATTTTTTTCAAAATTTTCATTTTCGAACTCTCCACCGTGGTCACTACGTATTGTTTTAATTTTTAAAGATAATAAATTTTGAATTCTTTTAGAAAAGGTTTTAAACTGATCAAAAGCATCACTTTTATTTTTAAGAACAAAGTCCAAGTAAATCTAGAAAAATTGTCGATTATTACGTAAACATATCTATTGTGATTTATTGATTGAGTTTGAGATGGACCAAATAGATCCATGTGAATTAACTCTAATGGTTTTGAGGTTGTAATTTCTTATTTTGATTTAAATGAACTTCTTTTCAATTTTCCGAACTAGCAAGCATCACATAAATTATTTACCTTTCATTTTGGGTATCCCTAAATTGAATCTAACTTTGAAATCCTAGAGATGTGTTTCAAATTTATATGAATGAATCTCTTATGCCAAATCCAAGGGTCACTAGTATTAGCCATAAGACATAAATTATCGTTGAAGGTTTTCATACTTAATATATAGATATTTTTCTTTCTATCTCCTTCGAATGTTATTTTTGAATTCCTATCTTCTATAAAGCATTTATCTTTTTCAAAATTAATTTTATAGCCTTTATTGCAAAGTTGACTTATACTTAGTGGATTATATTTTATATTCCTAACTAATATAACATTTGAAACGGTAGGAGTTTCAGAATTACCGACATTGCTGATGCCAACTATATACCTTTGGAGTTATCTTTGAAGTTGATCATTCCACCATCTTCATATACTATATTATTCAGTAATTCTAGATTTTCTGTCATATGTCTTGAACAGCCACTATCCAATATTCATTTGTCATTTTTGATCTCCAACATTTGTCCATCAGAATTTGAATTTTCAACAGCCAAGTAACACATCTTTTCATAATTTGAATTTCCAATAGCCATGTAACACACCTTTTCCGGTATTGGACACCAATTCAGTAGATCACTTGATTTTCAACATAAATGGATGCAGACTCTTCTAACTTTTATGAAATGCATGAATGAAGACTGGTGTTATAAATCATTTCAAAATTTTCCATTTAATATTTTCAAAGATCAGATGATGAACTTTTGAAAACCTATGCTCTGATACCATGATGCGGAATGTGGATCTTAAGGAAAAATCAACACTAGAGGGAGGGGGCGCGAGGGGGGGGGGAGTGGATAATGTTTATGAGGAATTTATAGAAATACTAAACTAACTTGAATTGCTATATAAATCACACAATAATTATCACACCAGAAATGATCACAAACACAGAAACAATAACAAACACTCAAATAAGTAAATATAAAATGCAGAAAAGGAAAGAACAACCGAATTTTATACTGGTCCGGATTACACCTACGTCCAGTCCCATGCAACGCTGGATTGCACAGAGTTTTATTATTATCAATATCCAAGTACAACACCCTTGATTTCACGGCTACAAGGTTAACACCGGTTCCACCACCCTTGATTTCACGGCTATAAGGTTAATATCGCTCCCTTTTATTGATTTCAGGGCTACATAGAGCACATCCTTTCCCAAACAATTACAACAACCCTAGAACTCTTCAATAACACTTCAAACAGAGAGTATTTGATAGAGAATGAGAAGAAGAATGATATAAATTTTGTTGAAATCAACAGAATATAAGTGTAGAAATCAAGATTTTTTTTCTATATTAATGGTGGTAATTAAAGGGGTGAAGAAGGAGAAGAAAGAATGGTTAAAAATTCGAAATCAACCCCTTTTTATTGCGTCCCAAAGGTTGGGACGTTTCTGAAACGTTTCAAATAGTGAAAAGACACTTCCATTGAAAATTAAATTTATGACAGTTATATGTCGACATGCTCATTTTGGTATGTCGACATATGCATTGTATTTTTATTTTTAAAATCAATTTCAAGTGTTAGATACAATATATATTTTCTAGAAACTCTTGAATCAAAACTAGTGTTTAAAAATGGATTTTCTAAAGTATAAAAACATATGAAAACATAGTGATATATAATAAACTTATTTATAAAGTTATATGATTTAAAACTATATAAATATTATAAACATAAACCTTGAACTTAAAAATAAATATATTTGGAATCATAATAATTTGATTTTTTTTAGAAAAGTAGTTTGAAATAACATGAAATCAGAATTCGAATTTTGAAAATAGAGTTTGAAATTTGAAAAACATAATTTGAAAAACATAATTTGAAAAAAACATAATTTAAAAATGGAGTGATATTTGGATTCTTACATTTAAAGTAAACTCAATTACTATCTTTTCTTGATCTCTTTGAATTCTTGATATCTTGATGCTCATGAGTCTTGAATCTCCTTTGAATCCTGAATCACTTGGAACTCTAAAACTGTATAGTGTTTAAATCATGTATACAAATCCTACATATATATATATATATGTATGTATGTATGTATATTCTAGATAAATATGTTAGTAAATATTTTATAATCAATTAATAATGATAATTGAATTATGGTTGCTGTCATCAAAACTATATTCTCCAACATTGGCTTGGCACGAAAAATGGAGTGATCGGCACGGTGAAAACGTGGAAAACCACGTATGTGCATCAGTCGGATCACTTGGAGAAATCGACTCTAGATTTGGTTTGGCACTTGGAAAATTTCGCATCCCAAAAGGGATGTGAATTTTCCCCTAATCGCATTATGGGGGATGCGATATTTTCTAGGATTGCATTGCATCCCGGGATGCGATTTCTTAGATTAGCACTCGGATCTGGCAAGGGTGGATTCGAAATTTGAAATACGATTTTTGCTTGAGAAACACGAAGGAATTCAAAGTATCCCTGGCACAACATTGCGACTTTTGGGATGTGAAGTGTGGGTTTGAGCTGGGATATGAAATTTTGGCAAATGCCAAGAAACTTAGCACAGATGGAAACACAGGCAGATCGGCTTTTTTGCTTGAGCACACCGTTTTTGGCATACGTTTCTGAGATTGATTTCGGCAAACCTCCGAGATGCGAAATTTCATATCACTCTTCCATGGGATGTGAAATTTCCCACTGTGGACCCTTAATCTTACCTACTCCCACATAATCCACTACCTATATATACCCTTACCTCATTCTTCAAAGGGGTTGGATTTTGGTTGGATTTTTAACACTTCTTGGAGTTTTCAAGCACCATTAATGGCTGCCTTCGTCATCTTCATGGAATTTGGACTTCCTTTGGACTTCTAAACGTTGTACAAACGTTTGCCTACAATATTTGGACATTTACTTGAACTTTTACACTACTTTTGAACATATTTGGACATCTTTGGAATTTCTTGGACATTGAAGCTACTTTTTGTACATCGTTTCATAGTTTGGCTCAACAGAGAAGAAATTGGGCATTTTAGTCAAAGTTTAGAATTAACAAACATTTTGTTGTTCTATTATACAATTTTGTACATAGAAATTGTCCGAACTTGTATAACATTTGTAATCGACTATTATATGATTAGTGAATACTATGAAGTGGACATGTGCGTTAATGTCGAACCACCACAAAAAGTTGTGTTTTCCCTTTGCATTTCATTAATTTGGACATTTGGATTATTATTTTACTACAAAACATACACTCAGGTATTGGCGTGCATGAATAGTTATTTCCCCATGTCACACTTTGGAGCGCCCGGTGGGGGGATGCACAACTTTGACTTCTGCTTTGGATTAGATTCTAGGATTTGGTTTTGGATTTCGACTTAAGTTTCAATTTTCGACTTTGACTTTGCTACTCGCTTTTCATCATGGTTAAGAGCATGACGCTCGACGCTATTGCTGATGCTAAAGGTATAGGAGGTGAAGGAAGTCTTGAAATTTCTTCAACTGGAGTTCCCTCAAATTACATCACTCGTGACGATGTCGATAGGATACTTAGGAACTTGGATACAGATTTGAATGCTTGAATCGAGCGATAGGAAGAAGCGTCAACAACTTTTCTCGCTCGGATTGAGGCCAGGATTGGAAGTGCTAGAATGCCGCCATGCGAGGCATATATTACTGGAACAAGTACCAATGTTCCCCAAGCTACAACTCGGGATTTGGGGGCTACCCCGCAAACTAATCAGCTGCCCTACGCTGATCCTCAGACTAGTGTCGTTCCTGCTACACTTTGGGGAACCCCTAATCCCAACATCGCCCCAGCCCGTGACGCTTTGGTTGTGTTGAGTATAACTATGTGATTTTTGTTTGATAATAGCAAACATATATATATATATATACACACACATTATTATATAAATGTGTTTGTATCTGTACTATTCTATTGCATCACATACAGAAATAAATATTTATTTTGAATAAAATGCTATTGCACATAATTCAATATTCAGATAATGTTTTTATTCAAATAAATATTTTATTTCAACATTTGAAATGGTACATATTGTTTGACTCCTGTTAAAAATATTTTTCATTGACACCTGAATTAGGTCTAAGGATGTGGCCTTGGGGAATCAAAGAGTTTATTTAGTTCCTACAAGCTTGAGTTAGTTCACCATTTCCTAGATATCAAGGTCTTAATCCCGAAGATTAGTTACTCTTCCTTCGAGAGGTTAGTATCACGCTTATGAGACTCAAAGACCAACATTTACTTTGGGATAAGTGTTCCCTAAGCATAAAGCTAAGCGACTTATAGAAGGGTACTGTGGTAATTTAGCTTATGCATGAGGCATAGTTATGAGTAAGCGTTAAGAAAATAAGCAGTATAAGCAGTAAAGAATGGCATGAAACTGATCACAAGTATCGATTCTCTATTTATTGATCACTTTGTTGAGTACATAAAGGTTTCTAAGTAAAATCCCTAAATCGATTTACAAATTATAGTTTACTCTCTAAGGAAATGAATAAAAGTTTTGAGAATGAGAAAAAAGTCCCCTAAAATGAGACCCTTATGGTCTTATTTATAAACAAATTGGGCCTCCTTTTGGTATAGATCAGCGTAAGCCTGTTTTAAGTGCTTTCGGCTTCGATATGCCTTTTCGGAGTTAGTGTCGGCCGCATTATTGGCTTTCGATGTCGGTTTCCGTGTTTCGGCCTCTCCTTGGATGTGCAATTGATGCCGCCTCTTCTCAGTGTATTGATACCAAGAAAATTGGCATTGATAGCTTCTCTTTGCTGCTTTCGGTGGTAACTCTCCATTCTGATAGAAAATCATAAGTTTTGGCTTACTTTATTATCTTCTGAATGTTTCTTTCGCACTTCCATCCTTGATGTCAGCTTTGTGACAACACGGTTTCATAACTCCTTCCGGTGACTTGGGTGTTGCTTCTTGGTATCGATATCAAGTGTATTGGTACCGATAGCCCTTTGCTCGAGCTTGGCTGGTTTCCTGTTTCCCTTTCCTGGTTTTGGGTTTCGGTATCCAATCATATGCCTTCGGCTATCTCTCATTGTTTGCTTCTAGTGTTGAATTGTGTGTTTTCGGAGTTGATATCGGGCTGGTTGTTTCTTGTATTGGACCGCTTTGCCACTATCTTCCTTTGTATCGGTACCAAGCTCTGCTTCCTTTGTTGGTATCGATAGCATGTGGACTAGATTTCTCCTTTCTTGCTTTCAGTATCAGTTGTTTCGATAATTTGGTATTTATGGTGTGCTTCCAAAGCATTCATTTAGTGTCGGCTGTTCTCCGACACTCCATCACCTACATCTTGTTTCGATGCCGAAATCAAATAGTAATATTTTCCCCTTAGTGAAGGTGTATTTTCTATTTTTCAAGTCAAACTTTGACTTTCATTCTTGTAATTTGATTTCCCAGATTTTGGTATTCCGGTATTGATCTGGCTTATTGATTTGTTCTTGTTGTGCGGCTGAGATTCTAGAAGTATTTTGGTATAAAGGCTCTTTCTTCTTCTTTTTCATTTCTTCACTTGCAAGAAACAATGCTCAAACGAGATTACCGTTCTTCGAGATCTCTACAAGTTGTTCCAAAATTTTAGACCTGATTTTCTTTGTAAGTATTTTATTCAATCGAAATTAGAGTTCGAAATATTATTCCTTTAGCTCGACAATGAAATTGCTCAAATTTTCACAAACTTTTGATCTATTAAAATGAGTTTAAACGATAGGATTAGCTTAAACAGTCACTAACGGCAGATGGTAGGGATTATTACTCATACCCCTCCGTCATGTTGTCTGGGGTTTAAAATGCAAAGTTAACATGTAGAATATTTAACTTTTATTATAAAGATAACGTTACTCTTTCGATACCGATGGACTTAATCATGAATCTTATGTTGATTCATCTTAGTTTCAGTTTTACCGACACAGATACCTATGGTTTACTTTGCCTTCAATTTAGTTGGTGTCGAAAGAGTGTAAAGGTGTTATCGAAAGTCATGTTTTCTCTTTGTTTTAGTATCAGTAAAACTTGAGGTTTCGACATGAGAATACTTTGATTTTAGCTTCATCGGTACCGGTTTTTAATCTTTCCTAATAATAGTTAAGCTGCAGGTATCAACACCAAAATATTTGGTTTCGGTTAGACCGACACCGAGAATTTAGTTAATCCCAACTTCAACTCTTCCGATATCAGAACCATTCGTTGTCTTGGTTTCAGTGTCATGGTAGTTAACATGATTGACACCAAGCACTTAACTATTATCATGCATATGCAAAATACACTACTATATGCGAATTTTTCTCAGACATATTGATTCACGTTGTGTTTCAAAATCTATGATTTTTCCAAATTTCTAATGTGAACAATCTTTTATGATGATTGAAAAATTATGAATAACTCATGCCAGTTTATGTAGAAATATGGTATTAATATGTGTTATGGAATAACATCACATGGCAACATCATGTCTGTTAAGGAAGGTACTGGAAAATCAAAGCCCGGTGGTTCTTTGCCACCCCTCGGGCAAAGAGGGTGTTTGTTCGACAACCATCTCTCATTAACTCCCGAGATGAAGTAAACACCATTCTTGAGAGCTTTGGAATGTTTGTGTAACAACCCGCCCAGAATGGGCCTAAATTTCGACCCAAACTAGACCCTTTGAAACTTAGAGCCATTCTAAACGTGTAATGTCCCGTAATTTTCACAATATAATAATTAATTAATTTAATTATTTAAATAGTGAATTTGAAATTTAAATGGTTGTTGAATTAAATTATATTGAATATTTAATTAATATAATAATTAAATAATATATGTAATTCTGAAATAATCAGAATTTGCTGAAATGGCAATATTGTGTGAATTGGGCAATTCAAAATATATAATTCAGTTTAGAGTTGAATTATAATAACGAATATATTATATAAACGGCAGTTGAACGCATAATTATATTATAATTATAATCGAGCTCGAAATGGCACGGCAGTTCGCTATTTGGCGATTTGAACTTCAACTGAATGTACAGGGTCCGTTTTAAATCGGATTTCCTTAAAACAAGAAACGTACGGAGCTGGTGAAGTATATCTTTCTGATGGAAGAGAAAAATTGGGATTTCATTGTGTATATTTTGATTTATGTCCAAATCAAATTTTAGAAAAGTCGCTATGGAATTCCTTTGAAATTTATAAATATATATTTATATTATAAAAGGATTTTATATATAAATCGAATATCGATATAACTGGGTGTTTTGAAATATCGAGTTATAAATCCAATTGGAGTTGTATGGTATTTTAGTGTAAATATATACGATTATATTTATTTTTTTAAATATTTAATTTAATTGTTTTTAAATATATTTATATATTTAAATGGGTTATTTAGAGCTTTAAAAATAGTCAGTTTTGCAAACGACCTCCGTTTTCGATGAAACTAATTTTTCTAGACCCGCAATATTAAATTATTACTAGATTTCAATTTCCATGATTTTTGAAGTCAGTATGTGGCCGTACGGGATTTTAATGTGAAAACAGTCAGTATTTCGACGGTTAAAAATACGCTGTGTGAGCAAACGGAGTCGGAATTCGACGAAACCAGTTTCGTTGGGTCCGTAATGTCGAACTGTAGCTGCATGTCCAGTTTCATGATTTTTGGATGCCATGTGTGATTATAGGAATTTTAGAGGACAAATAAAAATAATGTTTGCTTAAAAACCAATAAAATAATCGAATAAAAAAAATATAAAAACCTATCTATAAATACACTAATCTCACTCCTAACCCTAAATTAAATCTTCTCTGATCAAACTGAAGGCGCCGCATCCTTCAGCAAAAACAATACAGTGAAAGGAGTGATTTGAAAATCCAAAATAAATCGAATAAATTCCCAAAAATCATGAAACTGATTTATCTAGACTACTTGGATGATTCTCTTCACGTTGGTAATTTTTCTGGAGTGTGCGATTCTTGTTTGCGGATCTCGACTGAGCGACGCGAGCTTTAGGGAATTAGGGTTCAACGAATTGGGGGAGGCCTTAATACTTGAATGTGATGTTAGATTTGAACTCATGGGATAGAATAACACCTTGTTGCTAAATTGGGTGGATTTTGGTCACACAAAAAAGTGACGCTCGAACTGTTGAAGCGTGGGGGTCGTGTTGAGAACCGCAACTGGGAAGATGAATTTCGAGTTTGTTAAAGGTTGTATAGTTCAATAGAGAATTTGATGAGAAGGATTTTCATGTAATCCATTTGTTGATTGATAGAAAGAAGGAGGAGAACGAGAAGCAAGAAGAGGTTTGAAAGGGACATGGTTTTTGTGGTTGATGTTCATTGGAGAAGGCTAGGAGAACGGGTGAAGATGGATGAGCGGGTATGGGTAATTATGAAGGGGTATGGGCCAACTTATAAGGTAAAGGCCCAATATAAATTAAAAGGGAATTCAATCTATTTTTATTTATAATGTACAAACTTGTATAAGGTATAACTTCATCATACGTTATCAGAATTGGGTAAAACAAGATCCGACAGGATCGTATGGACGGACACTACCCAATGGAACTGACTGGGAGTGGATTGGAGTTCGTTGCAATTTATAGGAAAATAAATTGTCTGTCTAAATCAAGCGATGGTTATCGTTATTAACGATGATCGTCCAATGTGAGTAAAACTCACCAACTCTGAACAGCTATATTTTTATAACGTATTCTTAAAACTGATGATTATCTATTGATTTCTGTATGTTAACTGTTTGGCTGAATTGCTTACGTATTGGTTGAAATTATAGGTAACAATATATATATATATATATATATATATATAAATTGTTAATCAAATATTGATTCTGTTTAGCAGAATATTTCATATTGAAATGAAATCAATGTTAATTATATTGTTTAACATCTGTGGATGCAGGAAAACGGGTTGGAGGAATCCAACTGGATTCCTCAATATTTATAATACTGTTTTTCATACATTGTAATATATGATGTGATATATAATCTGTGTTGATTATGTGTGTTTTAATGATATCAATCATTGTTATTTGGTATTTTAAATACCATAAGAAATACTGGGATATAGAAAAGGGGATTTTCAAAGTGTATTTTGAAAATGAATTATTTATATAAAATCAATAGATTTTATATATATAAAAGGAAAATATTTGTGAAACAAATATAAAAGGAAAATATTTGTGAAACAAATAGGAAAGGAAAATATTTGTGAAACAAATAGAGTAGGAAAGGAAAATATTTGTGAAACAAATTGGAAAAGGAAATATTTGTATAACATTTACAAATAGAATTGAAAAGGAAATATATGTAAACCATTTACAAATAGAATTGAAAAGGAAATATTTGTAAAACATTTACAAACAGATCATAAATTGAAATATTTATTTATGAAATAAATAATATTATAAATGAAATATTTATTTAGAAAATAAATAGAATTATAAAGGAAATATTTATTTAGAAAATAAATAGATTATAAAAGGAAATACTTGAAAAATTGAATAGAATGGTATAAAAAGAGAATTTTACACTAGGAAGGTTAAGACCTGTGCTTCGCACACGGGTATAACAGAATATGAATTCAAAGTGAACATTTATTTCTCTGTTTTAACAGATAAAGTAAGTTGATTAATTTATAAAAAAGGTTTTATAAATTAAGAAAAATATTTATCATTGGATAAATAGAATATATGAGTCAGGACTTATATAGAGAAGTAAGAATCGATTTCAACATCGATATTTGAAACTCAATATGGACAAGAGTAAATTGGATATGGGTAATCAGTTAGAGTTAACCAGTTAGAGTTGATCAGTTAGAGTAATCGATTAGAGTTAAATCAAATTGGAGTTATTCGAATATAGTTTATTCGAAGAAAGAGTTATCAAATAAGGTTATTCGAAGAAGAGAATTTATCGAATATTAGTTTATTCGAAAAGAGGTTATCGAATATTAGTTTATTCCAAAAGGAGTTAATCGAATATTAGTTATTCGAAAGGAGTTATCGAATATTAGTTATTCGAAAAGAGTTATCGAATATTGGTTATTCGAGAAAGAGTTATCGAATATTGGTTTATTCGAATAAGAATTAGTCGAATATTAGTTAATCGAAGGGAGTTATCGAATATTAGTTATTCGAAAAGAGTTATCGAATACTAGTTATTCGAATAAGAGTTATCGAATATTGATTATTCGAAAAAGGGTTATCGAATATTAGTTATTCGAATAAGAGTTAGTCAAATATTGGTTATTCGAAAAAGAGTTATCAAATATTAGTTTAATCGAATAAGAGTAAGTTGAATATTAGATAATCGAAAGGAGTTATGAATATTAGTTATTCGAAAGGAGTAATCGAATATTAGTTATTCGAAAGGAGTTATCGAATATTAGTTATTCGAAAGGAGTTATCGAATATTAGTTATTCGAAAGGAGTTAATCGAATATTAGTTATTCGAAAGGAGTTATCAAATATTAGTTATTCGAAAGGAGTTAATCGAATATAGTTTTTTCGAAAGGAGCAAATTGATAGGAGTTAATGGATTAGTGTTAATCCAATAGAGTTAATCGATTAGGGTTAAACAAATAGAGTTAATCCAATAGAGTTAATCAAATAGAGTAAATAGAATAGAGTTAATCAAATAGAGCTAACTGATAAGAGTAAATCGATTAGAGTTAATCGAATAGTGTTAATTGAATAGAGTGAATCAAATATGGCTATTCGAAGAGTGATTATCGAATATAGTTTATTCGAAGGAAAGAGTTATCGAATAGAGATTGATTCGAAAGAGAGTTACGTAAGGAAGTTTGTTAAAGGTTTAAAAGGTGAACCTTGTCTGTTTCAAGTTAGAAATGTTGTTCAGTTAAGGTCTGAGAGGTAGTTATACCCCAACTTGATTGGCTTCGTTTTTAACTAAGGAATGGTTAAGGTTCGACTGTGAAGATTGGTTAAGTGAATTTAGTTAATAAGTGTTAATGGTTCGAGTGGGCATAGCGAAGTTTTATTTAACATCTGTTTAAATCCAATGAAGGAGTTTTGGAAATGTTTTCCAAATAAGAATCAGAAATGTTTTCTAAATTAGAAAATAAGAATTTTTGTATATATATGGAAATAGGAAATGGGTCAACGAATAAACTAATGATGAATTAATTTAAGAGATAAATGATGATTGATGATTGATCGATAGAATTTCCATTTGGAAATAATGTCGTTGTTTGCACACGTGTTTTTCTTTGATAGTTAACTCACTGACTATCGAAGTTTTTGACCATTTTTCCGTTGTCAATACGGAGAGACCGGGATCGGATTCATTATCTGAAACCCATTCTGTATGGGCATTAGCATTGCGATCAAATATGATGAAGATAATTAATGACAGAGTTATGCAAGGGTTGTCCTGTTTACAGAATAGTGCCTTCGGTTTGTCCAGTCCCAGGACGACCCGTATGGAAGAATGTCTGATAAAGTATATTTAATGGATCGCGTAAGTTGATCTCTTCAAACGTATTTACGTTTGATGGCGGAGGAATTCGTTTCTTTTAGCTGTGTACTTGTTGTATTTTTGGGTAAATCAATTTGTGATTTGGCGGGTATGACGATGTGACAATCAAAGTGAATAAATGTGCGATCTGTCAGAGATAAGTGTGGCCTCTAGCCTCACAAACGGGAAATGACAAAAATCGGGCAGGCAGCATGGCTAAGTGGTTGGCTACCAAGTAGGGTGTATGATTACCTATCTAGAGATTTTCATTTCATTTTATAATCTATTGTCGATGCTGCCCATTTAGGAAACGGTTGCTGATCCCGACCGTTGGTGATATACATTTGATACACTCAAGCGAAATGAGTGGTCGGTCATGTGTGGCCGGGTTGCAAGATGTTCTTGTTGAACCCAGTGTATTCCTCTTTAGAGGTACACTATCGGAAGGTGGTTCTATACCTTTTCATAGTTGGAAATCCATTACCCAATAAGTGCTCGTGGTTTTGATTGTATATTATATATGTAGAACGTGAGATGAACGCATTTCTGCTAGATGATTATTATATTGTGGTTGATAGACACTATTATAATATCAATGAGTTTTGATATAAAGATTATCGTTACTTTCAAAATGATATGAAAGTTAAATCAAATTGATTTGGATTCTCATAAGGGAAAAACCTGTTCCATTATACGGCGTGGTCTTATGAGATATCATTTAATTGCTTAAACCGTTTTAAACTGTTTTACCCACGCTAGTCCCATGACTGACCCAGAGTTTATTTGTATTGTTTTCCCTAAACTCTTGGGTGCCCAATTTTGTACAGGCAGTCAAGTAGTCAGGATTTTACAGATATACTTGGCGAGCTTGGAGCAGGAGGCTTCAGGATTTTATAGCTATAGTTATTTTCGCTGTGTTGTAAGTTTGTACTCTGATAATGTTACTGTATACATATACTGATTTTATTTCAAAGGTATGTTATCTATTATATGTTGTTCGTTCCGCTGTGAGATTCGTGTTACTCTGATATTGTATGTTCTTCTTCTTCTTCTTCTTCTATTCTAAGTTTCTATCTTATCTATTCTCACCCTCTAATTTCTTTCATGGACTATCCGGTGTTTTCGATGCTTGAATAGTCGACATAGTGTTGTATGCCGATATCCAGGATCGCAATTTCCCCGGGTCGTTACAGTGGTATCAGAGCTTAAAGTAAGTAATTATCCTGGCTCTTGGCGTGACTCAGTAGAGATGGAGTTAGTAATACCCTTGATTGAGTTGAGTGTATATATACTAGTGAACGTATTTGTTATTCAATATAAAATGATTTTATATTATGGAGCTTTGTTGGCTGAGTTGTGTATGGGTTCTGGTCGATCAGTTTGATCCACTGTATCGGTAGGGATTTATAAACACTTGAATACGATGAACCGACACAATATGTTTTGAAAAGAGGGTAAATGAAAATAATTTTACCGAAAGTATATTTTGATACAGAGAAAATATTTATATTAGAATGATTATAATATATTGGACATATTAGTTGTAATTATAATCAAATTAGATTATAATTGAAATGGTTATGTAAGCAGCTAATCAAAATTCATATAAGTGAAATACGTGTAATCAGATGAATTAAATCTGAAGTTAAATCAGAGTTGAAATTAAAACTCTGGGAGGTTGAATAAGTGTTGTAAACGGATTTGGATTAAATATATGAGAATTTTAAAATCCTGGGAGATTTTAAATTATTTAAAGCATTGAAAATGGTATTTTAAATATATTTCAAGGTGGAAATGTTTAGAAGTGATTTTGAAAGTAATATAGTATTGAACTCACTTCGATAGCTGGGAAATAACCCTGATGATGAATTGCGACATCATTAGTGTTCATTTTCGAGTTTCTAAGTGACGGATTACTACCAAGGATTTTGTTTTTGAATTATTTTGAGAAAACAAGTTGTTTTGATTTCGAAAGGGAATATTTGATTTTTGAGAAAAGAAAAGCTGGTTAGAACTCCCACAAAGAGACTGTTTGAATTAAAACAAATTTAAATAGAAAATTGTGGAAGTAAATAGGAATTTAAGTCAGTTTAGTGGAAATTGAATGGGATATATAAATGGAACTTGCCTTGGTTAAGTATGGTGAATTGACAAGTTAAATCTTGGAATTAAGAATGGAGTCGAGATTGATAATTGGTTTGGGTTTAGAATGATTGGAGTTTGATTAGGATGACATCGATATATGCCTAATTGGTAACAGATGGAAAGGATATAACGATATGCCCGACAAAACGGTACAAGTTTATATTTCATGTGGTATGAGATTTATGAGCTGAATTGGCAAGCCGCTTGGCTGTTTGATTTTCTTTTGGGTTGGAGAAGTCCTAGAGAGGCGAGTTGTAGTTGTACCGATTGACCCGTACAAAGGAGGTGCTGGCAAAAATTTTCGAAAATATCGGGTGTTAGAAAATTTTCTGAATTTTTAAAATTTTTTGCTAATAGAAATGAATTAATATTTTAATTGAAATTAATTTGTTCAGTTGAAATTGAAATTTAAGAAGTAAAGAAATAATTTTTACCCAGTTAATAGGGTTTGTTTCCTACCTTAGCAATTTCGAGGACGAAATTATTTTTAAGGGGGAAAGAATGTAATGTCCACAATATAATAATTAATTTATTTAATTATTTAAATAGTGGTTTTGAAATTTAAATGGTTATTGAATTAAATTATATTGAATATTTAATTAATATAATAATTAAATAATATATGTAATTCTGAAATAATCAGAATTTGCTAAAATGGCAATATTGTGTGAATTGGGCAATTCAAAATATATAATTCAGATTAGAGTTGAATTATAATAACAAATATATTATATAAAAGGCATTTGAACATATAATTATATTATAATTATAATCGAGCTCGAAATGGCGCGGCAGTTCGCTATTTGGCGATTTGAACTTCAACTGAATGTACATGGTCCGTTTTAAATCGGATTTCCATGAAACAAGAAATGTTTGGAGCTGCTGAAGTATATCTTTCTAATGGAAGAGAAAAATCAGGATTTCATTGTGTAGATTTTGATTTATGTCCAAATAAAATTTTAGAAAAGTCGCTATGGAATTCCTTTGAAATTTATAAATATATATTTATATTATAAAAGGATTTTATATATAAATCGAATGTCGATATAACAGGGAATTTTGAAATATCGAGTTATAAATCCAATTGGAGTTGTATGGTATTCTATTGTGAATATATACGATAATATTTATTATTTTAAATATTTAATTTAATTGTTTTTAAATACAATTATATATTTAAATGGGTTATTTAGAGCTTTAAAAATAGCCAGTTTTGCAAACGACCTCCGTTTTCGACGAAACTAATTTTGTTGGATCCGCAATATTAAATTATTGCTAGATTTCAATTTCCGTGATTTTTGAAGTCAGTATGTGGCCGTACGGGATTTTAATGTGAAAAAAAGTCAGTATTTCGACGGTTAAAAATACGCTGTGTGAGCAAACGGAGTCGGAATTCGATGAATCCAGTTTCACTGGGTCCGCAATGTCGAACTGAAGCTGCATGTCCAGTTTCGTATTTTTGGATGCCATGTGTGATTACAGGAATTTTAGAGGACAAATAAAAATAAAGTTTACTTAAAAACCAATAAAATAATCAAATAAAAAAATTAAAAAAATAAAAATACCTATCTATAAATACACTACTCTCACTCCTAACCTTAAACTAAATCTCCTCTGTTCAAATTAAAGGCGCCGCATCCTTCAGCAAAAACAATACAGTGAAAGGAGTGATTTGAAAATCCAAAATAAATCGAATAAATTCCCAAAAATCATGAAACCGGTTTATCTAGACTCCTTGGATGATTCTCTTCACGTTGGTAACTTTTCTGGAGTGTGCGATTCTTGTTTGCGGATCTCGACTGGGCGACGCGAGCTTCAGGGAATTAGGGTTCAATGAACTGGGGGATGGAGGCCTTAATACTTGAATGTGAAGTTAGATTTGAACTCATGGGATAGATTAGCACGTTGTTGCTAAATTTTGTGGATTTCGGTCACAAAAAATGTGACGCTCGAACTGTTGAAGCGTGGGGGTCGTGCTTAGAACCGCAACTTGAAAGATGAATTTTGAGTTTGTTAAAGGTTGTATGGTTCGATAGAGAATTTGATGAGAAGGATTTTCATGTAATCCATTTTTTGATTGATAGAAAGAAGGAGGAGAACGAGAAGCAAGAAGGGGGTGGAAAGGGACATGGTTTTTGCGGTTGATGTTCACTAGAGAAGGCTAGGAGAACGGGTGAAGATGGATGAGCGGGTATGGGTAATTATGAAGGGGTATGGGCCAACTTATAAGGTAAAGGCCCAATATAAATTAAAAGGGAATTCAATCTATTTTTATTTATAATGTACAAACTTGTATAAGGTACAACTTCATCATACGTTATCAGAATTGGGTAAAACAAGATCCGACAGGATCGTATGGACGGACACTACCCAATGGAATTGACTGAGAGTGGAATGGAGTTCGTTACAATTTATAGCAAAATAAATTGTCCGTCTGAATCAAGCGATGGTTATCGTTATTAACGATGATCGTCCAATGTGAGTAAAATTCACCAACTCTGAACAGTTATATTTTATGACGTATTCTTAAAACTGATGATTATCTGTTGATTTCTATGTGTTTACTGTTTGGTTGAATTGCTTATGTATTGGTTGAAATTATAGATAATGATATATATATAAATCGGTAATCAAATATTGATTCTGTTTAGCAGAATATTTCATATTGAAATGAAATCAATGTTAATTATATTGTTTAACATCTGTGGAGGCAGGAAAACAGGTTGGAGGAATCCAACTGGATTCCTCCATATTTATAATATTGTTTTTCATATATTGTAATATTTGATGTGATATATAATCTGTGTTGAGTATGTGTGTTTGAATGATATCGATCATTGTTATTTGGTATTTTAAATACCTTAAGAAATACTGGGATATAGAAAAGGGGATTTTCAAAGTGTATTTTGAAAATGAATTATTTATATAAAATAATTGGATTTTATATGTATAAAAGGAAAATATTTGTAAAACAAATATAAAAGGAAAATATTTGTGAAACAAATAGGAAAGGAAAATATTTGTGAAACAAGTAGAGTAGGAAAGGAAAATATTTGTGAAACAAATTGGAAAAGGAAATATTTGTATAACATTTACAAATAGAATTGAGAAGGAAATATTTGTAAACCATTTACAAAT
Source organism: Allium sativum (assembly GCA_030737875.1). Classification (NCBI taxonomy): domain Eukaryota; kingdom Viridiplantae; phylum Streptophyta; class Magnoliopsida; order Asparagales; family Amaryllidaceae; genus Allium; species Allium sativum. The sequence continues at coordinate 843,005,800 of CM060926.1, forward strand.
AGAATTGAAAGGGAAATATTTGTAAACCATTTACAAATAGAATTGAAAAGGAAATATTTGTAAAACATTTACAAATAGATCATAAATGGAAATATTTATTTATGAAATAAATAAAATTATAAAAGAAATATTTATTTAGAAAATAAATAGAATTATAAAGGAAATATTTATTTAGAAAATAAATAGATTATAAAAGGAAATACTTGAAAAAATGAATAGAATGGTATAAAAAGAGAATTTTACATTAGGAAGGTTTAGACCCATGCTTCACACACGGGTATAACAGAATATGAATTCAAAGTGAACATTTAAAAGAAATCTATTTTAACAGATAAAGTAAGAAGATTAATTTATAAACAAGGTTTTATAAATTAAGTAAAATATTTATCATTGGATAAATAGAATATATAAGTCAGGACTTATATAGAGAAGTAAGAATCGATATCAACATCGATTTGAAACTCAATATGGACAAAGAGTAAATTGGATAGGGGTAATCAGTTACAGTTAACCAGTTAGAGTTAATTAGTTAGAGTAATCGATTAGAGTTAAATCGAACTAGAGTTATTCAAATATAGTTTATTCGAAGAAAGAGTTATCGAATAAGGTTATTCGAAGAAGAGAATTTATTGAATATTAGTTTATTCGAAAAGTGGTTATCGAATATTAGTTTATCCGAAAAGGAGTTAATTGAATATTAGTTATTTGAAAGGAGTTATCGAATATTAGTTATTCGAAAGGAGTTAATCGAATATAGTTTTTTCAAAAGGAGCAAATTGATAGGAGTTAATGGATTAGTGTTAATCCAATAGAGTTAATCAATTAGGGTTAAACAAATAGAGTTAATCCAATAGAGTTAATCAAATAGAGTAAATAGAATAGAGTTAATCAAATAGAGCTAACTGATAAGAGTCAATCGATTAGAGTTAATCGAATAGTGTTAATTGAATAGAGTGAATCAAATATGGCTATTCGAAGAGTGATTATCGAATATAGTTTATTCGAAGGAAAGAGTTATCGAATAGAGATTTATTCGAAATAGAGTTACGTAAGGAAGTTTGTTAAAGGTTTAAAAGGTGAACCTTGTCTGTTTCGAAGTTAGAAATGTTGTTCAGTTAAGGTCTGAGAGGTAGTTATACCCCAACTTGATTGGCTTCGTTTTTAACTAAGGAATGGTTAAGGTTCGATAGTGAAGATTGGTTAAGTGAATTTAGTTAATAAGTGTTAATGGTTCGAGTGGGCATAGCAATGTTTTATTTAACATCTGTTTAAATCCAATGAAGGAGTTTTGGAAATGTTTTCCAAATAAGAATCAGAAATGTTTTCTATATTAGAAAATAAGAATTTCTGTATATATATGGAAATAGGAAATGGGTCAACGAATAAACTAATGATGAATTAATTTAAGAGATAAATGATGATTGATGATTGATGATTGATCGATAGAATTTACATTTGGAAATAATATCGTTGTTTGCACACGTGTTTTTCTTTGATAGTTAACTCACTGACTATCTAAGTTTTTGACCATTTTTCCGTCGTCAATACAGAGAGACCGGGATCGGATTCATTATCTGAAACCCATTCTATATGGGCATTAGCGTTGCGATCAAATATGATGAAGATAATTGAAGACGGAGTTATGCAAGGGTTGTCCTGTTTACAGAATAGTGCCTTCGGTTTGTCCAGTACCAGGACGACCCGTATGGAAGAATGTCTGACAAAGTATATTTAATGGATCGTGTAAGTTGATCTCTTCAAACATATTTACATTTGGTGGTGGAGGAATTCGTTTCTCTTAGCTGTGTACCCATTGAATTTTTGGGGAAATCAATTTGTGATTTGGCTGGTATGACGATGTGACAATCAAAGTGAATAAATGTGTGATCTGTCAGAGATAAGCGTGGCCTCTAGCCTCACAAACGGGAAATGACAAAAATCGGGCAGGCAGCATGGTTAAGTGGTTGGCTGCCAAGTAGGGTGTATTATCACCTATCTAGAGATATTCATTTCATTCTATAATCTATTGTCGATGCTGTCCCATTCGGGAAACGGTTGTTGATCCCAACCGTTGGTGATATTCATTCGATACGCTCAAGCGAAATGAGAGGTCGGTCATGTGTGGCCGGGTTGCAAGATGTTCTTGTTGAACCCAGTGTATTCCTCTTTAGAGGTGCACTATCGTAAGGTGGTTCCATACCTTGTCGTAGTTGGAAATCCATTACCCAATAAGTGCTCGCGGTTTTGATTGTAAACTATATATGTAGAACGTGGGATGAAAGCGTTTCTGCTAGATGATTATTATATTGTGGTTGATAGACACTATTATAATATCAATGAGTTTTGATATAAAGATTATTGTTTCATTCAAAATGATATGAAAGTTAAATCAAATTGATTTGGATTCCCATAAGGGAAAAACCCGTTCTGTTATACGACGTGGTCTTATGAGATACCGTTTAATTGTTTAAACTGTTTTACCCACACCTGTCCCATGACTTATCCAAAGTTTATTTGTTTTGTTTTTACTAAACTCTTGGGTGCCCAATTTTGTATGGGCAGTCAAGTAGTCAGGATTTTACAGATATACTTGGAGAGCTTGGAGCAGGAGGCTTCAGGATTTTATAGCTATAGTTATTTTCGTTGTGTTGTAAGTGTTGTACTCTGGTAATGTTACTGTATACATATACTGATTTTATTTCAAAGATATGTTATCTATTATATGTTGTTCATTCCGCTGTGAGATTCGTGTTACTGTATACATAGTGTTGTATGCCGATATCCAGGATCGCAATTTCCCCGGGTCGTTACAAAACAGGTCGTTGGTTCCTAAAAGGAATTACATTTGCATAGAATAACATATAGACATTTCGTTATGGAAATATCACACAGCGGAACGAGAAAATATAATAGTAAAATATGATGTACCACTTTTTTAAAACTATAGAATTCAAATGCAGATTGTCAAGATACAATTATTCCATAGGTACATCAATAAATTCATTATCAAAAGTGTCCACAAGAAATATAGCAATGATAACTAATAATACCATAATATCTCCATTTTCGTCTTCAGCCTCCATCATTGCTTTGTCCATAGAATCTACCCCACCTACTGATGTATTGGATATGTTAAGGAGAGGGGTCAGAACATAAAGTCTTGTGTGATTGAAAATAGTATTTACTTAAAGACCATACCCTAGATTTATTAGGTTATATATGTCAAGGTTTGTCTACACTACACAAAAAAATTCACAAAAACACAAAGTATCAAACCCACGAGGTGGATATCTCAGTCAATTGCTTAACATCTTCATTAGATTTTAAGGTAAATACTCAATGAGGCGGGCATTCTCGGTCACTTATGGCCCTATTAAAGGTGGATTCTTATGATCACTTATAAACCTCAGGCTAACCCTAGCCTTTTACGACCCCTTCCTGAGACATCAACGTTCTCAAGTCTATACTCTCACTTGTAATATGAGAAGTAGTATTGCTAACGGTAGTACTTAACTAATATTACGGTCGAACACCTATGTCGCTTAAGACTTCCCTTAGACAGTTAGTGAGCATACTATGGCCAAATATCTTTTATAAACCAGTCCAGTCCCTAGTTGAGCCCCTACAAGCTTCTAGAGGAAGCGGACATCCCCATGAACTACCCTACTCTGTTACCGCTATGCCTAACCACTTTAGAAAAAGAGGACCCATAGACTTACTTTGAATCTAATAAGGGTGGGTCCCATGACTTTGGTTACTCTACAAGGAATAAACCTTCGGACGGGATTCTGGTCCTAACAACTTAAGACTCAAACTAGATATAAAGAGAGTCAGCTACTTAAGACCTTCCCAAGATGCAGTAGACCTGCCTATTCACACACAATAGGTGTTATATATACATATATGTATGTATGTGTATATATATATATATATGGGAAAGTATATTTTAACACAAATTTAGACGCAAGCAATCTAAACGACAAGATTTCCCCCTGAATTCCACCTCACACATAAAGACAAACAAATCCTATGGTCAAGATTTTGTGTCTCTAATTTTGTGTTTAATTTTATGTTGCAGTAGCCGCTCCCTATGTATATACACACATACACATATACACTAGACCTCTCACACCAAACCGTTTATCTGTAGATGCTGGATATGCCGGGCGGTTGCAGGCAGGCTTCTACTACAAGTAGGTTTAACCTCGTGTCATAGTGTACTAGATTAGACTGGCTCATGGCACCCAGACCTCTCACATTAGTTGGGCCTACTTGTGGTTGCTAGATTTGCCGATTGGTTCCGGGTAGGCTTATACCACAAATGGCAACTAACCTTATGTCTGTGTATCACTAAGTATATATACACAAGCCATTTTGTACACACTCAAGCAATCAATATATATGGGTACATTTCAAACTCAAATCCTATCCTAATCACATTTATTACGTCATTATTATGCTAATTAAGTTATATAAATAGAATACTTAGTACGTGTAAATAATGTTAATTTTCGTATGAAGGAGAGAATGTTCTAACGAGATAAAAATCATCACTTGTCCTAAGTTTGAGGCATACAAGTTAATTTCCATAATTTGACCGCTACATTTAAGGCATGATGGCATAATTGCATAATAACATATATCAGTAATGGAAAACACAACATACATACAATTTCCACTTGCATCCTAGGCTTGTTGGAATGATTCTAGTAATGAACTAAGAATAGAGTATAATTTCATAAGTACATATATACACATATAAATATATACATGTATATACATGGACTTTATTTTACCTAACTTACCCCTTTTTAAGAATTGCACATAAAAACGTTCATATTTGATAGTCTTCAAATCTGAATACGTTTGGATTCAGAATAGAACCCAAACCTAATCAAATAATGAATCAATCCAAATCTAAACCTTTTTAGGTTATAAACAAATATTAAGAAAAAGGATAAATTACATAAAATAGAAGCACATCACCCCATTTGTTCTCAATTCACTACTAAGACCAAGATCCACAAACCCAATAAATTTACAATTCTTGTGAAATACATAAAAACAGAGGATTTGGGGGTTTTGCATTTTTATATTATCGTTGTACTAAATCCTTTTAGGCATACAGATCCATATGGTAATCTACGAAATGTAGAATATGCCTAAGGAAACACTAATTCCACTCACATTGATTGGAAGGGCGTAGATCCGACTTTATTGTGCCTTTTTATGTAAATTCTAACTCTAGAAATCTATATGCATAAGAACAAATTGATTAAATTCTTATATATATATATATATATATATTATATAATTCCAAGAATATATTCCAATCTAGATATATAAGAAAAGATTAGAAAGAAAGAGGAATAGATTTATAGAAGAAAATGAATAAACCTTTTTATGGAATCAATGGGGCTAAGGTTTAGTTGTGAAGTCTAGGGGTCTATTTATAGTTGCTTGTGTAAGCTAGGGCTGTAGGAACATTTGAATATAATCCTAGTCGTCCGTTAATATATTACCCCTAAAAACTTAACCAAACCTAGCATTATTGGGCGTTTTGGCCGCCAAGTGGTTAACCTCCCCTCTAGAAGTGCTGTCGACATCCCTTCTAGAGGGGCGGTCGGTCGCTGAAGTGCCCAATAAATGTATGTGAGGATGAGGTGTTAAATTATATATAACGTCTACTTATTTGCCTTCTTACATTGTTTATATTATTCTTTGTCCCCTCCCTCTTATCTTCATTTGAAATTCAAACTAGTCCAATTTATTTTATTTCTTGGATATATATATATATTATTTATCCAACCATATTATATATATATGCGTTCACGATCTAATTTCATTTGATTATAACTTCTTCATACTATCACCATTTTCAACATATTACATATGAAAAGGATTTAGAATTTCTCTACAAATCCAAATAAAAGATTTCATAGCCAAATTCTAAATGCTGCAAAATCTCATTTTCCAGCCTATTTATATTTTATTATTTTAATATTTTTATTTCTATTAATTATTATTATTATTGTTTTTAGGTATATTTTACGGGGTGTTACATTCTTCTCCCCTTGAAATAGATTTTGTCCCGAAATCTGTTTGAAGGGGAGAAAAATGCAACTCGCTCTAAACACCCATATTGTACACCCATGTTATATTATTATTCATCCATCAACACCCATGACTCGCGGTGATTTTGAACTGCAGACCCACTAAAGTGACTCAATCCTAACATGTAGGTGCAATAAATGATGCAATATGTATGCAAAACAACCTAATTATGCATATATTTTTATATGAGTGTGTTGTGCAATGGTGTTGCGTCCATTTTCAAGCATCCAATCTAGCAATCACAATGTATCCATAAACGTTATTTTAAAGAAAAATCACGCGAGAAAAGCTACGGGTGAGTTTGTCTCATCTTATCCTTGGTCTCCTTTGTTCTTTTCGCATTATCATTTCCCCGTTGTACTCGAACGAGGGGAACAGTTTTATTGTAGACTCTCTTGATTCTATGCTTTACAATCTTTGCAGTGGCACGAGGAACCCTGGACTCCAACTCGAGTTTTCCTATGTCCCCAGTTTCATCCAGCTCGAGTCTGATAGTAGAATCATGAATGCATTTTCTTAGATGAGATACATGAAAAACATTATGGATTACCGATAGACGCTCTAGAAGATCCACTCGATAAGCCAAAGATCCTATCTTCTCGATGACATGAAAACGTCTAATAAATATGGAGCCAACTTCCCAGTCTTTCCAAACCGAACAGTCTTCTTGAGAGGGGATACATTTACGAATACCAAATCTCCAATATTAAACTCAAGTTCCCTCCTTTGTTTATTGACGTACGATTTCTAAAGGTCTTGGGTTGCCTTCATCCTCTGCTTAATCAAGGATATCCTTTCCGTGGAGTCACAGACGAAGTCTGGTCCGAGTAGAACCTTGTCGGTTGTTTCCCACCAACAAGTTGGCAATTTGCACGGCCTCCCGTAAAGCGCTTCAAAAGGGGCCATACCAATCGTCATTTGAAAACTATTGTTAGAAGTGAACTCTACGAGTGGTAGTTATTGCTCCCAAACTCCTTCGAAGTCGATGATGCAAGCTCTGAGCAACTATTCCAAAATCCGATTTACTCTTTCCGTCTGGCCGTCAGTCTATAGATGATCAGATGTGCTTAGATTGAGGGTAGTTCCCAATGCTGCTTGTAGTCTTCTTCAAAATTCGCTTGTGAACAAGGGGTCTCTATCACTCACTATACTAGATGAGATACCATTTAATCTGACTATTTCTTTGACATATAATTTGACTAATGAGGCTGCAGTCCTAGTCTTCTTGATTGGTATAAAATGCGCACTTTTGATCAAACGATCTACCACAACCCAAATGACCTCATTTCCCTTTTGGCTTCTAGGAAGTCCATCTACAAAATCCATGGAAATATGTTCCCACTTCCACATAGGAATCTCTAAAGATAGTAATAATCCTCCGGGCTTTCCTTGCTCCTCTTTTACTTACTGGCAAGTTAAACATTTAGCTACGAACTCGGCTGCATCTCTATTCCATCCTTCCCAATGGAGATTCATCTTTATATCTCTATGCATTTTATCTCCACCTGGGTGTATGGTCATCTTTGACCAATGGCACTCCTCTAGAATTTCTTTCCTCAATCCTTCATCTTTAGGGATGCAAAGTTGCCCATCCCTAAGTAAATGTACATCGTCGCCTAATGAATACCTTATCGATTAGGGAAAGGTCTCCTTCTTCCCTGCTTTCTCTTTCAAACTCTTTTTTTTCTTCATCAAGGTCTTGTGTGCTTCGAATCCTCTCTTTTAGTGTGGGTCTAATAAACATAGCTCCAAGAAAACCATTAGAAGTTAATGGTGAGGGTTGCATATTAAAATTAGAGAGAAACTCTAATTGTTTCCATTCTGAGATCACATTCAAGATTGCATGTTTCCTACTTAATGCATCCTCCACAACATTCCCTTTTCCCGAGGTATACTGGATCATGAAATCAAATGAGGCAATATATTCCATCCATCGCTACTATCTCAAGTTTAGGTCATGTTGAGAAAATAAGTATTTTAGGGATATATGGTCGGTAAAATGTTCAAATTTCTTCCTTAAAAGATAATGCCTCCACATGTTAAGGGTGAACACTACTGCGGCTAACTCAAGGTCAATAACCGGGCACCTCTTCTATGGATCCTTGAGTTGTCTACTAGCGTTAGCACCTACTCTCCCTTCTTGCATAAGGACCGCTCCTGAACCGATCTCACATGCATCAATGTAAACAGTAAACAATTTTGAACAATCGGGTATAATACAGACCAACGATAGTTAACGCTTCCTTTAACTTCTCAATTCCACATCACATTTACTACTCCAGGAAATTATCAAATTCTTCTTTGTCAGTTGGGTTAAATTAGGAGTAGCAATCTTTGCGAAGTCTTTAACGAATTTCCGATACTATCTTGCTAATCCAAGGAAGCTTCTTACTTCCATAGCATTTCGAGGTATCCTCCTTTCCTTAATTGCCTCGATTTTTGTGGGGTCTACGGCCATGCCTTCACTTGACACAATATGTCCTAAAAACCTAACTTCTTCCCTCCAGAAATGGCACTTTGAGAATTTTTCTTCCAATTGGTTCTTTCTTAATACCCCTAGAACTTGTCTTAAGTGGTTTTCATGCTATTTATAGTCCTTTGAAAATATAAGTATATCATCTACGAAGACTACCACAATCTTATTTAGAATGCCCTTAAACGCTCTATTCATACCGTCAATAAAGAAGACAGATGCATTCGTCAATCCGAAGGGCATTGCTTCCCATTGGAACAATCCATCCAGCGTCCTAAACGCAATTTTATCCTTACTGTCCTTCGTAATTCTCAACCGGTGTAATCTAGTGGTAAGGTCTAATTGGAAAAAATACTTGGGCTCCTCCCAAGTGGTCAAAAAGGTCATCGATTCTAGGTAAGGGGTACCTATTCTTCTTGGTCAACTTATTAAGCTCCCTATAATCCACACAAAGTCTTAGAGATCCATCTGCTTTGGTGGCAAACACAATAGGTGCACCCCATTCTGAGGTACTCCGTCGAACGAAACCTTTCTGTAGTAATTCTAAAATCTTCTTATCCAAGTTCCTTTTATTTTAGGCGCCATATGCCTCAAGGGTAATGTTACTGGTCTAGCATCCTTTTCTATGTCAATACGAAAAGAGATTTCTCTGTGGGTGGAAGTCCCATGACTTGCTCAAAGACGTCCAAGAACTCATACTATGAGAACCAAAGATGGTTTTTCTGAACTAGGGGATAAGGAATATAATAAGGCTTTATCATTGTTGCTAACATTACAAGGAATACTCAAACTACGTCTTCCTCGACTCCTAAGACGAACGATTCTCTTGTCACAATCTAGGTTGGCCCCATAAAATGATAGCCAATCCATACCTAGAATAAGGTCATACCCCATAAAATCCAACACATACGCTTCGCGAAGGAATTCGACATCGTCGATCTCCAATACTAGGTCTTTGCAAAACAACTCAAGATACTTAGATCCTCCGATAGGGTTGGCCACCTCTATCGGATTACAAGAGATAGATATGGAAAGATTCAACATATTAACTAGCCTCTTAGCGATAAAAGAATGGGTCGCTCTCGAATCGAACAATGTGTATACAGAAATTCCTAAAACAGAATTTATACCTTCAAGTGTAGGTGGTCCTTGGTCTCTTTGGGATTGGCTTTGAATCAGTGTTGCCTCTATTACATAACTCTGACCACTTCGGATAATTTTAAGCTTTGAACAGTCCTTAGGCATGTGTCCTTCCTCATGACATTTGAAACATTTTTCCTTGAATTCCTTCTTTACCAACGAAGTCCTACAATCCTTGGCCTCATGGCCCTGGCGGTTGCACCTTGTACAAGTCTTAACTTCCTTTTAGAATTTTCTCCCTTTCTTCATGTTCTTTCACCATTCCTTTTTCTTATTCTTATTGGAACTTCCTTCTCCCTTCTCCCCTTCCTTACTCTCTTCGGAGCCTTTAGCCATACATAGGATGGCTGTCTCTACTAGGGTTTTGAAAGTTTCCCAGAATGTTACTTGCGCTAATAAAGCTTCCTTCAGTGGGGAGTTCAATCCCCTAAAAAATCTTGAGGCTTTGTTTATTGGGTGTCTACTAAACCCCTACCTAAATTACTCAACTCAATGAACTTGACTACACACTTCTGCAAGCTCAAGCTTTCTTGCATGAGATGGATGAATGTCTCCAACTGGATTGTCATTTCAGCTCTTGATAAAAACTTTGCTTTGAAACGGGTTTTGAATTCGACCTATGTAAATATTTGATCCTCGTTGTCTCTATATACTAAATTCCACCATTCAAGGGCCTCCTCTTTCAAGTGCCAGGCCACAACCATAATTTTTTACTTCATTCGGCCATCCAATAGCTATGAAAATTCTTTCGCAGTCCATTATCCAAGATTGGGCGTTAGTAAAACCCTCCTTTCTAGTGAATGACTTCCCTCCAAGATTCGCGAAGCTCTTACAGAAATGAGAAAAGTCAAAGGCTACCTTAGTTGTAGGAGCTGCAGGCACCGCTAGGGCGGGATTAGCAATAGGGACTTGTTCGATGGTTCGAACATACTGTTGGAACCATTCTGGCAGGAATCGAGGCCTTGCCTGGTTTCCCTGCTTAGTAGGATTATCATCCATTCTACTATCTGAGAAGAAAAGGAAGAATCCTTTAGTGGATACTCTCGAGATAGTATTTAAGTTGAAAAGGGAAGAAAACGATAAAGTTGCCTAGTATAGATGCGTATGCTCATTGGGGGGTAAATATATATTATACATATAGTTTGAAAAACCATATTCAAAATGCAAATACTTTTCTCATACGTATACTTTACCTATAAACGGGTAACCTATGCTTTGATACCAAATGTAACAACCCGCCTAGAGTATTCGTAAATTTCGGCCTAGAAAAGGACCAACGAAACTTAGATCCATTCTAAATGGGTCGTTGGTTCCTATAAGATATTACGTTTGCATAGAATAATATATAGACATTTCGTTATGGAAATCTCATATAGCGGAACGTGAAAATATAATACTAAAATATGGTGTACCACTTCATTAAAACCACAGAATTCAAACGTAGATTGTCAAGATATAATTACTCCATAGTTACATCAATAAATTCATTATGAAAAGTTTCCACAAGAAATATATCAATGATAACTAATAATAGCATAATATCTCCATTGTCGTCTTCAGCCTCCATCATTGCATCGTCCATAGAATCTACCCCACCTACCGACCTACTGGATATGTTAAGGAGATGGGTTAGAATATAAATTCCCGTGTGACTAAAAATGGTATTTACTTAAAGACCATACCCTAGATTTATCAGGTTATATATGCCAAGGTATGTCTATGCTACAAACAATCATTCACACAAACACAAAGTATCTAACCAATGAGGTGGATATCCCAGTTAATCGCTTAAGACCTTCATTAATGTTTTTAGGGTAAAGACCCAACGAGGCGTGCATTGTTGGTCACTTATGGCCCAATTAAAGGTGGATTCTTATGATCTCTTTTAACCCTGAGGCGTACCATAGCGTCCTAAGACCATGTCCTAATACGTCAACATTCTTAAGTCTATATTCTCACTTGTAATATGAGAAGTAGTATTGCGAACATTACTACTTAACTGATATTATGGTAGAACATCTATATCGCTTAAGACTTCCCTTAGACGGTTGGTGAGCATGCTACAACCACATATCTTTTATACACCAGTCTTGTCCTTAGTTGAGCCCCTACAAGCTTCTAGAGTTAGTGGACGTCCCCCGTGAAATACCCTACTCCGTTACGGCTATGCCTAACCACTTTAGAGTAGGAGGACCCATAGACTTACTTCGAATCTAATAAAGGTGGGTACCATGACTTTGATTCCTATACAAGGAAAAACCTTCGTCAGGGATCCTAGTCCTAACCACTTAAGACCCGAACTAGATAAGAAGAGAGCCATCCACTTAAGATCTTCTCAATGTGTAGTAGACCTGCCTATTCATACACAGTAGGTACACACACACACACTAGACCTCTCACATTAAACAGTATACTTGCAGATGCTGGATATGCCGGGCGGTTCCGGGCAGACTTCTACCACAAGTACGTTTCAACTCGTATCATAGTATACTAGATTTGAATGGCCCATGGCACCCAGACCTCTCACATAGTTGGGCCTACTTGTGGTTACTGGATTTGTCGATCGGTTTTGGGCAGGCTTATACCACAAATGGCAACTAACCTCGTGTCTGTGTGTCAATAAATGTGTGTGTGTATATATATATATATACACAAGCCATACTATACACACGCAAGCAATCAGTATATATATGGGGACATTTCAAATTCGAATCCCATCCTAGTCACATTTATTACGTCATTATTACACTAATTACGCTATATAAATATAATATTTAGTACGTATAAATAATGTTAATTTTCGTATGAATGAGAGAATGCTCTAACGAAATAAAAATTGTCAACTTGTCCTAAGGCATACAAGTCAATTTCCATAATCTGACCATTACATTTAAGACATGATGATATAATTGCATAATAACATATAGCAGTAATGGAAAACACAACATACATACAATTTTAACTTGCATCCTAGGCTTATTGGAATGATTCTAGTAATGAACCAAGATGTAACATCCCGTATTTTCTGGCCAATTATTTGAATTATTTAAAATATTTATTTGAATTTAAATAATTGAATTTAACCATTTTTATTTTGAATATTAATTTATATTAATAATGTAATAATATTTTAATTTCCAAAATATTTGGAAAAATGTTGAATTTGAAGTATAACGTGAACGGGCAATTTATAATGGTTTAATATTGTTTATATTGGAATTATAATAACGATTTCATTTTTAAAATGGTGGTTGATGATTAATTTATAATTATATTTTAAAACGAGCTGCAGCGGCGCGGTAATTCGTAATATGGCGTTTTGAACTTTAATTGGCTGTACAGGATCCAATATTAGTCGGATTATCTCGAAACAAGAGATATCTGAATCTGTTGGATAATATTTTTCTAATGAAAGAGACAAATCCAGTTTTCAAAGGGTAAATTTTGTTTTATGTCCAAATCAAATTTTAAAATAGTCGCTATGGAATTCCTTTATAAATTATATCATTTAATTATATAAAATAAAGGGTTTTTATTTTTCTGAATATCGATTTGGCTTAGAATTGAACCCGGGGTATTTTATTGTGGTAGTGTATGGAATTCTGGTCGTAAATGGCCGATAACAATATTTTATTTCTATTATATTGAGGTATTTTAAAATTTGTTTATTTTAATCTGAATTAGGCAGTTAAAAAGGGAATTTATTCAAATGAGCTCTATTTTAGACGAAACAAATTTTATTGAGATCATAACAGCAAATTATTGCTAGATTTCAAATTGCACGTCAATCGGGGTTAATTTGTGAGTGTGGAAAAATAAAATGCAAATAAAACCATCATTTGGATGTTAACGAGCATCGTTGGAGCAAACGAACTTGGAATTCGACGAAACAAGTTTCATTAGGACCGTAACGTCAAATTATACTATGCAATCCATTTTCATTTCGAACGAGGTTTGTATGTGAGCACATGAGCAAATAAACAACGTTTAATACTGCGATAGACACGAAATAAATATCGTTCGTCGCACCAACTTAAATAAATATTATTTTCCATTTATATATACACCCTATTCAACCCATATTTCTGATCAACCAGTCCACAACAAATTCCAGCATCCGTATATTTGCAAATAAATCCTGTTTCACTAAATAATTCATTTCTCTCGACTGGTTGGGAATTGGAAGGAGGTTCCAAAGGGAAAGATGTAGATCGGGTCGATGTCTAGTTGCTGGAAAAAATAAGGGTGGAACGGTAGTCGTAGGTGGCCAGAATCAACGATAAACCGTAGAAAACTGTTTCCGTGCTTTGGCTGAGTGGAGGAGTTGTAGTCAATTTTAGGAGCTAGGACCCGAGGGGAAATGAAGTAAGGAGATCAGGATTTCTTTTGGTACCAGTGTGGGGTCTTCTGGTGGACAGAGGAGGTCAGAAGAAGTAGATGAATGGAGGTGGAGTTTTTGGGGTTATTTTCGAAAGCTATGATCAGATTTGCTAGGTTTCCGATGGCTACGGGTACTATCACCTGGTGGTTGCTGAAGGTCAGAGGAAGGGGGATGTGAGGCGCATCTAACGGTGGAGGTCCGACCATCTACAGTGGTGTGAGGTTTTTGAATTTCGGGAAAAGGAAAGTTCCGTTCGAATGCGATTTCAGGCGGCGTCGGTTGGTTTCGTGGCGAGCCCTCTCTGGCAATGGCGTCTAGTGGAGAGGCAGATGGTGTGGTCGGAATTGGTTCAAGTGGTTATTTGGTGGTGGTGGAAGGATATTGGGTGACCATGTTTTGAATTAAAAGGGGGGGGAAGAAGGCATCAGGGTTGAACAGATCGTGAAAGTGAAAACGCGTGGGGGGGGGGGGGGGGGGGAAATGTTAAAGTTGACGTGGATTAGTTTTAATTAAGGCAATTAATTAGTTGAGTATTTAATTAATTTATAATTTAAGTTAGTTAATAATTGATAGTTATCCAAACCGTATTTATATGATATCTTTACCATACATTAACGAAATTCCACGAAACAGGATCCGTTGGGATCGCAGGGACAAGGCCTAGACAATGGAGTTGACTGGGAACTGATTAGAGCTGTCTAAAATTTCATATAATTTTAAACAGTTGTTTAAAATTAAATGCAACAAACATATCAACCGTCAACCGAAATAGACTAGTGAGTTAATTCTCACATCTTCTGGAATTCTGTGATGTGTTAAATTCATAAAAAATATATATTACAATTAACAGTATAAATTGGTTGATTGGATGCTATGGATGTTAAATTGGCTGTTATTGTTTGATTGGTTGCCGTTATTTATATTTCGTCAGTATGTTATTGAAATTAAATTCGTATATTATTATCAAACTATTATCTATGATGTAGAGAAGGATGGGTTGGAGGGATCCGACCGGATTCCTCAAATAAACTGTATTTTTTTTGCGGTGCATATTATTCATATATGAATTATTCACCCTGACTGACACTAAAACCTATTTTAATATTTATGGTTGAATGGATATTCATCATGGTTGTGATTAAAATCAATCAACAGTATTTATTGAGTGATTGGCATAAATGTATTGTTTTTAAACGTCGTTCTACCGTTAGGTGAATGGACACAGTTTTAAAGTTATAAATTATTTTATAACTGAATTGAAGTTTTTCAGTTACTTTATATAAATAATTAAATTATAAATTTATAAATAAATAAATATTTTTATCGAGTGTACAAAGGAAATTATTTAATGGTTCATTTTGTGATTTATACAAATTCCAAAAGCAGAAAGCCACAAAATAACCTACGGGTTGTTAAAATAGAATAATTGTTTTTAAAACAATTAAATAGTGTTTTAAATTAATTAAGTTATTGTAAAAACCCGTAACTTCCCCGTAAGGGAAAGAGCGGATAGTTCGAGAACAAGCCACAGCAGAACGCAGACGAAAGAACATTTCATTGTACATTACAACAATGCATCAAATTACAAGAATATACAGAGTATAAATGAATAAATATTACACAGAAATATCAGAGATTTAAATTACATTTAAATACATCGCAGCGGAAAATAATACAATACACAACTAGAAGTAGATATACGGATACAAAGCTTTCCGGATATCGTTCCAGCTGTAAACCAGGATCCTGTGAATATAAATCTGCAAAACCAAAACTACTAGCTGCCCGTGTCAAAATAAGGGCACCCAGAGTTTAGGTTAAAACAATAAACTCCAGGTCAGTCATGTGACTGGTGTGAGAACTAAAACAGTTATTATCTTTATTTTCAAAGTTAGGTAAATCAAGGGACCACGCCGTATAACACGGAACGGGTTTCCTCCCAAGAATACCAGTGCATAAAACAACAGCGCAATGCTAAATAAAGAAAAATGAAGCTATTATAAGACCCAGGTCCTATCACACAATGCAACGCAAGCCGGGGGATAGGGTTTTCCCTTATAACAGCCAAAGAATGCTTGATACGTTTAAAACAGATTATCTGATACTATAATAAGTGCATAGTGTATAAAACAACTTCAAATCATAAGTATCAATCATAGACGGCATGAATGACCCATACCACTATGTCGCCATAAATAAGTTTACAATCAAAACCGCAAGACGTCGTATTGGAAGTTGGGTTATCATTTATGGTATGAACCGAGGCTAGGGGCAAGATCCTCAACCGATTCGAGACAATCTAGCCCATGTCTCAGGATCAGAGCTCGAGTGACCCTTGGATCGTCAGGGCCGGTCCACCGATGTGGATTATTATGCCTGAACACTGCGTTTCCCCGCCCTTTGGGGCGTAAGCCTGGCCCGTCAGCCGACCAGAAGCATCGGCCGAAACCGATATCACGAGGCGCCTCGCTTTTCAGCAAGTAATAATAAGCAACATCCACATGAGTCAAACTCGTCAGCCAGTTCAAGCACTGACGCCACTCCTAACTAGAAAGAAACGCATGCCCTCCCTGAGGTCCGTCTCCCGTTTTTGGTTCATACCGGGTGTGAAACTCGCGAATCAACGTTACACAAAGCTACGCCACAAAGGCCGTGCTTCGATCATCAACCACAAGACTTTGCTTTTCAAAAAAAGCCTTGATCCATGCAACTCAGCATGCCACATCGTCAGTCCATACTGTACCACTGATTTCTGCCAATATATAACCTCTAGGCTCGTACGTCTCAGAGAAGGGTGTATAGCAAGAGAATAAATTCTCTGCCACCAAACAGATATATATTTAGCAGAGATCACCAATACAGTATAAAGGAATACAACGTCAGACACACTATCCATTTACAAGTCCGTTCTGGGTCTGAACGAAACCGGAGGCACCTAGTACCCCGCATATCCATCGATCTCCAAGTACGTCTGGACGATCACTAACTGTTTCCATCTTCTTGGGTGTACAGCCCAATCAAGATCATCAGTAATTACCCAAACGACGTGAAGACCTCCGGTCTTCGACCATCGTCTTCATCTTCGACTTATCGTCATATTCATCTTCGACTTATCGTCATATTCATCTTCGACTTATCGTCGTATCAGTTATTCAGAATGGGATAAACCCGGTCTTTCCGAATAACTCGCGTATATTTTAAATAAGTGTTACACAAACACAACATACGCCTCATTCTAATTCATCAGTCACTAACCGTAAATTAATCAAGAGAACAATTCCCCAAATATTAACCCCGAAGGCCGAAACCAACATCAGATCAATATTCAGAAAACCATCCTACTTGGCTAACCGACAGTTAGTTTCTAATTTCACATTCATAGGGAAAGGTTCCCATTAATTTTATCAAAGATAAATCATTAAAATTTATTCTCTAATCTTCTTTTGAATTTCGATTCAACTAGTCGGGATTAACGAACCTTACGAAGTAATCATTTGTTTTAATTTCCCAATCCCAACCTATTCATCCCATGAAGTAAAACTGGTTATACTTCATATCTAACACCACGGTGTTATCGGTAAATTCAATTACCATTTCACGTTCAAATCTAATTAAAGATTTAACTATCGCCTGGTGCAAAACTGGTGATACTCCATTCTCGATCATTTCAATCTAATTAAAGATTCATTAAAACTCCACTTAGTTTTAATCGTTAACTGGGTTAAAGAATCCGTGTCATTTAAAACACGGTTCACGATAAACCCAAAGTCACATTCCATTAATTATCGGGTTAAAGAACGAGTGTTATTTAAAACACTGTCCACGATAAACCCAAAAATCAATATCAATTCAATTAAATATTATTTAATTGGTACACTTCATTAAATCTAAATAAAAAGATTCAATCTTTTCTCAACTGGGCTTAAGAACAGTGTTAATGAAGACACCATTCATGACAAACCCAAATCACATTTGATATTCAATACAAGGCTCTGAATAGAAAATATATCGGCTTATATTCAATATCAAATTCTACAATTAACAAATGTCGTATTGGAAATAACGATATAAATATATATCTTTCAAATTTCCATAACAACATCTGTATAATCACGAATTCCAACATCGAAATATTCCGAAGACAATTTCGATTCAAATCCACTCCAATGCAATCATTGGAAATTCTGGTTATTTTTAAAACCCTTTTCTAATTCAATTTGTTTATTTAAAAATAAATAGAATTATAATTCTAGTTCAAAACTAGTTCATTACGATAAAAATCTATTTTTATCTTTTCAAATATGGAGTTTATCATCCCAATCCTTTCTAAATCATTTCTTATGATTTTACACAAATTATTACTATTTTTAATAATTTTATCAAGGCCCGTACAGTCGATTTCCATCAACGGCTATCGAACTGCACTTACAGCGACCTTTTTCAAATTTGATTTGGACATAATTCCAAATCCAACCGTTAGATTTCAAATTTCTAATATTCATTAGAAATCTCTTTTCGATACGAACCCAACGGTTCCGGTTTTAGGAGAACCCGACGGTCGGATCTCCCGCAATATCCGTTCGAAGTCAATGGTCGAAATTCGCGAACTGCCGCGGCGCGGCGTGTTCTATTCAGGCCATTATATTATATATATAATATATATATAATATACTTCGTCGATTTCAATTCAAAACGTGCTTTATAAATCGATTTAAATTCATTTTCAAAACGGTTTCAACTTCATATTCAATTTCTAATCAAAATTGAATATTCCAATTTAAATTCATTTTAAATTCATTTCAAATTGATTTCAATTCAAATGGATTTCTAATTCAATTTCAGTTCGATTTCAATTCGTTTTCATTTCCATTCTTTTCCATTCATTTTCAATTTGAATTCATTTCAATACAATTTCAATTTCAATTCGAATTCAATTCGATTCCAATTCGAATTTCTATTCTTTTCAAAATATTAGATTTTGAAATCACTTTCGATATTCATTATAAAATGAATAAAATCGATATAAATATCGTTCACGTCAAAATGACGTCAATCTAATCAACACGGCTTCATATATTGATATTTTCAAATATTCCATTTCGAATATTTCTATTTCAAATATTTCTATTTCAAATATTCTTTTTCAAATATTTCTATTCAAATATTTCTATTTCAAATATTCTTTTTCAAATATTTCTATTTCAAATATTTCTATTCAACTATTTCTATTTCAAATATTCTTTTTCAAATATTTCTATTTCAAATATTCTTTTTCAAATATTTCTATTTCAAATATTCTTTTTCAAATATTTCTATTTCAAATATTCTTTTTCAAATATTTCTATTTCAAATATTTCTATTTCAAATATTCTTTTTCAAATATTTCTATTTCAAATATTCTTTTTCAAATATTTCTATTTCAAATATTCTTTTTCAAATATTTCTATTTCAAATATTCTTTTTCAAATATTTCTATTTCAAAACAGGAATGAGACCCAATCAATTACCATATAATGTTAATTATATGGATTTTCTACAACACATGTATATATCAACAACGATGAATAATCAACCATCATCCAAAGTGCATTCTACACTGTATAAGCATCAAAGATAAATATTCAACGCTTATAACAGCCTGTCAATCAATCGATCGACATACAACTAAACAATCGGGATTAGTGTACGTCGAATGTCATCCCAATACCCGTGTGGGGTTTCAAGCAATCAAACACAGATTTTTATTTGTGTAGTTGGGCGATGTGTAAAATTTATCGTCCCAATCAATGTCCTTCAAATAGGTGTACATAAACAAACCGTCCGGTTTGTAAATGAATATTTATTTATTCACATTCACGTTAAAAATTATATTTTTAACGATCAAACTATTTTATTCAACCTATGAATATTCTATTTGGTTCATTTATTAGATAAAATGATATTTTTATTTTTCTAACTTATTTTAGAAAATTTCGGCGGCATAACGGCACGATACTAGAAACGGGACAAGGCCTAGCCTTACCCCCGGTCTAGTGAAGGCCCATGCCATTCACACATCAATCAAATCAATTTCCTTTCACCAAACAATTCAATTTCAAATCAAATCATCTAACTAATCTATGCAACCAAACAAACAAGTCCATGGTCTGTGGACGATTGTGTCGGGTGCTACTAAGCACCGTCTGCATCCTAATATATATATATAACTAGAAAAGAAATTGAAGAGTGAGAAATTCTCACCGATAGCTATCCTAACTCCACGGCACTTCTAAAGTAGAAATCTTCGTCGTTCTCGCCCTTCTTCACTTTAGTTGCCCGTATTCACTACATATGTAAAAATCGAATTTTTACTTCGCTATTCAATATATAAAAAATCGAATTTTTACTATGCTATTCAATATATAAAAATTGAATTTCCACGATGCTATTCTTCATATATAGATTTCGCCTTTTCAAATTTATCATTATAAAAATCACATTTTTACTTCGATGTTCAATATATAAAAATCACATTTTTACTCTTCACAGCTAATAAAAATCATATCTTTATTATCATACTTTTATAAAAATTATATTTTTACTATCATACTTTTATAAAAATATAATTTTTAACCTTTCTGTGTTAAAAATCTAGATACTTCGCTAAAAATCTCGTCTTCACTAGTTTAAAAATCATATATTTACTAGTTCAAAAATCAGATCTCCTATAACCTAAAAATCTAAACTTTATTTAATTAAAAATCTAAACTTTATTTACAATTACATATATATAATTCCAGTGTTTAAAACCTTACTAACAACCCAAAAGAAAGTAAGAAAAAAAATAAACTAGAAAAAGAACTCACTGTCTCTTAAGGATGAGGGTTTAGGGTTTTTCGTGGTGGTCATCGCTGTCGAAGGGGGGGGGGGGCGGATTTCTTCTGCACGCGAGGCTGAGGGGAGGTGGTCAATGGGGTCTTGCCGGTCGGAGTAGCAGGCGGAGGCGGGCTCAAGAGGTACGGCGAGGGCGGTGGGGCTCCAGCGAAGGCGGTGAGGAGATTGGGTGGTTCAGGTTCGGTTTCTTCGAACAGAGGAGGAGAAGAGGGCGAGGGGAGGAAGGGGAAGGGTGGCGGCGGGTCTGGGGAGGAGGCGGCGGCAAGGGGAGGCAGGAGGTGGAGGTGCGACGGAGAATTCGGGGTTCGTTTGGTTTTTTTTTTAATTCCAATTTCTGAAAATGAACGGGAAAGGAGGAGGGAAGGAAAGAATATATATTATTTATTTATTTATTTTATTTTCAATTTCAAAAAGTAACTTTTTCGTTCGAACACCAAACGAGACCCAACGACTGTCGCCCCTAGCTAATTACCCCCATTCCGAACACAATGGGATATGTATCGTAGGCTGATTTGATCGTTACAATCAGTTTCCGTTGAATTTACATTTAAATCACTATATTGAATTTTAAACGTACATTTCAAATTACCGGGGTCACATAACAACACTATAAATTCCATAAAAATATTTTCTAGCTTCGTATTGACGATACGGTCCTAACAAAACTAATTTCGTCGAATTCTGAGACCGTATGAAAAATGGCCAATTTCCAGTTGATTAAAATCAACTAAAACTGGTCAAACGCGTTTTCCTTTGCCACGCTCACATATTGATTCAAAAAATTATGAAATTTGGAACCTAGCAATAACTTTACATCACAGACCCAACAAAAGTGGTTTCGTCGAAATCCGAGGTCGTTTGCAAAATTTCCATTTTTAAGTGCCTGAATTCCATAGCGAGTATTCAGAATTTTCAACTGGACATATCTTTTGATTCCCGCTATGAAATTTTGATTTTTCGGATTCGTTGGAAAGATATTATCAATTAGATCCTATTGTTTCTGGTTTCACTAAAATCCGGATTGTTTTGCACCCGGTACATTCAATTGAGGTTTGAAATCGAATTATCGAACTACCGCGCCATTTTCAATTCTATTTATAATTATAAATAAATAATTATATTCTATCGTCGATCTATATAAATATATTCGTTCGAATTATATTCAAAATAAATTTCTCGTCAATATTATTTAAAATAATTCATTTTAAATAATCAGAATTCGCTAAAATTGCAAAAATAAAAATTTTAAACTGGCCCAGATTTTCGGGTTGTTACAGTTATTTAATTAATTTAAAAAGGGGAAATGACAAATGAAAATCAGTTAACTGCTAACTGATATGCACGGTTGAAAAAATCAGCCGTGTTTAATTGAAATTGATAATGGAATTAATTGAATCTCCTGGATATTCGTTAAAATTAACTAATAGTGTTAAATATTAGTTAATCCCCAATTAACTACAAATTAAGAGAGTTACTAAATGGTGTTGTGTTAAATATTAGTTAATCTTCGATTAACTATAATCCAAAGTAATTATCGAATTGTTAGTGTTAATAACATTAATTATTATTTATTAAGCTTACAAAAATGATAATAATCCTATTTTTAATTAACAGTAATGTTAATTATTTTTTATATAGTTAATATTAAAGTTAATTATTATTTTAACAAATAATAATTTAAGCGATAAAATTGGTATTTAATTAAGAAGTGGTTAAGCGTCGATAAGTTCGATCAAAATCAAATAAGAATTTTATAAAAGGGATTTATAAGTCCAAGTTTCAAACGAGATTTGAAAAATGGGAATTCAATTAACAAGTGATTAATTGACGATAAGGTTTGATAAAAAGGGGGCAATAAGAGTTTTATAAAGGGATTTATAATCCAGGTTTCCAAACGAGATTGGTAAATAGAATTTGCAAGGAAATGCAAAAATTTAAATACGGTTTTACTTGATTGTCAATTAAGTAAAGTAAATTCAAATGGAATGAAACTTCCAAGAGATATGATAAAGCAGAATGGTAATAGTTTTAGAATAAAATCTTAGAAGTTGTTATAAGTGGCTGAACAGATTAATAAACGATTAGGAAGAAATCCAAGGAAGGTTTTAAAAAGGGGTTAGCTAATGACTTAAAGGTTAAAGAATTAAATTAGGTGAAATAAGGAAATCGAAATAAGGATTTCAAAAGCAAGAGAAAGTACATATAGTGATTTTGGTTAGATAGCGGTAAATGGATACTTGGAAATAAAAATCCAAGTTAAAAAGCCTTATTGCAAAGAAGGGGATAAGCGGATTTTAGTTATAAAATCTGAGATAAAATTTATTATAAGGATGCCCGAATATATGGAAGCAGATTATTTAATGTGGGATTTTTCTTTAAAATCCAAAAGCTATAAGTGAAACAATGTTTTAAGTTAAAAGTGGTGTTTTTGTGGATATTTACTTAATTAAAGGAATTAAGTAAAGAGATTATTGAACGAGGATTTCAAATGTAAGTAACAGTTTATAAAATCAGATTTGAAATCAAGGAGGCAAACGAGATTTAAATATCAGTTGTTAAGTGACAAACTATTATTTATTCTGAGATAAAAACGTTGTCGATCAAGGTCTGAGAGGTAAAATATCCCAACTTGAACTGGCTTCTGTATTATCAAGGAATGGTATTAGTTTGGAACAAGGAAAAGGTGTTGCAATTGGTTAATTATTCCATACGAGGAATATTGAAAATGAGTACGAGGTTTTGAATATAAATGTTGGTTACAAGGTAAATAAGAATATTTGATTTAAATTATATAAATTTGAAATTTGATTTGTCTTATCAGAATTGGTAATTTGGTTTATAGCATTAAGTATTATATATATAAGTATATATCATGGTCCAGAATTTAAGGAAATGGGAAAAGAGGTTTTGAAGAATATAATGATATTTCCAATGGTAATAGAAATGGAAAGTTAGATATATATATTCATGTTCTAAAACATATAAAATAGCCTTTGTTATAATAATTAAGAATCAATATAATATTTTAATTATATTGGAAGAATTAAAGGTTGATTAACCATTTATTTATTTATTTATTTATTTATTTTTAAATAGGCCAAGTAATGCCAAGAACCAGTGAAATAATTTTTAAATTACACGATTGTTCTTTGATAGTTAAATCACCAACTATCAAACCAGACCATACGATTGTTGGTACGGAAAGACCGGGATTGAAATTATATTCGAAAACCATTCCGAACCAACAAATACGTGAAGACGATAATTGAAGATGGAGTAATTGAAGACTGTGGATCTTCATAAGTGGAAGGACTACTTGTCGAACTTCTCTGGCTTGCTACTAGAGTTATTTGGTTTGTGATTCTGTCGTGGTTGAAATCTACGGATTTGCAAGGACTTCTCGCTACTGATCCATGGGGTGATTCCTATATTGGATGCAGTATGAGGGTGCCTTCGGTTCATCCTGTTCCGGGATGACTTGGATGGACGAATGTCTGACAGAGTATTTCTTAAGAATCACGTATGTTAATTTTTACAAAAGTATTTCTGTTAGTGGTGGAGAGGGGCACCTCTCTTAGCTTAATGACCAGAGTATTTTTGTGGACGTCAACAGTGATTTGGCGGATCTAACAATGTGGCAATCAAATAAAATGATGACAGATGTTTTAAAGGTAAAATCTGACCTCAAGCCTCATCAACCGGGAAATGACAAAAATCGGGCAGGCAGCATGGCTATGTGGGTCGCTCCTATTAGGGTGTATAATCATCTATCTAGAGAACTTCCTTTTGCTTCTTTAATCTTTCGATGCTATCCCTTTTTAGGGAAATGGTTGCTGATCCCAACCGTTGGTGATATACATTTGATACACTCAAGCGAAATGAGTGGTCGGTCATGTGTGGGCCGAGTTGCAAGATGCTCTTGCCGAACCCAGTGTATTCGCCTCTAGAGATATACTATCGGCAGGTGGCTCCATACCTTGTCATAGTCGGAATCCAATCTTCAATAAACGCCCACGGTTTTGATTGTATACTATATATGTATAGCGTGAGATGCAAGCGTTCCACTAGATTGTATTTATTTGTTTTTAGACAGTATTATAATACGAGAACCAGTTATGATTTCAAAAATGTTTTGGGTTATAGTAAGGTAAAAACCGTCTGTGTTTATATGTGGCTGGTCCTACTATTATCTTTTTTTTTTCAAAAAGGATTTCCAAAGTTAAACAAGATTGTTTGTGCTGTGAGTTTATCACTGAAAGTATTCCAGACTGACCCGGTGAATTTTTCTTTGCTTCAAATGTGCTCGGGTCAGACCGAGTATGTTTCCAGGTTAGGTTTTGCTGGGAGTTTCAGGAGCTGGAAGTAGGAGACTTCACCACTAGTTATATAAAGTTATTTTCCGCTGTGACTAATATATGTTGTACTCTGATGAATGGTATGTTTATGCAGTTCCTTTTTGTATACTGACATATGTTATATTATATTTTATTCGTTCCACTGTGAGATTCTGATGTGATGTTCTTCTTATTTCTTCTATTCTAATATTTCTTTCTTTCCTTTCTCATCCTCTAACTTCTTTCTATTAACAATCTGGGATTCGATACTTGGATTTTTGGCAAGTGATACGGGTTTATGTATTATTATCAAAAATTCGAGCATCGAAATTTCCCCGGGTCGTTGCAGTGGTATCAGAGCTCTTGGTTTAGTGATAACCTTGGCTCTGTGGTGTGACTCAATAGAGATGGGGTTAACAATACCCTAGATTGAGTTTGAGTATATATATGAGAGCGCGTATTTGTAATTTGATATAAAATTATTTTTGAAATTTATCTTTTCCCAATTTATTTTATAAAACAATAAAAGTGATGATTTCCACAAATAATTATCATATGGGAAATCAATTGGATTTTTAACGTTGATATGGATGATATGTTTGGATTGTATTGTTGATTACTTGAATATAAATCTGAAAATGGATAGACTTGGTTGAAAACCAATTTGAAATGAATAAATTGGAAAAATCAATCCAAATTTAATGAACTTGAATGGATATTTAAAGGAAACCTCAAATATGAGATGTGTAAATGGTAATAGTTATAATTATTCTAATTTATACTATGATAAAGTAAACCATATAGGATGCAATCATATTTGGAAATTTCAGAATTTGACTTGTGTTGGGAAACAGTGAGTCAATGGGATATTTGGAAATCAATGAATAGTTTGGATTGTATAGTTGGTTGCATGGAGATTGATTTGAAACATTGATTGAGGACCAATGGATGAATCAAAGTCTAATGAATTTGAATAAATATTTAAGGATATGAATGGATCGCTAGGAATTGGTCATAAATATTATAATCCCATGTGAATTGAGTTGTGTGCAAAATTTGTCAGAATGGATGATATGGATATTGGAACCTAACTGACATTGATTTGGAGGCTAATGAAGTTCGTTTCAGTTGAGAACAGGTGTAGAGGAGCAAATTCAGCTTTAAAAATTCATCCAAGAGAAATTCTGGAGTTAATTGAATCCAATTTGAATAGAGCTGCAAAATAACTAAGCAAGCCTGTGTATAATATATCAATATCGCTTGTTGCATAACAGCACTCGCAAAAAGGTACGCCTACGCAGAATATAAAATTTTGGGTTTTATTTGGATTATGTATTGGATTTTGAATTTTTCTGACCGTGTTGGTCGATGTATATATATTTGTTGAACCTGCGATATTGCAGATGTCCCCCCGTACAGGGGAGACTCTACCAAAAATTTTCCAAAATTTAAGGTGTTAGAAATTTTTTAAAGATTTTTGGGAAATTCTATTATCTGAAATAAATTGGTTTTATAACCAATTGAGTTAGTTTAAAAATAAAACTCATTTTAAATTAAATATTTTGCAAAGATAATAGGTCATAACGTTCTTTCTACCTTAGTAATTTCGGGGACGAAATTCTTTTAAGGGGGAAGGAATGTAAAGTCCCGTATTTTCTGGCCAATTATTTTAATTATTTTATTTATTTAAATTATTGATTTGAATTTAAATAATTGAATTTAACCATTTTGATTTTGAATATTTATTTATATTGATAATATAATAATATTTTAATTTCCAAAATATTTGGAAAAATGTTGAATTTGAAGTATAACGTGAACGGGCAATTTAAAATGGTTTAATATTTTTTTGGAATTATAATAACGATTTCATTTTTAAAATGGTGGTTGAACGATTAATTTATAGTTATATTTTAAAACGAGCTGCAGCGGCGCAGTAGTTCGTAATATGGCGTTTTGAACTTTAATTGGTTGTACAGGATCCAATATTAGTCAGATTTTCTTGAAACAAGAAATATCTGAATCTGTTGGATAATATTTTTCTAATGAAAGAGAAAAATCCAGTTTTCATTGTGTAGATTTTGTTTTATGTCCAAATCAAATTTAAAATAGTCGCTATGGAATTCCTTTATAAATTATATCGTTTGTTTATATGAAACAAAGGGTTTTTATTTTTCTGAATATCGATTTGGCTTAGAATTCAACCCGGGGTATTTTATTTTGGTAGTTTGTGAAATTTTGGTAGTATATGGCCGATAGCAATATTTTATTTATATTATATTGAGGTATTTTAAAATTGGTTTATTTTAATCTGAATTGGGCAGTTAAAAAGGAACTTTATTCAAACGAGCTTCGTTTTCGACGAAACAAATTCTATTGAGACCATAACAGTAAATTATTGCTAGATTTCAAATTGCATGTCAATCGAGGTTAATTTGTGAGCGTGGCAAAATAAAATGCAAATAAAACAATCATTTGGACGTTAACGAGCACTGTTGGAGCAAACGAACTCGGAATTCGACGAAACAAGTTTCATTAGGATCATAACGTCAAATTATACTATGCAGTCCATTTTCATTTCGAACGGGGTTTGTATGTGAGCACAGGAGCAAATAAACAACGTTTAATATTGCGATAGACATGAAATAAATATCGTTTGTCGCATCAACTTAAATAAATATTATTTTCCATTTATATATACACCCTTTTCAACCCATATTTCTGATCAACCAGTCCACAACAAATTCCAGTGTCCGTATATTTGCAAATAAATCCTGTTTCACTAAATAATTTATTTCTCTCGTTTGGTTGGGAATCAGAAGGAGGTTATAAAGGGAAAGATGTAGATCGGGTCGATGTCTAGATGTTGGAAAAAAATTGGGGTGGAACGGTGGTCGGAGGTGGCCGAAACCAATGATAAACCATAGAAAACTATTTCTGTACTTTGACTGAGTGGAGGAGTTGTAGTCGAATTCAGGAGCTAGGACCTAAGGGGAAATGAAGTAGCGAGATCAGGCTTTCTTTTGGTACCAGTGTGGGATCTTCTAGTGGACGGAGGAGGTCGGAAGAAGGAGATGAACGGAGGTAGAGCTTTAGGGGATATTTTCGAAAGTTATGATCGGATTTGCTAGGTTTTCGGCGGCTACGGGTATTATCACCTGGTGGTTGCTAAAGGTCAGAGGAAGGGGGATGTGAGGCGCATCTAATGGTGGAGCTCTGGCCATCTATGGTGGTGCGAGGTTTTTGAAATTCAGGAAAAGGAAAGTTCCATTCGAATGCGATTTCAGGCGGCGTCGGTTGGTTTCGTGGCGAGCCCTCTCTGGCAATGGCATCTGGTGGAGAGGCGAATGGTGTGGTGTGGTCGGAATTGGTTCAGGTGGTCATCTGGTAGCAGTGGGAGGTGGCTGGGTGACCGTGTTTTGAATTAGAAGGGAGAGGAGGAAGGCATCGGGGTTGAACAGATCGTGAAAGTGAAAACGCATGGGGGGAGAAACGTTAAAGCTGACGTGGATTTGTTTTAATTAAGGTAATTAATTAGTTAAGTATTTAATTAATTTATAATTTAAGTTAGTTAATAATCGATAGTTATCCAAACCGTATTTATACGATATCTTTACCATACATAAATGAAATTCCACGAAACAGAATCTATTGGGATCGCAGGGATGAGGCCTAGACAATGGTGCTGACTAGGAACTGATTGGAGCTGTTTGAAATTTCAAATAATTTTAAACAGTTGTTTAAAATTAAATGCAACAAACATATCAACCGTCAACCGAGAAAGACTGGTGAGTTAATTCTCACACCCTCTGGAATTCTTTGATGTGTTAAATTCATTTTTTTTTTTTTTACAGTTAATAGTACAAATTGGTTGATTGGATGCTATGATGCTAAATTGGCTATTATTGTTTGATTGGTTGCCGTTATTTATATTTCGTCAGTATGTTATTGAAATCAAATTCGTATATTATTATCAAACTATTATTTATGATGCAGAGAAGGACAGGTTGGAGGGATCCTACCGGATTCCTCAAATAAACCATATTTTTTACGGTGCATATTATTCATATATGAATTGTTCACCCTGAATGACACTAAAACCTATTTTAATATTCATGGTTGAATGGATATTCATCGTGGTTGTGATTAAAATCAATTGACAGTATTGATTGAGTTGTTGGCAGTGAATTGCATAAATGTATTGTTTTTAGACGTCGTTCTACCGGTAAGTGAATGGACGCAGTTTTAAAGTTATAAATTATTTTATTACTAAATTGAAGTTATTCAGTTACTTTATATAAATAATCAAATTAGAAATTTATAAATAAATAATTATTTTTATCGAGTCTACAAAAGAAATTATTTAATGGTTCATTTTGTGATTTATACAAATTCCAAAAGTAGAAAGCCAGAAAATAACCTACGGGTTGTTAAAATAGATTAATTGTTTTTAAAACAATTAAATAGTGTTTTAAATTAATTAAGTTATTTAATCAATTTAAAAAGGGGAAATGACAAATGAAAATTAGTTAACTGCTAACTGATATGCACGGTTGACAAAATCAACCGTGTTCAATTGAAATTGATAATGGAATTAAATTGATAATGGAATTAATTGAATCTCTTGAATGTTTGTTAAAATTAACGAATAGTGTTAAATATTAGTTAATCCCCAATTAACTATAAATTAAGGGAGTTATTGAATGGTGTAGTGTTAATTATTAGTTAATCTTTGATTAACTATAATCCAAAGTAATAATCAAATTGGTTAGTGTTAATAACATTGATTATTATTTAATAAGCTTTCAAAAATGATAATAACCCTATTTTTAATTAACAGTAAAGTTAACTATTTTTAATATAGTTAATATTAAAGTTAATTATTATTTTAACAAATAATAATTTAAGCTATGAAATTGGTATTTAATTAAGAAGTGGTTAAGCGTCGATAAGTTCGATCAAAATCAAATAAGAATTTTATAAAAGGGATTTATAAATCCAAGTTTCAAACGAGATTTGAAAAAAGGGAATTTAGTTAACAAGTGATTAATTGACGATAAGGTTTGATAAAAAGGGGGCGATAAGAGTTTTATAAACGGATTTATAATCCAGGTTTCCAAACGAGATTGGTAAATAGGATTTGTAAGGAAATGCAAAATTTTAAATAAGGTTTTATTTGTTTGTCAATTATGTAAAGTAAATTCAAATGGAATGAAACTTCCAAGAGAGATGATAAAGCAGAATGGTAATAGTTTTAGAATAAAATCTAAGAAATTGTTATAAGGGGCTAAACAGATTAATAAACGATTTGGAAGTAATCCAAGCAAGGTTTTAAAAAGGGATTTAAAACCAAACCAATGACTTAAAGGTTAAAGAATTAAATTAGGTGAAATAAGGAAATCGAAATAAGGATTTCAAAAGCAAGAGAAAATACATATAGTGATTTTGGTTAGATAGCGTAAATGGATATTTGGAAATAAAAATCCAAGTTAAAAAGCCTTATTGCAAAGAAGGGGATAAGCGGATTTTAGTTATAAAATATGAGATAAAATTTATTATAAGGATGCCCGAATATATGGAAGCAGATTATTTAATGTGGGAATTTTATTTAAAATCCAAAAGCTATAAGTGAAATAATGTTTTAAGTTAAAAGTGGTGTTTTTGCGGATATTTACTTAATTAAAGGAATTAAGTAAAGAGATTATTGAACGAGGATTTCAAATATAAGTAACGGTTTATAAAATCAGATTTGTAATCAAGGTGGCAAACGAGATTTAAATATCAGTGGTTAAGTGACAAACTATGATTTATTCTGAGATAAAAACGTTGTCGATCAAGGTCTAAGAGGTAATAAAATACCCGAACTTGAACGGCTTCACTATTATCAAGGATGGTATTGGTTTGGATTGAGAAAAAGGTGTTGTAATTGGTTAATTATTCCATACGAGGAATATTGAATATGAGTACGAGGTTTTAAATATAAATGTTGGTTACAAGGTAAATAATAATATTTGATTTAAATTATATAAATTTGACATTTGATTTGTCATATCAGAATTGGTAATTTGGTTTATACCATTAAGTATTATATATATAAGTATATATCATGAGCCAGAATTTAAGGAAATAGGAAAAGAGGTTTTGAAGAATATAATGATATTTCCAATGGTAATAGAAATAGAAATTAGGTGTATATATTCATGTTCTAAAACATATAAAATAGCCTTTGTTATAATAATTTGAAAATGTGTAGGCAGTACGTGATAGTATAGCACACAAGGATCGTGTAATATGGTGTATAACACTCAAGTATGAAATGGTAGCTAATCACAAATAAATGATAGTAAATGCAGTAAAAATAGAAAAATCACACCAGGGATTTTTATACTGGTTCGGAGCACCGTCCTACGTCCAGTCCCAAACTTCTGGAATTTCACTAACAATCTCCTCACTTCACCTGGAGGAACATGTATACAACACCCGAGCAGCCGAATGGGATTTCACGCCTCTAACAACACGAGGACTTCAAAACTTGCCTCTTAAAACACTGAGGACTTCAACTCTTGCCTGATCACACACAGGACTTCAACTAATACAATGGTTTTGAATTCTACTTTGTGTTCTTGATTCAACACGGATAGTCAACAGTTTGAGTGCAATCTTCCTATAATCTGATCCTCGAGTATGTATTTTGAATGCGTAGATTTAAGGAAGTAGAATGCTTGTTGAATCAAATGATATTAAATTGATTCAAGGATTTAACAAGTATTTAAATTTGGAGAGCTTTTGTTTTGCAAAGAGTATGAAAATGAAATCCAGAAATTAGAGAGAATATAGAATGATTCAATGAATTGAAATGATGATTTCATGATGTTTAAATAATAAATAAACAGCTGTAACCATTTGTGAAAAGTTACTAACAATAGTCATGATCGTTGGTGAAGAGAAAGAGAGGCAACTCTTAAAGAAATGGAAGTGTCTATACGAAAGGTTGCTTCTGTTTAAAAACGGTCGATAGGTTAAAAATCATCGGTCAACTGGTTGAATTTAATTAAAATTAAAACTTCCAGAAAAATAGCCGTTATGTGCAAAAACACGCTCACCGGTCGACCGCCCATATTTGGACCGGTCGACCGGTTTATGGTTGTGGACCGGAGTACCGCGGTCCACAGTCTAGATCGCTCCGCGCTCTTTCCCAGTCGAAGCCTGGACCGTTTGGGCTTTTTCTATGACTTTTCAATTTCTCAAATATACAGATTTCAGCAACGAAGATATAATATAACTTTTTGTGCATTCGTGTTATACTTTGAGGATAGATTTTAACATATTTCTAACATGACACAATGTATATATATATAAAACCTTATCTCTATGAAATGATTTTCATTGCAACTTTATATGTTGGCATCGATCAAAATATTGTTCTCAACATTCTCCCCATTTTTGATTGATGACAACACCTTAGATTTTCTCCCTCTAAATATAAAGCTCCCCCTGAATTTTTGCAACATTTGTTAGTTCATAATATAAATAATCTTACCTTTTGATTCCTGCATTAACAAATGTTAGCACACATATACTATTACCATGTTAAGCACATAATTTTAAATGATAGTATATGTAACATGAATTATATGTATCATCATGAGAGAAAATGTTTCTCTCCCTTTGTCATCGATTAAAATGAATAAATACCATAAAAAGCACAGTAATCGAGAGTAGTAGAGAATACAAATAATTATAGCACCTTTAGGAGATACTGAATCATGTGATTTTTTAATAACCTGAGTTTTCAAAGATATTTAGAGATACCGAATAACCTTCTCTTTGTTGTGGGGTACCTGCAAAAAATATGACATATATAGTTTTGGTACCTACTTGCTTTGTTTGGGTCCATGGGTTAGAAGGAAGGTAACCATACCCAAGAGGGTTTAATGGAACCTTTAAAGATAAAATTTTCATTATTAACTACTGAATCAAAATAATCATCGATATATTTTTCTCTGTTTTTCCAAGTTATAGGAAATCAAATACTTAACTAATCTCTAGTGATATTCCTTTTCGTACTTCTATATTTATTATAAATACGGCTAGTCAAAGAAGTATTCGAATTTCTATAATAATTGGGTCTTGGATGTGCATTAGTACTAGCAGTGATATTCTTATTGTACATAAAAGCATATCTAGTACTATTTCTATGATTGGTTTTATTATATCCTATACCACTTTTGTCATGTAAAGGTCGAGATCTAGATAAAATCATGTTTAAATCATTTTGACCTTTATTAAATTTCGCGAACTTATTTGTACATTTATCAAATTTAATTCCAAAATCACGAGTGATAAATGAAATTTTGTTATTTTGAAAATTATCAATTTCCTTATTTAATTCAGAGTTCTTCCTTTTTAAAGCATTCTCAGTTTTGGGACCGCAAAGAGATCCTGAATTAATTAAAGAAGATTGTAATTTTTCAAAATTTTCTTTTGAGTCAGAAATTTTATTTTGCAAAATATTATTATTCACCTTTAAAAACTCACATTATTTAGATAATTCCAAATTCTTTTCAGTTAGAGCTCCATTCTCTTTTTCAAGAGACGAAATTTGAGAACTAGAATTATTTAAAGAATCTTCTAATGATTTATTTCTATTTTGCAAAAAATCGATTTCCTTTAAAAGAACATTTTTTTAATATTTTAGTCGCTCATTTTCTTTTTGAAGGAAATCTTTTTGAGAAACAAGCTCTTTTAAGGTATTTTTAAAACATTTGGCTTGTTTTACCAAAAAATTGTTTTCTTCTTTTAATTTGGAGTTTTCTTGCTCACAATTTTTTGACTTAGCTAAAATGACTATATGGAGTTTACTCAAAATTTTAAATTCTTTCAATAATTTTTCATGGTTTAACAAAAGATCTTTGTATAATGAATTTATACATACCGATTGTGATCTGACTTTAACCATGAGACATTTGTTTCCTTGCTCTCCTGATTCTGCTTTGTTGCTCTTCCATTTTCTAATTCCCTAACTAGATTTATTTATAGCCATTTGTTCTAGGATGTTGTTACGATATCTAGAATGCCAGGCTCCGATACCAATTGAAAATGCGTGGGCATGTGCGTGAGAGTATAGTACACAAGGATCGTGTAATATGGTGTATAACACTCAAGTATGAAATGATAGCTAATCACAGATAAAAGATAGTAAATGCAGTAAAAATAGAAAAATCACACCAAGGATTTTTATACTGGTTCGGAGCACCGTCCTACATCCAGCTCCAGACTTCCTCCTGGAATTTCACTACCAATCTCCTCACTTCACCCAGAGGAACAGGTATACAACACCTGAGCAGCCGAACGGGATTTCACGCCTCTAACAACACAGATAATCAACAATTTGAGTAAAATCTTCCTATAATCTGATCCTCGAGTATATACTTTGAATGCGTAGATTTAAGGAAGTAGAATGCTTGTTGAATCAAATGATATTAAATTGATTCAAGGATTCAACAAGTATCTAAATTTGGAGAGCTTTTGTTTTGCAAAGAGTATGAAAATGCAATTCAGAAATTAGAGAGAATATAGAATGATTTGGTGAATTGAAATGAGGATTTCATGATGTTTAAATAAGAAATTGTAATCATTTGTGAAAAGTTACAAGCAATAGTCATGATCGTTGGTGAAGAGAAAGAGAAGCAACTCTTGAAGAAATGGAAGTGTCTATACGAAAGGTTGCTTCTGTTTAAAAATGGTCGATAGGTTAAAAATAACCAGTCGACTGGTTGAATTTAATTAAAATTAAAACTTCCAGAAAAATAGCCGTTGTGTGCAAAAACACACTGACCGGTCGACCATCCATATTCGGACCGGTCGACCGGTTTATAGCTGTGGACCGGAGGACCTCGGTCCACAGTCTAGATCGCTCTACGCTCTTTCCCAGTCTAGATCTTCATTGCAACTTTATATGTTGGCATTGATCAAAATCTTGTTCTCAACATAATTAAGAATCAATATAATGTTTTAATTATATTGGAAGAATTAAAGATTGATTAACCATTTATTTATTTATTTTTAAATAAGCCAAGTAATGCCAAGTACGGAATTAGTGAAATCATTTTAATTACACGGTTGTCATTTGATAGTTAAATCACCAACTATCAAACCAGTGTTGGTACGGAAAGACTAGGATCGAAATTATATTCGAAAACCATTTCGAACCAACAAATATGTGAAGATGGTAATTGAAGATGGAGTAATTGAAGACCGTGGATCTTCATAAGCGGAAGGACTACTTGTCGAATTTCTCTGGCTTGCAATCAGAGTTACTTGGTTTATGATTCTATCGTGGTTGAAATCTACGGATTTGCAAGGACTTTGTAATAACCCGGAGAATGTGAACCAATTTAAAATTTTTAAATTTGGTTATTACCAAAGAATTTGAATATTTGACATAAGATATTTCAATAAAATAAAGAATTGGGTATAGTATTGCAGTTTGAAATTTTGAATACAAACTTTGTCTGACTGTACCGGGTGGAAAATATAACGGATTTTAGCGAAACTGAAAATATTTAAATTTGTTTATGAATACCTTTCTAACGAATCTGAAAAATCGAAGTTTCATAACGGGAATCAAAAGTTATGGCCGAATGAATTTTCAGAAAGGTCGCTATATAGCATATATAGCCCCTGGAAAATTGATATTTTGCATACGACCTCGGAATTCGACGAAACCACTTTTGTTGGGTCCGGGATGTCAAATTATTTCTAAGTTTCAAATTTCATAATTTTTGAAGCAAGTATGTGAGCGGGGCAAAAGAAAATGTGATTGGTCAATTTCTGTTAAAATGGGTCGACCTAAAAATGGCCATTTTTCAAACGAGCTCAGAATTCGTCGAAACTGGTTTTGTTAGGACCGTATCATCAAAACAAAGCTAGATTTATTTTTCTGGAATTTTTAAATTCAGTTTGTGGCCCTGGCAAAGTGAAATGTACGTTCAAATTAAATATTGAATGTTTTATATTTTAATTTGAAAAATAACTGACTGTAACAGTCGAATTGGCCAACGAAACATATCCCATTGTGTCCGGAATGGGGGTATTTAGCTAGGGGCGACAGTCGTTGGGTTTGATTTCGAGTTCGTGTGTGGAAGGGGGTATTTTTGGAATTAATTAAATTAAAAATTAAAATAAAAAGAGGCCGACCAATCATATCTCTTCTTTTCC
The DNA here is from genome assembly GCA_030737875.1 of Allium sativum. Lineage (NCBI taxonomy): Eukaryota > Viridiplantae > Streptophyta > Magnoliopsida > Asparagales > Amaryllidaceae > Allium > Allium sativum. The sequence continues at coordinate 843,042,335 of CM060926.1, forward strand.
ATCGAGCTCCAGGCGCATAGCGGAAGTGATTTCAAATCTTCTCGGAGAGATTTCTCTCTCGTTTCTCAGTGAAATCGAGTGTTCTTGGATCCGTTTTGAAGCTCTCAACACCCTCTCCAAATCTATACCGGTTCTGGAAATTATCGTTGTGTTTTTCTCGAGTTTGAAGCCTGGGAACACCCGCCGTTCGCGCCCAGTTTTCTCCCCCGACCTGACTTCGAACCGGCGGCGACTGGTACCCTCGGGTGCGCGCTTCCAAGCTGAACAACGTGGTGGAGCCCGATTACAACATCGAGCAGCGGATTGGAGATTAAAGCAAGACCTAATTTTGAACAACAAAGCAAGGTATACAGCCTATTATATTTAAACTGTTTATGATACTATAAAGCGTTGCAAAACTTTGAAAAATAATATCTTTTTCGTTTGTTAATGAAATTCGATGAAACAGGAGACACCGTGACCGCAAGGAGGCTCTCTACCATCTAGAAGAAGCCGCGGATTTTTCTGATCTTCCTACGATTTTTAGCACTGCAATAACCAATGTGAGGAATCTAAACTAAATTGTGTGAATGGAATCGCGTTGTATAAATTATATAAGCGAAGTGTAAATTATATACGCATTGTATACCTCATGTACATGTGTTGTATAAGTTATATTAGCGATGTATAAATTATACAAGCATTGAATGAAACATATATGCTTTGAATTGTGATGTAATGCAAGTGAATTATAATATATATATATATATATATATATATATATATACTCCCCTCGTCCACAGACCATGGACGATATTTATTGCTTGTGATTGACGTGATATTATATGGTATGACGAATGGTTGGAAATAATTGTTTATGGATGATATTGTGGTTGAAAAATACATTTGTGGTTGAAAAATACCCTCTTGTGGTTGAAACAAATTAGAATAGGATTGTGGAATTGAAAATAAAACATGCCGCCTGCGTGCGAACTAGATGCATGATCCCCATTGTCAAAAACCACAAGGTTTTAAGGTAGAGCGAGGAGCCATACTAGGGACGGTCCTGGTTTTAACTACCCTGCCGTTATGCTGCCGAAATTTTCTGAAAATACATGTGTTAGAATGATTTTCATTCGTTGAAATAAATTACATATATTGAAACCAATATTCATGTGTTGAGTTACGATTCATTCGTTGAGTTGAAATTCATGTGTTGAATATTATTTGAATTTAAACAAATAGTTTTAGCGATAAAAATCACATTTTTATATATATACAAACTATAGCGAATATTCATGTGTTGAGTTGCAATTCATTCGTTGAGTTGAAATTCATGTGTTGAATATTATTTGAATTTAAACAAATAGTTTTAGCGATAAAAATCACATTTTTATATATATACAAACTATATAGAATATTCATGGGTTGAATTGAAATTCGTTCGTCGAGTTGAAATTCATGTGTTGAATGTTATCGTATTTTAAAATAAAATGAATCGACAATAAAATCTACATTTTTATTGTGAATATGAAATGTTAAAAACATTCACGTGTTGAATAAATATTTTTGATGATAAAAATATTCCTTTTATCATGTATACGCTTTGATAAAAATACACACGTGTTGAAATAAATAATAGTTTGCTAGAAATATTATTATTAGCTTTGTTCTGCATATATATACATGTGTTGAACAGGAAAAATGGATTAGCTATAGAGTAAAGAAATTATTTGCGTGCCCGACAAATAGGTAAACCTTGATGAGTTGGCTGCACAATTTTATTTTTATATCAACTCTTGTGAATGCCATTGGATGCGGAGTGCTGGTTATTCTGTGTGAAATAATAAATATCGCCATAGGATAGTAACAATTAATTTTGAACTACACTACATGGCATACTTCTTGACGATATGCATACTTCATCATATTCCACATAAGCAATTGGAGCTTGTGTGACGAGGTGGAAGATTTACCATACGAGCAAGAGGCTTGTATGGCGATGATTATATACTACAGGTTGAACTGATGACTGATATGGACTATATAAAATATAACGATAAAATGCCAGATTAATAAAAACCCACACGGGTCTGGAGTTGACAATAATCACGTCTCTCTAGTTATTAGATACGGCACATGGACTATTTATTTCCACACGGAAACGGGGTGACGAGAATTTATTCTCTGGAGTGATTATCTATACATGCTCCCCCGTAAACACCAGAATATATCACTAAAAATATGTGAATGCTTTTTAGGATTTATTGGGTACCTAACACGGCCCAATAAATTTCCAAACCCCTCCCCGTACAAAGGAGGTGATGGCGAAATTTTTCGAAATATTAAGGCGTTAGTGAAATATTTGAAGTGAAAACGAAGTTGAAAATATAGAATGAACTATGGTTGGAATTATAGAATGAACTATATTTATATATATAAATATAAATATAATTAAAAGGAATCGAAGCCGTGCAGTTCGTGTTTCAGAATCGTAATTTGAAACGATTAGTACGAGAAATCCGACCATCGGATTTTCCCGAAACCGCAACCGCTGGGTTCGCCTTGGAAATATCTTCCCAATGGCACCAACCTTGTAAAAATCCAACGGTTGGATTGTCCGGAATGTTTAATTCAAATCTGAAGAAAAACAGCGCCAGAATCGTTTATATTTATATATAAATATAAATATAATTAAATTAAATCGAATAACGACGCTGCAGTTCGAATTTTGAAACCGTAACTTCAAACGACTAATGTGGAAGATCCGACTGTCGGATTTTCACGAAACTAGAACCGTTGGGTTCACTTTGGGAATATCTTCCCACTGATATAGATTTTTTAGAAATCCAATGGTTAGATTTTCCGATATGTGTAAAACAAATTAGGGGAAAAACAGCGCCAGTGCCACGGCACGACTTGAAACGTCGTTTAATTAAATATGGCCATTTTTAAATAAATAAAAATGGCGAAAAAATCGTTATAAAATATTATAAGCAACATAGATTGCAAATAAACCAATTGGGCTTGAATTGTTTGGTATTTGATGGTTGTATGTGTTTGACACGAAAATAACACTAAAGAACTGAAAGATGGATGTCGAATAATATAACCATGGAATGAATCAATTTAAATTCTAATGACGTGAATTATTTGAAAAGGCCGAGCTAACCCTCATTTCAAATAATTTATCGAGCGATTCGAATTGGAAAATGCAAAGATGATTCAAGACCGACGATCTTCGTATCGGTTGGATGGGCACTGCTGAGGTTCCTGACCGGAGTAGCTACCGGAAAGGGGTGGAAGTAGTAGTCGTCTGAACGTATGTGTTGATTGGACGGATATACGAGGAATTTGACGCCTCCGGTTTCATTCAGACCCAGAGCGGACTTGTAAATGGACTGTGTGTCTGACATTGGATTTTGTTCTATACTGATTGATCTCTGTTAAATATATATCTGTTTGGCGGCGGAGAATTTATCCTTTTGCTTAACGCCCTTCTCTAAGACGTACGAGCTCAGAGGTTATATATCGATGGAAATCAATCGTATGGAGTGGACTGCCTATGTGGCATGCCAAGATGCTGTGATCAAGGCTTCTGTTGCAAAGCAAAGTCTTGTGGATGATGATCAAAGCACGGTCTGCGTGACCTGGCTTTGTGTATAGCATGGATTCGCGAGCCTCACACCTAGGTATGAGTTAAAAACGGGATACGGACTGCAGGGAGAGCACGGCGTTTCTTTCTAGCTATGGTGGTGTCAGTGACTTACCAGCCCTGACATATATATCTATTTTTCACCTATGTGGTTGTAGGAATGCGAGACGCATCGATTATAGGTCTGTAAGGACCGGGAAACGTGTGTTCAGGAATAAATAATCCTCAAACATAAGGGAGGACCGGCCCTGAAGATCCAGGGGTTACCCAGAGTGTGTAGTCTTGAGGCATTTGCTAGAATGTCTCGAAGCGGAGAGGAGCTTGCCCCTTGCCTCGACTCATGACGGAAATCCAATTTCCAATACGAAATAACGGACTCGATTGTAGAACTAGTATGGCGACATAGTAGATGGTAGCTATGCCGCCTATGATTGATATTTATGATGATATTCGCTTTTGAAACATATATGCACTAGTAATAATATCAATTGATTTTGCTTTATACGTATCAAGAATATTTGGCCATTATAAGGTAAAACTCTATCCTCCGGCTTGCGTTGCATTGTATGATGGGACTTGAGTCTTATAATGGCTTCATTCTTTTTAAAAGCATTGCGTTGTTTTAAAAGAATTTACTTTGTTTTAAATGCACTAGCAATCACTGGAGTAAACCCGTTCCACAAAAGTGGCGTGGTCCTATGATTTGCTTATTACTGTTGTTTAACTGTTAAATAGATTCCTCATACCAGTCCCCATGACTGACTCGTTGTTTGTTTCAGTTTGCAAACGCGGGTGCCCTTATTTTCACACGAGCAGCCTAGTTCACAGGTGACAGGTTGTTTTTGGCTCTGCACTGTTGCATAGAGTGCATTTTGGCTCATGGCGAGGCTGACTTCACAGAGACGATTTTGACATTTTCCGCCATTACTGTACTTATATTATGATTCCGCCACAGGCGATGCAGACTGATTTACTTTCCGTACTTATTATCGTATGTATATGTACCGCCTTCGGCGATCTAGACTGATACCCTTATTATGTCTCACTGCATGTATGTATTCCGCCTCTGGCGATGATGAATGATCACTTCCCTTTTTATTTACTAAGTTATATCCTACGCTGTGCTATTCTGATGTTGTTACATGTTGTGATTCCGCTGTCATACCCATGTAAAATTATTCTATTTATTGTTTTTGCTATTATCTGTACTCTGCTATGATGATTAATGTGTTATATTCCAATGATTATCCTTAATACCGCCCCTCGGATTTTGGGATCGTCACAGTTGGTATCAGAGCTTTGGTTAACCTTAGTTCTGGGATCTAACACATTAAACACCTCGTCAGAATAGAATCAGTAGTGTTCTAAGGCGAGTAGCTCGTTAGAGATAGGATTAGCAATGTCCTAGAATGAGCTAAGCATATTAGCAAAACAAATTGATCAGTACATCATTTCCTTTCCTTATATTCCCCTGCTTTATCATATATGAAAATTATCAAATCTGTGAGCTTGACTCTTCTCTTGCTTATACAGTACTCTTTCTGATGGCTACACGAGCAGCAACAGCTAGAGGATGCCGTGGAGGCCGAGCAGGAGTAGCAGGAGGACGGGGTAATATCCCCGTAGCTGAGGGAGGCCCTATTGTTCAGCCACCAGAACCCGAGGACTTCGAGCTAGACAGAGTAGCGAAGAGGTATAGGAACCTTGGGGGAAAACCCTTTTCTGGCACGGGTACAGTGACAGAGGCTATTGCTTGGTTAAAGACCTGTAAAAAGATCTTTGAAGGCATGGGTTTGGGAACCAACAACAAAGCACGACTAGGTATTTGGCTCCTACAGGAGGAAGCAGAGCTGTGGTGGGATGCCATCACCTCAGAGGATGCAGCAGGTACTGTCAGGACCTGGGAGCAATTCAAAACCATGTTCAACGAGAAGTTTGTACTTGAACAGGCTTTAGAGAGGATGCGAGAGCAGTTTGCTAATCTCCAGCAAGGAGATCTCTCTATCCAGGATTACCTAAATAAATTCACCCAGTTGTCGCGCTATGCTCCAGAGCTTATTATGACTAACAAAGCTAAGAACAAGAGATTTATATTTGGGCTAAAGCGCAAGTACCATGACAGAGCCATGAGCAACATCAAACTCTCCTTCTCAGAATTGGTAGAAATGGCTTGCAATTATGAAGATATGGATGAAAGACACGCCAGCCAAGACCGCGCCAAAAGCCAAGCTGGAAATAAGCGCAAGGCTTCAGCAGATCAGCCAGAGTCTAGCATTACAGCGGCCGCTACTCAGAAACCTGGAAAGATACCAAAGGGGAATTGCTACAACTGCGGGAAGCCAGGACATTTTTCTAATGTGTGCAAAGCCCCGAGGAAACCAAAGGCGAATCCAGACTCAGCCGAATGCTACAACTGCCATAAGAAGGGGCACTATAGCAGGAATTGTCCTCTGAAGCAGAATGCACAAGTAGCTCATGTGTATGACGGGGAGACCCCGCCAACTACCACCGATGGATCAGGTAAACCCGACGTCTTGGGAGGTACCCTTACCATTAAAAATATTCCTGTTTCTGTACTTTTTGATACTGGTGCATCACGTAGCTTCATTTCTGGTAACATTGTTCACAAGTTAAAATTGAAACAAGGAAAACTTAAAGAACCAATTAAAGTTCAAAACCCGATAGGAGGTTCTGTTAGTCTCAGTTCATACTGTAGAGTGCCTGTCTCTTATTCTTGCTACAAGTTCTCTTTTAAAGTGATTGTCATGGACCTTTCCGAATTTGATATTATACTGGGGCTGGACTGGTTGACAAAATATAAGGCCGAAGTTAGATGTGCCGAAAGAATCGTGAAAGTTAAAACAAAATTTGGGCATATCACTATACCATGTCATGGCTCAGAAATTAATAGAACAGAATTTTGGTCTTCTTTAGAAGTTACTCCCCCTTCACTATAAAAGATACCGGTCGTTAAAAACTACGCGGATGTGTTTGAAGAAGTAGAAAACTTACCGCCGCAAAGAGAAATTGAATTTAGAATAGATCTAATTCCTAACGCCTGACCAGTAGTACATCCAATTAGAAGATTGGCCCCGAAAGAAAAGGAAGAGTTAGGTAGTCAAACCCGAGAATTGCTTTGGAAAGGTCTGATCCGACCGAGCTTTTCAGCTTGGGGAGCAGCAGTAGTATTTGTCCCGAAATCAGACGGTACTCTAAGACTTTGTGTTGATTACCGAGATCTCAATAAGCAGACACTGAAGAACAAATATCCCTTGCCATGTATAGATGATCTGTTAGATCAATTAAATGGAGCAACAGTATTCTCCAGAATGGACCTAGCTACAGGTTTCCACCAATTACGTATAGCCGAAGATTGTGTTCCTTTGACAGCCTTCAGGGGTCCCGATTTATTCTACGAATGGTTAGTAATGCCGTTCGGCTTGTGTAACGCTCCGGCATACTTCATCGATCTTATGAATAGAGTGTTCCGTGGTGTATTGAATAAATTTGTTCTAGTCTTCATCGATGACATTTTAATCTACTCCAAGTCGGAAGACGAACATGCAAAGCATTTAGAGCAAGTGTTGAAAATTCTGAGAAGAAATGTCTTGAAAGCTAAATTTTCTAAGTGTGTCTTCTGGCAGGATGAAGTTAAGTTCCTAGGCCATGTCGTATCAAAAGAAGGGATTGCTGTAGATCCAGGCAAAATTACAGCGATCCAGAATTGGAAACAACCCACTACTCCCACAGAAGTTCGTAGTTTCCTTGGATTGGCTAGTTACTATCGGAAATTCGTTCAGGATTTTTCAAAGATATCTGGTGTATTGACAAAGCTTACAAAGAAGCATGAGAAATTCAAATGGACTCCCGAATGTGAAGGAGCTTTCCAGGAGCTGAAACTGAAGTTGACAACTGCTCCGGTTTTGACGATTATAGAAGGCAACCAAGACTTGACTGTATGGACAGATGCTTCCATTAGAGGGCTAGGCGCAGTATTAATGCAAAAAGGCCAAGTGATCGCTTATGCCAGCCGTCAGCTGAAGCCGCATGAAAGAAACTATGCGACTCATGATCTTGAGTTATTAGCTATCGTGTTTGCTTTGAGAATCTGGAGGCATTATTTACTGGGCGAGAAGTTCGAACTATTCACGGATCATCAATCCTTGAAATATCTATTCACTCAGAAGGATCTAAATTTGAGACAACAGCGTTGATTAGAATTCCTTGCAGCATACAATTTTGAGATTCTATACACTCCAGGGAAAGCCAATGTTGTAGCAGATGCGCTCAGCAGAAAGAATGAAATCATCGCCAGTTTTGTCATCACGTCTTCATTAATTGACAGGATCTCGACCCTACATAAAGACGATGAATTTATTCAAAGAGTCCGTCAGAGAGTCAAGGGAGGTGAATCCACAAGTTTCCGACTCGATGACAAAGGAGTTCTTAGATTAAAGGGCAGAATTTGCATCCCAAATCTTCCTGAGCTCAGAAGAGAAATACTTGATGAGTGCCACAAGTCCAAACTAAGTATCCATCCCGGTGTGAGCAAAATGTATAACGATATCAAACGCACATTCTGGTGGAGGGCTTTGAAAAGAGATATTTCATTATATGTTAGCAGATGCCCCACTTGTCAGCTAGTTAAGAGCGATCAACAGAAATTAGCGGGACTATTACAACCATTAGAAATTCCAGGATGGAAGTGGGAGCAAATTTCGATGGACTTCATTGATGGTTTGCCTCGAACTAAGAAAAGAAACGACAGTATATGGGTAATCGTAGATCGCTTCACGAAGACTGCCCATTTCATACCTGTCCGGTCCAACAGAACGGCTCAAAGTTTAGCACAGATTTACTTCAAAGAAATAGTTAAACTGCATGGAGTGCCGCTCAACATAGTCAGTGATAGAGATCCCCTGTTTACTAGCAAATTCTGGGAAGCATTCCAGACAGAATTGGGATCCAAATTGAATTTAAGCACCGCTTATCACCCACAGACAGACGGCCAAACTGAGCGGGTGAATAGGATTCTAGAAGATTTACTGCGAGCTTGCGTTGTCGATTTTGGAGGCTCATGGGAAGATCACTTACATTTAGCTGAATACTCTTATAACAATAGTTATCAAGCAGGTCTGGGAATGTCTCCATTTGAAGCATTATACGGTAGACCGTGCAGATCTCCCGCATGTTGGGTAGAACCTGGCAACAGACTTGTGTTAGGGCCCGATATGATTCGAGAAGCATCGGATAAAGTCGATTTCATTAAGAAGCGATTGAAAACCACACAAAGACGACAGAAAAGTTATGCTGATGCAAGAAGAAGGGATTTATCGTTTGCCGTTGGCGATTATATTTATTTAAGAGTTTCTCCAATGCGGGGGGTAATCAGATTTGGCAAGACTGGGAAGTTGGCACCGAGATTTATTGGTCCCTTTCCTATACTTGAACGGATTGGAACTCTGGCATATAGGGTTCAATTACCTGATTGGTTGCCTATTGTACATGATGTGTTCCACGTGTCTCAACTCAGAAAACATGTTCATGATCCAGATCTTGTTGTGGAAGAAGCAGCGCAACAGGATATAGACATAACTCCAGAATTAGCGCTCAGAAGAGAGCCATTAAAGATTGTTGGCAAAGAAACTAGAGAGCTAAGGAGCAAAAAGATTCATTTAGTCAAAGTGCAGTGGAGTAGTGATCCTAGAGACTGTACTTGGGAGACTGAGGAAAGCATTAAACAAGCCTACCCCAAATGCAGAGTGGACATCTCTGACTAACTCCGGTGCAAGGTACCTTTACAATACTTTGCATTTACATTTTGTTTCCTATTTAGCTGTTATTTCCTTTTCGAGGACGAAAAGTTTTAAGTGGGGGAGATTGTAATAACCCAGAAAATGTGAACCAATTTAAATTTTTTAAATTTGGTTATTACCAAAGAATTTGAATAGTTGACATAAGATATTTCAATAAAATAAAGAATTGGGTATAGTATTGCAGTTTGAAATTTTGAATACAAACTTTGTCTGACTGTACCGGGTGGAAAATATAATGGATTTTAGCGAAACTGAAAATATTTAAATCTGTTTATGAATACCTTTCTAACGAATCTGAAAAATCGAAGTTTCATAACGGGAATCAAAAGTTATGGCCGAATGAATTTTCAGAAAGGTCGCTATATAGCATATATAGCCTCTGGAAAATTGATATTTTGCATACGACCTCGGAATTCGACGAAACCACTTTTGTTGGGTCCGGGATGTCAAATTATTGCTAAGTTTCAAATTTCATAATTTTTGAAGCTAGTATGTGAGCGGGGCAAAAGAAAATGTGATTGGTCAATTTCTATTAAAATGGGTTGACCTAAAAATGGCCATTTTTCAAACGAGCTCAGAATTCGACGAAACTGGTTCTGTTAGGACCGTATCGTCAAAACAAAGCTAGATTTATTTTTCTGGAATTTTTAAATTCAGTTTGTGGCCCTGGCAAAGTGAAATGTACGTTCAAATTAAATATTGAATGTTTTATATTTTAATTTGAAAAATAACTGACTGTAACAGTCGAATTGGCCAACGAAACATATCCCATTGTGTCCGGAATGGGGGTATTTAGCTAGGGGCGACAGTCGTTGGGTTTGATTTCGAGTTCGTGTGTGGAAGGGGGTATTTTTGGAATTAATTAAATTAAAAATTAAAATAAAAAGAGGCCGACCAATCAGATCTCTTCTTCTCCATCGAGCTCCAGGCGCATAGCGGAAGTGATTTCAAATCTTCCCGGAGAGATTTCTCTCTCGTTTCTCAGTGAAATCGAGTGTTCTTGGATCCGTTTTGAAGCTCTCAAACCCTCTCCAAATCTATACCGGTTGTGGAAATTATCGTTGTGTTTTTCTCGAGTTTGAAGCCTGGGAACACCCGCCGTTCGCGCCCAGTTTTCTCCCCCGACCTGACTTCGAACCGGCGGCGACTGGTACCCTCGGGTGCGCGCTTCCAAGCTGAACAACGTGGTGAAGCCCGATTTCAACATCGAGCAGCGGATTGGAGATTAAAGCAAGACCTAATTTTGAACAACAAAGCAAGGTATATGGCCTATTATATTTAAACTGTTTATGACATTATAAAGCGTGGCAAAACTTTGAAAAATAATATCTTTTTCATTCGTTAACGAAATTCGATGAAACAGGAGACACCGTGACCGCAAGGAGGCTCTCTACCATCTAGAGGAAGCCGCGGATTTTTCTGATCTTCCTACGATTTTTAGCACTGCAATAACCAATGTGAGGAATCTAAACTAAATTGTGTGAATGGAATCGCGTTGTATAAATTATATAAGCGAAGTGTAAATTATATACGCATTGTATACCTTATGTACATGTGTTGTATAAGTTATATTAGCGATGTATAAATTATACAAGCGTTGAATGAAACATATATGCTTTGAATTGTGATGTAATGCAAGTGAATTATAATATATATATATATATATATATATATATATATACTCCCCTCGTCCACAGACCATGGACGATATTTATTGCTTGTGATTGACGTGTTATTATATGGTATGACGAATGGTTGGAAATAATTGTTTATGGTTGATATTGTGGTTGAAAAATACCTTTGTGGTTGAAAAATACCCTCTTGTGGTTGAAACAAATTAGAATAGGATTGTGGAATTGAAAATAAAACATGCCGCCTGCATGCGAACTAGATGCATGATCCCCATTGTCAAAAACCGCGAGGTTTTAAGGTAGAGCGAGGAGCCGTACTAGGGACGGTCCCGGTTTTAACTACCCTGCCGTTATGCTGCCGAAATTTTCTGAAAATACATGTGTTAGAATGATTTTCATTCGTTGAAATAAATTACATATATTGAAACCAATATTCATGTGTTGAGTTGCGATTCATTCGTTAAGTTGAAATTCATGTGTTGAATATTATTTGAATTTAAACAAATAGTTTTAGCGATAAAAATCACATTTTTATATATATACAAACTATAGCGAATATTCATGTGTTGAGTTGCAATTCATTCGTTGAGTTGAAATTCATGTGTTGAATATTATTTGAATTTAAACAAATAGTTTTAGCGATAAAAATCACATTTTTATATATATACAAACTATATAGAATATTCATGGGTTGAATTGAAATTCGTTCGTCGAGTTGAAATTCTTGTGTTGAATGTTATCGTATTTTAAAATAAAATGAATCGACAATAAAATCTACATTTTTATTGTGAATATGAAGTGTTAAAAACATTCACGTGTTGAATAAATATTTTTGATGATAAAAATATTCCTTTTATCATGTATACGCTTTGGTAAAAATACACACGTGTTGAAATAAATAATAGTTTGCTAGAAATATTATTATTAGCTTTGTTCTGCATATATATACATGTGTTGAACAGGAAAAATGGATTAGCTGTAGAGTAAAGAAATTATTTACGTGCCCGACAAATAGGTAAACCTTGATGAGTTGGCTGCACAATTTTATTTTTATATCAACTCCTGTGAATGCCATTGGATGCGGAGTGCTGGTTATTCTGTGTGAAATAATAAATATCGCCATAGGATAGTAACAATTAATTTTGAACTACACTACATGGCATACTTCTTGACGATAGGCATACTTCATCATATTCCACATAAGCAATTGGAGCTTGTGTGACGAGGTGGAAGATTTACCATACGAGCAAGAGGCTTGTATGGCGATGATTATATACTACAGGTTGAACTGATGACTAATATGGACTATATAAAATATAACGATAAATTGTCAGATTAATAAAAACCCCACACGGGTCTGGAGTTGACAATAATCACGTCTCTCTAGTTGATACGGCACATGGACTATTTATTTCCACATGGAAACGGGGTGACGAGAATTTATTCTCTGGAGTGATTATCTATACATGCTTCCCCGTAAACACTAGAATATATCACTAAAAATATGTGAATGCTTTTTAGGATTTATTGGGTACCTAACACGGCCCAATAAATTTCCAAACCCCTTCCCGTACAAAGGAGGTTATGGCGAAATTTTTCGAAATATTAAGGCGTTAGTGAAATATTTGAAGTGAAAACGAAGTTGAAAATATAGAATGAACTATGGTTGGAATTATAGAATGAACTATATTTATATATATAAATATAAATATAATTAAAAGGAATCGAAGCCGTGCAGTTCGTGTTTCAGAATCGTAATTTGAAACGATTAGTACGCGAAATCCGACCATCGGATTTTCCCGAAACCGCAACCGCTGGGTTCGCCTTGGAAATATCTTCCCAACGGCACCAACCTTGTAAAAATCCAACGGTTGGATTGTCCGGAATGTTTAATTCAAATCTGAAGAAAAACAGCGCCAGAATCGTTTATATTTATATATAAATATAAATATAATTAAATTAAATCGAATAACGACGCTGCAGCTCGAATTTTGAAACCGTAACTTCAAACGACTAGTGTGGAAGATCCGACCGTCGGATTTTCACGAAACTAGAACCGTTGGGTTCGCTTTGGGAATATCTTCCCACTGATATAGACTTTGTAGAAATCCAATGGTTAGATCTTCCGATATGTGTAAAACAAATTAGGGGAAAAATAGCGCCAGTGCCACGGCACTACCTGAAACGTCGTTTAATTAAATATGGCCATTTTTAAATAAATAAAAATGGCGAAAAAATCGTTATAAAATATTATAAGCAACATAGATTGCAAATAAACCAATTGGGCTTTAATTGTTTGGTATTTGATGGTTGTATGTGCTTGACACGAAAATAACACTAAAGAACTGAAAGATGGATGTTGAATAATATAACCATGGAAAGAATCGATTTAAATTCTAATGACCTGAATTATTTGGAAAGGCCGAGCTAACCCTCATTTCAAATAATTTATCGAGCGATTCGAATTGGAAAATGCAAAGATGATTCAAGACCGACGATCTTCGTATCGGTTGGATGGGCGTTGCTGAGGTTCCTGACCGGAGTAGCTACCGGAAAGGGGCGGAAGTAGTAGCCATCTGAACGTATGTGTTGATTGGACGGATATACGAGGAATTTGACGCCTCCGGTTTCGTTCAGACCCAGAGCGGACTTGTAAATGGACTGTGTGTCTGACATTGGATTTTGTTCTATACTGATTGATCTCTGTTAAATATATATCTGTTTGGCGGCGGAGAATTTATTCTTTTGCTTAACGCCCTTCTCTGAGACGTACGAGCTCAGAGGTTATATATCAATGGAAATCAATCGTATGGAGTGGACTGCCTATGTGGCATTCCAAGATGCTGTGATCAAGGCTTCTGTTGCAAAGCAAAGTCTTGTGGACGATGATCAAAGCACGGTCTGCGTGACCTGGCTTTGTGTATAGCGTGGATTCGCGAGCCTCACACCTCGGTATGAGTTAAAAACGGGATACAGACTGCAGGGAGAGCACGGCGTTTCTTTCTAGCTATGGTGGTGTCAGTGACTTACCAGCCCTGACATATATATATCTATTTTTCACCTATGTAGTTGTTGGAATGCGAGGCGCCTCGATTATAGGTCTGTAAGGACCGGGAAACGTGTGTTCAGGAATAAATAATCCTCAAACGTAAGGGAGGACCGGCCCTGAAGATCCAGGGGTTACCCAGAGTGTGTAGTCCTGAGGCATTTGCTAGAATGTCTCGAAGAGGAGAGGAGCTTGCCCCTTGCCTCGACTCATGACGGAAATCCAATTTCCAATACGAAATAACGGACTCGATTGTAGAACTAGTATGGCGACATAGTAGATGGTAGCTATGCCGCCTATAATTGATATTTATGATGCTATTCGCTTTTGAAACATATATGCACTAGTAATAATATCAATTGATTTTGCTTTATACGTATCAAGCATATTTGGCCATTATAAGGTAAAACTCTATCCTCCGGCTTGCGTTGCATTGTATGATGGGACTTGAGTCTTATAATGGCTTCATTCTTTTTAAAAGCATTGCATTGTTTTAATAGAATTTACTTTGTTTTAAATGCACTAGCAATCACTGGAGTAAACCCGTTCCGCGAAAGTGGCGTGGTCCTATGATTTGCTTATTAGTGTTGTTTAACTGTTAAATAGATTCCTCATACCAGTCCCCATGACTGACTCGTTGTTTGTTTCACTTTGCAAACGCGGGTGCCCTTATTTTCACACGGGCAGCCTAGTTCACAGGTGATAGGTTGTTTTTGGCTCTGCACTATTGCATAGAGTGCATTTTGGCTCATGGCGAGGCTGACTTCACAGAGACGACTTTGACATTTTCCGCCATTACTATACTTATATTATGATTCCGCCACAGGTGATGCAGACTGATTTACTTTCCGTACTTATTATTGTATGTATATGTACCGCCTTCTGCGATGTAGACTGATACCCTTATTATGTCTCACTGCATGTATGTATTCCGCCTCTGGCGATGATGACTGATCACTTCCCTTTTTATTTACTAAGTTATATCCTACGTTGTGCTATTCTGATGTTGTTACATGTTGTGATTCCGCTGTCATACCCATGTAAAATTATTCTATTTATTGTTTTTGCTATTATCTGTACTCTGCTATGATGATTAATGTGTTACATTCCAATGATTATCCTTAATACCGCCCCTCGGATTTTGGGATCGTCACAGACTTCTCGCTACTGATCCATGGGGTGATTCTTATATAGGATGCAGTATAAGGGTGCCTTCGGTTCATCCTGTTCCTAGATGACTTGGATGGATGTCTGACAGAGTATTTCTTAAGAATCACGTACGTTGATTTTTGCAAACGTATTTTTGTTAGTGGCGGAGAGGGGCACCTCTCTTAGCTTAACGACCAGAGTATTTTTGTGGACGTCAATTAGTGATTTGGCAGATATGACAATGTGGCATTCAAAGTGAATGATGACTAGATGTTTTAAAGGTAAAATCTGACCTCAAGCCTCATCAACCGGGAAATGACAAAAATCGGGCAGGAAATATGGCTATGTGGGTCGCTTCCATTAGGGTGTATAATCACCTATCTAGAGAAATTCCTTTTGCTTCTTTAATCTTTCGATGTTGTCCCTTTTTTGGGAAACGGTTGCTGATCCCAACCGTTGGTGATATACATTCGATACATTCAAGCGAAATGATTGGTCGGTCATGTGTGGGCTGGGTTGCAAGAAATTCTTATTGAACCCAGTGTATTCGCCTCTAGAGATATACTATCGGCAGGTGGCTCCATACGTTGTCATAGTCGGAATCCAATCTTCAATAAACGCCCATGGTTTTGATTGTATACTATATATGTATAGCGTGAGATGCAAGCGTTCCACTAGATTGTATTTATTTGTTTTTAGACAGTATTATAATACGAGAACCAGTTATGATTTCAAAAATGTTTTGGGTTATAGTAAGGTAAAAACCGTCCGTGTTTATGTGTGGGCTAGTCTTACTATTATCCTTTTATTTCAAAAAGGATTTCCAAAGTTAAACAAGATTGTTTGTGCTGTGAATTTACCGCTGAAAGTATTCCAGACTGACCTGGTGAATTTTGCTTTGCTTCAAATGTGCTCGGATCAGACCGAGTATGTTTCCAGGTTAGGTTTCGCTGGGAGTTCAGGAGCTGGAAGTAGGAGACTTCACCACTAGTTATATAAATTTATTTTCCGCTGTGACCGATATATGTTGCACTCTGATGAATGGTATGTTTATGCAGTTCCTTTTTGTATAAAGAGATATGTTATATTATATTTTATTCGTTCCGCTGTGAGATTATGATGTGATGTTCTTCTTCTTTCTTCTATTCTAACATTTCTTTCTTTCCTTTCTCATCCTCTAACTTCTTTCTATTAACAATCTGGGATTCGATACTTGGAAATTTAGCAAGTGATATGGGTTTGTGTATTATTGTCAAAAATTCGAGCATCGAAATTTCCCTGGGTCGTTACACAAGAATACAATATAATTTCATAAGTACATATATACACATGTAAATATATACATGTAAGTACATATACTTATTTTACCTGATTTACCCCTTTTTAAGAATTTTACATACAAACTTTCATATTTTATAAGCTTCAAATTTGAATACGTTTGGCTTCCAGAATAGAACCCAAACCTAATCAAATAATGAATCAAACCAAATCTAAACATTTTTAGGTTACAAACAAATATTTAGACAAAGGGATAAATTACATAAAATAGAAGCACATCACCCCATTTGTTCTCAATTCACTACTAAGACCAAGATCTATAAACCCAATAAATTTACAATTCTTGCGAAATACTTAAAAGCAGAGGATTTGGGGGGTTTTGCATTTTATTATCATCGTTGTACCAAATCCTCTTTGGCATACAGATCCATATGATAATCTAAAAAATGTAGAATATGCTTAAGAAAACACTAATTCCACTCACATTGATTGGAAGGGCGTAGATCCGACGTTGTTGTGCCTTTTTGATGTAAATTCCAACTCTAGAGAACTATATACATAAGAATAAATTGATTAAATTCATATATATATATATCATATGATTCCAAGAATATATTCTAATCTAGATATATGAGAAAAGATTAGAAAGAAAGAGGAATAGGTTTACAAAAGAAGATGAATAAACCTATTTCTTAAATTAGTGGCAGCAGGGCAAAGTGGAGGCACAATGGAAAAAATGGCCAGGGTTTGGTTGTGAAGTCTAGGGGTCTATTTATAGTTGTTTGTGTAAGCTAGGGTCGTAGGAACATTTAGATATAATCCTAGTCGTCCATATATATATATTATCCCTAAAAATCTAACCAAATATAGCATTATTGGGCGTTTCAGCCCCCAAGCGGTCGAACACCCCTCTAGAAGGACAGTCGACCGGCGGTCAACACCCCTTCTAGAGGGGCGGTCGACCTCTTAGTTGCTGAATTGCCTGATAAACATATGTGGGGTTGAGGTGTTAAATTATATATAATGTTTACTTATTTGCCTTATTTCTTACCTTGTTTATATTATTCTTTGTCCCCTCAAACTTATCCAGTTTATTTATTTTATTTTATTTCTTGGATATATATATTATTTATCTAGCCATATATATATATATATATATATATATATATATATATATATATATATGCATTCACTGTCTAATTTCATTTGATTGTAACTTTTTCATACTATCACCTTTTTCAACATATTATATATGAAAACGATTCAAAATTCCGCCAGAATCCAAACAAAAGATTTTTGTAGCCAATTTCTTAATGCTGCAAAATCTAATTTTCCAACCAACTTATATATTATTATTTAATGTTTATTTTTATTAATTATTATTATTATTATCGTTTTTTGGTATATTTTACGGGGTGTTACATTTGGAATAGACGACATTCCTTCCATTGATCTAGATACCATCCAAAAGCCGTCGGAAGGATACTACGCATATACTTCCATTCATATTTGGCATGGGGGTTTCTTCCCATTTCCGAGTTTCATCTCTAAACACCTACACTCCCCTCTTATGTCTTGAGATTCTAGCACTCGAATTAGGCCAAGCTTCCCTCAGTTCCAACCTCATTCACCACTTGCTACGTCTATCCAAAGGAGCGGACTCACCCATCCTGCATGTGAATCCTGTAAAGAAGTTGATCATAGTACAACAAATTTGATCTTTAACAATGTGAAATAACGCCTTAAAAGATTGAGCATGCGTCATAAAAGATTTTTAGGGACACAAAATTTTGTGTCGCATGAGGATCGCAAGTGATGAAGACGCAAATAATACTTTTCGACATAAATATATGTTGCAAATAGGTAAGCTTTTGTTGTAAAAAACTGAGAAATGTTGCAAACGCTTTGCGTCGTGAATTCTCCATTTTTCCTCAACATTATCTACAACATGCTTTAAGCGTCACTATTTAATTGAAACTGCAATATATATATATATTTTTGTTTGCAAAATAACATACTATTAAAAACCAAAATATATGTGGCAGATACTTATATTACTAGATGTCATCAATGTTGTTAATATTTGTGACATCCAAATGATTCTGTTATCATGTTTCACTCTATTTTCAATGGTAATTAATAATGACTTGTTTAAGCATCTAAAATGATTAATTCATATATAGTTAAAAAAATGTACAAATCTATCAAAATTATTATCCACACTTAATAAGCAAAATAAAAGCGAGTAAAGTAATGCAGGCGCTTCAATGAAAAATAAACCAAAACGATGATTGATGCAATTAAATGAAGAAGACACTTATAAATAGGATAAAGGGATTTGTCAATTAAGATAAGATAGACATTAAAAATTTTGGGTGTGAATAAAAGAAAATTTGATGAATTGTTGAAGCAACGATGCAAAAGAAGTAACTTGAAATAAATGGATCATTCGTAAGAAGAACGAACGTGAGAAACAAATATATATATGTACATAAAATAAATTGGAAAGTAACGGCAAAATTAAGTGCGAAAAAATTTAACATGTAGCGTAAAATTTGTGAATCATTTGAATTACCTAATTGAACACCACAAAAAGAATGAGTGAAGAATGGAATAAAGGAGGTTGACATAAGTAAAATATAAATCGTAAGCAAATACATGACATGTATGTATGATATGTGTACATGAATCAAGATAAGAATCAATTTGCCAAACATACTGCAACGTGTATGTACAATAAATTGCATTGGTACATTAATATTTAATTGTTTGGAACTGTTCACATTTTGACTTAGCATGCATTTTCAACTTGAAAATGAACAAATCTCATTCAAGCAAAATATAAGTTCATAAGATCAAATAGGCATGGACACGAAATAAATGTCAAATAAATGTTATGTAAATAAAAATGAAACATGTATTTTCATGTTTGCAAGGCTATGTATATTGTTTTGCTTCATTGGCATTTTTATCAAATGCTATTTTTATTCATGTCATATTTTTGCATGTTGTTATGTACATTAAGCTTTAACATATATATGTTTGATTCTCATTATATTTTGAGTGTCTTAGTAGGATTGCAATGGCGAGCTTTGCTTATGGAGCTCGCTTTTGCGCAAAATGCTAAAAAAAAAAAAATGCTTTAAAACACTAACTAAGGTGCGTTTTTCGGATTAAATACTATGTTTGGGTTGTTTTTATTTTTGTTTCCCCTAAATTGGGATGCCTCATCGTGTGGATGAGATGTATATTGTATTTGTAAAATTTTCTGGGCAAGCCGTACAAAGGAGGTGCTGCTCAAATTTTCTGTAAATTCCAGATGGTAGAAAAAATTTGAGTTTTAAAATCTATAACATAATTTTCTTTTAAACCAGTTTTAAACTAAGTAAACGTGTTTGTAAAGATATATGTAGACTAATTTTTATAGAAGTTTCCTTTTCGATGACGAGAAGTGTTAAGTGGGGGAGAATGTGACGAACCAGTAATTTTGACGTTTAAAATATAAATTTCATTAAGGTTTAGCGTTAAAATTTAATATCTATAATTGGAATTTGGACTTTTATCTATTTTAAATGTAGTTTGGATACATTGTTATATAAAATTCCTTTTATAAATTTAATTTTTAATAAGAACATTTTGTCAAATAAACGCGATTTACATTATTAACTAAATGGAATGTTTAAAGTTGGAATTTTTTTGTTGTGTTAATATGAACGTTATAGAAAAACAAGCGTTATTACTGTTGTTCATTAATTTGATTTCTTCGAATATATGAAATTTAACCGTCGTGAATAATTTTGATTTTGAATTAAAAATCTTGTATTTTTGATTTAAGATGAAAAATATAATTTGTTTAAATCTTGATGTCGAATATCGATTTGAATTTTTTTAATTTAAAAAGCTAATTGATTGCAAATTTTGTTGTGAATGAAACATTAAGTATATAGTGGTAAAACTGTTAAGCTTAAATCGATTCTAATAAGTAACAGATGCGATATACATATTTAATTTATTCATCGGTTAGTATAATGGTTGAGATTTAAATTCGTTGAAACCATACAATGTTGTGTGTTATCGTTCAACATGTACATTGTTCACGCATACCCTTTTATTAAGCAAAGTTCAAACCACTTACCAAGTTCAACCCAATTTACTCAAACACAATATTTGATACAACATACTCTAGGATTTGGTTGGAACATCTGAATATTTTGTGCTGAAAATATTTGCCACTTGTCTCTACCTTACCGTATGTTACTACATCTGGCATTTCTCTGTAAATGAATTATACATTGTGATTTTTTTGGATACGGGTTCCTTCTTCCAACGTTATAGTTTTCCCTGTTTCAGGTAACAAAACAATTTCTCTCCTTTTATTTCGTTAATAGCCGAGATCCCCTTTCCTCAGAAAAAAAAATATGAATGAAAACTCCTTCACCTTTTCTCCCCAAATCGAAAGTTCCCATCATCGTATTCAGCCTTCCCATGGCTGCTATGCATCTCTGATTAATCGCGCTCGCCGCCGCCATGACCGTCGCTCGTCACCCAACTTCCTGATGTCGATCACCGAAGGCGCCACTTCGTTCACATTATCTGGCCTTGCGAAGCCATCATCTCCTCTGTTGAAAACATGAGCCATGCGTATAAAAAAGGGAGAGCGTCTAAGGAGCTTCAAGGCTCTATTAACTACCATCATCGCTTGAACGTCGACTTGTAGACGGCTTCTCTTCAACTGCGCTTGGAACCACCGGCGAGCGCCTGACCTTCGATGAATGCACGCACATGCGACCAAGAGTCGCATGGACCAGACCTCGCCTCCTCTCTTTTATGATGGATCACGTAACCCAGAAAAAATGGGTGTCGCAACTCGACGCTACCACGCCGACCCTCACATCAGTAGCATCCTCCGCGGTTGCCATCTCCAGGAGCTCTAACTTCAGCATCACACCTCGTCCTGTGCACCATCAGAGGCTTTGGTTGCCCTCTTAGTTGCCGCAAAATTCTGGGCATGGTGCACCGCAGGTGTTCGAGGGATTGCCCGAGAAGGAAAATTTGGTGGAACAGGGCAAACTGTTAGTCTGCCGCATTGCTAGGTGCTACCACAACCTGTTGGTCGAACTACAACAAGTTTACCTGGGTCAGATCACATCCCTCCTCAAACTTAAGTATAAAATTATTCAATATGGGAATTAGTAAATAAAATGGATTCGAGCTTGTGTCTTAAACACGTCATTGTTGGATATATTTCACAGTCGTAAATTTAGATTTGTTGGTCATTATTGCTCAAGTGGTGAGGTTGGAATTGTGCTCGTACAACTCCAATATTACATTTATGTACACATATACACTTATGTATATGTGTTTATAAAGTTATTGGATGCGTATTCGCCGTTTGGCTATCAAGCTTCATTCTAAAATCTCCGTATTAATGTTTGTATTCGTCTTCAAGCCTCGGAAGGTGAGTTTCCCTCACTCGTAGACTAACTTTTGATTATGTGAACTAAATATTTGAGATGTTAAATGAAATGTTATGTTGCTCAAGAAAATGGTTGCTATGTGATTTTTGCGCATGTGACACATGCACTACCCCGTTATATGATACATATGGATGTGATGTATGATATGCTATGTTTGTATTGCTCTCACCTTGCAAGTTCCTTATAGATTTAGGAAAATCACCATGGGTTGAAATGATATACACTCGAATGGATTGTATAGATTTGAAAAATAAATTCGAATCGATTTGGGTTGCGGGTTGAAAAGATACATACCCGGAAGTCGAATTTTCATTCAAGACAGATTGAAATGATACAGAATTGTATCACTTGACCATAGGATAGAAAATTATATACGGATGTCGTGGTTAATAAAAAATATATTTTAAAAAGGTTACAAGTACGTATCTATTTTATAAATAGATTTTTGAAATGAAATTTTTAAATAAAGGAAAATGTTGGAAAATTTTCTCAAACCGAATCCTAATCTTGTTTTAAAATATGATGTTAAATTTAAATATTTGAACTAATGTTTGTTTTAAACAAGATTTTTAATATATTTGATTCTTGTAATATACGGATTTATGTTAGCTAAAATGCTCGAATTCATAAAATATTTTAGTTAAAGGATTTGGGTTTAAAAATTTCTACTACATTTCCATTTATATAAAGATTTGATGTACTAATTTTATTAATTTAATTTGAAAGGAACCCAATGCAATTTAAATATTGTATAAAGAAGAGTTTGAAGGATTATTTTCCTTGAAATAACTTAGTTGGTGAATTTGTTTTAATAAAGGCATTTGAGGTATTTTGTAAAGATTTATACTTAAAGTAATGGGTTGGGGTAAATAAGCTTTTTATAAAATCAATTTTTGTATAGATTTTTCAATAAATAATTAAAAGTGGTTGAATGAATTTGCTTTTGAGGTTTTACAAATCTTACTTTAATATAATAAGATTTGATTAATAAATTTTATGAATCTTATTTAAGACAAATGAAGTAAACGTTAAAAATGAAAAATCTCTAGATTAATCCAAGTAAATGAAAAGAATATGCCATTTAAAGAAGCTTGACTTGAGATTTTGAATAGCAAGACTGGAATTTTACTAAATGATGATTTAAGTGACGACATAATAAATAATCGTCGAAGCTATTTTGGAACTCTACATTCTAAGTACACTCGGAATCATAGTTAATCTAACTTGGGATAATGAGTAGGAAATATTTCTGTTTTAAGACGAATTTGAATTCAAGGAAATTGATTGAATATCTAAAATACGGACTGGATCGGGTTGGATCATGCTATTTGAATCAAATTATATTTTCATAGAAGTAAGTTTACACATTACTTGGTTTTACGAACTACTTTCCTTTAACAAATAAACTCAAAACCATTTTGACTGTATTACCTCTATAATAATCTTACAACTATTTTATAACTATTTATATATATACACATACTATATCGCTTTTGTAAGAATATTTTCAGTATGAGACCTATGACCATTTTGGCAATTAAAGATTTTATACTATTGATTTTATGCTATTTTACAACTATTTTCATAAGTATATTTACATACTAGTTTCAAATTGAATATATTACACTGTTTCAAATTTTACTATTCCAAGTATTTTATAAATTTAATTAAATGCATGTCTAATCCAAGCTAATGAATCTAAAGTGATTTAAGATGAAGATTTTGGGTAATAATGGTATTTTAAGAATTGAAATCTTAAAATCAAATGGTTTGACATAGAATAATTGTGAATATTGGATTTGAAATCTTAACTGAACCAATGGTGAATTATTTGAGTAATCAATATTAAGGGCCATACTCGAAATAAATCGATTTATGATATTCGAAATATGTTTTCAAATCTAATGACCATGGTGTGAAAAATGTAAACGGTTAGTTGTTAAAGAGACTGGAGTCGGTATATGTCTTACTCTTTGCCATTGCCGACACCACTTTAACAACCGTGCACATGGTGGAGATTACTGAATGAAGTAGTATGGTATGGAGGAGATTACTGGATTTGAAGAAAGAGAACGCTGATGGGCGGGTCATAATTAAAATGACTAAAACAGGAGCTATACCATGACTAAGTGAGGTCGCACCTCCTATCGAACACGCTTCCTCGATACCATCTCTATGACTATTGTGATTGATTTGGGTGCACCCTTTTGATTATGGGAGTGTGCTCCGAGGTGGGCGGTAGTTGACAATATGCGTTACCACTGGTCTGGGAGTGCAACTGGTAGAATCCTACCCTGGGTATTGCCTCGAGTGCCTTGTCATATATATCCTGATCGATCCCTTATGATTTTGATTTGGCATTTTTTCTATGGAGTGCCCTCTGATAACACCATTACGGTTAATTTACAGTACTGTACAAACTACAAGGCTTATGGTGTAAGGGTAATATGGTAATCATGCTTATGCTATTTTGATATATTTACTTTATTGAATAGACACTACTGTAATAACGTATTATATAGATATTATTGTAATAGCGTATTATACTATATGTATTAGTTTCACGGATCCTTAAGGGGTGGAAATCCCAACCATCCTTTAAGTAACTGATGCATTCCATTTTGACATGTCACATGAGTTAATTCACTTATATGAGAATGTTAGTCCTGACTCGGGCATTTTGTTTGTTTTATTCCTTGCAAAATGCTCGGGTGAGATCGAGTATTTCATCTTGGAGATATATCTATTAGAGCTTGAGATTCCTTGGAGATCTAACCATCCATCTACTATGTCATATGCAGTTGTGCAACTTGAGCCCATCTCTGCTTATTACCGAATATTAGTATGATTCTATATTCATTCTTCCCCTGTATCTATATTTATTTGTGTACTTTGATATCATGCAAATTTAAAAGATTTTGTAATATTGTGTAAATTTTATTTCCGTTGTGAGATATTCTATGTTCTGTGTTTGTGATTTTGTGATGATTTGTATTTCAACTTCATAAGCCATAACAATACGTCATTTTGAACGATTTGAGTTGGTTTAATTACCGATTTGAGGTAGTTAAGAAGCCAGGTCATTACAACATACCTCACCACAAACCTCTTCTCCTTCTTGCATGCTACCTAACGCTGCTACCTCCATAATGCCGAAACCACTTACATTCATTGCTTTCATTACACTTCAACCCCATTGTAATACCTCTTTAGAAGAAAATCTGGACAGTAATCTAATGTGCTTAAGCTCTAGGAAAATTTCTGCTAGGCCCAAGAGGTGTAGGTAAACTTGGAAACATGATGCTGCTTCCTACTCAAGCGGTTGCGTTTGTGTTTAAATCTACAATGTACTAGCATCGTACAAACTACATTGCAAACAACGAGTAGAATATTTAGTTAAATCAAGCATTAAAATATGGTGCATTAATTAACATAAATCTGATTAAGGAAAAAAATGAATTGGAGAAAAATTATACCTTTCCACCTCAAAATGTAGCCAATTGAATAATGATTGTCTATAACTTAAAAGTATTACTGGATGTAAATTTGATGCTTACAATATGACCATATATTTTAGTGTGTTTATAAGAAGAAGACACAATCAGCTCCCTTCCCATATAAATGCATTATCCATGGCTTCCAAACAAATCAATGATGGCGTTAAGTGGCTCTATTGTGAAACTAGACCTTTGACATAATTGACCAGTTTCTCATCACAATGATACATGTACATTATCTCCTTGTTTATAAATGAAACACCCCCTTCAACTTCATTACAAAACAAAAACCAAAAAGAAGTCAAAACTCAAAACTGCTCAAAAGCATGAAGAGGTCCATTGGCTTTACTAGCTAGTGGTAGCTACAACAACATGTATTGGATCGATAAGATGAGGGACCATCCTGGAGCTTAATCCTGCCATGTTGATCCTCCTGTATCACATTATTTGTCATTTGAGATCAACATTATAAAAAACAACACTAATTTGATGCATTATCATGTATATGCCAGATTTATGAATTAAGATATTTATAGTTCAAATATCATAGCGGTCTTTATGATTTGTAGTGAGAGATAGCGATTAACCAAATGCATGACTAGGTCATATGCTTACCCATCATAAGCCATGTAAATGTAATACTCCTTTCTCACGAATGTAACTTGGTCCGTATTTAAGCCTGTGAATGTGAACATTCCATTCTATTTGATTATATAACTCCAATCGCCAGGTGTTCCTGCATCCGACTAAACAATACCAAGGAAGTTTGAATGTCAACTTCTTATTTATTAAATTTAACCATGAAAAAAATTGCTAAACATTCATACAAAAGTGAAGTTGTTGGTTAAGACAAAATTAAACTGGTAAAATTTAATATGGATGTTACAGAACTAGACGAAACTGTAACCTGCAACCATCACTGATTGATAGAAACTGACATCCCTCTCATTGACTAAAAAAAATTTTCTTAGAAAATATTAATACTCACTGTAAATGTAGCCTTTTCTAAGCAATTGGGCTTTAATTGTAATAGAACACTACTTTTTTTAAATGAGAAAAACTAGTTCCCCTCAAATGGAAGATGCAATTTTTATTTTTTTTCTTTCCTACCAGCAATATTAACGGCCATCTCTCTCTGAATTTCTCTAGCGATTTTCTACTCTTCTCTAATCGCGCTCTCTCTGGTTTCTTGTCTCTGTTGCTTAAATCGATATTATCATGTGCTTACCAGAGTTGCTTGTAACGACCCGCATTCTACGCATTAGAGGATTGTAGAATATTTAGCTCATTCTCATACAAAGTCGTATAGTCGTGTAACTTTGGGAAACGACTATTAGGGTCATTTCCCATGTTCACGATTTTTGCCGATATTTAAATGACCATTTTACCCCTAGCAAATCTTGTTTCGCCTATAACTTTTAATTGGTAAGGAGTTTTGACCTGAAATCACTTCCATTGGATTTAAACGATGGTTTACCTTTCTGTAAAGTGGTCACATTAATCAAACAGACCATACCGTTTGGGAGATATGGTTGAAATAAGGTTTGGAAGGTGAAAAACAACATAATTGGGCTTAGCGGGGTGCTTAGCAGCTAAGCCCATAACCCATTTTGGGATTAGGGTTATGGGAGGGCTGAAAGGGTTTGGTAAAACATCTCATTTCAGTTTCTTAGCCGCCACCTTCGTTTCTTTAAACCTAGTAATGGCCTCCACCTTCTAAACTACCTCCTTATCACATTCTAATCCAATATTAAGCTAATCAACATCAAATCAAGGCAAACTAACATCAAATTGGAGGTAAAGCTGTTGTGTTGCATTGAGATTCGAACCAAATTATAGATATTTTCAGATCTGAAATTTATTTGTGGCTATGGTGAGTGATTAGCATATTTTTACACTAATTATGGCTAATTAGGGGTGATTAGTGAAAATTAGCGAAATTATGACTCAGAAAAATAAGGAAAAATATGTAGAAATTCTTAAATATTATTTTATGCCTTTGTTAGAAATTTGGGTTAATTTGGATATATTTTGCCAATCCCATAGTTAAACCATGGTTAAGGGAATTAAGGGGGAAAATGGGTTTTGAGTATATTTGATCCATATTAACATGTTACATTGTTGTTTTGGTGTTTATGGTTGATTATACATGTTGCTATTACTATTTGGTATGCTTTGTGATTGTATGGTAAAGTTAGAATGGTCGAAAATTTCGTCGTTTGGCGTAAATAGCTCGCTAGAAAAGTTGCAGGAAATAGGAGCAGGTCCCCGACTGTGAGGCATACCACGACCACGACTCGACCCCGGTCGTGAGCCCATCTCACGAGCCGACCATGCTCAATGAAACCGAACCACTCCAAAGGTCACGAACCATTAGCGAACCAAGATGTCAGGAGCCGAGGTCCAGGTGGAACCACAAACCAATGTCACGAACCAGACCCAGGATCACCACGATCCGCCACTATGAGCCACGAATCGTATGTCCTCCACGAGTTGCAAGCATGACCATGAACCAGAAGAAGGAGGACCACCACGAGCCATTGGAACACTACGAGCGGACCTAGGAGAACTGATGATGACTGGAGCACTATGCATGTGCGTACTGAACCAGATGGAGACCGAACCACACTTGTGACTAAAAAACCGAGATGTAAAGTTAGTCGAAATAGGAAGTTTGAACTCAGGATCCATATGGAACCAATGGGTTAACTTCATGAGTTAGTCTTTTCTGCGGGACGTGTGCAAATGGGTAATCGATATCCATAACTTTGATTCACCACCGAGAGACGGATTAGCGACTATGGATCAGTGCAATGGGAACGTTAAGACTCTCAAGGGCAAGTGATCGTAGCATGGCTACGAGCCAGTGCAGTGGAGTCGCCAGGACTCCAAAGGGGCTAAGTGGACATAGCAAAGAATTGGTGGCTATGGATCAGTGCAATGGGGTCATTATGACTCCCAAGGGCAAAGTGATCGTAGCAAAGGATTGGGTGATCAAAGCGGTGGATATCGTATACTTTATGCACTGAGTGAGAGATGTGAGGATGATTGCTATGTTTGATGTTGGCTATCACCATGCCATGCACACTCCCATATTTACACTTTATGTTAGTGTTACCTTAGAGTACTGTACATCTTGTTGTGCTAACTCTTTGGTTACAGGTCCAGGTTCAGGTATGATTATTTATACCTCTTATTGTTTTGTTTTGCTGCTATCACTCATACTTGACTTTTGTCTGACCCAGAGTTTTATATCTCTTCTTATTACTCTGGATGCTCCTAAACGAGCAGACTAGAGACAGGTTAGGTGGTATGCACGAGTAGCTGTCTGGAGACGAGCATGAGGCTTCCACGTACTATTTACATATATTCTCCCTGTGTTGTTGTTGGTCATTACTTTAGGCATTAGTAGTGTACCTTTTCTACTTTGCTTTAGAGACAGTATTTTGAAGTTGTAATAATGATAGTTTGGATCATAAGCTGTATTTTTGGATTCCGCTGCTACGATGATTTAGTTTTCAGCTTATGCACTTACTCGCCTGTTTTATGTTAAGTTATGTTATTATTATATTTTTTCCATGCGCTCTGAGATATACCACAGTTTCTTTGGTGATTCATCATCTTGCTTCTTTTCTTTTGACAACCCGTGCTAGTCTGGCATTAGCACAACGCATTTCGGGGAAATGTCGGCTGGTCCTAGGCAGGCCGTCACACTTGGTATCAGAGCCTAGGTTGCGTAGTTAACCTAAGGGAAGACATCAGGGAGAGATAGTATACGTATATGAGAGCACGTATTTGTGATATTTTGGTTTTCAAAAAACTATATATATACTATCAGTATATCTAAGGAAGAAGTCGCACTACACTTGCACCACTAAGGTGATGGTTAATCGTTTTCTCTTTACAGATTTGACGATGGGCCGAAATATGAGGAGTACAGGTTCATGGGCCAATAATAAGAATGTCCCTGATATGAGGACGATGTTTACTACCTTCATGAGGGAGATGCTTAGGGATTTTCAGGGAGTAGTTCCTAATGCTGTTAAATGGTGGTGGTGTAGGCGCCTAGAGCTGATTTCGTCAAGCTATGCAAGGAATATACTAGTCTTTGTGGGACGCCATTCCATGGAACGGAATCGGCTACGGATGTTCAAGATTGGCTTGATAGTTGTGAGTGCATCTTCGAAGATTTGGGAATCGAGGATGCAATGAGGAGAAAGGTAGTATCGCATCAACTTCAAGGACGGGCTATGAATTGGTGGAATGCTATTAAAGCAGCTACTCCTGAGGATCAAGTTACTTGGAATCAGTTTAAGACTCGCTATAGTGACAAGTTTATCCCAGCTGCTCAGAAATCAGAATTGTTCAGGAAGTTTTTGGAACTTAAGCAGAATGGTAGGGCAGTCTCAGAATATATTGCTGAATTCGATACTTTATCGAAATATGGATTATCTCTTATCAATACTGCCGAGGAGAAGAACAAGAAGTTCATAACTGGCTTAGATGAGTACTTAGGGGAAAGACTGATAAATCATATAGATGAGACATTCGACTCTATTGTGGGAAAGACATTGAGATCTGAGAGTCTTTACCCTAAGTCAAAGACCGAGGTTGCTATTGCATCTGCAGGGGAGCCAAAGCCACATGCAAGCAGTGGAGGCAAGAATAATTCCCAGAATATGAGGAAACAGAACTAAGGTAAGGATGGTCAGAAAAAGAATAAGAAAGATGTTGAGTGCTATAGTTGTGGCAAGAAGGGCCACTATGCTAAAGATTGTCGAGAAATGCCAGCGGTCAGGAAGTGCTTCAATTGTGGCCAAGTGGGACATCACAAGGATAAATGTCCGCGACCCCGTAAAGAGAGGCAGATTGTGAAAGCATATGCTATCAATGTTGTTCCTTCTTCGTCGAAAGCCCAAATTGCGACGGAGAAAGGAAAGAATGTCGTTATTTAAGGTATGCTTTCTATTTATGAAGTTCCTATTCGAGTATTGTTTGATACCGGGGCTTCCCATTCCTTCGTATCAAGTGACCTGGTAGATAGGTTGGAATCGGAACCCGAGGTTGTCGATAGACCTTTAGTTGCGACGAACCAGATTGGTGGTTTGACTAGCCTTAGTATGATTTGTCGTAATTTGGTCTTATCGAGTCACGGATGTATATTTGCTTGTGATTGCTTTGTTTTGAGCTTTACTGGGTTTGGCATTATTTCGGGAGTCGACTGGCTCTAATGGTATGGGGTGGTGGTAGACTGTGAAGGGTCTTCGATGACCATTAGAGCAGATGATGGGCGGAGGATACTGCTTGGTAGCCTACCTAGTGATGGGGTGATGGCTAGTTTTCTGAATTCCCTCGACATCCCGCATGATGAGTTGTCAGGTGTGCCTATTGCTCGTGAGTATCCGGACATCTTCGGGGAAGTGACCGGACTTCGCTACAAGAAAAACCGAGATTAGCGACATATTTTTAGCAGCGGAAAATTCCGTTGCTAATTAGCGGTGGATTTCCATGTGATCTGCAAGGGATAGTTTTTTAAATTTTCAACTTTTTTTTCTTTTATTTATTACCGTCCTTTTCTGCCATCCCTCACTAAGCCGTTGCAAATTGCGTCAAATTACCGATAGAAAATTTCTGCCGCTATTTTCCGCTGCAAATCCAGGCAGAATACCGACGAATATTTATCGAAGCTATTTTGCAGTAGAATTCCAACAGATTTGCAAGAGATGTTTATATTATTTTTCTAAATATACTTTAGTGTTATTTTTAATAATTATTAACATGTTCAATAATTTCCATTGAATAATTAGAAATCAATAATTTACAATTAATATTTTTCTAAAATATGGTTTCTATTACTAATTAATAATTAGAAAACAATAATTAATTATAAATAAATACTAAATATTTAATTAATGATTGATAATTAACAAATAATCATCAATAATTGCTGTTAAATAAAGAAATAGAAACTGAATTTATAAGCATCCCTTAAGTGCAGAAATAATTTTGTTTCGATGATGGTATCAGCGTTTCTTAGCTTCCCGCTTTTCTTTCCACTAAAATTTCATTTCCCGCGGGCCTAATTTCTTTTTAGTTTTCAACTCCCTCTAATCTCCTCTATACAAAACCTAAAGTCCCTTCTCGTTTCTTCCACCGCCATCTAATTTTAAACCCAAATTTCCTTGTCTCCTATTACGTCCTCTTCTCTCTCGCGACTGCTCCACCCTCTCGTGTGAGTCCCCATTCTGCTATCCTTCCTCTTTTGCAGCCGCACCCATGATTTTTCTCCATTTCGCTTCCTTGTCACAAGTTGAAAACTCACATAAATTCCCCTTTTCTGTACCTTCCTCCTTTCTTGTTCATGAATCCTAGGTACTTCTCTAAATTAATCCACACCTACTCATAGTGCTTATCACGGAATTTGCAGGAAATCTCGAGTTTTTTGGTCTGGTTTTGGTGGGAGCCTAGGTCAACGTTTTTGTGGTATTTGGTTTCTGTGCTCAGGTTTGTCTTAAGCTTGAATTTCACGATAAAATAACTTTTAGTTTCAACTTGATCTGTTTTAGTTTATTTTCCGTTCGGATGGAGTAGTTTTCTTTTGGAATTTCTTTCCGTGGTCGCTCTTTCTAGCTCCTTAGTACGACTGGGTCGTTTATGGGAAGACCCGAACTTCTCCTCCTCTAGCTCCTCGAAATTAGTTACATTAATCGTTTCCTATGATTTAAGATGACTGCAGATTTAGATTCAAGTTATTATACATTTGAAGTTACAGGTCTGAGTAGTGATTTATGTTGCGTGGTTTTACAGGTGACGGAAGTTAATTATGGTCTTGGATTGGGTGACCATTGATTTTGACAACGTCCCTCAACTCCTATCCCTCCCCTCGACCATTCGCTTCTTCTTCTAAAGTTAACTTATGAATAGTTTCAGTTTCAATTGGAAAAAAACTTTGTTCTGCAAGCTAAAGTTGTTGGCAACCTCTCTTTCTATCAATTATTGGTTAATTCGCAGTTTATTTGAAGGTATGTAATTTACATTCTTTTTAATTTTATTTATTTTAACCTATTTATATATATCCAGGTTGGAGGTGACCAAGATTGTGACTTTGATATATGGTAACAAATGTATGCGTGTCTTTACTGTAAATCGATCCAGGACTTTGCTCTGCCAATATTACATATCTTTTTTTAAATTATTTTACAGAAAATGGGGAGGGGACCGAATAAGGTGGTTCTGGAAGGTATGCTCAATTTATGATTCGTTGCAATAGGAAGTATGGGACATTAAATAATGTTGTATTTCCCTCATCGTAGCATACCAATATATATTCAACTAAGTTTGGGCTTAAGACATTTTTATGTTACATGACGCCTTAAAACAGTTGTCAGATATGCTTCTTTATAGAAATGACAAACATGAGTAGTTCAACCATCTACGATAGTAATCTTCCATAATAAATTTATTTACTGATTTGTTGATATACTTCAGTTCGTAAAAATCTACAGATATAGAGATTTCAACTTGGATTTACCGGTTTTAATCAAGGTTCTCCTGAACAACACCTATCACATTTTCTTTGAAACTTATACTACGATATTTCTTTTATATATATGCACGATGGAATTTTATTATGTTTATTTAACTGTTACATAAAAAGATTCACTGAATATGTGATGGTCATTTGTTCAATTTTGTGAGGATTGGTTAAAAAAAAATTCATCTTGATACTATGGTAATATACATTTACTTTTTTCTCTTTATTTTTAAATATGAATCAATTTTTGCAAGTTTCAGATGACATCTTTCATTCATTATAGTATGCAGCTGATTGGATTGGCATGAGTTCCATGTAGACAATGATGCACTTTCTGCTGAAAAAAAAGAGTACTTAAGATGTGGCATGTTATCTTGATTGAAATTAGCTTATTTTAGAGTTTAGCTTTGGTAGTTTACCCTTTGAGTTGTAGTTATGTAGCAAAGAATGTTGTTCAAATTAAAATTTTGTTCTTGTAGCTCGAAGGAGAAATTTACACTGTGTAATGATTTGCTCATAGTGTATTATTCATTTTATTATATTGTTCATGCTTATCTGTTATGAAAAATGTGTTTAGTCTTTTTTTATTATTAAATTTGCATTTATTTAACAATAGGCAGAAAACACGTGTGTGTGTATATATTGGTAGATCAAAAGAGGGTTAGCGGCGGATTACCAACAAAAAAAGTGAGGTTAAGTTTATTTCAATTTAGTTTCCGTCGCTAATCCCCTTGCAATTAGTAAGTGTTTACCAACGTTTTTTATAAATAATAATTTATTATTAATTACTTATCCGTCAGTAAATAGTCGGTAAATATATTAAAATTAAAATAATAAATAAAATTTTATTTTTATTATATAATTAGTAAAATGACGGAAAACTGTCGGTAAACTCATGCTAAATTCCGTCGCAAAATCTGACACAATTACCGTCACGGTTTTCACCGACTACTGTGTTATGCAGGAAATCCGTCGCTAAGTCCAATTCAGCGACGGATTAGAAGCAGATTTTTCTACTGCTAAATGCGGTTTTTCTTGTAGTGCTTCCACCACACCGAGAGATCGAGTTTCGGATTGATTTAGTGAAAGATGCCAGACCTATAGTGATGCCACTTTGTCATATGGCGCCAAGGGAGCAGCGAGAGCTCGAAGTGAAAGTTGGCGACCTTTTGAAGAAGGGATTTATCAGAAGAGGTGTTTCCGAATGGGGAGCACCAGTTGTATTTGCTATTAAGGCCGATGGTTCCCTTCGATTGTGTGTGTACTACCGCGAGTTGAATAAGGTGACGAGGAAGAATAAGTATCCTCTTCCGTGGATAGATGATTTGTTTGATCGGTTGAATGGAGCGAGAGTGTTCTCCCAGTTAGATCTTGTGACAGGTTTTCATCAACTCCGAGTAGCAGCTGAGAGTATACCTAAAACGACATTTCGAACCCCGTCAGGATTCTATGAGTGGTTAGTCATGCCATGTGGGTTGACCAATGCACCAACATATTTTTTGGATCTTGTGAATAGGGTATTCAAGGATCAATCGAATAAGTTTGTTCTTGTAATTGTGGATGATATCTTAGTTTATTCGAGGATGGAGGAAGTACACAAGGAACATTTAAGGATAGTTATGGAGGTGTTAAGGAAACACCAACTGAAAGTGAAATTTTCAAAGTGTCACTTATGGAGGAGGGAAGTGAGATTCTTGGGCCATGTTGTTTTAGAGAATGGTATTGTCGTGGATCCTGCGAAGGTGGCTACGGTGTGAGATTGGTCTACGCCCAAGAATGTAACAGACGTGAGAAGTTTCTTGGGTTAGCTGGATATTATCGTAAGTTTATTTAAGACTTCTCCAAGACAGCGGCACCATTAACTAAGTTAACCAAGAAGAATCAAGATTTTGCTTGGGACAGAAGGTGCAAGGACGCATTTTAGAGCCTAAAGGAAAAGTTAAAATGTGCACTAGTATTGGTTATTCCTAAAGGGAACGAGGAAATGACAATATACATGGATGCCTGTGGTACCGGACTAGGCGCGATGCTGATGCAAGGAGGTAGGGTTGTAGCTTATGCTAGTCGGTAACTGAAACCGCATGAGAAAAGATATCCTACCCATGATTTGCAATTGGCAGCGATCGTATTTGTGTTGAAGATGTGGAGACATTATCTCTTAGGAGAAAGGTTCGAGTTGTTTACCGATCATAAGTCATTAAAGTTTCTTTTCTCTCAAAAGGATTTAAACCTTCGTCAGCAGAGATGGTTAGAGTTTTTGACTTCATACGATTTCAATACAGCATATAAACTCGGGAAGGGCAATGCGGTAGCTGATGCATTGAGTAGGAGACATGCCAGTTTAGTGGCTATGTTTCTAGAATGGAAGCAATTGGAGTATATCGAGGGATATGATTTCAGACCTAAGTGTGAACTAGATCCAGAGATGTCAGCAAGTTTGACCATCAGACCGACTTTGATTGAGCGGATTGGTTCCAGTCAGAGGGATGATCCTAATCTATTGGAAAACATCTCTAAGATAAAGATGGGTATCGACGGTGAGGCAATAGACAAGTATGGATTGGATCAAGAAGTATGGCTTCGAAAGAATAGGAGACTAGTTGTACCCAATGTTAATGGATTGAGAGATGAAGTGCTTAGAGAATGTCATCACTCAAAACTGACTATGTACACCAGTGGTAACAAAATGTATCTAGGCATGAAGCAGACCTACTACTAGGAAGGGATAAAGACAGACGTTGGGAATTTTATATCCAAGTGCATGAATTGCCAGTTAGTTAAAGACGATCAAAAGAAGCCTAGTGGTTTTTTGCAATCGTTGGAAATTCCCGAATGGAAATAGGAACAAGTCTCAATGGATTTCATTGATGGTTTATCAAGGACTAGATCGTGTCATGATAGTATTTGGGTGATTGTGGATCGATTGATCAAAAATGCAAGGTTTATACCGGTCAAGTCGAATAGAACGACAGCTAAGTTAGCAGAACTATATATGAAGTGAGTAGTGAGATTCCACGGAGTACCTAAAGGTATCGTGAGTGACTAAGATCCATTATTTACTAGTGGGTTTTGAAAGAGCTTACAAGAGCCTTTAGGGTCAGAATTACATCTCAGTACCGTATACCGTCCCTAAACCGATAGTCAAACAGAGAGGGTGAATCATGTATTAGAGGATCTCCTGAAAGCTTGTATATTGGATTTTGGATGTTCATGGGATGACCATTTGCATCTAGTTGAGTTTGCGTATAATAATAGTTATCAATCCAGTATTGGTATGGCCCCATTTGAAGCTTTGTATGGAAGATTGTGCAACTCACCATCATGTTGGTTAGAAACTGGTGAGAAATTTGTGCTTCGGCCAGATGTAATAAGAGAAACTTCGGATAAGATCAAGGTTATTCAACAGCGGATGAAGGCTGCCCAAGATAGACAGAAAAGTTATGCTAATAAAAGACAAAGAGAATTGAAATTCTCTATTGGCGACCTGGTATTCGTCAAGATCTCTCCATTAAAGAGTGTGATTCGTTTTGGCTGGAGAGGTAAGTTAGCACCAAGATTTGTTGGTCTGTTCCAGTTCTCGAACAAGTTGGGAATTTAGCGTATAAAGTAAGATTACCTGACAAGATGGCGGGAGTTCACGATGTATTTCATATTTCCCACTTAAGGAAGTCCATGCTCGATTCTGATATAACCATTTCACCAGCTCAGTTGGACGATATCGAGGTAGAATCCGAGGCAATTAGGAGCCATAGGACGATTCGTATTGTCGGACACGATACAAAACAACTTCGGAGGAAGACGGTGAAACTAGTGGAAGTCAATGGGGTGATAATGAGAGAGACTGTACTTGGAAAACAGAGGAGAACATAAGGAAGTCGCATCCAGAACTCTTTTCCTAGTAAGATTTTAATGACCATTTAGTTATCCCCTCGTTAGTAAACAACATGCTAGGATAAGCTTGTTGTGTTATTATGTATGTTTAATTGTTTGCAAATGGATGATAGGCATGCGGGGCACCTTGTATGTTTTGATTAAGTAATTTCGGGGGCGAAATTTCTTTAGGGGGGGGGGGGAGGCGGGATGAGGGGGGAGTGTAACGACCCGCATTCTACGCATCGCATGATTGTAGAATATTTAGTTCATTCTCATATGAAATCATATAGTCGTGTAATTTTGGGGAACGACTATTGGGGTCATTCCCCATGTTCATGATTTTTGCAGATTTTTAAATGACCATTTTACCCTTAGCGAACCTTGCTTCGCCTATAACTTTTAATTGGTAAGGAGATTTGACCTGAAATTACTTCTATTGGATTCGGATGATGGTTTACCTTTCCGTAGAGTGACCACATTAATCAAACGGACTTACCGCTTGGGACATATGGCTGAAATAAGGTTTGGAAGATGAAAAACAACATAATTGGGCATAACAGGGTGATTAACAGCTAAGCCCATAACCCATTTTGGGATTAGGGTTATGGGAGGGCTGAAAGCATTTGGGAAAACATCTCATTTCAGTTTCTTAGCTGCTACTTTCATTTCTTCAAACATAGTAATGGCCTCCACCTTCTAAACTACCTCCTAATCACATTCTAATCCAATATTAAGCTAATCAACATCAAATCAAGGCAAATTAACATCAAATTGGAGATAGAGCTGCTGTGTTGCATTGGGATTCGAACCAAATCAGAGATATTTTTAGATCTAAAATTTATTTGTGGCTAAGGTGAGTGATTAGCATATTTTTACACTAATTACGGCTAGGGGTGATTAGTGATAATTAGCGAAATTATGACTCAGAAAAATATGGAAAAATATGTAGAAATTCTTAAATATTATTTTATGCCTCCGTTAGAAATTTGGGTTAATTTGGACATATTTTGCTAATCCCATAGTTAAATCATGGTTAAGGGAATTAAGGGGAAAACATGGGTTTTGAGTTTGTTTGATCCTTATTAACATGTTACATTGTTATTTTTGGCATTTATGGTTGATTATACATGTTTCTATTACTGTTTGGTATGCTTTGTGATTGTATAGTAAAGTTAGATGGTCAAAAACGTCGTCGTATGGCGTAAATAACTCGCTGGAAAAGTTGTAGGAAATTGGAGCAGGTCCCCGACCGTGAGGCATATCACGACCATGACCCGACCCCAATCGTGAGCCCATCTCATGAGGCGACCACCCTCTATGAGCTGAACCACTCCAAAGGTCACGAACCACGAGCGAACCAAGATGCCACATGCCGTGGGTCGGGTGGAACCATAAACCAATGTCATGAGCCGGACCTAGGATCACCACGATCCGCCACTATGAGCCACGAACCGGATGTCCTCCACAAGCCGCAAGCATGACCACGAACCGGAGGAATAAGGACCACCACGAGCCAATGGAATACCACGAGCGGACCTAGGAGAACCGTTGATCACTGGAGCACTATGCACGTGTGAACCGAACCAGATGGAGACCGAACCGCAATAATGACTAAAAACCCGAGATGCAAAGGTAGTCCAAATAGGAAGTTAGAACTCAGGATCCAGATGGAAACCAACGGGTTAACTTCATGAGTTGGGCTTTGCTGCGGGACGTGTGCAAAGGGGTTATCGATATCTATAACTTTGGTTCACCACCGAGAGACGGATTAGCGGATATGGATCAGCGCAATGGGACCGTTAAGACTCTCTAGGGCAAGCGATCGTAGCATGGGTATGAGCCAGTGCAATAGAGTTTCCAGGACTCCAAAGGGGCAAAGTGGACATAGCAAAGGATTAGTGGCTATGGATCAGTGCAATGGGGTCATTATGACTCCCAAGGGAAAAGTGAACGTAGCAAAGGATTGGGTGATCAAAGTGGTGGATATCGTATACTTTACGCACTGAGTGAGAGATGTGAGGATGATTGCTATGTTTGATGTTTTCTATCACCATGTCATGCAAACTCCCATATTTACACTTTATATTAGTGTTACAATAGAGTACTGTACATCTTGTTGTGCTAATTCTTTGGTTGCAGGTCCAGGTTCAAGTATGATTATTTATACCTGTTATTGTTTTGTTTTGCTGCTATCGCTCATACCAGACTTTTGTCTGACCCAAAGTTTTATGTCTCTTCTTATTACTCTGGGTGATCCTAAACGAGCAGACTAATGATAGGTTAGGTGGTATGCACGAGTAGTTGTCCAGAGACGAGCATGAGGCTTCCACGTACTATTTACATATATTCTCCCTGTGTTGTTGCTGGTCACTACTTTGGGCATTAGTAGTGTACCTTTTCTACTTTGCTTTAGAGACAGTATTTTGAAGTTGTAATAATGATGGTTTGGATCATAAGCTGTATTTTTGGATTCTGCTGCTATGATGATTTAATTTCCACTTATGCACTGTCTCGCCTGTTTTATGCCAAGTTATGTTATTATTATATTTTATTCCATGCGCTATGAGATATACTGTAGGCTCTTTGGTGATTCACCGTCTCGCTTCTTTTCTTTTGACGACCATCCCGTGCTAGTCTGACATTAGCACAGCGCATTTTGGGGAAATGTCTACTGGTCCGGGGCGGGCCGTCACATTGCTTGTCTCCGTTTGTGGAAGCCCTCTTCTCTAGGGTTATGTATCCTTCTGATTTCGAAGGATCTTTCTTGCTCTATTGCTCTTTTCTAGTGCTTTTCCCTCTGCTAGTAGATGTTACGGCAGTGATGGAGGTTGTGGCGTTGGGGCCTGTCTTCGTAGAGTTTTCAGATGACTTCTCGTTGTTTGTCAGGGTTAAGTCTCTGATATCTTTTGAGGCTCTTATGCGTCACAAATTTCTTCTGGTCAATGGATTTTTCTTGGAGGTGGTGCTAGTTTTCACTGGTGCACTGGTTTCGACATATTCTTTTCCAATGAAGCGGTTTGAAACGGCGGATCCTACGGCTGTGCATCTGCTAGCTGAAGTTAAAGGCAATCGAGTTAAGGGGATCTCACCACCTCATTTGCTCCACGATTGCATTTCATTGGTTTAAGGTTGATTCACAATTTTGTGTGCTTGCTTTTCCAGTTGGATCCTTTGTTTGTAGTGGGCAATTTGGCAATAATTTTTGCGAGGTGTTTTACCTCATTGCCTCTCACGCTGTTGCACATCACACTAAAGTAGGTTCGGTTGTCGCGGTGCAGGTTAAGGGAAAATTCTAGAAGCCCTTAGGCCATCGTCAACATTGAAGATTAACTCGACGTTTGAAGAGACCTAAGCAGGCAGCTCCAACTCACATGTTAGCGTCTCTCTATGTTGTTTCTCCCAGGTTATGTATGGTACCGTCATTTGTCTCGCAAGGGAACTTTGGCTTGACTGTTTCCAATGTTCTTGAACAGCTTGTGGACTGCTTGTCTGATGGCGAAGTAGACGATTTCATCACCTCTACTACAACAGTTTTGACCGTTATTGTGGCTCCGAAGATAGGTTGCGAGCCACAGCTTTGGGGTAGTTTAGTGATTGCAGGTCAAGTGTATGTTTTCTTGCTATAGATGGGTTCGCTCCCATCGGTTGTTCTCTGATTTTCTGAACATGACATGAATTTATAGGTTTTGGATTCCATCTTTTTTTGGATATCTTGTTGCCACAGGAGCTGAGTTTTCGGATCTTGTCATCTAGGAGCTATAGGAGTTATGGGTACTTATCGGACCATGCTTGTGGCTCTCTACGTAAGGTTTATCATTGGTCTAGACAGGCCTAAACACTCTGTCAGTATTGGGAGTGTAATAGCCCAAAATTTAATACACTATAACCATACTTTAAAGATAATTAAATGGGAATTACTTAATTAAATATTCATAATTTAGTAAAATTGGCTTTACTGTTGCATTTATCTCGAAATTCTGGTTCATATAGACCCTAGTTTGCGTAAAACGGACAACGTATGAAAAAAGTTATGAACATCAGAAATTTGTATACACATAAGGAGATTATGTATAAATATAATTTAAAAATGTTCAAATTAATTCGAAAGAGACGAGCGGGAAAACGAGCTGGAAACCAGACCATTGTGGGACGACCTACAATTGGCCTGGGTCGACCTATGGGTCGACCCAATGTCAGTGGGGTCAACCCAATGGGCCGGTGGGTTGACCCAACAACGATCTTGGCAGATGCGTCCCTGTGAATCTGGACTATTTTTCTGAATGGGTTCATTCTGACTCAGTGCTACATGTACGGTATGGATTATAACCCCGGAATCCAAAGGCTGAGGTTGACTCTATGAATCTATGAATAGGCGGCTTCTCCCATTCCAATATACACCATTTCTTCATACCTTCTACCTTTGTAAATCTATTCTAAATATATGTATACAACTGGGGGAATGCTACTGAGGCCTAGATGTACAAAGAAAACATTCAGGATACAACAACAAAAGAGACTGGACTAAACTTTTGTATGATATATATATATAAGAGATTCAGTCTCTTCTTCACCAAGACCCACTGTGTGTTCCCTGTCATTTTCAGATCTGATTTCTTAGACTATAGCGTGACAGTTAAATAAAATTAGGTTAGGATACACAGTGTTTATAAGATAATTGCTATACATGTTTTACACTGTTAAATCACCTATGTCGTTGTTATAAGTAAAAGATATGCCTTTACTATTGGATAAATAACAAGTTATATGTATCTCTCTTCCTTTTCCCTATTTCTACTAGTTTAGATTATTTCCAGTTTTGCCTATATTCCTTTGTGATTTGATTCTATTATCCTTCCTCTGTTTTTCCTTTTCTTTATGCTAAACCTAGCCTTTGGAAGCCTAAGCTATATCCGATTAGGGTGTGCATATAATTGGAGTAATAATGAATGACATAAAAGAGGAATTTAGACATGTTAAATTGAGGACTGTCTAACCATAATTTGGGAAAGGGATAATATGCACATGTTTAGACTTGTTGTAAATGGATAAAAAGGGGTAATGTGCATATACTGGCTGTAAATGGATAAAAAATGGATAATATTCATAAACCTGTACATGCTATAATTTGGTGACATAATTGAATGAATAGTATGCATATGTATAAACATGTTAGGATTGATTTAATATGGGTATTAAGTAAATAACATGTTGGAATATTGTAAGTACCAGATGTAGGCTAATAAATTGAATCACTGTAGTAATACATACATCTGGGCAGGTGTTTTGAGGAAGGGTTGTACACACATAATGACATGTAATATCACAACTACGCTTATTAGTAAACCTAAACCTACTAGGTCAAACATGATTATTAATAAGCTAAGAGGTCCCTCGTTCGTCTGTTGTATCGGGTTTTGGGGACTCTTAAATCTATTTATTTTGGGGGTACAAGCTTAGGAGCTTTGGCTGGTGTCAATCTACTGTTTGTAACCCATGTTAGTCCATATCCCTGTTGGTATTTTGTTAGAGGGCCTCACGCAAGGTAGGGGCCAAGGCACTCTTTACTGAACTGGATAGTAAGAGGTTCACATAGGGAAGGCGGGTATGGGTGTGTTCTAGTGGAGTCATAAGCATGCATGAGTCCGATGAGGGAAACTAAGTCATTGTAACACTAGTAAATAGGTCTGTGTTATATAAGTTGCTGGGTTAGGGAGTGATACACTCTTCTATCGGGGATGACACAGGGTATTTACGTATTAGGGAGCCGATCGCATAGGTAGTAATTAGGGAGAACCTAATCCTACTATTATGTAATTAGGTTAACACCTAATCCTGTTATGTAATTAGCATACGCCTAATCCCGTTTTTAATTCCGCTGTTATGTAATTAGGTCAAAAACCAAATTCTGTTAATCTTGTTATGCTAGTATTGGTGCAGATATACCAGTTTTAGGATATCAATGCGAAACATTACTCGATCATAG
Organism: Allium sativum; assembly: GCA_030737875.1. Taxonomy (NCBI): domain Eukaryota; kingdom Viridiplantae; phylum Streptophyta; class Magnoliopsida; order Asparagales; family Amaryllidaceae; genus Allium; species Allium sativum. The sequence goes on from CM060926.1 coordinate 843,085,253, forward strand.
TTTATTCCTGTTATTCCTGTCTATCCTGCTGTTCTGTTTAGTTTATCAGTCACCTTATATGATACTCTACTTATCATCTAGTGTAACACCCCGTATTTTCTGTGATCGTATAAGTAACAAATCAGAGAATAATTAATTTTTAAAATAAGAATCAAGGGAAACGGGTTGTGCTATTGCATTCGTCTCGAAATTCTGCTTGGAAACGAGTCCAAGTTTTCAAGAAACGGAGTCCGTATGAGGGAGATATGGCCCTCCGAAGTTTCAGAGAATTTCAGAATCGAAAACAGCTCGAAATTCGAATTCGAATTCAAACCCAGAAGCGCGCTGGGCGGGAAATTTCCTGCCCAGGACCCAGGTCGACTGGGTGGTCGACTGGGTAGTCGACCCCCCCAGGGCCAGGTCGACCATAGTGTCGACCTGGGGGGACCAGGTCGACCATAGTGTCGACCTGGGGGTCGACCTGCCTCCCGAACTCTCTTTCTGAACCTGATGCATTCTGATGTTTTTGGCCGATTTTCTGACCAGATTCATGACTCTAAACCTATATAAACAGCCCCATATCCTCATTCTCTCTACACCATTTTATTCTGCCTCTGTTCTAAATAAAATAAAAATGGCGTCGCTACTCCGCTGAAATCTGAACTGGAACTAGGACTAAAGCATCTTCTTCCAAACTGATTAAAATTAAAAGAGAACAACTGCAACTCTTCTTCTTCTTTAATCCAATCAAGTCAAGTACAGTTATTTTCCCCTATAAACGTTAATTATGATTGTGACATGAACTGTAAATCTGAATTTGAGGTTATGTCTGTTCTGTTCTGATCTATTTTATTCTGCATCTCTTTCTTCTTTCTGTTCTATAGCCAGGCTACCACGAGCCTGCGCCAAATCTCATAAGAGATTAACGCATGAACGTTAAACTTTGGGACAAATAGTGAATGATGGCATAAATGGGATATGGCAGATCTGTGACTGATTTAAGAAAAAGGACATAGGTTGTAAACTAAATTTAGATCTATGCATATTCTGTGAATTGGAAGAAGAGGAATCATTGTATGTTAACATATGATTTGAGACTTTGACATAACGCATATTTTGAATTAAGATCTGTTATAATTTAAAGTTCTAGATTGTTGGGCATATTGTTTATATAACAATTCATGATTTGGGATAAAAAGAGAATATGACTTAGGTGAAGATCTATATTAAGATTTGATAACTACTAAATGTGAATAACACCTAAGTGGGAGAATTTTGAATATATGACATGCATTGAGATCGATGGCTATATTTGGTATAATTTATATGTGAATCTCTTGTACTAGGCAAGTTTAACTAAAATTTGAGACATGTGTAATATGGTGAATTATGATCATAATCTGTGCCATGTAAATTCAATGCAAACATGGGTATATGATCACATTGTGAACCATGACAACTATTTAGGCATACGAACTTAGGATAAGTTTACAATTAGGCAAGATATGTTGATGAAACTTTAAGGAATGATTAGTTCTGTTATATTGCCTAATCTGCTAGTTCTGTTATATTGCCTAATCTGCTAGTTCTGTTATATTGCCTAATTTGCTAGTTCTGCTACATTGCCTAATCTGCTAGATCTGTTCATCTGCTAAATCTGTCATCTACTAAGTCTGCTGAAAATGCCTAATATGATATATGCTAAATCTGCTAAATCCGTAAAGTTGCCTAATCTGCGAAATCTGTTATCTGCCATATCTGTTGAGTTGATATATTTAGTCTGTTATTGACATAATTTGAATTGGCTATGGTTATGAATAATGGACATGTATATTAGGCATGGGCATAAATGGTAAATTATTAATTTATTGGCCGCAAAGATAAACATGGCTAACTCGAGGTTAGAATGAGTTTGCAACGTAATTCTGCCCGGAACCGCCCGGCACATCCAGTGGCCGCAAACAATAGGTTCTAATGTGAGAAGTTAGTCATAACGTGCTTAAAACCCGAGGTTAGACTCAGTTTGTGGCAGAAACCTGCCCGGAACCAACCTGCCTAACCAGTAGCCGCAAACGGTCAGTCTAATGTGAGAGGTCCGGGCATTAATATTTAATTAATGAAAATCTGGATAAATATGATGTCTAAAACATGTTGGGTGGATAGGGTTAAACCAACTAGACTGATGAAATTAATAAACCCATTTCATGAATCTGTAGGCCCAATACAAAGTTAGACAATCTGTAAGTCTGTTAATCCATAACCGGTAAATCTGTAAGTCTGTTAAATCCGTATATCTGATCCATTGGTCTAAAAACTTGTCTAATATGTGAACTGGTTAATCTGAATTCTGTATGTCTGAACTTGTAAACAAGTTAATCTGAAACCTGTTAGTCTGGGGACACAAGGTTGGGAGGGAAATTACTTGTGTCATCTGTTGTTTGGGACCCATATTAGTCAGTAACCCTTTTTGGTATCAAAACTTTGACCCAACAGTAGGTAGGGTCTGGGCACGCTTACTGAACTAATTATAAGTGGTTCATTTTGATAATGGCGAGGGGTGTTGATGGTGCGTTCCAACCGGGTCATGTGCGTGCATGGATCCCGGTCTGCCTCTGAGGATGTAAGACGTTGTGACATCTGTAAATTGGCCTGTGCCAATTGGTTGTCACTTTAGGGAGTGATACACCCTATTGTGGAGCCGACACAGGGTATTTATGTATTAGGGAGCCGATCGCTTGGGGTAGGGTTTTAGGGTACACTTAGTTCTGTCTGTTTCTGTTAGTACCGTCTGTTTTTGTTGGGTGGCAAGACCTGTCTGCGTGGTACCGTCTGTTCGGGTGGTAAAGGCCCATTTACTAGTGTACACCTAATTCTACATTCTGCTTCCGTAGGATTAATCTGTCTGTTTCTGTTCGGGTGGTAAAGGCCCATTATTAATATTCTGTTTCTATCTGTTTCTGTTCGGGTGGTAAAGGCCCATTATTAATATTCTGTTTCTGTCTGTTTCTGTTCGGGCGGTGAAGGCCCATTATCAGCATTCTACTTCTGTCTGTTTCTGTTCGGGTGGTAAAGGCCCATTATTAGCGTTCTGTTTCTATGGAAATTATTCTGTTCCTGTTTCTGCTTCAGTTTAGACATTAGGGTGACACCTAATCATGTTATACTAGTATTAGTGCAGAGAAATGAAAAGTAATATTATTTTGTTTCTTCTGTTTAACCTAAGTACATCTGCTGCTCCTGTTACTGTTATCTCTCATCCAGTTTTATTTGCATGCCATGATTATTATTATCTGTTCATATGCTGAAAGTCATTGGACTTGCCAGACTTTATGTCTGACCTTGCTTGTTTTCGCCCCTTTTTCTTCCGTTTCCCCCTAGGTTTCCAAGGAAGAAACACTTTAGCTTGATCCGGATTTCTTCTGCTTGAAGTACTTAGGGTGCTTAAAGTATGGCTTGACTCCTTGTGGCAGCTTCTGAGGGGATTATGGTTTAAAAGTTTTGTACTCTGATGATTTTATGAACAAGACTGATATTTATGTACTTGAGTTTTTGGTAAAGATGTAACCAAACTGATTCCTGTTTTTCCGCTATAATAAAGTTATAATTTCTCAAGTATTGTTTATCTGTCTTGTAAATTTCTGTTATGTCTACTAAAACGCTCCACCAAAGTTAAGGCATTCCCTTTGTGAGTGACCTTAATGGCGGTGGGGTGTTACACTTGGTATCAGAGCTGAAGGTTACCAGATTGGGTAAAGTTTTTGAAAACTATTTTCAAAAAGGTTTTAAAAGGAAGTATTTTCAAAAGTAAAGCTTATTTTGAAAAACATAATCCCCAAGAGCCATATATCTTTCCTTCGGTCCTTTTTGTATTGAATCTTTCCTTTTTCGTTTCAGCATGTCTGAAGCATCTGAGATACCAGAGGGTGTTCATGTACCCGGTTGGTTTCGTCAATATCTTGAGGCTAGGACCGCTGCCGCAGGTCCAGCAAATGATCCCCCTCCTCCGCCCCCTCCTCGTGCAATTGCTTTCTCAAAGATTTGTAAAGATTTTAAGGCCATGGGTGGAAAGGATTTCAAGGGAACTGAATCATTCGTAGAAACAAGGAACTGGCTCAAGGAAACTGAGGATCTGTTCGTTATCTTCGAGGTGGACGATAGGCAGAAGGTACAATTGGCGGTATGGTTGCTCAGGGACGAAGCTTCCTACTGGTGGGAAATCACTAACGCCGAGAGGCTGGTTGAAACATGGATGGATTTCAGAACAAGGTTTGAGATGAAATTCCTCTCGCAAGTCGAACGAAGTCTACAATTGGAAAAGTTCTTATCTCTTAGCAAGGAAGTATGACGGTCAGGGAATACGTCAATCAATTCAACCAACTGGCTAGGTTCGGATTAGATTTAGTCAACACCCAGCATAAAAAGGCTCTCCGCTTTGTTAAAGGATTGAACGAGCCACTGCACAGCCTAGCCATGACTCATGTACCCATGGGAGCGACTTACGAGAGATTGGTGGATATGGCACTACTACACGAGGAAGACAATGACAAGAAGGAGGCAAAGAAGGAAGAACCACAGAACAAGAAAGCATGGCCCAAAAAGGAAACACAAAAGAAGGGTGAAAAGTCTGAAGATAAGAAGGAGAAAAGTGCTTTACTTGTGGAAGCTCGACTCATCTGAACAAGGATTGCAGAAAAAGAAAGGGCACTTGCTTCAACTGTGGTGAGATGGGACACTTCACTAGGGACTGTCCGAAGAAACGAGGGCAAGGGCAGTGGGCAGGACCGACTTCTGGAAGGCAGGCGAACACTCTCGAGGCTAGTGGATAGGATAGAAATAGGAAAACTTTCTGTAGGAGGTTTAATTTATTTATCTGATTGTTGAGTTGAAACTCTTTCTGATTCTGGCATTTTGATTCTGTAACCGATACTCTGCACTTCAATACTAGTATTGTTTTTGATTCCACTGTAGGCTCAAACCCATAAGGGTTATGACTCATCTTCTTGTGATAGATTGGGGTTTGAGAGATATCTGTGTTAGGCGTCAAGAAGTACGCATACATTCTGGGTTTTATCATGCTTAGTTTTCTAAGAATCATTCGATAATCTGATCTGTACTAGTAGTCTGTAAGCATCTGGATATTTCTGAAAAGGTTAAGATTTCCAGTTTTGACATTCTCTAAAGAGGGTAAACCTCTGGGCATCAATCTGATGTTGATCTCGGTCTTCGGGGCGGATACTTAGGGAATTTGTCTCTCAACCAAGGTCCAATGGAAACCAAGTTTCTGTTTTATCTGTACTCGCTTCCATCATTTGACTGTATCCTATCGATCGAGTCTTCGACCTATAGATAGGAATCCTATGGGTGTAAACATGTGTTTGAGACATGTTATGTTTGATGGTTGCAAGTGGATGCAAGTGGTTGCTAGTGGTTGCTCGTGGATGCATATACACACACTAGGCACTAGATCGGCTCGAAAACACTCTCATACTGCATATGGATGTGTGAGCATTTCCAATTTTTGTGGATGCAAAATGATTGACTCATTACATGGATGTTGCATACGAATGAATGGTTGTCACTCATATAAGAATGATATGTATCAAATAGGAAAATTGCATACATGTTGGACTCATGGCACTAACATAATTCGCATTAAGGAGGTCAACTGAATCAGTAGACCGCCTGATCTTTGCATTAGATAAGGAACATATACACACACTCTTGCATATGCTCATACAACATTAGAAGTTTCTAAGGACAATGGACGCTAGTGATTGATGATTGAGTAGATGGATGTTGGATGGTAGGACACATTCTTCTCAACTTGAAGATTTCGGGGATGAAATCCTTTAAGGAGGGGAGAATGTAACACCCCGTATTTTCTGTGATCAGAGAATAATTAATTTTTAAAATAAGAATCAAGGGAAATGGGTTGCGCCATTGCGTTCGTCTCGAAATTCTTCTTGGAAACAAGTCCTAGTTTTCGAGAAACGGAGTCCGTATGAGGGAGATATGGCCCTCCGAAGTTTCAGAGAATTTCAGAATCGAAAACAGCTCGAAATTCGAATTCAAACCCAGAAGCGGGCTGGGCGGGAAATTTCCCGCCCAGGACACAAGTCGACTGGGTGTTCGACTGGGTAGTCGACCCCCCCAGGGCCTGGTCGACCTGGGGGGACCAGATCGACCATAGTGTCGACCTGGGGGTCGACCAGCCTCCCGAACCCTCTTTCTAAACCTGATGCATTCTGATGTTTTTGGCTGATTTTCTGACCAGATTCATGACTCTAAACCTATATAAACAGCCCCCTATCCTCATTCTCTCTACACCATTTTATTCTGCCTATGCTCTGCCTCTGTTCTAATTAAAATAAAAATGGCGTCGCTACTCCGCTGAAATCTGAACTGGAACTAGGACTAAAGCATCTTCTTCCAAACTGATTAAAATTAAAAGAGAGCAACTGCAACTCTTCTTCTTCTTTAATCCAATCATGGCAAGTACAGTTATTTTCTGCTATAAACGTTAATTATGATTGTGACATGAACTGTAAATCTGAATTTGAGGTTATGTCTGTTCTGTTCTGATCTATTTTATTCTGCATCTCTTTCTTCTTTCTGTTCTATAGCCAGGCTACCACGAGCCTGCGCCAAATCTCATAAGAGATTAACGCACGAACGTTAAACTTTGGGACAAATAATGAATGATGGCATAAATGGGATATGGCTGATCTGTGACTGATTTAAGAAAAAGGACATAAGTTGTAAACTAGATTTAGATCTATGCATATTCTGTGAATTGGAAGAAGAGGAATCATTGTATGTTAACATATGACTTGAGACTTTGACATAACGCATATTTTGAATTAAGATCTGTTATAATTTAAAGTTCTAGATTGTTGGGCATATTGTTTATATAACAATTCATGATTTGGGATAAAAAGAGAATATGACTTAGGTGAAGATCTATATTAAGATTTGATAACTACTAAATGTGAATAACACCTAAGTGGGAGATTTTTGAATGTATGACATGCATTGAGATCGATGGCTATATTTGGTATAATTTATATGTGAATCTCTTGTACTAGGCAAGTTTAACTAAAATTTGAGACATGTGTAATATGGTGAATTATGACCATAATCTGTGCCATGTAAATTCAATGCAAACATGGGGTATATGATCACATTGTGAACCATGACAACTATTTAGGCATACAAACTTAGGATGAGTTTACAATTAGGCAAGATATGTTGATGAAACTTTAAGGAATGATTAGTTCTGTTATATTGCCAAATCTGCTAGTTCTGTTATGTTGACTAATGTGCTAGTTCTGTTATATTTCCTAATTTGCTAGTTCTGCTACATTGCCTAATCTGCTAGATTTGTTCATCTGCTAAATCTGTCATCTGCTAAGTCTGCTGAAAATGCCTAATCTGATATATGCTAAACCTGCTAAATTGCTTAATCTGCTAAATCCGTTAAGTCGCCTAATCTGCGAAATCTGTTATCTTCCATATCTGTTGAGTTGATATATTTAGTCTGTTATTGACATAATCTGAATTAGCTATAGTTATGAATAATTGACATGTATATTAGGCATGGGCATAAATGGTAAATTATTAATTTATTGGCCGCAAAGATAAACATGGCTAACTCGAGGTTGGAATGAGTTTGCGGCGTAATTCTGCCCGGAACCGCCCGGCACATCCAGTGGCCGCAAACAATAGGTTCTAATGTGAGAAATTAGTCATAACGTGCTTGAAACCCGAGGTTAGACTCAGTTTGTGGCAGAAACCTGCCCGGAACCAACCGACCTAACCAGTAGCCGCAAACGGTCAGTCTAATGTGAGAGGTCTGGGCATTAATATTTAATTAATGAAAATCTGGATAAATATGATGTCTAAAACATGTTGGGTGGATAGGGTTAAACCAACTAGACTGATGAAATTAATAAACCCATTTCATGAATCTGTAGGCCCAATACAATGTTAGACAATCTGTAAGTCTGTTAATCTGTAACCGGTAAATCTGTAAGTCTGTTAAATCCATATATCAGATCCGTTAGTCTAAAAACTTGTCTAAGCTGTGAACTGGTTGATCTGAATTCTGTATGTCTGAACTTGTAAACAAGTTAATCTGAAACCTGTTAGTCTGGGGACACAAGGTTAGGAGGGAAATTACTTGTGTCATCTGTTGGTTGGGACCCGTATTAGTCAGTAACCCTTTCTGGTATCAAAACTTTGACCCAACAGTAGGTAGGGTCCGGGTGCGCTTGCTGAACTAATTATAAGTGGTTCATTCTGATAATGGCGAGGGGTGTTGATGGTGCGTTCCAACCGGGTCATGTGCGTGCATGGATCCCAGTCTGCCTCTGAGGATGTAAGACGCTGTGACATCTGTAAATAGGCCTGTGCCAATTGGTTGTCACTTTAGGGAGTGATACACCCTATTGTGGAGCCGACACAGGGTATTTATGTATTAGGGAGCCGATTGCTTGGGGTGGGGTTTTAGGGTACACTTAGTTCTGTCTGTTTCTGTTGGTACCGTCTCTTTCTGTTGGGTGGCAACACCTGTCTGCGTGGTACCGTCTGTTCGGGTGGTAAATGCCCATTTACTAGTGTACACCTAATTCTACATTCTGTTTCCGTAGGATTAATCTGTCTGTTTCTGTTCGGGTGGTAAAGGCCCATTATTAATATTCTGTTTCTGTCTGTTTCTGTTCGGGCGGTGAAGGCCCATTATCAGCATTCTGCTTCTGTCTATTTCTGTTCGGGTGGTAAAGGCCCATTATTAGCGTTCCATTTCTGTGGAAATTAATTTATTCCTGTTTCTGCTTCGGTTTAGACATTAGGGTGACACCTAATCCTGTTATACTAGTATTAGTGCAGAGAAATGAAAAGTAATATTATTCTTTTTCTTCTGTTTAACCTAAGTACATTTGCTACTCCTGTTACTATTATCTCTCATCCATTTTTATTTGCATGCCATGATTATTATTATCTGTTCATATGCTGAAAGTCACTGGACTTGCCAGACTTTATGTCTGACCTTGCTTGTTTTCGCCCCTTTTCTTCCGTTTCCCCCCAGGTTTTCCAAGGAAGAAACACTTTAGCTTGATCCGGATTTCTTCTGCTTGAAGTATTTAGGGTGCTTAAGGTATGGCTTGACTCCTTATGGCAGCTTCTGAGGGGATTATGGTTTAAAAGTTTTGTACTCTGATGATTTTCTGAACAAGACTGATATTTATGTACTTGAGTTTTTGGTAAAGATGTAACCACACTGATTTATGTTTTTCCGCTGTAATAAAGTTATAATTTCTCAAGTATTGTTTATCTGTCTTGTAAATTTCTGTTCTGTCTGCTAAAATGCTCCACCAAAGTTAAGGCATTCCCTTTGTGAGTGACCTTAATGGAGGTGGGGTGTTACATCTAGTCTTGTTTACCTATCTTGGTATGCCTATTTTATTCATATTTGAAAATCATTGGAACTTGCCAGACTTTATGTCCGACCCATTTGTTTTTTCTTCTTCTTCCTTCCCCCCTTAGGTCCTTAGAGTGGAAGCACTCCTCAGAGATTAGGATTTTCTCTTTCTTGGATCTGGACTTTTTGAGATGTACCTTTTTGACTTGCTCTCTACTCTCTTATGGCTTGCAATGAGAGATATGATTTTGTGTTTCCTGAAATTTTTTTTATGAGATGTTTTGTGAGACAGATTTAAGATACTCGATTTTGATGTAACCTTTTTGAGACTGCATTTTATTTTAGTAATGAATTGAAATTTTCTGCTGCTTATTTTGTATCTATATTGTGAATTTCTGTATTGTTTACCTAATGTGCTTCACAAAACTTAATACATTCTCTTATGATGACATTAACGGACGTGAGGTGTCATATTTGGTATTAGATTTGAAGGTTACAAGATCAGAGAAAAAGTTTTTTTTTTCAAAAACAAATATTTTCATATAAAAATCTGGTTTTGAAAAATATATCCTCTCAAGCCATATCAATATTCTCTCGACCTCTTTTTGAATCTTTTGTTTCTCCTCTTTTAAGCATGTCTGGGGCACAAAATATTCTCGAGGGCATTCGCTACTAACATGGTTCTGTATGTATCTTGAGGCTACGACACCTGCCGGAGGTCAAGGATGTGCCCCACCCCCACCTGCAGCCGCTATTGCTCCACCTCAACGAGTAGATAACTTTTCTAAGTTATGTAAAGACTTTAGTGCTATGGGAGGAAAACCATTCCAAGGTACAGAGAGCTTTGTTAAAGCACAAAATTGGCTAAGAGAAATGGAGAACGTGTTTGTTCTTTTTGAGATTGATGATAGAAGGAAGATACAGTTGGCTGCATGGAATATAAAAGATGAAGCTTCTTACTAGTGGGAAGTAATGCAGGCAGAACAACTAGTAGTTACTTGGGATGATTTCAAATAGAGATTCGAGATGAAGTTTTTATCTTAAGAAGAAGGAGAATTACATACGGAGAGATTCTTTGCTTTGAAACAAGGGGACATGTCATTTAAGGATTATGTGAATAAGTTCAATCAACTGGCGAGATTTGGTTTGGACTTGGTGAATATGCCCCCACAATAAGGCTCTTAGATTTGCTAGATTGTTGAATCAACCTCTCTAAGTACTTGCTTTATCTCATATACCAATGGGAGCGACTTTGAAAGGATGGTTGATATGACTCTTATGCATGAAGATGGCAAGGATAGAAAGACATTAAGACCGAGGAGACACAAGCTAAGGGCGAGAAACAGAAATGGTGGCCCGAGAAAGGAAAGCAAAAGAAAGAGAAAGGAGGAAAGCCTGGCAAAGCTCAGATCAAGATGGATATCAAGTGTCATGGTTGCGGATCTATGGGTCATTTTGTGAAGGACTACAGAAAGGCAAAGAAAGCATGCTTTAATTGTGGACATGTGGGACACTTAACTAAGCAATGCCCGAGCAAACAAGGACAAGGAGAAGGAACTTCTAAATAAGTGCATGCTCTTGAAGCTAGTGGACCTGATCGAGGTAGGAATCACGGTTGAAGGTTTGATTTCCCTTTTTGACGATCATGTTCAAACCCTGTTTGATTCTGGCACTTCACATTCATTTATATCTAGTTATTTAGTCTGCACCTTAATACTAATATAGTCTCTGATCCCGTAGTGGTCTCAAACCCCATAGGAGGTATGACTAACTTATCCATGATATGTAGGGATTTGACGATTTCTATCTTAGGAATCGAATTTGAATGCGACACACACGTGTTGGGCTTTATGGCCCATGGTTTGATTCTAGGCATGGATTGGCTAGCCTTGTATGGGCCATCCTTGATTGTGAAAAGAGTGTAGTTAGACTTCTTACTTGTTATGGTAAAACTCTCGAAATTCCTGCGACCCACGGGGGTTGGTGATGCTCAGTTTTCTAGAGTTGCTTGATACATCTGTTGATGATTTGCGATCAGCGCCTATAGTCAGAGATAACCCGGATGTGTTTGAGGAGGTTATGGAACTACCTCCAAAGCATGAGATAAACTTCCAGATTTACCTGGTAGAGAATACGAAGCCAGTTGCTCTACCAGTGCTCTACATGGCTCCTAGGTAAAGGAGGGAGCTCAACATGCAAGTAGGAGAGTTACTCGAGAAAGATTTTATTAGGTAAAGTGTTTCAAAATGGGGAGCTTCAGTCGTCTTTGCAACTAAGGAAGATGGCTCAATTCGTCTGTGTGTGGATTATAGGGAGATGAATAAGCTCACCAAGAGGAATAGGCCTACTACCAAGGATTGACGACCTGTTTGATCAGCTAGTGGGTGCATCAATTTTCTCGCAGACGGATTTGGCTATGGGGTTTCATCAGTTGAGGGTGGTAGAGGACATCATTGATAAGACTGCATTCAGAACACTAGACGGTTTCTTCGAGTGGCTGGTTATGCCTTTTGGGCTAACCAATGCACCCGCCTATTTTGTTGACTTGATGAATAGGGTATTTAGGTATTTTTTGAACAAGTTCACTGTGGTCTTTGTGGATGAATTTGGTTTTTCTCAAAGAATGAAGAGGAGCATGTCGTACACTTAGGTTAGGTTCTACGCACTTTTAGGTCGCATCAGCTCAAGGCAAAGTTTTCTAAGTGTCACTTTTGGAGAAAGAAAGTAAGGCTCCTAGGGCATGTGGTCTCCAAAGACGGGATAGTAGTGGACTCCACTAAAGTCGTCGCAATTCAAGATTGGAGGGATCCAAAGAATGCGACCGAGTGAGAAGTTTTCCAGGGTTGGCGGGGAATTATAGGAAGTTTATCAAGGACTTTGCAAGGGTATCGACCCCACTCACCCGATTGATGAAGAAGAACTTGGCTTCTTCGCGGAGCAATGATTGCGAAGATGCCTTTTATAGTTTGAAGAGGGATCTGACAATAGCCCCAATTATGACTCTCCCAGATGGAAGCAAGATGTTCACAATTTACACAGATGCTTGTGGCATAGGGCTTTGTGTCATTCTAATGCAAGAGGGAATGGTAGTATGCTTTGGTAGCTGATAGTTGAGGGTTCATGAGAAGAAATACCCTACCCATGATCTAGAGTTGGTTGCAATATTGTTTGCATTGAAGTCTTGGCGACAATATGTACTTGGGGAAAGATTTGAGCTATATACAGATCATAGGTCGCTCAAATAGTTGTTCTCCCAGAAAAATCTCAGCCTAAGGCAACAACGGTGGATAGAGTTCCTAGCGTCCTATGACTTCGAGATAGCTTATACCCCGGGCAAAGGTAATTTAGTGGTGGAAGCTTTGAGTAGGCAAAGGATGACTTTGAGTCCTCTATTCGTAGAAAGGCGGAGCTTGGAGTACATATCGACCTTTGATTTAAGCCATCTACGAATTTCACATTGGGATTGTTAGCATCATTGGAAGTGCGACCTACTCTATTAGAGCATATTGGATCTATGCCGCGGGAGGACCAGAAAATATCAAACATCTTAGACAGGCTTGGTTGAGGAGAGACTTCTAGTCACCTTGCTAGATATACAATGGACGATACAGGGTGGCTAAGACGAGGGTGGAAGGCTATGTGTCCCTAAGATTGGTGAATTGCTAAAAGCAGTGCATGAGGGAGCTCATTATTCTCGGATGACTATCCATCCGGGCAGTGACAAAATGTATCGAGACATGAAGAGAGTTTTCTTTTAGACTGGCATAAAGAAGGATGTGGCAGAAATTGTAGCTCGATGCTTGACTTGTCAGCGAGTAAAGGCTGAATTAAGGAAACCTAGTGGATTACTTCAGCCCATAGAAGTCCCACAATGAAAGTGGGAGAGTGTCTCTATGAATTTCATCAATGGATTGCCTCGATCAAGGAAGGGCAATACAAGCATTTGGGTGATAGTAGATAGACTTACGAAGAGTGCTCAATATAATCCTATTAAGAGTAGCGAACGATAACCTTGCTAGCATCAGTATATCTTCGAGAGATAGTCTAACTGCATGGGGTACCTTCGAGTATAGTAAGCGACCGCGACACAATACTTACTAGTGAGTTTTGCAAGAGATTTCAAGAGGCGTTAGGTACACAGCTACGTTTGAGCATGATATACCACCCTTAGACAGATGGACAGACTGAGAGGGTGAATAGAGTTCTTAAGGATCTTGTGACGGCCCGCCCCGCACCAGCCTGCATTTCCTCCGAAAGTGCGCTGTACACATGCCCAGCTAGCACAGAACGGTCGTCAGAAGAAAAGAAAGAAGGGAATTGAACTAATCAAGGAACCTGTAGAATGTCTCACAGCGCATGGAATAAAATATATTAACAACATACTTGACATAAAACAGGTGAGACAGTGCATGAGCTGATAACTAAAATCAACATCAATCATCAGTGCAGCGGAAATCCATATACAGCTTATTACAATATCCAAATTTACTGTCTCTAAACAAAAGAAAGCTAAAGTAGAAGATGCACCACCAATGCCCAAGCAGTGATCTTCAACAACACAGGGAGAATATTATATATATTACGTGGAAGCCTCCTGCTCGTCTCCGGATCATCTACCCGTGCATCACCAGCTAACCTGTCTCTAGTCTGCTCGTGTGAGCACCCAGAGTAATAAGAGGAGACATAAAACTCTGGGTCAGACATAAAGCCTGGTATGAGCGATAAGCATCTAAACAGAATAATAACAGGTATACTAAACCATACCTTAACCTGGACCTGCAACCAAAGAGTTAGTACCACATACCGTACAATGCTCTAAGGTGCCATAATAAATAGTGTAAGAATACGGGGTTGGGGTGTGCATGTCACAATGATAGCAAACAAATCATCCATGGCAACCATCCTCACATCTCTCACTCAGTGCGTAAAGCGTACGACATCTACCACTTTGGAACACTAGACAAACTGAGGTAACGACGAATCCCGCCTTGTAGAAACCCTGCTATGACCAAGCTAAACATATGGAGTCATGACCAAACATTTCAATGACCCACTTCATTGGTTGTAGCCCTTGGTTCTACCGATGCCATAATGGCCCTGAATCCGCCTTCGTACCTCCTACCATAGTGGTCCAAAGCTATAGACATCGATAACCCCTTAACACTCGTCCCGCAGCAAAGCCCAATCATGAAGCGAACTCGTTGATTCCCATCTGGATCTTGAGCTCTAGCTTCCTATTTGGACTACCTTTGCATCTCGGGTTTTGGTCATCATCTTCATCCGGATCGGTCTTCATTCAGTTCGTAGCCTCCTGGTCCGGTTCGTAATCCAGCTCGTGGTCATCACTGTCGGATCGTGAGTAACCTCCTCCCCAGCTCGGATCGTGGTACACTCTCCAGGTCGGGTCGCCATCGTCGGATCGTGCTCCACCTCGGATCTGTTCGCGGATCGCACCGCCTTCACCATGTCGGATCGGATCGAGGCACTCCCACCGGTTCGGGTCGTGCTCCATAGCTTGTGGCGCTTCCCTTCGGTCGTGGATGCACATCGATTCGGATTGTGAACTTCTGAAGTGGATCGGTTCGTGGTCACCATCCATAGGCGGATCGGTTCGTGGTCCATCAGTACGTGGCGATCGGAGCTGCGATCGGGTCGGTTCGCATAGCGTAAGGGGCGATCCGATCCGGTGTATTTCCTGCACTTCGTTCCAGCAACTGTTTTTCGCCATTCGACGGCATTTTTGACCAAACTAACACTTCTAGACAATCACAAAACATATCATACAGTCATAACAACATATAGTATCGACTACAAACACCCAAAACATAAATCATAGCATGTAAAACGGATCAAACATGGCCAAATTCCCAAATTTCCCCTTAAGCATGTTAGAGCAAAACTGATGGTAAGGTTAACAAAACTTCATCAAATTAAACCAAATTTCTACCAGAAGCATAAAATATTATTTTCAAATTTCTAAATATTTTTCCAGAATTTATTAGTGTATAAATTCGCTAATCTTCACTAATTACCCTTAATTACCGTAATTAGTGCAAAAACTATGCAAATCACTCACCTTTGCCACAATAAAACTTTCAGATCTGAAGTGAACCTCTGATTTGCACGAATTCCAATATATAACAGCAGCTCTACCTCGGTCCTTGTGCTAATCCTCCTTGATTTGATGCCTCTAAGCCTTAATCCTTGAATAGGAAGTGATTTTGGGTGTTTTAGAGAGATTTAGAGAGTGGAGTCCATGGCTAGGTCAAGAGAGATGGAAAGTGACGGCTGAAAAATGAGAAAAAGGTACTCTCCAAACCCTAACAGCCCTTTTAAACTCCTAATCCCGAAATTCCCCTTTGGGCTTAGCTGCTAATCACCCGGTTAAGCCCAATTAAGCTGTTTTTCACCATCTGAAACTTGTTTCAGTCATATCTCCCAAACGGTAAGTCCGTTTGGCTAATGTGACCACTCTACGGAAAGAGAAACCATCATTCGGAGCCAATGGAAGTGGATTCAGGTCAAAATTCTTTTCCAGTCAAAAGTTATGGCCAAAACAGTGCCAACTAGGGGTAAAATGGTCATTTAAAAATCGGGAAAAATCATGAACATGGGAAATGACCCCAATAGCCGTCCCCCAAAGTTACATGACCATACGACTTCGTATGAGAAAGAAATAAATATTCTACGATCCTATGATGCGTAGAATGCGGGTCGTTACACTCTCCCCCCCTTAAGAAATTTCGCCCCCGAAATTCCTTAACCCAAAACATACAAAGGATCCCGCATGCCTAACAACCACATACAACAATCAATCATGCAAAACAAGCAAACAAGTCTATCCTAGCATGCGGAAAAACTAAATCGAAGCCAAAATCTTACCAGGCAAAGAGTTCTGGGTGTGTCTTCCTAATGTTCTCCTCTGTCTCCCAAGTACAATCATTCTCGTCCTCGCCCCACTGAACCTTGACTAGCTTCACCGCCTTCCTTCGAAGTTGCTTCATGTCGTACTCGACAATACGGGCCGGCTTGCGGTTCCCAACCGCCTCGGGTTCTACTTCGAAGTCCTCTAACTGATCAGGTGAAATAGTCATATCTGAGTTGTGAACGAACTTCCTTAGTTGGGAAACATGAAATACGTTGTGAACTCCTGCCATCTTCTCTGGTAAGTCAATTCTATATGCCAAATTCCCGACTAGTTCGAGAACAGGGAATGGGCCAACGAATCTTGGTGCCAACTTGCCTCTCCTGCCAAATCGTATTACGCTCTTCAACGGAGAAATCTTGACAAACACCAAGTCGCCAACGGAGAATTTTAAGTCTCTTCTCCTCTTATCAGCATAACTCTTCTGCCTATCTTGGGCAGCCTTCATTCGTTGTTGAATGATCTTGATCTTATCTGAAGTTTCCCTCACCACATCTGGTCCAAGCATAAACTTCTCGCCAGTCTCTATCCAACATGATGGTGAGTTGCACGGTCTTCCGTACAAAGCTTCAAATGGAGCCATACCAATACTGGATTGGTAGCTATTATTATATGCAAACTCTACTAGGTGCAAATGGTCATCCCATGATCCACCAAAATCCAATATACATGCTCTCAAGAGATCTTCCAAAATACAGTTCACCCTCTCCGTCTGACCGTCGGTCTGAGGATGATAGGCGGTACTGAGATGTAACTCTGACCCTAGAGCCTCTTGTAAGCTCTTCCAAAACCCACTAGTGAACAATGGGTCTAGGTCACTCACAATGCTTTTAGGTATCCATGAAATCTCACTACCCACTTCATATACAATTCTGCTAACTTAGCTGCCGTTCTGGTCGGTTTGACTGGTATAAACCTTGCGCTTTTAGTCAATCGATCCACAATCACACAAATGCTATCATGTCCCGATCTAGTCCTTGGTAAACCATCGATGAAATCCATCGAGACTTGCTCCCATTTCCATTCGGGAATTTCTAATGGTTGCAACAACCCACTAGGCTTCTTTTGCTCGGCTTTAACTAGCAGGCAATTCATGCATTTGGATATAAACTTCCCAACGTCTCTTTTCATCCCTTCCCAGTAGTAAGTCTGCTTCATATCTCGATACATCTTGTTACCACCGGGGTGTATAGTCAGCTTTGAGTGATGACATTCTCTAAGCACTTCATCCCTCAATCCATTGACATTGGGTACAACAAGCTTTCCATTCTTTCTAAGCCATCTATCTCGATCAAGCCCATACTTGTTCATCTCCTCATCGATACCCATCTCTAACTTGGAGATGATTTCCAATAGGTTAGGATCGTCCCTCTGACTAGAGCCGATCCGTTCAATTAAAGTGGGTCTGATCGTCAAACTTGCTAATATTTCTGGATCCAATTCGCACTTTGGTATGAAATCAAAACCCGCGATATACTCCAGTTGCTTCCATTCAAGGAACATAGCCCCTAAGCTGGCATGTCTTCTACTCAATGCATCAGCCACCGCATTGCCCTTTCCCGGGGTGTATGCGATGTCAAAATCATAGGAAGCTAAGAACTCTAACCATCTCTGCTGACGGAGATTCAGATCTTTCTGAGAGAAGAGATACTTTAACGACTTATGATCTGTAAACAGCTCAAATCTTTCTCCCAAGAGATAGTGTCTCCACATCTTTAACGCGAACACGATCGCTGCCAATTCTAAATCATGGGTAGGATATCTTCTCTCGTGCGGTTTCAATTGCCGACTTGCGTAAGCTACAACCCTACCACCTTGCATCAATACAGCACCCAGTCCGGTACCACAGGCATCCGTGTATACCGTCATCTCTTCATCCCCCTTAGGAATGACTAACACTGGAGCGCTTGTCAACTTGTCCTTTAGACTTTTGAATGCATTCTCGCACCTTTCATCCCAGACAAAAGCATGATTCTTCTTGGTCAACTGGGTCAATGGTGCTGCTATCTTGGAGAAACCTTGGATAAACTTACGATAATATCCGGCTAATCCCAAGAAACTTCTTACATCTGTTGCATTCTTGGGCGTAGGCCAATCCTGTACCGTAGCCACCTTTGCCGGGTCCACGGCAATACCATTCTCTGATACAACATGGCCCAAGAACCTCACTTCTCTCTTCCAGAAGTGGCACTTAGAAAACTTTGCTTTTAATTGGTGTTTTCTCAACACCTCCATCACTACTCTTAAATGTTCCTTGTGTTCTTCCTCTGTCCTCGAATAGACCAAAATATCATCAACGAACACAAGGACAAACTTATTCAACTGATCCCTGAATACCCTATTCATAAGATCCACAAAATATGCTGGGGCATTGGTCAGCCCGAATGGCATGACCAACCACTCATAAAATCCAGACGGCGTCCGAAATGTCGTTTTAGCTATACTCTCAGCTTCCACTCTAAGCTGATGAAAACCTGTCGCGAGATCCAACTGAGAAAATACTCTCACGCCACTCAACTGATCGAACAAATCATCTATCCGCGGTAGAGGATACTTGTTATTCCTCGTTACTTTATTCAACTCGCGGTAGTCTACACACAAATGAAGGGAACCATCCGCCTTGGTAGCAAACACAACTGGTGCTCCCCATTCAGAAACACTCCTTCTGATAAATCCCTTCTTCAAAAGATCGCTGACTTGCACCTCGAGCTCTCGCTGCTCCCTTGGTGCCATACGACGAAGTGGCATCACTATAGGTCTGGCATCTTTTACCAAATCAATACGAAACTCAATCTCTCGGTGTGGTGGAAGTCCGGTCACTTCTTCGAAAACATCCGGATACTGGCCAACCACGGGCAAACCTGACAACTCACTATGCGGAATGTCGAGGGAGTTTAGAAAACTAGCCAATACCCCCTTACTGGGTAGACCACCAAACACTATCCTCCGCCCATCATCCGCTCTAGCTGTCACCAAAAAGCCCTCACAGTCTACCACCACCCCGTATCTTCGGAGCCAATCTACTCACAAAATAATGCCAAACCCAGTAAAGCCCAAAACAAAGCAATCACAAACAAACATGCATCCATGACTCGATAAGACCACATTACGACAAATCATGCTAAGGCTAGTCGAACCACCAATCGGGTTCGTCACTACTAAAGGTCTATCGACGATCTCGGGCTCCAATCCTAACCTATCTACCAGGTCACTAGATATGAAAGAACTGGAAGCTCTGGTATCAAACAAAACTCTAACAGGAACATCATAAAAGGAAAGCATACCTTGAATGACGACATTCTTTCCCTTTTCCGCCGCAGTTGGGGCATTCGACGAAGAAGGAATAGCATTAAGAGCGTAGGCTTTCACCATTTGCTTTTCTTTAGGGGGTTGCGGACACTTGTCCTTGTGATGTCCCAATTGGCCACAGTTAAAGCACTTCCTATCCGCTGGCTTGGCCCGACAATTTCTAGCATAATGGCCCTTCTTACCACAGCTGAAGCACTCAACATCTTGCTTATTTTTTTTCTTCTGGTCATCCTTAGCTTGGTTCTGCTTCCTCTTATTCTGGGAACCACCCTTGCCTCCACCACTTGCTTGTGGTTTTGGCTCTTCTGCAGATGCAACCTCAGTCTTCGACCTAGGGTAGAGACTTTCTGATCTTAACGCTTTCCCCACAATCGATTCAAACGTCTCATCGATGTGGTTAATAAGTTTTTCCCCTAAGTACTGATCCAAACCAGTTATGAATTTCTCATTCTTCTTCTCGGCAGTATCAATAAGAGATAACCCATACTTTTACAAAGTGTCGAATTCAGCAATATACTCTGAGACGGCCCTGCCATTCTGTTTGAGCTCCAAGAATTTCTTAAACAGCACTGACTTCTGAGCAGCTGGAATGAACTTCTCACTAAAGCGAGCTTTAAACTGCTCCCAAGTAATCTGATCTTCGGGAGTAGCTGCCTTTATAGCATTCCACCAATTCATTGCCCGCCCTTGCAGCTGACGGGACGCTAGCTTTCTCTTCATCGCATCCTCGATACCCAAATCCTCGAAGATACGTTCGCAACTATCCAACCAATCCTGAACATCTGTGGCCGACTCCGTTCCGTGGAACGGCTTCCCACCAAGGCTAGTATAATCCTTATTCAGCTTGGCGAAGTCGACTCTAGGCGCCTGCACTATTGGACCACCACCATTTCCACCATTGGGAGCTTCCCTCTGCACATCTCTAAGCATCTCTCTCATGAGGTCAGTAAACATCGTCCTCATGTCAGCAGCATTCCCATTATTGGCTCCCTTACCAGTACCTCTAGTATATCGGCTCATCGTCAATCTGAAAAAGGAAACGATTAACGACTCCATAGTGGTGCTAGTGCAGTACGACTTCATCCTTATACTAGTAATAGTATATATATATATAGCTTTTAAAAACCAAAGTAATCACAAATACGCTCTCTCGTATACGTATATTATCTCTCCCTGATAACTTCCCTAGGTAAACTACGCAACCTAGAGCTCTAATACCAAGTGTGACGGCCCACCCCGCACCAGCCTGCATTTCCTCCGAAAGTGCGCTGTACACATGCCCAGCTAGCACAGAACGGTCGTCAGAAGAAAAGAAAGAAGGTAATTGAACTAATCAAGGAACCTATAGAATATCTCACAGCGCATGGAATAAAATATATTAACAACATACTTGACATAAAACAGGTGAGACAGTGCATGAGCTGATAACTAAAATCAACATCAATCATCAGTGCAGCGGAAATCCATATACAGCTTATTACAATATCCAAATTTACTGTCTCTAAACAAAAGAAAGCTAGAGTAGAAGATGCACCACCAATGCCCAAGCAGTGATCTTCAACAACACAGGGAGAATATTATATATATTACGTGGAAGCCTCCTGCTCGTCTCCGGATCATCTACCCGTGCATCACCAGCTAACCTGTCTCTAGTCTGCTCGTGTGATCACCCAGAGTAATAAGAGGAGACATAAAACTCTGGGTCAGACATAAAGCCTGGTATGAGCGATAAGCATCTAAACAGAATAATAACAGGTATACTAAACCATACCTTAACCTGGACCTGCAACCAAAGAGTTAGTACCACATACCGTACAATGCTCTAAGGTGCCATAATAAATAGTGTAAGAATACGGGGGTGGGGTGTGCATGTCACAATGATAGCAAACAAATCATCCATGGCAACCATCCTCACATCTCTCACTCAGTGCGTAAAGCGTACGACATCTACCACTTTGGAACACTAGACAAACTGAGGTAACGACGAATCCCGCCTTGTAGAAACCCTGCTATGACCAAGCTAAACATATGGAGTCATGACCAAACATTTCAATGACCCACTTCATTGGTTGTAGCCCTTGGTTCTACCGATGCCATAATGGCCCTGAATCCGCCTTCGTACCTCCTACCATAGTGGTCCAAAGCTATAGACATCGATAACCCCTTAACACTCGTCCCGCAGCAAAGCCCAATCATGAAGCGAACTCGTTGATTCCCATCTGGATCTTGAGCTCTAGCTTCCTATTTGGACTACCTTTGCATCTCGGGTTTTGGTCATCATCTTCATCCGGATCGGTCTTCATTCAGTTCGTAGCCTCCTGGTCCGGTTCGTAATCCAGCTCGTGGTCATCACTGTCGGATCGTGAGTAACCTCCTCCCCAGCTCGGATCGTGGTACACTCTCCAGGTCGGGTCGCCATCATCGGATCGTGCTCCACCTCGGATCGGTTCGCGGATCGCACCGCCTTCACCAGGTCGGATCGGATCGAGGCACTCCCACCGGTTCGGGTCGTGCTCCATAGCTTGTGGCGCTTCCCTTCGGTCGTGGATGCACATCGATTCGGATCGTGAGCTTCTGAAGTGGATCGGTTCATGGTCACCATCCATAGGCGGATCGGTTCGTGGTCCATCAGTACGTGGCGATCGGAGCTGCGATCGGGTCGGTTCGCATAGCGTAAGGGGCGATCCGATCCGGTGTATTTCCTGCACTTCGTTCCAGCAACTGTTTTTCGCCATTCGACGGCGTTTTTGACCAAACTAACACTTCTAGACAATCACAAAACATATCATACAGTCATAGCAACATATAGTATCGACTACAAACACCCAAAACATAAATCATAGCATGTAAAACGGATCAAACATGGCCAAATTCCCAAATTTCCCCTTAAGCATGTTAGAGCAAAACTGATGGTAAGGTTAACAAAACTTCATCAAATTAAACCAAATTTCTACCAGAAGCATAAAATATTATTTTCGAATTTCTAAATATTTTTCCAGAATTTATTAGTGTATAAATTCGCTAATCTTCACTAATTACCCTTAATTACCGTAATTAGTGCAAAAACTATGCAAATCACTCACCTTTGCCACAATAAAACTTTCAGATCTGAAGTGAACCTCTGATTTGCACGAATTCCAATATATAACAGCAGCTCTACCTCGGTCCTTGTGCTAATCCTCCTTGATTTGATGCCTCTAAGCCTTAATCCTTGATTAGGAAGTGATTTTGGGTGTTTTAGAGAGATTTAGAGAGTGGAGGCCATGGCTAGGTCAAGAGAGATGGAAAGTGACGGCTGAAAAATGAGAAAAAGGTACTCTCCAAACCCTAACAGCCCTTTTAAACTCCTAATCCCGAAATTCCCCTTTGGGCTTAGCTGCTAATCACCCGGTTAAGCCCAATTAAGCTGTTTTTCACCATCTGAAACTTGTTTCAGCCATATCTCCCAACCGGTAAGTCCGTTTGGCTAATGTGACCACTCTACGGAAAGAGAAACCATCATCCGGAGCCAATGGAAGTGGTTTCAGGTCAAAATTCTTTTCCAGTCAAAAGTTATGGCCAAAACAGTGCCAACTAGGGGTAAAATGGTCATTTAAAAATCGGGAAAAATCATGAACATGGGAAATGACCCCAATAGCCGTCCCCCAAAGTTACATGACCATACGACTTCGTATGAGAAAGAAATAAATATTCTACGATCCTATGATGCATAGAATGCGGGTCGTTACACTCTCCCCCCCTTAACAAATTTCGCCCCCGAAATTCCTTAACCCAAAACATACAAAGGATCCCGCATGCCTAACAACCACATACAACAATCAATCATGCAAAACAAGCAAACAAGTCTATCCTAGCATGCGGAAAAACTAAATCGAAGCCAAAATCTTACCAGGCAAAGAGTTCTGGGTGTGTCTTCCTAATGTTCTCCTCTGTCTCCCAAGTACAATCATTCTCGTCCTCGCCCCACTGAACCTTGACTAGCTTTACCGCCTTCCTTCGAAGTTGCTTCATGTCGTACTCGACAATACGGGCCGGCTTGCGGTTCCCAACCGCCTCGGGTTCTACTTCGAAGTCCTCTAACTGATCAGGTGAAATAGTCATATCTGAGTTGTGAACGAACTTCCTTAGTTGGGAAATATGAAATACGTTGTGAACTCCTGCCATCTTCTCTGGTAAGTCAATTCTATATGCCAAATTCCCGACTAGTTCGAGAACAGGGAATGGGCCAACGAATCTTGGTGCCAACTTGCCTCTCCTGCCAAATCGTATTACGCTCTTCAACGGAGAAATCTTGACAAACACCAGTCGCCAACGGAGAATTTTAAGTCTCTTCTCCTCTTATCAGCATAACTCTTCTGCCTATCTTGGGCAGCCTTCATTCGTTGTTGAATGATCTTGATCTTATCTGAAGTTTCCCTCACCACATCTGGTCCAAGCATAAACTTCTCGCCAGTCTCTATCCAACATGATGGTGAGTTGCACAGTCTTCCGTACAAAGCTTCAAACGGAGCCATACCGATACTGGATTGGTAGCTATTATTATATGCAAACTCTACTAGGTGCAAATGGTCATCCCATGATCCACCAAAATCCAATATACATGCTCTCAAGAGATCTTCCAAAATACGGTTCACCTTCTCCGTCTGACCGTCGGTCTGAGGATGATAGGCGGTACTGAGATGTAACTCTGACCCTAGAGCCTCTTGTAAGCTCTTCCAAAACCCACTAGTGAACAACGGGTCTCGGTCGCTCACAATGCTTTTAGGTACTCCATGAAATCTCACTACCCACTTCATATACAATTCTGCTAACTTAGCTGCCGTTCTGGTCGATTTGACTGGTATAAACCTTGCGCTTTTAGTCAATCGATCCACAATCACCCAAATGCTATCATGTCCCGATCTAGTCCTTGGTAAACCATCGATGAAATCCATCGAGACTTGCTCCCATTTCCATTCGGGAATTTCTAATGGTTGCAACAACCCACTAGACTTCTTTTGCTCGGCTTTAACTAGCTGGCAATTCATGCATTTGGATATAAACTTCCCAACATCTCTTTTCATCCCTTCCCAGTAGTAAGTCTGCTTCATATCTCGATACATCTTGTTACCACCGGGGCGTATAGTCAGCTTTGAGTGATGACATTCTCTAAGCACTTCATCCCTCAATCCATTGACATTGGGTACAACAAGCTTTCCATTCTTTCTAAGCCATCTATCTCGATCAAGCCCATACTTGTTCATCTCCTCATCGATACCCATCTCTAACTTGGAGATGATTTCCAATAGGTTAGGATCGTCCCTCTGACTAGAGCCGATCCGTTCAATTAAAGTGGGTCTGATCGTCAAACTTGCTAATATTTCTGGATCCAATTCGCACTTTGGTATGAAATCAAAACCCGCGATATACTCCAGTTGCTTCCATTCAAGGAACATAGCCCCTAAGCTGGCATGTCTTCTACTCAATGCATCAGCCACCGCATTGCCCTTTCCCGGGGTGTATGCGATGTCAAAATCATAGGAAGCTAAGAACTCTAACCATCTCTGCTGACGGAGATTCAGATCTTTCTGAGAGAAGAGATACTTTAACGACTTATGATCTGTAAACAGCTCAAATCTTTCTCCCAAGAGATAGTGTCTCCACATCTTTAACGCGAACACGATCGCTGCCAATTCTAAATCATGGGTTGGGTATCTTCTCTCGTGCGGTTTCAATTGCCGACTTGCGTAAGCTACAACCCTACTACCTTGCATCAATACAGCACCCAGTCCGGTACCACAGGCATCCGTGTATACCGTCATCTCTTCATCCCCCTTAGGAATGACTAACACTGGTGCGCTTGTCAACTTGTCCTTTAGACTTTTGAATGCATTCTCGCACCTTTCATCCCAGACAAAAGCTTGATTCTTCTTGGTCAACTGGGTCAATGGTGCTGCTATCTTGGAGAAACCTTGGATAAACTTACGATAATATCCGGCTAATCCCAAGAAACTTCTTACATCTGTTGCATTCTTGGGCATAGGCCAATCCTGTACCGTAGCCACCTTTGCCGGGTCCACGGCAATACCATTCTCTGATACAACATGGCCCAAGAACCTCACTTCTCTCTTCCAGAAGTGGCACTTAGAAAACTTTTCTTTTAATTGGTGTTTTCTCAACACCTCCATCACTACTCTTAAATGTTCCTTGTGTTCTTCCTCTGTCCTCGAATAGACCAAAATATCATCAACGAACACAAGGACAAACTTATTCAACTGATCCCTGAATACCCTATTCATAAGATCCACAAAATATGCTGGGGCATTGGTCAGCCCGAATGGCATGACCAACCACTCATAAAATCCAGATGGCGTCCGAAATGTCGTTTTAGCTATACTCTCAGCTTCCACTCTAAGCTGATGAAAACCTGTCGCGAGATCCAACTGAGAAAATACTCTCACGCCACTCAACTGATCGAACAAATCATCTATCCGCGGTAGAGGATACTTGTTCTTCCTCGTTACTTTATTCAACTCGCGGTAGTCTACACACAAACGAAGGGAACCATCCGCCTTGGTAGCAAACACAACTGGTTCTCCCCATTCAGAAACACTCCTTCTGATAAATCCCTTCTTCAAAAGATCGCTGACTTGCACCTCGAGCTCTCGCTGCTCCCTTGGTGCCATACGACGAAGTGGCATCACTATAGGTCTGGCATCTTTTACCAAATCAATACGAAACTCAATCTCTCGGTGTGGTGGAAGTCCGGTCACTTCTTCGAAAACATCCGGATACTGGCCAACCACGGGCAAACCTGACAACTCACTATGCGGAATGTCGAGGGAGTTTAGAAAACTAGCCAATACCCCCTTACTGGGTAGACCACCAAACACTATCCTCCGCCCATCATCCGCTCTAGCTGTCACCAAAAAGCCCTCACAGTCTACCACCACCCCGTATCTTCGGAGCCAATCTACTCCCAAAATAATGCCAAACCCAGTAAAGCCCAAAACAAAGCAATCACAAACAAACATGCATCCATGACTCGATAAGACCACATTACGACAAATCATGCTAAGGCTAGTCGAACCACCAATCGGGTTCATCACTACTAAAGGTCTATCGACGATCTCGGGCTCCAATCCTAACCTATCTACCAGGTCACTAGATATGAAAGAACTGGAAGCTCCGATATCAAACAAAACTCTAACAGGAACATCATAAACGGAAAGCATACCTTGAATGACGACATTCTTTCCCTTTTCCGCCGCAGTTGGGGCATTCGACGAAGAAGGAATAGCATTAAGAGCGTAGGCTTTCACCGTTTGCTTTTCTTTAGGGGGTTGCGGACACTTGTCCTTGTGATGTCCCAATTGGCCACAGTTAAAGCACTTCCTATCCGCTGGCTTGGCCCGACAATTTCTAGCATAATGGCCCTTCTTACCACAGCTGAAGCACTCAACATCTTGCTTATTTTTTTTCTTCTGGTCATCCTTAGCTTGGTTCTGCTTCCTCTTATTCTGGGAACCACCCTTGCCTCCACCACTTGCTTGTGGTTTTGGCTCTTCTGCAGATGCAACCTCAGTCTTCGACCTAGGGTAGAGACTTTCTGATCTTAACGCTTTCCCCACAATCGATTCAAACGTCTCATCGATGTGGTTAATAAGTTTTTCCCCCAAGTACTGATCCAAACCAGTTATGAATTTCTCATTCTTCTTCTCGGCAGTATAATTAAGAGATAACCCATACTTTTACAAAGTGTCGAATTCAGCAATATACTCTGAGACGGCCCTGCCATTCTGTTTGAGCTCCAAGAATTTCTTAAACAGCACTGACTTCTGAGCAGCTGGAATGAACTTCTCACTAAAGCGAGCTTTAAACTGCTCCCAAGTAATTTGATCTTCGGGAGTAGCTGCCTTTATAGCATTCCACCAATTCATTGCCCGCCCTTGCAGCTGACGGGACGCTAGCTTTCTCTTCATCGCATCCTCGATACCCAAATCCTCGAAGATACGTTCGCAACTATCCAACCAATCCTGAACATCTGTGGCCGACTCCATTCCATGGAACGGCTTCCCACCAAGGCTAGTATAATCCTTATTCAGCTTGGCGAAGTCGACTCTAGGCGCCTGCACTATTGGACCACCACCATTTCCACCATTGGGAGCTGCCCTCTGCACATCTCTAAGCATCTCTCTCATGAGGTCAGTAAACATCGTCCTCATGTCAGCAGCATTCCCATTATTGGCTCCCTTACCAGTACCTCTAGTATATCGGCTCATCGTCAATCTGAAAAAGGAAACGATTAACGAGTCCATAGTGGTGCTAGTGCAGTACGACTTCATCCTTATACTAGTAATAGTATATATATATATAGCTTTAAAAACCAAAGTAATCACAAATACGCTCTCTCGTATACGTATATTATCTCTCCCTGATAACTTCCCTAGGTTAACTACGCAACCTAGAGCTCTAATACCAAGTGTGACGGCCCGCCCCGCACCAGCCTGCATTTCCTCCGAAAGTGCGCTGTACACATGCCCAGCTAGCACAGAACGGTCGTCAGAAGAAAAGAAAGAAGGGAATTGAACTAATCAAGGAACCTATAGAATGTCTCACAGCGCATGGAATAAAATATATTAACAACATACTTGACATAAAACAGGTGAGACAGTGCATGAGCTGATAACTAAAATCAACATCAATCATCAGTGCAGCGGAAATCCATATACAGCTTATTACAATATCCAAATTTACTGTCTCTAAACAAAAGAAAGCTAGAGTAGAAGATGCACCACCAATGCCCAAGCAGTGATCTTCAACAACACAGGGAGAATATTATATATATTACGTGGAAGCCTCCTGCTCGTCTCCGGATCATCTACCCGTGCATCACCAGCTAACCTGTCTCTAGTCTGCTCGTGTGAGCACCCAGAGTAATAAGAGGAGACATAAAACTCTGGGTCAGACATAAAGCCTGGTATGAGCGATAAGCATCTAAACAGAATAATAACAGGTATACTAAACCATACCTGAACCTGGACCTGCAACCAAAGAGTTAGTACCACATATCGTACAATGCTCTAAGGTTCCATAATAAATAGTGTAAGAATACGGGGGTGGGGTGTGCATGTCACAATGATAGCAAACAAATCATCCATGGCAACCATCCTCACATCTCCCACTTAGTGCGTAAAGCGTACGACATCTACCACTTTGGAACACTAGACAAACTGAGGTAACGACGAATCCCGCCTTGTAGAAACCCTGCTATGACCAAGCTAAACATATGGAGTCATGACCAAACATCTCAATGACCCACTTCATTGGTTGTAGCCCTTGGTTCTACCGATGCCATAATGGCCCTGAATTCGCCTTCGTACCTCCTACCATAGTGGTCCAAAGCTATAGACATCGATAACCCCTTAACACTCGTCCCGCAGCAAAGCCCAATCATGAAGCGAACTCGTTGATTCCCATCTGGATCTTGAGCTCTAGCTTCCTATTTGGACTACCTTTGCATCTCGGGTTTTGGTCATCATCTTCATCCGGATCGGTCTTCATTCAGTTCGTAGCCTCCTGGTCCGGTTCGTAATCCAGCTCGTGGTCATCACTGTCGGATCGTGAGTAACCTCCTCCGCAGCTCGGATCGTGGTACACTCTCCAGGTCGGGTCGCCATCGTCGGATCGTGCTCCACCTCGGATCGGTTCGCGGATCGCACCGCCTTCACCAGGTCGGATCGGATCGAGGCACTCCCACCGGTTCGGGTCGTGCTCCATAGCTTGTGGCGCTTCCCTTCGGTCGTGGATGCACATCGATTCGGATCGTGAGCTTCTGAAGTGGATCGGTTCGTGGTCACCATCCATAGGCGGATCGGTTCGTGGTCCATCAGTACGTGGCGATCGGAGCTGCGATCGGGTCGTTCGCATAGCGTAAGGGGCGATCCGATCCGGTGTATTTCCTGCACTTCGTTCCAGCAACTGTTTTTCGCCATTCGACGGCGTTTTTGACCAAACTAACACTTCTAGACAATCACAAAACATATCATACAGTCATAGCAACATATAGTATCGACTACAAACACCCAAAACATAAATCATAGCATGTAAAATGGATCAAACATGGCCAAATTCCCAAATTTCCCCTTAAGCATGTTAGACAAAACTGATGGTAAGGTTAACAAAACTTCATCAAACTAAACCAAATTTCTACCAGAAGCATAAAATATTATTTTCGAATTTCTAAATATTTTTCCAGAATTTATTAGTGTATAAATTCGCTAATCTTCACTAATTACCCTTAATTACCGTAATTAGTACAAAAACTATGCAAATCACTCACCTTTGCCACAATAAAACTTTCAGATCTGAAGTGAACCTCTGATTTGCACGAATTCCAATATATAACAGCATCTCTACCTCGGTCCTTGTGCTAATCCTCCTTGATTTGATGCCTCTAAGCCTTAATCCTTGATTAGGAAGTGATTTTGGGTGTTTTAGAGAGATTTAGAGAGTGGAGGCCATGGCTAGGTCAAGAGAGATGGAAAGTGACGGCTGAAAAATGAGAAAAAGGTACTCTCCAAACCCTAACAGCCCTTTTAAACTCCTAATCCCGAAATTCCCCTTTGGGCTTAGCTGCTAATCACCCGGTTAAGCCCAATTAAGTTGTTTTTCACCATCTGAAACTTGTTTCAGCCATATCTCCCAACCGGTAAGTCCGTTTGGCTAATGTGACCACTCTACGAAAAGAGAAACCATCATCCGGAGCCAATGGAAGTGGTTTCAGGTCAAAATTCTTTTCCAGTCAAAAGTTATGGCCAAAACAGTGCCAACTAGGGGTAAAATGGTCATTTAAAAATCGGGAAAAATCATGAACATGGGAAATGACCCCAATAGCCGTCCCCCAAAGTTACATGACCATACGACTTCGTATGAGAAAGAAATAAATATTCTACGATCCTATGATGCGTAGAATGCGGGTCGTTACAGATCTCCTATGACTGTGTATCCTAGATTTTGGAGGGACTTGGGAGGAGTATCTCTGAAACACCCCACCTCCGTTAAGGTCACTTACA
This sequence comes from Allium sativum, assembly GCA_030737875.1. NCBI lineage: Eukaryota > Viridiplantae > Streptophyta > Magnoliopsida > Asparagales > Amaryllidaceae > Allium > Allium sativum. The sequence continues at coordinate 843,115,938 of CM060926.1, forward strand.
AAGGGAATGCATTAACTTTGGTGAAGCATTTTAGGTAAAAGGCACAGATAATTTACAAGACAGACATATAAACAGCGGAAAAATAAAATCATTTCATAAATAGCGTGGTTCAGTCAAAACATTACAAGCATTGTCTCAAAACCCAACTTATAAATTATTACAATAGAACATCTTTCTTGATTTAAAAATCCAAGTACATAAAGAAGCATAAAACAGTAGTAAAGCAGCATAAATTCCCAATAAGAGTGTAACCACTGCCATAGCCCAAGAAAAGAGAATCCAAGCAATACATCTTTTCTCTTCAAGCTGGAAAAGTTCTGCACAATGCTGAAGTATTCCCTCCCTGCGGACCTTGGGGGGGGGGGAACGGAAGAAAAGAAGGCGAAAGAAAACGGGTCAGACATAAGTCTGGTAAGTCTAGTGATTATTCAGCATGTAAATAGGTAAATAACTGGATATAGGACAATACCATAGAAATAAGATAACGATGAGGAAAGATAAACTGAATATATCATCGCACTCATTTCCATTTTTCTGCACCTACTAACAAATGTTTCACCAAATCATGTGTTCATAACAAAGTGATCCCCTTTCTGATCGGCTCGTACTCGCATGCATTTCTTACTTGTGTCATTCGGCTCCGCTCATATGTAGATACCTGTGCTGGCCCCATCATGGGGTGTATCAATTCCCATGATGGCAACCCGACATAAATTCTAGATGCACAGTGTATACTACTAATGCCCAGTGCCCACTTTTCCACTCCGGAGTACGTGCACGTCCATACTCCGCCAGAACTACACTACTGCACCACCTACCGCTATTTTGACCACTTATGATCAGCCCAGTAATCGTGCCCCACCCTGCCTAGTTCAGGGTACCATGATACATCCATGTGGTTTACTGCTGAAATGAGTCCTCGTTACTAGGGTTTCCTAATCAACATGTTATAATGGTTAAGTGTTCTTAAATTTACCTAACCCCACCCATCTGTTTAATTAACATCTTGTATTGGTTAAGTGTTACCTTGATTAACTTAACCCTACCATTCTTAGCCTGTATGTTCCTTAGCTTTAATTCATTCATTAAAGCACCAACCTTTCACATTAGATCTATATTGTTGCGGTTGCTGGATGTGCCGGGCGGTTCCGGGCAGTCTTGCACCGCAACTCAATCTAACCTCGGGTTTTTGGGCTTAATGCGCTAAACTATCACATTAGATCTATATTGTTGCGGTAGCTGGATGTGCCGGGTGGTTCTGGGCAGTTTTACACCGCAACTCAATCTAACCTCGGGTTAGGCATATTCATATTTAGCCAATTTACATATTTATCATATGTGTCCAAATCTATGTGTCAAATTTTCCCCAAGTCTAGCCAATACAAGTTTATGCTACATTCCCATGCTATGCCCAAAATTTTCTAAATTAAATTATACCCAATTTTCCCCGTGTATAATCGCACGTACAACGAGACTCAATTTAAGTTCCGAATGAACTTAGTATTCACAAAAGCAAGTAAAAAGGGGAGGAATAGAGAAGAAGCATAAGAATTGACATAAGGAAAAATAGGCATGTAAAGATGTACCAAATTCAAGAATCATGTTTCAATGTTGTACATTAACAATATGTGTAGACAAGCAAAGCAATTCACACCATAGTTATAAAGATTAGATAGAATTGGACTTAAGAGAATTACTAATTTAATGTACAACATGATAAGTCCCATTTTATAATCATAATAGTCTCCTTGGCATAGGTTGTACAACGTGAAAAGTTCCATCCTATCAATCACAACAGTTTCACAGGCATGATAGGTTCATTTATGTCAGTCCAACAGTCTCATAGGCATGATAGGTTATATTATGTCAGTCCAACAGTCTCATAGGCATGATAGGTTTTATTATGTCAGTCCAACAGTATCATAGGCATGGTAGGTTTTATTATGTTTGTCCAAAAGTCTCATAGTCATGATTGGTGTCATTACATCAATCGCAATAGTCTCATATGCATAAGCAATTTAGATTAGAGAAAAGGATAGGCACGAATCAGAATTAGGCATCGTTCTAGATCCGATTATTACAGTCATGATTTCTATTAGATGTTTAAATCTGAATAATAACTGAACTTACAGAAAAAGGACGGATCTTGTACTCTGGAATCTGATTTCTGAATTTGAAAAGCCATCCTTTGATGTAGACGTTTGATTGGAAGTTCTTCTAATCGATTACTAGTTTGGATTTTATTTTCTAGTTAGGAGAAGATGAAGTAGGCTAGCTAGCTTATAGACGAACAACATGATGACACCATAGTCTTAGGGTTATGAGGTTAGGGTCTAGGTTTGGCTACATATATATAGATGTCTAGGATTAATTATAGCCTTTAGATTAGTCTTGGAGAAATCGGAGCCGTTAAACCAAAGATATGTGTCATCCAACCAGTCATAGCTCGACACATAAGCCCTAACACCTCAGAAATTAGTCATTGGCCAATCAGAGAAGGCCATATTAGCTCAGGACTACAGAAATTCGTCACAGGAAGCAAATCTCAAAGGGGTCGCCTCCCTACAGGGGGGTCGACACCTATGTCGACACCCTATAGAAGGCTCGACACCTATGTCGACTCCCACGGGGGGGTCGACACCCCTGGGCGGGAAATTTCCCGCCCAGCCGTTCTGGCCGAATTTTTGAATTTCAAACTGGATTTATTATTTAATAATTATTTTGTGTTTATTCATGAAATCTTCTGAACTCCATAACTTCTTCATACGGAGTCCGATTCACGCAAATTCGGACTCTATCTCAAGCAAAATTCTAAGACGAATGCAATGGCGTAACCCATTTCCCTTAATTCTTCTTCTAAAAATTAAGTGTTCTTAGATTTGTTAATTTTAATATTCACAGAAAATACGGGGTGTTATATTCTCCCCTCCTTAAAGGATTTCATTCCCAAAATCTCTAAGTTAAAAAGAATGTATCCTAACATCCAACATCCATATACTCAACCATCATTCACAAGCATCCATTGTCCTTAAAAGATTTCTGATGTTTTCATGATCACATGCATAGTGTGTGTATATGTCCTTATCTAATAGAAAATCAGGCGGTCTATTGATTCAGTTGACCTCCTTAATGTGAATCATGTCAGTGTTATGAGTCCATCATGTATGAAATTATTCCTAATCGTATTTTGTAACTTCTACACGAGTGCACAATCATTCATACAAATGCAACGTTCACATGATAACACATCAAGTTTCAATCCATATATAAATACATATACGCATATGCAATATTAAAGTGACTGAGCCGATCTAGTACCTACTATGTGTGTGTGTGTATGCATCCACGAGCAACCACTAGCAACCACTTGCAACCATCAACCATAACATGTTTCAAATACATGTTTACATCCATTAGTTTCTACCTAAGGATCAAGAATAGGACCGAGGAGACATACTTAAGAGATAGATACAAGCATGCATAAACTTATGGAAAAAGAGATCAAGGATGTAACCTCAAAAAGATAAGGGTAGGCTGCACATATCTTGTCCTAAATCTCCCAAGTTGCGTATTCCTCAGCATCACTCCATTGTACTTTAACTAGCTTAACTTCACGATTGCGTAGCCTTTTAACTATTGTACCTAAGATACGAGTTGGAACTCTTCTCATCGTTGCTTCTCGCTCCACTTCTACTTCCTCTAATATGCTTGGCTCTACAACTTCTGCAGACTCATGTAAGCACTTTCGTAGATAAGAGACATGAAAGACATTATGTACTCCAGCCAATCTTTCGGGCATCTCTACTTTATAAGCTATCTTCCCAATCCTCTCAATGATAGGAAATGGCCCTACAAATCTTGGTGCCAATTTTCCTACGGACTCAAAGCGAACGACATTCCTCAAAGGAGATACTTTAAGAAAAACTTTGTCCCCAACCTCAAACTCAAGGTCGGTCCTTCTTTTATCAGCGTAGGACTTCTGTCTATCCTGTGCGGTCTTCATTCGTATTCATATCTAGTGCACCTTCTCTGAAGTTTCTCTGATCATGTCAGGCCCAAGTACGAGCTTGTCTGTAGACTCCCACCAACAAGTTGGTGATCGTCATGGTCTTCCATATAAAGCCTCAAAGGGTGCCATGCCTATGGTGGCTTGGTAGCTATTGTTGTAGGCAAACTCCACCAAAGGAAGATGATCCTTCCATGTTCCTCCAAAATCAAGAATGCACAATCTCAAAAGATCCTCTAATACTCTGTTCACCCTTTCCGTCTGACCATCGGTTTGAGGGTGGTAGGAAGTTCTTAAGCATAGCTATGTGTTGATTCAAGAAATTCATGGCATTTTGATCAATGACAAGGAAAAGTTTCAAGATTGACAAAAAGAAGAGATTCAATGGTATTGAAAGTTAGAGGTTGATTATTTATTAATTTAGTTGTGTTAAAAATGTTAAAATCTATCCTCAAATAATCATATACCTCAGTAGTTTGAATATATATATGTATATATATGAATGCACATTCATTGTTCATAATGCCAGAAACCGGTCGACCGGTTTCAATACATACGGTCGACTGTTTCTGGGCAGAAATGCACAATGAACATGCACACATGTATATAACGTATATATATTCAAATACCAGTCTACTGGTTATTTTTTACCTGTCGACTGGTCTACGAACTGAAAGCAACTCTTCGTACAGACATCTTCATTCATCAATAGTTGCTTCCTTTTCTTTTCATCAAAAATCATTTCTATTCAATACTTCTCTTCACCAATGATTACAACTCCTTATCCTCTATAAATACAACATGAAATCATCAATTCAAATCAACTAATTCTTTCTATCTATTCTATCTATTGCTGATTACATTCTTGATCATTCAAAGCATTCAAAAGCTCATAATCTTCTTATATCGTTGTTGAATCCTAGAATCTACATACTATTCTTTTGATTCAAACACGATATCATCTTCCAAATCTTCACAAATTCAAAATTCTATTTGAGGATAAGATTATAGGAAGGTTGTACAAAAAATGACAAATTCGTGGTATTAAGAACACATATTGTCAAATTACAAGTCTACTCATCTTGTGTGAAGTCCTTGTTGTTGTGAAAGGCAACCTTGTGAAGTCCTCGTGTTGTTAGAGGCGTGAAATCCCAATCGGCTGCTCGGGTATTGTGAACCTATTCCTCCGGATGAAGTGAGGTAGTTGTTTAGTGAAAATCCAGAGAGAGGTCTAGGACTGGAAGTAGGACGGTGCTCTGAACCAGTATAAAAATCCCTGGTGTGATTTTTCCTTTTACTGTTTTTTCTATATTATTATTCCATAATTAGCTATTTCTTTATACCTGAAATATTGGTCGTCATATTACACGATCCTTGTGAGTGTATTATACTTGACAAGTACATGCACACACTTTCACTGTGTGCCTACATCCTCTTGCAAACTCTTCTAAAACTCGCTCGTAAAGATGGGATCTTGATCACTTACTATGTTGGAGGGTATTCCATGCAATCGAACTACCTCTTTAAGATAAATGGATGCTAATGATGAGGCAGTCCTTCTACTCTTAACAGGTATAAAGTGAGCGCTTTTAGTGAGCCTGTCCACTATTACCCAAATACTGGTATTGCCCCTTCTTGATCTAGGCAACCCATCAATAAAGTCCATCGAAATGCTATCCCATTTCTACTGTGGGACCTCTAGAAGATGAAGGAGACCGCCAGGCTTCTTTTGCTCCGCCTTGACTTGCTGTCATATCAAGCACTTAGAGACAAACTCAGCTACATCTTTCTTCATGCCATTTTAGAAGAAAACCCTTTTTATGTCTTTATACATCTTGTCCCCACCTGGATGTATGGTCAACTTAGAATGTTGTGCTTCTTTGAGAACGGTCTTCACCAAATCCCTTGCTTGTGGGATGCATAGTCTTATGTCCCGTCTCAACCAACCCCTGTCATCGATGGAGTATCTATTGAGGTGACTAGTAGTCTCACCACTAGTTAGCATATCCATCACATCAACTAGCTAAGGGTCTTCATGTTGCACGATTCCTATTAAGTCCAAAAGAGTAGGTCACACCTCTAGCGATGCTAACAAACCAGGTACAAATTCAAAGGAGGGTTTAAAGTCAAAGTTTGCTATGTACTCCAAGCTTTGCCTTCCTATAAAGAGAGGACTTAAGGTCAGCTTTTTCCTACTCAAGGTGTCTGCTACCACATTGCCCTTGCCAGGTGTATAAGCAATCTCAAAGTCGTATGAGGCAAGAAATTCCATCTACCTTTGTTGTCTTAAGTTAAGATCTTTCTGTGAGAAAAGGTACTTTAAAGATTCATGGTCAATAAAAAATTCAAACCTTTCTCCTAGCAGGTAATGACGCCATAACTTAAGAGCGAAAACAATGGCAGCTAGTTCTAAATCATGAGTTGGGTAGTTCTTCTCATGTACCTTCAGCTACCTTCTTACATAACAAACTACTTTGCCTTCTTGCATTAAGATAGCCCTCATTCCTATACTACATGCGTCTGTATATACAGTAAATTAACATCTTACTTCCATCAGGCAATGTCAGAACCGGGGCTGTTGTTAGAGCTCTTTTCAGACGTTGGAAAGCAACATCGCAATCCAAATCCCAGGCAAAAGTTAGGTTCTTCTTTGTCAACCTAGTAAGTGGGGCTGAGATCCTCACAAAGTTCTTAATGAACTTTTTGTAAAAGCCCGCTAGCCCGAGAAAACTTCGTACTTCAGTTGCATTCCGTGGGATCTTCCAATCTTGCACAACTACTTTTGCGGGATCCACATCTATCCCTTCTTTGGACACCACATGTCCAAGAAACCTTACATTTTCTCTCCAGAAATGGCATTTGGAGAATTTTTCTTTCAGCTGATGTGCACAAAGAGTATCCATAACTTCCCTTGTAATGACCCGTATTTTAGAGATAGAATAATTAAGTTATTTAATTATTAAAAATATCGATTTAGGAAAATATCGATAACTTGAATTAATAATATTGAATATTTAATTAATAATTATAATATAATAATATATTATAATGTCGAAATAGTCAGAGATAGCTGAAATTGTCAGTATTGTCTGAATTGGATAGTATAAGAGGTTTTGGTAGCATTTAGATTTGAAATATGACAACGTATATATTTCATTTACAGCGTTTGAACGTATAAATTATATTATAATTAAAATCGAGCTCGAAATGGCGCTGCAGTTCGTAATTTGATGATTTGAATTTCAACTGGATATACAGAAGCCGTTTCAGGTCGGATTTCTGTGAAACAAGAAACGTTAGGAGCTGGTGAAGTATATTTTTCTAATGGAACAGAAAAATCAGGATTTCGTCGTGTAGATTTTGTTTTATGTCCAAATCAAATTTTAGAAAAGTCACTGTGGAATTCCTTTATAATTTATAAAGGAATTAATTATATTTTAAAAAGGGATTTCATTATAAATCGAATAACGATTTGATCGAGATTTGAAATATCAAGCTAGAAATTCATAAAGGAATATTTTAGAGTTGTATGATATTCCACTGTGAATATACACGATAATATAAATTTATTTATATTTAATTTAATTATATTTAAATATATTTATATATTTAAATGGGTCGTTCAGAGCTTTAAAAATAGCCGGTTTTGCAAACGAAGTCGGAATTCGACGAAACTAATTTTGTTGGATCCGCAATGTCAAATAGTTGTTAGATTTCCAGTTCCGTGATTTTAAGATTCACTGTGTGGCCGTACGGATTTTTAAAGTGAAAAACTGTCAGTATTTCGACGGTTAAAAATACGCTGTGTGAGAAAACGGAGTCGGAATTCGATGAAACCAGTTTCATTGGTTGTTGCATGTCCAGTTTCGTGATTTTTGGGTATCATATGTAATCATGAGAATTTTTAGAAAAGCAAAATAAATATAGAAATGAGAATATACCGGGAATATTCCCTTCTACAAAATATCTAAAAAAAATCCCTATAAATATACCTCACCCTTTCTCATTTCTAACCTAATTCTTATTCTGGTCAACTCTCGTTCTTGGCCGTCACAAAATTCTCGTTCACTGTAAATCTTAGAAATAAAAAACAAATGCAAGAAAAATTCTATAAATCCCAAGGTAAAGCTCTTTGAGTTCCTGGTATCTCCCTCATCATTTTGATATGTGTTTTATGGCATCCGAATGACTGTTCTGTCGAAGTCTGTGTAAACCGTGGAACTAGGGTTCCAATTTCATTTCGATTGAGGCAAGGGCGTGGAGTTTGGGAATTGCATTGTTGATCGTGGTGTAAAACCGCACCTTTGTCCTTAATTTGGTGGGTCTCGATGCATTTTGGGTGTCGATCCGTTCTCTGTGTCGAACGAAGGGCTGTCGACGGAAATTGAACGAGGGGTTCGAGCTCTGTGAAATTGGTATGCCTGGAAAGAGGATATGAAGGGGGAGTTGTTGGTCTGGTTTGTTTGTGAAATCAGGATGGAATGGTGAAGAACGATGAGCATGAAGTATTGGAAATGGTTTGAGGGATAGGAGCAGGTCACAGCAGTGGGGAAGAAGGAAGGAGTTGGGTCTGGGCTTTTGAGAAGTGTTGATGGGATGGAGATTTTAAGGGTAAAAGGCCCAAATTTAATATTTAAAGTTTAGTTCAGTTTAATGTAATTAAAATATATTAACTCGTTAATGTCATATCTATATCATACGGATTCAGTTTTACGAACCGCAAGATCCGCCGGGATCGTATCAACGCACACTACAAAAGGGAACTGGCCTGGAGTCACTCGATGCTCGTTTGGATTTACGGTGAAATATAACATGTGATCTGAATCAACTGACAGTTGTCGTCATTTAACGACAACATCCAAAGTGAGTAAAACTCACCAACTCTGAACAGTTATATTTGTATAACGTACTTTTAGAACTGTTAGATATTGATTGACTGTTGTGTGTAGATTAGTTGATTGAACTGCTAGTCAGTTAGTTGAAATTATATATATATATATATATATATACCATTTAATATTGATGTTGTTTATCAGAATAAATTTGTACTGAACTGAAAGTGATGTTATATATGTTGTTTAACATCTGTGATGCAGGGAAACAGGTTGGAGGAATCCGACTGGATTCCACAACATTTATTTTACTGTTTATCATATATTGTAATATATGATGTGATATAATCTGTTTGATTATATGTGATTAAGTGATATCGATCTTTGTGGTTTGGTATATAAAATACCGAAAGAAATACTAGAAATAGAAAAGGGATTTACAAAGTAGATTTTTGAATATAAATTATTTATATAAAATCGATGGATTTTATATATTAAAGGAAAGAGGATTTTTTTATAAAGGAAATAATTATAAATCAAAAGAGTTATAAGGGAAATATATTTGTAAATCAAATAAAAAGGGAATATTTGTCAAAACAAATAGAAAGAGAAATATTTGTAAACAATTTACAAATAGAGTAATTGGGATTATTTATTTATTTATTTATTTAGGGAAGAAAATAAATAGAATAAAGGATTATTTACTTAGAAAATAAATAGGATTATTAAGGAAGTATTTATTCAGAAAATAAATACGATATTATAAAAGGAAATAGAATTAATTAATTAGAGTTAATTAACCAGTTAGAGTTAATCAATTAGAGTTAACCAGTTAGAGTTAATCAGTTAGAGTAAATCGATTAGAGTCAAATCGAACTAGAGTTATTCAAATATAGTTAATCGAATTTGGGTAAGTTGAATATTAGTTATTCAATTAGAGTTGATCGAATTTAGTTATTCGAAATAGAGTTAAAACAATACTAGAAACTGACTAGAGATTAGTTAAGTCGAATGGTTTTCTGAGTGTGGATCTGATGTTGGTTTCGGCCTTCGAGGTTTATACTTAGAGAATTGTTCTCTTACTAGTTTACAGTTAGGGACTGATGGTTGTGGAAGAATAATGATACGTGAATAAGCTATGGAAATGTTTTCCGGTGTTAATAACTTATATTTTCTAATCATAGAAAATAAGGAAATATGAATATATATATATATATATGTTGGATGATTTGATCGATAATTCCATTTGGAATTAAGATCGTTGTTTGTACACCGACATGTTTTCATTTGATAGTTAAATCACCGACTATCAAAGTTTTGACCACTTTAACGTTGTTAATATGGAGAGACCGGTTGGATTAATATCCAAAGAACCACTCTGTATTGGCATAAGCGTTGCGAATATGCCGAAGAAAATGGAAGATGGAGTAAAATGCAAGGGCTGTTGTATAAATCTTAGATAACAATGGACTAAGATGGATGTACTGAATAGTGCCTTCGGTTTCGTTCAGTCCCAGAACGAACGTATATGGACGAGTGTCTGACAGAATATTTCCAATAATCGAATGGGTTGGTCTATATAAATATATATAGTGGCAACAGATTTATTCCCTTAGCATAACATCCAGAATATTTGTGAAAATCAATTAGTGATTAACGGATTTGATAATGTGGCATTCAAAGTGATCATGTTATCAATGAATGGAAAGTAATCGTAACCTCTGGCCTCAACAACCGGTAAATGACGAAAATCGGGCAGACAGCATGGCTAAGTCGGTCGCACCGAAGTAGGGTGTATAATCACCTATCTAGAGAATATTCATTTGCTTCTTTAATCTATCAATGCTGTCCCATATATGTACGGGAAACGGTTGCTGATCCCAACCATTGGTGATATACATTCGATACACTCAAGCAAAATGAGTGGTCGGTCATGTGTGGCTGAGTTACAAGATGTTCTTGTTGATCTCCAGTGTATCGTTCCTAGAGTACACTGATCGGAAGGTGGTTCCATACCTTGTCATAGTTGGAAATCCATTACCCAATACGTGCTTGCGGTTTTGATTGTATACTATATATGTAGAACGTGAGATGAAAGCGTTTCTGCTAGATGGTTATTATACTGTGGTTGATAAACATTATTATAATATCAAAGGTTTTGATATAAAGATGTTTTGGATTCTCATAAGGGAATAACCCGTTCCGTTATACGGCGTGGTCTTATGAGATATCATTTACTTGTTCGAACTGTTTAAACTGTTTTACCCATACCAGTCCCATGACTGACCCAGAGTTTATTTGTTTGTTTTCCCTAAACTCTTGGGTGCCTAATTTTGTATGGGCAGTCAAGTAGTTCAGGATTTTACAGATACACTTGGAGAGCTTGGAGCAGGAGGCTTCAAGATTCTATAGCTATTGTTATGTTCGCTGTTGTTGTAAGTGTTGTACTCTGAAATGTTATTGTATACATATACTGTTTGTATTTCAAAAGTTATGTCATATTTTATTTGTTCCGCTGTGAGATTCGTGGTTACTCTGATGATGATGTTCTTCTTCTTCTTCTATTCTAATAGTTCTATCTTATCTATCCTCACCCTCTATCTTCTTTCTATTAATTTCTTGAATTTCTAGTGCAATTTGGGGTTGGACTTGTGTTATTTGGTCAGCTCAAATTGGACCGGATTTTCGGGTCATTACAGTTGGTATCAGAGCTTAAGGTTAAGTGAATTACCTTGGCTCTGTGGCGTGATTCGGTAGAGATGGGATTAGTATTACCCTAGATTGAGTTGAGTGTATATATACGAGTGAACGTATTTGTTATTTGATATAAAAATTTGTTTTATATTGTGGAGCTTTATTGGTTGAGTGGCTTATGAATTTTGGTCGATGGTGGGGCACCACAATATCGATAAGGGTTTCTAAACACTCGAATACAATGGGTCGACACGGTATGTTTTGAAAGTGGGTGAATGAAGTAATTTCACTCGAATTATATTTTGATATAAAAGAATGGTTAAGATTTGAATCGTTATAGTATATTGGATGTGTTGGTTGTTATTTTAATCGAATGAGATTATAATTGAAATGGTTATATAAATGACCAAGTAGAATTCATATAAATATAATATATGAGAATTTTAAAATCCTAGGAGATTTTAAATGTGTTTACAAACATTGGAAGGATATTTTGAAATAGTTTCAAAATGGGAAATGTTTAAGAATGGTTTTGAAAGTGTTATAGTATTGAACTCACTTCGATAAACAGGGAAATAACCCTGATGAGTGTGGCCACATCATCAGTGTTCATTTTCGAGTTGCTAAGTGACGGATTACTACCAAAGATTTTGTTTTTGAATTGTTTTGAGAGAAAAAAATGGTTTAGAAATTCAAATGGTTTGAATAGGTATTATGATTTCAAATGGATTTGAAATAAACCCTGGGATTTAAATTCCAGAATGAGATGGTAAAAGTGAATAATAAACTAAAATTTAACTTGAACTAAGTTAAATAAAAATTGGATTTGATTAGTGAATAATCTGGAATGGTATTGGAATTGGTGAGTTAAAATTTTGAAAATCGAGAATGGAACTCGAGTTAAGAATGAGATGTGATTTGAGGATATAATCTGTTTGGAGTTGATTGGTATGGCATGGTATATGCAGAATTGGTAACAGATAATAGGGATATAATGATATGCCCGACAAAAATGTACAAGTTTATATTTCATATTAGTTTGAGATTTATGAGCCGAATTGGAAAGCCACCTTGCTGTTTGATTTTTCTTTGAGTTGGAGAAGGCCTAGAGAGGCGAGTTGTGGTTTTACCGATAGGGCTATACAAAGGAGGTTATGGCGAAATTTTCCGAAAAATTTAGGTGTTAGAAAATTTTAAGGATTTTTGAAAATTTTAGTTAGTCGGAATAAATTAATATTTTAGTCGATATTAATTGGTTCAGTTGAAACTGAAGTTAAAGGGTAAACCGATAAATATTTACCCAGTAGATAGGGTCGTCCTCTAACTTAGCAATTTCGAGGACGAAATTATTTTAAGTGGGGAAGAATGTAATGACCTGTATTTTAGAGATAGAATAAATAAGTTATTTAATTATTAAAAATATCGATTTAGGAAAATATCGATAAATTGAATTAATAATATTTATTATTTAATTAATAATTATAATATAATAATATATTATAATGTCGAAATAGTCAGAGATAGTTGAAATTGTCAGTATTGTCTGAATTGGATAGTATAAGAGGTTTTGGTAGCGTTTAGATTTGAAATATAATAACGTATATATTTCATTTACAGCGTTTGAACATATAAATTATATTATAATTAAAATCGAGCTCGAAATGGCGCTGCAGTTCGTAATTTGACGATTTGAACTTCAACTGGATATACAGAAGCCGTTTCAAGTCGGATTTCTGTGAAACAAGAAACGTTAGGAGCTGGTGAAGTATATTTTTCTAATGGAACAGAAAAATCAGGATTTCGTCGTGTAGATTTTGATTAATGTCCAAATCAAATTTTAGAAAAGTCGCTGTGGAATTCCTTTATAATTTATAAAGGAATTAATTATATTTTAAAAAGGGATTTCATTATAAATCGAATATCGATTTGATCGGGATTTGAAATATCAAGCTAGAAATTCATATAGGAATATTTTAGAGCTGTATGATATTCCACTGTGAATATACACGATAATATAAATTTATTTATATTTAATTTAATTATATTTAAATATATTTATATATTTAAATGGGTCGTTCAGAGCTTTAAAAATAGCCGGTTTTGCAAACGAAGTCGGAATTCGACGAAACTAATTTTTGTTGGATCCACAATGTCAAATAGTTGTTAGATTTCCAATTCTGTGATTTTTAGATTCACTGTGTGGCCGTATGGATTTTTAAAGTGAAAAACAATCAGTATTTTGACGGTTAAAAATACGCTGTGTGAGCAAACGGAGTCGGAATTCGACGAAACCAGTTTCATTGGAACCGTAATGTCGAACCGTAGCTGCATGTCCAGTTTCGTGATTTTTGGGTATCATATGTAATCATGAGAATTTTTAGAAAAGCAAAATAAATATAGAAATGAGAATATACCGGGAATATTCCCTTCTACAAAATATCTAAAAAAAATTCCCTATAAATATACCTCACCCTTTCTCATTTCTAACCTAATTCTTGTTCTGGTCAACTCTCGTTCTTGGCCGTCACAAAATTCTCGTTCACTGTAAATCTTAGAAATCAAAAACAAATGCAAGAAAAAATCTATAAATCCCAAGGTAAAGCTCTTTGAGTTCCTGGTATCTCCCTCATCATTTTGATATGTGTTTTGTGGCATCCGAATGACTGTTCTGTCGAAGTCTGTGTAAACCGTGGAACTAAGGTTCCAATTTCATTTCGATTGAGGCAAGGGCGTGGAGTTTGGGAATTGGATTATTGATCGTGGTGTAAAACCGCACCTTTGTGCTTAATTTGTTGGGTCTCGATGCATTTTGGGTGTCGATCCGTTCTCTGTGTCGAACGAAGGGCTGTCGACGGAAATTGAACGATGGGTTCGAGCTCTGTGAAATTGGTATGCCTGGAAAGAGGATATGAAGGGGGAGTTGTTGGTCTGGTTTGTTTATGAAATAATGATGGAATGGTGAAGAACGATGAGGATGAAGTATTGGAAATGGTTTGAGGGATAGGAGCAGGTCACGGCAGTGGGGAAGAAGGAAGGAGTTGGGTCTGGGCTTTTGAGAAGTGTTGATGGGATGGAGATTTTAAGGGTAAAAGGCCTAAATTTAATATTTAAAGTTTAGTTTAGTTTAATGTAATTAAAATATATTAACTCGTTAATGTCATATCTATATCATACAAATTCAGTTTTACGAACCGTAAGATCCGCCGGGATCGTATCAACGAACACTACAAAAGGGAACTGGACTGGAGTCACTCGATGCTCGTTTGGATTTACGGTGAAATATAACATGTGATCTGAATCAACTGACAGTTGTCGTCATTTAACGACCAACATACAAAGTGAGTAAAACTCACCAACTCTGAACAGTTATATTTTTATAACGTACTTTTAGAACTGTTAGATATTGATTGACTGTTGTGTGTAGATTAGTTGATTGAACTGCTAGTCAGTTAGTTGAAATTATGTATATAAATATAAATATATATATATACCATTTAATATTGATGTTGTTTATCAGAATAAATTCGTACTGAACTGAAAGTGATGTTATATATGTTGTTTAACATCTATAATGCAGGGAAACAGGTTGGAGGAATCCGACTGGATTCCTCAACATTTATTTTACTGTTTATCATATATTGTAATATATGATGTGATATAATATGTTTGATTATATGTGATTAAGTGATATCGATCTTTGTGGTTTGGTATATAAAATACCGAAAGAAATACTAGAAATAGAAAAGGGATTTACAAAGTAGATTTTTGAAAATAAATTATTTATATAAAATCGATGGATTTTATATATTAAAGGAAATAGGATTTTTTTATAAAGGAAATAATTATAAATCAAAAGAGTTATAAGGGAAATATATTTGTAAATCAAATAAAAAGGGAATATATGTCAAAACAAATAGAAAGAGAAATATTTGTAAACCATTTACAAATAGAGTAATTGGGATTATTTATTTATTTATTTATTTAGGGAAGAAAATAAATAGAATAAAGGATTATTTACTTAGAAAATAAATAGGATTATTAAGGAAATGTTTATTCAGAAAATAAATACGATATTATAAAAGGAAATAGAGTTAATTAATTAGAGTTAATTAACCAGTTAGAGTTAATCAATTAGAGTTAACCAGTTAGAGTTAATCAGTTAGAGTAAATCGATTAGAGTCAAATCAAACTAGAGTTATTCAAATATAGTTAATCGAATTTAGGTTAGTTGAATATTAGTTATTCAATTAGAGTTGATCGAATTTAGTTATTCGAGATAGAGTTAAAACAATATTAGAAACTGACTAGAGATTAGTTAAGTCGAATGGTTTTTTGAGTGTGGATCTGATGTTGGTTTCGGCCTTCGAGGTTTATACTTAGAAAATTGTTCTCTTACTAGTTTACATTTAGGGACTGATGGTTGTGGAAGAATAATGATACGTGAATAAGCTATGGAAATGTTTTCCGGTGTTAATAACATATATTTTCTAATCATAGAAAATAAGGAAATATGGATATATATATATATATATATTGGATGATTTGATCGATAATTCCATTTGGAATTAAGATCGTTGTTTGTACACCGACATGTTTTCATTTGATAGTTAAATCGCCGACTACCAAAGTTTTGACCATTTTAACGTTGTTAATATGGAGAGACCGGTTGGATTAATATCCAAAGAACCACTCTGTATTGGCATAAGCGTTGCGAATATGCCGAAGAAAATGGAAGACGGAGTAAAGTGCAAGGGCTGTTGTATAAATCTTAGATAACAATGGACTAAGATGGATGTACTGAATATTGCCTTCGGTTTCGTTCAGTCCCAAAACGAATGTATATGGACGAGTGTCTGACAAATTTTTTCAAATAATTGAACGGGTTGGTCTGTATAAATATATATGGTGGCAACGGATTTATTCCCTTAGCATAACATCCAGAATATTTATGCAAATCAATTAGTGATTAACGGATTTGATAATGTGGCATTCAAAGTGATCGTGTTATCAATGAATGGAAAGTAATCGTAACCTCTGGCCTCAACAACCGGTAAATGACGAAAATCGAGCAGGCAGCATGGCTAAGTCGGTCGCATCGAAGTAGGGTGTATAATCACCTATCTAGAGAATATTCATTTGCTTCTTTAATCTATCAATGCTGTCCCATATATACACGGGAAACGGTCGCTGATCCCAACCGATGGTGATATACATTCAATACACTCAAGCAAAATGAGTGGTCGGTCATGTGTGGCTGAGTTACAAGATGTTCTTGTTGAACTCCAGTGTATCGTTCCTAGAGTACACTGATCGGAAGGTGGTTCCATACCTTGTCATAGTTGGAAATCCATTACCCAATATGTGCTTGCGGTTTTGATTGTATACTATATATGTAGAACGTGAGATGAAAGCGTTTATGCTAGATTGTTATTATACTGTGGTTGATAGACATTATTATAATATCAAAGGTTTTGATATAAAGATTTTTTTGATTCTCATAAGGGAATAACCCGTTCCGTTATACGGCGTGGTCTTATGAGATATCATTTACTTGTTCGAACTGTTTAAACTGTTTTACCTATACCAGTCCCATGACTGACCCGGAGTTTATTTGTTTGTTTTCCCTAAACTCTTGGGTGCCTAATTTTGTACGGGCAGTCAAGTAGTTCAGGATTTTACAGATACACTTGGAGAGCTTAGAGCAGGAGGCTTCAAGATTCTATAGCTATTATTATTTCTGCTGTTGTTGTAAGTGTTGTACTTTGAAATGTTAATGTATACATATACTATTTGTATTTCAAAAGTTATGTTATATTTTATTTGTTCCGCTGTGAGATTCGTGGTTACTCTGATGATGATGTTCTTCTTCTTCTTCTATTCTAATAGTTCTATCTTATCTATCCTCACCCTCTATCTTCTTTCTATTAATTTCTTGAATTTCCAGTGCAATTTGGGGTTGGACTTGTGTTATTTGGTCAGCTCAAATTGGACCGGATTTTCGGGTCATAACGTCCCTCAAATGCATAGCTTGTTCTTCCTCACTTTTTGAGAAAATCAAAATGTCGTCCACGAAGACCACTACATATTTATTGAGGAACTCTCTGAACACCCTACTCATCAAGTTTACAAGGTAGGCAGGTGCGTTTGTCAAGCCGAAAGGCATGATAAGTCATTCGAAGAAACCATCTGGGGTCCTGAACGCGGTCTTATCTATGCTGTCTTCAACCATTCTTAGTTGATGAAATCCGGTGGCCAGATCTAGTTGGGAGAAAACTGAAGCACCTACGAGCTGGTCGAACAAGTTGTCTATTCTAGGAAGTGGGTGCCTATTCTTCTTGGTCAGCTTGTTTAGCTCCCTATAGTCCACACACATGCGAAGTGAGCCATCTGCTTTGGTTGCAAACACCACTGGAGCACCCCATTCAGAAATACTCCGCCTTATGAACTCCTTTTCAAGCAACTCTTTAACTTGCTTGCTAAGCTCTTTCCTTTCACTTGGAGCCATGTGTCTAACGGGCAAAGCAACTGGTTTTGCATTATCAACAAGGTATATGCGAAAGTCTATCTCTTGCTTCGAAGGTAAACCTTTCACCCCTTCAAAGACATCCGAGTATTCACGGACTACTCTAACAGATTGCAAGTTTTCAACAGACGCATCAAGAGATTCTAGATAGCTAAGCATAACAGGATTCATGGGATTACAAGAGATTTTGAGAGTGTTACGGAGGCGAGTCATAAGTCTAACTACTCTCTTTTCACAGTCGGGGATGGCACCATTACTGGATAACCAATCCATGCCTAGAATGAACCCATAGCCCGTGAAGCCCAAAACATAAGCATTACATTTAAACCCAACGCTTAGTATAGAAATTTCCAAATCCAAACAAATCATGGACAAATAAGCCGAGCCCCCAATTGGATTTGAAAAAACCATGAGATCCTCTACTATACTGGTGTCTAGGTGCAGAGATTCAACTAAAGCGGTATATATAAAAGAGTGTGATGCGCCAGAATCAAAAAGAGTACGAATTGGATGATCAGAAAGATAAACTAAACTCTCAATAGAAATATTTCTACCTCTTTCTTGCGGAGGTGCCATGAGAGCGTGAACCTACCCTCCAGAAGTAGATCCAGTCCTCTGCCCTTGCCCTTGCCTTTTTGGGCAATCCTAAGCCATATGCCTATCTCGCCGCATTGAAAGCAACCACCAATCTTTCTCTTCTTCTTTCTATAGTATTTAATTAGATGTCCAGGTAAGCCACAAAATTTACACTTCCTCTTATCACAGGGTTTTTTATTCTTCCCACCTTTCTTGGAATCCGTCTTCTTATTCTGCGATCCCTCCACTTTCTTGTCTAGAGATTCTTCCACCTTTGCCTCTTTCTTGCCATCCTTGTCTTCCTCCTGTAGCAGTGCCATGTCCACCAGTCTCTCAAAAGTCGCACCCATAGGTATATGGGACATAGCTAGGCTGTGCAGTGGATCATTCAACCCTTTCACAAAACGGAGAGCCTTTTTATGTGGAGTGTTTACCAACTCCAGTCCAAATCTAGCCAGCTGGTTGAATTGGTTGACGTATTCCTTAACCGATAGGCTTCCCTGTTTGAGTGCTAAGAACTTCTCCATCTGTAGGCTTCGTTCAGCTTGCGAGAGGAACTTCATTTCAAATCTCTTTCTGAAATCCTCCCAAGTTTCAACTGGTCTCTCAGCATTTGAAACTTCCCACCAATAAGAGGTTTCGTCCTTAAGTAACCATACAGCCAATTGTATCTTCTGCCTATCGTCTACTTCGAAGATAACAAACAAGTCTTCTGTTTCCTTGAGCCAGTTTCTTGCTTCCACAAATGGCTCAGTCCCATTAAAGTTCTTTCCACCCATAACTTGAAAGTCCCTGCATATCTTCGAGAAAGCATTCACCCATGGAGGAGGAGGAACGGCTGCAGCTGGGGGAGGAGGAACGTCTGCTGGGCCTGCATCATTAGCCGTAGCCTCCAGATACCTTCTAAACCAGCTAGGTATCAGTACGTCCTCGGGAAGATTAAGATCCCCAGACATGCTGAAATGAAAAGAAAAGGCTCAAAACAAAGGATAACAATAAAATACATATGGCTTTGGGGATTATGCCTTTAAAATAAAACAACACTTTTCTTGAAAATGCTTCTTTAAATTCCTTTTTGAAAAATAGTTTTCAAAAACTTTTATCTGGTCTGGTAAACCATCGCTCTGATATCAAGTGAAGCACCCCACCTCCGTTAAGGTCACTCACAAAGGGAATGCATTAACTTTGGTGAAGCATTTTAGATAAAAGGCATAGATAATTTACAAGACAGACATATAAACAGTGGAAAAATAAAATCGTTTCATAAATAGCGTGGTTCAGTCAAAACATTACAAGCATTTTCTCAAAACCCAACTTCTAATTTATTACAATAGAACATCTTTCTTGATTTAAAACTCAAAGTACATAAAGAAGCATAAAACAGTAGTAAAGCAGCATAAATCCCCAATAAGAGTGTAACCACAGCCATAGCCCCAGAAAAGAGAATCTAAGCAATACATCTATTCTCTTCAAGTTGGAAAAGGTTTGCACTAAGCTGAAGTAATCCTTCCCTGCGGACCTAGGGGGAATGGAAGAAAAAAAGGCGAAAGGAAACGAGTCAGACATAAGTCTGGTAAGTCCAGTGATTATTCAGCATGTAAATAGGTAAAAGGACCATGTCATGAATTAACTGGATATATGACGATACCATAGAAATAAGATAACATAAGATGAGGAAAGATAAACTGAATATACTAACGCACTCATTTCCATTTCTCTGCACCTACTAACGAATGTTTCACCACCATTATGTATTCATAACAAAGTGATCCCCTTTCCGATCGGCTCCTACTCGCATGCATTTCTTACTTGTGTCATTCGGCCCTGCTCGTATGTAGATACCTGTGCTAGCACCATCGTGGGATGTATCAATTCCCATGATGGAAACCCATCACAAATTCTAGATGCACAGTGTATACTACAGATGCCCAGTGCCTGCTTTTCCACTTCGGAGTACGTGCACGCCCATACTCCGTTGGAACTACACTGCTGCACCACCTATCGCTATTTTGACCGCTTATGATCAGCCCAGTAATCGTGCCCCACCTTGCTTACTTCAAGTTACTGTGATACATCCATATGGGTTACTGCTGAAATGGGTCCTCGTTACTAGGGTTTCCTAATCAACATGTTATAATGGTTAAGTGTTCTCAAATTTACCTAACCCCGCCCATCTGTTTAATTAACATGTTGTACTGGTTAAGTGTTACCTTGATTAACTTAACCCTACCATTCTTAGCCTATCTATTCTTTATCTTTAATTCATTCATTAAAGACACCAACCTCTCACATTAGATCTATATTGTTGCGGTCGCTGGATGTGTCGGGCGATTCCGGGCAGTCTTACACCGCAACTCAATCTAACCTCGGGTTTTTGGGCATAATGCGCTAACCTCTCACATTAGATCTATATTGTTGCGGTAGCTGGACGTGTCGGGCGGTTCCGGGCAGTCTTACACCGCAACTCAATCTAACCTCAGGTTAGGCATATTCATATTTAGCCAATTTACATATTTATCATATGTGCCCAAATCCATGTGTCAAGTTTTCCCCAAGTCTAGCCAATACAAGTTTATGCCACATTCCCAAGCTATGCCCAAAATTTTCTAAACTAAATTATACCCAATTTTCCCCGCGTATAATCGCACGTACAACGAGATTCAGTCTAAGTTCCAAATGAACTTATTATTCACAAAAGCAAGTAAAAAGGGGAGGAATAGAGAAGAAGCATAAGAATTGACATAAGGAAAAATAGGCATGTAAAGATGTACCAAATTCAAGAATCATGTTTCAATGTTGTACATTAACAATATGTGTAGACAAGCTAAGCAATTCACACCATAGGTATAAAGATTAGATAGAATTGGACTTAGGAGAATTACTAATTTAATGTACAACATGATAAGTCCCATTTTATAATCACAATAGTCTCCTAGGCATAGGTTGTACAACATGAAAAGTTCCATCCCATCAATCACAACAGTCTCACAGGCATGATAGGTTCATTTATGTCAGTCCAATAGTCTCATAGGCATGATAGGTTTTATTATGTCAGTCCAACAGTCTCATAGGCATGATAGGTTTTATTATGTCAGTCCAACATTCTCATAGGCATGATAGGTGTCATTACATCAATCACAATAGTCTCATAGGCATAAGAAATTTAGATTAGACAAAAGGATAGGCACGAATCATAATTAGGCATCGTTCTAGATCCGATTATTACAGTCATGATTTCTATTAGATGTTTAAATCTAAATAATAACTGAACGTACAGAAAAAGGATGGATCTTCTATTCTGGGATCTGATTTTTAAATATGAAAATCTATCCTTTGATGTAGACGTTTGATTGGAAGTTCTTCTTATCGATTACTAGTTTGGATTTTATTTTCTAGTTAGGAGAAGATGAAGGAGGCCAGGCTAGCTTGTAGACGAACAACATGATGACACCATAGTCTTAGGGTTATGAGGTTAGGGTCTAGGTTTGGCTACGTATATATAGATGTCTAGGATTAATTCTAGCCTTTAGATTAGTCTTGGAGAAATCAGAGCCATCAAACCAAAGAGATGTGTCATCTAGCCAATCATAGCACGAACATAAGCCCTAACACCTCAGAAATTAGTCATTGGCCAATCAGAGAAGGCCACATCAGCTCAGGACTACAGAAATTCGTCACAGGAAGCAAATCTCAAAGGGGTCGACTCCCTACAGGGGGGTCGACACCTATGTCGACACCCATATAGGGGGGTCGACACCTATGTCGACTCCCCCTGGGGAGGAGACACCCCTGGGCGGGAAATTTCCCGCCCAGCTCTTCTGGCCGAATTTTTGAATTTCAAACTAGATTTATTATTTAATTATTATTTTCTGTTTATTCATGAAATCTTCTGAACTCCATAACTTCTTCATACAGAGTCCGATTCACGCAAACTCGGACTCTATCTCAAGCAGAATTCCGAGATGAACGCAATGGCGTAACCCGTTTCCCTTAATTCCTCTTCTAAAAATTAAGTGTTCTTAGATTTGTTAATTTTAATATTCACAGAAAATACGGAGTGTTACAATCTCCCTTTGGTTGAGTTCGCCTACAACAACAGTTACCAATCAAGCATAGGCATGGCACCCTTCGAAGCATGATATGGATAACCTTGTAGATCGCTGACTTGTTGGTGGGAGTTTATGGAAAGACTTATGATTGGACCTGAGATGATTCAAGATAATTCCAAGAAGATTGATCTTATTCGCTGAAGAATAAAAGTAGCTCAAGACAGACATAAATCCTATGCCGATAAAAGGAGGGCCAATTTGGAATTCAAAGTAGGAGATATGGTATACATTAAAGTATCGCCACTAAGGAATTTAGTTCGCTTTGGCTCAGTAGGTAAGTTGGCACCAAGATTTGTAGGGCTATATTGGAAAGGATAGATCAGATGGCCTATAGGATCAAGATACCGGATAAACTGGTGGGCATACAAGATGTAGTATCCCAAAATTCCGGACCAATTTGAGCGGACCAAATAACACAAGTCCAACCCCAATTGTACAGGAAATCAGAAAACTAATAGAAAGAAAACAAAGGGTGAGAATAGATAAGATAGAAACTTAGAGTAGAAGAAGAAGAAGAAGATACAACATCAGAGTAACACGAATCTTACAGTGGAACGAACAACATAGATAACATATCTTCGAATAAAATCAGTATATGTATACAGTAACATTTTCAGAGTACAACACTTACAACACAGCGGAAATAACAATAGCAATATAATCCTGAAGCCTCCTGCTCCAAGCTCTCCAAGTATATCTGTAAAATCCCGACTACTTGACTGCCCGTACAAAATTGGGCACCCAAGAGTTTAGGGAAAATAAATCAAAATAAACTCCGGGTCAGTCATGTGACTGGTGTGAGTAAACTCAAATCATTTGTTTAACTTTAAAAATCCTTTCAAAAGAAAGAATAATCGTAATATCGATCCACACATAAACATAGATTGTTTTTTACCTTATGATAACCCAAATCATTTAT
Organism: Allium sativum; assembly: GCA_030737875.1. NCBI lineage: Eukaryota > Viridiplantae > Streptophyta > Magnoliopsida > Asparagales > Amaryllidaceae > Allium > Allium sativum. Next base: position 843,139,597 of record CM060926.1, read on the forward strand.
AAAACAATATTATTCTGATATTATAATAATGTCTAAAACAAGTAATATCAATCTAGTAGAAACGCTTGCATCTAACATTCTACATATATAATATACAAACAAAAACCGCGGGCTCTTATTTGGGGAGTGGATTCCAACTATGACAAGGTATGGATCCACCTTCCGCTTAGTGTACTCTAGAAGCGATACACTGTAGTTCAACAAGAACATCTTGCAACTCAGCCACACATGACCGACCACTCATTTTGCTTGAGTGTATCGAATATATTGTCACCTTACAGTTGATAAACCAACATAGCCATTCCCGGGAGATACAAAATTGAAAGAAGTAACAAATATGAATATTCTCTAGATGGTGACAATATACCCTACTTGGTTGCGAACCACTTAGCCATGCTGCCTGCCCGATTTCTGTCATTTCCCAATTGATGAGGCTCGAGGTCAAAATGTATCTTTTAACAGATCACTCCTCCATTTACTTCGAATGCCACATCGTCATACCCGTCAAATCACAAATTGATTTCCCCAAAGATACCATGGGTATAAGCTAAGAGAAACGAATTCCTCCGCCACCAACGTAAATACGTTTGAAACGATCAACTTACGCGATCTACTAGATATACTCTGTCAAACATTCATCCATTCAAGTTGTCCTGGGACTAGACAAATCGAAGGCACTATTCCGTAAACCCATCCTAGGCAATATCTACCTAGGACTTATACAACAGCCCTTGCACTTTACTCCGTCTTCAATTTGTCTTCGATCTATTTGATTCGAAACGCTAACACCCATACGGAGTGGTTCTTTGGATAAGAATCCAGCCGGTCTCTCCGTATTGACGACGGAAAAATGGTCAAAACTTTGATGGTCTGCGATTTAACTATCAAAGAAAAACACGTGTGCAAACAACGATATTATTTCCAGATGGAAATTTTATCTATCAATCATCACTTAACTTTTATCTCTTTAGTTCATTAATTTACTTATCTCCTGTTTCCATATATTCTAAATTCTTATTTTCTATTATCAGAAAACATTTTTGATTCTTATTTGGAAAACATTTCCAAAACCCCTTCACTGGATTTAAACTGATGTTTAAATCAAACATCCTCATGCCAACTCAAACCATTTCACTCATTAAATAAATTCACTTAACCATCATTTTCTATCAAACCTTACCATTCCTTAGTTAAGAAGGAAGTCAATCAAGTTGGGGTATAATTACCTCTCAAACCTTAACTGAACAATGTTTTAACTTCGAAATAGTCAAAGTTTATCTTTTAAATCTTGAACAAACTTCCTTACGTAACTCTCTTTCGAATAAATCTCTATTCGATAACTCTTTCCTTCAAATAAACTATATTCGATAACCTCTCTTTGAATAGCCCTATTCGATTAACTCTATTCAATTAACACTATTCAATTAACTCTAATCGATTTACTCTTATCAGTTAGCTCTATTTGATTAACTCAATTCTATTAACTCAATTTGATTAACTCTATTGGATTAACTCTACTAGATTAACTCTATTTGATTAACCATACTGGATTAACTCTATTGGATTAACTCTACTCAATTAACTCTAACAAATTTACTCTTATCAATTAACTCCTTTCGAATAAACTATATTCGATTAACTCCTTTCGAATAACTAATATTCGATTAACTCCTTTCGAATAACTAATATTCGATAGCTCCTTTCGAATAACTAATATTCGATAACTCCTTTCAAATAACTAATATTCGATAACTCCTTTCGAATAACTAATATTCGATTAAGTCCTTTCGAATAACTAATATTCGATAACTCCTTTCGAATAACTAATATTCGATAACTCCTTTCGAATAACTAATATTCGATAACTCCTTTCGAATAACTAATATTCGATTAATTCTCTTCTTCGAATAACCTTATTCGATAATTGTTTCTTCGAATAAACTATATTCGAATAACTCTAATCCGACTAACTCTAATTCAGTTAACCCTATTCGATATAACAAATATTCAACTAACTCTTGTTCAACTGACTCTATTCGAATAACTCTAGTTCGATTTAACTCTAATCGATTAACTCTAACTGATTAACTCTAACTGGTTAACTCTAACTGATTAACTCTAACTGGTTAACTCTAACTGATTAACTCTAACTGGTTAACTCTAACTCTAATCGATTAACTCTAACTCTAATCGATTAACTCTAACTCTAATCGATTAACTCCTCTAACTCATTTTGATTAACACATTTTGATTAACTCCTTTGATTAACTCTACGTCCAAATTCAGTTTCAAATATCGATGTCGAAATCGATTCTTACTTCTCTATATAAGTCCTAACTTATATATTCTATTTATCCAATGATAAATATTTTATTTAATTTATAAAATATTATTTATAAATTAATCTTCTCAATCTATCGTTACAATAGATTCTATTTAAAATCTTTGCTTTAAACCCATATCATGTTATCCCCGTGTGCGAAGCACGGGTCTAAACTTTCCTAATGTAAAATTCTATTCATTTACCAAATATTTCCTTATATGACATTCTTTTTCATATCCCAATAAATCCATTCGATAACTCTATTTACTTTCTAAATAAACATTTCCTTTTATAACTCTATTTATTTTCTAAAAAAACATTTCCTTTTTATAACTCTATTTATAAATGTTTTACCAATATTTCTCTTTTTGTTTTATTTGTAAATGTTTTACAAATATTTCTCTTTTTGTTTGTTTTACAAATATTTCCCTTTTATATTTGTTTTACAAATATTTTACTTTATATTTGTTTACAAATAATTTCCTTTATAAAATCCCTTGATTTTATAAATATTCATTAATATAAAATCCTTTGATTTTATAAATATTCTATTTCAATATACGGTTTGAAATCTTTCTTCTATATAAAATCTTTCGATTTTATATAATATTTTATTTCAATATAGTTATTGAAATTTTACTTTTTCATCACAGGGTTTTCTTACGGTATTTAAAATACCAAACAACAGTGATCGATATCATTCAAACACACATAATCAACAACAGATTTTATATCACATCATATATCACAATATATGAAACAAAACAGTATTTTATATATTGAGGAACCCAGTTGGGTCCCTCCAACCTGCTTCCCTGCATCACAGATTTTAAACAATATAAGTAACATCGATTTCATTTCACTATGAAATATTCTGCTTAACAGAATCATTATTTGATTACGATTTATATATATATCGTTATCTATAATTTCAACCAATACATAAGCAATTCAACCAAACAGTTAACACACAACAATCAATAGATAATTATCAGTTCTAAGAATATGCTATAAAAATATAACTGTTCAGAGTTGGTGTGTTTTACTCACATTGGACGATCATCGTTAATAACAATAACCATCGCTTGATTCAAACGGACAATTAATTTTGCTATAAATTGTAACGGACTCTGTTTCATTCCTAGTCAGTTCCAGTGTGTAGTGTCCCGTTCATACGATCCCAACGGATCCAGTTATGTACAATTCTAATAATGTACGAGGAATATACTGTAGTTGCAACATTATACGTTATTTTTAATAGTTTAAATTAAAACTTTGTTATTGGGCCTCTCACCGTTTAAAGCCCACCACGCCCTTACCAACTCAAGCCCGTTCGTTCACCTTCTTCCCCGACATCAAACCAACGAACTCCTGTTTGTATTTCAAAGGCCATTTTCGTTTCTTCCTTTCCTTTTCTCTTCTTGTTTGCTTCACCATTCTCTAAACCACACCCACCAATGAACTCAGAAACCAACCCTCTCCAACCATCCCCTCACCTTTGAACTCGGCCTCCACTTTCCAGTGGCGATCTCATGCACCTCCAGTGCTTCACGGTGACAGACCCAACCAAAATTCCATCGCACGTCACAAAATAACCCACAATCAAACCTCTTCAACCTCCTAAACAACAATACGAACACGAAACCATCCATTACTGCTTCCGTCCACTAAAAATCGCAACCCAAAAATGTTGCGACAAAAACACATGAACCAGAAATGTGCATCGCACCTCACAAAATTCATACAAGACAGAAGATCTCCTCTTGCCGAACTCATAAAGCCTTGGTTTGGATTTTATAGAGTTTTATTTGAATTGTATTGGATTTATTTGAGGATCAAAACTTTTTTTTCTCCCTGGAAGGAAAATAACAGCGGCGCTCGTTTGACCTCAGGAGGATGAAACTTAGGTTTAGAAATAGTTAAGTGTATATATAGGATAATTATAATATTTTTATATTTATTATTATATTTGTTTTTAAGCTATCGTTGTTTGCATATGTCTTCTAAAAATTCACACGGTCACATACAATACCTAAAAATCTTGAAAATTGACACGCAACTAGAGTTCGACATTACGGTCCCAATGAAACTGGTTTCGTCGAATTCCGACTCAGTTTGCTCACACAGCGTATTTTTAACCATCAAAATACTGACTGTTTTTCACATTAAAAATACGTACGGCCACATACTAACTTCAAAAATCACGGAAATTGAAATCAAATAATAATTTAATATTGCGGATCCAACAAAATTAGTTTCATCGAAAACAGAGGTCGTTTGTAAAACTGGCTATTTTTAAAGCTCTAAATAACCCATTTAAATATATAAATATATTTAAAAATAATTAAATTAAATATTTAAAAAAAAAATATTATCGTATATATTCACAATAGAATATCATATAGCTCCGCTGGGATTTACAACTAGATATTTCAAAGTTCTCAGTTGAATCGATATTCAAATTTATATTGAAATTCCTTATATATATCATTATAAATTATAAAGGAATTCCATAGCGACTTTTCTAAAATTTGATTTGGACATAAATCAAAATTTACACAATGAAATCCCAATTTTTCTCTTCCACTAGAAAAATATACTTCACCAGATCTGAACGTTTCTTTTTTCGCGGAAATCCGATTTAAATCGGACCCTGTATATTCAGTTGAAGTTCGAATCGCCAAATAGCGAACTACCGCGCCATTTGGAGCTCGATTTTAATTATAATATAATTATACATTCAAACTGTCGTTCAAATAATATATTTGTCATTCTAATTCAATTCTGAGCTGAATTAAATACTTTGAATTGTCCAGTTCACATTATATTGTCAATTCACTATTTCTGATTATTTCAGAAATTAAATATATTATTCTATTATTTTATTAATTAAATATTCAAAGTTATTTAATTAAACGACCATATAAATCTCTAAACCATTATTTAAATAATTAAATTAATTAATTAATTATAATACTGTAATGAGCAAGGAATATCCGTCTTTCTGCTAAACAGAATCTATTGAACTCATAATTCATTAGATACTTTTTCTAAATGTCAACTAAGTATCGTAAGTAAATTGATCCCAGTTGTTCAATCATTTGATAACCCGAGTCATTCTTTGATAAAGGATCACTATGAGTCAGACTCAATAGAATTTGATCAATCCTTTTTTCTGTCATTAAGGTGGAGAACTGAACCAAGAATCCTCTTTCTTCATCATCAATCGAATCACTGTTCGCGACCCATGATTTCATTTTATCATCAATCCAATCACCGTTCACATTTTTTCTTTTTCTTATCAATGAGTAGATCTCTTTACTTGTACGACTTAGATTACTTAAAATAATTTCTTCCTCGAAATTGCCACGGTAGAAAATAAACCCTATTAACTGGTTAGAACTTATTTGTTCACTTCTTAACTTCAGTTTCAACCGTACCAATTTAATTTCAATTAAATATTAAATAATTCTTATCAACGAAAATTTTCAAAAATCCTGAAAATTTTCTAACACCCGAAATTTTAGAATTTTTTTGCCAGCACCTCCTTTGTACTGGTCAATCGGTACAACTACAACTCGCCTCTTTGGGCCATCTCCAACCCAAAAGAAAATCAAACAGCCAAGCGGCTTGCCAATTCGGCTCATAAATCTCATACCATATGAAATATAAACTTGTACCTTTTGTCGGGCATATCATTACATCCTTTCCATCTGCTGTTAATTCAGCATATATCCATGTCATCCCAATCAAATTCTAATCTGTTTTTATCCACAAATCCAACCATTCGCTTATATCCAAGCCAAATATCATTTCAACTCAAGTTTCATTCTTGATTCCAAACTCTTAACTTGATTATCAAATTACACTTCAAATTCGAATCTCACAATCCAATTTGTCCTGATATCATTCTAATTCAATTTCAATTACCACTTAACTGGCTTTATTTTAATTCCAATTGGCTTTTCCAAATTTCTACTCAATTTGTTTTTAATTAAAACTGCTCTTTCCTTGGGAGTTTTAAACAGCTTTGCTTTTCTCAAAAGTCAAACTTTCCTTTTCAGGATTTAAAACAACTTGTTTTGCCAAAACAATTTGAAATCAATATCTTTGGTACTAATCCGTCACTTAAAACTCAGAATGAACACTAATGATGTCGCGATTCATCATCAGGGTTATTTCCCAGCCATCGAAGTGAGTTCAATACTATATCACTTTCAAAATCACTTTTAAACTACTCCATTTTGAAATAGATTTCAAAATACCATTCACAATGCTTGTAACAAATTTAAAATCTCCCAGGATTTTAAAATTCACATATATTTAACCCAGATTCAGTTACAAACATTTTTCAAATTTTCAGAGTTTTAATTCCAATTCTGATTCAAATTTCAGATTCAATTCATCGGATTTCATATGTTTCTCTTATATGATTTCTGATTGGTTACTTACATCCATTTTAATTTATAATTTTACTCAATTATAGTAACAACCAATATATCCAATATATTATAATTCCAATATATATAATTTCAAAATATACTTCGGGTAAAACTATTTTCATTTACCCTCTTTTCAAAACATATCGTGTCGACCCATCGTATTCGAGTGTTTATAAACTCCTACGAATACAGTGGATCAAATCGATCGACCAGAACCCATAAACAACTCAACCAATAAATATCCATGGTATAAAATCATTTTATATCAAATAACAAATACATTCACTCGTATATATACACTCAACTCAGTCCAGGGTATTACTAACCATATCTCTACCGAGTCACGACATAGAGCCAAGGTAATTACTTAACCTTTGCTCTGATACCAACTGTAGTATCCGAAATTCCGGTCCAATTTGAGCTGACCAAATAACACAAGTCCAACCCCAATTGTACTGGAAATCAGAAAACTAATAGAAAGAAAACAGAGGGTGAGAATAGATAAGATAGAAACTTAAAATAAAAGAAGAAGAAAATACAACATCAGAGTAACACGAATCTCACAGCGGAACGAACAACATATAATAGATAACATATCTTTGAATAAAATCAGTATATGTATACAGTAACATTTTCAGAGTACAAAACTTACAACTCAACGGAAATAACAATAGCTATATAATCCTGAAGCCTCCTGCTCCAAGCTCACCAAGTATATTTGTAAAATCCGACTACTTGACTGCCCGTATAAAATTGGGCACCCAAGAGTTTAGGGAAAATAAAACAAAATAAACTCCGGGTCAGTCATGTGACTGGTGTGAGTAAACTCAAATCATTTGTTTAAATTTAAAAATCCTTTCAAAAGAAAGAATAATCGTAAGGCCTATCCACACATAAACACGGATGGTTTTTACCTTACGATAACCCAAATCATTTATAAAACAATATTATTCTGATATTATAATAATGTCTAACACAAGTAATATCAATCTAGTAGAAACGCTTGCGTCTAACGTTCTACATATATAATATACAAACAAAAACCGCGGGGTCTTATTTGGGGAATGGATTCCAACTATGACAAGGTATGGATCCACCTTCCACTCAGTGTACTCTGGAAGCGATACACTAGAGTTCAACAAGAACATCTTGCAACTCAGCCACACATGACCGACCACTTATTTCGCTTGAGTGTATCGAATATATTGTCACCTTACAGTTGGTAAACCAACATAACCATTCCTGGGAGATACAGAATTGAAAGAAGTAACAAATATGAATATTCTCTAGATGGTGACAATATATCCTACTTGGTTGCGAACCACTTAGCCATGCTGCCTGCCTGATTTCTTTAATTTCCCAATTGATGAGTCTCGACGTCAAAACGTATCTTTTAACAGATCACTCCTCCATTTACATCGAATGCCACATCGTCATACCCGTCAAATCACAAATTGATTTCCTTAAAAATACCACGGGTATAAGCTAAGAGAAACGAATTCCTCCGCTACCAACATAAATACGTTTGAAATGATCAACTTACGTGATCTACCAGATATACTATGTCAAACATTCGTCCATTCAAGTTGTCCTGGTACTGGACAAACCGAAGGCATTATTCCGTACACCCATCCTATGCAATCTCTGCCTAGGACTTATACAAAAGCCCTTGCACTTTACTCCATCTTCAATTTGTCTTCGATCTATTTGATTCGAAACGCTAACGCCCATACAGAGTGGTTCTTTGGATAAGAATCCAACCGGTTCTCCGTATTGACGACGGAAAAATGGTCAAAACTTTGATAGTCTGTGATTTTAACTATCAAAGAAAAACACGTGTGCAAATAATGATATTATTTCCAGATGGAAATTTTATCGATCAATCATCATTTAACATTTATCTCTTTAGTTCATTAATTTACTTATCTCCTATTTCCATACATTCTAAATTCTTATTTTCTATTATCAGAAAAAAATTCTGATTCTTATTTGGAAAACATTTCCAAAACTCCTTCACTGGATTTAAACTGATGTTTAAATCAAACATCGCCATGCCAACTCAAACCATTTCACTCATTAACTAAATTCACTTAACCATCATTCACTATCAAACCTTACCATTCCTTAGTTAAGAAGGAAGTCAATCAAGTTGGGGTATAATTACCTCTCAGACCTTAACTGAACAACGTTTTAACTTCGAAATAGTCAAAATTTATCTTTTAAATCTTTAACAAACTTCCTTGCATAACACTCTTTCGAATAAATCTCTATTCAATAACTCTTTCCTTCGAATAAACTATATTCGATAATCTCTCTTCGAATAGCCCTATTCGATTAGCTCTGTTCAATTAACACTATTCGATTAACTCTAATTGACTTACTCTTATCAGTTAGCTCTATTTGATTAACTCAATTCTATTAACTCTATTTGATTAACTCTATTGGATTAACTCTACTAGATTAACTCTATTTGATTAACCCTACTGGATTAACTCTATTGGATTAACTCTATTGGATTAACTCTATTCAATTAAGTCTAACTAATTTACTCTTATCAATTAACTCCTTTCGAATAAACTATATTCAATTAACTCCTTTTGAATACCTAATATTCGATTAACTCCTTTCGAATAACTAATATTCGATAACTCCTTTCAAATAACTAATATTCGATAACTCCTTTTGAATAACTAATATTCGATAACTCCTTTCGAATAACTAATATTCGATTAAGTCCTTTCGAATAACTAATATTCGATAACTCCTTTCGAATAACTAATATTCGATAACTCCTTTCAAATAAATAATATTCGATAACTCCTTTCGAATAACTAATATTCGATAACTCCTTTCGTATAACTAATATTCGATTAATTCTCTTCTTCGAATAACCTTATTCGATAACTCTTTCTTCGAATAAACTATATTCGAATAACTCTAATCCGACTAACTTTAATTCAGTTAACCCTATTCGAAATAACAAATATTCAACTAACTCTTGTTTGATTGACTCTATTCGAATAACTCTAGTTCGATTTAACTCTAGTCGATTAACTCTATCTGATTAACTCTAACTGGTTAACTCTAACTAATTAACTCTAACTGGTTAACTCTAACTGATTAACTCTAACTGGTTAACTCTAACTCTAATCGATTAACTCTAACTCTAATCGATTAACTCTAACTCTAATCGATTAACTCCTCTAACTCATTTTGATTAACACATTTTGATTAACTCTACGTCCATATTCAGCTTCAAATATCGATGTTGAAATCGATTCTTACTTCTCTATATAAGTCCTAACTTATATATTCTGTTTATCCAATGATAAATATTTTATTTAATTTATAAAATATTATTCATAAATTAATCTTCTCATTCTATCGGTTACAATAGATTCTATTTAAAATCTTTGCTTTAAACCCATATCGTGTTATCCCCGTGTGCGAAGCACGGGTCTAAACTTTCCTGATGTAAAATTCTATTCATTTGCCAAATATTTACTTATATGACATTCTTTTTCATTTCACAATAAATCCCTTTGATAACTCTATTTATTTTCTAAATAAACATTTTCTTTTATAACTCTATTTATTTTCTAAATAAACATTTCCTTTTTATAACTCTACTTATAATTGTTTTACCAATATTTCTCTTTCTGTTTTATTTGTAAATGTTTTACAAATATTTATCTTTTTGTTTGTTTTACAAATATTTCCATTTTATATTTGTTTTAGAAATATTTTCCTTTATATTTGTTTTACAAATAATTTCCTTTACAAAATCCCTTGATTTTATAAATATTCATTAATATAAAATTCTTTGATTTTATAAATATTCTATTTCAATATACAGTTTGAAATCTTCCTTCTATATAAAATCTTTTGATTTTACATAATATTTTATTTCAATATAGTTAATGAAATTTTCCTTTTTCATCCCGGGGTTTTCTTACGGTATTTAAAATACCAAACAACAGTGATCGATATCATTCAAACACACATAATCAACAACAGATTTTATATCACATAATATATCACAATATATGAAACAAAACAGTATTTTATATATTGAGGAACCCAGTTGGGTCCCTCCAACCTGTTTCCGTGCATCACAGATGTTAAACAATATAACTAACATCAATTTCATTTCACTATGAAATATTCTGCTAAACATAATCATTATTTGATTACGATTTATATATATATCGTTATCTATAATTTCAACCAATACATAAGCAATTCAACCAAATAGTTAACACACAACAATCAACAGATAATTATCATTTCTAAGAATATGCTATAAAAATATAACTGTTCAGAGTTGGTGAGTTTTACTCACATTGGACGATCATCGTTAATAACAATAACCATCGCTTGATTCAGACGGACAATTAATTTTGCTATAAATTGTAACGGACTCTGATTCATTCCTAGTCAGTTCCAGTGTACAGTGTCCGTTCATACGATCCCAACAGATCCAGTTTTGTATAATTCTGATAATGTACGAGGAAGCTACTGTAGTTACAACATTATACGTTTTTTTTAATAGTTTAAATTAAAACTTTGTTATTGGGCCTCTCACCATTTAAAGCCCACCACGCCCTTACCAACTCAAGCCCGTTCATTCACCTTCTTCCCCGACATCAAACCAGCGAACTCCTGTTTGTATTCCAATGGCCATTTTCTTTTCTTCCTTTCCTTATCTCTTCTTGTTTGCTTCACCGTTCTCTAAACCGCACCCACCACTGAACTCAGCAATCAACCCTCTCTCCAACCATCCCCTCACCTTTGAACTCGGCCTCCACTTTCCAGTGGCGATCTCGTGCACCTCCAGTGCTTCACGGTGACAGACCCAACCAAAATTCCATCGCACGTCACAAAATAACCCACAATCAAACCTCTTCAACCCCCTCAACAACAATACGAACTCGAAACCATCCATTACTACTTCCGTCCACTCAAAATCACGACCCAAAAATGTTGCAAAAAAAACCTACAAACCAGAAATATGCATCGCACCTCACAAAATTCATACAAGACTGAAGATCTCCTCTTCCCGAACTCATAAAGCCTTGGTTTGGATTTTATAGAGTTTTATTTGAATTGTATTGGATTTATTTGAGGATCAAAACTTTTTTTTCTCTCTGAAAGGAAAATAACAGCGACGCTCGTTTGACCTCAGGAGGATGAAACTTAGGTTTAGAAATGGTTAAGCGTATATATAGGATAAATATAATATTTTTATATTTATTATTATATTTGTTTTTAAGCTATCGTTGTTTGCATATGTCTTCTAAAAATTCACATGGTCACATACAACATCTAAAAGTCATGAAAATTGACACGCAACTAGAGTTCGACATTACGGTCCCAACGAAACTGGTTTCGTCGAACTCCGACTCTGTTTGCTCACACAGCGTATTTTTAACCGTCAAAATACTAACTGTTTTTCACATTAAAAATCCGTACGGCCACATACTGACTTCAAAAATCATGGAAATTAAAATCTAACAATAATTTAATATTGTGGATCCAACAAAATTAGTTTCATCGAAAACAGAGGTCGTTTGCAAAACTGGCTATTTTTAAAGCTCTAAAGAACCCGTATAAATATACAAATATATTCAAAAATAATTAAATTAAATATTTAAAAAAAAAAAATATTATCCTTTATATTCACAATAGAATATCATACAGCTCCGCTGGGATTTACAACTAGATATTTAAAAGTTCTCAGTTGAATCGATATTCAAATTTATATTGAAATTCCTTACATATATCGTTAAAAATTGTAAAGGAATTCGATAACGACTTTCCTAAAAATTTTTTTGGACATAAATCAAAATCTACACAATGAAATCCCGATTTTTCTCTTCCACTAGAAAAATATACTTCACCAGCTCCGAACGTTTCTTGTTTCACGAAAATCCAATTTAAAACGGACCCTGTATATTCAGTTGAAGGTCGAATCGCCAAATAGCGAACTGCCACGCCATTTGGAGCTCGATTTTAATTATAATATAATTATACGTTCAAATTGTCGTTCAAATAATATATTCGTCATTCTAATTCAATTCCAAGCTCAATTAAATACTTTGAATTGTCCAGTTCACATTATATTGTCAATTCACTACTTCTGATTATTTTAGAAATTAAATATATTATTCTATTATTTTATTAATTAAAAATTCAAAGTTATTTAATTAAACGACCATATAAATCTCTAAACCATTATTTAAATAGTTAAATTAATTAATTATAATACCGTAAATATACGGGACATTACACAAGATGTGTTTCACGTTTCCCATTTGAAGAATTGTTTGCATGATGCGGTAGAGATAGTGGAGCCAAGCTCACTTGAGGACGTCGAAGTTGAGAAGGAAGCATCGGTGAGAAGAATTACTACTCATATCCTTGGATTAGAGATCAAGAAGCAACGTAACAAGGAAATCAAAATCATGAAAGTGCAATGGAAAGAAGACCGGGAAGATGCAACATTGGAACCCGAAGATAGGATTCACATTTCTTATCCATTTCTTTTTGAAAATACGTTCTTGACTTCTTTTCCAAGCTTTTATGAGACGACCCCAAACCCCGTACTGACGGCGGCAAGGGTAATCCGTGGAATATAACACATAAACAAATAATAGCAGAACATAATTAAATAAATACACCAGATAATGAACAAAAGAATATACTGGATAAAAGTAATCATCAGAGTTACATAGTATACAGGATAATACTTTGTAAAAATACAGTTCAGCTATGCATAAATGTCTACAGCGGAAAATAAACATAATATGTACAATAGGAGCTGAACAGCATAAAAAGAGATAAATGATAGAATCCATCTTCAGCTCCAGCTATCCAGAAAGAACCAGCTAAACCTGAATACAAGGCTGCCCGTGTAAAAAAAAGGGGCACCCGAGTTTGAAAGTGAAACAAACTACGAGTCAGTCCTGGGACTGGTATGAGAAATCTACTCAACACATATATAATTTGGCTAATCACAGGACCACGCCACTTTCGTGGAACGGGTTTACTCCATTGGATTGCCAGTGCTTTAAAACAAATCTTTCTTTTAAACAACGCAATGCATTTTATAAAAATGAAGCCATTATAAGACTCAGTTCCCATCACACAATGCAACGCAAACCGGAGGATAGAGTTTTTACCTTATAACGGCCAAGATATGCTTGATACGAATAAAACAAAGGCATTTGATATTAGTACTAGTGTTTATATGTTTCGAAATCAATTTCAAATCATAACTATCAATCATAGACGACATGAGCGTCCCATGCCACTATGTCGCCAAATATATATACAATCGAAACCGCATGATGTCGTATTTGGAAATTGGATTTCCATCATGAACCAAGGCAAAAGATAGTCCTTACCGAATTCGAGACTGCCTAGCCGGAGTCTCAGGATCAGAGCTCGAGTGACCCTTGGATCGTCAGGGCCGGTCCACCGATGTGGATTATTATGCCTGAACAATACGTTTCCCCGCCCTTTAGGGCGTAAACGAGCCAACGAATGACTCCATCGGACCCGGATCGTCTGATCAAACCGAGGCGCCTCCCAACAGAAACAACCACACAGGTGAAAAGTATATATAAATGTCAGGGCTGGTAGGTCACTGACACCACCCTAGCTAGGAAGAAACGCATGCCCTCCCTGAGGTCCTCCCGTTTCTGGTTCATACCGGGGTGTGAGGCTCGCGAATTCACGTCATACACAAAGCTTCGCCACACAGGCGGTGCTTTGATCATCACCACAAGACTTTGCTTTTCAACAGAAGTCCTGATCATTTGCCACTTAGGCATGCCACACTAGCAATTCATGCCATGCGACTGATGTCCATCGGTATACAACCTCTGAGCTCGCGCGTCTCAGAGAAGAGCGTTAAACAAAAGAATAAATTCTCCGCCGCCAAACAGATGTATATTTAACAGAGATCAATCAACACAGAATAAACTCCAATGTCAGACACACAGTCCATTTACAAGTCCATTCTGGGTCTGAACGAAACCGGAGGCACTAAATACCTCGCAAACCCATCGATCACCACGTTCGTCTGGACGATCACCACTCATTATCCATATTTCGGGATGCCTCCCAATCAGGACCTCGGTTACCATCCAAACGAGGTGAAGATCTCCGGTCTTCGACCATCGTCTTCATCTTCGACATTCAATCGTCGGTCAATTATTTGAAATGAGAATTAACTCGGCATTTTCAAATAATTCACGTATATTTAGAATTTCAAATCAATTTATTTCAATGGTTAAATCATTCGACAACACCAATTTTGTTCTTTAATGTAATTTTCACACCAAACACATTCAACCATCAAATACAACATAAATCGAGCAAATTCAGTTTATTTTCATTCCATATCATTTATGATATTTTATAACGATTTATCGCTATTTTTATTTATTTTAAAATAGCCAATTTAGTCAAAACGCCGCTTCGGGCCATAACGCGGCCGTGGCGCTGTTTTTCTTCAGATTTGATTTACACATATCTAAAAATCTAACCGTTGGATCTTCACAAAATTTACATCATTAGAAAGGTCTTTTCAAAACGAATCCAACGGTTCCAGTTTCGGGAAAATCCGACGGTCGGATCTCCCGGTACAATCGTTTGAAGTTTCGATTTCAAAATAAGAACTGCAGCGTCGTTATTCGATTAAATATAATTATATATATATATATATAATCTATTCTGGCGCTGTTTTTCTTCAGATTTGAATTAAACATTCCAGACAATCCAACCGTTGGATTTTTACAAAGTTGGTGCCGTTGGAAAGATTTTTCCAAAGCGGACCCAACAGTTGCGATTTCAGGAAAATCCGATGGTCGGATCTCCCGGTATAATCGTTTGAAATCACGGTTTCAAAACACGAACTGCATGGCCACATTTCGTTTTAATTTTATTTATATTTATATATTTATTTAAATATAGTTCATTCAACAATTTCAATATCGTTTTCACTTCAAATATTTCACTAACGCCTTTAAATTTTGGAAAATTTCGCCATAACCTCCTTTGTACGGGAGGGGCTGGGAAAAATTCCCAAATAGCCACACGGGCGTCTCATGTCAAAAAGAAAAAGAAAAAGCCAAGCGGCTAGCCAACAGGCTCATAAAATCATCACCCAAACAAAACAGTAAATGTGTACCTGTTTGTCGGGCACAAAATTTTATTCCTCTTCTCTAGCCACTTTGCTATAACCTGTTCAATAAATATGCATGTACATATATACAGTTCTTATCATTTATCATTTTCCATTCAACTTCATATTTGATCCCATTTGGTTTAAAAACACCATTCATTCTAATGTTGCATGCATAGGCAAAAATCATATCATTAGCTAATTAACGAATATTTCGACTCATGCATATTTATTTGAACGAGTTGCTATTTTTAACACTTCACGTTTCAACAAATCATTTATATAATAAAAATGTGATTTTTATTGTAAAACAATTCATTTCAAAACACTATTATTTTATATAGTTTATATAGGTGATAAAAATAGGATTTTTATTATAAAACAATTTCTTTTAAAACGAGATTATTTTACATAGTCCATATAGTTGATAAAAGGTGATTTTTATTATGAAACAATTTATTTCAAAATATGAATACCGTTCAACACATGAATTTCTATTCAACGAATGAATATCGATTCAACACATAAAGGTTTTCTATAGTTTCTATATATAGATAAAAATGTGATTTTTATATTTAAAACACGAATACCATTCAACACATGAATTTCTAATCAACGAATGAATATCAATTCAACACATGAAGGTTTTCTACTTCAATGAATAAATATAGTTTCAGCAAATGAAAATAAATCAAACACATGAATATTATTCAAAATTTCGGCAGCATAACGACAGGGTAGTTAAAACCGGGACCGTCCCTAGTACGGCTCCTCGCTCTACCTTAAAACCTCGCGGTTTTTGACAATGGGGATCATGCATCTAGTTCGCACGCAGGCGGCATGTATATATTTATTTCATTTCCACAAACTAATCCTATGTGGTTTCAACCAAATATTTTTCAACCACAAACGGGTATTTTTCAACCACAATCAATCAATATCAACCACAAATAATCCCAAACAACCATTCGCTATCAATCAATTTTCACACCAATCACAACCAATAAATATCGTCCATGGTTTGTGGACGAGGGGCGTATATATATATTTATATATAGCAATTCACTTCTATTTCAACACATATATAATTTTTACAACACATATATAACTTATACATCGAACGTAAAACTTATACAACGCTTATACAAGAGGTGTACAACGCTTATATAACTCATACGTCGACTATATAATTTATACATCGTCATTTTCCATATCGTTTATAAATTAGAAATCTCACATTGGGTTCCACTCCACCAAAAATAGCAGAAGGCTCAAAAAAATATGCGGTCTCTTCTAAAATGTAGAAGACGTCCACACGGTCACGATGTTTCCTGTTTCATCGAATTTCGTTAACACAGCAAAAAGATATGATTTTTCAAAGTTTGCAACGGTTTAAAGGTGTTAAAACTGTTGAAAAAATATACAAGCCGTACCTCAGCTGAAAGGTTCAAAACTAGGTTTGCGATTTTCGATCAAACCGTGAATCGATAGGAGGATCGGCCGATGCAGCGACGAATAGGGAGGAGACGCGCGTCTGCGCGCGGTGGTGGGGGCCCACTCGGCGGCGCCAGGCGACGGCGGCGGCGGTTTGAAGTCGCCGACTTCAGAGCGTCGATTCTCCCTCCACAGGCCACGAAAAATTCCAAACTTTATATGGATTTGAAGATCTCGAGAAGATCTTCAAAAAGTTCAACCGTGGCACAAGCTAATTCGGCGTGGATTGATCGGAAATGAGGGGGAAGGTTTTGAGTGGTTTCCTTCGTTCGTCGGGGAGAGAGAAAAGAGGGATTTTCTATTTATTTTTAAAAAAAATTCTGATTGGTCGGTGGGTCTTTAAAGGGGTTTTCTGACACGACCACCAATTGAAACCCAACGACTGTCGTCCCTAGCGTTTTGCCCCCATTCCGAACACAATGGGATATGTTTCGAAGGCCCATTCGAATGTTTTAGTCGGTTTTCCTTCAAATTTAAAATATATAACATTCAATATTCGATTTGAACGTACATTTCAATTTGCCAGGGCCACAAACTGATTCGAAAAATTCCAGAAAAATAAATCTGGCTATGTTTTGACGATACGATCCCAACAAAACTAGTTTCGTCGAATTCTGAGACCGTTTGCAAAAAGGCCCATTTCTGGTCGATCCAATTTAACTGTAATTGACCAAAACACGTTTTCATTTGCCACGCTCACATACTAGCTTTAAAAATTATGAAATTTGAAACCTAGAAATAACTTCCCATCCCGGATCCAACAAAAGTGGTTTCGTCGAATTCCGAGGTCGTATGCAAAATGGCTAATTTCACGGGCTATATAAATTCCATAGCGACCTTTCTGAAAATTCATTCGGCCATAACTTTTTCTTTCCGCTATGAAAAATCGATTTTTCAGATTCGTTAGAAAGGTATTCACTAACAGATTTAAATATTTTTGGTTTCACTAAAATCCGTTTTGTTTTGCACCCGGTACAGTCTGACAAAATTTGAATTCAATTTTTGAAACTGCAGCGCCTTTTCAAGCCTTGTTTATAATTATAATTAATTATATTCATTTTCAATTGTCGATTCAAACTCACCTTTCATCGCTATTATTTAAAATATTTATTTTAAATATTTAAAATCCATTATTTTAGCCAATTTAAAAAATTTAAATTGGTTCAGATTTTCTGGGTCGTTACAATCTCCCCCACTTAAAACTTTTCGTCCCCGAAAAGGAACAAAGTCGAAAGTGGTTTGATTATTCAACTCTACGTTCGATCTGGCTTCAATTCTCCAACTTTTCAGTTTCTGAGAAATTTCAAATTCTTCAAAAATTTGGCTAACACCCGGAATTTCCGAAAAATTTCGCCATAACCTCCCTTGTACGGAGAGAGGTTTGGAAGTTTATTGGGCCATATTAGGTACCCAATAAATCCAAATAAGCATACACATATTTATAGTGATATATTCTGGTGTTTACAGGGAAGCATGTATTGATAATAACTCCAGAGAATAAATTCTCGTCACCCTGCCCCATGTGGGAAATAAATAGTCCATGTACCATATCTAATAACTAGAGAGACGTGGTTATTGTCAACTCCAGACCCGTGTGGTTTTTTTTTATTAATCTGGTAATTTAATCGTTACAATTTAAATAGTCTATATCAGTCATCAGTTCAACCTGTAAAATATAGTCATCGCCATACAAGCCTCTCGCTCGTATGGTAAATCTTCCACCTCGTCACACAAGCTCCAAATGCTTATGTGGTATATGATGAAGTATGCCTATCTTCCAGAAGTATGCCATGCAATGTAGTTCAAAATTAATTGTTACTATCCTATGGCGACGTTTATTATTTCACACATAAAAACCAGCACTCCGCATCCAATGGCATTCACAGGAGTTGATATAATAATATTTCGCATCCAACTCATTAAGGTTTACCTATTTGTCGGGCACGCAAATAAAATCTTTACTCAACAGCTATCCATTTACCAGTTCAAACATATATAATGCACTAGTATATATATCCCTATCTATTTTCTAAACAGTTCAATGTGTGATATAATCGAATAAATTCCAACAATTTTCTATTGTTGATTAAATTAACTATCGTTTCAATAATCTTAATTAATCTAATCTACAATCACACAACACAACCAACAAGCAATTGTTTTTAACTTTTCAAAATCATACAAATCAATTTCTATATTCCTTTAAAATCATTCAGACTATAGAATTAAAAGTGCACATTCATGAAAGGAAAATAACAACAGAGTAAAGAATTAAATGGTAATGCAAAGTATGGTAAATATACCTTGCACCGGAGTCAATCAGAGATATCCACTCGGCATCTAGGATAAGCTTTCTGAATACTCTCCTCAGTTTCCCAAGTACAATCTCGCGGATCTCCACTCCATTGCACTTTGACTAAGTGAACCTTCTTGTTCCTCCGCTCTTTGGTTTCTTTGCCGATAATCTTTAGCGGCTCTCGTCTCACAGCTGATTCGGGGGTAATTTCAATATCCTGTTGAGCTGCTTCTTCGACGATCAAGTCTGGATCATGAACGTGCTTTCGAAGTTGAGATATGTGAAATACATCATGAACTCCAGGCAACCAGTCAGGCAATTTGACCCTATAAGCGAGAGTTCCGATCCATTCTAGAATAGGAAATGGACCAATGAATTTGGGCGCCAACTTTCCAGTTTTACCGAACCGGATAACTCCTCTCATCGGCGATACTTTCAAATATACATAGTCGCCAACAGCAAAGGATATATCTCTTCTTCTCCTATCGGCATAGCTCTTTTGTCGGCTTTGAGCGGCGAGTAATCGCTTCTTAATAAAATCGGCTTTGTCGGCAGCTTCTCGGATCATATCCGGACCCAACACAAGTCTATTACCAGGTTCAACCCAACAAGCAGGAGATCGGCACGGTCTACCATACAATGCTTCAAATGGCGACATTGTCAGACTCGCCTGGTAGCTGTTGTTATAAGAGAACTCAGCCAAATGCAGATGGTCTTCCCATGATCCACTGAAATCTAGAACACAAGCCCGCAATAGATCTTCTAAAATACGATTCACCCTCTCAGTCTGACCGTCTGTCTGAGGATGATAAGCGGTGCTCAAGTTCAGCTTCGTCCCTAGCTCGACTTGAAATGCCTCCCAGAATTTGCTAGTAAATATTATATCTCTATAACTGACTATACTGATCGGCACTCCATGCAGTCTAACTATTTCCCTGAAGTAAATCTGCACCAAACTCTGAGCAGTTCTATTTGATCTGACAGGTATGAAATGGGCGGTCTTCGTGAAGCGATCTACGATCACCCAAATACTGTCATTCCCTTTTCTGGTTCTGGGCAGACCATCTATGAAGTCCATAGAAATATGTTCCCACTTCCAGCCTGGAACGTCTAGTGGTTGCAATAATCCAGCTAGTTTCTGTTGGTCGCTTTTTACTAGCTGGCAAGTAGGGCATTGACTAACATATATCGATATGTCTCTCTTTAACGACTTCCACCAGAATGTGCGCTTGATATCGTTATACATTTTACTCACACCCAGATGGATACTGAGCTTAGATTTGTGGCATTCATCAAGCACATCTCTTCTGAGTTCAGGAATTTCTGGAACACAAATTCGTCCTTCTAACCTCAGAATCCCTTCGCTGTCTAGCTGGAAATCCGAAGCATTGCCTTCACGAATTCGCTGACTCGTTCCTTTGATAAATTGGTCGCCTTCTTGGAGAGCCGATATCTTGTCAATCAACGAAGTCGCAATGACGAAACTCGCGATCATTTCATTCTTTCGGCTCAGCGCATCGGCCACAACATTGGCTTTCCCTGGAGTATATATAATTTCAAAATCGTATGCTGCAAGAAACTCCAGCCAACGTTGCTGCCTCAAATTCAGGTCTTTCTGAGTGAACAGATACTTTAACGACTGGTGATCTGTAAACAGTTCGAATCTCTCACCCAGAAGATAGCGTCTCCAGATTTTCAAGGCGAATACTATAGCCAATAACTCAAGATCATGAGTTACGTAGTTCTTTTCATGTAGCTTCAGCTGACGGCTAGCGTAAGCAATCACTTGACCCCTTTTTCGATTAACTTTGGGCTCCTTACAGACTTCAGACATTGTACTGGCCTCAGGACGATCAGTTTCAGACTCAATTTTATCACTAGAGCTGACTTCTTCTTCGTACTGTAGCATACCTTTCTTGTCGAGATCTTCATACTGATAAGCCATATAAATCATTTCAAAAAAAGGAAGCTTCACATTCCTCATCACACTATTCTGATATTTCCTTTGCAGGCCATGAAAAATCTCAGATTTTTCTTCTTTGGATCTTGAATCAGATGAGGAGCAAAGTGTGCAAGTTCGTTGAATTTCTTATGATATTCTGGGATGGTCATATCACCTTGTATCAAATAAGAAAATTCATCACATAATCGCTCGGTTGCTTCGGGAGGAGTAAATCTTTCTAAAAAAATCACTTTGAATCTGTCCCAGGTGATATCACCTGCTGGATTATCTTTAATAACTGAATCCCACCAAAACAAAGCTTCTTCTTTGAGTGCCCAAGACGCCAGTAATCTTTTCTGATCGTCTCTCAGCTTTAAACCCTCAAATATTTTCTCTGCAGAACGAATCCAAGCTTGTGTTTCCATAATGGACTCCCTGCCTAAGAATGGCGATCCACCCAGATTTCGGAATCTCTTGAATAGAACTTCTATATCGGATTCTGACGGCGGGAGCACAACTGGCTCATTAGCTGGTCGAGCCATACAATTATTTCTTCTGTTCCTGTCACTCATTTTCTAGTGCGTCTGCAATTAGCAGACAAAGTGTCAGGTCAACAGAAAAGATATTTCAAAATATAGAGACAAATACTTCAATGTAAATGTGTCTACTGGGGTGTATTCCATTCTGCTTTACTTATACTAGGATATTACTGATCCTATCTGTATAGAGTTACCCGTCCTAGAACACTACTGGTTCTATTTCTGACGAGTTCGTTCAAATGTTATATTCTAGAACTAAGCCTAACCAAAGCTCTGATACCAAATGAGACGACCCCAAACCCCGTACTGACGGCGGCAAGGGTAATCCGTGGAATATAACACATAAACAGATAATAGCAGAGCAAAATTAAATAAATACACCAGATAATGAACAATAGAATATACTGGATAAAAGTAATCATCAGAGTTACACAGTATACAGGATCATACTTAGTAAAAATACAGTTCAGCTATGCATAAATGTCTACAGCGGAAAATAAACATAATATGTACAATAGGAGCTGAACAACATAAAAAGAGATAAATGATAGAATCCATCTTCAGCTCCAGCTATCCAGAAAGAACCAGCTAAACCTGAATACAAGGCTGCCCATGTAAAAAAAAGGGGCACCCGAGTTTGAAAGTGAAACAAACTACGAGTCAGTCCTGGGACTGGTATGAGAAATCTACTCAACACATATATAATTTGGCTAATCACAGGACCACGCCACTTTCGTGGAACGGGTTTACTCCATTGGATTGCTAGTTCTTTAAAACAAATCTTTCTTTTAAACAACGCAATGCATTTTACAAAAATGAAGCCATTATAAGACTCAGTTCCCATCACACAATGCAACGCAAACCGGAGGATAGAGTTTTTACCTTATAACGGCCAAGATATGCTTGATACGAATAAAACAAAGGCATTTGATATTACTACTAGTGTTTATATGTTTCGAAATCAATTTCAAATCATAACTATCAATCATAGACGACATGAGCGTCCCATGCCACTATGTCGCCAAATATATATACAATCGAAACCGCACGATGTCGTATTTGGAAATTGGATTTCCATCATGAACCAAGGAAAAAGATAGTCCTTACCGAATTCGAGACTGCCTAGCCCGCGTCTCAGGATCAGAGCTCGAGTGACCCTTGGATCGTCAGGGCCGGTCCACCGATGTGGATTATTATGCCTGAACAATACTTTTCCCTGCCCTTTGGGGCGTAAACGAGCCAACGAATGACTCCATCGGACCCGGATCGTCCGATCAAACCGAGGCGCCTCGCAACAGCAACAACCACACAGGTGAAAAGTATATATAAATGTCAGGGCTGGTAGGTCACTGACACCACCCTAGCTAGGAAGAAACGCATGCCCTCCCTGAGGTCCTTCTCCCGTTTCTGGTTCATACCGGGGTGTGAGGCTCGCGAATTCACGTCATACACAAAGCTTCGCCACACAGGCGGTGCTTTGATCATCACCACAAGACTTTGCTTTTCAACAGAAGTCCTGATCATTTGCCACTTAGGCATGCCACACTAGCAATTCATGCCATGCGACTGATGTCCATCGGTATACAACCTCTGAGCTCGCGCGTCTCAGAGAAGAGCGTTAAGCAAAAGAATAAATTCTCCGTCGCTAAACAGATGAATATTTAACAGAGATCAATCAACACAGAATAAACTCCAATGTCAGACACACAGTCCATTTACAAGTCCGTTCTGGGTCTGAACGAAACCGGAGGCACTAAATACCTCGCAAACCCATCGATCACCACGTACGTCTGGACGATCACCACTCATTATCCATATTTCGGGATGCCTCCCAATCAGGACCTCAGTTACCATCCAAACGAGGTGAAGATCTCCGGTCTTCGACCATCGTCTTCATCTTCGACTTTCAATCGTCGGTCAATTATTTGAAATGAGAATTAACTCGGCCTTTTCAAATAATTCACGTATATTTAGAATTTCAAATCAATTTATTTCAATGGTTAAATCATTCGACAACACCAATTTTGTTCTTTAATGTAATTTTCACACCAAACACATTCAACCATCAAATACCACATAAATCGAGCAAATTCAGTTTATTTCCATTCCATATCGTTTATGATATTTTATAACGATTTATCGCTATTTTTATTTATTTTAAAATAGCCAATTTAGTCAAAACGCCGCTTCGGGCCATAACGCGGCCATGGCGCTGTTTTTCTTCAGATTTGATTTACACATATCTGAAAATCTAACCGTTGGATCTTCACAAAATTTACATCATTAGAAAGGTCTTTTCAAAACGAATCCAACGGTTCCAGTTTCTGGAAAATCCGACGGTCGGATCTCCCGATACAATCGTTTGAAGTTTCGATTTCAAAATACGAACTACAGCGTCGTTATTCGATTAAATATAATTATATATATATATAATCGATTCTGGCGCTGTTTTTCTTCAGATTTGAATTAAACATTCCAGACAATCCAACCATTGGATTTTTACAAAGTTGGTGCCGTTGGAAAGATTTTTCCAAAGCGGACCCAACGGTTGCGATTTCAGGAAAATCCGATGGTCGGATCTCCCGGTATAATCGTTTGAAATCACGATTTCAAAACACGAACTGCACGGCCACGTTTCGTTTTAATTTTATTTATATTTATATATTTATATAAATATAGTTCATTCAACAATTTCAATATCGTTTTCACTTCAAATATTTCACTAACGCCTTTAAATTTTGGAAAATTTCGCCATAAGCTCCTTTGTACGGGAGGGGCTGGGAAAAATTCCCAAATAGCCACACGGGCGTCTCATGTCAAAAAGAAAAAGAAAAAGCAAAGCGGCTAGCCAACAGGCTCATAAAATCATCACCCAAACAAAATAGTAAATGTGTACCTATTTGTCGGGCACAAAATTTTATTCCTCTTCTCTAGCCACTTTGCTATAACCTGTTCAATAAATATGCATGTACATATATACAGTTCTTATCATTTATCATTTTCCATTCAACTTCATATTTGATCCCATTTCGTTTAAAAACACCATTCATTCTAATGTTGCATGCATAGGCAAAAATCATATCATTAGCTAATTAACGAATATTTCGACTCATGCATATTTATTTGAACGAGTTGCTATTTTTAACACTTCACATTTCAACAAATCATGTATATAATAAAAATGTGATTTTTATTGTAAAACAATTCATTTCAAAACACTATTATTTTATATAGTTTATATTGGTGATAAAAATAGGATTTTTATTATAAAACAATTTCTTTTAAAACGAGATTATTTTACATAGTCCATATAGTTGATAAAAGGTGATTTTTATTATGAAACAATTTATTTCAAAATATGAATACCGTTCAACACATGAATTTCTATTCAACGAATGAATATCGATTCAACACATGAAGGTTTTCTATAGTTTCTATATATAGATAAAAATGTGATTTTTATATTTAAAACACGAATACCATTCAACACATGAATTTCTAATCAACGAATGAATATCAATTCAACACATGAAGGTTTTCTATTTCAATGAATAAATATAGTTTCAGCAAATGAAAATAATTCAAACACATGAATATTATTCAAAATTTCAGCAGCATAACGGCAGGGTAGTTAAAACCGGGACCGTCCCTAGTACGGCTCCTCGCTCTACCTTAAAACCTCGCGGTTTTTGACAATGGGGATCATGCATCTAGTTCGCACGCAGGCGGCATGTATATATTTATTTCATTTCCACAAACTAATCCTATGTGGTTTCAACCAAATATTTTTCAACTACAAACGGGTATTTTTCAACCATAATCAATCAATATCAACCACAAATAATCCCAAACAACCATTCGCTATCAATCAATTTTCACACCAATCACAACCAATAAATATCGTCCATGGTTTGTGGACGAGGGGCGTATATATATATATTTATATATAGCAATTCACTTCTATTTCAACACATATATAATTTTTACAACGCATATATAACTTATACATCGAACGTACAACTTATACAACGCTTATACAAGAGGTGTACAATGCTTATATAACTCATACATCGACTATATAATTTATACATCGTCGTTTTCCATATCGTTTATAAATTAGAAATCTCACATTGGGTTCCACTCCACCAAAAATAGCAGAAGGCTCAGAAAAATATGCGGTCTCTTCTAAAATGTAGAAGACGTCCACACGGTCACGATGTTTCCTGTTTCATCGAATTTCGTTAACACAGCAAAAAGATATGATTTTTCAAAGTTTGCAACAGTTTAAAGGTGTTAAAACTGTTGAAAATATATATAAGTCGTACCTCAGCTGAAAGGTTCAAAACTAGGTTTGCGATTTTCGATCAAACCGTGAATCGATAGGAGGATCGGCCGATGCAGCGACGAAGAGGGAGGAGGCGCGCGTCTGCGCGCGGTGGTGGGGGCTCACTCGGCGGCGCCAGGCGACAGCGGCGGCGGTTTGAAGTCGTCGACTTCAGAGCGTCGATTCTCCCTCCACAGGCCACGAAAAATTCCAAACTTTATATGGATTTGAAGATCTCGAGAAGATCTTCAAAAAGTTCAACTGTGGCACGAGCTAATTCGGCGTGGATTGATCGGAAAATGAGGGGGAAGGTTTTGAGTGGTTTCCGTCGTTCGTCGGGGAGAGAGAAAAGAGGGATTTTCTATTTTTTTTTTTAAAAAAATTCTGATTGGTCGGTGGGTCTTTAAAGGGGTTTTCTGACACGACCACCAATTGAAACCCAACGACTGTCGTCCCTTACGTTTTACCCCCATTCCGAACACAATGGGATATGTTTCGAAGGCCCATTCGAATGTTTCAGTCAGTTTTCCTTCAAATTTAAAATATATAACATTCAATATTCGATTTGAACGTACATTTTAATTTTCCAGGGCCACAAACTGATTCGAAAAATTCCAGAAAAATAAATCTGGCTATGTTTTGATGATACGGTCCCAACAAAACTAGTTTCGTCGAATTCTGAGACCGTTTGCAAAAAGGTCCATTTCTGGTCGATCCAATTTAACTGTAATTGACCAAAACACGTTTTCCTTTGCCACGCTCACATACTAGCTTTAAAAATTATGAAATTTGAAACCTAGCAATAACTTCCCATCCCGGATCCAACAAAAGTGGTTTCGTCGAATTCCGAGGTCGTATGCAAAATGGCTAATTTCACGGGCTATATAAATTCCATAGCGACCTTTCTGAAAATTCATTCGGCCATAATTTTTGCTTTCCGCTATGAAAATTCGATTTTTCAGATTCGTTAGAAAGGTATTCACTAACAGATTTAAATAATATTTTTGGTTTCACTAAAATCCGTTTTGTTTTGCACCCGGTACAGTCCGACAAAATTTGAATTCAATTTTTGAAACTGCAGCGCCTTTTCAAGCCTTGTTTATAATTATAATTAATTATATTCGTTTTCAATTGTCGATTCAAACTCACTTTCATCGCTATTATTTAAAATATTTATTTTAAATATTTAAAATCCATTATTTTAGCCAATTTAAAATTTTTAAATTGGTTCAGATTTTCTGGGTCGTTACATTTTACTTTACATTTGCTTCTATCATTCAAAGTATATTTATCCTATCACTCAAATCTTTGATTTTTTGGTAGAATCCAATGGTTGGAAACATGTATTTGAAAAATGTTATGATTGATGGTTGCAAGTGGATGCAAATATTTGCTACTGGTTGCTCGAGGATGCATATACACACACTAGGCACTAGATCGGCTCAATCACTTACATTTTGCATATGAATGTGTGTACATTTTAAATTTTCTATGGATGGGGGTGAATCATCATATGGATGTTGCGTTTTGATGAATGATTGTGCACACATACAGAGTTTTATATGTTATTTGGATTATTTGCATACATTTTGGATTCATGGCAAAAACATATGTTTTATTAAGGAGGTCAACTAAATTAGTCGACCGCCTGATTTTTGCATTAGTGTAGGGATATATACACACAACACTTCTGCATATGTTCATACAAGCACTAGAAATTCTTAGAACAATGGATGCTTGTGGATGATGGATGAGTAGATGGTTGTTAGGATAGTATTATTCTTCTTAAACTTAGAGATATCGAGGATGAAATCCTTTAAGTAGGGGAGACTGTAACACCCCAAAATTTAATACACTATAACCATACTTTAAAGATAATGAAATGGGAATTACTTAATTAAATATTCAGAATTAAGTAAAATCGGCATTGCCGTTGCGTCTGTCTTGGAATTCTGGTTCAGATAAACCCCATATTTGCATAAAACGGACAATGTGTGAATAAGTTATGAACTTCAGAAGTTTGTATACACATAAGGAGATTTTGTATAAATATAATTTAAAAAATTTCAAATTAATTCGAATGAGATGAGCGGGAGAAACGAGCAGGGAACCAGATCGTTACGGGACGACCCATAATGGGCCTGGATTGAACCAATGGGTTGGTGGGTCGACCGAGCAACAATTTGGACAGATGTGTTCCTGTGAATCTGGACTTTTTTCCGATTGGGTTCGTTGCTGACTCGGCGTTACATGTACGGTATGATTAATACCGTAGAATCCAAAGGCCGAGGTTGACTCTGTGAATCTATGAATATGTGGCTTCTCCTGTTCCAATATACACCATTTCTTCATACCTTCTTCCTCTGTAAATCTATTCTAAAATATGTATGCAACGGGGGAATGCTGCTGAAGCCAAGATCTACAGAGATAACATTTAGGATTTACATACATCAACAAAAGGGATTGGATTGGACTTTTCTACGATATAAAGTTATATATATATATACATATATATATATATATAAGAGATTCAATCTCTTCTTCACTAAGACCCACTGTGAGTTCCCTGTCATTTTCAGATCTGATTTCCCAGACTATAACATGACAGTTAAATAAATTTGGGTTAGGATATATAATGTTTATATGATAATTGCTATACATGTTTTACACTATTAAATCACCTGTCGTTGTTATAAGTAAAACATATGCCTTTACTATTGGATAAATAACAAGTTATATGTATATATCTTCCTATTCCCTATTTTTACTAGTTTAGTTTATTTCTAGTCTTACCTCTATGCCTATGTGATTTAAATCTATTTTTTATTTACGCTAAGCCTAGACCTTTGGAAGCCTAGGCTATATCAGATTAGAGTGTGCGTGTAATTGGGGTAATAATAAATGGCATAAAAGAGGAATTTAGGCATGCTATTAAATTATGGATTGTTTAACTATAATTTGGGAAAGGGATAATATGTACATGTTTAGACTTGTTGTAAATAGATAAAAAGAGGTAATGTGCATATACTTGCTGTAAATTGATTAAAAAAATTTGATAATATACATAAACTGTAATTTGGGGACATAATTGAATGAACAGTATGCATATGTATAAACCTTTTAGGATTGACTTAATATGGACATTAATTTAATACCATGTTGGAATATTGTAAGTACCAGATGTAGGCTAATAAACTTAATCACTGTAGTAATACATACACCTGGGCAGGTGTTGTTGGGAAGTGTTGTACACACATAATGACATATAATATCACAACCACACTTATTAGTAAACCTAAACCTGCTAGGTTAAACATGATTATTAATAAGCTAATACATCCCTCGTTGTGCTGTTGTATCTGGTTTTTAGGACTCTTAAATCTTAG
Source organism: Allium sativum (assembly GCA_030737875.1). Classification (NCBI taxonomy): domain Eukaryota; kingdom Viridiplantae; phylum Streptophyta; class Magnoliopsida; order Asparagales; family Amaryllidaceae; genus Allium; species Allium sativum. The sequence goes on from CM060926.1 coordinate 843,169,533, forward strand.
TTATTTTTGGGGCACAAGCTAAGGGGGTTTGGCTCATGTCGATCTGTTGTTTGGAACCCGTATCTGTCAGTATCCCTGCTGATATTTTGTTAGAGGGTCTCGTATAAGGTAGGGTCTAGGGAACGCTTTACTGAACTAGATGGTAAGAGGTACACATGGACAAGGTGGGCACATGAGCGTTTTAATAGAGTCATGAGCATGCATGCGTCCAATTAGGGAAACCAAGCCGCTGTAACACTAGCAAATAGTTCTGTGTTATATAAGTTTCTGGGTTAGGGAGTGATACAACCTACTGTCGAGGCTGAAACATGGTATTTACGTATTAGGGAGCTGATCACATGGGTAGTAACTAGTACGGTACACCTAATCCTGTTGTTATGTAATTAGGTTAACACCTAATCTTGTTATGTAATTAGGGTACGCCTAATCCTGCTGTTAATTCTGTTGTTATGTAATTAGGTTAAGCACCTAATCCTGTTAATCCTGTTATACTAATATTGGTCCAGACATACCTATTTTAGGATATAAATGTGAAACATTACTCGATCATAGTTTATTCCTATTATTCATGTCTATCCTTCTGTTCTATGTAGTTTATCTATCACCTTATATGATACTGTATTTCTCATCCAGTCTTGTATACCAATCTTGGTATGCATATTTTATGAATATTTGAACATCACTGGAACTCACCAAACTTTATGTCTGACCTTTTTGTTTTCGCTTCTTTCTTCCTCCCCCCCCCCCTCAGGTCCTCAGAGTGGAAACACTCCTCAGTGATTAGGATTTTCTCTTTCTTGGATCTGGACTTTCTGAGATGTACCATTTTGACTTGCTCTCTACGTGTTATGGCTTGCAATGAGGGATATGATTTTATGTACTCTGATAATTTCTTTTATTAGACAGATTTCCGATACTTGGTTTTGATGTAATTGGTTTTGAGGTAACCTATTTTAGACTAAGTTTTATTTTAATAATGAAGTTGAAATTTTTCGATGCTTACTTTATATCTGTCTTGTGAATTTCTTTACTGCTTACCTATTGCGCTTCACGAAACTTAATGCATTCTCTTATGAGTGACATTAACGGACGTGGGGTGTCACAGGGAGGCTGCTCCTACAAAGATGCATTGGACGTCTATTTTCTAAGCCCTCACCTTGCTGTCCTGTTTTATTTATCACTAGTGTTGGATGCTTTGTGTATTTTAGCAGACTCGTTATGTATTTTTTGGTTATGTATGTGCACAGTCCTGTTGCCATCTCTGCAGAACTGTTTTTGTTAGCGGTTAGAGAAATGCTAGTTTCTCCCTTTCATTATATTATTTTTCTTCATCTAAAAAAATATGCAATGGTTTAGAGGGATTACAAGTGGTTGTTGTAGGCTTTCAATTTTCCATACATATCGAATGGTTGCAACACATAGAAAGCTATGTGCAGCTTTGAAAGCAACATTGCTTTAATGACGACGAAAAACTTCAACTCCTATATTAATTTTGAATTTACCTTTTGTTTTAAAGGCATCGAAAAGCTATTAACGCATGTTAATAATTCAATCTGCCAAACCCTTTAACTCAATGGTCCATTGCTTGTGCATTTCACTATGGGAAAACTAATCAAATTAATCAAAACCTACATTCATAACTGAAAAGATAAGCACGTCAGATTCTATCGTCACATAAATAAAGTAGTTAATATGAGTATTGGTGGACTAAATGTATATATACTCTAAAAATAAATAAGTTTAATTTGCGTTTTCCATCAACATTATCGGTTTATCTTCTGGCATAAGACTAAAACAATTTATTATCACAAAAAATAGGAAAAAAGTAGAGAACTTCATTGCATAAAAAGTTTACAAGCAAAGCTTAAATCTGATTACTCCCCGTTAGTTTAAAATGATATTATAAATGAATTAGAACTTTTCAAATTGGTTTTGTTCATTAAAAAAATGGTTTTTTGACATATGAATTTCAATCCAAGGAAACAATTAGTAAGAAGTTGTGCCTTCAAGTTTCAAAACACATAAATTTAGATGTATATGTTAGTTACAACCTTTTTCTTTACATAATGAAATGAATCAGCATGCATCATACAGTCACATAAAATAACTATAAGGACATTACTTGTCTTTATGATGGTAGCCAAAATACATGCACTATGAATTGGAGGGTTGGAAAACATAGGCTTGATCACAAGCTTCAGCTGACTTTCAACTCTACCTGCCACATCAGCTCTTTTGCACACCTATAAGCATTTGTTGTAGAATCGTTGCTAAATACAAATGATAAATACAATACATTTTTTTTTGAAGGATGACATCTAAATGAATGATGAGACATTAAAAATTATGGCAAAGATGTACACTGATTAGTACATGACTTTGTACAGCAGTTGAAAATTCAGGTTAGTATGCTAACCTTGTTATGTATTCAAGTTAATAAAAGCATACCAATTTTCAAATATATATATATATATATCAACTGGTCATTGAACTCCTAAGAGTTCCAAAGCATAATACAATAAATGCCCTTGTAACAATTGGAAATTAAAATGTATATTAATAAATGAGTAAACTGAATAACTTGCGAATAAACAAGTTGAAAATATATGTCTGCAAACTTCGTGTCAAAATTATCTAATTAAATATCATTATTTCACGTTTACTCAAGTAATATTTCAAACTAATAATATGAAAAGAATGGATAGTAATAAGAAATTATGCATCTCCTATAATTCCTTACCTCACCAAAATCTAACGAAAAGAATCCATCATTGACCCTACTATTTTTTCCAAGCAAGAAACTACCTACTATAATGCAACTGTCAGTGTTCATTTAATAGATAATCAACTGAAGAAGATAAAAAAGAGAAAATAATTGAGGCCACTTGCCGGTTTAGCAATAAAATCCATGATTTTTTTATGTGAGTATGCTTCCTTTCTTTCAAACAACATATGCCACTGGAATGCCCAGATTCTTCAGAACTATGAAAAAGGACTATAACCACATACATACAGTTCTCAGTACATGAATTTGAATCTCAATAAATTTATATGCATATACATGGAAATATGGTATATGATCGCATTAACACTTATGATGTCACTCTAATATCAATGATCTACGGGTAAATTATCAAGACAACTTATAAATCAGCTACGGAAATCTCAAAAAATATATTACCACCTAATATGAATATACTTTGAAGAATACTCATAGAAACACAAAGGTAAAAGACAACACTCAAATGTAACTTAGATCATAATTCTATTATATGATTTATATTAGAAGTCTGATTTTAATTTATACCTGAAAACCATTGTATTTTGTGGTATCTTGCAAATGATCCAAAATGTACATGTTACTATCTTAATCAAAATATTGTTATGTCACCATTTTTCAACAAGCCATCTTCATCTACGATCAATAACGTAGCTTGATTGTTTCTCAAATGTCCTATAAATATTGATAATTAGCCTATCCTTTTAAGAAAAAGAACAAACACCATTTGCTTAAAAATAGTTGAATTTCAAAACAAGAATACAAATAAATTCCAAATACATAGTGGTTGGATCAGGATTAAACAAGTGTTTACATTCAATTGTGGATTTGAAAGTAATGTAGAAGAAACTCCAATGGTGATATATTCACTCACAGAAAAGAGTCAATGGCCAACGAGTATCTTAACCAGACAACCAAATTGCATTAAAGTCCCTGCATTTCTGTTTCGTTTATTCATTTTACATTTTAAACTTGTATTCAATCAAATAATAAGAAGAAAATTTTACAACATTGCATGTTTCCACCAATACGTAAAATCATATGTGTTGTTTGCAAAATTTATATCATGAGTTTTGATGAAACAATATCATATGATAAACAAATAACACATGTATTCGTTTGATCAAAATTTAATTTTTGTAAATTAGAAATTTTCTGCTAATATAATTTTGGTTGTCAAAGCAGTAACAAATAACAATATAAAACTTTCCAATAATTTTTCCTCTATTAAACTTTAACTTCTACTTTATTATTTTTCCACTATTAAATATTATAAAATAAAGCAGTTTCATTATTGAATTATATTAATTGCTTTTAAAGAAGATAAATATGCCTAGTTGTAAAATATGACCACTTGCATAATGTACCGTTCATTTTCTTCATTATGACTATGTTTTGCATAATTGGCTGTGGCGTTTCAATCATTAAGCATTCTATTTTTTAAGTGAAGGGTGTTTTTTAAGAGTAATTAAGAATCATAGCTTATGGTGGGGAAGTTACATGAATTATATAGATATACCAATTAGTGAGTCAAATAGAATGTTAACTAGAAGATAAGCAAACTGCAATTTCATTGCAGCTATAAATTTATACAATGGTGTCGAATTTACCTATATTTTATTTCAAAAGGGAGCATATAATTAGCAAAATAATGTATTTCATACATCTGGAAAGGCTAATGCATTATGCAATTTGAAACAATTTTGATTGTAGTTTGATATTATTATTATTATTATTGCGAATTGTATGGTTCTAAAATCTGGATCTTTCAGATATAGAAACTTCATTATGTTTTGACATTTACTACTATATTTTCTCAAAATATCAAATTTGATGTTGGCTCATTAACTATGCATACATAGTGTATCAACTACTTTCGAAAAAATCTCCAATCACTATTCAGTCTTTTGATGTAATTATTAATTAACCATAAACCCTTATATGACTATAATCAAGTAACAAATATATAGTACTTAAAAAGGAAAATGCTTAGTCATAGTATAGTGAACATGCACATAATTCGAAGAGCTTCAACAATTGTGAACCATGGATATCGTTTGCATACAACATTTCTTTCCTTCAAAAAATCTCTTGATACTTTGATAAAGATCTACTAATTTCACCAATCTGTAACATGATGAACTGTCTATGTTCACAAATTTTTGATTCAACCATCAATGTTTTAAGTTTGTTCCTTTAGTCTAATTTCATAATTTGAGAAATAATATTTTTGAAACAAAATAATTAAAGATGGTTGCTTAAAACTATTAAAAAAGAGAGACTAAACATTGGGAAAACAAGAAAAAAAATATGTATCATATAAAGTAAGCATGGTTATACTATTATGGCATGAAACTTTTACTAGAGCCATTTTGTGGATCAGTTTTCTCTGTATTTTAGCTTTTATATTGTTTTTACTTAGCATTTTTTTCCTTTTCTGCATTTTTCATGTCCAAAAAGCAGAACAAAATTCAAACTGTATCCTAAGCCAATGGAGGTTAAGTGAAACACTCATGTGCATAGAAAAATGTTGAACTATTTATGTCGAGGGAAAAGTTTTTCCTTCACAATATGAGTTGTGTAATGAAACGATCCGTATTACAAGCATAATAGTCAACTTAAATAGAAAAATATTAACAAATGCATATATATATATGTATATATGTATATATATAGTCTATAGACAATGCCATTCAGTTCCATTACAATATAAACTAAAGAAGACTAAACATACATCCTGTCATTAACATATTTTCCAGACTTATAATATACCAAAAGATTATAGGTACTTATTTTCAACATGTAAGCATCTATAAAGTAAAACTGTATTATAATCTTTAAAACGATATATAGCTTCAAAACAACTAGCAAACCTTTCCAAAATTGAAATCATGAACTAAATAATGCATAATGTTAAGAATTTGATTTTTTTTTTCTTTGGAATAACACACAGTATAGCTGAAATCAAACAACAATGACATCGCCTATCTTGTTATTCATTAAAAAAAAAGGAGAAATCATAAAGTAGGGAAATCAAGGATTCAAAATTTCAGAATATGAAAGAAATTAATAAACGGAAAACTAAAATCAAGACGTACCTAAGAAGATGGAGAAATTAAAAATTTGCTGCTATAGATGAACGAAGATTGAGACTACGGTTGACTTGAGAGGACGAAGATGGTGGAATGAAGATGGTGGAACCCTAGATGACATCGTATTTTGTGATTCCTGGAATGATTTTGCCAAGAATATCAAGCATTAGTTTGGTTTTGTTTTAAAAATTAGCGAAACCTCACTGGTACTTTTTGTTGTGTTCGGGGCCATATATATTGAAGCTAATATATTTCGTACTTTAGAAAACATAGAATAAATGTTAATAGTGTGAAAGATGACATCATTTTTATTTGTGATGCATGTCATACATTTTAAATGAATTTGAATGAATTTTTTATTACTAATTATATGGTTATTTAGGATGCATAGTACAGTTGCAGGTAATAGAAAATAATTTGATAAAGCATTAGCTACTCATATTAGTTGCGTCATATGAAATCGTAGTAAATATTATTTTTTAGAGCATATAATATTACGTAGAAAATGTTTACGTAGCTAAAGAGCCATTTTTTTATATGATAGCATTAACAAGTCTAAACCTTAGGAAAATCAATTCTTTTAAATCAGGTTCCCTCCTAGTATTTCAGGAAACTTTGCTGAGCTTTCTACCCATATAGAATGACTTATGCCATTTCCGTGTTTCATTTGATTTTGTTTCTTTTCGGATCCTACTTCTAAGAAAATAAGTTTGAAGTACGGAGAAACTCGGGCTGTTGAAGTTATTTTTAACGTGTTTGAAAGATCGGGCCACCGATCAGTTTTGCTAACTCTGAACATTCTTCGCCAATATGGCCTTCTTCCTCCCGAGAAAAAGATTATGGGACAACCGCCCATCCATTTTATTGGTGCTAAACACTTATCCCAATGTTCTAATATGTTCAATGCATCTACTCCCCTATTTCCAGACACTTCAGGTATGGTTGGTTTTCTTTTCTAAAGAAATTTATAGTTTTTACGATTTATCTTTCTTATTCCTGCTTTTATGACGTAATTGTTTTTGATCAGGTCCCCAGGCTTTTGAAGAAATACCTGCACTTGCTGCTCTAGCTAAGTCTGATTCTACTGCTAGAAAAGGGCTTACTAGATCCATTGTTGAACCATCATTTAAAAGACAGAAGGGTGATACCTCTATTCCTTCTACCGGAGATGTCATTGATATAACTACTGAGCAGAGGACTCCTGGCCCCATAGTTTCTGCTGCTGAAATTGCTCTTAATATTAGCTCTTCACCCACAGCGACTCTTGGAAGCAATTTCGTGGGAAGTCTTTTGGTGTCAAACCTTCCAAGTGTATCTGACACAATAGAACATGATATAATCCCACCTTCGTCTCCTCAGCATGATGATTCCTTGAGGTTACCCTTGCAAACCTCGGATTTTGACGAACTCATAAGGCTTGCACTCTCTTCTACCGATGTTGCCAATATTTCATTACCTTCCTCATTTTTGGACTTGGAGATTTTTTTACCAACATATCGTCAAGCAGCAACTCGTGGTATATTCTTATCTTTCTCAGCCTCTTTTTCATTTTGATTTCATACAAAGGCTGATTTGGCTCTCCTCCTTTTTAGGTGACTAAAAGCTGGCTCCTGCTCCGAGGAACAACTTCTTCACCTTCCATTGAGATTGCCTAAATTAGGGAGGAAAAAGATGCTTTGAATGCTAAAGTCAACACATTGGCCAAGGAGAAGGAAGAAATTGACGGAGAATGCGAGAGGATAAAGCCTCTCTTGAGAAGGCTGAGTCAGACCTTAAAAAGGACAGACAATCCAAAGATCTTTTATCTGATATAGTTTCAGCGATTGACATTAAGCAGGCAAAGATGGTGATCGACCACACTAATGAACTGGGAAAGAGAAAAGACAAGTTTAATAACGTGAAACGAATAATTTATGAAGCTAAAAATAGGATTTCTGAATACCTGACAACACATCTTCAAAAGGTAGCATTGGATTACTACGAGAATGCCCTTTAACTTGCATTTTCCAACAATTTTCCAAAGTTTCTTAGGATCGAGTTTCCTTTTGTTGCCTCCTCTACTTGGAGTAGTGTTATGAAAAGGATTGAGTTAGCCAAACATGGGGTTGAAGTCTCAAAGAAAGACAAGGCAAAGCTCAAGGATCTTTTGTTCATTGAGGACTTGTCCGATGATTCCGATGTGGAGGAGGAACATATAGCAGTTGTTGATGATGATGAAATTAATGATGATAATGATGACTTTGACCTTGGTGATGGAAGCTGTCATGATGGTTCTGATAAATAAAGTAGCAACCCACCTCCCGATGCTGATGGCTCAAATGGTTTTAAAGGAACGAACCTAAACCTTTCGGGCACTCCTGCTGCTCCAGATCCCAAAAACACTTTTACCAAGGAGGGTGTTTCCTCCAAGTTAAAAGGAGAGGAACAACTTATCCAACATGACATTCCCGTCTCTTAGGTAGTCTCTCACTTTTGAAGTGTTTTCTTCCTTCTTGAGTTTATGATAACTAGTTTCCTATAATATCATATAGACAAGGAAAAGTCTTGCCTCAAACTATAAGGTAGAGTTAGATAGGAAGCAGAAGGAAGTTACTTTGTCTCATTTAGTATACAAAAGACTATTGAAAGATTATAATTCCTTATCATACAAATATCATGCTCTCGACAAAATTGCTTCTAAGCTCATGACATATAAAGAACGTGAAGCTGCGCCAAGATTAATAGCAGCGTGAATTCGAATGAGGTAGATTCTTGAGGAGAATAAAGTGCTAATGGATTTATTTTGGATGCTAATTGAGGATAGAGACATTTTGATGGATTTCTTGTACAAAGTTTGTAATCGTTTTGTGACAACGAACTTCTCCTTCTTGGGAGAGCATTGTGGTGGTTTACTTCGACGCCTTCATAGAAGTTGCTTGGATAAGTTTGGAATTGAACTTGGAACCTACCATGGGTTCTTTCAATTCCTAGGGACCTGCCTCCCGAAAAACTTAAATATAACAAAAATAGATTTTTCACCGAACCGTTTAAAAGGTCTATTTTGTATGTGTTGACAATATTCTTCGTCAATGCCCAAAATGGATCTACGGGGGAGGAGGGGAGAAAATTGGATTAATCGACTCCCTTAAGCTTAAGCTTAAGTTAAATCGATGTTACTTTGATAGAGGGATTTCTTCGTCAGAAAAGCGTCGGGTTACCAAGAACTTGACGATTTGTGCCAGGCTCCTTTTAGAACTTGACAGCACAATAGAATACTCGTAAGAATCAATTGAAGAAGCAGATCAGTAAAAAAAAGAAAAAGAACACACGATTTTATAGTGGTTCGGTTCGGCGAGAACCTTCACCCACTTGAAGGGTTTTTATCATTTTATTCAGTAGAGGAGGTTACATAAATCATTTCCCAAATTATTTTGCAAATCAGGGTTTTTTCTTGGGATCTCCAAGGAATGAAAATGAAGGCCTATTCCGAATCTTAGCAGAAGAAAAGAAAATTTGGAAAAAAAGAGATCCCTTCTATGTGACCATTGGGATCCTATTTATAACAGATTTGGGGCCTCTACTGTCGTTGAGCTATTAGGCCTACAAGAGACTCTGTCGTCCAACTTCCCTTTGGTTCCGGACGTTTGGCTTTAGACTATTTTTGTGATGCTGGTTATGGCCTTTAGAGTGAAGGTTTTGGTCAACTGGGGCTCCTTCGAGAGAGAGATGAATTTGAGAATCCAACGCCTTTCAGATGGCATCTGGACTTTTAGTAGTGGCTCTTTGGTGCAGATTTTCAAATATCTACTTCCAGCTCTTCTGTGGATAGAGAAGCCTGTCTTAAGCCTATCTTCCTACTGTATGCAAGTAGCTTGTATCTCCGTTTGGGTTCCAGTTGTCCGATTGGTAAAGCTTTTTAGGATGGTTTGGTTTTTCGGAAGATAACTCTCGGTAATGTATACTTTGGTATTTTATGCGGTTGGCATTGCAGAAATCGACACTTTATGTATTTTTGGATTGATGTTCTTGACGTTTTCTCATCCTTTCGTATTTGCATTAAACAGGTTTATGCCGATACTCCCTCTCTCCCTTCTAGGCTTTTGTTAGTGGGACTCTTGCCCCTTTTTTGTTAGCTGGTAGCGGGATTAAGTCTCAGTTGATGGCCCCTCCGGAATATTTTCCCTACCTTTGATATCTATTAGCGCTTGACCTTGCTCTCTGAAGGATCTCTGTGTGCTTACGATTGCTCGATACCCAATTGTTGTCATCCTATTTTTCTATCGATTTTATGTAGTAACATTCCCCCTCCCCCCAGTGAAGGGGTATTTTCGACTTTTCAAGTCAAACTCCTTGTTCTTTTTCAAAATGTTTTCTCTATGTCTTTTGATTTCCCTTAATCAACGCGTTGATTGGCCTCGTTGTATGGTTCCGATTAACTTTTAACTTTGGATGTAAAATTCGACATATATACATATATATATATATATGCATATCTTTTTATCTTTCCCTTTTTTTATGCAACCGTCAAAGTAGTATAGTATATTCAACATAATTCAAAATAAAACATCAACGCACACAAACACTGCTCACACATGAGCCAAATACATTTCATGCAAATTAAAGTGAGTCAAACCACGTCATCCATTTACTCTTCGTTCTGCCGCCAACGTTATCATTCAACAAGCTGGTAAACTCCCAATGATCAACACTTTCAATAGTGTGATCAAGATCAAAGCTCCTTATTGTACTGCGTCGTGAAGGTGTCATACCAGAAAAACCAGCTATTTCCTTACCCTTGTTGAACTTCCCAAATGTCCCAGCAAAGCCAATCACTCCTCGATGCCCAGTCACCGAAGCATGCCTTCTCGTTTCCTTTCGAGTACTCCAAGTACCCGGTGCATCTTTCCCCACACCATCACTTCCATCTACATTTTCAAGCGTCATTTCAAGAGCGTTAATCCTCTCTTCTCCATCTTCTGAACTGTACATTTCCTCTTTGTCTTCGTCTAATAATTCTTCCTCATTGAGATCTAAAAGAGCTGCAAATGGGTTTAAAGAAAATGCCCTTCTAACACTATAATTACAGGTAACCTTCACCTTTCTCTTTGGCTTGCAGACCTTTAGAAAACCATCCCTATCTTTCCTAAACACCCAATTCCTGAAATCTGCTGGTTTAAAGGGGTCATTTGGATTTCTTGAAAACTTGTTGATTTCAATTTCATGGTAAGAAATCCTGGTGAAAAGTCTTATTAGCGATGGAATGTGCACTGGAGATGGAACTTATATTTCTATGTTAAGGCACGAAAAATCGGCTATGTCCCATGCATCTTCTTACATCCTTAGAACCCTTCCCACTTTCGACAATATAATTTTCACCATTTTGAAACTCCGAAACACGATGGAGAGATTTTTTTAAGGTGATCCAAAGAGAATCCACCTGCTTTGGTCTCGGAGTACCATGGTTGAGACTCCATGGCCGGATATGCAGGGTGCCCTTATCATTTGAGATAGAGTAAAAATCTTCAATAAAGAAGTTTATTGAAACTTGACAATGAAGACATTTTCGAACTTTTTGACATTCCATTCCCAAGAATATAGATTACTGAATTCCTTCTTCAAAGCTCGCTCAACACCATTAATTGATAACTGAGCAGAGAATATGGAGATGATTGCCCAAGAGTTGAAGTGCTGTAAATCTTCGTCAGAAATGAATGGTGATATATTGACCTCATTTCCATTTGCTATGTTTCTTTGATTTGAAGAGGAAGGGTTGGAGCTTGTAATTTTTCATGCCCTATCTCTATATACATGAAACAAACGATCAGGTTCCTACGGTCCTTGATTCAATGGTTAGAATTCCCGTTGTTGGAAGAGTCGTTTTGCATGATTTGATCTTGTTCAAAGCTTCAAAATACGAAGAGGCCTTAAGAACAGGCAATGATGATTTCTTTACCTCGATATTAGGTACAGGACTCTTTAATAACATTTCTTTTAATGAAGATGTGCATGGGCCATTTGTGGTATTATTTGCACGTGGGAGTTCCGGAGCGGATAAATCCTCTAACGTCATTCAAGAACACATAAGACAAAGATGAGGCAGACACCATTTTTGGTTAACATTTTTCCGATGAAGACTTCTGAGCGAGCGATAGGGTTTGGGCTACTCCTTAATTGGTCAATTGGAGATTGAAGATCGGGAACCCCTTTCGATATTAATGTAATAGAAGCCCCGAACCGAACCCAGATTCGGGTGTTTAAATTGTTGAAACCGGGAACCCCTTTCGGTATTAATGTAATAGAAGCCCCAAACCGAACCTAGATTCGGGTATTTAAATTATGGAGAACCGGGAACCCCTTCCAGTATTAATGTAATAGATGCCCCGAACCAAACGCAGATTCTGGTATTTAAATTATTGAGAAATGGGAACCCCCTTCCGGTATTAATGTAATAGAAGTCCCGAACCAAACCCAGATTCGGGTATTTAAATTATGGAGAACCGGGAACCCCTTCTGATATTAATGTAATAGAAGTCCTGAACCAAACCTTGATTCAGGTATTCAAATTATGGAGAACCGGGAACCCCTCCGGTATTAATGTAGTTGGTACTCCCTTCGGATTTGATTTGTGAAGCAAAGGTTATATGTACTTTTAGTGTTCCCTTCAAGCTTTTTCTTCCTTCCGTGGGATGAAATTTGAGCAGAGGCTGTACGCGCTTCGAGTGCTTCCATCAAGCTTCCGCTCTCTTCAGCGGGATGGTGATTTGAGAAGAGGATGTACGTGCTCTTGAGTGCTCCCTTTGAGCTTTTTCTCCCTTCTGCGGGATGGTGATTTGAGCAGAGGATGTACATGCTCTTAAGTGCTCCCTTTGAGCTTTTGCTCCCTTCTACAGGATGGTGATTTATGCAGAGGATGTACGTGCTCTTGAGTGCTCCCTTTGAGCTTTTGTTCCCTTCTGTGGGATGGTGATTTGAGCATAGGATCTACGTGCTCTTGAGTGCTCCCTTTGAGCTTTTTCTCCCTTCTATGGGATGGTGATTTGGAAACGTACTCCTTTTTGGAGCATTGTTTGGACGTACCCATGTAGTGCATTTGTCAAGACGTACTCATGTAGAGCATTGGTCAGGTGAGCACACAACTCATGTAGCGAAGACCACACATGTCACATCATAATGAGCATATAGCTCGCGTAATGATAAATCATAAAAATTCTTGGGGGCGGAACCGTAGTTCCGCAGATGGCCAAATTTTTAATGCCCATCTGAAAAGATGTGAAAAGTGTATTCACATAAAGCTTCCTAGGTAAGCGAAATTATCCCAGTGTCGCACAACCGCTTAGCCTAGGAACTTGTAGATTAAAAATTGTCTGCTAATTCACAAAGCAAAGGGGGTTGTGTCAGAATCTACAACGTCAAGGTATTTCAGAAAAACCCCTTGACATCGTGATGCTTTTGATCCAAATACAGGCTCATAGTACGTTTTTAAAAGCAAAACAACACAATCATTCATACAATCATCCATGACACTTAGTAGGAGACTTTTATCTACCCTAAACTCGTGGAGCTAACTATTCTAAGTATTATTCTTAATTCCGTCTTCTAAGGGAAAGGGCTGTATCCAAAGGCTACACAGAATGAGACCTTACACTAATCTCAACACTGCATAAGCCTCAAGTAGGCACCTTACTCCTATCACAACTATATACATACAAATCATATAAAACATTCACAAGCAAGCACAAGGTGTATACAAAACTTAGAAATTGGTAGAGTGGAAACTACTTGATTCATAGGAAGTGTCACCAGAGGCTTACTCAGCATCTAGTCATGCTTTCGAAACGCGGGACATGAAAATGTTGCATGTCCCGAAGTTTGGCAAATACAACAAGTATGTGTCCCTGGACATTTACTAGATTAATGGTCCTTTGATCCGTAATTGTGACTATTCCAATGAGTAGAATTGAAAGTTCCGAGTCTGGAGGGTTTCTCCTCAATCCTAGGCTCGGGATCCTCAATCCTAGGCTCGGGACTTTTACCATAAGAGCTAGCAAACCTTTCTACTGCTAGGTCGTTTGGCTTGAGGTTCAATGGTAGTTGAGACGATCCCAGTTTATCTTTGTCGAACTCCCCCAAGTGCCCTTCTTGGATGAGTTTTCGTGTTACACCTTCCAGCACCTTGCATTTGTCGGTCTGGTGTCCATTCCTTTTGTGGTATTCACAATATTTCCCTCCATTGGATGGTTCTGGATGATTCTTGGATTTGAAAGGCACTGAGAAGTTGACTCTCTCTTTCGTCACCGCATATATGTGTGAGATGGGTTTGCTTAAGGTTATGGTATAAGCAGTTGATCCTTCCTTCCTTGGGTTCTTTCGGTCTTCATGGAATCTGGGCTTCCCATTCCGAGGACTCTGATGAACGTGAGGTTTCCTGTCTTCTTTGCAGCAACCGAGCCTCATTTTCGTATGATATAGCTCTTCCATGCGAATAAATGTACTTGCCATATGGTAGAATTTTGGCAAGTCTTTGCATCTGCGTATGTATAGTTCTTCCCAAAAAGGTGTTTCCTTAATCAGTCCTGAATGGATGGCGAACAGCTTATCGCGGTTGTTCATACCCTCTGCCTTCGAAGCTTCAATATTGAATCGCTTTATGTAGTCAGGTAGGGACTCGTCTAGCCACTATTTTATGCTTATTACAGTAGGGTAGTCCACTACTGGATTTTTATGACTACAAAATTGTGTCAAAAAACCAAAAAAGAATTACTCCCAAGTGTGGATGTTTTTCCTTCGATACCGGCGATACCATTTAGCGGATGCTTCTCGTAAGGTCATAGGAAACATTCGGCATCGCATAATACCAGAAGAATTATAGAAATACATATAACTTTCAAAGGCAGCAAGGTGTTCTTCGGGGTATGTTGTTCCGTCATATATGAGGTGTGGTATCCTTATACGAGGCAGAGCTTCAATCACTTCTTTTTTTTTATCTTCTGGTGGTAATGTATTTCGGCTCTCCTCTGAACCAGTAGCTTCTCTCGACATTCTGCTGTCCCTTTGCAAAGATGGACTACTTTATGAAACTAATAAGGGTTCAAACCGGATGTAGGGTACACGAGTTGTAGTTACTTTTGAATCTGCTTCATAAGGAGCGATCCCCAAGGACCTTTGGGCTAGATCTGCTTCAATATATCTTCTAGTGTTATCAATTTGTGTCGCCAATAGTAATATTTCCGCTTCATCGCCCACTTTTGGCGTTCGACCGTCCTTTTGTGAAACAAGACTGGTTTGTGACAGGATATAACTTTGCCACTAAATTCGGGAGATGCCTTCATTTTCAGCTCCGTTTGGTAGGAATCCACTTCAAAAATTCTTTGGGCAGAGTTCTCTTTAACGGATCTCCTAGTAGCATCAACTTGTAAAGTTATGTTTAAGAAATCCCATTCTTCGTCCTTTCTTTTGGCTAGAACCGGAGGCTCCTCAGCTCTCAGATTTATAGAATTGGCACTTGATTGGATGGTGGTTCCTATAACGGAGGAAGCATCGAAACCCTGCTCCTAATTCTCTTACGATTCAATCATTTTAACAGATTCGAGAAGTACCTCCTTATGATGGGTTATAAGGTGAAGATGGTATGAGGAATACGGAAGAAGGTGAGAGGAAAGGTGAATGGTTTAAGGTTAATCAACCCCTCGATCAGTGATACACTGAGCTGTGGGTCGGAGTTTGGAAACCCCTTGTCTAGACTCTGATTATGACTCTTCTTCTCCAAAGACTAGTCCAACTCAGGACAGAGCAACACAGTTAGAAATGTGGTAGGCTATCTGAATGGTCAAAAGAAGGAACGAGAATGGAGGTTCAAGCCCTCCTTCTAGTGCCAAAAATGTTAACGATATTTTTCATCAACACCCGAAATGGATCTGTAGGGGCGATCCGAGGAGGGGAGAAAATTGGATTAATCGGCTCCCCTCACCTTGAGTTTAATCGCCGTTACTTTGATAGAGGGGTTTCTTCATCCGAAAAGCGTTGGGTAACCATGAACCTGACGATTTGTGCTAGGCTCCTTTTAGAACCTGACAGCACAACAGAATACTTGAAGGAATCAATTGAAGGAGCAGATCAGTACATAGAAAGAACAAGAACACACGATTTTATAGTTGTAACACCCCACCTCCGCCAGGGTCACTCACAAGAGAATGCACTAGCTTTGGAGGGGCGTTGTCTAGGTAAACATGCACAGAAATATTACAAGACATAACATATAAAACAGCGGAAGAAAAACCAAATTTCATTACCTTATAAAATTATAAGGTCTAAAGCCTTTTACATCAAAATGCCTTTAAAAGCCATTACATTGGAAACCTGTCTTGCAATAGTTAAAGAAGCATAAAACCATAGTCATAAAATATTCCCCAAGTAAAATGGTAAAGCAGCCATAGCCAAGAAAAATCCAAGCCAGACATGATGACCTTGAAGCAGAAGAAGTCCGAGCTAAATAACAGTATTTCCTCCCTGAAAACCTGGGAGGGGGAAACGGAAGACAAAGAGGCGAAAGAAACGGGGTCAGTCATAAAGACTGGTAAGTCCTATCTACTTCCAGCATAAAAACAGGTAAAGGTAACATGACATGCATAAACTGAAAGGAAACATAAGGATGATAACAAGATAGACAAGTTAAACCAAGGTAACAGGATGAACTACTGTATCAAGACAAACTACGGTCACTATGAATCAAGTATAACATCCCAAGGTTCTATCGAGTATAACATCCCAAGGTTCTATCGAGTATAACATCCCAAGGTTCTATCGAGTATAACACCCCAAGGTTCTATCAAGTATATTTGCCCTGCACCTTCCGTACTAGTATCCCAACCCGTGTCATGTGTTAGCTACAAAATGTCCCTTGCCCAATGTCATGAAATGATCAATGTCAACCTAATGTAGGTTTTCCCAACTCGTATGTTTCTTTCCATGTATATGTTTAGTCCTTTGCCGTAAATCCTACGGGCTTCCTCACGCAGTTCTATACTACTTCAACATAGTTCCATTATCCTTGAAATCGTTTGGACTGTCAGCCTTGATCTAGCTGTATTTTCTTACCATGAATTCTCGAATGTTCGGCTAGGATTTATGCCACCTAGGACCACTAGGGATTATGCTACCTACTAAACGTTTTCGTAACTCGGTTTGGGTTTTAAGCCACCTAGGACCGCTAGGTATTACGCTACCCGTCAACCACGCCCTTTTTCCGACGTATGTATCGTGAATCGTTTTTCCATGTTTAGTTGCACATGTATCTCAATGTGCCATCCGAGTCCCGTGACAGGGCTAATCAAGAAATATAGGACTTGGTCGGGAGCTTTAGGTTATCTGCCGATGCAGATATCAAGGTCTGTTTTTCTACCGGTGGTTATGGTCCCACGTGACCCCTCCCTCAACTACTGAAAGGCAATCCAAGAAAATCATGCACGAGAACTATACTCCGGCCATCCATGCCCCCACTTTCCTATTGGTCAACCTCACCCATAAGTAGATAGCAAGTATACGGTCTGTTGGGAGTTCTCTGCCTTTCCGCATACGTACACGATTGACTAAAGATGGTAGGTAGTCGACGACGTGCTATCACAGGGCTAAACTAAGTATCGCCGACTCCACGCTAATCCACCCCAGTCTTTAGGTTGCTCGCACAGCAACCAAGGCATACTCTTGGTTCTTCTACCGCAGACCTTAACCTCTGTGAGCCCAGGCGGATCATCTGCAACCTCACAGAGGGATACCAAGAGTACCCTCACGTCCCCCGAAGCTACCGCTTCGTCACCCAGTTCGCTGGAGCCTTTATCTAAGTCAGATAAACATTCGCTCCTCCTCGTGTGTTTGTTTAAACGATGACCTACTGTATCAGGTTACTCATCTATTTGTGAACTGGTGACTAGGAATTATTACTTAGTTATCCTTAACTAAGGTTTATCACTTAGTTTCCCTTCCTGTTATCCTTATTAACTACGATTTTCCACTTAGTCCCCTGAACTAGGGTTTTGTCTAATGGGTTAAGTGTTGTCATCCGAGTTCATGACTTACCCCGCCTACGAATCATGTCAAAATTTGCTAAGTATTCAAGTTCAAGACTTAGCCCTACAAACCTTGTATCAAGTTGGTTAAGTATATCAAGAAGTTCATGACTTAACCCTAGATTATCGTGTCAGATTGGTTAAGTATAGGTTAACTTAACCCTATCAAATTACCGTGTCAGATTGGTTAAGTATACGTTATCTTAACCTCATCAAGATACCGCATCAGATTGGTTAAGTATAGGTTGTCTTAACCTCATCAAATCATCGAGTAAAATTGGTTAAGTGTAGGTTAACTTAGCCCCATTAAATTATCAAGTCGGATTGGTTAAGTATATTTAAGAGGTTCGTGACTTAACCCTGTCAAATTATCAAGTCAGATTGGTTAAGTGTAAGTTAACTTAACCCCATCACGCATCGCGTTATCCTAGTCGGGTGTTATCAACCCATTTAGGTTAAACTAACCCATCCGCTAATCGTGTTATATGGTTAAGTGTCTTTAAGTAATCAAGTCCGGTCTTACTTAACCTACCCATTCATGTCATATCGGTTAAGTGCCATTAGTCAAACTAACTTAACCTTATCATGTGGCATTAAGTAAATTAATGCACCCCAACCTCTCACATTAGACTTTGTTGTGGTTACTGGTTACGCCGGGCGGGTCCGGGCAGCTTTACACCACAACCTAGTCTAACCTCGGGTTTTGAGCGCGATATGACCAACTACTCACATTGGGTCTTATTGTCTGTAGCTACTGGATTTGTCGGGCGGTTCCGGGCAGATTTACGCTACAAACTCAACCCAACCTCGAGTTGGCCACTTTCATGTTTTCCTACTTGTTATGTTCATGTCAAATTTAGGCTACGACAAAGTCCACGTTTTCCACTTATGCCCATTATCCCATTACTTAATTCATGTTAAGTTTCATAGCCCATCTTAAGTTTGCCTAAACTACCCAAGGCATATTCCCAACGCAAGTGAAAACGAGTCAACGTAGTAGAAATAATATGACAACATATTGGCCTCAAACATGTATGATAGCATAAAGGGATTGGCCTCAATCATGTATGATAGCATAAAGGGATTGGCCTCAAACATGTATGATAGCATAAAGGGATTTGCCTCAAACATGTATGATAGCATAAAGGGATTTGCCTCAAACATGTATGATAACATAAAGGGATTTGCCTCAAACATGTATGATAGCATAACACTAGGTTCATCATCATAGGCATGTAAATGGTCATGAGGGGTTTAGGTTCTTTTACATGCATAAGCCCCAAGCCAAGTTCATATGAATGTTCCACAAGTCAAATTGTTCTAAGGGTTCATGCCAACATTTCCACAAGTCTAGATTCAATCTTGCATGATAAACTAGGTCAAACACAACATGAGTGGCATGATTTAATCACTAAGAAATAGCCAAAGTCATAGGTTCAAGAGGGAGGCAAGACTAGATTCACATAGACTAATATACTTAGGTTTCATCTCATTTTATTCCATGTCAACATTAGAACTACCGTTTAGATCTAAAAGTAGCTAGAACTTACAAAGCGTGGCTAGAGATTTATGAGCAAGCCTTTTGTCGTAGAACGGTGTTGAGATGATGCTCTACTTCCTTGATTTGATGTAGAAAGCTTGCTCCTTTGACATGAATCTAGTTTGCATGCTTAAGCCCTTGAAGTTGAAGATGGAGGCCATGATCAAGAGACATTTGGGCAGCACTTTGTTGTTAGAATGGTTTATGGTGAATTAGGCCAGGTCTTAGGGTGTTTTTATAGAAGTTAGAACTAGTTTAGGCCTTTATATTAACCCTAGTTTAGATCTGAACCATCCATTCTCGTCACAGGCCAACAGAACAGACCCAAAGGAGCAAGTAGGTGCACCAGGCCAACCTGGCCCGACCAAGGAGGTCGACCCCCAGGTCGACACCCAGGTCGACTGGGCAGTCGACCTGGTCCCTGGGAGGTCGACTCCCCAATCGACCTGGGGCTGGGCGGGAAATTTTCCCGTCCAGTCTGTTTGGGGCTAAATTCGAAATTTGAAAATCTGTTTTCGTTTTCTGATTTTTCGTGAAACTTCTATAGGCCATATCTCGGTCATACGGACTCTGATTTACGAAATTTCAAACTCATTTCCAACCAGAATTCCGAGACGAACACAACGGCGCAACCCGTTTCGCTTGATTCTTATTTTAAAATTTAATTCTGCATCGATTCTTGTCTTAACACTTTATTAAAATTCGGGTTGTTACATTCTCCCCTCCTTTAAGGATTTCGTCCCCGAAATCTCTAAGATAGGGAGGATGTGTCCTACCATCCAATCATCCATCTACTCAAAGCATCATCCATAGGCAACCATTGTCTTAAAATATTTCTAATGCTGTATGAACATATGCAGAAAGTGTGTGTATATGTGTTCCTTATCTAATGCAAATGATCAGGCCTGATTGATCTTCTATATGCAAAATATGTTTAGTGCCATGAATCCACATGTATGCAAATAGTCCTAGTCACATAAACACTATATGTGTGCACAACCATTCATCCATATGCAATATTCACATGATAACACATTCAAATTCATCCATAAACAAGTATAAACACGTATACATATGAAATATGAAATGTGACTGAGCCGATTTAGTGCCTAGTGTGTATTCGCGCATCCACGAGCAACCACTTGCAACCACTTGCAACCATATCAATCATAACATGTTTTCAAATACATGTTTACATCCACAGGGTTCTACCTAAGGTCCTCAAGATAGGACCGAGAAGATAAGCAAGATAAACTCCTTTTGGATTACAAGAAATCCATTTCAAAACCCAACCCATATCCTGTACAGCCCAAAAGGTTTAGTCAACCTAACGGACACCTTCAAACCCTGACATGTATTATTAACCGATGAGTCGTACCCCCTATGGAGTTTGCAACAGAAATAAGATCGAGAATAGGACCGAGAGGATATGCATAAAAGATAGCATGCGGGTAAGCTCTACAGGAAAACAGGGATCAAGAATATACTCTTAAAAAGAGATATGATGCGCGTATCTTGTCTTCAATCTTCTAAGTCGCATTTCCTTGAGCTTAATTCCATTGTGCTTTGACCATCTTTAACTTTATGATTTCGTGGCCTCTTAACTCCTATTTCCAAATATGAGTTGGAACTCACTTCATTGTCGCCTCTCGTTCCACTTTTACTTATTCTCCCTCTAGTATACTTGGTTCAACCATATTCGTGCACTCATGGTTTTATGTAAGCTCTCCAATATTCACTAGTGAATCATGGATCTCGTTTACTCGCTCTACGGCATTCCACGCAGAAGAACTTATCTCTTGAAAACAAACAAATGCCAACCATGTTACCAAGTGTACTTACTAGAGTGATTTCCATAACTCATGCACAAGCGAAATGAACCATCCGCCTTAGCGGTGAACTCTACTCGAACGGATTACCAACAAATGCATCAAGAGATTCTAGGTAACCAATCATGACAGAACCCTAAAGGTTACACGAGACTTCGAGGGTATTACCGAGGCAAGTCAAGAGCTTAACTACCCACCTTTCAGAACCGAGAATGGCACCTTTACTGGATAACCACTCCATTCCTAGAATTCAACCCATAGCTTAAAAGCATAAGCATTATTCCCAAAAGTCATAGGCGTCCTCAAATCCAAACAAGTCATGAATAAGTGGACCGATTCCTCAACAAGATTTGAGACAAAAATGGGATCCTCTACTATGCTAGTACGAAGGTGCAGAGACTCAACTATCGAAGCAGACTTAAATGATGTGGTGATCAAAGCAAAGTCCTGACGGGATGATAGAGAAGGAAAGCTAAACCTTTCACAGAAACGTTACCATCCTTCTTAGGTACGCTAACAGTAAGAGCATACAATTGCCCTCTTGATGATCTTGTCCTCATCTCATAATACTTGACTATCTTTCCCTTTTTACCCTACTAGAGATACTCTCTCTTGTCATGGGTTTTATCATTCACCCTTTTCCTCCTTTGTGGATTAAGCCATACCAACAAGTTGCTTGTCCTTAAGCTTGTATCCTTTATCCTTGTTCTTACCATCCTTTCTTATAACGCGGTAACAGGTCTCTCGAGAACTGCCTCCATCGTACCGAAAATAATGACGTAGTTAGGAAAGGATTAGTCGCAGTTCAAACCACTGTGACTACAGGTGGAGGAAAGAAAGGAAAAGAGATTCAATGAAGGAAACAAAGGATAATGCTAATGGCCTTTGGGGAATAGCCTTTAAAAATAAAACTTTCCTTGAAAAATGCTTCTTTGTAAACGGGTTTCAAATAGTTTTCAGAAGGTTTTAAAACTTTTGCCCAGTCTGGTAACCTTCTGCTCTGATACCAAATGTAACACCCCACCTCCGCCAGGGTCACTCACAAGAGAATGCACTAGCTTTGGAGGGGCGTTGTCTAGGTAAACATGCACAGAAATATTACAAGACAGAACATATAAAACAGCGGAAGAAAAACCAAATTTCATTACCTCATAAAATTATAAGGTCTAAAGCCTTTTACATCAAAATGCCTTTAAAAGCCATTACATTGTAAACCTGTCTTGCAATAGTTAAAGAAGCATAAAACCACAATCATAAAATATTCCCCAAGTAAAACGGTAAAGCAGCCATAGCTAAGAAAAATCCAAGCCATACATGATGACCTTGAAGCAGAAGAAGTCCGAGCTAAATAACAGTATTTCCTCCCTGAAAACCTGGGGGGAAACGGAAGACAAAGAGGCGAAAGAAACAGGGTCAGTCATAAAGACCGGTAAGTCCAATCTACTTCCAGCATAAAAACAGGTAAAGGTAACATGACATGCATAAACTGAAAGTAAACATAAGGATGATGACAAGATAGACAAGCTAAACCAAGGTAACAGGATGAACTACTGTATCAAGACAAACTACGGTCACTATGAATCAAGTATAACATCCTAAGGTTCTATTGAGTATAACATCCCAAGGTTCTATCGAGTATAACATCCCAAGGTTCTATCGAGTATAACACCCCAAGGTTCTATCAAGTATATTTGCCCTGCACCTTCCGTACTAGTATCCCAACCCGTGTCATGTGTTAGCTACAAAATGTCCCTTGCCCAATGTCATGAAATGGTCAATGTCAACCTAATGTAGGTTTTCCCAACTCGTATGTTTCTTTCCATGTATATGTTTAGTCCTTTGCCGTAAATCCTACGGGCTTCCTCACGCAGTTCTATATTACTTCAACGTAGTTCCATTATCCTTGAAATCGTTTGGACTATCACCCGTGATCTAGCTGTATTTTCTTACCATGAATTCTCGAATGTTCGGCTAGGATTTATGCCACCTAGGACAACCAGAGACTACGCTACCTACTAAACGTTTTCGTAACTCGGTTTGGGTTTTAAGCCACCTAGGACCACTAGGGATTACGCTACCCGTCAACCACGCCCTTTTCCCACGTATGTATCGTGAATCGTTTTTCCATGTCTAGTTGCACATGTATCTCAATGTGCCATCCGATTCCCGTGACAGGGCTAATCAAGAAATATAGGACTCGGTCGGGAGCTTTAGGTTATCTGCCAATGCAGATATCAAGGTCTTTTTTTCTACCGGTGGTTATGGTCCCACGTGATCCCTCCCTCAACTACTGAAAGGCAATCCAAGAAAATCATGCACGAGAACTATACTTCGGCCATCCATGCCCCACTTTCCTATTGGCCAACCTCACCCATTACTAGATAGCAAGTATATGGTCTGTTGGGAGTTCTCTGCCTTTCCGCATACGTACACGATTGACTAAAGATGGCAGGTAGTCGACGACGTGCTATCACAGGGCTAAACTAAGTATCGCCGACTCCACGCTAATCCACCCCAGTCTTTAGGTTGTTCGCACAACAACCAAGGCATACCCTTGGTTCTTCTACCACAGACCTTAACCTCTGTGAGCCCAGGCGGATCATCTGCAACCTCACAGAGGGATAACAAGAGTACCCTCACGTCCCCCGAAGCTACCGCTTCGTCACCCAGTTCCCTGGAGCCTTTATCTAAGTCAGATAAACATTCGCTCCTCCTCGTGTGTTTGTTAAAGCGATGACCTACCGTATCAGGTTACTCATCCATTTGTGAACTGGTCCAATTCTCTTGACTAAGAATTATTACTTAGTTATCCTTAACTAAGGTTTATCATTTAGTTTCCCTTCCCGTTATCCTAATTAACTACGATTTTCCACTTAGTCCCCTGAACTAGGGTTTTGTCTAATGGGTTAAGTGTTGTCATCCGAGTTCATGACTTACCCCGCCTACGAATCATGTCAAAATTTGCTAAGTATTCAAGTTCAAGACTTAGCCCTACAAACCATGTATCAAGTTGGTTAAGGATATCAAGAAGTTCATGACTTAACCCTAGATTATCGTGTCAGATTGGTTAAGTATAGGTTAACTTAACCCTATCAAATTACCGTGTCAGATTGGTTAAGTATACGTTATCTTAACCTCATCCAGCTACCGCGTCAGATTGGTTAAGTATAGGTTGTCTTAACCTCATCAAATCATCGAGTAAAATAGGTTAAGTGTAGGTTAACTTAACCCCATTAAATTATCGAGTCGGATTGGTTAAGTATATTTAAGAGGTTTGTGACTTAACCCTATCAAATTATCAAGTCAGATTGGTTAAGTGTAAGTTAACTTAACCCCATCACGCATCGCGTTATCCCAGTCGGGTGTTATCAACCCATTTAGGTTAAACTAACCCATCCGCTAATCGTGTTATATGGTTAAGTGTCTTTAAGTAATCAAGTCTGGTCTTACTTAACCTACCCATTCATGTCATATCGGTTAAGTGCCATTAGTCAAACTAACTTAACCTTATCATGTGGCATTAAGTAAATTAATGCACCCCAACCTCTCACATTAGACGTTGTTGTGGTTACTAGTTACGCCGGGCGGGTCCGGGCAGCTTTACACCACAACCTAGTCTAACCTCGGGTTTTGAGCGCGATATGACCAATACTCACATTGGGTCTTATTGTCTGTAGCTACTGGATTTGCCGGGCGGTTCCGGGCAGATTTACGCTACAAACTCAACCCAACCTCGAGTTGGACACTTTCATGTTTTCCTACTTGTCATGTTCATGTCATATTTAGGCTACGACAAAGTCCACGTTTTCCACTTATGCCCATTATCCCATTACTTAATTCATGTTAAGTTTCATTGCCCATCTCAAGTTTGCCTAAACTACCCAAGGCATATTCCCAACGCAAGTGAAAACGAGTCAATGTAGTAGAAATAATATGACAACATATTGGCCTCAAACATGTATGATAGCATAAAGGGATTGGCCTCAATCATGTATGATAGCATAAAGGGATTGGCCTCAAACATGCATGATAGCATAAAGGGATTTGCCTCAAACATGTATGATTGCATAAAGGGATTTGCCTCAAGCATGTATGATAGCATAAAGGGATTTGCCTCAAACATGTATGATAGCATAACACTAGGTTCCTCATCATAGGCATGTAAATGGTCATGAGGGGTTTAGGTTCTTTTACATGCATACGCCCCAAGCCAAGTTCATATGAATGTTCCACAAGTCAAATTGTTCTAAGGGTTCATGCCAACATTTCCACAAGTCAAGATTCAATCTTGCATGATAAACTAGGTCAAACACAACATGAGTGGCATGATTTAATCACTAAGAAATAGCCGAAGTCATAGGTTCAAGAGGGAGGCAAGACTAGATTCACATAGACTAACATACTTAGGTTTCATCTCATTTTATTCCTTGTCAACATTAGAACTACCGTTTAGATCTAAAAGTAGCTAGAACTTACAAAGCGTGGCTAGAGATTTATGAGAAAGCCTTTTGTCGTAGAACGGTGTTGAGATGATGCTCTACTTCCTTGATTTGATGTAGAAAGCTTGCTCCTTTGACTTGAATCTAGTTTGCATGCTTAAGCCCTTGAAGTTGAAGATGGAGGCCATGATCAAGAGACATTTGGGCAGCACTTTGTTGTTAGGATGGTTTGTGGTGAATTAGGCTAGGTCTTAGGGTGTTTTTATAGAAGTTAGGACTAATTTAGGCCTATAGATTAACCCTAGTTTAGATCTGAACCATCCATTCTCGTCACAGGCCAACAGAACAGACCCAAAGGAGCAAGTAGGTGCACCAGGCCAACCTGGCCCGACCAAGGAGGTCGACCCCCAGGTCGACACCCAGGTCGACTGGGCAGTCGACCTGGTCCCTGGGGGGTCGACTCCCCAGTCGACCTGGGGCTGGGCGGGAAATTTTCCCGCCCAGTCTGTTTTGGGCTAAATTCGAAATTTGAAAATCTGTTTTCGTTTTCTGATTTTTCGTGAAACTTCTAGAGGCCATATCTCGGTCATACGGACTCCGATTTACGAAATTTCATACTCATTTCCAACCAGAATTCCGAGACAAACGCAACGGCGCAACTTGTTTCGCTTGATTCTTATTTTAAAATTTAATTCTGCATCGATTCTTGTCTTAACAGTTTATTAAAATTCGGGTTGTTACAATAGTGGTTCGGTTCGGCGAGAACCTACATCCACTTGAAGGGCTTTTATCATTTTATTCAGTAGGGAGGTTACATAAATCATTTCCCAAATCAATTTACAGATCAGGATTTTGTTCTTAGGATCTCTGAGGAAGGAGAATGAAGGCCTATTCCGAATCTCAGCAGAAGAAAAGAAAATTTGAAAAAAAAGGGGATCCCTTCTATGTGACCCCTGGGATCCTATTTATAATGGATTTGGGGCCTCTGTTGTCGTTGAGCTATTGGGCCTGCAAGAGCCTCTGTCGACTGTCTTCCCTTTGGTTCCGGATGTTTGGCTTCCAACTATTTTTGTGATGTTGGTTATGGCCTTCAAAGCGAAGGTTCCGGTCAACTGGGGCTCCTTTGAGAGCAAGATGAATTTGATGATCCGACGCCTTTCGGATGGCATCTGGACTTTTAGTAGTGGCTCTCAGGTGCGGGTTTTCGGTTACCTGCTTCTGGCTTTTCTGCGGATAGAGAAGCCTGTCTTCCTGTTATATGCAAGTAGCTTGTATCTCCGTTTAGGTTCCTGTTTTCCGGTTGGTAAAGCTTTTTAGGATGGTTTGGTTTTTCGGAAGATAGCTCTCGATAATGTATGCTTCGGTATTTTATGCGGTTGGCATTGCGGAAATAGACTCTTTGTGTATTTTTGGCCTGATGTTCTTAATGTTTTCTCATCCTGTCGCATTTGCGTTAAACAGGTTTATGCCGGTAGTCCCTCTCGCCCTCCTAGGCTTTTGTTAGCAGGACTCTTGTCCCTTTTTTGTTAGCTGGTAGCTGGGATAAGTCTCGGTTGATCCCCCTCCGGAATATTTTCCCTACCTTTGATATCTCTTAGCGCTGACCTTGCTCTCTAAAGGATCTCTGCGTGCTTAAGGTTGCTCGATACCCCTTCGCTATCATCCTATTTTACTATGGATTTTAGGTAGTAACAATATGAATAGAAAGAATGTAACACACCATGTCCACTAATGTCACTCACAAAGGGAATGCATCAATGTCCATCAAGCATTATTGTTGTATAGAACAGATAAATTACAAGAATAAATAAATAAAACAACACAGCAGAAGATAAAACTTATTTCATAGCATCATAACTCAAAAAAAGCTTACATAAGTAGTTCCCAAAACTATAACAACATGATCAATAGTCTTTTCCAAAAACTTCAAAGTACATAAAGAAGCAAATACTTAAATAACGTAAATGCATAAATCCCCACTGTGCATAAGCAAAGCCATAAAGATGAGAGAGTCCAAAGCGATACATCTACTCTTTTCAAGCAACTGAAAGAAATCGACACTAAGCTGTAGTATTCCCTCCTTGCAAACCTGAGGGAGGGAAAGGAAAGAAAAGAGGTGGAAACAAACGGGTCAGACATAAAGTCTATCTAGTCTAGTAATTTTAACAAATAATAGGTAAGGTAAATGATCAAGACATAAATAGGCATCATGATATGGCTGTAACTTAGATAAGGCAGATAAAAAGGATGGACAAGATGATTGCGTTCCTAAGTACTAAGACAATCCTACACCTTGGCTAAGCGAACAACCCTCCAAGTACTAACCCCGAAGACCGAAGTCAACATCAGACTAGCACCCAAAGGACTATCCAACTCAACCAACATGTATTTCGTTACACCGCACTTTTGCTAAGTTACACCACATTACTTAATTACTCCGCACATCTACTAGTCTCTTTTTACTAGAGGTTGATCCCTTCCCACTAACTGTACCCACATGACAAACTTGGTAGTTACTTGTACCTAGCTGCTATCGTAGGTGCCGGCTTGCTCCTACCACCGCTAAGGTACCCTTAATCTACCCATTCGATCGGCTCCCTAAACCCCGTAGGCACCCGTGCTGGCCCCATAGTAGGGTGTATCACTCCCCAAAGTGGCAACCCCGATACCAACATAAAATGCATGGCCATACCTACACGACGCACCAACGTCTTACCTACCAGCCCGGACCCATGCACGCACATGAACCCGTTGGACTCGCGTTGCCACCGCTATTCACGTTTTGACCTCTTACATTCAAGTCCAGTAAGCGTACCCCAACCCCGGCCTAGTACCGGACCCAATTAGATACTCAAACGGGTTTCTGGTTGAAACGGTTTCCCTATCCGACACAAGCCTCCCACCTATGCTTGGTCCCCACTAGGTTTTTCTCCCACTTAACCATTTTAATTTAAATGTCCATGTGTTACACATGCTATGGTTAAGTCCATACTTACATGTCATAATTTACATGTCTTATCTTATACCGGTTAAGTCCATATTTACATGTCATAATTTACATGTCACCCCACTTAAGCCTCTAACCCTACCCATGTCTTACTATGGCTAGCATTCCTTAATTCATTCCTTATGACGAACGGTGCATGACCTCCCACATTAGACCGAACGCTTTGTGGCCGCTGGATTTGCCGGGCGGTTTCGGGCAGTCTTACGCCACAAACCGGGTCTAACCTTGTGTCATTAACCGTTGCGCCTACAATTCATTCCTTTGACCTCTCATATTAGACGTACAATTGTGGCAGTTGGATTTGCCGGGCGGTTCCGGGCAGTCTTACGCCACAATTGCGCCTAACCTCGTGTCAAAGGTTTATTAATAATCGTATTTCACCCATACCCAATTTTCATGTCATGTATATCCAATTAAACATATAATCATGTTTATAATATTGCCTATTCCAAATTGTCATTAATTACATATTAATTAGCCTCAATTACAAATTTAGAATTATAGGCAATTTCATCAATTCCATGCAATTCATACCCAAATATGCCAAATTCACATATTATCCAATTATCCAAAATATCCAATAATATCCAAATTTCCAAATTTCCCATATTCCCAATATTCCACATCGTTCCCACGTATTTGCATTCGCGCGTATTTTTAATATAGGCTCAAAGGTAGCCTAGATCCACAAATAAAAGGAATAGGGGTAAGAAGAGAGAATCAATTCATAGAAAATTGGAATAAAACAACGTCACGAAATAAAGAGGCATATAGACTAGCATAGAGGCATAATAAAAGATTCAACATGAATAAACTGATAAAAGGTATGAACTTTACATAGAAACATAGGAATATGATGACATAAATCAAAAAGGTGAAGACTTGATGAGATTTCAATACAAACATATATATGAATCCTTTTTACAACTTTTTCATGTTACTTTAATCCCATCAAATTTGTGAAAATAACTGTACTCACCTTTCGTGGCTTAAGAAAAGGATTAACGAATTGAAATTGGTGTAGAAGCATTGCGGTGATGTTGATTGATCTTCTTTAATTGTTTTTGAAGCTCTAAACTTTGATTTGAATTGTGTATGAACACTTGAGATTTAATTTAGAGGTGGCGGCTAGGGTTTAAGAGAGAGCTTGACAGCATAATGGTGTCATAGATAATATTTTATGAATTAGGGTTAGGTCTTAGGGTGTATATATAGATGTCTAGGATCGATTAGAGCTCTTAGATTAACCCAGAAATCATCAGGATCACTCAGATGCAACCTCAGCCCTTAGCGAGAATCGGGCCACGGGTTGACAGCCAAACACCCTGGATCGTCCCCTAGTCGACCCAGCGGAGCTCGGGTCGACTCCAAAAATAGTGTGGTTCGGCTATTCCCCCTCCCGATTTGCTATTTTGAACTTTTTTGAATATTTATTTTTTTATATTTTTATATATCTATATATATATTTCTCTCATATGTATACAAACTTCAAGGCTTAATAACATCTTCATAAGGTATCCGTTTTGTGCAAACCAAATGTCTATCTTGACCCAAAATTTTGAGACGAACATAATAGCGCAACCCATTTCACTTAATTCTTCTTATAAAAATTAAGTATACTTTAATTTGTGAATTTTAATGTTATAAAATTATGGGGTGTTACATTCTCCCCTCCTTAAAGGATTTTGTCCCCGAAATCTCCAAGTTAAGAAGAATGTGTCCTACCATCCAATCATCCATCTACTCAACCATCATCCACAAGCATCCATTGTCCTTAAAAGATTTCTAATGTTATATGAACATATGTAAAAGTGTGTGTATATGTTCCTTATCTAATGCAAAGATCAGGCGGTCCACTGATTCAGTCAACCTCCTTAATGCAAATAATGATAGTGCCGTGTATCCACCATGTATGCAAAGAACCCTATACATATCATTACTACAATTGTGCACAACCATTCATTAAAATGCAACATCCATATGATACGTCCATTTAATATACATCCATTTAACTAAATACATTCATTTATATGCAATATGCAATATGAAAGTGACTGAGTCGATCTAGTGCCTTAAATGTGTGTATATGTATCCACGAGCAACCACTAGCAAACACTTGCATCCACATGCATCCATCAATCATAACATGTCTCAAACACATGTTTCAACCATAGGACTACCCTATCTAAAGGTCAAAGACTTAAACGAGAGGATATACTAAAGATAGGACAAGTACAATCTAAGCGATAAAGGAGAAATTAAAAGACATACCCTCGAAAAGAAAAGGGTACAATGAACGCATCTTCTCTTCCGTGCAAACGAACTATCTCTCGAATGTATATAGAGGCTAACCATGGAGCAGTCCTCTTACTCTTCACGGGAATGAAATGGGCGCTCTTAGTAAGTCTGTCTACCATGAACCAAATCCCCGTATTACCCTTCCTCGATCTCGGTAACCCATCAACAAAGTCCATCGAGACACTCTCCCACTTCCATTTGGGACCTCCAATGGGTGAAGCAACCCACCGGGCTTCTTTTTCTCTGCTTTTACTTGTTGGCACACCAAGCATCTAGCGACAAACTCGGCCACATCCTTCTTCATACTGGCCCAAAAGTAAACTCATCTCATGTCCATGTACATCTTGTCCCCACCGGGATAAACGGTCATCTTCGAACGATGTGCATCATCAAGAATGGTCTTCCTCAAGTTCTCGTCTCGTGGTACACAAAGTCTACTGTCCCTACATAACCAACCCTTATGATCTAGGGTATACCTACTGAGATGGCTCGATGACTCCCCCCTTATGAGCTTCTCTA
The DNA here is from genome assembly GCA_030737875.1 of Allium sativum. Classification (NCBI taxonomy): domain Eukaryota; kingdom Viridiplantae; phylum Streptophyta; class Magnoliopsida; order Asparagales; family Amaryllidaceae; genus Allium; species Allium sativum. The sequence goes on from CM060926.1 coordinate 843,201,077, forward strand.
CCAACTCAACCGAGTGTGGGTCATCTCGTTGTGCCTCACCAATCCGTCCCAAAAGCGTAGGTCTGACCTCTAAGGATGCTAGAAAACCGGGTACAAAGTCAATGGAAGGTCTAAAGTCAAACGTAGAGATAAATTCTAAGCTTTGCCGCTCAACAAACAACGGACTCAAGGACAACCTTTTCCTACATAAGGCGTCTGCCACCACGTTACCCTTGCCAGGGGTATATGCTATCTTGAAATCGTACGATGCTAAGAATTCCATCCATCTTTGCTGCCTTAAGTTCAAGTCCTTCTGAGAGAACAAGTATTTTAGCGACTTGTGGTCTGTGAACAATTCGAATTTCTCGCCAAGAAGATAATGGCGCCAAGACTTAAGCGCGAAAATAATAGCGGCCAACTCTAGGTCATGTGTAGGGTAATTTCTCTCATGCACACTCAACTGCCTTCCTCCATAGGCTATTACCCTCCCCTCTTGCATTAAGACTGCGCCAAGTCCTATCCCACAAGCATCGGTATAAATGGTAAATGGCTTACTCCCATCTGAAAACACTAAGACTGGGGTTGTGGTCAAAGCTCTCTTTAAACGTTGGAACGCATCATCACAATCAACGTCCCACGTGAAAACTAGGTTCTTCTTCGTCAAGCGTGTCAGTGGGGCTGATATCTTTGCGAAGTCCTTGATAAACTTCCTATAGTAGCCTGCCAACCCCAAGAAACTCCTCACCTCGGTAGCATTTTTAGGGAGCTTATAGTCTTGGATGGCCACCACCTTCGCAGGATCCACAGCTATCCCTTCTTTGGAAACTACATGCCCTAAGAATCACACTTCCTTCCTCCAAAAGTGACATTTAGAAAATTTAGCTTTAAGGTTATGCGCTCGAAGGGTCTCCAACACTTCCCTAAGATGTAGGGCATGCTCTTCCTCGCTCTTAGAAAAGATCAAGATGTCATCCACAAAGACCACCATGAATTTATTAAGGTACTCCCTAAACACCCTACTCATCAAGTCAACAAAGTATGCGGGGGCGTTTGTCAAACCGAAGGACATTACAAGCCACTCATAGAAACCATCCAGAGTCCTAAAGGCAGTCTTGTCTATGCTATCCTCAGCCACTCTCAACTGATGGAAACCAGTGGCTAAGTCCAACTGCAAAAATACCGAGGCGCCAACTAACTGATCGAAGAGATTGTCAATCCTCGGCAGTGGGTGCCTATTCTTCTTAGTAAGATTATTAAGTTCTCTATAGTCCACACAAAGTCTAAGGGACCCATCCTCCTTCGAGGAAAATACTACTGGAGCACCCCACTCCAATGTACTACGTCTTATGAATCCCTTCTCAAGCAACTCCCCTACTTTCTTATTGAGCTCCCTCCTCTCACGAGGAGCCATGTGGCGTACTGGCAGAGATACTGGTTTTGCATTGTCTACAAGATAAATACGAAAGTCTATCTCACGTTTTGGGGGTAGACCCCTCACCTCATTGAAGACATCAACATATTCACGGACTATACGAATAGAATGTAAATTATCATTGGATGCGTCAAGTGACTCAAGATAACTAAGCATCATCGTTTCTCTAGGCTCACAAGAAATATCAAGGGTCTTTCCACTATGCGTCAACAATTTTACTACCCTTCGTTCACAATCTAGGATGGCACCATATCTGGCTAGCCAATCCATTCCTAGAATCAACCCATATCCCATGAAACCAAGCACAAAAGCATTACATTTAAAACCAACGCCTAAGATAGACAATCTCGAATCCCTACAAACCATGGATAAATGAGCCGACCCACCAATAGGATTTGAGACTACAATGGGATCTATAACGAGACTAGTATTTAAGTGCAGTGTTTCAACTAATGATGTAGAGATAAACGAATGTGATGCGCCAGAATCGAATAAAGTACGGACAGGATGATCAAACAAGAAAATCAAACTTTCGACAGAAATTTTTATACTTTCTCCCTGTCCCGGAGCCATAAGAGCGTGAACCTGCCCTCTGCCCTTGCTTCTTAGGACAGTCTTTCATAGCAAGACCCGCATCACCACAATGATAACAAGTGAACTTCTTCTTCTTTCTACAGTCTTTCTTCAAATGGCCGGGTTTCCCACAGTTGTGACACTTCCTCTTTTCTTTACCACCTTTCTTTTGTTGTTGGGCTTTCTTTGGATCCTCCTTCTTATCTTGCAGCCTAAAAGTACTTACACCCTTCTCTTCTTCATGCATGTATGCCATATCAACAAGCTTTTCATACGTAGCCCCCATTGGAATGTGGGACATAGCCAAACTATGAAGCGGTTCATTTAGGCCCTTTGCAAACCTCAAGGCCTTCTTGTGAGGCGTATTCACCAACTCTAGCCCAAATCTCGCCAACTTATTAAATTTGGTCACATACTCCTTCACGGTCAAATTTTTCTGCTTCAATATCAAGAACCTCTCCATGTACATACTCTCCTCAGCTTGAGACAGGAATTTCAACTCAAACCTTCCCCTAAAATCTGCCCACGTCTCCACAGCACGCTCTCCATTAGTAACCTCCCACCAAAACGAAGCTTTGTACTTCATCAACCAAGCAACCAATTGGACCTTCTTACAGTCGTCCAAATCGAAAATGCCAAACAGATCCTCCACTTCTTTCAACCAATTTCTAGCTTCAATGAATGTTTCAGACCCACTAAAAGGTTTTCCACCCATCGAACGAAAGTCTTTACATATCTTGGAGAAAGAATCTCCACGCGGAGGAATGACTGGAGCTGGGGGAAGAGGAGGAGGAACGTTGGTCGGACCCGCGGTAGCGTCCCTAGCCTCGAGATATTGACGAAACAAACCGGGTACATAAACACCCTCTGGTATCTCAGATGCTCCAGACATGCTGAAAAGAAAAAGAAAGAGTTTCAAAATAAGGGAAGCGAAAGAGAGATGTATGGCATGCGGGGATTATGCTCTTTAAAGTAAACTTTCCTTGAAAATAGCTTCTTTAGAACAAGTTTTTGAAAATATTTTCTAGGAAAATAATACTTTTGAAAACACTTTTCAAAACTTTTTATCTGTTCTTGTAACCATAGCTCTGATACCACGTGTAACATCCCATGTCCATTAATGTCACTCACAAAGGGAATGCATCAATGTCCATGAAACGTTATTGTTGTATAGAACAGATAAATTACAAGATTAAATAAATAAAACAACATTACGGAAGATAAAACTTATTTCATAGAATCATAACTCAAAACAAGCTTACATAAGTAGTTCCCAAAACTATTACAGCAGGATCAATAGTCTTTTCCAAAACCTTCAAAGTACATAAAGAAGCAAATACTTAAATAACATAAACGCATAAATCCCCACTGAGCATAAGCAAAGCCATAAAGTTGAGAGAGTGCAAAGCGATACATCTAATCTTTTAAAGCAACTGAAAGAAATCGGCACTAAGCTGTGATATTCCCTCCTTGCAAACCTGGGGGGAAGGAAAGAAAAGAGGTGGAAACAAACGGGTCAGACATAAAGTCCGGCGAGTCTAGTAATTTTAACAAATAATAGGTAAGGTAAATGATCAAGACATAAATAGGCATCATGATATGGCTGTAACTTAGATAAGGTAGATAAAAAGGATGGACAAGATGATTTCGTTCCTAAGTACTAAGACAATCCTACACCTTGGCTAAGCGAACAACCCTCCAAGTACTAACCCCGAAGACCGAAGTCAACATCAGACTAGCAACCAAAGGACTATCCAACTCAACCAACATGTATTTCGTTACATCGCTCTTTTGCTAAGTTACACCACATTACTTAATTACCCCGCACATCTACTAGTCTCTTTTTACTATAGGTTGATCCCTTCCCACTAACTGTACCCACATGACAAACTTGGTAGTTACTTGTACCTAGCTGCTATCGAAGGTGTTGGCTTGCTCCTACTACCGCTAAGGTACCCTTAATCTACCCATTCGATCGACTTCCTAAACCCCGCAGGCACCCTACTGGCTCCACAGTGGGGTGTATCACTCCCCAAAGTGGCAACCCCGATACCAACATAAAATGCACGACCATACCTACACGATGCAACAACGTCTTACCTACCAGCCCGGACCCATGCACGCACATGAACCCGTTGGACTCGCGTTGCCACTGCTATTCACGTTTTGACCTCTTACATTCAAGTCTAGTAAGCGTGCCCCAACCCCGGCCGAGTACCGGGCCCAATTAGATACTCAAACGGGTTATTAGTTGAAACGGGTCCCCTATCCGACATAAGCCTCCCACCTATGCTTGGTCCCCACTAGGTTTTTCTCCCACTTAACCATTTTAATTTAAATGTCCATGTCTTACACATGCTATGGTTAAGTCCATATTTACATGTCATAATTTACATGTCTCATCTTATACCGGTTAAGTCCATATTTACATGTCATAATTTACATGTCACCCCACTTAATCCTCTAACCATACCCATGTCCTATTATGGTTAGTTTTCCTTAATTCATTCCTTATGATGAACGGTGCATGACCTCCCACATTAGACCGAACGCTTTGTGGCCACTGAATTAGCCGGGCGGTTCCGGGCAGTCTTACGCCACAAACCGGGTCTAACCTTGTGTCATTAACCGTTGCACCTACAATTCATTCCTTTGACCTCTCATATTAGACGTCCAATTGTGGCAGTTGGATTTGCCGGGCAGTTCCGGGCAGTCTTACGCCACAATTGCGCCTAACCTCGTGTCAAAGGTTTATTAATAATCGTATTTCACCCATACCCAATTTTCATGTCATGTATATCCAATTAAACATATAATCATGTTTATAATATTGCCTATTCCAAATTGTCACTAATTACATATTAATTAGCCTCAATTACAAATTTACAAATATAGGCAATTTCATCAATTCCATGCAATTCATACCCAAATATGCCAATTTCACATATTATCCAATTATCCAAAATATCCAATAATATCCAAATTTCCAAATTTCCCATATTCCCAATATTCCACATCGTTCCCACGTATTTGCATTCGCGGGTATTTTTAATATAGGCTCAAAGGTAGCCTAGATCCACAAATAAAAGGAATAGGGGTAAGAAGAGAGAATCAATTCATAGAAAATTGGAATAAAACAACATCATGAAATAAAGAGGCATATTAATAAAAGATTCAACATGAATAAACTGATAAAAGGTATGAACTTTACATAGAAATGTGAAAACCCGCAACTTCCCCGTAAAGGAAAGCGTCGGATAGTTCGAGAACAAGCCACAACAGAACGCATACAGAAGGACATTTCATTGTATATCACAACAATGCATCAGATTACAAGAATATACAGAGTATAAATGAATATTACACAGAAATATCAGAGATTTAAATTACATTTAAATACATAGCAGCGGAAAATAATACAATACACAACTAGAATGAGATATACGGATACAAAGCTTTCCGGATATCGTTCCAGCTGTAAACCAGGATCCTGTGAATATAAATCTGCAAAACCGAAACTACTAGCTGCCCGTGTCAAAATAGGGGCACCCAGAGTTTAGGTTAAAACAATAAACTCCAGGTCAGTCATGTGACTGGTGTGAGAACTAAAACAGTTATTAATCTTTATTTTAAATCATTAGGTAAATCAAGGGACCACGCCGTATAACACGGAACGGGTTTCCTCCCAAGAATACCAGTGCATAAAACCAACAGCGCAATGCTAAATAAAGAAAAATGAAGCTGTTATAAGACCCAGGTCCCATCACACAATGCAACGCAGTCGAGGATAGGGTTTTCCCTTATAACAGCTAAAGAATGCTTGGTACGTTTAAAACAAATCATTTGATACTATTATAAGTGCATAGTGTATAAAACAACTTCAAATCATAAGTATCAATCATAGGCGGCATAAGCGCCCCATCCCACTATGTCGCCATATATAGGATTACAATTAAAACCGCAAATGTCACGTATTTGGAAATTGGATTTCCATCTATGAACCGAGGCAAAAGATAGTCCTCAACCGATTCGTGACTCTCTAGCCCGAGCCACAGGTCAGAGCTCGAGTGACCTTGGAGCGACAGGGCCGGTCCACCGATGTGGATTAAAATGCCTGAACACTGCGTTTCCCCACCCTATGGGGTGTAAGTCTGGTCCGTCAGCCGACCAGAATGCATCGGCCGAAACCGATATAACCGAGGCGCCTCGCAACAGCAACAACCACATAAGTCAAACTCGTCAGGGCGTGTAAAACCACTGACGCCACTTCTAACTAGAAAGAAACGCAAGTCCTCCCTGAGGTCCGTCTCCCGTTTTTGGTTCATACCGGGTGTGAAACACGCGAGGTAAACGTTACACAAAGCTACGCCACAAAGGCCGTGCTTTGATCATCAACCACAAGACTTTGCTTTTCAACAGAAGCCTTGATCATTTGCATCTTAGCATGCCACACAGGCAAGCCATCCTATGCAACCGATATCAGTCACACAGAATGAAATCCGATGTCAGACACACAGTCCATTTACAAGTCCGTTCTGGGTCTGAACGAAACCGGAGGCACCTAGTACCCCGCATATCCATCGATCTCCAAGTACGTCTGGACGATCACTAACTGTTTCCATCTTCTTGGGTGTACAGCCCAATCAAGATCATCAGTTATCACCCAAACGACGTGAAGACTTCCGGTCTTCGACCATCGTCTTCATCTTCGACTTATCGTCGTATCAGTTATTCAGAATGGGATAAACCCGGTCTTTCCGAATAACTCGCGTATATATTATAAAAGTGTTACACAAACACAACATACGCCTCATTCCAATTCATTAGTCACTAACCGTAAATTAATCAAGAGAATAATTCCCCAAATATTAACCCCGAAGGCCGAAACCAACATCAGATCAATATCCAGAAAACCATTCTGCTTGGCTAACCGACAGTTAGTTTCTAAATTTCACGTTCAAATCTAATTAAAGATTCATTAAAACTCCACTTAGTTTTAATCATTATCTGGGTTAAAGAATCAGTGTCATTTAAAACACGATTCACGATAAACCCAAAATCACATTCCATTAATTATCGGGTTAAAGAACAAGTGTTATTTAAAACACTGTTCACGATAAACCCAAAAATCAATACCAATTCAATTCCAATTAAATATCATTTAATTGGTACACTTCATTAAATCTAAATAAAAAGATTTAATCTTTTCTCAGCTGGGTTCAAGAACAGTGTTAGTGAAGACACCATTCACGACAAACCCAAATCACATTCCATTAATTATCGGGTTAAAGAACAAGTGTTATTTAAAACACTGTTCACGATAAACCCAAAAATCAATACCAATTCAATTCCAATTAAATATCATTTAATTGGTACACTTCATTAAATCTAAATAAAAAGATTTAATCTTTTCTCAGCTGGGTTCAAGAACAGTGTTAGTGAAGACACCATTCACGACAAACCCAAATCACATTCCATTAATTATCGGGTTAAAGAACAAGTGTTATTTAAAACACTGTTCACGATAAACCCAAAAATCAATACCAATTCAATTCCAATTAAATATCATTTAATTGGTACACTTCATTAAATCTAAATAAAAAGATTTAATCTTTTCTCAGCTGGGTTCAAGAACAGTGTTAGTGAAGACACCATTCACGACAAACCCAAATCACATTCCATTAATTATCGGGTTAAAGAACAAGTGTTATTTAAAACACTGTTCACGATAAACCCAAAAATCAATACCAATTCAATTCCAATTAAATATCATTTAATTGGTACACTTCATTAAATCTAAATAAAAAGATTTAATCTTTTCTCAACTGGGTTCAAGAACAGTGTTAGTGAAGACACCATTCACGACAAACCCAAATCACATTCGATATTCAATACAAGGCTCTGAATAGAAAATATATCGGCTTATATTCAATATCGAATTCTACGACTAACAAATGTCGTATTGGAAATAACGATATAAATATATATCTTTCAAATTTCCATAACAACACCTGTATAATCACGAATTCCAACATCGAAATATTCCGAAGACAATTTCGATTCAATTCCACTCCAATGCAATCATTGGAAATTTTGGTTATCTTTAAAACCCTTTTCAAATTCAATTTATTTATTTCAAAATAAATAGAATTATATTTCTAGTTCAAAACTAGTTCATTTCGATAAAAATCTATTTTTATCTTTTCAAATATGGAGTTTTTCATCCCAAATCTTCACAAACCATTTCTTATGATTTTACACAAATTATTACTATTTTTAATAATTTTATCAAGGCCCGTACAGTCGATTTCCATCAATGGCCATCGAACTGCACTTACAGCGACCTTTTTCGAATTTGACTTGGACGTAACTCCAAATCCAACCGTTAGATTTCAAATTTCTAACATTCGTTAGAAAGCTCTTTTCGATACGAACCCAACGGTTCCGGTTTTAGGAGAATCCGACGGTCGGATCTCCCGTAATATCCGTTTGAAATAAATGGTCGAAATTCGCGAACTGCCGCGGCGCGGCGCGTTCTATTCAGGCCATTATATTATATATATAATATATATATATAATATATTTCGTCGATTTCTATTTAAAACGAATTATATGAATGGTTTTAAAATTCGTTTCAAAATCTATTTCAACTTCCATTTCAATTCTAAGCAAAATTGAATTCTTCTTTATAAATTCGTTTTAAAATTCATTTCTATTCAATTCAAATTTCAATTCAATTTGAATTCATATTCAATTCAATTCATTTCGAAATCGTTTTCAATTCAATTTGAATTCGTTTTCAATTCAATTCATTTCGAAATCGTTTTCAATTCATTTTGAATTCGTTTTCAATTCAATTCATTTTGAATTCGTTTTCAATTCATTTTGAATTCGTTTTCAATTCAATTCATTTCGAAATCGTTTTCAATTCATTTTGAATTCGTTTTCAATTCAATTCATTTTGAATTCGTTTTCAATTCATTTTGAATTCGTTTTCAATTCAATTCATTTCGAAATCGTTTTCAATTCATTTTGAATTCGTTTTCAATTCAATTCATTTTGAATTCGTTTTCTAAAATCGATATAAATATCGTTCACGTCAAAATGGCGTCAATCTAATCAACACGGCTTCATATATTCCTTTATTTTCAAATATTCTATTTCGAATATTTCTTTTTCAAATATTTCTTTTTCAAAACTGGAATGAGGCCCAATCAATTACCATATAAAATTAATTATATGGATTTTCATACAACACATGTATATAATAGCATTGAGAATAATCAACCATCAACCAAAGTGCACTACACTGTATAAGCATCAAATATAGATATCCACCGCTTATAACAGCCTGTCAATCAATCGATCGACATATTTAATCAATCAGGATGAGTGAACTTCAAATTTCATCCTAACACCCGTGTGGGGTTTCAAACAATCAAACACATATTTTATTTGTGCAGTTAGGCGATGTGTAAAATTTATCGACCCAATCAACGTCATTCAAATAGGTGTACATAAACAAACCGTCTGGTTTGTAAATGAATATTTATTTATTCACATTCACGTTAAAAATTATATTTTTAACGATAACACATTTTATTTTAACATATGAATTTCTATTCAGTTCATTCTTTAAATAAAATGCTATTTTTATTTTTCTAACTTATTTTAGAAAATTTCGGCGGCATAACGGCACGATACTAGAAACGGGACAAGGCCTAGCCTTATCCCCGGTCTAGTGAAGGCCCACGCCATTCACACATCAATCAAATTCACTTTCGTTATGCAAACCACAAAATTTTGAGTAAGGGTCTAACCTAGCCTTACTCCTTCGCCTTATAACGGCGCACGTCTAATCCTAACCAATTCATCGATTCGATTTTTCATACCACAAATCACATTCAAACCAATATCGCAATCAATCACCAATCAATCAAACAAACAAGTCCATGGTCTGTGGACGATTGTGTCGGGTGCTACTAAGCACCGTCTGCATCCTAGTATATATGTATAACTAGAAAAGAAATAGAAAGGTGAGAAATTCTCACTTATAGCTATCCTAGCTCCACGGCTCTTCTTTGATAGAAAACTTCATCGTTTCGCCTTTTTGTCACCTTCGTTGCTGCTTTCACTACACACGTAAAAATCACATTTTTTTACTACGCTATTCAATATATAAAAATCGAATTTTTAGTTCAAAGTTCAATATATAAAAATCGAATTTTTAGTTCAAAGTTCAATATATAAAAATCAAATTTTTAGTTCAAAGTTCAATATATAAAAATCGAATTTTTATTTCAAAGTTCAATTTATAAAAATCGAATTTTTATTTTAAAGTTCAATAGATAAAAATCATATTTTTTTTTCGAAGTTCAATATGTAAAAATCTAGTCTTCGCCTTATAAAAAAATATAGTCTTTGAAGTTCAAACCTTTTTCTAAAAATCAGTTTTTACTTTTATTTTAAAATCAGTTTTAAAATCTTATCAAATCAGTTTTTAAATATTTAAAAATTCAGTTTTTAAACTCTTATCAAATCAGTTTTTATATATTTAAAAATTCAGTTTATAAAATTCTTAAAAATCAGTTTACAAATCTAATTAAAACCAGTTTAAAATGCTTTTAAAAAAAACAGTTTAAAACCCTAAAATAAAAATAAAATAAAATGTTTACTGTTACCTGCGAAGAAGGGGGGGGGATGCTGCTGTCGGTGGTCATCAGGCGGGGTTGGACGTCGGAGCCGAGGTGGTGGCCAGCAGGGGCTTCGATTCGGAGCTGAACAAAAGGGGGGGGGACTACGGGGTTGTCGCGCCGTGGGGGCTTCGCTCCGTCGAGGAGGGCAGGTGAGAGAGGAGCGAGGCTGGAGGGAGGAGGCACCTGAGGGGAAGATCGGCGGCAGCTCCGCCTGTGGCGGCGGCGAAACTCTGGGGGGCGCGATCGATGTCTGAAGTTTTTTTTTTTTTTTTTTTTTTTTTTTTTCTTATTTTCTGTTTGAAATGAATGGACGGGGGGGGCCAAAGTGTTTTAAGGAGGGCAAAGATTTTTTTTTTTTTATTATTAATTTTATTATTATTTAATTCAACCTTAAGTTGACTTTTTTCATACGACCTCGAAACGAGGCCCACCGCCTGTCGTCCATAGCGTTCTACCCCCATTCCGAACACAATGGGATATGTATCGTACGCTGATTCGGCTGTTACAATCAGTTTCCGTTGAATTAACATTTAAATCACTATATTGAATTTTAAACGTACATTTCAAATTACCGGGGTCACATACGAACTTTAAAAATTCCAGAAAAATATTTTCTAGCTTCGTATTGACGATACGGTCCTAACAAAACTAGTTTCGCCGAATTCTGAGACCGTTTGAAAAATGGCCAATTTCCAGTCGATTAAAATCTACTGAAACTGGTCAAACGCGTTTTCCTTTGCCACGCTCACATATCGATTCGAAAAATTATGAAATTTGGAATCTAGCAATAACTTGACATCCCGGACCCAACCAAACTGGTTTCGTCGAAATCCGAGGTCGTTTGCAAAATGTCCATTTTTAAGGGCCTGAATTCCATAGCGACTATTCAGAATTTTCAACTGGACATATCTTTTGATTCCCGATATGAAATCTTGATTTTTCGCATTCGTTGGAAAGATATTATCAATTAGATTCCATTATTTTTGGTTTCACTAAAATCCGGATTGTTTTGCACCCGGTACATTCAATTGAAGTTTGAAATCGAATTATCGAACTACCGCGCCATTTTCAATTCTATTTATAATTATATATAAATATTTATATTCTAACGACGACGCGTATAAAATATACGTTTGATTTATATTCAGAATAAATTTATCGTCGATATTATTTAAAATAATTCATTTTAAATAATCAAAATTCGCTAAAATGGCCAAAATAAAAATTTTAAACTGGCCCAGATTTTCGGGTTGTTACAATCTCCCCCACTTAAAACTTTTCGTCCCCGAAAAGGAACAAAGTCGAAAGTGGTTTGATTATTCAACTCTACGCTCGACCTGGCTTCCATTCTCGAACTTTTCAGTTTCTGAGAATTTCTAAAATTTCAAAAATTTGGCTAACACCCTAAATTTTCGAAAAATTTCGCCATAACCTCCCCTGCAATGGGAGCATCGGGGAATTCCAAATAGCTTCCCCGGTCCTTCAGATCTCAAAAAGAAAAAGAAAAAGCCAAGCGGCTAGCCAATAGGCTCACAAAATCATCATCACCCAAACAAAACAGGAAATTATGTAGTAAACATGTACCTATTTGTCGGGCAAACAAATTTTATTCTCTGGCTCTAGCCTCCTTGCTATGACCTGTTCAATATATATATGTATATGCAAGCAAATGCGACCAATCTTCGATACAGTTCAATATTTGATTCAATTAGGCTAAATGGCTAAAAATTAGCAAACAAATAACGAAACAACACAAACATCAATCGATTAGTGAATTAGAGTTTCAAATTCATAATTTTGATACATATACAAAAATCATGTTTTTGATACCAAATCACAACAATAGGCCCTATCTAATTTTGGTTCTCACACCAGTCTAATGGAAATATATAGATATCACACATTCGAAACACGAATATAAATACTAATGATGTGGCCACATCATCAGAATTATCCCCGGGTGTCTAGAATGTGACTCTATATCTATCCAATATATTAAAATTTCAAATACACGCGGATCAGACGTATACGCAAAATCTATATATATTGGATTGTCCACATCAATATAAATAGGTAATCAAATACGAATAATTGATTTAAATTTTCAAAACAAAAATTTGTTTTCACTTTCAAAAATATACTCTTCACACTCGTTCTAGGATACTACTGATCCCATCTCTAACGAGTCATTCCCGTTGGATTTTACTAATCCAATATCTGATGTATTCTTTCGTATGGTTCTAATGTGTCTTGTTCTCTAGCTTTGTAAACCAAAGCTCTGATACCAAATGTGAAAACCCGCAACTTCCCCGTAAAGGAAAGCGTCGGATAGTTCGAGAACAAGCCACAACAGAACGCATACAGAAGGACATTTCATTGTATATCACAACAATGCATCAGATTACAAGAATATACAGAGTATAAATGAATATTACACAGAAATATCAGAGATTTAAATTACATTTAAATACATAGCAGCGGAAAATAATACAATACACAACTAGAATGAGATATACGGATACAAAGCTTTCCGGATATCGTTCCAGCTGTAAACCAGGATCCTGTGAATATAAATCTGCAAAACCGAAACTACTAGCTGCCCGTGTCAAAATAGGGGCACCCAGAGTTTAGGTTAAAACAATAAACTCCAGGTCAGTCATGTGACTGGTGTGAGAACTAAAACAGTTATTAATCTTTATTTTAAATCATTAGGTAAATCAAGGGACCACGCCGTATAACACGGAACGGGTTTCCTCCCAAGAATACCAGTGCATAAAACCAACAGCGCAATGCTAAATAAAGAAAAATGAAGCTGTTATAAGACCCAGGTCCCATCACACAATGCAACGCAGTCGAGGATAGGGTTTTCCCTTATAACAGCTAAAGAATGCTTGGTACGTTTAAAACAAATCATTTGATACTATTATAAGTGCATAGTGTATAAAACAACTTCAAATCATAAGTATCAATCATAGGCGGCATAAGCGCCCCATCCCACTATGTCGCCATATATAGGATTACAATTAAAACCGCAAATGTCACGTATTTGGAAATTGGATTTCCATCTATGAACCGAGGCAAAAGATAGTCCTCAACCGATTCGTGACTCTCTAGCCCGAGCCACAGGTCAGAGCTCGAGTGACCTTGGAGCGACAGGGCCGGTCCACCGATGTGGATTAAAATGCCTGAACACTGCGTTTCCCCACCCTATGGGGTGTAAGTCTGGTCCGTCAGCCGACCAGAATGCATCGGCCGAAACCGATATAACCGAGGCGCCTCGCAACAGCAACAACCACATAAGTCAAACTCGTCAGGGCGTGTAAAACCACTGACGCCACTTCTAACTAGAAAGAAACGCAAGTCCTCCCTGAGGTCCGTCTCCCGTTTTTGGTTCATACCGGGTGTGAAACACGCGAGGTAAACGTTACACAAAGCTACGCCACAAAGGCCGTGCTTTGATCATCAACCACAAGACTTTGCTTTTCAACAGAAGCCTTGATCATTTGCATCTTAGCATGCCACACAGGCAAGCCATCCTATGCAACCGATATCAGTCACACAGAATGAAATCCGATGTCAGACACACAGTCCATTTACAAGTCCGTTCTGGGTCTGAACGAAACCGGAGGCACCTAGTACCCCGCATATCCATCGATCTCCAAGTACGTCTGGACGATCACTAACTGTTTCCATCTTCTTGGGTGTACAGCCCAATCAAGATCATCAGTTATCACCCAAACGACGTGAAGACTTCCGGTCTTCGACCATCGTCTTCATCTTCGACTTATCGTCGTATCAGTTATTCAGAATGGGATAAACCCGGTCTTTCCGAATAACTCGCGTATATATTATAAAAGTGTTACACAAACACAACATACGCCTCATTCCAATTCATTAGTCACTAACCGTAAATTAATCAAGAGAATAATTCCCCAAATATTAACCCCGAAGGCCGAAACCAACATCAGATCAATATCCAGAAAACCATTCTGCTTGGCTAACCGACAGTTAGTTTCTAAATTTCACGTTCAAATCTAATTAAAGATTCATTAAAACTCCACTTAGTTTTAATCATTATCTGGGTTAAAGAATCAGTGTCATTTAAAACACGATTCACGATAAACCCAAAATCACATTCCATTAATTATCGGGTTAAAGAACAAGTGTTATTTAAAACACTGTTCACGATAAACCCAAAAATCAATACCAATTCAATTCCAATTAAATATCATTTAATTGGTACACTTCATTAAATCTAAATAAAAAGATTTAATCTTTTCTCAGCTGGGTTCAAGAACAGTGTTAGTGAAGACACCATTCACGACAAACCCAAATCACATTCCATTAATTATCGGGTTAAAGAACAAGTGTTATTTAAAACACTGTTCACGATAAACCCAAAAATCAATACCAATTCAATTCCAATTAAATATCATTTAATTGGTACACTTCATTAAATCTAAATAAAAAGATTTAATCTTTTCTCAGCTGGGTTCAAGAACAGTGTTAGTGAAGACACCATTCACGACAAACCCAAATCACATTCCATTAATTATCGGGTTAAAGAACAAGTGTTATTTAAAACACTGTTCACGATAAACCCAAAAATCAATACCAATTCAATTCCAATTAAATATCATTTAATTGGTACACTTCATTAAATCTAAATAAAAAGATTTAATCTTTTCTCAGCTGGGTTCAAGAACAGTGTTAGTGAAGACACCATTCACGACAAACCCAAATCACATTCCATTAATTATCGGGTTAAAGAACAAGTGTTATTTAAAACACTGTTCACGATAAACCCAAAAATCAATACCAATTCAATTCCAATTAAATATCATTTAATTGGTACACTTCATTAAATCTAAATAAAAAGATTTAATCTTTTCTCAACTGGGTTCAAGAACAGTGTTAGTGAAGACACCATTCACGACAAACCCAAATCACATTCGATATTCAATACAAGGCTCTGAATAGAAAATATATCGGCTTATATTCAATATCGAATTCTACGACTAACAAATGTCGTATTGGAAATAACGATATAAATATATATCTTTCAAATTTCCATAACAACACCTGTATAATCACGAATTCCAACATCGAAATATTCCGAAGACAATTTCGATTCAATTCCACTCCAATGCAATCATTGGAAATTTTGGTTATCTTTAAAACCCTTTTCAAATTCAATTTATTTATTTCAAAATAAATAGAATTATATTTCTAGTTCAAAACTAGTTCATTTCGATAAAAATCTATTTTTATCTTTTCAAATATGGAGTTTTTCATCCCAAATCTTCACAAACCATTTCTTATGATTTTACACAAATTATTACTATTTTTAATAATTTTATCAAGGCCCGTACAGTCGATTTCCATCAATGGCCATCGAACTGCACTTACAGCGACCTTTTTCGAATTTGACTTGGACGTAACTCCAAATCCAACCGTTAGATTTCAAATTTCTAACATTCGTTAGAAAGCTCTTTTCGATACGAACCCAACGGTTCCGGTTTTAGGAGAATCCGACGGTCGGATCTCCCGTAATATCCGTTTGAAATAAATGGTCGAAATTCGCGAACTGCCGCGGCGCGGCGCGTTCTATTCAGGCCATTATATTATATATATAATATATATATATAATATATTTCGTCGATTTCTATTTAAAACGAATTATATGAATGGTTTTAAAATTCGTTTCAAAATCTATTTCAACTTCCATTTCAATTCTAAGCAAAATTGAATTCTTCTTTATAAATTCGTTTTAAAATTCATTTCTATTCAATTCAAATTTCAATTCAATTTGAATTCATATTCAATTCAATTCATTTCGAAATCGTTTTCAATTCAATTTGAATTCGTTTTCAATTCAATTCATTTCGAAATCGTTTTCAATTCATTTTGAATTCGTTTTCAATTCAATTCATTTTGAATTCGTTTTCAATTCATTTTGAATTCGTTTTCAATTCAATTCATTTCGAAATCGTTTTCAATTCATTTTGAATTCGTTTTCAATTCAATTCATTTTGAATTCGTTTTCAATTCATTTTGAATTCGTTTTCAATTCAATTCATTTCGAAATCGTTTTCAATTCATTTTGAATTCGTTTTCAATTCAATTCATTTTGAATTCGTTTTCTAAAATCGATATAAATATCGTTCACGTCAAAATGGCGTCAATCTAATCAACACGGCTTCATATATTCCTTTATTTTCAAATATTCTATTTCGAATATTTCTTTTTCAAATATTTCTTTTTCAAAACTGGAATGAGGCCCAATCAATTACCATATAAAATTAATTATATGGATTTTCATACAACACATGTATATAATAGCATTGAGAATAATCAACCATCAACCAAAGTGCACTACACTGTATAAGCATCAAATATAGATATCCACCGCTTATAACAGCCTGTCAATCAATCGATCGACATATTTAATCAATCAGGATGAGTGAACTTCAAATTTCATCCTAACACCCGTGTGGGGTTTCAAACAATCAAACACATATTTTATTTGTGCAGTTAGGCGATGTGTAAAATTTATCGACCCAATCAACGTCATTCAAATAGGTGTACATAAACAAACCGTCTGGTTTGTAAATGAATATTTATTTATTCACATTCACGTTAAAAATTATATTTTTAACGATAACACATTTTATTTTAACATATGAATTTCTATTCAGTTCATTCTTTAAATAAAATGCTATTTTTATTTTTCTAACTTATTTTAGAAAATTTCGGCGGCATAACGGCACGATACTAGAAACGGGACAAGGCCTAGCCTTATCCCCGGTCTAGTGAAGGCCCACGCCATTCACACATCAATCAAATTCACTTTCGTTATGCAAACCACAAAATTTTGAGTAAGGGTCTAACCTAGCCTTACTCCTTCGCCTTATAACGGCGCACGTCTAATCCTAACCAATTCATCGATTCGATTTTTCATACCACAAATCACATTCAAACCAATATCGCAATCAATCACCAATCAATCAAACAAACAAGTCCATGGTCTGTGGACGATTGTGTCGGGTGCTACTAAGCACCGTCTGCATCCTAGTATATATGTATAACTAGAAAAGAAATAGAAAGGTGAGAAATTCTCACTTATAGCTATCCTAGCTCCACGGCTCTTCTTTGATAGAAAACTTCATCGTTTCGCCTTTTTGTCACCTTCGTTGCTGCTTTCACTACACACGTAAAAATCACATTTTTTTACTACGCTATTCAATATATAAAAATCGAATTTTTAGTTCAAAGTTCAATATATAAAAATCGAATTTTTAGTTCAAAGTTCAATATATAAAAATCAAATTTTTAGTTCAAAGTTCAATATATAAAAATCGAATTTTTATTTCAAAGTTCAATTTATAAAAATCGAATTTTTATTTTAAAGTTCAATAGATAAAAATCATATTTTTTTTTCGAAGTTCAATATGTAAAAATCTAGTCTTCGCCTTATAAAAAAATATAGTCTTTGAAGTTCAAACCTTTTTCTAAAAATCAGTTTTTACTTTTATTTTAAAATCAGTTTTAAAATCTTATCAAATCAGTTTTTAAATATTTAAAAATTCAGTTTTTAAACTCTTATCAAATCAGTTTTTATATATTTAAAAATTCAGTTTATAAAATTCTTAAAAATCAGTTTACAAATCTAATTAAAACCAGTTTAAAATGCTTTTAAAAAAAACAGTTTAAAACCCTAAAATAAAAATAAAATAAAATGTTTACTGTTACCTGCGAAGAAGGGGGGGGGATGCTGCTGTCGGTGGTCATCAGGCGGGGTTGGACGTCGGAGCCGAGGTGGTGGCCAGCAGGGGCTTCGATTCGGAGCTGAACAAAAGGGGGGGGGACTACGGGGTTGTCGCGCCGTGGGGGCTTCGCTCCGTCGAGGAGGGCAGGTGAGAGAGGAGCGAGGCTGGAGGGAGGAGGCACCTGAGGGGAAGATCGGCGGCAGCTCCGCCTGTGGCGGCGGCGAAACTCTGGGGGGCGCGATCGATGTCTGAAGTTTTTTTTTTTTTTTTTTTTTTTTTTTTTTCTTATTTTCTGTTTGAAATGAATGGACGGGGGGGCCAAAGTGTTTTAAGGAGGGCAAAGATTTTTTTTTTTTTATTATTAATTTTATTATTATTTAATTCAACCTTAAGTTGACTTTTTTCATACGACCTCGAAACGAGGCCCACCGCCTGTCGTCCATAGCGTTCTACCCCCATTCCGAACACAATGGGATATGTATCGTACGCTGATTCGGCTGTTACAATCAGTTTCCGTTGAATTAACATTTAAATCACTATATTGAATTTTAAACGTACATTTCAAATTACCGGGGTCACATACGAACTTTAAAAATTCCAGAAAAATATTTTCTAGCTTCGTATTGACGATACGGTCCTAACAAAACTAGTTTCGCCGAATTCTGAGACCGTTTGAAAAATGGCCAATTTCCAGTCGATTAAAATCTACTGAAACTGGTCAAACGCGTTTTCCTTTGCCACGCTCACATATCGATTCGAAAAATTATGAAATTTGGAATCTAGCAATAACTTGACATCCCGGACCCAACCAAACTGGTTTCGTCGAAATCCGAGGTCGTTTGCAAAATGTCCATTTTTAAGGGCCTGAATTCCATAGCGACTATTCAGAATTTTCAACTGGACATATCTTTTGATTCCCGATATGAAATCTTGATTTTTCGCATTCGTTGGAAAGATATTATCAATTAGATTCCATTATTTTTGGTTTCACTAAAATCCGGATTGTTTTGCACCCGGTACATTCAATTGAAGTTTGAAATCGAATTATCGAACTACCGCGCCATTTTCAATTCTATTTATAATTATATATAAATATTTATATTCTAACGACGACGCGTATAAAATATACGTTTGATTTATATTCAGAATAAATTTATCGTCGATATTATTTAAAATAATTCATTTTAAATAATCAAAATTCGCTAAAATGGCCAAAATAAAAATTTTAAACTGGCCCAGATTTTCGGGTTGTTACAAGAAACATAGGCATATGATGACATGAATCAAAAAGGTGAAGACTTGGTGAGATTTTCATTACAAACATATATATGAATCCTTTTAACAACTTTTTCATGTTACTTTAATCCCATTAAATTTGTGAAAATAACTGTACTCACCTTTCGTGGCTTAAGAAAAGGATTAACGAATTGAAATTGGTGTAGAAACGTTGCGGTGATGTTGATTGATCTTCTTTAATTGTTGTTGAAGCTCTAAACTTTGATTTGAATTGTGTATGAACACTTGAGATTTAATTTAGAGGCGGCGGCTAGGGTTTAAGAGAGAGCTTGACAACATAATGGTGTCATAGATAATATTTTATGAATTAGGGTTAGGTCTTAGGGTGTATATATAGATGTCTAGGATCGATTATAGCTCTTAGATTAACCCAGAAATCATCAGGACCACTCAGATGCAACATCAGCCCTTAGCGCGAATCGGGCCACGGGTTGACAGCCAAACACCCTGGATCGACCCCTAGTCGACCCAGCGGGGCTTGGGTCGACTCCAAAAATAGTGTGGTTCGGCTATTCCCCCTCCCGATTTGCTGTTTTAAACTTTTTTTGAATATTTATTTATTTATTTTTTATATACATCTATATATATATATTTCTCTAATATGCATACAAACTTCAAGGCTTAATAACATCTTCATAAGGTATATGTTTTGTGCAAACCAAATGTCTATCTTAACCCAAAATTTTGAGACGAACATAATAGCGCAACCCATTTCACTTAATTATTCTTCTAAAAATTAAGTATATTTTAATTTGTGAATTTTAATGTTATAAAATTTTGGGGTGTTACAAAGAATATTTGTAAAACTTGATGTTATGAATGTGTGTTCTGGTAGCAAGATTTATCATTCATGATTGCAGATTTTATCTCATATTGTGACAGAGCTCCACTCTCCACAAAGATGTAGTTTTAGACGATGCTTGCTATTCATTATCTAAATTAAGAAGTGAATTTCCAATGAAATAATCACGAAAACTTGGAAGGAATCATATTCTAGGAGACCTCAGACGTATTTATCTGAAATACCCTCAACTTTCTTTTAACTTTTTGGGCGATGACCAAGAGATAATTTTAAAAGACTTAGGATTAGACATGCTGAATTGATATGTAATATAAACAATAGATGTACTAATAACTATGGTTGCATTTTTGTAACCTCCGGCATATGTAATGCCAAAACATTTCAAAACTTATTTGGATAAAGTTCATGTGGTAATCCTATCTTGAAAAATATAATGTTTAATGTGTTATCTTTTGAAGGTAAGACTTTAGGCAGAATTATATTTTACTTCGTAAATAGGAAGATCAACTTGAAATCTCCCAAACCAGGAATGAGTCATTAATGGTTACAGAGCGGAGGGATATTATGAGAGAGGGGTCTACCACGACCTAAAAAAGAGTGACTTTACTTCTGAACTTGTCCATCAAGCATTTGAATGAGCAGATGGCTACTTTAAAAATCAAATTAGAGAAAAAAGACAGAATTATTCTTGGGTTAAAGAGATATATAAAGACCAAACCATCCATTGATTTTGAAGATGAGTTGAGTGGATTGTACCAGCAGATAGGTAATCTGGAAATAGAATTAGATAACGTCAACGCAAGCTGTAAAGCTTAGGAATTTTCTTTTGGGCACATTCTAGTCATAATTGTGCCCCAGCTGTAATGGCCGCACCGTACCATCAGACATTTCCTCGAAATGCGTTGTACCAATGTCTGACTAGCATGGGACGATTGTCAAAAGGGTTGAAACGATGAATCACCAAGAACCTGTAGTATATCTCACAACATGGAATAAAATATAATAATAACATAACTTGATATAAAACAGGCGAGACAGTATATAAGCTGAAAACTAAACCATATCCATCAGAGTAGTGGAATCCAGAATACATCTTCATATCCAATTATTACAACTTTAAAATACTATCTCTAAAAGGAAATAAAAGAGGTACACTACTAATGCCCAAAGCAGTGACCAGCAACAACACAGGGAGAAAATATATAAAGAACGTGGAAGCCTCCTGCTAGTCTCCGAACAGCTACTCGTGCATAACCATCTAACATGCCTCTAGTATGCCCGTTTAGGTGCACCCAGAGTAATAAGAAGAGACATAATACTCCGGGTCAGACAAAAGTCTGGTGTAAGCGATAGCAAATCTATATTTCTAATTAAAGCAATAACAGGTATAAATAATCATACCTGACCTTGACCTACAACCAAAGAGTTAGCACAACAAGATGTATAATACTCTAAGGTAAACACTAACATAGAGTGTAAAACGGAAGTGTACGTGTCATGATAATAACAAACATATAACATAGATATCATCCTCGCATCTCCCACTTAGTGCGTAGAGCATACGAGATCCACTGCTTTGATCAACAAATCCATTGGGGCCATGACGGGTCCACACCGCCCTGGACTCCGTACAACTATTGTTATGACCATGCCGCCCTGGTCTATAGTCAGTAACCCTACCCAGTCCACACCGCCCTGGCTCTGGGGTACGGGCCAACCAGTCCACACCGCCCTGGCTCTGGTTCATCTATATGCCCATTCCCTCAATAGTAAACCAAAGTTATAGATATCGATAACTCCTTTGCACATGTCCTGCAGCAAATTCCAACTCTTGAAGTTAACCCGTTAGTTCCCATATGGATCCTGAGCGATAACTCCCCGCTTGGACTTCCTTTGCATCTCAGGTTTTGGTCGAATTGGAGTTGATATTCAGAAGAGTTCACGATCGTCGTCGCATGGTAGAACCTCAAATCTGGTTCGGTTCGGGGTCGCCATCACGGCTTGGTTCATGGTCATCATCAGCTAGTGATCACCATCGGCTCATGGTCACCATAGGGGTCATGGTCACCATGGGGTCGTGGTTACCATAGGGGTCGTGACCATAGGGGTCATGACCACTCTCGGGGTCACCATCACGAACTGAAACCCTACAGTTTTTCCAACAAGCTAATTTCGCCAAACGACGGCATTTTCAACCATTCTAACTTTCCTATGCAATCACAAAACATACCAAACAGAAGTAGTAACATGCAGAATCAACCAAAAACATCAAAAGAATGATTTTACATGTTAATTTAGATCAAACGTACACAAATCCATGATTTTTCCCTTAATCCCCTAAATTCCGGGATTAACAAAATAAATCCAAATCAACCCAGTTTCATATATGCGACATAAAATATGATCTTAGAATTTATGCATATTTTCCATAATTTTTTGATGTATAATTTCGCTAATTTTCATTAATCACCCCTAATTAGCACTAACTAGTGTATAAAAATGCAAATCACTCAACTTAGCCAATAATATGTGATAGATTTGAAAGTTTTACTGATTTGGCTCGGATTCAAATGTGGTGCAGCAGCTCTACCTCGAATTTGGTGTTAATCTGGCTTGATTTGACGTGGATTTGATTAATTAGTGACTAGAAAGTGATTAGAGAGATTTAGAAGATGGAAGCCATGATTAGGGTTTGAGAATGGTTTGTGGCGGCTAGAAAAATGAAAGGAGATGATTCCAACTCCTTTCAGCCCTCCCATAACCCTGGTCCTGAATTGGGTTGTGGGCCTAGCTAATAATAACTTAATTAAGGCCAATTAGGTTGTTTTCCATATTTCAAATCTTATTTCAACCATATCTCCTAAATGGTTAGTCCGTTAGATTAATGTGACCACTCTACGGAATAGGAAACCATCATTCAAATCCACTGAAAGTAGTTTTAGGTCAAAACTCCTTACAAATCAAAAGTTATATGAGAAACAAGATTCACTAGGGGCAAAATGGTCATTTTAAATCCGACAAAAATCATGAACACGGGAAATGACCCCAATAGTCGTTTCCCAAAGTTACCAGACCATATGACTTCATATGAAAATAAAACAAATATTCTGCGATCCTCCTATACATAGAATACGGGTCGTTACACCAGCTTTCCAGGGCTATGACAATGCCCAAAGTTTCAGCCTTTGAGAAATATTTTCACTCGAAGAACCCCCCCCCCCCCCTCGTGGGTTAGATGAAACAGCCATTTCCGAATGGTAGAGAAAGGTGATAGCTAAGATGAAGAGCTATTATGATATAATGCTCAATAAGGACATGTTTTGACGTATTAATTATTACATCTCCCAGATTAGGCCATTACAGGGGGGAGACACGACTTACGGAAGAAATTATTTGATTTAGAAAAAGAGAACAAGACTTTAAGAGCTATGTGTAGAGCTTTTAATAGAGCTCTGAAACTTCAGATTAAACCCCTAAACAACCATGATGAGGATAGTAAAAAGAGATGAAAGCTTAACGAACTTATGGGTATTGTGATTCGTCACGCCATTAACCCTCCTTTACCTGATGAGAAGGTGCAGGATTCTTAATGTATTAATAATATTTTTGTATAACTTTTTGTACTATGATGATTAATGAAATAACTTTATAAATAAATTTGTAATTTGTGTATGTATCACGTGACGTGTTCTCTTTGTTTGCAACTATCACGGTTAGAAGCAATTTGTGTGTATAAGATTGTTGAATCTCTTCGTGAGATGTAGATGATCACGTTCTTCTAGGAAGGCTTTCAGACAGCAGACTTGAGTTACCATTCCGAGTATTGATAACATATTCCTTTTTCCAGGAATAAAAATTAAAGTCTTGTAGCCTATATTAGGGTATTAGATTAGAAGTCCAGAACCTCTTTTCTGGAAGTGGGAATAGGCTGGCGAAACCCATATTCGGGAGTTCTACAAGAAAATACTAAAAACCCATATCTAGTGCTAACAGTAAAAAGCTTCGGAACCCAAATTGGGGTATAATGATAGAAGACCAGATTTCTAGAACTGGTATTAATTAGAAGTCCTGAACCGTAAGCCAGATTCAAGATTTGATAGAAGACTAGATATCCACATCAGGCAATTTATATAAGTCCCGAACTATAACCCAGATTAAGGTATTTGATAGAAGATTAGATATCCACATCTGGAAGTAATAAACTCCCCAACCATAACCCCAGACTCGAGTATTTGATAGAGGACCAGATATCCACATTTGGTATTAATAGAAGTCCCGGACCAAAAGCCCGATTCGGGCATTTGATAGAAGACCAGATATCCACATCTGATATTTATAAAAATCCCGAACCATATCGCAGATATGGGTATTTGATAGAGGACCACATACCCACATCTGATATTTTTTTAGTTTTGTTACCCCCTTCGGGTTTGATTTGCAAAGTAAAGGATTTACGTGCTTTGTCGGCCACTTTTTGGGCATGTGATTGTCAAAGCAGAGGGTGTACTTGCTTTGTTAGACACTCTCTCGGATTGTGTGTCTGGTGCACTTGGCTAGCTTCTTCTCAAGAAAGGCCCAAGGACTTACCCGACCTCCCTCCAGGAGGCGCCTTACCCTGGCCATCGTAAGGGGTGATAAATGCTTAGATGCTTTAACCTGGCCATCGTAGACGTGGTTAAAGGCTTACTCTTTTGATTCTCTACCCTGACAATCAAGGCAGTGACTCCACCCCCTCCAAGGGGTGCCTTAACCTAGCCATCATAGACGCAGGTAAGGGTGTTTGATGCTCTACCCTGGACCTGTCTGATTCGGACGCGGATAAAGGCTTACACACACCCTCTTCCAAGGGATGCCTTACCTAGGCCATCATAGGCAGGAGTAAGGTTTTAACTGCTCCATCATGGAAACATAGGCTTACACTTTCGATGCTTTAACCCAGACCTTTTTGATTTGGGAACGGAGAAAGGCTTACACACCATCCCTTCCAAGAGGTGCCTTTCCCTGGCTATCTTTGCAGTGACAAGAGTTTTCTACCATCGTAGGTAGCTTGACTCATTTCGGTTGGTTCCAAATTTTTAGGGAGATCGTACCCCCAACCACGTAGGCATTCTTACTTCAAAGAATCCCTTGATGTAGTTGAGTAAGTCTTCTTTACATATCCGTACAATTGGCCTTGATTAAAGAACTTGATGATCAACCCTTCTAGAACTCTGCAATGATTGGTTTCATGTCCATTCATCATATGATAGTAGTAGTAGGGTCCTCCCAATTTGACTTCATTCTTGGGCATCTTTATTTGTGATGGACAAGAATTAAGCTCACATTTCGTTAAGAAGTAGATATTTTCAATTGATGTTATAAGCTTACATTCCTCTGGCAACCTTGATTTGAAGACCCCATTTTTGTGTCAGATCTTAACCCTTTTGATACTTAATTTTATTGTTCCTCTTTATCTTCAATTTTTCTTTTTGCTGTGTTATGAGATTGAGGTATAACCTTCTTAGACCACCTTGGTGTAAGTTGATTGAACTTCTCTACTATTCTTTGCTCAAATAAAGTTCCCTAAGCCTGTGCATGGATGACTTCTTTCAAGTGAGCGAGTGAATTATATTCCTTTGATGTAGAGCCACTTAAGGAAAAAATAGCGGATGGTCCTATGTGGAAAGGGTTTATGCTCCAATGGTCAGGGTTATAAGGTTCTACTTCCTTATTCTTGTTTCTGACTTATAGGGCCTCCAATCTAAGCCTTTGCTTTTCCACGATTCTGGGATCACTGATGCTTGTTGTAGCGATTTGAGATCCATAAGATACTTGTGGTAACCCTTTACTCATGTTCCCGCTTCTTCAAAGCTTAGTCCAATCCAGGACGAAACAACAAAATTAGGGATGTGGTAATTTTATCCAAAGGATCGGAGGTTCAAGCCTCCTAGTGCCAAAATGTTAAGGACATTTTTCGTTAACACCAGAATTAGGTCTAAGGATGCAGACCTAGGGGAACCAAAAGGTTTATTTAGTTCATACAAGCTTGAGTTAGTTCACCGTTCCATAGATGTCATGATCTTAAGCCTGAAGATTAGTTACTCTTCCTTCAAAAGGTGAGTATCATGCTTACAAGACTCACAGCACAACAATTACATTGGAATAAGGGTTCCCTATGCGCAATGCAAGTTAGAAAGCTTAACGGCTAGTAGAAAGGTACTTCGGTAATTTAGCTTATGCTTGAAGCTTAGTTGTGAGGAAGCATTAAGGAAATACGTTGTATAAACAGTAAAAAGTTGCATGAAATTGATCACAAATGTCAATTCTCTCTTTATTGATCACTTTGTTGAGTACAAAGGGGTTTCTAAGTAAAATCCCCAAATCGATTTACAAATTAGGGTTTACTCTCTAAGGAAATGATTACTATATTTGAGAATGAGAAAAAAGTCCTTTAAAATGAGACCCATGGGGTCTTATTTATAGATAATTAGGCCGCCTTTCGGTATGGATCAACATAATCCCATTTTGAGTGCTTTCGGCTTCGGTAAGCCTTTTCAGAGTCAGTGTTGGCAGCATTTTAGGCTTTCGGTCCGGTTTTCGAGTTTCGACTTTTCCTTGCTTGTGAAATTGATGTCTCCACTTCTTATTGTATCGATACCAAGCAAATTGGTATTGATAGCTTCTCTTAGCTGCTTTCGGTCTCGGTGGTAACTCTCTATTCCGATAGCAAATCATGAGTTTTGGCTTACTTTATTATCTTCTGAATGCTGCTTTCACACTTCCATCCTTGGTGTCGACTTTGCGACAACACGATTTCGAAACTCCTTCTAGTGACTTGGGTGTTGCTTCATGGTGTCGATACCGAGTGTATTGGTGTCGATATCCCTTTGCTCCATCTTTCCGTGTTTCGTTCTTCCCTTTCCTGGTTTTGGCTTTCGGTATCGGATCACATGCCTTTGGTTACCTCTCATTATTTTCTTCTGGTGTCGAATTGTATGTTTTTGAGTTGATATCGGGTTGGTTGCTTCTGGTGTTAGGACCGCTTTGCCGTTGTCTTCCTTCATATCGGTACCACGCTCTGCTTCCTTTGTTGGTAATGATAGAATATAAGCCATATTTCTCCTTTTCTGCTTTTGGTATTAGCTATTTCAATAATTTGATGTCTATGGTGTGCTTTCGAAGCATTCTTTTAGTGTTGGTTGTGCTCCGATACCCCTTCACCTGCATCTGGAGTCGGTGCCGAAATCCGATAGTAACAACTCCACTATTGTATATCTCATAATGATATAATACATTTAATTTCATATACATTGGTTCCTTACTATAGTTCACTCGTTTCACTCAGTTATATATACAATTTCATGTACAGACTCATACACACACACCGTCACACTTTGTCTTCACTTACCTCAGATCCAGTCCAGTCACCTGCATACCTGTCACAGGAACACACACAGCAAGCTGGTACAAAATCGAACTAACTATGGACAAATATAAATTTATTTTAAATTTTATTTGCCTTGGAATTTTGGTGTGTTTCTCATCATATTTCTAGACTGGGTTTGATATTTATTTATTTGAGTCTAGACTGCTTGTGATATTCATAGTGATTCGCTGTAAATACCATAAGGTAGACTGATTAACTAGTGCCTGCAGATCAGCCTTAACACAGCTATAGTGGTATGCTGATCACAACTAGCCACGATTCACATTTGTGGTCTGCCGATCTTGACCAACCATAAGACATCGTATAGTAGTCTGTTGATTTAAATGGAAAAATATTTTTGCACTTGGATAATTATTTTCAGATGAACAGGTATAAAAGTCAAGCAAGCTCAAGTGCACATATACAAGGCGGTGCGCATAGATGGCTAAGGCATAAGTGCACATGAATAAGGCAGTCCTCAAGTCAAGACAACCCAAAGTAATCACATGAATGCACCAAAATCAATGCAGTCCATCCATAAGTGCAACAGTATAAAAGATAGATGCAACAACGATGCAAAGATGATCATTAAATACACAAGTTCAAATGGTAACAACAATCAAAGTCAAAGTCAAAACCAAATATATAAAATGCCATAGTACAACAACAAATACATTAGTTACAAGACAGTGAAGCATGTAATATATGCACAGAACCAAAGCCAGGGGTCGCGGCAATGCACAGTGGAACCACACAACACTACAAAGTCGACACAAAATGCCTCAAAACAAAATAAAGGGATGTAACGATAGCAAGTAGCAAAAACAAAAAAATGCATGATGCATGCATGCACAGTTATAAGTCCAACATATTTCAGCTTCAGGCTCAAGCAAGAAATAGAGAAAATTTGCAGTTGCAAATGCCAAGTGACTCAAAGTCAAGTACAAGAAAGCTCAAGGATCAACCAATATTTCTCAGTTCAAGTTGCAAACAAATAACAGGCCAGTAATGCAACAATACAAAGAAGAAAAAAAAGACAATATTACATGGATAAGGGCAGTTTCAAATACATGGATAATGCAAGCATGATATAAACAGATTGTACTGAAATGTTCAAACAAGCAACAGGTGCCTGTCAAGACAAACAACAGCAAGGATGTGCAACTGCACACATGAACACATGAATACGGAGTAAGCAAAGTGCAACTGTACAAGGATTCAAGCATGACACAACACCACAATAAATCAAGGACACATGTGCATGAAACAATGAAACAGCATGGCAACAAGGACATAATGGCATGTAACATACAAGCGTACAAGCGTACAAGTGTACTTCATAATGGACTAAACAAGAAATAACATATTTCAGGCAACATGGCAGTGCATAGTGAAGCATCTATTCTCATTAGTAATTGACATAAAAGGTGATCAAGTGTAAGCTACCAAGCCATATCAAGTGCAGTATATATACTACAACAAAAAACACTTTTCGCAACAGGCAATATCTGTTGTAGCAGGCTAACTGGAACAGACCCGCCCCCGTCTATATAGCCGAAGTTCTAATACGTCGATCCCTTTTCGCAACATTTTTTGCCAGTTGCGGTATATTTTTTTTGCAACTGGCCTTTGTCATTGCAACATATCATTTTGCAACAACAAATGCTAGTTGCAAACCCGAAATACATGTTGAAAAAGTGATTAACTACAACTATTTCTGACAATTGCAAATGAGTCAACCAAAACTGTTTAAAACAGCTGCAAATCGATTATTTGCAACACTACATTTACACACATATGTTATAATTCACCCCTTTCAATATATAATAATTCATTGCTAAAAACAAATATCATAATTAAATAATCAAAAGCATACTCCTTAAGGCAAAGAAAAATACAACTACATACATAAATTCTTAACATACATTTCAAAATATTTGATAAATTACATTAACCTTCAAATTCTAACATATTTAAAACACATAATTCATTGAAATAATTATATTCAAGTGACAGTTTCATAAACATAGTACAATACCAACATTTTCATCAATAGTCTATGTAATCGCTCTCTATTGAACTGCCTTTCGTCCGAACTTGATTGTTCCTCGGATTTAGTAGTTGGCATTCTCAAAATTCCTCCTTTTTTATGCTGGAAATCAAAACAGAACATTAACCATCTCCTCTTAACATGTGGTAACAATTAAGTTGATTGTGGTAGAAATTGATTGTGGTTGCAACAAAGTTGATTTTGTTTGTGGTGAATTCATTGTGTTGTGAAAATGAATGATATTGTGGAAATTATGGAAATAAAATTATTGTAATGTTGCAAGGCCTAGGATAGCAGCGGTGCCGGTGCTAAATACCCTATTGTTGTAATGCCGAAATTTTCTGAAATGAATATTTAAAATATTCACATTTTTATTGTATGTATAAAATATATAAAATATTCATGTTTGAAATAAAATTGTTTGAACAATAAAAATCACATTTTTATTGTATGTATAAAATATGTAAAATATTCATGTTTGAAATAAAAATTGTTTGAACAATAAAAATCACATTTATATTGTATGTATAAACTATGTAAAATATTCATGTTTGAAATAAAAATTGTTTGAACAATAAAAATCACATTTTTACTATATGTATAAAATATCTAAAATATTCATGTTTGAAATAAAAATTGTTTGAACAATAAAAATCACATTTTTATTGTATGTATAAAATATTAAAAAAGATTCATGTTTGAATAAAAATATTTTAACAATAAAAATTACATTTTTATTGTATGTAGGAGCCATTAAAAAAATTCGTGTTTGAATAAAAATATTTTAACAATATAAATTACATTTTTATTGTATGTAGGAATCATGAAAAGAATCACGTTTGAAATAAATGTTTTAACAATAAAAGTTACATTTTTATTGTATGTATAAACTAATAAAAGAGCCATTTGTTAAATTGCATTTTTATTAGATAAAAATGTCATCTTTAACACGTTAATGAAGTGATAAAAATAGCCACATGTTGAATTCTATTTTTGTTTGATAAAAATATTGCGTTTAACATGTTAATGAAGTGAGTTAAATAGTCATGTTTTGAAATGAATGTTTGTGTGTGTTAAAAATATAATTTTTAATATGAATAGGAAGCGTATAAAATTTACATGTGTTGAAAAATATTTTTTGTTCATTAAAAATATCATCTTTAACATGTGTAGGAAGTGTATAAAATTTACATGTCTTGAAATATATTTTTATTCATTTTTTTTACATGAATATGAAGTGTACAACATTTGCTTGTAATAAAATAAATGGTTTTGAAATCGTCAAACGAATTTTATATATATATATATATATATATATATTAAAATAAAATGAATCGCACGCGGTAGTTCGCATTTTGGAATCATAACTTTAAACGATTATACCGAGAGACCCGACCGTTGGATTTTCCCGAAACTGGAACCGTTGGGTTTGCTTCGGAAAGATCTTTCCAATGATATAAAATTTGCTAAGATCCAACGGTTAGATTTTGACAAATGTGTAATTAAAATTTTAATAAAAACACTGCCAGGGCCGCATTATGACCTGAAGCATCGTTTAACTAAAGTGGCTATTTTTATATAAATAAAAATAGCGATAAATCGTTATAAAATATTATAAATGATATGCAATGAAAATAAACCGATTCGACTTGGTCTATTGGATATTATGACGGTTAGATGTATTTGACATGAAATTATTATATAAAATTGAAACGTGAATGTCAAATAATTTAACCATGGAAAGAATTGATTTGAATTCTGTAAAAACCCGTAACTTCCCCGGGAAGGAAAGCGCGGATAGTTCGAGAACAACACACAAAGGAACGCAGATGGAAGAACATTTCATTATTAATTACAACAACTCCATCAGAACACAAGAATATACAGAGTATAAATGAATAAATATTACACAGAAATAACAGAGATTTAAATTACATTTAAATACATCGCAGCGGAAATAATACAAAACACAACTAGAAGGAGATATACGGATACAAAGCTTTCCGGATATCGTTCCAGCTGTAAGTCTGGATCCTGTGAATATAAATCTGCAAAACCAAAACTACTAGCTGCCCGCGTCAAAATAAGGGCACCCAGAGTTTAGGTTAAAACAATAAACTCCAGGTCAGTCATGGGACTGGTGTGAGAACTAAAACAGTTATTAATCTTTATTTTAAAGTTAGGTAAATCAAGGGACCACGCCGTATAACACGGAACGGGTTTCCTCCCAAGAATACCAGTGCATAAAACAACAGCGCAATGCTAAATAAAGAAAAATGAAGCTATTATAAGACCCAGGTCCTATCACACAATGCAACGCAAGCCGGGGGATAGGGTTTTAACCTTATAATAGCCAAGAATGCTTGATACATTTAAAACAAATCATTTATTATTACTATAAGTGTATAGTGTATAAAACAACTTCAAATCATAAGTATCAATCATAGGTGGCATAAGCGCCCCATCCCACTATGTCGCCATATATAGGATTACAATCAAAACCGCAAAGTCACGTATTGGAAATTGGATTTCCATCTGCGAACCGAGGCCAGGGATCGTCCTCTACCAATTTGAGACTCTCTAGCCCGAGCCTCAGGCAAGCCTTGGAGCGACAGGGCCGGTCCACCGATGTGGATTATTATGCCTGACACTACGTTTCCCCGCCCTATGGGGCGTAAATGAGCCAACGAATGACTCCATCGGACCCGGATCATCCGATCTAACCGAGGCGCCTCGCAACAGCAACAACCACATAAGTCAAACTTGTCAGGGCGTGTAAAACCACTGATGCCACTTCTAACAAGAAAGAAATGCATGTCCTCCCTAAGGTCCTCTCCCGTTTTTGGTTCACCACCGGGTGTGAAACTCGCGAAGTAAACGTTACACAAAGCTACGCCACAAAGGCCGTGCTTCGATCATCAACCCCAAGACTTTGCATTTCAACAGAAGCCTTGATCATTTGCCACTTAGGCATGCCACACAGGCAATTCACTCTATGCGTTTGACGTCCATCAGTATATAACCCCTGAGCTTGTACGTCTCAGCGAAGGGCGTTAAGCAAGAGAATAAATTCTCCGCCGCCAAACAGAATTATATTTAATAGAAATCAATCCCACAGACTAAAATCCAATGTTAGACACACAGTCCATTTACAAGTTCGTTCTGGGTCTAAACGAAACCGGAGGCACCTAGTACCCCGCATATCCATCAATCTCCAAGTACATCTGGACGATCACCAACTGTTTCCCTCCTCTTGGGTGTACAGCCCAATCAAGATCATCAGAAATTATCCAAACGAAGTGAAGACCTCTGGTCTTCAACCACCGTCTTCACCTTCGACTTATCATCGTATCAGTTATTCAGAATGGGATAAACCCGGTCTTTCCGAATAACTCGCGTATATAATAAACAAGTGTTACACAAACACAACATACGCCTCATTCCAATTCATCAGTCACTAACCGTAAATTAACAAGAGAATAATTCCCCAAATATTAACCCCGAAGGCCGAAACCAACATCAGATCAATATCCATAAAACCATTCTGCTTAGCTAACCGACAGTTAGTTTCTAAATTTCACATTCTTAGGGAAAGGTTCCTATTAATTTTATCACAGATAAATCCTTTAAATTTATTCTTTAACCTACTTTTGAATATCAATTCAAACTAGTCGGGATTAGCGATCCATATTGAAGTGATCATTTATTTTATTTCCCAATCCCAACCTATTCATCCCATGAAGCAAAACTGGTAATACTTCATATCTAACACCATGGTGTTATCGGTAAATTCAATTACCATTTCACGTTCAAATCTAATTAAAGATTTAACTATCGCCTGGAGCAAAACTGGTGATACTGCATTCTCGATCATTTCAATCTAATTAAAGATTCATTAAAACTCCACTTAGTTTTAATCTTGGACTGGGTTAAAGAATCAGTGTCATTTAAAACACGGTTCACGATAAACCCAAAATCACACCACATTTCAATCAGTCCCTAACCGTAAATTAGCAAGTGAGCAGTTCCCTAAGTATTAACCCCGAAGGCCAAAACCAACATCAGATCAATACCCTAGAAACCATTCAACTCAACTAATCTCCAGTTAGTTTCTGAATTTTCTTAACTCCTTTGGGTCTAAGAACAGTATTATTGAAGATACCGTTCACGACAACCCAAAATCACATTTCATTAATTATCGGGTTAAGGAACAAGTGTTATTTAAAACACTGTTCACGATAAACCCAAAAATCAATACCAATTCAATTGCAATTAAATATTATTTAATTGGTACACTTCATTATATCTAAATAAAAAGATTTAATTTTTTTCTCAACTGGGCTTAAGAAAAGTGTTAATGAACACACCATTCACGACAAACCCAAATCACATTTGATATTAAATACAAGGCTCTGAATAGAAAATATATCGGCTTATATTCAATATCAAATTCTACGACCAACAAATATCGTATTGGAAATAACGATATATAAATATCTTTCAAATTTCCATAACAACATCTGTATAATCACGAAATCCAACATCGAAATATTCCAAAGACAATTGTGACGATAAGGAATTTCGCTCGATCCGAATCAGTCGTTAAACCGATCTAGACCGTTCGAAACCCCTGTTCGTTTGAGAACAGGACAAATCAGAACGCAGACGGAAGAACATTTCATTGTTATTACAACAATTCCATCAGATACAAGAATATACAGAGTATAAATTGAATAGATTACATTCAATAAATATCAGAGATTACAATAAATTACATAGCAGCGGAAAATAATGCAAAGCACAACTGAAGGTGATATACGGATACAGAGCTTTCCGGATATCATTCCAGCTGTAAACCAGGATCCTGTGAATATAAATCTGCAAAACCAAAACTACTAGCTGCCCGTGTCGAAAATAGGGGCACCCAGAGTTTAGGTTAAAACAATAAACTCCAGGTCAGTCATGTGACTGGTGTGAGAACTAAAACAGTTATTTAAAACTTTACTTTAAAAGAGAGTAATTCAAGGGACCACGCCGTATAACACGGAACAGGTTTCCTCCCAAGAATACCAGTGCATAGAATAAACAACGCAATGCTTTTTCGAAAAATGAAGCTATTATAAGACCCAGGTCCCATCACACAATGCAACGCAAGCCGGAGGATAGGGTTTTACCTTATAACAGCCAAACATGCTTGGTACGTTTAAAACAAATCTTTTGATACTATAATAAGTGTATAGTGTCAAAACAGTTTCAATCATAAATATAAATCATAGACGGCATGGGTACCATATATCATGTCGCCATACTAGTTCTACAATTAAAACCGCAATACACGTATTGGAAATTGGATTTCCGTCATGAGTCGAGGCAAGGGGAAAGCTCCTCTCCGCGTTCGAGACACTCTAGCAAATGCCTCAGGACTACGCACTCTGGGCAATCCTGGATGCTTCAGGGCCGGTCCTCACTTATGTTAGAGGATTATTTATTCCTGAACACACGTTTCCCGGTCCTTACAGACCTATAATCGAGGCGCCTCGCATTCCAACAACCACATAGGTGAAAAGTATATAAATGTCAGGGCTGGTAAGTCACTGACACCACCAAAGCTAGAAAGAAACGTCGTGCTCTCCCTGCAGTCCGTATCCCGTTTTTGACTCATACCGAGGTGTGAGGCTCGCGAATTCACGCTATACACAAAGCTTCCACGTAGGCGTGCTTTGATCATCAACCACAAGACTTTTCTTTTCAACAGAAGCCTTGATCCATGCAACTCAGCGTGCCACATAGGCAATTCATGCCATGCGATTGATATCTATCGATATATAGCCTCTAAGCTCGTACGTCTCAGAGAAGGGCGTTAAGAAAGAGAATAAATTCTCCGCCGCCAAACAGATATATATTTAACAGAAATCAATCAACACAGAATAAAATCCAATGTCAGACACACAATCCATTTACAAGTTCGTTCTGGGTCTGAACGAAACCGGAGGCACTTTCCTCGCATATCCATCGATCTCCAGGTACGTCTGGACGACCACCAACTGATTCCCTCATCTTGGGTGTACATCCCAATCAAGATCATCAGTAATCACCCAAACGATGTGAAGACTTCCGGTCTTCAACCACCGTCTCCATCTTCGACTTATCGTCGAATCAGTTATTCAGAATGGGTATAAACCCGGACTTTCCGAACAACCCGCATATATTAAAACAAATGTTACACAAACACAACATACGCCTCATTCCAATTCATCAGTCACTAACCGCAAATTAGCAAGAGAACAATTTCCCAAATATTAACCCCGAAGGCCGAAACCAACATCAGATCAACATCCAGGAAACCATTCTTCTTAACTAACCTACAACTAGTTTCTAAATCTCAATTCTTAGGGAAAGATTCCCATTAATTTTATCCAAGATAAATTCTTTAAAATTTATTCTTTAATCTTCCATTGGATGTCGTATCAAACCAAATTATGGTTTTCTAAACTAGTCAAGATTAGCGAACCACACCGAAGTAATTATTTATTTTATTTCCCAATCCCAACCTATTCATCCCATGAAGCAAAACTGGTAATACTCCATATCTAACACTACGGTGTTATCGGTAAAATTAATTACCATTTCACGTTCAAATCTGATTAAAGATTTAACTATCGCTTTGGAGTAAAACTGGTGATACTCCATTCTCGCTTATTTTCAAATTTGATAATTTGAATTATCAATTCACATTTCAATCTAATTGCAGATTCTTTAAATCTCCTTTTACTGGGTTAAAGGACTAATGTCATTTAAAACACAGTTCACAACAAACCCAAATCACATTCTATTTACTATCGGGTTAAAGAATAAGTGTTATTTAAAAACACCGTTCACGATAAACCCACAAATCAATTCTATTTAAAATTCATTTCAAATCCAATTTATTTATTTGAAAATAAATGGGTTTTAATTTTAATTCAAAACTAGTTCATTTTGATAAAAATCTATTTTTATCTTTTCAAATATGGAGTTTTTCACCCCAATTTTTCCCAAATCATTTCTTATGATTTTACACAAATTATTACTACTTTTAATAATTTTATCAAGGCCCGTACAGTCGATTTCCATCAACGGCCATCGAACTACACTTACAGCGACCTTTTTCAAATTTGATTTGGACGTATCTCCAAATCCAACCGTTAGATTTTGAATTTCAAATATTTGTTAGAAAGCTCTTTTCGATACGAACCCAACGGTTCCGGTTTTAGGAGAATCCGACGGTCGGATCTCCCGTAATGTCCGTTTGAAATAAATGGTCGAAATTCACGAACTGCCGTGGCGCGGCGCATTCTATTCAGGCCATTATATTATATATATATATATATATATATAATTTATATTTCGTCGATTCCTATTTAAAAATGAATTTTATAAATAGTTTTGAATTTGTTTCAAAAACAATTTCAACCTTTATTTCAAATCCAAATCAAAGTTGAATTTTCTATTATAAATCCTTTTTACTTTCATTTCTATTTGATTTCAATTCAAATCGATTTTAGTTCGATTTGAATTCATTTTGTTTTCTATTCAATTGAAATTCAATTCGTTTTCTATTCAATTCGAATTCAATTCGTTTTCTATTCAATTCGAATTCAATTCGTTTTCTATTCAATTTGAATTCAGTTCGTTTTCTATTCAATTTGAATTCGAAATCATGTTATATTCAATTCATTTCGAAATCGTGTTATATTCAATTCATTTCGAAATCGCTTTTCAATATTCGTTTTTAAATGAATAAAATCGATATAAATATCGTTCACGTCAAAATGGCGTCAATCTAATCAACACGGCTTCATATATTTCTATTTTCAAATATTTTATTTCCAATATTTCGTTTTCAAATATTTCCTTTTCAAATATTTCTATCTCAAATATTTCGTTTTCAAATATTTCCTTTTCAAATATTTCTATCTCAAATATTCTATTTCAAATATTTCGTTTTCAAATATTTCTATTTCAAATATTTCTATTTCAAATATTCTATTTCAAATATTTCGTTTTCAAATATTTCGTTTTCAAATATTTC
This sequence comes from Allium sativum, assembly GCA_030737875.1. Taxonomy (NCBI): domain Eukaryota; kingdom Viridiplantae; phylum Streptophyta; class Magnoliopsida; order Asparagales; family Amaryllidaceae; genus Allium; species Allium sativum. The sequence continues at coordinate 843,239,150 of CM060926.1, forward strand.
TATTTCAAATATTTCGTTCAACACATGACTAATCTCAACGGATGAGTACAGTCAACACATGAACCTTTACATTATATTGATAAAGATGTAAATTTTATTATTAAAATATTTCGTTCAACTCATGACTAATCTCAACGGATGAGTACAGTCAACACATGAACCTTTACATTATATTGATAAAGATGTAAATTTTATTATTAAAATATTTCGTTCAACTCTTGACTAATCTCAACGGATGAGTACAGTCAACACATGAACCTTTATTTTATAATATTCTTTATCATCTAAATTGGAATGAGGCCCAATCAATTACCATATAGCGTTAACTATATGGATTTCCTTACAACACATGTATATAATAGCATTGAAAAATAATCAACCATCAACCAAAGTGCACTACACTGTATAAGCATCAAATATAGATATCTAACGCTTATAACAGCCTGTCAATCAATCGATCGACATATTTAATCAATCAGGATGAGTGAACTTCAAATTTCATCCCAACACCCGTGTGGGGTTTCAAACAATCAAACACAGATTTTATTTGTGCAGTTGGGCGATGTGTAAAATTTATCGTCCCAATCAATGTCCTTCAAATAGGTGTACATAAACAAACCATCCGGTTTGTAAATGAATATTTATTTATTCACATTCACGTTTAAAATTATATTTTTAACGATAAAATATTTTATTTCAACACATGAATTTCTATTCAGTTCATTTACACAACAAAAATGATATTTTTATTTTTCTAGCATATTTTAGAAAATTTCGGCGGCATAACGGCACGATACTAGAAACGGGACGAGGCCTAGCCTTATCCCTGGTCTAGTGAAGGCCCATGCCATTCACACATCAATCAAATCCATTCATTTCACCAAACAATTCAATTCAAACCACATAATTTAACCAACTACACAACCAAACAATTAAACAAACAAGCAATCCATGGTATGTGGATGACGGGTGTCGGGTGCTACTAAACACCATCTGCATCCTAGCATATATATATATAACTAGAAAAACAAATTGAAAGGTGAGAAATTCTCACCGATAGCTATTCCAATCACACGACTCTTCATTTATAGAAATCATCGCCATTCTCGCCTTTTGTCGCTTTCGTTGCCCGTAGCCACTATATATATAAAAATCACATTTTCATTTCGCTATTCAATATATAAAAATCGAATTTTTACTTCGCTATTCAATATATAAAAATCGAATTTTTACTTTGCTATTCAATATATAAAAATTGAATTTTTACTTCGCTATTCAATATATAAAAATCGAATTTTTACTTTGCTATTCAATATATAAAAATCGAATTCTTACTATGCTATTCAATATATAAAAATCTCGCCTTTCAACTATAAAGATTTCGCCTTTTCAAAAATAAAGATTTCAACTTTTCAAATATAAAGACTTCGCCTTTTCAAATATATCATTATAAAAATCACATTTTTATTTTGCTACACATATAAAGATGATATTTTTAATATTCCTATCATGTAAAAATTATATTTTTAATTCTCTACATAAACCAAAAATCATATTTTTACATCTTCCACAAAGTAAAGATCATATTTTTAATACATTAAAAATACAAAAATCATATTTTTAATACTTTTAAAAATATAAAAATCATATTTTTATATTTCCCACATAATAAAGATCGAATTTTTATTATCTATATTATATAAAAATTATATTTTTAGCCTTTCTATTATACAAAAATATTGCCTTTTCAACTATAAAAATCACATTGTTAGGTTGTTGTTCATATGGTAAAAACCATATTTTTATATGAATAAAATGATACCTTCATATAAATAAAAATCAAAACTTTCCTATAACAAATTTCTAATCTTTAACATCATAAAAATTCTGTTTTTAACCATTTAAAAATTCAGTTTTTAACACTATAAAAAAAAATCAGTCCTTTCAATACATAAAAATCGAAATTTTAGAATTAAAATAAATAAAAACAAACTTACTGTAAAATGGAAGAAGGGGGTGGCTTGTTCGCTTGCTCGTCCGAGGGGGGTGCGCCTAAGGCGAAGAGGGAGGCCGCGCGAGGTGCTGGAGGGGGCGGGTGTCCATCGATTTGGGGATTGGGCCCTTGGGGGTACGGTTTTTCAATCGGAGAAGAGGGGGTGCTCGCATCGGAGGAGGCGCCGGCCACCTGAGGAGGAGGGGCTTGGACGCGGCGGTCCCGGAGGAGGCGGCGTCGTCTTCAGCATCACGAGGCTAGGGGGGTTCAGGCGTCGCTCGTGAGGAGGGGAGGGGGACCTCCGACTGGCGGTGGCGACTTTGGCGAAGGAGGGTGGAGGGAGGCTGGCCATCGTTCGCGGTTGGGTTCCTTTTTCTTTTTTCTTTTTTTATTTTTTTTATTTTTTTTTTCTCTGAATGCCGATTGAAAATCAAAGGGGGGGGAGGGCCAGCGGAATTTAAGGGGAGAAAAGAAGGATATTTTTTTTTAATTCAAAAGGTTGACTTTTATCTTCGACCTCTAAACGAGGCACACCGCCTGTCGTCCATAGTGTTTTACCCCCATTCCGAACACAATGGGATATGTATCGCAAGCTGTTTCGACGGTTTCGATCAGTTTCCGTTCAAATTAAAATATAAATCAGTATATTCAATTCTGAACGTACATTTCAATTTACTGGGGTCACATACGGACACCGAAAATTCCAGAAAAATATTTTCTAGCTTCGTATTGACGATACAGTCCTAACAAAACTAATTTCGTCGAATTCTGAGACCGTTAGAAAAATGGTCATTTTCCAGTCGATTAGAATCAACTGAAACTGGTCAAACGCGTTTTCCTTTGCCACACTTACATATGGATTCGAAAAATTATGAAATTTGAAACCTAGCAATAACTTGACATCCCGGATCCAACAAAAGTGGTTTCGTCGGAATCCGAGGTCGTTTGCAAAATTTCCATTTTTAAGGGCCTGAATTCCATAGCGACTATTCAGAATTTTCAACTGGACATATCTTTTGATTCCCGCTATGAAATCTTGATTTTCCGGATTCGTTGGAAAGATATTCTCAATTAGATCCTAATGTTTTTGGTTTCACTAAAATCCGGATTGTTTTGCACCCGGTACATTCAATTGATGTTTGAAATCGAATTATCGAACTACAGCGCCATTTTCAATTCTATTTATAATTATATATAATTATTTATATTCTAACGACGGCGTATATAATATATACGTTCGATTTATATTCAAAATAAATTTTCTCGTCGATATTATTTAAAATAATTCATTTTAAATAATCAAAATTCGCTAAAATTGCCAAAATAAAATTTTTAAACTGGTTCAGAATTTCCCGGTTAATAAATCTCCCCCACTTAAAACTTTTCGTCCCCGAAAAGGAATGAAGTCGAAAGTGGTTTGATTAATCAACTCTACATTCGATCTGGCTTCCATTCTCCAACTTTTCAGTTTCTGAGAATTTTCCAATTTTCAAAAATTTGGCTAACACCCTAAATTTTCGAAAAATTTCGCCATAACCTCCCCTGCACCGGGAGCCACGGGAAAATCCCGAAATTGCCATATAGGCCTTCTGATCTCAAAAAGAAAAAGAAAAAGCCAATAGGCTCATAAAATCATCATCACCCAAACAAAACAGTAAATTATAGTAAACATGTACCTATTTGTCGGGCAAACAAATTTTATTCTTCGGCTCTAGCCTCCTTGCTATGACCTGTTCAATGGATATACATGTATATGCAAGCAAATGCGACTAATTTCTAATACAATTCAATATTTGATTCAATTAGGCTAAATGGTTCAAAATTATCAAACAAATAAACAAACAACACAAACATCAATCAATTAGTGAATTAACGTTTCAAATTCATAAATTTGATATATATACAAAAAATCATGTTTTTGATGCCAATTCACAATCAATAAATCTATGTAAGTTTTGGTTCTCACACCAGTCTAATGGAAATATATAGATATCCCACCTTCAAAACACGAACCTACGTTCTGATGATGATCGATCAATCATCAGAATCATCTCCGGGTGTCTAGAATATGATTCTATATCTATCCAGTATATTAAAACTTCGAATATACGTTCATGACGCGTATATGCAAAATCTTCATATACTAGATTGTCCATATCAATATAAATAAATAATCAAATACGTATAAAACGATTTAAATTTTCAAAACAAAATTGTTTTCATTTGAAAAATATACTCTTCACACTCGTTCTAGGATACTACTGATCCTATCTCTAACGAGTCATTCTAATTGGATATTACTAATCCAATATCTGATGAATTCTTTCGTATGGTTCTAATGTGTCTTGTTCTCGAGCTCTGTAAACCAAAGCTCTGATACCAAATGTGACAGCAAGGAATTTCGCTCGATCCGAATCAGTCATTAAACCGATCTAGACCGTTCGAAACCCCTGTTCGTTTGAGAACATGACAAATCAGAACGCAGACGGAAGAACATTTCATTGTTATTACAACAATTCCATCAGATACAAGAATATACGGAGTATAAATTGAATAAATTACATTCGATAAATATCAGAGATTACAATAAATTACATAGCAGCGGAAAATAATGCAAAGCACAACTGAAGGTGATATACGGATACAGAGCTTTCCGGATATCATTCCAGCTGTAAACCAGGATCCTGTGAATATAAATCTGAAAACCAAAACTACTAGCTGCCCTTGTCGAAAATAGGGGCACCCAGAGTTTAGGTTAAAACAATAAACTCCAGGTCAGTCATGTGACTGGTGTGAGAACTAAAACAGTTATTTAAAACTTTACTTTAAAAGAGAGTAATTCAAGGGACCACGCCGTATAACACGGAACGGGTTTCCTCCCAAGAATACCAGTGCATAGAATAAACAACGCAATGCTTTTTTGAAAAATGAAGCTATTATAAGACCCAGGTCCCATCACACAATGCAACGCAAGCCGGAGGATAGGGTTTTACCTTATAACAGCCAAACATGCTTGGTACGTTTAAAACAAATCATTTGATACTATAATAAGTGTATAGTGTCAAAACAGTTTCAATCATAAATATAAATCATAGACGGCACGGGTACCGTATATCATGTCGCCATACTAGTTCTACAATTAAAACCGCAATACACGTATTGGAAATTGGATTTTCGTCATGAGTCGAGGCAAGGGGCAAGCTCCTCTCCGCGTTCGAGACACTCTAGCAAATGCCTCAGGACTACGCACTCTGGGCAATCCTGGATGCTTCAGGGCCGGTCCTCACTTACGTTAGAGGATTATTTATTCCTGAACACACGTTTCCCGGTCCTTACAGACCTATAATCGAGGCGCCTCGCATTCCAACAACCACATAGGTGAAAAGTATATAAATGTCAGGGCTGGTAAGTCACTGACACCACCAAAGCTAGAAAGAAACGTCGTGCTCTCCCTGCAGTCCGTATCCCGTTTTTGACTCATACCGAGGTGTGAGGCTCGCGAATTCACGCTATACACAAAGCTGCCACGTAGGAGTGCTTTGATCATCAACCACAAGACTTTGCTTTTCAACAGAAGCCTTGATCCATGCAACTCAACGTGCCACACAGGCAATTCATGCCATGCGATTGATATCTATCGATATATAGCCTCTAAGCTCGTACGTCTCAGAGAAGGGCGTTAAGCAAGAGAATAAATTCTCCGCCGCCAAACAGATATATATTTAACAGAAATCAATCAACACAGAATAAAATCCAATGTCAGACACACAATCCATTTACAAGTTCGTTCTGGGTCTGAACGAAACCGAAGGCACTTTCCTCGCATATCCATCGATCTCCAGGTACGTCTGGACGACCACCAACTGATTCCCTCATCTTGGGTGTACAACCCAATCAAGATCATCAGTAATCACCCAAACGATGTGAAGACTTCCGGTCTTCAACCACCGTCTTCATCTTCGACTTATCGTCGAATCGGTTATTCATAATGGGTATAAACCCGGAATTTCCGAACAACCCGCGTATATTAAAACAAATGTTACACAAACACAACATACGCCTCATTCCAATTCATCAGTCACTAACCGCAAATTAGCAAGAGAACAATTTCCCAAATATTAACCCCGAAGGCCGAAACCAACATCAGATCAACATCCAGGAAACCATTCTTCTTAACTAACCTACAACTTGTTTCTAAATCTCAATTCTTAGGGAAAGATTCCCATTAATTTTATCCAAGATAAATTCTTTAAAATTTATTCTTTAATCTTCCATTGGATGTCGTATCAAACCAAATTATGGTTTTCTAAACTAGTCGAGATTAGCGAACCACACCGAAGTAATTATTTATTTTATTTCCCAATCCCAACCTATTCATCCCATGAAGCAAAACTGGTAATACTCTGTAACAACCCGGATTTTCGGTGACTTTGGTTATCGACATAAGCTCGATGTCGATAACCAAAACATCGAAAAATCCCGGTAATTAATGAAAGAAATTAGAGGGTGAGAATAGATAAGATAGAAACTTAGAATAGAAGAAGAAGAACACAACATTAGAGTAACACGAACCTCACAGCGGAACGAATAACATATAATAGATAACATAACTTTGAAATATAACAGTTATGTATACAATAACACTTATCAGAGTACAACACTTACAACACAGCGGAAATAAACTATAGCTATATGATCCAGAAGCCTCCTGCTCTAGCTCTTCAAGTATATCTGTCAATCCCGACTACTTGACTGCCCGTACAAATTTAGGCACCCAAGAGTTTAGGGAAAACAACAAAGTAAACTTCGGGTCAGTCATGGGACTGGTATGAGTAAAACGGTTTAAACAGGCATATGAACAAGTAAATGATATCTCATAAGACCACGCCGCAGAACGGAACGGGTTTTTCCCTTATGAGAATCCAAAATATCTTTATATCAAAAACCTTTTGATATTATAATAATGTCTATGTACAAATAGATATCAACTAGCAGAAACGCTTTCATCTCACGTTCTACATATATAGTATACAATCAAAATCGCAAGCACGTATTGGATAATGGATTTCCAACTATGACAAGGTATGGAACCACCTTCTGATCAGTGTACTCTAGGAACGATACACTGGAGTTCAACAAGAACATCTTGCAACTCAGCCACACATGACCGACCACTCATTTCGCTTGAGTGTATCGAATGTACATCACCAACGGTTGGGATCAGCAACCGTTCCCGTATATATATGGGACAACATTGATAGATTTAAGAAACAAATGAATATTCTCTAGATAGGTGATTATACACCCTACTTCGGTGCGACTGACTTAGCCATGCTGCCTGCCCGATTTCTGTCATTTACCGGTTGATGAGGCTAGAAGCTACGCTTTATCATCACATCAGATTCACTTCGAATATCACATTGTCAGATCCATCAAATCACCGATGGACGTCTACAACAGTACATTACGTGTTAGCTAAAGAAGTTTCCTTCTCCACTTCCACTCTTGGTACGGTTGAAGAAATCAATGTACGTGACCTTTCTGGAAATACTCTGTCAGACATCCATCTTCATTCACTTAAAATGTCACATCGTCATACCCGCCAAATCACAAATTGACTTATCCAAAAATAACACGGGTATACAGCTAAGAGAAACGAATTCCTCCGCCACCAAACGTGAATACGTTTGAACAGATCAACTTACGCGATCCATTGGATATACTCTGTCAGACCTTCGTCCATACAAGTTGTCCTGGGACTGGACAAACCGAAGGCACTATTCAGTATATCCATCTTAGTCACTGTTATCTAAGACTTATACAACAGCCCTTGCATTTTCTCCGTCTTCAATTAACATTGGCATATATGATTCGCAACGCTTATGCCAATACAGAGTGGTTCTTTGGATAATAATCCAACCGGTCTCTCCATATTAACAACGTTAAAATGGTCAAAACTTCGATAGTCTGTGATTTAACTATCAAAGAAAACAAGTGTGCAAACAACGATATTATTTCCAGATGGAAATTATATCAAACAAACATCATTTAACATTTATCTCTTTAGTTCATTTTACATCTCCTGTTTCCCTATATTCAACATTTGCTATTTTCTATATTTAGAAAATATATGTTATCAACACTGGAAACATTTCCATTCCTTGTTTTCTGTATTTAGAAAACATTTCTGATTCTTGTTTGGAAAACATTTCCAAAACTCCTTTACGATCAAACCTTACCATTTCTTAGTTAAGAAGGAAGTCACTCAAGTTGGGGTATAATTACCTCTCAGACCTTAACTGAACAACGTTATAACTTCAAAATGGTCAAAGTTTATCTTTTAATCTTTAACAACTTCTTTACGCCTTTCTCGGATCCAATTTTACTAATCTACTTCTATATTTAAAACATTGGTTATAACGATAACGTTATAATCCCTACTTTCGAATTATCTAACTTTAATTATAACTTCTATTCTTATTAGTGAATAATTAACCTAACACTTATTTATTTATAAATAAATAAATCTCTATTTAAACACTGGAAAATATAAGTACTTTCCCGAATTCGATATAATCGAATTTGCCGATTAACTCTCTTCGAGAAATCTCTATTTGATTAACTCTTCTTCGAATAACCTATATTCGACTAACTCCTTCTTGAATAAACGATATTCGATGATCTCTCTTCGAATAACTAATATTCGATGACTCTTCCTTTTCAAATATCTCATATTTGAAAATCTCACTTCGATTAAACTATAATCGATAACTCCCTTCGATGAAACTAACATCGATAACTCCTTTCGATGAAACTAACATCGATAACTCCTTTCGATGAAACTAACATCGATAACTCCTTTCGATGAAACTAACATCGATAACTCCTTTCGATGAAACTAACATCGATTAATTTAACTCGACGAACTTAACTCGACTAACTCGACTATCTTAACTTACTTGGTTCGACCGATTCGATTCGATTAACTAGGCTCGACTAACTTGGTTTAATTAACTCAACTTGATTAACTCCTATCGAATAACTAATATTCGATTTAACTCCATTTGTTTGAATCTAGATCGCAGCGATCACAATGGTTACGCCTGACTCCCTCAGGAAACATCCAACCGCCGTAGGCTATTTACAGCCCTACGAATTACGCTAGCAGTTGTACGAGATGGCAACTTACCCTGAATACTATGTTTGACTAACTCTGTCTCAAATAACTATATTTGATTAACTCTAGTTCGTTTTAACTCTAATCGATTAGCTCTAACTGAGTAACTCTAACTCGATCAACTCGACTTGATTAACTCGACTTATTTACTCAACTGGTTAACTTGACTTACTTAACTCATTGGTTAACTTGACTTATTTAACTCACTGGTTAACTCTATTGAACTGGTTAACTCTACTAAACTGGTTAACTCTACTGAACTGGTTAACTCTACTGAACTAGTTAACTCTACTGAACTAGTTAACTCTATTCAACTAACTCGACTCGACTAACCCCTTTCGAATATCATATCCGTTTTACTAACTTTCGAATACCATATTCGATTTACTCCCTTCGAATACCATATTCGATTTAACTCCTTTCGAATACCATATTCGATTTAACTCCTTTCGAATACCATATTCGATTTAACTCCTTTCGAATACCATATTCGATTTACTCCTTTCGAATACCATATTCGATTTAACTCCTTTCGAATACCATATTCGATTTACTTTATTCACTTTATAAAGATTTCCCTTTTAACAACGTTTTATTCATTTGAAAAGATTTACTTTTAAATAACGGTTCTACACTTTAAAAATGATTTCCTTTTTATAACGTTTCCTTTTCAATTCTATTTGTAAATGGTTTACAAATATTTCCTTTTCAAATTTATTCTTGAAATATTCTAACTCCTTAAATTCTCTGAAAAATTCGCCATAACCTCCTTTGTAACGGGAGCATCGGGAAAATCCCCAAACCCGCCACACAGGCCTTTTCATTCAAAAAGATAATGGTTTGTAATTATTTCCTTTTTGAATATCTCCTATTTATAAATATTCCAATTTATAAACATTTCTTATTTATAAATATTCCACTTTATAAATATCTCTTATTTATAAATATCCCATTTTATAAATATTCTATTTTCAATATCACTTTGAAAATTACCTTATCAACATTTCAGTATGTTATGGTATTCAATCATATCAAATCACGATGTCTATTCTCGTCCATACACACACAATCAACAACAGGTTATAATTCACATCATATATTAAAATATATGAAAAACAATAAAATAACTGTTGAGGAATCCTGTCGGATTCCTCCAACCTATTTCCCTGCATCCACAGATGTTACACAACATGACTGTCATCACTTTCAGTTCAATATGAATTATTCTGATAAACAGAATCAATATATAACTATATAACTGTTTATATATTATATATATATATTTATATATATAGTATTTCATTAACTGACTAGCAGTTCAATCAAACAGTCAACACACAATCAAACAGACAATTTCTAACAGTTCTAAAAATACAACATGAAATTATAAACTGTTCAGAGATAGTGAGATTTACTCACATTTGCGCGTTAGCCGTTAAATAATGGTTTGCGTTATTTGACTCAGTCAGACAATTTATTTCGCCGTAAATTGTAACGAGCTCGGATTCACTCCCAGTCAGCTCCATGGTGTAGCCACCGTCCATACGATCCCAACGCAACTTGTTTTGTTGAAAACCGATATCGTATGATAAAGTTATTCACTCCCGAAGTTTATACACATTTAATTTAAATTTAAACTAAAAATTAACTTTAAATGGGCCTCACCCTCAACACTATCGGCCCAATACCCCTTGACCAAGCCCAGACCCGAATTGTTACTTTCTTCCTCAATGAAACACGGTGACTTCCAGTACACCACTCACGCCATTTTCCAATGTTCTCAAGCTCCATTCTCTACCACTACTTAGCTACTCGACTCCATCCAAACACCATTACAATCCCCTTCGAATTCTCCATTTCCTCCACCTGATTTTTAGGCACTCGCACCTCGCCTAGCATCTCTGTCGAGCTACTGACATCGACGATTTATTTCCCAAAAGATTTCCAAATGAGGTCATACCAGCTCGGTTTAACCTCAGGAACTTAGAACCCAACTCTAAATCGAATTTAAATGCTTTGATTTGTCCTAAAAGTGGAACCCTACTTCACTGTTTTTGACGTCGAACCCCAAAATTTCCGTCGATCTAAATGAAAATGGCATCGATCTGAAACTAACCCTTGTAGGATGCCACAAATATGAAGTTGTTGATTTGTAGGAATTTACTTGGTTTTATTTTGATTTTTGAAAGAAGATTGACCTCACGTTTATGGGTTTCAGTAGTGGCGGCACATTTCTGTTGTTCGTGGAAATGAAATTAGGTTAGAGGAGGTAGTTAAGGTGTATTTATAGGCAAAACAAAATATCTAGATATTTTATAATTGATTATTTTATTCATTTTTAATCAATTTCTATTTGTATTCGTCTCTTAAAAATTCCTGTGATCACATGTGATACCCAAAAATCACGAAACTTGACATGTTGCTAGAGTTTGACATTACGGTCCCAACAAAACTGGTTTCGTCGAATTCCGACTTCGTATGCTCACACAGTGTATTTTTAACTATCAAAATACTGACTGTTTTCCACTCTAAAAATCCGTACGACCACACAGTGACTCTAAAAATCACAAAACTGGAAATCTAACAACTATTTGACATTGCGGATCCAACAAAATTAGTTTTGTCGAATTCCGACTTCGTTTGCAAAAGTGGCTATTTTTAAAGCTCTGGATGACCCATTTAAATATATAATTATATTTAAATATAATTAAATTAAATATTTATAAATAAATATTATCGTATATATTCACAGTGGAATACCATACAGCTTAGAATATTCCTATATGAATTTCCAGCTTGATATTTCAAATCTCGATTTGATTGATCTTCGATTTATATTGAAATTCCTTTTTTTAAAATATAATTAATTCCTTTAAAAATTATAAAGTAATTCCACAGCGACTTTTCTAAAATTTGATTTGGATGTAAATCAAAATCTACCCGACGAAATCCAGATATTTCTCTTCCACTAGAAAGATATACTCCACCAGCTCCACACGTTTCTTGTTTCACAGAAATCCGGCTTAAAACGAATCCTGTACATTCATTTGAAGTTCGAATCGCCCATTTACGAACTGCAGCGCCATTTCAAGCTCGATTTTAATTATAATATAATTATACGTTCAAACTGTCGTCGATTGAATATATTCGTCAATATAATTCAACTCTAAGCTGAATTAAATCTAAGGGACGACCCCGTTCACAGAATATTGTGATTTCCAAAATTTTTGATTATTTCTGAATTAAATATATTATTAAATTATTTAATTTAATTAAATATTCCCTATTATTAAATTAACGACCATTTGAATTCTCTAAACCACCATTTATACAATTAAATTAATTAATTATATACCGCAGAAAAATGCGGGTCATTACATTCTTCCCCACTTAAAATAATTTCGTCCTCGAAATTGCTAAGTTAGAGGACGACCCTATATATTGGAACTCCTAAGATTTGTTTACCCCTTATTTCTGATTTCAACAGAACCAATTAATATCGACAAAAATATTAATTCTTCCGACTAACTAAAATTTTCAAAAAATCTGAAAATTTTCTAACACTTTAAATTTTCGGAAAATTTCGACAGCTTCTCCTTTGTACCGGCATATACGTCAAATCACAACTCGCCTCTCTAGGCCTTCTTCAACCAAAAAGAGAATCAAACAGCCAAGCGGCTTGTCAATTCGGCTCATAAATCCCAAACTCATATAAAATATAAACTTGTACCTTTTTGTCAGGCATATCAACTCCATCACTTTCACCTGCTGTCAATTCAGCATATACCAATGTATTTCTAATCAAACTCCAATCAATTCTTATCCACAAATTCAACCATTCGCTTATACCTAAGTCGAATTTCATTTCAACTCCTATATCCAATTTCAACTCTTAGTTTATCAACTTAATTTCATTCAGATTATTCTATAATCAACCCAGTTTTAATTTAACTTATTTCAAGTTAAATTTAAATTTCTCATTCACTTTTACTATCTCATTCTATTTAACTTCATTAGTTAAACTTTAATTCCAGAATTTAAATTCCTGGGTTCATTTCAAATTAATTCGAAATCACAATACCAATTCAAAACATTTGAATTTCTAAACACTTGTTTTCTCAAAACAATTCAAAAACAAAATCCTTTGGTAGTAATCCGTCACTTAGCAACTCGAAAATCACACCGATGATGCTGCGCAGTCAACATCGGAGTTACTTTCTAGCGACTGTAGTGAGTTCAATACTATATCACTTTTAGATTGAAAAACATTTTCAAAATCTCCCAAGAACTTAAAATTTCCTTATTTTAATTCCAATTCTGATTTAAATTCGTATTTAATTCATCTTATTTCATATACTTTACTTATATGAATTCTGATTGGTTATATATAACCATTTCACATGTTATAATCTTATCTGATTAAAATCACTACTAACACATCCTATATATGATAATGTATCACATATCCATACTGTGTCGGTCAATCGTATTCAAGTGTTTATTTACTCCTACCGATACAGTGGATCAAACTGATCGACCAGAACTCATAAACAACTCAGCCAATGAATCTCCACAATATAAAACCATTTTTATATCAAATACAAATAAGCACTCGTATATATACACTCAAACTCAATCTAGGGTATTACTAACCCTATCTCTACCGAGTCACGCCACAGAGCCAAGTGATTCTTAACTTAAGCTCTGATACCAACTGTAACAACCCGGATTTTCGGTGACTTTGGTTATCGACATAAGCTCGATGTCGATAACCAAAACATCGAAAAATCCCGGTAATTAATTAAAGAAATTAGAGGGTGAGAATAGATAAGATAGAAACTTAGAATAGAAGAAGAAGAACACAACATTAGAGTAACACGAACCTCACAGCGGAACGAATAACATATAATAGATAACATAACTTTGAAATATAACAGTTATGTATACAATAACACTTATCAGAGTACAACACTTACAACACAGCGGAAATAAACTATAGCTATATGATCCAGAAGCCTCCTGCTCCAGCTCTTCAAGTATATCTGTCAATCCCGACTACTTGACTGCCCATACAAATTTAGGCACCCAAGAGTTTAGGGAAAACAACAAAGTAAACTCCGGGTCAGTCATGGGACTGATATGAGTAAAACGGTTTAAACAGGCATATGAACAAGTAAATGATATCTCATAAGACCACGCCGTAGAACGGAACGGGTTTTTCCCTTATGAGAATCCAAAATATCTTTATATCAAAAACCTTTTGATATTATAATAATGTCTATGTACAAATAGATATCAACTAGCAGAAACGCTTTCATCTCACGTTCTACATATATAGTATATAATCAAAATCGCAAGCACGTATTGGATAATGGATTTCCAACTATGACAAGGTATGGAACCACCTTCTGATCAGTGTACTCTAGGAACGATACACTGGAGTTCAACAAGAACATCTTGCAACTCAGCCACACATGACCGACCACTCATTTCGCTTGAGTGTATCGAATGTACATCACCAACGGTTGGGATCAGCAACCGTTCCCGTATATATATGGGACAACATTGATAGATTTAAGAAACAAATGAATATTCTCTAGATAGGTGATTATACACCCTACTTCGGTGCGACTGACTTAGCCATGCTGCCTGCCCGATTTCTGTCATTTACCGGTTGATGAGGCTAGAAGCTACGCTTTATCATCACATCAGATTCACTTCGAATATCACATTGTCAGATCCATCAAATCACCGATTGACGTCTACAACAGTACATTACGTGTTAGCTAAAGAAGTTTCCTTCTCCACTTCCACTCTTGGTACGGTTGAAGAAATCAATGTACGTGACCTTTCTGGAAATACTCTGTCAGACATCCATCTTCATTCACTTAAAATGTCACATCGTCATACCCGCCAAATCACAAATTGACTTATCCAAAAATAACACGGGTATACAGCTAAGAGAAACGAATTCCTCCGCCACCAAACGTGAATACGTTTGAACAGATCAACTTACGCGATCCATTGGATATACTCTGTCAGACCTTCGTCCATACAAGTTGTCCTGGGACTCGACAAACCGAAGGCACTATTCAGTATATCCATCTTAGTCACTATTATCTAAGACTTATACAACAGCCCTTGCATTTTCTCCGTCTTCAATTAACATTGGCAAATATGATTCGCAGCGCTTATGCCAATACAGAGTGGTTCTTTGGATAATAATCCAACTGGTCTCTCCATATTAACAACGTTAAAATGGTCAAAACTTCGATAGTCTGTGAATTAACTATCAAAGAAAACAAGTGTGCCAACAATGATATTATTTCCAGATGGAAATTATATCAAACAAACATCATTTAACATTTATCTCTTTAGTTCATTTTACATCTCCTGTTTCCCTATATTTAACATTTGCTATTTTCTATATTTAGAAAATATATGTTATTAACACTGGAAACATTTCCATTCCTTGTTTTCTGTATTTAGAAAACATTTCTGATTCTTGTTTGGAAAACATTTCCAAAACTCCTTTACGATCAAACCTTACCATTTCTTAGTTAAGAAGGAAGTCACTCAAGTTGGGGTATAATTACCTCTCAGACCTTAACTGAACAACGTTATAACTTCAAAATGGTCAAAGTTTATCTTTTAATCTTTAACAACTTCTTTACGCCTTTCTCGGATCCAATTTTACTAATCTACTTCTATATTTAAAACATTGGTTATAACGATAACGTTATAATCCCTACTTTCGAATTATCTAACTTTAATTGTAACTTCTATTCTTATTAGTGAATAATTAACCTAACACTTATTTATTTATAAATAAATAAATCTCTATTTAAACACTGGAAAATATAAGTACTTTCCCGAATTCGATATAATCGAATTTGCCGATTAACTCTCTTCGAGAAATCTCTATTTGATTAACTCTTCTTCGAATAACCTATATTCGACTAACTCCTTCTTGAATAAAAGATATTCGATAATCTCTCTTCGAATAACTAATATTCGATGACTCTTCCTTTTCAAATATCTCATATTTGAAAATCTCACTTCGATTAAACTATAATCGATAACTCCCTTCGATGAAACTAACATCGATAACTCCTTTCGATGAAACTAACATCAATAACTCCTTTCGATGAAACTAACATCGATAACTCCTTTCGATGAAACTAACATCGATAACTCCTTTCGATGAAACTAACATCGATTAATTTAACTCGACGAACTTAACTCGACTAACTCGACTATCTTAACTTACTTGGTTCGACCGATTCGATTCGATTAACTAGGCTCGACTAACTTGGTTTAATTAACTCAACTTGATTAACTCCTATCGAATAACTAATATTCGATTTAACTCCATTTGTTTGACTCTAGATCGCAGCGATCACAATGGTTACGCCTGACTCCCTCAGGAAACATCCAACCGCCGTAGGCTATTTACAGCCCTACGAATTACGCTAGCAGTCGTACGAGATGGCAACTTACCCTGAATACTATGTTTGACTAACTCTGTCTCAAATAACTATATTTGATTAACTCTAGTTCGTTTTAACTCTAATCGATTAGCTCTAACTGAGTAACTCTAACTCGATCAACTCGACTTGATTAACTCGACTTACTTAACTCAACTGGTTAACTTGACTTACTTAACTCACTGGTTAACTTGACTTATTTAACTCACTGGTTAACTCTATTGAACTGGTTAACTCTACTGAACTGGTTAACTCTACTGAACTGGTTAACTCTACTGAACTAGTTAACTCTACTGAACTAGTTAACTCTATTCAACTAACTCGACTCGACTAACCCCTTTCGAATATCATATCCGTTTTACTAACTTTCGAATACCATATTCGATTTACTCCCTTCGAATACCATATTCGATTTAACTCCTTTCGAATACCATATTCGATTTAACTCCTTTCGAATACCATATTCGATTTAACTCCTTTCGAATACCATATTCGATTTACTCCTTTCGAATACCATATTCGATTTAACTCCTTTCGAATACCATATTCGATTTACTTTATTCACTTTATAAAGATTTCCCTTTTAACAACGTTTTATTCATTTGAAAAGATTTACTTTTAAATAACGGTTCTACACTTCAAAAATGATTTCCTTTTTATAACGTTTCCTTTTCAATTCTATTTGTAAATGGTTTACAAATATTTCCTTTTCAAATTTATTCTTGAAATATTCTAACTCCTTAAATTCTCTGAAAAATTCGCCATAACCTCCTTTGTAACGGGAGCATCGGGAAAATCCCCAAACCCGCCACACAGGCCTTTTCATTCAAAAAGATAATGGTTTGTAATTATTTCCTTTTTGAATATCTCCTATTTATAAATATTCCAATTTATAAACATTTCTTATTTATAAATATTCCACTTTATAAATATCTCTTATTTATAAATATCCCATTTTATAAATATTCTATTTTCAATATCACTTTGAAAATTCCCTTATCAACATTTCAGTATGTTATGGTATTCAATCATATCAAATCACGATGTCTAATCTCGTCCATACGCACACAATCAACAACAGGTTATAATTCACATCATATATTAAAATATATGAAAAACAATAAAATAACTGTTGAGGAATCCTGTCGGATTCCTCCAACCTGTTTCCCTGCATCCACAGATGTTACACAACATGACTGTCATCACTTTCAGTTCAATATGAATTATTCTGATAAACAGAATCAATATATAACTATATAACTGTTTATATATTATATATATATATACATATTTATATATATAGTATTTCACTAACTGACTAGCAGTTCAATCAAACAGTCAACACACAATCAAACAGACAATTTCTAACAGTTCTAAAAATACAACATGGAATTATAAACTGTTCATAGATAGTGAGATTTACTCACATTTGCGCGTTAGCCGTTAAATAATGGTTTGCGTTATTTGATTCAGTCGGACAATTTATTTCGCCATAAATTGTGACGAGCTCTGATTCACTCCCAGTCAGCTTCATGGTGTAGCCACCGTCCATACGATCCCAACGCAACTTGTTTTGCTGAAAACCGATATCGTATGATAAAGTTATTCACTCCCGAAGTTTATACACATTTAATTTGAATTTAAAATAAAAATTAACTTTAAATGGGCCTCACCCTCAACACTATCGGCCCAATACCCCTTGACCAAGCCCAGACCCGAATTGTTACTTTCTTCCTCAATGAAACACGGTGACTTCCAGTACACCACCACTCACGCCATTTTCCAATGTTCTCAAGCTCCATTCTCTACCACTACTTAGCTACTCGACTCCATCCAAACACCATTACAATCCCCTTCGAATTCTCCATTTCCTCCACCTGATTTTTAGGCACTCGCACCTCGCCTGGCATCTCTGTCGAGCTACTGACATCGACGATTTATTTCCCAAAAGATTTCCAAACGAGGTCATACCAGCTCGGTTTCACCTCAGGAACTTAGAACCCAACTCTAAATCGAATTTAAATGCTTTGATTTGTCCTAAAAGTGGAACCCTACTTCACTGTTTTTGACGTCGAACCCCAAAATTTCCGTCGATCTAAATGAAAATGGCATCGATCTGAAACTAACCCTTGTAGGATGCCACAAATATGAAGTTGTTGATTTGTAGGAATTTACTTGGTTTTATTTTGATTTTTGAAAGAAGATTGACCTCACGTTTATGGGTTTCAGTAGTGGCGGCACATTTCTGTTGTTCGTGGAAATGAAATTAGGTTAGAGGAGGTAGTTAAGGTGTATTTATAGGCAAAACAAAATATCTAGATATTTTATAATTGATTATTTTATTCATTTTTAATCAATTTCTATTTGTATTCGTCTCTTAAAAATTCCTGTGATCACATGTGATACCCAAAAATCACGAAACTTGACATGTTGCTAGAGTTTGACATTACGGTCCCAACAAAACTGGTTTCGTCGAATTCCGACTTCGTATGCTCACACAGTGTATTTTTAACTATCAAAATACTGACTGTTTTCCACTCTAAAAATCCGTACGACCACACAGTGACTCTAAAAATCACAAAATTGGAAATCTAACAACTATTTGACATTGCGGATCCAACAAAATTAGTTTTGTCGAATTCCGACTTCGTTTGCAAAAGTGGCTATTTTTAAAGCTCTGGATGACCCATTTAAATATATAATTATATTTAAATATAATTAAATTAAATATTTATAAATAAATATTATCGTATATATTCACAGTGGAATACCATACAGCTTAGAATATTCCTATATGAATTTCCAGCTTGATATTTCAAATCCCGATTTGATTGATCTTCGATTTATATTGAAATTCCTTTTTTTAAAATATAATTAATTCCTTTAAAAATTATAAAGGAATTCCACAGCGACTTTTCTGAAATTTGATTTGGATGTATATCAAAATCTACCCGACGAAATCCAGATATTTCTCTTCCACTAGAAAGATATACTCCACCAGCTCCACACGTTTCTTGTTTCACAGAAATCCGGCTTAAAACGAATCATGTACATTCATTTGAAGTTCTAATCGCCCATTTACGAACTGCAGCGCCATTTCAAGCTCGATTTTAATTATAATATAATTATACGTTCAAACTGTCGTCGATTGAATATATTCGTCAATATAATTCAACTCTAAGCTGAATTAAATCTAAGGGACAACCCCGTTCACAGAATATTGTGATTTCCAATATTTTTGATTATTTCTGAATTAAATATATTATTAAATTATTTAATTTAATTAAATATTCCCGATTATTAAATTAACGACCATTTGAATTCTCTAAACCACCATTTATACAATTAAATTAATTAATTATATACCGCAGAAAAATGTGGGTCATTACATACTCCATATCTAACACCACGGTGTTATCGGTAAAATTAATTACCATTTCACGTTCAAATCTGATTAAAGATTTAACTATCGCTTTGGAGTAAAACTGGTGATACTCCATTCTCGCTTATTTTCAAATTTGATAATTTGAATTATCAATTCACATTTCAATCTAATTGCAGATTCTTTAAATCTCCTTTTACTGGGTTAAAGGACTAATGTCATTTAAAACACAGTTCACGACAAACCCAAATCACATTCTATTTACTATCGGGTTAAAGAATAAGTGTTATTTAAAAACACCGTTCACGATAAACCAACAAATCAATTCTATTTAAAATTCATTTCAAATCCAATTTATTTATTTGAAAATAAATGGGTTTTAATTTTAATTCAAAACTAGTTCATTTTGATAAAAATCTATTTTTATCTTTTCAAATATGGAGTTTTTCACCCCAATTTTTCCCAAATCATTTCTTATGATTTTACACAAATTATTACTACTTTTAATAATTTTATCAAGGCCCGTACAGTCGATTTCCATCAACGGCCATCGAACTGCACTTACAGCGACCTTTTTCAAATTTGATTTAGACGTATCTCCAAATCTAACCGTTAGATTTTGAATTTCAAATATTCGTTAGAAAGCTCTAATCGATTCGAACCCAACGGTTCCGGTTTTAGGAGAATCCGACGGTCGGATCTCCCGTAATATCCGTTTGAAATAAATGGTCGAAATTCACGAACTGCCGCGGCGCGGCGCGTTCTATTCAGGCCATTATATTATATATATAATATATATAATTTATATTTCGTCGATTCCTATTTAAAAATGAATTTTATAAATAGTTTTGAATTTGTTTCAAAAACAATTTCAACCTTTATTTCAAATCCAAATCAAAGTTGAATTTTCTATTATAAATCGTTTTTACTTTCATTTCTATTTGATTTCAATTCAAATCGATTTTTATTCGACTTGAATTCATTGCGTTTTCTATTCAATTGAAATTCAATTCGTTTTCTATTCAATTCGAATTCAATTCGTTTTCTATTCAATTCGAATTCAATTCGTTTTCTATTCAATTTGAATTCAATTCGTTTTCTATTCAATTTGAATTCGAAATCGTGTTATATTCAATTCATTTCGAAATCATGTTATATTCAATTCATTTCGAAATTGCTTTTCAATATTCATTTTTAAATGAATAAAATCGATATAAATATCGTTCACGTCAAAATGGCGTCAATCTAATCAACACGGCTTCATATATTTCTATTTTCAAATATTCTATTTCCAATATTTCGTTTTCAAATATTTCCTTTTCAAATATTTCTATCTCAAATATTTCGTTTTCAAATATTTCCTTTTCAAATATTTCTATCTCAAATATTCTATTTCAAATATTTCGTTTTCAAATATTTCTATTTCAAATATTTCTATTTCAAATATTCTATTTCAAATATTTCGTTTTCAAATATTTCGTTTTCAAATATTTCTATTTCAAATATTTCGTTCAACACATGACTAATCTCAATGGATGAGTACAGTCAACACATGAACCTTTACATTATATTGATAAAGATGTAAATTTTATTATTAAAATATTTCGTTCAACTCATGACTAATCTCAACGGATGAGTACAGTCAACACATGAACCTTTACATTATATTGATAAAGATGTAAATTTTATTATTAAAATATTTCGTTCAACTCATGACTAATCTCAACGGATGAGTACAGTCAACACATGAAACTTTACATTTTATTGATAAAGATGTAAATTTTATTATTAAAATATTTCGTTCAACTCATGACTAATCTCAACGGATGAGTACAGTCAACACATGAACCTTTATTTTATAATATTCTTTATCATCTAAATTGGAATGAGGCCCAATCAATTACCATATAGCGTTAACTATATGGATTTCCTTACAACACATGTATATAATAGCATTGAAAAATAATCAACCATCAACCAAAGTGCACTACACTGTATAAGCATCAAATATAGATATCTAACGCTTATAACAGCCTGTCAATCAATCGATCGACATATTTAATCAATCAGGATGAGTGAACTTCAAATTTCATCCCAACACCCGTGTGGGGTTTCAAACAATCAAACACAGATTTTATTTGTGCAGTTGGGCGATGTGTAAAAGTTATCGTCCCAATCAATGTCCTTCAAATAGGTGTACATAAACAAACCGTCCGGTTTGTAAATGAATATTTATTTATTCACATTCACGTTAAAAATTATATTTTTAACGATAAAATATTTTATTTCAACACATGAATTTCTATTCAGTTCATTTACACAACAAAAATGATATTTTTATTTTTCTAGCATATTTTAGAAAATTTCGGCGGCATAACGGCACGATACTAGAAACCGGACGAGGCCTAGCCTTATCCCCGGTCTAGTGAAGGCCCACGCCATTCACACATCAATCAAATCCATTCATTTCACCAAACAATTCAATTCAAACCAAATAATTTAACCAACTACACAACCAAACAATTAAACAAACAAGCCATCCATGGTCTGTGGATGACGGGTGTCGGGTGCTACTAAACACCGTCTGCATCCTAGCATATATATATATAACTAGAAAAAGAAATTGAAAGGTGAGAAATTCTCACCGATAGCTATTCCAATCACACGACTCTTCATTTATAGAAATCATCGCCATTCTCGCCTTTTGTCGCTTTCGTTGCCCGTAGCCACTATATATATAAAAATCACATTTTCACTTCGCTATTCAATATATAAAAATCGAATTTTTACTTCGCTATTCAATATATAAAAATCGAATGTTTACTTTGCTATTCAATATATAAAAATGAATTTTTTACTTCGCTATTCAATATATAAAAATCGAATTTTTACTTTGCTATTCAATATATAAAAATCGAATTTTTACTATGCTATTCAATATATAAAAATCTCGCCTTTCAACTATAAAGATTTCGCCTTTTCAAAAATAAAGATTTCAACTTTTCAAATATAAAGACATCACCTTTTCAAATATATCATTATAAAAATCACATTTTTATTTTGCTACACATATAAAGATGATATTTTTAATATTCCTATCATGTAAAAATTATATTTTTAATTCTCTACATAAACCAAAAATCATATTTTTACATCTTCCACATAGTAAAGATCATATTTTTAATACATTAAAAATACAAAAATCATATTTTTAATACTTTTAAAAATATAAAAATCATAGTTTTATATTTCCCACATAATAAAGATCGAATTTTTATTATCTATATTATATAAAAATTATATTTTTAGCCTTTCTATTATACAAAAATATCGCCTTTTCAACTATAAAAATCACATTGTTAGGTTGTTGTTCATATGGTAAAAACCATATTTTTATATGAATAAAATGATACCTTCATATAAATAAAAATCAAAACTTTCCTATAATAAAAATCTAATCTTTAACATCATAAAAATTCTGTTTTTAACCATTTAAAAATTCAGTTTTTAACACTATAAAAAAATCAGTCCTTTCAATACATAAAAATCGAAATTTCAGAATTAAAATAAATAAAAACAAACTTACTGTAAAATGGAAGAAGGGGGTGGCTTGTTCGCTTGCTCGTCCGAGGGGGGTGCGCCTGAGGCGAAGAGGGAGGCCGCGCGAGGTGCTGGAGGGGGCGGGTGTCCATCGATTTGGGGATTGGGCCCTTGGGGGTACGGTTTTTCAATCGGAGAAGAGGGGGGCTCGCATCGGAGGAGGCGCCGGCCACCTGAGGAGGAGGTGCTTGGACGCGGCGGTCCCGGAGGAGGCGGCGTCGTCTTCAGCATCGCGAGGCTAGGGGGGTTCGGGCGTCGCTCGTGAGGAGGGGAGGGGGACCTCCGACTGGCAGTGGCGACTTCGGCGAAGGAGGGTGGAGGGAGGCTGGCCATCGTTCGCGGTTGGGTTCCTTTTTTTTTCTCTCTGAATGCCGATTGAAAATCAAAAGGGGGGAGGGCCAGCGGAATCTAAGGGGAGAAAAGAAGGATATATATTTTTTTTAATTCAAAAAGTTGACTTTTATCTTCGACCTCTAAACGAGGCACACCGCCTGTCGTCCATAGCGTTTTACCCCCATTCCGAACACAATGGGATATGTATCGCAAGCTGTTTCGACCATTTCGATCAGTTTCCGTTCAAATTAAAATATAAATCAGTATATTCAATTCTGAACGTACATTTCAATTTACTGGGATCACATACGGACACCGAAAATTCCAGAAAAATATTTTCTAGCTTCGTATTGACGATACGGTCCTAACAAAACTAATTTCGTCGAATTCTGAGACCGTTAGAAAAATGGCCATTTTCCAGTCGATTACAATCAACTGAAACTGGTCAAACGCGTTTTCCTTTGCGACACTTACATATGGATTCGAAAAATTATGAAATTTGAAACCTAGCAATAACTTGACATCCCGGATCCAACAAAAGTGGTTTCCTCGAAATCCGAGGTCGTTTGCAAAATTTTAATTTTTAAGGGCCTGAAATCCATAGCGACTATTCAGAATTTTCAACTGGACATATCTTTTGATTCCCGCTATGAAATCTTGATTTTCCGGATTCGTTGGAAAGATATTCTCAATTAGATCCTAATGTTTTTGGTTTCACTAAAATCCGGATTGTTTTGCACCCGGTACATTCAATTGAAGTTTGAAATCGAATTATCAAACTACCGCGCCATTTTCAATTCTATTTATAATTATATATAATTATTTATATTCTAACGATGGCGTATATAATATATACGTTCGATTTATATTCAAAATAAATTTTCTCGTCGATATTATTTAAAATAATTCATTTTAAATAATCAAAATTCGCTAAAATTGCCAAAATAAAATTTTTAAACTGGTTCAGAATTTCCGGGTTATTACAATCTCCCCCACTTAAAACTTTTCATCCCCGAAAAGGAACGAAGTCGAAAGTGGTTTGATTAATCAACTCTATGTTCGATCTGGCTTCCATTCTCCAATTTTTCAGTTTCTGAGAATTTTCCAATTTTCAAAAATTTGGCTAACACCCTAAATTTTCGCCATAACCTCCCCTGCACCGGGAGCCACGGGAAAATCCCAAAATTGCCATATAGGCCTTCTGATCTCAAAAAGAAAAAGCCAAGCGGCTAGCCAATAGGCTCATAAAATCATCATCACCCAAACAAAACAGTAAATTATAGTAAACATGTACCTATTTGTCGGGCAAACAAATTTTATTCTTCGGCTCTAGCCTCCTTGCTATGACCTGTTCAATGGATATACATGTATATGCAAGCAAATGCGACTAATTTCTAATACAATTCAATATTTGATTCAATTAGGCTAAATGGTTCAAAATTGTCAAAGAAATAAACAAACGACACAAACATCAATCAATTAGTGAATTAACGTTTCAAATTCATAAATTTGATATATATACAAAAAATCATGTTTTTGATGCCAATTCACAATCAATAAATCTATGTAAGTTTTGGTTCTCACACCAGTCTAATGGAAATATATAGATATCCCACCTTCAAAACACGAACATACGTTCTGATGATGATCGATCAATCATCAGAATCATCTCCGGGTGTCTAGAATGTGATTCTATATCTATCCAGTATATTAAAACTTCGAATATACGTTCATGACGCGTATATGCAAAATCTTCATATACTAGATTGTCCATATCAATATAAATAAATAATCAAATACGTATAAAACGATTTAAATTTTCAAAACAAAATTGTTTTCATTTGAAAAATATACTCTTCACACTCGTTCTAGGATACTACTGATCCTATCTCTAACGAGTCATTCTAATTGGATATTACTAATCCAATATCTGATGAATTCTTTCGTATGGTTCTAATGTGTCTTGTTCTCGAGCTCTGTAAACCAAAGCTCTGATACCAAATGTGACGGCAAGGAATTTCGCTCGATCCGAATCAGTCATTAAACCGATCTAGACCGTTCGAAACCCCTGTTCATTTGAGAACAGGACAAATCAGAACGTAGACGGAAGAACATTTCATTGTTATTACAACAATTCCATCAGATACAAGAATATACAGAGTATAAATTGAATAAATTACATTCGATAAATATCAGAGATTACAATAAATTACATAGCAGCGGAAAATAATGCAAAGCACAACTGAAGGTGATATACAGATACAGAGCTTTCCGGATATCATTCCAGCTGTAAACCAGGATCCTGTGAATATAAATCTGCAAAACCAAAACTACTAGCTGCCCGTGTCAAAAATAGGGGCACCCAGAGTTTAGGTTAAAACAATAAACTCCAGGTCAGTCATGTGACTGGTGTGAGAACTAAAACAGTTATTTAAAACTTTACTTTAAAAGAGAGTAATTCAAGGGACCACGCCGTATAACATGGAACGGGTTTCCTCCCAAGAATACCAGTGCATAGAATAAACAACGCAATGCTTTTTCGAAAAATGAAGCTATTATAAGACCCAGGTCCCATCACATAATGCAACGCAAGCCGGAGGATAGGGTTTTACCTTATAACAGCCAAACATGCTTGGTACGTTTAAAACAAATCATTTGATACTATAATAAGTGTATAGTGTCAAAACAGTTTCAATCATAAATATAAATCATAGACGGCATGGGTACCATATATCATGTCGACATACTAGTTCTACAAATAAAACCGCAATACACGTATTGGAAATTGGATTTCCGTCATGAGTCGAGGCAAGGGGCAAGCTCCTCTCCGCGTTCGAGACACTCTAGCAAATGCCTCAGGACTACGCACTCTGGGCAATCCTGGATGCTTCAGGGCCGGTCCTCACTTACGTTAGAGGATTATTTATTCCTGAACACACGTTTCCCGGTCCTTACAGACCTATAATCGAGGTGCCTCGCATTCCAACAACCACATAGGTGAAAAGTATATAAATGTCAGGGCTGGTAAGTCACTGACACCACCAAAGCTAGAAAGAAACGTCGTGCTCTCCCTGCAGTTCGTATCCCGTTTTTGACTCATACCGAGGTGTGAGGCTCGCGAATTCACGCTATACACAAAGCTGCCACGTAGGCGTGCTTTGATCATCAACCACAAGACTTTGCTTTTCAACAGAAGCCTTGATCCATGCAACTCAGCATGCCACACAGGCAATTCATGCCATGCAATTGATATCTATCGATATATAGCCTCTAAGCTCGTACGTCTCAGAGAAGGGCGTTAAGCAAGAGAATAAATTCTCCGCCGCCAAACAGATATATATTTAACAGAAATCAATCAACACAGAATAAAATCCAATGTCAGACACACAATCCATTTACAAGTTCGTTCTGGGTCTGAACGAAACCGAAGGCACTTTCCTCGCATATCCATCGATCTCCAGGTACGTCTGGACGACCACCAACTGACTCCCTCATCTTGGGTGTACAGCCCAATCAAGATCATCAGTAATCACCCCAACGATGTGAAGACTTCCGGTCTTCAACCACCGTCTTCATCTTCGACTTATCGTCAAATCGGTTATTCAGAATGGGTATAAACCCGGACTTTCCGAACAACCCGCGTATATTAAAACAAATGTTACACAAACACAACATACGCCTCATTCCAATTCATCAGTCACTAACCGCAAATTAGCAAGAGAACAATTTCCCAAATATTAACCCCGAAGGCCGAAACCAATATCAGATCAACATCCAGGAAACCATTCTTCTTAACTAACCTACAACTAGTTTCTAAATCTCAATTCTTAGGGAAAGATTCCCATTAATTTTATCCAAGATAAATTCTTTAAAATTTATTCTTTAATCTTCCATTGGATGTCGTATCAAACCAAATTATGGTTTTCTAAACTAGTCGAGATTAGCGAACCACACCGAAGTAATTATTTATTTTATTTCCCAATCTATTCATCCCATGAAGCAAAACTGGTAATACTCCATATCTAACACCACGGTGTTATCGGTAAAATTAATTACCATTTCACGTTCAAATCTGATTAAAGATTTAACTATCGCTTTGGAGTAAAAATGGTGATACTCCATTCTCGCTTTTTTTCAAATTTGATAATTTGAATTATCAATTCACATTTCAATCTAATTGCAGATTCTTTAAATCTCCTTTTACTGGGTTAAAGGACTAATGTCATTTAAAACACAGTTCACGGCAAACCCAAATCACATTCTATTTACTATCGGGTTAAAGAATAAGTGTTATTTAAAAACACCGTTCACGATAAACCCACAAATCAATTCTATTTAAAATTCATTTCAAATCCAATTTATTTATTTGAAAATAAATGGGTTTTAATTTTAATTCAAAACTAGTTCATTTTGATAAAAATCTAATTTTATCTTTTCAAATATGGAGTTTTTCACCCCAATTTTTCCCAAATCATTTCTTATGATTTTACACAAATTATTACTACTTTTAATAATTTTATCAAGGCCCGTACAGTCGATTTCCATCAACGGCCATCGAACTGCACTTACAGCGACCTTTTTCAAATTTGATTTGGACGTATCTCCAAATCCAACCGTTAGATTTTGAATTTCAAATATTCGTCAGAAAGCTCTTTTCGATACGAACTCAACGGTTCCGGTTTTAGGAGAATCCGACGGTCGGATCTCCCGTAATGTCCGTTTGAAATAAATGTTCGAAATTCACGAACTGCCGCGGCGCGACGCGTTCTATTCAGGCCATTATATTATATATAATATATATATAATTTATATTTCGTCGATTCCTATTTAAAAATGAATTTTATAAATAGTTTTGAATTTGTTTCAAAAACAATTTCAACCTTTATTTCAAATCCAAATCAAAGTTGAATTTTCTATTATAAACCCTTTTTACTTTCATTTCTATTTGATTTCAATTCAAATCGATTTTAATTCGATTTGAATTCATTTCGTTTTCTATTCAATTGAAATTCAATTCGTTTTCTATTCAATTCGAATTCAATTCGTTTTCTATTCAATTCGAATTCAATTCGTTTTCTATTCAATTTGAATTCAATTCGTTTTCTATTCAATTTGAATTCGAAATCGTGTTATATTCAATTCATTTCGAAATCGTGTTATATTCAATTCATTTCGAAATCGCTTTTCAATATTCATTTTTAAATGAATAAAATCGATATAAATATCGTTCACGTCAAAATGGCGTCAATCTAATCAACACAGCTTCATATATTTCTATTTTCAAATATTCTATTTCCAATATTTCGTTTTCAAATATTTCGTTTTCAAATATTTCTATCTCAAATATTTCGTTTTCAAATATTTCCTTTTCAAATATTTCTATCTCAAATATTCTATTTCAAATATTTCATTTTCAAATATTTCTATTTCAAATATTTCGTTTTCAAATATTTCGTTTTCAAATATTTCTATTTCAAATATTTCGTTCAACACATGACTAATCTTAGCGGATGAGTACAGTCAACACATGAACCTTTACATTATATTGATAAAGGTGTAAATTTTATTATTAAAATATTTCGTTCAACTCATGACTAATCTCAACGGATGAGTACAGTCAACACATGAACCTTTACATTATATTGATAAAGATGTAAATTTTATTATTAAAATATTTCGTTCAACTCATGACTAATCTCAACGGATGAGTACAGTCAACACATGAACCTTTACATTATATTGATAAAGATGTAAATTTTATTATTAAAATATTTCGTTCAACTCATGAATAATCTCAACGGATGAGTACAATCAACACATGAACCTTTATTTTATAATATTCTTTATCATCTAAATGGGAATGAGGCCCAATCAATTACCATATAGCGTTAACTATATGGATTTCCTTACAACACATGTATATAATAGCATTGAAAAATAATCAACCATCAACCAAAGTGCACTACACTGTATAAGCATCAAATATAGATATCTAACGCTTATAACAGCCTGTCAATCAATCGATCGACATATTTAGTCAATCAGGATGAGTGAACTTCAAATTTCATCCCAACACCAGTGTGGGGTTTCAAACAATCAAACACAGATTTTATTTGTGCAGTTGGGCGATGTGTAAAATTTATCGTCCCAATCAATGTCCTTCAAATAGGTGTACATAAACAAACCGTCCGGTTTGTAAATGAATATTTATTTATTCACATTCACGTTAAAAATTATATTTTTAACGATAAAATATTTTATTTCAACACACGAATTTCTATTCAGTTCATTTACACAACAAAAATGATTTTTTATTTTTCTAGCATATTTTAGAAAATTTCGGCGGCATAACGGCACGATACTAGAAACGGGACGAGGCCTAGCCTTATCCCCGGTCTAGTGAAGGCCCACGCCATTCACACATCAATCAAATCCATTCATTTCACCAAACAATTCAATTCAAACCAAATAATTTAACCAACTACACAACCAAACAATTAAACAAACAAGTCATCCATGGTCTGTGGATGACGGGTGTCGGGTGCTACTAAACACCGTCTGCATCCTAGCATATATATATAACTAGAAAAAGAAATTGAAAGGTGAGAAATTCTCACCGATAGCTATTCCAATCACACGACTCTTCATTTATAGAAATCATCGCCATTCTCGCCTTTTGTCGCTTTCGTTGCCCGTAGCCACTATATATATAAAAATCACATTTTCACTTCGCTATTCAATATATAAAAATCGAATTTTTACTTCGCTATTCAATATATAAAAATCGAATTTTTACTTTGCTCTTCAATATATAAAAATCGAATTTTTACTTCGCTATTCAATATATAAAAATCGAATTTTTACTTTGCTATTCAATATATAAAAATCGAATTTTTACTATGCTATTCAATATATAAAAATCTCGCCTTTCAACTATAAAGATTTCGCCTTTTCAAAAATAAAGATTTCGACTTTTCAAATATAAAGACTTCGCCTTTTCAAATATATCATTATAAAAATCACATTTTTATTTTTCTACACATATAAAGATGATATTTTTAATATTCCTATCATGTAAAAATTATATTTTTAATTCTCTACATAAACCAAAAATCATATTTTTACATCTTCCACATAGTAAAGATCATATTTTTAATACATTAAAAATACAAAAATCATATTTTTAATACTTTTAAAAATATAAAAATCATATTTTTATATTTCCCACATAATAAAGATCGAATTTTTATTATCTATATTATATAAAAATTATATTTTTAGCCTTTCTATTTTACAAAAATATCGCCTTTTCAACTATAAAAATCACATTGTTAGGTTGTTGTTCATATGGTAAAAACCATATTTTTATATGAATAAAATGATACCTTCATATAAATAAAAATCAAAACTTTCCTATAATAAAAATCTAATCTTTAACATCATAAAAATTCTGTTTTTAACCATTTAAAAATTCAGTTTTTAACACTATAAAAAAAATCAGTCCTTTCAATACATAAAAATCGAAATTTCAGAATTAAAATAAATAAAAACAAACTTACTGTAAAATGGAAGAAGGGGGTGGCTTGTTCGCTTGCTCGTCCGAGGGGGGTGCGTCTGAGACGAAGAGGCAGGCTGCGCGAGGTGCTGGAGGGGGCGGGTGTCCATCGATTTGGGGATTGGGCCCTTGGGGGTACGGTTTTTCAATCGGAGAAGAGGGGGGCTCGCATCGGAGGAGGCGCCGGCCACCTGAGGAGGAGGGGCTTGGACGCGGCGGTCCCGGAGGAGGCGGCGTCGTCTTCAGCATCGTGAGGCTAGGGGGGTTCGGGCGTCGCTCGTGAGGAGGGGAGGGGGACCTCCGACTGGCGGTGGCGACTTCGGCGAAGGAGGGTGGAGGGAGGCTGGCCATCGTTCGCGGTTGGGTTCCTTTTTCTTTTATTTTTTTATTTTTTTTCCTCTCTGAATGCCGATTGAAAATCAAAGGGGGGGGGGAGGGCCAGCGGAATCTAAGGGGAGAAAAGAAAGATATATATATATATATATATATATATATATATATATATTATTTAATTCAAAAAGTTGACTTTTATCTTCGACCTCTAAACGAGGCACACCGCCTATCGTCCATAGCGTTTTACCCCCATTCCGAACACAATGGGATATGTATCGCAAGCTGTTTCGACCATAGCGCCATTTTCAATTCTATTCATAATTATATATAATTATTTATATTCTAACGACGGCGTATATAATATATACGTTCGATTTATATTCAAAATAAATTTTCTCGTGGATATTATTTAAAATAATTCATTTTAAATAATCAAAATTCGCTAAAATTGCCAAAATAAAAATTTTAAACTGGTTTAGAATTTTCGGGTTATTACAACAATTTCGATTCAAATCCATTCCAATGCAATTATTGGAAATTCTCGTTATTTTCAAAACCATTTCAAATCCAATTTATTTATTTTAAAAATAAATAAATTATTATTCTAGTTCGAAACTAGTTCATTTCGATAAAAATCTATTTTTATCTTTTCAAATGTAGAGTTTTTCATCCCAATTCTTCACAAATCATTTCTTATGATTTTACACAAATTATTGATATTTTTAATAATTTTATCAAGGCCCGTACAGTCGATTTCCATCAACGGCCATCGAACTGCACTTACAACGACCTTTTCCAAATTTGATTCAGACATAATTCCAAAGACAACCGTTAGATTTCTAATTTCTAATATTCATTAGAAAGCTCTTTTCGATACGAACCCAATGGTTCCGGTTTTAGGAGAATCTGACGGTCGGATCTCCCGCAATATCCATTCGAAGTCAATGGTCGAAATTCACGAACTGCCGCAGCGCGGCGCGTTCTATTCAGGCCATTATATTATATATATAATATATATAATATATACTTCGTCGATTTCAATTCAAAACGTATTTTATAAATCGTTTTAAAATCCGTTTTCAAAACGATTTCAACTTCATATTCAATTTCAAATCAAAATTGAATATTCCAATATAAATTCGTTTTAAATTCATTTCAAATTGATTTCAATTCAAATCGATTTTAATTCAATTTCAATTCGTTTTAAATTCTGTTTCAATTTAATTCGAATTTCAATTCAATTCTATTTAATTCAAATTTCAATTCAATTCTATTCAATTCGAATTTCCATTCAATTCTGTTCAATTCGAATTTCCATTCAATTCTATTCAATTTGAATTTCTATACAATTCTATTCAATTCGAATTTCCATTCAATTCTATTCAATTCGAATTTCTATTCAATTCTATTCAATTCCAATTTCTATTCATTTCAAAATATCAGATTTTGAATCCACTTTCGATATTCATTGTAAAATGAATAAAATCGACAAAATTCCCGTTCGTGTTAAAATGGCGTTTAACTACTTAACACGGCTTCACATTTCAATATTCACTAAATATTACTTTAAAATATATATTAATTCTGAACTGGAATCAGACACAGTCAAGTACCATATAATGTGGATCATATGGATTTCATCCAATTCATATATACAACAATGACGATAAACAATCAACCATCATCCAAAGTGCATCCTACACTGTATAAGCATCAAATATAAATATTCGACACTTATAACAGTCTGTCAATCAATCGATCGACATATCACTAAACAGTTGGGAATAGTGTACATCAAATATCATCCCAACACCCGTATGGGGTTTCAATCAATCAAACACATGTTCTATTTGTGCAGTTGGGCGATGTGTAAAATTTATCGACCCAATCAATGTCAGTCAAATGTGTGTATATAAACAAATCGTCCGATTCGTTTATATTTATTTATTTCATTTCATATACACGTTAAAAATTATATTTTTAACTATAAAATATTTTCCACTATAAAATATCCACTTTAAAATATTTTATTTCAACTATATAAATATTTTATTTCATTTCACATCACATCACACAATCAACCACACATCAAAATCAAACAAGCATACAAGCCGTCCATGGTCTGTGGACGATGGGTGTCGGGTGCTACTAAACACCGTCTGCATCCTAGTATATATTTTTAACTAGAAAAATTAAATTAAAGGTGAGAAGTTCTCTCCGACTAGCTAATCCAAACGCCACGACTCTTCTTATGCAGAAATCTTCGCCGTTCTCGCGTTTCGTCCATTCCACTGTCCGTAGCCACTACATATATAAAAATTACATTTTTATTTGTTCATTTTCAATTTAAAAATCATATTTTTCCTTAACCATTCTAATGATCAAAATCGTATTTTTACTTTGCTATATATATGATAAAAATTCTATTTTTACATCGCTACTATATAGATAAAAATTCTATTTTTATAACGGTGTTCATACGATAAAGATTATATTTTTATCACGCTATTCTCTATATAAAAAGTATATTTTTATATATCTACTTCTAATATAAAGATCAAATTATTATACCACCACTATAAAAATCACCTTTTTATTTCAACATATATATAATAAAAAACAGATTTTTATTTCGCTACATAAATAAAGATGATATTTTGATATTCTCTATTATATAAAAATTATATTTTTAATACTTCTACTTTATAAAAATCATATTTTTATCCTTCTACTAATATAAAAATTATATTTTTAACCTTCTACTAATATAAAAATTATATTTTTAACCTTCTACTAGTATAAAAATTATATTTTTAACCTTCTACTAATATAAAAATTATATTTTTAACCTTCTACTAATATAAAAATTATATTTTTCTATAAATGTTTTCTATAAACAAAAACTGATTTTATTAATCCTTTTTAAAACTTGTTTATATTAAATAAAGAAAGAAAAATAATAAATACAATATAAAAACTTACAGTGTTTTCTAAGAGGGGTTTCAGCAGTCGATTGGAAGGGCAGGGGGTGTTGCGGCATCGTAGGTGGTCGAATATGGGGAGGAGGCGGCGCTACAGTCTCGGGGGAGGGTGGAAGGAGGCGCGGTGGGCGGTTTCAGGTGGAGGTGGTCTCGCGCGTGGGGAGAAGAAGAGGGGGGTTCGATTTGGGTGCGAATTCGAGGAGAAGGGGGACTGGGAGGACGGAGAGGAAGTGGAGGAAGAGGACGAGGCGGGGGCGATCGTCGGAGGGCCCCACGAGGCGCGGCGGCGCGATGAACTGGGGGGCGACGGGCGTTCGTTCGATAGGTTTTTTTTCTTTTAATTGAATACTGACGGGGAAGGTAAGGTGAGAAAGAGAATATAGAGGGATGAGGTGGTTTTATATTTTTTTTATTTAATTTCAAAAAGGTTGACTTTTTATTTGACCTCTAAACGGGGCCCACCGCCTGTCGTCCCTAGCGTTTTACCCCCATTCCGAACACAATGGGATATGTATCGTAGGCTGATTCGATCAGTTTTCGTCAAAATCAACATATAACTCTATATATTGAATTTGAACGCACATTTCAATTTACCGGGGTCACATACTAACTCGAAAAATTCTAGAAAAATATTTTCTAGCTTCGTATTGACGATACGGTCCTAACAAAACAAGTTTCATCAAAATCCGAGACCGTTTGAAAAATGATCATTTTCCAGTCGATTAAAATCAACTAAAACTGGTCAAATGCGTTTTCCTTTGCCACGCTCACATATGGGTTCGAAAAATTATGAAAATTGGAATATAGCAATAACTTGACATCACGGATCCAACAAAGTTGGTTTCGTCGAAATCCGAGGTCGTTTGCAAAATGGCTATTTTCAATGGCTAGAATTCCATAGCGACTATTCTGAAAATTCAACTGGACATAACTTTTTATCCCCGCTATGAAATTTTAATTTTTCTGATTCGTTGGAAAGATATTATCAATTTGATTCTATTATTTTTGGTTTCACTAAAATACGGTTTATTTTGCACCCGGTACATTCATTTGAATTTTGAAATCGAATTATCGAACTACCGCGCCATTTTCAATTCCTTTTTATATATAAAAATAAATATTTATATTCTAACGACGATTCGAATAATTATATACGTTTGAATTCTATTCAAAATAAATTTCTCGTTGTTATTATTTAAAATAATTCATTTTAAATAATCAAAATCCACTAAAATTGCCAAAATAAAATTTTTAAATTGCCTCGTATTTCCGGGTTATTACAATCTCCCCCACTTAAAACTTTTCGTCCTCGAAAAGGAACGACGCCGAAAGTTGTTTAACAAATCAACTCAACTTTCGTTATTTTCATTACGGCTTAAGTTCTTCAACTTTTCAGTTTCTTAGAACTTTTCAAATTTTTCAAAATTTTGGCTAACACCCTAAATTTTCGAAAAATTTCGCCATAACCTCCCCTGCACCGGGAACACCGGGAAAATCCCGAAATTGCCATACAGGCCCTCTGATCTCAAAAAGAAAAAGAAAAGGCCAAGCGGCTAGCCAATCGGCTCATAAAATCATCATCACCCAAACAAAACAGTAAATTGTGGTAAACATGTACCTATTTGTCGGGCAAACAATTTTATTCTTCTGCTCTAGCCTCCTTGCTATGACCTACTCAATGTAAGTACATGTACATGCATGCAAATGCGATAAATTCTCAATACAATTCACTATTTGATTCAATTTGGTTATAGGTTCTGCATTTTAATTAATCAAACAATAATCAAACAACACAACCATCAATCAATTAGTTGATTATCAATTCAAACTCATAACTTTGATATATAGTCAAAAATCATGTTTTTAATGCCAAATCACAACAATAGATCCTATCTAATTTTGGTTCTCACACCAGTCAATTGGAAATATATAAACATCACACCTTCGAAACTCGAACACAAACTGCTGATGCTACGTAGTCATCAACAGAATCATCTCCGGGCGACTAGAGTGTGACTTTATATCTATCCAGTATATTAAAGCTTCGAATACACGTGGATCAGACGTATATCCAAAATCTATATATATTGGATTGTCCACATCAATATAAATAATCAAATACGAATAATTGATTTAAATTTTCAAAACAAAATTTGTTTTCTTTTTTTTTCCAAAATATACCCTTTACACCCGTTCTAGGATACTACTGATCCCATCTCTAACGAATTATTCCCATTGGATATTACTAATCCAATTTCTGATGAATTCTTTGGTATGGTTCTAATGTGTCTTGTCCTCTGAGCTTTGTAAACCAAAGCTCTGATACCAAATGTAAAATAGCCGACGAAATCCGGTAGGCTTTGCAACCATCCCTTCATCCCCCAAGCAGCAGGTAATACCCACCGTGGCCCCAACATGGTCCCCCAGTACACTTGTTTTACGACGACCCTCTCGAGCCTCTCGGCCACTGCCTAACCAACCCTCACAAGGGACATGTGGGGGTAAGAGTATCCCGTTCGCCACCAAACCGCGAAGCGAGAACCCCCCATCATGACTGCAACAAGAACTGGTTATACTCCACTCTTGATCATTTCAATCTAATTAAAGATTCAATAAAACTCCACTTAGTTTTAATCTGTGACTGGGTTAAAGAATCAGTGTCATTTAAAACACGGTTCACGATAAACCCAAAATCACACCACATTTCAATCAGTCCCTAACCGTAAATTAGCAAGTGAGCGGTTCCCTAAGTATTAACCCCGAAGGCCGAAACCAACATCAGATCAGTACCCCAGAAACTATTCAACTCAACTAATCTCCAGTTAGTTTCTGAATTTTCTTAACTCCTTTGGGTCTAAGAACAGTATTATTGAAGATACCGTTCACGACAACCCAAAATCACATTTCATTAATTATCGGGTTAAAGAACAAGTGTTATTTAAAACACTGTTCACGATAAACCCAAAAATCAATACCAATTCAATTGCAATTAAATATTATTTAATTGGTACACTTCATTAAATCTAAATAAAAAGATTTAATCTTTTTCTCAACTGGGCTTAAGAAAAGTGTTAATGAAGACACCATTCACGACAAACCCAAATCACATTTGATATTAAATACAAGGCTCTGAATAGAAAATATATCGGCTTATATTCAATATCAAATTCTACGACCAACAAATATCGTATTGGAAATAACGATATATAAATATCTTTCAAATTTCCATAACAACATCTGTATAATCACGAAATCCAACATCGAAATATTCTGAAGACAATTTCAATTCAAATCCATTCCAATGCAATTATTGGAAATTCTGGTTATTTACAAAACCATTTCAAATCCAATTTATTTATTTTAAAAATAAATAAATAAATTATTATTCTAGTTCGAAACTAGTTCATTTCGATAAAAATCTATTTTTATCTTTTCAAATATGGAGTTTTTCATCCCAATTCTTCACAAATCATTTCTTATGATTTTACACAAATTATTGATATTTTTAATAATTTTATCAAGGCCCGTACAGTCGATTTCCATCAACGGCCATCGAACTGCACTTACAGCGACCTTTTCCAAATCTGATTTGGACATAATTCCAAATCCAACCGTTAGATTTCTAATTTCTAATATTCATTAGAAAGCTCTTTTCGATACGAACCCAACGGTTCCGGTTTTAGGAGAATCCGACGGTCGGATCTCCCGCAATATCCATTCAAAGTCAATGGTCGAAATTCACGAACTGCCGCAGCGCGGCGCGTTCTATTCAGGCCATTATATTATATATATAATGTATATAATATATACTTCGTCGATTTCAATTAAAAACGTATTTTATCAATCATTTTAAAATTCGTTTTCAAAACGATTTCAACTTCATATTCAATTTCAAATCAAAATTGAATATTCCAATATAAATTCGTTTTAAATTCATTTCAAATTGATTTCAATTCAAATCGATTTCAATTCAATTTCAATTCGTTTTAAATTCTGTTTCAATTTAATTCGAATTTCAATTCAATTATATTTAATTCAAATTTCAATTCAATTCAATTCGAATTTCCATTCAATTCTATTCAATTCGAATTTCCATTCAATTCTATTCAATTCGAATTTCCATTCAATTCTATTCAATTCGAATTTCTATTCAATTCTATACAATTCGAATTTTTATTCATTTCAAAATATCAGATTTTGAATCCACTTTCGATATTCATTGTAAAATGAATAAAATCGACAAAATTCCCGTTCGTGTAAAAATGGCGTTTAACTACTTAACACGGCTTCACATTTCAATATTCACTAAATATTACTTTAAAATATTTATTAATTCTGAACTGGAATCAGACACAGTCAAGTACCATATAATGTGGATCATATGGATTTCATCCAATTCATATATACAACAATGACGATAAACAATCAACCATCATCCAAAGTGCATCCTACACTGTATAAGCATCAAATATAAATATTCGACGCTTATAACAGTCTGTCAATCAATCGATCGACATATCACTAAACAGTTGGGAATAGTGTACATCAAATATCATCCCAACACCCGTGTGGGGTTTCAAACAATCAAACACATGTTCTATTTGTGCATTTGGGCGATGTGCAAAATTTATCGACCCAATCAATGTCAGTCAAATGTGTGTATATAAACAAATCGTCCGATTCGTTTATATTTATTTATTTCATTTCATATACACGTTAAAAATTCTATTTTTAACTATAAAATATTTTCCACTATAAAATATTTTATTTCAACTATATAAATATTTTATTTCATTTCACATCACACAATCAACCACACATCAAAATCAAACAAGCATACAAGCCGTCCATGGTCCGTGGACGACGGGTGTCGGGTGCTACTAAACATCGTCTGCATCCTAGTTTATATTTTTAACTAGAAAAATTGAATTAAAGGTGAGAAGTTCTCACCGACTAGCTAATCCAAACGCCACGACTCTTCTTATACAGAAATCTTCGCCGTTCTCGCCTTTCGTCCATTCCACTGTCCGTAGCCACTACATATATAAAAATCACATTTTTATTTGTTCATTTTCAATTTAAAAATCATATTTTTCCTTAACCATTCTAATGATCAAAATCGTATTTTTACTTTGCTATATATGTGATAAAAATTCTATTTTTACATCACTACTGTATAGATAAAAATTCTATTTTTATAACGGTGTTCATATGATAAAGATTATATTTTTATCACGCTATTCTCTATATAAAAAGTATATTTTTATATATATACTTCTAATATAAAGATCAAATTTTTATACCACCACTATAAAAATCACCTTTTTATTTCAACATATATATAATAAAAATCAGATTTTTATTTCGCTACATAAATAAAGATGATATTTTGATATTCTCTATTATATAAAAATCATATTTTTAATCCTTCTACTTTATAAAAATTATATTTTTATCCTTCTACTAATATAAAAATTATATTTTTAACCTTCTACTAGTATAAAAATTATATTTTTAACCTTCTACTAATATAAAAATTATATTTTTAACCTTCTACTAATATAAAAATTATATTTTTAACCTTCTACTAATATAAAAATTATATTTTTCTATAAAATGTTTTCTATAAACAAAAACTGATTTTATTAATCCTTTTTAAAACTTATTTATATTAAATAAAGAAAGAAAAATAATAAATACAATATAAAAACTTACAGTGTTTTCTAAGAGGGAGGGGGTTTCAGCAGTCGATTGGAAGGGCAGGGGGGTGCTGCGCCATCGCAGGTGGTCGGATATGGGGAGGAGGCGGCGCTACAGTCTCGGGGGAGGGTGGAAGGAGGCGCGGTGGGCGGTTTCAGGTGGAGGTGGTCTCGCGCGTGGGGAGAAGAAGAGGGGGGTTCGATTTGGGTGCGGATTCGAGGAGAAGGGGGGCTGGGAGGACGGAGAGGAAGTGGAGGAAGAGGATGAGGCGGGGGCGATCGTCGGAGGGCCCCACGAGGCGCGGCGGCGCGATGAACTGGGGGGCGACGGGCGTTCGTTCGATAGGTTTTTTTTCTTTTAATTGAAGACTGACGGGGAAGGTAAGGTGAGAGAGAGAATATAGAGGGGTGATGTGGTTTTTTTTTTTTTTTAATTTCAAAAAGGTTGACTTTTTATTCGGCCTCTAAACGAGGCCCACCGCCTGTCGTCCCTAGCGTTTTACCCCCATTCCGAACACAATGGGATATGTATCGTAGGCTGATTCGATCATTTCGATCAGTTTTCATCAAAATCAACATATAACTCTATATATTGAATTTGAACACACATTTCAATTTACCGGGGTCACATACTAACTCGAAAAATTCCAGAAAAAATATTTTCTAGCTTCATAATGACGATACGGTCCTAACAAAACTAGTTTCATCAAATTCCGAGACCGTTTGAAAAATGACCATTTTCCAGTCGATTAAAATCAACTAAAACTGGTCAAACACGTTTTCCTTTGCCACGCTCACATATGGGTTCGAAAAATTATGAAAATTGGAATATAGCAATAACTTGACATCACGGATCCAACAAAAGTGGTTTCGTCGAAATCCGAGGTCGTTTGCAAAGTGGCAATTTTCAATGGCCAGAATTCCATAGCGACTATTCTGAAAATTCAACTGGACATAACTTTTTATCCCCGCTATGAAATTTCAATTTTTCTGATTCGTTGGAAAGATATTATCAATTTGATTCTATTATTTTTGGTTTCACTAAAATCCGGTTTATTTTGCACCCGGTACATTCGAATTTTGAAATCAAATTATCGAACTACCGCGCCATTTTCAATTCCTTTTTATATATATAAATAAATATTTATATTCTAACG
The DNA here is from genome assembly GCA_030737875.1 of Allium sativum. Classification (NCBI taxonomy): domain Eukaryota; kingdom Viridiplantae; phylum Streptophyta; class Magnoliopsida; order Asparagales; family Amaryllidaceae; genus Allium; species Allium sativum. Next base: position 843,280,847 of record CM060926.1, read on the forward strand.
ACGATTTGAATAATTATATACGTTCGAATTCTATTCAAAATAAATTTCTCGTCGTTATTATTTAAAATAATTCATTTTAAATAATCAAAATCCCCTAAAATTGCCAAAATAAAAATTTTTAATTGGCTCGCATTTCCGGGTTATTACAAATTGTGTATACGCGAATTATTTTAAAAGGCTAAGTTAATTCCCATTTCAAATAATTAATCGACGATTAGATGTCGAAGATATGAAGACGGTGCAAGACTGATAATCTTCACATCAAATGGATGGGTAACGATGCCTTTGATTGGAGTTGCTGCCTTGAAAGGGTTACATTGGTAGTTGTCCGGACGTATTTGTTGATTGTTCAGATGTGCGAGGGCCTCTCTCCTGTATTGGACATATGGGACAAGGAATAAGATGCCTCCGGTTTCGTTCAGACCTAGAACGAACTAGTAAATGGATGTGTGTCTGACATTGGATTTAATTCTGTGTTAATTGAATTCTATTAAATATATATATATATTTTGTGGTGGAGAATTTATTCTCTTGCTTAACACCCTTCTCTAATACTTACGAGCTTAGAGGTTATATATTGATAGATATCAGTTACATGGCGTGGATTGTCAATGTGGCATGCTAAGATGAAAATGATCAAGGCTTTTGTTGAAAAGTAGAGCCTTGTGGTTGATGATCAAAGAACAGCTTTAATTAGCATAGCTTTGTGTATAGCGTTAAGTCGCGAGCCTCACACCCCGGTATGAACTAGAAACGGGAGAAGACAGCAGGACGACATGCGTTTCTTTCTAGCTAGGAGTGGTGTCATAGTATGGAGCCTAGACATTTTTACTTATGCGGGTGATGGAAAGCGAGGTACCTCGGATTTGAGTCCCTAGTGGCTCTTGATTTATGCCCCATAGGGCGGGGAAATGTATTGTTCAAGAATAACTAATCCACTAATGTAAGTGCAGACCGGCCCTGCATGTTCTAAGTACAGTTGCGACTGTATCCTAAGACATGATAGGCTAGATTGTCTCGAATTCGCTAAGGATGATCCCTTGCCTTGGTTCATGATGGAAATCCAACTTCCAATACGACATCGTGCGGTTTTGATTGTAAACCTATATGTGGCGACATGTTATATGGTACCCATGTCGTATATGATTGATACATTATGATTAAAAATGTTTATGAAACATATAGACACTAATAATAATATCAAATGATTTTGCTTTATACGTATCAAGCATATTTTGGCCATTATAAGGTAAAACTCTATCCTCTGGCTTGCATTGCATTGTGTGATGGGACCTGAGTCTTATAATGGCTTCATTTTTTTCTAAAAAGCATTGCGTGGTTTAGATGATTTACTTTATTTATGCACTTGCAATCAAATAGAGTAAACTCGTTCCCCGTTAGCGACACGGTCCTGTGATTAGCCTTATTATAAAATAAGTTAAGTAGATTTCTCATACCAGTCCCATGACTGACTCGTAGTTTGTTTCACTTTGCAAACTCGGATGCCCATATTTTCCACACAGGCAGCCTTGTATTCAGGTCTTAGCTGGTTCATTCTGGATAACTATGGAGCTGAAGATGGATTCTATCATTTCTATTGTGCTGTTCAGACTTTATTATGTATATTATGTTTGATTCCACTATAGACATTTTATATTAAGCTGAAACTATATTCTGTTCTAAGTATGATCTTGTTATGCTGTGTAACTCTGATGATTATATTATTTCCAGCGTAATTTGATGTACATTATCTGGTGTAATTCTATATTTCTGTTCTGCTGTTAATTGTTTATGTGTTATATTTAATGATTATCCTTGCTTCTGTGGCACGGGAATTTGGGTTTATCACACCGACCTAGTTCGGGGTTCCCTGTTTGATATCAAGATGGGTTATAGACTGAACGGGTCCCACGTGACATATGATACAAGTTTCCCCTAGGCTTGCATCCCCACAACTAGGATTTCAACAAGTTATGCCCAATGGTTTAACAGGATTACATAACCCCACAGGTAAAGTTTGTCGGGTTCACACGTATAACGCGTCCCTACACATTTAACAAGATTAACTTAACCCTCTCACTGTTTCGAGCAAGTTTACTTAACCCTTACTCAAGTTAATAAGTTCATGTAATCCTTATGGATTCAAACAGGTTAAGTATTACAAGTTCATCACCATTCATTCATTTATGGTTATAATGCGCTAGACCTCTCACATTAAGTTTACAACTTGTGGATGCTGGATATGCCGGTTGGGTCCGGGCAGACTTCTTCCACAAGTCGTACTTAATCTTGTGTCTTAGCACGTTACATGTTTATGCACTTAAACCGTTCACATTAGATTTAACACTTGTGGACGCTGGATATGTCGGGCGGTTCCGGGCAGAATTCTTCCACAAGTGTAATCTAACCTCGTGTCTAAGCGCGGTTATAGTTTCTAATTACTGTAAATCTAGGCATTTTTATTATTAACCAATTTTCATGTTTATCATGCCCCCCAGAACCCTGTCCAATCTACGATATAAGTGATTCCCTGATTAAGATTTAGATCAAAATGTAAATTGTGCCCCCAAATCCCAAGTTTTGGCTCAAGGTACAAATTTTGCTCAAAATTCCCAATCATGTTTTATAATAAGAATTATTCCCAAAATTTATCATTCCCAATCGTTCCCAATTTCATGCGTGTTGGAGAATGAAGTTTTGATGACAATAACCTTATTTCAATTATCATTGACAATAAAATATATACTAACACTTTTTATATAATATATATATATATGTAGGAATTATATACAGGTAATATTACTGAAGACGGCACAATTTTAAAGATAATAGAGATTCAAAGATCAAAGAAATTTCAAGACTCGTGAGTATTCAAGATTTCAAGAGTTCAAGATTAACATAGTTATAGAGTCTAGATTCAGTAAGACTCTAAATTTCACTCCAGGTTCAAATTCAAATTCAAATTTTCAAATTCTTATTTTCAATTTTATCCTTAAATCCTCTCTATTTTATTTTCTATTCTTTTTCCTTTCTTATTCTTTTTTTTTCAAAACTTAAATTTTATATTTATATTCTTATACTTTATATATTTATATACTTTAAAATATTATAATGTTATATTTTATAAATATGTTTACATAGTTTAAATTTATGTTTTCATGTGTTTTCTACAATATAATAATAATTTACAACACTAAATTTTTACTCAAGAATTTACAGAATTATTTTTATATCAAACACTTGAAAAATACTTTAAAATACAAAATTACACTAGGGTATGTTGACATACCAAAAACACCATGTCGACATATAACTGTCACTTTTTTCAATTTTGAAAGGAAGTGTCTTTTTACTATTTGAAACGATTCAGAACCATTGCAACCTTTCACACTCTATAAAAAGGGGTTAAAACTGAAATTTTAATCATATCTTCTTCTACACTTTCATCCTCTTTCATTATATAATTATTCTTAATCATTTTTATGATTTCTACACTTATATCTTGCCAAATTCAATTCCGTTTTGATCAGACTTCTTCTCTCTACACTCTCTTCTCATCTCTCTCTGAATCAAGTGCTATTGAAGAGTTGTTTGTAATTGTTTGGGTTTAGTAAAAGTTGTGTAGGTTGAATCAAGTAGGAATCGGTGTGTTCCTTGTAGCCATGAAATCAAGGAAATAGGAATCGGTGTTTCCTTGTAGCCGAGAAAACAAGGAAGTAGTAATCGGTATTCCTTGTAGCCGTGAAATCAAGGAGGTCGTACTTGAGTATTAGAAATAGTAATAAAACACTGCGCAATCCAGCGTTGTACGGGACTGGACGTAGGAGCAATTCGAACGGATATAAAATCCGGTGTGTTCTTTCCTTTTCTACATCTTTATTTCTGTTTATTTTGTATTTGTGTTTAAATCGGTGTCTGTGATTGTGTTTGTAGTGTTTGATTCATCTTATAGTTTACATAAGTTTTAGATTTTATTAAATTCTAACAAACACTATTCACCCCCTCCCCCCCCCTCTAGTGTTTGTTTTGCCTTAACGACCCTTTCCGCATTACCTAACAATTGGTATCAGAGAAAGGTCTTTCAAAAAGTTCATAATCTGATTTCTAAAAATAATGATAATGAAAACCAACACTGGTAGCAACAATGTTCTTTTATAGGGGGTCAATCCACTATTAGACCACCATTGTTTAATGGTAGTAATTATTCATATTGGATATGTATAATGATAATTTATTTACAACCAGTAAGATTAGACACATGGAATAGTATACAAAACGATATGTTGAACCCACAACTGCATTTGCACAATGGATAGATGAACAAAAGGCTGCTGCACAGAGTAATTCTAAAGCTATGAATATGTTATTTTGTTCATTAGATAGGAATGAGTTTAATAGAGTATCAGTATGTAAGAGTGATTATGAAATATGGAGAACTTTACATGTTACTCATGAAGGAACTAGTAAAGTTAAACAGACTAAGATAGGCATGTTAGTTAATCAGTTTGAATTATTCAAAATGAACGAGAATGAGTCTATTTTAGATATGTATTGCAAATTTCAAGAGATAGTGCATTCGCTAACAACATTTGGAAAAATTTATTCAGAAGCAGATCAAGTCAGAAAAATATTGAATTCGCTAACTCCAGAATGGGATCAAAAGACTTTGGCTATTGAAGAAGCCAATGATATCAATGAAGTGAAGATTGAAGAGTTAATTTGAAATTTGATGGCTTATGAAGTCCAATTACAGAAAAGAAAGGAAAATAGATCAACTAAAAAGAAATCTATTACACTAAAAGCAACAACAAATGGTTCTGACTCAAGTAGTGAAGATGATGAAGAAATAATGCTTATGACAAATCATTTTAGAAGATTACTAAAATATAGAAGGAAGGGTTACAATCAAGGAATTTCAAAACTTAAATGATGGTCGATGCTTTAACTGCAACAAATCAGGCCATATAAAGAAAATGTGTCTATATCCAGACAAATCAACTCAACAAACAAAAAATAGCAATTCGTCACTAAAAGGAAAGAAAGCATAGGCAACGACAAAAGATGATTCAGATTCTTCATCAAGTGATGAGGAACCAAAAACCGGAAATATAGATATATGCTTTACGGCAATTCAAAGTTCAGAAAATCATGAAGAAAAGGATCAAAAAACCGGGTACTCATTAATTAAATTTTAATTTTATTTGGTTGAATGGTTGCTTTGTTTGTTTTGGTTCGAATTTAAAACTTTAAAAACAAAAATTTGAAATTCAAATTAGAAATTTGAATTTTGAAATTCAAAGTAATAATATAATAATAAATAATGAATAAATTAATAAAATAAAATTGTTTGAGTGCTTAATAGGATTAGAATTATTTCAGGAAATCATTAAACCTGAAATATAAATCGATAATATATTTCAAAGTATAAAAATCCAGTTTCCTTTTGAAATAAGTCAAGTATGTCGACATACAGAAAAGTATATGTCGATATATCTAACCAGTTTTGAAATTTAAATTTTGAATTTCAAAAGTTTAAACTTTCAAACTTCCCTCCAATCTTTTCACCAACTCCCAAAGTCTGAAAAGGTGTCCTTTCAATCTGAAAAGTTGTGCCTATTCAATTCATATCTATTCAATTTCTATATATACATCTATCATTTCTATCTTTCATTCACAACTCAAAACAATATTCTTCATATGTATCCTCTTCAAAATTATCATTTCAACGGCTTCCTCAAGTTCATCTCAGAAATTGAAGATAAACAAAACCATTACAGGTTATCTCTACAATGACAAAGAGGCCATCAAAACCTATGGTAACTATTTAGCAAATGCTAAAGTTAACATGGGAGCTTTCGCCGTCTTTAGCGAATTTCCATCTTATGGTCTCGTCTCCCTTTTTGAACACAAAGAAGTCTTGAGTCTAATTGACTCTCGTGGTAATGAGAAAGTATGTTATCCCAAACCCGTGAAGATGTTTTATGCGAATCTCAATCGTGGATTTTACGAAGGCAACGAAAACCAAATTTGGAGTAGTGTCAAAGGAACTCAAATTGTTCTCGATGCCGAACTCTTAGGCACTATTCTAAATTGTAGAAGCGTGGACTCAAAATTTTCAACTTTTGATATCAAAGAAACCGATATGGAAACCTTTCATGTTATTTTCGAAGGTAGTGCTCCAATGGATTTCAAAAAATGTTTCTTACGCCCAAAAACCAGAATTGTCAACCTTTTCCTTCAACACACCACCAGTCCCCGTTTCGGAAATTTGAACAATAGAACTCTTAAATTCCAAGAGGCTCTCTTTGCTATTATGGGTGGATATCTTATCAATTGGGCCGATATGATTTTAAATGAAATAAATCCCATAGATTTGTCCATAAGAGAAAACACTACCTATTATGGTGTTTAAGAAACGACCTGAACTTCCCCGTGAAGGAAAGAACATATTGAATTGAGAACACGACGAATAAGAACACAAACAGAAGAAAATATTTTATTGCTTATTACAACAATTCCATCAGAATACAAGAATATACAGAGAATGAATAAATATTATACATCAGAAAAATATCAGAGATTTAAATTACATTACATAGCAGCGGAAAATAATACAAAGCACAATTGAAAGAGATAAACAGATACAGAGCTTTCCGGATATCGTTCCAGCTGTAAATCAGGATCCTGTGAATATAAATCTGCAAAACCAAAACTACTAGCTGCTCGTGGAAGATAGGGGAACCCAGAGTTAAGGTTAAAACAATAAACTCTATGTCAGTCATGTGACCGGTGTGAGAACTAAAACATTTATTAATCTTTATTTTTAAAGTTAGGTAAATCGAGAGACCACGCCGTATAACACGGAACGGGTTTCCTCCCAGGAATACCAATGCATAAACAAACAACGCAATGCTAAATAAAGAACAATGAAACTATTATAAGACCCAGTTCCCATCACACAATGCAATGCAAGCCGGAGGATAGGGTTTTACCTTATAATAACCAAATAATGCTTGATACGTGAAATTTCATATTTTATTATTACTATAAGTGTATAGTGTCAAAACAATTTCAGTCATAAGTATCAATCATAGACGGCATGGGTACCATATATCACGTCGCCAATACTAGGCTCTACAATCAAAACCGCAAAATGTCATATTGGAAGTTGGATTTCCATCTGTGAACCAAGGCAAGGGATCGTCCTTACCGCTTCGACACGCTCTAGCCCGTGTCTCAGGAACAGAATGCATCGACCCTTGGATCTTCAAGGCCAGCCCACACGGAGTGGATTAAAATGCCTAAACAATGCGTTTCCCCGCCTTATAGGGCGTCAATGAGCCAAATGACTCCATCGGTCCCGGATCGACCGATATAACCGAGGCTCCTCGCTATCCATCATCCACATAAGTAAAATGCCAGGGCATGTAAAACGGTGACACCAGTCCAAGCTAGAAGGAAACGCATGCCCTCCCTGCAGTCCTCTCCCGTTTCTAGTCCACACCGGGGTGTGAGGCTCGCGAATTAACGCTACACAAAGCTACGCCACAAAGGCCGTGCTTTGATCATCAACCACATGACTCTGCTTTTCAACAGAAATCTTGATCATTTACATCTCAGCATGCTATACAGACAATTCACGCTATGCAACCGATGTATATCAATTACACAGAATGAAATCCGATGTCATACACACATCCATTTACAAGTTCGTTTGGGTCTGAACGAAATCGGAGGCACCTTATTTGTAACACCCTGTATTTTTGGTAAACAGAAGAGTAACAAAATAAAGTATAATTAATTTTAAATGTGAGAATTAAGGAAAACGGGTTATGCCATTGCGTTCATCTCGAAATTCTGCTTGGAATAGATCCAAGTTTGCGTAAATCGGACTTCGTATGAAGAAGATATGGTCTTCAGAAGTTTCAATAAAAACCAGCCCGAAATTCACAATTAGAATTTCGAAATTTAAAAACAGACACCCGAGCTGGGCGGGAAAATTACCGCCTAGGACCCAGACCGACACTAAGGCCGACCTGGGGGTCGACCTGGTCAAACAGGTCGACACTAGGGTCGACCCTATGGTCGACCTCCCCCTCTATTCCCAGATCCGTGGACAGATCCATTTTCTGCACCTGGACGCCCTTCTGATTGGATTCATGAGCTCTAACCTATTTAAACACCCCAAACCTAGCTTTATCTCCACATAATTTCATTCTGCCTATACTCTGCCTCTATTCTAATTAAAAATAAAAATGGCGTCGCTACTCTGCTGGAATCAAAGCTAGGATTAAAGCGTCTTCTCCCAAACTGAATAGAATTAAAAGAGAATCAAGTTAAAGCTTCAAGTTGGACCGTAGGCATTCTATTCAAGCAACGTCTCGCGAATCATAGCAAATCGCCACAACGCTACCTTATTTTCCTTTTCTAAACCGATCACTGTAAGTTCTATTATCCTTAGATTTGAACGTGTAATTGGACTCGTGAATGTAATAAATTAAAATATAGAACTGTGCCTATTTGCGAGTTAATTATCTTTGATTCATGCTTATGTCAAATCTAATGTTATCTATGCCTTTGGATCTGATTCTCGATTATGGCCTAGAACTTATTGTGGCTAATTGCCAATGACTATGATTATGGGACTTTTGCCTAAGACTATGACTATGAAACTGTTGCCCATGAAACTATCGCTTATGACTATGATTCATGACAAAGAGACCATTACATATGACTATGACCATAACACTGTTGCCTATGACTATGACTTTGATTCATAATTTCGAGACTACTGCATATGATTCATGACTATGAGACTATTACCAAGATTCATGATTATGAGACTATTGCATATGACATTGATTAAGAAACTATTGTGATTAGTCGCCCATGACTATTGTGGTTAATTGCCTGTAACTATTGTAGTCAGTAACTTATGCCTATTCCCATTAACCTATTAGGTTGTACTTCGAACTGGCATTATGTGTGACCAAATCACCTATGCCTATTCCCTTAATTATGTTGGACCTCATTTTTAGGGTGTAACTTGTCTAGTTTATTCCTATTCACTGTTATGTACATCAAACCCATTGGAACTATTATTTTTGTATTTGGTTCATTCTTGCATGGCTATTCTTTTATATCAATTCTCGTGCTTATCCCCTATTCCTTGCTTTGATACTATTAGTATCATTTCATGAGTACATAGAAAAACTTGTGAAATCATGTTATACGTACGATTATGATGCGAGGATTGGGCGTAGCTTAATTAAGTTAATTTGGCATAATAAATATGTTGGCATAAATCTAAATTCGCTATAATAGTGAATGATTTACATGCATATTAGACTTGGGCATAAATTGATAAATTTAATTGGCCGCAAAGTGTGTAATTGGCGTGTAAACCAAGTTTTGGACATAAACGGTAAACTAGAATATTAAATCTAGTTTTGACATGAACTATAAATTGGAATATTAATCTAGATTGGGCATGAATTGTAAAAGGGGAATATTAAATCTAAAATTGGTATAAACTGCAAGTTGGGCTGATTTATAGGTAAATCAAGTTTTGGGTATAGAATATAAATATGCAAATTTGCATGACAAATGAATATGATCTAGGCTAAATTGATTTACAGAAAATTCACATAAATAGTAAATATGTAAATTTAGTAAAAGACGAATATGCCTAACCCGAGGTGTAACACCCCGCCTCCGCTAGGGTCACTCGCAAGGGAATGCACTAGCTTTAGAGGGGCATTATTGGTAAACATCCACAGAAATATCACAAGACAGAACATATAAAAATAGCGGAAGTAAAAACAAACTTTCATAACATGAATAAATAAGGTCTAAAGCCTTTTACATCAGAGTACATCAAAACCTGTCTTGCAATAGTAAAGAAGCATAAAGACTTTTTAATAAATTATTCCCCAAGTAAAGCAGTAAAGTAGCCATAGCCAAGAGAAGTCCAAGCCATCCATGATGACCTTCAAGCAGAAGAAGTCCGAACTAAACAGCATTGTTTCCTCCCTGAAACCTGGGGGGGGGGAAACGGAAGAAAAGAGGCGAAACAAAACGGGTCAGTCAAAAAGACTGAGTAAGTCCTATCTACTTCCAGTATAAAAACAGGTAAAGGTAACATGACATGCATAAACTGAAAGTAAACATAAGGATAACCACAAGATAGATGAACTAAACCAGGGTAGCCGGTTGAACTACTGTGGCAAGGTAAACTAAGGTATCATGATAAACTACTGTGTTATGATAAGTCAAGGTATCACATCGTCAGATTTCTATCGAGTACATTATCCCAAGGTATCTGCCCCGTCTAACATCCCACGGTATCTATTATGTATATTCTTCTTAGTTCTAACATGTATATTTGCTCTGCGCCCTCCGTACTAGTATCCCAGCCTTGTTGTGTGTTAACCATGAATGTCCCTTACTCAAAGTCGTGTAATGGTCCATGTCAACCTAATATATCGCATATATAGGTTACTCAAATCATATGTTTCTTTTCATGTATATAAGTTCGGTCCTTTGTCGTACCTCGTACGGGCTTCCTCATGTCGTATTATCCTTGAAATCGTTTGGACTGTCACCCTTGTTCTAGCTTGGTTCTTCCATATGAATCATTGTTTGAACTACTAGGAATTACGCCACCTAGCTCCACTAGGGATTACGCTTACCTATTGCACGCTTTCGTATTTCGGTTTGGGTTAAACCACCTAGACCACCAGGGATTACGCTAACCCTCAACCGCGCCCTTTTTCCCACGCATTCATCGTGAATCGTTTCTCTATAACTGTATGCATATGTATCACATCGTGCCATCCGAGTCCTGTCACAGGGCAAAACAAGAAATACAGGACTCGGTCGGGAGCTTTAGATTTTATCTGCCGGTGCAGATACTAAGGTCTGCTTTTCTACACGTGGCTATGGTCCCACGAGACCCCTCCCTCAACTAGTGAAAGGCAACACAAGAGAAAATCTTGCATGAGAACTACACTCCGGCCAGCCCATATCCTACGGCCTACCTCACCCATAATTAGATAGCAAATTATGGTCTGTTGGGTGTTCCCTGCCTTTCCGTACGTACACGCTTGACTCAAGATGGTAGATGATCGACGAACTTGCTATCTCGGGCACCTTATGTATTCGTCGAGTCACTGCTATCCACCCCAGTCTTTAGGTCGCTCGCATAGCAACCAAGGCATATTCTTGGTTCTTCTACCGCAGACCTCAACCTCTCGTGAGCCTAGTATAATGACCTGGCAGCTCACAGAGGGATCCCAAGAATATCCTCTCGTTCCCCGAAGCCGCTGCTTCGTTACCCAGTTCGTTGGAGCCTTTATCTAAATCAGATAGCCTGCTCCTACACGCATACTTAAACGTTGACCTAACGTATCGGGTTACTAATCTATCTAAGAAATGGTCCAAATTTCCTTGACTAAGAATTATTACTTAGTTTCCCTTAACTAAGGTTTACCACTTAGCCTTATTTCCATAATCCTTGTTAACTATGGTTATTTACCTAATCCTCCGAATTAGGGTTTATCTAATGGGTTAAGTGTCACTTAAGTTCATAACTTAGCCCGTCTACAAACCATGTCAAAATTGGCTAAGTATCCAAGTCCAAGACTTAACCCTACAAACCAGGTGTCAAGTTGGCTAAGTATATTAAGCAATCCATAACTTAACCTCATCTAATTATCATTTTAGATTGGTTAATTATATAAATTAACTTGACCTTGTCAAATTACCGAGTCAAATCGGTCAAGTGTATTCAAGTGATTCGTGACTTAGCCTTATCATGTTTTCACGTTAGATTGGTTAAGTATAGCTTAACTTAACCTCATCAAATTAACGAGTTAGATTGGTTAAGTATAGGTCACTTAACCTCATCAAATCATCGTGTTAAATTAGTTAAGTGTTTAACTTAACCCCATTAAATTACCAAGTTGGGTTAATTAAGTCCAGGCTAACTTAACCCCATCCGATTACCATGTTCAGATTAGTTAAGCCTAATCTTAACCCCATCCATTAACTGTATTACATGGTTAAGTGTCATTAAGAAAATTTACTTAACCTTATCACGTTATCGTGTTGGATTGATTAAGTGTTATTAACTTAATCCCGTCCACTAGTCGTATAAAAATGGTCAAGTGTCATTAGGCAAATCAAGTTACTTAACCTACCCAAGCTTATCATGTTTTGTTAAGTATCATTAGCCTACTCAAATTACTTAACCCATTTGTCCATATCATATTTGGTTAAGCCTCATTAATCAAATTAACTTAACCCTATTATGTGGCATTAATTTAATTAATGCACCCTCAACCTCTCACATTAGACCTTGTTGTGGTTACTAGTTAAGCCGGGCGGGTCCGGGTAGATTTACACCACAACCTAGTCTAACCTCGGGTCTTAAGCGCGACATGACCAACTTCTCACATTGGGTCCTATTGTTTGCAACTACTAGTTAGGCCGGTCGGTTCCGGGTAGTTTTACGTTGCAAACTCAACCCAACCTCGAGTTGGCCACACTTATATTATCTAAGTTCATCATGTTTCCAAAACATGTTACAAGTTTTCAAGCATTTGGGTAGACCTAACTTAATAGGTAAATTCCCAAAGGGTAGACCTAACTTAATAGGTAAATTCCCAAGCTCATGTTTTTATGCATACTTACATGTCAACTTCCATGTTATCTTTCAAGTCATATTTTCAAGTATAAACACATGTCATATTCAAGTTAAGATTTTGCGACATGTTCATGTTTATCTAACTACCCAAAATCGTGTTTTCCCAACGCAAGCAAAGCGAGTCAACATAGTAGGTATACTATGGCTACATGTAGGCCCCAAAACATGCACGATGCCACAAAAGGGATTGGCTCCAAACATGCATGGCGTCATAAGGGGGTTTGGCCTTAAAACATGCATGATAGAGTCATATAGGGATTGACCATAAGCATGCATACTATCATATAGGATTTGGCCACAAACTTGCATAATATCATAAGGAGGTTTTGCCACAAACATGCATGAAACATAAGGGGTTTGTGTTCATATGCATGCATAAGCCCCAAGGTCAAGTATTTGCCTATGTTTCACAAGTCAAATGGTTCCCAAAGGTTCATGCAAATCTTCCATAGACAAAGATCCAAACTTGCAAGATAAACTAGGCTAAACATAACATGAGTGACATGATTAAGTTGCTACATCTTAGTCTAAGGTCATAGATCATAGAAAAGGGACAAAGTTAGGTGCACATACATGCATACTTATGCTTATCTCATTTTATCCCATGTCAACATTAAAAACACCGTTTTGATCCAAAAGTAGCTAGAACTTACATAGGCAAGGCTTAGGAAAGGGATCATGCATCATCATGACGAAGAAAGGTGGCTCCTTTGATGAAGAACCATCATGAAACTCGCATAGCAATGTTGATTTGGCCTCTATTTGATGTAGCAAGCTTGCACCTTTTGATTTGAACCCTATTTGAATGCATAGGCTCTAGGGATTTGAGATGGAGGCCATGATCAAAATTGATTTTGGCAGCACTTGGTTGCAATGTTTGATTTTTAGGGATTTAGGTTAGGTTTAGGGTCTTTTTATAGAGATTAGGATAGTTTTAGGCCCTAGGATTAGATCTAGGATTAATCTAGACCACAGAAATCGTCACAGGCCCATCAGACCAGACCAAGACGGCATCCAGGTGCACCAGGCCACAAAACACGAAATTGTGTTTTGGACCCAGTCGACACCCAAGTCGACAGCCCTGTCGACTTGGGGTCCAGGGGTGTCGACAGCCCTGTCGACTCCCCTGTCGACATGGGCTTTGGCGGGAAAATTCCCGCCTACCCCAAAAACTTGAACTTCCTAGGTGATTTTCAAACTTGGAAACCCTGAAAACTTCGACGGACCATAACTTGGTCATACGGACTCCGATTCTCGAAAACTCGGACTCTATTTCGCGTATTTTTCCGAGACGAACACAATGGCATAGCCCGTTTTACTTGATTCAGAATTTTAAAATTTAATTCTGCCTTGATTCTCGTTTTAACATGTTATCGAAATACGAGTTGTTACATTCTCCCCACCTTTTAGGATTTCGTCCCCGAAATCTCTAAGTTAGGAAGAACATATCCTACCATCCATCATGCATCTACTCAAAACATCATACACAAGCAACCATTGTCCTTAGATGATTTCTAATGCTGTATGAATACATGCAAAATGTGTGTGTACATGTCCCTTAGCTAATGCTAATGATCAGGCCTGGATAATCTTTCTAATGCAAAAATATGTATAGTGCCATGAATCCAACATGTATGCAAATAGTCCTAGCCATATAGATACTATATGCGTGCACAATCATTCATTCATATGCAACAACCGCATGATAACACATTCGATTTCATCCATAAACAAGTATAAATACTCGTGCGTATGCAATATGAAATGTGACCGAGTCGAGCTAGTATCTAATGTGTATTCGCGCATCCACGAGCAACCACTTGCAACCACTTGCAACCATATCAATCATAACATGTTTCAAATACATGTTTACATCCATAGGGTTCTACCTAGGATTCCCTGAAACAGGGTAGAGAAGATAAACAGGACAAACTCCTTACGGGGTTTGTAACAGAAAATAGGACCGAGAGGATGTCCACAAAAGATAGCCTACAAGTAAGCTCTACAGAAAACAGGGATCAAGGATATACTCCCAAAAAGAGATATCATGCGCGTATCTAGTCTTTGACCATCAAAGTCGTATTTCCTTGAGCTTAATTCCATTGTGCCTTGACCGTCCTTTAACTTCGCGATTTCGTAGCTTCTTATTTCCTGTTTCCATAACATGAGTTGAAACTCATTTCTTCGTCGCCTCTCGTTCCACTTGCACTTATCCTTTTCCTAAAATACTTGACGCAAACATGACTGCGTACTCATGATCTCATGCAAGCTTTCCAAAATTCACTAATGAATCTCGGACCTCGTACCCCAAGGTATTCCACATAGAAGAACTTTCTCTTGAAAGTGAACAGATGCCAACCAGGTTATCAAGCGCACTTACTAAGGTGATTTCTATAACCCATGTATAAGTGAAATAAACCATCCGTCTTATCGGCGAACACCACTCGGTTGGGCTTCCAATTTCCCATAAAGGCATCAAGGGATTCTAAGTAACTAACCATGACCGAACCCAAAAGGTTATACGAGACTTCGAGGGTATTACCAAGGCTAGTCAAGAGTCTAACTACCCTCCTATCAAAACCGAGAGTGGCACCCCCTACTGGATAACCACTTCATCCCTAGAATCCATCCCTAGCTTATAAACATAAGCATTATTTCCAAACTCAACACTTGGCATAGACATTCCCAAATCCAAACAAGCCATGAGTAAATGGACCGATCTTCCAATAGGACTTGAGACAAAAGCGGGATCCTTTACTACGCTAGTACTAAGGTGCAGAGACTCAACTACCGAAGCAGAATTAAATGATACGAACAACAAAGTCCTAACGGGATGATAGAGAAGAAAAGCTAAACCTTTGACAAGATCGTTACCCTCCTTCCGAGGTACTCTAGAAATGAGAGCATACTACTGCCCTCCCGATGATCTTGTCCTTGTCCCATAATACTTAACTATCCGCCCCGTTTTACCATGCCAAAGGTACTCTCTCGTCATGGGTTTCATTGTTCATCTCTCTCCCTCCTTTGAGGACTAAGCCATACCAACAAGTTGCTCATCCTTAAGCTCGTATCCTTTATCCTTCTTTCTCACGATCCTTTCTTATAACGCGGTCACTGGTCTCTCGAGAACCACCTCCATCGTATGGAAAGCACTTTCGTAGGTAGAAAAGACTAGTCGCAGTCAAAACTACTGTGACTACAGATGGAGGAAAGAAAGGAAAAGAGACTCAATTAAGGAAACAAGGATAGTGCTAATGGCCTTTGGGGAATAGCCTTTTTCTTTTAAAAGAAAATTTTCTTGAAAAATGCTTCTTTATAAACGATTTTCAAATAGTTTTCAGAAGGTCTTTAAAAACTTTTGCCCAGTCTGGTAACCTTCTGCTCTGATACCAAATGTAACACCCCGCCTCCACTAGGGTCACTCGCAAGGGAATGCACTAGCTTTAGAGGGGCATTATTGGTAAACATCCACAGAAATATCACAAGACAGAACATATAAAAATAGCGGAAGTAAAAACAAACTTTCATAACATGAATAAATAAGGTCTAAAGCCTTTTACATCAGAGTACATCAAAACCTGTCTTGCAATAGTAAAGAAGCATAAAGACTTTTTAATAAATTATTCCCCAAGTAAAGCAGTAAAGTAGCCATAGCCAAGAGAAGTCCAAGCCATCCATGATGACCTTCAAGCAGAAGAAGTCCGAACTAAACAGCATTGTTTCCTCCCTGAAACCTGGGGGGGAAAACGGAAGAAAAGAGGCGAAACAAAACGGGTCAGTCAAAAAGACTGAGTAAGTCCTATCTACTTCCAGTATAAAAACAGGTAAAGGTAACATGACATGCATAAACTGAAAGTAAACATAAGGATAACCACAAG
Organism: Allium sativum; assembly: GCA_030737875.1. NCBI lineage: Eukaryota > Viridiplantae > Streptophyta > Magnoliopsida > Asparagales > Amaryllidaceae > Allium > Allium sativum. The sequence goes on from CM060926.1 coordinate 843,297,431, forward strand.
ATAGATGAACTAAACCAGGGTAGCCGGTTGAACTACTGTGGCAAGGTAAACTAAGGTATCATGATAAACTACTGTGTTATGATAAGTCAAGGTATCACATCGTCAGATTTCTATCGAGTACATTATCCCAAGGTATCTGCCCCGTCTAACATCCCACGGTATCTATTATGTATATTCTTCTTAGTTCTAACATGTATATTTGCTCTGCGCCCTCCGTACTAGTATCCCAGCCTTGTTGTGTGTTAACCATGAATGTCCCTTACTCAAAGTCGTGTAATGGTCCATGTCAACCTAATATATCGCATATATAGGTTACTCAAATCATATGTTTCTTTTCATGTATATAAGTTCAGTCCTTTGCCGTACCTCGTACGGGCTTCCTCATGTCGTATTATCCTTGAAATCGTTTGGACTGTCACCCTTGTTCTAGCTTGGTTCTTCCATATGAATCATTGTTTGAACTACTAGGAATTACGCCACCTAGCTCCACTAGGGATTACGCTTACCTATTGCACGCTTTCGTATTTCGGTTTGGGTTAAACCACCTAGACCACTAGGGATTACGCTAACCCTCAACCGCGCCCTTTTTCCCACGCATTCATCGTGAATCGTTTCTCTATAACTGTATGCACATGTATCACATCGTGCCATCCGAGTCCTGTCACAGGGCAAAACAAGAAATACAGGACTTGGTCGGGAGCTTTAGATTTTATCTGCCGGTGCAGATACTAAGGTCTGCTTTTCTACACGTGGCTATGGTCCCACGAGACCCCTCCCTCAACTAGTGAAAGGCAACACAAGAGAAAATCTTGCATGAGAACTACACTCCGGCCAGCCCATATCCTACGGCCTACCTCACCCATAATTAGATAGCAAATTATGGTCTGTTGGGTGTTCCCTGCCTTTCCGTACGTACACGATTGACTCAAGATGGTAGATGATCGACGAACTTGCTATCTCGGGCACCTTATGTATTCGTCGAGTCACTGCTATCCACCCCAGTCTTTAGGTCGCTCGCATAGCAACCAAGGCATATTCTTGGTTCTTCTACCGCAGACCTCAACCTCTCGTGAGCCTAGTATAATGACCTGGCAGCTCACATAGGGATCCCAAGAATATCCTCTCGTTCCCCGAAGCCGCTGCTTCGTTACCCAGTTCGTTGGAGCCTTTATCTAAATCAGATAGCCTGCTCCTACACGCATACTTAAACGTTGACCTAACGTATCGGGTTACTAATCTATCTAAGAAATGGTCCAAATTTCCTTGACTAAGAATTATTACTTAGTTTCCCTTAACTAAGGTTTACCACTTAGCCTTATTTCCATAATCCTTGTTAACTATGGTTATTTACCTAATCCTCCGAATTAGGGTTTATCTAATGGGTTAAGTGTCACTTAAGTTCATAACTTAGCCCGTCTACAAACCATGTCAAAATTGGCTAAGTATCCAAGTCCAAGACTTAACCCTACAAACCAGGTGTCAAGTTGGCTAAGTATATTAAGCAATCCATAACTTAACCTCGTCTAATTATCAATTTAGATTGGTTAATTATATAAATTAACTTGACCTTGTCAAATTACCGAGTCAAATCGGTCAAGTGTATTCAAGTGATTCGTGACTTAGCCTTATCATGTTTTCACGTTAGATTGGTTAAGTATAGCTTAACTTAACCTCATCAAATTAACGAGTTAGATTGGTTAAGTATAGGTCACTTAACCTCATCAAATCATCGTGTTAAATTAGTTAAGTGTTTAACTTAACCCCATTAAATTACCAAGTTGGGTTAATTAAGTCCAGGCTAACTTAACCCCATCCGATTACCATGTTCAGATTAGTTAAGCCTAATCTTAACCCCATCCATTAACTGTATTACACGGTTAAGTGTCATTAAGAAAATTTACTTAACCTTATCACGTTATCGTGTTGGATTGATTAAGTGTTATTAACTTAATCCCGTCCACTAGTCGTATAAAAATGGTCAAGTGTCATTAGGCAAATCAAGTTACTTAACCTACCCAAGCTTATCATGTTTTGTTAAGTATCATTAGCCTACTCAAATTACTTAACCCATTTGTCCATATCATATTTGGTTAAGCCTCATTAATCAAATTAACTTAACCCTATTATGTGGCATTAATTTAATTAATGCACCCTCAACCTCTCACATTAGACCTTGTTGTGGTTACTAGTTAAGCCGGGCGGGTCCGGGTAGATTTACACCACAACCTAGTCTAACCTCGGGTCTTAAGCGCGACATGACCAACTTCTCACATTGGGTCCTATTGTTTGCAACTACTAGTTAGGCCGGTCGGTTCCGGGTAGTTTTACGTTGCAAACTCAACCCAACCTCGAGTTGGCCACACTTATATTATCTAAGTTCATCATGTTTCCAAAACATGTTACAAGTTTTCAAGCATTTGGGTAGACCTAACTTAATAGGTAAATTCCCAAAGGGTAGACCTAACTTAATAGGTAAATTCCCAAGCTCATGTTTTTATGCATACTTACATGTCAACTTCCATGTTATCTTTCAAGTCATATTTTCAAGTATAAACACATGTCATATTCAAGTTAAGATTTTGCGACATGTTCATGTTTATCTAACTACCCAAAATCGTGTTTTCCCAATGCAAGCAAAGCGAGTCAACATAGTAGGTATACTATGGCTACATGTAGGCCCCAAAACATGCACGATGCCACAAAAGGGATTGGCTCCAAACATGCATGGCGTCATAAGGGGGTTTGGCCTTAAAACATGCATGATAGAGTCATATAGGGATTGACCATAAGCATGCATACTATCATATAGGATTTGGCCACAAACTTGCATAATATCATAAGGAGGTTTTGCCACAAACATGCATGAAACATAAGGGGTTTGTGTTCATATGCATGCATAAGCCCCAAGGTCAAGTATTTGCCTATGTTTCACAAGTCAAATGGTTCCCAAAGGTTCATGCAAATCTTCCATAGACAAAGATCCAAACTTGCAAGATAAACTAGGCTAAACATAACATGAGTGACATGATTAAGTTGCTACATCTTAGTCTAAGGTCATAGATCATAGAAAAGGGACAAAGTTAGGTGCACATACATGCATACTTATGCTTATCTCATTTTATCCCATGTCAACATTAAAAACACCGTTTTGATCCAAAAGTAGCTAGAACTTACATAGGCAAGGCTTAGGAAAGGGATCATGCATCATCATGACGAAGAAAGGTGGCTCCTTTGATGAAGAACCATCATGAAACTCGCATAGCAATGTTGATTTGGCCTCTATTTGATGTAGCAAGCTTGCACCTTTTGATTTGAACCCTATTTGAATGCATAGGCTCTAGGGATTTGAGATGGAGGCCATGATCAAAATTGATTTTGGCAGCACTTGGTTGCTAGGTTTGATTTTTAGGGATTTAGGTTAGGTTTAGGGTCTTTTTATAGAGATTAGGATAGTTTTAGGCCCTTGGATTAGATCTAGGATTAATCTAGACCACAGAAATCATCACAGGCCCATCAGACCAGACCAAGACGGCATCCAGGTGCACCAGGCCACAAAACACGAAATTGTGTTTTGGACCCAGTCGACACCCAAGTCGACAGCCCTGTCGACTTGGGGTCCAGGGGTGTCGACAGCCCTGTCGACTCCCCTGTCGACATGGGCTTTGGCGGGAAAATTCCCGCCTACCCCAAAAACTTGAACTTCCTAGGTGATTTTCAAACTTGGAAACCCTGAAAACTTCGACGGACCATAACTTGGTCATACGGACTCCGATTCTCGAAAACTCGGACTCTATTTCGCGTATTTTTCCGAGACGAACGCAATGGCATAGCCCGTTTTACTTGATTCAGAATTTTAAAATTTAATTCTGCCTTGATTCTCGTTTTAACATGTTATCGAAATACGAGTTGTTACACGAGGTTAGACTGAGTTATGGTGTAAAACTACCCGGAACCGACCGACACATCCAGTGACCACAACAATACCTGTATAACGTGGGTGGTTAGTGCATCAACCCGAGAAAGACCCGAGGTTAGACTGAGTTGCGGTGTAAACCTGCCCGGAACCGACCGACACATCCAGTAACCACAACAATATCTGTCTAATGTGAGTGGTTGGTGCTTTAATTAATTAATTAAGGCTCATGAATAAATCAAGCTAGAAATGGTGAGGTTAAGTAATTAGGGAAAACACTTAACCCTAATATATGTTAATTAGACAAGTGGGTGAGGTTAAGTAAATTTAGAACACCTAACCGTTGTAACATGTTAATTAAGCAGATGATAGGGTTAAGTTAACTAAATTAACGCTTAACCAAAATATATAATGACATGTGGTGGGGTTAAGTAATACAAGAGGAAAACACTTAACCGATTATATAACATGATGTATGAGAAGGGTTTAGTTAACACGAGAACAACACTTAACCAATATAACATGAATTGAGGTCGGGTCATGTCAACACCAGAAGGAAACACTTAACCAACATGACGTGACGGGTGGATGGGTTAAGTCAACTTGAATTGGTTAATGACACTTGACCAATACAATCTGATGAGCGAATGAGGTTAAGTTAAATGGGAAATACTTAACCAATATAACCTAATGAATGGACAGGGTTAAGTTGATAAATCACACTTAACCAATCCAACATGATAAGAAAGAAAGGTCAAGTTAATAAGAACCACTTAACCAACACAACTTGACGAGTAAGAGGTCAAGTACACGTCAGGTAGGTGGGTAATATTAGTAAATATAGGCCCACAAAACATACATTAAATAAACATGCTTGAATCCGTGGGAAGGTTAAGTGCACGTCGGGTTGGTGGGTAATATTAGTAAATATAGGCCCACAAAACTTAACCGTTAAAGAAAACATGCTAGAATCTGTGGGAGGGTTAAGTACATCTCGTATAGGTGGGTAATATTTGTATATATAGGCCCACAAACTTAACCAGCAGGAAACCCTGGTAACGAGGATCCATTTCAGCAGCAACCCACATAAATGTATCATGGTACCCTGAAACTAGGCAGGGTGGGGCACGATTACTGGGCTGATTATAAGCGGTCAAAGATAATGGCAGGGGGTACGTCAGTGCAGGTTCCGACGGTTTACGGCCGTGCACGTACTCCGGAGTGGGAAAAAGCAGGCACTGGGTACCAGTAGTTATACACTGTGCATCTTGAATCGTGTCGGGTCGCTATCATAAGGCTTGATACACCTTATGGTGTGGCCAGCACAAGTATCTACATGCAAGAGAGGGCCGACTGACACAGACACATGGAAATTTTATACAAGTAGGTAGCATAATCCCTAGTTGGACCTAGGTCGCGTAAACCCTGAATCCAAGAAGCGTTCAATAGGTAGCATAAACCCCAGTGGCCCTGGGTAGCGTAAACCCTAGTTGAACCTAGTAAGCGCTCGATAGTAAACCCTAGATTAGATCTAGGTAAACAAATGGAGTCCCCATAATAGATGTACACCTGAACGCAACCATGGGGATTAGAATCACGTTATCATATGATCATTTTATATAGATTACTAGTTGAGACACTAGTTAGGTGGTGCTGTAACGACCCGTATTCTACGCATCATAGGATCGTAGAATATTTATTTCTTTCACATACGAAGTCGTATGGTCATGTAACTTTGGGGGACGACTATTGGGGTCATTTCCCATGTTCATGATTTTTCCCGATTTTTAAATGACCATTTTACCCCTAGTTGGCACTGTTTTGGCCATAACTTTTGACTGGAAAGGAATTTTGACCTGAAACCACTTCCATTGGCTCCGGATGATGGTTTCTCTTTCCGTAGAGTGGTCACATTAGCCAAACGGACTCACCGTTTGGGAGATATGGCTGAAACAAATTTCAGATGGTGAAAAATAGCTTAATTGGGCTTAACCGGGTGATTAGCAGCTAGGCCCAGAGGGGAATTTCGGGTTTAGAGGTATAGGAGGACTGATTAGGGTTAGGTTATCACTTTCATTTCAGTTTTGAGCCGCCACAAACCTTCTTGAGACCTTAGTAATGGCTTCCATCCTCTAAAACCACTCCAAAACACATTTTTAGTGAAGATTAAGCCTAAACTACATCAAAACAAGGCCAAATAGCAACAAAGCAAGGTTGGAGCTGCTGCTATACATAGGAATTCGACCCAAACAGAGAATATTTCAGATTTGGTGTTTTATTTTGTGGCCAAGGTGAGTGATAGCATCATTTTGACACTAATTACAGTTAAATAAGGGTAATTAGTGAAGATTAGTGATTTTATACACTAATAAATTCTGGAAAAATGTTTAGAAATTCTGAAATAAAATTTCATGCCTCTGTTAGAAAATTTAGACGATTTGATTAAGTTTTACTAAGTATGTGCTTAAACATGATTAAGAAGGATTATGGGAAAAATGTGAGGTTTTAGCCACTTTTGATCTATTTTGATTCATTTGGATTGTTGTTTGGTGTTTGTGGTTGCTCTTACATATTGCTATGACTCTATGGTATGTTTTATGACTGATTAGAATAGTTAGATTGGTCGAAGACGCCGTCGTATGGCGCAAAACACTCGCTAGAAAAGTTGCAGGAAATACTGTAGAGATCCGGATCGGATCGGGTAGGGGATCGGATCGGACATATCCGAACCGGACCGGGGCGTGGTATTTTCTGGAGCATGACGTGAAGAGGCAACAAGGAAGGCCTGATCGGATCGGAGGGGCGTAGTGTGGGATCGGAAGGCACAAGGAGGACCGAAGTGGAAGAAAGAGGAGCCTGGATACCATATTCCGAACCGAACCGAGAGCAATACACGAACCGAACTGATGCTGATGAGACGGAGACGGAGGCACTCAAGCTATGGGGTATTCGAACCAAACCGCTTCAGAACCACCGAACCGAACCAAATAGAAGGAGAGCACCGAACAGAACTGCATGAGGGAGAAGGACCCGAACCCAGAGGATGGTGGCACTCCGAACCGAACCGGGGTACGTATCCGAACCGAACCGAGCATGGGTGACCGGACCGAACCGGACGTGTACTTTTACTACTCCGTGATGACTCTTCTGAAGACCAACTCCAATTCGACCAAACCCGAGATGCAAAGAAAGTCCAAATGAGAAGCTAGAGCTCAAGATCCAGATGAGAACCAACGAGTTCGCTTCATGATTGGGCTTTGCTACGGGACGCGTGTTAAGGGGTTATCGATGTCTATAGCTTTGGACCATTATGGTAGGAGGTACGGAGGCGGATTCAGGGCCATTATGGCATTGGTAGAACCAAGAGCTACGACCAATGAAGTGGGTCATTGAAAATGTTTGGTCATGACTCCAAGTGTTTGGCTTGGTCACAGCAGGGTTTCTACAAGTCGGGATTCGTCGTTACCTCAGTTTGTCTAGTGTTCCAAAGTGGTAGATATCGTATACTTTACGCACTGAGTGAAAGACGTAAGGATGGTTGCTATGCTTGATTGTTTGACATACACACCTCACCCCCGTATTCTTACACTATTTATTATGGCACCTTAGAGCATTGTACGGTATGTGGTACTAACTCTTTGGTTGCAGGTCCAGGTTCAGGTATGGTTTAATATACCTGTTATTATTCTGTTTAGATGCTTATCGCTCATACCAGGCTTTATGTCTGACCCAGAGTTTTATGTCTCCTCTTATTACTCTGGGTGCTCACACGAGCAGACTAGAGACAGGTTAGCTGGTGATGCACGGGTAGATGATCCGGGGACGAGCAGGAGGTTTCCACGTAATATATATAATATTCTCCCTGTGTTGTTGAAGATCACTGCTTGGGCATTGGTGGTGCATCTTCTACTTTAGCTTTCTTTTGTTAGAGACAGTAAATTTGGAAAATTGTAATAAGTTGTATTTGGATTTCCGCTGCTCTGATGATTGATGTTGATTTTAGTTATCAGCTTATGCGCTGTCTCACCTGTTTTATGTCAAGTATGTTGTTAATATATTTTATTCCATGCGCTGTGAGACATTCTACAGGTTCCTTGATTGGTTTATTCCCTTCTTTCCTTTCTTTGACGACCGTCCCGTGCTAGTCGGGCATGTGTACAGCGCACTTTCGGAGGAAATGCAGGCTGGTGCGGGGCGGGCCGTCACATTTGGTATCAGAGCTCTAGGTTGCGTAGTTAACCTAGGGAAGTTATCAGGGAGAGATAATATACGTATACGAGAGAGCGTATTTGTGATTACTTTGGTTTTTAAAATCTATATATATATATACTATTACTAGTATAAGGATGAAGTCGTACTGCACTAGCACCACTATGGAGTCGTTAATCGTTTCCTTTTTCAGATTGACGATGAGCCGATATACTAGAGGTGCTGGTAGGGGAGCCAATAATGGGAATGCTGCTGACATGAGGACGATGTTTACTGACCTCATGAGAGAGATGCTTAGAGATGTACAGAGGGCAGCTCCCAATGGTGGAAATGGTGGTGGTCCAATAGTGCAGGCACCAAGAGTCGACTTCGCCAAGCTGAATAAGGATTATACTAGCCTTGGTGGGAAGCCGTTCCATGGAACGGAGTCGGCCACGGATGTTCAAGATTGGTTGGATAGTTGCGAACGTATCTTCGAGGATTTGGGTATCGAGGATGCGATGAAGAGAAAGCTAGCGTCCCGTCAGCTGCAAGGGCGGGCAATGAATTGGTGGAATGCTATAAAAGCAGCTACTCCCGAAGATCAGATTACTTGGGAGCAGTTTAAGGCTCGCTTTAGCGAGAAGTTCATTCCAGCTGCTCAGAAGTCAGTGCTGTTTAAGAAATTCTTGGAGCTCAAGCAGAATGGCAGAGCTGTCTCGGAGTATATTGCTGAATTTGACACTTTGTCAAAATATGGGTTATCTCTTATTGATACTGCCGAGAAAAAGAATGAGAAATTCATAACTGGTTTGGATCAGTACTTGGGGGAAAAACTTATTAACCACATCGATGAGACGTTTGAATCGATTGTGGGGAAAGCATTAAGATCAGAATGTCTCTACCCTAAGTCGAAGACTGAGGTTGCATCTGCAGAAGAGCCAAAACCACAAGCAAGTGGTGGAGGCAAGGGTGGTTCCCAGAATAAGAGAAAGCAGAACCAAGCTAAGGATGGCTAGAAGAAAAAGAATAAGCAAGATGTGGAGTGCTTCAGTTGTGGTAAGAAGGGCCATTATGCTAGTAATTGTTGGGCCAAGCCAGCAGATAGGAAGTGCTTCAACTGTGGCCAAATGGGACATCACAAGGACAAGTGTCCACAGCCCCCTAAGGAAAAGCAACTGGTGAAAGCATATGCTCTTAATGCTATTCCTTCTTCGTCGAATGCCCCAACTGCGGCGGAGAAAGGAAAGAATGTCGTCATCCAAGGTATGCTTTCTGTTTACGATGTTCCTGTTAGAGTTTTGTTTGATACCAGAGCTTCCAGTTCTTTCATATCTAGTGACCTGGTAGATAAGTTGGGATTGGAGCCCGAGATTGTTGATAGACCTTTAGTAGTGACGAACCCGATTGGTGGTTCGACTAGCCTTAGTATGATTTGTCGTAATGTGGTCTTATCGAGTCATGGATGCATGTTTGTTTGTGATTGCTTTGTTTTGGGCTTTACTGGGTTTGGCATTATTTTGGGAGTAGATTGGCTCCGAAGATACGGGGTGGTGGTAGACTGTGAGGGCTTTTTGGTGACAGCTAGAGCGGATGATGGGCGGAGGATAGTGTTTGGTGGTCTACCCAGTAAGGGGGTATTGGCTAGTTTTCTAAACTCCCTTGACATTCCGCATAGTGAGTTGTCAGGTTTTCCCGTGGTTGGCCAGTATCCGGATGTTTTCGAAGAAGTGACCGGACTTCCACCACACCGAGAGATTGAGTTTCGTATTGATTTGGTAAAGGATGCCAGGCCTATAGTGATGCCACTTCGTCGTATGGCACCAAGGGAGCAGCGAGAGCTCGAGGTGCAAGTCAGCGATCTTTTGAAAAAGGGATTTATCAGAAGGAGTGTTTCTGAATGGGGAGCACCAGTTGTGTTTGCTACCAAGGCGGATGGTTCCCTTCGTTTGTGTGTAGACTACCGCGAGTTGAATAAAGTGACGAGGAAGAACAAGTATCCTCTACCGCGGATAGATGATTTGTTCGATCAGTTGAGTGGCGCGAGAGTATTTTCTCAGTTGGATCTCGCGACAGGTTTTCATCAGCTTAGAGCGGAAGATGAGAGTATAGCTAAAACGGCATTTCGGACGCCGTCTGGATTTTATGAGTGGTTGGTCATGCCATTCGGGCTGACCAATGCCCCAGCATATTTTATGGATCTTATGAATAGGGTATTCAGAGATCAGTTGAATAAGTTTGTCCTTGTGTTCGTTGATGATATTTTGGTCTATTCGAGGACAGAGGAAGAACACAAGGAACATTTAAGAGTAGCGATGGAGGTGTTGAGAAAACACCAATTGAAAGCAAAGTTTTCTAAGTGTCACTTCTGGAAGAGGGAAGTGAGGTTCTTGGGCCATGTTGTATCAGAGAATGGTATTGCCGTGGACCCGGCGAAGGTGGCTACGGTACAAGATTGGCCTACGCCCAAGAATGCAACAGATGTAAGAAGTTTCTTGGGATTATCTGGATATTATCGTAAGTTTATCCAAGGTTTCTCCAAGATAGTAGCACCATTGACCCAGTTGACCAGGAAGAATCAAGCTTTTGGCTGGGATGAAGGGTGCGAGAATGCATTTAAAAATCTAAAGGACAAGTTGACAAGCGCACCAGTGTTAGTCATTCCTAAGGGGGATGAAGAGATGACGGTATACACGGATGCCTGTGGTACCGGACTGGGTGCTGTATTGATGCAAGGCGGTAGGGTTGTAGCTTACGCAAGTCGGCAATTGAAACCGCACGAGAGAAGATACCCTACCCATGATTTAGAATTGGCAGCGATCGTGTTTGCGTTAAAAATGTGGAGACACTATCTCTTGGGAGAAAGATTTGAGCTGTTTACAGATCATAAGTCGCTGAAGTATCTATTCTCCCAGAAGGATTTAAATCTCCGTCAGCAGAGGTGGTTAGAGTTCTTAGCTTCCTACGATTTTTACATCGCATACACACCGGGAAAGGGCAATGCGGTGGCTGATGCATTGAGTAGAAGACATGCCAGCTTAGGGGCTATGTTCCTTGAATGGAAGCAACTGGAGTTTATCGCGGGGTTTGATTTCAGACCAAAGTGCGAATTGGATCCAGAAATGTTAGCAAGTTTGACGATCAGACACACTTTGGTTGAACGGATCGGCTCTAATCAGAGGGACGATCCTAACCTATTGGAAATCATCTCCAAGTTAGAGATGGGTATCGATGAGGAGATGAACAAGTATGGGCTTGATCGAGATAGATGGCTTAGAAAGAATGGAAAGCTTGTTGTACCCAATGTCAATGGATTGAGGGATGAAGTGCTCAGAGAATGTCATCACTCAAAGCTGACTATACACCCCGGTGGTAACAAGATGTATCGAGATATGAAGCAGACTTACTACTGGGAAGGGATGAAAAGAGACGTTGGGAAGTTTATATCCAAGTGCATGAATCGCCAGCTAGTTAAAGCCGAGCAAAAGAAGCCTAGTGGGTTGTTACAGCCCTTAGAAATTCCCGAATGGAAATGGGAGCAAGTCTCGATGGATTTCATCGATGGTTTACCAAGGACTAGATCGGGATATGACAGCATTTGGGTAATTGTAGATCGACTGACTAAAAGTGCAAGGTTTATACCAGTCAAATCGACCAGAACGGCAGCTAAGTTAGCAGAATTGTATATGAAGTGGGTAGTGAGATTTCATGGAGTACCTAAAAGCATTGTGAGCGACCGAGACCCGTTATTCACTAGTGGGTTTTGGAAGAGCTTACAAGAGGCTCTAGGGTCAGAGTTACATCTCAGTACCGCATATCATCCTCAGACCGACGGTCATACGGAAAGGGTGAATCGTATTTTGGAAGATCTCTTGAGAGCGTGTATATTGGATTTTGGTGGATCATGGGATGACCATTTGCATCTAGTAGAGTTTGCATATAATAATAGCTACCAATCCAGTATCGGTATGGCTCCGTTTGAAGCTTTGTACGGAAGACCGTGCAACTCACCATCATGTTGGATAGAGACTGCCGAGAAGTTTATGCTTGGACCAGATGTGGTGAGGGAAACTTCAGATAAGATCAAGATCATTCAACAACGAATGAAGGCTGCCCAAGATAGACAGAAGAGTTATGCTGATAAGAGAAGAAGAGACCTAAAATTCTCCATTGGCGACTTAGTGTTTGTCAAGATCTCTCCGTTGAAGAGCGTAATACGATTTGGCAGGAGAGGCAAGTTAGCACCAAGATTTGTTGGTCCATTCCCTGTTCTTGAACCAGTCGGGAATTTGGCATATAGAATTGACTTACCGGAGAAGATGGCGGGAGTTCACAACGTATTTCATGTTTCCCAACTAAGGAAGTTCGTTCACGACTCAGATATGACTATTTCACCTGATCAGTTAGAGGACTTCGAAGTAGAAATCGAGGCGGTTGGGAACCGCAAGCCGGCCCGTATTGTCGCACACGACATGAAGCAACTTCGAAGGAAGGCGGTGAAGCTAGTCAAGGTACAGTGGAGCGAGGACGAGAATGATTGTACTTGGGAGACAGAGGAGAACATTAGGAAGTCACACCCAGAACTCTTTGCCTGGTAAGATTTTGACTTCGATTTAGTTTTTCCGCATGCTAGGATAGACTTGTTTGCTTGTTTTGCATGATTGATTGTTGTATGTGGTTGTTAGGCATGCGGGATCCTTTGTATGTTTTGGGTTAAGGAATTTCGGGGGCGAAATTTCTTAAGGGGGGGAGCGTGTAACGACCCGTATTCTACGCATCATAGGATCGTAGAATATTTATTTCTTTCACATACGAAGTCGTATGGTCATGTAACTTTGGGGGACGACTATTGGGGTCATTTCCCATGTTCATGATTTTTCCCGATTTTTAAATGACCATTTTACCCCTAGTTGGCACTGTTTTGGCCATAACTTTTGACTGGAAAGGAATTTTGACCTGAAACCACTTCCATTGGCTCCGGATGATGGTTTCTCTTTCCGTAGAGTGGTCACATTAGCCAAACGGACTCACCGTTTGGGAGATATGACTGAAACAAATTTCAGATGGTGAAAAACAGCTTAATTGGGCTTAACCGGGTGATTAGCAGCTAGGCCCAGAGGGGAATTTCGGGTTTAGAGGTATAGGAGGACTGATTAGGGTTAGGTTATCACTTTCATTTCAGTTTTGAGCCGCCACAAACCTTCTTGAAACCTTAGTAATGGCTTCCATCCTCTAAAACCACTCCAAAACACATTTTTAGTGAAGATTAAGCCTAAACTACATCAAAACAAGGCCAAATAGCAACAAAGCAAGGTTGGAGCTGCTGCTATACATAGAAATTCGACCCAAACAGAGAATATTTCAGATTTGGTGTTTTATTTTGTGGCCAAGGTGAGTTATAGCATCATTTTGACACTAATTACAGTTAATTAAGGGTAATTAGTGAAGATTAGTGATTTTATACACTAATAAATTCTGGAAAAATGTTTAGAAATTCTGAAATAATATTTCATGCCTCTGTTAGAAAATTTAGACGATTTGATTAAGTTTTACTAAGTATGTGCTTAAACATGATTAAGAAGGATTATGGGAAAAATGTGAGGTTTTAGCCACTTTTGATCTATTTTGATTCATTTGGAGTGTTGTTTGGTGTTTGTGGTTGCTCTTACATATTGCTATGACTCTATGGTATGTTTTATGACTGATTAGAATAGTTAGATTGGTCGAAGACGCCGTCGTATGGCGCAAAACACTCGCTAGAAAAGTTGCAGGAAATACTGCAGAGATCCGGATCGGATCGGGTAGGGGATCGGATCAGACATATCCGAACCGGACCGGGGCGTGGTATTTTCTGGAGCATGACGTGAAGAGGCAACAAGGAAGGCCTGATCGGATCGGAGGGGCGTAGTGTGGGATCGGAAGGCACAAGGAGGACCGAAGTGGAAGAAAGAGGAGCCTGGATACCATATTCCGAACCGAACCGAGAGCAATACACGAACCGAACTGATGCTGATGAGACGGAGATGGAGGCACTCAAGCTATGGGGTATTCGAACCAAACCGCTTCAGAACCACCGAACCAAACCAAACAGAAGGAGAGCACCGAACCGAACTGCATGAGGGAGAAGGACCCGAACCCAGAGGATGGTGGCACTCCGAACCGAACCGGGGTACGTATCCGAACCGAACCGAGCATGGGTGACCGGACCGAACCGGACGTGTACTTTTACTACTCCGTGATGACTCTTCTGAAGACCAACTCCAATTCGACCAAACCCGAGATGCAAAGAAAGTCCAAATGAGAAGCTAGAGCTCAAGATCCAGATGGGAACCAACGAGTTCGCTTCATGATTGGGCTTTGCTGCGGGACGCGTGTTAAGGGGTTATCGATGTCTATAGCTTTGGACCATTATGGTAGGAGGTACGGAGGCGGATTTAGGGCCATTATGGCATTGGTAGAACCAAGAGCTACGACCAATGAAGTGGGTCATTGAAAATGTTTGGTCATGACTCCAAGTGTTTGGCTTGGTCACAGCAGGGTTTCTACAAGTCGGGATTCGTCGTTACCTCAGTTTGTCTAGTGTTCCAAAGTGGTAGATATCGTATACTTTACGCACTGAGTGAAAGACGTAAGGATGGTTGCTATGCTTGATTGTTTGACATACACACCTCACCCCCGTATTCTTACACTATTTATTATGGCACCTTAGAGCATTGTACGGTATGTGGTACTAACTCTTTGGTTGCAGGTCCAGGTTCAGGTATGGTTTAGTATACCTGTTATTATTCTGTTTAGATGCTTATCGCTCATACCAGGCTTTATGTCTGACCCAGAGTTTTATGTCTCCTCTTATTACTCTGGGTGCTCACACGAGCAGACTAGAGACAGGTTAGCTGGTGATGCACGGGTAGATGATCCGGGGACGAGCAGGAGGTTTCCACGTAATATATATAATATTCTCCCTGTGTTGTTGAAGATCACTGCTTGGGCATTGGTGGTGCATCTTCTACTTTAGCTTTCTTTTGTTAGAGATAGTAAATTTGGAAAATTGTAATAAGTTGTATTTGGATTTCCGCTGCTCTGATGATTGATGTTGATTTTAGTTATCAGCTTATGCACTGTCTCACCTGTTTTATGTCAAGTATGTTGTTAATATATTTTATTCCATGCGCTGTGAGACATTCTACAGGTTCCTTGATTGGTTTATTCCCTTCTTTCCTTTCTTTGACGACCGTCCCGTGCTAGTCGGGCATGTGTACAGCGCACTTTCGGAGGAAATGCAGGCTGGTGCGGGGCGGGCCGTCATAGGTGCAGAGATATAGAAATCAGTATAACAGGGTAGTCGCGAAGCAGAGAAGGAGTAGAAGCGCATTCAATTTATCAGTACATTCAGTTTATCTTGCCTTGTCATATCTCACATTTATCCCATGTTATTTTGTTACTATGGTTTAGTCTTATATTTAGTTTATTCATGTCATGACCCTTTTCCCCATTTAAATGCTAAGAATCACTGAGCTTACCAGACTTATGTCTGACCTAGTTTGCTTTCGCCTCTTTTCTTTCGTCCCTCCCCAGGTAGTCAGGGAGGGAATAGCTCAGCTTAGTTTGGACCACATCTCCTTCCAAGCTTGAAGATTAGTCGAAATTTTGCTTGGATTCTTTTTCCATTGCTATGGCTGGCTCATGCTACATTGCGGAATATAAATGTTATTTTATGCTTCTTTATTTTTTTATGTAAGACAAATACTCTGGTATTGGAAAACAATTGTTGTACAAACTGTTTTATAAATGAAGTAAAGTTTTATTTTCCACTGTTTAAATTTGTCTGTCTTGTAATTTATCTGCATCTTTTACCCTAAGCGCTCCATCGAAGTAAAGGCATTCCCATTGTGAGTGACCTTAACGGAGGTGGGGTGTTACATTATTCCTCCCCCATATGTCCAATAAAGGGGAGAGGCCCTCGCATATCCGTCGATCTCCAAGTACGTCTGGACGATCACCACTTATTACCTCGCCATGGGTGTACAGCCCAATCAAGACATCAGTAATCATTCAAACGATGTGAAGGCCTCCGGTCTTCAACCATCGTCTTCAACCTCGTCATATCGTCGAATCAGTTATTCAGAATGGGATAAACTCGGTCTTTCCGAATAACTCCATATATAATAAACAAGTGCTACAAAAACACAACAGACGCCTTATTCCAATCCAGAATATTCCTTTATTCAAATATTCTTACACGTTGGGAAAGGTTCCCATTAATTTTATCAAACATAAATTCTTTAAATTTAGTCTTTAATCTTCCTTTGGATATCATTTCAATCTAACTAAAGATGCATTAAAACTCCACTTGGTTTTAATCTTCCCAAAAATCAATATTAACGATTGTTTAACTTGAGAAATCATATCCTATCTTTAACTGGGTTAAAGAACCAATGTCCTTTAAAACACGATTCACGATAAACCCGAAATCACATTCCATTCCATCAGCCTTTAACCGTAAATTAGCAAGTGAATAATCCCTAAGTATTAACCTCGAAGGCCGAAACCAACATCAGATCAATACCCAGGGAACCATTCAACTTAACTAATCTCCAGTTAGTTTCTGATTTTCTTAACTCCGTTGGGTCTAAGAATAGTATTATTAAAGATACCATTTACGACAATCCAACTCACATTCCATTAATTATGGAATCTTCACGGAATACAAATCAATATATAATCGATATCAATTTCCATATCCGACCAATAATATAAATGGAATAACGGCAACGCCTCTTAAATTCCATATGTATTAACAGTCTTCCTCCACAGAAGTTCACTTCAATTATTATCAAATCGAATTCCATTCAATTCAATTTAATATATTAAATTGGAAAACGTTACCTTGGAAAATTCCCGTTAAATCTAAATAAAAAGATTTATAAATCCCGAATCACATACCACTGTAAATCGGGTTAAAGAACGAATGTCGTTAAAAACCCAGTTCATAATAAACCCAATTCACATTAGCCTCTAACCGTAAATTAGTTAAGAGAACAATCCCCTAAGTATTAACCCCGAAGGCCGAAACCAACATCGGATCAATACCTAGGAAACTATTCAACTTAACTAATCTCCAGTCAGTTTCTAATTTTCTTAACTCCATTCGGTTCAAGAACAGTATTATTAAAGATATCATTCACGACGAACCCAAAATCCAATTTGATATTAAATACAAGGCTCTGAATAGAAAATTTATCGGCTTATATTCAATATCAAATTTTAAAACCAACAAATATCGTATTGGAAATAACGATATAAATATATCTTTCAAATTTCCATAACAATATCTGTATAATCATGAAATCCAACATCAAAATATTCCGAAGACAATTTCGATT
Organism: Allium sativum; assembly: GCA_030737875.1. Taxonomy (NCBI): domain Eukaryota; kingdom Viridiplantae; phylum Streptophyta; class Magnoliopsida; order Asparagales; family Amaryllidaceae; genus Allium; species Allium sativum. The sequence continues at coordinate 843,314,915 of CM060926.1, forward strand.
CAAATCTATTTCCAAATTATATTTGGGAAATTTTGGTTATTTTTAAAACCATTTCAAATCACATTTATTTATTTCTAAAAATAAATATATTATTTTTCTGGTTAATAACTAGTTCATTTCGATAAAAACATATTTTATCTTTTCAAATATGGGAATTTTCATCCCAATTCTTTCAAAATCATTTATTATGATTTTACACAAATTATTGATATTTTTAATAATTTTATCAAGGCCCGTACAGTCGATTTCCATAAACGGCCATCGAACTGCACTTACAACGACCTTTTCCAAATTTGATTTGGACATAAATCCAAATCCAGTCGTTAGATTTCAAATATCTCATATTCGTTAGAAATCTCTTTTCGATACGAACCCAACGGTTTTGGTTTTAGGAGAATCCGATGGTCGGATCTCCCGTAATATTCATTCGAAGTCAATGGTCGAAATTCGTGAACTACCGCAGCGCGGCGCGTACTATTCAGGCCATTATATTATATTATATATATATATAATATATATAATATATTTTGTCGATTTCCATTTAAAACGTATTTTATAAATCATTTTAAATTCGTTTTCAAAACGATTTCAACTTCATATTCAATTTCTAATCAAAATTGAATATTCCATATCATCGATATATAAATGATAATATTGTCAAAACATTATATATAGAATTCAATTCCTTTTTGATATTCATTATAGAATCAAATAAAATCGATATAAATATCGTTCACGTCAAAATGGCATTATCTAATCAACGCGGCTATATATATATATATATATTTAAATACATTCGTGTCCATCCCAAATCGGGCATCAAAATCAGATTTTGATTCTTTTACTGAATATTAACTTTTAAATATTCGTTATTTTAAAATATTTTTTATTTTAAAATATTCATTCTTTCTGAACTGGAATCAGACACAGTCAATTACCATATAATGTTATTTATATGGATTTCATACACACACGTACAGTACAACAACCAAACACAGTCAACCATCATCAAAATTGCATTCTACACTGCATAAGCATCAAATATCAATATTTAACGCTTATAACAGTCTGTCAACCAATCGATAGTGTAACAACCCGGAAAATGCGAGCCAATTTAAAATTTTTATTTTGGCAATTTTAGCGAATTCTGAACATTTAAAACGAATTATTTTAAATAATATCGACGAGAAATTTATTTTGAATAGAATTAGAACGTATATATTTATATACATCGTCGTTAGAATATAAATAATTATATATAATTATAAAAGGAATTGAAAATGGCGCGGTAGTTCGATAATTCGATTTCAAACTTCAATTGAATGTACCGGGTGCAAAATAAACCGGATTTTAACGAAACCAAAAATAATAGGATCTATTTGGGAATATCTTTCCAACGAATCTGAAAAATCGAAATTTCATAGTGGGGGTCAAAAGATATGTCCAGCTGAAAATTTAGAATAGTCGCCATGGAATTTCGACCTATAAAAAATAGCCATTTTGCAAACGACCTCGGATTTCGATGAAACCACTTTTGTTGGGCCCGTGATGTCAAGTTATTGCTAGATTCCAATTTTCATAATTTTTGAATTCAATATGTGAGCGTGGCAAAGGAAAACATGTTTGACCAGTTTCAGTTGATTTTAATCGACTAGAAAATGACCATTTTTCTAACGGTCTCAGAATTCGACGAAACTAGTTTTGTTAGGACCGTATCGTCAATACGAAGTTAGAAAATAGTTTTCAGGAATTTTTAGAGTTAATTTGTGACCCCAGTAAATTGAAATGCGCGTTCAAATTCAATATATAGAGTTATATTTTGATTTGGACGAAAACTGATCGAAATAGTCGAATCAGCCTGCGAAACATATCCCGTTGTGTTCGAAATGGGGGTAATTAGCTATGCACGACAGGCGGTGGGTCTCGTTTCGAGGTCGAAAATAAAAGTTGCTTTTTGAAATTTAATAATTAAAATAATAATAAAAAAAACCTTCTCTCTCATCCTCCCTATACCCTCCAACCCCCCTCCCCCGTTCGATTTAATTTCAAACGGAGAAAAAAAAAAAGAGAAAGATGGGGGACGTGATTCACGCCGCCGCCCCCCCGATCGTTCGCCGCCGCCACTAGGAGGCGCAGCGCCCCCCTGACCTCCCTCCTCCGCTTCTTCTCCTTCCCTGGCCTTCTTCTCCAATCACGCAACCGCGAGACCCCCTCCCCTCTGCTGCAACGCAACACCGCGCCCTCCTCCCTTTTCTGATCAACTGACGACTCCCCCCCCCTCCTGCGACTGTCCAGCGAGGTCCTCCTCCCATTCAACAACACTGTAAGTTTTTTCTTTTAATTTTAAAAACAGTTTTTATATGTTAAAGTAATGATTTTTACGATATTAAAGTAATGATTTTTATGATGTTAAAGGAATGATTTATATATGCGAAGAAAATATGATTTTTAAATAAGGAGATTTAAAAAGAAAAGGCGATTTATATGTAAAGATATAATTTTTATTATAGTAAAAGGTTGAAGATATAATCTTTATTATGGTAGAAGGTTAAAAATATAATTTTTATATATGTAGTAAATCAAAAATATGATTTTTACTTGTGTAGAGTATTAAAAATATGACCTTTATATAATAGAAGATATGAAAATACTATTTTTATATAAGTAGTGTATTGAAAATAAAATTTCTATATAATAGAGAATATAAAAATATCATCTTTATATATGTAACGAAATAAAAAACTGATTTTTATTATATATATATATATAATGAAATAAAAATGTGATTTTTATAGTGATGAAATGAAAAGGCGAAATCTTTATATTTGAAAAGGAGAAATCTTTATATTTGAAAAAGCTAAAATCTTTATATTTGAAAAGGCAAGATCTTTATATTTGGATAGGCGAAATCTTTATGTAGAGAATAACGTGATAAAAATATAACCTTTATTATACGAACACCGTTGTAAAAATAGAATTTTTATCTATATAGTAGCGGTGTAAAAATAGAATTTTCATCCATATGGCGTGATGATAAAAATATGATTTTTATATACATAGCAAGAATATAAAAATGTGATTTTTATATATGTAGTGGCTACGGACGACGAAATAGACAAAAGGCGAGAACAACGATGACTTCTACATAAGAAGAGTCAAGGCGTTTGGATTATCTAGTCGGTGAGAACTTCTCACTTTAAATTTCTTTTTCTAGTTATATATATATACTAGGATGCAGACGGTGCTTAGCAGCACCCGACACCCGTCGTCCACAAACCAAGGACGGCTTGTATGCTTGTTTGATGTGTTGTGAAATTTGTTTGTGTAGTTGATGTGAAATCGATAATAAAATGTAGATGGTTGAAATAAATTAATTATCGTTAAAAATATAATTTTTAACGTGAAAGCGAATAAATAAATATTTATAAACAAATGGCCGATTTGTTTATATACACTGATTTGACTGATATTGATTGGGTCGATAAATTTTATACATCACCCAACTGCACAAATAAAAATCTGTGTTTGTTGATTTGAAACACCACACGGGTGTTGGGATGATATTTGGGTACACTAATCTCAATTATTTAATGTGAAAATTAGGCTCACATCCTTAGTATTTATCCTAATTAAGCTTACATCCTCCCAATAAAAAAAGTTTAAATTACATCCTTCTTTTTAAACTAACCTCCTATTTGTGACTAATTTGCCTCTTTTCAATATTTCAGCTGAACGTAAGGATCTAAATACCGATTAGGGCTTTATTTTTTGCAGAAACAAAATTTTATAATCCATGGTGGCGGCGGCTCCAGAACCAAAACCTAAATCGTGAGCCCCTATTTGCAGCAACCAGCGACCGCCGCTCCAGCACCATCGATCATCCCCCCTTCAGTCGATGCCACTCCAGCACCAGGATCCGCCGCCAAAGGAAATCGCGATCAGCCCCCCTTCCAGCAACCAGCTATCCGCTCCAGCACCATCGATTGCGATTCACAAATCAACATCAGTGATCCATGGAAAAGAAGAAGAAGGAGGAAATCGCGATTGGTAGATCAACAACAGTGATTCAAAATCGGAAATTGACCCCAACGGCGGGCGATCCAAATCACGTTCTTCAGAGTCAGAACTTGAAAGGCAGGCCGCACTTCTTCCATAAACTGTAGCTACCATTTTTGTGGATGTAAGTTTTTAATTTTAGCCATGTTCTTAGGCTCTCTTAGCTTTTGATTTTTGCTGAATTTTTTATTTTTAATTTGAGCTATATATTTTGGTTTTTGGTTTGAAAATGGGAAGGACAACATTCATTATTTTCGTTGTAGGATGTAGGAGAATACAAACAGAAAAACATTCAAAATCGTGATCTGTAAGATGTAGGAAAATATCTTTGATTTTTGCTGAACTTCTGATAAAAAGTTGCGGACAAATATGCACATATTCTTAATATATGCATATATGTATGCAATTTTTTATCAAACAAACAGAAAAACATATTATTTTACAAATATATTCATATTTCTATGCATATATCTGGAACACTTGCATATAAATATTCAGAAATTATTGTTATTTTGCTGAATTGTATGCATGTATTTATATTATTCTGAAGCAGTTTTTGTAATTTAGGTTACTGCACATTAAGCTTATTAATGTTGATTTTCTTTTTTTGATAACAGTGTTCCGGCAGATATTGGTGTACTGGTGTTGTTGAAGCTTGGTCGTCCATCTTTTTCCAAATGATTGAACACATTTGTTGTTTCTACAGAGACTACTACATGTGGTTTGCGCAATAAGCTGGGTCTTAACAAAATTACTTGTTCTTCAAAAGACCATCATCTCTGCTTTGTAAATGTTATGAAATTTTTGATGTAGTACATGTAAATGTGGTCTGTACTTATTTTTTGATGTAGTACATGTAAATGTTATGAAAATTTTCATGTAAGTGTGCACATATTTCTGTTATTTGCATATATATATATGCATCTTTTTATAATTATATGTATTTACTTTTTTGTCATTTCTTTTGTTTCAGCAATTATGCAGTACAGTTCTGTATATGTATGCAATTATTTCACTTAGTTGCATATATGTATGCAATTTTACGTAATATTTGTATCTAATTGTCTAGTTTTTCGTAAAAATCAAAAATCTTAATAAAAAAATTGTAGTCCCTACATTCAAGTAATTATTTCTTTCTGTATAATATTAATTTACGCATGTCTACTTCATTGTTGTGCAAAACTAATAATTTTTTTCTGCATAATATTAATATATGTATGCAATTATTCCACTTAGTTGCATAAATGTATGCAATTTTACGTAATATATGTATCTAATTGTCTAGTTTTTCTTAAAAATCAAAAAAATTAATAAAAAATTCGCTGCTAGAGTGTTTGATGGTTTTCCAGAATTGTAGGATTAGGTTTATGAGCGAGATAATAGGAGCGATAGACTGAGTAAATGAGGACAAACAGTTGTTGGAAAGTTTTCTAGGTTTGTAAGGGTAGATCTGGAATTTTTTTAGCGGAAATTCAAAAATAGGGATGTATTCTATATTATTTTTATCACCGGGTTTTTTTTTTATATTTTGAAACTTAATAGGGACCTATAAAAAACGCACCCTTATTTAATTGTATGTCGATCGATTGGTCGACAGACTGTGTAAGCGTTGATTATTTATATTTGATGCTTATGCAGTTGTGGGGTGCACTTTGGATGATGGTTGATTGTGTATTGTTGCTATTATATACATGTGTTGTATGGAACCCATATAATTAACGTTATATGGTAATTGATTGGGCATCATTCCAATCGGGAAAATAATGAATATTATAAAAGAAAATTCATGTGTTGAATATAAAAATAGTCATGTGTTGATGATATTTATCTGTTGAAACTATTCATGTGTTGAGTAAAATATTTTAACAATAAAATTTACATCTTTATCATATTTAAAATTAGAACTACTTTACGGTTGAACTCTAATTGAAAATCAAACGATAGATACCATAATTTTAGAAAATATATTACATAACAAAAATAGTCGTGTGTTGACAGTACTCATGTGTGGAGATTAGTCGTGTGTTGAAAAAAAATATAGATTCATGTGTTGAATGGAATAAATTTTCATTTGTTGAATTGAATAACGAATTATTGAAATATATAAAGCCGTGTTGATTAGAGTTGTGCTATTTTGGCGTGAACGATATTTATATCGATTATATTCGTTTTTAAAATGAATAAAGAAAAGGTAGTGATTTCAAAATATAACGTTTTGAAAATATTATCATTTATATAATAATGATATGAAATGTTCAATTTTGATTTGGAACTGAATATAGAGTTGAAATGGTTTTGAAAATGAATTTAAAACGATTTATAGAATATGTTTTAAAAGGAAATTGACGAAATATATAATATATATATATATTATATAATGGCCTGAATAGAACGCGCCGCGGCAGTTCGAGAATTTTGACCATTGACTTCGAATCGACATTACGGGAGATCCGACCGTCGGATCCTCCTAAAACCGGAACCGTTGGGTTCGTATCGAAAAGAGCTTTCCAATGAATATTAGAAATTTGAAATCTAACGGTTGGATTTGGAATTATGTCCAAATCAAATTAGGAAAAGGTCGTTGTAAGTGGAGTTCGATAGCCGTTGATGGAAATCGACTGTACGGGCCTTGATAAAATTATTAAAAATATCTATAATTTGTGTAAAATCATATTATATGATTTGAAAAGAACTGGGATGAAAAACTCCACATTTGAAAGAATAAAAATATATTTTTATCGAGATGAACTAGTTTTGAACTAGAATTAAAATCGATTTATTTTTGAAATGAATAAATTGAATTTGAATTGGTTTTGAAAATAACCAGAATTTCCAATATATATAAAGTGGACTAGATTTGAATCGAAATTATCTTCGGAATATTTCGATGTTGGATTCCGTGATTATACAAATATTGTTATGGGAATTTGAAAGATATATTTTATATTGTTATTTCCAATACGATATTAGTTGGTTTCAGAATTTAATATTGAATATAAGCTGGTATATTTTCTATTCAGAGCCTTGTATTTAATATCAAATGTGATTTGGGTTTATCGTGAATCGTGTTTTAGATGACATTGGTTCTTTAACCCAGTTAAAGACAGGATATTGATTTGGGGGAAAGATTAAAACGAAGGGGAGTTTTAATGAATCTTTAATTAGATTGAAATGTGAATTGATAATTTAAATTATCAAATCTGAAAAGTGATCGAGAATGGAGTATCACCAGTTTTGCTCCAAAGCGATAGTTAAATCTTTAATTAGATTTGAATGTGAAATGGTAATTAATTTTACCGATAACACCGTGGTGTTAGATATGGAGTATTACCAGTTTTCTCCATGGGATAAATAGGTTGGGATTGGGAAATAAAATAAATAATTACTTCGGTGTGGTTCGCTAATCCCGACTAGTTTGGAAAACCATAATTTGGTTTGAAATGATATCCAATGGAAGATTAAAGAATAAATTTAGAAGAATTTATCTTTGATAAAATTAATGGGAACCTATTCCCTAAGAATGTGATTTTGTGAATAAAAGAATATTTTGAATTGGAATGAGGCGTTTGTTGTGTTTGTGTAGCATTTGTTTATCATATACGTGGGTTATTCAGAAAGGCCGGGTTTATACACATTCTGAATAACCGATTCGACGAGATGTTGAAGATGAAGACGGTGGTTGAAGACCAGAAGTCTTCACATCGTTTGGGTGATTACTGATGATCTCGATTGGGCTGTACACCCAAGATGAGGGAAACAGTTGGTGATCATCTAGACGTACTTGGAGATCGATGGATATGCGAGGAAAGTGCCTCCGGTTTCGTTCAGACCCAGAACGAACTTGTAAATGGATTGTGTATCTGACATTGGATTTTATTCTGTGTTGATTGATCTCTATTAAATATACATCTGTTTGGTGGCGGAGAATTTATTCTCTTGCTTAACGCCCTTCTCTGAGACGTATGAGCTCAGAGGTTGTATATCGATGGACATCAGTGGCATGGAGTGAATTGCCAGTGTGGCACGCGTAAGTGGCAATTGATCAAGGCTTCTGTTGAAAAGCAAAGTCTTGTGGTTGATGATCAAAGCATGGTCTGTGTGACGTAGCTTTGTGTATAACGTGGATTCGCGAGCCTCACACCCCGGTATGAGTCAAAAACGGGAGAAGGACCCAAGGAGTGCATGACGTTTCTTTCTAGCTATGGTGGTGTCAGTGACCTACCAGCCCTGACATTTATATATACTTTTCACCTGTGTGGTTGTTGGATACGAGGCGCCTCGGATATAGGTCTGTAAGGACCGGGAAACGTGTGTTCAGGAATAACTAATCCTCAAAGTAAGAGAGGACCGGCCTTGGAGGTTCCAAAGGATCATAGTGGGGTCCTGAGGCATTTTCTAGAGTGTCTCGAATCGGAGAGGAGCTTGCCCCTTGCCTCGACTCATGACGGAAATCCAATTTCCAATACGTGATAATTCGATTTTATTTGTAGAACCTAGTATGGCGACATAGTGGTATGGGTCATTCATGCCGCCTATGATTGATATTTATGATTGAAATTGTTTTGAAATTATACACCTATAATAGTATCAAATAATGTGTTTTTAACGTACCAAGCATGCTTTGGCTGTTATAAGGTAAAAACCATATCCTCCGGCTTGCGTTGCATTCACTACAACAAAAACACCATATTACAACTTTAATTTTACGACGGTGGTAAAAGCACCGTTGTAATAAATGTTTTTTACAACTTTTTTCTAGAAAAGTTGTAATAAACTTATTTTTAACAACTGTGTTATTTTGACAGTTGTAATAAAAGCCTATCACAACTTTTATTTTTTGACTGTTGTAATATATGACTATATTTTAATATAATTAACAAATAATAATTAATATTTAATACATTTATATTGATTATTTATAATTAATAAATAATAATTACTATTAATAATCAATTATGAAGTAATAATTAAAAATCAATCCGTAATATTTAATACTTAACAATTAAGAAGAATAAAATAAAAATATAGTTAATATTACATAATTATATACTATTAAATAGTTAATAATTAAAATATAATAATTAATGCTAATCATGAATAATCAATGATTGCTATTAATAATTAAGAAGTAGAGATTAATAATTAAGAAGAAGAGATTAATAACTAAGATTATATTTAATAATTAATTTATAATAACGAACGATTAATAAGAAATCTTTAATAATTAAAAAGTAATACTTATTATTAGTATTTAATATTTAATAGTTATGGGTAATAATTAAATTTAACATCTAATATTTCAAAAAAAGTTTAAATTCTTATAGATAAAACTTATAGAATATTGAATTTTTCACAAATTAATTAAAAAAAATCAATGAACTAGAACTTTTATAAAATATCCAAAATTTCGAAAAACTAGTTAGTTTTTTTCTTTTTTTTCTTATGATAATTGAACCTTAAAATCGAAATGAATATTTAGATGACTTAAACAACGTGATTTATTGATTGTTGAAATTGGTTAAATGCTTCCTATAAGAAATAATACTATGTATAGTGCTGAAAACAATTGATATATAAGATGTAATCACATTAGTAAGTACCAATCAGATGAACATGAAAAAATAAATCGTTTGGCGGGCCTGCTTGAAAATTTTGGCGGCCATCCCTTGTATTTCACGAAGCTTTCCTGAACCCTGAATCTGGCCGCCACAATTTCATACCCAAATTTCACTAGGGTTCCGTCCTCCTTCCCCTATCTCCCTTCAATCCTTTCGCCTGCCCTATTTTCGTCCCTCCTCGGTCATGCTCGTCCTTTGCTATCCCCTATACCCCATCGTTCCCTAGCTTTCTCCTCTGTGGTACAGTTGCTCCACTTTCCAGATCTAGATCCAAGCCTTCATCTGCGTCCGCTGTCAGCTGTAGTACATGCTAGAGTCTCACCAGTGTAGATGCTAGAGTCTCACCAGTAGTAGATAGTGCTTCCGCTGTCAGCTCCTCAGGCTGTCCTCTTACTCATCTGCGTCCCCCTTTGTTGTGCCTCGTCTTTGCCCCTAAAAGCTGGTAAAATCTATTACTCATATGACTTAAGTATAGTCTTTTGGATTTAGATATCACTCATATATTGAAAGATAAGGTGACTGAGAGAGACTTTAAACCGGGTTTTTGGATGCTTATCCAAGTATTATTGGTTGCCAGTGTAGTGTAGATTGTAAGAAAGTCGATAAGAGTAAGAGGTTTATAGTGGAAATACTTGATCTTAATTTATCTCATGATCATGCTACAGACGCAAGTGAGAATAAGGGAAATTTTCTGCTTTATTTTTAGAAATCAGGAATTTTATTTTGTTTACAGTCAAATCATGAGACATTTTTGTTGAATGTGGTCAGTTTTTCTCAATTAGCACTAATTTGCCCATCTGAATTGAAATGGTTGATCCTGTATTGATGTTTGAATTGCGGCGTGCATGATAATTAGTGTTAGGTGATTGTTGACAACAAGCTGAAATTCTTGATGTTTGATTTGTGAATGTGCAGTAAATCTGCTTTTGGCTCTATGTGGTGCCCTCGGTTCATGCCGTGCAGAACGGTTCTTAAAGGTGTTAACAGTGCATAAGTTTTGAGGATAATGTTAGAGAGATGGATGTGCCCTTTGTTAGTAGCACAGTAATTCCCATTAGACTCTTGTTCTTGTGACGTTCTGACAGTGGCATACTTCTGGTGGTAGCGCACGCCTATTTTCTTCAATGCAGGAGCAGTTCAATTGGTTAGGTATATTGGTTTCTGAATGTAGCATATCATCGCTTGTGTACAGCTTCATGATCAGATATGTTGAACTTTAACACTCAATTCAGCTTCTAATGTATCGGTGCAGTATCTCTACCTTTAAGAGATTTCTTTGTTACACCTCGGTTCTGTATACTGTAATCGAAGACTGTTTCCTACCCTTGTGACCATGTAGAGTTTGGATGCAGTATCATGGTGCAACATTATAACAAACCCTTATGACCATGTAGTGATGGTGCAACAATATATTTAAGGGATCATCTTAGTTCGAATCTTTACTGTTACCTTAAAATATCTAAACTCAGGTATTCTCTTAGGTCTGCTTTATTTTTTGCTTCTCCTTATTGTAGTCCACCATTTATCGTAATGGCATCCGATTCTGACATTGGTGTTTCTGCTATTTTGTCTTTTATAAGGCTTGAGAATTATGGGTGTGACACTATTACAAGCTGATAAAAATGTGTATTATTCATGTCCCTTTTATATTGTGCAGGTGGTGTGTCTTGTGGTTGTGGGGATGTTGAGGAAGTGCAAAGATGAAGCAAGCTGATAGTTGAAGCAGAGTTTTTGGATGGTACTGATTTGTAATCAATATTTGTAATGAAGAATTGATATATTACTGTGATGATGTATAATTCATTAGTTTTGTATTTCGAATATTGTAATGACCCGGATTCTTACGGGTTAATTTTAAAATATTTAATATGGATTTAAATATTGAATTAAGTAAATAAATCAATTTTTATAGGGAGTTATTGATTTAAAAATCAATTTCAATTTAATATTGAAAATATTAAATTATCAGAATAAGAAAATGGATTTAGATTGAATTCAAAATTTTGATTTGAATTGAAAACAGTTCAAATGATTAATTGGAAAATTTATTTAAATTTATAACGATAATAATATTAATTTATTATCGAGGAAATAAATTGTTTCGAATTTAATTCATATTGATTTAAATAAATATCTTTCGCAGACGATCGAAATCAGACTTCGTGACCTATCCCAGTGTGTTCGGAATAGGGGTATTAACCTAGAATTGACAGTCGTTGGGTTCAGAAAGGAGTTCGGAGTCAAGAGTTACTTAAATTTTAAGAATACAGTTTTTTTTATTTTATTAAATTAAAATAAAAAAAAAATCAAAATTGGGTGGACCAAAACCAAACCCGTGGCACCCTTATTATCACAAACAAAATTCCAAACCCGTGCCTTGTTTAAACTCCACAAAAACAAAACATAACCGTGCTCCCCTTCATCACCACAAATCAAACAAATTTGTGCTTCTTCGATGACCACAAACACAAATCAAAAGCTTTAGTATAAATGGCCCCTACCCTCTCATTCCCTATCCCTTTCTGCTGTTGTTCGATTTCAAAATCGAATCAAGCTTTCCATTCGTTCCTCTTTCTCAAATCAAACCGGAAATGAAAATCGAAAAGGGAACCGCGATGTCCATTGCTAGCAAATTCGATGCCGTGGGAATCTAAAGCTTGTCAATGTTCTGGAGCACTTGCGAGTCCAGGAAGAAGAGGAAAAATCGAAATGGCTTATCGCAGTTTGATCCGCCAATCTCTGATGCTTGGCTCAAGTTGGATGCGCTTGCGATTGGGATGTGGCACAGTGGTTCCTGAAGAGGCCGACGCTGGTAATGATAAGACTGGGTGGCGTCTTCATAGGAGTGGTGCGATGTACTTGTGGAGGTTCGAACTCTGTTTTGGTGAGAATAGGGATACAGGATAACGTGAATGAAGGCTGCCGATTAAAATGGTTTATCTGGTTTGTGGTCTGGGTTGATGTGGAAAGATGATGTACAATGGTGATCAAATTTGCAGTGACTGATGGTGTTAGTGGTTGTCATTTAAGGAGTTCGTTCATTTAGGAAGAGAAAATAACAAGGATAAAGGTAACATTTAGTTATATAAAATTTAAATAAAGATGATTGATTTATTTATTTTAGTCAATGGATTTTAGGTTCAGTAAGGTGAAATTAAACTTTAATTCAAGTGATTGGTAAAGATTAAAGATACATACATACATACATATATATATATATATATATAAGTATAACACTTGTATACGTTGCACATGAAACTAGAATTTAACTAAACAAGTGAATTGAAATCGTTATTTGTAGATTCTAAAAATCTGGCGTGATGCTTGATTAAGGAAGGAAGGTGTAATATGATAAGTAAAATCAATGGTTGTAAGGAAGAAATTGTCTTGGATCAGTCAAGTGAAAATACTGTCTAGGTTATATTCAACAATGGTTGTTTCGACAAACAAAATCAGGTGAGTAAATCTCACTCTGTTTTATTTAGAATTATTTTTATCAGTTAAAAATAATTGTTTTGTTGATTGTTGGATGCTTTAAATATTTAATTATTGCTGTTAAAAATATATTAGTTATCTAGGATTGGTTGACTATTATATATATATATATATTGGGTTGATGATTGGTTGGATTCCCGCAGTCTCATTAGCGGATGCCCGCGGTTTCATAGCGGATGATTACCCTATACGCCCCACGCTATGATTAGTGGATGACCTTCATACCGCGATATCCTGCCTCGAAGCAGGATGGGTATTACTATGTTGACTAACGTCTGTGGATGCAGGAAAACAGGTTGGAGGAATCCAACTGGATTCCTCAAAATATATTATTTGTTGTTGTTTGTTTGATTTCATATATATATTCATATATGATGTGTAGAAAATCAAATGATTGAAAATTGGTTGATTTGATTGTTTAAAATATCCCTGGGTTTGAATATTGATCTATAGAAATATCGAAAAGGGTATTTGATATTTAAAAAGGGAATTCTATTTTTATAAATAGAATTTGAATTTTTAATAAAACTATAGAAAATATTAACTTGTTTTGAAGGTATATAAAACAAGTGATCGAATTTATAAACTTTGTTTATAAATGAAAGGATGGAATTTGAATCGAATTTATAAAGTTGTTTATAAATGAAAATATGGGATTTGAATCGAATTTATAAAGTTGTTTATAAATGAAAATATGGGATTTGAATCGAATTTATAAAGTTGTTTTTAAATGAAAATATGGGATTTGAATTGAATTTATAAACGTTGTTTATAAACGGAAAGGTGGGATTTGAATTGAAGTTATAAACGTTGTTTATAAATAAAAAGAGAATTCAAATGGACTTTGAATATAAGGAATTGAATATAGAATTTGAAAAGAGAATTTAAATAGACTTTGAATATAGAATTTGAAAAGAGAATTCAAATAGACTTTGAATATAGAATTTGAAAAGAGAATTCAAGTAGACTTTGAAAATAGAATTTGAATAATAGAATTCAAATGGAGTTTAACTATAGAATTTGAATATAGTAATTCAAATGGAATTTGAATATAGAAATTTAAATAGACTTTGAATATAGAATTTGAACTATAAATTTGATATAGAAATTCAAACGGACTTTTTATTATAGGATTTGAATAATAGAAGACAATAGAATTTGATATATAGAAATTGAATAATAGAAGCGAATTGGAGTTTGAATATAGAATTCAAATATTAAAAGGAGAAATAGACTAAAGAAATAATTAACAAATTGAGTTAAAACGATTGGTATAGTTAAAATAGATTGGACAGGTATAGACATACAGGAGACAGGTATGGAATAAAGTATAGAAGTGAAATAAATAGAATGCCCGACAAAAAGGTACGTATTTAATTTCCATATGAGATTTTATGCGCCGTATCGGCAAGCCGCTTGACTTTTTCTTTTTCTTTTTGAGATAAGAAGGACCGGGAAAGCTATTTGAAATTTCCCGATGCTCCCGGTACAAAGGAGGTTATGGCGAATTTTTCCGGGAATTTAAGGAGATAGAATATTTTTAAGATAATTTGATAGTTAGAAATCAACATATCAAATTATATAGAAGTCGATAAGGAAAAGAACTTAGAAATAGAATAGTATAATTAAAAAGGGAAGTATAAGAAAAAAATCTCGTAGGAATAGAAAGAGAAAATATATATGTGTTTAAAGGTGAATAATCAGTTGTATGGTATTGATTATTCGAGTAAGTAGTCTTGTCTGTTTTGACGTTAAATGTTATTCAGTCAAGGTCTGAGAGGTAATTATACCCCAACTTGGTTGATTTCATGATATACCGATAAGTAGCAAGATTCAGGCTCGAAGATCAATGTGAAATGAGAATTAGTTAAATACTGTATTTGGGTTGTTGTAACGATGTTTTACACAACATCTGTTTTAACCCAAATATGTGCAAAGCTTGGAAATAGAATAATGAATATTTCTAAAGCTAGAAATTTAAGGAAGGCGATATATGGAAATGTTTTCCAAATAACGTAAAAAGGGCAATATGGTTATTGAAAATATTTGGTAAACAAATATTTGATAAAGAAATAGAGAAGAGATTTAATTAATGGAATATTAATTAAAGGTTCAGTGATTTGTTGGATGTTTGGATGAACACTTGTTTTATTCGATAGTTAAATCATCGACTATCGAAACACTTGTTTTTATTCGATAGTTAAATCACAGACTATCGAAGTTTTGACCATCGTTGTCAATATGGAGAGACCGGTTGGATTATTATCCGAAGAACCACTCCATATCGGCAGTAGCGTGCGAATCAGATTATATAAAGATAATCGAAGACGGAGTAGAGTGCAAGGACTTTTTCTATTTATAGAAATTGTACCTTCAGTTCATCCTGTTCCTGGGTGACTTGTATGGATGAATGTCTGACAGAGTATTTCCAGAAAGGTCACGTACATTGATTTCTTCAACCGTACCAAGAGTGGAAGCGGAGGAGGAAACTTCTTTTAGCTGACACATAATGTACTGTTGTAGACATCAATTAGTGATTTTCGGTGGATCTGACGATGTGACATTCGAAGTGAATCTGGTGTGATGATAAAGCGTAGCTTCTAGCCTCAACATCCGGTAAATGACAGAAATCGGGCAAGCAGCATGGCTATGTAGGTCGCACCTATTAGGGTGTATAATCACCTGATCTAGAGTTTCATTTACTTCTAAAAATCTATTGTCGATGCTGTCCCATTCAGGAAACGGTTGCTGATCCCAACCGTTGGTGATATACTTTCGATACACTCAAGCGAAATGAGTGGTCGGTCATGTGTGGCTGAGTTGCAAGATGTTCTTGTTGAACTCGGTGTATTCTCCTCTAGAGATATACCAGCGGAAGGTGGTTCCATACCTTGTCATAGTTGGAAACCCATTACCCAATACGTGCTTGCGGTTTTGATTGTATATATATATGTGGAACGTGAAATGCAAGCGTTCCACTAGATTGTTATCTACTTGATTTAGACATTATTATAATATCAAAAGAGTTTTGATATAAAGATAAATCAAGTGTTTGGATTCTCATAAGGGAAAAACCCGTTCCGTGTTATACGGCGTGGTCTTATGAGATATCATTTAGTTTTCTGAAACTGTTTTAAACTGTTTACTCATACCAGTCCCATGACTGACCCGGAGTTTACTTTGTTGTTTTCCCTAAACTCTTGGGTGCCTAAATTTGTACGGGCAGTCAAGTAGTCGGGAATTTACAGATATACTGGAAGAGCTTGGAGCAGGAGGCTTCAGGATCATATAGCTATAGTTATTTCTGCTGTGTTGTAAGTGATGTACTTTGATATTGATGTATATTCAAGTACAGATGTATATTTCAAGTTATGTTATATATATTATATGTTATTCGTTCCGCTGTGAGATTCGTGTTACTCTGATGTTGTGTTCTTCTTCTTCTTCTATTCTAAGTTTCTATCTTATCTTTCCTCACCCTCTAATTTCTTTCACTAATTACCAGGATTTTTCGATGTTTTGGTTATCGACATCGAGCTTATGTCGATAACCAAAGTCGCTCAAAATCCGGGTCGTTACAGTTGGTATCAGAGCTTAAGTTAAGAATTACTTGGCTCTGTGGCGTGACTCGGTAGAGATAGGGTTAGTAATACCCTAGATTGAGTTTGAGTGTATATATATACGAGAGAGCGTATTTGTTATTTGATATAAAAACCGTTTTATATTGTGTTGACTAGTCTGTTGAGTGGATTATAAATTTTGGTCGAATCGTGGGATGCCACGATGTCGATAGGAGTTTATAAACACTTGAACAGAAGATTGGACACGATATTGTTTTTAAATAGTTAAGTTGATTGTTAGGATTATAATCGAATTAGATTATAAAACAGAAATAGTTATATATATAACCAATGGAATTTGTATATGAAATCAGATATACAAATGAGATGAATTAAAATTGAATTCCAACCAGAATTCAAAATTTAAAATCCTGGGAGTTTGGAAAATATTTTTCTAAATGGATCTTTGAAAGAAATAAAGCACTGAACTCATTCAGTAGCTGGGAAATAATTCTGATGATGGTCGCAACATCATCAGTGTTCACTTTTGAGTTTCTAAGTGATGAATTGCTGCCTTAGAAAAGTTTTGATGGAAATTTGTTTGGAAAGAAAACAAGTTGTTTGAAAATTCAAATGTTTTGAATTTGAGATAGATAAATATATGTATATATTTATATTACTTCAAAGGAATTTTGAAATGAGATTTGGAATATAGATTTCAAATAGAAGTAAATTAAAGGAATTTGAATATATATATAATTCAAATAGAAGTGAAATAGAATTTGAATTCAAAGGAATTCAAATGAGTTTGAATAAAGAAAATTCAAATAGAAATTGTATAAGAAAAATTGAAATAGAATTTGAATAGAAGAAATTCAAATAGAAATTGAATAGAAGGAAATTCAAATATAGAGTTTGAATAAAGAAATTCAAATGGAATTTGAATATTGTAGATGTAGAGGACTTGAATATTTGAAGAGAAATAGATCGGGAATATTATGTTGGAATGGATTGGATATATATTAAAAATATATCAGAATGGAGTTGAATTTATTATAAACAAAGTTAAAACGTTTATATTTGTAAATATAATTAAAACGAGCTCGTCGTAGCGCGACAGTTCGTAAATTGGCGATTCGAACTTCAATTTAGTATACAGAACTCAATTGAAGTCGGAATTCTTTGAAACAAGAATCGTCGGGACCGGTTGAACAATAGTTTTCTAATAAAAGAGAAAAATCTAGATTTCGTCGTATAGATTTTGAGTTATGTCAAAATCAAATTTTTAGAAAAGCAGCGCCAGAAACCATTAAAAACCACAATGGTTTATATATATAAGTAAAAGGATTTTTAAAGTAAATAAAACCCGAATGGCCATGAGGAAAATATAGACTTGAGTTATAAAATAAATATGAACTCCAGTGAAGTAAGTGAAATGATTTTTAAGACAAAAATCATATTTTAAATGGTTAAATAGAATTAACTAAATTGGTGAATAATTAGTTAAAGGGAATTTGAATCGAAATTGGGTTTTTGGATAAGTGAAAGAGATTGAGAATTTATATTCGAAATCGAATATATAACTCAAGTTGAAATTATAATTGGATTAGTTTATAATTAAGATTGACATATATTTGAACAAGTTATATTCAAATACGAAGGTGAAATAGGCAAAACGGTTAATTAGCAACTAGTTAATGGGAATGTGAATGATTTGAAATTAAATTAACTTAAGTAAGTTAAATGGATCGAAACGAATAAATTGAGTAAAATCATGTGAATGAAATATGAATTGGGGGTGATTAAAGGAAATATATTTGTAACACAAATACAAAGGAAGTTATGTGCAAACAAATAGAAGGAGAAATATTTGTAAAAACATTTGCAAATAGAATTTGAACAGGAAATATTTGTAAAACATTTACAAATAGATTCAATGGAAATATTTATTTGTTAAATAAATAGAATGTTATAGATGAGATATTTATTTGTTAAATAAATAGAATTTAATCAAAGGAATATTCAGAAGATGAATAGAAAATCGAAATCTGTTTTTAACGGATAAATAGAAAGGATTAATTTATAAATAACAGTATATAAATTAAATTAAATATTTATCATTTGATAAATGGAATATATAAGTCTGAGCTTATATAGAGAAGAGATATTGGTTTTTAACACCAATAGTTTAAAATAGAAGGGGTACACAACCCTTATATAAGTGAAGTAACGTTATTAAAGAGAACATGTATAGAGTGAAGAACCGTTACAAAAAGTAAATCTTTATAAATGAATAAACGTTATCCAATAGGAGTTATTCGAATAGGAGAAGTCGATTAGAGTTAGAATAAATCAATTAGAGTAAGAATTAACCAGTTAGAGTTAATCAGTTAGGGTTAATCCGTAGAGTTAGTTGAATATTAGTGATTCAATCAGAGTTTATCGAATATTTGTAATTCAAATTTAGAGTTAACCCGATAGAGTTAATTGAACATAGTAAATCAAATTAGAATTTAATTGAATGATAGTTATTCAATTAAAGTTGATCGAATATAGTACTGAGATAAAATTAGTCAAACATAGTTACTCAGGATAAGTTGCCATTTCGTACGACTGCTAGTGTAATTCGCAGGACTGCAGATAGCCTAGGCGGTCGGATGTTTCCTGGGGGAATCAGGCGTAACCATTGTGATCGCTGCGATCTAGAGTCAAGCAAATGAGTTAATCGAATATAGTTTATTCGAAGAAAGTAAAAGGAGTTATCGAATTTAGTTATTCGATGGAGTTAATCGATAAGAGTTAAATCCAATAGAGTTAATAGATAAGAGTAAATCGAATATAGTTTATTCGAAGAAAGGTTTTCGAATCTAGTTATTCGAAAGAGAAAATATCGAATATAGTTATTCGGAGGGAGGAGTTATCGAATAAGGATTTATTCGAAAGAGAGTTACGTAAGGAAGTTTGAAATGTTGAGTATCAACATAAATAAATATTGAAAAGATAAATGGGTTTGTAGCACTTTTTCTACCTTAGCAATTTCGAGGACGAAATTATTTTAAGTAGGGAAGATTGTAATGACCCGGATTCTTACGGGTTAATTTTAAAATATTTAATATGGATTTAAATATTGAATTAAGTAAATAAATCAATTTTTATAGGGAGTTATCGATTTAAAAATCAATTTCAATTTAATATTGAAAATATTAAATTATCAGAATAAGAAAATGGATTTAGATTGAATTCAAAATTTTGATTTGAATTGAAAACATTTCAAATGATTAATTGGAAAATTTATTTAAATTTATAATGATAATAATATTAATTTATTATCGAGGAAATAAATTGTTTCGAATTTAATTCATATTGATTTAAATAAATATCTTTCGCAGACGATTGATTTAGACTTCGTGACCTATCCCAGTGTGTTCGGAATAGGGGTATTAACCTAGAATTGACAGTCGTTGGGTTCAGAAAGGAGTTCGGAGTCAAGAGTTACTTAAATTTTAAGAATACAGTTTTTTTTATTTTATTAAATTAAAATAAAAAAAACATCAAAATTGGGTGGACCAAAACCAAACCCGTGGCACCCTTATTATCACAAACAAAATTCCAAACCCGTGCCTTGTTTAAACTCCACAAAAACAAAACATAACCGTGCTCCCCTTCATCACCACAAATCAAACAAATTTGTGCTTCTTCGATAACCACAAACACAAATCAAAAGCTTTAGTATAAATGGCCCCTACCCTCTCATTCCCTATCCCTTTCTGCTGTTGTTCGATTTCAAAATCGAATCAAGCTTTCCATTCGTTCCTCTTTCTCAAACCAAACCGGAAATGAAAATCGAAAAGGGAACCACGATTTCCATTGCTAGCAAATTCGATGTCGTGGGAATCTAAAGCTTGTCAATGTTCTGGAGCACTTGCGTGTCCAGGAAGAAGAGGAAAAATCGAAACGGCTTATCGCAGTTTGATCCGCCAATCTCTGATGCTTGGCTCAAGTTGGATGCGCTTGTGATTGGGATGTGGCACAGAGGTTTCTGAAGAGGCCGACGCTGGTAATGATAAGACTGGGTGGCGTCTTCATAGGAGTGGTGCGATGTACTTGTGGAGGTTCGAACTCTGTTTTGGTGAGAATAGGGATACAGGATAACGTGAATGAAGGCTGCCGATTAAAATGGTTTATCTGGTTTGTGGTCTGGGTTGATGTGGAAAGATGATGTACAGTGGTGATCAAATTTGCAGTGACTGATGGTGTTAGTGGTTGTCATTTAAGGAGTTCGTTCATTTAGGAAGAGAAAATAACAAGGATAAAGGTAACATTTAGTTATATAAAATTTAAATAAAGATGATTGATTTATTTATTTTAGTCAATGGATTTTAGGTTCAGTAAGGTGAAATTAAACTTTAATTCAAGTGATTGGTAAAGTTTAAAGATACATACATACATACATACATATATATATATATATAAGTATTACACTTGTATACGTTGCACATGAAACTAGAATTTAACTAAACAAGTGAATTGAAATCGTTATTTGCAGATTCTAAAAATCTGGCGTGATGCTTGATTAAGGAAGGAAGGTGTAATACGATAAGTAAAATCAATGGTTGTAAGGAAGAAATTGTCTTGGATCAGTCAAGTGAAAATACTGTCTAGGTTATATTCAACAATGGTTGTTTCGACAAACAAAATCAGGTGAGTAAATCTCACTCTGTTTTATTTAGAATTATTTTTATCAGTTAAAAATAATTGTTTTGTTGATTGTTGGATGCTTTAAATATTTAATTATTGCTATTAAAAATATATTAGTTATCTAGGATTGGTTGACTATTATATATATATATATATTGGGTTGATGATTGGTTGGATTCCCGCAGTCTCATTAGCGGATGCCCGCAGTTTCATAGCGGATGATTACCCTATACGCCCCACGCTATGATTAGTGGATGACCTTCATACCGCGATATCCTGCCTCGAAGCAGGATGGGTATTACTATGTTGACTAACGTCTGTGGATGGAGGAAAACAGGTTGGAGGAATCCAACTGGATTCCTCAAAATATATTATTTGTTGTTGTTTGTTTGATTTCATATATATATTCATATATGATGTGTAGAAAATCAAATGATTGAAAATTGGTTGATTTGATTGTTTAAAATATCCCTGGGTTTGAATATTGATCTATAGAAATATCGAAAAGGGTATTTGATATTTAAAAAGGGAATTCTATTTTTATAAATAGAATTTGAATTTTTAATAAAACTATAGAAAATATTAACTTGTTTTGAAGGTATATAAAACAAGTGTTCGAATTTATAAACTTTGTTTATAAATGAAAGGATGGAATTTGAATCGAATTTATAAAGTTGTTTATAAATGAAAATATGGGATTTGAATCGAATTTATAAAGTTGTTTATAAATGAAAATATGGGATTTGAATCGAATTTATAAAGTTGTTTTTAAATGAAAATATGGGATTTGAATTGAATTTATAAACGTTGTTTATAAATGGAAAGGTGGGATTTGAATTGAAGTTATAAACGTTGTTTATAAATAAAAAGAGAATTCAAATGGACTTTGAATATAAGGAATTGAATATTGAATTTGAAAAGAGAATTTAAATAGACTTTGAATATAGAATTTGAAAAGAGAATTCAAATAGACTTTGAATATAGAATTTGAAAAGAGAATTCAAGTAGACTTTGAAAATAGAATTTGAATAATAGAATTCAAATGGAGTTTAACTATAGAATTTGAATATAGTAATTCAAATGGAATTTGAATATAGAAATTTAAATAGACTTTGAATATAGAATTTGAACTATAAATTTGATATAGAAATTCAAACGGACTTTTTATTATAGGATTTGAATAATAGAAGACAATAGAATTTGATATATAGAAATTGAATAATAGAAGCGAATTGGAGTTTGAATATAGAATTCAAATATTAAAAGGAGAAATAGACTAAAGAAATAATTAACAAATTGAGTTAAAACGATTGGTATAGTTAAAATAGATTGGACATGTATAGACATACAGGAGACAGGTATGGAATAAAGTATAGAAGTGAAATAAATAGAATGCCCGACAAAAAGGTACGTATTTAATTTCCATATGAGATTTTATGCGCCGTATCGGCAAGCCGCTTGGCTTTTTCTTTTTCTTTTTTAGATAAGAAGGACCGGGAAAGCTATTTGAAATTTCCCGATGCTCCCGGTACAAAGGTGGTTATGGCGAATTTTTCCGGGAATTTAAGGAGATAGAATATTTTTAAGATAATTTGATAGTTAGAAATCAACATATCAAATTATATAGAAGTCGATAAGGAAACGAACTTAGAAATAGAATAGTATAATTAAAAAGGGAAGTATAAGAAAAAAATCTCGTAGGAATAGAAAGAGAAAATATATATGTGTTTAAAGGTGAATAATCAGTTTTATGGTATTGATTATTCGAGTAAGTAGTCTTGTCTGTTTTGACGTTAAATGTTATTCAGTCAAGGTCTGAGAGGTAATTATACCCCAACTTGGTTGATTTCATGATATACCGATAAGTAGCAAGATTCAGGCTCGAAGATCAATGTGAAATGAGAATTAGTTAAATACTGTATTTGGGTTGTCGTAACGATGTTTTACACAACATCTGTTTTAACCCAAATATGTGCAAAGCTTGGAAATAGAATAATGAATATTTCTAAAGCTAGAAATTTAAGGAAGGCGATATATGGAAATGTTTTCCAAATAACGTAAAAAGGGCAATATGGTTATTGAAAATATTTGGTAAACAAATATTTGATAAAGAAATAGAGAAGAGATTTAATTAATGGAATATTAATTAAAGGTTCAGTGATTTGTTGGATGTTTGGATGAACAATTGTTTTATTCGATAGTTAAATCATCGACTATCGAAACACTTGTTTTTATTCGATAGTTAAATCACAGACTATCGAAGTTTTGACCATCGTTGTCAATATGGAGAGACCGGTTGGATTATTATCCGAAGAACCACTCCATATCGGCAGTAGCGTGCGAATCATATTATATAAAGATAATCGAAGACGGAGTAGAGTGCAAGGACTTTTTCTATTTATAGAAATTGTACCTTCAGTTCATCCTGTTCCTGGGTGACTTGTATGGATGAATGTCTGAAAGAGTATTTCCAGAAAGGTCATGTACATTGATTTCTTCAACCGTACCAAGAGTGGAAGCGGAGGAGGAAACTTCTTTTAGCTGACACATAATGTACTGTTGTAGACGTCAATTAGTGATTTTCGATGGATCTGACGATGTGACATTCGAAGTGAATCTGGTGTGATGATAATGCGTAGCTTCTAGCCTCAACATCCGGTAAATGACAGAAATCGGGCAAGCAGCATGGCTATGTAGGTCGCACCTATTAGGGTGTATAATCACCTGATCTAGAGTTTCATTTACTTCTAAAAATCTATTGTCGATGCTGTCCCATTCAGGAAACGGTTGCTGATCCCAACCGTTGGTGATATACATTCGATACACTCAAGCGAAATGAGTGGTCGGTCATGTGTGGCTGAGTTGCAAGATGTTCTTGTTGAACTCGGTGTATTCTCCTCTAGAGATATACCAGCGGAAGGTGGTTCCATACCTTGTCATAGTTGGAAACCCATTACCCAATACGTGCTTGCGGTTTTGATTGTATATATATATGTGGAACGTGAGATGCAAGCGTTCCACTAGATTGTTATCTACTTGATTTAGACATTATTATAATATCAAAAGAGTTTTGATATAAAGATAAATCAAGTGTTTGGATTCTCATAAGGGAAAAACCCGTTCCGTGTTATACGGCGTGGTCTTATGAGATATCATTTAGTTTTCTGAAACTGTTTTAAACTGTTTACTCATACCAGTCCCATGACTGACCCGGAGTTTACTTTGTTGTTTTCCCTAAACTCTTGGGTGCCTAAATTTGTACGGGCAGTCAAGTAGTCGGGAATTTACAGATATACTGGAAGAGCTTGGAGCAGGAGGCTTCAGGATCATATAGCTATAGTTATTTCTGCTGTGTTGTAAGTGATGTACTTTGATATTGATGTATATTCAAGTACGTATGTATATTTCAAGTTATGTTATATATATTATATGTTATTCGTTCCGCTGTGAGATTCGTGTTACTCTGATGTTGTGTTCTTCTTCTTCTTCTATTCTAAGTTTCTATCTTATCTTTCCTCACCCTCTAATTTCTTTCACTAATTACCAGGATTTTTCGATGTTTTGGTTATCGACATCGAGCTTATGTCGATAACCAAAGTCGCTCAAAATCCGGGTCGTTACAAATATAAAGTTGTAATGTTTTTTTGTATGAATGGATCCGTTGCTTTGAATTTATATCAATTTGTTTTTTGTTTATTCAGCTTTTGTTGCATTTGCAAAATTTTTTTTTTTAAAACCCAAATTTCAATCACAACGGTGCATAACAGTTGTAATAGATTTTATTACAACGGTGCATAACTGTTGTAATAAAGTTTATTACGACGGTGGAAAAAAGTTGTAAAATATGCATATTACAACGGTGTTGCAACAGTGCAAAAAAGTTGTAAAAGATATTAGTCTATTACAACTTCTTAATACACGACGGTTTGCCCACCGTTGTAAAATGTATATTACAACGGTGTTCCACCGTTGTAATAGGGTCATTTTGTTGTAGTGATTGTGTGATGGGACCTGGGTCTTATAACAGCTTCATTTTTCTTTATTTAGCATTGCACTGTTTGTTTTATACACTGGTATTCTTGGAAGGAAACCCGTTCCGTGTCATACGGCGTGGTCCCTTGATTTACCGAACTTTAAAATAAAGATTAATAACTGTTTTAGTTCTCACACCAGTCACATGACTGACCTGGAGTTTATTGTTTTAACCTAAACTCTGGGTGCCCCTATTTTCTACACGGGCAGCTAGTAGTTTGGTTTTGCAGATTTATATTCACAGGATCCTGATTTACAGCTGGAACGATACTCGGAAAGCTCTGTATCCGTGTATTACTTCTAGTTGTGTGTTGTATTATTTTTCCGCTGCTATGTAATTTATTGTAATCTCTGATATTCATCGAGTGTATTTTATTCATTTATACTCTGTATATTCTTGTATCTGATGGGATTGTTGTAATATACAATGAAATGTTCTTCCGTCTGCGTTTTGTTTTGTCATGTTCTCAAACGATCAGGGGTTTTCGAACGGTGTTAGTCGGTTTAACGATCGATTCGGATCGAGCGAAATTCGTTGTCGTCATAGTTTGGTATCAGAGCTTTGGTTTACAGAGCTCGAGAACAAGACACATTAGAACCGAACCAAAGAATTCATCAGATATTGGATTAGTAATATCCAATTAGAATTACTCGTGAGAGATAGGATCAGTGGTATCCTAGAACGAGTGTGAAGAGTATATTTTTCAATTGAAAACAATTTTGTTTTAAAATTTAAATCGTTTTAAACGTATTTGAATATTTATTTTTTTTGAATTTGGACAATCGAGCATATAAAGATTTCGCGTATACGCATCATGAACGTATATTCGAAGTTTTAATATACTGGATGGATATAGAATCACACTCTAGTTGCCCGGGGATGATTCTGATAATGCTGCAGCGTTATCAGTATTTATTTTCGTGTTTCGAAGGTGTCATATCTATATATTTCCATTAGACTGGTGTGAGAACCAAAACTTATATAGATAGATATATTGTTGTGATTTGGCATCAAAACATGATTTTCTGTATATGTATCAAAATTATGAATTTGAAACGTTAATCCACTAATTGATTGATGTTTGTGTTGTTTGTTTATTTGTTGATAATGTTGAACCATTTAGCCTAATTGAACCGAATATCGAATTGTATTAAAAATTGGTCACATTTGCTTGCATACACATGTACTTACATTGAATAGGTCATAGCAAGGAGGCTAGAGCAGAGAAATAAAATTGTTTGCTCGACAAATAGGTACATGTTTACTATAACTTACTGTTTTGTTTGGGTGATGATGATTTTATGAGCCGATTGGCTAGTCGCTTGGCTTTTTCTTTTTCTTTTTGAGATCAGAGGGCCTGTATGGCAATTTCGGGATTTTCCCGGTGCTCCCGGTGCAGAGGAGGTTATGGCGAAATTTTTCGGAAATTTAGGGTGTTAGCCAAATTTTTGAAAAATTTGAAAAGTTCTTAGAAACTGAAAAGTTGAAGAACTTAAGCCATAACGAAAATAATGGAAGTTGAGTTGATTAGTTAAACAACTTTCGGCTTCGTTCCTTTTCGGGGACGAAAAGTTTTAAGTGGGGGAGATTGTAACAACCCAGAAAATACGAGCCAATTTAAAATTTTTATTTTAGCAATTTTAGCGAATTTTGAACATTCAAAATGAATTATTTTAAATAATATCGATGAGAAATTTATTTTGAATAGAATTAGAACGTATATAGTTATATACGTCGTCGTTAGAATATAAATAATTATATATAATTATAAAAGGAATTGAAAATGGCACGGTAGTTCGATAATTTGATTTCAAACTTCAATTGAATGTACCGAGTGCAAAATAAACCGAATTTTAACGAAACCAAAAATAATAGGATCTATTTGGGAATATCTTTCCAACGAATCCGAAAAATTGAAATTTCATAGCGGGGGTCAAAAGATATGTCCAGTTGAAAATTTAGAATAGTCGCTATGGAATTTCGGCCTTTAAAAAATAGCCATTTTGCAAACGACCTCGGATTTCGACGAAACCACTTTTGTTGGGCCCGTGATGTCAAGTTATTGCTAGATTCCAATTTTCATAATTTTTGAATTCAATATGTGAGCGTGGCAAAGGAAAACGTGTTTGACCAGTTTTAGTTGATTTTAATCGACTGGAAAATGGCCATTTTTCTAACATTCTCAGAATTCGACGAAACTAGTTTTGTTAGGACTGTATCGTCAATACAAAGCTAGAAAATATTTTTCGGGAAATTTTAGAGTTAGTGTGTGACCCCAGTAAATTGAAATGCGCGTTCAAATTCAATATATAGAGTTATATTTTG
This sequence comes from Allium sativum, assembly GCA_030737875.1. Lineage (NCBI taxonomy): Eukaryota > Viridiplantae > Streptophyta > Magnoliopsida > Asparagales > Amaryllidaceae > Allium > Allium sativum. Next base: position 843,342,700 of record CM060926.1, read on the forward strand.
ATTTTGACGAAAACTGATCGAAACAGTCGAATCAGCCTGCTAAACATATCCCATTGTGTTCAGAATGGGGGTAATTAGCTATGCACGACAGGCGGTGGGTCTCATTTCGAGGTCGAAAATAAAAGTTGCTTTTTGAAATTTAATAATTAAAATAATAATAATAAAATCCTTCTCTCTCATCCTCCCCATACCCTCCAGGCTCCCCCCCCCCCGTTCGATTTAATTTCAAACAGAGAAAAAAAAAGAAAGGGGGGACGCGATTCACGCCGCCGCCACCCTGATCGTTCGCCGCCGCCGCCAGGAGGCGCAGCGCCCCCCTGACCTCCCTCCTTCGCTTCTTCTCCTTCCCCGGCCTTCTTCTCCAATCACGCAACCGCGAGAACCCCTCCCCTCTGCTGCAACGCACCATCGTGCCCTCCTCCCTTCTCTGAAGAACCGACGACTCCCCCCCTCCTGCGACTGGCCAGCGAGGCCCCCCCCTATTCAACAACATAGTAAGTTTTTACTTTAAATTTTAAAAATAGTTTTTATATGTTAAAGTAATGATTTTTACGATGTTAAAGTATTGATTTTTATGATGTTAAAGGAATGATTTATATATGCGAAGAAAATATGATTTTTATATAAGGAGATTTAAAAAGAAAAGGCGATTTATATGTAAAGATATAATTTTTATTATAGTAAAAGGTTGAAGATATAATCTTTATTATGGTAGAAGGTTAAAAATATAATTTTTATATATGTATTGAATCAAAAATATGATTTTTACTTGTGTAGAGTATTAAAAATATGACCTTTATATAATAGAAGATATGAAAATACTATTTTTATATAAGTAGTGTATTGAAAATAAAATTTCTATATAATAGAGAATATAAAAATATCATCTTTATATATGTAACGAAATAAAAATCTGATTTTTATTATATAATGAAATAAAAATGCGATTTTTATAGTGATGAAATGAAAAGGCGAAATCTTTATATTTGAAAAGGTGAAATCTTTATATTTGAAAAAGCTAAAATCTTTATATTTGAAAAGGCGAGATCTTTATATTTGAAAAGGCGAAATCTTTATGTAGAGAATAACGTGATAAAAATATAACCTTTATTATACGAACACCGTTGTAAAAATAGAATTTTTATCTATATAGTAGCGGTGTAAAAATAGAATTTTCATCCATATGGCGTGATGATAAAAATATGATTTTTATATACATAGCAAGAATATAAAAATGTGATTTTTATATATGTAGTGGCTACGGACGACGAAATAGACAAAAGACGAGAACAACGATGACTTCTACATAAGAAGAGTCAAGGCGTTTGGATTAGCTAGTCAGTGAGAACTTTTCACTTTAAATTTCTTTTTCTAGTTATATATATATATATATACTAGGATGCAGACAGTGCTTAGCAGCACCCGACACCCGTCGTCCACAGACCATGGACGGCTTGTATGCTTGTTTGATGTGTTGTGAAATTTGTTTGTGTAGTTGATGTGAAATCGATAATAAAATGTAGATGGTTGAAATAAATTAATTATCGTTAAAAATATAATTTTTAACTTGAATGTGAATAAATAAATATTTATAAACAAATCGGCCGATTTGTTTATATACACTGACTTGACTGATATTGATTGGGTCGATAAATTTTACACATCGCCCAACTGCACAAATAAAATCTGTGTTTGTTGATTTGAAACCCCACACGGGTGTTGGGATGATATTTGGGTACACTAATCCCAATTATTTATTGTATGTCGATCGATTGGTCAACAGACTGCGTAAGCAATGATTATTTATATTTGATGCTTATGCAATTGTGTGGTGCACTTTGGATGATGGTTGATTGTGTATCGTTGCTATTATATACATGTGTTGTGTGGAACTCATATAATTAACGTTGTATGGTAATTGATTGGGCCTCATTCCAATCGGGAAAATAATGAATATTATAAAAGAAAATTCATGTGTTGAATATAAAAATAGTCATGTGTTGATGATATTTATCTGTTAAAACTATTCATGTGTTGAGTAAAATATTTTAACAATAAAATTTACATCTTTATCATATTTAAAATTAGAACTACTTTACGGTTGAAGTATAATTGAAAATCAAACGATAGATACCATAATTTTATAAAATATATTACATAAAAAAATAGTCGTGTGTTGACAGTACTCATGTGTGGAGATTAGTCGTGTGTTGAAAAAAAATATAGATTCATGTGTTGAATGGAATAAATATTCATTTGTTGAATAGAATAACGAATTATTGAAATATATAAAGCCGTGTTGATTAGAGTTGCTCTATTTTGACGTGAACGATATTTATATCGATTATATTCGTTTTTAAAATGAATATAGAAAGATTAGTGATTTCAAAATATAACGTTTTGAAAATATTATCATTTATATAATAATGATATAAAATGTTCAATTTTGACTTGGAACTGAATATAGGGTTGAAATGGTTTTGAAAACGAATTTAAAACGATTTATAGAATACGTTTTAGAAGGAAATCGACGAAATATATAATATAATATATATATATATATATTACATATAATGGCCTGAATAGAACGCGCCGCACCGCGGTAGTTCGCGAATTTCGACCATTGACTTCGAATTGACATTACGGGAGATCCGACCGTCGGATCCTCCTAAAACCGGAACCGTTGGGTTCGTATCGAAAAGAGCTTTCCAATGAATATTAGAAATTTGAAATCTAACGGATGGATTTGGAATTATGTCCAAATAGTATTTGGAAAAGGTCGCTGTAAGTGCAGTTCGATGGCCGTTGATGGAAATCGACTGTACGGGCCTTGATAAAATTATTAAAAATATCTATAATTTTTGTAAAATCGTAATATATGATTTGAAAAGAACTGGGATGAAAAACTCCACATTTGAAAGGATAAAAATATATTTTTATCGAGATGAACTAGTTTTGAACTAGAATTAAAATCGATTTATTTTTGAAATGAATAAATTGAATTTGAATTGGTTTTGAAAATAAACAGAATTTCCAATATATATAAAGTGGACTGGATTTGAATCGAAATTATCTTCAGAATATTTCGATGTTGGATTCCGTGATTATACAAATATTGTTATGGGAAGTTGAAAGATATATTTTATATCGTTATTTCCAATACGATATTTGTTGGTTTCAGAATTTGATATTGAATATAAGCCGGTATATTTTCTATTCAGAGCCTTGTATTTAATATCAAATGTGATTTGGGTTTATCGTGAATCGTGTTTTAGATGACATTGGTTCTTTAACCCAGTTAAAGACAGGATATTGATTTGGGGGAAAGATTAAAATGAAGTGGAGTTTTAATGAATCTTTAATTAGATTGAAATGTGAATTGATAATTTAAATTATCAAATCTGAAAAGTGATCGAGAATGGAGTATCACCAGTTTTGCTCCAAAGCGATAGTTAAATCATTAATTAGATTTGAACGTGAAATGGTAATTAATTTTACCGATAACACCGTGGTGTTAGATATGGAGTATAACCAGTTTTCTCCATGGGATAAATAGGGTGGAATTGGGAAATAAAATAAATAATTACTTCGGTGTGGTTCGCTAATCCCAACTAGTTTGGAAAACCATAATTTGGTTTGAAATGATATCCAAAGGAAGATTAAAGAATAAATTTAGAAGAATTTATCTTTGATAAAATTAATGGGAACCTATTCCCTAAGAATGTGATTTTGTGAATAAAAGAATATTTTGAATTGGAATGAGGCGTTTGTTGTGTTTGTGTAGCATTTGTTTATCATATACGTGGGTTATTCAGAAAGGCCGGGTTTATACCCATTCTGAATAACCGATTCGACGAGATGTCGAAGATGAAGACGGTGGTTGAAGACCAGAAGTCTTCACATCGTTTGGGTGATTACTGATGATCTCGATTGGGCTGTACACCCAAGACGAGGGAAACAGTTGGTGATCGTCTAGACGTACTTGGAGATCGATGGATATGTGAGGAAAGTGCCTCCGGTTTCGTTCAGACCCAGAACGAATTTGTAAGTGGATTGTGTGTCTGACATTGGATTTTATTCTGTGTTGATTGATCTCTATTAAATATACATCTGTTTGGCGGCGGAGAATTTATTCTCTTGCTTAACGCCCTTCTCTAAGACGTACGAGCTCAGAGGTTGTATATCGATGGACATCAGTCGCATGGAGTGAATTGCCAGTGTGGCACGCGTAAGTGGCAATTGATCAAGGCTTCTGTTGAAAAGAAAAGTCTTGTGGTTGATGATCAAAGCATGGTCTGTGTGACGTAGCTTTGTGTATAACGTGGATTCGCGAGCCTCACACCCCGGTGTGAGTCAAAAACGGGAGAAGGACCCAAGGAGTGCATGACGTTTCTTTCTAGCTATAGTGGTGTCAGTGACCTACCAGCCCTGACATTTATATATACTTTTCACCTGTGTGGTTGTTGGATACGAGGCGCCTCGGATATAGGTCTGTAAGGACCGGGAAACGTGTGTTCAGGAATAACTAATCCACAAAAGTAAGAGAGGACCAACCTTGGAGGTTCCAAAGGATCATAATGGGGTTCTGAGGCATTTGCTAGAGTGTCTCGAATCGGAGAGGAGCTTGCCCCTTGCCTCGACTCAAGACGGAAATCCAATTTCCAATACGTGATAATTCGTTTTTATTTGTAGAACCTAGTATGGCGACATAGTGGTATGGGTCATTCATGCCGCCTATGATTGATATTTATGATTTAAATTGTTTTGAAATTGTACACCTATAATAGTATCAAATAATGTGTTTTTAACGTATCAAGCAAGCTTTGGCTGTTATAAGGTAAAAACCCTATCCTCCGGCTTGCGTTGCATTGTGTGATGGGACCTGGGTCTTATAACAGCTTCATTTTTCTTTATTTAGCATTGCGCTATTTGTTTTATGCACTGGTATTCTTGGGAGGAAACCCGTTCCGTGTCATACGGCGTGGTCCCTTGATTTACCGAACTTTAAAATAAAGATTAATAACTGTTTTAGTTCTCACGCCAGTCACATGACTGACCTGGAGTTTATTGTTTTAACCTAAACTCTGGGTGTCCCTATTTTCTACACGGGCAACTAGTAGTTTGGTTTTGCAGATTTATATTCACAAGATCCTGATTTACAGCTGGAACGATACTCGGAAAGCTCTGTATCCGTGTATTACTTCTAGTTGTGTGTTGTATTATTTTTCCGCTGCTATGTAATTTATTGTAATCTCTGATATTCATCGAGTGTATTTTATTCATTTATACTCTGTATATTCTTGTATCTGATGGGATTGTTGTAATATACAATGAAATGTTCTTCCGTCTGCGTTCTATTTTGTCGTGTTCTCAAACGATCAGGGGTTTTCGAACGGTGTTAGCCGGTTTAACGATCGATTCGGATCGAGCGAAATTCGTTGTCGTCACAGATAAACATATAGCTAATTATTGGGACTAGTGTATGTCATATATCATCCCAATACCCGTGTGGGGTTTCAATCAACAAATAATGTATTTTATTTGTGCAGTTGGGCGATGTGTAAAATTTATCGTCCCAATCAATATTAGTCAAATGTGTGTACATAAACAAATCGTCCAATTTGTTTATAAATATTTATTTTATTCATGTACACTTTAAAAATTATATTTTTAACTATAAAATATTTATTTTCATTACACATCACACAATCAATTTTCACAACACATCAATCAAACAAACCAGTCATCCATGGTCTGTGGACGACGGGTGTTGGGTGCTGCCAAGCACCGTCTGCATCCTACTATATATTTTAAGTAGAAAATAAAATAAAAGTGAGAAGTTCTCACCGAGGGTTCCACTCCTCCATTCTTTATTTCTGAACGGTTTGAATTTTGATTCATTTCCAATTGGTCCTATCGCAATCTGTTTCACACGATTTTCATATTAAAAATCGTATTTTTGTTTCAACGCTACACACATAAAAATCATATTTTTATAACGGGGTTTATAGTATAAAAATCATATTTTTATACCGCTAACTTCATTGTAAAAATCCTATCCATATATCGCTATACATATAATAAAAATCGAATTTTTATTTCGATCCATGTATAAGAATTATAGCTTTATCACTTCGTTTGCATTATAATAAAAATCACATCTTTACATTGATAAAAATCCATCTTTACCTTGATAAAAATCCATCTTTACATTGATAAAAATACCTCCTTTTACATTGATAAAAATCCATCTTCACATTGATAAAAATCTCTCTTTTTACATTGATAAAAATCCATCTTTACATTGATAAAAATCCTAACTTTCTTAACTGAAAATCATAGCTTCAATATTTTTTTTTTGTTATGCAATTTCAATCCTACTTTATTTAACTATAAAAAAGAAAGCCGATTTTATTAAATAAAATAAAAACTTACAGTTGCTGGAATCTTGATCGGAGGGGGGATAATGGCGTCGGTGGTGGAGCAATGGAGGGGCTGCGGTGTCTGAGGCCAGCGGTGGCCTTGAGGAGGGGCGGCGAGGTCAAATCGAAAAGGGGCCAGCGGTTTTCGATCAATTAGTAGGGGGAGTCTCTCACGACTGGAGGAGGGGAGCGGGAGTGGAGAGAGGGCGTGCGAGGCAGTGGGCGATGACGATCTGGGAGGGCTCCGTCGATGCTCGCGGTTTTCTTTTTTTTTCTTTTTTTTCTTCAAAATCGAGTTTTTGAAAGGAGGAAGAGAAAGAAATGGGGGGGCAAATATAATAATATATTTTTATTTTATTTTAAATCCCAAAAAGTAACTTTAAATTTCGATCTTCAAACGAAACCCACCGCCTGTCATTCTTAGCTAATTACCCCCATTTGTAAAATGGCCATTTTCTGGTCGATCCAAATTGACTAAAACTGTCAAAACACGTTTTACTTCACCATGCTCACATTCTAATTCCAAAAATTATGAATTTTGTAATCTAGCAATAATTCAACATCCCAGATCCAACAAAAGTGGTTTCTTCGAAAGCGGAGGTTGTTTGCAAAATTTCCATTTTTAAGGGCCAAAATTCCATAGCGACTACCCTGAATTTTCAACTGGGCATAACTTTTTATCCCCGCTATGAAATTTTGATTTTTCGGATTCGTTGGAAAGATATTCTCAAATAGATTCTAATATTTGTGGTTTCGCTAAAATTCGGTTTATTTTGAATCCTGTACATTCATTTGAAATTTGAAATCAAAATTTCAAACTACCGCGCCATTTTCAATTCCTTTTATAATTAAAATTAAATATTTATATTCTAACGAAGATTCAAATAAATATATACATTCCAATTCTGTTCAAAATAAATTTCTCGTCGTCATTATTTAAAATAATTCATTTTAAATATTCATAATTCATTAAAATTGCTAAAATAAAAATTTTAAATTGGCTCAGATTTTCCGGGTTATTACAATCTCCCCCAATTAAAATCTTTTTTTCCTCGAAAAGGAATGGTGCTGAAAGTTGTTTTATAAACCAACTCAAATTTCATTATTTTCATTATGGCTTAGGTTCTTCGACTTTTCAGTTTCTAAGAACTTTTCAAATTTTTCAAAAATTTGGCTAACACCCTAAATTTTCAAAAAAATTCAACCATAACCTCCCCTGTACGGGAGCACCGGGAAAATCCTGAAATTGCCATATAGGCCTCTCCAATCCAAAAAGAAAAAGTAACAGCCAAGCACTAGCCAATCAGCTCACAAAATCATCAAAAACCCCCAAGAAATACAATAAACATGTACCTATTTGTCGGGAAAACAATTTTATTCCTCTGCTCTAGCATCTTTGCAATGACCTGTTCAATATATATGCATGTACATGTATGCAATTTCAAGAATTTTTCAATACAGTTCCATATTTGGTACAATTTGGTTATATGTACCCTTTTTTCAAATAATGGTTTTATTAGATAACAAATAATCATACAACACAATCATCGATCAATTAGTGAATTAACGTTTCAAATTCATAATTTTGACATATATCCAGAAAATCATGTTTTTGATGCCAATTTACAACAATAGCCCTATCTAGTTTTGGTTCTCACACCAGTCTAATGGAAATATATAAACACTCCACTTTCGAAACTTGAATACAAATGCCGATGACGTCGCGACATCATCAGAATCATCTCCGGGCGACTAGACTATGATTCTATATCTATTCAGCATATTAAAACTTCGAATACACGTGGATCAGACGTATATGCAAAATCTTTATATATTGGATTGTCCAAACTCAAAACAAATAAATATTCAAATACGTTGAACAAGTTTTAAATTTTCAAAACAATATTAGTTTTTATTTTTAAAATATACTCTTCACACTCGTTCTAGGATACTAGTGATCCCATCTCTAACGAGTCACTCTCATTGGATATTACTAATCCAATCTCTGATGGATTCTTTTGTTTGGTTCTAATGTGTCTTGTTCTCGAACTCTGTAAACCAAAGCTCTGATACCAAACTGAAACGACCCGAACTTCCTGTGAAGGAAAGAACGGAATGAATTGAGAACACGACGAATAAGAACACAAAAGAAGAATATTTCATTGCTTATTACAACAATTCCATTAGAATACAAGAATATACAGAGAATGAATAAATATTATACATCAGAAAAATATCAGAGATTTAAATTACATTACACAGCAGTGGAAAAAAAATACAAAGCACAACTGATAGAGATAAACGGATATAGAGCTTTCTGGATATCGTTCTAGCTGTAAATCAGGATCCTGTGAATATAAATCTGCAAAACCAAAACTGCTAGCTGCCTGTGGACGATAGGGGCACCCAGAGTTTAGGTTAAAACAATAAACTCCAGGTCAGTCATGTGACTGGTGTGAGAACTAAAACAGTTATTAATCTTTATTTTTAAAGTTTGGTAAATCGAGGGACCACGCCGTATAACACGGAACGGGTTTCCTCCCAAGAATACCAGTGCATAAACAAATAACGTAATGCTAAATAAAGAACAATGAAGCTATTATAAGACCCAGTTCCCATCACGCAATGCAACGCAAGCCGGAGGATAGGGTTTTACCTTATAATAGACAAATAATGCTTGATACGTGAAATTTCATATTTTATTATTACTATAAGTGTATAGTGTGAAAACAATTTCAATCATAAGTATCAATCATAGACGGCATGGGTACCATATATCATGTCGCCGATACTAGGCTCTACAATCAAAACCGCAAAATGTCGTATTGGAAGTTGGATTTCCATTTGTGAACCAAGGCAATGGATCATCCTTACCGCTTCGAGACGCTCTAGCCCGTGTCTCAGGATCAGAACGCATCAACCCTTGGATCTTCAGGGCCGGTCCACACGGAGTGGATTAAAATGCCTGAACAATGCGTTTCCCTGCCTTATGGGGCGTCAATGAGCCAAATGACTCCATCGGTCCCGGATTGACCGATATAACCAAGGCGCCTCGCTATCCATCATCCACATAAGTAAAATGCCAGGGTGTGTAAAACGCTGACACCACTCCTAGCTAAAAGGAAACGCATGCCCTTCCTACAGTCCTCTCCCATTTCTGGTCCACACCGGGGTGTGAGGCTCACGAATTAACGCTACACAAAGCTACGCTACAAAGGCCGTGCTTTGATCATCAACCACAAGACTCTGCTTTACAACAGAAACCTTGATCATTTGCATCTCAGCATGCCACACATGCAATTCACGCTATGCAACCGATGTATATCAATCACACAGAATGAAATCTGATGTCAGACACACATCCATTTACAAGTTTGTTCTGGGTCTGAACAAAACCAGAGGCACCTTATTCCTTCCCCATATGTCCAATACAATGGAGAGGCCCTCGCATATCCATCGATCTCCAAGTACGAACGGACGATCACCACTTATTACCTCGCCTTGGGTGTACAGCCCTATCAAGACATCAGTAATCATCCAAACGATGTGAAGGCCTCCGGTCTTCAACCATCGTCCTCATCCTCGACATATCGTCGAATCAGTTATTCAAAATGGGATAAACCCGGTCTTTCCGAATAACTCGCGTATATAATAAACAAGTGCTACAAAAACACAACATACGCCTTATTCCAATCCAGAATATTCATTTATTCAAATATTCTTATACTTCGGGAAAGGTTCCCATTAATTTTATCAAAGATAAATTCTTTAAATTTATTCTTTAATCTTCCTTTGGATATCATTTCAATCTAATTAAAGATGCATTAAAACTCCACTTGGTTTTAGTCTTCCCAAAAATCAATATTAACGATTGTTTAACTTGGGAAATCATATCCTGTCTTTAACAGGGTTAAAGAACCAATGTCCCTTAAAACACGGTTCACGATAAACCCGAAATCACATTCCATTCCATCAGCCTTTAACCGTAAATTAGCAAGTGATCAATCCCCTAAGTATTAAACCCAAAGGACGAAACCAACGTTAGATCAATACCCAGGAAACCATTCAACTTAACTAATCTTCGGTGTTAGTTTCTCATTTTCTTAACTCCGTTAGGTCTAAGAATAACATTATTAAAGATACCATTCACGACAACCCAAATCACATTCCATTAATTATGGAACTTCATAGAATACAAATCAATATATAATCAATATCAATTTCCATATCCGACCAATAATATAAATGGAATAACGGCAACGCCTCTTAAATTCCATACGTATTAATAGTCTTCCTCCATAGAAGTTCACTTTGATTATTATCAAACCAAGTTCCATTCAATTCCAATTTAATATATTAAATTGGAAAATGTTACCTTGGAAAATTCCTGTTAAATATAAATAAAAAGATTTATAAATCCCAAATCACATTCCACTATAAATCGGGTTAAAGAACGAATGTCGTTAAAAACCCAGTTCACAATAAACCCAATTCACATTACCCTCTAACCGTAAATTAGTTAAGAGAACAATCCCCTAAGTATTAACCCCGAAGGCTGAAACCAACATCAGATCAATACCCAGGAAACCATTCAACTTAACTAATCTCCAGTCAGTTTCTAATTTTCTTAACTCTATTCGGTTCAAGAACAGTATTACTAAAGATACCATTCACGACGAACCCAAAATCCAATTTGATATTAAATACAAGGCTCTGAATAGAAAATATATCGGCTTATATTCAATATCAAATTCTGAAACCAACAAATATCTTATTGGAAATAACGATATAAATATATCTTTCAAATTTCCATAACAATATCTGTATAATCACGAAATCCAACATCGAAATATTCCGAAGACAATTTCGATTCAAATCTATTTCCAATCTATATTTTGGAAATTCTGGTTATTTTTAAAACCATTTCAAATCCAATTTATTTATTTATAAAAATAAATATATTATTTTTCTAGTTAATAACTAGTTCATTTCGATAAAAATATATTTTTATCTTTTCAAATATGGGAATTTTCATCCCAATTCTTTCCAAATCATTTATTATGATTTTACACAAATTATTGATATTTTTAATAATTTTATCAAGGTTGTACAGTCGATTTCCATAAACGGCCATCGAACTGCACTTACAACGACCTTTTCCAAATTTGATTTGGACATAATTCCAAATCCAACCGTTAGATTTCAAATCTCTCATATTCGTTAGAAATCTCTTTTCGGTACGAACCCAATGGTTCCGGTTTTAGGAGAATCCGACGGTTGGATCTCCCGTAATATTCGTTCGAAGTCAATGGTCGAAATTCACGAACTGTCGCAGCGCGGCGCGTTCTATTCAGGCCATTATATTATATATATAATACATATAATATATACTTCATCGATTTCCATTTAAAACGTATTTTATAAATCGTTTTAAATTCGTTTTCAAAATGATTTCAACTTCATATTCAATTTCTACCCAAAATTGAATATTCCATATCATCGATATATAAATGATAATATTTTCAAAACATTATATTTTGAAATCAATTCCATTTTGATATTCATTATAGAATTGAATAAAATCGATATAAATATCGTTCACGTCAAAATGGCGTTATCTAATCAACACGGCTATATATATATTTAAATATATTCGTGTCCATCCCAAATCAGACATCAAAATCATATTTGATTCCTTTACTGAATATTATCTTTTAAATATTCCTTATTTTAAAATATTCATTCTTTCTAAACTGGAATCAGAACAGTCAATTACCATATAATGTTATTTATATGGATTTCATACACACATGTACACTACAACAATCAAACACAGTCAACCATCATCTAAAGTGCATTCTACACTACATAAGCATCAAATATCAATATTTAGCGCTTATAACAGTCTGTCAACCAATCGATTGACATACAGCTAATTATTGGGACTAGTATATGTCATATATCATCCCCCGTGTGGGGTTTCAATCAACAAATAATGAATTTTATTTGTGCAGTTGGGCGATGTGTAAAATTTATCGTCCCAATCAATATCCGTCAAATGTGTGTACATAAACAAATCGTCTGATTTGTTTATAAATATTTATTGTATTCATATACACGTTAAAAATTATATTTTTAACTATAAAATGTTTATTTTCATTACACATCACACAATCAACTTCACAACATATCATCAAACAAACAAGTCATCCATGGTCTGTGGACAACGGGTGTCGGGTGCTGCTAACCACCGTCTGCATCCTACTATATATTTTAACTAGAAAATAAAATAAAAGTGAGAAGTTCTCACCGAGGGTTCCACTCCTCCATTCTTTATTTCTAAACGGTTTTAATTTTGATTCATTTCCAATTGGTCCCATCGCAATCTATTTCACATGATTTTCATATTAAAAATCGTATTTTTGTTTCAACGCTACGTATATAAAAATCATATTTTTATAACGGGGTTTATAGTATAAAATTTTTATTTTTATACCGCTAACTTCATAATAAAAATCCTATCCTTATATCGCTATACATATAATAAAAATCACATTTTTATTTCGATCCATATATAAAAATTATAGTTTTATCACTTCGTTTGCATTATAAAAAAAATCACATCTTTACATTGATAAAGATCCATCTTTACCTTGATAAAAAATCCGTCTTTACATCGATAAAAATCCCTTCTTTTACATTGATAAAAATCCATCTTTACATTGATAAAAATACTAACTTCCTTAACTGAAAATCATAACTTTCATTTTTTTTGTTATGCAATTTCAATAATAAAATCCTACTTTATTTAACTATAAAAAAGAAAACTGATTTTATAAAAAAAAACTTACAGTCGCCGAAATCTTGATCGAAGGGGGGATAATAGCGTCAGTGGTGGAGCAAGGGAGGGGTGGCGGTGTCTCAGGCTAGCTGTGGCCTTGAGGAGGGGCGGCGAGGTCAAATCGAAAAGGGGGGCTGCGGTTTTCGATCGATTGGGGGGAGGCTCTCGCGACTGGAGGAGGGTAGCGGGAGTGGAGAGAGGGGGTGCGAGGAAGTGGGCGACGACGATCTGGGGGGGCTTTGTCGATGCTTGTGGTTTTCTTTTTTTTCTTTTTTTCCCTTCAAAATCGAGTTTTTGAACAGAGCAAGAGAAAGAAATGGGGAGGGGGCTATATATAATAATATATTTTTATATTATTTTAAATCCCAAAAAGTAACTTTAAATTTTGATCTCCAAACGAGACTCACCGTCTGTCGTCCCCAGCTAATTACCCCCATTCCGAACACAATGAGATATGTTTCGCAAGCCAATTCGACTGTTACGATCAGTCTCCACTGAAGATGAAATATAAATCATTATATTGAATTTTAATCGTGCATTTCAATTTATTGGGGTCACATACAAACTATAAAAATCCTAGAAAAATTATTTCTAGCTTCATATTGACGATACAGTCTTAACAAAACCAATTTCATCAAATTTGAAGACCGTTTGTAAAATGGCCATTTTCTGGTCGATCCAAATTGACTGAAACTGTCAAAACATGTTTTACTTCACCACGCTCACATTCTAATTCCAAAAATTATGAATTTTGGAATATAGCAATAATTCGACATCCCAGATCCAACAAAAGTAGTTTTGTCGAAAACGGAGGTCGTTTGCAAAATTTCCATTTTTAAGGGCCAAAATTCCACAGTGACTACCCTGAATTTTCAACTGGGCATAACTTTTTATCTCCGCTATGAAATTTGGATTTTTTGGATTCGTTGGAAAGATATTCTCAATTAAATTCTAATATTTGTGGTTTCGCTAAAATCCGGTTTATTTTGAATCTTGTACATTCATTTGAAATTTGAAATCGAAATTTCAAACTACCGCGCCATTTTCAATTCCTTTTATAATTGAAATAAAATATTTATATTCTAACTATGATTCAAATAAATATATATGTTCCAATTCTATTCAAAATAAACTTCTCGTCGTCATTATTTAAAATAATTCATTTTAAATATTCATAATTCATTAAAATTGCCAAAATAAAAATTTTAAATTGGCACATATTTTCCGGGTTATAACAGTTTATTTCACTCGCATTTTCAAATACTTTAATATTGATCTTCATGGAGAAGAATTTGTCCCTAGAAAACTGTTTGACGCATCAAACATTCATCTCATGCAAATTCCTCTCACTTTCAAACCTTATGAGACATTCGAGGCCAAACAAGCCAGATTGCAACAAGAACAAGAGACAATGGAAGTCGAAGAAGAAGAAGAGGCTTCTATGGAAAGTATTGAGTATCCAACTTCTAAGCGTATTTACAAAGATACAATTTTTCAAAATTAAGTATAAATCGTCAACAATTAAAATAAGCTTAACAAGAGACTTTCCAAAATATCCAAATTAATGGTCAAGATAGGAAGAAAACTTGGAATTTCATCTTCCTGATCATCATACGAAAATTAGGCCATCTATTTTAATCTGTCTTTGTATATTTCCTTGTGTTTGCTTTCGAATCTCGTATTTAAAGTGTGTCTTGATTAGTTTGATGTATTTGCTTTCTATCAAGTAATGAATGGAGTTTTTATTTATGATATTATTGTTTCTGTGTTTCTGGAAAAACTATAAAACTAATTAAATATAATAGAATAAAAAAGAATTCAAAACTTCAATTTTTTTAAATATATCACTATAGTATGTCGACATGACAAAAAGAGTATGTCAACATACAACTGACATATTTTCAAAATGTTTCAAACTTTAAAATTTAAATAACTACACATGTCCATTCAAAATCCAACGAATTCTAGACCCTATTTAAGTCTATCTCTTCCAGAAAACTTCATTATTCCATTACTCCTTCTTCCTTAATCATTTCTCATTAAATCCATGGCAAATCCTACCTATAATCTTAGTGAAAATCTAGAAGAAGCTATCAATTCTTTCAAAAATATTCTCTTTATCATTCTACGAAATCAGCGTCATCTCGACTTAAGTCAAATAAAGATGTTCGAACAACAAAAGAAGCATTTTTATGTAATGCGATGGCTAATCTCTTTGCTTTTCAGAGATTAAGATAATAATCTCGCAAAGGCTTCATCAACCAAAGAAGATGAAGATTGGGAAGTAATTAAGAAGGATCCTATTTTTGGAGAAGATGGTTGGGTTGAAGTTCCAAGAAATGTTTAATTATTCGATATGATTTGATTAATTTGTTTAAGTATTATAAAACATATGGTGTGGTGTGATTTGGATTCTATTGTTTGAAACATGTATATGTTAAGACATTTGATGTGATTTGATTTGGTTTGATTTGTATATATATTAGAAAAACTTATGTAATAATGGTACTTGGATTGGTTTGCATCATCATATTAGGTTTTATTATAAGTTTGAATAGATCAAGGTGGAGTATTTTTATTGGATAGTTACTTATGTTCTATTCAGGAAGTTATACAATTTAGGGGGAGTACCTTTAAGATTTCTTTTTGATAATGCCAAAGGGGGAGAAATAATAGAATATAGGCATAGTTTATTGGATTCTTACAGATAGGGGGAGTATTAGAAGGAACATCATCAACAGGTATATACAGGTATGATATTTTATAAACTAAGGTCGTCATCATCAAAAAAGGGGAGATTGTTGGAGAATGAAGTTTTGATGACAACAACCTTATTTCAATTATCATTGATTATAAAATATATACTAACACTTTTTGTATAGAATATATATATATATATATATATATATATGCAGGAATTATATAAAGGTAATATTACTGAAAACTCTACAGTTTTAAAGATAATAGAGATTCATAGATTAGAGAAATTTCAAGACTTATGAGTATTCAAGATGTCAAGAGTTCAAGATTAATATAGTTATAGAGTATAGATTCTGTAAGACTCTAAATAGCACTCCAGGTTCAAATTCTGATTTTCAATTCTATCCTCAAATCCTATCTATCTTATTTTCAATTCATTTTCCTTTCTTATTCTTTTTTTTTCAAACCATAAATTTTATATTTATATTCTTATACTTATATATTTATATAGTTTAAAATATAATAATGTTATAATTTTATAAATATATTTATATAGCTTAAATTTATGTTTTCATGTGTTTTCTATTATATAATATTAATTTACAACACTAGATTTTTACTCAAGAACTTCCAGAATTATTGTTATATCAAAACACTTGAAAATACTTTGAAATACAAAATTACACTAGGGTACGTCGACATACCAAAAACACCATGTAAACATATAGCTGTCACATTTTAAATTTTGAAAGGAAGTGTCTTTTCACTATTTGAAACGATTCAGAACCATTGCAACATTTCACACTATATAAAAAGGGGTTAAACTCGAATTTTTAATCATATCTTCTTCTTCACTTTCATTATATAATTATTATTAATCATTTTTTTGATTTCTACACTTATACTCTACCGAATTCAATTCCGTTTTGATCAAACTTCTTCTCTCTACACTCTCTTCTCATTTCTCTCTGAATCAAGTGCTGTTGAAGAGTTCTAGGGTTGTTTGTAATTGTTTGGGTTGAGTAAACGTTGTTTGGGTTGAATCAAGTAGGAATCGGTGTGTTCTTGTAGCCATGAAATCAAGGAAGTAGAAATCGGTGTTTCCTTGTAGCCGAGAAAATAAGGAAGTAGTAATCGGTGGTATCCATTGTAGCCGTGAAATCAAGGAGGTTGTACTTGACTATTGGAAATAGCAATAAAACTCTGTGCAATCCAGTGTTGTGTGGGACTGGACGTAGGACTAATCCAAACCAGTATAAAATCCGGTGTGTTCTTTCCTTTTCTGCATCTTTATTTATGTTTATTTTGTATTTGTGTTTAAATCTGTGTCTGTGATTGTGTTTGCAGTGTTTGATTCATCCCATAGTTTACATTGGTTTTAGATTTTGTTTAAATTCTAACAAACACTATTCACCCCCTCTAGTGTATGTTTTGCCTTAACGATCCTTTCTGCATTCCCTTATAATGCATTCGCGTATTTCAGCGATATGCCTAGGCTCGAAGGTTGTCTGGCTATAAAAACAAAACGGGGAAAAAGGGGAAGAAGAGAATAAGAATAGGCATAGCAAATAAAAACTGGCAAACTATGATAGAATTGGTCATACTAATAGAATAGGCATAGAGACATGATTAGGCAAACCAAATAATAGGCATACGGTGACATGATTAGGCAAACTAACAAAATAGGAATATTATGATTAGGCATATGAGATCTAAACAGTAAATTAGATATACAAGTAATGGAAGATCTGTTGTGATTCAGATTACTAACAGGCATAGGCTTAGATCCAAACTTATAAACATGTCAAGATTACATTTTAGGTCTTTATATCTAAAAATAACATTGACTCACTGTGATTGGATCCAAAGAACATGGAATGGATTGTAGATGTTGCAGCCTAGATCTTTGAATACGTATAAATTGTTGTTGAAGAAGAATAGGCTAGATCAGATTGAGTGGGGGCAACACCTCGTTGTCATCATTGATTTAGATGAATAAAACAATGGGATCAAGGTCCTTTATATAGCCTAGGGTCAACGAATCTGGTCAGAAAACAAGTCCGCATAGGCAGAACTGTATTTGCCCCGGATCTGGAGGGAGCGGTCGACATGGAGGTCAACATAGGTGTCGACACCCCTTTTGTGGTGTCGACCCATGGGTCGACACCCTTAGGGCTGGGGTCGACCCCTAATGGGCCGATTTCCCGCCTGTAACATCCCGTATTTTTACAGTATAATAATTAATTTATTTAATTATTTAAATAGTGATTTAGAGATTTAAATGATTGTTTAATTAAATAATATTGAATAATTAATTAATATAAATAATAGAATAATATATCAATTTTTGGAATTGTCAGAAATAGTTGAATTCGCAGTGTTGTGTGAATTGGATTATTTATAAGATTTAATTCAGTTTAGAATTGAATTATAATAATGAATATATTATTTAAACGAACGTTGAACATATTAATTATAATATACTTATAATCGATCTGGTGATGGCGTGGCAGTTCGTAATTTGACGATTCAAACTTTAAACGAATATGCAGAATCTGTTTTAAGTCAGATTTCTGTGAAACAAGAAACTTTCGGTTCTGGTGAAGTATATTTTTCTAATGGAAGAGAAAATTCGAGATTTCGTCGTGTAGATTGTCAGTTATGTCCAAATCAAATTTTCAGATAGTCGCTATGGAATCGTTTATAACCCATAAAGATAATTTAATTATTTTAAATTATTTATTTCGAATTTGGACGAGATATTTGAGTTGTAGCTATAATTTAATTTTTAGAATTTTACTGTAATTTTTATTTTGGAAAATAAGCACTTTTTTATTTTAAAGTGTTTTACACCCTATATCAACTCATTTGGGATATTAGAAGATAGTTTAACTTATTAATAATATTATATTTTTAGGACCATGGAGCATTGCTTGTCAAATAGGCACGTTTACTTCTGTCTATAGCAGACCGTATATCATATTGAATTTCGTATAATGAATCCTAAAACTTCAATTTCAAAATAGCGTATACCGAGCCACAACTAATCATAAACGTTTATATATATATATATATATATATAAGTCATATCCTACTTGAAGTATTAACATATATATTAGTATACTCCGCACGTCCTTTTGGGTGCCTTAACAACTAAGAAAAAAATAGTGTATCATACTGTTTACTAAATATGTAAGGAAACACCCTCTTGTCACAATCCTAGTATACTATTCCTACCTCCTACTCTCGTCATTTACGGATACAGTGGCTTACCTTCATTAAGCCTTAAGTATAGTATATAATAAACAAATATTTCCATTCCTCAGCATCTAAGTATTGACATATATATATATATATATATATATATATATATATTGTTGTACGTTGATATTTTCGGTTCCTTCACAACTAAGAAAAAAATCATCCAGCTATATATACGCACACGAGCTTCTTCCCAATCCCTTTTACCGCAAAGAAGATTCAAGCCATACTTATGGAAACTAGAATCCTAAGAAAACCCATTCTCAGTAAAAATAAAATATATGCTGTTACTTGCGAAGATAACAGGAATAAGAAGTTAAGTGGGAATATACAACAGCTTGAGTCCGCATTTTTCTTTGGGAAGATTGATATGGTGAGTGAGAGTATTGGAACATGGTTTAAAAGCATAAGAACGAAAAATACATAACGTAAAAGGAGGGGGAACTGGGCTTGCATGGTCGCATGGGAGAGCTCTCTGGTGTATGGACGTTAGCAGCATGATGGATTTGAATAGGCTCATGGAGATGTACAGGAGCTGCTGAAGCTTTAACGTTGGGATGAAGGAAACTATTGGAGGAGGCGGGTTTACTGGTTGCGTGGGATCCTAGGCCGCTACGGTGAAGTAGCTGTTGGCGATGAAAGACGTGAAGAAATGTGTAACGACACGGATTTCGCTCGGACCTAATCGATCGCTAAATCGACTAAGACCATTCGAATCCCACATACACTAACTCTGGGTATACAACACATTCGAACAAATAACAGAAGACTTTTATAAACATCATAATAATGTTACATCAGAGTACAGAATATCAGAGTATATCGAAATATAATACAATGGAAGATTAATTTTACAATAAATGTAATACAATGCTCAACGGAAATATAAACTACACAGCGGAAGACAGTAAATGCCTGGACATAGCTTAAAGCACCAATCCAGAATCCTGCTCAATACATCTGCAAAATAAAACTACTCGACTGCCCGTGTGGAAAATAGGGGCACCCGAGTTTGCAAGGGTAAAGCAAACTACAGGTCAGTCATTGGACTGGTGTGAGAAACTCTAAACAGTTATAACCTTATATAAATCATATGGCATATCAGGGACCACGCCACTAACGCGGAACGGGTTTACCCCCATGAATGCCAGTGCATAAACAATAATCAATAGAGAAATATGGATCTACTATGCATCAATCAACATGCAATATCCCAATCTACCCATTTAGATTAATCACCACACTAAGATTTTCCAAATCAATTCAATTTACAGAAATTATTCCTTTGGATTTTATTCCCGATTTCTTATTTCAAATCATTTGAAATACCTATCTAACTTTCTATATCATAGTAGATTTCACTTCGGGATCTCAAATCAAATCGTTTGGAAATATGAATTCCAAAACATAACAATGCATACAGACAAGTATGCAACCAAATATCATGATCCCCATCGACAAGGCAAAGGGTACGCACCTCGCAACTCGATATATAAATGTGCACCTACCCCCACATAGGAGCAGGCTACACCGACGATGCACCTCCCACAGATGGAGAGCATACACCGCCCTCTCACCCATACTTTTAGTCTCAGGGTCACCCGACTCTTTAGCCACATACTAAATCATTTCTTATCCCGAAGTAGGGAAAATCATTTCACAACATAATAATCACAAGTACTTTCAAAATATAGTACTTCACATCAGTAATTCACACATATGACCAGTCAATATTAATCACATAACCTTTGAGCTCGTACGTCTCAAAGAAGGGTGTTAAGCAAGAGAATAAATTCTCCGCCGCCAAACAGATACATCATTAATAGTAACTAATCGAATATGTGATGAACTACAATATAAAACCACAATACATTTCCAAATCATTTTAGAAATCATCGGGTCTAGGCCTCGAAATCCTTTCTGTTTTATAAAACATTTTTATAAAACATTCCCTATCCAAAATCGAGAATACATTTCTTTTCACTAAAGAAAAATATATCATTTCAAAATCATTCATTAAATTTGAAATGAACACAACATCGCTAAACACCTTATCGTCAAATCGTGAAGTGTTTCACAAGGTGTTAGCACACAGATATCTTTACCCAACCCAATGCTAAATGTAAAAGCATATTCTGCTCATAAACTGGTCGAGGACCATCCAAACAATCAATCAACCACAATCAATATCAACAACTAAGTAAATTTCGTTTAATCACATCATGTGTTTTGGTAAATTTAATCACCGCTCTAATTAAAGATTTATTCAAACCCCAATTGGTTTCATCTCTAAAATCATATCATATTGATTATTCTACTTTTTGGAAATTAATCCTGCTTTTGTGGGTTAAAGAACTAATGTCATTTAAATACAGTTCACGACAAACCCCAAATCCAATTTGATATTAAATACAAGGCTCTGAATAGAAAATATATCGGCTTATATTCAATATCAAATTCTGAAATCAACAAATATCGTATTGGAATAACGATATATATATCTTCCAAATTCCACCACAATATCCATGTAATCACGGAATACAATATCGAAATATTCCAAAGATAATTTCGATTCAAATCCATTCCAATTCATATATTGGAAATTCTGGTTATTTTTAAAACCATTTCAAATCCAATTTATTTATTCAAAAATATTGGATTAATTATTCTAGTTCAAAACTAGTTCATTTCGATAAAAATCTATTTTTATCCTTTCGAATGTGGAATTTTTCATCCCAGTTCTTTCCAATTCATATATTATGATTTTACACAAATTATTAATATTTTTAATAATTTTATCAAGGCCCGTACAGTCGGTTTTCAATAACGGCCACCGAACTACACTTACATCGACCTTTTCCAAATTTGATTTGGACATAATTCCAAATCAAACTGTTAGATTTCAAATTTCTAATATTAATTGGAAAGCTCTTTTCGATACGAACCCAACGGTTCCGGTTTCAGGAGAATCCGACGGTCGGATCTCCCGTAATGTCCGTTCGAAGTTAATGGTCGAAATTCGCGAACTGCCACAGCGCGGTGCGTTCTGTTCAGGCCATTATATTATATATATAATATATATTATATATATTTCATCGATTTCCTTTTAAAACATATTATATGAATCGTTTTAAATTCGTTTTCAAAACGCTTTCAACTTCATATTCAATTTCTAATCAAAATTGAATATTCCATATACACAAGTTTATACAGTGTATATATATGTTAAAAATTATATTTTTAACCAATCAACATTTATTTCATTCACACTTCATATATGTATTTTTCACTTCTTATATATATAATTCATTTCATATATACATTATTTTTCATTTCATAAATATATATATTTTTCCCGTTTCATATATATAATATTTTCACTTTCATATATATATATATATATATATAATGTTTTCACTTTCATATATATATATATATAATGTTTTCACTTTCATTCACATCGTATATGTATATTTCATTCACACCGTATATATATATTTCTCATTTCAATATATATATTATTCTCGTTTCAAATATATTCTATCTTCATTTCATATGTATTCTATCTTCATTTCAAAAATATATTTCGTTTTCACATTTCATATGTATATCATTTTCATTTTGAATATATATATTATTTCCATTTCATATATATTCATTTCAACTCAAATATATATATATATTCATTTGCAATATATACAATATTTTCATTTCAATTTCTCATCACAATCACAACATAGTACAATCAAGCAAGTCGTCCATGGTCTGTGGACGACGGGGAGCAGTTCATATATGCAGTTATACAATAAATAACTGTACAAAAAGAATTATAGCGAGAGAATTCTCACCTTGGGGATCCACTCCGCCGTTCTTTAATTAAACGGTTTGGGTTCTGTTCGCTACCCGTCGGTTCCATCGTCATCTGTTTCACACGATTTTTCTATTAAAAACCACATTTTCAATACAGTGCTATTTATTTAAAAATAACATTTTTAAATCATCGCTATTTCATATTTTTATTCTACGCTTCATATGCTAATTTTATTTTTATTCTACGCTTCATATATAAAAATTCCATTTTTATTCTACGCTATTTTTATATACAAATCATATTTTCATAACGATTTATATTTTTAAAATCACATTTTTACTATGCTTCTATATATTTATATAAATCATATTATTTTTTCTTTTAAAACCATGCTATTTTTATTTTTATAAAAACAGTGCTACCTATATTTTATAAGAACAATGCTACAAATCTATTTTTAAAACAAGGCAATATATATTTTAAAAACTATGCGAGATATATTTCATTTAAAAACAATGCAAATTTACCTATTTCAAAAACAATGCTATACATATATATTTTAAAGCAACCCTATTTATTTATTTTAAAACAATCATAGGATTTTATTTTTAAAACAAGTAAAGAGGCTTATTGTGTTCATCTTCCTTCAGGAAAATACGCTTCAGGGAAAACATGTATTCGAACCCATTGTCGACTAGGAGAAACCGGCCGCTGCTCTTGTTTTCCCCGTTGGTCTTCAACAAGAAAACGACGAAATAGCTCAGCCCCTGGGGCATCATTGCGCCACCGCCAGGCAGAGCTGGACCCCGATCGAAGAACGCCAGGAGATGCGCCGAAGCGCCTCCTTCCCCTGCTGGCCACCACGTCGGACTTAAAGTCCCTTCCCTCACCAGAAAGCCGATCGAGCTCCAAGCTTGGAGCCCAAAATCCAAATCAATTTCAGCACCAGAAAGGATCACAATCACATGAAATCAAAGATCTAACTTGGAGCTACCATTTTTGTTTAGGAAGTTTTGAAATTAGTTTGAGGATTTAGAAAAATCGGGGCATGTATTTTCGAGCATCCTGGACCTTCGATTAGCAAATGACGGCGGTTGTTTTAGGAACGAGGGTTTTACTTAGGGTTATGGGGAAAATTTGTTTATATATATTATATTAAATAATATTTTATTCAATCCTTATGAAATTTTACATTCGAACTCTAAACAAATCCCAACGATTGTCGTCCATAGCTAATTACCCCCATTCCGAACACAATGGGATATGTATCGTAAGCTGATTCGATTGTTTCGATTAGTTTTCATCAAAATCAAAATATAGATCTATATATTGATTTTAAACGTGCATTTCAATTTACTTGAGCCACGTACGGACTCTAAAAATTCCTGAAAAATATTTTCTAGCTTCGTATTGATGATTCGGTCTTAACAAAACTAATTTCGACAAATTCTGAGACCGTTTGAAAAATGGCCATTTTCCAGTCGATTAAAATCAATTGAAACTGGTCAAACGCATTTTCCTTTGCCACGCTCACATATTGATTTCAAAAATTATGAAAATTGGAATCTAGTAATAACTTGACATCACGGATCCAACAAAAGTGGTTTCATCGAAAATCGAGGTCGTTTGCAAAATTTCCATTTTTAAGGGTCAGAATTCCATAGTGACTATTCTGAATTTTCAACTGGACATATCTTTTGATTCCCGCTATGAAATTTTGATTTCTCGGATTCGTTGGAAAGATATTCCCAATTAGATTCTATTATTTTTGGTTTCGCTAAAATCCGGTTTATTTTGCATCCTATACATTCATTTGAACTTTGAAATCGAATTATCGAACTACCGCACCATTTTCAATTCTTTTTGTAATTATAAGTAATTATTTATATTCTAACGACGACATATATAAATATATACATTCGAATTCTATTCAAAATAAACTTCTCATCATTATTGTTTAAAATAAACCATTTTAAATAAGCAAAATTCATCGAAATTGCCAAAATAAATTTTTTAAACTGGCTCAAATTTCCGGGTTGTTTCAAAATGGGAATGGAAAGAGAATAGAAGTGGTTTCAGATGAAAGTGGAGAGTTGAAGGGGTTTTTACTGGAAAAGCTTGGTCATGGAAATAATTATAAAGGAGTAGCTCATAGTTTTTGGTAGTGGAAGAAGGCACCACTGTAGCACGTGGGTGGAAAGACCATAGAAGCACACAAGTGAATGGGAAGCTTTGGCAGTAGCATGAAGTCTGTAGCATGGTTTTAAAATAAGGAAGTTTGGCCATAGGTGCTGTTTAATACAGCGGGTCTGAGCAGCATTTCTTTTTGAGAAATGATGTACTGTTCACACGTGGCGTGTGTTATGGATCATGACATTTTGGTCCATCCGCTTAAAGTATTTCTTTTAGTCTTTTGAAGGTGATTTAAATTAGTATTTTTAATTTATTATTTAAATTTGTAAAAATCATATTTTTGTCATACGTGATCAGAATTAAGTGAAACAAGGTCCACTGGAATCGTATGGAGGATGGCTACACAATGTAACTGAGTGGGGGTGAATTGGAGCTCATTACAATTTATAGCGAAATAATTTGTCTGTTTGAATCAACCAACAGTTATCATTATTTAACGATGATCGTCCAAGGTGAGTAAAACTCACTAACTCTGCCAGTTTATATTTTTATAAATATAATCTAGTATTGATAAATAATGATTGATTGATGTGTGATGATTGTTTGGTTGAATTGCTGAATTAGTGGTTGAAATTGTAGATAACGATTTGTATATATATATATATATATATATCGTTAATCGAATATTGATTCTGTTTATCAGAATATTTCATATTAAAATGAAATTGATGTTATTTATATTTTTTAACATCTGTGGATGCAGGGAAACAGGTTGAAGGGATCCGACTGGATTCCTCAATATTTATAATACTGTTTATTTTCATATATTGTAATATATGATGTGATATAAGATCTGTGATTGATTATGATAACACTGGTCATTTTAGTTTGTATTTTAAATAATATTAGTGATACTAGAATGTATAAAAGGGAATTTTCAAAGTGTATATTGAAAATAAAATATTTATATAAAATGAAAAGGGTTTTAGAGAAGGAAATAATTATAAAATGAAAAGAATTTTATAAAAGGAAATATTTGGAAAATGAATAGAATTTTATAAAAAGAGAATTATACATTAGCGAAGTTTAGACCCGTGCTTCGCACACGGGTGAAACATGATACAAATTTAAAATAAATATTAAATGGAAATCTATTTTAACAATTAAATGGAAAAGATTAATTTAAAGTAGATTTAAAATAGAATCTGTTTTAACAAATAAACTGAGAAGATTAATTTATAAATAATGTTTTATAAATAAAATAAAATATTTACCATTTTATAAATGGTATATATAAGTCTGAAATTATATAGAGAAGTAAAATCGGTTTCAACATTGATATTTGAAATCGAATGTGAACTTAGCAGTGTAAATGGAGTTATAAATAAGATTTTTACGAATAGTCTATAAATAGAAGTATAAATAGAATTTGGAATTTGGATATTTTGTTTTATATATGAAATTAAACTGTTTTGATTATATAAAGATAATATTATTCACATTCTATGTGAAAAAATATATTAAAGTAAATATTTTGCAAATAAAATATTATAAAGGAATTTGGTGTTTGAATTAAGAGTTTAAATGGAATTACCAAAATTAGAAACTGGCTGGAAATTAGTTGAGTTGAATGGCTTTCTAGGTATCGATCTGTTGTTGGTTTCGGACTTCGAGGTTTATACTTGAGAAGTCTCATTCTCTTACTGGTTTACAGTTAGGGACTGATAGAGGTGGGAAGATATTGATGCGTGAATTAGAAATGGAAACGTTTTCCAAAGTTAATAACGTATATTTTCTAACTTTAGAAAATAAGGAATTTGTGAATATATGGAAATCTTAAATGGGAAATTGGGAAATTAAATGATGATTGATCGGTAAGATTTCCATTTGGGAATACGACCGTTTTTTATACACATGTTTTCCTTTGATAGTTAAATAACGGACTATCAAAGTTTTGACCATTTCTGTTGTCAACACGGAGAGACGGGGATCAGATTTATTATCTGAAAACCACTCCGTATGGGCATTATCATTTCGAATTAAGTATATCGAAGACAATTGAAGACGGAGTTTATGCAAGGTTTATTCTGGCGATCCTAGGTAGAAATTGCTTAAAATGGATTTACAGAACAATTGCTTCGGGTTGTCCAATCCCAGGACAACTTGAATGGACGAATGTCTGACAGAGTATATCTGGTAGATCACGTAAGTTGATCATTTCAAACATATTTACGTTCATGGCGGAGGAATTCATTTCTCTTAGCTTATACCCGTGGTATTTTTTGGGAAATCAATTTGTGATTTGATGGGTATGACGATGTGGCATTCAAAGTAAATAAAGGACTGATCTGTTAAAAGATACGTTATGACCTCAAGTCTCATCAACTGGGAAATGGCAAAAATCGGCCAGGCAGCATGGCTAAGTGGGTCGTACCCAATTTGGGTATATTTTCACCATCTAGAGAATATTCATATTTGTTACTTACTTTCAATTCTGTATCTCCCAGGAACGGTTATGTTGGTATACCAACTATAAGGTGACAATACATTCAGAACATTCAAGAGAAATGAATGGTTGGTTATGTGTGGCTAAGTTACAAGATGTTCTTGTTGAACTCCAGTGTATCTCTTCTAGAGTACACTGATCGAAAGGTGGTTCCATACCTTGTCATAGTTGGAATCCATTACCCAATAAAAGCCCGCGGTTTTTGATTGTATGTTATATATGTTGAGCGTGAGATGGAAGCGTTCTATTAGATTGCTATCTACTTGATTTAGACATTATTATAATATCATAAAATATCGATCTTAAGAAATATTTTGGGTTATCGTAAGGTAAAACCATCCGTATTTATGTGTGGATCGGTCTTCTTACGATTATTATTTCTTTTGAAAAGGATTTGGAAAAGTTAAACCAAGTGTTTGGAGTTTACTCACACCAGTCACATGACTGACCCAGAATTTATTTTGTTTTGTTTTCCCTAAACTCTTAGGTGCCCAATTTTGTATGGGCAGTCAAGTAGTCGGGATTTTACAGATACTTGGAGAGCCAGAGCAGGAGGCTTCAGGATTATATATCTATTGTTATTTCCGCTGTGTTGTAAGTGTTGTACTCTGATAATAGTGTTGTATACCGATACTGTTTTATTCCAAAGTTATGTTATATAATATATTTTATTCGTTCCGCTATGAGATTCGTGTTATTCTGATGTTGTTCTAGTTGTGTTCTTCTTCTTCCATTCTAATTTTCTATCTTATATATTCTGACCCGCTACTTCTTTCTATTAATGTTCCGGTATTTCCGACTTTTGAATAGTCGACATGATGTTGTGTGTCGATTTTCTAAATCGAAAATTCCCCGGGTCGTTACAGTGGTATCAGAGGTGAAGATTAAGTAATTACCTAGGCTCTATGGCGTAACTCAATCGAGATGGGGTTAGTAATACCCTAGATTGAGTTTGAGTGTATATATATGAGCGTGTATTTTTTATTTGATATAAAAATGGTTTTATATTGTAGGGATTTATTGGTTGAGCGGTTTATGAATTCTGGTCGATCAGTTTGATCCACTGTATCGGTAGGGGTTTATAAACACTCGAATACGATGAACCGACACACTATGTTTTGAAAAGAGGGTAGATGAAATAATTTTGCCCAAACTATATTTTGATATAAAAGATTGATATTGAAACGATTATAATATATTGGATATATTGGTTGTTATTATAATCAAATGAGATTATAAAAACTGAAATGGTTATAAATAACCTATTAAAATTCGTATAAGTGTTATGGAATGAATTAAATCTAAATTTAAATCGGAATTGGAATTAAAAAAATTTGGAAACTGGGAAAAGTGTTTGTAAATGGTTTTGGTTTAAATATAAGGAAATTTTAAAATCTTGGGAGATTTTAAATTGTTTTACGAGTATATTGAAGGATATTTTGAAATAATTTCAAAATGGAAATGATTAAAGAAATGGTTTTGAAAAGTGATATAGTATTGAACTCACTTCGGTCGTTGTAAAATAATTCCGATGATGACTGCGCAGCATCATCGGTGTTCATTTTCGAGTTCTAAGTGGCAAATTACTACCAAAGATACAGTTTCGAATTGTTTTGAGAAACAAGTTGTTTGAAATCCAAAAAGGAATATTTGGTTTTAGAAAAGCAAAGCTGTTTAAAATTCCCAGGGAAAGATTGTTTGAATTAAATCCAAATTGAATTAAAGCCAGTTAAGTGGAAATGGAATTGAAATAGAATGATATCGAGAAAAATTGGATTCTTGAATAAAGTTGGACCCATGTGAATTGAGTTGATTTTTGTAATAAAAATCAGATTTTGTATTTTGGGATATGGATAACTAATTAGAGAAAATAATTAGTAAATGAAATATGTGGATGGAACTTAACGAGATTAAGTAAGTTGAATTGATGAGTTAGGAGTTTGGAATCAAGAATGGAACTTTGATTTGAAATGGAAATTGGCTTGGATAAGCGAATTGTTGGGTTTGAGGATAAAAACTGATTGGAGTTTGATTGGGATGATATTGGTATATGTTGAATTGATAGCAGATGGAAGGGATATAATGATATGCCCGGCAAAAAGGTACATGTTTATTTTTATGAGAGATTGGTGATGTTATGAGCCGAATTGGCAAGCCGCTTGGCCGTCTGATTATCTTTGGATTGGAGAAGGCCTAGAGAGGTGAGTTGTAGTTGTACCGACTGAGCCGTACAATGGAAATGTTGGCAAAATTTTTCGAAATTTTAAGGTGTTAGAAATTTTTCGAAATTTTTGAAAATTTTCGTTAGCCGAAATTAATTAATATTTTTATTCAAATTAATTAATTTAGTTGAAAATGAAAATTAGAAGTAAACAAATAATTTTTAACCCAGTTAATAGGGCTTGTTTTCTACCATAGCAATTTCGAGGACGAAATTATTTTAAGGGGGAAAGAATGTAATGTCCCGTATTTTTGCGGTATAATAATTAATTTGTTTAATTATTTAAATAGTGATTTAGAATTTAAATGATTGTTTAATTAAATAATATTGAGTATTTAATTAATATAAATAATAGAATAATATATCAATTTTTGGAATTGACGAAAATAGTGGAATTCACAATATTGTGTGAATTGGATTATTTATAAGATTTAATTCAGTTTAGAATTGAATTACAATAACGAATATATTATTTAAACAAACGTTGAACGTATTAATTATAATATAATTATAATCGAGCCCGTGATGGCGCAACAGTTTGTAACTTTAAACGAATATACAGAATCCGTTTTAAGTCGGATTTCTGTGAAACAAGAAATGTTCGGAGCTGGTGAAGTATATTTTTCTAATGGAAGAGAAAAATCAAGATTTTGTCATGTATATTGTCAGTTATGTCCAAATCAAATTTTCAGATAGTCGTTATGGAATCGTTTAACAATAATTTAATTATTTTAAATTATTTATTTCGAATTTAGATGAGATATTTGAGATGTAGCTATAATTTAATTTTTAGAATTTTCCATAATTTTTATTTTGGAAAATAAGCACTTTTTTATTTTAAAGTGTTTTACACCCTATATCATCTCATTTGGGATATCAGAAGATAGGTTAACTTATCTATAATATTATATTTTGGGGACCATGGGCCATTTCTTGTCAAACCGGTACGTTTACTTCTGTCTATACCAGACCATATAACATATTGAATTTCATATAATGTAGTCCGTAAAACTTCAATTTCAAAACAACGCATACCATGCCAAACTAATCATAAACGTTTATACATATAAGTCATATCCTACTTGAAGTATTAACATCTATATTAGAATACTACGCACGTCCTTTTGGGTGCCTTAACAACTAAGAAAAATATAGTGTATCATACTATTTACTGAATATGCAAGGAAACACCCTCTTGTCACAATCCTAGTATATATACTATTCCTACCTCCTACTCTCGTTATTTACGGATACAGTGGCTTACCTTCCTTAAGCCTTAAGTATAGTATATAATAAATCAATATTTCCCTTCCTTAGCATCTAAGTATTGACATATATATATATATTATTGTACGTTGATATTTTCGGTTCCTTTGCAACTAAGAAAAAAAATCATCCAGCTATATACACACACACGAGCTTCTTCCCAATCCCTTTTACCGCAAAGAAGATTCAAGCCATATTTATGGCTACTAAAATCCAAAGAAAACCCGTACTCAGTAAAAATAAAATATATGTCGTTATTCGCGAAGATTACTGGAATAAGAAGTTAAGTGGGAATACACAGCAGCTTGAGTCCGCATTTTTCTTTGGGAAGATTGATATGGCGAGAGAGAGTACTGGAGTATGGTTTAAAAACAGAAGAACAAAAAATACATAACGTAAAAGGAGGGGGACCTGGGCTTGCATGGCCGCATGGGAGAGCTTCTTGTGTATGGACGTTAGCAGCATGATGGATTTGAATGGGCTCATGGAGATGTACAGGAGCCACTGAAGCTTTAACGTTGGGATAAAGGAAACTATTGGAGGAGGCAGATTTACTGGTTGCGTGGGATCCTGGAAGGTTATGGCGAAGTAGCTGTTGGCGATGAAAGATGTGAAGCAATGGGCATGGAAGAGAACAGAAGTGGTTTCAGACGGAAGTTGAGAGTTGAAGGGGTGTCTGCTGGAAAAGCTTGGTCATGGAAATAATTATAAAGGAGCAGCTCGCGGTTTTTGGTAGTGGAAGAAGGCACCACTGTAGCACGCGGGTGGGAAGACCATAGAAGCGCACAAGTGAATAGGAAGCTTTGGCAGTAGCATGAAGTCTGTAGCATGGTTTTAAAAGGAGGAAGATTAGCCATAGGTGTTGTGTTATACAGCGGGTCCGAGCGGCATTTCTTTTTGAGAAATGATGTACTGTTCACACATGGCGTGTGTTATGGATCATGACATCTTGGTCGATCCACATAAAGTATTTCTTTTAGTCTTGTGAAGGTGATTTAAATTAGTATTTTTAATTTATTATTTAAATAATAACCGTAATATATATATCTTGTAAAAATCGTATTTTTGTCATACGTGATCAGAATTAGGTGAAACAAGATCCATTGGAATCGTATGGAGGACGACTACACAATGGAACTAACTGAGAGTGAATTGGAGTTCGTTACAATTTATAGCGAAATAATTTGTCTGTCTGAACCAACCGACAGTTATCGTTATTTAACGATGATCGTCCAAGGTAAGTAAAACTCATTAACTCTGCCAGTTTATATTTTTATAAATATAATCTAGTATTGATAAATAATGATTAATTGTTGTGTGATGATTGTTTGGTTGAATTGCTGATTTAGTGGTTGAAATTAAAGATAACGATATATATATATCGTTAATCAAATATTGATTCTATTTATCAGAATATTTCATATTAAAATGAAATCAATGTTATTTATATTGTTTAACATTTGTGGATGTAAGGAAATAGGTTGGAGGGATCCAATTGGATTCCTCAATATTTATAATACTGTTTGTTTTCATATATTGGTATATATGATGTGATATAAGATATGTGATTGATTATGATGACACTGGTCATTTTAGTTGGTATTTTAAATAACATAAGTGATACTGGAATGTATAAAAGGGAATTTTCAAAGCGTATATTGAAAATAATATATTTACATAAAATGAAAAGGGTTTTAGAAAAGGAAATAATTATAAAATGAAAAGAATGTTATAAAAGGAAATATTTGGAAAATAAATATAATTTTATAAAAAGAGAATTGTACATTAGAAAGGTTTAGACCCGTGCTTCGCACACGGGTGTAACATGATATGATTTAAGATAAATATTAAATGGAAATCTATTTTAATAGTTAAATGGAAAAGATTAATTTAAAGTAGATTTTAAATAGAATTTGTTTTAACAGATAAACTGAGAAGATTAATTTATAAATAATGTTTTATAAATTAAATAAAATATTTACCATTTGATAAATGGGATATATAAGTCTGAAATTATATAGAGAAGTAAAATCGGTTTCAACACTGATATTTGAAATCGAAAGTGAACTTAGAAGTGTAAAGGGAGTTATAAATAAGATTTTTACGAATAGTCTATAAAAAGAAGTATAAATAGAATTTGGAATTTGGATATTTGGTTTTAAATACGAAATCAAACTGTTTTGATTATATAAAGATAATATTATTCACATTCTATGTGATAAATTAGATTAAAGTAAATATTTTGCAAATAATATATTATAAAGGAATTAAGGGTTTGAATTAGGAATTTAAATGGAATTACTGAAATTAGAAACTAACTGGAAATTAGTTGGGTTGAATGGCTTTCTGGGTATCGATCTGATGTTAGTTTCGGCCCTCGGGGTTTATAATTGGGAAGTTGTTCTCTTACTAGTTTATAGTTAGAGACTGATAGAGGTGGGAAGATATTGATGCGTGAATCAGAAATGGAAACGTTTCCAAAGTTTATAACGTATATTTTCTAACTTTAGAAAATAAGGAATTTATGAATATATGGAAATGATAAATGGGAAATTGTGAAATGAAATTATGATTGATCGGTAAGATTTCCATTTGGGAATACGACCATTGTTTATACACATGTTTTCCTTTGATAGTTAAATAACCGACTATCAAAGTGTTGACCATTTCCATTGTCAATACGGAGAGACTGGGATCAGATTTGTTATCTGAAAACCACTCTATATGGGCATTATCGTTTCGAATCAAATATATCGAAGACAATTGAAGACGGAGTTTATGCAAGGTTTATTCTGGCGATCCTAGGTAGAAATTGCTTAAGATGGATTTACAGAATAATTCCTTCGAGTTGTCCAGTCCTAGGACAACTTGAATGGAGGAATGTCTGACAGAGTATGTCCAGTAGATCACGTAAGTTGATCGTTTCAAACGTATTTACGTTGGTGGCGGAGGAATTCGTTTCTCTTAGCTTATACCCTTGGTATTTTTTGGGAAATCAATTTGTGATTTGATGGGTATAACGATGTGGCATTCAAAGTAAATGAAGGAGTGATCTGTTAAAAGATACGTTATGACCTCAAGCCTCATCAAAAGGGAAATGAAAAAAATCGGGCAGGCAACATGGCTACGTGGGTCGCACCCAATTTGGGTATATTGTCACCATCTAGAGAATATTCATATTTGTTACTTCTTTCAATTCTGTATCTCCCGGGAATGGTTATGTTGGTATACCAACTGTAAGGTGACAATATATTCGGAACATTCAAGTGAAATGAATGGCAAGTTATGTGTGGCTGAGTTACAAGATGTTCTTGTTGAACTCCAGTGTATCGCTTCTAGAGTACACTGATCGGAAGGTGGTTCCATACCTTGTCATAGTTGGAATCCATTACCCAATCTGAGCCCGCGGTTTTTGATTGTATATTATATATGTAGAGCGTGAGATGAAAGCGTTCTATTAGATTGCTATCTACTTGATTTAGACATTATTATAATATCATAAAATATTGATCTTAAGAAATATTTTGGGTTATCGTAAGATAAAAACCATCCGTATTTATGTGTGGATCGGTCTTACGATTATCATTGCTTTTGAAAAGGATTTGGAAAAGTTAGACCAAGAATACGGGAAGAAACGGGTAGAAACTCGTCTAACTGTCGCCTCCCGTTCACCTCTACTTCCTCTAGCATACTCGGCTCAACTACTTCTGCGGTATAATGCAAGAATTTTCATAAATGAGAAACGTGAAAACATCATAAATGCCGGACAGTCTCTCTGGTAGCATTACTCTATAGGCCATTTGGCCAATCCTTTGTGTTATGGGAAATGGTCCTACAAACCTTGGTGCCAATTTTCTTACAGATCCAAAACGAATTGCATTCCTCAAAGGTGACACCTTGATGAAAACCATGTCTCCTACCTCAAACTAAATATCAGTCCTTCTCCTATCTGCGTTGGACTTCTGCCTTTCTTGAGCTGTCTTCATACGTTTTCGAATTAGATCAATCTTTTTGAAGTTTTTCTAACCATCTCTGGTCCATGTAGAAGCCTTTATGTAGATTCCCACCAACAAGTCTATGATCTACAGGGTCGTCCGCACAATTCTTCGAAGGGTGCCATGCCAATACTAGCCTAGTAACTGTTGTTATAGGCGAACTTTACTAAAAAAGGATGCTCTTCCCAAGTCCCTCCGAAGTCTAGGATACATAGGCTTAAAAGATCCTCAAGGGATCTATTTACCCTTTTCGTCTGTCCATCATTCTGAGGGTGATAAGTGGTGCTCAAACACAACTGTGTACCTAATGTTTCATGCAAGCTACTCCAAAGCTCACTGGTAAATATGGGGTCACGATCACTCATAATACGGGATGGTACTCCATGCAGACGGAAGATAAACTGCTGCCAACCATGCTACCGTCCACTTACTTTTAACAGGGATGAAATGAGCGCTCTTAGTAAGCCTGTCAACTGCAACCCAAATATTGGTGTTGCCTTTCCTTGATATAGGCAAACAATGAATGAAATCCATAGAGACGATCTCCTACTTCCACTATGGGACTTCCAAAGGATGAAGTAAACCACCAGCCTTCTTTTGCTCAACCTTGAATTGCTGACAAATCAAACATCAAGAAACAAACTCTACCACATTTTTTTATCCCAGCTCAAAAGAAAACCCACTTCATATCTCTATACATCTTATCATTGCTTGGATGAATAGTCATCTTAGAATGATAGGCTTCCTCAAGGACTGTCTTCAACAAACTCCTAACCCGGGGAACACAAAGCCTTTCATCTCATTGCAACCACCCCATATCGTCCGTGGAGTATCTACTGAGGTGACTAGAAGTCTCCCCTCTATTGAGTCTATCCAAGATATTTGCTAGTTATAGGTCCTCTCCCTGCAAAGTCCCTATCTGGTCCAATAGAGTAGGTCGCACCTCTAGTGATGCCAACAAACCAAGTGTAAATTCGGTGGAGGGTCTAAAATCAAAAGTCTATAGAAACTCCAAGATTTTCCTCTCTAAAAACAGAGGACTCAAAGTCACCCTTTGCCTACTCAATGCGTTTGCTACCACATTACCCTTGCCAGGGTTATAAGCAATCTCAAAATCATAGGACGCTAGGAACTCCATCCATCTTTGTTGCCTTAAATTAAGTTCCTTCTACAAGAACAAGTACTTGAGAGATTTATGATCAGTGTACAACTCGAACCTCTCTCCAAGTAGATGATGCTGCCAAGTTTTAAGCGTGAATACTATTGCAGTTAATTATAAGTCATGGGTAGGGTAGTTGTTCTTATGAACTCTTAGTTGTCTACCTCCATAACATACTACCTTTCCTTCTTGCATCAGAACTGCACAAAGCCATGTACCACATGCATCGGTGAATACTGTGAAAAATTTGTTCCCGTCAGACAAAGTCAAGACTGGGGCTGTTGTCAAAGCTCTCTTCAACCACTGAAAAGCATCGTCATAATCTATATCCTAAGAAAATGTCAGATTCTTCTTCGTCAATCTGATGAGTGGAGCTGATATCTTTGCGAAGTCCTTAATGAACTTCCTATAATAGCCCGCTAACCCAATAAAACTCCTCATCTCCGTTGCAATCTTTGGGATCTGCCAATCTTGAACTGCAACTACCTTCGCGGGATCTAATGGCATTCCATCTTTAGAGACCACATGTCCTAGAAATCTCACTTCTTTTCTCCAAAAATGACATTTGTAGAACTTCGCCTTAAGATGGTGCGCACAGAGAGTTTTCAAAAACTCCCTTAAACGTCGGGCATGCTCTTCCTCGCTCTTCGAGAAAATTGAAAAGTCATCAACAAAGACCACAACGAACTTAGAAACTCCCGAAACGCCCTAATCATCAGATCAACAAAATTGGCGGGTGCATTCGTCAACCCAAAAGGCATAACAAGCCACTTGAAGAAACCATCTGGAGTTCTAAAAGTGGTCTTGTCTATACTATCCTTGGCCACCCTCAACTGATGAAACCCCGTTGTCAAGTCTAACTGAGAGAAAATAGAAGCACCAACAAGTTGGTCAAACAGACCATCTATTCTCGGTAGTGGGTGCTTATTCTTCTTAGTGAGTTTATTCAACTCTCTATAATCCACACATAAGCGAAGAGAACCATCCGCCTTAGTTGCGAATACTACCAGAGCACCCCATTCAGATATGCTTCGCCTAATAAATACTTTCTCAAGTAGCTCCCTTACTTGCTTGCTGAGCTCCCTCCTTTCTCTTGGATCCATATGGTGCATAGGAAATGCAACTGGCTTTGCATTATCCATCAAGTATATGCAGAAATCAATCTCGCATCTTGGAGGTAAGCCACGAACCTCCTTAAGAACATCAAGATACTCACATACTACTGGTACAGATCGTAAATCATCGATAGATGCATCAAACGACTTTAGGAAACTAAGAATGACAGACCCTTTAGGGTCACAAGAAATCTTGAGGGTCCTCCTATGGCAAGTCAAAAGTCTAAAGATCCTCCTCTCACAATCCAGAATGTCACCATACATGGCTAGCCAATCCATCCCTAGAATCAAACCATAGCCCAAGAGACCAAGCATATATGCGTCACATTCAAACTTGACGCCTAACACAGATATTCTCAAACCCCGACAAATCATAAACAGATGAGTCGTACCACCAATAATGTTTGAGACAACAACGGGATCTAAAACCATACTAGTACTAAAGTGCAGAGACTCAACCATATTATCAGATATAAAAGAATGCGAAGCGCCAGAATCAAAAAGAGTTCTAATTGGATGATTGAAAGAGAAATAAATTCTTCGATGGAAACTTTCCTACCTTTATCTGACGCACTGAACACGAGAGCATGAACGTGCTTTCCAGAAGATCCTGCCCTTTTACCATGTCCTTGCCTCTTCGGGCAATCCTTAACAAGATACCCGACCTATCCACAATGAAAACAAGCGTTCTTTCTTTTCTTACAATCCTTGATCATATGACCCTCGCATCCGTAATGATGACATTTCCTCTTATCTTGAGCTTTGCTGTTCTTATTGCCCTTCTTTTGTTGCTGTTGTTCTTTCTTGGGCCACAATTTCTTGTTCTGTGTTTCCTCAACCTTAGCCTCTTTCTTTTCGCACTTATCTTCTTCATGCATTAATGCCATATCAACGATTTTCTCAAAAGTTGCTCCCATCGGAATATGATACATAGTCAACCCATGAAGGGAATCATTCAATCCTCTTGAAAACGTCAAAGCTTTCTTGTGCGGGGTATCTACTAGCTGCAACCCAGACCTCGCCAGTTGATTGAACTTGTTAACTTACTCTTTGACAGACATGCCTCCTTTCTTAAGTGCCAAAAACCTTTCCATTTGCATGCTTTGCTCAGCTTGAGAAAGAAATTTCATTTCGAATCTCTATCGGAAATCAACCCAAGTCTCCACTGGACGCCCTGCTTGCGTTACTTCCCACCAGAATGAAGCCTCATCTTTCAGCTGCCAAGCGGCTAACTAAATCTTTCTATGATTCTCAACTTCAAAAATTCCAAACAAATCCTCCATCTCTTTAAGCAAATTCCTTGCCTCTGTGAAAATCTCAGTTCCTTGGAATGGCTTTCCGCCCATAGCACAGAAATCTTTGCATATCTTAGAGAAACTATCAGCATGCGGAGGAGGAGGAGGAACAGCGGTTGCAGCTGGGGGAGGGGAGTCTGCTTGACCTCTGCCAGGCATCATAGCCTTAAGATACCTATGGAACCAACCCGTTATTGTAACACCCTCAGGAATATTAGGTTCCCCAGACATGCTGAAAAGAAAAGGAAAAAGTGGTTCAAACAGAGAATCCAAAGATATTCCCTATGGCTTTGAGGAATATGTTTTTCAAAACAGGCTTTTCTTTTTAAAATGCTTCATTTAAAAACCATTTTGAAAACAATTTTCAAAATATTTTATCCGATCTAGTAACCTTCGGCTCTGATACCAAATGTGACACCCCACGTCCGTCAATGTCACTCTTTATCAGAATGCATTAAGTTTCGTGAAGTGTTATAGGTAAACAGAAACAAAAACATTACAGGACAGATATAAAATAACAGTGGAATTAAAACTTTATTTAATAGAAAAGCTTCTGATTCAAACCCAATTACATAATAAGTCTGGAATACTGAAAACATAAAGCTTCTGCCTTATACAAAATCATCATCAGAGTACAACAATACATAAAAAGAGCATAATCCCCAAAATAGAGCCATAGTAGAGCAGATACAAGCAGCTCCGAGCAGAAGGAAAGAAGAATCCCGACAAGTTTGAGTATTCCCACCCTGAGAACCTTGGGTTGGGGGGACGGAAGAGAAAGAAGAGGAAACAAAATATGTCAGACATAAAGTCTATCGAGTCCAGTTACTTTTAGCATATAAATAAGTAAAAGCATCATGACAGACATATAAGTTAGAGAGAGATAACAGTGTCATAAGGCAGGTATAAGAAGGTAAACAGGATAACAAAATAGAACATGCATTGCGCTTCTCTTATACTTTTCTCTACACCGGTACTAGTATAACAAGAATTAGATGATCCAACAAGTACAAGATGGTAGACGTAGGTGTACTTCTAGTAAGTGGTTTTACCCCCGTACAATAACAGGTAGCTCAATAGAACTTATAGATGTTAACCCCCAACGACAATAACGGGCTCCTAAACAAGCAAGACTAGATGTACCCTAATTACTACCCCCAATCGATTGGCTCCCTAACTAGTAGATACCCTGTGCTGGCCCCACACTAGGATGCATCACCCTTTGTTTACAAGATGTGCATAACCATATCTACAGATGTCACAGCGTCTTATCTTCCCTATCAAACAGACCCATGCACCCACACGACCCCGTTGAAATGCGTCGTCAACACTCTCACTCAAGGGACCTCTTATAATTAGCTCAGTAAGCATGCCCAGACCCCGATCTAGTTCGGTGTTGCCTGTTTGATACCAAGATGGGTTACTAACTGAACGGGTCCTGCACGATAGATGATACAAGCTTCCCCCTAGGCTTGCATCTCCACTACTAAGATTTCAACAGGTTATGCCTACTAGTTTAACAAGATTGCATAACCCCACTGGTTAAGTTTGTCGGGTTCACATGTATAACCCGTCCCCACACATTTAACAAGATTAACTTAACCCTCCCATTGTTTCAAGCAAGTTTACTTAACCCTTACTCAAGTTAAGAAGTTCATGTAATCCCTATGGATTCAAACTGGTTAAGTATTACTAGTTCATCACCATTCATTCATTCATTTATAGTTATAATGCGCTAGACCTCTCACTTATGGATGCTGGATATGCCGGTTGGGTCCGGGCATACTTCTTCCACAAGTCGGACTTAACCTTGTGTCTTAGCACGTTATGTGTTTATGCACTTATACCCCTCACATTAGATTTACCACTTTTGGACGCTGGATATGCTGGGTGGTTCCGGGCAGACTTCTTGCACAAGTGTAATCTAACCTCGTATCTAAGCGCGGTTACAGTTTCTAATTATTGTAAATCTAAGCATTTTCATTATTAACCAATTTTTATGTTTATCATATCCCCCAAATTCCCATCCAATCTACGATACAAGTTATTCCCCGATTAAGATTTAGATCAAAATATAAATTATGCCCCCAAATCCCATGTTTTGGCTCAAGGTACAAATTATGCCCGAAATTCTCAATCATGATTTACAATAAGAATTTTGCCAAAATTTATCATTCCCAATCGTTCCCAATTTCGTGCGTTTGTGTATTTCAGTGATATGCCTAGGCTCGATGGTAGCCTGGCTATAAAAACAAAAAGGGAAAGAAGAGAATAAGAATAGATATAGAAAATAAAAAATGGCATATGATGATAGAATTGGTCATACTAACAGAATAGGCACAGAGACATGATTAAGCAAACCAATATAATAAGCATACGGTTACATGATTAGGCAAAATAACAAAATAGGGATATCATGAATAGGCATATGAGATCTAAACAGTAAATTAGATATATGCGTAATAGCAGATCTGTTCTAATTCAAATTACTAACAGACATAGATCTAAACTTATAAACATATCATGATTAATTTTAGGTCTTTATATCTAAAAATAACATAGACTCAATGTGATTGGATCTAAAGAACAGGAAACGGATTGTAGATGTTGTAGCACAAATCTTTGAATACATATAAATTGTTGTTGAAGAAGAATAGGCTAGATCAGATTGAGTTGGGGTAGCACCTCGTTGTCGTCATTGATTTAGATGAATAAAAAAATGGGATTAAGGTCCTTTATATAGCCTAGGGTAATATGGTTAGAAAACAAGTCCACATACGCAGAACTGAATCTTCCCCGGATTGGGGGGGGGGGTTTGACATGGTTGTCGACACCCCTGTCGTGGTGTCAATCCATGGGTCG
Source organism: Allium sativum (assembly GCA_030737875.1). Lineage (NCBI taxonomy): Eukaryota > Viridiplantae > Streptophyta > Magnoliopsida > Asparagales > Amaryllidaceae > Allium > Allium sativum. Next base: position 843,384,287 of record CM060926.1, read on the forward strand.
ACACCCTTAGGGATGGGTCGACCCCTAACTGGCCAATTTCCCGCCCCTTCCCGCCATCGATTTTCTGATTTCTGGAATATTTATATATATATATGGCTTATATGTTTATAAACTTCAAACCTTAATAACTTCTTCGTACGATGTTCATTTTATGCAAACTCGGAGTCTATCTTAAGTAGAATTCCGAGAAGAACGCAATGGTGCAGTCCATTTTACTTAATTCTCAATGTTTAATTAAGTATTCCTTAGTTTATCATTATAGTGTTCTTTAAAATTACGGGGTGTTACACATCCCGACATATGTGAAAACCAGCTCTTGAATCCATTTTCCAAGGCTCTACAACACTAAATAGGACATAACGTGAAGATTCTCTTTCGGTACCTTCAGCAAAGCTTGCATGTGCCTCATCACTGTTATTATCACCTTGCGCCTTCTTTTTCTTCTTCATGTCTAGTATATATGAAAGTAATCATTGCGCTTGTGACCTTCCTTCTTGCAGTGGAAATAAGTGATTGTACCTTTTCCCTTGGCACCCTTTTTGTTTCAAACCATATCCTTCGAGTCGCTTGTTACCATCACCTCACTTTGAACCGATTTCAACTCCAACCCTTTTCTTCTTAGCTCCTCATTCAAAAGGCTGCTTCGAACCATTTCCAAAGAGCTAGTTCCATTAGCATGGGAATTACTCAATGAAACAACCAAAGTCTCCCAGCTTTCCGAAAGAGAACTCATCAAAAAAAGAGCCTGCAACCGATCATGAAAATTGACCTTCAAATTTGTCAGTAGATTGATCATATATTGAAATTCGTTCAAATGTTCTGCAACAGGCTTTTGCTCACCCAATCGAAGTTGCACTAACTTTCGAACCAGAAAAGCCTTACTTGTAGCACTCCTCGACTCATATAGCGATACTAATTTGTCTCACAACGCATTCGCGGATTCACAACTAGCCACATGGTGAAATATCGAATCATCCAAATATTGGCGAATCAATGCAATCACCCTTTCGTCCATTTACTTCCATTTTCCCTCATCCATATTCCAGACCTTCTCCCCATCTCCACCAATGGGATCATGTTAGTCATTGAGATATAGAATGTCCTCCATCTTCGGCTTCCATGTACCCCAATTATTCCCATTCAAAATAGCCATTTTCGGAAACGTCATCTTCTTCGACATCTACAATCTTCAATCTAACAAACACTCCAAGCTATGCGATGATCCGAGCTCCTATACCAACTATTGGTGTTTTGTGCACGACAGAAGTTTGACAAAACACCCGAAAAACTGGAACTTTTTCATCCAATAACTTGAAGATGAATTTGATTGAAAATAAACAACACAAACAAATATCGGAAATATGAACGCATGATATCCCCCCCAACCACCTTCTTTATTGATTCACTAATAAAAAATTGTTTACAACGATCTCAACTATCGTTACAAATAAACACAACTTGAACCAATAACCTTATTAAGAAATAGATAGAGAATATCTAATGGCTAAACAATTTAAGGAGAAAGATAATGAAGAACAATGGCAAATTTTCTACACCTAATGAAGATGTTACCTGGGCCTTTTATATAGTGAATTGCTCCATACCCAAGTTTTCTTGACCTCCAAGTAACTTGGCACCCAAATCTTCTTCATTGTCATAAATTTATTTGGATAAGCACCAAATAATTCTTGCCTTAAATATCTCACAAATATAGCAACAAATTACTCCATAAAATCTGCATAGATAATTTGTTGCCCACAATTGTGATTTACGTATCACAAATTTTAACAATATATATATATATAATTGAGTGTGAATACACTTAATGCAAGAGACATTATTATAAATATTTGAACATGTGAAGTCTATAAATAGAGAGCTCATATGTGTATTCTACGTATCTGAATAAATAAAAGTATAATTCTATTCATATATCAATAATCTTTTAACATACGTCATAAAATAAAATAAACTACTATACATCAAAAATTATTTTACATGCACTATATATTTTACAAAATTAGCCATATTTTATTCAGCATTTATCGTCTTTAAAGCTCTAAACTAATATATGGAAAAATAAAAAATTATGGCATAAAAAGAAGTTCATGTTCAGCAAAACAAACTTTAATTTTTTGAATATATGGTAAATAATTTATTATGCTACAAAAAAATATCTTAATTTGAACAAAAAAGACTCTATTTCTAGATTAAATGATTTATAATTGAGAACTTACTTGTAAAAGTTCTCTTAATTCAAATTTTGGGCTTCGTGTTTTAAACACATTGAGTTCTTTGAACTTTTTTTTTTACATAGATTTGACCAAATATTGTTAATTGCAACGTTAAACATGCAACAAAGAAGAAGGGTAGATTAACAATATATTATTTTAGCAAAATACTGGTGTACATTAGATAATTTTCGGTGTATGAATTGAATTTTACTAAATAAAAATGTCTTCTCGTTATTATTTTTCTATTCTTATCTTGTTTTATAACACGTTATGAGCACAAATTTACTTGGAACCTGAAGTTTCAATGTTCAGTATTTTAAGAACTTGTAGTTTCTAACATGAATGGATTGGGATCCCAATAATCTATATTAATAATTATCTACCAGTACGCAGGCACGCCCGATGGGCGTGTGCATAGACGGATTTGACCAAAGAAGGTGATCGTGATACAACTACATGAAAACAAAAAATAATACAGAAGAAATAGTCCTGTAGGCTATACAGTATGTAATGATGACAGCTGAACTGTCAATTATGATGAGAACCTGGATACACTATAGCAAATTTCTACATATCCGCGGTAATACATATGAATCATGTGGTATTGTCCATCTTTTGGATATTTAAACTACTGAAAGTACTAATGACTTGAAAGGAAAAGATTTTTCAACTGAATCACTTACTCTAATGAAATAATTTAACAAAATTGTGACAAAAGTTGAGATAATTATATTGACCTAAATTCATTCAATTTGCTCTAACTGAGAACTTGCAGTCGGAACAAAGTAGAAATGGATAATAACAAAATAGAAGTAACAACAAATGCACGGTTTAACAATTGGTCACCTCTAAAATGAGTTTGAACATTAAAATTTTAGCTTATTATAAAATAAAATAAAAATGTGTAGTTATAAATAAACCAATTAATCGTTGTATATCAATTTTGCTCCTTATCATGCCTTAATGCAGAGCCTAAAATCTGTTCAACCACAATTCAAACACATGCTACGTGATCAATTCTACCACACTTTAGCACCCATTCTTGTTTCTTCATAACACATGATAATCAGTGCAAAAAGATAATTGTCGATTGATATATCTACAGAGTTTGGGATTCATGTTCATACACAAAATGAGTAGCAAAAATAGTATTCAGCAATATTATAGTTGATGCACAAAAACACATGCAAAAATAGTACCTTTTCGTTACCTGTAAACATAAAGAATTTAAAACAAATGAGATTATTCAATATACTTATGAGCATATGCTAACATATAAATTGAGATGTATGGTTGGACAAGGAAGCTTTTATGGCAAATTTATAGAAATATATACAAATATAATGGTAAATAATTTCTGCACCTGTTTGGCCAGCATCTCAGTTCGTAAGCAGCGAGACATGCTTCAATTCTTCGTCCCAGTTTGCATGCATCCTTACTCCAGCTCGTCGCTCAGTTTGCACACAACAGTTCATATAATGGGGATGCTAGAAACATAAATCAGTCAAACATATAGCAAGTAACATTACAACTGCAAAACTAATGAAAGGAATGCTAGCAATGAATACAAATACATGCATTTGGGTGTATGCAGGTTCATAAATTTTTAAAACCACACCAAATTTGAAAATGCATATACAATTTTGTAATTGACCCCTAATGATCGTCAGTTTCTTAACTTTCTATTGCTGACTTAATATGCTTATGATGTTTAAATGGCAATGAGATCATGTTTAATTCAAGTTTATTATTTAAGAACAACGAATATCCAGGAACATCATAAAATTGTAGTGTTATGTATTGAAGAAACCGATGTGCATAGTAGCTTTAAAATTGGGTGTTGTCATTGTATTTAGTTAAAGAAAATAGAATATCATCTAGACTTCTACATGTAGGAATAATGGAATATGAAACTACTTTTACCACTATAGAAACATCAAAGCAACGAAAAATGCATATCATCCGAAAAAGACTACATAGCTGAAGGAATATAGTGAAGGACCTCAAAAGGTTCTTGACATCCTCAACTTTGAATCAAACTCCCAATTTTTTTTTTTTAAAAAACTTATCAAATAAATCAACATAAAAGGACAAAAAAAATTTACACATGCTGGAGCCGGATACCTTACTGCTATTATTCTTGATTCAGACAATTCTACTTTGCCATCAAGTATAACACATTGTCACATTATTCTCAAAAAAATTAAAACAAACGAATATAAATAAAGTCCCCATGATAATTTGACAGTAATGACGTAAAGTAATCAAATGAAATAGTCTAAAAGAGAGGAAGTATACCTAAACCTTTTTATATTAATAAATGTTTTTGAAGATTAGCAAGATCATTGTGACAACACATTTATTGTTCACACTTGATTATTAAATTCCTGGTTCCTGATATGTTATTTGAAAATCTACGATCCCAACCAAACAAAAATGTAAAATTTCTAAGCAACTATACCAAGTTATCAATCTAAATGAAGAAATTAATATGAGTATCTCATAAGAATGTCAAGAAAATAAGAAAGGATGTATATTTTGAAACAAAATTTGAAAGCTATGAGGACATGCACCAAGTTGAATAGGATGACATAAGCTTTTGCCTATATGAGTACATAAAATCTCACGACATAACTTGGGGCATTTTCAAAAGATAAATAAAATATAGAAAATTGTTCATACCTGAGATGTAACAACCCGTATTTCGATAACATGTTAAGACGAGAATCAAGGCAGAATTTAATTTTAAATTCTGAATCAAGTAAAACGGGCTATGCCATTGCGTTCGTCTCGGAAAAATACGCGAAATAGAGTCTGAGTTTTCGAGAATCGGAGTCCGTATGACCAAGTTATGGTCCGACAAAGTTTTCAGAAAATTCAAGTTCAAAAACGAGTTCTAATTTCGAAAATAAGGGCTGGAAGGCTAGGCGGGAAAAATTCCCGCCAGGTACCCCAAGTCGACAGCCCTGTCGACTTGGGAGTCGACATGGCTTGACCCAAGTCGACAGCCCTGTCGACTTGGGGGCCGACTTATGGTGGCCGGGCAGTTTTGCCTGGTGCACCTGTTTTCTGTTTTGGCTAGGTTTTTGGGCCTGGTTCGAAATCTGATGGTTCAGGTTGATCCAAGGGTTAATCTAAGGGTCCTAAATAATCCTAATCTCTATAAATAAGCCCCTAACCTACCCCTAAATCCTCATTATTCATTCATGCAACTAAACTATGGCAAAATCATTCCTCTCATGGCCTCCACTCTCTTCATAAAATTCCTAAATAAATTTCTATGAGAGATTTTCCATGCATACAAGTGTTTTCAAGATTGTATGAGCATCATTAGCTTGCATTCAAGTCAAGTTTCCATATTTACATCATAATGCAAGGGTTTTTATTGATTTGGAGCTTTCATCTTTGGGTTTTTGGATGATGACATGCATAGGCTTTGTCTCAATCTTTAATTTAATCGATTTGTGCCTTCATAGCAATGTAAGCCCTTTCCCTACTCTTAGATATTAACTATGAAGTTAAATGTTCATGTTGCAAGTTTGGGTTTGATCATTAAGTATGATACATGCTATCATGTCATGCAAGTTTATGAAGTCATTATCTTGATCTTGTGGGCTAAAAGCTACAACCTTTATGTTGAAATGTTGCATTATGCAACATGAGAACCCTCATAACCTTTATGTCAACTTGCATATTAAGTCATAACCCTTATATGATGATATATGCGAGTTACTAGTCATCATTCCATGTCTTTTGTCACCATGATTCGCTTATGTGCCAAGTTTGGGTTTATGCATGTTTTTGAGGCTTAAGAATGTAACATGCAAGTTAATGAACACATTTGTGTCTCATTTGCCACCATGATTAACTTGTGGCTTAATATCCATTTTTGTCATGCCTTTGCCAAGTCTCTTCTTTTAATCCATTACGTTGTTGCGAACGTATATGCGAGTTTAAAAGCGTTGGGTTATGTTATGGGTAATTTCTAATGACATGAAAATACAACTTGAAAACATGACTTGAAATATAACATGGAAGTTGACATGTGAGTATGTTTGAAAATATGAAATTGGGAATTTACCTATTAAGTTAGGTCTACCCATACTATGGAATTGGGAATTTACCTATTATGTTAGGTCTACCCATATTCTTAAAAACTTGAATATGAACATGACACTAGACTAAACATGAAAGTGACCAACTCGAGGTTGGGTTGAGTTTGCAACGTAAAACTACCTGGAACCGACCGGCCTAACTAGTAGTTGCAAACAATAGGACCCAATGTGAGAAGTTGGTCATGTTGTGCTTGAACCCGAGGTTAGACCAAGTTGTGGTGTAAAGCTACCCGGAACCGACCGGCTTAACTAGTAACCACAACAAAGTCTAATGTGAGAGGTTGAGGTGCATTAAGTAATTAATGCCACATGATAGGGTTAAGTTAATTTGATTAATGACTCTTAACCAAATATGACATGGACAAATGGGTTAAGTAATTTGATTAGGCTAACGATACTTAACAAAACATGACAAGGTTGGGTAGGTTAAGTAACTTGATTTGCCTAATGACACTTAACCATTTTGATACGACTAGTGGACGAGGTTAAGTTAACCAACACTTAACCAAACCAACACGTGAATTTGATACGGTTAATTAAGCTTTCCTAATTACACTTAACCGTATAATACAGTTAGGGGATGTGGTTAAGTTAACCTAGACTTAACCCATCCAATTCGGTGATTTTGAAGTGGTTAAGTTAACCAACACTTAACCAATCTAACTCGGTAATTTTGAAGTGATTAAGTAACCTATACTTAAACACTCCAACTCGGTTATTTGATAAGGTTAAGTTAACCAATACTTAACCAATCTAACGTGATAACATGATAAGGCTAAGTCACGAATCGTTTGAATACACTTGACCAATTTGACTCAGTAATTTGATAGGGTCAAGTTAATACATACTTAACCAACTTGAGCATGGTTTGTACGGTTAAGTCTTGGACTTGGATACTTAGCCAATTTTGACATGATTTGTGGACGGGTTAAGTCATGAACTTAAGTGACACTTAATCCATTATATAAACCCTAGTTCGGAGAATTAGGTGGATAAACCGTAATTAACAAGGATAACGGGAATGAGGCTAAGTGGTAAACCTTAGTTGAAGAATAACTAAGTAATAATTCTTAGTCAAGAAAATTTAGACCAGTTCATAGATAGATGAGTAACCTGATACGGTAGGTCATCGTTTAAGCACACGAGTAGGAGCAAGTTATCTGATTTAGATAAAGGCTCCAGCGAACTGGGTAACGAAGCAGCGGCTTCGGGGAACGTGAGGATATTCTTGGTATCCCTCTGTGAGCTGCCAGGTGATCGCACTAGGCTCATGAGAGGTTAAGGTCTGCGTTAGAAGAACCAAGAGTATGCCTTGGTTGCTATACGAGCGACCTAAAGACGGGGATGGATAGGGGATAGTCGACGATACACGGTCGTGCCCTAGATAGCATTTCGTCAGACTACCTACCATCTTTGGTCAAGCGTGTACGTACGGAAAGGCAGAGAACACCCAAAATACCATAATTGCTATCTAATTATGGTTGCGGTAGGCTAGGATGTGGGTTGGCCAGTAGTGTGTTCTCATACAGGATTTATCCTGTCTTGTCTTTCACTAGTTGAGGGAGTGGTCTCGTGGGACCATAGCCATGTATAGGAAAAACAGACCTTAGCATCTGCATCGGCAGATAAATCGAAAGCTCCCGACCGAGTCCTGTATTTCTTGATCTGCCCTGTGACAGGACTCAGATGGCACGATGTGATACATGTGCATACAGTCATGGAAAAACGATTCACGATGAATGCGTGGGAAAAAGGGCGTGGTTGACGGTTAGCGTAATTCCTAGTGGCCCTGGGTGGTTGAACCTAAACCGAAATACGAAAACGTGCAATAGGTAAGCATAATCACTAGTGGTCCTAGGTGGCATAAGTCCTTGTTGCACAAACGATGATTCATGTTGGGAAAGCCTAGCTAGGTCTAGGGTAACAGTCCAAACGAGCGTAAGGATCATGGAATTACATTGGAGTAGTATAGAACCTCATGGGAAAGCCCGTACGGTCTACGGCAAGGAACGGAACATTTACATGGAAAGAAACATACGAGTTGAGTAACCTATAAATGCGATATATTAGGTTGACATGAACCATTACACGACTTTTGAGTAAGGGTCATTCATGGTTAACACGTGATACGGTGGGGATACTAGTATGGTAGGTGCAGAGCTAAAATACAGGATAGATACCATGGGATGTTATACGTGATAGATATCTTGGGAATATTATACTTGATAGGAACCTAACGATGGGATACCTTGTTTTATCTTGACATCGTAATTTATCATGACACCTTAGTTTATCTGAGTTCAGTAGTTCATCCTGTTATTTTGATTTAGCTTATCTATCTTGTCATCATGCTTATGTTCATCTCAGTTTCTCATGTCAGTTAACTTTACTAGTTTTTATGCTGATAGTAGATAGGGCTTACTCAGTCTTTTTGACTGACCCGTTTTGTTTCGCTTCTTGTCTTCCGTTTCCCCCCCAGGTTACAGGAAGGAAATACTGTTGTTTAATTCGGACTTCTTCTGCTTGAAGGTCATCATGGATGGCTTGGACTTTTCTTGGCTATGGCTACTTTACTGTTTTACTTGGGGAATAATTTTCGAAAATGTCTTTATGCTTCTTTGCTATTGCAAGACAGGTTTTGATGTACTTTGATGTAAAAGGCTTTAGACCTTATTTATTCATGTTATGAAAGTTTGATTTTACTTCCGCTATTTTATATGTTCTGTCTTGTGATATTTCTGTGCATGTTTTCCAATAATGCCCCTCTAAAGCTAGTGCATTCCTTTGCGAGTGACCCTAGCGGAGGCGGGGTGTTACATGAGATATCTATAAAATCTTAAGGATAAGGTGGTGGTTCTCTTGACCACATAATTTCCATAAAGCTTCTGCAGTAGTATAAAAAGCAAAATTGAGAAAATTTAAGGAGAATAAACGTGGGCCAAAGTAAATGCCTCGGTAAGATTCTAACAGTATATTATGGTTTCAATACATGATTTGGTGGTTAGAAATAGCAAGTATAAATGAAAACTCCAAAGTTGACAATGCTTATACAACAGCATGTAAAAAAAGGAGAGAAACATACAAAAGCATGCATAAGTAACTAACCCGAACGGGAGCATTGTTCCAAACAAAGGCTGAAAGGCAGGTCCTATTACCAATGGGATGTTACTTCATATTCTTAATACGTGTAGAGGACCAAACCTACCAACTACATAGCTTTTGCCGGTAGAAAATACTATTTTATATAAAGCAATGTCAGCTACACAGGCTTGCTTCTTGTATAAGCATTGTCAACTACATAGCCTTTTTTGGTTGAAAATATAACCTTAAATAAAGCATTGTCAACTACATACTTTTCTTAATTGCCTATGCAATGTTAGCTTTGCAAGCTTATTTTGTATTTATCCCACAAACACAAAACAAATTTACACTAACACAGAAACACATAAATTAGCTAAAGATGCCAAGCTCACCGGTAAATGTAATTAAGGATTGACTGGGGATGTCTATTAAAGCCATGCAGTAGTACATTATGTCAAACCAATTTTGACCGAATAAAACATTACGAATTAATAACGTAGAGATAAGATAAATATCATACCTGTATTCCAGCCAAATTCCACGGTCCTGCTAACTTCCCGCTTCCCTACCTAAGTTGTTGGAATTGAGCTTAAGGTCGAAATATCAAATTATGTTGCTAAACTCACAAATCCTATTAAAAATTCAAATAGTAAAATCTGAGCTTAAAGCAGAATAGTAACTGAGGTTCAAAGAAGTAGAAAACTAATAAACATCAACTTGCAGAGCTTGTCAATAATAATGAACCATTGGTTGGATCCCCCTACTCAATTTAAAACATGATAACACATGTTGGAAATGTTTTTACAAACATTAGGTGAATTATTAAAAATGTTGGAATAAGTGTACGAACGGCTCCTATATGTGAATAGTCTTATGTCATGGGGCTATATAGAAGAAGAAAGTATTTATACTTGTTTCTAAGAAATCATGTTGGGGCCTTGGGCTCCCAATACATGCTTTGTTGTGAGGAGGGAGACCATGCATCATAACCACCACACGCGCGCGCGCGACCTATTGACTCGACCCGATCCGACCTGGCCCGGCCCGGTTCGGGCTCGGGTTTGGGCTTTGGCTTTGTGGTGTAGACACTTATATTTTTTAGACCAGAAAACCTTGACTTTTTCAAACCGTTTTTTATGGAAAATATTTCTGAGCCGACTTTTATATGAAGCGGTAAACTCTTGACTCATTATTTGAGTAGATCCGATTTTCTCTTGCTGCCCAATAATTTCATTCAGCCCTAATCCCCATCTATATATTATCTTCAATTGTAGACGAGAACATCTATCTGAACAACATTTTCTAACCTCCGCCGTTTAAAAAAAGAGCAGTTTTTAATATTCGAAAGTGCAAATCTACACTGATTTGTTGTGCAAGCAAATCAGTTATTCTTTTCACATGCTGTTTTATCCTAGAGGCGGCGGTGGAAGTACGAACTGGTTTGCACCACTGACCAGATCGCCAAATCGTCTTTAAGAAAGCGACCAAGTACGCGACTCAGCCATTGTTTACCAACAATTTGAAGACGAACTGAAACAATGGCTTCGACATCAACCTTAGATAATGATGCTCCTCCCTTTGCCTTCTAGATCCCACTTGTGACTGCTGCTCCATTCATATTTGAAGGCTTACATTTGAAGCGATGGTGTTAGAAGATGGAGTTCTATCCGGCAATGAGAAAGGTGGTTGATGCTCTGACCACCGACAAACCGCAGTTGGGCAAACCTGACGAAACTGATGAAGCGTAGATGGCTTCCTGGACTGAACAATCAAAGCAACTACAGATCTAGACTGAACATGATTACTTATGCAAAAATTTCATACTCAATAGCCTCAGCGATGATCTGTATGAGTACTACAACTTGGAGGATACGACAGCGAAGGACATCTGGGAAGCGCTGAAGAAGAAATATGATATAGAGGAGGCAGGGACAAAGAAGTATGCTGTCAGCCGATATCTCAAATACCAGATGACATACGATAGGCCAGTAGAGATGCAGACTCATGTGCTCCAGGAAATAGCTCATAAGATCATCTCTGAAGGTATGACATTGGACGAACAATTTCAAGTTGCTGTCATTATTGACAAATTGCCCCCATGTTGGAAAGATTTTAAGAATATCTTGCGACATAAGACTAAGGAATTTTCCTTAGAGAGCTTGATCACTCGCCTCTGTATTGAGGAGGAGGCATGCAAATAGGACCAGAAAGAGGAAGTGCTGGTTGCCTCTAACAACGGCACTAAAAAGAATAAACCCACGGTTCTGAAACTGAATCAGAAGTCCTTTAAGAATCAGAAGTGTCGCAACAAACAGAACGGGAATTCGCAAGGAAACCCAAAAGGACAACAAAAACCAGCCCAAAAGAATGTGTAACGACCCAGATTTCCGTAACATCAGAGTTGACTATATACATCATACGTCCAACCCAAATATCACGAAAATTTGAACCATTATTAGAAAGAAGTTAGAGGATGAGGATAGATAAGATAGAAACTTAGAATAGAAGAAGAAGAAGAACAGAAATAACAACACAGAATCTCACATCGCAGCGGAATAAAATATAATATATACAACCTTTTGGGATACAAAATATTTTCTGTATATACAACACTTATCAGAGTACAACACTTACAACATAGCGGAACAACACTATAACTAGATAACGCTGAAGCCTCCTGCTCCAAGCTCCTTTAGATAGATCTGTAAAATCCTGAACTACTTGACTGCCCGTACAAATTTAGGCACCCAACAGTTTAGGTAGAACAAAACAAATAAACTCTGGGTCAGTCATGGGACTGGTATGAGTAAACAGTTTAAAACAGTTCAGAAAACTAAATGATATCTCATAAGACCACGCCGTATAACACGGAACGGGTTTTTCCCTTATGAGAATCCAAAATATCTTTATATCAAAACCTTTTGATATTATAATAATGTCTATCAAGTAGATAACAATCTAGTGGAACGTTTGCATCTCACGTTCCACATATATATACAAATCATAAACCGCAAGCACGTATTGGGTATTTGATTTCCAACTATGACAAGGTATGGAACCACCTTCCGCTGGTATATCTCTAGAGGAGAATACACCGACTTCAACAAGAACATCTTGCAACTCAGCCACACATGACCGACCACTCATTTCGCTTGAGTGTATCGAATGTATATCACCAACGATTGGGATCAGCAACCGTTTCCCGAATGGGACAGCATCGACAATAGATTTTTAGAAGTAAATGAAACTCTAGATCAGGTGATTGTACACCCTAATAGGTGCGACCTACATAGCCATGCTGCTTGCCCGATTTCTGTCATTTACCGGTTGATGAGACTAGAAGCTACGCTTTATCATCACACCAGATTCACTTCGAATGCCACATCGTCAAATCCATCAAATCACCGATTGACGTCCTCAACAGTACATTATGTGTTAGCTAAAAGAAGTTTCCTTCTCCGCTTCCACTCTTGGTACAGTTGAAGGAATCAATGTACGTGACCTTTCTGGAAATACTCTGTCAGACATTCCTCCATACAAGTCACCCAGGAACAGGATGAACCGAAGGCACAATTTCTATAAATAGAAAAAGTCCTTGCACTCTACTCCGTCTTCGATTATCTTTATATAATCCGATTCCCACGCTACTGCCAATACGGAGTGGTTCTTCGGATAATAATCCAACCGGTCTCTCCATATTGACAACGATGGTCAAAACTCCGATAGTCTGTGATTTAACTATCGAATAAAAACAAGTGTTTCGATAGTCGATGATTTAACTATCGAATAAAACAAGTGTTCATCCAAACATCCAACAATCACTGAACCTTTAATTAATATTCCATTAATTAAATCTCTTCTCTATTTCTTATCAATATTTGTTAACCAAATATTTTCAATAACCATATTGGCCTTATACGTTCTTTGGAAAACATTTCCATATATCACCTTCCTTTATTTTCTATACTAGGAAATATTCATTATTCTATTTCCAAGCTTTGCACATATTTGGGTTAAAACAGATGTTGTGTAAAACATCGTTACGACAACCCAAATACAGTATTTAACTAATTCTTATTCCACATTGATCTTCGAGCCTGAATCTTGCTACTTATCGGTATATCATGAAATCAACCAAGTTGGGGTATAATTACCTCTCAGACCTTGACTGAATAACATTTAACGTCAAAACAGACAAGACTACTTACTCGAAAAATCAATACCATACAACTGATTATTCACCTTTAAACACATATACATTTTCTCTTTCTATTCCTACGAGATTTTATTCTTATACTTCCCTTTTTATTATACTATTCTATTTCTAAGTTCGTTTCCTTATCGACTTCTATATATTTTGATATGTTGATTTCTAACTATCAAATAATCTTAAAAATATTCTATCTCCTTAAATTCCTGGAAAAATTCGCCATAACCTCCTTTGTACCGGGACCATCGGGAAATTTCAAATAGCTTCCCCGGTCCTTCTTATCTCAAAAAGAAAAGAAAAAGCCAAGCGGCTTGCCGATACGGCGCATAAAATCTCATATGGAAATTAAATACGTACCTTTTTGTCGGGCATTCTATTTATTTCACTTCTATACTTTATTCCATACCTGTCTCCTGTATATTTATGCCTGTCCAATCTATTTTAACTATACCAATCGTTTTAACTCAATTTGTTAATTAAATCTGTTACTTAACTTTTCAGTCTACTTCACCTTCATATTTGAACATGACGTGTTCAAATATATTTTAACTTGTATATTAACAAATTCTAATTATACCCATACTCTCGTTTCCTTATCGACTTCTTATTCAAATTCCAATTCAATTCTATTTGAATTCTCTTTATTTAAACTTCATTTGAATTCTATTTTCAAATTCTATAGTTTAAAGTCCATTTGAATTCTATATTCAAATTCTATAGTTTAAAGTCCATTTGAATTCTATATTCAAATCCAATAGTTTATAGTCCATTTGAATTCTATATTCAAATTCTATTTCAATTCCTTATATTCAAAGTCCATTTGAATTCTCTGCATTATTTATAAACAACGTTTATAACTTCAATTCAAATCCCACCTTTCCATTTATAAACAACGTTTATAAATTCAATTCAAATCCCATATTTTCATTTATAAACAACTTTGTAAATTCAATTCAAATCCCATATTTTCATTTATAAACAACTTTATAAATTCGATTCAAATCCCATATTTTCATTTATAAACAAAGTTTATAAATTCGATTCAAATCCCATATTTTCATTTATAAACAACTTTATAAATTCAATTCAAATCCCATATTTTCATTTATAAACAACTTTATAAATTCGATTCAAATCCCATATTTTCATTTAATAACAACTTTATAAATTCGATTCAAATCCCATATTTTCATTTATAAACAACTTTATAAATTCGATTACTTGTTTTATATACCTTCGAACAAGTTAAATATTTTCTATAGTCTTATTTAAAATTCAAATTCTATTTATAAAAATAGAATTCACTTTTTAAATCTCAAATACTCTTTTCGATATTTTTATAAATCAATATTCAAGCCCCATTGATATTTTAAATAATCAAATCAACCAATTTTCAATCATTTGATTTTCTACACATCATATATGAATATATATGAAATCAAACAAACAACAAACAGATAATATATTTTTGAGGAATCCAGTTGGATTCCTCCAACCTATTTTCCTGCATCCACAGATGTTAGCACATAAATAATACCTATCCTGCTTCGAGGCAGGATATCGCGGTATAGAAGGTCATCCACTAATCATAGAGTGGGGCGTATAGGGTAATCATCCGCTATGAAACTGCGGGCATCCGCTAATGAAACTGCGGGAATCCAACCAATCATCAACCCAATATATATATATATATATATCCTAAATAACTAATATATATATATAAATCAACCAGAAAAATCCAAGCAAGCAATAACAATTATTTTTACTGAATAAAAATAATTCTAAATAACGGTGAGTGAGATTTACTCACCAGGGTTTTTATTTCCTGAATATCCGATTAGAAGTCGAATCTTCGCAACTACGAATCAACTCAAATCATCTTAATTAATTTTATTTCGCACCTTACTGCTGCTCCTATCACGAAGCTAACTCGATAATCATCGAACGATATTGCCGAAACAACCCTAAATTTCTAATCCATTCTTCTATGGCATTTCATCGAACGCCATACAGACAACTGCCATTCCTTTTGCTATCACCAACAACCAATACTGAACTGCTACCATATTACTGTCGAGCTCCCAAAATTCACTTAGTTTGTCACGATTGAACTGTCAAGCACCAAACCCCAGTAGCTTCTCCAAACCAGCATCGCTTCACCCATCAGATGATCCTAACCACCAGCGTCCATCCTTGTCGGCCTCCCAAACACAAACTGTCGTACCCCACTGCATCGCTTCCTCGTCTTCTCGTTGCAACTCCGATTCAGCACCCCATTTATTGATCGCGACCCCTTCCTTGCTCCTACACAGCAGTGTAACGCAAATTGAGGTCAACCCTAGTTTTAATGTTGACTTCGAACTCGAGACCCGTCGCCTTCTGTATTGGCTCGCGTGTGCCTCTCTTCCATCGACGCAACATCCTCCCCTAAATCGCAGTGACCAAATCAATCCAGGTCCCCACTCGAATGCCTCAAAAGTCGTGAGTCCCCCCTTGAGTTGCAAACACTCCAGCGAGCTTCAGGAACCACGCCATCGCGATGAACGATTTAGCCCCTTTTCCCCCTTTTTCTTTCGAGCGGATTTGTGTTTGAGGACAAAAGGGGACGACCTCCTTAAATTGCTTGAATGGATTTAGTTTGTTTTCCAGCAGGGCGAAAATAGAAGTAGCGGTGAGTTAATTTATAAAGGAGCAGTGGTTGGTTTGTTTTGTGGTAAAGGAAGGAACATGAGTTTCTTTCATTTGTGGTAATGAGAGGAGCACAAGTTCTGTTTGTGTCCACACTATGTTATTTTATTTTTAATTTAATTTGAATTAACCGATGTAATTAAGTAAATTAAATTATCCTGTTTACTTATATTCCTATTCGAACCCAACAACTGTCAATTCTAGGGTAATACCCCTATTTCGGATATACTGGGATAGGTCACGAAGTCCAATTCGATTGTCTGTAGAAGATATAATTTAAATTTGATATTAATTAAATTTAAAAGAATTAATTCCCTGATAATATATATTAATATTATCATTCTAATTCAGAAGAATTTAATTACTATCGAAATTCAATTACTCAATTATTTCAGATACTCGTATTATGGTAATTATATATATATACACATATAAACATATATATATAGTCAATTCAATCGAAATCGATTTTAAATCGATAACTAAATATAAAATTCCCTTTATATTCTCAACTCCATATTTAAATCCGTATTAAATAATTTAAAATTAGTTAAGCGAAATCCGGGGTCATTACATTCTTCCCCGCTTAAAATAATTTCGTCCTCGAAATTGCTAAGGTAGGAAAAGTGCTACAAATCCATTTATCTTTCCAAAACTTATTTATGTTGATACTCAACATTTCAAACTTCCTTACGTAACTCTCTTTCGAATAAATCCCTATTCGATAACTCCTCCCTTCGAATAACTATATTCGATAATCTGTCTATCGAATAACTAGATTCGAAAATCTTTCTTCGAATAAACTATATTCGATTTTCTCTATTCAATTTACTCTATTGGATTTAACTCTTTTCGATTAACTCCATCGAATAACTAAATTCGATAACTCCTCCCTTCGAATAACCAATATTCTATAACTCACTTCGATTAAACTAATCGATAACTCTTTTCGATTAAACTATAATCGATAACTCATTTCGATTAACAAATAATCGATAACTCCTTCGATTAACTAAAAATTGATAACTCCTTTCGAATAACCAAATTCGATAATTCCTTTCGAATAAACTATATTCGATAACTCCTTTAATTCTATCTGAATAACCAATATTCGATTTAACTCCATTCGCTTGACTCTAGATCGCAGCGATCACAATGGTTACGCCTGATTCCCCCAGGAAACATCCGACCGCCCTAGGCTATCTGCAGCCCTGCGAATTACGTTAGCAGTCGTACGAAATGGCAACTTATCCTGAGTAACTATGTTTGTCAAACTCTTTCTCCATAACTATATTCGATCAACTTTAATTGAATAACTATCATTCAATTAAATTCTAATTCGATTAATTATGTTCAATAACTTTATCTGGTTAACTCTTTATTTTGAATAATAAATATTCGATAAATTCTAATTGAATAACTAATATTCAATTAACTCTACGGATTATCCCTAACTGATTAACTCTAACTGGTTAATTCTTACTCTAATCGATTTATTCTAACTCTAATCGACTTCTCCTATTCGAATAACTCCTTTTGGATAACGTTTATTCATTTATAAAGATTTACTTTCAGTAACGGTTCTTTACTTTATAAATGTTCTCTTTAATAACATTACTTCACTTATACAAGTGTTGTGCACCCCTTTCTATTTCAAACTATCGGTGTTAAAAACCAATATCTCTTCTCTATATAAGTTCAGACTTATATATTCCATCTATCCAATGATAAATATTTAATTTAATTTATAAACTGTCATTTATAAATTAATCCTTTCTATTTATCTATTAAAAACAGATTTCCATTTTCTATTCATCCTCTAAATATTCCTTTGATTAATTCTATTTATTTAACAAATAAATATCTCATTTATAACATTCTATTTATTTTCTATAAATAAATATTTCCATTGAATCTATTTGTAAATGTTTTACAAATATTACCTGTTCAAATTCTATTTGCAAATGTTTTTACAAATATTTCTCCTTCTATTTGTTTGCACATAACTTCCTTTGTATTTGTGTTACAAATACATTTCCTTTATATTTGTTTTACAAATATAATTTCTTTTAACTCTTTTGGTTTTTCCTTTATTCACACCCAATTCATATTTCATTCACATTGATTTTACTCAATTTATCCATTTCGATCCATTTAACTTACTTAAGTTAAATTTAATTTTCAATCATTCCAATTCCCATTAACTAGTTGCTAATTAACCGTTTTGCCTATTTCACCATTTTTATTCGAATATCACTTGTTCAAATATATGTCAACTTAATTATAAACTAATCTAATTATATTTTCAACTCGAGTTATATATTCGATTTCGAATATAAATTCTCAATTTCTTTCACTTATCAAAAACCCAATTTCGATTCAAGTTTGATTAACTAATTTCTCTTTTACTTAGTTAATTCTATTCAATAATTAGAAATATGATCATTGTTTCCCAAATCATTTTATCTACTTCACTTGAGTTCACATTCATTTTATAACTCAAGTCTATATTTTTCTCATGGCCATTCGGATTTTATTTACTTTAAAAATCCTTTTACTTATATATATATATAAACCATTGTGGTTGTTAATGGTTTCCGGCGCTGCTTTTCTAAAAAATTGATTTTAACATAACTCAAAATCTGTACGACAAAATCCAGATTTTTCTCTTTCATTAGAAAACTATTGTTCAACCGGTCCCGACGATTCTTGTTTCAAAGAATTCCGACTTCAATTGAGTTCTGTATGCTAAATTGAAGTTCGAATCGCCAATTTACGAACTGTCGCGCTACGGCGAGCTCGTTTTAATTATATTTATAAATATAAACGTTTTAACTTTGTTTATAATATATTCAACTCCAATCTGATATATTTTTAATATATATCCAATCCATTTCACATAATACTCCCAATCTATTTCACTTCAAATATTCAAGTCCTATATATTTACAATATTCAAATTCCATTTGAATTTCTTTATTCAAACTCTATATTTGAATTTCCTTCTATTCAATTTCTATTTGAATTTTCTTCTATTCAAATTCATTTGAATTCCTTATCTTCAAATTCTATTTGAAATCCTTTATCGTGAATTTCTATTTGAAATCCTTTATTCAAAACCCATTTCACTACTATTTGAAATCTATATTCCAATTCCCATTTCACTACTATTTGAAATCTATATTCCAATTCCCATTTCAAAATTCCTTCGAAGTAATATAAATATATACATATATTTATCTATCTCAAATTCAAAACATTTGAATTTTCAAACAACTTGTTTTCTTTTCAACAAATTTCCATCAAAATTTCTCTAAGGCAGCAATTCGTCACTTAGAAACTCGAAAATGAACACTGGTGATGTTGCGACCATCATCAGAATTATTTTCCAGCCACTGAATGAGTTCAGTGCTTTATTTCTTTCAAAGATCCATTTAGAAAAATATTTTCCAAACTCCCAGGATTTTAAATTTTGAATTCTGGTTGGAATTCAATTTCAATTTATCTCATTTGTATTTGACTTCATATACAAATTCCACTGGTTATATATAACTATTTCATTTTTATAATCTAATTTGATTATAATCCTAACAATCAACTTAACTATTTAAAAGCAATATCGTGTCCAATCTTCTGTTCAAGTGTTTATAAACTCCTATCGACATCGTGGCGTCCCACGATTCGACCAAAATTTATAATTCACTCAACAGACTAGTCAACACAATATAAAATAGTTTTTATATCAAATAACAAATACGCTCTCTCGTATATATATACACTCAACTCATTCTAGGATACTACTGATCCTATCTCTAATGAGCACATTCCAACAAGCCTAGGTATTCGCTCAACCTAAGCTCTGATACCAACTGTAACGACCCAGATTTCCGTATCATCAGAGTTGACTATATACATCATACGTCCAACCCAAATATCACGAAAATTTGAACCATTATTAGAAAGAAGTTAGAGGATGAGGATAGATAAGATAGAAACTTAGAATAGAAGAAGAAGAAGAACAGAAATAACAACACAGAATCTCACATCGCAGCGGAATAAAATATAATATATACAACCTTTTGGGATACAAAATCTTTTCTGTATATACAACACTTATCAGAGTACAACACTTACAACATAGCGGAACAACACTATAACTAGATAACGATGAAGCCTCCTGCTCCAAGCTCCTTTAGATAGATCTGTAAAATCCTGAACTACTTGACTGCCCGTACAAATTTAGGCACCCAAGAGTTTAGGTAGAACAAAACAAATAAACTCCGGGTCGGTCATGGGACTGGTATGAGTAAACAGTTTAAAACAGTTCAGAAAACTAAATGATATCTCATAAGACCACGCCGTATAACACGGAACGGGTTTTCCCTTATGAGAATCCAAAATATCTTTATATCAAAACCTTTTGATATTATAATAATGTCTATCAAGTAGATAACAATCTAGTGGAACGTTTGCATCTCACGTTCCACATATATATACAAATCATAAACCGCAAGCACGTATTGGGTATTTGATTTCCAACTATGACAAGGTATGGAACCACCTTCCGCTGGTATATCTCTAGAGGAGAATACACCGAGTTCAACAAGAACATCTTGCAACTCAGCCACACATGACCGACCACTCATTTCGCTTGAGTGTATCGAATGTATATCACCAACGATTGGGATCAGCAACCGTTTCCCAAATGGGACAGCATCGACAATAGATTTTTAGAAGTAAATGAAACTCTAGATCAGGTGATTATACACCCTAATAGGTGCGACCTACATAGCCATGCTGCTTGCCCGATTTCTGTCATTTATCGGTTGATGAGGCTAGAAGCTACGCTTTATCATCACACCAGATTCACTTCGAATGCCACATCGTCAAATCCATCAAATCACCGATTGACGTCCTCAACAGTACATTATGTGTTAGCTAAAAGAAGTTTCCTTCTCCGCTTCCACTCTTGGTACAGTTGAAGGAATCAATGTACGTGACCTTTCTGGAAATACTTTGTCAGACATTCCTCCATACAAGTCACCCAGGAATAGGATGAACCGAAGGCACAATTTCTATAAATAGAAAAAGTCCTTGCACTCTACTCCGTCTTCGATTATCTTTATATAATCCGATTCGCACGCTACTGCCAATACGGAGTGGTTCTTCGGATAATAATCCAACCGGTCTCTCCATATTGACAACGATGGTCAGAACTCCGATAGTCTGTGATTTAACTATCGAATAAAAACAAGTGTTTCGATAGTCGATGATTTAACTATCGAATAAAACAAGTGTTCATCCAAACATCCAACAATCACTGAACCTTTAATTAATATTCCATTAATTAAATCTCTTCTCTATTTCTTATCAATATTTGTTAACCAAATATTTTCAATAACCATATTGGCCTTATACGTTCTTTGGAAAACATTTCCATATATCGCCTTCCTTTATTTTCTATACTAGGAAATATTCATTATTCTATTTCCAAGCTTTGCACATATTTGGGTTAAAACAGATGTTGTGTAAAACATCGTTACGACAACCCAAATACAGTATTTAACTAATTCTTATTCCACATTGATCTTCGAGCCTGAATCTTGCTACTTATCGGTATATCATGAAATCAACCAAGTTGGGGTATAATTACCTCTCAGACCTTGACTGAATAACATTTAACGTCAAAACAGACAAGACTACTTACTCGAAAAATCAATACCATACAACTGATTATTCACCTTTAAACACATATACATTTTCTCTTTCTATTCCTACGAGATTTTATTCTTATACTTCCCTTTTTATTATACTATTCTATTTCTAAGTTCGTTTCCTTATCGACTTCTATATATTTTGATATGTTGATTTCTAACTATCAAATTATCTTAAAAATATTCTATCTCCTTAAATTCTCGGAAAAATTCGCCATAACCTCCTTTGTACCCGGAGCATCGGGAAATTTCAAATAGCTTCCCCGGTCCTTCTTATCTCAAAAAGAAAAAGAAAAAGCCAAGCGGCTTGCCGATACGGCGCATAAAATCTCATATGGAAATTAAATACGTACCTTTTTGTCGGGCATTCTATTTATTTCACTTCTATACTTTATTCCATACCTGTCTCCTGTATATTTATGCATGTCCAATCTATTTTAACTATACCAATCGTTTTAACTCAATTTGTTAATTAAATCTGTTACTTAACTTTTCAGTCTACTTCACCTTCATATTTGAACATGACATGTTCAAATATATTTTAACTTGTATATTAACAAATTCTAATTATACCCATACTCTCGTTTCCTTATCGACTTCTTATTCAAATTCCAATTCAATTCTATTTGAATTCTCTTTATTTAAACTTCATTTGAATTCTATTTTCAAATTCTATAGTTTAAAGTCCATTTGAATTCTATATTCAAATTCTATAGTTTAAAGTCCATTTGAATTCTATATTCAAATCCAATAGTTTAAAGTCCATTTGAATTCTATATTCAAATTCTATTTCAATTCCTTATATTCAAAGTTCATTTGAATTCTCTGCATTATTTATAAACAACGTTTATAACTTCAATTCAAATCCCACCTTTCCATTTATAAACAACGTTTATAAATTCAATTCAAATCCCATATTTTCATTTATAAACAACTTTATAAATTCAATTCAAATCCCATATTTTCATTTATAAACAACTTTATAAATTCGATTCAAATCCCATATTTTCATTTATAAACAAAGTTTATAAATTCGATTCAAATCCCATATTTTCATTTATAAACAACTTTATAAATTCAATTCAAATCCCATATTTTCATTTATAAAAAACTTTATAAATTCGATTCAAATCCCATATTTTCATTTAATAACAACTTTATAAATTCGATTCAAATCCCATATTTTCATTTATAAACAACTTTGTAAATTCGATTACTTGTTTTATATACGTTCGAACAAGTTAAATATTTTCTATAGTCTTATTTAAAATTCAAATTCTATTTATAAAAATAGAATTCACTTTTTAAATCTCAAATACTCTTTTCGATATTTTTATAAATCAATATTCAAGCCCCATTGATATTTTAAATAATCAAATCAACCAATTTTCAATCTTTTGATTTTCTACACATCATATATGAATATATATGAAATCAAACAAACAACAAACAGATAATATATTTTTGAGGAATCCAGTTGGATTCCTCCAACCTGTTTTCCTGCATCAACAGATGTTAGCACATAAATAATACCTATCCTCCTTCGAGGCAGGATATCGCGGTATAGAAGGTCATCCACTAATCATAGCGTGGGGCGTATAGGGTAATCATCCGCTATGAAACTGCGGGCATCCGCTAATGAAACTGCGGGAATCCAACCAATCATCAACCCAATATATATATATATATATATATATATATCCTAAATAACTAATATATATATAAATCAACCAGAAAAATCCAAGCAAGCAATAACAATTATTTTTACTGAATAAAAATAATTCTAAATAACGGTGAGTGAGATTTACTCACCAGGGTTTTTATTTCCTGAATATCCGATTAGAAGTCGAATCTTCGCAACTACGAATCAACTCAAATCATCTTGATTAATTTTATTTCGCACCTTACTGCTGCTCCTATCACGAAGCTAACTCGATAATCATCGAACGATATTGCCGAAACAGCCCTAAATTTCTAATCCATTCTTCTATGGCATTTCATCGAACGCCATACAGACAAATGCCATTCCTTTTGCTATCACCAACAACCAATACTGAACTGCTACCATATTACTGTCGAGCTCCCAAAATTCACTTAGTTTGTCACGATTGAACTGTCAAGCACCAAACCCCAGTAGCTTCTCCAAACCAGCATCGCTTCACCCATCAGATGATCCTAACCACCAGCGTCCATCCTTGTCGGCCTCCCAAACACAAACTGTCGTACCCCACTGCATCGCTTCCTCGTCTTCTCATTGCAACTCCGATTCAGCACCCCATTTATTGATCGCGACCCCTTCCTTGCTCCTACACAGCAGTGTAACGCAAATTGAGGTCAACCCTAGTTTTAATGTTGACTTCGAACTCGAGACCCGTCGCCTTCTGTATTGGCTCGCGTGTGCCTCTCTTCCATCGACGCAACATCCTCCCCTAAATCGCAGTGACCAAATCAATCCAGGTCCCCACTCGAATGCCTCAAAAGTCGTGAGCCCCCCTTGAGTTGCAAACACTCCAGCGAGCTTCAGGAACCACGCCATCGCAATGAACGATTTAGCCCCTTTTCCCCCTTTTTCTTTCGAGCGGATTTGTGTTTGAGGACAAAAGGGGACGACCTCCTTAAATTGCTTGAATGGATTTAGTTTGTTTTCCAGCAGGGCGAAAATAGAAGTAGCGGTGGGTTAATTTATAAAGGAGCAGTGGTTAGTTTGTTTTGTGGTAAAGGAAGGAACATGAGTTTCTTTCATTTGTGGTAATGAGAGGAGCACGAGTTCTGTTTGTGTCCACACTATGTTATTTTATTTTTATTTTAATTTAATTTGAATTAACCGATGTAATTAAATAAATTAAATTATCCTGTTTACTTAGATTCCTATTCGAACCCAACAACTGTCAATTCTAGGGTAATACCCCTATTTCGGATATACTGGGATAGGTCACGAAGTCCAATTCGATTGTCTGTAGAAGATATAATTTAAATTTGATAATAATTAAATTTAAAAGAATTAATTCCTTGATAATATATATTAATATTATCATTCTAATTCAAAAGATTTTAATTACTATCGAAATTCAATTACTCAATTATTTCAGATACTCGTATTATGGTAATTATATATATATACACATATAAACATATACATATATATATATAATCAATTAAATCGAAATCGATTTTAAATCGATAACTAAATATAAAATTCCCTTTATATTCTCAACTCCATATTTAAATTCGTATTAAATAATTTAAAATTAGTTAAGCGAAATCCGGGGTCATTACAGAATGGTTATGGACAGTTGTTTCTATGTTACAACGTTGGAAAACCAGGTCATATGGCACGAAAGTGTCGGAACAGGCCAAGCTCTGCACCGCAGGCGAACCTGACTGAAGAGCCTCTTACGACTATGATTACTAAGATTCACCTTATTGGTGGTGTAGGAACCTGTAACTTCCGCATGAAGGAAATCCCGGATTGCTTTGAGAACAACACACATCGGAACGCGAACAGAAGAACATTTTATTGTTTATTACAACAATTCCATCAGAATACAAGAATATACAAAGCATGAATAAATATTACACATTTGATGAATATCAGAGATTTAAATTACATTTAAATACATACAGCGGAAACATAATGCAAAACATAACCGAAAGAAGTACGCGGATACAGAGCTTTCCGAATATCACTTCAGCTATAAACTAGGATCATGTGAATATAAATCTGCAAAACCAAAACTACTAGCTGCTCGTGTGGAAAATAGGGGCACGCAGAGTTTAAGTTAAAACAATAAACTCCAGGTCAGTCATGTGACTGGTGTGAGAACTATTTTTAAAGTTGGGTAAATCAAGGGACCACGCCGTATAACACGGAATGGGTTTCCTCCCAAGAATACCAGTGCATAAAATAAACAGCGCAATGCTAAATAAAGAAAAATGAAGCTATTATAAGACCTAGGTCCCATCACACAATGCAACACAAGCCGGAGGATAGGGTTTTACCTTATAATAGCCAAATAATGCTTGATACGTTTAAAAACAGATTATTTTGATATTACTATAAGTGTATAGAGTCAAAACAATTTCAATCATAAGTATCAATCATAGACGGCATAGCTACCATCTACTATGTCGCCATACTAGGTTCTACAAATAAAACCGAATTATCACGTATTGGAAATTGGATTCCATCATGAGTCGAGGCAAGGGGCAAGCTCCTCTCCGTTCGAGACACTCTAGCAAATGTCTCAGGACCACAGACATCGATCCTTGGATCCTCCAAGGCCGGTCCTCTCCTACTTTTTAGGATTAATTATTCCTGAACACACTTTTCCCGGTCCTATAGGACCTATATCCGAGGCGCCTCGAATCCAACAACCACACGGGTAAAAAGTATATAAATGTCAGGGCTGGTAGGTCATTGACATCACCCATAGCTAGAAAGAAACGTCGTGCACTCATTGGGTCCTTTTCCCGTTTTTGACTCATAACGAGGTGTGAGGCTCGCCAATTAACGCTATACACGAAGCAATGCCACACAGGTCGTGCTTTGATCATCAACCACAAGACTTTGCTTTTCAACAGAAGCCTTGATCATTTGCCACTTAGGCATGCCACATAGGCAATTCATGCCATGCGATTGATATCCATCAATATATAACCTCTGAGCTCGTACGTCTCAGAGAAGGGCGTTAAGCAAGAGAATAAATTCTCCGCCGCCAAAAAGATATATATTTAATAGAAATCAATCACATAGAATAAAATCAAATGTCTGGCACATAGTACATTTACAAGTTCATTCTGGGTCTGAACGAAACTGGAGGAACCTTATTCCTCGCACATCCATCGATCTCCAAGTACGTCTGGACGATCACCAACTGATTCCTTCCTCTTGGGTGACAGCCCAATCAAGATCATCAATAATCATCCAAACGATGTGAAGACCTTCAGTCTTCATCCACCGTCTTCATCTTTGACTTATCGTCGAGTCGGTTATTCAGAATGGGTATAAACCAGGCCTTTCCAAATAACCCGCGTATATAATAAACAAGTGTTACACAAGTGCAACATACGCCTCATTCCAATTCAGAGTATTCTTTTACTCAAATATTCACATTCTTAGGGAAAGGTTCCCATTAATTTTATCAAAGATAAATTCTTCTAAATTTATTCTTTAATCTTCCTTTTGATATCATTTCAAACCATGTTAAGGTTTTCCAAACTAGTCGGGATTAGCGAACCACACTGAAGTAATTATTTATTTTATTTCCCAATCCCAACCTATTCATTCCATGGAGCAAAACTGGTAATACTGCATATCTAACACCACGATGTTATCGATAAATATTAATTACCATTTCATGTTCAAATCTAATTAAAGATTTAACTATCACTTTGGAGCAAAACTGGTGATACTCCATTCTCGATCACCTTAATCTAATTAAAGATTCATTAAAACTCCACTTAGTTTTAATCTTCCCAAAAATCAATATCCTGTCTTTAACTGGGTTAAAGAACCAATATCATCTAAAAAACGGTTCACGATAAACCCAAAATCACTTTCCATTGTTAATCGGGTTAAAGAACAGGTATTATTCAAAACACCGCTCACGATAAACCCCAAAAACCAATTTAAATTCAATTCCAATTAAATACTAATTAACTGGACAATTTCACTAAATCTTAATTAAAGGATTTATTCTTTTCTAAGCTGGGTTCAAGAATAGTGTTATTTAAGACACCATTCACGACGAACCCAAAATCCCATTTGATATTAAATACAAGGCTCTGAATAGAAAATATATCGGCTTATATTCAATATCAAATTCTGAAACCAACAAATAACGTATTGGAAATAACGATATAAATATATATTTCAAATTTCCACAATCATATCTGTATAATCACGAAATCCAACAACGGAATATTCCGAAGACAATTTCGATTCAAATCCATTCCAATTCGTATATTGGAAATTCAGATTATTTTCAAAACCATTTCAAATCTAGTTCAAAACTAGTTCATTTCGATAAAAATATATTTTTATCCTTTTTAAATATGGGATTTTTCATCCCAGTTTTTTCCAATTCATATATTATGATTTTACACAAATTATTAAAAAATTTAATAATTTTATCAAGGCCCGTACAGTCGGTTTTCAATAACGGCCACCGAACTGCACTTACAACGACCTTTTCCAAATTGATTTGGACATAATTCCAAATCCAACCATTAGATTTCAAATTTCTAATATTCATTGGGAAGCTCTTTTCGATCCGAACCCAATCATTCCGGTTTTTGGAGAATGCGACGGTCGGATCTTCCGTAACGTCAATTCGAAGTCAATGGTCGAAATTCGTGAATTGCCGCGGCGCGGCGCGTTCTATTCATGCCATTTAATATATATTATATATATTTCGTCGATTTCAATTCAAAACGTATTTTATAAATTGTTTTAAATTCGTTTTCAAAACAATTTCATCTTCATATTCAATTTTAAATCAGAATTGAATATTCCATATCATTAATATTGAAATGATAATATTTTCAAAACGTTATATTCTGAAATCACTTCCTTTTCTATATTCATTATAAAAACGAATATAATCGATATAAATATCGTTCGCGTCAAAATGGCGCATATCTAATCAACACAGATTTATATATTTCAATAACTTCGTTATTCTATTCAACACGTGTATATTTTCTTCAACACATGAATATAAATTTCTTTCAACACATGAATATTCTCAACACATGAGTATCGTCAACACAAGACTATTTATTCTATTTAATATATTTTATAAAATTATGATTTCTATCGTTTAATTCTTAATCAGGCTCCAACCGTAAATTAGTAAGAGAACGATTCCCTAAGTATTAACCCTGAAGGCCGAAACCAACATCAGATCAATACCCAGGAAACCACTCATCTTAACTAGTTTCCAGCTAGTTTCTAATTTCATATATGACAAAGATGTAAATTTTATTGTTAAAATATTTCGTTCAACACATGATAAGTTTCAACACATGAATATTCTCAACACATGAGTATCGTCTACACATGACTATTTATTCTATTCAACACATGAATCTTTATTTTATAATATTCTTCATTTTCCCAATTGGAATGAGGCCCAATCAATTACCATATAATGTTAATTATATGGATTCCATACAACACATGTATATAATAGCAACGATAAATAATAAACCATCATCCAAAGTGCACCACACAACTGCATAAGCATTAAACATAAATAATTAACGCTTACACAGTCTGTCAACCTATCGATTGACATACAACTAAACAATTGGGATTAGTGTACGCCAAATATCATCCCAACACCCGTGTGGGGTTTAAGTCAACAAACACATATTTTTATTTGTGCAGTTGAGCGATGTGTAAAATTTATCGTCCCAATCAATATCAGTCAAATGGGTGTACATAAACAAATCGTCTAATTTGTAGATGAATATTTATTTATTCACATTCACGTTAAAAATTATTTTTAACAATAAACAATTTATTTCAACACATGAATATTTATTTTCATTCATTCCACATCACATAATCAATTTTCACCACACAACAAAATCAAACAAGTCGTCCATGGTCTGTGGACAACGGGTGTCGGGTGCTGCTAAGCACCGTCTGCATCCTAGTATGTATTTTTAACTAGAAAACAAGAATTAAGTGAGAAGTTCTCACCGAGGGTTCCACTCCGCCAGTTTTATTTCTGAACGGCTTGGATTTGTCTGCCATGCCAGCGCAGTCTTCTGTATGCTGTTCATATTAAAAATCACATTTTTAATATCGCTTTCTATACATAAAAATCATATTTTTTTATTATAAATCTCTTTATATAAAAATCGCATTATTATCTCGACATGATATATATATAAAATTGAATCTTTATCTTGCTAGATTATACATAAAAATCGCTTCTTTATGATATCACTTCATGTATAAAAATTATATTTTTATATCGCTACTTTAAAATAGGAATCACATTTTTATAAGTTCTCTTTCCATATAAAGATCATATTTTTATCGCCACTTCTAATATATAAAAAATCATACTTTGATTATGCTACTATGTAGATAAAAATCACATTTTTATCTACTAAAGATTATATTTTTTTTTCATAACTAAAAATCATAACTTTCAAGCGATAAATATCCAATCTTTCCTCTTGTAAAAACCAAATCTCTGTATGGTATAAAATCACATTTTTACTTCGTTGCTATATGTATAAAGATCAAAGTTTTATTATTCCTATAATATAAAAATCATATTCTATAACGATGTTTATACAACAAAAATCCGATCTTTTCTATGTTATTAACTATATAATAATCCGATCTTTTCTATGTTATTAACTACATAAAAATCATAGCTTCATAAAGTTAAAAATCATCACTTTATATTGTTAAAAATCATAACTTTACCCCGTTAAAAATTAGAACTTTACACCGCAAACAAATATTTAAAAATCGAATTTTTATATGATAAAAAAAACAAATCTTTAAATCTTTAAAAATTCTATTTTTCCTAATTAAAAATCCTATTTAATCAAGGAATTGAAAACAAAATCAAAACTTACATTTTTTTTTGCATTTTAGAAGGTGGAGGGGCTGTCCGACGTGGTGGAAGGCTAAGGAGGCGCGCAGGGGCTGCTGGAGCCAGGGGGCGGCGTAGGTGGCTAGCGAGGCTAGGAGGTGGCGGATTTGGGGTTTTCAGGTGGCGTCAGGGTTTTGGGCGCAGTTTACATCAGAAGGAGAGGAGAGAGAGTGCGAAAGGGGGGAGGAAGGAGATGGGGGCGCGCCGTTGGTGGCGCCGCCGCTGGTGCCGCGTGGCGGCGGTTCTTCCCCCCGGCCATTTGTTATTTTTTTTCTTCTCGGTTTTAATTTTTGAAGGGGGGGCTGAGAGAGGGTTTATTATTATTATTATTTTTAAATTATTAAATTTCAAAAAGTACCTTTTTATTTTGAACTTGGAATCAAACCCACCGACTGTCGTCCATAGCTAATTACCCCCATTCTGAACACAATGGGATATGTATCGTAGGCTGATTCGACTGTTTTGATCATTTTTCGTCAAAATCAAAATATAAATTTATATACTGAATTTGAGCGCACATTTCAATTTATCGGGGTCACATACTAACCCTAAAAATTCTAGAAAAACTATTTATAGCTTCGTATTGATGATACGGTTCTAACAAAACTAGTTTCGTCAAATTCAGAGACCGTTTGAAAAATGGCCGTTTTCTGGTCGATCGAAATTGACTAAAACTGTCAAAACACGTTTTACTTTGCCACGCTCACATATTGATTCAGAAAATTATGAATTTTGGAATCTAGCAATAACTAGACATCCTGGATCCAACAAAAGTGTTCGTCGAAAACCGAGGTCGTTTGCAAAATTTTCATTTTTAAGGACCAGAATTCCATAGCGGCTATTCTGAATTTTCAACTGGATGTAACTTTTGATTCCCGCTATGAAATTTCAATTTTTCGGATTCGATGGAAAGATATTCTCAAATAGATTCTAGTATTTTTGGTTTTGCTAAAATCCGGTTTATTTTGAATCCTGTACATTCATTTGAAATTTAAAATCGAATTTTCAAACTACCGCGCCATTTTCAATTCCTTTTATAATTAAAAATAAATATTTATATTCTAACGACGATTCAAATAAATATATATGTAAAGACCCGCAAATCCGTACTATCTGAGTTGACTAATAGCACCACGCGTCCAACCCAAATTGCACAGAAATACGAATCATTATTAGAAAGAAGTTAGAGGATGAGGAATAGGAAGAAAGAAATATTAGAATAGAAGAAAATAACGAAGATCACAAACTCACAACAGAACGAATAAAATATATTATATAACATAATCTTTGAAATACAAATATGTTTTGAATACACATACCATTATCAGAGCACAACAGTTATGCCTGGAACAGTTATAAACTCCTGTTTCCAGATACAAACATGGTTCACAGCGGAATATATGATAGTCTATAGCTAACTGGTGAAGCCTCCTTCTTCTAGCTCTTCCAAGTGAATCTGAAAAAAAAAATCCCGACTACTTGACTGCCCGTACAAATTTGGGCACCCAAGAGTTTAGGGAAAAAAACAAAATAAACTCTGGGTCAGTCATGGGACTGGTGTGAGTAAACTCCAATCATTTGTTTAACTTTTAAAATCCTTTCAAAAGAAAAGAAAATAGTAAGACCAGCCCACACATAAACATGACGGTTTTTACCTTACTGTAACCCAAAACACTTTGATATCAAATCCAGTGATATTATAATAATGTCTACATCAAGTAAATAACCAAATAGCATAACACTTGCATCTCACGCTCCACATATATAGTATAAAATCAAAAACCGCATGACGCTTATTGGAGATTGGATTCCGACTATGAAAAGGTATGGAACCACCTTCCGCTAGTGTATCTCTAGAGAGGAATACACTGGGTTCAACAAGAACATCTTGCAACCCGACCCACACATGACCGACCACTCATTTCGCTTGAGTGTATCGAATGTATATCACCAACGGTTGGGATCAGCAACCGTCACCCGACTGGGACAGCATCGAATAGAATAAGAAATTAAATGAACCTCTAGATAGGTGATTATACATCCTAATGGGAGCGACCCACATAGCCATGCTGCCTGCCCGATTTTTGTCATTTCCCGGTTGTTGAGTCCTGAGGCTACGCTCACTTGCCATTCATTTATAGCACAATCACTTTGAATGCCACATTGTCAGATCCATTAATCATTAATTGATTTGCACAAATATTCTGGATGTTATGCTAAGGGAATAAATCCGTTGCAACCATATATAGTTATACAGACCAACACATTTGATCATTGGAAATACTTTGTCAAACATTCGTCCATATACGTTCGTTCTGGGATTGAACGAAACCGAAGGCACAATTCCTATTAATAGAAAAAGTCCTTGCACTTCACTCCATCTTCGATTATCTTCATATAATCTGATTCGCAACGCCACTGCCTATACAGAGTGGTTCACGGATAATAATCCAACCGGTCTCTCCATATTGACAACGATGGTCAAAAACTTCGATAGTCTGTGATTTAACTATCGAAGAAAAACAAGTGTTCATCCAACATATCAAACAAATCACTGGGCTCTTTAATTAATTATTCATTAATTAAATCTC
Organism: Allium sativum; assembly: GCA_030737875.1. Lineage (NCBI taxonomy): Eukaryota > Viridiplantae > Streptophyta > Magnoliopsida > Asparagales > Amaryllidaceae > Allium > Allium sativum. Next base: position 843,417,541 of record CM060926.1, read on the forward strand.
TTCTCCATTTCCCTATCAATATTTGTTAACCAAATGTTTTCAGTAATCATCTTGGTTTCTTATGCCATTTGGAAAACGTTTCCAAATATCAACTTCTTTTATTTTCTATATATTAGAAAATACCTCTATTTGCAATTGAAACAATTTCAATCACTTATCTCTATTCCGACTATTTTAATTATACTCAGGAAATATTTACTTTTATATTTCCAAAATTCCATCACTTGAGTTAAAACGAATATTGTATACAACATTGTTACAAACAGCCCAAAATATTTTATTCGACCAAACTATTATTCAAACACTTCTCTTCGAGACTGGATCTTGCTGTTTATCCATTTAAAATGAAATCAATCAAGTTGGGGTAAAATTACCTCTCAGACCTTAACTGAAAACATCCTCAACTTCAAAACGGCAAAACCACTAACCTCGAATAAGCATAGTATAAAACCCAATTATTCATTTTTTAAAACATGCATAAAGTTCGCTTTCTATTTCTAATTAATAGATTTTCCTTTTTGTTTATAATATTCTATTTTAAAATTCGTTTCCTTATCGAATTCTATATATATCGATACATTGATTTCTAACTATCAAATTATCTTAAAAATATTCTAACTCCTTAAATTTCCGGAAAATTTCGCCATAACCTCCCCTACACCGGGAGCTTCGGGATATTTCAAATATCCTCCCATGGCCCTCACCAATCCAAAAGGAAAAGGAAAAGCCAAGCGGCTTGCCGATACGGCGCATAAAACCTCATATATGAATTTAAATATGTACCTTTTTTTGTCGGGCACATAAATTAAAATCTTTATATACTTCACCCCACCTGTTTTCAATTCAATTCAACTCAATCCGATCGTTTTGAATTCAGTTTTAAATCGTTTGAATTTTGTTTCACTCAATTATTCTTTAATTAGCCCTTTTGCCTATTTCACTTCTTTGTTTGAACATAACATGTTCAAACAAAATATTTAACTTGCTCATAACCAAATTGAATTTCAATTTCAATTCTAGTTTCCTTTTCGATTTTGAATATAAATTTTTAAATCGAACTCACTTATTCGAAGCCCAATATCTATTCAAAATCTCATTTACTTATTTCTATTAAAATTAGTTAATTCTATTCAATAAATCAAAAATTTGGTTTCTGTTTCAAAAATCATATTCATTTACACAACTTGAATTCGCATATATTTTACAACTCAACACTGAAATTTTCTAAATAGAAATTCGGATTTTATTCGCTTAAAATCCCTTTTATAACATTAAATAAACTGTTATGGTTTCAAAACGATTTTGGCGCTGCTTTTCTGAAAATTTGATTTTGATATAACTCAAAATCTATTTGACGAAATCCAGATTTTTCTCCTCCATTAGAAAATTATTATCTAATCGGTCCTGGCGTTTCTTGTTTCAAAGAATTTCGACTTCAATTGAGTTCTGTATATTCAATTGAAGTTCAAAACGACAATTTACGAACTGCAGCGCTGCTGTGAGTTCGTTTTAATTATATTTATATATATAAACGTTTTAAAACTTCGTTTATATAAATTCAACTCCATTCTGATATATTTTTAATATATATCAAATCCATTTCAACATAACACTGCTGATCTATTTTACTTCCATTCGAAATTCTATATTCTAGTTCGATTTCACTTTTATTTGAATTCTATATCCCAATTACTTTTCAATCTCCATTTGAATTTCTATTCAAATCTATTTTCCAACTTCATTTAAATTTCTATATTCAAATCTATTTCAATTCTATTTTGAAATTCTATTTCAATTTCTATTTCCAATTCTATTTGAATCTTCTATATTCAAATTCTATTCAAATTCTATATTTGAATTTCCTTTATTTTTCTATATTCAAATTCTATTCAAATTTCTATATTCAAATTCTAGAATTGAATTTATATTTGAATTTCTATATCCATCTCCATTCAATCCCGATAAACAGATTCCATTTACATTTCTATATTCAAATTCTAAATTTGAATTCCCTTTTGTTTAAATTCCATTTAAATTCTATTTGAATTCCATATTCAATTTCATTTGAATTTCTATATTTAACTCCATTTGAATTCTATTTTCAAATTCTATATTTTTAATTCCATTTGAACTTCCTTTATTCAAATCCATTTGAATTTCTTTGAATTCAAATTCTATTTGAATCCCTTTGAATTCAAATTTTATTTCAATGCCTTTGAATTCAAATCTATTTCAATTCCTTTAATTTCAAATCTTTTTCAATTCCTTTGAATTCAAATCCCATATTTAAATTCCTTTGAATTCAAATCCCATATTTAAATTCCTTTGAATTCAAATATTCAATTTATCTCTTGATAATTTATTCATTATATTTATCAACACTATTTTATAAATTTCCCGGTTTATTTAAACAAGCCTATTTCGAAATCCATTTAAAACCAACACCTTACTTTTAAAAAAATTCTCTTTGCATTTTCTATATTCAAATTCCACTGAATTTCTCGTATTCAAAATTTTCTTTGAATTTCTCATATTCAAATTCTATTTAAATTCCTCATTTGAAATTTCAAATTCTATTTGAAATAAAATAGAATTTCCTTTTGACTCTACGAAATTTCTTTTCAGGATATTTTTAAATATTGATATTTGGGCCCAGTGATATTTAAACATCAAACAACCAATTGTTTATTTTTCTAACTCATCATATATGACAGTATATATGCAAACAAATAAACAGACAGATAATATATTTTTGAGGAATCCTGTTGGATCCCTCCAACCCGTTTTTCCTGCATCCACAGAAGTTAGTCAACAGAAATAATACCCATCCTGCTTCGAGGCAGGATATCGCGGTATAAAAGGGGATCCACTTATATACGTGGGCGTAGGGTCATCCGCTAATGGTACTGCGGGCATCCGCTAATGGTACTGCGGGAAATATCCAATAACCACAGAATTCAACAATTAAACCATGCACCCAAGCAACCAACAAATTTATTTTTACGATAAAAATAAATTTAAATATAAATCTGTGAGTGAGATTTACTCACCTGATTTTCATCGTCGAATATTCTGTTAATTTCCATATCATCGGCTTCCAATTATTCCAATTTGACTCATACACTAGCCTTTGCATATACAAATTCAACGCACTCCGTTTTGTCGAGATCTTGCCGTAATTGTCCACTCCTCCAATATCACCATCCAACCAATATTCTGCAAATCCGATCACCCTTGTCTTCCTACACTCGCCAAGCATATCTCCTTCACTTGTCAGGTATCGGCAAAAACCCCAGAACATGCACTGTAAATTTCAATCCCCATCCTCACTTTCGAACTACAGCGGCCTCCCCAAATTCACAGACCCAAAATCACTACTGCAGGACCCCAAAATCTCACCGCAAAACCACTGTTCAACTCCTCAAATTCAATGCGCAACATCAGATAAAATTCCCTATCGCGACTGTACCCATTTCACCATTGCAACTAGCAAACACCGCAGAACCCATGACCGATTATCACCTACACAACTCCCCTACACTACCTTAAACCTCTCGAGCTCGCTACAGGTCGCGACCTTCACCACAACCACATCGCGCCCACATCGAGCGGCTCCTCCATCAGACTTCCGCTTCCAAAGCACCGCACCCTCCCCTAATCCCTACTCAGTCTCGAACGAGATCTATGAACCATGGGCTGATCGATTTGCCCTGCTCCAACTTCGATTCTTATATATATATATATATATATTAGTCGATTGATTTTTTATTGGGAGAAAAAGGAAACGAAGGAAGAGGGAACTGAAAATGCATCTGTTGGTTTGGAGAATGAAATAACAAAGGCGATGGTTTTCATTTATATAAGTGAGAAAGGGGACCATTGTACAATTGCTATTAAACACTGGTTTCCTAGATATCGAAGGAAGAAGACAGTAATTTCAGCTCGAGGAAATCATAGGTCTGTGCGTTTTCATTTTTAGGGTGTTATTCTGAATATAGGTCGGCTTCTGCAAACGTAGGGTGGCTGATATTAATTAGATTTGATTAGATTTTGTTTAAATTAAATAACTATGATATCTCGCGGTCTATTACTCGAAATCCCTGAACTGCTATTTTAACGCAACCATTGTTATTTCAACAGTGTAACACTATTCTGAACTAATAGAATATATTTTGATATTTAATTCCAACGTATATACCATATTAAATTAATATAATATAATTTAAATTCAAAATAAATAAATTCTCTAACCATACATTATTATCATTGTCGTCGATATTCAAATATATATATTGATCATCTAAACTGTTCTGATTCTGTTTTTAACTTCGATTTCAATTATATTTTGTATTTCGATAATTTAGTATATTTATACAAATCCAAGAATTTATTTCTAAATCGATAACATACAAATAAAAATTTATTTATATTACCAACTCTATATTTAAAACCATATTGAATATTTAAAATAAATCGATAAAAATTTCGGGTCGTTACATTCTTCCCCCTTTAAAATAATTTCGTCCTCGAAATTGCTAAGGTAGGAAAAATGGTACAAACTCATTACTTTTCAAAACTTCTTTATGTTGAAACTCACCTCTTCATATTCCAACAAATTTTATTCCACCAAAACATTTGGTTCCCATTCACTTAAATGATTTACAATCAACATAATCCCATTTAATTCAAATTCATACCAATTGAATTTAATCAATTTATCCACTTCGATCCATTTAACTTGTTTAAGTTAAATTTTAAATTTCAGAATTCAAATCCCTGGTTTTTTTTTCAAATTCTTTTGAAATCCCATAAATATATACATATATTTATTTCCATTTCAAATTCAAAACATTTGAATTTTCAAACCACTTGTTTTCTTTCAAAACAAATTTTCATCAAAACCTTTCTAAGGTAGCAATCCATCACTTAGAAACTCGAAAATGAACACTGATGATGCTGCAGTCATCATCAGAATTATTTCCCAGCCACTGAAGTGAGTTCAGTGCTTTAACACTTTCAGAATCCATTCAAAAATGATTTTTATTCAAATGGTCTTTTCAAAACAAAGCTATATTATTTTAATATACTTCAGAAAATATTTCCCAACTTCCCAGGATTTAAATTCCAAATTCTGGCTTGAATTCAATTTCAATTCATTTCATTTGTATATGTTATTCATATACAAATTTCATTTTGGTTATACATAACCATTCCAATTTTTTTTTATATTATAATATTAACATCCAACACATCCATATATTATAATAATTTCAGAAAATTATTCTTCTATATCAAAATAGAATTTTGGGTAAAATAATTTCATTCACACACTTTAAAACAATATCGTGTTCAATTTTCTGTTCAAGTGTTTAGAAATTCCTATCAACTTTGTGGCGTCCCACTATTCGATCAGAATTCATAAACCACTCAACAGACTAGTCAACACAATATAAAACAACTTTTATATACAAATACGCTCTCTCGTATATACATACACTCAACTCATTCTAGGGTACTACTGACCCTATCTCTAATGAGAACATCTCACCAAAGCCTAGGTGTTCGCTCAACCTAAGCTCTGATACCAACTGTAAAGACCCGCAAATCCGTACTATCTGAGTTGACTAATAGCACCACACGTCCAACCCAAATTGCATAGAAATACAAATCATTATTAGAAAGAAGTTAGAGGATGAGGAATAGGAAGAAAGAAATATTAGAATAGAAGAAAATAGCGAAGATCACAAACTCACAACGGAACGAATAAAATATATTATATAACATAATCTTTGAAATACAAATATGTTTTGAATACACATACCATTATCAGAGCACAACAGTTATTCCTGGAACAGTTATAAACACCTCTTTCCAGATACAAACATGGTTCACAGCGGAATATATGATAGTCTATAGCTAACTGGTGAAGCCTCCTGCTTCCAGCTTTTCCAAGTGAATCTGAAAAAAAAATCCCGACTACTTGACTGCCCGTACAAATTTGGGCACCCAAAGTTTAGGGAAAACAAACAAAATAAACTCTGGGTCAGTCATGGGACTGGTGTGAGTAAACTCCAATCATTTGTTTAACTTTTAAAATCCTTTCAAAAGAAAAGATAATAGTAAGAACAACCCACACATAAACACGGACGGTTTTTACCTTACTATAACCCAAAACACTTTGATATCAAATCCAGTGATATTATAATAATGTCTACATCAAGTAAATAACCAAATAGCAGAACGCTTGCATCTCACGCTCCACATATATAGTATAAAATCAAAAACCGCATAGCGCTTATTGGAGATTGGATTCCGACTATGACAAGGTATGGAACCACCTTCCGCTAGTGTATTTCTAGAGAGGAATACACTGGGTTCAACAAGAACATCTTGCAACCCGACCCACACATGACCGACCACTCATTTCGCTTGAGTGTATCGAATGTATATCACCAACGGTTGGGATCAGCAACCGTCTCCCGACTGGGACAACATCGAATAGAATAAGAAATTAAATGAACCTCTAGATAGGTGATTATACATCCTAATGGGAGTGACCCACATAGCCATGCTGCCTGCTCGATTTTTGTCATTTCCCGGTTGTTGAGTCCTGAGGCTATGCTCACTTGCCATTCATTTATAGCACAATCACTTTGAATGCCACATTGTCAGATCCGTTAATCATTAATTGATTTGCACAAATATTCTGGACGTTATGCTAAGGGAATAAATTCGTTGCAACCATATATAGTTATACAGACCAACACATTTGATCATTGGAAATACTTTGTCAGACATTCGTCCATATACGTTCGTTCTGGGATTGAACGAAACCGAAGGCACAATTCCTATTAATAGAAAAAGTCCTTGCACTTCACTCCATCTTCGATTATCTTCATATAATCTGATCGCAACGCCCCTGCCTATACAGAGTGGTTCACGGATAATAATGCAACCGGTCTCTCCATATTGACAACGATGGTCAAAAACTTCGATAGTCTGTGATTTAACTATCGAAGAAAAACAAGTGTTCATCCAACATATCAAACAAATCACTGGGCTCTTTAATTAATTATTCATTAATTAAATCTCTTCTCCATTTCCCTATCAATATTTGTTAACCAAATGTTTTCAGTAATCATCTTGGTTTCTTATGCCATTTGGAAAACGTTTCCAAATATCAACTTCTTTTATTTTCTATATATTAGAAAATACCTCTATTTGCAATTGAAACAATTTCAATCACTTATCTCTATTCCGACTATTTTAATTATACTCAGGAAATATTTACTTTTATATTTCCAAAATTCCATCACTTGAGTTAAAACGAATATTGTATACAACATTGTTACAAACAGCCCAAAATATTTTATTCGACCAAACTATTATTCAAACACTTCTCTTCGAGACTGGATCTTGCTGTTTATCCATTAAAAATGAAATCAATCAAGTTGGGGTAAAATTACCTCTCAGACCTTAACAGAAAACATCCTCAACTTCAAAACGGCAAAACCACTAACCTCGAATAAACACACTATAAAACCCAATTATTCATTTTTTAAAACATGCATAAAGTTCGCTTTCTATTTCTAATTAATAGATTTTCCTTTTTGTTTATAATATTCTATTTTAAAATTCGTTTCCTTATCGAATTCTATATATATCGATACATTGATTTCTAACTATCAAATTATCTTAAAAATATTCTAACTCCTTAAATTTCCGGAAAATTTCGCCATAACCTCCCCTGCACCGGGAGCTTCGGGATATTTCAAATAGCCTCCCATGGCCCTCACCAATCCAAAAGAAAAAGGAAAGCAAAGCGGCTTGCCGATACGGCGCATAAAACCTCATATATGAATTTAAACATGTACCTTTTTTTGTCGGGCACATAAATTAAAATCTTCATATACTTCACCCCATACCTGTCTAACACATGCTCACCTGTTTTCAATTCAATTCAACTCAATCCAATCGTTTTGAATTCAGTTTTAAACCGTTTGAATTTTGTTTCGCTCAATTATTCTTTAATTCGCCCTTTTGCCTATTTCACTTCTTTGTTTGAACATAACATGTTCAAACAAAATATTTAACTTGCTCATAACCAAATTGAATTTCAATTTCAATTCTAGTTTTCTTTTCGATTTGGAATATAAATTTTTAAATCGAGTTCACTTATTCGAAGCCCAATATCTATTCAAAATCTCATTTACTAATTTCTATTCAAATTAGTTAATTCTATTCAATAAATCAAAAATCTAGTTTCTGTTTCAAAAATCGTATTCATTTACACAATTTGAATTCGCATATATTTTACAACTCAACTCTGAAATTTTCTAAATAGAAATTCGGATTTTATTCGCTTAAAATCCCTTTTATAACATTAAACAAACCGTTATGGTTTCAAAATCATTTTGGCGCTGGTTTTCTGAAAATTTGATTTTGATATAACTCAAAATCTATTTGACGAAATCCAGATTTTTCTCCTCCATTAGAAAATTATTATCTAATCGGTCCTGGCGTTTCTTGTTTCAAAGAATTTCGACTTCAATTGAGTTATGTATATTCAATTGAAGTTCGAAACGACAATTTACGAACTGCAGCGCTGCTGTGAGTTTGTTTTAATTATATTTATATATATAAACATTTTAAAACTTCGTTTATATAAATTCAACTCCATTCTGATATATTTTTAATATATATCAAATCCATTTCAACATAACACTGCTGATCTATTTTACTTCCATTTGAAATTCTATATTCTAGTTCCATTTCACTTTTATTTGAATTCTATATCCCAATTACTTTTCAATCTCCATTTGAATTTCTATTCAAATCTATTTTCCAACTTCATTTAAATTTCTATATTCAAATCTATTTCAATTCTATTTTGAAATTCTATTTCAATTTCTATTTCCAATTCTATTTGAATCTTCTATATTCAAATTCTATCCAAATTCTATATTTGAATTTCCTTTATTTTTTTATATTCAAATTCTATTTAAATTTCTATATTCAAATTCTAGAATTGAATTTATATTTGAATTTCTATATCCATATTCATTCAATCTCGATAAAAAGATTCCATTTACATTTCTATATTCAAATTCTAAATTTGAATTCCCTTTTGTTTAAATTCCATTTAAATTCTATTTGAATTCCATATTCAATTTCATTTGAATTTCTATATTTAACTCCATTTGAATTCTATTTTCAAATTCTATATTTTTTATTCCATTTGAACTTCCTTTATTCAAATCCATTTGAATTTCTTTGAATTCAAATTCTATTTGAATCCCTTTGAATTCAAATTTTATTTCAATGCCTTTGAATTCAAATCTATTTCAATTCCTTTAATTTCAAATCTTTTTCAATTCCTTTGAATTCAAATCCCATATTTAAATTCCTTTGAATTCAAATATTCAATTTATCTCTTGATAATTTATTCGTTATATTTATCAACACTATTTTATAAATTTCCCGGTTTATTTAAACAAGCCTATTTCGAAATCCATTTAAAACCAAAACCTTACTTTAAAAAAAAATCTCTTTGCATTTTGCTATATTCAAATTCCATTGAATTTCTCGTATTCAAAATCTTCTTTGAATTTCTCATATTCAAATTCTATTTAAATTCCTCATTTGAAATTTCAAATTCTATTTGAAATAAAATAGAATTTCCTTTTGACTCTACGAAATTTCTTTTCAGGATATTTTTAAATATTGATATTTGGGCCTAGTGATATTTAAACACCAAACAACCAATTGTTTATTTTTCTAATTCATCATATATGACAGTATATATGCAAACAAATAAACAGACAGATAATATATTTTTGAGGAATCCTGTTGGATCCCTCCAACCCGTTTTTCCTGCATCCACAGACGTTTGTCAACAGAAATAATACTCATCCTGCTTCGAGGCAGGATATCGCGGTATAAAAGGGGATCCACTTATATACGTGGGCGTAGGGTCATCCACTAATGGTACTGCGGGCATCCGCTAATAGTATTGCGGGAAATATCCAATAACCACAAAATTCAACAATTCATCCATGCACCCAAGCAACTAACAATTTTATTTTTACGATAAAAATAAATTTAAATATAAATCTGTGAGTGAGATTTACTCACCTGATTTTCATCGTCGAATATTCTGTTAATTTCCATATCATCGGCTTCCAATTATTCCAATTTGACTCATACACTAGCCTTTACATATACAAATTCAACGCACTCCGTTTTGTCGAGATCTTGCTGTAATTGTCCACTCATCCAATATCACCATCCAACCAATATTCTGCAAATCCGATCACCCTTGTCTTCCAACTCTCGCCAAGCATATCTCCTTCACTTGTCAGGTATCAGCAAAAACCCCAGAATATGCACTGTAAATTTCAATCCCCATCCTCACTTTCGAACTACAGTGGCCTCCCCAAATTCACAGACCCAAAATCACTACTGCAGCACCCCAAAATCTCACCGCAAAACCACTGTTCAACTCCTCAAATTCAGTGCGCAACATCAGATAAAATTCCCCATCGCGACTGTACCCATTTCACCATTGCAACTAGCAAACACCGCAGAACCCATGACCGATTATCACCTACACAACTCCCATACACTACCTTAAACCTCTCGAGCTCGCTACAGGTCGCGACCTTCACCACAACCACGTCGCGCCCACATCGAGCGGCTTCTCCTTCAGACTTCCGCTTCCAAAGCACCGCACCCTCCCCTAATCCCTACTCAGTCTCGAACGAGATCTTTGAACCACGGACTGATCGATTTGCCCCGCTCCAACTTCGATTCTTTATATATATATATATTAGTCGATTGATTTTTTATTGGGAGAAAAAGGAAACGAAGGAAGAGGGAATTGAAAATGCATCTGTTGGTTTGGAGAATGAAATAACAAAGGCGATGGTTTTCATTTATATAAGTGAGAAAGGGGACCATTGTACAATTGCTATTAAACATTGTTTTCCTAGATATCGAAGGAAGAAGACAGTAATTTCAGCTCGAGGAAATCATAGGTCTGTGCGTTTTAATTTTTAGGGTGTTATTCTGAATATAGGTCGGCTTCTGCAAACGTAGGGTGGCTGATATTAATTAGATTTGATATTTAATTCCAACGTATATACCATATTAAATTAATATAATATAATTTAAATTCAAAACAAATAAATTCTCCAACCATACATTATTATCATTGTCGTCGATATTCAAATATATATATTGATCATCTAAACTGTTCTGATTCTGTTTTTAACTTCGATTTCAATTATATTTTGTATTTCGATAATTTAGTATATTTATACAAATCCAAGAATTTATTTCTAAATAGATAACATACAAATAAAAATTTATTTATATTACCAACTCTATATTTAAAACCATATTGAATATTTAAAATAAATCGATAAAAATTTCGGGTTGTTACAATATACGTTCTAATTCTATTCAAAATAAATTTTTTGTCGTTATTATTAAAAATAAATCATTCTAAATATTCAAAATTCACTAAAATTGCCAAAATAAATTTTTTAAATTGGCTCGAATTTTCCGGGTTGTTACAATCTTCCCCACTTAAAAATTTTCGTCCCGAAAAGAAACGAAGCTGAAAGTTGTTTAACTAACCAACTCAACTTTCATTATTTTCTTTACGGCTTAAGTTCTTCAACTTTTCAGTTTCTAAGAACTTTTCAAAATTTTCAAAAATTTGGCTAACACCTTAAATTTTTGAAAAAATTCGCCATAACCTCCACTGCACCGGGACCTTCGGGATATTTCAAATAGCCTCCCATGGCCCTTACCAATCTTAAAGAAAAAGAAAAAGCTATGCAGCTAGCCAATCGGCTCATAAAATCATCAAATCCCCAAGAAATACAATAAACATGTTCCTATTTGTCGGGCAAACAATTTTATTCCTCTTCTCTAGCTTCCTTACTATGACCTGTTCAATAGATATACATGTATATGCAAGCAATTGTAATCATTTTTCAATACAGTTCAATATTCGATTCAATTAGGCTAAATGATTCAAAATTTTAATAAACGAAACCAATAATCAAACAACAAAACCAGCAATCAATTAGTGGATTATCGTTTCAAATTCATAACTTTGGTATATATACAGAAAATCATGTTTTGGATGCCAAATCACAATAATAGCCCTATATAGTTTTGGTTCTCACATCAGTCTAATGGAAATATATAGATATCACACCTTCGAAACTCGAACGTAAATACTGATGATGTGGCCACATCATCACAATCATCCCCGGGCGTCTAGAATGTAATTCTATATCTATCCAGTATATTAAAACTTCGAATATACGTTCATGACGCGTATATGCAAAATCTTTATATACTCGATTGTCCAATTTCAATACAAATAAAATATTCAAATACGTATACTTGAGTTCAACTTTGAAAAAAAAATTGTTTTCAATTTTATATTTCAAAAATTTCACTCTTTACACTCGTTCTAGGATACTACTGATCCTATCTCTGACGAGTTATTCTCATTGGATATTACTAATCCAATCTCTGATGAATTCTTTCGTTTGGTTCTAATGTGTCTTATTCTCGAGCTCTGTAAACCAAAGCTCTGATACAACTGTAGGAACCCGTAATTTCCCCATGAAGGAAAGCCCGGATTGCTTTGAGAACAACACACATCGGAACGCGAACAGAAGAACATTTCATTGTTTATTACAACAATTCCATCAGAATACAAGAATATACATAGTATGAATAATTATTACACATTTGACAAATATCAGAGATTTAAATTACATTTAAATACATAGCAGCAGAAACATAATACAAAACATAACCGAAAGAAATACGTGGATATAGAGCTTTCTGAATACCACTTCAGCTATAAATCAGGATTCTGTGAATATAAATCTGCAAAACCAAAACTACTAGCTGCTCGTGTGGAAAATAGGGGCACCCAGAGTTTAAGTTAAAACAATAAACTCTAGGTCAGTCATGTGACTGGTGTGAGAACTAAAACAGTTATTAATCTTTATTTTTAAAGTTAGGTAAATCAAGGGACCACGCCGTATAACACGGAACGGGTTTCCTCCCAAGAATACTAGTGCATAAAACAAACATCGCAATGCTAAATAAAGAAAAATGAAGCTATTATAAGAACCAGGTCGCATCACACAATGCAACGCAAGCCGGAGGATAGGGTTTTACCTTATAATAGATAAATAATGCTTGATACGTTTAAAAACATATTATTTTGATATTACTATAAATGTGTAGTGTCAAAACAATTTCAATCATAAGTATCAATCATAGACGGCATAGCTGCCATCTACTATGTCGCCATACTAGGTTCTACAAATAAAACTGAATTATCACGTATTGGAAATTGGATTCCATCATGAGTCGAGGCAAGGGGAAAGCTCCTCTCCGTTCGAGACACTCTAGAAAATGTATCAGGACCACACATAGCGATCCTTGGATCCTCCATGGCCGGTCCTCTCCTACTTTTGAGGATTAATTATTCCTGAACACACGTTTCCTGGTCCTATAGGACCTATATCCAAGGTGCCTCGCATCCAACAACCACACAGGTAAAAAGTATATAAATGCCAAGGCTGGTAGGTCACTGACATCGCCCATAGCTAGAAAGAAACGTCGTGCACTCCTTGGGTCCTCATCCCGTTTCTGACTCATACCGAGGTGTGAGGCTCGCGAATTAACGCTATACACAAAGCTATGCCACACAGGTCGTGCTTTGATCATCAACCACAAGACTTTGCTTTTCAATAGAAGCCTTGATCATTTGCCACTTAGGCATGCCACACAGGCAATTCATGCCATGCGATTGATATCCATCAATATATAACCTCTTAGCCCGCACATCTCAGAGAAGGGCGTTAAGCAAGTGAATAAATTCTCCACCACCAAACAGATATATATATTTAATAGAAATCAATCACACAGAATAAAATCCAATGTCAGACACATAGTCCAATTACAAGTTCGTTTTGGGTCTGAACGAAACCAGAGGAACCTTATTCCTCGCATATCCATCGATCTCCAAGTACGTCTGGACGATCACCAACTGATTCCCTCCTCTTGGGTGTACAGCCCAATCAAGATCATCAATAATCATCCAAACGATGTGAAGACCTCCGGTCTTCATCCACCGTCTTCATCTTCGACTTATCGTCGAGTCGGTTATTCAGAATGGGTATAAACCCGGCCTTTCCAAATAACCCGCGTATATAATAAACAAGTGTTACACAAACGAAACATACGCCTCATTCCAATTCAGAGTATTCTTTTACTCAAATATTCACATTCTTAGGGAAAGGTTCCCATTAATTTTATCAAAGATAAATTCTTCTAAATTTATTCTTTAATCTTCCTTTGGATATTATTTCAAACCATGTTAAGGTTTTCCAAACTAGTTGGGATTAGCGAACCACACCGAAGTAATTATTTATTTTATTTCCCAATCCCAACCTATTCATCCCATGGAGCAAAACTGGTAATACTCCATATCTAACACCACGGTGTTATTGGTAAATATTAATTACCATTTCATGTTCAAATCTAATTAAAGATTTAACTATCGCTTTGGAGCAAAACTGGTGATACTCCATTCTCGATCACCTTAATCTGATTAAAGATTCATTAAAACTCCACTTAGTTTTAATCTTCCTAAAAATAAATATCCTGTCTTTAACTGGGTTAAAGAACCAATGTCATCTTAAACACGGTTCACGATAAACCCAAAATCACTTTCCATTGTTAATCGGGTTAAAGAACAGGTGTTATTCAAAACACCGCTCACGATAAACCCCAAAAACCAATTTAAATTCAATTCCAATTAAATACTAATTAACTGGACAATTCCACTAAATCTTAATTAAAAGATTTATTCTTTTCTAAATAGGGTTCAAGAACAGTGTTATTTAAGATACCATTCACGACGAACCCAAAATCCCATTTGATATTAAATACAAGGCTCTGAATAGAAAATATATCGGCTTATATTCAATATCAAATTCTGAAACCAACAAATATCGTATTGGAAATAACGATATAAATATACCATTCAAATTTCCACAACCATGTCTGTATAATCATGAAATCTAACATCGGAATATTCCGAAGATAATTTCGATTCAAATCCATTCCGATTTGTATACTGGAAATTCTGATTATTTTCAAAAACATTTCAAATCTAGTTCAAAACTAGTTCATTTCGATAAAAATATATTTTTATCTTTTTTAAATATGGGAATTTTCATCCCAGTTCTTTCCAATTCATATATTATGATTTTACACAAATTATTAATATTTTTATCAAGGCTTGTACAGTCGGTTTTCAATAACGGCCATTGAACTGCACTTACAGCGACCTTTTCCAAATTTGATTTGGACATAATTCCAAATCCAACCGTTAGATTTCAAATTTCTAACATTCATTGGAAAACTCTTTTCGATATGAACCCAAGGGTTCCGGTTTCACGAGAATCCGACGGGCGGATCTCCCGTAACGTCAATTCGAAGTCAATGCTCGAAATTCGCGAACTACCGCGGCGCGGCGCGTTCTATTCAGGCCATTTAATGTATATAATATATATATTATATATATTTCGTCGATTTCAATTCAAAACGTATTTTATAAATCGTTTTAAATTCGTTTTCAAAACAATTTCAACTTCATATTCAATTTTAAATCAAAATTGAATATTCCATATCATTAATATATAAATGATAATATTTTCAAAATGTTATATTCTGAAATCACTTCCTTTTCTATATTCATTATACAAATGAATATAATCGATATAAATATCGTTCGCGTCAAAATAGTGCTTATCTAATCAACACGGCTTTATATATTTCAATAACTTCGTTATTCTATTCAACACGTGAATATTTTCTTCAACACATGAATATATATTTCTTTCAACACATGAATATTTTCAACACATGAGTATCGTCAACTCATGACTATTTATTCTATTTAATATATTTTATAAAATTATGATTTCTGTCGTTTAATTCTTAATCAGGCTCCAACCGTAAATTAGTAAGAGAACGATTCCCTAAGTATTAACCCCGAAGGCCGAAACCAACAACAGATCAATACCCAGGTACCACTCATCTTAACTAGTTTCCAGCTAGTTTCTAATTTTATATATGATAAAGATGTAAATTTTATTGTTAAAATATTTCGTTCAACACATGATAAGTTTCAACACATGAATATTCTCAACACATGACTATCGTCAACACATGACTATTTATTCTATTCAACACATGAATCTTTATTTTATAATATTCTTTATTTTCCCAATTGGAGTGAGGCCCAATCAATTACCATATAATGTTAATTATATGGATTCCATACAACACATGTATATAATAGCAACGATAAATAATCAACCATCATCCAAAATGCACCACACAACTGCATAAGCATTAGACATAAATAATTAACGCTTACACAGTCTTTCAACCTATCGATTGACATACAACTAAACAATTGTGATTAGTGTACGCCAAATATCATCCCAACACCCGTGTGGGGTTTAAGTCAACAAACACAGATTTTTATTTGTGTAGTTGAGCGATGTGTAAAATTTATCGTCCCAATCAATATTAGTCAAATGGGTGTACATAAATAAATCGTCTGATTTGTAGATGAATATTTATTTATTCACATTCACGTTAAAAATTATTTTAGCAATAAACAATTTATTTCAACACATGAATATTTGTTTTCATTCATTCCACATCACACAATCAATTTTCACCACACAACAAAATCAAACAAGTCATCCATGTTCTGCGGACAACAGGTGTCGGGTGCTGCTAAGCACCGTCTACATCCTAGTATATATTTTTAACTAGAAAACAAGAATTAAAGTGAGAAGTTCTCACCGAGGGTTCCACTCCACCAGTTTTATTTCAGAACAGCTTGGATTTTTCTGCCATGCCAGCGCAGTCTTCTCTAAGCTGTTCATATTAAAAATCACATTTTTAATATCGCTTTCTATACATAAAAATCAATTTTTTTTTACAAATCTCTTTATATAAAAATCGCATTATTATCTCGACACGATATATATATATAAATTGAATCTTTATCTTGCTAGATTATACACAAAAATCGCTTCTTTATGATATCACTTCATGTATAAAAATTATATTTTTATATCACTACTTTAAAATAGGAATCACATTTTTATAAGTTCTCTTTCCATATAAAGATCATATTTTTATCGCCACTTCTAGTATATAAAAAAATCATATTTTGATTATGCTACTATATAGATAAAAATCACATTTTTATCTACTAAAGATTATACTTTTTACACAACTAATAATCGTAACTTTCAAGCGATAAAAATCCAATCTTTCCTCTTGTAAAAACCAAATCACTATATGGTATAAAATCACATTTTTACTTCGTTGCTATATGTATAAAGATCAAATTTTTATTATTCCTATAATATAAAAATCATATTCTATAACGATGTTTATACAACAAAAATCCGATCTTTTCTACGTTATTAACTATATAAAAATCCGATCTTTTCTATGTAATTAACTATATAAAAATCCGATCTTTTCTTTGTTATTAACTATATAAAAATCATAGCTTTATAAAGTTAAAAATCATCACTTTATATTGTTAAAAATCATAACTTTACCCCGTTAAAAATTATAACTTTACACCGCAAACAAATATTTAAAAATCGAATTTTTATACGATAAAAAAACAAATCTTTAAAAATTCTATTTTTCCTAATTAAAAATCCTATTTAATCAAGGAATTGAAAACAAAAATCAAAACTTACATTTTTTTTGCATTTAAGAAGGTGGAGGGGCTGTCCGACGTGGTGGAAGGCCGAGGAGGCGCGTAGGGGCTGCTGGAGCCGGGGGCGGCGCAGGTGGCTTGCGAGGCTAGGGGGTGGCGGATTTGGGGTTTTCAGGTAGCGTCAGGGTTTTAGGCGCAGTTTACATCAGAAGGAGAGGAGAGAGAGTGCAAGAGGAGGGGAGGAAGGAGATGGGGGCGCGCCGTTGGTGGCGCCGCCGCTGGCGCCGCGCGGCTGTTCCTCCCCCTTGGCCATTTGTTATTTTTTTTCTTTTCGGTTTTAATTTTTGAAGGAGGGGGGCTGAGAGAGGGAGAGAGGGTTTATTATTAATATTCTTATTATTATTTAAGTATTTAATTTCAAAAAGTACCTTTTTATTTTGAACTCGAAATCAAACCCACCGACTAACCTTAAAAATATAAATCCATATATTGAATTTGAATGCACATTTCAATTTGCCGGGGCCACATACTAACCCTAAAAATTCTAGAAAAACTATTTCTAGCTTCGTATTGACGATACCATTCTAACAAAACTAGTTTCATCAAATTCCGAGACCGTTTGAAAAATGACCATTTTCTGGTCGATCGAAATTGACTGAAACTGTCAAAACACGTTTTACTTCGCCACGCTCACATATTGATTCAGAAAATTACGAATTTTGGAATCTAGCAATAACTAGACATCCTGGATCCAACAAATGTGGTTTCGTCGAAAACCGAGGTCGTTTGCAAAATTTCCATTTTTAAGGGCCAGAATTCCATAGCGACTATTCTGAATTTTCAACTGGACATAACTTTTGATTCCCGCTATGAAATTTCAATTTTTCGGATTCGTTGGAAAGATATTCTCAAATAGATTCTAATATTTTTTGTTTTGCTAAAATCTGGTTTATTTTGAATCCTGTACATTCATTTGAAATTTGAAATCGAATTTTCAAACTACCGCGCCATTTTCAATTCCTTTTATAATTAAAAATAAATATTTATATTCTAACGACGATTCAAATAAATATATACGTTCTAATTCTATTCAAAATAAATTTTTCGTCGTTATTATTTAAAATAAATCATTTTAAATATTCAAAATTGACTAAAATTGCCAAAATAAAATTTTTAAATTGGCTTAGATTTTCTGGGTTGTTACAGGTGGATCAGAGGGTTGGTGGGTAGACACTAGTTCTCGCCATGTCTGCTATGATCGTGATATGTTCTCCACATACACGGTTGCTGATGATTGTATTGGACTGGTGAGTTATGGATTTGAAATCAAGAATAGTGCTTGAGTTTGAAATGAAATTCGACTTAGGTATAAGCGAAAGGTTGTGTTAAAGATAAATTGATTTGAGAACAAGTTGGAATTGCATTGTTATATGTTGAATTGATGACAGGTGAAGTGATAAAGTTGATATGCCCGACAAAAAGGTACAAGTTTATATTTGATATAAGCATGAGATTTATGAGCCGAATTAGCAAGCCGCTTGGCTGTTTGAATTTCTTTTTGGGTTGGAGAAGGCCTAGAGAGGCGAGTTGTGGTTTTATCAATAGGGCTGTATAAAGGAGGTTATGGCGAAATTTTCCAAAAATTTAAAGTGTTAGAAAATTTTCAGAATTTTTGAAAATTTTAGTTAGCCGGAATGAATAAATATTTTAGTCAATATTAATTGGTTCAGTTGAAATCAGAAATAAGGGGTAAACAAATCTTAGGAATTCCAATAGATAGGGTCGTCCTCCACCTTAGCAATTTCGAGGACGAAATTATTTTAAGTGGGGAAGAATGTAATGACCCGCATTGTCAAAGGTATTATAATTAATTTATTTAATTATATAAATAGTGATATAGGGAATTAAATCGTCGTTTAATTAAATAATATTGAATATTTTATTAAATTAAATAATAGAATAACATATTTAATTCAGCAATAATAAAAAATATTGGAAATCACAATATTCTATGAACTGGGTCATCCCTAAGATTTAATTCAGCTTAGAGTTGAATTATATTGATGAATATATTCAATCAACGTCAGTTTGAAATGTAGAATTATAATATAATTAAAATAGAGTGCGTAACGACGCGACAGTTCGCTATTTGGCGATTTGAACTTCAACTGAATATACAGGGTTCGTTTTAAATCGGATTTCTATGAAACAAGAAACGTTAGGAGCTTGTGAAGTATATTTTCCTAGTGGAAGAGAAAAATCGGGATTTCGTCGTGTAGATTTTGATTTATGTCCAAATCAAATTTTAGAAAAGTCACTGTGGAATTCCTTTATAATTTATTTATATTTATAAAAGGAATTTCATTATAAATCGAATATCGATTTAATCGGGATTTGAAATATCGAGCTAGAAATGGATATAGGAATATTCTAGAGCTGAACGATATCGTATGTGAATATATACAATAATATTTATTTTTAAATATTTAATTTAATTGTTTTAAATATATTTATATATTTAAAATGGTTATTTAGAGCATTTAAAATAGCCACTTTTGCAAACGATCTCAGAATTCGACGAAACTAATTTTGTTGGATCCGCAATATTTAATTATTGCTAGATTTCAATTTCCGTAATTTTTGAAGTCAGTGTGTGGCCGTACGGGATTTTAATGTGTAGAACAATCAGTATTTTGACAGTTAAAAATACGCTGTGTGAGCATACGGAGTCGAAATTCGACGAAACCAGTTTCGTCGGGACCGTAATATCAAACTCTAGCTACAAGTCCAGTTTGGTGATTTTTGGGTATCATATGCGATCGCAGTGATTTTTAAGGACCAAGAACGAATATAAAATCATTAAAATAAAATAGAAAATCAATAAATAAAAAAATATCTAACATTTTATGTGGACCACATGAAGGCCACGCTGTGTTTCTCCACAACCACAAACACTACCTACCCATACACAATATATATATGCTGTATAACCGAACACAGCAAGAGGACATCCAAAATAGAAAATCAAAAGTAAATTAAATAAAAATCCTTAAATCCAAGTGCTTATACATTTAAGTCGCTGAAGTAATTCTCTTCATCCTGATATGAGAATCTTTGTGTTCGATGTCCAGTTTTCCCGCTGACCTCGTTACAGCGAGTCTAGGGTTCAAGTTGTCTTCGAATTCTTGGGGTTTGAGCTCGTTTGAAGTCGAGATTTGGGCTTGTTATCGAAAACCGCACTCAGTTGCGGAGATTGATGGAAATCTGGGCATAAAAGTGTCGCACAGTTCACTGATGCGTGCGTTAAGGGGCTGATACCGGAATGATAGGGAGGCGTGCGAGTTTGAATTCGAGGGTATGGGGTGGAAGACGGTCAAACGAGAAAGATTCTCGTGATTTCTGTTGGAAGTTCGGTAGGGTGATTGACGAGGTATTTGGGGATGAAAATCGGTCAGTGGGTTTGGTGTACAGGGAGGAACCGCATCTCTTAAAAGAGGAAGAAGGTCTTTGAGTGGATCGTGGGTTAAGGAATGGGAAGATGGGCAGTTCACTTTTGGTAAGGCCCAAAAGAAATTAGAAAGTATATTAAAGTTTATTTAATTTAAATAAAGTGAAAACTTGTTAACTTAATAACTTATTCGTACGAGATCAGATTGACGAACCGTAAGTTGCGTTGGGATCGTATGGACGAGAGCTCCACAATGGAACTGATCGTGAGCCAATTGGAGCACGTTACAATTTATAGCAAAATAAATTGTCTGTCAGAGTCAAGCGATGATTATCGTTATCGACGATGATCGTCCAATGTGAGTAAATCTCACTAAATCTGAACAGTTATAATTTCATGTTGTATTTATAGAACTGTTAAATATTGGCTGATTGACTGTGTGTTGACCATTTGATTAAACTGCTAGTCAGTTAGTGGAAATTATATATATATGTATATATATATAAACCGTTAAATATTTATATGTTGATTCTACTATCAGAATATTTCATATCAAAGTGAAATCGATATTAATCATATTGTCTAACATCTGTGATGCAGGGGAACAGGTTGGAGGAATCCAACTGGATTCCTCAACAGTTATTTTACTGTGATTTATATATTTTGTGATGTATAATGTGATATATAATCTGACGTTGATTATGTGAGTTTGGACGATATTTATCGTTGTTATATGGTGTGTTAAATACCGTAAGAAATACCCGAATGTAGAAAGGAGATTTTCAAAAGTATATTTGGAAATTAATTTATTTATATAAAATCACGGGATTTTATATATATATAAAAGAAAAAGGATTTTGATAAAAGAAATATATTTGATAAATCAAATATAAAGGAATTATATTTGATTATCAAATATAAAGGAATTTTATTTGTACATCAAATATAAAAGAAATATATTTGTTAAACAGATATAGGGGGAAATATTCGTTAAACAAATACAAAGGAAAACATTTGTAAAACAAATATAAAAGGAAATATTTGTCAAACAAATAAGAAGAGAAATATTTGTAAACCATTTACAAATAAAATAGAATTATAAAGGAAATATTTGTAGAACATTTACAAATAGATAAAAAAGGGATTATTTATTTATTTAGGGAAAAATAGAATTAGAATAAAGGAATATTTATTTGAGAAAATAAATAGAATAAAGGAAATATTTATTTAGAAAATAAATACGATATTATAAAAGGAGTTAGAATTAATCAGTTAGAGTTAAAGGAGTTAATCGAATATAATTTATTCGAATAGAGTTAAAGGAGTAAATCGAATATAGTTTATTTGAAAGGAGTTAATCAGTTAGAGTTAACCAGTTAGAGGTAATCAAATAGAGTTAATCGATTAGAGTTAAAAACGAACTAGAGTAAATCGTATAGAGTTAAAGAAACAGAGTTAAGCAAAATTAGAAAATGACTAGAGATTAATAAGTTGAATGGTTTCCTGAGTATCGATCTGATGTTGGTTTCGACCTTCGGGGTTTATACTTAGGAAGTTATTCTCTTGTTAGTTTATAGTTAGAGTCTGATAGATGTGCAAGAATAGTGATACATAATTAAGCCATGGAAATGTTTCCAGTGTTAATAACGTATATTTTCTAAACATTGAAAATGAGGAAATATATATATATTATATATATGTTGGATGATTGATCGATAAAATTTCCATCTGGAAATAGTATCGTTGTTTGCACACTTGTTTTTCTTTGATAGTTAACTCACAGACTATCGAAGTTTTGACCATTTTAACGTTGTTAATATGGAGAGACCCGTTGGATTATAATCCAAAGAACCACTCTGTATTGGCATAAGCGTTGCGAATCATTTATGCCAAAGATAATTGAAGACGGAGTAAAATGCAAGGGCTGTTGTATAAGTCTTAGATAACAGCGACTAAGGTGGATATACTGACTAGTGCCTTCGGTTTGTCCAGTCCCTGGACAACTTGTATAGACGAAGGTCTGACAGAGTATATCTGGTAGATCACGTAAGTTGATCGTTTCAAACGTATTTACGTTGGTGGCGGAAGAATTCGTTTCTCTTAGCTTATACCCATGGTATTTTTGGGCAAATCAATTTGTGATTTAGAGGGTATGACGATGTGACATTCTAAGTGAATGAAGATGTGGTATGTGAAAAGATAAGCGTAGCTTCTAGCCTCACATCCGATAAATGACAGAAATCGGCCAGGCAGCATGGCTAAGTCGGTCGCACCGAAGTAGGGTGTATAATCACCTATCTAGAGAATATTCATTTGCTTCTTTAATCTATCAATGTTGTCCCATATATATATATATATATATATATATATATATATATATATATATATATATATATATACGGGAACGGTTGCTGATCCCAACCGTTGGTGATGTACATTCGATACACTCAAGCGAAATGAGTGGTCGGTCATGTGTGGCTGAGTTGCAAGATGTTCTTGTTGTACTCCAGTGTATCGTTCCTAGAGTACACTGATCGGAAGGTGGTTCCATACCTTGTCATAGTTGGAAATCCATTACCCAATACGTGCTTGCGGTTTCGATTGTATACTATATGTAGAACGTGAGATGAAAGCGTTTCTGCTAGATTGATATCTATTTGTACATAGACATTATTATAGTATCAAAAGGTTTTTGATATAAAGATATTTTGGATTCTCATAAGGGAAAAACCCGTTCCGTTATACGGCGTGGTCTTATGAGATATCGTTTACTTGTTCAGACCGTTTTAAACTGTTTTACTCATACCAGTCCCATGACTGACCCGGAGTTTATTTTGTTTTGTTTCCCTAAACTCTTGGGTGCCTAAATCTGTACGGGCAGTCAAGTAGTCGGGATTTACAGATACACTTGGGGAGCTTGGAGCAGGAGGCTTCAAGATTCTATAGCTATTATTATTTCCGCTGTTGTTGTAAGTGATGTACTCTGATAAGTGTTATTGTATATATACTTTTTGTATTTCAAAAGTTATGTTATATTTTATTCATTCCGCTGTGAGATTCGTGTTTACTCTGATGATGATGTTCTTCTTCTTCTATTCTGTATGTTCTACCTTATCTATCCTCACCCTCTATCTTCTTTCTATTAATTTCTTGAATTTCCAGTGCAATTTGGGGTTGGACTTGTGTTATTTGGGTCAACTCAAATTTGTCTGGATTTTCGGGTCATTACAATAAATATCAAGGTACATTACTTGTAGCTACCGGAGTTGATGCCAACAACTCTCTATTCCCATTAGCTTTTGCTATTGTTAGAGCTGAATCGACGGAGACATGGGGATGGTTTTTTTTCATGCATGGGACATTTAATCCCATCTGTAAGAAGAAGATGCATTACATTCATTTCAGATAGAATGAAAGGAATTCCAACAGCCTTACAAGAAAAATGGAGAGTATCTCATCATCATCCCTTCTGCCTTCGCCATTTGAAAGCAAACTTCAAAAAAGGAGGTTTTGGTAGTCAAATCTTGCAGAACTTATTCCATGCATGTGCTGAAGCAACAGACCAGGTAACACATAAAAAAATACGGGATCAACTGAAAAATGTTAGTTCGGAAGCTAATAAATGGATAAACAAAAGTCTTAAGAAAAATGATGAACATTGGGCTCTTTATAAAGACGACGGCGCAAGATTTTGTATGATGACTACAAATGCTTCTGAGAGTTTCAATGGGGTTCTAAAAGGTGCAAGATCACTTCCAGTAAAGGCTTTAGTAGCACGTACATTTCATCGACTCAACAGTTACTTCTACAGAAGACGAACAGATGGAGTACATTACACTACCGTAGTAACACCAACTTATGAGAAAATGATGGAAAAACAAGCAGAAGAGGCACGAAGCATGAGCATTACAAGGTATATCATGGAGAAGTGGGAAGTAACAGACACAAGTGCATGCACCTATACGGTAATTATTACAAATGACAACTGCAGCTGTACTTGTAATATTCCTGTTCTAGCCCACTTTCCTTGTCCTCATGTTTTGGCTGCATGTGCACGTTGTACAGACAGTGCAAATCTATCCTTTCATGATCTTATTTCGCCATGGTTCAGGGCAGATATCCATAGACAGACTTATTCACCTATTTTCAATCCAGTTCCAGATAGCAGATATTGGGATGAACATGACGGTCCTATCATACAGCCGCCGCCTACGCGTAGAAATATCGGAAGACCAAGGTCAACAAGAATAAGGGGAGTCATGGATGAGATGGGCGGACGAAAACAAGACAGATGTGGCCAATGCGGTAACTTGGGTCATTAGAGAAGAACGTGTGGAAAACCATAACTCATTTATTCTACTTCACTTTTATTTTTAGCTCGTATGTAGTTTTGAATTTGAGAAAGTTTGTAATATGTTCTAGTTCACTTTTATTTTTAGTTCGTATGTAGCTTTGAATTTGTGTAAGTCTGTAATATGGAACTTTAATGTTAGTTGTTATGTTATTGGACTGCATCTTATTTTGTATGCATATGTATTTCATATTTAGTATATGCATAGCACAATTAATAGCACCAAAGTAATGCATAAATCAATTTAAACACTAAGATCTTGCATTAATTACTGTAGTACAATAGCTAAGTAATACAACAAACAAGAAACACACAAAATACAAATGACAAAATAAAACAAATAAGGACAACATCATCCCCAAGCAATGAATTGCTTCAGTCTGTTGTGATACCAAGTAGACTACTGTTTTCTGCCTCCAAACGTCGAACTTTGGCTTCCAATTGTTTAACAGTGGCCTCCAATCCTTCAACTTTGCGTTGCATTTCTCGGGCATAATTAGCTCCTCTAATGCACATCTCAGGATCAATCCACTCCAGATATTGACAAAATGTTACATCATATATATTCGAGCCTTCAGCTGGATACTCCAGACATCCAAAATAACGACGCCCTGCCTCTCCTCCTTTCTTAGCAACAAGCTTATAACACTTATATCCATAATGACAAGTAGGCCAAGATGGATCTCCGAAATTGTAATCGTTTGCAAGTAGTGGCCAAGGACGACGGTTTGTAAGTGTTATGTGAAAATCACTCTCCAAATTAATATCTCAACGTCAATGCTATCAACAACTATTTGAAATTGAGTTTCAAAAACAACATCAATCCCAGCACTAGCATTACCTGTTTCAAATTGCGTTTCGAACTGGGTTTCGGGAACGAATTCAAATTCTGCTTCCTATTGTTCAGCATATTGCTCTAACAGATCATCAGGAATAGTGAAATTGTCTATATCTATTCTGCTAGCAAATATTGTAAATTTTAGCATAGCCAAAATCAACACATTTGATTTTGTATAAACTAGGGTTTCAGTAGAATTGATTAAAGTGAAGAGATTGATATACCTGAACTTAAATCAAGTATCGGCGCTAAAATGATGGATAATTTGGAGTTTTTTTTGAACAAAATTTAGAAATTTTTGAGTTTGAAGGAAATGGGTTCGGCCATTTTTGAAAGAAAGTGAAGTGCTTGAAGAAAGAGAAATGGGTTGAGGGATGGAAAGAGGGGTACTGCTTTTAATACATCAACAACTTTAGCGCAACTATAAGTTGCTCTAAAGTATATATCTTTTAATACAACAACAACTTTAGCGCAACTATAAGTTGTGCTAGTATTGTTATAAATTAAAAAAAATAGCGCGAGTATAAGTTGCGCTAGACCAAATTTGTTATTAGCGCAACTTATACTTGCGCCAAGTGGAAAAAAAAAGGTAGAGCAACTCAAAGTTGCGCTGGATCCGACAGTTGAAAAAAGCTGATGTGGCACTGAGTTGGCAGAAACAAGCCCCTTTTGATAATAAGTTTGCAAACCAGCCTTAAACGCGAAATAGTTTTCAAAACAAGCCTTAAGAGAAAATTTGTCCTTTTAAGTTATAGCATTACGTAGATTTCTAAACATGACTGGAGAAAGTGATATGCTGACCCGTACATATTTCAATGCAAGCCTGCTAAGAAATCTCAATGCTTCAACCAAGTGGCCATTAAAAGCATTAGATTTACATGGATCTTGAAAAGACACATTATCCATGCTTTCTGCAAGGCAACACTTACTAATGAATTATCTAAATTCATTTGCCTGCTGTTTGATGTCTAATCGAATTACCTATCTCAGATTATCTGCAAGTGTTTTGCAAGGTATATTATCTGCAGCTGCTTGATCTCTAGTCTACATTGATGAGTTAGGCATCTCATTTTATAGAGAGATCTATGGCAGATTTCAGTTTATAAGCATTCTTTCTACAACATAAGTTTCATGTCAGGAGCTTAGCTTTTGTTTTATTATTTTTGTCTTGTTACATTTCTTTTGTAAACGTTTCGTTAATCCATGAATATGTACAAAGTGACTTTGTTTTATTCATTGAAACTAGTTGTAAAACCTCTTTTTCATGCATTATTGGCATGCATGTCCAACAACACATGCAAGATTCTAAACTATTAAACAACGTCTGCTTTTTTTTCTTTTTTTTTTCTTTTTTCGCTACATCTTACTTTCGAAAAAAAAGAGGTGCTGTAATGACCCGCATTGGCAGGGGTATTATGATTTGTTTATTTAATTATTGAGATGGTGGTTTAGTGAATTTAATGGTCGTGGAATTTAATAATGATGAATATTTAATTAAAATAATATATTTAATTTTGAATTAATCAAAATTAGCTGAAATGACGATATGGCGTGAACCGGATCATCTGTGATATTTAATTCAGCTTGAAATTTGAATTTGAATAATGAATATATTCAATAGTCGACAGTTGAACGTATAGTTTATAATATAATTATAAACGAGCTCGAAATGGCGCTACAGTTCGTAAATTGGCGATTCGAACTTCAACTGAATGTACAAGATTCGTTTTAAGCCGGATTTCTGTGAAACAAGAAACGTGTGGAGCTGGAGGAGTATACCTTTCTAATGGAAGAGGAAAATCAGGATTTCGTCGTGTAAATTATGAGATATGTCCAAATCAAATTTTAAAATAGTCGCTATAGAATCGTTTATCGACCATAACAGTTTATTCGATATAAC
This sequence comes from Allium sativum, assembly GCA_030737875.1. Lineage (NCBI taxonomy): Eukaryota > Viridiplantae > Streptophyta > Magnoliopsida > Asparagales > Amaryllidaceae > Allium > Allium sativum. The sequence continues at coordinate 843,445,884 of CM060926.1, forward strand.
TAGATATCGGGTTTGAATTTAGACAAGGTTCTTTTAGGGAGTAGTGATAATTTAATTTTTAGAATTTTACTGTAATTTTTAATTAATTTAATAAGCAACTTTTTAATTGGAGTATTTTGCACCTTGTAATCAACATTTTGGGGTTTCACAAAATGAGCTAAACTACCGGTATTATTATATTTTTGGGATCGTGGAACCGAGCTCGATACAACAGTATCTTTATTTCTGTCCATACGTGAATGGAATTTATGTGACACGATACTTTGAAAAAAACCAAACCTTAAATACATTAATGAAATAAAGTTGAAATTTGTTTTTGAATGAACCTATACAAGGCACGTTTTCCTCTTCTCATCCGCCAGTTCTCCATGGCCCAAAAACAAAGACTTAGCCTTCAATGTATCCACAAGACAAAAGCAAACTAAATCCTATATAAGATGCTTATCCTCAAGACCCTTGAACATTTTTTTCTCTATAGTAAATAAACCACAGCCACAAAAGACGCGAGCAACAATCCCCTATATAATGTCTTCACCACCCTTTAAACTAAAAACCCAAAATCATTTCACAGCAGAAAGAAACGCATGCAAATGTTTTGGAAGCAGCGTTCAACACTGAGCAACGGTTTGAGGGAGTATAGTGGGACTGTTTTTCGTTTTAACGTAGTGAATCAATAGGGGAAGAAGCCACTGTATAAGAGTTCATAATAGAAGAGTTTTAGGCGTGGAGACGTTGAGCTTGAGGAGGGAAGCACGTCATGTTTGGGTTTCTCTTGTATGAAGCAACGTTGGGGTGTTTTGTGTATGTTGGTGACGTAGTTACGGCTTCAGACCCGAGACCCGAGGCTGAGCAGGAGGTCGGCGGCCCTGATGAAGCTCAGGTGACTTGGCGGCAAATGAGAAAGGTTCAAAGTTCGGTGAAGTTGTGGAGGGAGGATGTGGAGAAGTTGATGAGGGAGGGGCCGGATGGTGAATAAAGGTGTACAACTGGCGGAATTTTGTGGAAGAAGCACGGAATGACGTGGAGGTGTTTTGTCTGGAGCGTGATATTGGTTATGGGAGAAGGAACTGTTTTTGGTGCGGACTGAACATTGGAAGTGGACGCTGAAATGTTTTAAGCGGGTTTCAATAGGAAGGAAGGGAGGCTAGTTTAAGGTGGACGTGGGTTTTTAACACGGGTAGATAGGCCTTAAGGGAAAGTATAAATGAATTTCGAAACTTTGGTACCGTTGGGATCGTATGGACGGACACTACACCATGGAGCTGACTGGGAGTGAATCCGAGCTCGTTACAATTTATGGCGAAATAAATTGTCCGTCGCAATCAATGAACGCAAACCGATATTTATCGGTTAACGCGCAAATGTGAGTAAATCTCACTAACTCTGAACAGTTTATAATTTCATGTTGTATTTTTAGAACTGTTAGATATTGGCTGATTTACTGTATGTTGACTGTTTGATTGAACTGCTAGTCAGTTGGTTAAATTTTCTATATTGATTCTGTTTAACAGAATATATCATATGGAACTGAAAGTGATGTTATCTATATTGTTTAACATCTGTAATGCAGGGGAACAGGTTGGAGGAATCCAACTGGATTCCTCAACATTTATTTTACTGTTTTCATATATTGTGATATATGATGTGTTATATAATCTGTTATGGATTATGGGTGTTGGAATGATATTGATCATTGTTATTCGATATTTTAAATATCATAAGAAACCCTGGGATGTAAAAAGAAGTATTTCAATGTATATTGAAATAAAGGAATTTTATAAAATCACAGGATTTTATAAAAGGAATTATTTATAAAACGAACACGTTTTATAAAAGGGATATTTATTTAGAAAATAAATAGAAATAGAAAAGGGATATTTATTTAGAAAATAAATAGAAGTTATAAATAAGAAATATTTGTAACGGTAAATAGAAGTTATAAATAAGAAATATTTGTAACAGTAAATAGAAGTTAAATAGGAAATATTTGTAACGGTAAATAGAAGTTAAATAGGAAATATTTGTAACGGTAAGTAAACGTTATAAAAAGGAAATAGTTGTAACGGAAAACGTAGTTTATAAAAAGGAGCTAATCGATGTTAGTTAATCGATTAGTGATAAAGTAAAAGGAGCTAATCGATGTTAGTTAATCGATTAGAGAACAAAGTAAAAGGAGCTAATCGATGTTAGTTAATCGATTAGAGAATAAAGAAAAAGGAGATAATCGATGTTAGTTTAATCGATTAGTGATAAAGTAAAAGGAGATAATCGATGTTAGTTAATCGATTAGAGTAAAGTAAAAGGAGTTAATCGATGTTAGTTAATCGATTTGAGTAAAGTAAGAGGAGATAATCGATGTTAGTTAATCGATTAGTGTAGAAGTTAAAATGAGTTAATCGAATATAGTTATTCGAATAAAAGCAAATGAGTTAATCGAATATAGTTATTCGAATAAAAGCAAATGAGTTAATCGAATATAGTTATTCGAATAAAAGAAAATGAGTTAATCGAATATAGTCATTCGAATAAAAGCAAATGAGTTAATCGAATATAGTTATTCGAATAAAAGAAAATGAGTTAATCGAATATAGTTATTCGAATAGAAACAATTGAGTTAATCGAATATAGTTATTCGAAGAAAGTAAAATGAGTTAATCGAATATAGTTTATTCGAATAGAAAGTAATAGGAGTAAATCGAATATAGTTTATCCGAATAGAATGAAATGGGTAAATCAAATATATAGTATTCAAATAGAATTAAAAGAGCTATCGAATATAGTTTATTCGATAGGAGCTAAGTGAATAGAGTTAGAGTTAAATCGAATAGAGTTAAGTGAAAAGAGTAAATCGAATATAGCTATTCGAAGGAGGGTTAAGTAAGGAAGTTAGTAAAAGGAGTTATAAAGTGAACTTTGCCTATTTCAAAGTTAGAAATGTTGTTCAGTTAAGGTCTGAGAGGTAGTTCTACCCCAACTTGATTGGCTTCGTTTTTAACTAAGGAATAGTTAAGGTTCGGCAGAAAGGAAATGGTTTGAGTTGGCATCGCGATGGTTTGTTTAAACATCTGTCTAAGTCCAATGAAGAAGCTTTGGAAATGTTTTCCAAATAAGAAACCAGAAATGTTTTCTAATAAAGAAAACAAAGAAATGGAAATGTTTTCCATTGTTAATAACGTATATTTTCCCAATTTAGAAAATAAGAAATACTGAATATAGGGAAACAGGAGATGGAAAATGAACTAAGGAGATGAATGTTAAATGATGTTTGATCGATATAATTTCCATTTGGAAATAATATCGTTGTTTGCACACCTGTTTTTATTCGATAGTTAAATCACAGACTATCGAAGTTTTGACCATTTTAACGTTGTTAATATGGAGAGACCGGTTGGATTATTTTCCAAAGAACCACTCTGTATTGGCATAAGCGTTGCGAATCATATATGCCAAAGGAAATTGAAGACGGAGTTATGCAAGGGCTATCCTGTTTACAGAATAGTGCCTTCGGTTCATCCTGTTCCTGGATGACTTGCATGGACGGATGTCTGACAGAGTATGTCCAGACGATCACGTATATTGATTTCTCCAACTATACCAAGAGTGGAAGCGGAGAAGGAAACTTCTTTTAGCTAACGCGTAATGTATGGTTGAGGACGTCGATCGGTGATTTGATGGATTTGACGATGTGGCATTCAAAGTGAATCTGGGGTGATGATAAAGCGTAGCTTCTAGCCTCATCATCCGGTAAATGACAGAAATCGGGCAGGCAGCATGGCTAAGTCGGTCGCACCGAAGTAGGGTGTATAAATCCTGATCTAGAGTTTCATTTACTTCTAAAAATCTATTGTTGATGCTGTCCCATTCGGGAAACGGTTGCTGATCCCAACTGTTGGTGATATACATTCGATACACTCAAGCGAAATGAGTGGTCGGTCATGTGTGGCCGGGTTGCAAGATGTTCTTGTTGAACCCAGTGTATTCCTCTCTAGAGGTACACGAGCGAAAGGTGATTCCATACCTTGTCATAGTTGGAAATCCATTACCCAATACGTGCTTGTGGTTTTGATTGTATACTATATATGTAGAACGTGAGATGAAAGCGTTTCTGCTAGATGATTATATATATACTGTGGTTGATAGACATTATTATAATATCAAAAGGTTTTTGATATAAAGATATTTTGGATTCTCATAAGGGAAAAACCCGTTCCGTTATGCGGCGTGGTCTTATGAGATATCATTTACTTGTTCAACTGTTTTTAAACTGTTTTACTCATACCAGTCCCATGACTGACCCGGAGTTTACTTTGTTGTTTTCCCTAAACTCTTGGGTGCCTAAATTTGTACGGGCAGTCAAGTAGTCGGGATTTACAGATATACTGGAAGAGCTTGGAGCAGGAGGCTTCAGGATCATATAGCTATTATTATTCCGCTGTGTTGTAAGTGCTGTACTTTGATAATGATATGTATATGCAAGTACAGATTTGTATTTCAAAGTTATGTTATGAAATATATTTATTCGTTCCGCTGTGAGATTCGTGTTACTCTGATAATGTGTTCTTCTTCTTCTATTCTAAGTTTCTATCTTATCTTTCCTCACCCTCTAATTTCTTTCACTAATTACCAGGATTTTTCGACGTTTTGGTTATCGACATCGAGCTTATGTCGATAACCAAAGTCACTCAAAATCCGGGTCGTTACAGTTGGTATCAGAGCTTAAGTTAAGAATTACTTGGCTCTGTGGCGTGACTCGGTAGAGATAGGGTTAGTAATACCCTAGACTGAGATTGAGTGTATATATACGAGTGAACGTATTTGTTATTGATATAAAAATTTGTTTTATATTGTGGAGATTCATTGGTTGAGTCGTTTATGAGTTCTGGTCGATCAGTTTGATCCACTGTATCGGTAGGAGTTACTAAACACTTGAATACGATGAACCGTCATGGTATGTTTTGAAAAGAGGGTAAATGAGAATAGTTTACCCAACGTATATTTTGATATATAGTGGATATATTGATTGTTGTTATAATCGAGTAAGATTATAGATTGAATGGTTAGGTAAATAACCAATCAGAATTCATATAAGTTAAATACGTGAAATCAGACAAGTTAAATCTGAAATTTAAACCAGAATTGAATTAAAACTCTGGAAAATTGGATAAGTGTGTGTAAATGGATTGGGATTAAAAATAAGGAAAATTTAAGATCCTGGGAGATTTTAAATTGTTTTACAAGCAGTGTGAATTATATTTTGAAATGAATTTCAAAGTCGAAATGTTTAAAAATGGTTTTATAGTATTGAACTCACTTCGATCGCTGGAAAATAGATTCTGATGATGACAGCTGCATCATCAGTATTCATTTTCGAGTTGTAAGTGACGAATTACTACCAAAGATACTGTTTTGAATTTGTTTTGGGAAAGACAAGTGGTGTTGAATTTCAAAATAGAATTTGAATATATAGAATTTGAATTTTGAAATAGATTTGAAATATTAACTTGTTTTAAAAGAAATTAAACGAGAAGTCCTTTATAAACGAAGTTTATAAAAAGTTCTTTTATAAACGAAGTTTATAAATGAAGTGAAAAGAATTATCACTGGATAATTCAGAAATAAAAATACAAGTGTGAAATTGAAAGGGAAATCTATTTTCCAAAGGTAGAAATATCGATTTTTAAAAAGGAATTGAAATCGAGACTTATTTAAAGGAATTTGAATAAAGGAAGTTCAAACATAGAATGTAAATAAGAAAATTCAAAGGGGATTTGAATATAGAAATTCAAATGAGATTTGAATAAAGAAGATTTAAATAATGGAAAATTGAATATAGAATTCATATAGAGTAATAATGAAATTTGAATATAAAATTCAAATAGAATTGAAATGGAATTCAAATATAAAATTTGAATAAGAGATTTGAAACGAAATTCAGATATAGAATTTGAATAAGAGAATCGAAATGGAATTTGAATATAGGAAATTCAAATAAAATTTGAAATGGAATTCAATTAGTTGATAAACAAGTTAAAAATATATTTGAACATGTTATACTCAAATATGAAGGTGAAATAGGCAAACCAGTAATTTGAAAATCACTTAACGAACTAAGTTAAAATGATTGGATTAAGTTGAAATGAATTAAAAATGTATAAATATACATGAGATAGGTATGGATAAGGATAATGCAAGAGTTATAAATAGATTGCTCGACGAAAAAGGTATGTATTTAATTCATATATGAGATTTTATGCGCCGTATCGGCAAGCCGCTTGGCTTTTTCTTTTTCTTTTGGAATGGTGAGGGCCATGGGAGGCTATTTGAAATATCCCGATGCTCCGAGTACAAAGGAGGTTATGGCGAATTTTTCCGGGAATTTAAGGAGATAGATTATTTTTAAGATAATTTGATAGTTAGAAATCAACGTATCGATATATATAGAAATCGATAAGAAAACGAACTTAGAAATAGAATAGAAAAAAAATCAAAAGGAAGTCTAGAGTAAAATCTAGTAAGAATAGAAAGAGAAAGTGTAGACGTGTTTAAAAGTGAATAAGTAGTTGTATGGTATTGATTTTTCGAGTAAGTAGTCATATCTGTTTTGACGTTAAATGTTATCCAGTCAAGGTCTGAGAGGTAGTTATACCCCAACTTGATTGATTGCATTATTAACAAATGAATAGTAAGATTTCAGGCTCGAAGATCAATGTTGAATGAGAGTTAGTTGAATATAGTATTTGGATTGTCATAACGATGTTTTACACAACATCCGTTTTAAACCCAAATAAATGTAAGCTTGGAAATATAATAAAGAATATTTCCTAAGTATAGAAATAAACGAGATCGGAAAAGAGATAAGTAATTGGAATATTTTCCAATTATAAATAGCATATATTTTCTAAAGAAGTTAGAAAATAAAGGAAGGCGATATTCGGAAATGTTTTCCAAATAATGACACGACCCGAACTTCCCCGTTAAGGAAAACGCGGATAGCGTTGAGTACAAGACAAAATAGAACGCATACAAAAGAACATTTCACTGTATATTACAACAATGCATCAGATTACAAGATATACAGAGTATAAATGAATAAATATATATTACACAGAAATATCAGAGATTTAAATTACATTTAAATACATAGCAGCGGAAAATAATACAATACACAACTAGAAGGAGATATACGGATACAAAGCTTTCCGGATATCGTTCCAGCTGTAAACCAGGATCCTGTGAATATAAATCTGCAAAACCAAAACTACTAGCTTCCCGTGTCAAAATAAGGGCACCCAGAGTTTAGGTTAAAACAATAAACTCCAGGTCAGTCATGGGACTGGTGTGAGAACTAAAACAGTTATTAATCTTTATTTTCAAAGTTAGGTAAATCAAGGGACCACGCCGTATAACACGGAACGGGTTTCCTCCCAAGAATACCAGTGCATAAAACGAACAGCGCAATGCTAAATAAAGAAAAATGAAGCTGTTATAAGACCCAGGTCCTATCACACAATGCAACGCAAGCCGGGGAATAGGGTTTTCCCTTATAACAGCCAAAGAATGCTTGATACGTTTAAAACAAATCGTTTGATACTATTATAAGTGCATAGTGTATAAAACAACTTCAAATCATAAGTATCAATCATAGGCGGCATGGGTACCATATATCATGTCGCCATACTAGTTCTACAATTAAAACCGCAAATGTCGTATTGGAAATTGGATTTCCGTCTATGAACCGAGGCAAAAGATAGTCCTCAACCGATTCGAGACTGCCTAGTCCGAGCCTCAGGAACAGCCGCAACTGCCCCATGGAGCGACAGGGCCGGTCCACCGATGTGGATTATTATGCCTGAACACTACGTTTCCCCGCCCTTTGGGGCGTAAATGAGCCAACTAAATGACTCCATCGGTTCGAGAACGACCGATCAATCCGAGGCGCCTCGCAACAGCAACAACCACATAAGTCAAACTCGTCAGGGCGTGTAAAACCACTGACGCCACTTCTAACTAGGAAGAAACGCATGCCCTCCCTGAGGTCCGTCTCCCGTTTTTGATTCATACCGGGTGTGAAACTCGCGAAGTAAACGTTACACAAAGCTACGCCACAAAGGCCGTGCTTTGATCATCACCACAAGACTTTGCTTTTCAACAGAAGCCTCGATCAATTGCCACACAGGCAATTCACTCCATGCGTTTGATATCCATCAATATATAACCCCTGAGCTCGTACGTCTCAGAGAAGGGCGTTAAGCAAGAGAATAAATTCTCCGCCGCCAAACAGATATATATTTAATAGAGATCAATCACACAGACTAAAATCCAATGTCAGACACACAGTCCATTTACAAGTCCGTTCTGGGTCTGAACGAAACCGGAGGCACCTAGTACCCCGCATACCCATCGATCTCCAAGTACGTCTGGACGATCGCTAACTGTTTCCATCTTCTTGGGTGTACAGCCCAATCAAGATCATCAGTAATCACCCAAACGACGTGAAGACTTCCGGTCTTCGACCATCGTCTTCATCTTCGACACCACGTCGAATCAGTTATTCAGAATGGGATAAACCCGGTCTTTCTGAATAACTCGCGTATATATTATAAAAGTGTTACACAAACACAACATACGCCTCATTCCAATTCAGAATATTCTTTTATTCAAATATTCCTATACTTTGGGAAAAGTTCCCATTAATTTTATCCAAGATAAATTCTTTGAATTTATTCTTTAATCTCCTTTGAATATCAATTCAAACTAGTCGGGATTAGCGAACCACACCGAAGTAATCATTTATTTTATTTTCCCAATCCCAACCTATTCATCCCATGAAGTAAAACTGGTAGTACTTCATATCTAACATCACAGTGTTATCGGTAAATTCAATTACCATTTCACGTTCAAATCTAATTAAAGATTTAACTATCGCTTGGAGTAAAACTGGTGATACTCCATTTTCGATCTTTTCAATCTAATTGAAGATTCATTAAAACTCCACTTAGTTTTAATCTTTAACTGGGTTAAAGAATCCGTGTCATTTAAAACACGGTTCACGATAAACCCAAAGTCACATTCATTAATTATCGGGTTAAAGAACGAGTGTTCTTTAAAACACTGTTCACGATAAACCCAAAAATCAATATCAATTCAATTCCAATTAAATATTATTTAATTGGTACACTTCATTAAATCTAAATAAAAAGATTTAATCATTTCTCAACTGGGTTCAAGAACAGTGTTAGTGAAGACACCATTCACGACAAACCCAAATCACATTTGATATTCAATACAAGGCTCTGAATAGAAAATATATCGGCTTATATTCAATATCAAATTCTACGATTAACAAATGTCGTATCGGAAATAACGATATAAATATATATATCTTTCAAATTTCCATAACAACATCTGTATAATCACGAATTCCAACATCGAAATATTCCGAAGACAATTTCGATTCAAATCCACTCCAATGCAATCATTGGAAATTCTGGTTATTTTCAAAACCATTTCAATTTCAATTTATTCATTTAAAAATAAATAGAATTATAATTCTAGTTCAAAACTAGTTCATTTCGATAAAAATCTATTTTTATCTTTTCAAATATGGAGTCTTTCATCCAAATCTTCACAAATCATTTCTTATGATTTTACACAAATTATTACTATTTTTAATAATTTTATCAAGGCCCGTACAGTCGATTTCCATCAATGGCCATCGAACTGCACTTACAGCGACCTTTTTCGAATTTGATTTGGACATAATTCCAAATCCAACCGTTAGATTTCTAATTTCTAATATTCGTTAGAAAGCTCTTTTCGATACGAACCCAACGGTTCCGGTTTTAGGAGAATCCGACGGTCGGATCTCCCGTAATGTCCGTTTGAAATAAATGGTCGAAATTCACGAACTGCCGCGGCGCGGCACGTTCTATTCAGGCCATTATATTATATATATAATATATATAATATACACTTCGTCGATTTCCATTTAAAACGAATTATATAAATAGTTTTAAATTCGTTTCAAAAGCAATTTCAACTTCCTTTTCAATTCAAATCAAAATTGAATTCTTCTTTATAAATTCGTTTTAAAATTCATTTCTATTCAATTCAAATTTCAATTCAATTTGAATTCATTTCAATTCACTTTCAATTCAATTCGAATTCGTTTTCAATTCAATTCATTTCGAAATCGTTTTCAATTCAATTCATTTCGAAATCGTTTTCAATTCAATTCATTTCGAAATCGTTTTCAATTCAATTCATTTCGAAATCGTTTTCAATTTAATTCATTTCGAAATCGTTTTCAATTCAATTCATTTCGAAATCGTTTTCAATTCAATTCAAATTCGTTTTCAATTCAATTCATTTCAAAATCGTTTTCAATTCAATTCATTTCGAAATCGTTTTCAATTCAATTCATTTCGAAATCGTTTTCAATTCAATTCATTTCGAAATCGTTTTCAATTCAATTCATTTCGAAATCGTTTTCAATTCAATTCATTTCGAAATCGTTTTCAATTCAATTCAAATTCGTTTTCAATTCAATTCATTTCGAAATCGTTTTCAATTCAATTCATTTCGAAATCGTTTAAAATCGATATAAATATCGTTCACGTCAAAATGGCGTCAATCTAATCATCACGGCTTCACATATTTCTATTTTCAAATATTCTATTTCAAATATTTCCTATTATCAAAATATTTGTTATTATCAAAATATTCTTTATTTTCACGATTGGAATGAGGCCCAGTCAATCACCATATAAAGTTAATTATATGGATTCCATACAACACATGTATATAATATCATTAAAAAAATAATCAACCATCAACCAAAGTGCACTACACTGTATAAGCATCAAATATAGATATCTAACGCTTATAACAGCCTGTCAATCGATCGATCGACATATTTAATCAATCAGGATGAGTGAACTTCAAATTTCATCCCAACACCCGTGTGGGGTTTCAAACAATCAAACACATATTTTATTTGTGCTGTTGGGCGATGTGTAAAATTTATCGTCCCAATCAATGTCATTCAAATAGGTGTACATAAACAAACCGTCTGGTTTATAAATGAATATTTTATTTTATTCACTTCACGTTAAAATTATATTTTTAACGATAAAACATTTTATTTCAACCTATGAATTTCTATTCAATTCATTTACACAATAAAATGATATTTTTATTTTCTAACATATTTTAGAAAATTTCGGCGGCATAACGGCACGATACTAGAAACGGGACAAGGCCTAGCCTTATCCCCGGTCTAGTGAAGGCCCACGCCATTCACACATCAATCAAAATCACCAAACAACCAAATTCAAATCAAATCATATAACTAAGCTATGCAACCAAACAAACAAGTCCATGGTCTGTGGACGATTGTGTCGGGTGCTACTAAGCACCGTCTGCATCCTAGTATATATATATATAAATAGAAATGAAATTGAAAGGTGAGAAATTCTCACAAATAGCTATCCAAGCTCCACGGCACTTCATTGATAGAAATCTTCATCGTCATCGCATCCTTTTTCATCTTCGTTGCCCGCTTTCACTACCTATGTAAAAATCGAATTTTTACTTCGCTATTCAATATATAAAAATCGAATTTTTACTTCGAAGTTCAACATATAAAAATTCTATTTTTATTTCGAAGTTCAACATATAAAAATTCTATTTTTATTTCGAAGTTCAACATATAAAAATCCTATTTTTATTTCGAAGTTCAACATATAAAAATCCTATTTTTATTTCGAAGTTCAACATATAAAAATCCTATTTTTATTTCGAAGTTCAACATATAAAAATCCTATTTTTATTTCGAAGTTCAATATATAAAAATCCTATTTTTATTTCGAAGTTCAACATATAAAAATCACATTTTTACTATGCCACTAGTATAAATACTATATTTTTAACCTTTCTACATTATAAAAATATCGCCTTTGTTATAAATAAAAATCTCAACTTTGCTAAGCTAAAAATCATAGCCTTTCTAGTTTAAAAATCCAATCTTTTCTTTTTATATATAAAGTTCTCGCCTTTTCTATTTTTAAAGTTCAAACCCTTTTTACCTCTTATACATATCAAACAAGACTAATTTTAATCATGAAAAAAAAAACGATTTTTCTAAATTTATAAAAGCTACTACATAATAAATAAATAAAGGAAACAAATAAAAATAAAACATTAAAAACTTACAGGGGTTTGGGGTCTGAAATCGAGGAGGGAGGAGCCTAAGGGGGCGGTGGGGGTTCGCTGTGGGGGCGTGAGATGTGGGTGGCGGCCTCGAGATGGAGGGAGCAGAGAGGGTACGAAGATGGTGCGGTGGCCTGGGGTATGTCGCGGTCGGAGAAGAAGGAGTGGAGGGGGTGGAGAAGGAAGGAGGCGGCGGAAAGAGGGGGGGAGTTGCGGCGGTGTTCCGCCTGGGGCGGCGGCGGCCATCGCGCCCTCCATTTTTCTTTTTTTTTCTTTTTTTATCTGAATTGATTTAAACGTGGGGGGGGGGGGGGGGGGGCTGAGCGGATATAAGGAGAGGGAGATAATTTTTTTTTTATATAATTTATTTATTTACTAAAAGTTGACTTTTTCATACGACCTCGAAACGAGGCCCACCGCCTGTCGTCCATAGTGTTTTACCCCCATTCCGAACACAATGGGACTTGTTTCGTAGGTTGATTCGATCGTTCGAATCAGTTTCCGTTAAATTTACCTTTAAATCACTATATTGAATTTTAAACGTACATTTCAAATTACCGGGGTCACATACTAACTCTAAAAATTCCCGAAAAATATTTTCTAGCTTCGTATTGACTATACGGTCCTAACAAAACTAGTTTCGTCGAATTCTGAGACCGTTTGAAAAATGACCAATTTCCAGTCGATTAAAATCAACTGAAAATGGTCAAACGCATTTTCCTTTGCCACGCTCACATATGGATTCGAAAAATTATGAAATTTGGAATCTAGCAATAACTTTACATCACGGACCCAACAAAAGTGGTTTCGTCGAAATCCGAGGTCGTTTGCAAAATGTCCATTTTTAAGGGCCTGAATTCCATAGCGACTATTCAGAATTTTCAACTGGACATATCTTTTGATCCCCGCTATGAAAATTTGATTATTCGGATTCGTTGGAAAGATATTATCAATTAGATCCTATTGTTTTTGGTTTCACTAAATTCCGGATTGTTTTGCACCCGGTACATTCAATTGAAGTTTGAAATCGAATTATCGAACTACCGCGCCATTTTCAATTCTATTTATAATTATATATAAATATTTATATTCTAACGACGACGTATATAAATATATACGTCGAATTCTATTGAAAATAAATTTCTCGTCGATATTATTTAAAATAATTCATTTTAAATAATCAAAATTCGCTAAAATCGCCAAAATAAAAATTTTGAACTGGCCCAGATTTTACGGGTTGTTACAATCTCCCCCACTTAAAACTTTTCGTCCCCGAAAAGGAACAAAGTCGAAAGTGGTTTGATTAATCAACACTACGATCGATCTGGCTTCCATTCTCCAACTTTTCAGTTTCTGAGAATTTCCAAAAATTTCAGAAATTTGGTTAACACCCTAAATTTTCGAAAAATTTCGCCATAACCTCCCCTGCACCGGGAGCATCGGGGAATTTCAAATAGCTTCCCCGGTCCTTCAGATCTCAAAAAGAAAAAGAAAAAGCCAAGCGGCTAGCCAATAGGCTCATAAAATCATCATCACCCAAACAAAACAGTAAATTATGTAGTAAACATGTACCTATTTGTCGGGCAAACAAATTTTATTCTCTGGCTCTAGCCTCCTTGCTATGACCTGTTCAAAAGATATACATGTATATGCAAGCAGATGCGACCAATTTTCAATACAATTCAATATTTGATTCAATTAGGCTAAATGGTTCAAAATTATCAACCAATAAACAAACAACCCAAACATCAATCAATTAGTGGATTAGAGTTTCAAATTCATAATTTTGATACATATACAAAATCATGTTTTTGATGTCAAATCACAACAATAGGCCCTATCTAATTTTTGGTTCTCACACCAGTCAATAGGAAATATATAGAAATCTCACTTTCGTCACTCGAATATAAACACTGATGATGATGCCTCATCATCTGAATCATCTCCGGGCGACTAGAGTGTGATTCTATATCTATCCAGTATATTAAAATTTCGAATACACGCGGATCAGACGTATACGCAAAATCTATATATACTGGATTGTCCACATCAATATAAATAGATAATCAAATACGAATAATTGATTTAAATTTTCAAAACAAATTTTGTTTTCATTTGAAAAATATACTCTTCACACTCGTCCTAGGATACTACTGATCCTATCTCTAACGAGTCATTCTCATTGGATATTGCTAATCCAATATCTGATGAATTCTTTCGTATGGTTCTAATGTGCCTTGTTCTCTAGCTTTGTAAACCAAAGCTCTGATACCAAACTGACACGACCTGAACTTCCCCGTTAAGGAAAACGCGGATAGCGTTGAGTACAAGACAAAATAGAACGCATACAAAAGAACATTTCACTGTATATTACAACAATGCATCAGATTACAAGATATACAGAGTATAAATGAATAAATATATATTACACAGAAATATCAGAGATTTAAATTACATTTAAATACATAGCAGCGGAAAATAATACAATACACAACTAGAAGGAGATATACGGATACAAAGCTTTCCGGATATCGTTCCAGCTGTAAACCAGGATCCTGTGAATATAAATCTGCAAAACCAAAACTACTAGCTGCCCGTGTCAAAATAAGGGCACCCAGAGTTTAGGTTAAAACAATAAACTCCAGGTCAGTCATGGGACTGGTGTGAGAACTAAAACAGTTATTAATCTTTATTTTCAAAGTTAGGTAAATCAAGGGACCACGCCGTATAACACGGAACGGGTTTCCTCCCAAGAATACCAGTGCATAAAACGAACAGCGCAATGCTAAATAAAGAAAAATGAAGCTGTTATAAGACCCAGGTCCTATCACACAATGCAACGCAAGCCGGGGAATAGGGTTTTCCCTTATAACAGCCAAAGAATGCTTGATACGTTTAAAACAAATCGTTTGATACTATTATAAGTGCATAGTGTATAAAACAACTTCAAATCATAAGTATCAATCATAGGCGGCATGGGTACCATATATCATGTCGCCATACTAGTTCTACAATTAAAACCGCAAATGTCGTATTGGAAATTGGATTTCCGTCTATGAACCGAGGCAAAAGATAGTCCTCAACCGATTCGAGACTGCCTAGTCCGAGCCTCAGGAACAGCCGCAACTGCCCCATGGAGCGACAGGGCCGGTCCACCGATGTGGATTATTATGCCTGAACACTACGTTTCCCCGCCCTTTGGGGCGTAAATGAGCCAACTAAATGACTCCATCGGTTCGAGAACGACCGATCAATCCGAGGCGCCTCGCAACAGCAACAACCACATAAGTCAAACTCGTCAGGGCGTGTAAAACCACTGACGCCACTTCTAACTAGGAAGAAACGCATGCCCTCCCTGAGGTCCGTCTCCCGTTTTTGATTCATACCGGGTGTGAAACTCGCGAAGTAAACGTTACACAAAGCTACGCCACAAAGGCCATGCTTTGATCATCACCACAAGACTTTGCTTTTCAACAGAAGCCTCGATCAATTGCCACTTAGGCATGCCACACAGGCAATTCACTCCATGCGTTTGATATCCATCAATATATAACCCCTGAGCTCGTACGTCTCAGAGAAGGGCGTTAAGCAAGAGAATAAATTCTCCGCCGCCAAACAGATATATATTTAATAGAGATCAATCACACAGACTAAAATCCAATGTCAGACACACAGTCCATTTACAAGTCCGTTCTGGGTCTGAACGAAACCGGAGGCACCTAGTACCCCGCATACCCATCGATCTCCAAGTACGTCTGGACGATCGCTAACTGTTTCCATCTTCTTGGGTGTACAGCCCAATCAAGATCATCAGTAATCACCCAAACGACGTGAAGACTTCCGGTCTTCGACCATCGTCTTCATCTTCGACACCACGTCGAATCAGTTATTCAGAATGGGATAAACCCGGTCTTTCTGAATAACTCGCGTATATATTATAAAAGTGTTACACAAACACAACATACGCCTCATTCCAATTCAGAATATTCTTTTATTCAAATATTCCTATACTTTGGGAAAAGTTCCCATTAATTTTATCCAAGATAAATTCTTTGAATTTATTCTTTAATCTCCTTTGAATATCAATTCAAACTAGTCGGGATTAGCGAACCACACCGAAGTAATCATTTATTTTATTTTCCCAATCCCAACCTATTCATCCCATGAAGTAAAACTGGTAGTACTTCATATCTAACACCACAGTGTTATCGGTAAATTCAATTACCATTTCACGTTCAAATCTAATTAAAGATTTAACTATCGCTTGGAGTAAAACTGGTGATACTCCATTTTCGATCTTTTCAATCTAATTGAAGATTCATTAAAACTCCACTTAGTTTTAATCTTTAACTGGGTTAAAGAATCCGTGTCATTTAAAACACGGTTCACGATAAACCCAAAGTCACATTCATTAATTATCGGGTTAAAGAACGAGTGTTCTTTAAAACACTGTTCACGATAAACCCAAAAATCAATATCAATTCAATTCCAATTAAATATTATTTAATTGGTACACTTCATTAAATCTAAATAAAAAGATTTAATCATTTCTCAACTGGGTTCAAGAACAGTGTTAGTGAAGACACCATTCACGACAAACCCAAATCACATTTGATATTCAATACAAGGCTCTGAATAGAAAATATATCGGCTTATATTCAATATCAAATTCTACGATTAACAAATGTCGTATCGGAAATAACGATATAAATATATATATCTTTCAAATTTCCATAACAACATCTGTATAATCACGAATTCCAACATCGAAATATTCCGAAGACAATTTCGATTCAAATCCACTCCAATGCAATCATTGGAAATTCTGGTTATTTTCAAAACCATTTCAATTTCAATTTATTCATTTAAAAATAAATAGAATTATAATTCTAGTTCAAAACTAGTTCATTTCGATAAAAATCTATTTTTATCTTTTCAAATATGGAGTCTTTCATCCAAATCTTCACAAATCATTTCTTATGATTTTACACAAATTATTACTATTTTTAATAATTTTATCAAGGCCCGTACAGTCGATTTCCATCAATGGCCATCGAACTGCACTTACAGCGACCTTTTTCGAATTTGATTTGGACATAATTCCAAATCCAACCGTTAGATTTCTAATTTATAATATTCGTTAGAAAGCTCTTTTCGATACGAACCCAACGGTTCCGGTTTTAGGAGAATCCGACGGTCGGATCTCCCGTAATGTCCGTTTGAAATAAATGGTCGAAATTCACGAACTGCCGCGGCGCGGCACGTTCTATTCAGGCCATTATATTATATATATAATATATATAATATACACTTCGTCGATTTCCATTTAAAACGAATTATATAAATAGTTTTAAATTCGTTTCAAAAGCAATTTCAACTTCCTTTTCAATTCAAATCAAAATTGAATTCTTCTTTATAAATTCGTTTTAAAATTCATTTCTATTCAATTCAAATTTCAATTCAATTTGAATTCATTTCAATTCACTTTCAATTCAATTCGAATTCGTTTTCAATTCAATTCATTTCGAAATCGTTTTCAATTCAATTCATTTCGAAATCGTTTTCAATTCAATTCATTTCGAAATCGTTTTCAATTCAATTCATTTCGAAATCGTTTTCAATTCAATTCAAATTCGTTTTCAATTCAATTCATTTCGAAATCGTTTTCAATTCAATTCATTTCGAAATCGTTTTCAATTCATTTCGAAATCGTTTTCAATTCAATTCATTTCGAAATCGTTTTCAATTCAATTCATTTCGAAATCGTTTTCAATTCAATTCATTTCGAAATCGTTTTCAATTCAATTCATTTCGAAATCGTTTTCAATTCAATTCATTTCGAAATCGTTTTCAATTCAATTCATTTCGAAATCGTTTAAAATTGATATAAATATCGTTCACGTCAAAATGGCGTCAATCTAATCATCACGGCTTCACATATTTCTATTTTCAAATATTCTATTTCAAATATTTCCTATTATCAAAATATTTGTTATTATCAAAATATTCTTTATTTTCACGATTGGAATGAGGCCCAGTCAATCACCGTATAAAGTTAATTATATGGATTCCATACAACACATGTATATAATATCATTAAAAAAATAATCAACCATCAACCAAAGTGCACTACACTGTATAAGCATCAAATATAGATATCTAACGCTTATAACAGCCTGTCAATCGATCGATCGACATATTTAATCAATCAGGATGAGTGAACTTCAAATTTCATCCCAACACCCGTGTGGGGTTTCAAACAATCAAACACATATTTTATTTGTGCTGTTGGGCGATGTGTAAAATTTATCGTCCCAATCAATGTCATTCAAATAGGTGTACATAAACAAACCGTCTGGTTTATAAATGAATATTTTATTTTATTCACTTCACGTTAAAATTATATTTTTAACGATAAAACATTTTATTTCAACCTATGAATTTCTATTCAATTCATTTACACAATAAAATGATATTTTTATTTTCTAACATATTTTAGAAAATTTCGGCGGCATAACGGCACGATACTAGAAACGGGACAAGGCCTAGCCTTATCCCCGGTCTAGTGAAGGCCCACGCCATTCACACATCAATCAAAATCACCAAACAACCAAATTCAAATCAAATCATATAACTAAGCTATGCAACCAAACAAACAAGTCCATGGTCTGTGGACGATTGTGTCGGGTGCTACTAAGCACCGTCTGCATCCTAGTATATATATAAATAGAAATGAAATTGAAAGGTGAGAAATTCTCACAAATAGCTATCCAAGCTCCACGGCACTTCATTGATAGAAATCTTCATCGTCATCGCATCCTTTTTCATCTTCGTTGCCCGCTTTCACTACCTATGTAAAAATCGAATTTTTACTTCGCTATTCAATATATAAAAATCGAATTTTTACTTCGAAGTTCAACATATAAAAATTCTATTTTTATTTCGAAGTTCAACATATAAAAATCCTATTTTTATTTCGAAGTTCAACATATAAAAATCCTATTTTTATTTCGAAGTTCAACATATAAAAATCCTATTTTTATTTCGAAGTTCAATATATAAAAATCCTATTTTTATTTCGAAGTTCAACATATAAAAATCACATTTTTACTATGCCACTAGTATAAATACTATATTTTTAACCTTTCTACATTATAAAAATATCGCCTTTGTTATAAATAAAAATCTCAACTTTGCTAAGCTAAAAATCATAGCCTTTCTAGTTTAAAAATCCAATCTTTTCTTTTTATATATAAAGTTCTCGCCTTTTCTATTTTTAAAGTTCAAACCCTTTTTACCTCTTATACATAGCAAACAAGACTAATTTTAATCATGAAAAAAACGATTTTTCTAAATTTATAAAAGCTATTACATAATAAATAAATAAAGGAAACAAATAAAAATAAAACATTAAAAACTTACAGGGGTTTGGGGTCTGAAATCGAGGAGGGAGGAGCCTAAGGGGGCGGTGGGGGTTCGCTGTGGGTGGCGGCCTCGAGATGGAGGGAGCAGAGAGGGTACGAAGATGGTGCGGTGGCCTGGGGGATGTCGCGGTCGGAGAAGAAGGAGTGGAGGGGGAGGAGAAGGAAGGAGGCGGCGGAAAGAGGGGGAGGGGGGTTGCGGCGGTGTTCCGCCTGGGGCGGCGGCGGCCATCGCGCCCTCCATTTTTCTTTTTCTTTTTTTATCTGAATTGATTTAAACGTGGGGGGGGGGGGGGGCCTGAGCGGATATAAGGAGAGGGAGATATTTTTTTTTTATATATAATTTATTTATTTACTAAAAGTTGACTTTTTCATACGACCTCGAAACGAGGCCCACCGCCTGTCGTCCATAGTGTTTTACCCCCATTCCGAACACAATGGGACTTGTTTCGTAGGTTGATTCGATCGTTCGAATCAGTTTCCGTTAAATTTACCTTTAAATCACTATATTGAATTTTAAACGTACATTTCAAATTACCGGGGTCACATACTAACTCTAAAAATTCCCGAAAAATATTTTCTAGCTTCGTATTGACTATACGGTCCTAACAAAACTAGTTTCGTCGAATTCTGAGACCGTTTGAAAAATGACCAATTTCCAGTCGATTAAAATCAACTGAAAATGGTCAAACGCATTTTCCTCTGCTACGCTCACATATGGATTCGAAAAATTATGAAATTTGGAATCTAGCATTAACTTTACATCACGGACCCAACAAAAGTGGTTTCGTCGAAATCCGAGGTCGTTTGCAAAATGTCCATTTTTAAGGGCCTGAATTCCATAGCGACTATTCAGAATTTTCAACTGGACATATCTTTTGATCCCCGCTATGAAAATTTGATTATTCGGATTCGTTGGAAAGATATTATCAATTAGATCCTATTGTTTTTGGTTTCACTAAATTCCGGATTGTTTTGCACCCGGTACATTCAATTGAAGTTTGAAATCGAATTATCGAACTACCGCGCCATTTTCAATTCTATTTATAATTATATATAAATATTTATATTCTAACGACGACGTATATAAATATATACGTCGAATTCTATTGAAAATAAATTTCTCGTCGATATTATTTAAAATAATTCATTTTAAATAATCAAAATTCGCTAAAATCGCCAAAATAAAAATTTTAAACTGGCCCAGATTTTACGGGTTGTTACAAATAACGTAAAAGGCCAATATGGTTATTGAAAATATTTGGTTAACAAATATTGATAAAAAATAGAGAAGTGATTTAACTAATGGAATATTGATTATGGGCTCAGTTGAATTTCAAAAGGAAAATTTGATTTTTGAAAAGAGTAAACTGTTTGAAAACTCCCTGGGAAAGACTGTTTGAATTAAAACCAAATGAAATAGGAATTTTTAAAAGCAAATTTGAATTAAAGTAAAGCCAGTAAAGTGGTAACTGAGGTTGAATCAGAATGATACCAAGACAAATTGGATTGTGAGATTCAAATTTGAAGTGTAATGTGATAATCAAGTTAAGAGTTGGGAATCAAGACGAAACTTGAGTTTGAAATGAAAATTTGGCTTGGTAAAAGAGAATGGTTGGGTTGGAGATAAAAGTAATTTCAGAATTTGATTGTGATAACATTGGTATATGCTGAGTTGATAACATATAGAAGTGATAGAGTTGATTTACCCGACAAAAGGTACAAGTTTATATTTCTATTGGAGATAAGATTAATGAGCCGAATTGGCAAGCCGCTTGGCTGTTTGATTTTCTTTTGGGTTGGAGATGGCCTAGAGAGGCGAGTTGGAGTTGTACCGATTGACCAGTACAAAGGAGGTGCTGGCGAAAATTTTCGAAGAGTTAAGGCGTTAGAAAATTTTCAGGATTTTTGAAAATATCCGTTGATAAGAATTAATTAATAATTTAATTGAAATTAAATTTGGTTCAGTTGAAACTGAAGTTAAGAAGTGAACAAATGTGTTCTAACCAGTCGATAGGGTCGTCCTCTACCTTTTAGCAATTTCGAGGACGAAATTATTTTAAGTGGGGAAGATTGTAATGACCCGCATTGGCAGGGGTATTATGATTTGTTTATTTAATTATTGAGATGGTGGTTTAGTGAATTTAATGGTCGTGGAATTTAATAATGATGAATATTTAATTAAAATAATATATTTAATTTTGAATTAATCAAAATTAGCTGAAATGACGATATGGTGTGAACCGGATCATCTGTGATATTTAATTCAGCTTGAAATTTGAATTTTAATAACGAATATATTCAATCGTCGACAGTTGAACGTATAGTTTATAATATAATTATAAAAGAGCTCGAAATGGCGCTGCAGTTCGTAAATTGGCGATTCGAACTTCAACTGAATGTACAAGATTCGTTTTAAGCCGGATTTCTGTGAAACAAGAAACGTGTGGAGCTGGTGGAGTATACCTTTCTAATGGAAGAGGAAAATCAGGATTTCGTCGTGTAAATTTTGAGATATGTCCAAATCAAATTTTAAAATAGTCGCTATAGAATCGTTTATCGACCATAACAGTTTATTCGATATAACTAGATATTGGGTTTGAATTTAGACAAGGTTCTTTTGGGGAGTAGTGATAATTTAATTTTTAGAATTTTACTGTAATTTTTAATTAATTTAATAAGCAACTTTTTAATTGGAGTATTTTGCACCTTGTAATCAACATTTTGGGGTTTCACGAAATGAGCTAAACTACCGGTATTATTATATTTTTGGGATCGTGGAACCGAGCTCGATACAACAATATCTTTATTTCTGTCCATACGTGAATGGAATTTATGTAACACGATACTTTGAAAAAAACCAAACCTTAAATACATTAATGAAATAAAGTTGAAATTTGTTTTTGAATGAACCTATACAAGGCACGTTTTCCTCTTCTCATCCGCCAGTTCTCCATGGCCCAAAAACAAAGACTTAGCCTTCAATGTATCCACAAGACAAAAGCAAACTAAATCCTATATAAGATGCTTATCCTCAAGACCCTTGAACATTTTTTTCTCTGTAGTAAATAAACCACAGCCACAAAAGACGCGAGCAACAATCCCCTATATAATGTCTTCACCGCCCTTTAAACTAAAACCCTAAAATCATTTCACAGCAGAAAGAAACGCATGCAAATGTTTTGGAAGCAGCGTTCAACACTGAGCAACGGTTTGAGGGAGTATAGTGGGACTGTTTTTCGTTTTAACGTAGTGAATCAATAGGGGAAGAAGCCACTGTATTAGAGTTCATAATAGAAGAGTTTTAGGCGTGGAGACGTTGAGCTTGAGGAGGGAAGCACGACATGTTTGGGTTTCTCTTGTATGAAGCAACGTTGGGGTGTTTTGTGTATGTTGGTGACGTAGTTACGGCTTCAGACCCGAGACCCGAGGCTGAGCAGGAGGTCGGCGGCCCTGATGAAGCTCAGGTGACTTGGCGGCAAATGAGAAAGGTTCAAAGTTCGGTGAAGTTGTGGAGGGAGGATGTGGAGAAGTTGATGAGGGAGGGGCCGGATGGTGAATAAAGGTGTACAACTGGCGGAATTTTGTGGAAGAAGCACGGAATGACGTGGAGGTGTTTTGTCTGGAGCGTGATATTGGTTATGGGAGAAGGAACTGTTTTTGGTGCGGACTGAACATAGGAAGTGGACGCTGAAATGTTTTAAGCGGGTTTCAATAGGAAGGAAGGGAGGCTAGTTTAAGGTGGACGTGGGTTTTTAACACGGGTAGATGGGCCTTAAGGGAAAGTATAAATGAATTTCGAAACTTTGGTACCGTTGGGATCGTATGGACGGACACTACACCATGGAGCTGACTGGGAGTGAATCCGAGCTCGTTACAATTTATGGCGAAATAAATTGTCCGTCGCAATCAATGAATGCAAACCGATATTTATCGGTTAACGCGCAAATGTGAGTAAATCTCACTAACTCTGAACAGTTTATAATTTCATGTTGTATTTTTAGAACTGTTAGATATTGGCTGATTTACTATATGTTGACTGTTTGATTGAACTGCTAGTCAGTTAGTTAAATTTTCTATATTGATTCTGTTTAACAGAATATATCATATGGAACTGAAAGTGATGTTATCTATATTGTTTAACATCTGTAATGCAGGGGAACAGGTAGGAGGAATCCAACTGGATTCCTCAACATTTATTTTACTGTTTTCATATATTGTGATATATGATGTGTTATATAATCTGTTATGGATTATGGGTGTTGGAATGATATTGATCATTGTTATTCGATATTTTAAATATCATAAGAAACCCTGGGATGTAAAAAGAAGTATATCAATGTATATTGAAATAAAGGAATTTTATAAAATCACAGGATTTTATAAAAGGAATTATTTATAAAACGAACACGGTTTTATAAAAGGGATATTTATTTAGAAAATAAATAGAAATAGAAAAGGGATATTTATTTAGAAAATAAATAGAAGTTATAAATAAGAAATATTTGTAACGGTAAATAGAAGTTATAAATAAGAAATATTTGTAACGGTAAATAGAAGTTATAAATAAGAAATATTTGTAACGGTAAATAGAAGTTAAATAGGAAATATTTGTAATGGTAAATAGAAGTTAAATAGGAAATATTTGTAACGGTAAGTAAACGTTATAAAAAGGAAATAGTTGTAACGGAAAACGTAGTTTATAAAAAGAAGCTAATCGATGTTAGTTAATCGATTAGTGATAAAGTAAAAGGAGCTAATCGATGTTAGTTAATCGATTAGAGAATAAAGTAAAAGGAGCTAATCGATGTTAGTTAATCGATTAGAGAATAAAGAAAAAGGAGATAATCGATGTTAGTTTAATCGATTAGTGATAAAGTAAAAGGAGATAATCGATGTTAGTTAATCGATTAGAGTAAAGTAAAAGGAGTTAATCGATGTTAGTTAATCGATTTGAGTAAAGTAAGAGGAGATAATCGATGTTAGTTAATCGATTAGTGTAGAAGTTAAAATGAGTTAATCGAATATAGTTATTCGAATAAAAGCAAATGAGTTAATCGAATATAGTTATTCGAATAAAAGCAAATGAGTTAATCGAATATAGTTATTCGAATAAAAGCAAATGAGTTAATCGAATATAGTTATTCGAATAAAAGCAAATGAGTTAATCGAATATAGTTATTCGAATAAAAGAAAATGAGTTAATCGAATATAGTTATTCGAATAGAAACAATTGAGTTAATCGAATATAGTTATTCGAAGAAAGTAAAATGAGTTAATCGAATATAGTTTATTCGAATAGAAAGTAATAGGAGTAAATCGAATATAGTTTATTCGAATAGAATGAAATGGGTAAATCAAATATATAGTATTCAAATAGAATTAAAAGAGCTATCGAATATAGTTTATTTGATAGGAGCTAAGTGAATAGAGTTAGAGTTAAATAGAATAGAGTTAAGTGAAAAGAGTAAATCGAATATAGCTATTCGAAGGAGGGTTAAGTAAGGAAGTTAGTAAAAGGAGTTATAAAGTGAACTTTGCCTATTTCAAAGTTAGAAATGTTGTTCAGTTAAGGTCTGAGAGGTAGTTCTACCCCAACTTGATTGGCTTCGTTTTTAACTAAGGAATAGTTAAGGTTCGGCAGAAAGGAAATGGTTTGAGTTGGCATCGCGATGGTTTGTTTAAACATCTGTCTAAGTCCAATGAAGAAGCTTTGGAAATGTTTTCCAAATAAGAAACCAGAAATGTTTTCTAATAAAGAAAACAAAGAAATGGAAATGTTTTCCATTGTTAATAACGTATATTTTCCCAATTTAGAAAATAAGAAATACTGAATATAGGGAAACAGGAGATGGAAAATGAACTAAGGAGATGAATGTTAAATGATGTTTGATCGATATAATTTCCATTTGGAAATAATATCGTTGTTTGCACACCTGTTTTTATTCGATAGTTAAATCACAGACTATCGAAGTTTTGACCATTTTAACGTTGTTAATATGGAGAGATCGGTTGGATTATTTTCCAAAGAACCACTCTGTATTGGCATAAGCGTTGCGAATCATATATGCCAAAGGAAATTGAAGACGGAGTTATGCAAGGGCTATCCTGTTTACAGAATAGTGCCTTCGGTTCATCCTGTTCCTGGATGACTTGCATGGACGGATGTCTGACAGAGTATGTCCAGACGATCACGTATATTGATTTCTCCAACTATACCAAGAGTGGAAGCGGAGAAGGAAACTTCTTTTAGCTAACGCGTAATGTATGGTTGAGGACGTCGATCGGTGATTTGATGGATTTGACGATGTGGCATTCAAAGTGAATCTGGGGTGATGATAAAGCGTAGCTTCTAGCCTCATCATCCGGTAAATGACAGAAATCGGGAAGGCAGCATGGCTAAGTCGGTCGCACCGAAGTAGGGTGTATAATCACCTAATATAGAGTTTCATTAACTTCTAAAAATCTATTGTTGATGCTGTCCCATTCGGGAAACGGTTGCTGATCCCAACTGTTGGTGATATACATTCGATACACTCAAGCGAAATGAGTGGTCGGTCATGTGTGGCCGGGTTGCAAGATGTTCTTGTTGAACCCAGTGTATTCCTCTCTAGAGGTACACGAGCGAAAGGTGATTCCATACCTTGTCATAGTTGGAAATCCATTACCCAATACGTGCTTGTGGTTTTGATTGTATACTATATATGTAGAACGTGAGATGAAAGCGTTTCTGCTAGATGATTATATATATATTGTGGTTGATAGACATTATTATAATATCAAAAGGTTTTTGATATAAAGATATTTTGGATTCTCATAAGGGAAAAACCCGTTCCGTTATGCGGCGTGGTCTTATGAGATATCATTTACTTGTTCAACTGTTTTTAAACTGTTTTACTCATACCAGTCCCATGACTGACCCGGAGTTTACTTTGTTGTTTTCCCTAAACTCTTGGGTGCCTAAATTTGTACGGGCAGTCAAGTAGTCGGGATTTACAGATATACTGGAAGAGCTTGGAGCAGGAGGCTTCAGGATCATATAGCTATTATTATTCCCCTGTGTTGTAAGTGTTGTACTTTGATAATGATATGTATATGCAAGTACAGATTTGTATTTCAAAGTTATGTTATGAAATATATTTATTCGTTCCGCTGTGAGATTCGTGTTACTCTGATATTGTGTTCTTCTTCTTCTTCTATTCTAAGTTTCTATCTTATCTTTCCTCACCCTCTAATTTCTTTCACTAATTACCAGGATTTTTCGACGTTTTGGTTATCGACATCGAGCTTATGTCGATAACCAAAGTCGCTCAAAATCCGGGTCGTTACAGGTGCTTTATATATATGTTAAGCCTATGTATTCATAAACTTTGACGTTTTCTTAATTTGGTAACCTATTTCTTTTACATGTCTTTGCATGATTCCTGAGCATTTCTGTAGATTTGCAACAATTATATACAGCTACAGGCTATGTAATGTGATGCTACATCATATTCTCTTTATTTTATTATATTTATGCCTACAGGCCATGCTGTGTGGATCTTACTTGTTTTACTTGCTTTATTAACATTTATTTCTTGAGCTTGGTTATGTATATTAGCACATTAAGCATTTTGTATTTAAATTACTATTTGGATCTCAGCATTTCTTATACTTGAACATTTTTCTTTAACTTTATTTGTTAATATAGATAGTTCGGATTAATATCCTGGAACAATTAACCATAAACTAATGTTTTGGTTACGTCAGACATACAATTTTGCTATTAAAATAAAGGGTCATGAATGTTCAGTGACGCGTGACTTAGATAATAGATACTAGATGTGCGTTACATATAGCTGCGCATTTCAACATGTTACATGTTTTCATATGTGTAATTAAATGTGCATTGATCTGAATTTTGTTATCATGTGTAGTTCGCAAAATGTAGAACATTGCTAAACTAGAATTCTGATCCATTTGCAGGGTCAATGTTTAAAAAACGCTATTAAAAATGGTAACAATGTCTCTGCAGGACAAAACAAAGACTCTAATATTTTTAAGATGCTACATCCACGATGATCTAAAAATAGAATATTTAGCTGAAAAAGATCATCTCCACTTATGGAACTCCTTGAAGGAGCGTTATGACGACCAAAAGACGATCACACTTCCAAACAAAAGGAAAAAGGGGTTGAACCTAAGGCTTCAAAACTTTAAAGTTATAAGGGAATATAATTCCGCTATGTTTAGAATTACTTCTAAACTGAAAATTTTGTGTAGAAAATGTAGATGATGCACAAAATGTTGGAAAAGACCTTCACAACATTTCATATCTCGAATATACTCCTGCAGTAACAATATCGAGAGCGTCATTTTATAAAATATTATGAACTAATTGAATGTTTCTTAATTGCTCAGAAACATAATGAATTGCTTATTAAAAATCACTCCCCAGACCAACCGGTTTGTCTGCATTACCGGAAGTTAATGCTAATTTTGTCAGCCTCGGAAGAGGTCGTGGAAGAGGTAGAGCACGTAGACGTGGATGTGGATACAACCCAGCAGAGGTGATTATAGTGGGTTTGGAGGCAACAAAACTACTAAATTTAAAAAGCAACAAAAGAAAAATGTGTTTGAAAAGAATAGTCAATCAGCTGTAGAAAATAAAAAGCATTATGAGGAATAACGACATTCAAAGAATATCGAGACAAATAATACTGTGGAATTGTCCGATAATACTAACTTGAAGTTAGACGATTTCTTTGATCATTATGATGGAAATTTCATTAGCGATGAAAATTTAAATGCAAGGTTTGAAGATATGACAAAAAATGATCAATTACTAACCTGAAGCTTATCATATGGTTTTTATTTTATTTCATTTCCTTTTAGCATGTATTAGTTTAAAATTTTTGTTTATCTATTTGTTTAGTTTATTCTTACGGAAACTGTGTGAAATAATAGCATTGTACTTCCTAAAGAAGTTACATCATATGGGGCAATGATGATGCACCTAAAGATTTCAAAATTTTCAAAATAAGTCGTACCTTGATTATATATTTACATTTACATATTGCATTAAAGAATAAATTTTAACAACTTGAAGGTGTTTATATATTTTATTTGAACCAGAAGTTCAATAGAGTTCCAAACCAGATGTTTTGAACATTATAATACGGTCTTTAATATTCGCATTGACACTGTTTGATAAGCAAAAATCAATGATTTGGAACCTTATAAACAATTTATTCTAATATTGATAAGTTGATTGAGAAAGAATATGCAAATCAATTACATATGTAATACGTGGACACACGTATATACACATATATGCAAATATTTAATTAACTACCTGAAGTTATTATGAGCTCATATTATTATAAATTATGCATATATTATTTTTTAAATCAAAAGGTCAATCGACATCAATATTGAATGGCCTGAAGTCATATGTGTATTCAAATGATCTATACTATTAGAAAATTCCTCCAAGTTAGTAGATCAATGAAAGAAAATAAGCAACATAATATGAATGCATCTTATCAATTAATAAGAGCATTATTCTCTTGCAACTGAAATATCTATAATATATTTACTCGTAATAATGTGATAATAGATCAAAAACGAGAATCCAATGAAGGTATATTTTAAGGTGACAATATTTGTCAACATTGAGGGAGAGGATAAAGGGAAATAAGTTTATGTTGATCATTGATGCTAACATGTTATAATAACCTGGAATTTTGGAACCAATTTAAAAATTTTATTTTATCAATTTTAGTGAATTTTTAATATTTAAAATAATTTATTTTAAATAATAACGATTAAAAATTTATTTAAATCAAAGTTAGTATATCCGGCGATTTCCCGCGATGGGAATTTTCGGGTCATTACATGTGGTATCAGAGCTTTGGTTAATCCAAATCTTTGGGGTACAACTCGTTAGAACTGAACAAAAGACTCATCAGAGGTAGGATTAGAAATATCCTATAAAAGAGTACTCATTAGAGATAGGATCAGTAGTATCCTAGAATGAGAAAACTCGTTAGAGATGATGTTAGTAATCCCCTAGAATGAGTTGAGAGTAACGAATTTATAATTAACGTATTTGTGATTATATATATAATCCGATTTTAGAAAATATGATTTTTGGATATATAAAAGTTATATATATTTGAAAAGTTATTCAACTAATTGACTGGTGATTGTGTTGTGTGATTATTAGTCCAACTAATAAAATTATTGAAACCAATAAAAGAGTGAAAGTTGAGTTGGTTAATTGAACAACTTTCAGCTTCATTTCTTTTCGAGGACGAAAAGATTTTTAAGTGGAGGAGATTGTAACAACCCGGAATTTTGGAATCAATTTTAAAAAATTTATTTTAGTGAATTTTTTATATTTAAAATAATTTATTTTAAATAATAACGATTAAAAACTTATTTAAATCAAAGTTAGTGTATCCGGCGATTTCCCGCGAGGGGAATTTTCGGATCATTACACATATAGAATGATGTAAAATATTAAATAACTTGCATAAATTATCAGTATTGTCCCTAATAGACTTTCTCCAATATAGATTTGAATCCATGAAGGATCAAAATGTGTAAATCACAGCTAAAATGTGGCATAAAAGTCAGTTCAAAATATTTTTGGAGTAAGTCGTAAAGATTCTAAATAAAGGAGGTGAGTGTTCTTTAAGAAATACTTAAGGGTACTTTGAAAGAATCCCATGAAATGATTGTTAAAAGTGTTTTAGTTACCTAAAACATGGTTAATTCTTGAGATCTCAATAAATTATGTATAGAACTGACAAGAAATGATCATCGGTGGTAAATTAATAATAATAAAGCGCTTATATTATAAATGGATTAAAAATCCCATATTAGAGAGAAACATGATTGACCATCGTGAAATTCTCCTAAATAAGAATTATGGACTTATAGTCTATAAGATAAAATTAGAAATTTATAAAATGACAAAAGCACACTAAAGTTACTGAAGCACCATATAGCGTCAAAAACATGTTATGTGCCATGCTCATTGTACATTCATAGATAATTGAATTGGTAAAAGCAGTGAAAGTATTTAAAACGTTTACAATAGCCTGAAGGTATAAACAATGATAGTATACAAATTTCGGAAGAATTGAAATAACTTTGGTAGTGATAAAGAATGCAAAGAACAAGAAATGTAGATTAGAACATTCTATTAAGTATTGTTGTGATGAAAATCTTGATATAATTCATGATGAGTAGATCACTTCCTACTTTCAATAATGTTGTAATGAAACACTTAATATCCATTGAAGTGGTAGTTGCGATATGCAAAACTTATTAAAATATACATGTTCTTGAAGAATATAAATAACATTTGTTGTTATAATGAATGACGAGGACATGAACTATAGATTATAATATTCTTCTTGGTATTGTTGTGATGAAAATCTTGATATACTTTAAGATGAGTAGATTACTTCCAGCTTAGTGTTGTTGTAATGAAACTTGTCTTATTCATCAAATGTGTATTACAATATGCAAACCTGATTGAAACACAAATTTGTAAGCACATGAAGTGCAATCATAAATGAATATTAGTAGCATATAAATCGCAAAAGGAAGACATTACATTGATCCGGAAGTATCATACTCCTTTTCGAAGTACTAAATTATTGAAATATGACAATTTATATTGTACTCTTTTTCCTTCACTAATATTTTTCCAATCGATCGGATTTATCTTAGTAAGGTATTAACGAGGCAGTATTTTGATGTAGAAGTATCAAACATCTTTTGATACAACAAACTATTATTTATGAAGACAATCGCAACTTGCGTTACTCAGATTCAAGTAGATTATATCATAGATGATAGAATGGAACAGATTTCTTGTAAATTTCTCTTCACACATGAAGTATGAAAGGACAACAAGAAAGAGGAGAAACAAATCCATTTTCAATGGGGTAGATCTGTTCTCAATAGCCACTTCCAAATCAACGTTTCAGAAGATGGTGTACAAAATTGGCATGCAGCGACTACATCAATAGACTAATTGAATTATGCGTTATAAATCAGGGGGAGCATATCAAATTATGTTGTAATGTACTCTTTTCCTTCCCTAATATTTTTTCCACTGAGTTTTTGTTAGTAAGGTTTTTAATGATGCATTATCTTGATCCTGAATTATCAACCCTCATGGTAACTTTGTAAAACATGCATCTAAGGATGAAATAAAATTGATCTTTTCCTTGTTTGTGATTTTTCCCGCAGTGTTTTTCTTAAAAAGGTTTTTAATGATGCAAAATAATTTTATCATCTTGCATACGCATATTCAAGGGGGAGTGTTGTTATATATATATATATATATATATATATATATATATATATATATATATATATATATATATATATATTTATAGACACACACACACATACATACATACATATACACACATACACATGAGGGTTAATACGCTTAATGCAAGGGACATTATTGTAAATATTTGGACATGTGAAGTTTATAAATAGAGAGCTCATATGTGTATTCTACATATCTAAATAAATAAAAATGTCTTCTCCCTATTATTTCCTCTGTTCTTATCTTGTTTTATAACATTAAGTGAATTGTACTAAGGATCTGTTTAGAATGAATCTCTACTTTTTAATTGTATTGTACTAAGGATTCATATAGATTAGATTTCCACTTTTTAAGTTCATTGTACTAAGGTACTAAGGATTTCTATTGGATGTATTTCTACATTTTTAAGTGTTTCGGTACTAAGAATGTAAAAGAACAATGTTTATCCTTATACCTAAATTTTTTTCAAATTTTGTCCTTATGCTTAAAAACTGGAAAATAATGAACAAAATTAAAGAAAAATTTAGGCACAAGGATAAAATGCCAAAAATTTAGATTGAAGGACACTTTTTAGTGTAAAATATGATTGAAAGATTATTAAAATTTTCTTATTGATCATCTTTATTCAAATTTATTGCATTATTTTCAACAAAACATTGATATTTACTCTATTTCGGTTAAAAAGAAAATTAAATATTAATAAGGGGTTTTTAGACATAAGGACAAAATTGAAGCACAAGGATAAGAAGCCAAAAATTTAGCCACAAGGACACTTTTTAGTGTAAATCAATAAATTCAGGGACCTACCATCATTTCCTATTTTACACTAAAAAGTATCCTAAATGTTTGGCCTTTTGACCTTGTGCCTAAATTTTTCTCTAATTTTATCCTTTACATTATTTTCCTATAGTAATAATGTACCATTTCGTACCTCATTATTAAAATTGGTCAAAACTCATCATATTATATAAGATCGGTCACTTTTCAATCAATAAAAATAAAAAACAATCTTTTTGTCTTTCTTTCTAAATATTTGATTAGCAAGGCTGACATATACACACGAGTTTTGTACTATCAAACATGAATCGAAACATAAAAATTTCACTGTAACATTTTCCTTGCTTACAATACTACATCTTCAAGCATACAAGCAACTAACTTCACTTTATCTGCCAACATATAACTAAAATAAGATTAGATTCCATTTCTAGTTAGTCATTCTTCCCCTAGTGGACACTGGTTGTAAATCACACAATAATATAACAAGACGTACACCAATCTATTACAAATTTTATTTACTAAAAGCAGTATTAAGCGGAAAAAAGAAGAATTTACCTTCTCATAAATTAGATGATATTCATCATTTATTCCTTAATGAAGAACTATGGTTGAGTAGAAGGGATACTAATCTCTACATGTAACTGATATCTTTGACTCTGAAAATTTCGTAATTCGTCTAAACTAAATTCAGTACTATTGTTCACCTCAACCACATTTCCTCCACCTTTCGTAACCACCGGCCTCCTGCAAATAGGACATATTACTAATTGCTCCATAAGCCATGTATCAATGCATTCTTTATGAAACTTGTGTCCACAATGGTTCAATACTCTCAACTCCTCTCCATTTGCGTAATCCGATAAGCAAATTGAACACATCTCTGTGTCTATATCACAATCTTGATTGACAAATATAATGACTTTACTTTCTTCTAGTTGATCCAATGAAATTGATATAGGACTTGCATGTATTGTGATTGATCTAGGTATATCTTGATTGCTTGTGAAGAAAAATATTTCATTGGTACTTTGGCAGAAAAAATTGTATAGAGACTTAAGCATTATGTATAGTGCTGCAAGACATACAACAAGAGAGACCAGAACAAAAAAGAAGTCTTCCTTTTGATAACCCATTTGATTTCTTTTGTGAAATGAAGGTGCAGTGATGTTGAAGAATAATAAGATTAATATACAAAAATGTTGTGCATGCATGAACATTTGGAAAAGATTTGCTGAATATATTGGAAGATTTCTATAGTTTTCTTATGATAAAATAGAGAATGAATATTTTCCCAAGCTTAAATTTAAGGTGTACTTAATATCGTTATTCGTTTATTTTTTTGAGAGTAAATATTTATCTAGTTTGCGATATGTAAGAATAAAAGCTTATGCAATAAGCCAATCAAATTGGATCCTTTTAATGGATAAAATATAGTTATAAAATTAAAATAACTCAAATAAACACTAATCAAATACCCAAAATAATATAAAGCATGTAGAAAATTCTAGAGTAAAGGAAGTAACACAAATATTTCATTATTTCAACACTTATAGTTCCAAAACCTTCTCTTGACTTTAGGAAAATGTGAACCATTCCTAGTCATTCGAAGGAATTTAGCCACTAGAGTTTTAAAGTCATGATTATTCATCCTCGTGCATTTTCAATACTAATACAATTATGTGCAATGCTAGCATTTAATATATTTAGGAAATTAAGTAGAGTTGCGAATTATAGAATTTGGTTTAGTAGTCATTTGAAAACACTATTCAGTTCGATCACATTTATCAAACCTGTCATTTATTTAAAATAAGATTGATAGAATTAGGCGTATTTGATAGTTCTTAAATTATTGCATTGAAATAATAGTGAAAATATACTAAAAATGATAAGTTATGGACTGGCTTTCATCATGGTCACCCTTGAAAACCAATTAGAGAGCTTCTAATAAAAAAGTTAATTTTTTCTTTAGTTTCAAATAATAAACATCCTATCCAGATTCTAGGATTTGCTGAGTAGATCCTTTGCGTTCGGAAAAAAGGTATAAACACCTCATTTTGCTGAAGAGTCGCACATCCAAAAATAATACAAAATTACACTTACACAAAGGGAAACTATGTTGTGCCTTTAGGGAATCAATTTATGTCCATGGATGGCACCTTGAACACATCATGTAGTTGTCCTATATTGTCCCTTTAGTGCACCATGCAAATATACTGCATGGTGCTCTAAACGCATGAGGTAGTTGCTATGCGTGGTGGGCAGAAATTAAAAAAAAACATAATAGAAGGGTAATTTTGTTTGAGAGTGGTGTATACACTTGTAACTACCCGAGTCTTTGAGGATTAGCTGCAATAAGTATTAACAACTCATAATATAAATATTATAATGATAATTAGGATAAATATACCATTTAAGTTGGTGGTTTGACTTAAATGGTTAAGTTGGTATTTTAAATTTGAGTTTTGGGATTTATTTGTTGAAAAGCGAGTATTTAGTCATTTTAATGATTAAATATGAGGCTTAGAGGTAATTAACTTGGAATTGTGATTACATGGTGGAAAATGTTATTTTGGTGAATTTTGGTACAAAATGATGGTAATTGAGAAAATTATAATGCTTGGGTTGGAAGTGAATCAATTTGGTTGATGCCATAGTTTGTATCTAATGTTATATGTTAGAAATAAATTTTGACTTCACATATTGGGATAATGAAAAATGATAATAATACATAAATAGAAAATAATGGTTTAAATAATGTACATTATTATGCAAATCTTTGTTCGAAATATATGCACCTGTGGTTTTGTTTGGACAAATATAATTTAGGGAGCTTTAGTAATAAATATTGTATATTGTTGACAAAAATGTAAATTTTGTGAAAATCCCCGTAAGGATAAAATATAAAATTGTAAATTTAATTAGAAATTATTAATAAGTTTAGAAAATGTGATTTTGTGTGTGTTCGGGTAGTTTATATATTAAAATAGAGTCAATGAAATCATTAATTCATATGTTATGAAAATTTACACAAGTTTAAAATAAAAATGTCCATATTTTGTGTAAAAGATAGAATTTGTTGAAATACAAATACTAGTGTTAAAAAGCCTTAAAACGTATCAAGATTTGTGTTTGTAATTTTATTTAGTATGTAAGTTGTTAAAAGTGGTAAACATTATGAATAAATAACATTAATTATGTTAAAATTGGCTAAAATAGGTGTTAAATGGCCTTAAGACATGTTAGTTAATTTGATTATATCACCTTATGTCTAATTATACAACGATGTACGACTAATAGATAATTAAGCAAGGAAAATTCCATAGAAATGATTGCAGTATGTAACATTCTCTGGAGAAATCCTTCTTCTCATTTTGCTAAGTCCTAAAGTAAAGAAACAAAAGAAAAATTCACTGCCTATTCAAATCTAAGCATCAAATAATCTTGAACTTGTTGATTTAGGATCTAATAATCTCATACACTATGTAATCTATACAAAAAATGAATCTGTTGTGTCAATTATTTTGTTTGTTGAGAAATTGATTGTATGTTGAACTTTGCTCTTTGCATGTTGCTGTAATAGGTTTTACAGACAGAAAGGTTTCATATTCCTAGCATTTGAGCTTCTATTTGCTTCAATTCAGTCCTAATTTCGCTATAATCTTGAATCAAGGTTAGTTTGTCTCATACCTTTCTAGATACGGTGAATATTTTCTTGTTTGCATTGAATCTGAGCTAGAACGAACGATCCTATAGGAAAATTTGTGCAAATGCGTTTCTATTGTATAAAGCAGCCAAGTTGGCTACTCTATCTTTGTCATGCCTTGACGAAATTGTACCAATTCAATTGCTATTCTGTTGATGTTAAAAGTTGGTCTAGCGACGATCAACCCCAAACATGTGTCAATTACACACGGTAATATTCACAAAAATGCGAGAAAAAGGTAAAGAAATACAGAAGACGCAATATTTTATAGTGGTTCGGCTTAATCTAAGCCTATGTTCACTTATAATCTTTGTTTATACCGTCGACTACAGGTTACAGTAGTTTTTCGGTGGAAGAAAGTAGAGAAATACATGATTTGTACACAGAATCCTTGTGTTGTACTTAGAGTACATGACATGTTATTTTTAGATGCCGAATAGAAGACTTTGAGTAGTGGATTCAAGATGTTCTTCCATTTTGGGGAAGGTTTGTATTTATAGGCGAGCTGGTCCGCTGAGGTGGTATGCGGCGCGACATATATCTTTTTCAGGCTTGGACACGTGCAACTCGATCTGGTAAAGTAGTTATAGGCAGTGGGATCCGGTCTACTACTGATGAACAGTTCTTCTTAGAAACCGCGACTTACGTGGAGCTTGAAACTTAGTGTATAAAAGGTTGTGTTTGACTAAAGCTGAACGGTTCTGTAGCCTTGGGAATAGGACTCCGTCTTATAGCAAATAAGTTTGATCTGGAATTCTCGATCCGATATTCTAGGTTTGACCCGATTCTTCAGGAAAAGCCCAACCGATCGGTTAATGACCCGATCGATCGACTTGTCTTTTGACTTTAGAAGAATGTCGTCTTCTGAGGGAGAGTCTTTACTTGCTTTGGTGTTGTTTGGGGTCGACCTATGATCGTTTGACCTAAGATAAAAATCATTCATGAAGGCCTGGAACGGGTCAATTTCTGGTAACAAGCTTTGATTTGAGTCGTGATGGATTTTGCCAAAAAGCTGGTCAACACTTTACCCCCTAGAACACATTTTTTTGGCAGAAGGAGACGTGTTATGGTTCTTTTAGAAAATGTTGAACAGGAGTCTGAGAATCCATGGTTACGCCGAACATTTTATGAGAAAGGCCAAAAAACCGATGATCGTTGATGATTGTATTAAGGCCAGCAAACTGACGACCGCCGAGGATCGTATTAAGGCCGGAAGACCGACAATCACCACCGATCACGCTAAGGCCAAGTCTTTGAAAGTGTCAGAAAATTAATCGACCATTCCGAGTTGACTCCAGAGAAGTGCAGTAAAACTGGGAACCGAGTTAAATAGTGTCTATAAATAGTTTGACATGCCAAATCCTGATAGTGTCGTCTGAGGTGTTCAAGCATAAGCCATGCTTGGATGTGTGTTAGGAGTATAAACCATACTCAGCTTATAATTGAGGGGGTATAATCCATACCCAAAATTTCTAAGGGAGGCGAGCATAAAGCTTGCTCGGCTTTTGTAAAGAGGAGGGTGAACCATACTCGGCAAAATTTGGGGTTTGAGCACCAGCCATGCTTGTGACTTTTATTGTGAGGACGAGTATTAACCATACCCGGTTTCGTTATGTTAGCAAGTATTAACCATACTTAGATTAAAAGGGGTAGCGAGCATTAACCATACTCGGCTTAAAGAAGTTGGCGAGCATTAACCATACCCGGCTTAAAGAAGTTGGCGATCATTAACCATACTCGGCTTAAAGAAGTTGGCGAGCATTAACGATACTCGGCTTTGAGGTACATGTCGAATCCTGACAAGGTGTTTGATCAAACATAATCCATGTTTGAGAAATAAAGTTTATTGCTGCTTATGAGTTATTACAGAAATTGAGACAAATTTTAATGGGTTTATAATTGAATCCAGAGCACGCCTAGGGATTAAATCCTAATTCTGTACGTGTGTACTTCAACACATCCACATTATTAAAAATAAAAGATAAATGTACATTTCTTATATCCTAAGAAATGAAGTGTATCCACAGTGATCTAAACTAGATCAGCTAAGCTAATGATGATGTCACGATTGCTAGGCTGAAAGTCCTTTCAGTTTCGAGGAGCTCGGGGACCAACATGAGGAGCTTGAGCAGAAGGCTATGGTGGCGTGCCCTGAAACGACCCAAAATTCCCCTTGCGGAAAATCTCGGATTGTTTTGAGAACAACACGCATCAGAACACAAATAAAAGAACATTTCCATTACTGTTGCAACATTTTACATCAGAGTACAAGAATAAGAGCATAAATAAACGAAAATACAATATCAGAGATTTACAATTTACAATGCAGCGGAAAATATAATATAAATGCGTAGCGGAAGACTAATATGCTCTGGACACAGCTTTAAGCTTCAATTCAGGATCCTGCTAAAGAGATAAATATCTGCAAAACAAGCTACCCAAGTTTGCAAAGGTGGAAACAAACAATGGGTCAGTCATGGGACTGGTATGAGAATTCTTAACTAATTTAACTAATAGTAATAAGACAAATCCAAAGACCACACCGCTAACGCGAAACGGGTTTTATTCTAATGGATTGCCGTACATAATTTAAAGTGTCAGAACAGATAAATAAATAAATCGTAAAACAACGCAATGCTTTTTGGAAAAATGGAATCACCATAAGGCTCAAGTCCCATCACACAATGCAACGCAAACCACAGGATAGAGTTTTACCTTATAGTGATTAAACATGCTAAATACGATAAATACGAATTCAATATTATCATTAGTGTGTATATGTTTCAAAACATTTCAAAATAAATGTATCAATCCTAGGAAGCATAGCTACCATATACTATACCTCCATACTAGTAATACAATCAAGTCCATAGGGTCGTATTTGGAATTTGGTTTCCATCATGGGTCAAGGCTAGGGAGGAGCTCCTTACCGATTCGAGACACTCTAGCTAATGTTTCACGATCCCCCGTAGTGAACCCTTGGAAAGCTGCAGGGCCGGTCCACACATACAGCTTTGTGGATTAGTTATTCCTGAACACACGTTTCCCGATCCTATTGGACCTATCATCCGAGGCGCCTCATTCCATCATCCACATAAGTAAAATATCAGCCAGTTTAAGCACCGACACTACTTCTAGCTAGAAAGAAACGTGTTGCTCTCCCTGCGTTCCCTTCTCCCGTTTTAGACTCCACCGGGTTGTGAGGCTCGTGAAGTTACGCTATACACAAAGCTATGCTAATTAAAGTTGTGCTTTGATCATCCACAAGGCTCTGCTTTTCAACAAAAGCCTTGATTATTGCATCATAGCATGCCACATCGTCAATCCACACCAAGTATTTAATCGTCTACTAAAATATATAAAATGGGTGTTAAGAAAAAAGAATAAATTCTCTGCCACCAACATTTACACATTCAGCAGGGATCAATAACTATAATATATAACGAAGTACGATGTCAGACACACAATCCGTTTAAAATTCCGTTCTGGGTCTGAACGAAACCGTATCCGGTAGATCTCCACGTACATCTGGATGATCAATAATTCCATCGTCTTGGCTGTACATCCAATCAAGATATAAATAATTATCCATTCGATGTGGAAATTTCCCGGTCTTCAATAACCGTCTTCATCGTCCACCTTCAATCGTCATATGAATTATTCAGAATGGGTTAAACCTGGTCTTTCTAAATAATTTGCGCAATTTAAAATTATGTGCTCGAAACACAACCAATGCCTCATTCCAATCCAATTAAAGATTTATAAAAAAAAAAACTATATTTAGTTTTAGTCCTCTAAAATCCTTATTTATTGATTATTTAACTTTCAAGAAATAATCTTGTCTTTAACTGGGTTAAAGAACAAATGACGCTCAAACATCGTTCATGATAAACCCAAAATCATATTTCAATTAATTCTAATTTAATATATTAAATTGAAAACTTCTCTTTAGAATATTTCATTAAATATTAATTAAAAGATTAATAAATTACAAATCATCACTTCATCGTTAATTTGGGTTTTAAGAACTAATGTCATTTAAAACATTTTTCACGGTCAACCCAAATCAACTTCCAATTAATGTTAATATTGGAAAATTCGTATATTTTTTTCTTTCCTTTCCCTTAATTAAAAATGTCATTCCTTTCTTAAATTCCAATCTAATTTATTCACTTGAAATACTTGGTTTAATAAAACCATTTTTCACTCTTTTATTTATTTATAGAAATAAATAAACTACTTAACTTGATAAAAATATATTTCCTCTCAATAAATTTGGAATTTCACATCCAAAACTCTTTTAAAACATTTATTAAGATTTCACATAATTTTTCCCTATTTTAATTATTTAAATGTTTCAACAAATTTTTCCCTCATTAAATAAAAAGATGAATTTTCATTTTAAATCACTTTCATGTTCCCTCGTTACATTAAAAATATAAAATTGTAATGTAAATCAAATTCACGTTTTTATACGACATTAAAAATTTTCAATTTTAATGTAAAACAAATTCCATTTTTTATATGACATTAAAAAGTTGCATTTTTAATTTAAAACAAATTTCATGATTCTATATTAAAATAAAGAATAACTTTTATTTTAAAACTTTTTCATATTCTTACGTTACAATAAAAGAATAACTTTTTAGCGCTAACCATTTAATGTAAACTCATATTCCTAAATAAAAGGATTAACTTTTTATATTGAAATACGTTTCATGTTCTTACTTTTAATAAAAGATTAACTTTTATTTTCTAGGCATATTTCATAAATTTCACTTTAATAAAAGATTAACCTTTATTTTATACATATTTCATATTCTTATCTTATATTTACATTAAAATGTAAATTAAAAATACTACATTAAGTTTCATTCTCTTATTTACATTCTAAAATGTAAATTAAATTGCAATGTCAAAATCTCTTCTTTTATTTACATTAAAAATGTAAATTAAATTGCAAAGTCAAAATCTCTTCTTTTATTTACATTAAAAATGTAAATTAAATTGCAAAGTCAAAATCTCTTCTTTTATTTACATTAAAATGTAAATTAAATTGCAAATCTTATTTTGACAATTTCTTTTCCAAATTGGAATGAGACCCAAACGATTTACCATATAATTATAATTATACGGTTTTCATACATCCCACGTTATTCTAGACTAATGATAAATCATTAAAAACATCCAATCATCCAAAGTGTATATTTGTACTGCATAGCGTCAAATAAATAACGCTTATAACTAATCACAAGGGCGATGTGTAATTATCAACCCAAGACCCGTGTGGGGTTTCAACCAACTAACATTCAAATAATATATATAATTATTTGTGCATTTGGGCGATGTGTGAAAATTATCAACCCAATCAACAAATACAAGTCAGGTAACTTGTACATGGCAGTGTAACATTAATTTTTAACAATTCTATAAGAATCAATATTAATGATATACGTTGCATACTGCTAAAATTTACATAACATAACAAATCATATCATGACATAACATAACGTACAACACAACATACATGCATTAGATAATTTCAAACAATTATTTCACCACGGGCATTTAAATCACATTCATTTATAATAATAAATAAATACGGTAAAAAATTTTGAGTGAGAAAAGAGTTCTCACCTTGGTTTGTACTTTGTCGGTGTTTAAATGTTCGGCCCCAATTTTGGCACCAAATTGAACTTGCTCCAAATTTGGAAAAATTAGTGTCTATACGAAGATCTCGTCTCACTGATCGCAGCAAACCCTATTTTGCGTGATTTCGAGTTCGTTACAACAAGTTATGAATTTCTGAAGTTTGAACGAATTAAATAATTAATTAAAATTACCGAAAATACCCAAAAATTCAACTTCCTCCAAATCGGACGAATTTAGTATCCACACGAAGCTCTCGTCTCCACGATCGCAGCGGATCTGAAATCATCAGATTCTGAGTTCGTATGAGAGAGATATACAATTTCAAAGTTTGAATTACAAAACTACCCCAAATCTCGGTCAAACAGCCCCTCACCACCTTTGACCGCCGTTTCTCGCCGCCTGGAGCCACCTGAAGTCAGCGGACCACCGCCAACCTCTTCGTCTTGGCGAGACGCACCACCAACAAAAAGCGCCGCCCCTGACTCGGCCTCCGCTGGCCGGAATTCGCCCGAGACCGACGTTCGGTTCGCGGGTCCCACAGGCCACACCTCTTATCCAAATGACCTAAAAATTTCTGAGCACTTTCTCCTTGTGTAGACGAAGAACTTTCGTGTTAGGCCCTTTGCCTGATTCTTCCTGGATTGGCCGGAAATTGATCATCTATGTTCTGAGCTCGCCGGAATTTTCTGTTTTGCTCCAATTCAGTTTTTCTCGATTTCCGTGCCCTTCCATCGACTTTCAGACAAAACTTTCCGAAGTAAAGTTGTAAATCTTTGTCTCCTCTACAATTTCTTTCATTGCTCCATCCTCCATTTCTTCACGGTTTGGCCAGAAAACACCAAAATCCGAAATTGACTTTTTGCAATCAAACTCAGATCCCGGTGAATCCGTGCGACGATAGGTCTTGAATTTTTCATGGTAGATAGAGGATAAGAAGATGAACAAAACCCAGAAAGGGTTTGGTCTAATTTGGTTCTGATTTGGAGTTATAAATTGTTTAGTTTTAGGGTCTTTTGTGCAAAGAATATTTTTAGAGTGAAGGCCATGGAATATGAAGAAAATGAAGATGGAGGAGGCTATGTTATGTTTAGGGTTCAGCTAATGGCTGTTAAAAGATAATATATAGGTAGGTTATAAACTCAATTAGGCCCAATTACCCTTATGTACATATATTAATACATTTTTTTGTCCGCTTTTCGTAGTTTAAAAATTCGTGTTAACACCTACGAATTCCATTGTAATTGAAAATTGAAACATAAATATTCCTTGAATTACGGATTTAAAGAAACGGGTTTCATCATTTTCCGAGTCCGTATGAATTAATAATGAATTTTTAAAGTCTGAAAATTGACCGTTTTCACTGAAAAATCAATTATAATTACATATTAATTCTAAAAATTACAGAAAAATCATTTCTAGCTTTGTTTTGACGATACGAACCCAACAAAATTAATTTCCTTGAATTTGAAGACCGTTTGCAAAACTTCACTTTTCAAGGCGTATATATTTTATATTTAAAAATATATTTTTATATGAATAATTTTCGAAACTCAATATATATAAGTGCTTATACTTTTTCAATGCAGAAACGTCATTTTGAACTCAATGGAAGTGGTTTCGAGTCCAAATTCATTCGTATGCAAAAAGTAGCCTTTTGGGCCATATATTTTAATATGTATGTAATAACCCGGAAATCTGAGCCAATTTAAAATTTTTATTTTGGCAATTTTAGTTAATTTTGAATATTTAAAATGATATTTTTACATAATAACGACGAAAAATTTATTTCGAAT
Organism: Allium sativum; assembly: GCA_030737875.1. Classification (NCBI taxonomy): domain Eukaryota; kingdom Viridiplantae; phylum Streptophyta; class Magnoliopsida; order Asparagales; family Amaryllidaceae; genus Allium; species Allium sativum. The sequence continues at coordinate 843,489,780 of CM060926.1, forward strand.
AGAATTCGAACGTATATATTTATATAGATCGTCGTTAGAATATAAATATTTATTTTTAATTATAATAGGAATTGAAAATGGCGCGGTAATTCGAAAATTCGATTTCAAAGTTCAAATGAATGTACAGAATTCAAAATAAACTGGATTTTAACGAAACCAAAAATATTAGAATCTATTTGAGAATATCTTTCCATTGAATCCGAAAAATTGAAATTTCATTACGGGAATCAAAAGATATGCCCAATTGAAAATTCAGAATAGTCGCTATTGCCAGGACCTCGGTTTTCGACGAAAGATATGCCCAATGGAAATTTTGCAAACGACCTCGGTTTTCGACGAAACCTCTTTTGTTGGATCCGTGATGTCTAGTTATTGCTAGGTTTCAAAATTCGTAATTTTCTGAATCAATATGTGAGCGTGGCAAAGGAAAACGCGTTTGATCAGTTTCAGTTGATTTTAATCGACTGGAAAATGGCCATTTTTCAAACGGTCTCAGAATTTGACGAAATTAGTTTTGTTAGGACCGTACCGTCAATACAAAGCTAGAAATATTTTTTAGGGAATTTTTAGAGTCCGTATGTGGCCCCGGTAAATTGAAATATGCGTTCAAATTCAATATATAGAGTTATATTTTGATTTTAACAAAAACTGATTGTAACAATCGAATTGTCTTACGATACATATCCCATTGTGTTCGGAATGGGGGTAATTGGCTAGGCGCGATAGTCGTTGGGCCTCGTTTGGGGTTCAAAGGAAAAGTCAACCTTTTGAAATATAAAATATTAATAAATTAAATATATAAAACCCACCCCCTTTGTTTCTCTCTCAGTCAAAAGATAATAAATAAATAAATAAATATATCGATCGAGCTCCTCCAGAAACCCGCCGTTCGATTTCGCAGTCGCTCCCTTCAACCTCACCAACGACCGCGTCGCCCTCCTCCCCTGGCACCTAGCACCATCGCCCTTGTCGAACCCCCTCCCCCTTCTCCTACCGCGCTTCTCCCCCTCCCCTTCCTCTGATTTAAGCCCAAACCCTAGAAACCTGACCCCAAACGACTGGAAGTCGCCGCCCTCTGAAAACCCTACCTGATTCGCCACCTCAGCCCTGGCGCACCGCCTGGGGGTCCTCCACAGCGCGAGACTCCGCCCACGTAGCTCCAGGCCTCCGTTCTGCCCCCCTCCCTCCGCAATGAGAACGTAAGACCGTGAGTTTTGTTCAACCTCTATTTTGTTTTCAATTTTAGTATGAATAACATTGCAAAGTTCATGTTTTTATGATATGAAAATATAGATTTCTTTGATAGGAAAATATAATTTTTATGATATGAAGATATAATTTTGTAGATAATAAAAATATGATCTTTATATAATGTAGATAATAAAAAAATGATCTTTATATAATGTAGATAATAAAAATATGATTTTTATTAATATAGTTAGATAAAAATAGAATTTTTATCTATATAGTAGCGGTATAAAAATAGAATTTTTATCTATATAGTAGCAGTATAAAAATGTGATTTTTAGCAACATAGCGTGGTTATAAAAATATGATTTTTATATACATAGCAACAATATAAAAATGTGATTTTTATATATGTAGTGAATACGGGCAACGAAAGTGACGAAGGGAGAGCACGGCGAGATGTTCTACATATAAAGGGTCGTGGCATTTGGTTTAGCTCTTGGTGAGAACTCCTCATTTTTAAATTTATTTCTAGTTGAAATATATATACTAGGATGCAGACGGTGCTTAGCAGCACCCGACACCCGTCGTCCACAGACCATGGATGACTTGTTTGTTTGATTGCTGTGTTGTGAAATTTGATTGTGTGTTGTGGAATGAAATAAAATATTTCATAATGGAAAATATTTTATAGTTAAAAATATGATTTTTAACGTGTATATAAAATAAATAGTAATAAACAAATCGGACGATTTGTTTATATACACTGATTTGACTGATATTGATTGAGACGATAAATTTTACACATCGCCCAACCGCACCAATAAAATATGTGTTTGTTGATTTGAAACCCCACACGGGTATTGGGATGATATTTGACGTACACTAATCCCGATTATTTAGTTGTATGTCAATCGATGGGTTGACAGACTGTGTAAGCGTTAATTATTTATATTTAATGCTTATGCAGTTGTGTGGTGCACTCTGGACGATGGTTGATTATTTATCGTTGTTATTATATACATGTGTTATAGAAAATCCATATAATTAACATTATATGGTAATTGATTGGGCCTCATTCCAATATAGAAAATAAATTCATGTGTTGAATTGAAAATAAATTCATGTGTTGATTTGAAAATAAATTCATGTGTTGAATAGAATAAAAATTCATGTGTTGAATAGAATAAATATTCATGTGTTGAATAAAAGTCGTGTTGATTAAATTGACGCCATTTTGACGTGACCGATATTTCTATCGATTTATTCATTTTTATAATGAATATAGAAAAGGAAGTGATTTCAAAATATAACGTTTTGAAAATATTATAATTTATCGATTAATGATATGGAATATTCAATTTTGATTAGAAATTGAATATGAAGTTGAAATCGTTTTGAAAACGAATTTAAAACGATTTATAAAATACGTTTTCAAAGGAAGTCGACGAAATATATAATATATATATTATATATAATGGCCTGAATAGAACGCGCCGCGGCAGTTCGCGAATTTCGACCATTGACTTCGAATGGATATTACGGGAGATCCGACCGACGGATTCTCCTAAAATTGGAACCGTTGGGTTCGTATCGAAAAGTGCTTTCTAAAAAATATTAGAGATTTGAAATCTAACGGTTGGATTTAGAATTATGTCCAAATAAAATTTGGAAAAGGTCGTTGTAAGTGCAGTTCGATGGCCGTTGATGGAAATCGACTGTACGGGCCTTGATAAAATTATTAAAAATAGTAATAATTTGTGTAAAATCATAAGAAATGATTTGTGAAGAATTGGGATGAAAATTTCCATATTTGAAAAGATAAAAATAGATTTTTATCGAAATGAACTAGTTTTGAACTAGAATTATAATTCTATTTATTTTTAAAATAAATAAAGTGGATTTGAAATGGTTTGAAAATAACCAGAATTTCCAATAATTGAATTGGAATGGATTTGAATCGAAATTGTCTTTGGAATATTTCGATGTTGGATTTCGTGATTATACAGATATGGTTATGGAAATTTGAAAGATATATTTATATCGTTATTTCCAATACGATATTTGTTGGTCGTAGAATTTGATATTGAATATAAGACAATATATTTTCTATTCAGAGCCTTATATTTAATATCAAATGTGATTTGGGTTTGTCATGAATGGTATATTCAATAATACTGTTCTTAGACCCAATGGAGTTAAGAAAATCAGAAACTAACTGGAGATTAGTTAAGTTGAATGGTCTCCTGCGTATTGATCTGATGTTGGTTTTGGCCTTCGGGGTTAATACTTAGGGAATTGTTCACTTGCTAATTTACGGTTAAAGGTTGATGGAGTGGAATGTGATTTTGGGTTTATAGTGAACCGTGTTTTAAATGACATTGGTTCTTTAACCCAGTTAAAGACAGGACGTGATTTCCCAAGTTAAATAATCATTGATAGCGATTATTGGGAAGATTAAAACCAAGTGGAGTTTTAACGAATCTTTAATTAGATTGAAATGATCGAGAATGGAGTATCACCAATTTTGTTCCAGACGATAGTTAAATCTTTAATTAGATTTTAACGTGAAATGGTAATTGGATTTACCGATAACACCGTGGAGTTAGATATAAAGTATGACCAGTTTTACTTCATGGGATGAATATGTTGGGATTGGGAAATAGAATAAATGATTACTTCGGTGTGGTTCGCTAATCCCAACTAGTTTGAATTGATATTCAAAAGAAGATTAAAGAATAAATTTAAAGAATTTATCTTTGATAAAATTAATGGGAACCTTTCCCAAAGTGTAAGAATATTTGGATAAAAAAATATTCTGAATTGGAATGAGGCGTATATTGTGTTTGTGTAACACTTGTTTATTATATACGCGAGTTATTCAGAAAGACCGGGTTTATCCCATTCTGAATAACTGATTCGACGTGGTGTCACGAATGAAGATGGTGGTCGAAGACCGGAGGTCTTCACGTCGTTTGGATAATTACTGATGATCTTGATTGGGCCGTACACCCAAGAGGAGGGAATCAGTTAGTGATCGTCCATACGTTCTTGGAGATCGATAGATATGCGAGGTACAAGGTGCCTCTGGTTTCGTTCAGACCCAGAATGGACTTGTAAACGGACTGTGTGTCTAACATTGGATATCATTCTGTGTGATTGATGGATATCGGTTGCATGGAGTGGTTTGCCTGTGTGGCATGCTAAGATGCAAATTATCAAGGCTTCTGTTGAAAAGCACAGTCTTGTGATTGAAGATCAAAGCACCGCCTGTGTGGTATAGCTTTGTGTAGCGTTGATTCACGAGCCTCACACCCCGGTCGTGAACTAGAAACGGGTGAGGACTTCAGGGAGGGCATGCGTTTCCTTCTAGCTAGAAGTGGCGTCAGTGGTTTTACACGCCCTGACGAGTTTGACTTATGTGGTTGTTGCTGTTGCAAGGCGCCTTAGATATATCAGTGACTGTGTGGAGCCAATGGAGTCATTTGGCTCATTTACGCCCCAAAGGGCGGGGAAACGCAGTGTTCAGGCATTTTAATCCACATCGGTGGACCGGCCCTGATGATCCAAGGGACGATGTGTTCTGTTCCTGAGACTCGGGCTAGACAGTCTCGAATCAGTGAGGACTATCTTTTGCCTCGGTTCACAGATGGAAATCCAACTTTCAATACGTGACTTTGCGGTTTTAATTGTAGAACTAGTATGGCGACATGATATATGGTACCCATGTCGTCTATGATTGATATTTATGATTGAAATTGTTTTGACACTATACACTTGTAGTAATAAAAGATGAAATTTAACGTATCAAGCATTCTTTGGCTATTATAAGGTAAAACCCTATCCTCCGGCTTGTGTTGCATTGTGTGATGGGACCTGGGTCTTATAATAGTTTCATTTTTCTTTATTTAGCATTTGCGCTGTTGTTTTATGCACTGGTGCTCTTGGGAGGAAACCCGTTCCGTGTTATACGGCGTGGTCCCTTGATTTACCTAACTTTAAAATAAAGATTAATAACTGTTTTAGTTCTCACACCAGTCACATGACTGACCTGGAGTTTATTGTTTTAACCTAAACTCTAGGTGCCCTTATTTTGACTCGGGCAGCTAGTAGTTTTGGTTTTGCAGATTTATATTCACAGGAACCTGGTTTACAGCTGGAACGGTATCCGGAAAGCTTTGTATCCGTGTATCTCCTTCAGTTGTGTTTTATATTATTTTCCGCTGCTAAGTATTGTATTTAAATCTTTGATATTTTCTGATGTATATTATTTGTTTATACTCTGTATATTCTTGTATTCTAATGGAATTGTTGTAATTAACAATGAAATGTTCTTCTGTTTGCGTTCCGATGTGGCTTGTTCTCAACTCAATCCAGGCTTTCCTTACCGGGGAAGTTCGGGTCGTTTCAGCGTGGTATCGGGGCTTTGGTTTACAGAGCTCGGAGAACAAGACACATTAGAACCATACGAAAGAATTCATTAGAGTTTGGATTAGTAATATCCAATAAGAATGACTCGTTAGAGATGGGATCAGTAGTATCCTAGAATGAGTGTGAAGAGTATATTTTTAAAATGAAAAAAAAATTGTTTTGAAAATTTAAATCAATTATTCGTATTTGATTATTTATTTTATATTGATTTGGACTATCAGGTGTATAGAGATTTTAATATATGTATGATCCACGTGTATTGGAAGCCTCCAATATACTAGATGGATATAGAGTCACACTCTAATCGCCCGTGGATGTTGATGGTGGTTCGAAACATCATCAGAATTTATGTTCGAGTGACGAAAGTAGGATTTCTATATATTTCCTATTGACTGGTGTGAGAACCAAAATTAGATAGGGCTTATTGTTGTGATTTTGCATCAAAAATCTGATTTTTAGACTATATATCAAAGTTATAAATTTGAAATGATAATCAACAAATCGATTGATGATCGTTTTGTTTGATTATTATTTGATTGATTAAATATTGAACCTTTAGCCAAATTAAACCAAATAGTGAATTGTATTGAAAATTTGTCGCACTTGCATGCATATACATGTACTTACATTGAACAGGTCATAGCAAGGAGGCTAGAGCAGAAGAATAAAATTGTTTGCCCGACAAATAGGTACATGTTTACAAATTTATTGGGTTTGGATGATTTTATGAGCCGATTGGCTAGCCGCTTGGCTGTTTATTTTTCTTTTTGGATTGATGAGGGCCTTGGGAGGCTATTTGAAATATCCCGAAGTCCCCGATGCAGGGGAGGTTATGGCGAAATTTTTCGAAAATTTAGGGTGTTAGCCAAATTTTTGAAAAGTTCTTAGAAACTGAAAAGTTGGAGAACTTAAGCCGTAAAGAAAATAATGGAAGTTGAGTTGATTTGTAAAACAACTTTCGACTTTGTTCCTTTTCGGGGACGAAAAGTTTTAAGTAGGGGAGATTGTAATAACCCGGAAATCTGAGCCAATTTAAAATTTTTATTTTGGCAATTTTAGTGAATTTTGAATATCTAAAATGATATATTTTAAATAATAACGATAAAAAATTTATTTCGAATAGAATTCGAACGTATATATTTATATAGATCGTCGTTAGAATATAAATATTTATTTTTAATTATAATAGGAATTGAAAATGGCGCGGTAGTTCGAAAATTCGATTTCAAAGTTCAAATGAATGTACAGAATTCAAAATAAACCAGATTTTAACGAAACCAAAAATATTAGAATCTATTTGAGAATATCTTTCTAATGAATCCGAAAAATTGAAATTTCATAGCGGGAATCAAAAGATATGCCCAAATGAAAATTCAGAATAGTCGCTATGGAATTCTGGCCCTTAAAAATGAAATTTTGCAAACGACCTCGGTTTTTTGATGAAACCACTTTTGTTGGATCCGTGATGTCTAGTTATTGCTAGGTTTCAAAGTTCGTAATTTTCTGAATCAATATGTGAGCGTGGCAAAGGAAAACGCGTTTGACCAGTTTTAGTTGATTTTAATCGACTGGAAAATGGCCATTTTTCAAACGGTCTCAGAATTTGACGAAATTAGTTTTATTAGGACCGTACCGTCAATACGAAGCTATAAATATTTTTTCGGGAATTTTTAGAGTCCGTATGTGGCCCCGGTAAATTGAAATGTGCGTTCAAATTCACTATATAGAGTTATATTTTGATTTTAACAAAAACTGATTGTAACAGTCGAATTGGCTTACGATACATATCTCATTATGTTCGGAATGGGGGTAATTGGCTAGAGGCGACAGTCGTTGGGCCTCGTTTGGGGTTCAAAGGAAAAGTCAACCTTTTGAAATATAAAATATTAATAAATTAAATATATAAAACCCCACCCCCTTTGTTTCTCTCTCAGTCAAAATGTAATAAAAAAAATATCGATCGAGCTCCTCCAGAAACCCGCCGTTCGATTTCGTCGTCGCTCCCTTCAACCTCAGCAACGACCGCGTCGCCCTCCTCCCCTAGCACCCCCGCCCTCGTCGAACCCCCTCCCCCTTCTCCTACCGCGCTTCTCCCTCTCCCCTTCCTCTGATTTAAGCCTAAACCATAGAAACCCGACCCCAAACGACTGGAAGCCGCCGTCCCCTGAAAACCCTACCTGATCCGCCACCTCAGCCCTGGCGCGCCGCCTGGGGGTCCTCCACAGCGCGAGACTCCGCCCACGTAGCTCCAGGCCTCCGTTCTGCCCCCCCCCTCCGTAGTGAGAACGTAAGACCGTGAGTTTTGTTCAACCTCTATTTTGTTTTCAATTTTAGTATGAATAACATTGCAAAGTTCATGTTTTTATGATATGAAAATATAGATTTCTTTGATAGGAAAATATAATTTTTATGATATGAAGATATAATTTTGTAGATAATAAAAATATGATCTTTATATAATGTAGATAATAAAAATATGATCTTTATTAATATAGTGAGATAAAAATAGAATTTTTATCTATATAGTAGCGGTATAAAAATAGAATTTTTATCTGTATAGTAGCAGTATAAAAATGTGACTTTTATCAATATAGCGTGGTTATAAAAATACGATTTTTATATACATAGCAACAATATAAAAATGTGATTTTTATATATGTAGTGAATACGGGCAACAAAAGTGATGAAGGGAGAGCACGGCGAGATGTTCTACATATGAAGGGTCGTGGCGTTTGGTTTAGCTCTTGGTGAGAACTCCTCACTTTTAAATTTATTTCTAGTTGAAATATATATACTAGGATGCAGACGGCGCTTAGCAGCACCCGACACCCGTCGTCCACAGACCATGGATGACTTGTTTGTTTGATTGCTGTATTGTGAAATTTCATTGTGTGTTGTGGAATGAAATAAAATATTTTATAATGGAAAATATTTTATAGTTAAAAATATGATTTTTAACGTGTATATAAAATAAATAGTAATAAACAAATCGGACGATTTGTTTATATACACTGATTTGACTGATATTGATTGGGACAATAAATTTTACACATCGCCCAACCGCACCAATAAAATATGTGTTTGTTGATTTGAAACCCCACACGGGTGTTGGGATGATATTTGACGTACACTAATCCCGATTGTTTAGTTGTATGTCAATCGATGGGTTGACAGACTGTGTAAGCATTAATTATTTATATTTACTGCTTATGCAGTTGTGTGGTGCACTTTGGACGATGGTTGATTATTTATCGTTGTTATTATATACATGTGTTATAGAAAATCCATATAATTAACATTATATGGTAATTGATTGGGCCTCATTCCAATATAGAAAATAAATTCATGTGTTGAATTGAAAATAAATTCATGTGCTGAATTGAAAATAAATTCTTGTGTTGAATTGAAAATAAATTCATATGTTGAATTGAAAATAAATTCATGTGTTGAATAGAATAAATTCATGTGTTGAATAGAATAAAAATTCATGTGTTGAATAGAATAAATATTCATGTGTTGAATAAAAGTCGTGTTGATTAGATTGATGCCATTTTGACATGAACGATATTTCTATCGATTTTATTCATTTTTATAATGAATATAGAAAAGGAAGTGATTTCAAAATATAACGTTTTGAAAATATTATCATTTATCGATTAATGATATGGAATATTCAATTTTGATTAGAAATTGAATATGAAGTTGAAATCGTTTTGAAAAATGAATTTAAAACGATTTATAAAATACGTTTTCAAAGGAAATCGACGAAATATATAATATATATATATATATTATATATATAATGGCCTGAATAGAACGCGCCGCGGCAGTTCGCGAATTTTGGCCACTGACTTCGAATGGATATTATGGGAGATCTGACCGACGGATTCTCCTAAAACCGGAACCGTTGGGTTCGTATCGAAAAGAGCTTTCTAACGAATATTAGAGATTTGAAATCTAACGGTTAGATTTGGAATTATGTCCAAATCAAATTTGGAAAAGGTCGTCGTAAGTGCAGTTCGATGGCCGTTGATGGAAATCGACTGTACGGGCCTTGATAAAATTATTAAAAATAGTAATAATTTGTGTAAAATCATAAGAAATGATTTGTGAAGAATTGGGATGAAAATTTCCATATTTGAAAAGATAAAAATAGATTTTTATCGAAATGAACTAGTTATGAACTAGAATTATAATTCTATTTATTTTCAAAATAAATAAAGTGGATTTGAAATGGTTTTGAAAATAACCAGAATTTCCAATAATTGAATTGGAATGGATTTGAATCGAAATTGTCTTTGGAATATTTCGATGTTAGATTTCGTGATTATACAGATATGGTTATGGAAATTTGAAAGATATATTTATATCGTTATTTCCAATACGATATTTGTTGGTCGTAGAATTTGATATTGAATATAAACTGATATATTTTCTATTCAGAGCCTTGTATTAATATCAAAGGTGATTTGGGTTTGTCGTGAATGGTATCTTCAATAATACTGTTCTTAGACCCAATGGAGTTAAGAAAATCAGAAACTAACTGGAGATTAGTTAAGTTGAATGTTCTCCTGGGTATTGATCTGATGTTGGTTTCGGCCTTCGGGGTTAATACTTAGGGAATCGTTCACTTGCTAATTTACGGTTAAAGGCCGGTGGAGTGGAATGTGATTTTGGGTTTATACTGAATCGTGTTTTAAATGACATTGGTTCTTTAACCTAGTTAAAGACAGGATGTGATTTCCCAAGTTAAATAATCATTGATAGCAGTTATTGGGAAGATTAAAACCAAGTGGAGTTTTAATGAATCTTTAATTAGATTGAAATGATCGAGAATGGAGTATCACCAGTTTTGCTCCGGACGATAGTTAAATCTTTAATTAGATTTGAACATGAAATGGTAATTGAATTTACCGATAACACCGTGGTGTTAGATATGAAGTATGACCAGTTTTACTTCATGGGATGAATAGGTTGGGATTGGGAAATAGAATAAATGATTACTTCGGTGTGGTTCGCTAACCCCGACTAGTTTGAATTGATATTCAAAAGAAGATTAAAGAATAAATTTAAAGAATTTATCTTTGATAAAATTAATGGGAACCTTTCCCAAAGTGTAAGAATATTTGGATGAAAGAATATTCTGAATTGGAATGAGGCGTATGTTGTGTTTGTGTAACACTTGTTTATTATATACGCGAGTTATTCAGAAAGACCGGGTTTATCCCATTCTGAATAACTGATTCGACGTGGTGTCGAGAATGAAGACGGTGGTCGAAGACCGGAGGTCTTCACGTCATTTGGATAATTACTGATGATCTTGATTGGGCCGTACACCCAAGAGGAGGGAATCAGTTAGTGATCGTCCAGACGTACTTGGAGATCGATGGATATGCGAGGTACAAGGTGCCTCCGGTTTCGTTCAGACCCAGAACGGACTTGTAAATGGACTGTGTGTCTGACATTGGATATCATTCTGTGTGATTGATGGATATCGGTTGCATGGAGTGGTTTGCCTGTGTGGCATGATAAGATGCAAATGATCAAGACTTCTGTTGAAAAGCAGAGTCTTGTGATTGATGATCAAAGCAACGCATGTGTGGCATAGCTTTGTGTAGCGTTGATTCGCGAGCCTCACACACCGGTTGTGAACCAGAAACGGGAGAGGACTTCAGGAAGGGCATGCGTTTCCTTCTAGCTAGAAGCGGCGTCAGTGGTTTTACATGCCCTGACGAGTTTGACTTATGTGGTTGTTGCTGTTGCGAGGCGCCTCGGATATATCGGTGACTATGTGGAGCCGATGGAGTCATTTGGCACATTTACGCCCCCAAAGGGCGGGGAAACGCAGTGTTCAGGCATTTTAATCCACATCGGTGGACCGGCCCTGACGATCTAAGGGACGATGCATTCTGTTCCTGAGACTCGGTGTAGACAGTCTCGAATCGGTGAGGACTATCTTTTGCCTCGGTTCACAGATGGAAATACAACTTCCAATATGTGACTTTGCGGTTTTAATTGTAGAACTAGTATGGCGACATGATATATGGTACCTATGCCGTCTATGATTGATATTTATGATTGAAATTGTTTTGACACTATACACTTATAGTAATAAAAGATGAAATTTAGCGTATCAAGCATTCTTTGGCTATTATAAGGTAAAACCCTATCCTCCGGCTTGTGTTGCATTGTGTGATGGGACCTAGGTCTTATAATAGCTTCATTTTTCTTTATTTAGCATTGCGTTGTTGTTTTATGCACTGGTGCTCTTGGGAGGAAACCCGTTCCGTGTTATACGGCGTGGTCCCTTGATTAACCTAACTTTAAAATAAAGATTAATAACTATTTTAGTTCTCACACCAGTCACATGACTGACCTGGAGTTTATTGTTTTAACCTAAACTCTGGGTGCCCTTATTTTGACACGGGCAGCTAGTAGTTTTGGTTTTGCAGATTTATATTCACAGGAACCTGGTTTACAGATGGAACGATATCCGGAAAGCTTTGTATCCGTGTATCTCCTTCAGTTGTGTTTTGTATTATTTTTCACTGCTAAGTATTGTATTTAAATCTCTGATATTTTCTGATGTATATTATTTGTTTATACTCTATATATTCTTGTATTCTGATGGAATTGTTGTAATTAACAATGAAATGTTCTTCTGTTTGCGTTCCGATGTGGCTTGTTCTCAACTCAATCCAGGCTTTCCTTACCGGGGAAGTTCGGGTCGTTTCAATATATAAATTCCATAGCGTTTTTCTGAAATTTTAAATTTGCCATAACTTACAAATTATAAACTGAAATCTTAATTTCTTAAATTCATTGGAAAGATATCGTCAATACGATCCTAATGTTTCTTATTTCGTCCAATTCTGAATTATAATGAATTTTATATATTTTCCCAAAGTTGAAAATCGAATACTGAAATTACCGCACCATTTCAGGATCGAAATATAATTAATATAAATTATACGTTCTAACTTCGATTTAAAATAAATTATTTCGCCATTATTATTTAAAATAAATTATTTTAAATATACTAAATCCTTTAAATTAACTGAAATAAAAATTTTAAATTTGCCCCAAAATTCTGGGTCGTTACATGCCCAGTGTAGAATTCTTAACATACTTGGGTAGCTCCCCACGTCTAACCCTATCCTCGATGAGATCACACAAATGCCTACATTCATTGGTGCCATAGCTTGCCATGTAATGATACGTGCATTACTTTCCTGATTTAATTTCATTTTGAGTCGGCTCCCTTCTGGATTGCTTTGGTAAAGGTAGAGATCCTCGTACGTCGAGGTAGATGCGGTGTATTGATCGTATTTGTTTTCTCTCTAGAATCGTACGTTCCGATCATTCTTTTCCTAGGCTTTTCCCTTTCCTTTATTCTGGCCAGTGGTGTTTCATGGACCTTCGTCCTTGGTAGCAAGTACTTCGAGATTTTCCATCTCGATGCTAGCATCCTCTTACCGGAGGAATCTATCGGCTTCGACATAGAAATCTTCAATATCCTTGGGGGTCTCTGATTAAAGAGATCCTGAAATCAGACCGGCTCTGAACACTAGCTATGGCGGCCATAAGCACCATCGATGGCTCGGGTCTATTGACCGATGCTACGGCTGCATTGAATCTTTCCAAGAAAGAAAGTAGGATCTTGCCGGACCGCTGCTTGATGGATGTAAGGAACATAACGATCTTCGGTCGAGAGAATGAACTCTGAACTACTTGATGAAACGGGTGACTAACATATTCCAGTTGTTAGCTGCCAATACCACATGCCAGCTTTGTCGGTAAGAAAGAGAGGGAAGCACTTGGCCATGCCGTTGGTCGATGCAAAAAGTACTTCTATGTGACGCATGTATCGCATGAGATGTATAGTCGGGTTAGTCCTGCTGCTGTAGGGTTCCAGGACCGGAAGATTGAAGTCTACTGGATTTCGGGAGTTTCTGATCTCCCATGTGAACGGACTGCGATGGATGTTATCCACATCCTGTTGAGAAGATGCGCCTCTAGTGAAGCGTTTGATGATGCTTGCAATTTGACTCCCATCCCCAAGGAGTTGTTGCCATGAATCCAATTATGCACTGGGGATGTTGGTAAGATCCCCAGTACTAGCATGGGGTGGAAGCATGTCTCGAGGCCTTGAGGTCGGTTGGGCTTGGATTACGAGAGTTGAGAGAAGGTAGTTCTGGCCGCGGGTGCTTGACCAAGGTAAGCTAAAGTCGTTTGGTGAGTATTGGTCTGAACCATACCCAAGGCGATAGGGCCAGGTCGGTCCAGATGAGTAGTATCCATCTAGGGCTCGGTATTGCCCCCGCCCGGGGTGACATTAGAGTGGTTTACTGTAGCGTTTCCCTCCGTCATAGTGAGGACTAGTATGGTAGAGTGGTCTTGGTGACACGGAGGGTCATTGCCCCAGCCCTTCTTAGATCAACGTTGGGAAGGCTGTGGGGGAGGCTTCATAAGACCGGTTTGCAGTATAAAATTGGGTCGAACCGAAGATTGCACCGATCCATGTTCTGGTCGACCTAGAGGTTGCATTAGTTTAGGAGCTATTTGTCCAGGGAGATGAATCGAACCCTGGAGTGGAGACAAAATGGTCGACTGGTTCGGAACTTGGCCATGGCCGACCTGAGAATCTGTAGCAACCTCAACTCCATTTGATGCTAGAATTAATGATCTTAGCATTGGCCGATCGGGAAGTGAAGTTGAACCAAGAGGAAGAAAAGGTATCTAGGGCTTGGATATCAGTAGGCTGAAGATCGGTTGTTGCCCCAGCCTAGTCCGGTGCATGAAATGATACTGGAATGTGAGTTCCCTTTTCTACCCGAGCAATGAAGTTGTTTATCATTTCCTCTTTCTTTTTGAGGAGTCCATCCTGGTGTGCCATTTAACATCTGAACTTGGCCAATACTTTATCCATCTCGTCCCTAGTTAGGTATTGGGACGGGCCTTCATGGGAGGAAGCCTCCTGACTCGCCTCCACTGCCGCTGTTCCTGCTGCATCAGTAGATCAAGAATGAGCGTGAAAAGGTGTTGAGTCCTTCTTTTATTTAACCATTTTTTCTTTAAGAGTTGCTGAAGGTTCAAACCCTTCTTAGCGCACCAAAGTGTTGACGTCAAAAGTTGGTCTAGTAACGATCAACCCTCAATGTGTGTTAAATACACACGATGATATTCACAAAAATGTGAGAAAAAGGTAAGCAAATGCAGAAGACATAATATTTTATAGTGGTTCGGCTTAATCCAAGCCTACGTCCACTTATAGTCTTTGTTTATACCGTCGATTACAGGTTACAGTGGTTTTTCAGTGGAAGAAAGTGGAGAAAGACATGATTTGTACGCAGAATCCTTGTGCTGTACTTAGAGTATATGACATGCAATTTTTGGATGTTGAATATAAGAATTTGAGTAATGGATTCAAGATGTTCTTCCATTTCGGGGAAAGGCTGTATTTATAGACGAGCTAGTCCACTAAGGTGGTATGCGACATGGCATATATCTTTTTCAGGCTTGGACACGTGCAACTCGATCCAGTAAAGTAGTTGTAGGTGGCGGGACCTGGTCTACTGCTGATGAATAGTTCTTCTCGGAAATCGCAGCTTATGTGGTTCTCAAAACTTGGTGTATAAAACGTTGTGTTTGATTAAAGCTAACCGGTTCTGTAGCCTTGGGAATAAGACTCCTTCTTTGAAAATAAGTTTTATTTGGAATTCTCGATAAGATATTCTAGGTTTGACCCAATTCTTCAGTAATAGCCCGACCGATCAGTTGATGGCCTGATCGATCGATTTGCCTTTTGACTTTGGAAGAATGTCGTCTTCTGAGGGAGAGCCTTTACTTGCTGCGTTGTTGTTTCGGATCAACTTATGATCGATCGACGTAAGATGAGAATCATTCCTGAAGGCCTGGAATAGGCCGATTTCGGATAACAAGCTTTGACCTTGAGTCATGACGGCTTTGCCAAAAAGCTGGTCAACATATGCATTGTAATGACCCGCATTGGCAGGGGTATTATGGGTAATTTATTTATTTATATAAATGGTGGTATAGTGAATTAAATGGTCGTGGAATTAAATAATGGTAAATATTTAATTAAAACAATAAATTAAATAATATATTTAATTTTGAAATAGTCGAAATTAGTGAATTGACAATATAATGTGAACTGGACAATTCAAAGTATATATAATTCAGTTTGGAGTTGAATTATAATAACGAATATATTTAAACGACGACAGTTTGAACGAGGAATTATAATATAATTATAATCGAGCCTGAAATGGCGCTGCAGTTCGTAAATTGGCAATTCGAACTTCAACTGAATGTACAGGATTCGTTTTAAATCGGATTTCTGTGAAACAAGAAACGTGTGGAACTGGTGGAGTATATCTTTCTAGTGGAAGAGAAAAACCGGGATTTCGTCGTGTAGATTTTGATGTATGTCCAAATCAAATTTCAGAATAGTCGTCATAGAATCATTTATCGGCCATAACGGTTATTTCGAAATAACTAGAGATCGGGTTTGAATTTAGACAAGGTTCTTTTGGGAAATAGTGATAATATAATTTTTAGAATTTTACTGTAATTTTTAATTAATTAAATAAGCAACTTTTTATTTGGAGTATTTTGCACCCTGTAATCAACATTTTTGGGTTTCACAATATGAGTTAATCTACAGGTATTATTATATTTTTGGGATCCTGACACATTGTCCATCACAATGGTATGTTTACTTCTGTCGACAATGGCTTATAAAGGAATGAAATTCTTTATCACGTGGTGATATGAGAGAACGTATATTTTAACTCCATGTAATAAAAAGAAGGCCACGCACCTCTTCTTCTCGACCACACTGATCTTCTTTAAAACGTGGAAGCTATCTCTTCCATATATACCATAATGCCATCGTCAATTATCCTTTCAGCAAACCGTATTAAACACCTCCATTCACTTATTCGAACTTAACTTTCCACTCACCGAAGAAAATCAAAAATAAAATTCAAAACAGAGCATACCCGTGACACAACTAATCATAAACATTTCTATATGTATATTTGTACGCACCAAAGCGTTTCATTTTGCTTGGCTTCAGTAAACCCACATCATGGAACTCATCTCCACTGGTAATTTAAAACCAACCCATTCAAACATATATATATACACCGCATATGGTTTTACAGTGGAAAAATTCCCAAAAGAAAATCCAAAAACAAATAACAAACAAACGATAAAAATCACCAAACATACACAGTCGAATTCACTAAGAGTTGGTCTTCTAATCTATACCCTTTTCAAACCATACGGCATCATTGGCATTCACTGGGGTTTTTAGCGACAGCCTAGGGTTCCACGGAGCATGGAAACGAGGTAGCTATTCAAGTTGTGGACGCCAGATTTGGGTTTAGGGGATCGATTATCCTGGAGTGGGATTTTCACGTGAGTTTCCGTTCTGATTTCTGTCGCACTTTACTGTGAAATCTCTAGCTAAAGTCGCGTGGGTAACAGGGGTGTCGAGCGTGGATTGTTGGGGTTGGAGAGATGGAGGTTCGAGCGAGAGGAGGTTGGGTGTTGTCGGATTTGGAACTCGCGAAGTAACAGCTGAGTTTGAGCTGGAAAAAGGATCGAAAATGGCCTGGAGCAAATATCTGAGCAACGGGTTTTTTTTCTTGTCAGTGAAGAAGGAGAGCATAGGCGGGTCTGGGCTTAAAGCCTTTAGGTTGGGCCAAGAAATGAATGTGAGGCCCGTATATATATTCGTTTCTATTTAAATTAAATCGTATAAAGTTATAACGGGTATAACTTGATCATACGATATCAGATTGACGAACCGTAAGTTGCGTTGGGATCGTATGGACGGGAGCAACACAATGGGACTGACCGCGAGTCAATCCGAGCTCGTTACAATTTATGGCGAAATAAATTGTTCGATTGAATCAAATAACGCAAACCGTTATTTAACGGTTAACGCGCAAAAGTGAGTAAATCTCACTAACTCTGAACAGTTTATAATTTCATGTTGTATTTTTAGAACTGTTAGATATTGGCTGATTTACTGTATGTTGACTGTTTGATTGAACTGCTAGTCAGTTGATTTAATTTCTATATTGATTCTGTTTAACATAATATATCATATAGAACTGAAAATTGATGTTATCTATATTGTTTAACATCTGTGATGCAGGGAGACAGGCTGGAGGAATCCAACTGGATTCCTCAACATTTATTTTACTGTTTTCATATATTGTGATATATGATGTGTTATATAATCTGTTATGGATTATGGGTGTTGGAATGATGTTGATCATTGTTATTCGATATTGTAAATATCATAAAAGACTCTGGGATGTAAAAAGAAGTATTTCAATGTATATTGAAATAAAGGAATTTTATAAAATCACAGGATTTTATAAAAGGAAATATTTATAAAACGAACACGGTTTTATAAAAGGGATATTTATTTAGAAAATAAATAGAAATAGAAAAGGAATATTTAGTTAGAAAATAAATAGAAGTTATAAATAGGAAATATTTGTAATGGTAAGTAAGCGTTATAAAAAGGAAATAGTTGTAACGGAAATAGTAGTTTATAAAAAGAAGTTAATCGATGTTAGTTAATCGATTAGTGATAAAAGTAAAGAAGTTAATCGATGTTAGTTAATCGATTAGTGATAAAAGTAAAGAAGTTAATCGATGTTAGTTAAATCGATTAGAGAATAAAGTAAAAGAAGTTAATCGATGTTAGTTAATCGATTAGTGTTAAAGTAAAAGAAGTTAATCGATGTTAGTTAAATCGATTAGAGAATAAAGTTAAAAAGGGAGCTAATCGATGTTAGTTTAATCGATTAGAGTTAAAGAAAAAAGGAGTTAATCGATGTTAGTTTAATCGATTAGAGTAGAAGCAAATGAGTTAATCGAATATAGTTATTCGAATAGAAGCAAAAGAGTTAATCGAATATAGTTATTCGAATAGAAACAAAAGAAGTTAATCGATATTAGTTAATCGATTAATGTTAAAGCAAATGAGTTAATCGAATATAGTTATTCGAATAGAAGCAAAAGAAGTTAATCGATATTAGTTAATCGATTAATATTAAAGCAAATGAGTTAATCGAATATAGTTATTCGAATAGAAGCAAAAGAGTTAATCGAATATAGTTATTCGAATTAAAGCAAATGAGTTAATCGAATATAGTTTATTCAAAGAAAGTAAAAGGAGTCATCGAATATAGTTATTCGAAAGGAGTTAAGTGAAATGGGTAAATCAATAGCATTAGTCAAAATGAGTCAATCCAATAGTGTTAGTCCAATAGAGTTAATTGATAAGGGTTAATCGAATAGAGTTAAGTGAAAAGAGTCAATCGAATATAGTTATTCGAACGAGAGTTAAGTAAGGAAGTTAGTTAAAGGAATATAAAGTGAACTTTGCCTATTTCAAAGTTAGAAATGTTGTTCAGTTAAGGTCTGAGAGGTAGTTCTACCCCAACTTGATTGGCTTCGTTTTGAACTAAGGAATAGTTAAGGTTCGACAGTAAAGGAAATGGTTTGAATTGGCATCGCGATGGTTTGTTTAAACATCTGTCTAAGTCCAATGAAGAGGCTTTGGAAATGTTTTCCAAATAAGAAACCAGAAATGTTTTCTAATGAAGAAACAAGAAATGGAAATGTTTTCCATTGTTAATAACGTATATTTTCTAAATTTAGAAAATAAGGGATATTGAACGTAGGGAAACATGAGATAAGTAAATTAATGAAATAAAGAGATGAATGTTAAATGATGTTTGATCGATATAATTTCCATTTGGAAATATTATCGTTGTTTGCACACTTGTTTTTATTCGATAGTTAAATCACAGACTATCGAAGTTTTGACCATTTTAACGTTGTTAATATGGAGAGACCGGTTGGATTATTATCCAAAGAACCACTCTGTATTGGCATAAGCGTTGCGAATCATATATGCCAAAGGAAATTGAAGACGGAGTTATGCAAGGGCTATCCTGTTTACAGAATAGTGCCTTCGGTTCATCCTGTTCCTGGGTGACTACTATGGACGGATGTCTGACAGAATATGTCCAGACGATCACGTATATTGATTTCTCCAACTGTACCAAGAGTGGAAGCGAAGAAGGAAACTTCTTTTAGCTAACACATAATGTATGGTTGAGGACGTCAGTCGGTGATTTGATGGATTTGATGATGTGACATTCAAAGTAAATCTGGTGTGATGATAAAGCGTAGCTTCTAGCCTCATCATCCGGAAAATGACAGAAATCGGGCAGGCAGCATGGCTAAGTCGGTCGCACCGAAGTAGGGTGTATAATCACCTGATCTAGAGTTTCATTTACTTCTAAAAATCTATTGTTGATGCTGTCCCATTCGGGAAACGGTTGCTGATCCCAACTGTTGGTGAAATACATTCGATACACTCAAGCGAAATGAGTGGTCGGTCATGTGTGGCCGGGTTGCAAGATGTTCTTGTTGAACCCAGTGTATTCCTCTTTAGAGGTACACGAGCGAAAGGTGTTTCCATACCTTGTCATAGTTGGAAATCCATTACCCAATACGTGCTTGCGGTTTTGATTGTATATTATATATGTAGAACGTGAGATGAAAGCGTTTCTACTAGATGATTATTATAAGTGTGGTTGATAGACATTATTATAATATCAAAAGGGTTTTGATATAAAGATATTTTGGATTCTCATAAGGGAAAAACCCGTTCCGTTATGCGGCGTGGTCTTATGAGATATCGTTTACTTGTTCAACTGTTTTTAACTGTTTTACTCACACCAGTCCCTTGACTGACCCGGAGTTTACTTTGTTGTTTTCCCTAAACTCTTGGGTGCCTAAATTTGTATGGGCAGTCAAGTAGTCGGGATTTACAGATATACTGGAAGAGCTTGGAGCAAGAGGCTTCAGGATCATATAGCTATAGTTATTTCTGCTGTGTTGTAAGTGTTGTACTTTGATAATGTATTGTATACATATAATGATTTATTTCAAGGATATGTTATCTATTATTGTTATCCGTTCCGCTGTGAGATTCGTGTTACTATGATGTTGTGTTCTTCTTCTTCTTCTATTCTAAGTTTCTATCTTATCTTTTCTCACCCTCTAATTTCTTTCACTAATTACTAGGATTTTTCGACGGTTTGGTTATCGACATCGTGCTTATGTCGATAACCAAAGTCGCTCGAAATCCGGGTCGTTACAGTTGGTATTAGAGCTTAAGTTAAGAATTACTTGGCTCTGTGGCGTGACTCGGTAGAGATAGGGTTAGTAATACCCTAGACTGAGATTGAGTGTATATATACGAGTGAACGTATTTGTTATTGATATAAAAATTGGTTTTATATTGTGGAGATTCATTGGTTGGGTCGTTTATGAGTTCTGGTCGATCAGTTTGATCCACTGTATCGGTAGGAGTTACTAAACACTTGAATACGATGAACCATCATGGTATGTTTTGAAAGAGGGTAAACGAAATAGTTTACCCAACGTATATTTTGAATATATTGGATATATTGGTTGTTATTATAATCGAGTAAGATTATAAATTAAATGGTTATGTAAATAACCAATTCGAATTCATATAAGTGAAATACGTGGAATCAGATGAGTTAAATCTGAAATTTAAACCAGAATTGAAGTTGAGACTCTGGAGAATTGGATAAGTGTTTGTAAATGTATTTGGATTAAAAATAAGGAAAATTTAAGATCCTGGGAGATTTTAAATTGTTTTACAAGCAGTGTGAATTATATTTTGAAATGAATTTCAAAGTGGAAAAGGTTAAAAATGGTTTTATAGTATTGAACTCACTTCGATCGCTGGAAAATAGATTCTGATGATGACAGCTGCATCATCAGTATTCATTTTCGAGTTGTAAGTGACGAATTACTACCAGAGATACTGTGTTGAAATTGTTTTGGGAAAGACAAGTTGTGTTGAATTTCAAAATGGGATTTATAAAGTAGAATTTGAACTTTTAAATAGATTTGAAATATTAACTTGTTTTAAAAGAAATAAAACGAGAAGTTCCTTTATAAACGAAGTTTATAAATAGTTCTTTTATAAATGAAGTTTATAAATGAAGTGAAGAGAATTATCATTGAATAATTCAGATATAAAAATACAAGTGCGAAATTGAAAGGGAAACCTATTTTCCTAAGGTAGAAATATCGATTTCAAAAGGAATTGAAATCGAGGCTTATGTAAAGAATAAATAAAGAAAATAAAGGAAGGGGATTTGAATATAGAAAATTCAAAGGGAATTTGAATAAAGAGAATTCAAGTAGAAACTGAATATAGAAATTCAAAGGGAGTTTGAGTATATGAAATTCAATGGAAGTGATATAGAATTTGAATATAGAAATTCAAATGGCGTTTGGATATAGAAAATATAAGAGATTTCAAGTATAGAATTTGAATAAGAGATTTGAAATGAAATTCAAATATGGAATTTGAATAAGAGAATCGAAATGGAATTTGAATATAGAGAATTCAAATAGAATTGAAATGGAATTCAATTAGTTGATAAACAAGTTAAAATATATTTGAACATGTTATATTCAAATAAAAGGTGAAATGGGCAAACCAGTAATTTGAAAATCACTTAACGAACTAAGTTAAAACGATTGGATTAAGCTGGAATGAATTAGAAATGTATGGATATACATGAGATAGGTACGGATAAGGTATGAAGGTATATAAATAGAATGCTCGACGAAAAGGTATGTATTTAATTCATATATGAGATTTTATGCGCCGTATCGGCTAGCCGCTTGGCTTTTCTTTTTCTTTTTCTTTTGATTGGAGAAGGCCTGTGTGGCAGTTTGGGAATTTTCCCGAAGCTCCCGGTACAAAGGAGGTTATGGCGAATTTTCCGAGAATTTAAGGAGTTAGAATATTTTTAAGATAATTTGATAGCTAGAAATCTATATATCAATATATACAGAAGTCGATAAGGAAACGAACTTAGAAATAGAATAGCAAAATCAAAAAGGAAGTATAAGAATAAAATCTAGTAAGAATAGAAAGAAAAAGTGTATACGTGTTTAAAGGTGAAGAAGTAGTTGTATGTTATTGATTGTTCGAGTAAGTAGTCATATCTGTTTTGACGTTATAAATGTTATTCAGTCAAGGTCTGAGAGGTAGTTATACCCCAACTTGATTGATTTCATTATTAACAAATAAACAGTAAGATTTCAGGCTTGAAGATCAATGTTGAATGAGAGTTAGTTGAATATAGTATTTGGGTTGTCGTCACAATGTTTTACACAACATCCGTTTTAACCCAAATGAGTGTAACTTGGAAATAGAAATAAAGAATATTTCCTAAGTATAGAAATAAACGAAATCGGAAAAGAGATAAGTAATTGGAATATTTTCCAATTATAAATAGCATATATTTTCTAAAGTTTAGAAAATAAAGGAAGGCGATATTCGGAAATGTTTTCCAAATAACATAAAAGGGCCAATATGGTTATTGAAAATATTTTGTTAACAAATATTGATAAAGAAATAGAGAAGTGATTTAACTAATGGAATATTGATTATGGGCTCAGCTAAATTTCAAAAAGAAAAATTTGTTTTTTTGAAAGAGTAAACTGTTTAAAAACTCCTAGGGAAAGACTGTTTGAATTAAAAACAAATTTAATAGAAATTTGTGAAAGAAAATTTGAATTAAAGTAAAGACAGTAAAGTGGTAACTGAGATTGAATTAGAATGATATCAGACAAATTGGATTTGGGGGATTCAAATTTGAAGTGTAACTTGATAATCAAGTAAAGGGTTTGGAATCGAGAATGGAACTCGAATTTGAAATAAAATTCGACTTAGGTATAAGCGAATGGTTGTGTTGGAGATGAAAGTGATTTCAGAATTTGATTTGGATAACATTGATATATGCTGAGTTGACAGCATATGGAAGTGATAGAGTTGATATGCCGACAAAAGGTACAAGTTTATATATATTGGGTATGAGATTTTGATGAGCCGAATTGGCTAGCCGCTTGGCTGTTTGATTTTCTTTTGGGTTGGAGATGACCCAGATAGGCAAGTTGGAGTTTGACAGATTGACCAGTACAAAGGAGGTGCTGGCGAAATTTTTCGAAGAGTTAAGGTGTTACAAAATTTTCAGGATTTTTGAAAATTTTCGTCGATAAGAATTAATTAATAATTTAATTGAAATTAAATTGGTTCAGTTGAAACTGAAGATTTGAAGAGAACAAATATGTTCTAACCAGTCGATAGGGTCGTCCTCTACCTTTTAGCAATTTCGAGGACGAAATTATTTTAAGTGGGGAAGATTGTAATGACCCGCATTGGCAGGGGTATTATGGGTAATTTATTTATTTATATAAATGGTGGTATAGTGAATTAAATGGTCGTGGAATTAAATAATGGTAAATATTTAATTAAAACAATAAATTAAATAATATATTTAATTTTGAAATAGTCGAAATTAGTGAATTGACAATATAATGTGAACTGGACAATTCAAAGTATATATAATTCAGTTTGGAGTTGAATTATAATAACGAATATATTTAAACGACGACATTTTGAACGAGGAATTATAATATAATTATAATCAAGCCTGAAATGGCGCTGCAGTTCGTAAATTGGCAATTCGAACTTCAACTGAATGTACAGGATTCGTTTTAAATCGGATTTCTGTGAAACAAGAAACGTGTGGAACTGGTGGAGTATATCTTTCTAGTGGAAGAGAAAAACCGAGATTTCGTCGTGTAGATTTTGATGTATGTCCAAATCAAATTTCAGAATAGTCGCTATAGAATCGTTTATCGGCCATAACGGTTATTTCGAAATAACTAGAGATCGGGTTTGAATTTAGACAAGGTTCTTTTGGGAAATAGTGATAATATAATTTTTAGAATTTTACTGTAATTTTTAATTAATTAAATAAGCAACTTTTTATTTGGAGTATTTTGCACCCTGTAATCAACATTTTTGGGTTTCACAATATGAGTTAATCTACAGGTATTATTATATTTTTGGGATCCTGACACATTGTCCATCACAATGGTATGTTTACTTTTGTCGACAATGGCTTATAAAGGAATGAAATTCTTTATCACGTGGTGATATGAGAGAACGTATATTTTAACTCCATGTAATAAAAAGAAGGCCACGCACCTCTTCTTCTCGACCACACTGATCTTCTTTAAAACGTGGAAGCTATCTCTTCCATATATACCATAATGCCATCGTCAATTATCCTTTCAGCAAACCGTATTAAACACCTCCATTCACTTATTCGAACTTAACTTTCCACTCACCGAAGAAAATCAAAAATAAAATTCAAAACAGAGCATACCGTGACACAACTAATCATAAACATTTCTATATGTATATTTGTACGCACCAAAGCGTTTCATTTTGCTTGGCTTCAGTAAACCCACATCATGGAACTCAACTCCACTGGTAATTTAAAACCAACCCATTCAAACATATATATATACACCGCATATGGTTTTACAGTGGAAAAATTCCCAAAAGAAAATCAAAAAACAAATAACAAACAAACGCTAAAAATCACCAAACATACACAGTCGAATTCACTAAGAGTTTGTCTTCTAATCAATACCCTTTTCAAACCATACGACATCATCGGCATTCAATGGGGTTTTTAGCGACAGCCTAGGGTTCCACGGAGCATGGAAACGAGGTAGCTATTCAAGTTGTGGACGCCAGATTTGGGTTTAGGGGATCGATTAGCCTGGAGTGGGATTTTCACGTGAGTTTCCATTCTGATTTCTGTCGCACTTTACTGCGAAATCGCTAGCTGAAGTCGCGCGGGTAACAGGGGTGTCGAGCGTGGATTGTTGGGGTTGGAGAGATGGAGGTTCGAGCGAGAGGAGGTTGGGTGTTGTCGGATTTGGAACTCGCGAAGTAACAGCTGAGTTTGAGCCGGAAAAAGGATCGAAAATGGCCTGGAGCAAATATCTGAGTGACGGATTTTTTTTCTTGTCAGTGAAGAAGGAGAGCATAGGCGGGTCTGGGCTTAAAGCCTTTAGGTTGGGCCAAGAAATGAATGTGAGGCCCGTATATATATTCGTTTCTATTTAAATTAAATCGTATAAAGTTATAACGGGTATAACTTGATCATACGATATCAGATTGACGAACCGTAAGTTGCGTTGGGATCGTATGGACGGGGGCAACACAATGGGACTGACCGCGAGTCGATCCGAGCTCGTTACAATTTATGGCGAAATAAATTGTCCGATTGAATCAAATAATGCAAACCGTTATTTAACGGTTAACGCGCAAAAGTGAGTAAATCTCACTAACTCTGAACAGTTTATAATTTCATGTTGTATTTTTAGAACTGTTAGATATTGGCTGATTTACTGTATGTTGACTGTTTGATTGAACTGCTAGTCAGTTGATTTAATTTCTAAATTGATTCTGTTTAACAGAATATATCATATAGAACTGAAAAGTGATGTTATCTATATTGTTTAACGTCTGTGATGCAGGGAGACAGGCTGGAGGAATCCAACTGGATTCCTCAACATTTATTTTACTGTTTTCATATATTGTGATATATGATGTGTTATATAATCTGTTATGGATTATGGGTGTTGGAATGATGTTGATCATTGTTATTCGATATTGTAAATATCATAAAAGACCCTGGGATGTAAAAAGAAGTATTTCAATGTATATTGAAATAAAGGAATTTTATAAAATCACAGGATTTTATAAAAGGAAATATTTATAAAACGAACACGGTTTTATAAAAGGGATATTTATTTAGAAAATAAATAGAAATAGAAAAGGAATATTTATTTAGAAAATAAATAGAAGTTATAAATAGGAAATATTTGTAACGGTAAGTAAGCGTTATAAAATGGAAATAGTTGTAACGGAAATAGTAGTTTATAAAAAGAAGTTAATCGATGTTAGTTAATCGATTAGTGATAAAAGTAAAGAAGTTAATCGATGTTAGTTAATCGATTAGTGATAAAAGTAAAGAAGTTAATCGATGTTAGTTAAATCGATTAGAGAATAAAGTAAAAGAAGTTAATCGATGTTAGTTAATCGATTAGTGTTAAAGTAAAAGAAGTTAATCGATGTTAGTTAAATCGATTAGAGAATAAAGTTAAAAAGGGAGCTAATCGATGTTAGTTTAATCGATTAGAGTTAAAGAAAAAAGGAGTTAATCGATGTTAGTTTAATCGATTAGAGTAGAAGCAAATGAGTTAATCGAATATAGTTATTCGAATAGAAGCAAAAGAGTTAATCAAATATAGTTATTCGAATAGAAACAAAAGAAGTTAATCGATATTAGTTAATCGATTAATGTTAAAGCAAATGAGTTAATCGAATATAATTATTCAAATAGAAGCAAAAGAAGTTAATCGATATTAGTTAATCGATTAATATTAAAGCAAATGAGTTAATCGAATATAGTTATTCGAATAGAAGCAAAAGAGTTAATCGAATATAGTTATTCGAATTAAAGCAAATGAGTTAATCGAATATAGTTTATTCAAAGAAAGTAAAAGGAGTCATCGAATATAGTTATTCGAAAGGAGTTAAGTGAAATGGGTAAATCAATAGCATTAGTCAAAATGAGTCAATCCAATAGTGTTAGTCCAATAGAGTTAATTGATAAGGGTTAATCGAATAGAGTTAAGTGAAAAGAGTCAATCGAATATAGTTATTTGAACGAGAGTTAAGTAAGGAAGTTAGTTAAAGGAATATAAAGTAAACTTTGCCTATTTCAAAGTTAGAAATGTTGTTCAGTTAAGGTCTGAGAGGTAGTTCTACCCCAACTTGATTGGCTTCGTTTTGAACTAAGGAATAGTTAAGGTTCGACAGTAAAGGAAATGGTTTGAATTGGCATTGCGATGGTTTGTTTAAACATCCGTCTAAGTCCAATGAAGAGGCTTTGGAAATGTTTTCCAAATAAGAAACCAGAAATGTTTTCTAATGAAGAAACAAGAAATGGAAATGTTTTCCATTGTTAATAACGTATATTTTCTAAATTTAGAAAATAAGGGATATTGAACGTAGGGAAACATGAGATAAGTAAATTAATTAAATAAAGAGATGAATGTTAAATGATGTTTGATCGATATAATTTCCATTTGGAAATATTATCGTTGTTTGCACACTTGTTTTTATTCGATAGTTAAATCACAGACTATCGAAGTTTTGACCATTTTAACGTTGTTAATATGGAGAGACCGGTTGGATTATTATCCAAAGAACCACTCTGTATTGGCATAAGCGTTGCGAATCATATATGCCAAAGGAAATTGAAGACGGAGTTATGCAAGGGCTATCCTGTTTATAGAATAGTGCCTTCGGTTCATCCTTTTCCTGGGTGACTTGTATGGACGGATGTCTGACAGAATATGTCCAGACGATCACGTATATTGATTTCTCCAACTGTACCAAGAGTGGAAGCGAAGAAGGAAACTTCTTTTAGCTAACACATAATGTATGGTTGAGGACGTCAGTCGGTGATTTGATGGATTTGATGATGTGACATTCAAAGTAAATCTGGTGTGATGATAAAGCGTAGCTTCTAGCCTCATCATCCGGAAAATGACAGAAATCGGGCAGGCAGCATGGCTAAGTCGGTCGCACCGAAGTAGGGTGTATAATCAGCTGATCTAGAGTTTCATTTACTTCTAAAAATCTATTGTTGATGCTGTCCCATTCGGGAAACGGTTGCTGATCCCAACTGTTGGTGATATACATTCGATACACTCAAGCGAAATGAGTGGTCGGTCATGTGTGGCCGGGTTGCAAGATGTTCTTGTTGAACCCAGTGTATTCCTCTCTAGAGGTACACAAGCGAAAGGTGTTTCCATACCTTGTCATAGTTGGAAATCCATTACCCAATACGTGCTTGCGGTTTTGATTGTATACTATATATGTAGAACGTGAGATGAAAGCGTTTCTACTAGATGATTATTATAAGTGTGGTTGATAGACATTATTATAATATCAAAAGGGTTTTGATATAAAGATATTTTGGATTCTCATAAGGGAAAAACCCGTTCCGTTATGCGGCATGGTCTTATGAGATATCGTTTACTTGTTCAACTGTTTTTAACTGTTTTACTCACACCAGTCCTATGACTGACCCGAAGTTTACTTTGTTGTTTTCCCTAAACTCTTGGGTGCCTAAATTTGTATGGGCAGTCAAGTAGTCGGGATTTACAGATATACTGGAAGAGCTTGGAGCAGGAGGCTTCAGGATCATATAGCTATAGTTATTTCTGCTGTGTTGTAAGTGTTGTACTTTGATAATGTATTGTATACATATAATGATTTATTTCAAGGATATGTTATCTATTATATGTTATCCGTTCCGCTGTGAGATTCGTGTTACTCTGATGTTGTGTTCTTCTTCTTCTTCTATTCTAAGTTTCTATCTTATCTTTTCTCACCCTCTAATTTCTTTCACTAATTACCAGGATTTTTCGACGGTTTGGTTATCGACATCGTGCTTATGTCGATAACCAAAGTCGCTCGAAATCCGGGTCGTTACATGCATTGTTGAGTTTGTTGCTTTTATGCTTACATTAGCGTATTCTATTCAGTATAACAATATCAAAACGATCATCAGAGTTGGACATAGACCCTGTTTTCGACCTGTAGAAATCGCGTGGGATGGGTCGACCCATACCATTGATGTGTCGACCCTAGGGCTGACACACTTCAAGTGTGGGTCAACACAAGGTCGAACCACCTAGTGTATTTTGCATAGGAAGATCTTCCTGCTTGTTGTCTTAATTCCTAAAGCTTATTGCCTACTAACCTTATTACTTTATTGAATTTTCTGAAGTATTATCACAATGTTTTACTACAACTTGATCTTAGCAAAGTTAATTTATGCCATGACCAATCCAAATCCCGAATTTATGGACATTTTAGATGGTTTATTTGCTCTGTTTTATGACGAATTTCGATGGTGTTTCATACATATGCACAACTTTAAACTAGTTTTTCTACATATAAATAAATATCATTATCTCTATAGCTTTGGGACGTAATCATTTTCTTGTTTTGGTTTTCAATACAAATTATCTCAAAGCAGTAGTATAATTATATTTTTAAATTATAAGAGTTTTCAAAGAATAAAATCTGGTAATCGTTTTATAATCTCATTTTAGAGAAAAAAGTATTATATATATTTAAATAAATAAAATCACACATTTCAGCACCATTACAGAGAGAGTGATGGAGATTAAGCGGTATCGTAAAACCCATAGTATGAGTATGACAGTATATGGAATCGATTCATCCCAAACTCGTCCAATTGAAGCTGCTGATTTGGTGTTTCTAATGTTTTCCATTATGGAGCTGAATAGTTGGTACTAAACCGGTGGTGAGAACGTATGGTACGGGACACACAGTAACAACTTCTTGGGTTACTGACTGTGAGTCTGTAATAATGTTATTTCATTTTGTTGATCCAGTATTCACTTTAGGGGGTGCTAGACTCTGAGGGAAACTCATATACGTATTCACTTTGCCGGGAGGGGCAAGTTACACTCGGCCGGGAGAAGTCAAGTTACACTCGGTTGGGGGAAAGGTCATATTGACATGTGCAGGAATATGTATCTAATACTTGGCTAAGATTGGGGGAGCTTCTTTGTATATGCACGTGCAAAATTTTATGATGTTGGATCCACTTTGATTTTTTTGGAGATATTGATCTTTTGATCATACATTGATGATTTGTTGATATTTGATTTTATATACATATATTTTGATGATTTTGGAGTTTATTATTGGTGATCACATTGATGCTATTCAAACTCTTTTGAGTACACTTATGTTGCCTAATGAATTTGGTGTATTGAACTATGATGTTATTTGATGATGATGTAAGTACTTAGCTTATATTTTAGTACATAATTATAGATGGGAACCCCTTATCAATGTCATATTAAACTTATAGCTTTACTTCACCCTTGGAATTACCTTACTAACTCCTCTAGATAGAGAGTTTGTTCTCATATTTTATGCTATCATTATGTATCATTACTCACCGTTAACTATACTGACCCTTATGTGTTAATGCTCAGGTCAAACTATGCTTCTCAGGGACCCCTTTGCTTGTTCTAGTATCTGCGTAGATCTTTCATTTCCTTTTTAGGCATAGTAGTAGTACTATTTTGATGTAGATATTTTGGATAAATCCTTGTACTTGGATATGTACCCTATTGTTTTGACTCATTGTGTATGTATACATTGTGGTGGTATACCACAATTTTAACGTGGTGTATTGCATTACATTTGTACCAATAAATATTGCTAAGTTATCTATTCTGTTACCTGCAATGTTTTATTTAATTGCTTTTGTTCTAAATTGTATTTATAGCCAACAAAGTATTATAATTAATAAAGATTAAGAGTGTTCATCCACATGAGAAAAATTTATAGTGCACCTATCGAAACTCTTATGTTCATTAAGTACAAGACTTATGGTTGGTCACTCCTAACCAGCCCTAATGTCTTCATTAGTAGATGACATTGCTTGTTAATGTCTTTACTAATGCGGGTCTCGGGGTGCCGCGTCACAACTTGGTGTCAGAGTTACGTTGAGAACAAAACTGATTTATACAGAATAGTACACAAGCAAAAACAGTACGACGACATACAATATAAGTGCTGACATCAATCCCTAGCGTACTTTCCGTGAATCAAGTTCGTGCCTAAGTTTTGTCCTTTAACTTTTTCCTTGCCTTGGGGGTTGGTATAAAAGGGCAATACATCTAGGAATTTAATTTTTTGGAAATTTGTAGTATTCCTTATAATTAAATGTGTAAATATATCCCCCATGTGTTTAATCCAACCTTATCTTATCTTTCAGTTGATGGTTGGTCGTGTTAGGGGACGTGTTTTGGGTTTGGACTTGCCAGTGACTCATACCCCGAAGATAAAGTTGGGCATCTAGTGACCCACAACCATAGGAATGGGTTGAGTTGACCAGTGGCTCATGGCCCGAGGGAGTTTGCATGTCTAACGACCAGAATATGGAGTTCATCAGGAGCACTCAGCCTCATGCCAGACCTTACTCTTCTTCACCTCGCAAGTCAACATTAGCACCACTACATCATAAGTGGGCATATTCGACGCTTTTCTAATGTGTCCTAGATCAAAATAGCGTTGCCTTAAGCCAATTTTTCAAATAGGCAACATCAGAGGGGCGTGGCATCTGAATCCGCTATCGTTGTTGTTGCTCTCTAAGGCAACAGCATTTGCAATCTACCTCCACAGAGAGAAAGTATTGCATTATAAATGTATTGCAACACTACTAGTAAGTAATGCAACAACATACGACATTTCCTTAAGCATAAGTCAGAGCCTAGCTACTAGATCATGATAGTGGTGCCACGTCAGCTTTCCACGTAAGTGCCCACGTATCACACGCCACGTTAGCTGTAGGGCCCACGTTCCAAGTGGAATTAATAATACTTTATTTGATGCAACACCACTGTATTATGTAATACAACACCATTATCTTGAAACGCGACATAAAAAAAAAAAGCAAATGCAACATCTGAAATAAGCAAATGCAACATCAAAAAAAAAACAAATGCAATGATTTAATTAAAAAATTTGCAATACTAATTTTGTACATAGAAGAAACCCATCCAAAACATTCATTATCACATTCAAACCATAAGTTCCAACACATGCCGACCAAAATATTGTACATACCACAAGTGCCAGCACATACCAACCAAAATATCCACAAAAACAATTCAAATGTTGTACATACCATAAGAGCCAACACATACCAACCAAAATATTCATTCTTCAGTTGCAGGAATACCAGTGTCATCTTTATCACTTGTTATGGTGACACATGAACTCCCTGATGTCCTCTTCCGTTTCTGGTTCACACTGGGGTGTGAGGCTCACGAATTAACGATATACACAAAGCTATGCTATATTAAAGTCGTTCTTTGATCATCAACCACAAGACTCTGGTTTTCAAAAGAAGCCTTGATCATTTGCATCTCACCATGCCACACAGGCAATTCACGCCATGCAACTGATGTCTTTCAATCACACAGAATGAAATCCAATGTCAGACACACATCCATTTACAAGTTCATTCTGAGTCTGAACGAAACTGGAGGAACCTTATTCCTCGCCCATATGTCCAATACAGGAGAGAGGTCCTCGCATATCCGGTTGATATCCAAGTACGTCTGGACAATCACCACTTATTACCTCGTCTTGGGTGTACAGCCCAGTCAAGACATCAGTAATCATCCAAACGATGTGAAGACCTCCAGTCTCCAACCACCGTCTTCATCGTTGACTCATCGCCGATTCAGTTATTCAGAATGGGATAAACACGTTCTTTCCGAATAACTTGCGTATATAATAAACAAGTGCTATAAAAACACAACATACGCCTCATTCCAATTCAGAATATTCTTTTTTTTGAATATTCATATCCTTCGGGAAAGGTTCCCATTAATTTTATCAAAGATAAATTTTTTAAATTTATTCTTTAATCTTCCTTTGGGTATCAATTCAAACCAAATTATGGTTTATCCAAACTAGTCGGGATAAGCGCACCTTACCGAAGTAATCATTTGTTATATTTTCCAATCCCAACCTATTCATCCTATAAAGAAAAACTGGTAATACTTCATATCTAACACCACGGTGTTATCGGTAAAGTTAACTACCATTTTACGTTCAAATCTAATTAAAGATTTAGCTATCGCTTGGAGCAAAACTGGTGCTACTCCATTCTCGATCATTTCCCAAATTTGATAATTTAAATTATCACATTCTCTTTTTCAATCTAATTAAAGATTCATTAAAACTCCAATTCAGTTTTAATCTCAAAAATCATTACCTAATGATTATTCAAAGTCAAGAAATTAATCTTGTTTTTAACTAGGTTAAAGAACTAATATCATTTAAAACACAGTTCACGGTGAACCCAAAATCTCATTCCATGCATTATGGAATCTTCAAGGAAAGCAGATCGGTATATATATAATTGATATAAACTTCCGTATCCAACCGATAATATAAATGGAATAACGACAAAGCCTTTTAAATTCTATATATATTAACCGTCTTCCTCCATAGAAGCTCACTTCGATTATTATCCAATCGAATTCCATTCCATTCCAATTTATTGTATTAAATTGGAAAACTTCACTTTGGAAGTTTTCCCTAAATCTTAATTAAAAGATTTATAAATTCCAAATCACATTTCACTTTAAATCGGGTTAAAGAACAAATGTCACGAAAACACGGTTCACAATAAACCCAATTCACATTCCATTTTATTCCAGTTACTAAATATAACTGGAAACTCTAATAATCTTATTTAAAAGATTTATTCTTTTCACGGGTTTAAGAACAGTGTTAATGAAGACACCATTCATGACAAACCCAAAATCCCATTTGATATTAAATACAAGGCTCTGAATAGAAAATATATCGTCTTATATTCAATATCAAATTCTAAAACTAACAAATATCGTATTGGAAATAACGATATAAATATATCTTTCAAATTTCCATAACAATATCTGTATAATCACAAAATCCAACATCGAAATATTTCGAAGATGATTTCCATTCAAATCCATTTCAATTTGTTCGAAATTTCTTGTTAGTTTAAAACCATCACCAATCCAATTTTTTTTATTAAAAAATTATTGGATTCCAAATCTAGTTAATAACTAGTTCATTTTGATAAAAATATATTTTTATCTTTTCAAATATGGAATTTTTCATCCCAATTCTATCCAAATCATTTATTATGATTTTACACAAATTATTGATATTTTTAATAATTTTATCAAGGCCCGTACAGTTGATTTTCACAAACGGTCATCGAACTGCACTTACAACGACCTTTTCCAAATTTGATTTGGATATAATTCCAAATCCAACCGTTAGATTTCAAATTTCTAGTATTCGTTAGAAATAAATTTTCGATACGAACCCAACGGTTCTAGTTTTAGGAGAATCTGACGGTCGAATCTCCCGTAATGTCCATTCGAAGTCAATGGTCGAAATTCGCGAACTGCCGCGGCGCGGCGTAGTCTGTTCAGGCCATTAAATATACATATTATATATATTTCGTCGATTTCCATTTAAAACATATTTTATAAATTGTTTTAAATTCGTTTTCAAAACGATTTCAACTTCATTTCAAATTTCAAATCAGATTTGAATATTCCTTAATAAATTCATTTTAAATTCATTTTAAAACGATTTCAATTCCATTTCAAATTTCAAATCAAATTTGAATATTCCTTAAAAAATTCGTTTTAAATTCATTTTAAAACGATTTCAATTTCATTTTAAATTTCAAATCAAATTTGAATATTCCTTAATAAATTCGTTTTAAATTCATTTTAAAACGATTTCAATTTCATTTCAAATTTCATTTCAAATTTCATTTCAAATTTCATTTCAAATTTCATTTCAAATTTCAAATCAAATTTGAATATTCCATATCATTTTAATATTAAAATGGTAATATTTTCAAAATATCAAATTTTGAAATCTCTTTTCGATATTCATTATAAAATGAATAAAATCAACAAAATTCCGGTTCGTGTTAAAATGGCGGCTTCACATTTCAATATTCACTGAATATTATTTTAAAATATTCGTTAATTCTGAACTGGAATCAGACACATTCAATTACCATATAATTTTATTCATATGGATTTCATACACGCATGTACACAACAATAATCAAACACAGTCAACCATCATCCAGAGTGCATTACACAATTGTATAAGCGTTAAATATAAATAATTAACGCTTACAACAGCCTGTCAACCAATCGATTAACATACAACTAAACAATTGGGATTAGTGTATGTCATATATCATCCCAATACCCGTGTGCGGTTTTCAAACAACAAACACTGATTATTATTTGTGCAGTTGGGCGATGTGTAAAATATATCGTCCCAATCCATATCAGTTAAATGTGTGTACATAAACAAATCGTCCGATTTTTAAATGAGTATTTATTTTATTCATATATACGTTAAAAATTATATTTGTAACTATAAAATATTTATTTCAACTCATGAATATTTTATATATAAAATAAAAATGATATTTTATTATTCAAACATTTTATTCATCACATGAATATTTTATATTGTCCATTTCACATCACAATCACAATCAAATTCCACAGCACAATGCAATCAAATAAGTCACCCATGGTCTGTGGACGATGAGGAGCAGTTCATATACGCAGTTATAAAATAAATAACCGTATAGAAATAATTTTAGTGAGAAGTTCTCACCTTTGGTTTCCACTCCGCCGTTTAATTTCTGAATTTCTGAACAGCTTGAATTTGCCCGATATTCCAACGCTACCCTTTTTACGTTGTTGACATATATTTTAAAAATCCGATTTTTAATATGTTATAAATATTTTAAAAACCATATTTTTTTCTTATGCTATATATATTTAAAAAAAACATATTTTTTTAAAACCAAGTATTTCATTAAAAAAACACTGCTATTTATATAAGAAAATAATTACTTTTTATGCAATTTTATCTCATTTTTAATAATGTTATGTATATTTATTAATTTTTATAAAAATCACATTTTTAATATATATATATATATATATTTACAATGCTATTTACTTTTTAAAAATTACATCTTTAAGACAATATTATTTATATATTAAAAACATTGTTACATATATTTGAAAAAGATATGTCATTTTTTATATTAATTACATAAATTAATAATTAATTAATAAACAATTACACTAATTACATTGTTAAGGTAAAACCAAGGCCCCCTTTTCTTCCTTCTTCCCCCAAAAACCCTTGGCCTGCTCTTTCAAAATGAACCCATCGCTCAGGCCATTAGGGCTTCAGCTCGCACCAAAATCGAGGCACCTGAACCTCATCGGAAGCTCACCCTACGACCACCTTGAGACCACCTACCCACGCCCTAAACAATGTGAAGTTCAAACGCCAGCTGAGCCATGAAATTGGCTTCGAAATGCGCTCATTTGGATTGTTACAATCTCCACCACTTAAAATCTTTTCGTCCTCGAAAAGGAACGGAGTTGAAAGTTGTTTTACTAATCAACTCAACTTTCATTTTGGCTTTCATTCTTTAACTTTTCAGTTTCTAAGAATTTTCCAATTCTTCAAAAATTTGGCTAACACCCTAAATTTTCGAAAAGTTTCGCCATAACCTCCTTTGTACGGGGAGACATTTAAAACCTCAACTAGCCATGCAGGGCCATCACCAATCCAAAGGTAAAAGAAAATGCCAAACGACCAGCCTTAGGCTCATAAACTCATTAAAAGAAAATGAAAATGCCAAGCGGCCAACCTTAGGCTCATAAACTCTTTTTAAAAAAAATGCCAAGCGGCCGCCTTAGGCTCATAAACTCTTTAAAAGAAAGAAAATGCCAAGCGGCCAGCCTTAGGCTCATAAACTCTTTAAAAGAAAGAAAATTAGTAAACACGTACCTATTTGTCGAGCATACAATTTTATTACTCTTCTTAGTTTCCCTGTTATGACCTGTTCATTATATACATGTATAGATGTATGCAATTCCCATCAATTTTCAATTCAGTTCAACATTTGACACAGTTTGACTAAATTTCCCCATTGGGTTCAATAGTTTTATTAGTTAAACTAATAATCAAACAACACGTCTAGCAATCAGTTAGTTGATTAACGTTTCAAATTCATAAATTGTTATATATACTAAAAATCCATTTTTCATGCCAAATCAGAAAAATAGACCCTATTTAAGTTTTGGTTCTCACACCAGTCAATTGGAAATATATATATATATCCCACTTTCGAAACTCGAACATAAACACTGATGATGCTATAGCGATCATCAGAACCATCTCTGAGCGACTAGAGTGTGATTCTATATCTATCCAGTATATTTGAAACTTCAAATATACGTTCGCGAGACGTATATGCAAAATCTTTATATACTCGATTGTCCATGATCAATTTAAAATAAAATATTCAAATACGAAAATAAGATTTAAAATTTTAAAATAAATTTTGTTTTCACTTTTTTTTTTAAATATCACTCTTCATTACTACTGATCCCATCTCTAACAAGTCATTCTCATTGGATATTGCTAATCCAATCTCTGATGAATTCTTTCATTCGGTTCTATTGTGTCTTGTTCTTGAGCTCTGTAAACTAAAGCTCTAATACCAAACTGACACGACTTAAACTTCCCCGTAAAGGAAAGTCCAGATTGAGTTGAGAACACGAAAAATCAGAACACAAACCGAAGAGCATTTCATTGCTATTACAATAATTTACATTAGAGTACAAGAATATACAGATTATGAACAAATAATATACATTTCATAAATAACAGAAATT
Organism: Allium sativum; assembly: GCA_030737875.1. NCBI lineage: Eukaryota > Viridiplantae > Streptophyta > Magnoliopsida > Asparagales > Amaryllidaceae > Allium > Allium sativum. Next base: position 843,527,811 of record CM060926.1, read on the forward strand.
TACAAATTACAATGCAGCGGAAAATAATACAAAACACAGCTGAAAAAGATACACGGATACAGAGCTTTCCGAATATCATTCCAGTTGTAAATCAGGATCCTGTGAATATAAATCTTCTAAACTAAAACTACTAGCTGCCCGTGTGGAAAATTGGGGCACCCAGAGTTTAGGTTAAAATAATAAACTCTAGGTAAGTCATGTGACTAGTGTGAGAACTAAAACGGTTATTTAAAACTTTAGTTTGAAATAGAGTAAATCAAGGGACCAAGCCATACAATACGAAACGGGTTTCCTTCCAAGAATACTAGTGCATAGAATCAACAGCGTAATGCTTTTTGGAAAAATGAAGCTATTATAAGACCCAGGTCCCATCACACAAAGCAACGCAAGCCGGAGGATAGGGTTTTCCCCTATAATAGCCAAACATGCTTGGTACGTTTAAAACAAATCATTTGATACTATTATAAGTGCATAGTGTATAAAACAACTTCAAATATAAATGTATCAATACTAGACGGCATGGGTACCATCTATCATGTCGCCATACTAGTTCTACAATTAAAACTGCAAAATTATGTATTGGAAGTTGGATTTCCATCTGTGAACCAAGGCAAGGGATCGTCCTTACTGCTTCGAGACTCTCTAGCGCGAGCCTCAGGAACAACCGCAACTGCACCTTGGATTGTCAGGGCCGGTCCACACGGAGTGGATTAAAATGCCTGAATAATGCATTTTCCCGCCCTATGGGGCATAAACTGGTCATATATTGACCAAACCATCCATCGGCACCGCAGTGACCGATATAACCGAGGCGCCTCGTTATCCATCATCCACATAAGTAAAACGTCTGGGCGTGCAAAACCCAAACACCACTCCTAGCTAGAAGGAAACGCGTGTCCTCCCTGATGTCCTCTCCCGTTTCTGGTTCACACCGGGGTGTGAGGCTCGTAAATTAATGCTATACACAAAGCTATGTTATATTAAAGCCATGCTTTGATCATCCACCACAAGAATCTGCTTTTCAATAGAAGCCTTGATCATTTACATCTCAGTATGCCACATAGGCAATTCACTCCATGCAACTGATGTCTATCAATCACACAGAATGAAATCCAATGTCAGACATACATCCATTTACAAGTTTATTCTGGGTCTGAACGAAACCGGAGGCACCTTATTCCTCGTCCCATATGTCCAATACAGGAGAGAGGTCCTCGCATATCCGGTTGATCTCCAAGTACGTCTGGACGATCACCACTTATTACCTCGCCTTGGGTGTATAGCCCAATCAAGACATCAGTAATCATCCAAACGATGTGAAGACCTCCAGTCTCCATCCACCGTCTTTATCATCGACTCAACGCCGATTCAATTATTCAGAATAGGATAAACCAGGTCTTTTCAAATAACTCGCGTATATAATAAACAAGTACTATAAAAACATAACATACGCCTCATTCCAATTCTGAATATTCTTTTATTTGAATATTCATATTGTAACAACCCGTATTTTTGAATAACATGTTATAACATAAATGGAGGCAGAATTAAACTGTAAAATCTGAATCAAGGGAAACGGGCTGTGCCATTGCGTTCGTCTCGGAAAAATACGCGAAATAGAGTCCGAGTTTTCGAAAATCGGAGTCCGTATGACCAAGATATGGCCTCGCGAAGTTTCACGAAAAATTCACAAATTAAAGTATACTTAATTAAGTGAAATGGGTTGCGCAGAGAAATATATATATATTGATATATATATATATATAATTGAAAATTAAATAAATAAATATGCAAAAATGTTCAAAACAGCGAATTGGGAGAGGGGAATAAACGAACCGGCCGATTTTTGAGGTCGACCCAAGCCCGCTGGGTCGACTAGGGGTTAATCCAGGGTGTTTGGCTGTCAACCTGTGGGCCGATTCGCTCAAATGCAGATTTTGCATTTGAATGGTTCTCATGGTTCAGCTTTAATCTAAAGGCCCTAGATGGTTCCTACACTTGACTTCTTCCCCAAGACATGCTTTGATGGCTTGGATTGAATCTAGGGTTAATCCTATGGCTAATACTATCCTAAAACTCTATAAAAAGACCCCTAAACCTATCCTAAATCACCATTATTCAATCCTACAACTAAACTATGCCAAATTTGTTCCTCTCATGGCCTCCACTCTCATGCTAAAATTTCTAAGTTAATTTCTATGGGAGATTTTGAGTTCATACAAGTGTTTTCAAACTTGTATGAGTGTTCTTAGCTTGCATTCAAGTCAAGTTGCAACATTTCTATTTCAAAGCAAGGGTTTTTATTGAATTGGCTCAAGGGTTTTCATTTGGAGCTTGCATATTTGGGTTTTTGGTGCTTGCATAAGGGCTTCGTCTCAATCTTTATAATAAATATTTATTTGTGTCTTCATAGCATTGTAAGCCCTTTTCTACTTTCTTTTTTATTGAACTCTAAAGTTAAATGAATGATGCAAGTTTGGGGTTGATCATTATGATATGCAAGTTTGGTTGATCATTATATGCAAGTTTGGTTGATCATTATATGCAAGTTTGGTTGATCATTATATGCAAGTTTGGTTGATCATTATGCAAGTTATGTATGACACATGTTGCCATGTTATGCAAGTTTGGGTTGATCATGTTATCATGTTATGCAAGTTTGGGTTGATCATTATACACATGTTATCATGTTATGCAAGTTAAACTTGAGTTTATGGCCTTAAAGCTTCAAGCTTTATGTTAAAAGTTGCATTTTGGCAACACGAAAGTTATCATATCCCTTATGATAACTTTCATGTGAGGCTAAATGCGAACTTCTAGCAACTTCTACATGTTATTTATCACCATGTATCACTCATATGCTAAGTTTGGTTTTATGCATGCTTTTGAAGCCTAATAATGCAATATGCAAGTATATGAACATATGTACATTTCATATGCCACCATGTTAAACTTGTGGCTTCAACACCTTTATGTCATGGTTATGCCAAGTTCCCTATTTTATCCTTTATGCGTTGTTGCGATTATGTAAACGATGGGATTACGTTGGGGTTGGGTAACATAATGACATGAACATGATTTTTGTAACATGACGTGATATGTTAACTTGTAATTATGTTTTGGAAACATAATGGACATGACACTTAGAAAATATGAGTGTGGCCAACTCGAGGTTGGGTTGAGTTTGTAGCACAAATCTACCCGGACCCGCCCGGCTTAACTAGTGGCTACAAACAATAGGACCCAATGTGAGAAGTTGGTCATGTTGTGCTCGAACCCGAGGTTAGACCTAGTTGTGGTGTAAAGCTACCCGGACCCGCCCGGCTTAACTAGTAACCACAACAAAGTCTAATGTGAGAGGTTAAAGCGCATTAAGTTAATTAATGCCTCCTGATTAGGGTTAAGTCATGGTCCACTTAATACTTAACCAATTTGGGCTTGATGGATTAATTGAGGTTAAGTCAGGAGCCTTGGGTACTCTTAACCGATTTAATCCACGTTTGGATCGGGTTAACCACATTTAACCCGTTAAGAAACCCTAGTTGCGTGGTCCTTTTCAGCAGTAACCTTCTAGGTAGTATCATAAGACCCTAGGACTAGGCTAGGGTGGGGCACGATTACTGGGCTGATTATAAGATACCAAAAGAGACGGCTGAATGATGCCCCGGTTGTTCAGGCGGACCATGGTCGTGCACATCAAGTCCGGAGTTGAACACGGGCAATGGTAGGTTTGGACTGTGCATCATGGTATGGTGTCAGAGGGTTACACCATAGGGCCTGATACACCCTAGGGTGGACCCTGCACAGTCAACTACATTACATGATTAAGCCGCATGACACCGACACTTGACAAGTTAGGCTTATAGGGAGCCGATCGACTAGACCGAGTAGTTGGACCTTGATTTAGGTCATCTCATGATGTTGGGCCAAGCTTGGGCCAAGGGATCAATTCTTGCTTTTACTTGACATGTTAGAATGCTAGTACACCCGTGGTGCAAAACTTAACCTTGATTATGCGATGACACCTTTATCTATTTTGTTAGTTAATCATCATGCCAGTATGTTGTTATCCTTATGTTCATCTCAACTTCTCATGCCAGTTAACTTTACTAGTTCATAGACAGATAGTAGTAGGGCTTACCAATCTTTTTGACTGACCTGTTTTCTTTCGCCTCTTGTCTTCCGTTCCCCCCCCCCTCAGGTTCTCAGGGTGGGAACATTGGAGCTTAGCTTGGATCTTTCTAGCTTGCTTACTGGATTCGCTCATGTACGGGTTTGGACATTGAGCTAGCTATGGTTTATCACTTCACTTTGGGGATAGTACTTTATGTATTTCAGTTTTTCAGTTTATGCTTTTGTCTAGACTTTGTTTGTTGGAAAATGATGCTCAAGTACTTTGTTGTAATATGACTATGGTTTTGAAATGCTAGTTTAATCCGCTGCTTTGCTACTCTGTTTTACTTATATGTTCTATCTTGTGATATCTGCATGCATGTTTACCTTGTTTAAACGCCCCTCCAAAGCCAGTGTTCTTGCAAGAGTGGCACTGGCGGAGGTGGGGTGTTACATTTGGTATCAGAGCATAAGGTTTACTAGATTTGAGCAAAAGTGTCTTTGAAACTTACCTTTTGAAAAACTATTTTCAAAACCAATTAAGTATTTTCCAAGAAAAGTCTAGTTATTTTAAAAAGGCTATTCCCCAAAAGCCATAGCACTATCCTTCGTTTCTTCGTTCTGAATCTATCCTTTTCTTCGTTTTAGTATGGTCGATCGCTTTAACATCCTGGAAGGCGTACAAGTACCCGTCTGGTTCTGGAGATTTATGGAGGCAAGGGCGAATGAAGCCGGCCCCGCGAACATTCCTCCTCCTTCCCCCGTCGCTAACATCTCTCCTCCTCCCGTAGCTAAGGTTCCTCCTCCCCCTCAGCATCCGCAAGAGGATTTCGCAAAGCTTTGCAAAGACTTTAAGGTGATGGGATGCAAGAATTTTGTCGGAACGGAGACTCCCGTGGAGGCAAGAAACTGGTTAAAGGAAACTGAAGACCTCTTTGCTATCTTTGATGTGGAAGATCGTAGGAAAGTTCTGTTGGCGGTATGGCTATTGAAAGGGGAAGCTGCTTATTGGTGGGTAGTCACCACCACTACTAGACCAATTGAGACTTGGGATGACTTTAGGAGAAGGTTTGGACTAAGGTTTTTATCATCAGCAGAAGAGAACCTTCAGCTTGAGAGGTTCCTATCACTAAAGCAAGGGGACATGACCGTTAGAGAATACGTGGATAAGTTTAATCAACTTGCTCAGTCCGGTCTAGAATGGGTTAACACCGCTCAGAAGAAGGCCCTACGCTTTGCTCTAGGATTGAATGAGCCATTGCGCGGTTTGGCCATATCTCATATACCCCTGGGGGCGACCTTCGAGGGTTTGGTGAATATGGCCCTACTTCAAGAGGAAGATAAGAGTGGCAAGAAGGAGGTCAAGGTAAATGAGTCCCAAGGCAAGAAGGAAGATACCGAGAAAAGAGATAAGAACAACAACAAGGCAAGAAAGACAAGAAAGTGCAACTTCTGTAGGATCACTGGGCACATAGCCAAGGATTGCAGGAAGAAGAAGAGGAAGTTAGGCAAGTGTTTTCATTGCGGAGAATCTGGACATTTTAGCAAGGATTGTCCCAAGAAGCATGGACAAGGGCAAGGACAAACTCAGCAAGTAGGACCCTCTGGAGGGCAATTGCAGGCTCTCCTCGCTCTTCCAGCTTTTGATCGAGGTAGAGTTTTTATAGAAATTCATGTTTACATTTCTGATTTTCCTGTTCGCACCTTATTTGATTCTGGCGCATCGCATAGTTTTATCTCTTCTGATATTGTTGAAAGTTTGCACCTAAGTACTAGTCTAGTTGAGATCCCGTTATTGTTTCAAATCCAATTGGGGGTTCCACCCATCTATCTATGATTTGTGTGGATTTGAATATCTCTATCTTGAGCATATAATTCATGTGTAATGCTTAGGTTCTCGGGTTTATGGGATACGGGTTGATTTGGGTGTGGATTGGTTGTGAACATAGGGTGGTGAGGCTCATGATTCGCCTCGGTAATACCCTAGAAATTTCTTGTAACCCTAGAGGTCCCGTCATGTTATGTTATCTTGAATCTCTTGACTCGTCCATCGATGATCTGCAATCTGTAAGGGTGGTCCGAGACTATCCTGATGTCTTTTAAGAAGTTAAGGGGTTACCCCCTAAACGAGAGATAGATTTCCACATTTATCTAGTTGATAATGCCAAGCCAGTATCATTGCCCGTTAGGCACATGGCCCCTCGTGAAAGAAGGGAGCTCAGTAAGCAAACCAAGGAGTTGCTTGAGAAGAATTTTACTAGGCGAAGCATTTCTGAATGGGGTGCTCCGGTGGTATTCGCTACTAAGGCGGATGGTTCGCTTCGTCTATGTGTTGATTATCGAGAGTTGAACAAGCTGATAAAGAAGAATAGGCACCCGTTACCGAGAATTGATGATCTCTTTGACCAGCTTGTAGGTGCTTCTGTTTTCTCTCAGCTCGATCTAGCCACCGGATTCCATCAGCTTAGAGTGGCTGAGGATAGCATTGATAAAACTGCGTTTAGGACTCCATATGGATTCTTTGAATGGCTTGTCATGCCATTCGGTTTGACTAATGCACCCGCCTACTTCGTAGATTTGATGAGTAGGGTGTTCAGGGAGTTCCTTAACAAGTTTGTTGTTGTCTTCGTGAATGATATTCTGATCTTCTCAAAGGATGAGGAAGAGCATGCTAGGCATCTCAAGGAAGTGATGAATACGCTTAGAGCGCATCAGTTGAAAGCCAAGTTCTCCAAATGTCATTTCTGGAGGAGGGAAGTTCGGTTTCTTGGACATATAGTTTCTAAGCAAGGCATAGCGGTGGATCCTGCGAAAGTGGTTGTGGAAGACTCCTAGGAGTGCAACCGAAGTAAGAAGGTTTCTCGGTTTAGCGGGCTACTATAGGAAGTTCATCAGGGACTTCGCTAAGATTTCAGCCCCTCTTACTAAGTTGACGAAGAAGAACTTAGTCTGTGCATGGGACTTGGAGTGTGAGCTTGCTTTTCAAAGGCTCAAGAGAGCCCTTACCTCAACTCCAGTTTGGCAACGTGGATTGGCACTGTTTTCAAGAGAAAGTTTTCTGCGTGGGATACCGTATAGTATGTAAATGAGATCCAAGATTCACTAACGAATCTTGGAAAGCTTGCATGAACCATGAGCACGCAGTTATGTTTAAGCCAAGTATTTTAGGCAAAGAATAAGTGGAAGTGGAACGAGAAGCAACGGTGAAACGAGTTCTAACTCATATTTTAGGAACAAGAATTAAGAACTACAGAATTGCGAAGATAAAAGACGGTCAGGGCACGATGGGATTAAGCACAAGAAAATGCGGCTTAGAAGATTGAAGTCTAGATACGCGCATTTAATCTCTTTCTAAGAGTATATCCTTGATCCCTATTGTTCCGTAGAGCTTACTCGCATGCTACCTTTTAAGTATATCCTCTCAGTCCTATCCTCAATCTTAGTTCTGTTACAAACCCCCTAAGGAGTATGACTAGCCTATTTGTGATATATGGTTGGGGTGAAGAAGTTCGCCACCAAACTATTAGGGCTTTATGGGATATGGGTAATAATTGATAGATTTACAAAGAGAGCCCATTTTATTCCGGTGGAAAGCAAGAGGACCGTATCATGGCTAGCGTCTGTTTATCTTCGGGAAATAGTGCGGCTGCATGGAGTTCCTTCTAGCATAGTTAGCGATCGTGACCCAATTTTCACTAGCCAGTTCTGGAACAGTTTGCAAGAAGCAATGGGTACGCGATTGAATCTGAGTACAGCCTATCACCCCCGGAGGGATGGCCAAACCGAAAGGGTGAATAGAGTGCTAGAAGATCTTTTGAGGTTTTGTGTTCTCGACTTCGGTGGTACTTGGGAAGACCACCTTCCTCTTGTAGAGTTTGCTTATAATAATAACTATCAAGCCAGCATAGGGATGGCACCATTTGAAGCTTCGTATGGGAGGCCGTGCAAGCCACCAACATGTTGGTGGGAAGACGACGGATAAGCTTATAATTGAGCCCGACATGATAAGGGACACATCCGAGAGGGTTGAATTGATTCGAAGAGGGATAAGAACGGCCCAAGACAGACAGAAATCCTATGCAGACAAGCGAAGGACAGACTTGGAATTTAAAATTGGAGATATGGTCTTTGTGAAGATTTCTCCTTTGCGAAATATGGTTCGCTGACACCAAGGATCGTAGGACCCTTCCCTACTATAGAAAGAGTCGGGAAGATGACTTATAAGGTGGAATTGCCGAGAAGCTGGCCGGAGTGCATAATGTCTTTCATGTCTCGCATCTCCGGAAGTGTTTGCACAGACCCGCCAAAGTGGTTGAACCAAGTATTCTTGAAGACATGGAGGTAGAGGATGAAGCAACCCTGAGACGAGCTCCGATTCGTATCATGGAAATGAAGACAAAGAAGCTAAGAAGCAAAGAAGTTAAGCTTGTTAAGGCGCAATGGAGTGAAACAGAGGGAGACGCAACTTGGGAAACCAAGGAGAAGAGGCGCGTGCTTTATCCATTTCTCTTGGAGGATACATTTTCAATCTCTTTTCCTAGGTTGGTATATCTTCCCTTTGCTATCCATGCTTATCTAGTTTATCTTGTTTCGTAAATCTTGTCATGAGAACCTTAGGTAGAAACCCTTGGTTGAAACATGTTATGTTTGATGTTTGCAAGTGTTTGCAAGTGGATACTCGTGGATGCATAATACACGTTAGGCACTAAGATCGGCTCACACACTTTCATACCGCATATGCATGAGTGTTTATGCTTATTCATGGATGAAAACTTGTTATGCTATCACGTGGATGTGGCATATGGATGAATGTTATGTGCACTCATGTAGAGATTATAAATTATGTTAGGAATTTGCATACATATGGACTCATTTCACTAACATATTTTGCATTAAGGGGGTTTACTGAATCAGTAACCTCCTGATTTTTGCATTAGATAAGTACATATACACACACCTTTGCATATGATCATACAGCATTTAGAACCTTTTAAGGACAATGATTGCTCGTGGATGATGTTTTGAGTAGATGGATGATGGATGGTAGGATACGTTCTTCCTAACTTGGAGATTTCGGGGACGAAATCCTTTAAGGAGGGGAGAATGTAACAACCCGTATTTTTGAATAACATGTTATAACATAAATGGAGGCAGAATTAAACTGTAAAATCTGAATCAAGCGAAACGGGCTATGCCATTGCGTTCGTCTCGGAAAAATACGCGAAATAGAGTCCGAGTTTTCGAAAATCGGAGTCCGTATGACCAAGATATGGCCTCGCGAAGTTTCACGAAAAATTCACAAATTAAAGTATACTTAATTAAGTGAAATGGGTTGCGCAGAGAAATATATATATATTGATATATATATATAATTGAAAATTAAATAAATAAATATGCAAAAATGTTCAAAACAGCGAATTGGGAGAGGGGAATAACCGAACCGGCCGATTTTTGAGGTCGACCCAAGCCCGCTGGGTCGACTAGGGGTTAATCCAGGGTGTTTGGCTGTCAACCCGTGGGCCGATTCGCTCAAATGCAGATTTTGCATTTGAATGGTTCTCATGGTTCAGCTTTAATCTAAAGGCCCTAGATGGTTCCTACACTTGACTTCTTCCCCAAGACATGATTTGATGGCTTGGATTGAATCTAGGGTTAATCCTATGGCTAATACTATCCTAAAACTCTATAAAAAGACCCCTAAACCTAGCCTAAATCACCATTATTCAATCCTACAACTAAACTATGCCAAATTTGTTCCTCTCATGGCCTCCACTCTCATGCTAAAATTTCTAAGTTAATTTCTATGAGAGATTTTGAGTTCATACAAGTGTTTTCAAACTTGTATGAGTGTTCTTAGCTTGCATTCAAGTCAAGTTGCAACATTTCTATTTCAAAGCAAGGGTTTTTATTGAATTGGCTCAAGGGTTTTCATTTGGAGCTTGCATATTTGGGTTTTTGGTGCTTCCATAAGGGCTTCGTCTCAATCTTTATAATAAATATTTATTTGTGTCTTCATAGCATTGTAAGCCCTTTTCTACTTTCTTTTTTATTGAACTCTAAATTTAAATGAATGATGCATGTTTGGGGTTGATCATTATGATATGCAAGTTTGGTTGATCATTATATGTAAGTTTGGTTGATCATTATATGCAAGTTTGGTTGATCATTATATGCAAGTTTTGTTGATCATTATGCAAGTTATGTATGACACATGTTGTCATGTTATGCAAGTTTGGGTTGATCATGTTATCATGTTATGCAAGTTTGGGTTGATCATTATACACATGTTATCATGTTATGCAAGTTAAACTTGAGTTTATGGCCTTAAAGCTTCAAGCTTTATGTTAAAAGTTGCATTTTGGCAACATGGAAGTTATCATATCCCTTATGATAACTTGCATGTGAGGCTAAATGCGAACTTCTAGCAACTTCTACATGTTATTTATCACCATGTATCACTCATATGCTAAGTTTGGTTTTATGCATGCTTTTGAAGCCTAATAATGCAATATGCAAGTATATGAACATATGTACATTTCATATGCCACCATGTTAAACTTGTGGCTTCAACACCTTTATGTCATGGTTATGCCAAGTTCCCTATTTTATCCTTTATGCGTTGTTGCGATTATGTAAACGATGGGATTGCGTTGGGGTTGGGTAACATAATGACATGAACATGATTTTTGTAACATGACGTGATATGTTAACTTGTAATTATGTTTTGGAAACATAATGGACATGACACTTAGAAAATATGAGTGTGGCCAACTCGAGGTTGGGTTGAGTTTGTAGCACAAATCTACCCGGACCCGCCCGACTTAACTAGTGGCTACAAACAATAGGACCCAATGTGAGAAGTTGGTCATGTTGTGCTCGAACCCGAGGTTAGACCTAGTTGTGGTGTAAAGCTACCCGGACCCGCCCGGCTTAACTAGTAACCACAACAAAGTCTAATGTGAGAGGTTAAAGCGCATTAAGTTAATTAATGCCTCCTGATTAGGGTTAAGTCATGGTCCACTTAATACTTAACCAATTTGGGCTTGATGGATTAATCGAGGTTAAGTCAGGAGCCTTGGGTACTCTTAACCGATTTAATCCACGTTTGGATCGGGTTAACCACATTTAACCCGTTAAGAAACCCTAGTTGCGTGGTCCTTTTCAGCAGTAACCTTCTAGGTAGTATCATAAGACCCTAGGACTAGGCTAGGGTGGGGCACGATTACTGTGCTGATTATAAGATACCAAAAGAGACGGCTGAATGATGCCCCGGTTGTTCAGGCGGACCATGGTCGTGCACATCAAGTCCGGAGTTGAACACGGGCAACGGTAGGTTTGGACTGTGCATCATGGTATGGTGTCAGAGGGTTACACCATAGGGCCTGATACACCCTAGGGTGGACCCTGCACAGTCAACTACATTACATGATTAAGCCGCATGACACCGACACTTGACAAGTTAGGCTTACAGGGAGCCGATCGACTAGACCGAGTAGTTGGACCTTGATTTAGGTCATCTCATGATGTTGGGCCAAGCTTGGGCCAAGGGATCAATTCTTGTTTTTACTTGACATGTTAGAATGCTAGTACACCCGTGGTGCAAAACTTAACCTTGATTATGCGATGACACATTTATCTATTTTGTTAGTTAATCATCATGTCAGTATGTTGTTATCCTTATGTTCATCTCAGCTTCTCATGCCAGTTAACTTTACTAGTTCATAGACAGATAGTAGTAGGGCTTACCAGTCTTTTTGACTGACCTGTTTTCTTTCGCCTCTTGTCTTCCGTTTCCCCCCCCCCCCCTCAGGTCCTCAGGGTGGGAACATTGGAGCTTAGCTTGGGTCTTTCTAGCTTGCTTACTGGATTCGCTCATGTACGAGTTTGGACATTGAGCTAGCTATGGTTTATCACTATACTTTGGGGATAGTACTTTATGTATTTCAGTTTTTCAGTTTATACTTTTGTCTAGACTTTGTTTGTTGGAAAATAATGCTCAAGTACTTTGTTGTAATATGACTATGGTTTTGAAATGCTAGTTTAATCCGCTGCTTTGCTACTCTGTTTTACTTATATGTTCTGTCTTGTGATATCTGCATGCATGTTTACCTTGTTTAAACGCCCCTCCAAAGCCAGTGTGCTTGCAAGAGTGGCACTGGCGGAGGTGGGGTGTTACACATATCCTTTGGGAAAGATTCCTATTAATTTTATCAAAGATAAATTCTTTAAATTTATTCTTTAATCTTCCTTTGGATATCAATTCAAACCAAATTATGGTTTATCCGAACTAGTCGGGATTAACGCACCTTACCGAAGTAATCATTTGTTATATTTCCCAATCCCAACCTATTCATCCCATCAAGCAAAACTGGTAATACTTCGTATCTAACACCATGGTGTTATTGGTAAAGTTAATTACCATTTCACGTTCAAATCTAATTAAAGATTTAGCTATCGCTTGGAGTAAAACTAGTGCAACTCCATTCTCGATCATTTACCGAATTTGATAATTTAAATTATCACATTCTCTTTTTCAATCTAATTAAAGATTCATTAAAACTCCAATTCAGTTTTAATCTCAAAAATCATTACCTAATGATTATTCAAAGTTAAGAAATTAATCTTATCTTTAACTGGGTTAAAGAACTAATATCATTTAAAACACAGTTCACGGTAAACCCAAAATCCCTTTCAATTCATCATGGAATCATCATGAAAAATAGATCAATATATATAATTGATATAAACTTCCGTATCCAACCGATAATATAAATGGAATAACGGCAAAACCTTTTAAATTCCGTATATATTAATCGTCTTCCTCCACAGAAGCTCACTTCAATTATTATCTAATCGAATTTCATTCCAATTTATTGTATTAAATTGGAAAATATCACTTTGGAAAATTTCCCTGAATCTTAATTAAAAGATTTATAAATTCCAAATCACATTTCACTGTAAATCGGTTTAAAGCAAGAATGTCATTAAAACACAGTTCATAATAAACCCAATTCACATTCCATTTTATTCCAGTTACTAAATATAACTGGAAACTCCAATAATCTTATTTAAAAGATTTATTCTTTTCACACGGGGTTTAAGAATAGTGTTAATGAAGATACCATTCACGACAAACCCAAAATCCCATTTGATGTTAAATATAAGGCTCTGAATAGAAATATATCGGCTTATATTCAATATCAAATTCTGAAATTAACAAATATCATATTTGAAATAACGATATAAATATATCTTTCAAATTTCCATAACAATATCTATATAATCACGAAATACAATATCAAAATATTTCGAAGATGATTTCCATTCAAATCCATTCCAATTTGTTCGTTGGAAATTTCTGGTTATTTTAAAACCATTCACCAATCCAATTTATTTTATTTAAAAATTATTGGATTTCAAATCTAGTTAATAACTGGTTCATTTTGATAAAAACATATTTTTATCTTTTCAAATATGGATTTTCTCATCCCAATTCTTTCCTAATCATTTATTGTGATTTTACACAAATTATTGATATTTTTAATAATTTTATCAAGGCCCGTACAGTTGATTTCCATAAATGGTCATTGAACTGCACTTTCAATGATCTTTTCCAAATTTGATTTGGACATAATTCCAAATCCAACTGTTAGATTTCAAATTTCTTGTATTTGTTATAAATCTCTTTCGATACGAACCCAACGGTTCCGGTTTTAGGAGAATCCGACGGTCGGATCTCCCGTAATGTCCATTCGAATTCAATGGTCGAAATTTGCGTACTGCCGCGGCGCAACGCGTTCTATTCAGGCCATTAAATATATATAATATATATATTTTATATATTTTGTTGATTTCCATTTAGAACATATTTTATAAATTGTTTTAAATTCGTTTTCAAAATGATTTCAACTTCATTTCAAATTTCAAATCAAATTTGAATATTCCTTAATAAATTCGTTTTAAATTCATTTTAAAACGATTTCAATTTCATTCCAAAATTCAAATCAGATTTAAATATTCTTTAATAAATTCATTTTAAAACGATTTCAATTTCATTTCAAATTTCAAATCAAATTTGAGTATTCCTTAATAAAGTCGTTTTAAATTCATTTTAAAACGATTTTAATTTCATTTCAAATTTCAAACTAAATTTGAATATTCCATATCATTTTAATATTAAAATGATAATATTTTCAAAATATCAAAATTTGAAATCTCTTTCCGATATTCATTATAAAATGAATAAAATCGACAAAATTCCAGTTCGTGTTAAAATGGCGTTTAACTACTTAACACGGCTTCAGATTTCAATATTCATTGAATATTAGTTTAAAATATTCGTTAATTCTGAACTGGAATCAGACACATTCAATTACCATATAATTTTATTCATATGTATTTCATACACACATGTACACAACAATAATCAAACACAGTCAACCATCATCCAGAGTGCATTACATAACTGTATAAGCGTTAAATATAAATAATTAACGCTTACAAAAGCCTGCCAGCCAATCGATTGACATATAACTAAAAAATTTGGATTAGTGTATGTCAAATATCATCCCAATACCCGTGTGGGGTTTTCAAATAACAAATACTGATTATTATTTGTGCATTTGGGCGATGTGTAAAATATATCGTCCTAATTCATATCAGTTAAATGCGTGTACATAAACTAATCGTTCGATTTGTAAATGAATATTTATTTTATTCATATATACGTTAAAAATTATTTGTAATTATAAAATATTTATTTCAACTCATGAATATTTTATATATACAATAAAAATGATATTTTTATTATTCAACTATTTTATTCATTACATGAATATTTTATATAGTCCATTTCACATCACAATCAAATTCCACAACACAATACAATCAAACAAGTCGTCCATGGTCTGTGGATGACGGGGAGCAGTTTATATATGCAGTTATAAAATAAATAATTGTAGAGAAATAATTTTAGTGAGAAGTTCTCACCTTTGGTTTCCACTCTGCCGTTTTATTTCTGAATTTCTGAACAGCTTGGATTTGCCTGAAATTCCAATGCTACCCTTTTTACGCTGTTGATATATATTTTAAAAATCCCATTTTTAATATGTTATATATATTTTAAAAACCATATTTTTTTATTATGCTATATATATTTTAAAAAAACATATTTTTTAAAACCAAGTATTTCATTAAAAAAAACACTGCTATTTACATAATAAAATAATTACTTTTTATGCAATGTTATCCCATTTTTAATAATGCTATGTATATTTATTTATTTTTATAAAAATCATATTTTTAATATATATATATATATTTATTTACAATACTATTTACTTTTTAAAAATTACATCTTTTAAGATAATGCTATTTATATATTAAAAACTTTGTTACATATATTTGAAAAAGATATGGCAATTTTTATATTAATTACATAAATTAATAATTAATTAATAAACGGTTACACTAATTACATTGTTAATGAAAAACCACGGCCCCCTTTTCTTCTTTCTTCCCCCAAAAACCCGTGGCCTGCTCTTTCAAAATGAACCCATCGCTCAGGCCATTAGGGCTCCACCTCGCACCAAAATCGAGGCACCTGAACCTCATCAGAACCTCACCCTCCAACCGCCTTGAGACCACCTACCCATTCCCTAAACCATGTGAAGTTCGAACGCTGACAGAGCCATGAAATTGGCTTCGAATTGCGCGCGTTTGGATGACGATTTCGTTCGAATGGCTTCTCGATAGTTGATCTTAACCATTAGGAAGATAAATGCCACTTAGTTCTTCATTTTTGCACTTGGAAACTTTGTGAATGATTGTTGGGATTTAGAGAAAAATAGGGATTTAAATTTGAAGGGCTTCAGCCATTGGAAATGATATAAGGTGGCGGCGCAAAAGTGAATGGACGAGAGTTTAGGAATTTTGGTTTATTTATATATATTTTATATTATTATTTTATCCATAAAAGAAGTGTTTTTCATCCGAACTCCAAATCAAACCCAACGACTGTCGCCCTAGCTAAATACTCTCATTCCGAATACAATGGGATATGTATCGTAACACAATTCGGCTGTTACGATCAGTTTCCAGTAAATCTAAAATATAAATAATTATATTTTAAATTCAAACGCACATTTTAATTTACCGGGGCCACATACTGACTTCAAAAATTCCAGAAAAATAAATCTGGCTATGTTTTGATGATATGGCCTTAACAAAACTAATTTCATCCAATTTGGGGACCGTTTGAAAAACGGTCATTTTCCAATCGATTAAATTCAAACTGAAATTACCAAACTCGTTTAAATCCGCCACGCTCACATATAGATTCCAAAAATAATGAAAATTGGAATCTAGCAATAACTTGACATTTTTGATCCAACAAAAGTGGTCTCTTCCAAAATGGAGGTCGTTTGCAAAATCGCTATTTTTAAGGGCTAAAATTCCATAACGACTATTCTGAACTTTCAACTGGGCTTAACTTTTTATTCCCGCTATGAAATTTGGATTTTTCAGATTCGTTGGAAAGATATTTTCAAACAGATTCAAATATTTTTGGTTTCACTAAAATCCGGTTTATTTTGAATCCTGTACATTCATTTGAAGTTTGAAATCGAACTTTCAAACTACCGCGCCATTTTCAATTCCTTTTATAATTAAAATAAATATTTATATTCTAATTTTGATTTAAATAAATATATATGTTCTAATTCTATTCAAAATAAATTTCTTGCCGTTATTATTTAAAATAAATCATTTTAAATATTCAAAATTCATTAAAATAGCCAAAATAAAAATTTTAAATTGGTTCTGATTTTCCGGGTTGTTACACTATCCGTTGAAAAAATTATATTAATTAAAGTGTTTGAATATATTTTATCTTTAAAATTTTGATAATGTATGTTTTTTGCTTTTGTTAGGTATTTATAGTCCGAAATGATTGGTAAAATTTATGGATAAAAAATTAAGAGTAAATTATAGCCATAAAAAATTACCTGTTAAGGGTGCGTTCTTAACTAACCGTAATGGGGTATTTGAGCGTGGTACTGTAGCGAGCGTGGAATGTGTTTTTAGCTACGAACGGGTAATTTGAGCGTGGTATCTAAGCGTGGTGTTTAAGCATGGTATTTAAATGGATATGATTTGGCAAATACAAATACAAATACAGTTTCTAATACTAATACAAATACAAATACAAGTACAGTTACAGATACAAAGACAAATTAGCGGAGACCAACAGCAACCAACCCATCTCTAATGGTATCTCGAACTAATGACAATCCTCGGTATCCGTTTAGGTGTACACGTTCAGTGCCTCTATTCGTCGTATTTCTCATACTATAATATTCCGCCACGTACTCATCGGGGATTAGTTCAGGATCATCATCAAAAGCCATAAAATCTGGGTCTCCGCTATTATATTTGCGTATGAAATTGTGTAAGGCCATTGTAGATACGAAAACCTTCTCTTGAGTGTTGAACCGAAATGTAGGCATCCTGTTGAGAATGGTAAAAAAAAAATTCCAAATGCCAAATGTTCTTTCTGCGGCCATCTATAAACTCGAACGGTAGTAATTAAACACTTCATTGGCCGACTTTGGTTGATTCATGGTATCACGGAAATGCGGAATATGGTACCTCATATTTCGATATGGTGGTAAATATCCATTCTGAAGTGGATAGCTCGAATCAACCAAATAATACTGTCCAGCTGGAGGGTTAGGAAAGTTAGAGCTTCTATCGTTAACGACATTAAAAATTCTACTATCATGTGCAGTCCCTTCCCAACCAGCCATAACATACATAAACTGTAAATCAAAATCACAAACCGCTAATATATTTTGAGTTGCAAAACCTTTTCTTCCAATATAAGGGACAATTTGATCAGCGGGTAAATATGCAGATACATGTGTACCATCTATAGCGCCAATATAGTTTATGAAATACGGATAATACCAAGTTGAAGTTCTGATGTGATGTGGAACAGTATTAAATTGTTGTTCTCCTGGCTTTATTATATCCACAACGAGTAATTGAAAAGCGTTTAGGACATCATGAAAACAAACTGAAATTTTGCTACCTGATCGTTGAAATTGAAGTTGTCTATTTGAAAGCCCAATAGCCATTGTATAAATGAATATTCCAACCATTTCGACGACACAGATTTCTGGTCTTGAAGCGAGACCATGATGTTGCAGTTTTTCACATAATGCGTGGAAACAAAGTCTTTTCATCTGAAAATTATTTTGACAACGGTTTTGATGACTATTCAAAATTTCGTTGATCCAAGATAAGCCAGTGAATTCTGAAGTATTAATCCACGTCACATGTTTTCTCGCACCATTCCGACATAGATAAACCCCGTAGAGATCAATCAAATCGTCATGATCGGAGGATGAATCGGAGTTAGACATTAATCGAATAAGTAGAAAGAGTTGAAGAATTTGTTGAAGTAGTAGTTGTGAAAGTTGTTAAGGAAGGAGGGGGTGATTTATAAGAAGAAATGGGAAGCTGGAAATTAAGCTTTTGGCGTCCGACGCGTCGGATGCCAACGGCATGATTTCCAGCTTCCAGAAATCGTTCCATTTGAAAGGCGAAAAAGTGAAGGTGTCTGACGCGTCGGATGCCACAAAAGTTTCAAATGTGCCAAATTAAAACTGCAAACGCACCCTAAACTAATTTTCCTAAGTGAGTGGTTAAAAATTTAAAGTTATTTATGACAATGTTTTGTTAAGTAGACAATAGAGACAAATAGTTCCGATGATCAAAAAATTGTTCAAATATTTAAATTCAAGTCTTGCCTTTGACATATTAAAAAAATTAAATATGTTTTATAGACATTATTCCTAATTCTGTACGTAATTTTGCAAAAGAACTTTCTAAAAGTAATTTTGTAAGTATGTTAGATGTCCGATCCTCAGTGGAAATGCGTTCCAAATTTATAATCTCTTTTTCTATATTATCTCGTAAAATTCTTGGTGGAGATCTAATATGATTGTTTAAGACTTGATCTATTTGTACTTTATTTTAAGAATTTTTATTTTCTGTATCAACTATTATATCCTCGTCATCTTTGGTAATTTTACTTTCATTTAAATTTTCGTCAAAAGATACACGTAATGTTTCTTCTATAATATTTGTACGTTTATTACAAACACGATATGCTTTTCTTCATTCAAAATAACCAACAAAAATTCCATAATCAGCTTTTGGATCAAATTTGCCAAGTTGGTCTTTCATATTAAAAATAAAATTAAACATTTTGATCCAAATGCTTTAAAATATGAAATATTTGGTTTTCTTCCATTAAATAGTTCACAAGAAGTATTTTTAACTAAAAGACGTATGGAAATAAGATTTAATATGTAATAAGCAGTTGCTACTCCTTCTATCCAAAAATGCTTAGGTAAATTACTTCCATTTAGCAAAGTTCTTGCGCATTCTTCTAAGGTTGTAGGAAATGAAAAATTATGATTTATACCTTTCTTATTACAAAATAAATCACAAGATTCATTTTCAAATTCGCCTTCATGATCGCTTCTTATATTTTTAATTTTTTAAACTTTTAATATTTGAATTCTTTTAACAAAATTTTTGAAATGGACAAAAGTATCACTTTTGTTTTTCATAAAAAATGTCCATGTATACCTTGAGAAATCATCAACTATTACAAAAACATGTCAATTATGATTTATAGATTTGACCCTGTGTAGGTCCAAATAGATCCATATGTAATATTTCCAATGGTTGTAATGTTGATATTACTTTCTTTGATTTAAAAGATGATTTTGTTAATTTTCCTATTTGACAATTATCGCAAAGATTATTTATTTTAAAATCAATTTTTGGTAAACCTTTTACTAAATCATTTTTTAAAAGTCTTTGAATAAATTTAAAATTTATATGACAAAACCTTTCGTGCCATAACCAAGGATCATTTTCTTTGGCTATTAAACACATATCTTTATTGTTATTAATTTTCATATTTAACACATAAATATTTCTATCTCTATTTCCTTCAAAAATAAGATTTTGATAAAAAATACTACATTTAGCTTCAGAGAAAGTTATTTTAAAACCTTTGTCACAAAGTTGACTAATGCTTAATAAATTATGTTTTAAATTTTTAACTAAAGAAACCTTTTTAATAAGGGGTAAGTTTGATATACCGTAGTTGCACACATCTCCTTTGCCAATGATAAAGCCTTTTGAGTTATCTTCGAAGGTAACTGAGCCACAATCTAAGTATGAAATATTTGTAAGCATGTCTTTGTCTCTGGTCATGTGTTTTGAGCAAGCATTATCTAAAATCCATTTTTTTGAGTGGGACCTGCAAGGAATATTAATAAATACATTGGTACCCACCTTTTAATAGGGTCATAAGAGTTAGGTCCTAGAAAACCAAACCCAAGTGGGTTCGGTATCCCTTTTGTAGAGATAATTACTACTATTATGTACTGTTTCTATAAAGGATTTTATATATTTGTTCTGGATTAAACTATTATTTGTCTTTGGAACCCATATTTTAATTTCCTTTTTAGTATATTTTGGTACATTAATAAAAAAATTATTTTGTCTTAAATCCATTCTCCTCTTAGGATTTACATTTTTCTTTGGAGGAAATTTTGACTCCTTAAATCCTAATCCATTTTTATTTGAAGAGGATTGACAATTTTCTATGATTCTAGAAAAATTTTCTCTACCCTTATTAAATTTAAAGACATTCTTATTAATGCTATCTAATCTGGTTTGAATACTAGTATTTTCTAATTCTAATTCTTATATTTTAGTTTTCAAAATGTGATTTTCAGAAAGTTGACTATCTGTATTTGAGAGAGACTCCTGAAAATTTTCAAGTTCTTCCTCTAGTATTTTCTTTTCATCTTTTAGCATGCCTCTTTCAAATTCAGCATTATTCTGTTTTTCATGTGTTTCCTTAAGTTTCCTTTTAAGAGTTTTTGTAGTATTCAAAAATTCAGTGTTAACGTCTACTAAATCATCATAAGATAGAACAACTACTTTAGATTCTTGAGCCATAAAGCATACATTTGCTTGTTCATTATCGCTATCGCTATCTGATGAATCTGAGTCGTCCAAAGTGACATAAAAAGCCTTCTATTTGAATTTATCTTTCTTATTCTTGTTGTTGAAGTTTTTCTGATTTTCTTTTAGTTCCGGACAGTCTTTTACCATGTGACCTTTCTTGTGACAATTAAAACATTCTAAGTTTGAGGATGAAGGTTTACTCGAGGAATTCTTTTTGAAATTACTTTTATTTCCTTTTCTGAATTTCAATTTTTTTCTTAAAATTTTTGGCGATGAATGCCCGATCCTGATATTTGATTCTGATTCTGATTCTTCTTTTTCAGCATGAAACGCTACATTCTTTTTCTCTTGTACTTGTTCCTTTTTAGCTTGGAGATTTACTTCATAAGACATGAGATTACCTATGAGTTATTTTGGTTTCATTGTTGATAAATCAATGGCTAATACTTTTCTCTCCCAATCGTTGGTTAAGGAGTTTAGCATCTTTGATATAATATTAAAGTCACTATATTTTTCTCTTAATCCTATCAAGACATGTAGTAAGTCCTGAAATCTTGAATATATGTCGTTGATGGTGTCATTTTGTCTCATCTTGAAATTTTGAAACTGGATTTTGAGCACTGAGATCTTTATTTGTTTGACCTTGTTTACTCTCATGTAATGTTTTGAGCGTTACCCATATTTGATGTGTAGTAGTGCATATGCTAACCTGATTGAATTCATTTCTATCCAAAGCACAGTATAGCATATTCATTGTTTTGGCATTTGCACTTGAACTTGCTTCTTTTTTCTGAATTATTGTCCATTCAGAACATGCAGTAGGTGTTGTGAATTGAGTTTGAGTAGCATTCCAAGCATTTTAGCTAGTTGCTTGCATATATATATATTCTCATTCTTTTGCCCAGTAATTATAGTGAAATCCACTGAATAGTGGTGGTCTTTGAGTAGATTGTCCTTTGGCAAATGTTGATGTGCTTGTCTTTGGGTTATTCACCATATTATCATAATATCAAATAACGGTGTTATGGTTATAGGAGAGACTTGCTCTGATACCAATTGAAAGAATCTGTGCAGCTGTAGGATCGTATAGTATGAAGTTTGAGCAAGGTAATGTGTAGATAGTAAGGTAGCACCAACAAATAAAATGACACAGTCGATTTTATACTGGTTCAGACCACTGTCCCACGTCCAGTCGAAGACTCCCTTCTGGTATTTCACTAACAAAACAACCCTCGCTTCACCCGGAGGAACAAGTTTACAATTACCCGAACAAACGAACAAGATTTCTTGCCTCAACCACTGAAGAGGATTTCCACAATACAAAGAATATGTTGACTACTTGTGTTCTTGATAACACGGATATGTCCAATTGATGTACACCCTTCCTATAATCTTTCCTTGATGATAATTGTATAATTTGTGAAAGAATATGGAAGCTTTGAACAAGATTTGAAAATTTTGAAATATGAAAATAGAGTGCTCTTTAGAACTTGAATGCTTAAGATAAGATAGAAAGAATTAAAGTAAGTTTCGGTCAATAAAACATTTGATCAAGCCTCTATTTATAATCTACAAAAGGTTGCAACTAATCATGAAGAGATTTGTCTATGAGATATGGATTAAAGGTTGTAACTCTTCGTTGAAAGGTTGCACCCTTTCATTTTCAGATGACTGAATAAAAAATTCAGATGTCTGTTTTTGATTTAAAATTAAAATAGCAAGGAAATAGTTCATTTCGGGCATGAAATAGACGTTTGACCATTATAACTCAGACGTCTGAATATTGTGCTGAGATAATATTTGTTTTAGCAAATAGATGTCTGAGTTAAAATGGTCAGATGTCTGTTTGAGACAGAACTTTTCCTTGTGAATTTGCATATAAAATTATATACATTGAAATCATGTGTGTGTACATGCATCGTCAAGGAATATTTTA
This sequence comes from Allium sativum, assembly GCA_030737875.1. Lineage (NCBI taxonomy): Eukaryota > Viridiplantae > Streptophyta > Magnoliopsida > Asparagales > Amaryllidaceae > Allium > Allium sativum. The sequence continues at coordinate 843,550,915 of CM060926.1, forward strand.
ACATTGAAGTACTAATACTAACAGGCTCCAAATACGTATAATCTTCTGTTTGAGCTCTTGAATCTGTTGTTTGAATTTCTTACTGCAAAACAGAGTTAGTCGATAATAATATATTTGCACATGTATAGTTGTCATAATCAAAACGCTATAAAGCGATGTCCAACACGGTATGTAATCTGAAATACCTACCTTTTATTAGTGTTATAAGAAAGTTAGCTTATGTTTCAGCAAAGCAGAGCAAAAGAGCTCCAAAAGCGAATAGCACACCCTTGCTACCTACTAAATGCTCAAAGAATAAATGTCAATCATGCATATATGTATATACATATATACATATATATACACATATATGTATATAAAGTAAACTTAACATACATGACATAAACATCAAATAACATAAGCAAGCATGACGTGTGAAAAATAAAACAACATATGAAACAAAATTCGTTTCCAAAATCCAATGTTACATAAAAATACATATTCTTTTCATTAGAATTCAATTTATTTATCATTCATGCCATGTAAATCCAGTTTGCTCAATTGATTTACCATTCAATTCATGTACACATTCATTTTTATTAACATTCATTTCATTTACATCCAATGCTTAACATTCAAATATCTAGTTTATTTTTATTATCATTCAATTCATTTGCATCCACCTTATTTACTTTCGAGTTATTCACATTTACTTTATTTACGTTAATCTACATTCAATTCAACTAATTCGATTTATTTTCATTCAACGTCTATTTTAAATTCATGTCAATTTTTATTTTAGTTTACTCAATTTATAAATTCCATTTACTTATTTCATACACATATTTGTCCTTTCCATTCAATCGTTAAAATATTTATCAATATTCATTTCTTCTTAATTTATTAAATTTTAGTTTCATCAATTTACACTCATATGACTTAGGTTCAATTCATTTCCGTTCCACTTTCATTCGTTTCATTTAAATTTCTATTATAGTTTACTCAATTCATAAATTTTCATTAGCTTTTTTCATGTCATTTAATTTCTCTCGAGTTAAGTTTGAATTCATTATTCATTTTACAACTTCGGTTCATATTCTTAACCATTCTATGGATTTATATCTACTAAGTTTAATTTTTCTTATATTGAATAATCAATATTCATTTTTCGACTTAACTTCAATTTATTCACCTTAAGATTGATTCCATTAAATTTCCTTTAAGTTGGTTTCAATTTATAATTCATAATTCATAATTCATAATCTCCATTAAATATAAAATTTGTTAGTGAAACTCCTCATATACCATTTTATGTTGATATTAAATTTAAAATGCTCATTTCCATGTTATTACAACTAATAAATATCTCAAAACTACAATTTAATTATAAAGCATTCTCTGCAAATTTAGGTTATATTTTCAAACAATTTATGAAGATAAATTTTTATTTATAATCATTTACTTCCTCAAGTTTACATTTGTCTAATAAATTAATATTCTCATATATCTATTTATAATTAAACATTTTCAAATATTTACAAACATAGTTTAAGTATCTATTATACGTTTCAACTGGAATGTGATTCTATATCAATTAGTACTTATAGGATTCAGTACATACATTAGCTAGGCGTATGTACAATATCTTTACGTACTCAATAGTCAAGTTTTAATGTCAAATACAATACTCGAAACTCTTATTTTTAACGTAAATGATATATGCTAATTTCCAAATATAATATTTCAAAGCATTTCTTATTATAATTAAGATTTCAAACATGGAAATTATTTCTCTCCCCCACTTATTTATTTTGTCGTATTTAAATTCCATTTTTTTAATGTACTAACTTATAAATTATTTCTCTCCCCCACTTATTTATTTTGTCATTTTTCATATTTTAAGGTCTTTTATCCATCACCAGCTCCGAAAGGTGTGATCTCAAAGCTGTAATACCCAGTCAGATCCGAGAATATTGCAAAAACAAAACACTCGAGTTAGAACTAACATTTTTATGCAGGTGAATCAACTCAAGTAAAATGTTAAATGGAATGCATTAGTAACTTAAACATGTTTGGGATTTATATTCTTTAAGGATTCGTGGAACTATATACATATCATAAGTATTGCATATAAAACACCAGTAAATCGTCGGTGGATAGGGATGAGCCAGGTTATGACAATGTAAATTTAAGGCTCGATAAAGATAAATATGATGAGACAAACAAGGCAATACCCAGGGTAGGATTTTATCAGCTGCACTTCAGAACTGGTGGTAATACATAACCGTAACTACCACCTACCTCGGTCCGCACTCTCATAAATCATGGATGTACATCAAATCAAATCACGTCAAATGATCCGTGGAATTGAGATAATAACAATAACATGAAAAAGTGTGTGGATAAGGGTGGAACTCACTTGGTCACGGTATAGCTCATGTTTTAGTCATTTTAATTATGACTTGATGTTCAAGGCTATCCATCATCGTTCTCTTTCTTCAATTTCAGTAATCGTTCGCCAAATCTATCATACTTCCTTTTGGATTCTCCGCCACGTACACAGCTGTTAAAGTGGTATCGGTATTGGCAAAGAGCATGACAATACCGACTTCGATCACTTTAATAACAAAACGTTTATTTTACATAATGGTCATTAAATTTTAAATCATATTCTAATTTTTTAAATCAATTAATTTCCAGGATGAATTATATTTATCAATTTCTCACATCGACTCAATTGTTCAACATGGTCTCAATTTCAATTTTCATACTAATAAACCAATTCTTTACTTGGAATTCACATTCGATTGTAGATTACAAGTCACAAATATCGTTATTCCATTGAAATCTTTATACTCAATCATTTTGGACTAAAATGCTCGGATTAGTCGTATATACTTTTATTTAAAAAAATAGTTATGTTTCATGAAAATAGTTAAATATATAAAATAGTTTGATTTAACAGTTATAAAATATATAATAGTTAAATTTAGCTGTAAAAGTTTGATTAAAATAGTATAAGGATATACAATAGTTAAATAAAATATATAAAATAGATTTATTAGAATAGTTGTGAAATATTTAATTTTAGTTATGAAAAATAAATAGTAAAGGATAAATTTGGTTAAAATGAGATAGTTTAATATGAAATAAGGATAAATTTAAAAGAATAATCCAGTCCAAATTAAATATCCATACTTTCAAAATTCGACTTAATATTAAGTTAGATTTTGAATTTTAATTCATTTCAATCGAAACTCAGGTAGTACAAGTTTATAATTTAATCATGATATTCAAATTAGTTTAAGACTTACATTCAATTTTAAATCATTATTTCAATTTGGCTTTAAACCTTATATTTTAAATTCATTTCATTATATTTTCTCAAAACAACATTCAAAGCATTAATTGTTAAGTCCTTGAATCAAAAATTTAACTTCAAATTATATAAGTTTCACTAATAAAATCTTATGTCGATTCAAACCTAAATTAAAATCAAATCTTCTCATTGCATAACAAATTAACCCTATAGTTAAATATTCATTAAATTAAATTTTATCCAAGTTATTATATTAAATTTAAATCCTTATATTAGAATCAACTTTATAAATTACATTACAATATCAAGTTGAATTTACATTATATTAAATTTAGTTTACATTAAACCTTTCAAAAGTTAACAAGTCTTAACTTAAATTTCAGATCTTAACTAATTTATAAAGTATACAACAATTTCAATTTTAAAGTCATAATAAATCTTTTCGTTACGCCAACTTAAATTCAAAATTTCAAGTTTCAAATATTATAGATCTTTATTTAAACAAAAATATCTAAATCAATATTCAAAAAAGATACATAATTATAAAACTCAGAAATAGTTTTTATTGACCAACAGTGTATGTACATAATTTACTATTTTATTGTCAAGTGATACGGATACATATCATTTCAATCCATTTTAAAAAATCCGAATCCAAGGTATATATCATTTCAACTTGCATCCCAAATCAATTTAAACTTATTTCTTAAATCTATGCAGTCACTCGTATATAAACATTTCAAACCATAGTGATTTTTCCTAATTCTACAAAGAACTCGCATTATGAAAAAAAATCATATATGTCACACATTAATGAGAACATAACAAAAAAAACACATAAAATTATATCGTGCCATTAATGCCATATGTATGCATGTCATATTTGCACAAGTTATATAACAAATGCTCGTGAATTTCCTAATTCAATCCTAACCTTCCATATATCATTTCTAGGGTGTTAATTCACTAAATAAAAATGTTAGTCACGAGTGAGTGACTCACCATGATTTTAGATATTGCTAAGTGATCGGATTTAAACTAAAATCGAACGAATATTCGATTTTTGCCTAAAATCTAGCACATTCAGAAATCTACCAAATCCAAATCAATGTAGAATATGCTCCAATGATTACAACATAACTGACGGTGCTTGAATCCCACCTCTTAAGAATACGAAATTGGATTTATATAGAATCAAACTAACATAATAATTAAACACTAATCACATAATTAAATAATTGATTACTCTCATCGTCTCTAAACCTTTCTTCCCCAGCACAAACCAAGACTTCGCTCAACAGGAAGTGATTTCAACCCAACTGGCCTCCTTCTCTCTCCCACCGCTCCCTCCACCATCAACGACTTTCAAATCCAACTACTCCATCCTCCTTCTCTTCGCTTGCCCCTTCTATCCATCACCTTAAAGTAATGCCCCGTTCTCTAACAAAAATACCTCCTGGGGCTTTTTCTCGCAGCATCGGTCAATGGTTGGTCGTCGAGCTCATGGCTTGGTCACGCGAGGGTCGAGGAGGTGACGTGTTGATCCGGATTAGGGGTTGTGTGGATCTAGGTCAGAGAAGCAATAGGGCAGTGGCGGATCTAGGGCATGGGTTTTGAGGTGCTCAATTATAGGGTAGAGAGGCACATGAGGTGCGTTGGTAGAAGAGGCATGGATGAGGTCACGGGTGAACAAGAAGAGGAAAAGGAGGCTGACTATTTGGGAAATTTGAATTTTTAAGGAGCAAAAGAAGAAAGAGGAACGATACAGAAGGTGAGTGAATTTGGAGCTAGTCGAGAAAAGAAAAGGAAGGTGTACGCGTGTAAGAGCACAACCAACAATGGCTTGTTCAGTTACTAAACAAGCCACGGAGCAACTAGATATGGCTTGTTCAGTCACCCGTGGCTAGTCTGTGGTTGATTTGGAGCTGGGTGGTGGTTGGTTCAGTGAACAGCGGTTGGTGTCTATAACGGCAAACAGTTTGTCGTTATATGTTTATAACGGCAAACTCTTTGCTGTTATAAGTTTATAACGGCAAAGAGTTTGCCATTATAAACATATAATAGCAAACTATTTGCCATTGCATTTTATAGCCATTCTAGTGCAACGGTCGCTCCTTCTAACCATTTCAGCAATCTGTGTCTTTCTTTTGTACCTTGTAACTTATCTTTATATTTTTAATACTCGTAGAGTTGATTTCTAACTAGTACAAATTATTTTTAATGGAAGTGTGTAACAACTTACGAAACGCATAAAGATATAATAGTTTATAAGCATAAGGATACAACAATAGCACCAATAGATCCAACAATAAGCATAAAGATGCAACAATTTATAACGATACAACAACTTACGATAGTACATGCGAACTAAAACATCAAAGCATGAAGTAGGAAATAGTAACTTAAGTAAACTACATGTTACGTTTAGTCTTAAGGGAGTCTCATGATGTTAAATCGCAACTGGTCATTATCACTTTGAACACGTCTAATCTCTCGTTCGAGTTCACTAGCATATGTTATTCCTTGAGGACACAAAGGTTGGTCTATCCATTCCGTGTAATTGCAACCATTTGGATAGGATGGACATTTCTGCATGCGCCGACCTATATTTTTTTCCCTCTTCTCAAACCACAACTTCAACCGCATACCTGCAGTAGCAACGAAATGGATAGGAATCAACAACATGTTCTTGCAGAGGTACTCGATAGAACTCTACTTCTTGTGTTGATTGAGCGACCGACTGTTCCGATGATACTTGAACAGGTGGTACTTGCGTTTCATGTGGAAGTTGAACATTCACTTGTTCATGCGGCAGTTCAGTTCAAGGTCTCATTTGGTTTAGAAACTAGAATTCGTCTTGAAGCTGCTGTAGCCTCATCTCTTCGTGCGCCCGTTCCTCAGAATCTGTAGATGATGACCACGAAGACATTTTCAGTGAGTGCTAATAGTATGAGGTGGTCTAAGAATGGGAACATAGTTGTTTGATTTGTTTGAGTGAGGTAAGTTGTGTGTAAGTTAACATATGTATATATAGCTGCAAGATTGGTAATGGTGTGAACGGGCACTAGCTACACTATGATTTACGTTTTGTGATTTTCAAAGCATGGGTCAGGAGTAAAAATAATAATGATGTAACCGGTTATTGATACGACTGTAGTGAATACTATAGGGAATCTGCTTTTGATTGATAACGTAAATCGAGGACAACCCAAACAGGGCAACGGACTAAGGACCGCACGATAATCCAAAAACTCTCAAAAAAGAGTGATATGACTCCACTCTGCCATAAAACCTGACTGCACTAGGGGAACTATGCAAGACTTGACCAGTCAATGCGCATCACTCACTACAGGCTAGTAATACACTATAGCACCAATATATAATTGACTTCGAAGATGTATTTATATGCCTAAGTTTAATGCTCTATAAGCTCATAATTCACTTACTACACATTCACAATTTGAGCTATGGACAACTGGGAAAATGACGATGATGCTTCCATTAATCAGCCACCTGGAAAAGAAATTGTACTTGAAGGGCATGTTTCCGAGCCGCTATGTACGATTGGACCTAAACCTATCTGCCTTTGTGGAAAAGAATCGGTCGTGGTTATTGCCAATACTGAAAATAATGCTGGTCGTCGCTTTTTCGCTTGTGAAGCGTACAAGGATCACAAGGTTTTTCTTGATGAAATTGATTGTTGTAACATTAAGCAGTGGGTTGACCCTCCCATGTGCGAACGTGGACGTCAATATGCACTGGAAGCGCAAGCCAAAATCAGACGCTTGAGCAAGATTGTTGCCAATAAACCTAGATGTAACAACCCGGAAAATCCGAGCCAAATTAAAAAAAATTAATTTGGCATTTTTTGTAAATTTTAGATATTTAAAATAAATTATTTTAAATAATAACGACGAAAAGTGTGTTTGAATCGACGTTTGAAAATAAATATAATTAATTCTAATTATAAACAAGGCCTGAAATGGCGCGGCAGTTTCAAAAATTGAATTCAAACTTTGACTAACTGTACTGGGTGCAAAATAAAATGGATTTTAGTGAAACCAAAAATATTTAAATCTGTTAGTGAATATCTTTCTAACGAATCTGAAAAATCGAAGTTTCATAGCGGGAATCAAAAGTTATGGCCAAATGAATTTTCAAAAAGGTCGCTATAGAGTTTATATAGCCCGTGAAAATAGCCATTTTGCAAACGACCTCAGAATTCGACGAAACCACTTTTGTTGGATCTGGGATGTCAAATTATTGCTAGATTTCAAATTTCATAATTTTTGAAGTTAATATGTGAGCGTGGAAAAGGAAAATGTGTTTGGTCGATTTCTATTAAATTGGATCGACCAGAAAAGGGACATTTTTCAAACGGTCTCAGAATTCGACAAAACTAGTTTTGTTGGGACCGTATCGTAAAAACATAGCTAGATTTATTTTTCGGGAATTTTTGGGATCAGTATGTGGCCCCGGCAAATTTAAATGTACGTTCAAAGTAAATATTGAATGTTTTATATTTTAATTTGAAGAGAAACTGACTGAAATAGTCGAATGGGCCTACGAAACATATCCCATTGTGTTCGGAATGGGGGTATTTAGCTAGGTACGATAGTCGTTGGGTTTGGATTGGAGTTCGTAGGAGATAAGGGATATTTTTGAATTTTTAAAAATATATAAATAAAGAAAAAATCCCATTGGTCCACCACTTTCTCTCTCCCCTTCTTTCTTCCCCGAAACCCTCCAGCACACGACGGAAAGCAGCTCTCCCCTTCTCTCCTTGATATCTTCCAATCCGCGCACCAATATCGAACGCCCCAGTTGAGGTTTTTTAAGTACTCCTCACGCTCTTCAAATCCATAGCAACCTCTACCTCCCCCGTGTGGTATTTCGTCAGATCCGTCGCCTCGAACCTTCACCATTTCGAACCCGATTTCGCCACCCAGAGACCACCGAGTTCGACCTCCTTCCTGGCGCACGTGCGCCTCTCCAAGCACTTCGACGTGGTGTATTCTGATCGGGACATCGTGCTACGGATTGGGCTAAAAATCTAAACCTAGTTTTGAAGATTTTGCTGAGGTAATCGGCTTATGAAATTTAAACTGGTTTTAACACTTTAAAGTGTGGAAAAATATGATTATCTACTAAAAATCATATCTTTTTGCTATGTTGTCGAAATCCAGTGAAACAAGAGATAGTGGACCCGTGAGGACGTCCTCTACATTCTAGAATAGACCGGATATTTTTCTGAGCCTTCTGCAATTTTTGGTGGAGTGAAACCCAATGTGAGATTTCTGAATTATAAACGATATGGAAAACAAAGATGTATAAATTATATAGTCGAAGTATGAGTTATATAAGCATTGTACACCACATGTATAAGCGTTGTATAAGTAGTATGTTCGATGTATAAGTTATATATGCGTTGTAAAAATAATATATGCGTTGAAATGAATTGAAGTAATATTGAAATGAAATCGAAATATAGTTATATACATATATATATATACACACTCCCCTCGTCCACAGACCATGGACGATATATATTGGTTGTGATACTGTTTGGATTATTGGTTGATGTGAAAATTTGGTGAATATCATGAATGGTTGGTTTGAAATAAATGATTGTGGTTGAAATCCCAGTAGGATTAGTATATGGGAAAATTCGTCTGCGTACGAACTAGATATTGAAAATCCCCATTGTCAAAAGCTGCGAGGCTTTAAGGTAGAGCGAGGAGTCGTACTAGGGACGGTCCCGGTTTTAACTACCATGCCGTTATGCTGCCGAAATTTTCTGAAATATTTCTGTATTGATTTAAATTCAAATGTTGAAATAAAATTCATGTGTTGAATGTTGAAATAAAATTCATGTGTTGAATGTTGAAATAAAATTCATGTGTTGAGTGTTGAAATAAAATTCATGTGTTGAATGTTGAAATAAAATTCATGTGTTGAATAGAAATCCATGTGTTGAAATAAATTCATGTGTTGAGTGGAGTTTGTGTATAGAATAAATTCTTTGAAAAATAAAATAACATTTTTATCATGTATATATAGATTATTTAAAATACTAGTGTTTTAAATAAATCGTTTTAACACCAAAAATAACATTTTTACCTTATGTATACACTATATAAAATAATCGTGTTTTGAAATGAATTGTTTTACAATAAAAATCACATTTTTGTTATGTATATGAACTATAGAAAATATTCATGTGTTGAATAGAAATTCATGTGTTGAATGAAGCTCATGTGTTGAGTAAATTTGTTTGAAAGATAAAAATAACATTTTTATTATATATATCAACTATAGAAAATACTCATGTGTTGAATAAAGGACTGAAACGATAAAAATCATATTTTTATCGTATGTGTGAAGCCAAAAACATTCATGTGTTGAATATATAGATTGAACAATAAAATCTACATTTTTATTGTGAATATGAAGTGGTAAAAATATTCATGTGTTGAATAAATATTTTTGATGATAAAAATATCATTCTTATCAAATATATGAAATGAATATAGTTTTGAAATCGAAGAAAGAATTATATATATAAATATAATTAAAATAAATCGAATAATGAAGCTGCAGTTCATGTTTTGAAACCGTGATTTCAAACGATTAGTGCGGGAGATCCGACCATCGGATTTTCCCGAAACTGAAACCGTTGGGTTCGCTTTGGAAATATCTTTCCAACGACACTCACTTTGTGAAGATCCAACGGTTGGATTGTCTGGAATGTTTAATTCAATTCTGAAGAAAAACAGCTCTAGAATCGATTATATATATATATAATTAAATAAAATCGAATAACGACGCTGTAGTTCGTATTTTGAAATCGTAACTTCAAACGATTGTACCGGGAGATCCGACCATCGGATTTTCCCAAAACTGAAACCGTTGGGTTCATTTTGAAAAGATCTTTCTAATGATATAAAATTTGTGAAGATCCAACGATTAGATTTTCAGATAGGTGTAAATCAAATCTGAAGAAAAACAGCGCCACGGCCGCGTTATGGCCTGAAGCGTAGTTTGAATGAATTGGCTATTTCTAAAGGAATAAAAATAGTGATAAATCGTTATAAAATATTATAAACGATATGGTGTGGAAAATAAACCGAATTTACCCGGTTTATTAGATATTTGATGGTTGAATGTGTTTGGTGTGAAAACTACATTTAATAACAGAATTATTGATGTCGAATAATTTAACCATTGAAATGAATTGATTTAAATTCTAAATATACGTGAATTATTTGAAAAGGCCGAGTTAAATCTCATTTCAAATAATTGATCGGCGATAAGAGGTCGATGATGAAGATGGTGGTTGAAGACCGGAGATCTTCACCTCGGTTGGATGATAACTGATGTCTTGATTGGGAGGCATCCCGAAATATAGATAATAAGTGGTGATCGTCCAGACGTACGTGGAGATCGATGGATATGCGAGGTATATAGTGCCTCCGGTTTCGTTCAGACCCAGAACGAACTTGTAAATGGACCGTGTGTATGATATTGGATTTTGCTCTGTGTTGATTGATCTCTATTAAATATATATCTGTTTGGCGGCAGAGAATTTATTCTCTTGCTTAACGCCCTTCTCTGAGACGTACGAGCTCAGAGGCTATATATCGATAGAAATCAGTCGCATGGAGTGAACTGCCTATGTGGCACGCTTAAGTGGCAAATGATCAAGGTTTCCGTTGAAAAGCAAAGTCTTGTGGTTGATGATCAAAGCACGACATGTGTGGCATAGCTTTTTGTATAACGTTAATTCGCGAGCCTCACACCCCGGTATGAACTAAAAACGGGAGAGGACCTCAGGGAGGGCATTCGTTTCCTTCTAGCTAGGGTGGTGTCAGTGACCTTCCAGTCCTGACATTTATATTATTTTCACCTGTGTGGTTGTTGCTGTTGCGAGGTGCCTCGGATATATCGGTGACTATATGGAGCCGATGGAGTCATTTGGCTCATTGACGCCCCAAATGGCGGGGAAACCCAGTGTTCAGGCATTTTAATCCACATCGGTGGACCGGCCCTGACGATCCAAGGGCCCACCTGAGTCTGGGTCCTGAGACACGGGCTAGAGCGTCTTGAATTCGGTAAGGACTATCTTTTGCCTTGGTTCATGACGGAAATCCAATCTCCAAATACGTGACTTTGCGGTTTTGATTGTATACCTATATATGGCAACATAGTGGTATGGGGGCATTAATGCCATCTATGATTGATACTTATGATTTGAAATTGTTTCTGAAACGTATAAACACTAGTAGTAATATCAAATGCTTTTGTTTTATTCGTATCAAGCATATTTTGGCCATTATAAGGTAAAAACTCTATCCTCTGGTTTGCGTTGCATTGTGTGATGGGAACTGAGTCTTATAATGGCTTCATTTTTATAAAAAGCATTACGATGTTTAAAAGATTTACTTGTTTTAAAGCACTGGCAATCCAATGGAGTAAACCCGTTCCGCGAAAGTGGCGTGGTCCTGTGATTAGCCATATTATAAAATGTGTTAAGTTGATTTCTCATACCAGTCCCATGACTGACTCGTAGTTTGTTTCACTTGCAAACTCGGGTGCCCCTTTTTCTACACAGGCAGCCTTGTATTCAGGTTTTAGCAGGCTCTTTCTGGATAGCTGGAGCTGAAGATGGATTCTATCATTTATCTCTTTTTATGCTGTTCAGCTCCTGTTGTGCATATTAAGTTTTGTTTTTCGCTGTAGACATTTATGTATAGCTGAACTGTATTTTGTACTAAGTATGATCCTGTATACTGTGTAACTCTGATGATTATGTTTATCCAGTGTATTATTTGTACATTATCTGGTGTATTTATTTATTTCTGTTCTGTTATTATCTGTTTATGTGTTATATTCCAAAGATTGCCCTCACCACCGTCTTATCGGGGTTTGGGGTCGTCCCACTAGAGTTGGACCTTTCCCAAGGTCGTGGTAGATGTATGTGTTTACTATATTTTTAATTTTTATTGTACTTTGAATTTGATGTTTGTATGTTCAGTTGTTGTAGTTTGTATGATTGTGGTTTGGTCGTAAGCTTCTAAGTTGTTGTTGTTGTAGTTTGTATGATTGTTGTTGTACTTTGTATAATTGTCGTTGTTGTAAGCTTCTAAGCTTCATTGTTGTTGTACTTTGAATTTGATGTTTGTGTTGTACTTTGAGCCTGGGGTCTTAGTTGGTTTAGAAACTGTAAGTTGGGAGTATTTTAAGAGAGTTATATAGCTGCCCGCCACAAAATAATGTAACCGGTCAATGCTCATGTGGAAGAGGACTGGATTGAATTGCTTAATGCACCTGGGAACTACCCCTGTTTTTTAACTCCTACATGTATACGGACTTGATACGGTGACAATACAACTCACAGTACTATTTCCAAAGTCTAATACAATTGATTTATAGCACAAAACATTGACACGACTACACACTGGGACACTGACAAGCCTACCACAAACTTAGACAATAATACACACGGGTACATTGTACACGAACACTGTTGAAAGAGAGTATGATACAGCTAATGTTGTTACACAAACTAACATGAATAGTAGCACTAACACCTCTACCAATCATGTCCGAAGCGCATTAGCCAGCTGTAATGAAGTTCATACACTTCATGGCCTACGAATTCCATTCCATGTTCGAAAAGATAATGTGAATCAAAATTGGCACGATTAGCTTTGAAAATATCTTCCTCTTCAACTGCCTCGATTACGTGGCTGTATTGGGCACAATCATCCCAGAAGGGCCTATGTCTGCTATGAATCTCTTCTTTAGACCTCCACGATGGACATTTGGGGTTGTCGTTGTACTTTTTTTGAATCAATTGCCAGTACATTTCATGGGTTACTCCGCCACCTCCTTGCAACATTTTGTCATGCATTTCTTGAAAGTCAATATATGATTCGACGAGTATAAGTAACTCAGAGGGAGACCAACTATCAGTGGACATGAATAAAGAAGAGTAACGGGGAATGAGAAAATGTTTACTGGGTGAAACTAAGGACCTAAAGCACCCTTTATTTATAGCCCAAAGATTCGACAATTGTTCTATTCCTTTTTTTACGAGTCACGTGTATTCATAGCGTACCATTCACATGGGTCTTGACATGATTAGACCGTTCCTTGAGTACAAAACAGTAAGGTTACTACGCTTGAAATGACCCAACACTAAGGAAATCAACAGTAAGGATACCATGCATGCTTTACAGCTGTTGAACATGGCTACAGTGCCTGCTTTAAAAAAAGATAATAAAGGCCTAACATTGATTACAATGCCATAACTTTTCCCAACCATATAAGGACGTGAATATCATGAAATATTTGGAGTATTCATGTACTAGTTGTTGTTTATGTAGTACTTGTTGTTTATACAGTATTCCAGCTACTTGTGTAATATCTTGTTAATATTTAAGTTGAACGCAAATAGTACATAGCTACCAACACACAAATTTGTTACCAAAATATAGTACACAGACATGATAAAAGTCTACCAAACATAAACTAGCAACTAATGATTCTAACTATTCCTTCCTTTATGTGCCCACAAATGTTCCACCAACTTATCCCCCAATTGGAAGTGCGCAGATTGATCTTCAATGTGTTGAACAATAACAATATATTCTCCCATTGAACATGTCAGGATAATTAGACTTTTGATTCTTATATCCTCCTGTTTCAGACTCCACAATCATGTTATGTATTATTATACAAGCATACATGATTTCTGAAAGAACTCTTGCATCATGAAAACGAGCAGGATTTCGTAAAATATAAAATCGGGCTTGTAAAACACCAAACGTACGTTCGATGTCCTTTCTGTAGCTAGCTGCTTTTTCGGTGAAATAACTTTCTTTTTCATTTGATGGTACTCTGAATCCTTGAATGAAAGTTCTCCACTTTGGATATATTCCATCCACTAGGTAGTATCCAGTTTTGTGTTCGATATTACCAACATTATATGAAACATCTATTGACAGTCCATTAGCAAGTTCTGTGAAAAGGTATGATTGTTTTAAAACATTTATATCATTTAATGAACCTGGGACTCCAAAAAAAGAATGCCAAACCCATAAATCGTCTGTTGCTACTGCTTCAAGAATCATTGACGGCACTTTTTTATGTCCGGTGAATATTCCTTTCCATCCCGTTGGGCAGTTTTTCCAAGGCCAATGCACGCAATCTAAACTTCCAATCATACCTGGAAATCCTCTAGCTTCTCCCTTACGTAGTATCCTGCTTATATCGTTTGGTCCAGGCGTTCGTAGATACTCCTCCCCGAACTGTTGAACAAATGTTTTACAGAATTCTTTCAGACACTCTATTGCTGTTGATGCTGCGATTCTGAAATATTCATCCATTTGGTCACTAGCTGTTCCATAGCTTAACATCCTCAATGCTGATGAAATTTTGATGTGGGGTAAGTGGTTGATTTCTTGTGCTCCGTTCAGTCTATAAGTGAAATATGGGTTTGATTGATGAAGTTTAAGATAAATTTTTGAGAAAATAGCCGGACTCATACGAAACCGACGGCGCAACAAAGTTATATCGTATATCGGATTGTCGATGAAGTAATCCCTCATTAGTCCTTCATGTCCATCCATGTAGCCTCTCTTATACCGTCGGTCAATACGACCATGTATACTACCTCGACTGTTGTTCATTGAGCCTTCAGCAATAAAATTGGAATACCCAACCATTGCTTGTTGTTCTAGCACCTCCTCCGTCTCTTCCTCAATTTCTAGTTCGGCATCGTCGGTTTGATTCATGACTTCGTAGTACTGGCAGTACAGGTTTGGATCCATTTATTTCTACAACTTCAAGTTAATTTTTTATATGTGCTTCTTGAAATGATGCGTTGGAGATGTGGTTGGTGCTAATATATAAAAAGTTCAAAGACACCAGCATGGCCATAGTGTACGCATTAACAGGTAGTTGTTGTCACATCATACATTTTAAACACAACATTATGGCTACAATGCATGAAAGAAGAGATAGTAGTTGTCACATTAATTATTTTAAAGATAATGTCATGGCTCCAGTGTATGCCATCATGGCTACAGTGTACGCTACAGGGGAGTAATTTGTCACATTAGTTACTTTAAGGACACCATCATGGCTACAGTGTATGCAACAGGAGAGTAATTTGTCACATTAGAAACATCATATTTATATAGATTGGTTGGGAGATTGTTTCGTCATTATCCATATGGCAAGTCAGGCTTGGAGTGCTATAACTTTATAACGGCAATCTCTATGCCGTTATAACTTTATAACGGCAAAGATTTTGCCGTTATAAAGTTACAACGGCAAAGAGTTTTCCATTGTAATGTTATAACGGCAGACTCTTTGCCGTTATAAACCCCCCTTGGCTAGCCCCGTGGCTACTTCCCCTTCTGGTTGCTCGACTCGTTTGATCAGTTGCAAAACTAGAGAGAGAATAAGTGAACAGAACAGATTGTTGGTTATGATCTAAGGTTCTGACTTATTTTGAACACATGAGTCGATCGGTGGTATGAAGGGTAGAGGTTGGAAGGGTCTAGTAGAACCAATGTGACACGACCCGAACTTCCCCGTAAAGGAAAGCATGTATAGAGTTAAGAACACGACAAATTAGAACACAAACAGAAGAACATTTCATTGCTATTACAACAATTTACATCAGAGTATAAGAGTATACAAAGTATGAATAAATATTATACATCAGAAAAATATCAGAGATGTACAAATTACATGCAGCGGGAAATAATACAAAACACAACTGAAAAGAATATTCGGATACAGAGCTTTCCGAATATCATTCCAACTGTAAACCAGGATCCTGTGAATATATATCTCCAAAACTACTAGCTGCCCGTGTGGAAAATAGGGGCACCCAGAGTTTAGGTTAAAACAATAAACTCCAGGTCAGTCATGTGACTGATGTGAGAACTAAAACAGTTATTTAAAACTTTACTTCAAAATCGAGTAAATCAAGGGACCACGCCATATAACACGGAACGGGTTTCCTTCCAAGAATACCAGTGCATATAACAAAACAGCGCAATGCTTTTTGGAAAAATGAAGCTATTATAAGACCCAGGTCCCATTACACAATGCAACACAAGCCGGAGGATAGGGTTTTCCATTATAATAGCCAAACATGCTTGGTAC
The DNA here is from genome assembly GCA_030737875.1 of Allium sativum. Taxonomy (NCBI): domain Eukaryota; kingdom Viridiplantae; phylum Streptophyta; class Magnoliopsida; order Asparagales; family Amaryllidaceae; genus Allium; species Allium sativum. Next base: position 843,567,395 of record CM060926.1, read on the forward strand.
GTTAAAACAAATCATTTGATACTATTATAAGTGCGTAGTGTATAAAACAACTTCAAATATAAATGTATCAATCCTAGACGGCATGGGTACCATCTATCATGTCGCTATACTAGTTCTACAATTAAAACTGCAAAAATCACTTATTGGAAGTTGGATTTCTATCTATGAACCAAGGCAAGGGATCGTCCTAATCGCTTCGAGCCTCTCTAGCCCGAGCCTCAGGATCAGAGCTCGAGTGACCCTTGGAGCGATAGGGCTGGTCCACACGGAGTGGATTAAAATGCCTGAACCATGCGTTTCCCCGCCCTATGGGGTGTAAACTGGTCATATATTGACCAAACCATCCATCGGCACCGCAGTGACCGATATAACCGAGGCGCCTCGCTATCCATCATCCACATAAGTAAAACGTCTAGGCTTGCAAAACCCAGATACCACTCCTAGCTAGAAGGAAACGCATGTCCTCCATGAGGTCCCCTTCCGTTTCTGGTTCACACCGGGGTGTGAGGCTCGCGAATTAACGCTATACACAAAGCTATGCTATATTAAAGCCGTGTTTTGATCATCAACCACAAGACTCTGCTTTTCAACAGAAGCCTTGATCATTTGCATCTCAGCATGCCACACAGGCAATTCATGCCATGCAACTGATGTCTATCAATCACACAGAATGAAATCGAATGTCAGACACATTCATTTACAAGTTCGTTCTGGGTTTGAACGAAATCGGAGGCACCCTATTCCTCGTCCCATATGTCCAATACAGAAGAGAGGCCCTCGCATATCCGGTCGATCTCCAAGTACGTCTAGACGATCACCACTTATTACCTCGTCTTAGGTGTACAGCCCAATCAAGACATCAGTAATCATCCAAACGATGTGAAGACCTCCGGTCTTCTACCACCGTCTTCATCGTCGACTCATCATTGATTCAATTATTCAGAATGGGAAAAACCCGGTCTTTCCGAATAACTCGCGTATATAATAAACAAGTGTTATAAAAACACAACATACACTTTATTCCAATTCTTATTATTCTTTTATTTAAATATTCATATCCTTTGGGAAAGGTTCCCATTAATTTTATCAAAGATAAATTCTTTAACCTTCCTTTGGATATCAATTCAAACCAAATTATGGTTTATCCAAACTAGTCGGGATTAGCGATCCTTACCGAAGTAATCATTTATTTTAATTCCCAATCCCAACCTACTCATCCCATGAAGTAAAACTGGCAATACTTCATATCTAACACCACGGTGTTATCGGTAAAATTAATTACCATTTCACATTCAAATATAATTAAAGATTTAACTATCTCTTGGAGCAAAACTGGTGATACTCCATTCTCGATCATTTCTTAAATTTGATAATTTTAGTTATCAAATTCACCTTTCAACCTATTTAAAGATTCATTAAAACTCTAATTTGGTTTTAATCTCTAAAAGTCATAACTTAATGATTATTCAAAGTTAAGAAATTAATCTTATCTTTAACCGAGTTAAAGAACTAATGTCATTTAAAACATAGTTCACGGTAAACCCAAAACCCCATTCCATTCATTGTGGAATCTTCACGGAAAATAGATCAATATATACAATCAATATAAACTTCCGTGTCCGACCAATAATATAAATGGAATAACGACAAATCCTTTTAAATTCCGTATATATTAACAGTCTTCCTCCACAGAAGCTCACTTCGATTATTATCCAATCGAATTCCATTCCATTCCAATTTATTGTATTAAATTGGAAAACTTTACTTTGGAAAATTTCCTTTAAATCTTAATAAAAGATTTATAAATTCCAAATCACATTTCACTGTAAATCGGGTTAAAGAACGAATTTCATTAAAAACACAGTTCAAGATAAACCCGATTCACATTCCATTTTATTCCAATTACCTAATATAATTGGAAATTCTAATAATCTTAATTAAAAGATTTATTCCCTTCAAACGGGGTTTAAGAACAGTGTTACTGAGGACACTGTTCACGACAAACCCAAAATCCAATTCTTTTATTCAATTCCAATTAAATATTAATTAATTGGAAAAATTCACTAAATCTTAATAAAAAGATTCATTCTTTCCTCAACTGGATTTAAGAACAGTGTTATTTAAGACACCGTTCACGACAAACCCAAAATCTCATTTGATATTAAATACAAGGCTCTGAATAGAAAATATATCGGCTTATATTCAATATCAAATTCTGTAACCAACAAATATTGTATTGGAAATAACGATATAAATATATTTTTCAAATTTCCATAACAATATCTGTATAATCACGAAATCCAACACTGAAATATTCCGAAGATAATGTCGATTCAAATCCATTCCAATTCATATATTGGGAATCCTGGTTATTTTTAAAACCATTTCAAATCCAATTTATTTATTTAAAAATATTGGATTATAATTCTAGTTCATAACTAGTTCATTTTGATAAAAATATATTTTTATCTCTACAAACGTGGAATTTTTCATCCAAATTCTTTCTAAATCATTTATTATGATTTTACATAAATTATTGATATTTTTAATAATTTTATCGAGGCCCGTACAGTCGATTTCCATAAATGGTAATCGAACTGCACTTACAACGACCTTTTCGAATTTTGATTTGGACATATTTCCAAATCCAACCTTAGATTTCAAATCTATTGTATTCGTTGGAAAGCTCTTTTCGATATGAACCCAACGGTTCTAGTTTTCGGAGAATCCGACGGTCGGATCTTCTGTAATGTCCATTCAAAGTTAATGGTCTAAATTCGCGAACGGCCGCGGTGTGGCGCGTTCTCTTCAGGCCATTAAATACATATAATATATAAATATATATTATATTTCATCGATTTCCATTTAAAATGTATTTTATAAATTCGTTTTAAATTCTCTTTAAAAACGATTTCAACTTCATTTTCAATTTCAAATTAAATTTGAATACTCCTTAATAAATTCGTTTTAAATTCATTCTAAAACGATTTCAATTTCATTTCAAATTTAAAATCAAATTTGAATATTCCTTAAAAAAATTGTTTTAAATTCATTTTGAAAAGATTTCAATTTCATTTCAAATGAAATTTGAATATTCCTTAATAAATTTGTTTTAAATTCATTTTAAAACGATTTCAATTTCATTTCAAATTTCAAATCAAATTTGAAAATTCCATAATAAATTCGTTTTAAATTCATTTTAAAATGATTTCAATCTCATTTCAAATTTCAAATAAAATTTGAATATTTCTTAATAAATTCGTTTTAAATTCATTTTTAAATGATTTCAATTTCATTTCAAATTTCAATATTCCTTAATAAATTCGTTTTAAATTCATTTTAAAACGATTTCAATTTCATTTCAAATTTCAAATCAAATTTGAATATTCCTTAATAAATTCGTTTTCAATTCATTTTAAAACAGTTTCAATTTCATTTCAAATTTCAAATCAAATTTGAATATTCCTTAATAAATTCGTTTTAAATTCATTTTAAAACGATTTCAATTTCATTTCAAATTAGATTTGAATATTACATATCATTTTAATATTAAAATGATAATATTTTCAAAACATCAAATTTTGAAATCACTTTTCGATATTCATTATAAAATGAATAAAATCGACAAAAATTCCCGTTCGTGTTAAAATGGCGTTTAACTACTTAACACAGCTTCACATTTTAATATTCACTGAATATTATTTTAAAATATTCACTAATTCTGAATTGGAATCAGACACAGTCAATTACCATATAATTTTATTTATATGGACTTCATACACACGTGTACACAATAATAATCAAACATAGTCAACCATCATGCAGAGTGCATTACACAATGTTATAAGCATTAAATATAAATAATTAATGCTTACAACAGTCTGTCAACCCATCGATTGACATACAACTAAACAATTGGGATTAGTGTATGTCAAATATCATCCCAATACCAGTGTGAGGTTTCAACCAACAAATATTGAATATTATTTGTGCAGTTGGGCGATGTGTAAAATTATCGTCCCAATCAATATCAGTTAAATGGATGTGCATAAACAAATCGTCCGATTTATAAATGAATATTTTATTTTATTTTATTTATATACCTGTTAAAAATTATATTTTTAATGATAAAATATTTATTTCAACATATGAATATTTTATACTGTTTATTTATACAATAAAAATGATATTTTTATTATTCAAATATTTTATTCATCACATGAATATTTTATTTCACATCACAATCACAATCAATTTCTTCATCACAAAACAATCAAACAAGTCGTCCATAGTCTGTGGACGATGGGGAGCAGTTCATATATGCAGTTATAAAATAAATAACTATACAAGAAATTATAGTGAGAAATTCTCACCATGGGTTTCCACTCTTTCATTCTTTATTTCTGAACGGTTTGGATTTGGATATTTTTCCAGTTGGTTCCATTGCGATCCGTTTCACGCGGTTTAAATTAAAAATCATATTTTTAAATAACTCCATCCTATATATAAAAATCATATTTTTATTTCAATTTTTATTTCTAAAACTAATGCTATTTTTATTTTTCAAAAACAATGTTATTTATATTTTTAAATCAATGTGTATTTATATTTTAAAATCAATATATATTTATATTTTTAAATCTATGTATATTTATATTTTTAAATCTATGTATATTTATATTTTTAAATCAATGCTATATAGAAATTAAAAATCATATTTTTAAACCAAAGGCATTTATATAAAAAGTTATATTTTTAGTTCTACATTATATATATATGATAAAAATAGTGATATTTTCTAAAAATCATATTTTTACTTACAATTCTATTTTTATATTCTTTAACAAAAACAAGGCTATTTTATTTTCTTTAAAACAATGTTATTTCTATTTTTAAAACTAATCCTATTTTTAATTGTAAAACTAATTCTACATATATATATATTAAAACAAATGTTATTTTTAATAACAATTATTTAAAAATGTTCCCTTTCTTCCTCGCGCCCCAGATCCAGACCAATTTCAAAACCGTTCTTCCAAATTTAGGCCTCAGCCCCGCTCAAGAACTGCGACGTCGGAGTGTGATCGGAATGCGCCATTGGAAGTGGCGCGCCACCACCACCCTATGCCAAAAAGACTGGCGAACTCGAAGCACCTCTGGCGGCTGGAATCCCATGCGAACGAGAGAGCTTAGAGCTCCAAATCTGACCGATACACGACATTAAAGCCGATCTCGATCGTTCATTGAGTCAATCTCGAACCCCTCTTCAATTTGGTAGTTGGAATTTCAGATTTAGATGAATGGATTGCGTGGATTATGGAGGAGAAAGGGGGGCGATTTCCATCGTTCAATTTGAAGAGGGAGGTGGGTTTTGGAGTTGACCACGGGTTGGGGACTTTGACCAATGAAAATTTAGGTTTTGGTTTATATATATATATATTTTTTATTTATTTAATTTCGGTAATACCCTTGTGTTTATACAAACTCAAAATCAAACCCAATGACTATCGCTTCCCAGCTAAATATCCTCATTCCAAACACAATGGGATATGTCCCGTAAGCCAATTCGACAGTTTCGATCACTTTTTGTTTAATTTAAAATATAATCAATATATTTTAAATTCAAATGCACCTTTTAATTTACTAGGGCCACATACTTACTCCAAAAATTCCAAAAAAATAAATCTAGCTATGTTTTGACAATACGGTCCTAACAAAACTAATTTCGTCAAATTTGGAGACCGTTTGAAAAACGACCATTTTCTAGTCGACTAAATTCAAACTGAATTGACCAAACTCGTTTAAATTCACCACGCTCACATATTGATTCCAAAAATTATTAAAATTGGAATTAAGCAATAATTTGACATTCCGGATCCAACAAAAGTGGTCTCGTCGAAACGGAGATCCTTTGTAAAATCCCTACTTTTAAGGGCTAAATTTCATAGCGACTATTCTGAATTTTCAATTGGGCATAACTTTTTATTCCCGCTATGAAATATGGATTTTTCACATTCTTGGAAAGATATTTTCAAACAGAGTCAAATATTTCTGGTTTTACCAAAATCCGATTTATTTTGAATCCTGTACATTCATTTGAAATTTGAAATCGAATTTTCAAACTACCGCCCCATTTTCAATTCCTTTTATAATTATTATAAGTATTTATATTCTAATTTCGATTTAAATAAATTTATACATTCTAATTCTATTCAAAATAAATTTCAAGTCGTTATTATTTAAAATAAATCATTTTAAATATTCAAAATTCATTAAAATTGCCAAAATAAAAAATTTAAATTAGTTCTGATTTTTTCGGGTTGTTACAATCTCCCCCATTTAAAATCTTTTCGTCCTCGAAAAGGAATGGAGCTGAAAGTTGTTTTTCTAATCAACGCAACTTTAATTCTTTAACTTTTCAGTTTCTAAGAATTTTCAAGTTCTTCAAAAATTTGGCAACACCCTAAATTTGCCATAACTTCCTTTGTACAGGGAGACATTTAAAACCTCAACTAGCAACGCAGGGCCCTCACCAGTCCGAAGGTAAAAGAAAATGCCAAGCGGCCAGCCTTAGGCTCATAAACTCTTTAAAAGAAAAAGAAAATGCCAAGCTGCCAGCCTTAGGCTCATAAACTCTTTAAAAGAAAAAGAAAATGCCAAGCGGCCAGCCTTAGGCTCATAAACTCTTTAAAAGAAAAAAAATGCCAAGCGGCCAGCCTTAGGCTCGTAAATTCTTTAAAAGAAAAAGAAAATGCCAAGCGGCCAGCCTTAGGCTCATAAACTCTTTAAAAGAAAAAGAAAATTAGTAAACACAAACCTATTTTTCGAGCATAAAATTTTATTTCTCTTCTCTTGCCTCCTTGCTATGACCTGTTCACACATATTATGTACATACATGCATTTCCAAACAATTTTCAATTCAATTTCAGATTTGATACAATTTGGGTAAACTTACCTTTCGTGTTCATATTAGTTTCATTATTCTCATTAGTGAAACTAGTAATCAAACAACACAACCAACAATCAATTAGTTGATTAATTTTAAAACATGTATCTTTTGCATATATACCCAAAAATCACATTTTTAATACCAATCACAAACAATAAACTTGACTAAGTTTTGGTTCTCACACCAGTCAATTGGAAATATATAGATATCCCACTTTCGAAACTCGAACATAAATAGTGATGATGGCGCGCCATCATCCGAATCATGTCCGGGCAACTAGCGCGTGATTCTATATCAATCCAGTATATTATAACTTCGAATATACGTTCATGACGCGTATATGCAAAGTCTCATATACTCGATTGTCCAAAATAAAATAAAATAATATACTCACATACGTATAATTAGATAAATTTTCAAGACTAAATTTGATTTTAAAATTTTCACTCTTCACACTCGTTCTAGGATACTTCTGATCCAATCTCTAACGAGTCATTCTCATTGGATACTACTAATCCAACCTCTGATGAATCCTTTCGTTTGGTCCTAACGTGTCTTGTTCTCCAAGCTCTGTAAACCAAAGCTCTGATACTAAATTAACAAGACCCGAACTTCCCCATAAAGGAAAGCATGGATTGAGTTGAGAACATGACAAATCAGAACACAAACCGAAGAACAATTCATTGCTATTACAACAATTCACATCAGAGTACAAGAATATACAGAGTACGAATAAATATTATACATCATAAAAATATCAGAGATTTACAAATTACAATGCAACGGAAAATAATACAAAACACAACTGAAAGGAATATACAGATACAGAGCTTTCCGAATATCATTCCAGCTGTAAACCAAGATCCCATGAATATATATCTACAAAACGAAAACTACTAGCTGCCCATGTGGAAAATAGGGGCACCCAGAGGTTAGGTTAAAACAATAAACTCCAGGCCAGTCATGTGACTGGTGTGAGAACTAAAATAGTTATTTAAAACTTTACTTCAAAATCAAGTAAATCAAGGGACCGCACCGTATAATGCGGAATGAGTTTCCTCCCAAGAATACCAGTGCATATAAAAAACAGCGCAATGCTTATTGGAAAAATGAAGCTATTATAAGACCCATGTCCCATCACACAATGCAACGCAAACCGGAGGATAGGTTTTACCCTTATAATAGCCAAACATGCTTGGTGTGTTAAAACAAATCATTTGATACTATTATAAGTGCATAGTGTATAAAACAACTTCAAATATAAATGTATCAATCCTAGACGACATGGGTACCATCTATCATGTCGCCACACTAGTTCTACAATTAAAACTGCAAAATCACGTATTGGAAGTTGGATTTCCATCTGTGAACCAAGGCAAGGGATCGTCCTTACCGCTTCGAGACTCTCTAGACCGAGCCTCAGGATCAGAGCTCTAGTGACCCTTAGAGCGATAGGGCTGGTCCACATGGAGTGGATTAAAATGCCTGAACCATGTGTTTCCCCGCCCTATGGGGCGTAAACTGGTCATATATCGACCAAACCATCCATTGACACCGCAGTGACCGATATAACCGAGGCGCCTCGCTATCCATCATCCACATAAGTAAAACGTCTAGGCTTGCAAAACCCAGACACCACTCATAGCTTGAAGGAAACGCATGTCCTCCCTGAGGTCCTCTCCCATTTCTAGTTCACACCGATATGTAAGGCTCGAGAATTAACGTTATACACAAAGCTATGCTATATTAAAGCTATGCTTGAGCATCAACCACAAGACTCTGCTTTTCAACAGAAGCCTTGATCACTTGCATCTCAGCATGCTACACATGCAATTCACGCGATGCAACTAATGTCTATCAATCACACAGAATGAAATCCAATGTCAGACACACATCCATTTACAAGCTCGTTCTGGGTCTGAATGAAACCGGAGGCACCTTATTCCTCGTCCCATATGTCCAATACAGGAGAAAGGCCCTCACATATCCGGTTGATCTCCAAGTACGTCTGGAAGATCACCACTTATTATCTCGTTTGGGGTGTACAGGCCAATCAAGACATCAGTAATCATCCAAACGATGTGAAGACCTACGGTCTTTTACCACCGTCTTAATCGTCGACTCATCGCCAATTCAGTTATTCAGAATGGATTAAACCTGGTCTTTCCGAACAACTCGCGTATATAATAAACAAGTGCTATATAAACACAGCATACGCCTCATTCCAATTCTGAATATATTTTTATTTAAATATTCATATCCTTTGGGAAAGGTTCCCATTAATTTTATCAAAGATAAATTCTTTAAATTTATTCTTTAATCTTCCTTTGGATATTAATTCAAACCAAATTATGGTTTATCCAAACTAGTCGGGATTAGCGATCCTTACCGAATTAATCATTTATTTTAATTCCCGATCCCAACCAGTTCATCCCATGAAGTAAAATTGGTAATACTTCATATCTAACACCACGGTGTTATCGGTAAAATTAACTAACATTTCATGTTCAAATCTAATTAAAGATTTAACTATCGCTTGGAGCAAAACTGGTGATACTCCATTCTCGATCATTTCTTGAATTTGATAATTTTAGTTATCAAATTCACCTTTCAACCTATTTAAAGATTCATTAGAACTCTAATTCGGTTTTAATCTCCAAAAATCATTACCTAATGATTATTCAAAGTTAAGAAATTAATCTTATCTTTAACCGGGTTAAAAAACTATTGTCATTTAAAACACAGTTCACGGTAAACCCAAAACCCCATTCCATTCATTATGGAATCTTCACAGAAAATAGATCAATATATATAATCAATATAAACTTCTGTATCCAACCAATAATATAAATGGAATAACGACAAAGCCTTTTAAATTCCATATATATTAACAGTCTTCCTCCACAGAAGCTCACTTCGATTATTATCCAATCGAATTCCATTCCATTCCAATTTATTGTATTAAATTAGGAAACTTTACTTTGGAAAATTTCCTTTAAATCTTAATAAAATATTTATAAATTCCAAATCATATTTCACTGTAGATCGGGTTAAAGAACGAATGTCGTTAAAAACACATTTCACGATAAACCTGTTTCACATTCCATTTTATTCCAATTAACAAATGTAACTGGAAACTCTAATAATTTTAATTAAAAGATTTATTCCCTTCAAACGGGGTTTAAGAACAGTGTTACTGAAGACACCGTTCACGACAAACCCAAAATCCAATTCTTTTATTCAATTCCTATTAAATATTAATTAATTGGAAAATTTCACTAAATCTTAATAAAAAGATTCACTCTTTCCTCAACTGGGTTTAAGAACAATTTAAGACACCGTTCACAACAAATCCAAAATCTCATTTGATATTAAATACAAGGCTCTGAATAGAAAATATATCGGCTTATATTTAATATCAAATTCTGCAATCAACAAATATCATATTGGAAATAACGATATAAATATATCTTTTAAATTTCCATAATAATATCTGTATAATCACGAAATCCAACATCGAAATATTCTAAAGATAATCTCGATTCAAATCCATTCCAATTCATATATTGGAAATCTTGGTTATTTTTAAAACCATTTCAAATCCAATTTATTTATTTAAAAATATTGGATTATAATTCTAGTTCATAACTAGTTCATTTTGATAAAAATATATTTTTATCTCTACAAACGTGGAATTTTTCATCCAAATTCTTTCCAAATCATTTATTATGATTTTACACAAATTATTAATATTTTTAATAATTTTATCGAGACCCGTACTTACGATTTCCATAAATGGTCATTGAACTGCACTTACAGCGACCTTTTCCAATTTTGATTTGGACACAATTCCAAATCCACCCGTTAGATTTCAAATCTCTTGTATTCGTCGGAAAGCTCTTTTCGATACGAACCCAACGGTTCTGGTTTTAGGAGAATCTGACGGACGGATCTCCTGTAATGTTCATTCGAAGTCAATGGTCGAAATTCGCGAACGGCCGCGGCGTGGCGCGTTCTATTCAGACCATTAAATATATATAATATGTACATTATATATATTTCATCGATTTCCATTTAAAATGTATTTTATAAATTCGTTTTAAAAACGATTTCAATTTCATTTTCAATTTCAAATTAAATTTGAATTGTAACAACTCGTTATTTTCAACGATTTAAAATTCGATTTTTTCGAACACTTTCTTTTTATTTTGAAAATTTAGCATAAAATTTTCACATGGAGAACTTGATATTTGGAATACGCCCATTTAGACATAGCAGTCGGTCGAGTTTCATCGAAAAATAAGCAATTCGTCGATTGTGAAATTTTTGTGCATATCAGTTCAAATTTATGCGTCCGTAAAGTTTTGTCCAAAATACTGACGGTTGAGTATAAATTCTCTTCATTGTTCTGAGTTCGGCGGCGCAATCCGTTTCGCGTAATTCGTACATTTCGACCTTCGTTTTAATTTATTTGTACGTTTTTCTGCGTTAAAAGGTGTCCGTAATGGGGTTTTGATAGGAGTGTCGTGACACTGAGTTCTTTATACCGTTGCGTTCGTATCGTCGCGCTGATCACCGTGGTATATTCATTTATCAGTTTCGGGTATCCGGTTGCAATGAAAAATTAAAATAGCTTGTGCATAAAATTTGATACCGGTCCATTTAAGTATGAACTGTCCCTATTTGTGTCTAACTGGTTTAGCTATTAATATTGGGTCTGTGAATCAACTCTCCATGCAAGCACACGGTCTCCAAAATAATGAAATGGCATAAGCTCTTGGTTTTCTCACCGGCACCTCTTCGTTTTCTACCGTTTGGCATTTATACCGTCCCCTTCATACTACTTCTTCATTTCGTCTTCCCCACTTTATCTGCCTCTTCAAAAATATAATGTCCTCCTCTCGGTAAAAAAAAAAAGAAAAAAAAAGAAAAAAAACGAAATCAAAAGGGAAGAAAGAGAGAGGCGCCTCCATGCATGCATGAAAGATGAATTGAAAGCTCACTTCCTGTAGCTAAACTTTGCATTTTTCCTTTTCTTCCTGTAGCAAATATTTCCATTCTCCTGTAGCACTTTTGGCATCCAACCTTAATTCCTTCCATCATTCCTCCAAGCGTGAGTTTTTTTCTTCCTTTATTTCTTCTTCTTTCCTACTGACGTTGGCATGCTCATATAAAAAAAAAAAAAAAACGTTTTTTCCTTGTTTTGTTAAAGTTTGCATCCATCCATTTCCATCTTTCCTGTGCGTGAGTTCTCTTTTCTGGTTTTCTCTATTGTGTACCGACGTTGCATGCTTTCTCAAAAAAAAAAAAAAAAAAAAAAAGGTTTTGTAAAGATTTCGTATAATATTTTATGTCGTGCGTTATAGATGTTTTATGACAAGTTATATATATATTTATGTTCATAAATTTTGGCGCGCTCAAGCCTAGCTTTGTGGTTTTGCAAAGTTTTTGTTTGAACCGAATATACAAACATTTTTCTCTTTTGAATAAGTTTGCAACTGGTTTGGAGATGTATATATATACTATACATATGTTGTTTGATGGAAACAAATTTATATGTTGTATGTATGTGGTTTTGTTTGGTTTGGAAACTTATATATACTGTATGTACATAAAGATTTGAAGAGATTTTTGTTTTGTCTAACGTCTTATCTTCGGGTTTTGAAAAAAAAAAGTACAAAGTTGATTTTATATTGTATTTATGCAAATTTTAATTTATTTTTGTTTCCAGTCGGAGAAGATAGTAATAAAGAGGAATAGAGTCTGTTTGTTGTCCGCTTCACATCCGCTTTCATCATTCCTTTCATTTCTATTGGCTACGAAAGGTGAGACCCCTCACTCACGATTAACATTTTTATTTAAGTGTACAAACCTGTGAATTAGTTATCTGAATTGCTAGGATTGCTATAGAGATCACATTATTGTACACTGTCGACATGTTATTGACATCATTGATGCACATGATATTATTTGGTTGTTTGTATGAATTGGTGATATACGATATATATATTGATCTGCGTATGTGATAATCGACACATGTTGGTTACATATATGTTGATATGACGTGTAAATATGTTGGACACGTAAAATGAAATCTATATGGACATAATACGTTCAGTGTAGCGTGCATGTTATTTGATACGTGTGAATGTGACATGCACGATAGTGTACGTGACATGCACACGGATACGCGCACGAATATACTCTACGTATGTATGCCTAAATAAATGACATTTGACGTGTACGACGGATATTTAGACGTAATATGAACATGTACGAACGTGTCCTTATGACATGTACGGATCGATATTATATGTCGATGATTGTTTTGTTAGGTCCTGACTTTCACATTGCAAGTTCCATTAGTTTAGAAAATCACAATGGGTTGAAATGATACATGCCCGAACGACTTGATAGAATAGGGGAAAATCGTTATGGGTTGAAATGATAGACCCAATCGATTTTTATTGAATTTGGGATTTCGGGTTGAAATGATATATACCCGTACTTGAAATTAAACGGATTGAAATGATACATATCCGTATCACTTGACCATAGGATAGAAAATTTTATACGGACATCGTTGGTCATATTCTAAAATCATAATTATATTTTAATTGAAATTATTGATTTTTGTAATTATAATTCAAGTATTTTCTATAATAATAATAATAGTTAAATTTCAAATGATAAACTTATATTTTGGAAATGTTTTGAAAGCTAATTTATAAGAAGTATGGATTTAAATGATGTTTGAGATTTTACTTATATTTTAATTGTTTTAAAGGTTTACAAAGGTTTTAATAACAAAATAAGTACCTATTTTATATACAGTATTTCTATAAATTTTATTATTTAATATTTTTATATTATGTTTTATTTTATAAACTTATATATTTTATAAACTTTAAATAGTGAAGAGTATAAGATGAGATTTTTAAAGTATTTGATATTTTGATAGTTATTTTGAGTAAAAATTATAAAACGACCATGGTGTGAAAAATGTAAGCGACTGGTTGTTAAAGAGACCGGGATCGGATTTGTCATACTCTCTGCCAATTCCGTAAACCACTTTAACAACTGTGTACGCGGTGGAGTTCCAGAATGAAGTAGGATGGCTTGGCGATCGACTCTATTTTCTATTTCATATCAATTACGAGACCCTGACTACCTTGAGTCAGCTTGATGTGGCTAAAACAGGTGCTACACCGAGACCAAGTGAGGCCATTCCTCCTATCGAGCATGCTTCTTCGAAACCATTCTATTACTTTTTTGATTCGATTGGTGCGCACCCTTGATATGGGAGTGTGTCTCGAGGTGGGCGGTAGTTACTGCTATGCGTTACCACCAGTCCGGTTATGCAAACGGTGAATCCACCCTGGCATTCCTCGTGTGCCTTGTCACATGCCTTATACGAGCCCCATACGATTTTGTTTTGTACCGTTTTATATGGAGTGCCCTCTGATAGCCCTCCAGTTTACGGAGGAATTACGGTACTGTATATACTATGGGAATATATAAACGGTGTAAGGGTAATCATGGTAATCCCGCTTACGCTATTTTGATATATACTTTACTGATAGACACTATTGTATATAGCGTATTATAATATATAGTATTAGTTTGACGGATCCTTAAAGGATGGTCATCCCAACATCCTTTAAGTTACTTTGCATTTCGGTAATCGATACACTTGAGTTATCATTTAAATAAGAATGTTAATCCTGACTCGAGTGTGTTTGTTTTACATGGATACTCGGGTCAGCTTGAGGATATCAGCTTTCTTGGTTCACCTGGAGTTTGGAGCTTTGCTTGGATCTATCTATCACTTATTCATTCGTTGCAGTTATTTCAGCCTTCCAGTTATTTCAGTTATTTCCTATTTCAGACTCTATTATTTTCTTATGCATTAGCAGACTTATCTATGTTTGGCACTCTATTGTATTTGCTTTAGACTCTATGGTTATGTAGTAGCTTATGGAGTACTATTCTATCTATTCCGCTGTGTAGTATTTTATTACTCTGTGTCTGTGATCTGTGATTGATTTATTTACTATATATGCTGTTATTTGCCAATTTTTATTAACAATCTATCGTTTTGAGCAATTCAAGTCTGACATGTGTGGATTATTGTCGATTTGAATGGTTCGAAATGGTGGGTCGTTACAAGTGGTATCAGAGCTCTGGTTTTAGGCAAATTTCAGCATATGGAGTAAAACTCATTAGAGATGGGGTATTGATACTCTAGAATGAGATAAATTAATTATGGAATCATATTCGTTCGATCTTTAGATACCTTATTAGGATTCATTTCGATTAGTATCTCTTTTGAATATTCTATCTTTTCATTCATCTAAACCCGTTTGAATCTTTCCAGATGAGTAACCGAAGAAATACTAGCGGAAGAGGTCGTGGTAATGCCCCAGTTGCACCACCAGTAGTTCAGCCCGTTCAGCCGATTAGGTTCACTAAACTTTGCAAGGAGTACACGCAGCTTGGAGGTACCAAGTTCACCGGATCTGGAGGTATTGTTGAAGCCGAGCAGTGGTTGGAGAATCTTGAGAGGATTTTCACTGGTCTTGAGATCACCGATGCTCAGAAGCGTCAGTTGGCCGCCTGGCAATTACATGATGATGCTCTTCATTGGTGGCGGTCAGTTACCGCTAATACTATCGAGACGAACATTACCTGGCAACAGTTCAAGTAAAAATCCTTAAGACTGTTCTTTCTATCTTTGTTTTCCTTCCTTGAATCTCTCTTGAAAAAAAAAATCGTCTCTTTTAGGGATACCTTTGTTGCTAAGTGGATACCCGATTCAGGAAAGTCTCAGCTTTATAGGGAATTTATGGACCTTGAGCAAGGTGATATGACATTTGCTGAGTACGAGAGGAAATTCAACGAGCTTTCTAAGTATGGGCCTAATCTGATCCAGACCCCACTCCAGAAGAATGAGAGGTTTATTTATGGAGCACGTCCGGAGTATTTTGACCGTTTGACTAATCATGTTCGTGGAACTTTCACTGATCTCGTAGACATGGCTATTAGATTCGAGAATCACAACACTAAAGGGAAGCAGAAGCAGGCTATACAGGCATCTCCGTCTCAGGGTAGTTCTAGCAGTTCAAAGAAGAGGAAGCCTAATTTTCAGCAGCAAAAGGAGAACTGGCAGAAGACCCAGGGTATTGCTTATTCTTCTCAGAGTCAGCCGATCGACTTATCTCACATTACCTGCTTCAACTGCAATCAGAAGGGTCATTATGCCAATAGTTGTCCAAATAAATCCGGAGCCGCTACTCCTCCTACTTCTAGTGATAACCAAGGTACCCTTTAGAGTATCTTTTTCTTTACTCCATTTTCCTATTCCTGTTCTATTCAATACTAGAGCTTCCTATAGCATTATTTCTATAGACCTTTGTCATAAGTTGAGCATCCCTTACATCCACAAGTAGCAATTGAACCCTCATGTGTATCTAATCCTATTGCTGGCCCCACTAATCTCAGTCTTTGCGATCAACGTAAGCATAACCACCTTTATTCTTTCGAATCTATTTTGTTGTTCCACACATTCTATTTCTTATTTTCGTTCCTTTTCGGGGACGAAAAGTTTTGAGTGGGGGAGAGTGTAACAACTCGTTATTTTCAACGATTTAAAATTCGATTTTTTCGAACACTTTCTTTTTATTTTGAAAATTTAGCATAAAAATTTCACATGGAGAACTTGATATTTGGAATACGCCCATTTAGACATAGCAGTCGGTCGAGTTTCATCGAAAAATAAGCAATTCGTCGATTGTGAAATTTTTGTGCATATCAGTTCAAATTTATGCGTCCGTAAAGTTTTGTCCAAAATACTGACGGTTGAGTTTTAGTAAATTCTCTTCACTGTTCTGAGTTCGGCGGCGCAATCCGTTTCGCGTAATTCGTACATTTCGACCTTCGTTTTAATTTATTTGTACGTTTTTCTGCGTTAAAAGGTGTCCGTAATGGGGTTTTGATAGGAGTGTCGTGACACTGAGTTCTTTATACCGTTGCGTTCGTATCGTCGCGCTGATCACCGTGGTATATTCATTTATCAGTTTCGGGTATCCGGTTGCAATGAAAAATTAAAATAGCTTGTGCATAAAATTTGATACCGGTCCATTTAAGTATGAACTGTCCCTATTTGTGTCTAACTGGTTTAGCTATTAATATTGGGTCTGTGAATCAACTCTCCATGCAAGCACACGGTCTCCAAAATAATGAAATGGCATAAGCTCTTGGTTTTCTCACCGGCACCTCTTCGTTTTCTACCGTTTGGCATTTATACCGTCCCCTTCATACTACTTCTTCATTTCGTCTTCCCCACTTTATCTGCCTCTTCAAAAATATAATGTCCTCCTCTCGGTAAAAAAAAAAAGAAAAAAAAAAGAAAAAAAACGAAATCAAAAGGGAAGAAAGAGAGAGGCGCCTCCATGCATGCATGAAAGATGAATTGAAAGCTCACTTCCTGTAGCTAAACTTTGCATTTTTCCTTTTCTTCCTGTAGCAAATATTTCCATTCTCCTGTAGCACTTTTGGCATCCAACCTTAATTCCTTCCATCATTCCTCCAAGCGTGAGTTTTCTTTCTTCCTTTATTTCTTCTTCTTTCCTACTGACGTTGGCATGCTCATATATATAAAAAAAAAAAAAAAACGTTTTTTCCTTGTTTTGTTAAAGTTTGCATCCATCCATTTCCATCTTTCCTGTGCGTGATTTCTCTTTTCTGGTTTTCTCTATTGTGTACCGACGTTGCATGCTTTCTCAAAAAAAAAAAAAAAGGTTTTGTAAAGATTTCGTATAATATTTTATGTCGTGCGTTATAGATGTTTTATGACAAGTTATATATATATATATTTATGTTCATAAATTTTGGCGCGCTCAAGCCTAGCTTTGTGGTTTTGCAAAGTTTTTGTTTGAACCGAATATACAAACATTTTTCTCTTTTGAATAAGTTTGCAACTGGTTTGGAGATGTATATATATACTATACATATGTTGTTTGATGGAAACAAATTTATATGTTGTATGTATGTGGTTTTGTTTGGTTTGGAAACTTATATATACTGTATGTACATAAAGATTTGAAGAGATTTTTGTTTTGTCTAACGTCTTATCTTCGGGTTTTGAAAAAAAAAAGTACAAAGTTGATTTTATATTGTATTTATGCAAATTTTAATTTATTTTTGTTTCCAGTCGGAGAAGATAGTAATAAAGAGGAATAGAGTCTGTTTGTTGTCCGCTTCACATCCGCTTTCATCATTCCTTTCATTTCTATTGGCTACGAAAGGTGAGACCCCTCACTCACGATTAACATTTTTATTTAAGTGTACAAACCTGTGAATTAGTTATCTGAATTGCTAGGATTGCTATAGAGATCACATTATTGTACACTGTCGACATGTTATTGACATCATTGATGCACATGATATTATTTGGTTGTTTGTATGAATTGGTGATATACGATATATATATTGATCTGCGTATGTGATAATCGACACATGTTGGTTACATATATGTTGATATGACGTGTAAATATGTTGGACACGTAAAATGAAATCTATATGGACATAATACGTTCAGTGTAGCGTGCATGTTATTTGATACGTGTGAATGTGACATGCACGATAGTGTACGTGACATGCACACGGATACGCGCACGAATATACTCTACGTATGTATGCCTAAATAAATGACATTTGACGTGTACGACGGATATTTAGACGTAATATGAACATGTACGAACGTGTCCTTATGACATGTACGGATCGATATTATATGTCGATGATTGTTTTGTTAGGTCCTGACTTTCACATTGCAAGTTCCATTAGTTTAGAAAATCACAATGGGTTGAAATGATACATGCCCGAACGACTTGATAGAATAGGGGAAAATCGTTATGGGTTGAAATGATAGACCCAATCGATTTTTATTGAATTTGGGATTTCGGGTTGAAATGATATATACCCGTACTTGAAATTAAACGGATTGAAATGATACATATCCGTATCACTTGACCATAGGATAGAAAATTTTATACGGACATCGTTGGTCATATTCTAAAATCATAATTATATTTTAATTGAAATTATTGATTTTTGTAATTATAATTCAAGTATTTTCTATAATAATAATAATAGTTAAATTTCAAATGATAAACTTATATTTTGGAAATGTTTTGAAAGCTAATTTATAAGAAGTATGGATTTAAATGATATTTGAGATTTTACTTATATTTTAATTGTTTTAAAGGTTTACAAAGGTTTTAATAACAAAATAAGTACCTATTTTATATACAGTATTTCTATAAATTTTATTATTTAATATTTTTATATTATGTTTTATTTTATAAACTTATATATTTTATAAACTTTAAATAGTGAAGAGTATAATATGAGATTTTTAAAGTATTTGATATTTTGATAGTTATTTTGAGTAAAAATTATAAAACGACCACGGTGTGAAAAATGTAAGCGATTGGTTGTTAAAGAGACCGGGATCGGATTTGTCATACTCTCTGCCAATTCCGAAAACCACTTTAACAACTGTGTACGCGGTGGAGTTCCAGAATGAAGTAGGATGGCTTGGCGATCGACTCTATTTTCTATTTCATATCAATTACGAGACCCTGACTACCTTGAGTCAGCTTGATGTGGCTAAAACAGGTGCTACACCGAGACCAAGTGAGGTCATTCCTCCTATCGAGCATGCTTCTTCGAAACCATTCTATTACTTTTGTGATTCGATTGGTGCGCACCCTTGATATGGGAGTGTGTCTCGAGGTGGGCGGTAGTTGCTTCTATGCGTTACCACCAGTCCGGTTATGCAAACGGTGAATCCACCCTGGCATTCCTCGTGTGCCTTGTCACATGCCTTATACGAGCCCCATACGATTTTGTTTTGTACCGTTTTATATGGAGTGCCCTCTGATAGCCCTCCAGTTTATGGAGGAATTACGGTACTGTATATACTATGGGAATATATAAACGGTGTAAGGGTAATCATGGTAATCCCGCTTACGCTATTTTGATATATACTTTACTGATAGACACTATTGTATATAGCGTATTATAATATATAGTATTAGTTTGACGGATCCTTAAAGGATGGTCATCCCAACATCCTTTAAGTTACTTTGCATTTCGGTAATCGATACACTTTAGTTATCATTTAAATAAGAATGTTAATCCTGACTCGAGTGTGTTTGTTTTACATGGATACTCGGGTCAGCTTGAGGATATCAGCTTTCTTGGTTCACCTGGAGTTTGGAGCTTTGCTTGGATCTATCTATCACTTATTCAGTCGTTGCAGTTATTTCAGCCTTCCAGTTATTTCAGTTATTTCCTATTTCAGACTCTATTATTTTCTTATGCATTAGCAGACTTATCTATGTTTGGCACTCTATTGTATTTGCTTTAGACTCTATGGTTATGTAGTAGCTTATGGAGTACTATTCTATCTATTCCGCTGTGTAGTATTTTATTACTCTGTGTCTGTGATCTGTGATTGATTTATTTACTATATATGCTGTTATTTGCCAATTTTTATTAGCAATCTATCGTTTTGAGCAATTCAAGTCTGACATGTGTGGATTATTGTCGATTTGAATGGTTCGAAATGGTGGGTCGTTACATGAATACTCCTTAATAAATTCGTTTTAAATTCATATTAAAACGATTTCAATTTCATTTCAAATTACAAATCAAATTTGAATATTCCTTAATAAATTCGTTTTAAATTCATTTTAAAACGATTTCAATTTCATTTCAAATTTCAAATCAAATTTGAATATTCCTTAATAAATTCGTTTTAAATTCATTTTAAAACGATTTTAATTTCATTTCAAATTTGAATATTCCTTAATAAATTCGTTTTAAATTCATTTTAAAATGATTTCAATTCCATTTCAAATTTCAAACCAAATTTAAATATTCCTTAATAAATTCATTTTAAATTCATTTTAAAACGATTTCAATTTCAAATCAAATTTGAATGTTACTTAATAAATTCGTTTTAAATTCATTTTAAAATGAGTTCAATTTCATTTCAAATTTCAAATCAAATTTGAAAATTCCTTAATAAATTCGTTTTAAATTCATTTTAAAACGATTTCAATTCCATTTCAAATTTCAAATCAAATTAGAATATTCCTTAATAAATTCGTTTTAAATTCATTTTAAAACGATTTCAATTTCATTTCAAATTTCAAATCAAATTTGAATATTCCTTAATAAATTCGTTTTAAATTCATTTTAAATCGATTTCAATTTCATTTCAAATTAGATTTGAATATTACATATCATTTTAATATTAAAATGATAATATTTTCAAAATATCAAATTTGAAATCACTTTTCGATATTCATTATAAAACGAATAAAATCGATAAAAATTCCCGTTCGTGTTAAAATGGCGTTTAACTACTTAACCTGGCTTCACATTTCAATATTCACTGAATATTATTTTAAAATATTCGTTAATTCTGAACTGGAATCAGACACAGTCAATTACCATATCATTTTATTTATATGGATTTCATACACACATGTACACAACAATAATCAAATACAGTTAGCCATCATCCAGAGTGCATTACACAACTGTATAAGCATTAAATATAAATAATTAACGCTTACAACAGTCTGTCAACCCATCGATTGACATACAACTAAACAATTGGGACTAGTGTATGTCAAATATCATCCCAATACCCATGTGGGGTTTCAACCAACAAATATTGAATATTATTTGTGCAGTTGAGCGATGTGTAAAATTATCGTCCCAATCAATATCAGTTAAATGGGTATGCATAAACGAATCGTCCGATTTGTAAATGAATATTTTATTTTATTCATATACATGTTAAAAATTATATTTTTAACGATAAAATATTTGTTTCAACATATGAATATTTTATACAGTTTATTTATACTATAAAAATGATATTTTTATTATTCAAATATTTTATTCATCACATGAATATTTTATTTCACATCATAACCACAATCAATTTCTACATCATAATACAATCAAACAAGTCGTCCATGGTCTGTGGACGACGGGGAGCAGTTCATATATGCAGTTATAAAATAAATAACTGTACAAGAAATTATAGTGAGAAATTCTCACCATGGGTTTCCACTTCGTCATTCGTTATTTATGAACGTTTTGGATTTGGATAGTTTTCTTGTTGGTTCCATCGCAATCTATTTCACGCGGTTTAAATTAAAAATCAGATTTTTAAATAACTCCATCCTATATATAAAAATCATATTTTTATTTCAATTTTTATTTCTAAAACTAATGCTATCTTTATTTTTCAAAAGCAATGTTATTTATGATTTTAAATCAATGTATATTTATATTTTTGAATCAATGTTTATTTATATTTTTAAATCTATGTATATTTATATTTTTAAATCTATGTATATTTATATTTTTAAATCGATGTTATATAGAAATTAAAAATCATATTTTTAAACCAAGGGTATTTATATAAAAAAATGATATTTTTAGTTCTACATTATATATATGATAAAAATAGTAATATTTTCTAAAAATCATATTTTTACTTACAATTATATTTTATTTTCTTTAAAACAATGCTATTTCTATTTTTAAAACTAATCCTATTTTTATTTTTAAAACTAATCCTATATATATTTTAAAAGAAAGGATATTTTTAATAACGTTTATTTAAAAATGTTACCTTTCTTCCTCACGCCCCAGGTCCAGACCAATTTCAAAACCGTTCTTCCAAATTTAGGGTTCAGCCTCGCTCAAGAAGCGCGACGTCGGAGTATGATCGGAATGCTCCATTGGAAGCGGCGCGCCGCCACCACCCCACACCAGAAAGACTGACGAACTCGAAGCACCTCTAGCGGTTGGAATCCCATGCGAACGAGAGAGCTTTGATGTAACGATCCACGATTTTTCGAATATTTAATATGTGATATAATTTCAATTTTTTGAATATATATTGAGTTCTATATGGTTTGAATATAAATTTGTATATTAAATAAGTATCTTCTTTTATTTTTTTGATAAAAAAAACCAATTTGAAAAAAAAAAATTTTATTAGTGATGATATTTTCTGATTTGATAATATTAATTTTTAAATATGGATTGTTATAAGGATTTATAAGTATTTATTTTTAAACCATTAGTTAGTATAAATTTTTTAAAATTGTATGTGTATATATTTTATAAATAATATAAATATTTCTAAATTATTTATGAGCTATTTTTAAAAAGACTCTTTAATGACATTATTTTTGACTTGAATATTATCTATTTTTGATAACCTATAGTTTTGGTATTTATATAGATAAGATCTATGTATGTTACATTAACAAGTAAGGCTCAATTTGACACATTTATAAGTGTTACTAAGATATAACTAAAAATAAAAATCAACAACTATATAATTATATATATATATATATATAAATTTATAATAATTAGGTGTCATTCATGCATTCATTGATTTTAGATTTAACAAGTGTCTCATTAGGTGTCTTGATGCATGATATTGATAAGCCATGTGTCCCTTTACTAAATAATTAAGATAAATTACAGTTTCATACAAAAGGAAAGAATGTTTCTCTCTGACCTTGCTACAGCTAAATCCTACGACCATTTCTCCTCCTTCTTCTCCTACGTGTTAAGTTTACAGTAAAAGCAAACCACTCCTCTTCTTCAAACAAAAATCCATATCTTCAAATCTACTCACTTCTAGCTATATGATTAACACGGAAGTTGTTCGGATCCGCAATTCAGATTTTTAGAAATTCACGGATCTGAATTTCATCAACAATCGAAAGAGGAATTTCAGTTTTATAGTAAAATCAAAATTTGCAAAGGAAACTTCGAAAAATTTAAATCTCCCTATCCGCTTCGAATTGATCGACGCCGTCAGCGCCATTGCGATCAGAGGAAGACCTAGTATTTTTCATGCGATTTTGAGAAGATTTTGTGTTGATGATTTGGAAAGTTGAAATCTAGGGTTGGAGATGGTCGGAGGAGGAAGTGACGATGGCCGAATCAGAGTATGGCATGGTGACGAGGGAGGAGAGAGCTTCGAGGCGGTATAGTTTGGTGGAGACTGAAGGAAAAAGATGTCGATGATCTTTGTGTTGGCGTGTGGAAAATCACCTGCTCCAGGCGTCGGGTTCGAGCATCGAAATTTGAACGGGGGAACGAGAAGCACGGCAAAGTGGTGCATTGGAAAGAGGAGGAGAAGAGAATCTTGCGGGTGCCTTCGGAGTTGAGTTCGGTGGAGGTTCGGGCTGGTGCATGTGCACGAGCGTGCACGATGGTTCATGCGTTCCAGGCGAGAAAGACCAGGTGAGGGAAAAGAAGAAGGAGGGAGCGGTTGCGGGTTTGGTGCTTGAGGGTTGGATCGGTGCAATGCAAATGGGCCGGGCCTTGGTTAGTGGGTGAGGAATTCTATCTAATTTTAAATATTAGTTAATCTTTGAAAGTTCATATCTTGTTCATTCCCAAACCGATTAACCCGTCATTTGATCCGATAGAATCATATGAAAAAGAAGAATACCTTGATATGTAACAGTGACCATTTTGATCAAGTATGGATTTATGATAAAAAAATAAAAAAAATATAATAAAATCATTATATATAATATAATGAAGGTCCTTATTAATTTAAATTCTATATAATTAACAGAATAATAACCGGCTACTAATGGATATGGATTGGGAAGCTATATGTGTAAGCGATGTTAGTGTTCATGAGCTTATCCATCTTGGTTATGAAGATGTTGGAGCTCGACTGGTGAGAACTTCTAATTCAAATATTTATTTAAATTAGTTAATTTTAATTAGCTAAGATAATTATAATTAGTTGATGATGATTGTGTGATGGATGTTGGTGTTTGAATGGTTGTTCGTGAATTAGATAATACAATGAACACTTGAAAGCGTTATCGACAGTAACGCTTGTGCACAACTAAATTGCTTGTTATTGATGATAACGATAATTCATTATCATCTGATGTGTATGGTTGATTTATTCTGTTTGTATGATGCACACACGATACCATGGTTATGGGATTATACAGGTGATCGATTTTATTCCCCTTCCATATAAATGAATTTTGATTTTCTAATATTATCATGTTCAGTTTATTTTAAAATAAAAGTTTAAAATTTGAATATGGTTTTATATGTTTTGGGAACATAATATGATAATATATAGACACCAGAACGTTCTAGGATGACAGAGAGGATGGTGTCTAGGCTTGGGTTTGGAAATTCAGTTTCCTGCTCTCCCTGGCTATCCCTAACTGGTCCGACAACGGGATGGAAAATTCGAATCTAACTTGAAATATAATTTGAACTATTTTTCAAATGATTTTCAAAATATAAATTAAATTGAAAGGGTGTGAATAATTTATAATCGTTATACGGCTTGAATAGAACGCGCTCCGGTGCGACAGTGTAAACATCGATGTAAATTTCGAATGGTTATGACTTGATTATTTAAATTGGCTTGACTTGAAATAAGGCACGTTGGATTTCAAATAATAATAATATTTGAATAAAAAAGAAATTTCGATTTTCAACATATGATTTCAAGTTATATGCAAAACAAATTTGAAATACGTGTTGTTGGCGATCATAACGAAAATCGAATAAAACAAGTTTATTTAAATTGGAAAATTTGTAATAATTTTTATTTTTTTATAAATTTAAAAAGTGATTAGAATCGAAATATTTGAATTTCGAATGACTTTAAATCTATTTGATTTAAATGGCCATTTTAACAGCAGTACCTTTGGGTAACATTTCCGAATGTTGTTTGGTTTGAAATTCATAAGCATGAACTATTGTTTGACTATAAGAATGATTTATAAAATAGTTTCAAAGATTATTAAAGTACTAAATTGAAATGGGTTTTCCAATTTTTAAGAAATTGGATTCGGTTGGAGGAAATCTTCGGATATTGATATTAATTCGGTAGATGATAACTTTTATTATTGAGGAATTTTAAAGGTAATCCACCGTTATTCCGCTTATAATATGAGTTGGATACGAAAATTAATATTGAAGATAAGTTGATGGTATTTCTATCCAGATCTAATATCGAAGAATTGAATAAATCTTTTAATTAAGATATGGGTTTTCCACCTGATTGAAATGAGTTAGATAGAAATAATTTTCGATGTTTGGTATAAAATTTCATGGTGTAAATGAATACTATCTGGGGAATTTAGAAGATATTATTATATCATTATTTCACTTATAGTATTCGTTGATTATGAGAATTTATATCGAATATAAGTGAATAAAATTTCTGTGTAATTTATGATTCCATATCGGTTGATTTGGGTTTTGTCGTGAATCGTATCTTCAATAATATCATTCTTGAAAACCCGATGAGATTGAATGGTGGAAATTCATATCGTAATTAGGGATTTAATCAAATCTTTGATTCGAGGGAATTAAAGGTAAGAATTGGAAGCGAAGTTATAATCTTTGATTTCGAAGAAGAGTTAAGATGATAACGAGATGTATGAAAATTACAGAAATTCAAATATGGAGTTGTAAACGAATTTATAACTATTTGGAAGGAGATTTGAATTGAAAAGCCTATGTGAACCATAACTACTGTTTAAAGTACGCTTATTACTTGGAAAGACTGGGATCGAATATATGTTCGAAAACCATTCCAAGTAATAATACGACGTTATGAAGCAATTCAAGACTCGGTAGACGACGAATGAAGACCGGGATTATTTAAATTTGTTTAGATTGATCGTGATAAATGTCTCGGTTAGGTAGGCCACCGATACGAGGTATGAGTTACATGAGACCTGAACATATTTAAGTATTTTTGGTTGTTGTTCCGTTCAGACCCAGAACGGATTTGTATGGATGGTGTGTCTGACATTGAAATTGGCCGCATAGCCCTGATTTCCGTTAATGTATATCGGATTTGTGGCAATATATTATCCTCGTCTCTAAGTCATATGAACTTAGAGGGTATGCATTGATTGAAATCAGTGATATGTTGTGAATTGTCAATGTGGCATACCCAAGTATGAGACGAGCTAGTGATGATCAAAGAATGGCTTATCGAAGCATCGCTTTGCATATGACGTGACATCGACCAACCTCACACCCCGGATTGATGAAAACTGGCGGTTAGGTTTTATACTTATATATGAATTGATGATGAAGCTGTGCAACAGTGGGAAACCACTTATGAACCTGGGGAAGTTGGGTATGTTCGGGGGGCGGTGTTTGGTCGAAAACCGTTGATCTGCCCTAACGATGTGTAGTCGGTGTCCGTGTATGGTCGAAAAAGCCGTTGAGGCACTTCGTTTTGTATCCCTGATTGATCTTTCGTGCCAGGAATCATCAAGTTGGAAATCCAAATTTCTTATGCGAGCCATACGATTTTGATTGTATATATATGGCAACATATATTATGGGGTATATGCTGTCTAGGATTAATACATTTACTTGCGAAATGTTTTCCAAACTATATATTATGGTATTGAAGAGGATTTTACGTATGAAAGCATATTTGGTTGTCATAAGATAAAACTCGCCCATCTGGTGTGCGCTTGCATTGTGTGATGTGGGATGAGCTTATGATAGCGTCATTTTTCAAAAGACACTACGCATTTATATGCACGGGTATTCACATGGAGTAAATCCGTTCCGCGTTAGCGGCGTGATCCGGTGAAGTTCCCAACTTTAAAAATGAACCTAACTGTTTTGAGTTCTCACATCAGTCCCACGACTGACCTGGAGTTTATTGTTCCTTTCTAAACTGTGGGTGCCCATTAATTTCCACACGGGCAGCTAGTGGTTTAGTTTTGCACTTATAGATCGTTGGAGCAGGATCAGAGCGCTTTCAGAGTTGGAGTCCGCACTAGAGTTTGGAGCTTCCGCTGTATCATAAGGTTCTTCCGCTGAGAGTATAGTTTCTTTTCTTCCGTTGTGTATGTTGTAACTCTGATATTCTGAATAACTCTGATGTATCATTTTATTTTGCAATAAAAAGTTCTATTGTTTTGTTCAATATACGTATGTACCTATAACAATTCGTCTTTCTGAACGGTTTAAGTCGGTTTAATTACCGATAAGAACTGGGCAAAAAGTCGGGTCGTTACAAGTGGTATCAGAGCTTTGGTTATACAAAGCTACAGGGTACGACATATTTTGAACAAAAGATAGGACTCATCAGAGTTATAATATCTCATTAGAGATTGGGTTAGAAATGCCCTAGAATGAGATTTTGGAATATTATGTCGAGAGAGCGTATTTTGAAATCCACATAAAGTATTTTGAACTAAGTAAATCGTTTTGAAAGTATGATTATTTTAGAAATATAATTAAAGATAAGGAATTCTTGAATATTGTGTTCGACGTCGCGATTGGACTATCGAGTATATAGGGATTTTGAATATACGCCTAGCTAACGTATATACGAAGTCCTGTATATACTAGATAGATATAGAATCACACTCTAGTCGCTCGGGGATGATTCTGCTGATGACTGCAGCACCATCGACATTCATTTTCAAGTTTCGAAAGTGTGATGACTATATAATTCCAGTTTAAACGTCAGGGAATACTTAAAATCATCAGGCTAAGTATTTTAATGAATAATCCTTAATAAAATGGTTTAGTAAATCAATATAGAAATTTAATTCAGGAATACAAACTAGAGGTCTTGAAGGGAAAAACTGAGATTGGCTTAAGAATACTTAAAGACCTTGAAGCCTTAAAACTTTGAATAGGTTAAACAACAAGTATTTGAGAAATTAGAAAGATATATCTTAAGAGTAAAATCTCACTTTGAATATGAATTTTGAAAGTTAATAGGTTGTAATCAGAAAAGATATCATATTCCTCGATAAGTGTCAAACAATAGAATTTAACCTATACCTAATAGGAATGGTGAACGATAAAGTACATATTAAATTAATTTGCTTGGAGGTATAATCTTAGCAAAGCAAACCCTTAAGGTATTTAAAGGTTAATTTAACTAAAGTAGGAATTTGTGTAAAAAGTCGATTTTAGAATATAACAAACGTCTTAAGTGGGGGAGAAACTCTTCCCTATTGAGACGATATAAGGAAGTCAACTGGAAATTTCTTAACAAGCAATTGCCTAAGACGCCAAGGAAATATTAAAATAAGATTCACCTTAATTGAATTGTCTGTAATCGTATTGCTAAGTGCACTCGTTTTTTATCTTGACCTACGTTAGTTCCTTTTCCGTACCAATGGTTCTTGAAAACATTATTCATATCCTTTTGTCTAGTAAACTTGGTCAAGTAATTTGATTCGAACCCTCATTCTGATAATGAACTTTTATTTACAACCTAATTCGAGTACATGCATTTTGATTTGTCAAACAAAGCCGAGTTTAAATTCAAAATAGGAATAGTGATCTATTCTAATAATATGTTAATGAATTCCAATAAACAAACGTTGTGCAGTAACTGAGAGCATTTGAAATAAAAGTTCTAACTTAGGTAGGGAATTGGATTTATAAATATTTGTTGATTTTAAAATTTTAACTCGAATGCTTGAATAAATGTTTGAAACAATACTAGTTAAGGTATGTCGAATCAGAGTAGTGTAGCAGAAGCGTGGTAAAAATAAGTTTTCGACTAATTAAGTAAAGAAATTTTTCCTTAATAAGTTTCAAGATTTGAGAAAGGGAGAGAAATCAAATCTTTTGGATTTCAAGTCGATTAAAAAGGAAAGGGTTTATTCGATTTTGGAAATACGACAACTGAAATATGACTTAAAAATAAAAGAAATTTCAACGACTAGAATCACGATATTTTGAAATGTTAGAAAACAATGAGTATTTGTAAATTTTGATTTCGAAAAGGATTTACAACTTCGGGATATGAAATGATTTGGTTGTTCGAGTAACCGTGACTAAAACTGGGTTGTTGGGTTTGATTTTTATGCGATGGGTGATACTCAGTTGCCCTGTCATGAGGATGAATTTCTCGAGCTAATAATATATAGATTTTATCATAGTATATTTGAAATTTTGATAGAGAATTTGGTTTTGGAGATCCCGAAGCAAAGTATGATTTTCTATATGAAAGGAATATGTAGTATTTCAGTGATCTGAAAATTTAAATGGGATTCTAAGTCCGAGAGATCGTTTTGAAGTTCAAATGCTATAAACTCTAATTAAACTCAAACTTCCTTAAATTGATCGTTTCAACAATTTGATATCTCTTTAATATAACGATTTATGTCTTGTATGAATAAACTTTTGGTATAGGAGTTTTACCAATTTAGTCGTGTGAAAATTTAGCTCCTATGAACCATTTTGATAAGTTTCAAGATTTATGAAATTTGTAAATAATTGTATTTCAACAAATTTATAGATAAGATTTATCTTGTTTATGTAAAATCTTGCGAACTCTCCTTTTCGAGGACGAAAAGTCTTACTTGGGGGAGATTGTAACGATCCACGATTTTTCGAATATTTAATATGTGATATAATTTCAATTTTTTGAATATATATAGAGTTCTATATGGTTTGAATATAAATTTGTATATTAAATAAGTATCTTCTTTTATTTTTTTGATAAAAAAAAAACCTATTTGAAAAAAAAAATTATAAGTGATGATATTTTCTGATTTGATAATATTAATTTTTAAATATGGATTGGTATAAGGATTTATAAGTATTTATTTTTAAACCATTAGTTAGTATAAATTTTTTAAAATTGTATGTGTATATATTTTATAAATGATATAAATATTTCTAAATTATTTATGAGCTATTTTTAAAAAGACTCTTTAATGACATTATTTTTGACTTGAATATTATCTATTTTTGATAACCTATAGTTTTGGTATTTATATAGATAAGATCTATGTATGTTACATTAACAAGTAAGGCTCAATTTGACACATTTATAAGTGTTACTAAGATATAACTAAAAATAAAAATCAACAACTATATAAATAAATATATAAATATATATAAATTTATAATAATTAGGTGTCATTCATGCATTCATTGATTTTAGATTTAACAAGTGTCTCATTAGGTGTCTTGATGCATGATATTGATAAGCCATGTGTCCCTTTACTAAATAATTAAGATAAATTACAGTTTCATATAAAAGGAAAACATATTTCTCTCTGACCTTGCTACAGCTAAATCCTACGACCATTTCTCCTCCTTCTTCTCCTACCTGTTAAGTTTACAGTAAAAGCAAACCACTCCTCTTCTTCAAACAAAAATCCATATCTTCAAATCTACTCACTTCTAGCTATATGATTAACACGGAAGTTGTTCGGATCCGCAATTCAGATTTTTAGAAATTCACGGATCTGAATTTCATCAACAATTGAAAGAGGAATTTCAGTTTTACAGTAAAATCAAAATTTGCAAAGGAAACTTCAAAAAAATTAAATCTCCCTATCCGCTTCGAATTGATCGACGCCGTCAGCGCCGTTGCGATCAGAGGAAGACCTAGTATTTTTCATGCGATTTTGAGAAGATTTCATGTTGATGATTTGGAAAGTTGAAATCTAGGGTTGGAGATGTTCGGAGGAGGAAGTGACGATGGCCGAATCGGAGTATGGCATGGTGACGAGGGAGGAGAGAGCTTCGAGGCGGTATAGTTTGGTGGAGACTGAAGGAAAAAGATGTCGATGATCTTTGTGTTGGCGTGTGGAAAATCACCTACTCCAGGCGTCGAGTTCGAGCATCGAAATTTGAACGGGGGAACCAGAAGCACGGCAAAGTGGTGCATTAGAAAGAGGAGGAGAAGAGAATCTTGCGGGTGCCTTCGGAGTTAAGTTCGGTGGAGGTTCGGGCTGGTGCATGTGCACGAGCGTGCACGATGGTTCATGGGTTCCAGGCGAGAAAGACCAGGTGAGGGAAAAGAAGAAGGAGGGAGCGGTTGCGGGTTTGGTGCTTGAGGGTTGGATCGGTGCAATGCAAATGGGCCGGGCCTTGGTTAGTGGGTGAGGAATTCTATCTAATTTTAAATATTAGTTAATCTTTGAAAGTTCATATCTTGTTCATTCCCAAACCGATTAACCCGTCATTTGATCCGATAGAATCATATGAAAAAGAAGAATACCTTGATATGTAACAGTGACCATTTTGATTAAGTATGGATTTATGATAAAAAAATAAAAAAATAAAATAAAATCATTATATATATAATATAATGAAGGTCCTTATTAATTTAAATTCTATATAATTAACAGAATAATAACCGGCTACTAATGGATATGGATTGGGAAGCTATATGTGTAAGCGATGTTAGTGTTCATGAGCTTATCCATCTTGGTTATGAAGATGTTGGAGCTCGACTGGTGAGAACTTCTAATTCAAATATTTATTTAAATTAGTTAATTTTAATTAGCTAAGATAATTATAATTAATTGATGATGATTGTGTGATGGATGTTGGTGTTTGAATGGTTGTTCGTGAATTAGATAATACACTGAACACTTGAAAGCGTTATCGACAGTAACGCTTGTGCACAACTAAATTGCTTGTTATTGATGATAACGATAATTCATTATCATCTGATGTGTATGGTTGATTTATTCTGTTTGTATGATGCACACACGATACCATGGTTATGGGATTATACAGGTGATCGATTTTATTCCCCTTCCATATAAATGAATTTTGATTTTCTAATATTATCATGTTCAGTTTATTTTAAAATAAAAGTTTAAAATTTGAATATGGTTTTATATGTTTTGGGAACATAATATGATAATATATAGACACCAGAACGTTCTAGGATGACAGAGAGGATGGTGTCTAGGCTTGGGTTTGGAAATTCAGTTTCCTGCTCTCCCTGGCTATCCCTAACTGGTCCGACAACGGGATGGAAAATTCGAATCTAACTTGAAATATAATTTGAACTATTTTTCAAATGATTTTCGAAATATAAATTAAATTGAAAGGGTGTGAATAATATATAATCGTTATACGACTTGAATAGAACGCGCTCCGGTTCGACAGTGTAAACATCGATGTAAATTTCGAATGGTTATGACTTGATTATTTAAATTGGCTTGACTTGAAATAAGGCACGTTGGATTTCAAATAATAATAATAATTGAATAAAAAAGAAATTTCGATTTTCAACATATGATTTCAAGTTATATGCAAAACAAATTTGAAATACGTGCTGTTGGCGATCATAACGAAAATCGAATAAAACAAGTTTATTTAAATTGGAAAATTTGTGATAATTTCTATTTTTTTTATAAATTTAAAAAGTGATTAGAATCGAAATATTTGAATTTCGAATGACTTTAAATCTATTTAATTTAAATGGCCATTTTAACAGCAGTACCTTTGGGTAACATTTCCGAATGTTGTTTGGTTTGAAATTCATAAGCATGAACTATTGTTTGACTATAAGAATGATTTATAAAATAGTTTCGAAGATTATTAAAGTATTGAACTGAAATGGGTTTTCCAATTTTTAAGTAATTGGATTCGGTTGGAGGAAATCTTCGGATATTGATATTAATTCGGTAGATGATAACTTTTATTATTGAGGAATTTTAAAGGTAATCCACCGTTATTCCGCTTATAATATGAGTTGGATACGAAAATTAATATTGAAGATAAGTTGATGGTATTTCTATCTAGATCTAATATCGAAGAATTGAATAAATCTTTTAATTAAGATATGGGTTTTCCACCTGATTGAAATGAGTTAGATAGAAATAATTTTCGATATTTGGTATAAAATTTCATGGTGTAAATGAATACTATTTGGGGAATTTAGAAGATATTATTATATCGTTATTTCACTT
The DNA here is from genome assembly GCA_030737875.1 of Allium sativum. Classification (NCBI taxonomy): domain Eukaryota; kingdom Viridiplantae; phylum Streptophyta; class Magnoliopsida; order Asparagales; family Amaryllidaceae; genus Allium; species Allium sativum. The sequence continues at coordinate 843,601,175 of CM060926.1, forward strand.
ATAGTATTCGTTGATTATGAGAATTTATATCGAATATAAGTGAATAAAATTTCTGTGTAATTTATGATTCCATATCGGTTGATTTGGGTTTTGTCGTGAATCGTATCTTCAATAATATCATTCTTGAAAACCCGATAAGATTGAATGGTGGAAATTCATATCGTAATTAGGGATTTAATCAAATCTTTGATTCGAGGGAATTAAAGGTAAGAATTGGAAGCGAAGTTATAATCTTTGATTTCGAAGAAGAGTTAAGATGATAACGAGATGTATGAAAATTACAGAAATTCAAATATGGAGTTGTAAATGAATTTATAACTATTTGGAAGGAGATTTGAATTGAAAAGCCTATGTGAACCATAGCTACTGTTTAAAGTACGCTTATTACTTGGAAAGACTGGGATCGAATATATGTTCGAAAACCATTCCAAGTAATAATACGACGTTATGAAGCAATTCAAGACTCGGTAAATGACGAATGAAGACCGGGAATATTTAAATTTGTTTAGATTGATCGTGATAAATGTCTCGGTTAGGTAGGCCACCGATACGAGGTATGAGTTACATGAGACCTGAACATATTTAAGTACTTTTGGTTGTTGTTCCGTTCAGACCCAGAACGGATTTGTATGGATGGTGTGTCTGACATTGAAATTGGCCGCATAGCCCTAATTTCCGTTAATGTATATCGGATTTGTGGCAATATATTATCCTCGTCTCTAAGTCATATGAACTTAGAGGGTATGCATTGATTGAAATCAGTGATATGTCGTGAATTGTCAATGTGGCATACCCAAGTATGAGACGAGCTAGTGATGATCAAAGAATGGCTTATCGAAGCATCGCTTTGCATATGACGTGACATCGACCAACCTCACACCCCGGATTGATGAAAACTAGCGGTTAGGTTTTATACTTATATATGAATTGATGATGAAGCTGTGCAACAGTGGGAAACCACTTATGAACCTGGGGAAGTTGGGTATGTTCGGGGGGCCGTGTCTGGTCGAAAACCGTTGATCTGCCCTAACGATGTGTAGTCGGTGTCCGTGTATGGTCGAAAAAGCCGTTGAGGCACTTCGTTTTGTATCCCTGATTGATCTTTCATGCCAGGAATCATCAAGTTGGAAATCCAAATTTCTTATGCGAGCCATAAGATTTTGATTATATATATATGGCAACATATATTATGGGGTATATGTTGTCTAGGATTAATACATTTACTTGCGAAATGTTTTCCGCACTATATATTATGGTATTGAAGAGGATTTTACGTATGAAAGCATATTTGGTTGTCATAAGATAAAACTCGCCCATCTGGTGTGCGCTTGCATTGTGTGATGTGGGACAAGCTTATGATAGCGTCATTTTTCAAAAGACATTGCGCATTTATATGCACGGGTATTCACATGGAGTAAATCCGTTCCGCGTTAGCGGCGTGATCCGGTGAAGTTCCCAACTTTAAAAATGAACCTAACTGTTTTGAGTTCTCACACCCGTCCCACGACTGACCTGGAGTTTATTGTTCCTTTCTAAACTGTGGGTGCCCATTAATTTCCACACGGGCAGCCAGTGGTTTAGTTTTGCAGTTATAGATCGTTGGAGCAGGATCAGGGCGCTTTCAGAGTTGGAGTCCGCACTAGAGTTTGGAGCTTCCGCTGTATCATAAGGTTCTTCCGCTGAGAGTATAGTTTCTTTTCTTCCGCTGTGTATGTTGTAACTCTGATATTCTGAATAACTCTGATGTATCATTTTATTTTGCAATAAAAAGTTCTATTGTTTTGTTCAATATACGTATGTACCTATAACAATTCGTCTTTCTGAACGGTTTAAGTCTGTTTAATTACCGGCAAGAACTGGGCAAAAAGTCGGGTCGTTACATTTGAGCTCCAAATCCGGCCGATACACGACTTAAACCCGATCCCGATCGTTCTTTGAGTCAATCTCGAACCCCTCTTTAATTTGGTAGTTGGAATTTCAGATTTAGATGAACGGATTGTGCGGATTTTGGAGGAGGAAGGGGGCGATTTTCGTCATTCAATTTGAAGAGGGAGGCGGGTTCTGGAGTTGGCTGCGGGTTGGGGACTTTGACCAATGAAAATTTAGGTTTTGGTTTATATATATTTATGTTTTTAATTTATTTAATTTCGATAATACCCCTGTGTTTATACGTATTCGAAATCAAACCCAACAACTGTCGCCCCTAGCTAAATACCCCCATTGCGAACACAATGGGATATATCCTGTAAGCCGATTTGAATGTTTCGATCAGTTTCTGTTAAATTTAAAATAGATTCAATATATTTTAAATTCAAACGCACCTTTTAATTTACCGGGGCCACATACTGACTCCAAAAATTCCAGTAAAATAAATATAGCTATGTTTTGACTATACGGTCCTAACCAAAATAATTTCGTTGAATTTGGAGATCGTTTGAAAAACGGTCATTTTCCAGTCGATTAAATTCAAACTGAATTGACCAAACATGTTTAAATTCACTACGCTCACATATTGATTCCAAAAATTATGAAAATTGGAATCAATCAATAATTTGACATTCCGGATCCAACAAAAGTTGTCTCGTCGAAAACGGAGGTCATTTGCAAAATCTCCATTTTTAAAGGCTAAATTCCATAGTGACTATTCTGAATTTTCAATTGGGCATAACTTTTTATTCCCGCTTTGAAATCTGGATTTTTCACATTCATTGGAAAGATATTTTCAAACAGATTCAAATATTTCTGGTTTTACCACAATCCGGTTTATTTTGAATCCTGTACATTCATTTGAAATGTGAAATCGAATTTTCAAACTACCGCGCCATTTTCATTTCCTTTTATAATTAAAATACATATTTATATTCTAATTTCGATTTAAATAAATTTATTCGTTCTAATTCTATTTAAAATAAATTTCTAGTTGTTACTATTTAAAATAAATCATTTTAAATATTCAAAATTCATTAAAATTGCCAAAATAAAAATTTTAATTTGGTTCTGATTTTTTTCGGGTTGTTACACAGTGCTATTGGAGGCTCCCATGCCATAGGCTAAACCCCTAATTTCTGCTCAAATTATATAGTTTCATATTTTTAATGTTACGGACACACTACATGCATGGTGTCAGACCCGGCCGCAGGTAAGGTCATCAAGACGGCCGTTTGGGACAACCCCGGGAAGGACGGAATAGTTTGGTGAACTTATATTAAAGTTTGTATACAAATGAGCTAGCAAATGCATATTTATAGTAAAGAAATTGGTTGAGTGGTAGGCATTCCTGGTTGTTTGCTATGTAACATGAGTTCAAGTCTAGCTATGATTAGTTTTGTGATGTGTTTTATTTTTTGTCACCCCCATTCACCTTCCTGCTTGGGTTGGGGCAATACAACTTGTAGGGTCGGGCCTGCTTGTTGTTATTATTTTACACTAGCGTGTAATCCGTGTGTTGCGCATGCCAATATTATCAGAAATAATGTTTATTATTTTTATGTTAAAATGAAAACTTTATTTTGCAATATCTGATAATTTTTAATGTGAAATACATAAAATATTAAATAAAATCATTATTATAATTATTTGTGTGTAATTAACGTTGGATAGCTTACACAAACAATATCTATATGTTTGTATTTGAGAGTTTATTTTAATCATTTTTGTTAGTATAAATATACATATTGAAATTAATGTATGTTAGTAATTTATTCAATGAATTGACAAACATTATTTAATAGAATTTGTTTAAATAAGTTAAATGTGAAATTACGAAATTTGTTGAACTATATAACATTATAGGAAAAATTGAAACGAAATTTACATAAAAAAAAATTAATTGTTTTGAAGTTATTGATGTTTAAAAATAATTTTATAATATAACACATGTAAATTATTGATATAAATTAATCATAACTAATTTACAAATTAGCTTTGTCATTATTGTTGATATACATATTTCATATTGTGTGATTTAAAATATATTTCTTAATATGAATATACATATAAAATTGGCGTATGTTTGTAAGAGCTATTAGAAAAATGGGGCAAATACTTGTTAAGATTATTTAAATAATTAGAATTTAAGATTTCATGATTAGTTTAAACAAATGGACCAAAATATAAAATATCATGAAAGAATTAAGGAAGTTCTACAAATAATTATAAAAATGTTAAAATTCAGGCATTTAAAGTGAAAATTGTTTTGTTCAATTTATGATGATTTTATTAAGATTAGTGTATAATACATTAGAAAAATTATTATTGTTTACATTTGTTATTAAAACTATGTGATTAATTTAACTTTATATTTCGATGAAAAACTAATTTTACCATTTTTGTTGATGTGAAATAGTGTACATTTTAAAACATCACACTTAGCGTTAATTAGATGAATCAACAACTATTTATTGTTTGAATTCATTTGTTAATTTCAACATGTAGGTGTTTAACATTTATATTATTATGTAATATACAGTAAATATATTGATGTAAATGAGTTTAACTTTGAGCTTGTGACAGTTATTTATGTATATAATTTAAGTTATGTGACTAATATGTTTACATATTTGATTTTTTTTCATTTTAGTTAATATTAAGATAATTAATCTTGATGTGATTTGTTAGTTAATTTTATTATGATTTATTAGACGAATCAATGAATAGTAGTTTGCTAAAGTTATTTAAATAATTTTAATATTATGTAATAAATTGTAAATATACTACAAAATATAAAATATTAGAAAATAATTGAGCGAGACTTAAATGATTATAGAAAATTTGAAGTGTAGGTGTTAGGAGCCAAAAAAATATAATTTTATTATTTTTAGTATTTAAAATAAATATTAGTTACTTAAATTTATCTAAAGTACTTAAGTTTTAGATTTTGTAATTAATTTAAATATGTGGACTTAAACATAAAATGTTTGGAGAAAATGTAAAATGACAGCAAAAGTAAAATAATATGAGAGAAATAGTAAATAAGTGTAAAGTGATAAACTAATTTAAAAACAAAGTATCCAAAGAGAAGAAGAGAGAAAAATCCTAGAATTAAGTGGAGAGCTTTAAAAGGTTCTGCTTTAATATTATTTAATAGACGAGTTTTTATTTTCTCTTTTGAATTGCCCATTGCAACATGCCCTTAATGGACTAATTATTTAATAACATTACTTTTTAACGTGCAATGTGTATAGCATAAGTTCTCCCAGCTACATTCGTATTTACACCTCCACATTGATGCATATAACTATACTTAGCAACAATAAAAACATACATGAATAGTCCATAAAGCATTTGTTTTCATATGGCAATTTCTATTCATACACCATAAATCACTAGGTATATATTGAATATCTAATAAAATCTTATGCATCATTCTAATATATCCTATAAAGCAAGAATTTTTGGAATAAAGTAAAACACTTATTTCATTTCACTAATTCTCTCCCTTTTGCATCAATTAAACAATATAACTTTGAATTTAAAAAACTGCAAATGCACTTCTATGAACAATAAATGGAGTTTTTTTTTAACTCCTATATAGCGGTTTGAATCCCAATTTTCGAACACTAATGTGGCAGACTTTCTAAATTTAGATGTTCAATTTAAACTTAATTTGATTTTGAGGAATAAGTTTGAAAGAATTTAGTGCATTATGAAACATGTAGATTCTAGAATTTAAAATCCAATTATGGCTTTTAAATTGAAATGAATAATATTAAAATTGATTATTCATGAATATATTCGAAAATAATTAAGTTCATAATGTAGAAATTTTAGTCACGTTAGGAAAGAAATTGTGCTGATAGTGTACGATGCAAGGAAAAAAAGACTGTAACTATTTAAACTTCATTCTTTATTATTATTTTACGTTAAATGGGGATTTTTTGTAAAATTTTATTATAAATTTTACGATATAGATAAAATAATTTTTGATGTATGTACAAAAAGGTCCTTCTTATTTAATTTCAAATTAATAATAATTTTTCTAACCCAACATATAAAAGAGGATAAATTTTGTATATATAACACAACATTAGTGATAACCAAGCTCAAAATGAAAATAACAATAAGCTTTACACAGTGATAAAACAATTGTTTTCTTAATCACTTTCTTTTTAGCTATGTGACATATTTTATGTCTCTGTGAAATCAATTAACCTATATCTTTCTTGCTTTTAATATGGATACATGCATTAATGATAGCATACACGGCAAGTTAAAAAAGAACACAAATATCAAAACAACACGTACTGAGAAAATGAAGAAGAAATGAGGATTTTATGCTAAAATATCCTTCATATTAATATAAAAAAGGGAAAAGGATGATTTTGTTTTCTTCCTTTTTTTTAGGGGGGGGGAGGGGAGGGGGTTTGGGATGGGGGTGTGTGGTTTAGGGGTGATGGGTTGTTTAGTTCTTCTACCATTTACTTCCAACACCATTAACTAGCATTTCCAAAGAATAAAATCTCAAATTTTTTCTCAAGTCTTAGACAAGAAAACCACTTAACACCAAACTATATGCAAAAGTAATAATTTAAACTGGAAAGATTGTAAACTTACAATAACCCTAATTGAAAACATTCAAAATTCTTTCTTAAACATGCAAACCTATCATAATATTTAATGCACCAAATGTCCGGTTTGGAAATGGCAAAATGTTTGGGCCTTGTTGGTTTGGTTACATTACTCACTTACATGTTAGGAAAGTAAAACCAGTTATAAAATTCAATTAAAACATTTTATGATTAAAAACAGTTAATGTCTAGGAAAACACATTAAACAAAGGAAATATGGAACTAACAGCTTAGCCAATGCAACAATTTCAAATTTACCATGCCATAAAAATTTAGGATTTTTTTAAAATCAAAATGAATACAAAATGTTCCATTGCAGTAATAGCCCCTCGCAACTATGAAAATTTGGACAAAAATGAAAAGAGGTAGACAAAGGAGAGAACAACGAGCACAAAAGTGGATTGTAGCGCATGCACAATTGTGTAATATAAAAACAATATTGCTTAATCAGATAATCATAAACTTCAAGGTAGACTGAAGAAAAGAAAAGAAATTAAGCTGAAAGTCCAAAAAGGAAGAAATACTAGCTCCATACTCTCTTATCCGTATAACAATAATAACGAGCCAACAGTTTAAGACAATGATCTGAAAAAAGAATTTGAGCTCAAAGTCCAAAAAGGAAGAATATCAAGATGTACAGAAGGTATAATATGGATATTATCTTCATTGTATCCTCCTTGAACAACCACTGGTTCCCTACAAAGTGGGCAAGCCGTAGATTTCCCCCTACAAAGCCATCCATCAATGCATTCCTTATGAAACTTGTGCCCACAACTATTCAAAACCCTCAGCTCCTCTGACTTTTCATAATGCGACAAGAAAATCGAACACATCTCATTCTCTCCTTGATTTACATTGACGACAACACTATGTGGCACTTCGACCTCATCTTGCGAAGTTATTGTTGGAGGATCAGCACGATGTCCGATGGTTCTTGCCCTACATCGCCTATAAAATGTAGAAAATGGTTGGTGATTAAGATGTCTGATGAAGCCTTTGTATATTATGTAGAGGATTATGGATCCTATTGCTATGAATACTGCAGCAATGACAATGTAGCCAATCAATTTCTCTTTATTCTGACTGTCCATTTGGTTTGTTTGTTGTTGTATTGATTGTTTTGTAATGTTGGAAAGTATCATGATTTGTTTGTGTGTATGGATCATTGTATATGTGCGAAAAATGATGAATAATTAATAAAGATTTAATGCAGGTTTTATTGGAAGATTTACTTTGTGTGAATATGTTTATTGTAATCAATATTATTATGCAATATTAGTAAAGATTTAATGCAGGTATTATTGGAAGATTTACTTTGTGTAAATACGATTTAGTGTAATGAATATTATTAGGCAATATTAGTAAAGATTTAATGCTGGTTTTCTTATAAGATTTACTTTGTGTGAATATGTTTATTTTAATCAATATTAGGCAATATTAGTAAAGATTTAATGCAGGTATTATTGGAAGATTTACTTTGTGTAAATACGATTTATTGTAATCAGTATTATAAGGCAATATTAGTAAAGATTTAATGCTAGTTTTATTATAAGGTGTACTTTGTGTGAATATATTTATTGTAATCAATATTATTAGGCAATATATATATATATATAATAAAATTCCTTGGTGAACAAACAAAAAGAAAAAGAATGGTTGTGATTTTTTTTCATCGTACGGTTGTAAACAAATCTATACTATACTATTAAAGATGAGTTGTTTTTCGGTGCCTCTCAAGCTTTCTCCAATTTCTACAAGGATTCATGTAAGCATGACGCGTGGAATGTTTACTGAAGTGTTTCTCCTCTGCCTGAATCCTTCTTTTCGCGTTTCTTCTCTTTCACGTTTTCATCCACCTTTCTCCTCCTTCTTCGTTTTTTCTCTGCAAATCCCAAAGCCCTAATTTCATTTCTACAAACAGAGTTTGCCACATGCAGTATATCCCCATTTCTCAATCGTCCTCTACTTATTTTCTTTGACTCCACTGCTTTTTGCCTTCTCAACCTTAAACTAAATTTGGGCTTTTCAGTTTCGTGTTACAGGAGTTGGCTCGCAAGCATGGGTATTACCCTGCCATCTCCTCTTTAATTTTGCATGCCTGTTTCCTCCAACGTTCATCCTTTGTCATCCTATCCATTCTATCTACTACAGTCTGAACGTCCAGACTAAGGTAAGAACCCTAAATCCAGTTTGTTCGTTTTACTGCAACTTTTACAGTTTTCCTTACCATCCGATTTATCTTTTCATTTTTTTTGTTTGTGCTCTCTGAATTAGGACAATTTGATTTATTTATACTCTCCAAATTAGGGCAATTTGATACTTCTTCGTGATGCAATCATCGACGATTACCATCCTTTTTCTGAACTGTTGATGAGTTACTTCGATTTACGTGCTATCTTGAATCAAGTTTAGGTAATCTTCGTTCCTAGCATTGTACGTGCACCATCTAATTTCAATTTTGGGTGGTGTTTGTGTTTTTTTTCTATTTTTGTAGTGGTTAATTTATGGTAAGATATAACTTACCAATTGTTTCTCCGATTCATGTCAATTTTTAGTGTATAATTTCATTAGATTTTTTATTCTATCATCGTGAATTTCTGCATTTATGGTTTGACTTGATTAGGATAACATTAATTCTAAAATTATTCACTTTTTTATGTGTGGGTCTAATTTCTGATTCTATCTTCATTCCATGTTATGTAAGAGAAGATTTAAATAGAAAAAAAATTATATGCATTATGCTGCTGATAGAATACAACAAGATAGATTAAGACATGCCAACATTAACAAACCAAAGATTACTAGAGCAAGTATTTTATTATTTTAAACTGATAGCACATTGATCACTTGACTAACTATGTTTTACCTATTGGTACAACCTCCAACATAACAGTTCATAAATAAATTATATGAACGGACATTATTGATGCTGATATGCGATAAAATAGCATGGCACATTTTGTTGTTGTTGATCTTTTATTCATTATTTATTCTACTTGGGTTATTCCAAAAGCCTTTGATGGCATATTTGCTGCTTCATTTAAATAATTTTATAGAAAATATATTTCCCTGCTGCTCTATTATATACTGTCAAATACTACAAAAGTTCCACACATTTTTCATCGGTTATTATTCGTGCATTTGCATTGCAACTAGAATTTTTTAAAGCAAGTTAATAATTTATCTTAATTTGTTAAAGAGTGTGTCAGTGTCTAACTGGACTTTAATTTTGACCCATAGCTCCTAACCAAAGCTAAATAGGGAAGTGAACTTTAGCTTTAACCGAAAAATTGATGTTCCATTATTTTTTGTTTATCTTCTATAAGATCAAGTGGAATAGTTTAGTTAAAATTTGGCTATTCTCACATCCTACTAATAAAACAAACATTTTCCCCCTCTTTTGGCATAGTTAAAATATCCAAATATAAGCACTTCCATTTACTGTTTCTTTCTTTTTCTTTTCCAGAAATAATGAGAATGAAAATTTTGTTTTCTTCAATATTATGTTATTGTACTATTTTTCATTTTCTGAAACTTGACTGAAGCTTATGTAATTGGTTACTCAATATTCAATTAGTTTTTCTAATATATAATTGGCTGTAGATGTAATCTGAAAATTTCCATTTCATTTAGATGAACAAAAATTATTTTGTATGAATTATTCACTTTTTGTTTGTTTTGTAGATGTATTTAAGTTCAAGTGGGAAGCAAGAAGAGTGAAAATTTCTATCATTTTTTATTAAAAGAATTCATTTCATTGTTCTGTTAGTGGAAATGAACAAACAACACCGTGAGTCCTTTTACTATATTTTTGCTCATCCAGAAGATTCAAAATTATTGCGTAAACTAAGCATACATATGTAATTATGTTGAACTAAATGTTGATCATTTTGCACCCATGCTTTATTGTAATGGCCCGAATTTCCGTACACTTTGAGTCGACTGATAACACCACACGTCTAACCCAGATTGCACAAAAATACGAATCATTAGTAGAAAGAAGTTAGAGGATGAGAAATAGAAAGAAAGAAGAATTAGAATAGAAGATAACGAAGAACACAAATCTCACAGCGGAACGAATAAAATATATTAAATAACATAAATTTTAAAATACAAATTAGTAATTGTATATACATACCATTATCAGGGCACAACAGTCATTCCTGGAACAGTTATAAACACCTGTTTCTAGATACAACAAAATAAACAATAGAAAAGATGATAGTCTATAGCTAGCTGATGAAGCCTCCTGCTTCAAGCTCCTCCGAATGAATCTGTAAAATCCAACCATTTGTTTAACTTCCGAAATCCTTTCGAAAGAAATGATAATCGTAAGACCGATCGACACATAAACACGGAGGGTTTTTACCTTACGATAACCAAAAATATTTTTGATATCAAATCCAGTGATATTATAATAGTGTCTATAACAAATAAATAGAATTTAGCAGAACGCTTGCATCTCACGCTCCATATATAATATAAAATCGAAAACCGCAGGCGCTTATTGGAGATTGGATTTCCAACATGACAAGGTATGGAACCACCTTCCGATAGTATATATCTAGAGGGGAATACACTGGATTTAACAAGAATGTCTTGCAACCCGGCCCACACATGGCTGACCACTCATTTAACTTGAGTGTATCGAGCATATTATCACCAACGGTTGTGATCACCAACTGCTACCGAAAGCATACAGCAACGAATAGAATAAGAAGCAAATGAAATTTCTCTAGATCAGGTGATAATACCCCTAATGGGAATGACCCACATGGCCATGCTGCCTGCCCGATTTTTGTCATTTCCCGGGTGATGAGGCTTGAGGTCACGATTTCCTTTCAGCACATCTTGCCATCATTTACTTTGAATGCCATATCATCAGATCCTTCCATATACGTTTACCTGGGACTGGACAAACCAAAGATACTATTCCATCAATCCATATTGGGCAATTTCTACCTAGGATTTACAAAACAGCCCTTGCATTTTACTCCGTCTTCAATCATTTTTAACATAAGTTGATTCGTAACGCTTATGCCAATACGGAGTGGTTTTCAAATATTAAATCCGATCCCAGTCTCTACATATTGACAACGGAGGTAGGTATAAAGTAAATCTAAACTTCGATTGCCGGTGATTTAACTATCAAAGAGACATCCATACAATCAACGGTCCTACTTCCAATTGGAAATTCTACCGATAAAACATCAGAAAACACTGGCCCCTTTTTATATTAGTTCTTTATTATATTATCGATTTCAAATTCCCTTGTTCCCTCTTTCGTATCCTTTCAAAGCTCGATTTTCCTCTCTCTATTCTTGGAAAAACATTTCAATATCATAATTTCTTTATTCGAGGAAATATCTCTTATTATAGTTAGAAAACATTTCTATATATTCACAAATCCTTATTTTCTATAATCAGAAAGTATCCCTTATTAATATCGGAAAATGTTTCCATATTTCATTTATTAATTCCTCGTTGACCAATTCATTTCATTTTCTATGCGTAGAAAATATCTCTCATTTTATTTGGGGAAAAACATTTCAAAATCCTTTAAATTAACGCGATGTTATAAAACATCGTTATTATAACTCAAACCATTAATTATTTGTTAACTATCCATATTGCTAACCAATCTTTACTACTGAACCTTAACTATTCTGTCATCAATCATGAAGTCAATCAAGTTGGAGTATAATTACCTCTCAGACCTTAATTGAATAACATTCTCAACTTTGAAATAGTCAAAGCTCACAACTTCAAACAAAACATTGCTTACGTGACTCTTAGATTCAATCTAAGAATCCACTCCTTTTTACGGAAAAACATTGATTATAACGGTAGCGTTGTAATCGCTGTTTCCAAATATTTGATTTATAAAACGTTTATTATAATGGTAGCGTTAAAATCGTTGTTTAAATTTATATAACATTTATTATAACAGTAGTGTTATAATTGCTGCTTCCAAATGTTTGGTGTTTAAAAAAAAATATAACTTGCACTTATTAATTTCAATTAATAAGTAATAAATAAATAATTAAAATTGATTCAAAATGCAAAGTAAAATAACTACTTCCCTTAATTTGATATAATCGAATTCCAATAAATAACTCTCTCCCGAATAATCTATATTCGATTTATATTCTGAACTTCGGAATTTATCTACCATTTCAGGTTAGTTAAAAATCTGAATTCACTTTTGAATTTATGCTTTTCAAATCATTACCAAATTCCTTTATAATCATTCCAGTATTCAAAACGTTATCACACTTTATTTTATATTCCGAATTTTGGAGTAAAACTCATCGTTTTTCTTTGAAACTGTTACCATTTCCCTTTCTCACTCATATTCTAATTTGTATTCATATTTCAAATCTAAATTTCCATTATAGATATTTCATTTGCAATTTTTTTACTTTAAACCATATTCTATTTATAACATCTATTCAGAGTTTTTCAACAAATATCATTTTTGTTTCAAATCATTTAAAATCTCGTTTAAAATTTCCTTTATAATTTGATAAGTTCAACTCAAATATTGGTTTCAAATCTGATTTCCACTTTTCCATATAAATTCAAATTTGAATTTATATTTCCAATTATCCAATGATAAATAATTCACTTAATTTATAAACTCGTTTAAAATCAACTTCTTGTTTTAATGAACCAAGTTTCTACTTTTAAACTCCATTCGAAATTACACTTCAATTTTTGGAAAAATATATATCCTTTTTAAATCTCAAATTTCATTTTCTATATTCGAAAATATTTTACGGTATTTAAATACCAAAATTCTAGGGCCAATGATATTTAAACACAACAAGATCAATCATAGTTAATATATCACAGCATATGTCACAATCAATGCAAACACAATAATATAAATGTTGAGGAATCCAGTTGGATCCTTCCAACCTATTTCCCTGCATCCACAAATGTTAATCAACATTAATTTCGCATAAATATGAAATATTATAGTAAACAAAACTAACAATCGATCAACAAAATAACTATATCAACCAATTTTATCAATCATTCATCCAAACAACCATCATACAGTATTAAATTACAATAAATAAATTTAAATCTCGTTTATATAAAAAGATAAATGAGTCAGAGTTAGTGGGTTTACTCATCTTTGTTTGCATTTAATGGTTCTACTTTTATTTCAATTTAAGAATCATACAACGTTTGATTTTGTCATGAATTTCCAATAGCTTAGTTCTCACTGAAATCAGTTTCACAATATTGCTCTCGTTGCTATGATTCCGACGTAACCGTTTTCGTCCGGTTCTGTTAACACATGACCACGTTATAACATTACAATATTGATGTTGAAAAAAATGATTATAATTAGCTTAATAAGACAATAATTTAGTTAATTACTTGTTAAATATTAATGCTTTCGAAACTAATATGAACCCCATCTTCCTCCTCATCTATGCCCATGCTACCTTTGAAAAACTAACTACAACCTTTAGAACATAAGATCAAACTTCATAAGCCTGCACTATCTAAAGTCATGTTCACCACTAGCATCTGCAAATGACTACAAATTTTTGTCGCCAATATCACCTTATCATGTAACTTTCCTTTCATCCAACTTGCAAAGAAGAGATTTGTTCTTCCCTGTGTTTCCTTTTCCACTGGGATAGGATATGCTTCTGCTTTGGAATGAACAAGTTGTATGCATTACATACTACATCTTATATTAAATAGTTAATTATTGTAATTGTATTATAAATACCCTATTTAAATAACTTAATTACAATTTGAGCCATGAAATCCTTTCTCTCATCACGTCTTCTTCCTTGATCAGCACAAAGCCTGCTCCTCAACCATGACGCAACTACACAAGGTTCGATTCCCATGAAATCTACACGAAATAGCCTGAAACAATCTGAGTTCAACATCACTTCTCCCAATTCCACTATCCCAAAAGACAACCAAGCTTCTTCCTTGATTAAAGTTTAAAGCCAACTAGTCCTTCTTCCCAGATAAACCGATGCGCCCTCCCTTTTCTTTGTTAATCACTTATACATCATCCACTATGCCTCACAGTAACAACTACACTGCCATTCAGCTCTGTAAAACCATTTTCTCTTTGTTTTTTTTAACAGTTTGAAACGCAGTCTTGATACCGAAGCTCCTCCAACAGCCATGATTGTCTACTTTTGTGCAAAACTCGACACTACACCCCTTATCCTCCTAGTCTGTTTTAGCCTAAGACCACCAATTATTCATCCCGTCCATCAATTCAACTTGCCTCACTCCCTTAAATCCACCCATCCCCTTACTTCAACCACCAGCACCTCATAGGAAATCGATACTCACCACATCCATGCCACCATCCTCAGCTTGCAGGTTATCTCCTTTTGAACTCGTCTCTCATCAACACCACATGCACCAACGCACAGGATGCAACCTCCTTTTGATCGAAAACCATCCCAAAAAGCACAACTCGTGCTACCCAAAAATAAACAAAATACACATATAAATAAACACTAGAACCACCACCGTGATTTAAAACCGAAGCCCTAGCTTCGTTCTGATAAAAAAACGCAAGCACCAGACATAGATCGCACCAAATGATATTAACACAAGAAGGAAGCTCTCGTTTTAACGAGGATAATAAATCCAAAGTTGAATTTTTCTATTTCATATTTGATTTTTAATTTGATTTGAAGTGGCGGATTCCTCTCGTTGATTACTTGAGAAAGTGGCTTTCAGCTGAGATGAGGATAAGCGAAAATAATTTGGAGGATTAATGGATTTAGAAGTATGCAGAAAAAACTGGTTTGTCACGGTTTATATAAATTGGAAAAGTAGGCTTCTCGTTGAAGATGCAGAATGGCTTCAAGTGGAAGGAATTGACTAGCTTCATTTAGAAGGAACGGACTGGCTTTCGATAGAAGCTTCAAGATTATTTTGTTTAGTATTTAAAGATTAGTGTACCTCATTACACAGAATTCCATTTACGTACGGACTGTTGTAGACAAAAATAAAAGTACTATCGTGTCAAGCGATGTGCCATGGTCCAAAAAATATAATAATACAAACAAGTTAACTTATATTATTATATCCCAAAACGCTGATATAGGGTGTAAAATACTTCAAATAAAAAGTTGCTTATTTTTCAAAATAAAAATTATAGAAAAATCTTATAAATTAAATTATAACTACATCTCCAAAAATCTTGTCTAAATTCGAAACCAATATTTAATATTATTAAATAAACCGTTATGGCTTATATACAGCACTCCACATCGACTTTCTAAAAATTTGGTTTGGACATAAATTACAATCTATAAGTCGAAATCTTGATTTTTCTGTTTCATTAGAAAATTATAACCAACTACATTCAACCGTTTCAAAGAAATCCGACTTATATTGGATTCTGTATATTCAATTGAAGTTTAAATCGTAAATTATGAACTACCGCAACTATTTCGAGCTTGTTTTAAATTTATTTATAAATTATACGTTCAATTTTCATTTAATAATAAATTCGTTATTATAACTTTAATCTAAGCTCAATAAAATTCCTTATGTTATCCAATTCACACAATGTTACGAATTCAACTCAATTCTGATTACTTCGGAATTTAAATTTATTATTTCACTATTTATATTAATTATTCAAAATAATTGATTCAAGTCATTTAAATTTCTAAATCACCATTAAATAACTAAATAAATTAATTATATGATTGCTTAAAATTTCAGACGTTACATTCCTTCCCCCTTAAAATAATTTCGTCCTCGAAATTGCTAAGCAATTGCTATAGCTCTAACTTCTCATAACCTACTTAGTTGAAATCTTATATTCCATTTCTTCATAATCCAGTTCTTACCCAACCTTCGAATTCTCATACCAATACTCGACCATTCATAATTCCTTCTAATGATTTGTCCACCATTTTTGGACAATCCATCATCGCTTTCTTGTCTTCAATCCATATGCTCTTCTGCATATCCACATCCATTCCAATTGGTTTTAAATCCATTTATCAATTTCATTATTCCATTTGAAATTTTATTAACCAATTCTAGTTTTGTTATTTCAATTACAATTAACAACTTGATTTTAAATTATCAAAAATTTCCTGAAAATTTTTCTAACCTTTTAAATTTTCGAAAAATTTCGCCAACATCTCCTTTGCGTGGATCAATCGTTATAATCACAACTTGCCTTTCTAGGCCTTCTCCAATCCAAAAGAAAATCAAAAACCCAAGCGGCTTGCCCCATAGGCTCATAAAACCATCAAACCCAAGTAATATTGTAAACATGTACCTTTTTGTCGAGCATAAATTCTATCTCTTTCATTTGCTTCCATTCAATATCTGCTTAGCATATATATATCCATTTCCAGTTGGTTTCAAATCAATCCAACTTCCAGTTTTTAACTCTCTAATCAATTTCTGATTAGTTCACTTCCATTCTATTAATTCAAATCTGATTTCTATTTAAGTCAATCCACTTATTATACTTGAATCCAAATTTATCACAATTCAATTTCAATTTACAATATCTAATATATATTTAACTTGCTTATTCATAAGTCGAATTCATATTAACAATTCGAATATCAACATTTCTCTTTATTTAATTTCATTCGTAATTATTTCTAATCTAATCCAATTTTGTTCTAACTTAAGTTAAATTTCAATTCATTTGATAAATTCTTACTGTTTCAGTCTGTTCAACTTATACAGTTAAATTTTAATTTCGGAACTCAAATTTCCGGGTTTATTTCAAATTAGTATGGAACCATATATATTTATATACATATGTTTAAAATCAACTCAATTCAAAACACTTGAATTTCTAAAACATCTTGTCATTTTCAAACAAATTTTTCATTCCCAAACTACCATAGTAGCAATCCATCACTCAGAAACTTGAAAATTACTACTGATAATGTCGCGATCCATTATCAGAATTATATTCTCGCCACTGAAGTGATCTCAGTGCTTAATCCCTTTAAAAATCCATTTAGTCCATTCTTATTCAAAAATACTTTAAAGTAATGTTATATTACTTTATAGTATTTCAGAAAATATTTTCTAAATACCCGGAATTTAAATTCCAATTCTGGTTTGGACTTAATCTTGGTTTATCTCATTTGAATATATTATTCGTATACAAATTATATAACCATTTCAATATTTCATAATTCCGTTTGATTGTAACAACAATCAATACATTAATATATATTAATTCAGAAATTAATCCTTTTATATTAAAATAATTTTTGACCAAAATTATTTCATTTACCCAGTTTAAAACAATATTGTATCGAATTGCTTTGTTCGAGAGTTTAGAAACGCCTATCGATACAGTTGTACATTCTATATCGACCAGAATTCATAAACCACTCAACAAACCAGTCAACACAATATAAAACAATTTTAAATCAAATCTACAAACACGTTCGCTCGTGTATATACTCAAACTCAACCTAGGGTATTATTAACCCCATCTCTATTGAGTTACGCCACAGAGCCAATGTTACTAATCAATCTTCAGCTCTGATACCAAATGTTATAGCCCGAATTTTCGTACACTTTGAGTCGACGGATAACACCACACGTCCAACCCAGATTGCACAAAAATACGAATCATTAGTAGAAAGAAGTTAGAGGATGAGAAATAGAAAGAAAGAAGAATTAGAATAGAAGAAAACGAAGAACACAAATCTCACAGCGGAACAAATAAAATATATTAAATAACATAACTTTTAAAATACAAATTAGTAATTGTATATACATACCATTATCAGGGCACAACAGTCATTCCTGGAACAGTTATAAACACCTGTTTCTAGATACAACAAAATAAACAGTAGAAAAGATGATAGTCTATAGCTAGCTGATGAAGCCTCCTGCTTCAAGCTCCTCCAAATGAATCTGTAAAATCCCGACTACTTGACTGCCCGTACAAATTTTGGGCACCCAAGAGTTCAGGGAAAACAAAATAAACCCTGGGTCAGTCATGGGACTGGTGTGAGTAAACTTCAACCATTTGTTTAACTTCCAAAATCCTTTCGAAAGAAATGATAATCGTAAGACCGATCTACACATAAACACGGATGGTTTTTACCTTATGATAACCAAAAATATTTTTGATATCAAATCCAGTGATATTATAATAGTGTCTACATCAAATAAATAGAATTTAGCGAAACGCTTGCATCTCACGCTCCATATATAATATAAAATCGGAAACCGCAGGCGCTTATTGGAGATTGGATTTCCAACATGACAAGGTATGGAACCACCTTCCGATAGTGTATCTCTAAAGGGGGGATTCACTGGGTTCAACAAGAACGTCTTGCAACCCGGCCCACACATGGCTGACCACTCATTTAACTTGAGTGTATCGAGCATATTATCACCAACGGTTGTGATCAGCAACCGTGTAACGACACGGATTTCGCCCGGGCCTAATCGATCGCTAAATCGACCAAGACCGTTCGAATTCCGCATACGCTAACTCTGGGACACATCAGAACAAATAACAGAAGACTTTTATAAACATCATAATAATGTTACATCAGAGTACAGAATATCAGAGTACATCGATTATAATAATACACAACGGAAGATAATTTTACAATAAATGTAATACAATGCCCAGCGAAAATATAAACTACACAGCGGAAGACTGTAAATGCCTGGACACAGCTTAAAGCTTCAATCCAGAATCCTGCTCAATACATCTGCAAAATAAAACTACTCGACTGCCCGTGTGGAAAATAGGGGCACCCGAGTTTGCAAGGGAAAAGCAAACTACAGGTCAGTCATGGGACTGGTGTGAGAAACTCTAGACAGTTATAACCTTATATAAATCATATGGCATATCACGGGACCACGCTGCTAACGCGGAATGGGTTTACCCCCATGAATGCCAGTGTATAAACAACAATCTATATAGATATATGGATCTACTATGCATCAATCAACATGCAATATCCCAATCTACCCACTTAGATTAATCACTACACTTAGATTTTCCAAATCCAATTCAATTTACAGAAATTATTCCTTTGGATTCTATTCCCGATTTCTTATTTCAAATCATTTAAAATACCTATCTAACTTTCTATATCAAAGTAGATTTCACTTCGGGATCTCAGATCAAATCGTTTGGAAATATGAATTCTAAAACATAACAATGCATACAAACAAGTATGCAACCAAATATCGTGCTCCCCATCGACAAGGCAAAGGGTACGCACCTCGCAACTCGATATATATAAATGTGCACCTACCCCACATAGGAGCAGGCTACACCGACGATGCACCTCCCACACATGGAGAGCATACACGGCCCTCTCACCCATACTTTTAGTCTCAGGGTTACCCGACTCTTTAGCCACATACTAAATCATTTCATATCCCGAAGTAGGGAAAATAATTTCACAACATAATAATCACAAGTACTTTCAAAACATAGTACTTCACATCAGCAATTCACACATATGATCAGTCACTATTAATCACATAACCTTTGAGCTCGTACGTCTCAAAGAAGGGTGTTAAGCAAGAGAATAAATTCTCCGCCACCAAACAGATACATCATTAATAGCAACTAATTGAATATGTGATGAACTACAATGTAAAACCATAATACATTTCTAAATCATTTCGAAATCATCGGGTTTTGGGCCTCGAAATCCTTTCTGTTTTATAAAACATTTTTATAAAACATTCCCTGTCTAAAATCGGGAATATATTTCTTTTCACTTAAGGAAAATATCATTTCAAAATCATTCATTAAACTTGAAATGAACTCAACATCGCTAAACAACTTATCGTCAAATCGTGAAGTGTTTCACAAGGTGTTAACACACAGATATTTCTACCCAACCCAATGCTAAATGTAAAAGCATATTTT
The DNA here is from genome assembly GCA_030737875.1 of Allium sativum. NCBI lineage: Eukaryota > Viridiplantae > Streptophyta > Magnoliopsida > Asparagales > Amaryllidaceae > Allium > Allium sativum. The sequence goes on from CM060926.1 coordinate 843,621,647, forward strand.
GCTCATAAACTGGTCGAGCACAATCCAAACAATCAATCAATCCAATTTGACATTAAATATAAGGTTTTGAATAGAGACAGTATCGACTTATATTCAACATCAAATCCTGAAACCAACAGATATCATATCGGGAATAACGATATCGATATCTTCCAAATTCCCATCACAATATCTGTATAACCACGGAATCCAATATCGAAAATATCCAAAGATAATTTCAATTCAAATCCAATCCAATTTATTTATTTATAACCATTGGATTATTTTTCTAGTTAATAACTAGTTCGTTTCGATAAAAAATATTTTTATCTTTTCAAATATGGAATTTTTCATCCCAATTCTTTCTAAATCATTTATCATGATTTTACACAAATTATTGATATTTTTAATAATTTTATCAAGGCCCGTACAGTCGATTTCCATCAAAGGCCATCGAACTGCACTTACAGCGACCTTTTCCAAATTTGATTTGGACATAATTCCAAATCCAACCGTTAGATTTCTAATTTCTTGTATTCATCAGAAAGCTCTTTTCGATACGACCCAACGGTCCCGGTTTCAGGAGAATCCGACGGTCGGATCTCCCGTAATGTCCATTCGAAGTTAATTGTCGAAATTCGCGAACTGCCGCAGCGCGGCGCGTTCTATTCAGGCCATTATATTATACATATAATATATATTTCGTCAATTTCCTTTTAAAACGTGTTTTATAAATCGTTTTAAATTCGTTTTCAAAACGATTTCAACTTCATATTCAATTTCTAATCAAAATTGAATATTCCATATACACGACAATTTTATACAGTGTATATATATGTTAAAAATTATATTTTTAACAATCAAATCATTTTCACATTTCATATATATATATATATATATATATCGTTTTCATTTCATATATACAATGTTTTCACTTTTCTATATATAATATTTTCACTTTCGATATATATGATATTTTCATTTCACATCGTATATATTTTATACACTTCTAATAAATATAACTCATTTCACATCACGATCAATTTTCACACAGAATACAACCAAACAAACAAGTCGTCCATGGTCTGTGGACGACGGGGAACAGTTCATATATGCAGTTATACAATAAATAACTGTACAAAAATAATATAGTGAGAGAATTCTCACAGTGGTCGGTTCTGAAATCGCTAAAATGAATGTTTTTAACTGAATTAAACTCTGTGTTTAATTCAATCAAAATTCTTGACTGCTTCTGAATTTGTTCCGGTCAGTTCTGCGGTGTAGCGCCCATCTCCGGGATTCCAACGCAACTTGGTTTGTACAAATATGTTTTGGTATCAACATGTTATGGCCTTTTGAAATTTAATTACCTTAATAAATAGTTAATTAATTTATTAATTACATACTTAAGGGTAATACCCTTTCCTCTTCCTCGTCGAAATACTGGCCAAGTGAGAACCCAACATCGACCCAGATTTCTGCTGGCGCACGCTTCATTGCTCAACCGAACCAAGATCGGAGAGCGCAACAGGTAGCGCCTCGGCTTGCTCCACCGCCGACCCAGGTGTGGGCCCATTCGAACCCACGACGGCCTCTAAAAGCTACCCCAAAGCGGCTGACTTTGAGCCAAAAATCTGACCACCTTGGTGCGAGATTTCAAATCATAGTCGTTGAGCTTTTAGAGCTCTAAGAGCTCTTCGATTTCCCCTCATGAGCTTTCGAAATCATTGAATAATTTGTGTTTAATTTATGGAAGAAAATCGGAATATCCTAACCCTCAATCGCATTGTCGGCGGCGCATTTCTGATGTGGCTAGGGTTTTAGAAATGGGGGGGTTTATAATAAATATTTTATTATTCTTTTATTCCTTTAACTCGAAAAATAATTGTTCGTTGATACTAATCCCAAACCATACCCAACGACTGTCGCCTCTAGCTAAATACCCCCATTCCAAACACAATGCTATATGTTTCGTAGGCACATTCGACTGTTTCAATCAGTTTTCCTTCAAATTAAAATATAAAACATTCAATATTTGTTTTGAACGTACATTTCAATTCGCCGGGGCCACATACTGATCCCAAAAATTCTCGAAAAATAAATCTAGCTATGTTTTGATGATACGATCCCAACAAAACTAATTTCGTTAAATTATGAAACCGTTTGAAAATTGGCCATTTTCCAGTCGATCCAATTTAATAGAAATCGACCAAACACATTTTCCTTTGTCACGCTCACATACTAGCTTAAAAAATTATGAAATTTGAAACCTAGCAATAATTTGACATCCCGGATCCAACAAAAGTGGTTTCGTCGAAATCCGAGATCGTTTGAAAAATTCCCATTTTCACGGCCTTTATATATATTAAAATATATATAAATTCCACAGCGACTTTTCTGAATTTTAAACTGGACGTAACTCTCAACTTTCAAAATGAAATCTAAGTTTCTTACATCCATTGGAAATATATCATCAAACAGATTCACATATTTCTTGTTTCGTTCAATTCTGACTTATATTGAATTCGGTATATTCATTTGAAATTCGAAATCGGAATTTCAAACTACCGCGCCATTTCAGGCTCGTTATATAATTAAAATAAAATTATTCATTTTAACTTCGCCGAAAATAAATTTTACATCGTTATTATTTAAAATAATTCATTTTAAATAATCAAAATTCGCTAAAATTGCCAAAATAAAAATTTTAAATTGGCCCAGATTTCCGGGTTATTACAATCTCCCCTACTTAAAACTTTTCGTCCCCGAAAAGGAACGAAGCCGAAAGTTGTTTAACTAATCAACACAACTTTCATTATTTTCCTTACGGCTTAAGTTCTCCAACTTTTCAGTTTCTAAGAACTTTTCAAATTTTTCAAAAATTTGGCTAACACCCTAAATTTTCGAATTTTTTTGCCATAACCTCCCCTGCACCGGGGACTTCGGGATATTTCATATAGCCTCCCATGGCCTTCTTCAATCCAAAAGAAAAAGAAATAGCCAAGCGGCTAGCCAATCGGCTCATAAAATCATCATCACCCAAACAAAACAGTAAATTATGGTAAACATGTACCTATTTGTCAGGCAAACAATTTTATTCTTCTGCTCTAGCCTCCTTGCTATGACCTGTTCAATAGATATACATGTACATGTATGCAATTTCAACCAATTTTAAATTCAGTTCTATATTTGATTCAAATTGGCTAATTCACCTTACATCCTCTTATTGGTATTATCAATTCAATATTCTGATTAGTTGAACTAATAATCACACAACACAACCAGCAAACAATTTGTTGATTAAATTTTCAAACATATAATTTTATATAATCAAAAATCAAATTTTCTAAGACCGGATTATATATATAATCACAAATACGTTATATATAATCATATTACTCTCAACTCATTCTGGGCCATTACTAACCCCATCTCTAACGAGCCACTCATTCTAGAATGCTACTGATTCTATCTCTAATGAGGATTCTTCTATAGGATATTACTAATCCTACCTCTGATGAGTCTTTTGTTCAGTTCTAACGAGTTGTACCCCAAAGATTTGAGTTAACCAAAGCTCTGATACCAGCTGTAACGACACGGATTTCGCCCGGGCATAATCGATCGCTAAATCGACCAAGACCGTTCGAATTCCGCATACGCTAACTCTGGGCATACAACACATCAGAACAAATAACTGAAGACTTTTATAAACATCATAATAATGTTACATCAGAGTAAAGAATATCAGAGTACATCGATTATAATAATACACAGCGGAAGATAATTTTACAATAAATGTAATACAATGCCCAGCGGAAATATAAACTACACAGCGGAAGACTGTAAATGCATGGACACAGCTTAAAGCTTCAATCCAGAATCCTTCTCAATACATATGCAAAATAAAACTACTCGACTGCCTGTGTGGAAAATAGGGGCACCCGAGTTTGCAAGGGAAAAGCAAACTATAGGTCAGTCATGGGACTGGTGTGAGAAACTCTAGACAGTTATAACCTTATATAAATCATATGGCATATCACGGGCCACACCGCTAACGCGGAACGGGTTTACCCCCATAAATGCCAGTGTATAAACAACAATCTATATAGATATATGGATCTACTATGCATCAATCAACATGCAATATCCCAATCTACCCACGTAGATTAATCACTACACTTAGATTTTCCAAATCCAATTCAATTTACAGAAATTATTCCTTTGGATTTTATTCCCGATTTCTTATTTCAAATCATTTGAAATACCTATCTAACTTTCTATATCAAAGTAGATTTCACTTCCGGATCTCAAATCAAATCATTTGGAAATATGAATTCCAAAACATAACAATGCATACAAACAAGTATGCAACCAAATATCGTGCTCCCCATCGACAAGGCAAAGGGTACGCACCTCGCAACTCGATATATATAAATGTGCACCTACCCCACATAGGAGCAGGCTACACCGACGATGCACCTCCCACACATGGAGAGCATACACCGCCCTCTCACCTATAGTTTTAGTCTCAGGGTTACCCGACTCTTTAGCCACACACTAAATCATTTCATATCCGAAAGTAGGGAAAATCATTTCACAACATAATAATCACAAGTACTTTCAAAACATAGTACTTCACATCAGCAATTCACACATATGATCAGTCAATATTAATCACATAACCTTTGAGCTCGTACGTCTCAAAGAAGGGTGTTAAGCAAGAGAATAAATTCTCTGCCACCAAACAGATACATCATTAATAGCAACTAATCGAATATGTGATGAACTACAATGTAAAACCATAATACATTTCTAAATCATTTCGAAATCATCGGGTTTTGGGCCTCGAAATCCTTTCTGTTTTATAAAACATTTTTATAAAACATTCCCTGTCTAAAATCGGGAATATATTTCTTTTCACTTAAGGAAAATATCATTTCAAAATCATTCATTAAACTTGAAATGAACTCAACATTGCCAAACACCTTATCGTCAAATCGTGAAGTGTTTCACAAGGTGTTAACACACAGATATTTCTACCCAACCCAATGCTAAATGTAAAAGCATATTTTTCTCATAAACTGGTCGAGCACAATCCAAACAATCAATCAACCCAATTTGACATTAAATATAAGGTTTTGAATAGAGATAGTATCGACTTATATTCAACATCAAATCCTGAAACCAACAGATATCATATCGGGAATAACGATATCAATATCTTCCAAATTCCCATCACAATATCTGTATAATCACGGAATCCAATATCGAAAATATCCGAAGATAATTTCAATTCAAATCCAATCCAATTTATTTATTTATAACCATTGGATTATTTTTCTAGTTAATAACTAGTTCGTTTCGATAAAAATATATTTTTATCTTTTCAAATATGGAATTTTTCATCCCAATTCTTTCTAAATCATTTATTATGATTTTACACAAATTATTGATATTTTTAATAATTTTATCAAGGCCCGTACAGTCAATTTCCATCAAAGGCCATCGAACTGCACTTACAACGACCTTTTCCAAATTTTATTTGGACATAATTCCAAATATAACCGTTAGATTTCTAATTTCTTTTATTTGTTAGAAAGCTCTTTTCGATACGAACCCAACGGTCCCGGTTTCAGGAGAATCCGACGGTCGGATCTCCCGTAATGTCCATTCGAAGTTAATGGTCGAAATTCGCGAACTGCCGCAGCGCGGCGCGTTCTATTCAGGCCATTATATTATATATATAATATATATATAATATATATTTCGTCAATTTCCTTTTAAAACGTGTTTTATAAATCGTTTTAAATTCGTTTTCAAAACGATTTCAACTTCATATTCAATTTCTAATCAAAATTGAATATTCCATATACACGACAATTTTATATAGTGTATATATATGTTAAAAATTATATTTTTAACAATCAAATCATTTTCACAATTCATATATATATATATATCGTTTTCATTTCATATATACAATGTTTTCACTTTTCTATATATAATATTTTCACTTTTCAATATATATGATATTTTCATTTCACATCGTATATATTTTATACACTTCTAATATATATAATTCATTTCACATCACGATCAATTTTCACACAGAATACAACCAAACAAACAAGTCGTCCATGGTCTGTGGACGATGGGGAACAGTTCATATATGCAGTTATACAATAAATAACTGTACAGAAATAATATAGTGAGAGAATTCTCACAGTGGTCGGTTCTGAAATCACTAAAACAAATGTTTTTAACTGAATTAAACTCTGTGTTTAATTCAATCAAAATTCTTGATTGCTTCTGAATTTGTTTCGGTCAGTTCTGCGGTGTAGCGCCCATCTCCAGGATTCCAACGCAACTTGGTTTGGGAATATCTGTTTTGGTATCAACATGTTATGGCCTTTTGAAATTTAATTACCTTAATAAATAGTTAATTAATTTATTAATTACATACTTAAGGGTAATACCCTTTCCTCTTCCTCGTCGAAATACTGGCCAAGTGCGAACCCAACATCGACCCAAATTTCTGCTGGCGCACGCTTCATTGCTCAACCGAACCAAGATCGGAGAGCGCAACAGGTGGCGCCTCGGCTTGCTCCACCGCCGACCCAAGTGTGGGCCCATTCGAACCCCCGACGGCCTCTAAAAGCTGCCCCAAAAGCGGCTGACTTTGAGCCAAAAATCCGACCACCTCGGTGCGAGATTTCAAATTATAGCCGTTGAGCTTTTAGATCTCTAAGAAATCTTCGATTTCCCCCCATGAGCTTTCGAAATCATTGAATAATTTGTGTTTAATTAATGGAAGAAAATCGGAATATCCTAACCCTCAATCGCATTGTCGGCGGTGCATTTATGATGTGGCTAGGGTTTTTGAAATGGGGGGGTTTATAATAAATATTTTATTATTTTTTTATTCCTTTAACTCGAAAAATAATTGTTCGTTGATACTAATTCCAAACCATACCCAACGACTGTCGCCTTTAGCTAAATACCCCCATTCCGAACACAATGGTATATGTTTCGTAGGCCCATTCGACTATTTCAGTCGGTTTTCCTTCAAATTAAAATATAAAACATTCAATATTTGTTTTGAACGTACATTTCAATTTGCCGGGGTCACATACTGATCCCAAAAATTCTCGAAAAATAAATCTAGCTATGTTTTGACGATACGGTCCCAATAAAACTAATTTCGTCAAATTCTGAGACCGACTGAAAAATGGCCATTTTCCAGTCGATCCAATTTAATAGAAATCGACCAAACACATTTTCCTTTGCCACGCTCACATACTAGCTTCAAAAATTATGAAATTTGAAACCTAGCAATAATTTGACATCCCGGATCCAACAAATGTGGTTTCGTCAAAATCCGAGATCGTTTGCAAAATTCCCATTTTCACGGCCTTTATATATATTAAAATATATATAAATTCCACAGCAACTTTTCTGAATTTTAAACTGGACGTAACTCTCAACTTTCAAAACGAAATCTCAGTTTCTTACATCCGTTGGAAAGATATCATCAAACAGATTCACATATTTCTTGTTTCGTTCAATTCTGACTTATATTGAATTCGGTATATTCATTTGAAATTCGAAATCGAAATTTCAAACTACCGTGCCATTTCAGGCTTGTTATATAATTAAAATAAAATTATTCGTTTTAACTTCGCCGAAAATAAATTTTCTGTCGTTATTATTTAAAATAATTCATTTTAAATAATCAAAATTCTCTAAAATTGCCAAAATAAAAAATTTAAATTGGCCCTGATTTCCGGGTTATTACAAACCGTTACCGAAAGCATACAACAGCTAATAGAATAAGACGCAAATGAAATTTCTCTAGATCAGATGATAATACCCCAAATGGGAATGACCCACATGGCCATGCTGCCTACCCAAATGGGAATGACCCACATGGTCCAACCTCGTGTCTTAGTTGATTAATTACGCCTAATTAATCACCCCCACAATTAATTATCCCTAATTAATTACACATTTTTCATAACATGGGTAGACCTAACTCAATAGGTAAATTCCCATGGGGTAGACCTAACTCAATAGGTAAATTCCCACTTATGTTAATTTATTTTTATGGTATGCTTAATCATACCCAACCATACTTTACTTACATATTTACCAACCCCATCGTTCCCCACGTAAATCGTTCTCATTTCATGACATAAATAAGGGGAAGATCATCACAAATATCATGGGTTTAGCATACAACTTTGTCATGGGTTAAGAGGATGTCAACTTGCATATATGAACATATATTAACCCAACTACATATAACCCAAACTTGCATATAAGCATTCTCATAACTTGCATAACATATTAAACATGCATTTAAGCATACACATAACTTGCATAAGCATTCATATACTTGCATAAGCATTCACATACTTGCATGACCATTCACATACTTGCATGAACATGCATAACTTGCATATCACATTAAACTTGCATTTAAGCATATACATAACTTGCATAGCATCATGCACATAACTTGCATAATCTCATACACATAGCTTGCATAACACCATTTGCATATGAACTTGCATCTTAAAGGAGGGTAAACATGCATAGCATATAAGGGTATCATCTTGCATATGTATGCATCATATTTAAAAGGGTAAACTTGCATGTTATGATTTATGCATAATACCAAACACTTAGCATGCATAAAACCACTTACTTATCATGCATGAAATCAAATACTTATTATGCATAAACCCACCACTTAACTTGCATAAACCCAAACACTTATCATGCATAAAACCCAATACTTAGTATGCATACAATCAAATACTTAGCATGCATAACGTCAAATACTTTAGCATGCATAACATCAAATACTTAACATGCATAACACCAACTACTTAGCATGCATAAAATCACATGCATAACTTGCATATCATGTTACATATAACTTGCATATATTCTCACATATAGTTTGCATAACATGTCACATATGCATAAATGTTTTACATGGTGTTTTGCATCATAAAACATGGCCTTAAACTTGCATTTAACATAAAACTTGCAAATCACATATCATACAAACTTGCATAAATACATTTATCCACAAACATAGCCATGTCTTATCACATCCTACCATAATCAATTTAACAATTGATTATTAAAGCCATAGAAACTCACCAAAACTAAGATTAGCAAACTTATGAAGTAAAACTAGTTGCCAAATATGAAGAAGAAGATGATTAGGGGTTGATTAGCTTGCAACTCTCTTCATTGATTTGTGGAGGCCATGACCAAGTTTCATTTTGCCATAGTTTAGTTACTAGATTTAATTATGAATGAATTAGGGTAGGGTTAGGGTCTTATTTATAGGATTAGGTAGTGTTTTAGGCCCTTAGATTAACCCTAGATTAATTTAGGTCCGTCAGATTTAGGAAACCTCTAGAACCCAGCCCTCCAAGCCAGCCTAAAACCCAACCTGGTGCACCCAGGCTCTCTGGACGCTGCACCCCTGTCGACAGGCAAGTCGACACCCCTGTCGACAGGCCTGTCGACAGCCCTGTCGACATGGTTAGGCGGGAACTTTCCCGCCTGACCCCGCTGGTTCTATTTTCAAATCCTAATTTAAATTTCTAAATCTGTTTTAAGCTTTAATTTTTCTGCAAACTCCATTGGGCCATAACCGGGCCATACGGACTCCGATTCTCGAAAACTCGGACTCTATTTCGCGTATTTTTCCGAGACGAACGCAATAACGCAGCCCGTTTCCCCCAATTCCCACATCTGAGATTATTTATCCTGTAATTAGTGAATTTTAGTATTGACTAAAATTCGGGGTGTTACAATTTCCTTTCAGCACATCTTGCCATCATTTACTTTGAATGCCACATCATCAGATCCTTCCATATACGTTGTCCTGGGACTGGACAAACCGAAGGCATTATTCTATCAATCCATCTTGGGCAATTTCTACCTAGGATTAACAGAACAGCCCTTGCATTTTACTCGGTCTTCAATCATCTTTAGCATAAGTTGATTCGTAACGATTATGCCAATACGGAGTGGTTTTCAGATATTAAATCTGATCCCGGTCTCTCCATATTGACAATGGAGGTATAAAGTAAATCTAAACTTTGATAATCGGTGATTTAACTATCAAAGAGACATCCATGCAATCAACGGTCCTATTTCCAATTGGAAATTCTACCGATCAAACATCAGACAACACTAGCCCCATTTTATATTAGTTCTTTATTATATTATCGATTTCAAATTCCCATTTTCCCTCTTTCGTATCCTTTCAAAACTAGATTTTCCTCTCTTTATTCTTGGAAAAAATATTTCAATATCATAATTTCTTTATTCAAGGAAATATCTCTTATTATAGTTAAAAACATTTCTATATATTCACAAATACTTATTTTCTATATTCAGAAAGTGTCCCTTATTAATATCGGAAAATAGTTCCATATTTCATTTATTAATTCCTCTTTGACCAATTCATTTCATTTTCTATGCATAGAAAATATCTCTCATTTTATTTGGGGAAAACATTTCAAAATCCTTTAAATTAACGCGATGTTATAAAACATCGTTATTGTAACCCAAACCATTAATTATTTGTTAACTATCCATATTGCTAACCAATCTTCACTATTGAACCTTAACCATTCCTTCATCAATCATGAAGTCAATCAATTTGGGGTATAATTACCTCTTAGACCTTAATTGAACAACATTCTCAACTATGAAATAGTCAAAGCTCACAACTTCAAACAAAACATGGCTTACGTGACTCTCAGATTCAATCTAAGAATCCACTCCTTTTACGGAAAAACATTGATTATAACGGTAGCGTTATAATCGCTGTATCCAAATATTTGATTTATAAAACATTTATTATAATGGTTGCGTTAAAATCGTTGTTTAGATTTATATAACATTTATTATAACAGTAGTGTTATAATCGTTGTTTCCAAATGTTTGGTGTTTAAAAAAATATGTAACTTGCACTTATTAATTTCGATTAGTAAGTAATAAATAAATAATTAAAATTGATTCAAAATGCAAAATAAAATAACTACTTCCCTTAATTCGATATAATCGAATTCCAATAAATAGCTCTCTCCCGAATAATCTATATTCGATTTATGTTCCGAACTTCAGAATTTATCTACCATTTCAGTTTAGTTAAAAATCCGAATTCACGTTTGAATTTATCCTTTCCAAATCATTACCAAATTTCTTTATAATCATTTCAGTCTTCAAAACGCTATCACACTTTTTTTATATTCCGAATTTTGGAGTAAAACTCATCGTTTTTCTTTGAAACTGTTACCATTTACCTTTCTCACTCAAGTTCTAATTTGTATTCATATTTCAAATCTATCCATCATGGATATTTCATCAGCAAAATAATTACTTTAAACCATATTCTATTTATAACATCTATTTAGAGTTTTTCAACAAATATCATTTTTGTTTCAAATCATTTAAAATCTCGTTTAAAATTTCCTTTATAATTGGCTAAGTTCAACTCAAATATTGGTTTCAAATCTGATTTCCACTTTTCCATATAAATTCAAATTTGAATTTATATTTCCAATTATCCAATGATAAATAATTCACTTAATTTATAAACTCGTTTAAAATCAACTTCTTGTTTTAATAAATCAAGTTTCCGCTTTTTAACTCCATTCGAAATTACACATCAATTTTTGGGAAAATATGTATCCTTTTTAAATCTCAAATTTCATTTTCTATATTTGAAAATATTTTACGATAATTAAATACCAAAATTCTAGGGCCAGTGATATTTAAACACAACAAGATCAATCATAGTTAATATATCACAGCATATGTCACAATCAATGCAAACACAATAATATAAATGTTGAGGAACCCAGTTGGATCTCTCCAACCTATTTTCCTGCATCCACAAATGTTAATCAACATTAATTTCGCATAAATATGAAATATAATAGTAAATAGAACTAATAATCGATCAACGATATAACTATATCAACCATTTCAACCAATTTTATCGATCATTCATACAAACTACCATCAAACAGTATAAAAGTACTATAAATAAATTTAAAACTCCTTTATATAAAAAGATAAACAAGTCAGAGTTAGTGAGTTTACTCACTTTTGTTTGCAGTTAAGCTTTTATTTCGATTTAAAAATCAGGCACCGTTTGATTTTGTCATGAAATTCCAATAGCTTAGTTCTCACAGAAATCATTTTCACAATATTGCTCTCGTTGCTATGATTCCGACGTAACCGTTTTCGTCCGGTTCTGTTAACACATGACCAAGTTATAACATTACAATATTGATGTTTAAAAAAATGATTATAATTAGCTTAATGACACATTAATTTAGTTAATTACTTGTTAGATATTAATGTTGTCGAAACCAATATGAACCCCGTCTTCGCCCTCATCTATGCCCATGCCACCTTTGGCAAACTAATTGTAACCTTAAGAACATAAGATCAAACTTCATATGTCTGCAGTATCTAAAGTCATGTTCACCACTAGCATCTGCAAATGACCACAAATTTTTGTCGCCAAAATCACCTTATCATGTAACTTTCCTTTAATCCAACTTGCAAAGAAGAGATTTGTTCTTTTCTGTGTTTCCTTTTCCACTGGGATAGGATATGCTTCTGCTTTGGAATGAACAAGTTGTACGCATTACATACTACATCTTATATTAAATAGTTAATTATTGTAATTGGATTATAAATACCCTATTTAAATACCTTAATTACAATTTAAGCCGTGAAATCCTTTCTCTCATCACTTCTTCTTCCTCGATCAGCACAAATCCTGCTCCTCAACCATGACGCAACTACACAAGGTTCGATTCCCCTCAAATCTACATGAAATAGCCAAAAACAATTTGAACTCAACATCACTTCGCCCAATTTCCACTATCCCAGAAGACAACCAAGCTTCTTCCTTAATTAAAGTTTAAAGCCAACTAGTCCTTCTTGTCGGATAAACCGATGCGCTCTCCCTTTTCTTTGTTAATCACTTATACATCATCCACTATGCCTTACAGTAACAACTGCACTGCCATTCAGCTCTGTAAAACCATTTTCTCTTTGTTTTTTTTAACAGTTTGAAACGCAGTTTTGATACCGAAGCTCCTCCAACAGCCATGATCATCTACTTTTGTGCAAAACTCGACACTGGCCCCCTTATCCTCCCAGTCTGTTTTAGCCTGAGACCACCAATTATTCATCCCATCCATCAATTCAACTTGCCTCACTCCCTTAAATCCACCTATCCCCTTACTTCAACCACCAGCACCTCATAGGAAATCGCTACTCACCACAGCCTTGCCACCATCCTCAGCTTGCAGTTTATCTCCTTTTGAACCCGTCTCTCAGCAACACCACATGCACCACCGCACAGGATGCGACCTCCTTTTGATCGAAAACCATCCCAAAAAGCACAACTCGTGCTACCCAAAACACAAACAAAATACACATATAAATAAACACTAGAACCACCACCGTGATTTAAAACCGAAGCCCTGGCTTCGTTCTAATAAGAAACGCAAGCACCAGAGATAGATCGCACCAAATGATTTTAACACCAGAAGGAAGCTCTCATTTTAACGAGGATAATAAATCCAGAGTCAAAATTTTCTATTTCATATTTGATTTGAAGTGGCGGAATCCTTTCGTTGATTACTTGAGAAAGTGGCTTTCAGCTGAGATGAGAATAAGCGAAAATAATTTGATGGATTAATGGATTTAGAGCATTCCTAGCAGTGGGAATGCTCTTGAAATTGGGGAGGATCCCCACTGAAATTGTTGAACTCGCTCTCTAGTAGTGTGAGTTCGAGCGTGAGTTCAACGCTAAAGTGGGGATCCTCCCCACTTTTTGTTCAAGTGGCGAATGATAAACGGGGAACTGAATGTCGTTTAAGACATAAACGACATTCTGTTCCCCGTTTAACAAAGGTGATTTAATTTCACCGTTCAATTTTTTTCTTCTACCATAATTCGGATTGAAATTTTCTTTTGTTGAGAATGTGTATGTTGTATGATTGAGTGTATAGTTGCTTATTTTTTGGGTTTAATTTTAATTTTTTTCTCTTAATTACTTTAGTGTAACTTATTGAATTTCGAAAACAAGAAAAAATTTAGAGAATTTTTTTTATTGTTGGAAACTGTAAGAAAATTTAGTACATCAAATTCTATGGAAAACAAATACGATAACTTTTATGCGAATTAAATGCGTTAGATTATATGGTTATTAAATACGTTAGATTTTTATTAAATTAATTACATTGTATTCTTTTGAAATTAAATACAATAAATTGTATGGTAATTAAAAACATTAAATATGTTTACAGGTAGGTAAAAAATTTATATTCGATTTGTTATTTCTAGGAAGTTTTTTTGTTATTAATTTAGGCATGTATTATATTAGGCTTTATTTCGAAACTTTCTTAGTTGATCATTTAGACATCTACAAGCCAGTTAATTAAGTTGCTTACTTTAGGTATACATCAAGTAGAAATGAAAAACAAAATACGTTGCTTCGGCTTCAAAAATAAAAACAAGCCTACAAACGAAATTTAAAACAAACTAGGAAACACACATAATCACGAAAACTGAAAACAACCTAGGAAATTAAAGTTCGAAAAAAATACTTCATAAAGGATCCCGATGATTTATTCTATATTCCAGAACTTACCTCTTCGTCCTGATACCTTTGACGTCGAGCTCTCATAATGTTATGTTTTTGGGCTAAAACATACTCCAAAACATCCCTAGAAAGATGGGAAACATCTCTCGCTAGAAACTCATTATCGTCCTTTTCACGTAAACGTCTTTCACGTGACTTTTTCAATTCATTTCTCTCTCGGAGAGCTAGTGTTCTTTCTGTATCCTGTTGAAGTTTCAATTCAGATCTCTTTTGAAGAGCTTGTGTTCTTTCTGCATCTTGCTGAACTTGTAATTCTAAGACTCTTATTTTTTGCTCCTTCAGCCTCATTCTGACATCTTTTCTTGATGTGGATGCCAATGAAAAATCACTAAGTAGTGAAGTTATCCTTTCACCTTGGACAATCAAATCGGTTACTTTCTTGTTTTTCAACAATGAAAGCTTACTGGCTTTTATTCCTTCGGGACGACTATCAACTCCTCCGTGCATCATCCCCGAATTTTGAGACAGTGGACTACTATTATTTCCATCACCTTCTACCGAATGGGAGATCACCCGAATTGGCTGGGGATGAATCCATGCATAGTCTTGAAGCTACGTTTCTCAAGTTTGATGCTTCAGTTTCTTCCTGGTCAACCTCACTCGGTTCGGCTAGTTTTGCCCATCGAGGCAGTAAGGAAAGAGCCTGAAAAGCTTCATGAGCAATAAATTCAGTATTAAATGTAGCACGATAAATTTTATTGTAATCTTCTGTCAAATCTCTGTGTGTTTGCCCACTCCCCAGTCTGTCTACTCTTTGTGTTATTATACCTTTGTACTTGGTACACATATTATTCAAATTATACCGTGTCGTCTTCGCGCTATCAAATGATCGTTCGGTGATGCATTTAGGGTCCCCATTGTATAGCTCGATAACTCGATTGAAGAAGAACTTCCAAGTGGACCGACCTGATGGAACGACGGATGCTGTTACATACGCATTGGCTAACACCTTATAGTCATGGGCTTTCCACGTCTTGCCACCATGTGAGCTTTTATCCACAGAATCCCCAATTTGAGAATCCCTAGGCTTTCGTTTGGTGTATACCTTTTTTGTCTTCCCTCTAATTCTCTCGTTTGAAACTGGATGTGTATCTTGTGTTGTTTCAGTAGGAAGCGTTGCCTATGAACTAAACATGCTAGGGGTTGAAGAAATTGATTTGGGTTGTACACGTTACCAAATTGTTGTGCGAAATTGATTTGGTTAAGGAATTGGCTTTGCTGTGGAGTGAGAAACTGTATTGGATTTGATTGTGGAGTAAATTGCATTGGATTTGACTGTTGATCTTCAGATTGTGATAGCAAATTTGTAAACTTTGTAAGACTATCATCATACAAGCCAACATTATTGTTGTTGCTTAGGTCTCCCATTAGAAGTTGTTTTTGTATTTAGTGTAGATAGTTTTATGTAAGTGATGAATGATGCATATATTATACATGATATATATAAACAATCTTGTTGCGTATTTTTATTTCGGAAACTGAGTAGTCTTATGCTATGAGTGTATTGTCCAGTCTAGTCTAGGCTTATCAACTTCCCAGAAATTGTCTAATGCTTTTATCTCCAGTGTGGTGGAATTGTCTAGTGTAGGCATCCTTGTAAACAGTTGTCTCATTTATTGGTTGTGAGTGATAGTGTAGGCATGACAGCTGTCTCATTTATTGGCTGTTGTGATAAGTTGTCTCATTTATTGGTTGTCTCAATTTATGATAAAAAGTTGTATCATTCACAGCTTTTTCAACTTACGAGAAATAATTGTCTAGTATAGGCATGGCACAACTTTTTCAGCTTTATCGGGTTTTGTGATAGCATGACACAGCTTTATCGATTCTTGTGATTGAATGATACAGTTTTATCGATCCATGTGAAGGCCTGACACAACTTTATCGGTAAGTGTGAAAATATTCTTCCCTTTATTGGTGCAACACCAATTTTTTGATTTATATGATGTGTGTATTAAATTTTTTTAGGCCTATATAACCTCATATATATGTTCTCAGCTAATTTATTTCAAGATGACTTATGAAACATGGACATCATCGGATTTCCTTGTACTGATCAAAGCTTAAATTCAGACAGATACACTTCAGATGGAAGAAGAAATTGATCAAGATATGTAGGTGACTCTCAATGAAGCGTACAACAATCATCTAGACTGCAGAGTAAGCCAAAGTGTATGTAATGACCCGAAAATCCGGTCCAATTTGAGCTGACCAAATAACACAAGTCCAACCCCAAATTGCACTGGAAATTCAAGAAATTAATAGAAAGAAGATAGAGGGTGAGGATAGATAAGATAGAACTATTAGAATAGAAGAAGAAGAAGAAAAACATCATCATCAGAGTAACACGAATCTCACAGCGGAACGAATAAAATATAACATAACTTTTGAAATACAAACAGTATATGTATACAATAACATTTCAGAGTACAACACTTACAACAACAGCGGAAATAATAATAGCTATAGAATCTTGAAGCCTCCTGCTCCAAGCTCTCCAAATGTATCTGTAAAATCTTGAACTACTTGACTGCCTATACAAATTTAGGCACCCAAGAGTTTAGGTAGAACAAAACAAAGTAAACTCCGGGTCAGTCAAGGGACTGGTATGAGTAAAACAGTTTGAACAAGTAAACGATATCTCATAAGACCACGCCGTATAACGGAACGGGTTTTTCCCTTATGAGAATCCAAAATATCTTTATATCAAAAACCTTTTGATATTATAATAATGTCTATCAACCACAACTATAATAATCATCTAGCAGAAACGCTTTCATCTCACGTTCTACATATATAGTATACAATCAAAACCGCAAGCACGTATTGGGAAATGGATTTCCAACTATGACAAAGTATGGAACCACCTTCCGATCAGTGTACTCTAGGAACGATACACTGGAGTTCAACAAGAACAACTTGCAACTCAGCCACACATGACCGACCACTCATTTCGCTTGAGTGTATCGAATATACATCACCAACAGTTGGGATCAGCAACCGTTTCCCGTATATATATGGGACAGCATTGATAGATTAAAGAAGAAAATGAATATTCTCTAGATAGGTGATTATACACCCTACTTCGGTGCGACCGACTTAGACATGCTGCCTGCCCGATTTTTGTCATTTCCTGGTTGTTGAGGCCAGAGGCTACGACTACTTTCCATTCATTGATAACACGATCACTTTGACTGCCACATTGTCAGATCCGTTAATCACTAATTGATTTACACAAATATTCTGGATGTTATGCTAAGGGAATAAATCCATTGCAACCATATATATTTATACAGACCAACCCATTCGATCATTGGAAATACTTTGTCAGAAATTCGTCCATTTACGTTCGTTCTGGGATTGAACGAAACCGAAGACACTATTCAGTACATCCATCCTAGGCAATCTCTACCTAGGACTTATACAACAGCCCTTGCAGTTTTACACCGTCTTCAATTTTCTTTGGCATATTCGCAATGCTTATGCCAATATAGAGTGGTTCTTTGGATAAGAATCCAACCGGTCTCTCCATATTAACAACGTTAGAATGGTCAAAACTTTGATAGTCTGTGATTTAACTATCAAATGAAAACATGTCGGTGTTCACACAATGATCTAAATTACAAATGGAATTATCGATCAAATCATCCAACATATAAATATATATATATATATATATATATTCATATTTCCTTATTTTCTATGATTAGAAAATATACGTTATTAACACTGGAAAACATTTCCATAGCTTATTCACGTATCACTATTCTTCCACAACCATCAGTCCCTAACTGTAAACTAGTAAGAGAACAATTCTCTAAGTATAAACCCCGAAGGCCGAAACCAACATCAGATCCACGCTCAGAAAACCATTCGACTTAACTAATCTCTAGTCAGTTTCTAATATTGTTTTAACTCTATTTGACTAACTCTTATTCGAATAACTAATATTCGATTAACTATATTTGAATAACTCTAGTTCGATTTGACTCTAATCGATTTACTCTAACTGATTAACTCTAACTGGTTAACTCTAATTGATTTACTCTAACTGGTTAACTCTAATTGATTTACTCTAACTGGTTAACTCTAACTGATTAACTCTAATTGATTAACTCTAACTGATTCAACTCCTTTTTGATTAACTCCTTTCGAATACTAATATTCGATTACTTTATTGATTTACAAAGATTTTCCCTTTTAACAACGTTTATTCATTTATAAAGATTTACTTGTAGTAACGGTTCTTCACTTTAAAAAAAATGTCCTTTAACAACGTTTCTCCATTTATACAGATTCCCTTTTAATAACGTTTTCCTTTTTATAATATCCTATTTATTTTCTAAACAAATATCCTCCTTTATAATATCCTATGATTTTATAAATGCTTTATTTTCAAATTTATTTCCTTTTTATAAAATCGGTTGATTTTATAAAATTCCTTTATTTCAATATACATTGAAATATTCCTTTTTACATCCCAGGGTTTCTTATGATATTTAAAATATCGAATAACAAATGACCAGTATCATTCTAACACACATAACCCATAACAGATATAAATCACATCCTATATCACAATATATGAAAACAGTAAAATAAATGTTGAGGAATCCAGTCGGATCCCTCCAACCTGTACCCCTGTATCCACAGATGTTACACAGTATAATATACATCAATTTCATTTCAATATGAAATGTTCTGATAAACAACATCAACATATATTTAACGGTTTATATATATATATATATTTGTATATATATATATATATTTGTATATATATATATAATTTCAACTAACTGACTAGCAGTTCAATCAACCAAATCAACACACAACAGTAAATCAATATCTAACAGTTCTAAAAGTACGTTATAAAAATATAACTGTTCAGAGTTGGTGAGTTTTACTCACATTGGACGATCATCATTAAATAACGATTACGGTTGTTGAATTCGGAACAGACGTTATAATTTTCCATAAATGGAGACAAGCACCAAATCAGTCCAATGTCGTAGCGTTCGTCTGTATGATTCTATCGGATCCAGTTTTACTTAATTCTTCCTTGTCAGCCCATTCAAACTGTCTGCCTCCCTTATTCTTTCCCCTTTCTTGTTTAAATAACTACTTGGGCCTCATTAATATTCCCAGCCCGTCAACAATTCAGCAAGCCCAACACCTCATTTAAGACCCAAAGGAACAATACCCTTCTTCCTTGCAAAAATATTTCTCCTTAGTATTATCTGCACCTTTTAAACAAAATACACCACTAAACCCTCCTCTGTACATGTGCCAATCTCATCACCCAATACCCACTCTACAAACATACGCGTTGAAGCCTTGCCGGTGCAAGCTCCTGGTTTCATTTCAGAAAATGGTCTCACGGTTCCCCTCCTCGGCCCATACTCCTGCGCTTACATCCATCAAGTCCCACGCCCAATGTTGGCAACGTTGCTATAGCCAAACTCATGCTAGCTTGCATCCAAAATCGAACACCACTATTGCCGAACTTTAACGCACCATCCCTTCATTCAACTTCATACGAAACTACCCTGCTGACTCCACCATAATATCACCGTCCCCCATAAATCTTTCACATCTGAAAATCCACCATACTGATTTTATTTAACACCAGTCTCCACGCTAGTCACCGTCATTTCCCCCACTTGCTCATCATGCCAGTCTCCTTCTCAAGACCTTACAAACCTACGCTCCAACTTCTGTGCTATCCTCTACTGCCGAATTTCTCTTCAGCACTTCACCGCACATCCAAAACCGACAGGCCTAACTCCATCGCTGTTTGAAAAACTCGAGCCACCCTGGTTCCCCTTGACAACCCGCTGCTCACCCAAGAACAAACAGTAGCTCCAGCTTTCGAAAAATACCCAGAACCCCCTTCGTTCAGATCTCAGACCATCGTATGAATGGGAAAAACGAACTCAATACTCACCAACAAAACCGATTACAAACTCAACTCCTCCAACTGATGCCCCAAATCTAAGCTATGGTGAACCCTAGAACTCACGCCCGAATTTCCAGTAAAGAAAAGAAGTTCGAACCCAACAATCCTCACACGGAAATGAAGAACTCCTCAGCAATACAGAAATATTTATCTCATAAATTCTGTATTTTTATCTGAATTTCTTTGATTTTGGATGGATCGATTTCTTTGGTTTCCAGAGGAAATGCGGCGGAATCAGTGTTTGACTAATGAATTAGGTTATAAGGGAAGATGGGGGGTTACTTATAGAACTTAAGTTTTAGATATTTATTTTAATGTGTCATGTCTTCTCATTGAACCATTCGAATAAACTATGTTGTTACCACTTCAGTTGTTTATTTTACCATCCGATTCTTTCTATAAAAATATGTCACACTCCATTATTTACCATTCTTGCTCCATGTTATACCTTCCCAATTTAATATTTCACGTATTTCTTTGTTTTGATTTGTAGTATAGCTTGCACTATGTAAAATGAAATTCCTAGCTTAATCCGCATTAGAAACGGTTAAATTACAGGCTTCTCATCGTTTATTTTATAAAGTCATAGACCTCATTAGGCGGGATTTCAAGAAACACAAGTAGACAAAGTAAATAAAATAAAATAAATTATTATCATATCATCCTTCTCAAATTACTTTTGATTATTTCTGAATTATATATATTATTCTATTATTAAATATTCACTAAAATTTAATTAACGGCCATTTAATTATCTAAACCACTATTTAAATAATTAAATTAATTAATTATTATACCCTGGAAATGCGGGTCATTACAGTGTACTAGCAATGAGAAGCGCATTCACCTTGTTCACTGGAGATTGCAAGAGATATCGTAAAATAATAGACACTATGAAGGAAGAGGACATTTTCAAGCTGGCACGAGCAACATATGACTCACGATACGTCCATGAGTACCGTTCAAATTTCATAGGGCTTGAAGCTTTCGATTTATGGTACAACTATATGCTTCAATTTGAGTAAGCAGTCCAAGATAGTCTATTACCATTGTTATTTGTTTACCTCCTTCTTTGTATTATGTAGTGTTTGTTTGAATCTATGTAAGGAATTAATGGTCTGGAATATGGAAAACAATGTGCATTTATAAAAACCGATACGATTGCATACAAATGAACATCTACCAAATCTAAAGGAATAACTGATACAATAGCATACAACATTAACTCGTACCAAAATAAAAAGGGAAATACTACCGCAAGGAGATATAATACTCCTAGTTTGGTCTTCCAAAATTCAATCCGTTAAGTTGATCTTGCAGTGTACTAACTTCAGTTTGCCAACCAACAGATTGAGTTTGCAACGTTTTTAGCTGGTACTGCAACTCATTTGCGTAGTTAGCCGCTCTTTGTGAAAAAGGTTCGTCGGTCCACTTCCGATAGGAACACTCACTAGGGTAAGTATGGCATCTGAAATAACATCGACCAATATGATTTCCTCTTATTATAACATCTTCAGCAGCTGCATATCCGCACTTACATATTTTAATTGGCGAATTTACTTCCTGTTCAAATTCTTGTTCAATACTTACGTTGTGTTGGCGTTCTGGAACACGTCTACGATGTCGATTAGTCCTTTTTGCACGTCTTCTTTGTACCCTCTCTTTCCTTTGAAGTTCTTCTTCTTCTCGTTCATACTATCTCAGATCCTCGTAGTGCCTTTCATGCATTTCAATGTAGAAATCTATATCAGTTTCAGGTGAAGGTGGGTTGGAAGGCCTAGGGTGATCCATTGGATTTTCGTAGTCAAAGGATGATGGAAGTGAAAGGTGACTATGATACTCCATTGTTGGATAAGCTATATGGTTGCTTGAGTGTGTGTATATATATATATTTATTTAGGATGGTGTAAAAAAAGTGAAAGTAAGTTACTTTATATAGACGGTAGCCGAGTACTACACAAACAACAAATGCAAACACATCATTACCAACTGATATGACGGTACAAAACAGCTTTTAACAAGGAACAGAGTGCATTGTAACCTATAGTGAACAGTAGGGTACAGCGACAAGCAGG
Organism: Allium sativum; assembly: GCA_030737875.1. Taxonomy (NCBI): domain Eukaryota; kingdom Viridiplantae; phylum Streptophyta; class Magnoliopsida; order Asparagales; family Amaryllidaceae; genus Allium; species Allium sativum. The sequence goes on from CM060926.1 coordinate 843,644,382, forward strand.
ATACAGTGATACACACTTCACAAGGCAACCCTACTCTAATCGACAACAAAACAACGTACACAAAAGAAACTGCCATAATTAAAACAGAATAGTGGAATACATCATTGATTGCCCTTCAAATGCCATAAATGCTCAACAGGGTCATCCTGTAGATTTTGATGTATCTCCCTGGATCTTATCTTCTGCAACCTACTCAATAAAAACTCAATAGTTGCTGGATTTCTATCAGCAACAACTGTAGCAGCATTATCCGGATCATACCCTAAATAAGATGGAAAAGAATCTCGTTCTTCTTCGGTGATCATATTGTGTAATATAATACATGCTCGCATCACATTACTTAATACTTGGGGTTTAAACGGTTTAATGGGGTTTTTTACAATGGCAAACCTGGCTTGTAACACCCCGAAAGCACGCTCAACATCCTTTCTTGCTGCCTCTTGTCTTTTTGCAAAATATTTTTCTTTCTCTGTTTTTGGATCTGAAATTGTTTGGACTAGAGTACCCCAAAACGGGTATATACCATCTGCTAAATAATACCCCATGTCATATGTTTTTCCTCTAACTGTGAAATTACACGCCGGTGCCTTTCCATGTGCAAGATTTTTAAACAAATTTGATTGGTGTAACACATTTATATCGTTCATAGAACCAGGACAGCCGAAGAAAGCATGCCAAAACCATAGATCATGTGAGGCAACTGCCTCCAGTATCATGGTCGCTTTGGGATAATGGCCGATAAATTGTCCATGCCAGGCCGTTGGGCAATTTTTCCACTCCCAATGCATACAGTCGAGACTAGCTTCATTTGGAGGATTAATGGATTTAGAAGTATGCTGGAAAAAATGGTTTGTCACGGTTTATATAAATAGGAAAAGTAGGCTTCTCGTTGAAGATTCAGAATGGCTTCAAGTGGAAGGAACGGACTAGCTTCATTTAGAAGGAACGGACTGGCTTTCAATAGAAGCTTCAAGATTATTTTGTTTAGTATTTAAAGATTAGTGTACCTCATTACATAGAATTTCATTCACGTACGGACTGTTGTAGACAAAAATAAAAATACTATCGTATCAAGCGATGTGCCATGGTCCAAAAAATATAATAATACAAATAAGTTAACTTATATTATAATATCCCAAAAAGCTGATATAGGATGTAAAATACTTCAAATAAAAAGTTGCTTATTTTTCAAAATAAAAATTATAGAAAAATCCTATAAATTAAATTGTAACTACATCTCCAAAAATCTTGTCCAAATTCGAAACCAATATTTAATTATATTAAATAAACCGTTATGGCTTATGCACGACTCCACATCGACTTTCTGAAAATTTGATTTGGACATAACTTACAATCTATAAAACGAAATCTCGATTTTTCTCTTTCATTAGAAAATTATAACCAACTAGATTCAACCGTTTCTTGTTTCAAAGAAATCCGACTTATATTGGATTCTGTATATTCAGTTGAAGTTTAAATCGTAAATTATGAACTACCGCAACTATTTCGAGCTCGTTTTAAATTTATTTATAAATTATATGTTCAATTTTCATTTAATAATAAATTCGTTATTGTGATGGCCCGCCCCGCACCAGCCGGCATTTCCTCTGAAAGTGCGTTGTACACATGCCCGACTAGCACGGAACGGTTGCCAAAGAAAGGAAAGAAGAGAGTGAACTAATCAAAAACCTGTAGAATGTCTCACAGCGCATGGAACAAAATATAATAGTAATATACTTGACATAAAACAGGCGAGACAGTGCATAAGTTGATAACTAAAACCAACATCATCATCATAGTAGCGGAAATTCAAATACAGCTTATTACAACTTTCCTTACTGTCTCTAAACAAAAGAAAGAAAGGTACACCACTAATGCCCAAAGTAGTGACCGCAACAACACAGGGAGAATATCTATATATATGTATCATACGTGGAAGCCTCCTGCTCGCCTTCGGTACAGCTACTCGTGCATACCACATAACCTGTCTCTAGTCTGCTTGTGAGAGCACCTAGAGTAATAAGAAGAGACATATAACTCTGGGTCAGACAAAAGTCTGGTATGAGCGATAAGCAGCAAACATAACAATAACAGGTATACTAAACCATATCTGAACCTGGACCTGCAACCAAAGAGTTAGCACTACATATCGTACAATACTCTAAGGTGCCACTAAATCTGGTATAAAGATAACGGGGGTGGGGTGTGCATCTCATAATGATGGCAAACAAATCAAACATAGCAACCATCCTCACATCTCTCACTCAGTGCGTAAAGCATATGATATCCACCACTTTGATCACTAGACCCATCGAGGTAATGACGGAGTTCGACTTGTACAACTACTGCTGCTACCAAGCTTATCCCATGGGATCATGACTAAATCTTTACAAATGACCCCACTTCATTGGTCTATAGCCCCTTTTAGTCGTACCTAGGCCATTGTGGTCCTGAATCCGTTCACGTACCCACCTTCACATAGTGATCCAAAGTTATCGACATCGACAACCCCTTAGCACACGTCCCGCAGTAAAGCCCAACCATGAAGTTCACTCGTTGGTTCCCATCTGGATCCTGAGTACAAAATTCCTACTTGGACTACCTTTGCATCTCGGGTTTTTGGTCTTCACCGGATCGGTTCAGTCCTTCCTTCTCTCTTCAGTTCGGTTCGGTTCGATGCAACCTCGGTTCGTGCTCAACATCTCTGTTCGTGACAAGCTCCTTCGGGTCGGATCGGGTCGTGCTCCTCCCACCGGGTCGGTCTTGGTCATCCCATCGGATCGTGGTCTTTGTTCGTGGTGCAAGCAGCTCGAGTCTTCCTCTCCACTCCGGGTCAGATCAGAGACACATAAGTGGTCCGAATCGAAGGTCTTCTGGCGGATCGGATCGGGTCATGTGTCCTTCCATCGGATCGTGTCGAGCTCCCTCCATCGGATCGGTCGTGGATGCATACTCGCGGCGGCTCGTGAAGATGTGGCCACGATCGGGTCGGTTCGGTGGGGGTGCGATCCGATCCGGTTTCCTGCACAGTTTTCCTGCGACTTCCAGCAACCTGTTTTACGCCATTCGACGGCGTTTTCGACCAATCTAACTATTCTAATCAATCACAAATCATACCATACAGTCATAGCAACAAGTAGAAACGACCATAAATACCAAAACAACAACCATAGCATGTAAAATGGATCAAACATAGCCAAAAACCCATATTTCCCCCTTAAGCATGTTTAGGCATAATTAATGATAGGATTAACAAAACTTAACCAAATTAACCCAAACTTTCTAACAGAGGCCTAAAACATTATTTTCGAATTTATACATATTTTTCCAAAATTTTATCATGTCTAATTTCGTTAATCTTCACTAATTACCCTTAATTAACTGTAATTAGTGCAAAACCATGCAAATCACTCACCTTTGCCACAAATAAACTTTAAATATGAAATGATTCTCTGTTTTGGCGTTGTTCCCAAGGCAACACAGCAGCTCTATCTCAATCTCTTCGCTAATCCGCCTCAATTTGATGTTGATTAGGCTAATCCTCAATTAAAAAGTGTTTTGGGGATGTTTTAGATTTTGGACGCCATGGCTAGGTTAAGAGGAATGAATAGTGATGGCTGAAAAATGAGAAAAAGGTATTCTCCAAACCATAATAGCCCTTTTAAACTCCTAATCCCGAATTTCCCCTTTGGGCCTAGCTGTTAATCACCCGGTTAAGCCCAATTAAGTTGTTTTTCACCATCTGAAACATGTTTCAGCCATATCTCCCAAACGGTGAGTCCGTTTGGCTAATGTGACCACTCTACGGAAAGGTAAACCATCATCCGAATCCAACGAAAGTGGTTTCAGGTCAAAATTCCTTTTCAGACAAAAGTTATGGTCAAAACAAGATTAGCTAGGGGCAAAACGGACATTTAAAAATCGTGAAAAATCATGAATATGGGAAATGACCCCAATAGTCGTCTCCCAAAGTTACATGACCATATGACTCTCTATGACAATGAAATAAATATTCTACGATCCTAGGATGCGTAGAATGTGGGTCGTTACACTCTCCCCCCTTAAGAAATTTCGTCCCCGAAATTCCTTAACCCAAAACATACAAAGGATCCTGCATGCTTACCAGCCATATACAACAATCAATCATGCAAAACAAACAAAACAAACATATCCTAGCATGCGGAAAGACTAAACTGATATTGTTATCTTACCAGGCGAAGAGTTCTGGATACATCTTCCTAATGCTCTCCTCTGTCTCCCAAGTACAATCATTTTCATTCTCGCCCCACTGAACTTTGACTAATTTCACCACCTTCCTTCGAAGCTGCTTCGTATCGTTCCTAACAATACGCATAGGCCTGCGGTTCCCAACCGCCTCGGGTTCAACCTCGATATCATCCAACTGATCAGGTGAAATAGTCACATCGGGGTCGTGCACGAATTTCCTTAACTGGGAAACATGAAACACGTTATGAATTCCTGCCATCTTCTCTGATAATTCAACTTTATATGCCAAATTCCCAATTTGTTCTAGAACTGGGAATGGACCAACGAATCTTGGTGCTACCTTGCCTCCCCTGCCAAATCGTATCACGCTCTTCAACGGAGATATCTTGACAAACACCAAGTCGCCAATGAAGAACTTTAATTCTCTTCTCCTCTTATCGGCATAACTTTTCTGCCTATCCTGGGCAGCCTTCATTCGCTGTTGGATAACCTTAATCTTATCTGATGTTTCTCTTATTACTTCTGGTCCAAGCACATATTTCTCACCAGTCTCTAACCAACATGACGGTGAGTTGCATGGTCTTCCGTACAAAGCTTCAAATGGAGCCATACCAATACTGGATTGGTAACTATTATTATACGCAAACTCTACTAGGTGTAGATGGTCATCCCATGATCCACCAAAATCTAATATGCAAGCTCTCAAGAGATCTTCTAACACTCGATTCACCCTCTCTGTCTGTCTGCCGGTTTGAGGATGATCCGTGGTACTGAGATGTAATTATGATCCTAACGCCTCTTGTAAGCTTTTCTAAAATCCACTAGTGAACAACGGATCTCGGTCACTCACAATGTCCTTGGGTATTCCATGAAATCTCACTACCCACTTTACATATAGTTCAGCTAACTTAGCAGCTGTCCTGTTTGACTTGACGACTATAAACCTTGCACTCTTAGTCAATCGGTCCACAATCACCCAAATGTTATCATGGCCCAACCTAGATCTTGGTAACCCATCAATAAAATCCATTGAGACTTGTTCCCATTTCCATTCTGGAACCTCTAATGGTTTCAGCAAGCCACTAGGCTTCTTTTGCTCGGCTTTAACTAGGTGGCAATTCATGCATTTGGATATAAACTTCCCAACGTCTCTTTTCATCCCTTCCCAGTAGTATGTCTGCTTCATGTCTCGATACATCTTGTTACCACCGGGGTGTATAGTCAGTTTTGAGTGATGACATTCTCTAAGCACTTCATCTCTCAATCCATTGACATTGGGTACAACTAGTCTTCCATTCTTTCTAAGCAATCCATCTCGATCAAGCCCATACTTGTTCATCTCTCCGTCGATTCCCATCTCTAACTTTGAGATGATTTCCAATAGGTTAGGATTGTCCCTCTGACTGGAACCAATCCGCCCAATCAAAGTGGGTCTGATCGTCAAACTTGCTAACATTTCTGGATCCAATTCGCACTTTGGTCTAAAATCATACCCAGCGATGTACTCTAGTTGCTTCCATTCTAGAAACATAGCCCCTAGACTGGCATGTCTTCTACTCAATGCATCAACTACCACATTGTCTTTTCCTGGTGTGTATGCGATATCGAAATCATAGGAAGCTAAGAATTCTAACCATCTTTATTGTCGAAGATTTAGATCCTTTTGAGAGAAAAGATACTCTAACGATTTATGATCGGTAAACAGCTCAAATCTTTCTCCCAAGAGATAATGTATCCACATCTTCAATGCGAATACGATCGTTGTTAATTCCAAGTCATGGGTAGGGTATCTTATCTCGTGCGGTTTCAGTTGCCGACTTGCATAAGCTACAACCCTACCTCCTTGCGTCAACACAACACCTAGTCCGGTACAACATGCATCCGTATATACTGTCATCTCTTCATTCCCCTTAGGAATGACTAACACTGGTGCACATTTCAACCTTTCCTTTAGACTCTTGAATGCATTCTCGCACTTTCGTCCCAGACGAAAGCTTGATTCTTCTTAGTCAATTGAGTCAACGGTGCTGCTATCTTGGAGAAGTCTTGGATAAACTTACGATAATATCCGGCTAATCCCAAGAAACTTCTTATGTTAGTTGCATTCTTGGGCGTAGACCATTCTTGTACCGTAGCCACCTTCGTAGGATCCACGGCAATACCATTCTCTGAAACAACATGGCCCAAAAATCTCACTTCCCTCCTCCAGAAGTGACACTTAGAAGACTTTGCTTTCAGTTAGTGTTTTCTCAACACCTCCATCACTATCCTCAAATGTTCCTTGTGTTCTTCCTCTGTCCTTGAGTAAACCAAAATATCATCCACGAACACAAGAACAAACTTATTCAACTGATCTCTGAATACCCTATTCATAAGATCCACAGAATATGCTGGGGCATTGGTTAACCCGAATGGCATGACTAACCACTCATAAAATCCATACGACGTCCGAAACGTCGTTTTAGCTATACTCTCAGCTTCCACTCTAAGCTGATGAAAACCTGTCACGAGATCCAACTGAGAGAATACTCTCGCACCACTCAACTGATCAAACAAATCATCTATCCGCGGTAGAGGATACTTGTTCTTCCTCGTCACCTTATTCAACTCGCGGTAGTCTACACACAATCGAAGGGAACCATCGGCCTTGGTAGCAAACACAACTGGTGCTCCCCATTCAGAAACACTCCTTCTGATAAATCCCTTCTTCAAAAGATCGCTGACTTGCACCCCGAGCTCTCGCTGCTCCCTTGGTACCATACGACGAAGTGGCATCACTATAGGTCTGGCATCTTTCACTAAATCAATACGGAACTCAATCTCTTGGTGTGATGGAAGCCCGGTCACTTCTTCGAAGACGTCCGGATACTAGCCAACAACTGGCAAACCTGACAACTCACCATGTGGGATGTCGAGGGAGTTTAGAAAACTATCCATTACCCCATCACTAGGTAGACCACCAAACACTACCCTCTGCCCATCACCCGCTCTAGCTGTCACCAAAAAGCCCTCACAGTCTACAACCACCGCGTATCTTTGGAGCCAATCGACTCCCAAAATAATGCCAAACCCAGTAAAGCCCAAAACAAAGCAATCACAAACAAACATGCATCCATGACTCGATAAGACCATATTACAACAAATCATGCTAAGGTTAGTTGAACCACCAATCGGGTTCGTCACTACTAAAGGTCTGTCGACAATCTCGGGCTCCAATCCCAACCTATCTACCAGGTCACTAGATATGAAAGAACTGGAAGCTCCGGTATCAAACAATACTCGAACAGGAGCATCATAAACAGAAAGCATACCTTGAATAACGACATTCTTTCCCTTCTCCGCCGCAGTTGGGGCATTCGGCGAAGAAGGAATAGCATTAAGGGCATATGCTTTCACCATTTGCTTTTCTCTAGGGGGTTGCGGACACTTGTCCTTCTGATGTCCCACTTGGCCACAGTTGAAGCACTTCCTGTCTGCTGGCTGGCTCGACAATTACTGGCATAATGGCCCTTCTTGCCACAGCTAAAGCACTCAACATCTTTCTTCTTCTTCTAGCCATACTTATTCTGGTTCTGCTTCCTCTTGTTCTGAGAACCATTCTTGCCTCCACCGCTTGCTTGCGGCTTTGGCTCCTCTGCAGATGCGACCTCAGTCTTTGACTTAGGGTAAGGACTCTCTGATCTTAAAGCTTTCCCCATAATCGATTCAAACGTCTCATCGATGTGGTTAATAAGCCTTTCTCCCAAGTATCCATCCAAACCAGTTATGAACTTCTCGTTCTTCTTCTCGGCAGTATCTATTAGGGATAACCATATTTCGACAAAGTGTCGAATTCGGCAATATACTCTGAGACAGCTCTGCCATTTTGCTTAAGTTCCAAGAATCTCTTAAACAACATTGACTTCTGAGCAGCTGGAATGAACTTATCGCTAAAGCGAACCTTAAACTGATCCCAAGTAACCTGATCCTCGGGAGTAGCTGCCTTTATAGCATTCCACCAATTCATTGCCCGTCCTTGCAACTAACGGGATGCTAGCCTTCTCTTCATCGCATCCTCGATACCCAAGTCTTCGAAGGTACGCTCGCAGCTATCCAACCAATCCTGAACATCCATGGCCGATTCTGTTCTGTGGAACGACTTCCCACCAAGACTAGTATAATCATTATTCAGCTTGGCAAAATCGGCCCTAGGCGCCTGCACTATTGGACCATTACCAGCATTGGGAGCTTCCCCCTGAACATCTCTAAGCATCTCCCTCATGAGGTCAGTAAACATCGTCCTCGTCTTGGCAACATTCCCATTATTGGCTCCTCTACCAGTACCCCTTGCGTATCGGCTCATCGTTTAATCTGCACAGAGAAAACGATTAACCATCCTCTTTGTGGTGTCAGTGCAGTGCGATTTCGTCCTTAGCTATACTAACATATATATATATATATAGCTTTTGAAAACCAAAATAATCACAAATACGCGCTCTCATATACGTATTATCTCTCCTTGGTGTCTTTCCCTAGGTTAACTATGCAACCTAGAGCTCTGATACCAAGTGTGACGGCCCGCCCCGCATCAGCCGACATTTCCTCCGAAAGGGCGCTGTACACATGCCCGACTAGCACGGAACGGTCGCCAAAGAAAGAAAAGAAGAGAGTGAACTAATCGAAAACCTATAGAATGTCTCACAGCGCATGGAACAAAATATAATAATAATATACTTGACATAAAATAGGCGAGACAGTGCATAAGCTGATAACTAAAACCAACATCAACATCATCATCAGAGTAGCGGAAATCCAAATACATCTTATTACAACTTTCCAAATTACTGTCTCTAAACAAAAGAAAGAAAGGTACACCACTAATGCCCAAAGTAGTGACCGCAGCAACACAGGGAGAATATCTATATATATGTATCATACGTGGAAGCCTCCTGCTCGCCTTCGGTACAGCTACTTTTGCATAACACCTAACCTGTCTCTAGTCTGCTCGTGAGAGCACCCAGAGTAATAAGAAGAGACATAAAACTCTAGGTCAGACAAAAGTCTGGTATGAGCGATAAGCAGCAAACAGAACAATAACAGGTATACTAAACCATACCTGGACCTGCAACCAAAGAGTTAGCACTACATACCGTACAATACTCTAAGGTGCCACTAAACCTGGTATAATGATAACGGGGGTGGGGGTGTACATGTCATAATGATGGCAAACAAATCAAACATAGCAACCATCCTCACATCTCTCACTTAGTGCGTAAAGCATACGATATCCACCACTTTGATCACTAGACCCATCGAGGTAATGACGGAGTTCGACTTGTACAACTACTGCTACTACCAAGCTTATCCCATGGGATCATGACTAAATCTTTACAAATGACCCCACTTCATTGGTCTATAGCCCCTTTTAGTCGTATCTAGGCCACTGTGGCCCTGAATCCGTTCACGTACCCCCTTTACATAGTGATCCAAAGTTATAGACATCAACAACCCCTTAGCACACGTCCCGCAGCAAAGCCCAACCATGAAGTTCACTCGTTGGTTCCCATCTAGATCCTGAGTACAAACTTCCTACTTGGACTACCTTCGCATCTCGGGTTTTTGGTCTTCACCGGATCGGTTCAGTCCTTCCTTCTCTCTTCAGTTCGGTTCGGTTCGACGCATCCTCGGTTCGTGCTCAACATCTCAGTTCGTGACAAGCACCTTCGGGTCGAATTGGGTCGTGCTCCTCCCACCGGGTCAGTCTTGGTCATCCCATCGGATCGTGGTCTCCGTTCGTGGTGCAAGCAGCTCGAGTCTTCCTCTCCACTTCGGGTCGGATCAGAGACGCATAAGTGGTTCGGGTCGGAGGTCTTCTGGCGGATCAGATCGGGTCATGTGTCCTTCCATCGGATCGTGTCGAGCTCCCTCCATCGGATCGGTCGTGGATGCATACTCGCGGCGGCTCGTGAAGATGTGGCCACAATCGGGTCGGTTCGGTGGGGGTGCGATCCGGTCCGGTTTCCTGCACAATTTTCCTGCGACTTCCAACAACCTGTTTTACGCCATTCGACGGCGTTTTCGACCAATCTAACTATTCTAATCAATCACAAAGCATACCATACAGTTATAGCAACATGTAGAAACGACCAAAAACACCAAAACAACAACCATAGCATGTAAAATGGATCAAAGGTAGCCAAAAACTCATATTTTCCCCTTAAGCATGTTTAGGCATAATTAATGATAGGATTAACAAAACTTGACCAAATTAACCCAAACTTTCTAACAGAGGCCTAAAACATTATTTTCGAATTTATAAATATTTTTCCAAAATTTTATCATGTCTAATTTCGTTAATCTTCACTAATTACCCTGAATTAGCTGTAATTAATGCAAAACCATGCAAATCACTCACCTTTGCCACAAATAAACTTTAAATCTGAAATGATTCTCTGTTTTGGCGCTGTTCCCAAGGCAACACAGCAGCTCTATCTCGATCTCTTTGCTAATCCGCCTCAATTTGATGTTGATTAGGCTAATCCGCAATTAGAAAGTGGTTTGGGGATGTTTTAGATGTTGGAGGCCATGGCTAGGTTAAGAGGAATGAATAGTGACGGCTGAAAAATGAGAAAAAGGTATTCTCCAAACCCTAACAGCCCTTTTAAACTCCTAATCCCGAAATTCCCCTTTGGGCCTAGCTGTTAATCACCCGATTAAGCCCAATTAAGCTGTTTTTCACCATCTGAAACTTGTTTCAGCCATATCTCCCAAACGTTTAGTCCGTTTTGGCTAATGTGACCACTCTACGGAAAGGTAAACCATCATCCGGATCCAATGGAAGTGGTTTCAGGTCAAAATGCATTTTCAGTCAAAAGCTATGGACAAAACAAGATCAGCTAGGGGCAAAACGGTCATTTAAAAATCGGGAAAAATCATGAACATGGGGAATGACCCCAATAGTCGTCTCCCAAAGTTACATGACCATACGACTCTCTATGACAATGAAATAAATATTCTACGATCCTATGATGCGTAGAATGCGGGTCGTTACAGTTACTATAACTTTAATCTAAGCTCAATAAAATTCCTTATGTTATCCAATTCACGCAATGTTACGAATTCAACTCAATTTCGATTATTTCGGAATTTAAATTTATTATTTCACTATTTATATTAATTATTCAAAATAATTGAATTCAAGTCATTTAAATTTCTAAATCACTATTAAATAACTAAATAAATTAATTATATGATTGCTAAAAATTTGGGACGTTACACTTTATACTCTATCTGACTTCCACATCTCATCTCTTTTTCTGTTCTTTGATTCAGTGTATGCATTTGATTTACATCAAGTAGGCATTACCTTACTTAAATGTATTGGCTCTATAATTTGTTGATCTATATGAAAAAAATTGATAATGGAGTAACAGGATGACTGAGCATTTAAAATTAAGCATATCTAATCGCCGAACGTTATGTTGAATATTTTGAAATATAAGACGTCAAAATATAAATAACATATCATTATTGCTACATAGGTTTACATTTCAAAAAAAGTATATTTGATAAAATATATATTTATACTAAAATGTTTCCTTCCTTTTTGTTATAATGGCAGTCTTGGCATAATATATGCTTATATATTGGGTTGGAAAATAAGTTTGAATTGTACTGGATTTTTTGATGCTTCAATATCTGTAAACTTAGTTATCACGAAATTACTTGCCAACTGAACTTAATGGCTACATGGAATTTTCCATAAAACATTAATGCCGATTATAGAATTGATTTGAATGTGGATGGCTGCCCCCATTATGTATTCACATTGTAGAAATCAAATTTGACTAGAAGCTACATTATCAAAGCCATATTTGTTAACAATTCGTATATTAAATATAAAGTATTATGAGCATATTAAACTTATTAAATATTAATCTACCTGAACATGTCTAGACATGCATAACTTTCTATTGCATGCTTATTCCAATAATCTAATACTAGGATCTATTTTTGTATTCAATAATTTTACTTGATTCGTGGATCATTGAGTGTAAGTACAAAGTAACAATCTAATCTAAAATGATTCTATTACGCTTGTTTCATTAAAGGGACCCCTAAAAAGCATAGTTGAACATAAACAAACCATAAATTCAGTTAATCAACTTTTCCCCCTATCATAGTGAATGCTTATGAATAAATAGACCCATTAATTCATATTGCCGTTGTCGTCTTAAGGTCTGTTTTCTCCAAATTGTATTTCTATCATACATTTAGTTAACAATATGCTTTCGATATTCTTTGTTTGATCCCGAAGTTGAAACGATGGGGATGCTAATTAGTTAGTTGAAAAATGCTAGTATAAGCTACTGAATTTTCAACAAACCAGAAGTCCTATCTCTGTCAATGAGAAGTACTACTGAATTTTCAACAACCAGAAGTCCTATCTCTGTCTATGAGAAGCACTATTGAATTTTCAACAACCAGAAGTCCTATTTCTGTCTAAGAAACGTAATATTTCTATTATGAATTTATACTTCTATTTTAAATATATTTCTTATGTCAAAGAACTATATGGAACGCATCATCCTAACATAGCTTGATTATGTTTGTTTGTCAATTTCAGTATACTTCATTTAATGTAATTCTCTTGGTTGCCAACATATAGGTCACACCTTTCTATAATTTCAACATTGATGTAGCTATTGTACTCATTGATTCTCTACGTTCAACCAGTACCATTCATGGATTTTTTTTTTTAAAAGATTATGTGCTCTAATCTGGTGATTAACAACTATAAGAGAAAGATCATAATATATATATATATATATATATATATATATATATATATATATATATATATATATATATATATATATATCATTTATTGACCTTTTTTCCCTAGTCATTCTATTTAATTTGTTACAATTTGGATTTTTAACCCACCACTTTATGTGGTTTATGTTCACTAGGAGTATTTATGGTCCGTATAAATTTGTAATATCTTTGAAAGTTTATCTCTTTCTGTGGCAATATATTATATTGACATTAAATTTTATTTAAAAATAAATTCTATGCCCTAACCCGTGTTGATAATTTTTTCGAACTCTTTGATATTTTGGACTATGGTTTTCAGATCTTCATCTTCCTAATTCTTAGGTTTAGAAAGTTATCAATATTTTAGATCTATTTGTTTCCTACTCATTTTCTTTAATATCTTCTTATCTCATATGCTGTACCAGTTCGGTAATAGTACAAAGGATAAGAATGGCTCTTGCATGAATTCCATTCCACGTATGGTAGCTAGATATAGGCCAACTAAAGCTTTGGAAATTATGGTTTGTACATCAGCTAATTATAATGAGATCAGTTTGTACCCTTTTTAAAAATTTATATGTCGACATAATTTGAAATGAAAGCGAAATTTGTTCAAGATTCAGTATGTGGCTCATATGGTCTTGCTAGGCACAACAAATGTTTGACTAAAATATGAAGAATTATTTGTTTAGAACATTATTCTACATATAATACAATTTTAGATAACAAGTAAGTTGACTTACCCAACTCAAATTATACAGTGCAATTACTTGCCTAAATCAATCTTATAATTACACCTGCTACGTTTATGTTAACTAAATTATATGTTACTTTATTTCAATTGCTACATTTGTGGGTAACAAAACCGCCAGCATAACCTTAAAAGATGTAGTTACTTACTTTCTTCCACCATGGTTCTTGATAAGGAAAATGTTAACTCTATAGTCATAAATGGATTTTTTTTTTTTTTCCTTTTTCTTCCTTTTTAATCCATTGTTCATTTCTGGTGAAGATGTCATATTTCTCCATCAATTATTTCAACAATACTTCATATTATAAATTTTTGTATGATGAATAAGGTAAATGAGTAGTTCACTAACATGGATTTGGAGCATTTAATCATCTCAAATAAGAATGATACGTGAATCATGTCAACTAGAATCGTGTAGGTTCAAGCAAATAGTTTGTCAGATTTCAGTAAGCAAGGAAATCAAGATTGAGCTGAGGCATCTACATGCATTAATTCCGATCTAATTTGAGAACATCTTAATATCTGACCCAGATGCGTAAATTATCTCCTATATCTTAGCATTAAGAAGATACTAATATTTGGGAACATCTTAATATTTGAGGCAAATTATCTCCTATATCTTCCTTGCAATTGTAAGGTTTGTTTATAGACCACCATAATCAACTATAACCGTTAAAGCAATAATTCGGTTACCACTAGTATTACCGTACAACGGTGCGAAAACCGACCGTTAAGTGTATATTATCAAAGAAGAAAATATTTAGAAAAGTGTAAATCAAATCACACTAAGGTTTAAACATATAAACTAGTTTGATAATTAGAAATTATAATTATTGTATTGATATAATTCACGCACATTAAGTACATATATATTATATCAAGAAAGATTAATACACTACAAGAAATAAGCTTTTAGAAGTTCTAAATCATTATTGAATTTAAGAAAATAAAAGGACAAATCAAACAAATATTAGCTTAAAACATATCATCATATTTGTGAATATTTAATCCAAAAACGGAAAATATAAGAATAAGTATAATGAATAAATCAAATATTATTGAATTACATTAATTAAATAAATAACATTACAGTACAACTGACATTAATAATAACTAACTTTGCTGAAATTTTAAAAATAAATAAATAAACTTTGGACTATCATTGTAGATATTTCTTTCAACATGAAGTTTGATTCGATCGAGTAATCAATAACTAATTGAGATACAAAAGTGTGATCTTTAACTCTTTTTTTCCATTCATATACTCAACATAGACAACACAAACATTAAAAGAAAACGAGGGGCCCATACCAATCCATTTGGTTCTTTTTACTCGATTAGTGGTATACAAAAAAGTTGCATACTTACGTAACATTGAGTATTTATCCATACAAAATCATCCACTTCATCTTTTGTATTCATTACTTTTAATGGTAGATATGTCTTATGCGCCTCAGCTCAGTTTGTTTCCAACTTTAGTTCAGACCCAATGTTGATGCTCAAAGTTTAGACCTACATATGCAAACCACATTTTAGTCTTTCTATTGTGGTATAAATATTATAATACAAGCAGAAAATCAGATAAAAATTTAGAGGAAGAAAGTGCATCTTCAAAGTTGTTATCGAAATCGATATCTTCCTTGTCCCCACCCTCTGAAACTTCAGCAACAACAGCTGGACCTCTCTGTCATAAATAATAAATTGTAGATGCGTGAAGAAACAAATTTTTATGTCTTGTACCAATTAATTTCCATAAGAGCAGACAAAAGATAGAGAATAAACAATTAAACATACTGCAGAAGCTCTTCCACTCTCACACACTGCCTTCCAGAAAACTTCCTCTCTTTCGTTGCAGTAAATGCAGATTTTGGCATTAGCCTGCAAATTATAATATAGTCTTCATATACATACTTACATTTTTACCTTTTCTATTAATAAAAGGAACTACTTTCTTATGAGTCAATGGTGACTACTCAAAATAATAAAATTACAATTGGATTTTGCTACTTCATGCATTTCTGTTTTAGTTTAGACTAATACCAAAAATTCCAATAAGCATCGCAATTTATTCATTATTATATCATTTTATTACAATCACTGTAGAACATGATAAATGCACTTCTTTTTCAATTTTCATGCTTTAACTCTTTCCTATCATTAATAAATTTTGGTATAAAAGACATGTATGAGCGATAAAAGGCCGGTAATGAGCGACCCCCTCCCTCCAAAAAAATATTGGTATCACTTCATTTTTTGTATCGATAGCATACAAGCATTGTTTCATATTTTCTTAATTGTGAACCAAGATGTTGCATTATGACTTGTGCTTGGTCATGGAACATGGAAACACAAAACTCGTCAACATGAAATTAGTTTCACATGAAGCATCCACCAAACAGAAAACAGAATCCAAAAAACAAACAAAAAAACAAAACAAAACAAAACCTATTCAGACTTTAAATATCTACTAAATGTTTACAAAGACATATCTGTGGAAAGAGTTGAATAATTATAATAATAACCAACAATATACACTGATGGAAAAAAAACAAAACAAAAATATAACCAAAGGTGTTCTGTTAAAATTTGTGCTACTCAGTGTTAACAAATCCATCTAACTAATGAATCTTCTCTAACAAAATTTCACCAAGTGAAAACAAACACTAAAATCGAATATAGACACAGAAATCCTTTCATCCTAGCTTTGATTTCAAATCAGAACATATTAAAAAAAACAGAATACTTTTATTTCATATGAACGTAAGAAAAGAAGTGACTGTGTGTTTGCAATAGTTTGATTTAGAGATGAGCCCCGTTTATTGGGCCTTATTCTTTTATTTCATATGAACGTTGTTTAAGGGATGTTATCTAATTAACATTACCGTAGGCTTCTTACATATGGTAACTTTTTTTTTTAACAATTTAGGTATTTTACTATATATATCCAAATAAAGCTCTAAGATGGAGAAAACACGACTTGTATATGTTGTATATCTTTGTACCAAAGCGTGTCTATTATATATAACTGGATGAGTTTCTGATGCTACAGTGGAAAAAGCCTCAGAATTTGCAAACCAGAATTTGAACGGAATATCCAAAAAATTTGGAACGGAATCGAAATAGTTGAAACTTTTCAATAGTCGAAACAGAAACGGAAAGCGGAACTTTGAACCTTGCTTTTACCTCGATAATAATGGCTCTAAATTCAAATAGAGGCATGGAGTATTTTAATTAAAAGAAATGGAAACAATATGTTCCAAGCAAAGTTTGATGGATATTATAGTTGATTGCACAGACATTAATTTATGATATAGTATAACATCTTCATAGGAATTTGCACATTTTGGGCTATTAGGAGTTGTGTTAGTGTATTTGGAGATAGCACGATTGTGTCCATTACCAAAATATGGAATCATGTCTAAGAAACAGCGTACATGATATAATTGCAAGCAGAGAAATGTAATTACCATTAACAGAATGGAAAAGATTAATCAAGAAAAATTATTCTTATACTACAACATAATTTTTTTTTCCAGATATGAATAACAATCCTCCAAGCGCTGGTGCTTCCGAACTTGGTAAGTTGTTCCCAAAAAAAAAAAAAAAAAACAACACTCAGAATATAACTGGAAGGGAGTGCTTTGTTAAAATAAAATTTCTTTGGTGAGTATTGTGAAATCCAGAAGAAAATGCATACCTTGACTAGAGAACGTCGTGTTGTGATCATTTGATGAAGAAAAATTTACTACAGGCGTAAATGATAATATTTCATTCTCTTGAGCTTCAGAACTTGGTATTAATGGTGATTTAACTTAGGTTGTGTCACTGTGTTTGTATTAATAGCAGCAAGCATCAACATTAGAGGAAGGCCCTGCATATTAAGCACTCAATGTATAAAGCACTGGGATTGTTTAATTACCTATTGAAATGTCATCCAGATATTAGGAATAATAGAACCTATGTACAAACAACCAAGTAACTGATTACCAAAAAATTCAAAATCAACAGCCTGCATGTAGATATTTGGAAAGTAATGGAAATATGAATTCATTTAATAGATATTATGTATCTCGAAATAACATTAGGACTTTCTAAATATAAGTAATTTTCTACTTAGAAGTCAGAAGTGATCTCGTCAACAGAAAGTTTTTGATAATTGCAAAAGTAAAAGATAATACCTGTTTCATTAATGACTTATTTTGAACGTAATGATGCCTAACTTACTTTGGGTTTTAAGAATATGAAAGGTTAGATGAATTGGTATCATTTAATGCTACGTAATATATAATCCAGTAAATAAAAATGAATTTCAGTGCTCTACAGTAAATGTTGGGTGAAGGTAAGTAAGAGCGTGTAAAGTTAGAAGAAGTAAAAGGAGTAATACATATTTCATCAATGACCTAATTTAGACATAATAATGCCTACCTTACTTTCACTTGTGAGAATATGAAAGGTTAGAAGAGTTAGTATCATTTAATGCTATGTAATATAAAATCTAGAAAATAAAAATGAATTGTAGTACTCTATAAGTACTCCATAGTAAATGTTGGGTGAAGGTAAGCCAGAGCTTATAAATCTTACTGAGTATAGCATCATAAATAAACAGCGACAGATATCACAAAGTATTAAGATCATAGAAAAAATGCACCAAAAAAAGTTATTTTCAGTTGAACAAAAAAGTTATACGTAGCAGTATGCACAATCAAATGATCACAGACATAGATATATGGCCGTAAATAGGCATGTCCATGTAGGGCTGTTACGGTAACGGTAAATTTACCATTACCATACCATTACCGGTCGATCGGTAACTATTTTTGGTTGAAATCGGTATACCAGTTAAAACGGTATGGTAACGGTAAATTTACCATTTTTAACGGTAAATTATCGGTAACATTTCTTCAATACCAGCGGTAACGGTAATTTTACCAGTTAATTCAAAACATAAGTATACTCATCTGATATGCTTTATTACATGCACGTAGAACCAAATAAATAGTTATATTTAGTTTAATAATCAGATGAAATAATTCCAGATACGCTTATTTTCTTTTTCATTTATGTTTTTTATAAACTAACACCACATATAGTATAATAAAACTGCTTGATGTACAAAAAATATATGTTAAGATATAAATTTTGATCGACAAATGGTAATTTACCATTACCAGTGTAACGGTTACCAGATTATCGGTATACCAGTCAGCGGTATACCAGTCGATCGGTAACGGTGACGGTAAGCAATTCTGATTTACCAGTAAAAACGGTACGGTAACGGTATTTGCCAAACGGTAACGGTAACCATTACCATAACAGCCCTATGTCCATGTATAACTAAAGAAAAATAAATCCACTAATCAAGCTAAAACATATAATAAAATAAATTTAAAAACATACACATTGCATATGTGAATAATAAATATGGACTCAAAATTGCACATAAAAAATTCATGTAAAATAACTTAATCAGGGTCTGCAAATAAAACCTAAACACAAGATTGATCCTATGATTATATTAAAAACCGAGGAACCCTGAGATGTTCACCGAATATTTATTTTTGTAATAATTGCTGCTATCATCATGCTAATAAAATAGATGGTCATTGACTGGTCATGAAAAATGACCATAAAAGAAAATAAGAACTACCCAAGCTCAAACAATTGAGCAACACTAACAAATAGAAATACGGACCAAAATAAAGATTATAACCTTAAAAAGGATGGATAATCTGGCTGATAGGAGAAGAATGGTGCTGAATCAACGAACAGAAACATAGGCGTCCTAACAAAGTTACTCCAAGCTAGCTCAGGATAGCTGTCAAAAGAGAAGGGTACGAAAAGCCTGAAAGCTTCCGACTTTTCCATGGCATCAGAGAACCCCTAACCACGGTGATTTTCATTCGCAATTTACCAGCTCGATTAATAATTTGAAATCGGGGTTAATCTGAAGAATTTGTAAAGGAAGGAGAAATAATAGGCATTAGATTCGAAGGGCATGTTAAGAAAATTGAGCATATGCGGAAGCGCAATAAATAGGATCTAGATTTTCCAATTGAACACAAATCTAATATGATAGCAATTATTCTATTACATCAACAAAATAGTAAATGACTATAGCAGAGAAACTAAGAGATACAATATTTATACTGGTTCCACTATCCTCGAGATAGTGTATGTCCAGTCCAACAGAGAGATATTTTATTCCATATGAGAGAATTACAAGAGATTACAAAATAAGAGTTTACATATCCAAACCTCAATCAGGTTTAACAAGAAGAGACACCATTGGGGATCACTGGCTCCAGGCTAGGATGGGTTTACACTAAAGTCTACCTCTCAATATATAGTTAGTGCAAATCTATATGAGTCATCAATTAAATTACCAACATATGGTAATAATATAATGGAGGCAAATTACCATAACAACAAATGTGCAACATAGGAAGTAAATCAATCCGTTTCTTTCGCATAGATGGAAGAAATTAATCCCTTTATTTATTTCTCTACCACCTCATCAAATGCAATCAATGCATTACCATTATAAAAATATTTACTTTCCATTCTTTGCAAATTTGTTCCAATCAATTTGTGATTTTGTATCACCAAATTTAACACTCCACCTTGATGCAAAATCACATATCTCCTGTACCTCACCTTGAGTCTAATTCTCTTCTCATCATAAAACTCTTCAACAGAACTCCACCTTCAATCAAAATATCACAACGAGATACACCAAAAAATGAATATCTACCAAATGGGTTCCAGCAAAGCCACCCCCATCACACAATTGTTAACGAGCTCAAACTACGTCCCCGCCCACCAACAAAATGTTGCTAATATCAAAAAAAAAAGGCAGATTCCAAAGTAATCTCAACACCACCAAGACAAAAAAATTATTCTCTCAATTAAAACCAACCTCGATTTCAGGGCAACGAGATACACCCAGTCGATTTGAAAGGACTACGACCACACCTCAATTACAAACACAACCCACCGCCTGCAAAAGATGCATCTACCACCTGAGCTACACCGTGCATCAACCAACGGTCTAAAAAATGCTTGCAATACCACAAGATCTCCATCGTCTTTGTGGATTTCAAAACTCGACACCCATCTTCCGTTTGACATGATCTCTTCATCTCCGGGATCCTTCGAGCATCATCAACATCTAGACCCTTGTCGATACCATGATCCTCCATCTTAGGACCATAAGAAGTGACCATATTAACCTCTCCACCTTGCTGTGGACTTGGTTCTTCAACCGTCACCCGCCTTCTTCTTTGTCTTCTTCCATCTTCCCTCATCCATATCAGAGGACTTCTTAACAATAAACTCCATATCACGTCAAAGTTCCCAAATTGGAATGCTCTTCACTCTCGACATAATCTCCTCCACCAAAGTCTCCTTTTCCCCAAAATAGTAATAGCATAATCATCACTGAATCTACCAACATTTGTAGAAATAATTGATGCACACATAACCTGGCTCTGATACCAATCTGTTATGAAAATTGAGCATATGCGGAAGCGCAATAAATATGATCTAGATTTGCCAATTGAACACCAATCTAATCTGATAGCAATTATTCTATTATACCAATAAAATAGTAAATAACTATAGCAGAGAAACAAAGAGGCACAATATTTATACTGGTTCCACTATCCTCGAGATAGTGTACGTCCAGTCCAACAGAGAGAGATTTTATGCCACATGAGAGAATTACAAGAGATTACAAAATAAGAGTTTACATATCCAAACCTCAATTAGGTTTAACAAGAAGAGACACCATTGGAGATCACTGGCTCCGGGCCAGGATGGGTTTACACTAAAGTCTACCCCTCAATATATAGCCAGTGAAAATCTATGTGAGTCATCAATTAAATTACCAACATATGATAATAATATAATGGAGGCAAATTACCATAACAACAAATGTGCAAACATAGGAAGTAAATCAATCTGTTTCTTTAGCATAGATGGAAGAAATTAATCCCTTCATTTATTTCTCTACCACCTCGTCAAATGCAATCAATGCATTCCCATTATAAAAATATTTACTTCCATTCTTTGCAAATTTGTTCCAATCAATTTGTGATTTTGTATCACCAACTTTACCAGGGCAAAACACTGGATTTGGACCGGAAACAATATGGAAGAAATATGCTTATCCGTAGAATCGGAGAGAAATGGTGTACGGGAGGAGGATAAACAGGGGTTAGACAGGAAGCAGCAAGCAATGACAGTGGTGGTGAGGCTGAATAAACGAGGGGATTAGGGTTTTAGCACTGAACGTAACGTAGCAGAAAAAAATTAAGGTAATTTGAATGAAACAATTGAAGATGAAGAAACTGATACACAGAATTACAGAGAAAAAAAAGTGGAATGAGTAAGAGTCGGAGAGAGAAAAAATAGGAACAGAAAATGGAGAGAAAGAGGAAGCTTGGAATACGGAAGGAATGCGAGAGAGAAAGAAGCATAATTTTTTGGCTTCAGAGAAATCCATTTAAGCCAATGACAGTAAGCAAACCTCCCCAACGGTCGGTTTGATAAATTTTGAGCTCAAGAATAGGGATGCTGATTGCATTTGGTATTAAAATGGGATACGCAAAGATTAAATGTTAATTGACATTTAATACTGTTTAATTCAAAAAATTTAAAACGGTAAAGCTGAAACAAAAGGGATAAAACAAAAGTTTAGAAATTAAATACTATGATGATTAAATGAGCTGAAGTTTACCAAATATTTAGGAGTCAAAAGAATATTAATGTATTCCGAATTATAACACATAAAACTTTTAAATATTAAGAATAAATTGAATTGAAGAAAAACATTCAAAACTCATCAAGTTTTCCTATCCCGCTATGCATCTCTGTTTGCATTTTCCTGCAGAAGCTCATTGCCTTCTTAGTACTCTGTAGCAGAAATATTAAGATGTTCTCAAATATTAATATTAAGATGTTCTCAAATATCTTAATATTAAGATACAGGAAACCAAGATTGAGCTTAGTTATTGGCTATGTTTATGTACGACCAATATTAACAAATTTTTATTTATTCTCTTTAGAATTTGTGTTGGATTTTAGTTTTTTATTCTTTTTCGTTTGAATTCTTCTTCCAAATTTAAACGTTGAACTATTTAGACCATAGTTATGAGTCCATAATATTTTCTTTTTTAGATGACAAAGAAATTGTTTTCATATGTCAGGACAAGAACATTTGTGATTTTATGTATACAATTTAAATACTTTTGTTATGTTTGTGAGAAAATTAGGTTAGTCACAGCGGAAAATATTGTATATGAGTGATAATGTTAAAAACGTCAATATTTTGTATTGAGCTTAAATATGAGGTAATGGTAACTCTCTCAGTGAAATCTAATTCTCACGATCAACACATGTAAATCTGTACCATACTATTAATGATGAGTTATGTTTTAGTGGCTTATAGGCCTCCTCCAAGCATTCTCTCTCAACATGACACGTTGATTTTAAACTCAAACGTCGTTGTTTTCACTTTTCCAAATCGTGTTTCAAGCCTTATTTTGCATCCATATCTTTATCTGTGCGCTCTCTCCCGAACCTTTGCCTTTCCTTTTCCATGCCGCCTCACGCCATCTTCGTACACAATAAAGACCTAGATGCCCTCACTACCACAATGTGCTTTGCCTCTTCTATCCTTTCCCCCTCCTCCATTCGTAGGCCTAGATTTACATGCTATCACCTTTTCCTTCTTTTTCCCAGCCTTCTCTTTCGATGCTCCATCCATATGGCTTAGTCTGGCATCCATTTTTCTTACTGTGTGAGCGTCGGTTTTTGGCCTGTACATTGACGATTTCATAGTAATATTGGTGAGGATTCTAATCTTAAAATTAGTAGAATAAGAAATTGTTTCAATATTCTGTCTTCATTCATTGTCTTTGCACATTAGCTGGAAATTTGATTTAGAAAATTAATAGAATAAGAATTGTTCAACTTACTATTCTGCCTTTGTTTAATGTATTTCACATAGGAATCTATTTCTAAAAATTAACAGAGTCATCGTTGGTAACCGTTTCATTTTTTATTAAAGAGAAGTTATAAATTGTTTGAAATTGGTGTACAATGGGTGAAATAAGTTTCGTTCGATTTCGCTTTAAGTTGCTATTTCGTAGCTGTATGAATGATTCTTTTACTTTCTTTTTCAGATTTATTTGATGGGTTTCTAAAACGATTTTTTTCTACTTAATATAAGGTTTAATTAAAGTATAGGTTTTATTGATATTTTGCTATGTTTTTTCGTTTAATCAGAAATTTCATTCGGTTAAGCATTTTTGCTTGATGCTTCTCTTTTAACTATAAATTTTGGTGTTTGAGCATAATTAGTGATTCAATTGGATCATTTGTCCTTGACATTAGCATTTTTCGTTCTTTTACTTGTCAGTTAATAGTTCCACCTCATATATAATATAGTGCCTTGCTGTCTATAATGTTATCTAATAGTTTATTACTATCAAGTTATTAAAAAAAATAACGGATATATCAAATTTTTGATATTAAAAAATTCTTTGATAAGCCATCATTAGATTTTTTTTTATTTGCGTTAGAGTTTCAATAAGGATATACATTTTTGCTTTCATTCCTTATAACCTACATTGGTTTGGAAATGTTATACTAATAGAATAATAATGGAAATTGCTTTTGTTCGATCATAATTATTCTACTAAAGAAAGTTCTAAAATTGTTATTTGTATGCTTACTTATATTTCTTCTACCATACATGCCTATAAATGTCATATTCAAATATCTAGCTTCTAAACAGACGTTGAGGTTGGAATCACATTAGCTTTCATATTACTTTCTCACCAGAAGAATTACAACTAACGTGCAAACTTTCTTGTGAAAAACTTATCATATTGGCTAACTAAACTAGATAAGACTTGGTTCATCTGAGGTATAATCATCATCAAGCCGTAACAGTATGTGATTCAAGCTCTTTTAGCGCTTTTGTGGTTTCTTATATATGATTTATGAAAACATGAAAAACATACCATAATTTCAAGGGTCATATGCAAACTTGGAGAACAAGCATTTGTATTTATTTTTTCATTATAATGCATTGTCTTTAGGAACTCAAATACTATTCCTGGGTGGTATTGAGGAAGGGTGGCGCTAGACTTTCATGTTTGCATTACTTGCCAAAAGAAAATTTTGGATAACGGGCGTTACGACGTGAATTTTGCATGTGATCATGACACATGTTTTTCATGTGAATTATAATTTTAAGAACCGTATATGTTTAACGTATTCAAGGGAAAATGACTTTCATGAACATTTAGTTATATCTTTGCATTGAAATCATGTTTAGTTATGTCAAATTTTTATATCTATGTTGCGATATGTAATTTTATTGTGTTTTTTACTGCTCTTATTTAACAAAGATTGATGATGTAGATACTAATGTTTATTTGTCAGATCATATTTTTACACAATATTAAGATTTGGTAATATTTACAGAAATAACATTTGAATTGCAAAAAGGTTTGATTACTCGATTCTACTTTAACTGGTACATAAAGATATCTAACGGTATTTTTGGAACTTCGTTGTCGGAATGAAAAAATAGGTTTCAACTTCTACTATTAATAAAGATTCGACAATAAATATAGGCTGAGCAACGATTCTTCCTTTCAACCATGGGTATTCACCAAAGGCTTTTGTAGTTGGATTACAACTACAGAGTTGAAACTTAGGTTCTAATCAGCATAATTTCCTAAGAGGCTGAGCAACAATCAGATGCTTATAAAATGAAATGGGCTATATAGTGATGGACTATGGATTTTGAAGGAAGATAACTTAGTGGTACAGTGTAAACGAATTCAGTAGGTATGTATTGTTATGGATTTTTGTGCAGTGGAAGTTTGACAAAACACCACAAAAATTTCTGAAATATGAACACATGATATTCCACTTAGCCACTCTCTTTATTGATTCACCAATAAAAATTGTTTACAATCGATCTCAACTATCGTTACAAACAATTACAACTTTAACCAATAACCTTACTGAGAAATGGGTAGAGAATATCTAATGTCTAAATAATTTGAAGGAGAACACTCAATTTGGAATAGCTACAATGATCACTCTTGGTGAATCTCACCCGCACCTAATGAAGATGTTCCCTAGGCCTTTTATAGAGTGAATTACTTCATACCCAAGTAAATTTGGCACCCAAATTATCCTTATATATGTTAAAAACTATTTGGATAAGCACCAATTAATTATAGCCTTCAATTCCAAATATCCCACAAATATAGCAACAAATATTCCACAAAATCTTCATAGATTATTTGTTGCCCAAAATTGTTGTGATTTGTGTATCACAAATTTCAACATGTATTATGTTCAATGAGCGTTTATTGCAGGTCATGCTGGAGATTGAGGTTGGAAACATAGAGACACATCAGGTTTTAATAGAGACGTGGAAATTGGCATATTTGAGCGGAGCTGCTATAATGTTAGTATATCTGATTCAGCCATAGAAGTTTGGGCACATTCAGAGATTCAAATTCAACAGGTTTCAATAAAGGTAACTAAACAAATTTTTTCCATTAAATAAATTTGCACCAAAAAATTGACAGTAATGTGAAAATGGATGACTATTAGAATATTGTTTCCGTACAAATTTGTTACTGAAATTATTACTGCTTTTCATTATCAAATGGATACCTATTAGAATAATGTTTCTAAAGAAATTCGTTATTTTGAATGAATATTTTGTTAGAATATTTAAAATAAAGAATTTTTCAACAGTTCACTGATAAGGAAAATATCGAATGAATATATGAAAATATTCCTATCAAAATGGATTTGAATGAATATGGAAACATTGGCAAAATGTTAGAACAAATAGTTTGCATGCTAAGTCCGAAATTGTTTCTTTCAGTGACGAAGATTGTCCAACGGCCACCACAATCGTTAGTATATGTCAAATGTTATCTTCCTATGGTACCAATCATTAATTTTCCCGTTGGACTTAAAGTTGATATTTCCTTGGTTTCCCTATTTAGTATTAGGCATGAATAAGCATTATTAGTGCTTAATCGAGCACTAACCTGCCTTTACATCAGGTTGCGCTCCACCATTTTGGCCTTTTTTTTTTGCAAAGGAAACAGTTTTAGCTCATACCAGCAACGAAGACTACTGTACCTTTTCCTTTTTTGTTGAACAATTTTACTTATCGTTGGCGGTGCATGGATTCCTACATTGATATTGTTGTCTTACTTTACCTATGTATTAAATACAAGTGGATTGAACTAAGCTCTATTTGTCTCTAACCCAGAATGAAAACTGCTAAATTATTTAATTCCATTTCATGAAAGATGGATACTACTGCTATACCAGTGCCATGCAAACAAGAACTGAGGTAATCGTTCACATCTGATATTTGGGGTGTCTAACACACACACACACACACACACACATATATATATATATATATATATATATATATATATATATATTGTGTGTGTATGTGTGTGTGTGTGTTAATTTTGTCAAAGCATTAAATTTCTCATTTAACTTACATACTCAATTCCTAAAGATACTACAACTTTTTTTATTGTCTATGTGATCAAACTAGAGGTTATCAATGTACACTGATCAATCAACTCAACTTAATATTTGGGGTGTCTAACACACATACACATACAGACATATATACATAAACATACATTTAAATATATATATATATATATATATGTATGTATGTAATGTATGTATGTACGTACACACACATATATGTATGTATGTATGTACGTACGTACGTACATATATGTATATGTACACACACTACAAGAAATTATGCTTTTAGTTACAATATACGGCGGCGTTTGAATACTAAATGCAATTGTTTTGCTGAACACGCTAAAACAGTTGTGTTTCAAATTTAGATATTAGAAGGCGGGATTAATTTTCCCATTACCGCTTGACGACGTGTTATCTAATTTTTGTCCATCTTTAATTTTCCCATTCCCGCTTAACGACGTGATATCTAATTTTTGTTCTTCTTCTCTGTTGTAGCCGTAACGAAAATAATGCCATAAAATTTATTATTTCCTCCCCTCTTCTCAAATTTGTAAAACATCTATTGCCCAGGATCATTACCAACAGAAAACCAGTTTATTACTTATCAATTGCAAAATCGTTGCTTTAACCCAAAAATTATGACTCCAAATCGAATCTTGCTATGTTAGATCGGAATCACCTGGCTTTAAATTGGACCAGAAATGGTTGGGAATTTGTTGGCCATTTGGTAGTGGAGGATGTGGTAGCTTTGTGTTTCGAAAACTCCCCTTTTGTTGTTTCAGCTGCAACTACTATTTCCTTCTTACCATTCATTTTGAAGGGCAGATAATTCTTCCACCCATTTACAAATGGGAAAAATGGCGTGAGGACAAATATAGAAATTACAATTCAATAAAAGAAATTTGCTTTACCTTGATACTCTTTTATAGGCCATATACAACAGTCTTTTAGACCTCTGGAGCAGAAGTTGGGGCCTAGCATGTTCTTCAGTAATAGCACAAGGAAGATTACCTTCAACTGTAGCTTTTGTAATTTCTATGGCTTGCTTGTTCTTTTGAGAAATCAGCTTCGAAAGTTTTCTCTTAGAGCCTTCGGTTGGGGAAATAGATACATTCTATTTCTTTTAAGAAAGAGCCTCTTTGCTGGACTAAGGTAACCTAGATCTTTTTCTAATGATTTTTTTCCTTATCTCGAGAGCCATCTTTCTCAGAAAATGCTGCAGCAAGGAGAAAGATAATGGGGTGAAAACCAGGATCAAGAATAAGACAATAAAAAGAACATATACTAATTTTGTGATAGTGGATCATTTAATTAGTATTTAGTAATTTTTGTTAAGTAATTTAGTAATGATCAACTTCAATACACAACAGCTTATTATATATTTATGTTCAACTTGAGAAAATGAAATGAAATTTATATGTATTGGATACAAACTGAAATTCTTGATTACAATAGTCAATTGTATATGTTCGTCTTGAATAAAAAACATGAATTATTGTTGAAATTCTTGTTAGATGATGCTGAGTTAAAATCCTGTTAAGTCCAATTGTGATTAATGTTTTATTTTGGACGATTGGCATAATTCACGTAATGTATTTTTGCGCTATAAATAGAATGTTGATGGTAGAGCTACCGATGTTGCTCTTGAATTGTCTATTGCTTTAGGGTCACCCTTTACATATGCCACTGTGTTAGAGCAAGAATACAACAGGCGATGTCTTTGGTGAGCGAGGTATTTTGCTAGGTGATGTTCATGCCTAAGGTTGCATGCCTGATATGAAGTAGGAGATAACATGAGTTTCTTTAATACTTTTTTGCTTTTGCATATCTTATTTTCACCTCCACAAAACCTGTTTGCTATAACCATGGTGATTACCTTTTGTACTCCTTTGGTATACACATTTTATTTTCCTGTTGATGACGCGATGAGAAATGATGGTCAAGGGCCTACAATGGTATGATTAATTCATGTCAAAAATTTGAGTTCATTTGTTTATCTGTCTTGGTATAAAAATGATTATATAGAACCAAATAAGTTATTAATTTTTAGAATTTTCCATGGTGAATTTTGATATCTGCTTTTTGATAACAAATGGATCTTGATCAGTAAACATCAACCCTACTACATCTACACCAATAAATATCTTTTCTAATGTCGGCTTTTGCTTTATTTGGAAGACTGGCTTTTCTCATACTTTAGCTTCTTGCATGTATCTCTGTTGTGCCTTGTTGCTTGCTCCAACTAAGTGTAATCCATGTGGATCGAAGCTATAAGATTGGAGGGGTTCCCTGTTAGCTTCCTAGAAACTGCTATGACAACCTTTTTGGATTATCCTTTCTGTTTCATTTTTCAAATTTCGGTGGTTATCTGTGTGATGACTATTAGCTTTATGGAAACGACAATATGTTCCACCTTAACTCCACTCTTCCCTCTTTTCCTTATTAGGCACATTGTATGTTTGCTCGGTTCTGGTCATATCGTAAAACTGACCAGAGATATGGATGGGGGGAGTTATTGTTGTGAAGCTCAATTCCTTTTATCTTTTTGGTAGTAAGTAATATTCTTCTGCTCAATTTTTGTCGCAATTGAGGTAGAAGTTTTCTAACCCTGTACTATGGATTCAACTTCCTCCTTCTGAATATAACAACCAGATCTTTCATAAAATACTTATATGCTATGAAAAGGACCCCTATTGTTCTTTCCCTCATATTTTTTGCTCCTTATATTCAGATGAAAATGTTACTGCACTATACGTTTCTGCATATGCAGGAAATGGAAACAAAAGAAAAAACATAAAATGTTACTGCCCTGTTTGTTTCTGCATATTTCTCCTTCCATCTTCAATTTTTTTGCTTTCCTCCTCCACAAAATACACTTCTCTGTTCTATTGCATTCAAACATTCAATGAGTTAGTTGCTTTCATATTCTAGCCATTTCACAATGATAACAAATCAAATGAAAGGATATGCTTTTCTTGAAAGGTCGATTGGAGTTTTTTTAAGGATAGGTAAACCAAGTAAATAACGAGAAACATATGAAATTTCCAAGTTACAATAAAACATGTGCATATCTTTTTTGTTTTGAGAAGGATGATGTGTGAAAAGAGCATGGAATTTTGTGGTTAGAAAATAGAGTAAGAAAAATGATTTAAGTTACATAAAATGACTTAGGACAATTGATCGAAATTCTAAATGTTAAGAGAGAAAATCATGGGAGCTAGTTGATTACTCTTTTGTACTTGCTTGAATGGGTGAATGCAAATTGAATCTAGATTTAGTATAAATGAGGTATATAAAGTACCAAAGCTCGACTTTGGATTTTAAATACAAGGGTGTAGTCTGCTTCTTTAAAGCTCTCTCTTATTTATAGAATTTTTCTATGAGCTGCTCTCTAACAAAATATAGTACCCACAGTTAGGCCACTTTTTCTCGTGTTGTAACAATGTATTGAAGAAATATCATCTGACCTTTATTGTAGAGCAAGTGTACACAAAATCTGATTTAGGTATTTTTCCTCTTAATTTATTGTATAATCCACAACTTAATTTAAATATCTAAAATTAAGTGATATTCTCTACAAACATCTAATTAACAAACAGTTATCAATATTAAATCTCAATTTGTGCTATTTCTAATGGTATTATATAATAGATAAAATTGAAGAAAATATAGAAAAAATATAAGATTCAAAAGTTCTATATTTTCTTTGAAAATTATATCTTATAAATATGATGTCACGTGTTCACTACAATCTGGGCATATCGATAGGGTGACAGACATAATTGCACACTTTTGATGCTATTGACTTTAAATCTAAGTAATGCAAATGTAGATGCATGTATAAGATAAAATTATAGTAGTTTAAATGTAAGGGCAAGATTCATGTCATGGTAAGAAACGCTAATTTATTTTTCATTGCAGTTAGCTGGATTAGAGCTCAGACACAAAGCTTTGGCATGTTTTCTTCATGGTAAGAAGTTAGCTGCTGGATCCTTGCTAGCAGATACAGATGTTACTTTCTATATGAATCCATTGCATGTTTGTATGCTCTAAGTGCAAATCTGGGTCTTATTTTACATACTTCATATATTTTTCATATGCTCTAAGTGCAAATCTGGGTCTTATTTTACATACTTCATATATTTTTCATATGCTTTAAGTGCATTTAGTAGGTCCGTTTCTTTTTTAAGAACACAGATTAGTAAGCTTGAAATTGTTACTAGTGTATTAATCATTGAGAAAGTGTGCTTTTTTCATGACTTGATTATTTTTCAAACTAAAGGGTACATGATTCGTGGCAAACCAAGAATCAGAATTTGGCTGGACTTCATAAGGAGATTAAAAATCTAAAATATATGTTTGGGAAATTCAAAACTTGAATTGAGGGTAAGTTACAAACTGTATATCATATCTTTGTTATTTAAGGGGATAATTTGGAATTACCTTAGAATCATGTTTTTAATAATTTGATTTGTTGTCTACTAGTAGTACCAGTACTTCATTTATATTATATGACAATTGTCCAATTACTAGCAGGTTTCATAAATGACCAAAGCATGTGCATCCTTATAATATAGCAATAGAATATTTTACTAATCGGATATCTAAATTAAGGAACCTATTAGCAATGTGTAGGATAAAAATGGAGGATTAGTCGTGCCAATTAAGTTAAGAGTAGAGTAGTGAAAATAAATTAATGATTTATCAACAGATCATAATTCTTTGTTGTGTGCAAGAACATTACATGATATTTTATAGACTATTTACACCACTGGTAGTGGACAACCATTAGTGGATTTTTTTTCCTGAGGGTGCTAATAGTGATATAGCTTGGGAACTGCTTCTAAGATATTAGTCATTGAGCCTCAATCATATTTGTAGTATTTGTCATGCATACTAAACCGTAATATATGTTTTATGAAATTAATCAAATGATGACTTAGTTTGTCGTATCACCTTCAGATTATAGTTCTCAGTAGTTCATCATGTTACTGTTCATTTTAACAATGATTATTAGGATATCTTTTAATTTGTAATTATATTTAAATATTTACATTAGGAGGATATGTTTCTATCAAGGCAAAGCGGAGGGAGATGGTAATGATGTGTACAAATTGAAGTTAATAGGAGGTATTTTTTCTCCCAATATACTGCTGCATATTACAGTTTTTTATATACAATTTCCCCTTAAAAATGGTGCAAAGCACAGATTATGACACTCTTCGTAAACATTCTTTACGATGAATTCTGTTTTTCTCTGTCATAATATATGCAGAAAACGCCAAAACTATCTAACATATGTGTAACGCAAAGCTTACCACCAAGCGCTGGTAACTCTAGATCTGTATGGGAATATACAAAATGCCCTTTTTTCCAAGTGTTTATGTTCTCAGCAACTCACGGGGGTAAAAAATAATAATCTGTATGATGGCATCGAAGCAGCTACTTTTTCTCTTTAAGCACCTCCTTTTCTATTTTCTACTTTTCTGCCTATGCATTACGAGTGTTCTCATCCGTACTTTATTGAACTGATTGACAAAAACCACAAGAGTAGATGTCACTTGTTCAAATGGACATCGAGCTGGATCTTCCTCAAAGTATTGTGCTAGGGGATCTAAAATGACCCAAACTCGCCTTTATGGGAAAGTCCGGATTGAGTTGAGAACACGACTAATTAGAACACAAACAGAAGAACATTTCGTTGCTTATTACAACAATTTACATCAGAGTGCAAGATTATAACAGAGTATGAATAAATAATATATAACATAAAATATCAGAGATTTAAATTACATTTAAATACATAGCAGCGGAAAAATAATACATAATACAACTTAACGAAATACACGGATATAGAGCATTTTGAATATAGCTCCAGCTATAAATCAGGATCCTGTAAAAATAAATCTGCAAAACCAAAAGTACTAGCTGTCCATGTGGAAAATTGGGGCACCTGGAGTTTAGGTTAAACAATAAACTCCATGTCAGTCATGTGACTGGTGTGAGAACTAAAACAATTATTCAAAACTTTATTTTAAAGTTAAGTAAATCAAGGGACGATGCCGTATAACATGAAACGGGTTTCCTTCCAAGAGTGCTAGTACATAAAACAAACAGCGCAATGCTAATTAAAGAAAATGAAGCTATTATAAGACTCATGTCCCATCACGCAATGCAACGCAAGCCGGAGGATAGAGTTTTACCTTATAATAGCCAAATAATGCTTGATACGTGAAATTTCGTCTTTTATTATTACTATAACTGAAGAAATCAACTTCAAATATAAATGTATCAATCATAGGCGGCATGGGTACCATCTATCATGTCGCCATACTAGACTCTACAATTAAAACCGAAATGTCACATATTGGAAATTGTATTTCCATCATGAGTCGAGGCCAGGGATGGCTCCTCATCGATTCGAGACACTCTAGCAAACGTCTCAGGATCACACCTATGGGCGACCCATGGATCTTCAGGGCCGGTCCACACATACTTTAGTGGATTGGTTATTCCTGAACACACGTTTCTCGGTCGTATCAGACCTATCCATCGGCTCCTTAGTAACTGATATATCCGAGGTGCCTTACAATCCATCATCCGCATAAGTAAAATAAATAAATGTCTGGGCTCCATACCATGACACCACCCATAGCTAGAAAGAAACGTCGTGCACACCCTACAGTCACGATCCCATTTTTGACTCATACCGAGGTGTAAGACTCGCGAATTAACGCTATACACAAATCTATGCTATATTAAAGACGTGCTTTGATCATCAACCATAAGACTCTGCATTTCAATAGAAGCCTTGATCACTTGCATCTCAGCATGCCACACTGGCAATTCACGCAATGCAACTGATGTCTATCGATATATAACCTCTAAGCTCGTACGTCTCAGAGAAGGGAGTTAAGCAAGAGAATAAATTCTCTACCGCCAAACAGATATATATTTAATAGAGATCAATCAACACAGAATAAAATCCAATGTTGGACACACATCCATTTATAAGTTCGTTCCGGGTCTGAACGAAACCGAACGCACCTTATTCCTCGTCCCATATGTCCAATATAGGAGAGAGGTCCTTGCATATCCGGTCGATCTCTAAGTACGTCTGGATGATCACCACTTATTACCTTGCCTTGGGTGTACAACCCAATCAAGACATCAGTAATCATCCAAACGATGTGAAGACCTCAGGTTTTCAACCACCATCTTCATCGTCGACTTATCGCCGAATCAGTTATTCAGAATGGGTATAAACCTGGCCTTTCCGAATAACTTGTGTATATTATAAACAAGTGCTACACAAACACAACATACGACTCATTCCAATTTAGAATATTCTTTTATTCAAATGTTCACATCATTAGGGAAAGGTTCCCATTAATTTTATCAAAAATAAATTCTTTAAATTTATTCTTTAATCTTCCTTTGAATATCAATTCAAATCAAATTAAGGTTTGTCCAAACAAGTCGAGATTAGCGAACCTTATCGAAGTAATCATTTGTTATATTTCCCAATCCCAACCTATTCATCCCATGGAGCACAACTGGTTATACCCCATATCTAACACCACAGTGTTATCGGTAAATTTGATTACCATTTCACATTCAAATCTAATTAAAGATTTAACTATCGTTTGGAGAAAAATTGGTGATACTCCATTCTCGATAATTTCCCAAATTTGATAATTTAAATCATCACATTTCAATCTAATTAAAGATTCATTAAAACTCCACTTAGATTTAATCTTCCCAAAAATCAATATTAATGATTGTTTAACTTTGGGAAATCAAACATGTCGCATCGATAATCTACATCATAACATTGATTTCTGCCGATATATAACCTCTGAGCTCGTACGTCTCAGAGAAGGGTGTTAAGCAGGAGAATAAATTCTCTGCCACCAAACAGATATATATTTAGCAGATATCAATAATACCGTTCGAAATACAATGTTAGACATGTAATCCTATTTTTAATTGGGTTAAAGAACTAATGTCATTTAAAACGCAGTTCACGATAAACTCAAAATCAAATTTCATTAATTATGGAATCTTCACAGGAAACAGATCAATATATATAATCGATATCAATTTCCGTATCCGACTAATAATATAAATGGAATACGACAAAGCCTTTTAAATTCCATATATATTAACAGTCTTCCTCTACAGAAGCTCACTTCGATTATTACTAAATCGAATTCCATTCAATTCCAATTTAATATATTAAATTGGAAAACTTTACTTTGGAAAATTTCCATTAATCTTAATTAAAAGATTTATAAGTTTCAAATTACATTTCACTGTTAATTTGAGTTAAAGAACGAATGTCATTTAAAACACAGTTCACGATAAACCCAAAATCAACTTTCATTTCAGTTCCAATTAAATGTTAATTAATTGGTAAATTTCTCTAAATCTTAATTAAAAGATTTATTCTTTTCTCAACTGGGTTTAAGAACAGTGTTAATGAAGACGCCATTCACGACAAACCTAAAATCCCATTTGATATTAAATACAAGGCTCATAATAGAAATTATATCGGCTTATATTCAATATCAAATTCTGAAACCAACAAATATCATATTGGAAATAACGATATATATATATATATATATATATATTTCTTCCAAAATTCCATAACAATATCTGTATAATCATCGAATCCAATATTGAAATATTCTGAAGATTATTTCCA
Organism: Allium sativum; assembly: GCA_030737875.1. Lineage (NCBI taxonomy): Eukaryota > Viridiplantae > Streptophyta > Magnoliopsida > Asparagales > Amaryllidaceae > Allium > Allium sativum. The sequence goes on from CM060926.1 coordinate 843,680,429, forward strand.
TTTCAAATCCATTCCAATTTGTTCGTTGGAAATTTCTGGTTATATCAAAACCATTCACAAATCCAATTTATTTTATTTAAAAATTATTGGATTTCAAATCTAGTTAATAACTAGTTCATTTTGATAAAAATATATTTTTATCTTTGTGAACATGGAATTTTTCATTCCAATTCTTTCTAAATCATTTATTATGATTTTACACAAATTATTAATATTTTTAATAATTTTATTAAGCCCCTTCCAGTCGATTTCCAAAAACGGTCATCGAACTGCACTTACAGCGATCTTTTCCAAATTTGATTTGGACATAGTTCCAAATCCAGCCGTTAGATTTCAAATCTCTTATATTCTTGGAAAGCACTTTTTGATACGAACCCAACGGTTCCATTTTTAGGAGAATCCAATGGTCGGATCTCCCGTAGTATCAATTCGAAGTCAATGGTTGAAATTCGCGAATGGCCACGGCGCGGCCCATTCTATTCAGGCCATTATATTATATATATAATATATATTTCATTTATTTCCATTTAAAACGTATTTTATAAATCAATTATAAATTCGTTTTAAAACGATTCTAACTTCATTTCCAATTTTAAATCAAAATTGAATACTTCTTATCATTATATTATTTAAATGATAATATTTTCAATATCATATTTTAAAATCATTTCCTTTTCGATATTCATTATAAAAATGAATAAGATCGATATACATATCGTTCGCGTCAAAATGGCGCATATCTAATCAATACCGCTTCATATATTTTAATATTTTCGTGTCCATCCAAAATCGGACATTAAAATCAGATTTTAATCTTTTATTGAATATTATTTTAAAATATTCGTTCTTTCCGAATTGGAATCAGACACAGTCAATTACCATATAATGTTGTTTATATGGATTTCATACATCATATGTATACAACAACAATGATAAACAACCACCCATCATCCAAAGTGCATTACACAACTGCATAAGCATTACATATAAATAATTAATGCTTACAACAGTCCGTCAACCAATCGATTGACATACAGCTAAACAATCGGGATTAGTGTACGTCAAATATCATCCCAATACCCGTGTGGGGTTCCAACCAACAAATATTGAATATTATTTGTGCACTTGGGCGATGTGTAAAAATTATCGTCCCAATCAATATCAGTTAAATGGGTGTACATAAACAAATCATCCGATTTGTAAATGAATATTTATTTTATTCATATACACGTTAAAAAATACATTTTGAACGATAAAATATTTTATTCAACAAATGAATATTTTATACGGTTCATTTATACAATAAAAATGATTTTTTTTATTATTCTAACATATTTTAGAAAATTTTGGCAGCATAACGGCGCGATACTAGAACCGAATTAAGGTCTAGCCTTATCCCTCGCCTAATACTGGCTCGTGTCATACACAAACCAATTCCAAACAATTCAATTCACATCCTAAATCAAATTCAACCAAATTCTTAATAGGGTTGCCAAACCCTATTTATTAACAATTAATCAAATAAAACAAACAACCAAACATTCATGGTTTTAATCAAAGGTGTCGGATGGTACTAAGCACCGTCTGCATCCTAGTATATATTTAACTGTAAATAAAATTAGAGTGAGAAGTTCTCACCTTTGGTTTCCACTCCGCCGTGTTTTGATTGTCGATCTATATAGCATACCTGTGTTAAAAATAATATTTTTAATCAATCAATAATTATTTCTTAACATGACTATTTTACATATAGTAAACATAAGCTAAAAATCATATTTTTATCTTTGTAAAAATATTTTCATACATACGATAAAAATCCCATTTTTATCTAACCAAAAATATTTCTTTTTTATGATAAAAAACATATTTTTATACAACTAAAAATATATTCTTTTATATGATAAAAATCATATACTTATAACGCTATTGTATATATAAAAATCAAAATTTTACAATGCCATGTATTCATTAAAAATCGTTTTTTTACAGTGCTATGATATATATAAAAATCAAAATTTTCTAATGCCATTCATATAATAAAATTCAAATTTTTATGTTGCTATTATATATATAAAAATCATATTTTTTTTATTTTTCCTAAAAATAATTTCATTTCTACGATAAAAATCATACCTTTATATAATTAAAAATCAAATCTTTATATGATTAAAAATCAAATCTTTATATGATTAAAAATCAATTCTTTATATGATTAAAAATCAAATCTTTGTATTTTAAAAGCTGAAAATAAAATCAATGCTCTTCTTATTTTCAAAGATCTGATTATTTAATAATATAAATAAACTCATTACATAATAATAAATAAATAAGTAAAAACTCACATTTAATTCAATTTTGTTTTTAGAGGAGAAAGGAGCGACTGCGTCAAGGGGGGGTTTCTCCAGCGGCGGCGCACCCAGGGAGGGGCGGCGGTGGGTCTGTGGTGGCGTGGTGGGTAAGGGGGGCGCGGTTTGGATTGAAATAAGTTATATTGAACTGAATTTTATGATATAGTCCCATGTTTTATATAACTTATTTCTTGATATTAAAATACCATGTTCAGCGAAGGTTTGGATTGAATTTGTTTGTGTTGTTATACATTTTATCACAAACAAGGCAAATTTCATACTGTCTTTTATGCAAATACAATCTCTATTGTCTTCAAATCCATTTGCAAATCCATTTGCATAAATGTTTAATTTTTCTGCTGTAAGTTTGAGATGTATTAATATGGCTAATATATCTTACTTTGTTACATTTTCAAAACTACAACTCAAGTAATACTTTGTTTGAAGTTTTTTTCAGTTGGTATTGTAGGGTAAGATATTACTTGATTGAAATTGTGGCTATGGGATAAGATTCTCTTCTTACTATTTCTGTTGTTGCATACATATAATAATTAAGGATTAAACAGACCAAAACAAAAATAATTGTCAAGCAATAATGTAATGTCCCGGAAATTTAGCAATTAAATAATTAATTAATTTAATTATTTTAATATGTTGGTTTGATAATTTAGATGGTTTAAATTCAAATATCGTGAATATTTAAATTAATATAAATAGTAAGATAATAAATTTAATTTATGAAATAATTGAAAATAGTAGAATTGACAATATTATGTGGATTGGATCATTTAAAAAGATTTAACTCAGTTAGAACTGAATTATTATAATGAATTTATTTAATATAATTAAATATTGGTTTCAAATTTGGACAAGATCTTCGAGACTTAGTTATAATTAAATTTTTAGAATTTATTGTAATTTTTATTTTAGAAAATAAGCAATTTTTTATCTGGCGTAATTTACAACCTATATCAGCATTTTGGGATTTCACAAAAATAAGGTATTATTATATTTCTGAGATTGTAGCACAATGCTCGTCTCAACGGTACCTCTATTTTTGTTGATAGCAGTTCAGAAAAATGGACGAAATTTACGCAACCGTAATATTTGCAGAACGTACTTGTAAAAATGTGCTTGGCTAACATACTTATATGATGTGCCACCCTATATGTACAACTAGTCCGGATGCACAGAGAGTTAGCCAACATACAAGTTAATACTTATATATGTCAAATAAGGCAAAGGGGGTAAAACTGATATAAGTTGGTCTAACATTAAATAACGTAAATATGTGGGCGGGAAATAACAGGTTACAGAAACTAAAAGCAGAGATATATGAGTTCTTTTCTTTTCACTGAAGTAAAACACACAGACAAGAAATGAGATGAAGCCGACATACCCTATACATACTAAATAATAGTCTAAAGTTGTACGGTGCCACCCTGTATTTTCAAAGCGTGTAGACAAAAGAAATGTCTAGCCGACCTAGCCTTTCTGACTTTCTCTCCATTGTTCCGAGTCCGAGTTTGGTGACCTCAAATAAGTGAGGTCACCGTGACCTCGGGCTTCCATTGGTGGATATCGGGTGGTCCGTATGAATCCCCAGATCTCCACCAATGGGAGCTTTGGGGTCACTGTGACCTCACTTTTGTGAGGTCAACAAACTCACAGTGCATTGTTCCCTCACATTTTCAATGAACAGAATGTAAAATGAAGTTCCCTAGCCTACCTAACCTATGTGCACAGCTAATATGAATTCCTTGTCGCCAAGATTAACAGCCATGTAGACAAAGTATCTGTAACCCGCAAGTAAAATATGCCTGTATAGTATATATACACGCATCAGTCACACCATTCCCTCATTGGTTTCATTTACTCTTTCCCTGATCATTTTTTGTCCAACAGAAGAAATAATATATACACATTGACTGCATACTTCCCCTTTTACGAAATGAAACTCAACAAGAGAAAAAAAGAAAAGAAAAGCGATAGTGAGATATTTTTGGTGGCAGGCGCATGTTCTGGAAAGGGAGCAGGCAAAAGCTCGAAGTGATGGTGGTGTCACTGTATAAGCATGGAGAAGCCGCTGACACATTTTCTGGTGAAGTGAACATGTGAGTAGGGAGATTGAGCAAGTGTAGTATGCATGTGTAGGAGCCATGAATGTTTGTTGTGTTTGAAAGCAGGAGGGGAGTGGGCGGTAGTGAACTGCGATAGCATGGAGTTGGTACTCGTCCGCAATAATGAAGTTGGCTAGAAGGAGTTTTCAAAGAGGGGAGTTTGGTTTTGTTTCGGGTATGGACCTGGTTAAGGAACAAGGCGGAGGGGGAGGATCACATGCACTGAAATGAACGTGTTGCATGGGTTTGGTTGAGATTCTTGAGAAGCGGTGCGTTTCCGTGTTTACAAATGGGGGAAGACAAGCTATAGTGATGGTGTGGGTTTATAAACATGGCGGTGGGGCATTTTGAAATATGCGAGGCCCAATTTCATTAAAGGTGATTGAAGGAGATTATTAATGTTGACATATTATTTGGTAATTAAGCATATAAAAGTTCAAAACCTTCAGCTGAATTACATGTCATATTTTAGCAATACCTAATCTAAAACACTTACCAAACGTCATGGTATCGTGAAACTTGTGAACCCATTAATTCGTTTATTATAGCAATTTTCCTAATTAATACACCTTTTAGAAAAAGAAGGTAGACACTTTTCTTTTGTTTACAAATAGATGGAACATATACAATTCTAGAATTCATAACCAACCAAATATAACATATTATAGTAGCTAACAAAATTAAATGGGAAAAATATTTATATAACTGATTCATTATTCCAACCACGCAATCAATAGTTATAATACAATAAGCATACAATCAAAATAATAAGTAATTAAATATTAAATAGAAAGGTTGTTTATAATGTTTAACTAAATATATCTAACACCGATTCCCATCTCTATGCAGGTATTACAGTAACTACAAAATTGAACATATACTACTATTTAAATTTATATATGGCATGAGTTATTCTTATGTACCTCAAATAATATAATGCCATGCATATAATTGTATATTTCGTATGTGACGCTATAAATTTGTATAGTGCATTATGTATTTCATTTATGACATTGTATGTTTACATTTCAAAATTTAGCATAATACATGTAATGTCTAGTACTTAACATTCAATAAGCTTGTATAGTTTAATTGATAATACATTCCACAAACTTATGTCCTAAACTTTGTAGTGCCAGTTGCGAAGCCATAAAAATCCATCAAAAATTTAAAACTCGATGCTTCATTGAAAGGAGAATTAATATTTTGTTTAACTACCCTCATTGCTTTTGAAAAGAATTATTAAAGGTTTTTCCTATTTTCATAGATGTGTTTTAATGCACACACAAATCAAAGTGCTAATTTATATAAAGAGTCGGCTTAACCTTTGGAAACATGGACATTTGAATGCTCAAATAAGTAATAAATATGGAACAACCCATATTTGTAGTATAAATTAGTGCTAGTACAGAACAGAAAAATCTATCGTAGCTAATCAAATATCATTAGCAATAAAATATAATTGTGTTCTATATATTACTACTGATAGGTGGTAATATTGTTATGGAGAAGCTTTTATATAAGCACATATCTTTCAAATCTTGTTGTCGAGGCGTAAGCATTCAGATAAAGCATACCTTACGTTTAGTGGTTGGAAGCTAGTGCATCAATGTGAATAAGGATTACCTCAAGTGATTCTCTAAGATTATTAGAGCATGCTCGAAACCCACAATCCCCATATGGCACCATAAAAACAAAGCAAATCAGGTAGAAAATAGTTAAATCAATGAGTTTGTTCAAAGAAAGAGGGAAGAAGAGGTAGTCAGTGGTATGAATCGCTTACGCATATTAATTTCATTATATTACCAAAAGGATAAACGGGTGTAAACAGAAAGGGAAATGAGATTACATAACATAAGGAGTCTAACGTGTGGATAGAGCCAGAACATGGAAGGTTTCCATGGTTTAGGAAGGCATCCTGTAATTGATTTTGTGAGTGGGCAATTGTGTAACTTCAAAAGCTTTAGTTAGGGATATTAGTATTATATATTATAATCCAACAATTTAGCTAGTCTAGCATAGTCACCTTCTGTGATTAACATAGCACATTCAAGTAAGTTACAATTCCTGCATGTCTATTTCGTACAACAGGTATTCAAAGTCACCATCTAAACTTATTGAGTGCAAGAAAAACAAAAGGATAATTTAAATGAAGTAAATTTTTATTTACACATAGTCAGGGAACTCTAATTGATGCAGCATTGAATACTCCAGTGTAAGTCACATAATCGTTGCTTACATTCACAGTCTCCCACCATGAAACATGCATTTCTTATGAGCTAAAAAAAAACAATATTATTACTGGGCAATTGAGCAAGAAAAAACTTATAAGAAGAAACCAAAATAACTGTCACATTGTTCTGTGTTCCAGTGTCTAGTAGCAAGAAAATATTACTTGTTGATAAAATTAAGTAATGGATAATATACATGAAAGCAAACTTAGTCAATCTAAGAAATGAAATTCAACTAAAATATCATTAAGAGCATGCTTGGGACATATGAACAGTAACTTTCTATATACAGCAGTTTCTAAACTATTCAAATGTGTTTTAATGCACACACAAATCAAAGTGCTAATTTATATAAATAGTCGGCTTAACCTTTGGAAACATGGACATTCGAATGCTCAAATAAGTAATAAATACGGAACAACCCATATTTGTAGTATGAATTAGTGCTGTACAGAACAGAAAAATCTATCGTAGCTAATCAAATATCATTAGCATTAAAATATAATTGTGTTCTATACATTACTACTGATAGGTGGTAATATTGTTATGGAGCAGCTTTTATATAAGCACATATCTTTCAAATCTTGTTGTCGAGGCGTAAGCATTCAAATAAAGCATACCTTATGTTTAGTGGTTGGAAGCTAGTGCATCAACGTGAATAAGGATTACCTCAAGTGATTCTCTAAGATTATTAGAGCATGCTCGAAACCCACAATCCCCATATGGCACCATAAAAACAAAGCAAATCAGGTAGAAAATAGTTAAATCAATGAGTTTGTTCAAAGAAAGAGGGAAGAAGAGGTAGTCAGTGGTATGAATCGCTTAGGCATATTAATGTCATTATATTACCAAAAGGATAAACGGATAAAGAGTCGGCTTAACCCTTGGAAACATGGACATTCGAATGCTCAAATAAGTAATAAATATGGAACAACCCATGTTTGTAGTATAAATTAGTGCTAGTACAGAACAGAAAAATCTATCGTAGCTAATCAAATATCATTAGCATTAAAATATAATTGTGTTCTATACATTACTACTGATAGGTGGTAATATTGTTATGGAGAAGCTTTTATATAAGCACATATCTTTCAAATCTTGTTGTCGAGGCGTAAGCATTCAAATAAAGCATACCTTATGTTTAGTGGTTGGAACCTAGTGCATCGACGTGAATAAGGATTACCTCAAGTGATTCTCTAAGATTATTAGAGCATGCTCGAAACCCACAATCCCCATATGGCACCATAAAAACAAAGCAAATCAGGTAGAAAACAGTTAAATCAATGAGTTTGTTCAAAGAAAGAGGGAAGAAGAGGTAGTCAGTGGTATGAATCGCTTAGGCATATTAATTTCATTATATTACCAAAAGGATAAACGGGTGTAAACAGAAAGGGAAATGAGATTACAAAATATAAGGAGTCTAACGTGTGGATACAACCAGAACATGGAAGGTTTCCATGGTTTAGGAAGGCATCCTGTAATTGATTTTGTGAGTGGGCAATTGTGTAACTTCAAAAGCTTTAGTTAGGGATATTAGTATTATATATTATAATCCAACAATGTAGCTAGTCTAGCATAGTTACCCTCTGTGATTAACATAGCACATTCAAGTAAGTTACAATTCCTGCATGTCTATTTCGTACAACAGGTACTCAAAGTCACCATCTAAACTTATTGAGTGCAAGAGAAATAAAAGGATAATTTAAATGAAGTAAATTTTTATTTACACATAGTCAGGGAACTCTAATTGATGCAGCATTGAATACTCCAGTGTAAGTCACATAATCGTTGCTTACATTCACAGTCTCCCACCATGAAACATGCATTTCTTATGAGCTAAAAAAACAATATTATTGCTGGGCAATTGAGCAAGAAAAAACTTATAAGAAGAAACCAAAATAATTGTCACATTGTTCTGTGTTCCAGTGTCTAGTAGCAAGAAAATATTATTTGTTGATAAAATTAAGTAACAAATAATATACATGAAAGCAAACTTAGTCAATCTAAGAAATGAAATCCAACTAAAATATCATTAAGAGCATGCTTGGGACATATGAATAGTAACTTTCTATATACAGCAGTTTCTAAACTACTCAAATGTGTTTTAATGCACACACAAATCAAAGTGCTAATTTATATAAATAGCCGGCTTAACCTTTGGAAACATGGACATTCGAATGCTCAAATAAGTAATAAATATGGAACAACCCATATTTGTAGTATGAATTAGTGCTGTACAGAACAGAAAAATCTATCGTAGCTAATCAAATATCATTAGCATTAAAATATAATTGTGTTCTATACATTACTACTGATAGGTGGTAATATTGTTATGGAGCAGCTTTTATATAAGCACATATCTTTCAAATCTTGCTGTCGAGGCGTAAGCATTCAAATAAAGCATACCTTATGTTTAGTGGTTGGAAGCTAGTGCATCAACGTGAATAAGGATTACCTCAAGTGATTCTCTAAGATTATTAGAGCATGCTCGAAACCCACAATCCCCATATGGCACCATAAAAACAAAGCAAATCAGGTAGAAAATAGTTAAATCAATGAGTTTGTTCAAAGAAAGAGGGAAGAAGAGGTAGTCAGTGGTATGAATCGCTTAGGCATATTAATTTCATTATATTACCAAAAGGATAAACGGATAAAGAGTCGGCTTAACCCTTGGAAACATGGACATTCGAATGCTCAAATAAGTAATAAATATGGAACAACCCATATTTGTAGTATTAATTAGTTCTAGTACAGAACAGAAAAATCTATCGTAGCTAATCAAATATCATTAGCATTAAAATATAATTGTGTTCTATACATTACTACTGATAGGTGGTAATATTGTTATGGAGAAGCTTTTATATAAGCACATATCTTTCAAATCTTGTTGTCGAGGCGTAAGCATTCAAATAAAGCATACCTTATGTTTAGTGGTTGGAACCTAGTGCATCAACGTGAATAAGGATTACCTCAAGTGATTCTCTAAGATTATTAGAGCATGCTCGAAACCCACAATCCCCATATGGCACCATAAAAACAAAGCAAATCAGGTAGAAAATAGTTAAATCAATGAGTTTGTTCAAAGAAAGAGGGAAGAAGAGGTAGTCAGTGGTATGAATCGCTTAGGCATATTAATTTCATTATATTACCAAAAGGATAAACAGGTGTAAACAGAAAGGGAAATGAGATTACATAATATAAGGAGTCTAACGTGTGGATACAGCCAGAACATGGAAGGTTTCCATGGTTTAGGAAGGCATCCTGTAATTGATTTTGTGAGTGGGCAATTGTGTAACTTCAAAAGCTTTAGTTAGGGATATTAGTATTATATATTATAATCCAACAATGTAGCTAGTCTAGCATAGTTACCCTCTGTGATTAACATAGCACATTCAAGTAAGTTACAATTCCTGCATGTCTATTTCGTACATCAGGTACTCAAAGTCACCATCTAAACTTATTGAGTGCAAGAGAAAAAAAGGATAATTTAAATGAAGTAAATTTTTATTTACACATAGTCAGGGAACTCTAATTGATGCAGCATTGAATACTCCAGTGTAAGTCACATAATCGTTGCTTACATTCACAGTCTCCCACCATGAAACATGCATTTCTTATGAGCTAAAAAAACAATATTATTGCTGGGCAATTGAGCAAGAAAAAACTTATAAGAAGAAACCAAAATAACTGTCACATTGTTCTGTGTTCCAGTGTCTAGTAGCAAGAAAATATTATTTGTTGATAAAATTAAGTAACAAATAATATACATGAAAGCAAACTTAGTCAATCTAAGAAATGAAATCCAACTAAAATATCATTAAGAGCTTGCTTGGGACATATGAACAGTAACTTGCTATATACAGCAGTTTCTAAACTATTCAAATGTAAAAAACAAAATGGAAACAAAAAAGTTACTGATTACGTTTTAGTACTCTTAAATCCATGTATTCATCCATAACGTACATACTTGGTTTCCTCAGGAGATTCATGCGTAAGCAATCCAAATCTAAAATACAAATATTCTCCAAAATCAAAAGATTTAAAGTGGTTGAGAAATAATAGTTGAAAAACCAGCAAATTAGGAACTGAAACCAATGAAATGAGGAATCACCATTTTCTAAATTAATCAACCAATACCGATAATCCAACAGTAAGGATAACTGAGAATAGACCATGATTTTTGGTTTGTATCAAAATCGAATTTGAAATATATGAAGAGGAATGATCGATGTTTTTAAACTATCAATTGTAAGAAACAAAATGCAAACCAAAATCTTACTGATTACGTTGTAGCACTTTTAAATCCATGTATTCAACCATAACGTAACTTGATTTCATCAGAAGATTCATGCGCTCATACAGATATAGCCGATCCAAATCTAGAATACAAATATTTTCTAAAATCAAAAGATATATAGTGGTTGAGAAGTATTATCGTGTATTTACCTGAAATGAAATAAGAAACTTGGATCGATCTTCAAATGAGTCGATTGACCATGGAAGGCACACAGAATTAGGATAAGGTTTATTAGCAGAAAAGTTGTGAGTTCGTCTCTTTGTTCTTCGTGGTATCGGCGGCGACAATAGAGAAACACATATAGGTTTCTCCCCCTATCCAGTATTTCACATGGTTTGCGGTTAGGGATTCGATTTGTTTAATTAAGGACAATATGTTGTGCAGAAAAAAATAATCGGGATACCAATTTTTCCACTCCAGATCCAGCCATGCATCCTCTTTCAGTGTGGGAAGCACTGTTAACAGCCGACACAACGATGTCCTAACATTTGAAGTAGGCAGGTGTAAAAATCGGAAACCAGAGTCGGCTGACATTTCCTCGTCAACAGTGTTCTAACATTAACCAAATCATTAGGACACGTAAAGCAAAATACGATGAAAGTGTAAAGGTGTACAAATATCGTTACCAACCTATGATGAAGGGATGTATTTTGTGCACCGTCCTCAGTCATTGCAGTCTGCGACCGTGGATCATATTAGGAGTTTCATTTGACCCAAACCAATAGTCGTCGAGGGAAGTAGGAAGCAAAAGTTATCAAATCACACACGATTGCATATCAAATGAACTTGTTAATGGAAAATGGCGGGAATTTGTTGCGATTGGGAATAAGATGGCGGAAAAGAAGCAGTTGGGTTGGTGGATGGGTTAAAACCAAACGATGGATTGGGGAGTCAGTGGGGGTAGAAGCTCGGGGGGGGGGGGGGGGAGGGAATAGTGAAGAAGAGGAGGGAATGAGCACTTGATGGGGAAAGGGAAAGAACATCGTGTACAAAGCGAAGAACGCACATAAAGAAGTTTTTATGCCACATAAAAAGTGGGTTGACCGATTCTTGCGGGAAGAGAATAAGGGGATGGGAATGCGTGGGTTAGGCGAGTGGATGGGAAGTTATAAAAAAAATGCTGAAGGGGTCGAAATTCCAGTATTTCGAAATAGGAAGAAGTGAAACGTGCCATATCAGCAGTTCAATTTTTGTGCTATTATGTTTAAGTAATAGATTAATTACTTTAGATTAAATTAATGATGTTTAATTCATATATAAATTTCAATGGTGATAATATTTTCATACGGTCACAGTATTCGATAAAATAAGTGCCATTGGGATCGTATCAAATAATACTACGTGATCAAACGGATCTGGTATTATTTATAGCTCGTTGGAATCTCGGAGAAGATTAAACGCCGTTTCGATTAACTTGTAAATTAATCGTGATTCAACGACTAATAAACAAGGTGAGTAAACTCACTAACTCTGTCTAGTTCTATAATTTTAAACGATATTTAATATTAATAAATGACGATTGGATGTTGTGTGATGGTTGTTTGGAGGAATTGCATATAAATAATTGGTTGAAATTACAGATACAGTTATATTAAAACATTTGTTAAATATTGGTCTTATTTATTTTGAATATGTCATATTGACATAGAAGTGATGTTGTTTATGTTGACTAACATCTGTGGATCCAGGGAAACAGGTTGGAGAAATCAAACTAGGTTCCTCAACAATTATATTGTTGTTTTTCATATATTACATTACATGATGTGATAAATAATCTATTACTGATTATTTTTTGTTTGAAATATGGGTTTACACTGGCCCTGAAATAATTGGTATTTAAATACCGTAAAACTTTTGGGAAAAGAATTTGAGTTTAAAAAGGGAAAATCTATTATTTATTATTATTTTTAATAATAGAAATCGAATCTGGGTTAGATTGGAATAAAATGACTTGTTTTAATTATATAAAACAAGCAGTTGGTTTAAATGATGTTTATAATGAAATGAAATAATTATCCTTGGAAATTTGGGAAATATGAATTCAAGAATATATTTTAAAGTGGGAAATGGGGAATCATTTCAAAAAAACCGATGAAATCATTTTGATATTTGAAATACAAATAGAATTTAAAAATCCATAATAGTTATAATTGGATTTCGACTTGCCGAATTGTATAATCTGTTTTTAGAAGTTATATATATCTTTGATAAGATAATTATAGTTGGTTTGAAACCCATAATTTATAATCAAATAGGAAGTGGAAATTAAGTTATAAACTAGAATTATAGTTAAGAAGGAGTGGATTTGAAAACATAGTTTATGGAGTAAAGTTGGAATATAAATTTAGGGAATAACTCGATTGATGGAACTGTAACCTATAATGGTAGTTGTAAATGAACTCAAGATTTATTTGATTAACGAGTCCATATTTCTATAAAAATATAATATTCACATTTTAAAGTGAAAATGTTTTAGAGGCAAACAGTTTGCAGATTAAAATCAGTATAATGGTAATTGGAAATATTTGTCCAATATAAATACTGTATATTTTCTAAAGTGCAGAAAATAAGGAATGTGAAAAAGATGGAAATGTTTTCCAAAAATTAATCATATATATTCGCCATAATATGGAAAATAAATAATTTATAATATTTGAGAATATTTTCCCAAGTATATGAGAGGCCAAACGAGTTATGAAACTTCTGGGAAGGATAAGAAAATGGGAAATGGCAATTTAATAAGAAACTGAATAAAAGGAGCCAGTGATTGTTTGATGGATGTTGTTTTCCTTTGATAGTTAAATCACCGGCTATTGAAGATTTTTGACCGTCGTTGTCAATACGGAGAGAACCGTTGGATTTATTATCCAAAAACCACTCCGTATATGCATAAGTGTTGCGAATTAGATTATGTTGAAGAAAATTGAAGACGGAGTGAAATGCAAGGGTCGTTCTATTTCAGAATAGAGTTTTCCATTTGTCCAGTCCGAGGACAACTTGTATGGACGAATATCTGACAGTGTGTTCTTAACGGATCACATAAGACGATCTTTTCAAGATATTACGTCTAGTGGCGGAGGAATTCGTTTCTCTTAGCTTTTATACCCGTAATATTTTTGGGAAGATCACCTACTGATTTGGTGGGTTTGACGAAGTGACATTCAAAGTGTATGGTGGCCAGATGTTTTGAAAAATAAACGTAGCCTCAAGCCTCACAACCGGGGAATGACAAAAATCAGGCAGGCAGCATGGCTAGGCGGGTCATAAACAAGCAAGGTATATTTGTCACCGATCTAGAGAAAAATCATTATTTATTCTTCTTTCGATTCTGTATCTTACGGATTACGGTTGGACGGCCGACAACCGTGGGTGACAATATATTCGCTACATTCAAGCTAAATGAGTAGGCGGTCATGTGTGGCCGGGTTGTAAGACGTTCTTGTTGAACCCCAGTGTACCCCCTCTAGAGTACACTGATCGGGAGGTGGTCCCATTCCTTGTCATAGTTGGAATCCAATCTCCAATAAGCGCCCTACGGTATTTGATTTTATATTATATATATATATAGCGTGAGATGCAAGCGTTCTACTATTTGGTTATTTATTTGATTAGACATTATTATAATACCAATGGATTTTGATATCAAAAATGTTTTGGGTTATAGTAAGGTAAAAACCGTCCATGTTTATGTGTGGGCTGGTCTTACTATTATCTTTTTCTTTCAAAAGGATTTTCAAAGTTAAACGATATGGTTGGAGTTTACTCACACCAGTCCCATGACTGACCTAGAGTTTATTTTGTTTGTGTTTTCCTAAACTCTTGGGTGCCCAAATTTGTATGGGCAGACAAGTGTTTCAGGATTTCATAGATACACTTGAAGGAGCTTGAAGCAGAAGGCTTCATCGTTAGTTATTTAGAGTTATTTCCGCTGTGATACATATGATTTACTCTGATATGGTATGTATATACAATACATATTTGTATTTCAAAGTTATGATATATAATATTTTATTTTATTCGTTCCGCTGTGAGATTCATATTTACTCTGGTTCTGTTCTGTTGTATTCTTCTTCTATTCTAACTTTCTTTCTCTTAATTTCTCAACTTCTAACTTCTTACTATTAATGACCCAGTATTTTCGATAATTGAATAGTCAACACGGTGTTGTATGTTGATTTTCGAGGTTGAAAATTTACGGTCCATTATAGTGGTATCAGAGCGAGGGTTAAGTGATTACCTTGGCTCTGTGGCGTAACTCAATAGAGATGAGGTTGGTAATACCCTAGATTGAGTTTGAGTATATATATGAGCGCGTATTTGTTAATTGATATAAAAACTGTTTTATATTGTGGTTATTGGTTTGTTGAGTGGTTTATGAATTATGGTCGATACAGTAATGCAAATTGTATCAATAGGTGTTTCTAAACTCTTGAACAGAGTTATTTGACAAAATATTGTTTTTAAAGCTGGGTAAATGAAATAATTTTACCTAAAATTATATTTTGATATAAAAGAAGTATGTATCTTGAAATTATTATAGTATATTGGATGTGTTGATCGTTATTATAATCGAATAAGATTATAATTGAGTTGGTTATGTAATTAATCCATCAGAATTCATATAAGTATAATATATAAAATCAGATGGATTAAATCTAAATTTAAATTAGATTTGAAAGTTCAAACCTTGGAAATTTGGAAAAGGTTTGAAAATGAATTTGGATTGAATATATGGAAAATTTAAAATCCTGGGTGGATTTAGAAATATTTTCCAAGTATTGTAAAATATATTTTAATGTAATTTCAAAATGAAAGTGTTTGGAAATAAGTTTTGAAAGTGAAATAGTATTAAACTCAGTTCGGTTGCTGGAAAATAATACCGATGATCGATCGCGACATCATCAGTGTTCATTTTCGAGTTTCTAAGTGACGGATTACTACCAAAGATTTTGTTTTGAATTGTTTTGAGAAAACAATTTGTCCTAAAATTCCAATATTTTGAATTGCTATTTTATATAAAAATATATTTGATTATTTCAAATTAATTTGAAATAAAACCCAGGAATTTGAATTTGGAAATTTAAAATTTTTATTTATGAAGTGAAATAAATTGAAACAGCAAATAGTGCATAAATAAGTTAGAATTTAACTTAAACCAAGTAAAATAAAATTGGATTGGATCAGAAATAATTTGGAATGGAATTGGATTATGAGTAAGAGTTTGGAATTGAGATTGGAACTTGAATTTGGAAATGGAATTTGGCTTGGTAAAAGCGAATGATTGATTTGTGGATGAATTGATTGGAGATCAATTGGAATTTTAGAGTATATGCTGAACTGGTAGCAAAAGATAGAGTGATATGGCCGACAAAAGGTACGAGTTTATATTTTATTAAGTACGAGTTTTGTGGGATGTTTGTCAAGCCGCTTGACTTTTTATTTCCTTTTGGATTGGAGAACCCCCAGAGAGGCAAGTTGTAGTTGTACCGATTGATCCATACAAAGGAGATGCTGGCGGATTTTTCAGAAATTTAAAGTGTTATAAAAATTTCAGAATTATTGGAAATTTTCGTTAGTGAAAAAAAATGAATTAATATTTTAATCGAAGTTGATTGATTCATTTGAAACTCAAGTTAACAAGTAGAACATATGATTTTTAACCAAATCATAAGGATTGCAACATTTTTATTACCTTAATAATTTCGAGGATGAAATTCTTTTAAGGGGGGAAGGAATGTAATGTCCCGGAAAATTTAGCAATTAAATAATTAATTTATTTAATTATTTTAGTATGTTGGTTTGATAATTTAGATGGTTTAAATTCAAATACAATGAATATTTAAATTAGTATAAATAGTAAGATAATAAATTTAATTTTCGAAATATTCGAAAATAGTAGAGTTGGCAATATTATGTGGATTGGATCATTCAAAAAGATTTAACTCAGTTAGAAATGAATTATTATAATGAATTTATTTAATATAATTAAATATTGGTTTCAAATTTGGACAAGATCTTTGAGACGTAGTTATAATTTAATTTTTAGAATTTTACTGTAATTTTTATTTTAGAAAATAAGCAACTTTTTATCTGGCGTATTTTACACAGCATATCAGCATTTTGGGGTTTCACAAAAATAAGATATTATTATATTTCTAAGATTATAGCACAATGCTCGTCTCAACGGTGCCTCTATTTTTATTGATAGCAGTTCAGAAAAACGGATGAAATTTACGCAACCGTAATATTTGCAAAACGTACTTATAAAAATGTGCTTGGCTAACTTAATTATATGCTTTGCCACCCTATATGCACAACTGGTCCGGATGCATGGAGAGTTAACCAACATACAAGTTAATATTTATATATGTCAAATGAGGTAAAGGGGATAAAACTGATATAAGTTGGTCTAACACTACACAACGTAAATACGTGGGCGGGCAGTAACAGGCTACAGAAACTAAAAGCAGAGATACATGAATTCTTTTCTTTTCACTGAAGTAATACACACAAACAAGAAATGAGGTGAAGCCGACATACCCTATATACTAAATAATAGTCTAAAGTTGTACGGTTCCACCCTGTATTTTCAAAGCTTGTAGACAAAAGAAATGTCTAGCTGACCTACCCTTTCTAATTTTCTCTCCATTGTTCCCTCGCATTTTCAATGAACAGACTATAAAATGAAATTCCCTAGCCTACCTAACGTATGTCCACAGCTAATATGAATTCCTTGTCACCAAGATTAATAGCCGTGTAGTCAAAGTATCTGTAACCCGCAAGTAAAATACGCCTATATATACATGCGTCACTCACACCATTCCCTCATTTGTTTCATTTACTCTTTACCTCGTTTTTCGTCCAACAGAAGAAATATATATATATATAACACACACACACACGTCGACCACATACTTCCCCTTTTACGAAATGAAACTCAACGAGAGAAAAAAAAGTGATAGCGAGATATTTTTGGTGGTAGGCGCATGTTCTGGATAGGGAGCAGGCAAGCTCGAAGTGACGGTGGTGTCAATGTATAAGCATGGAGAAGCCGCTGACACATTTTCCGGTGAAGTGAACACGTGAGTAGGGAGATTGAGCAAGTGTAGTATGCATGTGTAGGAGCCATGAACGATTGCTGTGTTCGAAAGTAGGAGGGGCGTGGGCGGTAGTGAACTCACTACTAGAAAGGCAACGATTAGCGACGGGACTGTGCGAAGGTTAGCGACGGCTAAAAAAGCGGCCGTAGCTAGCCGTCGCATAATTTCCTGATATCAAACAAAACCCGTAACCTTTCTTCCCCAAATCGACACAGCTAAAAAAAAAAAAAAAAAGATTTGTCGTCGCCCCTACCATTGCTGTTTCGATTCCACCTATTTTCCCCTCCAAATCACTCTTCTAAGCTTCCTAATCTCTTCAGGTATGTCCTCTAACCCTAATTTATGTTTAATTAGGTTTAATTTTCATGTTTATATGGATTTGTAAATCGATTGTTTATGAATATGAAATTGGTTGCCTTGTTAGATGAATTTAATGTTGATTGTGTTTTAGGTTGATTTGAGAATCAATGTAATTGATTTGGAGATTGGAAACAATGATTATCACATATGTAATTGATTTAGGAGCATGAAAACGATGATTATCACATATGCAATTGGGTTTATGTTGATTGTGTTGTAGGTTGATTTGAGAAAGCAACTATATATAGGGTTTTTTGAAGTTTAATGCGCACCTATTTGTGAAGCGCAAAAATAGAAAAAAGCATAAACAAGCCCGAAGCGCAAAAAGCGCGCTTTTTTCATTTGAATTGTTTTTTTGGTTTAAACTTAATTTGAATGTTTTTTTTGACTACTTATGTGGTGAACCCCTTAGATAAATTTTGCCCCGTCCGTCGAGTGTTGTATATGATCGTTATATGGGTATTCGTTTTTACACAAAACGGAAATTTATATTCATCTGATACAATATTCGTTGGATTTGTCCTAGTATTGGACAAGTTACAAATATAATAACGTAAGCATATTTTATAAGTCATTTCAGTTTAAACGGTTAACAAAGTTTCGATGGCACTTCCTATTTGTTCCCTGTGTATACGCATCTGTGTACGATACAGGGACCAAAGGGAGGTGCTGCCGAAATTTTGTTGAACCGTTTAAACTGAAATGATTTATAAAATATGCTTACGTTATTATATTTGTAATGGGAAGTAGGTAGACCGGCCGTCAAAGTAAAAAAGAAATAAACATAAAATTCGAAAACATGCAATAGTTATAGATGAAATTTTACAAGATTTTAAATAGTATAAAGTGTTACATTCGATCGAACTTTCTAACATATTTGTCGCAAATCAGGAAAATGTTCGATTATTTTCGTAATCGCAGTTGGATGTATCAACCCCGAACCGGTAAGAAAGGGTCGATAAAGGAACATTTTTGTAATGGAGTCCAAGAATTTATTAGATTCGCTAAATCTAACAATCGGAGTAATGTAGACATTCGTTGTCCGTGTAGTAAGTGTAGACATCTGAAACATTGGAAGCCAGATGTAGTAGAAGTGCATCTGTATAAATTTGGTTTTGTGTCGAATTATCACTTATGGGATCGTCATGGAGAACTTGTTCAACCTACGTCTAACCCTGTAGCGGTAGAGGACGATAGTACAATGATGAACGATAATACAGTGACGAATCCGATAGAAAATATGGTGCAAGATGCTGCACGATCAATGTTTCCTAACATTGAGCAAAGCGACGATGAGACTGGAAATGTTGAAGAGCCAACGGCGGAAGCAAATTTTTTTTATGAGTTATTGAATTCTGCTAAGAGGCCGTTGTGGGAAGGGTGTACAAGCGGAACCGAGTCGTCTGTAACCGCCGAATTTATCACTTTGAAATCAAAATTCAATCGAGGAGTACATCTCAGCCAACTCCTTCACCATCTCCTGGAGCAGGATCAGGATCAGGATCTGGTCCGAGCGGTTCAGGGGCAGATCTTCGTCGACCTGTGGAGATTGTTCCGAAGAGTGGCGGGTAAATGTTCAAATTTATTTCAATGTACATTATTTAAAATATTATGAAATGATTATATTAACATCTACGCAGGGGATTTGAGATTGAGCCAGTGGAGTTCATTTTAGACGTATCAAGGCAATCTTATACAAGTAGAATGCAGGGCTCTTGGCCGCATTGGGATAGTATTCCAGCACATATCAAGAATGTCATTTTAGCCGATTTATTAGTAAGTATTTTTTATAATAATATTAAAAATTAATATACTTGGAATAATTACAAATAAATGTAATATGCAGGCTGCCGTACGTGTTGAGGAGGAGGATATGCCCTCATTTTTGACATATTGGAATATGAAGATGCGAACGAATTATCGACAGATGGTTAACCGAGCCAAGAAAAGCAGAAAAAAGCCTCAATTTATGAGTGATGATGTTTGGGCAGACTTTCAAGCTTACTGGGACACAGAAGATGCTAAAGTAAGCTTTAATGATAATATTCACATTTATAATATTGATTGCATTATTTTACATCATCGTGTATCAAATGTAATAGAAAGTAGCGGCTAGAAACAAAGCTAATAGAGAAAAGAATCCTGCTCTCCACCGAGGTGGCTCAAAATTATTTCAACAGCACAGAAGGGATTTGGTATAAATTTTAAATATTTGCAGTATATGTTCAGATAAAAATTTAGCGTCTATAATCATGTCTTATCTTTAATAATTTCAGTTTAAGAAGCACGGACGAGAGCCTTCGTTGGCAGACGTATTTAGACACACACATGCGGTGGAGCACACCGATGAAGAAGGAAATGTGACGTATAAGTGGTCGGACCCGAAGAGTGCACGTATAATGGTAAATTTGTTTATCCGTATAAATTAACATGTTACATACTCGTTCATATCACAGTACATAAGTAAAATTTATAACACTTTTCTTAAAATTATATTGCTATTGCAGGGGGAGTATGAGGAAGAGGCTGCCAAAGCGATGGAGGCTAGTGGAAAGGAGCTTACAGTTGCAGATTCTGATGCCATATGGCATTCTATCACTGATCCGCCTACTCGAGGAAGGCGATACGGTTTTGGAAATCAGGAGGTAAGACTTTTTTTAGACGTAAATTACTACACTCACGATGATTTATAAATATGTAAAACAAGAATACGAGTTAATGGAAAAAGTTTAACACTAAGTAGTAAAAATTTGTTTTTATAACTTTAATGTGAAATTATTTATTTTACAGGCCGTTCAGCGTGCTTATAAGCGGTCGATGGAGGAGGTGACTATAGCGCGGATGCAAGAGCAGATGAACGAGTTGATGGACTGGCGAAAAGGCCAGATGCAACAGGAAATCGACGAGCGCATCGCGATTTATTTTCAGGAGCATGGCTTTATGCCGGGAGAGAGAGTAGAGGGAGATGATTCCGCTGTATATCGAGAGGAAGACGTGAACGAGGAATCGGAAGAAGAAGAGAACGAGGATCAGGGAGGCGGGAATTAGTTCGTACTGTAGGTGCTTATGTTGACTTGACTCTGGTATGTTCATACACTTGGTTTTTTTTATGTTAAATGCACGTACGATGTTATATGATGTGTTTGGACATGTGTATGACGTTTTGTGGACGGAGGTATGAAGTGTTTGGACATGTGCATGACTTATATGATATGTTTGAACGGTTTTATGTGATGATGGTTTTTTTTTTGCTTTTTTTATGTATTTGATGATTGTGTGGTTATGATGGTTTGGTTGTTGATGAGTATCGATGAAGTAGTGAGACAATAGTGGTGTGATATTGGTTTTTGGATTGAATGATTGTGGATTGGATTGTAGGAAAGGAATTGCTGTGTACTGCAGTTTTCTGGTTTCAGATATAGCGACGGCTAGCGGCGGTCTATTAGTCAATATTGAGCGACGGGTAGCGACGGCTTACAACGGTTTTTTTTGCAACGGATAGCGACGGCTAGCGACGGCCTATTGGTCAACCTAACTACTTGACACGTAAGATGACACGTGTCCACTTGCCGTCGCTAGCCGTTGGTAAGTTAGCGACGAAGCCGTCGCTCTCGCCGTTGCTACAACTGTTGGCGACGAGAATTATAGCGACGGCAAATAGCGACGGCTAGCGTCGGTTAATTGCCGTCGCTATTTCATCTGCTTCTTGTAGTGACTGCGATGGCATTTAGTTGGTGCGCGTCTGTAATAATGAAGTTGGCTAGAAGGAGTTTTCAAAGAGGAGAGTTTGGGGTTTGTTTCGGTTATGGGCTGGTGAAGGAACAAGGCGGAGGGGGAGGATCACACACACTGAAATGGCGTGTTTGTATGGGTTTGGTTGATATTCTTGAGAAGGGGTGCGGAAAGTCATCAAGGCACTATTTAAATTGGGGAACAAATTATGTATTGGAGAGGAGCATCACTTCAGCTTTAGATCATTCAACGCCAGAAAATACTGGCAATAGTTTTAATATCTGGGTGTGTTTCCGTGTTTACAAATGGGGGAAGACAAGCTACAGTGATGGCGTAGGTTTTTAAACATGGCGGTGGGTCGTTTTGAAATATGCGAGGCCCAATTTCGTTAAAGGTGATTATTAATTTTGACATATTATTCAGTAATTAATAACTTTAGATTAAATTAATGATGTTTACTTCATATATAAATTTCAATGGTGATAATATTTTCATACGATCACAGTATTCAATAAAATAAGTGTCTTTGGGATCATATCAAAGAATACTACGTGACGAACTGATCTGGTATAATTTATAGCTCGTTGGAATCTCGAAGAAGATTAAATGCTGTTTCGATTAACTTGGAAATTAATCATGATTCAACGACTAATAAACAATGTGAGTAAACTCACTAACTATGTCTAGTTCTATAATTTTAAACGATATTTAATATTAATAAATGACGATTGGATGTTGTGTGATGGTTGTTTGGAGGAATTGCATATAAATTGGTTGAAATTACAGATACAGTTATATTAAAACATTTGTTAAATATTGGTCTTATTTATTTTGAATATTTCATATTGACATAGAAGTGATGTTGTTTATGTTGACTAACATCTGTGGATCCAGGGAAACAGGTTGGAGAAATCAAACTAGGTTCCTCAACAATTATATTGTTGTTTTTCATATATTACATTACATGATGTGATAAATAATCTGTTACTGATTATTTTTTGTTTGAAATATGGGTTTACACTGGCCCTGAAATAATTGGTATTTAAATACCGTAAAACTTTTGGGAAAAGAATTTGAGTTTAAAAAGGGAAAATCTATTATTTATTATTATTTTTAATAATAGAAATCGAATCTGGGTTAGATTGGAATAAAATGACTTGTTTTAATTATATAAAACAAGCAGTTGGTTTAAATGATGTTTATAATTAAATGAAATAATTATCCTTGGAAATTTGGGAAATATGAATTCAAGAATATATTTTAAAGTGGGAAATGGGGAATCATTTCAAAAAAAACGATGAAATCATTTTGATATTTGAAATACAAATAGAATTTAAAAATCCATAATAGTTATAATTGGATTTCGACTTGCCGAATTGTATAATCTATTTTTAGAAATTATATATATCTTTGACAAGATAATTATAGTTGGTTTGAAACCCATAATTTATAATCAAATAGGAAGTGGAAATTAAGTTATAAACTAGAATTATTGTTAAGAAGGAGTGGACTTGAAAACATAGTTTATGGAGTAAAGTTGGAATATAAATTTAGGGAATAACTCGATTGATGGAACTGTAACCTATAATGGTAGTTGTAAATGAACTCAAGATTTATTTGATTAACGAGTCCATATTTCTATAAAAATATAATATTCACATTTTAAAGTGAAAATGTTTTAGAGGCAAACAGTTTGCAGATTAAAATCAGTATAATGGTAATTGGAAATATTTTTCCAATATAAATACTGTATATTTTCTAAAGTGCAGAAAATAAGGAATGTGAAAAAGATGGAAATGTTTTCCAAAAATTAATCATATATATTCGCCATAATATGGAAAATAAATAATTTATAATATTTGAGAATATTTTCCCAAGTATATGAGAGGCCAAACGAGTTATGAAACTTCTGGGAAGGATAAGAAAATGGGAAATGGCAATTTAATAAGAAACTGAATAAAAGGAGCCAGTGATTGTTTGATGGATGTTGTTTTCCTTTGATAGTTAAATCACCGGCTATCGAAGATTTTTGACCATCGTTGTCAATACGGAGAGAACCGTTGGATTTATTATCCAAAAACCACTCCGTATATGCATAAGCATTGCGAATTAGATTATGTTGAAGAAAATTGAAGACGGAGTAAAATGCAAGGGTCGTTCTATTCCAGAATAGAGTTTTCCATTTGTCCAGTCTGAGGACAACTTGTATGGACGAATATCTGACAGTGTGTTCTTAATGGATCACATAAGACGATCTTTTCAAGATATTACGTCTGGTGGCGGAGGAATTCGTTTCTCTTAGCTTTTATACCCGTAATATTTTTGCAAAGATCACCTACTGATTTGGTGGGTTTGACGAAGTGACATTCAAAGTGTATGGTGGCCAGATGTTTTGAAAAATAAACGTAGCCTCAAGACTCACATCCCGGAAATGACAAAAATCAGGCAGGCAGCATGGCTAGGCGGGTCATACACAAGCAAGGTATATTTGTCACCGATCTAGAGAAAAATCATTATTTATTCTTCTTTCGATTCTGTATCTTACGGATTACGGTTGGACGGCCGACAACCGTGGGTGACAATATATTCGCTACATTCAAGCTAAATGAGTAGGCGGTCATGTGTGGCCGGGTTGTAAGACATTCTTGTTGAACCCCAGTGTACCCCCTCTATAGTACACTGATCGGGAGGTGGTCCCATACCTTGTCATAGTTGGAATCCAATCTCCAATAAGCGCCCTACGGTTTTTGATTTTATATTATATATATAGCGTGAGATGCAAGCGTTCTACTATTTGGTTATTTATTTGATTAGACATTATTATAATACCAGTGGATTTTGATATCAAAAATGTTTTGGGTTATAGTAAGGTAAAAACCGTCCATGTTTATGTGTGGGCTGGTCTTACTATTATCTTTTTCTTTCAAAAGGATTTTCAAAGTTAAACGATATGGTTGGAGTTTACTCACACCAGTCCCATGACTGACCTAGAGTTTATTTTGTTTGTGTTTTCCTAAACTCTTGGATGCCCAAATTTGTATGGGCAGACAAGTGTTTCAGGATTTTATAAATACACTTGAAGGAGCTTAAAGCAGAAGGCTTCATCGTTAGTTATTTATAGTTATTTCCGCTGTGATACATATGATTTACTCTGATATGGTATGTATATACAATACAGATTTGTAATTCAAAGTTATGATATATAATATTATATTTTATTCGTTCCGCTGTGAGATTCATATTTACTCTGGTTCTGTTCTGTTGTATTTTTCTTCTATTCTAACTTTCTTTCTCTTAATTCTCAACTTCTAACTTCTTTCTATTAATGACCGAGTATTTTCGATAATTGAATAGTCAACACGGTGTTGTATGTTGATTTTCGAGGTTGAAAATTTACGGTCCATTACAGTGGTATCAGAGCGAAGGTTAAGTGATTACCTTGGCTCTGTGGCGTAACTCAATAGAGATGGGGTTAGTAATACCCTAGATTGAGTTTGAGTATATATATGAGCGCGTATTTGTTAATTGATATAAAAACTGTTTTATATTGTGGTTATTGGTTTGTTGAGTGGTTTATGAATTATGGTCGATACAGTAATGCAAACTGTTTCAATAGGTGTTTCTAAACTCTTGAACAAAGTTATTTGACAAAATATTGTTTTTAAAGCTGGGTAAATGAAATAATTTTACCTAAAATTATATTTTGATATAAAAGAAGTATGTATCTTTGAATTATTATAGTATATTGGATGTGTTGATCGTTATTATAATCGAATAAGATTATAATTGAGTTGGTTATGTAATTAATCCATCAGAATTCATATAAGTATAATATATAAAATCAGATGGATTAAATCTAAATTTAAATTAGATTTGAAAGTTCAAACCTTGGAAATTTGGAAAAGGTTTGAAAATGAATTTGGATTGAATATATGGAAAATTTAAAACCCTGGGTGGATTTAGAAATATTTTCCAAGTATTGTAAAATATATTTTAATGTAATTTCAAAATGAAAGTGTTTGGAAATAAGTTTTGAAAGTGTAATAGTATTAAACTCAGTTCGGTTGCTGGAAAATAATACCGATGATCGATCGCGACATCATCAGTGTTCATTTTCGAGTTTCTAAGTGACGGATTACTACCAAAGATTTTGTTTTGAATTGTTTTGAGAAAACAATTTGTCCTAAAATTCCAATATTTTGAATTGCTATTTTATATAAAAATATATTTGATTATTTCAAATTAATTTGAAATAAAACCCATGAATTTGAATTTGGAAATTTAAAATTTTTATTTATGAAGTGAAATAATTTGAAACAGCAAATAGTGCATAAATAAGTTAGAATTTAACTTAAACCAAGTAAAATAAAATTGGATTGGATCAGAAATAATTTGGAATGGAATTGGATTATGAGTAAGAGTTTGGAATTGAGATTGGAACTTGAATTTGGAAATGGAATTTGGCTTGGTAAAAGCGAATGATTGATTTATGGATGAATTGATTGGAGATCAACTGGAATTTTAGAGTATATGCTGAACTGGTAGCAAAAGATAGAGTGATATGGCCGACAAAAGGTACGAGTTTATATTTTATTAAGTACGAGCAAGTTGTAGTTGTACCGATTGATCCATACAAAGGAGATGCTGGCGGATTTTTCAGAAATTTAAAGTGTTATAAAAATTTCAGAGTGGCAATAGTTTTAATATCTGGATGCGTTTCCGTGTTTACAAATGGGGGAAGACAAGCTACAGTGATGGCGTAGGTTTTTAAACATGGCGGTGGGTCGTTTTGAAATATGTGAGGCCTAATTTCGTTAATGGTGATTATTAATTTTGACATATTATTCAGTAATTAATTACTTTAGATTAACTTAATGATGTTTAATTCATATATAAATTTCAATGGTGATAATATTTTCATACGATCACAATATTCGATAAAACAAGTGCCATTGGGATCGTATCAAAGAATACTACATGACCGAACTGATCTGGTATAATTTAGAGCTCGTTGGAATCTCGGAGAAGATTAAACGCCGTTTCGATTAACTCGGAAATTAATCGTGATTCAGCGACTAATAAACAAGGTGAGTAAACTCACTAACTCTGTCTAGTTTTATATATTTAAATGATATTTAATATTGATGAATGATGATTGGATGTTGTGTGATGCTTGTTTGGATAAATTGCATATAAATTGGTTGAAATTACAGATACAGTTATATATAGAACATTTGTAAAATATTGGTCTTATTTATTTTGAATATGTCATATTGACATGGAAGTGATGTTGTTTATGTTGACTAACATCTGTGGATGCAGGGAAACAGGTTGGAGAAAT
Source organism: Allium sativum (assembly GCA_030737875.1). NCBI lineage: Eukaryota > Viridiplantae > Streptophyta > Magnoliopsida > Asparagales > Amaryllidaceae > Allium > Allium sativum. The sequence goes on from CM060926.1 coordinate 843,707,958, forward strand.
CGAACTGGGTTCCTCAACAATTATAATGTTGTTTTTCATATATTAGATTACATGATGTGAAAAATAATCTGTTATTGATCATTGTTTGTTTGGAATGTGGGTTTACACTGGCCCTGGAATAATTGATATTTAAATACCGAAAAATATATAGGAAAAGAATTTGAGTTTAAAAAGGGAAATTCTATTATTTATTATTATTTTTAATGATAGAAATCGAATCTGGGTTAGACTGGAATAAAATGACTTGTTTTAATTATGTAAAACAAGCAGTTGGTTTAAATGATATTTATAATGAAATGAAATAATTATCCTTGGAAATTTGGGAAATATGAATTCAAGAATATATTTTAAAGAGGGAAATGGGGAATTATTTCAAAAACAAACGATGAAATCATTTCGATATTTGAAATACAAATAGAATTGAAAAATCCATAAGGGTTATAATTGGATTTCGACTTGCCGAATTGTATAATCTATTTTTAGAAATTATATATATCTTTGACAAGATAATTATAGTTGGTTTGAAACCCATAATTTATAATCAAATAGGAAGTGGAAATTAAGTTATAAACTGGAATTATAGTTAAGAAGGAGTGGACTTGAAAACAGAGTTTATGAAGTAAAGTTGGAATATAAATTTAGGGAATAACTTGACTGATGGAATTGTAACCTATAATGGTAGGTGTAAATGAACTCAAGATTTATTTGATTATGGAGTCCATAATTATATAAAAATATAATATTCACATTTTAAAATTAAAATGTTTTAGAAGCAAAAAGTTTGCAGAATAAAATGGGTATAATGGTAATTGGAAATATTTTTCCAATATAAATACTGTATATTTTCTAAAGTGCAGAAAATAAGGAATGTGGAAAATATGGAAATGTTTTCCAAACGTTAATCGTATATATTTGCTAGAAAATGGAAAATAGACAATTTATAATATTTGAGAATATTTTCCCAAGCATATGAGAGGCCAAACGAGTTATGAAGCATCTGGGAAGGATGAGTAAATGGGAAATGGCAATTTAATAAGAAATTGAATAAAAGGGGCCAGTGATTGTTTGATGGATGTTGTTTTCCTTTGATAGTTAAATCACCGGCTATGGAAGATTTTTTACCATCGTTGTCAATATGGAGAGACCCATTGGATTTATTATCTATAAACCACTCCGTATAGGCATAAGCTTTGCAAATTAGATTATGTTGGAGAAAATTGAAGACGGAGTGAAATGCAAGGGTCGTTCTGTTCCAGAATAGTGTTTTCCGTTTGTCCAGTCCCAGTACAACTTGTATGGACGAATATCTGCAGAGTATTTCTAACGGATCACATAAGATGATCTTTTCAAGATATTACGTCTGGTGGTGGAGGAATTCGTTTCTCTTAGCTTTTATACCCATAATATTTTTGGGAAGATCAACTAGTGATTTGGTGGTCTGACGATGTGGCATTCAAAGTGTATGGTGGCCAGATGTTCTGAAAAATAAACGTAGCCTCAAGCCTCACAACCGGGAAATGACAAGAATCTGGCATGCAACATGGCTAGGCGGGTCATACCCAAGCAAGGTATATTTGTCACGGATCTAGAGAATATTCATTATTTATTCTTCTTTCGATTCTGTATCTTACGGATTACGATTGGACGGCCGACAACCGTGGGTGACAATATATTCGCTACATTCAAGCTAAATAAGTGGGCGGTCATGAGTGGCCGGGTTGTAAGACGTTCTTGTTGAACCCAGTGTACCCCCTCTAGAGTTCACTGATCGGGAGGTGGTTCCATACCTTGTCATAGTTGCAATCCAATCTCCAATAAGTGCCCTGTGGTTTTTGATTTTATATTATATATGTAGTGCATGAGATGCAAGCGTTCTGCTATTTGGTTATTTATTTGAGTAGATATTATTATAATACTACTAGATTTTTATATCAAAATTGTTTTGGGTCATAATAAGGTAAAAACCGTCCATGTTTATGTGTGGGCTGGTCTTACTATTATCCTTTTCTTTCAAAAGGATTTTCAAAGTTAAACAATATGGTTGGAGTTTATTCACACCAGTCCCATGACTGACCTAGAGTTTATTTTGTTTGTGTTTTCCTAAACTCTTGGGTGCCAAATTTGTTCAGGCAGACAAGTGTTTCAGGATTTTACAGATACTTGGAGGAACTTGAAGCAGAAGGCTTCATCGTTAGTTATTTAAAGTTATTTCCGCTGTGATACATATGATGTACTCTGATATGGTATGTATATACAATACAGATTTGTATTTCAAAGTTATGATATATAATATTACACTTTATTCGCTCCACTGTGAGATTCGTATTTACTCTTGTTCTGTTATGTTGTATTCTTCTTCTTCTATTCTAACTTTCTTTCTCTCTATTTCTCACCTTCTAACTTCTTTCTATTAATGACCCGGTATTTTCGATAATTGAATAGTCAAAATGGTGTTGTATGTTGATTTTCGGGGTCGAAAATTTACAGTCCATTACAAATAAGTTCAGGTTATTATTTTTCATTGTGTGAAATAACTGACATAGTTGTGACTCATGAATTTTTAGTATAATGATGTTCTTGGCGATGGATCTTTGAAGAGAGTATGTTACAAATCTTATGATATGATTAGAAGTAAGTTATCTTTCCTTCGTCAACATAAACTTATCTTATGATTACGAGTTTAGTTATAGGGCCTTTGATGAGTATGAAGGAATATAAGTGGCATGGAATTAAGTGACATAATTGTGGCGATTTATGGAGCCTGGAAGCAATTTTTTATCAGCTACTTACTGGGAAGCCACGCAAGACATGGTGCAACTGTGGCATCCTGATTGTGTTAATCTGTGACGAGGTTTTCTTTGTCAAAACCCATTAGAGCAGTTGACATTTAATGTGTTTTTCAGTCACAAACAAAAAAACTGACTTAACTATTTCAAGCATTATGCAAATCAACAAGCAAACGTGTACTGTAATTCATGGGACTAAAAATAGGGGAAGCCAAATTCATGCTTCTTCATTAGTTTTAGAAACATCAACTTGACCATATATGGTAGGAAAGACTTCATCTTTAGATCTGTCATGCCAGCTCAAGCTGTTAAAACATAATGTTTATGCCCTTACAGAATTGGCATAGGAAAAGCATGGAACTAAATCGCATTAGTTTGTATTTTGATTGGACTCAAAAGATTGTTTTATGGGTTCTCCTAAGCCAGTATTATTTGGCGCTCTTAAGCTTAGCAAATAAGTTTCACTTTGTTGGTTTTGCAACATTTATAAGTTTATCATACCTCTAACAGACTTTTTTTGGGGGGATAATAAGCTAAGTGAAAAGCCAATTAAAATAATGAGTTTCTTGAGAAAAAATTCTTTTTTTCACCAGGGCCAGAAGAACAAGCTTATGAAAACATAGTGAATTGATGGAAAACAGGCATGTTTTTGTAATTATTTTTGAATGAAACTCACTATTGCAATTGATCTTTTGTTGTATGACATTAGTTATATTTCAGATTCAGGTGAGGAAGATATCATAAATCATGGATACCAAAACTTGACTTTAGTTTGTGTAAGATGCCAAACCTTGATAGGTAAGTGAACAGAAATGTAAACTACTGTATGAAATGTGAACAAAATATCCAAATAATCAGCTTGTTAGCAAGCGTTATGCGCAGAAAATAGCTTGTTTCAGAGGAGAACAGAAATGTATCGCTAAATAGTTAACAGGTTATTGATTTTGTTATTATCCATTCAAATGCACATCCCTACCACCTAGTCAAAGTTAAAAAATATCGAACATAAACGATATTTGATTTTAATAACGGTTAACACTTTTTTGTTCGATTACATGGAATGGATAATAGTGCTAATTAATTATAATTCAATTAACCGGTTTTTACTATCGGGTTGTATTTATATTTAGTTTTATAATTATAGATGGAAATTATCATAATAGTGCTAATTAATTTAGGCATTAATCACTAAAATAGTTTAAATACAAGTTGTTTGAAAACATTCAAATTAAATTCTAAATTAAGCACGATTGAAGAAAAAACAGTATTAAAATTTTGAATTCTTTGTGACGTAACCATAAATTTCTGTTTAATGATTATCTTTTTAGCTGTAAAACTGTATATTGTTAGTGGAAACCGGGTCCTTGGAAAGGTAAACACGCTATTTCTCCTTTATTCATTGTTTCTTTTCTAATGTTGAGTTTTTTAGATAGGATCAACAATTGCAAATTTGAAGCCAATTAACCACATAACAATGCCATTTCAATAAAATAAGTGCAGCTTTCATAACCTCAAAATAAATAAAAGAAATACATATCAGAACAATGGTCATTACCTAAGAAAATCATGGAGAAACAAATGATATATTGTTTTATTGAAATATCACAATAATAATGCACAAAATGCTGGAAAAGGGCGTTCACATCACTATGTTATTTAAAAATGTTCCATGTACTGTCAATGGTTTAGAAAATTTATACAAAGACATATTTTGTTGCGAAGTAAACAACATACAAATATTAAATATAAATTTTGTGAAAGGAATTAAAACTTCAATGTTTGGATATTTTTTTACTGATATGGCTAGTTACATTTGTTTTCGTGTTGTAGTCGGTTAAAAGATGGACAAATTTGCAAGTTTAAAATGTTGATTGTAGACAGCAACTTCATGAATGTATTGGCTTAAATATTGGTGCGATGCAGCCTAACACACCTTCAATGCTAAAGTCCAACTTTTCCATGTCTGCAAGCTGTACATTGCAGGTACCTATCTCCAATTTGCGTACAAAAAATATTGGCCAACATCCCCAATGGAAGGCCCGTATATTAATGATGATCCAAAATGCAAACTCATCAGTAAGAAACAAAAATGATTGGGAGCAAAAGACTATTTTTTCAGATTGGGTTAGAAACATAAGGGGAAAAGCTTGAACCACTTGCTGGTAGGAGCGCATATGGTACCATTTGCAAAATAAGCATGTTTTAGACTTGAAATAGAGAAGTCATTATTTGTCAAATGGGACTAAAAAAATTTTAACTTGAAGAAAGACCTGTACATGTTCAATGATTAGGCCATAATTGAGTAATCATAAATTATAATGCAAGTGCATGCTACCAACATAGAATTCCATCTTGAGGTTTTGCTAATGGATTATTTGGATTTTCTGTTCATGTCATGTTATAAAATCATTGATTTCCTAAAAGCTATTTACAAAGTCCATATTGTTGGTAAGACATGGAACACAATAGTTTCAATTTCTGAAGCGTTGTTCAATATAAAGATAATGGAATATCATACACTAAGAGGTGGATGCACGCAGTGGATGCACTATTAACATGCTTCTTGGAAAGTAATCTGAATAATTTTGTAGCATCTTTAAAGATATTACGTGAATGGTGAAATTTATATCATCTATAAGCTAATGCCTCAACTGGTTGTAATATTATATTGTTTATGACATGCTAAACGTTGAACACAGCATTAATTAAATCGCATAATCAATCAATCGTATGGATATAATAAACATCAAGCTAATGCCTCTGGTTGTAATATTATATTATTTATGACATGATAAATGTTGAACACGACATTAATTAAATCACATAATCAATCCATCGTATGGATATAATAAACATCTATGTAAAACAAATATATATGTGACTAAATTAAACAATTAAATTATGTTCAAAACATATTATTCAGCAAGAAAAATATTCATAAAATAGTTCATAATTTTGAGTTCTAAGTTAGAAAGGAAGTTGCTTCTCCATTTGGATAAGCAACAAAGGTTGTGAAGGATTCAAGCATGGGAATCCACTGAATTTGAAATTATTTTAAGGTAAAATTTTCCAAAACCACAGTACATAGAAATAAATTCTGGAAAATAGATGGGATAGTCAAGTTTACTGTAACTAATAAAGGGTGAAAGGACCCATTATTTTACATCAAACCTACCAAGAAGTTTACAAAATATAAATGAACTGCTGTAAATCTTCAGTATGTGACATACTTAAAACAAAGGGGGTATTCTAGGACAACAATAGAATCTGATCAAATATGCTAAAATTTGAAATGCTGCTTCGTACACAAATACAAAACAATAAGTATCAACGTCCCATTTAATTACATCAGAAACATTATTTCTTTAACATGTTAATGATGGTTGCATCATATAGCTATGGATTTAGCTGTACAATTGTATAGCCAGAGGAAAGATATTTACATGTTGTAGACAATGCCATTATTTTGTTTCCTTAAGTATACTAATAAATTTCATCGTGGAATCGGAAATTTATCTATAGTAGGATCACTAAAAGGTATTTATTTTTTACATATATATTATTTAAGACAACAGGTAAAAGTACCGATATTTTTTTTGGCATACATTTCCCTAACATTTATAATAATAAAATTAAGATACAAATTCATAATAAAAGGATACATGTAATCTAGTCATAAATCCCAATCCAAAAACATCAAACTACTATTGGAAATTAATTTTGTTTGCAATTTTTATATAGCAAAGAATAATAAAACAAATAAAGCATAACTAATGATGTTTTAAAATATCAGATACATTTATGATTTATATCAGTTGCATGCATACTATATATTGTTCTACAAATATGATGCAGTTTATTGTAGCGTAAACATATAGATTCAAAATACTTATGTAACCTACACTATAACATTATGTATTATTGTAGGCATCCAGAAAATTGTGTCCGTCTTCGATGCCATCTTAGTTTATTGTTTCCTTGTGGCTGATTCAGTGTTTTCCCTTTTCTCGTATGATGATTAGGAAATCTTTTGTTAAAGTGATAATTGTTGAAGGACTTAAGCAATAGTTATTAGCACTATAAACCGTGATTCATTTCTTTCACAGCAGGTAGAAGAGTTTCAAGCAAGAATAGTCATTAGCTATGTTCTAAATGAAATAACATGTTATTTGTAAGTTATAAAGATATACATATGTGTATTCATTTTGTGTTTTTTCCTACACATGCATACGTCATTGTTCGACCATTATCCCGGAATTGTCTTGATTTTTCAAATAAGGTGAGGTCTTTGATTTTTTTCTAGAAAGAAATAAAAGGACAACGGCTATTTGTTTGTTTATAGGAAGAAAAGAGATTAGTGAATTAGGTTTTAGAGTTTAGGATGAGATGCATTTATAGGCAAAATAATTTCAATGGTTAATTAAATAAATAAAGTATTAAAATTTCGATTATTCATTTTAATTCAATTTCAAACGTTACTAACTTAATCCTAATCCAAAATAGGACTTATGTAAGTTATATAACTCAATTACACATAGTATAATCCCAAATCATTTGTTTAACAATTCCAATTGAACATTTAATTTTAAAATAATCAATTCATTTTAAATCTTAATAAGTCACTATAAATTCCCTATTTTCAAATAATTAATTTTAATTCAATTCATAAACTTATTAAATTTATTCAAATTAAAATAGAATTTAAATTAACTTTATAAACCAAAATTTATTTATATTAAATTATAATTTTGATTATTTACCAAATTCAATTTGAATTTCAATTATAAACTTATTAACTCAGTTTCATTCAAATACCTCAATATTAAATTCCAACTTTAGCATTTATCAGTACATATCAAATCTTAGTTTTATTTACCATCAAAGTATACTATTATTTTTATAATTAGTTGAAATTCATCACTTAGTTAACTTAATTATGTTTACATTATAAAATTACATAATTAAATCATAAAATTTTATTTTTAGCTACAATAATAGTTAAAATCTTATTAATTTCAATAATTTTAGTAGAAAAATATGGGTTGCTACATTTTCTCACCTTAAATTAATCAAACTTCTCTCGAGCTCACAAATGCACTTAGATCTTAATATTTTATTGCAGAAAAATGTAATTTTGGCCATCAGTGGTGCTTATTAGGTTTGGCCTAAGGGATGATGGGGCTCAATAATGCATTGAAATGGAATAAGGTACTTGAAAATGAAGAGAGAAAGTGAAGAAATAGAGAAAAAATATATTCAAACATGGATTTTAAGCGTGTAATCAAATAAAAAGTAGATTTTGAAACTTTTAAAAATAATACAGGGCAAGAAAGCCATTTTCAAGTCTTTAGAAAACTTAAAGAAAGAAAGAAGAAAGAAATGGAAATGAAAACGAATGGGTAAAGAAGGTAGAATTTTATATAAAATGTATTTTGACATGAAATTACCGAAATACCCCCTCCAAACTACCCTTCCATCTCTCTGCTGCCTCTTATGCCACGACACATGTGGTCAAACATGCTTACGACTATAGTAGTACTTACTATATTCCTTTCTTTGTAGGTAACAGGGTTTTTAATACTAAATTATCTATTCTCCAATTTGTTGATGACACTCTTTTATTTTGCTCTCATTTACCCAAACATGTTATCGCTTTGAAATTTATTCTTTATTTATTTTGAGATGCTTTCTGGATGTAGAATTAATTTGGATAAATGTTCAGTTATGATTCTAATGATTTTGATAATGTTGGGAATCAAGTTGCTAATAGTTTGAACTATTCTATTATGAGTTCTCCTTTTGATTATTCGGGTTTTGATATTATGCCTTCTAAACTCAAGCATGACGACTGGTTGATTATTATTGATAAGATTAATAATATACTCTCTAGTTGGAATAGCAAGTTTTTATCTAGAGTGGGTAGATTAGTTTTTATTAACTTTGTTTTATCTGCTATTCCTACTTATTGGATGGCTATGCGTCATCTTCCTAGTTGGGTGATTGATAAGATTGATAGGATCAGGTGTAATTTTCTTTGGAGTGGGGAAAATATCTGCAGTGGATACAAGTGTTTGGTGAATTGGGAAATTCTTTGTAAATCTATGAAGGATGGTGAACTTAGGGTTATTAGTTTACATAAGTTTAATTCTTCTCTGCTAGCTAAATGGTTGTGGAAATATAGAAATCCAGAAGTGCGGTTTGGAAGCAAATAGTATCTAAATTTTATTATGATGGAGGTAAAACTATATTTGATACTAATTATATTTGGACTAATAGATTATTTTCTTTTTGGAATTCCATTTTGAAATGTTTTGACTTGTTTAACTTAGGTGTTAATTTGATTGTTCATTCGGGAGATGATACATTTTTTGGCATGGTTCGTGTATTTCTCGATTTCCCCTTAAAATTGAGTTTAAAGAACTCTTTGAGATTTGTTGCTTTAAGAATGCCTTGATAAAGGAAGTTCATAGGGAGAGTTTAGATCCTCCATGGGAATTAACATTTTAGGATATTTTAGATGGCTTAGCGTAAATGCAATTTTCCTTATTACGAGTCAAGCTATCATTGTATCATATTGATAATAATTTCAATAAATTTTATTGTAACGACCCGGATTTTGAGCGACTTTGGTTATCGACGTAAGCACGACGTCGATAACCAAAACATCGAAAAATCCTGGTAATTAGTGAAAGAAATTAGAGGGTGAGGAAAGATAAGATAGAAAATTAGAATAGAAGAAGAAGAAGAGCACAACATCAGAGTAACACGAATCTCACAGCGGAACGAATAAATATATTTCATAACATAACTTTGAAATACAAACTTGGTACTTGAATATACATATCATTATCAAAGTACAGCACTTACAACACAGCGGAAATAAACTATAGCTATATGATCCTGAAGCCTCCTGCTCCAAGCTCTTCCAGTATATCTGTAAATCCCGACTACTTGACTGCCCGTACAAATTTAGGCACCCAAGAGTTTAGGGAAAACAACAAAGTAAACTCCGGGTCAGTCATGGGACTGGTATGAGTAAAACAGTTTAAAAACAGTTGAACAAGTAAATGATATCTCATAAGACCACGCCGCATAACGGAACGGGTTTTTCCCTTATGAGAATCCAAAATATCTTTTATATCAAAAACCTTTTGATATTATAATAACGTCTATCAACCACAGTATATATAATCATCTAGCAGAAACGCTTTCATCTCACGTTCTACATATATAGTATACAATCAAAACCGCAAGCACGTATTGGGAAATGGGTTTCCAACTATGACAAGGTATGGATCCACCTTTCGCTCGTGTACCTCTAGAGAGGAATACACTGGGTTCAACAAGAACATCTTGCAACCCGGCCACACATGACCGACCACTCATTTCGCTTGAGTGTATCGAATGTATATCACCAACAGTTGGGATCAGCAACCGTTTCCCGAATGGGACAGCATCAACAATAGATTTTTAGAAGTAAATGAAACTCTAGATCAGGTGATTATACACCCTACTTCGGTGCGACCGACTTAGCCATGCTGCCTGCCCGATTTCTGTCATTTACCGGATGATGAGGCTAGAAGCTACGCTTTCATCATACCAGATTCACTTTGAATGTCACATCGTCAAATCCATCAAATCACTGGTTGACGTCTACAACAATACATTATGTGTTAGCTAAAAGAAGTTTCCTTCTCCGCTTCCACTCTTGGTACAGTTGGAGAAATCAATATACGTGATCGTCTGGACATACTCTGTCAGACATCCGTCCATACAAGTCACCCAGGAACAGGATGAACCGAAGGCACTATTCTGTAAACAGGATAGCCCTTGCATAACTCCGTCTTCAATTTCCTTTGGCATATATGATTCGCAACGCTTATGCCAATACAGAGTGGTTCTTTGGATAATAATCCAACCGGTCTCTCCATATTAACAACGTTAAAATGGTCAAAACTTCGATAGTCTGTGATTTAACTATCGAATAAAAACAAGTGTGCAACCAACGATATTATTTCCAAATGGAAATTATATCGATCAAACATCATTTAACATTCATCTCCTTAGTTCATTTTCCATCTCCTGTTTCCCTATGTTCGATATTCCTTATTTTCTAAATTGGGAAAAATATACGTTATTAACAATGGAAAACATTTCCATTTCTTGTTTTCTTTATTAGAAAACATTTCTGGTTTCTTATTTGGAAGACATTTCCAAAGCTTCTTCATTGGACTTAGACAGATGTTTAAACAACCCATCGCGATGCCAATTCAAACCATTTCCTTTACTGCCGAACCTTAACTGTTCCTTAGTTAAAAACGAAGCCAATCAAGTTGGGGTAGAACTACCTCTCAGACCTTAACTGAACAACATTTCTAACTTTGAAATTAGCAAAGTTCACTTTATTCCTTTTTCTAACTTCCTTACTTAACCCTCCTTCTAATAAATCTCTATTCGATTAACCCTTATCAATTAACTCTATTGGACTAACACTATTGGATTAACTCTATTTGACTAACACTATTGATTTACTCTTTTCACTTAACTCCTTTCGAATAAACTATATTCGATAACTCCTTTTTCTTTCTTCGAATAAACTATATTCGATTAACTCATTTTCTTTTCTTCGAATAACTATATTCGATTAACTCATTTTCTTTTCTTCGAATAAACTATATTCGATTAACTCATTTTCTTTTCTTCGAATAACTATATTCGATTAACTCATTTTCTTTTCTTCGAATAAACTATATTCGATTAACTCATTTTCTTTTCTTCGAATAAACTATATTCGATTAACTCATTTTCTTTTCTTCGAATAAACTATATTCGATTAACTCATTTTCTTTTCTTCGAATAAACTATATTCGATTAACTCATTTTCTTTTCTTCGAATAACTATATTCGATTAACTAACATCGATTATCTCCTTTCAACTTTATTCTCTAATCGATTAACTAACATCGATTAACTTCTTTTTACTTTAACACTAATCGATTAAACTAACATCGATTAGCTCCTTTTGATAAACTACGTTTTCCGTTACAACTATTTCCCTTTTATAACGTTTACTTACCGTTACAAATATTTCCTATTTATAACTTCTATTTACCGTTACAAATATTTCCTATTTATAACTTCTATTTACCGTTACAAATATTCCCCATTTATAACTTCTATTTATTTTCTAAATAAATATCCATTTTTCTATTTCTATTTATTTTCTAAATAAATATCCCTTTTATAAAACCGTGTTCGTTTTATAAATAATTCCTTTTATAAAATCCTGTGATTTTATAAAATCCCTTTATTTCAATATACATTGAAATACTTCTTTTTACATCCCAGGGTCTTTTATGATATTTACAATATCGAATAACAATGATCAACATCATTCTAACAACCATAATCCATAACAGATTTTATAACACATCATATATCACAATATATGAAAACAGTAAAATAAATGTTGAGGAATCCAGTTGGATTCCTCCAACCTGTCTCCCTGCATCACAGATGTTAAACAATATAGATAACATCACTTTCAGTTCTATATGATATATTCTGTTAAACAGAATCAATATAGCAAATTTAACTAACTGACTAGCAGTTCAATCAAACAGTCAACATACAGTAAATCAACCAATATCTAACAGTTCTAAAAATATAACATGAAATTATAAACTGTTCAGAGTTGGTGAGATTTACTCACATTTGTGCGTTAACCGTTAAAGAATGATAAACTGTTGTTTGATTTGAACCAAACAGTTTATTTTGCCATAAATTCAAACGAGCTCTAATCCACTCTTAGTCAGTCCCATTTGGTAGTCGTCGTCCATACGATCCCAACGCGACAAACCGTTCGTCAAACTGATTTCATATGAATGAGATATTTCATTAACATGCTAATACGTTTATTTAATTAATTAAAACTTAAATATAATTATAATGAGCCATACCAAATTATTAATGACCCATCTGCCCCTTGAAACCCAAACCCGTTTCAATTTGTTTCTTCCCTGTTTCCAGCAAACTGCTCCCCTTCTCCATACGCATGCCTTTAAATTCGGCATTTAACCTAGGCCCAAATGACTTCCAGACCCACCCAATCTCGAATCCACCCATTTTATATAGTGTTATCTTCATATCCCATAGTATTCGATCCACTTGTTCTTTTATATTTCCACTGCCGACACTTAAAGCCTGGTCCTCCCTTGCTACTTCATTTCCTTTCTGCCCCAGTGTAAACAAACCCGCTCCTTTATGTATATCGCCACCATTTCCATGCATACTCCCAACCGATCACTCCTTTCTTAATTACTGCTTCATAAAGAAACTGAAACAAATGCGTGTACACAATTTTTCCCTTTTACTTCATAAATCTCAAAACAAATTCTCACCGTATACTTCAACTCTCACGTTCTTCTCAGACCGACCCTACCATCCTCTTTCCTTTTTCCCAATTACTCTCCTCTTCTCAATACCTTATATACCCCGTGCTTTGCAACTCCCTTTCTACACTTCAGGCTCTACATCCTGGTCCTCCCATCAGCACTTCTTTCACTTCGCTTCTATTATCTTCTTCACCGGTCCTACTGACACGGCCACTAGCACTTCGGCGACGACCCTCTGCTCTCCACTGAGTACAGCTGCTGCTCCCTCCTCACACACCCGAACCCGTAACCAACTTCACACAAGACGGACCCAAACTGCTTCAGAAACTCCTGCCGTACGCTGGTGCCGACCATCCGCATCACATCCAAGATCGCCGTGACACGCGCCGGAGTTCCCTCACCAAACGCCTGTAACCTCATGAGGCTCGTTTCCCCCTCTTGCCGGCAAAACACTTGAAACCGGCGCTGCTTTAACCTCTCGATCCGACCAGCATGAACCCCCATACATCATCACAACCGTTAGGATTTGAGATATCGTGGAGCTGAACCTTTTTGTTGTTATAAGTATTTCGAATCAAGAGTGGATTTTGAGATTAGATGGAGAGTTTGTTGGAAGGTTTCGTTCGTTCGTTTTAGAATGATGGTGGAGGCGGAAAAAGAAGGGCCTGTTGACCATGAAACAAATTAGGTTTTTGCTGAGAACAAATTTCTTTTATAGACTAATATTTTGGACCATTTATTATTATTATATTCTATAAAAATCTATACGTGAAGTTTTGACCTTTTAGGTGGGTGCATGGACGTGTATTCTAACCAACCCCATTCGTCAATACATTTTGTAGCTCAAAGGCATTATATCATTCGTTCGTTTTAGTTTACAAACATTTCGGTGTCCCGTTACATAAAACTCTGTTCATTTCGATCTACTATCGACAGAAATAAATATATCGTTATGCTCAGCAATGCGGTACGATGCCAAAAATATAATAATACCGGTAGGTTAGTTTATTCTGTGAAACCCCGAAATGTTGATCATAGGGTGCAAAATACTCCAAACAAAAAGTTGTTTATTTAATAAATTAAAAATTATAGTAAAATTCTAAAAATTAAATTATCACTATTTCCCAAAAGAACCTTGTCTAGATTCAAACCCGATATCTAGTTATATCGAATAAACTGTTACGGTCGATAAACGATTCTATAGCGACTGTTTTAAAATTTGATTTGGACATATCTCAAAATCTACACGACGAAATCCCGGTTTTTCTCTTCCACTAGAAAGATATACTCCACCAGCTCCACATGTTTCTTGTTTTACAGAAATCCGATTTAAAACGAATACTGTATTTTCAGTTGAAGTTCAAATCGACAAATAGCGAACTGCCGCGCCATTTCGAGCTCGTTTATAATTATATTAAAATTATACGTTCAAACTATCGACGATTGAATATATTCGTTATTCAAATTCAATTCCAGGCCGAATCAAATATCACAGATGATCCGGTTCACACCATATCGTCATTTCCTCCAATTCTGATTATTTCAGAATTTAAATATATTATTTAATTTATTACTTTAATTAAATATTCACCATTATTTAATTCCACGACCATTAAATTCTCTAAATCACCATTTATACAATTAAATAAATTAATCATAATACCTCTGCCAATGCGGGTCACTACAATCTTCCCCACTTAAAATAATTTCGTCCTCGAAATTGCTAAAAGGTAGAGGACGACCCTATCGACTGGTTAGAACATATTTGTTCACTTCTTAACTTCAGTTTCAACTGAACCAATTTAATTTCAATTAAATTATTAATTAATTATTATCAACGAAAATTTTCAAAAATCCTGAAAATTTTCTAACTCCTTAACTCTTTGAAAAATTTCGTCAGCACCTCCTTTGTACTGGTCAATACGTCAAACTCCAACTCGCCTCTTTGGGCCACCTCCAACTCAAAAGAAAACCGAACTGCCAAGCGGCTTGCCAATTCGGCTCATAAATATTATATCCAATAGGAGTATAAACTTGTACCTTTTTGTCGGGCATATCAACTCTATTACTTCCATATGCTATCAACTCGGCATATACAAGGGTTATCCCAATCAAATTCTAATCTGCTTTTATCTCCAATACAAGCATTTGCCTTTAACCAAGCCAAATTCTATTTTCAGACTCAAGTTTCGTTCTTGATCCCCAACTCTTAACTTGATTATCACCTTACACTTCACATTTGAATCTCACAATCAATTTTGCCTTGATATCATTCTAATTCAAAACTCAGTTACCACTTTACTGGCTTTACTTTAATTCAAATTTTCTTTCACAAATTTCTGTTAAATTTGTTTTTAATTCAAACAGTCTTTCCCTGGGAGTTTTAAACAGTTTACACTTTTCGAAAATCAAATTTTTCTTTTTGAAATTCAACTGAGCCCATAATCAACATTCCATTAGTTAAATCACTTCTCTATTTCTTTATCAATATTTGTTAACCAAATATTTTCAATAACCTTATTGGCCTTTTATTTTAGTTGGAAAACATTTCCGAATATCGCCTTCCTTTATTTTCTAAACTTTAGAAAATATATGCTATTTATAACTGGAAAATATTCCAATTACTTATCTCTTTTCCGATCTCGTTTATTCTATACTCAGGAAATACTCTTTATTATTTCCAAGTTTACACTATTAGGGTTAAAACGGATGTTGTGTAAAACATCGTTACGACAACCCAAATACTGTATTCAACTACTCTTATTCGACATTGATCATCGAGCCTGAAATCTTACTATTTATTTGTTAATAATGAAATCAATCAAGTTGGGGTATAACTACCTCTCAGACCTTGACTGAATAACATTTAACGTCAAAACAGATATGACTACTTACTCGATTAATCAATACCATACAACTACTTATTCTCTTTTAAACACATATACGCTTTCTCTTTCTATTCTTACTAGATTTTATTCCTAGTCTTCCTTTTTGATTTTACTATTCTATTTCTAAGTTCGTTTCCTTATCGACTTCTATATATATCGATACGTTGATTTCTAACTATCAAATTATCTTAAAAATATTCTAACTCCTTAGATTCCCGGAAAAATTCGCCATAACCTCCTTTGTACTAGGAGCATCGGGAAAATCCCCAAACTGCCACACATGCCTTCTCCAATCAAAAAGAAAAAGAAAAGCCAAGCGGCTAGCCGATACGGCGCATAAAATCTCATATATGAATTAAATGCATACCTTTTCGTCGAGCATTCTATTTAACTCTTGCATTATCCTTACTTATCTCATGTATATCCATATATTTCTAATTTATTTCAACTTAATCCAATCGTTTTAACTTAGTTCGTTAAGTGATTTTCAAATTACTGGTTTGCCCATTTCACCTTCATATTTGAGTATAACATGTTCAAATATATTTTAACTTGTTTACCAACTAATTGAATTCCATTTCAATTCTATTTGAATCTTCTATATTCAAATTTCAAATCCAATTCTCTTATTCAAATTCTATACTTGAATTCCATTATTCAAATCTATTTTCAAACTCCATTTGAATTCCTATATTCAAATCTATTTGAATTCTCTTTATTTCATTTTAATTCCCTTTGAATCTCCTATATTCAAATTTCAAATTCAATTCTATTTGAATCCTCTACATTCAAATTTCATTTCACTTTCGATATTCAAATCCTATATTTGAATCCCTTTATATTTTCTATATTCAAACTCTATATTTGAATTCCATTTGAATTTCTATATTCAAACTCTATTTCAATTTCATTGAATTTAATATATTCAAACTCCCTTTGAATTTCTATATTCAAAGTCTATGTTTGAACTTCCTTTCTTCAAATTCCTTTTCAAACTTTCTTTATTTATTCTTTACATAAGTCTCGATTTCAATTCCTTTTGAAATCAATATTACTACCTTTGGAAAATAGGTTCCCCTTTCAACTTCCCACTTGTATTTTTATTTCTGAATTATCCAATGATAATTCTTTTCACTTCATTTTATAAACTTCGTTTATAAAAGAACTATTTATAAACTTCGTTTATAAAGGAACTTCTCGTTTTATTTCTTTTAAAACGAGTTAATATTTCAAATCTATTTCAAAATTCAAATTCTATATATTCAAATTCTATTTCGAAATTCAACACCACTTGTCTTTCTCAAAACAAATTCAAAACAATATCTTTGGTAGTAATTCGTCACTTACAACTCGAAAATGAATACTGATGATGCAGCTGTCATCATCAGAATCTATTTCCCAGCGATCGAAGTGAGTTCAATACTATAAAACCATTTCTAAACATTTTCACTTTGAAATTCATTTCAAAATATAATTCACGCTGCTTGTAAAACAATTTAAAATCTCCCAGGATCTTAAATTTTCCCTATTTTTAATCTCAATCCATTTACAAACACTTATCCAATTCTCCAGAGTTTTAATTCAATTTCTGGTTTTTTTTTTCTTTTTTTAAATTTCAGATTTAACTCATCTGATTTCACGTATTTCAATTATATGAATTCTGATTGGTTATTTACATAACCATTTTACTTTATAATCTTACTCGATTATAATAACAACCAATATATCCAATATATTCAAAATATACGTTGGGTAAACTATTTCGTTTACCCTCTTTCAAAACATACCATGATGGTTCATCGTATTCAAGTGTTTAGTAATTCCTACCGATACAGTGGATCAAACTGATCGACCAGAACTCATAAACGACTCAACCAATGAATCTCCACAATATAAAACAAATTTTTATATCAATAACAAATACGTTCACTCGTATATATACACTCAATCTCAGTCTAGGGTATTACTAACCCTATCTCTACCGAGTCACGCCACAGAGCCAAGTAATTCTTAACTTAAGCTCTGATACCAACTGTAACGACCCGGATTTTGAGCGACTTTGGTTATCGACGTAAGCACGACGTCGATAACCAAAACATCGAAAAATCCTGGTAATTAGTGAAAGAAATTAGAGGGTGAGGAAAGATAAGATAGAAAATTAGAATAGAAGAAGAAGAAGAGCACAACATCAGAGTAACACGAATCTCACAGCGGAACGAATAAATATATTTCATAACATAACTTTGAAATACAAACTTGGTACTTGAATATACATATCATTATCAAAGTACAGCACTTACAACACAGCGGAAATAAACTATAGCTATATGATCCTGAAGCCTCCTGCTCCAAGCTCTTCCAGTATATCTGTAAATCCCGACTACTTGACTGCCCGTACAAATTTAGGCACCCAAGAGTTTAGGGAAAACAACAAAGTAAACTCCGGGTCAGTCATGGGACTGGTATGAGTAAAACAGTTTAAAAACAGTTGAACAAGTAAATGATATCTCATAAGACCACGCCGCATAACGGAACGGGTTTTTCCCTTATGAGAATCCAAAATATCTTTTATATCAAAAACCTTTTGATATTATAATAACGTCTATCAACCACAGTATATATAATCATCTAGCAGAAACGCTTTCATCTCACGTTCTACATATATAGTATACAATCAAAACCGCAAGCACGTATTGGGAAATGGGTTTCCAACTATGACAAGGTATGGATCCACCTTTCGCTCGTGTACCTCTAGAGAGGAATACACTGGGTTCAACAAGAACATCTTGCAACCCGGCCACACATGACCGACCACTCATTTCGCTTGAGTGTATCGAATGTATATCACCAACAGTTGGGATCAGCAACCGTTTCCCGAATGGGACAACATCAACAATAGATTTTTAGAAGTAAATGAAACTCTAGATCAGGTGATTATACACCCTACTTCGGTGCGACCGACTTAGCCATGCTGCCTGCCCGATTTCTGTCATTTACCGGATGATGAGGCTAGAAGCTACGCTTTCATCATACCAGATTCACTTTGAATGTCACATCGTCAAATCCATCAAATCACCGGTTGACGTCTACAACAATACATTATGTGTTAGCTAAAAGAAGTTTCCTTCTCCGCTTCCACTCTTGGTACAGTTGGAGAAATCAATATACGTGATCGTCTGGACATACTCTGTCAGACATCCGTCCATACAAGTCACCCAGGAACAGGATGAACCGAAGGCACTATTCTGTAAACAGGATAGCCCTTGCATAACTCCGTCTTCAATTTCCTTTGGCATATATGATTCGCAACGCTTATGCCAATACAGAGTGGTTCTTTGGATAATAATCCAACCGGTCTCTCCATATTAACAACGTTAAAATGGTCAAAACTTCGATAGTCTGTGATTTAACTATCGAATAAAAACAAGTGTGCAACCAACGATATTATTTCCAAATGGAAATTATATCGATCAAACATCATTTAACATTCATCTCCTTAGTTCATTTTCCATCTCCTGTTTCCCTATGTTCGATATTCCTTATTTTCTAAATTGGGAAAAATATACGTTATTAACAATGGAAAACATTTCCATTTCTTGTTTTCTTTATTAGAAAACATTTCTGGTTTCTTATTTGGAAGACATTTCCAAAGCTTCTTCATTGGACTTAGACAGATGTTTAAACAACCCATCGCGATGCCAATTCAAACCATTTCCTTTACTGCCGAACCTTAACTGTTCCTTAGTTAAAAACGAAGCCAATCAAGTTGGGGTAGAACTACCTCTCAGACCTTAACTGAACAACATTTCTAACTTTGAAATTAGCAAAGTTCACTTTATTCCTTTTTCTAACTTCCTTACTTAACCCTCCTTCTAATAAATCTCTATTCGATTAACCCTTATCAATTAACTCTATTGGACTAACACTATTGGATTAACTCTATTTGACTAACACTATTGATTTACTCTTTTCACTTAACTCCTTTCGAATAAACTATATTCGATAACTCCTTTTTCTTTCTTCGAATAAACTATATTCGATTAACTCATTTTCTTTTCTTCGAATAACTATATTCGATTAACTCATTTTCTTTTCTTCGAATAAACTATATTCGATTAACTCATTTTCTTTTCTTCGAATAACTATATTCGATTAACTCATTTTCTTTTCTTCGAATAAACTATATTCGATTAACTCATTTTCTTTTCTTCGAATAAACTATATTCGATTAACTCATTTTCTTTTCTTCGAATAAACTATATTCGATTAACTCATTTTCTTTTCTTCGAATAAACTATATTCGATTAACTCATTTTCTTTTCTTCGAATAACTATATTCGATTAACTAACATCGATTATCTCCTTTCAACTTTATTCTCTAATCGATTAACTAACATCGATTAACTTCTTTTTACTTTAACACTAATCGATTAAACTAACATCGATTAGCTCCTTTTGATAAACTACGTTTTCCGTTACAACTATTTCCCTTTTATAACGTTTACTTACCGTTACAAATATTTCCTATTTATAACTTCTATTTACCGTTACAAATATTTCCTATTTATAACTTCTATTTACCGTTACAAATATTCCCCATTTATAACTTCTATTTATTTTCTAAATAAATATCCATTTTTCTATTTCTATTTATTTTCTAAATAAATATCCCTTTTATAAAACCGTGTTCGTTTTATAAATAATTCCTTTTATAAAATCCTGTGATTTTATAAAATCCCTTTATTTCAATATACATTGAAATACTTCTTTTTACATCCCAGGGTCTTTTATGATATTTACAATATCGAATAACAATGATCAACATCATTCTAACAACCATAATCCATAACAGATTTTATAACACATCATATATCACAATATATGAAAACAGTAAAATAAATGTTGAGGAATCCAGTTGGATTCCTCCAACCTGTCTCCCTGCATCACAGATGTTAAACAATATAGATAACATCACTTTCAGTTCTATATGATATATTCTGTTAAACAGAATCAATATAGCAAATTTAACTAACTGACTAGCAGTTCAATCAAACAGTCAACATACAGTAAATCAACCAATATCTAACAGTTCTAAAAATATAACATGAAATTATAAACTGTTCAGAGTTGGTGAGATTTACTCACATTTGTGCGTTAACCGTTAAAGAATGATAAACTGTTGTTTGATTTGAACCAAACAGTTTATTTTGCCATAAATTCAAACGAGCTCTAATCCACTCTTAGTCAGTCCCATTTGGTAGTCGTCGTCCATACGATCCCAACGCGACAAACCGTTCGTCAAACTGATTTCATATGAATGAGATATTTCATTAACATGCTAATACGTTTATTTAATTAATTAAAACTTAAATATAATTATAATGAGCCATACCAAATTATTAATGACCCATCTGCCCCTTGAAACCCAAACCCGTTTCAATTTGTTTCTTCCCTGTTTCCAGCAAACTGCTCCCCTTCTCCATACGCATGCCTTTAAATTCAGCATTTAACCTAGGCCCAAATGACTTCCAGACCCACCCAATCTCGAATCCACCCATTTTATATAGTGTTATCTTCATATCCCATAGTATTCGATCCACTTGTTCTTTTATATTTCCACTGCCGACACTTAAAGCCTGGTCCTCCCTTGCTACTTCATTTCCTTTCTGCCCCAGTGTAAACAAACCCGCTCCTTTATGTATATCGCCACCATTTCCATGCATACTCCCAACCGATCACTCCTTTCTTAATTACTGCTTCATAAAGAAACTGAAACAAATGCGTGTACACAATTTTTCCCTTTTACTTCATAAATCTCAAAACAAATTCTCACCGTATACTTCAACTCTCACGTTCTTCTCAGACCGACCCTACCATCCTCTTTCCTTTTTCCCAATTACTCTCCTCTTCTCAATACCTTATATACCCCGTGCTTTGCAACTCCCTTTCTACACTTCAGGCTCTACATCCTGGTCCTCCCATCAGCACTTCTTTCACTTCGCTTCTATTATCTTCTTCACCGGTCCTACTGACACGACCACTAGCACTTCGGCGACGACCCCCTGCTCTCCACTGAGTACAGCTGCTGCTCCCTCCTCACACACCCAAACCCGTAACCAACTTCACACAAGACGGACCCAAACTGCTTCAGAAACTCCTGCCGTACGCTGGTGCCGACCATCCGCATCACATCCAAGATCGCCGTGACACGCGCCGGAGTTCCCTCACCAAACGCCTGTAACCTCGTGAGGCTCGTTTCCCCCTCTTGCCGGCAAAACACTTGAAACCGGCGCTGCTTTAACCTCTCGATCCGACCAGCATGAACCCCCATACATCATCACAACCGTTAGGATTTGAGATATCGTGGAGCTGATCCTTTTTGTTGTTATAAGTATTTCGAATCAAGAGTGGATTTTGAGATTAGATGGAGAGTTTGTTGGAAGGTTTCGTTCGTTCGTTTTAGAATGATGGTGGAGGCGGAAAAAGAAGGGCCTGTTGACCATGAAACAAATTAGGTTTTTGCTGAGAACAAATTTCTTTTATAGACTAATATTTTGGACCATTTATTATTATTATATTCTATAAAAATCTATACGTGAAGTTTTGACCTTTTAGGTGGGTGCATGGACGTGTATTCTAACCAACCCCATTCGTCAATACATTTTGTAGCTCAAAGGCATTATATCATTCGTTCGTTTTAGTTTACAAACATTTCGGTGTCCCGTTACATAAAACTCTGTTCATTTCGATCTACTATCGACAGAAATAAATATATCGTTATGCTCAGCAATGCGGTACGATGCCAAAAATATAATAATACCGGTAGGTTAGTTTATTCTGTGAAACCCCGAAATGTTGATCATAGGGTGCAAAATACTCCAAACAAAAAGTTGTTTATTTAATAAATTAAAAATTATAGTAAAATTCTAAAAATTAAATTATCACTATTTCCCAAAAGAACCTTGTCTAGATTCAAACCCGATATCTAGTTATATCGAATAAACTGTTACGGTCGATAAACGATTCTATAGCGACTGTTTTAAAATTTGATTTGGACATATCTCAAAATCTACACGACGAAATCCCGGTTTTTCTCTTCCACTAGAAAGATATACTCCACCAGCTCCACACGTTTCTTGTTTTACAGAAATCCGATTTAAAACGAATACTGTATTTTCAGTTGAAGTTCAAATCGACAAATAGCGAACTGCCGCGCCATTTCGAGCTCGTTTATAATTATATTAAAATTATACGTTCAAACTATCGACGATTGAATATATTCGTTATTCAAATTCAATTCCAGGCCGAATCAAATATCACAGATGATCCGGTTCACACCATATCGTCATTTCCTCCAATTCTGATTATTTCAGAATTTAAATATATTATTTAATTTATTACTTTAATTAAATATTCACCATTATTTAATTCCACGACCATTAAATTCTCTAAATCACCATTTATACAATTAAATAAATTAATCATAATACCTCTGCCAATGCGGGTCACTACATTTATTGAGGACTTGATAAGAGTTTGAAGTAATATTCCAAATCTATGTATAAGTTCCTAAATTTTACAGGTATTTCGGTTTTAAAATTCAAGTTTATTTGGAAGGCTAATGCTCCGCCTAAAGTTAAATTTCATATGTGGCTGATTACACATAAGAAACTCAATACTGTAGAGCAATTAAGAAAGAAAAATATTATTTTTGATTCTAAATGTTGTTCTTGTAGTCTATTTGATGAAAGTGTTGATCATTTATTTTATTCTCTTGTATTAAAACTTTATATATTTTAAATATTGTTTTAAGAATTTTTGTTTTTAGCTTTTCTAATAATTTTATGAATTGTGATTTTTATTGGATTTTTTTTAGATTTGATTTTAATTTTAAATATAGATATGTACTTGGTACTTTAATTACTACTATAAGTTGGTTTACTTGGTTTGATAGAAATCGGAGAATGTTTTATTCCAATTCCATTACTATAGATAATTTAATTATTAATATTGTTTCTTTTTGTCTAGATTGAATGTCTAACCCTCATTATAAGATGATTAGGGATCCTATGTTTTACATATTTCTTGTTAAGGTTAGAAATTATTTGAATTTGTTTATTATGATTACTAAGTATTTTGGTTATAATAGAATCTGTATTAGTTGTTGATATTTGATTTAGTGGCTACTATGGTTGTCTCTTTCTATCCTATGTTGCTATTTTAACATATATGGATATATATGTGTGTATGTGTGTGTGTGTGCGTTGTTAGCTTACTTTTTGTTTAGTCTTTTTTCAGGATACTGGTCGATTGATTTTTACTGAGGAGCTTATTGAAGAGCAGTTCTGGAGAGTCATTTCTTGTATTCTGTTGTACTGATTATATGTATTTTTTGGAGTGACTATTATATAATGTTGGAGTAGATATACTTCATAATCATGTCGTGGCCTTGCCGGAACTTGATTTTGAAGTATGATGAGCGGTGGTTTATCCGGAGCTCATCCATCTACCTCCCATACTTATGGTCATAGTCCAAGTTGGATGTATACTATTAGTTACCTACCAGGCATGTTGGCACTTACTGTCGCATGATATATATATATATATGTGTGTGTGTGTGTGTGTGTGTGTGTGCGTGCGTGTGTTCGCTCTCTCTCTCTCTCTTTGTCTTCTTTTTAAAGGATCACACATTTTTACTTTCAAAAAAAACTTAATTCTAACCTTAATTACACTTATTTATAAATGGCATTTTCGCTTATAATGCTTTTTTGTCTGGGGTATAAGTTTTAAAGACAATCTTGTGAAAATATAGTTGAATGGACAATTTGCAGAAAAAAGATAAATGAATTTATCATTTTAAGTTATATAAAAATAATGACAAATGACTTTATCATGTTTTTATGTAACTTAAAAAGATAAATGGATTTAACATTTTCCTATAAAATGTCCTTAAAATTAATTATTCAGACGTTTCCCTTAAAATCTATTACCTTGAAATAATAAGACCTTCAACCTAATTTCCGCTACTTATAAATGTGTATTTTTTCTAAGGATTTTAACAATATTTCTAACAACTTCTAGAAAAAAGTCGGGAATTTGAAAAAGATTATTAATCACATTTTACGTGTTCCTTTGAACTAAATATTTTTATAAAATAATTCTCTTACCATTAAATATAAATTAAAAGACGATGTTTTAATTATAAAAACCATTATTTTGAATATTTAAAATTAATCAAACATACCCAAACTAAAGTGACAAAATTTCGGTGCTCCTCAACCTTGTACTGCGTCTAATAGTGCCACTGAAGCTACCTTGTTCTTACCTCTATAGCTACTCCTAGATGATGCAATTTTACAGATCATGTGTATTAATTATTTTCTTAGATGTTTTGAAATTAATAATATAAATTTATATCTTGTGAAAACTATTAATTGCAAATTAATATTAAAAAAACCACTTTTAAAGGGGTCAGATTATATATATATATATACACAATTTCAAAATTCTATTTTTATTTATATATTCATATTTAAATTTGTTTCAACTATTCAAAAAATTATTTCTAAAAGGCAAACAATAATTTATATGTTTATATATTTAACTTATATGTTAAATTAAAAACTATATTAACTTGGTCTTGTGATTAAATACTGATTTTGGCTTTGTCAAAAATTAACATACTATATGTGTGCGCGTGTTTGTGTTGGAGTGTTTGCATGTGATTTTATGGCACACTTATGTGAAAACCCTTTAAAATATTTATGTACTTTGATAAAAACAAGCTGGGAAATATATAGAGAAAATATATAATATTTTCATCGGAATAAAATTTAAGAACATACAACATTGTTTATGTTTCAAAATTTTAACTGAAGATAAATGTTAGAAATCCGAATTCCCAACTTCTTATTTCCATATAGGGTATTTCTGAAACATCATAGTCGCGCCAATAAATTATGTTTCAATTCTAGCTACTAATTATTAAAGATATAAGTTTATATTATATTGCATAATCAAGGCGTCTACAATATTGGAAAAACAATTTCGATCATTAATACTTTAGTGATAATACATACATACATACATATATATATATAAATCTTACCACCTCAAATGAAAGACATTATAATTTTAAATAAACATCTTAGTTCTGGATTTGAATTAAATACTTGTGTACTAAGTCGGATTAGATATTTTCATTTAAAATTTGAATTTGAAATTATAAATTTAGTCAAACTTCAAAATATTTTATATTAGACATACATGGTCCTTTATGAAATATTATATATATATATATGTGTGTGTGTGTGTGTGTGTGTATATATATACACGTACGTATGTATGCATGCATGCATACATGCATGCATGTATATGTCAAGTATATACACAATAGATGTAAGTCCTGGCATATAGTAATGCATATGTTTGAAAGTGTGGTTTTATTACATGTGCATGTAGCACACGGGTGAGTAAAAAATGATGTACTCATAAGTATACATAAAATATCTTTAGTTGTGCTCATTAAGTTAATAAATAAGTAAATTAAATAATAAAATTAGATAAGATCTGCTACAAAACTTTAGCTTTCATAGTTCCAATATGATACAAAAAAATGTTTTTTGTGGCGTCAACTGATTTCACTCGTTTTCATAACGACCCCGTAAATCGCGACCTTGGTTTTCGACACCAAACACGATGTCGACTAATCAAGCATCGGAAATACCGGATAGTCCATGAAAGAAATTAGAGGGTGAGGATAGATAAGATAGAAACTTAGAATAGAAGAAGAAGAAGAAGAAGAACATCACAACATCAGAGTAACTCGAACCTCACAACGTAACGAATAACATATAATAGATAACATAACCTTGAAATATACATCTGCACTTGAATATACATATCATTTCCAAAATACATCACTTACAACACAGTGGAAAATAACCATAGCTATATCATTTCTGAAGCCTCCTACTCCAGCTCTTCAGGTATATGTTAATCCCGACTACTTAACTGCCCATACAAAATTGGGCACCCAAGAATTTGGGGAAAACAAAACAAAATAAAATCCGGGTCAGTCTTGTGGCTGGTGTGAGTAAACTCAAATCATTTGTTTAACTTTAAAGATCATTTCAAAGAAAGAATAATCGTAAGACCGATTCACACATGAATACAGATGGATTTTACCTTACGATAACCCAAATCATTAGTAAAACAATATTATTCTGATATTATGCTAATGTCTAACACAAGTAATATCAATCTAGTAGAAACGCTTGCATCTAACGTTCTACATATATAATATACAATCAAAACCATGGGCTCTTTTTGGGTAATGGATTTCCAACTATGACAAGGTATGGATCCACCTTCCGATCAGTGTACTCTAGAAGCGATGCACTGGAGTTCAACAAGAACATCTTATAACTCGGCCACACATAACCGACCACTCATTTCTCTTGAGTGTATCGAATATATTGTCACCTTACAGTTGGTAAACCAACAGAACCAATCCTGGGAGGTACAGAATTGAAAGAAGTAACAAATATGAATATTCTCTAGATGGTGACAATATACCCTACTTGGTTACGAACCACTTAGCCATGCTGCCTGCCCGATTTCTGTCATTTCCCAGTTGATGAGGCTCGAGGTCAAAACGTGTCTTTTAAAAGATCACTCCTCTATTTACTTTGAATGCCACATCATCATACCCATCAAATCACAAATTGATTTCCCTAAAAATACCATGGTTATAAGCTAAGAGAAACGAATTCCTCCGCCACCAACGTAAATCCGTTTGAAACGATCAACTTACGCGATCTACCAGATACACTCTGTCAGACATTTATCCATTCAAGTTGTCCTAGGACTGGACAAACCGAATGCACTATTCCGTACATCCATCCTAGGCAATCTCTACCAAGGACTTATACAACAGTCCTTGCACTTTACTCCATCTTCAATTTGTCTTCGATCTATTTGATTCGAAACGCTAACGCCCATACGGAGTGGTTCTTTGGATAAGAATCCAACCGGTCCCTCCGTATTGACGATGGAAAAATAGTCAAAACTTTGATAGTCTATGATTTAACTATCAAAGAAAAACACGTATGCAAACAATGATATTATTTCCAGATGGAAATTTTATCGATCAATCATCATTTAATATTTTTCTCTTTAGTTCATTAATTTACTTATCTCCTGTTTCCATATATTCTAAATTCTTTTTTTCTATTATCAGAAAACATTTCTGATTCTTATTTGGAAAACATTTCCAAAACTCCTTCACTGGATTTAAACTGATGTTTAAATCAAACATCGCCATGCCTACTCAAACCATTTCCCTCATTAACTAAATTCACTTAACCATCATTCACCATCAAACCTTAGCATTCCTTAGTTAAAAAGGAAGTCAATCAAGTTGGGGTATAATTACCTCTCAGACCTTAACTGAACAATGTTTTTACTTCGAAATAGTCAAAGTTTATCTTTTGAATCTTTAACAAACTTCCTTACATAACTCTCGGATTCTATTTACGAATCCACTTCTTTATTGAAAAACATTGATTATAACTATAGCGTTATAATCCCTACTTCTGAAATATCTAATTCCAAATTATAACTCGACTAACTCAAATCAATTTGCCTTAACTCCATTAACTTTAACTCGATTAACTTTAATTCATTTATTCTTATCACTTAACTCCTTTCGAATAGACTATATTCGATTAATGCTTTAACTCTATTCGAATAAACTATATTCGATTAACTCCTATAACTATATTCGAATAAACCATATTCGATTAACTCTTTTAACTCTATTCGAATAAATTATATTCGATTAACTCTTTTCGAATAACTAATATTCGATAACTCCTTTCGAATAACTAATATTCGATTTTCTCTAATTTGAATAAATTATATTCGTTTGACTCACTTCGAATAACTAATATTCGATTACTCCTTTCGAATAACTAATATTCGATAACTCCTTTCGAATAACTAATATTCGATAACTCCTTTTGAATAACTAATATTCGATAACTTCTTTCGAATAACTAATATTCGATAATTTCTTTCTCTATTCGAATGAACTATATTCGATTAATTCTCTTATTTGAATAACCTTATTCGATAACTCTTTCTTCGAATAAACTATATTCGAATAACTCTAATCCGACTAACTCTAATTCAGTTAACTCTTATTCGAATAACTCTAGTTCGATTTAACTCTAATCGATTAACTCTTACTGATTAACTCTAACTGGCTAACTATAACTGATTAACTCTAACTGGTTAACTCTAATCGATTAACTCTAACTCTAATCGATTAACTCTAACTCTAATCGATTAACTCCTCTAACTTATTTTGATTAACTCCTTTGATTAACCCTATGTCCATTTTCAGTTTCAAATATCGATGTTGAAATCGATTCTTACTTCTCTATGTAAGTCATGACTTATATATTCTATTTATCCAATGATAAATATTTTATTTAAATTATAAAATATTATTTACAAATTAATCTTCTCAATCTATCGGTTACAACAGATTCTATTTAAAGTCTTTGCTTTGAACCCATATCATGTTATACCCGTGTGCGAAGCACGGGTCTAAACTTTCCTGATGTAAAATTCTATTCATTTGCCAAATATTTCCTTATATGACATTCTTTTTCATTTCCCAATAAATCCCTTTTATAACTCTATTTATTTTCTAAATAAACATTTCCTTTTTATAACTCTATTTATTTCCCAAATAAACATTTCCTTTTTATAACTCTATTTATAACTGTTTTACCAATATTTCTCTTTCTGTTTTATTTGTAAATGTTTTACAAATATTTCTCTTTCTGTTTCGTTTGTAAATGTTTTACAAATATTTCTCTTTCTTTTTTATTTGTAAATGTTTTACAAAAATTTCTCTTTCTGTTTTATTTGTAAATGTTTTACAAATATTTCCCTTTATATTTGTTTTACGAAAAATTTCCTTTATATAATCCCTTGATTTTATAAATATTCCTTTATATAAAATCCTTTGATTTTATAGATATTCTATTCCAATATACAGTTTGAAATCTTCCTTCTATATAAAATCTTTCGATTTTATATAATATTTTATTTCAATATAGTTATTGAAAATTTCCTTTTTCATCCCAAAGTTTTCTTACGGTATTTAAAATACCAAAAACAGTGATCGATATCATTCAAACACACATAATCAACAACATATTATATATCACATCATATATCACAATATATGAAACAAAAATGTATTTTATATATTGAGGAACCCAGTTGGGTCCCTCCAACCTGTTTCCTTGCATCACAGATGTTAAACAATATAATTAACATCGATTTCATTTCACTATGAAATATTCTGTTAAACAGAATCAATATTTGATTAACGATATATATATATATATATATATATATATATATATTGTTACCTATAATTTCAACCAATACATAAACAATTCAACCAAACAGTTAACACACAGAAATCAGCAGATAATTATCAGTTCTAAGAATACGTTATAAAAATATAACTGTTCGGAGTTGGTGAGTTTTACTCACATTGGACGATCATCGTTAATAACGATAACCATCGCTTGATTCAGACGGACAATTTATTTCGCTATAA
Organism: Allium sativum; assembly: GCA_030737875.1. Taxonomy (NCBI): domain Eukaryota; kingdom Viridiplantae; phylum Streptophyta; class Magnoliopsida; order Asparagales; family Amaryllidaceae; genus Allium; species Allium sativum. The sequence goes on from CM060926.1 coordinate 843,738,670, forward strand.
ATCGTAACGAGCTTCGATTCACTCCCAGTCAGTTCCATTGTGTAGTGTCCGTCCATACAATCCCAACGGATCCAGTTTTGTCCAATTCTGATACCGTATGATATAGTTACACATTATACAAGTTTTAAATATTAAAATTTAAATAAAATACTTGGTTGAATTCCAATATTAGGCTTAACCTTGTTTAGTCGGTCCTTACCACAAAACCAACTCGCTCCATTTATCTTCTTCCTCCTCCGTATGGTTTCAAAAATTGAACCGTAAAAACTTGGCCCTTTCTGGATGACTTTCCCTTCATTTTTATCTACAAGAGAGCACTCTTCTTTTCATAGAAACCACATTTACTTTATTCGTTTGTTTCCTTGGGCTTCACGTAAAACTCTGGCCCATCTCCATAAATTCCCACTGCTTCTAAAATTCACTTCATCTTCCTGAATACCCAAACCCGAATTTACCTTTCTCCCGCAAATAGAAATGTGTGACCTCCTGTGCAAAAACTTCAGCAATAACCGATCTCGTTCTCCCACCTTCTCACAACTAAAATCAAAACCAGTGTTACCATTCATCTTCTCGTTCAAATCTCAATCGAAAAGTACCGGAATCTTCAAACTCGACGTGCACTTCTTTGCCGCGACTCCCAGGCTACTCGAGCTCCACCAATATTTCGAGCGACGTCTTTTCCCATCGTCCTCCCCAAAACTTTTCGCACAACTCGAAATTCCCATTCTCAAGCCCAATTTAATACCACAAATTCGAATCCATGTTTAAAACTCAGGAAATCACGAACCCCATGTTTTGTTGTTTCAACGTTGTTCACCACGGAAGCGATCGAGCCTTTCAGCGAGCATACCCAATGAAGTCAGTGCAAACAGGAACCAATGAACCCATTCATTCATTTTTACGATTTTTGTTGGGTTTTATAATGATTTTACAAATTTCGATTTTTCTGAGATGAATAAAAGAGAGCGACACATTTCTTTGACTGAGGAAATTTTGTTTAGGGTTAGAGATGAAGTGTTATATAGGGAGATATTTTTCCTAGATCCAATTTGTGGCTGAGAACTCGTTTGCTGGCAGCTGAAAAAAAAGAGCGTGGATTTCTTTTTGCCCAACGAAAGAGGTAAGGAATAAGGTTATACATTAGTTAAGGGTTATAGAGTTAGAGAAATATTATTTTAATCAAATATTTAATATTATTTAATTTAAACAACCATTTAAATCTTTGAATCACTATTTAAATAATTAAATTAATTAATTATTATACCGTAAAAATATGGGACATTACATTCTTCCCCCTTCAAATAATTTCGTCCTCGAAACTGCTAAGGTAACCCTACTAACTGGTTATAAATTATTTGTTCACTCCTTAACTTCAGTTTCAATTGAACCAATTTAATTTCAATTAAATATTTATTCCTTCCTACTAACGAAAATTTTCAAAAATCCTGAAAATTTTCTAACACCTTAACTTTACGAAAAATTTCGCCAGCACCTCCTTTGTACCGGTCAATAACTCAAACTCCAACTTGTCTCTCTAGGCCGTCTTCAGCCCAAAAGAAAATCAAACAGCCAAGCGGCTTGCCAATTCGGCTCATCGAAATCTCAAACCACATGAAATATAAATTAGTACCTTTTTGTCGGGCATATCAATATATCCTTTGCATCTGTTACCAGTTCAACATATACCAATGTTATTCCAATCAAACCCCAATCAGTTTTTATCATCGGATCCAACCATTCGCTTATACCTAATCGAATTCAATTTCAAATCAAAGTTCCATTCTCAATTTCAAATTCTTAACTCCATTATCCAATGACATTTCAAATTCAAATCTCACAAATCCAATTTGTCTCGATATCATTCTAATCCCATTCAATTTCAATTCCAGTTTGCTTTTCCCAAATTCTACTTAATTTTGTTTTAATTCAAACAATCTTTTCCTGGGAGTTTTAAACAGCTTTTCTTTTCAAAAATAAAATATTCCCTTTCGAAGTTCAAAACAATTTTTTTTTCTAAACAATTTGAAAACAATCTCTTTGGTAGTAATCCGTTACTTACAACTCGAAAATGAACACTGATGATGTCCGGATCAACATCAGAATTTATTTTCCAGCGACTGAAGTGAGTTCAATACTATATCACTTTCAAAACCATATCTAAACACTTCCATTTTGAAATTCATTCCAAAATAACATTTACAATACTTTAAAACCATTTAAAATCTCCCAGGATTTTAAAATTCGCATATATTTAATCCAATTCCATCTACAAACACTTCTCCAACTTTTATTTCCAATTCTGATTCTAAATTCAGATTTACTTCATCTCATTTCATATATTGTATTCATATGAATTACAATTGGTTATTTACATAACCATTCCAATTATAATCTTATTCGATTATAATAACAACCAATATATATATTTTCTCTATATCAAAATATACTTTGGGCAACTTATTTTCATTTACCCTGTTTTCAAAACACATTGTGTCGACCCATCTTATTCAAGTGTTTAGTAACCCTTATCGATACAGTGGATCAAACTGATCAACCATAATTTACAAACTACTCAACCAATAAAACTCCACAATATAAAACAATATTTATATCAAATAACAAATACGTTCACTCGTATATATATACTCAACTCAATTTAGGGTATTACTAACCCCATCTCTACTGAGTCACGCCACAGAGCCAAGTTAATACTTAACCTTAAGCTCTGATACCACTGTAATGGCCCGAAAATTTGGTAGGCTTTTCAACCATCCCTCAACCCCCAAGGCAGAGGGCTAACCTCCCCCTGTGGCTTACATGGTACCTCAGAACTGCTTTTACGGCCAGCCTTGCGACTCGACCAACCCACATTGTCGGGAGATGTAGGGGTAAGAGTCTCTCATTAGCCACCTAACGCAAAGCGAGAACCCCCTATCATCCGTACCAATTAAGCAACCAGCTCTGATACCACTGTAACGACCCCGTAAATCGCGACCTTGGTTATTGACACCAAACACGATGTTGACTAATCAATCATCAGAAATACCGGATGATCCATGAAAGAAATTAGAGGGTGAGGATAGATAAGATAGAAACTTAGAATTGAAGAAGAAGAAGAACATCACAACATCAGAGTAACACGAACATCACAATGGAACGAATAACATATAATATATAACATAACTTTGAAATATACATCTGTACTTGAATATACATATCATTTCCAAAGTACAGCACTTACAACACAGCGGAAAATAACCATACCTATATCATTTTTGAAGCCATCCTACTCCAGCTCTTCAGGTATCTGTAAATCCCGACTACATGATTGCACGTACAAAATTGGGCACCCAAGAGTTTAGGGAAAACAAAACAAAATAAACTCCGGGTCGGTCATGTGACTGGTGCGAGTAAACTCAAATAATTTGTTTAACTTTAAAGATCCTTTCAAAGAAAGAATAATAGTAAAACCGTTCCACACATAAACACCGATGGTTTTTACCTTACGATAACCCAAATCATTTGTAAAACAATATTATTACGATATTATATTAATGTCTAACACAAGTAATATCAATTTAGTAGAAACGCTTGCATCTAATGTTCTACATATATTATATACAATCAAAATCGTGGGTTCTTATTGGGTAATGGATTTCCAACTATGACAAGGTATGGATCCACCTTCCGATCAGTGTACTCTAGAAGCGATACACTGGAGTTCAACAAGAACATCTTGTAACTCGGCCACACATGACCGACCACTCATTTTGCTTGAGTGTATCGAATATATTGTCACCTTACAGTTGGTAAACCAACATAACCATTCCCGGGAGATACAGAATTGAAAGAAGTAACAAATATGAATATTCTCTAGATGGTGACAATATACCCTACTTGGTTGCGAACCACTTAGCCATGCTGCCTGCCTGATTTCTCTCATTTCCCAGTTGATGAGGCCCAAGGTCAAAACGTATCTTTTAACAGATTACTCCTCCATTTACTTCAAATGCAACATTGTCATACCCATCAAATCACAAATTGATTTCCTCAAAAATACCATGGGTATAAGCTAAGAGAAACGAATTCCTCCGCCACCAACGTAAATACGTTTGAAACGATCAACTTACGCGATCTACCAAATATACTATGTCAGACATTTATCCATTCAAGTTGTCCTGGGACTGGACAAACCGAAGGCACTATTCCTTACATCCATCCTAGGCAATCTCTACCTAGGACTTATACAACAACCCTTGCACTTTACTCCATCTTCAATTTGTCTTCGATCTATTTGATTTGAAACGCTAACGCCCATACGGAGTGGTTCTTTGGATAAGAAATGGTCAATAATTTGATAGTCTGTGATATAACTATCAAAGAAAAACACGTATGCAAACAACGATATTATTTCCAAATGGAAATTTTATCGATCAATCATCATTTAACATTTTTCTCTTTAGTTCATTAATTTACTTATCTCCTATTTCCATATATTCTAAATTCTTATTCTCTATTATCAGATAACATTTCTGATTCTTATTTGGAGAACATTTCCAAAACTCCTTCACTGGATTTAAACTGATGTTTAAATCAAACATCGCCATGCCAACTCAAACCATTTCACTCATTAACTAAATTCACTTAACCATGATTCACCATCAAACCTTACCATTCCTTAGTTAAGAAGGAAGTCAATCAAGTTGGGGTATAATTACCTCTCAGACCTTAACTGAACAATGTTTTAACTTCGAAATAGTCAAAGTTTGTCTTTTAATTTTTTAACAAACTTCCTTACGTAACTCTCGGATTTTATTTACAAATCCACTTCTTTACTGAAAAATGTTGATTATAACTATAGCGTTATAATCCCTACTTCTGAAATATCTAATTCCAAATTATAACTCGACTAACTCAAATCAATTAACCTTAACTCCATTAACTTTAACTCGATTAACTTTAATTCATTAATTCTTATCACTTAACTCCTTTCGAATAAACTATATTCGATTAACTCCTTTAACTCTATTCGAAAAAACTATATTCGATTAACTCCTATAACTATATTCGAATAAACCATATTCGATTAACTCTTTTAACTCTATTCGAATAAACTATATTCGATTAACTCTTTTCGAATAACTAATATTCGATAACTCCTTTTGAATAACTAATATTCGATTTTCTCTAATTCGAATAAACTATATTCGACTAACTCACTTTGAATAACTAATATTCGATTACTCCTTTCGAATAACTAATATTCAATAACTCCTTTCGAATAACTAATAATCGATAACTCCTTTCGAATAACTAATATTCGATAACTCCTTTCGAATAACTAATATTCGATAATTTCTTTCTCTATTCGAATAAACTATATTCGATTAATTCTCTTATTCGAATAACCTTATTTGATAACTCTTTCTTCGAATAAACTATATTCAAATAACACTAATCCGACTAACTCTAATTCAATTAACTCTATTCGAATAACTCTAGTTCGATTTAACTCAAATCGATTAACTCTAACTATTTAACTCTAACTGGTCTGATTAACTCTAACTAGTTAACTCTAACTCTAATCGATTAACTCTAACTCTAATCGATTAACTCCTTCAACTGATTTTGATTAACACATTTTGATTAACTCCTTTGAATAACTCTACGTCCATTTTCAGTTTCAAATATCGATGTTGAAATCGATTCTTACTTCTCTATATAAGTCCTGACTTATATATTCTATTTATCCAATGATAAATATTTTATTTAAATTATAGAATATTATTTATAAATTAATCTTCTCAATCTATGGTTACAACAGATTATATTTAAAGTCTTTGCTTTAAACCCATATCATGTTATACCCGTGTGCGAAGCACGGGTCTAAACTTTCCTACTGTAAAATTCTATTCATTTGCCAAATATTTCCATATATGACATTCTTTTTCATTTCCCAATAAATCCCTTTTATAACTCTATTTATTTTCTAAATAAACATTTCCTTTTTATAACTCTATTTATTTCCTAAATAAACATTTCCTTTTTATAACTCTATTTATAACTGTTTTACCAATATTTCTCTTTCTGTTTTATTTGTAAATGTTTTACAAATATTTCTCTTTCTTTTTTATGTGTAAAACAAAAATTTCTCTTTCTGTTTTATTTGTAAATGTTTTACAAATATTTCCCTTTATATTTGTTTTACAAAAAAATTCCTTTATATAATCCCTTGACTTTATAAATATTCCTTTATATAAAATCCTTTGATTTTATAAATATTCTATTCCAATATACAGTTTGAAATCTTCCTTCTATATAAAGTCTTTCGATTTTATATAATATTTTATTTCAATATAGTTATTGAAATTTTTCTTTTTCATCACAGAGTTTTCTTACGGTATTTAAAATACCAAACAATAGTGATCGATACCATTCAAACACACATAATTAACAACATATTATATATCACATCATATATCACAATATATGAAACAAAATAGTATTTTATATATTGAGGAACCCAGTTGGGTCCCTCCAACCTGTTTCCCTGCATCACAGATGTTAAACAATATAATTAACATTGATTTCATTTCACTATGAAATATTCTGCTAAACAGAATCAATATTTGATTAACGATTTATATATATATATATATATCGTTATCTATAATTTCAACCAATACATAAACAATTCAACCAAACAGTTAACACACAGAAATCAACAGATAATTATCAGTTCTAAGAATATGTTATAAAAACATAACTGTTCAGAGTTGGTGAGTTTTACTCACATTGGACGATCATCGTTAATAGTGATAACCATCACATGATTCAGACGGACAATTTATTTCGCTATAAATTGTAACGAGATTCGATTCACTCTCAGTAAGTTCCATTGGGTAGTGTCCGTCCATACGATCCCAACGGATCCAGTTTTGTCCAATTCATATACCGTATGATATAATTACACATTATACAAGTTTTAAATATTAAAATTTAAATAAAATACTTGCTTGAATTCCAACATTGGGCTTAACCTTGTTTAGTCGGCCCATACCATGAAACCAGCTCGCTCCATTTATCTTCTTCCTCCTCCGTATGGTTTCAAAAATTGAACCGTAAAAACTTGGCCATTTCCGGATGACTTTCCCTTCATTTTTATCTACAAGAGAACACTCTTCTTTTCATAGAAACCACATTTACTTTATTCGTTTGTTTCCTTAGGCTTCACATAAAACTATGGCCCATCTCCACAAATTCCCACTGCTTCTAAAATTCACTTCATCTTCGTGAATACCCAAACCCGAATATACCTTTCTCCCCAAATAGAAATGCATGATCTCCTGTGCAAAAACTTCAGCAATAACTGATCTCGTTCTCCCACCTTCTCACGAAAAAATCAAAACCAGTGTTACCATTCAACTTCTCGTTCAAATCTCAATCGGAAAATACCGAAATCTTCAAACTCGACATGCACTTCTTTGTCGCGACTCCCAGACTACGCGAGCTCCACCAGTATTTCGAGCGACGGCTTTTCCCATCATCCTCCCCAAAACTTTTCACACAACTCGAAATTCCTATCCTCAACCCCAATCTAATACCACAAATTCGAATCCATGTTTAAAAATCAGGAAACCACGAACCCTAAGTTTTGTTGTTTCAACATTGTTCACCACGGAAGCGATCGAGCCTTTCAGCGAGCATACCCAATGAATTCAGTGCAAACAGAAACCCAATGAACCCATTCATTCATTTTTACGATTTTTGTTGGGTTTTATAATGATTTTACAAATTTTGTTTTTTCTGAGATGAATAAAAGAGAGCGGAGCATTTCTTTGAGTGAGGAAATTTTGTTAGGGTTAGAGATGAAGTGTTATATAGGGAGATATTTTTCCTAGATCCAATTTGTGGCTGAGAACTTGTTTGGTGGAAGCTGAAAAAAAAGAGTGTGGACTTCTTTTTGCTCGACGAAAGGGGTGAGGAATAAGGTATACATTAGTTAAGGGTTATATATAGAGTTAGAGAAATATTATTTTAATCAAATATTTAATATTATTTAATTTAAACGACCATTTAAATCTTCGAATCACTATTTAAATAATTAAATAAATTAATTATTATACCGTAAAAATATGGGACATTACACTTTTGATCACCTTAATTTCAAAAGCTTTTCCCCGTCGTCTGACTGATCGAACACAATTTTTTTGCCTCGCTCCAATAGGCTTCTTCATCGGTAATGTTTCTCCTATTAGAATCTCGAGACACCACTTGTAATTTCATTGTATTCTATAATGATTGCTATAACCACAATTGGTTATCCCATTTGTACATTAAGTTTGTGATTGTGACTTCATTCATAGAAAATTTGAAGATAAATTTAGATCGCGGAGATCCATGTTTGTTTTCGAAGCAGAAAGAAGATTTTTTTTCCATAAGCATTCCTTTGTCTCTTCTATACTATTGATTTCACAATAATAAAGGAAGCAAAGAAAGATGTCAATGAAAAGTTTTAACTTGTGATTTTGGGTTGAATGAAAAAGAAAATTGAGGAGAAGCAACATAGATGCATAATGTTACTACAAGGATTCGACATCAAAACTGAGGATAATGAGAAGGGGTATCACATTAGGGTCGATACCAAAGCATAAAGACGAAGGAGACGAAGCTAGCACCAAAGCAGGGATGCTATCGGCACCAACACGGGGATCACACTGCTTGGTGTCAATACCAATACAAGAAGGAAAGAATATGTAATTGACAACAACATATTGAGAACAGTTGGCTTGGTGTTGATATTAAAGGGTGAAGCGGTTGATCCAGTTTTGGTACAAGGGAAAAGAAAGTAGAAGCCTAAAGTCGATGCCAAGGAGACATGGTTGAAGAACAGAGGTAATATTGAAAATTAACACATTGAATAGTGTAGTGAAGCCAAGAATTGGAGCCAAGTATCAATATCGGTGGAAGCGATACCACACACAAAGAAAAGGGGAGCACGATATTGAAACCGAACGGTAGCATGAAGCCAACAATAATATAATGGAACAAATAAAGTGCTATCGATACTAACAGTCTTGTTATTGATACCATTGCCAAGACCAACACCAAAAATACAAAGAAAGGAGTATAATAGCAGTTCTTTGAGGGCCAACACTAAGAAGTCACTACCAAAGCTAAGGTGCTGAAACCGGAAGACACCAAAAGAAAGCCAATACCGAAACTAGGAGCTTTTAAGGAAGGATGATACTAAGAAACCGGTGCCGAAAGTTACAAAGGAAAGCCAGTACCGAAGGATTGAGGAGGATACGGGCTTCCTACCTGATCACTACCAAAGAGGGTCCAAATTGTCTATAAATAAGACCCCAGGGTCATATTTTGAGGGACTTTTCTCATTTCACAATCTTGTACTCATTTCTAAGAGACCAACCCCAAATTTTGAAATCAAATCGGGGGATTTCCACATCAATTATAATACATTCATGATAAATAAGAAAGGAGAATATAAATCATATTTATTGATTTAACAGGGAGTTATCAATAACCTCATACGTGAAAGATTTGTGTAAAAATGGATCGAAAGGATAATCATTGAGTGAAATCTATGAGTTTTACTTCGTGATTCATATTTGTGCCTTAATCTTTTCGTAATAAGCCTAACATGGCATGACGTTCAAATGGTTTATCATAGCCTTATGACCCGATAACTGACACAACCATGGCCTCGCATAGGCTGGATCGATGTGAAAGTATCATCTTTTGTCATTAAGGGCCAAGATATAGCATCAAATGTAGTTGTCGTGGTATTTTAGCCAGTTTCTTCTCAACACAATGTATATTGTTCTATCTTGAATCCGGAGTACACCTATGTGACAAGTTTCTCTGCACATTTAGTAAGCTTATAATATCTTTATCCCAAGGTAACTATTGATCCATAAGTCTCGCAAGCGTGATACTCACCTCTTGAAGCAAGACTAACTAATCTTCGGACTTAAGGTCTTGATATCTAGAAATGACAAGTTAAGCCGAGCTTGGTGGAGCTAAGTTATCCCTGGGTGTTCTCTAGATCGGTCACCCTCTAAGTTTCATGACATATGCTTTGTTAATTCTCAAATCGTGTGTTGAAGATTTTTATCGTTAACACACAACATATTGTTTTTTAGTCTAATATCAAGGGTCTTCTATTTACTACTTATTTTCACTTAGGAGACATTAACCGCTTTTAACTTAACTTCAGCAGCCCTAAATATTTCAATTCCAACATTAATAATGTTGATAGTTTGAACATGTTTTGCAATGAAAACAATATTTGAATGAGACTTTTAAGCAGGAAAGATTAGTAAACATGGAATAAATCGCACCTATATATGAAGCATTTAGGCGGAGAATTTAAGTTGCAATTTTCAATTTATTGATGCCTGGTTAATTAATTATTTTGACAAAGCCTGGTTAATTAATTATTTGATATTTAAAACGCATATTCAAAAGCAGTATTCCGTAATTCTTATGACTAATTAATTTGTGTTATTAGTAAAAAAAAGTTTAAACGATAAAAAGTGCACGAACACTTCCAAATCAAAAGATATTTCCAATCCTATTTCTCATAAATAAAAATCGTACAAACACAAGCGTGATATTTGAACAAGGTATTTATCTGTAATACACACACGTATGTATGCATGTATGTGTGTGTGTGTGTGTGTATATATATATATATACGGATCAGAACGCATCGACCCTTAAATCTTCAGGGCCGGTCCACACGGAGTGGATTAAAATGCCCGAACACAGCATTTCCCCGCCCTATGGGGCGTAAATCTGGTCTGTATAAAGACCATCCATCGGCCCCCGAATGATCGATATAACCGAGGCGCCTCGCTATCCATCATCCACATAAGTAAAATGTTAGGGCTTGTAAAACGCTGACACCACTCTTACCTAGAAGGAAACGCATGCCCTCCCTGCAGTCCTCTCCCGTTTCTGGTTCACACCGGGCTGTGAGGCTCGCGAATTAACGCTGCACAAAGCTACGCTATATTAAAGCCGTGCTTTGATCATCAAACACAAGGCCCTGCTTTTCAATAGAAGCCTTGACCATTTGCATCTCAGCGTGCCATATAGGCAATTCACACTATGCAACCAATGTCTATCAATCACACAGAATGAAACCCGATGTCAGACGCACTTCCATTTACAAGTTCGTTTTGGGTCTAAACGAAACCAGAGGCACCTTATTCCTCCCCCATATGTCCAATACAGGGCAGAGGTCCTCGCATATCTGGTCGATCTCCAAGTACGTCTGGACGATCACCACTTATTACCTTGTCTTGGGTATACAACCCAATCAAGACATCAGTAATCATCCAAATGATGTGAAGACCTCGGGTCTTCAACCATCGTCTTCATCCTTGACACATCGTCAAATCAGTTATTCAGAATGGTATAAACCCGGTCTTTCTGAATAACTCGTGTATATAATAAACAAGTGCTATAAAAACACAACATACGCCTCATTCCAATCCAGAATATTCCTTTATTCAAATATTCTTATACTTTGGGAAAGGTTCCCATTAATTTTATCAAAGATAAATTCTTTAGATTTATTCTTTAATCTTATTTTGGATTTCGATTCAAACCAAATTATGGTTTATTCAAACTAGTCGGGATTAACGCACCTTACCAAAGTAATCGTTTGTTTAATTTTCCAATTCCAACCTATTCATCCCATGAAGCAAAACTGGTAATACTTCATATCTAGCACCATGGTGTTATCGGTAAATTCAATCACCATTTCACGTTCAAATCTAATTAAAGATTTAACTATCGCCTGGAGCAAAACTGGTGATACTCCATTCTCGATCATTTAAATCTAATTAAAGATTCATTAAAACTCCACTTAGTTTTAATCTTCCCAAAAATCAATATTAATGATTGTTTAACTTGGGAAATCATCTTCTGTCTTTGACTGGGTTAAAGAACCAATGTCCTTTGAAACACCATTGACGATAAACCCAGAATCACATTCCATTCCATCAGCCTTTAACCGTAAATTAGCAAGTGAACGATTCCCTAAGTATTAACCCCGAAGGCCGAAACCAACATCAGATCAATACCCAGGAAACCATTCAACTTAACTAATCTCCAGTTAGTTTCTGATTTTATTAACTCCTTTGGGTCTAAGAACAATAATATTAAAGATACCATTCACGACAACCCAAAATCTTATTCCATTGTTAATCGGGTTAAAGAACAAGTGTTATTTAAAACATCGTTCATGATAAACCCAAAGACCAATTTTAATTCAATTCCAATTAAATATTAATTAATTGCTATACTTCATTAAATCTAAATAAAAAGATTTAATCTTTTCTCAACTAGGTTCAAGAACAGTGTCAATGAAGACAACATTCAAGACAAACCGAAAATCACATTTGATATTAAATACAAGGATCTGAATAGAAAATATATCGGCTTATGTTCAATATCAAATTCTGGAATCAACAAATAACGTATTGGAATAACGATATATATATCTTCCAAATTGCTCCACAATATCTGTATACTCACGAAATCCAATATCAAAATATTCTAAAGATATTTTCGATTCAAATCCATTCCAATTCATATATTGAAAATTCTGGTTATTTTTAAAACCATTTCAAATCCTATTTATTTATTTAAAAATATTGGATTTCATAATTCTAGTTCATAACTAGTTTATTTCGATAAAAATCTATTTTTATCTTTTCAAATATGGAATTTTTCATCCCAAATCTTTCCAAATAATTTCTTATGATTTTACATTAATTATTGATATTTTTAATAATTTTATCAAGGCCCGTACGGTCGATTTCCATAAACGGTCGTCGAACTGCACTTACAACGACCTTTTCAAAATTTGATTTGGACATAATTCCAAATCCAACCGTTAGATATCAAATCTCTAATATTCGATTGAACGCTCTTTTCGATATGAACCCAACGGTTCCGGTTTTTGGAGAATCCGACGGTCGGATCTTCCGCAATGTCCATTCGAAGTCAATGGTCGACATTCGCGAACTGCCGCAGCACAGCGTGTTCTATTCAAGCCATTATATTATATTATATTATATATATATTATATATTTCATCGATTTCCATTTAAAACGTATTTTATAAATCGTTATAAATTCGTTTTCAAACGATTTCAACTTCATATTCAATTTCAAATCAAAACTGAATATTTTATACCATCGACGTATAAATGATAGTATTTTCAAAACATTAGATTTTTGAAATCAATTCCTTTTCGATATTCGTTATAGAAATGAATAAAATCGATAGAAATATCATTCACGTCAAAATGGCGTTAATCTAATCAACATGGCTTTATATATTTAAATATATTCGTGTCCATCCCAAATCGGACATCAAAAACAGATTTTGATCTTTTACTGAATATTATTTTAAAATATTCATCATTTTAAGTTATTCATTATTTTAAAATATTCATTTTTCTGAACTAGAATCAGACACTGTCAATTACCATATAATGTGATTTATATGGATTTCATACACATATGTACACAACAACAATCAAACACATTCAACCATCATCCAGAGTGCATTCTACTCTGCATAAGCATCGAATATAAATATTTAACGCTTACAACAGCCTGTTAATCAATCGATCGACATACAACTAATCTAGTGTATGTCATATATCATCCCAATACCCGTGTGGGGTTTCAATCAACAAATAATGAATTTTATTTGTGCAGTTGGGTGATGTGTAAAATTTATCGTCCCAATCCATATCAATAAAATGGGTGTACATAAACAAATCGTCTAATTTGTAAATGAATATTTATTTTATTCATATACCCGTTAAAATTATATTTTTAACGATAAAACATTTATTCAGTTCATTTACACAATAAAAATGATATTTTTATTGTTCTAACATATTTTAGAAAATTTTGGTGGCATAACGGCGCAATATCAAAATCGGGTAATGTCTAGCATTACCCCTCTCCCTATACTAGCTCGTGTCATACACACATAACAATCCTAATCCATTCATTTCACCCAAGCAAACAAATTCATCCAAATAATCTAATCAACCAAACCAATCAATCAAACAAGTAATCCATGGTCTGTGGACGACGGGGAACGGTTCATATATACAGTTATAAAATAAATAACTATATAAGAAAATTATAGTGAGGAGTTCTCACCTTTGGGAACCACTCCTCCATTCCTTTAGCGGACAATGGTTTGGATTTCGTTTTTCTTCCACTCAGTTTCATCCCATTTGTTTTACGCGGTTCATGTTAAAAATCCTATTTTTAACAACGCTACTACATATATAAAAATCATATTTTTATAACGCTACTTTCTATATAAAAATTATATTTTTATATCGCTAACTTCATAATAAAGATCGTATTTTCAATAATCCATTCATATATTAAAAATCGTATTTTTATATCGCTACTCATATAATAGAAATCATATTTAATTTCAACAACACCACTATATATATATAAAAATCACATTTTTATATGGCAATTGTGTATATAAAAATCATATTTTTATACTTCTACTTCACATATAAAAATCCAATTTTTACATCGCTCCTTCATATATAAATATCTAATATTTTCTTCGCTTTCACATGATAAAAATCTACTCTTTTCATTGTTAAAAATATAGTCTTTATCACTTTAAAAATCGTATCTCCTTCTTTACTACACATATAAAAATTATATTTTTATATCGTTCTTTTCATAACAAAGATTATATTTTTATATATTTCAAAATCATGTCTTTATATAAATAAAAACCATGTTTTTATATTTTATAAAAATCATCTCTTTTTCATCTTTTTATAAATAAGAAATCATCCTTTTATAAATAAGAAATCAATCTTTATCATAAAAAAAATCATAACCTTTTCCTATTTCAAACTTAAGAAAAAATGATCCTGAAAACTCACAGGGCGTTTGGCGGGTTGTGGTGTGGCGGGTTGTGGTGTGGCGGGTTGTGGTGTGGCGGTGGAACTGCTGGGGGTCGGAGGTGGAGCAAAGGGTCGGCGCTAGAGTCTGGAGGTGGCGGGTGGTCCCCTTATGGCGGATTACGGCAGGTCTCGGCTGATTTGGGGGCCGGAGGGGTGCGGGTTTTTTACTGTCGCGAGGTAAGAGAAGGGGGGTGAGGGAAGGCGCGTCAGGGGGGCCATCGCCGGAGGCGGCGGCGCGCGAGGGAGCCCGCATGGTGGTATGGTAGATCCGAACGGCGGTGGTTCCGATCTTTTTTTATATATAACACGGGTTTGAGCGAATGATTTGGGGGAGGGAGCGTTTGACCGTGGAAGGGAGATAAAGGCCTTGACCTAGTTATTATTTTATATATATTTATTTTATTTTAAATCCAAAAAGTAACATTTTCTTTCGAACCCCGAATCGAACCCACCGACTGTCGCTTCTAGTTAATTACCCTCATTCCGAACACAATGGGATATGTTTCACAAACCAATTCGACTGTTACGATCAGTTTTTGCTAAATTTAAAATATAAATCCTTATATTTTAAATTCAAACGCACATTTTAATTTACCGGGGCCACATACTACCTCTAAAAATTCCAGAAAAATTATTTCTAGCTTTGTATTGACGATACGGTCCTAAAAAAACAAATTCCATCAAATTTGAAGACCGTTTGAAAAATGGCTATTTTCAGGTCGATCCAAATTGACTTAAATTGTTAAAACACATTTTCTTTCGCCACGCTCACATGTTGATTCAGAAAATTATGAATTTTGGAATCTAGCAATAACTTGAAATTTCGGATCCAAAAAAAGTGGTTTCGTCGAAAACGGAGGTCGTCTGCAAAATCTCCATTTTTAAGGGTTGTATTTCCATAGCGACTATTCGGAATTTTCAACTGGGAATAACTTTTTATTCCCGCTATGAAATTTTTATTTTTTGGATTCGTTGGAAAGATATTTTCAAATAGATTCAAATATTTTCTTTTTGCTAAAATACGGTTTATTTTAGATCCTGTACATTCATTTCAAATTTGAAATCGAATTTTCAAACTACCGTGCCATTTCCAATTCCTTTTATAATTTAAAATAAATATTTATATTCTAACGTCGATTCAAATAAATATATACGTTCCAATTCAATTAAAAATAAATTTCTCGTCGTTATTATTTAAAATAAATCATTTTAAATATTCAAAATTCATTAAAATTGTCAAAATAAAAATTTTAAGTTGGTTTAGATTTTCCGGGTTGTTACAATCTCCCCCACTTAAAATCTATTCGTACTCGAAAAGGAAAGAAGCTGAAAGTTGTTTTACAAACCAACTCCACTTTCAGTTTGACTTTCATTCTTCAACTTTTCAGTTTCTAAGAATTTTCCAATTCTTCAAAAATTTGGCAAACACCCTAAATTTTCGAAAAATTTCGCCATAACCTCCTTTTTATAGGAGCACCGGGAAAATCTCCAAACCGACGCACATGCCTCTCCAATCAAAAAGAAAAAGAAACAGCTAAGCAGCTAGTTAATCGGCTCATAAACTCATCAAAAACCCAAAGAAATACAATAAACATGTACCTATTTGTCGGGCAAACAATTTTATTCCTCTTCTCTAGCCTCCTTGGTATGACCTGTTCAATGTATATACATGTATATGCATGCAGTTTCTATCAATTTTCAATTCAGTTCAACATTTGATGCAATTTGGTCATATGTAGCGTTCATACTCATATTAGTTTCAACAATCTCATTAGTTGAACTAATAATCAAACAACACAACCATCAATCAATTAGTGGATTATCATTTCAAACATATAACTTTAATACATAGTCAAAAAATCATATTTTTGATGCCAAATCACAACAAATAATCCTGTCTAGTTTTGGTTCTCACACCAGTCAATAGGAAATATATAGATGATTCACTTTCGAAACACGAACATAAATTCTGATGATGTTTTGAACCACCATCAGAAAATCTACGGACGACTAGAGTGTGATTCTATATCTATCCAGTATATTAAAACTTCAAATACATGTGGATCAGACGTATACGCAAAGTCTTTATATACTTGATTGTCCAAATCAATATAAAAATAATATTCAAATATGAATAATTGATTTAAATTTTCAAAACAAAAATTGTTTTCATCTTTATTTTTAAAAACACACTCTTCACACTCGTTCTAGGATACTACTGATCCTATCTCTAACGAGTCATCCTCATTGGATATTACTAATCCAATCACTGATGAATTCTTTCGTTTGGTCCTAACGTGCCTTGTTCTCCGAGCTCTGTAAACCAAAGCTCCGATACCAAACTGACATGACCCGAACTTCCCCATAAAGGAAAGCCCAGATTGCTTTAAGGACAAGACGAATCAGAACGCAAACAAAAGAAAATTTCATTGCTTATTACAACAATTTTATCAGAATACAAGAATATACAGAGTACGAATAAATATTACACATTCGATAAATAACAGAGATTTACAAGTTACAATGCAGCGGAAAATAGTACAAAACACAACTGAAAAGGATATACGGATACAGAGCTTTCCGAATATCATTCCAGCTGAAAACCAGGATCCTATGAATATAAATCTGCAAAACCAAAACTACAAGCTGCCCGTGTGGAAAATAGGAGCACCCAGAATTTAAGTTAAAACAATAAACTCCAGGTCAGTCTTTTGACTGGTGTGAGAACTAAAACAGTTATAAATCTGATTTTAAAGTTAGGTAAATCAAGGGATGACGCCGTATAACACGGAACGGGTTTCCTCCCAAGAATACCAGTGCATAAAACAACAGCGCAATGCTAAATAAAGAACAATGAAGCTATTATAAGACTCAGGTCTCATCACACAATGCAACGCAAGCCGGAGGATAGAGTTTTTACCTTATAATAGCCAAAAATGCTTTGTATGTGAAATTTCATCTTTTATTATTACTATAAGTGTATAGTGTCAAAACAATTTCAATCATAAGTACCAATCATAGACGGCATAAGTGCCTCATACCACTATGTCGCCATACTAGGCTCTACAATCAAAACCGCAAAGTCACGTATCGGAAGTTGGATTTCCATCGGTGAACCAAGGTAAGGGATCATCCTTGCCACTTCGAGACAATCTAGCCCATGTCTCAGGATCAGAATGCATCGACCCTTGGATCTTCAGGGCCGGTCCATACGGAGTGGATTAAAATGTCTGAACACTGTGTTTCCCTGCCCTATGGGGCGTAAATCTGGTCTGTATAAAGACCATCCATCGGCCCCGGAACGACTGACATAACCGAGGTGCCTCGCTATCCATCATCCACATAAGTAAAATGTCAGGGCTTGTAAAATGCTGACACCACTCCTAGCTAGAAGGAAACGCATGCCCTCCCTGCAGTCCTTTCCCGTTTCTAGTTCACACCGGGCTGTGAGGCTCACAAATTAATGCTACACAAAGCAACGCTATATTAAAGCCGTGTTTTGCTCATCAACCACAAGACCCTACTTTTCAACAGAAGCCTTGATCATTTGCATCTCAGCATGCCACACAGGCAATTCACACTATGCAGCCGATGTCTATCAATCACACAGAATGAAACCCGATGTCAAACACACATCCATTTACAAGTTCGTTCTAGGTCTGAACGAAACCGGAGGCACCTTATTCCTCCCCCATATGTCCAATACAGGGGAGAGGTCCTCGAATATCCGGTCAATCTCCAAGTACGTCTAGATGATCACCACTTATTACCTTGTCTTGGGTGTACGGCCCAATCAAGACATCAGTAAGCATCCAAACGATGTGAAGACCTTCGGTCTTCAGCCACCATCTTCATCCTCGACACATCGTCGAATCAGTTATTCAGAATGGGATAAACCCGGTCTTTCTGAATAACTCGTGTATATAATAAACAAGTGCTATAAAAACACAACATATGCCTCATTCCACTCCAGAATATTCCTTTATTCAAATATTCTTATACTTTGGGAAAGGTTCCCATTAATTTTATCAAAGATAAATTCTTTAAATTTATTCTTTAATCTTCTTTTGGATTTCAATTCAAACCAATTTATGGTTTATCCAAACTAGTCGGGATTAACGCACCTTACCGAAGTAATCATTTGTTTAATTTCCCAATCCCATCCTATTCGTCCCATGAAGCAAAACTAGTAATACTTCATATCTAGCACCACGGTGTTATCGGTAAATTCAATCACCATTTCACGTTCAAATCTAATTAAAGATTTAACTATCGTCTGGAGCAAAACGGGTGATACTCCATTCTCGATCATTTCAATCTAATTAAAGATTCATTAAAACTCCACTTGGTTTTAACCTTCCCAAAAATCAATATTAATGATTGTTTAACTTGGGAAATCATCTTCCGTCTTTAACTGGGTTAAATAACCAATGTCCTTTAAAACACCATTCACAATAAACCCAAAATCACATTCCATTCCATCAGCCTTTAACTATAAATTAGCATGTGAACAATTCCCTAAGTATTAACCCCGAAGGCCGAAACCAACATCAGATCAATTCCCAGGAAACCATTCAACTTAACTAATCTCCAGTTAGTTTCTGATTTTCTTAACTCCTTTGGGTCTAAGAACAGTATTATTAAAGATACCATTCACGACAACCCAAAATTTTATTCCATTGTTAATTGGGTTAAAGAACAAGTGTTATTTAAAACACCATGCACGATAAACCCAAAGACCAATTTCAATTCAATTCCAATTAAATATTAATTAATTGCTATACTTCATTAAACCTAAATAAAAAGATTTAATCTTTTCTCAACTAGGTTCAAGAACAGTGTTAATGAAGACACCATTCACGACAAACCCAAAATCACATTTGATATTAAATACAAGGCTCTAAATAGAAAATATATCGGCTTATATTCAATATCAAATTCAGGAATCAACAAATATCGTATTGGAATAATGGTATATACATCTTCCAAATTCCTCCACAATATCCGTATACTCATGGAATCCAATATCGAAATATTCCGAAGATAATTTAGATTCAAATCCATTCCAATTTATATATTGGAAATTCTGGTTATTTTTAAAACCATTTCTAATCCAATTTATTTATATAAAAATATTGGATTTCATAATTCTAGTTCATTTCGATAAAAATCTATTTTTATCTTTTCAAATATGGAATTTTTCATCCTAATTCTTTTCAAATCATTTCTTATGATTTTACTCTAATTATTGATATTCTAAATAATTTATCAAGGCCCGTACAGTCGATTTCCATAAACGGTCGTCGAACTGCACTTACAACGACCTTTTACAAATTTGATTTGGACATAATTCCAAATCCAACCGTTAGATTTCAAATCTCTAATATTAGTTATAAATCTCTTTTCGATACGAACCCAATGGCTTCGGTTTTAGGAGAATCCGACGGTAGGATCTCCCGTAATGTCCATTCAAAATCAATGGTCGAAATTCGCGAACTGCCGCAGTGTGGTGCGTTCTATTCAAGCCATTATATTATCTTTATTAATAATTCTCTTGGAAACACATATTTTTTGTCCGACCGTGAAGTACCAAAATTACCCTCTTTATATTCAAATTTTAAATGTGTAATCAACGTGTGCATTAATAATTCTACTAACATTTTTTTATGTTTGTTTCTATACTCATTTTTATTAAATCTTCTACCATTTTTAACGCACAATTTATTTCAATTTAAAACATGTACCATCAATATGCGCATATCCTTTTTAAAATAGAACGTTGCTTAATTAGCATAATCAAACTCCCTTTTATTTCTTGAATTCATACCATTTATGATGCACATTATTTCTCTAACTTATATCTATACATTTTCATTTTAAATTTATGTACATATATGTTTACGTCAACCTTCAAAATTTTGATATTATTCTAATTAATTCTGTTTTATCATCTTCCTTTTTTAGTGTACTGAAATTATCCTCTCCTTATTTATTTCTTTTTTTAAAAAATCTTTTATATTTATTCTTTCTATTTTTTGACGCACGTTCAAATTTTAAATGCGTAATCAATGTACACATTAATAATTCCATTAACATTATTTTTTACATTTGTTTCTATACTCATTTCAATTAATTCTTCTGCCATTTTTAACATACAATTTATTTTAATTTCTAACGTGTACTTTATCTTAGGTTTGCATGTAGGTTTGAGAACAAATCAAATGCGCTTGGATCAAAATACCTTTTCTTTCTAGATATTTCCAATGCATCAGTATAAATATGCATGTCCCTTATCAATTGTTACTACATTTTATTTTATCATTCACTAAAAGCTTATTCGGTTGCTTCACTCTAAGGCAATAAGGTATGAGATATGTTTTTCTTTTTCTTTTGAAATATTATTTCTAAAGATACAATTTGTTACACACTTACACAATTAAAAGTGACTTGACCATTATTATATTTAATACATGCATATGCATTAGTCACTCGCAAGGCACATCATTGTAGAGCTCACGTATGATTACTTTACATTCAGTTACGTGTGCAACAAGCCAACATCACTATTAGGCGCGATGGAGTTAGAAGACACAAAAAGTTCTTAATGGCTAGACGGGATGGCTTGGCCCAGATGCAAGCCCACCAATGTGTAACTACACCAAAAACATGGAACGTTGAAGGAAGATGATATATATTTCATATCGTTCCCGGGGAAGGTAAAAAAAAACTTCTGTCAGGTTGTTAGCCAGTAATATCTATATTTAAAAAATATCCGTTTTTTGCTAATAAACATTCAACTTTTAATAACACCAAAAATTATTTAAGAAAACATAGGTACCAACCTTCTGTAAATTAACTTAAATGTTACTATTTTATTTTAACTTAAAAATGAGAAATGAACTGAATAACAATGATATATGCAGGTCATTAAAGGCTAATGATATTCTGAAGAGAGTATATGGAAGTGTTTTGCTTGGTAAATGGAGAAAGTTAGAAACTTTATCGGGTAGAATACTGGTACGTGGGCACAAGCTTGGTTAACATTCTTTGCCATATACAGATAGAGATCTTTATGTTAATTTGTATGCTCATGCATAACAAATGTGTCGTTTTCTCTTCATATGCTTAGGTGGATCACTCTATAGTGGAGAGCTTTGCATAAGGAGGCAGGAAATACGTCACATGCATGTGTATCCAAGAAGGAAAATAAATAATGCTTTTCGAATTTTTTTGATTAGCAATGCAACTAATTCAGATCTATAGGTTAGTAGTCCGAATATTTAACAGATGAATTTTACAACTTTGTTTTCATACTCATTTTAATTAAATATTTTGCCATTTTCAATGCACAATTTATTTCAATTTCAAACATGTACCATCAATATGCGCATATCCATTTTTAAATAGAACGTTGGTTAATTAGCATAATCAAACTCCCTTTTATTTCTTGGATTCATACCATTTATGATGCACATTATTTCTCTAACTTATTTGTAACACCCCGTATTTTCTGTGAATGTTAAAATAACAAATTAAATAGCACTTAATTTTAGAAGAAGAATTAAGTAAAATGGATTGCGTCGTTCCATTCGTCTTGGAATTCTGAATGAGATAGAGTCCGAGTTTGCGTAATTCGGACACCGTATGAAGAAGTTATAAGCCTTAGAAGTTTGTATACGCCCAAGGAAGTGTGTATATATATACATATAAAATAATTCCAGAAGTCAAAACAAGGTTCAAATCTCGAATTTGGGTCAAAGCAGGCTGAGCGGGAAATTTCCGGCTCAGAGTGTCGACCCCCCCAGGGGGAGTCGACATAGGTGTCGACCCCCCTATATGGGTGTTGACATAGGTACCGACACTCCTATAGGGGAGTCGACCCCTGTTGGCCCAGATCTGGCCGATGACGTGTTTCGCCACGTGTCGCTTTCTGATTCGCTGTGTGACGTGGTAATCTGCTCTGGACGATTCTGATGACTTCTAGACTGGTCTGAAGGCTCTAAATCTCCCTATACACCTATAAAAAGACCCCAAAACCTATTGTTTTCTCCACATGAGTTCATAGGCGTTTATATGCTGTTAAAACCTGAAGTGACCTAGCCTCCACCTTAATCCATCAAATTAGATTTTTCAAGTTAACAATCAAAGTCTACTTCAAAGGAATATCTAATCAAATTCAGAAATCAGATCCCAGAATTCAAGACCGTTCTGTAATTTGTGAGTTAATGTTACTTTTAGAAATAAAATTTAATTGCGATTCTGACATTGCAATAAATCTGAATTTAAGATTATGCCTATTTCTATCTGTCTTTCTATATCCATTGGATTTATCTTGTTTATATTATTATGTCCATTCTTTACCTCTTCTTTCCTTCTTCCCTTTTCTTTTTATAGCCAGGCTACTTCGAGCCTGAGCCAAATCTCGTAAGAGATGAACGTACATTGGGAAAAATTGGACATAATATATGATTTGGACATGGCCAGCGCTAAAATTGGGGAAAGTATTAAATTATGTATAATTGGGCATACCGGATTTGTAACTGATTTGAGGACATAACACATGTTGTATTTAAAACATAAAGTGTATCGAACATATGACTTGAGATTTGAGGCATAAAGTATATTGGACATATGACTTGGGATTTGGGGCGTAAATTGAACTGTAAACATGTAAGGCATAGTACATGCTATGGTTTAAGACCTAAAATTAGGGCATATATATATATGATAGTTTATGACTTGGAAGAAGGAGATTATTGTGTATTGTGATGTATGGCTTAGGCATGAAAACCTATAGTTAGATAGGGATAACTGTTAAATGTGAACACGGCTAAATTGAGATTTTGGGTAATTGGCACGCACTGTAATTAAAGGCTATAATTTGGCATAGTTTATACTGTGAATCATGATTGGGGGTTTTTGGAGAATATTCTGTACAGTGCAATATGACTAAACCTTAGGAAGTGTGTTATATTGTGAATTATGACCATGATTTTGGGCATGAAAGTTTATAGGCTTAATTTATGATTAGGCGAGATATGTTAATGGAACTTTAAGTGATGTTTAATTTGTTAAACTGACTAATATGCTGAAATCAGTTGAAAGTGAATATTGTAATTGGAAAGCCTACGATGTAGATGAATAAATTGACATAACTAGCCTGAAGCTGGGATAATCTGTAAATGAACCAATTTGCTAAGATAAACATGCCGAGACACGAGGTTTGACTCCATTTGAGGTGGAAACCTGCCCGGGACCAACCGACCTAACCAGTAACCGCAAATGGCCGGTCTAATGTGAGAGGTCGTAGGCATAACTAAGAAATGCTTATACACGAGGTTAGGTCTGGCTTGTGTCAGAAGTCTGCCCGGAGCCGCCCGGCACATCCAGCGGCCGCAAGCTATCGACCTAATGTGAGAGGTCTGTGCATTAATAATTAATTAATGCTGATCAAAGATGAATATGATACCCAAAACATGTTAGGTGGGTAGGGTTAAGTTAACCTGCGTAAGATGACAACTTAACCACCATTACATGAACAAGTGGATACGGTTAAGTTAATAAGAAACAATTAACCAATATGATATGATGAATGTGTAGGGTTAAGTTAATAAGGAAACACTTAACCAATATGTGAATGAGTAGGGTTAAGTTAAGGGGAAACACTTAACCAATATAACAAGATGAACGAGTGGGGTAAAGTTAATAAGAAACACTTAACCAATACAACATGATGAACGAGAGGGGTTGAGTTAATGGGAAACACTTAACCAATATAACATGATGATTGAGTAGGGTTAAGTTAATAAGAAACTCCTAACCAACTAGACATGATGAGTGGTTAAGTTAACATGAATGGACAAAACTTAACCATTAAATAAGCATACTTGATCAGTGAGAAGGGTTAAGTACATATCAGGTTGGTGGGTAATATTAGTATATATAGGCCCACAAACTTAACCATTAAATAAACATGCTTGAATCAGTGGGAGGGTTAAGTACATAACGGGTTGGTGGGTAGTATCCATGTATATAGGCCCACAAAACTTAACCAGTAGGAAACCCTACTATCGAGGACCCATTTCAGCAGTAACACACATAGATGTATCAAGGTACCCTGAAACTAGGCAGGGTGTGGCACGAATATTGGGCTGATTATAGGCAGTCAAATTAACAGTAGGGGATACATCAATGTAGGTTCCAACGGATTACGAGCATGCACGTACTCCGAAGTGGAAAAAGCAGGCATTGGGTACCAGTAGTTATACAATGTGCACCTTGAATCGTGTCGGGTTGCTATCATAGGGACTGATACACCTTATGATGGGACTAGCACAGGGTATCTAGATGCAAGAGAGTGCCGATTAACACAGACACAAGGAAAATTAATACGAGTAAGGAGCTGATCGATAGGGTAGTAAAGGTACACCTAACATCTTCATGGCAATTAGGCAGATTGAGGTAAGTTCCTCATACAAGATGTACACCTGAAGGCTACCAAAATTGCGGGGCTTGGGATCACGTTGTAAGATTATCATTTTACGCAGATTACTAGTTGGGACACTAGTTAGGCGGTGCAGAGGTATAAAAATCTGAATAACAAGGTAGTAGCGAAGCAGAGAAAGAATAGAAGCGCATTCAGTTTATCTTGCCTTATCATATCATATGCTACACTACACCATATATGCTGATTAAGCTGTGTTTTTAGCCGTATCTAAGGCTCTTAAACATGGCCAATAGACGTATCAAAAAACGACATGTTAAATTTTTAGATATGGCTACAAACCGTATCTCATAAGTAATAACTTA
Source organism: Allium sativum (assembly GCA_030737875.1). NCBI lineage: Eukaryota > Viridiplantae > Streptophyta > Magnoliopsida > Asparagales > Amaryllidaceae > Allium > Allium sativum. The sequence goes on from CM060926.1 coordinate 843,764,477, forward strand.
TGGCTTATAGCCGTATCTAAGTAGTGTTCAGACACGGCCTTTGACCGTATCGAATTATATCTGTGTGTGCACATATTTATATATATGCATATATATATATATATACATACAGAAACTGTAGCACATATTTTTTATATAACACAGCATATATACCACAATTTATACACAAGAACAACACAATTTATATTTTATATATATACTCAAAGCATTTACAAGATTTTTCATAACACAAACACAATGTATAACATACTAACATATACAAAGGAAACTGTCAATGATTTTCGTAACAGTACGAACTAACAAAAAAAGGTAAAAACATATGATCAACCTGATATATATAACTCGAGTCGAGGCCGGGAAGATTGAGCATACGTGCTGATCAATATGCCGATGAAATCCATGTGTTTGCTGTAAATCAAAGTAGTACTACTATGAGAATAAGCTAGCTCATGATGCTGATCATATAGTTTTATATATAACAGCATAAATATTTATATATGTTACTATGTACATAGTTTAAAACAAAAACTTAAAAGGCCAACCTGATGATTGGCAGTAAAACTGAATTGTGATAGCCAGCGCCTGAGTTCCAGCAACACAAAAGCGCCCAAAATCTATAAGAAAAAAGAAGTAATTTTATGCCTGATTGCACACAAAATATCGTGTCTTTGTGTTCGTACTGATAACAGTGAAGGGCGTATCATGTCTTTGTATTCGTGTGTGCATATTTGTCAATTACATGTATAACATGTTTATGTAATGCTACATGACATGATTTTATTCTCCAAAACAATTTCTTTGCTTTGAACCAGTTTATTTTTCATTCTCCAAAATCTCTGGAAACATGATTTTCACGTAATGACTCACTAATTCGCTCTAAAAGTATTAAATCACAAACTCATTATAATTCTCCTTGTCACTTGGCTGCAATATTGTAGATATAACTTTGCTATAACCTTGCCCTTTCTATTCTGTCACCCTAATATAGCTAATGTAGTGTATCCGAGATGAGGGGATGGAAAAAAGCGAGATATTACCTGAAGTTTATATCAAAAATGCTTTGATTTTTCCTGCTAAGTACCATGATAGAAATCCCAATCCAGCATACCCTGCATAATTAAGGTTTTACTGCATAGTTATAACCTATTATACGGTTCAAAACACTAACAATTTCTCGTATTACATGAAGGGTTGTACACCTTGAAATCCATCTATCTATTATTACACATAGAATAGAAACAATGCAACTTGGCTGCCTACATGGTTTTCTTACATTTCAAGATAGGAGATCCTGTTTCAATATTCTATTTTTTTAACAAAGCACATAAAACTGCCAACCCAACTACATCCCCAAATCTACTCTTTGAAGAACCAAGTAAATGTGGTTATCTAAATTTCATTTGCCTACAAGTACAAATGTTTATTCTTATCCCCAAATCTACTCTGTGAATGACGTAATTATAATCAAGATCGCTCCTTTTTAAATTAATCTTTTACTTAGCCTGGCAGAAATTTAAATCCTGGCTCCGTCCTTGAGAGTGACATTAAGATAATATGAAAAAGTAAAAAGAATTACCTGAATGTAACGATAAAAGTTAAGAATAAGTTGATTAGCACATCGGAATTATCCAAAATCCACAATCTTCAAATTACCCAAATTTGGGATCTCTAGCTTTGCGTTGGTCGATCATTGGTGCCAGCGATGCCAGTGATCTGACCGGTGCAAAGCTAGAGACACACAAATTGAATCATCTCTGTCGGAGGAGGAGATTCCAGAGAAAGGTGGAGGCACGATTTGGTCACCGATCGAAAACCCTAATTTGGGTTTTCGGTCACCACTAAACTAAAACAAAAGGAAAAGGGAGTGGCCAAAATTTGTGTTTGGAGTGCCTGAAGGGGTGCACAATATGATACGAATTAGATTTGGCCAAAGGCCATGTCAAATGAACCGATCCGGAGCATCCCGATGGACGGTCAGATTTATGGTGTTTAGGGTAGTGCGGATCGCAAAATGTAGTTTGCTACGGCTCTAAGACCTATCAAATATGATACGTCTATAAACGGTATTTTATCCCCGCAACGTTGTGTGCCAAATTGGCTGATATGGTGTAGGGCTAATCTTATGATATCTTGTTATCCCGATTATCACGGTATTGTCTTATATTTAGTTTATTTATGTCATGTTACTTTTACCTGTTTACAGACTGAAAGTCACTGGACTTACCAGACTTATGTCTGACCTAATTTGTTTCGCCTCTATTCTTTCGTCCCCCCTCCAGGTTCACAGGGAGGAAATGTTACCACTTAGCTCAGTTTTCTTTCCAAGCTCGAAGATAGTCAATGTATTGCTTTGGACTCTCTCTTCCACTGCTATAGCTGGTTCATGCTTTATTGGGGAATATCATTGTTATTTTTATGCTTCTTTTATACTTAGAAGTTTTTGAATCAAGACAGAGGTTCTATGTATTACTTTTAAGTATGATTGAGACAATTGTTGTAAAAGTTTGACTAAACCACATTGTTTATAAAATGACTTTATTTTCCGCGGCTTTATTTGTCTATCTTGTAATTTATCTAGATCTTTTACCTGAAACGCTCCACCGAAGTTAAGGCATTCCCTTTATGAGTGACCTTAACGGAGGTGGGGTGTTACATTATATCTATACATTTTCATTTTAAATTTATCTACATGTATGTTTACGTCAACCTTCAAAATTTTGATATTATTCTAATTAATTCTGTTTTATCATCTTCCTTTTTTAGTATACTAAAATTATCCTCTCCATATTTATTTGTTTTTTAAAAATCTTTTCTATTTATTCTTTCTGTTTTTTAACGCACGTTCAAATTTTAAATGCGTAATCAATGTGCACATTAATAATTCCATTAACATTATTTTTTACGTTCGTTTCTATACTCATTTTAATTAAATCTTCTGCCGTTTTTAACATATAATTTATTTTAATTTCAAATGTGTACTATATCTTAGGCTAGCGTGTAGGTTTGAGAACAAACAAAATGCGCTTGGATAAAATACCTTTTCTTTCTAGATATTTCCAATGCATCTGTATAAATACGCATGTCCCTTATCAATTGTTACTTCATTTTATTTTATCATTCACTAAAAGCTTATTCGGTTGCTTCATTCTAAGGCAATAAGGTATGAGATATGTTTTTCTTTTTCTTTTGTAATATTATTTCTAAATGATACAATTTGTTACACACTTACACAATTAACAATGACTTGACCATTGTTATATTTAATACATGCATATGCATTAGTCACTCGCAAGTCACATCATTAAAGAACTCATGTATGATTACTTTACATTCAGTTACGTGTGCGACAATCCAACATCACTATTAGGCGCGATGGAGTTAGAAGACACAAAAAGTTCTTTAATGGACAGATGGGATGGCTTGGCCCAGATGCAAGCCCAGCAATGTGTAACTACAACAAAAACATAGAACGTTGAAGGAAGATAACATATGTTTCATATCGTTCTGGGGAGGGGAAAAAACTTCTGTCAGGCAGTCAGCCAGTAATATCTATATTTAACAAATATCCATTTTTTACTAACAAACATTCAACTTTTAATAACACCAAAAATTATTTTAGAAAACATAGATACAACCCTTATATAAATTAACTTAAATGTTATTATTTTATTTTAACTTAAATATGAGAAATGAACAGAATAATGGTGATTTATGCAGGTCTTTAAAGGCTAATGATATTTTGAAGAGAGTATATGGAAGTGTTTTGCTTTGTAAATGGAGAAAGTAAGAAACTTTATCGGGTAGAATACTGGTACGTAGGCACAAGCTTGTTTAACATTCTTTGCCATATACAGATAGAGATCTCTATGTTAATTTTTATGCTCATGCATAACAAATGTGTCATTTTTTCTCTTCTTTCGTTTAGGTGGATCACTCTTAGTGGAGAGCTTTGCATGAGGAGGCAGGAAATACGTCACATGCATGTGTATCCAACAAGGAAAATAGATAATGCTTTTTGAATCATCTTGATTAGCAATGCAACTAATTCGGATCACTCTATAGATCTAAATTAGTTGCATTGCTAATCAAGAAGATCCGAAAAGCATTATTTATTTTCCTTGTTGGATAGATATGCATGTGACGTATTTCCTGCCTCCTTATGCAAAGCTTTCCACTATAGAGTGATCCACCTAAACAAAAGAAGAGAAAATGACACATTTGTTATGCATGAGCATACAAATTAACATAAAGATCTCTATCTGTATATGGTAAAGAATGTTAACCAAGCTTGTGCCTACGTACCAGTATTCTACTCGATAAAGTTTCTCACTTTCTCCATTTACCAAGCAAAACACTTCCATATACTCTCTTCAGAATATCATTAGCCTTTAAAGACCTGCATACATCACCATTTTTTAGTTCGTTTCTCATATTTAAGTTAAAATAAAATAGTAAAATTTAAGTTAATTTACAGAAGGTTGGTACCTATGTTTTCTTAAATAATTTTTGGTGTTATTAAAAGTTGAATGTTTGTTAGTAAAAAATGGATATTTTTTAAATATAGATATTACTGGTCGATAGCCTGACAGAAGTTTTTTTTCCTTCCTCGGGAACGATATGGAATATATATTATCTTCATTTAACGTTCTATGTTTTTGTTGTAGTTACACATTGGTGGGCTTGCATCTAGGCCAAGCCATCTCGTCTAGCCATTAAAGAACTTTTTGTGTCCTCTAAGTCCATCGCACCTAATAGTGATGTTGGCTTGTTGCACACGTAACTGAATGTACAGTAATCATGCATGAGTTCTATAATGTTGTGACTTGCTAGTGACTAATGCATATGCATGTATTAAATATAACAATGGTCAAGTCATTGTTAATTGTGTAAGTGTGTAACAAATTGTATCATTTAGAAATAATATTACAAAAGAAAAAGAATAACATACCTCATACCGTATTGCCTCAGAATGAAGCAACCGAATAATCTTTTAGTAAATGATAAAATAAAATGAAGTAACAATTGATAAGGGACATGCGTATTTATACTGATGCATTGGAAATATCTAGAAAGAAAAGGTATTTTGATCCAAGCGCATTTGATTTGTTCTCAAACCAACACGCAAGCCTAAGATATAGTACACATTTGAAATTAAAATAAATTTTATGTTAAAAATGGCAGAAGATTTAATTAAAATGAGTATAGAAACAAACGTAAAAAATAATGTTAATGGAATTATTAATGTACACATTGATTATGCATTTAAAATTTGAACGTGCATCAAAAAAGAAAAAGAATAAATAGAAAAGATTTAAAAAAAAAGAAATAAATACGGAGAGGATAATTTCAGTATACTAAAAAAACAAAGATGATAAAGCAGAATTAATTAGAATAATATCAAAATTTTGAAGGTTGACGTAAACATACATGTAGATAAATTTAAAATGAAAATGTATAGATATAAGTTAGAGAAATAATGTGCATCATAAATGGTATGAATTCAAGAAATAAAAGGGAGTTTGATTATGCTAATTAAGCAACGTTCTATTTTAAAATGGATATGCGCATATTGATGGTACACGTTTGAAATTGAAATAAATTGTGCGTTGAAAATGGAAAAAGATTTAATTAAAATAAGTATAGAAACAAAGTTGTAAAATTCATCTGTTAAATATCCAGACTACTAACCTATAGATTCGAATTAATTGCACTGCTAATCAAGAAGATTCGAAAAGCATTATTTATTTTCCTTGTTGGATACGCATGCATGTGACGTATTTCCTACCTCCTTGTGCAGAGCTCTCCACTATAGAGTGATCCACCTAAACAAAAGAAGAGAAAACGACACATTTGTTATGCATGAGCATACAAATTAACATAAAGATCTCTACTTGTATATGGCAAAGAATGTTAACCAAGCTTGTGCCTACGTACCAGTATTATACTCGGTAAAGTTTCTCACTTTCTCCATTTACCAAGCAAAACACTTCCACATACTCTCTTCAGAATATCATTAGCCTTTAAAGACCGACATACATCACCGTTATTCAGTTCATTTCTCATATTTAATTTAAAATAAAATAGTAACATTTAAGTTAACTTACAGAAGGTTGGTAACTATGTTTTCTTAAATAATTTTAGGTATTATTAAAAGTTGAATGTTTGTTAGTAAAAAATGGATATTTTTTAAATATAGATTTTACTGGCTGACAGCCTGACAGAAGTTTTTTTTCCTTCCCCGGGAATGATATGAAATATAAATTATCTTCCTTCAACATTCTATGTTTTTGTTGTAATTACACATTGGTGGGCTTACATCTAGGCCAAGCCATTCTGTCTAGTCATTAAAGAACTTTTTGTGTCTTCTAACTCCATTATGCCTAATAGTGATGTTGGCTTGTTGCACACGTAACTGAATGTAAAATAATCATACGTGAGTTCTATAATGTTGTGACTTGCGAGTGACTAATGCATATGCATGTATTAAATATAACAATGGTCAAGTCACTATTAATTGTGTAAGTGTGTAACAAATTGTATCATTTAGAAATAATATTACAAAAGAAAAAGGAAAACATATCTCATACCTTATTGCCTCAGAATAAAGCAACCAAATAAGCTTTTAGTGAATGATAAAATAAATTGAAGTAACAATTGATAAGGGACATGCGCATTTATGCTGATGCATTGGAAATATCTAGAAAGAAAAGGTATTTTGACCCAAGCGCATTTGATTTGTTCTCAAACCTACACGCAAACCGAAGATATAATACACGTTAGAAATTAAAATAAATTGTATGTTAAAAATTGCAGAAGATTTAATTGAAATGAGTATAGAAACAAACATAAAAAATAATGTTAATGGAATTATTAATGTGCACATTGATTACGCATTTAAATTTTGAACGTGAGTCAAAAAACAGAAAGAATAAATAGAAAAAAAAAATTAAAAATAAATAAATACGGAGAGGATAATTTCAGTATACTAAAAAAGGAAGATGATAAAACAGAATTAATTAGAATAATTTCAAAATTTTGAAGGTTGACGTAAACATATATGTAGATAAATTTAAAATGAAAATGTATAGATATAAGTTGGAGAAATAATGTGCATCATAAATGGTATGAGTTCAAGAAATAAAAGGGAGTTTGATTATGCTAATTAAGCAACGTTCTATTTTAAAATGGATATGCGCGTATTGATGGTACATGTTTGAAATTGAAATAAATTATGCGTTAAAAATGGCAGAGGATTTAATTAAAATGAGCATAGAAACAAACGTAAAAAATAATGTTAGTAGAATTATTAATGCGCACGTTGATTACGCATTTAAAATTTGAATATAAAGAGGGTAATTTTGGTACTTCACGGTTGGACCAAAAATATGTGTTTCCAAGAGAATTATTAATAAAGATGTTCTTTACTATTACTCAATTTGATTAACAAATAACAATAGTTAATAATATTTTAGGAACATTTAATTGAAACTTACATCCCATAAACATGTTATATAACCTTCATATAAATTTAAAAAATAAAATAAAAATATACGGTGAACCTTGTATGCGTAGCACAGGTTCGCACTAGTCTATTATATTATATGGAAGCACAATCCTTCTCCGAAGACCACTCAGATCCAGATTCTTCAAAAAATTAACAGGCTACAGCTTTTCAATCCTAACCATACATTAGCATACCCGTACTTGCCTCTTCGGTGACCGCTCATTCCCTATAAAAAGAATTATCGAAACCCTGGTACCAAAATATCTTTTGCCGCTCTCTTCACATTCTTGTTGTTTTCGTAATAGGTTTCCCCCTTTGTACCTTTCCTTCAGGTGATGTTTTTATTTTCATCTTCAAATTGATCAAATTCTCAATGTTAGAATGCTCATAATATTCTTCAGTCGGTATTTATTCCACGTAACTTTTCATACCAACATCGACTTCTAATTCTTCTTCCTCCGCTTCAATATTACAGTAGAGGAATTGCCACGATAATACCATCCGATTGCCATTTCGATACCAACATTTTCACTGATTCTACACTGCTAGAATTTTTTGTTGATACACAAGATTTTGATTAATGACAACATAGAAATAGAGATCATTGACGAGCTGAATTCATATTTATCAAAGTGGAAATCAATGAAGATCATAGTGAAGATCAATGGAAATCATGACATGGAGCTAAGATTATATATATGTAGGTATGGAGTCGTGTTAGATTTATGTTAAAATCTATCCTCAAAGTATAACACGAATGCACAAAACAATTTAGAAATTGAAATTAGCTGGGGCTGAAATCTGTATATTTGAAGAATTGAAAAGTCACAGAAAAAGCCCAAACGGTCCAGGCTTCGACCGGGAAAGAGTGCAGAGTGATATAGACTGTGGACCGAGGTTCTCCGGTCCATAGCAAGAAAACGGTCGACCGCCCAAAAAGGACCTGTCGACCGGTCCTGCTGTTTTTTTTTTACATAACGGCTATTTTTTTCAAATACCTGTCGACCTTTTTTCTTGCTGTAATTTTTCTGAAAGGATGCTTCTTTTTGTGAAGAGATTTCTATTCAATTTCAAGAGAAATGGACACAACTCTTTATAGAAACTCTTCATGAAGGAATGCAACTATTCTACACTATAAATAGACTTGAAATCATACTTTCAAATCACCGAATCTTCTTCTATTTTCTGATCTTAACTCTATACTCTCTTGCATTCTAAAAGCTCTCTCAAATATTCAATACTTGTTGAATCCTTGAATCAGTTTTATATCATTTGATTCAACAAGCAACCTTTCTTCCTTAAATCTTTGCATTCAAATCATATACTTGAGGATAATATTATAGGAAGGGTGTACTCAATCGTTGGCAAATCAGTGTTGAAAGAAAGAACACATTCAAGGTCAAACTCTTGTAATCGTCTTGTGGGTAAGCTTGTAGCCCGTGAAATCAAGTGGGTAAGCTTGTAGCCCGTGAAATCAAGTGGGTAAGCTTGTAGCCCGCAAATCAAGTAGTGAACCTGTTCCTCCGGGTGAAGTGAGGGTGTTGTTTAGTGAAAAGCCGAAGAGGAGCTTCGGGACTGGACGTAGGACGGGAAGTCCGAACCAGTATAAAATCCTGGTGTCTTTACTTTACTTTACTTTACTGCATTTAAAGTTATCTGTGATATATATATATATATATATTGTTATCATATTCCGCATAGCCATATTATAGATCCTGCACAAGTCGTACACACTCGACTTTTCAATTGGTATCAGAGCCTGGTGTTCTAGAGATCGTAACAACATCTTAGAACAAATGGCAATAAAGAAGTCTAGTCAAGGGATTAGAAAGTGGAAGAGCAACAAAGCCGAATCAAGAGAGCAAGGAAGCAAATGTCTCATGGCTAAAGTCAGATCACAATCGGTATGTGTAGATTCATTATTTAAAGATCTTTTGTTAGACCATGAAAAATTATTGAAACTCCATACAGTCGTTTTAGCTATGTCAAAAAAGTACAAGGAAGAAAATTCCAAATTAAAAGAAGAAAACAATCGTTTGGTAAAACAAGCCAAATGTTTTGAAGACACCTTAGAAGAGCTTGTTTCTCAAAAAGATTTCCTTCAAAAAGAAAATGAGCAACTAGAAGATAAAAACAATGTTCTTTTAAAGGAAATCGATCTTTTGCAAAATAGAAATATATCATTAGAAGATTCTTTAAATAATTCTAGTTCTTTAATTTCGTCTCTTGAAAAAGAGAATGGAGCTTTAACTGAAAAGAATTTAGAACTATCTAAAGAATGTGAGTTTTTAAAGGTGAATAATAATATTTTGCAAAATGAAATTTCTGACTCAAAAGAAAATTTTGAAAAGTTACAATCTTCTTTAGATAATTCAGAATCTCGAATTTTAGGTCTCAAAACTGAGAATGGTACTTTAAAAAAGAAAAATTCTGAATTAAATAAGGAAATTGATGATTTAAAGAATAACAAAATTTCTTTTGAAAATGTCAATAGCGACTTTGGAAATAAATTTGATAAAAGTGCAAATAAGTTCGCAAAATTTAATAAAGGTCAAAATGATTTAAATATGATTTTATCTAGATCTCGACCTTTACATGACAAAAGTGGTTTAGGATATAATAAAACTAATCTTAGAAATAGTACTAGATATGCTTTCATGTACAATAAAAATATTACTGCTAGTACTAATGCTCATCCTAGATCAAATTATTATAGAAATTCGAATACTTCTATGACTAGAGATCTGTATAATAGATCTAGAAGTACGAAAAGGAATATCAATAGAGATTACTTAAGTATTTGGGTTCCTGTAAGTTGGAAAAACAGAGAAAAATATATCGATGATTATTTTGATTCGGTAGTTAATAATGAAAATTTTATCTTTAAAGGTTCCATTAAACCCTCTTGGGTATGGCTACCATCCATCTAACCCATGGACCCAAACAAAGCAAGTGGGTACCAAAGTATATATATTCTATTTTTTTGCAGGTACACCACAATAAAAGGAAGGCGATTTTGATTTCTCCAAATGTCTCTGAGAACAAAATTCAGTTTATCAAATTGCACATGATCCAATATCCCCCGAAGGTACTTTAATTTATGTCTTATGTTCGATTACTGTTCTATCATGATGTTTATTCTTTTTAATCGATGACAAAGGGGGAGAAATATGCATATATATATATATATGCATATTTATTTTATATGCACTAACATTTTGTTACAGGAAACAGTAAGTTTTTATTATACTAACAAAATGTGTATTGAAAAGTCGAGTGTGTACGACTTGTGCAGGATCTATAATATGGCTATGCGGAATATGATAACAATATATATATATATCACAGATAACTTTAAATGCAGTAAAGTAAAGACACCAGGATTTTATACTGGTTCGGACTTCCCGTCCTACGTCCAGTCCCGAAGCTCCTCTTCGGCTTTTCACTAAACAACACCCTCACTTCACCCGGAGGAACAGGTTCACTACTTGATTTGCGGGCTACAAGCTTACCCACTTGATTTCACGGGCTACAAGCTTACCCACTTGATTTCACGGGCTACAAGCTTACCCACAAGACGATTACAAGAGTTTGACCTTGAATGTGTTCTTTCTTTCAACACTGATTTGCCAACGATTGAGTACACCCTTCCTATAATCTTATCCTAGAGTATATGATTTGAATGCAAAGATTTAAGGAAGAAAGGTTGCTTGTTGAAATCAAATGATATAAAACTGATTCAAGGATTCAACAAGTATTGAATATTTGAGAGAGCTTTTAGAATGCAAGAGAGTATAGAGTTAAGATCAGAAAATAGAAGAAGATTCGGTGATTTGAAAGTATGATTTCAAGTCTATTTATAGTGTAGAATAGTTGCATTCCTTCATGAAGAGTTTCTATAAAGAGTTGTGTCCATTTCTCTTGAAATTGAATAGAAATCTCTTCACAAAAAGAAGCATCCTTTCAGAAAAATTACAGCAAGAAAAAAGATCGACAGGTCGAAATTAACAGGTCGACAGGTATTTGAAAAAAATAGCTGTTATGTAAAAAAAACAGCAGGACCGGTCGACAGGTCCTTTTTGGGCGGTCGACCGTTTTCTTGCCAATTGAAAAAGTCGGTTGTAATTTAAAAACCTGTTGACCTATAAAAAATTATAGGTCGACCTCTTTTCGACCGTTATATTTTGAAAACCTGTTGACCTATAAAAAAGTGTAAGTCGACATGTTTTTGATGATATGCATAAAAAAAAGGTCTTATAAGTAATTTTTGAAAGCCAAAAAGAAGTATGATTATTTGAGGATAGATTTTAACATTTATGACTCTAAATAATCAACTTCTAACCTATGAAGGCATCTCGTCTTCTTTTTGTCGATGTAAAAGCTTCTTCTTGTCATAAATCAAAATCTTGTGTATCAACATTTTTTCGACTGGTAAGCATTTCATTTAGTTATAGTTCCCTCGATTTTCTGCTCTCGCCGATTTTATTCCACGGTTCTTTGTGGTTTTCAACTGATTGTTGTCCGTGTTATATAGATTAGTGTTTGCATGAAAGAGGTAATTTCTATTATTGCCTTTTTCATTTTCAATGTGTTTTTCTACGACAATTCCTTCATGTTAATGATTTGAATCTGTTCCTATCACTACACCATATCAGCCAATTTGACACACATGGATGCGGGCGTAAAATTCAGCTAATAGCCATATCAAATTTGATAATGCTCAGGTCCGTATCAAACAACAATTTGCAAGCCGCACCACCACAAGTACCCAAAGTCCGACCGTCCATCGCAAATGCTCCGAATCGGTTTATACGATTCGATTGTTGGCCGTTTCAAATTCATGCTTTTTTTGTGTAAAATTTTTGCCTGAAAAAGCACACCCATCCCTCCAATTTTTTAATCCTTTCAGGTTATCTCCCTCCCTTTCTTTATTTCCCTCGTCTAATATTGTATCCCGTGCCATTTTTCCATTTTTGAAAATTGCTCCCAAAAAGTTACAGAAATCCGATAGTTGTCTGCTCATATCGGCTTCTTTGTCATTGCCTGCAAATCGTGCGTCTCTATTGCTGGTAAAATTTTGGTTTGATTCAGTTTCTTATAATCAATATATTTTGCGCTATTGTTTCAATTCATGCTCAACGTGTTGTAGGCCAGAGAGCTATTTATTGGCTTTTACCCAAGGGCGGTTACAAAGCAAGGTGGAATGTTGAAGAAAGTTAGGTTTTTTCAAGTTGATCATAGTACACCATGGTTAGTGCACACGTTATTTGATCTATTTCCTTGTATTAAATTAGCTAGTCATGATACTGAATATGTAAAATATGAACCTTGAATTTTGTTTGTTAAATTGCTGTTGGAAATGTTTTGTTTCCCAACAACTGCCATACCCATTCCAGTAAATAAAACTAGTTTTAGGTTAACCAGTAAAAAAAACCAACTTGCCAATGAAAACATCCAGTGATTGATGCAATTTGTAAGTTGTAACAATTTTTGAATTTATAGGTTGGCAACAAGCCATTCGGTATAGACAAAAAGTGGATAAATGAATCTAATCAAAGATCTCCATACTATATTGATGGGGTGAAAAAGTTTATTTGTTTTGTTGAAGAAAACGGTGGTAAGAAAGGGGTGTATTTATGCGCTTGCAATCGGTGCCAAAATATGAAGACTTCACATTAGATGAAATTCATTTTCATTTGCTTAGATGGGGTTTTATCCAATCATATAGCATGTGGTATTTTCATGGGGAAAAAAGGGTGGAGATGGGAAAACAACAACCAATTAGTAATTCCACAAGTATTGACGAGGCTGAACATATTGTGATGGAAGATCTAGTCAATGATGCAAACAGATTTCATGATTTTCAAACTGAAAATTCGTTGTTTGATCATGCTAGTGTTAGAGAGCAGTGTACGGATGATGGCAATTGGCAGGCCAACGAAAGTAAGAAGAATACACCACTTTAGGTAAGCGCAAAAGAGCCACTATATCCTTCATGTCCAAAAGGGATAACGAAGCTGTATGCCATTGTGAAACTGAATAGCTTGAAGACCCAATACAGCTTCTTAGATAATGGTATGACTGCACTACTCGAATTAATGAAGGAGTTACTCCCCGAAGGTAACACGCTGCCGACAAAATACCCCGACGTGAATAAGTTCATTAAGAAAGTTGGGATGAATTACACAACTTATGACGCATGCATCAACGATTGCATGTTGTACTGGAAAGATGATGTGAATAGAATTTCTTGTACAAATTGCAAAGAACCAAGATATAGGACTTCTTTTAACGACGAGAGAAAAGGAACCAAAGTAGCACGAAAGACATTAAGACATTTTCCATTAATTTCTAGATTGAAGAGATTGTATACTATACCATGGATAGCAGATGCAATGACCTGGCATGGTCATGCCAAGTCTGATCCAAACGCAATGCGTCATCCATGTGACACTTCTCAATGGAAAGCCGTGGATTCCCTTGACAAAACATTCGCAGTCGAGCCACGAAATGTCACACCTGGAATAGCAACAGATGGTTTCTGTCTGAATGCTTCTTTTACTAACCCTTACAGTTGTTGGCCGGTAATTGTAGTATTGTATAATCTTCCTCTGTTTATGTGCATGAAACGGGGGTTTTCAATGTTAACACTGTTGACTTCTGGGCCAAAACAACCGGGGAAGGATATTGATGTTTATTTAGAGCCGTTGGTAGACGAGTTAAAGCAGTTATGGAAAGGAGTTGTTACATATGATTCATCAAGTAAATCCGAGTTTACAATGAGAGCTAGGGTGTTGTGGGCGGTCCATGATCACCCTGCTCTTGGGACTTTATCGGGATGTACAACTCACAGTTACTTTCCATGTCCCGTTTGTGGGGAAAACACTTGTTCTTATCATCTTCCTGAAAGTAAGAAGATGATTTTTATGGGACATCGAATGTATCTTCCTAACCGACATAGGTTTCGATACGACAAGACAAATTTCAACAATGAATAAGAACTTAGTTGTCCTAAAAGGCCATTGAATGGTTTCAAAGTTGAAAAGAGAGTAGCGAATGTCAAAATGAAAATCGGTAAACACAAAGAAGAAGTTGGTCGAAAAACGAAAAAGTCGGCCGTTGAAGAAGGTGATAATGTTTCTGCTTGGTATAGGAGATCTATCTTTTTTGATTTACCATATTAGAAAGAAAATATGATTTGACATAATATTGATGTTATGAATACGGAGAAGAATGTCGCAGAGCATCTCATCAGCACCATTATGGCCATAAAGAAAAGTCAAAAGATGGCATCAATGCACGCAAGGATATGAAAACCATGGGTATAAAACAAAAGTTGTGGGTGAGAGTAGATCCCGAAACCAAAAAAACAATCATACCAAAGGCAAATTTCACCTTGAGCAAAGAAGAAAAGATAAGATTTTGCACCATATTAAAAAATTTGAAAGTGCCTAACAAATTCTCATCTAATTTCCACAACAACGTATGCATCAATCCTCTCGAACTAAGAAATATGAAGTCACATGATTACCACGTCATAATGCAATATCTGCTTTCGGTATTGCTTCAATATACTTATACACAACATAAGGATCTACGAAATGCTATTCATCATATTAGTCCATTCTATAACATTTTGTGCTCGAAAGTTATCAAAAGGGAACACCTTATAAAAGCAAAGGCTATGTTGGTGGAAGCAATGTGTGTTTTTGAAAAATGTTTTCCACCTGCATTTTTTGATATCAGTATCCATTATGGTTCATTTAGCCGATCAAGCATTGGTTGGTGGCCCTATTAGATATAGATGGATGTACCCTTTTGAACGGTAAATTACTAATTTCAGTTATGTACATTATTATTTGGTATAAATGGCTATCGTGTGCAAGTTATAATTGATCACAATCATAGGTTGATGAAAACATATAAATGGTACGTGCGCAACAAAAGATACATTGAAGGGTGTATTGTAGAAGGATATATCATACAAGAAGCTAGCCTTTATTGCATGGAATATATCCCAAACGGAGGTTATGGCAACCATAAACATACGAGCGAAGCATTTTTAGACGAGGATGATGAGTTTGCTGGTGAGATACCTTTGGATAATGGTAAAGATATAAGTTTAACCCAAGTGCAATTCGAACAAGTGCGTAGATGGGTCCGAAGTAAGTAAGATGGATTGGATCCATGGAAGAAGTAAGTTCATGATGTAGGTTTCGAATTTCCATTTTTTAATTCAGTTTATATATTCATTTCAATATGTGTTATCTACGTATAGAAGGTACAACTCCTGTGTTAAAAGCACTAAATTTCAACCACGAGGCAGAGGTAAAATTGTCGAAGTCGTTAAACCTTTTACTATATGGCTACGTAATGATGTATTACATCATCTACAGTATTTCACGTTTCTATAAGTTTGCAATACACCATCGTGAACATGCTTGATTTTTCTTCTTGTGTTTTATGCAGTTGTTGAATTGCAGCGATGTAGACCCAACTCTTCGGCAGCTAATACACGGGCCGAATTTCACGGTGCTTAGTTATACGAAATACCAAGTGAATGGGTTTTTATTTTCCATGAAAATGTAGAAGACCGTATGGTAACACAGGATAGCGGTGTATGCATGAGAGCAATTACAAAATTTAGAGCGAGTGGCAAAGATAAAAATTATAAGGAAGCAGAAACAACGTATTACGGAGTCATTCAGCAGATACTTGAGTTGGATTACATTGATTTCATACAAACAGTTTTTTTTACTGCGATTGGGTAAAAGTCGAGAATAAGATCAATGGTTGCAAAATAGATCCCGCTTCAAACCTGATCATGGTTAATTTAGGAAAATTAAAGAACTGGAACAACGTGAATGATGAGCCATTTATTCTTGCATCAGAAGCGAGCCAAGTGTTCTACTCGAAAGATTTAGAAAATGATAGTTGGTCTATGGTTTTGCATACACCAAAACGGTTGACTAAAAACGTGGATGACATTGAGTCTTCTACCGTCTATCAAACATCTTTTGAAGACAATGAAAAACTAGAAGATCTAATCAAACTCATGTATTAACCTATGAATTGTTGAATGCTTTTTTTTACCATGGAATCATATGTATTTGGAATGTCATGACTTACACTTTCTGATCGCATTCCATTATGCTTTTATTATTTCTTTTAACTATTTCATATTCATGGTGTATGCATGAGTGAAATTGTAATAGAGAACACGATCAGTAACAAATGTGAATAATATTATTAGTCATGGTGTTTGTCATGATTCTTAATGTTGCTTCTATTTCACAGGAAAATACATTGCAAGATCCAACATCATCACATGCATCGTGTTCGAAAGATCAACAAGTTGAACAAAACCTACTTGGTATTCCAGTCTCAGAAAACGCTCCAAAAATCGCTACTACGCTTGGTAAACTAGTACGATCTTATGTGTCGATCTCTTACACAGGTTGGGATAAAGTACTCAAAACATATAAGGACGATGTTTGGAACCAGTTGGTGGTAAATTTGTGAAAAATTGCATGTAAATGTTACAGTTTAATTTTACAGTCTCTGACTCTTAATATTTGCAGAAAATGTATACACATGAGCCGCTTTCAAAGGGAATGTTTTCAAAAAGAATGGCCGAGGCTTTTAGGAGACACAAGAAAAACTTGAGAGCAACTTATTATGACATTTTCGATAATGATGAAGAATGTATGAAACATTGTCCACCTTCAATTGCTCAAGATGATTGGAACGAGTTCATAAAGAATGAAGCAACGCCTGAAGCAAGCGGAAGAAGGACGGCAGGCAAAAAAAAAGATCCAATCTAAGTTATGCCCACTATGCAGGACGTAAAAGTCACGCTAGAGTAGAACACGAATTGGTAAATTATTTGATCATTTTCTTTCAACAGTAATAAAAAAACACAATTAAGGGAGAGAATATACAAGAATTGGAATATATTGCAGATCATTGCAAGTCCATCTGCAAATATCAACCGTCGTCAAGTATGGGAGAAGACACACAGGAAAAAAGATGGTAGCATATCAGATGCCACGTCTGCGTACTTCGTAAGTTTTTACTTGTATTATGATTATTACAGTTAACATCGAGTAGTCTATTGTTTGGACTTTCATTTCAGGCTTTCAAGCTTTCCATAATTGTGATTAATTAGTTTTTCATGACATTTTCTCCATTACGTGTTTTTATTGTTATGGTGCTATGTCTAGATTGAATTTATTCAGTTAGGAGTAACATGCTATAGTTACAAGCTGTTACAAGTAAATGTTGGTGTAAACACATTTAATTTTTATCCCAGGATCAAATTGCCAAATTGAAGGAAAAGATCATCAATAGTGATGAAGAAAAATTCCCTGTTGATGAAGATATCTTATCACAAGTATTGGGTAAGGATACAAGGGGTAGGAGCCGCGCTGTTGGGAGCATCATACCAAAGATGCATGTTAAGGCTTGTGCCATTGCACAGAAACGATTCAAACATGTTCGTGAAGACAATGATGAGTTGAAAATGAGGGTGGGAAGTTTGGAGGGTATGATGAGTGATATGAAGGTTACAGTGGGAAATTTGTCTGGAAAAATGGAGGTTCTGATCAACATGGTAGGAACTTTGACTGATCAAGGAACTCAGGCACCGTTAACTACGTCGGATGGAGGATGCAACAGTACACACATCAGTGCATCAAAGGATGTTCCTTCTCCGATCCAGGATACGACCAATGCGGTGAACAATCAACGATGTGAAATTCTAAACTCTGATCTAGACATAATAGCAACAGGTATGTTTTATTAATAAAATAAAAGGGTGTTGCATATTTTATTGCACTCTGATCTAAAGCGAGTGCTTAAAGTCTAATGGATACGTACTCCAGTTTTCCTGTTTTAGTGAAATTAAGCATATTTTATTAATACCATCCTTTGAAATTCTTGACTTTATTGCAACAGGTACTGTCTGTCGAGATCCTACGTCATCCAGATGCCATGGGATTCCTATACCACCTACACATGAAAAAGTGGTTTTGGACAGTATATTGCTACCAGACGAGAAAACCTCCAAACTGAATCGTCAATTTGCAGATACCTTTGATGAAGTCGGAGTGAGTGGGTTTGTGTGTCATGTGAAGTCCCTGATTCACTATCTTTAGATGTTGGACCAGGTATATATAATTTTACACTTGACTCTTGGTTTACTTATGAAGTAATAATTACATGACACTTGTGTTTTCATTAGTTTCATGAACTCTCTTCGGTGGCGTACACATGAGACACGATATGCATACACGAATATTATTTGTTAATGTTTTTACAAATTGATTGATCCGCTGATAATTCATGTGTCTACATCTAGCTTATGCTTATCAACGCAAGCTTTGAAACATATAAATTTTGTACATTCAATATCATCATCTGCTCATCATTGCTTTAATTTACAGCAACATGGACCACAACACGATCAGCACGCTCAATCTTCCCGGTCCGATCCTGCAGTTTTATCACATTTTTTTCTTTGGTTAAATTTGCTACTTTCAATAACCAGCTCAGTTATATCAGACTTTGTAATTAGATGAAATATCTGTGACAGTTTCCGTTTAATAATTGTACGACACTATATAAATTGTGTTATGAAAATTCTTGTTATGCATTATATATAATTTGTGCTATATATGCTTTGTATAAATTGTGATATGGTCTGTGTTATGGAAAATATGCGTTGTAGTTTCTATTTATATATATATAATATGTATATGTATATATATATACGTATATATAATAAGATACGGTTTAAGACCGTATCTACCTGACATCATAGATACGGTCTAAAACTGTTTCTAAAATATATTAAAGCAGCGTCCATCGGAAATTAGCTACGGTTTACATTTGTATCTAGCTGCCCTTTAGATACGGCAGCGAGCCGTTTCTATTTTACCTTTTGGTACGGTTACGTGGGCGTGTCAAATTTTAAGTTAGACACGGCCTATAGCCGTATCTAATAATTAGACACGCCACTTTTTGATACGGCTTTTTACCATGCCTAAGAGCTTTAGATACGGCTAAAACACAGCCTAATCAGCAGATATGGTGTAGCGTATTTGTCTACATCTAGACCTTCATTTCTTAGCTGTAGTCAAGGACTCTTCGTTCCAGGTATTTGTTTTCCCTATGCCATGACTTTAAGTTTTAAATTTGCTTTATTATGTTCTCATTTACGCTTTATTCAGTCCTTCTGTGTTCTGTCGTTTTTTGTTCACTCTAGGTGACTCTAATGATATTTGACTTATTTTAATAGTTTGAAATAGTTTCAAACTATTTCTAAATTATGTCTAATTTGTAACTTATGAAGGAAATGCAATTTACATCATTTAGAAATTCCACATGTTTTGCTTCAGTTCTGTTTTATTTTTAAACCAACTGGATTCACTCAAACGTTGTATTTCCACAACCTACATGTTGAATCAAACATTTTATTATTGTTCTCGCAATTCACTCTTTAGATGACATCTCTGTTAATTTCTTAAATCTTCCTTGCATCAATTTTGAAAGTGTGAATAGATTTAAATTATTTTGATCTCAGGTATTTTTGCCAACACTAAAGGTCACAAATAAACTATGCTCTTTCACTAAGAAGGTAAATAAATATATCAGTTGACTGGCTGTTATCAGAAACTGTCAAATGCCATATTGGTATATATTTGATAGGCTACGAAGAAGATTATTATGATTGACTTAAAAAGTTAAATAATATGCAATTGATTTTGAATTGAAAATATGTTGACATAATTATTCTATGAGAAGCAAACTAAGTATATTTTTTTTTACTTTGAATAATACATTCAAATAATTCAATGTCCAACCCAATTTTTGTGCATATAATTGTGTTCTAGGTCATGAAGATTTTGTTAAGAAATATACGTGATGATATTCGCTATTTATCACTATAACTATTGTTTTATATTATTCTGCGGTTAACGCAAAGTCTAATGTCATCCTAAAGTGCAAAATGTTTTATTGACAATTTGCATAAGGAAAGCTTATATGAATTGTACATGTTTTATATTATTCTGCAGTTACTGTAAAGTTTAATGTCCTCCTATGAGGAAACAGTGAAACTGTTGTGAATTGTGCATAATCAGTTCATACTTATTTAGTATTGGATTGTGAAGCCTACATCTTTACCCTTCTTCCATCTAGACCTTTTTTTTTTGTCTTCCATCTTTACCATGCTAAGGATTAAACTATAGAATTTAATCCAAAAATTATGTGCTTGAGTGTGCATGGTAATTGAAAAATTTTCCTGCAAGTGTTATATCACCCAAAATCAGATTAGAAATATAAGAATCTTAATATGGTTGCATGTATTCTTTAGCTGCTGCCAAAGATGTAGGTGTTACTTTTCTATATTTCAATACGATAAACTCAGTAAGTACTAATTATGCTTACTCTGCTTTTCCAATTATTTGTTGTTCTATCCCAACATAAGGAAATTATCATTTCTCTTTTTATTAGTCACAATCTTAACTATTTTGTTATAAACTTTTGCATTATTCAAACTGGTGGTAATGATCTAGCGAATGTTATCCCAATTAATTAGAACAAACATTATTGTACCCGACGTCAACAGACCGATTGTTCTTCTATGTGCACATTTGGTCAATATAGAAACTGGGATTATTCAAGCCGTTATTTTTTATTATGAAGCATTATGCAGACATGTCATGAAAAGCTGAACAAACAATTAATTGTGATTTACTAGATGTTTTTTGACTGTTTGTGTTCTTTGTATGCGCATTCCTCTAGACTTCATTCCGACCAAGATTTTTTAACATGGTTTATGAATGCTAATTTGTAGTCATGCCTTTTTCATTCGTTTGTTTACATATATGATGGACTTTTTTCACAGTTATGCTCACCCATGAATAAACCTTGCATTCCGTATACTCTGTAGGGTTCACAATCCAATACTAAATATGTGTGCACTGATTATGCATAATTCATAGTAGTTTCATTGTTTTCTCATAGGAAGGGATTGTTTAATTATTCTTATGGGCATGCTAAGGATTAAACTACCGAATCTAATACAAAAATTCTATGCTTGAGTGCATGGTAATGTCAAAAGATTTCCTACACCTGTTATATCACCCAAAATCAGATTAGAAATATAAGAGTCCTAATACAGTTACATGTATTCTTTGTCTGCTGCCAAAGACGTGGGTGTTATTTTTCTATATTTCAATACGATACAATCAGTAAGTACTAATTATGCTTACTCTACTTTTCCTATTTTTTCCTGTTATATCCGAACATGAGGAAATTATCTTTGTTCTCTTTTTAGTAATCACAATATTAACTATTTTGTTGTGAATTTCCACATTATGCAAATTGTTTGTGTTGATCTACAAAACGCTATTCTAATTAATTAGGTTTTTTTTACCGTGCCTGATGTCTGCAGACTAATTGTTCTTCTAATTGCACATTCGGCCCAAATACAAACTGCGATTACTGAAGTTGTACTTTTTATTACAAAGAATTATGCAGATGTGTTAGCCGTGAAAAGCCGAGGAAATATTAATTGTGATTTACTGGCTGCTTTCGATTGTTTGTGTTCTTTGTATGCACATTCCTCTAGCCTTCATTCTGGAAAAGATTTTCCCCCCCTCTTACTGGTACATTTTTATTTACAGCTTTATTTGATTTTCTTAAGGTCTAATAATTCAAAACAAAACATGTTGAGTTTGCTCAAGATTTTTCTGCCTCTGGTTGGATATTTCAGCTTTTGGTTCTGCTATTTTTGGTTTGGTTGAATTGTAAACTATCGCTTTGTTTTACTGTTCATGATTTTCTACTTTATGCTACTAATATTTACTTTTACCCGAAGTTGATTGAATGAGATGTTTTGGAGTGTTCTCTAGCCTAAGTTATCCCCTGTATTCTACTATGATGATCCGACAACCTAATACCAAGTTCAGTTTCAAACTATATGCAATTCCATTCCAGTTTTGTTTTATATGTATTGTCATGTAACTGATTCACCTAATGATAGTGCTATTTTTTTAAAGTTTGTTTTCAGACTTCTTAACTAATGATTTTTCTACCTACACAAACCTACTTCCGCTACTTTCGTTTAAACTATGCATATTTTTAAATAAAAATGTATAGGTGTGTATGTTAGAATGTGTTTTTTTGTGCATCTCTTTCGATTGTTTGGGTGTATGTATGTTTTTTATGCATGTGTGTCTATCAGGGAAATAAATATCTATATGTATACGTGTTGTATGCGAACACATATAGAGCTAGGATCCGGAGCCTCCTGGTTTCCACCTCCCATTCAAATAATTGAATTAGCGGGTAAAAAGTGAACTTTGATTATCTAAATGGAGACAATGTGGTGAAAATTAAGAGCCTGCAGAAGGGGGTCTACAGGTGTGATGTATTTTTTTTAAATCTGCCATAAAATAAACAATAATGTTTACTTATATGTAAATTCATATTTTGAAATGTTAATAATGGATATTTCAAAAAGAAAATAGCAAATTGTGCATACTCAAATGAGCAAGTAGGTGCAAAGTAGTGAAAATACTCTTTCATAAAATATATCATTGGGTTGTGCATTATACATGCGTACTTCAAGTTTCACTGAATCTCTCTTATCTACATCTTTAAAATTCTAATTTTTCTTTTAAAAAATTTAGAGGCATGTTTTTTATTTTTATTCATATTCTTTACACTTGGGAACTTCCAGTGTTTGTCAATGATACGTTCACAGGCTAACAAATAATCCATAACCACTAGCTTTCCCACATGCACACACCGAGCCTGTTTATATATGTATTTCATATGAAAAAATGAAATAGAAAATTAGGCTTAGTGATAGTTGCTAACTTTATAGTTTTTCAAGAATTTAATGATTTTGTCTTATGTCTCAGCGAATTTTGGTAGTTTGATTGATTACTACTAGCCTTGCAGCAAAAAATTAGGATTTTTAATGATATTGATTTTCTCAGTTATATATGTTTGTTCAAACATACATGTCATTTAACCATCGAAGTACTTAATAATGTGGCAATGTTGTACAGTCAGTCACATGCGGCTATTTAGTTATAATCAATTTATAGGAATAATGGTTCAGTTTCTCTGAGAAAACTAATAACTTCCAAGCGTGTTTTAACATGGAACATAATATATGCACTTTAAATTTGTCTTATGAAATCTTTTTCTATGAGAATAGTTCTGTAACATCTACATTTCTTTACCACACCCACCAGGTGGTATGTTAACGACAAATGGTGTCAACATTGAAATCCTTAATGTTGTTGCTGCACGTACTTTGAAGATGACATGTACAGAACTTCTTGATATACTTATACTCGAAATCTGATCAATTTTTTGCATTGATGCCTAAAGAACAGTAGATTTTTTTTCTTATTGATTTTCAAACAAGCATTTGAGTATATTATAGAAGTTGTTATGTCAATTATTACAAGCAATGCCATGGTCATAATATTTTGGAGATTAGCACTGGACTCATTTATGCGAATAGGGTTAGAATATAAGCAGCTAGCTTGCACTCCAATCATACTCAAAGTAGTCAATATTCGCTTTTTGTGCTATAAATTGTTCATACATATGCTAAGGAATATTTTTTTTTATGTTTTTGCTTAGGTTACTGGATGCTTGGGAGCTGCTAATATCTTAATACTTTTACTTGACTGTTACTCAACCAAGGTATGTAATAATAAGCTCATATTTTATTTTAGATTTGCTTAAAAGTTTTTAGTTTTTATACCTCAAACACAAAGCGAACCACATAGTTGAGTTATTTATTTATTTATTTTTTATTCTATTCAAAAAATATTGGTTGAGATGTTTAAATATTTCAGCAGTTATGACATATGTGGAATTATGAACTAAAATAGGTAATTTTATGTTGCGAAAAGAGAAATTAAAATCATAATTAAAATAAATGATTTGAATCTTATTATTTTTTTCCTATAATATCAATTGTATCAATTGTATACAGTTGCTTCAAAATATATTGCACTTTTTCTTTTATACAACCAGTTAGACATGCTAATTTTATATAGTAACATTCAATTGCTTTAATAAATGGTCATCCCATGCTACTTCAAAGATATAAAATAAAAACACCTTTGAATGAATCTTTTAATACCTAAATTAAATAATAAGAAAATTGGTATGAAGTTTGATTCAACGAGGAGCTGTCTTCAATGTACTAAGGCTAAAATCTTTAATTCTACAAAAACTTTTAACTAGGCTATTAAGCTACATTTTGGCAACCATTTTGCATTTAAAGGTAGTTATATGTAGTTACATTGTTTGCACTTCTAATATATTTAGGTTTTAAGTATAGGCTTACAAAGCCTTAACTGTCTCTACATTTTAGATTCATACAGTATTGATTGCTTCCCGGGTAAGGAACAGACCTAGAAAACAAGCATAGGCATTAGCAAATTACCTTTTTGGTCCTTATTAAATGTGAATATGTTAGTGTTATCTTCGGTCATGTAGAAGAACTTTGTATGCTTAGGTCTCCAAATTCAATGCAAATTCTGCTGCATAATAGAGGTGGTTTTCACACAAGGGTGGTATTTGTTACAAATGGTTGTAAATGTATTTTTGTATATATGATGAAGTACAGTATTGCAATTTGTACATCAGGTAAGAAAGTTTACTTTTGGACAAGCATGAGTTCAAGGCTGCGGTAAAAATTTGAAGCCAAAATTTGCTTAATGTCGTAAGGCATGCTGCAAACAGATATTCCTTGGTGCATGCTGCAAAATCTTGAAATTCGACATTGTTGGACTGGAAACCATTTCGGGTCTTCTTCTCAACAAGGTAATTTGTTGATTAGCTGATAATACTTATTACTTCTATTCTAGAGAAACAAATTATTATTTTTTTCTCTTTGCGTATTACATTTCTTCAGTTCGAGGTGACACTGTTAATGCATCTTCATTTGAGATAAGGGAAAATATAGAAAAATGGCTTCGCCCCCAAAATATTCTTCGTATAGTTAAAGTAAGATTTAGACCCTAACCTATTTTTTTGTACCATTATAATAGATAAAATGTTTTCATAAACCGCAGTTTGTAAGGTACAGTAGGTTGTTAGCCAATTATTAATTATTATTAATTATATTTTAGAGAAAACAAATTTATTTTTTCTCTTTGCATATTACATTTGTCCAGCCTAAAAGTCCAAGCAAGATGCAAATCCTAACCTTTTATTATTTGTATCAGCATAATGGATAAAGCCTATTCTATTTGAATTAATTCAATACGGTCAATGTGACAATCATTGGAGTGCATGCAAGCTGCTTATCAAAAGAGCTGATATGCAATATCAATGTATTGGAGTGCAGCAGGGCTGGAGCGTGCTAAGTGATCCATTCAGTAGATCAACTCGGGTGTTGGCATGGGCTGAACTGGACATTACTTTGGTAAAA
Source organism: Allium sativum (assembly GCA_030737875.1). Lineage (NCBI taxonomy): Eukaryota > Viridiplantae > Streptophyta > Magnoliopsida > Asparagales > Amaryllidaceae > Allium > Allium sativum. The sequence continues at coordinate 843,790,453 of CM060926.1, forward strand.
ATTAGACCGTACCAACTAACAAATCACGTTCATTTAATTGGTTCATGTGATTGTATAGTAAGAGATAAAGTATTCACTTATTTAGTGTAAATAGTGCATGATGCAATGTCTGTACTATGTTGTATCAACAATTTTATATGTCGTTGTATTGGGATTATTTGCAACTGAATGTTTGTCTACTCTTACGTGATACTGTTTTCAATAGAACTGTATATACCTGCTTGGTCTGTAAATTAAGTCTAGCATCTTTGACTTATGCAATGTTATAGCTTCCACCCAAATTGTTCCCATCTCAATGTCCATGTCTACCTTCTAGCACTTTATTTATATTGTTCCAACCATGCACTTATTATATTCTATAACTATATTAAATTTTATATGCATACATAATTAGATGGTTCTGCTTCATGAATATGATTTTCCTTCGCACAATCTTTTCTCGAAGTTCTTTAGACTCCACTTTTATCCAAAAATACAAGATGCTGCCACTTGTTAAACGTACGGATCCAACGATTCACCATGGATAAATTTCCCAATCAACATCGCATTTTAGTTTCCACCTATTTGTGTCAATCTCTCCCTTCTCCTTCCTTCTATCCTCTGTATTCATGTGCTTCATCTTCTCTGGTCCCTCTCCAAAATTTCTCAGTTGTACCAAGACCAAGACCAGGTTTCTTTGCTTCAGTGAGGAAAGCTTAATCAATCTTCATTTTCAATATAAAGTTAGGAGACTCTTCGTTCTCAATCTACTCAAAAAATACCTGCTTTCGATACCTGTCCACCAACACATCCAAGCCATTGAATCCTCCTTCGCAAAGAAATTAAAAACCTAACTTACCCAAACTCGCCTTCTGTAACCCTAATCCCTTGAATTTCTACGCTTCGACTTCTCCTTCCTTCTCTTTGACGCATGTAGTGTTCCCGATCAGATCCCCGTTTCAGCTGTTACTCTTGCGCTTTCCCGTTGGATACAGAGTCAGGTCGTGCGCCTTATGAACGACAAAGCTAGCTTACCCTTTTCCCTCTTGGCTAATTCTATTGCCACCCCGATTATTGCCTTTCTCACCCCATTGAAATCTCTAAAAAATAAAATGACAAATTTACCCTTATATTTTATTCAAGTTAACTTATTCACTTTTCTATTATGTTATACATTTTATTAATTAAAAATTATAACAATATAAATATATTTTGAAATGACAAATGATTCCGAAGATTATTTTTTAAAAGAAAATGGTGTTAATTTCAAATTTACTCTTTTGAATTTTCATGTTTTTTTTCGCTTAACGTAATTTGGTTTTAAGATTTTTAGTATATGCATCGTTTAGTTATTTTTAAATTGAGCTAAAATATAACAATTTTTGTAGATTGCAAAAAATACAAAAAATGTAGACTATAGCTTTATCGTTTTTGGATCTCATCTATTATTTGTTTCCATTGTTAATGTAAAAGTATTTGTTTTTGAATAAAATAAAATAAAGGGTAGTTCTGATATTTTTTGGGGTGGGAAAAGCAAAAATTAGGGTCTGATGCTTTTTATTTAGACGATGGGGTGAGAAAGGTAAAAAGAGGGGTGCGAATAGATTTAGCCTTCCCTCTTTCCATCTTCGTTCTTATCCTTCAACATGTTACCCTATTCCTTCATGATTTACGGAAAACTGTATTATTTATGTCATGATTATAATCGCCATAGACTAAGATGGTTGATATTGTTGTTTACCACACTATCAATTTTCTGTTGGATACACTTCCTACTTATAAATTGTTTGTTCAACGCCTATGAACATAACTCGGTAAGTACATGTTTGAGAACTATTCGATTTATCATGTAATTTTAAATTTAACCCAAACGGGCGTTAAAAAAACACTTTAGTAGGTTGCCTGCCATCTCTTGATATTTATATACGTGCTAAAGTAACAAACATGATTGACCCTGCCAAAGTTGTATCTGTAGAAAAGTCATCCTAAATGAACTTATGAATTAATTTTTTGATTACTTTCATGTACTATTGTATTTTTCCTTTGCTTAATTTCTTGGATTCCTAATTTGATTGTGAGTATAAATCCAAATTTTACAACTTTTGCATAACTGGCTATCAATACAATATATCCTTCATGATATACTACGACTTATGGTAAGGTTACCCGGTTGGTAATCTGGAGTGCACAGGTTCGAGTCCCGGCCTCTTCACATAATGTGAGGGAAAGGTTGCGCGCACTAATCGACCACCTCGGAGCCCGAAAAGCCGTGAATAGTACCAGGACGGGAGACTGACCTGGGAAGTCCTCGCGCTTGAGTACGGGAGCCTTTGGCACTGGGTATCCACCGATATACTACAACTTATAAAGCAAAATCATTTTATGGTATGGAAAACCTATAAGATTTTGTGTTTGTAGCTTCATGAAATACTTTGACGACAATAAATTTGGCATGTATGAAGCTTTATCTGCAATGCTTTAGTTATATGGCAATCCATGTTTGAACATGTTGTCTTTGCTTTTTGATTCTTTCAAATTTCAAAAGTTCTTCCACTATGCACCATGAATTATCATATTTACTTGAAGTAAGAAAATTATTTATTGTAAAAATGGTTTGATGTACTTTAAAGAACTTCAGTTTTTTAATGTCAATTTTTGATTTCTTTAATAGAATGTGGTTCTTTTTTTAGTTTTATGTGATTTCTTTTAATTTGTCTCTATTTTACAAACTCTCCGCTTACCGTTTCAATTTGTTTAATTTATTTATTATATCTATGTTAGCTGACATTGCTTGGTGTGTTTGATAAGCTCCATTGTTTTGGAAAAAATGCATTGTACAAGAAATAGTTGATGTATCAATGATATTATTTTACAACCACTTCATCTATTTTATAAATTTGGTTAATATACTAATCATCTTTAGCTTATGTAACATTGCTTGGTAAATTTAATATATACAGCTGAACAAGCATATCTAAGTTATGAGGTGTTTTTTCCACACAACTTTAACAAATTTTATTTGCATGCTGTTTTACCAAAGGTTCGAAATCCCGGTTTCCGGTTTCGTTCCGGTCACATAAAAAACTTAATATTCCAGTTCCGTTCTAGAATTTCTGGTATAATTCCGGTTTGACAATTCCAGTGCTTTTTTTATAAATAGGCAATTTCGGTTTAACGTCGTTTCTGAATTCGTCGCTATTTGAAACATTTTGGATTTGTCGCTATAATCAAACTTTAATATGTATGTCGTAAGTTAAACTTTGAAAAACCTTTTAATAAATTCTGGATGAAGTGACATGATGGTAGAATTCAAATAAACCAAGTACAATTAAAGATGTTATAAAATTTCATTGTACCAGTAATAATTAATAATATGCACTATATTTAGAAACCAGTAGTCACGTGGAGTACCAATATCACAAAAGCAAATAGCACTTCATTGCATAAAAAATGCATCTTCCCCAAACCAGATTTGGGTTTTCACGCACAGTAAAATCAAAAATGGAGTAGCGACAAAATGAGAAAGAAGCGTAAATCCACACCACCAATCCTCCGGTTTGAGAAATCCGAACGAAGAAAGGACATCTCGAGATGATGATTTAAAAAACGGAATCTAATCGATACATAGCTACCATTTTCTTAACATGTTTTTCTTGCTTTATGGCCGGAACCGGATTTTAGCCCTAATTCCGTTCCGGTGCTGGCCGGAACTAGAACGGAATGGGCAGAATCCTGTGGTTTTCGAACCATGGTTTTAACCAATCCATGAATGACTATCTCTAGCAAATTCTTTTTTCCTTGGATATACAACTTAGTTATTCTACTAAGTTTTGGTTGTCTCAGTTTTTCCCTCTCTTTTTTTAAAACTTTTTTCGATATCCTTATTCGGTTTGCCATCCGACCATGGGATTTGAAGCGAGTACTTTAGGATGTTTCACACTTTCATATGTTTTGTGTTGACACACTTTTTGGTAAAAGCTGTCACACTGAATATCTGTTTAGCATCGCGCTCGGATATGGAGAACGTTGTCAGAAGACAGGAAGCGATTTGGTCAAAGTCGCATCATCAGCAAAGAACTACCCGGAACTCCTACTAGATGACCTTTTCTGGGCCCTAAAACAGCAATTACAAAGTTGAACTCTCTAACTATTGTAGCTCTCTGAATTAGCTTCAGTTTGAGCTTTGGTTTCGCCCAATCGGCCTTACGGTTTGAAAGTTATGCCCATTTCCGTGAAGGGGTGCAACTTAGTACCGAAAAATCAGAACATGACATCGGCTTGTGGGACCCGCCCCCGCTCATAATGCACCTCGTCTCATGAAGCACCTCATCTTGTGAAGCACCCCGACTCGTGGAGCACATGTAGACCACGACCCGACCACTCCAGCTCGTCACCACTGAACCATCGGCTCGGCTCGCCCTATGTGACCACGACCCGATCCCCGAACCTGCCCTACGCAGCTTGTTCTGGCCTATTCTCAAGGCTATTCGTCTCCTATTTTCCCGGATTGGGTGCCACGTACTCCATCACGAGCCGGTCTTCCCAGAAGCTCTCCTACAACTATAAATACACCATTTGAAGGCATTTTCGAGGATCTTTTGGCTCTAACTCCTCACAGCTTCCACCATTGCTCTCTGCAAAGCAATTCCAGCAGCAAAAGAGCCAAATTCCACATTATAACAAGAGGATTTCGTGTATAATCTTATGATTTCTTACCGCTTTTCATTGTAAATACGAGGATTTCGTGTATAAACCGAGAGAATTGTACTTGTAGCTTCTTAGGATTTAAGAAAAGATAAAGTGGACGTAGGCTTGGTTTGAGCCGAACCACTATAAAAACTGTGTGTCTCCTCTGATTTTACTTTTTTCTGCATTCTGTGATCTATGACCTACATTTGGGTGTTAGGCCCAGATTTTGGTCTAACATTTTGGCGCGCCAGGAAGGGGGGCACATGACAACCTCAATTTCTAGCTTGAAAGGAGACTCAATGGCGAACAAAAGGAAGAAGACTGGAACTTCTGCTCATGCCGATGATGCTGACACTGAAGGCGCAAGGAATGAGGCAAGCCTTGAGGCTTCCTCCCATGATGACCCATCAGCATACTTGACCAGAGAAGAGATGGATGGCGTTCTCGCTGAATTGAGGGATCAAATGGCAAGGCAAGACGATCTCTTCCAAAAACAACAGAAAATGATGGATGAATTTTTCGCACGGATGGATGGCAGGCCGAGCGGCAATGAACAACGCATTGGAAATGAAAACACAGAAGCAGCTTATGCATCACATGGACTCGGGGGCAACCCCCTCCCTATTGGAAATGCATTGCGATCTACTTCAGCTCCAGATCATATGAACACCGGATTGCGAGCTCCTGCTCCTCAACAACATCAACCATCTCGTGATACACCTCTGGACCACGACCCGGATCATGGCGCACCACCAGGCTCACAAGCCGATCCCAGCGACTTGCTCCTGCCTGCTCAACATCAACCGGTTCGTGACCTACTTCCAGGACCCGATCGGATCGCACCTCATGGACCATGAACCGGCCACCACGATATGCTCCACCTTGACCCGCGAGCCGCGAACCATGAGCCCCATGCTCCACGAACCAGCTCCCACGATCCGCTCCCGGCAGCTCACCAACAGCTTCCATCCACTCTTGCATTCAACGCTGGGGGCACCAGCTCTGATCTTGGCAATTTACAACAACTTCTTGAAGGCGATTGGCTCGCAAATCTGATTCAACGCCTCTCGAGAGGCCGCACTTATCAGAGCGACGTGGATGACATCAATCACAACCCGTTCACTCAGGAAATAAGGAATTCTTGCAATCCTCCAGATTTCAAACTTCAACAACTAGAATCCTGCAACGGCAGGACCGATCCTACCGTACATCTGATACGCTACAAACGGTGTGTGGAAGTTCAACCAGCATTGGAAAATGTCATGGCTAAATGTTTTCCCCTCTTTCTGACTGATATAGCAGCTATGTGGATTCGGCAGCTAGAAACGGAATCGATCAACAGCTGGAATATGTTGGTTGCTCGCTTCCTTGAACAATTTTGGGTTCACATCGCTCGACCCAAGAATGTCATGTCACTCACTACAATCAAGCAGAGGCCCAGAGAAACTCTGCGTTCATTCCTGGAAAGATTCAACGTTGCAGCAGCATCAGTTGATCGCTGAGACGACCCCAAATCCCGTTCAGACGGAGACAAGGGTTATCTTTGGAATATAACACAGAAACAGATAATAGCAGAACAGAATTAAATAAATACACCAGATAATGAACAATAGAATATACTGGATAAAAGTAATCAACAGAGTTACACAGTTTACAGGATCATACTTAGTACAAATACAGTTCAACTATAAATATATGTCCACAGCGGAAAATAAACATAATGTACAATAGGAGCTGAACAACATAAAAAGAGATAAATGAGAGAATCCTTCTTCAGCTCTAGCTATCCAGAAAGAACCAGCTAAACCTGAATACAAGGTTGCCCGTGTAGAAAAAGGGGCACCCGAGTTTGAAAGTAAAACAAACTACGAGTCAGTCATGGGACTGGTATGAGAAATCTACTCAACACATTTCAAATATGGCTAATCACAGGACCACGCCAGTTTCGTGGAACTGGTTTACTCCATTGGATTTCCAGTGCTTTAAAAACAAATCTTTCTTTTAAAACATCGCAATGCTTTTTATAAAATGAAGCCATTATAAGACTCAGTTCCCATCACACAATGCAACGCAAACCGGAGGATAGAGTTTTACCTTATAATGGCCAAAATATGATTGATACGAATAAAACAAAAGCATTTGATATTATTACTAGTATTTATATGTTTCAAAAACAATTTGAATCATAACTATCAATCATAGGCGGCATGGGTACCATATATCATGTCGCCATATATATATACAATCAAAACCGCACAGTCACGTATTTGGAAATTGGATTTCCGTCATGAACCAAGGCAAAAGATAGTCCTTACTGACTTCGAGACAATCTAGCCCATGTCTCAGGCAAGTACTCAGTCAAGCCTTTGGAGCGATAGGGCCGGTCCACCGATGTGGATTAAAATTCCTGAACACTACGTTTCCCCGCCTTATGGGGCGTAAATGAGCCAACGAATGACTCCATCGGACCCGGATCGTCCGATCTAACCGAGGCGCCTCGCAACAGCAACAACCACACAGGTGAAAAGTATATAAATGTCAGGGCTGGTAGGTCACTGACACCACCCTAGCTAGAAAGAAATGCATGCCCTCCTTGAGGTCCTTCTCCCATTTCTGGTTCATACCAGGGTGTGAGGCTCGCGAATTCACATTATACACAAAGCTACGCCACACAGGCGGTGCTTTGATCATCACCACAAGACTTAGCTTTTCAACAGAAGCCCTGATCATTTGCCACTTAGGCATGCCACACTAGAAATTCATGCCATGCGACTGATATCCACCGATATACAACCTCTGAGCTCCTGCGTTCCAGAGAAGGGAGTTAAGCAAAAGAATAAATTCTCCGCCGCCAAACAGATGTATATTTAATAGAGATCAATCAACACAAAATAAAATCCAATGTCAGACACACAGTCCATTTACAAGTCCGTTCTGGGTCTAAACGAAACCGGAGGCACTAAATACCTCGCAAACCCATCGATCACTACGTACGTCTGGACGATCACCACTCATTATCCATATTTCGGGGTGCCTCCCAATCAGGACCTCGGTTACCATCCAAACGAGGTGAAGATCTCCGGTCCTCGACCACCGTCTTCATCTTCGACTTTCAATCGTCGGTCAATTATTTGAAATGAGAATTAACTCCGCCTTTTCAAATAATTCACGTATATTTAGAATTTCAAATCAATTTATTTCAATGGTTAAATCATTCGACATCACCAATTTTGTTTTTAATGTAATTTTCACACCAAACACATTCAACCATCAAATACCACATAAATCGAGCAAATTCAGTTTATTTCCATTCCATATCGTTTATGATATTTTATAACGATTTATTGCTATTTTTATTTATTTTAAAATAGCCAATTTATTCAAAACGACGCTTCGGGCCATAACGCGGCCGTGGCGCTACTTTTCTTCAGATTTGATTTACACATATCTGAAAATATAACCGTTGGATCTTCACAAAATTTACATCATTATAAAGATCTTTTCAAAACGAATCCAACGGTTCCAGTTTCGGGAAAATCCGATGATCGGATCTCCCAGTATCATCGTTTGAAGTTTCGATTCCAAAATACGAACTGCAGCATCGTTATTCGATTAAATATAATTATATATATATATATATATATAATCGTTTCTGGCGCTGTTTTTCTTTAGATTTGAATTAAACATTCCAGACAATCCAACCGTTGGATTTTTACAAAGTTGGTGTCGTTGGAAAGATATTTCCAAAGCGAACCCAACGGTTGCTATTTCAGGAAAATCCGATGGTCGAATCTCCCGTACTAATCATTTGATATCACGGTTCAAAATACGAATTGCAGCGTCGTTTTTCAATATATTTCAATTCTATTTAAATATATATATCGATTCTTCGATTTCAAAACCATATGAATTTCATACTTTTGATAAAAATGATATTTTTATCAAACTGTCTTCTATTTCAACACTTCACTATATTTGACACTCATGTATATAATAAAAATGTGATTTTTATTGTAAAACAATTCATTTCAAAAGCAGATTGTTTAATATAGTTCATATTGGTGATAAAAATGGGATTTTTATTATAAAACAATTTATTTCAAAACTTGACTATTTTATATAGTTCAGATAGAAGATAAAAATGGGATTTTTATTATAAAACAATTTATTTCAAAACATGAACACCATTCAACACATGAATTTCAACTCAACAACGTTTCCACACCTGGAGGTTTTCTATTCAGCGAATAAATATAGTTTCAACAAATGAAAATAATTCAAACACATGAATATTATTCAAAATTTTGGTAGCATAACGGCAGGGTAGTTAAAACCGGGACCGTCCCTAGTACGGCTCCTCGCTCTACCTTAAAACCTCGCGGTTTTTGACAATGGGGATCATGCATCTAATTCGCACGCAGGCGGCACGTATATATTTATTTCATTTCCACAAATTAATCCTATGTGGTTTCAACCAAATATTTCTCTACCACAAATGAGTATTTTTCAACCACAATCAATCAATATCAACCACAAACAATCCCAATCAACCATTCGCTATCAATCAATTTTCACACCAATCACAACCAATAAATATCGTCCATGGTTTATGGACGAGGGGCGTATATATATATATATATATACATATATACATATACATACATATATATATAGCAATTCACTTCTATTTCAACACGTATATAATTTTTACAACGCATATATAACTTATACATCGAACGTACAACTTATACAACGCTTATACATGAGGTGTACAACGCTTATATAACTCATACATCGATTATATAATTTATACATCGTCGTTTTCCATATCGTTTATAAATTAGAAATCTCACATTGGGTTCCACTCCACCAAAAATAGCAGAAGGCTCAGAAAAATATGCGGTCTCTTCTAAAATGTAGAAGACGTCCACGCGGTCACGGTGTTTCCTGTTTCATCGAATTTCGTTAACACACTAAAAAGATATGATTTTTCAAAATTTGCAACGGTTTAAAAGTGTTAAAACTGTTGAAAATTAAACAAGCCATTACCTTAGCTGAAAGGTTCAAAACTAGGTTTGAATTTTTCGATCAATCCGTGCAATGGTTTCACGATCGGGTTGCGCAGGGTCTAAGAGGGAGGGGAGGCGCCTGTTCGCCTGGAGGTGGGGCCAGTTCGACGGCCTCAGGCGTGCGTGGCGGCGGTTCGAAGTGATGAACTTCGTGATGTCGGTTCTCCCAAACCACACAATGAAAAATCCAAAATATATATGGATTTGAAGATCTTCTCGTGCTCTTCAAAATCTTCAACTGGAGCTTTTGATATTAGTGAGTGGATGAGGAGAAATCGAAGAGAGAAGGCCTCAAGCCCTTTCCGCCGTGCGTCGCGATATACGGGGAGAGAGAAAGCTGGGGTGTCATTTTTTGATTGGCCAGGAATTTTTTTTATATTTATATATTTTTAAAATTTCAAAAATACCCCTCTTTGCATACTAACTCCAATCCGAACCCAACGACTATCATCTGTAGCGTTTCACCCCCATTCCGAACACAATGGGATATGTTTCGTAGGCCCATTCGACTGTTTCAGTCAGTTTTCTTTCAAATTAAAATATAAAACATTCAATATTCGATTTGAACGTGCATTTCAATTTGCCAGGGCCACCAACTGATTCAAAAAATTCCAGAAAAATAAATCTGGCTATGTTTTGATGATACGGTCCCAACAAAACTAGTTTCGTCGAATTCTGAGACCGTTTGCAAAAAGGCCCATTTCTGGTCGATCCAATTTAACTGTAATTGACCAAAACACGTTTTCCTTTGCCACGCTCACATACTAGCTTCAAAAATTGTGAAATTTGAAACCTAGCAATAACTTCACCTCCCGGATCCAACAAAAGTGGTTTCGTCGAATTCCGAGGTCGTATGCAAAATGGCCATTTTCACGGGCTATATAAATTCCTAGCGATCTTTCTGAAAATTCATTTGGCCATAACTTTTGCTTTCTACTATGAAACTTTGATTTTTTAGATTCGTTAGAAAGGTATTCACTAACAGATTTAAATATTTTTGGTTTCACTCAAATCCGTTTTGTTTTGCACCCGGTATAGTCAGTCAAAGTTTGAATTCAAATTTTGAAACTACCGCGCCATTTCAGGCCTTGTTTATAATTAGAATTAATTATATTCGTTTTCAAACGTCGATTCTAACTCACTTTTCATAGCTATTATTTAAAATATTTGTTTTAAATATTTAAAATCCATTATTTTAGCCAATTTAAAATTTTTAAATTGGTTCAGATTTTCCGGGTTGTTACAATCTCCCCCACTTAAAACTTTTCGTCCTCGAAAAGGAACAAAGTCGAAAGTGGTTTGATTTATCAACTCTACGTTCGATCTGGCTTCAATTCTCCAACTTTTCAGTTCCTGAGAATTTTCATATTCTTCAAAAATTTGGCTAACACCCGGAATTTTCGAAAAATTTCGCCATAACCTCCTTTGTACGGGGAGGGGTTTGGAAATTTATTGGGCCGTATTAGGTACCCAATAAATCCTAATAAGCATACACATATTTATATTGATATATTCTGGTGTTTACAGGGGAGCGTGTATTGATAATAACTCCAGAGAATAAATTCTCGTCACCCTGTCAAAGCCTGAGGGAGTGTGTATTTTAAATGCTCCAGAGAATAAATCCTCGTCACCTCGTCCCGTGTGGGAAATAAATAGTCCATGTGTCGTATCTAATAACTAGAGAGACGTGATTATTGTCAACTCCAGACCCGTGTGGGGTTTTTATTATTCTGGCAATTTAATCGTTACAATTTAAATAGTCCATATCAGTCATCAGTTCAACCTGTAAAATATAGTCATCGCCATACAAGCCTCTCGCTCGTATGGTAAATCTTCCACCTCGTCACACAAGCTCCAAATGCTTATGTGGTATATGATGAAGTATGCCTATCTTCCAGAAGTATGCCATGTAATGTAGTTCAAAATTAATTGTTACTATCCTATGGCGATATTTATTATTTCACACAGAAAAACCAGCACTCCGCATCCAATGGCATTCACAGGAGTTGATATAATAATATTTCGCATCCAACTCATTAAGGTTTACCTATTTGTCGGGCACGCAAATAAATTCTTTGCTCAACAGCTATCCATTTACCTGTTCAAACATATATAATGCACATGTATATATTTCTATCTATTTTCTAATCAGTTCAATGCGTGATTTAAATGAATAAATTCTACCATTACTCTATTGTTAATTAAATTAACTATTGTTTCAATAATTCAATTAATCAAATTTACTATCACACAACACAAGCAACAATCAAATTGTTTTTAACTTTTCAAAATCATACAAATCAATTTCTATACTCTTTTAAATCATTCGGACTATAGAATTAAAAGTGCACATCCATGGAAAGAAAATAACAACTGAGTAGAGAACTAATTGGTAATGCAAAGTATGGTAAATGTATCTTGCACCGGAGTCAATCAGAGATATCTACTCGGCATCTAGGATAAACTTTCTGAATGCTCTCCTCAGTTTCCCAAGTACAATCTCGCGGATCTCCACTCCATTGCACTTTGACTAAGTGAACCTTCTTTTTCCTCAGTTCTTTGGTCTCTTTGCCGATGATCTTTAGCGGCTTTCGTCTCGCAGCTAATTCTGGAGTAATTTCAATATCTTGTTGAGCTACTTCTTCCACGATCAAGTCTGGATCATGAACGTGCTTCCGAAGTTGAGATATGTGAAATACATCATGAACTCCAGGCAACCAACCAGGCAATTTAACCCTATAAGTGAGAGTTCCAATCCGTTCCAGAATAGGAAACAGACCAATGAATTTAGGCGCCAACTTTCCAGTTTTACCGAACCGGATAACTCCTCTCATCGGCGATACTTTCAAATATACGTAGTCGCCAACAGCAAAGGATATATCTCTTCTTCTTCTATCTACATAGCTCTTTTGTCGGCTTTGAGCGGCGAGTAATCGCTTCTTAATAAAATCGACTTTGTCGGCTGCTTCTCGGATCATATCTGGCCCCAACACAAGTCTATTACCAGGTTCGACCCAAAAAGCAGGAGATCAGCACGGTCTACCGTATAACGCTTCGAATGGCGACATTGTCAGGCTCACCTGGTAGCTGTTGTTATATGAGAATTCAGCAAAATGTAGATGGTCTTCCCATGATCCACCGAAATCTAGAGCACAAGCCTGCAATAGATCTTCTAAAATACGATTCACCCTCTCAGTCTGACCGTCTGACTGAGGATGATAAGCAGTGCTCAAGTTCAACTTCGTTCCCAGTTCTACTTGAAATGCCTCCCAGAATTTGCTAGTAAATATTGTATCTCTATCACTGACTATACTAAGTGGCACTCCATGTAGTCTAACTATTTCCCTGAAGTATATCTGCGCCAAACTCTGAGCAGTTATGTTTGATCTGACAGGTATGAAATGGGCGGTCTTCGTGAAGCGATCTACGATCACCCAAATACTATCATTTCCTTTTCTGGTTCTGGGCAAACCATCAATGAAGTCCATGGAAATATGTTCCCACTTCCAGCCTGGAATGTCTAGCGGTTGTAACAGTCCAGCAAGTTTCTGTTCGTCGCTTTTGACTAGCTGGCAAGTAGGGCATCGGCTAACATATAAGGAAATGTCCCTTTTCATCGACTTCCACCAGAAAGTGCGTTTGATGTCATTATACATTTTGCTTACTCCCGGATGGATACTAAGTTTTGAATTGTGGCATTCATCCAGTACTTCCTTTCGAAGCTTAGGAATGGTAGGGACACAGATTCGACCTTTGAGCCTTAGAATTCCATCATTATCAACTTGAAAACTCGAGGGTTCGCCTCGTTGAATTATCTCCCTGATCTTCTGAATGAAGTGATCATCCTTCTGGAGAGCGGATATTTTATCCATCAATGAAGTCATGATAATGAAACTGGCGATCATCTCATTCTTTGGCTTAACGCATCGGCCACGACATTGGCTTTCCCTGGAGTGTATATAATTTCAAAGTCATATGCTGCAAGGAAATCCAGCCAACGTTGCTGCCTCAGATTCAAGTCCTTCTGGGTGAACAGATACTTTAACGACTGGTGATCTGTGAACAGTTCAAATCTCTCTCCCAGAAGATAGTGCCTACAGATTTTCAAAGCGAATACTATCGCCAATAACTCAAGATCATGAGTGACGTAGTTTTTCTCGTGCGGCTTCAGCTGACGGCTAGCATAAGCAATCACTTGACCCCTTTGCATTAACACTGCGCCAAGGCCTTCTCTAGAAGCATCAGTCCAGACTTTTAAATCCTAGTTGCCATCGATGATGGTTAACACTGGAGCAGTTGTTAATCTCAACTTTAGCTCTTCAAAAGCTTCTTCACTCTCTGGAGTCCATTTGAATTTAGATTGCTTCTTTGTAAGCTTTGTTAAGTGGCCAGATATCTTCGAAAAGTTTTTGACGAACTTCCGGTAATAACTAGCCAATCCGAGAAAATTACGGACTTCTGTAGGAGTACTAGGCTGTTTCCAATTCTGAATAGCTGTGATTTAGCTTGGATCCACAGCAATTCCTTCTTTAGATACGACGTGGCCCAGAAATTTTACTTCATCCTGCCAGAATATACATTTGGACAGTTTGGCTTTCAATACATTCCTTCTGAGGATTTCTAGAACCTGTTCCAGGTGCTTTTCATGTTCGGCCTTTGATTTAGAGAAGATTAAAATATCGTCAATAAAAACTAGAACAAATTTATTCAAAACCCCTCTGAACACTCTATTCATCAAATCGACGAAGTAAGCAGGAGCGTTACATAAGCCGAACGACATTACTAACCACTCGTAGAATAAGTCGGGACCTCTGAATGCTATCATTGGAACACACTCTTCGGCAATTCGAAGTTGATGGAAGCCTGTAGCTAGGTCCATCCTTGAGAATACTTGTGCTCCATTCAGACGATCCAACAAATCATCAATCCACGACAATGGATATTTATTCTTTATGGTCTGCTTGTTTAAATCACGATAATCCACACATAGACATAGAGTACCGTCAGATTTTGGGACAAACACCACTGCTGCTCCCTAATCAGAGAAACTAGGCCTGATCAGACCCTTCCATACTAGCTGTCTTGTTTGATTGTCTAATTCCTCTTTCTCTTTGAAGGACATTCTTCGAATAGTGTGAACTACTGGCCTTGCATTCGGAATTAAAGCAATTTTGAAATCTATTTCTCTCTGCGGAGGTAAGCGAACAACTTCTTCGAACACATCCGCATAATTTTTGACGACAGGAATGTCTTTCACTAGGTCGGGAATATTCTCTGTGACTTCAGGGATATTTTCTATTTGAGGTGGAGAAACATCCAAAGCTGCCCAGAAGTCTTTTCTATTTGAAGTCGGGCCTTCACACGGTATGGTTATATAATTCCCCAATTGGGCCTTTGCCTTAACAACTCTCTCGGCGCATCTAACCTCTGCTTCATATTTGGTTAGCCAATCCAATCCCAGAATAAGATCGAATTCATTAAAATTCATGACGATAGAGATAATAGGGAATTTATAGCAGGAAAAAGAAACGGGTACTGCACAAATCCAACTGAGATTGATGGAACCCCCAACTGGATTTCGGACAGTCATTGGCTCTTTGAGCTTCTTCAATTTCAAATCCAACTTCTTGACTGCACTCTTTGCAATAAAGCTTCGTGACGCACCCGTATCAAACAGTACTTTAACTGGAATGTTCTTGACATTGAGCGTGCCTTCTAAAACATCAGACCTCCCTTGACTATCTGAGGGCTCAGAAGTTTCTGCTACTTTATTTATGTGTACCGCCTCAGATTTATTTGAGAGTTGACACTCCCGTCCAATATGACCTGCTTGACGACACTTATGGCATTTCCTTTTGCCATGTGTGTTCTTTTTCCTCTTCGTAGGTTTGGACCCGCTCTTACTTTGCTTCTTTAAAGATCTGCAATTTCCTTGCAAATGCCCTTTCTTATGGCAGTTGTTGCATTTGGCGGTCGTTACCGGTTCTTTTCCTGGTCTGGCCCTTTTCCGATTTACTTTGGGCTTCTTACTGACCTCAGACACTGTACTGGCCTCAGGACGATCAGTTTCAGACTCAATTTTATTACTAGAGCTGACTTCTTCTTCATCACGCAACATGTCTTTCTTATGGAGATCTTCATACTGATAAGCCATATAAATCATTTCTGAAAAAGGAAGCTTCACATGCCCCATCACTTTATTCTGGTATTTCCTTTGAAGCCCATTGATAAATCTCAAATTCTTCTTCTTCAGATTTTGGATTAGATGAGGAGCAAAGTGAGAAAGTTCATTGAATTTCTTATGATATTCTGGAATTGTCATAACTCCTTGTATCAAATAAGAAAATTCATCGCATAATCGCTCAGTCGCTTCGGGAGGAGTAAATCTTTCTAGGAAAATCACTTTGAATTTGTCACAGGTGACATCACCTTCTGGATTATTCTCAATAACTGAATCCCACCAGAACAAAGCTTCATATTTGAGTGCCCAAGATGCCAGTAATCTTTTCTGGTCATCCCTCAGCTTTAATGCTTTGAAGATTTTCTCAGCAGAACGAATCCAAGCTTTTGTTTTCATAATTGATTCTTCACCCGAGAAAGGTTTTCCACCCAGATTTCTATATTTCATAAATAGGGCATCTATATCCGGGTCAGTATCACTACTTCTGTTTCTGGCACTCATTTCTAGTTCTTCTGCAAATTGCAGATCAAGTGTCAGGTCAACAGAAAAGATATTTCAAAATATAGAGACAAATACTTGAATGTAATTGTGTCTATCGAGGTGTTATTTCATTATGCTACTCATACTAGGATATTACTGATCCTATCTGTAATGAGTTACTCGTCCTAGAACACTACTGGTTCTATCACTAACGAGTTCGTTAATATGTTATATTCCATAACTAAGTTTAACCAAAGCTCTGATACCACGTTGAGACGACCTCAAATCCCGTTCAGACGGAGACAAGGGTTATCTTTGGAATATAACACAGAAACAGATAATAGCAGAACAAAATTAAATAAATACACCAGATAATGAACAATAGAATATACTGGATAAAAGTAATCAACAGAGTTACACAGTTTAAAGGATCATACTTAGTACAAATACAGTTCAACTATACATATATGTCCACAGCGGAAAATAAACATAATGTACAATAGGAGCTGAACAGCATAAAAAGAGATAAATGAAAGAATCCATCTTCAGCTCCAGCGATCCAGAAAGAACCAGCTAAACCTGAATACAAGGCTGCCCATGTAGAAAAAGGGGCACCCGAGTTTGAAAGTGAAACAAACTACGAGTCAGTCATGGGACTGGTATGAGAAATCTACTCAACACATTTCAAATATGGCTAATCACAGGACCACGCCACTTTCGTGGAACGGGTTTACTCCATTGGATTGCCAGTGCTTTTAAAACAAATCTTTCTTTTAAAACATCGCAATGCTTTTTATAAAATGAAGCCATTATAAGACTCAGTTCCCGTCACATAATGCAACGCAAACCGGAGGATAGAGTTTTACCTTATAATGGCCAAAATATGATCGATACGAATAAAAAAAAGCATTTGATATTATTACTAGTGTTTATATGTTTCAAAAACAATTTGAATCATAACTATCAATCATAGGCGGCATGGGTACCATATATCATGTCGCCATATATATATATATACAATCAAAACCGCACAGTCACGTATTTGGAAATTGGATTTTCGTCATGAACCAAGGCAAAAGATAGTCCTTACCGACTTCGAGACAATCTAGCCCATGTCTCAGGCAAGTGCTCAGTCAAGCCTTTGGAGCGACAGGGCCGGTCCACCGATGTGGATTAAAATTCCTGAACACTATGTTTCTCCGCCCTATGGGGCGTAAATGAGCCAACGAATGACTCCATCGGACCCGGATCGTCTGATCTAACCGAGGCGCCTCGCAACAGCAACAACCACACAGGTGAAAATGTCCGGGCTGGTAGGTCACTGACACCACCCTAGCTAGAAAGAAACGCATGCCCTCCCTGAGGTCCTTCTCCCGTTTCTGGTTCATACCAGGGTGTGAGGCTCGCGAATTCACATTATACACAAAGCTACGCCACACAGGCGGTGCTTTGATCATCACCACAAGACTTTGCTTTTCAACAGAAGCCCTGATCATTTGCCACTTAGGCATGCCACACCAGCAATTCATGCCATGCGACTGATATCCACCGATATACAACCTCTGAGCTCATGCATTCCAGAGAAGGGCGTTAAGCAAAAGAATAAATTATCCGTCGCCAAACAGATGTATATTTAATAGAGATCAATCAACACAGAATAAAATCCAATGTCAGACACACAGTCCATTTACAAGTCCGTTCTGGGTCTGAACGAAACCGGAGGGACTAAATACCAAGCAAACCCGTCGATCACCACGTACATCTGGACGATCACCACTCATTATCCATATTTCGGGGATGCCTCCCATTTAGGACCTCGGTTACCATCCAAACGAGGTGAAGATCTCCGGTCTTCAACCACCGTCTTCATCTTCGACTTTCAATCGTCGGTCAATTATTTGATATGAGAATTAACTCCGCCTTTTCAAATAATTCACGTATATTTAGAATTTCAAATCAATTTATTTCAATGGTTAAATCATTCGACAACACCAATTTTGTTCTTTAATGTAATTTTCACACCAAACACATTCAACCATCAAATACCACATAAATCGAGAAAATTCAGTTTATTTCCATTCCATATCATTTATGATATTTTATAACGATTTATCGCTATTTTTATTTATTTTAAAATAGCCAATTTATTCAAAACGACGCTTCGGGCCATAATGCGGCCGTGGCGCTGTTTTTCTTCAGATTTGATTTACACATATCTGAAAATCTAACCGTTGGATCTTCAGAAAATTTACATAATTATAAAGATCTTTTCAAAACGAATCTAATGGTTCCAGTTTCGGGAAAATCCGACGGTCGGATCTCCCGGTATCATCGTTTGAAATTTCGATTTCAAAATACGAACTGCAGCATCGTTATTCGATTAAATATAATTATATATATATATATAATCGTTTCTGGCGTTGTTTTTCTTCAGATTTGAATTAAACATTCCAGACAATCCAGCCGTTGGATTTTTACAAAGTTGGTGCCGTTGGGAAGATATTTCCAAAGCGAACCCAACGGTTGCGATTTCAGGAAAATCCGATGGTCGGAACTCCCGTACTAATCATTTGAAATCACGGTTTCAAAATACGAACTGCAGCATCGTTTTTCAATATATTTCAATTCTATTTAAATATATATCGATTCTTCGATTTCAAAACCATATGAATTTCATACTTTTGATAAAAATGATATTTTTATCAAACTGTCTTCTATTTCAACACTTCACTATATTTGACACTCATGTATATAATAAAAATGTGATTTTTATTGTAAAACAATTCATTTCAAAAGCAGATTATTTTATATAGTTCATATTGGTGATAAAAATGGGATTTTTATTATAAAATAATTTATTTCAAAACTTGACTATTTTATATAGTTCAGATAGATGATAAAAATGGGATTTTTGTTATAAAACAATTTATTTCAAAACATGAACACCATTCAACACATGAATTTCAACTCAACAACGTTTCCACACCTGGAGGTTTTCTATTCAGCGAATAAATATAGTTTCAACAAATGAAAATAATTCAAACACATGAATATTATTCAAAATTTCGGTAGCATAACGGCAGGGTAGTTAAAACCGGGACCGTCCCTAGTACGGCTCCTCGCTCTACCTTAAAACCTCGCGGTTTTTGACAATGGGGATCATGCATCTAATTCGCACACAGGCAGCATGTATATATTTATTTCATTTCCACAAACTAATCCTATGTGGTTTCAACCAAATATTTCTCAACCACAAACGGGTATTTTTCAACCACAATCAATCAATATCAACCACAAACAATCCCAATCAACCATTCACTATCAGTCAATTTTCACACCAATCACAACAAATAAATGTCGTCCATGGTTTGTGGACGAGGGGCGTATATATATATATTTATTTATTTATTTATATATAGCAATTCACTTCTATTTCAACACGTATATAATTTTTACAATGCATATATAACTTATACATCGAACGTACAACTTATACAACGCTTATACATGAGGTGTACAACACTTATATAACTCATACATCGATTATATAATTTATACATCATCGTTTTCCATATCGTTTATAAATTAGAAATCTCACATTGGGTTCCACTCCACCAAAAATAGCAGAAGGCTCAGAAAAATACTCGGTCTCTTTTAAAATGTAGAAGACGTCCACGCGGTCACGGTGTTTCCTGTTTCATCGAATTTCGTTAACACACTAAAAAGATATGATTTTTCAAAGTTTGCAATGGTTTAAAAGTGTTAAAACTGTTGAAAATTAAACAAGCCGTTACCTTAGATGAAAGGTTCAAAACTAGGTTTGAATTTTTCGATCAATCCGTGCAATGGTTCCACGATCGGGTTGCGCAGGGTCGAAGAGTGAGGAGAGGCGCCTGTTCGCCTGGAGGTGGGGCCAGTTTGACGGCCTCTGGCGTGCGTGGCGGCGGTTCGAAGTGCTGAACTTTGTGACGTCGGTTCTCCCAAACCACACAATGAAAAAATCCAAACTATATATGGATTTGAAGATCTTCTCGTGCTCTTCAAAATCTTCAACTGGAGCTTTTGATATTAGTGAGTGGATGAGGAGAAATCGAAGAGAGAAGGCCTCAAGCCCTTTCCGCCGTGCGTCGCGATATACGGGGAGAGAGAAAGCTGGGGTGTCGTTTTCTGATTGGCCAGGATTTTTTTTATATTTATATATTTTTAAATTTTCAAAAATACCCCTCTTCGCATACTAACTCCAATCCGAACCCAACAAATGTCATCCCTAGCGTTTTACCCCCATTCCGAACACAATGGGATATGTTTTGTAGTCCTATTCGACTGTTTCAGTCAGTTTTCTTTCAAATTAAAATATAAAACATTCAATATTCGATTTGAACGTGCATTTCAATTTGCCAGGGCCACCAACTGATTCGAAAAATTCCAGAAAAATAAATCTGGCTATGTTTTGATGATACGGTCCCAACAAAACAAGTTTCGTCGAATTCTGAGACCGTTTGCAAAAAGGCCCATTTCTGGTCGATCCAATTTAACTGTAATTGACCAAAACACGTTTTCCTTTGCCACGCTCACATACTAGCTTCAAAAATTATGAAATTTGAAACCTAGCAATAACTTCACATCCCGGATCCAACAAAAGTTGTTTCATCGAATTCCGAGGTCGTATGCAAAATGGCCATTTTCACGGGCTATATAAATTCCATAGCGACCTTTCTGAAAATTCATTTGGCCATAACTTTTGCTTTCTACTATGAAACTTCGATTTTTCAGATTCGTTAGAAAGGTATTCACTAACAGATTTAAATATTTTTGGTTTCACTCAAATCCGTTTTGTTTTGCACCCGGTACGGTCAGTCAAAGTTTGAATTCAAATTTTGAAACTACCGCGCCATTTTAGGCCTTGTTTATAATTAGAATTAATTATATTCGTTTTCAAACGTCGATTCTAACTCACTTTTCATTGATATTATTTAAAATATTTGTTTTAAATATTTAAAATCCATTATTTTAGCCAATTTAAATTTTTTAAATTGGTTCAGATTTTCCGAGTCGTTACAATCGCCCTGAACCGTCGATGGTACTGATGGCAGCGGTATCCGGTGTCTTGGATAACATGGAATTCAAAAAATCTTTGTACTGAGATCCACCGCAAAATCTCGGCGAATTCTACCTTGAACAGATAGATTTTTGTGGGAAGAAGATGCAACCTCCAAGAAGAAAGTTCTCGATGTCAACATGCGCAAAGATGGAGAACCGTCTGATTCTGGAAATGGCAAAGGAAAAGTCGCCATCAAGAATGACCGCAACACTCAGCCCCGAAGAGGGCCTAGATATGAAAAGTATACTGAGCTCATTGCTTCACTTTCTGACATCTACATGGACACAAACGGTGTTGTCTCCTACCCAAAGCCTTCCACGAGGGAGCCATCGCAAAGAGAACGCGATTCTGGAAAGCACTGCATATTCCATGATATGGACGGTCATGACACGAATGACTGCAGGCATCTGCGTGATTTGATTGAGGAACGGGTTAGATGTGGAGAGCTACCCGAGTATGTGAAACCACCCAAAGCGCTCGCACCTGCGCTTCCACCTCCTGCTCCCCGGAGAGGGAATGACCCTGGATCGAGCTCTCATGGACTCATCATCAACTGATCTGGATGAAACCAGCTTTCATTTTCTGCATTTCTTAGGCTTTAAGATTTGTTTTTGATTTCGTTAGGTTTTCCGATTGGTTGAATCGGAGTACACACGTACGGGGTTAGGATGTTGCCCCAAAGCGTGCTCTGGACTCGATGTCAAACCAATCAGGATTTGCTTTGGTTTTGCATTTTGAATTGAATAAGGACTTTCCAAGCATGGATTATGTTTGGAGAATTTAAGTGTCTTATCAGGATGTGGCAGGATCTTCAACTTCGGTTAAAGTATGGCTTATACCTATTATGGAACTCTAGGTATGGATTGTGTCTACGGATGAAGTATCTTGTCAGGATGTGGCAAGTATAGCCTCACTTCGGCAGAGTATGGTTTATACTCACTTCAGAATCTTATGTATGGATTATATTTAGGAACGACAAATGGTCTTGTCAGGATGTGACAAAAGAAATCAGGTATGGATTATACTCGGTTTGAACTTTTGGGTATGGATTATGCCCTGCAAACGCTCTTGTCAGGATGTGACAAAGGAAATCGGGTATGGATTATACTCAGTTTGAACTTCTAGGTATGGATTATGCCTAGAAAGTTTGGCCCTTGCCAGGATTGGGCAGGATGACTCAAACGTCTCTTGAGTATGGATTATGCTCATTAGACGTCAAAACATGGTTTATGCTCGGAAAGTTTGAATAATACTGTCAGGGTTTGGCACATTTGTTTTACCTTATCCCTTTACAAATATGGATTATATTTGTAGCTGGAAAACCCGACGAGGTCATGGCGTTGTCGGATGTGAGAACCCGTAACTTCCCCGGTAAGGAAAGCCCGGATTGCTTTGAGGACAACACATATCGGAACACAAACAGAAAAATATTTCATTGTTTATTATAATAATTCCATCAGATACAAGAAAATACAAAGTATAAATGAATACACTACAACAAAACATGGATTTTATAGCGTTTGAAAAACGCTATTATAGTCAAATATAGCGTTTCAGAGAACGCCATGTAACGACATGCTATCTTAGGTCATCGACTTTAAATAGCACATAGTAAAACGCTATCAAAACTACAAATTCTATAGCGTTTTTCTTTGCTATTGAGCCTAAACGCTATATGAAACCATAACCAACTGCAATCTGTTATAGTGTTTGTCGAGCTTCTACTACAGCGTTTCTATTTACTTTTATAGCGTTGAAAAGAAAATTTGAATAGCGATTACTACATACTTTTAATAGCGTTTTGTCTGATAATTTTATAGTGTTTTAAAAACGCTATGCATGGAAATCATAAATTTTACCAATTTTGTACCACTGTTTCAGCTCTTTCATTAATTTTAAATACGTATATATCATTCAAACAACGATCATACATTATCTATTTCTCAAATGTACACAAACATAACACATTTCACAAACAAACATGTAAACAACAACATAATATTTCATAGATATCATTGAAACAACATTCATATATTCAAACTTAATATTTCGTACATATAATTCAAATTACTTCTCACATATCCAAACTTAACAATTCATACATAAGTTTGTTCAACTCTTCCATGTCCATAATACGTCATTTATACTTGCGTTAACAAGTTACCTAAAAAGTAGTCAAATATTAAATCATGCTTTGCTTCTGATATTCTGTCCAAAACATGAGCAATTTGGTCCTGTCACAACAAAAATAAGCAATATTTAGATCAAAATATTTAAACATATTGTGTGTGTGTGTACACATACACAGAGGCACAACATAACTGAAAAAGGATTCAAGAGGAAAAAACAGTGAAAATGCTAAAAAAGAGTATCATGGCAAGTAGCACAGCAGCAGTAAATTACCAAAGTTGTTCCAAAATACAATGCACCAATGTCCATTCCACAAATAAAGAAACCTGCATACATTCATATAAACAAACTTAAGATGTATTCCTCAGTAACAATATATCTTCCAATAAATATATGCACTACCAATATATTTTTAATACAAGTTGATATTGTCACAAATTTATACAATATCTGCTCCAGTGGAGAATAACTTGAGAAAGATGCTTTCGAAAAAATCAAAACCTGAATTTCTACTTTTATTCAGTTGTATAGATAAATGACGCAACATGAAAGGTAGAACATTCATAGTTTGATCGACATGATTCTCTGACCATTCTGATTTTTTTTTACTTGCATCAAATGTAAATTTGACTCAAAAGTCTGCAACCTTCCTGATAGTATACAATTAAGCTTAACGCCATGATCAATATATAACCAAATCTTGCTTTTGGCTTTTCACAGGTGAGAACATTTGGTTAATATTTTCACTTTATAATAAGCACACAAATAATAATTGGGCTTCGAGCACGATCATGCTAATATATGCAATAATGGAGGTGTAGTAGACTAGCTAATAGAGGCTTGTGTGACAAGCACGTGCGATTTATTAGACCATTCTCAACAATTGTACATGTTCACTCTGCCATATCTCAAAATGACAGCAGGTTGTTTAGTAAACCAAGAAAACAAAAAAGCCAGACACTCTAATTAGTAAATTAAAATATATTTTATACGTTAAAAATGAAAAACACAAACCTCAAGTTAACTTACACAGTTCAGATTATAAATTTTTACAAAATAATAGTGGTATAGGTATGTATGTATTACGTATAAGAATAATCAAATTCATTCTCTTGATTTTTTTAAAAAGTTTATAAAACCCAAGCTAAACTGAAAGTTTAACGTGGAAACCTTAACCCAACTTGCAGTAGTGTTTTTCTCCACAATCAGTCCACAACGTGAGAAGCCAAAGGTGCCCAAATGTGATCACAAACAATTATAGGAATATAAAGTAACTTGCAGTAGTGTATCTTTTGTATCATTCTTATCATGAAAGCATTAATATCTTTTGTATCTTTTTATTAGACCATTCTCAACAATTGTACCTGTTCACATCTGGACAGGCTAATTCCAGCAACACATCATCCGATAACATGTCCCTGAATTCCTGAACTTTTGTCAATCCCAAACTTCAGTCATTCACAAGATAAATTCTTTATGCTCTAACTTTATTTGGAGATCAAAGCAACACAAAATGTCTTGGGATTCAGTATGTAAACCTAATTCTGAAGGTGATATCGGTACAAGGCGTTTGGACGATATGGATAAAGCCTAAAAGCTGCAGCTATGAAGCTTGTTTGGAATTTCTTACAAGGTGACAGTCTATAGGCAAAGTGGATGAATAATAAATATTGTGCTAATAAGAAAAAACCGGATTATCCAAATCGATACTAATGCATCTAATACTTGGAAAATGTTGCTTAAGGCTAGACATTGCAAATATTAAATTGATAAGAAGAATGTAACTGGTTCTCATACCAGCATGTGGTAGGATCCTTGGCTAAATGGTTTTTCACTCACTGATAAAGCAGGGTGGCAATATTTAGCGTTGGTTGGAGGCTCAAATAGTCAAGTGTCTACACTTATTGATAACAGCCGGCAAGTTAATGTTAATCATTTACCTTCTTCTATTGCTCAAGACATTAACAATATTAAAATTCACCACAATTTTGACAGGGAATTCTGTTTTTGGTTGCCTAATGTAAATGGCAGTTTTGATTTTAAATCAGATATTACTAAGGGTGCTACCATCTTAAAATTCACCACAATTTCGAATTTATCTTGTGAATTACTTTTGCTACCATCTTTTATTTTTGCTGCATAGACAATTGTCTTATATTTTTAAGGGTGCTATTGAATCTGCACACGGTGTTATCATTTTCACGCAACGTTTTATCCATATAAGATATTACTACTTAATAGTTGGTGAATTCTTTTTTGAAAAGTGTTATTGTAATAGTGTTCTCATGCAATGGTTTTACTCGCAGGCATACAGCATTCTTTCTAGTAGCTGGCAACGAGATGACAAGACAAGCAGAAACAGGCAAACCAGCTGCGGTCTGAGGATTACATTCATGTCATCTATACTCGACTCTGACATTCTTGGAAGGAGGATTATGTATACCATTCATTGGGCAAACAACGACCAAAAAAATTAAAATAAAATGAAATGACAAAATCTTTTGTTTTGATTTTTTTTTTAATATAAGAAAAAATTGAAGCAATGTTAATGCTGAATCTAATAATAAAAAAAAGAAATCAGAAATACTGGTGTTTTGACTACACCTTGTCATGTGAGGGTGCCTTTTCATTTTTTCCTCTCCTCACTCTGCTGAAAGGATGAAGCGTATATGCCGATGTGTGCATGATATGCAGAACATTATGATCTAATATTAATTGGCAAGCACAATATATATATACAAGGGTAAGTTAGGATAAACCTTTTACATTAATTTTTAAATCTATGTTATTTACATAAAGTTGAATCACAATGATATCGTTACAAATGCATCTCGCCAACTTTAACTCGGATATGTTACTGACTACCACACTGTTTTGAAATTCACCACCACAGACCACTAAGCATAGTTAATTTGAATTTTAGATGTAACAAACAAGTTTGTGAAAATAACCTAGTAATAATGAAATATAAAATAAGATGACTATATTCATCGCCACGAGTCTATTTATCATATGTAGAATTTAATGGCCACCCCTATTTCTTTTTCTCATGTTCAACTTGGCCATATTTTGGGACGTTATTACTCAATTACGTCTGTTTTAAAACTATTTATAAAAACAAGTCAGTGTTTGCTACTCAAAGCCACACTGGCTAAAACATAAAGGGAACATTTGCAAATGCAGTATGTATTTTGTATGTAAAATTATGCAAATTTGAAACCACATCAGCAGCCTCCATCTTCCTCGCCATTATCGAACTTCTAACTATAATGATAATAATCCTAATGCTTTCCTCTTTTTTTTTAGAAATCCTTTTGTGTTTGCATCAAAAATAATCAAAACTTGTGCTTTTATATTTTAACCGGGGATAGTTTAGCTAACGTCCGTGTTAAGTTTCAAAAGACACAAAAACTTCTTGTCTTAAACTTTATAAATTGGATCCTTATTTTTTGAAAATCATAAAAAAAACATAGTTGTGCAGGACTGAGCATATTCAATTTTTTTATTTTAATAAAAACTCAAAATGAATGATTTTCTGTCATTGAGAAGTGATAACCAAGGAAAAAGACATGTATTGTTTTCTTCTAATTTCCAAATTTTTATTTTTATTTGAATAAAAACTCAAAATGACTAACACAATTGGCAATTATTCCTTCAGGTTCAGGAACATCATTGTAATAGAAATTTAATGCAGTGGTCATAAAATGGGCAACTAACACATTTATATAATGCCCAAATTAGCAATTCTAACGTCTGCTTACTCTTTAATTTAAAACTCACACATAATACATGTTTAAGCCGTCTTCTATACTACCACCTTAGCATATTAATCACTCGCTCCCTCAATTTTAATATTATTAACCAAAATAACTACGAATATTTGAAAATAAAACGTTCATTCTCCAAAATGCCCTTTACACCTCAAATGCAAAAAAAAAACATTAGCAAGAAGAAATGATGCAACAGGTGAAATGCAAATAAAAACTGGAGATCGGACGCAATTCAAAGTCGAGTCTCAAAGTCAACCAAAAACTCAAACACAAGGATCAACTACATTTAGACCACTACGATTAGATATATTCAACTAAAAGGCATAAGGACAGTAAATAGAAAAAATGCAGGAATTCTAAACTTACAGTTAGGACGAAAATAGCTTTTTATATCCTTCTGGTCAGCTAACAAACTTTAACAATGGTTACCTATATAAATGTGGCGAAATGTCAAATGTGTATACATTTTTAAAAAATTACATCTATAAAAAAATAATGCTTGCTTACTAGAACTAGAATCTGTTTCAACTTTTGAGGCTGGCCACGCTACTGTAGAGCCTACGACATCTTCAATGCATACAAGATCAGAAGTTGGTCTCCAGAGAACTGCATCTGGAACCGTAGCGTTCACTACCCAAACTTTAATAGCGTCTCTTCCAAGTTGAACAAAATGGACCATTTCATTTGGATCGGTTGAAGCCACAACTCCTTCTGCAACCAGTGCTCCTGTTCCACCAACATCAATCAGCTTGCATTTACTCATAAGGGTTGGGAGGGTTCGATTTCCACCCTATCAAACAAAAGTATAAACATGAGTGTTTTAATATATATTTCAGTTAGTAAACTTGATAACAAATTACTACAATTCGCTTTAATGTATTACTACATGAGATGTTACGTTGACAGCGCTAGAAACAAATGATGCGTCATTGACCGTTTCAACAACCACTTTTGATTCTGGCCAAGCTACTTTAGTACCAACAGCTTCTCCAACATGTATCATATTATTTGCTGGTCTCCATAAAAATGCATCAGACTTTTTTGGATTGTCAATAGAAACTAACATAGCCGATGGTCCAATAGGAATGCCATTCACAAGCTGGTTTAGATCGTTAGAGTACAATCGTCCTTCAGCAACTAGTTCTTCACCTCCAATCCAATCATATAGCTTGCATAATTTTTCTGTGCGGCTAGTTTTACTCTATTAAAACAGAGTGCATCATAACTTTGTCATGCACAAAATTAATTTGTACTTAAAAAAATTAATTTACCATATACCCTTCCTCCACGGTGTTATCAAACAAGGCCTTATTTTTTCTTAAGGGGTTTGAAGGGGATAGAAATCTTCTATGACCCATATAGACGGTCTTTCTACTGTGATTTAGCCATCGATGATGAGTGTTGACACCGCATAATGGACAGGCTTTTTTACCTTTTACACAGCAGCCAGCAAGACTACCATAGGCCGGAAAGTCATTTATTGTCCAAAGCAAAATCGCTTTCATATTAAAAATAGATTGGCTGTATGCATCATAAGTCTCAACTCCGACATTCCATAAATGATGTAAATCTTGTATCAGTGGTGCTAAATATACATCAATGTCATTTCCTGGTTGCTTCGGACCAGGAATCAATAAAGTTAACATAATATTATCTTTCTTCATGCACAACATAGGCGAAAGATTATATGTGACGAGCATTACAGGCCAACAACTATATTTGGAACTTAGCATAGAAAAAGGATTAAAACCGTCTGTTGCAAGGCCAAGCCTGAGATTGCGAGGATCTACTGAAAATGGTTTCCATTTCTCATCCACTACGTTCCAAGTAATAGAATCTACAGGATGACGCATTTTTCCATCGGTGCTTCTATTATTGAAATGCCACCTTAAATCTTCCGCCATTGTTTTAGATCTAAACATTCTTCTAAACCTTGGAGTTATTGGAAAATAACGCAATACTTTAGTAGGAATCCCATGCATAATCTCCTTTGTCTGTTCATTTACCTTCCACCTTGAAAATCCACATTTTGGGCAATTACTCAAATCTTTATATTCATTCCAAAAAAGGCAACAATCGTTTTGACATGCATGAATCTTCTCAAAGCCCATGTCAAATAACTTAAGGAATTTTTTTAATTCATATAAAAACTTAGGAAGTACATTATTTTTTGGCAATAACAATTGTTGCACATTTAAAAGCTTATCGAAACCATTATCAGACAATCCAGTTTCACATTTAAGATTATACAATGCGAAGATAGCGGATAACTTTGTTTGATCTGAGCAACCAGGATATAATGGAGTTTCTGCATCTTCTAAATTTTTATGCAAATCATCCTCTCGTCTTTGTGCATCATCTTCACATCTATCATCATTAAAAAAGGTATTATTAACAAAGTCTTCATCTTCATAGATGATGGCCTAAAGCAAATCAAATGCATCACCTGACTTTGCTTCCTTCTTTTTATTTATCCGCTCGTCGTGATTATACTACTCATATACTTAGGGTCCATTCCTCTTATAATCAAATGCTCAACAATAACTTCTCCAGAATGACGAGTAAGATTTCTACAACCTAAACATGGACACAAATTTTTTTCTACATTACCCATATTCCTCTTTGCATCATTCACAAAATTCCAAGCCGCTTGCTCATACTCTTTAGTGGTTCTACGCGCAAAAAGAGAAAAAGAACAATAACCTTATGTATTAAAATATGTTTTAAATTCAATATTAAAATTGAGTATTGTAATGAATACCTGTTCAAACGTACCCAATCTTTATCCATCATTTCTATATATAAGCAAACAAAAATCTAAAATTCAAAGAAACAATTAGTTATTAGGTACGAGCAAAGAAACCATTCAATTCTAACATGTAAAAAAATTATGAAGACAAAATTCAAAAAAATAGCATTCAATTCTTTAATGAAACATTTCATGTGATGAATTTTTTATATGAAATATTTCAGGTCATTATGAACATGAAAATGATAATTTTATTATAAATTTGATGATAAACTACAATGGCCATCATTAGATTTTACATTTAAATTTGATGTTTTTCTTATGATGGACTACTTATGCTTTTCAAAACAAATCAATGCAACAATAATGGAATAAGAGACCACCTTCATTTGGAGAGACTAAGTAAAAAATCCATAACACTTGAAGGCTTTATGTATGAAAAATGACTAAACATATTGTAAAATAACATCATCATTAACAAGCGTGAAAAACGACTCAGAAGACCAAAAATACCGTATCTCCCATGGCCAGTTCAAAAAAAAAACATTTCCTAATGCAAACCAGAATGCTTATCAAGACCAAAATAAATATTTATAAAAAATTCAAAGATAATACACTTTTCCTAATGTAAACCAAAATAATATTATTCAAATAATTTGATGTCGATGATTATACCTATGGGATATGTGAAGCCAGCAAAACTGAAATTTCGTGCTTCAAAAACATGACAGAATAATATTATTGTACTTACAGAGATTTTAGACTTCAAGCCTATGGTTTCTTTCAATTCTTTTGCATCTGCTCAAATACTGATGGTTCTATCGTCAGTGAACTTTTTCTCTACATAAAGTTAGTTTTCTTAACCACTTCATTGTGCTCATTGAATTTCCTTTTAGCCATTGTAAATGCATGTTAATCATTTATGATAATATTAAATAAGGTATCGTATATTTCAGGAATAATTTTTTTTTCACAATAAGACAGGAAAAATCATGAAGACATGTATAACACCAAATCATCCATATCATTTGGTTATTTTAATTTTATACCATTTAATAGATGTTAGGCTAAAATGGTGGCAAGAAAATATAAACACACCGCAGTTCTTTAATTATATCAAAATAAGTTAGACAAACTATCGAATAAGTTTGATAACTAATCAACGTAGGTTAGATCTGTAGTGATAGAGAACTATATATAGGTAATCATGAGGCATATGAATATAGAAATTTAGAAACATATATATAAAAGACAGCATGCAGATACGGGAAATAGATAAAAGAAATATGCACTAAAAACCAAAGTGCGGGTTGAAGCATAAGGCAATCTGAGAATCAAGGTTAAGTCAGGTAGCAAAACATGGACCAAAGCATGAAGTACGTAGTTTAGTAGCGGACTAAACACATGGAAAACAGAACAGCTGATCTGAAAACATAGAGCAGCATAGAAAAAAGATGAATAGAGACCAGGCATAAGTAAACTAATGTTAGAAAATAGCAAACCCATAATGATAGGAAACAAATTTAGTCTGACAGAATGTGTGCGCAAGTAGACATACGAAATCCAATAGCCAACTAATCGCAATGCTCTTTTTCTTAACCCAAGCAAGAATCTTACTTTAGAGGATCCAAGCCAGATTGTGGCCGAAACGTTTCTTAAGTTTAATATGTTTGCTAGTCCTCTTGAAACAGGTATCCTATAAAAGCATTTTTGTTGGAGGTTACAACATATAAAAGAGATGGAATATTGGATGAAAAATAAATTGATTTGGTAATTAATATTAGTACATGTAAAATAATATGTGTAGGCATTTCAAGGTGATTAAATGTTTAACAAGTTGTGATACACAATCTTGGACAAAACTGAGATGTAATAACGCATGTTTGGAGTTGTGAGGTATTACACTGGTTAATGAACTAACACATGGATGACACATGAAGATAACACTGGCCATGGTGCATTTGCATCCTCGATATCTATTGTTGAGGCATTATTATAAATAGCATCGTTAGGTGGCAAGACGTTCTTATGTTTCACGCTCATATATGTGTGTGTGTACACACATTATATTGTTTGAGATTGAGCTTGGATGATTTATAAATGACATGGATAGAAATACAAATATATGTATGTGTTTGGGTGGTCTATAAAAAAGTTTTTTTTAGCAAGGCAATTAAACTTTTATTAACACAGTAAATGATTACAATAGTTACAATATATCACCCCTATCAACTTAACTAATATACAACACACATGACACAAAACAAAGCAGTAATGAGAAAAACCAAAATCATAAGTACAATTGTTATACGGAAAAAACTCAAAACTGCTTATTGCCAAAAAATAGACATATGAGTTGCTTCTTA
The DNA here is from genome assembly GCA_030737875.1 of Allium sativum. NCBI lineage: Eukaryota > Viridiplantae > Streptophyta > Magnoliopsida > Asparagales > Amaryllidaceae > Allium > Allium sativum. The sequence goes on from CM060926.1 coordinate 843,822,967, forward strand.
TTGTATCTCTTAGCAAGAATAATGAATCTCTCAGCATGATTATGGATGACCAGAACTACCACCAATGTCTACACATGAAAACCATATAACATATAGCCTAATAGCAGAAACTGAATAACCAAGAGCACCACAGCTCATGAATGCTCAACCCATAGCCAAAATTACACTAATGCTCACTACACCAAGATAGATATAGCACTTCACACACTTGTACCACTGAACAATGCACACAACTGCTAAGTACTGAAGAAGCTCGAACGTTCCAGGCTATCGACAGCTAATGCCAGCTGAGAACGACTTAAGTGTCACAGGTAAATGACGTCTAAGGATGGCTAGTGATGACAATGATATAAAAGTTACGTATAGATGGATTGACACGTGTCCAAGGGCGGACCCAGGAATTGAACCAAGGATGGGCTGACTTTAAATCTGATATGTTTTGCTCAATATAAGCTCTAGAATATTTGCAGCACCTATCTTTGGTAGATGATCAAACATAACTTAAAATAGGAGCAAAACTGTAATGACCCGGCGGTTTTCGGCCTCGGAAATCGACATAAATACCTTACCATATCTCATGTCGATCCTCCGAACACCGAGAACACCGGATTGTTAATGAAAGAAATTAGAGGGTGAGATAAGAAAGAAAGAAATATAAGAATAGAAGAAGAAGAAGAACACAACACAGAGTCTCACATCGCAGCGGAACAAAATATAATATAGAAATAAACCTTTATTGAGAATTTTAAAACTTACAATCATCAGAGTATATCAACACACCTGGACAGTTATAATAACCTGCCCTTATATACAATACAGCAGAATACACTAAATCTGTCTGGACTTCTCCAGCACGCCTTTCGTAGTGTTCAATAACCTGAACCTGCAAACCCGGGCTAACCCGAGCATTTACAAAATACCGGGTCAGTCTGGTGAACCAGAGTGAGATAAACTCGCACAGTATTGGGGTGAATCATCCAACATGATTTTAAAGTTTTAAATCTTTTCAAAGAAAAGGATAATCGTAAGACCGAATCCACACATAAACACGGACGGTTTTTACCTTACGATAACCCAAAACAGTTTTTGAAATCATAACTTGATCTGATATTATGATAATGTCTAAATACAAATATAATAACAATCTAGAGGAATGCTTGCATCTCACGCTCCCCATATATAGTAAACCAAAACCCGCCGGCGCTTATTGGATATTGGATTCCAACTTGACAAGGTATGGGACCACCTTCCGCACGTGTATCTCTAGAGGCAAATACACTGGGTTCAACAAGAACGTCTTGCAACCCGGCCCTCACATGACCGACCACTCATTTCGCTTGAGTGTATCGAATGTATATCACCGGCGGTTGGGATCAGCAACCGCCTGCCCGAAAAGGGACAGCATCGAACATAGATTAAAGAAGCAAATGGAATTTCTCTAGATAGGTGATCATACACCCTAATGGGAGCGACCCACATAGCCATGCTGCCTGCCCGATTTTTGTCATCTCCCGGTTGATGAGGCTTGAGGCTAGAATTCCTTTTCGAACATCTGGCCACCATTCACTTTGAATGCCACATCGTCAGATCTTCTGGATATCACTAATTGACGTCCACAAAAATACTCTAGTTATTTGGCTAGAGAAAACCATTTCTCCGCCATCAACCATGGTATGTTTGAAGAAATCAACGTACGTAAATCTCCTTTGGAAATACTCTGTCAGACACCCGTCCATACAAGTCATCCAGGAACAGGATGAACCGAAGGTACTCTCCTACTGCATCTCATATAGGAATCACCCCATGGATCAATAGCGAGGAGTCCTCGCAACCCGTAGATTTCAGCCACGACAGAACCACAGCTTATCTTTGGTTGCAATCCCAGAGATTTTTAGCGGTTCTTCCGTTTATGAAAATCTACGGTCTTCACAGCTCCATCTCGATCATCTTTTGATATCTCCACGTATTTATTGGTTGGAATGGTTTTCGAATATAAATTCGATCCCGGTCCTTCCGTACCAACAATCGTATTGGACAGATTTGATAGTCGGTGTTTTAACTATCAAAATAAACAGTGTTTCAACCATGACACTCCAATGAGTTCACTGGTTCAGTATTCAGCATCACATGGCCTTTTAATTAAACAAACTGATTTCACTTCTGTTTAACAAAACTTCTACTCTTTTAATTATTTTAAAATACGATAATCAAATTCTTATCACTAACCTCTTTTACGATTTCCAACTAATATCATCTTCAGAAAATCCTGATGTCGTTCAAGTTGGGGTATTTTAATTACCTCTCAGACCTTGATCAACAACGTTCATATCTTCAGATAAATATAAGTTGTAATCAACCCAATATTTTATTCTAGTCTCCTTTCAAATTCTATTCGACCATTTCTACTTTGGAAATCTTATTTCCATTTCCCTTTTCTTAATTCCATTTCCAAATAACATTAATTTGGAATTAACGATATAAATCCTTATCGCCTCTTTACAAACCTTGTTTCAACTACATTCTGGTTTAGTCTAAACCCTTTTTCCATATCACTTTCTCCTTTTATCTTAATCCAAAAGTTAAAGTCAACATGATTTAAGCCATCGTATTCGCCTAAATTCCCTTGATACTTAGTTGTAAAACTTCGGGTTTTGAATATAAAATCCGTTCATAACTTCTTTCATTGTCCAACTATATTCCATCCCGACTTTGATTACTTTTAAATGAATTCAATTAACTTCCCAAAATTCCTATTACTCAGAATAATAACTTACTTTGTCACTAGCTACTTTAAAAGTAGTAAATTCCTTTATTAACTAAAATAAAATTGTAAATTCCTTGTTTAAAACTTCGTTAAAAGAAACCAAATATCCTTTAAAACTGTTTGGTAAGGTTAACTCAAAACAACTCCATATAATAGTCGATTCCAGTCAAAATAGTCGGTTTAGTCCACTTGAACCCCAGGTTACCTCTTTAACCCATTCTGATTCGTTCCCCCTTTAAATTAATTAGAAATATAATTAATTTAAATGATTTCATTAATTGTTTCTTACCAAACCATTATTCCAATTTTTAAGTCATTGGATTAATTTCTCTTCACTTGTAGATCAATCTGATTAAATCAGAATTTCCTTACAAATAAATCAATTAAATAATAAAGGAAAGAAATGTTTAATTCCTTTTAAACAAACTCTATTTTAATATAATTTAATTCAAATTCTATATCCCGTTATAGAGTAAATTTTATAACTTCTTCGCTGATGGTAAATCGTCGTTTATAAACAATTGATTTCTTAGGCCATATACTGCCGACAAATACTCCACCAATATCACCCATTGGTTCAAATTAAACAGATGTTGCAATTTTCAGCCAATAACCAGAAATCAAGTCAATCACATTTAACTGATCATAAATAACGACAATTTTACTCCAACCAAATAACATAACAATTCAAACAATTAATCACGTTTATAAATAAACGTGACCAACAGGGTGGATTACCTCCGTTGGATCCAATCGTTAAATAACGATTTGGAAATTCACTGAAATTAAACACAGTTTAATTTCATCAGTTAAATCAACAGTCAATGTATATACTAGCAAACAGCCAACATCATCAATCAGAGCACACAAAATAAAAACCCAATTTATATAAAATATAAATAGGGAAACTGAGTGAGTTTAACTCACCTTGGTTTGTCGATTAAATGCTCTGTTAATGCTCTGTTTAATGTTTTAATTAAATTAAACAGTAGTTTAATTTAATTAAAAATTTCGGTCGCTTCTAATCTTGTCCAGGCCAGCTCCATCTCGTAGCCCTTTCCCTTACGGTTCCGACGAAATCAACGGTTCAAAAATCTGATCACGTACGTGCGATATACGATATTAAATCGATTATACTATAATTAAAATGAATTAAACTTTAACTTTAAACTTGAATGGGCCTTACCAATCCCTTCCGGCCTGCTAGCCCAACCCGTTTCTTTCATCAAAACCCTACATCGGTTCCCCTTTCTCTTCATAATTTCATCCGCCGCCTCACCACAAAGAAACCCAATCAAACCCTCAGACCATTTTTCCATCTTTCGCCGCCACTCCAAAATGGAGAAAACCGAAACCCTATCACCGAAATCACTCCATCGTTGCTCCAGCTAGAAGCCAACCCTTCGGTACCCTCCCCACCCTCTGCTCTAGGAGTTCCGCCACCCATCGTGACCCATGAAGACGAGACCGCAACTTCCTTTGAGAAAACCCACCCCGAATTCATCAAAGCTCATGGAATTTTTCGCAGATAAGTTTTACTTTGATATTTAGTTTCGGTTTGGTATATTTAAATATATATATATATTTCTCCGAATGGGTTTTTCTGGTTCTATCTTGATTTTGAGGTTTCGAATTTGGTTGTTGTTCACTGGTTGTTCTGATATGTGGTGCTGGGTTGTGTATTTATAGTTGTGAGTCCCTTGGGGCGCAAGGATTAGAACTGCACCCCTACTTTGTAGCTACACTGAATTTCCTTTTCATTTGATAGCTGTATGATCGGTCTGTGAGTGATGGAATATTGATTGTTGCGATGTTACGACAGGGCAGTATCACGATTTGTGATGGATCAAGCCCTTATGTAAATTAGGTGTACAGCTACTTGTAGTGTCTTCTCATGGTCGATATATATATATATATATATATATATATATATATATATAGCTGTTTAATTGTTTATTTCATATGGTTTGAAAAATCTTATGGATTCGAATGAGATATAGTGGGTTCTGAGTTGGATTTCCAGCATCTTGCTCTGTTCAAAAATGATTTTGGTCGATCCTGTATTTGCTTCAAGGATAGACAGAACAATGGTTGTGTTTATAACAAAACGTTTCTTTCATTTGAACAGGGCTTGTTGGCAACCGTACCGACAATTTCCTTTTATATTTCCCTTATCTTTCCTATTGATTGACCAGACTTAAATTTTTTTTGTTTTTTTTTGTTTTACTGTTTCTTTACTGTTGTATCTATCTCTTTCTATATCGTTTTCTCTCTTTTCATTTCTGTTGCGTTATAGTTTTTTTTTTTTTTTTTCTAATTTGCTATTTGAATTTATTTATTTCATTTGAAAATTTTCAACTCTATATCTATGCATATTCTTTCTAGCTACTTATAGCTGTTTCTTCTACTCTTTTCAGGTGATGGGGGACATGACATTGAGAGAAGATTTTGTCTCGGATTTCCTGCTATTGTATCTGTTTACTTTATTGAGGATTTTTAAATCTATATATAGCTGGGTGGCTATTGAGTTGTAATATCGAATCTGTCGATTTGGTTTTTCATATGTATATGTTTCTTTATGTATTTCAAAGATTTGTACTTAAACTATAAAAGTGTTTTGTTGTTTCAGTACTGCTTTGGCAGAAATGCATTTCGATGTTTTGGTTATTATAGTACGAGACTTGCCTAATTAACTAGTATAAGTTGATTGTAAACACATGATTATTTGGGTATAAATTTGAGTACCTGTTCTTCATTTTGTTGAGAACATATTATTTTATATGTTATACACTGATCTGACTGGTTGAATTTGAGTTATGACAAGTTTGTTTTTTTTTCACAAGAATTTAGTTTACCTCATTCCCTGCAACTAATAAAATTTCAACAACGGATAAAACATTCAGAAAATATCTATATCAAAATTCCAGGTAAGAGTTTATATTAAAAATCCAAGTTAAACGGTATTCAAAATATTAGAATTCATTTTATTTGGTTAAATGAATCGTTATAATATATAAATAATCCCAAATATATTATTATATTAATATCATAAAAATATTCTAACAAAAATGGTTAAATCATATTATTTAAACTCAAATAAACAAATAAGATATTTCTAATAAATGGCAGAAAAATACGGGACATTACATTTCTCCCCCCTTAAAATAATTTCGTCCTCGAAATTGCTAAGGTAAGAGAAATGTTGTAAATCCCAGTAAAAATATGTTTTTATATAACACTTCATTTATTTTCTTCTGGTCTTCAGTTTATTTAATTCCTTATTAATCCATGGATGAAATATATTCAACCAATCTAATAAACAGAAATCAATCAACTACCAGGACACAACCATTTAATCAATTCAACTGAATCTACACCCAATACTACTATTTAATTCAACCTATTTGAATATCAACCGATTTATTTCCAATTGATTTCCTCTTAATTATTATTAAACAAAATTTCAAAATTCAAAAATCAACGTTATTTACTTTCAACATTATTCCTTAATTTATTTTCAATACCATTATTACTTATAATTTCCATTCCACTTAACCCAGTTAAGTTCAATTCAAATCATTCAATACTTTAATAATTTCATAAAATTACTTCTTTTCTATACAAAATAAATTTCGGGTAAAATTATTTCATTTACCCCCTTTACAAAACAATATTGTGTCCCTGATCCGTTCAACGCTTTTCAACACTTGAACCGACCAAACAACACAATACAAAACATTTGTATATAAAATTCACAAATACGCTCTCATATATATATATATATATATATATATACTCAAACTCAATCTAGGGTGTTGCTAACCCCATCTCTATCGAGTTACGCCACAGAGCCAAGGTTATTTCTAAACCAATAGCTCTGATACCACTGTAACGACCCGGCGGTTTTCGGCCTCGGAAATCGACATAAATACCTTACCATATCTCATGTCGATCCTCCGAACACCGAGAACACCGGATTGTTAATGAAAGAAATTAGAGGGTGAGATAAGAAAGAAAGAAATATAAGAATAGAAGAAGAAGAAGAACACAACACAGAGTCTCACATCGCAGCGGAACAAAATATAATATAGAAATAAACCTTTATTGAGAATTTTAAAACTTACAATCATCAGAGTATATCAACACACCTGGACAGTTATAATAACCTGCCCTTATATACAATACAACGGAATACACTAAATCTGTCTGGACTTCTCCAGCACGCCTTTCGTAGTGTTCAATAACCTGAACCTGCAAACCCGGGCTAACCCGAGCATTTACAAAATACCGGGTCAGTCTGGTGAACCAGAGTGAGATAAACTCGCACAGTATTGGGGTGAATCATCCAACATGATTTTAAAGTTTTAAATCTTTTCAAAGAAAAGGATAATCGTAAGACCGAATCCACACATAAACACGGACGGTTTTTACCTTACGATAACCCAAAACAGTTTTTGAAATCATAACTTGATCTGATATTATGATAATGTCTAAATACAAATATAATAACAATCTAGAGGAATGCTTGCATCTCACGCTCCCCATATATAGTAAACCAAAACCCGCCGGCGCTTATTGGATATTGGATTCCAACTTGACAAGGTATGGGACCACCTTCCGCACGTGTATCTCTAGAGGCAAATACACTGGGTTCAACAAGAACGTCTTGCTACCCGGCCCTCACATGACCGACCACTCATTTCGCTTGAGTGTATCGAATGTATATCACCGGCGGTTGGGATCAGCAACCGCCTGCCCGAAAAGGGACAGCATCGAACATAGATTAAAGAAGCAAATGGAATTTCTCTAGATAGGTGATCATACACCCTAATGGGAGCGACCCACATAGCCATGCTGCCTGCCCGATTTTTGTCATCTCCCGGTTGATGAGGCTTGAGGCTAGAATTCCTTTTCGAACATCTGGCCACCATTCACTTTGAATGCCACATCGTCAGATCTTCTGGATATCACTAATTGACGTCCACAAAAATACTCTAGTTATTTGGCTAGAGAAAACCATTTCTCCGCCATCAACCATGGTATGTTTGAAGAAATCAACGTACGTAAATCTCCTTTGGAAATACTCTGTCAGACACCCGTCCATACAAGTCATCCAGGAACAGGATGAACCGAAGGTACTCTCCTACTGCATCTCATATAGGAATCACCCCATGGATCAATAGCGAGGAGTCCTCGCAACCCGTAGATTTCAGCCACGACAGAACCACAGCTTATCTTTGGTTGCAATCCCAGAGATTTTTAGCGGTTCTTCCGTTTATGAAAATCTACGGTCTTCACAGCTCCATCTCGATCATCTTTTGATATCTCCACGTATTTATTGGTTGGAATGGTTTTCGAATATAAATTCGATCCCGGTCCTTCCGTACCAACAATCGTATTGGACAGATTTGATAGTCGGTGTTTTAACTATCAAAATAAACAGTGTTTCAACCATGACACTCCAATGAGTTCACTGGTTCAGTATTCAGCATCACATGGCCTTTTAATTAAACAAACTGATTTCACTTCTGTTTAACAAAACTTCTACTCTTTTAATTATTTTAAAATACGATAATCAAATTCTTATCACTAACCTCTTTTACGATTTCCAACTAATATCATCTTCAGAAAATCCTGATGTCGTTCAAGTTGGGGTATTTTAATTACCTCTCAGACCTTGATCAACAACGTTCATATCTTCAGATAAATATAAGTTGTAATCAACCCAATATTTTATTCTAGTCTCCTTTCAAATTCTATTCGACCATTTCTACTTTGGAAATCTTATTTCCATTTCCCTTTTCTTAATTCCATTTCCAAATAACATTAATTTGGAATTAACGATATAAATCCTTATCGCCTCTTTACAAACCTTGTTTCAACTACATTCTGGTTTAGTCTAAACCCTTTTTCCATATCACTTTCTCCTTTTATCTTAATCCAAAAGTTAAAGTCAACATGATTTAAGCCATCGTATTCGCCTAAATTCCCTTGATACTTAGTTGTAAAACTTCGGGTTTTGAATATAAAATCCGTTCATAACTTCTTTCATTGTCCAACTATATTCCATCCCGACTTTGATTACTTTTAAATGAATTCAATTAACTTCCCAAAATTCCTATTACTCAGAATAATAACTTACTTTGTCACTAGCTACTTTAAAAGTAGTAAATTCCTTTATTAACTAAAATAAAATTGTAAATTCCTTGTTTAAAACTTCGTTAAAAGAAACCAAATATCCTTTAAAACTGTTTGGTAAGGTTAACTCAAAACAACTCCAAATAATAGTCGATTCCAGTCAAAATAGTCGGTTTAGTCCACTTGAACCCCAGGTTACCTCTTTAACCCATTCTGATTCGTTCCCCCTTTAAATTAATTAGAAATATAATTAATTTAAATGATTTCATTAATTGTTTCTTACCAAACCATTATTCCAATTTTTAAGTCATTGGATTAATTTCTCTTCACTTGTAGATCAATCTGATTAAATCAGAATTTCCTTACAAATAAATCAATTAAATAATAAAGGAAAGAAATGTTTAATTCCTTTTAAACAAACTCTATTTTAATATAATTTAATTCAAATTCTATATCCCGTTATAGAGTAAATTTTATAACTTCTTCGCTGATGGTAAATCGTCGTTTATAAACAATTGATTTCTTAGGCCATATACTGCCGACAAATACTCCACCAATATCACCCATTGGTTCAAATTAAACAGATGTTGCAATTTTCAGCCAATAACCAGAAATCAAGTCAATCACATTTAACTGATCATAAATAACGACAATTTTACTCCAACCAAATAACATAACAATTCAAACAATTAATCACGTTTATAAATAAACGTGACCAACAGGGTGGATTACCTCCGTTGGATCCAATCGTTAAATAACGATTTGGAAATTCACTGAAATTAAACACAGTTTAATTTCATCAGTTAAATCAACAGTCAATGTATATACTAGCAAACAGCCAACATCATCAATCAGAGCACACAAAATAAAAACCCAATTTATATAAAATATAAATAGGGAAACTGAGTGAGTTTAACTCACCTTGGTTTGTCGATTAAATGCTCTGTTAATGCTCTGTTTAATGTTTTAATTAAATTAAACAGTCGTTTAATTTAATTAAAAATTTCGGTCGCTTCTAATCTTGTCCAGGCCAGCTCCATCTCGTAGCCCTTTCCCTTACGGTTCCGACGAAATCAACGGTTCAAAAATCTGATCACGTACGTGCGATATACGATATTAAATCGATTATACTATAATTAAAATGAATTAAACTTTAACTTTAAACTTGAATGGGCCTTACCAATCCCTTCCGGCCTGCTAGCCCAACCCGTTTCTTTCATCAAAACCCTACATCGGTTCCCCTTTCTCTTCATAATTTCATCCGCCGCCTCACCACAAAGAAACCCAATCAAACCCTCAGACCATTTTTCCATCTTTCGCCGCCACTCCAAAATGGAGAAAACCGAAACCCTATCACCGAAATCACTCCATCGTTGCTCCAGCTAGAAGCCAACCCTTCGGTACCCTCCCCACCCTCTGCTCTAGGAGTTCCGCCACCCATCGTGACCCATGAAGACGAGACCGCAACTTCCTTTGAGAAAACCCACCCCGAATTCATCAAAGCTCATGGAATTTTTCGCAGATAAGTTTTACTTTGATATTTAGTTTCGGTTTGGTATATTTAAATATATATATATATTTCTCCGAATGGGTTTTTCTGGTTCTATCTTGATTTTGAGGTTTCGAATTTGGTTGTTGTTCACTGGTTGTTCTGATATGTGGTGCTGGGTTGTGTATTTATAGTTGTGAGTCCCTTGGGGCGCAAGGATTAGAACTGCACCCCTACTTTGTAGCTACACTGAATTTCCTTTTCATTTGATAGCTGTATGATCGGTCTGTGAGTGATGGAATATTGATTGTTGCGATGTTACGACAGGGCAGTATCACGATTTGTGATGGATCAAGCCCTTATGTAGATTAGGTGTACAGCTACTTGTAGTGTCTTCTCATGGTCGATATATATATATATATATATATATATATATATATATATATATATATATATAGCTGTTTAATTGTTTATTTCATATGGTTTGAAAAATCTTATGGATTCGAATGAGATATAGTGGGTTCTGAGTTGGATTTCCAGCATCTTGCTCTGTTCAAAAATGATTTTGGTCGATCCTGTATTTGCTTCAAGGATAGACAGAACAATGGTTGTGTTTATAACAAAACGTTTCTTTCATTTGAACAGGGCTTGTTGGCAACCGTACCGACAATTTCCTTTTATATTTCCCTTATCTTTCCTATTGATTGACCAGACTTAAATTTTTTTTTTTTTTTTGTTTTACTGTTTCTTTACTGTTGTATCTATCTCTTTCTATATCGTTTTCTCTCTTTTCATTTCTGTTGCGTTACAGTTTTTTTTTTTTTTTTTTTTTTCTAATTTGCTATTTGAATTTATTTATTTCATTTGAAAATTTTCAACTCTATATCTATGCATATTCTTTCTAGCTACTTATAGCTGTTTCTTCTACTCTTTTCAGGTGATGGGGGACATGACATTGAGAGAAGATTTTGTCTCGGATTTCCTGCTATTGTATCTGTTTACTTTATTGAGGATTTTTAAATCTATATATAGCTGGGTGGCTATTGAGTTGTAATATCGAATCTGTCGATTTGGTTTTTCATATGTATATGTTTCTTTATGTATTTCAAAGATTTGTACTTAAACTATAAAAGTGTTTTGTTGTTTCAGTGCTGCTTTGGCAGAAATGCATTTCGATGTTTTGGTTATTATAGTACGAGACTTGCCTAATTAACTAGTATAAGTTGATTGTAAACACATGATTATTTGGGTATAAATTTGAGTACCTGTTCTTCATTTTGTTGAGAACATATTATTTTATATGTTATACACTGATCTGACTGGTTGAATTTGAGTTATGACAAGTTTGTTTTTTTTTCACAAGAATTTAGTTTACCTCATTCCCTGCAACTAATAAAATTTCAACAACGGATAAAACATTCAGAAAATATCTATATCAAAATTCCAGGTAAGAGTTTATATTAAAAATCCAAGTTAAACAGTATTCAAAATATTAGAATTCATTTTATTTGGTTAAATGAATCGTTATAATATATAAATAATCCCAAATATATTATTATATTAATATCATAAAAATATTCTAACAAAAATGGTTAAATCATATTATTTAAACTCAAATAAACAAATAAGACATTTCTAATAAATGGCAGAAAAATACGGGACATTACAAAAACTGTTAAGAAAACTATCCATAATGGCTAATTAACAAGCATTAAAAAAATGAAAGATGGTTGTCACTTTATGGTGTTGAAGCACATGAAAGCGAAAAAAGTTGTCTTTTTTTTTTGGAAACCTTAGTGTTACAGTTAAAAAGGGTCGCACTTGGGCAAAATAGTACAAAATATAAAAATAAGAATGTCATACTTGAAAGAAAATATTCAGTGAAGCTCCTTGACGAACAACACCAAACACTACTTAAACATGTTTAAGAAGCAGACACAATAATCTTCAATAAGGCCAGCCTTATGCACCATGGTTTCTTTATGTATTTAATAAAGCATCAACAAGAACAGATTAATGAACTTAAAAAATCAAATCTGCAGCCAGTGAAATTAAAGCAATTAGCCATGCAAAAAGATGTATTCCGTAATGGAAATTGCAACCAAACCTGAGATTTGGGATGTATGAAACATGAAAATTAGTTTTTTTTCTTTCAAAGAACTGATCTCCTACCTAGAAAGCAAATGGTTTTTCACCTGGCTTGATCGACTGAATTGAAAATACGCGCATGAATTAAAGTCGACTGTCCACTGGTCTTTTCAAATGAGTTCTGTGGCAAACTGACATGAAGAACATACGAAGAATGAGATGGACTTCTGCTTACCTGATTTCGTTTTAGGTAGGGATAGGGTAGTATTTCAATGGTTTTTTAAAAATGAAAGAAGAAAAAAAACTACCCTGGGCTGCAGCCCTGTTGAGCCCAGGGCTGTATCCGCCCTTGCACGTGTCTATCAATTGGTGGCGACCTACGATGATAGACAACAGTTGAGCGACACTAACCATCATTAACGTCCTTGACGAAGCCATTGCAAAGCTATTGTTATAGTGTTGGTTGACGCAAGTGGCGGTTCTATGCATCGGTTCACAGCCCTATTGGCTGTCACTATTGCCTCGGTTCCTACAAAATATCGTCGATGACTAACAACAGTTGGGGGCCATGTTACCCAGTTGGCTTGACTTAATCATGGAGATGATACAGTGATTCATTCTGAGTCTCATATGCCTAGTCCATTCATGTCATTATTTCGAATTTCGTAGATGTTGCATCATCTTACGAAACATCAAATGGGTGAATAGTGGTTCTACATGCAAATCAATGTTGGGTCCTTGCCTAAAACGATAACCGTAATATTACATATACTTCTAATAAGTTTTCATCAATATAAAAGCCATGATATTTTACTAAGTACCGCCAGTCATATGTACATGTTTCTGGTTTGTAAACCATCACTAAACCAAGCTTATGTTTGAAATTAATATTAAAATTGATCGGCAAATCACACCCTCATAGATCTTTAAACTCCTCGATAACTTAGTCCATAATCACATATCAGATTTTATGCTTTTCCTGGATTTTTCTCTGAGGCGTTTACTCATTTTTTGGGCAAACAAAACTAGATATCGTTACCAAGTTATGAGTGCACAAAGCATTGTTTGCATTTCAACTCGTGCTTGGATGGTGGTTCTAATCAACTTTATATTATTCGGTAATTGGTAGTCACAATTGGTACTACTATGCAGGCATGTTGTGTTCCATTTGCACCAAATACTCCACAATACTTTGTTTTTTCAAAACTAATTATTGGAAAAAGAAATTTGTTTTAGCTTTTGTGGTACAATTAATCTAAAATAACACAAAAAAATTATCAACGTAATTTTCATCTTCACACTATCAAAAGCATGTATAATCTATGTGATTGAGCATACAACTAGTTTGTAGTTTTAGTTAGTCTATGAATTCATGTGTTGTCAATTCATTGCTTTTTATTGCTTTTAAAATTGAATTAACTACTGATAACAATTTAATGCTTTACACCTCAGGTTTATCTCTGTGGAAAACCCTTGGCAGTTATTAACAGCGAAACATGTCATGTTAACATTGCTGATTCATCTAATAAGTTTAAAAGCATCTCCGACCAATACTGATATGTAATATTGGTGGTTAATCCAACAGTCGAACGTTGATTCAGATTGGAGCAAATTCTCACATTAGTTAAACTAATACGTTAATTTATACTAGTTAACTAAAAATTTCTGAAATACATTAACTTCATGCCAATTTCGGTCAAATAATTCAAATTATAAACAAATTAAACATCATAAGCACAAGCAGTAAAAAAACATATAACAGAGAATTTAATACCTCTCGTTCCTGCTCAAAATAGGGAGATACGGTTTCCTCTTTTGATGATAGAGGAGAATCAACGATTTATGATTTTGCGGTTTAGGGATTTTGTGGATCAACGTCGAGATTAGGGATCATAGCTTCTGAAGGAGATGGAGTGTGAAGCGATTTTTGATTTGGGGAGATTTTGTAGTTTTCTGGATGAAAGGACAAAAGCTTTTTCACAAGAAGGATTTAGTTCCCATGAAAATAAATTCCTTACCGCCTTATTTTTTCCTTCTTTGAATAGCGTTGCACGAGAACCGAAGAATAATTGTTTTGTTGAATAGCGTTCAAAACCCATGTGCCAAAGTCGTTTGAACGTATTGGAAAAGGAACGCTATTTCAATTTGCTATCTAATGTCCATTTTGTTGTAGTGATATTATACATACGATAAATATCAAAGATAACAATAAATTACATAGCAGCGGAAAAATATTACAAAACACAACTGGGGATAATACATGGATAGAGAGCTTTCCGAGCATTGTTCCAGCTGTAAATCAGGATTTTGTGAACATAAACCTGCAAAACCAAAACTACTAGCTGTCCGTGTCGAAAATAAGGGCACCAAGAGTTTAGGTTAAAACAATAAACTCCAGGTCAGTCATGTGACTGATGTGAGAACTAAAACAGTTATTAATCTTTATTTTTAAAGTTAGGTAAATCAAGGGACCACGCTGTATAACACGGAACGGGTTTCCTCCCAAGAATACCAGTGCACAAAACAACAGCGCAATGCTAAATAAAGAAGAATGAAGCTATTATAAGACCTAGGTCCCATCACACAATGCAACGCAAGCCGTAGGGTTTTACCTTATAACAGCCAAAAATGCTTGGTACGTGAAATTTCATCTTTTATTATTACTATAAGTGAAGAAAACAACTTCAATCATAATGTATAAATCATAGACGACATAAGTGCCCCATCCCACTATGTCGCCATACTAGGCTCTACAAATAAAACCGACATATCACGTATTGGAAATTGGATTTCCATCATGAGTCGAGGCAAGGGCAAGCTCCTCTACGCTTCGAGACACTCTAGCAAATGTCTCAGGACTACACTCTCTGGTTAAACCCTTGGATCTTCAGGGCCGGTCCTCTCTTACGTTTGAGGATTGGCAATTCCTAAACACACATTTCCCGGTCCTAACAGACCTAAAATCGAGGCGCCTCGCATTCCAACAACCACATAGGTAAAAATAATATAAATGTCATCCAGTTTAAGCACTGACACTACCTCTAGCTAGAAAGAAACGTCGTGTTCTCCCTGCAGTCACTATCCCGTTTTTGACTCATACCGAGGTGCGAGGCTCGCGAATTCACGCTATACACAAAGCTGCGGCACACAGGTCGTGCTTTGATCATCAACCACAAGACTTTGCTTTTCAACAGAAGGCTTGATCTTCTGCCACTTAGGCATGCCACACAGGCAATTCACTCCATGCGACTGATGTCCATCGATATACAACCTCTGAGCTCATACGTCTCAGAGAAGGGCGTTAAGCAAGAGAATAAATTCTCCGCCGCCAAACAGGTGTATATTTAATAGAGATCAATCAACCTAGAATAAAATCCCAGTCCATTTACAAGTTCGTTCTGGGTCTGAACGAAACCGAAGGCACTTTCCTCGCATATCCATCGATCTCCAAGTACGTCTGGACGATCACCAATTAATTCCCTCCTCTTGGGTGTACAGCCTAATCAAGATCATCAGTAATCACCCAAACGATGTGAAGACTTCCGGTCTTCAACCATCGTCTTGATCTTCGACTTATCGTCGAATCGGTTATTCAGAATAGGTATAAACCCGGCCTTTCTGAATAACCCGCGTATATAATAAACAAGTGTCCTACAAACACAACATACGCCTCATTCTAATTCATCAGTCACTAACCGTAAATTAGTAAGAGAATAGTTCCCCAAGTATTAACCCCGAAGGCCGAAACCAACATCAGATCAATACCCAGGAAACCATCCTTCTTAGCTAACCTACAGTTAGTTTCTAAATTTCACATTCTTAAGGAAAGGTTCCCATTAATTTCATCAAAGATAAATTCTTCTAAATTTATTCTTTAATCTTCCTTTGGATATCATTTCAAACCATGTTAAGGTTTTCCAAACTAGTCGGGATTAGCGAACCACACCGAAGTAATTATTTATTTTATTTCCCAATCCCAACCTATTCATCCCATGAAGCAAAACTGGTAATACTCCATATCTAACACCTCGGTGTTATCGGTAAAATTAATTACCGTTTCACGTTGAAATCTAATTAAAGATTTAATTCTCGCTTTGGAGCAAAACTGATGATACTCCATTCTCGATCACTTTAATCTAATTAAAGATTCACTAAAACTCCACTTAGTTTTAATCTTCTCAAAAGTCAATATCCTGATCTTTAACTGGGTTAAAGAACCAATGTCATCTAAAACACGGTTCACAATAAACCCAAAACCACTTTCTATTGTTAATCGGGTTAAAGAACAAGTGTTATTCAAAACACCGCTCATGATAAACCCCAAAAACCAATTCAAATTCAATTCCAATTAAATATTATTTAATTGGTACACTTCATTAATTCTAAATAGAAAGATTCAATCTTTCCTCAACTGGGTTCAAGAACAGTGTTAATGAAGACACCATTCACGACAAACCCAAATCACATTTGATATTAAATACAAGGCTCTGAATAGAAAATATATCGGCTTATATTCAATATCAAATTCTACGACCAACAAATATCGTATTGGAAATAACGATATAAATGTATCTTTCAATTTCCACAACCATATCTGTATAATCGCGAAATCCAACATCGAAATATTTCAAAGATAATTTCGATTCAAATCCATTCCAATTCACGTATTGGAAATTCTGATTATTTTCAAAACCACTTCGAATCCAATTTATTTATTCGAAAATAATGGATTATATTTCTAGTTCAAAACTAGTTCATTTCGATAAAAATATATTTTTATCCTTTCAAATGTGGAATTTTTCATCCCTGTTCTTTCCAATTTATATATTATGATTTTACACAAATTATTAATATTTTTAATAATTTTATCAAGGCCCGTGCAGTCGGTTTCCATCAATGGCCATCGAACTGCACTTACAACGGCCTTTTCCAAATTTGATTTGGACATAATTCCAAATCCAACCGTTAGATTTCAAATTTCTAATATTCATTGGAAAGCTCTTTTCGATACGAACCCAACGGTTCCGGTTTTAGGAGAATCCGACGGTCGGATCTCCCGTAATATCCATTCGAAGGCAATGGTCGAAATTCACGAACTGCCGCAGCGCGGCGTGTTCTTTTCAGAACATTTAATATATATATAATATATATATATATATATATTATCATCGATTTCAATTCAAAACATATTTTATAATTTGTTTTAAATTCGTTTTCAAAACAGTTTCGACTTCCTATACAACTTCAAATCAAAATTGAATATTTCACATCATTATTATATAAATTATAATATTTTCAAAACGTTATATTTTGAAATCACTTCCTTTTCTATATTCATTATAAAAACGAATATAATCGATATAAATATCGTTCGCGTCAAAATAGCGCATCTCTAATCAATACGGCTTTATATTTTTCAATAACTTCGTTATTCTATTCAACAAATGAATATTTATTCTATTCAACACATGGATCTATATTTCTTTCAACACATGACTATTCTCAACACATGAGTACTGTCAACACATGACTATTTTTGTTATTTAATATATTTTATAAAATTATTATTTCTATCGTTTAATTTTATATCAAACTCTAACCGTAAATTAGCAAGAGAGCAATTCCCTAAATATTAACCCCGATGGCCGAAACCAACATCAGATCAATATTCAGGAGACCAATCATCTTATCTATTTTCCAATTAGTTTCTAATTTTATATATGATAAAGATGTAAATTTTATTGTTAAAATATTTCGCTCAACACATGATAAGTTTCAACACATGAATATTCTCAACACATGAGCATCATCAACTCATGACTATTTATTCTATTCATTACATAGTCTTTATTTTATAATATTCTTTGTTTTTCCAAATGGAATGAGGCCCAATCAATTACCATATAATATTAATTATTTGGATTCCATACAACACATGTATATAATAGCAACGATAAATAATCAACCATCATCCAAAGTGCACAACACAACTGCATAAGCATTAAATATAAATAATTAATGCTTACACAGTCTATCGACCAATCGATCGACATACAACTAAATAATTGGGATTAATGTACGCTAAATATCATCCCAACACCCGTGTGGGGTTTCAATCCACAAACACCGAATATTATTTGTGCAGTTGGTCGACGTGTAAAATTTATCGTCCCAATCAATGTCCTTCAAATAGGTGTACATAAACAAACTACCTGGTTTGTAAATGAATATTTATTTATTCAACTTCACGTTAAAAATTATATTTTTAACGATAAGTAATTTATTTCAACACATGAATATTTTATTATCCATTTCACATCAACATCACAAACAAACTTCACAACACATCAAGAAGCATACAAGTCGTCCATGGTCTGTGGACCACAGGTGTCGGGTGCTGATAAGCACCGTCTGCATCCTAGTATATATTTTTAACTAGTAAACAAGATTTAAAGTGAGAAGTTCTCAACGATAAGCTAAACCAAACGCCACAACCCTTCTTATGTAGGAAATCTTCATCGTGCTCGCCTTTTGTCAATTTCATTATCCGTAGCCACTACATATATAAAACTCACATTTTTATATTGTTGCTATGTATATAAAAATCATATTTTTATAATCAATCTATATGGATAAAGATCACATTTTTATACCGCTACTATATAGATAAAAATTCTATTTTCACACCGCTACTATATAGATAAAAATTCTATTTTCACACTGCTACTATAAAGATAAAAATTCTATTTTTACACCGTTAGTATATAGATAAAAATTCTATTTTTACACCGGTGTTCATATAATAAAGATTATATTTTTATCACGCTATTCTCTATATAAAAATTATATTTTTACATCGCTAAAAATCAAATCTTTACTTCATTAAAAATCCAACCTTTCTTTGCTAATATCACATATAAAAATCCGACCTTTCTTTGCTAATATCACATATAAAAATCCGACCTTTCTCTGCTAATATCACATATAAAAATCCGACCTTTCTCTGCTAATATCACATATAAAAATCTGACCTTTCTTTGCTAATATCACATATAAAAATCGGGTTTTTATATGATTTAAAAATCATATTTTTACGGTTTTAAACACTGAAAAATAAATAAATGCAAATAAAATAAAATAAATGCTTACTGTTAAAGGTTGGTGGGGGTCGGGGCAACGCGCTGAGGTGGCGTAGGTGGAGGGCGAGGCCGGGATGGTGGTGGGCTAGGGTTGAATGGGTTTCAGGGGGCTGCGTCGGCATCAGAAGAGGAGGAAGGAAGGAGGAGGCTCGTGGAAGAGGAGGTGGGGGTGCGGGCTGACAAGGGGGGCGCGTCGCGCTGGCGGTGAACTAATCCGGGGGAGTGGGGGGGAGGGGGCTGTGAATCGCGATCACCCCTTTTTATTTCTTTTTTTATTCTGTATCGTGAAAAGGGAAAACAAAAGGGGGGCGTTGACTAAGGGAGAGGTTATTAATTTATTTATTGTATTTTATTTAATTTCAAAAAGGTACTTTTAATTTCGACCTCGAAATCAAACCCACCGACTGTCGTCCATAACTAATTACCCCCATTCTGAACACAATGGGATATGTATCGTAGGATGATTCGATCAGTTTCCGTCAAAATCAAAATATAAATCTATATATTGAATTTGAACGCACATTTCAATTTACTGGGGTCACATACTAACTAGAAAAATTCCCAAAAAATATTTTCTAGCTTCGTATTGACGATACGGTCCTAACAAAACTAATTTCGTCAAATTCCGAGACCGTTTGAAAAATGGTCATTTTCCAGTCGATTAAAATCAACTTAAAACTGGTCAAATGCGTTTTCCTTTGCCACGCTCACATATTGATTCGAAAAATTACGAATTTTAGAATCTAGCAAGAATTTGACATCACGGTTCCAACAAAAGTGGTTTTGTCGAAAACCGAGGTCGTTTGCAAAATTTCCATTTTTAAGGGCTAGAATTCCATAGCGACTATTCTGAATTTTCAACTGGACGTAACTTTTGATTCCCGCTATAAAATTTCGGTTTTTCGGATTCGTTGGAAAGATATTCTCGAATAGTTTCAAATATTTTTGGTTTCGCTGAAATACGGTTTATATTGAATCCTGTACATTCATTTGAAATTTGAAATCGAATTTTCGAACTACCGCGCCATTTTCAATTCCTTTTATATTTTAAAATAAATATTTATATTCTAACGACGATCTATATAAATATATACATTCCAATTCTATTCAAAATAAATTTCTCGTCGTTATTATTTAAAATAATTCATTTTAAATATTCAAAATTCATCAAAATTGCCAAAATAAAAATTTTAAATTGGCTCAGAATTTCCGGGTTATTACAATCTCCCCCACTTAAAACTTTTCGTCTCCGAAAAGGAACGAAGTTGAAAGTTGTTTAACTAATCAACTCAACTTCCATTATTTTCTTTATGGCTTAAGTTCTTCCACCTTTCAGTTTCTAAGAACTTTTCAAATTTTTCAAAAATTTGGCTAACACCCTAAATTTCCGAAAAATTTCGCCATAACCTCCCCTGCACCGGGGACTTCGGGATACTTCAAATAGTCTCCCATGGCCCTCATCAATCTAAAAGAAAAAGAAAAAGCCAAGCGGCTAGCCAATCGGCTCATAAAATCATCCAAACCCAATAAATTTGTAAACATGTACCTATTTGTCGGGCAAACAATTTTATTCTTCTGCTCTAGCCTCCTTGCTATGACCTATTCAATAGATATACATGTATATGCATACAATTGTAATCATTTTTCAATACAGTTCAATATTTGATTCAATTTGGCATAATAGTTCAAAATTATCAAACCAATAATCAAACAACACAACCATCAGTCAATTAGTGGATTAACGTTTCAAATTCATAACTTTGATACATATACAGAAAATCATCTTTTTGATGCCAATTCACCACAATAAACCTATCTAGTTTTGGTTCTCACACCAGTCTAATAGAAATATATAGAAATCCCACTTTCGAAACACGAAAATAATACTGGTGATGGTATACTTCATCATCAGGATCATGTCCGGGCGACTAGAGTGTGATTCTATATTTATCCAGTATATTAAAACTTCAAATATACGTTCATGACGCGTATATGCAAAATCTTTATATATTGGATTGTCCAAATTCAATAAAAATAAAATATTCAGATACGTATACTTGAATTTAATTTTCAAAACAAAATTTGTTTTCAATTTTTATTTGAAAAATATACTTTTCACACTCATTCTAGGATACTACTGATCCCATCTCTAACGAGTAATTCTCATTGGATATTACTAATCCAATATCTGATGAATTCTTTCATATGGTTATAATGTGTCTTGTTCTCCGAGCTCTGTAAACCAAAGCTCTGATACCACTGTGAGAACCCGTAACTTCCCCGGTAAGGAAAGCCCGGACTGCTTTGAGGACAACACACATCGGAACGCAAATAGAAGAACATTTCATTGTTTATTACAACAATTCCATCAGATACAAGAAAATACAGAGTATAAATGAATATTATACATACGATAAATATCAGAGATTACAATAAATTACATAGCAGCGGAAAAATATTACAAAACACAACTGAAAATAATACACGGATACAGAGCTTTCCGAGCATCGTTCCAGCTGTAAATCTGGAACCTATGAACATAAATCTGCAAAACCAAAACTACTAGCTGCCCGTGTCGAAAATAAGGGCACCAAGAGTTTAGGTTAAAACAATAAACTCCAGGTCAGTCATGTGATTGGTGTGAGAACTAAAATAGTTATTAATCTTTATTTTTAAAGTTAGGTAAATCAAGGGACCACGCCGTATAACACGGAACGGGTTTCCTCCCAAGAATACCAGGGCACAAAACAACAGTGCAATGCTAAATTAAGAAGAATGAAGCTATTATAAGACCCAGGTCCCATCACACAATGCAACGCAAGCCGGAGGATAGGGTTTTACCTTATAACAGCCAAAAATGCTTGGTACGTGAAATTTCATCTTTTATTATTACTATAAGTGAAGAAAACAACTTCAATCATAATGTATAAATCATAGGCGGCATAAGTGCCCCATCCCACTATGTCGCCATACTAGGCTCTACAAATAAAACCGAAATATCACGTATTGGAAATTGGATTTCCGTCATGAGTCGAGGCAAGGGGCAAGCTCCTCTCTGCTTAGAGACACTCTAGCAAATGTCTCAGGACTACTCTCTCTGGGTAACCCTTGGATCTTCAGGGTTGGTCCTCTCTTACGTTTGAGGATTGGCAATTCCTAAACACACGTTTCCCGGTCCTAACAGACCTAAAATCGAGGCGCCTCGCATTCCAACAACCGCATAGGTAAAAATAATATAAATGTCAACCAGTTTAAGCACTGACACTACCTCTAGCTAGAAAGAAACGCCGTGTTCTCCCTGTAGTTACTATCCCGTTTTTGACTCATACCGAGGTGTGAGGCTCGCGAATTCACGCTATACACAAAGCTGCTCCACACAGACCGTGCTTTGATCATCAACCACAAGACTATTCTTTTCAACAGAAGCCTTGATCATCTGCCACTTAGGCATGCCACACAGGCAATTCACTCCATGCGACTGATGTCCATCGATATACAACCTCTACGCTCCTACGTCTCAGAGAAGGGCGTTAAGCAAGAGAATAAATTCTCCGCCGCCAAACAGATGTATATTTAATAGAGATCAATCAACCCAGAATAAAATCCCATGCCAGACACACAGTCCATTTACAAGTTCGTTCTAGGTCTGAACGAAACCGGAAGCACTTTCCTCGCATATCCATCGATCTCCAAGTACGTTTGGACGATCACCAACTGACTCCCTCCTCTTGGGTGTACAGCCCAATCAAGATCATCAGTAATCACCCAAACGATGTGAAGACTTCCGGTCTTCAACCACCGTCTTCATCTTCGACTTATCGTCGAATCAGTTATTCAGAATGGGTATAAACCCGGCCTTTCTAAATAACCCGCGTGTATAATAAACAAGTGTCCTACTGTAACAACCCGAAAATCTGGGCCAGTTTAAAATTTTTATTTTGGCAATTTTAGCGAATTTTGATTATTTAAAATGAATTATTTTAAATAATATCGACGAGAAATTTATTTTGAATAGAATTCGAACGTATATATTATATACGTCGTCGTTAGAATATAAATAATTATTTATAATTATAAAAGGAATTGAAAATGGTGCGGTAGTTCGATAATTCGATTTCAAACTTCAATTGAACATACCGGGTGCAAAACAATCCGGATTTTAGTGAAACCAAAAACATTAGAATCTAATTGTAAATATCTTTCCAACGAATCCGAAAAATTGAAATTTCATAGCGGGAACCTAAAGATATGTCCAGTTGAAAATTCTGAATAGTCGCTATGGAATTCAGGCCCTTAAAAATGGGAATTTTGCAAACGACCTCGGATTTCGACGAAACCACTTTTGTTGGGTCCGAGATGTAAAGTTATTGCTAGATTCCAAATTTCGTAATTTTTCGAATCAATATGTGAGCGTGGCAAAGGAAAACACGTTTGACCAGTTTCAGTTGATTTTAATCGACTGGAAAATGGCCATTTTTCCAACGGTCTCAGAATTCGACGAAATTAGTTTTGTTAGGACCGTATCGTCAATACGAAGCTAGAAAATATTTTTCTGGAATTTTTCTAGTTAGTATGTAACCCCGGTAATTTGAAATGTACGTTTAAAATTCAATATAGTGATTTAAATGTAAATTCAACGCAAACTGATTCAAACGACCGATCAACCTACGAAACGTGTCCCATTGTGTTCGGAATTGGGGTAAAACGGTATGGACGACAGGCGGTGGGTCTCGTTTAGAGGTCAAAATAAAAAGGTACCTTTTCGAAATTAAATTAA
Organism: Allium sativum; assembly: GCA_030737875.1. Classification (NCBI taxonomy): domain Eukaryota; kingdom Viridiplantae; phylum Streptophyta; class Magnoliopsida; order Asparagales; family Amaryllidaceae; genus Allium; species Allium sativum. Next base: position 843,847,362 of record CM060926.1, read on the forward strand.
ATTATATATAAAAAAAGAACTCTCCTCTCTCTCTCTCCTCCTTACGTTGACTAAGCACCCCCCCGTTCGAATTTCATTTAACAGAAAAAAAGAAAAAAAAAGGGGGAGGGCGCGATGGCAGCCGCCGCCCCTAGGCGGAGCACCGCCGCAAACCCCCCCTCCTTCCACCACCTCCTCTGACCGGTGCCACCAACCCCAATGCCCTTGTTTCTCTCTCCTCCTCCACGCGAAGGAATCCGCTCAGCCCCGCGAGTCTCGACGACGCGACGCCCACCAGACCACCGGAGCACCGCCCCCGACCTACACGAGCACCTCCACCATGCTGCAGACACAGGCGCTACCTGCAACCGCCCTCCGACCTCCTCCAGTCCAAATTCCGACGCGTCATCCCCCTGTGGGACCCCACTGAGCCAAAAACTGAAAGAAAGTGAGTTTTCTCATTTTATTTATTTATTTATAAGTTAAAAATCAGTTTTTGTGTAAAAAACTAATGAGTATAAAGGAAGGATTTTTAACAGTATAAAGATTTGATTTTTAACAATATAAAGATTTGATTTTTAACACTATAAAGATTTGATTTTTAACACTATAAAGATTTGATTTTTAACAGTATAAAGATTTGATTTTTAACACTATAAAGATTTGATTTTTAACACTATAAAGATTTGATTTTTAACAGTATAAAGATTTGATTTTTAACAGTATAAAGATTTGATTTTTAACAGTATAAAGATTTGATTTTTAACAGTATAAGATTTGATTTTTAACAGTAAAAATGTGATTTTTATATATTGAACATCGAAGTAAAAATTCGATTTTTCTATATGGAATAGCGAAGTAAAAATTCGATTTTTCTATATGGAATAGCGAAGTAAAAATTCGATTTTTATATATTGAATGGCGAGGTGAAAATGTGATTTTTACATATGTAGTGAATACGGGCAACTAAAGTGAAGAAGGGCGAGAACGACAAAGATTTCTACTTTTGAAGTATCGTGAAGATGGATTAGCTATCGGTGAGAATTTCTCACCTTTCAATTTCATTTTCTAGATATATATATACTAGGATGCAGACGGTGCTTAGTAGCACCCGACACAATCGTCCACAGACCATGGACTTGTTTGTTTGATTGCAAAAATTAGTTAGATTATTTGATTGAAATTGAGTTGTTTGGTGAAATGAATGGATTTGATTGATGTGTGAATGGCGTGGGCCTTCACTAGACCGGGGATAAGGCTAGGCCTTGTCCCGTTTCTAGTATCGTGTCGTTATGCCGCCGAAATTTTCTAAAATAAGTTAGAAAATAAAAATATCATTTTTATTTTGAAAATGAACTGAATAAAATTTCATGTGTTAAAATAAATATTTGATCGTTAAAAATATAATTTTTAACTTGAAAGTGAATAAAATAAAATATTCATTTACAAACCAGACGGTTTGTTTATGTACACCTATTTGAATGTAACACCCCACGCCCGCTATGGTCACTCTCTAAGGGAATGCCATAGCATCGGTGGAGTATTTTAGTGAATATAGAACAGAAAAATTACAACAAGACAGATATAAATAGTACTTGAAATTTAAAACATCATCTCATAACAGCGGAAGTAAACATGTCTGGTTACATCATAAAACCACAATAAAAGTCAAGTACAATATCCATCAAAATAAAGAAGTACATAATCCCACTCTCTCATACAATAGCCAAGACAAAAGAAAAGATAACTGGGTAACTGGAGCTTTACATCTATCCAAGCTCCTAAAGACTGGAACAGCAATCCGATCAAGCTCCGCTACTGCTAGGATCCACCGTAGGACCTGAGGGTTGGGAAAAAGATAAAAACAACGGGGTCAGACATAAGTCTGAGCGAGTCCTATAACTTTAACAATACAATCATTAAGGTAACCAGAGAAGACATAAACTTGACCTACGGTAATGTCTGGGGATGAATGGCTACACTAAGCAGCTTGGTAGACTTAGGGTAAACTAAGATAACTGTAAAGACGTATCTACCCACCCAAGGATAGTTACTAACTGCACCACACCAGTCATTCCTACTTAAAGGTTGATCCCACCCAAGGACTTAAAAGAAAGATATAACTAGTAGTTTCATGTACCCCTAGCTGACCACATAGGTGCCGTCTGCCCCTATCTCCACTAGGTGTACCCCACTACTCCCCAAGCGATCGGCTCCCTACCGTAGATACCCGTGCTGGTCCCATAGTGGGGTGTATCACTCCCCTAAAGTGGCAACCCAATACTATCAACGGTGCACGGCTTATACCTACACGATGCAACAACGGCTTATCTACCAGCCCGGGCCCACACACGCATATGAAACCCGTTGGACTTGCGTTGCCACCGCTAGCCCGTTTTGGCCTCTTATAATCAAGCCCAGTACGCGTGTCCCGTCCTCGACATGGGTCGAGCCCAATAAGATACATATGGGTTACTGGTTGAAATGGGCCCCCACAAGCTACCCACCTAAGCTTTTCCCTTTTTCTAGTGCATCCCACTTAACCCTTTAATCATGTTTAATTACATGTTTCCACTTGGTTAAGTATTCTAATCGTATTTTCTATTGCCACCCAAGGCAACCCACTAGATTACCACATGCCACCCAAGGCACCCACTTAACCCCTCATGTCCCTCTACATGCTAATATGGTTAAGTGTTTCTTAATTAACTAATTAAGATCATGACCTCATAAAGACCTCTCACATTAGACCGTCTTTTATGACTGCTGGATATGCCGGTTGGTTCTGGGCAGACTTCTGTCATCAAAAGGGTCTAACCTCGTGTCTTTACTTTAATCACGTATTTAATTTATGACTAAGACCTCTCACATTGGGCCAATCATTTGTAGCCGCTGGATGGCCGGTCGGTTCCGGGCAGACTTCCGCTACAAAAGGGTCCAACCTCGTGTCTTAGCTGATTAATTACACCTAATTAATCACCCCCATAATTAATTATCCCTAATTAATTACACATTCTTTATAACATGGGTAGACCTAACTCAATAGGTAAATTCCCATGGGGTAGACCTAACTCAATAGGTAAATTCCCACTTATGTTAATTTATTTTTATGGTATGCTTAATCATACCCAATCATACTTTTATTAACATATTTATTAACCCCATCGTTCCCTACGTAAATCGTTCTCATTTCATGACATAATAAAGGGAAGATCCATCACAAATATCATGGGTTTAACCACATCTTAGCATATATCTTTATCGTGGGTTAAGAGGATGTCAACTTGCATATATGAGCATATATTAACCCAACTACATTTAACCCAAACTTGCATATTATCATACACATGACTTGCATAACATGTTGCATATGAGCTTGCATATTATCATACACATATCTTGCATAACATGTTGAACTTGCATATTATCATACACATATCTTGCATAACATGTTGAACTTGCATATAAGCATTCTCATAACTTGCATAACATGTTAAACTTGCATTTAAGCATACACATAACTTGCATAAGCATTCACATACTTGCATAAGCATCCACATACTTGCATAAGCATGCATAACTTGCATATCATGTTAAACTTGCATTTAAGCATATACATAACTTGCATAAACATTCACATACTTGCATAAGCATGCATAACTTGCATATCATGTTAAACTTGCATTTAAGCATATACATAACTTGCATAAACATTCACATACTTGCATAAGCATGCATAACTTGCATATCATGTTAAACTTGTTAAACATGCATAAACCCCCTTATTAAATATGCATAAACCCACTTGTTAAACATGCATAAACAACCTTATTAAACATGCATAAACATAGGAAAACATAGAGTAGCATATCATTACAAATGATTCAAACTCACTAATCCGCATTTAAGACCATAAGTCTCATTATACCCAATCTACTTACTTTAGCAATTGATGTTAAAGTGATAGAAACTCACCAAACCCAAGATTAGCAAACTTATGAAGTGGAATTAGTTGCTAAATATGAAGAAGATGATGATTAGAGGTTGATTAGCTTGCAACTTCCTTCATAAATTAGTGGAGGCTCTTCTCAAGTTTGATTTTGGCGGCATGAGGCCATCATTTCTATTTTTAGTATGGATTAGGGTAGGTTTAGGGTGTATTTATAGATTAGGTGAGTGTTTTAGGCCCTTAGATTAACCCTAGATTAGATTAGGTCCGTTAGATTTAGGAAATCTCTAGAACCCAGCCCTCCAAGCCAGCCTAAAACCCAACCTGGTGCACCCAGGTTCACTGGACGCCGCGCCCAGGTCGACAGGCAAGTCGACCCCCCTGTCGACAGGCCTGTCGACAGCCCTATCGACATGGTTAGGGCGGGAATTTTCCCGCCTGGCCCCGCTGGTTCTATTCTGAAATCTGAATTTGAATTTTTAAATCTGTTTTTAACTTTAAATTTTCTGCAAACTTCTTTGGGCCATAACCGGGCCATACGGACTCCGATTCTCGAAAACTCGGACTCTATTTCGCGTATTTTTCCGAGACGAACGCAATGACGCAGCCCGTTACCCCCAATTCCCTCATCTGAGATTATTTATCCTGTAATTAGTGAATTTTAGTATTAACTAAAATTCGGGGTGTAACATTCTCCCCTCCTTAAAGGATTTCGTCCCCGAAATCTCTAAGCTAAGGAGAATGCATATCCTACCATCCAAACAACCATCTACTCAATCCATCAAACACGGGCATCCATTGTCCTTAAAACAATTTCTAATGATGTATGAGCATATGCAAAAAGTGTGTGTATATGTTCCCTATCTAATGTATGAACATATGCAAACCATGATAGTGCCATGCATCCATTATGTATGCGAGAGAACCCTATCGACACATACAATATCTACATGAGTGCACAATCATTCACCAAAATGCATCATCCATATGATAACACAATCATTATACATCCATAAATATAGCTTCCTACACACAATTTTATGCAATATGCAATATGAAGTGACTGAGCCGATCTAGTGCCTAGAGTGTGTGTATATGCATCCACGAGCAACCACTAGCAAACACTTGCATCCACTTGCATCCATCAACCATAACATGTCTCAAACACATGTTTCAACCATAGGTTTACCCTATCTAAAGGTCAAACAGTACTAACGAGAGGACATACTAGAGATAAGATAAGTACTAGACAACGATAGAGGAGAAAGTAAAGACATACCCTCAAAAAGAAATGGGTACAATGAACGCATCTTCGCTTCCGTCTCCCAAGTTGCGTTGCTCTCGTCTTCTCCCCATTGTACTTTGACTAGTTGAACCTCTCGATTCCTCAATTTCCTAGTCTCTGACCCAAGGATGCGAGTAGGAGCTCGTCGAATAGTCGCATCACGCTCTACTTCCACTTCTTTAAGCAAGCTCGGCTCTACCACCTTTGCGGTCTCATGTAAGCACTTCCTCAAATGGGACACATGGAATACATCATGTACACCACTAAGTCTGTCGGGCAACTCCACTCTATATACCATCCGTCCGATCCTTTCCTTAATAGGAAACGGCCCCACGAACCTTGGTGCTAACTTCCCAACAGATCCAAAGCGAACCACATTTCGCAATGGAGACACTTTGACAAAGACCATGTCCCCAACTTCAAACTCAAGATCCGTCCTCCTCTTGTCCGCATAAGATTTTTGCCTATTCTGCGCTGCTTTCATCCTTCTTCGGATCAAGTCAATCTTCTCAGAAGTCTCCCTAACCATATCAGGCCCAAGCAAGATCTTATCCGTAGATTCCCACCAACATGCAGGTGATCGACAAGGCCTTCCATAAAGAGCTTCGAAAGGAGCCATACCGATACTGGACTGAAAGCTATTATTATATGCGAACTCCACCAATGGAAGATGCTCTTCCCATGTACCTCCAAAATCTAAGATACAAAGCCTCAAAAGGTCTTCTAGAACACGATTCACCCTCTCAGTCTGGCCGTCCGTCTGAGGATGATATGCGGTGCTCAGACACAATTGAGTCCCCACTGCTTCTTGCAAACTTCTCCAAAACTCGCTAGTGAAGATAGGATCTCGATCACTTACTATGCTAGAGGGTACCTGTAACACCCCACCTCCGCTAGGGTCACTCTTTCGGGGGCACTAGCTTCTGGGGGGCGTTAGAACTGGGTAAGTATGCATAATGATATATCAAGGCAGAACAAGAACATAAATATATATATATATAAAACAGAGTAAGTGAGAATAAAACAGCGGAATATCTCAAACCATCTCAAAACAAGTCTTAGTACATCATAAAGTCAACTGCCAAAATAAACATGTCTAGTACATCATAAACAGAAATACTGTAATACATAGTGCTATCCCCAAAATAAAGATGATAAACCATAGCGAGCTCAATGTCCAGACATACATGAGCTATCCAGCGAACAAGCAAGCGATCCAAGCTAAGCACCACTGTTCCCTCCCTGAGAACCTGGGGGGGGGGGGAAACGGAAGAAAAGAAGCGAAAGAAAACAGGTCAGTCAAAAAGACTGGTAAGCCCTACTACGATCAGTCTATAAACTAATAAAGTTAACATCATGATGGAAACTGAGATGAACATACTGGTAATAGATAAAGGTGTCATCACATAAAGAAGATTAAGCTTTGCACCACAGTGTACTAGCAAACTAACATAACAGGTATTGATCCCTCAGCCCAAACTTTGGCCCAATTACACGAGGTGACCTTAATACAAGGTCCAGCCCAACGGTCTAGTCGATCGGCCCCCTATAAACCTAACACGTCAAGTGTTGGTGTCCATACGGCCCACATATTGTTGTAGTCAGACTGTGCTGGGTCCACCTTCGGGTGTATCAAGCCCTCGGGTGTCAACCCCAGACACCTAAGTAATAATGCACAGTCTAAACCTACTGGTACCCGTGCCTCGAGTTTGTCCAACACCGGACTACGTGCACGTCCGTAGCCCGCCTGGACCCGCACCGCTGTACCACTCAGCCGTCGTTTTGGTCGCTTACATCAGTCCAGTAATCGTGCCCCGCCCTAGCCTAGCCTCTAGGGTTGTGAATGATACCAAACTGGGATTACTGCTGGAACAGACCACGTTGCTAGGGTTTTCTAAGAGGGTTAAGTGTGGTTTTAACCCCTCACTAATCATGGATTAAATTAGTTAAGTGTAACCAACAGTTCACCACTTAACCCCATTTAATCCCTCGTATCCCCAAAATTGGTTAAGTATTAGTGGGCCATGACTTAACCCTAATCATGAGGCATTAATTAATTTAATTGTGCCTTAACCTCTCACATTAGACTTTGTTGCGGTTACTAGTTAAGCCGGGCGGGTCCGGGTAGCTTTACACCACAACTTGGTCTAACCTCGGGTCCAAGGTACACATGACCAACTTCTCACATTGGGTCCTATTGTTTGTAGCCACTAGTTAAGCCGGTCGGTTCCGGGTAGGTTTATGCTACAAACTCAACCCAACCTCGAGTTGGCCACACTTATGTTTTCTAAGTGTCATGTCCACTTTAATTTCAAAACATGATTACAAGTTTAACAAATACTTGGGTAGACCTAACTTAATAGGTAAATTCCCAAGGGGTAGACCTAACTTAATAGGTAAATTCCCAATCTTCCATTTTCATGTATTTTAAGTTTTACCCAAAACCCCCCAACGTCATTCTATCGCTTACATATTCGTCATAACGCATAAAGGATAGAAAGAGGGAACTTGGCACAACATACATGATAAATCTTACATATCATACTAAACATGCATAACATGTTAGACTTGCATAACTTAGCATAGTGAACTTGCATAAAACATGCATAACTTATTAGACTTGCAAATCATGGCATAGTGAACTTGCATAAACATGCATAACTTATCAAACATGTGTAACATAGCATAATGAACTCGCATAAGCATGCATAACTTATTAAACATGCATAACATATTAACTTTAGAGTTTCTAAAATGAAGGTAAGAGGGCTTACAAATATTATGAAGACTCAAATCTATTAATAACGATTGAGAAGCCCTTTATGCAAGCATATAAAAACCCAAAACAAAGCTCCAATTAACAAAAATCCCAAAAACTCTAGCTTAGCAATTAAAACTTGCAACTTGATGATGTATGCAAGCTAATGATCATTCATACAACTTAGAAATGCTTGTATGAACATCATAATCTTCATAGGAATGATTTATGAAGAGGTTGGAGGCTAGGGTTTTTAAGTGGAGGCCATTTGAGAATTCAATTTGACATAGTTTGGTTGCTAGAATGAATAATGGGGTTTTAGGGTAGGATTAGGGGCTTATTTATAGAAGATTAGAGTGTTTTTAGCCCTAGGATTAACCCTAGGTTAGTTTAGGTCCGTCAGATTTAGGAATTCTCTAGAACCAAGCCACAAGACCAAGCCCAAATCACAAATGGTGCGCCAGGCAAAACTGCCCGGCCACCCCGTGTCGACAGGGCTGTCGACAGGGCAGTCGACACCCTTAGACCCCTGTCGACATGCCTGTCGACATGGGGGTCTGGGCGGGAGTTTTCCCGCCTGACGCCAGTTAGCCCTAATCCTTGTTTTTAATTTAAATTTTAAATCTGTTTTTAACATGGAAATTTCTGAAAACTTCAATGGGCCTTAACTGGGTCATACGGACTCCGATTTTCGAAAACTCGGACTCTATTTCCCGTATTTTTCCGAGACGAACGCAATGGCATAGTCCGTTTCCCTTGATTCAGATTTTTGAATTAAATTCTGCCTCGATTTATGTTATAACAGGTTATTAAAAATACGGGTTGTTACATTCTCCCCTCCTTAAAGGATTTCGTCCCCGAAATCTTTAAGTTAGGAAGAACGTATCCTACCATCCAATTATCCATCTACTCAAAGCATCATCCACGAGCAATCATTGTCCTTAAAAGATTCTAAATGCTGTATGAACATATGCAAAAGTGTGTGTATATGTACTTATCTAATGCAAAAATCAGTGCAAAATATGTTAGTGAAATGTATCCATATGTATGCAAGTCCCTAACATAATGTATAATATCTACATGCGTGCTCAATCATACATCCATATGCAACATCCATGTGATGGCATACAAATTTCATCCAAGAATAAGCATAAACACTCATGCATATGCAATATGAGGAGTGTGTGAGCCGATCTAGTGCCTAATGTGTATCATGCATCCACGAGTAACCACTTGCAAACACTTGCAACTACTTGCAACCATCAATCATAACATGTCTCAAACACATGTTTCATCCAAAGGGTTTCTACCTAAGGTTCTCATGACAAGATTAGCACGAAAACATGGATAGCAAAGAGGAAGATATGCTAACAAAGGAAAGAGATTGAGAGTGTACCCTCAAAAAGGAATGGATAAAGCCCACACATCTTCTCCTCGGTTTCCCAAGTTGCGTCTTCTTCGGCTTCACCCCATTGAACCTTCACCAGCTTGACCTCTCGATTCCTTAGCTTCTTGGTCTCTGTCCCCAAGATACGAATCGGAGCTCTCCTCAAAGTTGCCTCTTTCTCTACTTCCACGTCTTCAAGAATGCTAGGTTCAACCACCTCAGCTGACTCATGTAGGCACTTTCGGAGATGCGAGACGTGAAAGACATTATGCACTCCGGACAGCTTCTCGGGCAATTGCACTTTATAAGCCATCTTCCCAATTCTCTCTATGATAGGGAAGGGTCCAACAAATCTCGGTGCTAACTTCCCAACAGCTCCAAATCGGACAACATTCCGCAAAGGAGAAACCTTTACGAAAACCATATCCCCAACATCAAACTCCAAATCGGATCTTCGCTTATCAGCATAGGATTTCTGTCGGTCTTGGGCCGCTTTCATCCGTCTTCTAATCAACTCGACCTTTTCGGATGTATCTCTGATCATGTCAGGCCCAAGTATGAGCTTCTCTGTAGTCTCCCACCAACATGTAGGCGACTTGCACGGTCTCCCATATAAAGCCTCAAATGGTGCCATCCCTATGCTTGCCTGATAACTGTTATTATATGCAAACTCAACAAGAGGAAGATGGTCTTCCCAAGTACCACCAAAATCCAGAATGCAAAGCCTCAACAAGTCCTCAAGTACCCTATTCACCCTTTCTGTCTGACCGTCCGTTTGTGGGTGATAAGCCGTACTCAGGTTCAACCTCGTGCCCATAGCTTCCTGCAAACTGTTCCAGAACTGACTAGTAAAGATGGGGTCTCGGTCACTGACTATGCTGGAAGGGACTCCATGTAGTCGTACTATCTCACGAAGATATACTGATGCTAGTCCAGATGCGGTCCTTTTGCTCTTCACCGGAATGAAATGAGCACTCTTTGTAAGCCTATCTACAATGACCCAAATGCTCGTATTCCCTTTCCTTGACCTTGGAAGCCCATCAATAAAGTCCATAGAAATACTTTCCCACTTCCATAGCGGGACCTCTAGAGGATGCAATAGCCCACCGGGCTTCTTCGACTCGGCTTTTACTCTCTGACAAACAACACATCTAGAGACAAACTCTGCCACTTCCTTCTTCATTCCAGGCCAAAAGAAAATGTGCTTCATATCCTTATACATCTTGTCTCCACCCGGATGTATAGTCAACTTGGAGCGATGTGCTTCCTCAATAACTTTCCTCACCAAGTCTTCCACCATCGGAACACAAAGCCTTCCGTCTCTCCTCAGCCAACCCTTATCATCTATAGAATATCGAGCAAGGTGACTAGATGTCTCCCCTCGAATCAGCTTATCCATGATCTCAGTTATCTGAGGGTCTTCCTTCTGCGAAGCCCCAACTTGATCCAGAAGGGTAGGCCTGAGCTCAAGAGATGCTAAAGAGCCGGTCATCGACTCAACTGTCAAAGAAAAATCAAAGGTTGCCAAGAACTCTAAATTCTTCATCTCAACAAATAGAGGACTTAGTGTCAACCTTTTTCTACTCAACGCATCCGCTACAACATTCCCCTTGCCAGGGGTATAGGCTATATCAAAATCATAGGACGCCAAGAATTCCATCCATCTTTGCTGCCTCAAGTTCAGATCCTTCTGCGAAAAGAGATACTTCAAAGACTTATGATCAGTATACAGCTCAAATCTCTCTCCCAGAAGATAATGACGCCAAGCCTTGAGTGCATATACTATTGCTGCCAGCTCTAGATCATGAGTGGGATAATTCTTCTCATGCACCTTAAGTTGCCTTCCACCAAAACATATAGCTCTGCCCTCTTGCATCAGAACGGCGCCCAATCCCGTGCCACAAGCATCAGTGTACACGGTAAACATCTTACCACCATCGGGTAAAGCTAGAACTGGTGCTGAGGTAAGGGCTCTCTTGAGTCTCTGAAAAGCAAGCTCACAGTCCATATCCCAAGAAAAAACTAAGTTCTTCTTCGTCAACTTAGTAAGAGGAGCGGATATCTTCGCGAAGTCCTTGATGAACTTCCGGTAAAAACCCGCAAGACCTAGAAAACTTCTCACCTCGGTTGCATTCCTTGGAGTCTTCCAATCCTGAACTGCAACCACCTTAGCGGGATCCACCGCTAAGCCTTGCTTGGATACGATATGCCCAAGGAATCTAACTTCCCTTCTCCAAAAGTGACACTTGGAGAACTTGGCCTTTAACTGATGCGCTCTAAGCGTATCCATCACCTCTACAAGATGCCTCGCGTGCTCTTCTTCATCCTTGGAGAAGATCATAATATCATCCACAAAGACCACGACAAACATGTTCAAGAACTCTCGAAACACCCTACTCATCAAGTCCACGAAATACGCGGGTGCATTCGTCAAACCGAACGGCATAACAAGCCATTCAAAGAATCCATCTGGAGTTCTGAATGCAGTCTTGTCTATACTATCTTCAGCCACTCTGAGCTGATGAAATCCAGTAGCAAGATCAAGCTGAGAGAAAACAGAAGCACCAACAAGCTGGTCAAAGAGATCATCGATCCTCGGTAACGGGTGTCTGTTCTTCTTAGTCAGCTTATTCAATTCTCTATAGTCCACACAGAGTCGCAGAGAACCATCTGCCTTAGTAGCAAACACCACAGGCGCTCCCCATTCGGATATACTTCGTCTGATGAAGTTCTTCTCAAGTAACTCCTTTACTTGCTTGCTGAGCTCCCGTCTCTCACGCGGAGCCATGTGCCGAACGGGCAAAGAAACAGGCTTAGCATTATCCACCAGATAAATGCGGAAATCAATCTCTCGTTTAGGGGGCAACCCCTTAACTTCTTCAAAAACATCTGGATAATCTCGGACCACCCTTACAGACTGAAGGGTTTCCTCTGACGAGTCGAGAGATTCAAGATAGCACAACATGACGGGATCCTTCGGATTGCATGAAATCTCTAAGGTGTTGCCAAGGCGATTCACAAGCCTCACAACCCTATGCTCACAATCAAGAATGGCTCCATATCTGGACAGCCAATCCATGCCCAATATCAATCTGTATCCCCTGAAACCAAGAACATACGCACTACACAAGAACTCTACACTGAGTATAGAGATCCTTAGATCCTCACATATCATAGATAGATAAGCAGAACCCCCAATGGGATTCGAAACACAAACGGGATCATCCACTAAGCTAGTACTAAGGTGCAAACTATCAACAAGATCAGATGAAATAAAGCTATGTGATGCACCAGAATCAAACAAGGTACGAACTGGAAGATCGGAAACATAAACAAGGTTCTCAACAGAAACACTACCTCGATCGGGAACTGGAGCGGTATTGAGAGCATGAACTTGCCCTCCTGAAGGTCCAGCCTGTCCTTTCTTCTTCGGGCATTCCTTGCTGAAGTGTCCAGTCTCACCACAGGAAAAACATCCACCACTAAGCTTCCTTTTCTTCTTCCTACAATCCTTAGCAAAGTGTCCAGGCGCACCACAGTAATTGCACTTTCCCTTGCCTTTGTTGTTGTTCCCCTTCTTGTTCTTGCCCTGATTCCCTTGACTGCCTTGACCACCTTGATTGCCTTTACCTTGAGAATCAGCCTTCTTTGCTTGAGTATCACTCGACTTGACCTCTTTCTTTCCATCTCCCTGAAGTAGAGCCATATCGACCAAACTCTCAAAAGTAGCCCCATGCGGAATATGTGACATCGCCAAGCCCTGCAGCGGCTCATTCAATCCTCTAGCAAATCGAAGAGCCTTCTTCTCAGGAGTGTTCACCATATCCAAACCAAAACGGGCCAGCTGATTAAACTTGTTCACATACTCCTTAACAGACATATCACCTTGCTTTAATGCAATGAACTTCTCCATCTGTAAATTTGCCTCAGCAGAAGACAGAAACTTGGCCACAAATCTAGCCCTTAAATCGGCCCAAGTCTCGACGGGCCTCGTCCCATTGGTGACTTCCCACCAATAGGCTGCTTCGTCCTTCAAAAGCCACACTGTCAATAAGATCTTCCTTTCGTCATCAATCCGAAAGATAGCAAATAAGTCCTCAGTGTCTTTCAGCCAATTCCTAGCTTCAACAAAAGATTCCGTGCCTAGGAAATTCTTGCCTCCCATCGCCTTGAAGTCTTTACAAACCTTCGTGAACTCCACCTGAGGATGCTGAGGGGGAGGAGGAGGAAGAGGAGCCTCAGCAACTGGAGGAGGAGGAACATTAGCAACGGGAGGAGGAACAGGAACCACCGGAGGAGGGACATTAGGGGGAGGATTCTCAACTACAGGAGGAGGAGTGGGAGTAGGGTTTGCGGGGCCAGCTGCCGCCCTAGCTTCTAGAAGTCTCCTATACCAGAGTGGTACGTTTGCTCCATCGGGGATGGCAAGATCCTCAGCCATACTGAAACGAAGGATAAGATAAGATTAGGTCAAGGGAACGAAGGATAACGCTAATGGCTTTTTGGGGAATAGCCTTTTAAAATACTAGACTTTTCTTTGGAAAATACTTTATACTTGTTTTGAAAATAGTTTTTCAAAAGTCTTTTAAAAACTTTTTGTTCTTTCTTGTAAACCATATGCTCTGATACCAAATTTGTAACACCCCACCTCCGCTAGGGTCACTCTTTCGGGGGCACTGGCTTCTGGGGGGCGTTAGAACTGGGTAAGTATGCATAATGATATATCAAGGCAGAACAAGAACATAAATATATATATATAAAACAGAGTAAGTGAGAATAAAACAGCGGAATATCTCAAACCATCTCAAAACAAGTCTTAGTACATCATAAAGTCAACTGCCAAAATAAACATGTCTAGTACATCATAAACAGAAATACTGTAATACATAGTGCTATCCCCAAAATAAAGATGATAAACCATAGCGAGCTCAATGTCCAGACATACATGAGCTATCCAGCGAACAAGCAAGCGATCCAAGCTAAGCACCACTGTTCCCTCCCTGAGAAGCTGGGGGGGGGGGGAAACGGAAGAAAAGAAGCGAAAGAAAACAGGTCAGTCAAAAAGACTGGTAAGCCCTACTACGATCAGTCTATAAACTAATAAAGTTAACATCATGATGGAAACTGAGATGAACATACTGGCAATAGATAAAGGTGTCATCACATAAAGAAGATTAAGCTTTGCACCACAGTGTACTAGCAAACTAACATAACAGGTATTGATCCCTCAGCCCAAACTTTGGCCCAATTACACGAGGTGACCTTAATACAAGGTCCAGCCCAACGGTCTAGTCGATCGGCCCCCTATAAACCTAACACGTCAAGTGTTGGTGTCCATACGGCCCACATATTGTTGTAGTCAGACTGTGCTGGGTCCACCTTCGGGTGTATCAAGCCCTCGGGTGTCAACCCCAGACACCTAAGTAATAATGCACAGTCTAAACCTACTGGTACCCGTGCCTCGAGTTTGTCCAACACCGGACTACGTGCACGTCCGTAGCCCGCCTGGACCCGCACCGCTGTACCACTCAGCCGTCGTTTTGGTCGCTTACATCAGTCCAGTAATCGTGCCCCGCCCTAGCCTAGCCTCTAGGGTTGTGAATGATACCAAACTGGGATTACTGCTGGAACAGACCACGTTGCTAGGGTTTTCTAAGAGGGTTAAGTGTGGTTTTAACCCCTCACTAATCATGGATTAAATTAGTTAAGTGTAACCAACAGTTCACCACTTAACCCCATTTAATCCCTCGTATCCCCAAAATTGGTTAAGTATTAGTGGGCCATGACTTAACCCTAATCATGAGGCATTAATTAATTTAATTGTGCCTTAACCTCTCACATTAGACTTTGTTGCGGTTACTAGTTAAGCCGGGCGGGTCCGGGTAGCTTTACACCACAACTTGGTCTAACCTCGGGTCCAAGGTACACATGACCAACTTCTCACATTGGGTCCTATTGTTTGTAGCCACTAGTTAAGCCGGTCGGTTCCGGGTAGGTTTATGCTACAAACTCAACCCAACCTCGAGTTGGCCACACTTATGTTTTCTAAGTGTCATGTCCACTTTAATTTCAAAACATGATTACAAGTTTAACAAATACTTGGGTAGACCTAACTTAATAGGTAAATTCCCAAGGGGTAGACCTAACTTAATAGGTAAATTCCCAATCTTCCATTTTCATGTATTTTAAGTTTTACCCAAAACCCCCCAACGTCATTCTATCGCTTACATATTCGTCATAACGCATAAAGGATAGAAAGAGGGAACTTGGCACAACATACATGATAAATCTTACATATCATACTAAACATGCATAACATGTTAGACTTGCATAACTTAGCATAGTGAACTTGCATAAAACATGCATAACTTATTAGACTTGCAAATCATGGCATAGTGAACTTG
The DNA here is from genome assembly GCA_030737875.1 of Allium sativum. Lineage (NCBI taxonomy): Eukaryota > Viridiplantae > Streptophyta > Magnoliopsida > Asparagales > Amaryllidaceae > Allium > Allium sativum. Next base: position 843,863,124 of record CM060926.1, read on the forward strand.
CATAAACATGCATAACTTATCAAACATGTGTAACATAGCATAATGAACTCGCATAAGCATGCATAACTTATTAAACATGCATAACATATTAACTTTAGAGTTTCTAAAATGAAGGTAAGAGGGCTTACAAATATTATGAAGACTCAAATCTATTAATAAAGATTGAGAAGCCCTTTATGCAAGCATATAAAAACCCAAAACAAAGCTCCAATTAACAAAAATCCCAAAAACTCTAGCTTAGCAATTAAAACTTGCAACTTGATGATGTATGCAAGCTAATGATCATTCATACAACTTAGAAATGCTTGTATGAACATCATAATCTTCATAGGAATGATTTATGAAGAGGTTGGAGGCTAGGGTTTTTAAGTGGAGGCCATTTGAGAATTCAATTTGACATAGTTTGGTTGCTAGAATGAATAATGGTGTTTTAGGGTAGGATTAGGGGCTTATTTATAGAAGATTAGAGTGTTTTTAGCCCTAGGATTAACCCTAGGTTAGTTTGGGTCCGTCAGATTTAGGAATTCTCTAGAACCAAGCCACAAGACCAAGCCCAAATCACAAATGGTGCGCCAGGCAAAACTGCCCGGCCACCCCGTGTCGACAGGGCAGTCGACACCCTTAGACCCCTGTCGACATGCCTGTCGACATGGGGGTCTGGGCGGGAGTTTTCCCGCCTGACGCCAGTTAGCCCTAATCCTTGTTTTTAATTTAAATTTTAAATCTGTTTTTAACATGGAAATTTCTGAAAACTTCAATGGGCCTTAACTGGGTCATACGGACTCCGATTTTCGAAAACTCAGACTCTATTTCGCGTATTTTTCCGAGACGAACGCAATGGCATAGCCTGTTTCCCTTGATTCAGATTTTTGAATTAAATTCTGCCTCGATTTATGTTATAACAGGTAATTAAAAATACGGGTTGTTACAGTACCCCATGTAATCGAACTATCTCTCGAAGATATACTAAAGCTAGCCATGGAGCAGTCCTCTTGCTCTTTACAGGTATGAAATGGGCGCTCTTAGTAAGTCTGTCTACCACCACCCAAATTCCCGTATTACCCTTTCTCGATCTGGGTAACCCGTCAATAAAATCCATCGAGACACTGTCCCACTTCCATTGCGGAACTTCCAATGGGTGAAGCAACCCACCTGGTTTCCTTTGCTCCGCCTTTACTTGCTGGCACACCAAGCATCGAGCGACATACTCGGCCACATCTTTCTTCATACCGGCCCAGAGGAAAACCCTCTTCATGTCTTGGTACATCTTGTCCCCACCGGGATGAATGGTCATCCTAGAACGGTGTGCATCATCAAGAATAACCTTCCTCAAACCCTCGTCTTGCGGTACACAAAGTCTACCGTCCCTACGCAAGCACCCCCTATCGTCTAGGGTGTACCTACTCAAATGGCTGGACGATTCCCCCTTATGAGCTTCTCCACCAACTCAACCAACTGTGGGTCGTCCTTCTGTGCTTCTCCAATCCGCCCCAAAAGAGTAGGTCTAACTTCCAAGGAAGCTAGCAAACCGGGTACATAATCAATGGAAGGTCTGAAATCAAACATCGAGATAAATTCCAAGCTTCGTTGTTCCACGAACAATGGACTCAAGGACAACCTTTTTCTGCTCAAGGCGTCCGCCACCACGTTACCCTTGCCAGGGGTATACGCTATCTCGAAATCATAGGATGCTAAGAATTCCATCCACCTTTGCTGTCTCAGATTCAAATCCTTCTGAGAAAACAAGTACTTCAATGATTTGTGGTCAGTGAACAATTCGAATCTCTCACCAAGAAGATAATGGCGCCACATCTTAAGCGCAAAAACAATAGCGGCCAACTCTAGATCATGGGTAGGGTAATTTTTCTCATGCACTCTCAACTGCCTTCCACCATAGGCTATCACCCTTCCCTCTTGCATTAAGACTGCGCCTAGTCCTGTCCCACAAGCATCGGTATAAACAACAAATGGCTTGCTCCCATCTGGCAACACTAAAACTGGAGCAGTGGTTAAAGCTCTCTTTAACCGTCGGAACGCATCATCACAATCTACGTCCCATGTGAAAACAAGATTCTTCTTCGTTAAGCGGGTTAATGGGGCTGATATCTTCGCGAAGTCTTTAATAAACTTCCTATAATAACCCGCCAACCCCAAGAAACTTCTTACTTCGGTAGCATTCTTCGGAACCTTCCAATCCTGAATTGATACTACCTTCGCGGGATCCACAGCTATCCCTTCCTTGGAGACCACGTGCCCCAAGAACCGCACCTCCTTCCTCCAGAAGTGACATTTAGAGAATTTAGCCTTAAGGCTATGTGCTCGAAGAGTCTTCAATACCTCCCCAAGATGTAGGGCATGCTCTTCTTCACTCTTAGAAAATACTAAGATATCATCTACAAAGACCACCACGAATTTATTAAGGAACTCCCTGGACACCCTACTCATCAAATCAACAAAGTATGCAGGGGCGTTCGTCAACCCAAATGGCATCACCAGCCACTCATAGAAACCATCCGGAGTCCTAAAGGCAGTCTTGTCTATGCTATCCTCAGCCACCCTCAACTGATGAAACCCCGTGGCTAAGTCCAACTGAGAAAATACTGAAGCGCCAACCAACTGATCGAAAAGATCATCAATCCTCGGTAATGGGTGTCTGTTCTTCTTTGTGAGCTTGTTGAGTTCTCTATAGTCTACTCAAAGTCTGAGGGACCCATCCGCCTTTGTAGCAAATACTACTGGAGCACCCCACTCCGATATACTTCGTCTTATGAACCCCTTCTCAAGCAACTCCCCTACTTGCTTATGGAGTTCCCTCCTCTCACGAGGAGCCATGTGGCGCACTGGTAAAGAAACAGGTTTAGCATTATCCACCAGATATATTCGGAAGTCAATCTCCCGCTTCGGAGGTAAGCCCTTCACCTCCTCAAACACATCCGGATATTCCCGGACTACTCTAACAGATTGCAAACTCTCGACCGAAGCGTCAAGCGATTCAAGATAACTTAGCATAACAGAATCCATGGGATTACAAGAGATCTCGAGAGTGTTACCCAAGCGGGTCATGAGCCTAACAACTCTCCTTTCGCAATCAAGAACGGCACCATTACTGGATAACCAGTCCATGCCCAAAATCAACCCATAGCCCGTGAAGCCCAAAACAAAAGCATCACATCTAAACTCAATGCTAAGTATAGAAATCTTCAAACCCAAACATATCATGGACAAATAAGTGGAGCCCCCAATTGGGTTTGAAACAACCAAGGGATCATCTACCAGACTGGTGTCTAAGTGCAGTGACTCAACTAATGATGATGAGATAAACGAATGCGATGCGCCTGAATCAAACAATGTTCGGACAGGATGATCAAATAGAAAAACCAGACTTTCAACGGAAATAGTTCTACCTCTTTCCTGAATTGGTGGAACCGCGAGAGCCTGTACTTGCCCCCTAGCCTGACCCGGTGCCATAAGAGCTTGCACCTGTCCTCCTGAGGTAGACCCCGTCCTTTGCCCCTTCTTAGGGCAATCCTTCACTAAATGCCCTGCTTCGCCACAGTGGAAGCAGCCAGTCTTCTTCTTCTTGCGACAATCCTTGCTTAGGTGGCCAGGTGTCCCACAATTGAAACACTTCTTCTTCTTGCCCTTGCCACCGTTGCCTTTCCCACCTTTGTTTTGTTGTTGTTGCTGAGGTCTCTTTTGATCTCCCTTCTTCTCGGGTGCCTTACTAGCATTGGGACCCTTCTCTTCTTCATGCATGAGTGCCATGTCAACTAGCTTCTCGAAGGTGGCCCCCATAGGGATATGAGTCATAGCCAGCCCATGCATCGGTTCATTCAAGCCTTTCACGAACCTCAAAGCCTTCTTCTCCGGTGTATTCACCATGTCTAGGCCAAACCTTGCCAATTGATTAAACTTGTTGACATATTCCTTCACCGAGAGATTTCCTTGCTTTAGAGTCAAGAATCTTTCCATATACAAGTTTTCCTCCGCCCTTGAGAGAAACTTTGCCACAAATCTTTGCCTAAAATCCGCCCAAGAGTCAACGGGGCGTTCTCCATTAGTGACCTCCCACCAGAATGAGGCCTCTCCTTTCATTAACCAAGCAGCTAACTTGACTTTCTTTCCTTCTTCCATCTCAAAGATATCTATCAACTCTTCCACCTCCTTAAGCCAATCTCTAGCCTCCACAAAAGTTTCAGATCCTTGAAAAGGTTTCCCTCCCATAGCTTTGAATTCCTTGCAAGTCTTAGCAAAAGTATCCGTGCGAGGAGGAGGGGGAGGAGGAAGATCGGGTGCTACGGTTGGTGGAGGAACATTTGCTGGACCCGCAGTGGTGGCCCTAGCCTCCATCAATCTCCTATACCGTACTGGTACCGTCACACCCTCCGGAAAGTTAAGATCCTCAGCCATGCTGAAACGAAAAAAGGAAGGATTCAAAACGGAGAATTCGAAGGATATAGATATGGCTATTGGGGATTATGCTTTTCTTTCAAAAACTTTTCTCTTAAAAGACATGTCTTTGAAAATATTTCTCCCAAAAATGTTTTAGAAAAATAGCTTTCTAAAAATTTTATCTGTTCCGGTAACCTGGCTCTGATACCACGTGTAACACCCCACGCCCGCTATGGTCACTCTCTAAGGGAATGTCATAGCATCGGTGGAGTATTTTAGTGAATATAGAACAGAAAAATTACAACAAGACAGATATAAATAGTACTTGAAATTTAAAACATCATCTCATAACAGCGGAAGTAAACATGTCTGGTTACATCATAAAACCACAATAAAAGTCAAGTACAATATCCATCAAAATAAAGAAGTACATAATCCCACTCTCTCATACAATAGCCAAGACAAAAGAAAAGATAACTGGGTAACTGGAGCTTTACATCTATCCAAGCTCCTAAAGACTGGAACAGCAATCCGATCAAGCTCCGCTACTGCTAGGATCCACCGTAGGACCTGAGGGTTGGGAAAAAGATAGAAACAACGGGGTCAGACATAAGTCTGAGCGAGTCCTATAACTTTAACAATACAATCATTAAGGTAACCAGAGAAGACATAAACTTGACCTACGGTAATGTCTGGGGATGAATGGCTACACTAAGCAGCTTGGTAGACTTAGGGTAAACTAAGATAACTGTAAAGACGTATCTACCCACCCAAGGATAGTTACTAACTACACCACACCAGTCATTCCTACTTAAAGGTTGATCCCACCCAAGGACTTAAAAGAAAGATATAACTAGTAGTTTCATGTACCCCTAGCTGACCACATAGGTGCCGTCTGCCCCTATCTCCACTAGGTGTACCCCACTACTCCCCAAGCGATCGGCTCCCTACCGTAGATACTCGTGCTGGTCCCACAGTGGGGTGTATCACTCCCCTAAAGTGGCAACCCAATACTATCAACGGTGCACGGCTTATACCTACACGATGCAACAACGGCTTATCTACCAGCCCGGGCCCACACACGCATATGAAACCCGTTGGACTTGCGTTGCCACCGCTAGCCCGTTTTGGCCTCTTATAATCAAGCCCAGTACGCGTGTCCCGTCCTCGACATGGGTCGAGCCCAATAAGATACATATGGGTTACTGGTTGAAATGGGCCCCCACAAGCTACCCACCTAAGCTTGTCCCTTTTTCTAGTGCATCCCACTTAACCCTTTAATCATGTTTAATTACATGTTTCCACTTGGTTAAGTATTCTAATCGTATTTTCTATTGCCACCCAAGGCAACCCACTAGATTACCACATGCCACCCAAGGCACCCACTTAACCCCTCATGTCCCTCTACATGCTAATATGGTTAAGTGTTTCTTAATTAATTAATTAAGATCATGACCTCATAAAGACCTCTCACATTAGACCGTCTTTTATGACTGCTGGATATGCCGGTTGGTTCTGGGCAGACTTCTGTCATCAAAAGGGTCTAACCTCGTGTCTTTACTTTAATCACGTATTTAATTTATGACTAAGACCTCTCACATTGGGCCAATCATTTGTAGCCGCTGGATGGCCGGTCGGTTCCGGGCAGACTTCCGCTACAAAAGGGTCCAACCTCGTGTCTTAGCTGATTAATTACACCTAATTAATCACCCCCATAATTAATTATCCCTAATTAATTACACATTCTTTATAACATGGGTAGACCTAACTCAATAGGTAAATTCCCATGGGGTAGACCTAACTCAATAGGTAAATTCCCACTTATGTTAATTTATTTTTATGGTATGCTTAATCATACCCAATCATACTTTTATTAACATATTTATTAACCCCATCGTTCCCCACGTAAATCGTTCTCATTTCATGACATAATAAAGGGAAGATCCATCACAAATATCATGGGTTTAACCACATCTTAGCATATATCTTTATCGTGGGTTAAGAGGATGTCAACTTGCATATATGAGCATATATTAACCCAACTACATTTAACCCAAACTTGCATATTATCATACACATGACTTGCATAACATGTTGCATATGAGCTTGCATATTATCATACACATATCTTGCATAACATGTTGAACTTGCATATTATCATACACATATCTTGCATAACATGTTGAACTTGCATATAAGCATTCTCATAACTTGCATAACATGTTAAACTTGCATTTAAGCATACACATAACTTGCATAAGCATTCACATACTTGCATAAGCATCCACATACTTGCATAAGCATGCATAACTTGCATATCATGTTAAACTTGCATTTAAGCATATACATAACTTGCATAAACATTCACATACTTGCATAAGCATGCATAACTTGCATATCATGTTAAACTTGCATTTAAGCATATACATAACTTGCATAAACATTCACATACTTGCATAAGCATGCATAACTTGCATATCATGTTAAACTTGTTAAACATGCATAAACCCACTTATTAAATATGCATAAACCCACTTGTTAAACATGCATAAACCAACTTATTAAACATGCATAAACATAGGAAAACATAGAGTAGCATATCATTACAAATGATTCAAACTCACTAATCCGCATTTAAGACCATAAGTCTCATTATACCCAATCTACTTACTTTAGCAATTGATGTTAAAGTGATAGAAACTCACCAAACCCAAAATTAGCAAACTTATGAAGTGGAATTAGTTGCTAAATATGAAGAAGATGATGATTAGAGGTTGATTAGCTTGCAACTTCCTTCATAAATTAGTGGAGGCTCTTCTCAAGTTTGATTTTGGCGGCATGAGGCCATCATTTCTATTTTTAGTATGGATTAGGGTAGGTTTAGGGTGTATTTATAGATTAGGTGAGTGTTTTAGGCCCTTAGATTAACCCTAGATTAGATTAGGTCCGTTAGATTTAGGAAATCTCTAGAACCCAGCCCTCCAAGCCAGCCTAAAACCCAACCTGGTGCACCCAGGTTCACTGGACGCCGCGCCCAGGTCGAAAGGCAAGTCGACCCCCCTGTCGACAGGCCTGTCGACAGCCCTGTCGACAGCCTTGTCGACATGGTTAGAGCGGGAATTTTCCCGCCTGGCCCCGCTGGTTCTATTCTGAAATCTGAATTTGAATTTTTAAATCTGTTTTTAACTTTAAATTTTCTGCAAACTTCTTTGGGCCATAACCGGGCCATACGGACTCCGATTCTCGAAAACTCGGACTCTATTTCGCGTATTTTTCCGAGACGAACGCAATGACGCAGCCCGTTACCCCCAATTCCCTCATCTGAGATTATTTATCCTGTAATTAGTGAATTTTAGTATTAACTAAAATTCGGGGTGTTACATTGAAGGACATTGATTGGGACGATAAATTTTACACATCGCCCAACTGCACGAATAAAAATCTGTGTGTGATTGCTTGAAACCCCACACGGGTATTGGGATGATATTTGACGTACACTAATCCCGATTGTTTAGTTGTATGTCGATCGATTGATTGACAGGCTGTTATAAGCGTTGAATATTTATATTTGATGCTTATACAGTGTAGAATGCACTTTGGATGATGGTTGATTATTCATCGTTGTTGATATATACATGTGTTGTAGAAAATCCATATAATTAACATTATGTGGTAATTGTCTGGGCCTCATTCCAGTTTTGAAATAGAAATATTTGAAATGAAATATTTGAATAGAAATATTTGAAAAAGAAATATTTGAAGTAGAATATTTGAAAATTGAAATATATGAAGCCGCGTTGATAGATTGACGCTATTTTGACGTGAACGATATTTATATCGATTTCATTCATTTAGAATTGAATTGGAAACGATTTCGAAATGAATTGAATTGAAAACGAATTCAAATTGAATTGAAAACGATTTCAAAATGAATTGAATTGAAAACGATTTCGAAATGAATTGAATTGAAAACGAATTCAAATTGAATTGAAAGCGAATTGAATTGAATTCAAATTGAATTGAAATTTGAATTGAATAAGAATGAATTTTAAAACGAATTTATAAAGAAGAATTCAATTTTGCTTTGGATTGAAATGGAAGTTGAAAATTGTTTTTGAAACGAATTTAAAACTATCTATATAATTCGTTTTAAATAGAAATCGACGAAATATATATTATATATATTATATATATAATATAATGGCCTGAATAGAACGCGCCGCGCCGCGGCAGTTCGCGAATTTCGACCATCGATTTCAAACGGACATTACGGAAGATCCGACCGTCGGATTTTCCTGAAACCGGAACCGTTGGGTTCGTATCGAAAAGAGCTTTCTAATGAATATTAGAAATTCAAAATCTAACGGTTGGATTTGGAGATACGTCCAAATCAAATTTGAAAAAGGTCGTTGTAAGTGCAGTTCGATGGCCATTAATGGAAATCGACTGTACGGGCCTTGATAAAATTATTAAAAATAGTAATAATTTGTGTAAAATCATAAGAAATGATTTGGGAAGAATTGGGATGAAAAACTCCATATTTGAAAAGATAAAAATAGATTTTTATCGAAATGAACTAGTTTTGAACTAGAATTATAATTCTATTTATTTTTAAATAAATAAATTGGATTTAAGAAGGGTTTTAAAAATAACCAGAATTTCCAATGATTGCATTGGAGTGGGTTTGAATCGAAATTGTCTTCGTAATATTTCGATGTTGGAATTCGTGATTGTAACACCCCGCCTCCGCCAGGGTGACTCTTGCAAGCACTCTGACTTTGGAGGGACGTTTGAATCAGGTAAACATGCATAGTGATATATCAAGGCAGAACAAGAACATATGTATATATGTAAACAGAGTAAATAGCACAGATAAAGCAGCGGAAGATTTCAAAACATTCCAAAACCAGTCTAGTACAACATAATGTCAATTTTCCAAATAAACAAGTCTAGATAAAACAACATCAACGGAAAAACTGAAATACATAAGTACTAATCCCCAAAAGAAGTGGTAACCATAGCTAGCTTCATGTCGAAACCGTACATGAGCTGAAAATCCCTCAAGCAAGCAATCCGAAATCCAAGCTAAGCTCCAGTATTCCCTCCCTGAGAACCTGGGGGGGGGGAAACGGAAGAAAAGAGGCGAAAGAAAACAGGTCAGTCAAAAAGACTGAGTAAGCCCTACTACAATCAATGTAAACTGATAAAGTTAACTGCCATGAGCAGCAGGGATGAACATAAGGATAACAACATACTAGCATGATGATTAACTAACAAGGTAGATAAAGGTGTCATCGCATAATCAGGATTAAGGTTTTGCACCACAGGTGTACTAGCAAACTAACATGACTTGAATAAACAAGTATTGATCCCTTGGCCCATGCTTTGGCCCAATAACATGAAATGACCCTAATACAAGGTCCAACCCCACGGTCTAGTCGATCGGCTCCCTAAGCCTAACTCGTCACGTGTTGGTGTCAATACGGCCCAAACATGATTGTAGTCAGACTGTGCAGGGTATCCCGTCGGGTGTATCAAGCCCTAGGGTGGCAACCCCTGGACACCATAAACATGAGTGCACAGTCTCGATCTACTGGTACCCGTGCATGCTTTCCCCGGCTTCGGACTATGTGCACGACCATGGTCCGCCCGGAACTACACCGGCGTACCCTCTACCGTCGCTTTTGGTCGCTTACCTCCAGCCCAGTAATCGTGCCCCCACCCTAGCCTAGTCCCTAGGGTCATGATGATACTAACTTGGGATTACTGCTGGAGTGGGCCCCCATTGCTAGGATTTTTCTAGTGGGTTAAGTACGGTTTAACCTCCTTGCTAATCATGGATTAACTTGGTTAAGTGTAACGATGAGTTCACGACTTAACCCCCGATTAATCTACCGAGCCCAAATTGGTTAAGTACTAAGTGGACCATGACTTAACCCTAATCATGAGGCATTAATTAATTTAATGCGCCTTAACCTCTCACATTAGACTTTGTTGCGGTTACTAGTTAAGCCGGGAGGGTCCGGGTAGCTTTACACCACAACTTGGTCTAACCTCGGGTCCAAGGTACAACATGACCAACTTCTCACATTGGGTCCTATTGTTTGTAGCAACTAGTTAAGCCGGTCGGTTCCAGGTAGGTTTACGCTACAAACTCAACCCAACCTCGAGTTGGCCACACTTATCTTTTCTAAGTGTCATGTCCATCATGTTTCCAAAACATGTTACAAGTTTTCAAGCAATTGGGTAGACCTAACTTAATAGGTAAATTCCCAATGGGTAGACCTAACTTAATAGGTAAATTCCCAAGCTTATGTTTTTATGTCTTTTAAGTTTACCCAACCCCAAACGCAATCCCATTGCTTACATATCACAATAGCGCATAAAGGATAGAAAGAGGGAACTTGGCATAATCATGACATAAAAGGTGTTGAAGCCACAAGTTCAACATGGTGGCATATGAAATGTTCATGTGTTCATATACTTGCATATTACATATTTTGGCCTCAAAAGCATGCATAAAACCAAACTTAGCATATTGGTGATACATGGTGATAAATGACATGTAGAAATGGCCATAAGTTCGCATTTAGCCTCACATGCAAGTTATCATAAGAGATATGATAACTTACATGTTGCCAAAATGCAACCTTTGGCATAAAGCTTGAAGCTTTATGTTCATAAACCCAAGATAAGCTTGCATAACATGATAGCATGAACAAAATGTTCAACCCAAACTTGCATAGCATAACTTGCATATCATATGACAACTTGCATATCAAACTTGCATAACATAACTTGCATATCATATGACAACTTGCATATCAAACTTGCATATCATATCATAGCATACTTGCATAACATGATGAACTTGCATATTACATCATAGAAAACTTGCATAACATGATAAACTTGCATTTCATAACATAGTAAACTCGCATATAAACTTGCATATCATACATTTAACTTTAGAGTTTAAGTATGAAAGTAGAATAGGGCTTACAATGCTTATAAAGACTCAAATGAGTATAGCAAATATAAGAAAGCCCTTATGCAACCAATTCAACCCAAAAATGCAAGCCAAAATGATCAAAACTCCTTCTTTATGATGCAAATATAAAGACTTGACTTGAATGCAAGCTAATGATGCTCATACAAGTCTAAAAACACTTGTATGCATGGAAAATCACTTAGAAATTGATTTAGGAATTTTTATGAAGAGAGTGGAGGCCATGAGAGGATTGATTTTGCCATAGTTTAGTTGTAGGATAGATTAATGATGATTTAGGGTAGGTTAGGGTCTTATTTATAGATTAGGCAAGTGTTTTAGGCCATAGGATTAAACCCTAGTTCCAATCTCAGCCCTCAAAACCGAATCTGGCCCCCAAGCTCAACACAACCTCAAAATGGTGCACCAGGCAGGACTGCTCATCTGAGCCAAGTCGACAGCCAAGTCGACAGGGCTGTCGACTTGGTCAAACCAGGTCGACTCCCAAGTCGACAGGGCTGTCGACTTGGGTACTATGGCGGGAATTTTCCCGCCTGGCCCAACTGGCCCAAATTTCCAATTTCAAGTTTGAATTTGAAATCTGTTTTTTACTATGGAATTTTCTGAAAACTTCGTTGGGCCTTAATCGGATCATACGGACTCCGATTTTCGAAAACTCGGACTCTATTTCGCGTATTTTTCCGAGACGAACGCAATGGCATAGCCCGTTTCCCTTGATTCAGATTTTAGAGTTAAATTCTGCCTCGATTTATGCTATAACAGGTTATTGAAAATACGGCTTGTTACATTCTCCCCTCCTTAAAGGATTTCGTCCCCGAAATCTTCAAGTTAGGAAGAACGTATCCTACCATCCAACATCCATCTACTCAAAACATCATCCACGAGCAATCATTGTCCTTACAAGATTCTAAATGTTGTATGAACATATGCAAAGGTGTGTGTATATGTACTTATCTAATGCAAATATCATCAATGCAAATTATGTTAGTGAAATGAATCCATATGTATGCAATTCCTAACATAATGTATAACATCTACATGTGTGCACATAACATACACCCATATGCAACATCCATGTGATAACACAAAAATTTTCATCCATGAATAAGCATAAACACTCATGCATATGCAATATGAGTAGTGTGTGAGCCGATCTAGTGCCTAACGTGTATAATGCATCCAGGAGTAACCACTTGCAAACACTTGCAACCACTTGCAACCATCAAGCATAACATGTTTCAAACACATGTTTCATCCAAAGGGTTTCAACCTAAGGTTCTCATGACAAGATTAACACGATAAACTAGATAAACATGGATAGCAAAGAGAAAGATATGCTAACAAAGAAAAGAGGTTGAGAGTGTACCCTCAAAAAAGGAATGGATAAAGCCCACGCATCTTCTCCTCGGTTTCCCAAGTTGCGTCTTCTTTGGCTTCACCCCATTGAACCTTCACCAATTCGACCTCCCGATTCCTTAGCTTCTTGGTCTCCGTCCCCAAGATACGAATCGGAGCTCTCCTCAAGGTAGCCTCTTTCTCCACTTCCACATCTTCCAGAACACTTGGCTCAACAACCTCTGCTGATTCATGTAAACATTTCCGGAGATGCGAAACATGAAAAACATCGTGTACTTCGGCAAGCTTCTCGGGCAACTTTACTCTATAAGCCATCTGCCCGATCCTCTCTATAATAGGGAATGGTCCAACAAATCTCGGTGCCAACTTCCCAACGGCTCCAAATCGGACCACATTCCGCAAAGGAGAAACCTTCACGAAAACCATATCCCCAACATCAAACTCCAAATCGGTTCTTCGCTTATCAGCATAGGATTTCTGTCGGTCTTGGGCCGCTTTCATCCATCTCCGAATCAACTCGATCTTCTCGGATGTATCTCTGATCATATCAGGCCCAAGTATAAGCTCATCTGTAGTCTCCCACCAACATGTAGGCGACTTGCACGGCCTCCCATATAAAGCTTCAAATGGTGTCATCCCTATGCTTGCCTGATAACTATTATTATATGCAAACTCAACAAGAGGAAGATGGTCTTCCCAAGTACCACCAAAATCCAGAATACAAAGCCTCAACAGATCCTCGAGTACCCTATTCACCCTTTCGGTTTGACCGTCCGTCTGTGGGTGATAAGCAGTTCTTAGATTCAACCTCGTGCCCATGGCTTCTTGCAAGCTATTCCAGAATTGACTTGTAAAGATTGGGTCACGGTCACTGACAATACTAGAAGGGACTCCATGAAGTCTCACAATCTCACGAAGATATACAGACGCTAGCCAAGATGCGGTCCTCTTGCTCTTCACCGGAATAAAATGAGCACTCTTCGTGAGTCTATCCACAATAACCCAAATGCTCATATTCCCCTTCCTTGACCTTGGTAGCCCATCGATAAAATCCATGGAAATACTCTCCCACTTCCAAAGTGGAACGTCTAGAGGATGCAATAGCCCACCGGGCTTCTTCGACTCGGCCTTAACTTGCTGGCAAATAATACATCTAGAGACAAATTCTGCCACATCCTTCTTCATCCCAGGCCAAAAGAAAATGCGCTTCATATCTTTATACATCTTATCTCCGCCTGGATGTATAGTCAACTTAGAGCGATGCGCTTCCTCCAGAACTTTTCTTACTAAATCTTTTACCATGGGAACACATAGCCTTCCGTCTCTTCTCAGCCAACCCTTGTCATCAATAGAATATCGAGCGAGATGACTGGACGTCTCTCCTCGAATCAGCTTATCCATAATCTCAACTATCTGAGGGTCTTCTCTCTGCGAAGCCCCAACTTGATCAAGAAGGGTAGGTCTGAGTTCCAGAGATGCTAAAGAACCGGTCATCGACTCAACTGCCAAAGAGAAATCAAAGGTTGCCACATACTCTAAATTCTTCATCTCAACGAATAGAGGACTTAGGGTCAACCTTCTTCTACTCAATGCATCAGCTACCACATTCCCCTTGCCAGGGGTATAAGCTATCTCAAAATCATAGGACGCCAAGAATTCCATCCATCTTTGTTGCCTCAGATTCAGATCCTTCTGAGAAAAGAGATACTTCAATGACTTGTGATCGGTATAAAGCTCAAATCTTTCGCCCAGAAGATAATGGCGCCAAGCCTTGAGTGCATATACTATTGCTGCCAACTCTAAGTCATGAGTGGGATAATTCTTCTCATGCACTTTGAGTTGTCTACCGCCAAAGCATATCACCCTTCCTTCTTGCATAAGAACAGCTCCTAACCCCGTGCCACATGCATCGGTGTATACTGTAAATAACTTCCCTCCATCGGGCAAAGCTAAAACAGGTGCTGACGTGAGAGCTCTCTTGAGCTTCTGAAAAGCAAGCTCGCATTCTATGCTCCAAGCAAAAACTAAATTCTTCTTCGTCAATTTAGTGAGAGGAGCAGAAATCTTCGCAAAGTCCTTGATGAACTTCCGGTAAAAACCCGCAAGACCTAGAAAACTTCTCACTTCGGTTGCATTCCTTGGAGTCTTCCAATCCTGAACTGCAACTACCTTAGCGGGATCCACCGCTAAGCCTTGCTTAGATACTATATGCCCAAGGAATCTAACTTCCCTTCTCCAAAAGTGACACTTGGAGAACTTGGCCTTCAACTGATGCGCTCTAAGCGTATCCATCACCTCCATGAGATGCCTTGCATGCTCTTCCTCATCCTTAGAGAAGATCAAAATATCATCTACGAAGACCACGACAAACTTGTTCAAGAACTCTCTGAACACCCTACTCATCAAGTCTACGAAATATGCGGGTGCATTAGTCAAGCCGAACGGCATGACAAGCCATTCGAAGAATTCATCTGGAGTTCTGAACGCAGTCTTGTCTATACTATCTTCAGCTACCCTGAGCTGATGGAATCCCGTAGCAAGATCAAGCTGAGAGAAAACAGAAGCACCAACAAGCTGGTCAAAGAGATCATCAATCCTCGGTAATGGGTGTCTATTCTTCTTAGTCAGCTTATTCAACTCTCGATAGTCAACACAAAGTCGGAGAGAACCATCTGCCTTGGTAGCAAACACCACAGGCGCTCCCCATTCAGATATACTTCGTCTAATGAAGTTCTTCTCAAGTAACTCCTTTATTTGCTTACTTAGCTCCCGTCTTTCACGCGGAGCCATGTGCCGAACGGGCAAAGAAACAGGCTTTGCATTATCCACCAGATAAATGCGGAAATCAATCTCTCGCTTAGGGGGCAACCCCCTAACTTCATCAAAAACATCCGGATACTCTCGAACCACTCTTACAGACTGAAGAGTTCCATTGACGAGTCGAGTGATTCCAGATAGCACAACATGACGGGACCTCTCGGATCACAAGAAATCTCTAGGGTGTTTCCGAGGCGAGTCACGAGCCTCACAACCCTATGCTCACAATCAAGAATGGCTCCATATCTGGACAGCCAATCCATGCCCAATATCAATCCGTATCCCCTGAAACCAAGAACATAAGCACTACACAAGAACTCTACACTCAGTATAGAGATCCTCAAATCCCCACATATCATAGACAGATGGGCGGAACCCCCAATAGGATTTGAGACACAGACGGGATCATCTACCAAGCTAGTACTAAGGTGCAAACTATCAACAAGATCAGATGAGATAAAGCTATGCGATGCACCAGAATCAAACAAGGTACGAACTGGAAAATCAGAAATATATACAAGGCTCTCAACAGAAATACTACCTCGATCGGGAACTGGAGCGACACTGAGAGCATGAACTTGCCCTCCCGAAGGTCCAACACGCTGAGTCTGACCCTGGCCTTGCCCTTGCTTCCTCGGGCAATCCTTACTGAAATGTCCAGTCTCACCACAGAAAAAGCATTCACCATTCTTCCTTTTCCTCTTCTTACAATCCTTGATAAGATGCCCAACTGAACCGCAGTAATGGCACTTCCCCTTGTTGTTCTTTCCCTTATTGTTATTGCCCTTGTTGTTGTTCCCCTTGTTGCCTTGACTCTTGTTCTTGTTCTGATTGCCTTGACTGCTTTGACCGCTTGGATTACCCTGATTTCCTTTTCCCTGGGAATCAGTCTTCTTGGCTTGAGCATCATTCACCTTGGTCTCTTTCTTGACATCTCCCTAAAGTAATGCCATATCAACCAAACTCTCAAATGTGGCCCCATGGGGAATATGTGACATAGCCAATCCCTGCAACGGCTCATTCAATCCTCTAGCAAAACGAAGAGCCTTCTTCTGAGGAGTATTAACCATATCCAAGCCAAAACGAGCTAACTGATTGAACTTGTTCACATATTCTTTGACAGACATATCTCCTTGTTTCAAAGTTATGAACCTTTCCATTTGCAGATTCTCCTCAGCAGAAGATAGAAACTTAAGCATGAACCTTGCCCTGAAATCGGCCCAAGTCTCAACAGGCCTAGTACCATTGGTGACTTCCCACCAATAAGCGGCTTCATCCTTCATAAGCCAAACCGCCAACAAGAGCTTCCTCTGATCGTCTATCCCAAAGATAGCAAATAAATCCTCGGTCTCTTTCAACCAATTTCTGGCCTCTACAAAAGTCTCAGTGCCTTGAAAGTTCTTGCCACCCATTGCTTTGAAATCTTTGCAAGTCTTTGCGAAGTCAGCTTGAGGATGCTGAGGGGGAGGAGGAAGAGGAACCTCAGCGACAGGAGGAGGAGGAACATTAGCGACAGGAGGAGGAGGAATATTAACTACTGGAGGAGGAGGAGGAGGGACATCTGCGGGGCCGGCTTCGGTCGCCCTAGCCTCCAAAAGTCTCCTATACCAAACAGGTACGTGTACTCCCTCAGGAATAGCAAAGTTATCGGCCATACTGAAAACGAAGAAAAAGACAGATTCAAAATGGCGAAAAACGAAGGAATTTTGCTAATGGCTTTTTGGGGAATAGCCTTTAAAATAAACTAGACTTTTCTTTGGAAAATACTTTATACTTGGTTTTGAAAATAGTTTTCTAAAAGTTTTCTAAAAACCTTTTTGTTCCTTCTCGTAAACCATATGCTCTGATACCAAATTGTAACACCCCGCCTCTGCCAGGGTGACTCTTGCAAGCACTCTGACTTTGGAGGGACGTTTGAATCAGGTAAACATGCATAGTGATATATCAAGGCAGAACAAGAACATATGTATATATGTAAACAGAGTAAATAGCACAGATAAAGCAGCGGAAGATTTCAAAACATTCCAAAACCAGTCTAGTACAACATAATGTCAATTTTCCAAATAAATAAGTCTAGATAAAACAACATCAACGGAAAAACTGAAATACATAAGTACTAATCCCCAAAAGAAGTGGTAACCATAGCTAGCTTCATGTCGAAACCGTACATGAGCTGAAAATCCCTCAAGCAAGCAATCCGAAATCCAAGCTAAGCTCCAGTATTCCCTCCCTGAGAACCTGGGGGGGAACGGAAGAAAAGAGGCGAAAGAAAATAGGTCAGTCAAAAAGACTGAGTAAGCCCTACTACAATCAATGTAAACTGATAAAGTTAACTGGCATGAGCAGCAGGGATGAACATAAGGATAACAACATACTAGCACGATGATTAACTAACAAGGTAGATAAAGGTGTCATCGCATAATCAGGATTAAGGTTTTGCACCACAGGTGTACTAGCAAACTAAATTGACTTGAATAAACAAGTATTGATCCCTTAGCCCATGCTTTGGCCCAATAACATGAAATGACCCTAATACAAGGTCCAACCCCACGGTCTAGTCGATCGGCTCCCTAAGCCTAACTCGTCACGTGTTGGTGTCAATACGGCCCAAACATGATTGTAGTCAGACTGTGCAGGGTCTCCCGTCGGGTGTATCAAGCCCTAGGGTGGCAACCCCTGGACACCATAAACATGAGTGCACAGTCTCGATCTACTGGTACCCGTGCATGCTTTCCCCGGCTTCGGACTATGTGCACGACCATGGTCCGCCCGGAACTACACCGGCGTACCCTCTGCCGTCGCTTTTGGTCGCTTACCTCCAGCCCAGTAATCGTGCCCCCACCCTAGCCTAGTCCCTAGGGTCATGATGATACTAACTTGGGATTACTGCTGGAGTGGGCCCCCATTGCTAGGATTTTTCTAGTGGGTTAAGTACGGTTTAATCCCCTTGCTAATCATGGATTAACTTGGTTAAGTGTAACGATGAGTTCACGACTTAACCCCCGATTAATCTACCGAGCCCAAATTGGTTAAGTAGTAAGTGGACCATGACTTAACCCTAATCATGAGGCATTAATTAATTTAATGCGCCTTAACCTCTCACATTAGACTTTGTTGCGGTTACTAGTTAAGCTGGGCGGGTCTGGGTAGCTTTACACCACAACTTGGTCTAACCTCGGGTCCAAGGTACAACATGACCAACTTCTCACATTGGGTCCTATTGTTTGTAGCAACTAGTTAAGCCGGTCGGTTCCGGGTAGGTTTACGCTACAAACTCAACCCAACCTCGAGTTGGCCACACTTATCTTTTCTAAGTGTCATGTCCATCATGTTTCCAAAACATGTTACAAGTTTTCAAGCAATTGGGTAGACCTAACTTAATAGGTAAATTCCCAATGGGTAGACCTAACTTAATAGGTAAATTCCCAAGCTTATGTTTTTATGTCTTTTAAGTTTACCCAACCCCAAACGCAATCCCATCGCTTACATATCGCAATAGCGCATAAAGGATAGAAAGAGGGAACTTGGCATAATCATGACATAAAAGGTGTTGAAGCCACAAGTTCAACATGGTGGCATATGAAATGTTCATGTGTTCATATACTTGCATATTACATATTTTGGCCTCAAAAGCATGCATAAAACCAAACTTAGCATATTGGTGATACGTGGTGATAAATGACATGTAGAAATGGCCATAAGTTCGCATTTAGCCTCACATGCAAGTTATCATAAGAGATATGATAACTTACATGTTGCCAAAATGCAACCTTTGGCATAAAGCTTGAAGCTTTATGTTCATAAACCCAAGATAAGCTTGCATAACATGATAGCATGAACAAAATGTTCAACCCAAACTTGCATAGCATAACTTGCATATCATATGACAACTTGCATATCAAACTTGCATAACATAACTTGCATATCATATGACAACTTGCATATCAAACTTGCATAACATAACATGATGAACTTGCATATCATATCATAGCATACTTGCATAACATGATGAACTTGCATATTATATCATAGAAAACTTGCATAACATGATAAACTTGCATTTCATAACATAGTAAACTCGCATATAAACTTGCATATCATACATTTAACTTTAGAGTTTAAGTATGAAAGTAGAATATGGCTTACAATGCTTATAAAGACTCAAATGAGTATAGCAAATATAAGAAAGCCCTTATGCAACCAATTCAACCCAAAAATGCAAGCCAAAATGATCAAAACTTCTTCTTTATGATGCAAATATAAAGACTTGACTTGAATGCAAGCTAATGATGCTCATACAAGTCTAAAAACACTCGTATGCATGGAAAATCACTTAGAAATTGATTTAGGAATTTTTATGAAGAGAGTGGAGGCCATGAGAGGATTGATTTTGCCATAGTTTAGTTGTAGGATAGATTAATGATGATTTAGGGTAGGTTAGGGTCTTATTTATAGATTAGGCAAGTGTTTTAGGCCATAGGATTAAACCCTAGTTCCAATCTCAGCCCTCAAAACCGAATCTGGCCCCCAAGCTCAACACAACCTCAAAATGGTGCACCAGGCAGGACTGCTCGTCTGAGCCAAGTCGACAGGGCTGTCGACTTGGTCAAACCAGGTCGACTCCCAAGTCGACAGGGCTGTCGACTTGGGTACTGTGACGGGAATTTTCCCGCCTGGCCCAACTGGCCCAAATTTCCAATTTGAAGTTTGAATTTGAAATCTGTTTTTTACTATGGAATTTTCTGAAAACTTCGTTGGGCCTTAATCGGATCATACGCACTCCGATTTTCGAAAACTCGGACTCTATTTCGCGTATTTTTCCGAGACGAACGCAATGGCATAGCCCGTTTCCCTTGATTCAGATTTTAGAGTTAAATTCTGCCTCGATTTATGCTATAACAGGTTATTGAAAATACGGGTTGTTACAGTGATTATACAGATGTTGTTATGGAAATTTGAAAGATATACATTTATATTGTTATTTCAAATATGACATTTGTTAATCGTAGAATTTGATATTGAATATAAGCCGATATATTTTCTATTCAGAGCCTTGTATTGAATATCAAATGTGATTTGGGTTTGTCGTGAATGGTGTCTTCATTAACACTGTTCTTGAACCCAGTTGAGAAAAGATTAAATCTTTTTATTTATATTTAATGAAGTGTACCAATTAGATAATATTTAATTGGAATTGAATTGATATTGATTTTTGGGTTTATCGTGAACAGTGTTTTAAATAACACTCGTTCTTTAACCCGATAATTAATGGAATGTGACTTTGGGTTTATCGTGAACCGTGTTTTTTAAATGACACGGATTCTTTAACCCAGTTAACGATTAAAACTAAGTGGAGTTTTAATGAATCTTTAATTAGATTGAAATGATCGAGAATGGAGTATCACCAGTTTTGCTCCAAGCGATAGTTAAATCTTTAATTAGATTTGAACGTGAAATGGTAATTGAATTTACCGATAACACCGTGGTGTTAGATATGAAGTAGGACCAGTTTTACTTCATGGGATGAATAGGTTGGGATTGGGAAATTAAAACAAATGATTACTTCGGTAAGGTTCGCTAATCCCGACTAGTTTTGAATTGATATTCAAAAATAGATTAAAGAATAAATTCAAGGAATTTATCTTGGATAAAATTAATGGGAACCTTTCCCTATGAATGTGAAATTTAGAAACTAACTGTCGGTTAGCCAAGCAGAATGGTTTTCTGGATATTGATCTGATGTTGGTTTCGGCCTTCGGGGTTAATATTTGGGGAATTATTCTCTTGATTAATTTACGGGTAGTGACTGATGAATTGGAATGAGGCGTATGTTGTGTTTGTGTAACACTTATTTAAAATATACGCGAGTTATTCGGAAAGACCGGGTTTATCCCATTCTGAATAACTGATACGACGATAAGTCGAAGATGAAGACGGTGGTCGAAGACCGGAAGTCTTCACGTCGTTTGGGTAATTACTGATGATCTTGATTGGGCTGTACACCCAAGAAGATGGAAACAGTTGGTAATCGTCCAGACGTACTTGGAGATCGATGGATATGCGGGGTACTAGGTGCCTCCGGTTTCGTTCAGACCCAGAACGGACTTGTAAATGGACTGTGTGTCTGACATTGGATTTTAGTCCGTGTGATTGATCTCTATTAAATATATATCTGTTTGGCGGCGGAGAATTTATTCTCTTGCTTAACGCCCTTCTCTGAGACGTACGAGCTCAGGGGTTATACATTGATGGATATCAAACGCATGGAGTGAATTGCCTGTGTGGAATGCCTAAGTGGCAATTGATCGAGGCTTCTGTTGAAAAGCAAAGTCTTGTGGTGATGATCAAAGCACAGCCTGTGTGGCACAGCTTTGTGTAACGTGAATTCGCGAGCCTCGCACCCCGGTTGTGAACCAAAAACGGGAGAGGACCTCAGGGAGGACATGCGTTTCTTTCTAGCTAGGGTGGTGTCAGTGACCTACCAGCCCTGACATTTATATATTTTTCACCTGTGTGGTTGTTGCTGTTGCGAGGCGCCTCGGTTAGATCGGACGATCCGGGTCCGATGGAGTCATTCGTTGGCTCATTTACGCCCCAAAGGGCGGGGAAACGTATTGTTCAGGCACTATAATCCACATCGGTGGACCGGCCCTGTCGCTCCATAGGGCAGTTGCGGCTGTTCCTGAGGCTCGGGCTAGAGAGTCTCGAATCGGTAGAGGACGATCCCTGGCCTCGGTTCATAGATGGAAACCCAATTTCCAAATACGTGACTTTGCGAATTTGATTGTATAACCTATATATGGCGACATAGTGGTATGGGGCATTCATGCCGCCTATGATTGATACTTATGATTTGAAGTTGTTTTATACACTATACACTTATAATAGTATCAAATGATTTGTTTTAATCTTATCAAGCATTCTTGGCTATTATAAGGTAAAAACCCTATCCTCCAACTTGCGTTGCATTGTGTGATGGGAACTGGGTCTTATAATAGCTTCATTTTTCTTTATTTAGCATTGCGCTGTTTGTTTTATGCACTGGTATTCTTGGGAGGAAACCCGTTCCGTGTTATACGGCGTGGTCCCTTGATTTACCTAACTTTAAAAATAAAGATAAATAACTGTTTTAGTTCTCACACCAGTCACATGACTGACCTGGAGTTTATTGTTTTAACCTAAACTCTGGGTGCCCTTATTTTGACACGGGCAGCTAGTAGTTTTGGTTTTGCAGATTTATATTCACAGGATCCTGGTTTACAGCTGGAACGATATCCGGAAAGCTTTGTATCCGTATATCTCTTTCTAGTTGTATATTGTATTATTTTCCGCTGCGACGTGTTTAAATGTAATTTAAATCTCTGATATTTCTGTGTAATATTCATTTATACTCTGTATATTCTTGTATTCTGATGGAATTGTTGTAATATACAATGAAATGTTCTTTCGTCTGCGTTCTTCTGTGGCTTGTTCTCGACAGTAATTCGTTCTTTCTCATTTCTTCCGAGACCGGGGAAGTTCGGGTCGCTTCATTTGGTATCAGAGCTTTGGTTTACAAAGCTCAGAGAATAAGGCACATTAGAACCATACGAAAGAATTCATCAGATGTTGGATTAGTAATATCCAATGAGAGTGACTCGTTAGAGATAGGATCAGTAGTATCCTAGAACGAGTGTGCAGAGTATATTTTTCAAATGAAAACAATTTTGTTTGAAAATTTAAAATCAATTATTCGTATTTGATTATTTATTTCATATTGATTAGGACAATCCAATATATAAAGATTTTGCGTATGCGCCTAGCTAGCGTGTATTCGAAGTTTTGATATATTGGATAGATATAGAGTTACACTCTAGTCACCCGGGGGTGATTCTGATGGTTGATATATCATCATCAGAATTTATATTCAAGTGACGAACGTGTAATATCTATATATTTCCTATTGACTGGTGTGAGAACCAAAAATTAGATAGGGCCTATTGTTGTGATTTGGCATCAAAAATCTGATTTTGACTATGTATCAAAGTTATGAATTTCAAATGATAATCAACTAATTGATTGATGTTTGCGTTGTTTGTTTATTTGTTTGCTAATTTTTAGCCATTTAGCCTAATTGAATCACATATTGAATTATATTGAAATTTGGTCGCATTTGCTTGCATATATATGTACTTACATTGAACAGGTCATAGCAAGGAGGCTAGAGCAGAGAATAAAATTTGTTTGCCCGACAAATAGGTACATGTTTACTACATAATTTACTGTTTTGTTTGGGTGATGATGATTTTATGAGCCTATTGGCTTTTTATTTTTCTTTTTGAGATTAGAAGGACCGGGGAAGCTATTTGAGATTTCCCGATGCTCCCATTGCAGGGGAGGTTATGGCGAAATTTTTCGAAAATTTAGGGTGTTAGCCAAATTTTTGAAGAATTGGAAAATTCTCAGAAACTGAAAAGTTGGAGAATGGAAGCCAGATCGAACGTAGAGTGGATTAATCAAACCACTTTCGACTTTGTTCCTTTTCAGGGACGAAAAGTTTTAAGTGGGGGAGATTGTAACAACCCAAAAATCTGGGCCAGTTTAAAATTTTTATTTTGGCAATTTTAGCGAATTTTGATTATTTAAAAT
Organism: Allium sativum; assembly: GCA_030737875.1. NCBI lineage: Eukaryota > Viridiplantae > Streptophyta > Magnoliopsida > Asparagales > Amaryllidaceae > Allium > Allium sativum. The sequence goes on from CM060926.1 coordinate 843,887,326, forward strand.
GAATTATTTTAAATAATATCGACGAGAAATTTATTTTGAATAGAATTCGAACGTATATATTATATACGTCGTCGTTAGAATATAAATAATTATTTATAATTATAAAAGGAATTGAAAATGGCGCGGTAGTTCGATAATTCGATTTCAAACTTCAATTGAACATACCGGGTGCAAAACAATCCGGATTTTAGTGAAACCAAAAACATTAGAATCTAATTGTAAATATCTTTCCAACGAATCCGAAAAATCGAAATTTCATAGCGGGAACCAAAAGATATGTCCAGTTGAAAATTCTGAATAGTCGCTATGGAATTCAGGCCCTTAAAAATGGGAATTTTGCAAACGACCTCGGATTTCGGCGAAACCACTTTTGTTGGGTCCGAGATGTAAAGTTATTGCTAGATTCCAAATTTCGTAATTTTTCGAATCAATATGTGAGCGTGGCAAAGGAAAACACGTTTGACCAGTTTTAGTTGATTTTAATCGATTGGAAAATGGCCATTTTTCCAACGGTCTCAGAATTCGACGAAATTAGTTTTGTTAGGACCGTATCGTCAATACGAAGCTAGAAAATATTTTTCTGGAATTTTTCTAGTTAGTATGTAACCCCGGTAATTTGAAATGTACGTTTAAAATTCAATATAGTGATTTAAATGTAAATTCAACGGAAACTGATTCAAACGACCGAATCAACCTACGAAACGTGTCCCATTGTGTTCGGAATGGGGGTAAAACGCTATGGACGACAGGCGGTGGGTCTCGTTTAGAGGTCAAAATAAAAAGGTACCTTTTCGAAATTAAATTAAATTATATAAAAAAAAGAACTCTCCTCTCTCTCTCCTCCTTACGTTGACTAAGCACCCCCCCCCCCCCGTTCGAATTTCATTTAACAGAAAAAAAAGGGGAGGGCGCGATGGCAGCCGCCCCCCCCCCCCCAGGCGGAGCACTGCCGCAAACCCCCCCTCCTTCCACCACCTCCTCTGACCAGTGCCACCAACCCCTCCGCCCGTGTTTCTCTCTCCTCCTCCACGCGAAGGAATCCGCTCAGCCCCGCGAGTCTCGACGACGCGACGCCCACCAGACCACCGGAGCACCGCCCCCGACCTGCACGAGCACCTCCACCATGCTGCAGACACAGGCGCCACCTGCAACCGCCCTCCGACCTCCTCCAGTCCAAATTCCGACGCGTCATCCCCCTATGGGACCCCACTGAGCCAAAAACTGAAAGAAAGTGAGTTTTCTCATTTTATTTATTTATTTATAAGTTAAAAATCAGTTTTTGTGTAAAAAACTAATGAGTATAAAGGAAGGATTTTTAACAGTATAAAGATTTGATTTTTAACAATATAAAGATTTGATTTTTAACACTATAAAGATTTGATTTTTAACACTATAAAGATTTGATTTTTAACAGTATAAAGATTTGATTTTTAACAGTATAAAGATTTGATTTTTAACACTATAAAGATTTGATTTTTAACACTATAAAGATTTGATTTTTAACACTATAAAGATTTGATTTTTAACAGTATAAAGATTTGATTTTTAACAGTATAAAGATTTGATTTTTAACAGTATAAAGATTTGATTTTTAACAGTATAAGATTTGATTTTTAACAGTATAAAGATTTGATTTTTAACAGTAAAAATGTGATTTTTATATATTGAACATCGAAGTAAAAATTCGATTTTTCTATATGGAATAGCGAAGTAAAAATTCGATTTTTCTATATGGAATAGCGAAGTAAAAATTCGATTTTTATATATTGAATGGCGAGGTAAAAATGTGATTTTTACATATGTAGTGAATACGGGCAACTAAAGTGAAGAAGGGCGAGAACGACAAAGATTTCTACTTTTGAAGTATCGTGAAGATGGATTAGCTATCGATGAGAATTTCTCACCTTTCAATTTCATTTTCTAGATATATATATACTAGGATGCAGACGGTGCTTAGTAGCACCCGACACAATCGTCCACAGACCATGGACTTGTTTGTTTGATTGCAAAAATTAGTTAGATTATTTGATTGAAATTGAGTTGTTTGGTGAAATGAATGGATTTGATTGATGTGTGAATGGCGTGGGCCTTCACTAGACCGGGGATAAGGCTAGGCCTTGTCCCGTTTCTAGTATCGTGCCGTTATGCCGCCGAAATTTTCTAAAATAAGTTAGAAAATAAAAATATCATTTTTATTTTGAAAATGAACTGAATAAAATTTCATGTGTTAAAATAAATATTTGATCGTTAAAAATATAATTTTTAACTTGAAAGTGAATAAAATAAAATATTCATTTACAAACCAGACGGTTTGTTTATGTACACCTATTTGAAGGACATTGATTGGGATGATAAATTTTACACATCGCCCAACTGCACAAATAAAAATCTGTGTGTGATTGCTTGAAACCACACACGGGTATTGGGATGATATTTGACGTACACTAATCCCGATTGTTTAGTTGTATGTCGATCGATTGATTGACAGGCTGTTATAAGCATTGAATATTTATATTTGATGCTTATACAGTGTAGAATGCACTTTGGATGATGGTTGATTATTCATCGTTGTTGATATATACATGTGTTGTAGAAAATCCATATAATTAACATTATGTGGTAATTGTCTGGGCCTCATTCCAGTTTTGAAATAGAAATATTTGAAATGAAATATTTGAATAGAAATATTTGAAAAAGAAATATTTGAAGTAGAATATTTGAAAATTGAAATATATGAAGCCGCGTTGATAGATTGACGCCATTTTGACGTGAACGATATTTATATCGATTTCATTCATTTAGAATTGAATTGGAAACGATTTCGAAATGAATTGAATTGAAAACGAATTCAAATTGAATTGAAAACGATTTCAAAATGAATTGAATTGAAAACGATTTCGAAATGAATTGAATTGAAAACGAATTCAAATTGAATTGAAAACGATTTCGAAATGAATTGAATTGAAAACGAATTCGAATTGAATGGAAAACGAATTCAAATTGAATTGAAAGCGAATTGAATTGAATTCAAATTGAATTGAAATTTGAATTGAATAAGAATGAATTTTAAAACGAATTTATAAAGAAGAATTCAATTTTGCTTTGGATTGAAATGGAAGTTGAAAATTGTTTTTGAAACGAATTTAAAACTATCTATATAATTCGTTTTAAATAGAAATCGACGAAATATATATTATATATATAATATAATGGCCTGAATAGAACGCGCCGCGCCGCGGCAGTTCGCGAATTTCGACCATCGATTTCAAACGGACATTACGGGAGATCCGACCGTCGGATTCTCCTGAAACCGGAACCGTTGGGTTCATATCGAAAAGAGCTTTCTAATGAATATTAGAAATTCAAAATCTAATGGTTGGATTTGGAGATACGTCCAAATCAAATTTGAAAAAGGTCGCTGTAAGTGCAGTTCGATGGCCATTGATGGAAATCGACTGTACGGGCCTTGATAAAATTATTAAAAATAGTAATAATTTGTGTAAAATCATAAGAAATGATTTGGGAAGAATTGGGATGAAAAACTCCATATTTGAAAAGATAAAAATAGATTTTTATCGAAATGAACTAGTTTTGAACTAGAATTATAATTCTATTTATTTTTAAATAAATAAATTGGATTTAAGAAGGGTTTTAAAAATAACCAGAATTTCCAATGATTGCATTGGAGTGGGTTTGAATCGAAATTGTCTTCGTAATATTTCGATGTTGGAATTCGTGATTATACAGATGTTGTTATGGAAATTTGAAAGATATACATTTATATCGTTATTTCAAATACGACATTTGTTAATCGTAGAATTTGATATTGAATATAAGCCGATATATTTTCTATTCAGAGCCTTGTATTGAATATCAAATGTGATTTGGGTTTGTCGTGAATGGTGTCTTCATTAACACTGTTCTTGAACCCAGTTGAGAAAAGATTAAATCTTTTTATTTAGATTTAATGAAGTGTACCAATTAGATAATATTTAATTGGAATTGAATTGATATTGATTTTTGGGTTTATCGTGAACAGTGTTTTAAATAACACTCGTTCTTTAACCCGATAATTAATGGAATGTGACTTTGAGTTTATCGTGAACCGTGTTTTTTTAAATGACACGGATTCTTTAACCCAGTTAACGATTAAAACTAAGTGGAGTTTTAATGAATCTTTAATTAGATTGAAATGATCGAGAATGGAGTATCACCAGTTTTGCTCCAGGCGATAGTTAAATCTTTAATTAGATTTGAACGTGAAATGGTAATTGAATTTACTGATAACACCGTGGTGTTAGATATGAAGTAGGACCAGTTTTACTTCATGGGATGAATAGGTTGGGATTGGGAAATTAAGACAAATGATTACTTCGGTAAGGTTCGCTAATCCCGACTAGTTTTGAATTGATATTCAAAAATAGATTAAAGAATAAATTCAAGGAATTTGTCTTGGATAAAATTAATGGGAACCTTTCCCTATGAATGTGAAATTTAGAAACTAACTATCGGTTAGCCAAGCAGAATGGTTTTCTGGATATTGATCTGATGTTGGTTTCGGCCTTCGGGGTTAATATTTGGGGAATTATTCTCTTGATTAATTTACGGGTAGTGACTGATGAATTGGAATGAGGCGTATGTTGTGTTTGTGTAACACTTATTTAAAATATACGCGAGTTATTCGGAAAGACCGGGTTTATCCCATTCTGAATAACTGATACGACGATAAGTCGAAGATGAAGACGGTGGTCGAAGACCGGAAGTCTTCACGTCGTTTGGGTAATTACTGATGATCTTGATTGGGTTGTACACCCAAGAAGATGGAAACATTTGGTGATCGTCCAGACGTACTTGGAGATCGATGGATATGCGGGGTACTAGGTGCCTCCGGTTTCGTTCAGACCCAGAACGGACTTGTAAATGGACTGTGTGTCTGACATTGGATTTTAGTCCGTGTGATTGATCTCTATTAAATATATATCTGTTTGGCGGCGGAGAATTTATTCTCTTGCTTAACGCCCTTCTCTGAGACGTACGAGCTCAGGGGTTATATATTGATGGATATCAAACGCATGGAGTGAATTGCCTGTGTGGCATGCCTAAGTGGCAATTGATCGAGGCTTCTGTTGAAAAGCAAAGTCTTGTGGTGATGATCAAAGCATAGCCTGTGTGGCACAGCTTTGTGTAACGTGAATTCGCGAGCCTCGCACCCCGGTTGTGAACCAAAAACGGGAGAGGACCTCAGGGAGGACATGCGTTTCTTTCTAGCTAGGGTGGTGTCAATGACCTACCAGCCCTGACATTTATATATTTTTCACCTGTGTGGTTGTTGCTGTTGCGAGGCGCCTCGGTTAGATCGGACGATCCGGGTCCGATGGAGTCATTCGTTGGCTCATTTACGCCCCAAAGGGCGGGGAAACGTATTGTTCAGGCACTATAATCCACATCGGTGGACCGGCCCTGTCGCTCCATGGGGCAGTTGCGGCTGTTCCTGAGGCTCGGGCTAGAGAGTCTCGAATCGGTAGAGGACGATCCCTGGCCTCGGTTCATAGATGGAAACCCAATTTCCAAATACGTGACTTTGCGATTTTGATTGTATAACCTATATATGGCGACATAGTGGTATGGGGCATTCATGCCGCCTATGATTGATACTTATGATTTGAAGTTGTTTTATACACTATACACTTATAATAGTATCAAATGATTTGTTTTAATCTTATCAAGCATTCTTGGCTATTATAAGGTAAAAACCCTATCCTCCGGCTTGCGTTGCATTGTGTGATGGGAACTGGGTCTTATAATAGCTTCATTTTTCTTTATTTAGCATTGCGCTGTTTGTTTTATGCACTGGTTTTCTTGGGAGGAAACCCGTTCCGTGTTATACGGCGTGGTCCCTTGATTTACCTAACTTTAAAAATAAAGATAAATAACTGTTTTAGTTCTCACACCAGTCACATGACTGACCTGGAGTTTATTGTTTTAACCTAAACTCTGGGTGCCCTTATTTTGACACGGGCAGCTAGTAGTTTTGGTTTTGCAGATTTATATTCACAGAATCCTGGTTTACAGCTGGAACGATATCCGGAAAGCTTTGTATCCGTATATCTCTTTCTAGTTGTATATTGTATTATTTTCCGCTGTGACGTGTTTAAATGTAATTTAAATCTCTGATATTTCTGTGTAATATTCATTTATACTGTGTATATTCTTGTATTCTGATGGAATTGTTGTAATATACAATGAAATGTTCTTCCGTCTGCGTTCTTCTGTGGCTTGTTCTCGACAGTAATTCGTTCTTTCTCATCTCTTCCGAGACCGGGGAAGTTCGGGTCGCTTCACCTACAAACACAACATACGCCCCATTCCAATTCATCAGTCACTAACCGTAAATTAGTAAGAGAATAATTCCCCAAATATTAACCCCGAAGGCCGAAACCAACATCAGATCAATACCCAGGAAACCATCCTTCTTATCTAACCTACAGTTAGTTTCTAAATTTCACATTCTTAGGGAAAGGTTCCCATTAATTTTATCAAAGATAAATTCTTCTAAATTTATTCTTTAATCTTCCTTTGGATATCATTTCAAACCATGTTAAGGTTTTCCAAACTAGTCGGGATTAGCGAACCACACCGAAGTAATTATTTATTTTATTTCTCAATCCCAACCTATTCATCCCATGAAGCAAAACTAGTAATACTCCATATCTAACACCTCGGTGTTATCGGTGAAATTAATTGTCATTTCACGTTCAAATCTAATTAAAGATTTAATTATCGCTTTGGAGCAAAACTGGTGATACTCCATTCTCGATCACTTTAATCTAATTAAAGATTCATTAAAACTCCACTTAGTTTTAATCTTCTCAAAAATCAATATCCTGATTTTTAACTGAGTTAAAGAACCAATGTCATCTAAAACACGGTTCACGATAAACCCAAAGTCACTTTCTATTGTTAATCGGGTTAAAGAACAGGTGTTATTCAAAACACCGCTCATGATAAACCCCAAAAACCAATTCAGATTCAATTCCAATTAAATATTATTTAATTGGTACACTTCATTAAATCTAAATAGAAAAATTCAAATTCAATTCCAATTAAATATTATTTAATTGGTACACTTCTTTAAATCTAAATAGAAAGATTCAATCTTTCCTCAACTCGGTTCAAGAACAGTGTTAATGAAGACACAATTCACGACAAACCCAAAACACATTTGATATTAAATACAAGGCTCTGAAAATAAAATATATCGGCTTATATTCAATATCAAATTCTACGACCAACAAATATCGTATTGGAAATAACGATATAAATGTATCTTTCAAATTTCCACAACCATATCTGTATAATCGCGAAATCTAACATCGAAATATTCCGAAGATAATTTCGATTCAAATCCATTCCAATTCACGTATTGGAAGTTCTGATTATTTTCAAAACCACTTCGAATCCAATTTATTTATTCGAAAATAATGGATTATATTTCTAGTTCAAAACTAGTTCATTTCGATAAAAATATATTTTTATCCTTTCAAATGTGGAATTTTTCATCCCAGTTCTTTCCAATTCATATATTATGATTTTACACAAATTATTAATATTTTTAATAATTTTATCAAGGCCCGTACAATCGGTTTCCATCAACGGCCATCGAACTGCACTCACAGCGACCTTTTCCAAATTTGATTTGGACATAATTCCAAATCCAACCGTTAGATTTCAAATTTCTAATATTCATTGGAAAGCTCTTTTCGATACGAACCCAACAGTTCCTGTTTTAGGAGAATCCGACGGTCGGATCTCCCGTAATATCCATTTGAAGTCAATGGTCGAAATTCACGAACTGGCGCAGCACGGCGCGTTCTTTTCAGGCCATTTAATATATAATATATACATATATATATTATATAATTCGTCGATTTCAATTCAAAACGTATTTTATAATTTGTTTTAAATTCGTTTTCAAAACAGTTTCAACTTCCTATTCAACTTCAAATAAAAATTGAATATTTCACATCATTATTATGTAAATGATAATATTTTCAAAACGTTATATTTTGAAATCACTTCCTTTTCTATATTCATTATAAAAACGAATATAATCGATATAAATATCGTTCGCGTCAAAATAGTGCATCTCTAATCAATACGGCTTTATATTTTTCAATAACTTCGTTATTCTATTCAACAAATGAATATTTATTCTATTCAACACATGAATCTATATTTCTTTCAACACATGACTATTCTCAACACATGAGTACTGTCAACACATGACTATTTTGTTATTTAATATATTTTATAAAATTATGATTTCTATCGTTTAATTTTATATCAAACTCTAACCGTAAATTAGTAAGAGAGCAATTCCCTAAATTTCAACCCCGAAGGCCGAAACCAACATTAGATCAATATCCAGGAGACCACTCATCTTATCTATTTTCCAGTTAGTTTCTAATTTTATATATGATAAAGATGTAAATTTTATTTTTAAAATATTTCGTTCAACACATGATAAGTTTCAACACGTGAATATTCTCAACACGTGAGCATCGTCAACACATGACTATTTATTCTTCAACACAAGGATCTTTATTTTATAATATTCTTTATTTTTCCAATTGGAATGAGGCCCAATCAATTAACATATAATGTTAATTCCATACAACACATGTATATAATAGCAACGATAAATAATCAACCATCATCCAAAGTGCACCACACAACTGCACAAGCATTAAATATAAATAATTAACGTTTACACAGTCTATCGACCAATCGATCGACGTACAACTAAATAATTGGGATTAGTGTACGCTAAATATCATCCCAACACCCATGTGGGGTTTCAATCCACAAACACTGAATATTATTTGTGCAGTTGGGCGACGTGTAAAATTTATCGTCTCAATCAATGTCCTTCAAATAGGTGTACATTAACAAACCGTCTGGTTTGTAAATGAATATTTATTTATTCACCTTCACGTTAAAAATTATATTTTTAACGATAAGTAATTTATTTCAACACATGAATATTTTATTATCCATTTCACATCAACATCACAAACAAACTTCACAACACATCAAACAAGTATACATGTCGTCCATGGTCTGTGGACGGCGGGTGTCGGGTGCAGCTAAGCACCGTCTGCATCCTAGTATATACTTTTAACTAGTAAACAAGATATAAAGTGAAAAGTTCTCACTGAGAAGCTAAACCAAATGCCACAACACTTCTTATGCAGGAAATCTTCATCGTGCTCGCCTTTTGTCAATTTCATTATCCATAGCCACTACATATATAAAAATCACATTTTTATATTGCTGCTATGTATATAAAAATCATATTTTTATAATCACTCTATATGGATAAAGATCACATTTTTATACCGCTACTATACAGATAAAAATTCTATTTTCACACCGCTACTATATAGATAAAAAATTCTATTTTCACACCGCTACTATATAGATAAAAATTCTATTTTTACACCGCTACTATATAGATAAAAATTCTATTTTTACACCGGTGTTCATATAATAAAGATTATATTTTTATCACGTTATTCTCTATATAAAAATTATATTTTTACATCGCTAAAAACAAATCTTTACTTCATTAAAAATCCACCCTTTCTTTGCTAATATCACATATACAAACCCGACCTTTCTTTGCTAATATCACATATAAAAATCCGACCTTTCTTTGCTAATATTACGTATAAAAATCCGACCTTTCTTTGCTAATATCACATATAAAAATTGGGTTTTTATATGATTTAAAATTCATGTTTTTACGGTTTTAAACACTGAAAAATAAATAAATGCAAACAAAATAAAATAAATGCTTACTGAAAAATAAATAAATAAATGCAAATAAAATAAAATAAACGCTTACTGTTAAAGGTTTGTGGGGGTCAGGGCGACGCGCTGAGGTGGCGCAGGCGGATGGCGAGGCCGGGATGGTGGCGGGCTAGCGTTGAATGGGTTTCAGGGGGCTGCGTCGGCATCAGAAGAGGAGGCTCGTGGAAGAGGAGGTGGGGGTGCGGGCTGACCGGGGGGGGGGGGGGGCGCTGTGAATCGCGATCCCCCCTTTTTATTTCTTTTTTTTATTCTGTATCGTGAAAAGGGAAAAGAAAAGGGGGGCGTTGACTAAGGGAGAGGTTTTTATTATTTATTTATTATATTATATTTAATTTCAAAAAGATACTTCTAATTTCTACCTCGAAATCGAACCCACCGACTATCGTCCATAGCTAATTACCCCCATTTCCGAACACAATGGGATATGTATCATAGGCTAATTCGATCGTTTCAATCAGTTTCCGTCAAAATCAAAATATAAATCTATATATTGAATTTGAACGCACATTTCAATTTACTGGGGTCACATACTAACTAGAAAAATTCCCAAAAAATATTTTCTAGCTTTGTATTGACGATACGGTCCTAACAAAACTAATTTCGTCAAATTCCGAGACCGTTTGAAAAATGGTCATTTTCCAGTCGATTAAAATCAACTGAAACTGGTTAAACCCGTTTTCCTTTGCCACGCTCACATATTTATTCGAAAAATTACGAATTTTGGAATCTAGCAATAATTTGACATCACAGTTCCAACAAAAGTGGTTTCGTCGAAAACCGAGGTCGTTTGAAAATTTCCATTTTTAAAGGCCAGAATTCCATAGCGACTATTCTGAATTTTCAACTGGACGTAACTTTTGATTTCCGCTATGAAAATTCGATTTTTCGGATTCGTTGGAAAGATATTCTCGAATAGATTCAAATATTTTTGGTTTTGCTGAAATCCGATTTATATTGAATCCTGTACATTCATTTGAAATTCCAAATCAAATTTTCGAACTACTGCGCCATTTTCAATTCCTTTTATATTTTAAAATAAATATTCATATTCTAACGACGATCTATATAAATATATACATTCTAATTCTATTCAAAATAAATTTCTCGTCGTTATTATTTAAAATAATTCATTTTTAATATTCAAAATTCATCAAAATTGCCAAAATAAATTTTTTAAATTGACTCAGAATTTCTGGGTTATTACATTGGATTTCTATGGCTTATAGATTTCCTGGATTATCCAGAACACATCTTCGTTCAACCAGCAAGATATGTTCTGGGGGGAAAACTTATTGACACACTTTTTGGTAAAAGCTGTCACACTGAATATCTGGATAGCATCGCGCTCGGATATGGAGAACGTTGTCAGAAGACAGGAAGCGATTTGGTCAAAGTCGCATCATCAATAAAGAACTGCCCAGAACTCCTACCAGATGACCTTTTCTGGGCCCGAAAACAACAATTATAGAGTTGAGCTCTGTAACTCTTGTAGCTCTCTGAATTAGCTTCAGTTTGAGCTTTAGTTTGGCTCAATCGGGCTTACGGTTTGAAAGTTATGCCCATTTCCGTGAAGGGGTGTAACCTAGTACCGAAAACTCATAACATGACATCGGCTTGTGGGACCCGCCCCCGCTCGTGATGCACCTCGTCTCGTGAAGCACCTTGTCTCGTGAAGAACCCCGACTCGTGGAGCATATGTAGACCACGACCCGACCACTCTAGCTCGTTACCACTGAATCGTCGGCTCGGCTCGCCCTATGTGACCACGACCCGACCCCCGAACCTGCTCCTGCGCAGCTTGTTCTGACATATTCTCAAGGCTATTCGCTCTCCTATTTTCCCGGATCGAGTGCCTCGTACCCTTGAATGGTGCTTCAAAGTTGTCCCACATCGGGAAATACTGAACTAAGATCCTGGATATAAACTAAGATGTTCCCCATCACATTGCCAATTGGTTTTGTGATAATAAAGGGATTAATAAATCCAACATGGTATCAGAGCTCAGGATTTCAGTAGAGTTGAAGAGAAAGTGCTTCAACAAATTGAAGGTGATGAGAAAGTGCATCACAAAATCGAAGAGAAAGTGCTTCGATCTCAACAACTTTGAAGCAAGGGGGTGTGTTGAATGGTGCTTCAAAGTTGTCCCACATCGGGAAATACTGAACTAAGATCCTGGATATAAACTAAGATGTTCCCCATCATATTGCCAATTGGTTTTATGATAATAAAGGGATTAATAAATCCAACAGTTCTGACATATTCTCAAGGCTATTCGCTCTCCTATTTTCCCGGATCGGGTGCCTCGTACCCCATCACGAGCCGGTCTTCCTAGAAGCTCTCCTACAGCTAAAAAAACACCATTTGAAGGCATTTTCAAGGATCTTTTGGCTCTAACTCCTCACAGCTTTCACCATTGCTCTCTGCAAAGCAATTTTAGCAGCAAAGGAGACAAATTCCACATTATAACACGAGGATTTCGTGTATAATTTTATGATTTCTTACCCCTTTTCATTGTAAATACGAGGATTTCGTGTATAATCCGAGAGAGTTGTACTTGTAGCTTTTTAGAATTTAAGAAGAGATAAAGTGGGCGTAGGCTTGGTTTGAGCCGAACCACTATAAAAACTGTGTCTCCTCTGATTTTACTTTTTTCTGCATTCTGTGATCTGTGACCTGCATTTGGGTGTTAGGCCCAGATTTTTGTCTAACATTCAACATCGTACTTGCAAATGGAATTTCTGTCACCTTGGGTGCATATGTAGTGTTGTATGCACTAATTCCTTAATCTGGCTACCATTGAGATTGATCGGGTTCCCTACGGCCATTTGTGCATCACCATTCACCTTCACTGTTTAATTCATACAAACCATCATAATGTTGTTGACCTATTTTAATTAACTATTTTTTCAAATACATCAACATATTTGTTCGAGAGCTACAGTTTGCAGCATAAACTTTAGCTCTTTTTCAAATTAAGAAAGCAATAATTTTTTGTGTTTACCGTGTTTTATTATGTCCATTTAGTTCCATTCTTTTACTAAATCATTAATCTGTAAATGCTACTTTCCCAGTCATGCTTTTAGAAGATATTTTTGCTTTCAATGAATAGAGTAAATAATAGCTTAAATGATGCAATTTTATGTATATTGCACCAAGATTATTTTATTTTGGAGAATATGGAAGAAGTATCATGCTTTGAACTTATTATTGCTAAATTTTGCAATCCATTTTAAGCTGATAGTTGTTCATTATATGGTGATTTTGCCTTCCTAAAATACGTAACAAACATAAAGCAAGAATTTTTTTTGTATGCATGGCTGCCTCTGTTTCCTTTTCATTGATATTATCCTATGTTTCTTCGCACAATACCTAGCATATTCAAAGATATAACTCCAAATTGCTGATAATAACATTAATATAATAAGACAGTGAATTTCACCATTTCATTTAGTACAAATCTATTTATTCGCTATGAACTTAGGAGATCATAGCATGACCTTAGGAATTCAATAAAACCATAAGTTCACAACGAACAATTTTTTAACTTATACTATGAATGGTTTGAGCTAATCATCTTAAAGTAATAGTAATATGAACTTGATTACAACATATTCAACTATTTTTTTACAGTTAGGAATGTTGTTAGTTATGATTAAGATTCGCTCCAAGGCACGAAAGATTCGTTGTCTTTCAAGAATGTTTTCCCCTTTCCAAATCACAATGGGTTGATTGAAAATCTTCTTTCAGGATACAATGAAGATTATCTATGCAAGTTGTGATTACTTGCACAGATCAGAAAAAGCACTTAGAATTAATTTGATGATGTAGAAGATAGAGGAATTCGAGAAAGAGGATAAAAAGTGAAGTCGTGATGAGGGAACGCTCTGTTATATAGGCGACGAAACATCCGTTCATCTGTAGGTGCGTCCGTTGGATTTAAACGGTAGTGACCGTTGTCTAGCGGTCATTCTCATTGGCTGTTGAATTCGAATTCAACAGCACATAAAATATACCATTTCGGACGGGGCGCTGCCCCGCACCCCGCTGGGGGCACTGCCCCCTGGACCACCACGGCCTGACCGGGCAGGTCGAACCCCGTTAGTGGGGGCGTTGCCCCCGCACCCCCATCTAGGGAGGTTGCCACCCCTCGGACCCCCACTCCGTAGGGGATCATATTCGACAAAGGTTTTGGAAAAAACCATCAACATGGAAAAAACCATTAATGCTTATATATGATAAAAGAATTATTGTAATATTTGTATCTTTTATTATTCACTTGTGTTTTCCCAAATTTGTTGCATAAATGATTTTACTTTAATTGTTGTTTTTATTATTATCTTATGTTATTTTCTATCTATGAAAAACGCATTCGCTATTGAAACTGAGTCAACATGTGAAGATGTTTTAAAATTACCCAAAAGGTCTTTTCTGTTGATGACCAAGATATTGTAGTTGATATTTTAGAAACTTTAGGTTCGTTTATATTGTGAAACCCATAGTTTTTAGTTGGAACAAATTTCTACGTTGTGGAATTATGTTATTTTCTCAAGTCTAATTACTATAATTCAACCCATTGCACGCCCAGATTCCAGGCATTTCCCTACAGGATATATGCACTGATACGTTTGTTTATCAATATATTTTGGTGATTTGACTACATAAAACACTGGCAGGTGACATATTCTACAATCATATGTTTTTCTATCACTTAAGAAATTGATCTAGCTATGCGAGCTAACATTCACTTCCTCCCTTGGTTATAGAAATTTTCCGTTGTGAGTACTTGTTATATGTGTGCATTGCAAGTAGTTTTACTTTTCAAAATATAAGGAAATCAGTTTAAAATCTTTAGCCATTTACCTTTTCTCGCTATATGATTCCTTTTACTCTCTGCCAGTTCACATTGGAATAAGAATTCAAGCAAAAAAATTCATTCTTTGTATTCCCAAGATTTTACATGGGCCTCACAATTTTTTTTTTACTCCTTTCAGCTTACCGAAACTAGAGAGCACAAGCGCAGTATGAACACCACAGTGCTACCATCTTTGTATTCATTTCATTTTTAGTCAAGTTGTAAGTTCATTTTTTCTTCCATGTATTGCTTTCGTTGCCATGTATATATTCGGTTCGAACAGATTATCATTGCAGTTAAAATAAATGGGTCGTTTTGTATGCTATAGCTTTGATTACTCACTATTATGCCATAAATTTTTTCTATAATGACCTATATAACAGGTTATATAACAGTTATTCAGATCGAATCGAAATAAGTAGCAGGTCGATGAAAGTGCGATCGAAATTAGTAGCAGTCGGTCAATTGAAATTTTTTGCCGCCTTGGAATCGATTCAGCTGCTTTTTATTTCTATTTTTATTTTTTTGTTATTTTTTTTTTTTTTTTTTTACTGTGTATTGTATTGTACTATACGTTAAACATTCACCTTTTTGCATTATTCCTTTTCTTTTACTACAAAGCAGTGTGTACAAGGAATAATTGTGCAGCTGCTCTGTGTATGATGTATGTTGTGAATTTATAGTTGTGTATGTTGTATTTTATTTTTTGTGTAACATATTTTTATTTTATTTACCGTTAATAAGTTCATTACCAAAATACTGAAAACCGAAATCTGAACCGAAATCGAAACAAATCTGAAACTACCAAATTTTACGAAACATACCGAAACTAACAAATTTTCAAACGGCCGAAACCGAGTTCTTGAACCTTGTTATTTACTGCTCTTTAGTCAATTTTATTATAAACACTTTACTTCAATTTCCAATGGCAACATCTGGTATTTAGTTCAATGGTTTTAAGGTTGGAACAATGTTTTTATTATTATAGTAAGCTCAATCTCCTTTATTATAACAAATGGAGCCATTGCAATACCACTTATTAATGTAATTTTTTTTTTAATAATGATAGCAACAAGTGCTCATTGATCACTTGAACAATTGTTGAAATCCAACCTTTAATAAATAAATTTGATTTGAGCTGAGGTTTAGATTTTTAACAATACGTGCTAGATGGTTAATTATATATTCCTTTCAAAAGAACATAGTTCTTTTCACTTGAAATCCACTATTTTCGAGATTATATATTCCTTTCAAAAGAATATAGTTCTTTTCACTTGAAATCCACTATTTTCGAGATGATATGACAGTTTCTGGACTGAGCTTTAATTTATACAAACAAGTTTTTTGGTTGAGAGAAATGAACATAGAATAGAAATACTGATTTTTTATTTTTTTTAATGAAAGAATGGTCCTCTGATTAAGGGTGCATTAATAATTTTATATTAAATTAATAGCCAAGATTTGATTACAAGTCTAATGTGAACTATATAGCTTCCAAATATGATATCGTTACATATATGACCAACACGAAAAATAGTGTAAAAAAAATAAAGGTTGCAAATACATATTTTGGACAAAAATTCTAATAGTTATCGATACACTATTTAAAAATATGCTCTGGACCGAAAGATGAAGACGTGATTGAAAGACGACTGAAGCAAACTGGGTCGCAAATGCGTGTGTGCGCAGCCTGTGATGAACTGAGTTGGAAGGGAGGATGTTGGTGGTGATGCCCAATTGGCAAGTGAGTTGAACCCTGACAGGAATGTTATGGATGGGTAAGCTACTATGCAGATTTGTTGTTTTGTGCAAAAACGGGAGCACAAGTTTGACGTGAGGAACACGATGAAACTCGGAGTGCCACTGCGAGAATGTGTTGCAAGAGCTGACACAATGAAAAATCCATGAAGTTTGCACTGAACAGGAGGCCAAGAAACAAAAAATATTTTACAATAGGAATTTTGATATAAAAGATTTTATTTTGATAAAGGTGTTTATAAGATGAGATAGTTTGTGATTATAAGAGTGTGTATTTAGCCAAATAAGGTGGTGTTGTATTCACAGACAAAGTTGTCATATCTTTGGCTTTGTTTATATTTTGTTGCTAATGTATTCATGTACAAAGACTCTGGATGAAGTTGAGGACTATTAATAATGTTAGATGCCATAAATTTGAGGTCTAATTAAAAAGTGTGTTTGGAATGGTCCCCTACTTAGGTTTGGCTTTGTGTCTGATTCAGTTACATTTTACTGAAGACTGTAGTGGAGGTGGAGCACCTAAACTGCTTAAAGCATGAGGACTTCGGCTTCTAGCTGGAATTCTTTGCAAATGTTAGCTAAAAGGACCCTACTACGCACAAGTTTTTTGGGGCCTTATAAATATGTAGTAATATTAAATTTCTGGAGTATCATTACCTATGTCATTATTTTCATAAAGAAACCAAAGATAGTAGTTTATAGGAGGTTTGATTCTCCATCACAAAACATCTCCTTTTTGACTTATCTCGGTTTGACTATTTAAATATAATTTTGAAGCATGGACAAATGTCTTCTGTTGACTTAAGACAGTTCAAAGATGAATATAATGCCTTCCGCACCTATATCCATTCTTGATGCGTTCAAAGTGGAAACGAATGTAAAACCGTCCCTAACCCAATTAGGTGAATGGTGAAAATTGAAGAATGACATCAAACATGGATTTTTGCATTATTATTACATCAGAGTTCTACATTGAGGAGTGTTGCATTGATTTCTTGGTTATAACTATTTAAACTAAATGCATTTTTTGGTTCCAACCGTCATATGGGTTTGTTGTTTTAGTTCAAATTTAAACTGTAAATGAAATATAATCTTTTTTTAGATGCGACGCTAACCCCAGGACGCGACTTGATCGATCAATTTGACCGCTGTTAGTTGGGCTTTTCCATCTCCACGTAGAGGTTGCCTCCCTAGTAGGGCTGCACACAACCCATATCCAACCCGACCCAACCCACCAACCCGACCCAACCCACATAAACCCAACCCAACCCATCCTAGTTCGGGTCGGATATGGGTTACAATTTGTAACCCATACTATATGCGGGTCGGGTTTGACAATTTGTTCAACCCAACCTCATTTTAATCCAACCCAAACCTATTTAAAAAAAACTAATTTAATATCCATCCAATAAAATTAGAATAGTATAATCCTAGAATAATGTTTATGTATTCTATAATAAATGTACAAAAAAATATTTCATGTCAATCCAAACTAGATAGAATTTGATAAATATATTTTAAAGAGCATTTTAATGTATTTTAAAATGAAACACTTGCTCAACTATGTAGTAAATTAATTTTATATGATGTATTTTACAATGAAATTTTAATTATATGTCTTGTAATGAATTGGTTATTTTAAATGCATTATGCTAGCTAAAATTTGATATATTACGCTGAATATTTTGCTATAATTTTTAGAAAAAATCCCTCATATTCTCATTTTTTATTGTATTCAAGTGACCCAACCCAGCCTTACTTAACCCGACCCAACCCATACTTCAACCCAACCCATATCCAACCTCATATAGGGTCGGGTACGGGTTGAGCTACCTTAAACCCATACCTATGCGGGTCGGATAAAGTATTTGGTCTAACCCGACCCAACCCATACTTTGTGCAGCCCTACTCCCTAGGGATCCCCTTTCTTATTAGCATCAATTTCGATAATTTTATGAAACTTTCAACATAGAATTTGTTTGGCTAGAATCTGAACAAATTGAAATTTTACAGTTTATTTATGCAAAATAAAAAACATATTTGGTTATTTTAGTCAATGTTTTAAAACGCAAAAGGCGTACGTGAAGAATTTTCGGGTCCGTGAGGCGAGGCATAAGTCTCGAAACGTTGAGGCGTAAGCTTTTCGGATAGAGAAAAAACGCAATTTATATACTTAATTTTTAATCACTTCCATGCAACATCCTGTTTGTTCATTGTAAATTAACCCAGCCAACAATAGAAATTAGGAACCAACTATACAAGGCCTTTTCGGGTAAGCCTACATTAATTCAAAATGTCTGTCTACACATATTATGCAACCTTTTTTATTTCCATTAAATAATTAAAGTTTAATGATATTTATCTGTGTCAATATCTGCAACTAAAGATAAATAACTTTTTAAGTCATATGCCTCAACTGCTTGATGCGTGTGAGGCATAAGCTTTATGCGCTTTGAATGCTGTAAAGTTTTGAGACGTAAGCTTTAGAGGTAAAAAACCTTTTGGAATATGTCTCAAGACATTTTTATCTCTTATTTCCTCGAGCCGAGTATCAAGACGGGTTTTTTAAAACAATGATTTTAGTGAAATTTTGCAATTTATTTGTGTCATTGAAATTTTCTAAATTACACAACTAAAAGGAAAAAAATTAACTAACACATACACCTTCATTACTCTACCCCATAACAGTCCGCTTTGGTGCTTTGCAAACAAAGACAATGACTAATCTATACCATATACAAAATTTTCACTGATTTTGTGTCACATGATTGCAGCTATGTCTAATCATTTTCTTTATCATTAGCTTTGCTTCTCTTCCTTTGTTATTATGTGGGTTGCATCAGCATAAATCGGTTAACTTCCATATTCTTTTGCACGTTGAGGGCGTTGGAAATTTTCCTTCTGTCTGCTTATGCGTGACTGGAATACGTGTTCAAGCTATTTACATTTACGTTGAATTTATGAAACACAAGGAAGTTCAACGAAACACAAGGATAATGAATTCTTTATATTTATAATAGGTATGCTTTCCTTTTATGCTTAGTGTGCTACTATTCACACCCCCGTTTAGACTACTAGCCACCTATACTAAAGACCACCTCTTTTTTGTGCCTCTCTACTTCATTACACCATCTAAATTATTCAATTTCTAATCGGCTACCACCTCTACCTTTAATTCTTCATCGTTCCAAAAAAACAAGACACACGTATTCTTTCTGAAATTTTCTCCATCGCTTTACAAGCATGAAGATTTCCTTAAATTATCAACGCAATTTCAAGCGTCCAATCAGCTGATTAACACCATTGAATCGCTCTACAACATCATTCAATTTTTTCTCTGTTGTTTTACACCATCGAATCAGCGCGTTCTGCGAATCAAATACCTAAAATCACATCGTTTAACAAAAAAAATTAACATACTTCAAGTTTTACATGAATAATAGTGATTGTAAATTAAGTACAAACTACGTACTTCATCAGTTGTAAAATGTAAACCACATTATCTTCCTAAAAAAATCAAATAAAAATAATTAAAATGAAATTTTTTGTAAATTTTAACATATAAATTGTTGTTGTATGAAGAAAACCCTAAAATTCAATAACTTACAATGTCATTCTCTATTACAACGTAATCGAAGTTAATGTCTTCCAAACACGAAGTAGATAGAAGAGTGAAAGAAAGCTCCTACAAAAATTAATACAAAACCCTTAAAAAAAATTCTATAATAACATAATAGATTATGCAGCATGATATACAAAACTAACCTATTTTTTGTTTTATCTTCCATCCTCTACTCAGCCAAAAAAATTTAATTTTTGCTTATGGTTTAGGGTTTGATATCTGAGAATTTACGTTGTTTGAGAAGAGAAGATAATAAAAGAGACAGTACGCTGTTATTGACCGAGTGAAGAGAAATAAAGTGGTGGTAAGAAGTAGGTAAAAAATAATACAATCTATTAATTTTTTAAAGATGGCCAGTAGTCTAAATGGGGGTGTGAATAGCAGCATACTATCCTTATAATCACATTTTGTATAAAATAATATTATGCATTTTTGAATTTTTGTTTTTAAGCTGTCTATTTTTGCAAATGGACGACAAAAAGGCTTAAAAGATGATATTGTGCATTACATATGGAATCATCAAATAACTTGCATATTGATATTGCATGCTTCATGCATTGACACGTGTACTAAAAAGTTGCATGTTAATGATAATGTAGCTAGGCATAGTATTCTAGAAACAATTGTTAGTGCAATATATATTAGTGCATGCCTAAAATTATCCGTGATTGCTATAAGCTCTATCTTGCGACTTTGCATTCATGGCTATTTGCATTAATTTTCTACTATAAATTATTTTGTACTATTTAAAATTGTCACCTCCTGATAGCAAAAATTGATAATAATAATTCTACAAACAGCCTTGCATTATACAATTTTTATCCTACAAACATGCGCAACAAGTTATTTTAGCCTATCACTACACCAGAAATGCCAATTAAGCAGTGCTCTGAGCCGTATCAAAATCGATTTGGCAGTGCTTTAAGCCGTATCAAAAAATGGCGTCTCTGTTACTTTGATACGGCTTTGATCCGTATCAACTCATGAATTTGATACGGCTCAAAGGTGTATCAAATTCATGAATTGATACGGCCATTAGCCGTATCAAACTCATGAATTGATACGGGTCAAAACCGTATCAAATATATGAATTGATACGGCTCAAAGCCATATCAATCCATGAATTTGACACGGCTTTGAGCAGTATCAATTCATATATTTGATACAGCTAATGGCCATATCTTTATCTAAATTTGATACGGCCATTAGCCGTATCTAATTTAAAAAAAAAAAATTACAATTAGCTACTGAATTTACACAGAAAGAAAAATCAACAAAACATTTATGGATTTCAAAACTCATCATCAACACAAACATAAACTAGTCCAAGAAATAAATCTATAAACTATTTTATTAATATAACATGACATCAATCACCAAATCTACAAACTATAGTTACACAACTACATGTATACGTAAACCAATGGCACAACAATATTAAACTGAAACGTACAACACTCATAACTGCATCCTCCCATCTTCTCCGGATCGTAGACACCATAAAAGAGGTCAGCATTCTGCTTGGGATCATTACCAAAGCTAGATTTACAGGTATATCAATATATCATTACCAAAGCTAGAATTGCACTTGATAGAATTTCATTTATCTTATATTGCAATTTTAATGCAGAAAAACAGAATGCTGACCTCTTTTATGGTGTTCTTGGTGGACTCGGACAGTTTGGGATCATTATCAATGGCTTCCAGATGTCTGCAAATCTTCACCAGACGTCTGAGTTTCTACTCGGGTCATGCACAGGGGGGCTCCAGACATCTGGTCCAACATCCAGACGTCTTCCATTGCTCTTAGACGTCTGCCAAAAAAAAGTCCTATAATTCATATAGACTGCTAGTCAAATATTGTATGACTTAATGCAAAAAAAACTTGATGCAAAAGAAATGTTATTATTTTGATATTTCATGCTGGTGCCATGATAACTACTTCTGTGAACAGAACTAGAAAATAGTTCATTACCCTGACTAAATGTATTTAAAAGCCTTAATTATTTTCCAAGAACTCTCACCAAATAAAAAAGTTGCAACACAGAACTATTAACAGGGACAATAATACTTTACATTGACAACTTGGAAAGTGAACCATTTTTGAGATCAAAACTGTGAATTAGAAGAACAAATAATCTGGAAGGCATGTATAAACGACTTGACAATAAATCCAAATGATCAATTAAGAAATTAATTTGGAGTACACAAACCTGCGTCCATATTTCTGTGAAGGTTCCTTTTTTCCTTTAAAAGTGGGATAAAAGTGAGATAAGAATATAAGGCACCACAGTTCAATTTTTACATGTATATCTTTAGTTTAATTGAACAACATCATGATTATGCCATGGTTATTCGGTATATATCTTTAGTTCAATTGAAAATACCGCAGCAAAATTGAACAACAACAGCAAGGAAGCTACTGTTCTCAACAGCAGTTTGTAAATGAAAAAGAAAGTTTCATGTGATTTATTTGACTGGTAATGCCCTGGTGCAATAGGGCATTTATATATTATATCATGTTAGGTATTCACTTATATTGCCCATTGCTTTTATCATAAGACAACATTGAGTAAAAGATAAAAACTTGATCATTTCCTAAGTAACAAAATATCATGTATCAGTCTTCTTGCACACGATCTTTCAGGGTGTACAGTGTACTAACTCATGAATATATATTAAATATAACAGGAACTAATTACACTAATGGGAGAAAAGAAGGTTTAGCACATGTAAGCTCCCTCGCTTTTGGCCACAAAATGTATTATTTTGTAGAGCAGCATTGATATTGTTGTTCTCCCACTAACTGACTTGGACCAAATCCAAAAATAAAGAGTAAAAACAAAAATAACTATTAATACATTAACAACTACCATCATCCTCAAATCGGGTTAGAATATCTTAAATCATAACTCAAGTTATCATAAATCATAGCTATTCTCAGTAAACGTGATATATCTCAAGTTAACATATGATTATGATTACAATATACATTGAGTTATCGTTAAGCACGAACTATACAATATTATACAATCATAAGATATACTATGCTTAATTATAATCTTCTTAAAACTACACTGTGTAATCTGAGGATATCTTATGTTTCACGTGTACTCGGCACACCTGAGTTTTTCATTTGAAAGTCTACAATTTTATTGATAATGCTACGCTTAGTTATAACTCAGTATATAATGTCCATTTTGTTTGGCTATGATTTGTACATAATCATGCACTGAGTAATATCCACCTGGGCGTGCATTTATTATCTTAAGAGTTACTTCGACTCATTAGACAAACTGTGTTTGCATACATGTAATATATCACTGTGTTTATTTCATCAACATATGATTTATACTCTACTCTAGCTTAACATATCCCTTTTTTCATCGATGTCGTGTCAGAACTTTGTCCAGCAAATATCCAAATGGTAAACAAAATGTTGATTTTAACACATGTTTACTTTCAATTCAAGCCTTTATCAAGCCTTTATCATTATAAAATCAACAGAATATTGATTTTAACCAATATTATCCCATTTATTCATTTAAATCTATATTTAAATATACTAAAATTTTCTGGGTTGTTACATTTAGTTACTGAGATACAAGATGCATCAGTTCTGTCAAACGGTTCCTAAGTGACGACTTATCGAATGTTACAAGAGAGTTTCTACTGAATTTCAAAAGGTTTGGTTTGGAAAAAAAAATTGGATATGCCTACTTTCTATAGCGATGGGAAGTGAATATTTACCACAACTAGCTTACTAGACATGAAATTAGCTGATTCCACAATGATATGCAATTAGCAGGAGTAGGGCTTTCAACCTTACATGTGAGTAGGGTTGCACACAACCCATATCCAACCCGATCCAACCCACTAACCCGACCCAACCCACATAAACTCAACCCAACCCATCCTAGTTCGGGTCGGATATGGGTTATAATATGTAACCCATACTACATACGGGTCGGGTTTGATATTTTGTTCAACCCAACCTTGTTTTAACCCAACCCAACCTCATATTAAAAAACTAATTTAATACCAACCTACTTAAAATTAGAATAGTATAATCCTAGAATAATATTTATGTATTCTATAGTAAATCTACAAAAAAAACATATTTCATTTCAATCCAAACAAGAAAAAATTTGGCAAATATATTTTAAAGTGCATTTCAATATATCTTAAAATGAAACACTTGTTCTACTACATAGTAAATTAATTTTATATGATGTGTTTTACAATGAAATTTTAATAAAATTTATCTTATAATGAATCAGTTAATTTTAAATGCATTATGCTAGAAAAAATCTGATATATTATGCTGAATATTTTAATACTACTTTTAAAAAAATTCTCTCTACTCTCATTTTTTTATTATATTCAAGCAACCCAACCCTACTAAACCCGACCCAACCGATACTTTAACCCAACCCATATCCAACCTCATATAGGGTCGGATACGGGTTGAACTTCCTTAAACCCATACTTATGCGGGTCGGATCTAGTATTTGGTCCAACCCGACCGAACCCATACTTTGTGCAGCCCTACATGTGAGTGTCACATATTTACATTTCAATTAAAGATACACAGTTAATTTACACACGGTTAAGGACACAGTTACTCAACATACAAATCATCATCGGCAAATCTTACTCAACATACAAATCAACACAGTTACGCAATCAGTCCACAATTAGGGAAAATCATTTAAGAAATCAGAGTATGTATTTGGGATTGAAAATCCTATAAATACTACACAAATCATCATCGGCAAATCTTATCCAACTCGCAGAAAACAATTCAATTTCTCAAATAAAATCAGAAATCTTACAACGTTGGATCGAGGAAGATCTTTATTTGAATTCGAGCAAGCAAGCATCGTCAATCAACTGAAGAAGTGCCTGAAGCCATGAATTTGTTTTAAAGCCAATTCGAAGAAACCCTAGCCGACATTTTTGGAGCAGCAATAAGCAAAAGGGACGGCCAGAAAATTAATCAGAAATGAAAAAATAGTGGGGGGGGGGGGGGGGGGGAACGCGAAAATATGATGCGGAATAGAGCCGTATTAAATTTAACTGATCCGAGTGGTTGAAGATGTAAGGTTAGATTTGAAGGTTGAAGGTGGTGCGGATTGCCAAATTCAATTTGGTACAGGTCTGAGCACTATCAAATTTGATACGGCTTAAAGCCGTATCAAATCTCTGCATAATGGTGCGCCAAATATGCTATTTTGGTGTAGTGTATCTCCTTTCTTTTATCGTCCTTTCCATTTCAACTAACTGCTATTTGTATGAATTTCCCATTAAACACATGGTATGTGTTTGCATCTATACCCATACGTGCTGATTTGCTGTGCTTGAAATTCAGAATTTTAATTATGATCATCGCAAATTGTTAAATGGTTGCTAATGATGTAGGGCTATAGTTCAATAATGTTTTTACATTAGTAATACATTAGAATTTTTAAAAAGCGAATTGAAATTCCATCACCCATGGCGTCCAATGTTTGGGCAGATTCAATATCCCGCTTAATGGACAACTAATATCATAGAAATAAATTTTAAAAATTGCCAATAAAATTTTGATATCCCGCGCGATTTAATTGAACTTCAATTCAAAAATCATGTTTGTTATTAGAAATTTAAAAAAAATAAACCATGTTTTCAAATCAATTAACTAAATTTAAAATTCTATTTTCCTAATTGATCTAGATAATCAAGAGCAACTCGGTTACAAATGTAGTGAATAGACTGCAAGCATTATCTGATAGGAACTAAACACAAATGGGGAAGGTTATTGCGAGCATAGTAGGGAAGTAAATGACTAAATGTTAAACAGTAACTTAAGGTAAGAACTATAGGAGTGATTCGCATAGGGAACGCAACTGCAAAGATACATTGGACTAAAGAATGATCTAAGGAAACCAAGTGAGGTCGCACCAATAGAGAATAATCGAACACTTTGCTAAGCGTAAGTTTCGAACGTAGATAAGTTTTATTTGTGTTAGTATTATGGTTATTACTCTTCTTGTTTGAATAGCGAGAGGGAAACTCGATTGTTCATTGCAGGTTGGTCTCGTTATATGGTTGCTTTAAGGTTAGTTCACACTACATATATTATTACTCTTGTTGTTTGAATAGTGAAAGGGAATAGGATCAGGGAGTTCCTTGAATTTCAGCCCCCATTTACACTTCAATTTCGGTCACATATTTATGTTTATAGAAAGTGAGTGGGAGGTGAGAGAATAAATGGAAGGAGAGAGAGGAAACGTGTGGTAGGCTAAAGGAATGCTAAGTTTTTGTGGTGCCATTAAACCTGCCTATATATATATATGTATATATATATATATATATATATATATATATATATATATGAGACAGGATTAAGAGCACTCCAAACAGTGCAATGACACCCCAAATAGTGAGCACCCCTTTAGCCTACCACTTTTCCACTACACATTTCCTTCCTCTCTCTTTCCACTCATTCTCTCATCTCCCACTCACTTTCCATTCAGTTTTTCTAATATAAATGTGTGGTTAAAATTGAGGTGCAAATGGGAGGCTGAAATTCAGGGAGCTCCCTGATCCTATCCTATATATATATGTGTGTGTATATATATATATGTATGTATGTATGTATGTATATATAATTTTCTATTACACTTCAACCTGTGTGGACATACCTTTTTGGGGAATTGACCGATGTAATCATAAAGAACATCTGAGTAAATTTTCTAAGTAACAAAAATGTTAGCTGCTCTATTTATTTATGTTCTTTTAAATTACACTGACGATTTCTACATCATCCGCGTTCACCTTTGGGGATATGCAGTAATGTATGTTGGTGTTCCGGCCACCCATTTTAGAAGAGCAAAATTGTTGTTGGTGAACAAAGCATTAATTAATTAAAATACATTCAGCTTAGTATGTAACAAAAATTCGCATTTTGGCTGCCACGCCCCAAGCCTTGAAGTAGTCATGGTACATGGTATGTACGTGAGAGCAAATGTGACGGCAAGGAATTTCGCTCGATCCGAATCAGTCGTTAAACCGATCTAGATCATTCGAAACCCCTGATCGTTTTGAGAACAGGACAAATTGGAACGCAGACGGAAGAACATTTCATTGCTATTACAACAATTCCATCAGATACAAGAATATACAGAGTATAATTGAATAAATTACATTCGATAAATACAAGAGATTACAATAAATTACATAGCAGCGGAAAATAATACAAAGCACAACTGAAGGTGATATACGGATACAGAGCTTTTCGGATATCATTCCAACTGTAAACCAGGATCCTGTGAATATAAATCTGCAAAACCAAAACTACTAGCTGCCCGTGCGGAAAATAGGGGCACTATCAATCAAAATTTTTATATAAAAAAAAAATTGCCCGCTATCTCAGAAATCTAAAGCAGTACAAGTGAATGAAGTGGCAGAAGTGAAATATATATATATATATATATATATATATATATATATATATATATATATATACACGCCCTCGTCCACAAACCATGGACGATATTTATTGGTTGTGATTGGTGTGAAAATTGATTGATAACGAATGGTTGTTTGGGATTGTTTGTGGTTGATATTGATTGATCGTGGTATCAGAGCCGACCATTACATTATGCGTTTGGTTAAAAATGAGTTTTAATTACAAAACATTAAAGGTATGAAAGGAGGATTGGTAGAATGATAGGAAGATGGAGAAGACCACGGAGGGATGTAATAATCATAAAAGGAAGAATTGCTTTCGTGTTTCTCTTATTTCTCAAAACATGAAAAATGGAAAGAAGTTGTTTTTATTTTGTATGTTAACTTTGTTTTGTAAAATAGTTGTTTTTCGTAATATACATGCATCGTGCACATTTTTGTGGACGAAAACCCAAAATCGAAAATGGTAAACCAAACACTTTATATTTTCGATGTGACAAGGGCACTACATCCTGCTACTATTTAAAATGAGTTTTTTTTTTTTTGAATCACCATTGCAACATGCTCTTATGGATTAATTATTTAATAACTTTACTTTTAGCATGCAATGTGTAAGACATAAGTTCTCACTAGCTCTATTAGTATTTAGTCCTGCATGCGGATGCATATATATAACTTTACTTTGCAATAATAAAACATATACGAACTGCCAAATGGTCCATAATGCACCGTTTTTATTTTGTAATTTCTATTGATGCATCATAAACCACTACATGTATATTAAAAATTTAATAAAATCTTATGTATCATTCTAATGTATCCTATAAAGCTAGCCTTTTTTGGAATAAATAAAACATTTATCTCAATTACTAACTCCCCTCGTCTTGCATGATTCAAACTAAATAATTTTGGGTCCAAAAAACAGCAAATGTGCTTCTATGTACATTAAATGTAATACTTTTTTTATTCTTCCAATATGGTAGTTTGAATTAAATTTTCAAACAATAAAATGGTAGACTATCTAAATTTGCATTTCATTTCAACTTAGTTTGATTTTGAAGTAAAAGAATTTTAATGCATCATGAAATATATTGATTTTAGTATTCAAAGTTTAATTCTTGCATATAATTTCTTGAAGTGAAAAATATTTAAATTGATTATTCATGATCCAGTTTGAAATTGTTAAAGAATAGAAATTAATATCTGAAAGGGGTTCAGAATGAAAATTTTGTATGACTTGGAAAAAAAATTAGGGTGATAATATACAAACAGCGAAAAAAGATCCGTAAAGTATTAAAATTTCACTCATTTTATTGCTTTCTATTTAAAAAAGCGCATATTTAAGTAAAATTTTATTTTTACGGTGTAGATAAAGTAATTTTTGTTATATGTATAATTTACCTTCTCAATTACAAGCCCATAATAATTTTTTCTTATCCAACATATAAAGAATGATAAATTTTACATATATAGCACAACATTAGTGATAACCAAGGCTCGAAATGAAAATACCAATAAGCTTTACATTAGTAATGAAACAGATATTTTCTTAACCCATGTTCCTTTTAGCTATGTAACGAATATTTTATGCCTCCATACAATCAATCAAGATATCTTTCTTGCATTAAATATGGATATTTACACTGATGATAGCATATATAGAAAGTTGGAAAAGAATACAAATATCAACGAACACGTATTGAAAAAATATTGAAGAAATATACAAATAGTTATCTAACCCAAAAAAAGGTCAACATTCAATAGTAAAATTTAAATATCCTTCATAGACTCATCGTAGAAAAAAAAGAGGTTTTTTGCCCTTTCTGTTTGGAGGTTTTTTTTGTGGGCTGGGGGGGGGGGGGGGGCTGGCGGATGTTGTGGGTGAGGTATGTTTGATGCATCTGCCTGTTACTTCTAACACCATGAACTAATTCTTTCAAAACATAAAGTCCCAGACAAGAAATCCATTTAACACCACCAATTAACTGTATACAAAAATAATAACAAAAATTTCAATCGATTTTTTTTTTAAGCCTACAGTAATCCTACTTCAAAACATTTAAATTCATGTTAAACGTGCATATCTATCATAATAGCGAATACATCCAAACATATTTTGAAATTGCAGGATGTTTAAGATTTGATGGTTTGGTTACATTACTAACTTGCATGTCAGGAGAGTAAAGTGTGATGCTAAGGGCACCCCAATATTTTCTTTCTAATACCGCAATTAAAAAAAATAAAACTCATTAAATTTTTATGCTTTCTAATGCCACGTTACCTCTTCATTCTAATTTCCCACTCAATCATTATTTTCCGAACTGATCACGTATTAAGTTAATATAAATACCCTAATCTCTCGTAATCGTTGTCTTCTTCCCATCTCTCGCGATAAAATTCAAATTCGTACGTTAATTTAATTGTTTATTGATCTGAAAACCCTAGTCTTTCACTTTCCTCTTCTATTTTGCTTAATTCAAACCTTATCATGACTTTTGTATATTGCGTTGTCGAATTCGTTGATCGGTTTTACAAATGAGGATGAACGAATATCAGACAAGAAATATGGTAAAATAGTGTGGTAGCCCCTATTTTTTAAGTGTGGTATTAAAAAGAATGTAATACTAATTCTTATGGTATTTTTTAGTCGTGGTATTAGGAAGAACATATCGGGATGATCTTAGCACCACACGAGAGTAAAAACAATAGTAAAATACAATGAAAACCTTTCATCAATAAAAACTGTTCATGTCTGGGAAAATACGAAGGAAAACAAAACAAATATGGAATTAACAACAGTGCCAATCCAACTATTTCAAATTAACCAAGCCGTGGAAATTAAGGAAAAACCTATTTATCATAGAAATAGCTCCTCACAACAATGAGAATCAGGACAAAAAATTGGAGAGACAAAGGAGACTACAATGAATTCAAAAAATGAATAGTATGTACTGCATGCTCAGTAGTTTAATTTAAAAAAAACAATATTGGTTAACCTGATAATCATATAAACTTCTAGATAGACCGAAGAAAAGAAAAGGATTTGAGCTGGAAAAAAAACCACTAGCTCCATACTCTCTTTTTCATATAAAGATTTAGATTTCCACCTTACAAGGTCGAACCTACTTGCCAAGCAGCGACGTGTTACTGACTATAAACATAAAAATGTTCCAGCTAAAACTAAACAAAAAATAGATCAAGTGGTCATGGAAGAGGATGTGATCTTCATTGCTTCCTTGTTCGACAACCATTGGTGCCCTACAAAGAGGGCAAACCGAAGCCTCCTACAAAGTCATCTATCGATTCAATCCTTAGACCATAACCAACAATCCGTTCTGTTCACTTATTCTCTCTCTTGTTTTGCAACTGATCCAACGAGCCGAGCAACCAGAAGGGGAAAGCAGCCACGGGGCTAGCCACAGATGGGATTATAACGGCAAACAGTTTGCCGTTATAATCAAACTCCCTCTTGTATTTGACAAATGCTTTTGTGTTGGTCCTCTTTATTCAGAGCCAAAACAGCATATGTGGACCAATCAGCAACCTATGTTGCTATATTAAAGCATATGCGGCTGCACCTTTTCCTATTTAAATATGTTGTCTCAGCATTTTATTTTATAACGGCAAACACTTTGCCGTTATAATCTTATAACGGCAAAGTGTTTGCCGTTATAATCTTATAACGGCAAACAGTTTGCCGTTATAAGAACCAGTCTCTGTTGGGTGAACCAGCCACGGAGGAGCTCAAAACTAGCCACAGACCAGTCACGGGTGAGTGAACAAGCCACACCTGGTTGCTTCGTGGCTTGTTTAGTAACTGAACAAGCCATTGTTGGTTGTGCTCTTATGAAATTCGTGGTCACAGTCATTCAAAACCCTCAACTACTCCGACCCCTCATAGTCGGACAAGCAAATTGAACAAGTCTCGTTCTGTGAA
Organism: Allium sativum; assembly: GCA_030737875.1. NCBI lineage: Eukaryota > Viridiplantae > Streptophyta > Magnoliopsida > Asparagales > Amaryllidaceae > Allium > Allium sativum. The sequence continues at coordinate 843,918,820 of CM060926.1, forward strand.
GTTACTGCTCGAGGATCTGCGTCCAGTCCGACTGTTATTATCCTACGTTGCCTGCCAAAGGTAGAAAATGCATGGCGCTTGGGATGCTGCCTGAAGCCTTTGTGTACTACGTAGAATATTAGGTGCCCTACTTCCATTAGAGCAATGGCGATGTAACCTAATGGTTTGTCTCTATTCTGGTTGTCCATTTAGATTGTTTTTTATTGTATTGATTGTGCATTAATGGTGAAGAGTAACGAGATTTGTTTCTGTATATTTATGCATAGATTTGCAGATTTTGAAGGAAGATTTTAATGTGTATATTTATTGTAATCAGTATTATATTAGGCAATAAATATTTACTTGTCATAAGGATATTTCCATATATTTCGTGAGTTAGAATCTCAATATTTAAATAAATATATATTTCCAGTTTTTCAATTTAAAACATTAGTATAAAAAAATGTATTTTTTTTCCTAAATGTTATTATACCTTTGTCTAACAAATTTATGCATGATATCTAGCTTACTTCACTCTGTCTTTGTCTTAATACTTTAATACTCGCTTAATGTGTACGTTGTTTGTGGTTATTTAAAATAAATATTAACTATCAAACTTTCTAATTTATTCACGGTATGTTTCAAAGACTTATTGCACCGACTAATTAGAAGATTCAGCAGTGGAATTGGATCCGACTTTTATGAGGCAATGAATTCGAGTTATAACCAAGGATTAAGAATATTTACCAGGAGATGTTATGATGACATGTTTTATATTGCTATGTAGTTAATGTCCTGCTATTATCATGTTATAACTCCATTATGACACCGCTAATGCCTTTCCGTTTTAAATCTTGCTATATTCCGCTATTCCCGATTTACCTCATTATTGTTGCTATATTACGTTATTTCTTCCATATCTTATTTTAAAAAATGAAGCAATAAATGACATTTATACCTTATAAAAATTATGAAACTAGTTTTCTTAACTGAATTTTTAACTTATATTTTTAGAAACAAAAATATTTAAATAATATATTGAATTTAATTGGATAAAATTGTACGTTTATTTATGGACATTTGCATATGTTCTTACTGAAAATTAAGAATGAACTAATCATAATTAAATTGAATGTTGATTTTTCATTTATTATATATCTGTAAAAATACTAAGAATGGGTATTATATGCTATTTTGGAATCATTCGCTATATCCCATTATTTTTTCACTTTAACCTCGATACGACTTTTTCCATCTTCAGTGCATTGAATCCACTAAGCATTCTAAGTGCATAACTATATTACTGTACAGATAAATAGATGGTAGAATATACTAGCATTATTTGTATGGTTGATATGCATGTTTAGTTGTCCTTGCCTAATTACTAGGATGAAATTCTTTAAGGAATGTTAAATTGTAATATCTCCAATTTTTAGTATAACTAAATTAAATTAGATAAATTAAACGTATTAATTTGTTACCAAGATTATTTCACAATTTAATACCATAAAGGATTTATAAGAGAAGCATAATAGGAAGATCCACCTTTTTTCATAACATAATGGAATGTAAAAAAATAAAGAAGGATACCGGCCATTTAGCTAGGAAAAAAGTACGGCTTAGTAATTCTAATGGAGAAAGCTAATTAAGTAAATTAAATCATTCATCAAATATCAAGTGTGCTAATCCAATTAATGCAAATAACGCTCGCAACCACTCTTATTCCCTTGTTTAGGCTTGGCTATAGCTAGTAACTAATCCACTATTGTTTGTTTAGCCTTGTTATATATGGTAGTATAATAATTTTTGGATAGAATAATGACTAATGGTAATTATTTTGATTATGTTTTGATAGGTCGAATTTTAGTCTCCGAATGCATTGAAATTGTGATATATCATGCCTTACAATAATATCAAGATGAATTTTAATTTTCATTATTTACAAAGTTATTATGAATAAAAGATAAAAAAAAGACTTTCTTCCTGACCTATGCAGCCATGGCTGCCAAGTCTTTCTTGAATCCTATATTCGACAAAAGCCCTAATCAGTTAGGGACCTCCTCATCTTCTCCCTCATCTTCCTTCAATCCTAATAGCAACCTTCCTCAATCTTCTCCTCATTTCTTGGTTGACGAAAAAGGCTTCACCATAGTTAATAACCGCAAGAAAGGGCTTAAACCAAAGCAGAATTCAAATGAATCTGCTCACTTCCGACAAGGCGCTGGAAGGTCCAACGAATTCCCTGTCAGAAATAAGTACAAACCATTTCCTGCCTCAAATGGTAAAAGGTTTGAGCCTAGAAACCCAGTCAGATCTGATCAAGAAACTAAGCATCCGGTCAAGAACAGACTAACATTAGAGGGAAAGGCCTCTTCATGGGCAGACATGGTCAAGAGCGGAGGACAGAGTACCGATTTTGATCTGAGTTTTATAGAGCCGACTGAATTACTTAATGAGAAGATCGTAATTGTTAGTGAGGAAACCAGTGCACGTACCGAGGGAAAATGGGAGATGTCTGTTGTGGCTTACGTGTTCGGTAAGCGCCCCCTATCATCACTTTAGAGCTTTTGTGGTTCGAACGTGGAATCCGATAGGGTCATTTGAAATATTCACTCGAGAAAATGGATTCTTCTTTATTAGATTCACTAATAATGAAGATTGCGCCAAATTATTAACAGGAGGACCCTATTTCATCAATGGAAGGCTAATCATATTAAAGAAGTGGACCAAGAAATTAATTCTTGATCGCGATTTACTCAGTACTATGCCTGTTTGGGTAAGGCTACCCGAGTTAAATTTGAGATTATGGGATAAGGAAGTTTTCAGCGCCATCGAGAGTCTAATTGGAAATCCACTCAAGATGGATGAGCAAACCGCGAAAGAATCGTGGTTGAGTTATGCTAGAATCCTTGTTGAAATCAGCGCTGACGCTGAACTTCCTAATGAAGCATCAATATACATGCACGACGGAGAGATTATCTCTCAACCGATAACCTATGAACTAATTCTTGATAGATGCAAGGAATGCAAGTGCTTTGGACACTCGTTCGAAAACTGTTCTAACAAAAAAATTCCGAACAAAGCACCAAAGGCACAAGCAAATCTTGATAAAGAATCGGTAGAAGGAATTAGCCCAGAAGTGTTACCACAAAAGGATGCACACAGTTCGGAGCTACATCATGAAGAAGATATGAATATTGATACCGCTAATACAAATATGGGTAATTCAGAATCGCCTGAAACCCATAATTTGCAAAAAGTCGCAAGTTTCTCTCAAAGCCATCAGCAAGATATTGATCAAACCAAAACTAAGGAGGACAACAACGCCCCCTTAGATCTGAATGATCAAATCCCTACATTATCAAAAAATCAAAAAAACAAAGGGGGGATTTCTGCATCTCAGGTCATTGAATCCACACCCCCAAAGGAGGATTCAAGTTTATTTACAAAACAAAAAATCAATATATTGAAAGAAAAAGGCTTGGGATGTGCGGATTTGCTGGCAGCGGATCCTATCTTCACTGATGAATCTCTGTTGGCTGAGAACCTCACTCCTTCTAAATTCGTAACTGAGGTCAGCATCCAAAAGGCAGTCAATCATGCCTTGGTTGGTTCCAAATCCTCAAAACCTGCATCACCAAAAAAGAAAAAGAAAAGTAGGACAAAAAGCCTAACAGACATAATTTCAGTTGAAGAAACAGAGGATAAAAAGGATCACGATTTCAGGTAGAAATACATTACAAAGAACTCTAAATGGGATAAGCAATTAAAGACTGCTGAAAATATCAGCTTTAAAAGAAGTGGCAAACAGCCAGAGGGGAAAGTGGGCAACAACAAAAGCTCTGACCCATCATAAATAGGTGATATCCTTCTTATATATCTTTTATTTTTATTATTTTTTATGGATATCATTGTTTGGAACATTAGGGGTCTCAATTCCCCTGCTAGACAGCTTGATCTTACCAATTTTGTGAACAAGTATAAGCCTAGTATTTTAGGTTTAGTTGAGCATAAACTGAATGATATTAGGATTAATGAACTGCATAACAGAATTTTTTCAAATTGGATCATGATCAATAATAATCTGATGGGTGGAAATGGTAGGATCATGGTCTTTTTCAATCCTATCATCTGGACACTCATCAACTATTTTATTGACAAGCAGTACATTCACTGCAGTTTTAAAAATAAAGGTGGTTTAGAATTAATTATCACCTTTATATATGCTTCCAATTTTGAAAATGACAGAAATATGTTATGGAATTGCATTGAGCAGTTTAGTAATATTATTAAAAAACCTTGGATGTTATTAGGGGAGTTTAACACTGTTTTTCATAACTGTGATAAGAGAGGAGGAAATCCTATTCCTTTTTCAAAACTAGAAAAAGTTGCTAACTTTATGATGAAATCTGGATTAATAAAGCCTATCATCTCTGGCAATAAATATACCTGGAAGTCTGGTAAATTCAGGAATATTCATTGCAAATTGGACAGGGTCTTATTTAATCAAAATTTCATAAAACTTTTCTCAAACACAAAGTGTTGTACCCTGCCTCAAAACACTAGTGATCATACACCTATTCTAGTCTCTTTCAAGTCAGATTTGAATTTGCACAAAAACGCCCCATTTAGATTTGTGAATGGATGGGTGCATGATCATGATTATAAAGAGGTGGTTACCAAATGCTTTAATAATAATATTTTTGGTACAGCTCAATATAAGTTTAATAAAACTTTGCAGTTGGTTAAAACTAATCTCAAAAGTTGGAACACTACTAGAAAAAGAGATGACATTAAAACTATTAGGGATGATTGTGAGAGACTTCAAAATGATCTTGACAAAGATAGCTCAGACAAAATCAAGGCTGAGAATTTTTTTAATTCTCAAGCCAAATTGGTTAATGCTCTTCATATTAATTCTGTTAATCTTAAACAGAAAGCCAAGGTGAATTGGTTAACGGCTGGTGATGAAGCCAGTACATTTTTCTACACTAAAATGTTTTGCAGGAAAAATAGGAATAACATTGGCAAATTATTGGATGCTAATGGTGAAATAATTAACAAAGCCTCTAATATTGAATTAGAGGCTATTAGCTATTTCAATTCTTTATATAACACCAATGATTATCCTACAGTTTTTCCTGACTTAGAATTTAAATATACTGTGAACAGCAATAGTGATGATATTCTTCTGGCTCCTATTAAGCAAGAAGAGATTAAAAATATAAACTTCAATGCTAATGTTGATAAAAGTCCAGGTCCAGATGGGTTTGGGGCCAAGTTTTATAAAACTCATTGGACAGATATTCAGGCCATTTTGTGTGATTCTATAAATGAATTTTTTAGTTCTGGTAAATTATTGAAAAACACTAACCACACCTTTTTGACCTTAATTCCTAAAGTGGAGAATCCTTCTGGACTAGAGGACTATAGACCCATAGCCTGTTGTAACTTTGTTTATAAAATTATCTCCTCTTTGCTTTGCAACAGGCTGAAATGTTTTTTAAAATTTACTATTTCAGAATACCAAAGTGCCTTTATACCAGGCAGATTGATTTCTGAAAACTCCTTATCAGCTCATGAGCTAATAAGGAATTTTAACATGAGGAATAAAAACCTTATGTGTATTAAAATAGATCTGCATAAGGCCTTTGATAAAGTAAACAGGAGTTTTATTATTTTTATCTTGCAAAAAATGGGGTTTAATAACAGGTTTTGTGATCTGATCAAGGAATGCATCAGCAATGTTACTTACTCAGTTATGGTCAATGGCTCCCCTAAAGGTTTTATTCATAGTAATAGGGGGATAAGGCAAGGTGATCCTTTGTCACCTTATCTTTTCTCTATAATTATGGAATACTTCTCCATCCAAATGGATATTGAAGTGTTAAGGGGTAACATTAAACCTATTAACAGAGTTAAGCCACATATCACTCACCTTTTATATGCTGATGACATGCTCCTATTTCTAAAAGCAGATAAGGATAGTGCTATTGTTGTTCACAGTATCTTAAATAATATGGAAAAATATGCTGGCTTAGCTATAAATGCTAGTAAAAGCAAAATTTACTTTAGCAAATATGCCAGTAATAAGTTAGAGATTCTGCATCTTTTGAATTTTAAAGAGGGTAATTTACCTGTTAAATACCTTGGCCTTCCCTTAAGCATTAACAATATTAATGATAGGGACTGTACCAGATTAATAGACATGATTCAAGGTAAGCTAGATGGTTGGTCTAGCAAACTCTTATCTATTGCTGGTAGGCTAGAACTCACTCACACAGTCATCACTGCTATGATCATGTATTGGGTTCAAACACATAACATCCCGGCTAATGTCATTCATAAAATAGACAAAATCTGGTCTAATTTTATTTGGAAAGACAAATATCATAAGGTTGCTTGGGACACAGTCTGTAAGCCTAAAAAGTTAGGTGGGCTTGGGCTTAGGAAATTAAAAGATATAGCTGAGGTTAGCAAATTTAAGCTGTTTTGGAATTTTCTTAATGGTAATTCTCTTTGGGCCAGATGGCTGAAAGCCAAGTACTTAAAAAAACAAAAATTTCTGGCTGGCTAAAAAAGAGAATCATCATTCATACATTTGGAAAAGTATTTTAGACTGCAGAAATGTGGGCAACAATCTTATTCATAGAAAGTTTAAAGATGGAACTCAAACCAGTTTATGGTTTGATCCTTGGTTAAATGGAAACTCTTTAATTAACCTTCTAGGATGGGATAATTTACATTTATTGGGAGGGGTGAATGATAAAGTCAATAGTATTATTTTAAATAGCTGTTGGAGCCCTCATAATAATCCTGCAGCCTCTATTTTTAAAAATGCTATTTCTGGTTATCATATTGATCAGAATGGGTATAAAGATCAGTGGTGTTGGAACCTTTGCTCTAAAGATAAATTCTCTTTTAAAAAAGTTTGGGAATATTTGCAAGGTGGTGAGGTAGAAGTGAATTGGCATAAAGTTATTTGGAGTAAAGCTAATTGCCCCAAAATGGCTCACTGTGCTTATTTTGCTTTATTAAATAAGCTTCCCACTAGGGATAAATGTCTTAATTGGAACAAAGGATCTGAAAAAAATTTGTCTTCTTTGCAAAAATGAAGATGAAAGTTCCACTCATTTATTTTTTGATTGCAGATACTCCCAGTACATTTGGTTCAATGCCAAAAGCACTTTGGGTTTCAAGCATAATGTTGCTACTCTTAACATTAGAGATAACATCAAGTATATATTAAAGTTTTTTAAGCCCAAATCCATTAACTTCAAAAAAGCCTGTGTCCTTCTGACATCTACCATTTATATTATTTTGAGGGAAAGAAACCAAAGATTGCATAATGGCAAGGAGATTAGTTGTACACAACTTTGGCACACTATTTTATATGACAGTAACATTGTTATGCAAAAAGCTAACAATCAATTGCAGGATAAAGTGCATAGCCAGGGTCATCATAATAACAACAATGACTGTGATAAAATAGTTGAAGAATTCATACTTAATGGTAAGCAGAACTTCAGCAGCAAATGCCTGAATCTCTCTCATGGTGATGCCAATCCCCAATCTGCTACCAGAGGCTCTAATAACAAAGGGAGTTATCATTCAAATGCTAACTACAACATTATTAGAACTACTAGTAAGAATTTTAATACTTCTCACTTACCTGGTGCAGATTTTAGGGATCAGTTCACTCGTGGAGAAGATTTAGAGACCAGATCCAGTGATTTTGAAAGACCTGGCTTCCTCCCTGAAGCTTCCATCAACCCCGATAACAATCATCATAACTGTGAGGGAAGTAAACAAAAATTAACATCTTTTGTGCGTGTTTCTAGTGATAAATTGGATAGTAAGTGCACTGTTTTACCTGTTACAGGGGGAGGTACTCTCAGCAGTGATCCAGATCTACACAATCACCTGGATACGAAGAAGATAGAAGGAAAAAACAGATTTTTACAAAGAATTGGGGATAATCACTACATAAGCTCACTTATTCACCAGATCTATCATCTTTATAACTGGTTTGAAGGTGAGAGTAGCAGAGGAGGACCCTCGGTCGCTATCAGAGACACTCGAAGGAGGAAGAGAGACTCTGACAACCCTACTTGCTCAGATCCGTTGGGTTCTAACCCTCAAAAGACTAAAGACAGAAACTGGTGTATGAGAGGAAAAGGAGATCATAACAAGTTTGGATCTAAAGTGAGGAGAAGTGAAGTCAGTGAGAATTTCGTCTGGAAACCGCCATGATGAAGAAGGAGCTGATTTCTCAAGTCGTCGCCATTTCTAGTGTCGTAAACATTAGGGTTTGGCTTGTGTTTTTAGGCGGCTAGGGTTAAGAATGTATTGCTGATGTATTTGTGAGTTGGGCTTGTGTCCAATTCATCGGCTTTGGGCCTTGTTTTTATCATTTCAAAAAAAAAAGTTATTATGAATATTTTTTGACTTTTCTAAAGTGCAATGTGATATTTTCCAGTTTTAATGTCTAAAATGATTAAATAATGAATTTAGACCTGAAACTTCTACATGATGAAGAGAATGATATTATCGATTTTCTCTAATTTTTATATATTTTTCCTAATTAAAAAATGGATTACTATGATTTTATTTGGCTCATAGAGCTTAAGGAACAATAATTAATTATCTCGTTATAAATATAGCTGGTAAAGGAGGCACAATTTTAATAACTCTTGAAGGAAAACTATATATTCTAAATTGTGCCAATGAAATTTTGCCAATAGTTGAGTTAGCAAAAAATATTAGCATTTTATAGCAAGAAATTATTTAGAAAGTAAATTACGGATTTGCCATGGGCGATGTAGGATAACACCCTCAAAGCGTGCTATCTCCTCGTTTTTCGTCGTCGCCGGAATAAAAACATAGGGTATCAACCCCGTTAATAAGCAATGGTTCTGTCCTTTGTTCGAAAGCGACAAAATTCATGGCGACACACATCCATTGATTCCAACTGTACTTTGGTACGCCGTTTATTTCAAATTGTTAAAAGGTGTCGACTTCAATGGTTTCAACCTAAACAATTAGGGTCCGTTTAAATTTGAACGGGAAGGGGCATTTGGAAGGAGCATTTGAAGGGGAATTGTTGGGAACGGGGAATGTGTTCTATTTACGAAAGGGTCATTTTAGAAGGGGCAGAGTTATTATTTTATTGTTTTTGTATATATTATTTTTAATTGTTTGTGTTTGTGTGTGTTTATTGTTGAATAGAATAGTAGAACGCAGAATAAAAATTGCAGAATACAAATTGCGGAAATAAAAATTTCAGAAATAAAAATACATAATTGTGGAATACAAATTACAGAATTTAAAATGCAAATATAAAATACATAATACAACGAAACTTCTTAATGCATTCACGTAGCAACTAGTTCGTTTCGTATATTGTCTCGTACTATCGCCATGGTGGCTGTTGTTCTGGTTCTTTGAACGGGTTCTCGATCTCTGTTTCCGCGATTTGATATACTGTAATATTCTTCTAGGTATTCGTCTAGCACTAAATCAGGGTCGTCATCATACGGCATAAAATCTGGATCGCCAGCGTTGTATTTTCTGATGTAGTTGTGAATAGCCATTGTTGCAGTAACAATTTGTACTTGAACATGATATGGATACGTCTGCATGTTACGTAAGATGGCAAAATTTTTCTTCCAAATACCAAATGTTCTTTCAATAGCCATACGCAAACTAGAGTGATAGTAATTGAAAATTTCATTTTCTGACTTCGGTTCATTCCGTGTGTCATTAAAGTCTGGTATATGATACCTCACGGATCGGTAAGGAGTTATGTATCCTTCCATTAATGGATATCCTGAATCCACTAAATAACACTGTCCAGCTGGAGGATGAAGGAAATTAAGATCCGAATTATTTATAGCTTCCGGAAATACTTTGGCATCGTGCGCAGTTCCTTCCCATCCCGCTCTTACAAACGTAAAAGTTAAATCAAACGCACAAACAACCATAATATTTTGTGTAGCAGATCCTTTCCGCCCTACAAAACGTTGCATGTCTTCTTGACCCACGTGAGCCATCACATGTGTCCCATCAATAGCCCCAATAAAGTTTTTAAAGAAAGGATAATATCGGGGTGAAGAACGAATTTGTTTTGGGATTCGGTTAAAATGGGAATCAGCCGGTCTAATAAGATCGACTGCCAATAAGAGAACTGAATCCAAAACTTTACGAAAAATAACATTAATCGTACCATTTGATCGTTGAAACCGCTCAGCAAGGGAGGGCCAATGCAATAGTATATAGGAATACAGCCACCATTTCTTTGACCGTTATGCACATTGAGCGCTCCAACCTGTAATTTTCTAACCGTTCACACAAGGATCTGAAACATAATCGCTTCATTCGAAAATTGCTATGACAACAATCTACGTGTCCTGCTAGTATTTCATGAACCCAAGCGAGGCCGGAACTTAAGGAATTGTGTATTCTTCTCCTTTCTCGTGTTTGATTAGCCATAATTTCTTGAATATCTACCACATCTTGCAAATCTTCAATATCAGAATTGTCACTATCAGCCATAATTGGTTGAAGAACTAGAGGAAAATGAACAATCAGTATGGTGATGTAGTGTTGATATGGGTCGAATATATATAGGGAGAGGGAAGAGGGAAGGGGCAAAAAATATCTGTCGCGTCGGACGTGCGTCGGACGCGTCCAACGGATCCGACGCGAAAGCTAACTTTTCAGTCGTTCCCCTGGAAGGGGCAAATGCATGGGTCCCATTGTTGACGCATCCGACGCGTCTGACACGTCCGACGCAGACACGAACTTCAACTGCCCTGTTGGAAAATCAAACGCTACCTTAGAGGTGTGTAGCCTCTATTTTCAGCATTTCTTTTGGAAGTAGCACTACATAATACCATGTCACTGCTCTTACTTCTGCAATCCATAATAATATGTCAAGTTACCAACATCTCAAGGACTTGACACACTGATTTATTAGGGGTTGATACCTGCTTGTTTTTCATGGCGACTTCAGAGATGCTGCCTTCCTTTTCATGTCACCTCTAGGTTGGATAGGCTAGGGTCATACACTGTTTTGCCTTTACAAAAGCAATTATTTAAATAATATAGCAATAAGAGTATGTATATGTTAAGCCACAATTCACTTCTCTACAAATTTTACTTCATTAAGCTAAAAGGTTTCGCTCTTTAGGTAAGTAACATCGAAGCACTGTTTGCATCAAGAAGATTTGAAGAAAGACCAGAGCATAACATTTCGAAACATGTTGTTTCAAAAAAATTCGCTTTGAAAGCACTAACATCATAAAGGCATCACATTCAAAAGTATTTGAAATAGTTATAATGGTTTTGTATTATCGAAGCCGAAAGAAGCCTCTGTTCCAAATCGAGGTTCAAGGCACTCGTAGCCACCCCGCTTTAAACCCAACTTCTTCTAGGACAAAGCAACGAAGAAAGATTCTTCAAGCCAGATGAAGCCTCCGAAACAATGACTTTGAAGCCTGGATAATCAAAGCAGACTATTTGAAGGCAAAGAAAAATTATTCCGAGGCTATGATCTGCGAAGCACAAGTCTCTAAAGCCAATATATAACTTCAAAGTAGAGGGATATGAAACAAGGGACGTCTTAAGACAAAGGCTTCAGGGCTAATTGATTTGAAGTCAAAGAATTCAAAGCAATGTCCTTCCAAGCAGGAAATTATGAAGATGAATCCTCAAAGAAGTGCTAGGAATCAAAGCCATGTGTCATCCGCTTGCTCGAAGCAGTTGCCACATTCTTGAAGCAAATCAAGAGTATGTTCAAAGACTTCCACCTACAAATAAGGGGGGTTGGCACCAAGAAAGGGGCTAGTAATTCATTATCTCAAATCTTTATATTATTTCATTTAAACCCCAAAATAGGGGGAACTTTGGCCAAAATCAATTTGACATTTGTACTTAGGTATTTGTATTGAATTGAAGATGAATAATGTATGAGATTACATAAGCGCTTGTTGAACTTACCTTGCCTCGAATATATTGAACTCTTATAACTACAAACTGCGTTTGCATATTGCACACTCAAACTTTATTCTATTGAGTTGGCATACTTCAACGCATGTTAATGGCTTTAAACCATTTCGATGCAAATTATCGAACAATATTGTCTGTCTATGCATACTGCCTAATCAAAATTCGTGACTTGAAAACTGACATGTCATTTCCTTAAAGTTTTGATTTGAATTCATTCGAAACGATAGAACTTGATTGTTTAACTTCATCTAAATTATTTCACACATAATTTTGATTCTCTCTTATAGTTGTGAGCGATGCATTTTAAGAATTCTGACAAGAACTAGACTTTGGCTGTATTTTAGACAAAATCCATTTTTACGTTATCATTTTCCCACATAAAACTAAATTATCAAAATGTAATTTTCTCAAGCAACCAATTAAGTCTGGAATTAGCAAAAAATAAAATGGGATTTTCAAATGAAAAAATTGGATAATCAATGGAAAATTTAGTCGTCGAATAAATATATACAAATCCTAGAAACTGATGAGTTAATTTGGTTTGGAAGTGAAACGGGAAATGGGTTGAGGACCTAAACTCTGACGGATTTTGGAACTTTTTAAAAACTTCTTTTTTCGCTTGAGAATTCTAACGATGCTGATAAGAAGAAGAAGAAGAGGGGAATAAAGGAATCCATAGGCTGATGAAAGAAGAGGAACCACTAATTTTGATAAGATGCCCAGATGCAATGTTTTAAAGTGAATAATCATGATGAAAGGGACATTCGAATTAAAAATCCTAATATTCATTACACTGGTGCAGAGCTGGGTAGCATTTGATTTTCAAATGGGGCATGTTTAGTTCGTGTCCGCGTCGGACGCGTCCGATGCGTCGAAGTGGGACCCACACAAAATTGCTCTTCAACACGAACGGTTGGAAAGTAAGTTTTCGCGTCGAAAGCGTCGGATGCGTGTTCGACACGGAAAAATCAAACGTTAGAGCTCCTTCAACATGAACGGTTTACACTTATGGGTCTGTATTAAGTGTCTTTATTTTGAAAACAACGAAGACCTCTATTTTCAATAAGGTATGGACTGCGTTGTCAGTATTGGACCTCCCATGCAGCTTCTTTATGGAATTATAGCCTCATGCTTGAGAAGACTAAACAGCACCATGCATGCGTTGTGATGAATATGAAAAGCTGCTTTAAGGGTAAAACAGAGAACAACACATTAACACAACAAAACATTGAAGAAAAAACGTATTACATTATTCATAATAAACACACACAAACACAAACACAAACATTAAACACATACAAACATTAACAATAAACAATAAAATAATAAATTCAAAAACAATAAAATAGTAACTTTGCTGTTGTAATATATATATATATATATATATATATATATATGTTGTGAATATGCTTTTATTAGTTCTTTGTTTAGTCCCACATCATGAGAAAAAGTTAAATATCAGCTTCAAAGCATATATATAAAGGAGCCAATGTAATAGAAAGAAACACACATCTGAATTAATGAATAGAAATGTCCTCTCTCCCTTATTTCTTCTGTTCTGTATTCGATTTATAACACGTTATCAGCACGAGATTCTATTATAGTTATTTGTTAAAATCTTCTAGATCTACATCTATGAATTTGTCATGTAAGAATTTTTATTTGAGAATATCAATTCGTGGATTTCTTTATTTGTTCTACAATTATTTTCTGTTTGAGAATATTTGATCTATGGATCTATATTTTTATTGTAGATCTAGATTATGTTCCAGTGGATCTAAACTTTTTAGGTCTAATTATTTTTTAACTTAGAGGTTTTTAGATATCCACCTATTCATATTTGATCTGGTATTATGGTATACCAAATACTTTTTAGGAAGATCCACTCATTTTCTTTTTATAATTTTATATATGGATCTTTTACCCCATACGCCATACATAAAACATCTTCATTTGCTACTTTATCTCTTCAATAACAGAGAAGCCATTGCTAGTAGGTATGCATATATGTAAATAGCAAGTTGCTTGTTAGACAACATATGCATTACTGTGGCCATTATTTTTGTTACGTAACATGGTGTATGGCTCCTTGACGGTTTGTATTGTTTCATTGTTTTAAGAAGTTTATTGTAAATGCATAAAGAAAGACTTGCAGATTTGGATTTTTTTATGATTCCATGCCGTAATATATTCAGTTTATTACATACATGTATACGATCCTATTCTAGTTTACGAGATCTGCAATTTTTTTTATGATATAACTGTACTACAACTTCATCGTTTTGTCTGTTTATTAATTTGTTAATTCGTTTTGATAATTATAGAACATGTATACTGTTATGTGAATTTTGTTTAATTAAGCATCTGCAATTATTATTTTTGTGTAGTTCACAAAAATGTCAAACACTGAAATCCATTTACAGTCTCAATATTTGAAGAATACCATTAAAAATGGTAATAATATGTCCTAGCAGGACAAAGCAAAAGCCCTGATACTTTTAAGAGGACATATCCACGATGATCTAAAATCAGAATATTTAACTGGAAAAAAAAGGTCCTCTCCACTTATGGAACTCCCTGAAGGAGCGTTATGACCACTTGAAGACGGTCATACTTCCAAACACAAGGTAAGAGTGGTTGAACCGAAAGTTCACATGCAAATGACCTGAAGTTCATATGATCTAATTTCATATACAAATTCTTTCAAATAAAGAACCTGAAGTTCATATGCAAACAAGGAACCTGAAGTTCGTATGCAAACAAGGAACCCGAAGTTCATATGCAAACAAGGAACCCGAAGTTCATATGCAAACAAGGAGCCCGAAGTTCATATTCAAACGAGAAACATGAAATAAAGCATATAATTGCATTTAATATTTGCTTATAGCAAATGACCTATAATAGGAAAGGATTTGAAAAATCAATGAAAGGAAAAGTTTCAACAAAAAGGAAAAAGCCTTGTATTCCAACTTTATGCTACATATAATATCTTGAAGAAACTTATTATTGGAAGAGATCATTACATTTATAATAAATACTATTTTCTTGAAGAAAAATAGTAAAATGACTCTCATGTGTAACTTTCTAGAAAAGTTGCTTCAATTTAAAATATACAATAATAATATGTGGATAATAATAAAACCTGAAGTTTTATTACAGTAATTTTAGAGCATATCATATTTTCAGAAGAAATGTTTTTATTGTTCCTAAGGAAAAACTTTTATAAAGAGAATATGCATCGTGAAGATCATATTAAGTTAAGATCTAAATATTGATCTTAATTCTGCAAACCGGAAGTGAATGCAAAAACAATTTTTGTCATTACATGAAAAATTTAGAACCTGTAGTTTGTAAAAAGGCAAGAATCAATTTTGATATAAAAAGAAAGATCTAAAAGATCTTTATATGAGTTGTATAATTTGAATAAAAATATATTTAATTTTTATGTTTGTGAATTTTATGTATAAATTTACAAGTTTTTCAAATCATTCATATTGAAGAATGAGAAGAAAAAAATTGAATATGAGACATGTAGTTTATTTTTGTTTATAGTTATGAATTTTCTGTACAGATCTGTAAATTTTTGAACCATTCATGTTAGAGAATGTAAAATGTTGATTATGTGACTGATAAATATATTATACTACCTTATTGTCATAAATGCATTGAATGTTAGAGATTACATTGTTATGATAATATATTATATTACCTTATTGTCATAAATGCATTGAATACGGTATTATTGTTTGTTAATTGATGTATGTTTGTATTTGGAATAAAAATAAACATATGTATTATTATTCGATGTATTTAGCTAGTAATAACTAATGTTATGGAAGAAAGGATATAACCACAACCTGAAGTTGTGCAAAGAAAATATTTATATCAGAAGTTGTATAACTCAAAGTCTTAGGCCTGAAGTCTTGAATTCTATATATATATGTATGTTTATGTATATATATAAACATTTTTGATAAAGTATACAAGTTTGAAATCTTGTTAATTAGCAAAAATGTAAAAGCTTCTAAATTTAAAGTATGTTAAAAGATTGAGAACCAGAAGTTCATCATAAATTTATAAAGTTGATATACATATGTATGTGTATATATATGCATAGGAACTCGAAGTTCCTCAATCAATGAATTTGAAACACTTTAAAAGCCTGAAGCTTTATTCAAACCGTATGAAATAATAACATTACACTTCTTAAAGAAGTTAAATCACATGCGACAATAAAAATGCATCCAAAAATTGCACAATTTTCAAAATGAGATGTATGTTGCTTATATATTTATATTTACATATCGTATTGAAGAATACAACTCGAAGTTATATATTTTATTTGAACCAAAAGTTCAACACAGTGGAACCAGAAGTTCAATACAGTGGAATCATAAGTTCAATACAATGGAACCAGAAGTTCAATACAGTTGAACCAGAAGTTCAATACAGTTTAGCAAACTTGAAATTGTTTATATATTATTTGAACCAGAAGTTCAATATAGATTAACTACTTGAAGTTGTTCATATATTTCATTTGAACCAGAAGTTTAATACAGTTCCAAATCAGATATTTTGGATATTATGATACGATCTTTAAGATTCGCATTGACATTGCTTGATAAGCAAAAATTAATGATTGGAACCTTATGAACAATTTGTTCTAAAATAGGTAACTCGAATAAGAAAGAATATGCAAATCAATTACATATGGAATACGTGGACGCACGTATATACACATATATGTGAATATTTAATTAACAACCTGAAGTTGTCATGAGCTCATATTATAAATTATGCATATACTATTTAATATTTCAGAAAGTTGATTGACATCAATATTGATTGACCTGAAGTCATGTGCATATTCAAATGATAGAAAATTCCTCCAAGTCATCAGATCAATGAAAGGGAATAAGCGATTCAATATGAATGCATCTTATCAACTAATAAGAGCATTATCCCCCTACAATTGAAACACATCTAATGTATTTGCTAGCTATGATGCTATAATGGATCAAAAATGAATCCAATGTAGGTTTATTATTTAAAGTGACAATGTTTGTCAACATTGAGGGGGGGGGGAAGGAATCATAGATGTTAAATATTTTCTTACATATAGAATTATGCAAAGTATTAAGTAACTTGCATAAATTATCAATTATGTCCCTAATAGACTTTCTCCAATATACATTTGAATCCCCGAAGGATCAAAAGGTGTAAATCACAACTGAAAATGTGGTATAAAAGTCAGTTCAAAATATCTCTGGAGTAAGTTATAAAGATGCAAAATAAAGGAGGTGAGTGTTCCTAAAGAAACACTTAAGGGTGCTTTAAAAGAAACCCATGACATAATTGTCAAAATAACCCCAGAAGTGGTTTATGTACCTAAAGTATGATAATTTTTTTGTGATCTCAATAAATCATGTATAGAACTGATAGAAAATAATCATCGATGATAAATTAATAAATAATAAAGCGCTTATATTTATAAATGGATTAAAATCCCATATTAGAGAGAAACATGATTGGCCATCATGAAATTCTCCTAAATAAGATATATGGACCTGTAGTCTATAAGATATGAACATGTAGTTCATAAGATAAAATAGAAATTTAGATAATGACAAAAGCACATGGAAGTTATTGAAGCACCATAGAGTGTCAAGTGCCATGAGCATTGTATTTTTCAGAGATAATTGAATTGATTATAGTGGTGAAAGTGTTTAAAACACTTACAATACCCTGAAGGTATAAACAATGAAAGTATACAAATTCCAGAAGAATTTGAATAACTTTGGTAGTGATAAAGAGCAAGAAATGTAGATTACAACATTCTTTTAAGTATTGTTGTGATGGAAATCTTGAAATAATTCATGATGAGTATATCACTTCCTGCTTTCATGAATTGTTGTAATGAAACTCTTAATATCCATTGAAGTGGTAGTTGCGATATGCAAAAATTATTATAATATATAAGTTCCTGAAGAACATAAAGAATACAAAGAACATGTTCGACAGATTACAGCATTCTTCTAATTATTGCTGTAATGAAAATCTTGATATACTTCAGGATGAGTAGATTACTTCCTGCTTAGTGTTGCTGTAATGAAAGTTGTCTCATTCATCAAATGTGTATTGCAATATTCAAGCCCAATTGAAACAGAAAATTATAAGCACCTGAAGTGTATTCATAAATGAATATTAGTATCATACAAATCACAAAAGGGAGGCGTTTTAAATAAGAAAGCATGCCTGAAGAATGAAAATGCACATGAAGTTATAAAAGAAGAAAAAACTTCATTAAGAAGTACCTGTAAGCAATTTGAGTTACTGAAAGAAGAATACGAATTCAGAGGAAATTATAAAATCAGGAGGAGCATCCATAAGTATGATATAATGCTCTCTTTTTCTTTAACTAAGTTTTTCCCTTCTGGGTTTTCTTAGTAAGGTTTTAATGAGGCATGGGTCATGATCCAGAAGTATCAATACAAAAATAAGTTATAATGTACTCTTTTTCCTTATTTAAGATTTTTCCCACTGGGTTTTTCTTAATAAGGTTTTAACGAGGCATAACATTGATCCAGAAGTATCATACTACTTTTGACGTAGTAAATATAACATTGTATGTTGTACTCTTTTTCCTTCACTAAGATTTTTCCCATCGGGTTTTTCTTAGTAAGGTTTTGACGAGGCAACATTTTGATCCAGAAGTATCAAACATATTTTGATGCAGTAAACTATTATTTATGAAGAAGACAAGGCAGTTTGGATGGCTCAGATTCAAGTGAATTATATCAAGTATGATAGGATGGAGCACATTTCTTCAAAATTTCTCTTCACATATGCATGAAAGGATAACAAGAAAGAGGAGAAACAAATTAAGTTTCAAGAAAAGAGGGTAGATCCGTTCTCAAAGGCAATTTCCAAATCAACATTGCAGAAGATGATATACAAAATTGGCATGCGTCGACTACATCAATAGACTAATTGAATAATGAGTTATAAATAAGGGGGAGCATATAAAATTATGCTATAATGTACTCTTTTCCTTTACTAATATTTTTCCCACTGGGTTTTTGTTATTAAGCTTTTTAATGAGGCATTATCTTGATCCTGAAGTATCAACCCTTACGGTAACATTGTAAAACATGTTACCTAAAAAAGAAATAAATTTGCACTCTTTTCCTTGTTTATGATTTTTCCCTCAGGGTTTTTCATAAAAAGGTTTTTAATGAGGCATTATTTTGATCCTGAAGCATCAAACTTTTTTAAGGAATATCATTTTAATATGATATTCATAATGTCAGACGTTGTACTCTTTTTCTCGTTCAAGTTTTTCCCCATTGGGTTTTCCTGATAGAGTTTTGAAGGCAACAGACAATAGTTGTATCGACTGAACGGATATACGCAAGCAAGATAATAATAAAGGGGAGCAATCATCATATAAGTTTTAAAAGGGACAACTTCAAGTTAGCAGAGCATTCAAGTTTTTGAAGACGCATATTCAAGGGGAAGTGTTCTAATATATATATATATATATATATATATATATATATATATATATAAATGTTGTGAATATGCTTTTATTAGTTCTCTGTTTAGTCCCACATCATGGGAAAAACTTAAACATCAGCTCCAAAGCCTTATATATAAAGGAGCCAATGTAATAGAAAGAAACACACATCTGAATGAATAGAAATGTCCTCTCTCCCTTATTTCTTCTGTTCTGTGTTCATTTTATAACATTTTCCCCTTTCATAAAAAATGCATTCCCCATTCGCAATAATTCCACTTCAAATACCCCTTTTAAATCCCCCTTCCAAATAACCCTTCCTGTTCAAAATCAAACGGACCCCTAGTGTTACACCTCAATTCGGTTCCCTTCAAATTTGGCTTCATTGAAATAAAATGTAACAACCCAGGACTTTCTTCAATTCAACATCTTAATTTAGAATGATTTTAAATAAAATTTTGATTGATAAATATAAGTTCTAATATAAATTTAAAGGTATGATAAGTTAAATTTGATATTAGTATTAAGTGTTGTCAAATTATGATGTTTAACTATTTTATAGCAGTCAACAAATTTGTCAAAACTGGATTTTTTTTCAAATTAATTTGATTTTATCGAAATCTAAAATTAAATTGATTTTAAATTAATTTTTGAATGAGGTTTGACTAATAAAATAATTTATTTAAAATATCAAAAGCGATTGTAAAACATATTGATAAAATATATCAGCTTTTGTCAAATCGGTTAGGAAATCAATTTGGTTAAAACTAGTTAATCGATATCAAAATTTGCCAAAAGAAAGGGAATTTGTAACTTGTTAACTTAAATTGATTTGGTAATGTTAAATTTCATTTATTTTGGTTTAATTAATAAAATACACTACAACAAATTCACCATATTATAATGGTGGAAAACAGTTGTAAATGACTTTTTACAATGGTAGGGCAACCGTCGTCTATTAAAAGGTTGTAATAGACTAAAATCTTTTATAACTGTTTTGCACCATTGCGACACCGTTGTGAAATCTATATTTTACAACTGTTTTCCACCATTGTAATAAATTCATTAAAACTTTCTTAATATATTTTATTAAAAGTACTATTTTACATTTGTAATATATGAACAAATTATATACATATTGCTAATAAAAGAATTCATTTTAGAACAGATAATCTACAAAACTGAAGACATCAAACAAACTTAAAACATGAATCAAAACAATATATTAGAATTTTCAATCTCTCATCATTTTCATATAAATCATACAAGTATCTCATGTACATAAAGCCACTACAAAGTTCATTATCTAAGACTCCAAAATCCAAATGACTTGAAGTCATCTTTCATAAATATACATCATTAGGAGTAATATAAACATAATGAAATTGAGATTTGCTCGCTGTGAGACTGGTCTTGCAATGCTGCTGGTCTCCATGCATGATCCATCAGTAGATTCGGTATAGAGCTGCATAACTGGTTCATCCATGTTCATCTAGTTAAACTATTTTTTCCCATTATTGAAGGTTTCTCGCTCATTAGTGCTTCTCCACCTGCAATTATTACACAGTTCCCCATATCAAAATATCCACATAATATCACCGTCGTAATGTTATGTTTTCTACAGTGTGCAAAGTAATTCATAAAAGGTGTACTGTAATTATAGTAACTACAACAACTAAGTTTCAACTAGATGGATGGTGTTTAACAGTATGAAGCAATAAAGAAAAGATAAATACCTTATAAAGTAGTCGTGTTCTGCAGTAACTCCTAGATTCATAGATGGTGAAATTACATCCTCAAACTTTCTGTTCCACTCCAGCTAATAATGAAAATCACATTTTTTTCATTACAAAGAGTGTTGATACTTGATACTACACTAGGTTTTTTTTGGATCCATGGCGACCGACACTAA
Organism: Allium sativum; assembly: GCA_030737875.1. Taxonomy (NCBI): domain Eukaryota; kingdom Viridiplantae; phylum Streptophyta; class Magnoliopsida; order Asparagales; family Amaryllidaceae; genus Allium; species Allium sativum. The sequence goes on from CM060926.1 coordinate 843,940,236, forward strand.
AACTGATTGCCTTACTCGCTATTCATCCCAATCCGTACATGCACTATTGACATACCTCAAAATAATACCTGAAAAATCCTCCCAATAAAAACCCCAGGCAAAATCTATAGTGCACTCGAACCACCGTCATTTAAAGCCCATTTTCTACAAACGCTCATACCTCAAAGCACTCCATCTACTCATCATTTCCCTAACGAATTATTGATCTTACCTTTATCCACTTGTCTTCTCTTCAAGTTACAATACAGTTGCTTGTTTGGATGGGCAAATGCTATATATTGACTCCTACAACATGAGCAGTAACAAGAAACAAGGAAAACTGTCATCGCATATTTATATTCATATTGATAAATATTGCATCAAAAAATCCATTAACCTCTACTAGGTGGCATAATTCATTTAGATGTTGATAAGCATGCAAATGGATCAAGATGTTTAGAAAATGCAACTCCTGCAACCATACTATACTTATCAAACAAACAATAACAAAAATTCAGTTAAAATTGTAGGCAAAGAGGAACTGTGACAACAAAGAAGATGGTTTATAGGATAGTAAAATATAGTAGCAACATCACAATTAACCTACTTGCGCAGTTCGATAAGAATAATAATAAGAACTCTTATAAAAAAAGAGAATTGTAAATTATTTGTAATATCTATACTTGCACCAAAAAAAATGAACAAAAAAGATCACAAGGCTAATGCAACTGTCAGATTATTATTGACATGAATTATAGTATGCAAGAATACCCAGCCATACTATTTCCGTCAATCTACTCTGAAAGTATGTAAAGTGTTGCTAATTTGATGTTACATGTTATTCTTATAGCATTAGTTTCTTCCATGTCTCTAAAAATTGGCATTGTAATGGCTCAACATCAAGTCATATTTGTCTATTCAATTTCTGAATTCAATACTTGTTACCGGATAGTAAAAAAGCAAACATCCACCTGGTACTCACTTGTAACGACCCGGATTTTTCGACTATTTTGATTCGAATATTTAAATTTATTTTAAATATTTTTTTTGAACTATTTATGGGATTCAATATCGCAATCGTTAATTAAATGATGACTGAGTGTTTATATTTATTTTAATTATAAAACGAACTCGAAACAACGCGGTAGTTCAAAAAATCGAGTTCGAACTTCAATTGATAATACAGAATCCGTTTTAAGTCGGAATTCTGTGAAACAAGAAGCGTCTGAATCTAATTGATAATATTTTTCTAATGGAAGATAAAGATCGAATTGTCATGTTGTAGATTTTATTTTACGTCCAAATCAAATTTTCAAATAGTTGTTGTGGAATCGTTTATACGCCATAACAATTTATTTAAATATAATTAAATATTGGCTTCGAATTTGGACAAGTCCTTTGAGGCGTAGTAATAATTTAATTTTTAGAATTTTACTGTAATTTTTAATTTGAAAAATATGCCACTTTTTATTTGGAGTATTTTGCACCCTATACCAACATTTTAGAATATCACAATATAAGTTAACTTATCGATATTATTATATATTTGCGATCGTGGCACACTGATGAGCGCGACGGTATTTTTATTTTTGTCGATAGAAAGTCGTATGCGAACGGAGTACGTTAACTTTATAACTAAAATATCGTTTGTTATCTCAAAATTTCTAATCAAAGGAAATTAAATCCGAAAGCTCCCATTTGAAGAAATAAAACCGTACCCCTCTTGCTATATTAAATATCATTCTAGACCTATGTTAAAGCCTAAAGCGTACGACAGCCCTCACCTACCTATGCACCTACCCATGCTTTTTCCACCTTAGGCCATGCTCTGTGAAAACATGCTCTGGTACATGAAGAAAATTAAAGGCAAGAACATGTGAAATGAAATAGCACTGCAGTACTTCGCCCATCTAAGACATCACCACACACACGCGAATAGGTGCCAACCTCTACTTTTCTCTTTTCACTTAAAAATGTGCACAACTACTCTATGGTTCTCACTTGCATGCCTAAGTTTCTTCTTACATGCAGCTACACCCAGCCAGACTTACAGCTACCTTTTGCCTAGCCTGCCCTTGATTTATCTCGTCTATTCACTTCAAGAGAAAAGAAATCCCACTGCAATGAAGGGAAATATCATCACAGTTATGTACGCATATAAATTTGGAGCTGCCTACCTACTACGTACAATCCCATAGGTGTAGAAAGACGTTGATCTTATCTCTTTGTGTTCGGGTATAAATAACATGCATCACCCTCCCCTGCAAATCACATAACAAACGAAAGTTTCCAGTGAGAAAAAATGGCAATTCCATCTTTAAATTTTTATTTCTCCTCAGCTACTTAACTAAACATCGCAAAATAAAATTTAGTAAACTCGAGTGATTTTCCTCTTCGATCTGTATGAGTTTCGACGAGTTGCACCATATTTTTGTCCCTGTTTTTGGGCACAGCGTGAGTGGTGTGTGGTGGTATCAGAAATGGTGCAGGCGAGAAGCGGAAGTCTGACGTCAGGTGGTGTCCGGAGTAGGAGAACAGTGGAAACACAGTGGTGGATGGGGAATAAACAGCATGAGCAGTGGAGACTGGAGAGCGTCCGAGTTCGATGTTATGAAGACTGTTGGAAGGCGGTTGGGCTTTACTGGAACGATGGCCGTGAGTTGAAGGCGATGGTGCCTGGATGGGGAGCTTGTGAAGTGGTTACAGTGGTGGGCCTGGCAAGTCGGACTGTAGCAATTGGAGGGGGCTCTCGGTGCTGTTGGTGGAAGTTTTGCTCAGATGGAAAATGTGCATGGGAGTAATATAGCCTTCATATTTTCAATACGAAGAGAAGTGCAGGCGGTTAGAGAAAATGTGTGGATGATATTAGTTGCTGACGCATGTCATCATGGGAGGATAAGGCTTTGCCTTCATGTGGAAAAAGGATGGAGAGGAGACGTGTTCTCCTAGGAAGGTGTTTTGCAAAGCAAAGTAAATTAGGAGATGGAGTATTTGCTGAAGAGAGGACAACATGAGGGAGGCGGCTTTGGTGCAGACGTGAATGAGGGAGAGTGGAAGTCTTGACATGCATGTTTCATTGATTTTGAAGTTAGAAGAAGAACACGTATTGCTTGAGGAAGTAAATACTGGAGCCACTATATTGTGTTGTGGAAGAAGTAATGCGGTGGGCTTTGAATAGGCGGGCCTTGGGCTTTAAATGATAATAGATTCAAAAGAAAAGAAGAAAAAGGAATTGGAATGATTCAAAGGGGATATGATGGTGTACAATAACAATATTTGGGAAGAACTACAGCTGCAAGAGATAAAGAACGAACGATGGAAGTGTATTGCTGTTATCGGGTTCTAAGCGGATGAATTGGGGAAAAAAAACCTGGTGGTCTCGTTAACAACGGCTGCGGATGTGTAAAGTAGGTTTAAGAATTGCGTGAAAACTGGGACCGATCAAAGCGTATTGACGGACGCTACACTGTTGTGCTGATTCAGAAAGGAACAGAAGTAATCGGATTTCCCATTTAGTTATAGACGCTGGTTTAAGAGTAAACAAGGCAACGCATGAACCGTCGATCAAAATAAGGTGAGTTAATTCTCACACTTTGCTGAAATACTATGATGTGATTAAATTCATATAATTAAATTTAATTGCTAATAATTGGTTTATTGGATGACTTGGATGCCTATGGTTGATTTTAATGGTTGACACAAATTAGGATATCCTTGTTTAATATAAATTTTAAGCTGATCTACGATGTAGGGGAGAACAGGTAGGAGGAATCAAACCGGTTCCTCAAATATTTAATATGTTGTTATTTTATATTTTGTATGAACTGTTTAAACCCCGTTGACTTTAAAACCTTGTTGGTTGTTGATTATGGTTGAGTTTTGAATCAATATATAATATTGGTTATGGAATAAATAGCAGATAGCCCAGATATACATCGTTTTATAAAGTTCGATTCACCGGTAGGTAAATCGCTAGGAATTAAGTTATGGGAATTATTTTGTAATTAAATATATATTTTTTAAACATATTATTCTAAATGAAGTTCTAAAAAAAGGAAATAAACCGACAACATCTATACATTGATTGGTTTAACTACAAATTAATATTTTCGTACAAAATCTACCGTGCGCGAAGCACGTGCTTATTAAGTTATTTGTAAACAATTGTTTTTCACTAATTCAAGTAGCCAGGATTAACGTAACAGTTAGAATGGGTTTATATGTATATAAACTTAATAAAAATCAAAGTGAATAGAATTATTTAGATTAATTATTAATTAATGGCAAGATCGATAAAGATTGACTAACGAGTTAGTCATGTTTAGAGAAAAACAAGTTAACGGGGTTAGCTGAACTTGTTATTAAATTAATTCATTAATTTGAAGGGGATAGTTAATGGTAATGAAACCAGTTTTATTTTAATAAATGTTGACACTTGATTATTAATCATTTAATAATAATCGAAGTGGTAAGTTGGAATGTGAAATATATTAAGGAAAGTTTGTGAAGTTTAAATCCATGTTTATAGTTTATAAAGTGATTTAATATTTATAATTTGAAATTGAAGTTTAACTTGATTATATGTTATTGGATTCTATGAATCCATTTTACACGAAGTTATAAAACCAAACTTTATTGAATATAAAAAGGGTAACGTTATTTGAAGGATTTGGAAATATTTATAATAAGTTTCCAAAATAGAAGGAAGTAAAAAGGGGCTTGATGGTATGAAACGATATCCCCATAAATAAAAAAAGGGAGATTGGTGGAAATATAATGATATTTACAAAGTTAAGAAATGAAATTTAAATGGGATTATTCAAAAAGGGTAACGGGTGACTTTGTTATACAAATAACGAAGCCAAAGAAGACGTCGTAAGGATTATTTTACAAATGATAAGTTGAATCGATAAGAAATCAGGAATGTTATAACCATGTTTTAAAATGTTAAGTTGAAGGTTAAATTAGATATAATATATTTTCTACGTATATAAGTAAAGGAATGTGAGTATAATTATAATTAAACTAATATATTATTTTTGGGTATTTCAACTGAGATATTGTTTTTAAATGGCTAAGTGATGATGCTGTGTATAAACCAAGGGGTCTGTTTTATTTTTATGGTTATTTATTTTGATAGTGAAATAACCAACTATCAAAATCTGACCCAACGTTATTGGTATGGAAAGACCGGGATCGAATTTTCATTCGAGAACCATTCCGACCAATAAATACGAAAACGTGGAAGGAGCTGATCGAGATGGAGCAAGTGAAGACCACAAATATTCATGAAACGGAAGAGTTGCTTACAATCTCTGGCTGATCCCTAGAGATATACTGTGATTCTGTCGTGATTGGAATCTACGGGTTGCAAGGACTTCTCGCTACTGATCCATGGGGTGATTCCTATTTTGGATGCAGTAGGAGAGTACCTTCGGTTCATCCTGTACCTGGACGACATATATGAACGATGTGAATGGTTACTTCAGTAAGTTTTGCTAATCCCAACTAGTTAATAAAATCTTTTGAAATTGACATCCAAAGGAAGATTAAAGAATAAATTTAAAAGAGTTTATCTTTGATAAAATAAATGGGAACCTTTCCCTAAAGATGTGAATATTTGAATAAAAGAATATTCTGGATTGTAATGAGACGTATGATCTATTTTTATAGCACTTGATTATAAAATACGTGAATTATTCAGAAAGACTGGGTTTAACCCATTTTGAATAATCGATACGACGATTAAAAGTCGACGATGAAGACGGTGGTTGAAGACCAGAAATCTTCACATCGTTTGGATGATTATTGATGTCTTGATTGGGATGTACACCCAAGACATGATAATAAGTGGTGATCGTCCAAATGTACTTGGAGATCGACCGGATATGCGAGGGCCTCTCTCTTGTATTGGACATATGGGACGAGGAATAAGGTGCCTTTGGTTTCATTCAGACCCAGAACATACTTGCAAATGGATAGCGTGTCTGACATTATATTCCTTTATACTGTATTTTGTTGATCTCTGCTAAATATATATCTGTTTGGTGGCGGAGAATTTATTCTCTTACTTAACACCCTTCTCTAGACGTACGAGCTTAGAGGTTATATATTGGTGGAAATCAGTGGTGCGGTATGGATTGACAGTGTAGCATGCTGAGATGCAAATGATCAAGGCTTTTGTTGAAAATCAGAGTCTTGTGGTTGATGATCAAAGCACAACTTTAATTAGCATAGCTTTGTGTAGCATTAATTCGTGAGCTTCACTCCTCGGTACGATCCTAAAACGGGATTAGGGAGCACATAGAAATGGACATATGTTAGTTTCTAGCTACGAGTAACGTCATGGTATGGAGCCCAGACTGTTTACTTATGTGGATGTTGGAAAGACTTTATTACGGAAAGTGAGGTACCTCGAATTTGAGTCCCTAGTGGCTCTTTGTACTAGAATTGACTAAAAGGTTCAAGATGGTCGACTTGACCGACCATTTTGGAGGCTCGATAGAGCCGGCTAACATATGTTTATGGTATTGCCAATCATCGACGGATGACCGACCCTACAGGATCCAAGAGGTTGCCCAGAGTGTGTACCTCAGAGGCATTGCTAGTGTGTCTCGAAATCGAAAGGAATATCCTTTGTCATGGTTCATAGATGGAAATCCAATTTCCAATACGCGATTTTACGGTTTTAGTTGTCTACCTATATGGCGACGTAATATAATGGTACCTACGCTGCCTATGATTGATACATTTATATTTGAAGTTAATTTCTTTACTTAAAAGATGAAATTTCTTTTATCAAGCGTATTTGGATATTATAAGGGAAAACTCTATCCTCGACTGCGTTCATTGTGTGATGGGACCAGAGTCTTACAATAGATTCATTTTTCTCTTTAGCATTGCGCTGTTATTTTTATGCACTGTATTCATGGGGGATAAAACTGTTCCGTGTTATACGGCGTGGTCCTGTGATTTACCAAACTTTTAAAATCAAGTTAATAACTGTTTTAGTTCTCACCCCAGTCCCATGACTGACTCGGAGTTTATTGTTTTTACCTAAACTCTAGGTGCCCATATTTCCACATGGGCGGCTAGTAGTTTTGGTTTTCGCAGATACTTCTTTACACAGGATCCTGGATTAAAGTTGGAGCTATATTCAGAAAGCTTTGTATCCATATATTTCTTTCAGTTGTTATAGTTGATGTCTTCCACAACACATTATTCTTATGTATTATTTTTCCGCTGCATTGTAATTTAAATCTATGATATTTTTCAATGTATATTATTTATTTATTCTCTGATATTCTTGTACTCTGATGTAAATTGTTGTGATAGCAATGAAATGTTCTATTGTTTGTGTCTGATGAGTCGTGTTCTCAAAGCAATCTGGGCTTTCCCGTAATGGGAAGTATCAGGTTGTTTCATTTTGGTATCAGAGCTTTGGTTTTACAAAGCTCGAGAACAAGACACATTAGAACAGAACGAAAGAATTCATCAGAGATAGGATTAGTAATATCCTGTAAGAATGACTCGTTAGAGATAGGGTTAGTAATACCCTAGAATGAGTTTGAAGAGTATTATTTATGAAAATGAATTTAATTTTGAAAATTAAATTATATTATACGTATTTGAGTATTTTATTTTATATTGATTTTGGAATATCTAGTATTAAAAGATTTTGTATATACGTCTGATCCACGTGTATTCGAAGTCTCAAATATACTGGGTAGATATAGAATCACACTCTCGTCGCTCGGAGATGATTCTGATGATAGCTCGAGCATCATCAGCATTTATGTTCGAGTTTCGAAAATGGGATATCTATATATTTCCAATTGACTGGTGTAAGAACCAAAACATAGATATAATTTATTGTTCGTGACTTGGCCTTGAAATATGATTTTTGAGTATATAAAAGTTATATATTTGAAAAGCTAATTAACTAATTGATTGCTGCTTGTGATGTGTGATTATTAGTATAACTAATTAAAATATTGGAATGCTCCAATTAATAAGAGAATGAAAGGTAAGTTTAGCCAAATCGAATCAAATATTGAACTAAATTGAATTTGATTAGAATTGCATACATATACATGTATATATGTTGAACAGGTCATAGCATGGAAGCTAAGAAGAGGAATAAAATTGTATGCCCAAAAAATAAGTATATATTTACTGTATTTATTGGGTTTTGATGATTTTATAAGCCAATTGGCAAGTCGCTTGGCTTTTCCTTTTTCTTTTGGATTGATGAGGGCCCTATAAGGCAAGTTGCGATTTTACCGATCAGCCTGTACAAAGGAGGTTATGGCGAAATTTTTCAAAAATTTAGGGTGATAGTCAAATTTTTGAGAAATTAGAAAATTTTTAGAAACTGAAAAGTTGAAAAATGAAAGCCAGAATGAAAGTTGAGTTGGTTTGTTAAATAACTTTCAGCTCCGTTCCTTTTCGAGGACAAAAAGATTTTAAGTGTGGGAGATTGCAACAACCCGGAATTTCTGAACCAATTTAAATTTTTTACTTTAGCTAATTTAATGGATTTTGAATATTTAAAATGATTTATTTTAAATAATAACAACTCAAAATTTATTTAAATCGAAGTTAAAATGCATAAATTTATATTAATTATAAAACGGGCCTGAAATGGCGCGGTAGTTTGAAAATTCGATTTTAAATTTCAAATGAATGTACAGAATTCAAAATAAATCGGATTTCAGTAAAACCAGAAACGTTTGAATCTGTTTAATAATATCTTTCTAACGAATGTGAAAAACTGAGATTTCATTAAATTGAAAGTTATGTCCGGTTTAAAATTCAAAATAGTTCTATGGAATTTATATTTTTTTTAATATAATATATAGCCCTTAAAAATAGCCATTTTGCAAACGACCTCCATTTTCAATGAAACCACTTTTGTTGGATTCAGAATGTCAAATTACTACTATGTTTCAAATTTCATAATTTTTGGATTTAATATTTGAGCGTAGTAAATTTAAACGTGTTTGGCCGATTTCAGTTGAATTTAATCGACTGGAAAATTGCCATTTTTCAAACGATCTCCAAATTCGATGAAATTAGTTTCGTTAGGACCGTATTGTCAAAACATAGCTAGATATAATTTTTCTGTAATTTTTCGAATCAGTATGTGGCCCCAAAAAATTAAAATGTAAGTTTAAATTCAATATATATTGATTTATATTTTAATTTTGATGAAAACTGATCAAAACAGCAGAATAGGCTTATGAAACATATCCCATTGTGTTCGGAATGGGGGTATTTAGCTAGTGGCGACAGTCGTTGGGTTTTATTTGGAGTTCGTAAGGATAAACATGCATTTTTGGAAATAATTAATATAATAATATATATACTATATATATATACCGTATTCTCATTGGCTAGAATCTAAACCGAATCCACGTTCAAACGATTTCTGCCACCAGAGATTTTTTAAAGGCCATTTTATTTTGAATTTAATTCGTTAATTATGAAGAATCTGCTTCGAATTAAATCAATGTTCCAAAACAAAAACTCAAGGTCGAAGTGAGCTCTTCCATTTCATATGAAGTTGATCGTAGATGGTGCTCCATCGTGGTCAAAATCACTCTCGAAAGGTGCTGTAGTCGTCCTTGATTTTCAGGGTGTAGGGGCTTTCAAGATTGATGAGGTTCAGGTCATGGGGGCGCGACGGGTAGGCGAGGGAGGTGGCGGTTTCTGATGGGTCTCCGGCGAGGTGTACGGGTGGCAAAGGCAAGCCCTAGATTTGGAGCTTTCTTCGAATTGCGGTTGAGGGTATTAAACTGGAACGAGGGAGATAATAAAAATAAAAAGGGCTAAGTTAATTTTTACTTAATTAATTAATTTATAAGTTTAAAGTGTTTAAAGTATAAATGGCCATAACTCGATCAAATCAAATCAGAATTCGATGAAACTGATTGTGTTGGAATCGTCTTGAGAAGCACTACATTTCAGAACTGACTGGGACAGAAACAGAGCATGTTAGAATTTCAGGCAAATTCAGATCAAACTGTACTGAATTCAGAAATAAAAGAATGGCGGAGTGGAAACGAATGTGAGAACTCTTTCTCAATCAACTATTTTTGTTATGTAATTATATCATAGGTTGCAAACGGGGCTTAGCATCTCCTAGCACTACTTTTTTGCAAACCATGCTTGATTATTTGTTTGGATTGTGATTGGATGAATTGATTAGGATTGATATTGTTGTATGCTGGATTTTTCTGAAAACAGAAATGTATAAATTATTTATATAAAATGTATATAAAATTATCATGAAAAGAAATTAGAATAAATATTCATTTACAAGTTGGACGACTTGTTTATGTACACCTATTTAACTTATATTGTTTAGGATGATTTTTTTTTACACATTACCCAAAGGCACAAATAATAATCAGTATTTGTTATTTGAAAACCCCGCACGGTTATTGGAATGATATTTCACATACACTTATCCCAATTGTTTAGTGGTATGTCAATCGATGGGTTGACAAACTGTGATGAGCGTTATTTATTTATTTTAAGGCTTATACATTTGTAGAATGCACCCTGGATGATGTTTGAATGTGTAATGATTATTTATCATTATTGTTGCATACATGCAATGTATGTAATCCATATAACTGAAATTATATGCTAATTGATTGAGTCACATTCCGATTCAGAAATAACAAATATTTTGAAATAACGAATATTTTAAATTAATATTCAGTGGATAATCAAAATGTGATTTTGAAGTCCGATTTTTGGATGGACACGAAAATATTGAAACGTGAAGCCGAGTTAAGTAGATATTCGCCATTTTAACTCGAACAGGTTTATCGATCGATTTTATTCAGTTTAAAATAATATCAAAAGGAAATGGATTTCAAAATCGTATATTTCGAAAATATTATAATTTTAATAGTATAATGAAATGGAATATTCAATTTTGATTTAAAATTGAAAATGAAGTTGAAATCATTTTAAAATGAAATTATAAACGATTTATAAAATATGTTTTAAATGGAAATATGATATATATTATATATATAATGGCTAGAATAGAATGCATCGCGGAGCAACTGTTCGTGAATCTCGACCATTAACTGCAGATGGACGTAACGGGATATCCGACCATCGGATTCTCCTAAAACTAGAACTGTTAGGTGCGTATCGAAAAGAGCTTTCCAATGATTATAAGAGAGATTTGAAATCTAACAGTTGGATTTGGAATTATATGCAAATCAATTTCAGAAAATGTCGCTATGGATGCAGTTCGGTGGCCGTTATTGGCAACCGATTGTAAGGGCCTTAAAAAAATATATTAAAAATACGGAAAAATTGTGTAAAACCATAATAAATGATTCGGAAAGATTTTGGATGAAAAATTCATGTTTTGAAAATATAAAAATATTTTTATCTAAATGAACTAGTTATTAACTAGAATAATATTCCAATGTTATTAAATAAATAAATTGGATTTGGAAAAATGGTTTTAAAATAACCAGAGTCTTCCAATTCATAAATTGGAATGTATTTTGAATGGAAATAATCTTCGGAATATTTCAATATTGGATTCCGTAATTATACAGATATTATGGAGGAATTTGGAAGATATATATATATATATATGTATATCATTATTCCCAATACAATATTTGTTGGTTTCAGAATTTAATATTGAATATAAGCCGATATAATTTCTATTTAGAGCCTTGTATTTAATATTAAATTGGATTTTAGGTTTGTCGTGAATGGTGCATTTGTTAACACTGTTCTTAAACCTAGTTGAGAATAGAATAAACCTTTTAAATAAGATTTAGCGAAGTTTACAAATTAATTAATACTTATTTGGAACTAAATTGGAATTGGAATTTTGGGTTTATCGTGAACGGTATTTTAAATAACACTTATTCTTTAACCCAATTAACAGTGAAGATATGATTTGGAATATATGATCTTTTAAATAATTAATGGAATTTTCTAAAGGAAAGTTTTCCAATTTAATATATTAAATTGGAATTGAATGGAATTCATTTGGTACTAATCGAGATGAGCTTCTATGAAGGAAGACCATTACTATATATGGAATTTAAAAGGCCTAGCCATTATTCTATTTATAGTATTAGTTTGATACCGAAATTTATATCGATTATATACTGTTGGATTTCCGTGAAGATTCCATTTTTATGGAAGTTGATTTGGGTTTATTGTGAACCGTGTTTAAATGACATTGGTTCTTTAACCGAGTTGATGACAGGATTAATTTTCCGAGAAGTTGAATAATCATAAAGTAATGATTTTTGATATTAAAACCAAGGCGGAGTTTTAAATGAATCTTTAATTAGATTGGAATGAGAATGGGATAATTAAATTTATCGAATTCATGAAATGATCGAAAATGGAGTACCACCAATTTTACTCCAGGCGATAGTTAAATATTTAATTAGATTTGAAAACCAGAAATGGTAATTAATTTAACCAATAACGCAGTGGGTGTTAGATATGGAGTACTTCCAGTTTTGCTCCATGGGATGAATAGGTTGGGATTGGGTTAATAAAATAAATGATTATTTCGGTAAGGTTCGCTAATCCCAACTAGTTAATAAAATCTTTTGAAATTGATATCCAAAGGAAGATTATAGAATAAATTTAAAAGAGTTTATCTACGATAAAATTAATGGGAACCTTTCCCTAAAGATGTGAATATTTGAATAAAAGAATATTCTGGATTGGAATGAGATGTATGATGTGTTTTTATAGCACTTGATTATAAAATACGCGAGTTATTCGGAAAGAACGGGTTTAACCAATTCTGAATAATTGATATGACGATTAAAAGTCGACGATGAAGACGGTGGTTGAAGACAGGAGATCTTCACATCAGTTGAATGATTACTGATGTCTTGATTGTGATGTACACCCAAGACAAGGTAATAAGGGGTGATCGTCCAGACGTACATGGAGATCGACCGGATATGCGAAGGCCTCTCTTGTAACACCCCGCCTCCGCTAGGGTCACTCGCAAAGGAATGCACTAGCTTTAGAGGGGCATTATTGGTAAACATGCACAGAAATATCACAAGACAGAACATATAAAAATAGCGGAAGTAAAATCAAACTTTCATAACATGAATAAATAAGGTCTAAAGCCTTTTACATCAGAGTACATCAAAACCTGTCTTGCAATAGTAAAGAAGCATAAAGACATTTTCATAAATTATTCCCCAAGTAAAAACAGTAAAGTAGCCATTAGCCAAGAAAAGTCCAAGCCATCCATGATGACCTTCAAGCAGAAGAAGTCCGAACTAAACAACAGTATTTCCTCCCTGTAACCTGGGGGGGAAACGGAAGAAAAGAGGCGAAACAAAACGGGTCAGTCAAAAAGACTGAGTAAGCCCTATCTACTATTAGCATAAAAACTAGTAAAGTTAACTGACATGAGAAACTGAGATGAACATAAGCATGATGACAAGATAGATAAGCTAAATCAAAATAACAGGATGAACTACTGAACTCAGATAAACTAAGGTGTCATGATAAATTACGATGTCAAGATAAAACAAGGTATCACATCGTCAGGTTTCTATCAAGTATAATATCCCCAAGATATCTATCACGTATAACGTCCCATGATATCTATCCTGCATTTTAGCTCTGCACCTACCGTACTAGTATCCCCACCGTATCATGTGTTAACCAAGAATGACCCTCACTCAAAAGTCGTGTAATGGTCCATGTCAACCTAATATATCGCATATATAGGTTACTCAACTTGTACGTTTTATTCCATGTAAATGTTCAGTCCCTTGCCGTAGACCATACGGGCTTTCCCATGAGATTCTACATTACTTTAACATAGTTCCATGATCCTTAAGATCGGTTTGGACTGTTACCCTAAACCTAGCTAGGGTCTTCCAACATGAATTATCGTTTGTACAACTAGGACTTATGCTACCTAGGGCCACTAGGGATTACGCTTACCTATTGCACGTTTTCGTATCTCGGTTTTGGTTCAACCACCCAGGGCCACTGGGATTTACGCTAACCGTCAACCGCGCCCTTTTTCCCACGCATTCATCGTGAATCGTTTTCCATGACTGTATGCACATGTATCACATCGTGCCATCCGAGTCCTGTCACAGGGCAGATCGAGAAATACAGGACTCGGTCGGGAGCTTTCGATTTATCTGCCGATGCAGATGCTAAGGTCTGTTTTTCTATACGTGGCTATGGTCCCACGCGACCCCTCCCTCAACTAGTGAAAGACAAGACAGGATAAATCCTGTATGAGAACACACTACTGGCCAACCCACAATCCTAGCCTTACCGCAACCATAATTAGATAGCAATTATGGTCTATTGGGTGTTCTCTGCCTTTCCGTACGTACACGCTTGACCAAAGATGGTAGGTAGTCTGACGAAATGCTATCTAGGGTACGACCGTGTATCGTCGACTATCCCCTATCCATCCCCGTCTTTAGGTCGCTCGCATAGCAACCAAGGCATACTCTTGGTTCTTCTAACGCAGACCTTAACCTCTCATGAGCCTAGTATAATCACCTGGCAGCTCATAGAGGGATACCAAGAATACCCTCACGTTCCCCGAAGTCGCTGCTTCGTTACCCAGTTCGCTAGAGCCTTTATCTAAATCAGATACTTGCTCCTACTCGTATACTTAAACGATGACCTACCGTATCAGGTTACTCATCTATCTATGAACTGGTCTAAATTTCCTTGACTAAGAATCATTACTTAGTTATTCCTCAACTAAGGTTTACCACTTAGCCTTATTCCTGTTATCCTTGTTAACTACGGTTATCCCCTATCCTCAGAACTAGGGTTTACATAATGGATTAAGTGTCACTTAAGTTCATGACTTAACCCGTCTACCAATCATGTCAAAATTGGCTAAGTATCCAAGTCCAAGACTTAACCCGTCTTCAAATCATGTCAAAATTGGCTAAGTATCCAAGTCCAAGACTTAACCCTACAAACCATGCTCACGTTGGTTAAGTATGTATTAAGCAATTCACGACTTAACCTCGTCCAATTATCTTTCTAGATTGGTTAAGTATATATTAACTTGACCCTATCAATTTACTCAGTCAAATCGGTCAAGTGTATTCAAGCGATTCGTGACTTAGCCTTATCATGTTTTCACGTTAGATCGGTTAAGTATAGGTTAACTTAACCTCAATAAATTCACGAGTTAGATTGGTTAAGTATAGGTCACTTAAACACATCAATTCATCATGTTTAGATTAGTTAAGTGTTTAACTTAACCCCATTAAACTACCAAGTGGGATTAATTAAGTCTAGGCTAACTTAACCCCATCCGATTTTCATGTTTAGACTAGTTGAGTCTAATCTTAACCCCATTCGTTAACCGTATTTTTCGGTTAAGCGTCATTAAGAAAACTTACTTAACCTTACCAAGCTATCGCGTTGGATTGATTAAGTGTTGGTTAACTTAACCCCATCCACTAGTCATATAAAAATGGTTAAGTGTCATTAGGCAAATCAAGTTACTTAACCTACCCAACCTTGTCATGTTTTGTTAAGTATCATTAGCCTAATCAAATTACTTAACCCATTTGTCCATGTCATATTTGGTTAAGAGTCATTAATCAAATTAACTTAACCCTATCATGTGGCATTAATTACTTAATGCACCTTCACCTCTCACATTAGACTTTGTTGTGGTTACTAGTTAAGCCGGTCGGTTCCGGGTAGCTTTACACCACAACTTGGTCTAACCTCGGGTTCAAGCACAACATGACCAACTTCTCACATTGGGTCCTATTGTTTGCAACTACTAGTTAGGCCGGTCGGTTCCGGGTAGTTTTACATTGCAAACTCAACCCAACCTCGAGTTGGCCACACTTATATTATCTAAGTGTCATGTCCATCATGTTTCCCAAAACATGTTACAAGTTTTCAAGCATTTGGGTAGACCTAACTTAATAGGTAAATTCCCAAAGGGTAGACCTAACTTAATAGGTAAATTCCCAAGCTTATGTTTTTATGCATACTTATATGTCAACTTCCATGTTATATTTCAAGTCATGTTTTCAAGTTGTATTTTCATGTCATTAGAAATTACCCATAACATAACCCAACGCTTTTAAACTCGCATATACGTTCGCGACAACGTAATGGATTAAAAGAAGAGACTTGGCAAAGGCATGACAAAAATGGATATTAAGCCACAAGTTAATCATGGTGGCAAATGAGGCACAAATGTGTTCATTAACTTGCATGTTACATTCTTAAGCCTCAAAACATGCATAAACCCAAACTTGGCACATAAGCGAATCATGGTGACAAAAGATATGGAATGATGACTAGTAACTCGCATATATCATCATATAAGGGTTATGACTTCATATGCAAGTTGACATAAAGGTTATGAGGGTTCTCATGTTGCCTAATGCAACATTTCAACATAAAGGTTGTAGCTTTTAGCTCACAAGATCAAGATAATGACTTCATAAACTTGCATGACATGATAGCATGTATCATACTCAATGATCAAACCCAAACTTGCAACATGAACATTTAACTTCATAGTTAATATCTAAGAGTAGGGAAAGGGCTTACATTGCTATGAAGGCACAAAAGATATGACAAAGCCCTTATGCAATCAAATAGACCCAAAATGCAAGCTCTAACATAAGAACCCTTGAGCCAAAATGATCAAAACCCTTGCTTTATGATGCAAAGATAGAAACTTGACTTGAATGCAAGCTAATGACACTCATACAAGCTTGAAAACACTTGTATGCATGGAAAATCTCTCATAGAAACCATTTAGAAATTTTATGAAGAGAGTGGAGGCCATGAGAGGTAAAATTTTGCCATAGTTTAGTTTCATGAATGAATAATGAGGATTTAGGATAGGTTAGGGTCTTATTTATGGATTAGGCAAGTGTTTTAGGCCATAGGATTAAACCTAGATTCAATCCAAGTCATCAAAGCATGTCTTGGGGAAGAAGTCAAGTGTAGGAACCATCTAGGGCCTTTAGATTAAAGATGAACCATGAGAACCATCCAAATGCAAAATCTGCATTTGAGCGAATCGGCCCACGGATTGACAGCTAAACACCCTGGATTAACCCCTAGTCGACCCAGCGGGCTTGGGTCGACCTCAAAAATCGGCCGGTTCGGTTATTCCCGTCTCCCAATTCGCTGTTTTGAACATTTTTGCATATTTATTTATTTAATTTTCAATTATATATATATATATATCAATATATATATATTTCTCTGCGCAACCCATTTCACTTAATTAAGTATACTTTAATTTGGGAATTTTTCGTGAAACTTCGCGAGGCCATATCTTGGTCATACGGACTCCGATTCTCGAAAACTCAGACTCTATTTCGCGTATTTTTCCGAGACGAACGCAATGGCATAGCCCGTTTTACTTGATTCAGAATTTAAAATTAAATTCTGCCTTGATTCTCGTCTTAACACATTATCGAAAAATACGGGTTGTTACATTCTCCCCACTTTTTAGGATTTCGTCCCTGAAATCTCCAAGTTAGGAAGAACATATCCTACCATCCATCATCCATCTACTCAAAACATCATCCACAAGCAACCATTGTCCTTAGATGATTTCTAATGCTGTATGAATATATGCAAAACGTGTGTGTACATGTTCCTTAGCTAATGCTAATGATCAGGCCTGAATAATCTTTCTAATGCAAAATATGTATAGTGCCATGAATCCAACATGTATGCAAATAGTCCTAGTCATATAGATACTATATGCGTGCACAATCATTCATTCATATGCAACAACCGCATGATAATACATTCGATTTCATCCATAAACAAGTATAAATACTCGTGCATATGCAATATGAAATGTGACCGAGTCGAGCTAGTATCTAATGTGTATTCGCGCATCCACGAACAACCACTTGCAACCATATCAATCATAACATGTTTCAAATACATGTTTACATCCATAGGGTTCTACCTAGAATTCCCTGAAACAGGGACGAGAAGATAAACAAGACAAACTCCTTATGGGGTTTGTAACAGAAAGTAGGACCGAGAGGATGTCCATAAAAGATAACCTACAAGTAAGCTCTACAGAAACAGGGATCAAGGATATACTCCCAAAAAGAGATATCATGCGCGTATCTAGTCTTTGACCATCAAAGTCGTATTTCCTCGGGCTTACTTCCATTGTGCCTTGACCGCCCTTTAACTTCGCGATTTCGTAGCTTCTTATTTCCTGCTTCCATAACATGAGCTAAAACTCATTTCTTCGTCGCCTCTCGTTCCACTTGCACTTATCCTTTTTCTAGAATACTTGGCACAAACATGACTGCGTACTCATGATCTCATGCAAGCTTTCCAAAATTCACTAGTGAATCTTGGATCTCGTTTATATACTATAAGGCATTCCATGTAGAAGAACTTTCTCTTGAAAGTAAACAGATGTCAATCAGGTTATCATGTGCACTTACTAGGGTGATCTCTATAACCCATGCATAAATGAAGTAAACCATCCGTCTTATTGGCGAACACCACTCGATCGGGCTTCAAATTTCCAATAAAGGCATCAAGGGATTCTAAGTAACTAGTCATGACAGAACCTCAAAAAGGTTACCCGATACTTCGAGGGCATTACCAAGGCTAGTCAAAAGGTCTAACTACCCTCCTATCAAAACCGAGAGTGGCACCCCCTACTGGATAACCACTTCATCCCTAGAATACATCCATAGCTTATAAACATAAGCATTATTTCCAAACTCAACACTTGGCATAGACATTCCCAAATCCAAACAAGTCATGCATAAATGGACTGATTCTCCAATAGGACTTTGAGACAAAAATGGGATTCTCTATTACGTTAGTACTTAAGGTGCAGAGACTCAACTACCGAAGCGTACTTAAATGATGCGGGGATCAAAACAAAGTCTTGGCGGGATGATAGAAAAGAATAACTAGATCTTCAACAAGGATGTTATCCCCCTACTCAGGTACTCTAGTGAGGGTATACAACGATGATCTTATCCTTGTCCCACAATACTTAACTATCCGTCCCGTTTCACCATACCAAAGATACTTTCTCGTCATGGGTTTCATTGTTCATCTTTCTCCCTCCTTTGAGGACTAATCCATACCAACATGTTGCTCATCCTTAAGCTCGTATCCTTTATCCTCTTTCTCACTATCCTTTCTTATAACGCGGCCACTGGTCTCTTGAAAAGCACCTCCATCGCATGGAAAGCACTTTTGTAGATAGAAAAGACTAGTCGCAGTTAAAACCACTGTGACTATAGATGGAGGAAAGAAAGGAGAAGAGATTCAATTAAGGAAACAAGGATAGTGCTAATGGCCTTTGGGGAATAGCCTTTTTCTTTTAAAAGAAAATTTTCTTGAAAAAATGCTTCTTTGTAAACGATTTTCAAATAGTTTTCAGAAGGTCTTTAAAAACTTTTGCCCAGTCTGGTAACCTTCTGCTCTGATACCACGTGTAACACCCCGCCTCCGCTAGGGTCACTCGCAAAGGAACGCACTAGCTTTAGAGGGGCATTATTGCTAAACATGCACAGAAATATCACAAGACAGAACATATAAAAATAGCGGAAGTAAAATCAAACTTTCATAACATGAATAAATAAGGTCTAAAGCCTTTTACATCAGAGTACATCAAAACCTGTCTTGCAATAGTAAAGAAGAATAAAGACATTTTCATAAATTATTCCCCAAGTAAAAACAGTAAAGTAGCCATTAGCCAAGAAAAGTCCAAGCCATCCATGATGACCTTCAAGCAGAAGAAGTCCGAACTAAACAACAGTATTTCCTCCCTGTAACCTGGGGGGAAACGGAAGAAAAGAGGCGAAACAAAACGGGTCAGTCAAAAAGACTGAGTAAGCCCTATCTACTATTAGCATAAAAACTAGTAAAGTTAACTGACATGAGAAACTGAGATGAACATAAGCATGATGACAAGATAGATAAGCTAAATCAAAATAACAGGATGAACTACTAAACTCAAATAAACTAAGGTGTCATGATAAATTACGATGTCAAGATAAAACAAGGTATCACATCGTCAGGTTTCTATCAAGTATAATATCCCCAAGATATCTATCACGTATAACGTCCCATGATATCTATCCTGCATTTTAGCTCTGCACCTACCGTACTAGTATCCCCACCGTATCATGTGTTAACCAAGAATGACCCTCACTCAAAAGTCGTGTAATGGTCCATGTCAACCTAATATATCGCATATATAGGTTACTCAACTTGTATGTTTTATTCCATGTAAATGTTCAGTCCCTTGCCGTAGACCATACGGGCTTTCCCATGAGATTCTACATTACTTTAACATAGTTCCATGATCCTTAAGATCGGTTTGGACTGTTACCCTAAACCTAGCTAGGGTCTTCCAACATGAATTATTGTTTGTACAACTAGGACTTATGCTACCTAGGGCCACTAGGGATTACGCTTACCTATTGCACGTTTTCGTATCTCGGTTTTGGTTCAACCACTCAGGGCCACTGGGATTTACGCTAACCGTCAACCGCGCCCTTTTTCCTACGCATTCATCGTGAATCGTTTTCCATGACTGTATGCACATGTTTCACATCGTGCCATCCGAGTCCTGTCACAGGGCAGATCGAGAAATACAGGACTCGGTCGGGAGCTTTCGATTTATCTGCCGATGCAGATGCTAAGGTCTGTTTTTCTATACGTGGCTATGGTCCCACGCGACCCCTCCCTCAACTAGTGAAAGACAAGACATGATAAATCCTGTATGAGAACACACTACTGGCCAACCCACAATCCTAGCCTTACCGCAACCATAATTAGATAGCAATTATGGTCTATTGGGTGTTCTCTGCCTTTCCGTACGTACACGCTTGACCAAAGATGGTAGGTAGTCTGACGAAATGCTATCTAGGGTACGACCGTGTATCGTCGACTATCCCCTATCCATCCCCGTCTTTAGGTCGCTCGCATAGCAACCAAGGCATACTCTTGGTTCTTCTAACGCAGACCTTAACCTCTCATGAGCCTAGTATAATCACCTGGCAGCTCATAGAGGGATACCAAGAATACCCTCACGTTCCCCGAAGCCGCTGCTTCGTTACCCAGTTCGCTGGAGCCTTTATCTAAATCAGATACTTGCTCCTACTCGTATACTTAAACGATGACCTACCGTATCAGGTTACTCATCTATCTATGAACTGGTCTAAATTTCCTTGACTAAGAATCATTACTTAGTTATTCCTCAACTAAGGTTTACCACTTAGCCTTATTCCCGTTATCCTTGTTAACTACGGTTATCCCCTATCCTCAGAACTAGGGTTTACATAATGGATTAAGTGTCACTTAAGTTCATGACTTAACCCGTCTACCAATCATGTCAAAATTGGCTAAGTATCCAAGTCCAAGACTTAACCCGTCTTCAAATCATGTCAAAATTGGCTAAGTATCCAAGTCCAAGACTTAACCCTACAAACCAAGCTCACGTTGGTTAAGTATGTATTATGCAATTCACGACTTAACCTCGTCCAATTATCATTCTAGATTGGTTAAGTATATATTAACTTGACCCTATCAATTTACTCAGTCAAATCGGTGAAGTGTATTCAAGCGATTCGTGACTTAGCCTTATCATGTTTTCACGTTAGATCGGTTAAGTATAGGTTAACTTAACCTCAATAAATTCACGAGTTAGATTGGTTAAGTATAGGTCACTTAACCACATCAATTCATCATGTTTAGATTAGTTAAGTGTTTAACTTAACCCCATTAAACTACCAAGTGGGATTAATTAAGTCTAGGCTAACTTAACCCCATCCGATTTTCATGTTTAGACTAGTTGAGTCTAATCTTAACCCCATTCGTTAACCGTATTTTTCGGTTAAGCGTCATTAAGAAAACTTACTTAACCTTACCAAGTTATCGCGTTGGATTGATTAAGTGTTGGTTAACTTAACCCCATCCACTAGTCATATAAAAATGGTTAAGTGTCATTAGGAAAATCAAGTTACTTAACCTACCCAACCTTGTCATGTTTTGTTAAGTATCATTAGCCTAATCAAATTACTTAACCCATTTGTCCATGTCATATTTGGTTAAGAGTCATTAATCAAATTAACTTAACCCTATCATGTGGCATTAATTACTTAATGCACCTTCACCTCTCACATTAGACTTTGTTGTGGTTACTAGTTAAGCCGATCGGTTCCGGGTAGCTTTACACCACAACTTGGTCTAACCTCGGGTTCAAGCACAACATGACCAACTTCTCACATTGGGTCCTATTGTTTGCAACTACTAGTTAGGCCGGTCGGTTCTGGGTAGTTTTACGTTGCAAACTCAACCCAACCTCGAGTTGGCCACACTTATATTATCTAAGTGTCATGTCCATCATGTTTCCCAAAACATGTTACAAGTTTTCAAGCATTTGGGTAGACCTAACTTATTAGGTAAATTCCCAAAGGGTAGACCTAACTTAATAGGTAAATTCCCAAGCTTATGTTTTTATGCATACTTACATGTCAACTTCCATGTTATATTTCAAGTCATGGTTTCAAGTTGTATTTTCATGTCATTAGAAATTACCCATAACATAACCCAACGCTTTTAAACTCGCATATACGTTCGCGACAACGTAACGGATCAAAAGAAGAGACTTGGCAAAGGCATGACAAAAATGGATATTAAGCCACAAGTTAATCATGGTGGTAAATGAGGCACAAATGTGTTCATTAACTTGCATGTTACAATCTTAAGCCTCAAAACATGCATAAACCCAAACTTGGCACATAAGCGAATCATGGTTACAAAAGATATGGAATGATGACTAGTAACTCGCATATATCATCATACAAGGGTTATGACTTCATATGCAAGTTGACATAAAGGTTATGAGGGTTCTCATGTTGCCTAATGCAACATTTCAACATAAAGGTTGTAGCTTTTAGCTCACAAGATCAAGATAATGACTTCATAAACTTGCATGACATGATAGCATGTATCATACTCAATGATCAAACCCAAACTTGCAACATGAACATTTAACTTCATAGTTAATATCTAAGAGTAGGGAAAGGGCTTACATTGCTATGAAGGCACAAAAGATATGACAAAGCCCTTATGCAATCAAATAGACCCAAAATGCAAGCTCTAACATAAGAACCCTTGAGCCAAAATGATCAAAACCCTTGCTTTATGATGCAAAGATAGAAACTTGACTTGAATGCAAGCTAATGACACTCATACAAGCTTGAAAACACTTGTATGCATGGAAAATCTCTCATAGAAACCATTTAGAAATTTTATGAAGAGAGTGGAGGCCATGAGAGGTAAAATTTTGCCATAGTTTAGTTGCATGAATGAATAATGAGGATTTAGGATAGGTTAGGGTCTTATTTATGGATTAGGCAAGTGTTTTAGGCCATAGGATTAAACCTTGATTCAATCCAAGCCATCAAAGCATGTCTTGGGGAAGAAGTCAAGTGTAGGAACCATCTAGGGCCTTTAGATTAAAGATGAACCATGAGAACCATCCAAATGCAAAATCTGCATTTGAGCGAATCGGCCCACGGGTTGACAGCCAAACACCCTGGATTAACCCCTAGTCGACCCAGCGGGCTTGGGTCGACCTCAAAAATCGGCCGGTTCGGTTATTCCCCTCTCCCAATTCGCTGTTTTGAACATTTTTGCATATTTATTTATTTAATTTTCAATTATATATATATATATATATATATATCAATATATATATATTTCTCTGCGCAACCCATTTCACTTAATTAAGTATACTTTAATTTGGGAATTTTTCGTGAAACTTCGCGAGGCCATATCTTGGTCATACGGACTCCGATTCTCGAAAACTCAGACTCTATTTCGCGTATTTTTCCGAGAAGAACGCAATGGCATAGCCTGTTTTACTTGATTCAGAATTTAAAATTAAATTCTGCCTTGATTCTCGTCTTAACACGTTATCGAAAAATACGGGTTGTTACATCTCTACTGTATTGGACATATGGGACGAGGAATAAGATGCCTCCGGTTTCATTCATATCTAGAACGGACTTGCAAATGGATAGTGTGTTTGACATTGTATTCCTTTATACTGTATTCGTTGATCTCTGCTAAATATATATCTGTTTGGTGGTGGGGAATTTATTCTTTGCTTAACACCCTTCTTTGAGATGTACGAGCTTAGAGGTTATATATTGGTGGAAATCAGTGGTACGGTATGGATTGATAGTGTGGCATGCTGAGATGCAAATGATCAATTTTGTTGAAAAGAAGAGTCTTGTGGTTGATAATAAAAGCACAACTTTAATTAACATAGCTTTGCGTAGCGTTTTTTCGCGAGCTTCACTCCCCGTTATGAACCTAAAACGGGATTAGGGAGCACAGGGAAATGGACATACGTTAGTTTCTTGCTATGAGTAACGTCATGGTATGGGGCCCAGACTGTTTACTTATGTGGATGTTGGAAAAACTTTATGACGAAAAGCGAGGTACCTCGGATTTGAGTCCCTAGTGGCTCTTTGTACTAGAACTGACTAAAAGGTTCTAGATGGTCGACTTGACTGACCATTTTAGAGGCTCGATAGAGTCGGCTAACATATAGTTTATGGTATTGCCAATCAACGACGGATGACCGGCCCTGTAGGATCCAAGAGGTTGCCCAGAGTGTGTACCTCAGAGGCATTGCTAGTGTGTCTCGAAATCGGAATGAATATCCTTTGCCTTGGTTCATAGATGTAAATCCAATTTCCAATACGCTATTTTACGGTTTTAGTTGTAAACCTATATGGCGACGTAATATAATGGTACCTACGCCGCCTATGATTGATACATTTATATTTGAAGTTGATTTCTTCACTTATAGTAATAATAAAAGATGAAAATTCGCATATCAAGCATATTTGGCTATTATAAGGGAAAACTCTATCCTTGACTGAGTTCATTGTGTTGTGGGACATGAGTCTTATAATTGCTTCATTTTTCTCTTTAGCATTGTGCTGTTATTTTTATACACTGGTATTCATGGGGGATAAACCCATTCCATGTTATACGGCGTGGTCTTGTGATTTACCTAACTTTAAAAATAAAGCTACTAACTGTTTTAGTTCTCAGACCAGTCCCATGACCGACTCGGAGTTTATTGTTTTTACCTAAACTTTTGGTGCCCATATTTCCACACGGGCAACTTGTTGTTTTGGTTTTCGAAGATACTTCTTTACACAGGATCGTGGATTACAGTTGGAGCTATATTCAGAAAGCTTTCTATCCGTATATTTCTTTCAGTTGTTGTAGTTGATGTCTTCCACTGCACATTATTCTTATGTATTATTTTTCCATTGCAGTGTAATTTCAATCTCTGATGTTTTTCAATGTATATTATTTATTTATTCTCTGATATTCTTGTACTCAAATGTAAATTGTTGTGATTGCAATGAAATGTTCTATTATTTGTGTCTGATGTGTCGTGTTCTCAAAGCAATCCGGGCTTTCCCGTAAGAGGAAGTATCGGGTTGTTTCAGAAGTTGAATTATAACAATGTTTACAAATATAATGAAGGGAATTTCATATGATAAATTCAGAAATGGATTTTTCCAAATACAAGAGAAGGCATTTAAAAATCATATTTTTAAATGAGATAGAAGAGGGGATTTTTGTGTTAAGTAATGTCCATTTTTATTACAAACTCTTATCCGTCTCAAGATAAGATTGTTGTCGGTCAAGATCTGAGAGGTAAATAAAATACCCCAACTTGAACGGCTTCACTATTATCAAGGGATGATATTAGTTTGTAATGGTGAAAGATGTTTAATTAATTGATTATTCCTATAAAATAAATTTATAATTTGAATTCGAATCTTTTTCTATAATAAATTATGGAAATTGGAATTTAATATAGAAGTTGAGTTGTGAATAATTTACAATCGAGTTATGAATTTTTAATGAAGTAATCGATGATTTTGGAAAATCAAGGTGTTTAAATTAGATTTGGAAAACTATTTTAATATATATTAAGAAATGGAGTTGGAATTTAATTATAAATGAAGTTTAAACGTTTATAACTAAATTTAATTAAAACGAACTCGCCGCAGCGCGATAGTTCGTAATTTGGCGTTTCGAACTTCGATTGAGTATATAAAACTCAATATAAATTGGAATTCGATGAAACAAGAAATGTCCAGACCTATTGATTAATAATTTTTTAGTGGAAGAGAAAATTCTAAATTTTGTCTTACAGATTTTGAGTTATGTCAAAATCAAATTTTCAAAAAAACAGCTCCATAATCATTTTAAAACTGTAATGGTTTATTTAATTAAATAAAAGGATTTTTAGTGAATAAAATCCGTATTTCCATTAGTAAAATCCAGACTTGAGCTATAAATTAAATATGAACTTAAGACGAGTAAATGGATCAATTTTTGGAACAAAAATCAGATTTTTTAACTTTCGAATAACGTTAAATAATTTCTAAGGAAATTAGTAGATATAGTTTTTGGATCGAACTTAATTCGTTTAAGTGAACTGAATTTGTTAACTGAAATTGAGAATTCGAATATGAAACTTGAATTAGAATTTGGAAGCGAGCAAGGAATTCGAGTTTGATCTGTGTATAAATGAAAACACATATTTTTGAACATGATATGTTCAAATTAAAAGCAGATTAGGCAAAGAAACTATTTAAGGACTCATTAGCGAATGGAAAGAGATTAAATAAAAAGTGTTGGTTTGTTTTGAAGCAATTGGGAATGGGTGTATATATTTTGCAACAGGTATGGAATGAAGAGAACGAAGATTATAATTTAAGTGCCCGACAAAAGGTACATGTTTAAATTTCAATATGAGATTTTATGAGCCTACTGGCAAGCTGCTTGGATTTTTAATTTTCTTTTTGAATGGAAAGGGCCTAGGGAGGCGAGTTAAGGTTTGAGCTTTTGACCGGTACAAAGGAGGTGCCGAAATTTTTTTCCGTAAATTCAAGGAGTTAGAATATTTTTAAGAAGTTTTGATAACTAGAGGTCAATAAATCGATATATATATATATATATATATATATATATATATATATATATATATATATATATAGAATTCGATAAGGAATTTGGAAATAGTTTGTAACAACCCAGAAAATCTGAACCAATTTAATTTTTTTTATTTTGGCTATTTCAGTAAATTTTGAATAGTTAAAATAATTTATTTTAAATAATAACGATTAAAATTTATTTTAATCGAAGTTAGAACGAATATAATTATTTTAATTTCAAAAGGAATTGGAAATAGTATGGTAGTTTGAAAAGTCAAACCTGTACTTTGACTGAATGTATCAGATTCACAATCTAACGGATTTTAGTGGAACCAAAAATATCTAAATCTGTTTGAAATTATCTTTCCAACGAATCCGAAAAATCAAAATTTCATAGCGGAAATCAAAAGTTATGGCCAGTTGAATATTCAGAATGGTCACTATAGTATAATTTATAGCCCGTATAAAAGGCCATTTTTCAAACAACCTCCATTTTCGACGAAACCACTTTTGTCGGATCCGGAATGTCAAATTTTAGCTAAGTTTAATTTTCTAGAATTTTTGGAATTAATATATGAGAGTGGCAAAAGAAAATGTGTTATGACAATTGCAGCCAAATTTATCGACTTGAAAATGGCCATTTTTCAAACAGTCTCAGAATTCAACGTAAATAATTTTGTTAGGACCGTATCGTCAAAACAAAGCCAGAAATAATTTTTCTGGAATTTTCTGAGTCCGTATGTGGCCTCAGTGAATTTAAATATACGATCGAATTAATTTAATAAAGGATTTAAATTTTAAATTAAAGAATTCAGGCCACAGACAGTCGTTTGGGCTGACGAGACCTAGCCCATTGGATCCAGAACTGGGGCTATTGGGTGGGGTCAACTCCTGTTGGACTGAAATTGGACTTGTTTAGGACTTAGAGATTTATTTGTAAAATTAACAATTAAAATATTATAAATAGTCACAAATTCATTTCAAAACCCTAGTACACAACAGCCGCCGCCTCCTTTGAACCCATGGCCGAAGTTTCTCCTTTCTTCCCCCTTTGAATTCCGTCGATCCGTACATCAAAACCCCCTCCTCCTTTAGACTTTTTGTAGAGATTTTCATCCTCCTCATTTCCGTATGGTTAGATAATCACCAAGAGGCACGTACGCCGACATACCGCGCCCCGAACCCCGTGGGTTTAGACCGCCCCCCTGATTGCCAGAGGCGATCGATTTCGCCCGCACCCCAACGTGCGGCGGTGCCTCCCCTCCCCTGTTGGCGCTGCATCGGCCGATTTCCCTCTAGTGCTTCTAATTGCGTGAAAAATCGGATCAAAGGATTGAAGGTTTTGTAAAAACTAACGGCCTTGGTTTTGAAAGAGGAAGAAAGGTTAAATTCCTTTTTTAATTATTTTAATAATTTAATTTAAAATTTTATAAATATTAATCAAGTCATAACTAATTCATACGACTTCAAAATTGAGTGAATTCAGATACTGTACGATCGTGAAACCAAGATCTACGTTGCTGTTCTGACTAGAAGCAATTCCGAGCTGATAAAATTTTCGCCAAATTTGCGGATCCAAACAATTCAGATTCATGACTATGAGATTTCTGATTAAAATAATTAATCAATTTAATTATTATTTTTCTCGCTGTTTAAATAGTTGTATGTATGATCTGCGATGCATGAAATTTAGAATTGTTGATTTGATCCGTTTGTGATGTATTGATATAGATTTGTAAATTTGGATATTTTGTTGATATAGATCTGAATGTGATAGGATAATTAAAATAAATCATTTTTGTCAATATTTTGTTGAATAATATATATTAAACAAAAATGGAGTATCATAATTATTGAATTAGAATTTTCAATTCAATAAAAATATCATTTTGTTTATATTATTGAATTGAATTAGAATTGTCAATTCAATAAAAATATCATTTTGTTTATATTATTGAATTGAATTAGAATTGTCAATTCAATAAAAATATCATTTTGTTTATATTATTGAATTGAATTAGAATTTTCAATTCAATAAAAATTTCACCTTTGTTTATGTTATTGAATTGAATTAAAATTTTCTACTCAGTAAAAATTTTCACCTTTGTTTATGTTATTGCATTGAGTTAGAATTTTCAATTCAATAAAAACATCACTTTGTTTATGTTATTGAATTGAATTAGAACTTTCAATTCAATATAAAATATATCACTTTATTGATTGATAAAAACATCACCTTTGTTGTTGTTTGATTGAATTAGAGCTTTCAATCAAATAAAATATTTTTTTCTTGGTTATAATTAAACTTGCAGCAAAAATGGACATTTGGGTAAATAGAAAAATTAGTTAAACAAAAGTCTTTATTTTTGTTTATGGAACTTTTAACACCCAAAATTGAAATTTTGTGTAAACAGGGAAATGGTTCATGTTTTTAATCAAAACATGAATTCATTAAAATATACAATTTTAATGCTGAGAAAAAGGAGTAAAATAAAAAGTTATATTTTTATTTACATATTAGACGTAAATAAAAGAATAAATTAAATAGTTATATTTTTATTTACATATTAGATGTAAATAAAAGAATAGATTAAAAAGTTATATTTTTATTTACATTTTAGATGTAAATAAAAGAATCAATTAAAAAGTTATATTTTTATTTACATATTAGATGTAAATAAAAGAATAGATTGAAAAGTTACATTTTTTGTTTGCATTTTAGATGTAAATAAAACATAGTATAAAAAGTTACATTTTTTATTTGTATTTTGGATGTAAATAAAATATAGTATAAAAAGTTACATTTTTTTATTTGCATATTAGATGCAAATAAAAACATAGAATTAAAAGTACATTTATTTACATTGTAAATGTAAATAAACCCTTAGAATGAAAAGTTACATGTTTATTTACATTGTAGATGTAAATTAAAGCATGGAATAAAAAGCTACATTTTTATTTACATTTTAGATGTAAATAAAAGAATAGATTAAAGAGTTACATTTTTAATGTCATTTTAGATGTAAATAAAAAGATAGAATTTACAAACTACATTTTTTTTTTTTTTGCATTTTAGATGTGAATAAAAACATTGATTTTAAAGTAACATTTTTATTTGCATTTTAGATGTAAATAAAAACATAGTTTTAAAAAGTTACATTTTTATTTGCATTTTAGATGCAAATAAAAGCATAGATTAAGAAGTTACATTTTTATTTACATTTTAGATGTAAATAAAAGAATAGAATTAAAAGTATCATTTTTACCTCCAAATTAAAGACAATTGGAAAAGATAGTATTTAAATGATATATTTTTAGTTACATTTTAGTTGTAGCAAAAATGATAGAATTGAAGTATCATTTTTATTTTCAAATTAAATGTGAATAAAAGAATACATCAAACGTCACAATTTTATTTACAATATAAATGTAAAATCAAAAGTAACATTTTTATTGACAATTCAGATGTAAAATCAAAAGTTGCATTTTTATTAACATTTTAGATACGCAATTAAAAGGATAGAATTACATGTTTCATTTTTATTGTCATTTCAAAGATAATAAAAAGAATATAATTACATGATACATTTTTAATGTCATTTTAGTTGAAATTTAAAGAACAGAATTAAATGTCACATTTTTACGGTCATATTATATGAAACAAAAAAAAAGAACAGATTTTAATGTTTCATTTTTATTGTCATTTTAGAGAAAATAAAAAGAATAGATTTAAATGTTACATTTTTATTGTCATTTTAGAGACAATAAAAAGAATAGATTTAAATGTCACATTTTATTATAAATTTAGATGTAATAAAAATAGTAGAATTAAAAATCATGTTTTTATTGCCATTTGGTTTCAACAAAAAGAGTGAACATTAAGAATACAATTTCAATGTGATTTAGTTTCCATTGAAAATAATTTGTCGTTAAAACATGATTTGTTTAAAACTATCACTTTTAACATGTTAGTTAAGATTTAGAAAATCATGTGCAAAATTTCTAACATGAATATGGACTGTAGTTGGCTTGCATGTGATTGTTTGAAAGTAGTTGAAATTGCCAGACGAATAATACTTATATATATAAATATTAATTTAAATTAAACGAATCGCGCGCGGTAGTTCGCGTTTCGGCAATCGTAACTTTAAACAGTTATACCGAAAGATCCAACCATCGGATTTTCCCAAAACGGGAACCGCTAGAACCGCTTTATGAAGATCTTTCCAACGATATAATTTTTTTTAAAATTCAACAGTTAAATTTTGAGATATGTGTAAAACAAATTTTGGTAAAACCATCGCTAGGGCCGCCTATCGACCCGAAGCGTCGTTAAATAAAATTGGCTATTTTTATACAAATAAAAATAGCGATTAATCGTTATTAAATACCATTAACGACATGAAATGATTTTAAACTATATATATGTGAGGATAATTTGAAAAGGCCGAGATAAAATCTCATTTCAAATGGTCATACGACGATCTAAATTGAAGATCTTAAAGATGGCAATTGAAGACCGGCGATCTTCACATCAAAAGGATAACTACTGATGCCTAGCACTGGCTAGCTACCAATAAAGGGTTAAAGTGGTAGTTGTCCGGACGTACTTATTGATTGTCCGGATACGCGAGCACCTCACTTCCGTATTGGACATACAGGACGAGGAATAAGGTGACTCCGGTTTCGGTCAGACCCAGAACGAACTTGTAAATGGATGTGTGTCCGACATTGAATTTCATTATGTGTAATTAAATTTATATCTATTAATATATATCTGTGGTGGCGGAGAATTTATTCTCTTGCTTAACACCCTTCTTTGAGGCGTATGAGCTCAAAGGTTATATATTGGTAGTTATCGATCGCATGGCGTGAATTGTCAATGTGGCATGGCAAGATGCAGTTGATCGAGGCTTTTGTTGAAAAGCAAAGCCTTGTGGATGATGGTCAAAGCATAGCCTATTTCGACATAGCTTTGTGTATTACGTTACATTGCGAGCCTCACACCCCGGTAGAGTCAAAAACTGGACAAGGGAACGCAGAGAGTGCACACGTTTCCTCCTAGCTAGAAGTGGTGTTTGGGTTTTTACAAGGCCCGACATTTTTACTTATGTGATTGATGGAATGTAGCGCCTCGGATTTATTGGTCGCCAATGGCTAATTTATATGTCCAATAGGATCGGGAAGCATGTGTTCAGGCATAACTAATCCACTAAAGTATTTGTGGACCGGCCCTGCTGCATCTAAGGGTATATTTGTCACTGATCTAGAGAAAATTCATTATTTATTCTTCTTTCGATTCGGTATCTTACGGATTACGATTGGACAACCGACAACCGTGGGCGACAATATATTCGCTACACTCAAGCTAAATGAGTGGGCGGTCATGTATGGCCGGGTTGCAAGATGTTCTTGCTAAACCCTAGTGTATCCCCTCTAGAGTACACTGATTGGAAGGTGGTCCCATACCTTGTCATAGTTGGAATCCAATCTTCAATAAGCGCCCTGCGGTTTTTGATTTTATACTATGTATGCAGAGCGTGAGATGCAGGCGTTCTGCTATTTGGTTATTTATTTGATATAGACACTATTATAATATCATCGGTTTTTCACATCAAAAATGTTTTGGGTTATAGTAAGGTAAAAACAATCCTTGTTTATGTGTGGGTTGGTCTTACTATTATCCTTTTCTTTCAAAAGTTTTTTCAAAGTTAAGCAATATGGTTGGAGTTTACTCACACCAGTCCCATGACTGACCCATAGTTTATTTTGTTTGTTTTCCCCTAAACTCTTGGGTGTCCAAATTTGTATGGGCAGTCAAGTGTTTAAGAATTTTACAGATACACTTGGAGGAGCTTGATGTAGGAGGCTTCACCGTTAGATATTTTAGAGTTATTTTCCACTGTATCAAATGTTGTGCTGTACTCTGATAATGGTATGTATATGTGATACAAAATTTTGTATTCCAAAGGTTATGTTATATATTACATTTTGTTCAGTTCCACTGTGAGATTCTGATGTTTATTTTAGTTCTTCTACCTTTTTCTTCTTTAACCCCAATGACTCGTAATTCTGTGTTATTTGGGTTGGACATATGTGGTATTTAGTCAACTAAGATAGTACGAATTTTTGGGCCATTACAGTTGGTATCAGAGCTTAGGTTGAGCGAACGCCTAGGCTTTGGTGAGGGTTACTCAATAGAGACGGGGTTAGAAATTGTAACAACCAGGATTTTCAGAACCAATTTAAAAATTTTAGTTTAGCAATTTTAATGGATTTTGAATGTTTAAAATGATTTATTTTAGATAATAACGACTAAAAATTTATTTAAATCGAAGTTAGAATGTATAAATTTATTTTAATTATAAAACGAGCTTGAAATGGCGTGGCAGTTTGAAATTTTGATTTCAAATTTCAAATGAATGTACATGATTCAAAATAAATCGGATTTCAGTAAAACCAAAAACATTTGAATTCGTTTAATTATATCTTTCTAACGAATGTGAAAAATCCAGATTTCATAACAAGAATTAAAATTTATAGATAGTTTAAAATTTGAAATAGTCGCTATGGAATTTAATATAATATATGGCCCTTAAAAATAGCCATTTTGCAAATGACCTCCGTTTTCGATGAAACCACTTTTGTTGGATCCAGAACGTCAAATTACTGCTAGATTCCAATTTTCATAATTTTTGGAATTAATATGTGAGCGTGGTGAATTTAAACGTGTTTGCAATTTCAGTTTGAATTTAATCGACTGGAAAATGACCATTTTTCAAACGATCTCCAAATTTGACAAAATTAATTTATTTAAGACCGTATCGTCAAAACATAGCTAGATTTATTTTTCTATAATTTTTGGAGTTAGTATGTGACCCTGGTAAATTAAAATGTACGTTTAAATTCAATATATATTGATTTATATTTTAATTTTGATAAAAAATAGTTGAATTGGCGTGCGAAACATATCCCATTGTGCCCGAAATGGGGGTATTTAGCTAAGGCGATAGTCGTTGGGTTTGATTAGAAGTTCTGACGGAATTACATTAATAAAAAAAAGAGTTATAAATATAAACAAAAAATATTGGCCAACCTTAAAACAAAACCCTACGCCTATCTAGTTCCAGCCTCCAGTGGAGAAAAAGAAAGATCAGCGTTCTTTGATTTTTACCCCTTCTTAATTCGAAATCCAGGCAACGAATTCAAAGATCTTCCATTCGAAAAATGTTAAGCTCACTATGATCTCTACAACCAACGGTTGAGATCTGATTTTGTGAAGCAAGTTGCTCGATTTTTGCACTAAATCCTCAGTCGTTTGCACACATTTTGAATGAGCTGGGGGGCATCGGGATTTGCGAGGATCATGGCGCTGGAGGAGTATGGATTGGGCTTGAAGGCGGCGGCCTGGGGTGCAACTCCGATCATCGGAGTAAGGCGCGACGGTGAACCCTAAGGGGCGTGTTTTCTTCGATATCGGGTAAAAGGGAAATCGCCTGAGATGATGGAGATAAGGTTAATTAAGTCCTTAATTAATTTTAATTATTATTATAATTAATTAATGCAATTAAATATTCAAACGTCCATAACTTTTTTGTATGACCATAGAATCGAACGATTTCAGATCTATTGGAATCAAAAAAATGAGAGCTTCGACACGGAACTGACTAGAGCTCAAACGGAGCACGTTAGAAATTTAGGCAAAATCAAATCTAAACTGTTCAGAAATTAAAAAACTAGCGGAGTGGAAATGAAAGTGAGAACTCCTCTCACTCAAATTATTTTCCATTTATTATATAATAGGTTGTAGACGGGGCTTAGTAGCTCCTGACACTATTTTTCTGTACAAACCATGGTTGATTGTTTGTTTGGATTGTTATTGGGTTTGATATTGTTGTATAAATAAAATTATTTATATAAAATGTATATAAAAGTTATTTATATGAGCCGTATAAAAATTATCATGAAATGAAAATAAAATAAATATTCATTTACAAATCGGATGGTTTCTTTATGTACATTTATTTATCTGATATTGATTGGGATGAAAATTTTTACACATCGCCCAACTGCACAAACACTAAACAGTTTTTGTTGTTTGAAAACCCCACACGAGTATTGGGATGATATTTGACATACATTGATCCCAATAATTAGCGGTATGTCAATCGATGGGTTGACAGACTATATAAGCGTTATTTATTTATTTTAATGCTTATATAGTTGTAAAATGCACTCTGGATGTTGTATGAATTTTTAATGATTGTTTATCATTATTTTTGTATACGTGCTATGTATGAAATCCATATAAATAAAATTATATGGTAATAGATTGAGTCAAATTCCAGTTCAGAATTAACGAATATTTTAAAATAATATTCAGTGAATATTAAAATGTGCGTGTTAAGTAGTTAAACGCCATTTTAACACGAACATGATTTTTCTGTCGATTTTCTTCATTTTATAATGAATATCGGAAAGTGATTTCAAAATCTGATATTTTGAAAATATCATCATTTTAATATTACAATGATACAAAATAATCAGTTTTGATTTGAAAATTGAAATGTAGTGAAAATCATTTTAAAATGAATTTAAAACGAATTTAAAAGAAAAATTCAATTTTAATTTGAAAATTGAAATGAAATGGAAATGGTTTTAAAATGAATTTAAAATGAATTTAAAAGAAATATTCAATTTTGATTTGAAAATTGAAATGAAGTGTAAATCATTTTAAATGAATTAAAAACGAATTTAAAAGAAATATTCAATTTTGATTTGAAAATTGAAATGAAATGGAAATCGTTTTAAAATGAATTTAAAACGAATTTAAAAGAAATATTCAATTTTGATTTGAAAATTGAAATGAAGTGTAAATCATTTTAAACTGAATTTAAAACGAATTTAAAAGGAATATTCAGTTTTGATTTAAAATTGAAATGGAAGTGGAAATCATTTTTAAATTGAATTTATAAACAATTTATAAAATACGTTTTAAATGGAAATCGACAATATATATATTATATATATAATGGTTTGAATAGAACGCGCCGAGTAGCGACCGTTCGCGAATTTCGACCATTAACTTCAAATGGACGTAACGGGAGATCCGACCGTCAAATTCTCCTAAAATTAGAACCATTGGGTTCGTATCGAAAAGTGCTTTCCAATGAATACAAGAGATTTGAAATCTAACAGTTGGATTTGGAATTATGTCTAAATCGATTTCAGAAAATGTCGCTATGAATGCAGTTCGGTGGCCGTTATTGGAAACCAATTGTAAGGGCCTTAATAAAATTTAAATGTGGAAAAATTAAGTAAAATCATAATAAATGATTTGGAAAGATTTTGAATAAAAAGTTCCATATTTAAAAAGATAAAAATATATTTTTATCGGAATGAACCAGTTAATAACCAGAATAATAATCCAATTATTTTTAGAAATAAATAAATTGGATTTGAAAATGGTTTTAAAAATAACCATAATTTTTCCAAATAATAAATTGGAATGGATTTGAGTGAAAATAATCTTCGGAGTATTTCGATATTGGATTCCGTGATTTCACGGGTATTGTTGAGGAATTTGAAAGATATATATATATATATATATATATATATATCGTTATTCCCAATACGATATTGGTTGGTTTCAGAATTTGATATTGAATATAAGCCAATATAATTTCTATTCAGAGCCTTGCATTTGATATCAAATTGGATTTTGTGTTTGTCGTGAACGGTGTCTTCAATAACACTATTCTTAAACCCAGTTGAGAAAAGGATAAATCTTTTAATTAAGATTTAGTGATGTTTTCCAATTAATTAATATTTAATTGGAACTGAATAAAAGAATTGGATTTTTGGGTTTATCGTGAATGGTGTTTTAAATAACACTTGTTCTTTAACCTAATTAATAGTGAAGAATATGATTTGAAATTTATAATCTTTTAATTAAGATTAATGGAATTTTCCAAAGTAAATATTTCCAATTTAACATATTAAATAGGAATTGAATGGAATTAGATTTGGTAATAATCGAAGTGAGTTTCTGTGGAGGAAGACTGTTAATATATATGGAATTTCAAAGGCTTTGTCATTATTCCATTTATATTATTAGTCGGATATGGAAATTGATATCGATTATATATTGATATATTTTCCATGAAGATTCCATGGTTAATGGAATGTGATTTTGGGTTTATCGTGAACTGTGTTTTAAATGACATTGGTTCTTTAACCCAGTTAAAGATAGGACTACATGTCTAACATTATATTTCGAACTGTATTGTTGATCTCTGCTAAATATATATCTGTTTGGTGGCGGGGAATTTATTCTCTTTCTTAACACCCTTCTCTGAGACGTACGAGCTTAGGGTTATATATTGGCAGAAATCAGTGTATGGTGTAGATTGTTGATGTGACAAGTTTGTGTTTCCAAAGTTAAATAATCATTAATAATGATTTTTGGGAAGATTAAAACTAAGTGGAGTTTTAATGAATCTTTAAGTAGATTGAAATGTGAATGTGATAATTTAAATTATCGAATTTGGGAAAATGATTGAGAATGGAGTATCACCAGTTTTGCTCTAAGCGATAGTTAAATCTTTAATTAGATTTGAATGTGAAATGGTAATTAATTTTTACCGATAACACTGTGGTGTTAGATATGGAGTATTACCAGTTTTGCTCCATGGGATAAATAGGTTGGGAAAATAAACAAATGATTACTTCGGTAAGGTTCGCTAATCCCAACTAGTTTGGAAAACCTTAATTTGGTTTAAACTGTGAAAAGAATATTCTGGATTGGATTGAGGTGTATGATGTGTTGTTATAGCAATTGATTATAAGATATGCGAGTTATTCGGGAAGACCGGGTTTAACCCATTCTGAATAATTGATATGACGAAAGTCGAAGAGATTGAAGACGATGCAAGCCCAATGATCTTCACATCAAATGGATGTGTTGCTACTGATGCCCATGATTGGAGTAGCTACCTTGAAGGGGCTACAGTGGTAGCCGTTCGGACGTATTTGTTGATTGTTCGAATATGCGAGGGCCTCGCTCCTATATTGGACATACGGAACGAGGAATAAGGTGCCTCCAGTTTCGTTTAGACGCAGAATGGACTTGTAAATGGATGGCATGTCTGACGTTGTATTCCTTTATACCGTATTCGTTGATCTCTGCTAAAAATATATCTGTTTGGTGGCGGAGAATTTATTCTCTTACTTAACACCCTTCCCTGAGATGTACGAGTTCAGAGGTTATAAATCGACAGAAATCATTGATATGGTATGGATTGAAAGTGTGACATGCTGAGTTGTAGCGATCCAAGCTTTTGTTGAAAAGCAGAGTTTGGCGGATGATTATCAAAGCACAGCTTTAAGTAGCATAGCTTTGTGTAGCATTAATTCGCGAGCCTCACACATTGGTATGATGGTGAACTGATGGTCAGATCTGTATACTTTTAATATGAGGATGGATTCGGTCTACCGAGATGAGCTGAGTGTGGTCGCTCCACGCTCAGAGGGATATCGCACACCCCGATTCCTAGGGGGATAGAGTAAGCAGTGTTTCTCTAGTTGGGACGTATGCCGCAGTGATACTTAATTTCCCAAAAGTGCAGATGTGCATTACGGTGTTTTCTCTAGCTGGGACGTAAGCCGTTGTGTATTGCACTACGCTATAGATCTTTCGAATCAGGTGCCATCAGTATGGAAATCCAAACTTCCAATACGACATTTTGCGGTTTTAGTTGTAAACCTATATATGGCGACATAGTAGGATGAGGCGCTCATGCTGTCTATGATTGATACATTTATTTTGAAGTTGATTTCTTCACGTATAGTAACAATAAAAGATAAATTTCGCGTACCAAGCATATTTGGCTATTATAAGGAAAAACTCAATCCTCCGGCTTTTGTTGCATTGTGTGATGGGACCTGAGTCTTATAATAGCTTCATTTTCTTTAATTAGCATTGCGCTGTTTGTATTAGGCACTGGAATTCTTTGGGGTAAACCCGTTCCGTATTATACGGCGTGGTGCCTTGATTTACCTTATTTTAAAAGTAAAGTTTTAAATAACTGTTTTAGTTCTCACACCAGTCCCATGATTGACTCGGAGTTTATTGTTTTAACCTAAACTCTAGGTGCTTATATTTTCCACACGAGCAACTAGTAGTTTTGGTTTTCGCAGATATTTCTTTTCCCAGGATCCTGGATTACTGTTGGAGCTATATTCGGAAAGCTTTGTATCCGTGTATTTCATTCAATTGTGCTAGTTATTGTATTTTCCGCTACGCATTATATTTATACATTTAAATTTCCGCCGCTATGTATTTTAATCTCTGATATTTTCCACTGTATATTATTTATTCATACTCTGATATATTCTTGTACTCTAATGTAAATTGTTGTAATAAGCAATGAAATGTTCTATTGTTCATGTTCTGATTTGTACTGTTCTCATTACAATCCGTGTTTTCTGGTCTCCTCGGAGGCTAGCGAATTCGGGTCGTAACATTTTGGTATCAGAGCTTTGGTTTACAGAGCTCGAGAATAAGACATTAGAACCGAACGAAAGAATTCATCGGAGATAGGATTAGTAATATCTTATGAGAGTAACTCATTAGAGATAGGATCAGTAGTATCTAGAATGCGTTGGAAGAGTGTTATTTTTAAAATCAAACTAGATTTTGAAAATTTATATCTTAAAATATGTATTTGAGTATTTTATTTTAAATTGATTTTAGACTATCGGGCATATGGAGATTTTTATAAACGTTTGATCCACGTGTATTTGAAGTCTCAAATATACTGGATAGATAAAGAATCACACTCTAGTCGCCTGGGGATAATTCTGATGATTGGTATACCATCATCAGTATTTATGTTCGAGTTTCAAAAGTGAATATCTATATATTTCCAATTGACTGGTGTGAGAACCAAAACTTAGATACGGTCTAT
This sequence comes from Allium sativum, assembly GCA_030737875.1. NCBI lineage: Eukaryota > Viridiplantae > Streptophyta > Magnoliopsida > Asparagales > Amaryllidaceae > Allium > Allium sativum. Next base: position 843,980,233 of record CM060926.1, read on the forward strand.
TGTTTGTGATTTGACATTGAAAATATGATTTTTGAATAATAAAAGTTATATATATTTGAAAATTTAACCAACAAATTGATTGCTGGTTGTGTTGTTTGATTATTAATTGAACTAATAAAAATATTGGAATAATAAAACCAAAAAGAGAACGAAAGGTAAAATTTAGCCAAATCGAATATTGAACTGAATTGAAAATTTATTAGAATTGCGTATTTGTACACGTAGATATATCGAACAGGTCATAGCATGGAACCTAAGAAGAGGAATAAAATTGTATGCCCAACAAATAGGTACATATTTACTGTATTTCTTGGGTTTTGATGATTTTATGAGCCGATTGGTTAGCCGCTTGGCTTTTTCTTTTTTCTTTTGGATTGATGAGGGCCCTATGAGGCTAGTTGCGGTTTTAAATATCAACCCGTACAAAGGAGGTTATGGAGAAATTTTAGGGTGTTAGCTAAATTTTTGAGAAATTAGAAAATTCTTAGAAACTGAAAATTTGAAGAATGAAAGCTAGAATGAAAGTTGAGTTGATTAGTTAAACAACTTTCAGCTCCGTTCCTTTTCGTGGGCAAAAAGATTTTAAGTGGGGGAGATTGTAACAATCCTGCTTTTCAGAACCAACTAAAATTTTTTAATTTAGCAATTTTAATGGATTTCGAATATTTAAAATGATTTATTACAAATAATAACGACTAAAAATTTATTTAAATTGAAGTTAGAACATATAAATTTATTTTAATTATAAAACGAGCCTGAAATAGCGCGGTAGTTTGAAAATTCGATTTTAAATTTCAAATGAATGTACAAGATTCAAAATAAATCGAATTTCAGTAAAACTAGAAACATTTGAATCTGTTTAATTATATCTTTCTAACAAATGTGAAAAATCCAGATTTCATAACGAGAATTAAAAGTTATGGCCAGTTTAAAATTTGAAATAGTCACTATGGAATTTAATATAATATATGGCCCTTAAAATAGCCATTTTGCAAACGACCTCCGTTTTCGACGAAACCACTTTTGTTGGATCCGGAATGTCAAATTATTGCTAGATTCCAATTTTCATAATTTTTGGAATTAATATGTGAGCGTGGTGAATTTAAACGTGTTTAGTGATTTCAATTTGAATTTAATCAACAGGAAAATGACCATTTTTCAAACAGTCTCCAAATTCGACCAAATTAATTTTGTTAGGACCGTATCGTCAAAACATAGCCAGATTTATTTTTCTATAATTTTTGGAGTCAGTATGTGACCGTGGTAAATTAAAATGTACGTTTGAATTCAATATATATTGATTTATATTTTAATTTTGATAAAAATTGATTAAAACAGTTGAATTGGCTTACGAAACATGTCTCGTTGTATTTGGAATGGGGGTATTTAGCTAGGGGCGACAGTCGTTGGGTTTGATTAGGAGTTCGGGATGAAATTACATTAATAAAAAAAAGGTTATAAATATAAAAAAAATGGCCAATCATAAAACCAAACCCTAAACCTATCTAGTTCCAGCTGCCAGCGGAGAAAAAGAACAACCAGCGTTCTTCGAGTTTTTTCCCCTTCTTAATTCAAAATCCAGGCAACGAATTCAAAGATCTTCCACTCGAAAACTATTAGGTTCAATATGGTCTCTACATCCAACGGTTGAGATCTAATTTTGTGAAGCAAGTTGCTCGATTTTGGCTCTAAATCCTCAATCGTTCGCACACCTTTTGAATAATCTGGGGGACATCAGGATTTACGAGGATCATGGCGCCGGAGGAGGACAGATTGGGCTTGACGGCGACGGCCTGGGATGCAACTCTGATCATCGGAGTAAGGCGCGACGATGAGCCCTAAGGGGCCTGTTTTCTTCGATATTGGGTAAAAGAGAAATCTCCTGGAACGATGGAGATAAGGTTAATTAAATCCTTAATTAATTTTAATTATTATTATAATTAATTAATGTAATTATATATTTAAACGTCCATAACGTTTTCATACGACCACGTAATCGAACGATTTCAGATTTGTTGGAATCAGAAAATGAGAGCTTCGACATAGAACTGACTAGAGCTCAAATGGAGCACACTGGTAATCAGGCAAATTCAAATCCAAACTGTTCAGAAATTCGGAAATAAAAAAACTGGTGGAGTGGAAACGAAAGTGAGAACTCCTCTCACTCAAATTATTTTCCAGTTATTATATAATAGGTTCCAGACGGGGCTTAGTAGCTCCTGACACTATTTTTCTGTACAAATCATGGTTGATTGTATGTTTGGATTGTGGCTGGGATTGTTATTGTTTGATATTGTTGTATATATGAAATTATTTATATAAAATGTAAATAATTTTTTTATATGAACTGTATAAAAATTATCATGAAATGAAAATAAAATAAATATTCATTTACAAATCTGACGGTTTGTTTATGTACACTTATTTATCTGATATTGATTGAAACGATAATTTTTATACATCGCCGAACTGCACAAATAATAAGAAGTATTTGTTGTTTGAAAGCCCCACACGGGTATTGGGATGATATTTGACATACACTGATCCCAATAATGAGTGGTATGTCAATCGATGGGTTGACAGACTGTATAAGCGTTATTTATTTATTTTAATGCTTATATAGTTGTAAAATGCACTCTGGATCTTGTATGAATTTTTAATGATTGTTTATCATTATTGTTGTATACGTGCTATGTATGAAATCCATATAAATAAAATTATATGGAAATTGATTGAGTCTGATTCCAATTCAGAATTAACGAATATTTTAAAATAATATTCACTGAATATTGAAATGTGAAGCCGTGTTAAGTAGTTAAATGCCATTTTAACACGAACGGGATTTTTTTGTCGATTTTATTCATTTTATAATGAATATCGAAAAATGATTTCAAAATCTGATATTTTGAAAATATTATCGTTTTAATATTATAATGATATGAAATATTCAGTTTTGATTTGAAAATTGAAATGAAGTGAAAATCTTTTTAAAAAGAATTTAAAAGAAATATTCAATTTTGATTTGAAAATTGAAATGAAATGGAAATCGTTTTAAAATGAATTTAAAAGAAATATTCAATTTTGATTTGAAAATTGAAATGAAGTGTAAATCATTTTAAAATGAATCTAAAAGAAATATTCAATTTTGATTTGAAAATTGGAATGAAATGGAAATCGTTTTAAAATGAATTTAAAACAAATTTAAACGAAATATTCAATTTTGATTTGAGAATTGAAATGAAGTGTAAATCATTTTAAAATGAATTTAAAACAAATTTAAAAGGAATATTTAGTTTTGATTTAAAATTGAAATGGAAGTGGAAATCGTTTTTAAAAAGAATTTATAAACGATTTATATAATACATTTTAAATGGAAATCAACGATATATATATATATATCTTTTAATTAAGATTTAGTGATGTTTTCCAATTAATTAATATTTAACTGGAATTGGATTTTTGGGTTTATCGTGAATGGTGTTTCAAATAACACTTGTTCTTTTACCCAATTAACAGTGAAGAATATGATTTGGAATTTATAATCTTTTAATTAAGATTAATGGAATTTTCTAAAGTAAAGATTTCCAATTAAATATATTAAATTGGAATTGAATGGAATTCGATTTGGTAATAATCGAAGTGAGTTTCTATGGAGGAAGACTATTAATATATATGGAATTTAAAAGGCTTTGTCGTTATTCCATTTATATTATTTGTCGGATACGGAAATTGATATCGATTATATATTGATCTATTTTCTATGAAGATTCCATGGTTAACGGATTGTGATTTTGTGTTCACCGTGAACCGTATTTCAAATGACAATGGTTCTTTAACCCAGTTAAAGACAGGATTACAAGTCTAACATTGTATTTCGAACTATATTGTTGATTTATGCTAAATATATATCTGTATGGTGTGGCGGAGAATTTATACTCTTGCTTAACACCCTTCTCTAAGACGTACGAGCTTAGAGGATATATATTGGCAGAAATCAGTGGTACGGTGTAGATTGTCGATGTGACATGTTTGTGTTTCCAAAGTTAAATAATCATTAATAATGATTTTTGGGAAGATTAAAACTAAGTGGAGTTTTAATGAATCTTTAATTAGATTGAAATGTGAATGTGATAATTGAAATTATTGAATTTGGGAAAAGGATTGAGAATGGAGTATCGCCAGTTTTGCTCCAAGCTATAGTTAAATCTTTAATTAGATTTGAATGTGAAATGGTAACTAATTTTTACCGATAACACCGTGGTGTTAGATATGGAGTATTACCAGTTTTGCTCCATGGGATGAATAGGTTGGGATTAGGAAAATAAACAAATGATTACTTCGGTAAGGTTCACTAATCCCGGCAAGTTTGAAAAACCTTAATTTGGTTTAAATTGTGAAAAGAATATTTGAATAAAAAGAATATTCTGGCTTGGAATGAGGCATATGATATGTTATTATGGAACTTGATTATAAGATACGTGAGTTATTCGGAAAGACCAGGTTTAACCCATTTTGAATAATTGACACGACGAAAAGTCATAGAAATTGAAGACGGTGCAAGACCAACGTTCTTCACATCGAATGGATGGGTTGCTACTAATGCCCATGATTGGAGTAGCTACCTTGAATGGTCTATAGTGGTAATCGTCCGGACGTATTTGTTGATTGTTCGGATATGCGAGCGTTTCTCTCCTGTATTAGATATACGGGACGAGGAATAAGGTGCCTTCGGTTTCATTCAGACCCAGAACGGACTTGTAAATGGATGGTATGTTTAACGTTGTATTCTTTTATATTGTATTCGTTGATCTTTGCTAAATATATATCTGTTTGGTGGAAGATAATTTATTCTCTTTCGTAACACCGTTCTATGAGACATAAGCTCAGAGGTTATATATCGGTAGAAATCAGTGATATGGTGTGGATTGATAGTGTGACATGCTGAGTTGCAGTGATCCAAGCTTTTGTTGAAAAGAAGAGCTTGGTGGATGATGATCAAAGCACAACTTTAAGTAGCACAACTTTGTATAGCGTTAATTCGCGAGCCTCACACATCGGCATGATGGTGAACTGATGGTTAGATTAGTATACTTTTGATATGAGGATAGATTAGGTCGACCGAGATGAGCTGAGTGTGGTCGCTCCGTGCTTAGAGGATAGGGCACACCCCCATTCCTAGAGGGATAGAGTAAGCGGTGTTTTCTCTAGCTAGGACGTAAGCCGCAGTGATACTTGATTTCCCGAAAGTGCAGATGTGCATTATGGTTTTTTCTCTAACTGGGACATAAGCCATTGTGTATTGCACTACGCGATAGATCTTTCGAATCAGGTGCCATCAGTATGGAAATCCAACCTTCCAATACGACGTTTTGTGGTTTTAGTTGTAAACCTATATATGGCGACGTAGTGGGATGGGGCACTCATGCCGTCTATGATTGATACATTTATATTTGAAGTTGATTTCTTCACTTATAGTAATAATAAAAGATAAATTTCGTGTACCAAGCATATTTGGCTAAGGGAAAACTCTATCCTCCGGCTTGCGTTTCATTGTGTGATGGGACCTGAGTCTTATAATAGCTTCATTTTCTTTAATTGGCATTGCGTTGTTTGTATTAGGCACTGGTATTCTTGGGGGTAAACCTGTTCCGTGTTATACAGCGTGATCCCTTGATTTACCTTATTTTAAAAGTAAAGTTTTAAATAACTGTTTTGGTTCTCATCCAGTCCCATGACTGACTCGGAGTTTATTGTTTTAACCTAAACTTTGGGTGCCCATGTTTTTCACATGGGAAGCTAGTAGTTTGTTTTTTGTGGATATTTCGTTTCCCAGGATCCTGGATTACAGTTGGAGTTATATTCAGAAAGCTTTATATCCGTGTATTTCATTCAGTTGCGCTAGTTATTGTATTTTCCGCTACGCATTGTATTTATACATTTAAATTTCTGCTACTATATATTTTAATCTCTGATATTTTCCGATGTATATTATTTATTCACACTCTGATATATTCTTGTACTTTGACATAAATTTTGTAATAAGCAATGAAATGTTCTATTGTTCGTATTCTAATTTTTCCTGTTCTCATTACAATTCGTGTTTTCTGGTCTCCTCGGAGGCTAGCGAATCCGAGTCGTAACAGTAATACCCTAGATTGTGAAACGGCGCAAACTCACCCTTTCGGGAAATCCCGGATTGTGTTGAGAACACGACAAATCAGAACACTAGCAGAAGAACATTTCATAGCTTATTACAACAATTAACATCAGAGTACAAGAGTATAACAGAGTATGACTAAATAGTATACATCAGAAAAATACCAGAGATTTTAAGATACAAAGCAGCGGAGAATAATACATAATACAACTGAAAGAAATACACGGATATAGAGCTTTCCGAATATCGCTTCAGCTGTAAACCAGGATCCTGTGAATATAATATCTGCAAAACCAAAACTACTAGCTGCCCGTATGGAAAATAAGGGCACCCAGAGTTTAGCTTAAAACAATAAACTTCAGGTCAGTCATGGGACTAGTGTGAGAACTAAAACAGTTATTGATCTTTAGTTTAAAAGTGGCGAAATCATGGGACTACGCCGTATAACACGGAACGTGTTTACTCCACATGCATTTTAGTTTAAATTAAAACAACGCAATGCTTTTCAGAAAAATGACGTTATTATAAGACTCGGGTCCCATCACACAATGCAATGCAAGCCGGAGGATAGAGTTTTCTCTTATAATATCCAAACATTCTTGGTACGTTTAAAACAAGTTATTTTTGATATTATAAGTGCATAGTGTTTAAAAAAAACTTTAAATATAAATGTATCAATCATAGACGGCATGGGTACCATATACCATATACCATGTCGCCATGCTAGTTCTATAATCAAAACCGCACAATGTCGTATTGGAAGTTGGATTTCCATCTATGAACCAAGGCAAGGGATCGTCCTTACCGAATTCTAGACACTCTAGCCTATGTCAAAGGATTCAGCCGCATTTGCACCTAGGAGCCACAGGGCCAGTCCATAACTTACGTTGGTGGATTGTATATATTTCCTGAACAATACGTTTCCCCGTCCTATGGGGCGCAAATCAAGAGCCACTAGGGACTCAAATCCGAGGTTGAAACGACCCGAACTTCCCCGGTAAGGAAAGCCCGGATTGAGTCGAGGACATGACGAATTAGAACGCATACAGAAGAACATTTCATTGTATATTACAACAATCCCATCAGAATACAAGAATATACAGAGTATGAATAAATATTACATAGAAATATCAGAGATTTAAATTACATTTAAATACATCGCAGTGGAAAATAATACAAAACACAACTAGAAGTAATACATGGATACAGAGCTTTCTGAGTATCGTTCCAGCAGTAAATCAGGATCCTGTGAATATAAATCTGCAAAACCAAAACTACTAGCTGCCCGTGTCAAAATAAGGGCACCCAGAGTTTAGGTTAAAACAATAAACTCCAGGTCAGTAATCTGACTGGTGTGAGAACTAAAACAGTTATTAATCTTTATTTTAAAGTTAGGTAAATCAAGGGACCACGCCGTATCACACGGAACGGGTTTCTTCCCAAGGATACCAGTGCATATAACAAACAGCGCAATGCTAAATAAAGAAAAATGAAGCTGTTATAAGACCCAGGTCCATCACACAATGCAACGCAAGCCGAAGGATAGGGTTTTACCTTATAACAGCCAAAGAATGCTTGATACGCGAAATTTTATCTTTTGATTCTTAATCAGACTCCAACCGTAAATTAGTAAGAGAACGATTTCCTAAGTATTAACCCCGAAGGCCGAAACCAACATCAGACCAATACCCAGGAAACCACCCATCTTAGCTCGTTTCCAGTTAGTTTCTGATTTTATATACAATCATAAATATCAATCATAGATGGCATGGGTACCATATATATCATGTCGCCATATATAGGTTTACAATCAAAACCGCAAAGTCACGTATTGGAAGTTGGATTTCCATCTGTGAACCGAGGAAAAAGATAGTCCACACCGATTCGAGACGCTCTAGCCCGCCCCTCAGGACCCAGACTCAGGTGGGCCCTTGGATCGTCAGGGCCGGTCCACCGATGTAGATTAAAATGTCTGAACACTGCGTTTCCCCATCCTTTGGGGTGTCAATAAGCCAACAAATGACTCCATCGGCTTCACATATTCACCGATATATCTGAGGCGCCTCGCAACAGCAACAACCACATAAGTCAAACTCGTCAGGGCGTGTAAAAGCACTGATGCCACTTCTAGCTAGAAAGAAACGCATGTTCACCCTGATGTCCTCTCCCGTTTCTGGTTCACAACCAGGGTGTGAGGCTCGCGAATCAACGCTACACAAAGCTACGCCACAAAGGCCGTGCTTTGATCATCAATGACAAGACTTTGCTTTTCTACAAAAGCCTTGATCATTTGCATCTTAGCATGCCACACAGGCAAACCACTCCATGCAACCGATATCCATCAATCACACAGAATGATATCCAATGTCAGACACAGTCCATTTACAAGTCCGTTCTGGGTCTGAACGAAACCGGAGGCACCTTGTACCTCGCTTATCCATCGATCTCCAAGTACGTCTGGACGACCACTAACTATTTCCCTCCTCTTGGGTGTATGGCCCAATCAAGATCATCGGTAACCACCCAAACGACGTGAAGATCTCCGGTCTTCGACCACCGTCTTCATCTTCGACTTATCGTCGTATCAGTTATTCAGAATGGGATAAACCCGATCTTTACGAATAACCCGCGTATATAATAAACACGTGTCACACAAACACAACATACACCTCATTCCAATTCATCAGTCACTAACCATAAATTAGCAACAGAATAATTCCCCAAACATTAACCCCGAAGGCCGAAACCAACATCAGATCAATACCCAGGAAACCATTCTTCTTAGCTAACCTACAGTTAGTTTCTAAATTTCACATTCTTTGGGAAGGTTCCCATTAATTTTATCAAAGATTCTTTGAAATTTATTCTTTAATCTTCTTTTGAATATCAATTCAAACCAAATTATGGTTTATCCAAACTAACCGGGATTAACGAACCTTACCGAAGTAATCATTTGTTTTAATTTGCCAATCCCAACCTATTCATCCCATGAAGTAAAACTGGTAATACTTCATATCTAACACCACGGTGTTATCGATAAATTCAACTACCATTTCACGTTCAAATCTAATTAAAGATTTAACTATCGCCTGGAGCAAAACTGGTGATACTACATTCTCGATCTTTTCAATCAAATTAAAGATTCATTAAAACTTCACTTAGTTTTAATCTTTAACTGGGTTAAAGAATCAATGTCATTTAAAATATGGTTCATGATAAACCCCAAAATCACATCACATTTCAATCAATCCCTAACCGTAAATTAGCAAGTGAGCAATTCCCTAAGTATTAACCCTGAAGGCCGAAACCAACATCAGATCAATACCCAAGGAACATTCAACTTAACTAATCTCCAGTTAGTTTCTGATTTTCTTAACTCAGTTGGGTCTAAGAACAGTATTATAGAAGATACCGTTCACAACAACCCAAAATCACATTCCAATAATTATCGGGTTAAAGAACAAGTGTTATTTAAAACACCGTTCACGATAAACCCAAGAATCAATTCAAATTCAAATTCAATCCCAATTAACTACCATTTAATTGGTACACTTCATTAAATCTAAATAAAAAGATTTAATCTTTTTCTCAACTGGGTTCAAGAACAGTGTTAATGAAGACACCATTCACGACAAGCCCAAATCACATTTGATATTAAATACAAGTGTAACGGCTGGAAATTTTCGACTCCTCGAGAGTCGAAAATTCCGAAAACGTTAGTGAAAGAAAGTAGAGGGTGAGGAAGAAAAGATAGAACTAATAGAATAGAAGAAGAAGAAGAACTTACATCATCAGAGTAAACACGAATGTCACAGCGGAACGAATAAAATATAACATAACTTTGAAATACAAATCAGTACTCGTACATACATACCATTTCAAAGTACAATACTTAACAACACAGCGGAATAATAATAGCTATAATACTGAAGTCTCCTGCTCCAAGCTCTCCAAGTGTATCTGTAAAATCCCGGCTACTTGACTGCCCGTACAAATTTAGGCACCCAAGAGTTTAGGGAAAACAAACAAAATAAACTCCGGGTCAGTCATGGGACTGGTGTGAATAAAACTCCAACACTTGGTTAAATAAAGGATATCTTTCTGATATTATAATAATGTCTAAATACAAATAGATATCAATCTAGCAGAACGCTTGCATCTCACGTTCCACATACATAGTATACAAATAAAACCGTGAGCGCTTATTGGAGATTGGATTCCAACAGACAAGGTATGGGAGCACCTTCCGATCAGTGTACTCTAGAGGAGATACACTAGGGTTCAACAAGAACGTCTTGCAACCCGGCCACACATGACCGTCCACTCATTTAGCTTGAGTGTGACGAATATATTATTACCGATGGTTGGGATCAGCAACCATCCTTCCGATAAGGGACAGCATTGAAATAGATTATAAAGAAGTACAATTGAATATTCTCTAGATGGTGATAATACACCCTGCTTGGGTATGGCCCAACTAGCCATGCTGCCTAGCCCAACTTCTGTTATTTTCCGGTTGTGAGGTTTTGAGGTCACGTTTATCACTTTGACAGATTATTTCTTCAATTACTTTGAATGCCACATCGTCATACCCACCAAATCGTTATCGATTTCTCAAGGCATCACGAGTATAAAAGCTAAGAGAAACGAATTTCTCCGCCACCAACATAATACGTTTAAAGAGATCAACATATATGATTCGTTAAGAATACTTTGTCAGACACTCGTCCATATACGTTGTTCTGGGACTGAATAAACCGAAGGCACTATTCAGTGAATCCATCCTACCTAGGCTTTTCACAATAGCCCTTGCACTTCACTCCGTCTTCAATTATCTTCAGCGTACTTGATTCGCAACGCTTATGCTAATACGGAGTGGTTCTTCGGATAATAATCCAACCGGTCTCTCCATATTTACAACGTAAATATGGTCAAAACTTTGATAGTATGTGATTCAACTATCAAATGAAAACATGTCGGTGTACAAACAACGATCTTATTTCCAAATGGAAATTCGATCGATCAATCATCATATACATATATATGTTCATATTTCCTTATTTCATATATTTAGAAAATATATGTTATTAATCATTGGAAAACATTTCCATAGCTTATTTTCACATCACTATTATTTCGCAACTATCAGTCCCTAACTGCAACTAGTATGAGAACAATTCTCTAAGTATCAATCCGGAAGGTCGAAACCAACATCAGATCGTCACTTAGAAAACCGTTCAACTTACCCTCTCCAGTCAGTTTCTGAATTTGCTTAACTCTATTTCTTAAATTCTTATCATGAAAACATTTCATTTTCTATGTTTAGAAAACATATCTGACTATATTTGGAAAACGTTTCCAAAACTCATTTACAGATTTCCAATGAACGTTGTATAAAACATTGTTTCGCTTAATCCATTTATCGCTTATTCCTTAACTTTATTCCTGATCAACCTTTTAGATCGAACCACAACTATTCCTTTGTCAATTCTGAAGTCAATCAAGTTGGGGTATAATTACCTCACAGACCTTAATTGAACAACGTCCTATATTATGAAATAGATGAGGCTCATCACTCACTTTTTTACAATCATCTGTTTAAGCAAATTCTCGGATTCAGGTTACGAATCCACTTCTTATATGACAACGTTTGATTATAACTATAACGTTATAATTCCTACCCCTAAAATATCTAACCTAAATTATAAATTTATTTCCTAACTCGAATAATTTAACAGACACCTAATTTCTAAATCAATAACTAAATCTTGATTTAAACCCTGGAAAGTAAATAGTACTTTCCCGAATTCGCTATAATCGAATTCGACGTATAACTCTCTTTCGAGTAATCTCTATTCGATTAACTCTCCCTTTTTAATAACTGATATTCGATAAACTCTATTTCGATTAACTCCTATCGAATAACTAATATTCGAATAACTCTTCTTGGTTGGCTCTATTTCATTAACTCTTATCGAATAACAAATATTCGATTTTCTTAAATGTGTCAATTCTTATCGAATAACTAACATCCGATTTAACTTAAATGGATTTACTCTTATCGAATAACTTATTCGATTAACTTAACTTGATTTTCTTAACTCGATTATCTCAACTCGATTACTTAACTCGATTACTTAACTCGATAAATCTTAACTCGATTACTTAACTCGATAACTTAACTTAACCCAAATCGATTAACTTAACTCTAATTGATTAACTTAATTTGATTTACTCCTTCGAATAACTCATTCGAATAACTTAATTGATTTACTCCTTCAAATAACTAGTTCGAATAACTTACCTTCGAATAACTAATATTCGATTTACTCTAACTCGATTAACTTAATTCTAATCGATTTACTCCATTTCGATTCAACTTAATTCAAATCGATTAACTTAACTCAAATTGATTAACTCCTTTTGAATAAATAAATTCGATTTAACTCTTCTCAAATGAATAACATTTGATTTCTCCACTCGAATAAACTATATTCGATTACTCTTCCCTTGAATACACTATATTCGATAACTCTACTTCGAATAAGTGATATTTGGCAACTCTACTCGATTAACTCCACTTGGATAACTCTAACTGGTCAACTCTAACTGGTCAACTCTAACTGAGTAACTCTAGCTGATCAACTCTAACTGGTCAACTTTAACTGGTCAACTTTAACTGGTCAACTCTAACTGTTTATCTTTAACTGGTAAACTTTAACTGGTTAACTCAAATGGTTTAACCTAACTGGTTAACTCAAATGGTTTAACCTAACTTGATTTACTTGTCTCGATTAACTGAACTAATCCACTTAGTTTAACTTAGTTAATTCACTTTGATTAACTCTAACCGATTTACTTAGTTTAACTCAGCTAATTCACTTTGATTAACCCAACTAATTTACTTCGATTAACCAATTAGTTTAACTTGACTAATTCACTTAGTTTGACGCAACTAATTCACTTTGATTTACAAATTAGTTTAACTTAACTAAGTCACTTAGTTTGACGCAACTAATTCACTTTGATTTACCAATTAGTTTAACTTAACTAATTCACTTCGATTAACCGCTTAGTTTGTCTTAACTAATTTACTTCGATTAACTTAACCAATTACTTTGATTAACTCGACTAACTTTGCTTTGGTTAACCTAACAAATTACTTTGTTTAACTCGACTAACTTGCTTTGGTTAACCTAACCCATTACTTTGTTTAACTCGACTAACTTTGCTTTGGTTAACCTAACCAATTACTTTGTTTAATCCTTTTATCACACTCTGGTATTTCTTATGGTTTTTAACACATCACCTAGCAACGATGAATATCGTCCAACCACACGTAATCACAACAGATTATATACATCACATTTATATATCACAATACATAAATCACAGTAAAAATAACTGTTGAGGAATCCAGTTGGATTCCTCCAACCTGTTCCCTGCATCCACAGATGTTAAACAACACCAATATAATATTCTGATAAACAGAACCAACATATAACTTTTTGACGGTTTATATATATATATACACATACGTAAATATATATAAAATCTCTACTAACCGACTAGCAGTTCAAGCAAACAATCAACACACAGTCAAATAGACAATATTTTAACAGTTCTAAGAATACAACGCGAAAATAGAACTGTTTAGAGTTTGTGAGATTTACTCACATTTGCAGTTCATCGTTAAAGAACGATAAACTGTTATTTGATTCAGTCGGACAATTTATTTCGCCATAAATTGTAACGTGCTCCAATCGACTCGCGGTCAGTCCCATTGTGTAGTGCTCGTCCATACGATCCCGACGGATCTTGTTTCGTCCAAATCCGATCAGGTATGCAAAAGATATCAACATTCGAAATTTTATAATCATATTTAAATTGAAATAAAACTTAATAAATTAAATTGGGCTTTACCCCTCATTTTCAGCCCAACAGCCCAGACCCGCCGCCTTTAAAAACCCATACCCCTTATTTCTTCTTCCCCAAACACACAGCCGGACCCAAAAACCATCGTTGACCTCTTCTTTGACCAACTCTCACCATCGCTCCGGCCACCTACTCCGGCCGCAACCACCTCCATAACACTCCCCTTCGCCATCTCTACCTACTCCATCTGACCTCGACAAGCTCGCCCCCACTTCACCGAACGCGACTTCAGGCTATCACCTACAGGCGGCGACATCAACTAGCATCGAACCTCCCCAAACCAGCGCACCACGGTGCGGATTTACTTCCTGACTCCAACACCACCATCCATTCGACCCATCGACCACCACAAAATCCAAGAAGCCGAACCCTAGTTCGCTGTTGTCCAAGTTGAAGCCAGAAAACAACGTCGAGCTTCACAACAAGTATATGAGCTTCAAGCTTTTTTTGTGCTGAGTTAATCGAGGAGCATTCTAAGATTTTTAGGATTTTGTTTGTTTTCTTTTTGATTTTTACTTATCTTTGGTTGCCTGTGTTCTGTGTTTGTGGGATGCGAAAACAACAGGAAGGAAGAATGCTTCATATTTTATAGCGTGGAGGACCTTAGTCCTTAAGCAAACGTATTCACTTCATGGCCACAGAAAACATGTGGAGGGTATCAGTGGGAATGGGCTATAGACGTGGGTTTGTATCGATTTAATTTGTGATTTTCTTTTTAAGTATTTCTTGCTGCGTTCTTGAGTTTATATGGTTATATAGAGCTGTGTTGGGGTTGGTAACGTCTGTGGCTGAAATACAAGAGTGCGTGGCCTTCCTATTGTCCACGAAAAATGATGAGATATTTTTATTTTGATTTTCTTTATTTTATTTCTTTGCTTTTATACTCTTCGTGGTCCTTAAAAATCACTGCGACCGCATACGACGCCTAAAAATCATGAAAACTGACGCGCTGATAGAATTTGACATTACGGTCTCAACGAAACTGGTTTCGTCGAATTCCGACTCCGTATGCTCACACAGCGTATTTTTAACTATCAAAATACTGACTGTTTCTCACTCTAAAAATCCGTACGGCCGCACACTGACTCTAAAAATCACGAAACTTGACATCTAACAATAATTTGACATTGCGGATCTAACAAAACAGGTTTCGTCGAATTCCGACTTCGTTTGCAAAAGTGGCTATTTTTAACGTTCTAAATAACCTATTTAAATATATAAATATATTTAAATATAAATATAAAAATTAAATTAAATATAAATAAATTTATATTATCGTATATATTCACATATGATATCGTACAGCTCCGGAATATCATATCAGAATATACAGTTTGATATTTCAGATTCCAGATTATCCCAGTATTCAGTTTATACAGAAAATCTCTTTCATAACGTATATAAAGCATCGCAAATTATAAAGGAATTCTACAGCGACTTTTCTGAAATTTGATTTGGACATAACTCAAAATCTACACGACGAAATCTCGATTTTTCTCTTCCATATGAAAAATATAGTTCAACAGATCCACACGTTTCTTGTTTCACAGAAATCCGGCTTAAAATGAATCATGTACATTCAGTTGAAGTTCAAATCGCCAAATTGCGAACTGCCGCGACGTTTCAGGTTCGTTTTAATTATAATTATAAATTATAAGTTCGAACGTTGTACTGTAAGTTATCGATATCGCCAAATCGATATATAAATCATTAAATAAATTAATTATTCGACAGCTAACAAAACGCGCCATTACAACAAGGCTCTGAATAGAAAATATATCGGCTTATATTCAATATCAAATTCTATGACCAACAAATATCGTATTGGAAATAACGATATTAATATATCTTTCAAATTCCCATAACAATATCTGTATAATCACGAAATCCAACATCGAAATATTCCAAAGACAATTTTGATTCAAATCCATTCCAATTCAATTATTGGAAATTCTGGTTTCTTTTGAAACCATTTCAAATCCAGTTTATTTTTTTAAAAATAAATAAATTATTATTCTAATTCAAAATTTATTCATTTCGATAAAAATCTACTTTTATCTTTTCAAATATGGAGTTTTTCTTCCCAATTCTTCACAAATCATTTCTTATGATTTTACACAAATTATTACTATTTTTTATTATCAAGGCCCGCACAGTCGATTTCCATCAATGGCCATCGAACTGCACTTACATCGACCTTTTCCAAATTTGATTTGGACATAATTCCAAATCCAACCGTTAGATTTCAAATCTCTAATATTCGTTAGAAAGCCCTTTTCGATACGAACCCAATGATTCCGGTTTTAGGAGAATCCGACGGTCGGATCTCCAGCAATGTCCATTTGAAGTCAATGGTCGAAATTCGCGAACTGCCGCAGCGCGGCGCGTTCTATTCAGGTCATTATATAATATATATATATTATATTTCGTCGATTTCCTTTCAAAACATATTTTATAAATCGTTTAAAATTCGTTTTCAAAACGATTTCAACTTCATTTTCAAATTCAAATCAAAATTGAATTTTTCAATATAAATTCGTTTTAATTTCATTTCAAATCGATTTCAATTCAAATCAATTTCAATACGTTTTTAAATTCAATTTAAACATATTTCAATTCTATTTCAATCTAATTCGAATTTCAATTCTTTTCAATTTAATTCGACTTTCAATTCAATTTAATTTAATTCGAATTTCAATTCAATTCAATTTAATTCGAATTTCAATTCTTTTCAAAATATCAGATTTTGAAATCACTTTTGATGTTCATTATAAAATGGATAAAATTGATATAAATATCGTTCACGTCAAAATGGCGTAAATCTAATCAACACATCTTCATAAATTTCTATTTTCAAATATTCTATTTCAAATATATTTTTTCAAATATTTCTATTTCAAATATTTCTATTCAAATATTCTATTTCAAATATTTCTATTTCAAAACTGGAATGAGGCCCAATCAATTACCATATAATGTTAATTATATGGATTTTCTACAACACATGTATAAAATAGCAACGATAAATAATCAACCATCATCCAGAGTGCACCACACAACTGCATAAGCATTAAATATAAATAATTAAAGCTTACACAGTCTGTCAACCCATCAATTGACATACAACTAAACAATCGGGATTAGTGTATGTCAAATATCATCCCAATACCCGTGTGGGGTTTCAAACAATCAAACACAGATTTTATTTGTGCAGTTGGGCGATGTGTAAAATTTATCGTCCCAATCAATATCAGTCAAATGTGTGTATATAAACGAATCATCTGATTTGTTTATAAATATTTCATTTTAAATTCACGTTAAAAACTCTATTTTTAACTATAAAATATTTGTTAACTATATAAATATTTTATTTCATATCACACGATCAATTACACAACAAAATCAATCAAACAAACAAGTCGTCCATGGTCTGTGGACGACGGGTGTCGGGTGCTACTAAACACCGTCTGCATCCTAGTATATATTTATAATTAGAAAAATAAATTAAAGGTGAGAAGTTCTCACCGACTTGCTAAACCATCGCCATGACTCTTCTTATGTAGTAATCTTCATCGTGCTCGCCTTTTGTCAGTTTTCTTGTCCGTAGCCACTACATATATAAAAATCACATTTTTAATTGTTCACTTTCAATTTAAAAATCATAATTTTCTTCTTAACCATTCTAATGATAAAAATCGTATTTTTACTTTGCTATATATATGGTAAAAATCACGTTTTTACTTCGCTACATATATATTGATCAAAATTTTATTATCTATACTATATAAAAATCATATTTTTATTATCTACAATATATAAAAAATATCATATTTTTAACTACTTCTACTTTATATAAAAATTATATTTTTATTCTCTACATCATATAAAATTTATATTTTGATAACTCTGTTATCTAATTAAATTCAGATCTAAACTTCATACGAATAAAAATATAGACTTTCCTTTTATATAAAAATCATTTCCTTCTTATATAAAAATCCTTTCTTTTCTAAATTAAAAATCCCTCCTTTTATACTATAACCATATAATAAAACTGAAAAATGAATTAAATGTAAATAAAATAAACTCACTTTCTTTCAAAAATCAGATCCTTGTCGAAGGGGGGAGGTTTGTTACGGGTGGTGGAGGCGGTGATGCTGAAGGCGAAGCTGGCGGTGGCCTTCACGAGGCGGTTCAGGCGGTCTACGATCAATGGTGGCCTCAGTTTTTGGATTCGAGAGGAGGGGGAGTCGATGTTGAGGTGGCTCGACGGAGGTGAACGCTGGCGGTGGCGCGCTCAGGCTAGAGCATCGGTCCCTTGAAGTGGTCATAGGATTCGGGGGTCGTGGATTTTCCCAAATCGATTTGGGGGTATTGAGTGTCGAATGGAAGAAGGGGAAGAGAGAGGGTGGTCGGAGGTGGGAGGCGCCGTTGCCAGGGGTCGGGGGCGGCTTGCGTCGTGGCGGCGCACGTTGGAAGGGGTGGCACACGGCAGGATTTCAGAAGAAAAGAGGGGGATCGGTTTCTCGTTTTTATTGGGAAAAAGAAAGTAAGGGCTTTGACTTTGAATGAAGGAATATATATATATATTATTTCTAATTAATTAATTACAAAATGTGTGTTTTCACATTCGAACCCCGAATCAAGGCCAACGACTGTCGCCTCTAGATAGATACCCCCATTCCGAACATAATGGGATATGTTTCGTAAGCGGGTTCGGCTGTTTCGATCCACTTTCGTCAAATTTAAAATATAAATCTTTATATATTCAATTTAAACGTACATTTTAAATCACCGGGGCCACATACAATCTCTAAAAATTCTCGAAAAAATATTTCTGGCTTCGTATTGATGATACAGTCCTAACAAAACTAATTTCGTCAAATTCTGAGACCGTTTGAAAAATGGCCATTTTCCAGTTTTTCCAGTCGATTAAAATCAACTAAAACTAGTCAAACGCGTTTTCCTTTACCACGCTCACATATTGATTTAGAAAATTACGAATTTTGAAACCTAGCAATAACTTGACATCACGGATCCAACAAAAGTGGTTTCATCGAAAACCGAGGTCGTTTGCAAAATTTCCATTTTTAAGGGCTAGAATTCCATAGCGACCATTCTGAATTTTCAACTGGACGTAACTTTTTATCCCCGCTATGAAATCTCAATTTTTCGGATTCGTTGAAAAGATATTCTCAGTTAGATTCAAATATTTTTGGTTTCGCTAAAATCTGGTTTATTTTGCACTCGATACATTCATTTGAAATTCGAAATCGAATTATCGAACTACCGCGCCATTTTCAATTTCTTTTATAATTATAAATAATTATCTATATTCTTACGACGATTCGAATAAATATATACGTTCAAATTCTATTCAAAATAAATTTCTCGTCGTTATTATTTGAAATAATCTATTTTAAATAATCAAAATTCGCTAAAATTGCCAAAATAAAATTTTTAAATTGGCTCGGATTTCCGGGTTATTACAATCTCCCCCACTTAAAACTTTTCGTCCTCGAAAAGAAAGGAAGCCGAAAGTTGTTTCACAAATCAACTCAACTTTCACTGTTTTCTTTACGGCTTAAGTCCTTCAACTTTTCAGTTTCTAAGAACTTTTCAAATTTTTCAAAAAATTTGGCTAACACCCTAAATTTTCGAAAAATTTCGTCATAACCTCCCCTGCACCGGGGACTTCGGGATATTTCATATAGCCTCCCATGGCCTTCTTCAATCCAAAAGAAAAGAAAAAGCCAAGAGGCTAGCCAATCGGCTCATAAAATCATCATCACCCAAACAAAACAGTAAATTATGGTAAACATGTACCTATTTGTCGGGCAAACAAATTTTATTCTTCTGCTCTAGCCTCCTTGCTATGACCTGTTCAATGTAAGTACATGTATTCGCATGCATTTGCGACTAATTTTCAATACAATTCACTATTTGGTTCAATTTGGCCTAAAAGTTCAACATATAATTAATTCCAACAATAATCAAACAACACAATCAGCAATCAATTTGTTGATTATCATTTCAAATTCATAACTTTGATATATAGTCAAAAATCACATTTTTGGTGCCAAATCACAACAATAAGCCCTATCTAGTTTTGGTTCTCACACCAGCCAATAGGAAATATATAAATATCACACCTTCAAAACTCGAATACCAATTCTGATGATGTTCGAACTATAGCGATCATCAGAACCATCTCCGGGTGACTAGAGTGTGATTCTATATCTATTCAGTATATTAAAACTTCAAATACACGCGGATCAGACGTATATGCAAAATCTTTATATACTGGATTGTCCAAATTCAACATAAAATAAATAATCAAATACGAATAATTGATTTAAATTTTCAAAACAAAAATTGTTTTCACTTTTATTTTAAAAACATCACTCTTCACACTCGTTCTAGGATACTATTGATCCCATCTCTAACGAGTCATTCTCGTTGGATATTACTAATCCAATCTCTAATGAATTCTTTCGTATGGTTCTAATGTGTCTTGTTCTCTGAGCTTTGTAAACCAAAGCTCTGATACCACGATGAAACGACCCGAACTTCCCCGGTAAGTAAAGCCCGGATTGAGTCGAGGACATGACGAATTAGAACGCATACAGAAGAACATTTCATTGTATATTACAACAATCCCATCAGAATACGAGAATATACAAAGTACGAATAAATATTACACAGAAAATATCAGTGATTTAAATTACATTTAAATACATCGCAGTGGAAAATAATACAAAACACAACTAGAAGTAATACACGGATACAGAGCTTTCCGAGTATCGTTCCAGCAGTAAATCAGGATCCTGTGAATATAAATCTGCAAAACCAAAACTACTAGCTGCCCGTGTCAAAATAAGGGTACCCAGAGTTTTGGTTAAAACAATAAACTCCAGGTCAGTCATGTGACTGGTGTGAGAACTAAAACATTTATTGATCTTTATTTTAAAGTTCGGTAAATCAAGGGACCACGCCGTATAACACGGAACGGGTTTCCTCCCAAGGATACCAGTGCATATAACAAACAGCGCAATGCTAAATAAAGAAAAATGAAGCTGTTATAAGACCCAGGTCCCATCACACAATGCAACGCAAGCCGGAGGATAGGGTTTTACCTTATAACAACCAAAGAATGCTTGATATGCGAAATTTTATCTTTTGATTCTTAATCAGACTCCAACCGTAAATTAGTAATAGAACGATTCCCTAAGTATTAACCCAGAAGGCCGAAACCAACATCAGACCAATACCCAGGAAACCACCCATCTTAGCTCGTTTCCAGTTAGTTTCTGATTTTATATACAATCATAAACGGCATGGGTACCATATATCATGTCGCCATATATAGGTTTACAATCAAAACCGCAAAGTCACGTATTGGAAGTTGGATTTCCATCTGTGAGCCGAGGCAAAAGATAGTCCTCACCGATTCGAGACGCTCTAGCCCGCCCCTCAGGACCCAGACTCAAATGGGCCCTTGGATCGTCAGGGTCGGTCCACCGATGTGGATTAAAATGCCTGAACACTGCGTTTCCCCACCCTTTAGGGTGTCAATGAGCCAACAAATGACTCCATCGGCTTTACATAGTCACCGATATATCCGAGGCGCCTCGCAACAGCAACAACCACATAAGTCAAACTCGTCAGGGCGTGTAAAAGCACTGACGCCACTTCTAGCTAGAAAGAAACGCATGTCCACCCTGATGTCCTCTCCCGTTTCTGGTTCACAACCGGGGTGTGAGGCTCGCGAATCAACGCTACATAAAGCTACGCCACAAAGGCCGTGCTTTGATCATCAACCACAAGACTTTGCTTTTCAACAAAAGCCTTGATCATTTTCATCTTAGCATGCCACACAGGCAAACCACTCCATGCAACCGATATCCATCAATCACACAGAATGATATCCAATGTTAGACACACAATCCATTTACAAGTTCGTTCTGGGTCTGAACGAAACCGGAGGCACCTTGTACCTCGCTTATCCGTTGATCTCCAAGTACGTCTGGACGACCACTAACTGATTCCCTCCTCTTGGGTGTACGACCCAATCAAGATCATCAGTAACCACCCAAACGACGTGAAGATCTCCGGTCTTCGACCACCGTCTCCATCTTCAACTTATCGTTGTATCAGTTATTCAGAATGGGATAAACCCGGTCTTTCCGAATAACCCGCGTATATAATAAACACGTGTTATACAAACACACATACATCTCATTCCAATTCATCAGTCACTAACCATAAATTAGCAAGAGAATAATTCCCCAAACATCAACCCCGAAGGCCGAAACCAACATCAGATCAATACCCAGGAAACCATTCTTCTTAGCTAACCTACAGTTAGTTTCTAAATTCCACATTCTTAGGGAAAGGTTCCCATTAATCTTATCAAAGATAAATTCTTTTGAATTTTTTCTTTAATCTTCTTTTGAATATCAATTCAAACCAAATTATGGTTTATCCAAACTAGCCGGGATTCACGAACCTTACCGAAGTAATCATTTGTTTTAATTTCCCAATCCCAACCTATTCATCCCATGAAGTAAAACTGGTAAAA
The DNA here is from genome assembly GCA_030737875.1 of Allium sativum. Taxonomy (NCBI): domain Eukaryota; kingdom Viridiplantae; phylum Streptophyta; class Magnoliopsida; order Asparagales; family Amaryllidaceae; genus Allium; species Allium sativum. The sequence continues at coordinate 844,002,906 of CM060926.1, forward strand.
CTTCATATCTAACACCACGGTGTTATCGGTAAATTCAATTACCATTTCACGTTCAAATCTAATTAAAGATTTAACTATCGCGTGGAGCAAAACTGGTGATACTCCATTCTCGATCTTTTCGATTTAATTAAAGATTCATTAAAACTCCACTTAGTTTTAATCTTTAATTGGGTTAAAGAATCAATGTCATTTAAAACACGGTTCACGATAAACCCCAAAATCACATCACATTTCAATCAGTCCCTAACCGTAAATTAGCAAGTGAGCAATTCCCTAAGAATTAACCCCGAAGGCCGAAACCAACAACAGATCAATACCCAAGAAACCTTCAACTTAACTAATCTCCAGTTAGTTTCTGATTTTCTTAAATCAGTTGGGTCTAAGAACAGTATTATTGAAGATACCGTTCACGACAACCCAAAATCACATTCCATTAATTGTCGGGTTAAAGAACAAGTGTCATTTAAAACACTGTTCACGATAAACCCAAGAATCAATTCAAATTCAATCCCAATTAACTACCATTTAATTGGTACACTTCATTAAATCTAAATAAAAAGATTTAATCTTTTTCTCAACTAGGTTCAAGAACAGTGTTAATGAAGACACCATTCACGACAAACCCAAATCACATTTGATATTAAATACAAGGCTCTGAATAGAAAATATATCGACTTATATTCAATATCAAATTCTATGACCAACAAATATCGTATTGGAAGTAAAGATATTAATATATCTTTCAAATTCCCATAACAATATCTGTATAATAACGAAATCCAACATCGAAATATTCCAAAGACAATTTCGATTCAAATCCATTCCAATTCAATTATTGGAAATTCTGGTTTCTTTTGAAACCATTTCAAATCCAGTTTATTTATTTAAAAATAAATAAATTATTATTCTAATTCAAAATTAGTTCATTTCGATAAAAATCTATTTTTATCTTTTCAAATATGGAGTTTTTCTTCCCAATTCTTCACAAATCATTTCTTATGATTTTACACATTTTTAATAATTTTATCAAGGCACGTACAGTCGATTTCCATCAACGGCCATCTAACTGCACTTACAGCGACCTTTTCCAAATTTGATTTGGACATAATTCCAAATCCAACCGTTAGATTTCAAATCTCTAATATTCGTTAGAAAGCTCTTTTCGACACGAACCCAACGGTTCCGGTTTTAGGAGAATCTGACGGTCGGGTCTCCCGCAATACCCATTCGAAGTCAATGGTCGAAATTCGCGAACTGCCGCAGCGCGTTCTATTCAGGCCATTATAATATATATATATATATATATATATATATATATTTCGCTGATTTCCTTTCAAAACGTACTTTATAAATCGTTTAAAATTCGTTTTCAAAACGATTTCAACTTCAATTTCAAATTCAAATCAAAATTGAATTTTTCAATATAAATTCGTTTTAATTTCATTTCAAATCGATTTCAATTCAAATCAATTTCAATTCAATTTCAATATGTTTTTAAATTCAATTCAAAATGATTTCAATTCTATTTCAATCTAATTCGAATTTCAATTCTCTTCAATTTAATTTGAATTTCAATTCAATTCAATTTAATTCATATTTCAATTCAATTTAATTCGAATTTCAATTCAATTCAATTTAATTCGAATTTCAATTCTTTTCAAAATATCATATTTTGAAATCACTTTCGATGTTCATTATAAAATGGATAAAATTGATATAAATATCATTCACGTCAAAATGGCGTAAATCTAATCAACACGTCTTCATATATTTCTATTTTCAAATATTCTATTTCAAATATTTCTTTTTCAAATATTTCTATTTCAAATATTTCTATTCAAATATTCTATTTCAAATATTCTATTTTAAATATTACTATTTCAAATATATCTATTTCAAAACTGGAATGAGGCCCAATCAATTACCATATAATGTTAATTATATGGATTTTCTACAACACATGTATGTAATAACAATGATAAATAATCAACCATCATCCAGAGTGCACCACACAACTGCATAAGCATTAAATATAAATAATTAACGCTTACACAGTCTGTCAACCCATCGATTGACATACAACTAAACAATCGGGATTAGTGTACGTCAAATATCATCCCAATACCCATGTGGGGTTTCAAACAATCAAACACAGATTTTATTTGTCCAGTTGGGCGATGTGTAAAAATTTTCGTCCCAATCAATATCAGTCAAATGTGTGAACGAATCGTCCGATTTGTTTATAAATATTTCATTTTAAATACACGTTAAAAACTCTATTTTCAACTATAAAATATTTTTTTAACTATATAAATATTTTATTTCATATCACACGATCAATTACACAACAAAATCAATCAAACAAACAAGCCGTCCATGGTCTGTGGACAACGGGTGTCGTGTGCTACTAAACACCGTCTGCATCCTAGTATATATTTATAACTAGAAAAATAAATTAAAGGTGAGAAGTTCTCACCGACTAGCTAAACCATCGACACGACTCTTCTTATGTAGTAATCTTCATCGTGCTCCCATTTTGTCAGTTTCCTTGTCCGTAGCCACTACATATATAAAAATCACATTTTTAATTGTTCATTTTCAATTTAAAAATCATATTTTTCTTCTTAACCATTCGAATGATAAAAATCGTATTCTTACTTTGCTATATATATGGTAAAAATCGCGTTTTTACTTCGCTACATATATAAAGATCAAATTTTTATTATCTAAACTATATAAAAATCATATTTTTGTTATCTATACTATATAAAAAAAATCATATTTTTAACTACTTCTACTTTATATAAAAATTATATTTTTATTCTCTACATCATATAAAAATTATATGTTGATAACTCTGTTATCTAATTAAATTCAGATCTAAACTTCATACGAATAAAAATATAAACTTTTCTTTTATATAAAAATCATTTCCTTCTTATATGAAAATCCTTTCTTTTCTAAATTAAAAATCCCTCCTTTTATACTATAACCATATAATAAAACTGAAAAATGAATTAAATGTAAATAAAATAAACTCACTTTCTTTCAAAAATCAGATCCTTGTCGAAGGGGGGAGGTTTGTTGCGGGTGGTGGAGGCGGTGGTGCTGAAGGCGAAGCTGGCGGTGACCTTCACGAGGCGGTTCAGGCGGTCTTCGATCGATGGTGGCCTCAGTTTTTGGATTCGAGAGGAGGGGGAGTCGATGTTGAGGTGGCTCGACGGAGGTGAACGCTGGTGGTGGCGCGCTCAGGCTAGAGCGTTGGTCCCTTGATGTGGTCATAGGATTCGGGGGTCGTGGATTTTCCCAAATCGATTTGGGGGTATTGAGTGTCGAATGGAAGAAGGGGAGGAGAGAGGGTGGTCGGAGGTGGGAGGCACCGTTGCCAGGGGGTCGGGGCGGGTTGCGTAGTGGCGGCACACGTTGGAAGGGGTGGGACGCGGCAGGATTTCAGAAGAAAAAAGGGGGATCGGTTTCTCATTTTGACTGGGAAAAAGAAAGTAAGGGCTTTGACTTTGAATGAAGGAATATATATATATATATATCATTTCTAATTAATTAATTACAAAAAGTGTGTTTTCACATTCGAACCCCGAATCAAGGCCAACGGCTGTCGTCTTTAGCTAAATACCCCCATTCCGAACACAATAGGATATGTTTCGTAAGCTGGTTCGGCTGTTTCGATCCATTTTCGTCAAATTTAAAATATAAATCTTTATATATTCAATTTAAACGTACATTTTAAATCACCGGGGCCACATACAGTCTCTAAAAATTCCCAAAAAATTATTTCTGGCTTCGTATTGATGATACGGTCCTAAAAAAACTAATTTCATCAAATTCTGAGACCGGTTGAAAAATGGCCATTTTCCAATCGAATAAAATCAACTGAAACTGGTCAAATGCGTTTTCCTTTGCCACGCACACATATTGATTCAGAAAATTACGAATTTTGAAACCTAGCGATAACTTGACATCACGGATCCAACAAAAGTGGTTTCGTCGAAAACCGAGGTCGTTTGCAAAATTTTCATTTTTAAGGGCTAGAATTCCATAGCGACTATTCTGAATTTTCTACTGGACGTAACTTTTTATCCCCGCTATGAAATCTCAATTTTTCGGATTCATTGAAAAGATATTCTCAGTTATATTCAAATATTTTTGGTTTCGCTAAAATCTGGTTTATTTTGCACCCGGTACATTCATTTGAAATTCGAAATCGAATTATCGAACTACCGCGCCATTTTCAATTCTTTTTATAATTATAAATAATTATTTATATTCTTACGATGATTCGAATAAATATATACGTTCGAATTCTATTCAAAATAAATTTCTCGTCGTTATTATTTGAAATAATCTATTTTAAATAATCAAAATTCGCTAAAATTGCCAAAATAAAAATTTTAAATTGGCTCGGATTTCCAGGTTATTACAGAGGTACCTCGCTTTCCATCATCCACATAAGTAAAAATGTCTGGGCTCCATACCATGACACCACTTCTAGCTAGAAAGAAACGGATGTTCTCCCTGGATCCTTCTCCTGTTTCTGGTTCATACCGGGGTGTGAGGCTCGCGAAATAACGCTATACACAAAGCTATGCTAATTAAAATTGTGCTTTGATCATCATCCACAAGATTCTACTTTTCAACAAAACCCTTGATCATTTGCATCTTGGCAAGCCACACTGACAATTCATGCCATACAACTGATGTCTATCAGTATATAACCTCTAAGCTCGTACATCTCAGAGAAGGGTGTTAAGCAAGTGAATAAATTCTCCGCCACCAAACAGATATTTATTTAACAGAGATCAATAAGCACAGAATGAAATCCAATGTCAGACACACATCCATTTACAAGTCCATTCTGAGTCTGAACAAAACCGGAGGCACCTTATTCCTCGTCCCATATGTCCAATATAGGAGAGAGGTCCTTGCATATCCGTCGATCTCCAAGTACGTCTGAACGATCACCACTTATTACCTTGTCTTGGGTGTGCAGCCCAATCAAGACATCAGTAATCATCCAAACGATGTGAAGAACGGTCTTCAACCATCGTCTACATCGTCGACTTTTAGTTGTTGTATTAATTATTCATAATGGGTTAAACTCGGTCTTTCCGAATAACTCGCGTATTTTATAATCACGTGCTATAAAAACACATTATACGCCACATTCCAATTCTGAATATTCTTTTATTCAAATTTTCATATTTTTAGGGAAAGGTTCCCATTAATTTTATCAAAGATAAATTCCTTCAATTTTATTCTTTAATCTTCCTTTGTATATCAATTTCAAAAGATTTTATTTTATCTTTTATCAATTCTAAACCAAATTAAGGTCTATTAACTAGTCGGGATTAGCGAGCCTTACCGAAGTAATCATTTAGCTATTAATTCTAATCCCAACCTGTTCATCTCATGGAGCAAAACTGGCGGTACTCCATATCTAACACCCACTGTGTAATCGGTGAAATTAATTACCATTTCACATTCAAATCTAATTAAAGATTTAACCATCGCCTAGAGTAAAACTGTTGGTACTCCATTCTCGATCATTTCATGAATCCGATAAATTTAATTATCTCTTTCTCATTTTAATCTAATTAAATATTCATTAAAACTTTAATTCAGTTTTAATCTCAAAAATCATTATTTAATGATTATTCAAGCTTAGGAAATAAATCCTGTCTTTAACTGGGTTAAAGAACAAATGTTATTTAAAACATTGTTCATGATAAACCCAAAATCATATTTCATCAAAATGTAATCTACACGTAAATCAAAATAGTATATAATCGATATAAATTCCCGTATCAAACCAATAATATGAATGGAATAGCGGCAAGGCCTTCTAAATTCCATAAATAGTGGCGGTCTTCATCCACAGAAGCTCATCTCGGTTATTACCCAATCGATTTCCATTCAATTTCCATTCAATTCGAATTTAATATATTAAATTGGAAAACTTTACTTTGGAAAATTTTCATTTAAATCTTAATAAAAAGATGTATAAATTCCAAATCACATTTCACTGTTAATTGGGTTAAAGAACGGATGTCATTTAAAACACAGTTCACGATAAACCCAATTCATATTACATTTTATTCCAATTACTAAATATAACTGGAAACTCTAATAATCTTAATTAAAAGATTTATCCTTTTCTCACTTGGGTTTAAGAACAGTGTTATTGAAGACACCATTCACGACAAACCCAAAATCCAATTTCAATTCAATTCCAATTTATTCCTTGGAAAATTCTGTTTATTTTAAATCCGTTTTAAATCCAATTTATTTCTTTTAAAAATATTGGATTATTATACTAGTTAATAACTAGTTCATTTTGATAAAAAATATATTTTTATCTTTACAAACATTGAATTTTTCATCCAAATTCTTTTCAAATCATTTATTACGATTTTACACAAATTGTAAATATTTTTAATAATTTTATTAAGGCCCTTACAGTCAGTTTCCAATAACGGCCACCGAACTGCATCCATAACGACCTTTTCCAAATTAGATTTGGACATATCTCCAAATCTAACCGCTATATTTCAATTCTCTTGTATTAATTGGAAAGCTCTTTTCGATACGAACCCAATGTTTCTGGTTTTAGGAGAATCGAATGGTCGAATCTCCCGCAATGTCAATTCGAAATCAATGGTCAAAATTCACGAACGGTCGCAGCGCAGCGCGTTCTATTCAGGCCATTAAATATATATAATATATATATTTCATCGATTTCCCTTTAAAACATATTTTTGATAAATCGTTTATTATTTCATTTTAAAACGATTTCAACTTCATTTTCGATTTTCAATCAAAATTGAATATTCTATATCTTTATCATATTAAAATGATAATATTTTCAAAATATTAGATTTTGAAATCACTTCTTTTCGATATTCATTTTAAAATAAATAAAATCGGATTGATAAACACATTCGGGTTAAAATGGCGTTTGCTACTTAACTCGGCTTCACATTTCAATATTTTGTGCCTATCCAAAATCGGATATCAAAATCATATTTTTATCCTTCACTGAATATTATTTTAAAATATTCATTATTTTAAAAGATTCTTTATTTTAAATTATTCATTATTTTAAAATACTCTTTACATTAAAATGTTCTTTAAGTTAAAATGTTTTTTTCATTAAAATGTTCTTTACATTAAAATGTTCTTTTACATTAATATGTTCTTTACATTAAAATGTTCTTTTCACTAAAATGTTCTTTTCACTAAAATGTTCTTTTCATTAAAATGTTCTTTTCACTAAAATATTCTTTTACATTAAAATGTTCTTTTCATTAAAATGTTCTTTTCACTAAAATGTTCTTTTACATTAAAATGTTCTTTTCATTAAAATGTTCTTTACACTAAAATGTTCTTTTCACTAAAATGTTCTTTTACATTAAAATGTTCTTTTCATTAAAATGTTCTTTTATTTCTGAATCGGAATGCGAGTCAACCAAATACCATATAATTTCAGTTATATGGATTTCACATCGCATGTATGCAACAATAGTGATAAATAATCATTACATATTCAAACATCATCCAAAGTGCAATTTACAACTGTATAAGCGCTAAAATAAATAAATAATGCTCATCATAGCCAATCAACCCATCTATTGACATATAATTAAATTCAGGGGAGATGTGAATAAATTATCATCCCCAGACCTGTGTGGGGATTTCAAACAACAACAATTTATTTAAATAAATTATTGGTTAACAAATTTAACCAATTCTAATTCGGCTTGAATTATTTTTCTAATTAGCCAATTTTCACTGTTTAAAATTATAAATAGATATTTATAATTTAATTTCAACTACCACATTAATGTTAACATTATTTTTAATACGTTAAACAATTCAACATCACAAACAATACATAATGCAGTCAATTAAATCATCCATGGTCTGTGGACGAGGGAGGTGAGTTAACAAGCACCGTATACAGTTTATGATGATTAAAACCGGTAAAAATCTACACTGCAAATTCTATATATTTTTATACATGAATAAAATAACATGATAAACTATAATTTAGTAAGGAGTTATCACCTTGGGTTTCCAATCCATCATTTTTAATGCAAAGGAATGTGACCTTTTCGGCTCCACAGTCCACATACGACATCCAAAGCACTCTTAATTAGTTTTATTGAGAAGCTCTCATCGATACGGTTCCAATTCTTCTTGAGCTCGCTGAATTCCGAGTTCGTACGAAAAAGTTATGCTTTTTTCAATTTTCATGTACATATAAGTAATTAACACAAGTAATTAATTAATTACCTTAATCCTTACTAATTACATCCTCTAATCTCTTCTCCCTCTCCCAAAAATGACATATAACACAGCCCCTCCCATGTCCCTCTTCATGCAACCTTCATGATATCCATTCTCACTCATTTCTCAATGAAATCACAAACCGAAAACACCATTCTCCTTCACTTCTTCTCCTCTTCAATTTCAACACCATGAATCTCAAAATCAAGCTCCAAAAATTTTGGCCGATTTCTTACAGCAAAACTCATGGCCAATGCAAATATCCCGACACCTTTTGTCACCAAATCCATCCAAACTTTGCATACAACCTTCAATTATTGCCACAAACTCAAAAACAATAACCAAATCTTGCTTCGTTGCTTCTATCTCACGAATTCATCAACCATAGGCCGCATAAAAATAAAAAGCGCACGCTGAAAAAATAGACAGCGGCAAAGATTGATATGAACACCTGGAATTTGGTATGAGACTGAAGAGGAGCTCGCTAAGAACTCACATATATTTATTCCATGATTTTTAGGATTTGATTTCATTCGATTTTGATTTTTAGAAGGGGTAGACTCACGTTGGAATGAAAAGAGGGGAGGAAACGTGATTTTCAGAAATGGGATTAGGTTAAGGAAGTGAAAAGGATATTATATAGTGGAGGAATTTATTTTTTTATGGAATTTATATTTTATTATACTTAAATATCGCTCATTTTTATAGTTAAAAAAATCCATGTGGTCACCTACTGATTCCATTTTCGATGAAAATTGACATGCAGCTAATCTCTGACATTACGGACCTAACAAAACGAGTTTCGTTAAATTCCGAGTCTGTATGCACAAACAGCGAATTTTTAAAGTCAAAATATTGTATGTTTTTCACTTTAAAAATCACTCCCGGTCACATACTGAATTTAAAAATCATGAAATTTGGAATCTTACCATTATTCGACGCTACGGATTCAATAAAATAAATTTCGTTGAATTTTGAAGTCATCTCAATAATGTTCCTTTGTAAAATTGCTAAAATTAGCTTCCAAAATTCGATTTTAGCGTACCTTTTCTTTTTGTACGCCCAAACGCCAACTTCAAAAATTATGGCCTTTTGGATTTAACCATTATTTGACGATACGAATCCCCAAAAAAAGGGAATTGAATTCCGAGATCGTCTCAACAATGTTCCTTTGTAAACTGGCCGCCTGTTTTTAAACAAATGGTTTTGCCTCTCAAGGCCACATACTGACTCCGTTCGACGCGCATTTTAGAACTCAACAATGATTTGTCATTATGAATCCAACATAATTGGTCTCGTCGAATCTTGAGCTCATATGCAAAATTTCACTTTTTAAGGGTTTTGCGATAATTTAAAAAAAATCGAATTTTTAAAATTTTAAAAATAAAGCTTATAAATCAATTTAGTAATTTTACTGAGTTTGTTTTAAGTCAAATAAAATATAAAAACTAATTTTATATTTATTCTCAAATTTATTTAGCAAAAGCAATCAATTTATATTCGCATATTCCTTAAAATAGCTTAAATTAAAATTTTAAATTGGTTCTGAAATTCCGGGTTGTTATAATCTCCCCCCACTTAAAATCTTTTCGTCCTCGAAAAGGAACGGAGCTGAAAGTTGTTTAACTAACCAATTCAACTTTCATTCTGGCTTTCATTCTTCAACTTTTCGGTTTCTAAGAATTTTCTAATTTCTCAAAAATTTGGCTAACACCCTAAATTTTTGAAAAAGTTCGCTATAACCTCCTTTTTATGGGTTGATATTTAAATCTGCAACTTGCCTCACAGGGCCCTCATCAATCCAAAATAAAAATATAAAGCCAAGTGGATCATAAAATCATCAAAACCCAAGAAATACAATAAACATTTACCTATTTTCGGGCATACAATTTTATTCCTCTTCTTAGTCTCCATGTTATGACCTGTTCATTATATATACATGTACATTTATGCAATTCCAATCTATTTTCAATTCAGTTCAATTATAGATTTGATTCGGTTTAATTTCTCATTCATTCACATATGGGTTAAATTAATTATCATTCCAATATTTTTATTAGTTAAACTAATAATCGAACATCACAACTAGCAATCAATTAGTTAATTATATTTTTAAATATATATAACTTTCATATACAATCAAAAATCATATTTTTAGTGCAAATCATAGCAATAAACTCTAACTAAGTTTTGGTTCTCACACCAGTCAATTGAAAATATATAGATATCCCACTTTCGAAACTTGAACATGAATGCTGATGATGCCATGGTCATCATTAGGATCATCTCCGAGCGACTAGAGTGTGATTCTATATCTACCTAGTATATTTGAGAATTCGTATATACACTAGCTAGACATATATGCAAAATCTTCATATACTCAATTGTACAAATTTAATATAAAATAAAATAGTCAAATACATATAATAAGATAAAATTTTCAAAACTAATTTTTTTTCTTTCTTATTTTAAAATTAATACTCTTCACACTCGTTTTAGGATACTACTGATCCCACCTCTAACGAGCCATTCTCATTGGATATTACTAATCCAATCTCTGATGAATTCTTTCGATCGGTTCTAATGTGTCTTATTCTTGAGCTCTGTAAACCAACGCTCTGATACCAAATTGAAACGACCCAAATTCGCCCTTTTGGGAAAGCCCAGATTGAGTTGAGAACACGACAAATCAGAACACAAACAGAAGATCATTTCATTGCTTATTACAACAATTAACATTAGAGTACAAGAATATAACAGAATATGAATAAATAATATACATCAGAAAATAACCAGATATTTTAAAATACAAAGCAACGGAGAATAATACATAATACAACTGAAAGAAATACACGGATAAAAAGCTTTCCGAATATCGCTTCAGCTGTAAACCAGGGTCCTATGAATATAATATCTGCAAAACCAAAACTACTAGCTTCCCGTGTGGAAAATAGGGGCACCCAGAGTTTAGGTTAAAATAATAAACTCCAGGTCAGTCATGGGACTGGTGTAAGAACTAAAATAGGTATTAATCTTTAATTTAAAAGCGGGGAAATCATGGGACCACGCCATATAACACAGAACGGGTTTACTCCATATGAATCTTAGTTTAAATTAAAACAACGCAATGCTTTTCGAAAAAATGAAGCTATTATAAGACTAAGGTCCCATCACACAATGCAACGCAAGCCGGAGGATGGAGTTTTCTCTTATAATAGCCAAGCAGGTTTGGTACGTTTAAAATAAGTTATTTTTGATATTAGAAGCGCATAGTGTTTAAAAAAACTTTAAATATAAATGTATCAATCACAGGCGGCATGGGTACCATATATCATGTCGCCATACTAGTTCTACAATCAAAACTGCACAATATCGTATTGGAAGTTGGATTTCCATCTATGAACCAAGGCAAGGGATCGTCCTTACCGAATTCGAGACAATCTAGCCCATGTCTCAGGATTCAGCCGCAACTGCACCTAGGGGCCACAGGGCCGGTCCACAACTTAAGTGGGTGGATTATATATAATTCATGAACAATACGATTCCCCGCCCTATGGGGCGTAAATCAAGAGCCACTAGGGACTCAAATCCGAGGTACCTTGCTTTCCATCATCCACATAAGTAAAAATGTCTGGGCTCCATACCATGACACCATTTCTAGCAAGAAAGAAACGCATGTTCTCCCTGGATCCTTCTCCCGTTTCTGGTTCATACCGGGGTGTGAGGCTCGCGAAGTAACGCTATACACAAAGCTACGCTATTTAAAGTGGTGCTTTGATCATCATCCACAAGAATCTGCTTTTCAACAAAACCCTTGATCATTTGCATCTTGGCATGCCACACTGACAATTCATGCCATACAACTGATGTCTATCAATATATAACCCCTAAGCTCGTACATCTCAGAGAAGGGTGTTAAGCAAGAGAATAAATTCTCCGCCACCAAACAGAAACATATTTAATAGAGAACAATTAGCACAGAATGAAATCCAATGTCAGACACACATCCATTTACAAGTCCGTTCTGGGTCTGAACGAAACCGAAGGCACCTTATTCCTCGTCCTAAATGTCCAATACAGGGGAGAATTCCTCACATATCCATCGATCTCCAAGTACGTCTGAACGATCACCACTTATTACCTTGTCTTGGGTGTGCAACCCAATCAAGACAACAGTAATCTTCCAAACGATATGAAGAACTCCGGTTGAAAGGATCCAGACTCGCCCTTATGGGAAAGCCCGGATTGAGTTAAGAACACGACAAATCAGAACACAAATAGAACAACATTTCATTGCTTATTACAACAATTTACATCCGAGTACAAGAATATAAAAGAGTATGAATAAATATTACACATTGTAAAATATCAGAGATTTAAAATTACAATGCAGTGGAAAAGTAATACATAACACAACTGAAAGAAATACACGGATACAGAGTATTCCTGATATAGCTCCAGTTGTAATTCAGGATCCTAAAAAATAGAAATTTGCAAAACCAAAACTACTAGTTGCTCGTGTGGAAAATAGGGGCACCCAGAGTTTATGTTAAAACTATAAACTCCAGGTCAGTCATGTGACTGGTGATACTCCACTCTCGATCATTTCCCAAATTGAAAATTTAATTTATCACGTTCGCATTTCATTCTAATTAAAGATTCATTAAAACTCCACTTGGTTTTAATCTTCCCAAAAATCAATATTAATGATTATTTAACTTGAAAAAACAAACATGCCGCATCGACAATCTACATCGTACTAATGATTTCTGCTTATATATAACCTCTAAGCTCGTACGTCCCAGAGAAGGGTGTTGAGCAAGAGAATAAATTCTCTGCCACCAAATAGATATATATTCAGCAAAGATCAACCATACGGTTCGAAATACAATGATCGACATGTAATCCTGTCTTTAACTGGGTTAAAGAACCAATGTCATTTAAAACACAGTTCACGATAAAACCCAAATCCCATTCCATTAATTATGGAATCTTCACGAAAAAACAGATCAATATATAATCAATATCAATTTCCGTATCCGACTAATAATATAAATGGAATAACGATAAAGCCTTTTAAATTTCATATATATTAACAGTCTTCCTCCACAGAAGTTAATTTCGATTATTACCAAATCGAATTCCATTCCATTCAAATGAAATATTAATTAATTAAAAAACTTTACTTTGGAAAATTCCTGTTAAATCTTAATAAAAAGGTTTATAACTTCCAAATCACATTTCATTGTAAATCGGGTTAAAGAACAAGTGTTGTTTAAAACACCGCTCACGATAAACCCAAAAACCAATTCTTTCATTTAGTTCCAATTAAATCTTTATTAATTGGAAAACTTCACTAAATCTTAATTAAAAGATTTATTCTTTCCTCAACTGGGTTTAAGAACAGTGTTAATGAAGACACCATTCACGACAAACCCAAAATCCAATTCAATATTAAATACAAGGCTCTGAATAGAAATTATATCGGCTTATATTCAATATCAAAATCTGAAATCAGCAAATATCATATTGGAAATAACAATATATAAATCTCCCAAATTCCTCCACAATATCCATATAATCACGATCCAATATCGAAGTATTCTGAAGATAATTTCGATTCAAATCCATTCCAATTCATATATCGGAAATTCTGGTTATTTTTAAAACCATTTCAAATCCAATTTATTTATTTAAAAATATTGAATTATAATTCTTGTTCATGACTAGTTCATTTTGATAAAAATATTTTTTATCTTTATAAACATGGAACTTTTCATCTAAATTCTTTCCAAATCATTTATTATGATTTTATACAAATTATTAATATTTTTAATAATTTTATCAAGGCCCGTACAGTCAATTTCCATAAACGGTCATCAAACTACACTTATAGTGACCTTTTCCAAATTTGATTTGGACATAATTCCAAATCCAACCTTTAGATTTCAAACCTCTTATATTCGTTGGAAAGCACTTTTCGATACGAACCCAACGGTTCTAGTTTTAGGAAAATCCGATGGTCGGATATCCTGTAATGTCAATTCGAACTCAATGGTCAAAATTCGCGAACTGCCGCGGCGCGGCGCATTCTATTCAGGCCATTAAATATATATATATATATATATATTATATATTTCATGGATTTCCATTTAAAAGTTATTTTATAAATCGTTTTAAATTCGTTTTCAAAACGATTTCAACTTCATATTCAATTTTAAATCAAAATTGAATATTCCATATCATTAATATATAAATGATAATATTTTCAAGACATTAGATTTTAAAATCACTTCCTTTTCGATATTCATTATAAAAATGAATAAAATCGATATAAATATCGTTCACGTCAAAATGGTGTTAGTCTAATCAACACGGTTTTATATATTTAAATATTTTCGTGTCCATCCCAGATCGGACATCAAAATTATATTTTAATCCATTACTGAATATTATTTTAAAATATTAGTTATTTTAAAATATTCATTATTCATCATTTTAAAATATTCATTAATTTAAAATATTCGTTCTTTCCGAATTGGAATCAGACACAGTCAATTACCATATAATTTTATTTACATGGATTTCATACACACGTCTACACAACAATAATCAAACACAGTCAACCATCATCTAGAGTGCATTACACAACTGCATAAGCGCTAAATATAAATAATTAATGCTTATAACAGTCTGTGAACCCATCGATTGACATACAACTAAATATTGGGATTAGTGTATGTCCAATATCATCCCAATACCCATGTTGGGTTTTCAAACCGCAAACACTGATTATTATTTGTGCAATTGGGCGATGCGTAAAATATATCGTCCCAATCAATATTAGTCAAATGTGAGTACATAAACAAATCATATGATTTGTAAATGAATATTTATTTTATTCACATACACGTTAAAAAATATATTTTTAACTATAAAACATTTATTTCAACTCATGAATATTTTATACAGTACATTTATACAATAAAAATGATATTTTATTCTTCTAACATTTCTAGAAAATTTCGGTAGTATAACGACGTGATACTAGAACCGGAATAAGGTCTAGCCTAATAATGGCTCGTGCCATATACAAACCATATTCTAATCAATTTATTTCACTTCCTAAACCAAATTCAAACAAATAAACCGATCAACCAAACAAACATGGTTTCAAACAAAGGTGTCGGGAGCTACGAAGCACCGTCAACATCCTAGTATATATATTTAACTAGAAAATAAATCAGAGTGAGGAGTTCTCACCTTTGGGATCCACTCCTCCATTCTATTCTGAATTTCTGAACCGTTTTGGATTATCCCGAAATTCCAACGCAGTCTTTTTCACGTTGTACATAATAAAAATCACATTTTTAATATGATGTTTATATATTAAAAATCATATTTTTATATTGCTATGTATGTGTGTGTGTGTGTGTATATATATAAGATCACATTTTTATATCGCTATACACATAATAAAAATACTATTTTTATTTCAAATCTACATTATAAAAATCAAATTTTTACAAGGCTACTTTCTATATAAAAATTATATTTTTATATCGCTACTTTGTATATAAAAATTGAATTTTTATATTGCTTCATATATAAAAATCGAATTTTTATATTGCTAAAAATTATATTTTTACTCGACTAAAAATCATATTTTCATATGAATAAAAATCTCATCTTAATATAAATAAAAATCTCATCTTTATATAAATAAAAATCTCATCTTTATAAAAGTAAAAAAATCTAATCTTTTCTAAATAAAAAATCTAATCTTTTCTAGATAATAAAATCTAATCTTTTCTAAATAAAAATCTAATTTTTTCTAAATAAAATATCTAATCTTTTCTCTATTAAAAATATAATCTTTTCGCTATTTATATATAAACATCATAACTTTTTATAACAGAGTTACTTATAGAAATTAGATTTTTATGCCCAAGTTATTTACATAAAAATCAGATTTTTTTTTATAACAAAGTTGTTAATAGCATAAGTAAAAAAGAGAAAAAGAAAGAAAAGAAAAAAAATATATAAATAAAACTCACTATGAGGGTTAGAGGAGGTCACCGGTGGTGGTGGGTTGTCTTGCTGGTCGGCGGTGGCGGGCTCAGATGGTCGGAGGGGGTGCGGTTTTTGTTGTAAAGGGCTAGGGCTTGGGCTGCACGAACGGAGGAGGGAGGAGGAGGCCGTTGGTGGGGGATTGGAGGTGGGGAGGCCGGCGGTGGAAGGGGAGGGTGGCACAAGCTATGGCGGTGGCTGTCGCGGGTCTGGGAGGGGGCAACGGAAAAGGGAATGCATGGGTTTTTTTATTTTGAACGGTGGAATGATGGAGAGAGAAGAGGGAGTTGACTTTTATATATATTTAAATATTTAATTATTTTAATTATCTAAAAAGGTTTATTTTTTCATTTTAACTCCAAATCGAACCCAACGACTATTGTCCTAGCTAATTACCCTTTTTCCGGACACAATTGGATATGTCCCGTATGCCAGTTCGACTATTTTGATCAGTTTCCATTTAAATTAAAATATAAATCAATATATACTGAATTTGAACGCACATTTTAATTTACCGGGACCACATACTGACTCCAAAAATTCCTGGAAAATAAATCTAGCTATGTTTTGATGATACGGTCCTAACAAAACTAAATTCATTGAATTTGGAGACCGTTTGAAAAACAGTCATTTTCCAGTCAATAAATTTCAATGTGAAATTACCAAAAGCGTTTAAATTTACAACGCTCACATATTAATTCCAAAAATTATGAAAATTGGAATCTACCAATAATTTGACATTCTGGATCCAACCAAAGTAGTTTCGTTGAAAATGGAGCTCGTTTGCAAAATCACTATTTTTAAGGGCTTAATATTATATAATTTCCATAGCGACTATTCTGAATTTTCAGCTGGCCATAAATTTTTTATTCCTGTTATGAAATCTGGATTTTTCACGTTCGTTGGAAAGATATTTTCAAACAGATTCAAATATTTTTGGTTTTAACAAAATACGTTATATTTTGAATCCTGTACATTCATTTGAAATTTGAAATCGAATTTTCAAATTAGCGCGCTATTTCCAATTCCTTTTATAATTAAAATAAATATTTATATTCTAACTTCGATTTAAATAAATTTATACGTTCTAATTCTATGCAAAATAAGTTTCTAGTCGTTATAATTTAAAATAAATCAGTTTAAATATTCAAAATTCAATAAAATTGCCAAAATAAAAATTTTAAATTGGTTCCGATTTTCCGGGTTGTTACACCGGTCTTCAACCACCGTCTTCATCATCGACTTTTAGTCGTCGTATTAATTATTTAGAATGGGTTAAACCCAGTCTTTCTGAATAACTCGCGTATTTTATAATCACGTGCAATAAAAACACATCATACGCCTAATTCAAATTCAGAAAATTCTTTTATTCAACTATTCATATTTTTAGGGAAAGTTTCCCATTAATTTTATCAAAGATAAACTAATTCAAATTTATTCTTTAATCTTCCTTTGTATATCAATTTCAAAAGACTTTATTTTATCTTTTATCAATTCTAAATCAAATTAAGGTCTATCAACTAGTCGGGATTAGCGAGCCTTACCGAAGTAATCATTTATCTATTAATCCCAATCCCAACCTATTCATCCCTTGGAGCAAAACTGGCGGTACTTGATATCTAACACCCACTGTGTTATCGATGAAATTAATTACCATTTCACGTTCAAATCTAATTAAAGATTTAACTATCGCCTGGAGTAAAATGGTTTGTACTCCATTCTTGATCATTTCATGAATTCGATAAATTTAATTATCTCTTTCTCATTTTAATCTAATTAAATATTCATTAAAACTTTGATTCAGTTTTAATCTCAAAAATCATTATTTAATAATTAAAGCTTAGGAAATAAATCCTATCTTTAATTGGGTTAAAGAACAAATGTTATTTAAAACATTGTTCACGATAAACCCAAAATCATCTTTCATCAAAATGGAATCTACACGGAAATCATAACAGTATATAATCTATTAGATCAAAATTTGGACCTAACACCCAAATTGTTCTGATTCGTAGAGAATTCTAACTGGAGAATGAAGAAAAAGCAGAAAATACACAGAATTTATAGTGGTTCGGCGTTGACGAGCCTACGTCCACTTTATATGTTATCGATTATACTTTGAATGCTAGTACAATCAATGATTTCTCTCAAACTCACTCTTGTAATTATGTTTTCTCTCAGTAATCTCGAAGTAAAACTGATAAGAAATAGTGGTATGACAGTAATGGTGGAATCAGTGCTCAATACTGCCAAAAAGATCCCCAAAAATGCCAGTCTCTGGGCTATTATAGCTGATTTTGTCAGGCGGATCGCGGTCACACGTGGCGCAAATCCCAAGAATATCGGATCGGATCGTGGATTGATGAAGAATTGGTCAAATTAGCCGTTGTGGACAGGTGTCTCGAGACCCGGCGTTCGCGGATCGTGGTAGAATTGGTCGTAGTCTTCAGGTCGGCCTCTGGAGGTCGGGTCAGATCGAATCGGCATGGGTCGTTCGGATCGCAAGGGCTCGTAGCGATCCGTGGGGGGCGTCACGATCCGATGGCTGATGAATGACCACGAGCGAGTTTTTCTGGATTAACGGCATGGAGTTTCATACTCTCTTCTTGTGTGTGAACCTTGGTGGCTTTGTCAAAAAGCTAGCCAACATTTTGCCCCCTCGAAGTATGTTTTATCGAGGATGGAACATGCTTCGAAATTGCGAACTTATCTTTTCACGGAACGGTGTGAATTAGTAGTCGTGTCTGTTTGAAAAGTCATGTTGCTTCGGAAATTCGCGTTCTTTGACCGATATAAATATCAGTATATTCTTTAACCATTTCCTTGTTCACCGAATAATTTTTATTTCTGAAATTTCTGGAGACTTCATTGTTAAATTGCCGGGTAAGCTTCTGAACTTTTCTCTTTTTTTTTTTTTCTTTTTCGGATCGCATCATTACATCGCGATCCATGGGTGCGTCCTTCATCACGATCTGGTTAACAAGCGGGCTTCCTTTTTTAGGTTACACGGCCTTGGCAGAGCGGGCTTTATCATGAATCGTGGTGGGCTTCAGTTCGCGGCCCGTTCGGATCGAATAAAACAAAGAATGGGATACTAACGGTCACGGTTTTCTCTATATAAACCCGAACCCTCTTCACTCTTCTCCTTTCCTTCTTCGTTTTGCTGCCTCCAGCCTTTAATTTCTTCTTCCAATCTCTAATTCGTGATTCCCTCCCCAGATTTAAGCTAAAACAAACAGGTAATCATGCTAGTAATGTTTCGACGCATCTCCCCTTTTCGTTTTATTCTGATTTAACTGGTTTAAGAGGAGAAAATGGCGAGTTTTGGCGGTGGTCGAGGCTATGGAGGCCGATGAGGAGCCATTAATCTCGCCGTTCGAGCTCAGAGGTGGACAGGAGGGAGGAAGAAGAAGAAGAAGAAGAAGAAAGAAAGAGCTGTCCTGGTCGGGTCGTGAGTGGAGTTTGGGTACGGGTCGTGACGATGTCGAGGTGATGGTTCATATGAGTGGCAAGTAGGAGGATTAGGGTTGGACAACAGATCGGATCATGAGAAAGTTAGAGCATCGGTTCGTGGAGAATAGGAGGTAAGGTGGATCGCCAGGGGGTTATCACGATCCGTTTGGGTAACGACATGGATCACGAGTCGAAACGCTTTTCGATCCGAGGCCCTTCTTTGTACTAGTGCTTTTTCACGAACTGGACCCTTCATCACGAACCGACCACGTAGCGCGATCTGAACCCTGATTAACGATCCGTCCGATGAACAATCTGATGCATATGTTGAATAAGTAATGCAACGTAACTCTGATAAAACAATGAATAGTTAGTCTAGAGCCTTCACAACGGACTTTCTGGACTGAACAAATGCGTAATCTATCAGCAAACAACAACCAATGTCTTGATGATTTTGTTGACCTTCGTACTTTTCTTTAATGCACGTACAAGCACACACCGGCACTTGCACACGCAGGGGGGACGGGTAATTATAATCTTATTTCTCATGTTTACTCGCCTAAACAGTAATGTCGGATAATCATTCCCCTTCAAGATCTGACACAGAGACGGATCCCGAGGTGTATAAGCATCTCAACCCCGAGGTTCTTCCAATTAATCCAGAGGGTGCGGATTCTGGATCCGAATATGAGGCGGAAACAGAATCGAATCCGTCTGAGAGTACCTCGCTTGATGAAGAGTCAGAGGTAGATGGTCGAGCTCCCGACGAAGTCCCTGGTGCAATAGAAATAGAGAAATTCATAGACTCTCTAGCTTCCAAACTTGATGACATAAAGCTTAAGGGAATTTGCTTGAGACATGGGATCCCCTAGGATGATGTAAGGACACACGACAACGAAGATAAACCTCATTTGGCTCCGGAGGGGTATATGACAGTCAGCCAACTCATGTGCCGGGTAGGAACTATTCCTCCGTTTCCTCCAATCGTCATTGACACCCTAAAACGATTGGGTATTGCTCCAATACAGCTTCATCCCAATGGCTACGCAGCTTTATACACTCTATATATCGCATACGCGGAAATCCTGCATACCGAGCTCACATTTAAAGATTTGAAATTCTTCTACCTTTTCAAGCATCGCTCCTCGGCAACCCCAAATTTCTCTTTCTTCGAATCGGTAGCAAATAGGAAGGTTCTGTCTGATGGACACAGCAACATAGGGGATCCCAAGGCCGATTGGTTCTATATAAAGAGACAGGCTGGGTGTTCAAGAAGATGGCTTAAATCAAGTAATCTTTAAACTTTTGACTGAATAACTTGTTTAAGAAATCGAAGCATTAACATGCCACCCCCCTTCTTTTTTTTAAGCAGATCACGCCTTTCCCAAGACGGAAGGCTCGGTATACAATAATCGACTGTCTCTTCTTCTACAAAGCAAATCTAATTTTCTAAAAATCAAGAAGTGCATTACTGACGAGAACCTTCACAAGCACCTCCTTCTGGATATAAGGTTTGGACTTGGTGCAGGCGGCAAACCCTACAAATACGTGCCCCCGACAGAGGGAGAAGGAACGTCACGGGCAGCAGAAACAATTAAATTTCGTGAGAGTCCTTCGCCGATAGTCATCCAGGACGACGAAGACCTAAACATATATAGAGGAGATGAGGCCCGTGGTGATAAGTCTAAGGAAATCCCAGTTTCTCCGGGGGATTTCCCCTCAAGGGCCTCTCTTCCAGTTGAACCTGCTGCTCCCGATGATTTAACAGAAGAGCAACTATTTAAAGAGCTGAGCAAAATTCCATTGCCTGATGATGTATACACACAGGGAGACTTCGAAGGGGAGCCATTTTTCCCTGTTTTTGAGGAAACAACCGCTCCAGTTGGGGAACGAGAAACTACTCAGATGAGCCTAACTTCGGGCCCTGGTCTGTTGGGGGGAATTATATGGGATGCACAAATCACAGGCACTGCCTGACCCCACACTTTTATATGAACAGTATTCAAGGTTTTAATATGCTCTTTTTTCTTTTGTAGGAAAGATGTCTCGCAGGCGATCTTATTCCTGTCGCTCTCTCTGTGAAGGTACACCCAGCCTTCATCCAAATCCTGAGCATGCTCGCGGCCTTTCTCACAAGCCTACTTCTTCAAAATCCAGTCTCCATCAAAACCAACCTCTGGCAAGCTTCCCAGTTATTCGGTGCCGCCTATAGGGGGAAAACAACTTCCTAAAGACTTAACCCCTCCGAAGAGTGCACCCTCTCACAGTAGGTCATCAAAAAGACACTAAGAGCCCAAGGATAAAAGCAAGGATCCAATCAAGGATTCTGAGAAGGAGAAAATTGACATTGTCCCTTCCAGCCAACAAGGTTTAATTGCCCCGGGTCACGAGATTACATCCATGGTCCTGAGACTCAGGCTAAGCTGGAAAAGTTGCGAGAACAATTCCCCGACATCTTCTTTGAAAGGATGATGTTTGTTCCAGCCTTGGAACCAGTCCCTAGGAACTGGGATACTGAAGTCATCGGGCACATTCGCCATGTAGCCAGGCAGTATGAGGCGATGAAGAAACATGCTGTTAATCTTTCAGAGGTCATCCAAACGCTTGAGATGGAAGCACATAGATCCAAAGCGAGGATAGATAACAATGAAAGGGCCAGGGGAAAAATGGAAAAGGACTTAGAGGATGCACAATCTCTGCTTGCCTTGGCCCAACGAGACGCTAAAGCTTACAAAACAGAGCTGGAGGAGGCTAGGCAACATTTCCATAATTAGCTTGATTCTAATAGCAAAGAGCGAGTGTTATTGAAGCAAGAGGTGGAAGATCTCAGGATGACCAACTCCAAATTGAAAACAGCACAGGATCACTTCGAGGCCGAAAGAGCTGCTTGGGAGAAAGAAAAGGAAAGATTGAAGGAGAGTTTAGCTTTGGCCGAAGAAAAGAAAGTAATTCTGAATGAGCAAGTCGCGTACGCAGAGAGGCGCGCGGCTCTCGCCGAAAAGAATGTAAAAAGTGCCATTGAAAAGGCTACTGCTTCTAACGACAAGCTCCTCGAGAGAGAAAAGGATATCGAGGGGTTTGAAGAAACGATATTTGAATTCCTCGGCCACGTCCTCAAAACTCGTAAAATCTCATGTATCCCGGACTACCACGTCACTTTATCCAACATATGGGATGCCATCGTCGAGGATGAGAAGCGGAGATTAGAAGTTGAAGAGATTGACGAAGATGAGCTGATGAGGACCATTCTGAGTGATAACGAGCCTGAGGATTTGGCAGAAGGCCGGCGCCTAATTCAAGAAGAGATGGAGAAGGAGAGGACTCTGGCTAAGGGCAGAAACAAGATTGACGAAGGTTCGAGCTCGGGTGTAGAGCCCAAGGCCTCCGGAGTTGAGGATTGCAATCCTGATGATCCATTAGTTCCTTTGGGCCCGACTCCTTTGGTTGTCGGAGCTTCTGCAGCTAGCTTGGATGGAGGATCAGCGGAAGGTATCTCCATTTTTCCCCACAATTTGTCAAAGCAATTGTGAGTTGTCGTCGTCTGGCGGAGCAACCAATCGAATTAATAACACGTGTTCCTCATAATACAGGTGGCGGGCCCGTCGATAAGGATGTCGAGAAGAAGATAGAGGCGGAGAAGATTGACGTCTCGCCTAGCGCCGGTGTTGATGCACCAAAGCAGGCTGAAGGTACGACAGCGGAGAAGGGCGTCCTGGCACCCAGTGCTGATGCTCCCAAGGATGACGAAACCATCGAAGCCTAGAAAGATATGGACGGGCGCCATGTAGATGATGAGGAAGATGTCATTATCATCAAAGAAGTCAAAGGCGATGACGACGAGACCTTGTCTAAAAGAAAGGCTAGGCAGGAAAAGCAGCTGGCTTTAAGGAAGGGGGAACAAGATCCTTTGAACGTAGCTCCTATCTCGGAGTTTGATCCCAAAACTGGGATGGTTCTGAAACTCCAGCCCAAATCGATCACTAAACAGCTTCATTTTGAGAATCCCGATGATTTCCCAGCTTCCCTTACTGATAAAAGAAAGAGAAAGAAGGAGGAGGAGGAGTCTTTGGATGAACCTTCAGCTCCTCTTATAGACAAAAGAAAGAGAAAGAAGGATGATCAATCTGATATTAACAAGGCGGAGCTGGAAAAGCAGAAGAAGGAGAAAAAGTCCAAACGTAAATAGGATACCGCCGCTTGTCTATGTTTTGTCTTTAAGATTCCCACTGGTCATGAAATGTAGTTATGAGACAGGTCCTCACTTTTATTTTAGGTTGCTTTTCATGTTGTAGGATTGCAGTTTACAAATGAAAGTTTATTTCTTTTGCATCACCGTGTACCTGCATTTAATAAACTTTCCATGCTTAGTCATAAATTATTTGCTTATAACTACAAATCATTCAAGCAACAAAAAGACTTTAACAGTATTGTATTGCATCAAGATACATGTATGCATATATCTGCCCCCAATTAATCGTTAAAGATTGATTTGAGTTGTATGCATGTTGCCCCCTGTTTCTGAACATGGGGGACTTGGAAATTTTTGTAGAATTAGAGTTCTTGCGGTGCCCGGCTTTTGGCACTTCGATACTCTCCCGATCCATCTGCGGGTCAAAGTTCGAACTCGTGTCATAATCTACGCACTGATCCTTCAGCGGGGTAGAGATCTTGTGGGCGCTGAGTCTCCAGCACCATTCTCAGCGCTTAATCATAGACGCTTTTATACTCTCCTGGAAGTCGCCGAGGTTAGAGTTCGAGCTCAGCAGTTCTGTCGCTCCCCGATCCTTCAGCGGGGTAAGAGCTCTTTCTCAGCGCTCAGTCGGAGACGCTTTTATACTCTCCTGGCAGTCGCCGAGGTTAGAGTTCGAGCTCAGCAGTTCTGTCGCTCCCCGATCCTTCAGTGGGGTAAGAGCTCTTTCTCAGCGCTCTGTCGGAGATGCTTTTATACTCTCCTGGCAGTCGCCGAGGTTAGAGTTCCGTCAAGGCGGTTCCGATCATGGTACACCGCCATGACTTATGGACGTCGCCTTCATGTCCGTTATGCTCTCTCTTGGCTCTGGAGAGTTAGAGCGCTATCAATGATATGATTTACTTTATCGCACCCTCGGAGTTTTGACTGGTGATTGCATTCCATTCTGATGGAAGGCACCTATAATTATATGCTTCTGTGATCGTTGCATGGTTCACAGCAATTTCCATAAAAATAGAAAGCCATATAAATAATAGTGCAATAAAGGTAAACGACACACAATATTTTTATAGTGGTTCGGTCGAATCATGACCTACGTCCACTTTATAATTTTTTGCTTAAGAAATCGGACTATTCTAGGCAAGTTGTGCCTTGTACATGGTCCTTAATAAAGCAAAAGAACAGATCTGACATCTTTACGTTAGATACGGCCGTAAATGTTGGGAATTCCACACTCTAGGGATTTCCTTTCCATCTACGGTTGCTAGCTTGAAGGTTCCATTATCAAGCTTGCACAGAATGGAGTACGGTCCTTCCCACTTCGCACCCATATGAGTTGGGGGTGGAAAGACACGCTTCAGAACCAAGTCTCCGGGTTCAAAGGTTCGGGCTCGAACCTTTTTGTTGTAGTATCGGGCGACCTGTTGCTTGCATCTCAAGGCACGCAGGTCTGCTTCGTCCCTCTTTTCTTCGATCATATCCAGGGATTCAAGGAGCAATTCGTTATTAGTCATCGGATCGTAATAAGTCACTCGGTGAGAAGGTACCTTTATCTCAACCGGGATGACTGCTTCTGCTCCAAAAGCAAGGGAGAAGGGGGTATGGCATGTGGCCGATATATACGTTGTCATGTAGGCCCATAGTGCTAAGGGTAATTCATCAACCCTCATGGCTCTGGCCCGCTTCAGTCTTCTTTTCAGAATGGACTTAATCACTTTATTCGCCGCTTCAACCTGTCCGTTCGACTGCGGGTGCGCCACAGAGGTGTACCGTTTTTCAATGTGGTATTTCTGGCAGAAGTCTCTGAATTCAGTGCTATCGAAATGAGTTCCGTTGTTAGTTATAACGATCTTTGGAATCCCAAATCGACAGATGATGTTCCTAACGACGAAGTTGATCACTCGTTTGGTTGTGATTGTAGTCAGTGGCTCAGCCTCGACCCACTTAGTGAAGTAGTCTACAACTACAATAGCGAACTTCGCTCCGCCCTTAGCTATGGGGAGACTTCCGATGATATCAATTCCCCACATAGCGAAAGGCCATGGGCTTGTCATCGTTTTTAACTGACTAGGAGGTGCCCTAGGTATCTTTGAAAATCTCTAGCATGCATCACACCGTCGTGCTTCGCCGCATCTTTGTTTATGGTAGGCCAGAAATAACCATGCCGCAACACCTTTTTTGCCAATGTTTGCCCTCCAATGTGATCGCCGCATTCGCCCTCATGTACCTCCTGTAGTACATGGTTGATGTCGTCATGAGCTATACACCGAAGAAGGGCATCGAAAATCCCTGTCTGTAAAGGACTCCACCTTGCAGAACGTATCGGGAAGCTTTACGAATTACTTTACGCCTCTCGCTCTTCTTGGTAGGAAGCGTTCCATTCATCAACAAATTCTTTAGAGGGGTCATCCATGACTCCCTTTCTGGTTTCGTCTCTAGTACCGGATAAATTTCCATCTGATCTATACTAGGAGACCGAAGTACTTCAACTGGGGCTAGCCCGGTCTCTTCGGGATCGTCGGAACTAGCCATCTTTGCCAACTTATCCGCCTGTTGGTTCTCTCACCGCGGAATATGAGATATGCTGTAATGATCGAAGCCGTTCAGCAACTCCTTCACTTTCTCCAAGTATAAAATCAATCTTGGGCCTTTGACTTGGAATTTTCCAGTGACCTGGTTTACAACTTACTTGGAGTTGCAAAATATGTCCAGCTTTGTGATTTCCAACTCTTTTGCGATTCTTAACCCGGCTATCAGGGCTTCATATTCGGAGTCGTTGTTAGTGGCGTGAAACTCTATCCGGATAGCATAGGATATCGGCTGTTCCTCAGGAGTTTCAAGCACTACTCCAGCGCCACATCTCTTGTCATTCCTAGCGCCATCAGTATACAACCTCCAGGCACTAGGATCGGGAAGTAACTTTGGGGGGTCATCTTCTTCGTTCGCTATATCTTCCTCCGGGACAGTAAACTCTGCTATGAAATCGGCTATCACTTGCTCCCGTATTGACCGCCGGGGCTGAAAGTTCAGATCAAATTGACTCAAATCAATGTTCCATTTGAGTAGTCTTCCAGACGCTTCTGGTCTCTGTAGAACTTGCTTGAGTGGATGATCAGTGTACACAATGATGGGATGAGCCTGAAAATAATGTCGAAGCTTTCTAGAGGCAATCAGCAAACTATACGCCAACTTTTCTATCCTCGGATAATTACGCTCTGCTGCCACCAATTTTTTGCTCACGTAATACACTGGTCTTTGAACTTTATCTTCTTCTCTCACCAATGCTGAGCTGATTGCGTGGGACGACACTGCCAAGTACACGAACAAATCCTCGTGATCCACCAGCTTAGATAATATCGGAGGTTTCTACAAGTGACTCAGCAGGTTCTGAAATGCTTCTATACAGTCAGACGTCCGTTTGAAGTGGCATTTTCCTCGCTTTATCAATTCGAAGAATGGGATGCATTTGTCCGTAGCCCTGGAGATGAATCTGCTTAGTGCTGCTACTTTCCCTACAAGGCTTTACACATCTTTAATTTGCCTAGGCTCTTGAATGCCTCTGATTGCTGCGATCTGGTCTCGGTTAATCTCAATCCCGCGAGAACTGACGATGAATCCCAAGAATTTTCCGGAGGCGACCCCGAATGAACATTTCGTTGGGTTGAGTTTCTTCCCGTACTTTCGAAGAATGCCAAACATATCTGCCAAGTCTTTAGTGTAATTGGAGGATTGCCTGGACTTAACCAACATGTCGTCGACGTATACTTCCATTGTTTTCCCAACCTGGTTATAGAACATTCTGTTCACTAACCGTTGATATGTAGCACCTGCGTTCTTCAAGCCAAAGGGCATTACCACGTAGCAGTATAATCCTAGATTCGTAATGAAGCTAGTGTGTTCTTGATCTGGAACATGCATTGGAATCTGGTTGTATCCTGAATAAGCATCCATAAAGGAGAGAAGTTCATGACCCGCCGTTGAGTCCACCAACTGATCGATCCTGGGTAACGGAAAACTGTCTTTTGGGCAGGCTTTATTCAAATCTGAGAAATCGATACACGTTCGCCACTTCCCGTTGGCCTTCTTTACCAGAAATGGATTTGAAATCCAGTCTAGATAGGTTGAGTCTCTGATAAATCAATTACTCTTTAGCTTTCCAACTTCTTCTTTCAAGGCAGCGGACCTCTCTGGGCCCAGCATTCGCCTTTTTTGTTTTACCAGTGGATGCTTAGGATTAATGCTTAATGAATGGCTCATGATTGCTGGAGATATCCCACACATGTCTGCGTGGGTCCAAGCAAATACATCCAAATTATTTTTCAAGAAATCCGTCAGTTCTTTAGCTAAATTCGGATTTAACTGTGATCCAATCTTAAGGACCTTCTCTGGGTCACCATCATCAATCGGTACATCCACAGTTGTCTCGTTGGGAGTCGCCATTCTGCCCCCAGGTTCTTTGTCCTCTCTGAGATCTATATCCTCGGGCAACTCTCTGGGCGACTCACCTACGGTTATCCTCTTTAATTGCTATGAGGTCTCCGCCCTTATGGGGGGAGAAGCGCCCTTGGTTTATATGTGTCCTCCGTTGCGGATTAGCTTTAGCTCTGCAATATAACATGCTCGTGCGGCAACCTGATCTCCTCTGACAATACCAACACCAGCTTCTGTAGGAAACTTCAATAACAAGCACCATGGGGCTATACAGGCCCTGAACTTTGCTAGGGACGGTCGGCCCAAGAAGGCATTATAGGGTGATTCAATACCCAAAACCACGAAGTGAAGAATTCTCACTCTCTGGCGTTCTCCTTCCCCAAGTGTAACTGGTAGCTCTACATATCCCATTGGAGCGGTGGATGCTCCGTTAAATCCACGGATCCATCCCTCACAGGGCTTCAAGTCTTTTATCTCGAGATTCATCTGGTCGAATGTCTTTTTGAAAAGAATGTTGACGGAACTCCCGTTATCCACCAAGACTTTATGAACAGTGGCCGGGCCAATAGGAACTGTGATTACAAATGGATCTTCGGTCGGAGCATGGACTCCAATGCTTTCTCGTTCGCGGAAAACGACGTCGTCGTACATCATCTTTTGTTGCTTTACCGGGACATTGTCCTCAGGGTTGCTACACTCTCCTACCCCGAGGTGCTGCTTAGCTGCATTGACATACTGATCCAATGCCTTGGAACCGTGCCCGGCAAGATAAAGCCCTCCGATTATGGTATTGATAACAAGGTCCTTTCCCTTTTGCTGGGCAGTTGGCCTGACAGCAGGTTGATTCTGGTTCTGATTTGGGGCCTGTACGGATTGCCCCCTGTCACTGGGTGTCACTCTGTATTCATCCAATTTTCCTTCTCGGAGAAGCTTCTCGACCACATCTCTTAGGTGACGGCATTCATTTGTTGAGTGGCCGTGAATCTGATGGAAGAGACAGAACTTCCCCGTCTCGCGTTCTTTCTCCGTCGACTCTCTGGGAGGAGGCCTTTTATTTTGGAGGACGTTGTACGAATCCATGAAGATATTCTCCAAAGTATCATTTATTGGCGTATAACTTTCAAAAGACCTGGGACGAGTCCTTCTCAGGGAGTCGTTCCCTCGATTCCTCTTCCGGTTATTGCCATTATTGTTATTACCATTGTTTCCTGACTGGAGACCACCCTGGTTCCGGTTTCCAACATTAACGTCGACCTTCCCCGAGCTGTCTCCTGTCTGCTTAATGGCGACATTGCTCTGGATTTCCTCCTTATCGGCCATTTTTGCCTTTCGGTTAGCATATACCTCCTCCCGGCGTAAGTGCACGTTAGCTTTTTCGTAGAATAACTCCCTAGTATGAGGTGGCTTGCCGGCCAGGTATCTCCCAAATTTGGTGTTTTTATCTACCCCATCAATCAGGGCTGCCACAACAGTTGGCTCATGAGGATCTTTGACTTCAGTAGCGGCTAGGTTGAAACGGTCTAGATACACCCTCAAACTCTCGCCTGGTCGTTGCTTGACAAGGAACAAGTCAATCACACTCTTCGTCCTTTGTGCATAGATGCGGAACTGTTCCACAAACCTTTCACTCAACTCCCTGAAGCTGGATATTGATCTTGCTGGTAAGCGAGTAAACCATAATAACACTACATCCTCCAGGAATATAGGAAATGCTTTGCACTTGATAGCGTCGGAAGCTGCGGCAGCGGTCATTGACCAAGAGTATCACATCAGGTGTTGGATGGGATCAGATCTACCCGCGTAATGGTTCATCTGCGGCATGTTGAAACGCCTCAGGAATGTCGCATCTAAAATGTCATCAGTGAAAGGGGTGTGACTGCGGCCAATTCCCCAATCTTCATTTCGTTGTCCATGGCTACCTGCCAGAATTTGATGGATCATAGCTGCAACATTTGCACTGGTCAGCGGAGGCTCGGGATCGGCGCTTCCTGCTCGGTGGAATTCTCTAATCTCCCTTCCAGGAGCAGCCACGAAATCCGGGGCTCGGATTGGGCTTCGATGCCCCCTGTTACCATGAGCATTTGTATGGCGAAGGGGCTGAGATAGTCTATTCTCAACAGGGTTGTCCACGTCTCGAGCTCTGGGAGTTGCGGCACGATTATTCACATTGCGGTTTGAGGGCCCTGCACCCAGTACCTCTTCTTCCCGTGATGGCAGGGTTCCAAATCGGAGCTGCTCTATGTTTTCAGGCCTCTCATACGGTCGCCGCGGAGATCTTGGCGATTCCTCTGACGAAGAAGAGTACTCTGGGGTGAGCGGACGAATTGGAGGCATCCTTTGCCTTGTAAGATCATTGAGCCTTCTATCCATAGCAGTCAAGTTCTGTCGCAGCACGGAGCTCTCCTGCCTTTGAGCAGCCAATTCATCAAACAACCTCTCCCACATTTCAGAAAAGCGAGAAAGATCTCCCTCAGTAACGGGAGCGGAAGGGTCATATTGATCATCAACATTTTCTCTTATGCGCAAAGAGCTTGAGCCAGGTCGAGCAGAGGGGCCAGGACGGTATGAGCAAGCCATAGGCTCCTTTCCAGGTCGAGTCGTAATCCGGCTATCACTTTGGATCATGGTGGATTGGTGCCTGTGATTCGGTGCGCCCCCCTGGGGTTGGTTCGTGGTCACGGTATGCGGAGGATTCAGGGCGTTATCACGGGATCGAGTAACAACCCCTCCAGCTGCTCGGTTCGTAGTGCCTTCCTCAAGTCGGATCGTGGCGCCTCCATCAGACCGGTTCGTGACACCCTGATCGGTTTGGGTCGCCCCCTGTCCTCGCGATCCGCCGTCCCCTCGACGACCTGCTCGTGTGCATTTTCGCCAACTACTTCGTTCGCGACTTCATTCGCTTGCAAAGCTCGTACTTCCTTAGACTTCTTTCCAGCCATGATATCAGGTACTGCTGGAATCTTCAAAAATCTGAACAGTGAAGTTTTGAGACTGTTTTCTTCGGACTTTCAAATCCAAATAGTAGAATAGCAATCCGGTAGGCTGAGAATTGAATTCTCAGTGAAAGCACCAAAATGTTAGATCAAAATTTGGACCTAACACCCAAATTGTTCTGATTCGTAGAGAATTATAACTGGAGAATGAAGAAAAAGCAGAAAACACACAGAATTTATAGTGGTTCGGCGTTAACGAGCCTACGTCCACTTTATATGTTATCGATTATACTTTGAATGCTAGTACAATCAATGATTTCTCTTAAACTCACTCTTGTAATTATGATTTCTCTCAGTAATCTCGAAGTAAAACTGATAAGAAATAGTGGTATGACAGTAATGGTGGAATCAATGCTCAATACTGCCAAAAAGATCCTGAAAAATGCCAGTCTCTGGGCTATTTATAGCTGATTTTGTCAGGCGGATCGCGGTCACACGTGGCGCAAATCCCGAGAATATCGGATCGGGTCGTGGCTTGATGAAGAATTGGTCAAATTAGCCATTGTGGACAGGTGTCTCGAGATCTAGCGTTCGCGGATCGTGGTAGAATTGGTCGTAGTCTTCAGGTCGGCCTCTGGAGGTCGGGTCGGATCGAACCAGCATGGGTCGTTCGAATCGCAAGGGCTTGTAGCGATCAGTGGGGGGCGTCACGATCCGATGGCTGATGAATGACCACGAGCGAGTTTTTCTAGATTAACGGCGTGGAGTTTCATACTCTCTTCTTGTGTGTGAACCTTGGTGGCTTTGTCAAAAAGCTAGCCAACATAATTGATATAAATTCCTATATCAGACCAATAAAATAAATGGAATAGCAGCAAAGCCTTTTAAATTCAATAAATAATGGCAGTCTTCATCCATAGAAGCTCATCTCGGTATTACCCAATCGATTTCCATTCAATTCCAATTTAATATATTAAATTGGAAAACTTTAATTTGGAAAATTTCCATCTAAATCTTAATAAGAAGACGTGTAAATTCCAAATCATATTTCACTGTTAATTGGGATAAAGAATGAATGTCATTTAAAACACAGTTCACGATAAATCTAATTCACATTCCATTTTATTCCAGTAACTAAATATAACTGGAAACTCTAATAATCTTAATTAAAAGATTTATTCTTTTCTCACTTGGGTTTAAGAACAGTGTTATTGAAGACATCATTCACGACAAACCCAAAATCCAATTTCAATTCAATTCCAATTTATTCATTGGAAAATTCTAATTATTTTAAAACTATTTTAAATCCAATTTGTTTCTTTTAAAAATATTGGATTATTATACTAGTTAATAACTAGTTCATTTTGATAAAAATATATTTTTATCTTAATAAACGTTGAATTTTTCATCCAAATTCTTTTCAAACCATTTATTATGATTTTACACAAATTATTAATATTTTTAATAATTTTATTAAGGCCCTTATAGTCAGTTTCCAATAACGGCCACCGAACTGCATCCATAGCGACCTTTCCAAATTTGATTTGGACATATCTCCAACTCTAACCGTTAGATTTCAAGTCTCTTATATTCGTTGGAAAGCTCTTTTCGATACGAATACAACAGTTCCGGTTTTAGGAGAATCCTACGGTCGGATCTCTCGTAATGTCAATTCGAAGTCAATGGTCGAAATTCACGAATGGTCACAGCGCGGCGCGTTCTATTCGGGCCATTATATATATATATATATATATATATATATATATATATATATATATATATTTCATCGATTTCCCTTTAAAACGTATTTTATAAATTATTTCATTTTAAAATGATTTCAACTTCATTTTCAATTTTAAACCAAAATTGAGTATTCTATATCTTTATCATATAAAAATGATAATATTTTCAAAATATTAGATTTTGAAATCACTTCTTTTTTATATTCATTTGAAAATGAATAAAATCGGATCGATAAACCCGTTCGGGTTAAAATGGCGTTTGCTGCTTAACTCGGCTTCACATTTCAATACTTTGTGCCTATCCAAAATCGGATATCAAAATCATAATTTTATCCTTCACTGAATATTATTTTAAAATATTCTTTATTTTAAAAGATTCTTTATTTTAAATTATTATATATTTTTAAATACTCTTTACATTAAAATGTTCTTTACATTAGAATGTTCTTTTCATTAAAATGTTCTTTTCATTAAAATGTTCTTTTACATTAATATGTTCTTTACATCAAAATGTTCTTTACATTAAAATGTTCTTTTCACTAAAATGTTCTTTTCACTAAAATGTTCTTTTCACTAAAATGTTCTTTTATATTAAAATGTTCTTTTTATTAAAATGTTCTTTTCACTAAAATGTTCTTTTACATTAAAATGTTCTTTTCATTAAAATGTTCTTTACATTAAAATGTTCTTTTCACTAAAATGTTCTTTTCACTAAAATGTTCTTTTACATTAAAATGTTCTTTCATTAAAATGTTCTTTTATTTCTGAATCGGAATGCGACTCAATCAATTACCATATAATTTCAGTTATATGGATTGCGCACATCGCATGTATGCAACAATAATGATAAATAATCATTACATATTCAAACATCATCCAAAGTGCAATTTACAACTGTATAAGCACTGAAATAAATAAATAACGCTCATCATAGCCTGTCAACTCATCGATTGACATATAATTAAATTCAGGGGAGATGTGAATAAATTATCATCCCCAGACTCGTGTGGGGTTTTCAAACAACAACAGTTTATTTAAATAAATTATTGGTTAACAAATTTAACCAATTCTAATTCGGTTTGAATTATTTTTCTAATTAGCCAGTTTTCACTATTTAAAATTATAAATAGATATTTATAATTTAATTTCAACTACCACATTAATGTTAACATTATTTTTAATACGTTAAACATTTCAACATCACAAACAACACATAATGCAGTCAATTAAATCGTCCATGGTCTGTGGACGAGGGAGGTGAGCTAACAAGCATCGTACACAATTTATGATGATTAAAACTGGTTAAAATCTACACTGCCAATTCTATATATTTTTATACATGAATAAAATAACATGATAAAATATAATTTAGTGAGAAGTTCTCACCTTGGGTTTCTAATCCGTCATTTTTTTATGCAAAGGAATGTGACCTTTTCGGCTCCACAGTCCACATACGACTTCCAAATCACTCTAAATCGGTTCTATTGCGAAGCTCTCGTCGATACGGCTCCAATGCATCTAGTTTCGCTGAATTCCGAGTTCGTATGAAAAAGTTATGCTTATTTCAATTTTCATGTACATATAAGTAATTAACACAAGTGATTAATTAATTACCTTAATCCTTACTAATTACATCCTTTAATCTCTTCTCCCTCTCCCAAAAATCATGTATAACACAGCCCCTCCCATGTCCCTCTTCATGCAACCTTCATGAAATCCATTCTCACTCATTTCTCAACGAAATCACAAACCGTAAACACCATTCTCCTTCTCTTCTTCTCCTCTTCAATTTTAACACCATGAATCTCAAAATCAAGCTACAAAAATTTTGGTCGATTTCTTACAGCAAAACTCACGGCTAATGAAAACATCCCGACACTTTTTGTCACCAAATCCATCCAAACTTTGCATATAACCTTCATTTCTTGCCGCAAACTCAAAAACTGTAACACCCCGTAATTTTAAAATATTAAAATTAGCAAATTAAAGGACACTTAATTTTTAGAAAAAGAATTAAGTGAAATGGGTTACACCATTGCGTTCGTCTCGGAATTCTGCTTGAGATAGAGTCCGAGTTTGCGTAAATCGGGTTCCGTATGAAGAAGTTATGGAGCTTAGAAGATTTAAATTTTAACAGAAATTAAATTAAAATAATAATTAATAATCAAAAAGCAATTCGAAATTCAAAAGAGAAGAAGTGGTTTGAGCGGGAAAATTCCAGCTCAGAGGTGTCGACCGCCCCAAGGAGTGTCGACATAGGTGTCGACCCCCCTAGGGGGTGTCGACATAGGTGTCGACTCCCCTATAGGGGTGTCAACATAGGTGTCGACCCCATCTGCCAGATCTGGGCTGATGTGTCCAGATGACGATTTTTGGTGTTTAGGGCTTAGGTGTCCTTTTCTGGTTGGCCAGGTGAGGTGTCATGATGGTCTGGATGGCTTAGATTGATCCTAGACTGATCTAAGGGCTCTAATCAATCCTATGCTTCTATATATTCACATCTAACCTAAACCCTAAATCATTCATGAGCCTATATGCTGCTGCATCCTAAACTAACATAGCCGCCGCCATAACAAATCAAATTCAAGATAAAAATCAAAGTCTACATCAAGGGTTAAGCTTAACAAATTCAGAAATTAGATCCCAGAATTCAAGATCCGTCCTTTTTCTGTGAGTTCTAGTCACTTTTAGGTTTAAATAGATAAATGTGGACTATGAAATACTGTGATTTGGGTATATGTTGTAGATTTAATCCTTTATGCAAGTATGTTATGTCAATTTCTCTAAAATCAATGTTATGAGTATAGTTATTTTTTTAGAGATTTTAAAGTAATCATGTTATGAATATGAATTGGATATGCTCTTGTAATTAAAAATAACTTGGATTTATCACACTTTGTGGATCTAAAATATTTTATGGCTTAGATCTCAATGTTCATCATAATTAGATCTATTGTAAACCCTTAATCTATGGTATCTTTGGGATCTTAACTTGTATATGTTATATCTACTTTCTTTAGATCTAATCCTTTTAGGGTGAATTCATCATATTACATATGCGGATCTTACATTTTCCCTAAGTTTGTGGTTGATTTGAGATTACCATTTTCTAGATAATTGGACCTTTGTTTAGATCTAGAACATCATATTTTGATTTACTGAGATCTGTTATTATGGGACATAAGAATTATTATTTGGATCTAGACCTTTATGTAAATCTAACTTTTGAATGAAAACATGTTGCAATGCCACCCTTACTATGCTAGATCTAGGTAATTGGACACCTAATGTTAATCTAAATCTGTTGAGAACTTGACATGTGAATCCATCTTTATGCCACCTTAGTTATGCTAGATCCAATTAGGAGACATTTAGATCTCATCATGCTTGATTTGACATTGGATTGCATAAGTTAACAGTTTTGAATATCCGCATCGTTATGATAATTACATATCCTATCACTTTGTTACTATGCCATTATGTTTATGTCAATATAAGTTGAGATTGTCATTATTATCATATTCCCTTTTCATTGTTATAGCTAGGCTACTTCATAGCCTAGATGCCGCCAAACTGCGGCGAATACGTTAGATAAGAAACGGGGAAAAGGGGTTTATAATTGGCATGTAAAACTGTATATGAATTGATGTGTAATCCAAATTTTTAATAAAATAGGTATTGACACCTATAAAAGGAAAGGATTAATTAAATTAATTAACCAAAAGTGGAATGTTTAGCAATTAAAATTTGAAATTAAATTAACACTTATGACACGCGGTTTGGTTAGATTAGTGGTGGAAGCCTGCCCGGACCCGACCGGCATATCCAGCAGCCACTAATATTGAACCTAATGTGAGAGATCTAAGTGTGTGAATACGACATGGGCTAAGACACGAGGTTAGACCCAACTGTGGAATAAGACTGCCCGGACCCGACCGACATATCCAGCATCCACACGTTGTAGGCCTAATGTGGGAGGTCTAGCCCAATATAAACATAAATGGACATGGTAATGAATTGGACTACTTAAACAAACATAATCTATTGGGATCTTGTGAACTTATACTTAAGTTGAGGTTAAGTAAAAAAAATTAGTAAAAAGGGAGGGTTAAGAATATCTTGGGTAGGTGGGTAATATTAGTGTGTGTGTGTGTGTGTGTGTGTGTGTGTGTGTGTATAAGCCCACAAACTTAACCATTAAATAAACATGTTTGAATCAGTGGGAGGGTTAAGTACATCTAGGGTTGGTGGGTAATATTTGTATATATAGGCCCACAAACTAACCATTATAGAGTTATGTAATTAAAGATCACCCTTTAGGGTTTACATAACTAGTATAGGGCTATGTAATTAAAGATCACCCTTTTTGGGTATACATAGTCAGTAGAAAGCCTAGTGGGGATACAAGACAAAGGGGAGAGCTTGTATCATATCGTGTGGGAGTTATGTAATTAAAGATCACCCTTTAGGGTATACATAACTAGTGTTGGGCTATGTAATTAAAGATCACCCTTTTTGGGTATACATAGTCAGTAGAAAACCTAATGGGGATACAAGACAAAGGGACAGCTTGTATCAGATTGTGTGGGACCCATTTCAGTCAGTAACCCGCAGTTGGTATCAGAGTAGAGAACTCTGTACTAGGCGGAGAAGGGGCACGCTTACTGATTGATTATAAGCCATCCAAACGAGACGGATGGTGGGAACGGCGCAAACCGACTGGGGACATGTGCGTGCATGGGCCGGACAGAGGGGGACAAGACGACCGTGACACCAGTAGATAGGCATGTGTACATCTTGGGTTGCCACTTTAGGGAAGTGATACCCCCTATTGTGGGGCCAGCACAGAACTTCTACAGAGTAGGGAGCTGATCGATTAAGGTAGTGGTTAGGGTATACTCGGACGTATGCCCTAAGTCTACCAGCTCATAGTGGAAGGGATCATCTCATCTTGATTATTCTATTAATAGTGCAAAGTAGTTTTTAGTGAAGCATATATACACCTTACCTTATTTGCCTTGTCACACCTGCCATCTGTACAGTGAACCCTCTTATCCGCTTTATATGTCTGTCATGTTTACCTTTATTTATTTACTGGCTAAAAGTTACTAGACTAGCCAGACTTTATGTCTGACCCCTTTTGTTTTTTCTTCTCTCTTCCGTTCTTCCCACCAGGTTCTCAGGGAGGAAACACCCAAGCTTAGTCAGGATTCGAATATCAACTTTCTAGGAGCTACTTCAAAAGTATGGCTAGAATCTCTGTCTCTTCTATGGCTTACTCTTTTAACTGGGAAATAATGTTTTCTCTTAAATACCTATGTACTCTGATAATGCAAGACATAATTATTTTGTTGTAATGGTTTTATGACTCATGGTATTGTGAAACAAGGTATTTTGGTGATTTAATAAAGTTGCTTATTTCCGCTGTAATTTTTTTTATATGTCTTGTTCTGTGTCTGTTTACCTAAACGCTTCACGAAACTTAATGCATTCCCTTTGTGAGTGACATTAACAGACGTGGGGTGTTATAAAAACAATATCCAAATCTTGCATCGTTGCTTCTGTCTCACGAATTCATCAACCCTAAGCCGCATAAAAATAAAAAAAGCACACACTGGAAAACTAGACAGCGACAAAGATTGATATGAACACCTGGAATTCGGTATGAGATTGAAGAGGAGCTCGCTACGAACTCACATATATTTATCCCATGATTTTTAGGATTTGATTTCATTCGATTTTGATTTTTGGAAGGGGAAGACTCACGTTGGAATGAAAAGAGGGGACGCAACGTGATTTTTAGAAATGGGATTAGGTTAAGGAAGTGAAAAGGATATTATATAGTGGAGGAATTTATTTATTTATTGATTTTATTTTTTATTATACTTAAATATCGCTCATTTTTATAGTTTAAAAATCCGTGTGGTCACCTACTGATTCCATTTTCGATGAAAATTGACAAGCAACTAATCTATGATATTACGGACCTAACAAAACTGGTTTCGTCGAATTCCGAGTCCGTATGCACAAACAGCGAATTTTTAAAGTCAAAATATTGTCTGTTTTTCACTTTCAAAATCACTCCTGGTCACATACTGATTTTAAAAATCATGAAATTTGGAATCTTACCATTATTAGATGCTACGTATTCAATAAATAAAAATTCATCGAATTCTGAGGTCGTCTTAATAATGTTCCTTTGTAAAATTGCTAATATTAGCTTCAAAAATGCGATTTTTGCGTACAATTTCTTCTTGTACACCCAAATGCCAACTTCAAAAATTATGGCCTTTTGGATTTAACCATTATTTGATGATATGATTATAGAAAAAAACTGAATTGAATTATGAGATCGTCTCAACAATGTTTCTTTGTAAATTGATCGCCTGTTTTTAAATAAATGGTTTTGACTCTCACGACCACATACTAACTCCCTTCGACGCGCATTTTGGAACTCAACAATGATTTGTCATTATGAATCCAACAAAATTGGTCTCGTCGAATTCTGGGCTCATATGCAAAATTTCACTTTTTAAGGGCTATGCGATGATTTTAAAAAAAAAATCGAATTTTTAAAATTTTCAAAACAAAGCTTATAAATTAATTTAATAATTTTAATGAATTTGTTTTAAGTCAAATAAAATATAAAATCTAATTTTAGATTTATTCTCAAATTTTGTTTAGAAAAAATAATCAATTTATATTCGCATATTCCTTAAAATAGCTTAAATTAAAATTTTAAATTGGTTCTGAAATTCCAGGTTTTTACAGATTGAGTTTGAATGTATATTTTTGAGAGAGCATATTTGTAGATTTGTATAAAAATTGTTTTATATTGTGTTGATTGATCTATTGAGTGATATATAAATTCCACATCGACGCGTTTAGCTAACATGACCGATATGGATTTATAGACACTTGGACAGAGTAATTTGACACATTATTATTTTAAAAGCTGGGTAAATGAAGCGACCCGAGCTTCCCCGTAAAGGAAATCCTGGATTGAGTTGAGAACACGACAAATCAGAACACAAAGAGAAGAACATTTCATTGCTTATTACAACAATTCCATTAGAATACAAGAATATTACAGAGTATGAATGAACAAAATACATTTGATAAATATCAGAGATTTACAAATTACAATGCAACGTAAAATAATACAAATCATTTGATACTATTATAAGTGCATAGTGTATAAAACAACTTCAAATATAAATGTATCAATCCTAAACGGCATGGGTACCATGTATCATGTCGCCAATACTAGGCTCTACAATCAAAACCGCAAATGTCACGTATTGGAAGTTGGATTTCCATCTGTGAACCAAGGAAAGGGATCGTTCTTACTGCTTCGAGACAATCTAGCCCATGTTTCAGGCAAGTGCGCAGACAAGCCTTGGATCGTCAGGGCCGGTCCACTTGATGTGGATTAAAATGTCTGAACACTACGTTTCCCCGCCCTATGGGGCATAAAATTGGTCTGTATAAAGACCATACCATCCATCAGCTCCGCAGAGACCGATATAACCGAGGCGCCTCGCTATCCATCATCCACATAATTAAAACTTCTGGGCGTGCAAAACCTAGACGCCACTCCTAGCTAGAAGGAAACGCATGTCCTCCCTGTTGTCCTCTCCCGTTTCTGGTTCACACTGGGGTATAAGGCTCACGAATTAACGCTGCACAAAGCTATGCTATATTAAAGCTGCGCTTTGATCATCAACTACAAGACTCTGCTTTTAAACAGAAGCCTTGATCATTTGCATCTTAGCATGCCATATAGGAAATTCACGTTATGCAACCGACGTCTATCAATCACACAGAGTGAAATCCGATGTCAGACACACATCCATTTACAAGTTCGTTCTGGGTCCGAACGAAACCGAAGGCACCTTATTCCTCGTCCCATATGTCCAATACAGGAGAGTGGCCCTCGCATATCTGGTCGATCTCCAAGTACGTCTGGAACGATCACCACTTACTACCTTGTCTTCGGTGTACAACCCAATCAAGACATCAGTAATCATCCAAACGATGTGAAGACCTCCGGTCTTCAACCACCGTCTTCATCGTCGATTCAATTATTCAGAATGGGATAAACCCGGTCTTTCTGAATAACTCGCGTACATAATAAACAAGTGCTATAAAATACAACATACGCGTCATTCCAATTCTGAATATTCTTTTATTTAAATATTCATATCCTTTGGGAAAGGTTCCCATTAATTTTATCAAAGATAAAATCTTTAAATTTATTCTTTAATCTTCCTTTTAAAATCAATCCATACCAAATTATGGTTTATCCAAACTAGTCGGGATTAGCGAACCTTACCGAAGTAATCATTTGTTTTAATTTCCAATCCCAACCTATTCATCCCATGAAGTAAAACTGGTAATACTTCATATCTAACACCACGGTGTTATCGGCCAAATTAATTACCATTTCACATTCAAATCTAATAAAAGATTTAACTAACGCTTGGAGCAAAATTG
This sequence comes from Allium sativum, assembly GCA_030737875.1. Classification (NCBI taxonomy): domain Eukaryota; kingdom Viridiplantae; phylum Streptophyta; class Magnoliopsida; order Asparagales; family Amaryllidaceae; genus Allium; species Allium sativum. The sequence continues at coordinate 844,044,521 of CM060926.1, forward strand.
GTGATACTCCATTCTGGATCATTTCTTGGATTTGATAATTTTAGTTATCAAATTCACATTTCAATCTAATTAAGGATTCCTTAAACTCTAATTCTGTTTTAATCTCCAAAAATCATTACTTAATGATTATTTCAAGTTAAGAAATTAATCTTATCTTTAACTGGGTTAAAGAACTAATGTCATTTAAAACACGGTTCACGATAAACCCAAAATCTCATTCCATTAATTTTGGAATCTTCATGAAAAAACAAATCAATATATAATCGATATCAATTTCCGTATTCGACCAATAATATAAACGGAATAACGGCAAAGCCCTTCAAATTCCATATATATTAACAGTCTTCCTCCATAGAAGTTCACTTCGATTATTATCAAATCGAATTCCATCCCATTCCAACATATTAAATTGGAAAACTTTACTTCGGAAAATTTCCATTAAATCTTAATAAAAAGATTTATAAATTCCAAATCACTTTCCACTGCAAACTGGGTTAAAGAACAAATGTCGTTAAAGACACAGTTCACAATAAACCCAATTCACATTCCATTTCAATTCCAATTAAATGTTAATTAATTGGTAATTCTTCTTTAAATCTTAGTTAAAAGATTTATTCTTCTCACATGGGGTTTAAGAACATTGTTACTGAAGACCCCATCTCATCAGCCTCTAACTGTAAATTAGTAAGAGAACAATTCCCTAAGTATTAATCCCGAAGGACGAAACCAATATCAGATCAATTCCAGTTAGTTTCTAATTTTCTTAACTCTATTGGGTTTAAGAACAATATTATTAAAGATACCATTCACGAAAAACCCAAAACCCCATTCCATTGTTAATCGTGTTAAAGAACAAGTGTTATTTAAAACATCGTTCACGATGAACCCAAAAACCAATTTCAATTTAATTCCAATTAAATATTAATTAATTGGTAAACTCCTTTAAAACATATTTAAAAGATTTATACTTTTCTCATTTGGTTTTAAGAACAGTGTTAATAAAGACATCGTTCACGACAAACCCAAAATCCAATTTGATATTAAATACAAGGCTCTGAATAGAAAATATATCGGCTTATATTCAATATCAAATTCTCAAATCAACAAATATCGTATTGGAATAATGATATATATATATATATCTTCCAAATTCCTCCACAATGTACGTATAATCACGGAATCCAATATCGAAATATGCCGAAGATAATTTCGATTCAAATCCATTCCAATATATATTGGAAATTCTGGTTATTTTTAAAACCATTTCAAATCCAATTTATTTATTTAAAAATATTGGATTACAATTCTAGTTCATAACTAGTTCATTTCGATAAAAATGTATTTTTGTCTTTTCAAATATGGAATTTTTCATCCCAATTCATTCCAAATCATTTATTGTGATTTTACACAAATTATTGATATTTTTATTAATTTTATCAAGGCCCGTACAGTCGATTTCCATAAACGGCCATCGAATTGCAATTACAACTACCTTTTCCAAATTTGATTTGGACATAATTCCAAATCCAACCATTAGATTTCAAATTTATTGTATTCATTAGAAAACTCTTTTCGATACGAACCCAACGGTTCCGGTTTTAGGAGAATCCGACGGTCGGATCTCCCGTAATGTCCATTCAAAATCAGTGGTCGAAATTCGTGAACTGCCGCGGCGCGTTCTATTCAGGCCATTAAATATATATGATATATATATTATATGTAATTCATCTATTTCCTTTTTAAAACGTATTTTATAAATCGTTTTAAATTCGTTTTAAAAACGATTTCAACTTCATATTCAATTTCAAACCAAAATTGAATATTCCATGTCATCGATATATAAATGATAGTATTTTCAAAACATTAGATTTTGAAATCACTTCCTTTTCGATATTCATTATAAAAATGAATAAAATCGATATAAATATCTCTCACGTCAAAATGGCGTTAATCTAATCAACACGGCTTTATATATTTAAATATTTTCGTGTCCATCTCAAATCGGACATCAAAATCAGATTTTGATCTTTTACTAAATATTATTTTAAAATATTCATTATTTTAAAATATTCGTTATTTTAAAAAATTCATTCTTTCTGAACTGGAATCAGACACAGTCAATTACCATATAATGTTATTTATATGGATTTCATACAACACATGTACACAACAACAATCAAACACAGTCAACCATCATCCAGAGTGCATTCTACACTGCATAAGCATTAAATATAAATATTCAACGCTTACACAGCTTATCAACCAATCGATTGACATACAACTAAATATTTGGATTAGTGTATGTCCAATGTCATCCCAATACCCGTGTGGGGTTTCAATCAACAAAAAATGAATTTTATTTGTGCAGTTGGGCGATGTGCAAAATTTATCGTCCCAATCAATATCAGACAAATGTGTGTACATAAACAAATCGTCTGATTTGTTTATGAATATTTATTTTATTCATATACACGTTAAAAATTATATTTTAACTACAAAATATTTTATTTAACAGATGAATATTTTATACAGTCCATTTCACATCACAAACAATTTTCATAGCACAATCAAACAAACAAACATGTCATCCATGGTCTCTGGACGACGGGTGTCAGGTGCTGTGAAGCACCGCCTGCATCCTAGTATATATTTTAACTAGAAAATAAAATTAAAGTGAGAAGTTCGCACCTTGGGTTTCCACTCCTCCATTCTATATTTCTGAACGGTTCAGATTTGGATTCGTTTTGCACCAGTTCCATCGCAATCCTTTTCACGCTGTTCATAGTAAAAATCATATTTTTAATATGATGTTCATATATTAAAAATCGCATTTTTATATCGCTATATATACATATATATATATATATATATATAAATCATATTTTTATATAACTAAAAATTGAATTTTTTTATCTAACGAAAAATCATTATGATTCATACGATAAAATCTTATCATTATATTTTTAAAAATATAATCTTTCTATTATAACAGTATAATCTTTACTATTTTAGAAATATAATCTTTCAACATATATAAATCCAATCTTTTTTATTTATAAAAATCTAGTCTTTCTCATTTTAAAAATCTAATCTTTCACTAGGTATTCATATGAATTACAAACTAAATTTAAACATTATGTATATAAATTAAAACTGAATTTAAACAATGTATAAAAATTAAAACTGAATTTAAACAATGTATAAAAATTAAAAATGAATTTGAACAAAGCATTTAATAAATTAAAAACTAATTAAAATAAATAAAAAAGGAAAGAAGCTCACTGTTTATACCTTTTAGACCGTCGTTCATTTGTGCTCGCAACCTAGGGTTGCAGTTTTCCACCACTAGGATCGTCGGGGGTCCGAACAGAGGATGCCACAAGCAGCGCCTACGTGAGGTACACCTAGAGCTGGCGGCACGGTCCACTCGATGGCGGTGATGAGCGTCAATTCAGGTGCGAATGGCGCGACTTCTATCTCCCCTTTCGAGCCAAATACCCAACGTCGAACGATCAACCTTACACAGATTTGAAAAGCACAAAAAGCTCTTCAATTTCGTTCAAGGATTTTTAATTTTCATTGTGTGGATTTTTTAGAAATTGGAGAAAAAGAAACGACGATTTCGATCATCGAAATCAGCTGGAGGCGCGGGTTTTTAATTTCTGCATTGACCAATAGAAATTAGGGTTTAGAAATTCCTTTTTATACCTCCCCGTTTTTTAAATTTAAAACTAAAAATACTTCGTTGTCGCCACGAACTCCAATTCAAACCCAACGACAGTTGCCCTTAACTAATTACCCTTATTCTGAACACAATGGGACATGTTTTGTAACCCAGTTCGGCTATTACGATCAGTTTCCGCTAATATTAAAATGTAAATTAGTATATATTCAATTTGATCATACATTTTAAATTACCGGGGCCACATACTGACTCCAAAAATTCTACAAAAATTATTTCTAGCTTTGTATTGACGATACGGTCCTAACAAAACTAATTTCGTCAAATTTGAAGACTGTTTGAAAATTGGCCAATTTCTGGTCGACCCAAATTGACTAAAACTGTCAAAACACGTTTTCCTTTGCCACGCTCACATATTGATTCCAAAAATTATGAAAATTGGAATCTTGCAATAATCTGATATCCCGGATCCAACAAAAGTGGTCTCGTCGAAAATGGAGGTCGTTCGCAAAATTGCTATTTTTAAGGGCTATATTTCCATAGCGACTATTCTGAATTTTCAACTGGGCATAACTTTTTATTCCCGCTATGAAAGTTCAATTTTTCCAATTCGTTGGAAATATATTTCCAAACAGATTCTAATATTTTTGGTTTCACTAAAATCCGGTTTATTTTGAATCCTGTACATTTATTTGAAATTTGTAATCGAAATTTCAAACTACCGCGCCATTTTCAATTTATTTTATAATTAAAATTTTATATTCTAACGTTGATTCAAATAAATATATATGTTCTAATTCTATTCAAAATAATTTTTTCGCCGTTATTATTTAATATAAATCATTTTAAATATTCAAAATTCATTAAAATTGCCAAAATAAAATTTTTAAATTGGTTCTGATTTTCCGGGTTATTTCAGTAAATGAAATAATTTTACCCAAACTATTTTTTTATATGAAAAGAATAATTTTCCAAAATTATTATAATATATGGATGTGTCGATTGTTATTTTTATAATCAAATTAGATTATTGAAATGGTTATATATAACCAAAATTAATTTCTATACATACAAATGAGATGAAATTGAATCAAATTCAAACCAGATTTGGAATTTAATTCCCGGATGTTGGAAAATATCTTTTCGATGTATATTAAAACAATATATCCTTGCTTTTGAATAAAAATCATTTTGAATGAATTTTGGAAATGATAAAGCGCTGAATTCACTTTGGACATTGGAAAATAATTCTGATGATGAAGCGTGCCATCATCGGTGTTCATTTTCGAGTTTCTAAGTGATGGATTGCTACCATGGTAAAATTTCAATAAGAAATTGTTTTGGAGAATAAGTTGTTTTGGAAAATTCAAATATTTTGAATTTGATATGGGAATAAATATATGTATATATATATTTATATTTATATGATTTCAAAAGGAATTTGAAATAAATACCGAGTATTTGAATTCTGGAATTTAAAGCTTAACTTGTACAAGTTAAATAGATTCAAATGGATAAATTGATTTGAAATCAATTTAATATTAGCCAGAAAAATAAATGGTTATTTTATTAACCAAATAATGTCAAATTGCATAGAAAAATTTGTCGTTTGTCGTAAAAAAATAAACAAACTTATTTAAATCAATTTAAATGCATATGAATGAAATACGAATTGAATGTAAATATATTGATTGTAAATCATTTAAATGAAATAAATATGAGTATATATGACGTGTAATATGAATAAAACGACATATATACTACATATTAGAACTTGTAATAGTATATACATGTTAAATATACATGATATGACCTGTTTGGTATTGAATTCATGTGTTTAATCATTTAAATGAATGGTGGTTAATGAAATTTCATATTTATGAAACTTATGAGTTTACTACAAGTACATGGAGCTGCATGGCTTGATTTTGGATACGGAGATTGCTAATTTGCTAAGCATGCACGTTTAATAAACGCTTATATAAGTTACGCCTACACAAAAATATCAAATTAGGATATATGAAATGTTTTCCAACTGTATGGGTCGATGTATATTTTTTTCATCTCTTTTGGTATAGAAAAAGCTCCTCCGTAAAGTGGAGACTCTACCAAAAAAATTCCAAAATTTAGGGAGTTAGAATTTTTTTCAAAAGTTTCGATTTTTTTTTGTAAAGATAAAAGAGATGATTTTCAAATTGAATTCAATTTGAAGGTTTTTGAACGGGAAATAGGAAATTAAATATTAATATGAAAACTTAAAGTTGTATGGGATTTGAGTTATACAATATGAAATATTGAGTTATAACAAAGTGGACTTTTGAAAGATAGCGGGTCTGAGCATTACTTCAACCTTAAAAATTTCAGGGACGAAATTCTTTTAAGGGGGAAGGAATGTAGCGTCCCGAATTTTGGGCCATTTAATATTGAACATTTAAATTTATTTAAATATTGAATAATAAAACAATTTTTCGATTTAATAATAAATATAGGATTTATTTTCGAATATATCGAATTATCGTACATAAAAACAACAAATAATTTAATTTAGAGTTCAAACTGAATCAAAACAATTCAGTCGATTAATATAAAGTCTATATTGGATTAGAATGATAATAATAATTTATTATCTATGGATTTAATTGTTTGAAATCGATTTATATTTTAAATCGAATTTAATTTAAATCATTATCTCTTCTATACAGTCGAATTAAAATTCAGAATCAGATCCATTGAGTTCAGAACAGTGTTATTACCTTTTAATCTCGGTCGTTGAGTTAAAGTAGTAGTTCGGGACCACAAATTTCATTATTTTAAAATTAATCGGATAAGATCAAAATCTGATCAAAATTAATACATCTCAAATCAGCCGACCTATATAAATTTTTATCGCAGACCTATATTTTTTTTGTTTAAAAGCTAAACATTGCAGCCCTATTCTTTCTCAAGCAGGAAAATTTGTTCCCTATTCCTCTTATATATAATTATCGCGACTCCCCATTCCTCAGAAGCAAATCGAAGTTCAATTAAAATGGTCGTGACTTCCCTTCTTCTTTCTTATTTAATTCGAACCAGATTCACAGATTAACAAAAAAAAGGGAAATCGTGATTTCTTTTCTTCATCACGTTCCAAATCTGCCAATTTCTTTGGAACTTAAATCAAGATGGGATGCTCACGCATTATAGAGGCAATGCGATCTGAATTCGAGGTGGATTAGTGGCTCGAACTGTAATGACCCGAACTTCCCAGGTCTCCGAAGAGAAGAGAAAGAACGGATTGTCTGAGAACATGACAAATCAGAACACAAGCAGAAGAACATTTCATTGCTTATTACAACAATTTACATCATAGTACAAGAATATACAGAGTATGAATAAATATTACACATTTGATAAATATCAGAGATTTACAAATTACAATGCAGCGGAAAATAATACCGAACACAACTGAAAGAGATACACTGATACAGAGCTTTCCGAATATCATTCCAGCTGTAAAGCAGGATCCTATGAATATAAATCTGCAAACCCAAAACTACTAGCTGCCCATGTGGAAAATAGGGGCACCCAGAGTTTAGGTTAAAACAATAAATTCCAGGTCAGTCATGTGACTGGTGTGAGAATTTAGGTTAAAACAATAAACTCCAGGTCAGTCATGTGACTGGTGTGAGAACTAAAATAGTTATTTAAAGCTTTACTTTAAAATGGAGTAAATCAAGGGACCACGCCGTATAACACGGAACGGGTTTTGTCCCAAGAATACCAGTGCATATAACAAAACAGCGCAATGGTTTTTGGAAAAATAAAGCTATTATAAGACCCAAGTACCATCACATAATGCAACGCAAGCCGGAGGATTGGGTTTTCCCTTATAATAGCCAAACATGCTTGGTACGTTTAAAACAAATCATTTGATACTATTATAAGTGCATAGTGTATAAAACAACTTCAAATATAAAATGTATCGATCATAGATGGCATGGGTACCATCTATCATGTCGCCAATACTAGGTTCTACAATTAAAACCGCAAAGTCACGTATTGGAAGTTGGATTTCCATCTGTGAACCAAGGCAAGGGATCTTCCTTACCGCTTCGAGACTCTCTAGCCTGAGCCTCAGGGTCAGAATGCATTAACCCTTGGAGCGATAGGGCCGGTCCACACGGAGTGGATTAAAATGCCTGAACACTGCGTTTACCCGCCCTATGGGGCGTAAACGAGCCAGATGACTCAATATCCATCGGCTCTGTAGTAACCGATATATCTGAGGCGCCTCGCTATCCATCATCCACATAAGTAAAACGTATGGGCTTGCAAAACCTAGACACCACTCCTAGCTAGAAGGTAACGCATGTCCTCCCTGAGGTCCTCTCCCGTTTCTGGTTCACACCGGGGTGCGAGGCTCGCGAATTAACGCTATACACAAAGCTAAGCTATATTAAAGCCGTACTGTAACACCCCGTCTTTTCTGAGAATATTAAACTAACAAATTAAAGTATACTTAATTTTTAAGTGAATAATTAAGGGAAAAGGGTTACGCCATTGCATTCGACTTAGAATTCTGCTTGAGATAGAGTCCGAGTTTGCGTAAATCAGATACCGTATGAAGAAGATATGGACGAACGCAGTTAGGCAGAAAACCGAAAGTCGGCCATAATGCACTGGCGCACTTCACAAGTGCGCCAGTACAAAAATGCACTGGCGCACCTGCCAAGTGCGCCCATACTGATCCAGCACAGAATTCTGGAGTGTTCTGTGATGATGTGTCTTCTTCTAAGTGGTCGGATGATGTATATTTGAGTTGGGTGGTTCTGATGGACTCCTTGCTGAGTCATTAGGGCTTATGTGGCTGTTCTATCTTGTCTGGATGGTCTTGATTAGTCCTAGGTTGATCTAACGGCTCTTATTAAATCAAATCTCTATATAAGCAACCTAAATCTAAACCCTAAGCCACACAAAAATATTCCTAGAGCCGTCATGCTGTCAACACTCAACCTAGGGTAGCCGCCATTCTCCTTCAACTAGAAAGCAAGATTAGAAGCTTCGAATCAAATCAAACCAAGTCTAAAATTAAAAGATCAACTAGTCTAGTTCAAGGAAAAGCTATTCAATTTCAGAATACAGATTCCAGAAAGCAAGAATTTCCTTTTGTTTGTAAGTATAGTTATGTTTCAAATGTGAATAAATTAAAGACATTATTTGTAATGAATTATAAAATAGAATTGTACCAAGTTGTATGTGATGTTGATTCATGTCTATTCATGCCTGTTCTATCATGTATGCCTATGAACTATTTTGGTTTATCGAACCTATCATGTTATATAGAAATTGGTGAATGAATATATTAGTGTTGTATAGGAATTTGGGACTGAGAAACTATCATGTTATACGCAAGTTTGGCGATGCTATCATGTTATGAATACATGCAAGTTTATGGGCTAAAGCATGATTATGTAAACCTATATGTTTAGATCTACAACCTTATACGTTTAGATCCATATGCCTTTATGTTAGATCTATGTTAACTTGATTCAACCCTTATGCAAGTTCACAACTACATGCCAAGTTTAATTTGTGTAGTTTTATGTAAATCCATATGCTTATGATCCATGTTGCGTAGATCTAGTAGCAAGTTCATAATTAAAAATATATTCACTACTAGAAAACATTGATTTAGCGTCAGATTTTAGAAGCGGGAATTTCCGTCGCTAATTTGCGACGGATTTCCATGAGATCTACGAGGGATATTTTCTTGTTTTTTCAATTTTCATTGTTTTTTTTATCACCGTCTCTTTATTTTTTCCCTTGCTAATCCGCTGCAATTTGCGTCAATTTACCGACAAATAATATCCATTGCTATTTTCCGTTGCAAATGGAGACGGAATACCGACAGATTTGTGTCGAAGGTATTTTGCAATAAAATTTCCTAATTTATTCGCAGGAGATAGGATGCTTTAGTGTTATTTTTTATAATTATTATCATGCAGTACAACAAAAATACTATTTTACAGCACTGATTCTGCGACAGTTCTCCCGAAGTGTTCTTAAAAAGATGGAACTTTCACAACATTTGTAAAGGTAAAAGTTGTAATAGATTTTTCGAGAAAATATTCTATATACAAAAGTTGTAAATAAAATAATTCTACAATGTTGGTTTAAACCGTTACTGAAAGTAATTTTTAACGATAACTTTTTTACGTTATATAATATTTGTTTTTTCATAACATATTTCTCTTGTTATTGAATATGCAAATAAATGACATTTTTAAACATTGTAGATTTGCAGCTTTTAGCAATATTTACGAAACCCGACCGACAATTCTCAACCGTACATACAAACATTAATCAAATCAATCTAACGCTTGCACTGATTCCTGTCTCTAATCTTCGTCATCACGTATGGACCAATTAGAAAAACGCATATTTCATTCTTTTCACCCGTATCGATTTCTCTCCCAATCTCTCAAATTTAATTTCCTCCAAAGTATAGTCCAATTTCATTTGTTCGCATAGAGATTTGCAACCTGAGGCGATTGACCATATGGTGAAGAATTATTGCTGCCTGGAGTCATGACCTGATTGAAGTTGAGCTTTTGGAGATTTGTGACTTGACTAGAATCGAGATCTGATTTGGTGGAAAATTGGTACTATTACTTTTTATCTCTGCTTAACCTGTTTCTAGCACATATATACTTATTCTTAGCACTTTTGTCACATCTAGGGTTTCGTCGTTCATGATTCTTCAAGACAGGTATCATCGGTTTTTTTTTCATTCTAAAACAATTGTATGCGAACAATTTTGAAACTGTATACCATTTTTGCGCAAGGAGCGGGCTGTGATTTGCTCAGTTGATTGTTTGATGCTTGTATTTTCAACAACCATGCTATTATTTTCAGTATGCTCACAGCTAACTCGGATAGCTTTAGGGGTCATTAATATTAGGTATGTTTTTGTTTATGAGAGTGACCTTTTATCAGTATGTTACCACTTTGCAAAAGTTTGTGAAAAAATAATTGTATCGGCAACAACACCAGAGAAAAAGAACTTAGGTGAGCTATTTAAATAGCAGAAGTATAATTAGTTGTTTTGGTCTAAAACATGGTCAAAGGTTTTTATTTCTTATAGGATTTAAAATTGAAGTAAATTTGAAAAAGTGGATGAAAAAGATTAAACAAAACCCTTACGAGAGCAGTTAATCGATAAAACATTGAACCGATGACAAATTTTCTTATTGTAAGCATCAATCCCTCTTGTACCTTGGAAAAGGGAATTTTGAGAAATAATGCAAAAGGAACGTGCACAGTAGCAACAAACTTTTTGTTATAGGAACGTGCAAGGTAGTAATAACCTTGACAACTACATGAGTATTCATCCATCCAAGGCTTAAATTTGTTTACTAATACATTACTTAAGCAATTTTCTTGAATAGTTTGAATGCATTTACTATGCCAACTCATGTTATTTCTAGAATTAACGACTTTCCATTCTTCAAGATTGGACCACTGTGAAATCTTGGATTGATGGTTGACCTTCGAACCACATAGCTTTCTTTAAATTCTTGCAAGTAATTAATTTCTATACTTTATTTCCTAATCATATAATTTATAAGCTAGTTGAATATTATGCATCAATGAATCGTCATTAATTTGTTATGTTATTTTCCTTCAAATAATACTCAGCTCTTCATAAATATTATTATGAAATCCCAGGGTAAAATATGAATCAAAAGAGGGCTCTAGAATATCTTTTTAATCCACTACATGCGTGTGTGTAAAGGACTTGCTTCTTGATATCTATGTTTCATTATTTGATCCTTGCACCTTTCATTAGCATGTAAATATTTTGCCAAAACAAATTACCCTTTTGAGAAGAGAGCCGCTATATGTATGTTCTTCCGCACACACACCGTTTGGAAATAATTACTTTGGGCAATATATATATATATATATATATATATATATATATATATATATATGTATGTCAACATTTTTACTTAAGCAACCATTATATTGTTACTACTTGTGTATCATTATTTCTTAACCTGATACATGGTCTGCAAGATGGCACAGGAGTTCATGCACAAATGTCAACATGTGTATTTTAAGTAGGTTGTTTTACAAGTGTAAACATATTTTGGACTAAGAAACTTGATGCTAATAAATATATAGGTATGTGGATTGAAATGGTCTTTTGATAACCGTGAATTTGCATCCGATGGAAATGATAATTGGGTATGCTTACAGTATATACTTTTTGCAAAATATCTAGTAATTTTTTGTTGCTTATAATAGGCTACTTTTTTCAGCTATATGTTTGGAACAAACATTCAACTCAGCCAGTATTGAAGTTTAGCGATCATACAGCAGCAGGCAATTGCACGGTCCCCACACATCTAGTCTTCTGGCTTATGGAGGTGGAACTGCAGCTGGATGTATTCTGTTTGAGCACCGCAACTGATACACATTTCATTGATCTCAACTGCATGGACACTGGAAGTCAGGTTGAGTTATTACATCTAAAATCTACTTTCTCATTGCCATAAATTAGCCTGCCTTATTGTGCATGTATGTGGATCCCCATGCACCTTATATATTCTTTCACATCGCGATGGGTATGATCCCTGTCCTCCTAGAGTCCTCCGTGCTAATATTTCCATTTCTGCTTTAGATTTTTTAAACTTATTTGCTAAGATGGTCGTAGGATCTATAGATTTTATTTATTTATTTTATTATTTTGGCAGTTCATTAGGTTCAAAGTCCTATGGTGTATTCAATATATGAATCCTGAATTTTTTTGTTTTGAATTTTGAATTTTAATATGAAAAAGCATGGGATAGTAAAGAATGTCGGATTCAAAATATGTACCCACCATTGAAAATTTTAGTCTGTAAGAAATCAAATGATTCAAAATATGATCCCAACGCAGTTCAAAAGCGGTTAAAACTTCAATTGTTTGGTAATGAAATATACTTACCTTATTTCAGTAAATTACTATTTTATTCTAAGGATTCTATTTTTTTTCTTTAGTTGGGGTTGGACTCAGCAGTCATGTGACTCAACCTTGATATTGATTTGCAGGATAATATTTATTTGCAAAGTGCAATTGTTTCTTAAGTTGATTTAATATTCATAGTAAAAGATGTATGAATGCATGACCAGTGTAAGAGAATTTCTATCCATATCATCAAACTGATGCTAATGGAGTTGCAATATCAAAAACATATATTCTTACTAAGGAGAAAATTGGTTTAGGAGGTGCATTGAATATTGCAGGAGCTACTGCCATCCAAGGTTGTCAGCAAATGCATCTGAAATGGTACAAAATGAATGCGTGGTGAATAGACTGGTAATCTTTATCTATTTTGCCATTTAAATTTACTTTATGATACATTGTGTTTCTCAGGTTATTTGGCCTTCTAAGATCTGATGTCTGGATAATCTATTACTATTGTGCCAGGCTTAGTATTAAATAGTACACAACCTTGGATCAAACTGCTCACACACATTTCCCAAATGCTCAGCATAACCATCATAGGCACTCAGCAAGCGATTTCATTGTTTTATGGTGGTGCAGTTTTGTTAGCTTTGCTATGGACGTTTTTCTGAAGGCTTTATTTGGGTTAGTCAAGTTCTTTATATTGTATCTGTGTTTTAAGTTGTCTCGACTTGTCTTTGTTTGTTTTCTGGGTCATGTTCTGTTTTAATTGGCCTATGATTAAATAAATAGGCAAGCAGATGTCAGACGATCATCCTGTGTTGATCAAACTCTAATCTTCTCTATGAGGCCTCAACTCAATTTTGTTCATTTCTTTTTGCTTGTTTTATTTTACTGATTACTTCGGTTGTGGGTTTCCATTATTAATTGGATTTGATTTCATAGCAGTGAAATTTATTATCATTATTACTGCTATGTTCTGCTTTGGTTAAATTTGATGTTTAAAAATATTGAGTTAAAGAATCTTTTTTTATATATATATCATTCTAATTATGTTCGGTTCTTAAAAATTTGAGATTACTTCCTTTACAGAAAAACCGAAGAAATGAACCACCTTTCCTACTAAATCGCATGTTTCATTGGCTTCATAGTGATAGTCATGTTTTGTATTCAAACATTTTCATATGTTATTGAATGAAAGTCCACCTCTTTTGTTGAATAGTACTTTGGTTGAGTGTTGTGCGCATTTTATTTGTTCAATTTCTGCTCGGGGAGTTCTTATTGAATTTAACTATAGCTTTTCCTTTCCTAAGCAAGTGCCGATTTTAAATGCGGAGAACAATATAATTTGACAGGATGTTTTATATGAATCGAATCCGCTAAAGTGTAATTTGTGCCATCGGTTTGGCATCTCAGAAAGAAGATTTTACCATTTCGTGTGCGGGTTCCAAAATAAAGTTCAATTAATGATGAAAACAACATGCAAGTGGACAGTATTCTTTCAACGGGACATGCAAGAGGTGCTGTTGCAGACATTTGTAAATCAGATATGCGAAAAAGTGAAGTGATGAATGTTGATAACACAGTTCGCCATGTTCAGTCTAGGGTGTTTCACGATAACAAATGCTAGAGCCTCCCTTTACATAAAAGTGATGACCAATTAATATTTAGAAATAGTTCACAAGTAAGGGACAACTCTCATTTAGTGGATACGAACAATGTGGACAATACTAGTAATAAAAATGAACGTTCTGAAATGGAAGTTTGGAGGTTGGCATTGGAATACAAATATTGATCAATAAAGAATTGAATGGTCAGTTGTTAATTACATATCAGTTGGTTTAAATAAACTGAAATTTGAATTGAATGGATTATTTTACTGCTAGCTCGCTTGGCAGGTTCGCTGTCCGTCGACTTTATTATTTGCTTCACTTGTCCATTGCAGTCACCTATTGGTCGATTCTGGCCATATAATGCCTTATTTTGATTCATGTGCATAAGACCATTTTTATATGAATTTATTCATCTTTGGGACACACTCACTTCTTGGTCTACTTAAGTTTTCTGACTGTTTCCTGCGCATAGGATTCTTAGTGTCAGATTCTATTGAATGTTATTTGACTTCTTACTTAGATGTTTTAGTTATTAAGATTTAATTTTACACCCTGCGCAAATGGATTTTTTTTATATCTAACGTGATTGCTTTAGGCAATATTTTTGGCCATGATTACATCAACATGGTATTTAAAATCTATGCTTAAACTTGTAACTGTTACATTTATATTGATTTCATTATTGTTATGTAGCAATATCACAAACATTCATTATCAAATTAACTCGAAAGTTACTCATATTCCTACTTTTGAAAGATATACAATGGTAGGTGTGTTCAATTCCAAATGTTGTTTATAAAACATTTCTGCTTAATATCTATTCGGTTTGCTATATGAATGAAGCGTACTGATAACTCAATAATAATTTTATACCTATATTTACATAGACATAGTAGTCTGCATTATGATTTAATCTGAATATACAATGGCAGGTTACAAAACAATCTATATGTTATATTTTTTAAGCCTTGTGAAACATTCCGTTCAAGATGCTAATTTTTAATAACTGCCAGCAGTATGGCTGAATAAGACTTGGAGGTAACTTAATGTCATTAATGGTAACTTAATGTGGAATGGTATTGCAATCACTTATGGAAATCTATAACGTAATGCATAGCTAAAAAACATTGTCAGTAGTAAAGCACATTTAATGATAACTAAACGTGTAATTGTATTCCCTTCCTTTTAAAATGTATTTCTTGTACTTTCTAGAAACTCTTAACAAAATATATATATAAACAACTGGCACACTTAATGCACTTTTTTTTAATGTACATGATCATGCCAGTACTGTATTACAATGGTGGATTGTATGTCTATGCTGCTACATGCATTGGCTACACTTTTCATTCTATAAAGTCCTTTTACTATACATGTTGCACTAATGTTTTCAAGGTTAATATATATTCCTGGAAGCCCGATACTTTCAAAAATTATTTTGAAATCACATATGTTACATATATGTTTTGGACCTATGGCAGTATACACTTTTGAGGTTGTTACATATTCAAAATCGTCTATGCTGTGAATCTTTATTTATTTAAGAGGATTTTTTTTACTATTTAGTTTACTAGATCCGCGAATTATTTTAATGGAATCATTAACTTGGTGTTACAAAGAATTCTACTACAAAGCGTACTTTGTCTTTTCCCCTAAGAGTTGCAGATGCAAAGATTATTTAAAGTTTCACCAGAGGAACGAGAAAACGCATGTGTGCGCGAAGTTCAACAAAAGCTGTAATTTGTTAAAAGAAATTTATGTATAAATTTATTCTTTTCCGCTGTATAAATATTGTAAACTCTGATATTTATATAAATTTATTCTGCTGTAAATAGTGTGTGCTGTGATTCTGTGTTAAAACTCCAATTTTATACCCTGTAAGCCAATAACAATCCGACGTTTTGAACACTTCAAGTTGGTTTAACCATCGACTTGGGGCGGTCAAAATGTCGGGCTGTTACAAAACTCCATAGGATTCCAAAATAAAAATCCACCAAACCCAAGAACCAACGATGCTCTGACTGTTCTAATCCATTTTTGTCTACTGAAACAAGAAATATATTGATTGCTCTGGACTCTCTTTCAGGTTCGTATCTGTACTAAATATTTTTATTACTTGTATAATGAGTTTATATTGTTGGTAAAATGCAATTGGCATTTTGAACTTGCAGGATTTCATGAAAGGAAAACTATCACCTGGGAAAGCCACCTTACAACTATATTTCCTAACTCCTAAGGTTTTATCATTTTTGATTTGATCCAAGGTGCCTTAATTTTAGTATGCAGTTAAGTTTACTTCTCATTTCATTTCCTGCAAATTATTTCAGACTCAAATATATTTGGAAATTAGGGTGTAGATAGAGGTCCTTGGCGAAGGCTATGTGCGTTGCCAACATTTTGGATGTTGCACCATATTTTTCAGGTACTTACGGTATAAAATAATAAGGCAAAATCAAGTTACTGATAAGTATTCATCTTCAAGAATTTTAGTTTGTTTGATTTATTAAAGCTTGGATATATTATTTTGTTTCACATCTAGTATCCATTTTCAGCTTGTGATCGCTTCCCTTTTCCCAAATGTAGTTTTTCATTTTGTTGTTTGTATTTTTTTTAGTCAAATATCCACCATGACAACTGAGGGATTCATCTCTCTGATTCTGCATGTTTCTTATGCGCTCTACTACATTTGTTCTTTGACACTTTGAATTCTTCAGAAACTCAGCATACCAACAAAGACTTTCAGTCTATCATTTCAGTTGCCAAAAGAACTTAAGAAAAGTAGCATCCCTGCAAACTTCAAATGGTAATTGGAATTATAAAGCTTGCATTAATCTAAATTACATGTTTTTCTCTTGTTTCAAAATTTGTTATGATTGTAGTAAGCGTGGAAGAAAGTTTGTTGCTTGGGGTTAGCATAACTCACTACTCTTCCTAAAGAGCTGCTGCTAGTGAAGCTTTTGGACGTGGCTGGCCTGGTTTCTTCACTTTCTTGTAGCTTTCAAGGATTAAATTGCAGGTCAGTTTTGTTTATTTTATTATTTCTTTCATCTTTAATGCTTTTGAACGTGACCTGTATATGGTGGGTGTCATACCTTGTGCATCATAGACATTACACTAAAATTGTACTCAAAAGCATATCTAATTTTGCTTAATTGGCCACTTTCCTTAGGTGTGATTTTGTCCTAATTTTTCTTTTGTATAGCTCCACTTTAAATGCTTTGTTGTTTTTTCTTGCTATATATTAAGCATACATAAATCAAGTGAAATGCTATCTGTTAACCGATGACATATTTATCCCACCTATGTTGCTGAAAATATTTGTTCTTGTTATTGAGTTTGGAATGCTTTTGTACGGCTCCACTTTAAATATTTGAATCTCGGATTTAAGTTAGGTATTGTCTCTAAATTTTCACACAGTTAAATATATTTATTCTTGTTATCGAGTTTGGAACAGAGACTACATTACATACTTTCATGAGCTGACAAGACCTTTCCAACTACACTAGCAGAAAATAGAGTAGTAGACAATCTTGCGTGGAAATGGTTATCTATTTTTGTTGCTGTTTTTATGCTGCATTTTTATACTGCTGTTTAGTATATTTCACATAAAACGTAATGTTTTTATACTATTGTTTTTACACTATTTTTGTGTAATTTCTTTGCAGCTTTCCTCTTCTCAACGTTCAAAGCGTCATTGTGTTGACAATGAAGATGATGTTCATGAGCTACAAAAAACCGTTGAGGAAATGCGCTTAGAGCTCGAAAATGAGAGAGCAGAGTGGATTAGGATTGAGGCAGAGAGAGAGAGCATCAGCGAGCTAATTGCTAATGACTTGAGGAAGAGCAGGCAAGGCTTGCACAACAACAAAAAGCAGACAGAAAAAACTTTCAAGCACAGATGAAACAAGTGATGGCAATGCTTCAGAGAAATGATGAATCTGATTACGAAGATCATTCTACATCGTCATCATCATGAGTTACTCGGGTATGGTAGCTTGATATATTTTGTTAATGCTTCTTTTATGTGGTTTTTGTATGGGTATTATGAGTAAGGGTCATGTTTTTGTATGGAATACCACTAGTATTAGCTGAATAGTTTTGTTACAATCTAGTGTATGTATGAATTGATGGAGGATAGTGGATGGTATTGTTTTTTGTAAGGACTATTAGCTCTAATAACATAATATTGATGAATTAATGTCGCTCATTACATATATATATATATATAGGTGAGCGTTCAATGGCACCCCTTATTCTGCATCCCCTATTAGCATCCCTATTTTCCACCTTTCATTTATATTATTTTAAGTTGAGTGGAAGGTGAGAGAGTTAATGGAATGAGAGAGAGAGGAATTGTGTGGTGGAAAAGTGGAAGGCTAAAGGGGTGCTCACTATTTGAGGTGCCATTGAACCTAGCTCATATATATATACACAACTATTGATTCGTGGCGATGGCTGAATATATATATATACATATATATATATATATATATAACCAGAATAGAAAGGGAATACCGACGGAAATTTGGAAGCAAAACGTTTGATTTTATATACACGTCTGTAATCCCTTGCTAATTAGCGTGAAATTTGCGATGGAAACATTTTTGCTGATTTTATTATGTTATGTAAATCCGTCGGTAATTCCTTACTAAATAGCGTGAATTTGCGACGGATACATATTTGCTAATTTTGTAATGTTATATATCCGTCGGTAATCCCTTGCTAAATAGCTTGAATTTTGCGACGGATACATATTTGCTGATTTTGCTATGTTATATATATCCGTCGGTAATACGTCGGTGAAATATTTTAAAATAAAATTATAATATATCATAAAACGACGGTGAAGTGACGGTGAATCGACGTTAATTTCCATCGCAAAATTGTGCCTAAAATACCGACGTGTTTTTTAGCGACAACCTTATTCTGCTGCAAATCCGTCGCTAATAAGCCTTTAGCTACAGATTAGCGATGGATTTTTCCGCTGCAAAATCAGTGTTTTCTTGTAGTGATTGTTCTATGCCAAATTTATGTGACACATGTATAGTTAGATCCGTATTTTCGTATGATGTTGGAATGTTGCAAGTTCCTCTTTCCCCTTTTTGTTTTATAAGTTAGGCTAAAATATCGAGCCTAGCATTCTATGAAATTTTGCGAACGTACAACGGGGGCAACATTGTGGAAAACATGAAATTACATGTAATTGGCATGGTTGGCACATAAGCATGATAAGTGGCATGAAAATGGTATGATCTATATACCTAAAATTATGAACTTAATTTAGAGGGAAAGTGGGCCATGACAATAAATTGTTGATAATTTACATAAAAGGATAAATATGCAAATACAGTAAAAGACGAATATGCCTAACCCCAGGTTAGACTGAGTTACGGTATAAGGCTTCCCGGAACCGCCCGACAAATCCAGCAACCGTAACAATATAGATCTAATGTGAAAGGTTAGCGCATTGAGCCCAAAAGAACCCGAGGTTAGACTAAGTTACGGTGTAAAACTGCCCGGAACCGACCGGCACATCTAGTGACCGTAACAATACCTGTCTAATGTGTGTGGTTGGTGCTTTAATAAAGGAATTAAAGCTAAGACAAGAATGGTAGGGTTAAGTTAATTAAGGTAACACTTAACCAATACACCATGTTAACTAAACAAGTGGGTGAGGTTAAGTAAATTTAGAACACTTAACCGTTATAACTTGTTAATTAGACAAGTAGGTGAGGTTAAGTAAATTTAGAAACAGTTAACCAATATAACAAGATAAATGACTAGGGTTAAGTTAATAGGAAACACTTAACCGATCCAACATGATTAGTAAGGAGGGTCAAGTTAATAAGAAACGCTTTACAACATGACATGATGAATGAGTGGGTTAAGTTAACATGAACGGACAAAACTTAACTGTAACACCCCGTAATTCTATTAATATTAATATTCACAAATTAAAGAATAACTAATCTCAGACGTGAGAATTGTGGGAAACGGGTTGCGCCAATGTGTTCGTCTCGGAATTCTGGTTGAAATAGAGTCCGAGTTTACGTGAATTGGACTTCGTATGAAGAAGTTATGGCCATCGGAAGTTTCAGAAAATTCAAAACAGATTTCAGAAATTTAAAATTCAAAATTCAGAGTCAAACAGGCTAGGCGGGAAAATTCCCGCCCAGCACCCCAGGTCGACTGGGGAGTCGACTGGGCAGTCGAACCCCCCCTCAGGTCGACTGGGGAGTCGACTGGGCAGTCGACCTGGGTGTCAACCTATCCAGGCGGCTAGGGTTTTGACTGAGCCCAATCTTGAGCTGTTGATGTGTATTTAGGGCTGAGTTAGCAAATTAAACGGTTCAATTTAGTTCTGAGTTGATCTGACGGTCTAAATAAACCCTAAACTCTATAAATACCTAGGTAGTCTCTCACTCTAATTCACATGAAAAATAGAATAGCCACCGTCATACCGCCGCCATGGAACTCAGTCTAGCCGCCGCCAACTAAGAAGGAAGAAAGCTAATCAAATTCTAATTCTACTCAACTCTAAAGCAAATCAAGACTCTCTTTCTCTTCTAATTGTGAGTATGATGATCTTAACAAGATTATTATTAAACTAATTAGATTAAGTCATGAATGGATTATGAGTGAATGACGTGAATTGTCATATATGTTGTTGTAAACCTTATGCTATCATGTATGTTGTAAATCCTATGTTATGTGATGATGATATCCTATATGTTGTAAATCATGCTATGATGATATTGTATAGGTTGTAATTTACTATGCTAAGTTGTGATAAATCATACATGTTATAAAGTCATGATGTTATTATCTATGCTAATTAGTTCATGTTAATCAAATGTTGATAATGTTTGGGCTATGTTGATCTATATGACAAATCACATATGCAAGTTTAGATTGATCAGTAAAGATTATGAACATATGCCATGACATCTATTTAGATCTAGAATTATGACATCTAAAATTATGCTATGACATATGTGAATTCTATGTATTAGATGCTAGTTCACACCATCATTATGTTGCCTAAAACCCCATATGCAAGTTTATACATAAATTTGGGTTATGATCACATCATGTAAATTGTGACATTTAACAAGTTAACACCTTTAGATCCTTAACATGTGTAGTTTATGCAAGTTTCACCCCTATTATGATTGGATTATTTTATTTGTCTATATGTTGTGATAATTTGTCTTTTTGCTATGAGTTAGACTATTCGAGTCTAACGTATGTTCTGCGTTGAATAAGCGAACGTATAACGTGGGGGTAGGGGTAATATTAAGGATTTAATATTAAGAAGTTGGGGTGCAATTGATATGATTTTGCATGCCATGAATGGATGGCCATAATTGAGTCAATTATGGGCATCATTAAAATTGGAGTTAATTAATAATTTGAATAGGGAATTATTAAAACTGAGGTAAAAGATTATAAGTGATAATCAATGCTTAGGACACGAGGTTGGAATCGTTTGTGACGTAAACCTGCCCGGACCCGCCCGGCAAATCCAGTGGTCACAAATGTCAGCCCAATGTGAGAGGTCCTAGGCCTAAACTAAAGCATAACAGTTGTAGACACGAGGTTAGGATCTTTTATGGTGTAAGATTGCCCGGACCCGCCCGGAAAATCCAGCTACCATAAATGCCAATCTAATGTGAGAGGTCTTTATGAGGTTATGGCCCGAATGAATTAAGAAATACTTAACCAGATAAACATGTAAGGTGGGACATGGGGGTTAAGTAGGTGCCTTGGGTGGCATAAGGAATCTGGTGGGTGCCCTTAGTGGCATGTGAAATACGATTAGTAAGACTTAACCAAACACACATGTAAATGAACATGACTAAGAGGGTTAAGTGGGATGTACTAGTGGACAAGCTTAGGTGGGTAGCTTGTGGGAGCCCATTTCAACCAGTATCCCAAATGTATCTTTGTGGGCTCGACCCAAGTCGAGGACGGGACATGCATGCTAGGTTTGACTATAAAAGGCCAAAACGGGGAGCGGTGGCAACGCAAGTCCAATGGGTTTCATATGCGTGTGTGGACCCGGGCTGGTAGGTAAGTCGTTGTTGCATCGTGTAGGTATAAGCCGTGCATTCTCAAGTTGTATCGGGTTGCCACTTTAGGGGAGTGATACACCCCACTATGGGGCCAGCACGGGTATCTACGAGTAGGGAGCCGATTGAAAGTGGGTAGTGGGGTACACCTAGTGGAGATAGGGGCAGACGACACTTATGTAGTCAGCTAGGGGTACGCAAGGCTATTTATATAGTTTCTGTGTGAAGCAAGCGGGATCAACCTTTAGGGTGACTGGTGTGGTGCAGTGTAGTAATTATTCGTTAGTTGTTAGGTGTGCCTTTAACGTTATCTTTAACGTTATCTTTATCTGCTTTTCCATACCCAATAGTTCATAGACATTTCCTTGTTGTCCAGCTTATGCCTTAGTCTAGTTATTTTGATAATAGTATTGTTAGAATTATCATACTCGCCAGACTTTATGTCTGACCCCCTCCATTTCTATCCTTTTTCCCCCTCCAGGTCCTCAGGTTGGGCCCAGCTCTAGTGGAGTTTGATTAGATTATTTCATCTCTCTTTGGAAAGCTTGGACCGTTGAAGTAAAGTCCAGCTTGTTATCTTCTTTAATGGCTATTTATGTAATGGGATTATGTATTTTGTTTTTGCAAGATGGATATTGTACTTGACTCTGATTTATGGTTTTTATGATGTAACAAACATGTTTAATTTCCACTGCAATAAAATGAAGTTTTAGATTTCCATGTACTACTCATTATCTGTCTTGTTGTAATTTTTCTGTTCTATATTCACTTGAATCCTCCATGGAACCGCCCATGCATTCCCTTTGTGAGTGACATTAATGGAAGTGGGGTGTTACACGTGGTATCAGAGCTTAAGGTTACCAGAACAGATAAAAATTTTAGAAAAACTATTTTTCTATTGTATTTTTGGAAGAAGTGTTTTCAAAAACATGTTTTGATGAGTAATTTAAAGAGAAAAGTTTTTATGAAAAACATAATCCCCGATAGCCATATATCTTTATCTTTCGAATTCTCCATTTTGAATCTTTCCTTTTTCGTTTCAGCATGGCTGAAGATCTTAACCTTCCGGATGGTGTAACGATACCAGGATGGTATAGGAGATTATTAGAGGCTAGGGCCGCCGCAGGTCCAGCCAATGTTCCTCCACCACCAGTTGCACCCGCTCCTCCTCCTCCTTGCGTAGATACTTTTGCAAAGACGTGCAAGGAATTTAAGGCTATGGGTGGAAAACCTTTTCAAGGGTCAGAAAAGTTTGTGGAAGCTAGAGATTGGCTTAGGGAGGTGGAAGAATTGCTAGAAATCTTTGAAGTGAAAGAAGGGAGGAAAGATAAATTAGCAGCTTGGTTAATGAAGGGAGAGGCCTCGTTTTGGTGGGAGGTCACTAATGGGGAGCGTCCTGTTGATTCTTGGGCGGATTTCAGACGTAGGTTTGAAGCGAAGTTTCTCTCAAGGGCAGAAGAGAATCTATATATGGAAAGGTTCTTGACATTAAAGCAAGGAAGCTCATCAGTGAAAGAATATGTCAACAAATTTAATCAGTTACCAAGGTTTGGATTGGACTTAGTGAACACGCCGGAGAAGAAGGCTCTGAGGTTCGTTAATGGATTGAATGAACCGTTGCAAGGGTTGGCTATGACCCACATCCCTATGGGGGCTACCTTTGAGAAGCTAGTAGACATGGCACTCATGCACGAGGAGAAAGGCGCTAAAGCTGATAAGGCACCCGAGAAGAAAGGGGATCAGAAGAAACCACAACAGCAAAACAAGAAGGGTGGTAAAGACAATAATGGCAAGGGAAAGAAGAAATGCTTTAACTGTGGGACACCAGGCCATCTCAACAAGGATTGCCGAAAGAAAAAGAAGACTGGTTGTTTTCACTGTGGTGAAGCGGGACATCTAGTGAAGGATTGCCCAAAGAAGGGGCAGAGGGCAGGGTCTACCTTGGGAGGACAGGTGCAGACTCTTATGGCACCAGGGCAGGCAAGGGGACAAGTTCAGGCTCTCGCGGTCCCACCGCTGCAAGAACAAGGTAGAACCATTTTTATTGAAAGCTTAGTTTTTCTATTTGATCATCCTGTCCGTATCTTATTTGATTCGGGCGCATCGCATTCGTTTATCTCTACATCATTAGTTGAATCACTGCACTTAAACACCAGTTTAGTAGAGGATCCCTTAGTTGTTTCGAATCCAATTGGGGGCTCAGCTTATTTGTCCATGATGTGTTTGGATTTGAAAATTTCTATACTTAGCGTTGAGTTTAGATGTGATGCTTATGTTTTGGGCTTCACGGGCTATGGGCTAATTTTAGGAATGGATTGGTTATCCAGAAATGGGGCCGTTCTTGATTGTGAAAGGAGAGTAGTTAGGCTCATGACTCGCCTCGGTAACGCTCTCGAAATCTTTTGTAATCCCATAAATTCTGTTATGCTAAGTTATTTAGAATCGCTTTACGCGTCTGAGGAAAATCTACGATCTGTTAGAGTGGTCTGAGAATACTCGGATGTGTTTGAGGAGGTGAAGGGCTTACCTCCAAAGCGGGAGATAGATTTTCGAATATATCTTGTGGATAATGCAAAACCAGTATCTTTGCCAGTGCGCCACATGGCTCCACGTGAAAGGTGGGAACTCGATAAGCAAGTGAAGGAGTTGCTTGAGAAGGGGTTCATAAGATGAAGTATATCGGAGTGGGGTGCTCTAGTAGTATTTGCCACGAAGGCGGATGGGTCCCTTAGACTTTGTGTGGACAATAGAGAACTTAATAAACTTACTAAGAAAAACAGACACCCACTGCCGAGGATTGACGATCTCTTCGATCAGTTAGTTGGCGCCTCAGTTTTTTCGCAGTTGGACTTAACCACTGGTTTCCATCAGTTGAGAGTGGCTGAGGATAGCATAGACAAGACTGCCTTTAGGACCCCGGACGGTTTCTATGAATGGTTAGTGATGCCCTTCGGTTTGACAAACACCCCCGCTTACTTTGTTGATTTGATGAGTAGGGTGTTTAGGGAGTACCTAAGCAAATTCATGGTAGTCTTTGTAGACGACATCCTGATCTTTTCTAAGGATGAAGAAGAGCATGCCCTACATCTTAGGGAAGTGTTGGAGACCCTACGAGCGCATAATCTTAAAGCTAAATTTTCTAAGTGTCACTTCTGGAGGAAGGAAGTGCGATTCTTAGGGCACGTGGTTTCCAAGGAAGGGATAGCTGTGGATCCCGTGAAGGTGGTAGCTATCCAAGATTGGAAGGTCCTTAAAAATGCTACCGAAGTAAGAAGTTTCTTGGGGTTGGCTGGCTACTATAGGAAGTTTATCAAAGACTTCGCAAAGATATCAGCTCCATTAACACGCTTGACGAAGAAGAACCTAGTTTTCACATGGGACGTGGATTGTGATGATGCGTTCCAACGTTTGAAGAGAGCCTTGACTTCAGCCCTAGTCTTAGTATTGCCAGATGGGAGTAAGCCATTTACCGTTTATACTGACGCTTGTGGGACAGGAATAGGCGCCGTCTTAATGCAAGAGGGAAGGGTAATAGCCTATGGTGGAAGGCAGTTGAGAGCGCATGAGAAAAATTACCCTACACATGACCTAGAGTTGGCCGCTATTGTTTTCGCGCTTAAGTCTTGGCGTCATTATCTTCTTGGCGAGAAATTCGAATTATTCACTGACCACAAATCTTTAAAATACTTATTCTCTCAAAAGGACTTGAACTTAAGGCAGCAAAGGTGGATGGAGTTCTTAGCATCCTACGACTTCGAGATAGCATATACCCCTGGCAAGGGTAATGTAGTGGCAAATGCCTTAAGTAGAAAAAGATTATCCTTAAGTCCTTTGTTTGTTGAGCGGCGAAACGTAGAATTCATTTCAATGTTTGACTTTAGACCTTCCGTTGACTTTGTACCCAGTTTGCTAGCATCCTTGGAGGTCAGACCTACGCTTTTGGGATGGATTGGCGAGGCACAGCGAGACGACCCATAGTTGGTTGAGTTAGTAGAAAAGCTCAAAGGAGGGGAGTCATCAAGCCATCTCTGTAGGTATACCCTAGATGATAGGGGTTGGTTACGTAGGGACGGTAGACTTTGTGTACCAAAAGACGATGACCTAAGGAAGACCATTCTTGATGATGCACATCGTTCGAAGATGACCATTCATCCCGACGGGGACAAGATGTACATGGACATGAGACGAGTTTGCTTTTAGGCCTGCATGAAGAAAGATGTGGCTGAGTATGTCGCTAGATGCTTGGTGTGCCAACAAGTAAAAGCGGAGCAAAAGAAACCCGGTTGGTTGCTTCACCCATTGGAGGTTCCATTATGGAAGTGGGAGAGTGTCTCGATGGACTTTGTGGATGGATTACCAAGATCAAGGAAGGGTAATACGGGGATTTGGGTTATAGTAGATAGACTTACTAAGAGCGCCCATTTCATTCCCATGAAGAGTAAGAGGACTGCTCCATGGTTAGCTTTTGTGTACGTTCGAGAGATAGTTCGTTTGCACGGTGTTCCTTCTAACATAGTGAGCGACCGCGATCCTATTTTCACTAGCGAATTTTGGAGAAGCTTGCAAGAGGCGGTAGGGACTCAGTTATGTTTGAGCACCGCATATCATCCTCAGACGGACGGCCAGACCGAGGGGGTGAGTCGCATTCTAGAGGATCTTTTGAGGCTATGTATCCTAGACTTTGGGGGTACATGGGAAGAGCATCTTCCATTGGTAGAGTTCGCATATAATAACAGCTTTCAATCCAGCATTGGCATGGCACCTTTCGAAGCTCTTTATGGACGACCTTGTCGTTCACCTACATGTTGGTGGGAATCTACGGATAAGATCTTACTTGGGCCCGATATGATTAGAGAGACTTCGGAAAAGATTGACTTGATTCGAAGGAGGATGAAGACGGCACAAGACAGGCAGAAATCTTATGCGGGTAAGAGGAGGACAGATCTTGAGTTTGAAGTTGGGGACCTGGTCTTTATCAAAGTGTCTCCATTACGGAACATTGTTCGCTTTGGGTCCGTTGGGAAATTAGCACCAAGATTCGTAGGGTCGTTTCCTATTAAGGAAAGGATTGGACAGATGGCGTATAGAGTGGAGTTGCCTGAGAGACTTAGTGGTGTACACGACGTATTCCATGTGTCACATTTGAGGAAGTGCTTGCACGAGACCGCGGAAGTGGTAGAGCCGAGCTTGCTTAGAGAGGTGGAGATAGAGCGTGATGCGACGATTCGACGAGCTCCCACGCGCATTCTTGGGTCGGAGATCAAGAAGATGAGGAATCGAGAGGTCAAACTAGTCAAAGTACAATGGGGAGATGATGAGAGCAACGCTACTTGGGAGATGGAAGAAAAGATGCATTCGTTGTACCCTTTTCTTTTTGAGGGTATGTCTTTTAATTTCTCCTTTATCGCTTATCTTGTACTTATCTTGCCTTTAGAGTATCCTCTCGCTAGTATTCTTGACCTTTAGTTAGGATAATCCTATGGTTGAAACATGTGTTTGAGACATGTTATGTATGACGGATGCAAAGTGGATGCAAGTGTTTGCTAGTGGTTGCTCGTGGACGCATATACACACACTATTAGGCACTAGATCGGCTCAGTCACTTCATATTGCATATTGCATATATATGGATGTATTTAGTAAAATGGATGTATGATGATTGTATTATCATGTGGATACTGCATTCGGATGATGATTGTGCACGCATATAGAGATAATATGTAGCATTAAGGAACTTTTGCTTACATAATGGACGCATGGCACTATCATGATTTGCATTAAGGAGGTCAACTGAATCAGTGGACCGCCTGGTTTTGCATTAGATATGGACATATACACACACTGTGCATTTAAACATGAAGCATTAAAGGTCTATAAGGACAATGAATGCATGTGTTTGATGGTTGAGTAGATGGACGATTGGATGTTAGGATATACATTCTTCTTGACTTGAAGATTTCGTGGTCGAAATCCTTTAAGGAGGGGAGAATGTAACACCCCGTAATTCTATTAATATTAATATTCACAAATTAAAGAATAACTAATCTCAGACGTGAGAATTGTGGGAAACGGGTTGTGCCATTGTGTTCGTCTCGGAATTCTGGTTGAAATAGAGTCCGAGTTTGCGTGAATTGGACTTCGTATGAAGAAGTTATGGCCATCGGAAGTTTCAAAAAATTCAAAACAGATTTCAGAAATTTAAAATTCAAAATTCGGAGTCAAACAGGCTAGGCGGGAAAATTCCCGCCTAGCACCCCAGGTCGACTGGGCAGTCAAACCCCCCCCCCCCCCAGGTTGACTGGGGAGTCGACTGGGCAGTCGACCTGTCCGTCGACCTGTCCAGGCGGCTAGGGTTTTGAGTGAGCCCAATCTTGAGCTGCTGATGTGTGTTTAGGGCTGAGTTGGCAAATTAAACGGTTCAGTTTAGTTCTGAGTTGATCTGACGGTCTAAATAAACCCTAAACTCTATAAATACCTAGGTAGTCTCTCACTCTAATTCACATGAAAAGTAGAATAGCCACCGTCATACCGCTGCCATGGAACTCAGTCTAGCCGCCGCCAACTAAGAAGGAAGAAAGCTAATCAAATTCTAATTCTACTCAACTCTAAAGCAAATCAAGACTCTCTTTCTCTTCTAATTGTGAGTATGATGATCTTAACAAGATTATTATTAAACTAATTAGATTAAGTCATGAACGGATTATGAGTGAATGATGTGAATTGTCATATATGTTGTTGTAAACCTTATGCTATCATGTATGTTGTAAATCCTATGTTATGTGATGATGATATCCTATATGTTGTATATCATGCTATGATGATATTGTATAGGTTGTAATTTTCTATGCTAAGTTGTGATAAATCATACATGTTATAAAGTCATGATGTTATTATCTATGCTAATTAGTTCATGTTAGTCAAATGTTGATAATGTTTGGGCTATGTTGATCTATATGACAAATCACATATGCAAGTTTAGATTGATTAGTAAAGATTATGAACATATGCCATGACATCTATTTAGATCTAGAATTATGACATCTAAAATTATGCTATGACATATGTGAATTCTATGTATTAGATGCTAGTTCACACCATCATTATGTTGCCTAAAACCCCATATGCAAGTTTATACATAAATTTGGGTTATGATCACATCATGTAAATTGTGACATTTAACAAGTTGACACCTTTAGATCCTTAACATGTGTAGTTTATGCAAGTTTCACCCCTATTATGATTGGATTATTTTATTTGTCTATATGTTGTGATAATTTGTCTTTTTGCTATGAGTTAGACTATTCGAGTCTAACGTATGTTCTGCGTTGAATAAGCGAACGTATAACGTGGGGGTAGGGGTAATATTAAGGATTCAATATTAAGAAGTTGGGGTGCAATTGATATGATTTTGCATGCCATGAATGGATGGCCATAATTGAGTCAATTATGGGCATCATTAAAATTGGAGTTAATTAATAATTTGAATAGGGAATTATTAAAACTGAGGTAAAAGATTATAAGTGATAATCAATGCTTAGGACACGAGGTTGGACTCGTTTGTGACGTAAACCTGCCCGGACCCGCCCGACAAATCCAGTGGTCACAAATGTCAGCCCAATGTGAGAGGTCCTAGGCCTAAACTAAAGCATAACAGTTGTAAAGACACAAGGTTAGGCTCTTTTATGGTGTAAGACTGCCCGGACCCGCCCGGAAAATCCAACTGCCATAAATGCCAGTCTAATGTGAGAGGTCTTTATGAGGTTATGGCCTGAATGAATTAAGAAATACTTAACCAGATAAACATGTAAGGTGGGACATGGGGGTTAAGTAGGTGCCTTGGGTGGCATGAGGAATCTAGTGGGTGCCCTTAGTGGCATGTGAAATACGATTAGTAAGACATAACCAAACACACATGTAAATGAACATGACTAAGAGGGTTAAGTGGGATGTACTAGTGGACAAGCTTAGGTGGGTAGCTTGTGGGGGCCCATTTCAACTAGTATCCCAAACGTATCTTTGTGGGCTCGACCCAAGTCGAGGACGGGACACGCATGCTAGGTTCGACTATAAGAGGCCAAAACGGGGAGCGGTGGCAACGCAAGTCCAACGGGTTTCATATGCGTGTGTGGACCCGGGCCGGTAGGTAAGACGTTGTTGCATCGTGTAGGTATAAGCCGTGCATTCTCAAGTTGTATTGGGTTGCCACTTTAGGGGAGTGATACACCCCCACTGTGGGGCCAGCACGGGTATCTACGAGTAGGGAGCCGATCGAAAGTGGGTAGTGGGTTACACCTACTGGAGATAGGGGCAGACGTCACCTATGTAGTCAGCTAGGGGTACGCAAGGCTATTTATATAGTTTCTGTAGAAGCAAGCGGGATCAACCTTTAGGGTGACTGGTGTGGTGCAGTGTATTAATTATTCGTTAGTAGTTAGGTGTGCCTTTAACGTTATCTTTAACGTTATCTTTATCTGCTTTTCCATACCCAATAGTTCATAGACATTTCCTTGTTTTCCAGCTTATGCCTTAGTCTAGTTATTTTGATAATAGTATTGTTAGAATTATCATACTCGCCAGACTTTATGTCTGATCCCCTCCATTTCTATCCTTTTTCCCCCTCCAGGTCCTCAGGTTGGGCCCAGCTCTAGTGGAGTTTGATTGGATTGCTTCATCTCTCTTTGGAAAGATTAGACCGTTGAAGTAAAGTCCAGCTTGTTATCTTCTTTAATGGCTATTTGTGTAATGGGATTATGTATTTTGTTTTTCTAGGATGGATATTGTACTTGACTCTGATTTATTGTTTTTATGATGTAACAAACATGTTTAATTTCCGCTGCAATAAAATGAAGTTTTAGATTTCCAAGTACTACTCATTATCTGTCTTGTTGTAAATTTTCTGTTCTATATTCACTTAAAACCTCCATGGAACTACCCGGAAAATCCAGCAACCGTAACAATATAGATCTAATGTGTGAGGCTAGCGCATTGAGCCCAAAAGAACCCGAGGTTAGACTGAGTTACGGTGTAAAACTGCCCGGAACCGACCGGCACATCCAGTGACCGTAACAACACCTGTCTAATGTGAGTGGTTGGTGCTTTAATAAAAAACTAAAGCTAAGACAAGAATGGTAGGGTTAAGTTAATTAAGGTAACACTTAACCAATACACCATGTTAACTAAACAAGTGGGTGAGGTTAAGTAAATTTAGAACACTTAACCGTTATAACATGTTAATTAGACAAGTAGGTGAGGTTAAGTAAATTTAGAAACACTTAACCAATATAACAAGATGAATGACTAGGGTTAAGTTATTAGGAAACACTTAACCGATCCAACATGATAAGTAAGGAGGGTCAAGTTAATAAGAAACGCTTAACAACATGACATGATGAATGAGTGGGTTAAGTTAACATGAACAGACAAAACTTAACCATTAAATAAACATGCTTGAATCAGTGGAAGGGTTAAGTACATATTGGGTTGGTACGTAATATTAGTACATATAGGCCCACAGAACTTAACTGTTTAATAAACATGCTTGAATCGATGGGAGGGTTAAGTACATCTCGTGTAGGTGGGTAATATTAGTACATATAGGCCCACAAAACTTAACCGTTTAATAAACATGCTTGAATCGATGGAAGGGTTAAGTACATATCGGGTTGGTGGGTAATATTAGTAAATATAAGCCCACAAACTTAACCAATAGGAAAACCTAGTAACGCGGACTTATTTCGGCAGTAACCCACATAGATGTATCACGGTACCCTGAACTAGGTAGGGTGGGGCACGATTACCGGGCTGATTGTAAGCGGTCAAAGCAGCGGCAGGGGGTACGTCAATGTAGGTTCCGACGGTTTACGGGCACGCACGTACTCTGGAGTGGGATAAAGCAGTCACTGGGTACCAGTAGTTATACACTGTACATCTTGAATTGTGTCGGGTCGTTGTCATAAGGATTGATACACCTTATGGTTGTACCAGCACAGGGTATCTACACGCAAGAGTGGGCCGATTGACACAGACACATGGAACATTAATACAAGTAGGGAGCCGATCGATAGGGTAGTAAGGGTACATCTAACATGTTCATGGCAATTAGGCTGATTGAGGTGGAATCCTCACGATAGATGTATACCTGAAGGCTACCACAATTATGGGAATTGGGATCACGATATCATTTTATATAGATTACTAGTTGGGTCAATAATTAGGTGGTGCAGAGATAGATATAAAAATCAAAATAACAATGTAGTAGCGAAGCAGAGAAGGAGTAGGAGCGCATTCAGTTTACCTTGCACTTATCTTGTGTTTAGTTATCTTGTTTTTATGGTATTGTCCTATTTTCAGTTTATTCATATCATGATTCTTTATCTTGTTTGCATGCTGAAAGATCACTGGACTTACCAGACTTATGTCTGACGTAGTTTTTTTTTTGCCTCTTTTCTTCCGTTTCCCCCCCAGGTAGTCAGGGAGGGAATAGCTCAGCCTAGCTTGGACCTCTTCTCTTTCCAAGCTTGAAGATTAGTTGGTGTTTTGCTTTGGACTCTTTCTCTTCCACTACTATGGCTGGTTCATGCTTTATTGGGGAATATCATTGTTTTCATGCTTCTTTTATTCTTGGAAGTTTTTAAATCAAGACAGAAGTTCTATGTATTACATTTAAGTATGATTGAGGAATTTGTTGTAAAAGCTTGACTGAATTAAGTTGTTTATAAAATGGCTTTATTTTCCGTTGCTTTATTTGTCTGTCTTGTAATTTATCATCATCTTTTACCTATAATGCTCCACCGAAGTTAAGGCATTCCCTCTGTGAGTGACCTTAAAGGAGGCAGGGTGTTTCACTTGGTATCAGAGCTGAAGGTTGCCGGGTCAGATAAAAGATTTGAAAATTTATTTTCAAAACGATTTTAAAAGAAGCATTTTCAAAAGAAAAGTTTTGTTTTAAAGGCATATTCCCCAAAGCCATATGCACTATCTTTTTGATACTCTGTTTGAATCCTTGTTTGCTTGTTTCCTGAGTCTCCGGGGCTCCTAGCTTTCTGGGAGGTAACCTCATCGTGGCATGGTTCCGTAAGCTTGATGATACCACGACACTTGTTAAAGGGCAAACAAGCGCCCAACTACCATCTATAGCTGCAGTAGTTTCACCTATGACTAATTTTTCTTTCGAGCTTTGTAGGATTTTCCGTGCGATGGAGGCAGCTTTCAAAAGACCTGTCAACAAGTTACACAAGGATGACAAAGATGAGAATGAGGGGGTTTGGCTAAGGAGCACAACCCAAGGATGACGAACTCATGGATATAGACTTGGTTCACAAAGGAAGGGAGGGAAGAATAGTAAAACCTAAGACAAGAGGAAGTATCTTTATTATGGTATAAAGGGTCGTATAATTAAGGACAAGGGCAAGAACAAAGGACAGGATTTTCCAGAAGGCAAGTGCATGCTCTCACCGCCAGCATACCTGAGAGAGAGGTAGTAAAGCTTCAGTTGAAAAAGTCTAGTTTTTCTTTTTGATCATCCTGTTAGTACTCTTTTTGATTTTAGCGCTTCACATTCGTTTATATCTGCTTCCATAGTTTAGTCTCTACACCTTAGTACTTGTATAATAGAAGATCCCATTATTGTCTCAAATCCAATTTGTGGTTCGGCTCATTTATCTTTGGTTTGTGAGGATTTGTGATACTTATGTTTTTGGTTTCATGGGCTATGGGTTGATTCTAGGCATGGATTGGTTAGTTAGTAATTGTGAAAGGAGGGTAGTTAGACTTTCAACTTGCCTCGGGAATACCCTCGAGATTTTGAGTGATCCTAAGGGATTAGTTTGTCTTGGCTACCTAGAATCATTTAATGCATTTATCGACGATTTGCGATTCGTTAGAGTAGTCCATGAGCACGCAGGCGCTTTTGATTAGGTTAAGGGGTTTCCCCCTAAAACTCGAGATAGACTTCTGCATATACCCAGTTGACAATACAAAGCCAGTTATGCAATCAGCGATAGTTTTGGAGCAAGATTGGCGAGGATAGCCAGAGTCGGTTAAGTGCTCAATTGTTTGGTTGTTTTGCTAGTATCACCTCACATAGATCATCCAAATTCGGAGGAGGTATTCCTTGGTGCTTGTCTAATATTGGTTTAGGCCTTTGCGGCTTGTACTTGAGGGATGTCGAGTTCGACTAGAATGTTTTGCGCGAGAGATAAATAGTTGTGGTAGGTGCCCTAAGTAGGAAAAAAAATACTAACCTTAAGAGAGGTAAAAAGTACATAGCAACCTTTAGCTTTAGACCCTCAGATTTGTGACATGATGGATAAGCTAAGTAGAGGAGAGACCTCTAATCATCTTAGTATATACACTTGGTATCATGGTTAACATCTGTTTATCTTGGAAATATTGTTCGACTACATTGGATACCCTCTAGCATAGTAAGTGATCGAGTACCTATCTTTACTTGCGGGTTATGGAAATGGAGATCAAGACGCTTCGCAATCGTGAAGTTAAATTAGCTAAGGTAAAATGGAGAGAAGCTCAAGAAGATGCAACCTAGAAGATTGAAGACTCGATACGCGCATCATACCCTTATTGAGAGTATATCCTTGATTCTTCTTTTTCTGTAAAATTTATTTGCAAGCTAGTCTTTATCTTTTAAGTATATCCTCTTGGTCCTATCCTCGATCCTTAGGTAGAAGCCAATGGATGTAAACATGTGTCTGAGACATGTTATGTTTGGTGGATGCAAGTGGTTGCAAGTGTTTGCTAGTGGTTGCTCGTGGATGCATATACGCACATTAGGCGCTAGATCGGCTCAATCACTTTCATATTGCATATGCATGAGTGAACTTTTATATATATGGATTGAAACTTGGTGTGTTATCATATGGATGTTGCATTTGTATGAATGATTAAGCACTCATGTAGAAATTATAAAGTACGATTGGGAATAATTGCATACATGATGGACTCATGGCACTGACATAATTCACATTAAGGAGGTCAACTTAATCAGTAGACCGCCTGATTTTTCATTAGATAAGGACATATACACACACTCTGCATATGTTCATACGGCATTAGAAACCTTTTAAGGACAATGGATGCCTGTGATTGAATGGTTGAGTAGATGGATGTTGGATGTTAGGATATACGTTCTCCCTAACTTGAAGATTTTGGGGACGAAATCCTTTAAGGAGGGGAGAATGTAACACCCCGTATTTTCTGAGAATATTAAATTAACAAATTAAAGTATACTTAATTTTTAAGCGAAGAATTAAGGGAAACGGGTTACGCTATTGAGTTCTTCTCGGAATTCTACTTGAGATAGAGTCCAAGTTGGCATGAATCGGATACCGTATGAAGAAGATATGGACGAACGAAGTTTGGCAGAAAAACCGGAAGTCGGCCAGAATGCACTGGCGCACTTCACAAGTGCGCCAGTAAAAAAATGCACTGGCACACCTGCCAATGCGCCCATACTGATCCAGCACAGAATTCTACAGTGTTTTGTGATGATGTGTCTCCTTCTGAGTGGCCGGATAATGTGTATTTGAGCTGGGTGGTCCTGATGGACTCCTTGCTGAGTCATTAGGGCTTATGTGGTTGTTCTATCTTGTCTGGATGGTCTTGATTGGTCCTACGTTGATCTATCGGCTCTTATTAAATCAAATTTCTATATAAGCAACCTAAATCTAAACCCTAAGCCACACAAAAATATTCCTAGAGCCGTCATGCTGTCAATACTCAACCTAGGGTAGCCGCCATTCTCCTTCAACTAGAAAGCAAGATTAGAAGCTTCGAATCAAATTAAACCAAGTCTAAAATTAAAAGAACAACTAGTTTACTTCAAGGGAAAGCTATCCAGCTTCAGAGTACAGATCCCAGAAATCAAGAATTTCCTTTTCTTTGTAAGTGTAGTTATCTTTCAGATGTGAATAAATTAAAGACATTATTTGTAATGAATTATAAAATAGAATTGTACCAAGTTGTATGTGATGTTGATTCATGTCTATTCATGTCTGTTCTATCATGTATTCCTATGAACTATTGGGGCTTATCGAACCTATCATGTTATGTAGAAATTGGTGAAGGAATCTATTGATGTTGTATAGGAATTTGGGAATGAGAAACTATCATGTTATATGCAAGTTTGGCGATGCTATCATGTTATGAATACATGCAAGTTTATGGGCTAAAACATGATTATGTAAACCTATATGTTTAGATCTACAACCTTATACGTTTAGATCCATATACCTTTATGTTAACTTGATTCAACCCCTATGCAAGTTCACAACTACATGCCAAGTTTAATTTGTGTAGTTTTATGTAAATCCATATGCTTATGATTCATGTTGCGTAGATCTAGTCTATAAGTTCATAATTAAAAATATATTGTTCTATGCCAAATTTATATAACACATGTATAGTTAGATCCGTATTTTTGTATAATGTTGGAATGTTGCAAGTTCCTCTTTTTCCCCTTTTTGTTTTATAAGTTAGGCTAAAATATCGAGCCTAACATTCTATAAAATTTTGCGAACATATAACGAGGGTAACGTTGGTGAAAACGTGAAATTACATGTAATTGGCATGTTTGGCACATAAACATGATAAGTGGCATGAAAATGGTATAATCTATATACCTAAAATTATGAACTTGATTTAGAGGGAAAGTGGGCCATGACAATAAATTGTCGATAATCTACATAAAAGGATAAATATGTAAATATAGTAAAAGACGAATATGCCTAACCCGAGGTTAGATTGAGTTACGGTATAAGACTGCCCGGAACCGCCCGACAAATCCAGCAACCGTAACAATATAGATCTAATGTGAGAGGTTAGCGCATTGAGTCCAAAAGAACCCGAGGTTAGACCGAGTTACGGTGTAAAACTTCCCAAAACCGATCGGCACATCCAGTGACCTAACAATACCTGTCTAATGTGAGTGGTTGGTGCTTTAATAAAAGAATT
This sequence comes from Allium sativum, assembly GCA_030737875.1. Taxonomy (NCBI): domain Eukaryota; kingdom Viridiplantae; phylum Streptophyta; class Magnoliopsida; order Asparagales; family Amaryllidaceae; genus Allium; species Allium sativum. Next base: position 844,081,787 of record CM060926.1, read on the forward strand.
AAAGCTAAGACAGGAACGGTAGGGTTAAGTTAATTAAGGTAACACTTAACCAATACACTATGTTAACTAAACAAGTGGGTGAGGTTAAGTAAATTTAGAGCACTTAACCGTTGTAACATGTTAATTAGACAAGTGGGTGAGATTAAATAAATTTAGAAATACTTAACCAATATAACAAGATGAATGACTAGGGTTAAGTTAATAGGAAACACTTAACCTATCCAACATGATAAGTAAGGAGGGTCAAGTTAATAAGAAATGCTTAACCAACATGACATGATGATTGAGTGGGTTAAGTTAACATGAACGGACAACACTTAGCCAATATGACGTAATGTGCGGGAGGGTTAAGTACATATCGGGTTGGTGGGTAATATTAGTAAATATAGACCCACAAAACTTAACCATTAAATAAACATGCTAGAATCAGTGGAAGGGTTAAGTACATATCGGGTTGGTGGGTAATATTAGGACATATAGGCCCACAAAACTTAACTATTTAATGAACATGCTTGAATCGATGGGATGGTAAGTACATCTCATGTAGGTGGGTAATATTAGTACATATAGGCCCACAAAACTTAACCGTTTAATAAACATGCTTGAATCGATGGGAGGGTTAAGTACATCTCGTGTAGGTGGGTAATATTAGTACATACAAGCCCACAAAACTTAACTGTTTAATAAACATGCTTGAATCGATGGGAGGGTTAAGTGCATATCGGGTTGATGGGTTATATTATTAAATATAGGCCCACAATGTAACACCCCGTAATTTTATAACATTAAAATTCACAAATTAAAGTATACTTAATTTTTAGAAAAGAATTAAGTGAAATTGGTTGCATAGAGAAATATATATATATTGATATATATATATATATATATATATATTAAAAATTAAATAAATAAATATGCGAAAAAGTTCAAAACAGCGAATTGGGAGGGGAAATAACCGAACCGGCCCATTTTTGAGGTCGACCCGAGCCCTGCTGGGTCGACTAGGGGTTAATCCAGGGTGTTTGGCTGTCAACCTGTGGGCCGATTCGCTCAAATATAGATTTTGCATTTGATTGGTTCTCATGGTTCAGGGTTAATCTAATGGTCCTAAATAACTTCCTACACCTATAAATACATCCTAATGCTAACCCTAAACCTAATTAAAATAGAATAGTTACCGTCGCCATGGAAATCAATGGAGCCGCCGCCAACTAAGAAAGAAGAAAAGCAAATTCAATTCTAATTCTCTCAACCCTAAAGCAAAGCAAAACTCTCTCTTTTCTTCTCTAAATTGTGAGTATGATGATCTTAACAAGATTATTATCATTTTAATTAGGTTGAGTTATGAAGGATTATGAGTAGATGATGTGAATTATCATATATGTTGTTGTAAACCCCTTTTGCTATCATGTATATTGTAAATCCAATGTTATGTGATGATGATATCTTATATGTTGTAAATCACGCTATGATGATGTTATGTATGTTGAAAGTTTCTATGCTAAGTTGTGATGAATCATACATGTTAAAAAGGCCATGATGTTACCATCTATGCTAGTTATTCCTATTAATTAAATCATCATGTTTGGGTTATGTTGATCTATATGACAAGTCACATATGCAAGTTAGATTGATTAGAAAAGTTATGAACATATGCCAAGACATCTATTATGACATCTAGAATTATGCTATGACATATGTGATATCCTATGCTAGTTCACACCATCATTATGTTGCCTAAAAACCCCATGTGCAAGTTTATGTATAGATTTGGGCTATGATCATATCATGTAAATTGAGACATTTAACAAGTTGACACCTTTTGATCCTTAATATGTGTAGTTTATGCAAGTTTCACCCCTATTATGATTAGATTTATTTTAATTGTCTATATGTTGTGATAATTTATCTTTGTGCTAGGTGTTAGACTATACAAGTCTAGCCTATATTATGCGTTGAATAATCGAACGTATAAACGTGGAGTAGGGGTAATATTAAGGATTTAATATTAAAAAGTTGGGATGCAATTGATATGATTTTGCATGCCATAAGTGGATGGCCATAATTGAGTCAATTATGGACATCATTAAAAGTTGACTTAATTAATAATTTGAATAGGGAATTATTAAAACTGGGGTAAAAGATTTTAAGTGTTAATAAATGCTTAGGACACAAGGTTGGACTCGTTTGTGATGTAAACCTGCCCGGACCCGCCCGGCAAATCCAGTGGTCACAAATGTCAGCCCAATATAAGAGGACCTAGGCCTAAACTAAAGCATAACAGTTGTAAAGACACGAGGTTAGACTCTTTTATGGTGTAAGACTGCCCGGACCCCCCCCCCAGCAAATCCAGCTGCCATAAATGCCAGTCTAATGTGAGAGGTCTTTATGAGGTTATGGCCTGAGTGAATTAAGAAATACTTAACCAGACAAACATGTAAAGTGGGACATGGGGGTTAAGTAGGTGCCTTGGGTGGCACGAGGAATCTAGGGGGTGCCCTTAGTGGCATGTGAAATACGATTAGTAAGACTTAACCAAACACACATGTAAATGAACATGACTAAGAGGGTTAAATGGGATATACTGGTGACAAGCTTAGGTGGGTAGCTTGTGGGGGCCCATTTCGACCAGTATCCCAAACGTATCTTTGTGGGCTCGACCCAAGTCGAGGACGGGACACGCATGCTGGGTTCGACTGTAAGAGGCCAAAACGGGGAGCGGTGGCAACGCAAGTCCAACGGGTTTCGTATGCGTGTGTGGACCCGAGCGGGTAGGTAAGACGTTGTTGCATCGTGTAGGTTTAAGCCGTGCATTCTCAAGTTGTATCGGGTTGCCACTTTAGGGGAGTGATACACCCCACTGTGGGGCCACACGAGTATCTACGAGTAGGGAGCCGATCGAAAGTGGGTAGTGGGGTACACCTAGTGGATATAGGGGCAGACGGCACCTATGTAGTCAGCTAGGGGTACGTAAGGCTATTTATAAAGTTTCTGTGTGAAGCAAGTAGGATCAAACAATAGGGTGACTGGTGTGGTGCAGTGTAGTAATGTGCGGTGCAGTGTAGTAATCATTCGTTAGTAATTAGGTGTGCCTTTACCGTTATCTTTAACGTTATTTTAAACGCTATCTTTATCTTCCTAAGAGTTCATAGACATTTACTTGTCTTCCGGCTTATGCCTTAGTCTAGTTATTTTGATAATAGTATTGTTAGAATTATCATACTCGCCAGACTTTATGTCTGACCCCCTCTATTTCTATCCTTTTTCCCCCTCCAGGTCCTCAGGTTGGGCCCAGCTCTAGTGGAGTTTGATTGAATTGCTTCATCTCTCTTTGGAAAGCTTGGACCGTTGAAATAAAGTCCAACTTGTTATCTTTTTAATGGCTATTTATGTAATGGGATTATGTATTTTGTTTTTATGAAGGTGGATATTGTACTTGGTTATGATCTATGGTTTTATGATGTAACAAACATGTTTAATTTCCGCTGCAATAAAATGAAGTTTTAGATTTCCAAGTACTATTTACTATCTGTCTTGTTGTATTTTTTTCTGTTCTATATTCACTTATAACCTCCATGGAAGTTAATGCATTCCCTTCGTGAGTGACATTAATGGACGTGGGGTGTTACACGTGGTATTAGAGCTTAAGGTTACCAGAACAGATAAAAATACTTTAGAAAAATAGTTATTTTTGGAAGAAGTGCTTTCAAAAACATGTTTTAATGAGAAATTTAAAGAGAAAAGTTTTTAAGAAAAAAAAAACATAATCCCCAATATCCCATATCTTTATCTTTCGAATTCTACATTCTGAATCTTTCCTTTTTCGTTTCAGCATGGCTGAAGATCTTAATCTACCCGACGGTGTAACGATACCAGGATGGTATAGGAGGTTATTAGAGGCTAGGGCCGCTGCAGGTCCAGCCAATGTTCCTCCACCACCAGTTGCACCCGTTCCCCCTCCTCCTCCTCGCGTAGATACTTTTGCAAAGACGTGCAAGGAATTCAAGGCTATGGGTGGAAAAACCTTTCAAGGGTCAGAAACGTTTGTGGAAGTTAGAGATTGGCTTAAGGAGGTGGAAGAATTGCTAGAAATCTTTGAAGTAGAAGAAGGGAAGAGAGTTCGTTTAGCAGCATGGTTGATGAAGGGAGAGGCCTCGTTTTGGTGGGAGGTCACTAATAGGGAGCGTCCTGTTGACTCTTGGGCGGATTTCAGACGTAGGTTCGAGGCGAAGTTTCTCTCAAGGGAGGAAGAAAATCTATATATGGAAAGGTTCTTGACATTGAAGCAAGGAAGCTCATCAGTGAAAGAATATGTCAATAAATTTAATCAGTTAGCAAGGTTTGGCTTGGACTTAGTGAACACGTCGGAGAAGAAGGCGCTGAGGTTCATGAATGGCTTGAATGAACCATTGCAAGGGTTGGCTATGACCCACATCCCTATGGGGGCCACCTTTGAGAAGTTAGTAGAAATGGCGCTTATGCATGAGGAGAAAAGCGCTAAAGCGTATAAGACACCCGAGAAGAAGGGGGATCAGAAGAAACCACAACAGCAAAACAAGAAGGGTGGTAAAGACAATAACGGCAAGGGAAAGAAGAAATGTTTTAACTGTGGGACACCAGGCCATCTCAGCAAGGATTGCCGAAAGAAAAAGAAGACAGGCTGTTTTCATTGTGGCGATGCGGGACATTTAGTGAAGGACTGCCCAAAGAAGGGGCAGAGGGAAGGAGCTACCTCGGGAGGACAGGTGCAGGCTCTTATGCCACCAGAGCAGGCAAGGGGACAAGTTCAGGCTCTCGCGGTCCCACCGCTGCAAGAACGAGGTAGAACCATTTCTGTTGAAAGCTTAATTTTTCTGTTTGATCATCCTGTCCATACCTTATTCGATTCGGGCGCATCACATTCGTTTATCTCTACATCATTAGTTGAATCACTGCACTTAAACACCAGTTTAGTAGAGGATCCCTTAATTGTTTCGAATCCAATTGGGGGCTCAGCTTATTTGTCTATGATGTGTTTGGATTTGAAAATTTCCATACTTAGCGTTGAATTTAGATGTGATGCTTATGTGTTGGGCTTCACGGGCTATGGGCTAATTTTAGGAACGGATTGGTTATCCAGAAATGGGGCCGTTCTTGATTGTGAAAGGAGAGTAGTTAGGCTCGTGACTCGCCTTGGCAACACTCTTGAAATCTTTTGTAATCCCATAAATTCGGTTATGCTAAGTTATCTAGAATCGCTCGACGCGTCTGAGGAAAATCTACGATCTGTTAGAGTGGTCCGAGAATACTCGGATGTGTTTGAGGAGGTGAAGGGCTTGCCTCCGAAGCGGGAGATAGATTTTCGAATATATCTTGTGGATAATGCGAAACCAGTATCTTTGCCAGTACGCCACATGGCTCCACGTGAAAGGAGGGAACTCGGTATGCAAGTGAAGGAGTTGCTTGAGAAGGGGTTCATAAGACGAAGTATATCGGAGTGGGGTGCTCCAGTAGTATTTGCCACGAAGGCGGATGGGTCCCTTAGACTGTGTCTGGACTATAGAGAACTTAATAAACTTACTAAGAAGAACAGACACCCACTGCCGAGGATTGACGATCTCTTCGATTAGTTATTTGGCGCCTCAGTGTTTTCGCAGTTGGACTTAGCCACTGGGTTCCATCAGTTGAGAGTGGCTGAGGATAGCATAGACAAGACTGCCTTTAGGACTCCGGAAGGTTTCTATGAATGGCTAGTGATGCCCTTCGGTTTGACAAACGCCCCAGCATATTTTGTTGATTTGATGAGTAGGGTGTTTAGGGAGTACCTTAACAAATTCGTGGTAGTCTTTGTAGATGACATCTTGATCTTTTCTAAGGATGAAGAAGAGCATGCCCTACATCTTAGGGAAGTGTTGGAGACCCTACGAGCGCATAGTCTTAAGGCTAAATTTTCTAAGTGTCACTTCTGGAGGAAGGAAGTACGGTTCTTGGGGCACGTGGTTTCCAAAGAAGGGATAGCTGTAGATCCCGCGAAGGTGGTGGCCATCCAAGATTGGAAGGTTCCTAAAAATGCTACCGAAGTGAGAAGTTTCTTGGGGTTGGCTGGCTACTATAGGAAGTTTATCAAAGACTTCGCAAAGATATCATCTCCATTGACACGCTTGACGAAGAAGAACCTAGTTTTCACATGGGACGTAGATTGTGATGATGCGTTCCAACGTTTGAAGAGAGCTTTGACTTCAGCCCCAGTCTTAGTATTGCCAGACGGGAGTAAGCCGTTTACCGTTTATACTGACGCTTGTGGGACAGGACTAGGCGCGGTCTTAATGCAAGAGGGTAGGGTAATAGCCTATGGTGGAAGGCAGTTGAGAGCGCATGAGAAAAATTATCCTACACATGACCTAGAATTGGCCGCTATTGTTTTCGCGCTTAAGTCTTGGCTTCATTATCTTCTTGGCGAGAAATTCGAATTATTCACTGACCACAAGTCTTTAAAATACCTATTCTCTCAAAAGGACTTGAACTTAAGGCAGCAAAGGTGGATGGAGTTCTTAGCGTCCTAAGACTTCGAAATAGCCTATACCCCTGGCAAGGGTAACGTGGTGGCAGACGCCTTAAGTAGAAAAAGATTATCCTTAAGTCCTTTGTTTGTTGAGCGGTAAAGTTTAGAATTCATTTTGATGTTTGACTTTAGACCTTCCGTTGACTTCGTACCCGGTTTGCTAGCATCCTTGGAGGTCAGACCTACGCTTTTGGGACGGATTGGCCAGGCACAGCGAGACGACCCACAGTTAGTTGAGTTAGTAGAAAAGCTCAAAGGAGGGGAGTCATCAAGCTATCTCCGTAGGTATACCCTAGATGATAAGGGTTGGTTACTTAGGGACGGTAGACTTTGTGTACCAAAAGACAATGACCTAAGGAAGACTATTCTTGACGAAGCACATCGTTCGAAGATGACCATTCATCCCGGCGGGGACAAGATGTACAAAGACATGAAGAGAGTTTACTTTTGGACAGGCATGAAGAAAGACGTGGCCGAGTATGTCGCTAGATGATTGGTATGCCAACAAGTAAAAGCGGAGCAAAAGAAACCCGGTGGGTTGCTTCACCCATTGGAGGTTCCACTATGGAAATGGGAAAGCATCTCGATGGATTTTGTGGATGGATTACCGCGATCGAAGAAGGGTAATACGGGAATTTGGGTTATAGTAGATAGACTTACTAAGAGCGCCCATTTTATTCTCGTAAAGAGTAAGAGGACTGCTCCATGGTTAGCTTTTGTATACGTTCGAGAGATAGTTCGTTTGCACGGTGTTCCTTCTAGCATAGTGAGCGACCGCGATCCTATTTTCACTAGCGAATTTCGGAGAAGCTTACAAGAGGCGATAGGGACTCAGTTATGTTTAAGCACCGCATATCATCCTCAGACGGACGGCCAGACTGAGAGGGTGAATCGCATTTTAGAGGATCTGTTGAGACTATGTATCTTAGACTTTGGGGGTACATGGGAAGAGCATCTTCCATTGGTTGAGTTCGCATATAATAATAGCTTTCAGTCCAGCATTGGTATGGCACCATTCGAAGCTCTTTATGGACGACCTTGTCGTTCACCTACATGTTGGTGGGAATCTACGGATAAGATCTTACTTGGGCCCGATATGATTAGGGAGACTTCAGAGAAGATCGACTTGATTCGAAGGAGGATGAAAGCAGCGCAAGATAGGCAGAAATCTTATGCGGATAAGAGGAGGACAGATCTCGAGTTTGAAGCTGGGGACATGGTCTTTGTCAAAGTGTCTCCATTACGAAACGTTGTTCGCTTTGGGTCCATTGGGAAATTAGCACCAAGGTTTGTAGGGTCGTTTCCTATTAAGGAGAGGATTGGACTGATGGCGTATAGAGTGGAGTTGCCCGAGAGACTTAGTGGTGTACATGACGTATTCCATGTGTCACATTTGAGGAAGTGCTTGCACGAGACCGCGGAAGTGGTAGAGCCGAGCTTGCTTAGAGAGGTGGAGATCGAGCGTGATACGACAATTCGACGAGCTCCTACGCGCATTCTTGGGTCAGAGATCAAGAGGTTGAGGAATCGAGAGGTCAGACTAGTCAAAGTGCAATGGGGAGATGATGAGAGCAACGCTACTTGGCAGACGGAAGAGAAGATGCGTTCACGATACCCTTTTCTTTTTGAGGGTATGTCCTTTAATTTCTCCTTTATCGCTTAGCTTGTACTTATCTTATCTTTAGTATATCCTCTCGCTACTATCTTTGACCTTTAGTTAGGATAATCCTATGGTTGAAACATGTGTTTGAGACATGTAATGTATGGTGGATGCAAAGTGGTTGCAAGTGTTTGCTAGTGGTTGCTCGTGGATGCATATACACACACTATTAGGCACCAGATCGGCTCAGTCACTTCATATTGCATATTGCATATATATGGATGTATCTAGTAAAATGGATGTATAATGGTTGTATTATCATATAGTTGCTGCATTCGGGTGGATGGTTGTGCACGCATATAGAATTAATATGTATCATTAGGAATCTTTTGCATACATATTGGACGCATGGCACAATCATTAATTGCACTAAGGAGGTCGACTAAATCAGTAGACCGCCTAATTTTGCATTAGATATGGACATATACACACAGTGCATATAAACATTAAAGCATTAGAAGTCTTTTAAGGACAATGGATGTTGGTGTTTGATGGTTGAGTAGATGGACAATTAGATGGTAGGATATACATTCTTCTTGACTTGGATATTTCGAGGACGAAATCCTTTAAGGAGGGGAGAATGTAACACCCCGTAATTTTATAACATTAAAATTCACAAATTAAAGTATACTTAATTTTTAGAAAAGAATTAAGTCAAATGGGTTGTGCAGAGAAATATATATATATATATAAATTTAAAATTAAATATATAAATATGCGAAAAAGTTCAAAACAGCGAATTGGGAGGGGAAATAACCGAACCGGCCCATTTTTGAGCTCGACCCGAGCCTTGCTGGGTCGACTAGGGGTTAATCCAGGGTGTTCGGCTGTCAACCCGTGGACCGATACGCTCAAATGCAGATTTTGCATATGATTGGTTCTCATGGTTCAGGGTTAATCTAATGGTCCTAAATAACTTCCTACACCTATAAATACATCCTAATGCTAACCCTAAACCTAATTAAAATAGAATAGTTACCATCGCCATGGAAATCAATGGAGCCGCCGCCAACTAAGAAAGAAGAAAAGCATATTCAATTCTAATTCTCTCAACCCTAAAGCAAAGCAAAACTCTCTCTTTTCTTCTCTAAATTGTGAGTATGATGATCTTAACAAGATTATTATCATTTTAATTAGGTTGAGTTATGAATGGATTATGAGCAGATGTTGTGAATTATCATATATGTTGTTGTAAACCCCTTTTGCTATCATGTATATTGTAAATCCAATGTTATGTGATGATGATATCTTATATGTTGTAAATCACGCTATGATGATGTTATGTATGTTGAAAGTTTCTATGCTAAGTTGTGATGAATCATACATGTTAAAAAGGCCATGATGTTACCATCTATGCTAGTTAGTTCATATTAATTAAATCATCATGTTTGGGTTATGTTGATCTATATGACAAGTCACATATGCAAGTTAGATTGATTAGAAAAGTTATGAACATATGCCAAGACATCTATTATGACATCTAGAATTATGCTATGACATATGTGATATCCTATGCTAGTTCACACCATCATTATGTTGCCTAAAAACCCCATATGCAAGTTTATGTATAGATTTGGGCTATGATCATATCATGTAAATTGAGACATTTAACAAGTTAACACCTTTTGATCCTTAACATGTGTAGTTTATGCAAGTTTCACCCCTATTATGATTAGATTTATTTTAATTGTCTATATGTTGTGATAATTTATCTTTGTGCTAGGTGTTAGACTATACAAGTCTAGCCTATATTATGCATTGAATAAGCGAACGTATAAACGTGGGGTAGGGGTAATATTAAGGATTTAACATTAAAAAGTTGGGGTGCAATTGATATGATTTTGCATGCCATAAGTGGATGGCCATAATTGAGTCAATTATGGACATCATTAAAAGTTGACTTAATTAATAATTTGAATAGGGAATTATTAAAAATGGGGTAAAAGATTTTAAGTGTTAATCAATGCTTAGGACACGAGGTTGGACTCATTTGTGACGTAAACCTACCCGGACCCGCCCGGCAAATCCAGTGGTCACAAATGTCAGCCCAATGTGAGAGGTCCTAGGCCTAAACTAAAGCATAACAGTTGCAAAGACACGAGGTTAGACTCTTTTATGGTGTAAGACTGCCCGGACCCGCCCGGCAAATCCAGCTGCCATAAATGCCAGTCTAATGTGAGAGGTCTTTATGAGGTTATGGCCTGAATGAATTAAGAAATACTTAACCAGATAAACATGTAAAGTGGGACATGGGGGTTAAGTAGTTTCCTTGGGTGGCACGAGGAATCTAGGAGGTGCCCTTAGTGGCATTTGAAATACGATTAGTAAGACTTAACCAAACACACATGTAAATGAACATGACTAAGAGGGTTAAGTGGGATATACTAGTGACAAGCTTAGGTGGGTAGCTTGTGGGGGCCCCATTTCGACCAGTATCCCAAACGTATCTTTGTGGGCTCGACCCAAGTCGAGGACGGGACACGCATGCTGGGTTCGACTGTAAGAGGCCAAAACGGGGAGCGGTGGCAACGCAAGTCCAACGGGTTTCGTATGCGTGTGTGGACCCGAGCTGGTAGGTAAGACGTTGTTGCATCGTGTAGGTATAAGTCGTGCATTCTCAATTTGTATCGGTTTGCCACTTTAGGGGAGTGATACACCCCACTGTGGGGCCAGCACGGGTATCTACGAGTATGGAGCCGATCGAAAGTGGGTAGCGGGGTACACCTAGTGGAGATAGGGGAAGACGACACCTATGTAGTCAGCTACGGGTACGTAAGGCTATTTATAAAGTTTCTGTGTGAAGCAAGTGGGATCAAACAATAGGGTGAATGGTGTGGTGCAGTGTAGTAATGTGCGGTGCAGTGTAGTAATCATTCGTGAGTAATTAGGTGTGCCTTTACCGTTATCTTTAACGTTATCTTAAACGCTATCTTTATCTTCCTAAGAGTTCATAGACATTTACTTGTCTTCCAGCTTATGCCTTAGTCTAGTTATTTTGATAATAGTATTGTTAGAATTATCATACTCGCCAGAATTTATGTCTGACCCCCTCTATTTCTATCCTTTTCCCCCTCCAGGTCCTCAGGTTGGGCCCAGCTCTAGTGGAGTTTGATTGAATTGCTTCATCTCTCTTTGGAAAGCTTGGACCGTTGAAGTAAAGTCCAGCTTGTTATCTTTTTAATGGCTATTTATGTAATGGGATTATGTATTTTGTTTTTATGAAGATGGATATTGTACTTGGTTATGATCTATGGTTTTATGATGTAACAAATATGTTTAATTTCCGCTGCAATAAAATGAAGTTTTAGATTTCCAAGTACTATTTACTATATGTCTTGTTGTAATTTTTCTGTTCTATATTCACTTATAACCTCCATGGAAGTTAATGCATTCCCTTCGTGAGCGACATTAATGGACGTGAGGTGTTACACACAAACTTAACCAATAGGAAACCCTAGTAACGGGGACCCATTTCAGCAGTAACCCACATAGATGTATCACGGTACCTTGAACTAGGCAGGGTGGAGCACGATTACTGGGCTGATTGTAAGCGGTCAAAGCAGCGACAGGAGGTACGTCAGTGTAGGTTCCGATGGTTTACGGGCGTGCACGTACTCCGGAGTGGGAAAAAGCAGGCACTGGGTACAAGTGTTTATACACTGTGCATCTTGAATCATGTCGGGTTGCTATCATAAGGATTGATACACCTTATGGTGGGACCAGCACAGGGTATCTACACGCAAGAAAGGGCTGATTGACACAGACACAAGGAACATTAATACAAGTAGGGAGCCGATCGATAGGGTAGTAAGGGTACATCTAACATGTTCATGGCAATTAGGCTGATTGAGGTGGAATCCTCACGATATATGTACACCTGAAGGCTACCACAATTACGGGGATTGGGATCACGTTATCATTTTATACAGATTACTAGTTGGGTCAATAGTCAGGTGGTGCAGAGATAGATATAAAAATCAGAATAACAAGCTAGTAGCGAAATTACTAGTTGGGTTAATAGTCAGGTGGTGCAGAGATAGATATAAAAATCAGAATAATCAAGACAGAAGTTCTATGTATTACATTTAAGTATGATTGAGAAAATTATTGTAAAAGCTTGACTGAATTAAGTTGTTTATAAAATGACTTTATTTTCCGCTGATTTATTTGTCTGTCTTATAATTTTTCTGCATCTTTTACCTATAATGCTCCACCGAAGTTAAGGCATTCCCTCTGTGAGTGACCTTAACGGAGGCGGGGTGTTTCATGTACTTTGATCATCAACCACAAGTCTCTGCTTTTCAGTAGAATCCTTGATCATTTGCATCTCAGCATGCCACAGAGGCGATTCACACCATGCAACTGATGTCTATAAATAACACAGAATGAAATCCAATGTTAGACACACATCCAATTACAAGTTCGTTCTGGGTCTGAACGAAAAAGGAGGCACCTTATTCCTCGTCCCATATGTCCAATACAGGAGAGAGGTCCTCGCATATCCAATCGATCTCCAAGTACGTCTGGACGATCACCACTTATTACCTCGTCTTGGGTGTATAGCCCAATCAAGACATCAGTAATCATCCAAACGATGTGAAGACCTCCGGTCTTCAACCACCGTCTTCATCGTCGACTTATCGTCGATCCAGTTATTCAGAATGGGATAAACCCGGTCTTTCTGAATAACTCACGTATTTTATAAACAAGTGCTATAAAAACACAACATACGCCTCATTCCGTTTCTGAATATTCTTTTATTTAAATATTCATATCCCTTGGGAAAGGTTCCCATTAATTTTATCAAAGATAAATTCTTTAAATTTATTCCTTAATCTTCCTTTGGATATCAATTCAAACCAAATTAAGGTTTATCCAAACTAGTTGGGATTAGCGCACCTTATCGAAGTAATCATTTGTTTAATTTCCCAATCCAAGCTTATTCATCCCATGGAGCAAAACTGGTTATACTCCATATCTAACACCACGGTGTTGTCTGTAAATTTAATTACAATTTCACAATCATATCTAATTAAAGATTTAACTATCGCTTGGGCAAAATGGTGATACTCCATTCTCGACCAGTTCCCAAATTTGATAACTTTACTTATCAGATTCACATTTAAGTCTAATTAAAGATTCATTAAAACTCTAATTCGGTTTTAATCTCCAAAAATCATTACTTTATAATTTTTCAAAGTTAATAAATTAATCTTACCTTTAACTGGGTTAAAGAACTAATGTCATTTAAAACATAGCTCATGATAAAACCAAAATCACATTCCACTAACAAAGGAATCTTCACGGAAAACAGATCAATATATATATATATAATCGACATAAACTTCCATATCCAACTGATAATATAAATGGAATAACGGCAAAGCCTTTTAAATTCCATATATAGTAATAGTCTTCCTCCACGGAAGTTCACTTCAATTATTACCAAATCGAATTCCATTCCATTCCAATTTATTTTATTAAATTGGAAACTTTTCTTTGGAAAATTTCCCTTAAATCTTAATTAAAAGATTTATAAATTCACAAATCGGGTTAAAGAACGAGTATGTTAAAAACACAGTTCACGATAAACCCGACACACATTCCCTTTTATTCCAATCAGCAAATGTAACTGGAAACTCTAATAATCTTAATTAAAAGATTTATTCCTTTCAAACGGGGTTTAAGAACAGTGTTACTGAAGACACCGTTCACGACAAACCCAAAATCCAATTTCAATTCCAATTAAATATTAAATAATTGGTAAACTTCATTAAATCTTAATTAAAAGATTTAATCTTTTCTCAACTGGGTTTAAGAACAGTGTTAATGAGGACACCATTCACGACAAACCCAAAATCCAATTCTTTTATTCAGTTCCAATTAAATATTAATTAGTTGGAAAATTTCTCTAAATCTTAATAAAAAGATTTTATTCTTTCCTCAACTGGGTTTAAGAACAGTGTTACTGAAGTCACCACTCACGACAAACCCAAATCCAATTCAATATTAAATACAAGGCTCTAAATAGAAATTATATTGGCTTATATTCTATACCAAATTCTGAAATCAACAAATATCATATTGGGAATAACGATATATATATATATATCTTCCAAATTCCTCCTCAATATCTGTATAATCACGAAATCCAATATCGAAATATTCCGATGATAATTTTGATTCAAATCCATTCCAATTCATATATTGGAAATTCTGGTTATTTTTAAAACCATTTCAAATCCAATTTATTTATTTAAAAATATTGGATTTACAATTCTAGTTCATAACTAGTTCATTTCGATAAAAATATATTTTTATCTTTTCAAATATGGAATTTTTCATCCCAATTCTTTCCAAATCATATATTACGATTTTACACAAATTATTAATATTTTTAATAATTTTATCAAGGCTTGTACAGTCGATTTCCAAAAACGGTCATCAAACCGCACTTGTAGTGACCTTTTCCAAATTTGATTTGGATATAATTCCAAATCCAACCGTTAGATTTGAAATCTCTTATATTCGTTGGAAAGCATTTTTCGATACGAACCGAACGGTTCCGGTTTTAGGAGATTCTAACGGTCGGATCTCTCGTAATGTCAATTCGAACTCAATGGTCGAAATTTGTGAACTGCCGCGGCGTGGCACGTTCTATTCAGGCCATTAATTATATATATAATATATATTTCGTCGATTTCCATTTAAAACGTTTTTTATAAATCGTTTTAAATTCATTTTCAAAACAATTTCAACTTCATATTCAATTTTAAATCAAAATTGAATATTCCATATCATTAATATATAAGTGATAATATTTTCAAAACATTAGATTTTGAAATCACTTCCTTTTCAATATTCATTAAAAATGAATAAAATCGATATAAATATCGTTCACGTCAAAATGGCTTTAATTTAATCAACACGGTTTTATATATTTAAATATTTTCGTGTCCATCCCAAATCGGACATCAAAATCATATTTTGATCCATTACTGAATATTATTTTAAAATATTAGTTATTTTAAAATATTTATTACTCATCATTTTTAAATATTCTTTAATTTAAAACATTCATTCTTTCCGAATTGGAATGAGACATAGTCAATTACCATATAATTTTATTTATATGGATTTCATACACATAAGCACATAACAATAATCAAACACAATCAACCATCATTCAGAGTGCATTACACAACTGCATAAGCGTTAAATATAAATAATTAACGCTTACAACTGTCTGTCAACCCATCGATTGACATACAACTAAATATTGGGATTAGTGTATGTCCAGTATCATCCTAATACCCATGTGGGGTTTTCAAACAACAAATACTAATTATTATTTGTGCAGTTGAGCGATGTGTAAAATTTATCGTCCCAATCAATATCAGTCAAATATGTGTACATAAACAAATCGTCCGATTTGTAAATGAATATTTATTTTATTCGTATACACGTTAAAAATTATATTTTTAACAATAAAATATTTATTTCAACTCATGAATATTTTATACAGTTCATTTATACAATAAAAGTGATATTTTTATTGTTCTAATATTTTTAGAAAATTTCGGCAGCATAACAGTGCGATACTCGAACCGGAATAAGGTCTAGCCTTATCCCTCGCCTAATAATGGCTCGCGCCATGTACATACCAATTCTAATCAATTCATTTCATTTCCTAAACCAAATTCAACCAAATAATCCAATCAACCAAACAAACATGGTTTCAAACAAAGGTGTCGGGTGCTATTAAGCATCGTCTGCATCCTAGTATATATATCTAACTAGAAAATAAATTAAAGTGAGAAGTTCTCACCTTTGGGATCCACTCCTCTATTCTATATTTCTGAATAGTTCAGATTTGGATTTGTTTTCCACCAGTTCCATCGCAATCTATTTCACACGATTTTTATATTGAAAATCACATTTTTATTCTGTTACTACATAAATAAAAATCACATTTTTATTCTAACGTTATATATATAAAAATCATATTTTACTTCGCTACATGATAATAAAAATCACATTTTTAAACCGTTATTATATTATAAAAATCATATTTTAAACATGTTTTCATATAATAAAAATTATAATTTCGTATGCTTTTCATATAATAAAAAATATATTTTTATATGCTTTTCATATAATAAAAATTATAACTTTATATGCTTTTCATATAATAAAAATTATATTTTTATATGCTTTTCATATAATAAAATTTATATTTTATTTACATAAAAACCATAGCTTTATTTACATAAAAATCCTAACTTTATTTACATAAAATTAATTACATTAAGTAAATAAAGAAAAATAAATAAAACTCACAAGATTTCGATCGTCGGAGAATCGAAGGAGGAGAAGGATCGAAGAGGTGGCGCCTGGGTAGGGGATGGCGACGCAAGCTAGTGGGAGGCGGCATTTTGGCCGGCGGCGGGCCCACAGGGGAGGCGGCTAGGGTTTCATTCGGATTTAGGTGCTTGGGATTTGAAGTAGGGAGAGAGGGAGTAAAGAGGAGAGAGAAGGGAGGAGGGGGTCTCGCCGAAGGCACGGCGGCTAAGGGAGGCGACGGCAGCCGGATTGGCGGCGGCGAGGGCTGGGCGACGTGCGATTTGTTTCTGTTTTTCTGTTTCTTCCTTTGAACGATGGGCTGAAGAGAGAAAGGGGTTGACCCCCTTTTTATTTAATTTAATTTTATAATTAATTATTCCAAA
Organism: Allium sativum; assembly: GCA_030737875.1. Lineage (NCBI taxonomy): Eukaryota > Viridiplantae > Streptophyta > Magnoliopsida > Asparagales > Amaryllidaceae > Allium > Allium sativum. The sequence goes on from CM060926.1 coordinate 844,098,714, forward strand.
AAGTTACTTTTTCTTTCGAACTCCAAATCAAACCCAACGACTGTCGCTCCCAGCTAATTACTCTCATTCTGAACACAATGGGATATGTATCGTAACCCAATTCGGCCGTTACGATCAGTTTTCACTAAATTTAAAATATTAATCATTATATTTTAAATTCAAATGCACATTTTAATTTACCAGGGCCACATACAGACTCCAAAAATTCCAAAAAAAATAAATCTATCTATTTTTTGATGATATGGTCCTAACAAAACTAATTTCAACTAATTTGGAGACCGTTTGAAAAACGGTCATTTTCTAGTCGATTAAATTCAAACTGAATTGACCAAACACGTTTAAATTCAACACACTCACATACTGATTCCAAAAACTATGAAAATTGGAATCCAGCAATAATTTAACATTCTGGATCCAACAAAAGTTGTCTCGTGGAAAACGGAGGTCGTTTGCAAAATCGCTATTTTTAAGGGTTTTATATATATTGAATTCCATAACGACTATTCTGAATTTTCAACTGGACATAACTGTTTATTCCCGTTATGAAATCTGGATTTTTCACATTCGTTGGAAAGATATTTTCAAACAGATTCAAATATTTCATGTTTTACCAAAATCCGGTTTTTTTTGAATCCTATACATTCATTTGAAATCGAATTTCCAAACTACCATGCCATTTTCAATTCCTTTTATAATTAAAACAAATATTTATATTCTAACTTCGATTTAAATAAATACATACGTTCTAATTCTATTCAAAATAAATTTCTAGTCGCTATTATTTAAAATGAATCATTTTAAATATTCAAAATTCATTAAAATTGCCAAAATAAAAAATTTAAATTGGTTCTGATTTTCCGGGTTGTTACAATCCCCCCCACTTAAAATATTTTCGTCCTCGAAAAGGAACGGAGCTAAAAGTTGTTTAACTAATCAACTCAACTTTCATTCTGGCTTTCATTCTTCAACTTTTCAGTTTCTAAGAATTTTCCATTTTTTCAAAAATTTAGCTAACACCCTAAATTTTTGAAAAATTTCGCCATAACCTCCTTTGTACGGGGAGGCATTTAAAACCTCAACTAGCCACGCTGGGCCCTCACCGTCCAAAAAGAAAAAGAAAAAGCCAAGTGGCTACCCAATCGGCTCATAAAATCATCCAAACCCAATAAATTTGTAAACACGTACCTATTTGTCGGGCATACAATTTTATTCCTCTTCTCTAGCCTCCTTGCTATGACCTGTTCAATGTTTATATATGTATAAGCATGCAATTGCAATCAATTTTCAATTCAGTTCAACATTTGACTCAAATTAGCTTAGTGGTTCAAAATTTTAATTAACCAAACTAATAATCAAACAACACAATCAACAATCAATAAGTTGATTATCGTTTCAAACACATAACTTTTATATATATAAAAATCCATTTTTGATGCTAAGTCACAAAAAATAAATCTTATCTAATTTTGGTTCTCACACCAGTCAATTGGAAATATATAAATATCACACCTTCGATGCTCGAAAATAAATGCTGATGATGCTGCAGCGATCATCAGAATCCTGTCCGTGCGACCAGAGTGTGGTTCTCTATCTATCCAGTATATTAAAACTTCGAATATACGTTCATGACGCATATATGCAAAATCTCATATACTCGATTGTCCAAAATAAAATAAAATAATATGCTCAAAAACGTATAATTAGATTAAATTTTCAAAATAAAATTGGTTTTCATTTTTATTTTAAAAATAACACTCTTCAGACTCATTCTAGGATACTACTGATCCCATCTCTAACGAGTCATTCTCATTGGATATTACTAATCCAATCACTGATGAATTCTTTCGTCTGGTTCTAATGTGTCTTGTACTCGAGCTCTATAAACCAAAGATCCAATACCAAACTGTAACGACCCGAACTTCCCCGGTCTCTGAAGAGAAGAGAAAGAACAGATTGTCTGAGAACACGAGAAATCAGAACACAAACAGAAGAACATTTCATTGTTTATTACAATAATTTACATCAGAGTGCAAGAATATACAGGGTATGAATAAATATTACACATTTGATAAATATCAGAGATTTACAATTTACAATGCAGCGGAAAATAATTCAACTGAAAGAGATACACGGATACAAAGCTTTCTGAATACCATTCCAGGTATAAACCAGGATCCTGTAAATATAAATCTGCAAAACCAAAACTACTCGTTACCCGTGTGGAAAATAGGGGCACCTAACTTTAGGTTAAAACAATAAACTCCAGGTCAGTCATGTGACTGGTGTGAGACCTAAAACAGTTATTTTAAGCTTTACCTTAAAATGGAGTAAATCAAGGGATCATGCCGTATAAGACGGAACAGGTTTCCTCCCAAGAATTCCAGTGCATATAACAAAACAGCGCAATGCTTTTTGGAAAAATGAAGCTATTATAAGACCCAGGTCCCATCACGCAATGCAATGCAAGCCGGAGGATAGAGTTTTCCCTTATAATAGCCAAACATACTTGGTACGTTTAAAACAAATCATTTGATACTATTATAAGTGCATAGTGTATAAAACAACTTCAAGTATAAAAGTATCAATCATAGATGGCATGGGTACCATCTATCATGTCGCCAATACTAGGTTCTACAATTAAAACCACAAAATCACGTATCGGAAGTTGGATTTCCATCTGTGAACCAAGGCAAGGGATCTTCCTTACCGCTTTGAGACTCTCTAGCCGAGCCTCAGGGTCAGAACGCATCAATCCTTGGAGCGACAGGGCTGGTCCGCACGGAGTGGATTAAAATGCCTGAACACTGCGTTTCCCCGCCCTATGGGGCGTAAATGAGCTAGATGACTCAATATCCATCGGCTATGTAGTAATCGATATATCTGAGGCGCCTCGCTATCCATCATCCACATAAATAAAACGTTTGGGCTTGCAAAACCCAGACACCACTCCTAGCTAGAAGGAAATGCATATCCTCCCTGAGGTCCTCTCCCATTTCTGGTTCACACCGGGGTGTGAGGCTCGCGAATTAATGTTATACACAAAGCTACGCTATATTAAAGTCATGCTTTGATCATCAACCACAAGACTCTGCTTTTCAACGGAAGCCTTGATCATTTGCATCTCAGCATGCCACACAGGCAATTCACGCCATGCAACTGATTTCTATCAATCACACAGAATGAAATCCAATGTTAGACACACAGCCATTTACAAGTTCATTCTGGGTCTGGACGAAACCGGAGGCACCTTATTCCTCGTCTCATATATCCAATACAGGAGAGAAGTCCTCGCATATCCGGTCGATCTCCAAGTACGTCTGGACGATCACCACTTATTACACCTCGTCTTGGGTATACAACCCAACCAAAACATCAGTAATCATCCAAACGATGTGAAGACCTCCGGTCTTCAACCACCATCTTCATCGTCGACTTATCGTCGATCCAGTTATTCAGAATGGGATAAACCCGGTCTTTCTGAATAACTCGCGTATTTTATAAGCAAGTGCAATAAAAACACAACATACGCCTCATTCCAATTCTGAATATTCTTTTATTTAAATATTCATATCCCTTGGGAAAGATTCCCATTAATTTTATCAAAGATAAATTCTTTAAATTTATTCTTTAATCTTCCTTTGGATAACAATTCAAACCAAATTAAGGTTTATTCAAACTAGTCGGGATTAGCGCACCTTACCGAAGTAATCGTTATTTTAATTTCTCAATCTCAACCTATTCATCCCATGGAGCAAAACTGGTCATACTCCATATCTAACACCACGGTGTTATCGGTAAATTTAATTACCATTTCACGTTCAAATCTAATTAAAGATTTAACTATCGCTAGGAGCAAAAATGGTGATACTCCATTCTCGACCATTTCCCAAATTTGATAACTTTAGTTATAAGATTCACATTTCAATCTAATTAAAGATTCATTAAAACTCTAATTTGGTTTTAATCTCCAAAAATCATTACTTAATGATTATTCAAAGTTAAGAAATTAATCTTACCTTTAACTGGGTTAAAGAACTAATGTCATTTAAAACATAGCTCACAATAAACCCAAAATAACATTCCATTAACAAAGGAATCTTCATGGAAAATAGATCAATATATATAATTGATATAAACTTCCATATCCAACTGATAATATAAATGGAATAACGACAAAGCCTTTTAAATTCCATATATAATAATAGTCTTCCTCCACGGAAGTTCACTTCGATTATTACCAAATCGAATTCCATTCCATTCCAATTTATTTTATTAAATTGGAAACTTTTCTTTGGAAAATTTCCCTTAAATCTTAATTAAAATATTTATAAATTCCAAACCACATTTCACTGCAAATCGGGTTAAAGAACGAGTGTAGTTAAAAACACAGTTCACGATTAACTCGGCCCACATTCCCTTTTATTCCAGTTAGCAAATGTAAGTGGAAACTCTAATAATCTTAATTAAAAGATTTATTCCTTTCAAACGGGTTTAAGAACAGTGTTACTGAAGACACCGTTCACGACAAACCCAAAATCCAATTTCAATTCAATTTCAATTAAATATTAATTAATTGGTAAACTTCATTAAATCTTAATTAAAATAATTAATCTTTTCTCAACTGGGTTTAAGAACAGTGTTAATGAAGGCACCATTCACGACAAACCCAAAATCCAATTCTTTTATTCAATTCCAATTAAATATTAATTAGTTGGAAAATTTCACTAAATCTTAATAAAAAGATTTTATTCTTTCCTCAACTGGGTTTAAGAATAGTGTTACTGAAGACACCATTCATGACAAACCCAAATCCAATTCAATATTAAATACAAGGCTCTGAATAGAAATTATATCGGCTTATATTCCATACCAAATTCTGAAATCAACAAATATCGTATTGGAAATAACGATATATATATCTTCCAAATTCCTCCTCAATATCCGTATAATCACGGAATCCAATATCGAAATATTCCGATGATAATTTTGATTCAAATCCATTCCAATTCATATATTGGAAATTTTGGTTATTATTTAAACCGTTTCAAATCCAATTTATTTATTTAAAAATATCGGATTTATAATTCTAGTTCATAACTAGTTCATTTAGATAAAAATATATTTTTATCTTTTCAAATATGGAATTTTTCATCCTAATTCTTTCCAAATCATTTTTTATGATTTTACACAAAATTATTGATATTTTTAATAATTTTATCAAGGCTCATACAATCGATTTCCAAAAATGGTCATCGAACTGCACTTACAGCGACCTTTTCCAAATTCGATTTGGACATAATACCAAATCCAACCGTTAGATTTCAAATCTCTTATATTCGTTGGAAAGATATTTTCGATACGAACCCAACGGTTTCGGTTTTAGGAGATTCCGATGGTCGGATCTCACGTAATGTCAATTCGAAGTCAACGGTCGAAATTCGCGAACTACCGCGGCGCCGCGCGTTCTATTTGGGCCATTAAATATATATAATATACATATTATATATTTCGTTGATTTCCATTTAAAACGTATTTTATAAATTGTTTTAAGTTCGTTTTCAAAACGATTTCAACTTCATATTCAATTTCAAATCAAAATTGAATATTCCATATCATTAATATATAAATGATAATATTTTCAAAACATTAGATTTTGAAATCACTTCCTTTTCGATATCCATTTTAAAAATGAATAAAATCGATATAAATATCGTACACGTCAAAATGGCGTTGATTTAATCAACACGGCTTTATGTATTTAAATATTTTCGTGCCGAACCCAAATCGGACATCAAAATCATATTTTGATCCATTACTGAATAATATTTTAAAGTAAGAATATTATTTTAAAATATTATTTATTCTAAAATATTTATTACTCATCATTTTAAAATATTCTTCAACTTAAAATATTCATTCTTTCCGAATTGGAATCAGACACGATCAATTACCATATAATTTCATTTATATGGATTTCATGCACACATGTACACAACAATAATCAAATACAGTCAACTATCATCCAGAGTGCATTACACAACTGCATAAGCGTTAAATATAAATAATTAACGCTTACAACCGTCTGTCAAACCATCGATTGACATACAACTAAATATTGGGATTAGTGTATGTCTAGTATCATCCTAATACCCGTGTGGGGTTTTCAATCAACAAATACAAATTATTATTTGTGCAATTGGGCGATAAGTAAAATTTATCATCCCAATCAATATCAGTCAAATATGTGTACATAAACAAATCGTCCGATTTGTAAATGAATATTTATTTTATTCATATACATGTTAAAAAATATATTTTTAATAATAAAATATTTATTTCAACTCATGAATATTTTATACAGTTCATTTATACAATAAATGTGATATTTTTATTGTTCTAATATTTTTAGAAAATTTCGGCAGCATAACGGTGCGATACAAGAACCGGAATAAGGTCTAGCCTTATCCCTCGCCTAATAATGGCTCGCGCCATGTACATACCAATTCTAATCAATTCATTTCATTTCCTAAACCAAATTCAAACAAGTAATCCAATCAACCAAACAAACATGGTTTCAAACAAAGGTGTCGGGGTGCTACTAAGCATTGTTTGCATCCTAGTATATATATCTAACTAGAAAATAAATTAAAGTGAGAAGTTCTCACCTTTGGGATCCACTCCTCCATTCTATATTTCTGAACAGTTCAGATTTGGATTTGTTTTCCACCAGTTCCATCGCAGTCTATTTCGCACGATTTTTATATTAAAAATCACATTTTAATTCTATTACTACATAAATAAAAATCACATTTTATTTTAACGTTATATATATATATATCATATTTTTACTTCGCTACAAGATAATAAAAATCACATTTTTAAACCGCTATTATATTATAAAAATCATATTTTTAACATGCTTTTCATATAATAAAAAATATATTTTCATATGCTTTTCATATAATAAAAATTATATTTTTATATGCTTTTTCATATAATAAAAATTATAACTTTATATGCTTTTCATGTAATAAAAATTATATTTTTATATGCTTTTCATATAATAAAAATTATATTTTATTTTCATAAAAACCATAGCTTTATTTACATAAAAATCCTAACTTTATTTACATAAAATTAATTACTTTAAGTAAATAAAGTTAAATAAATAAATAAAACTCACAAGATTTCGATCGCTGGAGAATCGGAGGAGGAGGGTCGGGGAGGTGGCACCTGGGTAGGGGATGGCGGCACAGGCCAGTGGGAGGCGGCATTCAGGCTGGCTACGGGCCTACAGGGGTGGTGGCTGGGGTTTTATTTGGATTTGGGCGCGTGGGGTTTGAAGTAGGGAGAGAGGGATTAAAGAGGAGAGAAAAGGAAGGAAGAGGGTCTTACCGGAGGCGTGGCGGCCAGGGGAGGCGACGACGCCCGAATCGGCGGCGGGGAAGGCTGGGCGACGTGTGATTTGTTTTTGTTTTGTTTCTCTTTCTTCCATTGAACAACGGGCTGAAGAGAGAAAGGGGTTGACACCCTTTTTATTTAATTTAATTTTATAATTAATTATTCCAAAAAATTACTTTTTCTTTCGAATTCCAAATCATACCCAACGACTGTCGCCCCTAGTTAATTACCCCCATTCCGAACACAATGGGACATGTATCGTAACCCAATTCGGCCGTTACGATTAGTTTCCGCTAAATTTAAAATATAAATCATTATATTTTAAATTCAAATGCATATTTTAATTTACCGGGGCCACATACGGACTCCAAAAATTCTAGAAAAATAAATCTAGCTATATTTTGACGATACGGTCCGAAAAAAACTAATTTCATCAAATTTGGAGACCATTTGAAAAATGGTCATTTTCCAGTCGATTAAATTCAAACTGAATTGATCAAACACGTTTAAATTCACCACGCTCACATATTGATTCCAAAAATTATGAAAAGTGGAATCCAACAATAATTCAACATTATGGATCCAACAAAAGTGGTCTCGTCGAAAACGGAGGTCATTTGCAAAATCGCTATTTTTAAGGGCTTTATATATATTAAATTCCATGGCGACTATTCTGAATTTTCAACTGGACATAACTTTTTATTTCCGTTATGAAATCTGGATTTTTCACATTCATTGGAAAAATATTTTTAAACAGATTCAAATATTTCTGGTTTTACCAAAATCCAGTTTATTTTGAATCCTGTACATTCGTTTGAAATTTGAAATCGAATTTTCAAACTACCGCGCCATTTCTAATTCCTTTTATAATTAAAATAAATATTTATATTCTAACTTCAATTCAAATAAATATATACTTTCTAATTCTATTCAAAATAAATTTCTAGTCGCTATTATTAAAAATAAATCATTTTAAATTTCAAAATGCATTAAAATTGCCAAAATAAAAATTTTAAATTGGTTCTGATTTTCCGGGTTGTTACACGAACGAAGTTTGTTTAGGAGTGCGAGTAGGTGATTGGGTCAGGTAGGGTGGTGTGCGTTTGGTTCACCGTGATTTTCGGAGGTCGGTGCTGGTTCTTAGATGCAACTGAGTGTTGCGATGTACCGTAGTTCGAATTGGGGTGGAGTTTAAATTGGTGATCGAACGGGAGAGGTGTTTCTGACATGGATGATGGGTGCGACAGGCTTAATGTTCGATTGTATGGTGCGATAAACTGTGTTGAATGAGATGAGTTTTAGGGAAACTGGAGTAGTCGAGTTGCTTTTGATGAGGACTGGAAGGTGAAAGAATGGTCTATATTGTTTTGGGAAGGGGATGCAGGTCAATAGATGGAGAAGAAGGTTGTCTGTTGGTGAAGGTTAGGTCGATGATGGGTTTGTGGCATGATAGTGGTGTTAGAGCAAGCAACAGGGGTTGTGGAAGAATGAAATATTGAATATGATATGTTTGTCGATATGCCAAAGTAAACGATTGTTGTTTAGGGTTATTTCAGAAATGGATATAGGTCAATGATCCCCGAGTCACTTCATAAATGATTGAATGATTTGCATCAACAATAAGGTATATAATTTACAAATTAAAAATATACAGAATAATTCATATATTTAGTTAGTAATTAAATTAATTATCGTTAATCGCTAAATAAAAATAAATAAATCGTAGGTGCATAGTAGATTTATTCAAGACAATTTATAGCCGCAATGAGATGGAAATTTATTGGATATTCGGCAATTAAAAATCAAGGTGACTAAACTATCTCTTTGGTTTGATTATAATTTATTATAATCAAATTTTTATTTAATACAAATATTTATATGTGTTTGTTGGTTGATTTGTTACATTGTTATTTATTTATAAACCTTGGTTATTATGTATATTAATTATTTAGGCTTGGTGGTTGTAGCTATAATATATATATAGGATATTTCCCGCAGTATCATTAGCGGATGCCCGCAGTATCATTAGCGGATGACCCTATGCGCCCATAATATATTATAGTGGATGACCTTCATACCGCGATATCCTTCCTTGAAGCAGGATTGGTATTATTTATGTTGTTTAACATCTGTGGATGCAAGGAAAACAGGTTGGAGGGATCCAATTGGATTCCTCAAATTTATTTATTATTGTTTACATATTTGTATGTGTGTGATGTGTTGAATTGGATTGATGGTTTGTGTATTTGGATATTTAAATATCATTGGCCCTATATATTGATATTTAAAAATATTATACAAAGGGAATTTTAGATTTTAAAAGGAAATTTTAATCTTCGAAATAGAAATGGAATATCAAATGGGTTAGGAAATATTTACTTTATTAAATAATAAAAACACGTAATCGAATTTATAAACGATGTTTATAAATAGAAAGAAATATTATCATTTGATAATAATAAATTTAATTTCAAGTATGACTTTAAAGAAGGAAATTTTATTTTTCGAAGTAGAAATTTGATTTCAAATGAAATATGAGATAGAAACTTGTTTTGAACATTTAAAACAAGAAGTGCAATGTATAAATGATGTTTATAAATAAAAGAGAGAAATTATCATCGGATAATTTATAAATTTATATTCAAGCATGAATTTCAGAAGGGGGTTGGGAATCACTAAAAAGGAAAAACGATGGATTTATTCTGACGTTCGAAATATGAATTGAATTGGAATAATCTGTATGGTTTTGTAATTAAAATTCGACTATGTCGAGTTTATAACTAGAAAATATATTGGAATTATATTAAATAGGGATTTAAATTTTAATATGGAAATAGATGTGCTAAATATATATATATATATATATATATATATAAGTTATACTAACAAAATATTCCAAAATGAGAATGGAGTTTCAAATAGATTATTAATATGGAAGTTTGTTTAATATAAAATAAGGAAGTTAAACTATAATAATGTTTATAAATATAATGAAGGGATTTTCATTTGATAAATTCAGAAATAGATTTTTCCACATATAAGAGATGACTTTTAAAAAAACATATTTTTAAATGAAATAGAAGAGGGGATTTTGTGTTAAGTAGTGTCAGTTTTTATTACAAACTCTTATTCGCCTCAAGATAAGAACGTTGTCAGTCAAGGTCTGAGAGGTAAATAAAATATCCCAACTTGAAAGGATTCACTATTATCAAGGGATGATATTAGTTTGTAATGGTGAAGGATGTTGAATTAATTGATTATTCCCATAAAAGAAATTTATAATTTGAATTCGAATCTTTTTATACAATAATTTATGGGAATTGGAATTTAATATAGAAGTAGAGTTGTAAATAATTTACAATCGAGTTATGAATTTTAATGAAGTAATCAATAATTTTGGAAAATCGAGGTGTTTAAATTAGATTTGGAAAACTGTTTTAATTATGTTAAGAAATGGAGTTGGAATTTAATTATAAATGAAGTTTAAACGTTTATAATTAAATTTAATTAAAACGAACTCGCAGCAGCGCGTTAGTTCGTAATTTGGCGTTTTAAACTTCGACTGAGTATATAAAACTCAATATAAGTTGGAATTCGATGAAACAAGAAATGTCCGGACCTACTGATTAATAGTTTTCTAATGGAAGATAAAAATCTAAATTTCGTCTTATAGATTTTGAGTTATGTCAAAATCAAATTTTCAGAAAAACAATGCCATAATCATTTTGAAACCGTAATGGTTTATTTAATTAAATACAAGGATTTTTATTGAATAAAATCCGAATTTCCATTATTAAAATCCGGACTTGAGCTATAAATTAAATATGAACTCAAGTCGAGTAAATGGATCGATTTTTTAAACAAAAATCAAAATTTTAACTTTCAAATGACATGAACTAATTTCTAAGGAAATTAGTAGATAGAGTTTTTGGATCGAACTTAATTCATTTAAGTGAACTAAATTTGTTAACCGAAATTGAGAATTCGAATATGAAACTTGAATTAGAATTGGGAAGCGAGCAAGGAATTTGAGTTTGATTTGTGTATAAGTGAAAACAAATATATTTGAATGTTTAAATTTAAGTGCTCGACAAAAAGGTACATGTTTAATTTCCATATGAGATTTTATGAGCCTACTGGCAAGCCGCTTGGCTTTTTGCTTTTCTTTTTGATGGAAACGGACTAGAGAGGCGAGTTGAGGTTTGAGCTTTTGACCGGTACAAAGGAGGTGCTAGCGAAATTTTCTGAAAAATTAAGGAGTTAGAATATTTTTAAGAAGTTTTGATAACTAGAAATCAATTTATCAATATATATAGAATTCGATAAGGAATTTGTAAAATATTTAATGAATGAATGTTAATTAAAAAGGGCGGCTGATTTTTTTGGATCATCGTTGTCAATACAGAGAGACTGGTTGGATTTATTATCCGAAAACCACTCCGTATAGGCATAGACGTTACGAATTAGATTATGCTGAAGATAATTGAAGACGGAGTGAAATGTAAGGGTTGTTCTATTTGTCCAGACCTAGGACAACTTGTATGGATGAATGTCTGACAAAATATTCCTAATAGACCACAAAAGACGATCTTTTCAATATATTACATCTGGTGGTGGAGGAATACGTTTCTCTTAGCTTTTTATACCCGTAATATTTTTAGGAAGATCAACTAGTGATTTGATGGTTTGACAATGTGGCATTCAAAGTGTATGGTGGCCAAATGTTCTAATAAGGTATACGTAGTCTCAAGCCTCACAACCGGAAAATGACAAAAATCAAGCAGGCAACATGGATAATTGGGCTATACCCAAGCAGGGTATATTTGTCACTAATCTAGAGAAAATTAATTATTTATTCTTCTTTCGATTCTGTATCTCACGGATTACGGTTGGACGACCGACAACCGTCGGTGACAATATATTCGCTACACTCAAGCTAAATGAGTGGGCGGTCATGTGTGTCCAGGTTTCAAGATTTTCTTGCTGAACCCCATTGTATCCCCTCTATAGTACACTAATCAGAAGGTGGTCCCATACCTTGTCATAGTTGGAATCCAATCTTTGATAAGCGCCCTGCAGTTTCTTATTTGATATAGACACTATTATAATATCACCGGATTTTTATATTAAAAATGTTTTAGGTTATAGTAAGGTAAAAACCATCAATGTTTATGTGTAGGCTAGTCTTACTATTATCCTTTTCTTTCAAAAGGTTTTTCAAAGTTAAGAAATATGGTTGAAGTTTACTCACACCAGTCCCATGACCGACCTAGAGTTTATTTTGTTTGTTTTTCCCTAAACTCTTGGGTTCCCAAATTTGTACATGTAGTCAAGTGTTTCAGGCTTTTACAGATACACTTGGAGGAGCTTGAAGCAGGAGGCTTCACCGTTAGATATTTTAGGGTTATTTTCCACTGTATCAAATTTTGTTATGTACTATGATAATGGTATGTATATATGATATAATATTTTGTATTCCAAAGGTTATGATATATATTATATTTTGTTCAGTTCTGCTGCGAGATTTTGATGTTTCTTTTAGTTATTCTTTTATCGTTTTCTTCTTTAACCCTAATGACTCGTAATTATGTGTTATTTGGGTTGGACATATGTGGTATTTAGTTAACTCAGATAGTACGGATTTTCGGGTCATTACAATCTACTCGTGAATTAAGATAAAAAGGATTAAATTATAAAGAGGATGATATGTTCCATGCCTCGAGTTTAATATTGGATATATTGGTTAAAAGGATTAAATTACATTGAGTCACTAGTCATAGAAAAGGTTGTATTGAATCATCGGTCTTATAATAACTTGGGTAGCAGTGACGTATAACTAGATGCCAACCACTGTTTATGATCTTAATTACGACTTAAAATCATTGCCAACATTGTAATAACCTTTAGGGTCACACAATAAAATGTTATAAAGGATAAACTATTTTTGGACAAATAAAATATCAATCTTTTGATATTTTATTTGAAGGCGGAATAAGTATACGGGTGGGTTCCTATTTTATGGTTAACATTTGTTTTAAAAAGTATATTCATTTCCGTTTAAAACACGGAAAAATCTGGATAATTTCGATCAGATCAAAATAAGAAAACAACCCGAATACACTTTTCCAAACCTAGAAATATCATGGAGGCTAGTAATGCCTTCCTTTTTCTTCTTCGATTCGATCGATGAAGAAGACATTTGAGTGGATACCTCTGGAGGCATGGGGTTTTGTCGTTCTTTCGATTCGATGCTTCAATCCTCCTTTCAATTTAGAGATTGATCTGATTTTTCATGGATTCAACACGGTAGGTATGAAATCATAACTAAATTAATTTTAATTTACCAATTTCGCATAGATCCTTGTATTTTGAATCGTTAAAATTGTTCAAACATGGTTGTCGATTAGATCAAACAAATCTATATGTGGTATCAAAGACAAGTTTTGCGAGAATTAGTAGATTGAATTAAGTTTTAGGTTTATGAATAATAGATTCCTTGAATAATTGAAAGCTTTGATTATACACATGTGAGAATTAACACTAAAGTGATAAAATTGGGACTGCTACAATGATTTGTTTATGAAATGGATGCATTGATAAGACAAAGTATGACTCTATTATATTTTTGGTTTAGATCAAAAATCAAATTTTATTATTCAATAAAATTAACTCCCCCTTCGATTAGATTGCTTGAAATAGATTAAAATGTGAATCTTAATATTTATTATTGATATTCAAGTAAAAAATCTGAATGATTTTGAATCATCGCAGATTATTATGTATTAAGTTGATTAAGTTTGTGAACTTAGCTCGACAAACTATGATGAATATCAAACTGTTATGCATATATATAAAAATTTCGCATTATTGATGATATGTGTTTATATATATGTTAGCACTTCTTGTACATAGTCACATCTGGATCTTAATTGTTTTATAATGCAAGTATGTTGTTATTTGAAAACAATTATAATTTCTGCTTGTTGATTAAATGAACGAATTACAGATTCATAGATGAGCATTTTGGGTTTTACATATGATACTAATCATGAGTATAGGATAATTTGCAAGTCTTAATGATGATTTTTAAGTCATATTAAATATAATAGAATATATTTTATCCTGATATTAATCTATATATGTAAACTAAAGCCTCTAGAAGATTAAAACACCCGATTATTGTAACAGTTAAATTGATCCATCCAAATATGCTTGGATTAATAACTTGTTTTGAAGAATTAGTTTCAATTGTTTCGTTAAGCTTTGGATGTCATTATGCAAACTTTCTGAACAGTCTAAAACTGCAATTAATATTTAGTAGATGCAATCAAATGTAAGTGGATAGATTCCATATTTATAGTGATAAATATATTGCGAATCTATTTTATTTTAGGGCATAATAACCTATTTTAATTTCATACTGTTTCATTTAACATATAAATATATGAATATTGAATTAATTTAAAAATTGTTCCATATGATAGTGCCTAGATGATTGTAGGGGTTTAAACGGGTATATTGGATATGCATATTGAATTAACATTATATATATAACATTATTTCAACGACAAATAAGATTTGTTGATTGAGTTATTAAATAAGTATGAAATCAAAAGTAATATGCAAGTTTTAGGACTTGACTTAATCGATGTTATGTGTGTGTGTGTGTGTGTGTATATATATATATATATATATATATATCAAAATACATAAATGTACATATAAATCTGATATGACCAGATTATTTTGGGTCGGAAAGGCACTGCAAAGCCATCTTCAAATTTATATATGTATATGGAATGTTTCTCTGTCATTCCTGGAATTTTAATTTACAGCTATATGTTTATATTTATTGCAAATATTGTTTGCAATTTACTTCCTAAATCATACACATTGTGAAATGTGTCAAATGGAAAGTACACAGTCACATAAACATTTAAACCAGTCTACAATTTGAAATGGACATATGAATGTGCATATATATATTATATATGACAAATAGTTCCTGGAACTGATATATTGATTGTATATATTTAATAACTTGTTTTCTTTCTTTTAAACACTAATGTGTGTGTATGTATGTATAATAATATATATAGGTACTAAATTGTTTAAAGGCTTGTTGAATAGTGATGCATATTTTAAACTAACCAATCTAGTTACCAGACTTGGGTTAATATTGAAATTTTGTGTTTTGCTTCACTTGGAAATTTATTTTTTGCTCTGGAAAATAATGTATATGATACATTCCCTTTTAAGGACATAACATTCTCTATTATATGATGTAAATACATGATGATACTACATATAGATGAATGTATACTTTGAATAAATGTAACACCCCGAATTTTCTGTTGACTGTAAATTAACAAATTCAAGTATAATTAGTTCTTAATGAAAAAATTAAGGGGAATGGGTTACGCCATTGCGCTCGTCTCGGAATTCTTCCTGAGATAGAGTCCGAGTTTGCGTGAATCGGACTCCGTGTGAAGGAGTTATGACCTCCGGAAGTTTCAGAGTTCAAATTAAAATTCAAACGGTTCAAAACGAAGTTCAAATTTCGAATTCAGACCCAGACTGGGCAGGGCAGGAAAATTCCCGACCAGGCACCAAGTCGACCTGGCGGTCGACTTGGGTGACCATGTCGACCATAGGGTCGACCTGGGGGTCGACCTGCCTAGTCGACCTGGTTTGGCCCTGGCTGGCCTGGTCGGGTTTCTGGTCGATTTCTGAGGCTTGGCTGTGTCACTAGGGCTGACTTTTCGCATTTTAGTTGGCTCCTCTCGAAGTGAATGGTCTAGATTCATCTATGATCATCTGACGGCTCAAATCAATCTTAAATTCTATATAAACAACTTAAGACTCCGACCTAAATTCACATAAGAAATTAGAGACGGAGCCGTCATGCTGTCGGGGGAAAACTAAGAGGAGCCTCCACTTGTAGAAAAGCTTAGAGACGAGCCAAATTAAAGTTAAAACACGAATCAAATCAACGTTAGACTACCCAAAGGAAAGTAATTCAAATTCAGAACTCAGAAATCAGAAAACAAGACCGTCGTTTATTGTAAGTACAGTGATTTTTCCGATGTGAATAAAAGTTAGGATTTGATTCGATGTAAAATGGAAATGGAATTGTGTTATTATACGATGTTAATTCATATCTATGTATTGAAATGATTGTGGTATTGTGATGTTTGTGGTATAGTTGAGTTTTTATTAATCCTATTGTACATTTAGAATCACATGCAAGTTGTATAGTTCATGATGTAATCTACACCTATATGTTTATGCGATTATATAGGTTGTATGTGGTTAAGATTTCATGTACATATATATGCTAAAACCTCTATGCCTAAATGATTAAGTTTATATACATGCTTATATGTCTATACAAGAGTTGCAAGTTCATAATTGGATCCATGCCAAGATCCATTTTAATACAAGTTTCATGTTATAATTGTAAACATGATTTGGATCTAGTTCACACATGCGATGAAATTATACATACTTTGAGGACATGTTATATTCTTGTCATATGCTAGTGATGTTCGATGTTATGCCCAGATCTAAACATGTTTAGGCTTATGTTGTCTAAATCATATGTTAATTTATGTGACACCTATTTGGTTAGATCCCTATTTCAATGCAAGTTCACATATATGAAAGTTGATTTGGGCTATGTTGTAAATTCACATGTATGTTGATTAGTCTATGTTGCAAGTTCACACCTATGACATTCATGTTGACTATTTTGCAAGTTCACACCTATGATGTTCATATTGACTGTGCCAAAAATGCCAAGTATACACCTATGTCATGTTATGTTAGTGAACTTCTTTATGCCAATTTTGTGTACGCTAAATTAGGCTAAGTTTTTAGCCTAATATTATATGTTAAAAATCATGCGAACGTAAAACTAGGCTAAGATTGTTAGCCTAATATTTAGACGGGGTAACGTTGGGAAAATTTTAAAATATAAGGAATTGGCATGTTTGTCACATGCCAAAATTGGTGGCATTTAAACGGTATAAATTCTTATACGAAAAATGTTAAACTTGGAAAGTGGGCCATAACATTTAATTGTTAGCAAATTTACATATAACAAGTAATAAAGACAAATATGTAAATTTAGAAAATACGAGTATGCTTAACACGAGGTTGGATTGAGTTGTGATGTAAACCTGCCCGGACCCGCCCGGGTGTCCAGTAGTCACGACAATACCTATCCAATGTGGGTGGTTAAGCATGGAGCCCAATAAGGACCCGAGGTTAGACTGAGTTACGGTGTAAATCTACCCGGAACTGACCGGCACATCCAGTAACCGTAACAATACCTGTCTAATGTGAGTGGTCGGTGCTTTAAAAAGCTAAGGACAGACTGTCAGGATGGTAGGTTTAAGTCAACTAAAAAACTTAACCAATTCAACATGTTAATGAAATTGATGGGTGGGGTTAGGTAAATACAGACACTTAACCATTTAACATGTTTGACTAGAAAACCCTAGTAACGGGGACCCATTTCAGCAGTAACCCAATTAGGTATCATGGTACCCTGAAACTAGGCAGGGTGGGGCACGATTACTGGGCTGATTGTAAGCGGTCAAAAGCGACGGCGGTGGGTGCAACAGTGTGGGTTCTAACGGAGTGCGGGCGTGCACACACTTCGGAGCAGACAAACAGGCACTGGGGACACCAGTAGTATAACCTATGCATTTCTAGTTTTGGGTTGGGCCGCCACCATGGGACTTGATACACCCCATGGTGGGACCAGCATAGGTATCTATAATCTTCGGGGGCCGTAAGACATAGATGATTATGCAAGTAGGAGCCGATCTTTAGAAAAAGGGGATCACTTTACCCCCCGCATGGGGTGCCAGTTAAGACAATACAAGTAGGTGCAGAGATATAGTGTGGGGTGCGATAGTATATTCATTTCAAAACTGCTTTGTCTTAGGTTACGATACTTTCCTATTTCAATTTTATACCTATCATGCCCTTATTCTTATTCTCATACTGAAGAGTCACTAGACTTACCAGGCTTTATGTCTGACCCTATTTTCTTTTCGTCTTCTTTTCTTCCGTTCCCCCTCCCTCTAGGTCCATAGGGAGGAAACAACTCAGCTTAGTCAGACTCTTTGCAAGCTTCGAGATAGTAGATGTACGGTTTGGACTCTCTCTCTCCTTGGCTATGGCTGTTGGACACAATCATGGGGATTTATGCAGTTTTAATTATGTCTTATGCTTCTTTATTTAATAACCAACATAGAAATGATGTTGTAATGTTTTGGAAGTTATTATGTGACAGTTATGGAAATGTTTTGTATTAACACATATTTATGAAATAAAAAGTCTGTTGTTTTTCTGCTGCTTATATATGTGTTTATATCTGTCTTGTGTTTTATCTGTGACTTTTACTTACAAACCTCCACCAAAGTTAAGGCATTCCCTTTGTGAGTGACCTTAATGGAGGGTGGGGTGTTTCAATAAACATGTTAATGGAATAGGCATGGTGCATAAATTGCTTTATTGCTTCATGTAACCATTGCACTGTTAAATAATATACATATGTTATTGAAAGACAAAGCAAATATGATTTTTTTTTTTTGCTTTCAAGCTGTTAATGTTTATATAATGAAACCTGGACATAAAGGCAGTTCTGAAACATGACTTAACTAATTGTACATTATTGCTTGAATCCAAATACTATCTGATAAGTATGCTATGTTGTTTTATATACAAAGCCATTGTATTATCATTAATAGCATGTGAAATTGAGCCTGACTTAAATATATTCACTTTTTCAGTTAGGCCTACAAGGCTTATGTTAATGGGAATATTCACAGATGTAACCCTGTTAGATATTAGTCATCCTTAAACTTGAGCCCATCTTGATCAGTTTGTAACATATAATTGCAAATATGATTTGCAATAACTAGTATACATATAATGTATGCATCTGGGGATAATGGTTATCCTTAAAATCTGTTTTATACATATAACTACATGCTATGATTTTATACAAAGGTATGTATATATTACATAATGTTACATACAAATTTGCATGCATTAGATGACAAAGTGTTCACCCCTTTAATTTTGCTACTAGTTCTCCACATATTGATTATATATGATATACATCAATGGGTGAATCATGAATAGGCATCATTAGAGTAATGCAGGCAGGGCCGGTTCTGAGGTTTATAATGCCCGGTGCTAATTTTAAAATGATGCCCATTTTTATATAAAATCGTTCTAATGTATTAAATAAAATTACTACTTATAATAAAAACCATGCATTATTTTGTATACAAACTTTTGGATTAATATTAAATCAACCAATGTAATTCCATTTTGCACATGCTCTTGGTTCAAGATCCAAGGAACATTGGTTTTCATGTACTTTTTTTACTTAAACAACTAGTGCTAATAACGATCTAGAACAGTAAAAGCAGTGTTCAAAGTTTCAAACAGGTACTATAATGCTAAATCCGAGGGACAAATTTATAGATTGAGAAAATCAAAATGATGACAGCAGGTTATGTTTACAAATATATATTATTATGCCAACTGCAACACTATTAAGGATGATAGTACTACATGTGGAATGTGCCTCCATTCACCTTAAATTACATTTACATCATATACTTTTTCAGCCACAAAATTCACTTCCGTACTGATAATAATTCATCTACTCACCACCATTCTTTTTAGCATATTTGCTTCCTTCGTTGTTGTAAAGTGTTATCGTTTTATACCTGAAATACTGATGTAGACAATCGGGTGTGAGTCGAATAAGATTATGCATTCAGAGCTATATATGCAGCTAGAGAATTTGTAACAACACGAATTTTTAGCATATCTCATTTAATGATTTAATTTAAAATTTTGATTTCTAATATACTTTGTTATTTAAAACTCAATTTACTTATATTTTATGAAGATAACTATTTTGGTTTTTGATTTAAAGTATAATTTGATAATGCAAATTGATGTCTGTAATTTCAAATCTAATTCATTGAAATTTTAATTGTGTTTATTAATCTGAATTTGAATTTATTCTTATATTTTTTATTTAAATATTTAAAACTCGTATTATTTTATAATTTGTCTTTGATATTAATAAGTTATATCTTTGATTTATCTATTCCGTTGATCTGCTATTGATCGACTGTGTTGTATATATCGTCGATTCTCATTTTTTCATATTTGTTACTCTTTTGCATTTCAAAACCCTTCGTTATAAGTTTGGCAAGATCGTTCGTTTCCTTCTGAAATTAAAAATCCATCTATTTTCCCGTTTTAGTTTATTTTCAAACCGTTGGTTCTATTTTATATATCGTTCGTTATATATATTGCAAAATCATTCCTTACATACTTTTTCCAAAACC
The DNA here is from genome assembly GCA_030737875.1 of Allium sativum. NCBI lineage: Eukaryota > Viridiplantae > Streptophyta > Magnoliopsida > Asparagales > Amaryllidaceae > Allium > Allium sativum. The sequence goes on from CM060926.1 coordinate 844,119,503, forward strand.
GTTCATTATATATATTTTAAAAACCGTCCATTCCATATTTACAAAACTATTTGTTACTTTTTAATTTTAAAACCCATTCGTTCTATTGTCAAACCATTCATTTTTATTTGCAAATGAACATTCACTTTTATAATTTAAGCGTTAATTATGTATCTTGCAAATTGTTTCGAAATGTCTGTTCACTTTTTATTGTAAGAAACCTTATCGCTTCTGTTTTGTTCCGTATAACCTTCCCAACCATTCAATGTTATGAATTGAAATTGCCATAATTTTCATTTCCTATGCGTTGTTTCAAATCCGTAGAAAGTGTTGATTCCTTTACTGAATACCGAAAGACTCGTGACTTCATTTCGTTTGTATAAATAAAATAAAAAGGGTACAAACTATTCCACGCTATTCCTTTCATCAACAGTAGCCTACTCCAATTTTTTTTCTCCATCATTTTTTATTCTCCACCGAAATCTCTCCTTTTCTCTCCAGAAGACCACTCTTCCCATATCAAGGCCCTTTGCCATTTTCCCTTCATCGCCCCACCCCATCGCAAGTTCACTGCTTTGAGATTTTCCCACCCTGTCCTCTCACATGCCCAGTTCCACTCCTGCTCGACCTCCCTCCGAAACCCATCATCCAGCCTTGCCCCCTCCTGCCTCGTCTCCGCACCCAGCAGTCTCCGCCTACAAGCTCCTGCTGACCCAACAACAGACCTAAAATCGAACCCCTGTTGTGCCGCCTTGCCTCGTCTACATCAGTTATGCCCGACACCCTATGATCCTCCGCCTCGACTTCTTTCTCCCCTGAAACCCATGAACAAACTAGCCTGCTGCCACCCCTTTAGCTCCCAAGACAAGATCCGACTAAACCTATCTGTGCAGCCGAACCCATCAGCCGTGACCCTTCCCCTTGCGTGATTCTTTCCTAGCGTGGGTGTTGGTTGTGTGTGCGATAGGTGTGCGTGTGTTACTAATGTATGTTAGTGTATGGGTGTGTGTGTATATTTGTGTAAGTTATTTATGTGTGTGTGCATGTGTTGAATGTCGCGCTGTGTATTGCGTGTGTTTGCTTATTACGCGTGTTTTAGTTTGTATAAATATATAAGTTTGGTAAGTGGTTTGGGAACAAGATTTGTATACTGTATGGTTTCTAAATATATATATATATATATATATATATATTATAAATTTTCTAGGTGTTTACAAATATACCAATGTTGTGTGATATTTTATGTTATGAAGGAAATTTTGTGTTTATTTTCGGTGAGTATTTGTATGGTGTTGAGTTCGATGACCGTCCCAAAATCAAATAGTTGTACCATCCCAAAACCCAATACCGTACCGATCCATTCAAAATTCCCTAGCCTACTCTTCTGAAAATAATATATATTGAGCGATAGCGAGTTAAATCCTTTCTGAATCATGCTTGAAAGTCGTTGGTTAATTCGGTGTCAATCCGTTTTTCGTCTTCGATTCTTTGCCATGAAAGGCGAGTTTATCTCACATCTGGCTTACATATTTCATGGATGTTAGATCAATAATGAACTGTTATATGAAATGTATAGGATTGCTGATAGAAATTGTTTGATTTGATATATACACACATTTCATATGTGACACGATATATTCATATGACACGTAGTTTCACTAATGATATATATGATGCGATTGTTGCTATGTTATTATTGTTTATGATTGTTCATACCCCTAATTTAGGAAAAATCACTAAGGGTTGAAATGATACATACCCGAACGGACATAAGAATAGGGAAAAATCGTTATGGGTTGAAATAATGGACCTGAACGATTTTTACTAAATTTTGGATCGTGGGTTGAAATGATACCCCCGTAGAAATTTTAAATTGCGCGTTGAAATGATAAATATCCGTATCACTTGACCATAGGGTAGAAAACTATATCCATACACCATTGCTCGTATTTTCGAAGTATTTTGATTTGGGATTTAGATTTTAAAATAACAATTTAAGATTTATATTTTAAATATTTTAAATTTAAATTTTTATAATTTTGAATTATATGTTTTAAAATGATTTTTATAAGTAAATATAGATTTAAATGCTTATTTAGGTTTTTACTTATAATTTATTTATTTTAAACTGTGTAATTTAATTATAAAAGTATTTTTAGCTTTTATATTGTTATAAATAATTATTTTAAACTTATTTTCTATATTATTTTAATCTTATATATGTTTACAATCTATATTCTAATTAATTTTAGAATTTTATAAACTTATATATATCTATTTTCAAAATTTATTTTCATATATATATATATATATATATATATATATTTTATAAACTTTTAAAATAAACTCAAGAGGGATAAGTTATGTAACAAGCAGGATTTTCAGAACCATTATTTTTTTTTGGCTATTTTAGTGGATTTTGAATATTTAAAATGATTTATTTTAAATAATAATGACCAATAATTTGTTTAAATTGAAGTTAATGTATAAATTTATTTTAATTATAAAACGAGCTTGAAATGGCGCGGTAGTTTGAAAGTTCGATTTTAAATTTTAAATTTTAAATGATTATACAGAATTCAAAATAAATCGGTTTTTAGTAAAAACCAGAAATATTTGAATCTATTTAATAATTTCTTTCAAATGAAGTTAAGAAACTGAGATTTGATAATAGGAATTGAAAGTTATGTCCAATTTAAAATTTGAAATATTCGCTATGGAATTTATATATTTTTTATATAATATATAGCCCTTAAATATAGCCATTTTGCAAACGACCTCCGTTTTCGATGAAACCACTTTTGTTGGATACAAAATCTCAAATTATTGCTAGATTCTAAATTTCTTAATTTTTGGAATTAATATGTGAGAGTGGTGAATTTAAACGCATTCGGTACTTTTAGTTTAAATTTAATCGACTGGAAAATGCCCATTTTTCAAACAGCCTCCAAATTTGATGAAATTAGTTTGGTTAGGACCGTATAGTAAAAACATAGCTAGATTTATTTTTCAAGAATTTTTGGTGTTAGTGTGTGGCCCCGGTAAATTAAAATGTACATTTGAATTCAATATACATTGTGTCCGGAATAGGGGTACTTTGTTAGGGGCGACATTCGTTGGGTTTGATTTGGAGTTCGAATAAATAAACAAGTATTTTTGAATAAAATAATATTAATACATATATATATATTAACTTGAGAAAGCCCTAAACCCTAGGTCCCACATTTATAATAGCCGCTGTCGTTCTTTGAAATCGATGGCGCAGGGGTTCCGAAATTCTCCACTGAATATCTCCAAATCCATTGATTAATTCAAGAAACATAATACATGAAAACTCTTCATCTTGATGAGTTATACCTTGTCAGCGGTGAAGATCTGAATAACAACTCGAGGTGGTCGATTTTGAACCGTGAAGCTGCGTCGTTCCAGGGCCATTTCTGGCCAAGCGGGGCCCGCGAGTTGGCCACCGATCAGCGTGGGGAAAGGCAAGCTGGAGGTCGCCGTGGTACCTTTAGATGAACGGCCGACAATCGGTGACGATCAGCGTAGGCGGTTGAAGGGTTTGAGCAATTTTCGTGAATCGGCTAGAGCGTCTCGAATCGGAAGGACGATCCCTTGCCTTGGTTCATAGACGGAAATCCAATTTCCAATACGTGACATTTTGGTTTTGATTGTAGAGCCTAGTATGGCGACATGATATATGGTACCCATGCCGTCTATGATTGATACATTTGTATTCGAAGTTGATTTTGATACTATACAAATATAGTAATATCAAAATGATTTGTTTTAAACGTACCAAGCATGTTTGGCTATTATAAGGGAAAACTCTAACCTTCGGCTTGCGTTGCATTGTGTGATGGGACCCGAGTCTTAAAATAGCTTCGTTTTTTTCAAAAGCATTGCGCTGTTTGATTTATGCACTGTATTCTTTGGAGAAAACCCATTCCGTGTCATACGGCGGGGTCCCTTGATTTACTTTATTTTTAAAGTAAGGTTTTAAATAACTGTTTTAGTTCTCACACTAGTCACATGACTGACTTGGAGTTTACTGTTTTAACCTAAACTCTGGGTGCTCCTATTTTCCACACGGGCAGCTGGTAGTTGGGCTTTTGCAGATATTTCTTTTCCAGGATCCTGTATTTATAGCTGGAGCTATACTCGGAAAGCTCTGTATCCGTGTATTACTTTCAGTTGTGTTATGTATTATTTTTCCGCTGCTTTGTAATTTTGAATCTCTGATATTTTTCTGTGTAATATTTATTTATACTCTGATATCTTGTACTCTGATGTAAATTGTTGTAATAGCAATAAAAATATTTTTCTGTTTGCGTTCTGATTTGTCATGTTCTCAACTCAATCCGGGCTTTCCCGTAAGGGTGACTTTGGGTCGTTTCAAGTTAGATTTCTTGATTCTAAATTTAAAGTTAAAGATGAATATTTATAACGATATTTGAAAAATGAATGAACTAATATTAAGTTACAAATTCGAATTGATACGAACCTTTAGTAAAGATGAATTGGGTAAAAAAAATTGAAATGAATTTGAATTCGAATTGGTTTGAACTCTTAAGAGATGAATTTGAATTGTGAAATCGACTCTAAATTTGCATAAATTTAAGAGAAATGTATTTGAATTTATAATGGATATGAATGAATTTGATTTCTTTAGCGGAAAAAAAATGAGAATTTAGATATGTATATATATATAAAAAATTTATGTATAGAATTGATTTTATAAATCATTTGGTTTTGAATTGGGAAATTAGTTGAATTGATTTATAAGAATAGTTTTAAATCTTATAAATTGTTTGAATTGAATATAAGGCTTCGACTCGAATTTTAAGTAATGAGTTTGAATAGTTCGATTTAAGTTAATATATTATATGTTTGGTTTAAATTGAAACATAAGGTTTTGATTTGAATATATAAACTAGATTTGAACCTAAGTGACCGGATTTTCGAATTTACTTAATTGAATCCATATAAAGGAAAATTATATTATACGAATTGTTAAATTTATAAATAACAATTTAGAATTGTATGACATGAATGTACTTTATTTAATTTGAAATATAAGTTTTGACATGAATCATATAGTTTGAACTCGAACCAAATGTTAAAATTTTGAATCGACACAAAGAAAATTGTTGAATAGTTTGAAACCTGGATTTTCGAATATAAATCGAACTAATATATCCTCGAAGTTAAATAGTATTGGTTTATACTATATTTGAAATCTTTTCAATATGGTTTTTAAATCGATTTGATTTAAGCGATTAGAGTTGTTTTCAAATTTAAATATAATTGAAATTAGATATTTGATTTCAATTCTCAAATGTGAATATGAGATTTCGTATAAACTATTTTATACGGTGATTTATAAAGTAATGACCACGGTGTGAAAAATGTAAACGATTGCTTGTTAAAGAGACCGAGATCGACTATTTTCATACTCTCTGCTGTAGGATCGATAATAACCCTAGAGGGGGGGTGAATAGGGTTTTAACAATAAATTAAAAAAAAATCAGAGATAATAAAAATCAATACAGAAAGAAAATCACACGTAAAGATACCCAGCTTCGGCAAACTGTGCCTACTGCTGCCTTTCTAAGATTTCTACTAGGAGATACAAACAGATCTCGCTTACAATCCTATGTAAACTTGCAACTCCTGCTCCTGTCTGACCCTGAGCTCAAAATCCTAGACTGGCCTGTGTACCCTAGACCAGATTTTCCCAGATTATAAATCACCAATCTGTAATCCTAGTTTTACAACAAAAAACTAGAAAAAGAAACAAGCATTGATGTTGAAGAAAAAACACAAAAAGAAATCAATACAAAGAAAAACCCCCTTTTAACAAAGACTTGGCTTAGCCAAGTAAATATTGGCCGGCCCACTTTCTTTTATTTGCCCGATTCTTCTTTTATTTGATAATGGCGGCGGCCTCTGAAAATTTTGCTAGGGTTTCTCTGGAGGCTTCCCAAATCGATTTAGCACTTGATGATTTTGAATAATCTCAGTATCTCCGATCGATCGCTGGTGGCTCCTTGTTTCTCTGATTTGAGATTTCGACAGGAAAAAAACGTGAGTAACCTCTGATTTGAATTTCTTTCTGGTCTTTGAGGCTTTTGTGAATTTTCTATGTTTTTGTCGATGATGTATGGTGTGTTTATATAGGGTTTTAGAAAACCCTTAGCCTCTGATTTCGTGAGTGTGGCTTGAGCTGATTTTGCGTTGGCTTCCCCTTTTTGAATTCTCGGCTTTGATTGATTTTCAAAAAAAAACTTTCCCCTTTTGCTTGCGAGATTAGCTCGAAAAAAAAATGTGAATTTGGACATGTTATTGACCTTCAAGGATTTGCTGAATTAATTTTGTGTAAATTTGTTTTTCCCTGAAATCTTGAATTGTTTGCTCGGCTTTAATTTGATAAGTTAATTCTGGAACATCTTAATTGTAGCCAACCCTTTGTTTCCTGATTTGAATTGTTGTGATGAATCCAAAAATTGCTCTTGTCAATTTTGAATTTGAATGATTTAAAACCTTGCCGTAAATAGCTTGCTATGCCCATTTAAAACTGGTTACAAAAACTTCCCTGATTGTCTTGAATCATGAGTATTCACACTGTAAACTTGACAATTTCAAAACTTCCAAAAAAAAAATTGCCTTGGATGAACATTCAAAATATTTCTTGAAACACTTGCATAATATGACCAACCCTTGATTGAGTGTTGGTGATTTCTAGAACCAAAATAAACTGTGAATTCAAAAAACTTCCCAGAAAGATATCCACTGATTTGTGCATTTCAAAAGTGATTGAGATCTTTAGAAAACATTAACATGTTTCCACACTGTTTTCTACTTGCCTCAATTGAAACACACAACAAAATTCTTGCTGTTTGTAAAAACAAACTTGCCACATAAACTTGAACATGCTGCTTCATTAACATTTGTAGCTTTCACGCTTCTTGAGTTCCTCGACCTGAAAACAGAACATTTTATCTTTATTTATATACTTGCAGTCCACTTGTAATTTTGTACTTGAGTTGCACCATGTACATATGCTGCTCCAAAATTTGATGCACCTGTACACTTTACCATTCACTTGTTGTTCCATTTGTAGACCTTGCATGGGCACACTTGGTTGATGTCATACTTGACCAGATTCACTCATACTCATATCACTTGTACAATATAGCCATGTAGACATGTTGCATTATCTGAGCTGTTTGATAAGTGCTGAACCGTTTTAAAAAAAATCACCACACTGTACATGATGATGCTGCACTTTACTTTAAATCCCATGTTGTTAGCTGCTGCCTTGTACTGTTTTGATTGTCCATGTAAATGTGTGCACTTGTACATATCATTTCATCAGCACTGGCTTGTTGTAACTTGGTACCATTGCTGTTTGTATCATCTTAACACAGTCCATATACCATGTGTATTGCACTTGAAGTTTTGCTTTTCTCGACTACTTTATCAATGCTGAGTTGACTTTGTTGCTTTGATTGTTATTTGAGGTTGCATCACCAACTTGAATCATTTTGTCTGTTATGCTGAGTTGTTTTCACTCTGTTTTTGAGATTGCTGATGTATACCTTCTTTTCTCTTTTGATTTTTATCTTGTCTTTTGATTCTGAAAAAAAAAAAAAAAAAAAACAAACAGCAGTCAAACTGTACTGTGTTGAGGCTGGTCAGAATCGGCTGGTTCTGATCAGCAAACCAGTATGGTGGTGGCGTGGTTGTTCAAGTCTGAAATATGATGAGAAAAACACATAGAAAACTGAGACAAAAAGAGAATCAAAAATCTATAATATTCGATTTGTTCAGTGCTTATTTTAGTTCCAGTGTACTGTGTGTATTTTCTTTTGTGTGACAGGTTTCAAGATGATGCACCAGAAACTTGGAGCAGTAAGAGTGTGCACAACAAGATTAATCCAGCAAAGAGATGTATATGTAGTGTAGACATTTGAATTAAGTTTATTTGTAATTGTGAATTCAGAAAGCCATGTAATAAGTGGGAGTGAGATTGTATATAATTGTTTTTGTGAAATAAAATATTATTGGAAGACAAATACTTGTGTAAATTTCTTGTATTTTGTGTAAAGCATCATCAACCAATAATACTAATTATTTCACCATCAAACACATCAGTAAAAATCTATTTGTTATCATCAAACAAGAAATCAATATTCAACAAACTCCCCCTTTTGATGATGACAAACAGACTTAAGATTTTTGAGGATAATGAGATGTGTTTGAGCCGAACTCCCCCTATATTTGTGCTCCCCCTACCAGTTGTAAACAGAAACAAGTTAAGAATTTTGAAAAAAAAGAAAATAATTAAACACTTAGCATTAATGGCAAAATAAAATCTATAGACGTCTGTAGACAACACAAAATCTTAACTTCTTCTCCCCCTTTGTAATCATCAAAAGATGAACAGTTCTGAACATTTGCAAAAGACATGGACTATAGTTAGAAATCAAGTCATTTGACAGAATCAGAGCCTTAAACCTCGAGCAATCAAACAAAAAATCATAATAATTCGTAAAGTAGGAACATATTTCACATAACAGAGGATGGAAAGGAGAGTTATTTAATATATACCAGGGAGGATTTTATTATATCTATATAAAAAAAAATATACATATACTTCAAGAGCACACTAACCACTCATAACCAAAGCTTGGATTTAAATGGGATTAGTTGCAGCATGAAAATAAGTAAACTCATAACCGTGCATGACCAGAGCTTGGATTTTTAAATGAGGTCAGAGAACTACTTTATATATATATATACAACCTTTTTTTTTTAATTTTTTTTTTTTTTGTGTATACTTAAATCCCCTTGATATATATAAAATAATAATGATTGATAGAAGGGTGATAGAGACAGAAGATGAAAGTGAACAAAAGTTCCTCAATTACTCATACTATAAAGCATATTTGATCGTATCAGAGCTACAAATTTTCAAATATCTCATATTCTGAAAACTTACATAGTCACAAATTTATCATAAATGTCCAAAAACAAACTGGTCTTTTCTTGATGATTTGAAGCATGGATTATTTGTCAGAAAGATAATTGCCAACAGAACATCTTAAGAGAAAATTTATCCAAAAATGCTAAAAGATTAATTTATTTCTATAATTCCCAAATCCAAACGTAATCTGCAAAATCTGTCTTCAGGAAGGGGTTTTGTAAAAATATCAGCAAGTTGAGATTCGGTTGGAATAAATTCTATACAAATATCTTCACAAGCAATATGATCTCTAAGAAAGTGGTGTCTTACATCAATGTGTTTCGTGCGTGAGTGATGTACTGGATTATTTGATAAGTCAATTGCACTCTTACTGTCACATTTTAAAGGAACTCGTTTATAACAAAGTCCAAAATCAGATAAAGTCTGCATCATCCATAAAATCTGTGCACAACAACTTCCTAAAGCAATATATTCAGCCTCAGTGGTGGATAAAGCAACACAGTTTTGTTTTCTACTTGACCACGACACAAGTGAATGACCTAGCATGAAACACGTTCCACTAGTACTTTTTCTATCAGTGAGTGAACCAGCATAATCAGCATCAGTAAACCCAACTACATTAAAGTTATCACAAGAAGGATACCATAAGCCCAAATTTGGTGTGTGTAACAAATATCTTAGAATCCGTTTTGTGGCTTTTAGATGAGATTCTTTAGGATTTGATTGAAAACGAGCACACAAACAAACAGAAAACATAATATCGGGTCTAGAAGCAGAAAGATAAAGAAGTGAACCGATAATACCGCGATATTTCTTTTGATCCACAGCAACACCTTTTTCATCTTTGTCAAGTTTGGTTGTTGGACTCATCGGTGTTTTCATTGGCTTTGCATCTTGAACTCCAAATCTCTTTAACAACTCCATCACGTACTTCGTTTGGGAGATAAAGATCCCTTTGCTACTTTGTTTGATTTGGAAACCAAGGAAGAATTTCAGCTCTCCAACCAAACTCATCTCAAATTTGCCCTGCATAACTTTTTCAAATTTTTCACACAAGACATTATTAGTAGCACCGTATATGATATCATCAACATAAATTTGGACAATTAAAAAATCATCACCATCATGAGATAAAAACAAGGTTGTGTCAGCACTTCCCTTTTTAAAACCGTTTTCCAAGAGATATGTACACAGACAGTCATACCAAGCTCGAGGAGCTTGCTTAAGGCCATACAATGCTTTTTCCAGTTTGTATACATGATTTGGATAATCGTGACTCTCAAAACCAGGGGGTTGTTCAACATACACTTCTTCTTTTAGTTCTCCATTCAGAAAAGCACTCTTCACATCCATTTGCTTTAATTTGAACCCCTTAAAGCACGCAAAACTTAACAAAATTCTGATTGCTTCAAGCCTAGCAACTGGGGCAAAAGTTTCATCAAAGTCAACACCTTCGATTTGATTGTATCCCTTAGCGACCAACCTAGCTTTGTTTCTTGTTACGTTTCCAGATTCGTCAAGCTTATTTTTGAATACCCATTTTGTTCCAACAACTGGGTAGTCTTTTGGTCTGGGTACCAAGTTCCAGACTCTGTTTCTCTCAAACTGGTTAAGTTCCTCCTGCATAGCTAACAACCAAAATTCATCATTAAGAGCAACATCATAAGAACTTGGTTCTATTTCAGATACAAAGGCATTATGAATACAAAGAGTACAAACTTCCCTATTGAGAGAGGATTGTGTACGAACACCAGCAGTTGGACTTCCAATTACCAAATCTGGAGGATGACTTGGCTTGAATTTTAGTCTTTCGATATCTGTTGCTGCTTCAGTGGCTTTTTCATTGTTTGTCTCAACATCATTGTTTTCTTGTTCAATTTCTTGTGCGCCAGCATCATCTTTATCATCTTCAGGTATCATATCCACATCTGTTTCATTGAACTTTACATTGACGGTTTCCATAATTGTTCTTGATTGTTTATTGAAGATTCTGTAAGCTTTGCTTCTTGAGGAATAACCCATGAAAATCCCATCAATCGTTTTTGGCTCAAATTTCCCAAGCTGTTCTCCTGTGTTCAAAATATAACAAGGACATCCAAACACTCTAAAGTACGAAATGTTAGGCTTTTTGTCAGACCAAAGTTCATATGACGTTTTATTAAGTATTGGTCTAATCATAACTCTGTTCATTACATAGCATGAAGTATTTACTGCCTCAGCCCAGATAATTTGAGGCAAATTATATTCACATAACATAGATCTAGCCATTTCTTGTAATGTACGATTTTTCCTTTCAACCACCCCCATTCTGTTGAGGTGTTCGAGGAGCGGAAAATTCATGTTTGAAACCATTTTCTTCACAAAGATTTTCAAAGTCTAAGTTTTCAAATTCACCTCCATGATCACTTCTTAAAGTTTTAATTGAAACCCCTTTTTCATTTTGGACAAGTTTTGAAAACTTTAAAAAATAATCAAAAGCTTCAGACTTTTTGGCTAGAAAGTAAACCCATGTAAACCTAGAGTAATCATCAACCAATACATAACAATAACGTTTACCATTTAAACTAGCAGTATCAGTAGGTCCAAACAAGTCCATATGAATCAATTCAAGCACTCGTGAAGTGCTAACAACATTTTTTGGACGGAAAGATGAACGACTAAGTTTTCCCATGGTACAAGCTTTATATACTTTGTTATTTTTGTAATTCTGATGTGGTAAACCCCTGACAAGTTCATTTGCTTTCAGTCTTTCAAGAAGACCCATACTTGCATGTGCCAACCTTCTGTGCCATAAGATTGCCTCCTCTTCTGTTGCTACCAAGCACCTAGATACTGTTACATCATCGAAAGAGAGAGTATAGACATTTCCTTTTCTTTTCCCTGTAAACACAACTTTTCCAGAGGAGATCTCAATGATTTTGCAACTATTACTATCAAACACAACATTCATTCCTTTATCACGAAGCTGACTGATGGAGATAAGATTGTGAAAGAGATTATCAACATATAAAACATCAGTTAAGGCAAAGATATTGTTACCTACTTTTCCTTTACCAATAATTTTACATTTGCTGTTGTCACCTAACGTCACATTCCCACCTTTATGTTTTTCCAGGCTAAGGAACAGTCTTTTATCACCTGTCATATGTCTGGAGCAACCTGAATCCAAGTACCATTTTTGTTGCTCCTTAGCCCGCCAACATACCTACACAAACAGAGAAGGAGATGACCTAGAGAAACTTCTAGGCCTAATCATATCAGTAGTAGAAGAATGATAGTCATAAGATTCTTTTGGAATCCAAATTTGATTTTTCTTCTTATTTGTGTTCCAATCTTTGTGATAATTGTGTGCCAAGTGTTTAGGGACCCATACCTTTTTGAACTTCTGAATTTTACTGCTAATCTTGCAATTTTCATGACTGTGACCAATCACCCCACATTTTACACATGGGAAAAATACTTTTACCTTTAGCATTGTCACTTCCAGTTATTTCTTGTATCTTCCCAAAACCCAGTCCTTTTCTATTATTCCCAACCAATTGGTTTCCAAGTAACATTTTAAAAGATGTTTGACCGATTGAGAATTTATTCAATGTGACTTCTAGATCTTGGACTCTTGTTTTTAAGATTGTGTTCTCATTCACAAGTGAAGTGCATCGTTTAATGTAGTTCTTTCTTTTAGTGTCATCTTCAACTTTTAGAGTCAAGTTTTCTTTTTCAAGATTCTCAATGGTGCTCTTGAGTGTTAAAATTTCTAGATTCACATCTTTACACATTTCACAATCTAGATTATTGGTTTTTGAAGCATTTTTAATCTCAGATTCCAACTTCTTATTATTGTGAACAAGGTTGAAGTTTTCTGCTTTCAGTTTCTCTGCGTCTGATTCTAACGTGTCAATAATTTCAGAAAGACGTTTACACATTAAAACTAGATCGTCATAACTGTATACCTCGGTGGTTTCCTCGTCAGTATCTTCTAGGTCTGATTTTGCCATGAAGCACAAATTGCTTTCCTCCTCACTGCTGTCTGAATCTTCTTCTCCTTCCTCGTCATCCCAAGTTACAGCAAAAGCTTTTTTTTTCTTCTTGTTTCTTTGGAGAAGTGGACAATTTGGTTTTATGTGTCCAGGCTTTTGACAGTTGTAGCAGAGTGGTTCGTCTTCTGAATTGTTGGTCTTTGGTTTATTTCTTCGAGGTTTGAATTTTCTCCACTTCGTGAGTTGTCTGACTGCCATGGCAAGCTGTTCAATAGGATCTTCACTATCGCTAGTGACAGTGTTGGACAAAGCTATTGACTTCTTTTTCAGATCTGAGTTGTTGCGATCTTCTCTTGCTTTCAGCTCCATTTCATATGTCATCAGATTCCCGATAAGCTCTTCCATGCTCAGCTTGCTCAGATCTTTGGATTCTTCAATGGCTGTGACTTTTGCTTCAAAGTTCATGGGCAGAACACGCAGAATCTTCCTCACAAGCTCCACTTCTGTATATACCTTTCCAAGGGCTCTGGCATTGTAGACTAGTACGGAGAAGCGTCCATACATGTCCTTGATGCTCTCGTCCTTCTACATGTTGAAGTTTTCATATTCATTACTGAACATGGCAAGACGGGATTCTTTAACCTGAGAAGTTCCTTCGTGTGTGACTTCCAGAGTATGCCAAATTTCCTGGGCTGTATTACAATGAGAAATTCTGTTATATTCTGTTTTATCAAGAGCACAAATCAGAGCATTCATAGCTTTAGAATCTATAGAGTATAATTTCTTATCATTTGCATCCCACCTACTTTTTGGTTTAGGTGTTACAATACCATTAATAGTTTCAGTCGGAGGTGTATATCCAGTTTCAATGATATCCCAGACATCATAATCAACAGACACTAGATAAATTTTCATCCTAGCTTTCCAATACGCGTAATCACTACCATTGAACATGGGTGGTCTAGCAATAGATTGACCTTCAGAAAAAGCATTGTTCATTGAGGTCATGATTCTAGGGTTCAAACACCGGCTCTTATACCAATTGTAGGATCGATAATAACCCTAGAGGGGGGGTGAATAGGGTTTTAACAATAAATTAAAAAAAAATCAGAGATAATAAAAATCAATACAGAAAGAAAATCACACGTAAAGATACCCAGCTTCGGCAAACTGTGCCTACTGCTGCCTTTCTAAGATTTCTACTAGGAGATACAAACAGATCTCGCTTACAATCCTATGTAAACTTGCAACTCCTGCTCCTGTCTGACCCTGAGCTCAAAATCCTAGACTGGCCTGTGTACCCTAGACCAGATTTTCCCAGATTATAAATCACCAATCTGTAATCCTAGTTTTACAACAAAAAACTAGAAAAAGAAACAAGCATTGATGTTGAAGAAAAAACACAAAAAGAAATCAATACAAAGAAAAACCCCCTTTTAACAAAGACTTGGCTTAGCCAAGTAAATATTGGCCGGCCCACTTTCTTTTATTTGCCCGATTCTTCTTTTATTTGATAATGGCGGCGGCCTCTGAAAATTTTGCTAGGGTTTCTCTGGAGGCTTCCCAAATCGATTTAGTACTTGATGATTTTGAATAATCTCAGTATCTCCGATCGATCGCTGGTGGCTCCTTGTTTCTCTGATTTGAGATTTCGACAGGAAAAAAACGTGAGTAACCTCTGATTTGAATTTCTTTCTGGTCTTTGAGGCTTTTGTGAATTTTCTATGTTTTTGTCGATGATGTATGGTGTGTTTATATAGGGTTTTAGAAAACCCTTAGCCTCTGATTTCGTGAGTGTGGCTTGAGCTGATTTTGCGTTGGCTTCCCCTTTTTGAATTCTCGGCTTTGATTGATTTTCAAAAAAAAACTTTCCCCTTTTGCTTGCGAGATTAGCTCGATGAAAAATGTGAATTTGGACATGTTATTGACCTTCAAGGATTTGCTGAATTAATTTTGTGTAAATTTGTTTTTCCCTGAAATCTTGAATTGTTTGCTCGGCTTTAATTTGATAAGTTAATTCTGGAACATCTTAATTGTAGCCAACCCTTTGTTTCCTGATTTGAATTGTTGTGATGAATCCAAAAATTGCTCTTGTCAATTTTGAATTTGAATGATTTAAAACCTTGCCGTAAATAGCTTGCTATGCCCATTTAAAACTGGTTACAAAAACTTCCCTGATTGTCTTGAATCATGAGTATTCACACTGTAAACTTGACAATTTCAAAACTTCCAAAAAAAAAATTGCCTTGGATGAACATTCAAAATATTTCTTGAAACACTTGCATAATATGACCAACCCTTGATTGAGTGTTGGTGATTTCTAGAACCAAAATAAACTGTGAATTCAAAAAACTTCCCAGAAAGATATCCACTGATTTGTGCATTTCAAAAGTGATTGAGATCTTTAGAAAACATTAACATGTTTCCACACTGTTTTCTACTTGCCTCAATTGAAACACACAACAAAATTCTTGCTGTTTGTAAAAACAAACTTGCCACATAAACTTGAACATGCTGCTTCATTAACATTTGTAGCTTTCACGCTTCTTGAGTTCCTCGACCTGAAAACAGAACATTTTATCTTTATTTATATACTTGCAGTCCACTTGTAATTTTGTACTTGAGTTGCACCATGTACATATGCTGCTCCAAAATTTGATGCACCTGTACACTTTACCATTCACTTGTTGTTCCATTTGTAGACCTTGCATGGGCACACTTGGTTGATGTCATACTTGACCAGATTCGCTCATACTCATATCACTTGTACAATATAGCCATGTAGACATGTTGCATTATCTGAGCTGTTTGATAAGTGCTGAACCGTTTTAAAAAAAATCACCACACTGTACATGATGATGCTGCACTTTACTTTAAATCCCATGTTGTTAGCTGCTGCCTTGTACTGTTTTGATTGTCCATGTAAATGTGTGCACTTGTACATATCATTTCATCAGCACTGGCTTGTTGTAACTTGGTACCATTGCTGTTTGTATCATCTTAACACAGTCCATATACCATGTGTATTGCACTTGAAGTTTTGCTTTTCTCGACTACTTTATCAATGCTGAGTTGACTTTGTTGCTTTGATTGTTATTTGAGGTTGCATCACCAACTTGAATCATTTTGTCTGTTATGCTGAGTTGTTTTCACTCTGTTTTTGAGATTGCTGATGTATACCTTCTTTTCTCTTTTGATTTTTATCTTGTCTTTTGATTCTGAAAAAAAAAAACAAACAAACAGCAGTCAAACTGTACTATGTTGAGGCTGGTCAGAATCGGCTGGTTCTGATCAGCAAACCAGTATGGTGGTGGCGTGGTTGTTCAAGTCTGAAATATGATGAGAAAAACACACAGAAAACTGAGACAAAAAGAGAATCAAAAATCTATAATATTCGATTTGTTCAGTGCTTATTTTAGTTCCAGTGTACTGTGTGTATTTTCTTTTGTGTGACAGGTTTCAAGATGATGCACCAGAAACTTGGAGCAGTAAGAGTGTGCATAACAAGATTAATCCAGCAAAGAGATGTATATGTAGTGTAGACATTTGAATTAAGTTTATTTGTAATTGTGAATTCAGAAAGCCATGTAATAAGTGGTAGTGAGATTGTATATAATTGTTTTTGTGAAATAAAATATTATTGGAAGACAAATACTTGTGTAAATTTCTTGTATTTTGTGTAAAGCATCATCAACCAATAATACTAATTATTTCACCATCAAACACATCAGTAAAAATCTATTTGTTATCATCAAACAAGAAATCAATATTCAACATCTGCCAATACCGAAAACCACTTTAACAACTGTGTACGCGGTGGAGTTCCAGAATATAGGGGATGATTTGGCGAACGGCTCCATTTTCTATTTCATATTAATTACGAGACTCTGACTACCTTGAGCCAGCTTGATGTGGCTAAAATAGGAGCTACGCACGGACCAAGTGAGGTCATACCTCCTATCGAGCACACTTCTTCGAAACCATACTATTATTTTTGTGATGTGTATTGGTGGCCACCCTCTGATTTGATTATGGGAGCATGTCTCAAGGTAGGAAGTATTAGCTGCAATGCGTTACCACCAGTCCGGCTCTGCAAACGGTGAATCCACCCTGGCATTCCTTGTGTGCCTTGTCACATGCCTTATACGAGCCCACTATGATTTTGTTTTGTACTATTTTATATGGAGTGCCCTCTAATATTCCTCCATTTTACGGAGGAATTACGGTACTGTATATACTATGGGAATATATAAACGGTCTAAGGGTAATCATGGTAATCCCGCTTACGCTATTTTGATATTTTTACTTTACTGATAGACACTATTGTATACAGCGTATTATACTATATAGTATTAGTTTGACGGATCCTTAGAGGATGGTGATCCCATACATCTTTTAAGTTACTGATTGCATTTCATCGAACATTTCATTTGAGTTGATTTACTTCGATGAGAATGTTAGTCCTGATCCGAGTTGTTTTATTTTGCATTATTGCTCGGGTCAGATCGATTATCACAGTTTCGAGAGTCACTCTTGGAGTTGGAGCTTATATTGGGTTTCACTCACCGTTGCCTACCTGTTGATCAATTGTTCCAGTCATCCAGTTATTTCTGTCATTCTATTTCAAACTGTTATTGTTTATTTTATTGTAATGAACTTTCGCTGTATTGTTTATGCAAACTCAGCTGTATAATTTATTTAGTAGCTTCATGAACTACTATTGTATTTTGTATTTTGTATTTTCCGCTGTGAGACATTATATTTCTCTGTATCTGTGTCTGTGATCTATGATTCTGTGATTTATTCTATTTACCCCAGAAGCTAATAACAATCTGTCGTTTTGGACGGTTCGGGTTGACATGTCTGTCGATTCGGCACGGTCAAAATGGCGGGTGGTTACAGTTGGTATCAGAGCTTTGGTTTTATCAAAGCTTTAGCTTGTGTGGTAAAAACTCATTAGAGATAGGGTAGTGATACCCTAGAATGAGTGGAATTAGTCGCGGAATCCTTTTTGAGAGAGAGCATATTATTAAAGTATAAATGGTTTTTAAATGGTTTTAAATGTTTTCAAAACAAATATTTTCGAATATAAAATTGCGTTCGATATTTAAATCTTTTCTGAAATCTCCTTTGCATTTAAATTTGTCTTCCTTTGTAGATCCCCTTTGATTAGATTCTTTCGGTCGTTCAACTTTTTAACTCAAATTCTACAACTTATCCTTGTCCATAACAAGGTAAGAAGTAGAGGAGGAGTATAAGTCTTCCAACGTATTCATTCCTATCTAAATATTGTTCTGAAATTAATATTATAAGTTTTCTTGATGCAATATTGAAATTTGATATGTATAATGGAAAATAACATTTTGATCTGGTAATACCAGTATTTTGAAAAAGATTTAGTGTTTATACTCTAGGATTTTATATTCTACAAATTATATACTTTGAATAAAATATAAAGACGTATATTTTGTAAGAAAATGATTTTATAGTAGTTGAAATCTATAACGATATAGTTTATAGATGTTTGTATATATTGAATTTATAAATTTAAATGGGTTTATAAAGATTTCTTTTTATTTGTGATATGTTTATATGTTAAATATATGGAATTTGACAAGTTTCATAAGTTTAAATATAGATAACATAGATTTGAAAATATTTAGGTATAATATAGAATAATATTGTTATGTATTTATTAATAATATTGTTGTATATTTATTAAGGAACGAGTTGAATTTTAATAAATTAATGAGTGGGGAGAGATTTAAATTTTCCCTACTTGAAAATTTAATGATTTGATATATTGTTTATAATATTTGACTTGAAAATTTTGTATATAGTCTGTTTAAATATATATATAAGGATGTTTTGAGTATTTATTTGACGTTAAAGTTGGCCTATTGAATACCTAGTGATTTGGGTATACGTCTGATCAACATATAGGTTAAATCTTATAAGTATTTGATAGATATAGAGTCACACTCTAGTCACTTAAAAATGATTCTGGTGATGACCGCGGCATCATCGATATCTATTTTTAGGTTTCGAAAGTTGGATAACAATATATTGCTAATCGAGACGTCGAGTAAATACTTAAAACCATTTTTGAAAAGTTTAAAAATATTTTAACTTATATATATATATATCAAATTATATATTGATATAATAATAGAAATGAACCATTGGTTTAAATATATTAATTGTTTAATTACTATTTCTCTGCTTCGTTCCTTTTCGGGGACGAAAAGTTTTGAGTAGGAGAGAATGTAACAACCCGAATTTTTAGTATATTTTATTTAATGATTTAATTTAAAATTTTGATTTCTAATGTACTTTGTTATTTAAAACTCAATTTATTTATATTTTATGAAGATAACTATTTTTATTTTTGATTTAAAATATAATTTGATAATGCATATTAATGTATGTAATTTCAAATCTAATTCATTGAAATTTAAATTGTGTTTATTAATCTGAATTTGAATTTATTCTTATAATCTTTATATAAACATTTAAAACTCGTATTATTTTATTATTTGTCTTTGACATTAATAAATTATATCTTTGGTTTTTATTTATTCTGTTGATCTGTTATTGATCGATTGTTGTTGTATATATCATCGATTCTCATTTTTTCAGATTTGTTATTCTTTTGCATTTCAAAACCCTTCGTTATAAATTTGGCAAGATCGTTCATTTCCTTTTGAAATTAAAAATCCATCCTTTTTCACGTTTTAGTTTATTTTCAAACCGTCGGTTCTATTTTATATATCGTTCGTTATATATATTGTAAAATCATTCATTATATACTTTTTCCAAAACCGTTCATTATATATTTTAAAAACCATCCGTTCCATATTTACAAAACTGTTTGTTACTTTTTAATTTTAAAATCCATTCGTTCTATTGTCAAACCATTGATTTTTATTTGCAAATGAACGTTCACTTTTATAATTTAAGCGTTAGTTATGTATCTTGCAAATTGTTTCGAAATGTCTATTCACTTTTTATTGCAAGAAACCTTATCGTTTCGGTTTTGTTCCGTAATACCTTCCCAACCGTTCAATGTTATGAATTCAAACTGCTATAATTTTCATTTCCTATGCGTTGTTTCAAATCCCTAGAAAGTGTTGATTCCTTTGCTGATTACCGAAAGACTCGTGACTTCATTTCATTTGTAAAAATAAAATAAAAAGGTTACAAGCTATTTCACGCTATTCCTTTCATTAATAGTGGCATGCTCCAATTTTTGTTCTCCATCATTTTTTGTTCTCCACCAAAATCTCTCCTCCTCTCTCCAGAAGACCACTCTTCCCATATCAAGCCCCTTCGCCATTTCCCCTTCATCGCTCCTCCCCATCGCAGATTCACTGCTTCGAGATTTTCCCACCCTGTCCTCTCACATGCCCAGCTCTGCTCCTGCTCGACCTCCCTCCGAAACCCATCATCCAGCCTCGTCCCTCCTAACTCGTCTCCGCACCCAGCAGTTTCCGCATGGAAGCTCCTGCTGACCTGACAATGGACCTGAAATCGAAATCCTGCTGTGTCTCCCTACCTCATCTACATCAGCTATGCCCAGCACCCTGTGATCCTCCGCCTCGACTTCTTTGTCCCATGAAACCTGTGACCAATCAAGCCTGCTACCACCCCTTTAGGTCCCAAGCCAATATCCGACTGAACCTGTTTGTGCAGCCGAACCCATCAGCCGTGACCCTTCCCCGTGCGTGATTCTTTCCTAGCGTGGGTGTTTGTTGTGTGTGCGATAGGTGTGCATGCATTACTAATGTATGTTAGTGTATGGGTGTGTGTATATATTTGTGTAAGTTATTTATGTGTGTGTTGTTGAATGCCGCATTGTGTATTGCGTGTGTTTGCTTGTTATGTGTGTGTTAGTTTGTGTGTGTATATATATATATATAAAAGTTTGGTAAGTGGTTTAGGAATAAGATTTGTATACTGTATGGTTTCTAAATATATTTATATATATATTATAAATTTTCTATGTGTTTACAAATATACCAATATTTATATGATATTTTATGTTATGAATGAAATTTTGTGTTTATTTTAGGTAAATGTTTGTATGGTGTTGAGTTCGATGACCGTCCCGAAATCAAATAGTTGTACCATCCCAAAACCCAGTACCATACCGATCCATTTAAAATTCCCTAGCCTCCTCTTCTGAAAATAATATATATTTAGCGATAACGAGTTGAATCCTTTCTAAATCGTGCCTGAAAGTCGTTGGTTAATTCGGTGTCAGTCCGTCTGTTGTTTTCGATTCTTTGCCACGAAAGGTGAGTTTATCTCACACCTAGCTTACATATTTCATGGATATTAGATCAATAATGAACTGTTATATGAAATGTATAGGATTGCTGATAAAAATTGTTTGATTTGATATATATGCACATTTCATATGTGACACGATATATTCATATGACACATAGTTTCACTGATGATATATATGCTGAGATTGTTGCTATGTGATTGTTGTTTATGATTGTTGATACCCCTAGTTAGGAAAAATCACTAAGGGTTGAAATGATACATACCCGAACGGACATTAGAATAGGCAAAAATCGTTATGGGTTGAAATGATAGACCTGAACGATTTTTACTAAATTTGGGATCGCGGCTTGAAATGATAGACCCGTAGAAATTTTAAATTGCAGGTTGAAATGATATATATCTGTATCACTTGACCATAGGGTAGAAAACTATATACTGACACCGTTGCTCATATTTTCGAAGTATTTTGATTTGGGAATTTGATTTTAAAATAATAATTTAAGATTTATATTTCAAATATTTTAAATTTAAGTTTTTAAAATTTTGAATTATATGTTTTAAAATGGTTTTTATAAGTAAATATAGATTTAAATGCTTATTTAGGTTTTTACTTATAATTTATTTATTTTAAACTATGTAATTTAATTATATAAGTATTTTTAGCTTTTATATTGTTATAAATAATTATTTTAAACTTATTTTCTATATTATTTTAATCTTATATATGTTTATAATCTATATTCTAATTAATTTTAGAATTTTATAAGCTTATATATATATATATCTATTTTCAATATTTATTTTCTTATACATATCTTATAAACTTTTAAAATAAACTCAAGAGGGATAAGTTAGATTTTGCGATTCTAAATTTGAAGTTAAAGATTAATATTTATAACGATATTTGATAAATGAATGAACTCATATTAAGTTACGAATTCGAATTGATGCGAACCTTTAGTAAAGATGAATTGGGTAAAAAAAATGAAATTAATTTGAATTCGAATTGGTTTGAATTCTTAAGAGATGAATTTGAATTGTGAAATCGACTCTAAATTTGAATCTTTCAAATTTAAGAGAAATGTATTTGAGTTTATAGTGGATATGAATGAATTCGATTTCTTTAGCGAAAAAAATGAGAATTTAAATATTTAAATTTTATATATAGAATTGATTTTATAAATCGTTTGGTTTTGAATTGGGAAATTGGCTGAATTGATTTATAAGAATAGCTTTAAATCTTATAAATTGTTTGAATTGAATATAAGGCTTCGACTCGAATTTTAAGTAATGAATTTGAATAGTTCAATTTAAGTTAATATATTATATGTTTGGTATATATTGAAAAATAAGATTTTGATTTGAATATATAAACTAGATTTGAACCTAAGTGATCGAATTTTCGAATTTACTTGATTGAATCCATATAAAGGAAAATTAGATTATACAAATTGTTAAATTTATAAATAACGATTTAGAATTGTATGACATGAATATGCATAGTTTCAAATCCCTAGAAAGTGTTGATTTCTTTGCTGAATATCGAAAGACTCGTGACTACATTTCGTTTGTATAAATAAAATAAAAAGGGTACAAGCTATTCCATGCTATTTCTTTCATCAACAGTAACCTACTCCAAATTTTTTTCTCCATCATTTTTTATTCTCCACCGAAATTTCTCCTCTTCTCTCCAGAAGACCACTCTTCCCATATCCAGCCCCTTCGCCATTTTCCCTTCATCGCCCCTCCCCATCGCAATTTCACTGCTCCGAGATTTTCCCACCTTGTCCTCTCACACGCCCAGCTCCACTCCTACTCGACCTCCCTCCGAAACCCATCATCCAGTCTTGCCCCTCATGCCTCGTCTCCACACTCAATAGTCTCCGCCTGGAAGCTCCCGCCCACCCGATAACGGACCTGAAATCGAACCCCTGCTGTGTTGCCTTGCCTCGTCTACATCAGTTGTGCCCGACACCCTTTGATCCTCCACCTCGAGTTCTTTGTCCCCTGAAACCCGAGACCAAACTAGCCTGCTGCCACCCCTTTAGCTCCCAAGCCAAGATCCGACTGAACCTGTTTGTGCATCCGAACCCATCAGCCGTGACCCTTCCCTTGCGTTATTTTATCCTAGCGTAGGTGTCGGTTGTGTGTGTGATAGGTGTGCATGCGTTACTAATGTATGTTAGTGTATGGGTGTGTGTGTATATTTGTGTAAGTTATTTATGTGTGTGTTGTTGAATGTTGCATTGTGTACTGCATGTGTTAGTTTGTATATATATATATATATGTGTGTGTGTGTGTGTGTGTGTGTGTAAGTTTTGTAAGTGGTTTGGGAATAAGATTTGTATACTGTATGGTTTCTATATATATATATATATATATATGTATATATAATATAATATAAATTTTCTTTGTGTTTACAAATATACCAATATTTATATGATATTTTATGTTATGAAGGAAATTTTGTGTTTATTTTGAGAGAATGTTTGTATGGTTTTGAGTTCGATGACCGTCCCAAAATCAAATAGTTGTACCGTCCCAAAACCCATTACCATACCGAGCCATTTAAAATTCCCTAGCCTCCTCTTCTGAAAATAATATATATTGAGCGATAGCGAGTTGAATCCTTTTTGAATCGTGCCTGAAAGTCGTTGGCTAATTCGGTGTCAGTCCGTCTATCGTCTTCGATTCTTTGCCACGAAAGGTGAGTTTATCTCACAATTGGCTTACATATTTCATGGATATTAGATCAATAATGAACTATTATATGAAATGTATAGGATTGCTGATAAAAATTGTTTGATTTGATATATATGCACATTCCATATGTGACACGATATATTCATATGACACATTGTTTCACTGATGATATATACGCTGTGATTGTTGTTATGTGATTGTTGATACCCCTTGTTTAGGAAAAATCACTAAGGGTTGAAATGATACATACCCGAACAGACATTAGAATATGGAAAAATCATTATGGGTTGAAATGATAGACCTGAACGATTTTTACTAAATTTGGGATCGCGGGTTGAAATGATAGACCCGTAGAAATTTTAAATTGCGGGTTGAAATGATAAATATCCATATCACTATATACAGACACCGTTGCTCGTATTTTCGAAGTATTTTGATTTGGGAATTTGATTTTAAAATAATAATTTAAGATTTATATTTTAAATATTTTAAACTTAAGTTTTTATAATTTTGAATTATATGTTTTAAAATGATTTTTATAAGTAAACATAGATTTAAATGCTTATTTAGGTTTTTACTTATAATTTATTTATTTTAAACTATGTAATTTAATTATGTAAGTATATTTATGAAACGACCCAAACTTCCCCGTAAAGAAAAGCCGGATTGCTTTGAGAACAACACACATCAGAACACAAAACTGAAGAACATTTTATTGCTGTTACAACAATTACATCAGAGTACAAGAATTTTCCAGAGTATGAATAATAATATACATTGGAAATACAATAATATCAGAGTTTAAATTACATTTAAATAGCAGCGGAAAAAAAATAATACAAAATACAACTGAAAGAAATACACGGATACAGAGCTTTCCGAATATCGCTTCAGCTGTAAACCAGGATCCTGTGAATAAATATATGCAAAACCAAAACTACTAGCTGCCTGTGAGGAAAATATGGGCACCCAGAGTTTAGGTTAAAACAATAAACTCCAGGTCAGTCATGGAACTGGTATGAGAACTCAAAACAGTTATTAACTTTATTTTAAAGTTAGGTAAATCAAGGGACCACGCCGCTATCGCGGAACGGGTTTCCTCCCAAGAATACTGGTGCATAAAAACAACGCAATGCTTTTAGAAAATGAAACCATTATAAGACTCAAGTCCCTTGCAACGAACGCCGAAGGATAGAGTTTACCGTATAATGGTCAAAAATGCTTAATACGCGAAATTCGTCTTTTATACTATGAGTGCACAGTGTAGAAAACAATTTCGAATATAAAAGTATCAAAATTAGGTGCATAATATGTTATGTAAGCGGCATAATATGTTATGTCACCATATAAGTATACAACTAAAAACCGTAAGATCGTATTGGAAAATTGGATTCCATCATGATGGCTACTGATTCGAAAGATCAATCGCGAATGTATCTCCACAGCTTACGTCTCGGCAAGAGAAAACACCGAAATACATATACTGCGCACTTTGGATGAGCAGTAATCTGATCTATCCTCATGAGATTCGGCTGAAATGACCTATCCCACTTCTAGGGTGGAGCGACCACCCTAGCCCATCGGCCGACCCAAAATCCGTATAAAGTATATTGGTCAAACCGAATATTATCAAACAAATCGTTCACCATCATACCGTGGTGTGTGAGGCCCGCGAAGTCACGTTGTATCCAAAGCGGCGCTATATAAAAGCTATGCTTTGGTCTTCATCCACAAGGCTCTGCTTTTCAATAAAAGCCTTGATCATATGCATCTTAGCATGCCACATTATCAGACCATACCATATCATTGATTCATCTATCGATATATAACAGGGTGTTAAGCAAGAGAATAAATTCTCCGCCACCAAACAGCTATATATTAAATAGAGATCAACGAATACAATATAAAGGAATACAATGTCAGACACACAATCCATTTATCAGTCCGTTCTGGGTCTGAACGAAACCATATCCGGTAGATCTCCAAATACGTCTGAATGATCACCAATTTTTCCCTCATTTTGGGTGTACGATCCAATCAAGATATCAATAATCATCCATTCGATATGGAAATTTCCCGGTCTTCAATAACCGTCTTCATCATCGATTTTCAATCGTCGTATGAATTATTCAGAATGGGTTAAACTCGGTCTTTCTGAATAATTTGCGTAATTTAAAATCATGTGTTTTAAAACACAACCAACGCCTCATTCCAATCAAGAGTATTCTTTGATTTTAATTTAAACCAAATTAAGGTTTATTCAATTAGTCGGGATTAACGTCTTACCGAAGTAATCATTAATTAATATCCTATTCCCAACCTGAACAACCTGTGGAGCAAACTGGTGGTACTCCATATCTAACACCCAATGTGTTACGGTAAACTTAATTACTGTTTTATCAATCAAATCTAATTAAAGATTTAACTACCGCTTGGAGTAAAACTAGTGGTACTCCATTATCGTTTATTTCTTAAATTAAGTAAATTTAATTACTTTTATTTCTGTTCCAAAATTCCAGGTTGTTACATTTTAGCTTTTATATTGTTATAAATAATTATTTTAAACTTACTTTCTATATTATTTGAATCTTATATATGTTTAAAATCTATATTCTAATTAATTTTAGAATTTTATAAATTTATATATGTATATATTCAAAATTTATTTTCTTATATATATTTCATAAACTTTTAAAATAAACTCAAAAGGGATAAGTTAGATTTCGCGATTCCAAATTTGAAGTTAAAAATTAATATTTATAATGATATTTGAAAAATGAATGAACTCATATTAAGTTACGAATTTGAATTGATACGAACCATTAGCAAAGATGAATTGGGTAAAAAAAATTATGAAATTAATTTGAATTCGAATTGGTTTGAACTCTTAAGAGATGAATTTGAATTGTGAAATCAACTCTAAATTTGAATCTTTCAAATTTAAGAGAAATGTATTTGAATTTATAATGGATATGAATGAATTCGGTTTCTTTAGCTAAAAAGTTGAGAATTTAAATATATGTAAATTATATATATAATTGATTTTATAAATCGTTTGGTTTTAAATTGGGAAATTGGTTGAATTGATTTATAAGAATAGTTTTAAATCATATAAATTGTTTGAATTGAATATAAGGCTTTGACTCGAATTTTAAGTAATGAATTCGAATAGTTCGATTTAGGTTAATATGTTATATGTTTGGTTTAAATTGAAAAATAAGATTTTGATTTGAATATATAAACTAGTTTTGAACCTAAGTGACTGGATTTTCGAATTTACTTAATTGAATCCATATAAAGGAAAATTAGATTATACGAATTGTTAAATTTATAAGTAACGATTTAGAATTATATGACATGAATATACTTTGTTTGATTTAAAATATATGTTTTGACTTGAATTATGTAGTTTTAACTCGAACTAAATGTTAAATTTTTGAATCGATGCAAAGCAAATTGTTAAATAGTTTGTAACTTGTATTTTCGAATATAAATCGAACTAAAATATCCTCGAAGTTAAATAGTATTGGTTTATACTAAATTTTGAAATATTTTCAATATGATTTCTAAATCGATTTGATTTAAGCGATTAGAGTTGTTTTCAAATTTAAATATAATCGAAATTAGATATTTAATTTTAATTCTCAAATGTGAAAATGAGATTTCGTATAAACTATTTTATACAGTGATTTATAAAGTAATGACCACGGTGTGAAAAATGTAAACGAGTGGATGTCAAAAGATCGGGATCGGCTATTGTCATACTCTCTGCCAATACCGAAAACCACTTTAACAACTATGTACGCAGTGGAGTTCCAGAATGAAGGGGATGATTTGGCGAATGACTCCATTTTCTATTTCATATTAATTATGAGACTCTGACTACCTTGAGTCGGTATGATGTGGCTAAAGTAGGAGCTACGCACGGACCAAGTGAGGTCATACCTCCTATCGAGTGGACTTCTTCGATACTATAATATTACTTTTGTGATGTGTTTTGGTGGCCACCCTCCAATTTGATTATGGGAGTGTGTCTCGAGGTGGTCGGTAATAGCTATTATGTGTTACCACCAGTCCGGCTCTACAAGCGGTGAATCCACCCTGGCATTCCTTGCGTGCCTTGTCACATGCCTTGTATGAGCCCACTACGATTTTATTTTGTACTGTTTTATATGGAGTGCCCTCTGATAGCCCTCCAGTTTACGGAGGAATTACAGTACTATATATACTATGGGAATATATAAACGGTGTAAGGGTAATTATGGTAGTCCCGCTTACGCTACTTTGATATTTTTACTTTACTGATAGACACTATTGCATATAGCATATTATACTATATAGTATTAGTTTGACGAACCCTTAGAGGATGGTGATCCCAAAAATCTTTTAAGTTACTGATTTCGTTTCATAGAACATTTCATTTGAGTTGATTTACTTCTATGAGAATGTTAGTCCTGATCCGAGTTGTTTTGCATTGTTGCTCGGGTCAGATCGATTATCACAGTTTCGAGAGTCACTCTTGGAGTTGGAGCTTATATTGGGTTTCACTCACTGATGTCTACCTGTTGATCAGTTGTTCCAGTCATCCAGTTATTTCTGTCATTCTGTTTCAAACTGTTATCATTTATTTTATTGTATTAAACTTCCACTGTATTGTTTATGTAAACTCTGTTGTATTATTTATTTAGTATCTTCATGAACTACTATTGTATTTTGTATTTTCCAATGCAAGATATTATATTTCTCTGTATCTGTTTCTTTGATATGTGATTCTGTGATTTATTCTATTTACCCTAGAAGCAAATAACAATATGTCATTTTGGACGGTTCGAGTTGACATGTTTTGTCGATTCGGCGCGGTCAAAATGGCGGGTCGTTACAGAATTGAAAAGTAACATGGATGTAAACAGCAAGTTTCAAAGTTTTCAACATGCATCACAACAGCACAGTAGTAAATAACAGCATAGAAAAATCAGAAACAATAAATAAAGGTAGTTGAAGCAGTATCACGGTAGTATCAAAAAGTGTGCAACACAAAAAAATAAAAATCTTGGAGCACCTTGCAATATGGGTGATGTTGAGGGAAAACACTGATGAGATGAGATTCAAATACTGAAGAGAAGATGTTTATACGGTGTCTTAAAGGGCAGTGGAAGGAAAAAAAATTCAGATCCAGAGTAATTAAAAGCTATAATTTACCGTTGATTAATTCTGCTGAGTTGAATATGTAAATAGCTGAAATATTCTTCCACACAAACAGGTCATTTGCTTCTCAACGTTGAACAAATATGGTTTCAGCGCTATATTCAGCGCCACATATTGCAAACATACGCAATCTAGATTGAACAAATTAGGGCTTATGTTTTCAGATATGATATGCTGCCTCAGTATTGCCTCTACTAGTTCGATGATGATTGTGGTCTCTCTCATTGCCATGATCGCCTCTGATCTTCCCTGCCTTGGGGCATCGCCGAATTCCCCCTTGTCATTATTTTTTCGTTTTTGTTCATGGCCATGATAAAATGTATTGCCCCTTTTGTTTTTGATGCCCCGTACTCATGCACGGTTGGCGCTGGGCCAAAACTGACCCCAGTTGCAGGCAGCGTTAGTTTTTTTATTCCCTTTCTAATATTATTTGCATAATAAAATTTATAATAATAATCGCCCCAAGCACATAATAGTTATGTTCACAATTCATTGTATGTGAAATAATCCCGGAATAACAACTGGAGGAAAGCACCTATTGATATCAAGATTGACTTGATTTTAATATATTCAATTTAATGAATTTTGATGCAAATTGAATCTACAGCAATAGGGTTACAAAAGCATGCAATAGTGAAGTCATGGAAGAAAGGCAAGTTTGACCTATTTTGTTTAGATGATTTAAAATATATATGAGGATATATCTGCATATGTCATTCATATATACATATATATGAAATATAATATATACAAACCTATGTATACTAGTTGTTGTGTAATAAGTGAACTTAGTTATATAGATTTATAAGCTGTTATACATATATATGATGTCTACTGATGTGCATAAATACGTATATAAACAGATGCAACTTAATACAGTCTATCATGTCTTGTTATATTGTTATACATGAAAGGGTCTGGCCCTATATATTTATATTCTGAAAATTATATTCTGAGTACGGTATTATAAGCTGAAGTGTTAAATCAGTTGCTTGTATGAATTAAGTCTGTGTTCTATTTGTATAATTCTGGAATCAAAATGAATTCTGATTTAATACTAGCCTGGGTTTATGAAATCATCGATGACAATAATTGGGCCTCAAAAATTTTATTTATGCCTGCATTATATATAAATATGTGGTCATGTAAGACTTGGCCATGTTCTTTTGCTTTATTATTGCAAATGTATTGCAACTGCATTGTTCAGATGCTATATAATTGTTTGCAAAATATCACAACGTGGGCTTTTTTGAGTGTATTTCTTTCAATAACGTGTATATAAAGTTATTGCTTGAATATATATTTAACAAAGTTCTATTTTATGATCTGATATGGTTGGAAACAGAATATATATTTTATTTTTCAGGTATAACAATACATGTTTGTTAATAATTTTATTATGTTTATACGCAATCTACTACCAGTGTAAAATACGTGTATTTTAAAATGTGTAAATAAAACTAATATGACTTGCCTTCTCAAGTTCCAAATTCCTCCAAGCAAATTTTGTTATATTAAGTCGTGGTAATGTCTTCCAATGAATACACTCATCAATGCCAGAATCACGGGATGTGGGTAATGCTAAAGCATTGTACACCTTTTATTTTGGATATATGCGATAGAATAAATGTGATACTTAACTATATTATTGGGTCTGACTTAACTAAGCTGCATAATAAGATTATGGGTTAGAGACAAACAACTTGAAATATTTAATATTTAAAATGGAAAAAATTGTTCATCATGCTACCCAAGAGTTATATGTGAGATATAATTGACATAAGATGTCTACCTAAAAGATTGTGTTTTGGGAGATTAGACAAAGCTAACACTAGGCATGATTAGATATGGATCTTGGACCACCAATACATACATACATACATACATACATATACATACATACATACATACACTGATCATGATATATATATATATATATACATATAAATAGTGGGATTGGGAGCAAATTTAGATTAAATTATACATTTATATTATTTTGCAATATTCTATGTAATTTTGATTGTCAAAATTTGTATAAATATTTCAAAACTTCTGTATTTGTTTTATTATTTATTATCTAATGTAGATATTACATGAAAACAACTTCGATAATTGATCCTTAAGAAGGGTAAATTGAATTAAATCAAATTTCTTGACTAACATCGAAATTTGAGGATTGTCCTCAAACAAAATTGAAACGTAATAATTTTACAAATATAGAAGATCAAAAGGAAAATTTGAAGTATGACTTCAACTAAACAAGTATAACCATTATTACTACCTACTTATACATCTCTTGTATTAGATACTAGATATGGATCACATATATGTATGTGATTTGCAAGAATTGCAAAACAATAGAAATATGACAAAATGAGAAGTGAACTTATGAGTGAAACTAAAACAAATGTTGTTACATTATCCGTAGGAAGCTGCTTCTTGTTCTAAGTACTGGCTTAATTGAAGGATTAATAATTTTGTTATAAAATTCCATTTAAAATAAATGTTATTTTGTATCCTATTTAGACAAGTTTGAATTTCATTTGTAATAAAAAGATCAATTGTTTTTCAGTTATTTAAATGAAATATCTTATGGAATTTCACAAATAGTTAGTGATCTTTATAAATCCTTAACTACGATGTGCTTGATAATAATATAAATAATGAGCATATTAAATTTAATGATTTAAATCCAACATACTTTTGCCAAGGCCATATAAATAAGAAACACATATCAAAACTCCATAACGATGGAATTTTGATGTTATTTAATTTTGAATCCCAAAAAGAATGCAGATCCAGTTTATTAGGGAAAATGACTAATCACTTTTCATTTGACACAGTGAACGGGCTAATATCTATTAGACCTCAAACATAATGATGAATGTGAACCAATGGACGCATCAGCTAGAGGTAGATTTTATTACTTCGTTACATTTCCTGATGATGTCAATAGATATAGATTTGCGTTTCTTATGAAACACAAATCAGAATCCTCTGAAAAGTTAAAAGAATTCAAAAATGAAGTTCAAAGCCAATTTTGGAAGAATATAAATACTCTTCGAACAGATCGGGAGAATAATTAAGCAAATAATTTAATGAGTATCCAAATGAGTGTGAAATTGATTCACAACTCACTCCACCTAGAACACCACATTGGAATGGCGTGTCTGAAAGGAGAAGTCGCACCTTATAAGATATGGTACTATCAATGATAAGTCATAAAGATCTTCCAATAAAAATTAAGGTAAACCCCCTGAAATAATTACATTCATATTTAATTTTAATCCTGCTAAAAAGACTCTAAAACGCCATATAAGATATGGATTCAGAAACATCCTAGTGTGTCTTTTTGAAGATTTGAGATGTAAGGCGTTTGTTAAATGTCTTGCCTCTGATAAGATCAGACCTAAATCTGATAATTATTTTGTGGAATATCCAAGAAAGGAAAAAGGATATTATTTCTATAAATCCTCTGAGAATAAAATGTTTATTGCTTAAATTGGTGTCCTTTTAAAAGGAGAGCCAGTCTGTAAGATACTGATGGGAATAAGGTAGAACTTGAAATATCCCTGGAACCACAAAATACAATTGAACCTTGTATAAACAAGAAATTGAGTGGGAGTGACACAATAATTCAAATGTTATATGTTGATAACATACTAATTATTGTGAATGATGTTAGTTTAAAACAAGAAATGTGTACTAATTCTACTAAAGAACATGTTTGGATTAAGAAGTTTATTATTGAACTTAATCCATTGTTGATCCAACGATTTGCATTGTGATAACAATGGAGCTATTGATCATATCTAGAAATTTTGATCTCATTATCAATCCAAATATATATATATATTTAAGGAATATAATTTCATATGTGAAATTGTTCACAAAGGAGATATAATAACTGCAAAGTAACAAAAATGTTGTAATGTTGCAGACCTACTGGCTTAAACTCTATCGCAGCAGAAGTTTGATAGTCACACTAGTTTCATAGGTATATGATACATGATTGATTGACTCTAGTGAAAGTGGGAGATTGTTAAAGTATATGTCCTAGAGGCAATTCATTTAATGTGATTAATGACATTGTTGATGTTATAATTTTATTTTGAATAAAAGATTCCATTATGTTATATTTATTACGTAATACAAATATTAAAATAACAAAAGTCCTAAAATAATAATACATAATTATATAGTTCAAGTAAATGACTTGAACATGAGATTATATAATATGAAATAAGTATTAAAATTCTTAAATTTCCCAAATCAAGTTTTATTGTTTATACACGACAATAATAAAATATTGAGATTACTATGTTGATTGACTGATATCATATCTATTTGCAAACAGATTTTCTATCAAATTAAAAAAACCATCAACAAAATATTATAATAATAAACCACAATCGCATGACGTACAATTGTTAGTACGTGGCGAATACGAGTCGATCCGCAGGGAAAGAAGTAATTTCAATCTTATTCAATCAAATTAAACCAAAATTCGGATTGATTTAACTAACAAAAACTAATTAAAACTAGAACTAAGTTGAGAGCTAAATATGAAATGAAAGCAGTTTAGAGGTAAATCCCCTCTCATATTTATCAAATTAACAAACGTACGATCTATGATCTCCATTAAGTGACATAAATGCAATATTTAAACCACTTATGATTCTCATGAAAATGAAACTAAAGCAAAAAACTATTTTAAGTATGGCTTTTGAACAATTAACAAAACTATAAACCATCAAATTTATTCTTACTTTCATTTCAAAATCAATAACCACACAGCAAATATTGATGTAATTTGTGTTTACATTGACTAAGCATAGCCTATTTTGTTGTCAACAAACATAGACTATCAAAATCACTTGTATAAACTTACATCAACATCCACTGACTTGAAGCACAAATTAGAGATCACAAATCATACAAATGTTGAACTTACATAAAGTTAGAGAGCTTCATTACCCCCAAATCAAAGGGATTAGCTACTCATATGTGTTATCGAATCAACACACGCGATTACAAGAATTAAACTACACTAATGCATAAAGTAAATAACAATTAAATGCACAAGAAACAACAACAAAATAGATCTAAACTACTTGCATAAAACTAAACTACACTAATGCATAAAGTAAATAACAAGAATTAAATGAACAAGAAATAAAATTGCATTAATCTGAGATTACATAAGAGAAATGGCTAAGAATCCATGGAAGAAAAATAGAAGTTTTGATTTTAAATGTAGTAAGTGGAAAGGTAGGTGGGGTCCTCCATGATCATGTATGAGAATTATTTCCTCTTCATTCCTTTGTATGCATATAAATATTTATGAATCTCTCTTCCAAACGCACCAAATGTCTACAAAAACAATGAAAAATGTCCAAGTAAAAATTCTCAAAATAACTTAAGCATAAAAATGACCATTTTTCCTTTGTAAGATGATGAATGTATGATATTTTGAAATCAATTGAATTATGGTTTAAACGCGATAAAATACCCACATATGACATTTATTTAAACTAAACATGGATAAATATGTGAATATAAATGTGCATTTTTATGTGCACATCAAATACCCCCACGCTTATCTTTTTATTCGTCCTCGAATAAAGTAAAAAAACAACTAAGATAAATCCGTTTTCGTAGGGAGCACGATTGCATTAAGCGTATGCAACAAGTCGTTAAACCTCTGGGTGTCCCCAGTAGGACGAGTGTTGTCTCGTGAGGGTTTTCAGCGGATACTACCCACAAAATCCAAAAGTTGAACACAAAAAATATTTACAAGATGAATGCAAGCTTCTAAAGGAATATTTACAAATGGATAATTTACTTTTAAATATTACACGAATGAGTTAACACAAATTTGGGTCGTCACCACGAAATTTGAGTCCGTTACTAACAAAACTTCAAACAAAAGTCTTGCTATCGTCACAAACTCCTCCAGCTTGGCTAGTTGTTCTAGTAGTAACGTAGTGCAAATACGAAACGAATTCTTTAATCGATATCAACAATCGTAAAATGGCATCTCAACTTCCTTTTTGTTAACAAGTTAGGTCGAATAAGTGAAGAGTGTGCTTGGATTTTAAGTGCTAATTCTCTCTTTTTACCAAATATTTACTACATTATTATTATTAACAAATACCTAGGTATACCATCCCTACACTGCATTACAACTTATGTGAGGGTCGATAATCCTAAGGTGTCCAACTCATAAAATGAGACCAAGGTATACCGACGCTGACTTTGTCAACAAAATGTCGGAAAGAGCTTGGC
The DNA here is from genome assembly GCA_030737875.1 of Allium sativum. Lineage (NCBI taxonomy): Eukaryota > Viridiplantae > Streptophyta > Magnoliopsida > Asparagales > Amaryllidaceae > Allium > Allium sativum. The sequence continues at coordinate 844,154,936 of CM060926.1, forward strand.
GGGTTTGCACACCAACGCTAGATGTACTAGCAATGTTGGATACCCATGGATTATTATATATATATACTCACACTTCTTCTTTTTTTCCTTTCTTTTATCTTTTTTTTCTTCTTCTTCTTTTTTTACATTAGAGAGAGTTAAGAGAGAATATCTTTGCACAGCTTCACCTAAAAGATCCAAAATGTTATCGCAAGTAGTCTAAATCAACCATTGATTTAATCAGATTGCAATTTAGAAAACATTTCATACTCATCACCTACGAATCTCCCTATATACCAGTTACACCAAATTTGCTCATAATTCAAACTTTTCTTCCGTTATCTATTAAGAGAAGTAAATCTCCAAACGTTTTAATCGAACGACCAAAATTGTATGCTAACTCCATCATGTCTTATTTAAAAGTAAATAGAAATGCGAAATTCTTCTTTTTTTTTTTGATTTTTTTTTTGAATAAAAAAAAGAAAGGAAAATTCTATGCAAAACCAAAATAAATATGAAACTCCCCCCACACTTGATTTGGACTGTCCCCACAGTCAACGAAAATGGAAAGAAAATGAAAATTTTGAAAATATGACTAATAATTACAAGAGAAAAGATTTTTTTACAATATATTGACAAGAAGTAAATGAAACGGTCTTCTAAAGACCGATTCATTTGTCTCTTCAAGTATGAGAGACACGACTCAAGCTTGAAAAACCAAATCGTAAAAGATTTCGAATTTGAACGTGTATTTGAAAAAAAAAATGTTGTTTTATTAAAAATAAATTGAGTTGCTTTATTTTCGACGATTTTTGGGGTAGATTGAATAAATGGTCGAAATTCATGTTTAAATTCACCAATTTGAATTTCAAATTTATCATTGAAAATTTGTTCAAAAATATTGATTACAAAATCCAAATAGTGATTAAAATCTACCTCATTAAAATTCAACTCATTTTCGGAAAGTCCAAAAAATTAGGGCTCATCAAATTCGTCTTCCATTGGTGAATTGTCAACAAATTCAATGCATGTATTATTTTCAAAATCCAAAATTGTTGTCTGAAAGTCGTTATTTTAAGAAAAGGAATATCGAATTTGAGATTTGGTTCCACCCTCTCAAAAGAATTGAAATCCAACTCAATTACCATATTTTCAACAACGTCGTTAATATTGTTATTTTTAGTTTTAAAAGTTGTTATTTAAAAAATTATCAATTTTGGTAAAAGATGGATTATCATTCGAATCGTCACACGTTCGGTTTTGGTTATTTTGTTTTTCACGAAAATTCAAGTAGTCTTGAAACAACAAATTCGTGTGATAATCGTGGAATTCATTCATTTGCTCAACAAAATCAAATTTATAATTATTTACATGAGAATTTTCAATTTGAAATTGCTGAGAACAAAAAATTTTAGTTGCACCACAATTGAACTTATTCCCATTACCAAAACCATTTGAAAAGTTATTCACATTTCCATTTGGAATTCATTTTGGAGTTCGAAATTGGATTGACAAGGGTTATAATCAAAATCATTTGAATTTGAAGTTGAATTTGAATTTTGATTATTTTGAAAACTTTGACTTGAATTGTTGCACAAATATGAATTACACCATTCATTTATTCTTTGATTTTGTTGTGTGCTCCTTTCAAGTAAAGATTCAATTTTTGTTTCAAGAGTTGAGGGTTGATCGTCATTTAGAAAATTTTGTGATGCAAAATCAGGATTGTTTTGAAAATTTTGAAAAGTTGGTGGTGTAAAATCCACATTGTTTGTACAATAGCTGTTATTAAAATATCCAAATGAATTTGGTGTAAAATTATATGCATTATATTGATTTTCACAACTATCGTAAAATCCGTAGAATAAGGAAATTGTGACATTTTCAAGAAAGCCCTTTTTTGAAAAAAAAAAAATTGGTATGAGAAAAAGAAATATTCACAAAAGAAAATTGTTTTATTTAGATTTTGTTTTTTCTATATATGCATGAACCTAATGCAACTATTACGAATGCAAATTACTTATTTACAAATTTCTAAAATTATATAACGACGTTTAGATTAATTTCAACAACAAAAAATTCAGCCAGTTAACGGACAAGAGTTATCGGTGCACACGGAATCACACTAGCAATGCAGCCGAAGGTTTAAGTACCTTTAGAGGAACAACCGATATAATATTTACGAATCACCGTAATATTTATAAATGGTTATTACTTTGCCGTAGTCTGGACACTGAGAAATAAATCGTTAGAAAGAAATCAACTTGTCAAAACAGTGTCCTTAGAATAATAAAAAACAAAATAAGACGAATGCAAAACAAAAATTTAACGTGAATTAACAATGCAACCACGATTGAATTTTTTTTAAAATGTAAGTGCAAGCAACCAACAGTGCAAACAAAATATAAACAAGGAAAGAAAACATATACCAATGTGTGCAGATTAGCAAGAACATCTTTTAGCGGCAATTTTTTATTAAGCTAGCGAGCGTAGATCCAAGCAAAGCAAGCAGAGAAGACTTTGAGCAAGTAATGCTCCTTGAGATTTTCTGCAACTTGAAAATGTAGACGATATATATACAACTGGCAAGCGGTTATTTTTTGTGTTTTTTTTTTGAAAGAAAATAAGATAAAAACTAAATCCAAAATCATATCAAATTAAAAGAGTCAAACGTGACATAGCCTACTCACAACTTAAAAAAACTAAAGTCCATTAAAAACGTTTTTTTTTCAATGGTATACTGGAGACAATAGCCTAAGAAAAATCAAAAAAAAAAATTCAAAGAACATAGAAGACAACGAAAATGATGGTCGGTTAAGTAAGAAAATACAAGGTAACAAAAATCATCACACTACAAATGAAATTAGATGAGAATAGAGATCGCACGCAAACTAACAAGCATAAAGGTCAAAAATAGAAATTCATAAACCCGATTTAAGACAATGCAAGTGCAACCGTACCAGATGAATTCTTTTTCTTAAAATCAAATTGCGAATCACTTTTTTTAATCTTTAAAATCAAATCGCGATTTCTTGAACACAATTCAATACTTTACCATACGAATTGGAAGCGATGGAAGATTGGATTTTGGGAGTCGAGTAAAGGTCGATGGAGTGTAGATTATTGGAAGAAATGGCTATGTGTTGTGGCTTGCAGGTGGTACGAACTGAGGAGGTTTTTGATGGATATAGTAATGAATTACAGAACTGAGTGGTGGTGAGGACAGGGTAATTGACTGATGGAGGCTTTATTGGGTAAGCGATGAGTATAATGTGGTTTTGCAAACAAGCAGGGGCCTTGTTTGTGTCCTATGATTGAATTAGTTGACGTGGGTTTGCAAAGAGAGTTGGATGCGTGAAAAGGAATTGAATGGTTTCGACTGGAGTAGAGGCTCAGGTTATTAGATGGAGAGGGGTGAAGTTGGATATGTATGCTATTTGTTTGGTGTATGGTCTGACAGTTCTGGGTTATGGTAGAGACGAGCGAGATTTGTTGATTGAAGAAATTGTCAGAAAATATAGGGAAAGAAGAGAATCGTGAAAGGATTAAGAGAGAAAGGATTTTTTTATAATTGTTGAAAAGAAAAAGGAAAGTAGTAAAAAATAGCAAGGAGATTGAAGATGGAAAGAAATAAGAGAAAAGATGGCAGTTTTTGTTTCTTTTTTCTTAGAGATAATAGGAGGGTATTGTGACAAGAAGAGAAGATGGCGGAAAAACACAAAAGAGGGAAAGACACAAAAAATGACAAAAATGCAAAGGGAATTTTTTTGAAAATAAATTGTAAACAAAAGGAAAGAGAGATTGTAGAAATAAATTGGAAAGGAAATTGAAAAAGAAAATGAAATTTGAGAAAATAAATGGTAAGAAATTTGAGAAAATAAATGGCAAGAAATTGATGGGGAAAATGGCAAGAATAATTATATATTTTTTCTCTTGTATTGAGATTGTAGTACCAATAAATAATATCAAAACAACTAAACAAGAATTTTATTTCTAAATGTACAAGAAAATAGAAGGAGAAATAAATAAAACAAACACTCTTTTTTTTTAGAAAAATAATAAAATTAATCTGAAGAATAAAATCAAAATTAATTAGCTTTCCCCGGCAACGGCGCCAAAAACTTGTTTGCAAACGGATTTTCTATCGAATTAAAAAAACCATCAACAAAATATTATAACAATAAACCACAAGCGCACGGCGTACAATTGTTAGTATGTGGCGAATGAGAGTCGATCCGCAGGGAAAGAAGTAATTTCAATCTTATTCAATCAAATTAAACCAAAATTTGGATTGATTTAACTAAAAAAAACTAATTAACACTAGAACTAAGTTGAGAGCTGAATATGAAATGAAAGCAATTTAGAGGTAAATTCCCTCTCATATTTATGCAAGTTAACAAATGTACGATCTATGATCTCCATTAAGTGACATAAATGCAACATTTAAACCACTTATGATTCTCATGAAAATGAAACTAAAGCAAAAATCTATTTTAAGTATGCCTTTTGAACAATTAATAGAATTATAAACCATCAAATTTTATTCTTACTTTCATTTCAAAATCAATAACCACTTAGCAAATATTGATGTAATTTGTGTTTACATTGACTAAGCATAGCCTATTTTGTTGTCAACAAACATAGACTAACAAAATCATTTGTATAAACTTACATCAACATCCACTGACATAAAGCACAAATTAGAGATCACAAATCATAAAAATGTTGAACTTACATAAAGTTAGAGAGCTTCATTACCCCCAAATCAAAGGGATTAGCTACTCATATGTGTTATCGAATCAACACATGTAAGTTTCAACATAAATATGAACAAAACAAAAGAAAGAACTAATTAATAACAACAAAATAGATCTAAACTACTTGCATAAAACTAAACTACACTAATGCATAAAGTAAATAACAAGAATTAAATGAACAAGAAATAAAATTGCATTAAACTGAGATTACATAAGAGAAATGGTTAAGAAGCCATGGAAGAAAAATAGAGGTTTTGATTTTAGTCTCCACTCTGAACTAAATAAAATCCAAGATCCTTTTTACATCATACAGGGGCTATTTATACATGAGTAAAAATCTAATTCACTTTTAGTGTGCTACCAAGAATGCCCTTCAGGAAGTGTGGCCACCAAGTAATCATCAAGCTATAATTAATCCATCATCAAATTTTCATGAAGCTTTAACATCCACTTATTTGTCCGTTTGCTTCTAAATGTAGTAGGTAGAAAGGTAGGTGGGGTCCTCCATGATCATGTATGAGAATTATTTCCTCTTCATTCCTTTGTATGCGTATAAATCTTTATGAAGCTCTCTTCCAAACGCACCAAATGTCTACAAAAAAAAAATGAAAAATGTCCAAGTAAAAATTCTCAAAATAACTTAAGCACAAAAATGACCATTTTTCCTTTGTATGATGATGAATGTATGATATTTTGAAATCAATTGAATTATGCTTCAAACGTGATAAAATACCCACATGTGACATTTATTTAAACTAAACAAGGATAAATATGTGAATATAAATGTGCATTTTTACATGCACATCAATATCTCATTGATCATTAATATATGTGATATTAATGTCAATACATAAATACATATTGGAGAATAGCGTATTGGTCTGACCCAACATGAGAAAACTACTTGGAATATAAATAAATGTATCATAATTTATTCTCATAATGGCAATGATGTAATGGTCCTCAAACTTGAAATCATTATAATTTTATTCGAGGATATTTGTGTTTCGATATCATCAAAAAGTTACTTTTAACCGAGTAGATGATAAAGGTGGTTATTGGATACATCTCAAATCGATTGAAAATTATGAATGATCTAATTGTAATTTAACCCTACAATATAAGTAGTGATATCTATGGGCCTCTTGATTGAGTGAGACTATGAAATGCGTGGCCATGCTAAAATATTGATTTGTTTTATATAGTCTACTCATGGATCAAGATAAAAAGGATCAAATTATAAAGAGGATGATACGTCCATGCCTCGAGTTTAATCCTGGATATATTGGTTAAAAGGATTAAATTACATTGAGACACTGGTCACAGAAAAGGTTGTATCGAATCATTGATCTTATTATAACTTGGGTATAAGTGACGCACTACTAGATGCCAATCACTATTTATGATTTTAAATACGATTTAAGATCATTGTCAATGTTGTAATAACCTGGGGGGTCACACAATAGAATGTTATAAAGGAGTAACTATTTTTTGACAAATAAAATATCAACTGTTGATTTGGGTGGGTTCCTATTTTATGTTTAACATTTGTTTTAAAAGGTATGTCTATTTCCTTTTAAAACACAGAAAAACCAAGATAATTTTGATCAGATCAAAATAAGAAAACAACCCGAATACACTTTTCCAAATCTAGAAATATCATGGCGGCTAGTAACGCCTTCCTGATTCTTTTTCAATTCGATCGATGAAGAAGACATTCGAGTGGATACCTATAGAGGCACGGCGTTTTTTCGTGCTTTCGATTTGATGCTTCAATCCTCCTTCCAATTTCAAGATTGATCTGGTTTTTCATGGATTCAACATGGCAGGTATGAAATCCTAACCTAAATTAATTGTGATTCACCAATTTCGCATGGATCCTTCTATTTTAAATCATTAAAATTGTTCAAACATGGTTATCGATTAGATCGAACAAACCTATCACAATTATCCTAAAAATTACGTTTTATAATTAATAAACAATACAAAATGCCAAATATATATTATTAAATCAAGTACATTCCAATGAAAGATATCACTCACCTTAGCTAATTAGCCCAAGCAAGTTCCACAACGTAGATCTTGTTAATACGAGTCCCTAAGAAGAAACGACGTCCAATTTTGACCTAATAAACAAAAGTAATATATGTTATAAGTTTCACGAAGTATAGAAACCATTAACTAAACTAATTACATAATTAATTACCTTAAGCACCATCTAACCTTTCTTCCCTATCTCGTTAAAACCCTCTGTACATGCACATGTCCATGCCATGCATTTCTACTTCTCCGTCGATCGATTCCTCCTTCTTTACTTGAGGAAATCCAAAGTCATCTTCATCAACGAAATTGTCTTCACGTCCTCTTTGTGATGGTTCACAAAAATAAAAGCTCGGCCTCCCCTTAATGAAAATGGCATGTTGGCCCCATCCTAGGCTTCACAACATCGGGATTCCCCCTAGATAATTAAAGGCCATGCGGATTGGATAAGGAGGTGCGCCTCGCTACAAGGAACCTAAAAATATTCACCAAGGAGATCAACCCTTTCCAAATAGTCGTCCATCCTAACCCTAATCTCGACCATAGTATGTCGTCCCCTGTATCAGCTTCACATCCTTCAAATTTGATATGGGGTTGCATGGATTTCTAATGGGGCTTGATTTCAAGTGAAATAACAATTTTACAATGGGTATTTTGGCCAATTTAAATATTTGAACGTAAGAGGATGGAGCGGCCATGATTTGGATGCAACTGTAAAACTAGTGGAAGAAGAGTGAAACTTACTGGTTAAAAGGATTGCTCAGATTTGGATAACTATAAATATCATTTTATTAACTAATCCTCAAACGAGCCTAAAACCCACAAACTCCAATCGAGACATGTCGCGTGTTGTCACCTATGTATTAAGCCATATGTCAACAGTGAGACTAGACTCGAGACCCAATGAAATTTAGCCTTTAAAACTCAAATTATACCATGTCATTCTCTTACAAAAATTGACACATGTTTTATTTACACAAAGCCAAATGGTACATCTGATCGGTATGAAACTCAACGACATGCATCAACTTACTACTACAATTCCAAAAATATATTTTTCATCACAATCAGATACTGTACTCCTGAAGTGACTATTTACATGTATTTCGAGATCGATTTGACTGCCAACTTGTCCAAACTCGAAATATAGTGACCTGTACACTTTTTCTTCTTATAACAAGTAATCTGAACTCAACGGAACTGGTCCAAAGTCCTGATTTGGTTGTTTGTGTAAAATCTCATTTTGAAACCATCAATTTAATGTTAACGATAAATATTTATATGCCCAATCGTTAAAATACAGGTTGTTACGAAAAGCAAGTTAAAGTAGAATACGGAGAGTAAGAAGTAAGAGATGAATCATCCTCCAGTTCATCGCAATCGTGGGATGAGGGGTCAGTAAGTACATCCCTGGTTGTTTCTAGCTATAAGTGGTGGTTTCTTTACTCGCACTGCTATAGTTCGATTCATGACATACTACTGGAGTTCTCTACTCCTAATATGTTCTTCGGTTAAGCCATTTAGACACCAGCATTCATTTGTGTTGTGTCCCTCTAAAACATGGAATATGCAATATTTCTCTGAGACTTTCTCATGATATGTGGGTTCCTTTCTCCTGGGCATCCAAAAGCCTCTTAATGTGCATGAAGATATGCTCCATGGTTTAATTTAGCTGTATAAAAGGTATACTTTAGGTTGCTTGAGTTATCTTCTTGGCCTCTTGGCTTCTCTAGAATCTACATCATCATCTTCAGCCTTTTTCCAAATTATCTATTTGCAAGCCTCCAACTTCCATAGCATTAGTTTCATCAGAAAAATCAAACTCTTCAGTGTAATAACCCGAAAAATCCGAGCCAATTTAAAATTTTTATTTTGGCAGTTTTGATGAATTTTGAATATTTAAAATGAATTATTTTAAATAATAACGATGAGAAATTTATTTTGAATAGAATTATAACGTATATATTTATTTGAATCGACGTTAGAATATAAATATTTATTTTTAATTATAAAAGGAATTGGAAATGGCGCAGTAGTTTGAAAATTCGATTTCGAAATTCAAATGAATGTACAGGATTCAAAATAAACCGGATTTTAGCGAAACAAAAAATATTAGAATCTATTTGAAAATATCTTTCCAACGAATCTGAAAATTTGAAATTTCATAACGGGAATAAAAAGCTATGTCTTGTTGAAAATTCAGAATAGTCGCAATGGAAATATAGCCCTTAAGAATGGAAATTTTGCAAACGACTTCCGTTTCGACGAAACCACTTTTGTTGGATCCGGGATGTCAAGTTATTGCTAGATTCCAAAATTCGTAACTTTCTGAATCAATATGTGAGTGTGGCTCACTTAAACGTGCTTTAACAGTTTCAGTCAAATTCGATCGACCAGAAAATGGCCATTTTTCAAACGGTCTTCAAATTTGACAATAGTTTTGTTAGGACCGTATCGTTAATACGAAGCTAGAAAATATTTTTCGGGAATTTTTAGAGTCCGTATGTGGCCCCGGTATATTGAAATGTGCGTTCAAATTCAATATATAGATTTATATTTTGATTTTGACGAAAACTGATCAAAACAGCTGATGAAACATATCCCATTGTGTTCGGAATGGGAGTAATTAGCTAGGGGCAACAGTCGTTGGGTCCGATTTGGGGTTCAAATTAAAACGTATCTTTATGGGATAAAATATATAATTATAAATGTTGAAAGTCAAACACTCTCCCTCACTCCATATCCTCTCCCACCCCGTCGTATTTTTCCAGAAGGGAAAAAAAGGGGGCGCTCCTCGACGTTCGCTGCCTCCCAGCCGCCACCATCGTTCCTATCGCCGCCGCCCACCGATGCAAGTGGCCACCGCCCCTCTAGGCGCTATCGCGCCGCCACACACACCCCCTCCTCTCCAATCGACTGACGCACACTTCTCCCTCCATCCTCCAGTAACCGTGGGACCCGCCGCCACTACGGCACTTCCGCACCCCCTCCGACGATCGGTGACCCCCTTCAACCTCCGGCCACCCTCCAACGCTACCAAACAACCTCCTCCCTCTTCGTTTGATTCATAGTGAGTTTTATTTAGGTAATTTAGTTTTTTTCTATATGAAATAGCATTGTAAAGAATAGATTTTCATAGAAGTAAGGATTGGATTTTTATAGATAATATAAATATGATTTTCATATTAGTAGAGTATTAAAAATATGATTTTTATATTAGTAGAGTATTAAAAATATGATTTTTATATTAGTAGAGTATTAAAAATAGGATTTTTATATATGTAGAGATATAAAAATATAATTTTTATATGCGTAGCGAAGTAAAAACATGATCTTTATGTATATGAAAGCGATGAAAAGATATGATTTTTAACGATATAAAAAAAATACGATTTTCATATGAATAACTTTGAAATAAAAATACTATTTATATATATATAACTTTGAAGGAAAATTTTGGTTTTTATTAGATGAACATCGATAAAAAGATGTGATTTTTACAAGTAGAAAGACGAGAATTTTATAGATAAAAAGATGTGATTTTTTTTATAGCATTGAAATAAAAATATGATTTTTTATATAGTAGCGATATAAAAATATGATTGTTATAATATATATAGCGTTGTAAAAATATATGAAGTAGAAATAAAAATATGTTTTTTATATATGAAATGCCATAGCAAAAATGTGATTTTTAATGTGAACAGCAGGAAAAGATAGCGATGGTATCGATGGAAATCAAAACGAAATCCGAACCGTTCATAAATAAAGAATGGTGTAGTGGATCCCAAAGGTGAGAACTCCTCACTTTTAATTTATTTTCTAGTTGAAATATATACTAAGATGCAGACGGTGCTTAGCAGCACCTGACACCCGTCGTCCACAAACCATGGACGACTTGTTTGTTTGATTGATTGTGTTGTGAAAATTGATTGTGTAATGTGGAATGGAATAAAATATTTGATAGTTAAAAATATTTTATAGTTAAAAATATAATTTTTAACGTGTATAGGAATAAAATAAATATTTATAAACAAATCGAACGATTTTTCTATTACACACATTTGACTGATATTGATTGGGACGATAAATTTTGCACATCGCCCAACTGCACAAATGAATCTGTGTTTGTTGATTGAAACCCCACACGGGTATTGGGATGAAATTAGACATACACTATTCCCAATAATTAGTTGTATGTCGATCGATTGATTGACAGGCAGTTATAAGCGTTGAATATTTATATTTGATGCTTATGCAGTGTAGAATGCACTTTGGATGATGGTTGACTGTGTGTGATTGTTGTTGTGTACGTGTGTGTATGAAATCCATATAATCATATTATATGGTAATTGACTGTGTCTGATTCCAGTTCAGAAAGAATAAAAATTTTAAAATAACGATTATTTTAAAATAATGAATATTTTAAAATAATATTCAGTTAAAGATCAAAATTTGATTTTGATGTCCGATTTGGGATGGACACAAATACATTTAAATATATAAAGCCGTGTTGATTAGATTAACGCGATTTGGATGTGAACGATATTTATATCGATTTAATTCATTTTTATAATGAATATCGAAGAGGAATTGATTTCAAAATATTATCATTTATATATCGATGATATGGAATATTCAATTTTGATTAAAAATTGAATATGAAGTTGAAATTGTTTTGATAACGAATTTAAAACGATTTATAAAATACGTTTTAAAAAGAAATCGACGAAATATATAATATATATATATATATATAATGGCCTGAATAGAATGCGTCGCGCTGCAGCAGTTCGCGAATTTCGACCATTGATTTCGAATGAACATTATGGGAGATCCGACCGTCGGATTCTCCTAAAACCAGAACCGTTGGGTTCGTATCAAAAAGAGCTTTCTAACGAATACAAGAAATTAGAAATCTAACTGTTGGATTTGGAATTATGTCCAAATCAAATTTGGAAAAGGTCGCTGTGAGTGTAGTTCGATGGCCGTTTATGGAAATCGACTGTACAGGCCTTGATAAAATTATTAAAAATATCAATAATTAGTGTAAAATCATAAGAAATGATTTGGAAAGAGTTGGGCTGAAAATTTTCATATTTGAAAAGATAAAAATAGATTTTTATCGAAACGAACTAGTTTTGAACTAGAATTTTAATCCATTTTTTTAAAAATAAATAAATAAATTGGATTTGAAATGGTTTTATAAATAACCAGAATTTCCAATATATAAATTGGAAAGGATTTGAATCGAAATTGTTTTCGGAATATTTCGATGTTGGATTTCGTGATTATACATATATTATTATGGAAATTTGAAAGATATGTTTATATCGTTATTTCCAATACAATATTTGTTGGTTATAGTATTTGATATTGAATATACGCCGATATATTTTCTATTCAGAGCCTTGTATTTAATATCAAATGGGATTTGGGTTCATCGTAAATGGTGTCTTCATTAACACTGTTCTTAAACCCAGTTGAGAAAAAGATTAAATCTTTTTATTTAGATTTAATGAAGTATACCAATTAAATAATATTTAATTGGAATTGATTTTTGGGTTTATTGTGAACGGTGTTTTAAATAACACTTGTTCTTTAACCCGATTATTAATGGAATGTGAATTGGGCTTATCGTGAACTGTGTTTTAGCGACATTCATTCTTTAACCCGATTTACAATGAGATGGGATTTGGAATTTATAAATCTTTTGTTAAAGATTTAAAGGAGGTTTTCCAAAGTAAAGTTCTCCAATTTAACATACTAAATTGGAATTGAATGGAATTCGATTTGGTAATAGTCGAAGTAAGGTTCTGTAGAGGAAGACGGTTAATATATATATATATGGAATTTAAAAGGCTTTCTCGTTATTCCATTTATATTATCAGTTGGATATGGAAGTTTATATCGATTATATATATATATCGATTTGTTTTCCATGAAGATTCCATTGTTAATGGAATGTGATTTTGGGTTGTCGTGAATGGTATCTTTAATAATACTGTTCTTAGACCCAACGGAGTTAATAAAATCAGAAACTAATTGGAGATTAGTTAAGTTGAATGGTTTCCTGGGTATTGATCTGATGTTGGTTTCGGCCTTCGGGGTTAATACTTAAGGAATTTTTCACTTGCTAATTTATGGTTAAAGGCTAATGGAATGGAATGTGATTTTGGGTTTACAGTGAACCGTGTTTTAAAGGACATTGGTTCTTTAACCCTGTTAAAGACAGGATATGATTTCCCAAGTTAAACAATCATCAATATTGATTTTTGGGAAGATTAAAACCAAGTGGTGTTTTAATGAATCTTTAATTAGATTGAAATGATCGAGAATGGAGTATCACCAGTTTTTCTCCAGGCGATAGTTAAATCTTTAATTAGATTTGAAGGTGAAATGGTAATTGAATTTACCGATAACACCATGGTGTTAGATACGAAGTATTACCAATTTTGCTTCATGGGATGGATAGGTTGGGATTGGGAAATTAAACAAATGATTACTTCGGTAAGGATCGCTAATCCCGACTAGTTTGGATAAACCATAATTTGGTTTGAATTGATATTCAAAAGAAGATTAAAGAATAAATTTAAAGAATTTATCTTTGATAAAATTAATGGGAACCTTTCCGAAAATATAAGAATATTTGAATAAAGGAATATTCTGGATTGGAACGAGGCATATGTTGTGTTTTATAACACTTGTTTATTATATACGCGAGTTATTCGGAAAGGTCGGGTTTATACCCATTCTGAATAACTGAATCGACGATAAGTTGATGATGAAGGCGGTGGTTAAAGACCGGAGGTCTTCACATCGTTTGGATAATTACTGATGATCTTGATTGGGCTGTACACCCAAGAGGAGGGAATCAGTTGGTGATCGTCCAGATGTACTTGGAGATCGATGGGTATGCGAGGAATAAGGTTCCTCCGGTTTCATTCAGACCTAGAATGGACTTGTAAATGGATGTGTGTCTGAAATCGGATTTCATTCTATGTGATTGATATACATCGGTTGCATAGCGTGAATTGCATGTGTGGTATGCTGAGATGCAAATGATCAAGGCTTCTGTTGAAAAGCAAAGTCTTGTGGTTGATGATCAACGCACAACCTTTGGGGCATAGCTTTGTGTAGTGTTAATTCACGAGCCTCACACCCCGGTGTGAACCAGAAATGGGAGAAGGACTTCATGGAGGGCATGCGTTTCCTTCTAGCTAAGAGTGGTGTTTTGGGTTTTACACGCCCAGACATTTTACTTATGTGGATGATGGATAGCGAGGCGCCTCGGTTATATCGGTCGATCCGGGACCGATGGAGTCATTTGGCTCATTGACGCCCAATAGGGTGGTGAAACGCAGTGTTCAGGCATTTTTAATCCACATCGAGTGGACCGGCCCTAACGATCCAAAGGCTTGACAGAGTACTTGCCTAATACACGGGCTAGAGCATCTCGAAGCGGTGAGGACGATCCCTTGCCTCGGTTCGCAAATGGAAATCCAACTTCCAATACGTGACAATTGCGGTTTTGATTGCAGAGCCTAATATTGGCGACATGATATATGGTACCCATGCCGTCTAGGATTGATACATTTATATTTGAAGTTGTTTTATACACTATGCACTTATAATAGTATCAAATGATTTGTTTTAACGTACCAAGCATGTTTGGCTATTATAAGGGAAAACCCTATCTCCCTGCTTGCGTTGCATTGTGTGATAGGACCTGAGTCTTATAGTAGCTTCATTTTTTCAAAAAGCATTGCGCTGTTTTGATATATGCACTGGTATTCTTGGGAGGAAACCCTTTTCGTGTTATACGGCTTGGTCCCTTGATATATCTGATTTAAAGTAAAGTTTTAAATAACTATATTAGTTCTCACACCAGTCACAGACTGACCTGGAGTTTATTGTTTTTAACCTAAACTCTGGGTGCCCCTATTTTCCATGGGCAGCTAGTAGTTTTGGTTTTGCAGATTTATATTCATAGGATCCTGGTTTACAGCTGGAATGATATTCGGAAAGCTATGCATCCGTCTATCTCTTTTAGTTGTGTTTTTGTATTATTTTCCACTGCATTGTAACTTGTAAATCTCTGATATTTAATAAATGTATAATATTTATTCATACTCTGTATATTCTTGTATTCTGATGAAATTGTTGTAATAAGCAATGAATTGTTCTACTGTTTATGTTCTGATTTGTCGTGTTCTCAACTCAATCCGGGCTTTCCTCTACGGGGAAGTTCGGGTCGTGTCATTCAGCTTCTCCATCCTCCTATCATAGATATATCTTATCCTAATGATAAAAATCAGTCAACTCCAATAGTGAGCTCTCTCCAATGTTACATAAAAGTTCTTTTTTGGAAACTCCTGAAATCACCACCATCAGGATAATTGATGGGCCTGGCCTATTAACTAAAGCAGTTGCTGCTAAGTCATGTCAAATAACTTCTTAAGCTCACGCTGGGCCTTTGCATCATGATAGTCAATGA
Organism: Allium sativum; assembly: GCA_030737875.1. Taxonomy (NCBI): domain Eukaryota; kingdom Viridiplantae; phylum Streptophyta; class Magnoliopsida; order Asparagales; family Amaryllidaceae; genus Allium; species Allium sativum. The sequence continues at coordinate 844,170,209 of CM060926.1, forward strand.
CATAACGTTATTTTTCCTTAACATGTGCATGCACTCTAAACCACCTTAAAAATTTGTTCACTAACTCATTCAAAGAATGGATAGATTCGTTCTCCAGTTGTGTAACACCCCGTAATTTTAAAGAACACTATAATGATAAAATAAAGAATGCTTAATTAAATATTTGGAACTAAGTAAATTAGACTATGCCATTGCGTTCGTCTCGGAATTCTGCTTAAAATAAACCCCAAGTTTGCATAAAACGGACATTGTATGAAGAAGATATTAAGGTTTGAAGTTTGTATACATATAAGAAAAATAAATATAACTAAACTAGTCCAGAAAATTCAAAATCAAAGAGCGGGAGAGGGAGGGAATTCGGCCCGTTAGGGGTCGACCCCATGCCCCATGGGCGTCGACTAATGGGTCGACCCCTAATGGGGGTGTCGACCCCTGGGTCGACCCCATCCGGATCTGAGGCAGATCCATTTCTGTGAACGTTGACTCGTTTCTTGACCAGGTTGTTGACATTGGGCTATAAATAGGACCTCATTTCTACTGTTTTATTCACCTAAAACAACGGAGACAACGAGGTGCTTCCCCAATTCATATTGAACTAGCCTATTCTTCTGCAACAACAACTTATACGTATACAAGAATCTCTGGTACAACATCAACAGTCAATTCTTTGTTCTTTAGATCCAGTCAGAGTGAGTTCATGTTATTTTTAGATATAAACATTTAGTAGTAATCTTGACATGTTTATAAGTTCGGATCAAAACTTGTGCCTGTTAATAACCTGAATCATAACTAAACAGATTTTCCATTACATGTACACCTAATTTATTGTTTAGTTCACATATGCCTATTCTGTCATTATGCATGATAGTGTCACCATATGCCTATTCTGTTAGTTTTCCTAATCATGTCACCATATGCATATTCTGTTAGCATACATATTTCTGTCGTCATATGCCTATTTTGATTTTATGCCTATTTCTGTTCTCTTCCCTCACTCCTTCCGTTTTTATTTTTATAACTAGGCTACCTTTGAGCCTAGGCCTATTGCTGAAATATGCGAGCGCACGAAATTGGGAACAGTTGGGAATGATAAATTGGGGTATAACTTATATTGTAAAATATGGTTGGGACTTGGGGGCATAATTTATACCTTGATTAAAAACTTTAATTTGGGGCATAAATTGTATCGTGAATTATATTGGGATTTGGGGTATAACCTTGGATGAACATGAAAAATTGTCTAATAATGAACATGCCTAGATTTACAGTAATTAGAAACTGTAATAGCACTTAGAGACAAAGTTAGATTACACTTATGGTAGAATTCTGCCCGGAACCGTCCAACAAATCCAGCGTCCACAAGTGGTTAATCTAATTTGGGGGGCCAAGTGCATAAATGTACATGTAATGGTGCTAAGGCCCGAGGTTAAGTCCGACTTGTGGTAAAAGTCTGCCCGGAACGACCTGGCATATCCAGCATCCACAAGTGATAGACTTAATATGAGAGGCCTAGTGCATTAACAACCATAAATGGATAAATGATAATAACTTGTTAACCTGTAATACTTAACCTGTTTAAATCTGTGGGGGTTACATGAACCTGTCAAATTGAGTAGGGGTTAAGTAAACTTAATTGAATCAGTGGGGGGCTAAGTTAATCTTGTTAAATCTGCGGGGGCGGATTATATATATAAACCCGACAAACTTAACCTGTTTTATATGTTGGGGGTTATGCAACCTTGTTAAACTATAGGCATAACCTGTCAAAAACCTAGTAGTAGGGATGAAAGCCTAGGGGGATACTTGTATCATCTGTTGTGTGGGACCCGTATCAGTCAGCAACCCATCTTGGTATCAAATGGGGAACCCCGAACTAGGTCGAGGTCTGGCACGCTTACTGAGTTGATTATAAGAGGTTTATTTAAGTGGGGATGTTGACGGTGCACTCCGTCGGACTCATATGCGTGTATGAATCTACTTGCATTGGGATAATAAGATGTTATGACATCAGTAGATGGTTGTGCATCTCGTTAATAAAGGGTTTGCCACTTTAGGAAGTGATATGTCCTACTGTGGGGCCAGCACATAGTGTCTACGGGATAGGGAGCCGATCGATTGGGGTAGTAATGTGGGTACATCTAGTTTTCCTTGTTTAGGAGCCCGTTATTATCGTTGGGGGTAACACCTGTCATTTCTGTTGGGCTACCTATTATTATTGTACGGGGTAAAACCCCTCAATAGAAGTACACCAAAGTCTACCATCTTGTTCTTATTGGGATCATCTTGTTTCTGTTATACTAGCATCAGTGCAGAGAAAAGTACCTGAGAAGCGCAATATACTCTATTATGCTTATCATGTTTATCCTGTACAGTCTACCTGTCTTATGATACTGTTATCTCTCTCATCCAGTTTATATGTCTATCATGATGCTTTTACTTACTTATATGCTAAAAGTAACTGGACTCGCCAGACTTATGTTCTACCATTTTGTTTCCTTTTCTCTCTCTTCCTTCCCCCTCCCCAGGTTTTCAGGGTGGGAATACTCAAGCTTGATTATAATTCTCTCTTTCATTCTTCTTGGAGCTGCTTAGATGTACCGCTTTGATTTTCTGTCTTCTCTGATATGGCTATTTTTGGGAACTATGCTTTTATATTATTGTACTCTGGTGATTTTAGTACAGGGAAGATAATTTGAATGATGTAATAGGTTTTTTGTATTTCAGATTTATGTTGTAACTGAATTTAAACCTTGATGTTTTTCGTTTAATAAAGTTTAAATTCCGCTGTTATTTTATATCTGTCTTGTGATGTTTCTGTTTCTATATACCTCTAACGCTTCACGAAACTTAATGCATTCTGACAAAGAGTGACATTAACGGATGTGGGGTCACTACAAGAAAATGTTTAATTAATAGCAACGAGGATAGCACCAAAATTTAACTTGCTATGTTTAAGTCGGTTAGCGTCCAAATACATAAAAACATAACTAGGTTAAACGCTCTCTTTGACCTACTGCAGGGCGGAGCAGGAATTTTTTTCGTTTCCCTCCTTCCAAACGTCAATCTGTTTTTTTTTCCTTTCCCAATTCCGAAACCACTTTTAATTCCCTCTCTACTCGGAGTGTCCTCTCTCCTCTCCTCTCCGCTCCGAATCTCCTTCCCAAATCTCCTCTTATTGTCACGAATCCTGACTACCTACGAATCTCCTCTCCCAGTCTCAAATTTGACCTCGACAAAACATCTCCGAATCGTTCAAGTCCCCCACAAGCTTAATCGGTCGATGCCATAAATTTAATACCTAAACGTAGGTATTCAAGCGATGAAAGAAGAAGAGGACTTGTACGCTCTTCTTCCTTTGTCACCTGAAGCATCAGATGAATTCGGTTTCCAGAATCAAACCCTAGTTGCTAAATCTAACTTCGTCAGAAACCTTAGATTCTTTTCTCAAACCTTAGAACCAATCGATCCCAAAAAGCTGCGGACAAACTACTCATCTCCGTCCAATTTCGACACCTCCAACTACCGCCCTCCCCCAACCACCGAGTTTGGTTGACGATGTCGCTGCGTTGACCATTTCTGAAGTAGCGGAGCTCTCTCAGATCCTCATTACCAAAATGGGACTCAAAGATCGTCCCAACATTGTTGTCATGGGTGCAGGTGGTGGTCCTGGAGGTAGCGCGGCGGTAGGAAAGAGTGGAGGAGGCAGTGGAGGTAAAGAAGGAGAAAACCGTGTTTAAGTTGAAGTTGGAAGAGTTTGACGCGGCAATTAAGGTAAAGGTGATCGAGGAGGTGAGAGGATTTACGGAGTTGGGCTTGAAGGAGGCAACAGAGTTGGTGGAAAAGGCACCAGTTGTTATTAAAGGTGGAGTGAGTAAAGAGGATGGCGAGAAGATTATTGAGAAGATGAAGGCAGTTGGTGCCAAAGTTGTGTTGACATGATTGTTGACAACTACTATAATGATAATCAAGTAAAAGGTACGTGGAAATAAACAATCTGACCTAGAGTTTGCTCTTTTTTTGCAGAAAATCTAGTAATATATTCTAGGTACGTTTTACATGTTCAACCTCATTGTGCTTCTTGAATAATACAATCCGACTTCTAATTTTGGCCTACGCTTGATTTATCTTGTAATTTATTTTGATCCCTACCTCAAAACAGAATTAAATGATAAATTAATAAACTGATTTGATTCTCTAAACTTAAAAAAATGAAGCATTAGATGAGATTCGTAAAGCTTATAGGCAGTGGGCACAGATTTATCAGTCTGACAAGTATCAGGATTTGCAGGTGATTTTATGTTTTTATTGTGTAAAATTTTGAAGTTCTCAATGACTATTTCGGCGAATTGTATGTTTGTGAAGTGGTTAATAAACAGTAGTCGTTAAGTTATGTAGCCTGTTTAAGAAATTTCATTTTGAAGAAAACTTATGCAAGTAGGTTTAACACTTTTTTATGAATGTTGTGCCACAAACGTGCTACAGACATCTTAATGAGCGTTTGCACACAGATCTGCAGCACACATATTGGGAATATATCATAAATGCACTTAGTTACTTGAATCTAGCTTCTTCCTTAAAAGCACAAGAGACATTTTTTCTAATATAAAAAAAGTAGTTGACATTTGTAGCAAAATGACATGGATCAGTGAAAATGAAACTTCTGTACTTTGGTCAGTTGCTGCACTATCTTTATCTGATTACTCAGATATATGACATATGGATGTATATATTTATAGCACTGAACGTTCACTTCCAAGTTCTGACTTGAAAACTACTCAATTGGGATCAGTTTTGTATGCCTTTTGTAGCTGCCACTTCTCTGTCTATTGTCATCATTTGGCGATTTGGATGTGTTAACATGGAATGATAATCTGTAATACGAGATGTTAAACATTTACTTATGCTGATGCCTTTACATAATGAGGATGTCCATTTAGACACAATACTAGATACAGATTACGAGACACATAACCTTGGCCGTTGGATTAATTTGTCATTTTATGGAGAGGTGGAATTCATGAGGTGATTCATTGTAGGTTTATTATGTCGCCAGTTGTGTATAAATTTTGTGTTCAAATAGCTTTTTCCTTACATAATATATAAATAAGCCTACCCAATACTTTATTTTGATGAAAATTGTTCCACTTGGCATCGAGATCATGCAACAATCTATTTAGTACATGATCATGCACAATTTTAAACAAACTAACACATGTTTCAGTGTCTTGAAGCATTCGTACAAACAATTAGTGCATGCTACCCGTACATGCTTACAGCTGAAATACATTGCTAGTCATAAAATACTCCACATAAATCTGTAATGATATCCTTCATGACCCTTTCACTTTTCATTTTGGAAAATGCACCCGTTTTAATGTTAGTCTATGTTGCATCACTCTAGCCGCTTCATCTTAAATGAAGAAGATGATTTCCTCAACATTAGCATTCTATGTTCTTCTCCTTAATAGGTCATGCTGCATCTTCCCTATCCTGCAGCAATCATACTTTTGTGCAACTTTTGGTAAAAATACACGACTACCAATTTTAGAACCTGGCTGCCAATGGACTCCTTTTGACAGTTTTTCTTACCTCGATTGCATCCAATTTCATTTGTTAGGACACACCTAACACCTGTACATGCTCTTTGTCTTTCATTTTTTTTCCTTTCATGTTGGCTGCTTCTTTGTTTCTCTATTTTTGATTGAACTTAACTTTCTAATAAAGTTTATATAATAGCCTTCTATGGAAATTACAGTCTGGTTATGTTACTTCATTTTTTCATCATTTTACTTAGCAGACGACAAAAATGCCCAAAAATTTGTTGCTCATCAACTTGCCTTTGTGTCAATCTAGTTTACTGGATTATTGTGTATTAGATACCCGTATAAACACATTGATTTGTTTGCTTTGTCGGAAAACATCATGGTCATGCACATATTAATAATCCTGTATTCCCATAAGTGTAATTTGCGCTTCACCCATAGTTTCTTTTTTCAAGTTTTAGTTTCCACGCTTCTCTCTGATTTTATGTCATCCAAACTCTTTTGATATTATCACATAAATGAATATATATGAAAATAGCACGGCAACATTTCTATAAACAGTATCTATTAACTGAGGTTTTTTATCATCTGAGATTGTATGGTCTCTTTAATGGTATTATATCAAAGCTAAAAATATTGATAGTTATTAATGTCTATTAGAAGATATTTTCTCGTTCGTCATTTTTGTGCTCGATTTTATTTGGAAGTACTTATTCATATTTCAGATGAAAGATATTGCAACCGAGAATTTTTAGAGAGTCTGATGCTTATGAGATATTATCTGATGAATGCAATCGGGAAATTCACGATTTGTATGGAATGGAAGGGCTTAGATTTGGTATGGAGTTTGGTCCAAATCTTGCTAAACCTGAGGATATCAAAGAAGAACCGGAGAGACGAAAAAGGAGGAAGAGAAAGCCCGATCTCATGGGTGGCCTGCTAGTTCAATATTCACTCAGTTATATGTTCCACAGTTTCTAGAAGGCGGTGGTATACAGAGGGGGTGAGAGGTAGTAAGTAGTTGAACCTCAACCAACTTAATAAATAATTTTGCTAAATTTGTGTTGAAGGCGGTGTTTTAATTGAAGTTAAATCGGTTTGCTGATAAATCTTCCAAATGTTATAGAGCCACTGTTATACCAATTAATTAATGATGAGATTTTAAAGAGAATAAATCTGCATCTGGTTAAATTGAAATCAAAGAGATGCAACAACTCTCAATTCTTAACAAAAACCAAAACAAACTCTATTGATCTCTGCCAAGCCTAATAACATACATTTCTATAAACATACATGCAGAATGGCAATGGCAAGTGAAGTACAATCACAGTTATCAAAACGCAACACAATTACAGTTGTGGAAATATGGCAGTTACAGGTCATAATGGCACAGGTGGCTCTTCTGCTTTGTTGCATCATCAAATATCTCCTGTGTCTACTGTAGATTTTATGGCAAATTGGCTTAAGATCAATAATCGGTGTGCGAACTCTACAAGAAATATTATATTTTATTGCAACCAGGATGGCGTTGTAATGATCCATGCGATTTTCGATGCTCAGATTATAATAAAACAGCGTGTATACGATGGAACTCGCTCTAAATGTCAAAACTGAAAAACAAGGCGGTATAAGATTTCCTTCCCTCTTTAACAATTGTATTTCTACCATATTTACATACTTTAAATCATTCTTGGATCAAATGATTAAACTTTGTCTTTACATTTTTCCATAAAAAATTTTCTTACCATAAATTTATTGATATCAACATTTCAGCAGCAGGTACATTTCAAGTTTAGCTTAATAAACAGAAAAAAGATATTCCTTTGTCAGGCAGGTTTCCAAAGTAGCATTTTTACATCCGAACAGGTTGTAGACGTTACTTCCAATTGGATTGTGATACATATCAGTGTGACAGGTTTGTTATATGTTTACATGCTTTATTTAATGGTCCGTTTCGATGATTATATGCATTTATTACATGTATTTTTGGTTTGATTGCAAGAAATAATGTTTTTTTTTCATGTAGATCTCCTTTCGTTTGATTATACATTTGTTTCATATACTTTTTACTTTAAAAAGGCGTTGCAATATTCCACTTGATTGTTCAAATGGTAAATAGAAGCTTTTCTGATAATTACTTCATTGCAAATAAGTTTAGAGACTGGATGTCGCGGTTGCTAGTGAGCTGCCGTATGCTGATTTGCTTCTCCGATTGTTTTGGTGAAGCTGCTGCTTGCTCTTTCCCTGTCCATTCAAGGTGAGTTTTACGATTATCTTATTTAAGTAGGCTAACTTAAGTTCATATTTGAATTGTTGGCCGGGTTTTTGATAGCTATGTAAAACGTGTACTGTTGTGCTGCTACTGTATGGTACAAAGTTGGAATTGAGACGGTTTAGTTCAACTGTGCTTGTCTTTGTTTACAGTATTCTTGTCAGTCTCGTTATTCTAGGTGGTGCGTAAGAAGGCAGGATGCCATACATATTTAATGGTTAACCAAACAACAATTCATATTAATTTATATGTTAGAAATAATGTTGTATCTACTAAGTATAGATCCCTTAGAAAGGCAGGACAAGTATGTTGATTAGGTGCATAAACAGTACAGCATCATCTCATATTTAATATATTTTCATAGTTCATGCTTATTACTTTGATTATACATTCATATAGTCATAAGTGACTAACGATTAGTAATATGAATGCTTTCCCTACTATGATCATTCAATAATATTTTGTCTGTGACCCTCATTCTGCGCTAGATGTTCTTGGGATTTTATTTGTTTATTTTTAAGTTCAGTCTTTTCTTTTTTCTCAGTTGTTTGTTTTATTCGCTTATTAGATGTCCATTTTGTTGGACATGTTTGTATGTTGAGCATGTTAATTATTTGTGTATTGTTTAACATGTTGTCAATAGAATTTTACATAATAGTAATTTGAACTTTTTGTGCCTTAAAACTTTGGTGTTGATTTTGAATAAAAAGTGCTATACCTGCACTTTCATTTTTAAATGATATATGGGCACTTATGCATGGATTATTGTACCTACACTTGCATTTTAAATGGCATGTATGGGTGATTTGTTTACTTGGCACATATGCAGCTATGGAAAAAAATAAAGGAAAAAAAAAACCTGTAGCCCAAAGTATTTGTATTACTTAGCCTGAAACTCAAACATATGTTTTGCACAGTTGACACTCTTTAACATTTCATTACTGTGGCGTATCTGCCCTTCGCCTTGATTTCAAGAACTTGGACATGCGCACGCACACATACACACACACACACACACACACACACACACACATATATATATATATATATCATCTCTCCTTTTTGAGATGAATGAACTTAATGTTTGCATTGCTTATTTTTTCTTATGCCCTACAAGCATTTTTTTTTAGGTGCATGTTATACAGCTCATGCATTTTGCGCCTTGTTGAACTAGATTTTGTGTGCGTGTGTGCGCATGTGTGTGATATTTTATTTCTAGACGTGTTTAAAGCTTTACTTGTTGGAATGTCAAGGTATTGTTTTTGTTTATGGGTTTCATAGGTGCAACTCTAGACAAAGGGCTGAACAGAGCGCTTGGTACTCTTTCTGCTGGCTCATTAGCCGCCTTTAATGATTTTGTGGCAGAAGAAACTAGGAAAATTGGTTTTGCAGTTTTTGTTGGAACCTCATTATCCTTAATAGGTGCAGTGTTAATGATGTACCGTATACATATTTGGATGAATAAAACAGCTCATTCACCATATTGAACACAATTTTTTTTATATTTAAGACTTTATTTTTAATTTGTGCACAACTAGAAGACTTCAAATTTTAGGTTTTGTGGCAATATATTTAAGATTTGTTCCATACATAAAGAAAAACTATGACTATGGAGTGGTGATCTTTCTGATAATATTTAACCTGATCCTCGTATCAAGTTATCGAGTGAAAAATGTACTAAAAATAGCATGACAAAGAGTTTACATGATCGGGATTGGTTGCGGATTTTGTCGTTTGACGACTCTTTATTTTCCCAACTTGGTCTGGTGAAGATCTGCATTCTTTGTCCATCTCCGGACTCGATGTGTTAGCTAAATCAGTTGATGGTATACAAATACAATAAAAATATACAAATTTATATCATTTTTTTTGTATGATTACAGCCACATATTCTCATATTTTACAATATGAGTTGCAGTTTGTGTGGATGAGTATTTTAAAGATAAAGCTACAGCGGTTACAGGAGAAGAAGTTGAAGTACCTTACGGTGCAATCTGTAAAGGATACAGTGCTGTCCTAGATTCCAAAACCAGTGATGAAATTCTTGTAAGTTGGTATTTTATTTGCTTTTAATGGAAACAATGCAGTCTAATATATAATTCTTTAAAATCGATCAAACGTGCAGGCAATTTTTGCAAGTTAGGAGCGAAGATTCTCTAGAAAGCGCCAGAAACATCTGTGGCACATGTAAGTGAAATTTGGAGTAGTTCTTCGACATTTTGCATGCACTATGGTTGCCCTTCATAGATGCCTAGATTTAGGAATACAAGTACACTGAAAACAAACACTCAGACTATTTAAACTTGCACATCTCTTTTGCCAATATCAGCGGACACAACACTAGTTATGTTTTTAATATTACAGGCTCCAACGTCAGTTCGTGCTTTGTTCCATGAGCCATGCAACCGACTAGCAAAAGAAATGTCCAAAGCATTAGAAGAGCTTGCCATAAGCGTACAAAATTGCCAACTCTTCTCTTGTTAAGTACTTGCAGTAAACATAAATGTTGCTTTACAAGGCTTGCTTAGTGCAGTAAAATCACAACCTAGATAATATAATAATAATAATAATAATAATAATATAATACTAATAAAATAATAATAATAAATTTATAATCTAATTTTATAAATATTTAACTAAGTTAATTGAATATTTTGAAATTTAGCTAAAGGTATATAAAAATTAACCAAGTTAATTGAGTTTTACAAAAAGTAACTAAATTTCATTTTTTTAATTAAAGTAACTAATGTTTATGAATATTATCTTTATTTTGAAATCTTTGTTAAATTGTTATAAAAGTTGTTGATAACTGTTAATGAGGTGAAATACAATTGCATACTTTTTTAACTAAAGGTATATAAAATTTGACTAAGTTAACCGAGTTTTATAAAATTTAACTAAAGGTATATAAGAACTAATAAATAATAATATAATATAATAATAGTAATAAATTTATAAACTTATTTTATAAATATTAACTAAGTTAATCGAGATTTATAAAATTTAACTAAAGGTATATAAAAATTAATATATAATAATATTATAATATAATATGATATAATAATGTTATAATAATAGTAACACAATAATAATAATAAATTTATAAACTAATATTATAAATATTTAACTAATAAAAATATAATAATAATATTTAACTAAATTTATAAACAAAGTTTTATTAAAAATTAATTAAGTTTATAAAAGTTAACTAAATTTATAGTAGTAATAATAATATAGTAACCAAGTTTAAATTAAGTAAATAAGTTAAGTTTTGAAATAATTAAACAAACAATAATTCTCTTAAATTAATTAAGTTTATAAAATTTAGTTAAGTTTTATTAAAATTAATAAGCTTATAATAATGGACATTTAATCGTTGAATAAAGTATTTAAAATATAATTTATGTTCATTTCAAGAAATTCTATATGTTATTGATATTGTTTCCGTATGTTTATATAAATTAACTAAGTTTTATAAAATTAACTAAGTTAATTTAATTAGTTTATATAAATGAACTAAGCTTTATAAAAATTAGCTAAATTAATGAAGTTTCATATAAATTAATTAAGTTTATATAAATAAGTCACACGAACACGTGTGTGACATATGTGTGTGTATAGCTATAATTGCTAATTGTTGAATTTTTTTTCATAGGTACACATCTATGGTGCATACAGATGACAATATGCTACGATATATTAAGGGTTTGAAGTAACATTTTTTTTGTTTGCATACTTAATCCTGATGTGTAGATGATGTTTATCATTTGTATCATTTACACTTTTAATGTAATGTTCATTAAGTATCGTAACATACAATGTAATATTATGTATGGAAGTTGAACTGTTAGTTAATCTTGGTTTAATGTGATTTATATGATTTTGTGAAATGATAAATTGTGTTTTTGTAAATCTGTCGATTATAGTGTGATAATGGGTACGTACATGGTAAAAAAATGTTTTTTAATAGCATGTTATTAATGGATTTAATTGCTTTTAAAAAACGATATTAATGGATTTAATAGCGTTTAAAAAACGTTGTTAGAATGTTTAACAGCGTTTAGTGAACGCTATTAGAGGACATAATAGCGTTTTCAGCCTGCTCTACGTCTGAAAATCCTTATGCTAAAATGTTTTAATAGCAATTTATATAAGCTATGAATAAGAATTTTTACAGCGTTGAAAACGCTGTAAAAGATACTTTTGATAGCACGGTTTTTACAGCGTTTTTTATTTTGTTATTATATATTCCTAACCTACTATAGCTTGTTGATATACAGCGTTTAAAAAAATGCTATAATAGCCTTCTGTAGCGTTTTCTAAACGCTATTGAAAGGTAAATTTGTTGTAGTGGGTGTCACACTTGGTATCAAAGCTGAAGGTTACCAGATCGGATAAAAAGGTTTTGAAAATTGTTTTCAAAAAGTTTTAAAAAAGAAAGCATTTTCAATAGAAAACTCTGTTTTGAAAAACATATTCCCCGAAGCCATTTGAAATATCTTTCGATTCTCTGTTTGAATCCCTTTTCCTTTTCTTTTAAGCATGTCTGGGGAACCGATTCTTCCCGAGGGCGTTACGATACCAACTTGGTTTCGTAGGTTTCTTGAGGCTACGGCGCCTGCCGGAGGCCAAGCAGACGCCCCTCCCCCCAGCTGCAGCCGCTGTTCCTCCTCCTCCGCCATTGGATAATTTCTCCGAGATATGCAAGGACTTCTGTGCTATGGGAGAGAAGCCATTCCGAGGAACTGAGACTTTTGTAGAATCAAGGAATTGGCTTAATGAGACGAAGGATTTTTTTGGAATTTTTGAGGTTGACGAGCGTAGGAAGATTTAGTTGGTCGTTTGGCAGCTGAAAGATGAGGCTTCATTCTGGTGGGAAATGACGCAAGCAGGGCATCCAGTTGAGACTTGGGATGATTTCAGACAGAGATTTGATATCACGTTTCTTTCTCAAGCCGAGAAAAATATGCAAATGGAAAGATTTTTGGCGCTTAAGCAAGGAGGCATGCCTGTCGAAGAGTACATTAATAAGTTCAATCAATTGGCGAGGTTTGGTTTGGAGCTAGTGAATACCCCGCACAAGAAAGCTTTGAGGTTTGCTAGAGGATTGAATGAACCCCTTAATGGGTTGGCTATGTCTCATATTCCGATGGGAGAAACTTTTAAGAAACTCGTTGATATGACATTGATGCACAAAGAAGATATAGGTGAAAAGAAAGAGGTCAAGATTGATGAAACACAAAACAAGAAAGTGTGGCCCAAGAAAGAACAACAACAACAGCAAAAGAAGGGAGGAAAGAATGATAAAGCCCAATAAAAGAGGAATGTCATAATTGTGGATGCGGGGGTCATTTTAGCAAAGAATGTAGAAAAAGGAAGAATGCTTGTTTCCATTGTGGAAAGGTCGGACATCTTATTAAGGATTGCTCGAAGAAGCAAGGACAGGGCCAAAGGGCAGGATCTTCTAGAGAGCAAGTGCATGCTCTCGTGGCCAGTGTACTGGATAGCGGTTGGAAAATTTCTGTTGAAGATTTGATTTCTCTTTCCAATCATCATGTTAGAACTCTTGTTGATTCTAGCGCTTCACATTCTTTTATATATGATTATGTGGTTAAGTCTCTACACGTTAGTACTAATATGGTTTTGGATCATGTTGTTGTCTCAAACCCCAATGGAGGTACGACTCATTTGTATATGATTTGTCGGGGTTTGAGAATATCTATGTTGGGCGTCGAGTTTGAGTGCGACGCATATGTTCTTGGTTTCATGGGCTATGGTTTGATTCTAGGGATGGATTGGCTAGCCATATATGGTGTCATTCTAGACTGTGAGAGGAGAGTCGTTAGACTTTTGACTTGCCATGGGAGGACCCTTGAGATTTCTTGTGACCCTAAAGTGTCTGTCATGCTTAGTTTCCTAGAGTCACTTGATGCATCTATCGATAATTTATGATTTGTACCAATAGTCTGTGAGTATCCTGATGTTTTTGAGGAGGTTCACAGCTTACCTCCGAGACACGAGATTGATTTCCGTATATACTTGGTACACAATACAAAGCCAGTTGCATTGCCTGTGCGCCACTTGGCTCCAAGAGAAAGTAAGTAGCTAAGCAAGCAAAGGGGAGCTGTAACAACCCGGAAAATCGGAGCCAGTTTAAAAAAAATTATTTTGACAATTTTAGTGAATTTTGCATATTTAAAATGAATTATTTTAAATAATATCAACGAGAAATTTATTTTGAATATAAATAGAACGTATATATTTATATACGTCGTCGTTAGAATATAAATAATTATATATAATTATAAAAGGAATTGAAAATGGTGCGGTAGTTCGATAATTCGATTTCAAACTTCAATTGAATGTGCCAAGTGCAAAATAAACCGAATTTTAGTGAAACCAAAAATATTGGAATCTAATTGAGAATATCTTTCCAACGAATCCGAAAAATCAAAATTTCATAGCGGGAATCAAAAGATATGTCCAGTTGAAATTTCAGAATAGTCACTATGGAATTCTGGCCCTTAAAAATCGAAATTTTGCAAACGACATCGGATTTCGACGAAACCACTTTTGTTGGATCTGTGATGTCAAGATATAGCTAGATTTCAATTTTCATACTTTTTTGAATCAATATGTGAGCGTGGCAAGGGAAAACGCATTTGACCAGTTTCAGTTGATTTTAATCGACTGGAAAATGGCCATTTTTCAAATGGTCTCAGAATTCGACGAAATTAGTTTTGTTAAGACCGTATCGTTAATACGAAGCTAGAAAATATTTTTTTGGGATTTTTCTAGTTAGTATGTGACCCCAGTAAATTGAAATGCGCGTTCAAATTCAATATATAGAGTTGTATGTTGATTTTGATGAAAACTGATCGAAACGATCGAATCAGCTTACAATACATATCCCATTGTGTTCAGAATGGGGGTAATTAACTATGGATGACAGGCAGTGGGTCTCGTGTAGAGGTCGAAGGTTAAAGTTGCTTTTTGGGTTAATTAGATATTTAAATAAAACCCCTGGCCCCCCCTTTATCTCTTCCAAACGAATCAAACCCCCTCCCCCTTTTCGTTCTGAATCGTCAGAATAGAAAAAAAGGGATCGAACGGGGAGGCAGCTGCGCCGCCAGGGGGGACCCACCGCCGATCAACACCCTACCGCCGCCCCTTGTCCTTCTTCTCCACCTCTCGCGCCTCTCTCCCTCTCTCCCCTTCTTCGCGTCGTGACCCCCAAACCCTAGGCCCACCGCACCACGTGCCTCCGCCGCCAGCGGTCGAGCCACCCCCTGCCTTCCGCGCCTCCCCACTCCGGCCCTCCTCCAGCCGCCAAGCCCCTTCCTCCTCTGATTTGAAGACCCACCGCCACCAAAACCCCCGGAACAACGAACGCAACCACCAACCGAGCCCCTTTTTGCCTCGAACGAACACTGTAAGCTTTTTATTTCTTTAGTTTTATTTACTCAATGCTGTTAAAGATAAAAATGATTATATATATATATACATTTGACAAATAAAAGTTCGATTTTCATGTGTATGATTTGAATCAAAGACCAAATTTTTACATAAAGGAAAGACCAAATTTTTATATAAAAAGATGCAATTTTTATTAGAGAAAGTTTGAATTTTTTATCGTATTGTAAATGTGAAGTTGAAACTATAAAAATCTGATGTTTAATATGAAGTTAGAGTTATAAAAATACGATTTTTATATATGTAACAGAGTTAAAGAAAATATAATTTTAGTGATATAAAAATATGATTTTTAAATTATAGAAAGAAAAAAAAATGAAATCTTTATATTTGAAAAGGCGAAATCTTTATATTTGAAAAGGCGAAATCATTATATTTGAAAAGGCGAAATCTTTATATTTGAAAAGGAGAAATCATTATATTTGAAATAGCGAAATCATTATATTTGAAAAGGCGAAATCTTTATATTTGAAAAGGCGAAATCTTTATATAGAGAATAGCGTGATAAAAATATAATCTTTATTATATGAACATCGATATAAAAACAGAATTTTTATCCATATGGAGTGATTATAAAAATATGATTTTTATATTATAGAAGTAGTAAAAATATAATTTTTATTTATGTAGGGTAATAAAAATATAATTTTTAATTAAGTAGTGAAGTAAAAATATGATTTTTACTTCGATAAAAATAAGATCTCTATATGTGAAGTGAATGGAAAATGTGAACTTTTATTTACAAACACCGAAATGGAAATGTGATTTTTTTTTTTTTTTGCTTTAAAGATAGTGAGATAAAGAAATATTTTTTCTATTGGAGTAAAGATTAGATTTTTGATTTATAAAAGACATGATTTTTAGAGATATAAAGACGTGATTTTTAGAGATATAAAGACGTGATTTTGGTTATATAAAAGAGGCGATTTTTATATACATGAAAGTGAAATAAAAATTTGATTTTTAATGTGAACAGCGTGGAAAGAATTGAGATGGAACGAATACAAATCAAAAGGGAATTCAGAGAGTTCAGAAATGAAATGGCGGAGTGGAACCCCAAGGTGAGAACTTCTCACTTTAAATTTTCTTTTCTAGTTAAAAATATATACTAGGATGCAGACGGTGCTTAGCAGCACCCGACACCCGGCGTCCAAAGACCATGGATGGCTTGTATGTTTAATTATTTGTTGTGGTGAAAATTGATTGTGTGATGTGAAAGGAAATAAAATATTTATACAGTTAAAAATATTTTATCGTTAAAGATATAATTTTTAACGGGCATGTGAATGAATAAAAATTTGTGTTTGTTGATTTGAAACCCCACACGGGTGTTGGGATGATATTTGGTGTACACTAATCCCAATTATTTAATAGTATGTCGATCGATTGGTCGACAGACTGTGTAAGCGTTAATTATTTATATTTAATGCTTATGCAGTTGTGTAGTGCACTTTAGATGTTGGTTGATTATTTATCGTTGCTATTTATATACATGTGTTGTATGGAATCCATATAATTAACATTATATGGTGATTGATTGGGCCTCATTCCAATTGGGAAATAATGAATATTATAAAAGAAAATTCATGTGTTGAATAGAATAAATAGTCATGTGTAAACGATGTTCAGGTGTTGGGAATTCATGTGTTGAAAGTGTATTCATGTGTTGAATACAATATTTATACAATAAATTTACCTTTTATTGTAAGTAAGAAGAAATAAAGATTCATGTGTTGAATGGAAAAAATATTCATTTGTTGAATAGAATAACGAATTTATTGAAATATATAAAGCCGTGTTGATTAGAGATGCGCCATTTTGACGTGAACGATATTTATATCGATTTTATTCATATATTTTTTTATGAATATCGAAAAGTGATTTCAAAATTGAAATTGAATTGAAATGAATTCGAATTGAAATTGAATTGAAATGAATTCGAAATTAAATTGAATAGAAATGAATTCGAATTGAAATCAAATAGAAATGAATTAGAATTCAAACCAATTTGAAATGAATTTAAAACGAATTTATAAAGGAAAATTCAATTTTGATTTGAAATTGAAAGAGAAGTTGAAATCGTTTCGAAAACGAATTTAAACGATTTATAAAATTCATTTTAAAAGGAAATCGACGAAATATATATAATATATATATATATATATTATATATATAATGGCCTGAATAGAACGTGGCACGCTGCGGCAGTTCGTGAATTTCGACCATTGACTTCGAATTGACGTTGCGGGAGATCCGACCGTCGGATTCTCCTAAAACCGGAACCGTTGGGTTCGTATCGAAAAGAGCTTTCTAACGAATATTTGAAATTAGAAATCTAATGGTTGAATTTGGAATTATGTCCAAATCAAATTTGGAAAAGGTCGCTGTAAGTGCAGTTCGATGGCCGTTGATGGAAATCGACTGTACGGGCCTTGATAAAATTATTAAAAATATCTATAATTTGTGTAAAATCATAAGAAATAGTTTGTGAAGAACTGGGATGAAAAATTCCACATTTGAAAAGAAAAAGATAGATTTTTATCAAAATGAACTAGTTTTGAACTAGGATTAAAATCAATTTATTTTTGAAATAAATAAATTGAATTTGAAAGTGGTTTTAAAAATAATTAAAATTCCCACTACGTGAATTGGACTGGAGTTGAATCGAAATTACCTTCAGAATATTTCGATGTTGGATTTCATGACTATACAGATATTGTTATAGGAATATGAAAGATATATTTTGTAACACCCCGAAAATTCTATAACTATGAAATTCATGAATTAAAGTATAATCAAATTCAAATCAAAGAACTAAGGGAAACGGGATACGCCATTGCGTTCGTCTCGGAAAAATACGCGAAATAGAGTCCGAGTTTTCGAAAAACGGAGTCCGTATGAAGAAGATATGGCCTTCGGAAGTTTTGAATTAAATTTAAAATTCAAACAGAATAAAATAATAATTTGAAATGGGGCCCAATGGGCCAGGCGGATAAAACACCCGCCTAGCCACCCAGGTCGACTAGGCTGTCGACCTGGGCTACCCATGTCGACAGGGCTGTCGACAGCCCTGTCGACAGGGGTGTCGACCTGGTCGAGCCCAGTCAACCTGGCTGGCCAGGTCGGTGTGTGGTCGAATTTCTGTGGTCTGCTTTGTCATTAGGGCTAGGTGACGGGTTTTTATTGATCTCTCTTCCTAATGAATGGCTATGATCTAACCTAGCAACATCAAGGGTCCTAATCAATTCCTAACCTCTATATAAACAACCCTAGACTAAACCCTAATCTATTCATTCAAAATAAGATTATAGCCGCCATGTTGCTGAGGAACGACAAAGAATAGCCGCCAACTAAAGAGAGGATTAGGGAGAAAGTTCTAAGGCCTAAAGCAATTCAAGCAACCTAAAGCTAATCAATTCAACAAAGGAATTTGCGTCTTCAATCCCTAAACTAGAGAATTCATCAAACCATTGTAAGTAGAGTATTACTTTGGTATTAATAAACAACTGTGTTGATGTGTATGCTTGAATTGTGGCAATAGAAGTAATTCATATTTGTGCAAAATTATGTTATTCATTATAAAGAACTACATGCGGTAGTTCTATGCAAGTATACGTTTGGAATATTGCGCAAATTGTGTAATCTATATTGAAGCTACATGTATGTAGTTAATTTTAATTCACGCAA
Organism: Allium sativum; assembly: GCA_030737875.1. Classification (NCBI taxonomy): domain Eukaryota; kingdom Viridiplantae; phylum Streptophyta; class Magnoliopsida; order Asparagales; family Amaryllidaceae; genus Allium; species Allium sativum. The sequence continues at coordinate 844,189,184 of CM060926.1, forward strand.
GTTTGGGGCTTTGTTATTATGCCATTATGATGTATATTTTTGTGCATAAATCGTTTTGCAAGTAATTGAAACAAGTTTGGTTATTATAGTTCATATGAAACTATGTGGAATTTTGACACCATAATCCATGTATTAAGTCATGCTTTTGCGAACTTATGAATATGGCTAGGAATGATATTTGGCATAATTGAAATCCGTTATTAAGTCTATCTTGTTTCAAAGGATTATATGATAACATGGCTAGGTTGGACTCAAAAACCCCTTTTCTTTTGCAAGTTCAAAGCAAACACCATGTTTAGGAATATTTATGCATAAGTATGTTTATACCATCGTTATGTGATTAGGCTTAAATCATGATTAAGTTGAATTATGCTATGTTCATGCCAGAAGTATTTATGCCATGCTTATATTTGACAATATGCCATGCCTATGCAAGAAGTATTTTATGCCATGCTTATGTTTGACAATATGCCATGTTTATGCTAGAAGTATTTAGGCCATGCTTATGTTTGACATTATGCCTAAATAAGAATATAGGTTCATGTTGTAGTTAAACCTATGCAAGTTTACATGCCTTGATTTATGTCACCTATGTTTTATGACCAAAATACATGTCACCACTATGCAAATACACCAATTTCTATTATGTATTTTCCAACGTCATAGGCAAGTTCATGTGCTCACTTTCCCCTCTTTGTGTATACGCTTTAAGCCTCCCCTTTTCACATGGCTAAATTGGGCTTTAAAAGGCTAAGCCCAATATATATATTTACGGACGTGTAAAACGGGGGAAAATAACGTTGGGTTAAAATTAATTAATGAATGGAAATATAAAATAGAAGGGCCCAAATTCAAGTATGGGTTGGGCCCGTGATTGGTGTAACCTTTACACCATTAACTTAATAATGGGCCGCAAATATTTACATATAAGAAATAAAGAGGAATGACAAGATATGTAAATGTAGAAAAGACGATGTGTTTAACCCGAGGTTGGATTGAGTTGTGATGTAAACCTGCCCGGAACCGCCCGGCTGTCTAGTAGTCACAACAATACCTATCCAATGTGGGAGGTTAAACATGGAGCCCAGCAAGGACCCGAGGTTAGACTGAGTTGTGGCGTAAGACTGCCCGGAACCAACCGGCAACAGGCAGCCACAACAATACCTGTCTAATGTGAGAGGTCCGGGCCTTAATAAGACAATTAAGGCTGAGTCAGGATGGTTAGGATTAAGTGAACTAAAGACTTAATCAAAATGGAACATGCTAAACTAAACGGACTGGTGGGGTTAGGTTAGGAAACACTTAACCAACTTAGCATGTTGGCTAGAGATAGAAAACCTAGTAACGGGGGACCCTTTTCAGCAGTAACCCTAGAAGGTGTATCAGGATATGTAACGACCCAGAAAATCTGAACCAATTTAAAATTTTTAAATTGGCTAAAATAATGGATTTTAAATATTTAAAATAAATATTTTAAACAATGGCGATGAAAACTGAGTTGAATCGACATTTGAAAACGAATATAATTAATTATAATTATATATAGAATTGAAAATGGCGCGGTAGTTCGATAATTCGATTTCAAACTTCAAATGAATATACCGGGTGCAAAACAATCCGGATTTTAGTGAGACCAAAAACATTAGTATCTAATTGAAGATATCTTTCTAACGAATCCGACCAATCGAAATTTGATAGCGGGAATCAAAAGATATGTCCAGTTGAAAATTCTGAATAGTCGCTATGGAATTCAGGCCCTTAAAAATGGACATTTTGCATATGACCTCGGATTTCGACGAAACCACTTTTGTTAGATCCGCAGTGTCAGGTTATTGTTAGGTTTCAAATTTCATAATTTTTCGAATCAATATGTGAGCGTGGCAAAGGAAAACGCGTTTGACCAGTTTCTGTTGAATTTAATCGACTGGAAATTGGCCATTTTTCAAACGGTCTCAGAATTCGACGAAACTAGTTTTGTTAGGACCGTATCGTCGATACGAAGCTAGAAAATATTTTTCTGGAATTTTTCTAGTTAGTATGTGACCCCGGTAATTTGAAATGTACGTTTAAAATTCAATATAGTGATTTAAATGAAAATTCAAAAGGAAACTGATTGTAACGATCAAATCAGCTTGCGATACATATCCCATTGTGTTCGGAATGAGGGTAAAACGCTATGGGCGACAGGCGGTGGGCCTCGTTTCGAGGTCGTGTGTAAAAGTCAACCCTTTTGCAAATTTAAATAATAAAATAATAAAAAAAAAAAAAAAAAAATTTTCATTCCTCCCTCCCCTTTATCTTCTTCCTGCCCCCCCCCCCCCCCCGATTTCATTCTTCAGTTAAACAAAATAAAAAAAATAAAAAAGAGAACCCTAAGACGATCGCCGAGCCACCGCCGAACCACCAACCTCCCACCGCTCCGCCCCACTGACCTCGGCGCCGATCGAAGACCCAACCACCACGAAGGCCTCGCCCTCCTCCCTTGATCGAAGCACCGCGACACCGATTAGCCCCCCCCCCCCCCCCCCCCCCCGTCGAATCCCATCGCGAAGCCACCGCGAGCCACTGGAAGCCGCCGACGACCTCTTCTTTCCCCTCCCCTTCTTCGCAGTTCGGTGAGCGTTTCTTTTTTTTTTATATGTATTTTATTTTCTTTTTTATTTTATTTTATTTTAATCTGTAAAACTGTTTTAATAAAATAAAATAAAAACTGTTTTAAAAATAAAGTAAAAACTGTTTTCTAAATAAAGATAAAAACTGATTTAGGTTTTAAAAATTTAAAACTGATTTAGGTTTTAAAAGAATAAAACTGATTTTTAATAAAGATAAAAACTGATTTAGGTTTTAAAAATTTAAAACTGATTTTTAATAAAGATAAAAACTGATTTAGGTTTTAAAAGAATAAAACTGATTTTTAATAAAGATAAAAACTGATTTAGGTTTTAAAAATTTAAAACTGATTTTTAATAAAAGATTTTAATAAAAGAAAAACTGATTTTTTTTAGTAAAAGAAAAACTGAAATTTTTGTTAAGTTAAAACTGAAATTTTTATTAAGTTAAAACTGCAATTTTTATGAAAGAATAAAACTGATTTATAAAAAGTATAAAAAACTGTGATTTATAAAAATATAAAAACTGGTTTTCTTGAAAGGTTGAAAACTGATTTCTTTCAAAAGTAAAAATTATATTTTTATATGTTGAGAGCAAAAGTAAAAATCATATTTTTATATATTGAATAGCGTAGTAAAAATTCTATTTTTACATATGCAGAGAATACGGGTGAAAGCGACAAATAGGCGAAGATTTCTATTAAGAAGAGTCTTGGTATTGGATAGCTATTGGTGAGATTTCTGATTTAAAATTTATAAATTTATATGTGTGAAATGAAAGTGAATTGCTATCTATAAATATATATCTATATATATATATACGCCCCTCGTCCACAAACCATGGACGATATTTATTGGTTGAAATTGTTGTGAGAATTGAATGATTGTTTGGGATTGTTTGTGATTGATATTGGTTGATTGCGGGTGAAAAATACCCATTGGTGGTTGTGAAATATTTGGTTGAAAACCACATAGGATTAGTTTGTGGAATTGAAATAAATATATATACATGCCGCCTGCGTGCGAACTAGATGCATGTTTCCCATTGTCAAAAACCGCGAGGTTTTAAGGTAGAGCGAGGAGCCGTACTAGGGACGGTGCCGGTGTAACTACCCTGCCGTTATGCTGCCGAAATTTCGAATAATATTTGTGTGTTTGAATTAATTTCATATGCTTAAACTATTGAAAACATTCATGTGTTGAATTGATATTCATTCGTTGTTTAGAAATTCATGTGTTGAATGGTATTCATATTTTGAAATAAATTGTTAGATAATAAAAATCACATTTTTATCTATATATAAAAACTATTGAAAACATTCATGTGTTGAATTGATATTCATTCGTTGTTTAGAAATTCATGTGTTGAATGGTATTCATATTTTGAAATAAATTGTTAGATAATAAAAATCACATTTTTATCTATATCTAAAAACTATTGAAAACATTCATGTGTTGAATTGATATTCATTCGTTGTTTAGAAATTCATGTGTTGAATGGTATTCATATTTTGAAATAAATTGTTAGATAATAAAAATCACATTTTTATCTATATATAAAAACTATTGAAAACATTCATGTGTTGAATTGATATTCATTCGTTGTTTAGAAATTCATGTGTTGAATGGTATTCATATTTTGAAATAAATTGTTTGATGATAAAAATTCTATTTTATCACCTACCTGAACTATATAGAAAAAAATATATAGTGTTTTGAAATGAGTTGTTTTACAATAAAAATCACATTTTTATTGTATGCATAAATCGTTAAAATATGAAGTGTTAAAAATAGCCACTTGTTCAAAATAAACATATACGAGTTGAAATATTCATTAATTAGCTAATGAAATGATTTGCACCTATTTATGTAGCATTAGAATGAATGGCGTTTTTAAACCAAATAGAAATCAAGTATGAAGTTGAATAGAAAAGGACAAATGATAAGAACTGTATATATATGTATATGCATATTCATTGAACAGGTTATAGCAAAGGGGCTAGAGAAGAGGAATAAAATTTGTGCCCGACAAATAGGTACACATTTACTGATTTGTTTGGGTGATGATTTTGAGCCTGTTGGCTAGCCGCTTGGCTTTTTCTTTTTCTTTTTGAGATTAGAAGGACCGGGACGCTATTTGCGATTTCCCGACGCTCCCGGTGCAGGGGAGGTTATGGCGAAATTTTTCCAAAATTTAAGGTGTTAGAAAATTTTTTGAAGTGAAAACGATATAGAAATCATTGAATGAACTATATTTATATAACTATATAAATATAAATAAAATTAAAACGAAACGAGGCCGTGCAGTTCGTATTTTGAAACCGTGATTTCAAACGACTAGTACGGGAAATCCGACCATTGGATTTTCCCGAAACCTCAACCGTCGGGTTCGCCTTGGAATAATCTTTCCAACGGCACCAACCTTGTAAAAATCCAACGGTTGGATTGTCTGGAATGTTTAATTCAAATCTGAAGAAAAACAGCGCCAGAAACGATTATATTTATTTATATATATAAATAAAATTATATTTAATCGAATAACGACGCTGCAGTTCGTATTTTGAAATCGAAAATTCAAACGATTGTACCGGGAGATCCGACCGTCGGATTTTCCCGAAACTGGAACCGTTGGGTTCGTTTTGAAAAGACCTTTCTAATGATGTAAATTTTGTGAAGATCCAACGGTTAGATTTTCAGAAATGTTTAAATCAAATCTGAAGAAAAACAGCGCCACGGCCGCCTTATGGCCCGAAGCGTCGTTTTGAATAAAATGGCTATTTTAAAATAAATAAAAATAACGATAAATAGTTATAAAATATCATAAGCGATATGAAATGGAAATAAACTGAATTTGCTTGATTTATGTGATGTTTGATGGTTGAATGTGTTTGGTGTGAAAATTACATTAAAGGACAAAATGGGTGTTGTAGAATAATTTAACCATTGAAATAAATCGATTTAAAATTCTAAATATACGTGAATTATTTGGAAAGGCCGAGTTAATTCTCATTTCGAATAATCGACCGACGATTGAAATTCGAAGATGAAGACGATGGTCGAAGACCGGAGATCTTCACCTCGTTTGGATGGTAACCGAGGTCCTGATTGGGAGGCATCCCGAAATATGGATAATGAGTGGTGATCGTCCAGGCGTACGTGTTGGTCGAAGGGTTTGCGAGGTATTTAGTGCCTCCGGTTTCGTTCAGACCCAGAACGGACTTGTAAATGGACTGTGTGTCTGACATAGGATTTATTCTGTGTGGCATGCTAAGATGCAGTGATCAGGGCTTCTGTTGAAAAGCAAAGTCTTGTGGTGATGATCAAAGCACCGCCTGTTGTGGCGTAGCTTTGTGTATAACGTGAATTCGCGAGCCTCACACCCCGGTATGAACCTAAAACGGGAGAACGGACCTCAGGGAGGGCCTACGTTTCCTCCTAGCTAAAAAGTGGCGTCAGTGGTTTTACACGCCCTGACGAGTTTGACTTATGTGGTTGTTGCTGTTGCGAGGCGCCTCGGTTAGATCGGACGATCCGGGTCCGATGGAGTCACTTGTTGGCTCGCTTACGCCCCAAAGGGCGGCGAAACGTAGTGTTCAGGCTTTTTAATCCACTCCGTGTGGACCGGCCCTGACGATCCAAGGGTCACTCGAGCTCTGATCCTGAGACTCGGGCTAGGCAGTCTCGAATTCGGTAAGGACTATCTTTTGCCTTGGTTCATGACGGAAATCCAATTTCCAAATACGACATCGTGCGTTTTTGATTGTATACCTATATATGGCGACATAGTGGTATGGGGCATTAATGCCGTCTATGATTGATAGTTATGATTTGAAATTGTTTTCAAAACATATAAACACTAGCAATAATATCAAATGCCTTTGTTTTATTCGTATCAATCATATCTTGGCCGTTATAAGGTAAAAAACTCTATCCTCCGGTTTGCGTTGCATTGTGTGATGGGAACTGAGTCTTATAACGGCTTCATTTTTATAAAAAGCATATCGATGTTTAAAAGAAAGATTTGTTTTAAAGCACTGGCAATCCAATGGAGTGAACCCGTTCCACGAAAGTGGCGTGGTCCTGTGATTAGCCAATTATATATATGTGTTGAGTGGATTTCTCATACCAGTCCCATGACTGACTCGTAGTTTGTTTCACTCTCAAACTCGGGTGCCCCTTTTTCTACACGGGCAGCCTTGTATTCAGGTTTGGCTGGTTTCTTTCTGGATAGCTGGAGCTGAAGATGGATTCTATCATTTATTTCTTTTTATGCTGTTCAGCTCCTATTGTACATATTTTGTTAATTTCCGCTGTAGACATTTATGTATAGCTGAACTGTATTTGTACTAAGTAAGATCCTGTATACTGTGTAACTCTGATGATTACTTTTATCCAGTATATTTTGTTGTTCATATTCTGGTGTATTTATTTAATTCTGTTCTGCTATTATCTGTTTCTGTGTTATATTCCAAAGATAACCTTGTTTCCGTGAGAACGGGAAATCGGGTCGTCTCAACGTGGTATCAGAGCTTTGGTTAAGCGTAGTTCTGGAATATAACATTTGAACGAACTCGTCAGAAATAGAACCAGTAGTGTTCTAGGACGGGTAACTCTATACAGATAGGATCAGCAATATCCTAGTATGAGTAAAGCAGAATGAAATTTCACCTCGATAGACACATTTACATTGAAGTATGTGTTTCTATATTTTAAATTTTCTTTTCTGTGACCTGACACTTGATCTGCTAATTGCAGAAGTACTAGAAAAATGAGTGCCAGAAACAGAAGGGATACAGAACCCGATCTAGAAGCTCTATTAAAGAAATATCGAAATCTGAACGGAGCGCAATTCTCGGGCAATGAATCTATTATTCAAACTCAAGCTTGGTTGAGTTCTGTCGAAAGAATCTTTGAGCATATCCAGCTGAGAGATGACCAGAAACGGTTAGTAGCATCTTGGGCGCTCAAAGGAGAAGCTTTAATCTGGTGGGAAACAATCATCAGAGATAATCCAGAAGGTGATATCACCTGGGACAGATTCAAAGTGATTTTCCTACAAAGATTTACTCCTCTCGAAGCAACCGAGAGATTATGTGATGAATTTTCTTATTTAATTCAAGGCGATATGACCATCCCAGAATATCACAAGAAATTTAATGAACTTGCTCACTTTGCTCCTCATCTAATTCAAAATCCGAAGAGGAAAAATATGAGATTTATTCACGGACTTCAAAGGAAATATCAGAATAAAGTATTGGGGCATGTGAAGCTTCCTTTTTCTGAAATGATATATATGGCCTATCAGTATGAGGATCTCCATAAGAAAGGAATGTTATGCGACGAAGAAGAAGTCAGTTCTAGTGACAAAGCAGAGTCGGAAACGGATATTCCTGAAGCCAGTAAGAAGCCCAGTGCCAAGAGAAAAAGGGCTAAATCTGAGAAGGAACCAGTAACGACTGCCATATGCAATAACTGCCACAAGCAGGGGCATTTGCAAGGAAAATGCAAATCTTTAAAGAAGAAAAAGAAGGAAGTATCTAAATCTGATAAAAGGGTTCATGAGAGCAGAGGATGCCACAGGTGCCACCAGCCTGGGCATATCGCGAAGAATTGCTGGCTGTTAAAAAAGACCAATGTGGTTCAAGTAAATGAATTGGCAGAGACTTCCGAGCCCTCAGCTAGTCAAGAAAGGGCCGATGTTTTAGAAGGCACGCTAACTGTCAAAAACATCCCAGTTAAAGTACTGTTTGACACAGGTGCGTCGCGAAGCTTTATTTCAAAGAGTGCCGCTAAGAAACTTGATTTGAACTTGAGGAAGCTTAAGGAACCAATGACTGTCCAGAATCCGGTCGGGGGTTCTATCAACCTCAGTTGGATTTGTGCAGTACCTGTCTCCTTTTCTTGCTATAAATTCCCTATTATCTCTGTCGTCATGAATTTTGTTGAATTCGATCTTATTCTGGGATTGGATTGGCTAACCAAATATGAAGCAGAGGTTAGATGCGCCGAGAGAGTTGTTAAAGCTAAGATTAAATCAGGCGATTATATAACCATTCCCTGTGAAGGTCAGAATGCTAATAGAAAAGACTTCTGGGCAGCTTTGAATGTTTCTCCAGCCCAAATAGAAAATGCCCCTGAAGTAATAGAGAATATTCCCGATCTAGTGAAAGACATTCCTGTTGTCAAGAACTATGCGGATGTGTTCGAAGAAGTTGTTCGCTTACCTCCGCAAAGAGAAATAGATTTCAAGATTGCTTTGATTCCGAATGCAAGGCCGGTAGTTCACGCTATTCGAAGAATGTCCTTGAAAGAGAAGGAGGAGTTAGACAATCAAACACGACAACTAGTATGGAAAGGTCTGATCAGGCCTAGTTTCTCTGATTGGGGTGCAGCAGTGGTATTTGTCCCAAAATCTGACGGTACTCTACGGCTATGTGTGGATTATCGTGATTTAAACAAGCAGACTATAAAGAACAAATATCCATTGCCGCGGATTGATGATTTGTTGGATCGATTAAATGGAGCACAAGTATTTTCACGAATGGACCTAGCTACAGGTTTCCATCAACTTCGAATTGCCGAAGAGTGTGTTCCAATGACAGCGTTCAGAGGCCCCGACTTATTCTACGAGTGGTTAGTAATGCCGTTCGGCTTATGTAACGCTCCAGCTTACTTCGTCGATCTGATGAACAGAGTGTTCAGAGGAGTATTGAATAAATTTGTTCTGGTTTTCATTGACGATATTCTAATCTTCTCTAAATCAAAGGCCGAACATGAAAAGCATCTGGAACAGGTGTTAGAAATCCTCAGAAGGAATGTATTGAAAGCCAAATTTTCCAAATGTATCTTCTGGCAAGATGAAGTAAAATTTCTGGGCCATGTCGTATCGAAAGATGGAATTGCTGTGGATCCAAGTAAAATCACAGCTATTCAGAATTGGAAACAGCCCAGTACTCCCACTGAAGTCCGCAGTTTTCTCGGATTGGCTAGTTATTACCGGAAGTTCGTTAAAGACTTTTCTAAGATATCTGGCCACTTAACGAAGCTTACAAAGAAGCATTCTAAATTCAAATGGACTCAAGAGAGTGAGGAGGCTTTTGAGGAGCTAAAGTTAAGGTTGACTACTGCTCCAGTGTTAACCATTATCGATGGCAACCAAGATTTAAAAGTCTGGACTGATGCTTCTAGAGAAGGCCTTGGCGCAGTGTTAATGCAAAGAGGCCAAGTAATTGCCTATGCTAGCCGTCAACTGAAGCCGCACGAGAAAAACTATGTAACTCATGATCTTGAGTTATTGGCTATCATATTCTCTTTGAAAATCTGGAGACACTATCTTCTGGGCGAGAGATTTGAACTGTTTACAGATCACCAGTCGTTAAAGTATCTGTTCACTCAGAAGGACTTAAATTTGAGGCAGCAGCGTTGGCTGGAGTTTCTTGCAGCATATGACTTTGAAATTATATATACTCCAGGAAAAGCCAATGTCGTGGCCGATGCGCTGAGCAGAAAGAATGTAATGATCGCCAGCTTTATTATCACGACTTCCTTGATTGACAAAATATCTATCCTTCAGAAGGAGGATAACTTTATAAAAGATATGATCAAAAGGATTCAGAAAGGCGAACCCTCGTGTTTTCAAATAGATAACGACGAGACCCTGAGATTGAAAGGAAGGATTTGTGTTCCTGACGTTCCTGAGCTAAAAAGGGAAGTGTTAGACGAGTGTCACAAGTCCAAGCTGAGTATCCATCCTGGCGTGGCCAAAATGTATAACGATCTCAAAAGAACATTCTGGTGGAAGGCTATGAAGAGGGACGTTTCAATATATGTTAGCCGATGCCCTACTTGCCAGCTAGTTAAAAGCGACCAACAGAAATTGGCGGGATTATTACAACCGCTGGAAGTTCCTGGTTGGAAGTGGGAGCATATTTCTATGGATTTCATTGATGGTTTGCCCAGAACCAGAAAAGGGAATGACAGTATTTGGGTGATCGTAGATCGTTTCACGAAGACCGCCCATTTCATACCTGTCAAATCAAATAGAACCGCTCAGAGTCTGGCGCAGATATACTTCAGGGAAATAGTTAGACTGCATGGAGTGCCGCTCAGTATAGTAAGTGATAGAGATACAATATTCACTAGCAAATTCTGGGAAGCATTTCAAGTCGAGCTGGGAACGAAGTTAAACTTGAGCACCGCTTATCATCCTCAGACAGACGGTCAGACTGAGAGGGTGAATCGCATTTTAGAAGATCTATTGCGGGCTTGTGTTATAGATTTCGGTGGATCATGGGAAGACCATCTACATTTGGCTGAATTCTCTTATAACAACAGCTACCAGGCGAGTCTGACAATGTCGCCATTCGAAGCATTGTATGGTAGACCGTGCCGATCTCCTGCTTGTTGGGTCGAGCCTGGAAATAGACTTGTGTTAGGGCCTGATATGATTCGAGAAGCTGCCGACAAAGTCGATTTTATTAAGAAGCGATTACTCGCCGCTCAAAGCCGACAAAAGAGCTATGCTGATAAAAGAAGAAGAGATATATCCTTTGAAGTTGGCGACTATGTATATTTGAAAGTATCGCCGATGAGAGGAGTTATCCGGTTCGGTAAAACAGGAAAGTTAGCGCCCAAATTCATTGGTCCGTTTCCTATTCTGGAACGGATTGGAACTCTCGCTTACAGGGTCAAACTGCCTGACTGGTTGCCTGGAGTTCATGATGTATTTCATATATCTCAACTTCGAAAACACGTTCATGATCCAGACTTGATCGTGGAAGAAGCAGCTCAGCAGGACATTGAAATTACTCCAGAATTAGCTGTGAGGCGAGAGCCGCTGAAGATCATCGGCAAAGAAACCAAAGAGCTGAGAAACAAGAAGGTTCACTTAGTCAAAGTGCAATGGAGTGGAGATCCGCGAGATTGTACTTGGGAAACTGAGGAGAGCATTCAGAAAGCTTATCCTAGATGCCGAGTAGATATCTCTGATTGACTCTGGTGCAAGGTACATTTAACCTACTTTGCATTACCTTTTAATTCTCTATTCTGTTGCTATTTTCTTCCCGTGGATGTGCATTGTTTATTCTATACTCTGAATATTAAAAACAAATTGGTTGTTGTATTGTGGGATAGTAGATTTATCAAACCACTTTCGACTTTATTCCTTTTCGGGGACGAAAAGTTTTAAGTGGGGGAGATTGTAACGACCCAGAAAATCTGAACCAATTTAAAATTTTTAAATTGGCTAAAATAATGGATTTTAAATATTTAAAATAAATATTTTAAACAATGGCGATGAAAACTGAGTTGAATCGACATTTGAAAACGAATATAATTAATTATAATTATATATAGAATTGAAAATGGCGCGGTGGTTCGATAATTCGATTTCAAACTTCAAATGAATATACCGGGTGCAAAACAATCCGGATTTTAGTGAGACCAAAAACATTAGTATCTAATTGAAGATATCTTTCTAACGAATCCGACCAATCGAAATTTGATAGCGGGAATCAAAAGATATGTCCAGTTGAAAATTCTGAATAGTCGCTATGGAATTCAGGCCCTTAAAAATGGACATTTTGCATATGACCTCGGATTTCGACGAAACCACTTTTGTTAGATCCGCAGTGTCAGGTTATTGTTAGGTTTCAAATTTCATAATTTTTCGAATCAATATGTGAGCGTGGCAAAGGAAAACGCGTTTGACCAGTTTCTGTTGAATTTAATCGACTGGAAATTGGCCATTTTTCAAACGGTCTCAGAATTCGACGAAACTAGTTTTGTTAGGACCGTATCGTCGATACGAAGCTAGAAAATATTTTTCTGGAATTTTTCTAGTTAGTATGTGACCCCGGTAATTTGAAATGTACGTTTAAAATTCAATATAGTGATTTAAATGAAAATTCAAAAGGAAACTGATTGTAACGATCAAATCAGCTTGCGATACATATCCCATTGTGTTCGGAATGAGGGTAAAACGCTATGGGCGACAGGCGGTGGGCCTCGTTTCGAGGTCGTGTGTAAAAGTCAACCCTTTTGCAAATTTAAATAATAAAATAATAAAAAAAAAAAATTCATTCCTCCCTCCCCTTTATCTTCTTCCTGCCCCCCCCCCCCGATTTCATTCTTCAGTTAAACAAAATAAAAAAAAAAAAAAGAGAACCCTAAGACGATCGCCGAGCCACCGCCGAACCACCAACCTCCCACCGCTCCGCCCCACTGACCTCGGCGCCGATCGAAGACCCAACCACCACGAAGGCCTCGCCCTCCTCCCTTGATCGAAGCACCGCGACACCGATTAGCCCCCCCCCCCCCCCCCCCCGTCGAATCCCATCGCGAAGCCACCGCGAGCCACTGGAAGCCGCCGACGACCTCTTCTTTCCCCTCCCCTTCTTCGCAGTTCGGTGAGCGTTTCTTTTTTTTTTATATGTATTTTATTTTCTTTTTTATTTTATTTTATTTTAATCTGTAAAACTGTTTTAATAAAATAAAATAAAAACTGTTTTAAAAATAAAGTAAAAACTGTTTTCTAAATAAAGATAAAAACTGATTTAGGTTTTAAAAATTTAAAACTGATTTTTAATAAAGATAAAAACTGATTTAGGTTTTAAAAGAATAAAACTGATTTTTAATAAAGATAAAAACTGATTTAGGTTTTAAAATTTTAAAACTGATTTTTAATAAAGATAAAAACTGATTTAGGTTTTAAAAGAATAAAACTGATTTTTAATAAAGATAAAAACTGATTTAGGTTTTAAAAATTTAAAACTGATTTTTAATAAAAGATTTTAATAAAAGAAAAACTGATTTTTTTTAGTAAAAGAAAAACTGAAATTTTTGTTAAGTTAAAACTGAAATTTTTATTAAGTTAAAACTGCAATTTTTATGAAAGAATAAAACTGATTTATAAAAAGTATAAAAAACTGTGATTTATAAAAATATAAAAACTGGTTTTCTTGAAAGGTTGAAAACTGATTTCTTTCAAAAGTAAAAATTATATTTTTATATGTTGAGAGCAAAAGTAAAAATCATATTTTTATATATTGAATAGCGTAGTAAAAATTCTATTTTTACATATGCAGAGAATACGGGTGAAAGCGACAAATAGGCGAAGATTTCTATTAAGAAGAGTCTTGGTATTGGATAGCTATTGGTGAGATTTCTGATTTAAAATTTATAAATTTATATGTGTGAAATGAAAGTGAATTGCTATCTATAAATATATATCTATATATATATATACGCCCCTCGTCCACAAACCATGGACGATATTTATTGGTTGAAATTGTTGTGAGAATTGAATGATTGTTTGGGATTGTTTGTGATTGATATTGGTTGATTGCGGGTGAAAAATACCCATTGGTGGTTGTGAAATATTTGGTTGAAACCACATAGGATTAGTTTGTGGAATTGAAATAAATATATATACATGCCGCCTGCGTGCGAACTAGATGCATGTTTCCCATTGTCAAAAACCGCGAGGTTTTAAGGTAGAGCGAGGAGCCGTACTAGGGACGGTGCCGGTGTAACTACCCTGCCGTTATGCTGCCGAAATTTCGAATAATATTTGTGTGTTTGAATTAATTTCATATGCTTAAACTATTGAAAACATTCATGTGTTGAATTGATATTCATTCGTTGTTTAGAAATTCATGTGTTGAATGGTATTCATATTTTGAAATAAATTGTTAGATAATAAAAATCACATTTTTATCTATATATAAAAACTATTGAAAACATTCATGTGTTGAATTGATATTCATTCGTTGTTTAGAAATTCATGTGTTGAATGGTATTCATATTTTGAAATAAATTGTTAGATAATAAAAATCACATTTTTATCTATATCTAAAAACTATTGAAAACATTCATGTGTTGAATTGATATTCATTCGTTGTTTAGAAATTCATGTGTTGAATGGTATTCATATTTTGAAATAAATTGTTAGATAATAAAATTCACATTTTTATCTATATATAAAAACTATTGAAAACATTCATGTGTTGAATTGATATTCATTCGTTGTTTAGAAATTCATGTGTTGAATGGTATTCATATTTTGAAATAAATTGTTTGATGATAAAAATTCTATTTTATCACCTACCTGAACTATATAGAAAAAAATATATAGTGTTTTGAAATGAGTTGTTTTACAATAAAAATCACATTTTTATTGTATGCATAAATCGTTAAAATATGAAGTGTTAAAAATAGCCACTTGTTCAAAATAAACATATACGAGTTGAAATATTCATTAATTAGCTAATGAAATGATTTGCACCTATTTATGTAGCATTAGAATGAATGGCGTTTTTAAACCAAATAGAAATCAAGTATGAAGTTGAATAGAAAAGGACAAATGATAAGAACTGTATATATATGTATATGCATATTCATTGAACAGGTTATAGCAAAGGGGCTAGAGAAGAGGAATAAAATTTGTGCCCGACAAATAGGTACACATTTACTGATTTGTTTGGGTGATGATTTTGAGCCTGTTGGCTAGCCGCTTGGCTTTTTCTTTTTCTTTTTGAGATTAGAAGGACCGGGACGCTATTTGCGATTTCCCGACGCTCCCGGTGCAGGGGAGGTTATGGCGAAATTTTTCCAAAATTTAAGGTGTTAGAAAATTTTTTGAAGTGAAAACGATATAGAAATCATTGAATGAACTATATTTATATAACTATATAAATATAAATAAAATTAAAACGAAACGAGGCCGTGCAGTTCGTATTTTGAAACCGTGATTTCAAACGACTAGTACGGGAAATCCGACCATTGGATTTTCCCGAAACCTCAACCGTCGGGTTCGCCTTGGAATAATCTTTCCAACGGCACCAACCTTGTAAAAATCCAACGGTTGGATTGTCTGGAATGTTTAATTCAAATCTGAAGAAAAACAGCGCCAGAAACGATTATATTTATTTATATATATAAATAAAATTATATTTAATCGAATAACGACGCTGCAGTTCGTATTTTGAAATCGAAAATTCAAACGATTGTACCGGGAGATCCGACCGTCGGATTTTCCCGAAACTGGAACCGTTGGGTTCGTTTTGAAAAGACCTTTCTAATGATGTAAATTTTGTGAAGATCCAACGGTTAGATTTTCAGAAATGTTTAAATCAAATCTGAAGAAAAACAGCGCCACGGCCGCCTTATGGCCCGAAGCGTCGTTTTGAATAAAATGGCTATTTTAAAATAAATAAAAATAACGATAAATAGTTATAAAATATCATAAGCGATATGAAATGGAAATAAACTGAATTTGCTTGATTTATGTGATGTTTGATGGTTGAATGTGTTTGGTGTGAAAATTACATTAAAGGACAAAATGGGTGTTGTAGAATAATTTAACCATTGAAATAAATCGATTTAAAATTCTAAATATACGTGAATTATTTGGAAAGGCCGAGTTAATTCTCATTTCGAATAATCGACCGACGATTGAAATTCGAAGATGAAGACGATGGTCGAAGACCGGAGATCTTCACCTCGTTTGGATGGTAACCGAGGTCCTGATTGGGAGGCATCCCGAAATATGGATAATGAGTGGTGATCGTCCAGGCGTACGTGTTGGTCGAAGGGTTTGCGAGGTATTTAGTGCCTCCGGTTTCGTTCAGACCCAGAACGGACTTGTAAATGGACTGTGTGTCTGACATAGGATTTATTCTGTGTGGCATGCTAAGATGCAGTGATCAGGGCTTCTGTTGAAAAGCAAAGTCTTGTGGTGATGATCAAAGCACCGCCTGTTGTGGCGTAGCTTTGTGTATAACGTGAATTCGCGAGCCTCACACCCCGGTATGAACCTAAAACGGGAGAACGGACCTCAGGGAGGGCCTACGTTTCCTCCTAGCTAAAAAGTGGCGTCAGTGGTTTTACACGCCCTGACGAGTTTGACTTATGTGGTTGTTGCTGTTGCGAGGCGCCTCGGTTAGATCGGACGATCCGGGTCCGATGGAGTCACTTGTTGGCTCGCTTACGCCCCAAAGGGCGGCGAAACGTAGTGTTCAGGCTTTTTAATCCACTCCGTGTGGACCGGCCCTGACGATCCAAGGGTCACTCGAGCTCTGATCCTGAGACTCGGGCTAGGCAGTCTCGAATTCGGTAAGGACTATCTTTTGCCTTGGTTCATGACGGAAATCCAATTTCCAAATACGACATCGTGCGTTTTTGATTGTATACCTATATATGGCGACATAGTGGTATGGGGCATTAATGCCGTCTATGATTGATAGTTATGATTTGAAATTGTTTTCAAAACATATAAACACTAGCAATAATATCAAATGCCTTTGTTTTATTCGTATCAATCATATCTTGGCCGTTATAAGGTAAAAAACTCTATCCTCCGGTTTGCGTTGCATTGTGTGATGGGAACTGAGTCTTATAACGGCTTCATTTTTATAAAAAGCATATCGATGTTTAAAAGAAAGATTTGTTTTAAAGCACTGGCAATCCAATGGAGTGAACCCGTTCCACGAAAGTGGCGTGGTCCTGTGATTAGCCAATTATATATATGTGTTGAGTGGATTTCTCATACCAGTCCCATGACTGACTCGTAGTTTGTTTCACTCTCAAACTCGGGTGCCCCTTTTTCTACACGGGCAGCCTTGTATTCAGGTTTGGCTGGTTTCTTTCTGGATAGTTGGAGCTGAAGATGGATTCTATCATTTATTTCTTTTTATGCTGTTCAGCTCCTATTGTACATATTTTGTTTATTTCCGCTGTAGACATTTATGTATAGCTGAACTGTATTTGTACTAAGTAAGATCCTGTATACTGTGTAACTCTGATGATTACTTTTATCCAGTATATTTTGTTGTTCATATTCTGGTGTATTTATTTAATTCTGTTCTGCTATTATCTGTTTCTGTGTTATATTCCAAAGATAACCTTGTTTCCGTGAGAACGGGAAATCGGGTCGTCTCAGGATACCCTGAAACTAGGCAGGGTGGGGCACGATTACTGGGCTGATTGTAAGAGGTCAAATCGACGGCGGTGGTGTAGCAGTGTAGGTTCTAACGGTGTGCGGGCGTGCACGCACTCCGGCGCAGAAAAATAAAGCACTGGACACCAGTAGCATACCTTTGCACTCTAAGGTTGTGTCGGGTTGCCACTATGGGATTTGATACACCCCATGGTGGGACCAGCATAGGTAACTACAGACATCGGGGGCCGTAAGACACATGTAACTATGCGAGTAGGAGCCGATCATCGTAGAATGGATCACATCACCCTGATTTTGGGGTGCAAATTGGAAACTAGTTTATATGGGTTCAGAGATTAACATGGGGTACGATAGTATATTCGACCCTAGATAACTTAACCAAGTTTATAATGTTGCCCACTTCCTGTTTTACTTATCATACCCAGTTCTTTATTCATAGACAAAGTAGTACTAGACTTACTCAGGCTTTATGTCTGACTCTATTTTCTTTCGTCTTCTTTCTTCCGTTTCCCCCCCCCCCCAGGTCCTCAGGGAGGGAACACAGCAGCTTGACCTACCTCAACATCCAGCTTGAAGAAGAGAAATGTATTGCTTGGACTTTCCTGTTTTGAACTATGGCTTTGGACAATCCACTATGGGGCTTTGGCAGTTTGTCTATGTTTTATTTATGCTTCTTTAAAAATAATGTACTCAAGGCAGATTATGAAAGTGTTATGTTATGTTTTTGGAAAGGATGTTGTTGTAACACGTATTTGACTTTTATAAAATAAAAGTTTGTTGTTCTTCCGCTGTTTACAAATATGTGTTCTTATATCTGTCTTGTATATCTGTGACTTGTACTTATAAACCTCCACCAAAATTAGGGCATTCCCTTTGAGAGTGACCCTAACGGAGGTGGGGTGTTTCACTTGGTATCAGAGCATAGGTTTACCAGATAAGATAAAAAGTTTTGAAAAATTATTTTTCAAAAAGGGAATTTAAAGAAGCATTTTTTAAAAAAAAAAGAAAAATATCATTTTCTAAAAAGGCAAAGTCCACTCCCCAAAGCCATAGGTATTATCTCTTATCCTTCGTTTTGAATCTATCCTTTTTGTTTCAGCATGTCCCAAGATCTTAACTTGCCAGAAGGGGTGCCAATACCTGGTTGGTTTAGACGTTTCTTAGAAGCAAGGGCCACTCAGCCAGGTCCTACCGTTCCTCCTCCTCCAGCTGAAGGGAATCATCCAGCCGCAGCAGCACCTTTTCCTCCACCTCCTCCACGGGGAAACACATTCGCTAAGATATGTAAAGATTTTAAAGCTATGGGAGGAAGGGATTTCCATGGAACTGAGTCCTTCGTAGCAGCTAGGAATTGGCTAAAAGAAACGGAGGACCTATTCATCATCTTTGAGGTAGAAGATAGACAAAAGGTACAACTAGCGGTGTGGCTATTGAAGGGCGAGGCTTCCTACTGGTGGGAAGTCACCAATGCTGAAAGACCAGTGGATACATGGGAGGACTTTAGGGCAAGGTTTGAGACTAAGTTTCTCTCAGATGCAGAAAGAAGTTTGCAGTTGGAAAAATTCTTATTTCTTAAGCAAGGAGACAAGACTGTCAGAGAGTATGTGAATCAATTCGATGAGCTGGCTAGGTTTGGGCTTGACCTAGTCAACACCCCGCATAAGAAGGCTCTCCGTTTCGTCAAGGGGTTAAATGAGCCATTACATAGTTTGGCCATGACCCATATACCCATGGGAGCCACGTATGAAAGATTGGTGCAAATGGCATTGCTGAATGAAGAGGACAAGGGCAAGAAGGAGACCAAGGCAGAAAGCTCTCAAGGGAAGAAAGAGGGTTTGCAGCCTAAGAAGACAGACTTCAAGAAGGGCGGAAAGGGCAACAAAGAGAAGAGGAAGTGTAATTTCTGTGGCAAAGTGGGGCACTTGGTAAAGGACTGCCGGAAGAAGAAGGCTAAGGAGAATGGTGGGTGCTTTTCGTGCGGTCAGACAGGCCACAGGGCTAAGGACTGCCCAAGGAAACGAGGACAGGGGCAGGGCACTGGATCCACCCCAGGGGCACAGGTTCATGTGCTAGAAGCGCCACCATTGCAACAGCGAGGTATAAATACTTCTGTAGAAAGTGTAGTTTATCTTTATGATCACCCCGTTCGCACTTTGTTTGATTCTGGCGCATCACACTCCTTTATCTCGTCTGCTTTAGTAGAATCTCTGCACCTAAAAACTAGTATGGTAGAGGACCCCTTAATTGTTTCAAACCCAATTGGGGGCCCAGCTCATTTGTCTATGATCTGTCTGGATTTGAAAATTTCTATCCTAAGTGTTGAATTTCTATGTAGTGCCTTTGTTTTGGGCTTTTCGGGTTATGGTTTGATTTTGGGTATGGATTGGCTATCCAGTAATGGGGCCATCCTTGATTGTGAGAAAAGGGTTGTTAGGCTCCTAACCCAGCTCGGTAATACTTTGGAAATTTCTTGTAATCCCTCGTATGCGGTTATGCTTAGTTATCTTGAATCGCTAGATGCCTCTGTTGAAAATTTACAATCAGTTAGAGTGGTCCGGGAATATCCGGATGTCTTCGAAGAGGTGAAGGGCTTGCCTCCGAAGCGGGAAATAGACTTCCGCATATATCTTGTAGATAATGCAAAGCCCGTTGCGTTGCCCGTTAGACATATGGCTCCACGAGAAAGGAAAGAGCTCAGTAAACAGATTAAAGAGCTTCTAGAAAAGGGGTTCATTAGGAGGAGCATTTCAGAATGGGGCGCTCCAGTGGTGTTCGCTACAAAGGCGGATGGTTCACTCCGTCTATGTGTTGACTATAGGGAGCTCAATAAGCTAACGAAAAAGAATAGGCACCCTCTCCCTAGAATTGACGATTTATTTGACCAGCTTGTAGGAGCGTCTGTTTTCTCCCAACTCGATTTAGCAACCGGTTTTCATCAGCTAAGGGTGGCTGAAGATAGCATCGATAAAACGGCTTTCAGAACCCCAGACGGCTTCTTTGAATGGCTTGTCATGCCTTTCGGCTTGACAAATGCACCTGCGTACTTCGTGGACCTGATGAGTAGGGTATTTAGAGATTTCCTCAACAAATTCGTAGTGGTCTTCGTAGATGATATCCTTATCTTCTCAAAGAGTGAAGAGGAACATGCTCAGCACTTAAGGGCAATCATGGAAACTTTGCGAGTCCATCAACTAAAAGCCAAGTTCTCCAAATGCCACTTTTGGAGAGAAGAGGTGAGGTTCCTTGGGCACATAGTATCCAAACAAGGGTTAGCGGTGGACCCTGCTAAGGTAGTGGCGGTACAAGATTGGAAGACACCAAGGAATGCAACTGAGGTCCGAAGCTTTCTAGGACTAGCAGGTTTCTATCGAAAATTCATAAGGGATTTTGCGAAAATTTCAGCTCCGCTCACGAAATTGACCAAGAAGAATCTAGTATTCAATTGGGATTTGGATTGCGAGTTTGCTTTCCAACGACTGAAGAGGGCTCTCACAACAGCCCCAGTTTTGACGCTGCCAGATGGGAGCAAGATGTTCACTGTTTATACGGATGCATGTGGGATAGGGCTAGGCGCCGTCTTAATGCAAGAGGGAAGGGTAGTAGCGTATGGCGGGAGGCAATTGAAAGTGCACGAAAAGAACTACCCAACCCACGATCTAGAGCTAGCCGCCATCGTCTTTGCACTCAAGTCTTGGCGACACTATCTCCTAGGTGAGAAGTTCGAACTTTACACTGACCATAAATCGTTGAAATATCTTTTCTCGCAGAAAGATCTTAACTTGAGGCAACAAAGATGGATGGAGTTTCTTGCCTCGTACGATTTCGAAATATCCTACACTCCGGGCAAAGGCAACGTAGTGGCAGACGCGTTGAGCCGAAAGAAATTGACCCTAAGCCCGTTGTTTGTTGAAAGACAAAGCCTAGAGTTTATAGCCAGCTTCGACTTTAGGCCCTCCTCCGATTTCGTACCGGGCTTGCTTGCATCTCTCGAAGTGCGCCCAACTTTAGTGGATTCAGTAGGGACAGCACAACGCGAAGACCCTCAGCTTGTGGAAATAATTGATAGGCTAATTAGGGGTGAGACTTCAAGTCACCTCAACAGATACTCCATTGACGATAAGGGTGTACTAAGGCGAGATGGAAGACTATGCGTCCCACAGACAAACTATTTAATAAAGAAGGTTCTCGAGGAAGCACATCACTCCAAGATGACGATACACCCAGGCGGAGATAAAATGTACAAAGACATAAAAAGGACTTTCTTCTGGAACGGCATGAAAAAGGACGTGGCAGAATTCGTTTCTAAGTGTATGGTGTGCCAACAGGTTAAGGCGGAACAGAAAAAGCCTGGCGGACTGCTACATCCTCTGGAGGTCCCGCAGTGGAAGTGGGATAGCATCTCAATGGACTTCATCGATGGGCTGCCTAGGTCTAGGAGAGGCAACACTAGCATTTGGGTAATAGTGGATAGGCTTACTAAAAGCGCCCACTTTTTACCTGTCAAGAGTAAAAGAACTGCCTCATCCCTAGCATCACTTTACCTTAAGGAAATCGTTCGACTCCATGGAATACCATCTAGCATTGTTAGTGACCGAGACCCCATCTTCACCAGCGAATTTTGGCGGAGTCTGCAAGAAGCAGTAGGAACGCAGTTATGCTTGAGCGCAGCCTATCATCCCCAAACTGACGGCCAAACAGAGAGAGTGAACAGAGTTTTGGAAGACCTTTTAAGGTTATGCGTCCTCGACTTCGGAGGGACATGGGAAGACCACCTCCCTTTGGTGGAATTTGCCTACAACAACAGCTATCAAGCAACCATCGGAATGGCGCCCTTCGAAGCTTTATACGGAAGACCGTGCCGATCGCCCACTTGTTGGGAGTCCACGGATAAGCTCATACTTGGACCAGACATGATCCGAGAGACCTCAGAGAAAGTAGACTTAATACGAAGAAGGATGAAGACGGCCCAAGACAGACAAAAGTCCTATGCCGACAAGAGGAGGACCGACCTTGAATTTGAAGTTGGAGACAGAGTTTTTCTCAAGGTATCACCGCTAAGGAACATTGTTCGTTTTGGAACCACAGGGAAGCTAGCACCAAGGTTCGTAGGGCCATTCCCTATCATCGAGAAGATTGGGAAAATGGCCTATAGATTAGAGCTACCCGAGAAGTTGGCTGGAGTCCACAACGTTTTTCACGTTTCACATCTCCGAAAATGTCTGCATGAGTCAGCTGAAGTGGTAGAGCCAAACATCCTCGAAGAGGCCGAAGTGGAACGCGAAGCAACCATAAGGAGAGTTCCAACCCGCATCTTAGGAACGGAAGTGAAGAAGCTACGCAACCGCGAAGTCAAGCTCGTCAAAGTTCAGTGGAGCGACGCCGAGGGGGACGCGACTTGGGAAACTGAAGCTAGAATCCGTGCAGCCTACCCTTTTCTGTTCGAGGGTACATCCTTGATCTTTCCTTTTCCTTAAGTTGCGCTTTTATCTATCTTTTTAGGTATATTTCCTCGACCGTATCTTTTAGGTAGAAAACCTTTGGATGAAAACATGTAGTTGAAACATGTTATGTATGAATGGTTGCAAATGGTTGCAAGTGATTGCTAGTGGTTGCTCGTGGTTGCATATACACACACAATCTAGGTTTTAGATCGGCTCAGTCACTTCATATTGCATATGCATATATGTTTGTATTCATATGTGGTTGAACTATAATGTGTTGTCATGTGGATGTTGCATTTGCATTGAATGATTGTGCACTCATGTAGAATCATGAATAGGAAAATTTGCATACATAATGGATTCATGGCACTTACATAATTCGCATTAAGGAGGTCAACTGAATCAGTAGACCGCCTGATTTTGCATTAGATAAGTACATATACACACACACTTTGCATATGATCATGAAGCATTAGAAGTCTTTTAAGGACAATGGATGCTCGAGTTTGATGGATGAGTAGATGGATTATTGGATGTTAGGATTTACATTCCTCCTAACTTGAAGATTTCGGGGACGAAATCCTTTTAAGTGGGGGAGAATGTAACACCCCGAAAATTCTATAACTATGAAATTCATGAATTAAAGTATAATCAAATTCAAATCAAAGAACTAAGGGAAACGAGATACGCCATTGCGTTCGTCTCGGAAAAATACGCGAAATAGAGTCCGAGTTTTCGAAAAACGGAGTCCGTATGAAGAAGATATGGCCTTCGGAAGTTTTGAATTAAATTTAAAATTCAAACAGAATAAAATAATAATTTGAAATGGGGCCCAATGGGCCAGGCGGATAAAACACCCGCCTAGCCACCCAGGTCGACTAGGCTGTCGACCTGGGCTACCCATGTCGACAGGGCTGTCGACAGCCCTGTCGACAGGGGTGTCGACCTGGTCGAGCCCAGTCAACCTGGCTGGCCAGGTCGGTGTGTGGTCGAATTTCTGTGGTCTGCTTTGTCATTAGGGCTAGGTGGCGGGTTTTTATTGATCTCTCTTCCTAATGAATGGCTATGATCTAACCTAGCAACATCAAGGGTCCTAATCAATTCCTAACCTCTATATAAACAACCCTAGACTAAACCCTAATCTATTCATTCAAAATAAGATTATAGCCGCCATGTTGCTGAGGAACGACAAAGAATAGCCGCCAACTAAAGAGAGGATTAGGGAGAAAGTTCTAAGGCCTAAAGCAATTCAAGCAACCTAAAGCTAATCAATTCAACAAAGGAATTTGCGTCTTCAATCCCTAAACTAGAGAATTCATCAAACCATTGTAAGTAGAGTATTACTTTGGTATTAATAAACAACTGTGTTGATGTGTATGCTTGAATTGTGGCAATAGAAGTAATTCATATTTGTGCAAAATTATGTTATTCATTATAAAGAACTACATGCGGTAGTTCTATGCAAGTATACGTTTGGAATATTGCGCAAATTGTGTAATCTATATTGAAGCTACATGTATGTAGTTAATTTTAATTCACGCAAGTTTGGGGCTTTGTTATTATGCCATTATGATGTATATTTTTGTGCATAAATCGTTTTGCAAGTAATTGAAACAAGTTTGGTTATTATAGTTCATATGAAACTATGTGGAATTTTGACACCATAATCCATGTATTAAGTCATGCTTTTGCGAACTTATGAATTTGGCTAGGAATGATATTTGGCATAATTGAAATCCGTTATTAAGTCTATCTTGTTTCAAAGGATTATATGATAACATGGCTAGGTTGGACTCAAAAACCCCTTTTCTTTTGCAAGTTCAAAGCAAACACCATGTTTAGGAATATTTATGCATAAGTATGTTTATACCATCGTTATGTGATTAGGCTTAAATCATGATTAAGTTGAATTATGCTATGTTCATGCCAGAAGTATTTATGCCATGCTTATATTTGACAATATGCCATGCCTATGCAAGAAGTATTTTATGCCATGCTTATGTTTGACAATATGCCATGTTTATGCTAGAAGTATTTAGGCCATGCTTATGTTTGACATTATGCCTAAATAAGAATATAGGTTCATGTTGTAGTTAAACCTATGCAAGTTTACATGCCTTGATTTATGTCACCTATGTTTTATGACCAAAATACATGTCACCACTATGCAAATACACCAATTTCTATTATGTATTTTCCAACGTCATAGGCAAGTTCATGCGCTCACTTTCCCCTCTTTGTGTATACGCTTTAAGCCTCCCCTTTTCACATGGCTAAATTGGGCTTTAAAAGGCTAAGCCCAATATATATATTTACGGACGTGTAAAACGGGGGAAAATAACGTTGGGTTAAAATTAATTAATGAATGGAAATATAAAATAGAAGGGCCCAAATTCAAGTATGGGTTGGGCCCGTGATTGGTGTAACCTTTACACCATTAACTTAATAATGGGCCACAAATATTTACATATAAGAAATAAAGAGGAATGACAAGATATGTAAATGTAGAAAAGACGATGTGTTTAACCCGAGGTTGGATTGAGTTGTGATGTAAACCTGCCCGGAACCGCCCGGCTGTCCAGTAGTCACAACAATACCTATCCAATGTGGGAGGTTAAACATGGAGCCCAGCAAGGACCCGAGGTTAGACTGAGTTGTGGCGTAAGACTGCCCGGAACCAACCGGCAACAGGCAGCCACAACAATACCTGTCTAATGTGAGAGGTCCGGGCCTTAATAAGACAATTAAGGCTGAGTCAGGATGGTTAGGATTAAGTGAACTAAAGACTTAATCAAAATGGAACATGCTAAACTAAACGGACTGGTGGGGTTAGGTTAGGAAACACTTAACCAACTTAGCATGTTGGCTAGAGATAGAAAACCTAGTAACGGGGGACCCTTTTCAGCAGTAACCCTAGAAGGTGTATCAGGATACCCTGAAACTAGGCAGGGTGGGGCACGATTACTGGGCTGATTGTAAGAGGTCAAATCGACGGCGGTGGTGTAGCAGTGTAGGTTCTAACGGTGTGCGGGCGTGCACGCACTCCGGCGCAGAAAAATAAAGCACTGGACACCAGTAGCATACCTTTGCACTCTAAGGTTGTGTCGGGTTGCCACTATGGGATTTGATACACCCCATGGTGGGACCAGCATAGGTAACTACAGACATCGGGGGCCGTAAGACACATGTAACTATGCGAGTAGGAGCCGATCATCGTAGAATGGATCACATCACCCTGATTTTGGGGTGCAAATTGGAAACTAGTTTATATGGGTTCAGAGATTAACATGGGGTACGATAGTATATTCGACCCTAGATAACTTAACCAAGTTTATAATGTTGCCCACTTCCTGTTTTACTTATCATACCCAGTTCTTTATTCATAGACAAAGTAGTACTAGACTTACTCAGGCTTTATGTCTGACTCTATTTTCTTTCGTCTTCTTTCTTCCGTTTCCCCCCCCCCCCCCCCAGGTCCTCAGGGAGGGAACACAGCAGCTTGACCTACCTCAACATCCAGCTTGAAGAAGAGAAATGTATTGCTTGGACTTTCCTGTTTTGAACTATGGCTTTGGACAATCCACTATGGGGCTTTGGCAGTTTGTCTATGTTTTATTTATGCTTCTTTAAAAATAATGTACTCAAGGCAGATTATGAAAGTGTTATGTTATGTTTTTGGAAAGGATGTTGTTGTAACACGTATTTGACTTTTATAAAATAAAAGTTTGTTGTTCTTCCGCTGTTTACAAATATGTGTTCTTATATCTGTCTTGTATATCTGTGACTTGTACTTATAAACCTCCACCAAAATTAGGGCATTCCCTTTGAGAGTGACCCTAACGGAGGTGGGGTGTTTCATATTTTATATCGTTATTTCCAATACGATATTTGTTGGTTTCAGAATTTGATATTGAATATAAGCCGATATATTTTCTATTCAGAGCCTTGTATTTAATATCAAGCATGATTTGGGTTGTCGTGAATGGTGTCTTCATTAACATTATTCTTAAGCCCAGTTGAGAAAAAGATTAAATCTTTCTATTTAGATTTAATGAAGTGTACCAATTAAATAATGTTTAATTGGAATTGAATTTGAATGTGATTTTAGGTTTATCGTGAACCGTATTTTAGATGACATTGGTTCTTTAACCCAGTTAAAGACAGGATATTGATTTTTGAAAAGATTAAAACTAATTGAAGTTTTAATGAATCTTTAATTAGATTGAAATGAGAATTGATAATTTAAATTATCAAATCTGAAAGGTGATCGAGAATGGAGTACCACTAGTTTTGCTCCAAAGTGATAGTTAAATCTTTAATTAGATTTGAACGTGAAATGGTAATTAATTTTACCGATAACACCGTGGTGTTAGATATGGAGTATGACCAGTTTTGCTCCAGGGGATGAATAGGTTAGGATTGGGAAATAAAATAAATAATTGCTTCGGTGTGGTTTGCTAATCCCGAATAGTTTGGAAAACCATAATATGGTTTGAAATGATATCCAAAGGAAGATTAAAGAATAAATTTAGAAGAATTTATCTTTGATAAAATTAATGGGAACCTTTCCCTAAGAATGTATTTTTTGAATAAAAGAATATTCTGAATTGGAATGAGGCGTTTGTGTGTTTGTGTAACATTTGTTTATTATATACGTGGGTTATTCAGAAAGGCCGGGTTTATACCCATTCTGAATAACCGATTCGATGATAAGTCGAAGATGAAGACGGTGGTTGAAGACCGGAAGTCTTCACATCGTTTGGGTGATTACTGATGATCTTGATTGGGATGTACACCCAAGATGAGGGAATCAGTTTGTGATCGTCCAAACGTACTTGGAGATCGATGGATATGCAAGGAAAGTGCCTACGGTTTCGTTCAGATCCAGAACGAACTTGTAAATGGACTGTGTGTCTGACATTGGATTTTATTCTGTGTTGATTGATCTCTATTAAATATACATCTGTTTGGCGGCGGAGAATTTATTCTCTTGCTTAACGCCCTTCTCTGAGACGTATGAGCTCAGAGGTTGTATATCGATGGACATCAGTCGCATGGAGTGAATTGCCAGTGTGGCACGCGTAAGTGGCAATTGATCAAGGCTTCTGTTGAAAAGCAAAGTCTTGTGGTTGATGATCAAAGCACGGCCTGTGTGGCGCAGCTTTGTGTATAACGTGAATTCGCGAGCCTCACACCTCGGTATGAGTCAAAAACGGGATACGGACCGTTGGGAGAACACGACGTTTCTTTCTAGCTAGTGGTGGTGTTAGTGCTTAAACTGGCTGACATTTATATACTTTTCACCTGTGTGGTTGTTGGATGAGGCGCCTCGATATTAGGTCTGTTAGGACCGGGAAACGTGTGTTCAGGAATAACTAATCCTCAAAAGTAAGAGAGGACCGGCCCAACCGATTCCAAGGATCATAGTGGGGTCCTGAGACATTTGCTAGAGTGTCTCGAACGGAGAGGAGCTTGCCCCTTGCCTCGACTCATGATGGAATCCAATTTCCAATATGTGATATTGCAGTTTTATTTTTAGAACCTAGTATGGCGACATAGTGGTATGGGTCATTCATGCCGCCTATGATTGATATTTATGATGTGAAATTGTTTTGACACTATACACTTATAGTAATATCAAAATAATGTGTTTTAAAGGTATCAAGCATGCTTTGGCTATTATAAGGTAAAAACCCTATCCTCCGGCTTGCGTTGCATTATGTGATGGGACCTGGGTCTTATAATAGCTTCATTTTTCTTTATTTAGCATTGCGCTGTTTGTTTTATGCACTGGTATTCTTGGGAGGAAACATGTTCCGTGTTATACGGCGTGGTCCCTTGATTTACCGAACATTAAAATAAAGATTAATAACTGTTTTAGTTCTTACACCAGTCACATGACTGACCTGGAGTTTATTGTTTTAACCTAAACTCTGGGTGCCCCTATTTTCCACACGGGCATCTAGTAGTTTTGATTTTGCAGATTTATATTCACAAGATCCTGATTTACAGCTGGAATGATATCCGGAAAGCTCTGTATTCGTATATCTCTTCTAGTTGTGTATTGTATTATTTTCCGCTGCTATGTAATTTATAGTAATCTCTGATATTTATCTAATGTATAATATTCATTTATACTCTGTATATTCTTGTATTCTGATGGAATTGTTGTAATAAACAAATGAAATGTTCTTCTGTCTGGGTTCTATTTTGTCTTGTCCTCAACGCAATCCGGGCTTTCCTTACCGGGGAAGTTCGGGTCGTCTCAGTTTGGTATTAGAGCTTTTGTTTACAGAGCTCGAGAACAAGACACATTAGAACCGAAGGAAAGAATTCATCAGATATTGGATTAGTAATATCCAATTAGAATGACTCGTTAGAGATAGGATCAGTAGTATCCTAGAACAAGTGTGAAGAGTATATTTTTAAAATGAAAACGAATTTTGTTTTGAAATTTAAATCGTTTTATACGTATTTGAATATTTTATTTATATTGATTTTGGACAATCTAGTATATAAAGGTTTTGCATATACGCGTCATGAACGTATATTCGAAGTTTTAATATACTGGATAGATATAGAATCACACTCTAGTCGCCCGGAGATGATGTTGATAATGACCATGGCATCATCATTATTTATGTTCGTGTTTCGAAGGTGTGATATCTATATATTTCCATTAGACTGGTGTGAGAACCAAAATTTACTTAGGATTATTTGTTGTGATTTGGCATCAAGAACATGATTTTTTGTATATATATATCAAATTTTGAATTGAAATGATAATTCACTAATTGATTGCTGGTTGTGTTGTTTGTCTATTTGTTTGAAATTTTGAACCTTTAGCCAAATTGTATCGAATAGCGATGTGTATTGAAAATTAGTCGCATTTGCTTGCATATATACATGTACTTACATTGAACAGGTCATAGCAAGGAGGCTTAGAGCAGAAGAATAAAATTTGTTTGCCCAACAAATAGGTACATTTTTACCATAATTTACTGTTTTGTTTGGGTGATGATGATTTTATGAGCCGATTGGCTAGCCGCTTGGCTTTTTCTTTTTCTTTTGGATTGAAGAAGGCCATGGGAGGCTATATGAAATATCTCGAAGTCCCTGGTGCAGGGGAGGTTATGGAGAATTTTTTCGAAAATTTAGGGTGTTAGCCAAATTTTTGAAAAAAATTTGAAAAGTTCTTAGAAACTGAAAAGTTGAAGAACTTAAGCCGTAGCGAAAATAGTGAAAGTTGAGTTGATTAGTTAAACAACTTTCGGCTTCGTTCCTTTTCGGGGACGAAAAGTTTTAAGTGGGGGAGAATGTAACAACCCAGAAAATCTAAGCCAGTTTAAAAATTTTTATTTTGACAATTTTAGTGAATTTTGAATATTTAAAATGAATTATTTTAAATAATATCGATGAGAAATTTATTTTGAATATAAATAGAACGTATATATTTATATACGTCATCGTTAGAATATAAATAATTATATATAATTATATAAGGAATTGAAAATGGCGCGGTAGTTCGATAATTCGATTTCAAATTTCAATTGAATGTACCAGGTGCAAAATAAACTGGATTTTAGTGAAACCAAAAATATTTGAATCTAATTGAGAATATCTTTCCAACGAATCCGAAAAATCAAAATTTCATAGCGGGAATCAAAAGATATGTCCAGTTGAAATTTCAGAATAGTCGCTATGGAATTCTGGCCCTTAAAAATGGAAATTTTGTAAACGACCTCCGATTTCGACGAAACCACTTTTGTTGGATCTGTGATGTCAAGATATAGCTAGATTCTAATTTTCATAATTTTTCGAATCAATATGTGAGCGTCGCAAGGGAAAACGCGTTTGACCAGTTTTAGTTGATTTTAATCGACTGAAAAATGGCCATTTTTCAAATGGTCTTAGAATTCACGAAATTAGTTTTGTTAAGACCGTATCATCAATACGAAGCTAGAAAATATTTTTTGGGATTTTTCTGGTCAGTATGTGACCCCAGTAAATTGAAATGCGCGTTCAAATTCAATATATAGAGTTATATGTTGATTTTGACGAAAACTGATCGAAACGATCGAATCAGCTTATGATACATATCCCATTGTTTTCAAAATGGGGGTAATTAGCTATGGACGACAGGCGGTGGGTCTCTTTTAGAGGTCGAAGGTTAAAGTTGCTTTTTGGGTTAACTAAATATTTAAATAAAACCCCTGGCCCCCCTTTATCTCTTCCAAACGAATCAAACCCCCCTCCCCCTTTTCGTTCTGAATCGACAGAATAGAAAAAAAAGGGATCGAACGGGGAGGCAGCTGCGCCGCCAGAGGAGACCCACCGCCGATCAAAACCCTGTCGCCGCCCCCTCTCCTTCTTCTTCTCCACCTCTCGCGCCTCTCTCCCTCTCTCCCCTTCTTCGCGTCGTGACCCCCAAACCCTAGGCCCACCACACCACCTGCCTCCGCCGCCAGCGGTCGAGCCACCCCCTGCCTTCCGCGCCTCCCCACTCTGACCCTCCTCCAGCCGCCAAGCCCCTTCCTCCTCTGATTTGAAGACCCACCGCCACCAAAACCCCCGAAACAACGAACGCAACCACCAACCGAGCCCCTTTTTGCCTCGAACGAACACTATAAGCTTTTTATTTCTTTAGTTTTATTTATTCAATGCTGTTAAAGATAAAAATGATTATATATATATATATATATTTGACAAATAAAAGTTCGATTTTTATGTGTATGATTTGAATTAAAGACCAAATTTTTATATAAAGGAAAGACCAAATTTTTATATAAAAAGATGCGATTTTTATTAGAGAAAGTTTTTTTTTTATCGTATGGTAAATGTGAAGTTGAAACTATAAAAATCTGATGTTTAATATGAAGTTAGAGTTATAAAAATACAATTTTTATATATGTAACAGAGTTATAGAAAATATAATTTTAGTGATATAAAAATATGATTTTTATATTATAGAAAGAAAAAAAATATGAAATCTTTATATTTGAAAAGGCGAAATCTTTATATTTGAAAAGGCGAAATCATTATATTTGAAAAGGCGAAATCATTATATTTGAAAAGGCGAAATCATTATATTTGAAAAGGCGAAATCTTTATATTTGAAAAGGCGAAATCTTTATATGGAGAATAGCGTGATAAAAATATAATCTTTATTATATGAACATCGATATAAAAATAGAATTTTTATCTATATAGTAACAATATAAAAATAGAATTTTTATCCATATGGAGTGATTATAAAAATATGATTTTTATATTATAGGAGTAGTAAAAATATAATTTTTATTTATGTAGAGTAATAAAAATATAATTTTTAATTAAGTAGTGAAGTAAAAATATGATTTTTACTTCGATAAAAATAAGATCTTTATATGTGAAGTGAATGGAAAATGTGAATTTTTATTTATAAACATCGAAATGGAAATGTGATTATTATTTTTTTTGCTTTAAAGATAGTGAGATAAAGAAATATTTTTTCTATTGGAGTAAAGATTATATTTTTGATTTATAAAAGACGTGATTTTTAGAGATATAAAGACGTGATTATTAGAGATATAAAGACATGATTTTGGTTATATAAAAGAGGCGATTTTTATATACATGAAAGTGAAATAAAAATTTGATTTTTAATGTGAACAACGTGGAAAGAATTGGGATGGAACGAATACAAATCAAAAGGGAATTCAGACAGTTCAGAAATGAAATGGCGGAGTTGAACCCCAAGGTGAGAACTTCTCACTTTAAATTTTCTTTTCTAGTTAAAAATATATACTAGGATGCAGACGTTGCTTTGCAGCACCCGACACCCGTCGTCCAAAGACCATGGATGGCTTGTATGTTTGATTATTTGTTGTGGTGAAAATTGATTGTGTGATGTGAAAGGAAATAAAATATTTATATAGTTAAAAGTATTTTATCGTTAAAGATATAATTTTTAACGGGCATGTGAATGAATAAAAATTTGTGTTTGTTGATTTGAAACCCCACACGGGTGTTGGGATGATATTTGGTGTACACTAATCCCAATTATTTAATAGTATGTCGATCGATTGGTCGACAGACTGTGTAAGCGTTAATTATTTATATTTAATGCTTATGCAGTTGTGTAGTGCACTTTAGATGTTGGTTGATTATTTATCGTTGCTATTTATATACATGTGTTTTATGGAATCCATATAATTAACATTATATGGTGATTGATTGGGCCTCATTCCAATTGGGAAATAATGAATATTATAAAAGAAAATTCATGTGTTGAATAGTCATGTGTTGACGATGTTCAGGTGTTGAGAATTCATGTGTTGAAAGTGTATTCATGTGTTGAATAAAATATTTATACAATAAATTTACCTTTTATTGTAAGTAAGAAGAAATAAAGATTCATGTGTTGAATGGAATAAATATTCATTTGTTGAATAGAATAACGAATTTATTGAAATATATAAAGCCGTGTTGATTAGAGATGCGCCATTTTGACGTGAACGATATTTATATCGATTATATTCATATATTTTTTATGAATATCGAAAAGTGATTTCAAAATTGAAATTGAATTGAAATGAATTCGAATTGAAATTGAATTGAAATGAATTCGAAATTAAATTGAATAGAAATGAATTCGAATTGAAATCAAATAGAAATGAATTAGAATTCAAACCAATTTGAAATGAATTTAAAACGAATTTATAAAGGAAAATTCAATTTTGATTTGAAATTGAAAGAGAAGTTGAAATCGTTTCGAAAACGAATTTAAACGATTTATAAAATTCGTTTTAAAAGGAAATCGACGAAATATATATAATATATATATATATTATATATATAATGGCCTGAATAGAACGTGGCACGCTGCGGCAGTTCGTGAATTTCGACCATTGACTTCGAATTGACGTTGCGGGAGATCCGACCGTCGGATTCTCCTAAAACCGGAACCATTGGGTTCGTATCGAAAAGAGCTTTCTAACGAATGTTTGAAATTAGAAATCTAAAGGTTGAATTTGGAATTATGTCCAAATCAAATTTGGAAAAGGTCGCTGTAAGTGCAGTTCGATGGCCGTTGATGGAAATCGACTGTACGGGCCTTGATAAAATTATTAAAAATATCTATAATTTGTGTAAAATCATAAGAAATAGTTTGTGAAGAACTGGGATGAAAAATTCCACATTTGAAAATAAAAAGATAGATTTTTATCAAAATGAACTAGTTTTGAACTAGGATTAAAATCAATTTATTTTTGAAATAAATAAATTGAATTTGAAAGTGGTTTTAAAAATAATTAAAATTCGCACTACGTGAATTGGACTGGAGCTGAATCGAAATTTTCATCGGAATATTTCGATGTTGGATTTCGTGACTATACAGATATTGTTATGGGAATTTGAAAGATATATTTTATATCGTTATTTCCAATACGATATTTGTTGGTTTCAGAATTTGATATTGAATATAAGCCGATATATTTTCTATTCAGAGCCTTGTATTTAATATCAAGCGTGATTTGGGTTGTCGTGAATGGTGTCTTCATTAACATTATTCTTAAGCCCAGTTGAGAAAAAGATTAAATCTTTCTATTTAGATTTAATGAAGTGTACCAATTAAATAATGTTTAATCGGAATTGAATTTGAATGTGATTTTAGGTTTATCGTGAACCGTGTTTTAGATGACATTGGTTCTTTAACCCAGTTAAAGACAGGATATTGATTTTTGAAAAGATTAAAACTAAGTGAAATTTTAATGAATCTTTAATTAGATTGAAATGAGAATTGATAATTTAAATTATCAAATCTGAAAGGTGATCGAGAATGGAGTACCACCAGTTTTTCTCCAAAGCGATAGTTAAATCTTTAATTAGATTTGAACGTGAAATGGTAATTAATTTTAACGATAACACCGTGGTATTAGATATGGAGTATGACCAGTTTTGCTCCAGGGGATGAATAGGTTGGGATTGGGAAATAAAATAAATAATTACTTCTGTGTGGTTCGCTAATCCCGACTAGTTTGGAAAACCATAATATGGTTTGAAATGATATCCAAAGGAAGATTAAAGAATAAATTTAGAAGAATTTATCTTTGATAAAATTAATGGGAACCTTTCCCTAAGAATGTGATTTTGTGAATGAAAGAATATTCTGAATTGGAATGAGGCGTTTGTGTGTTTGTGTAACATTTGTTTATTATATACGTGGGTTATTCAGAAAGGCCGGGTTTATACCCATTCTGAATAACCGATTCGGCGATAAGTCGAAGATGAAGACGGTGGATGAAGACCGGAAGTCTTCACATCGTTTGGGTGATTACTGATGATCTTGATTGGGCTGTACTCCCAAGATGAGGGAATCAGTTGGTGATCGTCCAAACGTAGTTGGAGATCAATGGATATGCGAGGAAAGTTCCTCCGGTTTCGTTCAGACCCAGAACGAACTTGTAAATGGACTGTGTGTCTGACATTGGATTTTATTCTGTGTTGATTGATCTTTATTAAATATACATCTGTTTGGCGACGGAGAATTTATTCTCTTGCTTAACGCCCTTCTCTGAGACGTACGAGCTCAGAGGTTGTATATTGATGGACATCAGTCGCATGGAGTGAATTGCCAGTGTGGCACGCGTATGTGGCAATTGATCAAGGCTTCTATTGAAAAGCAAAGTCTTGTGGTTGATGATCAAAGCACGGCCTGTGTGGCGCAGCTTTGTATATAACGTGAATTCGCGAGCCTCACACCTCGGTATGAGTCAAAAACGGGATACGGACCGTTGGGAGAACACGACGTTTCTTTCTAGCTAGTGGTGGTGTTAGTGCTTAAACCGCTGACATTTATATACTTTTCACCTGTGTGGTTGTTGGATGAGGCGCCTCGATATTAGGTCTGTTAGGACCAGGAAACGTGTGTTCAGGAATAATTAATCCTCAAAAGTTAGAGAGGACCGGCCCAACCGATTCCAAGGATCATAGTGGGGTCCTGAGACATTTGCTAGAGTGTCTCAAACGGAGAGGAGCTTGCCCCTTGCCTCGACTCATGATGGAATCCAATTTCCAATACGTGATATTGCGGTTTTATTTGTAGAACCTAGTATGGCGACATAGTGGTATGGGTCATTCATGCCGCCTATGATTGATATTTATGATGTTAAATTGTTTTGACACTATACACTTATAGTAATATCAAAATAATGTGTTTTAAACGTATCAAGCATGCTTTGGCTATTATAAGGTAAAAACCCTATCCTACGGCTTGCGTTGCATTGTGTGGTGGGACCTGGGTCTTATAATAGCTTCATTTTTCTTTATTTAGCATTGCGTTGTTTGTTTTATGCACTGGTATTCTTGGGAGGAAACCCGTTCCGTGTTATATGGCGTGGTCCCTTGATTTACCGAACATTAAAATAAAGATTAATAACTGTTTTAGTTCTCACACCAGTCACATGACTGACCTGGAGTTTATTGTTTTAACCTGAACTCTGGGTGCCCCTATTTTCCACACGGGCATCTAGTAGTTTTGGTTTTGCAGATTTATATTCACAGGATCCTGATTTACAACTGGAATGATATCCGGAAAGCTCTGTATTCGTATATCTCTTCTAGTTGTGTATTGTATTATTTTCCGCTGCTATGTAATTTATTGTAATCTCTAATATTTATCGAATGTATAATATTCATTTATACTCTGTATATTCTTGTATTCTGATGGAATTGTTGTAATAAACAAATGAAATGTTCTTCTGTTTGAGTTCTATTTTGTCTTGTCCTCAACGCAATCCGGGCTTTCTTTACGAGGGAAATTCGGGTCGTGTCAGGAGCTACTTGTGAAAGGATTTATTAGGCAAAGCATATCTGAATGGGGTGCTCTAGTAGTATTCGCCACTATGGTGGATGGTTCTCTTCGCTTATACGTAGACTACAGGGAGTTGAATAAGCTCAAAAAGAAAAATAGGCACCCACTTCTGAGGATAGATGGTGTATTTGACCAACTTGTTGTTACATCTGTTTCCTCCCAGTTAGACTTAGCCACGAGGTTCCATCAATTGAGGGTGGCTGAGGACAGTATAGACAAGACCTCTTTTAGAACTCTAGATGGTTTCTTCGAATGGCTCAT
Source organism: Allium sativum (assembly GCA_030737875.1). Lineage (NCBI taxonomy): Eukaryota > Viridiplantae > Streptophyta > Magnoliopsida > Asparagales > Amaryllidaceae > Allium > Allium sativum. The sequence goes on from CM060926.1 coordinate 844,226,303, forward strand.
CATGCCTTTTGGGTTGATGAATGCACACGTCTATTTGTGAATTTGATGAGTAGGGTGTTTCGGGAGTTTCTAAATACGTTCGTTGTGGTCTTTGTTGATGACATCTTGATTTTCTCGAAGAGCGAGGAAGAGCATGCCCGACATTTAAGGGAGGTTTTGAAAACTCTCCGTGCACACGAGCTTAAGGCAAAATTCCAAATGTCATTTTTGGAGGAAGGAAGTGAGATTTCTAGGGCATGTGGTCTCTAAGTATAGGATAGCAGTAAATCTCGCGAAAGTAATTGCAGTTCAAGATTGGCAGATTCCAAAGAATGCAACATAGGTGAGGAGTTTCTTGGTTTAGCGGGCTATTATATGAAGTTCATTAAGGACTTCGCAAAGATATCAGCCCCACTCACTAGAATGACGAAGAAAATATGACATTTTCTTGGGGTATAGACTGTGAGGATGCTTTTCAGCAATTGAAGAGGGCTCTGACAACAGCCCCATCTTGACTTTTCCTAATGGGAACAAAGTGTTCACAGTATACACTAATGCATACGGTACAGGGCTTTGTGCGGTTCTGATGCAAGAGGGAAGGGTAGTATGTTATGGAGGTAGTCAGTTAAGAGTTCATGAGAAGAACTACCCTACCCATGACTTGGAGTTAGCTGCCATAGTATTTGCGCTTAAGGCTTGGCATCATTATATACTTGGAGAGAAGTTTGAATTGTATACCGATCATAAATCTCTCAAATACTTGTTCTCGCAGAAGGATCTCAATTTGAGGGAACAGAGATGGATGGAGTTCATAGCGTCCTATGACTTTAAGATTGCTTATATCCCTAGAAAGGGTAATGTGGTGGCGGATGCACGGAGTAGGCAGAGGATGACCTTGAGTCCTCTATTCGTAGAGAGGCAGAGCTTGGAGTTTATATCGACTTTTGATTTTAGACCCTCTACCGAGTTCACACCCGGATTATTGGCATCATTAGAGGTGCGACCTACTCTTTGGATCAGACAGGAACTTCGCAGCGAGAGGACCCACAGATAGCAAACATCTTGGATAGGCTCAGTAGAGGGGAGACTTCCAATCACCTCAATAGATATTCCACATATGATAGAGGGTGGTTGCGACGAGATGGAAGGCTTTGTGTTCCCCGAGTTGGGATTTTGTTGAAGACAGTACTTGAGGAAGCCCATCATTCTAGAATGACTATTCATCCATGCGGTAATAAGATGTGTAGAGATATGAAGAGGGTTTTCTTTTTGGCTGGGATGAAGAAAGATATAGCTGAGTTTGTACTCGATGTTTGGTTTGCCAGCAAGTAAAAGCTGAGCAAAAGAAGCTCGGTGGTTTACTTCATCCTTTGGAGGTCCCACAGTGGAAGTGGGAGAGCATCTCTATGGATTTCATTAATGGATTTCCTGGATCAAGGAAAGGCAACACTAGTATTTGGGTTATAATTGACAAGCTTACTAATAGCGCTCATTTCATTCCTGTTAAGAGTTAGAGGATAGCAGCATGGTTGGCAGTAGTTTATCTTCGTGAGATAGTCCGTCTGCATGGAGTACCTTCTAGTATGGTGAGTGGTCGTGACCCCATATTCACCAGTGAGTTTTGGAGGAGCTTGCAAGAGGCATTAGGAACACAGTTGTGTTTCAGCACCGCTAATCACCCTCGGACCGATGGACAGACGGAAAGGGTGAATAGAGTTCTTGAGAATCTATTAAGACTGTGTATCCTAGACTTCTGAGGGACTTGGGAAGAGCATCTTCCATTGGTAGAGTTCACCTATAACAACAGTTATCAGGCTAATATTGGCATTGAACACTTAGAGGAATTATACAAACGACCTTGTAGATCACCGACTTGTTGGTGGGAGTCTACAGATAGGCTTCTACTTGGAACTGAGATGATTAGGGAAACTTCAGAGAAGATTGATCTTATTCGCAGACACATAAAGACAACTCAGGACAAGCAGAAGTCCTATTCAAATAAGAGAAGAACCGATATCAAGTTTGAGGCTGGAGACATGGTTTTCATCAAGGTATCACCTTTAAGGAATGTAGTTCGCTTTTATCAGTAGGGAAATTGGCGCCAAGGTTTGTAGGGCCATTTCCCATAACAGAAAGGATTGGTCAAAGGGCCTATAGAGTAAAGCTACCAGAGAGATTGAGCAGGTGTTCATGATGTTTTCCATGTTTCTCATTTACGAAAGTGCCTGCATGATACCACAGAAGTAGTTGAGCCGAGTATGCTTGAGGAAGTAAAGGTGGAACGGGAGGCGACAGTTAGACGAGTACCTACCTGTATACTTGGATCGGAGGTTAAGAAGCTATGCAACCGAGAGGTCAAGTTGATAAAAGTTCAATGGGGAGAAGACCCCGAGAATGCAACTTGGGAAACTGAAGACAAGATTCGCACTTCGTACCCTTTTCTTTTCAAGGGTATGTTCTTAACTTCTTTTTCCAAAGCTTTTATTCGTACTTGTTTCTATCATTTGGTATATCATATCGATCGAATCTGCGACCTTTAGGTAGAAATCCAATGGATGTAAACATGTGTTTGAGACATGTTATGTTTGATGGATGCAAGTGTTTGCTAGTGATTGCTCGTGGATGCATACACACACACTAGGTACTAGATCGGCTCAATCACTCTCATACTGCATATGGATGTGTGTGCATTTTTCTTCTTTTATAGATGGAAATGAGTGTACCATCGTGTGGATGTTGCATTTGGATGGATGGTTGTGCACGCATATAGCATTTACATGATATGTTAGGATTATTTGCATACATGTTGGACTTATGGCACTAACATACATTAAATTAAGGAGGTTGACTGAATCCATAGACCGCCTGATTTTTCGCATTAGTATAGGGACATATACCCACACCTTTTGCATATGTTCATTTAAGCATTAGAAATCTACTAAGGACAATGGATTTCTGTGATCAGTGGATGAGTAGATGGATGACGGATGTTAGGATATACATTCTTCTTAACCCAGAGATTCCGGGGACGAAATCCTTTAAGTGGGGGAGAATGTAACACCCCGTAATTTTGAAGAACACTATAATGATAAACTAAAGAATACTTAATTAAATATTTGGAACTAAGTAAAATGGACTGTGCCATTGCGTTCGTCTCGAAATTCTATTTAAGGTAGACCCCAAGTTTGCGTAAAACGGACATCGTACGAAGAAGATATTAAGGTTTGAAGTTTGTATACATATAAGCAATAAACCAGTCCAGAAAATTCAAAATCAAAGAGCGGGAGAGGGAGGGAATTCGGCCCATTAGGGGTTGACCCCATGCCCCATGGGTGTCGACCCATGGGTCGACCCCTACACAGGGGTGTCGACCCCTGGATCGACCCCGTGGTCGACCCCACCCAGATCTGGGGCAGGTCCATTTCTGTGAACATGGACTCATTTCTTGACCAGGTTCGTTGACATTAGGCTATAAATAGGACCTCATTTCTATTGTTTTATTCACCTAAAACAATGGAGAAAACGAGGTGCTCCCCCAACTCATGTTGAACTAGCCTATTCTTCTGCAACAACAACTTATACGTCTACAAGAATCTCTGCTACAACATCATCCGTCAATTCTCTGTTTCAAAATCAAAGACTGGGAGAGGGAGGGAATTCGGCCCGTCAGGGGTCGACCCCATGCCCCATGGGTGTCGACCCATGGGTCGACTCTACACATGGGTGTCGACCCCTGGATCGACCCCGGGGTCGACCTCACCCAGATCTATGGCAAATCCATTTCTGTGAATATGGACTCGTTTCTTAACCAGGTTCGTTGACATTAGGCTATAAATAGGCCCTCATTTCTATTGTTTTATTCACCTAAAACAATGGAGACAACGAGGTGCTGCCCCAACTCATATTGAACTAGCCTATTCTTCTGCAATAACAACTTATACATTTACAAAAATCTTTGCTACAACATCATCTGTCAATTCTCTGTTTTTTAGATCCAGTCACAGTGAGTTCATGTTATTTTTAGATATAAACATTTAATAGTAATCTTAACATGTTTATAAGTTTGGATCTAAAACTTTGCCTGTTAATAATCTAAATCATAACTAAACAAATCTGCCATTACTTGTACACCTAATTTACTATTTAGTTCTCATATGCTTATTCTGTCATTATGCCTGATAGTGTCACCATATGCCTATTCTGTTAGTTTTCCTAATCATGTCACCATATGCCTATTCTTTCAGTATACTTATTTCTATTATCATATGCCTGTTTTGATTTTATGCATATTTCTGTTTTATTCTCTCCCTCTTTCCCATTTTATTTATAGTCAGGTTACCTTCGAGCCTAGACTTATCGCTTAAATATGTGAGTGCACGAAATTGGGAAGGGTTGGGAATGATAATTTAGGGCATACTTATATTGTAAAACATGGTTGGGACTTTAGGGAATAATCTATACCATGATCTAAAACTTTAATAACTTGTATTGTGAATTAGACTATGATGTGGGGCATAACCTTGGATAAACATGAAAAAATGTCTAATAACGAACATGCCTAGATTTACAGTAATTAGAAACTGTAACCGCACTTAGACACGAGGTTAGATTACACTTGTGGTAGAAGTCTTACCGGAACCGCCCGGCAAATCCAACGTCCACAAGTGGTTAATCTAATGTGAAGGGTCGAGTGCATAAATGTACACGTAGCGGTGCTAAGGCACGAGGTTAAGTCTGACTTGTGGTAGAAGTCTGCCCAGAACCACCCGGCATATCTAGCATCCACAAGTGGTAGACTTAATGTGAGAGGCATAGTGCATTAACAGTCATAAATGGATGAATGATAATAACTTGTTAACCTATAATACTTAACCCAGTTAAATCCGTAGGTGTTACATGAACCTGTCAAATTGAGTAGGGGTTAAGTAAACTTGCTTGAATCAGTGGGGGGTTAAGGTAATCTTGTTAAATCTGTGAGGGGTTAAGGTAATCTTGTTAAATCTATGGGGGCAGATTATATACATATACATATATATATATATATACCCGACAAAATTAACCTGTTTTATATGTTAGGGTTATGCAACCTTGTTAAATTTGTTAGGCATAACCTGTCAAAATCCTAGTAGTGTGGATGCAAGCCTAGGGGGATGCTTGTATCATCTGTTGTGTGGGACCCATATCAGTCAGTAACCCATCTTGGTATCAAATAGGGAACCCGACCTAGGTCGGGGTCTGGGCACACTTATTGAGGTGATTATAAGAGGTTCATTTAAGTGGGGATGTTGGCGGCGCACTCCGTCAGATTCATGTGCATGCATGAATCTTCTTGCGTTGGGATAATAATACGCTGTGACATCAGTAGATGGTTGTGCATCTCGTTAATAAAGGGGTTGCCACTTTAGGAAGTGATGCATCCTACTATGGGGACAACATAGGGTGTCTATGGGAAAGGGCGTCGATCAATTGGGGTAGTAATGAGGGTACATCTACTCTTGCTTGTTTAGGAGCCCGTTATTATCGTTAGGGGTAACATCTATCATTTCTGTTGGGCTTCCTGTTATTATTGTACGGGGTAAAACTCCTCACTAGGAGTACACCTAAGTCTACCATCTTATTCTTGTTCACAGGATCTTGGTTTACAGCTGGAACGATATTCGGAAAGCTCTGTATTCGTTTATCTCTTTCAGTTGTGTTTTGTATTATTTTCCGCTGCATTGTAATTGGTAAATCTCTGATATTTATCAATTGTATAATATTTATTCATACTCTGTATATTCTTGTACTTTGATGTAAATTGTTGTAATAAGCAATGAAATGTTCTTCAGTTTGTGTTCTGATTCGTCGTGTTCTCAAAGCAATTCGGGCTTTCCTTTATGGGGAAGTTCGGGTCGTTATAATGAAACGACCAGAACTTCCCCGTGAAGGAAAGCACAGATTGCTTTGAGGACAAGACGAATCAGAACACAAACCGAAGAACATTTCATTGCTTATTACAACAATTTCATCATAATACAAGAATATACAGAGTATTAATAAATATTACACATCATAAAATATCAGAGATTTAAATACATTACTGTAGTGGAAAATAATACAAAACACAACTGAAAGGAATATACGGATACAAAGCTTTCTGAATATCATTCCAACTGTAAACCAGGATCCTGTGAATATAAATCTGCAAAACCAAAAATACTAGCTGCCCGTGTGGAAAATAGGGGCACCCAGAGTTTAGGTTAAAACAATAATCAGTCATGTGATTGGTGTGAGAACTAAAACAGTTATTAATTTGATTTTAAAGTTAGGTAAATCAAGTGACCACGCCGTATAACAAGGAACGGGTTTACCCCCAAGAATACCAGTGCATAAAACAAATAGCGCAATGCTAAATAAAGAACAATGAAGCTATTATAAGACTCAGGTCCCATCACCCAATGCAACGCAAGCCGAAGGATAGAGTTTTTACCTTATAATAGCCAAAAATGCTTTGTACATGAAATTTCATCTTTTATTATTACTATAAGTGTATAGTGTCAAAATAATTTAAATCACAAGTATCAATCATAGATGGCATAAGTGCCCCATACCACTATGTCTGTAATAACCCGGAAATCCGAGTCAATTTTAAAAAAAAAATATTTTGGCAATTTTAGCGAATTTTGAATATTTAAAATAAATTATTTTAAATAATAACGATGAGAATTTTATTTCGAATAGAATTTGAACGTATAAATTTACTTCAATCGTCGTTAGAATATAAATAATTATTTATAGTTATAAAAAGAATTGAAAATGACGCGGTAGTTTGAAATTTCGATTTCAAACTTCAAATGAATGTACCGGGTGCAAAATAAACCGGATTTTAGCGAAATCAAAAATATTCGAATCTATTTGAGAATATCTTTCCAACGAATCCGGGAAATCGAAATTTCATAGCGGGAATCAAAAGATATGTCCAGTTGAAAATTCAGAATAGTCGCTATCGAATTCTGGCCCTTAAAAATGGAAATTTTGCAAACGACCTCGGTTTTCGACGAAACCACTTGTGTTGGATCCGCGATGTCAAATTATTGCTAGGTTTCAATTTTCATAATTTTTCGAATCAATATGTGAGCGTGGCAATGGAAAACGTGTTTGACCAGTTTCAGTTGATTTTAATCAACTGGAAAATGGCCATTTTTCAAACGGTCTGAGAATTTGATGAAACTAGTTTTGTTAGGAAAGTATCGTCAATACGAAGTTAGAAAATATTTTTTTGGGAATATTTAGAGTTCATACGTGGCCCCGGTAAATTGAAATGCGCGTTCAAATTCAATATATAGAGTTGTATGTTAATTTTGACGAAAACTGATCGAAACGACCAAACTGGCTTACGATACATATCCCATTGTGTTCGGAATGGGGGTAATTAGCTACGGACGACAGTCGGTGGGTTCGATTTCGAGGTCGAAATAAAAAGTTGCTTTTTGAAATCAAATAATTAATTAATTAAAAAAATAAAAATCTCCCTTTCCTCTCTATACTCTCAAGGCCCCCTTTTCATTAAATCGATTAAAAAAAAAACTGATCGCGCTGCCCCCCTCTAAACCGACTGTCGCTCCCCTTGCAGCCGCCATCGCCCACCGCAACCGCCTACCCCCCCCCCCCCCCCGGACCTGTAGAAGCCGGCGCCTTCCCTCTAGTACCCCTGTAAGTTTCTTTTTATCTTTACTTTCTTTATTTATTTAATAAATTCAGTTTTGATGTATAATATCAGTTTTATTGCATGTGAATGCGATGTTAAAAAGGTTTTATCTTTGAAATTAAAAAGCTTATATTTTAATCATGAAGAAGATTTGATTTTTATATTTTAGAAAGAATAAAAAATTCGATTTTTATTTATAGAAGATATAAAAATATGATTTTTATATAAGATAGATAATAAAAATATGATTTTTCATCATATGAAAATATAATTTTTATATGATGTGAAGAGTGAAAAGAATATATTTTTATAAGTGAAAAGAATATATTTTTATAAGTGAAAAGAATATATTTTTATAAGTGAAAAGAATATATTTTTATAAGTGAAAGAATATGATCAGTATAATGTTTCATTGTGATAAAAATACGATTTTTATTCTGTATATAGAGATATAAAAATTTGATTTTTAATGTGGCCAGCATGGAAAGAATTGGGATGGAACGAATTGAAATCAAAATAGAATTCAAACGGTTCAGAAATTTAAAAATGAAATGGCAGAGTGGAACCCCACGGTGAGAACTCCTCACTTTTATTTTTATCTCTAGTTTGAAATATATACTTGGATGCAGACAGTGTTTAGTAGCACCCGACACCCGTCGTCCATAGACCATGGACGACTTGTATGCATGTTTGTTTGATTTTGATGTGTAGTTGATTGTGTGATGTGATGTGAATTGAAATAAAATGTTTATATAGTTAAAAATATTTTATAGTTGAAAATAGAATTTTTAACGTGTATTTAAAATGAAATAATTATAAACAAATCAGATGATTTGTTTATATACACACATTTGACTGATATTGATTGGAACGATAAATTTTACACATCGCCCAACTGCACAAATAAAATATGTGTTGGATTGTTTAAAACCCCACACGGATATTGGGATGATATATGACATACACTAGTCCCAATAATTAGCTGTATGTCGATCGATTGATTGACAGGCTGTTATAAGTGTTAAATAATTATATTTGATGCTTATATAGCGTAGAACGCACTCTGGATGATGGTTGATTATTTCTCATTGTTATTTTATACATGTGTTGTAGAAAATCCGTATAATTAACATTATATGGTAAATGATTAGGCCTCATTCCAGTTTTGAATAGAAATATTTGAAAAGGAAATATTTGAATAGAAATATTTGAAAAAGCAATATTTGAAATAGAATATTTGGAAATAGAAATATATGAAGCCGTGTTGATTAGATTGACGTCATTTTGACGTGAACGATATTTATATCGATTTTATTCATTTTTCAATGAATATGGAAAGTGATTTCAAAATTAGAATTAAACTGAATAAAATTGAAATTCGAATTAAATTGAATAGAATTGAAATTCGAATTAAATTGAATTGAATTGAAATTCAAATTAAATTGAATTGAACTGAAATTCGAATTAAATTGACAAGAATTGAAATTCGAATTAGATTGAAATAGAATTGAAATCGTTTTGAATTGAATTTAAAAACGTAATGAAATTGAATTGAAATTGATTTGAATAAAAATCGATTTGAAATGAAATTAAAACGAATTTATATTGAAAAATTCAATTTTGATTTGAATTTGAAAATGAAGTTGAAATCGTTTTGAAAACGAATTTTAAATGATATATAAAATACGTTTTGAAATGAAATCGACGAAATATATATAATATATATAATGGCCTGAATAGCAAGCGCCGCACCGTGACAGTTCGCGAATTTCGACCATTGACTTCGAACGGATATTACGGGAGATCCGACCGTCGGATTCTCCTAAAACTGGAACCGTTGGGTTTGTATCGAAAAGAGCTTTCCAATGAATATTAGAAATTTGAAATCTAACGGTTGGATTTGGAATTATGTCCGAATCAAATTTGGAAAAGGTCGTTGTAAGTGCAGTTCGATGGCCATTGATGGAAATCGACTGTACAGGCCTTGATAAAATTATTAAAAATAGTAATAATTTGTGTGAAATCATAAGAAATGATTTGGGAAGAATCGGGATGAAAAACTCCATATTTGAAAAGATAAAAATAGATTTTTATCGAAATGAACTAGTTTTGAACTAGAATTATAATTCTATTTATTCTTAAATAAATAAATTGAATTTGAAAATGGTTTTGAAAATAATCAGAGTTTCCAATATTTGGATTGGAATGGATTTGAATCGAAATTGTCTTCGGAATATTTCGATGTTTGATTTCGTGATGATACAGATATTGTTATGGGAATTTGAAAGATATATTAATATTGTTTTTTCCAATACGATATTTGTTAGTCGTAGAATTTGATATTGAATATAAGCCGATATATTTTCTATTAAGAGCCTTGTATTTAATATCAAATGTGATTTGGGTTTGTCGTGAATGGTGTCTTCATTAGCACTGTTCTTAAGCCCAGTTGAGAAAAAGATTAAATCTTTTTATTTAGATTTAATGAAGTGTACCAATTAAATAATATTTAATTGGAATTGAATTGGTATTGATTTTTGGGTCTACCGTGAACAGTGTTTTAAATAACACTTGTTCTTTAACCCGATAATTAATGGAATGTGATTTTGGGATATCGTGAACGGTATCTTCAATAATATTGTTCTTAGACCCAAAAGGAGTTAAGAAAATCTGAAACTGACTGGAGATTAGTTAAGCTGAATGGTTTCTGGGGTATTGATCTGATGTTAGTTTCGGCCTTCAGGGTTAATACTTGGGGAATTGCTTACTTGCTAATTTACGGTTAGGGACTGATTGAAATGTGATGTGAATTTAGGGTTTATCATGAACCGTGTTTTAAATGACACTGATTCTTTAACCCAGTTAAAGATTAAAACCAAGTGGAGTTTTAATGAATCTTTAATTAGATTGAAATGATCGAGAATGGAGTATCACCAATTTTGCTCCAAGCGATAGATAAATCTTTAACTAGATTTTAACGTGAAATGGTAATTGACTTTACCGATAACACTGTGGTGTTAAATATGAAGTATGACCAGTTTTACTTCATGGGATAAATAGGTTGGGATTGGGAAATAAAATAAATAATTACTTCGGTGTGGTTTGCTAATCCCGACTAGTTTGAAGTGATATTCAAAGGAAGATTAAAGAATAAATTTAAAAGAATTTATCTTTGATAAAATTAATGGGAACCTTTCCCTAAGAATGTGAAATTTAGAAACTAACTGTAGGTTGGCTAAAACGAATGGTTTCCTGGGTATTGATCTGATGTTGGTTTCGGCCTTCGGGGTTAATATTTGGGGAATTGTTCTCTTACTAATTTACGGTTAGTGACTGATGAATTGGAATGAGGCATATGTTGTGTTAGTGTAACACTTGTTTATTATATACGCGAGTTATTCAGAAAGACCGGATTTATCCCATTCTGAATAACTGATTCGACGATGAGTCGAAGATGAAGACGGTGGTTGAAGACCGGAGGTCTTCATGTCATTTGGGTGGTTACTGATGATCTTGATTGGGCCGTACACCTAAGAGGAGGGAATCAGTTAGTGGTCGTCCAGACGTACTTGGAGATTCATGGATATGCGGGGTACTAGGTGCCTCCGGTTTCGGTCAGGCCCAGAACGAACTTATAAATGGACTGTGTGTCCGACATTGGATATCATTCTGTGTGATTGATGGATATCGGTTGCATGGAGTGGTCTGCCTGTGTGGCATGCTAAGATGAAAATGATCAAGGCTTCTGTTGAAAAGCAGAGTCTTGTGGTTGATGATCAAAGCACAGCCTGTGTGGCACAGCTTTGTGTAGCATTAATTCGCGAGTCTCACCCCCCGGTTGTGAACCAGAAACGGGAGAAGGACCTCAAGGAGGACATGCGTTTCTTTCTAGCTAGAAGTGGCGTCAGTGGTTTTACACGCCCTGACGAGTTTGACTTATGTGGTTGTTGCTGTTGCGAGGCGCCTCGGATATATCGGTGACTATGTGAAGCCGATGGAGTCATTCGTTGGCTCATTTGCGCCCCAAAGGGCGGGGAAACGTAGTGTTCAGGCATTTTAATCCACATCGGTGGACCGGCCCTGACGATCCAAGGGTCACTCGAGCTCTGATCCTGAGACATGGTAGGCTAGATTGTTTCGAATCTGTAGAGGACTATCTTTTGCCTCGGTTCCCAGATGGAAATCCAACTTCCGATACGTGACTTTGCGGTTTTGATTGTAGATCCTAGTATGGCGACATGATATATGGTAACCATGCCGTCTACGATTGATATTTATGATTGTATATAAAATCAGAAACTAACTGGAAACGAACTAAGATGGGTGGTTTCCTGGGTATTGGTCTGATGTTGGTTTCGGCCTTCGGGGTTAATACTTAGGGAATTGTTCTCTTACTAATTTACGGTTGGAGTCTGATTAAGAATCTAAACATGAAATTTAACGTATCAAGCATGCTTTGGCTATTATAAGGTAAAACCCTATCCTCCGGCTTGCGTTGCATTATGTGATGGGACCTGGGTCTTATAATAGCTTCATTTTTCTTTATTTAGTATTACGCTGTTTGTTTTATGCACTGGTATTCTTGGGAGGAAACCCGTTCCGTGTTATACGGCGTGGTCCCTTGATTTACCTAACTTTAAAATAAAGATTAATAACTGTTTTAGTTCTCACGCCAGTCCCATGACTTACCTGGAGTTTATTGTTTTAACCTAAACTCTGGGTGCCCTTATTTTGACACGAGCAGCTAGTAGTTTTGGTTTTGCAGATTTATATTCACAGGATCCTGATTTACAGCTGGAACGATACTCGGAAAGCTCTGTATCCGTGTATTACTTCTAGTTGTGTATTGTATTATTTTCCGCTGCGATGTATTTAAATGTAATTTAAATCTCTGATATTTTCTATGTAATATTTATTCATACTCTGTATATTCTTGTATTCTGATGGAATTGTTGTAATATACAATGAAATGTTCTTCTGTCTGCGTTCTTTTGTGTGTTGTTCTCAACTCAATCCATGATTTCCCATAAGGGGGATTTTGGGTCGTTTCATCGTGGTATCAAAGCTTTGGTTTACAAAGCTCAGAGAACAAGGCACATTAGAACCATACGAAAGAATTCATCAGAGATTGGATTATTAATATCCAATGGGAATGACTCGTTAGAGATGAGATCAGTAGTATCCTAGAACGAGTGTGAAGAGTATATTTTTGAAAAATAAAAAGAAAACCAACTGTGTTTTAAAATTTAAATCGTTGTATACGTATTTGAATATTTATTTTCAATTGAATTTGGACAATCCGATATATAAAGATTTGGCATATACATCTTGCAAACTGTATTTGAAGTTTTAATATACTGGATAGATATAGGATCGTACTCTAGTCGCTCGGACATGATTCTGATGATTGACGCGTCATCATCAGAATTTATTTCGTGTTTCGAAAGTGTGATATCTATATATTTCCATTAGACTGGTGTGAGAACCAAAGCTAGATAGGGCTTATTGTTGTGATTTGGCATCAAAAATCAGATTTTTGACTATGTATCAAAATTATGAATTTGAAAAGCTAATCAACTAATTGATTGCTGGTTGTGTTGTTTGATTATTGGTTGATTAATTAAAATTTGAACCATTTAGCCAAATTGTATCAAATAGTGAATTGTAGTGAAAATCTGTCGCATTTGCATGCATATACATGTACTTGCACTGAACAGGTCATAGCAAGGAGGCTAGAGCAGAAGAATAAAATTGTTTGCCCGACAAATAGGTACATGTTTACCATAATTTACTGTTTTGTTTGGGTGATGATGATTTTGTGAGCCGATTGGCTAGCGCTTGGCTTTTTCTTTTTCTTTTGGATTGAAGAAGGCCATGGGAGGCTATATGAAATATCCTGAAGTCCCCGGTGCAGGGGAGGTTATGGCAAAAAAATTCGAAAATTTTGGGTGTTAGCCAAATTTTTGAGAAATTTGAAAAGTTCTTAGAAACTGAAAAGTTGAAGAACTTAAGCCGTAATGAAAATAGAGAAAGTTGAGTTGATTAGTTAAACAACTTTCGGCTTCGTTCCTTTTTGGGGACGAAAAGTTTTAAGTGGGGGAGATTGTAATAACCCGGAAATCCGAGCCAATTTAATTTCTTTTTATTTTGGCAATTTTAGCGAATTTTGAATATTTAAAATGAATTATTTTAAATAATAACAACGAGAATTTTATTTTGAATAGAATTTGAACATATAAATTTATTTGAATCGTCGTTAGAATATAAATAATTATTTATAATTATAAAAGGAAATGAATATGACGCGGTAGTTTGAAAATTCGATTTCAAACTTCAAATGAATGTACCGGGTGCAAAATAAACCGGATTTTAGCGAAACAAAAAATATTTGAATCTATTTGAGAATATCTTTCCAACGAATCCGGGAAATCGAAATTTCATAGCGGGAATCAAAAGATATGTCCAGTTGAAAATTCAGAATAGTCGCTATGGAATTCTAGCCCTTACAAATGGAAATTTTGTAAACGACCTCGGTTTTCGACGAAACCACTTTTGTTGGATCCGCGATGTAAAATTATTGCTAGGTTTCAATTTTCATAATTTTTCGAATTAATATGTGAGCGTGGCAAAGGAAAACGCGTTTGACCAGTTTCAGTTGATTTTAATCAACTGGAAAATTGCCATTTTTCAAACGGTCTCAGAATTTTACGAAACTAGTTTTGTTAGGACCGTATCGTCAATACGAAGTTAGAAAATATTTTTCGGGAATATTTAGAGTTCATACGTGGCCCCGGTAAATTGAAATGCGCGTTCAAATTCAATATATAGAGTTATATGTTGATTTTGACGAAAACTGATCGAAACGGCCGAACTGGCTTACGATACATATCCCATTGTGTTCGGAATGGTGGTAATTAGCTACGGACAACAGGCGGTGGGTTCTATTTCGAGGTCGAAATAAAAAGTTGCTTTTTGAAATCAAATAATTAATTAATAAACAAATTAAAAATCTCCCTTTCCTCTCTATACTCTCAGGACCCCCTCTTTCATTAAATCGATTAAACAAAAAAAGAGAAAAAAACTGATCGTGCCGCCCCCCTCTAGACCGACCGCCGCTCCCCTTGCAGCCACCATCGCCTATCGCAACCGCCTAGCCGCCGAGCTCCCCCAACCTCCTCTCACGCTCTCTCTCTCCTCTGAAACCCTCCCCCCCCCCCAATCGAGCCCCAATCGACGTGAAGAACACCTGCCGTACCCACCACCTAAAGCCGATGCAACTTCGACCCCCCCCCCCCCCCCCGAACCTGCAGAAACCGGAGCCTTCCTTCTAGTACCCCTATAAGTTTCTTTTTATCTTTACTTTCTTTATTTATTTAATAAACTCAGTTTTGATGAATAATATCAGTTTTATTGCATGTGAATGCGATGTTAAAAAGGTTTTATCTTTGAAATTAAAAAGCTTATATTTTAATCATAAAGAAGATTTGATTTTTATATTTTAAACAGAATAAAAAATTCGATTTTTATTTATAGAAGATATAAAAATATGATTTTTATATAAGATAGATAATAAAAATATGATTTTTCATCATACGAAAATATAATTTTTATATGATGTGAAGAGCGAAAAGAATATATTTTTATAAGTGAAAAGAATATATTTTTATAACTGAAAAGAATATATTTTTATAGGTGAAAAGAATATATTTTTATAAGTGAAAAGAAAGTGATTAGTATAATGTTTCATTGTGATAAAAATACGATTTTTATTCTGTATATAGAGATATAAAAATTTGATTTTTAATGTGGCCAGCATGGAAAGAATTGGGGTGGAAGGAATTGAAATCAAAATAGAATTCAAACGGTTCAGAAATTCAAAAATGAAATGGCAGAGTGGAACCCCATGGTGAGAACTCCTCACTTTTATTTTTATCTCTAGTTTGAAATATATACTAGGATGCAGACGGTGTGTAGTAGCACCCGACACCCGTCGTCCACAGACCATGGACGGCTTGTACGCTTGTTTGTTTGATTTTGATGTGTAGTTGATTGTGTGATGTGATGTGAAATGAAATAAAATGTTTATATAGTTAAAAATATTTTATAGTTGAAAATAGAATTTTTAATGTGTATTTAAAATGAAATAAATATAAACAAATTGGATGATTTGTTTATATACACACATTTAACTGATATTGATTGGGACAATAAATTTTACACATCGCCCAACTGCACAAATAAAATCTATGTTGGATTGTTTGAAACCCCACACGGGTATTGGGATGATATATGACATACACTAGTCCCAATAATTAGCTGTATGTCGATCGATTGATTGACAGGCTGTTATAAGCGTTAAATATTTATATTTGATGCTTATACAGTGTAGAACGCACTCTGGATGATGGTTGATTATTTCTCGTTGTTATTTTATACATATGTTGTAGAAAATCCATATAATTAACATTATATGGTAATTGATTGGGCCTTATTCCATTTTTGAATAGAAATATTTGAAAAAGAAATATTTGAACAGAAATATTTGAAAAAGAAATATTTGAAATAGAATATTTGGAAATAGAAATATATGAAGCCGTGTTGATTAGATTGATGCCATTTTGACGTGAACGATATTTATATCGATTTTATTCATTTTTCAATGAATATGGAAAGTGATTTCAAAATTTGAATTAAACTGAATAGAAATGAAATTCGAATTAAATTGAATAGAATTGAAATTCGAATTAAATTGAATTGAATTGAAATTCAAATTAAATTGAATTGAATTGAAATTCGAATTAAATTGAAAAGAATTGAAATTCGAATTAGTTTGAAATAGAATTGAAATCGTTTTGAATTGAATTTAAAATTGTATTGAAATTGATTTGAAATGAAATTAAAACGAATTTATATTGAAAAATTCAATTTTGATTTGAATTTGAAAATGAAGTTGAAATCGTTTTGAAAACGAATTTTAAACGATTTATAAAATACGTTTTGGAAGGAAATCGACGAAATATATATAATATATATATTATATATATATAATGGCCTGAATAGAACGCGCCGCGCCGCGGCAGTTCGCGAATTTCGATCATTGACTTCGAACGGATATTATGGGAGATCCAACTGTCGGATTCTCCTGAAACTGGAACCGTTGGGTTCGTATCGAAAAGAGCTTTCCAATGAATATTAGAAATTTGAAATCTAATTATTGGATTTGGAATTATGTCCAAATCAAATTTGGAAATGGTCGTTGTAAGTGCAGTTCGATGTCCGTTGATGGAAATCGACTGTACGTGCCTTGATAAAATTATTAAAAATAGTAATAATTTGTGTAGAATCATAAGAAATGATTTGGGAAGAATCGGGATGAAAAACTCCATATTTGAAAAGATAAAAAAAGATTTTTATCGAAATGAACTAGTTTTGAACTAGAATTATAATTCTATTTATTCTTAAATAAATAAATTGAATTTGAAAATGGTTTTGAAAATAACCAGAATTTCCAATATACAGATTGGAATGGATTTGAATCGAAATTGTCTTTGGAATATGTCGATGTTGGATTTCGTGATGATACAGATATTGTTATGGGAATTTGAAAGATATATTAATATCGTTATTTCCAGCGATATTTGTTAGTCGTAGAATTTGATATTGAATATAAGCCGAAATATTTTCTATTCAGAGCCTTGTATTTAATATCAAATGTGATTTGGGTTTGTCGTGAATGGTGTCTTCATTAGCACTGTTCTTAAGCCCAGTTGAGAAAAAGATTAAATCTTTTTATTTATATTTAATGAAGTGTACCGATTAAATAATATTTAATTGGAATTGAATTGGTATTGATTTTTGGGTTTATCGTGAACTGTGTTTTAAATAAAACTTGTTCTTTAACCCGATAATTAATGGAATGTGATTTTGGGTTGTCGTGAACAGTATCTTCAATAATACTGTTCTTAGACCCAAAAGGAGTTAAGAAAATCAGAAACTAACTGGAGATTATTTAAGTTGAATGGTTTCTGGGGTATTGAACTGATGTTGGTTTCGGCCTTCGGGGTTAATACTTGGGGAATTGCTTACTTGCTAATTTACGGTTAGGGACTGATTGAAATGTGATGCGATTTTGGGGTTTATCGTGAACCGTGTTTTAAATGACACTGATTCTTTAACTCAGTTAAAGATTAAAACCATGTGGAGTTTTAATGAATCTTTAATTAGATTGAAATGATCGAGAATGGAGTATCACCAATTTTGCTCCAAGCGATAGTTAAAGTTTTAACTAGATTTGAATGTGAAATGGTAATTGAATTTACCGATAACACCGTGGTGTTAGATATGAAGTATGACCAGTTTTACTTCATGGTATAAATAGGTTGGGATTGGGAAATAAAATAAATAATTACTTCGGTGTGGTTCGCTAATCCCGACTAGTTTGAAGTGATATTCAAAGGAAGATTAAAGAATAAATTTAAAAGAATTTATCTTTGATAAAATTAATGGGAACCTTTCCCTAAGAATGTGAAATTTAGAAACTAACTGTAGGTTGGCTAAAATGAATGGTTTCCTGGGTATTGATCTGATGTTGGTTTCGGCCTTCAGGGTTAATATTTAGGGAATTGTTCTCTTACTAATTTACGGTTAGTGACTGATGAATTGGAATGAGGCGTATGTTGTGTTAGTGTAACACTTGTTTATTATATACGCGAGTTATTCAGAAAGACCGGGTTTATCCCATTCTGAATAACTGATTCGACGATGAGTCGAAGATGAAGACGGTGGTCGAAGACTGGAGGTCTTCACGTCGTTTGGGTGGTTACTGATGATCTTGATTGGGCCATACACCCAAGAGGAGGGAATCAGTTAGTGGTCGTCCAGATGTACTTGGAGATCGATGGATATGCGGGGTACTAGGTGCCTCCGGTTTCGGTCAGGCCCAGAACGAACTTGTAAATAGACTGTGTGTCCGACATTGGATATCATTCTGTGTGATTGATGGATCTCGGTTGCATGGAGTGGTCTGCCTGTGTGGCATGCTAAGATGAAATTGATCAAGGCTTCTATTGAAAAGCAGAGTCTTGTGGTTGATGATCAAAGCACAGCCTGTGTGGCACAGCTTTGTGTAGCGTTACTTCGCGAGCCTCACCCCCCGGTTGTGAACCAGAAACGGGAGAAGGACCACAGGGAAGACATGCGTTTCTTTCTAGCTAGAAGTGGCATTAGTGGTTTTACATGCCCTGACGAGTTTGACTTATGTGGTTGTTGCTGTTGCGAGGCGCCTCGGATATATCGGTGACTATGTGAAGCCGATGGAGTCATTCGTTGGCTCATTTGCACCCCAAAGGGCGGGGAAACGCAGTGTTTAGGCATTTTAATCCACATCGGTGGACCGGCTCTGACGATCCAAGGGTCACTCGAGCTCTGATCCTGAGACATGGTAGACTAGATTGTCTCGAATCGGTAGAGGACTATCTTTTGCCTCGGTTCCCAGATGGAAATCCAACTTCCGATACGTGACTTTGCGGTTTTGATTGTAGAGCCTAGTATGGCGACATGATATATGGTACCCATGCCGTCTACGATTGATATTTATGATTGTATATAAAATCAGAAACTAACTGGAAACGAGCTAAGATGGGTGGTTTCCTGGGTATTGGTCTGATGTTGGTTTCGGCCTTTGGGGTTAATACTTAGGGAATTTTTCTCTTACTAATTTACGGTTGGAGTCTGATTAAGAATCAAAACATGAAATTTAACATATCAAGCATGCTTTGGCTATTATAAGGTAAAACCCTATCCTTCGGCTTGCGTTGCATTATGTGATGGGACCTTGGTCTTATAATAGCTTCATTTTTCTTTATTTAGCATTGCGCTGTTTGTTTTATGCACTGGTATTCTTGGAAGGAAACTCGTTCCGTGTTATACGGCATGGTCCCTTGATTTACCTAACTATAAAATAAAGATTAATAACTGTTTTAGTTCTCACACAGTCCCATGACTTACCTGGAGTTTATTGTTTTAACCTAAACTCTGGGTGCCCTTATTTTGTCATGGGCAGCAAGTAGTTTTGGTTTTGCAGATTTATATTCACAGGATCCTGATTTACAGCTGGAACGATACTCAAAAAGCTCTGTATCCTTGTATTACTTCTAGTTGTGTATTGTATTATTTTCCGCTGCGATGTATTTAAATGTAATTTAAATCTCTGATATTTTCTGTGTAATATTTATTCATACTCTGTATATACTTGTATTTTGATGGAATTGTTGTAATATACAATGAAATGTTCTTCTGTCTGCGTTCTTTTATGTTTTATTCTCAACTCAATCTGTGATTTCCCGTAAGGGGGATTTTGGGTCGTTTCATCGTGGTATCAAAGCTTTGGTTTACAAAGCTCAGAGAACAAGGCACATTAGAACCATACGAAAGAATTCATCAGAGATTGGATTAGTAATATCCAATGGGAATGACTCGTTAGAGATGAGATCAGTAGTATCCTAGAACGAGTGTGAAGAGTATATTTTTGAAAAAATAAAAAGAAAACCAACTGTGTTTTAAAATTTAAATCGTTGTATACGTATTTGAATATTTATTTTCAATTGAATTTGGACAATCCGATATATAAAGATTTGGCATATACGTCTTGCAAACGTGTATTAGAAGTTTTAATATACTGGATAGATATAAGATCACACTCTAGTCGCTCGGACATGATTCTGATGATTGACGCGTCATCATCAGAATTTATTTTCATGTTTCGAAAGTGAGATATCTATATATTTCCATTAGACTGGTGTGAGAACCAAAGCTAGATAGGGCTTATTGTTGTGATTTGGCATCAAAAATCTGATTTTTGTCTATGTATCAAAGTTATGAATTTGAAAAGCTAATCAACTAATTGATTGCTGGTTGTGTTGTTTGATTATTGGTTGATTAATTAAAATTTGAACCATTTAGCCAAATTGTATCAAATAGTGAATTGTAGTGAAAATTTGTCGCATTTGCATGCATATACATGTACTTACACTGAATAGGTCATAGCAAGGAGGCTAGAGCAGAACAATAAAATTGTTTGCCCGACAAATAGGTACATGTTTACCATAATTTACTGTTTTGTTTGGGTGATGAGGATTTTGTGAGCCGCTTGGCTTTTTCTTTTTCTTTTGGATTGAAGAAGGCCATGGGAGGCTATATGAAATATCCCGAAGTCCCCGGTGCAGGGGAGGTTATGGCGAAATTTTTCGAAAATTTAGGGTGTTAGCCAAATTTTTGAGAAATTTGAAAAGTTCTTAGAAACTGAAAAGTTGAAGAACATAAGCCATAATGAAAATAGTGAAAGTTGAGTTGATTAGTTAAACAACTTTCGACTTCGTTCCGTTTCGGGGATGAAAAGTTTTAAGTGGGGGTGATTGCAATTACCGGAAATCCGAGCTAATTTAAAAAAAAAAAAAATTTGGCAATTTTAGCGAATTTTGAATATTTAAAACGAATTATTTTAAATAATAACGACGAGAATTTTATTTTGAATAGAATTTGAACGTATAAATTTATTTGAATCGTCGTTAGAATATAAATAATTATTTATAATTATAAAAGGAATTGAAAAGGACGCGGTAGTTTGAAATTTCGATTTCAAACTTCAAATGAATGTACCGGGTGCAAAATAAACCGGATTTTAGCGAAACCAAAAATATTCGAATCTATTTGAGAATATCTTTCCAACGAATCCGGGAAATCGAAATTTCATACCGCGAATCAAAAGATATGTCCAGTTGAAAATTCAGAATAGTCGCTATGGAATTCTGGCCCTTAAAAATGAAAATTTTGCAAACGACCTCGGTTTTAAACGAAACCACTTTTGTTGGATCCACGATGTAAAATTATTGCTAGGTTTCAATTTTCATAATTTTTCGAATCAATATGTGAGCGTGGCAAAGGAAAACGCCTTTGAACAGTTTTAGTTGATTTTAATCAACTGGAAAATTGCCATTTTTCAAACGGTCTCAGAATTTGATGAAACTAGTTTTGTTAGGACCGTATCGTCAATACAAAGTTAGAAAATATTTTTCGGGAATTTTTAGAGTTCATACGTGGCCCCGGTTAATGTAAATGCGCGTTCAAATTCAATATATAGAGTTATATGTTGATTTTGACGAAAACTGATCGAAACAGACGAACTGGCTTATAATACATATCCCATTGTGTTTGGAATGGGGGTAATTAGCTACGGACGATAGGCGGTGGGTTAGATTTCGAAGTCGAAATAAAAAGTTGCTTTTTGAAATCAAATAATTAATTAATAAAAAAATTAAAAATCTCCCTTTCCTCTCTATACTCTCAGGACCCCCCCCCCTTTCATTAAATCGATTAAACAAAAAAAAGAGAGAGAAAAACCGATCGCGCCGCCCCCCTTTAAACCGACCGTCGCTCCCCTTGCAGCCGCCATCGCCCACCGCAACCGCCTAGCCGCCGAGCTCCCCCAACCTCCTCTCGCGCTCTCTCTCTCCTATGAAACCCTCCCCCCCCCCAGCGACATCCCCCCTCCCCCAATCGAGCCCCAATCGACGTGAAGAACGCCTGCCGTAGCCACCACCTGAAGCCGACGCAACTTCGACCCCCCCCCCCCCCGACCTGCAAAAGCCGGTGCCTTCCCTCTAGTACCCCAGCAAGTTTCTTTTTATCTTTACTTTCTTTATTTATTTAATAAATTCAGTTTTGGTGAATAATATCAGTTTTATTGCATGTGAATGCGATGTTAAAAAGGTTTTATCTTTGAAATTAAAAAGCTTATATTTTAATCATGAAGAAGATTTGATTTTTATATTTTAGAAAGAATAAAAATTTCAATTTTTATTTGTAGAAGATATAAAAATATGATTTTTATATAAGATAGATAATAAAAATATGATTTTTCATCATATGAAAATATAATTTTTATATGATGTGAATAGTGAAAAGAATATATTTTTATAAGTGAAAAGAATATATTTTTATAAGTGAAAAGAATATATTTTTATAAGTGAAAAGTATATGATTAGTATAATGTTTCATTGTGATAAAAATACGATTTTTATTCAATATATAGAGATATAAAAATTTGATTTTTAATGTGGCCAGCATGGAAAGAATTGGGATGGAACGAATTGAAATCAAAATAGAATTCAAACGATTCAAAAATTCAAAAATGAAATGATGGAGTGGAAACCCACGGTGAGAACTCCTCACTTTTATTTTTATCTCTAGTTTGAAATATATACTAGGATGCAGACGATGTTTAGTAGCACCCGACACCCATCGTCCACAGACGATGGACGGCTTGTATGCTTGTTTGTTTTATTTTAATGTGTAGTTGATTGTGTGATGTGATGTGAAATGAAATAAAATGTTTATATAGTTAAAAATATTTTATAGTTGAAAATAGAATTTTTAACGTGTATTTAAAATGAAATAAATATAAACAAATCGGATGATTTGTTTATATACACACATTTGACTGATATTGATTGGGACGATAAATTTTACACATCGCCCAACTGCACAAATAAAATCTGTGTTGGATTGTTTGAAACCCTACACAGGTATTGGGATGATATATGACATACACTAGTCCCAATAATTAGCTGTATGTCGATCGATTGATTGACAAGCTGTTATAAGCGTTAAATATTTATATTTGATGCTTATACAGTGTAGAACGCACTTTGGATGATGGTTGATTATTTCTCGTTGTTATTTTATACATGTGTTGTAGAAAATCCATATAATTTACATTATATGGTAATTGATTGGGCCTCATTCCAGTTTTGAACAGAAATATTTGAAAAAGAAATATTTGAATAGAAATGTTTGAAAAAGAAATATTTGAAATAAAATATTTGGAAATAGAAATATATGAAGCCGTGTTGATTAGATTGATGCCATTTTGACGTGAACGATATTTATATCGATTTTATTCATTTTTCAACGAATATGGAAAGTGATTTCAAAATTCGAATTAAACTGAATAGAATTGAAATTCGAATTAAATTGAATATAATTGAAATTCGAATTAAATTGAATTGAATTGAAATTCAAATTAAATTGAATTGAATTGAAATTCGAATTAAATTGAAAAGAATTGAAATTCGAATTAGATTGAAACAGAATTGAAATCGTTTTGAATTGAATTTAAAAACGTATTGAAATTGATTTGAAATGAAATTAAAACGAATTTATATTGAAAAATTCAATTTTGATTTGAATTTGAAAATGAAGTTGAAATCGTTTTGAAAACGAATTTTAAACAATTTATAAAATACGTTTTGAAAGGAAATCGACAAAATATATATAATATTATATATATATATATAATGGCCTGAATAGAACGCGCCGCGCCGCGGCAGTTCGCGAATTTCGACCATTGACTTCGAACAGATATTACGGGAGATCCGACCGTCGGATTCTCCTGAAACCGGAACCGTTGGGTTCGTATCGAAAAAAGCTTTCCAATGAATATTAGAAATTTGAAATCTAACGGCAAATCAAATTTGGAAAAGGTCGTTGTAAGTGCAGTTCGATGGCCGCTGAAGGAAATCGACTGTACGGGCCTTGATAAAATTATTAAAAATAGTAATAATTTGTGTAAAATCATAAGAAATGATTTGGGAAGAATCGGGATGAAAAACTCCATATTTGAAAAGATAAAAATAGATTTTTATCGAAATGAACTAGTTTTGAACTAGAATTATAATTCAATATATTCTTAAATAAATAAATTGAATTTGAAAATGGTTTTGAAAATAACCAGAATTTCCAATATATGGATTGGAATGGATTTGAATCGAAATTGTCTTCGGAATATTTCGATGTTGGATTTCGTGACGATATAGATATTGTTATGGGAATTTGAAAGATATATTAATATCATTATTTCCAGTACGATATTTGTTAGTCGTAGAATTTGATATTGAATATAAGCCGATATATTTTCTATTCAGAGCCTTGTATTTAATATCAAATGTGATTTGGTTTTGTCATGAATGGTGTCTTCATTATCACTGTTCTTAAGCCCAGTTGAGAAAAAGATTAAATCTTTTTGTTTAGATTTAATGAAGTGTACCATTTAAATAATATTTAATTGGAATTGAATTGGTATTGATTTTTGGGTTTATCGTGAACAGTGTTTTAAATAACACTTGTTCTTTAACCCGATAATTAATGGAATGTGATTTTGGGTTGTCGTGAACGGTATCTTCAATAATACTGTTCTTAGACCCAAAAGGAGTTAAGAAAATCAGAAACTAACTGGAGATTAGTTAATTTTATGGTTTCTGGGGTATTGATCTGATGTTGGTTTCGGCCTTCGGGGTTAAATCTTGGGGAATTGCTTACTTGCTAATTTACGGGTAGAGACTGATTGAAATGTGATGTGATTTTGGGGTTTATCGTGAACCGTGTTTTAAATGACACTGATTCTTTAACCCAGTTAAAGATTAAAACCAAGTGGAGTTTTAATGAATCTTTAATTAGATTGAAATGATCGAGAATGGAGTATCACCTATTTTTCTCCAAGCGATAGTTAAGTCTTTAACTAGATTTAAACGTTAAATGGTAATTGAATTTACCGATAACACCGTGGTGTTAGATATGAAGTATGACCAGTTTTACTTCATGGGATAAATAGGTTGGGATTGGGAAATAAAATAAATAATTACTTTGGTGTGGTTCGCTAATCCCGACTAGTTTGAAGTGATATTCAAAGGAAGATTAAAGAATAAATTTAAAAGAATTTATCTTTGATAAAATTAATGGGAACCTTTCCCTAAGAATGTGAAATTTAGAAACTAACTGTAGGTTGGCTAAAATGAATGGTTTCCTGGGTATTGATCTGATGTTGGTTTCGGCCTTCGGGGTTAATATTTGGGGAATTGTTCTCTTACTAATTTACGGTTAGTGACTGATGAATTGGAATGAGAAGTATGATGTGTTTGTGTAACACTTGTTTATTATATACGCGATTTATTCAGAAAGACCGGGTTTATCCCATTCTGAATAACTGATTCGACGATGAGTCGAAGATGAAGACGGTGGTCGAAGACCGGAGGTCTTCACGTCTTTTGGGTGGTTACTGATGATCTTGATTGGGTCGTACACCCAAGAGGAGGGAATCAGTTAGTGGTCGTCCAAACGTACTTGGAAATCGATGGATATGTGGGGTACTAGGTGCCTCCAGTTTCGTTCAGGCCCAGAACGAACTTGTAAATGGACTGTGTGTCCGACGTTGGATATCATTCTGTGTGATTGATGGATATCGGTTGCATGAAGTGGTCTTCTTGTGTGGCATGCTAAGATGCAAATGATCTAGGCTTCTGTTGAAAAGCAGAGTCTTGTGGTTGATGATCAAAGCACAGCCTGTGTGGAACAGCTTTGTGTAGCATTAATTCGCGAGCCTCACCCCCCGGTTGTGAACCAGAAATGGGAGAAAGACCTCAGGGAGGACATGCGTTTCTTTCTAGCTAGAAGTGGCGTCAGTGGTTTTACACGCCCTGACGAGTTTGACTTATGTGGTTGTTGCTGTTGCTAGGCGCCTCAGATATATCGGTGACTATGTGAAGCCGATGTAGTTATTCGTTGGCTCATTTGCGCCCCAAAGGGCGGGGAAACGTAGTGTTCAGGCATTTTAATCCACATCGGTGGACCGGCCCTGACGATCCAAGGGTCACTCGAGCTCTGATCCTGAGACATGGTGTAACAACCCGGAATTTTAGGGCCAAATTAAAATTTTTATTTTAATGAATTTAAAGTATTTTTAATGATTTATTTATTTTAATCGAAGTTAAAACGAACAAATTTAATTTTAATGATAAAAAGAGCGAGAAATAGCTCGGTAATTTGAAAAGTCAAACTTGAACTTTGACTGACCATACAGGATGCAAAATTTAACGGAATTTAGTAAAACCAAAAATATTAGAATCTATTTAAAAATATCTTTCCAACGAATCCGAAAAATCGAAATTTCATAGCGGAAATCAAAAGTTATGGCCAATTCAATTTTTAGAAAGGTCGTTGGGTAATTTGCATAGGACAAAAATGCTACTTTTTGCATACGTAGGAATTTGAACTCGAAACCACTTCCATTGGTTTCAAAATGATGTTTCTGCATTGAAAAACAGTAAACACTTATATATTTTGAGTTTCGGAAATTATTTGTTTAAAAATGTATTTTTAATATTAAAAATATTCGCCTTGAAAATAGCCATTTTTCAAAAAGTCTCAGAATTCAACGAAATAAATTTTGTTCGATTCGTATCATCAAAACAAAGCTAAAAATGATTTTTTGGTAATTTTTGGAATTAATATATAATTATAATTGATTTTTCAGTGTAAGCGGGCAAATTTTTGACTTTAAAAATTCATTAAAAATTCATACGGGCTCAGAATTGAACGAAATTAATTTTCATAAGGCCACAGCATCAAAACATAGCTAAATATATTTTTCGAGGATTTTTGAAGTTAATTTGTGACCTCGGTGAATTTCTGCGTACGTTTGAATTTAAAATAATGATTTATATTTAAAACTGAAAAACGAAGGCCAAGACGATCTCGTGGGCTGATGAGACATATCCAGATGAGTTCGGAACGGGGGCTAAATGGTATGAACGACAGTAAGCAGGCTTGAATCGGGGTTCGGACCAAAACGGGCTTAAGCGGGCCAATTAAATAATCATTAATTAAACCTAATATTATATTATATAAGCCGCCACGTTAATCATCTTCTTCCCCGTTCATTTCTGGCCGCACCAAACCCATCAGCTCCGAAACTTCTCTCTTCCATAACTCTCTCATTTCTCAATGAAATCCATCGCCGTAGTACAACTTTTCGAAGGATTTTTCGAGCTCTTCGATCCTAAACAAGTTTCATTCGATTTCGTCGCCCGTAGCTCCGCCACCAGGCCCCCGAACCAGCGCCAAACGCACCCCCCCCCTGGGCCCACCACGTCAGCGCGCGCCCCCCCCCCCTTCCCGGCGTGGATGCACCTCTCGTAGCCGGTCCTTCTCCAACAAACGGCTCGTCGTTTCGTCAACTACAACTCCGGAAAATCGAAATCAAAGTTTTGAACGTTCTAAGGTAATTTTCGCTTCAGATTTCCCCACGCTTTTAAGTGTTACACAGCCAGTTGTTAAAAGCCTGAATTTGATTTTTCCTATGAATTTGCATTGGAATCATTCCAGATCTGAAATCAAATGGAATACGAACACCGGATCTGATTGAACCCGAGCCATCTTTTCAGACTAGACCACTGTGAGAATTTTATTTTTATTTAATTTAATTTATTTTATTATTATTTTTATGATTATTAGCAGTAGAACCGATACGACATGATATTTAAACATAGATCTAAACCGATCATAACATATGACGTGAAATCGGATTTGTCTGTAATGCTATGTGATTAGACCTGAAATTTCAGGTTTAAATCTGAACTATAAATTAATTAAAATTATTTATATGTTCTTTATTTAATTACACCGTGTTGATTTTACTAATGCCCAGTTATAACATCACCTTGTAATCACCTGGATGCTAGTTATTGGATTTGGATTTGTGGTTATGTTTGGATGTGTGGTCATGCGATGTGATGAAAATTTACAATTTATTTGATGCAAATAAAGTAAGAATGCTACTTGTGATGAATGCTACTTGTGATGAGATTTATATTCTCTTCTTATGTAAAATTGAAATAGGGAAAAATTGACATTTTTGTCAAATGTTAATATAGAAAACTGTCACCGTATGAAATTTACATTTTTGTCAAATGTAAAAAAAAAAAAATGTGTTGTATGAAGAATAGCATTTTTGTCATGTTAATTAAAAAGAAAAGTGCATGGTATGTAAAATAGAATTGTTGTTATGATAAAAATAGAAGATGTCTTATTATGTAAAGTAACATTATGTTCAATGTAAATACAAGAATTTGACATAGTATGATTTAACATTTATTTTAATGTTAAAATGAGAGAATTTTCACCGTAGGATAAAGGTACATTTTTATTTGTCAAAATAAAATAGCATATTCACTGTATGATAACATGTACATTTTTATTTGTCAAAATAAAATAGCATTTCAACTATATGATAAGATGTACTTTTATTTGTAAGAATAAAGTAGGATGATTCAACATTATTTTATAATGTAGTATGGTAGAAATCCACCGTATGTTCATTTAACATTGTTTCTAATGTTAATACTAGAGTAATTTTAACCGTATGTATATTTCACATTTTTATTTATGTGAATTAAAAGAAAATGCGTCGTATGTTAAATTAGCATTATTTTCAATGTAATAAGAAGAGAATTTCCATCGTATGAAAAATTGAAATTTTGTTAATATAATAAAAAGAAAATACACCGTATGCTATTTTACATTATTTTATAATGCAATATAATTGAAATACACCGCATGTTAAGTTAACATTATTTATAATGTTAATATAAAGAGAATTAACTGTAGGACTAATTTACATTATTTTGTAATGTAAATGAAAAGGAATTTAACCGTAGGATTAAAGTATATTATTCTTAATGTAATAATGAAAAGAAATTCTCCGTATGTTATTTCACCTTATCCTATAATGAAACGTAAAAGAATTCCACTGCATGTAAATTTACATTAGAAGAATTGCACCGTATGTGAATTTACATTATATTATAATGTAATTATAAAAAGGATTTATACCATAGAGAATTTACATCATTTTTAATGTAATTAAAGTAGGAATTGATGTTAACATAAATTTAGATTTAATTATGTAAAATTAAGGTATGAAATTTGGAATGACATAAATTTACATTTAATTATGTGAAACCAAAGTAGGAATTTGTGTTAACATGTAATTTACATTGAATTATGTAAAATTAAAGTGATGAGAAATTAACATTTTGTTTAATGTTAAATATAAGGAATTTACATGGTATGAGAAAGTAACATTATTTTTAAATGTTAATAATAAGAAACTACACCGCATGAGCAATTAACATTATTTTTAATGTTCATTAAATAGTAATTTCACCGCATGTGTAAAGTTACATTTTTAAATGTTAAAGATAACACCGTATGATGTAATTAACATTTTTAATGTTATTATAATAAAACTTTAACCGCAGGATGTCATTAATATTTTTAATGTTAATATAAAAGTATTTACAACGTATGATAAATTAACATTTTTGTGTCAATGTTAATAATAAGTATTCACATCGAATGAAAATTAA
This sequence comes from Allium sativum, assembly GCA_030737875.1. Classification (NCBI taxonomy): domain Eukaryota; kingdom Viridiplantae; phylum Streptophyta; class Magnoliopsida; order Asparagales; family Amaryllidaceae; genus Allium; species Allium sativum. The sequence goes on from CM060926.1 coordinate 844,256,225, forward strand.
CAATTTTGTTAATGATACAAATAAGAATTTACGTTGTATGAGGAATTAATATTATTTTTGATGTTAAAAATAAGTAATTTACAATGCATGGAAAACGGACATTTTTAATGTCAATTAAATAGAAATTTTACCGTAGGATGAAATGGACATTTTTAATGTAAATTAACTAGAAATTTCAACCGTAGGATTTAGGTAACATTATTTTTAATGTTAATATGAAGGAAATTTAACCGTATGATAAAATTAACTTTATTTTTAATGTTAATATTAAGAGAATTACTTCGTAGAATAAAATTAACATTATTTTATAATGTTAACATAAAAGAGGATTGACCGTAGAATGTTACATTTTTTTTATGAAATTAAGAAGGAATAACACCATAGGGTGAGATTACATTATTTTTAATGTTAATAAAGGGTAATTTAACCATAGGATAAGTCAACATTATCTTTAATGTTAAAATTAAGAAAATATGCATCGTAGGATGAGTTAACATTATTCTAAATGTTAATATAAAAAGTGTATATACCATAGGGAAAAATTTACATTATTCTAATGTTAAAATAAAGGAATTCCACCGTAGGATGAGTTTACATTTTATTCAATGTAAATAGGTAAGAATGCGACATGTAAATGCAAGTTTACATTTTATGCAATGTAAATAAGTAAGAATGTGACATGTAATTTCAAGTTTGCATTTTATTCAATGTGAAGAAAGCAAGAATGCGATATGTAATGAAAGTTTACATTTTAATTAATGTAAATAAAAATATGATTTTGAGAATGCGTCGTTAAATAAGAAGTTTGACTATTTTAAATAATTAAAATAGAACGAATTGTTATAAAAAATAATTATTAACAAATAAGAAGGATTTTCAAAATATATATATATGTATATATATACGAGGATGGTTTGGGAAGTCCGAGATATTCTCATCCCAAATTAATCCAGCGGCGTTAAAGCTCGAAGTAAGAAGACGACGTATGAAGACCGTAAATCTTCCCTCGAATGGACAGCGATCGAGATCCTGAATTGACTTGCTACCAATTCATGGATCAAGGTCATTGCCCAGACGTACGTGTTGGTTTCACGGATTTGACTTTCGTTCAGACCCAGAGCATAAGTTTTAAATGGATGGTGTGTCTGACATCGTACTTCGATATATATCATATCGTTGATTTTCTGTTAATATATAAATGTTTGGTGGTGGGAATTTATTCTCTACTTAACACCCATTTATGTATTGATGGAGAAGCAATGGTACGGTATGGAGTGACAGTGTGACACACTAAGATGCAATGATCAAGGTTTATTGTTGAAAAGCAGAATCTTGTGGAGACGATCAAAGCATGGCCTGTTTAGGCGTAGCTTTGTGTAACGGGACTTCGCGAGCCTCACACCCCGGTTGAGTCAAAAACGGGCGAAGGGAACGCAGGGAAAGCATCACGTTTCTTTCTAGCTAGAAGTAGTGTCAGGGACCTCCCAGCGCTGATACTTTACTTATGTGGATGATGGAATGTGGCGCGCCTCGGATAGGTCCTATAGGACCGGGAAACGTGTGCTTAGGAATTGCCAATCCTCTAAGCTGTATGTGAGGACCGGCCCTGCAGGATCCAAGGGTTAACTGCGGGGAATCCTGAGGCACTAGCTAGAGTGTCTCGAATCGGTAAGGAGCTCCGCTCTAGCCTTGACTCATGATGGAAACCAAAATCCAAATACGAACCGACGAATTTGATTGTATTACTAGTACGGAGGCATAGTATATGGTACCTATGCTTCCTAAGATTAATACATTTACTTTGAAATGCTTTCATATACACTAATAATAATATTAGATGCGTATTTGCCGTATTTAGCATGTTTAATCACCATAAGGTAAAACCCTATCCTCTGGTGTGCGTTGCATTGTGTGATGGGACTTGGGCCTTATGGTGATTCCATTTTTTCCAAAAAAAAAAGCATTGCGTTGTTTACGATGTATTTAATTATTTGTTATGACACGTTTATGCACGGCAATCCATTAGAGTAAACCCGTTCCGCATTAGCGGCGTGGTCTTTGGATTTGCCATATTAATAGTGATTTATTAGTTAAGAATTCTCACACCAGTCCCACGACTGACCCATAGTTTGTTTCACCTTTTTGCAAACTTGGGTGCCCTCTTTTCCACACGGGCAGCCAAGTAGACAGGTTCATTCTTTGCTTGGAGTCTTTTCTTTGGAGCTGCTTATTCTCTCTCTTGGATTTGCTTTTGTGGAGAGGTGATGACGTGGAGCTTGAAGACATTTATCTTTTGTTTCTATGGCATATTTTCTTTTCTTTTTAGACATCAAACTTATTTCTTTTCTGCAAAACTTGTTGTAATAGCTTAGTTTCTACGACTGTGGATTTTCTGTGATTGATGACATTATATTTTTCCGCTGCTATAATGTTATTACTCTATGAATTTCCTTTGCTATATTGTATCTGTGTTCTGTTTTATTGTATTTATGTTGTATTCCAAAAATGATTACTCCTACTTTCACTCGTGGAAGTTTGGGGTCGTCACAGTTGGTATCAGAGCTTTGGTTTACAAAGCGGAATATAACATATTTATAATAATTCGTTTACGTAGAATCACTATATTCTACGGCGAACATTTCATGGGATACATAATAGCCAGTCACTTTATCGTCATCTTTTCATTCATCCTTCGATCTTTTCTATCTCTTAAATCACCATTACTGTTATTTTGACTCTTCCCTTGATCGTGCATTCGAAGAAGACTAAGTGAAGTGGCGATGCTTAATTGGCACATGTTTACGAAGGAACGAAAGGACCAACTTCTTCGGTGGAAAGCCTGATGTTATAGACGGTACCATCTCTGCTAAAAACATTCTCTGCGTTTATTTTTCCTCTTCAATTTTTCTTTTTCCTTTTCGGGGACGAAAAGTTCTTAAGGAGGGGAGATTGTAACAACCCGGAATTTTAGGGCCAAATTAAAATTTTTATTTTAATGAATTTAAAGTATTTTTAATGATTTATTTATTTTAATCGAAGTTAAAACGAACAAATTTAATTTTAATGATAAAAAGAGCGAGAAATAGCGCGGTAATTTGAAAAGTCAAACTTGAACTTTGACTGACCATACAGGATGCAAAATTTAACGGAATTTAGTAAAACCAAAAATATTAGAATCTATTTAAAAATATCTTTCCAACGAATCCGAAAAATCGAAATTTCATAGCGGAAATCAAAAGTTATGGCCAATTCAATTTTTAGAAAGGTCGTTGGGTAATTTGCATAGGACAAAAATGCTACTTTTTGCATACGTAGGAATTTGAACTCGAAACCACTTCCATTGGTTTCAAAATGATGTTTCTGCATTGAAAAACAGTAAACACTTATATATTTTGAGTTTCGGAAATTATTTGTTTAAAAATGTATTTTTAATATTAAAAATATTCGCCTTGAAAATAGCCATTTTTCAAAAAGTCTCAGAATTCAACGAAATAAATTTTGTTCGATTCGTATCATCAAAACAAAGCTAAAAATGATTTTTTGGTAATTTTTGGAATTAATATATAATTATAATTGATTTTTCAGTGTAAGCGGGCAAATTTTTGACTTTAAAAATTCATTAAAAATTCATACGGGCTCAGAATTGAACGAAATTAATTTTCATAAGGCCACAGCATCAAAACATAGCTAAATATATTTTTCGAGGATTTTTGAAGTTAATTTGTGACCTCGGTGAATTTCTGCGTACGTTTGAATTTAAAATAATGATTTATATTTAAAACTGAAAAACGAAGGCCAAGACGATCTCGTGGGCTGATGAGACATATCCAGATGAGTTCGGAACGGGGGCTAAATGGTATGAACGACAGTAAGCAGGCTTGAATTGGGGTTCGGACCAAAACGGGCTTAAGCGGGCCAATTAAATAATCATTAATTAAACCTAATATTATATTATATAAGCCGCCACGTTAATCATCTTCTTCCCCGTTCATTTCTGGCCGCACCAAACCCATCAGCTCCGAAACTTCTCTCTTCCATAACTCTCTCATTTCTCAATGAAATCCATCGCCGTAGTACAACTTTTCGAAGGATTTTTCGAGCTCTTCGATCCTAAACAAGTTTCATTCGATTTCGTCGCCCGTAGCTCCGCCACCAGGCCCCCGAACCAGCGCCAAACGCACCCCCCCTGGGCCCACCACGTCAGCGCGCGCCCCCCCCCCCTTCCCGGCGTGGATGCACCTCTCGTAGCCGGTCCTTCTCCAACAAACGGCTCGTCGTTTCGTCAACTACAACTCCGGAAAATCGAAATCAAAGTTTTGAACGTTCTAAGGTAATTTTCGCTTCAGATTTCCCCACGCTTTTAAGTGTTACACAGCCAGTTGTTAAAAGCCTGAATTTGATTTTTCCTATGAATTTGCATTGGAATCATTCCAGATCTGAAATCAAATGGAATACGAACACCGGATCTGATTGAACCCGAGCCATCTTTTCAGACTAGACCACTGTGAGAATTTTATTTTTATTTAATTTAATTTATTTTATTATTATTTTTATGATTATTAGCAGTAGAACCGATACGACATGATATTTAAACATAGATCTAAACCGATCATAACATATGACGTGAAATCGGATTTGTCTATAATGCTATGTGATTAGACCTGAAATTTCAGGTTTAAATCTGAATTATAAATTAATTAAAATTATTTATATGTTCTTTATTTAATTACACCGTGTTGATTTTACTAATGCCCAGTTATAACATCACCTTGTAATCACCTGGATGCTAGTTATTGGATTTGGATTTGTGGTTATGTTTGGATGTGTGGTCATGCGATGTGATGAAAATTTACAATTTATTTGATGCAAATAAAGTAAGAATGCTACTTGTGATGAATGCTACTTGTGATGAGATTTATATTCTCTTCTTATGTAAAATTGAAATAGGGAAAAATTGACATTTTTGTCAAATGTTAATATAGAAAACTGTCACCGTATGAAATTTACATTTTTGTCAAATGTAAAAAAAAAAAATGTATTGTATGAAGAATAGCATTTTTGTCATGTTAATTAAAAAGAAAAGTGCATGGTATGTAAAATAGAATTGTTGTTATGATAAAAATAGAAGATGTCTTATTATGTAAAGTAACATTATGTTCAATGTAAATACAAGAATTTGACATAGTATGATTTAACATTTATTTTAATGTTAAAATGAGAGAATTTTCACCGTAGGATAAAGGTACATTTTTATTTGTCAAAATAAAATAGCATATTCACTGTATGATAACATGTACATTTTTATTTGTCAAAATAAAATAGCATTTCAACTATATGGTAAGATGTACTTTTATTTGTAAGAATAAAGTAGGATGATTCAACATTATTTTATAATGTAGTATGGTAGAAATCCACCGTATGTTCATTTAACATTGTTTCTAATGTTAATACTAGAGTAATTTTAACCGTATGTATATTTCACATTTTTATTTATGTGAATTAAAAGAAAATGCGTCGTATGTTAAATTAGCATTATTTTCAATGTAATAAGAAGAGAATTTCCATCGTATGAAAAATTGAAATTTTGTTAATATAATAAAAAGAAAATACACCGTATGCTATTTTACATTATTTTATAATGCAATATAATTGAAATACACCGCATGTTAAGTTAACATTATTTATAATGTTAATATAAAGAGAATTAACTGTAGGACTAATTTACATTATTTTGTAATGTAAATAAAAAGGAATTTAACCGTAGGATTAAAGTATATTATTCTTAATGTAATAATGAAAAGAAATTCTCCGTATGTTATTTCACCTTATCCTATAATGAAACGTAAAAGAATTCCACTGCATGTAAATTTACATTAGAAGAATTGCACCGTATGTGAATTTACATTATATTATAATGTAATTATAAAAAGGATTTATACCATAGAGAATTTACATCATTTTTAATGTAATTAAAGTAGGAATTGATGTTAACATAAATTTAGATTTAATTATGTAAAATTAAGGTATGAAATTTGGAATGACATAAATTTACATTTAATTATGTGAAACCAAAGTAGGAATTTGTGTTAACATGTAATTTACATTGAATTATGTAAAATTAAAGTGATGAGAAATTAACATTTTGTTTAATGTTAAATATAAGGAATTTACATGGTATGAGAAAGTAACATTATTTTTAAATGTTAATAATAAGAAACTACACCGCATGAGCAATTAACATTATTTTTAATGTTCATTAAATAGTAATTTCACCGCATGTGTAAAGTTACATTTTTAAATGTTAAAGATAACACCGTATGATGTAATTAACATTTTTAATGTTATTATAATAAAACTTTAACCGCAGGATGTCATTAATATTTTTAATGTTAATATAAAAGTATTTACAACGTATGATAAATTAACATTTTTGTGTCAATGTTAATAATAAGTATTCACATCGAATGAAAATTAACAATTTTGTTAATGATACAAATAAGAATTTACGTTGTATGAGGAATTAATATTATTTTTGATGTTAAAAATAAGTAATTTACAATGCATGGAAAACGGACATTTTTAATGTCAATTAAATAGAAATTTTACCGTAGGATGAAATGGACATTTTTAATGTAAATTAACTAGAAATTTCAACCGTAGGATTTAGGTAACATTATTTTTAATGTTAATATGAAGGAAATTTAACCGTATGATAAAATTAACTTTATTTTTAATGTTAATATTAAGAGAATTACTTCGTAGAATAAAATTAACATTATTTTATAATGTTAACATAAAAGAGGATTGACCGTAGGAATGTTACATTTTTTTTATGAAATTAAGAAGGAATAACACCATAGGGTGAGATTACATTATTTTTAATGTTAATAAAGGGTAATTTAACCATAGGATAAGTCAACATTATCTTTAATGTTAAAATTAAGAAAATATGCATCGTAGGATGAGTTAACATTATTCTAAATGTTAATATAAAAAGTGTATATACCATAGGGAAAAATTTACATTATTCTAATGTTAAAATAAAGGAATTCCACCGTAGGATGAGTTTACATTTTATTCAATGTAAATAGGTAAGAATGCGACATGTAAATGCAAGTTTACATTTTATGCAATGTAAATAAGTAAGAATGTGACATGTAATTTCAAGTTTGCATTTTATTCAATGTGAAGAAAGCAAGAATGCGATATGTAATGAAAGTTTACATTTTAATTAATGTAAATAAAAATATGATTTTGAGAATGCGTCGTTAAATAAGAAGTTTGACTATTTTAAATAATTAAAATAGAACGAATTGTTATAAAAAATAATTATTAACAAATAAGAAGGATTTTCAAAATATATATATATGTATATATATACGAGGATGGTTTGGGAAGTCCGAGATATTCTCATCCCAAATTAATCCAGCGGCGTTAAAGCTCGAAGTAAGAAGACGACGTATGAAGACCGTAAATCTTCCCTCGAATGGACAGCGATCGAGATCCTGAATTGACTTGCTACCAATTCATGGATCAAGGTCATTGCCCAGACGTACGTGTTGGTTTCACGGATTTGACTTTCGTTCAGACCCAGAGCATAAGTTTTAAATGGATGGTGTGTCTGACATCGTACTTCGATATATATCATATCGTTGATTTTCTGTTAATATATAAATGTTTGGTGGTGGGAATTTATTCTCTACTTAACACCCATTTATGTATTGATGGAGAAGCAATGGTACGGTATGGAGTGACAGTGTGACACACTAAGATGCAATGATCAAGGTTTATTGTTGAAAAGCAGAACCTTGTGGAGACGATCAAAGCATGGCCTGTTTAGGCGTAGCTTTGTGTAACGGGACTTCGCGAGCCTCACACCCCGGTTGAGTCAAAAACGGGCGAAGGGAACGCAGGGAAAGCATCACGTTTCTTTCTAGCTAGAAGTAGTGTCAGGGACCTCCCAGCGCTGATACTTTACTTATGTGGATGATGGAATGTGGCGCGCCTCGGATAGGTCCTATAGGACCGGGAAACGTGTGCTTAGGAATTGCCAATCCTCTAAGCTGTATGTGAGGACCGGCCCTGCAGGATCCAAGGGTTAACTGCGGGGAATCCTGAGGCACTAGCTAGAGTGTCTCGAATCGGTAAGGAGCTCCGCTCTAGCCTTGACTCATGATGGAAACCAAAATCCAAATACGAACCGACGAATTTGATTGTATTACTAGTACGGAGGCATAGTATATGGTACCTATGCTTCCTAAGATTAATACATTTACTTTGAAATGCTTTCATATACACTAATAATAATATTAGATGCGTATTTGCCGTATTTAGCATGTTTAATCACCATAAGGTAAAACCCTATCCTCTGGTGTGCGTTGCATTGTGTGATGGGACTTGGGCCTTATGGTGATTCCATTTTTTCCAAAAAAAAAGCATTGCGTTGTTTACGATGTATTTAATTATTTGTTATGACACGTTTATGCACGGCAATCCATTAGAGTAAACCCGTTCCGCATTAGCGGCGTGGTCTTTGGATTTGCCATATTAATAGTGATTTATTAGTTAAGAATTCTCACACCAGTCCCACGACTGACCCATAGTTTGTTTCACCTTTTTGCAAACTTGGGTGCCCTCTTTTCCACACGGGCAGCCAAGTAGACAGGTTCATTCTTTGCTTGGAGTCTTTTCTTTGGAGCTGCTTATTCTCTCTCTTGGATTTGCTTTTGTGGAGAGGTGATGACGTGGAGCTTGAAGACATTTATCTTTTGTTTCTATGGCATATTTTCTTTTCTTTTTAGACATCAAACTTATTTCTTTTCTGCAAAACTTGTTGTAATAGCTTAGTTTCTACGACTGTGGATTTTCTGTGATTGATGACATTATATTTTTCCGCTGCTATAATGTTATTACTCTATGAATTTCCTTTGCTATATTGTATCTGTGTTCTGTTTTATTGTATTTATGTTGTATTCCAAAAATGATCATCCCTTGCTTTCATCCGTGGAAGTTTGGGGTCATCACACATGGTAGGCTAGATTGTCTCGAATCGGTAGAGGACTATCTCTTGCCTCGGTTCACAGACGGAGATCCAACTTCCGATACGTGACTTTGTGGTTTTGATTATAGAGCCTAGTATGGCGACATGATATATGGTACCCATGCCGTCTACGATTGATATTTATGATTGTATATAAAATCAGAAACTAACTGGAAACGAGCTAAGATGGGTGGTTTCCTGGGTATTTGTAACGACCCGCATTTTTCTGCCAACTTAATTGGATTATTTTAAATATTTTAATAATTTAAAATATTGGTTTGAGGTTGGATAATCGAATTTAACGATTATATTGTGAATATTATATAAAATAAATAATAAATATTATTTTAATTTCCAAAATATGGGAAATTGTCGAAATTGAAATATACTGTGATCCGACAGTTTAAAGTGGTCAAATATTGTTTATGGGGGAATTTTAGTGACAATTCGTTTTGAAAACGAAGACGAATATATATAGTTTATAATTTAATTAAATAACGAGCTGCAGCGGCGCGGTAGTTCGCGTTTTGGCATTTTGAACTTCAATTGGTCGTACCGGGTTCAAAATAAGTCGGATTTCCTCGAAACAAGAAACGTTGGGACCAGTTTGACAATATCTTCCCAACGGCAGAGAAAAATCCAGTTTTCGTCGAGTAGATTTTGTTTTATAGTCAAATCAAATTTTGGGAAAAGCAGCGCCAGAATTCCTTTTATATATATAGCGCTGCAGTTATATAAAATAATGGTTTTTAAATATTTTAAACATCGAATTGGCTTGGAATTCAACCCGGGATATTTTTCCTTAGTAATACATCAAATTCTGGTCGTGTATGGCCAACTGCAATATTTTAATAATATTATATTGAAGTACTTTAAAATTGGGTTATTTTATTCGAAATTGGCCAGTTCAAAAGGGACATTTTTCAAACGACCTCTGTTTTCGACGAAACGAATTTTGTTGTGACCGAAACAGTAAATTATTGCCAGATTTTCAAACGGCGCGTCAATCGGGGTTATTCTGTGAGCGTGGCAAAATAAAATGTAAAATAAATCGATCAAATTGGACGTGTACAAACGCTATTTGAGCATACGAGCACGGAATTCAACGAAACAAGTTTCGTTAGGACCGTATCGTCAAATTATACGATGCCGTCCAGTTGCGTCTCGAACGGGGTTCGTATGTGAGCGCAGCAGTGAATAAACGATGTTCGAAAACGCGATAGGTACGAATAAAAATCGTTAGTCATGTCAGTAGTCACCTCAACATTAAAATAACGTTTTCCCTCATCTATTTAAACCCTCCCAGCTCAGACCTTCCCCAGCCAACTTCATCTTCACCCGTAATTTTGCAATAAAGCCCCTCAAAACAAAATCCATTATATCTTTCAATCCAAGAAGAATTTGCTATGGCAACCAAAGGCAATGTTGTAGATCCATTCGAGATCTACATGCTGACAAAAACTTGGGTTGATCGGAGGTCTGAGGTGGCCGGAATCCACGAAGAACAGCGAAGAACAGTCTTCGGTCGTGGCCAAAATTCGTGAGTTGTGGTTGATTTTAGACAAGGGGACCTTAGGGCTTTCGAAGAGGAGAGATAGGCCTTCGTTTTGGCTGTGGTCGGAGGTTCAACGGTGATGTGTGGTGGTCGTGGCGTCGAGTTGAACTGGGGTCAATTTTTTCTGGTCGGTTTTGAAAATGGTGTGGGGTTTTGGCCAATTACCCGCGATCGAGGTGATTACTGGCGTCGGGTCTGATGGTCAGTCGAAGGGGGAAGGTACGGCGGTTGGAATGGTGGTGGTCCGGTCACCCATAGCCAACGGTGGTCGGAGAATTTGTGGTTTGAACGGAGTTCGTTTGGGGAGGATTTCAGGCGAATCTACGACGACTGGGAGTTCGCCGCCTGGGGTGGTTGAGGTTGGGCCCAAGGCGGAGGTCGAGGTACGGTCGTCGGCCACTCTGGTGATGCCCAGGTGTCGCGGTGAGGGTTTAAATTGGTGGAGCGAACCGTGTAGAAGGAGGAACGGGCTTCAGGAATTGGAAAAGGGGAAGCCGCGTGACGCAAAAACTGGGGAACGTGGTGAGATGCTGACGTGGACAAAAGGACAGAAGAGTTAAGGTAATTATTAATTTAATTAATTAATTTAATTACCGTTAAATTATTCAAACTTTAAACGTACGTAACTTCGTCATACGATAGCAAAATTTAATGAAACAAGATCCGTTGGGATCGCAGGGACGAGACCTACGCGATGGCACTGACTAGGAGTCAATCCGACACCGTTGAAAAATCAGCTATTTTTGGACGAACGGTTCAAATTAAAAGCGACAAACGCGTCAACCGGCGACCAGAACAAAATATGGTGAGTTAATTCTCACACCTTCTGAAATACTGTGATGTGGTAAAGTCACGGTAAATTATATTTTGCGGTTAACAGTTTAAATTGGCTGATTGGATGCGATGGATGCAAGTTGCTTGTTGTTGGTTGATGTTTGCAGTTAATTATATTCTGCCAACTGTTTAACTCGTATATTGTTATCAACTGACATCTGTGATGCAGAGAAGGACAGGTTGGAGGATCCAACCGGATTCCTCAAATTTACTGTATTTGTTTTTGTTGTGCATATATATGGATTGTTCACATTATCTGACACCAAAACTATTGAATGTTGATAGTTGAATATACAACCATCGTTGTTGTGGTTAAAGTCAATTGATTGTGTTGACTGAGTAGATGGCAGTAATGGTCTAGTCGTAGGGTTTTGACATTGTTCTACCGTCAAGGGAATTGATGGGGTTTCAAAGTTATAATTTATTTATAACTGAATTTTGAGTTATTCAATTATTTCATACGAGTATTTAAATCAGGAATTTAAATTTAATAAGTTAAATCGAGTCATTAAGAGAATTTAGTTAAATGGTTTGATCAGTGAGAAGCAGAAATCAAGATATTCCATGGGTTGTTTAAAAGGGAAATTTATTGTTTCAAACAATTAAAAGGTGACTCTAATTAATTAAGTTAATTAATTAATTTAAGAAAGGGGAAATGACAATTGGAATTCAGTTAATAGTTAACTGATGTGTAGGATTGGTAAATCCAACGTTTAGAGTAGAATGGACAGAGGAAATAAATGTTGGTTTAACTATTCGTTAAAGATTAACGAATAGTGTTGGATATTAGTGAATCTTTGATTTACTAAAATAAAAAGGGTTAATTGAATTGGTTATTTTAATAACCTGGATTATTTTTGAGTAAGTGGGTAAACACAATAAAAATGCTATTTTGATTAAAAGTTAACTATATTTTTAATATAGTAGGGATTAAAGCAAATTACTCTTTAATTTAAATGATAAAATAGTGAATTCAATTGAATGCTAAGTAAGCATTTTATTAAAGAGAAGCGTAAATCCAAGTCAATAAGATTTTTATAATTGGGAATTTAATTAACAAGTATTAAATTGACGATGAGGTTTGGCCAAAATGGCGATAAAAGTTTATCATAAGAAGGTTCAAATAAATGGGATTAAACTATTTGACGAGGGATTAAATGTGTAAATCAAAGGGTTTAAAATGGAAGAATACTTGAAGATTAAGTTGCATTGCAAGGAATGTTTACTTAAATAAAGTAATTAAGTAAAGACCTTAACGAGGATTTCGAATAAAAGATGGGTTTTAAACACCAGATTGAAATCAAAAAAAAAAAAAAAAAAAAAAAAGGGAATCAAAGGGGAAATGTGATTGTGTCATTAGTGGTTAAAACTAATATTATTCTGAGGTGAGAAGGTTGTCGACTAAGGTCTGAGAGGTAACTAAAATACCCCAACTTGGTTGGCATCCCTATTATCAAGGAATAGTATTAGTTGGGAATGAGTGAAGCGTTGAGATTGGTTTTATCCTACATGAGGTATATCAAACTTTGATGCGAGGTTTTTGGGAAATTAGGCAATATTACAATATTGGTTTAAAGGGAATAAGAATATTAATTTCAAAGTATATTAAACAATTGTTATTCAAGTTAGGGTTGATGAAGTATAGTAATTGAGGTAGAATTAGCCAAACAGAGTTATTCAGGAAAGTTCCATCGTGTACGACTGCTAGCGTAATTCGCAGGGCTGCAGATAGCCTATGGCGGTCGGATGTTTCCTGAGGGAATCAGGCGTAACCATTGTGATCGCTGCGATCTAGAGTCGAGCGAATGGAGTTAAGTCAAGTATAAATTAATCGATAAGAGTAATCAAATCAAGTTGTTTCAGTTAAGTAAATAAGCCAAATTAGTCAAGTTAGAGTTGGTCAATTAAGTTAAATCGAATAAGAGCTATTCAAATATCATATTTTTGAATCTTAAAGAGTTAGAGTTTAATTTAACAAAAGTAAATTAGTATTAAAGGCCGAGTGATACTGAATACTGAACCAGTGTACTCATTTGTTGTTATGTTTGAAACACTGCTTATTTCGATAGTTAAAACACCGACTATCAAAACCAGACCAATACGTTTGTTGGTATGGAAAGACCGGGATCGAATTTACATTCGAAAACCATTCCGACCAACAAATACGTGAAGATATTTGAAGACGGTCGAGATGGAGCATTGAAGACCGTGGATCTTCATAAGCGGAGGAACTGCTAAGAATCTCTGGTTTAGCGGCCAGAGATAAACTGTGGTTCTGTCGTGGTTGGAATCCACGAGTGCAAGGACTGCTCGCTACTGATCCATGGGGTGATGCCTATATGAGATGCAGTAGGAGAGTACCTTCGGTTCATCCTGTTCCTGGATGACTTGTATGGACGGATGTCTGACAGAGTATTTCCAAAAGGGTTTACATGCATTGATTTCTCCAAAACGTACGATAGTTGACGGCGGAGAAATGGTTATTCTCTAGCCAGATAGCTAGAGTATGTTTGTGGACGTCAATCAAGTGTGATCTGGCGGATCTGACGATGTGGCATTCAAAGTGAATGATGACCAGATGTTCTAGAGATAAAGTTCTAGCCTCAAGCCTCATCAACCGGGAAATGACAAAAATCGGGCAGGCAGCATGGCTATGTGGGTCGCTCCCATTAGGGTGTATGATCACCTATCTAGAGAAATTCCTTTTGCTTCTTTAATCTATGTTTCGATGCTGACCCTATTCGGGTGGCGGTTGCTGATCCCAACCGTCGGTGATATACATTCGATACACTCAAGCGAAATGAGTGGTCGGTCATGTGAGGGCCGGGTTGCAAGACGTTCTTGTTGAACCCAGTGTATTCGCCTCTAGAGATACACGTGCGGAAGGTGGACCCATACCTTGTCAAGTTGGAATCCAATATCCAATAAGCGCCCACGGTTTTCGATTGTATACTATATATGTGGAGCGTGAGATGCAAGCGTTCCTCTAGATTATTATTTACTTGTATTTAGACATTATGATAATATCAGAGCAAGCTATGATTTCAAAAATGGTTTGGGTTATAGTAAGGTAAAAACCGTCCGTGTTTATGTGTGGATTGGTCTTACTATTACCATTTGACTTCGAAAGGATTTTGCAAAGTTAAACAAGTTGTGTGTTATGTGAATTTATCACTGATAGTATTCCAGACTGACCCGGTGTATTTTGTTTTAAATCAAATGTGCTCGGGTCAGACCGAGTATGTTCCAGGTTAGGTTTCGCTTGGAGTTTCAGGAGCTGGAAGCAGGCGGCTTCACCACTAGTTATTCAAAGTTATTATTCCGCTGTGACTAATGTATGTGTACTCTGATGATTGGTATGTTTTATATAGTTCTTTGTATAAAGAGATTTGATATTATATTTTATTCGTTCCGCTGTGAGATTCTGATGTGTTCTTCTTCTTTTTTCTATTCTAATACTTCTTTCTTTCTATCCTCACCCTCTAAATTCTTTCTCATGACAATCTGGGGATTCGATACTTGGGTTTTGGCAAGTGATACGAGTTTATGTATTGTTGTCGAGAACCCGATTGTCGTTCTTTTCCCCGGGTCGCTACAGTATTGGTCTGATGTTGTGTAACGACCCGGATTTTCGGCCGTTGAATTCTGATTATTTAAATTTGTTTTAAAAAATTTAATTGAATTACATATAGGAATTTATTTATTAAAAATGAAGTTTAAACGTTAATTTAGAATATAATTATAAAACGAGCTCGAAATCGCGCGGCAGTTCGTAATATAGAGTTTTGAACTTCAACTGGGGATACAGGATCCGATATAAGTCGGATTTCTGTGAAATAAGACACGTTGGAACCGTATTTATTATAATTTTCATATGAAAGAGAAATTTCCAGATTTCATGTTATAAATAGAAAGTTATGGCCAAATCAAATTTTGAAATAATCGCTATGGAAAATCGTTATATAAATATACGCGTTAAAATAGCCGTTTTGCAAACGGACTCTGTTTTCGATGAAATCAGTTTCATTGGGACCGTATCGTTAAATTATTGTACGGTGGTGAGTGGCGTGAAAAACCGATGTCGTATGTGACCACGATAGCCGTAAACGCTCGTTCAGTGCAATTAAATTAATTCAACTGAATAAAAGATATTTGGGTGTAACTTGAACAGACGATCGAATCAGGCCACGAAACCAGTTCCGGTGAGTTCGTATCGTCGATTTTAGTCAGGGTAGGTATATAGTTTGTTAATTTTAGAGATCGGGAAATTTGGTGTTCAGAGGGGCAGTGCGGTACGCGTTGAAAATGGCCTACCGGGGAAACAGTCTCAGAATGCGACGAAACTAGTGCCGTTGGGTTCGTATCGAAAAGTTATTGTCGATGTTCGCAGTTTCGAGTTGTTTCGATTTATCTGGTGATCGTGGTAAATTAAAATGTGAGTTCATTTCTGGTTTTATAAGGGAATTTTTTTCAAACGATGTCGGAATTCGACGAAACTTGTCCCATTGGGTTCAGAATACCTTTTTACACCAAGATTAGCTTTTTTTATCAGTAAACAGACTGTTCATTCATATGGTTATTCGTTCATATTCAAATACACATAATAAAAATACGGCATGATATCGGTTGAAGTGGTTGTATTATCATTAGTTCATATTCAAATACACATAATAAAAATACGGCTTCGATACTCTTTCATACTTTTAAATAGCTATAAATACCTAGCGTGTATACATACTGTACTGAACTCGTGACTGGCAAGGAAATGGATACCGTGCCCCCCACGCCACTACATTTCGTGCTGTTCAATCCATCAAATACCGTGATTCCCAAGCTGTTATAGCCGTGGCCCTCAAGCTTTTTCTTCTTTAAATACAATACACACTTCATTCCATTTAGCTCGTTAAAACATGATCCCTAAATTCCAAATCCCTTCTGCCATTTTATTTCGGTGGTTCCAGTTTTAAAATCGTGACTTTTGAAGAGCAATTAAAAATCAATCCCTCAACAGAAATTCATAAATTGGAAACCTAATGAATCCCGAGCCACTATACTTGGATTCAGCAACTTTTGAGTATTCAAAAGCTTTCGTAAGCAGTTATTTGGGGATCGAATATGGGAAATCATGAGCGGAAAGTGGACGGGTTCACGTATTGGGGTCGCTGGAGGTGTACGGAGCAAAGTGGAGGCGGAGCTGTTCGGTGTTGAACGAGGTCACTTTGCTGTATTGTTTTTCTAAGGTAGGTGCGGGATTTTGGGACTGGTGATAGTATATGGATGATCGGCTACAAAATCAAATGGGCCACGTGGTTCGTATGATGAGTAAGCTGGTGAAGACACGAAAGTTGCTGCAGCAGCTTCAGTTCCTTCCACGTTGACCTCGATAAAAGACTTGTAAATAATCCTAGAGACACATACATTGTGGTCCTGGTCCACGACAGAAGATTCCACCATTCCGGTGAGATCGCCTTTTCCACCAAAAGGTAAATCTAATCCCAAACATTCGAATGTTTCTGACGCAATGAACCCAAATGATACTTTGAACTTTGGGAGCTTGAACTTATTTACATAAGCCATGTCCCATGGAAGATAGTGTTTTAGAAACTTAGGGTCCGAGCACAATTTAATAGAGAGGCTATGTATGGCCTGTTGGGTCTGAACTGAGGGTTGGTGAGAGGGTCGTCAGTTGTGTATTTTGGGAGGAAGAGTTGGGTCTAAAATTCCAAGGAATGGAAACGCTGGAGAGGCGTGATGTATGTTAAGTTCAAATTAAAGGGGAGCGACAGTTCGAACCTTGGGAAGAAAATGGTGGGATTGGGACATTTGTCTGCTAATACGTGACAAAGCCTAATAATTGTATTTATAATGAATGAGGTAATTGGTCATGGGATGGTTGTCTTCAGGAAGTGGTTTTTGGGTAAATAGAAGTGGCGGCATGTTGGGTCATCGTTGGAGATGTTTTTCTTTTACTGTGAAAGCGAGAGTTGCTAAAACCGGGAAGAAGTTATTGAGATTTATGGGTAATTAAAAATCATTTGAGTTAATTAATAATTAGTTAAGAAATTATTAGTTTAATTAAATTGTATAACTTATACTGTGCATAACTTGGGTGTACGGAACCAGAATTGAACACGAGCGGGTCCGTTGCAATCATAATGCCGAAATCTACATTGGAGTATTGATGGAGCGGAGAACCGAGCCATCGGAATTTCATGACAAATCAATGCTTGTTTGATTTTAGCGGAATTAAAAGCAGAATCGTCAACTGAAAAACAAGGTGAGTAAACTCACTAACTCCCTCTCGTTTATATTTTTATATATAAACGAGTTTTAAATATTTTTATAATGTGCAATGGTTGATTGGTTGAATAGTTGGTAAATTTGGTTGAATTGGTTGATAGGATTACACCATTAATTGATCATTAGTTCTGATATTTCATTTTGATGTGAAATAATATTATTGATGTTATTAACATCTGTGGATCCAGGGAAACTGGTTGGAGGGATCCAACTGGATCCCTCAACAATTATATTACCGTTTGTTATTTATGGTGATGTGTATACGATGATGGATTGTACTATGTTGAATCACCCTGACACTGGAAATTAGTTATTTTAAATACCGTAAAAGATTTTCGAATATAGAAAAGAAATTGAGGTTTAAAAAGAGAACTTATTTCCAAAAGAGAAATTAAATTTTGAATGGAATTAAAAAGTAGAAACTTGTTTTATTAAAAGAAGAAGTTGTTTTTAAACGAGTTTATAATCATTGAATAAATTGAATATAAATGCTTTATTTAAATTTATATGGAAAAGTGGAAATTAGATTTGAAATCAATATTTGAGATGGGATTTGAACTTAGCAGAGTATAAAGCAAATCATAAACAAGATTTTTAACGATTGGAATAAAAATCAGATTTGTTTGCAAGACTCAGAATAGAAGTTATAAATAGAATTTGGGGTTTAAGAGAATATGTATAAGTACGAAATCAAAAGATTATATATAAAAGAAATATATTCAGGATTAAAGTGGATAATGGTTCAAAGGAAGTATTTTGCAAGTGAAATATTTATAAGGGAAGAACACAGCAGACGGTTTTGTGTTAAACATTTTGGATTTTTGGAATAAAAATCCAAGGAAGAAATCTTGTTGTAAAGAAGGTGGAAACCGGATTTTTATCCTTATATACTCTTTATCTTATGGGTTTCGACAAATAGAATGATAAATGTCTGCATTGTTTAAATCCAGACATTTTGACTATCTTTTAGAATGAACAACGGAAGCGTGTGCGTCGCACACGGTATTTTATTCAAAACAACAATCATAACGCTGTCTTTGTAAGAAATGCTTTTATAAAACTAAACAGCGATTTTAGCGCTGTTGTTATAATAGATGTTGTAAATCTATACAGCAATTTTAGACGCTGCTGTTATAATAAATGTCTTGGTAAATCTAAATAGCAATTTTAACGCTGCCATTATAATAACTGTTTTAATAGCAATCTTAATGCTATGGTTATGATAAGTGTTCTATAATTCTAGACAACGGTTTTAACGCTGTTGTTGAAAGCAATGTTTTTATAAACCAAACATTTGAAGACAGCGATTATAACGCTACCGTTATAATCAATATTTTTATAAAGAAGGTGTGTTCGTAGATCAAATCCGAGAGTCGCGTAAGCCATGTTTGGCTTAAAGTTGTGAGCTCTGACTATTTCAAAGTTAAGAATGTCGTTCAGTTAAGGTCTGAGAGGTAATTATACCCCAACTTGACTGACTGCATTATTGACGGAGAAATGGGTAAGGCTCGATAGCAAGGGTGGTTAGTGATATCGTTAGTTAACGAATGATTTATGATTTGAATTATAATAACGATGTTTATAACATCAGTTAATTCAAAGGATTTAGAAATGTTTTCTAACTGGAGTAAAGGATATTTTCTCAATAAAGGAATTATAATATTGGAAATGTTTCCCAATAATCAAGAGAGAAAATAGAGCTTTGAAGGAACACGAAAGATGGAAAATGGAATTGGAAATGATAATGTAATAAAGAACTAATATAAAAAGGGCCCAGTATTGTTTGATGCTTGATTGATAGAATTTCCATTTGGAAATAAGACCGTTGATTGTATGGATGTTTCTTTGATAGTTAAATCACCGACTATCAAAGTTTTATTTTTTATATACCTCCGTTGTCAATATGGAGAGACCGGGATCAGATTTGATATCTGAAAACCACTCCGTATTGGCATAAGCGTTATGAAGCAACCTATGCTGAAGAAAATTGAAACGGAATTATGCAAGGGCTATCCTGTTTACGGGATAGTGCCTTCGGTTTGTCCAGACCCAGGACAACTTGTATGGACGAGTGTATGACAGAGTATTTCCAAAGGGGGTTACGTACGTTGATTCCTTCAAACGTACGAAGTTGGTGGCATAGAAGGGAAACTTCTTTAGCCTAACAATCTGAGTATTTTTGTGGGAATCAGTTAGTGATTTCCGATGGATCTGATGATGTGGCATTCAAAGTGAATGATGGCCAGATGTTCTGGAAGATAATTCAAACCTCAAGCCTCATCAACCCGGAATTGGACAAAAATCGGGCAGGCAGCATGGCTATGTGGGTCGCACCCATTAGGATGTATAACCACCTATCTAGAGAAATTCCTTTTGCTTCTTAAATCTATCGATGCTGTCCCTTTTCGGGAGGCGGTTGCTGATCCCAACCGTCGGTGGTATACATTCGATACACTCAAGCGAAATGAGTGGTCGGTCATGTGAGGGTCGGGTTGCAAGACGTTCTTGTTGAACCCAGTGTATTCGTCTCTAGAGATACACTATCGGCAGGTGGTCCCATACCTTGTCATGTTGGAAATCCAATCTCCAATAAGAGCCCTGCGATTTTTGATTTTATATTATATATGGAGCGTGAGATGCAAGCGTTCCGCTAGATTCTATTTATTTGTTGTAGACACTATTATAATATCACTGGATTTGATATCAAAAAATATTTTTGGTTATCGTAAGGTAAAAACCGTCCGTGTTTATGTGTGGATCGGTCTTACGATTATCATTTCTTTCGAAAGGATTTTGAAATTTAAACAAATGGTTGGAGTTTACTCATTTGTTTGTTTTCCCTAAACTCTTGGGTGCCCAAATTTGTACGGGCAGTCAAGTAGTCGGGATTTTTCAGATTCACTTGGAGGAGCTTGAAGCAGGAGGCTTCACCAGTTAGCTATAGACTATCATACTTTCTGCTGTGTATTTTGTTGTATCTGGAAACAGGTGTTTATAACTGTTCCAGAGGTAATCGTTGTGCTCTAATAATGGTATGTATATACAGTTACTGTTTTGTATTTCAAAAGTTATGTTACCTAATATATTTTATTCGTTCCGCTGTGAGTTTGTGATCTTCGTTTTCTCCTATTCTAATATTTCTTTCTTTCTATTTCTCATCCTCTAACTTCTTTCTAATAATGATTCGTATTTCTGTGCAATTTGAGTTGGACGTGTGGTGTTATTAGTCGACTCAAAGGATACGGATTTGCGGGTCGTTTCATGTTGGTTTCGACCTTTGGGGTTAATACTTAGGGAATTGTTCTCTTACTAATTTACGGTTGGAGTCTGATTAATAATCAAAACATGAAATTTAACGTATCAAGCATGCTTTGGCTATTATAAGGTTAAACCCTATCCTTCGGCTTGCGTTGCATTATGTGATGGGACCTGGGTCTTATAATAGCTTCATTTTTCTTTATTTAGCGTTGCGCTGTTTGTTTTATGCACTGGTATTCTTAGGAGGAAACTCGTTCCGTGTTATACGGCGTGGTCCCTTGATTTACCTAACTTTAAAATAAAGATTAATAACTGTTTTAGTTCTCACACCAGTCCCATGACTGACCTGGAGTTTATTGTTTTAACCTAAACTCTGGGTGCCCTTATTTTGACATGGGCAGCTAGTAGATTTGGTTTTGCAGATTTATATTTACAGGATCCTGATTTACAGCTAGAACGATACTCGGAAAGCTCTGTATCCGTGTATTACTTCTAGTTGTGTATTGTATTATTTTCCGCTGCGATGTATTTAAATGTAATTTAAATCTCTGATATTTTCTGTGTAATATTTATTCATACTCGGTATATTCTTGTATTCTGATGGAATTGTTATAATATACAATGAAATGTTCTTCTGTCTGCGTTCTTTTGTGTGTTGTTCTCAACTCAATCCGTGATTTCCCGTAAGGGGGATTTCAGGTCGTTTCAATGTCGCCATATATAGGATTACAACTAAAACCGAAATGTCTCGTATTGGAAATTGGATTTCCGTCGTGAACCAAGGCAAAGTGAATATTCTATGCAAATTCAAGACACGCTAGCCTGTTCCTCAGGATCAGAGCTCGAGTGACCCTTGGATCATCGGGGCCGACCATCCGTCGATGGTTATAAATGCCATAAACTATATGCTAGCTGGTTCTATCGAACCTCTTGGTGATCTGGGGCCCGTAAGCCTCTGCAACTGCCATATCCATCGGCTCCATAGAGACCGATATATCTGAGGCGCCTCTCTATCCATCAAGTAATCATAAGAAACATCCACATGAGTAAAATGTCAGGGCATGAAAAACACTGACACCCCTCCTAGCTAGGAACCAACATATGTCCATTTCCCGGAGGTCCTCCCCGTTTCTGGTTCACACCGAGGTGTGAGGCTCGCGAATTAACGCTACACAAAGTTATGCTATATTAAAGCCATGCTTTGATCATCAACCACAAGACTCTTCTTTTCAACAGAAGCCTTGATCATTTGCATCTTAGCATGCCACACAAGCAATTCATGCCATGCGACTGATATCTATCGATATATAACCTCTGAGCTCATACGTCTTAGAGAAGGGCATTAAGCAAGAGAATAAATTCTCCGCCGCCCAATAGATATATATTTAATAGAAATCAATCAACATAGAATAAAATCCAATGTCAGACACATAATCCATTTAAAAGTTTGTTCTCGGTACGAACGAAACTAGAGGCACCTTATTCCTCTCCCGTACGTCAAATACAGGAAAGAGGCCCTCGCATATCCATCGATCTCCAAGTACTCTGGACGATCACCACTTACTACCTTGTCTTGGGTTTACAACCCAATCAAGACATCAGTAATCATCAAAACGATGCGAAGACCTCCGGTCTTCAACCATCGTCTTCATCATCGACTAATCGTCGAAGCGGTTATTCAGAATGAGTATAAACCCGGCCTTTCCAAATAACTCGCGTATATAATAAATAGGTGTTATAAAAACACAACATACGCCTCATTCCAATTTTGAATATTCTTTTATTTAAATATTCGCATCTTTAGGGATTTGTTCCCATTAATTTTTTCAAAGATAAATTCTTTAAAATTTATTCTTATATCTTCCTTTGGATATCATTCAAACCAAATTATGGTTTTCCAAACTAGTCGGGATTAGCGAACCACATCGAAGTAATCATTTATTTAATTTCCCAATCCCAACCTATTCATCCCATGGAGCAAAACTAGTATTACCCCATAACTAACACTACATCGTTATCGGTAAATTTAATTACCATTTCCCGTTCAAATCTAATTAAAGATTTAGCTATCGCTAGGAGCAAAACTGGCGATACTCCATTCTCGGTCTTTTCCCAAATTTGATAAATTTAAACTATCCATTCACATTTTAATCTAATTAAAGATTCATTAAAACTCCACTTAGTTTTACTCTTCCCAAAAATCGATATTAATGATTATTTAACTTTGGAAACACAAACATGTCGCATCGACAATCTACACCGTACTATTGATTTCTACCGATATATAACCTCTAAGCTCGTACGTCTCAGAGAAGGGTGTTAAGCAAGAAAATAAATTCTCTGCCACCAAACAGATTTATATTTAGCAGAAATTAACCATACAGTTCGAAATACAATGACAGACATGTAATCCTGCGTTTAACTGGGTTAAAGAACTAATGCCATTTAAAACACAGTTCACGATAAACCCAAATCACATTCCATTAATTATGGAATCTTCACGGAAAAACTAATCAATATATAATCGATATCAATTCCCATATCCGACTAATAATATAAATGGAATAACGGCAAAACCCTTTAACCATATGTATTAACAGTCTTCCTCCACAAAATTTCATTTTGATTATTATCAAATCGAATTCCATTCAATTCCAATTCAATGTATTAAATAGGAAAATGTTACTTTGGAAATTCTCGTTAAATCTTAATAAAATATTTATAAATTCCAAATCACATTTCACTGTAAATCGGGTTAAAGTACGAATGTCATTAAAAACACAGTCCACAATAAACCCAATTCACATTCCACTTTTAATCGGGTTAAAGAACAAGTGTTATTTAAAACACCATTCACGATAAACCCAAAAACAAATTTCAATTCAATTCCAATTAAATATTAATTAATTTGTATACTTCATTAAATCTAAATAAAAAGATTTAATCTTTTCTCAACTGGGTTCAAGAACAATGTTAATGAAGACACCATTCACGACAAACCCAAATCCCGTTTGATATTAAATACAAGGCTTTGAATAGAAAATATATCGGTTTATATTCAATATCAAATTCTGAAACTAACAAATATCGTATTGAAATAACGATATATATATATATATATATCTTCCAAATTCCTCCACAATATCCGTATAATCACGAAATCCAACGTCGAAATATTCCGAAGATAATTTCGATTCAAATCCATTCCAATTCATATATTGGAAATTCTGGTTATTTTCAAAACAATTTCAAATCCAATTTATTTATTTTTAAAAATATTGGATTTATTATTCTAGTTCATAACTAGTTCATTTCGATAAAAATACATTTTTATCTTTTCAAATATGGAATTTTTCATCCTAATTCTTTCGAAATCAATTATTATGATTTTACTTACACAAATTATTGATATTTTTAATAATTTTATCAAGGCCCGTACAGTCGGTTTCCATAAACGGTCGTCGAACTGCACTTACAACGACCTTATCCAAATTTGATTTGGACATAATTCCAAATCCAACCATTAGATTTCAAATCTCTGATATCCTTTGGAAAGCTCTTTTTGATACAAACCCAACGGTTCCGGTTTTAGGAGAATCCGATGGTCAGATCTCTCGTAATGTCCGCTCGAAGTCAATGGTCGAAATTCGCGAACGGCCGCGGTGCGACGCGTTCTATTCCGGCCATTATATATATAATATATACAATATGTATATATATATACCGTCGATTTCCATTTAAAACATATTTTATAAATCATTTTAAATTTGTTTCCAAAACGATTTCAACTTCATATTCAATTTCAAATCAAAATTGAATATTCCATATCATCGATATATAAATGATAATATTTTCAAAACATTAGATTTTGAAATCAACCCCTTTTCGATATTCATTGTAGAATTGAATAAAATCGATATAAATATCATTTACGTTCAAATGGCGTCAATCTAATCAACACGGCTTTATATATTAAAATATATTCGTATCTATCCCAAATCGGACATCAAAATCAGATTTTGGCTTTTTACTGAATATTATTTTAAAATATTCGTTATTTTAAAATATTCATTCTTTCTGAACTGGAATCAGACACAGCCAATTACCATATAATGTTATTATATGGATTTCATACACACATGTACACAACAACAATCAAACACAGTCAACCATCATCCAAAGTGCATTCTACACTGCATAAGCATCAAATATAAACATTTAACGCTTATAACAACCTGTCAACCAATCGATTGACATACAACTAAATATTGGTATTAGTGTATGTCTAATATCATCCCAATACCCGTGTGGGGTTACAAACAACAAACACAGATTTATTTGTGCAGTTGGGCGATGTGTAAAATTTACCGTCCCAATCCATATCAGTCAAATGGGTGTTCATAAACAAATCATCTGATTTGTAAATGAATATTTATTTTATTCATATACACATTAAAAATTATATTTTTAATGATAAAATATTTTATTTCAACACTTGAATATTTTACACAGTCCACTTCACACCACAATCAATTTTCACAACACATCATAATCAAACAAGCCGTCCATGGTTTGTGGGCGACGGGTGTCGGGTGCTGCTAAGCACCGTCTGCATCCTAGTATATATTTTAACTAGAAAATAAAATAGAAGTGAGGAATTCTCACCTTTGGGATCCACTCCTCCATTCTCTATTTCTGAACGGTTCGAATTTGTCCAAAATTCCAATACGATCTTTTCCCGCTGTTCATAGTAAAATTCACATTTTTATTTCAGTGCTAAAAAATATATATTTTACTTCGCTAAAAATTATATTTTTACTTCGCTAAAAAATAAATTTTTTACTTCGCTAAAAATTATATTTTTATTTCAAAACCATACGTGTAAAAATCGCATCTTTAACACGATGTTTACATTATAATGATAATATTTTTATTTCGATGTTCATATAATAAAAGTCATATTTTTATTATCTCTATAATATAAAAATCATATTTTTATATATAAAAATCATTACTTCATACAATAAAAATTCTATTTTCATCTTCATAACCAAATTTTATTTTATTTTGATAATGTATAAATAAAAATCATATTTTTATTTTGTTGTTTCTATTTTAAAAATAATACAATTTTAAATAATACTAATATATATAAAAATCGAATGTTTATAAAATTAAAAATCCTATCTTTATATTGTTAATCTATAAACAAAATCGCATTTTTTTCGTTGTAAATCTATAACCAAAGATCAGATCTTTACTGAACAAAATAAAAATAAAATATATATATAAAAAAAAAGAGCTCGCATTTGGAAGGAAGGGGGGTCGTTTCCGGCGCTCGGCTAAGGAGGAGGTGGTGGTAAGAGGCGGCGCAGGCGAGGTGGGGTCCACATCGGCGGCGTTGGGTGGTTGCGGGATTAGGGTTTCACTGTCGCGCCGATTTGAAGGAGGGAGGGTACGATTTTGAGGGCTCGCCGATTTGTGATTTGGCTTATGACTTCATTTGTGTACTTAGATTAACGGGAGAAATATGGTTTTTTATTTTTTGAGTTGTTATAATATATTATTAGAATTAGAAATTGTAAACTTTGAATGTTATGGCAGCAAAATGATGCAATAGAATGTTTTTATAGCAACAAAACGATGTTGTAGTAAATAGTAGAGAAATTTCCGTAGCGTGTTCGGATGCGTCATAAAAACTTTCCATAGCTTGTTCATATGCTATGACAACAAGGAATGTCAACATATTACACCATTTGAATGATGTTTCCATCACGTTTAGATGCGTCATAAAAACTTTCCATAGCATGCTTCACAAGCTATAGAAAAATAGTTGCACCAATATGGCCTGTTTAAGATGGAAACAAAAGTACGTTTTCTATTACAACAATTACACGTCATAATATCTACCAAACTTTTAATACATGTTGATATATGACGTTTATAGAATTGTCACAGAAAGTTTTAATGACTGATTTTAAACATCATAAAAAGGTCTTTTTGTTGTAGTGTATATGAGCGCGTATTTGTAAAAAAAAAAAAAATAAGTTGTTTCATATTGTGTTGATTGGTTTGCCGAGTGGATTATGACTTCTGATCGATACGGGATTGCAAACTGTATCGATAGGTGTTTATAAACTCTTTAGTAGAGTAATTCGACACAATATTGTTTTAAAAAGCTAGATAAAGGAAATAATTTTATCCAAGATTATATTTTGGTATAAAAGAATAATTTTCAGAAATTATTATAAATTGTTGTGTTGATTGCTACTAGAATCTGGTAATAGAAAATAACATGAAGATAGTCATATAAAACCAAATTGAAATTGTAGGAACTAAAACATACAAATGGAATGACCTAAAAAAATTAAATTTAAACTGGAACTTGAATTTGAAATCCCGGAAGTTAGAATGATTTTTAACGGACGATTATTTGGAAAAATAAATTGTTTTGGGAAATTCAAAGGTTTTAAAAATAAGAAAGGTGATTTCAAACTATATTCAAACTCATTTGAAATAAAAACTGGGAATTTAGATTTAGGAACTTGACAATTTAGATAAGAGAAGCCTAGTTGATTAAGGCAGAAAAGGTGAACTGAATGGACTAAAGATGACTAAAGTTAAGTGAATAAAATTAATTTGGGTCGGAATTTAAAAGGAGAATTTGAAGCAGATAAGTATGATTGAATAGACTTGATTCAAACCACTGAGTTTTGAATTAAATTCCAAATAAAATTAGATATAATTGGGGTCATTAAGAATTAAGAAATGGAGTCGAGAAATTGGAACCTAACTGGGGACTGGTTGAGATAAATAATTTTTCGAGTGTTGATCTGATGTTGATTCGGTCTTCGGGGTTGATACTCAGAGGATTATCTTCTGACCAGTTTGCGGTTAATAACTGGTTAACGTGGAAAAATAGTAAAGCGTGAATATGGAATGGAAATTTTTTCCAACTATAATAACAAATATTTTGGTTATTAAAATAACTGTGATTGATAGCTAGTTGCTGATGGATGGAATGTTTTGTAGTTATGGGTGTGGGAAGATAATTTGTGCAGAATGTATGATTAGTTGCTATGAGTGTTGGTATATAGCTTATATATGTATATAAGTCTATAATTTGAATATAACTAGAATCTCCTCATTACTCTTTAATTTCGGGGATGAAATTCTTTTAAGGGGGTTAGATTGTAACGATCCAGTTATGGATTAGTTTATAATCTGTAATGTATAGATTATACTGATAATTTAATTTAACTAAAAATACTAAGATTTATATATTGATAAATATCAGAGAATTTATGAATGAATATATTTGTTAATGTTTTAAAAATTCTGTAATCAACGTATATTTATGTAAAACCAATAATTAATGTTTTATCGTTTTATTTTGTTTTAAGTTGCTTTTAAACCCATGTTAATATAGATTTCTTAAGTAAGAAATAAATGGGAGATTTGACTATTTCTTATGCAATGAAATCTGGACTTTTCAGTTAAAGTTTAAATAAGAATTTACAATGTAAATTTTGATTAATTCATTGAAAAGGAAGACATAAATTAAATATTCAAGAATTTGATGATGGTAAGAACAAATTCATTTAAATTAGAATAGTTTTCTTATGTATTGACAAATGCTTGGTATTTTAATAACTCTAGTTGCATTCAAAACTTGTTTCAAAGAACATGTACATTGAATTATATAAAGTAAATAGTGACATATAAGAAGTTCATGATTTTATATTAAAAAAAGACAATTTCTTAGATTAAATTATATATATATGTGGATAAATTACTTAAATAAAAATATAGCATTTAGTCTTGATTTATACTTTTAAGTGAATGCAGTTTGTATATATATAAATATATATTTGTATACAAAAGACAAGTAAGAATGTATCCCTTGTTTTTACATGGCATGTTAATAAATACTTGAAGTTATTAAAACATAAATGAGATAAATAGGAACATTTAAGAAAAACTGAAAATATGACATGAACAAAATACAGGGCTACAACTTTTACCAAAACAAATGGATGCTAGTGTAAGCGAGGCAGTAGAATAGATATTAGGCAAGGCAGTAGGATAGATATTATGCAAGGTAGTAGAATAGACAGCCTTGACAATTACATTGAAAGGAAATGAAAGCAACAGCTCACAAAGAAAATCCTGCATATGCACACCCCTAGCCTAAAATCTGAAATACTCTAGATTTTTGATTGAAAGAAGGGATGGCTGCCAAGTACAAGACAAGATATGAGCTTCAACAGGTTGTTTCCTTGGGTTCTAAGCTTGAATTTGCTAATATCTCTTGTACGAAATGCATGTGAAATCTCTCAAGCAAGAACATGGTATATATTGCTTAATAGCAAAGTAAAAGATTGGATGAATTGTTAAATCATGCATCAATTCCACTGAAGTATAGCTGCTGCAAACCTATAGCTATTGACCCATTTCCTAGTCGATTTAAGTCTAAATATTTCAGCTATAAATACACAGTAAAACACATACACAACACACACACAAATGTATTCCCGAAAATCAAATAAGTACAAAGCAAAAATCTGAAACAAAATTGTGGAAAACAATGGCAAGACAAGTAAAGGATATTCAATTAAAAGCAATGATTAAAAGAGAGAAAAGAAATGAAAAGCAAAACATGTCAATGGAATAGTAAAAACAGGGAAACAAAACCTGGGACTATGAGATAAATACAAGGTGAGTAAACCTCTCACATTTTTTCTACTGTTTAGGTTTAATTCTAATGAGAATTAAAAATGTATGTGTGTTATATATAACCAGCAACTATGATTTAAGTATTGATGTTTGAAATCTTAGAAGAACAGTTGGATTAAGCCTTGAAAACATTGAACAAACCTAAGAAACGTAGTAACAGTGAACTAATGTAGTGAGTAAACACAATGCAATTTGTTTATTGATTATTTCCTTTACTCGTATGGATTTAAATGGTGTATGTACCCATACTATTGGGCATGATTGTTCAAGGAATTGATCTTTGGAAAATAGGAGAGATAGGCAAGAGGATTTGAACTAATCTAGTAAATACAAATGACAGTAATCCTACAATTGTGAGTAAAACAACTTAAAAATTCTCTTTTTGTTACTTCCTGTACATTCAAACAGGGGTGCGTAGATATATATTTACGGTATTTGATCCAAACATATATGCTGGTAAAGGATTGATAATTGAATAGGTAGAATATTACTTAATGTTTTTAAAATCCTAAGAAAAAATATTGAGTTGAAAAAATTCAGTGAACATGCTCAGGGTAATTTGGTGGGTAAACATCAACAAATTTCCATTACTGTTTATGATTTAGCTCTTGTAGATTCACCCAATACGTGCACCCTACCTAATTAATTTAACTATTTAACTTGTTTAAGGTATGGATCTCTGAGAATCAATAGATTAAGACTACAGACCTGAACCCTAGAACTGCAGTGAACAAATAAAAAACAAAACACAGAAATAGATGATGTGATAAAACACACCCCCTTTACTGGTTATACATTTAAATTGTTAATTAGTATATGGGTCCTTATGTATTTAGGAGTATGTTAGTTTATATACTTCAAAACACTGATAATCGTTCATGACTACTGAAAATGATTGAGTTATGTATGATTGTTTAACTTGCCTAGAGAAATTAACCATCCTAAAAATTAGATATGCTTTCTTGGTTTAAAATCAAAATAAAATTTGACAACTTCCCATGTAGGTTGTTTTACCCTTTACAATTAACATGAAACTTGTCTATATCTATCTCAATTTAGTTTTAAAATGTCTTTGGTTGTGTATCATAACACATACCCTCGGGTATTCTTGGATTTCAGGAAATGGGGTCATAAACCCCCAATTTAAAACATTTGGTTTTTGAGATTTGAATACATATATAAACTCAACTTGAAAAATCATGAATTTTGATGTTCGTTTCAAGAGTTTTAACTGAGTAGATTGGGAGGAATCAGAGTTGATCAATTTTTTGATCTTTGACCAATTTCCGATGACTTCGTTAACGGTTGGTCTTGGAAATTCGTCTGGACAAGCGTTTTACATCAGGAAATAGGAGAAAAATGTCAATAAAAACGTTAGTACACAGATTTTCAAAAACAAAGTAGAAATTGGTGAATTGGGTCTGTTTTTTTCTTGGGTTGGAACAGTGTCAAATTGTGCCACGGTGGGGGAGTTGCAGAAGTTCGCACCTGGGGCGTTGGAGAGTGGGAAGGGTCGGCTTCGAGTGACTGGAATATGGTGATAATCTGTCGTGGGCAGTGGCAATGAGAGGAGATTTGGTGGAAGTGGTCTTTGGTGAAATAGGGGCTGAAGATGCAGTTTTTGATCGGATGAATGAATCGGTTTTTTGGGGGTTGGAATGGATTAGGAGGAGAAGAACGAGTTTGCGGTGATGGGTTTTGAGGCGTGATCATCGGAGGAGTGATGGTGCACGTTTACGGTGTGCACGTGTATGATGGAGAAGAACATCAAGTGAAACGAGAAGAAGAAAGAGCAGGTAAGAGTATTGGAAGAGTAGTAACAAGAAGTTTGGCATGGGTTTTGTATGAGAACAAACTAGTTCGATCTATTGTTTCATCTTTCCAGGGCTATGTTTTTACTGATTCTTTTAGTGATCTGGTATGATAGACGAATGGAGAAAGTTGATAGGGAAAAACGGGTGTTGATAGAAGCCTTGTTAGGTTAAAACAAAACCACTCTTGGACTAGGAAAAAGGAAGTATGAGGTGTTCCTTTTTAATGGGCCGAGTTTTGGGCCATTAGTGTTTAACTAAAATAAGAAAGAAGTGATTACTAAATCATAGAATTTTAAAACAAAACATTTTCGATTTAAAAATAAATAAAGAAGAAGCAACGAAGGTGGACTGTTTTGGTTAGGCAAGCTTATGCCACATTAGGTCTGTTAAGTTTTTTATTTATTTATTTATTTATTTTAGTTATTTAATCAAATTTAATTAATTTGATTCAAACGAGTTAAACATATATGCGTATATCTATTATACATAATAAATAAATAAATAAATAAATAAATAGGTAAATATGAGGACCATTTCGAACCGACTTTACGTAAACTAACTTGCAGGGACGATTATACGATTTAAAGAATTGCAGACCGTAGATCTTCATAAACGGGAGAAGTACTTGTTGAAATTCTCTGGTTAGCTCCTAGAGATATTTCAGCAATGATTCTATCGTGATTGAAATCTTCGGATTTGCAAGGACTGATCGCTACTGATCCATGGGGTGATACCTATATTGGATGCAGTAGGAGAGTACCTTCGGCTCATCCTGTTCCTGGATGACTTGAATGGAAGAATGTCTGACAGAGAATTTCTTAAAAACCACATACATTGATTTTTACAAATATACCGAGTTGATGGCAAAGAATGGCCCTTCTTTTACATACAGAATATATTTGTGGACGTCAATTAGTGATTTGATGGATCTTATAATGTGGCATTCAAAGTGAATAGTGGTCAGATGTTCTAAAGGTAAATTCTAACCTCAAGCCTCATCAGCCGGGAAATGACAAAAATCGGGCAGGCAGCATGGCTATGTGGGTCGCTCCCATTAGGATGCATAATCACCTATCTGGAGAAAATTCATTTCCTTCTTTAATCTACTTCGATGCTGTCCCATTTCGGGAAACGGTGGTTTGAGCCCAACCGTTGGTGATATACATTCGATACACTAAAGCGAAATGAGTGATTGGTCATGTGTGGGCCGGGTTGCATGACGTTCTTGTTGAACCCAG
Source organism: Allium sativum (assembly GCA_030737875.1). NCBI lineage: Eukaryota > Viridiplantae > Streptophyta > Magnoliopsida > Asparagales > Amaryllidaceae > Allium > Allium sativum. The sequence goes on from CM060926.1 coordinate 844,289,000, forward strand.
TGTATTCCCCTCTAGAGATACACTATCGGCAGGTAGTTCCATACCTTGTCATAGTCGGAATCCAATCCCCAATAAGCGCCCGCGGTTTTGATTGTATACTATATATGTAGAGCGTGAGATGCAAGCGTTCTGCTAGATTGATATTTATTTGTATTTAGACACTATTATAATATCAGAACAATATATGATTTCAAAAATGATTTGGGTTATCGTAAGGTAAAAACCATCCGTGCTTATGTGTGGATCGGTCTTACGATTATCATTTATTTCAAAAGGATTCCTGAACGTAAAATCAATCTGTTTAAAAATCGTTTACTCACACCAGTCCTATGACTGACCCAGAGTTTATTTTTCTGTGTTTTCCTTAAATTCTTGGGGGCCCAAATTTGTACGCACAGTCAAGTGGTTTCAGTATTTTACAGATTCACTTGAATGAGCTTGGAGCAGGAGACTTCAACATTTATATAGAGTTATTTCCGCTATATTGTATATGTTGTACACCGTTGAGGCATGTAAGAGTAAACACCAGTTTTGTATTTCAAGCATTGTTATATAATATATTTTATTCAGTTCCATTGTGAGATTCATTATACTCTGATTCTATTGTGTTCTGTTCTTCTTTTTCTTCTATTCTAACCTTCTTTCTTTCTATTTCTCACCCTCTAACTTCTTTCTATTTACGATCTGTAAATTTCTGGTATGATTAGCCGACATGTGGTACAGGATATGTATTAGTATTCGATAATCAGGATCAGAACTTTTTTGGTCATTACAGATATATCCGAGGCGCCTCTCTATCCATCAAGTAATCATAAGCAACATCCAAATGAGTAAAATGTCAGTGCGTGAAAAACGCTGACACCCCTCCTAGCTAGGAACCCGCATATGTCCATTTCCCGGAGGTCCTCCCCGTTTTTGGCTCACACCGGGGTGTGAGGCTCGCGAATTAACGCTACACAAAGCTATGCTATATTAAAGCCGTGCTTTGATCATCAACCACAAGACTCTGCTTTTCAACAGAAGCCTTGATCATTTGCTTCTCAGCTTGACACACAGGCAATTCATGCCATGCGACTGATATCAATCGATATATAACCTCTGAGCTCATACGTCTCAGAGAAGGGCGTTAAGCAAGAGAATAAATTCTCCGCCGCCAAATAGATATATATTCAATAAAAATCAATCAACACAGAATAAAATCCAATGTCAGAAACACAATCCATTTACAAGTTCTTTCTAGGTCTGAACGAAACCGGAGGCACCTTATTCCTATACCGTATGTCCAATAAAGGAGAGAGGCCCTCGCATATCCGTCGATCTCCAAGTATGTCTGGACGATCAGCACTTATTACCTTGTCTTGGGTGTACAGCCCAATCAAGACATCAGTAATCATCCTAACGAGGTGAAGACCTCCGGTCTTCAACCACTGTCTTCATCGTCGACTTATCGTCGAATCAGTTATTCAAAATGGGTATAAAACCGGCCTTTCCAAATAACTCGCGTATATAATAAACAAGTGTTATAAAAACACAATATACGCCTCATTCCAATTCTGAATATTCTTTTATTTAAATATTCACATCTTTAGGAATTTGTTCCCATTAATTTTATCAAAGATAAATTCTTTAAAATTTATTCTTTAATCTTCCTTTAGATATCAATCAAACCAAATTATGGTTTTCCAAACTAGTCGGGATCAGCGAACCACACCGAAGTAATCATTTATTTAATTTCCCAATCCCAACCTATTCATCCCACGGAGCAAAACTGGTATTACCCCATAACTAACACCATAGCGTTATCGGTAAATTTAATTAACATTTCCCGTTCAAATCTAATTAAAGATTTAGCTATCGCTAGGAGCAAAACTGGCGATACTCCATTCTCGGTCTTTTCCCAAATTTGATAATTTTAAATTATCCATTGACATTTTAATCTAATTGAAGATTCATTAAAACTCCACTTAGTTTTAATCTTCCCAAAAATCAATATTAATGCTTATTTAACTTTGGAAACACAAACATGTCGCATCGACAATCTACACCGTACTATTGACTTCTACCGATATATAACCTATAAGCTCGTACGTCTCAGAGAAGAGTGTTAAGCAAGAGAATAAATTCTCCGCCACCAAACATATATATATTTAGCAGAGATCAACCATGCAGTTCGAAATACAATGACAGACATGTAATCCTGCCTTTAACTGGGTTAAAGAACTAATGTCATTTAAAACACAGTTCACGATAAACCCAAATCACATTCCATAAATTATGGAATCTTCACGGAAAAACTAATCAATATATAATCGATATCAATTCCCATATCCGACTAATAATATAAATGGAATAACGGCAAAGCCCTTTAAATTCCATATGTATTAACAGTCTTCCTCCACAGAATTTCATTTCGAATATTATCAAATCGAATTCCATTCAATTCCAATTCAATATATTAAATTGGAAAACGTTACTTTGGAAATTCCCGTTAAATCTTAATAAAAGATTTATAAATTCCAAATCACATTTCACTATAAATCGGGTTAAAGAACGAATGTTATTAAAAACATAGTTCACAATAAACCCAATTCACATTCCACTTTTAATCGGGTTAAAGAACAAGTGTTATTTAAAACACCGTTCACGATAAACCCAGAAACAAATTTCAATTCAATTCCAATTAAATATTAATTAATTGGTATACTTCATTAAATCTAAATAAAAAGATTTAATCTTTTCTCAACTGGGTTCAAGAACAGTGTTGATGAAGACACCATTCACGACAAACCCAAATCCCATTTGATATTAAATACAAGGCTCTGAATAGAAAATATATCGGCTTATATTCAATATCAAATTCTGAAACTAACAAATATCGTATTGGAATAACGATATATATATATATCTTCCAAATTCCTCCACAATATCCGTATAATCACAAAATCCAATGTCGAAATATTCCGAATATAATTTAGATTCAAATCCATTTCAATTCCGATATTGGAAATTCTGGTTATTTTCAAAACCATTTCAAATCCAATTTATTTATTTTTAAAAATATTGGATTTATTATTCTAGTTCATAACTAGTTCATTTCGATAAAAATATATTTTTATCTTTTCAAATACGGAATTTTTCCTCCCAATTCTTTCCATATGGTTTTACACAAATTATTGATATTTTTAATAATTTTATCAAGGCCCGTACAGTCGGTTTCCATAAACGGTCATCGAACTGCACTTACAACGACCTTTTCGAAATTTGATTTGGACATAATTCCAAATCCAACCGTTAGATTTCAAATCTCTAATATTCTTTGGAAATATCTTTTCGATATTAAGCCAACGGTTTCGGTTTTAGGAGAATACGACGGTCGGATCTCCCGTAATGTCCGTTCGAAGCCAATTGTCGAAATTCGCGAACTACCGCGGCGTGGCGCGTTCTATTCAAGCCATTATATATATAATATTTCATCGATTTCCATTTAAAACGTATTTTATAAATCATTTTAAATTTGTTTTCAAAACGATTTCAACTTCCTATTCAATTTCTAATCAAAATTGAATATTCCATATCATCAATATATTAATGATAATATTTTCAAAACATTATATTTTGAAATCAACCCCTTTTCGATATTCATTATAGAAATGAATAAAATCGATATAAATATCGTCCACGTTCAAATGACGTCAATCTAATCAACACGGCTTTATATATTTAAATATATTCGTGTCTATCCCAAATCGGACATCAAAAACAGATTTTGACTTTTTGCTGAATATTATTTTAAAATATTCGTTATTTTAAAATATTCGTTATTTTAAAAATATTCATTCTTTCTGAACTGGAATCAGACACAGTCAATTATCATATAATGTTATTGTATGGATTTCATACACAAATGTACACAACAACAATCAAACACAGTCAACCATCATCCAAAGTGCATTCTACACTGCATAAGCATCAAATATAAACATTTAACGCTTATAACAGTCTGTCAACCAATCGATTGACATACAACTAAATATTGAGATTAGTGTATGTTTAATATCATCCCAATACCCGTGTGGGGTTTCAAACAACAAACACAGATTTATTTGTGCAGTTGGGCGATGTGTAAAATTTACCGTCCCAATCCATATCTATCAAATGGGTGTTCATAAACAAATCATCCGATTTATAAATGAATATTTATTTTGTTCATATACACGTTAAAAATTATATTTTTAATGATAAAATATTTTATTTCAACACATGAATATTTTACACAGTCCACTTCACACCACAATCAATTTTCACAACATATCATAATCAAACAAGCCGTCCATGGTTTGTGGGCGACGGGTGTTGCTAAGCATCGTTTGCATCCTAGTATATATTTTAACTAGAAAATAAAATAGAAGTGAGGAGTTCTCACCTTTGTGATCTACTCCTCCGTTCTCTATTTCTGAACGGTTCGGATTTGTCCAAAATTCCAATGCGATCTTTTCCCGATGTTCATAGTAAAAATCACATTTTTATTTCAATGCTAAAAATTATATTTTTACTTCGCTAAAAATTATATTTTTACTTCAAAACCATACGTGTAAAAATCGCATCTTTAACACGATGTTTACATTATAAAGATAATATTTTTATTTCGATGTTCATACAATAAAAATCATATTTTTATTATCTCTATAATATAAAAATCATATTTATATATATAAAAATCATTACTTCATACGATAAAATTTCTATTTTCATATTCATAATCAAATTTTATTTTGCTAATGTATAAATAAAAATCATCTTTTTATTTTGCTGTTTCTATTTTAAAAATAATACATTTTTAAACAATACTAATATATATAAAAATCAAATTTTTATAGAATTAAAAATCCTATCTTTATATTGTTAATCTATAAACAAAATCGCATTTTTTTCGTTGTAAATCCATAACCGAAGATCAGATCTTTACTGAACAAAATAAAAATAATATATATAAATATATATATATATATAACAAAGAAGAACTCACATTTGGAAGGAAGGGGGGCTGTTTCCGGTGCTCGACTGAGGAGGAGGTGGTGGTGGTGGCGGCGCAGGCGAGGTAAAGTCCACATCGGCGGCGCTGGGTGGTTGCGGGGTGAGGGTTTCGCTGTCACGCCGATTTGAAAGAGGGAGGGTGTGGTTTTGGGGGTTAGCAGATGGAGAAGGAAGAGGGGATCAGAGGGGCTCGGCGAGGGGTGGTGGTCGTGGGGGTTAGGTGGCGCCAGAGGCGCGGCGCCTTAGATGGCCGCGGCGGCGAATCGCCCCCCTCGCGTCGCTTTTTTTTTTCTAAATCTGTTTTGAACGAATGGTATACGGGGTGGGGGGGTTGACCAAAGGGAAAGAGAAAAGGAGGGGTATTATAAAATTTAATTATTATTTTATTCCTTTGATTTTCAAAAAGTTGAATTTTCATTCGAAATCCAAATCGAACCCAACGACTGTCGCCCCTAGCTAAATACCCCCATTCCGAGCCCAATGGGATATGTCCGGTAAGCCAATTTGGCCATTACGATAGGTTTTCATCAAAATTAAAAACATTTCAATTTACTGGGCTACATACTAACTCTAAAAATTCTAGAAAAATTATTTCTAGCTTCGTATTGACGATACGGTCCTAAAAAACTAATTTCGTCAAATTTGAAGATAGTTTGAAAAATGGCCATTTTCTGGTTGATCCAAATTGACTGAAACTGAAAAAAAACACGTTTTCTTTTGCCATGCTCACACATTGACTCCAAAAATTATGAATTTTGTAATCAAGCAATAATTTGACATTCCGGATCCAACAAAAGTGGTTTCATCGAAAACGGAGGTCATTTGCAAAATCTCCATTTTTAAGGGCTATATTTTCCATAGCGACTATCACGAATTTTCAAATGGGCATAACTTTTTATTCCCGCTATGAAATTTCAATTTTTCGGATTCATTGGAAAGATATTTCCAAATAGATTCTAATGTTTTTGGTTTCGCTAAAATCCGGTTTATTTTGAATCCTGTACATTCATTTGAAATTTGAAATCGAATTTTCAAACTACCGCGCCATTTCCAATTCCTTTTATAATATAAAATAAATATTTATATTCTAGCGTCGATTCAAATAAATATATACGTTTTAATTCTGCTCAAAATAAATTTCTCGTTGTTATTATTTAAAATAAATCATTTTAAATATTCAAAATTCATTAAAATTGCCAAAATAAAAATTTTAAATTGGTTCAGATTTTCCGGGTTGTTACAATCTCCCCCACTTAAAATCTTTTCGTCCCTGAAAAGGAACGGAGCTGAAAGTTGTTTAACTAATCAACTCAACTTTCATTATTTTCATTATGGCTTAAGTTCTTCAACTTTTCAGTTTCTAAGAACTTCCTAATTTTTCAAAAATTAGGCTAACACCCTAAATTTTCGAAAAATTTCGCCATAACCTCCTTTGTATGGGAGCACCGCGAAAATGCCCAAACCACAACAGAGGCCCTCTCATCTCAAAAAAGAAAAAGAAAAAACTAAGCAGCTAACCAATCGGCTCATAAAATCATCCAAAACCCCAAGAAATACAATAAACATGTACCTATTTGTCGGGCAAACTATTTTATTCCTCTTCTCTAGCCTCCTTGCAATGACCTGTTCACACATATATATATGTACATACATGCATTTCCAAACAAATTTCAATACAGTTCAATATTTGGTTCAATTTAGCCTAAATTTACCTTGCTTTCACTTATTGATTTAAATAAATAATCACACAACACAATCATCAATCAATTAGTTTATTAGCTTTTCAAGTTCATAACTTTGATATATAATCAAAAATCACATTTTTGGTGCCAAATCACAACAATAAGCCCTATCTAGTTTTGGTTCTCATACCAGTCAATTGGAATCATATAGATATCCCACTTTTGAAACTCGAACATAGATGCTGATGATGTGGCCACATCAGCAGAATCATCCCCGGGCGACTAGAGTGTGATTCTATATCTATCCAGTATATTAAAACATCGAATACACGTTTGCAAGGCGTATATGCAAAATCTTTATATATTGGATTGTTCAAATTCAATACAAATAAAATATTCAAATATGTATATGGCTTAAATTTTCAAAACAAAAATTGTTTTCATTTTTATTTTAAGAATACTACTCTTCACACTCGTTCTAGGATACTACTGATCCTATCTCTAACGAGTCATTCTCATTGGACATATCACTAATGCAATCTCTGATGAATTCTTTCATTCAGTTCTAATATGTCTTGTTCTCGAGCTCTATAAACCAATGCTCTGATACCAAAATGAAACGGTCTGAACTTCCCCGTAAAGGAAAGCACATATTGCTTTGAGGAGAAGACGAATCAGAACACAAACCGAAGAACATTTCATTGCTTATTACAACAATTTCATCAGAATACAAGAATATACAAAGTATGAATAAATATTACACATCATAAAATATCAGAGATTTAAATACATTACTGCAGCGGAAAATAATACAAAACACAACTGAAAGGAATATACGGATACAGAGCTTTCCGAATATCATTCCAGCTGTAAACTAGGATCATGTGAATATAAATCTGCAAAACCGAAACTACTAGCTGCCTGTGTGGAAAATAGGGGAACCCAGAGTTTAGGTTAAAACAATAAACTCCAGGTCAGTCATGTGACTGGTGTGAGAACTAAAACAATTATTAATTTGATTTTAAAGTTAGGTAAATCAAGGGACCACGACGTATAACACGGAACGGGTTTACCCTCAAGAATACCAGTGCATAAAACAAACAGCGCAATGCTAAATAAAAAACAATGAAGCTATTATAAGACTCAGGTCCCATCACACAATGCAACGCAAGCCGAAGGATAGAGTTTTTACCTTATAATAGCCAAAAATGCTTGGTACGTGAAATTTCATCTTTTATTATTACTATAAGTGTATTGTGTCAGAACAATTTCAATCATAAGTATCAATCATAGACGACACAAGTGCCCCATACCACTATGTCGCCATATATTGGATTACAACTAAAACTGAAATGTCTCGTATTGAAAATTGGATTTCCGTCGTGAACACAGGCAAAGGGAATATCTTGTGCAAATTCAAGACACGTTAGCCCGTGCCTTGGGATCAGAGCTCGAGTGACCCTTGGATCGTCGGGGCCGGCCATCCGTGGATGGTAATAAATGCCATAAACTATATGCTAGCCGGTTCTATCGAACCTCTTGGTGATCTGGGGCCTGTAAGCCTCTGCAACCACCATATCCATCGGCTCCGTAGAGACTAATATATCTGAGGCGTCTCTCTATCCATCAAGTAATCATAAGTAACATCCACTTGAGTAAAATGTCAGGGCATGAAAAACGCTGACACCCCTCCTAGCTAGGAACCAGCATATGTCCATTTCCCGGAGGTCCTCCCCGTTTCTGGTTCACACCGGGGTGTGAGGCTCGCGAATTAACGCTACACAGAGCTATTCTATATTAAAGCCATGCTTTGACCATCAACCACAAGACATTGCTTTTCAACAGTAGCCTTGATCATTTGCATCTCATCATGCCACACAGGCAATTCATGCCATGCGACTGATATCAATCGATATATAACCTCTGAGCTCATACGTCTCAGAGAAGGGCGTTAAGCAAGAGAATAAATTCTCCGCCGCCAAACAGATATACATTTAATAAAAATCAAACAACACAGAATAAAATCCAATGTCAGATACACAATCCATTTACAAGTTCGTTCTGGGTCTGAACGAAACCGGAGGCACCTTATTCCTCTCCCGTATGTCCAATACAGGAGAGAGGCCCTCGCATATCCGTCGATCTCCAAGTACGTCTGGACGATCACCACTTATTACCTTGTCTTGGGTGTACAGCTCAATCAAGACGTCAGTTATCATCCAAACGATGTGAAGACCTCCGGTCTTCAACCACCGTCTTCATCGTCGACTTATCGTCGAATCAGTTATTCAGAATGGGTATAAACCCGGTCTTTCCGAATAACTCACGTATATAATAAACAAGTGTTATAAAAACACAACATACGCCTCATTCCATTTCTGAGTATTCTTTTATTTAAATATTCACATCTTTAGGGATTTGTTCCCATTAATTTTATCAAAGATAAATTCTTTAAAATTTATAATTTAATCTTCCGTTGGATATCATTCAAACCAAATTATGGTTTTCCAAACTAGTCAGGATTAGCGAACCACACCGAAGTAATCATTTATTTAATTTCCCAATCCCAGCCTATTCATCCCATGGAGCAAAACTGGTATTACCCCATAACTAACACCACAGCGTTATCGGTAAATTTAATTACCATTTCCCATTCAAATCTAATTAAAGATTTAGCTATCGCTAGGAGCAAAACTGGCGATACTCCATTCTCGGTCTTTTTCCCAAATTTGATAATTTTAAATTATCCATTCACATTCTAATATAATTAAAGATTCATTAAAACTCACTTAGTTTTAATCTTCCTAAAAATCAATATTAATGATTATTTTACTTTGGAAACACAAACATGTCGCATCGACAATCTACACCTTACTACTGATTTCTGCCGATATATAACCTCTAAGCTCGTACGTCTCAGAGAAGGGAGTTAAGCAAGAGAATAAATTCTCCGCCACCAAACATATATATATATATATTTAGCAGAGATCAACCATACACTTCGAAATACAATGACAGATATGTAATCCTGCCTTTAACTGGGTTAAAGAACTAATGTCATTTAAAACACAGTTCACGATAAACCTAAATCACATTCCATTAGTTATGGAATCTTCATGGAAAAACTAATCAATATATAATCGATATCAATTCATGTATCCGACTAATAATATAAATGGAATAACGGCAAAGCCCTTTAAATTCCATATGTATTAACAGTCTTCCTCCACAGAATTTCATTTCGATTATTATCAAATCGAATTCCATTCAATTTCAATTCAATATATTAAATTGGAAAACGTTACTTTGGAAATTCCCGTTAAATCTTAATAAAAGATTTATAAATTCCAAATCACATTTCACTGTAAATTGGGTTAAAGAACGAATGTCATTAAAAACACAGTTCACAATAAACCCAATTCACATTTCACTTTTAATCCGGTTAAAGAACAAGTGTTATTTAAAACACTGCTCACGATAAACCCAAAAACAAATTTCAATTCAATTCCAATTAAATATCAATTAATTGGTATACTTCATTAAATCTAAATAAAAAGATTTAATCTTTTCTCAACTGGATCCAAGAACAGTGTTAATGAAGACACCATTCACGACAAACCCAAATCCCATTTGATATTAAATACAAGGCTCTGAATAGAAAATATATCGGCTTATATTCAATATCTATCAAATTCTGAAACAAACAAATATCGTATTGGAATAACGATACGTATATATATCTTCCAAATTCCTCCACAATATCCGTATAATCACGAAATCCAATGTCGAAATATTCCGAAGATAATTTCGATTCAAATCCATTCCAATTCATATATTGGAAATTTTGGTTATTTTCAAAACCATTCCAAATCCAATTTATTTATTTTTAAAAATATTGGATTTATTATTCTATTCATAATTAGTTCATTTCAATAAAAATATATTTTTATCTTTTCAAATATGAAATTTTTCCTCCCAGTTCCTTCCAAATCATTTATTATGATTTTACACAAATTATTGATATTTTTAATAATTTTATCAAGGCCCGTACAGTCGCTTTCCATAAACGGTCATCGAACTGCACTTACAACGACCTTTTCCAAATTTGATTTGGACATAATTCCAAATCCAACCGTTAGATTTCAATTCTCTAATATTCTTTGGAAAGCTCTTTTCGATACGAACCCAAAGGTTCCAATTTTAGGAGAATCCAACGGTCGGATCTCCCGTAATGTTCGTTCGAAGTCAATGGTCGAAATTCGCGAACTACCGCGGCGCGGCGCGTTCTATTCAGGACATTATATATAATATATATATATATATATATATATTTCATCGATTTCCTTTTAAAACGTATTTATAAATTATTTTAAATTTGTTTTCAAAACGATTTCAACTTCATATTCAATTTCAAATCAAAATTGAATATTCCATATCATCGATATATAAATGATAATATTTTCAAAACATTAGATTTTGAAATCAACCCTTTTCAGATATTCATTATAGAAATGAATAAAATCGATATAAATATCGTTCACGTTCAAATGGCATCAATCTAATCAACATGGCTTTATATATTTAAATATATTCGTGTCTATCCCAAATCGGATATCAAAATCGGATTGACTTTTTACTGAGTATTATTTTAAAATATTCATTCTTTCTGAACTGGAATCAGACACAGTCAATTATCATATAATGTTATTATATGGATTTCATACACACATGTACACAACAATAATCAAACACAACCAACCATCATCCAAAGTGCATTCTACACTGCATAAGCATCAAATATAAACATTTAACGCTTATAACAGCTTGTCAACCAATCGATTGACATACAACTAAATATTAGGATTAGTGTATGTCTAATATCATCCCAATACCCGTGCGGGGTTTCAAACAACAAACACATATTTATTTGTGCGGTTGGGCGATGTGTAAAATTTACCGTCCCAATCCATATCAGTCAAATGGGTGTTCATAAACAAATCGTCCGATTTGTAAATGAATATTTATTTTATTCATATATACGTTAAAAATTATATTTTTAACGATAAAATATTTTATTTCAATACATGAATATTTTTCACAGTCCACTTCACACCACAATCAATTTTCACAACACATCATAATCAAACAAGCCGTCCATTGTTTGTGGACGACGGGTGTCGGGTGCTGCTAAGCACCGTTTGCATCCTAGTATATATTTTAACTAGAAAATAAAATAGAAGTGAGGAGTTCTCACCTTTGGGATCCACTCCTCCATTCTCTATTTCTGAACGGTTCGGATTTGTCCAAAATTCCAATGCGATCTTTTCCCACTGTAGTGGCCCGCAAATCCGTACCCTTCGAGTTGACTAATAACACCACACATCCAACCCAAATTGCACAGAAATACGAATCATTATTAGAAAGAAGTTAGAGGATGAGAAAATAGAAAGAAAGAAATATTAGAATAGAAGAAAACAAAGAAGGCAAATCTCACAGCGGAGCGAATAAAATATATTATATAACATAACTTTTGAAATACAAATCAGTAACTTTATATACATACCATCATCAGAGCACAATAGTTATTTCTGGAACAGTTATAAACACCTGTTTCCAAATACCACATAGTACACAACGGAATATATGAGTCTATAGCTAACTGGTGAAGCCTCCTACTTCAAACTCCTCCAAGTGAATATGTAAAATCCCAACTACTTGACTGCCCGTACAAATTTGGGCACCCAAGAGTTTAGGGGAAAACAAAACAAAATAAACTCTGGGTCAGTCATTGGACCGGTGTGAGTAAACTCCAACCATTCGTTTAACTTTCAAAATCCTTTCGAAAGAAAGGGTAATAGTAAGACCAACCCACACATAAACATGGATGGTTTTTACCTTACTATAATCCAAAAACTTTGATACAAAAATCCAGTGATATTATAATAGTGTCTAAATCAAATAAATAACAATCTAACGGAACGCTTGCATCTCACGCTCCATATATAATATAAAATCAAAAACCGCAGGGCGCTTATTGGAGATTGGATTCCGACTATGACAAGGTATGGAACCACCTTCCGCTAGTGTATCTCTAGAGAGGAATACACTGGGTTCAACAAGAACATATTGCAAACCGGCCCATACATGGCCGACCACTCATTTCGCTTGAGTGTATCGAATGTATATCACCAACGGTTGGGATCAGCAACTATTTCCCAAATGGGACAACATCGAATAGAATAAGGAATTAAATGAATCTCTAGATAGGTGATTATACACCCTAATGGGAGCGACCCACATAGCCATGCTGCCTGCCCGATTTTTGTCATTTCCCGGTTGTTGAGGCCTGAGGCTACGATTACTTTCTATTCATTGATAGCACAATCACTTTGAATGCCACATTGTCAGATCCGTTAATCACTAATTGATTTGCACAAATATTCTGAATGTTATGCTATGGGAATCAATCTGTTGCCACCATGTATATTTATACAGACCAATATATTCGATCATTGGAAATACTCTGTCTGACATTTGTCCATTTACGTTCGTTCTGGGACTGAACGAAACCGAAGGCACAACTTCTATTAATAGAAAAAGCCCTTGCACTTCACTCCGTCTTCGATTATCTTCATATAATCTGATTCATAACGCTACTGCCAATACAGAGTGGTTCTCGGATGACAATCCAACCGGTCTCTCCATACTGACAACGATATTGGCAAATACTTCATTAGTCGGTTATTTAACTATCGAAGAAAAACAAACATCCATTAATCCATAACATCCATCAATCACTGGGCCTGTTAATTAATATTTCATTAATTAATTCACTTCCTCATTTCCCTATCAATATTTGTTAACCAAATATTTTCAGTGATCTTGTTGGACTCTTACGCTATTTGGAAAAACATTTCCCTATATCACCTCCTTTTATTTTCTACACTTAGAAAATATATTCTATTTGAAATTGACAACAATTCCAATCACTTATCTCTTTCCCGACTACTTTAATTATACTTTGGAAATATTTACTTTTATATTTCCAAAAGTCCATCACTTGGATTAAAACGAATGCTGTGTAAAACATCGTTACGACAACCCAAAATATTTTATTCAACTAACTATTATTCAACACTTCTCCTTGAGATTGGATTTTTCTATTTATCAATTAAAAATGAAATTAATCAAGTTTGGGTAAAATTACCTCTCAGACCTTGACTGAAAACATCCTTAACTTTAAAATAGACAAGACCATTATTCCCGAATAATCAACACCATAAAAGCCCATTTCCATTTCTAAACACGTATACGCTTCTCTTTCTATTTTTAACCAATCTAATTTATAGATTTCCTTTTTGTTTATAATATTCTATTTTTAAGTTTATTCACTTATCGAATTTTATATATTGATACATTGATTTCTAACTATCAAATTTTCTTAAAAATATTCTAACTTCTTAAATTTCCGGAAAAATTTCGCCACAACCTCCTTTGTACCGGGAGCATCGGGATATTTGAAATAGCCTCCCATGGCCCTTTCCAATCCAAAAGAAAAAGAAAAAGCCAAGCGGCTAGCCGATACGGCGCATAAAATCTCATATATGAATTTAAACATGTACCTTTTTGTCGGGCACAAATTAAAATCTTCATATACTTCATCCCATACCTATCTAACACACGCTAACCTGTTTTCAATTCAATTCAACTCAATCAATTCGTTTGAATTCAGTTTCGCTCATTTATTCTTTAATTAGCTATTTTTCCTATTTCACTTCTTTGTTTGAACATAACATGTTCAAACAAAATATTTAACTTGCTCATAACCAAATTGAATTTTCAATTTCAATTCTAGTTTCCTTTTCGATTTCGAATATAAATTTTCAAATCGAATTTACTTATTCAAAGCCCAATATTGATTCAAAATCTCATTAACTAATTACTACTCGAATTAGTTAACTCTATTCAATAATAAAAAATCTGATTTCTGATTCAAAAATCAATCCATTATTCCACTGGAGTTCAGATATATTTCAGAACTCAAATCTGGGATTTTCTACATAGAAATTCGGAATTTATTTTCTTAAAATCCTTTTATAAAATTAAATAAATCGTTATGGTTTTTAAATGGTTATAGCGCTGTTTTTCTGAAAATTTGATTTTGATATAACTCAAAATCTATTCGACGAAATCCAGATTTTTCCCTTCCATTAGAAAACTGTTATCAAATCGGTCCTGGCGTTTCTTGTTTCAAAGAATTCCGACTTCAATTGAGTTTTGTATACTCAATTGAAGTTCGAAACACCAATTTATGAACTGCAGCGCTGCGGTGAGTTCGTTTTAATTATATTTATAAATATAAACGTTTAAACTTCGTCTATAATAAATTCAACTTCATTCTGATATTTTTTTAATATATATCAAATCAGTTTCCCAATTCAACAAAATATTTTTGATTATCAATAATTGTCGATTTTTCCTTGCTCGGTAATATATTTATTTATACTTCGATCTTCTATATTCAAATTCCATTTCAATTCTATTTGAATTCTATATTCAAATTCTATTTTCTACACGTTTTCCTATTTCACTTTTCAAATTCTTCCTTGAATTTAAATTTCCAAATTATCCAACGAAAATTTATCTCCCTAAATTATAAACATCGTTTATAATTTAACTTCCTTGTTTTATAAAGTTAAAACAAGTTTCCATTTTGAAATCTATTTGAATTTCCTATATTCAATTTCCATATTTAAAATTTCTTTATTCAAATTTCATTTCACATTCTATATTCAAATTCTATATTTGAATTTACTTTATATTTTCTATATTCAAATTCTATATTTGAACTTCATTTGAATTTCTATATTCAAACTCCATTTGAATTTCTATATTCAATTTCTATTTGAATTTTCTTATTCAAATTCTTAAACAAGTCTCGATTTCAATTTCTTTTGAAATCGATATTTCTACTTTTGGAAAAATAGATTTCCCTTTTCAATTTCACACTTGTGTTTTCATTTCTGAATTATCCAATGATAATTCTTTTCACTTCATTTATAAACTTCGTTTATAAAAGAACTACATGTTTTTATTCCTTTAAAACAAGTTAATATTTTTATTCTATTCAAATTTTAAATTTTATTTTAGAAAAAAAATAGAATTTCCCCTTTTTACTTTGGAAATTTCATTTTTCGATATTTTTAAAATATCAACATTTAAGCCCAGTGATATTTAAACACCAAACAACCAATTATTTATTTTTCTAACACATCATGTATGATAGTATATGTGCAAACAAATAAACAAACAGATAATATATTTTTGAGGAATCCCGTTGGATTCCTCCAACCTGTTTTTCCTGCATCCACAGACGTTAGCACATAAATAATACCCATCCTGCTTCGAGGAAGGATATCGCGGTATAGAAGGTCATGCACTATCATAGCGTGGGGCGTATAGGGTAATCATCCGCTAATGGTACTGCGGGCATCCGCTAATGATACTGCGGGAATCCAACCACCAATATATATATATATATATATAATAGCAACCACCAAGCCTAAATAACTAATATATTTTAACAGCAACAACAATATTTAAAGCATCCAAACAATCAACAAACAATTATTTTTAACTGATAAAAGAATTCAAAAAAAAAATATGAGTGAGATTTACTGACCGTGATTTTCATTTCGATCCATTCCGATTTCTATTTCTTTTCAACGATTTCCGAGAATCCGAACCCCATACAAATGATTCTATTCGATTTACCCTAGCATAGGAAAAATTCGAATTTAAAAATAAGCTATTGAATTTCTTTAACATGGTATACTAAAATATAATATCTATTTTCAGTTTCCAAATTCTATATTAGCCACTCATTTCAGTTTTAACTAATATTCATGCATTTACATAAAAACTATTTCACCCTAAAAATATTACCTAACTTAATTACCGATTTCGAAATAAATTCATACCTTAATCCCTGGTTATTTCTTTCTCTCCCCTTATCCAATTCCAGCATCCTTCACAAAATCACTTACTGACAACATCAGTGACCATTCCTACGCAACCATTTTCACTCGATTACCAATTCCATGTACTGGACTCAGTAGGAAAAATGGACAAAGCTTCAGTACTTCAGTTTGATGCCACGGTAATAATCAATACCCAAAACTCCACCTTGATCGCATCAAAAACTCGAACACTTAAGCAACGTTAACTGCCAGATATCGATCACTGCTCCGCCATCCAAACTACACTGCCTGAACGCGTCTTTAACTCCAACAAATTTCGATACACAGAACACCAGCTAGAAAACACGACCTTCCAGAATCTATCAACGATGATCCTCTCTGTCCCAAACCCTCGTCGCCCTTATAGCCTTTCAACTAAAAACCTAGGTTTATACTGTTCGATCTGCTTTTATCATTTCCAATAAAACATACCAGTCGATCTTCAACTTTCCAAAACCTCCACTGACAATGAACCTTCTGTGAACATCGCGTCTTCCCATATAGCGTCGCACTACCTCATCCTTCAGTGAACCCAGTTTGTCACGAAATCGCGATTTCACAGTAGCTTGTAGTTTGAACGCCGAAACCACCAGACTCCATCGCGATGTCGAACCCCTAAATAATAGACCCTTACCAACATAGCCTTTTCCTCCTCATACTCCATCGCCTTAGCACCAGGAGTCCACCCTTCAACTCGCGAACTCCCAGAAGCCAAAACCCTAAATCAGAACTGTTCGAAGATGATACCCAGGACCAACGCACCCTTCTCCCTAATCGTGAGAGCTCCAGGTGTTCAATCAAGCTTCAGGTGGGTCTCGATCCTTGTTTCCCCAATTTCGCGAGCAATTACACCTCGTTGTTGAGCTCCAGAAAATGTGTGTATTCAATATCCTTTTTAATTGGAGGAAGAACAAAAACAAAATCAAAAAGAGGAAGACTGGTTTACGAGAATTAAAAAGGAATGACTCCAATTTTAATTTTACAGAGGACGACTAAATTGAAAAGGAGACATGGGGAAGGGTGTCGTATTTAAATAAACGAAGTATACTTAGTAACGAAGGAATTAGACCTGCGTATGCTATAATATAGGTGTAGGTTAAGTACATTACTTTTAATTCTGATTTGATTTGATTTAACGCGATTAGAAATAAAGAGATTTTAATTCTTTTTAAATAGATACTGATTTGATTTTTGATTCGATTTCGATCTTATCCACTAAAAATATATCGGGGTTCATAATTCAACATCACGAACCGCTATTTTAACCTACCGACCGATGTTTCAACATAATTACACTATTTTGAACTCAATAGAATAGACTATACAATTTAATTCGAACGTATATATAAAATAACCATATTAAATTGAAAAAATATAACTTAAATTCAAAACAAATAAATTCTTCGATAATAAATTAATATTATTATCGTATAAATTCAAATAGAATTTAATTTCATCATTTGAATTGTTTTAAATTCAGCTTTAACTTTGAATTCAATTAAATTCATTGCCGTATTTTGATAATTATATATATTCGAAATAAATCGTATTTCGATTATTAAATAGATAAATCAATATAAAAATTGATTTATATTATCAACTAAATATTTAAAACCATATTAAATATTCAAAATAAACTGTTCGAAAATCTGGGTCGTTACATTCTTCCCCCCTTAAAGGAGTTTCGTCCCCGAAATTACTAAGGTAGGAAATATGCTACAAACCCATTAACTCTTTCAAAATTCACTTATGTTGAAACTCTACACTTTATATTTCAATAATTTTAGTTCTACCAAAACTTTTGGTTTCCATTTACATTGCACACCATATATGCTCTCATTCAATTAATCTGAATGATTTTCAATCAATTCATATTCCATTCAAATATATTCAAACTGATTCTAGTCAATTCATTCACTTCAATCCGTTTAACTAGCTTAAGTTAAATTTCAATTCCAGAATCCAAATCCCAGGGTTTTTCATTTCAAATCCTTTTGAAATCACTTAAATATGTACATATATTTATTTCCATTCAAATTCAAAACATTTGGATTTTCAAACCACTTGTTTTCTTTCAAAACAAATTTCCACTTAAAAACATTTCTAAGGGTAGCAATCTATCACTTAGAAACTCGAAAATGAACACTGATGATGTCGCGACCATCATCAGAATTATTTCCCAGCCACTGAAGTGAGTTCAGTTCTTAATCACTTTCAAAATCCATCAAAATGATTTTATTCAGAATCCTTCAAACATAAGCTATATTGTTCTAATATACTTCAGAAAATATTTTCAAACTTCCCAGGATTTAAAATTCCAAATTCTGGTTTGAATTTCAATTCTGATTCATCTCATTTGTATATTAATTCATATACAAATTTTATTTGGCTATATATAACTTTTCAAATTTTATAATCTTATTTGATTATAATAACAACCAACACAGCCATATATTATAATAAATTCAGAAAATTATTCATTTCTATATCAAAATAGAATTTTGGATAAAATTGTTTCATTTACCCACTTAAAAACAATATCGTGTTCAATCTTCTATTCCAGTATTTACAAACTCTTATCGACGTCGTGGCGTCCAACTATTCGATCAGAATTCATAATCCACTCAACAGACTAGCCAACACAATATAAAACAAATTTTTATATCCATTAACAAGTACGCTCTCTCGTACATATATACACTCAACTCATTCTAGGGTACTACTGACCCTATCTTTAATGAGCACAACCTCACCAATGCCTAGGTATTCGCACAACCTAAGCTCTGATACCAACTGTAGTGGCCTGCAAATCCGTACCCTTCGAGTTGACTAATAACACCACACATCCAACCCAAATTGCACAGAAATACGAATCATTATTAGAAAGAAGTTAGAGGATGAGAAAATAGAAAGAAAGAAATATTAGAATAGAAGAAGACAAATCTCACAGCGAAGCGAATAAAATATATTATATAACATAACTTTTGAAATACAAATCAGTAACTTTATATACATACCATCATCAGAGCACAATAGTTATTTCTGGAACAGTTATAAACACATGTTTCCAGATACCACATAGTACACAGCAGAATATATGAGTCTATAGCTAACTGGTGAAGCCTCCTGCTTCAAACTCCTCCAAGTGAATCTGTAAAATCCCGACTACTTGACTGCCTATACAAATTTGGGCACCCAAGAGTTTAGGAGAAAATAAAACAAAATAAACTCTGGGTCAGTCATGGGACTGGTGTGAGTAAACTCCACCCATTCGTTTAACTTTCAAAATCCTTTCGAAAGAAAGGATAATAATAAGACCAGCCCACACATAAACATGGACGGTTTTTACCTTACTATAATCCAAAACACTTTGATACAAAAATCCAGTGATATTATAATAGTGTCTAAATCAAATAAATAACAATCTAGCGGAACGCTTGCATCTCACGCTCCATATATAATATAAAATCAAAAACCGCAGGGCGCTTATTGGAGATTGGATTCCGACTATGACAAGGTATGGAACCACCTTCCGCTAGTGTAACTTTAGAGAGGAATACACTGGGTTCAACAAGAACATCTTGCAACCCGGCCCACACATGACCGACCACTCATTTCGCTTGAGTGTATCGAATGTATATCACCAACGGTTGGGATCGGCAACCGTTTTCCAAATGGGACAGCATCAAATAAAATAAAGAATTAAATGAATCTCTAGATAGGTGATTATACACCTTAATGGGAGCGACCCACATAGCCATGCTGCCTGCCCGATTTTTGTCATTTCCCGGTTGTTGAGGCCTGAGGCTACGATTACTTTCTATTCATTGATAGCACAATCACTTTGAATGCCACATTGTCAGATCCGATAATCACTAATTGATTTGCACAAATATTCTAGATGTTATGCTAAGGGAATAAATCCGTTGCCACCATGTATATTTATACAGACCAATATATTCGATCATTGGAAATACTCTGTCAGACATTCGTCCATTTACGTTCGTTCTGGGACTGAACGAAACCGAAGGCACAACTTCTATTAATAGAAAAAGCCCTTGCACTTCACTCCGTCTTCGATTATCTTCATATAATCTGATTCGTAACGCTACTGCCAATACAGGGTGGTTCTCGGATAATAATCCAACCGGTCTCTCCATATTGACAACGATATTGGCAAATACTTCGATAGTCGGTTATTTAACTATCGAAGAAAAACAAACATCCATTCATCCATAACATCCATCAATCACTAGACCTGTTAATTAATATTTCATTAATTAATTCACTTGCTCATTTCCCTATCAATATTCGTTAACCAAATATTTTCAGTGGTCTTGTTGGGCTCTTACGCTATTTGGAAAAAATTTCCCTATATCACCTCCTTTTATTTTCTACACTTAGAAAATATTTTCTATTTGAATTTGAAAACAATTCCAATCACTTATCTCTTTCCCGACTACTTTAATTATACTCAGGAAATATTTACTTTTATATTTCCAAAATTCCATCACTTGGGTTAAAACGAATGCTGTGTAAAACATCGTTACGACAACCCAAAATATTTTATTCAACTAACTATTATTCAACACTTCTCCTCGAGATTGGATTTTACTATTTATCAATTAAAAATGAAATTAATCAAGTTGGCGTAAAATTACCTCTCAGACCTTGACTGAAAACATCCATAACTTCAAAACAGACAAGACCATTATTCCCGAATAATCAACACCATAAAAACCCATTTCCATTTCTAAACACGTATACGCTTCTCTTTCTATTTTTAACCAATCTAATTTATAGATTTCCTTTTTGTTTATAATATTCTATTTTTAAGTTTATTTACTTATCGAATTTTATATATCGATACATTGATTTCTAACTATCAAATTTTCTTAAAAATATTCTAACTCCTTAAATTTCTGGAAAAATTTCGCCATAACCTCCTTTGTACCAGGAGCATCAGGATATTTCAAATAGCCTCCCATGGCCATTTCCAATCCAAAAGAAAAAGAAAAAGCTAAGCGGCTAGCAGATATGGCGCATAAAATCTCATATATGAATTTAAACATGTACCTTTTTGTCGGGCACAAATTAAAATCTTCATATACTTCATCCCATACCTGTCTAACACATGCTCACCTGTTTTCAATTTAATTCAACTCAATCCATTCGTTTGAATTCAGTTTTGCTCATTTATTCTTTAATTAGCTATTTTGCTTATTTCACTTCTTTGTTTGAACATAACATGTTCAAACAAAATATTTAACTTGCTCATAACCAAATTGAATTTTCAATTTCAATTCTAGTTTCCTTTTCGATTTCGAATATATAAATTTTCAAATTGAATTTACTTATTCAAAGCCCAATATTGATTACTACTCGAATTAGTTAATTCTATTCAATAATCAAAAATCTGATTTCTGTTTCAAAAATCAATCCATTATTCCACTGGAGTACAAATATATTTCACAACTCAAATCTGGGATTTTCTACATAGAAATTCGGATTTTATTTGCTTAAAATCCTTTTATAAAATAAAATAAATCATTATGGTTTTTAAATGGTTATAGCGCAGTTTTTCTGAAAATTTGATTTTGATATAACTCAAAATCTATTCGACGAAATCCTGAATTTTCTCTTCCATTAGAAAACTGTTATCAAATCGGTCCTGATGTTTCTTGTTTCAAAGAATTCCGACTTCAATTGAGTTATGTATACTCAATTGAAGTTCGAAACGCCAATTTACGAACTGCAGCGCTACAGCGAGTTCATTTTAATTATATTTATAAATATAAACGTTTAAACTTCGTCTATAATAAATTCAACTTCATTCTGATATATTTTTAATATATATCAAATCAGTTTCCCAATTCAACAAAATATTTTCGATTATCAATAATTGTCGATTTTTCCTTACTTGGTAATATATTTATTTATACTTCGATCTTCTATATTCAAATTCCATTTCAATTCTATTTGAATTCTATATTCAAATTCTATTTTTAACACATTTTCCTATTTCACTTTTCAAATTCTTCCTTGAATTTAAATTTCTAAATTACCCAACGATAATTTATCTCCCTAAATTATAAACATCGTTTATAATTTAACTTCCTTGTTTTATAAAGTTAAAACAAGTTTCCATTTTGAAATCTATTTGAATTTCCTATATTCAATTTCCATATTTAAAATTTCTTTATTCAAATTCCATTTCACTTTCTATATTCAAATTCTATATTTGAATTTCCTTTATATTTTCTATATTTAAATTCTATATTTGAACTTCATTTGAATTTCTATATTCAAACGCCATTTGAATTTCTATATTCAATTTCTATTTGAATTTTCTTATTCAAATTCTTAAACAAGTCTCGATTTCAATTTCTTTTGAAATCGATATTTCTACTTTTGGAAAAATAGATTTCCCTTTTCAATTTCACACTTGTGTTTTTATTTCTGAATTATCCAATGATAATTCTTTTCACTTCATTTATAAACTTCGTTTATAAAAGAACTACATGTTTTTATTCCTTTAAAACAAGTTAATATTTTTATTCTATTCAAATTTTAAATTTTATTTTAGAAAAAAATAGAATTTCCCCTTTTTACTTTGGAAATTTCCTTTTTCGATATTTTTAAAATATCAACATTTAAGCCCAGTGATATTTAAACACCAAACAACCAATTATTTATTTTTCTAACACATCATGTATGATAGTATATGTGCAAACAAATAAACAAACAGATAATATATTTTTGAGGAATCCAGTTGGATCCCTCCAACCTGTTTTTCCTGCATCCACAGACGTTAGCACATAAATAATACCCATCCTGCTTCGAGGCAGGATATCGCGGTATAGAAGGTCATCCACTATCATAGCGTGGGGCGTATAGGGTAATCATCCACTAATGGTACCGCGAGCATCCGCTAATGGTACTGCGGCAATCCAACCACCAATATATATATATATATATATATATATATATATATATATATTATAGCTACCACCAAGCCTAAATAACTAATATATTTGAACAGCAACAATAATATTTAAAGCATCCAAACAATCAACAAACAGTTATTTTTGACTGGTAAAAGAATTCAAAAAAAAATATGAGTGAGATTTACTCACCGTGATTTTCATTTCGACCAATTTTGATTTCAATTTCTTTTCTACGATTTCCGAGAATCCGAACCCTATACAAATGATTCTATTCGATTTACCCTAGCATAGGAAAAATTCGAATTTAAAAATAAGCTATTGAATTTCTTTAACAAGGTATACTAAAATATAATATCTATTTTCAGTTTCCAAATTCTATATTAGCGGCTCATTTCAGTTTTAACTAATTTTCATGCATTTACATAAAAACTATTTCACCCTAAAAAATTTACCTAACTTAATTACCAATTTCGAAATAAATTCATACCTTAATCCCTGGTTATTTCTTTCTCTCGCCTTATCCAATTCCAGCATCATTCACAAAATCACTTACTAACAACATCAGTGACCATTCCTACACAACCATTTTCACTCGATTACCAATTCCATGTACTAGACTCAGTAGGAAAAATGGACAAAGCTTCAGTACTTCAGTTTAATGCCACATTAATAATCAATACCCAAAACACCACCTTGATCGCATCCAAAACTCGAACATTTGGGCACCGTTAACTGCCAGATATCGATCACTGCTCCGCCATCCAAACTACACTGCCTGAACGCGTCCTCAACTCCAACAAATTTCGATACACAGAACACCTGCTAGAAAACACGACCTTCCAGAATCTATCAACGATGATCCTCTCTGTCCCAAACCCTCGTCGCCCTTATAGCCTTTCAACCAAAAACCTAAGTTTATACTGTTCGATCTGCTTTTATCATTTCCAATAAAACATAACAGTCGATCATCAACTTTCCAAAACCTCCACTGACAATGAACCTTCTGTGAACATCGCGTCTCCCTATATAGCGTCGCACTGCCTCATCCTTGCGTGAACCCAGTTTGTCATGAAATCGCGATTTCATAGTAGCTTGTAGTTTGAACGCCGAAACCTCCAGACTCCATCGCGATGTCGAACCCCTAAATAACAGGCCCTTACCAACATAGCCTTTTCCTCCTCATACTCCATCGCCTTAGCACCAAAAGTCCACCATTCAACTCGCGAACTCCTAGAAGCCAAAACCCTAAATCAGAACTGTTCGAAGACGAGACCCAGGACCAATGCACCCTTCTCCCTAATCGCGAGAGCTCCAGGTGTTCGATCAAGCTTCAGGGGGGTCTCGATCCTCGTTTCCCCAAT
Source organism: Allium sativum (assembly GCA_030737875.1). Classification (NCBI taxonomy): domain Eukaryota; kingdom Viridiplantae; phylum Streptophyta; class Magnoliopsida; order Asparagales; family Amaryllidaceae; genus Allium; species Allium sativum. The sequence continues at coordinate 844,314,043 of CM060926.1, forward strand.
TTTGCGAGCAATTACACCTCGTTGTTGAGCTCTAGAAAATGTGTGTATTCGATATCCTTTTTAATTGGGGAAGAACAAAAACAAAATCAAAAAGAGGAAGGCTGGTTTATGAGAATTAAAAGGAATGACTCCAATTTTAATTTTATAGAGGACGGCTAAATTGAAAAGGAGAAATGGGGAAGGGTGTCGTATTTAAATAAATGAAGTATACTTAGTAACGAAGGAATTAGACCTGCGTATGCTATAATATAGGTGTAGGTTAAGTACATTTCTTTTAATTTTGATTTGATTTGATTTGATTTAAAGCGATTAGAAATAAAGAGATTTTTATTCTTTTTAAAGATATTGATTTGATTTTCGATTTGATTTCGATCTTATCCACTAAAAATATATCGGGGTTCATAATTCAACATCACGAACCGCTATTTTAACCTATCGACCGATGTTTCAACATAATTACACTATTTTGAACTCAATAAAATAGACTATACAATTTAATTCGAATGTATATATAAAATAACCATATTAAATTGAAAATATATAACTTAAATTCAAAACAAATAAATTCTTCGATAATAAATTAATATTATTATCGTATAAATTCAAATAGAATTTAATTTCATCATCTGAATTGTTTTAAATTCAGTTTTAACTTTGAATTCAATTAAATTCATTTCCGTATTTCGATAATTATATATATTCGAAATAAATCGTATTTCGATTATTAAATAGATAAATCAATATAAAAATTGATAAATCAACTAAATATTTAAAACCATATTAATTATTTAAAATAAACTGTTCGAAAATCCGGGTCGTTACACCCGCTGTTCTTAGTAAAAATCACATTTTTATTTCAATGCTAAAAATTATATTTTTACTTCGCTAGAAATTATATTTGTTCTTCAAAACTATACGTGTAAAAATCGCATCTTTAACACGATGTTTACTTTATAAAGATAATATTTTTATTTCGATGTTCATACAATAAAAATCATATTTTTATTATCTCTATAATATAAAAATCATATTTTTATTATCTCTAGAATATAAAAATTATATTTTTATATATAAAAATCATTACTTCATACGATAAAAATTCTATTTTCATCTTCATAATCAAATTTTATTTTATTTTGCTAATGTATAAATAAAAATCATATTTTTATTTTGCTATTTCTATTTTAAAAATAATACATTTTTAAACAATACTAATATATATAAAAATCGAATTTTTATATAATTAAAAATCCTATCTTTATATTGTTAATCTATAAACAAAATCGCATTTTTTTTCGTTGTAACTCTATAACCAAAGATAAGATCTTTACTGAACAAAATAAAAATAATATATATATATAAAGAACTCACATTTGGAAGGAGGGGGGCTGTTTCTTGCGCTCGGATGAGGATGAGGTGGTGGTAGGAGGCGACGCAGGCGAGGTGGGGTCCACTTTGGCGGTGCTGGGTGGTTGCGGGGTTAGGGTTTCACTGTCGCGCCGATTTGAAGGAGGGAGGGTGCAGTTTTGGGGGTTAGCAGATGGAGAAGGAATTGGGGATCAACGAGGGGCGGTGGTCGTGGAGGTTGGGTGGCGCTAGAGCCGCGGCGGCGAATCCCCCTTCGCATCGCTTTTTTTTTCTAAATCTGTTTTGAACGAATGGTATACCCGGGGGGGAGGGGTTTGACCAAAGGGATAGAGAAAAGGAGGGGGTATTATAAAATTTAATTATTATTTTATTCCTTTGATTTTCAAAAAGTTGAATTTTCATTCAGAATCCAAATCGAACCCAACGACCGTAACCTCTAGCTAAATACCCCCATTCCGAACACAATGGGATATGTCCGGTAAGCCAATTTGGCCATTACGATAGGTTTTCATCAAAATTAAAACATAAATCAGTATATATTCAATTTAAACGTACATTTCAATTTACTGGGGCCACATATTGACTCTTAAAATTCTAGAAAAATTATTTCTAGATTTGTATTGACGATACGGTTCTAACAAAACTAATTTCGTCAAATTTGAAGACCGTTTGAAAAATGGCCATTTTCTGGTCGATTCAAATTGACTAAAACTAACAAAACATGTTTTATTTTGCCACGCTCACATATTGACTCCAAAAATTATGAATTTTGGAATCAAGCAATAATTTGACATTCCGGATCCAACAAAATTGGTTTCGTCGAAAACGGAGGTCGTTTGCAAAATCTCCATTTTTAAGGGTTATATTTTCCATAGCGACTATCCCGAATTTTCAACTGGGCATAACTTTTTATTCCCGCTATGAAATTTCAATTTTTCGGATTCGTTGGAAAGATATTTCCAAATAGATTCTAATATTTTTGGTTCCTATAAAATCCGGTTTGTTTTGAATCTTGTACGTTCATTTGAAATTTGAAATCGAATTTTCAAACTACCGCACCATTTCCAATTCCTTTTATAATTACAAATAAATATTTATATTCTAGTGTCGATTCCAATAAATATATACGTTCTAATTCTATTCAAAATAAATTTCTCGTCGTTATTATTTAAAATAAATCATTTTAAATATTCAAAATTCATTAAAATTGCCAAAATAAAAATTTTAAATTGGTTCAGATTTTCCAGGTTGTTACAATGTGCGTGCATGAATCGTCTTGCGTTGGGATAATAAGACGTTGTGACATCAGTAGATGGTTGTGCATCTCGTTAATAAAGGGGTTGCCACTTTAGGAAGTGATACATCCTACTGTGGGGCCAACATAGGGTGTCTATGGGATAGGGTGTCGATCGATTGGGGGTAATAATGAGGGTACATCTAGTCTTGCTTGTTTAGGAGCCCGTTATTATCGTTGGGGGTAACATCTATCATTTCTATTGGGCTACTTGTTATTATTGTACGGGGTAATACCCCTCACTAGAAGTACACCTAAGTCTACCATCTTGTTCTTGTTGGGATCATCTTGTTCTGTTATACTAGTATTGGTGCAGAGAAAAGTACTTGAGAAGCGCAATATATTCCATTCTATTTATCCTATTCTGTCTACCTGGCTTACGATATTGTTATCTCTCTCATCCAGTTTATTTGCCTGTCAAAATGGTTTTACTTATTTATATGCTACAAGTAACTGAACTCGCCAGACTTTATGTTTAACCCATTTTGTTTCCTTTTCTCTCTCTTCCTTTCCTCCTAGGTTCTCAGGGTGGGAATACTCGGGCTTGGTTAGGGTTCTCTCTTTCATTTTGCTTGAAGCTGCTTAGATGTACCGCTTTGATTTCTTGTCTTCTCTGATATGGCTATTTTTAGGGACTATGCTTTTATATTACTGTACTCTGATGATTTTAGTACAAGGCAGATACTTTAAAATGATGTAATGGGTTTTCTGTATTTCAGACTTATGTTGTAACTGAATTTTAACCACAATGTTTTCTGTTGAATAAAATTTTAAATTCCGTTGTTATTTTATATCTGTCTTGTGATGTTTCTGTTTTTTGTTTACCTATAACACTTCACGAAACTTAATGCATTCTGATAAAAAGTAACATTAACGGACGTGGGGTGTCACAAGTTGTTATAACACATAGCTGCTACATGCATTCTGAACTGCCTTAAGAACTTGTCCACTAACTCATTCGTAGAATGGATAGATTCGTTCTTTAGTTGTTTATACCACATAGCTGCCAAATTAGCCAAAAAAAGGGAGGAAAAAAAATAACACAATCACTTCTTTTGATGCTCCAAGCACTTACATATGCCAAATATATCGTACCCAGTGAATGGTAGGATCCGATTTTCTATCATAAGCATTAGTTCTTTGGAATCTTGAAATCATGGGGATTCCTAACATTGTTTGTATTGACATCCTCTATAACTGATCTGATGGTCCTCTTCTAACTATCCTTCTGACTGTCTTAGCTATCTGATTCCTGTTTTTTGGTTGAAGCATTTGATCCGTTGAAACATCCTTTTCCAGTCCTACGGGTTACTCCTAGCGTAAATTTATGAACATACTCTACCAATCTCTGTTGATTCAAGTTTTGATCAGCAACTCTAGTTACATCTTAAGCATTATTCCTCATCAAAATTATGGTATTTACCCTTCCACGTGTGGGTTTTCAACATCCAAATCAACATTTCCCACTCTAATTCCTGGAGTTTCTACAGTGGCTCCAACATTAGTAATATCATTCTTAACATTAGCATTGAATTCAACACTATCAACATTACCAAAATTCCAAAAATGCCCTTAAGTATTCGGAGTACGACTTACGAGAATCGTAATGACTTTTCCTAATCCAGCTCCAAAACTTCTTACATCGACTCTTGGAGTTTGATTCTGACTCCTTGCAGATCCTACCATCCCGAATCTCTTTACCCTTCAGAAAATAGTCGCATCTCTTTCACTATTCTTTTCATCTCATCCCTAATGACATAACCAAATATGTTTGAAATAGAGGAGATTTACCGACTTTCGCTATGCTCGGATTGATTTCCTTCATTAACAGATCTTCCCTCCATCCTAGACTTGGTTTTAGGTCTATCCATTTCATTAGACTTTCAACGTCCTAACATTTTTCCTACTCATTCTCAATGAAAGCACCAAATATTAACTTCAGAAAATTGAATTAATCTCAAGGGATTATGAAAGTACCAGACTAGAAGGCAATCCAAATAATCAATGACGTAGATCCAAAGAAATACCAAGAAAAAGAAAAAAATTAGAAGAGATATAAGAATTTTATAGTGGTTCGGCTATCTCCGACCTAGGTCCACTTCGATCGTTCTTTTATTAATTCGTGCTAGTTAGATCTCCCCGCACATGGGTTAGTATATTCTTAGATCTAGGTTACATTAATAAGAATCATTTGGAGCAGACAAAAAGTGAAGAAAAAGTTGACGATCCAGTCTAGCAAGTATATTTCCTTCCCATATATGATCAGGTAGAGTCTTGGCATAGTCAACAGAATCCTCCTCTTTCTAGTAGAAGGTCACCCAATATCTATAGGAAAATCTTTCAACATTGGGTTAGATGGAGTGTTTTAAAGAAGTCCATAGGAGCAAATGATCTGACCCCCAGTATCACACCCTGTATGAGGTACATTTTTGGGTCGATATTTATCCATAATAAATGGGCTGGTGTCGACCCTGATCCTTAGACAGTTTTGGGCTTTTGCCTTTTGATCCATCTTTCTTTCTTCATGCTAAGTCGGCTTATCCAATCTTAAGTCATCCCCGATTAGTCCGGTCTTCCATGTTTTTGGATCATCCAAGTTCATTAATCGAGGACGATCCATCTATAACTCACTTAATACTTAACCAAATGACACAAAACGTCAAATATTCGGTATAGATGAGCAGAAGACTCTTCTTTATAAGTTGTATCCTGTAAATCAAACTGGTTTAAACTGGACAAGATCCATTCATAACTCATTTACTACTTAACCAAATGACGTGGAACTTCACACATGCATTGTACATGAGTATGAGACCCTCTCCTATAGCTAGCAAGTCATGAAGCCTACTCCTCATACGTCGTATCATATCCATCAAATGGCTCAATTTGGATATGATCCATTTATAACTTGCTCAATACTTAACAAATGACATAAACCATCACGAGTGCATCTTTGATGGTGTGTGAGGCCTACACTATGGATTGCAGGTTGTGAGCCCTAACCTTCATGGGTTGGATCCAAACCATAATTTAGGTTGATACTAAGCCCATTGAGGTTGGCCAAATTACATTATTTTTCTTGCGAGTCTTCTTTTATGTATTATAAATGCTTCCTTTAAATGTCAGGTCAGTCTAATTCCATATGAATTATTTATGTTTATTGAAGTTGCTTTGGTCGAAAGACGAATAAACAACTATCGAGGTGAGAAGCTTACTGAGATGGCCACGAAATCCAGAAGTCAAGAACAATTAGAATCACAAGACAAAATTTATGCATGATAATTTTTTTAACTTATATACTTTATCTATCTCATTGAAATTACAAAATAAAATTTTCTTTCTAAAGACTTTTATAGATTTGTATTTTTACAACATTGCAATGTCAATGCACAGATTACCCCATAGAAATTAGGTTATATATATATATATATATATATATATATATATATAATTTATCATTCTTAACATGATATTAAGCGTTAACAAACTCATAACTTAATAGATGCAGTATAACATTATTTTGCAATTACCGAAGTTGTAAACATAACCCTCTTATAGCAAAATGAAATCATTGGTTAGTAGCAACTTTAAATTTATTTAATAATTAAAACTCAAATAACGTCCGCAGCTCTAGTGCGGGTGGTGGGGGTTCCTAGCTCCCCAAGAAGAGGGAGAGGGTTCGATTCCCACCTCACGCACTTTAGTTCAAATAAGGGGCTTATCATGTACATAAGCCTGATGACCCCACGGACCGGGTTAGGTGCATGAAGGGGAGTTTTACAGCAGTGGCGGTTTCTCCCCTGGAAAAATTAAAAAAAAAAAAAAAAAACTCAAATAACGAGTTATGGTTGGCATGTAGATATGCTAGCGACGAGCTGCTCCACTCATCCACAAATAGGTGCAGAACTCTTCTCAATTGTCGCATGCATTTTCACTCAACTACTGAAAAATTATTAAAATAAATTCAATTATGCATTGTTCATAAATTCATTAATCCATTTACAAAATGTTAAAGAGAGAGAGAGAGAGTGTGTGTGTGTGTGAATATGTATGTATGTATATGTGTGTGTGTGTTTCGCCGGGTAAAAAAATATCCAATTCCTACAAATAAATGGATATAGATTTTTTTTTTTTGGAAATTAACCTTCATGTAGATTCATGGATTGCAAAGACTAAATCGTCTGCTTAACATGTGAGTGTCGTATGCCATTTTAATACGCAGTTCATATATCACAATAAAATCTATCGAATATCTGCATAATGAAATTTTGTTTTAACAACAATTAAAATGTAAATATCATCTTTGATAAAAATACCATGTTTCATACACTCAAGACAGAATGATTTACATGAATATTTTGACGTTGAAATTATGTATAATAAATTTGCATTTTTTGTTTTTAAACTGCAAATTTTTTTTTTTTTTTTAATTTTACTTTTTATTTGTATTATTAGTTAGTAAATAACGATGATATAAAAATTTGTATTCGTTAGGTTCAATTTTTAAGTGATATTAAGATTTGTTAGTAAATTTAAAAATGCAGTTTGAATTTTCAAAACAGTTTAATAATTCGATCCTGCTTTTAAGTGTACATATAAAGCTAAAAACATGTAACGGCACTTCCGTAAATTTGCGATCAAACAAACTGTTTACGCTTTCAAGCCAACGATTAATAAAAAAAAGGATTTCTAATTAGTAAATAACGATGGTATAAAAATGTATATTCGTTTGATGTAATATTTAAATGATATTTGGATTTGCTAATACATTTTAAAATGCTGTTTAAGTTTGCAAAATAGTTCGATAATTAGACTTATTTTCAAATGATATACAAAACTGAAATAATGTAGGGGTATTTCTTGAAATTTGCGGTTGTACCAAAAGTTTACGTTTTTTATATTAATTATTAATTAATAAAGATATTATTTTGTTTTGGTGGCCAGCATTGATCAAGCAATCAGTGTTAATGTTGAATATAATTTTTTTATTTGAAGCTGGACTCATCGGGGAAAGACGGCCCAAAAAGATTACTGACCCATGTTCAGTTTTCTCAAAACAACATAGAAAGAAGTACAAAAGCTAAAAAGTATCTCATAATCTTTTAATCATATCCGTTGACATCAGCACTATCCACATCCCAACCCTCCGCGTGTCCACAGTTCTCTAGATCCTTCCGTTCGTCTTATAAATCATCCAAACCCTACAGACCCCGCATCGCAATTCTAGATCTTAACAACGCAAATACCCAGACAGGAAAATGGCAGCAAACCCTAAAGTTTTCTTTGACATGGAGATCGGCGGCGCTCCAGCTGGTCGCATTGTCATGGAGCTGTTCCAAGACGTTGTCCCGCAAACCGCCGAAAACTTCCGTGCGCTCTGCACCGGAGAGAAGGGCATGGGCCGATCCGGCAAGCCCCTCCACTACAAGGGATCCAGCTTTCATCGTGTGATCCCGGGGTTCATGTGCCAGGGAGGTGACTTTACTGCCGGGAACGGTACCGGAGGCGAATCGATCTACGGTGCTAAGTTCAAGGATGAGAACTTCATCAAAAAGCACACAGGACCTGGTATCTTGTCCATGGCTAACGCTGGACCTGGAACCAATGGTTCCCAGTTTTTCATCTGTACTGAAAAGACTGCCTGGCTTGATGGCAAGCACGTCGTCTTCGGACAGGTAATTCAATCGTCTTTTGTCAGTTTTTAAGTTTTTGTTTCTTGTGCAGTTTGTGATTTTGACGAGGGGTTTTATGAAATTGCGTAGGTTGTGGAAGGAATGGATGTTGTCAGAGCTATTGAGAAGGTTGGATCTCAGAGTGGGCAGACCAAGAAACCTGTTAAAATAGCCGATTGTGGTCAGCTTTCTTAGATCAGTGCTTGTTCTATTTATTGCTCGAGTCTTATGTTTCTAATAATCAGAACATTACGAGTTGGGTTACTTTGTTTTTCTGTTTTGTGATATGAATCCGTGTTAAAATTATGAAGCTGGTTTGGTCTAATGAAAAATGATGTTGGAATATTGGAAGGTGCTCCTTTTCTATTGCTGTCTTTTTTTTTCAATTATGGCAGTGTGTTTCTGATGTTTTTTCGTTGTGGAACATTGAAGATTATTGCCAAAAACCTTATTGTATCACTGTGAGTTTGGAAGCCCAAGGTTTAGCTAATTGCTCAAAACAAAGCGTGGTTGTGCCATAATCGAATTTTGGCTTCTTAAGGTAGGTATCTTGTCAGCTACCTGAACTAGTTTGATATTTAAAATCCACTGCTAACGGATTAAGAGCATTTCTGGCACAAAATGGCTCATTTTCTTTTGAAAGGTACATAATTTTGTACTGATGTTAATTTTGGTCTAATAGTTTCTGCGCAGTGAGTTACATTTCAAACGTTTACTAACGTTCTCGTTTAGCATACTGTTTGTCCAATGTGGATCTCGTTTGTAAAGATAAACTTGCGACTTTGTATCGTTAAGTGTTGAATATGTGGTGCACAAATCTTATAGCATCTCCAATGGGATTAAGAACCGGAATATACATTTGTTGAGGGCGATTTCTTTTCTAATTCATGATTCAGGAGCCGAATCGATGCTCTGTTGGAGCTGCTGTTATGAATTGTCTGATGCTTATGCCGGGGTGTGACTACTGGTACAAATTTATTTCTTTTGACCACCTCCAAGTTCACTTTTTCCAAAATTGTGTTGGCGGTGAATGGCCGAACAAGGGCTGATGGAAGTGGAAAGCTGCTTCATTAGACCATTATAATAGCTTTCCATTGTTTCCTTAGACTTATGAAAGCTCATCCCATGTACGCAATGGTTGGTTAGCTAATCTTTCTGTCGAGTGAGTGGTACTGTCGTAGGGATTTGGAAGCTTATTGTCTTCCAAGTCAGTGAACTCGTTGCAGACGTTCTTAATCATTTCTGTTAGTTGTAAATCGTTTTTATTGGTAGTAGTAAATCGTTTTTATTAGGGATTTGGAACCCTAGAGTTTTCTTTGATATGGAGATCGGTGGGGCTCCAGCTGGTCGCATTGTCATGGAGCTGTTCCAAGAAGTCGTCCCGCGAACTGCCGAAAACTTCCGTGCACTCTGCACCGGAGAGAAGGGCATGGGCCGATCCGGCAAGCCCCTCCACTACAAGGGATCCAGCTTTCATCGTGTGATCCCTGGATTCATGTGCCAAGGAGGTGACTTCACAGCTGGGGACGGTACCGGTGGTGAATCCATCTACGGTGCCAAGTTCAAGGATGAGAACTTCATCAAAAAGCACACCGGACCTGGTATCTTGTCCATGGTTAACAATGGACCTGGTACCAACGGTTCCCAGTTTTTCATCTGTACTGAAAAGACTGCTTGGCTTGATGGCAAGCTCGTCGTCTTCGGACAGGTAATTCAATTGTCTTTTGTCAGTTTTTAAGTTGTTGTTTCTTGCGTGGTTTGTGATTTTGACGAGTGGTTTTATGAAATTGCGTAGGTTGTGGAAGGAATGGATGTTGTCAGAGCTATTGAGAAGGTTGGATCTCAGAGTGGGCAGACCAAGAAACCTGTTAAAATCGCCGATTGTGGTCAGCTTTCTTAGATCTGTGCTTGTTCTATTTATTGCTCGAGTCTATGTTTCTAATAATTGGAACATTATGAGTTGTTTGTTTTTAAATTGTTGGAATATTGGAAGGTGCTCTTTCTATTGCTGTTCGTTTTTTCAATTTTCGCAATGTGTTTCTGAATTTTTTCGTTGTGGAATATTAAAGATTTCGTGTGAAAAACCTTTTTGTATGTGTGAGGATGGAGGCCCAAGGTTTAGCTAATTGCTCAAAACAAAGCGTGATTGTGCCTTTGAACTTATGAAAGCTAAAATCCCATGTTGATGATGGTAGGTTGCCTAATTTTTCTCGAGAGTGAGAAGGTAGATCCAATCTCGGTTCGATCGCGGTTAATCTTCGACCTTGAAGCGTCATGGTTTTGAAAGTGGAATAACCTTGCGTGCACGGCTTTTGAAACTCATGGTTCTACAAATTTGTAAAAAAATAATAATTGCTTTTCATTTTATTTTTTATAATACTAAATATAATAAATAATTTTATAGCAATTGTCATTAAATTTCGAATGATATAATTCATTATCATTTACATTCTACAAACTATTTGTAATGGTTTGAAATTAGTCAATTTTAAAATAAGAATTTAAATAGGATTGAATGATTTTTTTTATGTATATATGGCTTTAATTTGAAAACATACCATTTGATTTTCGATTTAATTAAATATCGGATTAACAAAGTATTCAGCTTTGCAAATATTTGTCGATGTTGGAATAGGATGCGGTAAGTAGCTAAGTATTTTAATTTTAATTTGAGACATTTAAATTTAAGTACTTAAGTCTAGATTATGCTAAATTAAAACAATTCCTAAATTAATTTTTAGTGACTTCTCTTGGAAGCCAAGCCATTTCTTAGTGGCTTCTTTAGTGTCTTTTCTTGGAAGCCAAAGATGGATTCTCATGGAAGCTAATCCTCAATAGCTTCTTTTGGAAGCCAAACCATTAGTAGCTTCTCTTAGAATCTTACTCATATATACATGGCTTTTCTTAGAAGCCAATTCTTGGTGGTTTCTCTTGGAAGCCAATTCTCGGTGGCTTCCTCCTTAAGCTTGTTAATACTTATTTTTTGCATGCTTAGTGTCTTCCTTCTTAAGCTATTCTTAGCGCCTTCTTTCTTAAGTGCATAACTTCTTAAAGAAGCTAAAGAGAGTGATAAATGTAAGAAGACAATCTGAATTTTTCTTCCTTAAGTCTACAGCTTCTCAAAGAAGTTAAAGAGGTAATATGTGTTAGAAAACAATTTGGTTTTTTCTTCTTTAAGCTTATGGCTTCTCAAGGAAGCCTTAACACATGTATACTTACATGTTAAGAAATGGTAGTAATATGACAAGTGTCCCTAAGATAATGACATAAATGCCCTTATACATGGCTATAAAAGGGCACCAACACTCTTCTCATTTTCATTCCATCCTTACCTCTTTCCTTCTCCTCCTTTTCCCCTTTAGAGCTCTTCCATCCATGGCTTTCCATGGCCGAAAATAACATATAAAATAAATAAATAAAAGTAAAGAAAGGTGGATACCTTGTGCCAAAGGCTCCCATACTCAAGCGCGAGAGAGCTTCTCAGGTCAGTCTCCCGTCCTGATACTATTCTCACGGCTTTCCCCGAAGAAGAAGAAGAAGTAAAGGAGGTAGTTTTTGGAGCTAGAGATCGTTAGGCAAAGCTTGGACTTCACGGGGTGAGAAAAACTAAACTTTTAAAGGGTTTTTGTTACTTGATTTAATAATTGCATGTAAGGTATTTGTTGAAATGTTTCTTAGAGTTTTGGTAGTGAATTCATGGATGATTTGATGGTATATGATTGCTAAAAATTTCTAAATAGGCACATGAAGTAAAAATGACAACTTGTTTGGAGTCTGAAGTGAAAACCTTTATGTTAGTTTCACAAAATTGCACCTTTTTGGAATATCATAAATATACATGCCTTGATTTAATTTTGGTAATATGTTTGGGTTATTAGTAAGTGATTTGTTGTGGTTAAAGATGTTAAAACCTTAAAGATTCGACCTTTAGGGATAAAATCACATAAAGGTGTGATATTTTGGTGGAAATTCATGAATACATAAAAGAAAACCAAGATTTTTATGGAATACTAGTTATATACATGCTTGGTTGATTCGCGGTGTTATGTTTGAATTATTTGTAAGTTATTTGATGTGGTAAAAAAATTAAACCCTTAAAGATTCAATCTTTAAGTAGAATTTGGGTAGTCACTTAAGTATGTGAGCAACTATTAACCAATTAAGGGCTAGTTTGATATCAATAATTGTTAGTGAACTTATATGATTATATGATCATTAGTGGTTGATAATACAAGTTCATTATTGTGATTGATTGATTGTTTGGATTGTGCTTGGCCAGTTTATGAGCAAATATGTTTTTACATTTAGCATGAGGTTGGCTAGATAATACTTGTATGCTAACACCTTGTGAAACACTTCACGATTTGACTCTGAGGTGTTTACCGTTGTTTTTGGGTTTATTTTAATTTAATGAATGTTTTGAAATGGTATTTTCATAAGAGAAAGGGAATGTTTTCCCGATTTTGGACAGGGAAAGTTTTATAAAAATGTTTTATAAGACACGTACGATTTCGAGAACTAAACTCGATGATTTTGAAATGGATTTGGAGTTGGAAATCGATATAGATTTGATTATACTTGTGATTATTATTGGTGTAAATGGTTTTCCCCACTTCGGGATACAATAATGATTTCTATGTGTTACCAATGATCGGTAACAGTCGTGGTGATGAAAAGTCTGGGTATGTGCGGACTACGGTCCAATGGAAGGTATGGTTCACTCTCAGGTGGGGGAGTGGATGTACCTGAATCACTACAACATAACTGCAAATTAAGCTGTGCTTTTGATCGTATCAAATGCAATTTGGCAGTGCTCAGGGCCGTATCAAAAAATGGCGTCTTTGTTACTTTGATACTGTCTTAAGCCGTATCAATTTAACAAATTTGATACGGCTTAAAACCGTATCAAATTCATAGTTTAATACAGTTTTAAGCCGTATCAATATAGAAATTTGATACGGCTTGAAATCGTATCAAATTCCTATATTGATACGGCTTAAAAACGTATCAAATTCCTATACTAATACACCTAATGGTAGTATCTAATTGATCGTTAAATACGGCCTTGAGCGGTATCCAATTTTTTTTTTAAAAAAATACAATTAGCTACTATTTGAATTTACACAAAAAGAAAAATCAACGCAAACATTTATAAATTTCAAAACTCATCATCAATGCTAACATAAACTAGTCTATGAAATAAATCTATAAACCATTTTATTAATGTAACATGACATCAATCACCAAATCTGCAAATTATAGTTACACAACTACATGTATATACAAACCAATAGCACAACTACATGCAAATAATGAAGACTGCACCTATGTTATCATCAACACAACTACATGCAAATAATGAAGACTACACTTATGTTATCATCAACACAACTACATGCAAATAATGAAGACTGCACCTATGTTATCAAATACTGCTAGGGCTGCACACAACCCATATCCAACCCGACCCAACCCACCAACCCGACCCAACCCACATAAACCCAACCCAACCCATCCTAGTTCGGATCGGATATGGATTACAATTTGTAACCCATACTATATGCGGGTCGGGTTTGACATTTTGTTCAACCCAACCTCATTTTAACCCAACCCAAACCTATTTAAAAAAACTAATTTAATATCCATCCAATTAAAATTAGAATAGTATAATCCTAGAATAATGTTTATGTATTCTATAATAAATGTACAAAAAAATATTTCATGTCAATCCAGACTAGATAGAATTTGATAAATATATTTTAAAGAGCATTTTAATGTATTTTAAAATGAAACACTTGCTCAACTATGTAGTAAATTAATTTCATATGATGTGTTTTACAATGAAATTTTAATTATATGTCTTGTAATGAATCAGTTATTTTAAATGCATTATGCTAGCTAAAATCTGATATATTATGCTGAATATTTTGATATAATTTTTAGAAAAAATCCCTCATATTCTCATTTTTTATTGTACTCAAGTGACCCAACCCAACCTTACTTAACCCGACCCAACCCATACTTCAACCCAACTCATATCCAACCTCATATGGGGTCGGGTACGGGTTGAGCTACTTTAAACCCATACCTATGCGGGTCGGATAAAGTATTTGGTCTAACCCGACCCAACCCATACTTTGTGCAGCCCTAAATACTGCAATGATAGAGATCCATGTCATGCTATGAGGATCCAAATGCTATGAAGATCTTGGATTTGAGATAAAATTATCTGAACACCACCAAAATAATAAAGTGGACTTTAGAATGGCATATGAACATGGTGCATCACGCGCTTTTTGATGAAAACAGTTTGATTCTTGAATTGCCCTGCATTGGAAGAAGCATCCAAATTTTTAGTTTCTACAGTTTTTGTTCTCAAACATTCATAAATAAATTCAAATACCTAATGCTGGCGGTGTTGTGATAGTGTAAGCAACACAATTGCCACAGAAGCTAATATACCTAAATTATACCACATACCCACTATGGCTTTTTTATCACAACAGAATTGGTTTTCTCACCTTCCAGAAAGCAAAGGCAGCAAAAGAATATCAGTAATAATTAGTAAAGCATATTATTATATGCTCTTCCATGATTACTGGCTAAAATCAGACTTAGGTAAAACTCTTTCTAACAAGTTTATAAAGTGAGCATGCACAGATTGTTACATAACTACTTCACTGCATATGTGTAACCGAAGGGGAGGCTTCACCGTTACACTTTGTCACTTTTTAGCATAGCTAATTATTCGTATATCAAATTAGTATAGGGATGTCCATGACCGACCTAAATGACATTGTTAGGACACGTATTGTAATGCAGTCAAATTTGAGATCAGGAAGGCTTGTTGCGCTTTGAGTAATTAGAACATCAAAATTTTGTGAAATCTGAAAATACGTTGATGTGAGTTCATCGAAAACGTAGCCTGAAGTCCTAAATATAGGAGTTCCAACCAATTTCAGACAGAAGAAGCCAAACACAAACAGGGAGGTTCTGAGCTCATAAATTTCAAAATGCATTTCTAAATTTGGTCTCTGTCTTAGTATGCACACATATATTAGAGTATATTTTATGTTGATGTCAAACGTGAGTAGCTCAAGGTGTAAGGGTACTAATTTAGGTTTTTCAAGTATATATTGTTGTAAGGTCATAAAATTATAAATATTGATTTTGAACATAGATTGATTTTGTAGGCAACAAATTATAAGAACAAATCCGTAAAACAACAATTTTGTGGTAAATCTCAAGCTTGTGCTTCTTGTTTCAAAAGATGGGTCTTTCGTATGTTGGCGCACACATAAACATGTATACACACATTTAATCTCTAATAAATACAGTAGTTTTCGTACAGTGTTCAGAAACTATAGAAGTGATTTCTTGAGGAGTCCAAGCGAATGTAATCTGAAGCACATGAAGATACTACATAAATGTATACATGTAGATTTTGCATGAGCATGAATATACATATCCTAAATGTTGCTCTTGCAGTACATATGTGGTATTAATCTATGAATATAAACCAATTTAGCAAACATAAATAGATTTTGTTGAAAACAACTATCAAACATACAAAATTTTGAATGAATATTAAAGGTAATATGTTGGAAAAGGAAGGAGATTATTCATTATATGCAGTCAAATAAATAGAAAGTTTCTAAGTTTCAATGAGCAATCACAACAATATAATTTCTTCTGTAGCATTCTTTTCAAAAGTGAAAACTCCTTTAGAAATATGAACATTGTGTCTAATGCTTATATACATGGAAATATAACATGAATATATCCCATAATTTGTTAAAACTACCGGTAATAATGTTTTATTCTAGTTTGCTATAGGAAGGTTACTTCTTATGTTTGTGGATGTCAATATGTTTTGGTTTAATGTCTTAATTGCGATGATACCAAGGAATAATTATGTTAGTTTAACCGAAGTATGGGTAAAATTAGCTAACGTTAAAGAATAAGAGTGCGGTAATAAAATAAAACTAATTCTAGATAATTTGCAACAAATTAAGTTAAATTAGCTTAAAAATTTGTAATAATATCAAAACTAAACATACCAAATATTTGAGTGCTACCTAGGTTATACTTCAACTTAGTCCTTAAACCTTGTTTGTTAACATGGAATATTAGCAGGAGGAATTACCGTTGTGCTCATTTTCTGTCAATAATTATGAAAGCATAAAACATTATAACATCGCTGAGTATGAAGTGAAGACATAAAAATCAAGAATTTAAGTGGAATCATATGCTAAACCATGGGAATTCGACTAACTTTTATCCATTCGCATACTAAGAGGGCAACGTATTGATCAAGAACTATGCAGAAGTGAAAACTATAACATGCTCAAATATACATATTCAGACCTGACTCAATTACTAAAACAGTGTGAATGACTTCTGCAGGGCATAGGATCTCATCATTTGATATTCCAACATATCCATCTACAATTCAGAACACGAAATATAAGATTTCAGTCTGTGCAATTTAAATTTGGATATATGAAAAATCATAACTTAGTAAAAGTTGTTAAATTTATTCATGTGAAAACGATTAGCAAGAATCTAAAACTATCTAAAGCTTGGATTGCCGCCGATCAAAATCCGATGGGACCACAGACCAGGTAAAGTAGTGACAATAGCAGATTATATCAAAATCCGTAATTTGTTGAGAAATAAATAATGAAAAAGAATTATAGATTAGAAAAAATTGGGTGTAATATTATTTCTATATTTTAGTTTTATGTATAACATATTTTGCTGTCAATTTTCTTTTCAAAATTATTTCCATATCCATTTTTTTAATCATCATCTGTTATAATTGGGAATAAGTGTGGACAGAACTTAATTCAATCATCTATAAATCTATAGCAATATGTATTTGCAGACTTCACAACACATTGATCTTTTTCCTTTTAAAGAAAGAATAGTTTCCTTTAGAATTTTAGCACATTACATCTTTAGTTTAATTTTAGTGTAGTCAGTCAATGTCTACCTGCATATTACATAATTCATTCAATTTTTTTCCTTCCCCCCCAAAAAAAAAGTTTACTTTCAAAGCATGTTATAAATTCATTCATATCTACTGGTCAACTTTGTTATTAGAAATAAATGTAAACATTTCTAAGCATGTGTATCAAGATCTGCTTTATTATGATCATAAAGACATATTCATACTGATCATAAAGGCTTGATAAAAACTTAAATTGCATTCTTTCCCCATTGCAAGGTTTAAACGACCAAACGTATAAAGTTACAGCCGAAATTATAATGTAAGGCCAAATCTTTCAATTAACAGAAATATAATACCTAAACTCATATTGCAAAAGATGAAATCTGAATCCTTCAATGTTTTGAAAACCCTTTTAAGTCACTTTTATGTCAATATATAAAATGAAAAACATAAATCCAAAACGCAGTTTAAATTTGGATATATGAAAAATCATACCTTAGTAAAAGTAGTTAAATTGATTCATGTGAAAACGATTAGTCTTAAAAGCTGTATGCAAGAATCGAAAACTATCTAAAGCTTGGATTGCCGCCGATCAAAATCCGATGGGACCACAGACCAGGTAAAGTAGTGACAATAGCAGATTATATCAAAATCCATAATTTGTTGAGAAATAAATAATGAAAAAGAATTATAGATTAGAAAAAATTGACTGTAATATTATTTCTATATTTTAGTTTTATGTATAGCATATTTTGCTATCAATTTTCTTTTCAAAATTATTTCCATTTGAAATGTATCCATTTTTTTAATCATCATCTGTTATAATTGGGAATAAGTATGGACAGAACTTAATGGGGATTGTTAAAGGGACTCCACTTTTGGTTAAGGGGAGGACAAAATTTAAATTATTGTTCAATTGTTAAGGGGAGGGTCAAAAAAATTAGCCCTCCTTTAAACATTTAATTAAAAATTCCAATATTAACCCCATAATCTTATTTAATGTAAACTTTAAAAGCTAAACCCTAAATAATGAGCACAATTTAATGAAATAAAAAATAGGATATAGTTAACAAAATGGAGACATAAGAAAGTTGTGTGGATCAGAAGATATCAGATCAGGTAAGTTAATGAATATCATTTTAGAATTCGATGGTTCAATTTAAAATACTTAAATATTCATGAACAAATCTGATCGAATATGTATAATTGGAACACTAATTGAGATGCGGATGTTTTTGTGCCTTGGAAATGATAAGTAATTGTATTTGTGTGTATGCAAATCAGCGCGAAATATAAAAAGGACAATAGTGAATTGTATGTTGTGATAAAGGGTAGTTTAGTCCATGTTTTTTCTAAAATAAAAAAAACCAAACCCTCCCTTACCAAATTATTTTTAAAGTGGAGTCCTCTTAAAATTGTTCACCCCTTAACCAAAAGTGGAGTCCCTTTAACAATCCCCAACTTAATTCAATCATCTATAAATCTATAGCAATATGTATTTGCAGACTTCACAACACATTGATCTTTTTCCTTTTAAAGAATAGTTTCCTTTAGAATTTTAGCACATTACATCTTTAGTTTAATTTTAGTGTAGTCAGTCAATGTCTACCTGCATATTACATAATTCATTTAATTGTTTTTTCCTTCTCAAAAAAAAAAGTTTACTTTCAATCATGTTATAAATTCATTCATATCTACTGGTCAACTTTGTTATTCGAAATAAATGTAAACATTTCTAAGCATGTGTATCAAGATCTGCTTTATTATGATCATAAAGACATGTTCATACTGATCATAAAGGCTTGATAAAAACTTAAATTGCATTCTTTCTCCATTGCAAGGTTTAAACGACCAAATGTATAAATGTAAGGCCAAATATTTCAATTAACAGAAATATAATACCTAAACTCATATTGCAAAAGATGAAATCTGAATCCTTCAAGGTTTTGAAAACCCTTTTAAGTCCCTTTTATGTCAATTTATAAAATGAAAAACATAACTCCAAAATGGATTGCATATGCCAATTGATAAATCTACGTTTCTCCTTCGTTAAGAAAGAAGGCACTAACTTTTTAAATCAAAGATATGGAGAATATGTGTATCTTAGAATAGTCATCTAGTTTGGGAAGATGGATTTTTTTTAGAACTATGTTCTAGCTCATATTTCATTTTTCCTAATACTACTTCAAAATGATTTGAATACTTGTTGTGTATAGCCAACACTGAACAACCAGAAAACATTATGTTAATATAATTTACAGTATTATTATAGTTACTCACACCCAGCTGCTCCTGATAACAACATATTTTAGTTGAAAAATAATGTGTTCAAATGTATATAGCCATACAATGAATGTAATGCATACAACCCTCCTTAATTCATATGCACCAAATTTATTGTAAACCGGACTGCTAATAATAATCATGCAATGTTCATATGAGTGTATTTGAAATTATAAATTGTCTTTTATTGTTCAGCTAAAAAGCGAAGGTGTTTTTGGGATTCCTATTATGTCATCCAAAGGACAACTGAGAAGATGTTTAGTGAATTATTAAGAAACAGATATAACAACAGATCCTTATCAAGAAGCAATAATTAAGAAAAATTATATTTGACAGTTTTTAAGCTGGCTATGTAAATTAAATAGATAAATTCTAGTATACACAACGAAAATTTATACAAATTATGTATACTTTCGTCTTTATGTGCATTGTGCATATTACAAAACTATCCTCATTCAAATAAAACAAAATGCATGTCTCATTTCACTAACTCACTGTCATGCATTAATCTAAAAAATGAAGCTTATTCCTACATTTCCCAAAATCACTTCTGTAGATTCCAAAATTGGGAAAAACGCTTGAAGGAATTTTTTTGTGTGTGTGTGTGTGTGTGTATATATAATTGAATCAAATTTTGTGTTGAATTAAATGTTCAATGATGAAGATATGTTATGTCAAATTGAAGGGGTTATAATGTTTAATAATGGCCTATTATTTAAAAGCTTTTATTGAGCTAAAATGAAATAGAATGCTCTAACGAACAGTAAAATCTTTAAAAAGAAGTAAAGAAAATTTATGCTGATGCAAATTTTACATATACATAATATTATAAACCACTATTTTGATTATTTAGCCTATCGAGCTCGAGTGAAAGAGATGCTTTTATATATAAAAAAAACTTAAAAATCAATGGAAGAAATAATAAGATGTGGCGCTTATCTAAATTTAACATGTATAAAATGTAATAACCATCGCATTAAAATCTTAGAGCTTGAACTATTAAGAATATAACAATATATAGGTCAGTTACCAATAGTATCATCATGGAAAAATGAAACTTAGTTGATAAAGTTTGTGTTCAATATAATAAAATCATCTATCCTAAGTAAGGTGGTTGCATATGAGTTGCGACCGTGAATCATAAGATTTATCAATACATGAATGAATGTTTGTTCTATACTTTTTTGCCATTACATATTTATGTTTATTGTATTTTATACGTATTGTCAGTTTTTTAATAAAATTCTATTTATACGCTTTTAGATTTATCAATGCGAGTAGATTGGCTAAAATTTGATATCCATCCACTATTGTGAATATGGGAATCTAACATTAGTGGATGATTTTAAATACGAACAAAAACACGCTACTATGTATCAATACCCGACGATTGATCGACCTATATTTAGCTGTTACAATTCAGAGCGACAAAACATATTTTGGATCCATTATCCGACCTGACCACAAATCACTCCTATTCTAAACAGGATATGAAAAATATGTTTATTTGTTAAGCATGTAACTTACTGAGCTAGCAAAATTAAGTTGTTGTGATAGTGAAGGCCAAAGTTGATGCTTGAACCATAAGAATCTATTCTAGAGATTTCAATATTGTTATCATTAGGCCGAAGAAAGCTGCTTTTTTGTGTTAATTTCATGTGTTGAATCTTGTTTCTTTTACTAAAACTAAGAAAATGTTGCTTGATAGTTCGATAAGCTGGTAACGTAAAAAAGTAGTTTGAATGTTTGCATGTTTCAGTCCAAGTTAAACTGTGCATGTATATCCAAATCTTATATAAACTAATATTAAATAAATTAAATAGCTTATTATTATTTTTCGTTCATTAAAAATATTGGTATTAAAATAAGATTGTTCTTTCTCAAATCCAAATAAGCTTCTGAATACACAGTAAGAAACGTTTCAGCTCTTTTGATACATATTTTTAACACTGTTCATCTTCAATGAAATAATTGCTAAACTGGCAACGACTGCTTTTTGACCGAAACCTACAAAAAATTCTGGTAGGAGCAATAAATTTTTATTTCATAACAATCAAAAAGGTTTTGAGCTAGATTTGGCTCGAACTAAATATAAAAACAAATAAGCATGGCTATTCCATTTTTGCAGCATTCATAAGATTGGAAATTCAATGACTATGCACTTAGCGAACATATCAGGTTTTCAATGAATGTCATATTTGAATATCAAACGTGTTTTGTATGACTTGTAACTCCTACACATTCTTGAATATCATTTCACTTGTTATTGCACAAACATCATGCATATACAAAACATATTGAAAATACTAAGGTTGCTAATTCCTTAAAATGTGCACAGATCAAGATTAATAATATAGGCAAAACATTTTTGGTTAAATTTTTTTTGTACACAAACATACCCAAAAGTCGCTTCAACGGCAGGGAGATGATGTGAATCGGTAAGGCTGACAGTGTGCGTCTCCCCGTCTAGTCCAAAAGGGCATATAGGCGTCGTGTTTCTAACATCTAAAGTAGCTTCAGATCGAAACAAAAGAAGAAAACGATGAGGCTGATGGGATTCTAATAGTGATCTAGCGATGGAGTGGGCATAACCAAGGTTCTTTCTGTAAAAATTTCTCAAAAATGACGAAAAAGGAAAGAGACATGAACTGCGGAATGGGTGGAAGATAAGAGGACCGGAATTGCTTTAGCAAAAGAGACACTACAGATCAGAGGAAGTTATCAACTTGGAGTGAAGATCTCCTACAATCGAAAGAGGATGCAACAGGAATAGGCCGTGAATTTGAATGAGAAATCATCGATTTAGTTTTGAACCATTAGCTGTGAAATTGAATAGGAAATCATCGATTCAGTTTGGAACCATTAGATTAGGGCAATAATTCAGATTTGGGTGCAAACGGTAGAAATAAGGATGAACAAATAAGTTAAGCTAAAACAAAACATAAAATTAAAGTAAACAACGAAGCCTACGACTGTTCATTTCTAAATTATTTCAGAATTCTTGTGCATCCTCCAAATTGAACTCAGTAATTATAACATAGTATAGATATTCTTTCCCAATCCCAAATCCCTAACATGTCTACTGTAAAATGCATCAGTATCTTAGAGCATATAACAAATTTACTAATTGCCAAGATGTGGAATGAGGAATCGATCAATCAGCCATTAGAAAAATAATTCAAGCATTAAAGAAAATCAGAGATCTTACTGTGTCAAATCGATCGAGAGATTTGGATTCCAAATCGTGAAGCGTATTAGCAGCATTCGATTCGAAGATTGCCTGAAGATTAATGATTCGCTCGCTAGGAATTGAAGCACATAAAAAACCCTAGGGGACAGAGTTTTCGAGCATGACTGAAAGAATAGAAGACGACCGAATTTTTTCCAGAGAGCAAAATTTGTTTTGATACGGCTCAACGCCCTACCACATGAACTGATCCGAAGTATTAAAGATCAACGGTTAGATTTTGAAGATTGAGAAGGTGCAGATCGGTTGACGTGTAGTAAACGAAATTTAATACGGCTATGAGCTGTATCAAATTCAATACGGCTTAAAGCCGTATCAAATCTCCACATCCTGGTGTGCCAAATCGGCTGTTTTGGTGTAGTGAATTATTATCGTGGTGGTAAGATGTACCTGGAGCCTGGTCATTGGGGGAACCTCTCGATCAGGTCGCATATATTTTGATATACTTGTATAGTAGATATTTGAGGTTTTCAAATATGTTTTGGTTAGAGATCCCGAAGTGAAAACTAATTTGATATGAAAGTTAGATATGTAATTCCAAATGATATGACATAAGAAATCGGGAATAAAGTCCAAAGAAATAACTTCTGTAAAGTTAATTGGATTTTGAAATTTAAGTTTGGGGATTAAGCCTAAATGGATAGATTAAGGAAATGCATATTGTTTCATGCATTTTAGGCTTCAGAAGTCTATTTTTAGTAGTTGTGTGTGCACTGGTACTCATTTGGAGTAAACTCGTTCCGTGACATACAGCGTGGTCCCGAGATACCTTATTCAAAATAAGGCTAAGTATAAGATTAGTTAATAAAGTTTTCTCACACCAGTCTCATGACTGACTCGTAGTTTGTTTTCCCCTTGCAAACCGCGGGTGCCTACAATTTCCACACGGGCAGTCTATTAGTTTGTTTTTTAGTTATCGAGATTGGGTTCAAGCTTGAAGATTTAGTGTTATAGAGAGAGATGAAGTTTCATATGAAGGACATGCGTACTCTATTATCAATATATTATGTCAAGCCTACATGGTTGTAGTGGTATGTAAAATCAAATTTGTATTCAAAAATGTTTCCACGGCAATGATATATCCTTATTATATTTTATCTGTTCCGCTATGAGCTTTGTATTCCGCTGTGTTTTGCTGTAATAAACCATAACGAAACATACTTTTGCTTACCTTGAATCGACGTGGGTTCGGTTTTTGGTCGGTTTGAAGTGAGTGGAAGTGCGGGTCGTCACACTATTATTGAAATAATCCCCTTCACTATAAAGTTAGTAAATTTACAACTTTGTTATGATAAATTGTCATATAATTATTTCAATTAGGTAGTTTGAACACGGGTGTTTGTCATAATTGGTTAAATTTTATCTATATTTAAAATAAATTTATGCTTAAATAAAAAAATAGAAATAAACTATCAACATGGCTTTTATGGTCTTCGGTTTTCACAACTATGCTTCTAAGTAATTGAACTAGTTGCAAGACATTCTTAATCATTTCTGTTTGTTGTTGTAGTACGGTTGGTGTTCTTTGTAAATCAATTTGAAATGTATTATTTGATTTTAATCATGCTGATCTACAAGTATTATTTGATCTTATCGTCAAAGTAGATTTTTTTTTTCAAATTCGCTTTTTTATGTTGTGGGAGAGTCAGTTATAATCTAGGTAATTGTAATGTTACGTAGTTGATCTATGAGTTGGTATGATTTGATGCCAACTTGATGGTGAGAATGCTTGTAAGTTGTAATAAAGTATGCGTATGAATGTGTAGTCTATATTGTAATGTTTTAAAATATTAACTTTTAAGCAGTTGCTAAAAATGAAATTATGTTATGTGACTTGCATGTATTTGAATTTAAATGATTTTTCGAACCAATTTGTTAATGCATCCGCAATATACGTTTGGATTTCATCTTTGGGTTTATAAATGTTACTTGGTTGGATTCACTAATTTGTTTATATTTTGGATTATGTGTTTTTATCTGTTTTTTTTTTTGGGCCACAAAACTTGATTATAAAACTTTATTATATTCATCAAAAATAAAAATGCGAACAAACAAGAAGTGATTAAATTTTGAAGAAAATAAAGTTTAGTTACTTGGCATTTCCATGACCGGATGCAGGGGCCTCGAGCACGAAGAAGGCGGGTTCGATGAAGACCCAATTTGGTATTTCCCTTCTTTTAAGCTTTCAACAGTGGGAAACAAAGCATTATGCCTTGTCATTAGTCCTAAGAGCATACCCAGCAGTGGCAAAGGGGAGAAAAAAGTGGAGAATCGCCGCTTATTTCACTATAAGAAAAACTGCATATAGCAGCGGAAGTATCCGCTTCTAATCCGTCGCTTAACAGGCCTTAGCGACGGATTTCCTACATAATGGTGTGGTCGGTAAAAACCATGACGGTATCTATGTCAAATTTTTGCGACGGAATTTAGCATGTGTTTACCGACAGTTTTCCATCATTTTACTAATTATATAATAAAAATTTAATTTTATTTGTTAATTTAATTTTGATTTATTTATCGACTATTTACTGACGGATAAGTAATTTATAATAAATTATTATTTATAAAAGGCGTTGGTAAATCCTTACTAATTGCCAAGGGATTAGCGACAAATTTTAATTTATGTAAATATTTAATATAGCATCATATGTTAGTAATTTGTCGTTATTCCCCTTCTAATATGCATATATATATATATACACACACACACACACATTCATATATATATATATATATATATATATATATATATATATATATATATATATATACACACACACACATAAATACATACATGTATATTTATCGAGCTATATCAATAAACTATGAACACTGAGATAAATAGCATATCCAAAAATACAAAGATAAATTTCCAGTAATAATTTATTTCTTCGCTCGGTACATTCAACTTTGATAACTACATATTGTCTTGAACTTCTTAATACATCGAAGCATACACGAATAATATACATTTAAGCAAAAGTAATTTGATCAGTAATCACCTAACATTACAACCATCCAAAGATGTTCTTTGACTCAAGATCCTGCTTCTGTGGTCTATCTCTGGAACTACAAATGAAAGAAGATGAATTAATTATTGCCATTTTCTTTAGGGATAGGTCCACGATACTATAGAACAGCCTTAAGGCACTTCACCGTATATAAGTATCCGAACAAAAGCAATGAAAACAAAAGTCAAATAAGAAGAACAATAGTGCACCAAAGAGGGAAGCATAAAAAAAAGTGTTCAAATAGGAAGAACAATAATATAGTACCCGAAACATAG
Source organism: Allium sativum (assembly GCA_030737875.1). NCBI lineage: Eukaryota > Viridiplantae > Streptophyta > Magnoliopsida > Asparagales > Amaryllidaceae > Allium > Allium sativum. Next base: position 844,340,146 of record CM060926.1, read on the forward strand.
GAGATTAGAAGGTTCAAAACTTCCACTCAAATGAAGTATAGAGAATGTCCCACATGTACTAATCAAACTTGACAACAAATGAAGGATTAATTGCAAAACAATAAAGATTTCCTACAAATGAAGGATTAATTGCAAAACAATAAAGATTTCTGTATAAGATATACCTTGGGAGATAAACTAACTTCGGCTCATAGTCCAATGGAGTCGCCTTCTCTTCTTGTTCCCGTTGAGGAATTATTACAGAAGATCCGAACTGAAAAACACACGGAAGCTGCATATTACAAAACAACTGTGTCATGATAACTTGTCTATTAACCACTTAACTGAATAATTCTCACGTCTTAATGACTGTTACTGTAATTTTTATGATGCTTATTTCATATTGTTGCTTTAACCTTCAAAAAAATAAAATAGAAATAAATAACAAGATATTCAGTCATAATTAACACAACTGTGGTGTAGTGGATTTCAGTCATAAATCATTTGATGTGGATTTGCATCCTTGCTACAAATCATTTTATATTTGGATGCACACAACTTTGCCACTTTGAGGCAATGAATTGTTTTCAATACCATTCGAGATCAGCTACTCAATTCACCATTTAAACTCTACATCTAATTCAACAATTCTAATTACAAATGTTAGGAAACGTATCATTGTCATTCAATTAAATTTTAAACAACAACCATTTCACAATCCAAGTCAAGCAAAACACAACTTAAGAAATTCAAGAAAAAACTTATCAGTGAGGGGATACTTAGGCAAAGTAAGAAAGATTTTGTGATCAACTAAATTTTATTGGTTATAGAGGTACCAAGAGAGAGTATGAGTTAACATTGTTGAACGGACTTAATGAGGAATACGAGTCAGTTGTTTTAGTTTTATCATCAACGTGTATTCTTTCCCACGGTACAATTTATGCATTCAACTTAACTTTCATATAAAGGTGGAACTGAATAGAGGAAGCCATTGGAATCAGAGTTTTCAGTTAATTTCGCAACAACTAATAAAAGAAAAAAGTCAAGGATGGTTATTTAGAATCAGAGTTTTAATTTTATAAAAAGTTATTTAGCACATTTATTCCACAAACGAATTCATTTAAACATTCACTAAACAAGATTCACATCTCTAAATGTTCAAGCTCGAACCAGTATTATATATTTAACATAATTTATAGCATTTTTTTGGCAAAATAAAATTAATATTTGCAAGCAGGAAACCAAACTGTTATACTGACAATCACTTCACAGTTCACAGTGACTTACCAGCCAAACATGTTTGCTACATTACACAATATTTAACATGTTATGAATCAAAATACATTAAGAGCGATTCAAACACTTACTCCTTTTCGCCTAGCTTTACTTCAGTTACACCATAATCAGGCAAAGGAACAACAGGGCCATTGCCAAGCACCACAAAGTTGCATAACCAAACTGTTGCGAATTGAAAGTCACTAACTAGATCTTCGTTCTGGATCTAGAATTACTGATTCTATCTGAAAGTCTCGAATTATTTTGAGGTGGATTGAATCTGAAATTGCGATGGAAAAAGGAGAAATAGGGTAAAGGATTTGCGATGGAGAAAGGAGATATAAAGGAATAGCGTTGAGATGCGTTGAACTGGAGGAAGAATAATGAACAGTTGAGGAGGTATTTGATTTTTCTTGAGAAGAGGAATCGTGTTTTGTAGGGAGAGAAAATAAAAAGCGGCCAGGTGGGCTGAAATCATGGAGGGAAACCAATTAGAATTGGAGCCAAATATTGGAAAAATATAATTTTTAACAAACTTTCATTATTTGTTACCATAACATATTTTATAAGATATTTACAAAAGAAACCTTCAAATACATAAGGAAGTGATAATTTGTATCTTAATGCTTACTATTTTTTTAAACTTGTTTTTTTAAACGTTTTGGAATTTTATGAAATTTTAAAAATAATTATTAAATATTAAAAATTGTCTTAAATATAAATTATTATTTCTTAAATATATAGTAGTAATTTTCAAATATCATATAATAAATAACGATTGTTAAACATTAATTACCAATTATTATAGCAATTTTTTAATAATTATTAAATATTATAAAAATAGTAATTATTTATGAATTTGTATATTAATTATTATTTATTACTTCTAAACAATTATTAGTAGGAACCAATGTTTCTTACAAGCTTTTGAATAACTATTAAAAGGTTAATGGATATTTATAGGAACAAATGTTGTCAAAACTTGCTGCTTTACTGTGTTATATGAAAATGTTATAACCATTTATATTTTACAACTTTCTAAAACGTTTTGAAAATATAAGTTTTTTAAACATTTTTATCCAAAACATTGTAAAATTACATCTTTTACAACGTTTTGTTATCAATCATTGTTAGAAAACGTTGTAAAAAGGTGATTTTGTTGTAGCGACTATAAATTTTATAGATTAAAGTTTACCAATAATATCTATAAACAATGACATACCATCAAGTTTATTTCCAATATAACTAGTTAAATCAGAACTTATATTTGTGTAAAAGAACTGTACATATATGGAGACTAAACGAATAACAATTTACATTAATCAGAACTTATATTTATGTTCTATATGTTTTAGATGTCGTTAGAAGGCTCAAAATAATACGTTTTCCCATTTATGTTAAACATTAATTACCAATTTTATAGCAATTTTTTAATAATTATTATATATTATTAAAATAGTAATTATTTATTAATTTGTATATTAATTATTAGTTATTACTTCTAAACAATTATAGTAGGAACCAATGTTTTTTACAAGCTTTTGAATAGCTATTAAAAGGTTAATGGATATTTATAGGAACAAATGTTGTCAAAACTTGCTGCTTTACTGTGTTATATGAAAATGTTATGAACGTTTATTATAAACGTTTCTAAAATGTTTTGAAAATACAACTTTTTAAAACATTTTTATCCAAAACATTGTAAAATTACATCTTTTACAACGTTTTGTTATCAATCATTGTAAGAAAACGTTGTAAAAAGGTGATTTTATTGTAGCGACAATAAATTTTATAGATTAAAGTTTACCAATAATGTCTATAAACGATGACGTACCATCAAGTTTATTTCCAATATAACCAGTTAAATCAGAACTTATATTTGTGTAAAAGAACTGTACATATATGGAGACTAAATGAATAACAATTTACACTAATCAGAACTTATATTTATGTTCTATATGTTTTAGATGTCGTTAGAAGGCTCAAAATAATACGTTTTCCCATTTATGTTAAACATTAATTACCAATTATTATAGCAATTTTTTTAATAATTATTAAATATTATAAAAATAGTAATTATTTATTAATTTGTATATTAATTATTAGTTATTACTTCTAAACAATTATAGTAGGAACCAATGTTTTTTACAAGCTTTTGAATAGCTATTAAAAGGTTGATGGATATTTATAGGAACAAATGTTGTCAAAACTTGCTGCTTTACTGTGTTATATGAAAATGTTATAAACGTTTATATTTTACAACATTTCTAAAATGTTTTGAAAATATAAGTTTTTTTAAACATTTTTATCCAAAACATTGTAAAATTACATCTTTTACAACGTTTGGTTATCAATCATTGTAAGAAAACGTTGTAAAAAAGTGATTTTGTTGTAGCAACAATAAATTTTATAGATTAAAGTTTACCAATAATGTCTATAAACGATGATATACCATCAATTTTATCTCCAATATAACCAGTTAAATCAGAATTTATATTTGTGTAAAAAAATTGTACATATATGGAGACTAAACGAATAACAATTTACATTAATCAGAACTTATATTTATGTTCTATATGTTTTAGATGTCGTTAGAAGGCCCAAAATAATACGTTTTCCCATTTATAAAAAAACAGCCGTTTGGATCTGTTACTATGAACGCGATAGACGCTAGATTCTTTTCTACCTCTACACATGGAATACACCACTTGAACAAAATAAATACATGATTTCAATATTTTAATATTAATTTAAATTAGATTTTGATTTTAATATCAATAATCGGTTATAAAAAATATTTTTGTTCCAACTGGCAAGAAAATGAAGTTTGTTAAAAGTTTGTTTATTGCAACTAGCGGAAACTCACTGTCGTTAAAAATGTGTATGTTACAACTTTATATTTATTTCAAAATATGAAAACTTCAAAAGTTTATGTTTAAACTTTATATTTATTTTAGAAAATATGAAATTTTTATTTTTTTTTAATTGATACGTATTAAACATAATTATCAATTATAATTATTGAATTTTAGATACTTGATAATATATTTTACTTGTTAATTATTAAAATTACTTATTAATCATTGATTATCATAGATTACTTATTAATATATATTATTCATTATTATTGTTTCTTAATTATTTAGTAATTATTAATTAATTAATTCTAACTATTGAACTTTATTTACTATTAATAGTAATTTCATATTTTTCGTTATTAGTATATTGTTATTAACGTTAATTATTTAAAATATATTTTTACTTATCAATAACTTAGCAAAAACATAAAAGTAAAATATTTTATAAAGAATAAGCATACCAATCCCTTGCAAATCCCTTCAAAATCTGCTGCAAAATAGCTTCAAAAAATACACAATGATAAACTGTCACAAATTGCAACGGAAATCAGCAACAAAAAAATGAAGACGTTAAACCATTGCAATTTGCTACGGTTTCGCGATAGAAAAAGAACTCGACGGTAATATTTTGAAATAAGTTGAAATAAAAATTCCTAGATAATATCCCTTACTGACTCCACGAAAATCCATCGCTAATTTGCGACGGAACTTTCCGCTGCTAAATATGTGTCGCTATTTTCGGTTTTTATTGTAGTGTTTTGATCTCATCGCATCGCAGCAGTGCGTACTCAAGTGTGAGGAACGACGGAAAGTGAGAGTTTTCCACGCTTTTTTTTTAGTGAGGATCCATAAACGGTAAACTAAAAGCCGTTTAGGGACCCGTAGACCAAAAAAATAGGGAAATCATCACTGAACGGGTAAATGTTCCCCGTTTAGCTTTTTTTTTCCCCTTTTCCCCACTTTTACTGCTGGATGGATCAGAATTTTTCGCGCTTCTCCAAATCCACTTACTGTTGTAAGTGCCCTAAATGAGATAGAACCAGTCACTATGGAGGCATCTGAACTCCTTCCCGCATCAACCCGGCTTTGATTTGCAAAAAGAGAAAGCGCCATCTTGATAATAGTCATCGAAGGGCATTTCTAGTATTTCAATGTGGGGCAGGTCTTTCAATGCTAGTGAATCGGCTATAGGGTAGTACACGAGGATGAAGATACCTACAACCATAGTTGTGAAGACCGAACCGTACGTCAAACCGTGGTAGTGAAAGGTCCAAGGTTTTCGTGGTTCAACCGGTTAGACCGTTATAACCGCGCTGATAGTTTATGTCTATTTTTCTGATTTAAACATAAAGTTATTTTAAATACAGATAAAATTTAATTAATTATGACAAACAACCGTATCCAAACTACCTAATTGAAATAAATGTATAACAACTTATCATAACAAAGTTGTAAATTTACTAATTTTTCATTGTGAAAAAAGGATTAGTTCAATTATAGATCGTAAAATGTACATAAAAATGAACTATATCATTCAAAACTCAATGATAATGACTATGAAATTATTTGTTATAGTAAAAAATAAAGAGTGAAACAATTATTTTTTTCACAAAGTTGAAGAACCGTAAAGTTCAAAGAGGTCCGATCAGAGGTTTTATAGGGTTTTGAGGTTAAACCGCGGGTCTGTGAACACGCAAGGTTATTTCATTTTCAGAGCCGTGACGCTCCAAGGTCGGAGGTTAACCGTGGTCGAACCGAGGTTGGGTTGGGTCTTTAAAACACTGCCTACAACTGCACTGAAGAACAAAGTGCAAAATGCAAGAAACATGATCGCTTCTTATGCTGAAGTCTCTGGATGCAAAAACACCGGTAGTGCAAGTAGTGATATTCTGAATGGATGAACTACGAATGTTGTTGGTATTAGCCAGTATACACGCTTTTTAAAACCCTTGTTAATGGCTAAAGATAGCAGTTTTCTTCCAATGTAGATAGCATGTAGGATGATGATAAGGTAGAATAAGGAAAGAATGCTCGTGCCAAACAAGGGAAGGGGTGAGTGCAAATGATTCTTTCGTCAATTGTAGAGGAAGTGTTGATGAAGTACTTGGCCATCTTCCTGTTGCAATTTGTTTTATCATTAAATTTAAGTACCGCGATAATAGGTCCAAGTTGCCATATGAGAGTCGGAAGAGTGAAAAAGATGGTGTAGGAGATGACTTTTGTGTTCCATTCCTTGCTTAAGGTGCCCAACTCGGTTTTTTGCAACGATGCATGAAGGAGAAATATGAGGGTTAGGGACATCTTGGGCTCTGAAAACCCAAAATTGGAGAGTATGTAAAACTTGCAGACGTCTTTCTGCCATGCTACGCTAGCGTAGAGCTATAGCTTCTTTTTTAGCCAGGTTAGTCAAAGGATTAGTTGAAGGATTTCCCATAACCCCCACCAAATAGAAATGAGGACTAGAGTGATGCGGGTGAGCCAAGGGCCGTTAAAGTAAAGAAGGGGGAGAGAATCATGTTTTAGGGTTCTTATCTGGAAGCAGTGAGATCGGTAGATGTAGAAGAGGCCTAGAAGAGAGAGAAGAGCGACCAGAGCAACAATGGTTAGCACACCGAAAGCATCGGCTAAAGCTCTGGTCAGATGCGTGAACTGTTTCACTGCTTCCACACATGCTCTCCATAAACATGGAAACAAAGAGCGACTACACGAGTCCAAGTACACAACTTACCCACCTTTAGTGCTTTTAAGATTACCATTGGATTGATAGGTGTCTAAAGTAGATGCTGTGATGAATCATACAGTGTCAATCATGAATCAGTCTTTGCTTGATGGTATGCTCTCAGGAACGTCCAGCATTCGAGTGACACCCTAATCTGAGTACAACCAGTCTCAGTCGAAATCTCTACGAAAGGAGAACACGGATCCGAGGGCGAAAGCAGAATAGTGAAAGAGCCGAATGTAGAAATAAGGAAAGTATATTTTGGATTATGTAAATTACTTTAGATGTATGAGCTTTAATGTAAATTTTATGAGCGAGCCGTGAAATTATATATATATATATATATATATATATATATATATATATATATATATATATATATATATATATTAGGTATTTATAGGGTTGTTTTGGTAATGGTAAATTTACCATTATCATTATCATTCCAGTACCAAACCAGTGGTAACCAATATGGAGAAGAGGCCTAGAAGGGAGAGAAGAGCGACCACAGTAGCAACAGTCAACAGTCACCGAAAGCATCGGCTAAAGATCTGATCAGGTGCATGAGCTGTTTCACTGATTCCACACATGCTCTCTACAAACATGGAAACAAAGAGGGACTACACGAGTCCAAGTACACAGCTTACCCACCTTTAAAGCTTTTTAAGATTACTATTGGATTGATATGTGTCTGATGTAGATGCTACGATGAATCATACAGTGTCAAGTGTCAACCATGAATCAGTCTTTGCTTGAAGGTATGCTCTCAGGAATGTCCAACATTCGAGTGACACCCTAATTTGAGTACAACCAGTGTCAATCGAAATTTCTATGAAAGAAGAACTCGGGATCCGAGAGCAAAAGCTAAACAATGAAAGATCATGTAGAAATGAGTAAAGTATATTTTGGATTATGTAATTACTTTAGATGTTTGAACTTTATTGTTCATTTTTTGAGCGAGCGGTGAAAGATTTGTAGAAATATATATAGTATTAGTATGTATCCGAATGTAACAAAGGGTGAAACATTTAATAGAATAATTGTAAAGTAATTGGTTATAAGGTTTTGAAAATAAAATGTACAAAGTACAAACTTGAGAAAATAAAAAATAGAACTACTTATAGAATTAATAGCTAAGTTTTAAATTCTTCTGTTGTACGAATATTTAATTAGCTTATCGATTAGCTTTCCATTTATTTCACATCTCCCACCCCTTTTCATCATTCCTTGCCATGTAATGGTATCGTAATTTGTGTTCTGTATATTTGATAATAGTTTGTGTATTTTTATTTCATTATAGTTTGCAGTGGCATCTTTAGTAGTTCACATTACGGACATAAACCGAGTGCAGTTGTTGATTACATCCGTATTACATCCGTATATTAAGCTGGATATTATATACTGGATTTAGAATTCGTAATTGGTTCTAGATGCTCAATGCTCATTTATTGGACATTCAAACCTAGATGCTCATTTGATGTATAGATGCTCAAGGTTGAGTATCATAAAATGAGTGTCTGATTCAATATTAAACAATATCTCTCTAAAGGTTCCGGAGCATCCCTTTTTGGGGCCTTTCTTAGGTGATTAAGGTTAAATGTCCAAAAAAAATGGGTTTTGTTGTTTAAAAATGGATTTCTCATTAAATCTAGGATTTTCTCTCTTTTCTTTATTTCTAGGTTTTCCCTCTTTTCTTTATTTTACCTACATATTTAAAAAAAAAAATGATTCATTTTTTTGCACCTATTTACACATTCTCATTATTTAAATATATACTTTAACTGTTAAGTCCTAATATTTTATATTTAAGTCATTGATAGATACATAATTTTTTACCGATGTTAATTCTAATCTAATGATTTCTGTTCAGTCAGTTACCTTCTCGCTAAGCGTGCTGTTTTCATTGTCCGATGCATATCACTTTTGTAAAGATAATTGATTTGCGACTTTGTATTATCGAGCTGAGCTAAATAAGAATAGTTAAACTGCGTAGTGTGACGTGTTTGTACTTGGATTAATTGTTGTCTTTCCGTACTCCGCCTTGTTGAGTTTATTAGAACAGATGTACATGGATGTTATGAGTTATCTGATGCTCCAATTCATTAGAGCATTATTTAGAGCTTTCCAATGTTTTTTAACTAATGAAAGCTAATCCCGTGTAGACGATGGTTGGTTGGCTAATTTTTCTCGGGAGTGAGAAGGCATTTGGAAGCTATATAGTCTTCCAAATCATTGAACTAGTTGCAGAGACATGAAGTATGTGTATGAACGTGTAGTTTATATTGTAATGTTCTAAAATATATACTTTTAAGCGGTTGCTAAAAACAATATTATGTTATGTGGTTTGCATGTATTTGTGTTTAAATGATTTTTCGAACCAATCTGTTAATGCATCCGCAATATACGTTTGAATTTCATTCTTTGGGTTTATTAATGTTACTTGGTTGGATTCACTAATTTCATAATTTTTTTAGGCCACAAAAGTTGATTGTATTCGTCAACAATAAAAAATGTGAACAAACAAGAGGTAAATAAATTTCGAAAATATTCCATGAGCAGATGCTGGGGCGTTGAGTACGAAGAAGGCTAGCTCGATGAAGACCCAATTTGGTATTTCCCTTCTTTTAAGCTTTCTGCAGTAGGCAACAAAAGCATCATCCCTTATCATTAGTCCTTGATGAGATAGAACCACTCACTGTGGAGGCATCTGAACTCCTTCATGCATCAACCTGGCTTTGATTTGCAACAAGAGAAAGCAGTATCTTGATAATAATCATCGAAGGGCATTTTCGGTATTTCATTGTGGGGCAGGTCTCTTTCAATGCTAGTGAATCGACTACAGGGTAGTACATGCAAAGGTGGACTTGGGGTAAGGCAACCGCCTAGGGCTTCGGACCTTATACTGCATGTACTTAGACATGTTCTAATAGCTTGGAGCCAAGGCCAACCATGAACTGTTGGAGGCCAAAGGCCAAACTGGAAGAAAGAAAAACAGTATGGAGGCTCTAAGAAGTAGGAATAATATGTGAGCTAAAAAATGCTTTTGTTGCTACTTGAGCTGCACATATTAAAATACTCAAGTTGAGACACCCTCCTGGGCTGAGGCCCTAGGCGGTTGCCTAGTAGGCCTAGGCCTAGGGCCGGGCCTGCTTGGAACCTTTGATATTTGAATTTGTTTAGAGTCTCCAACAAATTTTTATGTTTCAGGGCCGGCTCTGCAGTACATGAGGATGAAGATACCCACAGCAGCAGTGAAGAACAAAGTGCAAAATGCAAATTATTGCTTTGTATGTTGAAGTCTCTGGATGCAAAAACACGGTTGTGTAAGTAGTGATATTCTGAATGGATGAACTACAAATATTGTTGATATTATCCAGTAGACACGCTTTTTTAAAACCCTTGTTGATGGGCCCCTAAGGTGGCAGTTTTCTTCCAATGTAGACAGCATATATATAGGGTGATGATAAGGTAGAATAAGGCAAGAATGCTCATGTCAGACAACGGAAGGGATGAGTGCAGATGATTCTTTCGTCAATTGTAGAGGAAGGGTGGATGAAGTACTTGGCCATCTTCCTATTGCTGCTTGTTCTATCATAAAATTTAGGTTCCTTGAAAATAAGTCCAAGTTGTCATATGAGAGTCGGGAGAGTGAAAAAGATAGTGTAGGAGATGACTTACGCGTTCCGTTTCTTACTTTAGGTGCCCAACTCGGTTTTTTGCAAGGATGCATGAAGGAGAAATATGAGGGTTAGGGACATCTTAGGCTCTGAAAACCCAAAATTGGCGAGTAGGTAAAAGTTGCAGATGTCTTTCTGCCATGCTACGCTAGAGTAGAGCTTTAGCTTCTTTTTTAGTCAGGTTAGTCATTTCCCATAAACACCACCGAATAGAAATGAGGACTAGAGTGATATGGGTGAGCCAAGGGCCGTCAAAGTAAAGAAGGGGGAGAAAACCACGTCTTAGGATTCTTTGTTAGAAAATAATTCGCTACGGATCTGATTATAACCATATTGAATCATTCGAGAATAAACAGAATAAGATCAAAGAGATCAGCAAAAGTCATACCTGAATCCATCGATGTTTGCTGATACGTAGAATTAGGTTGAGTTTTGATCTTCCAAATTGACACAAGCTCAGATCTATAAATATGTCTTTATAGAAGAGGTAAGAGAACACTATGATAATGTGTAACTCGGGAACCATAACCCTATATATATATATATATATATATATATATAGTAGTGTAATGTTTTTAGTTCAGCTCTTCAACAAACAAAAATTATCACTCCAGTATCCACACATTATTATATTCCATGATAATTATACCCTAAAAGTCCTCGGATATTTATTTCAAACTAGATCACGTATTCGGACTTAGTCATAAGATAGCCAATACATTAGCATATGTGGCCCCAACAAGTTGAATATTTCCAACAATCTCCCCCTGGGCCACATATGTAACTTTATAAATGTTTTTACTTTATGAGCTCTCAAATAGCTATCTTAATAATAAGGTATATCCAAAACAATCTCGTCTATTGATTGTGTTAATATAGAACCAAAGCGGCTTTCGTCACTATCATTGTAACTAAACCAATCAATGATCACATATACTAACATAACCAAATGACATAGATCAATCATGTATGTGTAGCATGGAAATTACATGAAATGTGATCTTTGCATGCCTATTTCCAACTGGTTCAACTTTACTTTATTGATATCAAAATGTTCAATATATATGAACAAATGGAGTGCAAAAGAAAAATGACTTTATTTCTTTATTTTTTATCAGAAAAATAAAAACTAAATATGTCCATAACCAAATTATAGAGCAACGTCATAAAAACTAACTTATTACAAACTCCCCCTGAACCAAAATATCCTTAAATAAAAGATACACCCATTTTAGCAACATGCTCACGGAAGACCTTGGGTAGTAATCTTTTTGTAAGCGGATCCGCCAACATGGAATTTGTCCCAATATGCTCTATGGATATCAAACCATTCTGCACTCTCTCCTTCACAACGAGAAACTTGATGTCAATATAATTTGACTTGCTTGAGCTTCTGTTGTTGTTGGAATATAATTCTGCTGATTTGTTGTCACAATATAACTTTAATAGTCTTTCAGTACTATCGATAATGCGCAGCCTAATGACAAAATTTCGCAGCCATTTCCCATGATTAGATGCCTCATAACAAGCCACAAACTTTGCTTCCATGGTGGAAGAAGCTATGAGTTATTGCTTAACACTCTTCCATGATATAGCTCCCCCACTTAGTAGAAATATATATCCTGAAGTGGATTTTCTACTATCTGGGCATCAAGCACAGTCAGAATCAGAATACCCAATGATCTCCAACTGATATGATCTTCTATATGTAAGCATATAGTCCTTTGTTCTCTTAAGATACCTCATAACCCTTTTTGCTGCTTTCCAGTAATCCATTCCAGGATTACTAAGATATCTACCCAACACTCCTACGATGTACGCAATATCTGGAGGCGTACACACTTGAGCATACATCAAACTCCCTACGATAGATGCATGAGGAATTTTCTGCATTTCCTTAACTTCAAGGATGTTATTAGGGCATTGTTTGAGACAAAATCTATCTCCTTTAGCGATAGGGGTATCTCCTACTTTGCAATCTTGCATTCCAAACCTTTCAAGCACCTTTTCTATATGGCTCTTTTGTGATAATCCAAGAATACCACGTGAACGGTCACGGTGTATTTGGATTCCTAATACAAAAGAAGCTTCACCAAGATCTTTCAATTCAAAGTTGTTTGAAAGAAATCTCTTGGTTTCATGCAATGTATGCAAGTCATTGCTGGCTAGCAATATGTCATCAACATATAAAATCAAGAATGCAAATTTACTCCCATAGAACTTGTGATACACACAGTTGTCAATAATGTTTGCCTCGAAACCAAATGAGGTAATTACATTATGAAATTTGTAATACCACTGACGAGATGCCTGTTTGAGTCCATAAATGGATTTCTTTAATTTACAAACCATATTCTTTGGATCTCCGACCACAAAGTTTTCTAGTTGCACCATATAAATTGTTTCCTCATTGTCTCCATTGAGAAAGCAGTCTTAACATCCATTTGATGTAACTCAAGGTCAAAATGTGCAACAAGCGCCAAAATAATTCTAAAAGAGTCTTTCGATGAAAATGGAGAGAAAGTCTCTTTAAAATCGATGCCTTACTTTTGAGTAAAACCTTTTGCTACAAGACGTGCCTTATACCTTTCCACTTTACCTTCTGCATCCCTTTTGGTTTTAAATATCCATTTACAACCAATGGGTTTTGCACCTTTACGCAAAGAGACTAGGTCCCAAACTTTATCGTCTTGCATGGATTTATACTCTTCATTCATAGCCTCAATCCACTTTTCAGAATTAATATCTTGCATGGCTTGGTGTAAGTTGATAGGATCACCTTCCAACAATCCATTATGTTCCTCTATTTCTTGAAGAAATACCACATAATCATCCGAAATGGCACTTCTTCTATCTCTCATGGATCTTCTTAATGGTAATTCTTGTTGAGGTTGTTGAGTTTGTTCTTGTAGAACATTGTCCTCAACTTGAAAGGGATTTTCTTCAACATTGTCTCGTTGAGGTTCCATATTTACTTCTTGATCAATGACAGGCATGATAACCGTCATATCATCTGAAGAAGTAACCTTAGTGGAAATCACAGATGATGATTTCTCCTCAAAAGCAATGTTTCTTACTTTATTTCTCCCCCCAAACTCTACATCCTCAAAAAATGTTGCAGTTCGCGTCTCAAAAAATTTCTTAGTGTGGGATCATAAAATTTATAGACCCTAGATCACTCAAAAAAACAAATAAAGTAGCTGCTCACTGTTTTAGAGTCCAATTTTCTTTCATTGGGCCTATAAGGCCTTGCTTCAGCTAGACATCCCTAAATATGAAAATGCTTTACAGTGGGTTGTTTTCCTGTCCAAAGCTCATAAGGTGTTTTGGCAGCTGCTTTAGTGGGTACCCTATTAAGGATATAAACTGTTGTGTTTAATGCCTCTCCCCAGAGTGATTTTGGTAAGGTAGAATGACAAATCATACTCCTTACCATATCTCTAAGGGTTCGGTTTCGTCTCTCAGTAGCACCGTTCATGCTAGGTGAACCTGGCATAGTGTATTGCGGGACTATTCCGTATTCCTCTAGGAAGTGGGCAAACGGTCCTTGACATTGTTCACTTGATCTGTCAGATTTACCGTAATATCACCGCCACGGTCAGATCTGACAGTTTTTATTCTTTTGTTAAGTTGGTTCTCAACCTCTAACTTAAATTTCTTGAACATGTCCAAGGATTCCGATTTATCATGTATAAGATATAGGCAGCCATATCTTGAATAGTCGTCTATGAATGTGGTAAAATAGTGTTGACCATTCCATGATGCCTCAGGAAATGGCCCACAAATGTCTGTATGTATCAATTCTAAGATGTCAGTTGCTCTATTGGCACCTATTTTCTTATGTTTGGTCTATTTTCCCTTGATACACTCTATACAAACATCAAAGTCTGAAAAATCAAGGGATTGCAAAATGCCATTTGACACAAGCCTTTGAATTCTAGCTTTAGATATATGACCTAAGCACACGCTTGTGCCATAATGCGGCTGAGTTTTCTTTATTAGCTTTCCTTTTAGTACCATGTAATTCCACATGCAAGGCTTCATTATAAGATGTATTAACATCAAGCATATATAAGTCATCACAAACATTAAGAGAACCAGTTCCAACAAGAGTTGAATTTATTGATAAACTAAAAATACCATTCCCAAATGAAAAAGAATAAACAGGTTTATCCAATTTAGAAATAGAAACCAAATTCCGTCTAAATGACGGTATTACAAAAGTATCAAATAAATCCAAATAAAACTGAGTTCCTAATAATAACTTAAAATCCCCAATAGCCTGCACTTGAACCAATTTTCCATCACCCACATAGATGTATCTTTCAGCATCAGTTGGATTTCGGTAGCTCAAGCAACCCTGCATAGAAACACTTATGTGAGTAGAGGCACCAAAATCTATCCACCAAGTGATTTTAGGTACTATAGCTAAATTTACTTTAGAACAGACCAAAGCAAAAGACATACCTTTCTTGACACGCCAAGCGTGATATTTGGTACAATCTTTCTTTAAATGTCCCGCCTTTTTACAAAAGAAACAACCATCAGTTTCCTTTTGTTCTTTCTTTTCTGTCGAACCCTTAGCAGCTTCATTATCCTTCTTTCTCTTTTTGTCCTTTCCCTTAGGGGCAGAGGCCAAATGAGCACTTTCAGTCTTATCATGCTTCAACCTCTCTTCTTCTTGTACACAGTATGAAATGAGCTCATTAAGAGTCCATTTCTCCTTCTGACAGTTATAACTGATTTTGAACTGGTTATACTATAAAGGAAGAGAGATCAATACCAAATGCACGAGCAAATCATCTGAAAGCTCTAGCTTAAGTGCCTTAAGTTTTGAAGCAACATTTGACATTTCCATAATGTACTCCCTTACGTTTCCTTTGCTTTGATACTTCATGGAAATCAAGCATTGCAAAAGCATGCTTGTTTCCGCCTTATCGTTTTTGGCAAAACGTTTTTCAATTTCAGCAAGGAAATATTTGGCATTGGTTATCTTTTCAGACACTGCACCCTTAAATGCCTCCGGAATGCCACGTTTTATGATCATTAGACTCATGCGGTTTGAACGATCCCACCTCACAAAGTTCTTTATAGCACCAGAAGAACTTTCATCCGTAAGAGGGGTGGGTGCGTCCATCCTAAGTGCAAGGTCAAGATCCATGCAGCCAAGAACAAGCAATATGTTCTCTTTCCAATCCTTGACGTTTGTTCCAGTCAGAATAGGAATATTGTTACGATTGGCAGATACCGTAGTCATATTAACTGTAATCAATAAAAGAATCAATTAAGTATTCTTACATTATAAATTAACTGTAGTAAATTCAAATAATTGGTAGTCCTCTTTTTAAGATATCTAGTACAACATTAATATCAAGTCTTTGGACAGTAATATTAATTGTAAGTGATACTCTTGTTGTAACAATCAAATACTGACAATAAATAAAAGTCGAATAACAACCTTCCTTTGGGCCAATTAACTATTCACTTTTAAATCCATATAATTGTCACGTATTTATCATCACACATGTGTAAGTGATTCGGCCAAACATTAGCCTTCCTTTGGGCCCACTAATATTCACATGAATAACTACACACAAATATCAAACATTTTCATCAACCACCAAAATAAAACAGGTCACTTTGGCGACATATTATTTTAGTTAGTTCACTACTAATGTAAAATATTTACGACTGTAAAGAGACACCAAAAATTACATTTGAATTTGTTTACATCTTAACTCATATGACAGGTCAAAAAATTAAACTGAAATAATTGGTAAGATCAATAAAAGTTCGAAGTTTGTTCATAATTTTTTTATTTCACATATGCGAACAACAATGAATTAAAAACTTCTAGAAAATTTCCATAATATATGGATAGCCAAACTTTAGGATCTTAAACAGGTCAATTAAAAAATAAAAATAATAACCTGACTAATCGTGATTTTTTTTTTGGATTCAATACACTTAGTCACTAAATAAATTAATACATGCCAGAGTACTAGTCTGTAGTCTATCCGCATAACATGATGCCAACGTGACCATTTAAATTTTTTAAAACAACACTTGAATCAGTGGCGAGATCCCCCAAAAAAAAAATTACTTACAGAATTACCGAATCTTAGTCCAATTAATATGGTTCAAGACTTGGTAAAAAAAGAAAAGGGTTCTATTATAACATGCACTAACTAACTGAATAATATGATACAAGTAATGTAACATAAGATACATGATGAATCTAAGGCCAACAATATAATAATTACGTTCAAGTTTCAACATGTAACATAATAGCATGAATTCAACACGTCCTCACTGAAGGTTACTACAGCAAACTATTTCATATTAGTATAAAACATGTTGGTTCCATAGCTATCTGTAAAACCAACATAAGAAGCAACTTTAACACAAATACAGATCCGTAAATGTAGATCTGAGACTTTAACACAAGTTTAAGATAAATAATAAAAAAAAACCTTTTTTTTATTATCATCAACAGTTAATAAACTCAACCGGTTTCAAAAGAAAAATAACATATACACCTTATGAATTGAAAACACAATTCAACCTTTGTTATGAATTGACAGAATCAAACTATAAAACTCATCATGTATATATATAATCAAATAAAAAACAAATTTTTCCCGGTAGAATCAATAATGGTTGACTCTGATACCACTTGTTAGAAAATAATTCGCTAGAGATCAGCGGAAGCCATACCTGAATCCATCAGTGTTTGTTGATACGTAGAATTAGGTTGAGTTTTGATCTTCCAAATTGACACAAGCTCAGATCTATAAATATGTCTCTATAGAAGAGGTAAGAGAACAATCTGATAACTTATGTAATTCGGGGACCATAACTCTATATATATAGTAGTGTGATATTTTTAGTTCGGCCCTTCAACAAACCAAAATTATCACTCCGGTATTCACACATTATTATATTCCATGATAATTATACCCTAAAAGTATTCAGATATTTATTTCAAACTAGATCACGTATTCGGACTTAGTCATAAGATAGCCAATACATTAGCATATGTGGCCCCAATAAGTTGAATATTTCAAACATTCTTATCTGGAAGCAGTGAGATCGGTAGATGCAAAAAAGAGGCCTAGAATGGAGAGAAGAGCGACTAGAGCAACAACGGTTAGCACGGTTAAAGATCTGGCCAGGTGCATGAGTTGTTTCACTTATTCCACACATGCTCTATTACAAGCATGGAAACAAAGAGGGACTACACGAGTCCAAGTACACAGCTTACGCACCTTTAGACCTTATAAGATTACTATTGAATTTATAGGTGACTGAATCTCTGATGTAGATGTTGTTGTTAATTATTAAGTAAGATTCGCTCCAAGACATGAAAGATTTTCCATCTTTCAAAAATGTTTTCCTCTTTCTAAATCACAATGGGTTGATTGAAAACCTTCTTTTAAGGTACAATGGAGGTTATCTATGCAAGTTGTGATTACTTGCACAGATCAAAACAAGCACTTAAAGTTAATTTGATGATGTAGAAGATAGAGAAATTCGAGAGAGAAAATCAAAGAGAAGTCCGTAATGGGGGAACGCTTTATTATATAGGCAACAAAACATCTATTCGTAAAATCAAAGTGAAGTCCGCGATGAGAAAACGCTTTATTATATAGGCGACGAAACATCTATTCGCCTACGGGTGTCCGTTGGATTTAAACGACAGTGACTGTTGTCTAACGAATATTCCCATTGCCTGTTGAATTCAAATTCAATAACACATAAACTATACCGTTTCAGACGGGGCGCTGCTCCGCACCCCGCAAAGGGCGCTGCCTCCTGTACCCCACGACCTGACCGGGCATGTCGAACCCCGTTAGCGGGGCGTTGCCCCCGCACCCCCACCTAAGGGGTTGGCACCCCCGGACCCCCCGACCCTTCCTCCGTAGGGGATCGTATTTGACAAAGGTTTTGAAAAAACATTCAACAGATGCTATGATGAATCATACTACAGTGTCAACCATGAATCAATCTTTGCTTGATGGTATGCTCTTAGAAATGTCCAGCATTCGAGTGACACCCTAATCTGAGTACAAGCAGTCTCAATCAAAATTTCTATGAAAGAAGAACACGGATCCGAAGGCTAAAGCAGAACAGTGAAAGAGCCGAGCCGAATGTAGAAATGGGGAAAGTATATTTTGGATTATGTAATTACTTTAGGTGTATGAGAGCTTTAATGTAAATTTTGTGAGCGAGTGTTGAAAGATTTGTTGAAATATATATAGTGGGTATCTGAGTGTAAAAAAGCGTGAAACATTTAGGAGAAGAATTGTAAAGTGACTGGTTATAAGGTTTTGAAAATAAAATGTTCAAACTTGAAATATATATATATATATATATATATATGTATATATATACATATACATATACATATACATATACATATACATATAATTATGGAATTAATAACAAAGCTTCAAATTCTTATGCTATACGATTATTTAATTAGCTTTCCATTTATTTCACATTTCCCTCTTTTCATCATTCCCTGCCAAGTAATGGTGTCATAATTTGTGTTCTATATATTTGAAATTAGTTTGTGTATTTTTATTTCATTATAGTTTGCAATGGCATCTTTTAGTAGTTCACATTACGGACACAAAACGAAAGCGGTTGTTGATCACATCTGTATATTTAGCTGGATATTGTATATTAGATTTATAATTCATAATTGGTTCTGGATACTCAATGCTCATTAATTGGACATCCAAACCTAGATGCTCATTTGGTGTATAAATGCTCAAGGTTGAGTGTCATAAAATGTGTGTCTGAAAACTTTCCTAGACAACTTTTTTTTAAAAAAAAAAAAAAAAAAAAAAAAAAATTTGTGTGTCTGATTCAATATTAAACAATCTCTCTCTAAAGGTTCCCGGGCATCCCTTTTTGGGGTCTTTCTTGGGTGATTAAGGCTAAATGTCCAAAAAATGGGTTTCGGTGTTTAAAAATGGATTTCTCGTTAGTTTTGGGATTTTCTCTCTTTTCTTTATTTATGCGTTTTCTTTCTTTTCTTTATTTTATCTACATATTTTATTTTAAAAATGGTTCATATTTTTTGTGACAACAAGGAATTTCGCTCGATCCGAATCAGTCGCTAAACCGATCTAGACCGTTCGAAACGCCTGATTGTTTTGAGAACACGACAAAATAGAACGCAGACGGGAGAACATTTCATTGTATATTAAAACAATTCCATCAGAATACAAGAATATACAGAGTATGAATCAATATTACACAGAAAAATACCAGAGATTTAAATTACATTTAAATACATAGCAGCGGAAAATAATACAATACACAACTAGAAGAGATATACGGATACAAAGCTTTGCGGATATCATTCCAGCTGTAAACCAGGATCCTGTGAATATAAATCTGCAAAATCAAAATTACAAGTTGCCCGTGTCGAAAGTAAGGGCACCCAGAGTTTAGGTTAAAACAATAAACTCCAGGTCAGTCATGGGACTGGTGTGAGAACTAAAACAGTTATTAATCTTTATTTTAAAATTAGGTAAATCAAGGGACCACGCCGTATAACACGGAACAGGTTTCCTCCCAAGAATACCAGTGCATAAAACAACAACGCAATGCTAAATAAAGAACAATGAAGCTATTATAAGACCCAGTTTCCATCACACAATGCAACGCAAGCCGAAGGATAGGATTTTTACCTTATAATAGCCAAGAATGCTTGATACGTTTAAAACAAATCATTTGATACTATTATAAGTGCATAGTGTATAAAACAACTTCAATTCATAAGTATCAATCATAGACGGCATAAGCGCCCCATCCCACTATGTCGTCATACTAGGTTCTACAAATAAAACCACAAATGTCACGTATTTGGAAATTGGATTTCCATCTATGAGCCGAGGCAAAAGATAGTCCTCTACCGATTCGAGACTCTCTAGCCCGAGCCTCTGGTCCGAGCTCGAGTGACCTTGGAGCGACAGGGCCGATCCACCGATGTGGATTAAAATTCCTGAACACTGCGTTTCCCCGCCCTTTGGGGCGTAAGTCTGGTCCGTCTGCCGACCAGAATGCATCGGCCGAAACCGATATAACCGAGGCGCCTCGCAATAGCAACAACCACATAAGTCAAACTCGTCAGGGCGTGTAAAATCACCGACGCCACTTCTAACTAGAAAGAAACACATGTCCTCCTTGAGGTCCGTCTCCCGTTTTTGGTTCATACCGGGTGTGAAACTCGCGAAGTAAACGTTACACAAAGCTACGCCACGAAGGCCGTGCTTCGATCATCAACCACAAGACTTTGCTTTTCAACAGAAGCCTTGATCATTCGCCACTTATGCATGCCACACAGGCAATTCACTCTATGCGTTTGATATCCATCAGTATATAACCCCTGAGCTCGTACGTCTCAGAGAAGGGCGTTAAGCAAGAGAATAAATTCTCCGCTGCCAAACAAATATATATTTAATAGAAATCAATCACACAGACTAAAATCCAATGTCAGACACACAGTCCATTTACAAGTTCGTTCTGGGTCTGAACGAAATCGGAGGCACCTAGTACCCCACATATCCATCGATCTTAAGTACGTCTGGACGACCACCAACTGTTTCCATCTTCTTGGGTGTACATCCCAATCAAGATCATCAGTAATCACCCAAACGACGTGAAGACCTCCGGTCTTCGACCACCGTCTTCATCTTCGACTTATCGTCGTATCAGTTATTCAGAATGGGATAACCCGGTCTTTCCGAATAACTTGCATATATTATAAACAAGTGTTACACAAACACAACATACGCCTCATTCCAATTCATCAGTCACTAACCGTAAGTTAATCAAGAGAATAATTCCCCAAATATTAACCCCGAAGGCCGAAACCAACATCAGATCAATATCCAGAAAACCATTCTGCTTAGCTAACCGACAGTTAGTTTCTAAATTTCACATTTATAGGGAAAGGTTCCCATTAATTTTATCAAAGATAAATTCTTTCAAAATTATTCTTTAATCCTCCTTTTGAATATCACTTCTAACTTGTCGAGATTAACGAACCCTACCGAAGTAATCATTTGTTTTAATTTCCCAACCCCAACCTATTCATCCCATGAAGTAAAACTGGTTATACTTCATATCTAACACCACGGTGTTATCAGTAAATACAATTACCATTTCACGTTTAAATCTAATTAAAGATTTAACTATCGCCTGGAGCAAAACTGGTGATACTCCATTCTCGATCATTTCAATCTAATTAAAGATTCATTCAAACTCCACTTAGTTTTAATCTGTAACTGGGTTAAAGAATCCATGTCATTTAAAACACGGTTCACGATAAACCCAAAATCACATCGCATTTCAATCAGTCCCTAACCGTAAATTAGCAAGTGAGCAATTCCCTAAGTATTAACCCCGAAGGCCGAAACCAACATCAGATCAATACCCAAGAAACCATTCAACTTAACTAATCTCCAGTTAATTTCTGATTTTCTTAACTCCTTTGGGTCTAAGAACAATATTATTGAAGATACCGTTCACGACAACCCAAAATCACATTCCATTAATTATCGGGTTAAAGAACAAGTGTTATTTTAAACACTGTTCACGATAAACCCAAAAATCAATACCAATTCAATTCCAATAAAATATTATTTAATTGGTACACTTCATTAAATCTAAATAAAAAGATTTAATCTTTTCTCAACTAGGCTTAAGAAAAGTGTTAATGAAGACACCATTCACGACAAACCCAAATCACATTTGATATTAAATACAAGGCTCTGAATAGAAATTATATCGGCTTATATTCAATATCAAACTCTACGACTAACAAATATTGTATTGGAAATAACGATATAAATATATCTTTCAAATTCCCATAACAATATCTGTATCATCACGAAATCCAACATCGAAATATCCCAAAGACAATTTCGATTCAAATCTATTCCAATTCAATTATTGGAAATTCTGGTTATTTTCAAAACCATTTCAAATCCAATTTATTTATTTTAAAAATAAATAGAATTTTAATTCTAGTTCAAAACTAGTTCATTTCGATAAAAATCTATTTTTATCTTTTCAAATATGGAGTTTTTCATCCCAATTCTTCCCAAATCATTTCTTATGATTTTACACAAATTATTGATATTTTTAATTAATTTATCAAGGCCCATACAGTCGATTTCCATCAATGACCATCGAACTGCACTTACAGCGACCTTTTCCAAAATTGATATGGACATAATTCCAAATCCAACCGTTAGATTTCAAATTTCTAATATTCGTTAGAAATATCTTTTCGATACGAACCCAACGGTTCCGGTTTTAGGAGGATCCGACAGTCGGATCTCCCGTAATATCCGTTTGAAGTCAATGGTCGAAATTCGCGAACTGCCGCGGCGCGGCGCGTTCTATTTAGGCCATTATATTATATATATATAATATATACTTCGTCGATTTCCTTTCGAAACGAATTTTATAAATCGTTTTAAATTCGTTTTCAAAACGATTTCAATTTCATTTCTAATTCAAATCAAAATTGAATTTTTTCCTTATAAATTCGTTTTAAATTCATTTCAAATTGATTTCAATTCAAATTGATTTCTAATTCAATTATAGTTCGTTTTCAGTTCAATTCAATTTCAATTTAAGTCGAATTTCTATTCTTTTCAATATAATTCGAATTTCATTTCAAAATATTCGGTTTTGAAAGCACTTTTCAATATTCATTATAAAAACGAATATAATCGATATAAATATCGTTCACGTCAAAATGGCGTCAATCTAATCAACACGGCTTCATATGTTTCTATTTTCAAATATTCTATTTCAAATATTCTATTTCAAATATTTCTATTTCAAATATTTCTTTTTCAAAACTGGAATGAGGCCCAATCAATTACCATATAATGTTAATTATATGGATTTTCTACAACACTTGTATACAATAACAATGATGAATAATCAACCATCATCCAAAGTGCATTCTACACTGTATAAGCATCAAATACAAATATTCAACGCTTATAACAGTCTGTCAATCAATCGATCGACATACAACTAACTATTGGGATTAGTGTATGTCATATATCACCCCAATACCCGTGTGCGGTTTTCAAACAATCAAACACATATTTTATTTGTGCAGTTGGGCGATGTGTAAAATTTATCGTCCCAATCTATATCAGTCAAATGTGTGTATATAAACAAATCTTCCGATTTGTTTATTTTTATTTCATTTCATATACACGTTAAAATTCTATTTTCAACTATAAAATATTATTGACTATATAAATATTTTATTTCATTTCACATCACATCACACAATCAACTACACATCAAAATCAAACAAGCATACAAGCCATCCATGGTCTGTGGACAACGGGTGTCGGGTGCTACTAAACACCGTCTGCATCCTAGTATATATTTTAAACTAGAAATAAATTAAACGGTGAGGAGTTCTCACCAATTAGCTAAATCATACGCCGCGACTCTTCTTATGTAGGAAATCTTCACCTTTTCGTCTTTTTTCACTTTCATTGCCCGTATTCACTACACATATAAAAATCACATTTTTACTTCGCTATTCAATATATAAAACTCGAATTTTTACTTTGCTATTCAATATATAAAAATCGAATTTTTACTTTGCTATTCAATATATAAAAATCAAATTTTTACTTCGCTATTCAATATATAAAAATCGAATTTTTACTTCGCTATTCAATATATAAAAATCGAATTTTTATTTCGCTATTCAATATATAAAAATCGAATTTTTATTTTGCTATTCAATATATAAAAATCGAATTCTTATTTTGCTCTTTATATGATAAAAACCATTTTTTTCTCATTGAAAAATCCTAGCTTTCTACATTGAAAAATCCAATCTTTCCTATGTAATTAACCATATGAAAATTCGATTACTGTTTATTTGCTAATTTAAATAAACTGACTTCATAAAAATAAATAAATAAATTAGGAAAAACTCACTTTAATTCAGTTTTCACCGAGGAAGGGGGGGTTTGTTGAAGGAAGAGGGAGAGGAAGAGAATAAAGGACGGCGGAAGGAGGGAGGTTTTCAGAGGCGGCGCTGGGTGACTGGAGGCTTGGGGAGGCGGTGCTGGAATGGTGGTGACTGGCGGAGGTGGTTTCAGGGACCAAAGGAGGGTAGCGGTGCGGATTTCAGGGATTGGGGTATCGTGAGGTTCGCGGTTTCGAGAGGGGGAGTGAGGACGACGGGGAGGAGCTGCAGCGGAGGGGGTGGCCAGGCGTGCTCCGATGGTGATCGACGACGAGGGAGCAACGGGGTATGGTAGACGGGGGATCGAGATTTTTTTATTTGGAGGCGGGTTTACGTTCTGAGGGGAATTAGGTTTAGGGAGATATTTACATTATATTTTATATTATTTTTATTAATACCTTACTCCTTGAAAGTTGACTTTACATTTGAACTCAAAATGAGGCCCACAGACTATCGCCCCTAACTAATTACCCCCATTCCGAACACAATGGGATAAGTATCTTAAGCTGATTCGATCGTTTCGATCAGTTTCCGTCAAAATCAAAATATAAATATATACATTGAATTTGAACGCACATTTCAATTTACCGGGGCCTCATACAGCCTCTAAAAATTCCCAAAAAATATTTTCTAGCTTCGTATTGACGATACGGTCCTAACAAAACTAGTTTCGTCGAATTCCGAGACCGTTTGAAAAATGGCCGTTTTCCAGTCGATTAAAATCAACTAAAACTGGTCAAACGCGTTTTCCTTTGCCACGCTCACATATTGATTTGAAAAATTATGAAATTTGAAACCTAGCAATAATTTGACATTCCGGATCCAACAAAAGTGATTTCGTCGAAATCCGAGGTCGTTCGCAAAATGACCATTTTTAAGGGCCGAAATTCCATAGCGACTATTCCAAAATTTCAACTGGACATATCTTTTGATTCCCGCTATGAAATTCCAATCTTTCGGATTCATTGGAAAGATATTTACAAATAGATTCAAATATTTTTGGTTTCGTTAACATCCGGTTTAGTTTGAATCCTGTACATTCATTTGAAATTTGAAATCAAACTACCGCGCCATTTTCAATTCCTTTTATAATTATAAATAAATATTTATATTCTAACAACGATCTATATAAAATATACATTCGAATTCTATTCAAAATAAATTTCTCGTCGATATTATTTAAAATAATTCATTTTAAATAATCAAAATTCGCTAAAATTGCCAAAATAAAAATTTAAAATTGGCTCCGATTTCCGGGTTATTACAATCTCCCCCACTTAAAACTTTTCGTCCCCGAAAAGGAACGAAGCCGAAAGTTGTTTAACTAATCAACTCAACTTTCCATATTTTCATTACGGCTTAAGTTCTTCAACTTTTCAGTTTCTAAGAACTTTTTAAATTTATCAAAAATTTGGCTAACACCCTAAATTTTCGAAAAATTTCGCCATAACCTCCCCTGCACCGGGAGCACCGGGAAAATCCCTAAATTGCCCTACAGGCCCTCTGATCTCAAAAAAAAAAGGCCAAGCGGCTAGCCAATCGGCTCATAAAATCATCATCACCCAAACAAAACAGTAAATTATGATAAACATGTACCTATTTATCGGCCAAACAATTTTATTTCTCTGCTCTAGCCTCCTTGCTATGACCTGTTCAATGTAAGTACATGTATATGCATGCAAATGCGACCAATTTTCAATACAATTCACTATTTGATACAATTTGGCTATAGGGTACAAATTTTAATTAATCAAACAATAATCAAACAGCACAACCATCAATCAATTAGTTGGTTATCATTTTAAATTCATAACTTTGATACATAGTCAAAAATCAGATTTTTGATGCCAAATCATAACAATAAGCCCTATCTAGTTTCGGTTCTCACACCAGTCAGTTGGAAATATATAGAAATCTCACTTTCGTCACTCGAAAATAAATACTGGCGATGGTCCCCCATCACCAGAATTATCCCCGGGCACTAGAGTGCGATTCTATAACTATCCAGTACATTAAAACTTCGGATACACGTTTGCAAGACATATATGCAAAATCTCTATATATCGGATTGTCCAAATTCATATAAATAAGTAATCAAATACGAATAATTGATTTAAATTTCAAAACAAAACTTGTTTTCATTTTTAAAAAAGAATACTCTTCACACTCGTTCTAGGATGCTACTGATCCCATCTCTAACGAGTCATTCCCATTGGATATTACTAATCCAATTTTTGATGAATTCTTTCGTATGTTTCTAATGTGCCGTGTTCTCTGAGCTTTGTAAACCAAAGCTTTGATACCAAATGTGACAACAAGGAATTTCGCTCGATCCGAATCAGTCGCTAAACCGATCTAGACCGTTCGAAACGCCTGATTGTTTTGAGAACACGACAAAATAGAACGCAGACGGGAGAACATTTCATTGTATATTACAATAATTCCATCAGAATACAAGAATATACAGAGTATGAATCAATATTACATAATAAAATATCAGAGATTTAAATTACATTTAAATACATAGCAGCGGAAAATAATACAATACACAACTAGAAGAGATATATGGATACAAAGCTTTCCGGATATCATTCCAGCTGTAAACCAGGATCCTGTGAATATAAATCTGCAAAACCAAAACTACTAGCTGCCCGTGTCGAAAGTAAGGGCACCCAGAGTTTAGGTTAAAACAATAAACTCCAGGTCAGTCATGGGACTGGTGTGAGAACTAAAACAGTTATTAATCTTTATTTTAAAATTAGGTAAATCAAGGGACCACGCCGTATAACACGAAACGGGTTTCCTCCCAAGAATACCAGTGCATAAAACAACAGCGCAATGCTAAATAAAGAGCAATGAAGCTATTATAAGACCCAGTTCCCATCACATAATGCAACGCAAGCCGGAGGATAGGGTTTTTACCTTATAATAGCCAAGAATGCTTGATACGTTTAAAACATATCATTTGATACTATTATAAGTGCATAGTGTATAAAACAACTTCAAATCATAAGTATCAATCATAGACGGCATAAGCGCCCCATCCCACTATGTCGCCATACTAGGTTCTACAAATAAAACCGCAAATGTCACGTATTTGGAAATTGGATTTCCATCTATGAGCCGAGGCAAAAGACAGACCTCTACCGATTCGAGACTCTCTAGCCCGAGCCTTAGGTCAGAGCTCGAGGGACCTTGGAGCGACAGGGCCGGTCCACCGATGTGGATTAAAATTCCTGAACATTGTGTTTCCCCGCCCTTTGGGGCGAAAGTCTGGTCCGTCTGTCGACCAGAATGCATCTGCCGAAACCGATATAACCGAGGCGCCTCGCAACAGCAATAACCACATAAGTCAAACTCGTCAGGGCGTGTAAAACCACTAACGCCACTTCTAACTAGAAAGAAACGCATGTCCTGCTTGAGGTCCGTCTCTCGTTTTTGGTTCATACCGGGTGTGAAACTCGCGAAGTAAACGTTACACAAAGCTACGCCACGAAGGCCGTGCTTCGATCATCAACCACAAGACTTTGCTTTTCAATAGAAGCCTTGATCATTCGCCACTTAAGCATGCCACACAGGCAATTCACTCTATGTGTTTGATATCCATCAGTATATAACCCCTGAGCTCGTATGTCTCAGAGAAGGGCGTTAAGCAAGAGAATAAATTCTCCACCGCCAAACAGATATATATTTAATAGAAATCAATCACACAGACTAAAATCCAATGTCAGAAACACAGTCCATTTACAAGTTCGTTCTGGGTCTGAACAAAACCGGAGGCACCTAGTACCCCGCAAATCCATAGATCACCAAATACATCTGGACGACCACCAACTGTTTCCATCTTCTTGGGTGTACATCCCAATCAAGATCATTAGTAATCACCCAAACGACGTGAAGACCTCTGGTCTTCGACCACCGTCTTCATCTTCGACTTATCGTCGTATCAGTTATTCAGAATGGGATAAACCCGGTCTTTCCGAATAATTCGCATATATTATAAACAAGTGTTACACAAACACAACATACGCCTCATTCCGATTCATCAGTCACTAACCGTAAATTAATCAAGAGAATAATTCCCCAAATATTAACCCCGAAGGCCGAAACCAACATCAGATCAATATCCAGAAAACCATTCTGCTTAGCTAACCGATAGTTAGTTTCTAAATTTCACATTCATAGGGAAAGTTTCCCATTAATTTTATCAAAGATAAATTCTTTCAAATTTATTCTTTAATCTTCCTTTTGAATATCACTTCGAACTAGTCGAGATTAACGAACCCTACCGAAGTAATCTTTTGTATTAATTTCCCAACCCCAACCTATTCATCCCATGAAGTGAAACTGGTTATACTTCATATCTAACACCACGGTGTTATCGGTAAATTCAATTACCATTTTATGTTTAAATCTTATTAAAGATTTAACTATCGCCTGGAGCAAAACTAGTGATACTCCATTCTCGATCATTTCAATCTAATTAAAGATTCATTAAAACTCCACTTAGTTTTAATCTGTAACTGGGTTAAAGAATCCATGTCATTTAAAACACGGTTAACGATAAACCCAAAATCATATCGCATTTCAATCAGTCCCTAACCGTAAATTCGCAAGTGAGCAACTCCCTAAATATTAACCCCGAAGGCCGAAACCAACATCAGATCAAAACCCCAGAAACCATTCAAGTTAACTAATCTCCAGTTAATTTCTGATTTTCTTAACTCCTTTGGGTATAAGAACAATATTATTGAAGATACCGTTCATGACAACCCAAAATCACATTCCATTAATTATCGGGTTAAGAACAAGTGTTATTTAAAACATTGTTCACGATAAACCCAAAAATCAATACCAATTCAATTCCAATTAAATATTATTTAATTGGTACACTTCATTAAATCTAAATAAAAAGATTTAATCTTTTTCTCAACTGGGCTTAAGAAAAGTGTTAATGAAGACACCATTCACGACAAACCCAAATCACATTTGATATTAAACACAAGGCTCTGAATAGAAATTATATCGGCTTATATTCAATATCAAACTCTACGACTAACAAATATCGTATTGGAAATAACGATAACAATATCTGTATCATCACGAAATCCAACATCGAAATATTCCGAAGACAATTTCGATTCAAATATATACCAATTCAATTATTGGAAATTCTGGTTATTTTCAAAACCATTTCAAATCCAATTTATTTATTATAAAAATAAATAGAATTTTAATTCTAGTTCAAAACTAGTTCATTTCGATAAAAATCTATTTTTATCTTTTCAAATATGAAGTTTTTCATCCCAATTCTTCCCAAATCATTTCTTATGATTTTACACAAATTATTGATATTTTTACTAATTTTATCAAGGCCCGTACAGTTGATTTCCATTAATGGCCATCGAACTGCACTTACATCGACGTTTTCCAAATTTGATTTGGACATAATTCCAAATCCAACTGTTAGATTTCAAATTTCTAATATTCGTTAGAAAGCTCTTTTTGATACGAACCCAACGGTTCCGGTTTTAGGAGGATCTGACGGTCGGATCTCCCGTAATATCCGTTCGAAGTCAATGGTCGAAATTCGCGAACTGCCGCGGCGCGGCGCTTTCTATTCAGGCCATTATACATTATATATAATATATATAATATATACATTGTCGATTTCCTTTCGAAACGAATTTTATAAATCGTTTTAAATACGTTTTCAAAACGATTTCAATTTCATTTCTAATTCAAATCAAAATTGAATTTTTTCCTTATAAATTCGTTTTAAATTCATTTCAAATTGATTTCAATTCAAATTGATTTCTAATTCAATTTCAGTTCGTTTTCAATTCAATTCAATTTCTATTTAAATCAAATTTCTATTCTTTTCAATCTAATTCGAATTTCATTTCAAAATATTCGATTTTGAAAGCACTTTTCAATATTCATTATAAAAACGAATATAGTCGATATAAATATCGTTCACGTCAAAATGGCGTCAATCTAATCAACACGGCTTCATATGTTTCTATTTTCAAATATTCTATTTCAAATATTCTGTTTCAAATATTTCTTTTTTGAAACTGGAATGAGGCCCAATCAATTACCATATAATGTTAATTATATGGATTTTCTACAACACATGTATACAATAACAACGATGAATAATCAACCATCATCCAAAGTGCATTCTACACTGTATAAGCATCAAATATAAATATTCAACGCTTATAACAGCCTGTCAATCAATCGATTGGCATACAACTAACTATTGGGATTAGTGTATGTCATATATCACCCCAATACCCGTGTGGGGTTTTCAAACAATCAAACACAGATTTTATTTGTGCGGTTGGGTGATGTGTAAAATTTATCGTCCCAATCTATATCAGTCAAATGTGTGTATATAAACAAATCATCCGATTTGTTTATTTTTATTTCATTTCATATACACGTTAAAATTCTATTTTCAACTATAAAATATTATTGACTGTATAAATATTTTATTTCATTTCACATCACTTCACACAATCAACTACACAACAAAATCAAACAAACAAGCATACAAGCCGTCCATGGTCTGTGGACGACGGGTGTCGGGTGCTACTAAACACCGTCTGCATCCTAGTATATATTTTAAACTAGAAATAAATTAAAAGGTGAGGAGTTCTCACCGATTAGCTAAACCATACGCCACGATTCTTCTTATGTAGGGAATCTTCACCTTTTCGTCTTTTGTCACTTTCGTTGCCCGTATTCACTACATATATAAAAATCACATTTTTACTTCGCTATTCAATATATAAAAATCGAATTTTTACTTTGTTATACAATATATAAAAATCGATTTTTTACTTTGCTATTCAATATATAAAAATCAAATTTTTACTTCGCTATTCAATATATAAAAATCAAAATTTTACTTCGCTATTCAATATATAAAAATTGAATTTTTACTTCGCTATTCAATATATAAAAGTCGAATTTTTATTTTGCTATTCAATATATAAAAATCGAATTCTTATTTTTCTCTTCATATGATAAAAACCATTTTTTTTCTCATTGAAAAATCCTAGCTTTCTACGTTGAAAAATCCAATCTTTCCTATGTAATTAACCATATGAAAATTCGATTACTATTTATTTGCTAATTTAATTAAACTGACTTCAGAAAAATAAATAAATAAATTAGGAAAAACTCACTTTAATTCAGTTTTCACCGAGGAAGGAGGGGTTTGCTGAAGGAAGAGGGAGAGGAAGAGAATAAAGGGCGGACGAAGGAGGGAGGTTTTCAGAGGCGGCGCTGGGTGACTGGAGGCTTGGGGAGGCGGCGCTGGAATGGTGGTGACTGGCGGAGGTGGTTTCAGGGACCAAAGGAGGGTAGCGGTGCGAATTTCAGGGATTGGGGTTTTGTGAGGTTCGCAGTTTCGAGAGGGGGAGTGAGGACGATGGGGAGGAGCTGCGGCGGAGGGGGTGGCCAGGCGAGCTCCGACGGTGATCGACGACGAGGGGGCGACGGGGTATGGCAGACGCGGGATCGAGATTATTATTTTTTATTTGGAGGCGGGTTTTCGTTCTGAGGGGAATTAGGTTTAGGGAGATATTTATATTATTTTTTATATTATTTTTATTAATACCTTACTCCTTGAAAGTTGACTTTACATTTGAACTCTAAACGAGGCCCACCGACTGTCGTCTCTACCTAATTACCCCCATTCCGAATACAATGGGATAAGTATCTTAAGCTGATTCGATTGTTTCGATCAGTTTCCGTCAAAATCAAAATATAAATCTATATATTGAATTTGAACGCACATTTCAATTTACCGGGGCCACATACAGCCTCTGAAAATTCCCAAAAAATATTTTCTAGCTTCGTATTGACGATACGGTCCTAACAAAACTAGTTTCGTCGATTTCCGAGACCGTTTGAAAAATGGCCATTTTCCAGTCGATTAAAATCAACTAAAACTGGTCAAACGCGTTTTCCTTTGCCATGCTCACATATTGATTTGAAAAATTATGAAATTTAAAACCTAGCAACAATTTGACATCCCGGATTCAACAAAAGTGGTTTCGTTGAAATCCGAGGTCGTTTGCAAAATGGCCATTTTTAAGGGCCGAAATTCCATAGCGACTATTCCAAAATTTCAACTGGACATATCTTTTGATTCCCGCTATGAAATTCCAATCTTTCGGATTCGTTGGAAAAATATTCACAAATAGATTCAAATATTTTTGGTTTCGTTAACATCCTGTTTATTTTGAATCCTGTAGATTCATTTGAAATTTGAAATCGAATTATCGAACTACCACGCCATTTTCAATTCCTTTTATAATTATAAATAAATATTTATATTCTAACGACGATCTATATAAAATATACATTCGAATTCTATTCAAAATAAATTTCTCGTCGATATTATTTAAAATAATTCATTTTAAATAATCAAAATTCGCTAAAATTGCCAAAATAAAAATTTTAAATTGGCTCCGATTTCCGGATTATTACATTTTTGCACTTATTTACACACTCTCATTATTTAAATGTACTTTAGCAGTTAACTCATAATATTTTATATTTAAAATAAATTAAATTACATTAATACCAAGACTAGAAGATGGCAGCAAACCCTAGAGTTTTCTTTGACACA
Organism: Allium sativum; assembly: GCA_030737875.1. Lineage (NCBI taxonomy): Eukaryota > Viridiplantae > Streptophyta > Magnoliopsida > Asparagales > Amaryllidaceae > Allium > Allium sativum. The sequence goes on from CM060926.1 coordinate 844,373,336, forward strand.
GAGATCGGTGGTGCTCCAGCTGACCGCATTGTCATGGAGCTGTTTGTTCTAAGACGTTGTCCTGCAAACCTCCTAAAACTCCTGTGCGCTCTGCACAAGGGAGAAGGGCATGACCGATCCGGCAAGCCCCTCTACAACAACGGATCCAACTTTCATCGTGTGATCCTCGGATTCTTGGCCTGATGGCAAGCACATCATTCTTGGACAGGTACTTCAGTCATCTTTTGTCGGATTTTAAAATCTTGTTTGTTGTGCAATCTGTGATTTTGACGAGGGGATTTATGTAATTGTGTAAATTGTTGAAGGGGTGGATGTTGTCAGAGAGAAGGTTGCATCTCATAGTGGGCAGACCAAGAAACCTGTTAAAATTGCTGATTGTGGTCAACTTTCTTAGATTAATGCATGTTTTATTTATGTGGAATGCTAACCTCGGTTGCTTTATAAGCGATTGTGATGGAACTCGCTCCAGGATTAGCTGAATTTTTTTGAAATATGTTGGTGGGTCCTACATTTCATTATATATTTGCTACCGAAGTACAGCTGGAACCAATCAAATGGCGACTGTGAGTGGCTGTTGCATGCACGCGAGTGACAATAACAGTTCTCTCTATTTATTATTTCTTGAATCTATGTTTCAAATAATTAGGACACCATGAGTTGTTTTATGATATGAATTCGCTGAAACTTTTGAATGAGGTTTGGTCTAATGAAAATTGTGTTGTAATATTTGAGGGTGCTCTTTCTATTGTTGTTTGTTTTTCCAATTTTCGCAATGTGTTTTTAATTATTTTTTCGTTGTGGAGCATTGAAGATTCTTGCGAAAAAAAACTTTTTGTATTCCTGTGAGGATAGCCAAGGTTTACCATAGACTTTGTGGAGTCTTTGTTAAATGCTCAAAACAAAGCATGATTGTGCCATAATCAAATATTGGCATCCTTAACTGGTATCGTGTTAGCTACCTGAACTCGTTTGATCTTTAAAATTCATCACTAATGGCGGAATATGTTCTTTTTTTGTTTAATCTATCTTTAGAATTTACCACTAATGGTTTAGCTCGCTGTTCTCATTGTCCAAGATAATTGACATGCAACTTTGTATTATGGAAGTGAATATGAATAGTTGAATTGCGTAGCATGTATGTACGTTCTTTAATTGCCAATCGTTCTTTACTTCGCCTTGTTGAGTTTATTAGTTCACTGATGTTATGAGTTATCAGATGACAAAATCCATTAGAGCATTGTTAAGATCTATCCAATGTTTTTTTCCTTATGAAAGCTAATCCCATTTAATATCATCCACTTGGAAAAATTAGTATGGTCAAAAAACGTGATTAACTCGACCCAATCAACTCAGATTGTTGAGCGTGTCGGTCCGTTCGCGTGCCAAAACTCATCATGGAATAATATTTGAATTTTTGTAAAAAGCAGTGTCGTGTACTCAAAAACAACTGACCGACATGACACGATCACGAAAAATGGCTTGCGAGACTCACGCCATCAAAATCTGGCACTTGGCTAAATTCTGGTTTGGTACGTTAAAAAACAGGTGATTGACACTTGAAAACTATTAAAAATCATGTGTTCATGCTTGGTTGATTACATCTATTAAAATGGTTGATCATTTGGCTTGGCACGAAAAATGGAGTGATCAGCACGATGAAAACGTGGAAAACCACGTGTGCGCATCGGTCTGATCAAAGGAAAAGAGCAGCTCGGGAATTTTGGCATGGCAAAAATGGGATTCGGATCCCAACATTCGTGTTCCATACGGGATACGAAATCCCCATGCACGCCTCTACCTTAGGAAGAATTCTTTCGAATTTTGCATGGGATACGAATTAATGGCAGAGGTGAAACGCGAACTTTTGGTAACTAACTTGAAATCACGAGTTTGACTCGGGTGGATTAGGATTTAACACCACTTCATTTCGCATGCCAGGGATATGAAAGCTTGGCTCAACGTAGTGATTCGAAAATTTGCCAATTTGAAATATCGTGAAAGGCTCGAATGAGATTCGAAGATCCCCTAGTGCGAAGCGGAATTCGAAATGTGGTTTAGCACCAGGATATTAAGTCTGGCAAATGCCAAACGAAATTGGCAAACTCAGTTTCACCATGCGGATCACCCAATTTCACTTGATCCGTGATCCGCACGTGTTTGGCACTCTTTTTCTGGGGTTCGAATTTTTTGAGCACAGGGATGCGAATTTTCAGTAGTGGCTTGGGCTTTTTGCTGTGTTTTTAGAATGTCAATTTTGCATCCTCCATGGATATGAAATTTGGGTCTTTGGTCCCAAAACTCACCCATAAATGCCCCCAAGCTTGACATTCAAAAGGGACTCATTTGCACTCTTCCAACACTTTGACATACAGGATTGAGGCTCTCAAGCTCAATTAATGGTTTCTTCATAATCTCACAGATTTTGGACTTCTTCTGGGCTTCTAAACGTTGCACAAATGTTTGCCTATGGTATTTGGACATTACTTGAACTTTTACACTACTTTTAGACATTTTTGGAAATTTTAGGACATTGAAGCTACTTTTTGGACATTGCTTCACACTTTGGCTAAACGGTGAAGGTAAAGGGAATTTTAGTCAAAGTTTAGAATTAACAAACATTTGGTAGTTCTATTATACAAGTTTATACACAGAAATTGTTTGAACTTGTATGACATTTGTAATCAGTAATTACATGATGAATGATTACTATAAAGTAAATGTAGGCATTAGTGCCGAATCACTATAAAATGTTTTGTTCTCCCTTTGCATTGCTCGTACATTGGATTTTCATTATCGTTTTTCTACGAAACATACACTTAGGGGTTGGCATGCGAAAAACCATTTCCGCACGTCAACACTTTAGCACGCCAAGGAGGAGGCGTACAGCCTTGACTTCTGCTTCAGATTGGATTCTCGGATTTGGATTTGTTTTTCGAATTCGTTTTCTATTCTCGACTTCGACTTTGTCGCTCGTTTTTCAACGTGGTTAAACGGAAAAGGCTTAATGCTACCTCTAAGGCACAGTGTACCAGTAGCGAAGGAAGTCAAGAACATTCAACAACTGAGGAACTCTCGGACATGGTAACTCGTGAGGATTTGGCGGAGTTGGCTAGAGGCTTGATTGCTTGCCTAGATTGGCAAGCGGAGGTTATGAATGCCTTTCTCTCTCGGGTTGAAGATAGATTGCATGGTTTTGGAAGGTTGACTGACCAAACAGACATCATTAGAACAAGTGCTTATGTTCTGCAGACCATAAACCGGGACATGGGGGCAAACTCTACAACATGACGATGTCGATCCTTGGATCAGTGCCGCTCCTGCTACACTCGGGGGCACCCCCAATACTGATGAAGGCTCGGTTCTAGAAGGTTTGGGTAGTCGAACTATAGCTTCTGGTAGAGGCAAATCTCAGGGAAATCGCCAACGTCTAGGAAGAAATCTAAACCCCCGTCTTATTTAGAACTTACTCACACCTAGGAAGAAATATTTTTGGAAGTTCAGTCTATTGCTCCATTCCAACGACCTGCTAGGCAGGAGCCGACTCAGAAGTAGAGAGGTTCTGGTTAGTTTTGTGTTTCCCATGGTTCCGATGACCACAACGCGAATGATTGTCAGCATCTTGGGGACATGTTCGAGGAGCGTGTCAGAAGAGATGAGCTGATATGATTTGTTAAAACTTGGTCTATGACAATTGGATAGGTACAGTCCCTCACTACTACTCAGGATAGACCTAGGCCCAACGCCTATGGTTCGGATTTCAACTAATCTTAATTTCGGCTCTGGTGTCTTGGATACAGGCCTACCAAACATCAGTATCTTTTGGCTTGCAGTACTTAGTCCACTGGTGTGCTGGGTATCTTTGTTGTCTGGAACTCGGTTTTGCTTGTTTTTCTAGATTTTGGTCTTGGTTTTCTAGCTACTGGTGCTTTGGCTCTGGATGTTGGCTTTCTTTGGCTTTAAACTCTTGGATTCTGTGGATTTTGAATAATAATCTACCCAATCATGGCTTTACTGCTTTGGGCTTTCCGACTTATTGATTTCTTATTCTCCCAGACTTGTGGATTGGTTCTGGCTTTATCTAGATTTGGTTATTCGAGTCTTAGCCCATGGTTTTGGCTTTAAGCACTTTGATCCTCTGGCTGTATTCTTTTTGGTTATTTTGGCTTGTAAGATGGTTGAGTCACATACCCACGTACGTGATCCGTACGCGTGCTCTTTGTCTGACAACACACCATCATCCCCTCTGGTTATTAATGAAAAGTTTACTTTTTCCGGCTTTGGATTTTGAATGGCTAAGTTTTCTTACTCATGTACCAGAAATCGGCAAGATTCTAAACATAAACTTTGCAAATGATAAACCATTCGTTCTCCTTCATGAATTAATTTGGAATCAAGAAACGACCAAGTCCGCCTACCCATGCATGAGGGTAGGCCGACCCCCTAGGTATGCTCTTTGCGGATGATGAACCGTTGTGTTTTTTTGGCTTTACTTAAAAAAAACCTAACTTTTACAACTTTAATAAGATTACTTTGCAAAGTAAGGATGCTTGCATGTGGATTATGAAATCCAAAACTGTATTGCAATCTCTAGGGATTTTAGTCCATGGCTTGCCCTTGGTTATCTTACTTTGGTAAGGCCGTCTTGGACCTCTTACCACGGTAAGGCCATCTTGGGCCTCTCTGGCTTGTCCTTAGTCGTCTTGCTTTGCAAGGTCGTCGTGGACCTCACTGGCTTATCATTGGTCGTCTTGCCTCGACAAGGCCGTCTTGGAACTCTCTGGCTCGTTCTTGGTCGTCTTGCCTCGACAAGGCTGCCTTGGACTCATTTGGGTAATTGGTTATTGGTTACTCTTAATTTACGGATTTCGAGTTTTTCCGATATTCTTACAATGGATTTTCCGGTTATTGGACTCCTGCAGTCCTTCGAATATTCTGATTACTTTGACTATATCTTAAAATGACCCAGAGCGAACGTCATCTTTCTTTGGATTTCAGGTTTTCTAGTTTCATGGTTAATGTCATCCGGAACGATCGTGGATTTCTATTTTTTTTGGCATTGGATTCTGTTTAATACGATCCGGCGTGATCGTGGCTCTTCGGTTTTCTGGTTATAGATGTTCGCTTCGGACTTCCCTTGGCTTTGGTTTTTGGATTTCTGGATTTCTCGCAAAACAATCTTTCTTCAATCAAGCAAGACATGTTTTGGAAGCAAAGTGTTTACACGCTTTTTGGTCAAAGCTATCACACGTCAAGATTTTGGTTAGCAACGCGCTCAGGTTTCAATAACATTGTCAAAAAACAAAAAGCGATTTGGTTGAAATTGCGATGTGTTTGGAAAGGCTGGAAATAACATCGATTCCTAAAGTCATTGTCAATGAACTTTAAAAAACTGGGATGATAAAAATACGTAATCGACTTGATCTGGCCAGCTCAAAATTTTTGTTCTTGTCAGGCCGATCACGTGGCAAAATTCATCATGGAAAAATATATGGATTTTGGTAAAAAGCGATGTTGCACACTCAAAAATAGCCGATTGGCATGACACGATCGCAAAAAATGGCTTACACACTCATGACATCAAAATCCCGCACTTGGCAAGATTCTGGTTTGGTACGTCAGAAACAGGTGATCGACATGTGAAAATCATCAAAAATCACGTGTTCGTGCTTGGCTGATCACGTTTGGTAAAATGGTTAATCACTTGGCTTGCCACGAAAATGGTGTGATCGACACGGTGAAAACGTGGAAAATCACGTATGCGCATCAGTCTGATCAAGGGAAAAAAGAGGTTCGGGAATTTTGGCATGGCAAAGTTGGGATTCGAATCCCAACATTTCGTATCCCGGGAGAGATACGAAATCCCAAGCACGCCTTTGCCTGGCAAGATTTCTTTCGAGTTCGGCATAGGATGCGAAGAAATGGCAGAGGCGGGTTGCGAATTGTTAGCAACTCGAAATCTCAAGTTCGACGCAGGCGGATCATGATTTTGCACGGCTTCACGTCGCATCCTAAGGATACAAAAACGTGGCTCGGCCTTGGGATTCGATTATCTAGCAATTCGAATTATGATGATTGGCTCAGATGGGATTCGAAGATCCGCTGGTGCGAAGCATTATTCTAAATGTGGTTTGGCACCTGGATTCGAAATGTGTTTTGGCACCGGGATTCGAAGTTTGGAAAATGCCAAACAAAATTGGAAAACTCTGTTTCACAATGTGAATCACCCGGTTTTGCCTGATCCGCACGTATTTGGCACTCTTTTTCTAGGATTCGAAATTTTTGATCTACGGGATGCAAGTTTTCATCAACGGCTTAGTTTTTTGACTCCGTTTTTTGGATGCGAATTTCACATCACCCCAGGATAGAAATTCGGACTGTTGGTTGCAAAACTCATCTATAAATACCTCAAGCTTGACATTTAAAGGAGTTGGCTTATTTGCACTCTTCCTACACTTTGGCACACCGGATTGAAGCTCTCAAGCACCATTTATGGTTACCTTCATCAATTGCATGAATTTTGGACTTCTAAATATTGCACAAACGTTTGCCTACAACATTTGGACATTTACTTGGACTTTTGCACAACTTTTGGATATTTTTGGATATCTTTGGAATTTCTTGGACATCTAAGCTACTATTTGGACATGCTTCACACTTTGGCTCAACGAAGAAGACAAATGACATTTTAGTCAAAGTTTCAAATTAACAAACATTTGATTGTTCTATTATACAACTTTGTACATAGAAATTGTGCAAACTTGTATGACATTTGTAATCGACAATTATATGATGAATGATTACTATAAAGTGGACGTAGGGGTTAGTGCCGAACCACTATAGAAAGTTGTGTTCTCCATTTACATTACTCGTACTTTGGATTTAGATTATCGTTTTTCTGCGAAACATACACTTGGGCGTTAGCATGCGCGAACATCAATTTCCCCACGTAAACATGCACCCTACAGTTCGATCTTCCCACTCCGGTAGGTTTGAAAAACGATCTTCACTCTAGTTTTTTCTTTTCTCACCCCGTTTATTCCTAAGCCATCATTGGTCTTTCATTATCTGTGTTTCTTTTCTTTACTTTTTACTTTCTTTTATTGTCCTTCCTTTATCCATCAAACCCATAACAACTTTACAATCTACTATCTGTAACGAAAAAAAATGCAAACAACAGGGAAAAAATATGCGAAAAGAAGATCAAAACGGCGCCATCATAACAGTTTTTAATCTATTTTCTCATTTTAGTCAAAGTTAGGTAACAATTTCACTAAGTTGCATTCGAGGACCGGGTTAATTAAATCAACTCGTCCTCGAAATGTTGCTCTATTTCGATCAAGGTTATAGTGAACAACAATTAAAATTATTAATTACATTTAACGATACATGTTTAATTGTTTAAGGGAAAAATTGGAATTATTAATTTAATATTCTAAGCAAGGGGAGGGAGGAGCAATTAAGGGGATGGTAATAGACACAGCCTTTTAAATAAGCTACTTCTTGCAGTTTCTCCTTTGCTGCTGGAGATGCTCTTAGTCATTTCTATTAATAAATGTAATGCGGTTGATGTTCTTTGTAAATCAATTTGAAATGTATTATTTGATCATGCTGATTTGTAAGTATTATTTAATCTTAGGATCAAAGTAGAATTACTTCCAAATTCACTTTTTAAAAAGTTGAATTTATTTTTAAATTTGCTCTTTTTTATTAATTAATAGTAGAAACAAAAGTACCAACAAACAAAAATTAAAGGTAACAAAGTGCAATTAAATATATACAAAGAAATTATTTTCTTTAAAATTATTGAATGTTAGAAATATTCACGTATGAAGCGAACACTCATTTGGAAAATTGAGTTCTCGTAAGATGATAACGGGCTGGTTGTATATTATTTCATGTACATGAAGAAATTTCATTTTTGATTTACTATATCTATGGCTTCATGTTGATCCATTATTAATGTTCTTCGATCACTCAACTGCCACTCAGTTTCATCTAGATGCTTCGTTACAAGTAAGTTGTGTAGCGATCGTGTTAATCCTTGATTAGAATTTAGCAGTAGTCTTTTTAACTTTAGATCAACATCTGTTCGTTCTTTGCAAGTGGTCATGTTGCTAAAGGCATTGTTTATATTTTATTTATTGCAAAAGATATGCTGCATCAAGTAGCATTTAATATAATTATTATAAATTAAAATAGTATATGATGTTTGGGCACACGGGATTTACGTTTCTCAAAAAAGTATGTGATGCTTGGGCACATGCGATTTATGTTTCGACACATGCAATTTATGTTTTGTTGGAGAATGGATTTTTTGATGACAACAACCTTATTTCAATTATCATTGATTATAAAATATATACTAACATCTCTATCTAGAATATATAGAACTATATATGCAGGGTTTGTATACAGGACTTAAGTACCGAAGATTGCATAATTTTAGAGTTTCAAGAGATTCAAGATTTAGAAGAGATTCAACACTAATAAGTAATCAAGAAATCAAGAGTTCAAGATAAATATAGTAATAGAGTCTAGTCTATATGTAAGACTCTGAATAGCACTCCAGGTCCAAATTCAAATTCTGTTTTTCAAATTTTGATTTTCAAAATATGATTTTCAAATTTCAGATTCTATTTTTAAAATTCAAATTCAAATTTTATTTAGTTACTCTATCTTACCTTTGATTTTAAACTTAAGTTTCAAAGTTTATATATATTTATATAGTTATATACTTTTATAATTTTATATTTATATAGTTTTAAACTTTATAATTTTATAAATATGTTTATATAATTCATATTTATGAATTCTTATGATTTTCTACTTTAAAATACTTATTATATCACTATGTTTAAATTCAAGAATTTCCATAATTATATATATAGTAAAACACTTGAGAAATGTTCAAAATTTAAATTTTCAAAACACTTATGTCGATATACATATAAGGGGATGTCGACATACAACTGTCATATTTTCAGTTTTGAGGGGAAGTGTCTTTTCACCATTTGTAACTTTCCAGAAGCATTGCAACCTTTGAAATCTTATAAATAAGGGTTGATTTTTAATTTTTTATTCATTCTTCTTCTCTATGTTCGTCCTTTTCCATTCCTCCATTGTTATTTCATATTTTTATGATTCCTACGCTTATACTCTGTCGATTTCTATTCTAAATACATAAAACGTCTTCTCTTCTCACCCTCTACTCATTACTTTCTGAACTGAAGCGCTATTGAAGAGTTATAGGGCTGTTGTAAACATTTGGGATTGTCTTGGGATAGTTTGGAAACAGTGTGTTCCTTGTAGTCGTGAAATCAAAGAAAAGAAATGGTGTTAACCTTGTATCCGGGAAATCAAGTGTGGTGGAAACGGTGTTAACCTTGTAGCCATGGAATCAAGGGGATTGTATTGAGATTTTGATCTAGTAATAAAATTTTGCGCAATCTAGCGTTGTGTGGGACTGGACATTGGAGCAATCCGAGCCAGTATAAAATCCGGTGTGTTTTTTCTTTTTCTGCATTTTATTTATGTTTATTTCCGTGTTTGTATTTTATTCTGTGTCTGTGATTATCTCTGTGGTGTGTTATTCATATAGTAGATCATATTAGTTTTAGATTTTCTTAAATTCCTTGAAAACACTATTTACCCCCTCTAGTTTTAGTTTTTCCTTAAGATCCATTCCTCATTCCCTAACAATTGGTATCAGAGCAAGGTTTTTCAAAAAGTTCATAATCTAATTTTTGAAAGTATTAAATGTCAAATTTTGAACACTATTTTAAATTCATGCATTGCATCAGTATTAGATGAGTCTACATTCAATTTTATTGAAAAATCAGGTTATCATGATATGATTTCTTGAAAAGTTTAGATGGATATATCACAGAATCATCATAATGTTATTATTTCAAATTACAATTATTTATTTTGAAAAGTCACTTGACTCTTTGAAAAGGTATGTGGTTTTGCAGGAAAAGAAGTTATATTTGATGACCGTTGGCCAAAAACCACCAAGATGATCATCCATCAATCAAGAAAAGAAGAGTTTATGAAGGGATATGAATTTTGGGCTTATAGTAGTTGAGTGTCCATTCATTCAAAATTCAAATTCAAGTTCAAAATTTTGACGCCAAGCTGGTTAAACTACTAAATCATCGATCTCAACGTCAAATTCTGAAAGATGTAAATGTATGGTTCATGACAGTGGAAGAAATGAAGATAGATGTTATAACTGCAACAAACTAGGGCATATAAAGAGAATGTGTCCATATTCAGATAAATCAAATCAACAAGACATACAATAGGAGTTCATCATAGAAAAGAAAGATGGCATAGTCATCATCAAGCGATGAAGAGCCAGAAACCAAAAATTCAAATATGTGTTTCACATCAATTCAGAATTTAGAGAATGTCGAAGAAATGGATCTAAAAACTGGGTATGCCTTAATTAATTTTTAATTTTTCTAGTTGGATGGATGTTTTATTTGCTTCGCTTTACTTTAAATTTGAAATTTAAACTTTAAAATTCAAACTTGAAATTTAAAATTCAGAATAATAATAAATAATAATTTGTAATATAATAAAATAAATTTTGGATGTTTGTTAGGATTAATATTAATTTAGGAAATAATAAAACCCGAAATATACATCGATAATATAATCAAAATAACATGTCTTTTGAATTTCTGCATGTATGTCGACATACATAGAAGGGCATGTCGACATATGTACCAATAAATTCAAATTTTGAGCTTTCAAACTTCCCTCTATCTTTTCAAAAAGAAAATGCCAGTTCAAGCTCTAGTTATTAACTTTGTTTGTCTACTTATTTTCCTACATCTTGTTTCAATATATATGTATATATTAAAAGTATATAAGTTAATAAAATTATATAGACATGTTAATACGATATACAAAGTTATTTTTTTGATATTGTTATAAAATATAATTTTATTTACCTTTCATATAGTTAAACATGCACACTTATATATTACTCATATGATTTCATAACAATTTTGGGTTACATTATCACAAATACTATATTTAACTTAGTACTTATTTTGATTTCTTATTAATATTTATAAAAGCTTAAATATTTAACCTAGTATTTTGGTATAAAAGTAATATATATATATATATATATATGATTTTATGTCTTAAATACGTAGTTTAAATATAAGAAATTATAGTTTTATAATTTAATTTGTATATAGATTTCATAATTTTGTTATGACTATAGAATTCATTTTAAAGTTTTAACATATAAATGGTTCCTTAGCAAATTAATATATTTTGATTTCTAAAAAAAGTTTAAATTTAAAATTGATTTGCATCAAAAGGTTGACTTATATTTCATAATAAATTAAATTTTAAGTCCTTTTCAAAGTTAGTTTGTACATATATACAATTATGAATATACATTTATATAAAAACAGTTTACTTTATATGATACAATTCTATATTCTATTTAAAAAGATCTTCAATTTTTACTATATTAAAGCACCCTACTAAGATTATTAAACTCCACATTTCTCATAGAATTATTCTAAAAATATATTATCTATTATGAACACCATAAAACTTTCATCTTTACTATCCTTTAAATCTCTTTCAAAAGTATCATTAACCTAAGTCTAGAAATTAATATATATTACCCTTGTTTTATTCTAATAATGTATAATATATATGAATATGAATAATAGTTAGATAGTACTTTGAATATATTTTACCTAAATAGATATAATCACCAAATCATTCTAAATACTATCAATACACATCTTATTTCATATCATACATCATTATCATAAATTACAGTACATCTCAAATTAAAATCATTCACATTGCAAGTTGCATTTCATTCAATATATCACTTCATATAGTTTTGCATATGACATACTGCATTATAACCAACACACTGCATTACATGTTAACTTTAACCCTACACATAACAAATATACAGTATGAGAAGTTTTTATCTAATTAGAAATATAGGATTTTTAACCAAATACATAACATACTTTGTCTTGATTAATTTGATTGACTTGTTTGGCTAGATTAAATTGATTGGCTTAATTGAATTGATTGGTTTATTTGATTTGTTTGACTTGAATAACTTGATTGACTTACTTGACATCGTTAAATTTCATTAGTGGTTGATAGGTTTGTTAGAAAAATACTTATGCATTTGTAGTTGATAGGAGCTTTATAGGTTTTTAAGAAAAAAAGAAGTTACAAGAAATTTTTGGCTTTATGTTTTGATATTTTATGACAACAAAACTTAACTTGGTTGATTGCTTGGATTAATTTTCTTGAATACTGACTTATCATTACTTGACTTGTATTACTTTAAGTTGTATCATAGTTTTAAGGATATCTTATCAAAATTATTTCTTAGTCTAGATTAAAGTCTTAAGAAAATTAGAGTTTAGGCTAGGTTTAGTCGTGTATTAGATTAGCGGGGAGTTTTATAGTTTCTAGGATTAGTTGAAGTCTCAATAAGTGTTTTTGAACAGATTTGAATTTCTTGTTTGTTTAAATTGCTTGTTTGTTTAAATTGTTTGTTTGGATTGATTTGCTTGTTTGGATTGATTACAAATTTTGAGTTATTTGCTTAGTTACTATTCTTTTATTTAGTTTATTAGACTAGTATAATCATAATTTTAAGGGAAATTAAAATATTTTAGGTTTAGAATCATAGATTTAGAGAGAATTATAAGGTAATTCAATTCGGGGAGTATTATACAGTCATTTATAGCATAGATTTAGGGATTAGTATTAGAATGGTTATAATAGAACGAGGATATAATATAGGCATGAATTTAGGGTGAGTTATGTATATTAGTACTTAAGTATAGAATTAAGTAATATAATCATAAAATACACAAATAAGTATAGGTTATAGATTTAGGAGGAGTATGTTTAGAATTTCCTTTTTACAATGATAAAAGTTGAGAAATTATAAGATTAGGATTAGTTTAAGGGAAAGTATGAACAAGTATGGATATTTTACAAACTAAGGTTGTCATCACCAAAAGTGGGAGATCGTTGGAGAATGGAGTTTTGTTGACAACAACCTTATTTCGATTATCACTGATTATAAAATATATACTAACATCTCTATCTAGAATATATAGACATATATATGCAGAATTTGTATACAGGACTTAAGCACTGAAGACTCTACAGTTTTAGAGTTTCAAGTGATTCAAGATTCAGAAGAGATTCAAAACTCACGATGAACCAAGAAATCAAGAGTTCAAGATAAATATAGTAGTAGAGTATAGTTTATATGTAAGACTCTGAATAGTACTCCTGGTCCAAATTCAAATTCTGTTTTTCAAATTCTGATTTCAAATTTCAAATTCCATTTTCAAAATTCTAATTTTAATTAGTTTTTCCATCTTACCTTTGATTTTAAACTTAAGTTTCAGAGTTTATATATATTTATATAGTTATATACTTTTATAAATTTATATTTATATAGTTTTAAACTTTATAATTTTATAAATATGTTTTGTATAATTTATGTTTATGATTTGTTATGATTTTCTACTTTATAATACTTATTTATATCACTATGTTTTAATTTAAGAATTTCCTGAATTATATATACAGGAAAACTGTAACACCCCACCTCCATTAAGGTCACTCACAAAGGAAATTCCTTAACTTTGGTGGAGCATTTTAGTAAACAGAAAAGAAACTTACAAGACAGATAAAACAGTACTTGAAAATTTTATAACTTTATTTCAACAGAAGCTTGGTTACATCCTTTCAAATCACAATATCAGAATTCAAGTACAAAATATCAGTCTTGTACAAAAGCCTTCAGAATGCATAGTTTAAAATCATAATCCCCATAGAAGAAGACAAGCCATACTTTAAGCACCGCAAGCGGAAGAAATCTGGATCAAGCTAGAGTATTCCTTCTACAAAACCTTGGGGGGGGGGGAACGGAAGAAAAGGAGGCGAAACAACAAGGGTCAAACATAAAGTCTGGCAAGTCCATTGACTTTCATCATAGGAACAGATAATAATAATAATGACATGAAAGCAAAACTGGATAAGAGATGACAGTAACATGAGCAGCAGATAAAACAGTGGAAACAGAATGATGTAGACTAAGCCATGCTTCTTATTTATATCTTACTTCTCTGCACTAATACTAGTTTAACAGGATTAGGTGTCACCCGTATGTCTACACTGAAACAGAAACGGGTACAGAATAATTTCCACAGAAGAGAATGCTAGTAATGGGCCTTTACCACCCGAACAGAGACAGACAGAAGCAGAAACAGATTAATCCCAACGGAAACAAAATGTAGAATTAGGTGTACACTAGTAATGGGCCTTTACCACCCGAACAGACGGTACCACACAGAAACAGACAGGTGTTACCATCCAACAGAAACAGACGGTACCAACAGAAACAGACAGAACTAAGTGTACCCTAAAACCCTACCCCAAGCGATCGGCTCCCTAATACATAAATATCATGTGTCGGCCCCATAGTAGGGTGTATCACTCCCTAAAGTGACAACCAATTGGCGTAGACCTATTTACAGATGTCACGGCGTCTTACATCCTCAGAGGCAGACCGGGATCCATGCACGCACATGGCCCGGTTGAAATGCACCATCAACACCCCTCGCCATTATCAGAATGAACCGCTTATAATTAGTTCAGTAAGCGTGCCCGGACCCTACCTACTGTTGGGTCAAAGTTTTGATACTAGAAAGGGTTACTGACTAATATGGGTCCCAAACAACAGATGACACAAGTAATTCCCCTCCTAACCTTGTGTCTCCAGACTAATAGTTTTCAGATTAACTTGTTTACAAGTTCAGACATACAGAGTTTAGATCAACTAGTTCACAGATCAGACAATCAAGTTAACAGGTTAATGGATCAGATGTTCGGATTGACAGGCTTACAGATTAACTGGTTACAGATTAACAGACTTACAGATTAACCGATTACAAATTATCTAACTTTGTATTGGGCCTACGGATCCACGAAACGGGTTTATCAGATTCATTTGTCCCATTGGTTTAACCTTATCCAACACGTTTTAGACATCATATTTATCTCAGATTTTCATTAATTATTAATGCCCATACCTCTCACATTAGACTGACAGTTTGCGGATACTGGTTAGGCCGGTTGGTTCCGGGTAGGTTTCTGTCGCAAACTGAGTCTAACCTCGGGTTTCAAGCACGTTATGACTAACTTCTCACATTAGAACCTATTGTTTGCGGCCACTAGATATGCCGGGCGGTTTCGGGCAGAATTACGCCGCAAACTCATTCTAACCTCGAGTTAGCCATGTTTATCTTTGCGGCCAATTAATTAATAATTTACCATTTATGCCCACGCCTAATATGTATGTCAATTATTCATAGCTAATTCAGATTTTGTCAATAACATACTGAATATCTCAACTTAACAGATATAGTAGATAACAGATTTTCGCAGATTAGGCGTCTTAACGGATTCAGCAGATTAAGCAAACTAGCAGATTTAACAGATAACAGATTAGGCATCTTAACAGATTTAGTTTAGCAGATTTGGCATTTTCAACAGACTTAACAGATGACAGATTTGGCAGATGAACAAATCTAGCAGACTAGGCAGTAGAGCAGAACTAGCAGATTAAGCAATGTAACAGACTAGCAGATTAGGCAAATATAGCAAAACTAAATTAGGCAAATATAACAGATTTTATTATTCCCTAAGGTTTCATTGACCCATCTTGCCTAATTATAAATCTTTCCTAAGTTCACATGCATAAATAATAGTCATGATTCACAATATGATCATATATCCCATATTTGCATTAAATTTACATAGCTCAGACTATGGTCATAATTTACCATATATCATATGTTTCAATTTTTACTAAACTTGCATAGTACAGAAGATCCATATATAAATTATACCAAATATAGCCATCGATTACTATGCATGTCATATATCCCCAAAGATCCCTTACTTAGGTGTTTATTTACATTAATAGATACCCTACACCCATGTAAATCTTTATACCTAATTCATATTCTCTTTATCACAAATCATATGTTCAATACCCATTTATGTTACAAATATAACAAGTCCAGTCATATGTCTTTGATTTACGTTCCGGCTACAGTCCATGTTCTTTCCTCAAATCAGTCACCTATTGGTCATGCCCAATTTATGCATCATTCATTTTATTGTCCCAAACATTTTAGCGTATGTTAATCTCTTATGAGATTGGCTCAGGCTCGTGGTAGCCTGGCTATAGAACAGAAAGAGGAAAGAGATACAAAATAAGATAGATCTAAACAGAACAGAACAGATATAATCTCAGATTCAGATTTACAATTCATGTCACAATCAGAATTAACGTTTATAGCGGAGAATAACTGTACTTGCCTCGGCTGGATTAAAGAAAGAACTTTAATTGTTGTAGAATCGTTGCAGAAGCTTTAATCTCTAATTTGAATTGAGTTGCTTAGTTTGATGTTGATTAGCTTCTAGTTTTGATTCCAGCAGGGTAACAACGCCATTTTAATTTTTATTTAGAACAGAGGTAGAGAAAAAGTAGAATAGAATTGTGTGTAGAGAAGGCTAGGTCTTGGTTTGTTTTTATAGGTGTAACAATTCATCCCAGCCATCAGATTAACCCTAAAATCAATCAGGACCATCAAAAATCGTCCCTGGGCTTCAAAAACGTGTTCTGGACCGAAATAGGCAGACCAGGTCGACCTGTAGGGGGGGAGGTCGACACTATAGTCGACCCCCATGGGGGATGTCGACTCCCAGGTCGACCCCCTGGTCGACCTGGCCCCCAGGTCGACCTGTCCAGTTCTGTGCTGACCGAAACCTTCTGAATCTTCTACAGGCCATAACTTCTTCATCCGGACTCCGATTTTCGAAAACTCGGACTCTATTTCATGTAAAATTTCGAGAGGAACGCAATGGTGATGTCCATTTTACATATTTCCTGATTCTTAAGTTAATTATCCTCATTTTACTATCTTTTCCGTTACACACACCGTTATCGAACTAATTTTTCTTCTCTTTCATGTGTTAATTAATTCTTCTTATGCATCACCATTATTTACCTATCATAAGCATATTTTCATATATTTTATTTCATTTTTAATTATACTTAAAAATGCGGGGTGTTACATTCTCCCCTCCTTAAAGGATTTCGTCCCCGAAATCTTCAAGTTAAGAAGAATGTGTCCTACCATCCAATCATCCATCTACTCAATCACCAATCACAGGCATTCATTGTCCTTAAGAGATTTCTAATGCTGTATGAACATATGCAAGAAGTGTGTGTATATGTTCCTTGTCTAATGCAAAGATAAGGCGGTCCACTGATTCAGTTGACCTCCTTAATGCGAATTATGCCAGTGCCATGAGTCCAACATGTTTGCAATTTTCCTACTCGATACATATCATTTCTATATGAGTGCACAACCATTCAGTCATATGCAACATCCATGTGCTGAGTCATTTTGCATCCACAAAAATTAAAAATGCTCACACATCCATATGCAGTATGAGAGTGTTTTCGAGCCGATCTAGTGCCTAGTTTGTGTATATGCATCCACGGGCAACCACTAGCAACCATTTACATCCACTTGCAACCATCAAACATAACATGTCTCAAACACATGTTTACACCCATTAGTTTCTACCTAAAGTTCGAAGATTCGATCGATAGGATACAGTCGAATGATGGAAGCGAGTACAGATAGAACAAAAACTTGGTTCCCATTAGACATGGGTCCTAAGTATCGGCCCCGAAGACCGAAACCAACATCAAATTGACACTAAGAGGATTACCTTCTTTAGACAATGTCAAAACTGGAAATCTTAACCTTATCAGAAATATTCAGATATTTACAGATTACTGGTACAGATCAGATTACCGAATGATTCTTAGGAAACTAAGCATGATAAAACCCAGAATGTATGCGTCCTACTTGACGCCTAACACAGATATCTCTCAAACCGCAACCTATCACCAGCAAATGAGTCGTAACCCCTATGGGGTTTGAGACTATAACCAGATCAGAAACAAGACTAGTATTAAAGTGCAAAGACTCGACTACAGAATCAGAATGCCATAATCGGAAAGAGTTCTAACTCAATAATCAGATAAGGAAACTAAACTCTCTACGGAAATTTTCCTACTTCTATCCTATCCACCAACTATGAGAGCATTCGCCTGCCTTCCCGAAGTAGGTCATGTCCTCTGTCCTTCCTCTTGAGTCAAGCTTCCATAAGTAAAGTACTTTTCTCCTCCTTTATCTTTAGACTTTTCTTCCTTCTTTTGTGTTTCCTTTTTGCCTCCTTTTTGAACCAAATTTATATCCATGGGTTTCTTATCTTTGGGTTGTGCTCCTTGGCCAAACTCCCTCATTCTCATCTTTACTATGCTTGTGTAACACGTTGACCAGTCCCTCGAAAGCTGCCTCCATCGCACGGAAAAATCCTACAAAGCTCGAAAGAAAATTAGCCGTAGGTGAAACTACTGCGCTTACAGATGGAAGTCGGGCGCTTATTTGCCCTTTGACAGGTGTCGTAGTCTTATCAAGCCTACGGAACCATGCCGCGATGAGGTTCCCTCCTAGAAAGCCAGGAGCCCCGGAGACTCAGAAAAAGAAGGAAACAAGGATTCAGACAGAAAATCAAAAGATAGATATATGGCTTTGGGGATTATGTTTTTTTCAAAATAAACTTTCCTTTTGAAAATACTTTCTTTTAAAGCCTTTTTGAAAATAGTTTTCAAAAACTTTACCCAAACTGGTAACCTTCAGCTCTGATACCAAGTGTAACACCCCACCTCCGTTAAGGTCACTCACAAAGGGAATGCCTTAACTTTGGTGGAGCATTTTTGTAACACCGCACACCCGCTAAGGTCACTCACTAAGTGAATGCCTTAACTTCGGTGGAGTATTTTAAGTGAATATAGAACATAAAAATTACAACAAGACAGATATAAGTAATACTTGAAATTTAAAACATCATTTCATTGCAGCAGAAGGTAAACATGTTTGGTTACATATCAAAAACCAACAAGTGTCAAGTACAAAATATCCATCTCGTTAAAACATAAGTACATAATCCCACTACATAACTAATAGCCATAATAGAAAAGATAACCGAGCTTTACTTCAAGAGTCCAAGCTCCAAGATAGATAAAGCAGTCTGAATCAAACTCCACTAGAACTAGGCCCAACCTGAGGACCTGAGGGGGAAAAAGGTAAAAACAACGGGGTCAGACATAAGTCTGAGTGAGCCCTATAACTTTAACAATACAATCATTAAAGTAATTAGGGTATGATATAAACTTGGTACGGTAATGACTAGGGATAAATGACTACACAAAGTAGCCACTAGACATAGGATGAACTAAGATATCGGTAAAGACGCATCTACCCACCCAAGGGTAATTACTACACTGCACCACACCAGTCATTCCTAACTTAAAGGTTGATCCCTCCCAAGGACTTAGAGAATTTAACTAGTAGTTTCGTGTACCCCTAGCTGACCACATAGGTGCCGTCTGCCCCTATCTCCACTAGGTGTACCCACTACTCCCCAAGCGATCGGCTCCCTAACGTAGATACCCGTGATGGTCCCACAGTGGGGTGTATCATTCCCCAAAGTGGCAACCCGATACAACCAACGGTGCACGGCTTATACCTACACGATGCAACAACGTCTTACCTACCAGCTCGGGTCCACACACGCATATGAAACCCGTTGGACTTGCGTTGCCACCGCTAACCCGTTTTGGCCTCTTATAGTCAAGCCCAGTACGTGTGTCCCGTCCTCGACATGGGTCGAGCCCAATAAGATACATATGGGTTATTGGTTGAAATGGGCCCCCACAAGCTACCCACCTAAGCTTGTCCCCTTTTCTAGTGTATCCCACTTAACCCTTTAATCATGTTTAATTACATGTTTCCACTTGGTTAAGTATTCTAATTGTATTTTCTATTGCCACCTAAGGCAACCCACTAGATTTCCACATGCCACCCAAGGCACTTACTTGATTTCCACATGCCACCCAAGGCACCCACTTAACCCCTCATGCCCCACTACATGCTTATCTGGTTAAGTGTTTCTTAATTGATTAAGAACGTAACCTTTGTAAAGACCTCTCACATTAGACTATCTTTTATGGCAGCTGGATTTGCCGGTCGGGTCTGGGCAGCCTTACGCCATAACAGAGTCTAACCTCGTGTCTTTACACTTGTCACGTATTTAGGTCATGCCTAAGACCTCTCACATTGGGCCAACCATTTGTAGCCGCTGGATTTGCCGGTCGGTTCCGGGCAGTCTTATGCTACAAAAGGGTCCAACCTCGTGTCTTAGTCGATTAATTACACCTAATTAATCACCCCCACATTTTGAATTAATTTTCCCTAATTAATTCCAATTTAATGATGTACATAATTGACTCAATTATGTCCATCCACTCATGGTATGCAACTTCATACCAATTTCACCACAATTTTGTTAACATGAATATTAACCCCATCGTTCCCCACGTAATACGCTAACATGACATACTTAGAAGGGAAGATTCATCACAAATACAATGGGTTCAACTTAGCATAACATTAGCATCACATGGGTTTTAAAGGTGTCAACTTGCATATATGACCATAGCATCAAACCCAACTAGCATAAATAATCAACCCAAACTTGCATGAATCACATATGTCATAAAGAAGGTAACTTGCATAAGTTACTTTTGTCATACAAAGGGGTAAACTTGCATATGTATGTATGACATACAAAGGGGTTAACTTGCATATGTATGCATATCATATAAAGGTGTAAACTTGCACATGTTACTTGCATATAATCAAACACCAAACTTGCATAACATGTCATATATGAACTTGCATATAATCAAACACCAAACTTGCATAACATGTCATATATGAACTTGCATATAATCAAACACCAAACTTGCATAACATGTCATATATGAACTTGCATATAATCAAACACCAAACTTGCATAACATGGTGTCATAATGGATCAATGTTTATCATAGTGATTTGCATAACTAGCATCATGAACATATAGCATAAATTACACCCAACTTGCATAACTAGCTTCATGGGCACATAGCATCAAACTTGCATAACTTGCATTATGAACATATTTCATACAACTTGCATAACTAGCATCATGAACATATAGCATAAAACTTGCATAACTAACATCATGAACACATAGCATATGATAACATAACTTGCATTGATCCACATACATAACCATAACCTCATTATATCCTATCATAATTAGTTTAGCAATTGCTTGCTAAAGGCATAGAAACTCACAACTTGTTGATTAACACTCCTACGAAGAAGATTTTGTTGCTAGAGTTGATTAGAAGTTGATTTGAGAAGCTATCTTCTTCTAAAATTTGATGGAGGCTCCTTCTACTTGCATTTTGACGGCATGACGACGTTGTATCCAATTTTAGTATGAATTAGGGTAGTCTTAGGGTGTATTTATAGATTTAGGATGTAGTTTAGGCCCTTAGATTAACCCTAGGTTAGGTTAGAGCCGTCAGATCTCGTCACAAGCCCCCAAACACAGCCCAAACTCCTTCAGGCTGCACCCAGGCCGAGCCCCCTGTGTCGACAGGGGTGTCGACACTACTGTCGACACGCCCCCATGTGTGTCAACTCCCCAGTCGACACGGGGGTCAACCTGGTGCTGGCGGGAATTTTCCCGCCTAGCCCCCCTTCTGCATTTGAAATCTGTTTTTCTAAATTTGAATTTTCTGAAAACTTCTTTGGGCCTTAACTTGGTCATACGGACTCCGATTTTTGAAAACTCGGACTCTATTTCGCGTATTTTTCCGAGACGAACGCAATGGAATAGCCCGTTTCCCCTGTTTCAGGTCTTAAAATTTAATTCTGCCCTGATTTATATTATAACAAGTTATTCAACATACGGGGTGTTACATTCTCCCCTACTTAAAGGATTTCGTCCCCGAAATCTCTAAGTCAAGAAGAACGTATCCTACCAACCAAACAACCATCTACTAAACCATCAAACACTGGCATCCACTGTCCTTAAAGTTTCTAATGCTGTATGAACATATGCAAAGAGTGTGTGTATATGTTCCCTGTCTAATGCAAAATCAGGCGGTCTACTGATTCAGTTGACCTCCTTAATGCAAACCATGATAGTGCCATGCATCCAATATGTATGCGAAAGAACCCTATCGACACATACTATCTCTACATGTGTGCACACCCATACACCAAAATGCATCATCCATATGATAACATAACCATTATACATCCATTAATATAGCTACCTACACACAATTATATGCAATATGCAATATGAAGTGACTGAGCCGATCTAGTGTCTAAAGTGTGTGTATATGCATCCACGAGCAACCACTAGCAACCACTTGCATCCATACGCATCCATCAATCATAACATGTCTCAAACACATGTTTCAACCATAGGTTTACCCTATCTAAAGGTCAAAGGTACTAACGAGAGGACATACTTTTGACAAGATAAGTACTAGACAAACGATAAAGGAGGAGTTAAAAGACATACCCTCAAAAAGAAATGGGTACAGTGAACGCATCTTCGCTTCTGTCTCCCAAGTAGCATTGCTCTCATCATCTCCCCATTGCACTTTGACTAGTTGAACCTCTCTGTTTCTCAACTTCCTAATCTCTGACCCAAGGATGCGGGTAGGAGCTCGTCGAATAGTCGCATCACGCTCTACCTCCACTTCTCTAAGCAAGCTCGGCTCTACCACCTCTTCGGTCTCATGTAGGCACTTCTTCAAAAGTGACACATGGAATACGTCATGTACACCACTAAGTCTCTCGGGCAAATCCACTCTATATGCCATCTGTCCAATCCTTTCCTTAATAGGAAACGGCCCTACAAACCTTGGTGCTAACTTCCCAACGGACCCAAAGCGAACAACATTCCGTAATGGAGATACTTTGACAAAGACCATGTCCCCAACATTAAACTCAAGATCCGTCCTCCTCTTATCCGCGTAAGATTTCTACCTATCTTGCGCTGCTTTCATCCTTCTTCGAATCAAATCAATCTTTTCCGAAGTCTCTCTAACCATATCGGGCCCAAGCAAGATCTTATCCGTAGATTCCCACCAATATGTAGGTGATCGAGTAGGCCTTCCATAAAGAGCTTCAAAAGGAGCCATACCAATACTAGACTAAAAGCTGTTATTATACGAGAACTCTACCAGTGGAAGATGCTCTTCCCATGTACCTCCAAAATCCAAGATACATAGCCTCAAAAGGTCTTCTAGAACACGATTCACCCTCTCGGTCTGGCCGTCCATCTGAGGATGATATGCAGTGCTCAAACACAACTGAGTCCCTACTGCCTCTTGCAAACTCTTCCAAAACTCGCTAGTGAAGATAGGATCTCGATCGCTCACTATGCTAGAAGGTACACCATGCAATCGAACTATCTCTCGAAGGTAAACTGAAGCTAGCCATGGAGCAGTCCTCTTACTCTTCACGGGTATAAAATGGGCGCTCTTAGTAAGTCTGTCTACCACAACCCAAATTCCCGTATTACCCTTCCTCGATCTCGGTAACCCATCGATAAAATCCATCGAGACGCTATCCCACTTCCATTGCGGAACTTCCAATGGGTGAAGCAACCCACCGGGTTTCTTTTGCTCCGCTTTCACTTGTTGGCACACCAAGCATCTAGCGACACACTCGGCCACATCCTTCTTCATACCGGCCCAAAAGAAAACTCGCTTTATGTCTTCGTACATCTTGTCCCCACCGGGATGAATGATCATTTTCGAACGATATGCATCATCAAGTATAGCCTTCCTCAAACCCCCATCTTGCGGTACACAAAGTCTACCGTCTCTATGCAACCACCGCTTATCATCTAGGGTGTACCTACTCAAATGGTTGGACGACTCCCCCCTTATGAGCCTCTCTACCAACTCCACCAACTGTGGGTCGTCCCGCTGTGCCTCGCCAATCCGTCCCAAAAGAGTAGGTCTGACCTCTAAGGATGCTAGCAAACCGGGTATAAAGTCAACGGAAGGTCTAAAATCAAACATCGAGATAAATTCCAAGCTTCGTCGTTCCACGAACAATGGACTCAAGGACAACCTTTTTCTGCTTAAGGCGTCCGCCACCACGTTACCCTTGCCAGGGGTATCCGCTATCTCGAAATCATAGGATGCTAAGAACTCCATCCAACTTTGCTGTCTTAAGTTCAAATCCTTTTGAGAAAACAAGTACTTCAATGATTTGTGGTCAGTGAACAATTCGAACCTCTCGCCAAGAAGATAATGGCGCCAAGACTTAAGCGCAAAAACAATAGCGGCCAACTCTAGATCATGTGTAGGGTAATTTTTCTCATGCGCTCTCAACTGCCTTCCACCATAGGCTATTACCCTTCCCTCTTGCATTAAGACAGCACCTAGTCCTGTCCCACAAGCATCGGTATAAACAACAAATGGCTTACTCCCATCTGGCAACACTAAGACTGGAGCTGTGGTTAAAGCTCTCTTTAACCGTTGGAACGCATCATCATAATCTACGTCCCATGTGAATACTAGATTCTTCTTCGTCAAGCGAGTTAATGGGGCTGATATCTTCGCGAAGTCCTTGATAAACTTCCTATAGTAGCCAGCCAACCCCAAGAAACTCCTCACCTCGGTAGCATTCTTCGGAACCTTCCAATCTTGAATGGACACTACCTTCGTGGGATCCACAGCTATCCCTTCTTTGGAGACCACGTGCCCCAAAAACCGCACTTCCTTCCTCCAAAAGTGACATTTAGAGAATTTAGCCTTAAGGCTATGCGCTCGAAGAGTCTCCAACACTACCCTAAGATGTAGGGCATGCTCTTCTTCACTCTTAGAAAAGACTAAGATGTCATCCACAAAGACCACCACGAACTTATTAAGGTACTCCCTGAACACCCTACTCATCAAATCAACAAAGTATGCGGGGGCGTTCTTCAAACCAAATGGCATCACAAGCCACTCATAGAAACCATCCGGAGTCCTAAAGGCAGTCTTCTTTATACTATCCTCAGCCACTCTCAACTGATGAAACCCCGTGGCTAAGTCCAACTGCGAAAACACTGAGGCGCCAACCAACCGATCAAAGAGATCGTCAATCCTCGGCAATGGGTGTCTATTCTTCTTTGTGAGCTTGTTGATTTCTCTATAGTCTACACAAAGTCTGAGGGACCCATCCGCCTTCGTGGCAAAAACTACCGGAGCACCCCACTCCGATATACTTCGTCTTATGAACCCCTTCTCAAGCAACTCCCCTACTTTCTTATGGAGTTCCCTCCTCTCACGAGGAGCCATGTGGCACACTGGCAAAGATACTGGCTTAGCATTGTCCACCAGATATATTCGGAAGTCTATCTCCCGCTTCGGAGGTAAGCCCTTCACCTCCTCAAACACATCATAGTATTCCCGGACCACTCTAACAGATCGCAAACTCTCGACCGAAGCGTCAAGCGATTCAAGATAACTTAGCATAACAGAATCCATGGGATTACAAGAGATCTCGAGAGTGTTACCCAAGCGGGTCATGAGCCTAACAACTCTCCTTTCGCAATCAAGAACGGCACCATTACTGGATAACCAGTCCATGCCCAAAATTAACCCATAGCCCGTGAAGCCCAAAACAAAAGCATCACATCTAAACTCAACGCTAAGTATAGAAATCTTCAAACCCAAACATATCATGGACAAATAAGTGGAGCCCCCAATTGGGTTTGAAACAACCAAGGGATCATCTACTAGACTGGTGTCTAAGTGCAGCGACTCAACTAATGATGATGAGACAAACGAATGCGATGCACCAGAGTCGAATAAAGTACGGACAGGATGATCAAACAGAAAAACCAGACTTTCAACGGAAATAGTTCTACCTCTTTCCTGAATCGGTGGAACCGCGAGAGCCTGAACTTGCCCCCCTTGCCTGACCTGGTGCCATAAGAGCTTGCACCTGTCCTCCTGAGGTAGATCCCGTCCTTTGACCATTCTTAGGGCAGTCCTTCACTAGATGCCCTGCTTCACCACAGTGGAAGCAGCCAGTCTTCTTCTTCTTCCGACAATCTTTGCTTAGGTGGCCTGGTGTCCCACAATTGAAGCACTTCTTCTTTCCCTTGCCACCGTTGCCTTTCCCACCCTTGTTTTGCTGTTGCTGTTGAGGTCTCTTCTGATCCCCTTTCTTCTCGGGTGCCTTATTAACATTGGGACCCTTCTCTTCCTCATGCATGAGTGCCATGTCTACTAGCTTCTCAAAGGTGGCCCCCATAGGGATGTGAGTCATAGCCAATCCATGCATCGGTTCATTCAAGCCTTTAACGAACCTCAAAGCCTTCTTCTCCGGTGTATTCACCATGTCTATGCCAAACCTTGCCAATTGATTAAATTTGTTGACATATTCCTTCACTGATAGGTTTCCTTGCTTTAGAGTCAAGAACCTTTCCATATACAGATTTTCTTCCACCCTTGAAAGAAACTTTGCCACAAACCTTTGTCTGAAATCCGCCCAAGAGTCAACAGGGCGCTCTCCATTAGTGACCTCCCACCAGAACGAGGCCTCTCCCTTCATTAACCAAGCAGCTAACTTGACTTTCTTTCCTTCTTCCATCTCAAAGATGTCTATCAACTCTTCTGTCTCCTTAAGCCAATCCCTAGCTTCCACAAAAGTTTCTGATCCTTGAAAAGGTTTCCCTCCCATAGCCTTAAATTCCTTGCAAGTCTTAGCAAAAGTATCCACGCGAGGAGGAGGAGGGGGAGGAAGATCGGGTGCAAATGGTGGTGGAGGAACATCAGCTGGACCCGCAGCGGCGGCCCTAGCCTCCATCAATCTCCTATACCATACTGGTATCGCTACACCCTCCGGAAAGTTAAGATCTTCAGCCATGCTGAAACGAAAAAGGAAAGATTCAAAGCGGAGAATTCGAAAGATAAAGATAAGGCTATTGGGGATTATGCTTTTCTTTCAAAAACTTTTCTCTTAAAAGACATGTTTTTGAAAATACTCCTTCGAAAATGTTTTTAGAAAAATAGTTTTTCTAAAAGTTTTATCTGTTCTGGTAACCTTCAGCTCTGATACCACGTGTAACACCCCACACCTGCTAAGGTCACTCACTAAGGGAATGCCTTAACTTCGGTGGAGTATTTTAAGTGAATATAGAACAGAAAAATTACAACAAGACAGATATAAGTAATACTTGAAATTTAAAACATCATTTCATTGCAGCAGAAGGTAAACATGTTTGGTTACATATCAAAAACCAACAAGAGTCAAGTACAAAATATCCATCTCGTTAAAACATAAGTACATAATTCCACTACATAACTAATAGCCATAATAGAAAAGATAACCGTGCTTTACTTCAAGAGTCCAAGCTCCAAGATAGATGAAGCAGTCTGAATCAAACTCCACTAGAACTAGGCCCAACCTGAGGACCTGAGGGGAAAAAGGTAAAAACAACGGGGTCAGACATAAGTCTGAGTGAGCCCTATAACTTTAACAATACAATCATTAAAGTAATTAGGGTATGATATAAACTTGGTACGGTAATGACTGGGGATAAATGACTACACTAAGTAGCCACTAGACATAAAATGAACTAAGATATCGGTAAAGACGCATCTACCCACCCAAGGGTAATTACTACACTGCACCACACCAGTCATTCCTAACTTAAAGGTTGATCCCTCCCAAGGACTTAGAGAATTTAACTAGTAGTTTCGTGTACCCCTAGCTGACCACATAGGTGCCGTCTGCCCCTATCTCCACTAGGTGTACCCACTACTCCCCAAGCGATCGGCTCCCTAACGTAGATACCCATGCTGGTCCCACAGTGGGGTGTATCATTCCCCAAAGTGGCAACCCGATACAACCAACGGTGCACGGCTTATACTTACATGATGCAACAACGTCTTACCTACCAGCCCGGGTCCACACACGCATATGAAATCCGTTGGACTTGCGTTGCCACCGCTAACCCGTTTTGGCCTCTTATAGTCAAGCCCAGTACGCGTGTCCCGTCCTCGACATAGGTCGAGCCCAATAAGATACATATGGGTTACTGGTTGAAATGGGCCCCCACAAGCTACCCACCTAAGCTTGTCCCCTTTTCTAGTGTATCCCACTTATCCCTTTAATCATGTTTAATTACATGTTTCCACTTGGTTAAGTATTCTAATCGTATTTTCTATTGCCACCCAAGGCAACCCACTAGATTTCCACATGCCACCCAAGGCACTTTACTTGATTTCCACATGCCACCCAAGGCACCCACTTAACCCCTCATGCCCCACTACATGCTTATCCGGTTAAGTGTTTCTTAATTGATTAAGAACGTAACCTTTGTAAAGACCTCTCACATTAGACTATCTTTTATGGCAGCTGGATTTGTCGTTCGGGTCCGGGCAGCCTTACGCCATAACAGAGTTTAACCTCGTGTCTTTACACTTGTCACGTATTTAGTTCATGCCAAAGACCTCTCACATTGGGCCAACCATTTGTAGCCGCTGGATTTGCCGGTCGGTTCCGGGCAGTCTTATGCTACAAAAGGGTCCAACCTCGTGTCTTAGTCGATTAATTACACCTAATTAATCACCCCCATATTTTTAATTAATTTTCCCTAATTAATTCCAATTTAATGATGTACATAATTGACTCAATTATGTCCATCCACTCATGGTATGCAACTTCTTACCAATTTCATCACAATTTTGTTAACATGAATATTAACCCCATCATTCCCCACGTAATACGCTAACATGACATACTTAAAAGGGAAGATTCATCACAAATACAATGGGTTCAACTTAGCATAACATTAGCATCACATGGGTTTTAAAGGTGTCAACTTGCATATATGACCATAGCATCAAACCCAACTAGCATAAATAATCAACCCAAACTTGCATGAATCAC
The DNA here is from genome assembly GCA_030737875.1 of Allium sativum. NCBI lineage: Eukaryota > Viridiplantae > Streptophyta > Magnoliopsida > Asparagales > Amaryllidaceae > Allium > Allium sativum. The sequence continues at coordinate 844,402,324 of CM060926.1, forward strand.
ATATGTCATAAAGAGGGTAACTTGCATAAGTTACTTTTGTCATACAAAGGGGTAAACTTGCATATGTATGTATGACATACAAAGGGGTTAACTTGCATATGTATGCATATCATACAAAGGTGTAAACTTGCACATGTTACTTGCATATAATCAAACACCAAACTTGCATAACATGTCATATATGAACTTGCATATAATAAAACATCAAACTTGCATAACATGGTGTCATAATGGATCAATGTTTATCATAGTGATTTGCATAACTAGCATCATGAACATATAGCATAAATTACACCCAACTTGCATAACTAGCTTCATGGGCACATAGCATCAAACTTGCATAACTTGCATCATGAACATATAGCATACAACTTGCATAACTAGCATCATGAACATATAGCATAAAACTTGCATAACTAACATCATGAACACATAGCATATGATAACATAACTTGCATTGATCCACATACATAACCATAACCTCATTATATCCTATCATAATTAGTTTAGCAATTGCTTGCTAAAGGCATAGAAACTCACAACTTGTTGATTAACACTCTTATGAAGAAGATTTAGTTGCTAGAGTTGATTAGAAGTTGATTTGAGAAGCTATCTTCTTCTAAAATTTGATGGAGGCTCCTTCTACTTGCATTTTGACGGCATGACGACGTTGTATCCAATTTTAGTATGAATTAGGGTAGTCTTAGGGTGTATTTATAGATTTAGGATGTAGTTTAGGCCCTTAGATTAACTGTAACACCCCACGTCCATTAATGTCACTCACAAAGGGAATGCATTAACTTCCATGGAGGTTTTAAGTGAATATAGAACAGTAAAATTACAACAAGACAGATATAAAATAGTACTTGGAAATTCAAAAACTTTATTTCATTGTAGCAGAAGTCAAAACATGTTTGATTACATCATAACACCACATTCAATGTCAAGTACAATATCTATCTTGATAAAACAAGTACATAATCCCATTACATGAATAGCCATTAAAAAGAAAGATAATAAGCTGGACTTTACTTCAGCAGTCCAAGCTTTCCAGAAGATAAGCGATCCAACTAGACTCCACTAGAACTTGGCCCAACCTACGGACCTGAAGGGAGAAAAAGGATGGAAAAGAGGGGGTCAGACATAAAGTCTGGTGAATATGATAATTCTACAATACTATTACCAAAATAACTGGACTAAGGCATAAGCTGGAAAACAAGAAAATGTCTATGAAGAGCAGATTAAGGACATAGACAATCGCTAAAGGCAACGTTATAGGCGCTCCTAAATACTAAAGGATAAACACTATACTGCACCACACCAGTCACCCTAAAGATTCATCCCACTTAGCTTCACTTAGAAACTTTCCCAATGGCTTTACGTACCCCTAGCTGACTACATAGGTGCCGCCTGCCCCTATCTCCACTAGGTGTACCCTACTTCCCATTATTCGATCAGCTCCCTAACTCGTAGATACCCGTGCTGGCCCCACAGTGGGGTGTATCACTCCCCTAAAGTGGCAACCTGATACAACGGACATGCACGGCTTATACCTACACGATGCAACAACGTCTTACCTACCAGCCCGGGTCCACACACGCATATGAAACCCGTTGGACTTGCGTTGCCACCGCTCCCTGTTTTGGCCTCTTATAGTCAAACCCAGTATGCGTGTCCCGTCCTCGACTTGGGTCGAGCCCACAAAGATACGTTTTGGGATACTGTTTGAAATGGGCCCCCACTATTTACCACAAGCATTCCACCTAAGCTTGTCCCCATTAGTCCATCCCACTTAACCCACTTAGTCATGTTCATTTACATGTGTGTTTGGTTAAGTCTAATCGTATTTCAAATGCCTCTAAAGGCAACCACCAGATTCCTCATGCCACCCAAGGCACCTACTTAACCCCCATGTCCCACCTTACATGATTATCTGGTTAAGTATTTCTTAGTTCATTAAGGCCATAACCTCATAAAGACCTCTCACATTAGACTGGCATTTATGGCAGCTGGATTTGCCGGGCGGGTCCGGGCAGTCTTACACCATAAAAGAGTCTAACCTCGTGTCTTTACAACTGTTATGCTTTAGTTTGGGCCTAGGACCTCTCACATTGGGCCGACATTTGTGACTACTGGATTTGCCAGGCGGGTCCGGGCAGGTTTACATCACAAACGGGTCCAACCTCGTGTCCTAAGCATTGATTATTAATAATAATCCACTTTCCCCCAATTTTAATAATTCCCTACTTGAATTATTAATTACTTCCAATTTTTAACAATGTCCATAATTGACTCAATTATGGATATTCATTCATGGTATGCAACATCTTACAAAATTGCACCCAATTTATTAATTCCTAATATTACCCCTACCCCACGTTTGAACGTTTATTCGCAAAATATATGTTAGACTCGAATAGCCTAACTCATAGCATAAAAGAGATTATCATAATAACAACATGTATATGTGACCAAATGAATCATAATAAGGGGTGAAACTTGCATAGATTATACATGTCATGGATCTAAAGGTGTCAACTTGTTCAAAATTCACCTAATATGATCTCAATCAATTTTCATAAACTTACATATGAACATGTGTGAATCAACATCATCTAATTTTTTAACAACATGGTTTTATATGGGTACACCTAACTCAATAGGCAAATTCCCATAATCAAGTCTTATTTAATTATAGTTTCAAGTTTATGGGTACACCTAACCTAATAGGCAAATTCCCATAAACAAGATCCATTTAAATTAAAAAAAAACATAACTTTAAGCATGATCCAACAACATGATTTTTCAACATAATATAGCATGATTTATAACATGGCAGAGTATGATAGTATAACATAGCTTGACATGATTCTCAACATAGCACGACATAGCATAAGAGGATTTACAACATAGCATGACATAGCATATATAATTTACATCATACGACAACATAATAACATAATAAGAGATCCACAATATATAGAATTTACAATTACAAATCACATCACTTTCTTGTGATCCATTCATAACTGAGTCAAATTAGTTTGTAATAGTCTTGTGAGAATCATCATACTCACCAACAAAAGAAAAGAATTAGAGAAAGAGAGATCTTTTGATTTGATTTGTGTAGATTTAGTTGTAGATGATTAGGCTTCCTCTTCTTAGTTTGTGACGGCTATGCTGAACTCCATGGCAGCAGCATGACGGTAGCTTCTCTAATTTTACAAGTGATTTAGGTCTAGGGTCTACCCACTTATTTATAAATTTTAGAATTCATTTAGGCCATTAGATTTAACCTAGAAATAACCGCAGTCGTTCAGACAAGATGGGGTTTATCTTGTTGACTCAGCAATGAGTCAGAAGTGACTCAGCAAACACTCAGCATATTAATAAACTTCTATTCATGTCATAAATATATATATATTTTCTACAATGTACATATTAGATACATCCCCCTTTACTTATTATTGTTTTTATATACATATTAGATACATCCCCTCTCTCACACACTTATTAATATTTTTATATTCATATTAGATACATCCCCTCTCTTACACACTTATTAATATTTTTATATTCATATTAGATACATCCCCTCTCTTACACACTTATTAATATTTTTATATTCATATTAGATACATCCCCTCTCTTACACACTTATTAATATTTTAGCAACTTTAGTGTTAATAGAAAATTCGGGGTGTTACATTCTCCCCTCCTTTTAGGATTTCGTCCCCGAAATCTTCAAGTCTGGAAGAATGTATATCCTACCATCCAAACGTCCATCTACTCATCCATCATACACAGGCATCCATTGTCCTTAAAAGACTTCTAATGCTTTATGATCATATGCAAGTGTGTGTATATGTCCGTATCTAATGCAAAATCAGGCGGTCCACTGATTCAGTTGACCTCCTTAATGCAACTATGATCATGCCATGCATCCATTATGTATGCAAAAGATTCTTAATGCTACATAATACTTCTATATGCGTGCACAACCATCATCTGAATGCAGCATCCACATGATAATACAACCATCGTTCATCCATTTTACTAAATACATCCATATATATGCAATATGCAATATGTAGTGACTGAGCCGATCTAGTGCCTAAAGTGTGTGTATATATGCATCCACGAGCAACCACTAGCAAACACTTGCATCCATTTTGCATCCATCATACATAACATGTCTCAAACACATGTTTCAACCATAGGATTATCCTAACTAAAGGTCAAAGATACTAATGAGAGGACATACTAAAGATAAGATAAGATAAGCTAAGCGATAAAGGAGAAATTAAAAGACATACCCTCAAAAAGAAAAGGGTACAACGAACGCATCTTCTCTTCTGTCTCCCAAGTTGCGTTGCTCTCATCATCTCCCCATTGCACTTTAACCAGTCTGACCTCTCGATTCCTCAACTTTTTGATCTCCGACCCAAGAATGCATGTAGGAGCTCGTCTAATTGTTGCATCACGCTCTATTTCCACCTCTTTAAGCAAGCTCGGCTCTACCACCTCCGCGGTCTTGTGCAAACACTTCCTCAAATGTGATACATGGAATACGTCGTGTACTCCACTAAGTTTCTCAGGCAACTCCACCCTATATGCCATCTTCCCAATCCTGTTTTTTACAGGAAACGGCCCTACAAACCTTGGTGCTAATTTCCCCACGGACCCAAAGCGAACAACATTCTGTAACGGAGATACTTTGATAAAAACCATGTCCCTAATGTCAAACTCAAGATCTGTCCTCCTCTTATCAGCATACGAGTTTTGCCTATCTTGTGCTGCTTTCATCCTCCTTCGAATCAACTCAATCTTCTCCGAGGTTTCCCTAACCATATCGAGCCCAAGTAGGGTTTTATCGGTAGATTCCCACCAACATGTAGGCGAACGGCAAGGCCTTCCATAAAGAGCTTCGAAAGGTGCCATGCCAATACTAGACTGAAAGCTATTATTATATGTGAATTCTACTAACGGAAGGTGCTCTTCCCATGTACCCCCAAAGTCTAGGATACAAAGCCTTAAAAGATCCTCTAGAATGCGATTCACCCTCTCGGTCTGGCCGTCTGTCTGAGGATGATATGCGGTGCTCAAACATAGCTGAGTCCCTACCGCCTCTTGTAAACTCTTCCAAAATTCGCTAGTAAAGATGGGGTCACGGTCGCTTACTATACTAGAAGGAATACCGTGCAAACGAACTATCTCCTTAATGTATACAGAAGCCAACCAAGGAGCAGTCCTCTTACTTTTCACGGGAATAAAATGGGCGCTTTTAGTAAGTCTATCTACTATAACCCAAATCCCCGTGTTACCCTTCCTTGATCTTGGTAATCCATCCACAAAATTCATTGAGATGCTTTTCCATTTCCATAGTGGAACTTCTAATGGGTGAAGCAACCCACCGGGTTTCTTTTGTTCTGCTTTAACTCGTTGGCACACCAAGCATCTAGCGACGTACTCGGCCACATCCTTTTTCATACCGGCCCAAAAGACAACCCGCTTCATATCTTTGTACATCTTATCCCCGCCGGGATGAATGGTAATTTTTGAGCGATGAGCATCATCAAGAATGGCCTTCCTTAAGTCTTCGTCTTGTGGTACACAAAGTCTATTATCCCTTCGTAACCAACCCTTATCGTCTAGGGTATACCTACGAAGATGGCTTGACGACTCCCCCCTTTGAGCTTTTCTACTATCTCAACCAACTGTGGGTCGTCTCGCTGTGCCTCACCAACCCGTCCTAGAAGTGTAGGTCTAACCTCCAAGGATGCTAACAGACCGGGTACTAAGTCAACGGAGGGTCTAAAGTCAAACATAGAGATGAATTCTAAGCTTTGTCGTTCAACAAACAACGGACTCAAGGACAACCTTTTCCTACTTAAGGCGTCTGCCACCACGTTACCCTTGCCCGGGGTATATGCTATTTCAAAATCGTAGGAGGCTAAGAATTCCATCCACCGTTGCTGCCTTAAATTCAAATCCTTCTGAGAGAATAAGTATTTTAATGATTTGTGGTCAGTGAACAGTTCGAATTTCTCACCAAGAAGATAGTGACGCCAAGACTTAAGCGTGAAAACAATTGCGGCTAGCTCTAAGTCATGCGTGGGGTAATTCTTTTCATGAACCCTCAACTGCCTTCCACCATAGGCTATTACTCTTCCCTCTTGCATGAGGACCGCGCCAAGTCCCGTCCCACAAGCATCAGTATAGATGGTAAACGGTTTATTCCCGTCTGGCAGCACTAAGACTGGGGCTGAAGTTAAGGCTCTCTTTAAACGTTGGAACGCATCATCGCAATCTTTGTCCCACGTAAAAACCAGGTTCTTCTTCGTTAACCGTGTTAATGGAGCTGATATTTTTGCGAAGTCTTTGATAAACTTCCTATAATAGCCAGCCAACCCCAAGAAACTTCTTACTTCGGTTGCATTTTTAGGGACCTTCCAATCTTGGATGGCCACCACCTTTGCGGGATCCACTGCTATCCCTTCTTTGGAAACCACGTGCCCTAAGAACCGTACTTCCTTCCTCCAGAAGTGACACTTAGAAAATTTTGCCTTAAGGTTATGCGCTCGAAGGGTTTCCAACACTTCCCTAAGATGTAGGGAGTGCTCTTCTTTATTCTTAGAAAAGACTAAGATGTCATCCACAAAGACTACCACGAATTTGTTAAGGTATTCCCTAAACACCCTACTCATCAAATCAACAAAATATGCAGGGGCGTTTGTCAAACCAAAGGGCATCACTAGCCATTCATAGAATCCGTCAGGAGTCCTAAAAGCAGTCTTATCTATACTATCCTCAGCCACTCTTAGTTGATGAAAGCCAGTGGCTAAGTCCAACTGCGAAAACACTGAGGCGCCAACTAACTGATCAAAGAGATCGTCAATCCTCGGCAGTGGGTGTCGGTTCTTTTTAGTAAGCTTGTTTAGTTCTCTATAGTCCATACAAAGTCTAAGAGACCCATCCGCCTTTGTGGCAAAAACTACTGGAGCATCCCACTCCGATATACTACGTCTTATGAACCCCTTCTCAAGCAACTCCTTTACTTGCTTATTGAGTTCCCTCCTTTCACGAGGAGCCATGTGGCGCACTGGCAAAGATACGGGTTTAGCATTTTCCACAAGATAAATTCGAAAGTCTATCTCCCGCTTTGGAGGTAAGCCCTTCACCTCCTCAAACACATCCGGATATTCCCGGACCACTTCTACCGATCGCAGGTTCTCTACAGACGCGTCAAGCGATTCAAGATAACTTAGCATAACGGAATTTATGGGATTACAAAAGATGTCGAGAGCATTACCAAGGCGAGTCACAAGCCTAACTACTCTCCTTTCACAATCAAGAATGGCCCTATTTCTAGACAACCAATCCATTCCTAAAATTAGCCCATAGCCCGTGAAGCCCAATACATAAGCATCACATCTAAATTCAACGCTAAGTATAGAGATTTTCAAATCCAAACATATCATGGTCAAATGAGCCGAACCCCCAATTGGATTTGAAACGACCAAGGGATCCTCTACTAAACTGGTGTTCAAGTGCAGTGATTCAACTAATGATGCAGAGATAAACGAATGAGATGCGCCAGAATCGAATAAGGTACGGACAGGATGATCAAACAGAAAAACTAAGCTTTCAACAGAAATTGTTCTACCTCTTTCTTGCAGCGGTGGGGCCGCAATAGCCTGAACTTGCCCCCTTGCCTGCCCTGGTGCCATAAGAGCCTGCACCTGTCCTCCCGAGGTAGACCCTGCCCTCTGCCCCTTCTTTGGACAGTCCTTCACTAAATGTCCCGCATCTCCACAATGGAAACAACCAGTCTTCTTTTTCTTTCTACAATCTTTGCTGAGATGGCCAAGCGTCCCACAATTGAAGCATTTCTTCTTCCCTTTGCCATTATTGTTTTTACCACCCTTCTTATTTTGCTGTTGGGGTTTCTTCTGATCCCCTTTCTTTTCAACTGTCTTATCCTCATGCATAAGTGCCATTTCTACTAGCTTTTCAAAGGTGGCTCCCATAGGGATGTGGATCATAGCCAACCCTTGCAACGGTTCATTCAAGCCTCTAACGAACCTCAAAGCTTTCTTCTCTGGCGTGTTCACCAACTCCAAGCCAAACCTTGCTAACTGATTAAATTTATTGACATATTCCTTTACTGATGAGCTCCCTTGCTTTAGTGCCAGGAATTTTTCCATATTTAAGTTCTCCTCTGCCCTTGAAAGAAATTTTGCCTCAAACCTTCATCTGAAATCCGCCCATGAATCAACTGGACGTTCCCCGTTAGTGACCTCCCACCAAAACGAGGCCTCTCCCTTCATTAACCAAGCAGCTAAACGGACTTTCCTCCCATCCTCCACTTCAAAGATATCCAACAATTCCTCAGTCTCCTTAAGCCAATCTCTGGCCTCCGCAAACGTCTCAGTCCCTTGAAAAGTTTTTCCTCCCATAGCCTTGAATTCCTTGCACGTCTTTGCAAAAGTGTCAACACGAGGAGGAGGAGGAGGAGGAATGGGTGCAACTAGGGGTGGAGGAGTATCCGCTGGGCCTGCAGTGGTGGCCCTAGCCTCCAAGTATCTCCTAAACCACCCTGGAATCGTCACACCTTCTGGGAGATTAAGATCTTCAGCCATGCTGAAACGAAAAAGGAAAGATTCAAAATGGAGAATTCGAAAGATAAAGATAAGGATGTGGCTATTTGGGATTATGTTTTTCATAAAAACTCTCTTTAAATAACATGTTTTTTTTTTGAAAGCACTTCTTCCAAAAATACTTTAGAAAAAAAAATATTTTTCTAAAATTTTTTTTTTATCTGTTCTGGTAACCTTATGCTCTGATACCACGTGTAACACCCCACGTCCATTAATGTCACTCACAAAGGGAATGCATTAACTTCCATGGAGGTTTTAAGTGAATATAGAACAGTAAAATTACAACAAGACAGATATAAAATAGTACTTGGAAATTCAAAAACTTTATTTCATTGTAGCAGAAGTCAAAACATGTTTGATTACATCATAACACCACATTCAATGTCAAGTACAATATCTATCTTGATAAAACAAGTACATAATCCCATTACATGAATAGCCATTAAAAAGAAAGATAACAAGCTGGACTTTACTTCAGCAGTCCAAGCTTTCCAGAAGATAAGCGATCCAACTAGACTCCACTAGAACTTGGCCCAACCTGCGGACCTGAAGGGAGAAAAAGGATGGAAAAGAGGGGGTCAGACATAAAGTCTGGTGAATATGATAATTCTACAATACTATTACCAAAATAACTGGACTAAGGCATAAGCTGGAAAACAAGAAAATGTCTATGAAGAGCAGATTAAGGACATAGACAATCGCTAAAGGCAACGTTATAGGCGCTCCTAAATACTAAAGGATAAACACTATACTGCACCACACCAGTCACCCTAAAGATTCATCCCACTTAGCTTCACTTAGAAACTTTCCCAATGGCTTTACGTACCCCTAGCTGACTACATAGGTGTCGCCTGCCCCTATCTCCACTAGGTGTACCCTACTTCCCATTATTCGATCAGCTCCCTAACTCGTAGATACCCGTGCTGGCCCCACAGTGGGGTGTATCACTCCCCTAAAGTGGCAACCTGATACAACGGACATGCACGGCTTATACCTACACGATGCAACAACGTCTTACCTACCAGCCCGGGTCCACACACGCATATGAAACCCGTTGGACTTGCGTTGCCACCGCTCCCTGTTTTGGCCTCTTATAGTCAAACCCAGTATGCGTGTCCCGTCCTCGACTTGGGTCGAGCCCACAAAGATACGTTTTGGGATACTGGTTGAAATGGGCCCCCACTATTTACCACAAGCATTCCACCTAAGCTTGTCCCCATTAGTCCATCCCACTTAACCCACTTAGTCATGTTCATTTACATGTGTGTTTGGTTAAGTCTAATCGTATTTCAAATGCCTCTAAAGGCAACCACCAGATTCCTCATGCCACCCAAGGCACCTACTTAACCCCCATGTCCCACCTTACATGATTATCTGGTTAAGTATTTCTTAGTTCATTAAGGCCATAACCTCATAAAGACCTCTCACATTAGACTGGCATTTATGGCAGCTGGATTTGCCGGGCGGGTCCGGGCAGTCTTACACCATAAAAGAGTCTAACCTCGTGTCTTTACAACTGTTATGCTTTAGTTTGGGCCTAGGACCTCTCACATTGGGCCGACATTTGTGACTACTGGATTTGCCGGGCGGGTCCGGGCAGGTTTACATCACAAACGGGTCCAACCTCGTGTCCTAAGCATTGATTATTAATAATAATCCACTTTCCCCCAATTTTAATAATTCCCTACTTGAATTATTAATTACTTCCAATTTTTAACAATGTCCATAATTGACTCAATTATGGATATTCATTCATGGTATGCAACATCTTACAAAATTGCACCCAATTTATTAATTTCTAATATTACCCCTACCCCACGTTTGAACGTTTATTCGCAAAATATATGTTAGACTCGAATAGCCTAACTCATAGCATAAAAGAGATTATCATAATAACAACATGTATATGTGACCAAATGAATCATAATAAGGGGTGAAACTTGCATATGTCCAACTTGCATAGATTATACATGTCATGGATCTAAAGGTGTCAACTTGTTCAAAATTCACCTAATATGATCTCAATCAATTTTCATAAACTTACATATGAACATGTGTGAATCAACATCGTCTAATTTTTTAACAACATGGTTTTATATGGGTACACCTAACTCAATAGGCAAATTCCCATAATCAAGTCTTATTTAATTATAGTTTCAAGTTTATGGGTACACCTAACCTAATAGGCAAATTCCCATAAACAAGATCCATTTAAATTAAAAAAAACATAACTTTAAGCATGATCCAACAACATGATTTTTCAACATAATATAGCATGATTTATAACATGGCATAGTATGATAGTATAACATAGCTTGACATGATTCTCAACATAGCACGACATAGCATAAGAGGATTTACAACATAGCATGACATAGCATATATAATTTACATCATACGACAAAATAATAACATAATAAGGGATCCACAATATATAGAATTTACAATTACAAATCACATCACTTTCTTGTGATCCATTCATAACTGAGTCAAATTAGTTTGTAATAGTCTTGTGAGAATCATCATACTCACCAACAAAAGAAAAGAATTAGAGAAAGAGAGATCTTTTGATTTGATTTGTGTAGATTTAGTTGTAGATGATTAGGCTTCCTCTTCTTAGTTTGTGACGGCTATGCTGAACTCCATGGCAGCAGCATGACGGTAGCTTCTCTAATTTTACAAGTGATTTAGGTCTAGGGTCTACCCACTTATTTATAGATTTTAGAATTCATTTAGGCCATTAGATTTAACCTAGAAATAACCGCAGCCGTTCAGACAAGATGGGGTTTATCTTGTTGACTCAGCAATGAGTCAGAAGTGACTCAGCAAACACTCAGCATATTAATAAACTTCTATTCATGTTATAAATATATATTTATTTTCTACAATGTACATATTAGATACATCCCCCTTTACTTATTATTGTTTTTATATACATATTAGATACATCCCCTCTCTTACACACTTATTAATATTTTTATATTCATATTAGATACATCCCCTCTCTTACACACTTATTAATATTTTTATATTCATATTAGATACATCCCCTCTCTTACACACTTATTAATATTTTAGCAACTTTAGTGTTAATAGAAAATTCGGGGTGTTACATTAACCCTAGATTAGGTTAGAGCCATCAGATCTCGTCACAAGCCCCCAAACACAGCCCAAACTCCTTCAGGCTGCACCCAGGCCGAGCCCCCTGTGTCGACAGGGGTGTCGACACTACTGTCGACATGCCCCCATGTGTGTCGACTCCCCAGTCGACACGGGGGTCGACCTGGTGCTGGCGGGAATTTTCCCGCCTAGCCCCCCTTCTGCATTTGAAATCTGTTTTTCTAAATTTGAATTTTCTGAAAACTTCTTTGGGCCTTAACTGGGTCATACGTACTCCGATTTTCGAAAACTCGGACTCAATTTCGCGTATTTTTCCGAGACAAACGCAATGACATAGCCCTTTTCCCCTGATTCAGGTCTTAAAATTTAATTCTTCCCTGATTTATATTATAACAAGTTATTCAACATACGGGGTGTTACAATTTTAGTAAACAGAACAGAAACTTACAAGACAGATAAAACAGTACTTGAAAAATTTATAACTTTATTTCAACAGAAGCTTGGTTACATCCTTTCAAATAACAGTATCAGAATTCAAGTACAAAATATCAGTCTTGTACAAAAGCCTTCAGAATGCATAGTTTAAAATCATAATCCCCACAGAAGAAGACAAGCCATACTTTAAGCACCGCAAGCGGAAGAAATCTGGATCAAGCTAGAGTATTCCCTTCTTCAAATCCTGGGGGGAAACGGAAGAAAATGAGGCGAAACAACAAGGGTCAGACATAAAGTCTGGCAAGTCCAGTGACTTTCACCATATGAACAGATAATAATAATAATGACATGAAAGCAAAACTGGATAAGAGATGACAGTAACATGAGCAACAGATAAAACAGTGGAAACGGAATGATGTAGACTAAGCCATGCTTCTTATTTATATCTTACTTCTCTGCACTAATACTAGTTTAACAGGATTAGGTGTCACCCTAATGTCTACACTGAAACAGAAACGGGTACAGAATAATTTCCACAGAAGAGAATGCTAGTAATGGGCCTTTACCATCCGAACAGAGACAGACAGAAGCAGAAACAGATTAATCCCAACGGAAACAAAATGTAGAATTAGGTGTACACTAGTAATGGGCCTTTACCACCCGAACAGACGGTACCACACAGAAACAGATAGGTGTTACCATCCAACAGAAACATACGGTACCAACAGAAACAGACAGAACTAAGTGTACCCTAAAACCCTACCCCAAGCGATCGGCTCCCTAATACATAAATATCCTGTGTCGGCCCCATAGTAGGGTGTATCACTCCCTAAAGTGACAACCAATTGGCACAGACCTATTTACAGATGTCACGGCGTCTTACATCCTCAGAGGTAGACTGGGATCCATGCACGCACATGGCCCGGTTGGAACGCACCATCAACACCCCTCGCCATTATCAGAATGAACCGCTTATAATTAGTTCAGTAAGCATGCCCGGACCCTACCAACTGTTGGGTCAAAGTTTTGATACTAGAAAGGGTTACTGACTAATATGGGTCCCAAACAACAGATGACACAAGTAATTCCCCTCCTAACCTTGTGTCCCCAGACTAACAGTTTTCAGATTAACTTGTTTACAAGTTCAGACATACAGAGTTTAGATCAACTAGTTCACAGATCAGACAATCAAGTTAACAGGTTAACGGATCAGATGTTCGGATTGACAGGCTTACAGATTAACTGGTTACAGATTAACAGACTTACAGATTAACCGATTACAAATTATCTAACTTTGTATTGGGCCTACGGATCCACGAAACGGGTTTATCATATTCATTTGTCCCATTGGGTTAACCTTACCCAACATGTTTTAGACATCATATTTATCTCAGATTTTCATTAATTATTAATGCCCAGACCTCTCACATCAGACTGACAGTTTGCGGCTACTGGTTAGGCTGGTTGGTTCCGGGCAGGTTTCTGTCGCAAACTGAGTTTAACCTCGGGTTTCAAGCACGTTATGACTAACTTCTCACATTATAACCTATTGTTTGCGGCCACTGGATATGCCGGGCGGTTCCGGGAAGAATTACGCCGCAAACTCATTCTAACCTCGAGTTAGCCATGTTTATCTTTGCGGCCAATTAATTAATAATTTTCCATTTATGCCCACGCCTAATATGTATGTCAGTTATTCATAGCTAATTCAGATTTTGCCAATAACAGACTGAATATCTCAACTTAACCGATATAGTAGATAACAGATTTTCGCAGATTAGGCGTCTTAACGGATTCAGCAGATTAAGCAAACTAGCAGATTTAGCAGATAACAGATTAGGCATCTCAACAGATTTAGTTTAGCAGATTTGGCATTTTCAACAGACTTAACAGATGACAGATTTGGCAGATGAACAAATCTAGCAGACTAGGCAGTAGAGCAGAACTAGCAGATTAAGCAATGTAACAGACTAGCAGATTAGGCAAATATAGCAGAACTAAATTAGGCAAATATAACAGATTTTATTATTCCCTAAGGTTTCATTGACCCATCTTGCCTAATTATAAATCTTGCCTAAGTTCACATGCATAAATAATAGTCATGATTCACAATATGATCATATATCCCATATTTGCATTAAATTTACATAGCTCAGACTATGGTCATAATTTACCATATATCATATGTTTCAATTTTTACTAAACTTGCATAGTAAAGTATATCCATATATAAATTATACCAAATATAGCCATCGATTACTATGCATGTCATATATCCCCAAAGATCCCTTACTTAGGTGTTTATTTACATTAATAGATACCCTACTCCCATGTAAATCTTTATACCTAAGTCATATTATCTTTATCACAAATCATATGTTCAATACCCATTTATATTATAAATATAACATGTCCAGTCATTTGTCTTTGATTTACGTTCCGGCTACAGTCCATGTTCCTTCCTCAAATCAGTCACCTATTGGTCATGCCCAATTTATGCATCATTCATTTTATTGTCCCAATTATTTTAGCGTATGTTAATCTCTTATGAGATTGGCTCAGGCTCGTGGTAGCCTGGCTATAGAACAGAAAGAGGAAAGAGATACAAAATAAGATAGATCTAAACAGAACATAACAGATATAATCTCAGATTCAGATTTACAATTCATGTCACAATCAGAATTAACGTTTATAGCGGAGAATAACTGTACTTGCCTTGGATGGATTAAAGAAAGAACTTTAATTGTTGTAGAATCGTTGTAGAAGCTTTAATCTCTAATTTGAATTGAGTTGCTTAGGTTGATGTTGATTAGCTTCTAGTTTTGATTCCAGCAGGGTAGCGACGCCATTTTTATTTTTATTTAGAACAGAGGCAGAGAAGAAGCAGAATAGAATTGTGTGTAGAGAAGGCTAGGCCTTAGGTTGTTTTTATAGGTGTAGCAATTCATTTCAGCCATCAGATTAACCCTAAAACCAATCCGGACCATCAAAAATCATCCCTGGGCTTCAAAAACGTGTTCTGAACCGAAACAGGTCGACCTGTAGGGGGGAGGTCGACACTATAGTCGACCCCCATGGGGGAGGTCGACTCCCAGGTCGACCCCCTGGTCGACCTGGCCCCCAGGTCGACCTGCCCAGTTCTGTGCTGACCGAAACCTTCTGAATCTTCTACAGGCCATAACTTCTTCATCCGGACTCCGATTTTCGAAAACTCGGACTCTATTTCATGTAAAATTTCGAGAGGAACGCAATGGTGATGTCCATTTTACATATTTCCTGATTCTTAAATTAATTATCCTCATTTTACTATCTTTTCCGTTACACACACCGTTATCGAACTAATTTTTCTTCTCTTTCATGTATTAATTAATTCTTCTTATGCATCACCATTATTTACCTATCATAAGCATATTTTCATACATTTTATTTCATTTTTAATTATACTTAAAAATGCGGGGTGTTACATTCTCCCCTCCTTAAAGGATTTCGTCCCCGAAGTCTTCAAGTTAAGAAGAATGTGTCCTACCATCCAATCATCCATCTACTCAATCACCAATCACAGGCATTCATTGTCCTTAAGAGATTTCTAATGCTGTATGAACATATGCAAGAAGTGTGTGTATATGTTCCTTGTCTAATGCAAACATCAGGCGGTCCACTAATTCAGTTGACCTCCTTAATGCGAATTATGCCAGTGCCATGAGTCCAACATGTTTGCAATTTTCCTACTCGATACATATCATTTCTATATGAGTGCACAACAATTCAGTCATATGCAACATCCATGTGCTGAGTCAATCATTTTGCATCCACAAAAATTAAAAATGCTCACACATCCATATGCAGTATGAGAGTGTTTTCGAGCCGATCTAGTGCCTAGTGTGTGTATATGCATCCACGGGCAACCACTAGCAACCACTTGCATCCACTTGCAACCATCAAACATAACATGTCTCAAACACATGTTTACACCCATTAGTTTCTACCTAAAGTTCGAAGATTCGATCGATAGGATACAGTCGAATGATGGAAGCGAGTACAGATAGAACAAAAACTTGGTTCCCATTAGACATGGGTCCTAAGTATCGGCCCCGAAGACCGAAACCAACATCAAATTGACGCTAAGAGGATTACCCTCTTTAGACAATGTCAAAACTGGAAATCTTAACCTTATCAGAAATATTCAGATATTTACAGATTACTGGTACAGATCAGATTACCGAATGATTCTTAGGAAACTAAGCATGATAAAACCCAGAATGTATGCGTCCTACTTGACGCCTAACACAGATATCTCTCAAACCCCAACCTATCACCAGCAGATGAGTCGTAACCCCTACGGGGTTTGAGACTATAACCAGATCAGAAACAAGACTAGTATTAAAGTGCAAAGACTCGACTACAGAATCAGAATGCCATAATCGGAAAGAGTTCTAACTCAATAATCAGATAAGGAAACTAAACTCTCTACGGAAATTTTCCTACTTCTATCCTATCCACCAACTATGAGAGCATTCGCCTGCCTTCCCAAAGTAGGTCATGTCCTCTGTCCTTCCTCTTGAGTCAAGCTTCCATAAGTAAAGTACTTTTCTCCTCCTTTATCTTTAGACTTTTCTTCCTTCTTTTGTGTTTCCTTTTTGCCTTCTTTTTGAACCAAGTTTATATACATGGGTTTCTTATCTTTGGGTTGTGCTCCTTGGCCAAACTCCCTCATTCTCATCTTTACTATGCTTGTGTAACACGTTGACCAGTCCCTCGAAAGCCGCCTCCATCGCACGGAAAAATCCTACAAAGCTCGAAAGAAAATTAGCCGTAGGTGAAACTACTGCGCTTACAGATGGAAGTCGGCCGCTTATTTGCCCTTTGACAGGTGTCGTAGTCTTATCAAGCCTACGGAACCATGCCGCGATGAGGTTACCTCCCAGAAAGCCAGGATCCCCGGAGACTCAGAAAAAGAAGGAAACAAGGATTCAGACAGAGAATCAAAAGATAGATATATGGCTTTGGGGATTATGTTTCTTTTCAAAATAAACTTTCCTTTTGAAAATACTTTCTTTTAAAGCCTTTTTGAAAATAGTTTTCAAAAACTTTACCCAAACTGGTAACCTTCAGCTCTGATACCAAGTGTAACACCCCACCTCCGTTAAGGTCACTCACAAAGGGAAAGCCTTAACTTTGGTGGAGCATTTTAGTAAACAGAACAGAAACTTACAAGACGGATAAAACAGTACTTGAAAAATTTATAACTTTATTTCAACAGAAGCTTGGTAACATCCTTTCAAATCACAATATCAGAATTCAAGTACAAAATATCAGTCTTGTACAAAAGCCTTCAGAATGCATAGTTTAAAATCATAATCCCCACAGAAGAAGACAAGACATACTTTAAGCACCGCAAGCGGAAGAAATCTGGATCAAGCTAGAGTATTCCCTTCTACAAAACCTGGGGGGAAACGGAAGAAAAGGAGGCGAAACAACAAGGGTCAGACATAAAGTCTGGCAAGTCCAGTGACTTTCAGCATATGAACAGATAATAATAATAATGACATGAAAGCAAAACTGGATAAGAGATGACAGTAACATGAGCAGCAGATAAAACAGTGGAAATAGAATGATGTAGACTAAGCCATGCTTCTTATTTATATCTTACTTCTCTGCACTAATACTAGTTTAACAAGATTAGGTGTCACCCTAATGTCTAAACTAAAACAGAAACGGGTACAGAATAATTTCCACAGAAGAGAATGCTAGTAATGGGCCTTTACCACCCGAACAGAAACAGACAGAAGTAGAAACAGATTAATCCCTACGGAAACAGAATGGAGAATTAGGTGTACACTAGTAATGGGCCTTTACCACCCGAACAGACGGTACCACACAGAAACAGGCAGGTGTTACCACCCAACAGAAACAGATGGTACCAACAGAAACAGACAGAACTAAGTGTACCCTAAAACCCTACCCCAAGCGATCGGCTCCATAATACAAAAATATCCTGTGTCGGCCCCACAGTAGGGTGTATCACTCCCTAAAGTGACAACCAATTGGCACAGACCTATTTACAGATGTCACGGCGTCTTACATCCTCAGAGGCAGACCGGGATCCATGCACGCACATGACCCGGTTGGAACGCACCATCAACACCCCTCGCCATTATCAGAATGAACCGCTTATAATTAGTTCAGTAAGCGTGCCCAGACCCTACCTACAGTTGGGTCAAAGTTTTGATACCAGAAAGGATTACTGACTAATATGGGTCCCAAACAACGGATGACACAAGTAATTCCCCTCCTAACCTTGTGTCCCCAGACTAACAGTTTTCAGATTAACTTGTTTACAAGTTCAGACATACAGAGTTTAGATCAACTAGTTCACAGATCAGACAATCAAGTTAACAGGTTAACGGATCAGATGTTCGGATTGACAGGCTTACAGATTAACTGGTTACAGATTAACAGACTTACAGATTAACCGATTACAAATTATCTAACTTTGTATTGGGCCTACGGATCCACGAAACGGGTTTATCAGATTCATTTGTCCCATTGGTTTAACCTTACCCAACATGTTTTAGACATCATATTTATCTCAAATTTTCATTAGTTATTAATGCCCAGACCTCTCACATTAGACTGACAGTTTGCGGCTACTGGTTAGGCCGGTTAGTTCCGGGCAGGTTTTTGTCGCAAACTGAGTCTAACCTCGGGTTTCAAGCACGTTATGACTAACTTCTCACATTAGAACCTATTGTTTGCGGCCACTGGATATGCCGGGCGGTTCCGGGCAGAATTACACCGCAAACTCATTCTAACCTCGAGTTAGCCATGTTTATCTTTGCGGCCAATTAATTAATAATTTATCATTTATGCCCACGCCTAATATGTATGTCAATTATTCATAGCTATTTCAGATTTTGTCAATAACAGACTGAATATCTCAACTTAACAGATATAGTAGATAACAGATTTTCGCAGATTAGGCGTCTTAATGGATTTAGTAGATTAAGCAAACTAGCAGATAATAGATTAGGCATCTCAACAGATTTAGTTTAGCAGATTTGGCATTTTCAACATACTTAACAGATGACAGATTTGGCAGATGACCAAATCTAGCAGACTAGGCAGTAGAGCAGAACTAGCAGATTAAGCAATGTAATAGACCAGCAGATTAGGCAAATATAGCAGAACTAAGTTAGGCAAATATAACAGATTTTATTATTCCCTAAGGTTCCATTGACCCATCTTGCCTAATTATAAATCTTGCCTAAGTTCACATGCATAAATAATAGTCATGATTCACAATATGATCATATATCCCATATTTGCATTAAATTTACATAGCTCAGACTATGGTCATAATTTACCATATATCATATGTTTCAATTTTTACTAAACTTGCATAGTACAGAAGATCCATATATAAATTATACCAAATATAGCCATCAATTACTATGCATGTCATATATCCCTAAAGATCCTTTACTTAGGTGTTTATTTACATTAATAGACACCCTACTCCCATGTAAATCTTTATACCTAAGCCATATTCTCTTTATCACAAATCATATGTTCAATACCCATTTATGTTATAAATATAACATGTCCAGTCATATGTCTTTGATTTACGTTCCGGCTACAGTCCATGTTCTTTCCTCAAATCAGTCACCTATTGGTCATGCCCAATTTATGCATCATTCATTTTATTGTCCGAAACATTTTAGCGTATGTTAATCTCTTATGAGATTGGCTCAGGCTCGTGGTAGCCTGGCTATAGAACAGAAAGAGGAAAGAGATACAAAATAAGATAGATCTAAACAGAACAGAACAGTTTTAATCTCAGATTCAGATTTACAATTCATGTCACAATCAGAATTAACATTTATAGCGGAGAATAACTGTACTTGCCTTGGCTGGATTAAAGAAAGAACTTTAATTGTTGTAGAATCGTTGCAGAAGCTTTAATCTCTAATTTGAATTGAGTTGCTTTTATTTTTATTTAGAACAGAGGTAGAGAAGAAGCAGAATAGAATTGTGTGTAGAGAAGGCTAGGTCTTAGGTTGTTTTTATAGGTGTAGCAATTCATTTCAGCCATCAGATTAACCTTAAAACCAATCCGGACCATCAAAAATCGTCCCTGGGCTTCAAAAACGTGTTCTGGACCGAAACAGGCCGACCAGGTCGACCTGTAGGGGGGACGTCGACACTATAGTCGACCCCCATGGGGGAGGTCGACCCCTAGGTCGACCTGCCCAGTTCTGTGCTGACCGAAACCTTCTGAATCTTCTACAGGCCATAACTTCTTCATCCGGACTCCGATTTTCGAAAACTCGGACTCTATTTCATGTAAAATTTCGAGAGGAACGCAATGGTGATGTCCATTTTACCTAATTACTGGTTCTTAAATTAATTATCCTCATTTTACTATCTTTTCCGTTACACACACCGTTATCGAACTAATTTTTCTTCTCTTTCATGTATTAATTAATTCTTCTTATGCATCACCATTATTTACCTATCATAAGCATATTTTCATATATTTTATTTCATTTTTAATTATACTTAAAAATGCGGGGTGTTACAGAAACACTTGAAAAATATTCAAAATTCAAATTTTTAAAACACTTATGTCGACATACATATGAGGTGATGTCAACATACAACTGTCATATTTTCAGTTTTGAAAGAAGTGTCTTTTCACCATTTGCAACGTTCCAAAAGAGTTGCAACCTTTCAAATCCTATAAGCAGGGGTTTATTTTGAAATTTTTACTTATTCTTCTTCTCTATCTTCATCCCTTTTCATTCCTCTATTATTATTTCATATTTTTATGATTCCTACACTTAACTCTGCCGATTTCTATTCTAAATACATAAATGTTCTTCTCTTCCCACTCTCTGCTCATTACCCTCTGAATTGAACTAGCATTGAAGAGTTATAGGGTTGTTGTAAACATTTGGTATTGTTTTGGCATAGTTTGGAAACAGTGTGTTCCTTGTAGCTGTGAAATCATGGAAAGGAAACGGTGTTAACCTTGTAGTCGGGAAATGAAGGGTGGTGGAAACAGTGTTAACCTTTTAGCCATAAAATCAAGGGGATTGTACTGAGATTTTGATCTAGTAATAAAACTCTGTGCAATCCAGCGTTGTGTTGAACTGGACGTAGGAGCAATCTGAACCAGTATAAAATCCGGTGCGTTCTTTCCTTTTCTGCATTTTATTCTGTTTATTTATATGTTTGTGTTTGATTATGTGTCCGTGATTATTTCTGCGGTGTGTTATTCATATAGTAGATCAGAATAGTTTTAGATTTTCTTAAATTCCTTGAAAACACTATTTACCCCCCTCTAGTGCTAGTTTTGCCTTAAGATCCATTCTGCATTCCCTAACATGTTTCTTATTCAACTTTATATATATATATATGTATATCTTTGTAGAATCTGATGTTTAGACTAGTGTGTAAGTCATGTGTTGCACACGACAATATTATTGAAAATAATATTTATATTTTTTAATATTAAAATGAGAACTTTATTATACAATATATGATATAGTTTTATGTGAAATACATAAACTATTAATTAAAAATATTATTACTGTTGTTTGTATATAATTTATGTTCTATAGCTTAAACAAATAATATATGTGTGTAAAAGATCTACGACTAGAAAAAGCTTCGTTTATTGGGGAGCCACTATAAATGGCGACTAGGAATTCTTTATTTTCCTTTCTTCTCTTATCACTTCACACCTCCTTATAATTCTGCAACCCTCTCGTTTACTTATAACTTCGCCTCCTCTTTCCTAGTTTTCGCAACGTGTAGTGGCTTCCCCGATTAACCTTTACCACCTCTAGATCTAAGCTACTAAGAAAATGATTTGATCTCTTCTAACCTTAATTTCTTAACCTCATCTTCTAGCTCGCAAGGCACGCAAATCATTGTTGAATCTCTCCTTTCCATGACATATGTCTAATTTAGGGAACTTCTTGGCTTTTCGTGGCTAGATATTCAACTGTTAGTCACTGTAATGGCAAGGAAAACGACACTAATGTAGAGTTTCTTGGATTGCCGCAACTCTCTTCTTGTTTGACTTCATTTCGCGTTTCAACACTTGTGTCTGTGATGGATCCAGTTGACTTATGGGTATTTAATATACTCCAAGTCTCGTCTTGTTGGTAGTCTATATTTGTCAGTATTTTTTGTGAGTTTTTGCGTTATTCTGTTATGGTTTTTTGTTTCTTCAGTGGTTGAAGCTCAGTTCGTATGATTATGTAATTTTGCTGCGGTGATTTCCTTGTTCATGTCTGGAGTATGCTTGTTAGGGTCGTCACCACGGCTGTTGGCTTTAAAGGAGATGCGCAAGCGCTGATCATTGCTATTTTCCTTAATGGTGAACCTGCTTCTACACTCTGATTCGTGGACTTGTGATTTTGTTTGCAGTTATTTTAAGTATTTTATTGGTTCAAAACTGTGATGTCGAGGGATAAGTATTTTGGTACTTTGTGGACATGATCTGCCTTCGACACAGGTGATGCATTTGCACTTGACGCTGTTAGGCTCTGTGATCATCATTTCCTCCTACACTGAATTTCTGTTTTTTGGCCAATTGATAGGACCTCCTAGCCTTACTTCGTAGCTTGTCTGGAAGCCATGCTGATGTCAACTCATGCTGCTACATTTGATGTGGAGCGCATGAAACTCTGTAGCAGCTGTTAAGTCTCTATATACTATTCCATGCTGCACCCATGAAATTCTAAATAACAATTGTGTGTATACCTTTTACTTATATTTACTTGTTGTGTATTTATGTCATCCAATTTATTAGTGAAATATGTAATATAACATGTAATATCCTCCCAGCGTGGGGTGACATAGTAGTCTAGTAACTTAAACTAGATCTTGGACTGTAATCTAGTTTAGATTCAGTGGATGGCCCACTATAAATGTCGTTGACGGTGGAGAGTCCACCATAAAAACCGATGTTGTTGACTATCAACCACAACCACCTATTCTTTTTGTATTTTTTTATTATTGGCAATAATAAAAAGGAGTTTGATGTCACCTTAAAAACCGGTTGACTTTGCTAGAAACATAATAATATATGTGTGTGCACTTGGGAAATTTTTTAAGTCGTTTTTGTTAATATTGATTTACATATTGAAATGATGTACGTTGTAATTTATTCGATGAATTAGCAAAATATTATTTAATAGAATTTATTTAAGCAGGTTAAATGTAAAATTACGAAGTTAGTTTAACTATATAACATGGTAGGAAGAACTAAAAAGAATTTTGTAAAAAAATTATATAAATCGATTGTGGAATTATTGATGTTCAAAAAGAATTTTATGATATAACATATGATAAATTGTTGATATAAATTAGTCATAATTAATTACAAATTAACTTTGTCATTATTGTCGATATACATAATTCTTGTTATGTTATTTATACATCTTTATAGCTGGATGGAAAACTACGTTTTTTCTAATATAAATATATATAATGAAATTGATGTATATTTTTAAGAGCTATTAGGAAAATGGACTAAATACTGTCTAAGATTATTTAAATAATTAGAATTTAAGACTTCTTGTGTAGTTCAAACATATGGATTAAAATATGAAATATCACAAAAGAATTGAGGATGTTCAGCAAATAATTATAGAAATATTAAAATGCCAGTATTTAGAGTGGAAATTGTTTTCTTTAATTTATAATAAATATATCAAGATAAGTGTATAATTTATTAATTTTTTTAATGTTTACATACATTATTTAAATTGTGTGACTTATTTAACTTTTTTCTGGCAAAGTCATCTAGTTTAGGTGACTGCAAACATCTTTTGTTATTACTAATAATAAAAATACAGTATGGTACAGGCGATTGTTAGTTGATAATCAATCATTTTGATTTTTAAGGTGGGTCGTCCACCACTAAAGAAATTTGGCAAATTCTATTTAAACCCATAATCTTGCTGAGTATACCCATGAAATATGGGGAAAAAAACTAAAACCCAGCTTTTTGCTGAGTTTACCCAAGCATAATTAAAAAAAAGACAATTTTGTCCTTCTACGTAGGAACCCTACGTGGTGCCCTAAAGGCACCTCGTAGAGCAACTACGTGGTGTCTTTAGGATACCACGTAGTACCCCTACGTGGTGTCATCATGGTACCACGTAGTGGTCCTACGTGGTGCCCTAAAGGCACCACGTATTTGTCCTACGAGGTGTGCTGACAAATTAAAAAAAATACTATCGAGTAGGGGCAGTTTTGTCATATTTTTTTTTTTTACAAAAACATGGGTATACTCAGCAAATTTATAGGTTTAAATAGAATTTGCCAAGAAATTTATAGTGTTCTGTCCACTCTACCTTATAGGCTTAGAGGACTGGAGAAAACCTAAATTAACTAGACTACAAATATCGCTCTACCCAGGGAGTCACAATTTCAGACACATACATATACATGTATAGTGAACATATATCATTACAAGCTTACATACAGAAACAAAAGTAGCTCAGCAAAACTATACTTTACGAACAAGTTCCATTCACTGTTTTGCAACTATCAAAACAGGAGGAGGACACAACATACAATAACCAAGAGACACAGCAAAACATGGTCTTCGTCCTTCGCACAAAAAGTAGCCGAATAAACAACATTACATGGGGATCACATCCAAGAGACATTACATCCTAGCCAGTAAAGAGAACCCTATTGATCACATCCAAGAGAATAACATAGTCAAGTCACAAATTCAAGAATCCAACGACCAAGTGCATCATCATCGGAGTGCATAAAGTTATCAAATATGAAAGCAAATTGAGAGCAATTGCTTCACTTGTATGCAGCTCGAACTTGACAACCAAACATACCAAACGATAACATACCTAGCAGCAACTATCAACCCAAAGCAACAAAGTGACATGAACACAATAACCAAAGAAGGCCTGAAACAGATTAAATGTGGGAGGTAAAGATGTCACCTTCTAGACATATAAGAGCAATGTGCTTCACTATGCTTCCATAGATGGAAGAAACTGGGCAGAACATCAACAACCAACAAAACAGACCAAAGCTTACTTACGAACTATGACCAGACCAAGTATCCTGAAAACTAACTCCAAACTCCACATAAAAAGAACCTTAAACTCCAAACATCATAACCAAGTACCCCCTGACTACGTCAGACAAATAACGACCATGTTGCACCAAGCAATGCATAGGAACGTGCTCGGAGGTCTCCTTGTGCTGCACCTTATAGGTAGTCATTCAGATTGGTATTGCAAAAGAACACGAAATTGATTTTGACAGCGAAGCAAGATATATTTAGAGGTGGCCACCACACACTAGAGAAGAAGGGTTAGCAGTAGTGAGGCAGATAGAAGGAGAGAATTTGATGAGAGGTTATGGGTAAAATCGGAGAATGGAGAAAGCAGGTTCAGATCTGTATGAAGAAAATGGAGCTTCAGTGGAGCGTCCACGTGGACGAAAGTAGAGAGTAAGGGAAAAGAGGCAGGCGATTTTGATTGTGGAGAACAGAAGGTGTGGAAAGACGAAGTGAGATGGAAAGAGGAAGATAGGCGAGTTCTCTATCTCCATTAACGTCTACTTCACAGAAAGCTCGAACCCTTTGATATTGAAAATGTACCTTTTCTACTTATATAACTTTGTATTTATAAGAAAAACTAATTTTGTCCTTTTTGTTGATATGAACATGGTGTACATTTTTAAATATCGTAATTAGCCGAGTAGATGAATTAACAACAATTTACTGATTGAATTCATTTGTTAAATTCAAAACCACATGATTAATTTAAGCAAATTGACTTAAATGTACAATGTTAAGTGATATTACACAGTATTTTATAAATAACTAAATAAATTATAAAATACTGGTGTTTAGCATTAATATTACAATGCAATACACGGTAAATATATTAATGTAAATGAATTCAAAATTGAATTTGTGATAGTTATTTATGTGCATAATTTATGTTATGCGATTGACATGTTTATATATTTGATTTACCTTTCATTTTATGTTGAAAAGAATATGATTAATCTTGATGTGATTTATTAAGCGAATCAATGAATAATAGTTTGCTAAAATTATTTATATATTTTTAATATTATGTATTAATTGTAAAATACGGTAATAAATGTAAATTATTAGAAATGAATAGAGAGAAACTTAAATGATTATAGAAAATTTTAAGTGTGGGTATTTGGAGCCAAAAAAAAAAAAAAATTGTCATTTTGAGTATTGAAAAGAAATATTAGTTAATTAAATTTATTTAAATAACTTAGATTTTGGGTTTTGTAACAAATTTAAATATGTGGACTTAAATATATAATGTTAGGAACTACTTGCTAATAAATAATTGTGTAAACTTTAAAATGTTCGTATTGCAATGTAAAATGACAAAAGATGTAAAATAATGCAAGAGAAATAATAAATAAGTGTGAAGTGATGAACTATTGTAAAAAAAATTATCCAGCGAGAATTAAGGAGAAATGAGAAAACTCCTAATATCTAGGAGAGTAATTTAAAGGATTCCGTTTTACTATTATTTAATAGATGCAGTGAGTCATGAGTTAAAACTGTTAACATTTCATTTGTAAATAATTTAATTATTTTCCTACGACATTTAATATATTTTGTATGTATGGGGAATTAAATAACTTAACAATTCTGTTAATATGATTATGTGCATCAAATTTTCATCTTATCAAAGGAGTTTTATAAATGGATTATTGAATTTACTTAAATAAATTTAATTAATGATGAATATAATTAATTATAAGTAGTTGTAGGGGGAAAAATCGGTGAAAATTGAAAATAGCTTATACATATTTATAATTGCTTATAAATTTTCAATTTATTATTTAATTTTTGTTTGTTAAAAAAAACTGCTTGTAATTAACCATGGATTTTATGTCTTAGGAAAGTCATGTTGATAATCTAGATTATTGTAAAATAATGTTATGTATGGATTTTATGTTGTGGGACAACTTGGTTCAGGTCCTGTTGAGTTTCAAAATACAAAAAAAAACTCTATCTAAATACTTTATAAATCAGGTCCTTGTTTTTCGAAAATATTCAAAAAAATCAACAAAAATAACGTAAAAATTTATCAAACTTCCAAATTTAATTCAATACATAATCATCATCGTATTCATGCATCAAAGCTGGAAAAAAATGATTCAAAAAAATGCACACTCCATAAAATTTCTGCAATTTTTCGTACAATTACTGAAATTGCAGCAGCTATATCAAAAACTTACAAAATTTCATGCAACTTTAGCATATTTGCATAAAAATTAAAATTCAAAGCCTATATTTATTAAGGCATTCAATATTGCAGGAATATCAGCAGAAATATTAAATAAAGTTGCATACAATTGAAAAATGTTTCAGCTCCATTAAATTGCTGCAAATGATACAATTATTTATTGATATTTCAATAACTTTTACATTTTAGTTACAACAATTGTAAAAAATTTGCTGATATATTAACAATTATGTGTAATAATTGCTGATATATCGGTAATTATTCATCGGCCTTTCAACTATATACTGTGTTAGTAATTGCAGAAGTATCTGCAATTATTCACTAAAATTGCTGATATTTCAGCAATTATTTTGTATATAATATTATTTCCGTGAATATTTATAATTTTTTGAATTTTTTATACATTAGTGCAAAAAAACAGAAAAACACGTTGCTATAGTGAATAGGGGCCCTCTTTAAATCTAAACATATACAGGGACACACGCTGAATTCGAAATGAAAAGAGTGATGCGCATAAAATTTACACTATATAGTATCTAGTCGAGTTATGAGTTTTATGACATAATAACATGTTGAAAGTGATAATGTTTGCAATAAAGTATGTGTTTAAACATGCGCATTTATATTGTAGTGTCCTAAAATATTACATTTTTGGGGTTACTAAAAATGAAATTATGTTATGTGATTTGCATGGATCTGCATTTAAATGGCTTTTCAAACCAAATTGTTAATGCATCCATAGTGTACGTTGGAATGTGTAGCAACCCAGGATTTGGGTGCTCACGCAAAACAGATTCTAGTGTGTTTTCTATATTTTAAATCTAAAATAAATGAAATAACAAAATTTTGTGTTAACTTGTATAATATTTTGAAAGAAGAAAAAAAGAGGATTTGTGAAATTCTAAGTTGAGTATATCGGAATAAGTATAATACCCTATTGTAATAAGAAATTTATTCCCAAGTCATGTTTGTAAACTATAACTTGATGCATAATATGAATAATGAAAATATAAAATATTGATTAGCAACTAATATTTACGTAGATATATATTTCAATGTAAGTGTTGAATTGTTTTAAAACGAATATTAATAAATAATGATTTGTATTTTTCAATGCAAGCTACTTTCTTTGACCAAATATAATAGGGAATTTTGTTTTAAACCGTTTTTGGAATGAGTTTGGAAATTTAAGTAATAATGTAATGAAGGATTTCTGTTAAAACAGAAAAATAACTGTAAATTGTTGTTAAAAGTGTATTTTGGCTTTGATAGCAATATTGGAAGATTAATTGGATTGCTATCAAGAATAAGGCACGAATATTGACTGTGAATCAATATTTGAACATTTAAAATGTTTTATTGTAACAACCCACATATTTAACGATAATATATTTAAATATAACATTATTACTCTTTAATCGAATGTATGTCATAAAATTCACATTTTTCATACAGATGAATTTGTACTCGAAACCACTTCCATCAAGTTCAAAATGTTGTTTACGTGATCGAAACTATAAACATCGATATATTTCGAGTTTATAAATTTTGGGACTTTGGTTAGGCCTTAGGTTAGCTAACCTAGCCCACCTTATAACTTCCATCAGCCCTTTCCTCTTCATTCACTCAAAATACATCAAAGAATATAGAAAATGGGGGAGGAAATGGGAAATTAAATTTTCTAAACCTAGAGTTGTTATTAGAAATCCAAATCAAGAGCAATTCGTGTGTAGAAGCTTGGGTAAACCTCCTCTTCATCTTCTCCATCTTTTTCTACTTGCTTTCTCTCCAATTTCTGAAATTTCCTTTGACCTAGTTTCTAGGAAATTTATGCATTCATGTTTAGTTTAGAAATTAGCAAACTATATTGTAAGAGAGGTTGATTTAGACAAGCTTTGGATTGATTTCTTGCTTTTAACAAGCAAAGGTGGGTTGTTTATGAACTCACATCTATGCCACAAGCTATTGGCTTGTAAAAGTGTAATTTAGCATTCATTTGAGTTTGCATATGCTAGTGAATTGAGTAGGTTAGTGTGACTCGGCCGATTTCATATGTATATGTTTCATTGAATTGAAAATTTCAATTAGGATTGTTCACAGGATCTAATTGATATGCTACGAGTTGATTTGGTGATCTTGTGAAGCTTCGTTGTCGCCCCGACAAAGTCCTAAGTCTTCACAAGTCGCTTGAATCACTTTTGCATGCTTTGGTTTGGAATTTAGTTCACTTTTGAGCTTATAATCAAAATCATTGCAATTTCATGTATGTATGTTTGTGCATGTGTGTTTTGTGTTATGAGTTGCTCCGGTAAGTTATAAAAGCCTCATTGTCATGTATATAACATTATTGCCTTTAGGCGTTTGCCGATATCATTTAAAGCATGCTATCTAGTTAAAATAATGCTCTGGCCCAGATTCAGATGTCTGAAACTGCTACAAATAATTATAAAAACAGGTAGAACACAATTCAAAAATCTGAATTTTTCCATTCATAAGTCTGAATTTTCCGATTTAGAAGTCTGAATCTCGGACAGAGACATACGTCTCTAGAAACCCAATTCAGACGCCTAAAATTTTATTTTAGACATCTGATATCTGTTTTCCTGTTGTTGACCGATGGCGACTGCGGTCAACAGCTTAGGTTGTTCCAGGCTTTTTTTGGCCGGGTTTCGACCAATTTCGCCTTTATTTATGAGTTTTCAGTTTCTTTAATTCACAGATTTCTGCATTTCGATTTCATGGACTTTCGATTTATTCGTGGCAAACAAAATTATAATCGATAGCCATGAGATTTTGTTTACATTATTAAAACGTGTATTCTTAGTTCAGTCGTCCTTTCGATTGCTATTACACGAGATTTGCCACTTTGAAATTATATAAAAAAGGTTTCAAATTATCAGTAGATATCAAATCTTTTACTAAATGGTTTCTAACTCCACCTCATTATATGGAGTTATTTTCCAAATCGGTTTCTAATCCGACTTCATTATAAGAAGTTAATTTACAAATTGATTTACAAATATACTAGTATATATTTGATAAACCTTTTTCTTGTTCGTATGAGAAATCTAATTAAACGCCTTAGTAAATTAAAAACTACGACCCCTTGTGTTTGCTTTGACGGTTAAATCTCGGACTAGTATGATTGAACACCGTGACAATGATCATTTCATATTTCTAGTGGAATATACACAACTTGTTTGTGATTATTCTAGTAGAGAAAATATTCATGGGACATGTAGCTTGACTCTTATATTTACTAGGTTGGTGTAGTTTACACTATACTTGATCAATTTTGATCATATCGATGATCTACGGATCGTCCTGAGGAAATTCAGTTCATTTATTTGATCGATGATCTGCAAATAATCTTAGGGGGTCGCGACCCGCGGTCTCCGGACCATCGTAGGATCTTCGGCTCAACACTATACGCTAGCTGCCATAAGATCGCGTCTCACCTTCGATATTGACTCGGTTGAGTCTTCGGACTCCTTTACAGACTTGGTTGAGTCTTCAGACTCCCATATTGATTTTGATTAGGCTTCGGGCTTCCGCCTTGACCTACGCCTTCCGTTTCTTTGGGATCTTCTGGATTTCTAATTTATTGATTTCTTGAATCTTAGTTCTATTGATACTATGTTATCAATCTTAGCTCTATTGATATTATGTTACCAATCTTAGTTTCATTGATATTGAGATATCTTTTATATAGCTCTAAGATTTTATTTGACATATTTTATATACATTTTTGAGACTTCAAATTTACTTGTTATCATTGTTGTTATTTATTATATGTCATTTTCTATTTATATCTTTATTTCTATCTCAGTTTATTATGATGAGTATAGTTAGACTGATCATTTTATTGTTTATTTTCTTATAAATGATACTCGGGTATGACTGAGTATTACAGGTGCTTCTCCTTGACTATAGCATGGAATAGCTCCTCATTTTGGCTAACCTTACTTCTTTTTGTAGTTTTATCTTTCATGTATTTGAGATAGTGACTCTTGTGTGTACATAATTTTTTGTTTTGTACATGTATCTTTTATTTTATGATATAATGGATCTTACACGACCACTTATATTATGACCATCACTTCTATAGTATTATTCATATCTATTTCCACCTTAGTGATATGAATATTTGTGTTTGGCTCTCATTTATTGTTATGTATTTTATATTATTTTCTGAATTATATATAGCCACTGCGTAGTAGATTTGAACTTGATATAGATGTGTCAGATTTCCTTATGAGATTTAAAAAATTAGACCACATTATCCAACATATTTAACACTCGTTCAATGCAAATATACAAATGGTCGCTCCTCAATATCCTTATTCTTCGGGTTAGTTGACACCATTGCTTGCAATGGCCATAGCTAACGCGAGTATACAGGTGGGGTGTTACGCTTAGAATTAAATCCAAGTATGGAATAATATAAGATATTATGGCAAGGATCATTGTCCTAAGTCCCTCTTAGGAAATCGTGTTTAATATTTTATACGAGTCTTAGGTCCCATCATATCGTATCTTATATCCCGATCCTTTGTTTGACCGATAAAATTTATTTGAACCTAATCTTTTTCCTCTTCTCTCTTTTATAAGAGAAGAATGGTTAGGACTTCTCGTCGCGATGTTGGCTCTTCAACCAATCCCCCATAAGAAGGAGCCTTTATGTCCTCTCAACAACTGTTGGATCTTGTGACTAATGCACAAGCTGCCGAAGCTGCTACCATGCTTACCCTTCCTAAACCCGGGTTCACATGATTATGTGGTGATTTCACATATCTTGGTGGAAAGCCATTTGAAGGATCTGTAGATGTTATTGAGGTCTAATCCTGATTGAGGACATGCGACCGCATCTTTTTCTGCATGGACCTTTCGACTTGCATCGGGTCCAAGTCGCTTCTATTATGCTCGAAGATCGTGCTCTCGACTAGTATAAGCTTATGACTTCTGAAATTCAAGAAGCGGACCTAACTTGGAAACAATTCTGAGAAAAGTTTGAAGCCAAATTCATGCCCGAGAGTGGGAAAGAGGCATTAGCCCGATGCTTTATAGAGCTTGTTCAGGACAACTCTTCCGTGGTCGAGTACGCCGCATCTTTTGAGTCTCTGTCCAAATATGGGCTTCAGTACATTGATACTACGAAGAAGAAGAATCAGAAATTTGTTCGTAGGCTCAACAAGGGTCTCAAAAATTCTTTTCTTCTTAAACCGGCCGAGCAATTCAATGAGTAAGTGGATACCACGCTTAGTCTTGAGGAAGCTGATAAGGATAGTGATGATGGTGCAACAGTTTCTAACAAAAGGAAGGGGAAATCCGACCATAAATCCCAAGACTTCTACCCAAGGAAGAAAGGAGAACAAGCAGCCTCCGTAGAAAATACTCCTACTCGAGTTCGTGGAGCATGTCACAATTGCGGTGTTGAAGACCATCATTCTAACTAGTGCCTGAAACCTCTCTTTTGCCGCTATTGCAAAAAATAGGGCCATGTCTTACCTGCTATCGAGCCGTCTTTAGCTTTCTTTGGGTCACAACTAAGTATTCTCACTTGCTTAGAAGTGTTACTTGTTTCAAGCAAGTAATTTTGTCTTTTTGATTGAATAAGGAATTTAATTGAATGTCTTGGTAAAAACGAATGGGTCGACACGCTTGCGTTTACTTTGCCGGTTAATTTCTGGACTTAGTCGGTTGAGATTTGATTTCATTTTCGGATGAAATCCGAAGATCACATGTGTAGAACTTTCTTTGCGGTATGGAGCCGACGTCGGTGAGTTGGAATTGATTCATATGGTATGGAGCCACTTAGTCTTCGGACGTAATGCTTCATGTGGTGTTAAACCACCTAGTCTTATGATGGAATTGCTTAGTCAACTTTATTTGCGGTGTGGAACCACCAAATCGGCGAGACGAAATTGCTTCATATGGTGTGGAGCCACTTAGTCTTCAAACGTAATGTTTTGTATGGTGTTAGGCCACCTTGTCTTTTGAAGAAACTGCTTACTCAACTTACTTTGCAGTGTGGAGCCACTTAATCTTCAGATATAATGCTTCGTATGGTGTTAAGCCACCTTGTTTTATGACGAAATTGCTTACTCAACTTTATCTGCGGTGTGGAGCCACCTACTCTTCGGACGGAATGCTTCCTAGTGTGGGGCCACCTAGTCTACGAACGAAATTTCTTCGTAGGGTATTAAGCTACCTTTTCTTCGGATGAAATGCTTTTTGAATCTCTTGGCGGTGTGTAGTCACCTCGTCTTTGGACGAAATACTATGGATGATGCGAAACAACCACTTCGGTGAGACAGATGGCTTAGTTAGATTTCTTTATGATGTCGGCAACCTGGCCATTATAGACAAAACTGCTTTTGGGTGGTGTCATCAACCTTATCGTTATCAACAAACAACTTTTGGGAGGTGTCATTGACCTTGTCAATGCCATAAATGTCGGACCATCTTGTCGAAAGGCGAAAGGTTCCATGTGATGACTTGCAATTTTGTGGTGAACGAAGTTGCTTATTCATTCAGCAAGTTTACAACTAATCAACTTGGTGACTTATGATCTGAAATTGTCCATTTCTTTCTTTTGTATACTTCCATGTTCGTGAATGTTTCAACTCTTTCCTATAAGAGTGGACATTCGTTCCATGCCTATTTGCATGCTTTGTTTGTTCAGGGTTTGTGGTGATTTTTTTTGAATGAACTTGCCTAATCGCTTTGAGGTCCATATTTTGTTTTCCAAAAGAATCATTCATTTTGACATCCCATTTCTATAACACATATTTATAATGCGTTCTTCTATGGATTCGTGTGCTCATTCGTGATTAATAATGGATTTTTAGAATTTGTTTGTAAATACTTAAGTTAAGTCAGCGGCTATGTGGCATTTGGCTAAACTCTCATACTTACTAACTTAATGTGAAATTTCTCTTTTCTTATTGATCATTGAGAATCACATTGTGATTGATGGATTATATGATCTCACTTGTTATTGTTCAAGCGTGTTTCCTGTTTTTCTAGGTCTCTTTGAGTAACTTCTGGAATTAGGGTGATTTGAGTTTTCCTTTGAAAAAATATCTTGAATCTTCTTTCGAAAAATGATAAGCTATATTTTGCTTGTCTATTTTAGTCTCTTGTTTCCGAATTTTGAATTCATGATCTCCGAGCTCTAGTTAATATGGGTTAAGGAATATTCCATTTTATTTTATTAACCATAATAAACTAGACATTTTGGAGGTCATAACTCGACTGGTTTGACCTCATTGTTGTTAGTGATATCTTTGTGAATTTGAAAACCAAAAGTTTTCGAGTTTTATGGAATTCTTTCAACTTCTACCATTTATCATGTTTCCATGATTTAGAAGTTGTTCGTGAAATATTAGACGACGTTCTAATATTTCAAATTTGAGTTTTTTCGGGTTTATTGGAAACTTAAACTTCCAATTTATTTATTTTCGAAATATTAGAGAACGTGTTAATATTTCCTATTTAGGGTATATAACCCGAATTTTATTTCTAGATCTTGTTTCTCTAGCGAGATTGCTTATCCTTTTCAATATAAGGAAATTTTGTAAGTTAGAATACTTTTGAAAAAAATTAGAGATAAAATTTTCTAGCTAAAACGTGATAAGGAATGTTCGACTATGTTGGATAGTCGTATTTCCAACTTTTAATTTGATTGATTAATTAGTTTGTGTTGATAATGTAAGAGTATAGGTTTATAATTTATAAAGTTATTGAATGTTAAACGAATTAATTAAATTTTTATAAAACGAGCTTGCCACGCAATGATAGTTTGTAATTTTCGATTTGAACTTCAAATGAGTGTATGTGATCTAATATAAATCGGAATTCTTCGACACAAGGATTATCTGGATATATTGGATTATAGTTTTCTAATGAAAGAAAATTGTTTGAATTTCATTTTGTGGATTTTGAGAAATGTCCAAACCAAATTTTCGGAAAAATCACGATGGGATAGTTCTCGATTTAAAATTTAAATAATTATTGAAATTGAGGTTTTGAACGTTTAGAATTTAAGTAAGGAAAATTCTAATTTATTGAAACCACTTATAATTGAAATAAATTAGTTACACATATATGTTCGTGACCTTTATTTGAACACCATATGCGTATAGACTTAAGTTATATAGTGATTTATAACTCAAAGTTAAAATTTAATAAGATTATTCAAAAAAGAATTTTTTTTAGGTAAATCTATTTCTATATAGATCTTGTTGATGCGTGTTTGTTAAAAATATTGAATTTTTCCTTAAGTAATTACGAGGACGCAATTTCTTTAAAAAGGGAAGTCTGTAATAACCTGCAATTTAATGATAATATATTTAAATATTATATTCAAATATAATGTCAATAATCGTTAATCGAATGTATGTCCAAAAAGATACATTTTCCATACACATGAATTTGGACTCGAAACCACTTCCATTGAGTTCAAAATTTCGTTTATATTATAAACATCAATATATTTTGAGTTTGTGAATTTTAGGACTTTGGCTGGGTCTTAGGCTAGCTAACCCAGCCCACCTTATAACTCCCATCAACCCTCTCCTCTTTATTCAGTCAAAACACTTCAATGGGGGATGGAATGGAAATTAAAATTCCAAAACCTAGAGTTTGCTATTAGGAATCGAAATCAAGAGGAAATCAAGCATAGGTAAGCCTCCTCTTCATCTTCTCCATCTTCTCCTACCTTCTTTCTCTCCAATTTCTGAAATTTCCTATAACCTAACTTCTAGGAAATTTATGCATTCATGTTTAGGTTGGAGATTAGCAAGCTATATTGGAAAATAGGTTGATTTAGCTAATCTTTGGATCGATTTCTTCCTTTTAACAAGAAAAGGTGAGTTATTTATGAACTCACATTTATGCCACAAGCTATTGGCTTGTAAAAGTGTAATTTAGCGTTGATTAGAGTTTGCATATGCTAGTGAATTGGGTAGGTTAGTGTGACTTAGCCGATTTCATGTGTTTATGTTTCATTTAATTGAAAATTTTAATTAGGATTGTTCACACGATCTAATTCATATGCTACGAGTTGATTGGGTGATCTTATGAAGCTCCGTTGTCTCCCCTGCAAAGTCCTAAGTCTTCACAACTCGCTTGAATCACTTTTGCATGCTTTGGTTTGGAATTTAGTTCACTTTTGAGCTTATAATCAAAATCATTTCAATATCATGTATGTTTGTGCATTTGATTTTTCTGTTATGAGTTGTTCCGGCGAGTTGTAGAAGCCTCATTTTCATGTATATAAGATTATAGACCTTCGAGGGTCTGCCGATATCATTTTGAGCATGTTATCTAGGTAAAATAATGCTCTAGCCCAGATTCCGACAACAGAATATTATAGGTCAGACATCTGACTATCTGCAAATAATTATAAAAACAGGGAGAATGCAATGCAGAAGTCTAAAATTTTCAATTCAGATGTTTGAATTTTCCAATTCATAAGTCTGAATCTCAGATAGAGACATAAATCTTTCGAAACCCAATTCAGACGTCTGAATTTTTATTTCAGACATCTGATTTCTGTTTTCCTACTATTGACAGTGGAGACCACGATCAACAGTTTAGCTTGTTCCGGGCTCATTCCAGACCGAGTTTCAGCCCATTTCGCCTTTTTCTGTGACTCTTCAGTTTCTCTGATTCATAGATTTCTGCATCTCGATTTCATGGACTTTCGATTAATTTGTGGCGAACGCAATTATAATCGATAGCCATGAGATTTTGTTTATGTTATTAAAACGTGATTTCTATGTTCAGTCGTCATTTTGATCGCTATTACACAAAATTTGCCACTTCGAAATTATATAAAAAAGGTTTTAAATTATTAGTAGATACCAAACCTTTTGCTAAATGGTTTATAACTCATACTTCATTATATGAAGTTATTTTCCAAATTGGTTCCTAATCCGACTTCATTATATGAAGTTAATTTATAAATTGATTTAAAATCTAATCATATACATTTGATAAACCTTTTTCTCGCTCATATGAGAAATCTAATTAAACGCCATCGTAAAAACATAGACTACTAACCCTTGTGTTTTCTTTGATGGTTAATTCTTGGACTCGTTCGATTGAACACCGTGGGAATGATCATTTCGCATTTCTAGTGGAATATACAAATTGTTTGTGAATATTCGAGTAGAGCAAGTGGTTATAGGACATGTAGCTCGACTATTATATTTTCTAGGTTGGTGTAGTTTACACTATACTTGATCAATTTTGATCATATCGATGATCTTCGGATCGTCCAGAGGAAATTCGGTTCTTTTCTTTTATCGATGATCTGCAAATCATCCTAGGGGGTCGCGACCCGCGGTCTCCAGACCATCGCAGGGGCTTCGGCTCAACACTATAAGCTAGCTGCCATAAGATCGCGTCTCACCTCCGATATTGACTCGGTTGAATCTTAGGACTCCTTTATTGACTTGTTGAGTCTTCAGACTCCCATATTGATTTTGATGAGGCTTCGGGCTTCCGCCTTGACCTACGCCTTCCGTTTCTTTGGGATCTTCTGGATTTCTAATCTATTGATTTCTTGAATCTTAGTTCTATTGATACTATGTTATCAATCTTAGCTCTATTGATACTATGTTACCAATCTTAGTTTCATTGATATTGAGATATCTTTTATATAGCTCTAAGATTTTATTTGACATATTTTATATACATTTCTGAGACTTCAAATTTACTTGTTATCATTGTTGTTATTTATTATATGTCATTTTCTATTTATACCTTTATTTCTATCTCAGTTTATTATGATGAATATAGTTAGACTGATCCTTTTATCGTTTATTTTCTTATAAATGATACTCGGGTATGACCGAGTATTACAGGTTC
This sequence comes from Allium sativum, assembly GCA_030737875.1. Classification (NCBI taxonomy): domain Eukaryota; kingdom Viridiplantae; phylum Streptophyta; class Magnoliopsida; order Asparagales; family Amaryllidaceae; genus Allium; species Allium sativum. The sequence continues at coordinate 844,440,713 of CM060926.1, forward strand.
TTCTCCTTGATTATAGCATGGAATAGCTCCTCATTTTTGCTAACCTTACTTCTTTTTGTATTTTTATCCTTCATGCATTTGAGATAGTGACTCTTTTCTGTACATATTTTTTTGTTTTGTACATGTATCTTTTATTTTATGATATAGTGTATCTTACACGACCACTTATATTATGACCATCACTTCTATAGTATTGTTCATATCTATTTCCACCTTAGTGATATGAATATTTGTGTTTGGCTCTCATTTATTGTTATGTATTTTATATTATGTTCTGAATTATATATAGCCGATGTGTAGTAGATTTGAACTTGATATAGATGTGTCAGATTTCCTTATGAGATATAAAAAATTAGACCACATTATCCAACATATTTAACACTCGTTCAATGCAAATATACAAATGGTCGCTCCTCAATAGCCTTATTCTTTGGGTTAATTGACACCATTGCTTGCAATGGCCATGGATAACGCGAGTATAGAGGTGGGGTGTTACACTTGGAATTAAATCCAAGTATGGAATAATATAAGATATTATGGCAAGGATCATTGTCCTAAGTCCCTCTTGGGAAATCGTGTTTAATATTTTATTCGAGTCTTAGGACCCATCATATCGTATCTTATATCCCGATCCTTTGTTTGACCGATAAACTTTATTTGAATCTAACCTTTTTCCTCTTCTCTCTTTTAGAAGAGAAGAATGGTTAGGACTTCTCGTCGCGATGTTGGCTCTTCAACCAATCCCCCATAAGAAGGAGCCTTTATGTCCTCTCAACAACTGTTGGATCTTGTGGCTAATGTTAGTACAGTTATTTTGACGATGACACACTATATACATACATATGTACACACAATATATGCACACTCATACAGGTATCAACTCAGGGCAAAGAGCTCAAGATAACATGGCTTCTCAGAAGAAAAGTGTATGTTTAGTGTCTTAGATGTTATGTAAAATCTCGTGAAAAGATATGAGAGAACATCTGCATTTCTGTGTATGTGCAGGTGACAGACGTCTGTCATATACTATAACAGACGTCTGTCACTATAGCAGGAATTTCATTCCTAGCACAGCACAGACGTCTGTCATATATATGACAGACGTCTGTCACATGTCTCGGGATAAAATTTCTGCATACACAGACGTCTGTCACAGAATAGACAGACGTCTGTGCTGTACATACAAATATATTTGTAATAGCATCTCTTCATTTCAAAAGGATATAACTTCTCATTCTTCTTCTTCCTCAATATTATTTTTCAAAAGAAATTTCGTTTCACAAAAGCGTTCTTTCAGAAATTACAACTCTTTGATAAAACCTTTGATTATCTATTAATAAATCAAGAGATCCATGCTCTTAATTTACCCTACTCTTTTCTAGATCTATTTGATATTCTAAAAAAAGCTATTACTCTCTAAAGTCTTCAAAATCTTTCACAAGCACACTTTACTTCTATTCTCTCTAAGTACCTAAAACTCTCATATCTATTCAAAGAGATTATAGGAGAACTTTGTACTACTCAGTCAATATCAGTGTTTATTAGAACATAAGGTTGTCAAGTTTACTGCTCATCTGTAAACCTATTCCTCCGGGTGAAGAGAGGACAGTTTCTTATAGTTGAAAAGGCCGAAGGGAAGCTTCGGGACTGGACGTAGGACGGGAGTCCGAACCAGTATAAAAGATTGGTGTGATTTTCCTTTACTCTATTTTTTCTGTTTACTATCTACTGTGTATTAATACTTGCTATTGCTTAAGACACATACACGATCCTATTATAGATTTTCAATTAAAGAGAGGACAGTTTCTTATAGTTGAAAAGGCCGAAGGGAAGCTTCGGGACTGGACGTAGGACGGGAGGTCCGAACCAGTATAAAAGATTAGTGTGATTTTCCTTTACTCTATCTTTTCTGTTTACTATCTACTGTGTATTAATACTTGCTATTGCTTAAGACACATACACGATCCTATTATAGATTTTCAATTGGTATCAGAGCAAGGTTTTAACAAATAACAGTAATTTGTGTTTGTTTTATTTGTGTTTAAAATGGCAAGTAATATTGTTAGTAGCATTTTTCAAGAAGGACAATCCACACAAAGACCACCATTGTTTAATGGATCTAATTATGCTTATTGGTCAACACGTATGAGAATTTTTATGGAAGCAAATGGTTTAGAAATTTGGGCTGCTACTCAAAAGAAATATGAACAACCAACCACTGAATTAACTACTTGGACTGACGTTCAAAAAGCAGCAGCATCAAATAATTCAAAAGCGATGAATGTTTTATTTTGTGCATTAGATAAAAATGAGTTTTCACGAGTTATGATGTGCACTACTGCCTATGACATATGGAGAACTTTACAAATTACTCATGAAGGTACTACAAAAGTCAAACAAACTAAAATATCAATTTTACAGAATCAACTTTCATCATTCAAAATGAAGACTGGTGAAACTATTAGTGATATGTATACTAGATTTCAAACTACTCAACATGACTTAATGGCACTTGGAGTTAAGTTTAATGACTTTGATTTAGTCACTCGTATATTAAACTCATTAACTAACGAATGGGAAAGAAAAGTGTTAGCTATAGAAGAGGCTAATGATCTTTCTCAACTCAAGGTTGAAGAGTTAGTAGGAAAACTTTTTTCGTATGAAGCTAACTTGCAGGTTAGAAAAGAACAAAATGTTGAGAAGAAAAATATAGCTTTTCAAGCGAACAAAGAAGATTTGGATGAGGAAGAGATAGTGTTCATAGCAAAGAACTACAACAAATTCAAGAAATTCAGAAAGATGACAAAGTTTCAGAAGAACGACAAACCAAATGCAACAAATCAAACTTTGGTAAAATGTTATAATTGTGATGAATATGGACATATAAAGAAGGATTGCCCAAAGAATGATAAAAGGAAACAGAAGTTTGAGAAGTTCAAAAAGAAAAGAAGAGCATTTCAAGTTACATGGGATGATTCGGAGTCATCTTCTTCCGAAAGCGATAGTGACAGCGACTCGGAACAAGCAAACATGTGCTTTATGGCAGAAATTGATGAGGTATGTCCTGAACTTACCTATAATGAAATATTAGAGATTAGCATGGAACTAGATGATAAATTTAGAGAACAAAAGAAGTTAAATAAAGAGCTTTCTTCTAAAATAAATAGAATGGAAATAGAAATTGGACTTTTAAAAGATGAGAAAACCATTCTAGAGGAAGAATTAGAAAACTCACAATCTAAAAATAACAAATTATCCTTGGAAAGTGTTTCTTTTTCTAATAAACTCATAACTATTGAATTAGAAAAAGAAGATCTCTTGGAAAAATATAATAAACTGAGTAATGATTTGGAAAATTCACTTTCTGAAAATTTAAAACTCAAAAGTGAATTAGAAAAAATTACTACTAATGTTTCAAAGTTCAATAAGGGAATTTTTTTTAGAAAATTTAATAAAAAATTCTAAACCATCAGGAAATAGAAATGGTTTAGGATACAAAAAGGATGGTAATTCTAAACATCATAGTTTTATGTATAGGAAATTTAAGAAAAAGGATGTTCCTGAGAAGGCTCAAACAAATAGGGAAGAAAAATTAATTAGTTTTAAGACTAAGTTTCCAAAAGAAGTAAAAATATGGATCCCTAAAACTAACAACAAACTTATTAGGGAAAAACATATTAAAAACTTCTTGCAAAATGTAATGTATAATTCGAATTATATTTTTAAAGGTCCCAAACCCACATGGGTATGGCTACCTTCTCCACGTAACAATTAGGACCCTAACGGAGGAATTAGGTACCAATAAATTCTTTCTATCTTTCAGGTACCTAAATCAAGACAAACGGATCTTGGATAGTGGCTGCTCCAAACATATGACAGGAAATAAACACCTGCTATCAAATATAAAATACATGGATGGAGGAACTGTGACCTTTGGTGAAAATTCAAAAGGATATGTCATTGGCATTGGTGAAGTCATAAATTCTAGTATTTCTGATTCTCCTATTATTTCTAATGTATTACTAGTTAAAAATTTGAAACATAATCTTTTAATCATAAGTCAACTTTGTGATTAAAATTTTCAAATAAATTTTGTAAAAGATAAATGTAATATTTTTGATGAACATAAAAATTTAATTTTTGAGGGTATGAGAAATAAAAACATATACATCTTAAATATGAAATCAAAACAAAAGACAAACTTATGTTTAACCGTCAATCATGAAGATCCATGGTTGTGGCATAAAAGGTTTTGTCATACAAATTTGAAAAATCTTAATAAATTATCTAAAAAGGAATTAGTTAGAGGTTTACCAAAGATTAATTTTAAAGAAAATAATTTATGTGATGATTGTCAATTTGGTAAACTTAAAAATAGTTCCTTTAAATTAAAAAATAAGATATCTACTACTCAACCTTTAGAATTACTTCACCTAGATCTTTTTGGACCATCTCAAACTCGATCATTAAATCATAATAAATACGTTTTTGTTATCGTAGATGATTTTTCTAGATTTACATGGACTCTTTTCGTAAAACACAAAAGTGATACTTTTGGATTATTTAAAATATTTGCCAAGCGAATAATGAACTTATTTGATTTAAAAATTAAAAGGATTCGAAGCGGTCATGGAGGAGAATTTGAAAATGAATTTTTTAAAGATTTTTGTAACAAGAAAGGAATTAGTCATAATTTTTCAATCCCACGAACACCTCAACAAAATGGTGTTGTAGAAAGGAAAAATCGTACTTTACAAGAATGTGCTAGAACTCTTTTACATAGTAGTAAATTACCTAAATCTTTTTGGGCTGAAGCAGTGGCTACAGCATGTTATGTCTTAAACAGAGTAACTCTTCGTCCATTAACAAAAAATACATGTTATGAAATTCTTCATGGTAAGAAACCCAATGTTTCATATTTTAAAACCTTTGGATCAAAATGTTTTATATTAAATACAAAAGATAATCTTGAAAAGTTTGATCCAAAAGCTGATGAAGGAATTTTTGTTGGATACTCTGATAGAAGTAAAGCTTACAGAATCTTTAATAAAAGGACTAATTCTATTAAGGAAAGTTTACATGTTTCTTTTGATGAAAATTTTCGAAAGATTAAAAATTCTGATGAAGACGGAATCAAATTACAAAATATTACTAATTCTAGTATTAATGAACAAGAAAATAATATTTTATGATCCCCTCCTCGAGTGTTGAAAGATCATCCTACAAATAATATTATTGGAGACATAAATTCAAGAGTGTCTACTAGACATCAACTTCATCAAATGAGTCATGTAGCTTTTATCTCATCATTTGAACCAAAAAATTATAAAGAAGCAGCTAATGATGAGTCATGGATATTAGCCATGCAAGAAGAACTCAATCAATTTGAAAGAAATGAAGTTTGGGAATTAGTCCCCCGACCAACAGAACAATCAGTAGTTGGAACAAAATGGATCTACAAAAATAAATCTGATGAAAATGGAAATATAATTCGTAATAAAGCACGTCTGGTTGCGCAAGGTTACAATCAAGAAGAAGGAATTGATTATGAAGAAACCTTCGCTCCTGTAGCTCGATTAGAAGCAATTCGTATTTTATTAGCTTTTGCAATTCATCATAATATTATATTATTTCAAATGGATGTAAAAAGTGCATTCTTAAATGGTTACATAAAAGAGCAGGTTTATGTTGAACATCCTCCACTTTTTATACACGGACAATTTTCTAATCACGTTTACAAATTAAAAAAGGCGTTGTATGGTTTAAAACAAGCACCCCGTGCTTGGTATGAAAGATTAAAATCACACTTAATAAATTCTGGTTTTGAAATCGGGAAAGTAGATACAGCTCTCTTTATAAAACGCATTCAAAATGATATTTTAGTCATTCAAATTTATGTTGATGATATTATTTTTGGATCAACAAATGAATCTTTATGTAATGAATTTTCTAACATAATAAAGAATGAATTCGAAATGTCATACATGGGAGAATTAAATTTCTTTCTCGGTTTACAAATTAAACAACTTAACAATGGAATTTTCCTTAATCAAGAAAAGTATTGTAGCAATCTTTTAAAACGTTTTAACATGGACAATACATCAAGAAAACCAACACCAATGAGTACAACTGCTCATTTAGAAAAAGATGAGAATGGAAAAGATTTTGATCAAAAATTATATCGTAGTATTATAGGTTCTCTTTTATATTTAACTGCAATTAGACCTGACATAATGATGAGTGTATGTCTTTGTGCTCGTTTTCAAGCTCATCCTAAAGAATCACACTATAGAGCTGTAAAAAGAATTCTAAGGTATTTAAATACTACAAGAGATTATGGTTTATTTTACCCTATTGGTAGTCCTTTTGAACTAGTATCATATAGTGATGTAGACTTCGGAGGATGTAAGTCCGATAGAAAAAGCACAAGCGGTACATGTCATTTTCTAGGTCAATCACTCGTATCATGGTTTAGTAAGAAACAAAATTCGATTTCTCTTTCAACATGCGAGGCAGAATATATATCTGCTGCACTAGCATGTGCTCAAGTTCTTTATATGCAACAAACATTACGAGATTACGGAAAATCTATTAACAATTCACCAATTTTTTGTGATAATACAAGTGCAATAAATTTATCAAAAAATCCGATTAACCATTCTCGAACTAAGCATATAGACATTCGACATCATTTTTTATGGGATCATGTCGAAAAAGTTAATATTTCCTTAGAATTTGTTAATACTAACCAACAACTTACGGATATCTTTACCAAACCTTTAATCGAAACAACTTTTACAATGCTACGAAGACAATTAGTTATTTGTTCTTTTACTGATATATAAATTTACTATGTTTCCTTGTATTTCTCTATACCTTTCCTTTTTGATTGGTGTTGTTTATCTCTTGCATATTTTTCAACATTAAAAATAGTAAAAATGTATCTATAAATCACTTCTTCTAAAAATAAATATTTTTCATGCTAATAACCATGTCAAAACAGTCTTCCTCTTCGTTTAATATCACTTTCACAACCGATAGCTCAGCTGATATTCCTCATGATCCAACTCCAACTTCTCGGAATAAAACTACGTACAAATGGCAAGACTATTGAACCGGATTCACACCAGAGTCTAAAGTGACAAAAAGGGCGTTATTTACCTCTCCAGATATAAAACAGAAGATTGACGAAATTCATCATTATCAACAGGAACAACTGAAACTTCAAAAAGAATTGTATTTTGAACAGAAAGCTTCATCTACGATATTAGCTTATTTGCGACAAGTAGCTTTAAAGTTCTGTAGCTCTCGTCATAAAGACGTGTTCGAACCTCTACCTCTGCCGGTAAATCCACAGGATCGATCATCTTCTTTTCGAACATCACACGATCCTGTGCATCCTTTGACCACTCCAACTCGACCACCGTTTTCACCAAACAAATAAACCTGAGGGCATTTACTTAGTTTTATCATTTTTATTTGCAAAATAATATAATGCATTAGGATGATGCATTCACTTACATCTGGTTGTATGTTGTTTACATAAATCTTATATGAATATTTATTTTTCAATACTTATTTGTTCTTCAAAAAAATTCATACATCAGACGTCTGTCATAAAACAGTTCAGACGTCTGAAATCACTATCTTTATGATTTCCCTGCAAGGACAGACGTCTGATTTATACATCACAGACGTCTGTCCATTATAAAAAAAATTAATCCTTCAGCTCAGACGTCTGTGTACATACTGACAGACGTCTGAATAAACTCTCGGTTTACATAACCTGCATAAACAGACGTCTGACCATTCATATGACAGACGTCTGTTCATACATGCTTTCTTAATATTTCATCTGTGCTTCAGCATAGACGTCTGTCTATTTTATGACAGACGTCTGTCGAAACTTTCAGGAAATTGATCCCTGTACAGACAGACGTCTGTCAACCCATCGACAGACGCCTGACTTCAAATCTGAACCGTTTTCTCCACATACCTATATAACATCTTTTCAATTATTACCTTTTTACTTTTACCTACCTTCTCCTTCATACTAAAAACCTAACCCTAATTCCCAAATTCGAAATTTTCAATGGCTCCAAAAAGACTACCTCCAAACGAAAGAAAACTGGTGAGGGATCTTCTTCTCAACCTCCTCAGCAACCTCAAGACAACCCCAATTACGCCACCGATCAACAAATAAACGAATGGATAACCGAGTGATTTGGAATCGTTGAAGAAAAAGACAATCCATCCAGGGCCCTTTTATCCTCTTGCTCAACTATCCCACCACGATGTAACTCCAATTCTCAATCGATCAAGACTTACTCATTTAATTGAGTATAATGATAATCAAGGTATGATTGACACACTAGCTATCTACTTATTCTTTGCGAATTTGTGTTTAATCTCTGTTTGGTCTCCTTCCGATCCCGATAATTGGGTATGGTCATCAGTTTATGGTCAACTTGTGAAATTCAATATTGAGATGTTAGGACAAGTATTGAACACATCCTATACCGGTACTCGTTTACAAGATCAACCTGATATGCGTTCACAACTTCGTAATCGAGTCACTCACCAGATCTGGCAGGATAATATTACTAAGATGACACCTTCACATTTTCGCTCCCGACCAAGGCTAATTAATCGAATGCTCATTAATACTGTATTTCCTAGATTAGGAAGCCATGAGAAAGTTTATGACCATGACCATAAGGCCTTATATGCGATATTTAGTCACACACACATAAATTGGCCAAAATACATCTTCGAGCAACTTCGTGATTTCTGGTCGTCAAATAAACGATTGATCCCATATGGAGCATATCTAATGCGTATTTTCCAGTCACAGAATATAAATCTATATCTTTCTTCGTATCTGGAAGTACCAATTCAACATAGTGGAATAAGATTTGCGGCTTTAATGAAGTTACCCGACCGCCCACCATCTATTATTCCATTTGAGCAATAGCAAGCCCAACAATGACATCCTCAGCAACCGGCACAACCACCACAACGTCGACAACGTCATCACATTGAACAAGGAGAACCTTCAGATTACTATTCTGATCCGGAGATACAAGAAACTAAGGCACAACCAGATGCCAACCAGAATATCAACGATCTGACTTTGGCGAATCAAAGAATTTTATCACAAAATCAACAAATTCTCGGAAAAAAGTCAGTCGTTTAGAAAAATCTTTCTCCACTCGAATGACTAAAGTCGAGAATACTTTAGACAAAGTTTTTCGATCAATTGGGAAGGTCTTGCGTAAAGTTCGTGGAAGGTCATCATCTAATTCATCCTCACCATCACCAACTCCACCTCCTACTGGATCTTTAGTTGGCTATGTTCCACCTCCACCTACTTCCACACATGAGTCACCTCCACATGCACCTGGAAAGGAACCCCTTGCTTTAGCAGATGAATCTGAATGGTAACCACATGACGACATTCTGGAAACACCACACGATTTTGAGAATGTCAACCACTACAACACTGAACAATGGGATAATACCAACAACCAAGCATCCGATTTCTAGGGTTATTTCACATATGCCTAGTTTCCTCGTTTACTCGTTTATCTTCTACGTTATTTGTTTCGTAAACTTCTCTAGTCTGTAATAATTCTAACTGCATGCTACTCTATTTTGTTAGACTATCTATGCTTGTTTCTTTGACCTTTGGTTTTTATTTGTGTCTCTTATATTGTTTTTGATAATGCCAAAGGGGGATGAGATATTAGGGGTCAATAATTCGGGGGAGCTTTATCAATTTATAGTTGTCATCATCAAAAAGAGGGAGAATGTTAGTACAATTATTTTGACGATGACACACTATATACATACATATGTACACACACTATATGCACACTCATACAGGTATCAACTCAAGGAAAAGAGCTCAAGATAACATGGCTTCTCAGAAAAAAGTGTATATTTAGTGTCTTAGATGTTATGTAAAATCTCGTGAAAAGATATGAGAGAACATCTGCATTTCTGTGTATGTGTAGGTGACAGACGTCTGTCATATACTATAACAGACGTCTGTCACTACAGCAGGAATTTCATTCCTAGCACAGCACAGACGTCTGTCACATGTCTCGGGATAAAATTTCTGCATACACAGACGTCTGTGCTATACATACGAATATATTTGTAATAGCATCTCTTCGTTTCAAAAGGACATAACTTCACATTCTTCTTCTTCCTCAATACGATTTTTCAAAAGAAATTTCGTTTCACAAAAGGGTTCTTTCAGAAATTACAACTCTTTGATAAAACCTTTGATTATCTATAAATAAATCAAGAGATCCATTCTCTTAATTTACCCTACTCTTTTCTAGATCTATTTGATATTCTAAAAAAAGCTATTACTCTCTAAAGTCTTCAAAATCTTTCACAAGCACACTTTACTTCTATTCTCTCTAAGTACCTAAAACTCTCAAATCTATTCAAAGATATTGTAGGAGAACTTTGTACCACTCAGTCAATATCAGTGTTTATTAGAACACAAGGTTGTCAAGTTTACTGCTCATCTGTAAACCTATTCCTCCGAGTGAGGAGAGGACAGTTTCTTATAGTTGAAAAGGCCGAAGGGAAGCTTCGAGACTGGACGTAGGACGGGAGGTCCGAACCAGTATAAAAGATTGGTGTGATTTTCCTTTACTCTCTATCTTTTCTGTTTACTATGTACTGTGTATTAATACTTGCTATTGCTTAAGACACATACACGATCCTATTATAGATTTTCAACTAATGCACATGCTGCCGAAGCTGCTACCATGCCTACCCGTCCTAAACCCAGGTTCACATGATTATGTGGTGATTTCACATATCCTGGTGGAAAGCCGTTTGAAGGCTCTGTAGATGTTATTGAGGTTTAATCCTGATTGAGGACATGCGACCGCATCTTTTCCGCATGGACCTTTCGACTTGCATCGGGTCCAAGTCGCTTCTATTATGCTCGAAGATCGAGCTCTTGACTAGTATGAGCTTATGACTTTTGAAATTCAAGAAGCGGACCTAACTTGGAAACAATTTTGAGAAAAGTTTGAAGCCAAATTCATGCTCGAGAGTGGGAAAGAGGCATTAGCCCGATGCTTTATAGAGCTTGTTCAGGGCGACTCTTCCGTGGTCGAGTACGCCGCATCTTTTGAGTCTCTATTCAAATATGGGCTTGAGTACATTGACACTACGAAGAAGAAGAATCAGAAATTTGTTCGTAGGCTCAACAAGGGTCTCAAAAATTCTTTGCTTCTTAAACCGGCTGAGCATTTGAATGAGCAAGTGGATACCGAGCTTAGTCTTGAGGAAGCTGATAAGGATAGCAATGATGGTGCCACAGTTTCTAATAAAGAAAGGGGAAATCCGACCATAAATCCCAAGACTTCTACCCAAGGAAGAAAGGAGAACAAGCAGCCTCCGTAGAAAATACTCCTACTCGAGTTCGTGGAGAAAGTTACAATTGCAGTGCTGGAGACCATCATTCTAACAGGTGCCCGAAACCTCTCTTTTGCCACTCTTGCAAAAACTAGGGCCATGTCTTACCTTCTTACCCCAAGCTTAAGAGCAAAAGGAGAGAGAGCTAATACCTTTTAAGGTATCTCTCTATCCATTTTTTTATGATGCCAATTACCATGATCATCTATTTTCTTTGCGTTAAAGGAACATGGGGACACTGTGTCCTTAGGTGCTATAGGGCACTTGCTATATATATTTTAGTACGTTAATTTTCCAAATCTACGTTTAGTGAAAAAATTTACATACTTATCTTGAGTTTTAATTGCCCATTTATTTTGCTATCGAGCCGTCTTTAGCTTTCTTTAGGCAACGACTGACTATTCTCACTTGCTTAGAAGTGTTACTTGTTTCAAACAAGTAATTTTGTCTTTTCGATTGAATAAGGAATTTAGTTGAATGTCTTGGTAAAAATGGGTGGGTCGACATGCTTGCGTTTGCTTTGCCGGTTAATTTCTGGACTTAGTCGGTTGAGATTTGATTTCATTTCCGGATGAAATCCGAAGATCACATGTGTAGAACTTTCTTTGCGGTATGGAGCCGACGTCGGTGAGATGGAATTGCTTCATATGGTATGGAGACACTTAGTCTTCGGACGTAATGCTTCATATGGTGTTAAACCACCTAGTCTTATGATGGAATTGCTTAGTCAATTTTCTTTGCGGTGTGGAACCACCAAGTCGGCGAGACGAAATTACTTCATATGGTGTGGAGCCACTTAGTCTTCAAACGTAATGTTTTGTATGGTGTTAAGCTACCTTGTCTTTTGACGAAACTGCTTATTCAACTTTCTTTGCAGTGTGGAGCCACCTAATCTTCAGTTATAATGCTTCGTATGGTGTTAATCCACCTTGTTTTATGATGAAATTGCTTACTCAACTTTATCTGCGGTGTGGAGCCACCTATTCTTCGGACGGAATGCTTCCTAGTGTAGGGCCACTTTGTCTACGAACGAAATTTCTTCATAGGGTGTTAAGCTACCTTTTCTTCGGATGAAATGTTTTTTGAATCTCTTGGCGGTGTGTAGTCACCTCGTTTTTGGATGAAATATTATGGATGATGCGAAACAACCACGTCGGTGAGATAGAGGGCTTAGTTAGATTTTTTATGATGTCGGCAACCTGGCCATTATTGACAAAACTGCTTTTGGGTGGTGTCCACAACCTTGTCGTTATCAACAAAAAACTTTTGGGAGGTGTCATTGACCTTGTCAATGCCATAAATGTCAGACCTCCTTGTCGAAAGGCGAAAGGTTCCATGTGATGACTTGCAATTTTGTGGTGAACGAAGTTGCTTATTCCTTCAGCAAGTTTACAACTAATCAACTTGGTGACTTATGATCTGAAATCGTCCATTTCTTTCTTTTGTATACTTCTGTGTTCGTGAATGGTTCAACTCTTTCCTATAAGAGTGGACGTTCGTTCCATGCCTATTTGCATGCCTTGTTTGTTCAGGGTTTGTGGTGATTTTTTTGAATGAACTGGCCTAATCGCTTTGAGGTCCATATTTTGTTTTCCAAAAGAGTCATTCATTTTTGACATCCCTTTTCTATGACACATATTTATTATGCGATCTTCTATGGATTCGTGTGCTCATTCATGATTAATAAAGGATTTTTACAATTTGTTTGTAAATACTTAAGTTAAGTCAGGGGCTATGTGGCATTTGGCTAAACTCTCCTACTTACTAACTTAATGTGAAATTTCTCTTTTCTTATTGATCATTGAGAATCACATTGTGATTGATGGATTGTATGCTCTCACTTGTTATGGTTCAAGCGTGCTTCCTGTTTCTCTAGGTCTCTTTGAGTAACTTCTGGAATTTGGGTGATTTGAGTTTTCCTTTGAAAAAATATCATGAATCTTCTTTCGAAAAATGATAAGCTATACTTTGCTTATCAATTTTTGTCTCTTGTTTCCGGATTTTGAATTCATGATCTCCGAGCTCTAGTTAATATGGGTTAAGGAATATTCCATTTTATTTTATTAACCATAATAAACTAGACATTTGGAAGTCATAACTCGACTGGTTTGACCTCATTGTTGTTAGTGATATCTTTGTGAATTTGAAAACCAAATGTTTTCGAGTTTTATGGAATTCTTTCAACTTCTACCATTTATCATGTTTCCATGATTTAGAAGTTGTTCGTGAAATATTAGACGACGTTCTAATATTTCAAATTTGAGATTTTTCGGGTAAAGTTCCAAATTATTTATTTTTGAAATATTAGAGAACGTGTTCATATTTCCTATTTAGGGTATATAACCCAAATTTTATTTCTAGATCTTGTTTCCCAAGCGAGATCGCTTATCCTTTTCAATATAAGGAAATTTTGTAAGTTAGAATACTTTTAAAAAAATTAAAGATAAAATTTTCTAGCTAAAACATGATAAGGAATGTTCGACGATGTTGGATAGTCGTATTTCCAACTTTTAATTTGATTGATTAATTAGTTTGTGTTGAAAAAGTAAGAGCATAGATTTTAATTTATAAAGTTATTGAATGTTAAACGAATTAATTAAATTTTAATAAAACGAGCTTGCCACGCAACGGTAGTTTGTAATTTTCTATTTGAACTTCAAATGAGTGTATGTGATCTAATATAAATCGGAATTCTTCGTCTCAAGAATTATCTGGATATATTGGATTATAGTTTTCTAATGAAAGAAAACTGTTTGAATTTCATTTTGTGGATTTTGAGATATGTTCAAACCAAATTTTCAGAAAAATCACGATGGGATAGTTCTCGATTTAAAATTTAAATAATTATTGTAATTGAGGTTTTGAACATTTATAATTTAAGTAAGGAAAATTCTAATTTATAGAAACCGCTTATGATTGAAATAAATTAGCTGCACATATATGTTCGTGACCTTTATTTAAACACCATACGCGTATAGACTTAAGTTATATAGTGATTTATAACTCAAAGTTAAAATTTAATAAGATTATTCAAAAAAGAATTTTTTAAGTATATCTATTTCTATATAGATCTCGCTGATGCGTGTTCGTTAAAAATATTGAACTTTTCCTTAAGTAATTACGGGGACGCAATTTCTTTAAAAAGGGAAGTCTGTAATAACCTGCAATTTAATGATAATATATTTAAATATTATATTCAAATATAATGTCAATAATCGTTAATCGAATGTATGTCCAAAAAGATACATTTTCCATACACATGAATGTGGACTCGAAACCACTTCCATTGAGTTCAAAATTTCGTTCATATTATAAACATCGATATATTTTGGGTTTGTGAATTTTAGGACTTCGGCTGGGTCTTGGGCTAGCTAACCCAGCCCACCTTATAACTCCCATCAACCCTCTCTTCTTTATTCACTCAAAATACTTCAATGGGGGAGGGAATGGAAATTAAAATTCCAAAACCTAGAGTTGCTATTAGGAATCGAAATCAAGAGGAAATCAAGCATAGGTAAGCCTCCTCTTCATCTTCTCCATCTTCTCCTATCTTCTTTCTCTCCAATTTCTGAAATTTCCTATAACCTAACTTCTAGGAAATTTATGCATTCATGTTTAGGTTAGAGATTAGCAAGCTATATTGGAAAATAGGTGTATTTAGCTAATCTTTTGATCGATTTCTTCCTTTTAACAAGAAAAGGTGAGTTATTTATGAACTCACATTTATGCCACAAGCTATTGGCTTGTAAAAGTGTAATTTAGTGTTGATTTGAGTTTGCATATGCTAGTGAATTGTGCAGGTTAGTGTGACTTAGCCGATTTCATGTGTTTATGTTTCATTGAATTGAAAATTTTAATTAGGATTGTTCACACGATCTAATTCATATGCTACGAGTTGATTGGGTGATCTTATGAAGCCCCGTTGTCTCCCCGGCAAAGTCCTAAGTCTTCACAAGTTGCTTGAATCACTTTTGCATGCTTTGGTTTGGAATTTAGTTCACTTTTGAGCTTATAATCAAAATCATTTCAATATCATGTATGTTTGTGCATGTGATTTTTCTGTTATGAGTTGCTCCGGCGAGTTGTAGAAGCCTCATTTTCATGTATATAAGATTATAGACCTTCGGGGGTCTGCCGATATCATTTTGAGCATGTTATCTAGGTAAAACAATGCTCTAGCCCAGATTCAGACGTCAGAATATTATAGGTCAGACATCTAACTAACTGCAAATAATTATAAAAACAGGTAGAACGCAATGCAGAAGTCTAAAATTTTCCATTTAGATGTTTGAATTTTCCAATTCATAGGTCTGAATCTCAGATAGAGACATATGTCTTTCGAAACCCAATTCAGACGTCTGAATTTTTATTTCAGACATCTGATTTCTGTTTTCCTACTATTGACAGTGGAGACCACAGTCAATAGTTTAGCTTGTTCCAGGCTCATTCCAGACCGAGTTTCAGCCCATTTCACCTTTTTCTGTGACTCTTCAGTTTCTCTGATTCACAGATTTCTGCATTTCGATTTCATGGATTTTCGATTAATTTGTGGCGAACGCAACTATAATCGATAGCCGTGAGATTTTGTTTGTGTTATTAAAACGTGATTTCTAAGTTCGGTCGTCATTTTGATCGCTATTACACGAAATTTGCCACTTCGAAATTATATAAAAAAGGTTTTAAATTATTAATAGATACTAAACCTTTTGCTAAATGGTTTATAACTCATACTTCATTATATGAAGTTATTTTCCAAATTGGTTCCTAATCCGACTTCATTATATGAAGTTAGTTTATAAATTGATTTAAAATCTAATCGTATACCTTTGATAAACCTTTTTCTCGCTCATATGAGAAATCTAATTAAACGCCTTAGTAAAAGCACAGACTATTAACCCTTGTGTTTTCTTTGATGGTTAATTCTTGGACTCATTCGATTGAACACCGTGGGAATGATCATTTCGCATATCTAGTGGAATATACAAATTGTTTGTGAATATTCGAGTAGAGCAAGTGGTTATAGGACATGTAGCTCGACTCTTATATTTACTTGGTTGGTGTAGTTTACACTATACTTGATCAATTTTGATCATATCGATGATCTTCGGATCATCCTGAGGAAATTCGGTTCATTTCTTTTATCGATGATCTGCAAATCATCCTATGGGGTCGCGACCCGCGGTCTCCGGACCATCGTAGGAGCTTCGTCTCAACACTATAAGCTAGCTGCCATAGGATCGCGTCTCACCTTCGATATTGACTCGGCTGAGTCTTCGTACTCCTTTATTGACTTGGTTGAGTCTTCAGACCCCCATATTGATTTTGATGACGCTTCGGGCTTTCGCCTTGACCTACGCCTTCCGTTTCTTTGGGATCTTCTGGATTTCTAATTTATTGATTTCTTGAATCTTAGTTCTATTGATACTATGTTATCAATCTTAGCTCTATTGATACTATGATACCAATCTTAGTTTCATTGATATTGAGATATCTTTTGTATAGCTCTAAGATTTTATTTGACATATTTTATATACATTTCTGAGACTTCAAATTTACTTGTTATCATTGTTGTTATTTATTATATGTCATTTTCTATTTATATCTTTATTTCTATCTCAGTTTATTATGATGAGTATAGTTAGACTGATCCTTTTATTGTTTATTTTCTTATAAATGATACTCGGGTACGACCGAGTATTACAGGTGCTTCTCCTTGACTATAGCATGGAATAACTCCTCATTTTGGCTAACCTTACTTCTTTTTGTAGTTTTATCTTTCATGTATATGAGATAGTGACTCTTATGTGTACATATTTTTTAGTTTTGTACATGTATCTTTTATTTTATGATATAGTGTATCTTACACGACCACTTATATTATGACCATCACTTCTATAGTATTATTCATATCTATTTCCACCTTAGTGATATGAATATTTGTGTTTGGCTTTCATTTATTGTTATGTATTTTATATTATTTTCTGAATTATATATAGCCGCTGTGAGTAGATTTGAACTTGATATAGATGTGTCAGATTTCCTTATGAGATTTAAAAAATTAGACCACATTATCCAACATATTTAACACTCGTTCAATGCAAATATACAAATGATCGCTCCTCAATAGCCTTATTCTTCGGGTTAGTTGACACCATTGCTTGCAATGGCCATGGCTAACGCGAGTATAGAGGTGGAGTGTTACACTTGGAATTAAATCCAAGTATGGAATAATATAAGATATTATGGCAAGGATCATTGTCCTAAGTCCCTCTTAGGAAATCGTGTTTAATATTTAATTCGAGTCTTAGGACCCATTATATCGTACTTATATCCCGATCCTTTGTTTGACCGATAAACTTTACTTGAATCTAACCTTTTTCCTCTTCTCTCTTTTAGAAGAGAAGAATAGTTAGGACTTCTCGTCGGGATGTTGGCTCTTCAACCAATCCCCCATAAGAAGGAGCCTTTATGTCCTCTCAACAACTGTTGGATCTTGTGACTAATGCACATGCTGCCGAAGTGCTACCATGCCTACCCGTCCTAAACCCGGGTTCACATGACTATGTGGTGATTTCACATATCTTGATGGAAAGCTGTTTGAAGGCTCTGTAGATGTTATTGAGGTCTAATCCTGATTGAGGACATGCGACCGCATCTTTTTTCGCATGGACCTTTCGACTTGCATCGGGTCCAAGTCGCTTCTATTATGCTCGAAGATCGAGCTCTCGACTAGTATGAGCTTATGACTTTTGAAATTAAAGAAGCGGACCTAACTTGGAAACAATCCTGAGAAAAGTTTGAAGCCAAATTCATGCCCGAGAGTGGGAAAGAGGCATTAGCCCGATGCTTTATAGAGCTTGTTCAGGGCGACTCTTCCGTGGTCGAGTACGCCGCATCTTTTGAGTCTCTATCCAAATATGGGCTTGAGTACATTGACATTACGAAGAAGAAGAATCGGAAATTTTTTCGTAGGCTCAACAAGGGTCTCAAAAATTCTCTGCTTCTTAATCCGGCTGAGCGTTTCAATGAGCAAGTGGATACCGCGCTTAGTCCTGAGGAAGCTGATAAGGACAGCGATGATGGTGCCGTAGTTTCTAATAAAGGAAGGGGAAATCCAACCATAAATCCCAAGACTTCTACCCAAGGAAGAAAGGAGAACAAGCAGCCTCCGTAGAAAATATTCCTACTCTAGTTCGTAGAGCATGTCACAATTGCGGTGCTGAAGTCCATCATTCTAACTGGTGCCCGAAACCTCTCTTTTGCCGCTATTGCAAAAACTAGGGCCATGTCTTACCTTCTTAACCCAAGCTTAAGAGCAAAAGGAGAGAGAGCTAATACCTATTAAGTTATCTCTCTATCCATTTTTTTATGATGCCAATTACCATGATCATCTATTTTCTTTGGGTTAAAGGAACATGGGGACACCGTGTCCTTAGGTGCTATAGGGCGCTTGCTATATATATTTTAGTACGTTAATTTTCCAAATCTACGTTTAGTGAAATTTTTTACATATTTATCTTGAGTTTTAATTGCCCATTTATTTTGCTATCGAGCCGTCTTTAGCTTTCTTTGGGTCACGACTAAGTATTCTCACTTGCTTAGAAGTGTTACTTGTTTCAAACAAGTAATTTTGTCTTTTTGATTGAATAAGGAATTTAATTGAATGTCTTGATAAAAACGAATGGGCCGACATGCTTGCGTTTACTTTGCCGGTTAATTTCTGGACTTAGACGGTTGAGATTTGATTTCATTTCCGGATGAAATCCGAAGATCACATGTGTAGAACTTTCCTTGCGGTATGGAGCCGACGTCGGTGAGACGGAATTGCTTCATATGGTATGGAGCCACTTAGTCTTCAGACGTAATGCTTCATATGGTGTTAAACCACCAAGTCTTATGATGGAATTGCTTAGTCAACTTTCTTTGCGGTGTGGAACCACCAAGTCGGCGAGACGAAATTACTTCATATGGTGTGGAGCCACTTAGTCTTCAAATGTAATGCTTTGTATGGTGTTAAGCCACCTTGTCTTATGACGAAACTGCTTACTCAACTTTCTTTGCAGTGTGGAGCCACCTAATCTTCAGATATAATGCTTCGTATGGTGTTAAGCCACCTTGTTTTATGACGAAATTGCTTACTCAACTTTATCTGCAGTGTGGAGCCACCTATTCTTCGGACCGAATGCTTCCTATAGTGTGGGGCCACCTAGTCTACGAACGAAATTTCTTCATAGGGTGTTAAGCTACCTTTTCTTCAAATGAAATGCTTTTTGAATCTCTTGGCGGTGTGTAGTCACCTCGTTTTTGGATGAAATACTGTGGATGATGCGAAACAACCACGTCGGTGAGACAGAGGGCTTAGTTAGATTTCTTTATGATGTCGGCAACCTGGCCGTTATAGACAAAACTGCTTTTGGGTGGTGTCAGCAACCTTGTCGTTATCAACAAACAACTTTTGGGAGTGTCATTGACCTTGTCAATGCCATAAATGTCAGACCACCTTGTCGAAAGGCGAAAGGTTCCATGTGATGACTTGGAATTTTGTGGTGAATGAAGTTGCTTATTCCTTCAGCAAGTTTACAACTAATCAACTTGATGACTTATGATCTGAAATTGTCCATTTCTTTCTTTTGTATATTTCCGTGTTCATGAATGTTTCAACTCTTTCCTATAAGAGTGGACGTTCGTTCCATGCCTATTTGCATGCCTTGTTTGTTCAGGGTTTGTGGTGATTTTTTTGAATGAACTGGCCTAATCGCTTTGAGGTCCATATTTTGTTTTCCAAAGAATCATTCATTTTTGACATCCCTTTTCTATGACACATATTTATTATGCGTTCTTCTATGGATTCGTGTGCTCATTTGTGATTAATAAGGGATTTTTACAATTTGTTTGTAAATACTTAAGTTAAGTCAGTGGTTATGTGACATTTGGCTAAACTCTCCTACTTACTAACTTAATGTGAAATTTCTCTTTTCTTATTGATCATTGAGAATCACATTATGATTGATGGATTGTATCATCTCACTTGTTATGGTTCAAGCGTGTTTCCTGTTTTTCTAGGTCTCTTTGAGTAACTTCTGGAATTTGGGTGATTTGAGTTTTCCTTTGAAAAAACATCTTGAATCTTCTTTCGAAAAATGATAAGCTATACTTTGCTTATCTATTTTAGTCTCTTGTTTCCAGATTTTGAATTCATGATCTCCGAGCTCTAGTTAATATGGGTTAAGGAATATTCCATTTTATTTTATTAACCATAATAAACTAGACATTTTGGAGGTCATAACTCGACTGGTTTGACCTCATTGTTATTAGTGATATCTTTGTGAATTTGAAAACCAAAAGTTTTCGAGTTTTATGGAATTCTGCCAACTTCTTCCATTTATCATGTTTCCATGATTTAGAAGTTGTTCGTGAAATATTAGACGACGTTCTAATATTTCAAATTTGAGATTTTTCGGGTTTATTGGAAACTTAAAGTTCCAATTTATTTATTTTCGAAATATTAGAGAACATGTTAATATTTCCTATTTAGGGTATATAAACCGAATTTTGTTTCTAGATCTTGTTTCCCTAGCGAGATCGCTTATCCTTCTCAATATAAGGAAATTTTGTAAGTTAGAATACTTTAAAAAAAAAGATAAAATTTTCTTGCTAAAACGTGATAAGGAATGTTCGACGATGTTGGATAGTCGTATTTCCAACTTTTAATTTGATTGATTAATTAGTTTGTGTTGAAAATGTAAGAGTATAGGTTTATAATTTATAAAGTTATTGAATGTTAAACGTATTAATTAAATTTTAATAAAACGAGCTTGCCACGCAACGGTAGTTTGTAATTTTCGATTTGAACTTCAAATGAGTGTATGTGATCTAATATAAATCGGAATTCTTCGACACAAGAATTATCTGGATATATTGGATTATAGTTTTCTAATGAAAGAAAAATGTTTGAATTTCATTTTGTGGATTTTGAGATATTTCCAAACCAAATTTTCAGAAAAATCACAATGGGATAGTTCTCGATTTAAAATTTAAATAATTATTGAAATTGAGGTTTTGAACGTTTAGAATTTAAGTAAGGAAAATTCTAATCTATTGAAACCACTTATGATTGAAATAAATTAGTTGCACATATATGTTCGTGACCTTTATTTGAACACCATATGCGTATAGACTTAAGTTATGTAGTGATTTATAACTCAAAGTTAAAATTTAATAAGATTATTCAAAAAAGATTTTTTTTTCCAAGTAAATCTGTTTCTATATAGATCTTTTTGATGCGTGGTTGTTAAAAATATTGAATTTTTCCTTAAGTAATTACGAGGATGCAATTTCTTTTAAAAGGGAAGTCTGTAATTACCTGCAATTTAATGATAATATATTTAAATATTATATTCAAATATAATGTCAATAATCGTTAATCGAATGTATGTCCAAAAAGATACATTTTCCATACACATGAATTTGGACTCGAAACCACTTCCATTGAGTTCAAAATTTCGTTCATATTATAAACATCGATATATTTTGAGTTTGTGAATTTTAGGACTTTGGCTGGGTCTTGGGCTAGCTAACCCAGCCCACCTTATAACTCCCATCAACCCTCTCCTCTTTATTCACTCAAAACACTTCAATGGGGGAGGGAATGGAAATTAAAATTCCAAAACCTAGAGTTGCTATTAGGAATCGAAATCAAAAGGAAATCAAGCATAGGTAAGCCTCCTCTTCATCTTCTCCATCTTCTCCTACCTTCTTTCTCTCCAATTTCTGAAATTTCCTATAACCTAACTTCTAGGAAATTTATGCATTCATGTTTAGGTTGGAGATTAGCAAGTTATATTGGAAAATAGGTTGATTTAGCTAATCTTTGGATCGATTTCTTCCTTTTAACAAGAAAAGGTGAGTTATTTATGAACTCACATTTACGCCACAAGCTATTGGCTTGTAAAAGTGTAATTTAGTGTGATTTGAGTTTGCATATGCTAGTGAATTGGGTAGGTTAGTGTGACTTAGCCGATTTCATGTGTTTATGTTTCATTGAATTGAAAATTTTAAATAGGATTGTTCACACGATCTAATTCATATGCTACGAGTTGATTGGGTGATCTTATGAAGCTCCGTTGTCTCCCCGGCAAAGTCCTAAGTCTTCACAAGTCGCTTGAATCACTTTTGCATGCTTTTGTTTGAAATTTTGTTCACTTTTGAGCTTATAATCAAAACCATTTCAATATCATGTATGTTTGTGCATGTGATTTTTCTGTTATGAGTTGCTCTGGTGAGTTGTAGAAGCCTTATTTTCATGTATATAAGATTATAGACCTTCGGGGGTCTGCCGACATCATTTTGAGCATGTTATCTAGTTAAAATAATGCTCTAGCCCAGATTCAGACGTCAGAATATTATAGGTCAGACATCTGACCAACTACAAATAATTATAAAAACAGGGAGAACGTAATGCAGAAATCTAAAATTTTCCATTCTGATGTTTGAATTTTCCAATTCATAAGTCTGAATCTCAGATAGAGACATAAGTCTTTCGAAACCCAATTTAGATGTCTGAATTTTTATTTCAGACATCTGATTTCTGCTTTCCTACTATTGACAGTGGAGACCACGGTCAGCAGTTTAGCTTGTTCCAGGCTCATTCCAGATCGAGTTTCGGCCCATTTCGCCTTTTTCTGTTACTCTTCAATTTCTATGATTCACAGATTTCTGCATTATATGAAGTTATTTTCCAAATTGATTTCTAATCTGACTTCATTATATGAAGTTAATTTATAAATTGATTTAAAATCTAATCCTATACATTAGATAAATCTTTTTCTTGCTCATATGATAAATCTAATTAAACGTCTTAGTAAAAACATAGACTATTAACCCTTGTGTTTTCTTTGATGGTTAATTCTTGGACTCGTTCGATTGAACACCGTGGGAATGATCATTTCGCATTTCTAGTGGAATATACAAATTGTTTGTGAATATTCGAGTAGAGCAAGTGGTTATAGGACATGTAGCTTGACTCTTATATTTACTAGCTTGGCGTTGTTTACACTATACTTGATAAATTTTGATCATATCGATGATCTTTGGATCATCACGAGGAACTTCAGTTCATTTGTTTTATTGATGATCTTTGGATCATCCATCGCAACCCATGGTCTTCGGACCATCGTAGGAGCTTCATATCAACACTATAGGCTAGCTGCCATGAGATCGCGTCTCACCTTCAGTATTGACTCGACGGAGTCTTCAGACTCCCATATTGACTTGGTTGAGTCTTCAGACTCCCATATTGATTTTGATGAGTCTTCAGGGTTGCGCCTTGACCTATGCCTTTCATTTCTTTGGGATCTTCTGGATTTCTAATTTATTGATTTATTGAATCTTGGTTCTATTGATACTATGTTATAAATCCTAGCTTTATTGATACTAGATTACCAATCTTAGTTTCATTGATATTCAGATATCTTTTATATAGCTCTGATATTTTATTTAACATACTTTATGTACATTTCCGAGACTTCACATTTACCTATTATCATTGTTGTTATTTCTTATATGTCATTTTCTATTTGTATCTTTATTTCTATCTCAGTTTGTTATGTTGAGTATAGTTAGACTGATCCGTTTATTGTTTATTTTCTTATAAATGATACTCGGGTAAGACTGAGTATTACAGGTGCTTCTCCTTGACCGTACCATGGACTAGCTCCTTATTTTGGCTAACCTCACTTGTTTTTTTAGTTTTATCTTTCATGTATTTGAGATAGTGACTCTTAAGTGTACATATTCTTTTGTTTTTTACATGTATCTTTTGTCTTATGATATATTGGATCTTGCATGGCCACTTGTATTATGATCATCACTTCTACAGCATTATTCATATCTATTTCCACCTTGGTGATATGAATATTTGTGTTTGACTCTTATTTATTGTTATGTATTTTATATTATCTTCCGAATTATATATCCACCGTGTAGTAGATTTGAACTTGATTTAGATGTGTCGGATTTCCTCATGAGATTTAAAAAGCTAGACCTCATTATCCGACATATTTAACACTCGTTCATGGCTAATATACAAATGGTCGCTCCTCAACAACCTTATTCTTAGGGTTAGTTGACACCATTGCTTGCAATGGCCTTGGCTAACGCGGGTATAGAGGTGGGGCGTTACATTTATGTAGTTCATTAATTTAATTTGTTTAAATCAATGAATTGTGTAACCTTGATTGTGAAAACATAAATATGTTTTAAATGTAAAACAATTATTTATACAAACATGGTTACATTAATGCTTTGTGTGAAAATTGGTGTTAAATTGTTTGAAAAATGTTGTAACATATATGCATCATATCCTGTAAAGCTTAAACAATTTTGGATTGTGTCATAGGTTTGTAATAGTTGTGTTGAAGTAGTTACCTTATGTATCTTTACAAATAGGTGTGTAAAATGTAAATACTTGAATATGAGGGACTATAGTGTGCTAATTGCCTTAGTTAGGCTAACTAAATAATTAGCGGCTTAAGTGGGTTTTTATCTTAATCTTTAAATTTCTTAAGGGTATTTTGGAAATTTGTGGGAAAGGAAGAAAGATACGTACCTTTTTTTGCTCTCATGTCCCCTTCCTCCTGAAAATTTCCTAAGGATATAAATCATGGCCGCCCGTCTCATTTTATCTCCAAAGCCAATCCCTCTTTGTAAATTAAACAAAAGAAAGTTTAAGCTTTCTTTTCTAGGTAAATAGTGATTTCAATCAAAGACTCAAGCAATCTCTCTATGAGCTTCTCAAGAAAGACGGTTATTGCAAAATTTCTTGCTACATGTCATTGTTTTCTTCCAGAAAAGCTTCTGGTCCTCCAAGAGTCTCTCTTGCATACAAATTTCGGTTTGAAAATTCTTTAAGTCCAATATCAGGTGAGTGTACGCTCATATTTTCTAGTTTACAAGTGTTTTATGTAAACATGTGTTTGATTCAGTGAAAGACCATGGCTTTCCATTTGAAAATGTACTTATGTTGCATAAACCAGCTAACTTCTATTTTGAATCATTATATCTTAGGCATACCATGTTGGATTTGTGTCATTTCAGTTTGGGTGTTTCATTTATGAGATGCAAAGTTTTAAGCAATTCAGGTTTTCGAAACCACGCTAAATTGATCATTAAAGTTGCAATATGGTTGTGATTCTGACCTGTAGAAAACCCGTGAGATGGGTTGATCCATGCCTCTAATGTGTCGACTCCTGTCAATCCAAGGATCGACACATCCTAAGTGTGGATTGACACAACCACTCACTATAAATTTGTATAGGAATATTGCTTACTTTGTGTGTTTATTCCTGAAATTTTAACACCCCTTAAGTTTGATTTCTTAATGAATTTCGTGAAGTTAAACATCATGGTTTGTGTCATCTTGTTATCAAAGTGAATGCATGCCATGATTAATCTGTATTTTGGATTCATATGAATTTTTGAAGATTTAATTGATATGACTTATGATGATTTTGATGATGTTTCTTACATAAGCATGATTTTGGACTTAGTTTTTTTCCAGCTATATATATATATATATATATACATATTGTTTTCTTGTTCACTTTGAGACAAAATGATTTTTATTGTTTTGATTCTAAATTGTAAATGTCTTAAAGCAATATTATAACGATAATTTGGGAAATATAAATGTTTTCAAATTAAGAACTTAACGTATTTTGAAATCGTTTTAGGAACTTTTTCATATGGGAATATTTTTTTCTATATACAAACTCACTCCTTGTTCTGCACCTATAAATGGAATGGAGATCGAACGATATTGTAAACCACATGGTACGGGACACGACAATATACGGAATCAGCTAATCTCAAACTAGTCCAATTGAAGCTGATGCTATGATGTTCTAATAATTGATGCTTTTGATGTTTTCTGGTGTGGTATGGGATGCATAGTTACCACCGCTGGGTTACTGTTCGTAAGTCTGGGACACATCCTATTGTTAGTGCCAATGCCAGGAGCTAGTGGGGCTCATGTGTATATAAATATACGTATAAAGTTGTTTGTTGTCTGTTGTAGGCTGGTGCGTCAGACTAACGACCGGTAGGTCACTTATTCAACTATCAAATTGGTGGGTTCGATAGAAAGCCATAGGATCCCTAAATTTTATGATATAGTTGGGACTAACGAGTCATGCGAGAGGCTAATGAGTATTAATCTGTGGTACTTGGAAAAGCCCGGGAGAGCCTAAATGCACATGTAGTACTATGATGTTTCGAATTAGAATATTATTTTTATTACAATTATTATTGATGAATTCTAGGTGAATTCAAATATTGATGTTTTGATGAATTTGATCTTACGGTCATATTTACTATGGAGTTTTAAATCCAAATTGAAGTTTTGATGTTATAATTAACTTTGCAGTTTTGGACGCTTGTTTGATGACTTGTTGAATTATTGTTATTTGATGTTTTCGGTTCTATTTACGATTGGTTTGTTGAGATCGAAACCAATCGTAGCTTTAAAGCTAGTTGATGCTTGTTTATATATATTGATCACCTTTGATTGGGTAAACTCTTAAGCGAGTTCATATGCTGTTTTTTTGGAATTTTGATGCCATTTTAGATTTTATACATTGGTGCTTAGTTTGAAGTTTAGCACCTATTTAACGAAGTTAAAAACCCAGCCAGATGATTTCTTAGGTTGTTCTTAGAATCTTTTAGGCTATCAAACCTGGGTCTTATGAATTAATTGATGTCTTGTGCTTATACAATTCCTTTGGTGTAAAAAAGAATGCTTATCTAAAATTCCATGTTTTACCTATTATGTACTAACTGAATTTGTAAACTAGACTGACTTGTGTATGTTAATCCTTGGGTCAGGCTGAGTTATTTCAGGTTTAGATGACTGTTGAATCGAGTCTTGCAGTTTTATCTTTGGATTACCTTACCTAACACTACTCCATGGCTTAATATTCATGTATTCAAGTCTTTATGCCTTTATTTCTTTGAAGATGTTTTATTCTTGTATGGTTCATGAAAAACCATTTGGATTTGTAGCACATGTATATGTTGTATTTTTATGGTTGTATGTTTATGTAATTGTTCTGTGATCAGTTAACTGTGATGAGTTATATATTGTTCTGAATACGATCCTTAGCAATCTAACTTTGTATTAGATATATTGAGTTTGTTGATCCACATGAAATAAGAAAGGAATTTTTATACATCCAGTCGACATATTCAATATTTTTCTAATATGGAATTACGAATAGTTGCCACTAACCAACCCTATTCTCCGCTCTGATATACGACATTGCTCATTAACGCTCTTTATTAGAGTAGGTCTTAGGATGGGGTGTTATAGAACTTTACCTTTGAGTTTATTAATGTTGCTCGATTGGATTCACTAATCTGTTTATATATTGGATTATGTAATTACTTCAGATGTATGAACTTTAATGTAAAATTTTGTGAGCGTGTAGTGAAAGATTTATGAAAATATATAAAGTAGGTAATTAAATGTAAAATAACGTGAGACATTTAGTAGAATAATTGTAAGGTGGCAAATTAAAATGTTTGAAAATAAAATGTACAAACTTGAGAAATTTAGAAAAATATGAAATTGCTTTTAGAATTAATAATGAAGCTTCAAATTCTTCTTCTCTACAATTATTTAATTAGCTAATAAATTAGCTTTCCAATTATTTCACTTTTCCTACCACTTTTCGTCATTCCATACCTTCTAAAGGTGTCATAATTTGTGTTCTGTATATTTGACAATAGTGTATGTATTTTTATTTCATTATAATTTGCGAATGGCCTCTTTAATAGTTCATATTACAGACATAAACCGAGTGCGGTCATCGATTCATCCGTAAATTTAGTTGAATATTATAGACTGGATTTTGAATTCGTAATTTGTTTAAGATGCGCAATGCTCATTTATTGGACATTCAAACCAGATACTCATTTGGTGTATGGATGCTCAAGCTAGGGTATCAGAAAATGCATGTTTGATTTAATATTAAACAATTTCTCTCTAAAGGTTCCTGAGAATCCCTTGGGCCTTTC
The DNA here is from genome assembly GCA_030737875.1 of Allium sativum. Taxonomy (NCBI): domain Eukaryota; kingdom Viridiplantae; phylum Streptophyta; class Magnoliopsida; order Asparagales; family Amaryllidaceae; genus Allium; species Allium sativum. The sequence continues at coordinate 844,469,228 of CM060926.1, forward strand.
TTGAGTGCTTAAGGTTAGATGTCCAAAAAAATAGGTTTTGGTGTTAGGGGATTTTGACATTAGTTATTTGACTATTGAAATTTTTTCTCTTTCCCGTGTTGAACATCGCAAGCTGAATCCTGGAGATGCTTTCAGAATAAATTTAATATGTTATTTATGAAATTGAAATTTGAGTAAATCATATTGTAACACCCCGTAATTTTAAACCATGACATAAGAGATAATCAAATAATAATTAATTTTTAAAAGAAGAATTAGGTAAATGGGTTACGCCATTGCGTTCGTCTTGGAATTCTTCTTGAGATAGAGTCCGAGTTTGTGTAAAACGGATACCGTATGAGGAAGATATGGACGATAGAAGTTGGGCAGAAAAATAAGAAAACAGGCTAGGATAACTAGTGCACTTGTGAAGTGCGCCAGAACAAAAATGCACTGGCGCATCTGGGAAGTGCGCCCATGACGAGGCTGAATCTGCACATAATTCTGGAGAGTTCTTTGATGACGTGTCTTGCTGGGATTGGCTAGATGACGTATCTTTTGAGCTGTGTGGTTTTGATGATCTCTTATCTAATCTAAAGGCCCTAATTCAGCTAATACACCTATAAAAATACACCTAGACCTAACTCTAATTTCATTACACTAATTCATACGCCTCCATGTTGCCACAACCTAAACTAGTCTTTCTTCTGCACTAAAGAAAATCGGAATAGAGTATTTATATTGGATGATAAGAATCAAATTCTACAACAACTGTTTAGCTAATCAAATTCAGAATACAGAATTCAGATCTATTTTCTCTTCTACCACTATGAGTCCATGTTACTTTCACTTATAATTAATTAAAAGTAATTGTGAATTGGACTTTATGAACATGCCTGTAAGATGAATCATATCATGTTTGGTGAATTCTTATCTTTTAGATTCATACCTAAAGTTCATGTTCCATATGCTTATTGGATCTATCTTATTGTTCTATTTCAGTTTATGTTTTAAATGCTAATTGGATCTATCTTATTGTTCTATGTCAGTTTATGTTCCAAATGCTAATTGGATCTATCTTATTGTTTTATGTTAGTTTATGTTCCATATGCTAATTAGATCTATTTTATTGCTCTATGCCAGTTCATATGCCTAATTAGATCTATTTTATTGTTCTATGCCAGTTCATACTTCTTATGCTTATTCTTATGCCATTTTTGATGTCATGGTTCTCTTCCCCTCTTCTCTTCTTTTCCTTTTAATGAGATTAGGCTAACTGCGATACGTACGAATAACGTGGGAACATTGTGGGAAAAGTCTGGGGAAATTATTGAATAATATGCAGTTGGGCATAAAAAGACTTGAAATCATGTAATTGATTTGGGACATGAATTGGTACAATTTGTTTAAATGAGATTATGGGCATAAATTGGGATTATAATGCTGAACATAATTTAGATTGGAAATTATGGGTTTATAATATAATCCAAGATTTGGAATTGGGGACATGAATTGAGAAAGTGATAATGAATGCCTAAGAGACGAGGTTAGATTCGAATGCGGTATAAGACTGCCCGGAACCGCCCGGCACATCCAGCAACTGCAATTTTGTAATCTAATATGAAAGGTCAAAGGAAGAAATTAGATACGTAATAATGCAAAGACACGAGGTTAGATTCGGATTGCGGTATAAGACTGCCTGGAACCGCCCGGCATATCCGGCAACTTCAAAATGACAATCTAATGTGGGAGGTCTTGCAAGATTACAGTTATAATGAATTAATAAACACTTAACCAAGATAAGACATGTAGTAAGACATGGGGGTTAAGTGGGTGACATGGGTGACATGTGAAATATAATTTGAAGCACTTAACCATGGTGAAACATGTAAGAAGACATGGGAATAAGAAGGGGTTAAGTGAGAATTCCTAATGGGGACAAAGCTCATGAGGGAAGCTTGTGTCAAGTGTGTGGCCCTTTTCAACCAGTAACCCATTCTGTATCTATGTGAGATCGAACTAGGTCGAGGACGGGACACGCTTACTGGGTTTGATTGTAAGAGGTTAAAAGAGTTAGTGGTGGCAACGCAAGTCCAACAGAGTCATGTGTGTGCATGGGTCTGGGCTGGTAGGTAAGACATTGTTGCATCGTGTAGGTATAAGCTGTGCCTTTTTAGTAGTATCGGGTTGCCACTTTAGGGAGTGATACACCCTACTGTGATAGCATGGGTATCTACGAGTTAGGGAGCCGATCAAATAGGGAGGGAGTGGCTACAACTAGTGGAGATATGAGCAGGCGGCACCTATGACAACAGCTGGGAGTAGCCGAAACTACCATTATTATTATTATGATTAGTAAGAGGGATCGACTTTCAGTATGGGACTAGTAATGGTGCGGTGTAATTAGCATTGGTGCGGTGTAGGAATTATCTTATAGTGATTAGAAGCGCAATCAACGTTATATCTTGTTCATCTTGTTCACCTTGTCGTACTTACTTATGTTACAGTCATTTCTTATATCCACTTTATGTCTTTATCCTGTTACTTTATTAATTATATAGTTAAAGTCACTGGACTCGCTAGACTTTATGTCTGAACTGTTTTGTTTCGCCTCTTTTCTTTCCTTTCTCCCCAAAGGTGCTCAAGGTAGGATTAGTGGAGCTTGACTCCGATTTCTTTCTTCTTGAAGTGCTTGGAAGTGTTGAAAGTAATGCTCAGCTTTATCTCTTTTTCATTATGGCTATTTGGAGTGGGATTATGGTTTTACTTTTATGTACTCTGATAATAATTTTGTACAAGATGGATATTTGTGTACTTGACTCTAGTATGTGGTTTTGATGTTGTAGCCAAACATGTTTTGCTTTTCCGCTGCAATGAATAAATTCTGAATTTTCTTAAGTACCATTTTATATATCTGTCTTGTGATATTCTGTTCTATACTCTTATAATACTCCATGAAAGTTAATGCATTCCCTTAGTGAGTGACATTAATAAACGTGATATGTTACACGTATAGTTCAAGTGTTATGTAGTAGTCCATTAAATAATAGTAAATCAGAAAAATATGAACTGCTCTCATTAATTCTAGGGGTTTCACTATTTTCTTTATTCTATTTACATATTTTATTTTGAAAACGGTTCATCATTTTGCACTTATTTATACTCTCTCATCATTTTACCACTTCCATCATTTTACATTTCTGTATGAATTTTTAAATTTTAGATAACTATTTAAATATACTTTAATGGTTAGCTCCTGATATTTTACATTTAAGTCAACATACTAAAATTAATTACACAACTTAAAATTTAAGTAATTTAGATAAATATAGTCAACCAATATTTCTTTTAAATGTTAAAGGACAACAAAATTATGTTTTATTTGGCTTTAAATGCTTGCACTTTGAATTGTCTATATTCTTTTTTAACGTTTTGCAATTTAATGTCATATTTTATGATTAATTGCCTAATTTTAAAACTATTTAGATAACTTTGGCAAACTATTTCTCATTCATTCCTAATAAGTCACATCAAGATTAGTCATATTCATGTTAACAAAAATGGAAAAAAAGTTAAATATATAAACATGTCGATCAAATAATATAAATTATACGCATATATAACAATTATAAATTCAAAGTTTAACTCATTTGTGTTAATAAATTTACCTTGTAATGCTTTATAATATTAATGTTTAATGTGACGATCGCCTCATACCAGCCGACGTCCAACGAGTTGCGCTATGGCGGTGCTTGACCAATAAGAGTCAATTGCCAAGGTTGAAATAAGAAAGGCCATATATCCTATAGTATATTTCGCATCGCATGGAATAAAATATAATAATGACATAAGACATGATATAAAAAAGGTGTGATAGTGTATAAGTTGAAAACCGAATCATAAACATTAGAGTAACATATTCATATTACAACAAAATATTTAATGAACCATATATAAATACATCTCCAAAATACTGTCTCTGACAAATACACTACTAATGCCCAAAGTAGTGATCAACAGAAGTAACAGGGATAAAAGCATATATATATAATACGTACAAGCCTCTTGCTCATCTCCAATCAGCTACTCCAACACACCAACCTTTCTCTAATTTGCTAACACCAGAGTAATAAGAGGCAGCGCATAAAACTCCAAGTTAGTCAAAGTCTAGTGTGAGCAATAGTAATCTTAATCACTAAATAAGATAACACAATAAGTATGAAGAGTCATACCTAACCTGACCCACATCCAAAGAGTTAGCACATATAATCTTGTACTCTACTCTATGGTAATCATAATACTGAGTGTAAATGGAAGCGTGCGTTATAGGTGATAACAATCATCCAAACATAACAAACATCCTTACGTTCACTTACTCGGAGCTTTTGAATTTATGGCATCAAACACTTGGCCACCCCTTTCTAGTAGCACTGGTAGGTCTGAATGTCAGCTGACTCTACTAATTAATTTCCATGCTATCCACTGGGTCAAAACGTCAACAGACTTTAGTGAATTTCCCTGACCAGTCCACAATGTCAATGGACTCTGGGGTCTAGGCAGATTAACTCTAAATCGTCAACTGACTCGGATTTCCTCCTCTTGCTACTTTTCCCAAAGTAGGCCAAAGTGCCTAATGTCGTCGACTTCCTTTGCACATATACCCATAGTGATGTCCAACTTGGAAGTCACCCCATCAGTTCCCATTTGGATCCTTGGTGGTAATCCCCCATTTAGACTTTTCTTTGTGTCTCGGGTATAAATAGTCGTATTGGAGTTGGTCTTCAAAAGAGTATTCCTAGGTCATCACTTCCTGCTCATCATTTCCGGCTCGTCATTTTGGGTCCATCGATAGAACCAAACTTGCAAATGCCATAACTTAATCTCTATAACTCAAAACGACTTGAAATTCGTCATTTTCTGGTAAGGGGCACCCAGACCCGAACTTCAAAGCGTCATAACTTGGTCTCCAGAACTCCGAATGACTTTAACTTGAACTAGAGCCTTCTTGTCATCCTCATAAAATTTCATGCAACTCCAACAATATTTTTATAGGTCATCATTTTTGGGTAGAGGTACCTCGACTGACTTAGCCGACCTGAACTTCAAAGCATTATAACTTGGTCTCCGAAACTCCAAACGACTTGAAATTTGTCCTATAGCCCTCGAGACCTACCTTTTTGTCCCTACAAAATTTCATACCAATCCGACAACAGGTTTCCAACCCATCATTTCTGAGTAGGGGTTACCTTGACCGACTTAGCCAACCCGAACTCCAAAGTGTCATAATTGGTCTTCATTACTCCAGACGACTTGAAAGTTGAACTACAGCCTTCCGGGACCCTCCTTATCATCCTTTCACAAAACTTTGTGCAAATCCGGCAATATTTTTTCTAATCACCATTTTTGGGTGGGGGGACCCCGACCCGACTTAGCCGACTCGAAATCTGCTACACGTATTTTATTGATTTTAACATTCATAATTCGCTACTCGACACTGTTTGCATCCACTTAGTGTTACTAGGCACTGTATAAATATACCAAACAACTGAAACAACATATACGTAAAATAAACAAGATCAAAATACTCTAAAGAAACATGTTTACCCCTTAATCCCTTAAGATCATGGATTCACAAATCAAAGTCCAGATCAAGCCAAACTTTTATATGCATCATAACCCGACTAATAATGAAATGCAAGCATTTTTACATATTTTTATAAGCAACCCATATGCTAATCTACTATAATTAGTGAATAATTGTACTATTACTCACCTTAATCACCCCAAAAAGGTTACATCCGAGAATAGAAAGTGCTTGGCTCAAATTCATGTTTGTTGTAGCATCTTTTATCTTGATGTGGTGTTAATTTAACTTGGTCCGCACATAATTAGGTGGTTGGGTGTTTAAATGGTGAATTAGTGGTAGGTATAAGCCATTAGTGGTTGATTATAAGCTTTTTGGGAGCTAGAAAAGAAAATAGGGAGATTTCCCTACCCCCCCTTCAGCCCCCACCTACTATTCCTACCCGAAATAGGTAATAACCCTACCCATTAATGACCCAATTAGCCCATTTAAGCACTCCCAATTCTATTTCAACCATTTTCCCCTAACCATAAGTTTGTTTTCTTAATATGACCACTCTATGGAATGAGAAACCATCATTCGGGTCCAGTGGAATTTGTTTTCAGCTATAAATTCCTTACCATTCTAAAGTTATGGGAAAATAAGATTTGCAAAGGGCAAAATGGTCACATTAAAATTTGAGAAAAATGTGATAGTAGGAAATAAGCCTAGTAGTCATTTCCTGAAATTACACAATTATATGACCTTATAAGAAATTAGAGTAAATATTCTACGATCCTTCGATATATAGAATACGGGTCCTTACATTCTCCCCCTCTTAAGAAATTTCACTCTCGAAATTCCTTGAACAACAAATAAGAATGTCCTACAAACCTATCAATTTTCCATAGGCAATCAAGCACACACATATCAAGCATGAAAACAAAATAATCTAAGCCTATCCTAGCACATGTGATACTAAACGAGAAAATTGATGATATCACGGATGGAAATTTAAGAGTGATGTATTAAAAACTTACCGACTAAAGATCTCTGGATAAGATGTCCTCATACTCTCCTCGGTCTCCCAAGTACAAGCACACTCACTTTTACTCCATTGAACCTTGACTATCCTCATTGTCTTCCTTCTAAATTGTTTCGTATCATGTCCAACGATACGAATTGGTCTACGGGCTACAATGGCTTATGGTTCTACCTCGATATTATCCAACTGATCAGGTGTTATAGCTGTATCTGGATCGTGGACATACTTTCTCAAGTGAAAAACGTGGAACACATTGTATACCTTAGCCATCTTCTGAGGTAACTCAACCCTATATGCCAAATTTTCAACTCGCTCAAGGACTAAAAATGGGCTAACAAACCTTGGTGCTAACTTTCTCTTACTACCAAACCTAATCACATTCCTCAAAGAAGAAATCTTGACAAACACCAAATCACCAACGAAGAACTTAAATCTTTCTGTCTCTTAACGGTGCAGCTATTCTGCCTGTCTTGGGTGGTTTTTATTCGTTGATGAATGAGTTCAATCTTTTCTGAAGTCTCCCTAACCATATCTGTCCCGAGTATCAATTTCTATCCTGTCTCCCACTAACATGAAGGAGCGTTGCACGACCTCCCATATAACGCTTCGCATGGAGAAATACTAATGCTTGAGTGATAACTATTATTGTATGCGAACTCAACCAAATGCAAATGGTCATCCCATGAACCTCCAAAATCTAGGACACACACTCTTAAAAGACCTTCCAATATGTGATTCACCCTTTCGTATGACCATCAGTTTGAGGATTATAAGCAGTACTAATATGTAACTCAGATCCCAAAGCTTCTTATAAGCTCTTCCAAAACCCACAAGTAAACATTGGATCTCGGTCACTCACAATGCATTTTGGCACTCCATGGAATCGTACGACCCACTTCACATACAACTCTACTAACTTGGCTACGATCCTACTTGGATTGATGGGTATAAACCTGGCACTCTTGGTCAACCTATCTACAATGACCTATATACTATCATACCCTTCCCTAGTCCTTGACAAACCATCAATGAAATCCATTGAAACTTGCTCCCATTTACACTCGAGAACCTTCAATGGTTACAACAAGCCAGTGGGCTTCTTTTGCCTAGCCTTAACCAATTGACAATTCATGCACATGGAGATGAACTTCCCGATGTCCTTCTTCATGCTTCCTAGTAGTACGTTCATATCATGTCTTTATATATCGTATTACAACCAGGATGTATGGTTAAATTTGAGTGATTACACTCTTTAAGTACTTCATCCCTTAATCCATCGACATCGGGTACAACTAACCTTCCACCTTTTCAAAGCCAACCCTCATGGTTAAGTTTGTATATGTTTCCAACCTCATCATCCACACCAGATTCCACTTTGGTATTAGTCTCCAACAATCTAGGATCTCTCCTCTGGCAAGAACCGATCCGTTTGTCCAAAGTTGGTCTAATTGTTAGGCTTACCTACATCTTTGGCTCTAATTCACATCTAGGTCTGAAGTCATAACCAACAATAAAGTCCAACTGCTTCCATTCTAGAAACATAGCCCACAAACCATCATGTCCTCTGACTTAATGCATCTGCAACCGCATTACCATTTCCTAAGGTGTACATGATATTAAAGTCACAGGAAGCCAAGAATTACAATCATCGCTATTGATAGAGATTTAAATATTTTTGAGAGGAAAGATACTTCAATGAATTCTGGCTGGTAAACAATTCGAAACTTTCTCCCGACAGATAATGTCTCCAAATGTTCAATGCAAACACAATCGTGGCTAATTTTAAATCATGCGTGGGGTACGTCTATTCGTGTGGTTTTAGTTGTTGATTAGCATAAGCGACTACTTTACCCTCCTTACATTAACACCACACCCAATCCAGTACCACAAGCATATGTGTATATCATCATGTTTCTATTCCCTTTCAGAATAACTAACACCGGCGAACACATCAACTTTTCCTTTAGGCTCTTAAATGCACACTCGCATCTTGCATCCCAAACAAAGGCCTGATTCTTTTTAGTCAATTAAGTTAATTGTGCTAATATCTTGGAGAAGTCCTGAATAAACTTACGATAATTGTTAAGGATGCGGATTAAGGAACTTAAGGCATAATTAACACTAGAGGGGGAGGGGTGAATAGTGTTTATAAGAAATTTATAGAAATCTTTATCTCACTTGAATTACTCTATGAATCACACAATGATTATCACACTAGAAATGATCATAAACACAGAAACATTCACATACATAAATATAAGTAAATATAAAATGCAAAAAAGGAGAGAACACACCGGATTTTATACTGGTTTGGATTAATCCTACGTTCAGTCCCACGCAACGCTGGATTGCGTAGAGTTTTATTAATACTAGTATCAATCTTACAACACCCTTGACTTCACGGCTACAAGGTTGAAAACGATTCCACCACCCTTGATTTCACGGCTACAAGGTTCACACTGCTCCCTTTCCTTGATTTTCGGGCAACAAGGAACACACCCTTTCCCAAATAATACCCAAATGATTACAACAACCGTAGAACTCTTGAATATCACTTCCAATCAGAGTGTATCTGATAGAGATTGAGAAATGAAGAAGTTTGATATAATTTGAGTAGAATCAGCAGAGTATAAGTGTAGAAATCCATAAATTAGTGTATAATAATGGTGGTTAGAGATAAGATGGAGATAGAGAAGAAGAACTGATAAAAAATTAGAATTTAACCCCTGTTTATAGTGTTTGAAATGTTGAAATATTTATAAACCATGCCAAAATATGAAAAGACACTTCCTTTTAAATTTGAAAATGTGGCAGTTATATGTCTACATGTTGAAATATGTATGTCGACGTATGCTTATTGTTTTGATTTTTAAATCCATTTTTCAAATGTTTAAATCAATATACATATTTTGTAAATTCTTGAATCAAATCTAATGTTTCAAAATGATTTTTTTAAAGTGTAAAAACATAGTGATATATAATATAAACATATTTTTAATATGAAGAATTGGTCGATCATCTTGCTGTCATTGATCAAGATGCTGACCCACCTGAAAAGGAAAAGGACGAGTCAGCCAATATTGTGATTAACAAGAAATTCCACGATGATATGGATGCTTCGTATAATATTATCAAAAATAAAGATAATTCTACCAACTCTTTTTCTCCTGCTAAATCACGACAAGGAGCCAAAGAAAAATAAAATGAATATTGTTACATGGAATGTTAGGGGATTGAGCACTCCGGAAAAAATGTTCGAAGTGATCAAATTTCTTAACAAATTCAAGCCATCTATTGTTGGCCTTACAGAAAATAATCCGTCCGATGAAAATTTAAAAAATGTCAAAAATATTTTACACCCAAAGTGGTCAGCTGTAGGCAATAATGAGTGTGGTAGCAAGGGAAGAATTACTATCCTCTAGGACTAAAAATATATGGTCTATTCATTTCGAATGCATATCTTATCAACTATATCTATATTAACTAATAATGTCGGAGGTTTAAAATGTAGATTTACTTTTATATATGCTAGCAATTTCCTTATAGACAGAGAAAATTATGGTTGGAAATTTTTAAGGAAGCCAAGCAGGTTAAGGTTTCGTATATGGATTTAGGCAATTTCAATAATATTACTTCATTGAATGATGAAAAGGAAGGTATTAATGTTCCTTTCAGATATATATCGGGACTTATTGACTGTATTATCAGCTCAGGACTTCAGGAAGTTAACAATACTGGTTTTAACAACACTTGGAGAAAGAAAGGTGTTGCAACTAAAATTGACAAGGTGTTCTGCAATAGTAATTGTTTTACAGGTTTTCCCATATCTAAATGTTTTCGGTCAAGCTAACCTTATAAGAGATCATATACCTATTTGTATTCATTTCAAGATGGAAAAAGTGGTCAGAAAAATATACCATTCTGTTATGTAAATTTTTGGCACTACAATGAGGGATATTTGGATTGCTTCTTCAATGCTTTTGAAAAGATATTCCTCTGTTCTTTGCAAGCAAAACAACTACACAAATTTCGATTATTCCTGAGAGAATGCAAGATCCAACTAAAGAGATGGAACTACCATAGAAGAAAAGATGAGAATGCCAAAAAGATGATGGAAGATAATTATAACGATATTCTAAAAGAATTGGATGAATACCCAATTGATCATGATATTTCTGAAAGTCTTAAATTTGCTTATAAAGGTTGGAAGGAAAAAAGCATAATTTAATTCATAAATGATCGACAAAAATCAAAAATTAATTGGCAACTGAAAGGGACTCATGTACCAAATATTTTCATGCTAAAATGTCACTCTGGAAACATATTAATAATTGGCGTAATATATTTCTAGATAATGGAGAATTTAAACAGGATGAGGAGATCATGGAAACGGAGGCTATAAGTTACTTCTCGAAAAAAATTATGACTAATTTGCAAGGCACATGTAAATTTCAAGACATCAACTATAAAGTCATAATAAATGAGAGGGGGCGAAATCACCTTTCCGCCAATATTTGCATGGAGTAAATCCTCAAGGCAGTCTTTTTCGTCCCTGATGATAAAAGCCTAGGTCTGGATGGTTTTTCTAAAAAAAAATCAAGATGCATTAGGTTGAGTTAAGCGATATTATGCTAGATATGATTCAAAATATTTTCAGATCACGTAAACTAGTAAAAGGCATTAATCATACTTTTATCACGCTTATACCAAGAACTGACAAACCATCTAATATCACTTATTTTGGACCTATTTTGTGTTGTAATGTGATTTATAAGATTATTTCCAAAGTTATTTGCAATAGAATAAAGCCTTCTCTTATGCATTTAATTTCGAATAGTCAATCTGCTTTCATCCCGGGAAGATTTATAGTTGAAAACATTCTCTATGTACATGAACATATCATACATTTTAATAGAAAAGGAAGTGATAAAATGTGCATCAAGATCGATTTACAAAAAATGTTTGACATGATCAGTAAGGATTTTGTTTGTTACATATTATGTATAATGGGTTTTCCTAAAGTCATTCTTCAAATCATTAAAACATGCATATCCACCCCAACAGTACTAATTTTGATCCACATAATTCCGAAAGATTTTATTCATAGTAATCAAGGATTAAGACAAGGTGACTCTCTCTCACCTTATTTATTTTGTGTTGTTATGGAATATTTTTTTATTATAATGTTTAAAGAAGCTAAAAGTCATGGTGTGGAGCCGATTTTCAAAAATGATCCTATTATCACACATCTGATTTATGCTGATGACCTTATGATTTTTGCTAAATCCAAATATAATGGTGTGAAAGAAATTAAAAAGGTTTTAGAGAGTTTAAGGGATGCTGCAGGATTGAAGCTTAATAATAATAAATCCAAAGTGTTTTTTAGCAGAGACGTTGATAATAAATCTCAAATTCTTCTGCTTCTTGACATGAAAGAAGGAAAACTACCTATAAAGTACTTGGGAATACCACTGTCTATGAATTATCTTAATTTTGCTGATTGTGGAGAATTTTTTGATAAAATTAGAGGATGTATGAATATTTGGGATTACAAACTATTATCATAGCTGGAAGGGTGAAGCTTATCCGCTCAGTTATTACGCTGATGGTTATGTATTGGCCATTGACATAGCAATTACCTAAGGCTACTATAGGGAAGATAACTGCTAATTTTATTTGGGCTGGAAAAATACACAAAATAGCTTGGGAAACTCTATGTACACCTAAATTTGAAGGGGGGTTGGTCTTAGTAGTTTTAAAGATATTAAAACGGCGGCTGCACTTAAACTTCTTTGGCATTTTATTAATGGTGATAGTCTTCGGAAAAGATGGATGACTAATAGATACGGCGTCGGGGATAAGTTCTGGGTTTTGAAATGTGACTCTAATAGCTCTTGCACTTGGAAATCCACACTTAGACATAGACAATTGGGTGTACAATGCATTAATCGTTGTATTATTAATGGACAAGATTCTAAGCTATGGTTTGATCCATGGAAAAAAGTGATATTTTGGTTCACATGCTTGATTGGGATTATTTGAGCATCTATGGTGGTGAAAACTTGCTGGTTAACAATATTATACATAATGATGGTTTCAATTCTAATAAACTTCTAGCTACTCGATTGGTTGCTGATGAAATCAGGGATGTCACTATTCATTATTCATAAGACATGGATTACTAGAGTTGGAATGGTAAACCTAATGGATTCTCTTTTTATTCTACTTAGGATGTATGCAGAGAACATGCACCTGAGCTTGGCTGGTGTAAAGTGACTTGGAACTATATAAATAGTCCAAAAATGTCTTTGTGCACTTATAAAGCTATCCTAAATTAGTAAAGCACTAAAGACAGAATGATTTCTTGGTGTTATGATCCTATTTGTGTTTTATATGATGAAAGCTTTGAAAATAGAGATCACATGTTCTTCGAGTGTCCTTTTGCATCGTATCTTTGGGTTCGATGCAGAATTATTCTCGGGTTGCCTCCCATGATTGCTGATCCACTACTGATTGAGAATTAAATGATTTTTCTTAAATCGAAAATTTATTCGCAGTAGTCTCATTCAAGACATTTCTTTCAGTAGTATAGTCACTATAGTTTATCACATCTGGAGAGAAAGAAACAGCAAAATTCATGGCAAATTGCGTAGAGATAAATTCAAGATATTGGAGCTAATCAATTTAGATATTGAATACTTAATACGTAATTCAAATCGCTGCATTCAGAACCATGCTGAAGTGAAGTTGCAGGAGAAATGGGGTATTGATCTAAATGACAGAGGCTAATTTCTTTTCTGTTTTTGGGAGGAAGTGGTGGATCTCGATTTCCTTTTGTTCGTTGTAGGTTTTTCTACTTATTTAGGGAAAGTTGAGTTGAAGTGTAGATTAAAGTGGATGATGAAGAGGCATTTACGTAATGGTTTGCCTATGGGCTGCTGGTGGGCCTTGTTATTTTGGATTTTCCTTTTCGTTTTTATGTATTTTCTTCGCTGCTAGTATATGAGGCTTTTGTCGTTTTACTATTGTTTAAGGGTTAGGCATATGTTTTTATATGTTGATTTTAGCCCGTTGTACTCGAAACATTGTACATATTTTTACCGATTCATTGTCAATAAAATATCGCACTTTTTTTCCTATTTAGTACTCACGCTGAGTACTTGCATAGGTCTCTAACGAGGCAGTTTATCCATTTTCAAAAAAAAAACTTTATAAACTATAAACATATATATATATATATATATATTTGAAATCATAAGTAAAATCTTAATAATTTGAAATCATTTTAGAATAGGAGTTTGAAATTATTTTGAAATCAATTTGAAAAGGAATCTGAAAAAAGAATTTGAAAAAAGAATTTGAAAGTGCTAACCGGAGTTTTAGATATAAATTAGACTCTCTTACTTGATAATCTTGATCTCTTGAAATCTTGATATATTGATTCTCATGAGTCTTGAATTCCTTGATAGCTTGAATCTCTAATATTGTATGGTCTTCAATATTCATATCCTACGTATATATATGTTATGCATATATATATATATATATATATATATTCTAGACAATGATGTTAGTATATATTTTATAATGGATAATGTTATTAATTGAAACAAGGTTGTTGTCATAAAATTTCATTCTCCAACAATAATATCCAACTAACCCAAAGAAACTTATCACATCCGTTGCATTCTTCGGTGTATACCAATCTTGTATTTTCGCGACCCTCGCGGGGTTCACGGTAATACCATTTTCCAAAACAACATGGCCCAAGAACATGACTTCTCTCCTTTATAAGTGACATTTGGAAAACTTAACCTGTAGTTGGTGTTTCCTTAACATCTCTATCACAGTTCTCAAATGTTTCTTTTGTTCTTCTTATATCCGTGAGTAGACTAGAATATCATTAACGTAATTAAGCACGAACTAATTTAGTTGGTCCCTAAGAATGCAATTCATGATGTCCACAAAATAAGTGGGTGATTGGTTAGTACGAATGACATAACGAACCACTTATAAAAACCAGAAGGCATCTGAAACGTCATATTAGTACACTCTCATTCGCTACACGTAGCTGATGAAATCCTGTCGCAAGATCAACCTAGGAAAATATCTGCACTCATTCAACTAACCAAACATATCATCTACTCATGGAAGAGGATACTTATTCTTTCTCATCGCCTTATTTATGTCACAGTAGTCTGCACACAATCGAAAGTACCCACCCGACTTTGCTGCGAATATTTTGTAGTATAAACCCCTTCCTCAAGAGGTCCCTCACTTGCCCCTCGATCTCTCGCTGCTCTCTTGGTGCCACTCGACAAAAAGGCATCTCTGTAGGTCTGGCATCTTTCACTAAATCAATACAGAACTCAACCTCTCGGTATGGTGGAAGTTTTGTTGCTTCATTGAAGATATCTGGATACTTTCTTATAATAGGCATACCAAATAACTCATCGTGCAGGATGTCGAGGGAATACATAAAACTAGCCATCATCTCATCGCCAGGTAAACAAACGAACCTACCCTTCGCCATCATTTACCCTAATGGTCACCAAAGACCTCTCATAGTCCACCACTACCTCGTATCCCTGGAGCCAATCGACTCCATGGATAATGTCGAACCCAGTAAAGCCCAAAACAAAGAAATCACAATCAAACATGCATCTATGACTTGATAAGAACAACACAAAAAAAATCGTACAAAGGCTAGTCGAACCACCAATCGGGTTCATTACAACTAAAAGTGTGTCAACAGTTTCAGATTCCAATTCCAATGTATCTACTAGGTCACTAGATATAAAGGGATGGAAAGCCCCAGTGTCAAACAGAACTCGAACAACAATATCATAAAATGAAAGCATACCTTGAATGAGGATATCCTTTCCCTTCTCCACTGATGTCGGGGCATTAGAAGAAGAAGGAACATCTCTAATAGCGGATGCTTTCACCAACTGCTTCTCCCTATGAGGTTCAGGACAATCCTTCTGAATATGTCCTGGCTTGTCACAATTAAAGCATTTCTTTGTCCCTGTTCTACAGTCTGAAATGGTTTTCTCTTATTAGGGAAAATTTTCTTCTTCCCATCACCACCCTCTTGTAGCTTTGGCTCCTCCTTAGGGATAACAAAAACAACTTCAGTCTCTGACTTAGGGTAGAGGTTTCTAACCGTAAAGTTTCTCGACGATGGACTCGAAAGTCTCATCGATATGGTTCATAATCCTCTCTCCCAAGTAACCATCCAAACTTGTGATGAATTTCTCATTCTTCCTCTCAGCGGTATCGATAAAAGACGTTCCATACTTTGATAAAGCATCGAACTCAACAATATACTCAGAAACAATCCTACCATTTTGCTAAAGCTTCGCAAATTTTCGAAACAACTCCGACTTCTGAGAAGTTTGAATAAATTTCTAAAAAAATCGAGCTTTAAATTTCTCCTAAGTAAATTGGTGCTCGGGATTAGCAGCTTTAATAGCATTCCACCAGTTCATGGCCCTGTCTGAAGCTGGAGCAAAGCCAACCTCCTCTTTGTGGCATCATCGAGTATAAGATCTTTAAAGATGCAGTCATAGGTCTCTATCCAATCCTGCACCTCCATAGCCTATTTCATTCCTTGGAATAGTTTACCACCCAAACTGGTAAAGTCCTTATTCAATTTAGCAAAGTCGGCCCTAAGTGCCTGCATGAGTGCACCACCGCCTTCAACAACATTCGAAGCAGCTCCCTGAGCATTCCTAAGCATCTCTAGTAAAAACAGTAAACATTGTCCGCGTATCAGGAGCCATAGCATTGTTGGCTCCTGAGCCTGATCCTTCTTCAACTCTAGAAGAGGAGTTCCTAGCAGTGTTCCTCGTCAGACGACTCATCGTACAATCTATAAAGAAGTTGATTAATCCTCTTTCCTAGGAACCCTACTTAGTGGTGCATGTGTAGTGCGACTTGCCCTAAATATACTAATAGTATATACATATGTATAGATTTGAAAACAAAATACCACAAATACACGCTCTTATATACATATATTATTTCCCATGGCACTACCCACTTCGGTTAAACTACGCAACCTAAGCTCTGATACTATGTGACGACCGCCCCGTACCAGCCGGCATCCAACGAGTTGCGCTGTGGTGATACTCGAGCAATAGGAGGCGATTACCAAGGTTGAAAAAAGAAAAACCATATAACCTGTCGTATATCCCACAGCTCGTGGAATAAAATATAATAATGACATAAGACATGATATAAAATAGGTGAGATAGTGTATAAGATGAAAACCAAATCATAAACATCAAAGTAACATATTTACATTACAACATAATATCTAATGAGTCATATATAGATACATCTCCAAAATACTATCTCTAACAAAACACAATACCAATGTTGTTGATCTCGAAATTTGACTCAACACCAAGAGTGTATCAAAACACTTCACCAAATTGGGAAGGAAGAAAAAAGTGAGGCCGCAATCACAAAAATACAAAAAGCATAAGAACAAGAGCACAGAGTTTTTATAGCGGTTCGATCCAATGAGGATATACATCCACTTTCATAAGAGATTCCATTATCAATATGTCAATTACAAGGATAACTTTACTCTTACAACAAATTAATCACTCTCTCACTTATGGATCTTATTTGAATCCACCAAAAACCGTGGAGGAATGGAATGGCCTGCAGGGATTTGATGTGATTGAAGAGGAACTAGAATGACTTTCTTAAGTGCTCGAGCTTGAATGACGAGCTTACAACTCTCGAACCGCTTTGATGGACATGACAATAATCTTGATTGATAAATTGTTGGATCTTCACTTGATTTTAGGGAATAAGTGTTTAGAATTGCTTGAAATAGATGTAGGGGAATTTCAGCAGCACCTTGTGGCCTAAGAATCCGGCCCCCCACAATGAAGGTATGGGGGGAGGGGTATTTATAGGTGGAACTTGGGCCAGGTAGCAATTCCATAATTCTCCTGCTCTCCCTTTAGGTCATCGGACGAGCTAAAGGGCCGAAGGATTGTTTCTACGGTCTAAGAAGTGGCAGAACGAGCCTAAAAGAGTGGAGCGGGCTAGGTTAAGGCGATGCGAGCTTGGACAAAGTGGGGGCGACCCAAGCAAACCTTGGACGAGCTAAACCAGGATGATGTAGTTTGGGCTTTGATGAAACGGGGTAAAACCTTTAGCGAGCTGGAGATTTAAGGAGCTGACGACCCAAGAACTCTGCGAGCTAGTATATGAGTGAGCCAAGACTCCCCAACGAATTAAGATGTTGATATGACTTCCTTATGCTCTCCTCTGTTTCCAAGTACAGTCATTCTCATTATCACCCCACTGGACCTTAACCAGTTTCACCGCCTTCCTTCTAATTTGCTTCGTATCGTGTCCGACAATACGAATCGTTCTATGGCTTCCAACTGCCTCGGATTCTAACTCGATATCACCCAGCTGACTGGGTGAAATAGTCATATCAGAATCGTGCACGAACTTCCTTAATTGAGAAAAATGAAATACGTTGTGCACTCCCTCCATCTTGTTAGGTAATCCAACTTTATACGCTAAATTCACCGCTTACTCGAGGACTGGAAATGGATCAACAAACCTTGGTGCCAACTTACCTCTCCTACCAAACCGAATCACACTCTTTAACAGAGAAATCTTGACGAATACCAAGTCGCCAACGGAGAATTTCAAATCTCTTTGCCTTTTATCAGCATAACTCTTCTGCCTATCTTGGGCAGCCTTCATTCGTTGTTGAATAACCTTGATCCTATCTGAAGTTTCTCTTATTACATCGGGCCCAAGCACAAACTTTTCATCGGTTTCCAACCAACATGATGGTGAGTTGCACGGTCTTCCATACAAAGCTTCAAATGGAGCTATACCAATATTGGACTGATAACTATTATTATATGCAAACTTAACTAGATGCAAATGGTCATCCCACGATCCTCCAAAATCCAATATACAAGCTCTCAAGAGATCCTCTAATACACGATTCATCCTCTCTGTTTAACCATCGGTTTGAGGATGGTATGCAGTACTGAGATGTAATTCTGACCCTAAAGCCTCTTGTAAGCTTTTCCAAAACTCACTACTAAATAATGGATCTCGGCCACTCACAATACCTTTGGGTAATCCATGAAACCTCACAATCCACTTCATATGCGATTCCGCTAATTTAGCTATCATTCTATTCGACTTGACCAATATAAACCTTGCACTTTTGTCAATCGATCCACAATCACCCAAATACTATCGTGACTTGACCCAGTCCATGGTAAACTATCGATGAAATCCATTGAGACCTATTCCCATTTTCGTTCAGGTATTTCTAGTGGTTGTAACAACCCACTAGGCTTCTTTTGCTCAGCTTTAACTAGCTGACAGTTCATGCACTTGGATATAAACTTTCCAACGTCTCTCTTTATCCCTTCCCAGCAGTGTCTACTTCATGTCTCGATACAATTTGTTACCACCCGGATGTATAGTCAATTTCGAGTGATGACAGTTTCTAAGCACTCCATCTCTCAATCCATTAACATTCGGTACAACTAGTCTTCCATTAATTTGAAGCCATCCTCCTCGATCGAGACCATAATTGTTCATTCTCTCGCCATTGATACCCATCTCCACCTTGGAGATGATTTCCAATAGATTAGGATCGTCCCTTTGACTGGAACCAATTCAATCAATCAAAGTCGGTCTGATCGTCAAACTTGCTAACATCTCTGGATCCAATTCACACTTAGGTCTGAAATCATATCCCACGATATACTCCAGTTGCTTCCACTCCAGAAACAAAGCCCCCAAACTGGCATGTCTCCTAATCAATGCATCAGCTACCGCATTTCCCTTCCCAGGTGTGTATGTGATATTGAAATCATATAAAGCCAAGAACTCTAACCATCTCTTTGGACGAAGATTTAAATCCTTTTGAGAGAAAAGATACTATAAAGACTTATGATCTATAAACAATTCAAATCTTTCTCCCAAGAGATGGTGTCTCCACATCTTCAACGTGAAAACGACGCTGCCAATTCTAAATCATGGGTAGGATACCTTTTCTCATGCGGTTTCCGTTGCCGACTAGCATAAGCTACAACCCTACCTCCTTGCATCAGCACAACACCTAGTCTGGTACCATAGGCATCCTTGTATACCGTCATCTCTTCGTTCCCTTTAGGAATAACCAATATTGGTGTGCACATTAACTTCTCCTTTAGACTCTTGAATGCATTCTCACACCTTTCGTCCTAAACAAAAGCTTGATTCTTTTTGGTCAACTGAATTAACTTCCCTCCTCTAGAAGTGACACTTAGAAAATTTTGCTTTCAATCGGTGTTTCCTCAACACCTCCATCACTGTCCTCAAATGTTCCTTGTGTTCTTCCTCTATCCTCGAGTAAACCAAGATATCGTCCACGAACACAAGGACAAACTTGCTTAATTGATCCCTGAATACCCTATTCATGAGATCCACAAAATATGTTGGTGCATTGGTCAACCCGAATGGCATGACCTACCACTCATAAAGTACAAATGGCGTTCGAAATGTCATTTTAGATATACTCTCAGCTGCTACTCTGAGCTGATGAAAACCTGTCGCGAGATCCAACTGGGAAAACACTCTTGCTCCATTTAGTTGATCAAAAAAAATCATCTATCTGTGGAAGTGGATACTTATTCTTCTAATCAACTTGCGGTAGTCTACACGTAACTGAAGGGAACAATCAGCCTTTGTGGCAAATTCAACGGGTGCTCCCCACTCGGAAACACTTCTTCGGATAAATCCCTTCTTTAAAAGATCGCTTACTTATACCTCGAGCTCTCGCTGCTCCCTTGGTGCCATACAATGAAGTTGCATCACTATAGGTCTGGCATCTTTCACTAAATCTATCTGAAACTCGATCTCTCGGTGTGGTGGAAGTCCGATCACTTCCTCGAAGATGCCCGGATAGTCGCCAGCAATAGGCGTATCTGATAACTCATCCTACGGGATGTCGAGGGAATGTAGAAAACTAGCCATCACCTCATCACTAGGTAGGCAATCCAATACCACCCTCTGCTCATCATCCGCTCTAATGGTTACCGAAGACCCCTCATAGTCTACCACCATCCCATATCTTTGGAGCCAATTGACTTCCAAAATTGTTCCAAACCCAATAAAGCCCAAAACAAAGCAATCACAAGCTAACATACATCCATGACTCGATAAGACAAAATTTCGACAAACCATACTAAGGCTAGTTGAACCACTGATCGGGTTCGTCACAACTGAAGGTCCATCGACAATCTCGGGTTCCAATTCCAGCCTATCTACCAGATCACTAGATACGAAAGAATGGGAAGCCCCAATATCAAACAACACTCGAACATGAACATCATAAATAGAAAGCATACCTTGAATAACGACATGTTTTCCCTTCTGCACCGTAGTTGGGGCATTTGACGAAGAAGGAACATCATTGATAGCATATGATTTCACCATTTGCTTCTCCTTAGGGGGTTATGGGCATTTATTCTTAAAATGCCCCACTTGGCCATGGTGGAAGCACTTCTTTTTACCTGGCTTTGGTCAACACTCTTTGGCATAGTGACCCTTCTTGCCATAGCTATAACACTCGATATCTTTCTTGTTCTTCTTATTCTGACCATCCTTGGTCTGATTCTGTTTCCTCTTATTCTGGGAATTATTATTGCCTCCACCTCTTGCATGTGGATTTGGCTCCTCTACAAATGTAATAGCATCCTCGGTCTTCGACTTATGGTAAAGTCTGTCAGATCTCAATGCCTTTCCCACAATATATTCGAATGTCTCATCGATATGGTTTATGAGTCTCTCCCCCAAGTACTCATCTAGGCCATTTGTGAACTTCTCGTTCTTCTTCTCGACAGTATCGATAAGGGACAATCCATATTTCGATAAAGTATCAAATTCAACAATACACACCGAGACTGCCCTACCATCCTGACTAAGCCCCAAAAACTTCTGAACAATTCTGATTTCTGAGTAGCTGGAATAAACTTATCACTGAATCGAGTCTTAAACTGATTCCAAGTGATTTGATCCTCGGGAGTAGGTGCTTTAATGGCATTCCACCAATTCATAGCCCGTCCTTGAAGCTGACGGTATGCTAACTTTCTCTTCATTACATCATCGATCCCCAACAATGGCCTCCATCTCCCAAATCTCATTCTAATCACTTCTTAATCGCTAATTAAGCAAATGCACCAAATCAAGTTAAATTAGCATCAAATCAGAGATAGAGCTGTTGGAACACATAGGAATTCGACCCAAATCAGTGGAGTTTTCAGATCTGAAATTTATTTGTGGCTAAGGTGAGTGATTAACATGTTTATTCACTAGTTACAGCTAATTATGGGTGATTAGTGATAATTAGCGAAATTATGCATCATAAAAATTTGGAAAAATGTGTAGAAATTCTTAAATATTATTTTATATCACTGGAGAAAATTTGGATTAATTTGGATTAAGTTTGTTAGTCCTATCGTTAAAACATGGTTAAGGGGAAACTCATGTTTTTTGGGTATGTTTGATCTAAAATATTTCATGTGAATGATGTTTTAATGTTTTTGATTGATTCTATATGTTGTTACTGCTGTTTGGAATGTTTTGTGATGTCATAGGAAGGTTATAATGGTTGAAAACACCATCGTTTGGTGAAAATGGCTTGCTAGAAAAGTTGTAGATTCTCAAGTTTGGTTAGGAGGAAGACCAATCTGAACTAGTTAGGAGGGAGACCCGAACCGATCAGGTTAGGAGAAACAGACTCGAACCGATCTGGATAGGAGAAAGAGACCCATACCGTTCTGAATAGGAGAAAGAGACCCGAACCTATTCGGATAGGAGAAAGAGACCCGAACCGATCCGGATTGGAGAAAGAGACCCGAACCGATCTGGACAGGAGAAAGAAACCCGAACCAAACCGGATAGAAGAAGGAGATATGAACCGAACCGGATAGGAGAAGGAGCCCCGACCCGAACCGGATAGGAGAAGGAGACCCGAACCGAACCGGATAGGAGAAGGAGACCTGAACCGAACCGGATAGGAGAAGGAGACCCGACCCGAACCGGATAGGAGAAGGAGACCCGACCCGAACCGGATAGGAGAAGGAGAGAAGGAGACCCGACCCGAACCGGATAGGAGAAGGAGAGAAGGAGACCTGAACTGAACCAATGAGTTAACTTGTAGAGTTGGATTTTGCTGCGGGACGTGTGCAAAGGGGTTATCGGTATCTATAAATTCGGTTCACCTTTGAGAGAGGGGGCATGTAGATGAACTAAAGCCAGGGAAGTGTGTAATGTTTGGCCCTTAACCTAGAGCCAGGGATGTGTGGACTGGGTAGGGTTATTGATTATAGACCAGGGAAGTATGGTCATAGCAATAACTGTACGGAGTTTCCGTCATGGCTCCAATAGATTTGGTGATCAAAGCGGTGGATAATCGTATGCTTTACGCACAGAGTGAGTGATGTGAGGATGATTGCTATGTTTGATGTTTGCTATCACCATGACACTCACACTCCTATTTTACACCCTATGTTAGTGTTCACCTAAGAGTATTGTACATCTTGTTTTGCTAACTCTTTGGTTGTAGGTCCAAGTTCAGGTATGACTGTTTATACCGATTACTTCTTTATTTTACGGTTATCGCTCATACCAGACTTTTGTCTGACCTAGAGTTTTATGTCTCTTCTTATTACTCTGGGTGCTCCAAAACGAGCAGACTAGAGACATATTAGGTGGTTATGCATGAGTAGTTGTCCGGAGACGAGCAGGAGTCTTCCACGTACTGTTCACATATATTCCCCCTATGTTGTTGTCGGTCGCTACTTTGGGCATTAGTAGTGTACCTTTTCTATTTTGCTTTTGAGACAATATTTCGAAGTTGTAATAATGAGGGTATGGATCATAATTAACTTATGCACTGTCTCGCTTGTTTTATGTTAAGTCATGTTATTATTATATTTTATTCCATGCGTTGTGAGGTATACTCTAGGTTCTTTGGTGGTTAATCATTCCAACCCTTTTCTTTTGACGACCGTTCCATGCTAGTTGAGCATTGGCAGCGCATTTCAGGAAAATGTCGACTAGTTTGGGGCGAGTCGTCACACTTGATAATCGCTAATTAAGCAAAACTACACCAAATCAAGTCAAATTAGCATCAAATCAGAGATAAAGCTGCTGGAACACATAGGAATTCGACCTAAATAAATGGTGTTTTCAATTATGGAATTAATTTGTGGCTAAGGTGAGTGATTAGCATGCTTATTCACTAATTACGGCTAATTAGGGGTGATTAGTGATAATTAGAGAAATTATGCATCATAAAAATCTAGAAAAATATGTAGAAATTCTTAAATATTATTTTTTGTCACTGGTGAAAATTTGGGTTAATTTGGATTAAGTTTGCTAATCCTATAGTTAAAACATGGTTAAGGGGATTATAGGGAAAATCATGCTTTTTGGGTATGTTTGATCTAAAATATTTTATGTGAGTGATGTTTTAATGTTTTGGATTGATTCTATATGTTATTACTACTGTTTGGAATGTTTTGTGATGTTATAGGAAGGTTAGAATGGTCGAAAATGCCGTCGTTTGGCGAAAATAGCTTGCTGGAAAAAGTCGCAGATATTCAGGTTTGGTTAGGAGGAAGACCCGGTCCATACCGGTTAGGAGGGAGACCCGAACAGATCCGGATAGGAGAAAAAGACCCGAACAGATATGGATAGGAGAAAGAGACCCGAACCGATTCGGAAAAGAGAAATAGACCCGAACCGAACTGAATAGTAGAAGGAGACCCGAACCAGATAGGAGAAGGAGACCCGAACTGAACAGGATAGGAGAAAGAGAGAAGGAGACCCGAACCGAACTGGATGTTAGAAGGAGACCCGAATCGAAACAGAAAGGAGGAGGAGACCTGAACCGAACTGGATAGAAAGAGGAGACCCGAACCGAACACCAATTCAACCAAAACCCAAGATGCAAGGGAAGTCCAAGTGGGAAGTTATTACTCCGGATCCAGATGTGAACCAACAAGTTAACTTCTAGAGTTGGACTTAGTTGCGGGACATGTGCAAAGGGGTTATCGATATCTATAATTATGGTTCACCGTTGAAGAGAGGGGGCATGTAGACAAACCAATTCTAGGGATGTGTGGAATGGTTGGCCCTTAACCTAGAACCAGGGATGTGTGGACTGGGAAGGGTTATTGACTATAGACCAGGAAGTATGGTCATAGCAATAGTTGTACGGAGTTGCTGTCATGGCCCCAATGGATTTGGTGATCAAAGTGGTGGATATCGTATACTTTACGCACTGAGTGGGTGATGTGAGGATGATTGCTATGTTTGATGTTTGCTATCACCATGACATGCACACTCCTATTTTACACTTTATGTTAGTGTTACCTTGGATTACTGTACATCTTGTTGTGCTAACTCTTTGGTTGTAGGTCCAGGTCCAGGTATGATTTATTATACCTATTATTGTTTTACTTTTCTGTTATCCCTCATACCAGACTTTTGTCTGACCCAGAGTTTTATCTCTTCTTATTACTCTGGGTGCTCCTAAACGAGAAGACTAGAGACATGTCAGGTGGTTATGCATGAGCAGCTATCCGGAGACGAGCAGGAGGCTTCCACGTACTATTTACATATATTCTCCCTATGTTGTTGCTGGTTACTACTTTGGGCATTAGTGGTGTACCTTTTCTATTTTTCTTTAGAGACAGTATTTTGAAGTTGTAATAATGATGGTTTGGATCATGAGCTGTATTTTGGATTCCGCTACTATGATGGTTTAGTTTTCACCTTATGCACTGTCTCGCCTGTTTTATGTCAAATTATGTTATTATTATAATTTATAACATACGCTGTGAGATATAATATAGGTTCTTGGTGATGCATCGTTTCAGCCCTTTTCTTTTGGCGATTGTCCCGTGCTAGTCGGGCATTGGCACATTGCATTTCAAGAAAATGTCGGCTGGTTCGGGGCGGGCCGTCACACTTGGTAATTCATTAATATGACGAGATAATGTTAATATGATGCGATAATGTTCATTGCACTTTTACTTTTTTTTTCTCTTTATGACTTTTATTAAGTAACACTGTAGACTGTATAACTAAGTATAGCTATGATTTTAATACTTTTCAATTAGCTGTATTTTTCTGATAAACGGTAATTTAGCATTATCAGTGTCACAGTTGGTATACCAGTGTATCGGTAATGGTAATGGTTAGTAGTTGTTGTTTATCAGTAAAAATGATATGCTAGTGGTATTTGTTAAATGGTCACGAAAACAATACCATAATAACTCTAATTTAGAATGTGCGTCATATTATATCAACAAAGAAGACAAAATTATTTTTTCTTTCAAATGAGAAGTTAAATATGTCACACAAGTTAAATTATATATGTAATTAATAATAGCAAGTTTAATATATATTATATATATGTCTTAAAGTAAAGAAAAAAAAAATTCAAATACCTACATTTTAACATTTGTATATAAATATACTTAGCTCATCGAATCATTCATCGTAATGTATATTTAAATCTGTATGGTTAAGATACTTATGAAATCATAAACTTCAATTATTTAGATAATTTCTATAAATATTCACCTAAAACAATGGAAACACCGAGATGCTGCCCCAGCTTGGATTGAATTAGCCTATTCTTCTGCAACAATGACTTATATGTATCCAAGAATCCATGCTACAACATCAACATTCATTTCTCTATTCTTTAGATCCAGTCTTTGTGAGTTCATGTTACTTTTATATATAAGCATTTAATAAGTAATCGTGACATATTTATAAGTTTGGATTTAAACCTATGCATGTTAATAACCTGAATCATAACAAATCAGATCTGCCATTACATGTACATCTGATCTACTATTCAATCCTTACATGCCTATCTCTATTATGCCCATTTCTTTTATCATATGCCTATTCTATTATTATGCCTATTTCTGTTCTCTTCTCTCCCTCCTTCCCCTTTTATTTTTATAGCCAGGCTACCTTCGAGCCAAGGCCTATCGCTGAAATATGCAAATGAACGTAATTGGGAATCGTTGGGAATGATAAATTGGGGGCATAACTTGTATTATAAAACATCACCGGATTTGGGGGCATAACCTATATTGTGATCTATGACTTTTATTTGGGGTATATCTTATATGATGATTTATGACTTGAGGGTTGGGGATGGAAAAACTATGATGAACATGAATAATTATTTAAGAATGAATATGCCTAAATTTACAGTAAATAGAAATTGTAACTGCACTTAGACACGAGGTTAGATTCAACTTGTGGTAGAAGTCTGCCCAGAACCGCCCGGCAAATCCAGCATCCATGAGTGCTTAATTTAATGTGAGGGTACTAGTTCATAAATGTACACATAAGGTGCTAAGACATGAGGTTAAGTCCAACTTGTGGTAGAAGTCTGCCTGGAACCGCCCGGCATATCCAACGTCCACAAGTGGTCAACTTAATGCGAGAGGTCTGGTGCATTAACATACATGAACGAGGAATGATAATAACCTGTTAACCTGTAATACTTAACCTTTTTAAATCTATGAGGGGTTATATCAACCTATCAAATTGTGTAAGGATTAAGTAAACTTGCATGAATCATTGGGATGTTAAGTAAATCTTGGGGGGGGGGGGGGGGGGGGGTTATACGAACCCGACAAACTTAACCAGTTTTATATGTTAGGATTATACGGGCTTGCTAATCTGTAGGCATAACCTGTCAAAACCCTAGTAATGGGCATGCAAGCCTAGGGACAGCTTGTATCATTTATAGTGTGGGACCTGTATCAGTCGGTAACCCATATTGGTATCCAAATGGGGACCCCGAACTAGGTAGGGTTCATGGCACGCTTACTAAGCTGATTATAAGAGGTTCATATGGGTGGAGGTGTTTGATGGCGCGTTCCACGGAGTCATGTGCATGCATGGATCCGCTAGCTCGGGAAAATATGAAGCTATAGCACCAGTAGATATGGCTGTGTCTATTTGGGGGTTTCCACTTTGGGTAGTGATACATCCTACTGTGGGGTCGGCACAGGGTATGTACGAGATAAGAAGTCAATCAATGGTGGTAGTAATTAGGGTGCATCCAGTCCTGCCTATTTAGGAGCCCGTTATTATCGTTCGGAGTAACACCCGTTATTTCTGTTGGGCTGTCTGTTATTATCGTTCGGGGTAAAACCCGTCACTAGAAGTACACCTAAGTCTACCATTATGTTTCTATTTGGATCATTATGTTTCTGTTATACTAGTATTGGTGCAGAGAAAAGTATTTGGGATGCGTAATCTATTCTGTTCTGTTCATTCTACTTATCTTCCTTAATCTGTTATACCTATCTTGTGATACTGTTATCTCTCTCATCTAGTTTATGTGCTTGTCATGATGCTTTTGTTTATTTATATGCTAAAAGTCACTGGACTCGCCAGACTTTATGTCTTACCCATTTTGTTTCCTTTTCTTTCTCTTTCTTCCCCCTTAGGTTCTCATGGTGGGAATACTCAGGCTTGATTAGGATTCTCCCTTCTATTTCTGCTTGGAGCTGTTTAGATGTACCGCTTTGATTACCTGTCTACCTTGCTATGGCTATATTTAGGGACTATGATTTTATATTATCGTGCTTTGATGATTTTAGTACAAGTCAGATATTTTAATTTGATGTAATGGGTTTTCTGTATTTTAGACTTATGTTGTAATTGTATTTCGAACGATAATTTTTTCTATTTGGAAAATAAAGTTTTAAATTCCGCTGCTATTTTATATCTGTCTTCTGATGTTTTCTGTTTCTGTTTCTGTTTACCCATAACGCTTCACGGAACTTAATGCATTCTGCTAAAGAGTGACATCACGGATGTGGGGTGTCACATTTAGTATAAGAGCTGAAGGTTACAAGATTGGATAAAGGTTTTGAAAATTATTTTCAAAAGGTTTTAAAAAGAAAGCATTTTCAAAAGAAAAGTCTGTTTCTAAAAGACATATTCCCTAAAGCCATATGAAATATCTTTCGATTCTCTATTTGAATCACTTTTTCCTTTTCTTTTTAGTATGTCTGGGGAACCAATTCTTCCTAAGGGCGTTATGATATAGGCTTGGTTCCGTAGGTATCTTGAGGCTGCGGCGCCTGCCGGACACCAACCATACGCCCCTCCCTCAGTTGAAGCCGTTGTTCCTCCTCCTCCGCAAGCGAATAATTTCTCCAAGATCTGCAAGGATTTCAGTGCTATAGGAGGAAAGCCTTTCCATGGAACTGAGACCTTTGTAGAAGCAAGGAACTGGCTTACAGAGACGGAGAATTTATTTGGGATTTTTGAGGTTGACGACTGTAGGAAGATTCAGTTGCCATTTGGCAGCTGAAGGATGAGGCTTCATTCTGGTTTGAATTGACGCAAGCAGGGCATCTAGTTGAGACTTGGGATGATTTCCGACAGAGATTCGAGATGAAGTTTCTTTCTCA
This sequence comes from Allium sativum, assembly GCA_030737875.1. Taxonomy (NCBI): domain Eukaryota; kingdom Viridiplantae; phylum Streptophyta; class Magnoliopsida; order Asparagales; family Amaryllidaceae; genus Allium; species Allium sativum. The sequence goes on from CM060926.1 coordinate 844,498,329, forward strand.
AGCCGAAGAGCGTATGCAATTGGAAAGGATTTTGGCACTTAAGCAAGGAGGCATGTCTGTCAAAGAGTATGTCAATAAGTTCAATCAATTGGCGAGGTTTGGTTTGGAGCTGGTGAATATCCCGCACAAGAAATCTTTGAGGTTCGCAAGAGGATTGAATAAACCCTTCCATGGATTGGCTATGTCTCATATTCCAATGGGGGAAACTTTCGAGAAACTCGTTGATATGGCATTGATGCACGAAGAAGATAAAGGCGAAAAGAAAGAGGCTAAGATTGATGAGACACAAAAAAGAAAATGCGGCCCAAGAAAGAACAACAACAATAAAAGAAGGGCGGAAAGGACGACAAAGCTCGATATAAGAGGAAATGTCATAGTTGTGGATGCATGGACCATTTGAGCAAAGATTGCAGAAAAAGGAAGAATGCTTGTTTCCACTGTGGGGAGGTTGGATACTATACTACGGAGTGCCCGAAGAAGCCAGGACAAGGCCAAAGGGTAGGATCTTCTGGAGGGCAGGTGCATGCTCTCGTGGCCAGTGTACCGGAAGGAAAGTTTCTGTTAAAGGTTTGATTTCTCTCTCCGATCATCTTGTTAGAACTCTTTTTGATTCTGGCACTTCGCATTCTTTTATATTTGATTCTATGGTTGAGTCTCTACACCTTAGTACTAGTATGGTTTTGGATCCCGTTGTTGTCTCAAACCCCATTGGGGGCACGACTCATCTGTATATGATTTATCGGGGTTTGAGAATATCTGTGTTGGGTGTCGAGTTTGAATGCGGCGCATATGTGCTTGGTTTCATGGGATATGGTTTGATTCTAGGGATGGATTGGCTAACCATGTGTGGTGTCATTCTAGACTATGAAAGGAGGGTCGTTAGGCTATTGACTTGCCACGGGAGGATTCTCGAGAATTTTTGTGACCCTAAGGGGTCTTTCATGCTTAGTTTCCCAAAATCGCTTAATGCTTTTGTCGATGATTTATGATCTGTACCAGTAGTTTGTGAGTATTCGGAATTTTTTGAAGAGGTTAAGGGCTTACCTCCTAGGCGCGAGATCGATTTTCGGATATACTTGGTGGATAATGTAAAGCTAGTCGCATTTCATGTGCACCACATGGCTCCTAGGGAGCGGAGGGAGATAAGCAAGTAGGGGAGCTACTTGTGAAGGGATTTATTAGGCGAAGCATATCAGAATGGGGTGCTTCAGTCGTGTTTGCAACTAAGGCGGATGGCTCGCTTCTCTTATGCGTGAATTAAAGGGGGTTAAATAAGCTCACTAAGAAGAATAGGCACCCACTTCCAAGGATAGATGGTTTGTTTGACCAGCTTGTTGGAGCATCTGTTTTCTCCTAGTTAGACTTGCCCGTGGGGTTTCATCAGTTGAGGGTGGCCGAGGACAGTATAGACGGGACCGCTTTTAGAACTCCAGATGGTTTCTTCGAGTGGCTCGTCATGCCTTTAGGTTGACGAATGCACCTGCCTATTTTGTGGATCTAATGAGTAGGGTGTTTCGGGAGTTTCTAAATAAGTTCATTGTGGTCTTTGTTGATGACATCTTGATTTTCTCGAATAATGAAGAAGAACATGCCCCGCATTTAAGGGAAGTCTTAAGGACTCTTAGAACACACCAGCTTAAGGCAAAATTATCCATGTGCCATTTTGGTGAAACGAAGTGAGATTTTTAGGGCATGTGGTTTCCAAGGAAGAGATAGTGGTGGATCCTGCAAAATTAGTTGCAGTTCAAGATTGGAAAGCTCCAAAGAATGAAACGAAGGTGAGAAGTTTTCTTGGTTTAGCAGGCTATTTTTGGAAGTTTATTAAAGACTTCGTGAGGATATCAGCCCCGCTCACCAGGCTTACGAAGAAGAATCTGACCTTTGCTTGGAACGTTGATTGTGATGATGCTTTTGAGCAATTAAAGAGGGCTCTGACAACAACCCCAGTTCTGACATTGCTATATGGGAGCAAGGTGTTCACAGTGGACACTGATGCATGTGGTATAGGACTCAGTGCCGTTTTGATGCAAGAGGGAAGGGTAGTATGCTATTGGAGTAGACAGTTGAAGGTTCATGAGAAAAACTGCCCCTCATGATTTGGAATTGGCTGTTATTGTATTTTCGCTTAAGTCTTGGCGACATTATCTGCTTGGAGAGAGGTTCGAGTTATACACAGACCATAAATCTCTCAAGTATATGTTCTCGCAAAAGGATATCAATTTGAGACAGTAGAGATGGATGGAGTTCCTAGCGTCCAATGACTTTGACATTGCTTATACCCCTGGCAAGGGTAATATGGTGGCGGACGCATTGAGTAGGAAGAGGATGACTTTGATTCCTCTACTTGTAGAGAGGCAGAGCTTGGAGTATATATCGACCTTGGATTTTAGGCCCTCTACCGAGTTTACACCTGGTTTATTGACATCGTTAGAGATTCGACCTTCTCTTTTGGATAAGATAGGATCTTTACAGCGAAAGGAGCCACAAATAGCAGACATTTTGGATAGGCTCAATAGAGGAGAGACTTATAGTCACCTTAGTAGATACTCCAGGGATGGCCAAAGATGGCTACGAAGTGATGGAAGGCTTTGTGTTCCCCAAGTTGAAAGTCTGTTGAAGATAGTCTTTGAGTAAGCCCATCGTTCTAGAATGACCATCCATCCGGGTGTCAGTAAGATGTATAGAGATATGAAGAGGGTTTTCTTTTTGGTTGGGATGAAGAAAGATGTAGCAGAATTCATATTTCAATGTTTGATATGCCAGCAAGTTAAAGCTGAAGAGAAAAAGGCTGGCGGGTTGATGCACCCTTTGGAGGTCCCACAGTGGAATTGGGAGAGCGTCTCTATGGATTTCGTTGATGGTTTACCTAGATCGAGGAAGGGAAATACCAGCATTTGGGTTATAGTAGATAGGCTTACTAAGAGCGCTCATTTCATTCTTGTTAAGAGCAAGAGAACGACAGCATGGTTGGCATCAATCTATCTTCGTAAGATAGTCTGTCTACATGGAGTACCTTCCAGCATAGTAAGTGATCGTGATCACATCTTTACTAGTGAGTTTTGCAGGAGCTTAAAGAAGGCATTAAGTACGTAGTTATGTTTGAGCACCGCATATCACCCTCAGGCCGATGGGCAGACTTAGAGGGCAAATAGGGTTCTTGAGTTTTTTGAGGCTGTGTATCCTAGACTTTGGAGGGACTTGGGATAACATCTTCCATTGGTGGAGTTCGCCTACAACAACAGTTATCAAGCTTGTATTAGCATGGAATCCTTCAAGGCATTGTATGGACAACGTTGTAGTTCACGACTTGTTGGTGGAAATCTACTGATAGACTTCTACTTGGACCTGAGATGATTAGAGAGACTTTAGAGAAGATTGATCTTATCCGTAGACGCATGAAGACAACTCAGGACATGTAGAAGTCATATGCAGATAAGAGAAGGATTGATATTGAGGTGGGAGACATGGTTTACATCAAGGTATCACCTTTGAGGAATGTGGTTCGCTTTGGATCTGTATAGAAATTGGCACCAAGGTATGTAGGGCCATTTCCCATAACAAAGTGGATTGGCCAAATGACCTATAGGGTAAAGCAACCAGAGAGATTGACAGGTATTGATGATGTTTTCCTTGTTTCTCATTTCCAGAAGTGTCTACACGATACGGTAGAGGTAGTTTAGCCGAGCATGCTTGAGGAGGTAGAGGTAGAAAAGGAGGCAATAGTTCGATGAGTTCTTACCCGTGTACTTGGATCAAGGGTTAGGAAGCTCCACAATCGAGAGGTTAAATTGGTGAAAGTTCAATGGGGAGAAGATAACAATGATGCAACTTGGGAGACTGAACACAAGATTCGCGCTTAGTACCCTTCTCTTTTTAAGCGTAAATTCCTAGCTTCTTTTTCCAAGCTTTTATCTATACTTGTTTCTATCATTCGTATGTATCCCATCGATCGAACCTTCGATCTTTAGGTAGAAAACCAATGGGTGTGAACATGTGTTTGAAACATGTTATGTTTGATGGAAGAAAGTGGATGCAATTGTTTGCTAGTGGTTGCTCGTGGATGCATATACACACACATTAGGCACAATATCGGCTCAATCACTCTCATACTGCATATGGATGAGTGTGCATTTTCTTCTTTTTATGGATGGAAATGAGTATTTCATCATATGGATGTTGCATTTGGATGAATCGTTATGCACACGTTTAGAGTTTACATGATATGTTAAAATTATTTGCATAAATGATTGGATTCATGGCACTAAATACATTGCATTAAGGAGGTCAACTGAGTCAGTAGACCGCCTGATTTTTCACATTAGCATAGGTACATATACACACACCTTTTCATGTGTTCATATAAACATTAAAAATCTTTTAAGGACAATGGATGCCTGTGATTGGCGAATGAGAAGACGGTTGATTGATTTTAGGATATACATTCTTCTTAACTTGGGGATTTCGAGGACGAAATCCTTTAAGTTAGGGAGAATGTAACACCCCGTATTTTAAAGAATAATATAGTGATAAACTATAGAATACTAAATTAAATATTGGGAAATAAGTAAAATGGACTGCACCATTGCGTTTGTCTCGGAATTCTGCTTAAGATAGACTCCGAGTTTGCGTAAAACAGATATAGTATGAGGAAGTTATTAAGCTTAGAAGAGTGTATGGGTATAAGAGAATTATATATAAACAAATCAAGTTCAGAATTCAAAATAATTTGAAAATCATAGCAGCAAATTGAAGCGGGAATCTTCCCCGTTGGGAGTCTACCCTAGGATTGACCACACAAGGGGTCTCGACCTTAGGGTCGACCCCAGGGTCAACCCACCCCGGATCCAGGGCAGATTCCTACCCTACACTTGGATGTGTTTCTGGACGGGATTCATTGGAGGTAGGCTATAAATAGGACATCATTTTTATTGTTTTATTCACCTAAAACAATGGAGACATCGGGATGCTGCCCTAGCTTGGATTGAATTAGCCTATTCTTCTGCAACAACGACTTATACGTGTCCAAGAATCTATGCTACAACATCAACATTCATTTCTCTGTTCTTTAGATCCAGTCTATGTGAGTTCAAGTTACTTTTAGATATAAACATTTAATAATTAATCGTGACATGTCTATAAGTTTGGATCTAAACCTATGCCTGTTAATAACCTTAATCATAACCAATCAGACCTGCCATTACATGTACACCAGATCTACTGTTCAGTCTTTACATGCCCATCTCTATTATGCCCATTTCTATCATCATATGCCTATTCTGTTATTATGCCTATTTCAATTCTCTTCTCTCCCTCCTTTCCTTTTTATTTTTATAGCCAGGCTACCTTCGAGCCTAGACCTATCGCTAAAATATGCGAACGAACGAAATTGGGAACGGTTGGGAATGATAAATTAGGGCATAATTTGTATTATAAAATATGACTGGATTTGGGTGCATAACCTATACCGTGATCTAAGACTTTAACTTGGGGTATATCATATATGATGATTCATGACTTGAGGGTAAGGGAATGAAAAACCTATCATGAACATGAATAATTGTTTAAGAATGAATATGCCTAAATTCACATTAAAAAGTAATTGTAATCGCACTTAGACACGAGGTTAGATTCAACTTATGGTAGAAGTCTACCCGGAACCGCCCGACAAATCCAACATCCACGAGTGGTTAATTTAATGTGAGCGGTCTGATGCGTAAATGTACACGTAACAGTGCTAAGACACGAGGTTTAATCCAACTTATGGTAGAAGTCTGCCCGGAACCGCCTGGCATATCCAACATCCACAAGTGGTCAACTTAATATGAGAAGTCTGGTGCATTAACATACATGAACGGGGAATGGTAAAACCTGTTAACCTGTAATACTTAACCTTTTTAAATCTGCGGGGGGTTATACGAACCTGTCAAATTGTGTAAGGGTTAAGTAAACTTGCTTGAATCAATGGGAGGTTAAGTAAATCTATGAGGGGTTATACGAACCCGACAAACTTGACCTGTTTTATATGTTAGGGTTATGCGGGCTTGCTAATTTGTAGGAAAAACCTGTCAAAACCCTAATAGTGGGGATGCAAGCCTAAAGGGTGGTTTGTATCATCTGTTGTGTTGGACCTGTATCAGTCAGTAACCCATACTAGTATCCAAAGGGGGATCCCAAACTAGCTAGGGGTCAGGGCACGCTTACTGAGCTGATTATAAGAGGTTCATATGGGTGGAGGTGTCTTATAGCGCTTTCCATGAATTCCTATGTGTGCACGGATCCAGTAGCTCGGGAAAATATGATGCTATTGCACCAGTAGATATGGCTATGTCTCTCTGGGGGTTGCCACTTTAGGAAGTGATACATCCTACTGTGGGGCCGACACAGGGTATTTATGGGATTGGGAGCCGATCGATTGGGGTAGTAATTAGGGTACATCTAGTCCTGTTGTTTAGAAGCCTATTATTATCATTTGGGATAACACTCGTTATTTCTGTTGGGCTGCCTGTTATTATCGTTTGGGGGTAAAACCCGTCACTAGAAGTACACCTAGTCTTCCGTTATGTTTCTGTTGGTATCATTCTATTTCTGTTAAACTAGTATTGGCGCAGAGAAAAGTATTTGGGAAGCGTAATATATTATGTTCTGTTCATTCTACTTATCCTGCTCAGTCTGTTATACTTGTCTTATGATACTGTTATTTCTCTCATCCAGTTTATATGCCTGGCATGATGCTTTTACTTATTTATATGCTAAAATTCACTAGACTCGCCAGACTTTATGTCTGACCCGTTTTATTTCCTTTTCTCTCTCTTCCTCCCCCCCAGGTTCTCAGGGTGGGAATACTCAAGCATGTTTAGGATTCCCTCTTTTGTTTATGCTTGGAGCTGCTTAGATGTACCGCTTTGATTATCTATCTACCTTGCTATGGCGATTTTTGGGGACTATGATTTTATATTATTGTACTCTGATGATTTTAGAACAAGAAAGATATTTTAATTTGATGTAATGGGTTTTTTGTATTTTAGAATTATGTTGTAATTGGATTTCGAACCACAATGTTTTCTGTTTGGAAAATAAAGTTTCAAATTCCGCTACTATTTTATATCTATCCTGTGATGTTTTCTATTTCTTTTTACCTATAACGCTTCACAGAACTTAATGCATTCTTCTAAAGAGTGACACTAACGGACGTGCGGTGTCATAACTTGGGACAACCTAGGTCGCCAAAGCAACCAGGGCCTTTGCCGGCTTCATAAAGCCGGCTATGGTAACTAGCTTTTATAATGTTGGTTAGGGAAATATTCTAAAAAATGACTGTTTCCCCTTATTATACTTTATAAAAGTTGGCTAGGGGATTTTTGATCGTTTCCCATCCCTCCTTGACTCTTCTTCTTCCCTTCACTTCTTTTATATATATTCCACATCAAATTTTATAAATTACACAACATTCTTCATCATGCCTACTCTCTTCAACACAAAACAACATCAAATAGTAATAATGTCAAAAGAACAGGAAGGAAATATGTTTCAAAACTCTTTTTCCGATAGCCAAATCCCAAATCAACACAAGCAAAACCAGTTTCAATCTTAGTAAAATCAAAACCGATATCAGCCTCACTATGGCATCAATTCATATCAACCTCCACAAAATTCAAATCACTATAATTCCCAATAGAATTCAAACAATTATCAAAATTACGAAAATTTAGATTACACTCAACATTCTTCATTTCAGCAAAATTGCAGTTTTGAGCATGAGTATGTCTCTCCTAATAGCCATAATCGATGCCAAGCTCCTTACCTACCTCAGAATTTGAATAGAAACATGAATGATCGATACAGGTATATTGATAAGGGAACTGAAGAAACACAGTTAAAAAATGTGGAAGCCACAGAAGAAGATAACAATAATGCAAATATGCTTTCAATGCGATCCAAGTGGCAGAAAACTTCTGGAATCAACATTAGTGAATTTCCTATCCATGAATTTGGACAGAAAGCTCATATTTCTACAAAACTACGTAAATGGTCGCCGAATGAGCAAGCTAAGATTTCTTAATATTAGGTTGAATGTTCAAAGGACAAGAGGAAAGGTTCCAATTAAAGTAAAATTCTTTTTGCAATTCTGTTTGCAATTTGTTCAATGAACGAGTTCAAATAGCCTTCCTGAAGCAGTTGCTTCTTTGAAGCAGTCATGGAAAAGAATAAATTATGTTTGTCAACAATTGGAAAGAAATAATGGTCAGGTTACACACAAGACATCAAAGCGGGGATAATGACATTGATATGGTAATGCTCTTATATTAGTTCGTTTATATTTATGGGTTTATGAGTTAGTTGTAATGTATTTCGTCATATAAAACTTAATCAGGCACATGCATTATACTTGGCTAAGCACAACAACTAACCTTTCAACATGCAACATTGCTATGATATATAGTCAAAGAAAAAAAAAACGAGAAAGAAGACACTCATCTTTTCTGTTCCAACTTAGGAAGACAAGTGATGAATCAAGCCCAGTAGTTCGAATGCACACAAAGATTCCCCATTCACTACTAGTTCCGATGGTAGGCCATATAGGAAGTTCAATGGGAAGAAAAACACCCACTGATTATACTAGACATCATGAACAAACTAGTGAAAGTCTTTCTACCGCCGAACAAACTACGCAGAAATACATGGAAGCAAGGGAAGTGAAGGAAACAAGTAGACCTAAGAGAGAACTTGAGAGATATTTAGAATGACAAAGCGATCACACTGAATTAAAGAGGGAACTTACTGAAGAGTTAGGGTTAAGGAGACATGAATTGGCTCGTCAACAAAATGTAAATGATTTGCTCTTTATTAGATGAATAACCTCAATCTAGTGCAAAGAAAGCACATGGAAAAATGAATTGAGGAGTTTGATAGACGTAATGAAAATTTGTAGGGATCTGTCCTTGCTAAGTATTTTAGTATTACTTCTTGAATTTGTTGTGTATTACTACTTCTATTTGTATGAAACTATATTAGTGTTATATATCATATTGTCAATGCATGAATACGTTTATTATTAATGGTTGTATTTGTGCAGAGTTGTATATGTCCTGGCGTTGTTATAAGTAAGTACAAACATTCAAACCCCTACTTGATTCAAATGATATTCGTTAGACCAAAAAACAACACGTACAACTTCACCAACTTCCTAGTGCAATAGAAAATTGCCAGAAGCTGTAAAACTGAAATAAGAAACAAGCCAAAAGGTCTTGTTTACAATTGACTTCGTACATGTTCAGATTAATGCTCCACTAAAGTTTCTCTGAGGTCGAATGTGCCTATGGATCTCGTATATCTCCAATTTGCTGCATGTACTGGGATAATGTAATAGGGTTGTATGTTTTTCTTTGAAATGCAACAACAATGTTAGGATAGTTTCGAAGTTATATCTTATATCCACCGCGTTCTTCGATAGTCATATTACGTAAAATTATACAATAATACATGATGTCCAATAACACTGCAGGCTTGTGGTAGCGTATCTCTTTCCATAGTATATGAAATCTTCCTTGAAGCACTTAAAAAAATCATTCAACATCTTTTCTCAAACTTTATTATTGTTTCAAGAACATTGCCTATTTAGCATTATTAGGCCTTTTAATAGCTTGCAGAAGAGTTTTCCACTTTGGATAAATGTCATCCACTAAGGAATAATCTATAGTATAATTTACGCCTCCTATTTTGTAGTTTCATGGATGTGCTACATCATTGCATATGTCATTGAATAAATATGACTGTCGATCATTTAAAGAACCTGATGCCCCTTAAAAGCATGCCAAATATATAAATCAAACGATACAACAGATTCCAATATGAGAGTAGCCTTTTTGAGGTGTCTTGAGGATTAGCCATGTATTACAATCGGACAAATATTCCACCTCCAATGCATATAGTCTAAGCTACCGAACATATACGAAAACCGACATTGCTTTCCCATTGCCAATAATCGTTCAATATCACGAGGGTTTAGAGACTGTAGATATTCCACACAAAATTGCATAACAACGGTTTTGCTAAGTTCTTTCATGCCTAAGATTGCTATGACAACCCACGTCTGTTAATGTCACTACATATAGAATGCATTAAGTTTCGTGAAGCGTTATAGGTAAATAAGAACATAATATCACAAGACAGGCATGTAAACTAGCAGCGGAATTAAAAACTTTATTTAAATCAAAACATTATGGTCCCAAATACTGAGTTTACATCATAAGTTTGAAATAACCAATTACATTAATAATCTGCCTTGCCAAAAATATCAGAGTACAAAAGCATAAAACCATATTTCTCATGCGAAGCCTTAAGAGAATTGACAAGAAGTCAAAGCAGCACATCAATATCTAAAATCCAAGTTAAAATGAAAGAATTCAAATCAACTTTGAGCACTCCCACCCTGAGAACCTGGAGGGAACGGAAGAGAGAGAAGAGGAAACAAAAATGGTCAGACATAAAGTCTGGCGAGTCCAGTTACTTTCAAATATAAATAAATAAATAAAAGTATCATGGTAGTTATATAAAAACTGGAAGAACAAGATAACAATAATAAGGACAAGTGTGAACTGATCAAGATAGGTTTGAACAGAATATATTGTACTTCTTAAATACGATTTTCTGTACCGCACCAATACTAGTATATCGGGAACAAAATGATCCCTACAAATACCGTTCCATTACATTTTCTTTATTGTTACATTATTGGGGATAACAACACTCAGCGTTTATACACACGTCGTACCCATCTACTTCCCAGTGGATTAACCTAATATGGTATATATGTAGCTACCCCTTAATACTAAGGTACACCCATGGTACCCCACTCGCATAGTCTCCCTCGTAATACCCCAGAAAAGTACGCAGTCCCTAATCCTATGCCGGACTGACGTACGGATCTCTATATAACAATGTTATGTGCCGTATATATCTATCATTATTATGCTATGTTAGTGTATGGACTGCCACCATCGATCGAATCAGATTTCATTCTGGAGTAATGCCCTCAAGTCTACGATACATCACCTAGAGCAGTCATGCACGTATCTAGACTGTCCCACGTATGTACTGTAATTGTAGCTCGATGCCTTAATCGCACGTCCTCTAATGTGCACTGAGTTCCATGGCAGGGCGATATAAGAAACACGAAACTCGGTCTGGAGCTTTTCCATATCTATATAGGCCCGTCATTAAGAGCCTCTACAGATATTCCTATGGACTGTTTTCACGGTGGCTATGGCCCCACATAGGCCCCTCCCTTAACTAGTAAAGACTACAAGAGCTAAACGACTACCCTAAAGAAAACAATCTAAACATCCATTTGGCGTCTTCCCTCAACCACCGCACCCCGATAGTGAAGGATGAATGGTCTATTGATTTTAGCTCTAGTCTTTCTGCATCCCACTAGCTGCCAATGACGGGTATCCGGCGATGTACTATCCTTGTTGGTCGTGACCAAGGTTTTAAATCTCAAATATCGGTCACGTTTCATCTCGGTTATTTTATAGACTTAATCTCATATCGGGGGAGATCTCGGACGAGATGAGTCTAACTAGGGAGTTCGTCTCGGATTTCCTTCTTGGGTCTGAAAGTTCATATCAGAACAATCTCGGGGTACATGATATGTTAAAAAATGATATTTTATGCATGCCATTAAAAACATAGCAACTTAAACTGGAATTGCAAAAGTAATTTTATTATTCTTTATTTTGCGAAAGATCATTCATACTCTAAATCGTAACATGCTTAAAACAGAAATGTTGTTAGACATAAAACACTAAAAGGATCCAAAGCATAAAAAATTTAGCATAAATATACCATAACTATATAATTTCATAAGTAACATGTATGTAAAAAAGACGAATATGAAAATCATAAGCATGGTAGAAAATATATGAACATACAATCTGGTAATTTAACATGCAGAATGTAAAATAACAAAAGATTATCATGACTAGATTTGAGTTTTTTAATTATTTTTCTAATTCAGGCACAAATTTAAATTTTAACAAAGAAACTAAGATCTCGGACGATATTCCAATATTCCGTCTCGGTCGATATATCGTTCGATATTGCAATATCTCAGGCGATATATTCGAAAGGAGATTTAGAGTCATATTTTTTGTTTCGTTTCGGAAGGAGCCCAAAACGAGATTTCAAAGGAGATCTCGAGCGATATTTGCGAGATTTGAAATAGTGGTCGTGACCCTTCGCCTCCACGTTGAGGCAACCGCCGATTTACCCTGGTGTCACCGCGTCACAGCATTCTAACTAAATAGCTACTTTTGCAGTCAAAGCCCACCTACCTAGTAGTTACGTGCAGACCCAACCTCTACGAGCACAGCCTAAAACATCTGCCACCATACAGAGGACTACAAAGAGAACCTTATGTACCTCAGGAAGCCGCGTACTTCCCCTTCCAGTCCTTTGGAGCCGTCAGAACAATCAAATGAATGTGCGCTCCCCCTCGTGCCTTATAACACCACGATGATCTACCCCATTGGGTTATTTACCCTCAAATGTGTGGACTAGTCCAAGAGCCTCAATTTAATATGTTGTTAGACCTTATGTCTAATCACACTTTTACACGCTTGCCTTACCTCATCAGGTTTCCACTTAACTTGGCTATTCCCATTCATATTGAATTCGTAATCAAGTTACCAAGTTCCTCTTGCTTATTAGTTTAGTTATATAACTTAACTCATTTAAGTTATTAATAAGCCTACAACATTTTATTCTTTAGATTGTGGTCCAAGGTTTGTGATCCACAATCCCTTTATATTCTTGTTTGGTTACCATAACATGTTCTACTTAGAAGGTTATTATGCATATTAAATTCTATCATTCTACAAGTTATGCTTACCCTAAAAGGTGTCTTTAATTACGTAACTTTATTATTTCTACCGGTTCTGTAAACCACTAGGTGCCTTAATTACATAACCTTATCGGGATAAGTTTATGGGCCTGTATGTAAATATTGCCCACCCCCTCAGATTTACTTAACTCATCCCCTGTTCAACCAATTTTACTTAACTCCAACTTTAGTTTGTATTCACACAATCCCTATGGATTCAACCAGGTTGAGTATTCGAGATTTGTTACCATATTTTCATTTATGGTTACATTATGCTAGACCTCCCACATTAAGCCTGCCATTTGTGGATGCTTGATATGCCAGGAAAGTTCAGACAAACTTGTTCCACAAATTAGGCTTAACCTCGTGGATGAGCACGTCTTGTATTTGTACACTTATAATACCTCTCACATTAGATTCGACACTAGCGGTCGCTGAATATGTCGTCGGTTCCGCCAGACTTCCACCGCAAGTGCAATCTAACCTCGTGTCGTAAGTGTAGTTATAGTTTCTAAATTCTGTAATCTTAGGCATTTCATTATTATTCAATTTTACCTATGTCCTTATAGGTGTTCATGCCCTTTTTCCCCATATTTAATTATATGCCCAATTCATCATGCAAATTATAGATTTTTATACCCCTTTTCAATTCATCTTTTAATTATGCACCATATGCTCGTTTTCCCATGTCATAAATCAAGGCATATATATTATGCCCAAACCCAAATCTACATGTTTTCCAATTTATACCCCAAATCCCTATTCACATATTTCAATACAAGTTATACCCAAATTCATATTCACATATTTTTCCAATGTATGCCAAAAATTCGTATTCACATATGTTCCAATTCATGCCAAAAATCAATATTTACATATATTCCAATTTATGCCCAACTTCATATTTACATATGTTCCAATTTATGCCCCAAACCAATATTTTCACAAGTTCCAATTTACGCCCAATTTCATATTTACATGTGTTCTAATTTATGCCAAATCATATTTTACATATGATCCAATTTATGCCAAATCATATTTTACATATGTTCCAATTTATGTCAAATCATATTTGGCAATGTATGCCTAAATTCATATTCAAATTATCCAACATGATATATGTCCCCAAATCCACATTTGTATATTTTTAAAATTCATGCCCAAATTTATATCTTTCCCAATCATTCCCAATTTCGCACGTTCGCATATTTTAGCGTTAGGCCTAGGCTCGAAGGCAGTCTGGCTACATAAAAATAAAAAGCGAAAAGAGGGAGACAAGAGAATCAAGAACAGGCATAGTAACGAATCAATAATAAACTAATAGAAATAGGCTGTGACGACCCAAACTTCCCCGTGCTTTGAGAACAACACACATCAGAACACAAAACAGAAGAACATTTTTATTGCTGATTACAACAATTACATCAGAGTACAAGAATATAACAGAGTATGAATACATATTACATAAAAGAAATACAATAATATCGGAGATTAAATTATATTAAAATAGCAGCGGAAAAATAATACAAATATACAACTGAAAGGAATAGACGGATACAGAGCTTTCCGAATACCGCTTCAGCTGTAAATCAGGATCCTGTAAATATATCTGCAAAAAGCTACTTGACTGCCCGTGTGGAAAATATGGGCACCCGAGTTTGCCAGTGAAACAAACTACAGGTCAGTCATGGGACTGGTATGAGAAATCTTAACTTAACTTATCTAATAATAAGGCTAATCACAGGGCCACGCCGCTAACGCGGAACGGGTTTACTCCATTGGATTGCCAGTGCATAAAATAAGGTAAATTGTTAAAAAAACGCAATGCTTTTTAGAAAAATGAAACCATTATAAGACCCAAGTCCCATCACACAATGCAACGCAAACCGGAGGATAGGGTTTTACCTTATAATGGTCAAGAGATGCTTGATACGATAAAACGGATTTGATATTAGTGAGTATATGTTTTTTAAAAACCATTTCAATCATAATATATCAATCATAGACGGCATGGGTACCATATATCATGTCGCCATACTAGTTCTACATTCAAAACCACAACGTCGTATTGGAAATTGGATTTCCATCACGAGTCGAGGCTAAGGGCAAGCTCCTCTCCGATTTTAGACACTCTAGCAAATGCCTCAGGATCACACCTATGGGAAACCCTTGGATCTTCAGGGTCGGTCCCTGCCTATCGACAGTGGATTGGTTATGCCTGAACACACGCTTCCCGGTCCCTTTGGACTTATAGTATGACCACTAGTGGCCTATAAAAATCCGAGGCGCCTCAAAATCCATCATCCACATAAGTAAAATGTCAGCCAGTTTAAGCACTGACACTACTCCTAGCTAGAAAGAAACGTGTGCACCCCCTGCAGTCCTAATCCCGTTTTTGACTCATACCTGGTTGTGAGGCTCACAAAGTCACGATATACACAAAGTTATGCCGTAATAGGCTATACTTTGATCATCCCACAAGGCCCTGCTTTTCAACAAAAGCCTTGATCATTTGCATCTTGGAATGCCACATTATCAGACCATACCATATCATTGATTCATCTATCGATATATAACAGGGTGTTAAGCAAGAGAATAAATTCTCCGCCACCAAACAGTTATATATTAAATAGAGATCAACGAATACAATATAAAGGAATACAATGTCAGACACACAATCCATTTATCAGTCCGTTCTAGGTCTGAACGAAACTATATCCGGTAGATCTCCAAATACGTCTGAATGATCACCAATTTTTCGCTCATTTTGGGTGTACGGTCCAATCAAGATATCAATAATCATCCATCCGATATGGAAATTTCTCGGTCTTCAATAACCGTCTTCATAATCGATCTTCAATTGTCGTATAAATTATTCAGAATGGGTTAAACCCAGTCTTTGTGAATAATTTGCGTAATTCAAAATCATGTGCTTTAAAACACAACCAACGCCTCATTCCAATCAAGAGTATTCTTTGATTTTAATTTAAACCAAATTAAGGTTTATTCAACTAGTCGGGATAAACGTCTTACCGAAGTAATCATTAATTAATATCCCATTCCTAACCTATGCGACCCATGGAGTAAACTGGTGGTACTCCATATCTAACACTCAATGTGTTACGGTAAACTTAATTACCATTTTATCGATCAAATCTAATTAAAGATTTAACTACCGCTTGGAGTAAAACTAGTGGTACTCCATTACCATTCATTTCTTGAATTAAGTAAATTTAATTACTTTTATCCTCATTCAATCCAATTAAAGATTCATTAAAACTATATTTAGTTTTAATCTTCAAGAATCATTATTTAATGATTATTTAACTTTCAAGAAATAATCTTTCCTTTAACAGGGTTAAAGAACAAATGTTGCTTAAAAACATCGTTCACAATAAATCCAAAATCGTATTTCAATTTAATATGTTAAATTGAAACTTCTCTTTAGAATATTTCACTAAATCTTAGTTAAAAGATTTATGAATTACCAATCTAAATTTCACTGTCAATCGGGTTTAAAGAACTAATGTCATTTAAAAACATTTTTCGCAATCAACCCAAAAGTCTGTTTCACTTAATTTCAATTATGTTTAATAATTGGAAATCTTATTTAAATCTTAATTAAAATATTTATTCTTTCCCAAATGGGTTTAAGAACAATGTTATTTAAGACACTATTCACGACAAACCCAAATTTTAATCTGACATTAAATATCATGCTTTAAATAGAAATTATATCGATTTATGTTCAATATCAAATTCTGAAAATTAACTATATCGAATTGGGAATAACGATATTAATATCTTCCAAATTCCCACAATAATATCCGTATAATCACAAAATCCAATACTGAAATAATCCGAAGATTATTTCCATTTAAATCCATTCCAATGTATGTACTGGAAATTCTTGGTTTTATTAAAACCACTTTAATCCTTTTATTTATTTTAATTAATTTATTAAAATAAATAAATCACTCATTCTTTTACATTGAAATGTATATCTACATTAAAATGAATCTTTTTCACTCTGTTGAAACAAATTAACTAAAAAAAAAAGTATTCTTTCTAATGTAATCAATCTTAAATAAAAATGAAATCTTTTTAATGTAATCTTCTTAGTTCAACCTTTATTACATTGAAAAATGTAATATTTTCATTTCAATCTTTATTACATTGGAAAATGTAATGTTTTCATTTCAACCTTTATTTTCAATTCAGTCTTTATTACATTGAAAAATATAATATTTTCATTTCAACTTTAATTTCAATTCAGTCTTTATTACATTGAAAAATGTAATATTTTCATTTCAACTTTATTACATTGAAAAATGTAATATTTTCCTTTCAAACTTTATTCTAAAATGTTTATAAATTCGTTTATAAAACAATTCCAACTTTTATTTCAATTTCAAATCTAAATTGAATATTATATCTATTATCATATTAAAATAATATTATTTCCAAAATATTTATTTTGGAAATAGCTCTTTAAAACATGCATTATAAAATGTATAAAATAAATCGATAAACACGTTCGGGTTAAAATGGTGTTGCTATTTAAAACAGATTAAATAGCTCAATCCATTATCTTATTCATTTATGTTTTATATTGGGCCAGACCTCCCACATTAAGCCTACGACTTGTGGATGCTGGATATGCCGATTGGTTCCGGGAAGACTTATCCCACAAGTTGGGCTTAACGTCGTGTCATGGCCCAATTCGTATTTGCGCACTTGGACCTCTCACACTAGGCCCAATATTTATGGCTGCTGGATAAGCCGGGCGGTTCCGGGCAGACTTCCACCACAAATGTGACCTAACCTCGTGTCCAAGTACAATTATAATTTTATAATCATAATTAACTTTTCTAAAACGTACTCTTTGAAAATATCCTTACCATTAAAGAATCTTAATTTTAAATATTCTTTAATTCTAAAATGTCGTGATTCCAAATATCTTCACTTACCTTTCAAATATTTATAAATATTTGAACTTTCCATATTGTTATAACAATTAATAATAATCTTCCCAAAATGTCTTATTTTGAAATCAAATCTATTTATTGCCACATAATGACAAATAAATGTAGTCTTTCCAAAATGTTCAAATTTCGAAATCAAACTTTCTTATCTTAAAATGTGGACTGTAAATATATAACATTTTTAATTGAATCTCCTTAATTATAACTTTTAAAAAATAAAGATATAATCTTTTTAAATCAACGCCAATTAATTCTATTAATTGAGTATAAATTAAAATATTCATTAATTCAAAATTGATAACAATAATATTAATCTTTTCAAGATGCTCAGTTTTGAAACAAATCTTCTTAATTTAACATGTTGACAATTAAAAAGGGTATCTTTTAATTCTAATCTTTTACTGTAACTTTTTACTAATAAAAAAATGTTATCTTTCCAATTCACTCTTTTTATTGTAACTTTGATAATACATACCTTCCCATTTGAAAACATGGAAACCATCCTTTGGTTCTTTTAATTGAATACTGGATTATAATATTTTTTAACTCAAAATTGGAATGAGACTCTCACAATTTCAATGTAATTTAATTACACGGATTTCAGACATTACACTTATTCCATAATAATGTTAACCATTCACATAACAGCTAAAGTGCAATTTACACTAAACACAAGGGTGATGTGTAATCAAATATCAACCCAAGACCCGTGTGGGGTTTCAACCAACACATAATTTTGTGCACTTGGGCGAGGTGTAAAATAATCATCCCAATCAACATCAACAAGTCAGGTAACTTGTCAATGGCAATGTAACATCATTTTAAATTATCATAAATAATAAATCATTAGTTTAACCTGTTGAATATTTTCAATTTCAAACATAACATGACATGACATCCAAATCCACAATCCGTTCAACAAACAATTACTTCCATCACCAATAATTTATTTACATTTAGTTATAAAAATAAATAACTATTCGAAAATTGAGTGAGCAAAAGAGTTCTCACCTTTGCCGGCTTTAAATGACGGTTCAGGCCCAATTTTGGCCCAAGATCCAACATGCTCCAAATTGGGTGTAGTTAGTGTCGTTGCGAAGCTCTCGACTCGTTGATCGCAGCAAATCCTGTTTTGCGCGATTTCGAGTTCGTATCACAAAATTATAAAATTTCGAAGTTTGTAATAATTAAATAATTAATTAAATTATGATAATTACCCAAATTTTCAGCTTGCTCAGAATTGGACAAAATTACTGCTCGCTCGAAGCTCTTGACATAACGATCTCAATGGATTCAGTTTCATGCAATTTCGATAACGTGACAAAAAGTTATGCACTTGCGAAGTTAACAAATCGATTTAAATAATATTTAAATTTGTAAAAATTACCCAAAATTTCAACTTCCTCCAAATTGGACAAATTTTGTGTCCGCGCGAAGCTCTCGTCGCCACGATCGCAGCAGACCTGAAATCGTCAAATTTCGATCTCGTATGTAAAAGATATTGCATTACGAACATTGAATATAAAATTAAATAAATGTTTCGCGTTTAAGCCCTTAACCTTTTTTTTTCAAACAACACCCTGAATTTAAAATGCTCGCCACGGCCAAACCGTAAGTCGTAATTGCATGAATTCAGTGCCATTCTCTCTGGCTTCTCCCCCTCTTTCCAAGCCTGGTGGTCCCCCCTCCAGTTTGCCACGTGGGGCCCACGATCTGCAGTTGAACGGAAAAGTGCAGTTTCCATTCATCTCACTGTTGCGGCCGCCTCGGTACTCCAAATGCCACCAATTTTTGTCAGTAGCTAGATCACGACCTCCGAACAACTTCTGTTTGGGTCACTTCGCCTGAAAATGCACGGATCGACGGGAATTGCTCATCTTTGCGATTGTCCTGTTTTCAGCACCCCTCTAGTAAAATTGACATTCCGGCCAACTCCGGCCACCTGAGACCATGCCACCACCGCCAAAAGAACCGTATGCTTCTCCTCTACCACTGCCTGAAGTCGCTCGACCTATCTCTATTCGTGGGGCCCGCAGCGAACAAATAACCGAAATCAGCTTTTTGTCTTTTAAGCTAGATTCCGGCGAATCCGTGCGACGATAGGTCTTAAATTTTTCGTGGTAGATAGAGGATAAGAAGGTGAACAAAACCTAGAAAGGATTTCATCTAATTTTGTTCTGATAGAGAGATATAAATTATTTTATTTTAAGGGGCTAATTTGCAAAATAAATTTTAGAGGAGAGAGCCACCATGGAATAGAGGAAGAAGAAGGTGGCTATCTTTTATCTTAGGGTTCAGCTAATGACAGCACTTATGATATTTTATATGGGTTAATAATTAAATTAGGCCCACTACCCTTATTTTAACCTTTTATATATTTTATCTTCTTCAAATTTTGTTTGTTTTCTTAGTTTAAAAATCCGTGTTAACACCTGCGATTTACATTTTTTTAATGAAAATTGAAACATAATTATTTCTTGACATTACGAATCCATAGAAACTGGTTTCGATGAATTCCGAGTCCGTTTGAATAAATAGCGAATTTTTAAAGTCTGAAAATTGACTGTTTTTCACTGTAAAATTTATTACGACCACATATTAGCTTCAAAAATTATGAAATTTGGAATCTAACAATAATTTAATATTCCTAATCCATAGAAAGTGGTTTCATTGAATTCGGAGGTCGTTTGCAAAATTCCCATTTTTAAGGCGTATATATTTAAATTAAAAATACAAATAAATATGAATAATTTCCGAAACTCAAAATATATAAGTGTTTATACTTTTTCAATGCAGAAACATCATTTAAAACTCAATGGAAGTTGTTTCGAGTCCCAATTCATTCGTATGTAAAAAGTAGCGTTTTGGGTCCTATATATTATATATATAAATTCCACAGCCTTTTTTTTTTTGAGATTTTGAATTGGACATAACTTTTGATTCCCGCTATGAAATTTCAATTTTTCGGATTCGTTGGAAAGATATTTTTAAATAGATTCTAATATTTTTGGTTTCGCTAAAATTCGATTTATTTTGCATCCTGTACAGTCAGTCAAAGTTAAAATTCAAATTTTAAAACTATCGCGCTATTTCTAACTCCTTTTATAATTTAGATAAAATTTATTTGTTTTAACTTCGATTAAAATAAATTTATAGTAGTTATTATATAAAATAAATTATTTCAAATATCAAAAACCCATTAAAATAATTAAAATAAATTTTTTAAATTCGGCCCAAAATTCCGGGTCGTTACAATCTCCCCCACTTAAAATCTTTTCGTCCTTGAAAAGGAACGAAGCTAAAAGTCGTTTAATTCACCAACTCAACTTTCAATTCTAATCGATTTCCTATTCAGTTCAATATTAAATTTGATTTAACTAAATTTATCATTCTATTATATAGTGGTTAACTTAATTATCATTCCAATATTTTATTAGTTAACCTGATAATCAAACATCACAACCAGCAATCAATTAGGTGATTAACTTTTCAAACATATGTAATTTTTATATATAATCAAAAATCATGCTTTTACTGCAAATCACAACAATAGACCCTATCTAGTTTTGGTTCTCACACCAATCAATGGAAATATATAGATATAACACTTTCGAAACTCGAACATAAACTCTGATGATGATGCATCAATCATCAGAATTATCCCCGGGCGACTAGAGTGTGATTCTATATCTACCCAGCATATTAAAACTTCGAATATCTGTTAATTACTCGTATATTCGAAATCTTTATATACTCGATTGTCCAAATTAAAAAACAATAATATACTCAAATATGCATACTAAGATAAAAATTTCTAAACTAAATTTGTTTTCATTTTTATTTTAAAGAAAATAATACTCTTCACACTCGTTCTAGGATGCTACTGATCCCATCTCTAACGAGTCATTCTTATTGGATATTACTAATCCAATCTCTGATGAATTCTTTCGCTCGGTTCTAAAGTGTCCTGTTCTCGAGCTCTGTAAACCAAAGCTATGATACCAAATGTGACGACCCAAACTTCCCTGTAAAGGAAAGACGGATTGCTTTGAGAACAACACACATCAGAACACAAAACAGAAGAGCATTTTTATTGCTGATTACAACAATTACATCAGAGTACAAGAATATAACAGAGTATGAATACTAATTACATAACAGAAATACAATAATATCAGAGATTAAATTATATTAAAATAGCAACGGAAAAATAATACAAATATACAACTGAAAGGAATACACGGATACAGAGCTTTCCGAATACCGCTTCAGCTGTAAATCAGGATCCTGTAAATATATCTGCAAAAAGCTACTCGACTGCCCGTGTGGAAAATATGGGCACCCGAGTTTGCCAGTGAAACAAACTACAGGTCAGTCATGGGACTGGTATGAGAAATCTTAACTTAACTTATCTAATAATAAGGCTAATCACAGGGCCACGCCGCTAACGCGGAACGGGTTTACTCCATTGGATTGCCAGTGCATAAAATAAGGTAAATCGTTAAAAAAAATGCAATGCTTTTTAGAAAAATGAAACCATTATAAGACCCAAGTCCCATCACACAATGCAACGCAAACCGGAGGATAGGGTTTTACCTTACAATGGTCAAGAGATGCTTGATACGATAAAACGGATTTGATATTAGTGAGTGTATGTTTTTTAAAAACCATTTCAATCATAATATATCAATAATAGATGGCATAGGTACCATATATCATGTCGCCATACTAGTTCTACATTCAAAACCACAAGGTCGTATTGGAAATTGGATTTCCATCATGAGTCGAGGCTAGGGGCAAGCTCCTCTCCGATTCGAGACACTCTAGCAAATCCCTCAGGATCACACCTATGGGAAACCCTTGGATCTTCAGGGTCGGTCGCTGCCTATCGGCAGTGGATTGGTTATGCCTGAACACACGCTTCCCGGTCCCTTTGGACCTATAGTATGACCACTAACGGTCTATAAAAATCCGAGGCGCCTCAAAATCCATCATCCACATAAGTAAAATGTCAGCCAGTTTAAGCACTGACACTACTTCTAGCTAGAAAGAAACGTGTACACTCCCTGCAGTCCTAATCCCATTTTTGACTCATACCGGGGTGTGAGGCTCACAAAGTCACGATATACACAAAGTTATGCCGTAATAGGCTATACTTTGATCATCCCACAAGGACCTGCTTTTCAACAAAAGCCTTGATCATCTGCATCTTGGCATGCCACATTATCAGACCATACCATATCATTGATTCATTTATCGATATATAACAGGGTGTTAAGCAAGAGAATAAATTCTCCGCCACCAAACAGCTATATATTAAATAGAGATCAATGAATACAATATAAAGGAATACAATGTCAGACACACAATCCATTTATCACTCCGTTCTGGGTCTGAATGAAACCATATCCGGTAGATCTCCAAATACGTCTGAATGATCACCAATTTTTCCCACATTTTGGGTGTACGGTCCAATCAAGATATCAATAATCATCCATTCGAAATGGAAATTTCCCGGTCTTCAATAACCTCTTCATAATCGATCTTCAATCGTTGTATGAATTATTCAGAATGGGTTAAACCCGATCTTTCTGAATAATTTGCGTAATTTAAACTCATGCGCTTTAAAACACAACCAACGCCTCATTCCAATTAGGAGTATTCTTTGATTTTAATTTAAACCAAATTAAGGTTTATTCAACTAGTCAGGATTAACATATTACCGAAGTAATCATTAATTAGTATCCCATTCCCAACCTACACAACCCATGGAGTAAACTGGTGGTACTCCATATCTAACACCCAATGTGTTACGGTAAACTTAATTACTGTTTTATCGATCAAATCTAATTAAAGATTTAACTACCGCTTGGAGTAAAACTAGTGGTACTCCATTATCGTTCATTTCTTGAATTAAGTAAATTTAATTACTTTTATCCTCATTCAATCCAATTAAAGATTCATTAAAACTATATTTAGTTTTAATCATCAAGAATCATTATTTAATGATTATTTAACTTTCAAGAAATAATCTTTCCTTTAACTGGGTTAAATAACAAATGTTGCTTAAAAACATCGTTCACAATAAACCCAAAATCGTATTTCAATTTAATATGCTAAATTGAAACTTCTCTTTAGAATATTTCACTAAATCTTAGTTAAAAGATTTATGAATTACCAATCTAAATTTCACTGTCAATCGGGTTTAAAGAACTAATGTCATTTAAAAACATTGATCGCAGTCAACCCAAAAGTCAGTTTCACTTAATTTCAATTATGTTTAATAATTGGAAATCTTATTTGAATCTTAATTAAAAGATTTATTCTTTCCCAAATAGGTTTAAGAACAGTGTTATTTAGGACACTATTCACGACAAACCCAAATTTTAATCTGACATTAAATATCATGCTTTGAATAGAAATTATATCGATTTATGTTCAATATCAAATTCTGAAAATTAACGTATATCAAATTGGGAATAAGGATATTAATATCTTCCAAATTCCCACAATAATATCCGTATAATCACAAAATCCAATACTAAAATAATTCGAAGATTATTTCCATTTAAATCCATTCCAATGTATGTACTGGAAAATCTTGGTTTTATTAAAACCACTTTAATCCTTTTATTTATTTTAATTAATTTATTAAAATAAATAAATCACTCATTCTTTTACATTGAAATGTATATCTACATTAAAATGAATCTTTTTCATTCTTTTGAAACAAATTAACTAAAAAAAAAGTATTCTTTCTAATGTAATCAATCTTATATAAAAATGAAATCTTTTTAATGTAATCTTCTTAGTTCAACCTTTATTACATTGAAAAATGTAATATTTTCATTTCAATCTTTATTACATTGGAAAATGTAATGGTTTCATTTCAAACTTTATTACATTGGAAAATGTAGTGGTTTCATTTCAAACTTTATTTTCAATTCAATGTTTAGTACATTGAAAATAATAATATTTTCATTTTAACTTTATTTTCAATTCAGTCTTTCTTACATTGAAAAATGTAATATTTTCATTTCAACTTTATTACATTGGAAAATGTAATATTTTCCTTTCAAATTTTATTCTAAAATGTTTATAAATTCGTTTATAAAACAATTCCAACTTTTATTTCAATTTTAAATCCAAATTGAATATTATATCTATTATCATATTAAAATAATATTATTTCCAACATATTTATTTTGGAAATAGCTCTTTAAAACATGCATTATAAAATGTATAAAATAAATCGATAAACACGTTCGGGTTAAAATGGTGTTGCTATTTAAAATAGATTAAATAGCTCAATCCATTATCTTATTCATTTATATTTTACACTGGGCCAGACCTCCCACATTAAGCCTACGACTTGTGGATGCTGGATATGCTGGTTGGTTCCGGGCAGACTTATCCCACAAGTTGGGCTTAACCTCATGTCATGACCCAATTCGTATTTGCGCACTTGGACCGCTCACATTAAGCCCAACATTTGTGGCTGTTGGATAAGCTGGGCGATTCCGGGCAGACTTCCACCACAAATGTGACCTAACCTCGTGTCCAAGTACAATTATAATTTTATAATTATAATAAACTTTTCTAAAACGTACTCTTTGAAAATATCCTTTCCATTAAAGAATCTTAATTTTAAATATTCTTTAATTCTAAAATGTCGTGATTCCAAACATCTTCACTTACCTTTCAAATCTTTATAAATATTTGAACTTTCCATATTGTTATAACAATTAATAATAATCTTCCCAAAATGTCTTATTTTGAAATCAAATCTATTTATTGCCACATAATGACAAATAAATGTAATCTTTCCAAAACGTTCAAATTTTGAAATCAAACTTTCTTATCTTAAAATGTGGACAGTAAATATATAATCTTTTTAATTGAATCTCCTTTATTATATCTTTTAAACAATAAAGATATAATTTTTTTAAATCAATGCCAATTAATTCTATTAATTGAGTATAAATTAAAATATTCATTAATTCAAAATTGATAACAATAATATTAATCTTTTCAAGATGCTCAGTTTTGAAACAAATCTTCTTAATTTAACATGTTGACAATAAAAAAGGGTATCTTTTAATTCTAATCTTTTATTGTAACTTTTTACTAATAAAAAAATTGTTTTCTTTTCAATTCACTCTTTTTATTGTAACTTTGACAATACATACCTTCCCATTTGAAAACATGGAAACCATCCTTTGGTTCTTTTAATTGAATACTGGATTATAATATTTTTTTTTTAACTCAAAATTGGAATGAGACTCACACAATTTCCATGTAATTTAATTACACAGATTTCAAACATTGCACTTATTCTATAATAATGTCAACCATTCACATAACAGCCAAAGTGCAATTTACACTAAACACAAGGGTGATGTGTAGTCAAATATCAACCCAAGACCCGTGTGGGGTTTCAGCCAACACATAATTTTGTGCACTTGGGCAAGGTGTAAAATAATCGTCCCAATCAACATCAACAAGTCAGGTAACTTGTCAATGGCAGTGTAACATCATTTTAAATTATCATAAATAATAAATCATTAGTTTAACCTGTTGAATATTTTCAATTTCAAACATAACATGACATGATATCCAAATCCACAATCCGTTCAACAAACAATTACTTCCATCACCAACAATTTATTTACATTTAGTTATAAAAATAAATAACTATTCGAAAATTGAGTGAGCAAAAAAGTTATCACCTTTGCCGGCTTTAAATGACAGTTCGGGCCAATTTTGGCCCAAGATCCAACATGCTCCAAATTGGGCGTAGTTAGTGTCATTGCGAAGCTCTCGACTCGCTGATCGCAGCAAATCCTGTTTCGCGCGATATCGAGTTCGTATCACAAAGTTATCAATTTTTGAAGTTTGTAATAATTAAATAATTAATTTAAATTATGAAAATTACCCAAATTTTCAACTTGCTCAGAATTGGACAAAATTACTGCTCGCTCGAAGCTCTTGACATAACGATCTCAACGGATTCAGTTTCATGCAATTTCGATAACATGTCAAAAAGTTATGCACTTGCGAAGTTAACAAATCGATTTAAATAATATTTAAATTTGTAAAAATTACCCAAAATTTCAACTTCCTCCAAATTGGACAAATTTTGTGTCCACGCGAAGCTCTCGTCACCACGATCGCAGCAGACCTGAAATCGTCAAATTTCGATCTTGTATGTAAAAGATATTGCATTACGAACATTGAATATAAAATTAAATAAATGTTTCGCGTTTAAGCCCTTAACCTTTTTTTTCAAACAGCCCCCTGAACTTAAAATGCTCTCCACGGCCAAACCGTAAGTCGAAATTGCATGAAACCAGCGCCATTCTCTCCGGCTTCTCCCCCTCTTTCCAGGCCTGGTGGTCCCCCCTCCAGTTCGCCACGTGGGGCCCACGATCTGCAGTTGAACGGAAAAGTGCAGTTTCCGTTCATCTCAGTCCTGCGGCCGCCTCGATACTCCAAATGCCACCAATTTTTGTCAGTAGCTAGATCTCGACCTCCCGAACAACTTCTGTTTGGGTCACTTCGCCTGAAAATGCATGGATCGACGGGAAATTGCTCATCTTTGCGACTGTTCTGTTTTCAGCACCCCTCCAGTAAAATTGACATTCCAGCCAACTACGGCCACCTGAGACCATGCCACCACCGCCAAAAGAACCGTATGCTACCCCTCTACCACTGCCTGAAGTCGCTCGACCTATCTCCCTTCGTGGGGCCCGCAGCGAACAAATAACAGAAATCAACTTTCTGCCTTTTAAGCTAGATTCCGGCGAATCTGTACGACAATAGGTCTTAAATTTTTCGTGGTAGATGGAGGATAAGAAGATGAACAAAAACCAGAAAGGGTTTAGTCTGATTTTGTTCTGATTGAGAGATATAAATTATTTTGTTTTCAGGGGCTAATTTGCAAAATAAATTTTAGAGGAGAGAGCTGCCACAGAATAGAGGAAGAAGAAGGTGGCTGTGTTTTGTCTTAGGGTTCAGCTAATGACAGCACTTATGATATTTTATATGGGTTAATAATTAAATTAGGCCCACTACCCTTATTTTAACCTCTTATATATTTTATCTTCTTCAAATTTTGTCTGTTTTCTTAGTTTAAAAATCCGTGTTAACACCTGCGATTTACATTTTTTTTTATGAAAATTGAAACATAATTATTTCTTGACATTACGAATCCATTGAAACTGGTTTCGATGAATTCCGAGTCCGTTTGAATAAATAGCGAATTTTTAAAGTCTGAAAATTGACTGTTTTTCACTGTAAAATTTATTACGACCACATATTAGCTTCAAAAATTATGAAATTTGGAATCTAACAATAATTTAATATTCCGAATCCATAGAAAGTGGTTTCATTGAATTCAGAGGTCATTTGCAAAATTCCCATTTTTAAGGCTTATATATTTAAATTAAAAATACAAATAAATATGAATAATTTCCGAAACTCGAAATATATAAGTGTTTATACTTTTTCAATGCAGAAACATCATTTTAAACTCAATGGAAGTTGTTTCGAGTCCCAATTCATTCGTATGTAAAAAGTAGCGTTTTGGGTCCTATATATTATATATATAAATTCCACAGCCTTTTTTTTTGAGATTTTGAATTGGACATAACTTTTGATTCCCGCTATGAAATTTCAATTTTTCAGATTCGTTGGAAAGATATTTTTAAATAGATTCTAATATTTTTGGTTTCGCTAAAATTCGATTTATTTTGCATCCTGTACAGTCAGACAAAGTTAAAATTCAAATTTTAAAACTACCGCGCTATTTCTAACTCCTTTTATAATTTAAATAAAATTTATTCATTTTAACTTCGATTAAAATAAATTTATAGTCGTTATTATATAAAATAAATTATTTCAAATATTAAAAACCCATTAAAATAATTAAAATAAAATTTTTAAATTCGGCCCAAAATTCCGGGTCGTTACATAGGCATAAAAACTGAATGGGCATATTATGACAAGATTTGACATGGTGACGATATGAACATATAAAGGTAGATCTGATAATTATGTCATAACAAAACTTGTTTAGGCATAGATCCAATATCCAATTTTTATATACATTTTATGATTACGAATTAAATATTTAGATCTAAAAATAACTTGAACTCATAATGAATAGATATAAGGAAATGAATCCAAATTACTGCGAAGAAAAAGTTGGATTTGTTGTAGCATTCGTTGAATTTTTATAATCTTTGCTGAATTGGATTTAGAGAAGAAAAGACCATTCAATCTATGTTGCAGCAGAGCTCCGTCATTGCCACCATTTTTCTTAGATGAATAAAAGCCTAGGTTTAAGGTTTTATTTATAGGCGTTTAGCAATGTATTTAGACCAGAAAACAATTCACGTTCACTGAATGCTTCTTTATTTGCGCGCAATCCTTTATTTAAATCATGTTTATTCGCATTCACCTCTTATGCGTATATAAAACCTTTCTATTTAATGCATCGCATTTGTTCAACTTTTTATCGCCATGTATATATATACATATATATACACATCTCTTCTTATTTTATTGCAATTAAATCCATTAATTGATTACTCGTTATACTTTCTTTAATTTATTCTTCTCTTTTTATATATATATCATTTTTAATTTGAATTGCATGTTTATGCATGTGCTATCATTATCATTAATTTATTAATTATCTTCCTCTTTTTATTCTGCATGCACTGATATGTTACTTTATCTAACACATTACATTCAAATTATTGCATGCATTTATTAATTCATTTTTATTAATACATTTTATCTTTCTACTCTATGCTTGTATTGCATACATTTCAATTAATTCGTTGACTTTTCTCTTTCTAAACCTTGTTTATGCATGCCTTTCTTTAACTACAATCAATTATATTAATATTATTCATTCCTATGCATGCAATCAATTTTAACATTAATGTATCAAATGTACATTCTCATTAATATCCTTATGTAACTTTGCATTGCAAATAGTTCATGCAACTTTATTCCTATGCATGCATTATTTTTCTTTTTACTTCTCTCTTCAATGTTCGTGTAACACCCCACGTCCATTAATGTCACTCACAAAGGGAATGCATTAACTTCCATGGAGGTTTTAAGTGAATATAGAACAGTAAAATTACAACAAGACAGATATAAAATAGTACTTGGAAATTCAAAAAACTTTATTTCATTGTAGCAGAAATCAAAACATGTTTGATTACATCATAACACCATATTCAATGTCAAGTACAATATCTATCTTGATAAAACAAGTACATAATCCCATTACATGAATAGCCATTAAAAAGAAAGATAACAAGCTGGACTTTACTTCAGCAGTCCAAGCTTTCCAGAAGATAAGCGATCCAACTAGACTCCACTAGAACTTGGCCCAACCTGCGGACCCGAAGGGAGAGAAAGGATGGAAAAGAGGGGGTCAGACATAAAGTCTGGTGAATATGATAATTCTACAATACTATTACCAAAATAACTGGACTAAGGCATAAGCTGGAAAACAAGAAAATGTCTATGAAGAGCAGATTAAGGACATAGACAATCGCTAAAGGCAACGTCATAGGCGCTCCTAAATACTAAAGGATAAACACTATACTGCACCACACCAGTCACCCTAAAGATTCATCCCACTTAGCTTCACTTAGAAACTTTCCCAATGGCTTTACGTACCCCTAGCTGACTACATAGGTGCCGCCTGCCCCTATCTCCACTAGGTGTACCCTACTTCCCATTATTCGATCGGCTCCCTAACTCGTAGATACCCGTGCTAGCCCCACAGTGGGGTGTATCACTCCCCTAAAGTGGCAACCTGATACAACGGACATGCACGGCTTATACCTACACGATGCAACAACGTCTTACCTACCAGCCCGGGTCCACACACGCATATGAAACCCGTTGGACTTGCGTTGCCACCGCTCCCTGTTTTGGCCTCTTATAGTCAAACCCAGTATGCGTGTCCCGTCCTCGACTTCGGTCGAGCCCACAAAGATACGTTTTGGGATACTGGTTGAAATGGGCCCCCACTATTTACCACAAGCATTCCACCTAAGCTTGTCCCCATTAGTCCATCCCACTTAGTCATGTTCATTTACATGTGTGTTTGGTTAAGTCTAATCGTATTTCAAATGCCTCTAAAGGCAACCACCAGATTCCTCATGCCACCCAAGGCACCTACTTAACCCCCATGTCCCACCTTACATGATTATTTGGTTAAGTATTTCTTAGTTCATTAAGGCCATAACCTCATAAAGACCTCTCACATTAGACTGGCATTTATGGCAGCTGGATTTGCCGGGCGGGTCCGGGCAGTCTTACACCATAAAAGAGTCTAACCTCGTGTCTTTACAACTGTTATGCTTTAGTTTGGGCCTAGGACCTCTCACATTGAGCCGACATTTGTGACTACTGGATTTGCCGGGCGGGTCCGGGCAGGTTTACATCACAAACGGGTCCAACCTCGTGTCCTAAGCATTGATTATTAATAATAATCCACTTTCCCCCAATTTTAATAATTCCCTACTTGAATTATTAATTACTTCCAATTTTTAACAATGTCCATAATTGACTCAATTATGGACATCCATTCATGGTATGCAAAATCTTACAAAATTGCACCCAATTTATTAATTCCTAATATTACCCCTACCCCACGTTTGAACGTTTATTCGCAAAATAGATGTTAGACTCGAATAGCCTAACTCATAGCATAAAAGAGATTATCATAATAACAACATGTATATGTGACCAAATGAATCATAATAAGGGGTGAAACTTGCATATGTCCAACTTGCATAGATTATACATGTCATGGACCTAAAGGTGTCAACTTGTTCAAAATTCACCTAATATAATCTCAATCAATTTTCATAAACTTACATATGAACATGTGTGAATCAACATCATCTAATTTTTTAACAACATGGTTTTATATGGGTACACCTAACTCAATAGGCAAATTCCCATAATCAAGTTTTATTTAATTATAGTTTCAAGTTTATGGGTACACCTAACCTAATAGGCAAATTCCCATAAACAAGATCCATTTAAATTAAGAAAAAAAAAACATAACTTTAAGCATGATCCAACAACATCATGATTTTTCAACATAATATAGCATGATTTATAACATGGCATAGTATGATAGTATAACATAACTTGACATGATTCTCAACATAGCACGACATAGCATAAGAGAATTTACAACATAGCATGACATAGCATATATAATTTACATCATACGACAACATAATAACATAATAAGAGATCCACAATATATAGAATTTACAATTACAAATCACATCACTTTCTTGTGATCCATTCATAACTGAGTCAAATTAGTTTGTAATAGTCTTGTGAGAATCATCATACTCACCAACAAAAGAAAAGAATTAGAGAAAGAGAGATCTTTTGATTTGATTTGTGTAGATTTAGTTGTAGATGATTAGGCTTCCTCTTCTTAGTTTGTGACGGCTATGCTGAACTCCATGGCAGCAACATGACGGTAGCTTCTCTAATTTTACAAGTGATTTAGGTCTAGGGTCTACCCACTTATTTATAGATTTTAGAATTCATTTAGGCCATTAGATTTAACCTAGAAATAACCGCAGCCGTTCAGACAAGATGGGGTTTATCTTGTTGACTCAGCAATGAGTCAGAAGTGACTCAGCAAACACTCAGCATATTAATAAACTTCTATTCATGTCATAAATATATATATTTTCTACAATGTACATATTAGATACATCCCCCTTTACTTATTATTGTTTTTATATACATATTAGATACATCCCCTCTCTCACACACTTATTAATATTTTTATATTCATATTAAATACATCCCCTCTCTTACACACTTATTAATATTTTAGCAACTTTAGTGTTAATAGAAAATTCGGGGTGTTACATTCTCCCCTCCTTTTAGGATTTCGTCCCCGAAATCTTCAAGTCTGGAAGAATGTATATCCTACCATCCAAACGTCCATCTACTCATCCATCATACACAGGCATCCATTGTCCTTAAAAGACTTCTAATGCTTTATGATCATATGCAAGTGTGTGTACATGTCCTTACCTAATGCGAAATCAGGCGGTCTACTGATTCAGTTGACCTCCTTAATGCAAATTATGTAAGTGTCATGAATCCATTATGTATGCAAAAGATCCTAATTGCTTACATACTACTTCTATATGCGTGCACACCCATTCAACCGAATGCAGCATCCATATGATGGTACAACCATTATACATCCATTATACTAAATACATCCATATATATGCAGTATGCAATATGAAGTGACTGAGCCGATCTAGTGCCTAAAGTGTGTGTATATATGCATCCACGAGCAACCACTAGCAAACACTTGCATCCATTTTGCATCCATCATACATAACATGTCTCAAACACATGTTTCAACCATAGGATTATCCTAACTAAAGGTCAAAGATACTAATGAGAGGACATACTAAAGATAAGATAAGATAAGCTAAGCGATAAAGGAGAAATTAAAAGATATACCCTCAAAAAGAAAAGGGTACAACGAACGCATCTTCTCTTCTGTCTCCCAAGTTGCGTTGCTCTCATCATCTCCCCATTGCACTTTAACCAGTCTGACCTCTCGATTCCTCAACTTTTTGATCTCCGACCCAAGAATGCATGTAGGAGCTCGTCTAATTGTTGCATCACGCTCTATTTCCACCTCTTTAAGCAAGCTCGGCTCTACCACCTCCGCGGTCTTGTGCAAACACTTCCTCAAATGTGATACATGGAATACGTCGTGTACTCCACTAAGTTTCTCAGGCAACTCCACCCTATATGCCATCTTCCCAATCCTGTTTTTTTTACAGGAAACGGCTCTACAAACCTTGGTGCTAATTTCCCCACGGACCCAAAGCGAACAACATTTTGTAACGGAGATACTTTGATAAAAACCATGTCCCCAATGTCAAACTCAAGATCTGTCCTCCTCTTATCAGCATACGATTTTTGCCTATCTTGTGCTGCTTTCATCCTCCTTAGAATCAACTCAATCTTCTCTGAGGTTTCCCTAACCATATCGGGCCCAAGTAGGATTTTATCGGTAGATTCCCACCAACATGTAGGCGAACGGCAAGGCCTTCCATAAAGAGCTTCGAAAGGTGCCATGCCAATACTAGACTGAAAGCTATTGTTATATGCGAATTCTACTAACGGAAGGTGCTCTTCCCATGTACCCCCAAAGTCTAGGATACAAAGCCTTAAAAGATCCTCTAGAATGCGATTCACCCTCTCGGTCTGGCCGTCTGTCTGAGGATGATATGCGGTGCTCAAATATAGCTGAGTCCCTACCGCCTCTTGTAAACTCTTCCAAAATTCGCTAGTAAAGATGGGGTCACGGTCGCTTACTATACTAGAAGGAATACCGTGCAAACGAACTATCTCCTTAATGTATACAGAAGCCAACCACGGAGCAGTCCTCTTACTTTTCACGGGAATAAAATGGGCGCTTTTAGTAAGTCTATCTACTATAACCCAAATCCCCGTGTTACCCTTCCTTGATCTTGGTAATCCATCCACAAAATCCATTGAGATGCTTTCCCATTTCCATAGTGGAACTTCTAATGGGTGAAGCAACCCACCGGGTTTCTTTTGTTCTGCTTTAACTCGTTGGCACACCAAGCATCTAGCGACGTACTCGGCCACATCCTTTTTCATACCGGCCCAAAAGAAAACCCGCTTCATATCTTTGTACATCTTATCCCCGCCGGGATGAATGGTCATTTTTGAGCGATGAGCATCATCAAGAATGGCCTTCCTTAAGTCTTCGTCTTGTGGTACACAAAGTCTATTATCCCTTCGTAACCAACCCTTATCGTCTAGGGTATACCTACGAAGATGGCTTGACGACTCCCCCCCTTTGAGCTTTTCTACTATCTCAACCAACTGTGGGTCGTCTCACTGTGCCTCACCAACCCGTCCTAGAAGTGTAGGTCTAACCTCCAAGGATGCTAACAGACCGGGTACTAAGTCAACGGAGGGTCTAAAGTCAAACATAGAGATGAATTCTAAGCTTTGTCGTTCAACAAACAACGGACTCAAGGACAACATTTTCCTACTTAAGGCGTCTGCCACCACGTTACCCTTGCCCGGGGTATATGCTATTTCAAAATCGTAGGAGGCTAAGAATTCCATCCACCATTGCTGCCTTAAATTCAAATCCTTCTGGGAGAATAAGTATTTTAATGATTTGTGGTCAGTGAACAGTTCGAATTTCTCACCAAGAAGATAGTGACGCCAAGACTTAAGCGCGAAAACAATTGCGGCTAGCTCTAAGTCATGCGTGGGGTAATTCTTTTCATGAACCCTCAACTGCCTTCCACCATAGGCTATTACTCTTCCCTCTTGCATGAGGACCGCGCCAAGTCCCGTCCCACAAGCATCAGTATAGATGGTAAACGGTTTATTCCCGTCTGGCAGCACTAAGACTGGGGCTGAAGTTAAGGCTCTCTTTAAACGTTGGAACGCATCATCACAATCTTTGTCCCACGTAAAAACCAGGTTCTTCTTCGTTAACCGTGTTAATGGAGCTGATATTTTTGCGAAGTCTTTGATAAACTTCCTATAATAGCCAGCCAACCCCAAGAAACTTCTTACTTCGGTTGCATTTTTAGGGACCTTCCAATCTTGGATGGCCACCACCTTTGCGGGATCCACTGCTATCCCTTCTTTGGAAACCACGTGCCCTAAGAACCGTACTTCCTTCCTCCAGAAGTGACACTTAGAAAATTTTTCCTTAAGGTTATGCGCTCGAAGGGTTTCCAACACTTCCCTAAGATGTAGGGAGTGCTCTTCTTTATTCTTAGAAAAGACTAAGATGTCATCCACAAAGACTACCACGAATTTGTTAAGGTATTCCCTAAACACCCTACTCATCAAATCAACAAAATATGCAGGGGCGTTTGTCAAACCAAAGGGCATCACTAGCCATTCATAGAATCCGTCAGGAGTCCTAAAAGCAGTCTTATCTATACTATCCTCAGCCACTCTCAGTTGATGAAAGCCAGTGGCTAAGTCCAACTGCGAAAACACTGAGGCGCCAACTAACTGATCAAAGAGATCGTCAATCCTCGGCAGTGGGTGTCGGTTCTTTTTAGTAAGCTTGTTTAGTTCTCTATAGTCCATACAAAGTCTAAGAGACCCATCTGCCTTTGTGGCAAAAACTACTGGAGCACCCCACTCCGATATACTACGTCTTATGAACCCCTTCTCAAGCAACTCCTTTACTTGCTTATTGAGTTCCCTCCTTTCACGAGGAGCCATGTGGCGCACTGGCAAAGATACGGGTTTAGCATTATCCACAAGATAAATTCGAAAGTCTATCTCCTGCTTTGGAGGTAAGCCCTTCACCTCCTCAAACACATCCGGATATTCCCGGACCAATTCTACCGATCGCAGGTTCTTTACAGACGCGTCAAGCGATTCAAGATAACTTAGCATAACGGAATTTATGGGATTACAAAAGATGTCGAGAGCATTACCAGGGCGAGTCACAAGCCTAACTACTCTCCTTTCACAATCAAGAATGGCCCTATTTCTAGACAACCAATCCATTCCTAAAATTAGCCCATAGCCCGTGAAGCCCAATACATAAGCATCACATCTAAATTCAACGCTAAGTATAGAGATTTTCAAATCCAAACATATCATGGTCAAATGAACCGAACCCCCAATTGGATTTGAAACGAACAAGGGATCCTCTACTAAACTGGTGTTCAAGTGCAGTGATTCAACTAATGATGCAGAGATAAACGAATGAGATGCGCCAGAATCGAATAAGGTACGGACAGGATGATCAAACAGAAAAACTAAGCTTTCAACAGAAATTGTTCTACCTCTTTCTTGCAGCGGTGGGGCCGCAATAGCCTGAACTTGCCCCTTGCCTGCCCTGGTGCCATAAGAGCCTGCACCTGTCCTCCCGAGGTAGACCCTGCCCTCTGCCCCTTCTTTGGACAGTCCTTCACTAAATGTCCCGCATCTCCACAATGAAAACAACCAATCTTCTTTTTCTTTCTACAATCTTTGCTGAGATGGCCAGGCGTCCCACAATTGAAGCATTTCTTCTTCCCTTTGCCATTATTGTTTTTACCGCCCTTCTTATTTTGCTGTTGGGGTTTCTTCTGATCCCCTTTCTTTTCAACTGCCTTATCCTCATGCATAAGTGCCATTTCTACTAGCTTTTCAAAGGTGGCTCCCATAGGGATGTGGGTCATAGCCAACCCTTGCAACGGTTCATTCAAGCCTCTAACGAACCTCAAAGCTTTCTTCTCTGGCGTGTTCACCAACTCCAAGCCAAACCTTGCTAACTGATTAAATTTATTGACATATTCCTTTACTGATGAGCTCCCTTGCTTTAGTGCCAGGAATTTTTCCATATTTAAGTTCTCCTCTGCCCTTGAAAGAAACTTTGCCTCAAACCTTCGTCTGAAATCCGCCCATGAATCAACTGGACGTTCCCCGTTAGTGACCTCCCACCAAAACGAGGCCTCTCCCTTCATTAACCAAGCAGCTAAACGGACTTTCCTCCCATCTTCCACTTCAAAGATATCCAACAATTCCTCAGTCTCCTTAAGCCAATCTCTGGCCTCCACAAACGTCTCAGTCCCTTGAAAAGTTTTTCCTCCCATAGCCTTGAATTCCTTGCACGTATTTGCAAAAGTGTCAACACGAGGAGGAGGAGGAGGAGGAGGAATGGGTGCAACTAGGGGTGGAGGAGTATCCGCTGGGCCTGCAGTGGTGGCCCTAGCCTCCAAGTATCTCCTAAACCACCCTGGAATCGTCACACCTTCTGGGAGATTAAGATCTTCAGCCATGCTGAAACGAAAAAGGAAAGATTCAAAATGGAGAATTCGAAAGATAAAGATAAGGATGTGGCTATTTGGGATTATGTTTTTCATAAAAACTCTCTTTAAATAACATGTTTTTTTTTTTGAAAGCACTTCTTCCAAAAATACTTTAGAAAAAAAAATATTTTTCTAAATTTTTTTTTTATCTGTTCTGGTAACCTTATGCTCTGATACCACGTGTAACACCCCACGTCCATTAATGTCACTCACAAAGGGAATGCATTAACTTCCATGGAGGTTTTAAGTGAATATAGAACAGTAAAATTACAACAAGACAGATATAAAATAGTACTTGGAAATTCAAAAAACTTTATTTCATTGTAGCAGAAGTCAAAACATGTTTGATTACATCATAACACCATATTCAATGTCAAGTACAATATCTATCTTGATAAAACAAGTACATAATCCCATTACATGAATAACCATTAAAAAGAAAGATAACAAGCTGGACTTTACTTCAGCAGTCCAAGCTTTCCAGAAGATAAGCGATCCAACTAGACTCCACTAGAACTTGGCCCAACCTGCGGACCTGAAGGGAGAGAAAGGATGGAAAAGAGGGGGTCAGACATAAAGTCTGGTGAATATGATAATTCTACAATACTATTACCAAAATAACTGGACTAAGGCATAAGCTGGAAAACAAGAAAATGTCTATGAAGAGCAGATTAAGGACATAGACAATCGCTAAAGGCAACGTCATAGGCGCTCCTAAATACTAAAGGATAAACACTATACTGCACCACACCAGTCACCCTAAAGATTCATCCCACTTAGCTTCACTTAGAAACTTTCCCAATGGCTTTACGTACCCCTAGCTGACTACATAGGTGCCGCCTGCCCCTATCTCCACTAGGTGTACCCTACTTCCCATTATTCGATCGGCTCCCTAACTCGTAGATACCCGTGCTAGCCCCACAGTGGGGTGTATCACTCCCCTAAAGTGGCAACCTGATACAACGGACATGCACGGCTTATACCTACACGATGCAACAACGTCTTACCTACCAGCCCGGGTCCACACACGCATATGAAACCCGTTGGACTTGCGTTGCCACCGCTCCCTGTTTTGGCCTCTTATAGTCAAACCCAGTATGCGTGCCCCCTCCTCGACTTGGGTCGAGCCCACAAAGATACATTTTGGGATACTGGTTGAAATGGGCCCCCACTATTTACCACAAGCATTCCACCTAAGCTTGTCCCCATTAGTCCATCCCACTTAACCCACTTAGTCATGTTCATTTACATGTGTGTTTGGTTAAGTCTAATCGTATTTCAAATGCCTCTAAAGGCAACCACCAGATTCCTCATGCCACCCAAGGCACCTACTTAACCCCCATGTCCCACCTTACATGATTATCTGGTTAAGTATTTCTTAGTTCATTAAGGCCATAACCTCATAAAGACCTCTCACATTAGACTGGCATTTATGGCAGCTGGATTTGCCGGGCGGGTCCGGGCAGTCTTACACCATAAAAGAGTCTAACCTCGTGTCTTTACAACTGTTATGCTTTAGTTTGGGCCTAGGACCTCTCACATTGGGCCGACATTTGTGACTACTGGATTTGCCGGGCGGGTCCGGGCAGGTTTACATCACAAACGGGTCCAACCTCGTGTCCTAAGCATTGATTATTAATAATAATCCACTTTCCCCCAATTTTAATAATTCCCTACTTGAATTATTAATTACTTCCAATTTTTAACAATGTCCATAATTGACTCAATTATGGACATCCATTCATGGTATGCAAAATCTTACAAAATTGCACCCAATTTATTAATTCCTAATATTACCCCTACCCCACGTTTGAACGTTTATTCGCAAAATATATGTTAGACTCGAATAGCCTAACTCATAGCATAAAAGAGATTATCATAATAACAACATGTATATGTGACCAAATGAATCATAATAAGGGGTGAAACTTGCATATGTCCAACTTGCATAGATTATACATGTCATGGACCTAAAGGTGTCAACTTGTTCAAAATTCACCTAATATAATCTCAATCAATTTTCATAAACTTACATATGAACATGTGTGAATCAACATCATCTAATTTTTTAACAACATGGTTTTATATGGGTACACCTAACTCAATAGGCAAATTCCCATAATCAAGTTTTATTTAATTATAGTTTCAAGTTTATGGGTACACCTAACCTAATAGGCAAATTCCCATAAACAAGATCCATTTAAATTAAGAAAAAAAAACATAACTTTAAGCATGATCCAACAACATCATGATTTTTCAACATAATATAGCATGATTTATAACATGGCATAGTATGATAGTATAACATAACTTGACATGATTCTCAACATAGCACGACATAGCATAAGAGAATTTACAACATAGCATGACATAGCATATATAATTTACATCATACGACAACATAATAACATAATAAGAGATCCACAATATATAGAATTTACAATTACAAATCACATCACTTTCTTGTGATCCATTCATAACTGAGTCAAATTAGTTTGTAATAGTCTTGTGAGAATCATCATACTCACCAACAAAAGAAAAGAATTAGAGAAAGAGAGATCTTTTGATTTGATTTGTGTAGATTTAGTTGTAGATGATTAGGCTTCCTCTTCTTAGTTTGTGACGGCTATGCTGAACTCCATGGCAGCAGCATGATGGTAGCTTCTCTAATTTTACAAGTGATTTAGGTCTAGGGTCTACCCACTTATTTATAGATTTTAGAATTCATTTAGGCCATTAGATTTAACCTAGAAATAACCGCAGCCGTTCAGACAAGATGGGGTTTATCTTGTTGACTCAGCAATGAGTCAGAAGTGACTCAGCAAACACTCAGCATATTAATAAACTTCTATTCATGTCATAAATATATATATTTTCTACAATGTACATATTAGATACATCCCCCTTTACTTATTATTGTTTTTATATACATATTAGATACATCCCCTCTCTCACACACTTATTAATATTTTTATATTCATATTAGATACATCCCCTCTCTTACACACTTATTAATATTTTAGCAACTTTAGTGTTAATAGAAAATTCGGGGTGTTACAGTTCTTATGCATGCGAGTTTATTATTTTGCATGCATTGATTTCTTTTATTTCTTTTTTTTTTTATATGCATTACATT
Source organism: Allium sativum (assembly GCA_030737875.1). Classification (NCBI taxonomy): domain Eukaryota; kingdom Viridiplantae; phylum Streptophyta; class Magnoliopsida; order Asparagales; family Amaryllidaceae; genus Allium; species Allium sativum. Next base: position 844,539,240 of record CM060926.1, read on the forward strand.
GTTCAACTTTTAATTGTATTAATTACAATGCTTCCTCTTTCTTTTCTTATTGCATTTATTTGTGTGTGTGTGTGTGTATGTTTCTTTCCCCTAAATACACACACACACACACACACACACACACACATATATATATATATATAGTGTGTATATATATACATATATATATTGTTTTAACGCTTGCGCGCTAATTAACCATTTTTTTTAATTTACGTCACATTAACTCGCACACACAAACTACCTTTTTTGTTATCAATGCATAATTAGTGCATGCAACATATTTATGTTGCATGCAACCAATCTTTTTATTTTAATGTATGAATCTATGTTCATGCATATATTCATACATATATGCACATTTTTAATTTCATTAAAAATGCCGGGCGTTACATTCTTCCACCCTTAGGGGATTTTGTCCACGAAATTCGATAATAGTAAAATCGAAAAACCTCTCACATAAAATACATCCATCATGTGTGCATCCGATTTCTGCAAACATTGTGTACATATGCAATGTGCAATACATCATAGTAATACATGTATGCATGAGCGGTACCTCCTATATGTATGCAAACTTTTCAAAAATTTCCTTTTAAAACATGATGCTCACATCTTAAATATACGGGCAGTTCTACATGAATGCAATATTTTGAAATTCAAAACACTTTTTCTTCCAAATTTTCCCACATCCTTATTGAATAAGAGCGTAGTTCAACCAATTGTTGCATCCAAAATCCTACCAACCATCTTTAAATTTCGAATTGTAGTAAAATCTAATTTTCTAAATTCGATTTCTTATGGTACAAAAGGTATAAAACAGAAAAAATTCACGTTCTTCGTTTTTTCTTTATGTACCTTTTCTATTTGTAATTGGTTTTCATATAACTACTGTATAAATATTCCCTATTTTCTTGTCCAAGTACAGCTTACATAAGAAAAATTTATTTTTCCTTTTCAACTTATCTTGGAAAATTTTCATTTTTATTCATCTTCTCTTAAGATTTTCATTTTCCTTTTTACCACTATTGTGCAACATGCTAACAAGTCTCTTGAAAGCTGCCTCCATCACACGGAAATCTTTACGAGGCTTGAGAGAAATAAGCCACAGGTGAAACTACTACGGCTACAGATGGAGGTTGGGCACTTCTTTGCCCTTCGACATGTACCGCAGTTTTAACATGCCTACGGAACCATGCCGAAATGGGGATACCTTTTGGGAAGAAACGTTTACCCAAACAAAAAGGAAAAGGAATCAAGTGGAGAATAAAGAAGATATTTATGGCTTTGAGAAATATGCTTTTCAAAAACAAACCTTTTTACTTTAAAATACTTTGTTTTTTTAGACCTTTTTGAAAACAATTTTCAAAATATTTTATCCGATCTTATAACCATATGCTCTAATACCAAATGTGACACCCCACATATGTTAATATCACTCTAAATAGAATACATTAAGTTTCATGAAGCGTTATAGGTAAATAAGAACACAATATCACAAGACAGACATGTAAAATAGCAGCGGGATCAAAAACTTTATTTGAATCAAAACATTAGGGTCCCAAATACTGAGTTTACATCAAAAATCTGAAATAACCAATTACATTAATAATCTGTCTTGCCAAAAATATCAGAGTACAAAAGCATAAAACCATATTTCCTATGCAAAGCCATAAGAGAGTTGACAAGTCAAAGTGGCACATCAATATCCAAAATCCAAGCTAAGCTGAAAGAATCCAAATCAACTCTGAGCACTCCCACCCTGAGAACCTGAGGAGGGAATGGAAGAGAGAGAAGAGAAAACAAAAAGAGTCACAAAAAGTCTGGCGAGTCCAGTTACTTTTAAATATAAATAAATAAATAAAAGTGTCATGGCAGGTATATAAAAACTGGAAGAACAAGATAACAATAACAAGGACAAGTGTTAACTGATCAAGATAGGTTTGAACAGAATATGTTGCGCTTCTTAAATACGTTTCTCTACACCGTACCAATACTAGTATATCAGGAACAGAATGATCCCAACAAATACCGTTCCATTACATTTTTCTTGATTGTCAGGTTACTAGGGATAACAACACTCAGCGCTTATGCACACGTCGTACCCATTTACTTCCTAATGGGTTAACCTAATATGGTATGTATGTAGGTACCCCTTAATACTGAGGTACACCCCATAGTACCCCAGTCGCATGGTCTCCCTCGTAATGCTACAGAAAAGTATGCAGTCCCCCATCCTACGTTAGAGTGACGTCGGATCTCTATGTAATAATGTTGCGTTACGCATATATCAGTCATTACTATGCCACGTAATTATACGGACAGCCACCATTGATCGAATCAGATTTCATTCTGGAGTAATGCGCTCAAGTTTATGATACATCACCGAGAGCAGTCATGCATATATCTAGACTGTCCCACGTATGTACTGTAATTGTAGATCGATGCCACAATCGCACTTCTTCTAATGTGCACCGAGTTATATGGCTGGGCGATACAAGAAGAACGGAACTCGGTCGGGAGCTTTTCCATATCCGTACGTGCCCGTCTTTAAGAGCCTCTACAAATATTCCTAGGGTCTGTTTTCACGGTGGTTATGGCCCCACCTAGGCCCCTCCCTCAACTAGTAAAGACTTATAGAGCTAAACGACTACCCCTAAAGAAAACAATCCAAACATCCATTTGGCGTCTTCCCTCAACCACCGTACCTGATAGTGAAGGGTGAATGGTCTTTTAGTTTTAGCTCTAGTTTTCCGCATCCCACTGGCTACCGATGATGGGTATCCAACGATCTACTATCCTTGTTGGTCGTGACCCTTCGCCTCCACGTTGTGGCAACCGCCGAATCACCCTGTTGTCACTGCATCATAGCATTCTGACTGCATAGCTACTTCTGCAGTCAAGGCTCACCCACCTAGTAGTTACGCGCAGACCAACCTTTGCGAGCATAGCCTAAAACATATGCCACCACACAAAGGACTACTAGGAGCACCTTACGTACCTCAAGACGCCGAATGCTTCCCCTTCCAGTCCTTTGGAGTTGTCATAACAATCAAATGAATGTGCGCTCCCCTTCATGCCTTATAACACCACGATGATCTACCCCGTTGGGTTTAACCCAAATGTGCGGACTGGTCCAAGCGCCTCACTTTAATATGTTGCTAGACCCTATGTCTAACCACTCTTTTATGCGCTTGCCTTACCTCATTAGGTTTCTATGTAACTTGGTTATTCTCATTCATATTGAATTCTTAATCAAGTTACCAAGTTGCTCTTGCTTATTAATTTCGGTTATATAACTTTACCCATTTATGTTTATTAATAAGCCTACAACATGTTATTCTTTTGATTGTGGTCCAAGGTCGGTGATCCACAATCCCTTTATATTCTTGTTTAGTTATTATAACATGTTCTACTTAGCATGTTATTATGCATATCTAAATTCTATAATTTATACAAGTTATGCTTACCCTAAAAGGTGTCTTTAATTACGTAACTTTTTTATTTGTACCGGTTATGTATACCACTAGGTGTCTTTAATTACATAACCTTATCGGGTTAAGTTTATGGGCCTATATGTAAATATTACCCACCCCCTCAGATTTACTTTACCTACCCCATGTTCAACCAATTTTACTTAACCCCAACTTTAGTTTGTATTCATACAATCCCTATGGATTCAACCACATTAAGTATTCGAGATTTATTATCATATTTTCAATTATGTTTACAGTATGCTAGACCTAACCATATTAAGCCTTCCATTTGTGGATGCTGGATATGCCGAGCAGCTCCGGGCAGACTGATTCCACAAATTGGGTTTAATCTTGTGTCTGAGCACATCTCGTATTTGTACACTTAGACCTCTCACATTAGATTCAATACTTGCGGTCGATGGATATGCCAGTCGGTTCCAGACAGACTTCCACCGCAAGTGCAATCTAACCTCATGTCATAAATGTAGTTACAGTTTCTAAATTCTGTAATCCTGGGAATTTCATTATTATCCAATTTTACCTATGTCCTTATAGGTATTCATGCCCTTTTTCCCAATATTTAGTTATATGACCAATTCATTATTCAAATTATAGATTTTTATGCCCCTTTTCAATTCTTCTTTTAATTATGCACCATATGCTCTTTTTTCCATGCCATAAATCAAGGCATATATATATATATATTATCCCCAAACCCAATTCCACATGTATTCCAATTTATACCCCAAGTCCCTATTCACATATTTCAATACAAGTTATACCCAAATTCATATTCACATATTTTTCCAATGTATGCCTAGAAATCATATTCACATATGTTCCAATTTATTCTCCAAATCAATATTTACATATATTCCAATTTATGCTCAATTTCGTATTTACATATGTTCCAATTTATGCCCTAAACAAATATTTTCACATGTTCCAATTTTTGCCCAATTTCATATTTACGTGTGTTTCAATTTATGCAAAATCATATTTTATATATGTTCCAATTTACTCCCTAATCATATTTTACATATGTTCCAATTTATGCCAAATCATATTTTCCAATGTATGCCTAAATTCATATTCACATTATCCAACACGATATATGCCCCCAAATCCACATTCTTATATTTCCAAATTTTATGCCTAAATTTATAATTTTCTCAATCGTTCCCAATTCCGCACATTCGCATATTTCAGCGTTAGCCCCAGGCTCGAAGGTAGCCTGACTATATAAAAATAAAAGGGAAGAGAGAGAGAGAGAGGAGAATGAAGATTAAGCATAATAACGAATCAATAATAAACTGATAGAAATAGACATAAAAACTGTGTAGGCATATTATGAAAAGATTTGACGTGGTGACGATATGAACATATAAAGGCAGATCTGGTAATTATATCATAACAGAACTTGTTTAGGCATAGATCCAATGTCCAATTTTATATACATTTTATGATTACCAATTAAATACATAAATCCGAAAATAACTTGAACTCGCAGTGAATAGATCTAAGGAAATGGATCCAAATTACTGCGAAGAACACGTTGGATTTGTTGTAGAAATCGTTGAGTTTGTATAATCTTTTCTGAATTGGATTTGGAGAAGAAAAGGCGATTCAATCTATGTTGCAGCAGAGCTCCGCCATTGCCACCATTTCTTTTAGATGAATAAAAGCCTAGGTTTAGGGTCTTATTTATAGGCATTTAGCAACGTATTTAGTCAGAAATCAGTCCACGTTCACTGAATGCTTATTTATTTGCACGCAATCCTGTATTTAAATCATGTTTATTCACATTCAACTCTTATGCGCATATAAAACCTTTCTATTTAATGCATCGCATTTGTTCAACTTTTTATCGCTATGTATATATATACACACAAATATATATATATATACTTCTCGTCTTATTTTCATGCATTTAAATCCATTAACTGATTTCTCATTATACTTTCTCTAATTTATCCTTCTCTTTTTATATATCATTTTTAATTTGAATTGCATGTTTATGCATGTGCTATCATTATCATTAATTTATTAATTATCTTCCTGTTTTTATTCTGCATGCACTGATATGTTACTTTATCTAACACATTACATTCAAATTATTGCATGCATTTTTTAATTCATTTTTATTAATACATTTTATCTTTCTACTCTATGCTTGTATTGCATACATTTCAATTAATTCGTTGACTTTTCTCTTTCTAAACCTTGTTTATGCATGCCTTTCTTTAACTACAATCAATTATATTAATATTATTCATTCCTATGCATGCAATCAATTTTAACATTAATGTATCAAATGTACATTCTCATTAATATCCTTATGTAACTTTGCATTGCAAATATTTCATGCAACTTTATTCCTATGCATGCATTTTTTTTCTTTTTACTTCTCTCTTCAATGTTCTTATGCATGTGGCTTTATTATTTTGCATGCATTGATTTCTTTTATTTCTTCTTTCTTTGTATGCATTAAATTGTTCAACTTTTAATTGTATTAATTACAATGCTTCCTCTTTCTTTTCTTATTGCATTTATTTGTATGTGCGTTGCTTTCCCCTAAATACATACATATATACATATTAATTCTATTTTAACGCTTGCATGCTAATTAACCATTTTTTTAATTTACGTGTCGTATTAATTTGCACACAAAACTACCTCTTTTTGTTATCAATGCATAATTAGTGCATGCAACATATTTATGTTGCATGCAACCAATCATTTTCTTTTAATATATGAATCTATATTCATGCATACATTCATACATATATGCACATTTTTATTTTCATTAAAAATGCAGGGTGTTACAATTGCCGTGGAGTCCCACATCATTAATTTTTCATCTATTAAATCTCCAAAAACGCTTTATGACAACATACGAAGTGTAACAATTGCTTTCTGAAGTAGAGAAATCCCTAGTTCATTCAGCCCATTAACTCTTTGAGTAAAATAGACGTTTATTTCAATTAATTTGTCTAGAACTCTATAAGAGATGTTATTCGACATGTGAAACCTCTGTCTAAATCAATTTTCTCGTATATAGACTTTTTAGCAAATTAATCCTGAATAAGTTGGTTCTGACCAGCAGCATAATTTCTTCCATATCATGAATTTCGCCTTCCAAATACACTCCCTTCTAGGGTCGAACAATTGCTTTCTTGGTTTTCATGAAACATTGCATCCATCATTTGATGCGAAATTACCCCTTGTTGTTCTATATGAGGTTGAACGAACTCAACTGAAGAGGATGAAGATGATGAGGAGTAATACCATAAACTTTTTACTTTATTCATTTCAGAATGGTTAATAAATGATAGTGAAGAAGAAACAAGTCTTTACCTGTATTTATAATAAAGTTTCCTCGAATTATAGGCTTGGTCAAATTCACTGTATCCATGAATAATTATCTGTCATGGTTGATAAATTGATTGATGATGAAAATATGTTGCTTTATAATACTGTAGCCACGATAGGTTGTCTCTTACAGAATATTGAACAGGCTACTCTATAATACTATAGCCATGTTTTAGCGAGTAGGGGACTAGAATAGATTAACACTATAGCCACCGTTGGTGCTCTTCCATGGATTGTTGATGTTGAAAACACGGTGCTCTGTAATAAAGTACCCGTGTTTTACGAGTAAAAAAATAGTACAGAGTTACACCACAACCACGATAGGTTGTCTTCTACAGATTATTGATGCTGACAACACGCTTTTATTAAAAGTTGGCAACTAGCATTGTGTGTTCTTATTATTGTTTTTCAGTTCTAACTACATTTCTTATAATGTAAAATCTTTAAACAAAACGATAACTCGAATATCATAAAAGAACCTTATACATAGTATACTAATAAGAAAAACTAAACCAAAAGAAGTACACCAGAAATAAACTGCACCTTATGTTGAAGCTGCGGTTCCTCTATAACATTTCTAAGACGCCTTATCTTTTGTCCCAACTCATTTTTGTAGGCTATTCCCCGTGCACATAAGAGATCGTCAACCCATTCAGAGTAGTCATAATCGTTCGACCAAAATGGACATAGCTGGATTCTGCGACCAATATTTTCTCCCTCAGCCTTGACCACAACCTCCACCACATACCCGAAGTGGCAACATATAGGATACAAGTCAAACTCTTGATCATACGGGGGTTGAACAACTGTAGCTCGATTCAACTCTTGGTCATATAAAGGCTGAACAACTGAAAATTATTCTATCACTTAGTGAATTGGGGGATGAGCAACAAAACTCTAATCACCCGCTTGTCCGTACGGAGGATCTTTTAGCTCTTGAAATCATAGTGGATCAATATTTTGGAACTCCCGAAGAAAATCTTCATAGTGTTACTCTTGATACTCGATTAGCCAGTCTTGATCGGTTCGTGGGCTATCAGAAGGTCCAACCTCTAGCAACCACTCATATTCAATAGATATGGGACATACTGGCATTATTACTAGTGTAAAGAGTCGTGAGAAAGTAGGAGATTAATTGAGTAAAGAATAGTGAGGTAGATATACGTTTATAGCTCATATTTATATATGTAAAGTTGAGCATTGAGGAGATAGTTGTACTAATTGAAATGGCACTTTGCACGTTATTAAATCTCAGTACCATATTAAAGCGATATGACTTTTCATACTATTGAATTATTAAAGTGACATGCTAATAGTATGTAAGAAACATTATAGCAAAGATTCGCTATTAACTAGGCGACGACCTGATTTCCCTAAGCAATCCACCACTATAGGCACGATGTATTTGAATTCAAGTATACTGATATTGTATGAGAGTGAATCAACAATTATTAATTTTAAAGAGGAGTAAATGAAATATTTAGATTTAATTAATTCGAGCTCTTCGTGTGGCAGTTCATAAATTTCTAGTTAGAGCTTCAAACTGATATTTTGAATCCAATATAGATCGGAATTCTATGAAACAAAAAGCTACCGAATCTATTATAATACGGTTTCGTAATAAAACTAGTACATCAAGATTTTGTCGTATTTATTCTGAGATATGTTTAAAATAAATTTAAAAAAAATTCATGGTATGATGGTTAGTCAGCCTAAAAATATATTTTATATTATCGGAAGATCTAGAACAGGAAAATACATCAAAAAGAAATACAACAGACATGAAGTGAAAAAAAGAAATAAGAGCTACCACAACATCAACACAACAAACAAAACAAGCACAAAATGCAAACCGGAATACGAAGTACATTAAGTGTAATACATTAGACTAGTGATGTTTTGTTCTGATATCAAGTAGTGTGCTATTTTCGATTCTAAACAATTGATTTTTGTCTACCAATTGTCTCAGTTTAGCTTCTAATGTTCGGACTTCACCTTGCATCTCTCAGGCATATTGGACTCCTCTTAGGCAAATCTAAGGATTAATCCACTCTATATATTCACAACAAGGAACACCATTCGGATTCCAACATCGAGCATAGTACTATGAAATGCCATAATACCAATGTCTATGTGGGGAGTCAATATCTATTGAGATGCTCAAATACATGTAGTGATTCTAATATCAATTGAGGAATCTATGTGTGATTTCGAGATATATTGAATTATAGGATTCCAAATGGGGTTTATTCAATTCGAGTGATGAAGGCTCGTGTAAAGGATGCCCGCAATAACCTTATAATTACAGATTGAGTAATCATGATAAATAAGGTGGAACAACACTTTATGTACGATTATTTGTTGATGATTAAATGTGCTTAAGTATAATGTGTATGCTTTTGAATTAAAATTAAACCTTAGAAAAATTGTAATAAACTTTGATGATCTATGCATATGGAAACCCTAGTTTATAGGGCAGCTAAACATGTTTAAATGTAAGGAGTTAATATGCAATAAGTGTGTACATATATAAGTTGATTAAGGACGAAGAACTTGATAGAATCAAAAATAGTTAAAATGGAAATAGAAAAATAATTTTATACGACATGTTTTAAATATGAAAAGAAAGATTGTAGGAATAAATAATGTATTGCACACGTATCAAATTCAAGTTTTACGCATGTAGTAAAAATCATGCAATTTGTATGAATAAGGATAAAAGGGGTAATTTAAAAGAAAGATTTTCCAGAGTAATATAACCACTTTTGCTTTCCAAGCCATTTTCTCTTAACAAATTTAAAAAGTAGCCAGGGTAAGTGATTGGATTTTATTTGAGCATTTCTGAGATTAATACTGTTTTAGGGTAATCTTGGTAATCAAAAACCTTATCATATAATTACTTAGATAGGAAATACCTAGGCTTCCCTAGGCTATTACATTTTTTCAAGGAATAAATAAGAATAAGAAAGCAGTAGGAGTTACTATTTTTTTGGGACCGGTTTAAACAAAATTTAAAAAGCTTAGAAGAAAGGAAATATTCGTGAGCATTTTACTTAAACTATGACACTGAGACCAATTAATGGCAGCCTAACACCTTAAGAATGATGTGCAATTTTAAAAAATGTTTGGCTGAGTTGAATATTATGGTGCATAAATAAACATATCATGTTTTGTGTGAGATTATGAATTTATAGTAATTTTAATAACATGGCTATTGTTTATGCTTGGGAATACCTTATTAATATATTCATCTTTTATTATTTCCAGTTGGGTTTAACCATCAAGATTGTGAAGTAATATCATAATACTCTATGAACAAATAATCCAGAGCAAAATTCTCTTATGATATTACTACTCAAAATATAATTTATTGAAGAATATAGGGCTGCAATACATGTCCGAGCTTATTTCTTTTATTCTACTAAATAGAAAATAGAGGTGCAGTGAAATATCATGTGTTGAGCCTTTGATTTTTATGGAATTTTTTTTATTAAATAATTTATGTTGTGATTTAGATGAACTCAAAAATATGTGAAGTTTACCTAAAGCACAGATGGAAAGAAATTAGGCCTTAAGGGTGTGCCTTATAAAAACACCCATGGTTATATTTCATATTAATATATCTCTTGTAAAACTAATTTATAAGTGAAAAGACCAGTTTCGTATGCTTACTACTTTGGACGATAAATAATTGGTTGTTGCTTTATTTATGAACTATTATGTATGCATGGTTGAATTGTTGAACTATAGTGTTTAAGCAAGATGACACTCAGAATAGAGTGACTTGAATATGAAAATGTATAAGACAAACCTAGTAAACAACAAAGGCTCTCAGATCTGATGGGCACCTTTATTAGCTTGGCATGGGACACAATGCAAGCTTGCACATGGCTTATTTAAGCCCAAGTATTCGAGAGTACTAGTGTAATCAATGGACCTAGCAGTGTGCACTAGTGTATTCGAGGGGTAGCTTTGATCTTGATGAGCTGCAAATGGTTTAACTGATAAACATAAGTTTGCAGAGTAGCATAGAGTAATGAAAAATATAAGTTGAATTTTTTTTGATTAAACCAACTTATAACATGGTGTTGATATGCTCATGTATAATGCTTGATTAGGTTAAAATATATGCAAAACCTCGTAGTGCACATAAACATGCAAATGGCTAACACCAAAAAGTGGCATAACTCCCAAAAAGCAATAATGTAGAGAATTTAAATTAAAATGATAATAAATGCAATCACATGCAAATTTATAGTGGTTGGGCGTTAACGAGCCTACATCCACTTTATAATCTCTTGATTATACATAAACTTTGAGTACAAATGATGGTTTCAATGGCTAACCCTGAGTACAATGCAATAATAATAATAAAATGAAAAGAGATTGGCCAAAAGTTCTGTCTCTAAAGCTTTAGAAGGCTATATATAGATTCTACAATTCTCAGGTCGACTAGGACATTGGCATCCATCCCGAGAATATAGGAATGGCTAAAGAAGTTTCCTGCTTGTTTAAAAAGGCCCGGCCTGGCTAGCTAGATATGGGCATGTGGCAGTTGATCCAGAGTTTCAGAAGTGGAAGAAGCGGTCAAATAGGAGTGAGAGCAAGTATTTAGGGAAGATATTCTCGGATTGACAAGGTCCGGTTCAACTTCATAGACTAGAGATTTAGGAGAAATGCTTATCTTCGTATTCGAGCATCCTTGGTCGGGTCGACCTAAGTCTTTGGTCGACCTGAAGATTTTTCGAGCCGAGCCTTAGGGATGCTTGGTACTTGTCTTGCATTGGGGTGGACCAGGTCGATTAGTTGCTTGGTCGACCAGAAGATCTTCAAGCCTGAGCTTGTTTCCAATGACATTGGGCTTTTCCGAGCCAAATGGGGATCCAGACGGAATCTAGGTCTTCTTCTAATGATTTGACTTGGTTTTTCGATATGCATGCGAACTTGAACGCCTTACCAAAAGTCTACTCAACCCTTTTCCCTCCAAAATATGTAACGTCGTAGAGGGTTGTGCTTTGTAATCTAGTGAGCAGCGATCCTATAGAAGGTATTCGGTCTGTGAATGGTGATAATGAACAGTCATGTCCATTTGAGATGCAATTTTACTCGGATTATTCTATATGTAGATAGATATTATTATTTGTTGTGTTGAATCCTTGGCTCCTGAATGTGATATCACACGTACAGGTCTTTGCCGAACGATGTTGTCATTTTGTGCCAGTCGAGTGCATAGTCAAGTCAGACCAAAAAATTACGTACGAGTCAGTATGAGACATTTTTGAACATGATTTTTGGAACCATGTGTTAGCAGATAAATATTGGGTTTCCGGGTTGACATCGATCCGAGGGATGTTATCACTGTTAGGGGGTCACACCATCTCGGGTGGATAATTTTGGGTTTCCAGGTTGACATTGATCCGAGGGATGTTATTACTGTTTGGGGTCACACCATCTTGGGTGGATAATTTTCTCGGGCCACTCAGAAGAACATGAAGAGTCACCATACAAGGTTGCCCCACCCCTTATTATTTTGCATCAACTGTTATTCGAATGAAAGCTTCCTCTAATAGCTAACAAATCAATTCGCTTCCAAATTTTACAAGGTCTTCTCATATTTAATATTAGGTTGGAATCGATTCACCTAATTTATGTTTTTAACCGTTGTTTCATATGATTTAGTCCATAAATCCATACTTTTTCTTTTTCTTCTTGATTTACCCCAAATCTTCGTTTTGTATGTTATGGTTTCTCATCAGTTGAGATCGCCTGGAGCACACGGTGGTGAGGAGATAGAGTTGATGGACATAATTAAGGAGGAGCAACAGTGAACTCGGGCCATGGAATCGACTCTAAGATCTTAGATTCGAGGCATTGGGGAAGACGAGACGTTGTGCGGTTCCCATGTGGTTCTAAGAAGTCTAATAGGCAAGGCAGTGGGTCTGTAACACCCCACTCCCGCTATGGTCACTCACTAAGGGAATGCCATAGCATCGGTGGAGTATTTTAGTGAATATAGAACAGAAAAATTACAACAAGACAGATATAAATAGTACTTGAAATTTAAAACATCATCTCATAACAGCGGAAGTAAAACATGTCTGGTTACATCATAAAACCACAATAAAAGTCAAGTACAATATCCATCAAAATAAAGAAGTACATAATCCCACTCTCATACAATAGCCATGACAAAAGAAAAGATAACTGGGTAACTGGAGCTTTACATCTATCCAAGCTCCTAAAGACTGGAACAGCAATCCGATCAAGCTCCACTACTGCTAGGATCCACCGTAGGACCTGAGGGTTGGGAAAAAGATAAAAACAACGGGGTCAGACATAAGTCTGAGCGAGTCCTATAACTTTAACAATACAATCGTTAAAGTAACCAGAGAAGACATAAACTGATATACGGTAACTAATGGGGATGAATGGCTACATTAAGCAGTCAACTAAACTAAGATAAAAGATAAAGACGCATCTACCCTTCCAAAGGTAAATTACTAAACTGCACCACACCAGTCATTCCTAACTTAAAGGTTGATCCCACCCATGGACTTATAAAATTAACTTAATAGTTCTCGCGTACCCCTAGGTGACTAAGTAGACGCCACGGGGCCCTACAATCCACTAGGTGTACACACTACTCCCCATTCGATCGGCTCCCTAACGTAGATACCCGTGCTGGCCCCACCGTGGGGTGTACCATTCCCCAACGTGGCAACCTGATAAAATTAACGGTGCACGGCTTATATCTACACGATGCAACAACGTCTTATTTACCAGCCCGGGTCCACACACGCATATGAAACCCGTTGGTCATGTGTTGCCACCGCTAACCCATTTTGGCCTCTTATAGTCAAGCCTAGTATGCGTGTCCCGTCCTCGACATGGGTCGAGCCCACTAAGATACGTATGGGTTACTGGTTGAAATGGGCCCCCAGCACAAGCCATCCCCCTAAGCTTGGCCCACATACTATTGTTTCCCACTTAACCCTTTAATCATGTTTAATTACATATTTCATCTTGGTTAAGTATTTTATCATATTTTCTATTGGCAACCACTAGCAATTTCCACATACCACCCAAGGTACCCACTTAACCCCCATGCCCCACTACATGCTTATCTGGTTAAGTGTTTCTTAATTGATTAACACCGTAACCGTGTAAAGGACCCCTCACATTGGACCGTCATTTGTAGATGCCTGGTTAAGCCGGTAGGTTCCGGGCAGTCTTACACTACAAACGGGTCCAACCTCATGTCATTTACCCTTGTTACGTATTTAATTTATGATTAAGACCCCTCACATTGGACCGTCATTTGTAGATGCCTGGTTAAGCCGGTAAACTCCGGGCAGTCTTACACTACAAACGGGTCCAACCTCGTGTCTTAATCGATTAATTACTCCTAATTAATCATCCCCATAATTTGTGTTAATTATCATGTTTATTTTAGGAATATGGGTGCACCTAACTTAATAGGCAAATTCCCAACTCCAAAGTGTGGGTACACCTAACTTAATAGGCAAATTCCCAACACATAGTATGGGTACACCTAACTTAATAGGCAAATTCCCATACTATGTTCATTTATTTTATGTTATGCATAATTATATTAATTTCACACAATCTTATTAACATATGCATTTAATTAACCCCATCGTTCCCACGTAATTTCGTTCTCATGACATAACACATATAAAAGGTGTCAACTTGCATATGTATGAACATGTCTCAAAGGTGCCATCTTGCATATTATCAAACACATAACTTGCATATGAACTTGCATAACATGTCACATAACTTGCATATAATCTTGTATAACATGTCACATAACTTGCATATTAACTTGTATAACATGTCACATAACTTGCATATTAACTTGCATAACATGTCACATAACTTGCATATTAACTTGCATAACATGTTACATAAACTTACATATTAACAAATACATGACTTGCATATGAACTTGCATAATATGTCACATAACTTGCATATGAACTTGCATAACATGTTACATAACTTGCATATGAACTCATAAACTTGCATATGAACTTGCATAACATGTTACATACTTGCATATGAACTCATAAACTTGCATATGAAGAAACATACAACTTGCATAATTATCATACAAGTAACTTGCATATTATCATACATGTAACTTGCATATTAACATATGATCACAAAGCACAAAACTTGCATAACCCACATACATTAGCAAACTAACATCATGTCATATGACTTAAAACCCATTAATCCACAAACAAAACCATATGATCTCATCATATCTCATCTACTTAGTTTAGCAATTGATCATTAGAGTGATAGAAACTCACTACTAGCCAATTTTCACTCCAAATGAAGAAGATTAAGATGCTTAGAATGGATTAGAGGTTGATTAGAGAGTGATTAGCTTGCAACCCTCTTCATATATTAGTGGATGCTCCTTCTAAGATTTAATTTGGCGGCATGTAGCCCTCAATTCTATTTTTAGTATGGATTAGGGTAGGTTTAGGGTGTATTTATAGATTAGGTGAGTGTTTTAGGCCCTTAGATTAACCCTAAATTAGATTAGGACCCTTAGATTTCGGAACCTTCCAGAAACCAGCCCTAAGACCAAGCCCAAACCCCAAACTGGTGCACCCAACCACAGAACTCTCTAGAAACTGTGCAGGTTTCCTGTCCCGACATGGGCGCACTTCCCAAGTGCGCCAGTGTATTTTTGTGCTGGCGCACTTCACAAGTGCGCCAGTGCATTTCTGGCCTGTTTCGGGTTTTTCTGCCTAACTTCGTTCGTCCATATCTCTTTCATACGGTACCAGTTTTACGCAAACTCGGACTCTATTTTGCATATTATTCCGAGACGAACGCAATGACGCAGCCCGTTTCCCCTGATTCTCACATCTGAGATTAATTATACTTTAATTACTAACCATTAGTGTTAATTGAAATTCGGGGTGTTACATTCTCCCCTACTTAAAGGATTTCGTCCTCGAAATCTCTAAGTCAAGAAGAACGTATCCTACCAACCAAACGACCATCTGCTAAACCATCAACCACAAGCAACCATTATCCTTAGAAACTTCTAATGATGTATGAACATATGCAGAAAGTGTGTGTATATGTCCGTATACTAATGCAAAATCAGGCGGTCTACTGATTCAGTCGACCTCCTTAATGCAAACCATGATAGTGCCATGCATCCAATATGTATGCGAAACCCTATTGACACATACAATTTCTATATGCATGCACAACCATACACAAAAATGCATCATCCACATGATAACACAGCCATGATACATCCATCAATCTAACTACCACATCCATTTATGCGATATGCAACATGAAGTGACTGAGCCGATCTAGTGCCTAATGTGTGTGTATATGCATCCACGAGCAACCACTAGCAAACAATTGCATCCACATGCATCCATCAACCATAACATGTTTCAAACACATGTTTCAACCATAGGTTTTACCCTATCTAAAGGTCATAGGTACTAGTGAGAGGATATACTAAAGATAAGATAAGTACTAGACAAGCGATAAAGGAGAAGTTAAAAGACATACTCTCAAAAAGAAATGGGTACAAAGAACGCATCTTCGCTTCCGTCTCCCAAGTAGCATTGCTTTCGTCATCTCCCCATTGCACTTTAACTAGCTGAACTTCTCTGTTCCTCAACTTCCTAGTTTCTGACCCAAGGATGCGAGTAGGAGCTCGTCGAATCGTCGCATCACGCTCTACCTCTACATCTCTAAGCAAGCTCGGCTCTACCACCTCTGCGGTCTCATGTAAGCACTTCCTCAAATGTGATACATGGAATACATCATGAACACCACTAAGTCTGTCGGGCAACTCCACCCTATATGCCATCCGTCCAATCCTTTCCTTAATAGGAAGCGGCCCAACAAACCTCGGTGCTAACTTCCCAACGGACCCAAAGCGAACAACATTTCTCAACGGAGATACTTTGACAAAAACCATGTCCCCAACCTCAAACTCAAGATCCGTCCTTCTCCGATCCGCATAGGATTTCTGTCTATCTTGCGCTGCCTTCATCCTTCTTCGAATCAAATCAATCTTCTCTGAAGTCTCTCTAACCATATCTGGCCCAAGCAAGATCTTATCCGTAGATTCCCACCAACATGTAGGAGATCGACAAGGCCTTCCATAAAGAGCTTCGAAAGGTGCCATGCCAATACTAGACTGAAAGCTGTTATTGTATGCGAACTCCACCAAAGGAAGATGTTCTTCCCATGTACCTCCAAAATCCAAGATACAAAGCCTCAAGAGATCTTCTAAGATACAGTTCACCCTCTCGGTCTGACCGTCCGTCTGAGGATGATATGCGGTGCTCAAACACAACTGAGTCCCTACCGCCTCTTGCAAACTTCTCCAAAACTCACTAGTGAAGATAGGATCTCGATCACTCACAATGCTGGATGGTACGCCATGCAATCTAACAATCTCTCTAACATAGACTGAAGCAAGCCATGGAGCGGTCCTCTTACTCTTCACGGGTATAAAATGGGCACTCTTGGTAAGTCTGTCTACCACAACCCAAATTCCCGTATTGCCCTTCCTTGATCTCGGTAACCCATCGATGAAATCCATCGAGACACTATCCCACTTCCATTACGGAACTTCCAATGGGTGTAGCAACCCACCGGGTTTCCTTTGCTCCGCTTTAACTTGTTGGCACACTAAGCATCTAGCCACATACTCGGCCACATCTTTCTTCATACCGGCCCAGAAGAAAACTCTCTTCATGTCTTGGTACATTTTGTCTCCACCGGGATGAATAGTCATCCTTGAACGATGTGCATCATCCAAAATAGCCTTCTTCAAACCCTCATCTTACGGTACACAAAGTCTACCGTCTCTATGCAACCATCCCTTATCATCTATGGTGTATCTACCCAAATGGCTGGACGACTCCCCCCTTATAAGCTTCTCTACCAACTCAACCAACTGTGGGTCGTCTCGCTGAGCCTCGCCAATCCGTCCCAAAAGAGTAGGTCTAACCTCCAAGGATGCTAACAAACCAGGTACAAAGTCAACAGAAGGTCTGAAGTCGAACAAAGAAAGAAACTCCAAGCTTCGCCGTTCCACGAACAATGGACTCAAAGATAGCCTTTTTCTACTCAAGGCGTCCGCCACCATGTTACCCTTGCCAGGGGTATACGCTATCTCGAAATCATAGGATGCTAAAACTCCATCCACCTTTGCTGTCTTAAGTTTAAATCCTTCTGAGAGAATAAGTACTTCAATGATTTATGGTCAGTGAACAACTCGAATCTCTCACCAAGAAGATAATGGCGCCAAGACTTAAGTGCGAAAACAATCGCGGCCAACTCTAGATCATGGGTAGGGTAATTCTTCTCATGCACTTTCAATTGCCTCCCTCCATAGGCTATTACCCTTCCCTCCTGCATCAAGACTGCGCCTAATCCTGTCCCACAAGCATCGGTATAAACAACAAACGGCTTACTCCCATCTGGAAGCACTAAAACTGGAGCGGTGGTCAAAGCTCTCTTTAACCGTCGGAAAGCATCATCACAATCTACGTCCCATGAGAAAACCAGATTCTTCTTCGTCAAGCGGGTTAATGGGGCTGATATCTTCGCGAAGTCTTTGATGAACTTCCTATAATATCCTGCCAACCCCAAGAAACTTCTTACTTCGGTAGCATTTCTAGGAACTTTCCAATCCTGGATAGATACTATCTTTGCGGGATCCACAGCTATCCCTCCCTTAGAGACCACATGCCCTAAGAATCGCACTTCTCTTCTCCAAAAATGACATTTAGAGAATTTAGCTTTAAGACTATGTGCTCGAAGAGTCTCCAACACTTCTCTAAGATGTAAGGCATGCTCTTCTTCACTCTTGGAAAAGACCAAGATGTCATCCACAAAGACCACTACAAACTTATTCAGATACTCTCTGAACACTCTACTCATCAGATCAACAAAGTATGCAGGGGCGTTTGTCAACCCAAATGGCATCACAAGCCACTCATAAAAACCATCCGGAGTCCGGAAAGCAGTCTTCTCTATACTGTCCTCCGCCACTCTCAACTGATGAAACCCTGTAGCTAAGTCCATCTGCGAAAACACTGAGGCGCCAACCAACTGATCAAAGAGATCATCTATCCTCGGTAATGGGTGTCTATTCTTCTTCGTGAGCTTATTAAGTTCTCTATAATCCACACAAAGTCTGAGGGACCCATCCGCCTTCGTGGCAAACACTACTGGAGCTCCCCACTCCGATATACTTCGCCTTATGAACCCCTTCTCAAGCAACTCCCCTACTTGCTTATGAAGTTCTCTTCTCTCACGAGGAGCCATG
Organism: Allium sativum; assembly: GCA_030737875.1. Taxonomy (NCBI): domain Eukaryota; kingdom Viridiplantae; phylum Streptophyta; class Magnoliopsida; order Asparagales; family Amaryllidaceae; genus Allium; species Allium sativum. The sequence continues at coordinate 844,558,440 of CM060926.1, forward strand.
TGGCGCACTGGCAAAGACACTGGTTTGGCATTATCCACCAAATAAATTCGGAAATCTATCTCCCGCTTCGGAGGCAAACCCTTCACCTCTTCAAACACATCCGGATATTCCCGGACCACTCTGACAGAACGCAAACTCTCGACCGAAGCATCGAGCGATTCAAGATAACTTAGCAAAACAGATTCCATGGGATTACAAGAGATCTCGAGAGTATTACCCAAGTGGGTCATAAGCCTGACAACTCTCCTTTCACAATCAAGAACGGCACCATTACTGGATAACCAGTCCATGCCCAAAATCAACCCATAGCCCGTGAAGCCCAATACAAAAGCATCACATCCAAACTCAACGCTAAGTATAGAAATCTTCAAACCCAAACATATCATAGACAGATATATGGAGCCCCCAATTGGGTTTGAAACAACCAAGGGATCATCAACTAGACTGGTGTCTAAGTGCAGTGACTCAACTAACGATGATGAGATAAAAGAATGCGATGCGCCAGAGTCAAACAAAGTACGAACTGGATGATCAAACAGAAAAACCAGACTTTCAACGGAAATAGTTCTACCTCTCTGCTGAATCGGTGGAACTGAGAGAGCCTCAACTTGCCCCCCTGCCTAAGCTGGTGCCATAAGAGCTTGCACCTGACCTCCTGAGGTAGACCCCGTCTTCTGCCCCTTCTTTGGGCAGTCCTTCACAAGATGTCCTGCTTCACCACAATGAAAGCAACTGGTCTTCTTCTTTTTGCGACAATCCTTGCTGAGGTGGCCTGGGGTCCCACAATTGAAGCACTTCTTCTTCTTCTTCCCCTTGTCACCATTGCCTTTTCCACCCTTGCCTTGTTGTTGTTGTTGTTGCGGTTTCTTCTGATCCCCCTTCTTCTCTGGTGCCTTAGAACTCTTATCATCCTCATGCATAAGTGCCATGTAGACAATCTTCTCAAAGGTGGCCCCCATAGGAATGTGAGTCATAGCTATTCCTTGCAATGGTTCGTTCAAGCCTCTAACGAACCTCAAAGCCTTCTTCTCCGGTGTATTCACCAACTCTATGCCAAACCTTGCTAATTGATTGAATTTGTTGACATATTCTTTCACCGTGAGATTCCCTTGCTTCAAATTCAAGAACTTCTCCATAAACAGATTCTCTTCCGCCCTTGAGAGAAACTTAGCCCCAAACCTTTGCTTGAAATCTGCCCAAGAGTCAACAGGGCGTTCTCCATTAGTGACCTCCCACCAGAATGAGGCCTCTCCCTTCATTAACCAAGCCGCCAACTTGACTTTCTTTCCCTCTTCCACTTCAAAGATATCTAGCAACTCTTCCACTTCCTTAAGCCAATCTCTAGCCTCTACGAAAGTCTCTGAACCTAGAAAAGGTTTTCCTCCTATAGCCTTGAACTCCTTGCAAATCTTAGCAAAATTATCCACTCTAGGCTGAGGAGGAGGAGCGGTTGCCTCTGGTGTAGTAGCATTGGCTGGACCCGCAGCCGCGGCCCTAGCCTCTTGTAACCTCCTATACCATAGTGGTATAACTAAGCCCTCCGGGATGTTAAGATCTTCAGCCATGCTGAAACGAAAGAGGAAAGATTCAAAAAGGAGATTCTGAAAGATAAAGATATGGCTATTGGGGATTATGCTTTTCTTTTTCAAAAACTTTTCTCTTAAAAGACATGTTTTTGAAAATACTTTTTCCAAAAATAATACCTTTACTATTTTCTAAAAAAAAGTATTTTTCTCAAAAATTTATCTGTTCCGGTAACCTTCAGCTCTGATACCACGTGTAACACCCCACTCCCGCTATGGTCACTCACTAAGGGAATGCCATAGCATCGGTGGAATATTTTAGTGAATATAGAACAGAAAAATTACAACAAGACAGATATAAATAGTACTTGAAATTTAAAACATCATCTCATAACAGCGGAAGTAAAACATGTCTGGTTACATCATAAAACCACAATAAAAGTCAAGTACAATATCCATCAAAATAAAGAAGTACATAATCCCACTCTCATACAATAGCCATGACAAAAGAAAAGATAACGGGGTAACTGGAGCTTTACATCTATCCAAGCTCCTAAAGACTGGAACAGCAATCCGATCAAGCTCCACTACTGCTAGGATCCACCGTAGGACCTGAGGGTTGGGAAAAAGATAAAAACAACGGGGTCAGACATAAGTCTGAGCGAGTCCTATAACTTTAACAATACAATCGTTAAAGTAACCAGAGAAGACATAAACTGATATACGGTAACTAATGGGGATGAATGGCTACACTAAGCAGTCAACTAAACTAAGATAAAAGATAAAGACGCATCTACCATTCCAAAGGTAAATTACTAAACTGCACCACACCAGTCATTCCTAACTTAAAGGTTGATCCCACCCATGGACTTATAAAATTAACTTAATAGTTCTCGCGTACCCCTAGGTGACTAAGTAGACGCCACGGGGCCCTACAATCCACTAGGTGTACACACTACTCCCCATTCGATCGGCTCCCTAACGTAGATACCCGTGCTGGCCCCACCGTGGGGTGTACCATTCCCCAACGTGGCAACCTGATAAAATTAACGGTGCACGGCTTATATCTACACGATGCAACAACGTCTTATTTACCATCCCGGGTCCACACACGCATATGAAACCCGTTGGTCATGCGTTGCCACCGCTAACCCATTTTGGCCTCTTATAGTCAAGCCCAGTATGCGTGTCCCGTCCTCGACATGGGTCGAGCCCACTAAGATACGTATGGGTTACTGGTTGAAATGGGCCCCCAGCACAAGCCATCCCCCTAAGCTTGGCCCACATACTAGTGTTTCCCACTTAACCCTTTAATCATGTTTAATTACATGTTTCATCTTGGTTAAGTATTTTATCATATTTTCTATTGGCAACCACTAGCAATTTCCACATACCACCCAAGGTACCCACTTAACCCCCATGCCCCACTACATGCTTATCTGGTTAAGTGTTTCTTAATTGATTAACACCGTAACCGTGTAAAGGACCCCTCACATTGGACCGTCATTTGTAGATGCCTGGTTAAGCCGGTAGGTTCCGGGCAGTCTTACACTACAAACGGGTCCAACCTCGTGTCATTTACCCTTGTTACGTATTTAATTTATGATTAAGACCCCTCACATTGGACCGTCATTTGTAGATGCCTGGTTAAGCCGGTAAACTCCGGGCAGTCTTACACTACAAACGGGTCCAACCTCGTGTCTTAATCGATTAATTACTCCTAATTAATCATCCCCATAATTTGTGTTAATTATCATGTTTATTTTAGGAATATGGGTGCACCTAACTTAATAGGCAAATTCCCAACTCCAAAGTGTGGGTACACCTAACTTAATAGGCAAATTCCCAACACATAGTATGGGTACACCTAACTTAATAGGCAAATTCCCATACTATGTTCATTTATTTTATGTTATGCATAATTATATTAATTTCACACAATCTTATTAACATATGCATTTAATTAACCCCATCGTTCCCACGTAATTTCGTTCTCATGACATAACACATATAAAAGGTGTCAACTTGCATATGTATGAACGTGTTTCAAAGGTGCCATCTTGCATATTAACAAACACATAACTTGCATATGAACTTGCATAACATGTCACATAACTTGCATATAATCTTGTATAACATGTCACATAACTTGCATATTAACTTGTATAACATGTCACACAACTTGCATATTAACTTGCATAACAAGTTACATAAACTTACATATTAACAAATACATGACTTGCATATGAACTTGCATAATATGTCACATAACTTGCATATGAACTTGCATAACATGTTACATAACTTGCATATGAACTCATAAACTTGCATATGAACTTGCATAACATGTTACATACTTGCATATGAACTCATAAACTTGCATATGAAGAAACATACAACTTGCATAATTATCATACAAGTAACTTGCATATTATCATACATGTAACTTGCATATTAACATATGATCACAAAGCGCAAAACTTGCATAACCCACATACATTAGCAAACTAACATCATGTCATATGACTTAAAACCCATTAATCCACAAACAAAACCATATGATCTCATCATATCTCATCTACTTAGTTTAGCAATTGATCATTAGAGTGATAGAAACTCACTACTAGCCAATTTGCACTCCAAATGAAGAAGATTAAGATGCTTAGAATGGATTAGAGGTTGATTAGAGAGTGATTAGCTTGCAACCCTCTTCATATATTAGTTGAGGCTCCTTCTAAGATTTAATTTGGCGGCATGTAGCCCTCAATTCTATTTTTAGTATGGATTAGGGTAGGTTTAGGGTGTATTTATAGATTAGGTGAGTGTTTTAGGCCCTTAGATTAACCCTAAATTAGATTAGGACCCTTAGATTTCGGAACCTTCCAGAAACCAGCCCTAAGACCAAGCCCAAACCCCAAACTGGTGCACCCAACCACAGAACTCTCTAGAAACTGTGCAGGTTTCCTGTCCCGACATGGGCGAACTTCCCAAGTGCGCCAGTGTATTTTTGTGCTGGCGCACTTCACAAGTGCGCCAGTGCATTTCTGGCCTGTTTCGGGTTTTTCTGCCTAACTTCGTTCGTCCATATCTCTTTCATACGGTACCCGTTTTACGCAAACTCGGACTCTATTTCGCATATTATTCCGAGACGAACGCAATGACGCAGCCCGTTTCTCCTGATTCTCACATCTGAGATTAATTATACTTTAATTACTAACCATTAGTGTTAATTGAAATTCGGGGTGTTACAGGGTCCATGAGGCTAGTCGTGGAATGAGGAAGATGGAGGGTTGTTCAGGTCAACGAAAGCAATGTTCGATCCGAAGGAGTGAAGTACCAGTGAAATATATTGGATAATATGGCTTGGAATTTGAAGCATGGTTCGGGTTGCTGAAGAGTTAATAGTCGAGCCAAGGGGACAAGGATATAGTAGAGCTCCAGGTCGATGAGGTTTAGGCTAGTCGTGTTGAGCATTATCGACCGGGGATACGCTGAATTGATGCTTATAGAAAAATACGTACGTGCTAGTTGAGCCATGAAACCCCGACCCGGGGGACGTCGACCCAAGTTCGACCTTCTTTACCTAATTCCACACCTTCATATAGACCAATAATTAAAGAACTAATTTCACTTGCATAACTGGACAATTAGGATAGTACCTTAGACATGTAAACTTCAGACTGCATATGAACTGAACTTATATGGAGTTAAGCATATCTCTGCCTTTAATGTTTCTGTTTATGCAATTATCTTTTTTATACTCCCACTGCATGCACTTGCACTAGCTACACGTATTAGGAGGTGACAGTTTTAATTCTCTGACTAATGATCTTTCTTGAATAGCATTATCAACAAGTCTGGAAGATATGACACCAGAGGATCTAGAGCAGGGGGAGGAAAAGTCCTTTATCCGAACTCGGATACAAAAACTAATTATTCTACAGAGTCATATCATGAATATGAAATCCAACCTTGTGAGCCTAAGGCAAGCACTTCGTCTTTCGGAGAAGATGAAGATACGGGGGTAGTAGCAACTGAAGAGGTAGCTCCTGATGCGCTTCCGGACGCTATAACTTTGGTCAATCCTGTAGATTCCTTGCCTTATACCATGGATGAAAGAAAAATAAGAAGGTTGAGCACTAAACAAAGAATCCCTAGGGAGAGATCTAGATTCCTAGAGAAAAGGGGCATCCTCACAACCCGTTTGAATGTTTCATGGAAGTATGACGACTGATGTGCACAGTCGGGATTATTCCACCTTTGCACTGTTTCGTCATTGAATTTCTTTGACGCATAAAATTGGCACCGATGAAGCTTTATCCCATTGCTTATGCTAACTTAATGTCGATGCATGTTTCTTTTTCAACTTCAATTACAGGGATGATCCAACTCCTAAATTTCTTTTCTTTGACGCTGATCGTTGAAAAAAGATCGTCGAGAAAGTTGGGAGACATCAGGCATGATTGGATATATACTCCTCGATGGCCAAGGTATGCCCATTGATATCTCAAATGCAGTAAGTGTCAAATTTCAACTTACTGTTGTATTGACTGCATGGAAAGGCTTCTAATTTTTGTCACTTCTTACAGGTAGCAATCCGGCTAAACCCATTGGCCAAGTGTACCATGAGCGTCTCGCATGTCTGTTAAGCATTTCCAATCAAGATTATATTGTTAAGAGATGCCTTACAGACGCACCTTTTCATCGCTACCACCTTCTTGACGCTAATAGAACTCTGGGTGCTGGTGGAGTTCATGTCCCACCAATCTCCATACCACCATTAATCATGCCCTCAGTCGGGAAGCCTTTGGCTATGACTGTAAATGTGCCTGCAATCAGGGGACAAACAAGTCAATCCTTAGTTCGAGGGTTTGTGGTTATCATGACCTGATCTCCAGCCAAGAGGAAGACGGCCGCTAAGAAAAGGAGAAGAATTATTAAGGAAGTTGGTCATCTTGAGTCCAATCGGGATCCCGTGGAAGGGGTGAAGGAACCATATCCCGAGTAGGTGGTTGAAATAGAGTCCCAAAGTCCCCAGTCGAGGTGCTCTGCTGTAGAGAAGAAACAACCTTCCATTTATGGCGGTCTTGAAGAAAAAGTGGATTCTCTATACAGGGGCTTACAAGATTTGGATCTCCCGGATACTATACTTTCTTCTCAAAAACTAGGTTCTGGTTCCTTTTTCCCATAATTGGGGACGACACTACTCTTATAAAGGTCAAGAAGACAATGGTGACAAGCCAATCTCCGAGCTCTGGTCCGTCACATGGAGAGCATTAGGACAAACACAAGCACAACATGTCAGAACACTCTTTTTTTTGCATATGCCAAGTGCTAACTTCGCTCTTTTCTTAATTACAGGTTCCATAAAGAAAGGAGGGCACCACTACGAATGATTCAGTTCTAATCTACAGAGAGGTAGCCTAACTGTCACGACCTCTTCCCAAGAAAAGTGAGATCATGAATACAACGAGAAGTGTACTCAAGAGAGAGAGAAGAAACATCGTGAGAGAGAGGAGAGAGGAGGACCAGGAGAGAAAATAGGAGGATAAGGAGAGAAATCGAGCCCGAGAGAAAGACAAAGAGCATGAAAGAGAAAAGTGTGTTTTTGCCTCTCACTCTCATGATAAAACATATCGGAGAGATGGCAAGACAACAAGAGAACACTTCTAGACCACAACCTCTCACCATAAACTCACTATCGAATATGCAGTTAGATCCCCGCTAAAGCCCCGCAAAATCCCAGCTATAGCTCATAGCGCTCTTCAACCGCTATGCTACTTCAATTTAGACCTGATGAACAGTAGATCCGCTTTTAGCCCTGTTATTTTCTGTTGCATCTGCTAAATCAAAGCTTTTTAGCACCCGCTTAGCAATATTAATATGCAGAGCTTGATTTGACCAGTTCTCCGCATAAAAAGATCGATAAAGTTAGCGTAATGAGCTAATTTTAATGCATATGTGTCTAATATATTATATAAATATACTATAGTGATCAAATCTAATATGCATAACCATGATATTGTTTGGTTTCGTTATATAAAATTAATTAGTATTGGTTTATTCTACACATATAATGTGGGAATGATAATTATTTAGTTTTAAATATTTTGTTTCAACATCTAATGAAACTTTTTCACTTCCGCTATTTCCCCGCTCTATCCCAGCTACACTATTTTGCATCTCCACCGCTATGGAAGATTAAGCACTTTAAGTGCATAGAAGTCGATCCCCCTCAAAAGTCACATTCAACTGCTTCTCGAGGACAAAACCCCCCGCTCTTACCAAGCGTTCGGATAAAATCCCTCATCCGTCGATTTCGTTTTCCCAAGAGAAAACCTGTAACGACCTGGCTTTTTGATCGGTTTTCGTCGGTAATTAAACCAACTTAAACCGTTCATAAAGACGGATTGTTAGGGGTACTTACATATTTGCGCAAAATAAAACGAACTTTTCCATTATTATTACAATAATATTACATCAGAGTTATGGAAGAAACATCAGAGTACATCGATTACACAGCGGAAAAGATACTAAACTTAGCGGAAGAATATGCATGCTCCAAGATATAATAGCTCCAGCCAAACCAGCATCCTGCTCCAACCACTACAAGTCTAAACTGCAAACCAAACTACTATGATTCCCATGCAAAAATTATGGGCACCCAGAGTTTAGGTGAGGGAACAATAAACTCCAGGTCAGTCTTGGGACTGGTGTGAGAACTCAAAACAGTTGTTTTTAGGGTTTATTTTAAAGTTAGGTAATTCACCGGACCACGCCGCTAATGCGGAACGGGTTTACTCCATGTGAATACCCGTGAATAGAAATTCGCTATGACTTTTGAAAAATAAAAGTACCATAAGGTATCGTGGTGCACACACAATGCAAACGCACACATGGGCGAGGTTTTTCCTTATGATAGTCAAAAATGCTTGATACGTGAAAATCCTCTTTAAATACTAAAATATAGTGTTAAAAATTCTTTTGAAAGTAAATGTATCAATCTTAGCCAGCATAGGTACCATATACTATACTGACGTATCGTATACAACTAAAATCATACGGGCTCGTAGCGAAGATTGGGTTTCCAACAATGACCAGGCAAAGGAACTTCCTTCCGAACCGAATTTTGTACACCTCTAGAGGGATGTCCGAGGTTCAATAGTGATGCTCCTAATGCCAACATAAGGCCGGGTTACCCCTTAACTGGGTAACTTAGTGTACGCCTGAGTATTCCATCTCTCAGTCGTTACCGACCTTTCTGAGCGCGCGCCAATAACAACCACAAAAGTAGATGCTTTTACCACATAGGTTAATACCTAGGATCCATACCATAGTACACCTTTTATCCAGGAGGAGACGACACCCCATAACCCTGCTGCATTTCTTCCTGTTTTTGCAATTTACCGGGGTGTGAGGCTTGCCGAGGTCAGGATATACACAAAGCTACGCTTAGATAAGCCATGCTTGGATCATCCGTAGTTCTCCACATAACTTAAGTATGCAACATTGTCCATTCACAACGCATTACTGATTTCCATCAATATATAACCTCTAAGCTCATACGTCTTAGAGAAGGGTGTTAAGCAAGAGAATAAATTCTCGGCCACCAAGCAGATATATATTTAACAGAGATCAGTGCTACACAGTCAATTACAATGTCAGACACACAATTGATATATGTACGTTCTGGGGCTGAATGAAACACCAATCCAAAATCTCCAAATATATTCAAACCTCATGCCACTTATAACAGCGTATCGGGTGGCTTACTCAACTGAGACATCAGCAATCAATCCAAACAATTCAAGGAATCTCGGCCTTCATTCATCATTTTCCAAGTTTTGAATTTCTCCATAACGTATTATTATTTGGAATGGTTTTCAGACATACATCTGATGCCGGTCTTTCCAAATAATAAGCGCAATTTATAAACACAATTATAGAACACATAGGCTTTCTACCAATCTCCTTCCGTCTTGGATTTTGTCAAAATTAAACTTTTTAAACCTATTATCAAATTGTTACAAAATCCATATTTAACCTTAATCTTTTAGAACACATCCCTTAATCAAAGATGATTTAGCCTCAAAGACTTAACTAATTTTTTGTTTGATAACTCGTTATCAAAATCCATTTTCCTTTGAAAATCCTCAATCCACATTTCAACCATAGTTTTCCATTAACGGTTTCCCAAAATTATAATTCCTACCCAATTTCGTAATTTTAATTTCCTCAAATCAAAGATTTGATTAATTCCCCAAGCTACGATATGAATTTCCAAAACTCAATCTCATCGGGCTTCAAGAATGGTATTATTGAAGGTACAATTAACGATAAATATCCAAGTCAACTGATATTGAACATAAGTTACACAAAAATTGTATCTATTTATATTCGATATCAATTCTCATAATCAACGAATATTATAAGTGGAATAACGATATAATAATAATATCTTCCAAATTCCCCAAATAGTATACGTTTACACAACATAATTTCATATCAAATATCCGAAGAATATTTCTATCTAACTCATCTCAATCAATTTAGGAAACTCGTATCTTAATTAGATGATTTATCCAACTCTTTGACATTAGATCTAGATAGAAATATCATCAACTTATACTCAATATTAATCTCCGTATCCAACTCACACTATAAGCGAAATAAAGGGGAACTCCCTTTTAAATTGCTCAAATAGTAAGAGTCATCATTTACCGAATTAATGTCAAACATCCGAAGATTTATCTCCAACCATATCCAATTATTTAAAATTGAGAAACACATTTTAATATCAAATAAATCAATTTAAATTCCATATAAAACATTTTCAATACTTTTAAATCTTTGAAAACATTCCACCAATCATTTACAAATGATTACTTATAGTTCGGAAAAAAATTTAAGTTAAAAACTTCAAAATAGATTGTTTCCTAAGAAAGTGTTACAATAGTGTTTTCAAAAGCATTACAAATGTGTTACAAAATAGTTGTCTTAACTACTTCGATAATAATATCGTTTATCTTAGCCAAAACTTAGACTTTACGATTAAAAACACTTTTACATAATTATAATGATTTTACAAAAACAATCTATATTTTTAAAACATTTAAAATAGATGTTTATAGTTATGGCCGACAACTGCTCTTATAGTGACCTTTTCCAAAACGGTTTTGAACATAACTAGAAAATTATAAACCGAAATTAAAATCCACTCTCACTCATTTAAAAGCTCTTGTTAATATAAATCAATTGTTTTTCGTTTCTTAGAAATCCGATTTAGATTGCAAAAGTTATAAGCATTTACAGTTTGTAACTGAAATACGCAATGCGAAAGCTCTATTTTGACCAAAATAAAATTTGTTCTTCAGTATTTCAAAATACCATAGAAAACCATTATTTACTCATGTAATTCATTTAAAACCATTTAAAGTAATTTACATGACTTTCCAAATTATTTTAGGTTTAAAATTCAACTTTTATTTTTTTCTTAATAAATCAAATTCCAATTCAGTTCTAAATTCAAATAATTTCAAATTAACCATTCCATTCGTCAAATCAGCTAGGGAGAGCAGGAAATTATATTTTCCGAATCCAAGCCTAGACACTATCCTCTCTATCATCCTAGAATGTTCCAGTTTTTCTTTATTCATTTAAAGAACTTTATCCATATATATGAATTCATACATATGGTCTTTCCCTATTATTAACCTCCAATTTCAATAATAATAATATTTCTAATTACGAAGGAGATTTGTCAATCACCAATGTGATACCATAATTGTTGTGTCATAGTGTCTGCAAAGCAACATCAACAATCATCATTAACATCCACAACAACCATCATTAACATGATTAAATAAATCATAATTGTGCACAAGCTTTACAACACTAACGCTTAATAGTGTGTGTTCCAAACTATGCATCCGTCATCCATCAAACAAACATAAATCATCATTAACCACTAATAATTCATCACTATATTTAAATTAGTCTAACTACTAATCAAATATATAAACCGTGGTTAAAGAGTTCTCACCAAACAGCTTTCCAATCTTCATGGTAGGCGAGACTAGTTGAGCGAACCACCAGACAGTATTTCAGCGCACCGTCTTCTTCACCAAAATATATATTATATAATATATGCTAATCTTTCTCTCTATATATATTATAAGAGGATGAGGCGGAGGATGATGCCGAACTTCGGTAATGTAGTCGTGGAAAAGAATAAGACTTATGCCATGGAAACCATTGCCATAAACTTTAAGAAGAAGACGAAAAGGAGAAAATGGTGTGGAATGGTAAAAAAGTGGAGAAAATACCTCCTTATAGAGAAACGGAGGGTTAAGGAGATAATAACACATAAGGGGGGAAGTGTAAGGCATGCATGAAAGTAGGCATGCAAAAATACAAGTGTCCTTACACTTGTCTTAAGAAGGGAAAGTGATCATTCGGTAGCATTTGTTTTAAAATGCTATGAAAACAAAGGACAACACTTAGTTCTAATGTTACTAATTCATGTTATAGTTTGACAAATCCGATCAAACGAAAAATAGTGTTAATAAATCCAAGCTTAATAATATTCATTCTCATCCGTTAAATTTATAATTCAAATAAAATCTATTATATAACTAATCAAGTTTTTTAAATATACTTAACCATATACATTTATGTCAAATTCAAATTTAAATTCAAATTGAGTAACAAAAATTCGAATTTTAAATTGGTTTAAAATTTTGAATTGTTACATTTACCCCGCTTAAAACTTTTCGTCCTCGAAAAGGAAAGGGAATCGTAACTACTCATTCGACAAGTTCAAGATTAAGATTCTTTATACTAAAGCTCATTGTTCTCATAATGGATATACGAGGTAGAATATTATAACACACATATTTACAGATAACCATATTTACCATGTCCTCCAGCAATAACTTCCTATTGCCCGTCATATTCGATTCTTCGTTTACTGGACCACTTACTTATACTTAGCCTTTTACTGCCTTCCTGAAATTTCAGGTGTATAAATTATTCTCTTTGATCTTATCTTGCAAATACAATGGTTATGGGACTTATTCCCTTTCAATTCCCCAAACTTGCTATTATTCTTTACACGTAAACCTCAGTCCTCAAAACTCAACTTATCTAAATGTTTCAGCTGATGTATTTTCTTCTTACTATACCCGCTTGCAAAATATCCTTTAATCAAATTGTGAAACTTAATTCACAATATATTCATGCTTAATTAAATAATTCCCCTTGTTGCCACAATATACTTTAGAACTTATCGACTGTCCAAAATTGCCGATAATTCCATATTTTTTATTCCTTATATTGCTTAAGTTTGGCTATCCTCGTTAATTATTCTAAATTCAAGATTACAAAACTTATTTCCTTCAAAATTTAGAGAAACAACTTTAACCAATATAGTCCTTATCCAAAATATCGTTAAATATCATATCGTCTTATTGAATTCTCAAGATATTTTCATTTTAAATTTAATTAGTTAGGGAGGACTAATTATAAAATATTCTGATTAATTAATTCCAACTTAGCCGTTAAATTGTTTCCCGAACTACTTGGATTGCTTATGTAAATTACAACTTTACGTAGACGTCTTTTAATCAACTAAGAAATTTCCAATTACAAGATATCCGTGCTCAAGTTTTAAATTCCCAAATATTTTCAAAGACCCCTTTTTCCTATATATTGAAAATATATTCTTTCAAAATCAATTCCAAAAATTAGTTTCAAAGCAATTGCCAATTCTTACTCAAAATTTTGATTTGAGTTTTCAAACTATATGTCTTTTCAAAACCAATTTATTTTTTATATCACAAATATACTTTATCGTATACTCTCTACTTAATTTACTGGTTTATCCTTATTACGGTTTACCAAGTATAATTCTTACAACTCTATCAAATTTTCAAGATCTCGCGTAGTTATTCAAATTCACATCAATTTACCCAACATTTTCAAACACTTATCTAAATGGGTTTAAGTATATATTGACGTTTTAATCAGATTCATATAGTCATCCCACTTTTGAAACTCGAAAATACATACTGATGATGATGTAGTCATCCACAGAATTACCTTCAAGTTATTAGAGTGTGATTCTTTATCTATCTAGTATACTTAAGACTTCGTATATATGTTAGCTAGGGGTATATTCCAAATTTTCTTATACTCAATAGTCCAACCTCAACGTCGAATACAATACCCAAACTCTAATTCTAATTTCTAACCATATTAATTAGTTACCTTAGGGGAGAATTACCTTAATAAACTTGACCCAAGTTTATCAATATTTAGAAATGTTACCCAATAGTGAAATTAAATCCAGAAGGCATTTATACTCGGATCATTTTCGAAATCAGTGGAAGGGGCTTAACTACCGTGCCATAAGAAGTATTTTACGTGTAATTATAATCACAAAATGTAAACTTAACCTTAATCGTTTGATTAAGTATCCATGTTATAATTAACCATATATTTTCAAAATATGTTTCTTTCTTAAAATATAACTTTTTAAAACTCACTTCATATTTGAAATACGCTCCCTCAAATATTTTACTCTAAAATCTCATTCTAGGGTATTACTAACCCTATCTCTAATGAGATATTATAACTCTGACGAGTCCTTATTTTTGTTCAAATATGTCGTGCTTTCTACAAACCAAAGCTTTGGTATGGTCTGGTCTTTTTCAACCATCGGACAATGGCTAAACTCCACCGTGGCATTACAATGGTACCCCCAACACCTTGTTATATGACCAGCCTCTCGACTGTCGCGGCCACACACCTAACCAACCCCTCTTGGGACGTGTAGAGATAAGAGTCTCCCGCTTTCCATCAAACCATGAGCGAGAACCCCCTATCACGCTGCCTCATGTGAAACAAGGACTAGTATGAGAACTCAAAACAGTTGTTTTTAGGATTTATTTTAAAGTTAGGTAGTTCACCGGACCACACCGCTAATGCGGAACGGGTTTAATCCATGTGAATACCCGTGCATAGAAATTCGCTATGACTTTTGAAAAATGAAACTACCATAAGGTCTCGTGGCACACACACAATGCAAATGCACGCATAGGCGAGGTTTCTCCTTATGATAGTAAAAAATGCTTGATATGTGAAAATCCTCTTTCAATACTATAATATAGTGTGAAAAATTCTTTTGAAAAGTAAATACATCAATCTTAGACAGCATAGGTACGATATACTATACTGACGTATGGTATACAACTAAAATTGTATGGGCTCGTAGCATAGATTGGGTTTCCATCAATGACCAGGCAAAGGAACTTTCTTCCGAACCTAATTTTGAACACCTCTAGAGAGATGTCCGAGGATCAACAGTGATGCTCCTCATGCCAACACAAGGCCGGGTTGCCCCTTAACTGGGTAACTTAGAGTACGCCTGAGTATGTCATCTCCCGATCGTTACAGACCTTTTCGAGCACGCGCCAACAAAAACCACAAAAGTAGATGCTTTTACCATATAGGTTAATACCTGGGCTCCATACCATAGTACACCTTTTATCTAGAAGGAGACGACACCCCATAACCCTGCTGCATTTCTTCCTGTTTTGGCCATTTACTGGGGTGTGAGGCTTGCTGATTTCATGATATACACAAAGCTACACTTAAATAAGCCATGCTTTGATCATCTATAGTTCTCTACATAACTTAAGTACGCCACATTGTCCATTCACAACGCATTGCTGACTTCCATCAATATATAACCTCTATGATTATACGTCTTAGATAAGTGTGTTAAGCAAGAGAATAAATTCTCCACCACTAAGAAGATATATATTTAACAGAGATCAGTGCTATGCAGTCAATTACAATGTTAGACACACGATCCATATATGTCCGTTCTAGGTCTGAACGAAACACCAACCTGAAAAACTCGAAATATATTCAAACCCCATTCCACATATAACCTTGTATCGGGTGGCCTACACAACCGGGACATCAGCAATTAATCCAAACAATTCAAAGAATCCCGGTTTCATTTGTCGTATTCCAAGTCTTGAATTGCTCCATAACGTCGTATAATTACTTGGAATAGTTTTCGGACATACATCTGATCCCGGTCTTTCCAAATAATAAGCGCAAATTAAAAAACACAATTATAGAACACATAGGCTTTCTTCCAATCTCCTTCCATCTTGGATTTTGTCGAAATTAAACTTCTTTAAACCCACTCTCAAATTATTACAAAATAGATATTTAACTTACTCTTTTAGAATACATCCCATAAATCAAAGATGATTTAGCCTCAAAGCCTTAACTAACTTTCCGTTTGATAACTCGTTATAAAAATCCATTTTCCTTTGAAAATCCTTAATCCACATTTCAACCATAGTTTTCCATTAATGATTTCCCAAAGTTATAATTCCTATTAATTTTAACTTCCTCAAATCAAGGATTTGATTAAATCCCCAAACTACGATATGAATTTCCACAACTCAATCTCATCTAGTTTCAAGAATGGTTATTGAAGATACGATTCACGACAAAAATCCAAATCAATTGATATTGAACATAAGTTACATAGAAATTGTATCTATTTATATTCGATATTAATTCTCATAATCAACGAATATTATAAGTGGAATAACGATATAATAATATCTTCCAAATTCCTCAAGTAGTATACGTTTACACCATAGAATTTCATATCAAATGTCCGAAGATTATTTCTATCCAACTTATCTCAATCAATTTAGGAAACTCGCATCTTAATTAGAAGATTTATCCAACTCTTTGACATTAGATCTGGATAGAAATATCATCAACTTATACTCAATATTAATCTCCGTATCCAACTCACACTATAAGCGGAATAACGGTGAAATCCCTTTTAAATTCCTCAAATAGTAAGAGTCATCATTTACTGAATTTATATCAAACATCTGAAGATTTATCTCCAATCATATCCAATTATTTAAAATTGAAAAACCCATTTTAATATCAAATAAATCAATTTAAATTCCATATAAAACATTTTCAATACTTTTAAACCTTTGAAAACATTCCACCAATCATTTACAAATGATTACTTATAGTTCAGAAAACAATTTGCAGGTTAAAAACTTCAACATAGATTGTTTTCGAAGAAAGAGTAACCATAGTGTTTTCAGAAGCGTTACAAAAGTGTAACTAAAGAGTTGTCTTAACTACTTCGATCAAAATATCGTTTATCTTGACTTTATGATTCAAAACACTTTTACATAATTTAAGATGATTTCACAAAAAAAAACCATATTTTTAAAACATTTAAAATAGCTGTTTATAGTTATGGTCGACAACTGTTCTTATAGTGACCTTTTCCAAAACGGTTTTAAACATAACTTGAAAGTTATAACCCAGAATTAAAATCCGCTTTCACTCATTTAAAAGCTCTTGTTAATATAAATCAACTGGTTTTCGTTTCTTGGAAATCCGACTTAGATTGCAAAAGTTATAAGCATTTACAGTTTGTAACTAAAATACACAAATTGCCATTGTGCGACAAGCTCTATTTTGACTGAAATAAAAATTATTCTTCGGTATTTCAAAATACCTTAGAAAACCATTATATACTCATGCAATTCATTTAAAATCATTTAAAGTAATTTACATTGACTTTCCAAATTATTTTAGGTTCAAAATTCAACTTTTATTTTTTACTTAATAAATCAATTTCTAATTCATTTCTAAATTCAAATAATTTCAAATTAACCATTCCATTCGTCGGATCAGTTAGGGATAGCCAGGGAGAGCAGGAAACTGTATTTTTCAAACCCAAGCCTAGACACTATCCTCTCTATCATCCTAGAATGTTCCGGTTTTTCTTTGTTCATTTAAAGAATTTTATCCACATATATGAATTCATACATATGGTCTTTCCCTATTATTAACCCCCAATTTCAATAATAGTAATATTTTTAATTATGAAGGAGATTTGTCGATCACCAATATGATACCATAATTGTTGTGTCATAGTGCGTGCAAAACAACATCAACAACCATTATTAACATGCACAGCAACCAGCATTAAAATGATTAAATAAATCATAATTGTGCACAAGCGTTATAACACTAACGCTTAATAGTGTGTGTTTCAAACTGCGCATCCATCATCCATCACAACAAACATTAATCATCATTAACCACTAATAATTCATCACTATATTTAAATTAGCCTAACTACTAATCAAATATATAAACCATGGTTAAAGAGTTCTCACCAAACAGCTTTCCAATCTTCATGGTAGGCGAGACTAGTTGAGCGAACCATCGGACAGTATTTCAGCGCACCGTCTTCTTCACCAAAATATATATTATATAATATATGTTAATCTTTCTCTCTCTATATATTGTAAGAGGATGAGGAGGAGGATGACGACGAACTTCGGCAAGGTGGTAGTGGAAAAGAAGAAGACTTATGCCATGGAAACCATGGCCATAAACTTTAAGAAGAAGATGAAAAGAAGTAAATGGCGTGGAATGGTAAGAAAGTGGAGAAAAGGCCTCCTTACATAGGAATGGAGGGTTAAGGAGATAATGACACATAAGGAGGCAAGTGTAAGACATGCATGAAAGTAGGCATGCAAAAATACAAGTGTCCTTACACTTGTCTTGAGGGGAAGTGATCTTTTGTTAGCATTTCTTTTAAAATGCTATGGAAATTAAGGACAACACTTAGTTCTAATGCTACTAATTCATGTTATAGTTTGACAAATCTGATCGAACGACAAATAGTGTTAATAAATCCAAACTTATTAATATTCACTCTCATCCGTTAAATTTATAATTCAAATAAAATCCAGTATATAACTAATTAAAATTATTAAATATACTTAACCATATATATTTATGTCAAATTTAAATTTAAATTTAAATTGAGTAATAAAAATTCCAATTTTAAATTGGTTAAAATTCTGGATTGTTACATAACCCCTGCGAAAAGGGTTTAAGAACTTGAGAAAGCCTTCCCCAATCATCACTTTGCTCGTATAAAATTCATCCCCAACCTGCAACATTCCCCAGAAAATTTTGGCAATCGGGTTAGGTCATATATTAACTTTGCTTCAATTTAATATAAATAAGGTCCATTTACTCAAGAAGATTGCCTGGAATTATCAGGGGTATGGAGGTTTTAATTAAGGTAATGAAGATAGAATGGGGATTCGAGAAGAGCGTTATTGAACACACTAGGAAAGAGCTGACCGAGCGCTTGACTGAATTAGCCGCCCTCATAGAGTAGTATAATAAGACTAAAGAAGAGCTTGAAAATTTTCGTATTCGATTTAAAATAAAATTTGACCATTGTTCACTCCTTACAAAGTATGCTCAGGATGATGTAAAGTTAGTGGGTCAGCAGTGCGAGCCCCTCAATTTCGAGAATAAGAGTACAAGGAAGGACAAAGGGGAATTGGTACCGAAGGTTAAAAATCTTAAATCCCAACTAATCACTTCTGAAGAGGCCAGGAAAAGGCAAAAGAGAATTCTCATGCTGCTCTGAAAAATGCTTCTAACTCCTAACTCCAACACGAGACTGAGATTCAAACTCTTAAAGAAAATCATTTGTGGAAGATAGAAAAGATGCATCAGGAATTTAGCGGAACGTGCTTATATTTTACGCTCGAGTTCTCCACAATCGGGAATATCTTGGATCCATAATTATCCGCAAACTCTGGCTGACAGCTGAGAGGTGTTTATGGACGAGGAGAGGAGGGTCACTGCCTGGCACACAGTGGATGAAGAGGCATTGATAACTTAGTTTTTGAAAGTCACGGAACCAGAAGTCCTAGCCGAAGGGAGGCGACTGTTGAAGGAGGAGGTGGATATCGAGCGGTATGGGTTTAAAGGGAAATAAATAATGGAAGGGGAACAAGCGCAAGTAAAGGTGATGCATCCCCGACACAATCTGCTAGTCAGCCTACTCCTATCGTGGATACTTCTACAGACCAACTAAATATTCCGCTTCCTCCAGCCCAATCCTCAAGAACCGTTAAGGAGTATAATCCAGATTAGCCAAGCTTGATCCCAAGAAATCCTCCAACTCCTATTCAAGAATTTAGGACTCTGGCTACTCCTAAAGGTGCCTCAGTCAAGGTATACCTCTTCTCTCTCCCCAATTTGAGAAAATGATCATTATCTCATTGTCCAACAGTTGGGCATCAAGTCGGAAGACATGTTATTCCACCGGGAATGATCATTGATTTTCCTGCTTTAGGTACTCCTGTAGAGAAGATTACAGAGAAGACTACATCCAAAGTTGGGATGAAAATCACCAAAGGGCAGCAAGTGCCCCCTACCGATGACCCAGGTAAAGATGTAGAAATGACAAGTGCCTTGAAGAGATTAGATAGCAAGGGTGCTCAGCTGGAAGAAGAAAATGTGGAGTATACTGGGGAGATTGGAAAGACCGGACCTGTGATCCTTGCTAAGATAAAGGCCAGAAAAAAGGGTAAGCCTCTCCTACTCAAATTTGAATCAAGTTTTGGGCCTCTTATGGTCAAACCTCTTCAAGTTATTGCTCCTTCTGTTACAATTCTGTCAGTCGAGGAAACTCCTCCTCCTGTCTCAGCCACACCTAGCAAGAATAAGCATGATATGTTTGCCTCCTTAGTCAAAGATGTCCCTACTGACAAGTCCAAGAAAAGAAAGACCATACTGTTGAAGACCTTATTGACTATGCCGAGCAAAGGGAGAAGGAGAAGGACAAGAAGACTAAGGATAAGTCGTCCAAGGCTTAATCAATTTTATCTGTTGTATTGTCCCTTAAGCCATTTCTATGTTGTTGCGGGTACGGCCCTCGCTTTTTTCTCTGTAAATATGTATGTAAAACTTGCATTTCCGTATATGAAACACTATTTCTATTGATATAAACAGTGTTACATGTTTGCAAGTTTATATATTGCTTTCCATTTAGTATACTGACAATTTATATATTACTAAATCGAGTAATAAGTAGTAAGTCAATATTCGGAGGTATAGAGTGTATGCCTCCCAACTAACTTTGAATCACGCGTCGCGTATGAGTCGCATTCGAAGTTATTTATGAGGCTCTATCCATGCTCCCAGCATTTTTAGGGATATGGATGAGTCTATTAGGATGTCCGGTCCTTAAATGTTTATACTCCTGGTCCAAGTCGAGGATGTTGGAGTTAGTATTGACGTCGGGGTTCATTTTTTATACTCTTCCATTATCGGTATGGGTTAGAGTCGTGGGTCAAGTGGCCTTGCATCGAGGCTCATGAGTCATTTAATATTCTCAAGTCGTGAGTGTTAGAGCTTAGGATTGGGTGGTCGTTAGTCTTGTAGCACCCATCGCACCATCCCTTCTTTGTACTCTGTTCCGCGCTTTGAGGAATGGAATTAGTCGGGAAAGCGGTTGGGTCATGTTTGTTCGGGCACCATCCCATTGCCTCCACGTCAAGAGCAAAAGTCGTGATCAGGATGGCCAGATCACATCCAAAATTTATACTCCCCAGTTGAAATGTGGGAGAGAGTTAACGATATTGTATAGGCATCATTTCAACAATTTAGTTCATAAAGTGTTGATCACTTGTTCGAGCATCAGAATCAAGCTCAAATTTAGTCAACCTAAGTCCAACTAATCACAAAGTTAGGACAGATCATTGAAACATAAGCCAATGGACGTCGTTGGGGAGTTTGTTATCCCTTTGTTCAATCCTTGGCACAGGTCGTTCGAATCACCACACATAGACAAAGTAACATACACAGTAATGGGGCATGGAAAAGAACCTTTATTTATGAACAATTGTAAGTGGCGAGACACGCTTTATTAGAATGCTAAGAATAAATGAAATAAAATAAACAATAAAAGTTTAAGAAAGACAGCACCGCAAATGTTCGGCATTCCATGCTCTTGGGAATGGATGGCCATCAGTAGTTGTTAACCTGAAGGTTCTGTTATCAAGCCTTTGTTGGATGACGTAAGGTTCTTTCCACTTCGGGCCCATGTGGACTGGGGTCGGAAAGACACATTTTAAAACAATGTTGCCAAAGTCGAAAGTTTTGAATCAGACCTTCTTACTGCAGTGTCGGGCTAGTCGTTACCTGTGAACTTCAGCACAAAAGTTGGTGTCTTCTCTCTTCTCATAAATCACGTCCAAATATTCTAACACAATCGCTTTGTTAGTCAGTCGGTCGTAATATGTCGTCCTGTGAGAGGGAACTTCGAGCTCTATCGTGATGACCGCTTCAGAGCCATAGGACAAAGCGAATGGAGTATGGCTGGTTACATACTTATGCGTTCTACGGTAAGCCCAAAGGGCTAAGGGTAATTCGTCGACCCATTTGCCTTTGGCCCACTCCAAGAGTTTCTTTATGATAGACTTGATGATCTTGTTCACAGCCTTGACTTGTCCACTGGATGTGCATGTACTACTTCTTGTTGCAATACCGTAGGTAGAAATCTCTCAGTTCCGCGTTGTCGAGCTGGGTTTCATTATCAGTTACGATAGTCACGGGAAGCCAAAACCGGCATATGACGTTTCTGACTATAAAGTTGACCACCTTCCTTCTCGTGATTATGGTCAATGGTTCAGCTTCAGCCCATTTTGATACTTTGCTCCACCTTTAGAAATTGGAAGTCTTTCAATGATGTCCACTCCCCATACGGCAAATGGCCAAGGACTAACCATCTAGGTGAATTGAGTTGGCAGAGCTCTTTGAATCAGAGAAAACATTTGACACCTACTGCAACGTTTGAAATAACTTGTCGCATCCCGACTGATGGTTAGCCAGAAGTAGCTATATCGTTGCACCTTCTTTGCTAGGTTTGCCCCTGGTGTGAGCACCACATTCTCCTTTGTGCACTTCTGTAATACTCGTTTGGCGTCGTTATTGTCTATACACCTGGAGCATAGGAATTGAGAACCCTCTTCGGTAGAGCATATCTCCTTGGATAATTTATCTCGAGGCATTGCACATGAGAGCTCACTTTTCATTCTTTCATTTTGGAACTGTTCCATTTTGGAGGAAATTCTTGATAGGGGTCATCCATGACTCTTTCTCAGGTTCGACCTCAAAAGTTTTATCAATTTCTATCTAGTCAATGCTTCGAGTGCCTAATCTCGATTGGAACCATTTTTGCTTTATCTCAGGCATCAGAACTAGGCAGTTTAGCTGATTTTTTTATCCTTTTGATTCTCTTCTCTTGGGATATGTGAGATGCTATGATAGTCAGAGTAGTCCAACAACTCTTCAACCCGCTTAAGATAGGCGGCAAGTTGTGCCCCCTTAGTTTGGTACTCCTTCCGAACCTGAAGTTCAATATGTTGTGAATCGCAGAAAATGTCCAATTCCACTATGCCCAAGTCCTTTGCGAGTTTCAGCCTGGCAATCAGGGATCCATACTCAGGACCGTTGTTGATAGCGAGAAAGTCTAGCCTTAGGGCGTAATAAATCATAGTCCATCAGGAAATAACAAAACAACTTTGGTGCCAGAACATCGATAATTACGAGACCCTTCTATGTACGACTTCCATGTGTACAGTCTTGGTTTGGCATTAGGAAGATTGGAATCATCCTCTCGAAAGTCATCCATGGGAGTTGTAAACTCAACTATGAAGTCCTCTAATGCTTTCGCTCAGATTGATTTTCGAGGAAGGAAAGTGAGGCCAAACTAACTCAACTCAATGTTCTATTTTGAAAAGTCATGTGACTTAGTGTAGGATCTTTATATATGGAATAGAGCGGAACTGACTATGATATTCTAACTTATCTAATACAATAGTTATGCAAGTAAATATTAACTAATATAAAATATCATGGATAAGTAAATCCAGTAAGTAAAGTGACATTAGGAAATTTTATACTGGTTTGGACATCCCGTCCTACGTCTAGTCCCAAACTCTTTTTGGAATTCTACTATCAACACCCACTCTTAACCTAGAGGAATAGTTCACAACAATCCGAGCCCTAACAAGGATTTCCCGCCTGAGAAATAACACAGGACTTCAACAAACACTGAGAGTTTGACTTCTGCTCGTGTTCTTGAACAACACTGAATAACAAACTATTGAGTACACCCTTCCTATAATCTTATCCTACTGAATAACAAACTAATGAATACACCCTTCCCATAATCTTATCCTCAAGTATATAACATGTATGTGAAGATTGAAGGAAGAATATTACTCATTGAATCAAGGGATTTGAAATAAATTCAAAGATTCAATAAGTAATTATAATATTTGAGAGCTTTTCGAATGTAAGAGTGCTTATAAATGTAGATCAGAAAATAGAATAGACTTGGAAAGATTCAGTGATTTGAAAACCAAGTTTGTTGTGTATATATAATAGTTGAAGAGTAGAAATCTTTCATGAAGAGTTTTATCGAAGAGTTGCATCCATTTCTATTCATAAATAAAGAAGAATCTCTTCATGAAAGATGATGTCCTTTCATAAAAATGGCTGTTATTTTCGGATCAGTCAACTAGACTGAAAATCATCAGTCAACTAGTTAAAAAGTATAAATCATATATATATTTAAAAGTAGCAGAAAGTAGTCGTTACTAGGCAAAATTTTCATAACCAGTCGACTGGTCTGAAATGAACCAGTCGACTGGTTCAGGGTGTGTTGCCAGTAATGGCTATTTTTCTAGCCATATATATATATATATATAATCAAATTCTGTGCATTTGTGTTATATAGAATGAGGATATATTTTAACATTGATCTAACACAACTAAACACACATACATATATATGAAATAACTCTTTGATTTGATCCCCATTTCGTTGTCGTCTCGAATTAAAAATCTTGTGAATCAACATATTTGAGCTACCTCCCAGGTGCCTTAGGTCGCTGAAGGAAATGTCGTAGTGACTGGTCGGTGTATACTTTGATAGGGTGAGCATGGAAGTGGTAACATAGCTTTATTGATGCAGTCAACAAACTGTAAACCAGTTTTTCGATCGTTGGATAGTTGTGTCCCGTTTCTATCAAGTTCTTTCTTATGTAATAGACCGGTCACTACACCCGATCTTCTTCGCGGACTAGAGCTGAACTGATAACATATACGGACACTGCCAGGTATATGAACAAGTCCTCGTGGTCCACTGACTTAGACAATATACATGGCTCCTCCAAAAAAATTAAGAAGGTTCTGAAGAACTTCGACACAATCAGGCGTCCAAGCGAAGTTGCGCTTCCCTCGCTTTATTAGTTCAAAGAAGGGAATGCAGTTGTTAGTTGCTCTAGAAACAAATATGCCCAAAGCTGAAACCTTCCTTGTCAGACTCTGCATGTCTTTAATCTTTCAAGGCTCCTTAATACCCATTATTTGTTCGATCTGTTCGGGGGTGATCTCAATTCTTCGAGAGCTGACGATGAAGCCAAGAACTTCATTGATGCAATGCCAAAAGTGCGTTTCAAAATGTCGAGCTTCATTCTATATATGTGAAGTACACCAAACATTTCTGCCAAGTCCCAGATATGATCGGTTAATTGCTTGACTTCATCAGCATATCATCCATATATACCTCGGTCATCTTCCTAATATGATCATGGAACATGTGATTGACTAGGCGTTGATAAGTTGCTCCCGCATTCTTCAGTCCAAAAGGCATGACCACATAGCAATACAACCCGAGATCTATTATGAAACTTGTGTGCTACATGTCTGGTACAAGTATTACAATCTAGTTGTACCTTAAGTAAGCATAAAAGAACGATAGAAGTTCGTGTCCAGCAGCTGAGTCGACAAGCTGGTCAATCCTAGGGAGTGGAAAACTATCTTTGGGACAAGCCTTGTTCAAATCTGAAAAGTTGTTGCACGTTCGCCACTTCTCGTTTTCCTTCTTTATAAGCACTGGGTTTGATATCCACTTAGGGAATTTCGCATCTCGGATGAACTCATTACTCCTTTATCTTTCGACCTCTTCCCTTAGAGCTGCCGACCTCTCTAAGCTAAGCATGTGCCTTTTCTGTTTTACCGGAACGTACTTTGGATCTATGTCCAGCAAATGAGTCATTATAGATCGTGATATCCTATACATGTTAACATGGGTCCACGCAAACATGTTTAGATTTGCGCGGAGAAAGTCAGGAAACTCCCTCGTCCAGAGGGGTGTAGGTGGAATCTGATCTTCAAGGCCTTGATCAGGTCGTCGTTATCGATCAGAATCTCCACCATAGTTTCATTAGAAGTCGCCTTTCTACATCTTGTCTCTTCATCCTCCCTTGGATCAATATCCTCGAAATGGAGACCAGACGGTCCTGGCTGGGATATTTTCTGTATTTGTTATCCTACCACCTCCTTTGCAGGAGGAGGATTGTCTTCAGACTTCTTGTTTTCCTTATTGCGGATTTCCTTCTATTACGCTGAGTAGCACGCCAGACCTGCAACTTGATCTCCCCATACTACCCCAACTCCAACTTTAGTTGGAAACTTAAATAGCGAGCACTTAGGAGCTATGCATGCTTTAAATTCTGCTAAGCCCGATTGATCCAAGAAGGCGTTATATGGAGGGTTTATGTCCATTACAAGAAATGGGAGGATCTGTGCTCTCCTATGGTCCCCCTCCCCTAACTCCGCTGAGAACTCAACAAATCCCACTGGTTCGTTTGTTAAGCCATTGAAGACGCGTATCCTGCATTTGCACAACTTTAACTATCTCACCTCCAACTTCGTCTGGTCATAGTATGAATATAATATTTACGGAGCTCATGCTATCTACAAGGACATTCCATACAGTGGTTGGGTCGATGTCGGTCGTAATCACCGTAGGATCAATATTTCGGGTTTCTACCCTTTCTGACTCTCTATCTGGGAAGACAATATCATTTGTCATATCTTTCCTTTGCTTCACGGGATCCACTACTTCGGGGTTATTGCGCTCCCTAACATCCAAATGCTTTGCAGCATTTATATATAGCTTCATAGTCTGAGCACTATGACCTGCTGGATGTGGACCTATGACAATGGAATTAATAATGATTCCTTTGTTCTTTTGTTGGGAGTTGGCCCTGAAGGCCACCTGACTTTGGAGTTCGAGGTCCCCCACCCCCGTCCCATGGGGCAATCTTATACTCATTGTGTTTTCCCTCTCTAGTCAATTTTTCAATGATGTCTCTAAGATGACGGCACTCATTCTCCGAGTGACTGTAGATCTCGTAAAATAAATAGAACTTCCCAGTCTTACATCCCTTCTCCGTGGATTCTTACGGAGGTGGTTTCTTGTTCTGCATAGTGTTGCACGTATCAACGTAGATGTTTTCCAATGTATCATTCAACGTTGTGTAACAATCATATGCCTGAAA
This sequence comes from Allium sativum, assembly GCA_030737875.1. Lineage (NCBI taxonomy): Eukaryota > Viridiplantae > Streptophyta > Magnoliopsida > Asparagales > Amaryllidaceae > Allium > Allium sativum. The sequence continues at coordinate 844,585,264 of CM060926.1, forward strand.
CCAGGGCTGTCTTCTAGGATCCTCTTTTTAGGTACGACCCTCATTGTCGTTCTTTCATTGGTTGTTATTTCGTTTACCACAATTTCCAATATTCACTTCATCCTTTCCGAAATTGTCATCGGACTGGTTTACCTCTACGTTGCCTTGAATATTCTTGCTTGGCATATCAGTTGTTTCTTCTTGAAGATTCACCTGTTCGTCTTCTTGTCGATGGCTAATATTAGCCTTCTCGTAAAACAGTTTAATAGTCATATGAGGTTTTCCAACAAAATACTTCCCAAACTCCATTTTATTGTCAATTCCATCTACAACTGTCATCAAGATTGTTTTAGGGTTAGGATTACTCACTTCAATTATGGCCGTATTGAACCGGTTAAGGTAATCCTACAGAGAATCCTTTGGAACTTTTTTATTGCTGAAAGGGCCATGACATGCTTTGACTTAGTGGCATGAAGATGAAATTGGTGTAGGAACTTCTCTCTCAAGTCTTTGAAGTTCGGAGAAGATCATAGGGGAAGTTGCGTAAACCACATAATTGCTACCCCTTCAAGATATATTGTGAAGGCTTTGCACTTAACCACATCTGGGGCAGCAGATGTTTCCATATTACATGAAAACCTCATCAGATGCTGTTGAGGATCCGCCATGCTAGAATAATGGCTGATCTGTAGCATACTGAATCTTCTCAGGAACTCCTTTTGTAGAATGTCATCTGTGAACGGAGTTTGGCTACGATTAATTCCCCAGTCTTCGTTCTTGTATCCTTCTTTTCTTTCATGATCTATCGGACCATGGAAGTAAGATCGCGAGCACTGAAGATGGCATGAACCGAGCTCTTAGCTCGTTGGTCCCCTTGCCCCCGTACTAGGCAATATGTCCTGGTCTACCGCCCGGGCGGTACTTCCTTGACCCTGGTTGCCCCAGTCAATCACATGATGAAGCACAAGAGCGCGGGAGGCTCTGAAAGTGTAACAGTTAGATGAAAGGAGGAGGGTTCCAAACAGGCGGGACATTGGGCTCGGTAGGTCGCCACTCGCCATGCCTCATCTTGAAAATGTCAGGCTGAGCCGGTTCGGTCTGGTCTAGTTGAGCTGGAAGCCTTCCGAAGTGTAAGTCTCTGATGTTCTTTGGCCTTTCAAGCGGCTGACGCTGTTGTTGCTGATCCTCGCCCCTCCTGAATGATGGTGAGCCTCCTGTATCCTGATTTCGCTATGGAGAAGTGGCTGGCTAGTTCCTGAACTCTTCCCATTGTCTCATTATTCGATTCATGTCCTACCTCATTGCAGCATTCTCTTGCGCCTTAGCATTTAATGCTGTCATAGTCCCCCAGAGTTGGTTCAACAATACTACGAAGTTGTCACGAGTAGCGAATGCCGATGATGGAGCTTAATCATTGGGATAACAAAGTGCAGGTAGGTTGGTGGTTTGTTGGGCTCAAGTCGAGTCGATGTCAACCCGAGAAGGGCCAAGCCAGCCAGTGCCGAGCCAAGGGCTGAAGCAAGGGATGCGGCTGATGGTGAGGCATGATTTGTCTATTGATGTTGTTTTCCAAAAGCGCGTGCAGAAGACTTGGAAACCATTGTTGCTGAAGATAATGAAATTAGGATTTTGTCTCGGGCTTGGCGATCCAAAAGTTTATCAAAACCATTAAAATGTTGAGAATTGAGTTATCTCAGAGAAAGCACCAAAGTGTTGACACAAAAAAAATGTCAGTACATCTAGAAAGGAATAATGTAGAGAATAAAAACGAAGAAATATAAATGAAAAATGAGAATAAGTTCTATCACATGCAAATTTATAGTAGTTCAGAATTAACGAGCCTACATCCACTTTATATTCTCTTTATTGTATATAAGTTTTAAGTACAAACATTGGTTTTTCTGGCTAGTCCCGAGTACAATGCTATAATAATAATAAAGGACAAGAGATTGCCCAAAAGTCCATTTTTTGAAGCTTTAAAGGGCTATTTATAGAAGCTATAGTTCTCGGGTTAACTAGGACATGAGGCATCCATCCCGGGACTGTAGGAATGGCTGAAGAAGCTTTCTTCTTGTGTAAGAAGGCTCAACTTGGCTAGACACTTAGCAACTGATTAGAAGTTCCAAAAGTGGAAGAAACGATCAAAAAGGGCAGGAGAAAGTGTTTAGGGAAGATAATCTCGAATTGACTAGATCTGGTTCGACCTAATCGACCCGAAAGTTAGTTGACCCGAGATTTTGGAGATTTGCTTATCTTTGTATACAAGTTCCCTTAGTCGAGTCGACCTTGGTCTTTGGTCGACCAGAAGATTGTTCGAGCCGAGTCTTTTAGGGATGCTTGGTGCTTGTCTTGCAGGGAGGTGGTTCGGGTTGGCTAGTTGCATGGTCGAACCGAAGATCTTCGAACTTGAGCTTGTTTGCAGTGCCATTGGGATTTGCCAAGCCAAATGGGGACAAGTCGAGATGAAAGTATTCTAATAGTGATTTGACTTGGTTTTCTGATATGTATGCGATTTTGATGGCCTTGCCAAAAGGCTGGTTAACATAAGTGAAATATAAAACCCTAATGCACACGATACTTGCACAAAAATAGCACTATTATATGATACTTGATCATACTAGAGTAAACTGCCCTTAAGATTTGTGTAATAAGGGATATAATATGGTTAAACATGATGATCCTGATATCATATATTAAGTTTTTTCTCATATCAGGCTTAAGTCTGGCATCATTTTGCTTTGATGCTAAATTACAGTGTCTCATCCTATGGTGAGGCAACGTCAATAAATAATGAAGGAAATCGGGAAGGATGGTGAAAGTAAAAGAAGAGAAACTTGGAAAACAGTAAATCCTACATAACGTTAGTTAGTTGTAGTTTGTTTATGTTTAATAAAGGACTCAGAAATTCGGAGTGCATGGCTTTGTTTTGTAATTAAGTAAGACATGTTTGCTTATGCTATTTGGAACTATTGTGTAACTGCTTAAAAATTGCTAAAGTTAGTAGTTATAGCTGTGATGAAATTCTGGGATTTTATGAGTTTAATAGGAGTAAAAATTGCAATTTATGAATTAGTGTTTTTGATATATATGAGTAAGGGTATTTGTTATGAAATTGGGCAACTTGGAAATTAATGTAACATGTATAACCTATCTACATGAGTTTTATCAAGAAAAAGGGTATGATCTTCTATGTGTATATATAAATATCATACTCTTATTTGTTTTTAGATGTACCATGTGCCAGCTACATACGTACACATAGTATGCATGCTAACATGTAAGGTACAAGCCCCTTAAAATACCCAGTGAAATATTATATCAAGGACGATAATATTTTGGGTGAGGCATGAGTTTGCCGATGCACCATATTTTATAGGTTTTCAAAGTACAAACAAACATTGATTTACATAGAAATGTGCCAGATAAAAAGGCAGGTTTATAAAGAAATTTAACAATATTCCTAAGAATATGTTTTGTACATGTTTTAATGATTTTATCTTACAAATATGTAGTTTTGCCATAAGCTTGCATACCTACAGTTAAGTGGGTTATAATGACTATTTCTACAACTTATAATCTATATATAAATGGACTACAAAAGTAAAAAATCAGGGAACGTAGGAGGTTAAAATTTTCTAGGCATTTAAGAAGGAGCACTAAAGCACGCCAAAACCTCTGCTTTAGAAAATGTCAGTGATGGCAGAAAAACAAAACAAAACCGAAAGTGCTTTCGTTACCAAACCGAAAGAGCACATTCTGAATTCTCCATAACAAGCCAAAGATGCCTCCATCAAAATCGAAAAAGGACATTTTGAATTCTCCATAACAAGCCAAAGATGGCTCCATCAAAACCCGGAAGAGTTCATTTCGAGTTTCCCTTAAAAGGGCTTTGCTTATTTCAAAAAATAATTTCTGGACTTTTACTTTCTTATTACTCAAATCTGGTTATCCTAAGCTAGAAGAGGCTTTGCTTATTTTATAAAATAATATCTGTTCTTTTATTTTCTTATTACTCGAATCTGGGTATCCTTAGCCAAATGAGGCTCTGTTTATATCAAAAAATAAGCTGTGATCTTCAATTTTCTTGTTATCTGAATCTAGGTAACTAAATACGAAAGAGGCTCCTCTTATTACAGAAAATAATCTTTACCCTTCTATTTTCTTACTATCTGAATTTGGGTATCATAAACTGAAAGTGGCTCCGTTTATTTCAAAAAATAATCTTTGGACTTCTATGAACTTATTTTCCGGATTTGGGTTTCTGGCTATTTAGTCTTGAGGAGAATTCACTTCCATTACTTTGGGAAAGAAGGTTCTGAACAATAATTATTTTAATACCTGAATCTGGGTTCCAGGCTTTTTGAAAACTTCATAGCAAAATTTAACTCGAAGGAGGCTTTACCAGGTTATTTACGAAATATGGATTTCTTTATCCAGATCTGGGATTCAGATTTTTTGAACCGAAGAATGACTTTACATCATTATGAATCTACGGGATTATGCTCAAGTCTGGGTTTTGAGCTCGACACATCGAAGACAATGAAGGACCAAATGGTATTTTCGAGTTTGTTCTAAAGAACAAAATTTTTAGAAGGGAAAAATGTTAAACAAAAATCATTTGAATAATGTGAAAAAAGGACATAATAGAAGAGGAGGATATCTGAAAGCAGTTGAAGATGAGAATAGCAAGGGGAAACGTTCCAAGTCAATCTAATAGAATCATGAAAGACACATATACATACCTAGACCCCCTTTCGGGCGTAGCCCAGTTTAGCTACTAATAGAGCCCTTCGTAAGGGATGAAGCAAAGCATTCGATGCATACCTCTGAGGTTTGAGGAAAAAAGTCACGATTTCCATAACACAAAAGGCTACAAATCCAGGCCCAAAGCCTCTAAGCATCAGAGGCAAAGCTTGGGACAAAAGTTCAGAAAGACCGAAAGCTCCTACAAGGTCATCTCTCTCGTATCCAACTAAAAGTTCCCTTTGTTAAGGACCTTAGAAGCATCCACATGAATTCACTCTCAAAGGAAAAAATTAGAGGAGAAGCCCTTCAAAAATGTCAAATATCAGGAAAAGAGCATGTGGACCCAACCATGCAAAAGAAAGCACCAATCTGAAGATAGCTGCCACAATTAGGCGAGAGCCTGCATATACCTATGCCTCTTACAACTATTCAAATCAGACCAAAGGATATAATCTTGAAAATACTAATGAGAAATGAGAATCCATACCAGCGGATCCTTCACATGACCCTCAGAAAACCCTCTGAAGTGGCAACTGGTCGTAACCACCAATGACAAAGGAAGGCAAACCTGCTCCTATAAATAGGACCCTCAAAAACCAAGATGGGGGAGTTTATTTATAAATTTGTAATATAATATTTTGGAGTGAAACCCCAATTTCACAATCAAATTGAGGAATTTTTCTAATTTCTTGCAATCTCGCTTCTCAACAACCAATAATAAGGATTCAAAAAATTTGGTCATTGGTTTTAATTTTAAGAGAATGGAGCATGATTTATCATGACTATTAGCTCTTAATAGATGATTTATCTTATACTTTCTTACTTTTATCCAATCTATAGTGTGAAACCCGAAGAGAGGAATTGTACTAGAGGCGATGCCAATCTCTTAAAAAGGCGAGTCAATTACTATTTCCAATGGAAGTAGCTTCCTATAGGAAGCTCATATCGAGTTATGCCTCTCTTTGCATGGTTTCTCATTGCGGTTAACTTCTTTTTCATAAGGGTATCATCTTCTTTAGAAAAGGATGACATTACCACATAAGTTGAAAATCCAAAAACATGTGTTGATATCCTTTGAGGGTATGACATATGGTTTTCAACTATATAGTGGGAACAAGTCCCAAGATGCTAATCATTTGAATGGCTAACAGTTTGTTCATTCAAATCCCATTTTAGGGTGTTAACCATTTCTATGGCTAACATTACCTATGTGATTATTTTATTTTATCTTCCCGCTGTGAGATTCTGTATTCTATTTCTCCTCATCATTTTATTTCTTATATTAAATCACATTAATAATTCACCATTTTGAATGTTTGGGTTAGACATGTTTGGTTTATTACTGATCTGAATCATTTAAAATGACGAGTCATTAAATTTAACAACAATCATATTTTATTATACATTTATCTAGAACCAATAGTATTATATCTATCGAACGAAGAATTTACCAATTGTGAAGACCTTACCTGTACTCAACCTGTGGAAAAATGCAGGAAAAGATAAAAATTGATGTATATTTGTTTCATCAACACTTGCTACTCTTCGTTATCACTTTTTAGTTTCAGTTCATGTAATTTATATAGCTATTAATTTTTGTTCCTATCTACATTCTACAAACATTTGTTCATTTATTTGTACTGCATTTATGACAAGTTATTTTTCTATTGCTTGTTTGTTCTATTAAATGCTTATTTCAATTTATTACTTAAATTGTAAATGCTCTCACTCATCTAGGCATAATGAATACCAATAATCGAACCTAAATGTAACATTCAACCTCATATCCCTATTGATTTTGTATCTTTACCAGCATGTTTTATTATTATAACTTCAGTTTACCAATGTTAAACATGTAGACTTTTTAGTATGTCACATCCAGCACCTTACGTCCTAATACATCAGATTAAATTCTATGCTGTGAACTCTAATATATTACAAACTCTACTTTCAAATCTCTGTTTTAAATTCCATTTAATCAGTATCATCTTCGCCCGTGTGCGAAACATGGGTCGAAGCCTAATCTACAAACTCACAACTAAAGGGCTTTTCTTGTAACAACACGAGACCCAACACTTTGAAAAAAAATAGAGTGGAGGTGATAGAGTGACTTGAAAAGTCCAATTCTCTAACTGACGGTTAAAGAGGTTTGCCTACTATCTGATGAAATCAATTTTGTGTGAAACCAAACGTGACGACCCAACTTCCCATCATCTAAAGTCAATGTTTACACCTACTCCAGATGTTTGAAAATTGAATTCGCCATGGGGGTACACATTAGAGACAATAAAATAAACTTTATTAATCAACGATGATTACAATAGAGTTTACATCATCAGAGTTACAATGAAATATACAGCGGAAAGAAACAATACGATATAGCGGAAGAACTCTAAGTCTATCTTGAAGCTCCAACCCAAAAGCGCTCTGAATCTTGCTCCAAGGATCTATAGCTGTAAAACTTAACCACTAGCTTCCCGTGTAAAAATTCGTGCGCACCCAGAGTTTAGGAAGGAATAATAAGCTCCAGGTCAGTCATAGGACTAGTGTGAGAACATAAAATATTTTACTTTATATTAAGGTAAATCATAGGACCACGCCGTATAATACAGAATGGGTTTACTCCTATGATTACCAGTGCATAAGTCGTACATGAGTTTTGAAAATGAGACTATTATAAGGCTCGCCCCGAACACACAAATAAAATGCAAATGCAAGTGCACACATATACGAGTTTTATGCTTATAATGCCAAATCCATGATATATGTCGACGGTGTGTATTATCACTAATAATAACATTTTGCAAATAAATTTACAAATCTAGCAAGCATAGTAACTATGCTTACATATATAGTTTACAAACAAAGAATTTGAATGGCTCGTATTGGTTATTGGATTTACAACAAGATGGTTCATAGCACGAAAGATCAATCGAGGACACGAAGCTAAGTATCTCCCGGATAACATCCAGACAACGGACTCCGAATATATAGCGCTAAGTATATATCCCGGTTTTCATCCAGACATCAGACACCGTATATACGTTATTCCATCAGGTTTCACAGGTGGATCCACCGCCGAAGCTTTCAAGTTCAATAGATAATATGTATAGGTATACAATCTAACCGCATGTTTCCCATCATTTCAGGTTGTGAGGTTGGCGAGGTTTCATACCACAAAGCTACGCTCTTACACTAAGTCATGCTTTGATCATTTCTTTAATTGCAGCACTTCGCATGCCACACTATCATTTCATAATCTACAACTGATAATCACTAACCAAGTAACCTTTAGCTAAGGGAATAAGTTCCCATTACCAAACAGAAATATGTTTAGTAATAATCTGTTAGTACATTATAAGATACAGTGTCAGACACACATCCATACAAGTTCATTCCGGGTACGAACGAAGCTGAAGGCACCTTATTTCACGACTCAGGTATGACCGAGAAAGCCCTTGCAATCCAAAAGTTCTCCAAATATGATCAGACTTCTTTTGGTAGTAGGGTCATCTTTGTAATATAGCTATTCAATAAAGAAACAAATCAGCAGGCAGCCTGTTCAACGTGAAGAGCCACGGTCTTCAATCTCCATTTTTATATCTTTATATATTTCGTTGTATGGTTATTTGGAATGGTTTTAGAGAATTAAATCCCGATCGCGGACTTTCCAAATAACCAGCGATCCATATGAAATACACGTTTCAAATTAAGTTCTTTTTCTTAACTCTTTACTTCCAAACAATCATTTATAAATTAAGATCGAGATTATCGATATCTCATTAATACAACTCGTTTTATTCATTCAAACAAGGGTTAATTACATTCAAATCAAAGGTTTAAGGACTGAAACAATTCCCAATTTAATTGAATAAAATATTTGTAAACTATATATTTTTATAATATAGACAAATTTTAAAATAGAAATGGTTCAAATAATTACTTAACATATGCTAAACTTTGAAGAAGTATATATACAGTAGAATATTTTTAAACATATACATATCTTTTAAATCAAATGAATTTTATTTAAATATTTTTGAAATTGACATAACATGTTTTAAATTGTTGAAACCCATATAAATATATAAAACACTTTACTGGAATTGTTTCCTTCCCTTGCCAACGACCTAAATTTATATTCATATTCAAAAGATATAACTGGTTTCGATAATCTTGAGACAATGCGATCAATTCCAAGGACATACACCTTATTTTCTTTCGTTCACTTAGTTCCGCATTAACTTCCATAATCAAACTAAGCCTTACTCGAGCAACAATGTTAATATCATATCATTCAAGTTAATCCAAATGATTTATATTAGATATACGATTTGTTAAAGATCGAAACTTCTTATATCCAATATATATCGGTATTAAAATGATACTATAAGTGGAATTACGATATTTCTACCGCTTAATTCCTCAGATAGTATTAGTCATCATTTACATAACTTATATTAAATATCTGAAGGTCATTTTCATCCAAATTAATTTTTAAACAAATTTAAATTGGAAAACTATTTATTATATTCAAGATTCAATTTCAATTTGCTTATTTACCGGCCTGGACTGTTGGATCTAGACTAACCCTAGAGGGGGTTGAATAGGGTTTATCATAATTTTTAATTGAATTAAAAATCTAACGAGATAGATAATATTACACAGATCACAGAATACAGTAGAAACAGAAATGCAGAAAATAAATCACACACAAATATACCCAGCTTCGACAAAACCCTGCCTACTGCTGCATTTCTAAGGTTTCTACTAGGTGATAGAACAGATCCCGCATACAAGACCATGTACACTCACAAACCCTACTCCTATTCTAACCCTACGCTCAAAACCCTAGACTGGCCGATATCCTCTCGACCAGATTTTCCCGAATTACAAACCCTGTAACTCGTATCCCTAGATTTGACAGACTTTAGTAAACTGTTTTGTCGGTTTACAAAAGAAATTTGAATACAACAAAAAAAAAAACCTAGTATAAGCCTAGAATAAAAATAGGGTTATCCCCTTTACAATAGTAAACTAGGCTGAATCAAGTGAAACATAGGCCGACCCCTTTTGTAATTGTTTCTCCCGTTCCCTTCTCTTCTTTGAAGAATAAAAATGGCGGCGGCTAGTGAATGAAATTAGGGTTCTCTGCTGAATCCCAAATCGCGACTATAAAAATCCAATATCAGATGCTTTGATTTGATGATGACTTTGAATGGATGACGCTCAGCTCTCTCCCACTCGTCACTGATTTAGGATAATTCTTCTGGTCGAAAAACTTGTGAGTGATCTAAATATGTCTACTAGTTACTTTTGAATTGTTTGTGGTTTTCGATGGATGATTTGCCAGTAATGATATTGGTGCTTTATGTAGGATTAGAAAATCCTTAAATGAACACTCTGATTTCATATATGACTTGAAATGCTTTTGTCTGATTTTGGCTAAGTTTCCCTTTTCGATATTACTTTAATGGCTCTTGCGTAATTGACTCTCCTTGGCTCTTGAATTTGAATTTGTTGCCTTTTAAAACATATATTCCCTTTTGAAAATAAAAACATTCGGCTTTGGTAATTCTGGAAATACTTCACAAGACTTGCCAGAAATGAAATCTTGATTGGATTTTAATTTCACTCATTTCTGGAATGCAAATATTCTTAGCCCATCCAGAAAACAATTGGATCATTGCTTGAAAAAAAATACTTGCCAAATATGTGCTTTACATTGCTGATTTGTCGCTTGTATTTCGGGAAAGGATTTTTACCAGAAATTTTTGTGATTTCTCCAAATACTCTTAAATTTCTCACCCAAGATTTTCTGTATAAAACTGATTTACTTATGTCTTCGTCACCTTGTAATCATTGCTAGACTTGCAATCCACTTTTTGAATAAATGCTAGCTTCACCATTCTATGTTGTGCTCTACACATGAACATGCATGAACTTGACCAGACATGAAACTGCACTTGAGAATTGAGATTTTGTGCACCAAGGTCTATGCATTGTTGAGTGCTGTTGCTACTTATTTATGCTGAAGTCATCAGCCAAACATGAGTTTGTTTGACCATTTTTGCATGTTAGCATACACTTGCAAAAACACAAACTTGAATATGTTTTTGACCACTTTGAACATGAGGTGAATTTGTTGTTCACTTGAGTTGACTCATATTTCACTTGACCATTAATTTCATGCATGTTGTTGCATCAAACCCACTTTGCAGTCTTAAGTTTCCATTTATATATTGCTGAACATTAGCTGACTCGAATCATGTATATGAATTTTGATATGAGCTAAACCATTTTGCCATGTGTTCATGAACATGCTTGGGCTGTTAAACCATACAGTATGGACTCAAACACATGCATTTGAACACGACCACTTGAGTTATACCATTGATATATGCTGAGACACTTGAAAGGAAAAAAAATCCTTGAATCATGTTGTATGTACTTAATTGTTCCCACTGGCTCGAGTTTGCTAACTTCACTTGCTGCTTGTGCTAACATGTATAAACTAATTTTCTGGACTGTCTTGAGTATAAATTTGTTCCATGCTCTAATCATTTATGCAGCAACTTGTTTTGGCATGTACTCTTGCTGCTGAATCATGTGTAGTTTACTTGAGTTTGCTCTTATGTACACTTTAGAACTGTACATGTTACTCCATATTTGCTGCCTCATGAAATCTGCCTTGATCCATAGATGATTTGTTTGCTGGGCTGATTTGCAACATGTTTGCATCTTCCTTGTATGTAGCTATTTGCATTTGAACCATCATGTTAAATGCCACTGTCTCGACCACTTTAGCACTTGAACTGTCTTGACACTTGCTTGTTATTTCTGAAACTATACCCGTATTTATTGCTTGGCATTTGAATATGTGCTTTGTACTTTGAGATGTGTTGACTTTGTTTTCATAAGCACTGAGTTGAGAAGGTCCACGTAGCTACTCCTCAGTTGCACACTGAATTGGCGTGGCTGTGCACACGTGTATATATATACACGTGTGTATATGCAGCCATTCAGAAAATTTCCTGTCCCTGTATATATACAAACTGTCTAGACACAGATAAATTAGATCAAGTCATGAAAAATGATGAGAAACACACCAGAAATCTGAGGCAAATAAAATTTTAAAAATAAAATTTATATTTGCATATATTCAGTATTATTTCTATTGCAGTATACAATGTGCTTCTGTTTCATATGACAGGTAATAAGATGAGACTGGACTGAAAGCTGTGAAGATGAAGATAAGAAGACAGAAGGCAGAAAACAAGAACAGTGTATATAATAGTGAAAGTGTCTGTATTTGAGTCTCTGAATGTATGAATGAAGATGTATGTAAACTGACTGACTGAGTGTGAGGAATTGTGTATGAAAATAAAAGTGAATAGAAATGTATACATGTTCAAATTGTGGAGTATAAAAATTTTGTACTGTTTGAAATTGAAATAAAATATTCTATTTAAATAAAATACCGTGTGAATATTTAAATTTCTGTACAGTTGTAATTTGTTTAAACAGAAATATTATATTTATGTATGTTGTGTGTATATAAAGCAGTACAGTACAAACACATTTATAATAATATATATTTGGTTGTTATCATCAAACAAAAATCATATAATTGTGTATACAACAACGTTATATACAACAATCTCCCCCTTTTGATGATGACAAACAAATATTTAAGATTTTGAATATAAATGTGTTTGAAAATAAAATAAAATATATTACTCCCCCTATTTGAATGCTCTCCCTACAACAGAAACTCCCCCTATAACTGTGCATGAGTGAAAAGAATATAGAATGAAATGGATTTTCAAAAAGAATATAGAATGAAATGAATTTTCAAAATTAAAATATTTACAAAATATTCACTCATAAATCAAAATCTAATCCATTCTCCCTTTTGTTATCATCAAAAGGATTCAGACCGTAAAATATAGATGAAGAATGGCTAAAATATACAATTTCAACATAAGAGGAAGAATGATCATCATAAATCTTAATCAGTCAAACAAAAATCATAAAAAAACTGAGACCAAGTAGCATATTTCACATTGTAGAATGATGGATTTACAATGAATTTTATAAAAATGAGGAGAGTTATATAAATATGAATTTCAATTATTTTCAAAAGATTTTATAAAAAAGGTTCAAAAACAATGACGGATTTGGACTATAATTAATAACTCAATTTAAGTAACAAAATAAAATACTCTCAAATCCCAATAGCTATCAATCAATAATTCATAATACGTCATAAAATATTAACACACTTCACAGATTAGAAAGAGGATTGATAAACTGATTTGTATACACCAAGGAGAATTTCATATTAATTTTAATTTTTAGCACATTATTTCCTTTTTCTTTTTATTTTATTTAAGAGCACACTGACCACGCATAACCAGAGCTTGGATTTTTAAATGAGGTCAGTTGCAACTTAAATTATAAGTTGTCTCATAACCATGCATAACCAGAGCTTGGATATTTAAATGAGGTTAGAGACACACTTATGTATTAATTATATATTTTATCATTTTCAGCTTTAAATAGAAAAAATCCTCGGTATATACAATCAATATGAATTATAGAAATGTGGTAGGTACAGAAATGGACTGTGAAATAAATTTCTAAATTAATTATATTATGAAATATGACCAACTGTACCGGGATCATTGAAAACTCTCAATTTCACTAATTCTGAATAATAACACAGTCACATTTCCATCATGAATATTTCCACTATTTATTCAAAAAGAATGTTTAAAACATATTAACTCTCCACATTAATATAAAACTATCATGGATGGCAGAATGATGATAGATAAAGGAGATGGTCGTGAAATAATTGCCAATTCAGAGATATTATAATAATTATTCAACCATCATGAAAATATAAATAAAATCTCCTCTTGTTGTGAAATATAATGCAGTAACAGTTCATCACAATTTCAAAGTCTGATGATAATTTTGATGAATTATAAATACAGTTCAGTTTGGTTATTAATTTCAATTTCTGAATGAATAATCAATAAATAATTTTAAAATTGAAAATCAATTACAAGAGGAAATTAAAAAGATCTATACAACGCAAGAGGGATTAATAAAAATATATACAAAAAAAATCAGCACTACTGATACCAAATGGTGTCTCTATTAATGAGGATTGTAAGACGACACTTTAGACAAAACAGACTATCACTGACAATAGATTTTTTTAATTTTTTAATAACAAGACCCAAGCAGACAAGATTAACCAATTCAACAATCATCAAAAATATTTACAAATCAATTTCTTTTAATCAGAGCAGTAGATGATTTCAAAAAACAAATATTTTTCAAAACAGTATCAGAGCAACATAGAAAATAGTTTCAAATTATACTTGTCAAGATGATGGTCACATAAGATGATTCATGATCCAATGATTAAAAATACTGTTTACTTGAAATCATTTAAGGAATATGATAGTCTCAAGATACAGTGAATCAGTCACACCAGAATGTAAATTTCAGATTCAAGATATGTCTGTGATTCAATAAATTAATAATTTCAAATGATTTTAAACAAACAAATATTTAAATCAAATAACCATGAAATAGTAGAGAGATTTAAGACCATTTCTTCAAAGAATTTTCAAAATTATCTTTGACAAGTATAAGAGAAATTTCAGATTATTTACATTAAGTCTGAATGGTATTCATGATCCAAAAAATTTAAAAATAATTTATTTGAAATCACTTGAAACAATGTCAAGTTTGAGATATAATGAATTATTCACACAAGTTTGATAATTGGAAATTTAAGTGGTGTGTGATATTCAAAATATCAAAAAAGTTAGATGATTTCAAATAAACAAATTTCAACCATACTGATCATGAATACAAAATGAATTTAAAGATGTATCACTGAGATTCAAGCCAATCGGAAAATCAATGAAATTATCATGAATGATAAGAAATAGTGTACTGTAATGAGTATAATATTTTAAGCGTTTCCAAAATGAATTGGAAGAAACTCAAAACAACATAAGTGTGTGAAATTTCATTAATTATTTAGATCTTCAAAAATTTATAATTCAAAACAACAATGTTCAAGATATGATATTAATGCTTCATCACTGTTAAGAATTCAAAATAAAAAAATAAACTTCAAAACAATTGCAAATAATTACAAATTTAAATACAATATCTGGAAATGATTAAAACATTAGAGTTTTATACAAATTAAGTGAATTTCCATAAGATCATGAGTACTACAATTAGAGATAAAGGAAGTATAAGAAAAATTACAATGATATGACAGTGACAAATCAAACAGACAAAGAAAATAAACAAAAGAGATAGAAGGAGGAAAAACATATAAAATATTTCCAAAGATGAGTTTAGTGATTATACCTGAAATCGATGTAAGCAAATGATTCTCTAACTCAACAGACTTGGCCAAGGAACTTCAAATGATGTAATGAGATGAAACAGTTTGAATTTAGATTCTCTTTAGCGAAGCAGTTCCTCAGCCATCTTCGGTACCTAACTGTTAAGAGGATTGAGTGGTCTAACAAAATTTGTAAAACCACTCTCATTTGTTTTCTTACATTTTGGTACCCAAATCTATTTGCATAACAGTCCATCAGAATTTACTAAAGTTCCTTTAGGGACCCAAATCTGTTTGAATTTATATGAATTTACTTTATTTCTTTTTGGGGTCCAAAATGGATTAGATAGACTATTATCAAACAATTTCTTTTCACGTTTGTGATTCACAAAACTTTTGAAATATCCAGAGTTCAACTTTCCAAAACTATCCTTCTTGAAGCAACTTGAGGGATTCTTAAAACCGTTTGAATGATATTTTCAAAAACATTATTTTTCCCAAAGCCAATACCATCTTTATTTCCAATAGAAAATTGATTTTGCAACAACATATTCAATGATTTTTCCCTATTGGAAAATTTATTCAAAGTTGATTCTAATCGTTGAATTTTGGATTTAAGATCACTGTTTTCTTTTATTAAATCAGAACATCGATTATTAGTGATCTTCCTTTCAATATCATGTTGTTTCAAAACCAAATTTTCAGATTCAAGTAATTTGATTTTGGCTTGGGACTCAGAGATTTCAATTTCAAAAAGTTTTTGACTTTCAAATTCAAATTTTTTGGACTTTTCAATTTCATTTTCAATTTCTTTCAAAATCGAATCACTTTTCAACAAATTTTCTTTTTCAGCAATTTCAAATTTGGAATTTATATTAGTCTTAAAAACTTCAAATTCCTTTTGTAGAAAATTGTTCAAATTTGATAACTCAATCTTGTTTTCGTTTAAGATCAAAATTTCATTTTCAAAACTTTGAATATTTGTAACATCCCACACCCGCTAAGGTCACTCACAAAGGGAATGACTTAACTTCGGTGGAGTATTTTAAGTGAATATAGAACAGAAAAATTACAACAAGACAGATATAAATAATACTTGAAAATCTAAAACATCATTTCATTGCAGCAGAAGGTAAACATGTTTAGTTACAACACCATAAAAGAGTCAAGTACTAAATATCCATCCTGATAAAAACACAAGTACATAATCCCACTACATAACTAATAGCCATAAAAGAAAAGAAAAGATAAGCTGAGCTTTACATCAACGGTTCAAGCTCCAAAAGATAGATAAGCTATCTGATCAAAGCCCATTAGTACTAGGCCAAACCTGAGGACCTGAGGGGGAAAAAGATAAAAACAACGGGGTCAGACATAAGTCTGAGTGAGCCCTACAACTTTAACAATACAATCATTAAAGTAATTAGGGTATGATATAAACTTGGTACAGTGATGACTGGGGATAAATGACTACACTAAGCAGCCAACTAGACATAGGATGAACTAAGATAACGGTAAAGACGCATCTACCCACCCAAGGGTAATTACTAACTGCACCACACCAGTCATTCCTACTTAAAGGTTGATCCCACCCAAGGACTTAGAAAATTTAACTAGTAGTTTCGTGTACCCCTAGCTGACTACATAGGTGCCGTCTGCCCCTATCTCCACTGGGTGTACCCACTACTCCCCAAGCGATCGGCTCCCTAACGTAGATACCCGTGCTGGCTCCACAGTGGGGTGTATCACTCCCCAAAGTGGCAACCCGATACAATCAACGGTGCACAGCTCATACCTACACGATGCAACAACGTATTACCTACCAGCCCGGGTCCACACACGCATATGAAACCCGTTGGACTTGCGTTGCCACCGCTAACCCGTTTTGGCTTCTTATAGTCAAGCCCAGTACGCGTGACCCGTCCTCGACATGGGTCGAGCCCAATAAGATACATATGGGTTACTGGTTGAAATGAGCCCCCACAAGCTACCCACCTAAGCTTGTCCCTTTTTCTAGTGCACCCCACTTAACCCTTTAATCATGTTTAATTACATGTTTCCACTTGGTTAAGTATTCTAATCGTATTTTCTATTGCCACCCAAGGCAACCCACTAGATTTCCACATGCCACCCAAGGCACTTACTTAATCTCCACATTCCACCCAAGGCACCCACTTAACCCCTCATGCCCCACTACATGCTTATCTGGTTAAGTGTTTCTTAATTGATTAAGGACGTAACCTTGTAAAGACCTCTCACATTAGACTGTCTTTTATGGCAGCTGGATTTGCCGGTCGGTTCCGGGCAGCCTTACGCCACAACAGAGTCTAACCTCGTGTCTTTACACTTGTCAGTATTTAGTTTATGCCTAAGACCTCTCACATTGGGCCAATCATTTGTAGCCGTTGGATTTGCCGGTCGGTTCCGGGCAGTCTTATGGTACAAAAGGGTCCAACCTCGTGTCTTAGTCGATTAATTACACCTAATTAATCACCCCCATATTTTGAATTAATTTTCCCTAATTAATTCCAATTTAATGATGTACATAATTGACTAATTATGTCCATTCACTTATGGTATGAAACATCATACCAATTTCATCACAATTTTGTTAACATGAATATTAACCCCATCGTTTCCCACATAATACGCTAACATGACATACTTAAAAGGGAAGATTCATCACAAATACAATGGGTTCAACTTAGCATAACATTAGCATCAACATGTGTTTTAAAGGTGTCAACTTGCATATATGACCATAGCATCAAACCCAACTAGCATAAATAATCAACCCAACTTGCATGAATCACATATGTCATAAAGAGGGTAACTTGCATAAGTTACTTATGTCATACAAAGGGGTAAACTTGCATATGTATGTATGACATACAAAGGTGTAAACTTGCACATGTTACTTGCATATAATCAAACACCAAACTTGCATAACATGTCATATATGAAATTGCATATAATCAAACACCAAACTTGCATAACATGATGTCATAATGGATCAATGTTTATCCTAGTGATTTGCATAACTAGCATCATGAACACATAGCATAAAACTTGCATAACTAGCATCATGAACATATAGCATAAAACTTGCATAACTAGCATCACGAACTCATAGCATATGACTTGCATAACTTGCACATCATCATGAACACATAGCATATGACTTGCATAACTTGCATAACATCATGAACACATAGCATATGACTTGCATAACTTGCATAACATCATGAACACATAGCGTATGATAACATAACTTGCATTGATCCACATACATAACCATAACCTCATTATATCCTATCATAATTAGTTTAGCAATTGCTTGCTAAAGGCATAGAAACTCACAACTTGTTGATTAGCACTCCTATGAAGAAGATTAAGTTGCTAGAGTTGATTAGAAGTTGATTTGAGAAGCTATATTCTTCTACAATTTGATGGAGGCTCCTTCAAGTTGCATTTTGACGGCATAACGACGTTGTATCTATTTTTAGTATGAATTAGGGTAGTCTTAGGGTGTATTTATAGAATTAGGATGTAGTTTAGGCCCTTAGATTAACCCTAATTTAGTTTAGAGCCGTCAGATTTCGTCACAACCCACCAAAACACAGCCCAAAGCTCAAATCAGTGCACCCAGGCCAAACTGACCGACAGGGGGGGTCGACCCCTGGGTCGACACATGGGTCAACCCCTTGGGGGGGGGGTCGACACCCATGTCGACCCTAGTGTCGACACCCTCTGTTTGGCGGGAATTTTCCCGCCTTTTCTGAAATTTGAAATTTGAATATTTTAAATCTGTTTTGAATTTTCTGAAAACTTCTTCGGGCCCTAACTGGGTCATACGGACTCCGATTTTCAAAAACTCGGACTCTATTTCACGTATTTTTCCGAGACGAACGCAATGGCAAAGCTCGTTTCCCCTGATTCAGATGATAAAATTTAATTCTGCCCTGATTTATATTATAACTAGTCATTCAACATACGGGGTGTTACATTCTCCCCTACTTAAAGGATTTCGTCCCCGAAATCTCTAAGTCAAGAAGAACGTATCCTACCATCCAAACAACCATCTACTAAACCATTAAACACTGGCATCCATTGTCCTTAAAGTTTCTAATGTTGTATGAACATATGCAAAAAGTGTGTGTATATGTTCCCTGTCTAATGCAGAATCAGGCGGTCTACTGATTCAGTTGACCTCCTTAATGCAAATCATGATAGTGCCATGCATCCAATATGTATGCAAAAGAACCCTATCGACACATACTATCTCTACATGTGTGCACAATCATACACCAATATGCATCATCCATATGATAACACAACCATTATACATCCATTCATATAGCTACCTACACACAGTTATATGCAATATGCAATATGAAGTGACTGAGCCGATCTAGTGTCTAAAGTGTGTGTATATGCATCCACGAGCAACCACTAGCAACCACTTGCATCCACACGCATCCATCAAACATAACATGTCTCAAACACATGTTTCAACCATAGGTTTACCATATCTAAAGGTCAAAGATACTAATGAGAGGACATACTAAAGATAAGGTAAGTACTAGACAAACGATAAAGGAGAAGTTAAAAGACATACCCTCAAAAAGGAATGGGTACAATGAACGCATCTTCGCTTCTGTCTCCCAAGTAGCATTGCTCCCATCCTCTCCCCATTGCACTTTGACTAGTCGAACCTCTCTGTTTCTCAACTTCCTAATCTCTGACCCAAGGATGCGGGTAGGAGCTCGTCGAATAGTCGCATCACGCTCTACCTCCACTTCTCTAAGCAAGCTCGGCTCTACCACCTCTGCGGTCGGCACTTCCTCAAATGTGACACATGGAATACGTCATGTACCCCACTAAGTCTCTTGGGTAAATCCACTCTATATGCCATCCGTCCAATCCTTTCCTTAATAGGAAACGGTCCTACAAATCTTGGTGCTAACTTCCCAATGGACCCAAAGCGAACAACATTCCTTAATGGAGATACTTTAACAAAGACCATGTCCCCAACATCAAACTCAAGATCTGTCCTCCTCTTATCTGCGTAAGATTTCTGCCTATCTTGCGCTGCTTTCATCCTTCTTCGAATCAAATCAATCTTTTCCGAAGTCTCTCTAACCATATCAGGCCCAAGCAAGATCTTATCCGTAGATTCCCACCAACATGTAGGTGATCGACAAGGCCTTCCATAAAGAGCTTCAAAAGGAGCCATGCCAATACTAGACTGAAAGTTGTTATTATACGCGAACTCCACCAATGGAAGATGCTCTTCCCATGTATCTCCAAAATCTAAGGTACAAAGCCTTAAAAGGTCTTCCAGAACACGATTCACCCTCTCGGTCTGGCCGTCCGTCTGAGGATGATATGTGGTGCTCAAACACAACTGAGTCCCTACCGCCTCTTGCAAACTCTTCCAAAACTCGCTAGTGAAGATAGGATCTCGATCGCTCACTATGCTAGAGGGCACACCATGCAACCGAACTATCTCTCGAAGATAAACTGAAGCTAGCCATGGAGCAGTCCTCTTACTCTTCACGGATATGAAATGGGCACTCTTAGTAAGTCTGTCTACCACAACCCAAATTCCCGTATTACCCTTCCTCGATCTCGGTAACCCATCAATAAAATCCATCGAGACGCTATCCCACTTCCATTGCGGAACTTCCAATGGGTGAAGCAACCCACCGGGTTTCTTTTGCTCAGCTTTCACTTGTTGGCACACCAAGCATCTAGCGGCATACTCGGCTACATCTTTCTTCATACCGGCCCAAAAGAAAACTCGCTTCATATCTTGGTACATCTTGTCCCCACCGGGATGAATGGTCATCTTTGAATGATGCGCATCATCAAGAATAGCCTTCCTCAAACCCTCGTCTTGCGGTGCACAAAGTCTACCGTCTCTACGCAAGCACCCCCTATCGTCTAGGGTGTACCAACTCAAATGGCTGGACGACTTCCCCCTTATGAGCTTCTCTACTAACTAAACCAACTGTGGGTCATCTCGCTGTGCCTCGCCAATCCACCCCAAAAGAGCAGGTCTGACCTCTAAGGATGCTAGCAAACCGGGTATAAAGTCTACGGAAGGTCTGAAATCAAACATCGAGATAAATTCCAAGCTTCGTCGTTCCACGAACAATGGACTCAAGGACAACCTTTTTCTGCTTAAGGTGTCCGCCACCACGTTACCCTTGCCAGGGGTATACGCTATCTCGAAATCATATGATGCTAAGAACTCCATCCACCTTTGCTGTCTTAAGTTCAAATCCTTCTGAGAAAACAAGTACTTCAATGATTTGTGGTCAGTGAACAATTCGAACCTCTCGCCAAGAAGATAATGGCGCCAAGTCTTAAGCGCAAAAACAATAGCGGCCAACTCTAAATCATGGGTAGGGTAATTTTTCTCATGCGCTCTCAACTGCCTTCCCCCATAGGCTATTACCTTTCCCTCTTGCATTAAGACTGCGCCTAGTCCTGTCCCACAAGCATCGGTATAAACAACAAATGGCTTACTCCCATCTGGCAACACTAAGACTGGAGCTGTGGTTAAAGCTCTCTTTAACCGTCGGAACGCATCATCACAATCTACGTCCCATGTGAAGACTACATTCTTCTTTGTCAAGCGAGTTAATGGGGCTGATATTTTCGCGAAGTCCTTGATAAACTTCCTATAGTAGCCAGCCAACCCCAAGAAACTCCTCACCTCGGTAGCATTCTTCGGAACCTTCCAATCTTGGATGGACACTACCTTCGCGGGATCCACAGCTATCCCTTCCTTAGAGACCACGTGCCCCAAGAACCGCACTTCCTTCCTCCAAAAGTGACATTTAGAGAATTTAGCCTTAAGGCTATGCGCTCGAAGAGTCTCCAACACTTCCCTAAGATGTAGGACATGCTCTTCTTCACTCTTAGAAAAGACTAAGATGTCATCCACAAAGACCACCACGAACTTATTAAGGTACTCCCTGAACACCCTACTCATCAAATCAACAAAGTATGCTGGGGCGTTCGTCAAACAAAATGGCATCACAAGCCACTCATAGAAACCATCCGGAGTCCTAAAGGCAGTCTTCTCTATACTATCCTCAGCCACTCTCAACTGATGAAACCCCATGGCTAAGTCCAACTACGAAAATACTGAGGCGCCAACCAACTAATCAAAGAGATCATCAATCCTCGGCAATGGGTGTCTATTCTTCTTTGTAAGCTTGTTGAGTTCTCTATAGTCTACACAAAGTCTGAGGGACCCATCCGCCTTCGTGGCAAAAACTACTGGAGCACCCCACTCTGATATACTTCGTCTTATGAACCCCTTCTCAAGCAACTCCCCTACTTGCTTATGGAGTTCCCTCCTCTCACGAGGAGCCATGTGGCACACTGGCAAAGATACTGGTTTAGCATTGTCCACCAGATATATTCGGAAGTCTATCTCCCGCTTCGGAGGTAAGCCCTTCACCTCCTCAAACTCATCCGAGTATTCCCGGACCACTCTAACAGATCGCAAACTCTCGACCGAAGCGTCAAGCGATTCAAGATAACTTAGCATAACAGAATCCATGGGATTACAAGAGATCTCGAGAGTGTTACCCAAGCGGGTCATGAGCCTAACAACTCTCCTTTCACAATCAAGAACGGCACCATTACTGGATAACCAGTCCATGCCCAAAATCAACCCATAGCCCGTGAAGCCCAAAACAAAAGCATCACATCTAAACTCAACGCTAAGTATGGAAATCTTCAAACCCAAACATATCATGGACAAATAAGTGGAGCCCCCAATTGGGTTTGAAACAACCAAGGGATCATCTACTAGACTGGTGTCTAAGTGCAGTGACTCAACTAATGATGATGAGATAAACGAATGCGATGCGCCAGAGTCAAACAAAGTATGGACAGGATGATCAAACAGAAAAACCAGACTTTCAACGGAAATAGTTCTACCTCTTTCCTGAATCGGTGGAACCGCGAGAGCCTGAAATTGCCCCCTTGCCTGACCTGGTGCCATAAGAGCTTGCACCTGTCCCCCTGAGGTAGATCCCGTCCTCTGCCCCTTCTTAGGGCAGTCCTTCACTAGATACCCTGCTTCGCCACAGTGGAAGCAGCCCGTCTTCTTCTTCTTTCGACAATCTTTGCTTAGGTGGCCTGGTGTCCCGCAATTGAAGCACTTCTTCTTTCCCTTACCACCGTTGCCTTTCCCACCCTTGTTTTGCTGTTGCTGTTGAGGTCTCTTCTGATCTCCTTTCTTCTCGGGTGCCTTATTAGCATTGGGACCCTTCTCTTCCTCATGCATGAGTGACATGTCTACTAGCTTCTCAAAGGTGGCCCCCATAGGGATGTGAGTCATAGCCAATCCATGCATCGGTTCATTCAAGCCTTTAACGAACCTCAAAGCCTTCTTCTCTGCTGTATTCACCATGTCTATGCCAAACCTTGCCAATTGATTAAACTTGTTGACATATTCCTTCACTGATAGGTTTCCTTGCTTTAGAGTCAAGAACCTTTCCATATACAAGTTTTCCTCTGCCCTTGAGAGAAACTTTGCCACAAACCTTTGCCTGAAATCCACCCAAGAGTCAACAGGGCGCTCTCCATTAGTGACCTCCCACCAGAATGAGGCCTCTTCCTTCATTAACCAAGCAGCTAACTTGACTTTCTTTCCTTCTTCCATCTCAAAGATATCTATCAACTCTTCCACCTCCTTAAGCCAATCTCTAGCTTCCACAAAAGTTTCTGATCCTTGAAAAGGTTTCCCTCCCATAGCCTTAAATTCCTTGTAAGTCTTAGCAAAAGTATCCGTGCGAGGAGAAGGAGGGGGAGGAAGATCGGGTGCTACTGTTGGTGGAGGAACATTTGCTGGACCCGCAGTGGCGGCCCTAGCCTCCATCAACCTCCTATACCATACTGGTATCGCTACGCCCTCCGGAAAGTTAAGATCTTCAGCCATGCTGAAACGAAAAAGGAAAGATTCAAAACAGAGAATTCGAAGGATAAAGATATGGCTATTGGGGATTATGCTTTTCTTTCAAAAACTTTTCTCTCAAAAGACATGTTTTTGAAAATACTTCTTCCAAAAATGTTTTTAGAAAAATAGTTTTCTAAAAATTTTATCTGTTCCGGTAACCTTCAGCTCTGATACCACGTGTAACACCCCACACCCGCTAAGGTCACTAACAAAGGGAATGCCTTAACTTCGGTGGAGTATTTTAAGTAAATATAGAACAGAAAAATTACAACAAGACAGATATAAATAATACTTGAAAATCTAAAACATCATTTCATTGCAGCAGAAGGTAAACATGTTTAGTTACAACACCATAAAAGAGTCAAGTACTGAATATCCATCCTGATAAAAACACAAGTACATAATCCCACTACATAACTAATAGCCATAAAAGAAAAGAAAAGATAAGCTGAGCTTTACATCAACAGTCCAAGCTCCAAAAGATAGATAAGCGATCTGATCAAAGCCCACTAGTACTAGCCCCAACCTGAGGACCTGAGGTGGAAAAAGATAAAAACAACGGGGTCAGACATAAGTCTGAGTGAGCCCTATAACTTTAACAATACAATCATTAAAGTAATTAGGGTATGATATAAACTTGGTACGGTGATGACTGGGGATAAATGACTACACTAAGCAGCCAACTAGACATAGGATGAACTAAGATAACGGTAAAGACGCATCTACCCACCCAAGGGTAATTAGTAACTGCACCACACCAGTCATTCCTACTTAAAGGTTGATCCCACCCAAGGACTTAGAAAATTTAACTAGTAGTTCCATGTACCCCTAGCTGACTACATAGGTGTCGTCTGCCTCTATCTCCACTAGGTGTACCCACTACTCCCCAAGCGATCGGCTCCCTAACGTAGATACCCGTGCTGGCCCCACAGTGGGGTGTATCACTCCCCAAAGTGGCAACCCGATACAATCAACGGTGCACGGCTTATACCTACACGATGCAACAACGTCTTACCTACCAGCCCGGGTCCACACACGCATATGAAACCCGTTGGACTTGCGTTGCCACCGCTAACCCGTTTTGGCCTCTTATAGTCAAGCCCAGTACGCGTGTCCCGTCCTCGACATGGGTCAAGCCCAATAAGATACATATGGGTTACTGGTTGAAATGGGCCCCCACAAGCTACCCACCTAAGCTTGTCCCTTTTTCTAGTGCATCCCACTTAACCCTTTAATCATGTTTAATTACATGTTTCCACTTGGTTAAGTATTCTAATCGTATTTTCTATTGCCACCCAAGGCAACCCACTAGATTTCCACATGCCACCCAAGGCACTTATTTAATCTCCACATGCCACCCAAGGCACCCACTTAACCCCTCATGCCCCGGTACATGCTTATCTGGTTAAGTGTTTCTCAATTGATTAAGGACGTAACCTTGTAAAGACCTCTCACATTAGACTGTCTTTTATGGCAGTTGGATTTGCCGGTCGGTTCCGTGCAGCCTTACGCCATAACAGAGTCTAACCTCGTGTCTTTACACTTATCACGTATTTAGTTTATGCCTAAGACCTCTCACATTGGGCCAATCATTTTGTAGCCGTTGGATTTGTCGGTCGGTTCCGGGCAGTCTTATGCTACAAAAGGGTCCAACCTCGTGTCTTAGTCGATTAATTACACCTAATTAATCACCCCCATATTTTGAATTAATTTTCCCTAATTAATTCCAATTTAATGATGTACATAATTGACTCAATTATGTCCATCCACTTATGGTATGCAACATCATACCAATTTCATCACAATTTTTTTAACATGAATATTAACCCCATCGTTTCCCACGTAATACGCTAACATGACATACTTAAAAGGGAAGATTCATCACAAATACAATGGGTTCAACTTAGCATAACATTAGCATCAACATGGGTTTTAAAGGTGTCAACTTACATATATGACCATAGCATCAAACCCAACTAGCATAAATAATCAACCCAACTTGCATGAATCACATATGTCATAAAGAGGGTAACTTGCATAAGTTACTTATGTCATACAAAGGGGTAAACTTGCATATGTATGTACGACATACAAAGGTGTAAACTTGCACATGTCACTTGCATATAATCAAACACCAAACTTGCATAACATGTCATATATGAACTTGCATATAATCAAACACCAAACTTGCATAACATGTCATGTATGAACTTGCATATAATCGAACACCAAACTTGCATAACATGGTGTCATAATGGATCAATGTTTATCATAGTGATTTGCATAACTAGCATCATGAACACATAGCATAAAACTTGCATAACTAGCATCATGAACATATAGCATAAAACTTGCATAACTAGCATCATGAACTCATAGCATATGACTTGCATAACTTGCACAACATCATGAACACATAGCATATGACTTGCATAACTTGCATAACATCATGAACACATAGCATATGACTTGCATAACTTGCATAACATCATGAACACATAGCGTATGATAACATAACTTGCATTGATCCACATACATAACCATAACCTCATTATATCCTATCATAATTAGTTTAGCAATTGCTTGCTAAAGGCATAGAAACTCACAACTTGTTGATTAGCACTCCTATGAAGAAGATTAAGTTGCTAGAGTTGATTAGAAGTTGATTTGAGAAGCTATCTTCTTCTACAATTTGATGGAGGCTCCTTCAAGTTGCATTTTGACGGCATAACGACGTTGTATCTATTTTTAGTATGAATTAGGGTAGTCTTAGGGTGTATTTATAGAATTAGGATGTAGCTTAGGCCCTTAGATTAACCTAATTTAGTTTAGAGCCGTCAGATTTCGTCACAAGCCACCAAAACACAGCCCAAAGCTCAAATCAGTGCACCCAGGCCAAACTGACCGACAGGGGGGGTTGACCCCTGGGTCGACATATGGGTCGACCCCTTGGGGGGGGTCGACACCCATGTCGACCCTAGTGTCGACACCCTCTATCTGGCGGGAATTTTCCCGCCTCTTCTGAAATTTGAAATTTGAATATTTTAAATCTGTTTTGAATTTCCTGAAAACTTCTTCGGGACCTAACTGGGTCATACGGACTCCGATTTTCGAAAACTCAGACTCTATTTCGCGTATTTTTCCGAGTCGAACGCAATGGCAAAACCCGTTTCCCCTGATTCAGATTATAAAATTTAATTCTGCCCTGATTTATATTATAACTAGTTATTCAACATACGAGGTGTTACAATATTTTTATGGAGATGAACAAGATTGGTTTCCAATTTCAAACAATTTTTGCAATCTGAATTTGATAGGTTTTTAAAATATTCAAGTTGTGATTCAAAATTATCAATTTTGCTGGTCAACTCAGAATTCTTAGATTTCAGAGACTTATTTTTCAGTCAAAGTTTGTCAACAGATTTCTTTAAATCAAGAAACATGTAAACCAGCTCTTCATATTAGAAATTTTCTATTTCAGCATCTGTTGATTCTCCATCATCTAATCCATCTAAACTTTCATCTACATGAACTGTTAAGCATATATTTGAATCCGAGTTGTAATCCTGGGGTTTTGAGCTGTTGCCAGATTTTCCATACAGCTTTTTGAGAGTTTTCCATATTTCCTGCGCAGTCAAACAATGGGAGATCAGACTGTATTGATCATCATCAAGATAAGAATAAAGAATATGTGTAGCATGAGAATTAAAAACTTTATCTACCATATCGTACCCATTGATAACAACATCCCAACATTTAATATTAACAGATTTTAAATAAAATTTCATTTTGGATTTCCAGTTTAAAAAATCTGTTCCAGTGAAAATAGTTGGAGATGAACTGGACTGATTCTCGCTAGATTGACAACTAGTGTTACCTATGACTCTAGAGTTAAAAATACCTGCTCTGATACCAATTGTTGGATCTAGATTAACCCTAGAGGGGGGTGAATAGGGTTTATCACAGTTTTTAACTGAATTAAAAATCTAACGAGATAGATAATAATACACAGATCACAGAATATAGTAGAAATAGAAATGCAGAAAATAAATCACACACAGATATTGTGACGACCTATATTCTACACATCATAGGATCGTAGAATATTTATTTCTTTCCCATATGAAGTTGTATGGTCATGTAACTTTGGAAAACATCCATTAGAGTCATTTCCCATGCTTATGATTTTTGTCGATTTTTAAATGACCATTTTACCCCTTGATGATCTTGTTTTGGACATAACTTTTGATTGGAAAGGAAATTTGACCTGAAACCACTTCCATTAGATTCGTTTGATGGTTTACCTTTTCGTAGAGTGGTCATAATAGCCAAACGGACTTACCGTTTGGGAGATATGGCTGAAATAAGGTTTGGAGGGTGAAAAACTGCTTAACCGAGCCAAATAGGGTGATTAGTGAGTAGGCCCATAACCCATTTCGGGATTAGGGTTATGGGGAGGCTGAAATGAAGTAGAGAATCATTCCAATTCAGTTTTCTAGCCTCCACTTATCACCAAGGAACCCTAAAAATGGCCTCCAACCTCTAAATCACCTCCAAATCATCTTTTTGATCAAGGATTGGGCTTAGCAACATCTAATCAAGGGAGATCTACACCAAATCAACATTGGAGCTACTGTTTAGCATTGAGATTTGCATCAAATCAGAGATTTATTTCAGATTTTAGTTTATTTGTGGCTAAGGTGAGTGATTTGCATAGTTTTGCACTAATTATGGCTAATTAGGGGTGATTAGTGTTAATTAGTGAATTTAAAAATGATAAAATTCGGGAAAAATATTTATAAAATCCGAAACGATGTTTTAGACCTCTGATATGAATTTGGGTTAATTTGGTTAAGTTTTGCTAATCCTATCATTAGTTTCACCTAAACATACTTAAGGGGAAATATGGGGTTTTGGGGTATGTTTGATCCATTTTAACCAATCATATTGATGTTTTGATGTTTGTGGTTGATTATGCATGTTGCTATGACTGTATGAAATACTTTGTCATTGATTTCAATAGTTAGAATGGTCGAAAACGTCGTCGAATGGCGTAAACACTTGCTGGAACAATTTCAGAAAGCAGTGCAGGTTTCGGATCGGATCGGATATGGGGACTCGGACCGGATATGTTGAACTGGGCAAGGGGTTCGATCGGATCGGAGCCTGACACTTGAGAACATTAGCAAAAAGGAAGGCCACGCTAACTGAACTGGGATCGGATCGGATCAAGGAGGGGGGACCGGAGCGGATAGAGGAGGATGGATCGGATCGGAGCACGTGAAGGATGAGGAAGTGGATCGGAACAGAAGCACGAACTGGAGGGGAGATGGCACCCGACCCGACCTGAATAAAGATGCCCGACCCGAACCGTGCCAGAAGAAGACCCGAACTGTACCAGAAGAAGACCCGAACCGTATCGGAGGGAGACCCGAACCGATGCAATGTGGTAGACCCGACCCGAACCGATAACTTGAGGAGAATCCGACCCGACCCAGTATTGACCAATAACCCGAGATGCAAAGGTAGTCCAATATGGGAAGTTAGAGCTCAGGATCCAATTGGGAACCGATGAGTTCACTTCATGGTTGGGCTTTGCTGCGGGACATGTGCTAAGGAGTTGTCGACGTTCATAACTTCGATTCACCACTGAAAGTGAATGATGGGCTACTTATCAGTGCAGTAGAGTCATTGCGACTCGAGGGGCAAAGTGATGGTAGCAAGACTACGTTATCAGTGCAGTAGAGTCATTATGACTTGAGGGGCAAGGTGATGCGTAGTAAGACTATGAGCCAGCACAGATGGAGTGAATAACTCCATGGGGCAAGTGGACATAGTAAAGGATTGGTAAGGCTATGAGCCAGCGCAGATGAGGTGAATAACTCCATGAGGCAAGTGGACATAGCGAAGGATTAGTGGCTACGTTATCAGTGCAATGAAGCCATTTATGACTTCATGGGGCAAAGTGATCGTAGCAAGGGCGGGTGATCGAAGTGGTGAATATCGTATGCTTTACGCATTGAGTGAGAGATGTGAGGATGGATGCTATGTTTGATTGTTTGCCATCACTATGACATGCACACCTCCCCCACCTCCGTATCTTTACACCGTTTGATATGGCACCTTACAATGTTGTATAGTATGTAGTGCTAACTCTTTGGTTGCAGGTCCAGGTTCACGTATGTTTTAATCTACCTGTTATTGTTCACTTTAGATGCTTATCGCTCATACCAGGCTTTATGTCTGACAACCTCTTATTACTCTAGGTGCTCACACGAGCAGACTAGGGACAGGTTAGCTGGTGGTGCGCGAGTAGCTGATTCGGAGGCGGGCAGGAGGCTTCCACGTATGATATATATATATTCTCCCTGTGTCGTTGGTGGTTGCTACTTGGGCATTAGTAGTGTACCTCCTTTATCTTACTTTTGCTTTGAGACAGTTTGAAAAGTTGTAATAAGTTGTATTTTGGATTTCCGCTGCTATGATGTTTAGTTCTGGTTTTCAGCTTATGCACTGTCTCCCCTGTTTTTTGTCAAGTATGTTATTATTATATTTTGTTCTATGCGCTGTGAGACATTCTAAAGGTTCTTTGTATGTTCATTTCCTTCTTCCTTTTCCTTCTGACGACCCGTTCCGTGCTAACTGGACATGTGTACAACACACTTTTGGAGTAAATGTCGGTTGGTGCGGGGCGGGCCGTCACAGATATACCCAGCTTCGGCAAAACCCTTCCTACTGCTGCATTTCTAAGGTCTCTACTAGGTGATAGAACAGATCCCGCATACAAGACCATGTACACTTGCAAACCCTGCTCCTATTCTAACCCTACTCTCAAAACCTTAGACTGACTGATATGCTCTCGACCAAATTTTCCCGAATTACAAACCCTGTAACTCGTATCCCTAGATTTGACAGACTCTAGTAAACTGTTTTGTCGGTTTACAAAAGACATTTGAATACAATAAAAAAATAAACAAAACCCTAGTATAAGCCTAGAATAAAAATAGGGTTATCCCCTTTACAATAGTAAACTAGGCTTTATCAAGTGAAACATAGGTCGGCCCCTTTTGTAATTGTTTCACCGTTCCCTTCTCTTCTTTGAAGAATAAAAATGGCGGTGGCTAGTGAATGAAATTAGGTTTCTCTACTGAATCCCAAATCGCGACTACAAAAAACAATATCAGATGCTTTGATTTGATGATGACTTTGAATGGATGACGCTCTGCTCTCTCTCTCTCTCTCGTCACTGATTTGGGATAATTCTTCTGATCGAAAAACTTGTGAGTGATCTGAATTATGTCTACTGGTTTCTTTTGAATTGTTTGTGGTTTTCGATGGATGACTTGCCAGTGATGATATCGGTGATTTATGTAGGATTAGAAAATCCTTAAATCGACACTCTGATTTCATATATGACTTGAAATGATTTTGTCTGATTTTGGCTAAGTTTCCCTTTTCGATATTACTTTAATGGCTCTTGCGTAATTGACTCTCCTTGGCTCTTGAATTTGAATTTGTTGCCTTTTAAAACATATATTCCCTTTTGAAAATAAAAACATTTAGCATTGGTAATTCTAGAAAAACTTTACAAGGCTTGCCAGAAATGAATTCTTGATTGGATTTTAATTTCACTCATTTCTGGAATGCAAATATTCTTGGCCCATTCAGGAAACGATTGGATCATTGCTTGAAAAAAATACTTGCCAAATACGTGCTTTACATTGCTGATTTGTCGCTTGTATTTCTGGAAAAGATTTTTGCTAGAAATGTTTGTGATTTTTCCAAATACTCTTGAATTTCTCGCCCAAGATTTTCTATATAAAACTGATTTACTTATGTCTTCGTCACATTGTAATCATTGCTAGACTTGCAATCCTCTTTTTGAACAAATGCTAGCTTCACCATTCTATGTTGTGCTCTACACATGAACATGCATGAACTTGACCAGACATGAAACTACACTTGAGAATTGAGATTTTGTGCACCAATGTTTATGCACTGTTGAGTGCTGTTGCTACTTATTTATGCTGAAGTCATCATCTAAACATGAGTTTGTTTGACCATTTTTGCATGTTAGCATACATTTGCAAAAACACAAACTTGAATATGTTTTTGACCACTTTGAACATGAGATTGAATTTATTGTTCACTTGAGTTGAGTCATATTTCACTTGACCATTAATTTCATGCATGTTGTTGCACCAAAACCACTTTGTAGTCTTAAGTTTCCATTTATATATTGTTGAACAATTGCTGACTCGAATCATGTATATGAATTTGGATATGAGCTGAACCATTTTTCCATGTGTTCATGAACTTGCTTGAGCCGCTAAACCATACAGTATGGACTCGAACACATGCACTTGAACACGACCACTTGAGTTATACCATTGATATACGCTGAGACACTTGAAAGGGAAAAAAAATCCTTGAGTCATGTTGTATGTACTTAATTGTTCCCACTGGCTCGAGTTTGCTAACTTCACTTGCTGCTTGTGCTAACATGTATAAACTAATTTGCTGGACTGTCTTGAGTATACATTTGTTCCATGATCTAATCATTTATGCAGCAACTTGTTTTGGCATGTACTCTTGCTGCTGAATCATGTGTAGTTTACTTGAGTTTGCTCTTATGTGCACTTTAGAACTGTACATGTTACTCCATATTTGCTACATCATGAAATCTGCCTTGATCCATAGACGATTTGTTTGCTGGGCTGATTTGCAACATGTTTGCATCTTCCTTGTATGTAGCTGTTTGCATTTGAACCATCATGTTAAATGCCACTGTCTCAACCACTTTAGCACTTGAACTGTCTTGACACTTGCTTGTCATTTCTGAAACTATACTTGTATTTGTTGCTTGGCATTTGAATATTTGCTTTGTACTTTGAGATGTGTTGACTTCGTTTTCATGTGCACTGAGTTGAGAAGGTCCACGTAGCTACTCCTCAGTTGCACACTGAATTGGCGTGGCTGTGCACACGTGTGTGTATATATATATATATACACACACGTGTGTATACGCAGCCATTCAGAAAATTTCCTGTCCCTGTACATATACAAACTGTCTGGACACAGATAAACCAGATCAAGTCATGAAAAATGATGAGAATCACACCAGAAATCTGAGGCAAATAAAATTTTAAAAATAAAATTTATATTTTCATATATTTAGTATTATTTCTATTGCAGTATACTGTGTGTTTCGGTTTCATGTGACAAGTAATAAGATGAGACTGGTCTAAAAGTTGTGAAGACGAAGACAAGAAGACAGAAGGCAGAAAACAAGAACAGTGTGTATAACAGTGAAAGTGTCTGTATTTGAGTCTCTGAATGTATGAATGAAGAAGTATGTAAACTGACTGACTGAGTTTGAGGAATTGTGTATGAAAATAAAAGTGAATTGAAATGTATACATGTTCAAATAGTGGAGTATAAAAATTTTGTACTGTTTGAAATTGAAATAAAATATTCTATTTAAATAAAATATTGTGCGAGTATTTAAATTTCTGTACAGTAGTATTTTATTTAAACAGAAATATTATATTTCTGTATGTTGTGTATATATAAAGCAGTACAGCACAACCACAATTATAATGATATATATTTGGTTGTTATCATCAAACAAAAATCATATAATTGTGTATACAACAACGTTATATACAACATGGACAAGTGAACGTTGGCCAGGTAAGTTCAGCGCACTACTTGCTGCATCCCTTGCGTTAGTTACACACCTTGTTTACCGTTCCAGAACTGATAACGGAACAAACTTACTTGTTAACCCTAAATTTAAGTTTCAATCCTTACTCAAATTCAAAGTCAAAATTTTCATTCAAACGATTTGTAATACTCTATTATAATTATATATCTAAACTATGTCACGTTTCTTGACCCGATAATGCAAATTTACATATCTTTCCAACCAATTTGATAATATGGTTTCAAATTATTATCCAAAGTGATATTGGATTTCAAAAATCAGAAGTTCGAGTTTTACTAAATTTTTACGACAATTCATTAATTAAAAGTTATAACTAAGTTCAGAATCGACAATTCGAATTCAATATCTTTTTAAATATCAAATCTATATTAATTAGTTTTCCAAAATCAACTTATTGATACTATTAAAATAAATTAACAAATTTTTATTCAAAGAAAATTATAATATATTATTATAAATATTTCTCTAAACTTATATCAAATCTTATATCCAAATAGTTCAAATTTAAATATCTTTTTCGAACGATTTTTATTTTTCTTCCAAATTGTTCTTTTTCACTCTTATTTTGTTATCGACAAATTCATAGTATATTGGATCAAAATGTTAAGTATGTTTTCATTTAAAATTTTTGGATCCCATTCAAAATCAAATGATACAAATTCAAGGCGACTTAACAAATAAATTGCTACATCAAGTCATCATTTGGATTATACTTTATGTTTCAAATTTACATTATACACAATACTTCATTCACAAAATAATATTTAATTCTCAAAATGATTATCACTAACTTAATGCTCTTGTTTCTTCCATACAGTCAAACCATGAAATTTTCTTTCCAATAGGTAAAGAAAATGCTCTTGTTTCTTCCGTACAGTACGGACAAGCTAGACGACCAGCCGTACTCCAACCTGAACGCATCGCATAAGCAGGAAAATCGCTAATTGTCCACAATAGAGAAGCATGCATACAAAAGTTTTTCTTTTGGGAAATATCATATGTTTCCACCCCTTCATACCACAATTTTTTTAATTCTTCAATCAACGGTTGTAAATAAACATCGATTCCTTGTGTCGGATCATCAGGACCAGGGACGACAATTGTAAGAATCATTTAAGGAGTTTTCATACACATCCATGGAGGTAAATTATAAGGTGTTACAATTACTGGCCAGGATGAATATTTAGAACCAAATTGAGAAAATGGTGAAAACCCATCCGTACATAAACCTAGTCTAACATTGCGACTCTCAAATGCAAAATTGGGATACGTTTGATCAAAATGCTTCCATGCTTCTCCTTCAGCTGGGTGTGTTAATGTACCTTCTTCCTGTGTTCTCACCTTGTGTCATCTCATATGTTGCGCGGTTACAGAAGATGCATATAACCTTTGAAGTCTAGGAATAATCGGTAAATAATGCA
The DNA here is from genome assembly GCA_030737875.1 of Allium sativum. Lineage (NCBI taxonomy): Eukaryota > Viridiplantae > Streptophyta > Magnoliopsida > Asparagales > Amaryllidaceae > Allium > Allium sativum. The sequence goes on from CM060926.1 coordinate 844,620,504, forward strand.
TATGTTTATACGGGACTTCCTTTCCCTTTTTCTTTCTTGGTTGGTATCTTTCTTGATTACATATTCTACAATTCTTAAGCTTGGTATCTTCCTTCCAAAATAGCATGCAACCCTTTAGACATGTATCTATTTTTTGATACGGTAAACCAAAGGCCGACATCATTTTTTTTTACTTCATAATGGTTTTCGCACATTAAATTATTGGGAGGCATATGCCGCTTCGCAGCTTGTACAACAGCTGTAAATCTAGCTTCTGTGAGGTTGTATTTAGATTTCATCGCAATGTATTCAGCAGTTACTGATAATTGAGTTCCGCTTTCACAGCCTTCCCAAAGGGGTTTTTTTGCGGCATCTAATAATTCATATAATTTTTTGGCTTCAATATTTGGTTCTTCTTCATCATTACCATCGTCATCATTACCAACATTTTCATTAAATTGTTGAACCGGGAACATAGAACGTGCAACATCTTCAACCATTTGTTCTACGAGATTCATCGTGGCAATTTCATTATTCGCTACCTCCTCAATTTGTATAGAAGTAGATGCTAACGGTTCTCCATGACGATCCCAAACTAAATAGTTCAGCATAAAACCGTACTGACGTAAATGAACTCTAACCATTTGCGGTATCAAATGCTTCAATAACTTGCATCTACTACATGGACAACGGATTTCGACGTCGTTTCCATTGTTACTTAAAGAGAAATCAATAAACACGCTGACACCATTAATAAAATGTTTGTTTATTGTGTCAACGGTTTCTCTTCGTTTGTACATCCAGCTTTGATCATTAAAATAATCGTCCATTTTTCCTAAGTACATATAAAATTAGAAAGAATTATATAAAACTAGATCCATAATTTTTGTGTTCGATCGCTCAAACGCTAAGATTGTATTTTAATGAAAACATTTCTTTTACATATTAATTATGATGATAAAATTTGCATTGACAATGTGTTAAAACAATTTTAGTGATTAATACACGTTATGTCAATTGATCATTTAATGGTGGGTTATCGTACCTCCCATTACAAATACAATAACGTAATTAAATCGCATAAATCTTTTCAATTTAAACGATTCAACAAAATTTCGGCAGCACTTCTCTTTAGTTCCCTGAATAGTACACAATTGCGTGTACACAGGGAACATAAAGGAAGTGCTTTTGAAATTTTGAGAACCATTTAAAATGAAATATTTTACGAAATTTAATTTCGTTATTGTATTCGTAACTTGTCCAATACAAAAGACAAATCCAATAAATATTGTATACAATGAATATAAATGTCCGTTCCGTTAATAAAACGAACATCATATCACGATTATATACAATACTTATCAGACGGGGCCAAAAAACTCTCTAAGGCTTTAAGAATATAACATATTTTATGATTTGCTTTTTTTTGTGATTGAAGTGTTTTTTGTACACCTTTGTGCGCCTTAGCCCAAAAAACACAAACTTAATATATGTATTTCCCCGACACGTTTTCGACAAATTAAATATTGTTTTCGATGAATTGGGCCTTAACCAAATAAACAAATGCATAAAGTGTCAACTATATATACGTGTATATACACACATAACACTATATATATGCATATATACATAGTCAACTTTAACTAATCAAACCCTAGATTATAAACATAATCAATAAAATCTATAAACACAATCTCAATAACAACAACTACTTCAACTAATTCAAACCCGAGATCATAATATGTGACGACCCGAATTCCCGTTCAGACGGAAACAGGGTTATCTTTGGAATATAACACAGAAACAGATAATAGCAGAACAGAATTAAATAAATACACCAGATAATGAACAATAGAATATACTGGATAAAAGTAATCATCGGAGTTACACAGTATACAGGATCTTACTTAGTACAAATACAGTTCAGCTATACATAAATGTCTACAGCGGAAATAAACAAAATATGTACAATAGGAGCTGAACAGCATAAAAAGAATAAATGATAGAATCCATCTTCAGCTCCAGCTATCCAGAAAAAGAACCAGCTAAACCTGAATACAAGGCTGCCCGTGTGGAAAAAGGGGCACCCGAGTTTGAAAGTGAAACAAACTACGAGTCAGTCATGGGACTGGTATGAGAAATCTACTCAACACATATATTTATTGGCTAATCACAGGACCACGCCACTTTCGTGGAACGGGTTTACTCCATTGGATTGCCAGTGCTTTAAAACAAATCTTTCTTTTTAAACATCGCTATGCTTTTTATAAAAATGAAGCCGTTATAAGACTCAGTTCCCATCACACAATGCAACGCAAACCGGAGGATAGAGTTTTTACCTTATAACGGTCAAAATATGCTTGATACGAATAAAACAAAGGCATTTGATATTATTGCTAGTGTTTATATGTTTTGAAAGCAATTTCAAATCATAACTATCAATCATAGACGGCATTAATGCCCCATACCACTATGTCGCCATATATAGGTATACAATCAAAACCGCATGATGTCGTATTTGGAAATTGGTTTTCCGTCATGAACCAAGGCAAAAGATAGTCCTTACCGAATTCGAGACTGCCTAGCCCGAGCCTCAGGGTCAGAGCGCATCGACCCTTGGATCGTCAGGGCCGGTCCACCGATGTGGATTAAAATGCCTGAACACTGCGTTTCCCCGCCCTTTGGGGCGTAAATGAGCCAACGAATGACTCCATCGGACCCGGATCGTCCGATCAAACCGAGGCGGCATGTATATATTTATTTCATTTCCACAACTAATCCTATGTGGTTTCAACCAAATATTTCTCAACCACAAATGGGTATTTTTCAACCACAATCAACCAATATCAATCACAAACAATCCCAAACAATCATTCGCTATCAATCAATTTTCACAATAATTTCAACCAATAAATATCGTCCATGGTTTGTGGACGAGGGGCGTATATATATATAGATATTTATATATAGCTATTCACTTTCATTTTCAACCATATATATATAATTTTTAAATCAGAAATCTCACCAATAGCTATCCAACTGCACGACACTTCCTTGCATAAAATCTTCGCCAATCTCTCCTTTTGTCGCTTCGTTGCCTGTATTCTCTACATATGTAAAAATCGAATTTTTACGATGCTATTCAATATATAAAAATCTGATTTTTCTTTCGACTTTCAATATATAAAAATCTGATTTTTCTTTCGACTTTCAATATATAAAAATCTGATTTTTTTCTTTTTTTAAATTTCTAATCTCCATCTATTTTAAATCTTAAAATAAATTAGTTTATAAATCATTTTAAAAATCAGTTTTTAATACTTTTTAAAATCAGTTTTGAATTCTTAAAAAAAAACAGTTTATAAATTCTTTAAAAATCAGTAATTAGTTTACTGCAAAACAAAAATAAAAACAAAAATAAAATAACCCTAAATTACTCACCGCTGGATGCGAAGGGGAGGGAAGAAGGAGCGTCGGCGGCTTCGAGGGTGGCGTTCGCTGGTGGCTCGATGGTGTCGGCGGCTTCGATTTGATTCGACTGGGGGGGGCGTCGCGAGCTAGGTTCGAGGGCTTCGAGGGGGCGCGGCGACTTCGAGGTGGGCGGCGATAGGTTCGTCGGCGTCGAGGTAAGGGGGGCGGCGATGTCTAGGTTAGGTTTTCTCTCTTTTTTTTTTTTTTTCGTTTCTGGTAAATGAATCGGGGGGGGGGGGGCAAGCAGAAGAAAAGGAGGGAAGAATTTTTTTTTTTATTTAATTATTTAATTATGCAAAAAGGTTGACTTTTACATACGACCTCGAAACGAGGCCTACCGCCTGTCGCCCATAGCGTTTTACCCCCATTCCGAACACAATGGGATATTTATCGTAAGCTGATTTGATCGTTACAATCAGTTTCCGTTGAATTTACATTTAAATCCTTATATTGAATTTTAAACGTACATTTCAAATTACCGGGGTCACATACTAACTAGAAAAATTCCAGAAAAATATTTTCTAGTTTCGTATTGACGATACGGTCCTAACAAAACTAGTTTCATCAAATTCTGAGACCGTTTGAAAAATGGCCAATTTCCAGTCGATTAAAATCAACTGAAACTGGTCAAACGCGTTTTCTTTTGCCACGCTCACATATTGATTTGAAAAATTATGAAATTTGGAACCTAGCAATAACTTGACACTGCGGATCCAACAAAAGTGGTTTCGTCGAAATCCGAGGTCATTTGCAAAATGTCCATTTTTAAGGGCCTGAATTCCATAGCGACTATTCAGAATTTTCAACTGGACATATCTTTTGATTCCCGCTATCAAATTTCGATTGGTCAGATTCGTTAGAAAGATATTCACTAACAGATTTAAATATTTTTGGTTTCACTAAAATCCGGATTGTTTTGCACCCGGTACAGTCTGACAAAGTTTGAATTCAATTTTTGAAACTGCCACGCCATTTCAGGCCTTGTTTATAATTATAATTAATTATATTCATTTTCAATTGTCGATTCAAACTCAGTTTTCATCGCCATTATTTAAAATATTTATTTTAAATATTTAAAATCCATTATTTTAGCCAATTTAAAAATTTTAAATTGGTTCAGATTTTCTGGGTCGTTACATAATAACAACTAAGTAATTTATTACTAAAAACCCTAAATTAGCAACTAAAATGATTAAAACCCACATTAACAACTAATTAACAGAACTACACACACAAACATACTCTAATTATGCTTCAATTACACTAAACCTAAGGTATTAAACAAAAATTAGGATAAACACATACCTAAAAATCGGAGAGAATAGGAGATTAGAGAGGATGAGAGAGTGCTTTGATAGAGTAGGGGAGACCCTAGGCGGAAGATGGAGCGAAATTGGCGATTTCAGAAATGAAAGGGGGGAATATTGGGGATTTTTGGGTAAAAAAACATGGGTTTTAGAAATGAAGAAGAAGAAGCAGCGTCGGCTGATTTGTGCTCCAGTCCGTGTAACGAGGGGCAACGGCTTCCAACGACATCAAACCAACGGCCGCAAACAGTTTCCAATGGCGTATATTTTACATACGGAATACAGATACGTATTTTGGCTTCCGTTGGAAGTCGTTGGTCAACAGCCGTTGGAGGCCGTTGGAAGTATCCGTTGCAATACTGTTCAATTCTTGTAGTGAAGGGGTCCAAAAATGATACATAATGGTCCAAAACAAGAGCAACACTTAGAGCGTTCATTCTACACAATTTTTTTTCTTCGATTTCTTTTTATTTTATTTTATTAATAACCAATAACACCAAACTAACAATATGATCGTGTACAGTAATGTGTCACGATCCCAAAATAAAAATAAAATAGACCAGTTGATTAATTTTGAAAAGTGTCTAAAGGATCACAGTTACCCTAAAATACGTTAGAGAAACATATGTTTATTTTCCAAAATAAAAATTACAGTAAAATTCTATTAGATATTTTAAGACTATGCGAACAGAAACTGAACAAAAATTTAAAACGAATATTTAATTATAATTAAATTTCAAATTCTGATTATTTATAGCAATTGAATTACAAATCAATTTGATAATTCAACTAATGACGAAACGATTTTACTAAACAAACTTTGTTTTAACTATATTTCACAATAAAAATTAATTCCAATTATTTTAAAATAATATATTGCCTTAAAACCTTATAAAATTTATTTAGATCTTCCAAAATTTATTTTAAATTCATATTAAATTCAAATCTAATTTCAAAAATCTTGGATCGTTACACCAAAATAATCAATCGCATTTTTTTCTTCGGGTTCGCGCCTTATGTCTTCCGTTTTCGCCTTAAACCTTGTTCTTCCTCTAATCGTTGCTTTTGGCCCCTAATTTTGTTGGGCATTGTTATTGACACTCCATATATTGTTTAGGGGAGGGGGGGGGTATTTTTTATTTTTTCAAAAATTATTAAGGGGAGTACCAATGAGGAAAGTAGCCCCTTAACAAATAAAGGTAATTTTACCTTATTTACCCATTTAACCCCTTAACAAATGAAGGTAATTTTTCCTTAACAAATATTGCAAGGGTCATAATTTTTTTTTTTTTAATTTGCATATATCAATTTTTTGAAATCCTAAAGGATAACCGTTTTCGAAGGAATATGATCGAACTTTCTTTTTATCGACATAAATGTGCCGGATTTTATAATCACGAAGTCAATGCACCGAAATGATTATTAATTTTTGACATATCACTGTCGATACATACATAATTGATTGCGTGCCGCATTCTGTGCAGTGGTAACGAACTGCTTATTTTAATTCGGTTTCTCTTGTCGAATAAGTTTTTTTTTAATCTAATTTGAAGGGGTAATTCGGGAATATTGAGTAATGTGAAATAATATATTTGCGCAGCCCTTTAATAGTTTTTCAAACAGTCGAGTGTTTTTAAAAAATGCCCCCTCCCCCCTTCCCTTTTTACAATAGTTGAGCGTGAATAACAAAACCATTTTTTCTTCTATTTTGATTCTTCAAATCCAAACCCTACCCTAATCACCTCTCCAAATACTCGCTGCCCCTGCTTCATCATGTGAAGATCGCCTCATTTTTCGAAATACATCTTTGTCATGGATCTCGCATTCACAGGTATAAACTGTTGGAAGTTTTCCAAAACCTTTGTCAAATATGATCCCCTACGGAGGAGGGGTCCAGGGGGGGTGGCAACCCCTCTAGGTGGGGGTGCGGGGGCAACGCCCCCGCTAACGGGGTTCGACCTGCCCGGTCAGGTCGCGGGGGTCCAGGGGGCAGCGCCCCCGGCGGGGTGCGGGGCAGCGCCCCGTCCGAAACGGTACATTTTGTGTACTGTTGAATTCGAATTCAATAGGCAACGGTAATAACCGTTGGAAAAGGTACCGTTCAAACTCAAAAGACACACCCGTAAACGAATAGATGTTTCGTTGTCTATATATAATGCAGTGTTCCCTCATCACGTATTCACCTTTTTCTTTCTCGAATTCCTTAATCATCTGCATCATCAAAATAACTTTAAGTGCTTCCTCTGATCTGTGCAAGTAATCACAACTAGCATAGATATCCTCCATTTTATCCTGAAAGAAGGTTTTCAATCAACCCATTGTGATTTAGAAAGGGGAAAACATTCTTGAAAGACAGCGAATCTTTCGTGCCTTGGAGCGAATCTTACTCAATTTCTAACAACATAAACTCCAACATGTAAATTAATTTTATTTTCAGTGTCAAAATTAACGGTCATCAACGATAAGTCTTTATTCACTTTACAGTCAGATTCTTTAAATGTGAGTCATTCAATTTTATATTTCCAATACACCTTAATATCTTATATACTTCATCCGCAATATTGAAATTGATTGATTTCATTTTTAATGTTTCATTTTGTATTACCTTAGGTCATTTGTTTTGCTGTTGACTTCGAAAACTACCACCATTTGATTGTTATTTTCTTAATAAATTCATTACGTCCCTGGAATTATTGTTTTACATTATTGATATTCGTGCATTTTCTAAAGAGAACAACAGGATTGCTTTGAAGGTGATAATTGGAGATTTGAATGAAATCACGAGAGGAAAGAAGGATCTTTTTGGACAAAACTAGGTGAGAGAAAGGATCATTCAAATGTCTATTTTTCTCCCTTAGTTCTCAAAAATAAGGCACCAAGATGGCATGAACAGTTACAGCGCTGATTTTTCATCAAAATTCATAATTAAGAGTTTTTTTAAAGGAAGACTTGTTTAATGGTTGCCGTCCAGAATATCTTAGATCAAGCGATAATAATAATAGGCAGTCTATCGATCTTGAATTCATATTTTCAAGCGGTGATGCACCTTAAATAAATAAATAAATAAATAAAAGATGTTTTCTTTTTGTTCTAAGCATGAATTAATGTTTGATTATATAAAAAGAAATTACTATTTCCTTTTTATTTCATACTGTAGATCTTTGCAGCTGTTTTCCCTCTTCAACTTACAAATACCTTATATCCTTTTTCCCTCCACGATAAGAGCAAATAAATTTGCAGCTTCTATATAAATGCCTTTAAATTTGGCAGCTTTTTAACTAATTAAAGCTAAAAATTGGAGGTTTATATGAGATTCAGAGTTGTCATTATTGTAAAACGGCCTGAACTTATCGTATAGATGCTTGAATAATGCATCCCCCATGGACAATGTCTATAAAGTGCCTGGATACTTGTTTGGATTTTTGAATTCTTCGTAGGTAAATACGGCACTATCTTCTTGATGGGAAAACATAATATTTCAGTGTTAAATGTGTGATGGTGATTACCTAGAATTTGTTGATGTCCGGGGGGTTCATGGATTTGGAAAGAGTTTAAACTACGGTATTAATTTGGTCAAGGAAGCGATTAGATAAATGGATCGGAGAAAGAAAAAAATGTTCCAGACTTGAGGTTTAGTTGGCATTATAGTGGAAGATGGCCTCAGGAACATACTGCAGAGGAGTTATTTTCAATCTCAAGGTTTAGTTCCAATATGCTGATTTTCTTTCTCGTATTGAAATGATTATTTTAGTTGTTTAAAATAAGAAGATCAGCAAGCATTACAGAAGAAATTGTTGGGTCACTAATGCAAAGGAAATATTCCCTTCTGCTGAGATGATGGGACAACTAATTATCACTTTAGTTCTTGATCTAAACATGTGTTTCTCATGATTTTTATTTTATGTTTTACTTTAACAATGAGTGGAATTATTTGACTTGAATGTTGTGCTTAGATTATTTTTTTATATCTATATTGTTAATTGAACATTTACTCAGAAAAATAGTGTAAATTTGAAGCTACTATATATAGACAGTATTTTCTAGCAGAAAATATGACATACACTGAGTTATGTTGCTTGCTTGCTTTGGGTAGGAACGCAATATACGAATGAGCTATGCTTGATGAATCCTGAGTTAACAATGACTTCTTGTGTACTGCCTTATTTTCTTATTCGGGTTGTACCAGTACCAGTTTCATTTTTTTTAAATCTGGTATTTGAGGTTAATTATTATTCGGTCAAGTGCAATTAACCCACTGTCGGTTAACCAGTGACGATTAGTAGGTTAACCTACCACTAGGTGGTTGGCCGTTAGCTGCGTTAAAAGTTAGCAGTTCGGTAAGTATAATTTACCCAGCTTGTTTCATTTTCGGTTTGGTTAACCTAACGGTAAAATGTGATTGGTTAAATTAAATCAATTAAATGACTAAAAACCAACCTTGCTCACCCTTAATAAAACTCCAATATACCTCACAACTAGAACAAAATATGAAGATGTTATATAGGCTCGTCAACTGAATAAGTCATTACTTAGTATTAAAGCTTTATTACAGATGTAACATATGCGAACAAAATAAGAAACCAAGATTTTGAATAGCTAATACATAGGAAAACTCCGAAGATTAAACAACACTGGTCAACTGATTTTAAAGTACGGGTTTACAAGGTTGATAAAATTTAGTAGAAGTTACAGTTATCGTACTCTACTCTTATTTCGTAAATTTCATCAAATTAAACATTCTAGGTAATTATCAAATTCTTTACTAACACTACAAAAAAAAAAGTAATTTTCCAACCGAAAATTCTCTATGACATCTCTACGCCGTGTAGGCGCGACGTAGAAAGGACGTAAAAATATGGAAAGAGGTAGGTATGACGTACGGAATTCTTACTCATTACCTACGCCGTTTAAACATGTTGGAATTTAATTAAAACAGTCCAACAACCGCACCCGTTTAACTAATACGGTCGCTCCCCCCCCCCCCCCCCCCCCCCCCTCCATTTCCATCGCGTGTACAGATTAAAAAGAAAAGAAAAGAAAAACTAAATCGCACCTCTCATTCAACCGCCTCCGCTTCAATCGCACCTCCGATTCAACCGTGCCTCCTGCCTTCTCAACTCACGCCTCCTGCCTTCTCAACTCGCGCCATCACTCCTTTGCCTCCCTCTCCTCGCGCTATATCTTCGTAAAAGACCGATTTTAAGAGGTAACGTCTATCGATTTACCATGCCCTAAACTTGTAGTGACTGCTATTTATTTATTTTACTTTGAATTGGGTATACTTGTGGTCAGACTTAAATGAGAGATGTATTTTTTTTTCTTTTTCACATAGGTTAATTTGAGTTAATAATGTGTTATTTAATTGCTAAACAATATCTGTATGCTTGTTAGTTAATAGGTTGATTGGGTATACTTGTAGTCAGACGTACAAAATCAATTTTGAGTTAATAATGTGTTATTTAATTGCTAAACAATATCTATATGCTTATACATTGAACAAAAAATGACTAAACATGCAAATAATTCTGAATCAACTATTAGGATGCTTATAAACTAACTATTTTAATTTGTAGAGGAAAAAGCGCATGCTTTTTATACTATAATTCTTCACATTCAATCTTCCGTAGTTAACTGTTATCGATACGTATATATCTTTCTTAATTTTAACCAAAAAAAAAATTCTTTTCTCATTGTTACTTTAACAGCCTATTCGATCGCAGTCAATAGGCTATTCACTGATTCTAGATGAAGTGAGTAAATAGTTAACCAAAATGCATTTTGAAAGTAAATTGAACATAAAGGTCCTCTTCAGTATGTTGGATGGTTAGGAATTTTGAAAGTAACCAAAATGCATTTTGAAAGTAATTTTTTTTGGCTAAAATTAAGAAGGATATATAATTCACTGGTTTTTTTGTGGTCAACTGTATATAAACATAAAGGTCCTCCTCAGTATGTTGGATGGTTAGGAACTTTGATTGGCTTTCTTTGAATTCTTAGTACTTAATTGCACTCTGGCGTGTAGTTAACTATATATGTGGAAGTAATTCTTCCTTCTATGCATATGCCTTTTGTCAGTGATTAATACTTTGTCAAATGCCATTTCAGTGATGTTTTGGAAGTAAATTGAACTTCTAACTGTATGATACTATGCGTTTTCTCCTTTCCAATATGTTTATTTTTCTTTAGTAATTAGTTTTGCTATAATTAAAACCATGAAACTATATGCAGAATGGTTATAGTATTTCAACTTATATTTACCCCTTTGGCTGAATAACATTCTCAATTTGGCGTACTTTAATCACTGTACGTAAAGGGTTTTAATACAAATTTCCTGGTTTTTCAGTGCCATTGCTCATCGCAGCTTTTAGTAAGACCGATTACTTACTCGTTTTCATTTCTTTTTTCCAAGTTAACAATGCTTGGAAAAAAATAGCACCAGACTTCAAAACTTATCGTATTGTTTTTCTTTGGTTTCATTATACTATTGTTTTGATTCTGCTGAAAGGAATCATTCAATAATTTCCATTATCAATGTGCTAAATTCATCGGTATCCTCATATTGCAGCCAATGACCAGACTAATGTGGTTCAACCAACTCCTGCAGCCATCGGTGAACATATTAACCAATCAGGATCACATAATTTCAATTCGGATGGTGGTCAAACTACTATGGGACATATCCACGTTGTAAACGAAGAAAGAGCTTCACGGCTTAACCCTTTAGCTCCTGAATTTCATTTTGATTTATCAAATAACAAATCTATGCGGACTTAGATTCAGTCATCTCGATGTCGGAACCAATTATGACCGGTAACATGATTCCAACTCGCCTTCAAGATATCAATTTTTTCTCATTTAGTGTTGATACGTATTGTTACATTCATGACAAAATCAAATAGCATTCCTAATCGATTTTTCCATTGTTTAATTGGTCATTTTCATATTCAAGAAATCATTTTTTGTTTTGTTAACTTAGTTATAGTTGCTTTAACATTGTCTAAGCTACCATCAACCCATTTGACTTAAGAAATGAAAAAAAGTTGTACTTTGGCTTAGATGATGCTGACAAATTTTACCTTACTGTCTTTCCTTGGGTTCTGAAATTGGTCATGAGTCTCTTCTTGCATTTCCCACAGTTCATGCTTATATTCAATTAGAGAACTGTAATATTTCAATCATTATTCATGAGATTGCATTGTGTATCTTAGTATACTTCGAGAAAAGTAAATTGCTTTCACTCACGCTAAGATGCCTATGACAAACGTTTACGTAACCCGATATGGTATTGCTATATATTCTGCCTATGACAAAGAGCAGAAGAGAAGTGCACACATTTTCCTATGCAACAACAACTTCAAGTTGCTGTTGCACAGCAACTTCAAGTTGTTGTCGGCTGAGCCTTAAGGCTCGGGTCAGTTTCGACAAATGGCTCAGTTTCCGCTGAGCCTTAAGGCTCAGCAAAACTGAGCCTTAAGGCTCAGCGAAACTGAGCCGAAATGGCCCAGTTTCGCTGAGCCTTAAGGATCAGCGGAGACTGAGCCTTGAACTTTCAGCTGAGTCTTACGACTCAACGGAAACTGAGCCTTAAGCTCAGTTCCGTTGAGCCATAAGGCTCAGCGAAACTGAAGCTCAATTCCGCTGAGCTTATAAAGGCTCAGTGGAAACTGAGCCATTTCGGCTCAGTTTCGCTGAGCCTTAAGGCTCAGCTGAAACTGAGCCTTAAGCTCAGTTCCGCTGGGCCATAAGGCTTAGCGAAATGAAGCCGTTTCATTGTACTAGTTGGATTATGGAACTGAGCCTTAAGGCTCTACGAATTGACCATTTTACTTATTTGTAATATGAAATGTATTCATTGTACTAATTGGATTAAAAATTTTATGTGTAGATATACAAAGACAATACATACACCGTTAAGTTTGGAGTTACAGATGATACAGAGAAGCTTGTGAAGGAAGTAGAAGAGCTAAGAGATAAAAATCAAGAAATGAGTGTGTCACTATTAGCAAACTACAGAAATAAATGAGTTCTGTACAAGAGTTTTTGTGAGGGTTGCGGCGAGAGCAAGAAACGCAGGTATGACGTACTTTATGAATTAATCTTATTTTGGTAGTGGGTTTAATGTTCTATTTGTGTAAGGTACATTACACGATGTTTGAATTAGATAAAACGATCATGTTTGAGTTATGTAGCAACTTTATTTTATTGTTTGTTAGACATGATTTGTTTTAAATATATTTGTAGCAAGTTTATGGTAATTCAACCATGATATTCATTTTACATCAATGTTTTTATTGATATATATTGCTATGATTTTGCATATGTTCGGTTTTATTACGATTTGTGGTAGACGAAGATAAATATAAAACTACCATATTGATTTTTGGTGTACGGATGCGTAGAGAAGGGGTAAGGATGCATATGAAACTTGGCATAGGGATGGCCTAGGGAATTTGGCGCAGGGATGACGTAGGGAATTTGGCGTAGGAATGACATATGGAACATGGCGTAGGGACAATGTAGGGAATTTGACATAGGGATGACGTAGGGAACTTGGCTTAGGTATGGCATAGTGAACTTGGCGTAGGTATGGCGAAGGCATGTTGACGTAGGGATGGCGTAGGAAAATATTTGCGACGAGCTGTTTTCCGACTTCCTTTTTGGCGTAGGGATGGCGTAGGGAAATTCGATTGCCTACGCCATCCCTATGCCAAATTGGCGTATGGAATTCAGAATTCTTTTGTAGCATCGAAAAAATAATAACGACGAATTGATCGCTAATTCATCGGTATTTCTTGATGAATATATCGACATACGTAGACTAATCACTTTCCCTCGTGACATCACTAAATTCGTCATAGAATTTTCGTTTTTCATGAAATAAAATAAGAAGAAAAAAATCGCAAAAACATCATTAAATATTGATGACTTCAAGGATAAAATATCAAGAAATTTCATCGGGAAATTTAATGACGTTAAATCTAGCAATGTTTTTATTTCATCAGTAATTCCATTGGGAGTTGTTTTTCTCGACGAAATACCGATGTTTAAGAGCGTCGAGACGTACAATTTTTCTTGTACTGTATTTATTTAAATAACATAATTCATAATATTTTATTCATTTATAACATTTATTCTTATATTTTTCATCTTCTTTGATTAAATATTCACAAATATGATGATATGTTTTGAGCTAATATTTGTTTGATTTGTTTTATTATTTTCAAAATATAATAATGATTTAGAACTTCTAGAAGCTTAATTTTTGTAGTGCATTAATCATTCATTATACACGCACACACACACACTTCTTAAATGTGCGTGAATTATATCAATACAATGATAATAGTTCTTGACCAGTTTATATGTTTAAACCTTAGTGAGTTTGATTTACACTTTTCTAAATATGTTCATTTTTTATCAAATAATGTAGTTAATTTTTCATCAAAATTCATAATTAAGAGAGAGAAATCGACGAAGACTTTTTTTTAGTATTATATGATTTAAAGGTCGATTTTTCCCACGTTGTGTGGTAATACTAGTATGATACTAAATTTTATGTGTTTGTATGAGATTCTAATTAGGATTTTTTTTCGTTTTAGCCTTGTTTTAACAATTTATTTTGGTTTTAGCCCTGTTTATTCAAATATAACTCACTTCTTGAGCGTTATGTTGGCCAGAATGTACTGCCGCGTTTCAGGAATGCGCTTGTACACTGGCGCATTTTTGGAATGCGCTAGTTCAAAAAAATAAAAATAAAAACTCAAGCATCGGGGTGCATTCCTGAAATGCGCCATTTGGGCACATTTCTGAAATGCGCTCCGAAGCTGTAGACAAGTTCCTCACTCTCTTTATTTTTATCATTCCTCCACTCTCAACAAAAAAACCTAAAAACCCTAGCTAAAATAAATTTGCCATTCTTCATTGTTATTCAACCAAACAATAATCTTTTTTTGCGGATCTATTTGTAGAGTAACAAGATAAGCTATTGTTTGGTTATCAAAAGGTATGGCTTTGTTTTTTTTAGGCTTTTTTGTTTTCCATTTAACAATCTAAGTTCGTTTTGTTTTGTATTCAACATAGAATGACTTCAAATTATATTGCAACTATATGCTATTATGATGGAGATTTGGTTATTGATGAATATAAATGTGCAATATATAACGGTGGATCTAGTAAACAAGCAAAAGTTTTAAAAGGATCAAACTTCGTATAATTGAACGAGGCTGTTTTTAAATCTACTAGGAGTAAATCGGAGGAGTTTGACATTGAATTGGTTTACAATTGGCCAGTCGATTCCGGATCTAAGGCAATAAAAATTGCAGATGACGACGACGTTGAGATAATGTTTCCACCATGTCAAAATCTATAGAATTATTTGTTCTAAAAGAGAGAAGATTGTTGGCTAAACAACATGTAACTCCAAACTCAGTGGTTCCTGTAGCCAACCATCTGTATCCGCCTATGAACGTACCCAATTATGAGCAACAATATTTTTTTTTGGGTATAATCCGTTCATGAATTTTCAACAATCATGCAACCCGTTTATCCACATCCGACGCAGGATACTATTGCTAATATAAGTCAAGGGTAACTCGAATTTAGACTTATCCTATTGCACGATTTTACCATTGTTTTGTGTTTGGTAACAAAAACATTTGTATTTTTCAGTTGTATCCCGATTTACTTCCCGACGCAAAATACCGCTGGTGTAACGACCTAAGAATTTTAACCCTTAAAAATATAATTTTTTTAATTTAAAGATTACCGTTGAATTTATTTTTTGTGTAATTTAGTTAAGACCATGTTCGTTTCGGGAAAATGTTTCGTCGTTAATCGAATTTTCAAATTTTAAGGAAATATTATTATTTTAAAATGATATATTGTGAAATTTAGTTAAAAAATGTTCGTAGGGAAATATAGTTCATTATTAGTTGAATCATTTAAACGATTTGTGAACCAGTAGCTATAAACGATCAGAATTCGAAATTAAATTATAATTAAATATCCGTTTCAAATATTTGTTCAGTTTCTGTTTGCGTAGCCTTAAAATATTTTACTGTAATTTTTATTTTTGAAAATAAGCATATATTTTTCTAACATATTTTAGGGCAACCGTGGTCCTTTTTGACACTTTACAAAACTAATCAACCGGTCTATTTTATTACTATTCTGGAATCGTGACACATTATTGTACATGATTATATTGTTAGTTCGGTGTTATTGCTTATTGAAAATTTAAAATAAAAGAAATTGGAAAATTTGGATGTACATGCACAAGGAGAATATCTTCCATCTTTCTTTTATTTTCACAAAGGAATCCAACTTAGAGAAACGTAAAACCTTTTCTCCTCTCTCATTTTTCTCTAACCTTTGGTTAGTGCAATACATGAGTGGTTGCATGAATATAGTGTTGTTAGGGGTGGAATCGGTTCGGTACCGGAACTTTGTATTCAAAACCATTACCATACCGACTTTACATGGCAATAGAAAAATCATACCATTACCAGTCAAAGAAATTGGTTACCAATAGTTCGATTTATGGTTGGTAGTGGTTGATAGAGGTCGGTATTAAGTTTTTGTCGTTCACTAGTATGAGTTCTTTTTGTTTACATAAAATATTAAATATTAATTTTTTGTTATTATAATATTATTTATCTATTTCATTATACGTAGTCAAACATGCATGAAACTTTATGGATGAACAAAAATATCATATAAATAATACCGTTTCTAAGATATATGATAAAAATTGCATTCAATCTTGTATTGTAATAGTATTTTCCTAGGTATTTTATTAAATCATTACATATCAGAAGTTCAATTGTTATGCAATAAACATATATGATGAAATATAAGAATATACATATGTATTGGTTAAGATGTGGTAGGTATGGTAATTACCATTGTTAATGCTCAATTACCATTACCGTACTGTATATTTTCATGTGCTTTGACATACCGTATCAATCAAATTGTTTACCGATTGTTCGGTACCACTTTCGTTGGTAGCGGTTAGAAATGGCTGGTAAATGATAATATGGTAAAAATGTTCAGTCCTAAGTGTTGTTGCATATGTTATATATATATATGAATTGGGGGTACCTGAGTTGCTTCATGCGTTTTGTGTGCGGGGGTCCAAAGTGCACCCGGGCTTGTGAAGGATGAAAAAAAAAAAAAATATTACGTGTTGGCAATGCAAGCCTCACAAAGGACACTTGTTAAAAAGTAGGACACGTGCATCATGGTCTTCCTCCACCATTTTTTTTTTTCCACCGCACGTTCTTCCTTAAAGCAACTTTCTTTCTGTAAAAACCTTTCTTGAACCATCTCGCCTCCCACCGCACCAAACAACCTTCTTCTAGAAACCCATCCGCACTCCAGGCTTCATCCACCAGTCCGCTCCATCTACAAGCAGTGCCATTTCCAGTCCTTTGCCACTGCCATCAAACTACCCATCGACACAGCAGTCCGCGTCAGTCCAACACTGTCGGCTTCCCTTAAATCCACGGCACCTGATCCTGTGCATGCAAACCTCCTTCCTTACGCCTCCAGATCCGTTTCCGCTTCGTAGCTACCCTTCGACCGCACTTTTGATCGCACAGCACCAGCCTTTTTGCATGCATGCGGAATCTCTTTTGTAGATAAAAGTCTGCCTTTATAAAGAAAAAAAAAAAAAGTCGGTTGCATGTATTTGCCTGCCACCACGCTTAGCATCCCACATCCGTCGGTCTTTCAGTTTGCCTCTTCCCACTTTATTCATTCCGATCTTCAAACTAAAAAAAAATTGTAAACGTGAAACTGTGCATGCGCACCCGAGAGCGTCCTCTCCCTTAGCCCAACGTTGCATGCGTGCACGTTGTGGTTAGCGAACAAAAAGTTTGGGATGAAAAAAAACAAAACAAAACAACAACGTGAGATAAACAGAGGAAGAAGACCGAAAGACAGAGCACAAAATGAAAGGAGAGTGAACGCAAGAAACACCAAAGACCCGAACACAGAAGCATAGCCTTGTTTTTTGGAAAGCAACTGGGATGAGAACATTTAATTTAATTATTTAATTCAATTATTGAATAATTATAGTTAGATAAGATAAAATTTAATTCGTTGTTGTTTGGATATGGATGTTGTTGTGTGAATGATTGTGCATGTAATTAGACAAAACACTGAACACTGATAAGCGTTATTGACTGTAACGCTTGTGCACAGCTGAATTATTTGTTTATTGACGATGATTATAACCCATGATCATCCGACTTATATGATTGATTTATTATGTTTGTATGATGCACACACAATACCATCGTTGTGGAATTAGACCGATGATCGATTCAATGTTCCTTTTATATACATGAAAATTTATTTTCAAATATTAATATATTATTCTTTTAAGTCAAATTTTAATTTGAAATGCTTTGGAAATTTAAATATAATATTTTATAATATTATACCAGAACACTCTAGGATTACAGAGAGGATGGTGTCTAGGCTTGGGTTTGGAAATCCAGTTTCCTTCTCTCCCTGGCTATCCTTAACTGGTCCGACGGA
Organism: Allium sativum; assembly: GCA_030737875.1. Taxonomy (NCBI): domain Eukaryota; kingdom Viridiplantae; phylum Streptophyta; class Magnoliopsida; order Asparagales; family Amaryllidaceae; genus Allium; species Allium sativum. The sequence continues at coordinate 844,638,806 of CM060926.1, forward strand.
CGGGACGGTTAATTTGGAAATTTGAATTTGGTCAAACTTAGAAACGAAATTGGAATTTAAATTAATGAATGCCGCACAAATGACCATTTCATGAAGTTTAAATTAAAATTAAAAAGGGTTTTGAATTCATATAGTTTACCACTTATTTAAATTTAATTTGGAATTTTGAAATGGTTTTGGATTTAATTGAATAAATGGTTTTGAAATTAAGTTACTTTGAAATATTTTGAATTTAATTTGGAAAGGTTTCAAGAGATTTATATTTAAATCGATTTATAACGCGCTGCGGCACGACAGTTTGTAAATATCGATTTTAATTTTCAAATGGTTATAGCTTGAATGTTTGGAATCGGTTTGACTTGAAACTAGGAACGTTGGTTTTCAAATATTAACGGTTTTTGAATAGAAAGGAAAATTTGAAATTTCAGCGTACAATTTTCAAGTTATATTCAAAACAAATTTGGAAAAGGTCGCTACACATGCAGTTCGGCGACCATAACGAAAATTCAAATAAAACAAGTTTTAAAATTTGAGAAAATTCATGACAAATCTTACTTTATTAATTTAAAGTAATTAGAATTGTATTATTGGAATTTTGAATTGATTTGGAATCTAGTTGGATTAAATGGCTATCACAACACTTTTAATAATGTTCAAATGCTATTATCTCAATTCCAAAAATAAATGGGTTTTGAAATTTATATCGTAAACCATTATTTTAAATGGTTGTAAAATGGTTCGGAAGGATTTTAAGTGATTGAATATGGAATTTTTTATTAATTCTAAAAGTTAGAATTTTAAAAGGAAATGAGTTGGATAGAGTTCTGATGGATATTCGATATGTAATTTCAAGGTTAAACAAATACTATCAGAAGCACTAGAAAAAATATATTTACACCAAGGTTCCGATAGTGCTTGTTGAGTTGTGAATTGATATCGAATATAAGTCGAATTAACTCTACCAAACTTATGTTTGAATGTAAATTGTTTGGATTATCGTTAATGAAATTTCAATCCAAATAAAGATTCGATAAACTTAAAGACTTAAGGAATCGAAGGATTTTGTTTTGAGTATAAGGATTGAAGGGTTTTTATTGGAATAAAGGTTGGTAAATCGAATATTTTGATTTCAAAGAGAGTTAAAATGATGAAAGAGTTTATGACAAATCCAACCTTGATATTGTAAACGAATTGAAATGATTGGAAGGAGATTGGATTGAAAAGCCTGTACAATCCATGCCTATCGATTTAAGAATACGCGTATTACTTGGGAAGTCCGGGATCGAATTTAAGTCCGAAAACCATTCCAAGTAATAATACGACTCATGAAGAAAATTCAAGACTTGGAATCGATGAATGAAGATCGTGGTTCTTCACAAATCGAACGGACTATCTGCTGATTGGTTTCTTTACTGAATAGCTACAGTAGAGAGATGCCCCTATTACCGGAGTGGCAGGAAGTCCGAACGTATTGGGAGAACCTTCGGATTTGCTCCGTTCAGACCCAGGACGGACTTGTATGGATTGTGTGTCTGACATTGTAATTGACGGCAGAACACTGATTTCAGTTGATATGTATCTGGTTTGTGACGTATGAGCTCGAAGTGGTAATGTATGTATGGAAATCAGTGGACATGTGGTGAATGGACAATGTGACATACTTAAGAAATGAAATGAGCTTGTACGATCAGGGCATTGCTTTTCTAGGCATACATTGTGTATGACGTGACATCGACAAACCTCACACCCCGGATGATGAGAAACTGGCGGTTAGGTTGTATATATATATGAATTGATGATGACCGCTGCAGCAGTGGGAAACCACTTATGACTTATGGAATATGGTATGTTCGGGGGGCCGTGTCTGGTCGAAAACCGTTGATCTACCTCGCGATTTGTATTGGTGTCCGCGTCTGGATGAAAAACCCGTGATTACATTTCGTCTGTGTTCCGATTGATCTTTCGTGCCAGGAATCATCAAGTTGGAAATCCAAATCTCCAATACGAGCCATACGATTTTGATTATGTATATATATATATATATATATATATATATGGCGACATAATATTATGGGGTATTATGCTGTCTAGGATTAATACATTTATTTACGAAATGTTTTCCACACTATATATATGTATTATGACATTGAAAGAGGATTTTCATGTATGAAAGCATATTGGGTTATCATAAGATAAAACTCGCCCATCTGGTGTGCGCTTGCATTGTGTGATGTGGGACGAGCTTATGATGGCTTCATTTTCTCAAAGTCGTTGCGAAGTTATATGCACGGGTGTTCACATGGAGTAAACCCGTTCCGCGTTAGCGGCGTGGTCCGGTGAATTTCCCAACTTTAAATAAATCCTAAAAATAACTGTTTTATGTTCTCACACCAGTCCCATGACTGACCTAGAGTTTATTATTCCTTCCTAAACTCTAGGTGCCCACTAATTTTTACACGGGCAGCCCGTAGTTTAGTTTTACAGTTATAGATCTTTGGAGCAAGATTTAGAGCACTTTCGGGATTGGAATTCACGCTAGAGTTTGGAGCTTCCGCTATATCATACTGCTTCTTCCGCTGAGAAATATTTACTTTTCTTCCGCTGTATAAGTTGTAACTCTGATATTATATGTAACTCTGATGTAAGATTGTATGATGCAATGAAAAGTTCTGTTATTTTGTTCAATATATGTAAGTACCCATAACAATTCGTCTTTGTGAACGGTTTAAGTTGGTTTAATTACCGATGAGAATCGGGCAAAAAGACGGGTCGTTACAGCTGGACTGTCAACAAGATATCGATCTTGTCCCACGCAGCCAACGCCATCCGAATTGTATCACATGAGCCAACAGTAAGTTACGTCTGTTATTGATATAGAACTATGTTGCATGTAAAAGTTTACTCAAAATTTTCCGCTTGTGTACTGCAGTTTTCCGATCCTACCTACCGAACCAGTATCGAACTTAGAACCAAATCATTCTGATGTCGATTTTGATATAGAAGACCCTGACATTGGAGAGTTAAATCACGTTCCTTCACTTGATAGCCAGACCGTTGTTAGTATTCCTGATAATGATATGACATGGGTTGATGGGATGCAAGTAAACAATGCTCCTTTAAATTTTGATTTTGGAGGCGAAGACAATGCTCCCGAAGATAGTGATGATCAGAGCCAGACATGGAAATTGTAATGTCCCGAAATTTCGGTCCAATTTGAGCTGACCAAATAACACAAGTCCAACCCCAATTGCACTAGAAACCAGGAAACTAATAGAAAGAAAACAGAGGGTGAGGATAGATAAGATAGAAACTTAGAATAGAAGAAGAAGAAGAACATACAACATCAGAGTAAACACGAATCTCACAACGGAACGAATAAATATATTTCATAACATAACTTTGAAATAAAACAGTATCTGTATACAATACCATTATTAGAGTATAACACTTACAACACAGCGGAAATAACAATAGCTATATATATCCTGAAGCCTCCTGCTCCATGTCTTCAAGTATCTCTAAATCCCGACTACTTGACTGCCCGTACAAAATTGGGCACTCAAGAGTTTAGGGAAAACAAAACAAAATAAACTCTGGGCCAGTCATGTGATTGGTGTGAGTAAACTCAAATCATTGGATTTAACTTTCAAAATCCTTTTGAAACAAAGGATAATCATAAGACCGATCCACACATAAAAACGGATGGCTTTTACCTTATGATAACCCAAAAATATTTCTAAAACGAACAAGTAAATAGAAATCTAGTAGAAACTCTTGCATCTAACGTTCTACATGCATAATATACGATCAAAACCGCGGGCTCTTATTTAGGGAATGGATTCCAACTATGACAAGGTATGGATCCACCTTCCGCTCAGTGTACTCTAGAAGCGATACCCTGGAGTTCAACAAGAACATCTTGCAACTCGGCCACACATGACCGACCACTTATTTCGCTTGAGCGTATCGAATATATTGTCACCTTACAGTTGATAAACCAACATAACCATTCCCGGGAGATACAGAATTGAAAGAAGTAACAAATATGAATATTCTCTAGATGGTGACAATATACCCTACTTGGGCGCGGCCCACTTAGCCATGCTGCCTGCCCGATTTCTGTCATTCCCCAGTTGATGAGGCTGGAGGTCATAACGTATCTTTCAACAGATTACTCATTCATTCACTTTGAATGCCACATCGTCATACCCGTCAAACCACAAATTGATTTCCCCAAAAATGCCATGGGTATAAGCTAAGAGAAACGAATTCCTCCGCCACCAACGTAAATACGTTTGAAACGATCAAGTCACGTGATCCACCAGATATACTCTATCAAACATTCTTCCATACAGGTTGTCCTGGGACTGGACAAACCGAAGGCACTATTCTGTAAACAGGATAGCCCTTGCATAACTCCGTCTTCAATTGGTCTTCGATCTATTTGATTTGAAACGCTAACGCCCATACGGAGTGGTTCTCGGATAATAACCCAACCGGTCTCTCCGTATTGATGACGGAAAAATGGTCAAAACTTTGATAGTCTGTGATTTAACTCTCAAAAGAAAACTCATGTGCAAACAACGATAATATTTCCAAATGGAAATTTTATCAATCAATCAACATTCAACATTTATCTCTTTAAATTAATTTATTCATTTCCTTATTTCCCGTTTTCATATGTTTGTAAATCCTTATTTTCTAAACTTAGAAAATATATGTTGTTAATCACTGGAAAACGTTTCCATATTTATTCCCATTTCTTATTTTCTATTATCAAAAAAACATTTCTGATTCTTATTTGGAAAACATTTCCAAAACTCCTTCGTTTGATTTAAACTGATGTTTAAATAAACGTCGTTATGCCAACACAAACCATTTCACTCATTGATTAAATTCACTTAACCATCATTTACTGTCAAACCTTAGCCATTCCTTAGTTAAGAAGGAAGTCAATCAAGTTGGGGTATAATTACCTCACAGACCTTAACTGAACAACGTTTTAACTTCGGAATAGACAAAGTTTATCTTTTAAACCTTTAACAAAGTTCCTTACGTAACTCTCTTTTGAATAGATCTCTATTCGATAACTCTTTCTTTCAAACAAACTATATTCGATAATCTCTCTTCGAATAGCCATATTCGATTAACTCTATTCCATTAACACTAATCGATTAACTCTTATCAATTTACTTTATCAATTTACTCTATTTGATTAATTCTATTTGATTAACTCTAATCAATTAACTCTATTCAATCAACTCTATTGGATTAACTCTATTCGATCAACTCTATCGATCAACTCTAATGAATTAGCTCTATTTGATTAACTCTAATCAATTAACTCTATTCAATTATCTCTAATGAATTAACTCTAATGGATTAACTCATTTCAATTAACTCTAATGGATTAACTTTTTTCAAATAAACTATATTCGATAACTCCTTTCGAATAAACTATATTCGATTAACTCCTTTCGAACTATATTCGATTAACTCCTTTCGAACTATATTATATTCGATTACTCACTTCGACTAACTTATATTCGATTACTCACTTCGAATAACTTATATTCGATTACTCACTTCAAATAACTTACATTCGATTACTCACTTCGACTAACTTATATTCAATTACTCACTTCGAATAACTTATATTCGATAATTCCTTTCGAATAAACTATATTCAATTAACTCTCTTCTTCGAATAACTATATTCGATAATTCCTTTCTTCGAATAAACTATATTCGATAACTCCTTCTTCGAATAAATTATATTCGATTAACTCCTTTCAACTCTATTCGATTAACTCTAATGAATTAACTCTAACTCGATTAACTCTATTTGAATAACTCTAATTCGATTTAACTCTAATCGATTAACTCTGATTGATTAACTCTAACTGGTTAACTCTAACTAATTAACTCTATCCATTTTACTCTTCGTCCATATTCAGTTTCAAATATCGATGTTGAAATCGATTCTTACTTCTTTATATAAGTCTTGACTTATATATTCTATTTATCCAATGATAAATATTTTATTTAATTTATAAATATTATTTATAAATTTATCTTCTCAATCTATCGGTTAGAACATATTCTATTTAAAATCTTTGCTTTAAATCCATATCATGTTGTACCCGTGTGCGAAGCACGGGTCTAAACCTTTCAAATGTAAAATTCTCTTTTTATACAATTCTATTCATATTTCAAGTATTTCCTTTTATGTAATACTATTTATTTTTCAAGTATTTCCTTTTATGTAATTCTATTTATTTTCTACATAAATATTTCCTTTATATAATTCTATTTATCCAATGATAAATATTCCTTTATATAATTCTATTTATCCAATGATAAATATTCCTTTTCTATTCGTTTATTTAACAAATAAATATTCCCTTTTCACTTCTATTTATTTTCTACATACTTCCTTTTCAATTCTATTTGTAAATGTTTTATAAATATTTCTCTTTCTATTTTATTTGTAAATGTTTTACAAATATTCCTCTTTCTATTTTATTTATTTTCTAAATAAATAATCCTTTTATACTTCTATTTATTTCTTAAATAAATATTCCATTTCAATTCTTTTTATTTAACAAATAAATATTTCCTTTATAAAATTCTTTGATTTTATAATTATTTTCTTTCATAAAATCCTTTTGATTTATAAATAATTTCCTTTATAAAATCTTTTGATTTTATAAATAATTTCTTTCAATGTAAATAATTTCTTTCAATATATATACATTGAAATTTCCCTTTATACATTCCAGTGTTCTCTACGGTGTTTAACATACCATATAAAATTGATCAATATCATTCAACCATATATAATCAACAGCAGGCTATATATCATATTATATATAACAATATATGAAAAACAGTAAAAATAAATGTTGAGGAATCCAGTTGGATTCCTCCAACCTATTTCCCTGCATCCACAGATGTTTAAACAATATAATTAACATCACTTTCATTTCACTATGAAATATTCAGCTAAACAGAATCAATTTATATATATATATATATATAACCAGATCTGTAATTTCAACCAATTACTTAGCAGTTCAACCAAACAGTCAATACATAGTAATCAACTGATAATTATCAGTTCTAAGAATACGTTATAAAAATATAACTGTTCAGAGTTGGTGAGTTTTACTCACTTTGGCAGTTCATCGTTAAAGAATGATAAACTGTTTGTTTGATTTGAATCAAACAATTTATTTTGCTATAAATTCAAACGAGCTCCAATCCACTCCCAGTCAGTTCCATTGTGGAGCTCTCGTCCATACGGTCCCAACGGATCTAACCGCTCGAAATTCTGATTCAGTGTGTGCAAGTTATAGCGTTAACAAGTTTATACGGTATTTAAATTATATAAAACATATATAAATTATAAATATTTGGGCTTAACTTTTCTTCCTGGCCCACACCCTTCTATTTGAACCCAGGCCTGCGTCGAGACCTTCTTCCCCGACGACCTTAAACGCAGCTGCTCCTCAAACATTTGCCATTCCCACTTCGTTCTCCACCTCGTTTCTCCACCTTTACTTCATATAAACCCAAACCGAAATCACCATCTTCATCCCCTTAAAAACTCGATCAACCTACTGTCATTTCCTTGAACTTGACGTCATAGACAATTCGAGCTCTACAGGGATTTTCGCGGGTTATAGGACATCGCGCGACCTTCCTCTCCACCGAAGATCACAAAAATCATACCAACAAACCTCATTTCACTTCACAAACCCAAATATCACATTGACAACTCGAATCACGGCTCCTATCCCTTCGAATCTCAAACCCTAGCTTTACTGTTCGAAAATGGTCATCCCAAAAACTCGATCGCACCCATCAAGAATTACACGGAAATGAAGCTCTTGCTTCGCTGATTTCATAAGTGTTTGATTTGGAATTTATCAGTTTTTATTTGAATTTATACGGATTAAATTTGAAGACGTGGAAGTTTGGTTTCCATTCTCTAAGTAGCGGCTGAGATAAAAAGATGTGTGGCTTTGTTTAGGCCTTAGGGAGAAAGTTAGTGTATTTAGGATAAGAGGAAATTATTTTTTTATCAATTTTCTAATCAGTATTTATTCTAACGCTATATGTATTTAACAGTTAAAATTCCTATGGTCCCGTACAATATTCAAAAATCATGAAAATTGGCATGCAGCTATAGTTCATCATTACGAATCCAACAAAACTGGTTTCGTCCAATTTCGACTCTGTTTGCTCACACAACGTATTTTTAACGGTCAAAATACCGACTGTTTTTAACATTAAAAATCCGTACGGCCACACACTGACTTCAAAAATCGCGGAAATTGAAATATAGCAATAATTTAATATTGTGGATCCAACATAATTAATTTCATCGAAAACTGAGGTCATTTGCAAAACTGGCTATTTTTAAAGATCTAAAATAGAAAATTTAAATATATAAATATATTTAAAAATAATTAAATATTTAAAAATAATTATTATCGTATATATTCACACTAGAATATCATACAGCTCCAGTGGGAATTATAACTCGATATTTCAGATCTTGGTTATTAAAAATCCTTTTATAATATAAATATATATATTTATAAATTTCAAAGGAATTCCATATCGACTTTTCTAAAATTTGATTTGGACATAAATCAAAATCTACACAATGATATCCCGATTTTTCTCTTCCATCAGAAAATTGTACTTCACCAGCTCCTAACATTTCTTGTTTCATAGAAATCCGATTAAAAACGGACCCTGTATATCCAGTTGAAGTTCGAATCGCCAAATAGCGAACTACCGCGCCATTTCGAGCTCGATTATAATTATAATATAATTTATACGTTCAACTGTCATCAAAATAATATATACGTTATTCGAATTCAATTCCAAACTGAATTATATATTTTAAATTGTTCAGTTCACATTATATTGCCACTTCAGCAAGTTCTGAATATTTCAGAATTAAATATATTATTTAATTATTATATTAATTAAATATTATTTATTATTCTAATTAAACAACCATTTAATCATTTATATCACAACTTAAATAATTAATTAAATTAATTATACATCGCTGAAAATACGGGTCGTTACATTCTTCCCCCCTTAAAATAATTTCGTCCTCGAAATTGCTAAGGTAGAAAACAAACCCTATTGACTGATTAAAAATTATTTTGACTTCTTTAACTTCAGTTTCAACTGAACCAATTTAATTTCATTTAAAATTTTAGTTTATACCTACTAACGAAAATTTCCATAAACTCTGAAAATTTTCTAACACCCGAAATTTTCGAAAAATTTCGCCAGAACCTCCTTTGTATTGGTCAATAGCTCAAACTCCAACTCGCCTCTCTAGGCCCTCTTCAACCCAAAAGAAAATCAAACAACCAAGCGGCTTGCCAATTCGGCTCATCAAAATCGCCAAACTCATATGAAAATAAACTTGTATCTTTTTCTCGGGCATATCAACTTTATCACTTCCTTCTGCTACCAATTTTAGCAGATACCAATGTCACCCAACCGAATTCCAATCTGTATTTATCCACAAATCCAACCATTCACTTATACCTAAGTCGAATTCAATCTCAAATCAAAGTTCCATTCTTGATTTTTAAATTCTTAACTCATCAATCCAATACCATTTCGGATTCCTATGCCACAAATCAAATTTTCTCGATGTCATTCTAACCCAATTTAATTTCCACTTAATTGGTTTTCAATTCAATTCCAATTTATTTCCACAATTTTTTTTAATTCAACAATCTATTTCTGGGAGTTTTTAAACAGGTTTGCTTTTCTAAAACTAAACTTCCCTTTTCAGGATTTCAAACAACTTGTTTTTCTCAAAACAATTCAAAAACCAAAATTTGGTAGTAATCCGTCACTTAGAACTCGAAAATGAACACTAATGATGTCTTGATTCATCATCTGGGTTATTTCCTGGCTATCGAAGTGAGTTCAATACTATATCACTTTCAAAACCATATCTAAAAACTTCCACTTTGAAATACATTTCAAAATACCATTTTCAATGCTGGTAACAAATTTAAAATCTCCCAGGATTTTAAAATTCACATATATTTAACCCAGATTCATTTACAAACACTTTTCAAATTTTTAGGGTTTTAATTTCAATTCTGATTCAAATTTCAGATTCAATTCATCGGATTTCATATGTTTCTCTTATATGATTTCTGATTGGTTATATGTAACCATTTCACTTTATAATCTTACTCGATTATAATAACAACCAATATATCCAATATATTATAATTCCAATATATATAATTTCTCTATATCAAATTATACTTTGGGTAAAATTATTTTTATTTACCCTCTTTTCAAAACATATCATGTCGACCCATCGTATTCGAGTGTTTAGAAACTCCTACCGATAAGGTGGACCAAACTGATCGACCAGAACTCATAAACAACTCAACCAATAAATATCCACAATATAAAATGATTTTTATATCAATAACAAATACATTCACTCGTATATATACACTCAACTCAATCTAGGGTATTACTAACCCCATCTCTACCGAGTCACGCCACAGAGCCATGGTAATTACTTAACCTTAAGCTCTGATACCAACTGTAGTGTCCCGAAATTTCGGTTCAATTTGAGATGACCAAATAACACAAGTCCAACCCCAATTACACTGGAAACCAGAAAACTAATAGAAAGAAAACAGAGGGTGAGGATAGATAAGATAGAAACTTAGAATAGAAGAAGAAGAACATACAACATCAGAGTAAACACGAATCTCACAGCGGAACGAATAAATATATTTCATAACATAACTTTGAAATAAAACAGTATCAATATACAGTACCATTATTAGAGTATAACACTTACAACATAGCGAAAATAACAATAGCTATATATATCCTGAAGCCTCCTGCTCCAGCTCTTCAAGTATCTGTAAATCCCGACTACTTAATTGCCCGTACAAAATTGGGCATCCAAGAGTTTAGGGAAAACAAAACAAAATAAACTCTGGGTCAGTCATGTGACTGGTGTGAGTAAACTCAAATCATTAGATTTAACTTCCAAAATCCTTTTGAAACAAAGGATAATCATAAGACCGATCCACACATAAACACGGATGGCTTTTACCTTATGATAACCCAAAAATATTTCTAAAACCATACTTGTTTGATATTATAATAATGTCTAGATCAAGTAAATAGAAATCTAGCAGAAACGCTTGCATCTAACGTTCTACATATATAATATACAATCAAAACCACGGGCTCTTATTTGGGGAATGGATTCCGACTATGACAAGGTATGGATCCACCTTCCGCTCAGTGTACTCTAGAAGCGATACACTGGAGTTCAACAAGAACATCTTGCAACTCGACCATATAAGACCGACCACTCATTTCGCTTGAGTGTATCGAATATATTGTCACCTTACAGTTGGTAAACCAACATAACCATTCCCGGGAGATACAGAACTGAAAGACGTAACAAATATGAATATTCTCTAGATGGTGATAATATACACAACTTGGGTGCGGCCCACTTAGCCATGCCGCCTGCCCGATTTCTGTCATTTCTCAGTTGATGAGGCTGGAGGTCATAACGTATCTTTCAACTGATTACTCATTCATTCACTTTGAATGCTACATCGTCATACCCGTCAAACCACAAATTGATTTCCCCAAAAATACCACAGGTATAAGCTAAGAGAAACGAATTCCTCCGCCACCAACGTAAATACGTTTGAAACGATCAACTCTCGTGATCCACCAGATATACTCTATCAAACATTCTTCCATACAGGTTGTCCTAGGACAGGACAAACTGAAGGCACTATTCTGTAAACAGGATAGCCCTTACATAACTCCGTCTTCAATTTGACTTCGATCTATTTGATTCGAAACGCTAACGCCCATACGGAGTGGTTCTCGGATAATAACCAAACCGGTCTCTCCGTATTGACGACGGAAAAATGGTCAAAACTTTGATAGTCTGTGATTTAACTATCAAAAGAAAACTCGTGTGCAAACAACGATATTATTTCCAAATGGAAATTTTATCCATCAATCAACATTAAACATTTATCCCTTTAAATTAATTTATCATTAATTTATTCATTTTTTTCATTTCCCGTTTTCATATATTCGTAAATCCTTATTTTCTAAACTTAGAAAATATACGTTATTAATCACTGGAAAACATTTCCATATTTATTCCTATTTCTTATTTTCTATTATCAGAAAACATTTCTGATTCTTATTTGGAAAACATTTCCAAAACTCCTTCATTTGATTTAAACTGATGTTTAAATAATCGTCGCTATGCCAACACAAACCATTTCACTCATTAACTTAATTCACTTAACCATCCTTTACTATCAAACCTTAGCCATTCCTTAGTTAAGAGGGAAGTCAATGAAGTTGGGGTATAATTACCTCTCAAACCTTAACTGAACAACGTTTTAACTTCGGAATAGACAAAGTTTATCTTTTAAACCTTTAACAAACTTCCTTACGTAACTCTCTTTTGAACAAATCTCTATTCGATAACTCTTTCCTTCGAATAAACTATATTCGACAATCTCTCTTCGAATAGCCATATTCGATTAACTCTATTCCATTAACACTAATCGATTAACTCTTATCAATTTACTCTATCAATTAACTCTATTTGATTAATTCTATTTGATTAACTCTAATCAATTAACTCTATTCAATCAACTCTATTGGATTAACTCTATTCGATTAACTCTAATGAATTAACTCTATTTGATTAACTCTAATCAATTAACTCTATTCAATTATCTCTAATGAATTAACTCTAATGGATTAACTCTTTTCAATTAACTCTAATGAATTAACTCTAATGGATTAACTCTTTTCAAATAAACTATATTCGATAACTCCTTTCGAATAAACTATATTCGATTAACTCCTTTCGAACTATATTCGATTAACTCCTTTCGAACTATATTATATTCGATTACTCGCTTCGACTAACTTATATTCGATTACTCACTTCGAATAACTTATACTCGATTACTCACTTCGAGTAACTTATATTCGATTACTCACTTCGACTAACTTATATTCATTTACTCACTTCGACTAACTTATATTCGATTACTCACTTCAAATAACTTATATTAGATAATTCCTTTCAAATAAACTATATTCGATTAACTCTCTTCTTTGAATAACTATATTCGATAATTCCTTTCTTCGAATAAACAATATTCGATAACTCCTTCTTCGAATAAATTATATTCGATAAACTCGTTTCAACTCTATTCAATTAACTCTAATGAATTAACTCTAACTCGATTAGCTCTATTTGAATAACTCTAATTCGATTTAACTCTAATCGATTAACTCTGATTGATTTAACTCTAACTAATTAACTCTATCCAATTTACTCTTCGTCCATATTCAGTTTCAAATATCGATGTTGAAATCGATTATTACTTCTCTATATAAGTCTTGACTTATATATTCTATTTATCCAATGATAAATATTTTATTTAATTTATAAAATATTATTTATAAATTTATCTTCTCTATCGGTTAGAACAGATTCTATTTAAAATCTTTGCTTTAAATCCATATCATGTTATACCCGTGTGCGAAGCACGGGTCTAAACCTTTCAAATGTAAAATTCTCTTTTTATACAATTCTATTCATTTTTCAAGTATTTCCTTTTATGTAATTCTATTTAGTTTTCAAGTATTTCCTTTTATGTAATTCTATTTATTTTTCAAGTATTTCCTTTTATGTAATTCTATTTATTTTCTTAATAAATATTTCCTTTATATAATTCTATTTATCCAATGATAAATATTCCTTTATATAATTCTATTTATCCAATGATAAATATTCCTTTTCTATTCGTTTATTTAACAAATAAATATTCCCTTTTCACTTCTATTTATTTTCTACATACTTCCTTTTCAATTCTATTTGTAAATGTTTTACAAATATTTCTCTTTCTATTTTATTTGTAAATGTTTTACAAATATTCCTCTTTCTATTTTATTTATTTTCTAAATAAATAATCCTTTTATACTTCTATTTATTTCTTAAATAAATATTCCATTTCAATTCTATTTATTTAACAAATAAATATTTCCTTTTATAAAATTCTTTGATTTTATAATTATTTTCCTTCATAAAATCCTTTTGATTTTAAAAATAATTTCCTTTATAAAATCTTTTGATTTTATAAATAATTTCTTTCAATATATATACATTGAAATTTCCCTTTATACATTCCAGTGTTCTCTAAAACACATACCATATAAAATTGATTAATAACATTCAATCATATATAATCAACAGCAGGCTATATATCACATCATATATAACAATATATGAAAAACAGTAAAATAAAGGTTGAGAAATCCAGTTGGATTCCTCCAACCTGTTTCCCTGCATCCACAGATGTTTAAACAATATAATTAACATCAATTTCATTTCACTATGAAATATTCTGCTAAACAGGATCAATTTATATATATATTTATATTTATATTTATATAGCCAGATCTGTAATTTCAACCAATTACTTAGCAGTTCAACCAAACAGTCAATACACAGTAATCAACTGATAATTATCAGTTCTAAGAATACGTTATAAAAATATAACTGTTCAGAGTTGGTGAGTTTTACTCACTTTGGCAGTTCATCGTTAAAGAATGATAAACTGTTTGTTTGATTTGAATTAAACAATTTATTTTGCCATAAATTCAAACGAGCTCCAATCCACTCCCAGTCAGTTCCATTGTGGAGCTCTCGTCCATACGGTCCCAACGGATCTAACTGTTCGAAATTCTAATTCAGTGTGTGCAAGTTATAGCGTTAACAAGTTTATACAGTATTTAAATTATATAAAACATGAATTATAAATATTTGGGCTTAACTTTTCTTCCCGGCCCACACCCTTCTATTTGAACCCAGGCCTGCGTCGAGATCTTCTTACCCGATGACCTTAAACGCAGCTGCTCCTCAAACATTTGCCATTCCCACTTCTTTCTCCACCTCGTTTCTCCACCTTCACTTCATATAAACCCAAACCGAAATCACCATCTTCATCCCCTCAAAAATCTCGATCAACCTACTACCATTTCCTTGAACTCGACGTCACAGACAATTCGAGCTCTACAGGGATTTTCGCGAGTTACAGGACATCACGCGACCTTCCTCTCCACCGAAGACCACAAAAATCATACCAACAAACCTCATTTCACTTCACAAACCCAAATATCACATTGACAACTCGAATCACGGCTCCCATCCCTTCGAATCTCAAACCCTAGCTTTACTATTCGAAAATGGCCATCCCAAAGACTCGATTGCACCCTTCAAGAATTACACAGAAATGAAGCTCTTGCTTTGCTGATTTCGTAAGTGTCTGATTTGGAATTTATCAATTTTTATTTGAATTTATATGGATTAAATTTGAAGACGTGGAAGTTTGGTTTCCATTCTCTAAGTAGCGGCTGAGATAAAAAGATGCGTGGCTTTGTTTAGGCCTTATGGAGTAAGTTAATGTATTTAGGATAAGAGGAATTTATTTATTTTATCAATTTTCTTATCAGTATTTATTCTAACGCTATATGTATTTAACAGTAAAAATTCCTATGGTCCCATACAATATTCAAAAATCATGAAAATTGGCATGTAGCTATCGTTCATTATTACGAACCCCACAAATTTCGACTATGTTTGCTCACACAACGTATTTTTAACGGTCAAAATACAGACAGTTTTTTCACATTAAAAATCCGTACGGCCACACACTGACTTCAAAAATCACGGAAATCGAAATCTAGAAATAATTTAATATTGCGGATCCAACAAAATTAGTTTCGTCGAAAACTGAGGTCGTCTGCAAAACTGCCTATTTTTAAAGCTCTAAAATAGGCCATTTAAATATATAAATATATTTAAAAATAATTAAATTAAATATTTAAAAATAATTATTATTGTATATATTCACACTAGAATATCATATAGCTCCAGTGGGATTTATAACTCGATATTTCAAATCCTGATTAAATCGATATCCAATTTATATTAAAAATCCTTTTATAATATAAATATATATATATTTATAAATTTCAAAGGAATTCCATAACGACTTTTCTAAAATTTGATTTGGACATAAATCAAAATCTACACAATGAAATCCCGATTTTTCTCTTCCATCAGAAAAATATACTTCACCAGCTCCTAACGTTTCTTGTTTCACAGAAATTCGATTAAAAACGGACCCTGTATATTCAGTTGAAGTTCGAGTCGCCAAATAGCGAACTACCGCGCCATTTCGAGCTCGATTTTAATTATAATATAATTTATATGTTCAACTGTCGTCAAAATAATATATACGTTATTCGAATTCGATTCCAAACTGAATTATATATTTTAAATTGTCCAGTTCACATTATATTGCCACTTCAGCAAATTCTGAATATTTCAGAATTAAATATATTATTTTATTATTATATTAATTAAATATTATTTATTATTCTAAATAAAAAACCATTTAATCCTTTATATCACTTAAATAATTAAATAAATTAATTGTACATCGCTGAAAATACGGGTCGTTACAAAAATACTATTAGATGATGGTTTGTGCAATGCACAAATGTTGGCTAGATCCGTTACTAATAATTTGCAATTCAACAATGAAATATTCTCAATGTCCTGTGTTCGGAATGGTTTCAAAGTCGGTATGATGTTTGAATGGAAAAGTAAATTCCTTCAAAAACTGAGTGAATGGTCAATTTTACATGCAGTTTCGTTTAAGCCAATTTGGTCTAATAAAAAGAAATACACTGCTATTTGCAACATCAATCCGAACTGCCCTTGGAGAATACATGCTATAGATTCCAAGAAGCCGCAAGCAGGGTGGTGGGTTATTAAAAAAATACTCTAGTGAACATAGTTTTGTAAATCCAACCGTTAACTTCAATCACAAGGAAGCAACATCCATGTTTTTTTGTTTTGAAGATCATGGCTTTTATGAAAGTGGATTCGATCATTACGAGAACACTACAATTCTTAATGGAGGAACAACTATTTATTTAAATTGGACATATAAAAGCGTGGAGGGCCTTAAGCAAAGCAATTGAACGTATATACGGTGATTGGGCGGAGTCATACTATAACACCCTGTAATTTTAAAATATTAAAATTAACAAAGTTAAGAATACTTAATTTTTAGAAGAAGAATTAAGGGAAATGGACCATGCCATTGCGTTCGTCTCAGAATTCTGCTTGGGATAGAGTCGCGGTTTGCGTAAATTGGATATCGTATGAAGAAGTTATAAGCCTTAGAAGTTTGTATACGCATAAGGAAGAACATATATATATATATATATATATATACATACAATAAATCCAGAACCTTCAAAACAGTTCAAAAATCAAAATCCAACCAAAGTGGGTTGAGCGGGAAAATTCTCGCTCGTGGGTGTCTGTAGGATCTAAATTAACCCTAGAGTGGGAGTGAATAGGGTTTATTGCAAAATAAATAAATAAATAAAATAAATAAATATCACAAAAAAAATTGCAGAAAGAAAATCACACACAGAAGATGCCCAGATTTGGCAAAACTATGCCTACTACTGCATTCAAGGTTTCTACTAGGAATTATAAACAATCTCTTCGCTTACAGACTCTTGTAAACTTGCGACCTTCGCTCCCGACTGTTTAAACCCTATGCTCAAGACCTTGACACAACTGGATCTGTTAAGTTGTGATTTTTGAACTACAGATACTAGTAGTTATTGACTCTAAAAAAATTGATTTTTAAAACAAGTAAAACATAAAGAAATAAAAAACCCTAGTTGTTAAGTTAGGAGTTAGCCCCTTTTAAAACATGGCCGGTCATCCTTTATTCTCTGTTGCCTTTTTTGCTTCTATGGTGATGGCGGCTACTAGGGTTTTTCTGAAATTGATCTTCCTCCAATAATTGTTCGATCAAATTGAAGCTCCTGGATTCCAATCTGATGTTGATTGCTTGGAAAGTTTCGTATGTAATTTTTGCCCCTTTTCTCGTTTATTTATGCTCGATTTTTGCTCTCTTTTCACCTTGCATTATGCCAATGACGATTGTGTGTATTTATAGGGGTTTCAAACCCTTCGAATCTATGATTCTAGACAATTCATGGGCCTTGAATTGTTCTTATGACTTGGGTATCTGATTTGAATTTTTCTTCTGAGAATTCTTTGATTTTAAATACCAGCCGTATATTTTGATTGGAGAAAATCTCGACAGCTTTTTAAAAACTTTGATCTGGTCCTTTTGAAAATTTCCTGTGAATTTTGCTCATCAAAATTTGACTGTGGTATTTAAAAATCTTCTATATCTTTGAACGTTTCAATCTTTCCTTTTAGACCTGAACTAGTCTTTAACTTCTAGAATTTTGATGCAGATATTTAACTTGAACCAACTGTTTCATAAAAGTCTAATGTGAACTGGTACTACACTTGAGACCTTGAACTTGACTGTGCCTTGTATACTTAACTTTGAATTTTTCTCTGGTTTTAAACTTGAAAATTGGAGTCTTGACATGATTAGTATTGAACTATTTTGCTGATGCACTTTTGAACTTGACATGCTCGAGCCTCTTATGTCCATGCTGCTCTGTTTTTCTTGCTTGTGTACTTGGGTATTTCACGTTGCTATTTAACTGTAGTGCCAAACACTTTGTATGCACCCTCTTTTATTAGATTGATACCATGCTGTGAACCCCTCCTTGACATTTTCACATGTTTTGATTTCATGTAAACAAAACATTTTCATGCTGAACAGTTTACCAAAAATGGCTCGTCAAGAACAGTTTTGTTGTGTGCATTCATTATGTTGTTAGTATCTACTTGGGTCATGTTGCACGATATGTTCATGTTTGCAAGCCATGTTACCATTCTTTGACATATGTTGTAGCATCCACTTATACATTCTATTCTTGTCTAAAAAAATATTCCCTTTTTTTTTTAAAAAAGGCCTCACCATGATGTGTTCACTGTCTTGATGTATATATATATTCTGCCATGATCTTTGTTGCTTGTATTTGAGCTGATCCACTAATGTACCATGTTGACACTGTCTTGAATCTGCTCCATGAATATTTACTTGCATATTTTGTATTTGAACCTGACTTGCAATGCACCATCAGTGGTACTGTTGCCCTTCTTACTTGTGCCTGCTTGCTCCATGAATATTGCTGCTTGGCTTGACCTGGATTTGATCACCATGCATTTGGCTTAAACTTCATACATGCTTGTAATGTTTTTAGCTAGAGCCTTGATTTTAGTTGCACCATTTAAGAACTGTCTTTGATATGCGCTTGCATCACGTGTTGATTTGAGCCTGACCATGCCTTGTGCATGGCTTGACTTTTGTTCATTGTTGCCTTGACTTGAACTGTTTTATTTTATTTCACTATTGTAGTTTGATATATCCATTATTGTTTTGCTTGAGACTTGGCTTTGAAATACCATGCTGAAATATTTGCACACTGTTTTGCATTGTGCACTGAGTCGAGACGGTCCTTGTGGCTACTCCTCAGTCGCACACTGGTTTGGCGAGGCAGTGCACACGTATATGTATATATATATATACACACACGTGTGTATATGCAGCCATCCAGACGAGTTTTTCTGTCCCTACATATCAGACAAAGTTTAGAAAAATGATGAGAAACACACTATAATTCTAAGGGAAATAAAATTAAAAAAAAAATATTTTCTTTTATTTAATTTTATTTTTGTTGCAGTCTACTGTGTGTGTTCTTCTGTATGTGATAGGTATGAAGATGTCTGGACTGGACTGGAGGCTGTGAAGACAGAAAATGGAAGACAGAAGACAATGAACAAATAACAGTGTCAATGTATGAGAGTGTCTGTATATGTGAATTAGAGTGAATGACAGAGTTGTAATGAATGAAATGTAGTATGTCAAATAGTGGAGTTATAAGAGATGTACTTTTTTGAAATTGAAATAAAATATTTTTATTTAATTAAAATACTGTGTGATTGTTAAAATTTCTGTACTGTTATATTTTATTTAAATAGAAATACTATATTTCTGTTTGTTATGTAGTATATCAGTACATTTTCAAATACATTCAATAATAAAATATATTTGGTTGTTATCATCAAACAAAAATCATATAATTGTGTATACAACACTGTTATATACAACAATCTCCCCCTTTTGATGATGACAAACAAATAAAAGATTTTGAATGTGTTTGAAACGTGAAGTGTATTACTCTCCCTATTTGTATGCTCCCCCTACAACTAAGCTTCCCTTATTGATGCATAGATCCGAAAATTTTGAAATAAATTAATCAAAAATACCGAATTTCAAAATATTCTATAAATTTTTACTCATCCACCAAAATCTTGACCATTCTCCCCCTTTTGTTATCATCAAAAGAATAACAGAAATTAAAATAGTGATGAATATAAATTAAGAATATAAATTCAGATCAAGAGGAAAATATATCGTAAATCTCATTTAATCAAACAAAAATCATAATATTCTTCGAATCAGAAGCAAATTTCACTTTCAGAATGAATGGATTTACGATGGATTTTATAGAATGAGGAGAGTTCAATAAAAATTGAATATTTGAATATGAATTTTAAAGATTTTAAATATGCTCAAAAATGTGTTAAGCACTTCCTAACCACGCATAGCCCAAAGGTCTTTTAAATGGGGTTAGTAGTAACTTAACTTTATCCTCTCTAATGAGTTCCATCCATGCACAGCCCAAAGGTCTTTTAAGTGAGAGTGGAAGCACATAGAGATTAAGGTAATTCACCCACACATAACCGTGAGGACTTTTAAATGGGAGTGAATACCAAGTATACATTTTTTTTTAATTTCAAGAATAATTAGAACTCCCCAAATTAAATAAAACCATGATGAATGACAGAAGTATGGTAGATATAGAAGATGGTCGTGAAATAAGCACTAATTCACAAATATTATGAAATCTGTCCAATCATCATGAGATTTAAAATATTTCCTCATGATATAAAAAAATATTATAGTCAATACTCATCACAATTTCAAGATCTGACATAATTTCAACGAGTTCCAAAATAGTTCAAATGATCAATCATTTGACTTTTGAATAACCATTTAAGAATTTCTTAAAAAAATGGATAATGATCAATCAATTTCTATAATTCCCAAATCTAAGCGTAATCGTCAAAATCTATCTTCGGGAAGAGGTTTTGTAAAAATATCAGCAAGTTGACAATCAGTTGAAATAAACTCAATACAAATATCTTCTTGTGAAATGTGATCTCTAATAAAATGGCGTCTCACATCTATGTGTTTAGTGCGTGAATGGTGAACAGGATTATTAGACAAATCTATAGCACTTTTACTGTCACATTTTAGTGGTACCTTTGTATAAATTACACCAAAACCCTAAAGAGTTTGCATCATCCATAATATTTGTGCACAACAACTTCCTAAAGCAGTGTATTCGGCCTCGGTTGTGGATAGAGAAACACAATTTTGTTTTTGACTTGACCAAAAAACTAATGAATGTCCTAGCATAAACAAGTTCCACTAGTGCTTTTTCTATCCACAAGGGATCCAGCATAATCGACATCAGAATATCCAGTCAATTTAAAATTATTGCATGCGGGGTACCATAATCCAAATTCGTGTGTGTGCAAAAGATATCTCAATATTCTTTTTGTGGCTTTTAAGTGAGATTCTTTTGGATTAGACTGAAAGCGTGCACATAAACAAACATAATATCAGGCTTGGATGCCGTGAGATAAAGAAGTGAACTAATTATTCCACGATATTTTTTCTGATCAACTGCAACTCCTTTCTCGTCTTTGTCAAGCTTGGTTGAAGGACTCATCGGTGTTCTGAGTAGTTTTGCGTTTTCTAGTCAAAATCTTTTCAGCAATTCAGTGATGTATTTTGTTTGTGATATGAAAATGCCCTTGGTGCTTTGTTTGATTTGAAATCCAAGGAAGTATTTCAATTCACCTACTAAACTCATTTCGAATTTATCCTGCATGAATTTTCAAATTTCTCACATAGACGATCATTAGTAGCACCATATATAATATCATCAACATGAATTTGAACTATTAAAAATCTTCACCTTCATGTAATAGAAACAATGTCGTGTCAGCACTACCCTTTTTAAAACCGTTTTCCAAAAGATACGCACTTAAACAATCATACCATGCTCTAGGTGCTTGTTTAAGACCATATAATGCTTTTTCAAGTTTTAATACATGATTTGGAAATTCATGATTTTCAAAACCAGGGGGTTGTTCTACAAAAACTTCTTCTTTTAATTCTCCATTTAAAAACGCACTTTTTACGTCCATTTGTTTAAGTTTGAAACCTTTGTAACATGCAAAACTGAGCAAAATTCTAATGGCTTCTAACCTAGCTACTGGTGCGAGTGTCTCATCAAAATCAATACCTTCGATTTGATTATAACCTTTTGCAACTAACCTAGCTTTGTTTCTAATTACATTTCTGGATTCATCAAGCTTATTTTTGAACACCCATTTCGTTCCTACTACTGGATAGTCATTTGGTCTACGAACTAATTTCCAAACTTTATTCCGTTTAAATTGATTAAGTTCTTCTTGCATTGCTAAAATCCAACTTTCATCACTAAGTGCAATTTCAACATTTTTAGGTTCTGTTTCATAGATAAAACAACGGTGAATACAAAAAGCACAGATATCTTTATTAAATGATGTACGAGTTCGTATACCTGCCATTGGATTTCCTATTACCAATTCTGGAGGATGATTGGCTTTGAATTTCAACTTCTCGACTTCAAATGTTGGTTTTGTTGGATCATCACTGCAAGTCTTCTCTTTACTATTTCCTTTTTCATCCTCATATGTAATTCCCTCATCGTTTTTCTCTTTGCCCACCGTATCCAGATCCGATTCATCAAATTTCACGTTTATGGTTTCAACAATAATTTTTGATCGTTTGTTGAAGATTAAATAAGCCTTGCTTCTTAAAGAGTAACCCATGAAAATTCCCTCATCGGCCTTTGATTCAAACTTACCAAGTTGATCATCTATATTAAGAAGATAACAAGGGCATCCAAAAACTCTAAAATATGAAATGTTAGGCTTTTTGTCAAACCACAATTCATAAGACGTTTTGTTAAGTATTGGTCTAATCATTACTCTGTTCATTACATTACAGGATGTATTGACTGCCTCTGCCCAAAATGTCAAAGGCAATTTATATTCGCTTATCATAGATCTAGCTAATTCTTGTAATGTACGATTTTTCCTTTCGACCACCCCATTTTGTTGAGGTGTTCGAGAAGCAGAAAATTCGTGTTTAAAACCATTCTGTTCACAAAAAATTTCAAAATCAAAAATTTCAAATTCACCACCGTGATCACTTCTTAAAGTTTTTATTGAAACACCTTTTCCATTTTGAACGAGTTTTGCAAACTTTGAAAAGTAATCAAAAGTTTCGGATTTTTGGGCTAGAAAATAAGCCCATGTAAATTTAGAATAATCATCAAACAACACATAACAATAACGTTTTCCATTCAAGCTAGCAATTTCATTTGGTCCAAATAAATCCATGTGAATCAATTCAAGTACCCTATTAGTACTAACAACATTTTTGGGGCGAAATGATGATCGACTGAATTTTCCCATAGTACAAGATTTGCACACTTTATTACTTTTATATTTCTGATGTGGTAATCCCATTACCAATTCTTTTGTTTCAATTTTTGCTAAGAGACTCATACTAGCGTGACCCAATCTCCCATGCCATAAGAAAAATTCTTCATCCGTAGCTACTAAACATCGTGAGAGAGTCAAATCATCAAATGAAAGCGTATAAACGTTTGCTTTTCTTTTTCCCATGAACGCAATACTGTTAGTGGATTTTTCAATAATTTTGCAAGATTCACTATCAAATATCACACTCATTCCTTTGTCACATAGTTGGCTAATGGAAATGAGATTATGATGCAAGTTTTCAACATATAAAACATCAATTAAGGAGAAAGTACTATTACCTACTTTACCTTTACCGATAATTTTACATTTTTTGTTATCTCCCATTATCACACTTCCACCTTTATGTTTTTCGAGGCTAAGGAACTTTGATTTATCACCTGTCATATGTTTGGAACAATCTGAATCCAAGTACCATTCTTGTTGCTCCTTAGCCCGCCAGCATACCTACACACGAGAAGAAGAGAATGAACTAGAGAAACTCATAGGTCTAACAAAATTAGTAACTGAAATTTTTTTGATTTTGAACAACAGATCCTTTGGGAATCCAAATTTGTTTAAACTTACCAAATCCAAATCTGTAACACTTGCTTGTCGAACCTTTTGGAACCCATACTTGTATGAATTTTTTATTATTGTTCTTACTTTCACATTTTTCATAGCTATATCCAATTTTTCCACACTTTATACATTTAGGAAAAACACTTCGACCCTTCGCATTATCATTCATATTAATGTGTGTTTTCCCGAATCCTAATCCTTTTCTATTGTTAGCATATAATTGATTTCCAAGCAGCATCCTAAATGACTTTTCTCCTTTTGAAAACTTGCTCAATGTTATTTCAAGATTTTTTTACTTTTGTTTTAAGTGCTGCATTTTCATTTACAAGATAGGTGCATCTATTGAAGAAATTCTTTCTTTATGTGTCATCTCTTTCTTTTAGAGCCAAGTGTTCTTGTTTCAATTTTTCAAAATTTGCTTTAAATTCTATTTTCTCTTGTTTTAAAAACTTACAGTTTTCACAATCAAGATTTGTCACTTTTTCAAGCTCAGTTTCTAACCTTTTGGTTTCGTAAACCAGTTTTAACCTATCAGATTTCAATTTCTTAACTTTTAGTTCAAGAGAATCGACGGCTTTGGTAAGATCATGACATATTATAATTAAATCTTTGTAAGAGTAGTTTGGTATCTCAGTGGAATCTTCTTCGCTACTTTCCGAGTCTGACTGTGCCATAAGACATAAATTGGCTTCCTCTTTATCACTGTCAAAGTCTCCTTCCTCTCCTTCTTCATCGTCCCATGTAGCTGCAAAAGCTTTCTTTTTCTTCTTCTTTTTTCTGTCTTTCTGAAGTAGTGGACAATTTGGTTTGATATAGCCTGGTTTATTGCAGTTGTAGCATATGACTTCATCGTCTGAGTTGTCTGAATTCTTAGATTTGTTGGATTTTGAATTCTTCTTTCGTGACTTAAATTTCTTGTTAGACCACTCTTTAAGAACCATAGCGAATTCTTCAATGGGATTCTCGGCTTCATCATTACTTTCAACAGTGTTGTTTAGAGCAATTATCTTTTTCTTCGATTCTGAATCATCGCGTCCTTCTTTGGCTTTTAACTCCATTTCATAAGCGATCAAGTTTCCAATCAACTCTTCTATTCTCAACTTACTTAAATCTTTTGATTCTTGAATGGTCGTTACTTTGGCTTCAAAGTTCATTGGTAGAACTCTCAGTATTTTGCATATTAATTCCACTTCAGTGTAGATTTTACCAAGAGCCCTTGCATTATAAATCAGTGTTGAGAATCGACCATACATCTCTTTTATATCTTTGTCTTTACGCATCGTGAAATTTTCATATTCATTGCAAAGTAGTGCGAGACAGGATTCCTTGACTTGAGATGTTCCTTCATGTGTAACTTCCAAAGTATGCCAAATTTCCTGCGCAGTTGAACAGTGAGATATACGGTTAAACTCAGTTTTATCAAGAGCACAAATTAAAGCGTTCATTGCTTTAGCATCAGTTGAGAATAATTTTTTATCATTAGCATCCCACTTATCTTTTGGCTTAGGAATTTCAATATCATTAATAATCGTAACGGGAGGTTTGTAGCCTGTTTCAACAATATCCCATACATCATAATTGACTGAACTTAAGTAAATTTTCATCCTAGCTTTCCAATAGGCATAATCGGTTCCATTAAACATTGGTGGCCTAGCTATGGACTGACCCTCAGAAAAAGCGTTGTTAGACAGATTCATGACTCTAGAGTTAAAAATACCTGCTTTGATATCATATGGTGTCTCTATTTACGAGGAATTTTAACCACCCCGGTGGCCACCAAAGATACTTCAGACACTGGTTTCACGTATTGCCTCTCGACACGGACAACCACCCACGGGCATGTAAGGGCAAGAGTCAATACTTCGCCACATGACCATACAGCGAGAACCCCCTATCATGCTGTTACCTTATACCAGCTCTGATACCGCTTTTAGGATCTAAATTAACCCATTGAGGGGGGTGAATAGGATTTATTGCAAATTAAATAAATAAATAAAATAAATATCACAAAAAAAATTGCAGAAAGAAAATCACACACAGAAGATACCTAGCTTCGGCAAAACTATGCCTACTGCTGCATTCAAGGTTTCTACTACGAATTATAAACAATCTCTTCGCTTACAGACTCTTGTAAACTTACGACCTTCACTCCCGACTGTTTAAACCCTACGCTCAACACCTTGACACAACTGGATCTGTTAAGTTGTGATTTTTGAACTACAGACACTAGTAGTTATTGACTCTAAAAAAATTGATTTTTAAAACAAGTAAAACATAAAGAAATAAAAAAACCCTAGTTGTTAAGTTAGGAGTTAGCCCCTTATAAAACATGGTCGGTCATCCTTTATTCTTTGTTGCCTTTTTGCTTCTATAGTGATGACGGCTACTAGGGTTTTTCTAAAATTGATCTTCCTCCAATAATTGCTCGATCAAATTGAAGCTCCGGGATTCCAATCTGATGTTGATTTCTCTGGAAAGTTTCATATGAAATTTTTGCCCTTTTTCTCGTTTATTTATGCTCGATTTTTGCTCTCTTTTCACCTTACGCTATGCCAATGATGATTGTGTGTATTTATAGGGGTTTCAAAACCTTCGAATCTCTGATTCTAGACAATTCATAGGCCTTGAATTGTTCTTATGACTTGGGTATCTGATTTGAATTTTTCTTCTGAGATTTCTTTGATTTTAAAAACCAGCCGTATATTTTGATTGGAGAAAATCTTGATAGCTTTTTAAAAACTTTGATTTGGTACTTTTGAAAATTTCCTCTGAATTTTGCTCATCAAAATTTGACTGTGGTATTTAAAAATCTTCTATATCTTTGAACTTTTCAATCTATCCTTTTAGACTTGAACTAGTCTTTAACTTCTAGAATTTTGGTGCTGATATTTAGCTTGAACCAACTGTTTCATAAAAATCTAATGTGAACTGGTACTACACTTGAGACCCTGAACTTGACAGTGCCTTGTATACTTGACTTTGAACTTTTCTCTGGTTTTAAACTTGAAATTTGGATTCTTGACATGATTAGTATTGAACTATTTTGCTGATGCACTTTTGAACTTGACATGCTCGAGCCTCTTATATCCATGCTGCTCTGTTATGCTTGTGTACTTGGGTATTTCACGTTGTTATTTAACTGTAGTGCTTGTATGCACCCTCTTTCATTAGATTGATACCATGTTGTGAACTCCTCCTTGACATCTGCACATGTTTTGATTTCATGTAAACAAAACATTTTCATGTTGAACGGTTTACCAAAAATGGCTCATCAATAACAGTTTTGTTGTGTGCATCCATTATGTTGTTTATAACTACTTGAGTCATGCTGCACGATATGTTCATGATTGCAAGCCATGTTACCATTCTTTGCCATATGCTGTAGCATCCACTTATACATTCTATTCTTGTCTAAAAAAATATTCCTTTTTTAAAAAAAAAAATGGCCATGATGTGTTCACTGTCTTGATGTATATATATATTCTGCCATGATCTTTATTGCTTGTATTTGAGCTGATCCACTAATGTACCATGTTGACACTGGCTTGAATCTGCTCCATGAATATTTACTTGCATATTTTGTATATGAACCTGACTTGCAATGCACCACCAGTTGTACTGTTGCCCTTCTTACTTGTGCCTGCTTGCTCCATGAATATTGCTGCTTAGCTTGACCTGGATTTAATCACCATGCATGTGGCTTAAACATCATACATGCTTGTAATGTTTTTAGCTCGAGCTTTGATTTTAGTTGCTCCATTTAAGAACTGTCTTTGATATGTGCTTGCATCCTATGTTGATTTGAGCCTGACCATGTCTTGTGCATGGCTTGACTTTTGTTCATTGTTGCCTTGACTTGAACTGTTTTATTTTATTTCACTATTGTAGTTTGATATATCCATTATTGTTTTGCTCGACACTGGGCTTTGAAATACCATGCTGAAATATTTGCACACTGTTTTGCATTGTGCACTGAGTCGAGACGGTCCTTGTGGCTACTCCTCAGTCGCACACTGGTTTGGCGAGGCAGTGCACACACACGTACACACACACACAGACACAGACACACACACACACATACACACACACACACATATATATATATATACGTGTGTATATGCAACCATCCAGACGAGTTTTTCTGTCCCTGCATATCAGACAAAGTCTAGAAAAATGATGAGAAACACTCTATAATTTTGAGGCAAATAAAATTTAAAAAAAAAATATTTGCTTTTATTTAATTTTATTTTTGTTGCAGTTTACTGTATGTGTTCTTCTGTATATGACAGGTATGAAGATGTTTGGACTTGATTGGAGGCTGTGAAGACAGAAAATGGAAGACAGAAGACAGCGAACAAATAATAGTGTTAATATATGAGAGTGTCTGTATATGTGAATTAGAGTGAATGACAGAGTTGTAATGAATGAAATGTAGTATGTCAAATAATGGAGTTATAAGAGATGTACTTTTTTGAAATTGAAATATAATATTTTTATTTAAATAAAATAATGTGTGATTGTTTAAATTTCTGTACAGTTATATTTTATTTAAATAGAAATACTATATTTCTGTTTGTTATGTAGTATATCAGTACATTTTCAAACACATTCAATAATAAAATATATTTGGTTGTTATCGTCAAACAAATATTATATAATTGTGTATACAACACTATTATATACAACAGTGTTGACCCCCCTTAGGGGGGTGTCGACAGGGGCGTCGACCCCCCCACCTTCCGGGACAGATCTGGGCAGAATTAGTTTTATGTACCTGGACTGATTCTGGGTCTGATTCATTGGTTCTAGGCTATAAATATGGTCCCCTATTCTCCTATTTTCTTCATTGGAGATCATGGGAGCCATATGCTGTCGGGTTGCAAACTAAAGCAGAATCAAGTCCTACAACAATGGTTTAGCTAATCAAATTAAGAATTCAGAATTCAGATCTATTCTCTCTCAATTCTCTAAACCTAACGCTTTGAGTTTCTAGTCACTTTTTGGTTTAAATAAATGACAGTGAATCATGAAAGGCAATGAATTGGATATGTTATAAATAATGAATCTATTCCAGTATTAAATCTTAAACTATGTGGATCTGAAATAATTATGGTTATTCTATGATGTTGCCTATGTAGATCTTGATAGATTTATTTCTCTAGATCTGAAATAATTGTGGTTATTCTATGATGTTGCCTATGTAGATCTTGACTTGTAATTGTATTATGGAAGAAGGTGAATATGTTAATTTGGACAAGTTTTGATATTGATTAGATTTGGTTCTTTATGTAAATCACCTTACACCTGTCATATTGTGTAAGTTTGGATATGTTATAAAATTGGACATGTGAATTTATCCTTAGATCTACACATGTACTGTGTCACCCTTACTATGCTAGATCTGAATTACTGGATATTTAAATGATTAGTTTAGATCTCATTTTTTTGTTCACTTTGACCTCATAGAAATTGTCACAAGTTCATATGACAACCTTATGACTATGTTAATCTATGTTATGCCAAATCATATTCAATGATCACTTGTGTTACATCCCTATTAGCTTTCCTTTTCATCGCTTATGGCTAGGCTAATTATTTAGCCTAGGCATGCCGTCAATTTTGTGAGGATGTTAGTTAGAAATGGGGGAAAAAGTAAATATTGGCAAATTGTTGATAGAATGGGCAATAACACCCAAAAAGGTAAGATTAATTAATTGGTAAATTAATTAATAAATGGAATGTTTAGCAACTATTAACTAGGAATTATATTAACAATTACGACACGAGGTTAGGTTACATTAGTGGCGGAAGTCTGCCCGGACCCGACCGGCATATCCAGCAGCCACAAATGTTGAACCTAATGTGAGAGGTCTAAGTGTGTATATACGAATCGGGCTAAGACTCGCGGTTAGGTCCAACTGTTGAATAAGACTGCCCAGACCCGACCGACATATCCAGCATCCACACGTTGTAGGCCTAATGTGGGAGGTCTAGCCCAATATAACCATAATTGGACATGGTAATGAGAAAGGACTACTTAACCTAATTTAATCCATAAGAACTGTATGATTATGAACATAAGTTAGGGTTAAGTAAAATGGATTGGATAGTGGGTGGGTTAAGTATAATTGAAGGGGGTGGGTAATATTTATATATATAGGCCCACAAACTTAACCCAGTAAAGTTATGTAATTAAAGATCGCCCTTTTAGCGTAAGCATAACTGGTATAGGGCTATGTAATTAAAGATCACCCTTTAGGGTATACATAGTTGGTTTAAAACCTAGTGGGGATACAAGACAAAAGGGGAGAACTTGTATCATATTGTGTAGGACCCATTTCAGTCAGTAACCCGTATTCAGTATTAGAGTAGGGAACTCCGTACTAGGCGGAGAAGGGGCACGGTTACTGATTGATTATAAGAGATCCAAAACGTGACGGGTGGCGTAGACGGCGCAAACCGACCGGGGACATGTGCGAGCATGGGCCGGGCAAAGGGGGACAAGACGACCGTGACACCAGTAGATATGACTGTGCACCTCTTGGGTTTCCACTTTAAGGAAGTGATACCCCTACTGTGGGACCAACACAGGGTATCTACAGAGTAGGGAGACGATCAATTAGGGTAGTGGTTATGGTATACTGGGATGTATGCCCTAAGTCTACCAACTTATAGTGGAAGGGATCATCTCATTTTAAATTATACTAGTAATAGTGAAAAGTAGTTATTAGTGAAGCATGTATACACCTTACCTTATCTTCCTTGTCACACCTGCCATTTGTATAGTGATCTCTCTTATCCACTTTATGCCTGTCATGATTACCTTTATTTATTTACTGGCTAAAAGTTACTAGACTCGCCAGACTTTATGTTTGATCCCTTTTGTTTTTCCTTCTCTCTTCCGTTTCCCCCCTAGTTTCTCAGGGAGGAAACACTCATGCTTGACCGTGATTTTGCTTGATTGCTGGTGTAACACCCCACCTCCATTAAGGTCACTCACAAAGAGATTGCATTAACTTTAGTGGGGGTCATAAGAGTATAGAACAGATAAAATTACAAAACAGACAAATTTAAGCAGCGGAAAACAATTTGAACTTTTATTCCATAGTAGCATAATAGGATAAACTTTCATAAGGGTTGTTTCAAACATCAACACCAAAACATCAAAACCCTTTACATCAAATATCTGTCTTGTTTCTCAAAAGAAGCATAATACAAAATAACATAACATAATTCCCCAATTAAGCAGTAGCCAGTCATAGTAGTTAAACAAAGAGTCCAAAGCAATACATCACAATCTTCGAGCTTGAAAAGAATTTGAAATAAGCGGTGGTATTCCCTCCCTGTGGACCTAGGGGGAAACGAAAGAAAGAAGGTGAAACAAAAACAGAGTCAGACATAAATCTTGGTAAGTCCAGTGACTTTCAGCATGTAAACAGGTAAATGTATCATGACATGAATAAACTGGATACAAAACATAACCATGATAATAAGCATTGCAAGATAAGCATAAGATAAGACTAGAACTTGATAAGGTATCGTACTGATTCATAATTTCTCTGCACCACCTAACTAGTGTTCAACTAATGCCATTGTTACAAAACAAGATAAGTGATCCCTATTTCCCACATGATAGTTTTATAGGTACATATCTCATGATGAGGGTCCCACCTCATATTGATGGTTTACCTGTCTCCACCGCACCTATCTTAATTGATCGGCTCCTACTCATACGTTCCGCATGCGTTTGTATCAACTTGGCCCCTACTTGTAGATATATGTGTTGGTCCCACCATAGTGTGTATCATTTCCTAGGGTGGCAACCCGATACAGTTCTAGAGTGCACAACTTTATACCTACTTGGTACTCAATGTCTAAATTTTTCCATGTCGGAATTACGTGCACGCCCGTAATCCGTCGGAACCTGCACTGCTGTACCACCTGCCGCTATTTTGACCGCTTATAATCAGCCAAGTAATCGTGCCCCATCCTGCCTAGCTCAGGGTCCCGTTGATACCTAATGTGAGTTACTGCTGAAAAGGGTCCCACTACTAGGGTTTTCCTAGGTTCTATTCGTATACTCCCCCATATTAGTTAAGTGTCATCAATCAATCAATTCAAGTTTACTTAATCCATCCATTCATCATGTTATATTGGTTAAGTGTCATTAATCCAGTCGAGTTACTTAACTCACCCACTTGTCATGCCATATTGGTTTAAGTGTTGCATGTTGACTTAACCCTACCATACTTAACATGTTTGTTTAGCATTAATTATTTATTAATGCATCAACTCTCACATTGGACTTATTTGCGGTAGCTGGATTGTGCCGGGCGGTTCCGGGCAGTCTTACACCACAAACCCATTCCAACCTCGGGTTCAAGCATTTAATGCGCTAACCTCTCACATTAGACTTGTTGTTTGCGGTTGCTGGATGTGTCGGGCGGTTCCGGGCAGTCTTACACCACAAACTCATTCTAACCTCGTGTTAGGCATTATTACCCATCTAATCTTCGCCTTTGACCTCTCACATTAGATTGTTGTCGTTGCGGTTGTTGGATGTGCCGGGTGGTCCCTGGCGGTTTCGGGCAGCCTTACACCACAACTCAAATCTAACCTCGTGTCTTAGGCGGCCATTAGATTTAATTAAATTATATACTTGCCAATTATGTCCAAATTCCAATTTTTACATGCCAATTATCATATTCCCAATTATTGATTTATATGCCAATTTACATATGCCCAATTATTGATTTACATGCCAATTTACATATGTCCAAATATTGATTTACATGCCAATTTACATATGCCAAAATATTGATTTACATGCCAATTTACCCAAACTTGCAATAATAATAATAATACCCCATATCCATCACAAATTATGCCCAATAAT
Source organism: Allium sativum (assembly GCA_030737875.1). Lineage (NCBI taxonomy): Eukaryota > Viridiplantae > Streptophyta > Magnoliopsida > Asparagales > Amaryllidaceae > Allium > Allium sativum. The sequence continues at coordinate 844,672,054 of CM060926.1, forward strand.
TCCACCAAACATGTGATGCCCATAAATTCACCCAAATAGGCAATACCCAATATTCCCCGTATTCCAAACGTTCGTATTTTGCGATTTCAGCCTAGGTTCGAAGTTAACCCAGTTTCAATAAAAGAAAATAAATAGGGGGAGATAGAAGTTGCATAAAATAAGAACAGAGAGAAAATAGGCATGAAAATATCATCATGAACATGAAAAACTGATGTACAACAAGATACACAGATGATAATAGCATCATGACAATAAGAATAGAAGCAAAAGAACAACTTAGAATCAGACATAGTCTCAATTTCATCTTATTACATGTCAAGACTAGATTTAGGTGTTCAAATCTAAAAATAACTGAACTTACAGCGTTTGGATTAGAAAAGATAATTGAATCGCTTGTTGTTGTTGAAGAACTCTAACTTGATATTGATTAATCCTCTAGGTTGATGAAGAACGTTTTGATTTGATTTAGGTTTTAGTGGCGGCTAGGTTTAGATGAGATTTTGGCGGCATGAAGGCGCCATGAGAGTGAATAATAGAATTAGGGTTTAGGTTTGGATATGTATTTATAGGTGTGTGTTAGGCAAACCATGGCCTTTAGATTAGCATAGGAGTCATCAGAGCCATCTAAACCAAAGAGACATGTTACCCAGCCAACCACAGTGCGACACATAAGCCCTAAAACACAAAATTTCATCACAGACCATTCTAGGCCGACGGGGTCGATTCCAAACACCCTGAGTTGACCCTGAGGTCGAACCAGCGGGTCTTGGGTCGACCTATAAAATAGGTCGGTTTGGCGTTTTGCCTTCCCGCTTCCACTGCTTTGAATTTTTTTCTTGAATTTTAGATTGATTTTTATTTTATTAATTTATATATATACATATATTTCCCTTAGATGTATACAAACTTCCAAGGTCCATAACTTTCTCATACATTATCCGTTTAATGCAAACTTTGGGTCCATCTTGACCAGAATTTTGAGACGAATGCAGTGGTATAGTCTGTTTTACTTAATTCTCAATTTTAAAATTAAGTATTCTTTTAATTCATCAATTAATATTCATAGAAAAATATGGGGTGTTACAGTTGGAGGTGCTGATATGTATGGATCAAGCTCCTATTCTCGTGCAATGGCTATATTTTGTTATTGGGGAATTTTCTTTCTTTTATGTACTCTGAAATTTCTGAAGTACAAGACAGTCGTTTTTATGTTATAATGGTGTTTTATATTTCAGACAAATGATGCTTTGGACCATGGTATTTTGATGATTAATAAAGTTGTTTATTTCTGCTGCAAATTTTTTTATATTTGTCTTGTAATATTCTGTGTTTATTTACCTAAACGCTTCACGAAACTTAATGCATTCCCTTTGTGAGTGACATTAACGGACGTGGGGTGTCACACTTGGTATCAGAGCTGAAGGTTACCAGATTAGATAAGAGTTTTTGAAAAATATTTTCAAAATGAGTTTTAAAAGAAAGTATTTTCAAAAAGAAAAGTTTGTTTTGAAAAACATTCCCCAAAAAAGCCATATGTAGCAGCCCTCGGTCCTTTATCTAAATCTCTTCCTCTTTTTCTTTTCAGGATGTCTGGGGAACAAAACCTCCCTAATATCCAAGAGGGCGTCACTATACCCGGATGGTTCCGTAGGTATTTGGAGGCCACGGCACCAGCCGAAGGCCAAAGAGACGTTCCTCCCCCAGCTGTGCCGATCATTCCTCCTACACCTCCAAGGGTAGATAACTTCACAAAAATCTGCAAGGACGTTCGTGCTATGGGAGGGAAGCCATTCCATGGGAATGAGACATTCGTAGACGCACGGAATTGGCTCAAGGAAACCGAGAACTTGTTCGTGATCTTTGAAGTAGAGGATAGAAGGACGGTTCAGTTAGCCGCCTGGCTACTGAGGGACGAAGCTTCTTTTTGGTGGGAAATTACCCAAGTTGGACGACCGGTAGAAACTTGGGGAGATTTTAGGTAGAGGTTCGAAATGAAATTTCTTTCCCAAACTGAGAGAAGCATACAAATGGAGAGGTTCTTGGCACTCAAACAAGGAAACCTGACGGTGAAGGAGTATATGAACAAGTTCAACCAATTGGCAAGGTTCGGTTTAGAGTTGGTGGATACGCCGCACAAAAGGGCTTTGCTATTTGCTAAAGGGCTGAATAAGCCTCTACATGGGCTAGCGATGTCCCATATTCCAATGGAGGCCACGTTTGAAAAGCTTGTTGATATGGCCCTAATGCACGAGGAGGACAAGGGAGAAAAGAAGTGAAAGTTGAGGAGTCATCGCAGAATAAGAAGGTATGGTCTAAGAAGGCGCAATAGCAACATCAATGGCAGCAACAACAATAGCAACAACAGAAGAAAGGAGGAAGAATGACAAAAGGCAGGGATAAGAGAAAATATCACCATTGTGGGAAGGAAGATCACTTGGTTAAAGATTGTAAGAAAAGAAAGAACAGTTGCTTTACTTGTGGAGAGCTTGGACACTACTCCCGAAGAAACAAGGACCGCAGGGACAAGGTCAAAGAGCTGGAACTTCTGGAGGTCAGGTGCATGTTCTCGCGATCAGTGCTCCTGAAAGAGGTAGAAATATTTCCGTAGAAAGTTTAGTTTCTCTTTCAAATCATCCAGTTAGAACACTTTTTGATTCTGGTGCTTCACACTCGTTTATATCTAGTTCTGTAGTTGAATCTCTACACTTAATTACTAGTATCGTAGTAGATTCCGTAGTTGTTTCAAACCCCATTGGTGGTTTGGCTCATTTATCGATGATTTGTCGGGGTTTGAAATTATCTGTGTTAGGCGTCGAATTTGAATGTGACGCTTATGTGCTCGGGTTTATGGGCTATGGGTTAATTCTAGGAATGGACTGGTTTACTACGTATGGGGTCGTTCTGGATTGTGAGAGGAGGGTTGTTAGGCTCCTGACTTGTCATGGGAGGACCCTCGAAGTTTCTTCTGACCCACAAGGGTCTGTTATGCTTAGTTTCTTAGAATCTCTTGATGCATCTATAGAGGATTTGCAATCTGTCCCAGTAGTCCAAGATTTTTCTGATGTTTTTGATGAGCTACGGGGTTTACCTCCGAGGCGCGAGATCGACTTTCGTATATATCTGGTGGACAATCCAAAACCAGTTGCATTACCCATGCACTACATGGCTCCAAGGGAAAGAAGGGAGCTGAGTAAGCAAGTAGGGGAGCTGCTTGAGAAAGGGTTTATCAGGCGAAGCATATCCGAATGGGGTGCTCTAGTAGTATTCGCAACTAAGGCAGATGGTTCGCTTCGTTTGTGTGTTGACTACAGAGAGTTGACTAAACTCACCAAGAATAATAGACACCCGTTTCCGAGGATTGATGATTTATTTGATCAGCTTGTTGGTGCCTCGGTGTTTTCTCAGTTAGATTTCGCTACGGGGTTCCATCAACTGAGGGTGGATGAAGACAGCGTTGATAAAACTACTTTTAGAACTCCGGCGGTTTCTTTGAACAGCTAATGATGCCTTTTGGGCTGACAAATGCACCCGCCTATTTTGTTGATTTAATGAGTAGGGTGTTTCGAGAATTCCTAAACAAATTTGTCGTAGCCTTCATTGATGATATTTTGATCTTCTCCAAGAAAGAAGAAGAGCATGCCCAACATCTGAGAGAAGTCTTGAAAACTCTCCGTGACCATCAGCTTAAAGCAAAGTTCCCCAAATGCCACTTTTAGAGAAAGGAAGTGAGATTCTTGGGGCATGTAGTCTCCAAAGAAGGGATAAAATGTAGATCCTGCGAAGGTGGTTGCAGTGCAAGATTGGTAGATTCCTAAAAATGCAACCGAGGTGAGAAGCTTCCTTGGGTTGGCAGGTTACTATAGGAAGTTCATTAAGGACTTCGCGAAGATATCAGCCCCTCTCTCCCGGCTAACAAAGAAGAATTTGGTGTTTTCATGGGATATAGACTGTGATGTTGCTTTCCAACGACTAAAGTGGGCTATGATAACAGCCCCAGTCTTGGCCTTGTCCAAGGGAAGTAAAATATTTACCGTTTACACTGATGCGTGTGGTACAGGGCTTGGTGCGGTTCCAATGCAAGAGGGGAAGGTAATATGTCATGGGGGTAGGAAGTTGCGGGTTCATGAAAAGAACTACCCCACCCATGATCTAGAGCTAGCTGCCATAGTATTCGCGTTAAAGACATGGCATCATTATTTGCTTGGAGAAAGGTTCGAGCTGTACACCAACCATAAATCTCTCAAGTATCGATTCTCACAGAAGGATCTCCAACTTAAGGCTACAACGGTGGATGGAGTTCTTAGCTTCATATGATTGTGAGATTGCTTATACCCCCGGCAAGGGTAATGTGGTGGAAGACGCACTAAGTAGGCAGAGGGTGGCCCTGAGTCCTCTGTTTTTGGAAAGAAAGAACTTGGAGTTCATATTAGCTTTTGATTTTAGACCCTCCATCGAAGTTTTGCCTGATTTATTTGCATCCTTTGAGATACGACCGACTCTTGTGGAGTAGATAGGAGCTTCGCAACAAGGTGACCCACAGATTCTAGACTTCATGGACAAGCTCAGAAGAGGGGAGACTTCTAGTCACCTCAATAGGTATGCCATAAATGAAAAGGGGTGGTTGCGACGAGATGGAAGACTTTGTGTTCCTTAAACTGGAAGCTTGATAAAGGCACTACACCAGAAAAGACCTTTGGTAGCGTTTTAAAGAACGCTGCTACAGGTCCCACAACTAAAAGTCTGAATTATTTGGTTGCGCTTTGATAAACGCTACCAAATGGTTTGCATAGTTGTGTTTTTCAAACTCCACTAAAGGTTAGTATGTGGGACACTTTTGTGCATTTCTGTAGCGTTTATTTTGAGCAACTAAAAACTTTTCGTTGCATTTATTTTATGCCACTATATATTGAAATGGCATTTTTACATATGTTTTTCTAGCGTTTTTAAAACGCTACTAAAAGATATTGATTGTTTTGTAGCACATTTTAAATGCTACTATATATTGTTGATGGTTTACATTATTTCCAGCAACGTGCTTTGTAATAGTCATGTTAAAATGAGTAACAACCGCATAATTACCATATTCAAACCAATAATCAATAAATCATATAATCAACATATTCAAATAACTGAGAACATGTTAGTTACATAAGTATTATCCATAACCATTTAAAAAATAGCTGTTTGAAAAAAATGAGCAAATACACGTACCACAAGGATTCACAAAAAAGTTTACATAACAAGTACTAACTAATATAATAATACATAACAACTGAAGTCACGTCCATTGTTGTTGATGGTCTTCACTTCGGAAAAGCTAATTACCTGTAAACAAGTTCGATAATCAACAATAAAAGTTTGTCATGAATCATCGAGTAAAATTAAAACAATATTAATTGACTGTTATTAAAACAAGCACATAAACAATCAAGCTTATCCATTTACATTTGAGTCTTGTGTTGGGTTTCTTTTATTTTCTTGTTTAAATTACCATGCAGTGACATTTGCCTTCAGTTCCTGTTTTTTGTTTCATTTGCATGTCCCTGCTTCCGTGCATATCATCCTGTAACCTTTTAAAAAATGCACGTATTACACTCAATTTTTGTTCAAATTTTAAATACATTGTTTACATTTGTGCCTGGTCTATGTTATTTCTAGTTCTACCCTCACAAATATACATAGCACTTTCTTTACTAAAACTTCCATTTCAAAAAACAGTGCACATCCAACCCTCCACTTGGTTAATTTATTATTATTATTATTAAAACTTAGTTAACTTAGTTATATTATTATTATTATTGTAAAATCGGTTACTTTTTACAAATTTAGTTAATTCGCCATCAATATCGTTATTTATAAAATTTTCTAAAATTAGTTATATTATTATTGTTATTTAAAATTATTTAATTTAAACTTAGCTAATTTTTATTAACTTGGTTAACTTAATTACTTTATTATTACTATTATTACTAAACTCGGTTAACTTAATCATTTTATTATTACTACTATTATTATTATAAACTTAGTTAATTTTTGTAACTTAATTAATTATTCATAATCATTATAATCACCATCATCATTTAGAAAATTTGTTAAAAAGTTATATTGTTATTATTTATAAATTTTACTTAGCTTAAACTCAATTAATTTTATATAACTTGTTTAATTTCAACAAAACTTTGTTAATTTATTATTACTATTATTCTTAAAACTTGGTTAACTTAGTAACATTACTGTTATAAACTTACCTAAGTTTATTAACTTCGTTAATTCATCATTATTATTTATCAAATTTAGTTAACTTAAACCTATTTAATTTTATAAAACTTGTTTAAGTTTAACAAAATATAACCAATTCTATTAACCTAGTTAACTTAATTTATTTATTATAATAGCTAATAAAAATTATAGGTACTTCAATTATTACTGACAGAGCTCAGTTAACTTAATTATACTACTATTATTAAAGGGTTTTTAGGCACAAGGACAAACCCAACAAAAAATTTATCCATAAGGACAAGGGTCTAAAATTTTAACTATAAGGACAATTTTTAGTGTAAAAGGAAGACTTCAGGGGTCCACTATCATTTCATACTTTATACTAAAGTTTGTCCTTATGGTTAATTTTTTGGCCTCTTGTCCTTTTGGATAATTTTTTTGTTCATTTTGTCCTTCACACTATTTTCCTGTATTATTAATATAAATTTAGTTAAGTTTTATAAACTTTGTTAATTCATCATAATCTTCATTATTATTTATAAAACTTTTTTAAACTATATACTATTATTATTTATAAAATTTAATTAAATTAAACTTGGTTAATTTTATAAAACTCATTAGACATACATGAAATTTGAGTTGTGAAAACAATGTTCATTAACAAAATTATTTCGAATAATAATTACAGATGTAAATAGTATGCCAAAATTGAACTTAATTGATGCAATGTTTTTTTAGTTATAGCTAATGTAACAAAATGAACTGAAAAAATTTAGGCACGCATACCTTAAATGGAGCGCTTTTTCCTCGAATGTGATGTGCTTTTAAGGCACTCCAGGTGCTACTACATATAAAAAAAATTAGATAAAAATACAAATACATGGAAAGAAATGGTAAAGATGTGTAAAAACAGTGGTTAATCATGAAATATTACTCTGGTCTGGTACAATGGGCCAGTTAAAAACAAAGAGTCCCACAGCACAACAGCTTGTACCATCGTTAAGCATAAATAAACGCACCAGCCAAAGAAATGTTCAATCTACGCTTTGAAATTCCCTTCACTCACTGAATCCAAACAAATTGTTTACATTAAGAAATATTCAGCTATCTATAGCAGAAAATTTTCTTTAAGACATCTGCATTTACAATAAAATATATAAATGATGCGAAATTTGCTTGTCCATATATAAGACAATGCACTAACGAGCAAATGATGTAATGATTTATGGATATCAGTAAATGCACTTTGAATGTTAGACAATGAACAAGCACAGTTCTATGTACAAATATTTCACTAAGTGTAAAAAAGTTAAGTAACCAACTATAGCCAGCGAGGATAACAATCAAACGATTGTATAGTTAATTATATAATTAATAATTTATATAATTAATTAAAATACATAACGAAATACTCATAACATATAATCTATAAAAAAAGTTATGTTTATTTCCTTTCATTGTTTTCCTTCCTAACAAAATAAAAAATAAAAGTAGTAATAGAAATATAATAAAAATAAAAGTAACAGCAGTAGCTCAAATACTTGCAGCTAAAGCCTAATATGATTTTCCATTATGATCTTCAGGAATGATCTAATTAGAAACAAAAGGTGGGTAAAATTTAATATATTAACTACACACAATAACAGAAATACCAAAACCAAAACATTGATATAGTAACAAACACTAAAAGCTAAAAACTATATGCGTTGGCCCATTCAATCAATACAGGCACCTACATATCAAATATGATGAATAACATAAACTAGACATCATGTCTTATCAATCTCAAGAACAAATATAATCGACTCATTTGATGTTAATCAAGATAGATACCTCTTCTAATCTAATCTCAGAAACAGCTACAACCAGAGTTTCACCATTGCAGGGTTCCACAGTCAAACCCAAAACTTCCTGCAACGTTGAATATTTGCACATGCAAGTAACTAAAACCTTTACTAAAAAAAGAATGTATTTCTATGAAAAAATATTCTTGCATGAGAAATTAGGTCCAGGTGATTTGCACTGTAAAATTCATATAAGTCATCATTTTTTTATTGCCAATGGAAGTCACTGCTGTCAGTTGAAGTATTGATAACAAAGCTTTTTTTTTTGCCTTGGTATCCTTTTTATGTTAACGGGTTGGCCTTACTACTTTGTTTTACACCATCAGTATTTTTAAACCAAGCTCAGTTCCAAGAATTTCTCAAATCCATAGCCAATTTTTTCAACTTCGGATCATCCAACTACAAATGCTTATACTCTCATGTTAATGTCATTGATCAGAGTTGTCTAACCTTTACCGAAATGCAGCAAGCAGCAAAGCAGTTCTCATAATTGCCAGAAGTAGTTTCTCAATCGAAAAACTCAAAAACATAGTATTGGTTGACCATCTCTTTATCTCAGGACCAAAAACCAGATAATATCAAAACCGAATCATAAGGTGTAATAACACAACACTAAACCTCTTGTACAACGTGTACAATATGAGCAATTTCCTGTAAAGAACACTTGCTTGTTAGGTTCATACAAGTCTCAAGAGAATTTCCTGTTGAAGGCATAAGCAATACACCATATATGCTGATTTAAGCTGTGTTTTTAGTCATATCTAAGGCTCCTAAACACGGCCAATAGCCGTATAAAAAAACGGCGTGTTAAATTTTTAGATACGGCTACAAACCGTATCTCATAAGTAATAACATACATTTTATAGCCGTATCTAAGTAGTATTCAGACACGGCCTTTCACCGTATCGAATTATATCTATGTGTGCACATATTTATATATATGCATATATATATACAGAAACTATAGCACATATTTTTCATATAACACAGCATATATACCACAATTTATACACAAGAATAACACAATTTATATTTTATATATATACTCAAAGCATTTACAAGATTTTTCATAACACGAACACAATGTATAACATACTAACATATACAAAGGAAACTGTCAAAGATTTTCATAACAGTACGAACTAACAAAAAAGGTAAAAACATATGATCAGCCTGATATATATAACTCCAGTCGAGGCCGGGAAGATTGAGCGTACGTGCTGATCAATATGCCGATGAAATCCATGTGTTTGTTGTAAATCAAAGCAGTACTACTATGAGAATAAGCTAGCTCATGATGCTGATCATAAACTTTTTTATATATAACAGCATAAATATTTATATATGTTACTATGTACACAGTTTAAAACAAAAACTTAAAAGGCCAACCTGATGATTGGCAGTAAAACTTAATCGTGATAGCCAGCGCCTGAGTTCCAGCAACACAAAAGCGCCCAAAATCTACAGGAAAAAAGAAGTAATTTTATGCCTGATTGCACACAACATATCGTGTCTTTGTGTTCGTACTGATAACAGTGAAGGGCATATCGTGTCTTTGTATTCGTGTGTGCATATTTGTCAATTATATGTATAACATGTTTATGTAATGCTACATGACATGATTTCATTCTCCAAAACAATCCCTTTGCTTTGAACCAGTTTATTTTTCATTCTCCAAAATCTCCGCAAACATGATTTTCACGTAATGACTCACTAATTCGCTCTTAAAGTATTAAACCACAAACTCATTATAATTCTCCTTGTCACTTGGCTGCAATATTGTAGATATAACATTGCTATAGCCTTGCCCTTTCTATTCTATCACCCAAATTTAGCTAATGTAGTGTATCTGAGATGAGGGGATGGAAAAAAGCGAGATATTACCTGAAGTTTATATAAAAAATGCTCTGATTTTTCCTGCTAAGTACCATGACAGAAATCCCAATCCAGCAGACCCTGCACAACTAAGGTTTTACTGCATAGTTATAACCTATTATACGGTTCAAAACACTAACAACTTCTCGTATTACATGAAGGGTTGTACACCTTGACATCCATCTATCTATTATTACGCATATAATAGAAACAATGCAACTTGGTTGCCTGCATGGTTTTCTTACATTTCAAGATAGGAGATCCTGTTTCAATCTTCTATGTTTTTAACAAAGCACATAAAACTGCCAACCCAACTACATCCCCAAATATACTCTGTGAAGAACCAAGTAAATGTGGTTATCTAAATTTCATTTGCCTACAAGTACAAATGTTTATTCTTATCCCCAAATTTACTCTGTGAATGACGTTATTATAATCAAGATCGCTCCTTTTTTAGTTAATCTTTTACTTAGCCTGGCAGAAAATAAAATCTTGGCTCCGTCCTTGAGAGTGACATTAAGATAATATGAACTAAAAAGAATTACCTTATTGTAACGATACAAATTAAGAAAAAGTTGATTAGCACATCGGAATTACCCAAAGTCCACAATCTTCAAATTACCCAAATTTGGGGTCTCTAGCTTTGCGCTGGTCGATCATTGGTGACAGTGATGCCAGTGATCTGACCAGTGCAAAGCTGGAGACACACAAATTGAATCATCTCTGCCGGAGGAGGAGATTCTAGAGAAAGGTGGAGGCACGATTTGGTCACCGATCGAAAACCCTAATTTGGGTTTTCGGTCACCATTAAACTAAATCAAAAGGAAAAGGGAGCGGCCAAAATTTGTGTTTGGATTGCTTAAAGGGGTGCACAATATGATACAAATTAGATTTGGCCAAAGGCCGTGTCAAATGAATCATCCGGAGCATCCCCGATGGACAGTCAGATTTATGGTGTTTAGGGTGGTGCGGATCGCAAAATGTAGTTTGCTACGGCTCTAAGACCTATCAAATATGATACGACTATAAACCGTATTTTAACCCCGCAACGTTGTGTGCCAAATTGGCTGATATGGTGTAGTGAAGTAAATAAAAGGATGGAAGAAAAAAAAAGAATTATACATACGAATAAATAAAAATAATACATTTTAGGATGATAGATTTGATTACCTCGGTGTGTCTTGTACAACGTACATTTCTGCCAGAAGCACCTTGAGAAAGGGCCTTTCTAAAGGAATGTAAAATATCATTACATGACTGAGATAAAAAAAGATTTAAATGAATTACGAAATAACTAATAAAAAATCCTACTTACCTAAAAGTTTGGGAAAGAAAAAGAGATCAGAATGCATTTCTCTAAGACACCGTGGAAGAACTGTTAACATCTTCCTGTTGGCAATGTAATATTTATCAAGCATAAACATTCTAAGGACCATTTTGTATTGTAAAATTTACATACGCACTGTCGCAGCATAAACATATGCACTGAGAGTATATACTACACCATCGCAGCCTTCTTCCTGAGCACATCGCCTTCTCCACCGACTACTCCAAATGCCATCAACTTTAGCCCAACTCGCGCTGACTGGAAAATATTGGGCTTCCTCAAGCAATCAGAGGCAATGCAGATCACTTTACTGACCTTGCACCCAAAATCTCCACCTAGTTCTGCCCCATCACAAAAGTCTCGTCCTCCTCTCGACTTCACGCAACAGTGCGGCACAAATATTCGTCGGCCATTGCCTGTAACCTACACCATGCACTCGCCTGTCTAGCTCCATCAACAGCCCACGCTGTTCGAAATAAGGCATGACAGGAAAAAGTTTTCGAATGAGTGAAAACTTAAAACAAACCAAGGAAGATGTGTTTTTCTTATATACATACATATATATATATATGTATATGTATAATTTCCTTGGATTTATATTTGCTGCGAGAAAGGGAAGCTTCATGAGTTCTTGCTTGATAGATTTTGCTGCAAGAACAATTCGCTTCTTAGGCAGTATGCTAGTTTGGATCAAATGCCCTAAAATAATATGTCATGAGCGTTTAATGATAGAACACTTCAATCTTCTATGAACAGATATTTTAATTAAGCAACTCTTGTCCGATTGATGTGCATAAATGTCACTATGTTAGTTTAATTGAAAATTCATTGCATCTGAGCCAGTGGATCTCCAGTTACACTTAACGAATAAAACAGATGATAACTGATATCCTTTAATACAAAATAATCTCATACTAACAAATATAAGCCATAGATTCATTAAAGAACTGTACAAGCAGCCAACTATATAATGAACCTAAATTCTAAAAAACAAGCAACTCCAACACACGGTATCTTAGGATATTAGTTCATCGGTTGAATTTGATTTTATTTTCATGTTGTCCATTTTTATTTTTAACATTTTAGAATCTAAACAACCTATCTACTTTTCAAGTAATTGCTCTCAAATGTTTACCGCTAAGCTGTGTTCTCCTAAAACTATAGATAATTAATGCAAATATTTATATAATTAATTTTTACCTGGACAAAAATATGTTTCAAAAAAAAGAAAATAATTTATATAATTAATTAAAATACATTTACTCCCATAACATATGTTAAACCATACAGAAAAAATTTCAATATACAACTCAATTTGGGAAACTAAGCGTAGAGTTTTAGAAACTAATATATCATCAAATAAAGCTACAAACACAGGCACAAAATCAAAACTTAGTACGATCACCTGGATATCCGTTCCAGCCCTTCCATATCAATGCTTTCCTCCACAACTTCTCTCCTTCGCATCCTCTATCTATATTCCAACTAAACCACAACCACATGAACCACACACTGTAAGCATACCCGCATATCCAAACCCAGACTGGAACATTCGTTTTCTCGCTCAATGTAACAACAATCATGACCGTAGACAGCAAAACAAATGCCAGATTCCAAGATATGTCAAGCACGACGATTTGCCAAACCAAGTACCATTACCGAGCATGGGTAATCTTCCACTGCCACAGCACATGAACCTTATACCGACCATTAAACAACAAGCAGGATGCAATTTGCCTGATTGCATTCTAACGGCTAATGCTTATTTGCAATTTGAAAAATATTGTAGCAATATCACTATCATAACAGCAGGCACAACTCACAATCAAGCATCTGTAATAAACCAAGTGAGCGTTAAAGAATGGTACATTACATATATACATAACTTTTAATGCTACATAATTTGATATTTGTTCTTTCTCTTTTTTTCCTTTTTTTTTTTTGAATGAAATGCAGGAGGAATCTTTGTTTGATGGTTTAGAGGATATTTTGGACTCGGATTACTTCAGTTCATTGATTTCAGCGTAATATTACACAATGGATAATCAATAATTGATCAGCAAAGATAGTCATACAAACATGTTGTTTTGTCAACATTTTTATGTATGTATGTTTTTGTATAAACTAAATTAAACTATTTTGTCGATCAGAACCAGACTAGACGGCAACTGCATAATACTATTATTTTTTATTCATCATTGTGTGAGCAACAGGATGTTAACTAGTTTGTCTATGTTCATATTACTCCTATTTTTTATTTACCATTGCGTGAGCAACAACATGTTGACTAGTTTGCTTATATTGCAAGGCTTCCACATCAACCCTAACTTCTTCACCTGAGTATAAACTGAAAAAATTCCATCTCCCCGCTTTAACCTTCTTCCTAATTGCTCGATACGAAACAACTTTTTATAACTTTACTCGATTAATTCATCAACGAGCCTAAACGTAAGTAAAGAAAACTGGAGAATAGCTACCTAGAACCAAAGCCATATGATCAAAATTAGAACTCAAACAACAGGAAACATATTTCGATCCATTCATTGCATATGTTTTAATCCAGTAGATTCAAAAAATTGGTGTGCTCAGACCTAAGCACTTTGATTTTCACCATATGTAGCACATGTTCACACAATTCACGTTCAGATTTGAGTTTAAATTTATTAAAAATCCTAGAGTTCCTTTCTTGCCAGATACACAGGTGCAAGTGGAAAAAAACTTAGTTATGTCATAGCTTTTACACTTCATTTTGAATTTTTACAGTATGAACTTAATATCAGACTCGATGAATAGAACACATGAATGCTTAATAGGCCAAAGAAGCTTTATAGTAGACCAATTCCATATGTAATTTCCAATGCAAAGACGATTCCGGAGCTAAATGCAATAAAACATAAGTAGGGTCAACTGTCATTTTTCTTTGAAGCTGTCAATCCTTCATACTTCATAGGCAATAAATTCTATATAGTCTTATAGGCACAAAGAGTCCTTGGATAGTTGTATTATAAGTATGTCACATGTCAAAAGAATACATATTAGTATTAAGACTTACGAAAACTCATGTGAAAAACATGACACTATGAAAGCTCATATCTGTAAAGCCCCTCTAGAAAATCAAGTTGTTAGACCTCCAGCAATCTTTGCATACAAACTGACTAATTCCAAAATTAATAAGCTTGAAACTAATAGTATTGAATTTTGATGAACTCGGGTTTAGCGGATTTAAAATTAATGAGCATTTTCTGATTTGAAGATCCGAAGCATTGAAAAACAGTTGATTTATAAGTTCAAGAAAAGATCCCAAACCTAGCGTTCCCAAATCATCACCTATGTGCGTAAGACTGAAATCAAACCAAGACTTCATTCACCACAAGCATGGATGCTTATGGCAAAAGCATACCAACTGCACTGGTTTTATGCAATCAAAAATCTTTACAAAAGATCTATGTACACACACATACACACACACACACATATATATATATTATTTATCATGGGCACTTCTACTAGTTCATTAGACATCCATACACACTTATACAATACACATTAACACTCTTCACTATAATTGTCACAGACCCAATATCATTACCAGACCACAAGAACTAACTCATAAACTAAAAGGACATTAAAAAATAAAAGCAGACTTTGGCAGGTCGCAAAAGACAAAAAAAAAGTTGTCACATATGTCAATATCACCATGTCATAGCATGCACTTATAGAGACCAAGACTTTACCGCAAAATTTGTTTACAAATGGAAAATATTTGTTGCTTGTTTATCTACACCCAGTATTTTTTTAAATGTGGTCTTTTGTTTACAAACAAAGTTTATCGAACGACTATTGATCATTTAATATGGTCTTTTGTTTACAAACAAAGTTTTCAACACAATTCTACATGTTGGTTGTATGAACACATATCCACCTAATCATAAACAAAATTTACAAACATAGTTTATCAAATTCAAATGGCTTGATTCTCTGGTTGACATGCAGTTCAACCACTTTCAGTTGAACTAAATTAGGTCCTACACAAAGCATAATTGATTTTGCATACTAAGTCCTATACACTGTATTTAAACACCAGACTTATTAAAGTCATTCAAATTTTTAGCTGTAACTACAACTCAACAAAAATTATGATTTCCTTTCTTATGAAAAAAATGATGTCTCGTAGATTCACGGTTAGTTTATTATTATTACTATTCATAATCAATTTCAGCAAATAAATAGAAAAATTAAAATAAAAGAAGGTACGAACATGACGTTATATGCAATAAATATCCATTTGAATTAGCTCACAGTCACAGAACTTCAATTTGAAATCTCTCCTCTATTTTAGCTACTATCAACTATAGTGAGATATGGATCAGAAAGAATGTTCCTTAACTGAAATTTAAGCTGTGTCAAATCGAAATGCTGCAAAAACAATGAGCAAATGTGTAACACCCCGTAATTCTGTAACACTAAGATTCACAAATCAAGGCAGAATTAAATTTTAAAATCAAAATCAAGGGAAACGGGCTGCGCCATTGCATTCGTCTCGGAATTCTGCATGAAAACGAGTCCGAGTTTGCGAAAATCGGAGTCCGTATGAGGAAGATATGGCCTCCGGAAGTTTCAGCGAAGTTCAAATTTTAGAAACGAGTTCAAAATTCAAAAATCGGACCCAGATTGGGCTGGGTGGGAATTTTCCCGCCCAAGACCCAGGTCGACTGGGTAGTCGACCTGGGGCACCAAGTCGACCGGGTAGTCGACCTGGGGGTCGACCTCCCCGTCTTTTTCCCAGATCTGCAGCCTGGTTCGTCTTTCTGTATCCGGACGCCATTCTGACCAGATTCGTTGATTTCTACACTATATAAACAGCCCTAGTCTCCTTCACTATTCACAATTCTTTTCTATCCTTATGCTGCCTCTGACAAAATGTATAAATAAATAAAAATAAGAAAATAATACGAAAATCCAAGACAAGGTTATGCTGCTCAAGTTTGTCAAGAAGAGATTCGAATCAAGATTAAAGCTTCAAGATAAGAATCAAAGGCTAACTCGAACGGTTTCGAGCAACGTCGCACGAATCATAGCAACGCCATCTTTCTATTCTAAAAACCGATCAATGTAAGTCGGTTACTTTTTAGATTTGAACGTTTTTCTCTGTTCGTGACATTAAATTAAAGGAATAAAAGAATATGCCAAATCTTTCTATCAGTGCTTATATCCTTGGACCTAATTAAGAACTGTTATGATTCGATGACCAATGAGACTGTGGCTATGAAACTATGGACCTCAAAACCATATGCCTCTTTGACTATGAACACTGCCTATGACTATGAACACTGCCTATGACTATGACTCATGACTATGAGAATTATTTCCTTGACTGTGAACACAAGCCTATGCCTTTGATTAGGAAGCATAAACTATTGCCTATGACATAACAAGGACAACTGTGATTAAACACCTATGATTCATGACTAAGAAAGTGTTGCTTAAGTTTTATGACTATGAAATTGGGTCTGAACCTGATTATCTATTCTGTCTATTCTTGGTTTTCTTGGGTTCTAGATCTTGGGAATTTACCTATTAAGTTAGGTCTACCCATGTTCTTGAACCTACGTCGTTATTCAACCCTTTCATGCCATAAGATTTTCAGACCTATAGGCTTTCGATGTTTTAGATCAATTTCAGTGTAATTAGTTAGGTCTGTAATTAGTAAATTATCATTTTATGCCAGGTATTATGTCCACCTTTTTCATAGCATCTTTGGTTCATTCCCTATTTTCTACGAAGCTAGATTTATCTATAATCTAGATTGAATCACGATTATACGAACGGTGGGAATACGATTTGGGCAAAATATGAAATTTACTAAAAACGTAGTTATAAACTTGGAAATTGGCATAAATTGGGAACATGTGTTATGGCATGAATTATAGGATGTGTAATTTGAATCTAGTATTGACTTGTAAATCTAGCATTTACATGAACTGTGAACTAGAATAATAAGTCTAGTTGGACATGAACTGTGATTAGAATGTTAAATCAGAATTGGATTAGCTAATTTGGCATAACAAGTATATTGGTATAAATTTAAAATTGGCCATAATTGTGAGTAATTGTCATGTTTAGAAAAATCATGGTTAGTGGCACTTAGTTTGGTATAGTTTACATACCAAAAAGCATAGATATGACATAGAGGGGGAAATGGGCCAAAAGAATAAATGTTGACAATTTACATTAAAAGAGCAATTAAGAAATAAGTAAATTAGGAATAATTTACTTATAGCATTTGTCCTCTATGAGAAAAATGTAAACTTAGACGAATAAAAGGTTTATTAACAACATCTCTTTTAATAATACATACACCAGAAAGTTCTAGGGTGACAGAGAGGATAGTGTCTAGGCTTGGGTTTGGAAAATACAAGTTTCCTGCTCTCCCTGGCTATCCCTAACTGATCCGACGGACGGGATGGTTACTTTCAAAACCTGATTTGAAAATTAATCAAAAACCCTTTGAACTTAGAAAACACGAATATGCCTAACCCGAGGTTAGACCGAGTTGCGATGTAAACCTTCCCGGAACCAACCGGCACATCCAGTATTCGCAACAATATCTGTCTAATGTGAGTGGTCGCTACTTTAATTTATTTAGTTAAAACTAGAACAAGAATGGTAGGGTTAAGTTAACTAAGACACTTAACCAATTCAACATGATAACCAAACCGATGGGTGGGGTTAGGTTCATACAGACACTCAACACAGTTAAGCTAGAATGGGAGGGTTAAGTCCATAGGAACACTTAACCAACTTAACACAATTAAGCTAGAATGGGAGGGCTAAGTCCATAGGGACACTTAACCTACTTAACATGGTAACAAGACAAGATTTGTAGGGGTTAAGTAACTTAGAAAACACTTAGCCAAATTAACATGTTAACTAGACTAGAAGGTGGGGTTAAGTAAAATTAATACACTTAGCCAAATTAACATGTTAACTAGACTAGAGGTTGGGGTTAAGTAAAAATTTAATACACTTAGCCAATTTGATATGTTAGCTGGGCTAGACCGTAGGGTTAAGTAAACTTGAACACTTAACCATCAGATTGTGATAAAGGAATAGGGTTAAGTCTGAAACATAAAGGGATAATACTTAACCATTAATAACATGTTAGTTAAAACAGACAGGCAAGGTTAAGTTAAAAAGGAACACTTAACCAATACAGGGTGAATGGGTAGGGTTAAGTAATAAGAAATACTTAACCAATATAACTTGGGTTGTGGTAGGGTTAAGTCAACATGAATTACTGTTAACACTTAACCAGTTTAACAGGATAAATGAAGAGGGTAAAGTTAGCTTGAATTTACTAATGACACTTAACCAATCCAAATTGATGGGAAGGAGAACTAAGTAGTAAACCTTAGTTAAAAGGAGCTAATTAGTATACCTTAGTTAAGGAAACAACGATTCTGGAAACTAAGTGGTAAACCTTAGTTAGTAAAACTAGGTAGTAATTCTTAGTATAACATGAGAAGGAGCGAATGTCCATCTGAGTAAAAAGAAGGCTCCAACGAATTGGGTTACGAAGCCCGAAGCTTCGAGGGGACGTGAGGGTACTCTTAGTATCCCTTTGTGAGGCTGTAGATGATCCTCCTGGGCTCACAGAGGTTAAGGTCTGCGCTAGAAGAACCAGGGGTATGCCTTGGTTGCAAAATATGGCAACCTAAAGACTAGGATGCACCAGCGTGATTCGGCGAGAAACCGGTAGCCCTGTGATAGCAACTCGTCGTCTACCATCCATCTTGAGTCAATCGAGATACGTGAAGCGGAAAGGCGGAGAAATCCAAAAGACCATATACTTGCTATCTAGTTATGGGTGAGGATGGCCATAGGTTAGTGGGGCATAGGGGGCCTGCGTATAGTTCTCATTTTTCAAGGTGTGCCTTTCATTAGTTGAGGGAGGGGTCGAGTGGGACCATAGCCACTGGAATAAAAAAACAGACTTCAGCATCAGCATCAGCAGATATCTGAAAGCTCCCAACTGAGTTCTGTGTTTCTTGATTTGCCCTGCCGTAGGACTCGGGCCGCACATTACTGGACATGTGCATCTAGACAAGCGATAACGATTCGCGATACATGCGTGGGGAAGTATAGGAACATATACCACTCTGGGTAGTGTGTCCTAGACTTGGGGGCATCGTTCGACAGGTAGCATAATCCCTAGTTGGACTAGGTGGCATAAACCCTGAATCCAAGAAGCGTTCAGCAGATAGCGTAAACTCTAGTTGAATCTAGAAAGCACTTGATAGAAAACCCTAGATCAGATCTAGGTAATAAATAATAAATGTATGCCTGAAGGCAATGGAAACTACAGGGATCGGGATCACGTTATCGTTACTAGTTGGGACACTAGTTAGGTGGTGCAGAGATATAGAAATCAGTATAACAAGAAAATAGCGAAGCGGCGAAAGTATTAGAGCATATCCAGTTTATCTTATGTTAGCATATCTTGTGATTATCTTGTCTAATCTAGCTGACCCAATCATCACGGTGTTATCTTTTATTCAGTTAATTCATGTCGTTTTGGTTTTCCTTGTTCACATGCTAGAAGTTACTGAACTTACTCAGGCTTTATGTCTGACTCTGTTTTTCTTTCGTCTTCTTTTCTTCCGTCCCCCCCCCCCCAGGTAGTAAAGAAGGGAATAGTATAGCTCAGGTTAAGTCGGATTGTCACTCTTTCCCAGCTTGAAGATTTGTCGAAGTTTTGTTTGGATTCTCTTTTCAGATGCTATGGCTGGCTCTTGCTACATTGGGGAATATAAATGTTGTTTTATGCTTCTTTATTTTGTAAAACAGATGATACTCTGATATTATAAAGAAATCGTTGTACAAACTATTTTATCAATAAAGCAAAGTTTTATTTTTCGCTGTTGTAATTTCTGTCTGTTTTGTAATTTATCTGCATCTTTTACCCTAAATGCTCCACAGAACTTAGTGCATTCCCTTTGTGAGTGACACTAACGGATGTGGGGTGTTACACGTGGTATCAGAGCTGAAGGTTACCAGATCAGATAAAGGATTTGAAAAATTATTTTCAAAACCGTTTTTAAAGAAGCATTTTCAAGAGAAAAGATTTGTTTTAAAGGCATATTCCCCAAAGCCATACGCACTATCTTCTCTTCCTCTGTTTGAATTCTTGTCTCCTTGTTTCTTGAGTCTCTGGGGCTCCTGGCTTTCTGGGAGGCAATGTCATCGATGGGGCGAAGTAGTGCCTGGCTTCCATCCATAGCCATAGTAGTTTCACCTGCGGCTAGTTTTCTTTCAAGCTTGTAGGGTTTTCCGTACGATGGAGGCAGCTTCCGAGAGATTTGTCAACATGGTTACACACGGAAGGGGATAAAGAGTTTGGCTAAGGAGCACAACCCTAGGATGAGGAATTCATGGATGTAGATTTAGCTCACGAAGGAGGAAGAAATTATAAAACCTAAGACAAGAGGAAGTATCTTTACTAGGGTATGATATGGCATATAATTAAGGACAAAGGACAATGTTTTTAAGGACAAGTACATGCTTTCACCACTAAGCGTACCTAGGAGAAAGGTAGTAAAGTTCTGTTGGAAGAGTCTAGTTTTGCTGTTCATACTCTTTCCTTTGGTTTTAGCGCTTCACATTTGTTCATATCCACTTCCATAGTTGAGTCTCTGCACCATAGTACTTGTATAGTAGAAAGATCCCACTAGAGTCTCAAATCCAATTGGTGGTCCGACCAGTTTATTTTTGGTTAGTAGGGATTTGAGAATAGCTATCGAGTTTGCTTATATCATCTCACGTAGATCGTCTAAATTCGGAGGAGATATTCCTTGGGTGCTTGTCTGATATTGGTTTAGGCCTTTGGGGCTTATACTTGAGGAATGTCGAGTTCGACTAGGATGGTTTGCGTGAGAGATGAATAGTTGGGGCAGGCACTCTAAAAAGCACGTAGTGACCTTTTGACTGTTATAGTTATGGCATGGTGGATAAGAGGGCGACCTCTAATCATCTTGGTACATACACTTGGTACCGTAATTGACATCTGTTTATTCTGGAAAAGGGAGGTCAGAAACTTCACAATCGTGAAGTTAAATTAGATAAGATACAGTGGAGTAAAGCTCAAGAAGGCTAGATACTAGCATCATACCCTTTTCCTTAAGGGTGCATCCTTGATTTCTTTTTTTTAGGAGCTTTACGCATAATTGTTTCTCTCTTTCCAAAGTATATCCTCTAGGTTGTATCTTCGATCCTTAGGTAGAAACTCTTTTGGATGTAAACATGTATTTGAAACATGTTAGGATTGATGGTTGCGAGTGGTTGCTAATGGTTGCTCGTGAATGCATATGCATACGTATTAGGCACTAGATCAGTTCGGACGCTTTCATATTGCATTTACAGATATGTATTTGTTTGTGAGTTGAACTTGATATGTTATCATATGGATGTTGCATATGGATGAATGGCTGTGCACGCATGTAGTATTTACATAACTAGGGATGCTTGCATACATGATTGGACGCATGGCACTGACATGATTCGCATTAAGGAGGTCAACTGAATCAGTAGACCGCCTGATTTTGCATTAGATAAAGACATATACACACACTATGCATATGAACATGAAAGCATTAGAAATCTTTTAAGGACAATGAATGTCTGTGATTGAATGGTTGAGTAGATGGGTGATTGGATGGTAGGACACATTCTTCCTAACTTGAAGATTTCGGGGACGAAATCCTTTTAAGTGGGGGAAAATGTAACACCCCGTAATTCTGTAACACTAAGATTCACAAATCAAGGCAGAATTTAATTTTAAAATCAAAATCAAGGGAAACGAGCTACGCCGTTGCGTTCATCTCGGAATTTTGCATGAAAACGAGTCCGAGTTTGCGAAAATCGGAGTCCGTATGAGGAAGATATGGCCTCCGGAAGTTTCAGCGAAGTTCAAATTTCAGAAACGAGTTCAAAATTCAAAAATCGAACCCAGATTGGGCTGGGCGGGAATTTTCCCGCCCAAGACCCAGGTCGACTGGGTAGTCGACCTGGGGGTCGACCTCCCCGTCTTTTTTCCAGATCAGCAGCCTGGTTCGTCTTTCTTTATCCGGACGCCATTCTGACCAGATTCGTTGACTTCTACACTATATAAACAACCCTAGTCTCCTTCACTATTCACAATTCTTTTCTATCCTTATGCTGCCTCTGACAAAATGTATAAATAAATAAAAATAAGAAAATAATACGAAAATCCAAGACAAGGTTATGCTGCTCAAGTTTGTCAAGAAGAGATTCGAATCAAGATTAAAGCTTCAAGATAAGAATCAAAGGCTAACTCGAACGGTTTCAAGCAACGTCGCACGAATCATAGCAACGCCATCTTTCTATTCTAAAAACCGATCAATGTAAGTCAGTTACTTTTTAGATTTGAACGTTTTTCTCTGTTCATGACATGAAATTAAAGGAATAAAAGAATATGCCAAATCTTTCTATCAATGCTTATATCCTTGGACCTAATTAAGAACTGTTATGATTCGATGACCAATGAGACTGTGACTATGAAACTAAGGACCTTAAAACCATATGCCTCTTTGACTATGAACATTGCCTATGACTATGAACACTGCCTATGACTGTGACTCATGACTATGAGAATTATTTCCTTGACTATGAACACAAGCCTATGCCTTTGATTAGGAAGCATAAACTATTGCCTATGACATAACAAGGAAAACTGTGATTAAACACCTATGATTCATGACTAGGAATGTGTTGCTTAAGTTTTATGACTATGAAATTGGGTCTGAACCTGATTATCTATTCTGTCTATTCTTGGTTTTCTTGGGTTCTAGATCTTGGGAATTTACCTATTAAGTTAGGTCTACCCA
This sequence comes from Allium sativum, assembly GCA_030737875.1. Classification (NCBI taxonomy): domain Eukaryota; kingdom Viridiplantae; phylum Streptophyta; class Magnoliopsida; order Asparagales; family Amaryllidaceae; genus Allium; species Allium sativum. The sequence goes on from CM060926.1 coordinate 844,695,222, forward strand.
TGTTCTTGAACCTACGTCGTTATTCAACCCTTTTCATGCCATAAGATTTTCAGACCTATAGGCTTTCGATGTTTTAGATCAATTTCAGTGTAATTTGTTACGTCTGTAATTAGTAAATTATCATTTTATGCCAGTTATTATGTCCACCTTTTTCATAGCATCTTTGGTTCATTCCCTATTTTCTACGAAGCTAGATTTATCTATAATCTAGATTGAATCACGATTATACGAACGGTGGGAATACGATTTGGGAAAAATATGAAATTTACTAAAAACGTAGTTATAAACTTGGAAATTGGCATAAATTGGGAACATGTGTTATGGCATGAATTATAGGATGTGTAATTTGAATCTAGTATTGACTTGTAAATCTAGCATTTACATGAACTGTGAACTAGAATAATAAGTCTAGTTGGACATGAACTGTAATTAGAATGTTAAATCAGAATTGGATTAGCTAATTTGGCATAACAAGTATATTGGTATAAATTTGAAATTGGCCATAATTGTGAGTAATTGTCATGTTTAAAATCATGGTTAGTGACACTTAGTTTGGTATAGTTTACAAACCAAAAAGCATAGATATGACATAGAGGGGAAAATGGGCCATAAGAATAAATGTTGACAATTTACATTAAAAGAGCAATTAAGAAATAAGTAAATTAGGAATAATTTACTTATAGCATTTGTCCTAAATGAGAAAAATGTAAACTTAGACGAATAAAAGGTTTATTAACAACATCTCTTTTAATAATACATACACCAGAAAGTTCTAGGGTGACAGAGAGGATAGTGTCTAGGCTTGGGTTTGGAAAATACAAGTTTCCTGCTCTCCCTGGCTATCCCTAACTGATCCGACGGACGGGATGGTTACTTTCAAAACCTGATTTGAAAATTAATCAAAAACCCTTTGAACTTAGAAAACACGAATATGCCTAAACCGAGGTTAGACTGAGTGGCGATGTAAACCTGCCCGGAACCAACCGGCACATCCAGTATTCGCAACAATATCTGTCTAATGTGAGTGGTCGCGGCTTTAATTTATTTAGTTAAGGCTAGAACAAGAATGGTAGGATTAAGTTAACTAAGACACTTAACCAATTCAACATGATAACCAAACCGATGGGTGGGGTTAGGTTCATACAGACACTCAACACAGTTAAGCTAGAATGGGAGGGTTAAGTCCATAGGAACACTTAACCAACTTAACACAGTTAAGCTAGAATGGGAGGGCTAAGTCCATAGGGACACTTAACCAACTTAACATGGTAACAAGACAAGATTTGTAGGGGTTAAGTAACTTAGAAAACACTTAGCCAAATTAACATGTTAACTAGACTAGAAGGTGGGGTTAAGTAAAGTTAATACACTTAGCCAAATTAACATGTTAACTAGACTAAAGGTTGGGGTTAAGTAAAAATTTAATACACTTAGCCAATTTGATATGTTAGCTGGGCTAGACCGTAGGGTTAAGTAAACTTGAACACTTAACCATCAGATTGTGATAAAGGAACAGGGTTAAATCTGAAACATAAAGGGATAATACTTAACCAATAATAACATGTTAGTTAAAACAAACGGGCAAGGTTAAGTTAAAAAGGAACACTTAACCAATACAGGGTGAACGGGTAGGGTTAAGTAATAAGAAATACTTAACCAATATAACTTGGGTTGTGGTAGGGTTAAGTCAACATGAATTACTGTTAACACTTAACCAGTTTAACAGGATAAATGAAGAGGGTTAAGTTAGCTTGAATTGACTAATGACACTTAACCAATCCAAATTGACGGGAAAGAGAACTAAGTAGTAAACCCTAGTTAAAAGGAGCTAAGTAGTAAACCTTAGTTAAGGAAACAACGATTCTGGAAACTAAGTGGTAAACCTTAGTAAAACTAGGTAGTAATTCTTAGTATAACACGGGAAGGAGCGAATGTCCGTCTGAGTAAAAAGAAGGCTCCAACGAATTGGGTTACGAATCCCGTGGCTTCGAGGGGACGTGAGGGTACTCTTGGTATCCCTCTGTGAGGCTGCAGATGATCCTCCTGGGCTCACAGAGGTTAAGGTCTGCGTTAGAATAACCAGGGGTATGCCTTGGTTGCAAAATATGGCAACCTAAAGACTAAGATGGACCAGCGTGATTTAGTGAGAAACCGGTAGCCCTGTGATAGCAACTCGTCGTCTACCATCCATCTTGAGTCAATCGAGATACGTGAAATGGAAAGGCGGAGAATTCCAAAAGACCATATACTTGCTACCTTGTTATGGGTGAGGATGGCCATAGGTTAGTGGGGGCATAGGGGGCCTGCGTATAGTTCTCATTTTTCAAGGTGTGCCTTTCATTAGTAGAGGGAGGGGTCGAGTGGGACCATAGCCACTGGAATAAAAAACAGACCTTAGCATCTGCATCGGCAGATATCTGAAAGCTCCCGACCGAGTTCTGTGTTTCTTGATTTGCCCTGCCACAGGACTCGGGCCGCACATTACAGGACATGTGCATCTAGAAAAGCGATAACGATTCGCGATACATGCGTGGGGAAGTATAGGAACATATACCACTCTAGGTAGTGTGTCCTAGACTTGGGGGCATCGTTCAACAGGTAGCATAATCCCTAGTTGGACTAGGTGGCATAAACCCTGAATCCGAGAAGCGTTCAACAGATAGCATAAACTCTAGTTGAATCTAGAAAGCACTTGATAGAAAACCCTAGATCAGATCTAGGTAATAAATAATAAATGTATGCCTGAAGGCAATGGAAACTACAGGGATCGGGATCACGTTATCGTTACTAGTTGGGACACTAGTTAGGTGGTGCAGAGATGTAGAAATCAGTATAACAAGGAAATAGCGAAGCGGCGAAAGTATTAGAGCATATCCAGTTTATCTTATCTTAGCATATCTTGTGATTATCTTGTCTAATCTAGCTAACCCTATCATCACGGTGTTATCTTGTATTCAGTTAATTCATGTCGTTTTGTTTTTCCATGTTCACATGCTAGAAGTTACTGAAATTACTCAGGCTTTATGTCTGACTCTGTTTTTCTTTCGTCTTCTTTTCTTCCATTTCCCCCTCCCCCCCCCCCAAGGTAGTAAAGAAGGGAATAGTATAGCTCAGGTTAAGTCAGATTGTCACTCTTTCCTAGCTTGAAGATTTGTCGAAGTTTTGTTTGGATTCTCTTTTCAGATGCTATGGTTGGCTCTTGCTACATTGGGGAATATAAATGTTGTTTTATGCTTCTTTATTTTGTAAGACAGATGATACTCTGATATTATAAAGAAATCGTTGTACAAACTATTTTATCAATAAAGCAAAGTTTTATTTTCCGCTGTTGTAATTTCTGTCTGTCTTGTAATTTATCTGCATCTTTTACCCTAAATGCTCCACAGAACTTAGTTCATTCCCTTTGTGAGTGACACTAATGGATGTGGGGTGTTACAAAATGACACACGATAGTTACTGAATTGTATCGACTGTTCTGATTCAGATACGGTTACAAGCAGGTTGGAAAATAGCTTGATGCTGAAAGAATATTTGAAATATTAATGCAAACACTTGTATACTTACCCAAAGCTGAAAGCAAAATGGTCCAGGCAAAACTAATTAATTGTAACTTCAACAAGGATTTATATAAACAAAGTTTACAAACAAACTATGTATCAATTAAATTTGCTTCCAAACAATTTTTGTTAATGTGGTCTTATGTTTACGAACAAAGTTTATCAACTGATAAATTATTAATGATAATTTCTGTTTAAACAAGCAAAAAAAATCTACGTTTTGACAAACAGTAGAGTGTATACGTGTGCATACAAACAAAGGAGATGAATTTCTACATGAAGTGTTAGCTCACTGTAGGTACAATTTTTTTTGCACTTGTATAGAACCATATTCCAAATAAACTTAGTCAATCGGTGACAACAATGATCTTTAATTGTTGTAATAATGCATAGAATCTCTTATTTTGTTATGAACACTTCTAATTTTATGCAATTCACTGACAACATCTCTCTTCTCCATTCGATTTTCAAGCGGATGTTTTGAGCATGAAATGCCAAATCCAATTATAGAAACGAGGCATTCTTCATTTACTCTACTTTCAGAAACTTGTACACTATCAACCAATTAAGAGTCAACAATATTCAATAAAACTAGGTTAATAAAACTAATAGGATTACATCGAACTATAACCAAATTAGGCTAACAAAACTAGTAGGATTGAAGTTGAAATCAAGAAAATCAAACATAAATAATTTAGGGTTCGTCGCTTACATCGTTTTGGGCAAATAATTTAGGGTTTGTCGCTGCACTTCAAATCCTCAAGACAACTTCTGCAGAACTCGATAAACCGACCAACAACTTCGAGTTTGGGACAACGTCAACAAAGTTGAGCTTCAAGGGGAGTTTATTTCTGACTATTCTCACGAATTTCGAATAGTTTCATTCTCCTTTGGTTTGTTGCTGCCCTAGGATGTTGTTCCCCTCCCCTATGCCTTACACCGGCTATGTAACGACCATAGAATTAGTAATTTAGACGAGGTGTTTGGTGGATGGTTATCAATTTATTGATTTGGGAAGAGGAGGGGAGGTAGATAGATTTTTGGGTTTATTTTGTTTTGGCGCTAGTAAACGAAAATGAATAAAAATTGGAGGGCACAGTAAGTGGGAATGGGTAAATAATTATTGAAATCTAAAACGTGACTAATTCAGTTGGATCAACGAAACAGCCGCATATAGCATTCAAACGCCGCTATATAATATAACTAAAAACACAATTTCTTGTAGTGAGGCAGTCCTAGAAGAAGCCCGCCATTCTAAGATGACCATACATCCAGGCGATGACAAGATGTATAGAGACATGAAGAGGGTTTTCTTTTGGGCTGGGATGAAGAGGGCATGACCGAATTTGTTTCTCAAGGTTTAGTTTGCCAACAAGTCAAGGCTGAGCAAAAGAAGCCCGGTGAATTACTTCATCCATTGGAGGTCCCATAGTGGAAATGGGAGAGCGTCTTTATGGATCTCATGGATGGTCTGCCTAGATCGAAGAAAGGTAATATCAGTATTTGGGTGATAGTGGACAGACTCACTAAGAGTGCTCACTTTATTCCAGTTAAAAGTAAAAGGACGACACCATGGTTGGCAACAATTTATGTTCGTGAGATAGTTCATCTCCACGGAGTTCCTTCCAACATCGTGAGCGATCGTGACCCCATCTTTACCAGTGAATTTTGGAGGAGTTTGCAAGAAGCATTGGGTACACAGTTGTGTTTGAGCACCGCTTATCATCCTCAAACCGATGGCCAAACAGAGAGGATGAACAGAATTCTAGAAGATCTTCTGAGGCAGTGTATCCTAGACTTCGGAGGGACTTGGGAAGAGCATCTTCCTTTATAGAGTTTGCCTATAATAATAGCTATCAAGCCAGCATCGGTATGGCACCCTTCGAAGCATTGTACGGGAGACCCTGTAGGTCTCCAACTTGTTTGTGGGAATCTATAGAAAGATTGTTACTTGGGCCTGATATGGTTAGGGAGACGTCTGAGAAGATTGACCGTATTCGACGGCGAATGAAAACAGCTCAAGATAGGCAGAAGTCCTATGCAGATAAGAGGAGAACCGACATCGAGTTTGAAGTGGGAGGCTTAGTTTTCATCAAAGTATCACCTCCGAGAAATGTGGTTCGCTTCGGTTCAGTAGGGAAGTTAGCACCTAGGTTTGTGGGACCCTTTCCCATAACCGAGAGAATTGGCCAAATGGCTTATAAAGTCAAACTCCTAGAGAATTTGTCCGGTGTTCATAATGTTTTTCATGTTTCTCATCTGCGGAAGTGCCTGCATGACACCGCAGAAGTCGTTGAGCCGAGTATGTTAGAAGAAGTGGAGTTGGAATGGGAGACGACAGTCAGACGAGTCCCTACCCGTATTCTTGGATCAGAAGTTAAGAAGCTGTGCAACAAAGAAATCGAGTCGGTAAAGGTTCAATGGGGAGACAACCCAGAAGACGCAACTTGGGAAACCGAAGATAGAATTCATGCTTCGTACCCTTTCCTTTTTGAGGGAATGTTCTTAACTCCTTTTTCAAATCTTTATCTGTGCCTGTTTTTGCCAATCGAGCATATCTTATCCCTAGTGTTTTCGACCTTTAGATAGGAGTCCTATGGATGAAAACATGTGTTTGAAACATGTTATGTTTGTTGGATGCTAGTGGATGCAAGTGTTTGCTAGTGGTTGCCTATGGACGCATACACACACACATTAGACACTAGATCGGCTCAATCACTCTCTCATATTGCATATGGATGCGTGTACATTTTCTTTTCTTTTATGGATGAAAATGGATGAGTTAGCATATGGATGTTGCACTTGGATGAATGGACGTGCACACATGTAGAACTTACATGTTATAATAGGATTATTTGCCTACATATTGGATTCATGGCACTAATCATACATCGCATTAAGGAGGTCAACTAGATCAGTAGACCACCTGATTTTCGCATTAATTTGGGACATATACACACACCTCTGCATATACTCATATAAGCATTAAAAATCTTGTAAGGACAATAGATGCTTATGGATGATGGATGAGTAGATGGATGATGGATGGTAGGATACGTTCTGGTTAACTTGAAGATTTCGGGGACGAAATCCTTTAAGGAGAGGAGAATGTAACACCCCGTAATTTTAAAATTAACAAAGTAAAGAATACTTAATTTTTAGAAGAAGAATTAACGGAAACGGACCGCACCATTGCGTTCGTCTTGGAATTCTGCTTGGGATAGAGTTCGGGTTTGCGTAAATTGGATATCGTATGAAGAAGTTATAAGCCTTAGAAGTTTGTATACGCATAAGAAAGAACATATATATATAAATATATATATAGTAATTCCAGAACCTTCAAAACAGTTCAAAAATAAAAATCCAACCAAAGCGGGCCAAGCGGGAAAATTCCCGCTCGTGGTTGTCGACCACCCTCAAGGGGTGTCGACCCCCTATAGGTGTGTCGACCCCCCTCCCCCCCCCCCCCCGGGCAGATCTGGGCAGAATTCGTTTTATGTACCTGGACTGATTCTGGGTCTTATTCATTGGTTCTAGGCTATAAATATGGTCGCCTATTCTGCTATTTTTTTCATTGGAGATCATGGGAGCCATATGCTGTCGGGTTGCAAAGTGAAACAGAATCAAGTCCTATAACAACGGTTTAGCTAATCAAATTCAGAATTCAAATCTATTCTCTCTCAATTCTCTAAACCTAACCTGTGAGTTTCTAGTCACTTTAAGGTTTAAATAAATGACAGTGAATCGTGAAAGACAATGAATTGGATATGTTGTAAAGTATGAATCTATGCCAATATTAAATCTTAAACTACATAGAATTGAAATACTTATGGTTATTCTATGATGTTGCCTATGTAGATATTGATAGATCTATTTATCTAGATCTGAAATAATTGTGGTTATTCTATGATGTTGCCTATGTAGATCTTGACTTGTAATTATATTATGGAAAAAGGTGAATATGTTAATTTGGAAAAGTTATGACATTGATTGGATCTGGTTCTTTATGTAAATCACCTTACACCTGTCATATTGAGATAAATTTGGTTATGTTATATGATGTGCACGCAAAATTGAACATTTATATTCACATATTTATTCTTGTTAAATAAATAAATGAACATTTTTGGGTGTTTTATAAGATCAAACCATATTTTAAATATTTTCAAAATCATCACTCATTTTGGGAAAAAATGATCACTTATGCATGTTTTATTTTGTGATTGCATTTACTTGTTCTTTGTTATTGTCTCTAATAGGAATTTTGGTGAACAAATAATGCATACACATGAAGATTTGGAGCACAAATGCATGCATATAAAGGAATGAAGAGGAAATAATTCTCATACATGATCATGGAGGACCCCACCTCTCAAATTAACCTCTTTCTCTTAAAGCTTCTTATTAAAGACTAATTGAATGAGACAAAAGGCCTCATGCATCCTACATGACTCATTAGTGGCTAAGAGAGGATTAGAAGCTTCATGAAGGGCCATTTTGGGGATTTCCCATTATGAGTGATTAGGGTTTTAGGGTTTGTGATCTTGTATATATACCCCCTTCATGTTCATTTATCCATCCCTTTCTTGGATCTTCTCTTTTATCCTTTAGTAGTTTAGTTTAGATCATAGCTCTCTTTTATTTTAATGGCTACTTATCCATTTTCTTTATGTAACTTCTTTGCTTTAATGTAATTTAATTTCTATGCTCTTTACATTCATGTTCATAGCTTAGATTTACTTTCATGCTCATAGCTTAGATTTACTTTATGTTCTTAGCTTAGTTCTCTTCTTGTTTTACTTAGTTTTTCTTTCATTTTGCTTAATCTTCTAATGTTGAAACTTACATGTGTTGATATTACAACACATATGAGTGGCTAATCCCTTGATTTAGGGGTAATGATGCTCTCTAACTTTGTGTAAGTTCAACATGTGTATGATTTGTGATCTTTAATATGTGCTTCATGTTAGTGAATATTGATGTAAGTTTATACATATGGGTTTGATAGGTTATGTTGCATTTGCAAATGATCTATACTTATTCAATATAAACACAAGTTACATCAATATTTGCTAAGTGATTATTGATTTTGAAATGAAAGTATGAACAAAATTTGATGGTCTATAGTTCTAGCCAATAGTTCATAGACCATACTTAGAATAGTTTTGCTTTAGTTTCATTTTCATGAGAATCATAAGTGGTTTAAATATTGCATTTATATCACTTATTGAGATCATACATTGTATGTTTGGTAACTTACATAAAGGTGAGGGTGGATTTACCTCTAAATTACTCTCTAATTTCATATTTAGCTCTCAACATAGTTTCTAGTTTCATAGTTTTTATTAGAACAATTCAAAGTTTGGTTTAATTCGATTGAATAAAATTGAAATCACTTCTTTCCCTGTGGATCGACTCGCACTCACTACGTATTACAATAGTACGCCGTGCACTTGCGGTTATTTCAATATTCGTGCGACGGTTGTCTAATTTAATAGAAATTCCGTTGTAGCGAACATTATAAAATTGGACATGTGAATTTATCCTTAGATCTTAACATGCTATTGTGTCACCCTTACTAAGCTAGATTTGGATTGCTGGATATTTAAATGATTAGTCTAGATCTCATTTTTTTGTTCTCTTTGACATCATAGAAATTATCACAAGTTCATATGACAAACTTATGACTATGTTAATCTATGTTATGCCAAAACATATTCAATGATCACTTGTGTTACATCTCTATTAGCTTTCCTTTTCATTGCTTATGGCTAGGCTAATTATTTAGCCTAGGCATGCCGTCAATTTTGTGAGGACATTAGTTAAAAACGGGGGAAAAAGTAAATATTGGCATAATTGGGAACTAAACATTTTTGGACTAGTAATTCAAATTGTTGATAGAATGGGCAATAACACCCAAAAAGGTAAGATTAATTAAGTGGTAAACTAATTAATAAATGGAATTTTTAGCAACTATAATCAGGAATTATAATAACACTTATGACACGAGGTTAGGTTACATTAGTGGCGAAAGTCTGCCCGGACCCGACTGGCATATCCAGCAGCCACTAATGTTGAACCTAATGCGTGAGGTCTAAGTGTGTAAATACGACTCGGGCCAAGACATGAGGTTAGGCCCAACTGTGGAATAAGACTACCCGAACCCGACCAGCATATCCAGCATCCACACGTTGTAGGCCTAATGTGGGAGGTCTAGCCCAGTATAACCATAATTGGGCATGGTAATAAGAAAGGACTACTTAACCTAATTTAATCCATAAGAACTATATGATTATGAAAATAAGTTAGGGATAAGTAAAATGGATTGGATAGTGGGTGGGTTAAGTATAACTAAAAGGGGTGGGTAATATTTATATATATAGGTCCACAAACTTATCCCGGTAAAGTTATGTAATTAAAGATCACCCTTTTAGGGTAAGCATAACTGGTATAGGGCTATGTAATTAAAGATCACCCTTTAGGGTATACATAGTCGGTGGAAAACCTAGTGGGGATACAAGACAAAAAGGGAGAGCTTGTATCATATTGTGTGGGACCCATTTCAGTTAGTAACCCGTATTCGGTATCAGAGTAAGGAACTCCGTACTAGGCGGAGAAGGGGGCATGCTTGCTGATTGATTACAAGAGATCCAAAACGTGACGGGTGGTGTAGACGGCGCAAACCGACTTGGGACATGAGCGTGCATGGTCCGGGTAGAGGGGGACAAGACGGCTGTGACACCAGTAGATATGATTGTGCTCCTCTTGGGTTGCCATTTTAGGGAAGTGATACCCCCTACTATGGGACCAGCACAGGGTATCTACAGAGTAGGGAGCCAATCAATTAGAGTAGTGGTTAGGGTACACTGGGATGTATGCCCTAAGTCTACCAACTTATATTGGAAGGGATCATCTCATTTTAAATTATACTAGTAATAGTGCAGAGTAGTTATTAGTGAAGAATGTGTACACCTTACCTTATATGCCTTGTCACACCTGCCATTTGTATAGTGATCTCTCTTATCCACTTTATGCCTGTCATGATTACCTTTATTTATTTACTGGCTAAAAGTTACTAGACTCGCCAGACTTTATGTCTAACCCCTTTTGTTTTTCCTTCTCTCTTCCGTTTCACCCCTAGGTTCTCAAGGAGGAAACACTTAGGCTTGACCGTGATTTTGCTTGATTGCTGAAGCTGCTGATATGTATGGATCAAGCTCCAATTTTCGTTGCAATGGCTACATTTTGTTATTGGGGAATTTTCTTTCTTTTATATACTCTGATATTTCTGAAGTACCAAGACAGTGGTTTTTATGTTGTAATGGGTTTTTATGTTTCAGACAAATGATGCTTTGGACCACAGTATTTTGATGATTAATAAAGTTGTTTATTTCCGCTACAAATTTTTTTATATCTGTCTTGTAATATTCTGTGTCTGTTTACCTAAATGCTTCACAAAACTTAATGCATTCCCTTTGTGAGTGACATTAACAGACGTGGGGGGTCATACATACTACACCCTATGACAGTGTTTTGAATAAATGACCAAAGCTAATCCGGGAAGTGTTGGGCATGTAGTAGTGGAAGAGTATGGTGTGTTTGAAAGAGCATTTTGGGCATTCGTACCTTGCATTGAAGGATTTGTACATTGTCAACCTTTGCTTTGCATCGACGACACACATTTATATGGTAAATACAAAGGAACGTTACTAGTTGCAACTGCAGTAGAAGCGAATGATCAACTATACCCTTTGGACTATGGGATTGCTGAGGCAGAATCAAGCGATGGCCGAGGTTAGTTTTTTGCTTGTATGCGAACATTCATTCATAGTGTTAACAATCGACATATCACTTTCATTTCTGATAGAATGAAAGGAATACCAATAGCCTTGGAGACTCATTGGAGGTACCCTCACAAGCATAGATTCTGCGGAAGACACTTAAAAGCCAATTTTCAAGTTGCTGGATTTAAAGATGAAAGGTTGGTAGGTTTATTTTATGCGGCTGCATGTGCATTGGAGGTGGCTGAATATCAAAAGATTCGTGATGAAATTAAAATAAACAATCTTGATGCACATAATTGGATTGAGCGTAGCATGCGGGGAAAGGAGGAGAGTTTGGATTGTGTAAGGATGATGCTGGAAGATTTCATGTCATGACAACAAATGCTTCTGAAAGCTTTAACGGTGAACTTAGAGGTGAATGATCATTGCTCATAAAAGCTTTAGTTGCTCACACGTTTTTTTAGTCGGTATATTATATTTGTAAGTGAAGAGAGTTTGGTATGTCATCGACGGCTAAGTTAACCCCAAAATGGGAGGCATAGATACTTGAAAGGGCAAGTGAAGCAAGAAGTTGCATTGTCCGATATAGTGGAAGCGAGCAGGAAGTGGTTCACTATTTTGGCAATGAGTATAGGGTACTAATCAATGGAAACACATGTTATTGTACGTGCAACATCAAATTACTGCAACAACTTCCATGTGAACATGTAATGGCGGCTTTTTCAAATATAGCCAATGGTGCTAATAGATTTCATCATGATTTTGCTTCAGAGTGTTATTCGGTTAAGAATTACTTTGCAGCTTACATACCGTAGTTTCATCCTGTTTCAAATAAACGTTACTGGAGTGCATTCGAAGGACGGGTGGTTTTGCCGCCAACAGCGTGTAGAGCACCTGGGAGACCTAGATCAATAAAAATTTAAGGGACCATGGATGAAATGTGTGCTCCGAAAACGAATAGATGTATTAAGTGCGGAGTAATAGGTCATAAAAGGAGTCGATGTAATTCAGTAAATAAGATTTTAGTATTAGTATTTTAGTCGCTGTAATGCAGTAAATGCTTGTAGAAGAATTGCTTCATTCGTACATGGGCACGATATAGAGAGCATTCTACTCTTTGTTTGCCTATAGGCGCATTTTAGCAATGCACCTATTGGCAAATAAAGAGTAGAATGCTATCTGTATTCCTCGAGGCGCATTCCTGAAATACGCCTATTGGCAAACAGAGAGCAGAATGCTCTCTTTATTGCGCCTAGGGCGCATTTTAGGAATGTACCAGTGATAGCATGCAAATGGCGCATTCTTTAAATGCGCCCAAGCACAATAAAGAGAGCATTTTGCTCTCTATTCGACCATTCAACGTAAACCACTACACCAAAAAAGCATTTTTGCCATGGTTCTGGACCGTGGAAAATTGGTTTTGCCACGGTTTAGGGCCGTGGCAAAATTTCCTGTTGCTGAATTTTAGCCACGGTCGTAGTTCGTGGCTGATTCTATAAAAAGCCGTGGCTAAATTTCATGTAGCCACGGTCGGTATCATTTGGAAAATGTTATTAAACAATGGCCGTGGTAAATTTTATTTCAGCCACGTTTTTTGACCGTCATTAGGTTGTTTTTTGCCACGGATTTTACCCATGGCTAATTTACTATTTTTATATAAAAAATACAGCATCAATGCATGTCATTCAACCACACAAACTCTGAAATGATCACTGCAATATTAGAAAACAAAGTTTGACAGTAAATATTAAACATTCACCAACAAAACATAGATATAGCAATACATATTACACACAAAGTTGAACAATATATAATGCATGTTACACAAGTTCAACAATACATACTAATAATTCAAGCTAAACTAGAATATACCACAGTTATGAAGGAGATTTTATATTTGATTGTATCCAAGCTTGAGAAGTTGTAGGCTCGAACAGCTGTCAACAACATTCTACGTTCAAACCCACTAGCCAAGTTCCTGCATAGACATAAGTATAAATGTGTAATACACCAAAAAAATATGGCAGTACAACTAGATTTCAAAAAGAAATAAGCCAAAAATAAACGCTCGCAAAAAAACTACCACAAAACCTTCTCACTGTAAGATAAACTAGCCAAATAACTAATATATACAGTTTCATACTCAAGACTTATTACTTAAAGAAGCTAAATAATAGGCAGCTTAGCGCCTTCTTAAATTTTATAGTCTACCTTTTTATTCTTTAGCCATACAAATTTCCTTAATTTTAACATTGTCTCTTTAGTTAAGCAAAAAACATTCAAATTGCATTTGAAAAAAATCCAAAAATTAAACCATTTGGATAACATAAAAGATTTATGCAAGTTCCATGCGGTAATGGATAAACTGGCAAGAAAAAAATGAGACAACGAAGGACTCGCTTTGCTATGCTACACCAATGAGATCAGTAAACTGACGCTGTCGAAAATGTTATTTTACTAGGCTATGTGCTCCTACATGTAACAGGAACCATGCATGCTTCTGCTTATAGGAGTAGAGATACTGTCTTGTTCAATTCAAACACTTCCAAGCACTTGTTCATAGCTCAAATAAAAACAAACAACTGAAGCAATTTTTTTCTTTATTAATGTTAGTTTCGTAGCAGACTACAACAAAGTTCATAAATAATTTTTTTTTCCAGATCTATTGATTATTCACATGTATCATGAATTGTCCCGGAACTTCTTCTCGAAACAGAGGATCTAAATGATTTTGGGCTTACAGAAAGGTTCTACATCAACATTACTTCAATACCATTGTTACTTCTACGTATTTCAGTTTATATATAGTATATATCATAGCGCAACATACATCATATCATAGCACTGTTGGTGAGATAAACAGATAAATGAAGTACTATTGCCTAAAACTGAAAGTGTACCAGTAGGTTGAAATTACCAAGTATAATAATAGTACATACCTACTTTTGCTTTTAAAGATATCGAATAAAGTTCTTTGGATGACACACAAAACCACCGATTCCAACTTCACCGAAGGTCGTAGCTTGAGGATGATTTTGACTGGTTGTCTTCTCTTCTAGCAGCAGTATGTTGTCCACAAACAATTTCTCATGTGTTGGAGGTACGGGTTTTCCATGTATAATGCCTATCGCAAATCTCTACAAATAGTTGCGGTTGCAATGATCTGTAGTTCAAAATTTAGGATTTCACATTTTTGATTGCTCGAATTGGACGAATTCACCGGATTAGCAATGTCATAATTCACCACTCTCCCAACACTTCCTCGAGGTGTACCATTTCCTCCTTCGTTTGAACAATTGCTTGGTATACAATTTCTTGACTTATGTATCCCTTGAACATATCAACCAACGTCTTTAATGTACCCTCCATATTGTCCATCCTGAATTTTAAGTCTTGCGAGTCTCCATGAGACCGTTTGACTTGTTTACGTGCTATAGTAGAAGCCTTAACTTGGGTCCGTGATATGTTGGCTCCAATACTTCGAGTCAGACCTTTTTTATCCTTGCCAAAAACTTGGGATAAGATATCCTTATCCAGTGGTAAAACTTCTTCATCACTATCATTTATTGATTCCTTTATTTTTGCAATTTTATCCTGGAAAATGATAATATTTGAGATATTATGTAATATGGAAAATTTATTGAATATATGAATTATTATTGATTTAACTTACGAAGTACACCGAAGCCGTATCGGATACGGTACCATCCTTTTTTGTATGAGTTTTCTCCCATACTTAACGTCGTGTGATTTCCTTTGCTTGATTTGCATTGGCCTGAAAAAAAATGCAGATAAAAGTCTAATTTCACGTGAATTGTTATGTCTGCAAGTAGGCAAACAAATGCATAGTAACTGTGAAAATTAATTTGCAGTTTCCAATGTGTTCACAATGCATACTGAGTTTTCGCAAGCTAAGTGCAAACTCAGTTTTTTTTGCAAACTGAGTGCAAATTCAATCATTTGCATTGCAAACATTACGAGTTTCCATTGAAAAATGAGTTTGCACTCAGCTTGAAATACAAGCACAGTACAAACTCCAACAAAAAATAAAATATATAGTATATATTGTGCAGCATAATAGAACTATATCATACTCGATATACTGGTCAAGCAATCATACTGGATGAGTTTTCTTTCTTTTTAATAGTATCAATATACTACCTTATATTTGTGTATATCTGCATATGAATGACCATTTAGACATCCGACTGAATAACATGCTGGTTTACTCATTAAATTTGTGTATATCTGCATATAAATGTTCCAATCTAGGAAGTGTTTTGTATGAACTAAAACTGGTTTTGATATGTAGACAAACATATAACCAATTCTATAACCATCAACAAAGCAATTAACAAAATTCTTTTTAGCAGATTTAGCCTAAAGGCACTAAGCATTCAGTTCACAAGAGGGTTGTTTGTATGGTTTGTAATGCTTCTAAAAGGAATCTTGTTCTCATTAGGAGGTGGGGAAGCTCCATTACATTGATGCCTAAATGGTCATTCATATGTCTTACTCTAATTTAATATAGCCGGACATTTTATAAGTTTGTCCTAAAGAAGACTATTTCTTCACTTCCATGCAAATTGCTTTTGAATTGAAAGTTTTATATATGTTGATTGAATCAAGGGCGCATAATTCTTTGCTCGATTTTTCAGGAAGAAGACTGATTCTTCCTTTCCCTGTCTACTGCAAAATCAACTTCTATCAACTTTTTTTCTATACAAATATCTAACTTTGCTATAGGGCAGTACCAATGACACTCAAAACAAACATATGAAAGGGTCAATCGTTTTTTTTAGAAAATATTTTCACTAAATAAGTACCCATGAAATTTTTGTCCTCATGAAATAAATATAATGATAGTGTTGTGCCTTTTTTCCAGCTAAACTTCAATGTACTTTTATGTTTACGGTTAAACTCTAATAAAGAATTAATGAAGATTTTTACAAACAATTGAGGATGAAAATTCGAAGGAAAAATAACTATGGTAATTCCAAAGAAAAGAGCGTTGCTATAATAGTTTTCGATTAGAAAAACAATCAGGTATTGTTAATTTAATCTTTTTGGATTTCACATTAGGGTTTACATATTATGCTGGATATAATGATTTCTTTGCTAAGCTACAAAATGTCATTTTCAGTATATAATTTCGATGGCATGTTGCTGAATTGAAATAGATTTATTAGAAGAAAAAAACTAATTTCCAAAACAATTTTCGCTTAGACATCGGAGAATGATTGTGGAAAAGAAATAAATAAAGAGAAGACGTGACATGAATACGTAAACAACGATATCTTTAATGATCAAATTCAATATGACAGGCTATATGAAAATGAAAAGGAAAAGTATCTTGTGTCTTTAATGATCAAATTCAATATGACAATTTAGCAAAAGACTAACCACAACAAGCAAAAACCAATGTGACAGGCAATATGAAATGAAAAGGAAACCCTTATAAACTCAACACCAAACTGTGACCAGAGAAGGCCAGCAGACCTACACAAACCCAACACCATAAAAGAAAAGCCACCAAGGGAACAAGCACGATAGAGGCGACCAAAAACAAAACACGTAGATCTAAACTAACACTACAATGTTGAAGCGTAACCAACTCAAGGCGATAACACCCAACACATTAACATCATACTACCGAAAAGAAAAGTTCAACCAAACCATATATTACCAAACCGATAAACAGAAGAACTAACATTTTATAAGTGAAGAAATACAAGTAGTCATCATTAAATCATGCATTACATAAGTTAATTGAGATTACTACTGTTGCGAAAAAGATGAAACAAACATACCATTTCATGTTCTACTACAGTGTGGCTTGTGCATCCAGTATGATGACCATAGTTGTACAACGATATGTTTCTTTTTCCTATACCTCTTCTTTTGCTTGCACCAGGTTTTGCTTCATTTTTCAAAAATCCCTCCCAATCTTCTTGTCAAACGCAAGGTGGACAATTTTTCAAATGATCTTTGTCAGTATCGAATTTGTCATAATATTTCACCCTCAACTCACTGTAACACCCCGAATTTTTGTTAATACTAAAATTCACTAATCGCAGAATAAATAATCTCAGACGTGGGAATTGGGGGTAACGGGCTGCGTCATTGCGTTCGTCTCGGAAAAATACGCGAAATAGAGTCCGAAATTTTGTAAATTGGAGTCCGTATGGCCCAGTTATGGCCCAATGAAGTTTGCAGAAAATTCAAAGTTAAAAACAGATTTAAAATTCAGTTCTAAAACAAGTTTGGAGCCAAAAGCGGAAAGGGCGGGAAAGTTCCCGCCTAGCCCCGTGTCGACAGGCATGTCGACAGGGGTGTCGACAGGCATGTCGACAGGGGCGTCGACAGCCCTGTCGACAGGGGCATCGACAGCCCTGTCGACAGGGGTGTCGACACAGGGTGTCGGCCCTGTTGATCTGGGTGCACCAGATCTGGTTTTTGGGTTAGTCTTGGGCTGTGTTCTAGAGGGTTCCGAAATCTAAGGGTCCTAATCTAATCTAGGGTTAATCTAAGGGCCTAAAACACTCACCTAATCTATAAATACACCCTAAACCTACCCTAATCCATACTAAAAATAGAATTGAGGGCTACATGCCGCCAAATTAAATCCTAGAAGGAGCCTCCACTAATTTATGAAGAGGGTTGCAAGCTAATCACTCTCTAATCAACCTCTAATCCATTCTAAGCATCTTAATCTTCTTCATTTGGAGTGCAAATTTGCTAGTTGTGAGTTTCTATCACTTTGATGATCAATTGCTAAATTAAGTAGATGAGATATGATGAGATCTATGGTTTTGCATGAGGATTAATGGGTTTTCAAGTCATATGATATGATGTGAATATGCTAATCTATGTTTAATATTAATCATATGTTTATGCAAGTTGAATATGTGAGTTTATGCAAGTTGGATATGTGGGTTTATGCAAGTTAAGTATGTGGGTTTATGCAAGTTAAGTGGTGAGTTTATGCATAATAAGTAATTGATTCTATGCATGCTAAGTATGTGGTTTTATGCATGCTAAGTGTTTGGTATTATGCATAAATCATGACATGCAAGTTTACCCTTTTAAATGTGATGCATACATATGCAAGATGACACCTTTATATGCTATGTATATATATATATATATATATATATATATATATATATATATATATATATGCATGTTTACCCTCCTTTAAGATGCAAGTCATGTGTATGCAAGTTATGTGTATGCTTATATGCAAGTTCAACATGTTATGCAAGTTATGTGTATGCTTATATGCAAGTTCAACATGTTATGCAAGTTATGTGTATGCTTATATGCAAGTTCAACATGTTATGCAAGTTATGTGTATGATGTTATGTAAGTTATGTGCATGTTGTTATGCAAGTTCATATGCAAGTTATGTGTATTATGTTATGCAAGTTATGTGCATGATGTTATGCAAGTTATGTGTATGTTGATATGCAAGTTATGTTTATGATATTATGCAAGTTATGTGTATGATGTTATGCAAGTTAACATGTAACATGTTGTGCAAGTTCACACCTTTAAGACACATGCAAGTTCACCTTTGTATAACCTATGAACACTTATACAAGTTGCCTTTATACATGACATATGTATGTTCATGCAAGTTGGGTTATTTAGTAATGCTAGTTGGGTTAATATCATGATGTAAGTGGACACCTTTTAACCCATGTTAATGCTAATGTATGCTAAGTGAAACCCATGTTAATTGTGAAAGAATCTTCTCTTGGAAATATGTCGTGTTAGCATAAGTACGTGGGAAACGATGGGGTTAATAGACATGTTAATGAAATGGTGTGAAATGGTTATGATTAAGCATACCATAAAATGAATAAGCATAAGTGGGAATTTACCTATTGAGTTAGGTCTACCCCCATGGGAATTTACCTATTGAGTTAGGTCTACCCATGTTATGGAATTGGGAATTTACCTATTTAGTTAGGTCTACCCATATTCTTAAAAATGTGTAATTAATTAGGGATAATTAATATAAATATGAGGGTGATTACTTAGGTGTAATTAATCGACTAAGACACGAGGTTGGACTCATTTGTAGTGTAAAACTGCCCGGACCCTACCGGCTTAACCAGTTGCTACAAATGTTAGCCCAATGTGGGAGGTCTTAGGCACAAATTAAATACGTGATTAAAGTAAAGACACGAGGTTAGACTCTGTTATGACGTAAAACTGCCCGGACCCTACCGGCTTAACCAGTTGTCATAAAAGCCAGTCTAATGTGGGAGGTCTTTATGGGAGATCACGGTCTTAATTAATGAAGAAACACTTAACCATATTAACATGTAGTGGGACATGAGGGGTTAAGTGGGTGCCTTGGGTGGCATGAGGAAACTAGTGGGTTGCCTTATGTGGCAATAGAAAATACGATTAGAATACTTAACCAAAGTGGAACATGTAATTAAAACATGGTTAAAGGGTTAAGTAAGTGCTTTTGGGTGGCATGTGGAAATCTAGTGGGTGCCTTGAATGGCAATTAAAATATGATTAATGACTTAACCAAAATTTATAACATGTAAGTGGACATGGTTAAAGGGTTAAGTGGGATTCACTAGAAATAACAAGCTTAGGTGGTAGCTTGTGGGGGCCCATTTCAACCAATATCCCAAACGTATCTTAGTGGGCTCGACTCTAGTCGAGTGACGGGACACGCATATTGGGCTTGACTATAAGAGGCCAAAACGGGTTAGCGGTGGCAACGCAGGACCAACGGGTTTCATATGCGTGTGTGTGCCCGGGCTGGTTGGTAAGTCGTTGTTGCATCGTGTAGGTATAAAGCCGTGCACCGTTGATATTATCAGGTTGCCACTTTGGGGAATGATACACCCCATCGTGGGACCAGCACGGGTATCTACGTAAGGGAGCCGATCGCTTGGGGAGTAGTGAGTACACCTATGTAGTCAGATAGGGGTACACGAAACTACTAAATTACTAAGTACACTTAGGGGGATCAACCTTTAAGTAGGAATGACTGGTGTGGTGCAGTGTAGTAATTATCCTTGGGTGGGTGGATGCGTCTTTACGGTTATCTTAGTTTATCCTAAGTCTGCCAAGCTGCTTAGTGTAGCCATTCATCCCCAGACGTTACCGTATATCAAGCTTATGTCTTCTCTGGTTACTTTAATGATTGTATTGTTAAAGTTATAGGACTCGCTCAGACTTATGTCTGACCCCGTTGTTTTTATCTTTTTCCCAACCCTCAGGTTATCAGAGTGGGCCCAGTACGAGTGGGCTTTGATCAGGCTGCTTTATTCTCTTTTGGAGCTTGGACCATAGGTGTAGAGCTCAGCTTACCCTTTCTTTTATGGCTATCAGTTCATGTAATGGGATTATGTACTTTTATTTATCAGGATGGATATTTTGTACTTGACTCTTATTATGGTTTTGTGATGTAACCAAACATGTTTTACTTTCCGCTGCAATGAAAAGAAATGATGTTTTAAAATTTTCAAGTATTACTTATATCTGTCTTGTTGTAATTTTTCTGTTCTATATTCACTTAAAATACTCCACCGACGTTATGGCATTCCCTTAGCGAGTGACCATAGCGGGTGTGGGGTGTTACACGTGGTATCAGAGCTTAAGGTTACCGGAACAGATAAAACTTTTAGAAAATTATTTTCTAAGAATATTTTTGAAAGGAGTATTTTCAAAAACATGTCTTTAAAGAGAAAAGTTTTTGAAAGAAAAGCATAATCCCCGATAGCCATATCTTTATCTTTCGAATTCTCCGTTTTGAATCTTTCCTTTTTCGTCTCAGCATGGCTGAAGATCTTTATCTTCCAGACGGTGTAGCGGTACCAGTATGGTATAGGAGGTTGTTAGAGGCTAGGGCCGCCGCTGCAGGTCCAGCAAATGTTCCTCCTCCACCGGTTGCACTCGTTCCTCCTCGCACGGATACTTTTGCTAAAACCTGTAAGAAGTTTAAGGCTATGGGAGGGAAACCTTTTGTGGGAGCTAGGGATTGGCTTAATGAGACGGAAGAGTTGATGGAAATCTTGGAAGTGGAAGAGGGAAAGAAAGTCAAGTTAGCCGCTTGGTTAATGGAAGGAGAGGCCTCGTTCTGGTGGGAGGTCACTAATGAGGAACGCCCTGTTGACTCTTGGGTGGATTTCAGGCAAAGGTTTGAGGCAAAGTTTCTCTCAAAAGCGGAAGAAAATATGCACGTGGAAAGGTTCTTGAATTTAAAGCAAGGGAACTTGTCGGTGAAAGAATATGTTAACAAGTTTAATCAGTTAGCGAAGTTCAATATAGACTTGGTAAACACACCGGAAGAGAAGGCTTTGAGGTTCGTTAAAGGCTTGAACGAACCCATGCATGGGTTGGCTATGACCCACATCTCTATGGGGGCCACCTTCGAGAAGTTAGTAGACATGGAATTCATGCATAAGGAAGAGAGGGGCCCCAATGCTATTATGGCACCCGAGAAGAATGGAGATCAGAAGAAACCTCAACAACAAAATAAAGGTGCGAAAGGTAAGGGTGGCAAGGGAAAGAAGAGGTGCTTCAATTGTGGGACACTAGGCCACTTAAACAAAGATTATCGTAAGAAGACTAAGACTGGCTGCTTCCACTGTGGCGAAGCAGGGCATCTGATGAAAGACTGTCCAAAGAAGGAGTAAAGGACGGGGTCTACCTCAGGAGGACAGGTGCAAGCTCTTGTGGCACCAGGTCAGGCTAGGGGGCAAGTACAGGCTCTCGCGATTCGGGAAAGAGGTAGAACTATTTCTATTGAAAGTCTAGTTTTTCTGATCGATCATCCTGTCCGTACTTTATTTGATTTTGACGCATTGAATTTGTTTATCTCATCATTGTTAGTTGAGTCACTGCACTTAGACACCAGTTTAGTAGGTGATCCCTTAGTTGTTTCAAACCCTATTGGGGCTCCATGATGTGTTTGGGTTTGAAAGTTGTTATACTTAGCGCTGGGTTTAGATGTGATGCTTTTTGGGCTTCACGGGCTATGGGTTAGTTTTGGGCATGGACTGGTTATCCAGTAATGGTGCCGTTCTTATTATGGAGGGAGAGTTGTTAGGCTTATGACCCGCTTGGGTAACACTCTCGAGATCTCTTGTAATCCCATGGAATCTGTTATGCTAAGTTATCTAGAATCGCTTGACACGTCGGTCGAGAGTTTGCGATCTGTTAGAGTGGTCCGGGAATACTCGGATGTGTTTGAGGGGGTGAAGGGCTTACCTCCGGAGCGGGAGATTGACTTCTGAATATATCTGGTAGACAATGCCAAACCAGTATCTTTACTAGTGCGCCACATGGCTCCTCGCGAGAGGAGGGAACTCCATAAGCAAGTAGGGGAGTTGCTTGAGAAGGGGTCCATAAGACAAAGTAGATCGGAGTGGGGTGCTCCAGTAGTTTTTGCTATGAAGGCGGATGGGTCCCTCAGACTTTGTGTAGGTTAAAGAGAACTAAATAAACTCACAAAGGAGAATAGACACCCATTGCCGAGGATTGATGATCTCTTTGATCAGTTGGTTGGCGCCTCAGTATTTTCGTATGTTGGACTCAGCCACGGGGTCTCGTCAGTTGAGAGTGGCTGAGGATAGTATAGAGAAGATTGCCTTTAGGACTCCGGATGGTTTTATGAGTGGCTGGTGATGCCATTTGGTTAGAAGAATGCCTCCACATACTTTGTTGATTTGATGAGAAGGGTGTTCAGGGAGTACCTAAATAAGTTCGTGATGATCTTGGTGGATGACATCTTGGTCTTTTCTAGGAGCAAAATAAGTTTTCTTATGTGCTCAATAGGTTGAGCAAAGCCCGTTATGGGATAAACGGTGGTTTTGGAGCGAGACTGGCAAGGACATCCAGAGTTGGACAAGGGCTTAATTATTTAGCCGTTTTTACTAGTATCATCTCACGTAGGTCGTCTGAATTCGAAGGAGGTATCCCTTGGGTGTTTGTCTGATATTGGTTTAGGCCTTTGGGGCTTGCATTTGGGGGATGTCGAGTTCGACTAGGGTGGTCTGCGTGAGAGATGGATAGTTGTGACGATTTTGCATGGGAGAATATCCTGATTTTCTCTAGAAGTGGAGTAAAGCATGCCCTACATCTTAGGGAAGTGTTGGAGACTCTTTGAGCGCATTGTCTTAAGACAACAAAGGTGGATGGAATTCTTAGCATCCTATGAGTTTGAGATAGCGTATACCCCTGGCAAGGGTAACGTGGTGGCAGACGCCTTAAGCAGAAAAAAGGCTGTCTTTGAGTCCATTGTTCGTGGAATGGCGAAGCTTGGAGTTTAATTCTATGTTTGACTTTAGACCTTCCGTTGACTTTGTACCCGGTTTGCTAGCCTCCTTGGAGGTTAGACCTACTCTTTTGGGACGGATTGGCGAGGCTCAGCGAGACGACCCACAGTTGGTTGAGTTGGTAGAGAAGCTTATAAGGGGGGAGTCGTCCAGCCATTTGGGTAGATACACCATAGATGATAGGGGACATGGTTTTTGTCAAAGTATCTCCGTTGAGAAATGTTGTTCGCTTTGGGTCCGTTGGGAAGTTAGCACCGAGGTTTGTTGGGCCGTTTCCTATTAAGGAAAGGATTGGACGAATGGCATATAGAGTGGAGTTGCCCGACAGACTTAGCGGTGTACATGATGTATTCCATGGGAGGAAGTGCCTACATGAGACCGCAGAGGTGGTAGAGCCGAGCTTGCTTAGAGAAGTGGAAGTAGAGCGTGATGCGACGATTCGACGAGCTCCTACTTGCATCCTTGGGTCAGAGATTTGGAAGTTGAGAAACAGAGAGGTTCAACTAGTCAAAGTACAATGGGGAGATGAAGAGAGCGACGCTACCTGGGAGACGGAAGCGAGGATGCGTTCGAGGTACCCTTTTCTTTCGGAGGGTATGTCCTTTTGCTTCTCCTTCATCGCATATCTTGTGCTTATCTTATCCTTAGTATGTCCTCTCGTTAGTACCTTTGACCTTCAGATAGGATAGTCCTATGGTTGAAACATGTGTTTGAGACATGTTATGTATGATGGATGCAAGTGGATGCAAGTGTTTGCTAGTGGTTGCTCGTGGATGCATATACACACACTTTAGGCACTAGATCGGCTCAGTCACTTCATATTGCATATTGCATAAAATTGTGTGTAGGAAGCTATATTTATGGATGTATAATGACTGTGTTATCATATGGATGATGCATTTTGGTGAATGATTGTGCACTCATGTAGATATTGTATGTGTCGATAGGGTTCTTTCGCATACATAATGGATGCATGGCACTATCATGGTTTGCATATGTTCATACATTAGATAGGGAACATATACACACACTTTTTGCATATGCTCATACATCATTAGAAATTTTGATTTAAGGACAATGGATGCTCGTGATAGATGGATTGAGTAGATGGTTGTTTGGATGGTAGGATATGCATTCTCCTTAAACTTAGAGATTTCGGGGACGAAATCCTTTAAGGAGGGGAGAATGTAACACCCCGAATTTTAGTTAATACTAAAATTCACTAATCGAAGAATAAATAATCTCAGACGTGGGAATTGGGGGTAACGGGCTGCGTCATTGCGTTCGTCTCGGAAAAATACGCGAAATAGAGTCCGAAATTTTGTAAATTGGAGTCTGTATGGCCCAGTTATGGCCCAATGAAGTTTGCAGAAAATTCAAAGTTAAAAACAGATTTAAAATTCAGTTCTAAAACAAGTTTGGAGCCAAAAGCGGAAAGGGCGGGAAAGTTCCCGCCTAGCCCCGTGTCGACAGGCATGTCGACAGGGGTGTCGACAGGCATGTCGACAGGGGTGTCGACAGGCATGTCGACAGGGGTGTCGACAGCCCTGTCGACAGGGGTGTCGACACAGGGTGTCGGCCCTGTTGATCTGGGTGCACCAGATCTGGTTTTTGGGTTAGTCTTGGGCTGTGTTCTAGAGGGTTCCGAAATCTAAGGGTCCTAATCTAATCTAGGGTTAATCTAAGGGCCTAAAACACTCACCTAATCTATAAATACACCCTAAACCTACCCTAATCCATACTAAAAATAGAATTGAGGGCTACATGCCGCCAAATTAAATCCTAGAAGGAGCCTCCACTAATTTATGAAGAGGGTTGCAAGCTAATCACTCTCTAATCAACCTCTAATCCATTCTAAGCATCTTAATCTTCTTCATTTGGAGTGCAAATTTGCTAGTTGTGAGTTTCTATCACTTTGATGATCAATTGCTAAATTAAGTAGATGAGATATGATGAGATCTATGGTTTTGCATGAGGATTAATGGGTTTTCAAGTCATATGATATGATGTGAATATGCTAATCTATGTTTAATATTAATCTTATGTTTATGCAAGTTGAATATGTGAGTTTATGCAAGTTGGATATGTGGGTTTATGCAAGTTAAGTATGTGGGTTTATGCAAGTTAAGTGGTGGGTTTATGCATAATAAGTAATTGATTCTATGCATGCTAAGTATGTGGTTTTATGCATGCTAAGTGTTTGGTATTATGCATAAATCATGACATGCAAGTTTACCCTTTTAAATGTGATGCATACATATGCAAGATGACACATTTATATGCTATGTGTATATATATATATATATATATATATATATATATATATATATGCATGTTTACCCTCCTTTAAGATGCAAGTCATGTGTATGCAAGTTATGTGTATGCTTATATGCAAGTTCAACATGTTATGCAAGTTATGTGTATGCTTATATGCAAGTTCAACATGTTATGCAAGTTATGTGTATGCTTATATGCAAGTTCAACATGTTATGCAAGTTATGTGTATGCTTATATGCAAGTTCAACATGTTATGCAAGTTATGTGTATGATGTTATGCAAGTTCAACATGTTATGCAAGTTATGTGTATGATGTTATGTAAGTTATGTGCATGTTGTTATGCAAGTTCATATGCAAGTTATGTGTATGATGTTATGCAAGTTATGTGCATGATGTTATGCAAGTTATGTGTATGTTGATATGCAAGTTATGTTTATGATATTATGCAAGTTATGTGTATGATGTTATGCAAGTTAACATGTAACATGTTGTGCAAGTTCACACCTTTAAGACACATGCAAGTTCACCTTTGTATAACCTATGAACACTTATACAAGTTGCCTTTATACATGACATATGTATGTTCATGCAAGTTGGGTTATTTAGTAATGCTAGTTGGGTTAATATCATGATGTAAGTGGACACCTTTTAACCCAAGTTAATGCTAATGTATGCTAAGTGAAACCCATGTTAATTGTGAAAGAATCTTCTCTTGGAAATATGTCGTGTTAGCATAAGTACGTGGGAAACGATGGGGTTAATAGACATGTTAATGAAATGGTGTGAAATGGTTATGATTAAGCATACCATAAAATGAATAAGCATAAGTGGGAATTTACCTATTGAGTTAGGTCTACCCCATGGGAATTTACCTATTGAGTTAGGTCTACCCATGTTATGGAATTGGGAATTTACCTATTTAGTTAGGTCTACCCATATTCTTAAAAATGTGTAATTAATTAGGGATAATTAATATAAATATGAGGGTGATTACTTAGGTGTAATTAATCGACTAAGACACGAGGTTGGACTCATTTGTAGTGTAAAACTGCCCGGACCCTACCGGCTTAACCAGTTGCTACAAATGTTAGCCCAATGTGGGAGGTCTTAGGCACAAATTAAATACGTGATTAAAGTAAAGACACGAGGTTAGACTCTGTTATGACGTAAAACTGCCCGGACCCTACCGGCTTAACCAGTTGTCATAAAAGCCAGTCTAATGTGGGAGGTCTTTATGGGAGATCACGGTCTTAATTAATGAAGAAACACTTAACCATATTAACATGTAGTGGGACATGAGGGGTTAAGTGGGTGCCTTGGGTGGCATGAGGAAACTAGTGGGTTGCCTTAGGTGGCAATAGAAAATACGATTAGAATACTTAACCAAAGTGGAACATGTAATTAAAACATGGTTAAAGGGTTAAGTAAGTGCTTTTGGGTGGCATGTGGAAATCTAGTGGGTGCCTTGAATGGCAATTAAAATATGATTAATGACTTAACCAAAATTTATAACATGTAAGTGGACATGGTTAAAGGGTTAAGTGGGATTCACTAGAAATAACAAGCTTAGGTGGTAGCTTGTGGGGGCCCATTTCAACCAATATCCCAAACGTATCTTAGTGGGCTCGACTCTAGTCGAGTGACGGGACACACATATTGGGCTTGACTATAAGAGGCCAAAACGGGTTAGCGGTGGCAACGCAGGACCAACGGGTTTCATATGCGTGTGTGTGCCCGGGCTGGTTGGTAAGTCGTTGTTGCATCGTGTAGGTATAAAGCCGTGCACCGTTGATATTATCAGGTTGCCACTTTGGGGAATGATACACCCCATCGTGGGACCAGCACGGGTATCTACGTAAGGGAGCCGATCGCTTGGGGAGTAGTGAGTACACCTATGTAGTCAGATAGGGGTACACGAAACTACTAAATTACTAAGTACACTTAGGGGGATCAACCTTTAAGTAGGAATGACTGGTGTGGTGCAGTGTAGTAATTATCCTTGGGTGGGTGGATGCGTCTTTACGGTTATCTTAGTTTATCCTAAGTCTGCCAAGCTGCTTAGTGTAGCCATTCATCCCCAGACGTTACCGTATATCAAGCTTATGTCTTCTCTGGTTACTTTAATGATTGTATTGTTAAAGTTATAGGACTCGCTCAGACTTATGTCTGACCCCGTTGTTTTTATCTTTTTCCCAACCCTCAGGTTATCAGAGTGGGCCCAGTACGAGTGGGCTTTGATCAGGCTGTTTTATTCTCTTTTGGAGCTTGGACCATAGGTGTAGAGCTCAGCTTACCCATTCTTTTATGGCTATCAGTTCATATAATGGGATTATGTACTTTTATTTATCAGGATGGATATTTTGTACTTGACTCTTATTATGGTTTTGTGATGTAACCAAACATGTTTTACTTTCCGCTGCAATGAAAAGAAATGATGTTTTAAAATTTTCAAGTATTACTTATATCTGTCTTGTTGTAATTTTTCTGTTCTATATTCACTTAAAATACTCCACCGATGTTATGGCATTCCCTTAGCGAGTGACCATAGCGGGTGTGGGGTGTTACACTCGCTCTTGTATCTCCTAAACGACTCAGCCATTTTTTTTAAGAAAAAGGTCTTTTGCATCAGACTCTATTTCGAATTCTTTCTGTTGAAGTAGAAGTTGCTTGCTTAAAAAAATAGCAAAATATATTTATAGAGAAATTTACAAGATATATATATATATATATATATATATATCAATTGTAGCTTACCAGCAATTCATCCCAAATGTCATCCTTATATTTTGAGGGTACCTTATCCCAACTTTCATATGAGATCGGCACATGACTTCTTACTAATTTGCCAATTCGACTGCTTATTTTGCAGCATTTTTTGAAACGGGAGCACCATTTTTGTTTATATCAACATTTTCAGGTTGTGTCGCGGATGACTGCGTAATTGAATGATTTGATGCTTCTGCGTGTTCTACCATATTTACTTGCAGCCTACTAGATAGATATTTGCAGCCTGCAAGTAAAAGTTGATTCAATCGGCATTAGTTTCAGAAAGACAGCCAAAGAGATCAACAACGACACTAATATGTAAAACTTAGTAAAGAACATGAAAAGTTGACATGGTTTTTGGCTAATGAATCTATTGCAAAATGTTGACTACGAAAAAGTAAACTGAAAATTTGCAGCTTTAAGTTGGAAGAGAAATTAAGAGCAAATCCAATCAGTGAACTATGCTGTTGTTTAAAAAAGTTTTGTGGAATAATAAAATAGAGTAATAACTTTAAGTTCCTCTGTACGAAAATGATGTAGCTGCATTTAGCAGTTCAACCCAGACCATATAAGGAACCATGCTGCTACAGTTGGCAGCCGAGCCAACCTACATAGGAAAATCGCATCTCTATGTTCCAAAGTTGGTGCAGTCCCCTCTTCAAAACTACACCATCATAGTTGAAACACATCCTCGTTAAACTCCACAGATGATATAACACAAGCATTTGCACACAAAGAAGGAATAATTAAAAATTCATGTCACCTTAATGTTTGTTTGGTTAAAGACAACTCCTAGTTTCACTCTTAAGTGCATGTGACATTTCAAAATTCATAGTTACAGCATAAAGTCAAATTCTTTCATCCAAAAGAAAATCACTCACTGAAGTCTATTTTTGTAATGTGCATATTTAAAAAATAAAATGGATGAATGATGCATAGAAAAACCTAAATTCTAAGGAAGAATACGTAGAAACTACATCGGTAATCTACATGACGTCATTTCTGCTATAAAGGGAAAGGAACTTTAGTAGAGAGAGGGACTAAATTTGTGCATCTAAACAAATAAAGATGCAGCCTGCATCTACTACTTCAATCTGAAGCGTTTCCTGTTGAATAAAACACCATACCTTAAGAGTAACTGCTTTCATTATTGAACAAGACATTTTTAACATGCAGAACCGAACTCAGTTTTAATTTGGGAGGAACTAAGGCTCTCCTTTTCTTGTATTACCTATGCTCAATAGCTTTAAAACTAAAGTACTAAGGAATATATGTGACGTAATATATATTAAGATCAAAGAGCTATCTGTAATGCATAAATATATTTTATTTTATTTATTTTATCTTAAATAAATAAATAATGTCATTGCAAGCAAAAGGATCAACTTTTTTAGTTGAAATCCAGACTATGTTGTAGCTAGAATTCAAGCCATTCTACCCAAGATAAAATTTCTTAAACGGACACTTTAGCAAAATACAACAGCCTGAATGCGTCAGTTTTAAAGATTCACTAAAATTTGGATTAACAGTTGTTAGTTTAATGGGTGATTTTGTTTGTAAACACAATAGTTGTTAATTATGAATTTTGGAATCATTCACCATTTAAAATTCAATTAAAGAAACTATTCTTGCTAGTTAAACTAAATATTATCAAATGAGAATATTAAATGAACCTGAACCATTTCTTAAATAAAATACAGGCATGTTGATTGAATTGGAATCTATCTAGCTGAATATGCTGGCTTTTGTTGCTTAAAATTCTATAAGGCATAAAAAATGATAACCAAGAAAATTATGTTTAAATCTATAAAACCTCCACTGTCTGATTATCAAAATCCCCTTGAACTCCACTGTTGGATTGATTTTCACACATTCATTGGCCTTGATTTCCGGACCCTCCGGCATTCTCAGTTTTTTAATTATTGACTAATCAACCAGAGTCTTACAGTTAATTAAAGATTGGATGCCAATTAAGCACTAAAATATGCGCCCAAATGCTGTTAAGAAAATGCAACATACATGTATAAAATACAGGTATGATGACACAATGTAAATCAAAAATATTAAGATAATATAGCCAGTTTTGTTTTCAACTTTAGCCATAGCTTTGCCACTATGCCCAACAATTCTATTGTGTACAGTTTAATTAAAGGGTCAAATGCTTCTACTGCGTGACCAGCCATTTACACTCATTTTTATCTCATCTTTTACTGGCAAACTGTAAATGCCGAAGAATTACAGGCCTGAACCCAAAAATACGAACTCAAATCCCATTCTTTTTTACTACATAACTATTAGAAGAAAGGGGGAAGAGGGAATCAAACAATATTGTACTGTTTGATTCTAATTAAATAATGTTATTTGTATATACCACTGTTAATTATTTTGGTTTTTTGACAAGATGTACATGCTCTCACATAGTTAAAAAAATAGCTCGCGGCCAGGCCTTCGGGGCCAAGCGCACCCACCTTCTCAATCTAGCACTCCAAAGAACCATCTGCCACAAGCGGCAAGAACATCATGCAACAATTTACAGGTGTTGAGTAAAAAATTGTAGCACAACATGCAACAATTTTTTCGTTGCATCACAGGTCTTATACATCTTTTTTATTTGTGAAATAAAATAGTTTTGAATTCGTATAGTTTTGAAATAAAATAGTTTTGAATCTTTTTGATTTATTTCAATTTTGCTTGTGATAAGTGATTTAAAATTCATATAAATTGTCATTCAAAAATAATTTTGTTGGCATTAAGGGAAAAAAACTAATATCAAATATATTTCTACTTCTTGACATACATAACAAAATATATTAAAATACATATTAAATAAAAACATATAAAATTATGAAAACATATAAAATACATTAATTTGTCAACAAACATGTTAAGAAAACTAATTAAAGCAAAAAAGTGGAAGGTGGACATGATTGCACAATTATCGGACATGACTACAAAAAAAGGGTTGCAACCCTTTACAACACACGTATAATAAACAAAATATATAAGATTGATACCTGACTTCAGAATTTATGTATCACCACCAAGTATAACCACACAGATCTCTATAGCAGCACTAACTACAACAAAGAAAGTGTAAACAAAATTAGGAAAATCGAAAGTAAATGAACGCAAATAAGAAACACAAAAACTCTATACCTGACTTCGAAATTATGGAGGAGATGCTCGGTTCGATATTACGGGGAAGTGAGATCTTTAATTTTTCAGAGGGAAAGGTATTTGGGGATCGTTAAATTTGAGGGGGAAAGGTTTTTGGGGATCGAAATTTCAGAGGGAAAGGTTTTTAGGGATCGAAATTTCAAAGGGAAAGGTAGCAGGGAACGGATGGTGTATTGACATGTATTTTGTACGCTAGGGGTTAGAAAATGTATACGTATATCACCACGGTCTAAGGACATTGGAATAGAGTTTACCATGGTCTAAATCTGTGGTAATATTGCCACGGCTCATGATCGTGGCAAAATTTCCGCCTGGGTAGTGGCTGATTGCCCAATTTGGTGTAGTGAACATTCACAACATATTGGACAGTCAACCGAAATTAATTCACAGATGTCCAATCGTTCAATGCAATGCAACAACAACTCGACAATCTAACCAATCACCCAATCAAACATTCAAAATACCAACTATTTAACCATTCATCAAAACAATACTTGGTCCATAACACATGCAATACCACAATTGAACGTTAAAACAAACAAAACAACCACCAAATTAGAACATTTCAATGTACATACCAAATTAACATAAGTACCTAGTTAGAACAATTCAAAATACTACTACCGCTCCTAACGTTGATTTTTGACCTCTCTTGGAGTTCCAGTTTTCTCGTGTGCTCCTATTTTCTCTTGTCGAGTCCTTGGAGTTGGATCCTGCGACTCGGTTGGCTGCGAAGGACCGTGTTCAAACCCCGTTTGGGATGACTGAGAAGATGAAGCTGGACCCTTTGCCTTGTCTCTACGGGTGGACTTACGATTAGCAGCAGGAGGTTGAGATGGAGGCGGTAGCGGTCTTGCAAGCTTGTTCTTCCTCAAAATCGACTGGAGAATGTGTTTAATGCTTAAGCACTTGGCCTTTGACTACTCCGGTACCTTCACCGCTAACTCATCAACCAACTCGGCCGTATGATAAATTCCGTCGGTCTGTAAATAAAACATTATGAGCATGTAATATTATATATGGTATGATGTTAAACAAAATGTACATACCACACTCCTCTCAAACGGTGCTCTAGGGGTGTATGGTTTTGTGCCTTCTACGCCATAGATGGCCTACGGCAACCCCAGAAAAGTGACGCAGTAGGTGCCAAAAAGTGTTGCTATAGGTAAAAAAATGACCTGTGGCAACAATTTTTTGGGGTTGCATTTTGCCGCGTTGCCTTAGAGTCAAAGGCAACACCTTTGCGACCCTATGGTAACATCAGTATATATGTTGCCACAGGTACCACTAGAACAAAAAAAAATACCCTTTCACAACTGCCAAAAACAATTGTAATATGTCTAGTACAGCTGGCAATCATAACAAAGTCAACCTTTTTTACAAGTGTTTCTAACAGTTGTTAAAATTTATTTTACAACTGCTATAAGTAATTACACCTCAAGTGTTATTAATCAAAGATTTCATAATAATATTATTATAACACAGCATTTTATTTAAATAAATATTTTATTTCAACATTTCAAATGGTACAAATTTTTGGACTCCACTATTGTACATTCACTTGTATATTACACAATCATTCATATTTACATACATTCCTCACTACATTGTCACTCGATTCAAACCCTTGGTTACTTCTTCCTTGATCACATTGCCCTGAATATTTACATGTTACTTTCATGTTGATAACAACTGGATACTCTGTACATGCCGACTAAAAGGAAATAAATTTGATACTAAACTGAAATAAGATGTTAATAATATAAAATGCTTACAGTCTGTTTAGTCGATTTACTATTCCATTTGGTTTTGTAGTACTATAAAGTTCCATAACTATCAAGTACAAAGAATCTCCTTTTCCTCCAGTCGCCTCGCAAGCTTGAAGAATGTTTTAGAAGATAACCTTGTTAATAGTTTTAACCTGAAAGATGAATACGAGAGCTAGATGTTATGGTAAATTGCAAAATGGTTCCTCTCCATTAGCATAGTATAAAATACAGATAAAGTGAAACTGGAACTCAAAAAAATAACAATGTAAATAAAAACAACAGAAGCAACAATGTTAATAGTTGACTGCATAATTACAAAATGTTAATAATTGACTGCATAATTGTTTCTATATTTTTATATGAATTAAGACCAACAATGTGCGTCTCCACTAGCAGAAGCAGTTAATACCTGTCTGCTTTTAAAGCTATTTTATGCCTTTTGAATTTACTTCCCAGTACTGATGTTCAACCCTTGATCACAGTTGAAGTTCTAAAATCATTCCCAGAACGGAACCTGAAATGAGCATGTGAAACTTGGCAGAGGAAAGGTTGAAATCATCGGACAAGTGCGAACTGAAATGAAGTCTTATTAAGGTTGAAATCATTCCCACAAACAACCCAACCCATTCACCACAACAACCTCTACAGACCAGCTTCAAACTATCATAACCGTACTGCAAACAAACCTGACAACTGCCCTGTTCAAACATCCACATTGCCATTCAAACTATACATAATCTCCTCATATACAAAACCATCTTCAAACTTCACACCAGCTTCATCTCGAAACAACCAACTGCCATACTCACTACCTACCCACCTCACTGCATATCTTATGCACTTCACAAACTATTGTGATTTCTGCACTTCACAACTGCATATCTTCAACACCTCACTGCATATCACCCAAACCGTCATTACCCCTTACCTTCCCATCCAAGTCGTGAACGGTATTTCACTCTCCACACAATCATCACCCCAGTCAGAAATTTTACCACGAGCTACAGCTACAAGTAATCTTCAAATCATTGGTTGCAAACAACCA
Source organism: Allium sativum (assembly GCA_030737875.1). Lineage (NCBI taxonomy): Eukaryota > Viridiplantae > Streptophyta > Magnoliopsida > Asparagales > Amaryllidaceae > Allium > Allium sativum. Next base: position 844,729,909 of record CM060926.1, read on the forward strand.
CAATCAGCTCACCTAAAAACCCGAACCAAACTGTCACCAACGCCTCGTTTCCCTAAAAGTCGAATCATCTCAAATCATCGAACTCCAGAAACCCAATTCACAAATCACCCCTTTACCTAAATCGTGAAGTCCCACTCCCAAAACCACTAGACCACTGACAGTACCCAAAACTGAAAGATAGAGTATAAACAAAACTCAAAGGCAGTACACCGATTCATACCTGCCTACGTTCAAGGCTTCACATTGATCATTATTGAAATCTATATGAAAGACAGAGATTTAGACTCAAGTTGAATTTGTTTCGGGACAGCAATTTATGTCAAAATCTAAGCTGCTTCTCTTACTTCTACTAATAATAAAATACAACTTTTTTCTCAAGAATGAAAATCAGTTTGTAATAAATATAAAGCCAATTATGTCACAATTAGGGTTTTAAATCTCCGGTTGACTAAAATTATCGAAACTGGGGAAAAAACCTTTAACTTATGATTTCAAATAGCAAAATCAAGAATTAAAATGATTAGACAATGGTTTTCATACCTGCAAGCTTGAATTTGAATGCTTGAGAAAAGGATTGCGTTCCTCGGTTTCGCTTCGAAGAGCGTAGTCCATCTTCGTGAAGGGAAAGGAGCAGATGTTGGTAGAGAAGGAGGCGGTTCAGGTAGAGGAGGGGTTTGGATCGGAGTAGGGTCAGTAACTAGTGGTGGCGGCGGATTATTGAGGAGGAAGAATGGGATTGACGATGAAGACGCAGCCACCATTTTGAGCAAGGGTTTTTTGATGGTATTTTTGGATATTAAGTAGGAAGAATTTGGATTTTAGTTTAGGGTTTGAACGATTTAGGGTTGTGAAAGTGGAAGCCGACCATACTTTTCAGTAACATGGAAATTGTTTTTCAGCGGGAAAATGAAAATTTGGGGAAAAGAAGCTGAGGTGTTGAAGGAAAATCAGATTGACGCGGATCAGTAACGTGGACCGTTGGATCGTGTTGACGCGGATTGATAATTTTATTCACGTGACTATTGCAACACATGTTGATATCTATGCTAACACATTGAAGCATGCGTTGCAATAAACAAAAAACAGTAGCAATGACAACATTGTAGCTAGCAACACCATGGGTTTTCGTTGCGAAAGGTCATCTATGGCGTAGTGTCTAGAGGAGGGATAAGAATATATCGACGAGTGATGTTCCATTACCATATGTAGCAGTCCAAGTTCGTTATCGCTGCACCACTTTGCTCCTGAACATACCCATAGCGCTGGTTCCACGCGTTGATCGCTGTTTGATAAGCCGCTTGGTCCGCGACATCAATCTTGTACTGTGGGGGTTGCTCGGGAATATGTTGCAACAAGCCAAACTGTCTCATCATTCTATCCGGAAGACAAAACGCAACATCCCCAAAATATATTAAAGGCACGCGTGCTGTCCAAAGCTGGATATATGCAACACACAACTACGGTAGATGAGGAAATGCCTTGGTGTAAGGGGTCCATGAAACAACATCGTAGTCGAGTATATCCAATTCGTTATGATAGAACGTAACATTGTGTCTGGGCGACACCAACGTGCTCTTCGGGCCAACCCACATATTACAAAAATTTAATATTACTTACCACATTTTAAAAATAATTATTTGCAACTTATATTTCTCGTAATAGTACCTGCCAGCAAAAGGCAAAGAAACATCAATATCCGAGCGCTTCATAGCTATTCGCCAAATCGGGAGATATGCCCAAGACCAAGCCCGCATACGATTATACATAGAAAACATGAAATGCAATAATAAACAATATTCGTGAAAATGAATAGCTTGTAATTGTAATACTTGCACCAAAGTTATGCAGCCTCCAATGGATGCGCCTGCTGTAAAGCTATCCGATTAAGCTTCGCAAATGTGGATCCTAGCACGGCACTACCCCAAGCGTACTGACGACATTCATTGAAGTCCTCCAAATAATGTAGTCATTTGAGCCATACACGTGACTTCTAATGGTCTCATACCAAACGAGACGTGGTAATGTGTAGTATAATAGCTCGTGCACGCTGCTTATATGCACCTGAGAAGCGTCCGTAGGAATATCCTCTACTAGTTGTGCCCTATACCACTTTGTATTAATCATCTCATTCCCCCACCACTGATCACCTAGAGGATATAAGCCTAGAAGTCTTTCACACATGTCCGCATAACCTGCGGGTTCAGGATTACTCAATGGACGTCCATCAATGGGTATGTCAAGCAATACCGCTACGCTAGCCATTGTAATTGTCATTTCACCGCATCTAAGGTGAAATGAGGACGTCTTCGGCCTCCATCGATCAATCAAAGCAGTGATAAGATGATGGTCAAGTTGTATTTATCCGAGCCGATGTATCAAAAGAAAGCCAGCTCATTCTACTAGCGCTAGCACGCCTACATGTTTGGAATCGGCGGACTTTAAGGAAGATGAGTGGTTGATAGTAAAAAGGGAAATTTTGCTCTGCCACAAAATATAAAAATTGGATTTACAATTAATTATTATACACATATATTCTTATTTGTGTTCAAAATAGATATTTATTTATTGCCATCAAAGTCGTTGCTCGACCGATGTTGCGCCTGCATATATATGATGCTCCCATCTATAGGTTCGAGCGACATTTCCACATAATCTACAAAAATTCAATGCTAACAAATTCAACATTATGTTTTTTCAAAACAAATACACAACTAGCAATCCTCAATTCTACACAAAAATGGACTTCCAAGATAATTAAATTCCAAACATATATGATATTCTACATAAATCATCAATGTCCGAATAACCTTTCACCAACACAAAAATTATGTACTCGTCTTCAACCTCAAATTCAAACGCAAAGGGGACATTTCTAACCAAATATTACATACCGTTATACTTGTGTTGTACACCACAACAAAAATTAGCCAAATCCAATGAGCAATGTTTTCAATCTCAACATAACTCAATTGAAATCTAATATTGCGAAGATTAAACAAGTATAAATCACCAATAACTTGCACTAAAACAACTATCTACAAAATCCCTAAAAAATACATAAAAATCTAAACCTAATTTCTGAAGAAAAACAAGAGTAAAAAGACTGAAATTAATATATGTAGTTTGTTCTTGTGAAGAAGAGCTTGCCAGTTTTAAATTAAAACTTGAAACTTGACGAAGAATCCTCAGATTTCGAATTTTAGGTTTAGGGATTTTGGATTTAAAAGTTTGGAGCTCGAAGAATGAGAAAAAAAAGGGAAGTAGTACGATGCTTGAGGTTTTTTTTTTTTTTTTTTTTTAATGGCGCATTCCAGAAATGCGCCAGTGTGCACGTGTACAGGTGCATTCCTGAAATGTGCCAGTACATTCTGCCCAACTTAGCGCTAAGCTGGTCAGAGATGAGCTATATTTGATATATTTGAAAAAATAGGGCTAAAAGTAAAAAAATATTATAACCAGGTTAAAGCTGAAAAAAATCCTTTCGATTATTCATCTAGGGCAGAGTAGCAATTCTCAAACTCGAATCACTGAAAGGAACCGATAGGGCCTCACAAAGTATGAGTTGGGTCGGATTGGACCAAATACTACATCCGACCTGCATAGGTATGAGTTTAAGGTAGTTCAACCCGTACTCGACCCTATATGAGGTTGGATATGGGCTGGGTTGAAGTATGAGTAGTAGGGTTGGGTTGGGTTTCTTGAATATAATAAAAAATGAGAATACAAGGTTTTTTTAAAAATAATATTAAAATATTCAGCATAATATATCAGATTTTTGCTAGCAAGTTGCGTTTAAAATAACTGATTCATTATAAGACATATTTTATTAAAATTTCATTGTAAAACACATCATATGAAAAATCAATTTACTACATAGTGAAACAAGTGTTTCAATTTAAAATACATTAAATTGCTCTTTAAAATATATTTGCTAAATTCTATCTAGTTTGGATTGACATGGTTTTTTTTTTATTATAGAATAGATACATTATTCTAGGATTATATTATTCTAATTTTATGTGTTTTGATATTAAATTAGTTTTTTAATACAGGGCTGGGTTGGATTAAAATAAGGTTGGATTGAACTGAACATCAAACACGATCCGTATATAGTATGCATTAAAAATTATAACTCGTATTCGATTCGAATTAGGGTGAATTGAGTTGGGTTTATGTGAGTTGGATCGAGTTGGTGAGTTGAGTCGGATTGGATATGGGTTGTATGCAGCGCTAGGAACCGAAATAAGAACCCACTTCACCTTTGAACCCTATTCGTTAAAATCTCCATTATCCATATCCCAACCCTCCGCGTGTCCAGATCCTTCCATTCGTCTTAGGGCATCTCCAGTGGGTTAAGAGCTAAATATTCAGGGTGCTGAATATTCAGCCCTTAACCGGGGAGTAGGCACCAGTGGTTCTAGCGCCTACTTTGTAGGTGCCAGAACCAGGCGCCTACTTTTTAGGCGCCAGAATCCTGGCGCCTAAAAAGTAGGCGCCAGAATTCTGGCGCCTACAAAGTAGGCGCCAGAAATATGGCGCCTATAAAACCCCTCTCGTCCTCCCCGCCATACTCGTCCTAAGCTCATCATTATTCTATCACGCATTCAAAAATTGAGCTATAAACACATGGGAAAACGACGATGAGGCTTCCATTAATCAACGCCCTGAAAAAGAAATAGTACTTGAAGGTAAGGTTTCCCAGCCACTACGTACGATTGGATCCAACCCTTTCTGCCGTTGTGGACAAGAATCGGTTTTGGTTGTTGCCAATACTGAGAAAAATGTCGGTCGTCGTTTTTTTGCTTGTGAAGCCTACAAGGACCACAAGGTTTTTCCTGTTGAAATTGATTGTTGTAACTTTAAGCAATGGATCGACCCTCCCGTGGAAGCGCAAGCCGAAATAAGACACTTGATGAACGAGATTGTTGCGGAAGAAGCTAGAGCCGGACCTTTCACAAGACTGTGGTAGATGTATTTGTTTAATAGATGTTTAATTTCAATTTAACTTTGAATTTGATGTTGGTAGTCCAGTCTGCATGATTGTGGTTTGTTTGTAAGTTTCTAAGTTCTTCTTGTTGTAGTTCGTATGATTGTTGTTGTAATTTGTATAATTATTGTTGTAGTACGTATGGTTGTTGTTGTACTTCGTATGATTGTTGTTGTAGTTCGTATGATTGTTGTTTTTTGTTTGAATTTTATTTTCTGGTTTTGCTTCATTAAAAGTTGACAAGTACACTAGTTTCTGGCTTTGCTTTATTAAAGCATTGGTCATGTCATCTTTAATCAGTACGAGTTGTCAAGTCATGTTCTATCCTATTGATCAATTGATAATGACAGAGCTGTACAAAAGAGCATCCCCTTATTTAAATATAAGATAAATGATACATTCTTCATTCAAAGCAACGTACAACATACAAGTACGATAAAGGATACAAGATACAAGATACAAGATACAAGAAACATACAACGTACAACATACGACATCATTACAGGCAAATATAAGATACAAGATACAACTACGATACAATATGGTAGAACGACCGAACAATCCAGATTACTCGTATTCTTTGTTTCGCGAAGAACTGCCCCACCCATACAACATTTCTGCTTTTGTTGCAACGTTCAATCTTTCCAAGCGACCGACCTCCGCTTGCATTTTCAGTGCGTACTGGACACCCCTTGCAGTCAAAGGTGGATCGTACCATGAGGAAAAATTACAACGTTGCAACCCTTGTCGGTTCTGTGCAGCAATGTAGGCTTTGCACCCATAAAATCGACGACCAGCGTTGGTTTGACTCTTAGATACAACTATGTTGCATTCCACTCCACAATAGCAAAGAACAGTACGACCTGTAATGCTAGAACTTGACCTTTCGGGGTTTTGGCGAGCAATTACTTCCATCAACCGAGCATGATGGGTTTTCTGCATTGGTCCAACTCTTGGGACATCAACGTTTGGTTGTGTGGCACTAAAAAGTTCGGACTCCACTTCTCTATGTTCGACTTGGACATCCGGTTGTTTTTCTAGCTCTCCTTCTTCGATTGGTTGCTTATTCTTTCATACGAATCGTACAGTTGAACCATTGTTTCATCATCGTATTCCCAACTGGACATTGTACTAAGAGCAAATGCAGAAATAATGAAGATAGGAAGAAGACGCTATGTTTTATTTTATTTTATTTTAGAGGCTATGTTTTATTACGCTTGTTTCGATTTGTATTTCAGCATTTTTGTTTTATTATGTGTGTTTGCATTGAAGTGTATTAGCTTTGTATTTCAGCATCTTTGTTTTATTATGTGTGTTTGTATTGAAGTGTATTAGCTTTGTATTTCAGCATCTTTGTATTTCAGCTTCTTTGTATTACACTTGTTTCCATTAATGCCGTTTAAATTTCTATACGATCGTTTACAGTCGTTGTTAGTTTGAAAATTTGACCGTTTATAGTCATTTGAAGAGAGAAAAAGGTAGAGGTGCGGTTAAAAGGAGAGCACTGTTGAGGGGAGGGAGATTGGGGAAGGGGGGTTCTGACACCTAATTATTAGACGTCAGAACCAGACGCCTAGATGGTTTTCAGGATCCTGAACGGGATGCTGAAGATTAGGCTTAATATTAAGCTTTTGCACGACGACTGAAGAGGTTTTCCTTGATATTCAACCCTTATTTCAGACCACTGAGTTGCCTCCCTTGATAATCATTCAAACCCTCGTACGCAGCCATCATCACAAATCTACTAGATCTCAGAGCGCGAGTATTGAGAGCGAAAAATGGCCGTAAACCTCTGAGTTCTCTTTGCCATGGAGATCGTCTGAGCTCCTGCCGGTCGCATTGTCACAGAGCATGTGTCCACAAATCGTCAAAAACTCCCCTGCGCTGCGCACTGGAGAGAACGGCATGGGCTGATCCGGCCAGCCTTTCCGCTACATGGGATCCTGCTGCCGTCGTGTGGTCCAGGTGTCAAGGGGCTGACTATACAGCCGAAAACTGTACCGCTGGTGGACCGATCAAGCATATCGTTTTTGGACAGGTACTTCCATCATTTTTTGTCGGTTTATCAAATTTTATTTCTTATGAAGTTTGTGCTTTTGACGAGGAGATCTCTGATATTGTGTACGTTGCGGAAGGCATGGATGTTGCCAGATCCATTGAGAAGGTTGGGTATCTGAGTCGGCTGACCAAATCCATTATGATTGCCGAATGTGGTCAGCTTTCTTTGATCAATGCTTGTTTTTATTATTGATTGAATCTATGTTTCTGTGCATTGTTACTTGTGTTACTTTGTTTTCATGTTTTATGATCTGTATCCGAGTTAAAACTTACTATAAAACTGGTTATGTCTAATATAATTTGTTGTTGGTAATGGGAAAGAGCTCTTTCTTTTGCTGTTTACTTTACAATTTTCGTACTAATTTACTTAATATTTTGGTTGTGAAACCTGATGCTTCATGCAAAAATGTTTTTGTATTCCTCAAATAAATGAAGCTCAAGGTTTAGCTTGAATTTTCCTTAGATTTTGTTGTCTTATTGGATACTTAAATGAAGTGATGTCTGGGATGTCTGTGCCTTTATCTGGTTGAGGTAATGCTGTTTTGGCTCGTTTAGCACTGTATCTTTGTCAGCAAGTTGAGCTAGTTCTATCTTTCTAATCCATAAATAGTGGAATTTTTTTTTTTTGTTTAATTTAGGTAGTGGGTTTATGTAGTTTTCATGATCTCGCCGCCAGTTTTTGTAAACCGGACCGGGCCGGCGGTCCAACCGAGAAAAACATGAACCATGGAACAAACTGGTTCGAAATCCAGTAGAGTCGTAATTTCAATGGAACCGAAAATAACCGCGGTTTAACCTCAAAATTTTGGTTAAACTGTACATAAATGTTTACACTAAAACCCAATGTACTGTAGAAGCTGGCCAAAAAAGTAAGCACATGTGCTAGCTGTGCTTAGTTTGTCAGCTAGGTACGTACCTATTTATCCGTGCTAGAGCCCGCAACTGAACACCTGCACGTTACCGAATTTCAATTCCAAACATAAAGGCCACAATTATGTGTGGTCAATTTTAATTGTGTTTCAAATTGAATATGAAATATCAATTTTGGACCTCATGTTGCCAATAGTATTTGAATTACAAGGTTGTGTTTTGCAGTGTTAAGTTTTGGTGTGAACTTTTGGGAGTACAGAAGAAAGCAGGGTATTTTTCTAAGCTAAGAACAATGTTTCATGTCATTTCCTGTATTAGTGAGTTATTGTTTGTTGGATTATGTATTTTTTGGCCATACCTTTAGATTTTATAATTATTAGTTTCAAATTTATTTTCATTTTACTTGAAAAAACACAAAAATAATTTGTTTTTTCTTGAATAAAATCCACAACACTTTAATGAAAATAATAATAACATACTTAATCTGCAAGGGTTGCAAATGCTAAACCATTATTTTACATATTTTAGTAGTGCTTTCACGTTAATATGCTTAGAAAAGAGGATACTGTACAAATTGTGTTGGAATATATTTTCATACAATTTAGTTAACAAAACAAGACAGGTGGCAATATACTCAAAAATTTATGCAAGAGTTCTTATAATTTAAGTTAGTAACTAAAATTCAACAAGAAATGATTCTAATAAAACCAAAAAGATAGGATACTTTAGAAATGACCCTATAATAACAAGTGTTAATTTATTTTATTTTTGTAAAAATGAAAGTTCCCAATTGGTATTAAATATTAGAACCAATTCCATCCAATTAGATTAAAATGCGTCTTGTTCAAAAAGAACAAACTATCTGAAGAAAATAATTTGGATATGATCATCTAGGTTTCAATGTTGGATTTAAAGTAACAAAGATTTAAGTAATGGCTTTATCATCATGATTGTAAAACTGTAACAACCCTGAATTTTGGGGTAAATTTAAAAATTTATTTTGACTAATTTTAATGAGTTTTGATATTTAAAATAATTTATTTAAAATAATAATGATTAAAATTTTATTTAAATCGAAGTTAGAATGAATAATTTAATTTTGATTATAAAAGGAGTTAGAAATAGCGCGGTAGTTTGAAAAGTCAAACTTGAACTTTGATTGACCGTACAGGATGCAAAATTTAACGGATTTTAGTGAAACCAAAAATATTAGAATCTCTTTTAAAATATCTTTCCAACGAATCCAAAAAATCGAAATTTTATAGCGAGAATCAAAAGTTATGCCCAGTTTGAATTTCAGAATAGTCGCTGTAGGATTTATATGTATATTTTAATATTAAAAATAGTCATTTTTCAAATGACCTCTGTTTTCGACGAAACCACTTTGGTTGGATTCGGAATGTCAAATTATTGCTAAGTTTAATTTTTCATAATTTTTAGAATTAATTTGTGACCGTGACAAAAAGATTTCAGTTTGGTCAATTTTAATCGACTTGGAAAAGACCATTTTTCAGATAGGCGAATTGAACGAAATTAATTTTCCTAGGATCGTATCGTCAAAACAAAGTCAGAAATAAGTTTTCTGAGTTCGTTTGTGGCCCCGGTGAATTCATTTGTACGGTTGAATTAAAAATAAAAGTAAGTATTTTAAAATAAAGGAAACTGGGTCAAGACACTTGTTTGGGCCTGCAGGACATAGCTAGATGAGTCCGGAATAGGGGTTAATGGGTAGGAACGACAGTCGTTGGGTTGAAATCTGACAAAGTTGATAAACGGGCCTTAATGGTTAATTAGTGAATATAATAATATAAATATTCACCCATTAAGACCCGACCGGGGTTTGTCATTTAGTGAATATTTATATTATTATATTCACTAATTACCCATTAAGGCCCGTTTATCAACTTTGTCAGATTTCATCCCAACGACTGTCGTTCCTACCCATTAACCCCTATTCCGGACTCATCTAGCTATGTCCCGCAGGCCCAAACAAGTGTCTTGACCCAGTTTCCTTTATTTTAAAATATTTACTTTTATTTTTAATTCAACCGTACAAATAAATTCACCGGGGCCACAAACGAACTCAGAAAAATTATTTATGGCTTTGTTTTGACGATACGGTCCTAGGAAAATTAATTTCGTTCAATTCGCCTATTTGAAAAATGGTCTTTTCCAAGTCGATTAAAATTGACCAAACTGAAATCTTTTTGCCACGGTCACAAATTAATTCTAAAAATTATGATAAATTAAACTTAGCATTAATTTGACATTCCGAATCCAACAAAAGTGGTTTCGTCGAAAACAGAAGTCATTTGAAAAATGACTATTTTTAATATTAAAATATACATATAAATCCTACAGCGACTATTCTGAAATTCAAATTGGGCATAACTTTTGATTCCCGCTATAAAATTTCGATTTGTTGGAAAGATATTTTAAAAGAGATTCTAACATTTTTGGTTTCACTAAAATCCGTTAAATTTTGCATCCTGTACGGTCAGTCAAAGTTCAAGTTTGACTTTTCAAACTACCACGCTATTTCTAACTCCTTTTATAATCAAAATTAAATTATTCATTCTAACTTCGATTTAATTTTTTTTTTTAAATTTACCCAAAAATTCAGGGTTGTTACAAAAACAAGTATACGATTCGCAAGGCTAAGCATGTTACACTCAACCTATCGGTTTCATTAGGGAAAAAATGGATAAATCTAAAACAACAAAATAAGCCTAACTTTGATCCTAAAAATAAAAATTGTATAAAACAAAATATATGTGTCTTTCAAATTCCATGTAGCCAAATTGTATATGATTTGGTCTTTGAAATTCAATAATGCATAAAAGCGACATAGTGAAACACCTTGAAATTCAAGAATGAGTCCATCGCATATCCACATCCATGAATGTCTGCTCTTCATCCATATTTGTTGTCTCCACCTCATCTATGTTTTTTGATTCCTCCTCATTCATGTCAATTTCATATCTATCCTTTTTACCTCTTTCATATCCATCTCCACTCATGTCACCATCTCTTTTGTATCTACGTTCATCTTCATCCCTTCCATCTCCTCTTTAAAATTTAACCTATCCATTCTCCAACACAACGTACCACCATCATCTCCATCCATCTCGCCTTCTCCTTAAGGTTCAATATGCCTATCACCCAACACAACATATTCAATGTCATCTCTGCGAAAAAAAAAAAAATTTATTACCTTAAATTTATAATAAAACTTGATCATATACTTGCTACTTAATTTGGTACATCAATTATAAATAAATTTAAAACCCTTTCCAAACTATACAAGCTTCTTTTAAACAAGTAGCTTTTCGTGGTGTAATAAAATTTTAAATTTATTTATAGTTGACGTGTCATGTGCCAAATTAAGTAGCAAGTATATGATTAAATTTTAATATAACTTTAAGGTAATAAAATATAATTTTTGCAGAGGATAGTGAATATGTTGTGTTGGAAGGTAGGTATGGTGAATCTTAACGAGGAGTCGAGATTGATGGAGATGAAGGTGGATATGTTGTGTTGGGGAATGGATAGATTGGATTTTAAAGAGGAGATAGAAGGCACGAAGATGAACGTGGATACAAAGGAGATGATGACATGGATGAAGTTGGATGTGAAAGAGGTAGAAGGATAAATATGGAAATTGACATGGATAAGGAGGCGACAACACATATGGAAATTGACATGGATGAGGAGGCGGTAATAGATATGGAAATTGACATGGATGAGGTGGAGACAACAAATATGCATGAAGAGCAGACATTCATGTGTGTGGATATGATGGACTCATTCTTAGAAGGTTTAAGTAACAAACGCTTATATGCATTTTAACATTTGGATAAATATATATTATTCTACTTTTGTCTTAATTTGATCAAGAAATGGGTAAATAACATTGCACAAATAATTTCTTCCTCACGGGCTTTTCAAAACTTCCTATATTTCATTAATTTTATAACAATTAATATTATACGATGGTGGAGATTTGTATATTAATATCTTTGTTAGTTGGTCCAATAATAAGTCAATTCTTTGTTTAGATGATTACAACACCAAACAAACCATGTTGTAACAGCTTTTGCGCTCCAATTCCCAAGAGTTATTATCGTTAGCAAATTGTAACGGTTAAAACTGTGATTTTATGTTCTAACGGTTATTTTCGTTGTACCGCTGAGATTTTAGTGAAGGACCCAAAGAACAGATGGGTAGAATTATCATTTTGTTTTACTCTTCTCATGGTTCATTTCGTCCTTCTTTCCTTCGTAATCAAATTAGGTTTTCGATTTACAATCGTCTCCGCGCTTCTGCCTCAACCGCTTCCATCAACGTGTCCGCTTCTACCTCAAATTGGAACCAACATCATTAACCTCTCTAGAGCCGCTTCATCAACCCCTCCACTTCTGCCTCATTCAGACAAGGTTCGCTCCACCAAACTCTCTGATTCTGCCAAGATTTTTTGAATTCGATTTTTAAGTTATTGATATTCTGCGTAGATTATTTTGAAATATTTTAAGTTATTGAATTCAATTTATATTTCTTTTTAATAAATTATTGTTCGTTGTTAATAAGATTCTCGAATCATCGTAATCCCCAGTTTTCTTTTATTGTGGCTTGTTTATCTTTGCTCCTAATTTTTTGCTTCCTGTATTCCTGATTATATATTATAGTTTCAAACAGGTACTCTAGATTATGAAATATTTGTTATTTTTATTGCTGCTTGCCAAAATATGTGGAGATTTCGAAGAGAATAACAAGCTCCCTTTTGTGAAAATTCTCTAATATTTTTCTGGAATGATCGATCATAATCGTAATCGTTATCGTTGAGTATACGTTTAGCCTATCTGTTTTTAATTAGTGTTTTCTGTAGTTAATTAATTTAGATGAAGTTGTAGTTTGCATAATAATCCAACACTTGAACCGAGGATTTGTTTCCCAGTGATGTTTCGTTGTAATTATTTTTTCTGAATTTAAACTAATTTTCATAGTAGTTATTTTAATCAAATGAAAACTATAGTAAGTCTTTCCCTTTCCTGTGCATGTAGAATAAATTTATTTATTAATATCATGCATTAAAGCTTGAATCGTATTATGCGTACATTTTCTTATTGTGCCTCTGAAATATTAACTAGCCACATCCAGTTAAGTTCTAATCTTACAATAGACACGACTTTTTAATGACGAGGGTTATTGTGAGATGTAGTTAATTAAATTCTGAGATGTAGTTATTAGTTGAAAGAAAATGTTCCAAATACTCAGTATAGCATTGACAGAATTTTTTTAATGCAGAATTTCAAAGGGATTATTAATTTTTTTTGGATCTTATTCTACCTTAGTTTTCTTTCTCATGCAATACTCATTCATTCTAATTTGACTTTAGTTTATATTCATATCCACTAATATAAAATGTTTTAAATCTTATTACAAGATAATTCATGCAAACTTTAGTTTTAAATATATGATAGTAAGCTTTATTACAGGATAATTCATGCAAACTTTGTTACAGGTAATCTACTAACCCATCTCATGCAAACTTTTTTACACTTGGAGTAGTTGTAATATTCATGTGTTTTCGTAATGTAAGAACAAGCAGCAGTGTGTGAAACATACGTGTTTGAAGCTTATATCAAACATGCATATATCCATAATTTCTGAAGTTGTTTTTCCCAATAATGCATAACGTTAAACATTTATAAGAGTTCTATTGGATAATAATTTTACAGTACTTGTGTTATACGATAAAAGTGTAGACTGTCATTAAGGTAGATTCCAAATAGCTCAACACCACACTCCATTTGATTTTATTTTCAACATTTGATTGTCAAAAACTCATGACACATAGTTTGACATGAAAGTTCGAATAGAAACTGGTGGTTACCTTTTTGTGTAAACCACCGATTTTAGTGTGTAAGTACTGTTAGAAACTTGCAATATTTCTTGCATTCATTCTTACATTTTTTTTCCTTAATAAAATATTTCCCTGACTAAGCTGGATTTAATTTCATGCATAACATATGTTTTTGTCTTTATTTTAGTCACTTGTATCATATTTTGATATTCAATCCACTAATCTGAAAGTTCAGTCCGTTTTATATACGAGAAAGGTATAACCGAGAATCATCATTTTTGATAGGCAATCTTTTATGTATTTATTTTCTGTTAACTACTAAATTATGTTACACGTTTAGCAACCAATTGCAATATGATAAGTGTTAAGATGTATGTAAAATTTCCCTGATGATCGTTTTCATTCATGAAAGCAGGCGCCCAGTGTATACAAAATTACAAATTTGCAATCAAAGGAGCAGTCAACTGAAATTAGAGAAGCATCACCACATTTAATACAAGACTGACATTTGGAATGAATTGCTGTTAAGCAAAAATTAATTTGTACCCCTTTTAGTCTCTCTATAAATATATATTTTGCCACATACTTTCTTTTTACATAAAAAACTCTGAACTTCACAGCCATTTTATGATGTAGAGTCAGATTCAAAGGATCTGTTCTTAAAATAATGGCCGAGTCATTTAGAAAACACAAGAGAGAATTGAGAATAAACTATTATGACAAACATGATAATGGCGAAGATAGGTTGAAAAACAGTCCGCCAACAATCGTCTAAGAAGATTGGAATGAGTTTGTGAAAAACGAAGCAAAAACCGGCGCAATGAAAAGAATAGTATATGTAAAAAACAGATCACTATACAAAATTGGTCATTGTAGTGGACGTACAAGTTACGTTGGAGTAGAACTGGAACGGTATATTTGTTTCCATTTTTTATTAAATATAAGTAAATTGAGGCAAACACATAATTCATATACGTACGCTTGATTTTCTAATTTTTTTTTTTCATTTTCATTATGTATGTCATTTTCGTTCTCATTTTCATTATTCATTGGCAACACTTTATTAGGCTTGAATATTAAAAATAAATATTATGTGCATCTTCTACTTAGTATCTTCTATTTAGTGTATTATTTTGAACTAGTATAATATCGTATCCTACCAACTGTTTTGCATTCTCTTTGTTTTGTTATATTCTCCTTATTTTGCTGCATTCGGATTGCTGCAGTTGCACCTGTCCCTTTACTCTGAAACTGGTGCACTAGTTTTGAGCTCCGGCCACTGTTTAGCTTTGTTATTTGTGTCTATCTCCTTCCATATTTCTGAATGAAAATATATAGATCGACACCTCCTTGATTTATGTTACTTTTGGAACCTATTTATGTCGGTAATTTAAGTGTACATGCACTGATGCACATAAATCCCTGATAGCATGCCTGTTACTTTTAATCCTTCAAATTTGCAGCGCTGCTAGTATGACCTTTATTTGCATGTCTGTATTCAAGGGCCTACACATTAATGATCTATTGATTAGTAGTTTCTATTTCATATTTTGTAAGATTAGAAATGGCCACATTTGAAGTTCCTGTTTCATTAATAACTTATTGATTTAAAGTCCACTGGGTTGTCAGTAGTAGGAGTTCATGTGCCACAATTGGTGGGGACATATTGTCTTAGTTTACCGTACACGTCTGAATTTATTCAATTAGTAGATATAAAGCACGTTTGAACAGTTTGAATAGGTTTTGATCACTCTTCTTTCTATTTTTATTCAATCAAAATGATAGTGAACTGATTATTATTCTCTAAATTTATCATACTAAATTTCTAGTTTTCTCGTATATCCTTTTATTTTTTATTTTTGTGCGATGTTATAATTTAACTTTGTTATGTGTCTGTATTATAATTTAACACTTGGTTCCCATTTTGTGATGTAGTGTGTCTGATGGTTACCTTTTTGTGGCAAATGGTATACGATAGAAATGTGGAATTTGGAGGATACTTGGCTGCCATATATGTATGTGTGTGTGTGTCTATATATATATATATATATATATATATATATATATATATATATATATATATATATATATATATCGGATTTCTATTAGTCAATTTTATTCTATACCGGTTTTTAAAGCATCTGCACCTAGATTATATTAGTTCCAATAGGTTGATGATATTATTTAGGTTAGTGAAATGCAAGTACTCCAGCAGTCACTGTGAATGGTGGTTTGACTTTGACATTTTCTAATTAGCAATTGTTTTTCTTTTTTTAAAGAGTTTGGCATGAATATAGACCCAACCATTGATCGGCCGATTTTGGAAAAAGGCTTTTCATAGTATTTCAGGACTGAAAAATCAAAAGCTTCGGAATACTTTTTTGAAGAAAGATAAACAGTTATTGCCTAGACGTATCGCGATCGATAACCATCCGAGTTGTATTGATAATGTCCAACGATAGAAATTTGTTGATAATGAGTACACTGAGAAGAAAACAAAACAGTGCAAAACAAATGCTGAAAATAAAGGGAAAAATACCAAGCTCATACATTGGGCCGAAAATCATATACTCGATTGTATGAAGAATACGTGAAATTTTATTGTTCAGTTGTAATTTAAAAACTAATTCATATTCATTCATGTAGGAAGCGGAGAATCCAGAATGCAAAATCACTTGAGGAATGGCATGGAAAGTAGCACACACTAGTAGGAAAACCGGAGATGTGCTTCCGTGCACGGTAGAAAAATATGTAAGTCTTTATACTATTTTTTTACACATGGATTAAATACTAGTATCATGAGATATTTGTTTCTCTGTTTTAGGCTTTTTAATTTTTTTAGCAAAATACTAGATGCATTTTAAATGAGTTGCCACCTTTTGCTCTCTCCTATGGGGTTGCTGCATCTCTCATGGCGCATCCTCTAGAATGCAATGCCGCCACCTGAACTGTGCTATGATAAATCGCTTGAATAATCACATAAATTTTAATTTGTTGAATAAATTCAGTTATCAAATTATGGATAATTAAATTGCTTAATTGTTAGATTGTACTGATCCCGAGTATCATGTGTTTTTTTTTTTTTTTTTTGCCATTATAAATTTTATCTTTAATTACCATTGTTTCATGTTGTGTATGTTTAAATTTGTAAAGTAAAGCAAACATGGATGATTTTGAGTTCTCTTAACTAAGGGGTGGGAAAGGATAATTTTTATAAATCAGTAGCAGTCAAAAATAATGTTATATTCAATTAAACCATACCGAACTTTTGAAGGAAAAAAGGTTCCTTGCGTACGGTCTCTTGATTTATCTTGTTAGTTTTATTTATACTTTTTCCCATCTGATAATGGATTGCACCGGATAATGTTTCTGTATGTAGCCTTTTTTTCCTTCTTTTTCAGTGTCCTTGTATGAATAACGTTGATAACAACGCATTTTGCTTGGTGTTGAACATACAGTTGAAATTTGATTTAGATTTTTGGTGGAACAACTTGAGAGTTTTGCACCAAGATCTCGTATGATGTTAAAAAATACCCTCCATCAACATGGCAAAAATTAGCTGTTTGCAGTCTGCATGATTCATGCATCGGATATTTCTGAGAAATGGTCATGGCATTGATAATGTTCTTCTTAACAAGTTTTTGTACCATAAGATTTTGAGGAGGTAATTAAAGAGAAATAAGCTTACATTTGTAGGAGAGCTTGTCAACAGGATAACTTGGTAGTTTCTTGCTCGTCTGGGTTCAATGGTGTTTGAAATACAAATTCAGATTCCTTTAAACTAGAAGAAATTGTAGTTTTCTTTCTCATCTGGGTTCAATGGTGTTCGAAATACAAATTCAGGTTTCATTTGATACCCAATGTTTTTGAGGTTACAGGACTGGAGTTGGTCATTGACGGTTCGAAACAAACAATGAAAATCGGCTTCAGATCTAAGGCGAAAAAAGAAAAGAAAAATCGATGAAATCCTTTCGTAGTGGCAAAAAAAGGAAGATGATATGTGAAACAATAGTGAATAGAGCACAGAAAGCATCGACAAAAGAAAAGAAATGAATAAAATCTAAAAGTTCAATCATCTCAAATGGGAATCAGCTGTGAAAATCAAGTAATTAAATCAATGTGAACACTTATAAAATACATGGATTTTAGCTAAAAATTACAGCAACAATTGGATTTCTTAGACAACGATTACTCTTGATTCTTCAAAGAATGTTCTACTTTGAGAGATCAATTGATTGATTTATTTATTTTCCATTTTGTTCGATTTTATTACAAATGCATTTTTTTCATTTGTTCCATTTGAGATTTTTGAAGTGGGTAAAGGGGATAGGAAATGTGATATAATTTGGAGTGGATTTGAGTTACAGTCCATGTCTTGTTTTAATTACCGGGTCGCAGTCCATGTCTTGTTTAAATTCCCGTTTCATTTGATATTCTGGGCTTCTGCCTTATTTTCTTTTAGTCTTTTTTTTAAGCATGTCAAGTAAGGGATATACGAGCATATGCACATGGATTTTCATGGGCTTAGTTGACCCTATTACCTTTTTCATAAGAATACGTGCAATAGGAAGCTGTAATATTTTCATCAATAACTTTGTTAGTTTAATAAAATCTGATATACTAATCAATATGGGATAAACAAAGGACTGATAATGAACACAATTATCTCATTCTCTACATTAAACTTCTCATTTCAGGAATATTTGGATGGTAACTAGAATTGCTATAACAAAAACTAACAAATTTTATGAAATATTCAAATTGAAGTTAGGTAGGTTTAGATTTGATTATCCTTTCTCCCGTGGTAAAGCCATCGAATTTTCATTTATGAAGCTCACTGTAATTTGTTCTTAATTCTTGTCAGAATTCTTGTCATTGTTTTTTTCTTATAAATCATATTAGTCAATAATTGCTTTGTGAACATATGTTGCCTACGCTGATTTAGGACAGAGTCACAGACCAGACGTTATCATTTGATAGGGATTCAATTTTATATTTTTCATTTTTTAGTCAGCCGGCTTCTATTTTTATTCTTTTGGAAACAGACTTGGACTTGATAAAGATAGAAACAATGACAAAAGGGGTTCTGTTATATCTATACAGTTATTTTACATGGGTAGAGATTAATGTCTTTTAGAAACAATTGGATGGTAAATCTGTTCTATTATATGAACGATAGAAACAACGATAGTTATAGCAGCATGTATACATCTATAAAGCACTGCACTGCACTCCTCATTTTTTTTTTTTTTTTTTTTTTTTCAACATATTCTGGTAAATGTTAACTGCACTTTATTTTGCAGTGTGTGCCCTTCGTACTGCTCTTTCAAATTGTAGAACAAAAATGGAATTCAAGAGAATGTAACAATATATGTTAATATGACACGGATGGTTAAAAACTCTCTATTTACACAAACAATGCATGTATTCTTAGATCTGTTCAGTTGGTTTAGTTTCACATATTACTCACAATATAAAGCATGTATTCTTAAATCATTTCTCTTAGCTATACATATCCTTTATTCCTATATAGCTATTATATAATTTGATGCACCTTCCTTGCATTGCTTTTGACTTTGAAAAATGTTTAGGATCCTTTGTGTATATGCTGGTACAGTCATTTCGATTTGCATTAGCTAGGTTTAGACCTATTAATGTTCTACTGTCATTTTATGCAACATTACGTCGAACCTAGCTTCTTTGTTTGTACCCATCTTCAAGCTTATTTTATATATATGACATGGACAACTGCAGCAATTGCTGACTAAATGATTTTTCAGTAAATACCATGCCTGAGTTTTAGAAACAGCAGTGCATTTAATGTTCTTTTGGATATTCAGGCTTACCATGCCTGAGTTTTAAATACCTAGCTAGGTTTATCAGATGCTGAGACTTTTATTGTTGAAATGCTACTTGAATTGTTGTAAATTAAATGTTCTTTTGGATATTCAGGCTTTAATAGAAGCTGTAGAAGAGAGGCATTCACCTTACCCGAGTTCTTAATCCAGACGAGCCGCTTTTTGATGCACCTCAAAATGGTCATTACGCGTTATTCGAGTTTGTTGATGGTGGGTTTGTGAGTTTGTTGATGGTGGGTTTGTGGTTTGGCTAGAGAGTCGCATTCGTTCTATGTAAGCGTCTAGATATTTTGTACTAGTGAAATTTGAAGTTACAATGAACTTTGTAGAATTTGATGACTTATCTAGTATGTTTGCTACTTCCTTTTCAATTTGTTGAAATGTTAGATTGAAATTTGGTATCGTGTTCAGTATTGCTATAAATTTAATTTGTGTAGTTGAATGAATCTATATGTGATTGTACTACAAGATGTTGAATGTGACATGGCTTTGTAGTTCGAAAATTGTAACATTTACGAAAATTGTAACACTTATAAGTGTTACAATTTTTGCATCTGGAAACTTTTGCTGTTCTTCCAACAGTTATAACCGTTGGACCATAAACTCTTTCTAACGGTTAAAACCGTTAGGACATAATTTTATACAAACGGTTATACTCGATAGGAAATTCGTTGCAATATTTACCACGCACCTTCTACTAACGGTTATAACCGTTGGTACACTGATTTGTAACACTTATAACCGTTAAAAGATGACAATTCTGGTGTTGTGGCTATCACTATTTCAAGGTGTTTCACTATGTCGTTTTTTTGCGTTATTGAATTTCAGAGACCAAATCTTATACAATTGGCTACATGGAATTTAAAATCCACATATATTTTGTTTTATACAAGTTTCATTTTCAGGAACAAAGTTAGGCTTATTTTGTTGTCTTAGATTTATCCATTTTTACCCTAATGTCACCGGTAGGTTGAGTGTAACATGCTTAGCCTTGCGAAATGTATACTTGTTTTCCAATCATGATGACTTAATGCCATTACTTGAATCTTTGTTACTTTAAATCCAACATTGAAACTTAGATGATCATATCCAAATTATTTTCTTTAGATAGTTTGTTCTTTTTGAACAAGATGCATTTTAATCTAGTTGGATGGAATTGGTTCTAATATTTAACACCAGTTGGAAACTTTCATTTTTACCAAAATAAAATAAGTTAACATTTGTTATTATAGGGTCATTTCTAAAGTATACTATCTTTTTGGGTTTATAAGAATCATTTTTTGTTGAATTTTAGTTACTAACTTAAATTATAAGAGTTCTTGCATAAATTTTTGAGTATATTGCCACCTGTCTTGTTTTGTTAACTAAATTGTATAAAAATATATTCCATCACAATTTGTACGGTATCCTCTTTTCTGAGCATATTAACGTGAAGGCACTACTTATGTAAAATAATGGTTTAGCATTTGCAACCCTTGCAGATTAAGTATGTATGTATGTATGTGTGTGTGTGTGTATATATATATATATATATATATATATATATATATATATATATATATATTCATTAAGTGTTGTGGATTTTATTCAAGTTAAAGCAAATTATTTTTGCGTTTTTCCAAGTAAAACGAAAATAAATTTGAAATTAATAATTATAAAATCTAAAGGCATGGCCAGAAAATACACAATCCAATAAACAATAACTCACTAATACAGGAAATGCCATGAAACGTTGTTCTCAGCTTAGAAAAATACCCTGCTTTCTTCTGTACTTGCAAAAGTTCACACCAAAACTTAACACTACAAAACACAACCTTGAAATCCAAATACTATTGGCAACATGAGGTCCAAAATTGAGATTTCATATTCAGTTTGAAACACAATTAAAATTGACCACACATAATTGTGACCTTTATGTTTGGATTTGAAATTCGGTAACGTGCAGGTGTTGTGTTGCGGAATCTAGCACTGGATATAGTTGATGACCGGTAAAGGCTACCCAAGTTTGTCCGGCTGTTCAAACTACTTATAAATATACGTACCTAGTTGACAAACTAAGCACAGCTGACACATGTGCTTACTTTTTTGGCCAGCTTCTGCAGTACATTGGGTTTTAGTGTAAACGTTTATGTACGATTTAACCAAAATTTCGAGATTGGATCGGGTTTTTATGGTTGAACCGCGGTTATTTTCGATTCCATGGAAACCACGATTCTACTGGATTTCGGAACCGGTTTGTTCCATGGTTCACAGTTTTTCCAGTTGGACCGCCGGTCTGGTTTTCAAACCCTGGGTTTATGAGAGCAAAAATGTACAGTGAAGGTTGGTATTTTTAATTGTGATAATGAGAGCTCGAAACTTATTTTTTGAACTATTCATTTCCTTTTTATTTTCACATAATCTTTATGGCATCTTAGAAGAACTTATGTGGTAACGGAAACCACATAGAATCTGTTTATATTATTTTCACATATTTTTTGTAATGATCAGGTAGTTTCTTTCCTTGCAGTAAGAAATCACTTGATTGGTCACTTATTCATGAAGAGAACAGTTCTTATGCATGAATAAGTGGCAAATCAAATGCATGCTTACTGCAAACAAACTGTGTCTTAGTTCTATCTAATTGTTTCTTCACCTCTAAAGGGGTGTTGTTTAGTTTGTGGTGTCATTGAACCTATACACCCATCGATGAGCACTTCATGGTATTCTGTTTTGTTATTCAATCTAGTCTTTGTAACAAATTTCAAATTGTAACATGCAAATGGGCTTAAGCTTTAGCTGGCAACGCTGAAAATTGAAGGTGTAGAATGTTTGTAGGCATTATCAATGAAGACGGAGAATATGCTAATTTGGATGATATTATTTTTTTAAAACACAATCAAAGTATGAAATAATTTTATATACATATTTATTTGATTGGCAAAAGAACTTGTTATGCTCATTTGAACGCATGTAGAAAATGTGAATGGAAACCATTTGAAAATTGTGTGATTTTTGTAAGGAAGAATGATTTTTCTTTTTAAAGTTTGCAATTGGTACGAGTTAGAAAAATTTCTTAGGTGATGGTTTGTTGTTTGTGAACACTACTAATATTTATTAAAAAATGTTAATTTTAATCAAAAATTAAAAATAGATATGCTTGAATTTGACCCTTTTTGGCTATAAATACCTAATTTGGTCTTATTATTATGAAATGTTGGGAAGATAAGTAAATTGGCTAGTATGTATGTACATGGTATGTAATAAACTAAACAACATACTTATTCTTCGAGCATTCTATAATATAAGTCCAGACTAAGCGTTTTTACCCAGACATGGTGGGATTTAAACATATTTATTGTTTGCTTTTAGTTTAGGTTCCTACTTCTCAATAAATATTAGTTCACGGTCCATAAACCATGGTTCTCCGTCTAAGATTTTTTCTATAGTTAGTATCAATTGCAAAAGTTTATAAGATAAAAATCATTCTTTCTTTCAGATATCTCTCGGTTTAGTTCACGAACACATTTAGATGGATAACGTGGTTTTTGCTAGTCGGATAAATAAATAAGTATAGTTATTTCATATTTTGTCTGCATTTTTAATCGCTATATCATTCAAATAAGCATTCCTTTTATCTTTGTCAACATTACATATAAACGTTTCTAGACTGTTAGTATTAGTGTTGTTGGTTAAAGCTTGAGATCAAGTGCATGTTACTGAGGTTGAATGAGCACTTCATAGTTTGATATGTGTTACACACATCAATGAATATGTGTGTGCTTCTGTTTGTGGATGACATTAAACCATTTTATGTGAACATAGATATACATATGTATTTATCATTATTTTCTCTCCACACCTTGTTGAATTTATTAAATTAACATGTTATTCTCCACAGATGGTATAAGTTATCTAATGCTTCGAGTGCTTTTTTCTTAGCATTCCAATGTGCTTTCCCTTTGGGAAGCAAATTCAAGATGATGGTTGGTTAGTTTGTATTGTGTTGGATGTAAATAGATTAATCATTGTGGGTAATGGTCTTGCAAATCCGTTCAAGATACATTGTGGAGCTTTCAAATTACCTTTGATTATAAGAAATTTTGCTAAAGTACGTCACTTCCTAAAATAATAACAAAAATAGGCAATTTTCCAAAGTATTTACTTGATTAGGTTGTTTTTGCCACTTTTTGAAAGCGCCAACACATTTTTTTGATCAACAGCTGACGTGACCAAAACAAACATACTTGAGAAAGTGATATATGTTTGTAATTGTTTTCAAAAGGTGGCAAATAAAAATTTACTTTTAATTATATGTGAAAAGCCTGTTTGTTTTACATTAAAATATTAAATGTTTAATGGTATGTTTTTAAGAATTTACTTACATTTAATGAACATTGAGTTGTACTAAGGTTGCGACTAAACATATTTGGGTTGCTTTTGGTAAATAGTAATTATTTAAGATTTACTAAGATCACCATGTATTTATTGACCTAATATGTAACACCCCGCATTTTATTAAATAGATTCTTTTAGAAAAATGTGCACATTATAGAGCACGTATGACTTACTAGTTTTTTAGCTGAATTTAATTATATATATATTAAGTAACATGTTAACAAAAAAAGCCAAACCAAGTTTTCAAATTATGGAGTAGTTGAGGATCGGTATCTAGGAAAGGTGAAAAATATTTTGAGGCTATGAAGTAAACAGCAAGGACTGTTTTGGAATAATAGTAAATTCCCGAAGAATGCATAAGCACCATAAAGCCTAGGTTGTTGCTTGGAAAAGACTTTAAGTAGACAGTAAGGACTAGTGGTGACTACTAGATGGTAAATGGTAAGTTAGTTTTTAGATCCTTTAGTTTAGACTTTTTTTTGTGAGGGGGACGTGGTCCTAGGATTCTTAGCCCTTGGTAGTAGCTGTGTAGAGTGTGTTTTCTTGTTTTAGTTAAGAGATTAGAAGGTTTATTTGAAGATTAAACTTAGATCAATGGGTTAAGTTATATAAGCTAAGAAAAGAGTAATGACATAACTAAAATTAAAACAACAAATCCAATATAGCGATAAACATGACAGTTATGAAAAATGGAAAAATTTGAGAAATGAGAATAAAAATCGGTTTTTCGTAACTTGAAAAAGAAAATCAACAATAAAAAACTCTTATGTGAACTGTGCTTGAATAGGGAGATAGGAAACCTTTATGTAGTAGTTGCCAAAAATCCAAGTACAGATAAAAAAGGTACATAAAAGAAAAGCAGAAGATGTCATGTTTTCCATTTTCCACCTTTTTGTAACATATAAAATTGAATTTAGAAAATTAGGTTTTTCTGAAATTCGAAAATTTAAAATTAGTTGGTAGGGTTTTGGATGCAAAAAATTGGATGAACTACGCTCTTGTTCTGTAAGAGTGGGAGAATTTGGATGAAAGAGTATTTTAATTTTCAAAATATTGCATTAATATAGGAATTGCCAGTATAGTTAGGGTGCCTGCATCATGTTTTCCAAAGATTTTCAAGAAAATTTTGCATTCATATAGGAGGTACCGCCTAGCCATTCATTACACCCATGTACTACTGTATTGCATTACACTTTGCACAAGTGCACAAATGGTTGAAAAATTGGATGTACACCTGATGGATATGAATTATGTAAGAAATTACTTAAATTTTCAATTACCAAATTTCGGGGACGAAATTTTCTAAGAGTGGGAGAATGTAACACTCCGCATTTAATTAAATAATAAATTAGGTATGAAATAAATATGGCATATATGTATATATGCATGAATATAAATGTTGAAACAAAAAGTGCAAGTTAAAAACAGAAAAAAATGCATAAATAAATACATGCATGAAAAGTGGCCAAAAAATTAGCTTCAAACTGAAATTAGAATGCATGCATTAAAAAGAGAATAAAATAATGCATTAAAACAAAACAATGCATTGATAGTCTTTTAAATTACATTAATTTAGCAGCTATAAAACGAAATTTGGATGGGAAAGTTATTAATGAATTAATAACCAAAAGATTGCATGCGTGTGCGTGTGTATATATATACATACAAGTAAATTCAAAATTCAAACATAATGGTAAGTTATAACTGAAATAATATAGATCAGGAGAATTGTATAAAGCAAGTAATTAACATTATTTATTAACGTTAAAATCAGAAATCACGGCGGTGCAGAAAAATCCTTCTGGACCTAGGTGGGCCGACCCATGTGTCGACCTTGGGGTAGACCCACCTGTAGGGTGGGTCGACACAAGGGTCGACCAGGTCGGTCTAGATTTGTTTTCTGCGTGACTTGGATTTCTAATATAAACAGCTCGAATTTTAATTGATTAAATCCGATGGACCAGACTTTCTCGTACATCTATAAATAGACTAGCAAGGCCTAGCTTTGAACTCATTTTTTTTGAAATACTTCCTAGGCTCGGCCATTCTCCTTTTCCTCCAAATCTTTTCAGAAAATTAGAAAATTAGCTCATAGGGGTTCTGATTCAAGATTTTAAGATAAGGGATATAAATCTACAAATAAGTGTTCAGATTTCTGATTAATATGAGGTAAGTTCTTAAATCTGATTTATATAGGTTTCTCTTTCTTTAGCTCTTCTTTAAGCGTCACATTTGTGAATTTGTGGTTGTTTTAATAATAGATTTAGTTAGGAAAGACAAGGAATAACAATTCTGGAGCAGATTCAAGGATTGGAAAGCTTTCTGGTGAGTTGATATGAGTTATACCGTTTAAAATAATGATATATTTACCATTTACATTCTCGTCATTCTTAACATTTTAAATAACTGTAAATTGCGATAATTCCGGTATAATTCATTTCCAGTTATGTTAATAATATTACTATTGTATAGATCTATTCTATGAATCTGTTTATTGGATTAAAATTACTGTAATATTGAATTTGTGAGATTTAAAATAAAAGTGAATATGTTACAGAAAATGTAGTTAATGACAAATTGGATATTGTAAATCAAATTATAGTGAAATTGGGAATAATAATAAAAATAGTAGATATGCCTAATTTGTATGTAAAATTCGCAGTAATTCGAAAATTGTAGATAATCACACTGAGACACGAGGTTAAGTTCAACTTGTGGTAGTACCCTATCCGAAATCGCCCGGCAAATCCAGCATCCACTAGTGGTCAACTTAATGTGAGAGGTCTGGTGTCTAAACATATATACAAAAATATGTATACAACAAATAATAAATAAATTAGAAGTGTCTGTTGGGGTACAACAAATAGTATTCTGGGATTGATTGGATAACGATACTTCATTGTCAATTAATGCCTTAGGAAACTATGGCCATTAGATTCATAAGAGACATTAATTGTAATTAATACACTTAAATGGTTCGTGTAAAAATATACAAGACGGTAAAGAAATGGATGTTACAATAGTAAAGGTTGATTCATATTAAGGAACCTAACTAGAATAATAATGAACATGGAATATAACATATTATATGAATGAGAATGAAATATAATAGGTAGGTTTGTCCCAAGGACAAGTGGAAATTATAACATAGGTTATAATAAATGAAGAAGAAACTTGTCAATAAACCTTAATTAAAAAGAACTAAGTTAATAAGTAGTCAACAACAATAAGTTGTGGCCGTTATGACGGAATAAGAAAGAGTAAAGTAAGAAGACTTATGGAATGAAATAAGTTATACTTAATTATATATTAAGTAACATGTTAGAAGAAAACATGTGGATTAAGATAAGATATACTTAATTATACATTAAGTAGAACTTGTTATCTTAACTTCTAAACATGAAATTGGACAATAAATGTTAATATAGAAAATTAAGTACAACTTATTAGTATAACTTATCTTAATCCACATGTTTTTCTGTTAACATTTACTTAATATACCATTAGATTCGTAAGAGACATTAATTGTAATTAATAGAATTAAATGGTACGTGTGAAAATATACAAGACAGTAAAGAAATGGATGTTACAACAATAAAGGTTGATACATATTAAGGAACCTAAAGAGAATAATAAACAACATGGAATATAACACATTATAACTTATTATATATATATATGAATGAGAATGAAATATAATAGGTAGGCTTATTCCAGGGACAAGTGGAAAATATAACATAGGTTATAATAAATGAAGAAGAAACTTATCGATAAACCTTAATTAAAAAGAACTAAGTTAATAAGTAAACAACAACAATAAGTTGTGGTAGTTAGGATGGAATAAGAAAGAGTAAAGTAAGAAGACTTATGGAATGAAATAAGTTGTATCTAATTATATATATTAAGTAACATGTGAACAGAAAACATGTGGATTAAGATAAGATATACTTAATTATATATTAACTAGAACATGTTATTGTAACTTGTAAACATGAAATTGGAAAATATATGTTATTTAATATAGAAAATTAAGTACAACTTATCAAGTATAACTTATCTTTATCCACATGTTTTTCTGTTAACATGTTACTTAATATGTATATAATTAAGTACAACTTATTTCATTCCATAAGTCTTCTTACTTTACTCTTTCTTATTCCATTATAACTGTCACAACTTATTGTTATTGTCAACTTATTAACTTAGTTCTTCTTAACTAAAGTTTATTAATAAGTTTACTTTTCATTTATTTTAACCTATGTTATAATTTCCGCTTGTCCCTTGGACAAGCCTACCTATTATATTCCATTCTCATTCATATAATCAGTTATAATATGTTATATTCCCCGTTCAATATTATTCTCTTTAGGTTCCTTTATATGAACCAACCTCTATTATTGTAACATCCATTTCTTTACCGGCTTGTATATTTTCACACGTACTATTTAATTTATTAATTAAATTAATGTCTCTTATTAATCTAACACTCATAGTTTCTTAAGACATTAATTGACAATAAAGTATCTTTATCTTACCAATCCCAAAATATCTATTTGTTGTATCCCCACAGACATTACTAATTTATTTATTATTTACTTATTGTCTGTTGTATACATATATTTTTATATATGTTTTGGCATTAGACCTCTCACACTAAGTTGACCACTTGTGAATGCTAGATTTGACGGGCAGTTCCAAACAGGCTTCTACCACAAGTTGAACTTCCTCGTGTCTCAATGCTATTATCTACAATTTCCCAATTACTGTAAATTTTACTTCAAATTAGACATATCTTTTCTTTTTCTATTATTCCCAATTTCGCTGTAAATTTGATTTACCATATCCAATTTTTCATTGTAACATATTCACTTTTATTGTAAATCTCACAAATTTAGTATTACACTAATTTTATTTAATTAACATATTCATACAATAGATATATACAACCGTAATATTCTTAACATAAATGAAAATGAATTATACCGCAATTATCATGACATACAGTTATTTAACATGTTAAGAATGATGGAGAATGTAAACAGTAAATATACCATTAGTTAAAAAAGAATAAATTGAATTCACTCACCAGACAACTTTCCAATCCTTGAATCTGATCCAAATATGTTATTCCATGGTTTTCCTAACAGAATCTATTATTAAAACAACCACAGATTCACAAATCTGAAAAAAAGAGGGAAAGAAAGAGAGAAACCTATATAATCAGATTCAAGAATTTACCTTATGTTGATCTGAAATCCGAACACCTATTTGTAGATTTATATCTCTAATCTTCAAATCTTGAATCGGGACCTCTATGAAATAATATTCTAATTTTCTAAAAATATTTGGAGGAAGAAGAGAATGACAGAGCATATGCAACATTTCAGAAAATATGAGTTTAAAGCTAGACCTTGTTAGTCTATTTATAGGTATACGAGAAAGTCTGGACCAACGGACTTAATCAATTAAAATCTGAACTGTTTATATCCGAAATCCACGTCATGCAGAAAACAGATCTATGCTGACTGGGTCGACCCCTGTGTCAACCCACCCTAGAGGTGGGTTGAGCCCTAGGTCGACACATGGTTCGACCCATCTCCAACGTGGGTCGACCCATTCTGGGTCCAAATGGATTTTCTACACCGTCATGATTTCTGTTTTTAACGTTAGTTAATAACGTTAATTAATTGCTTTATATAATTCTCCTAATTTATATTATTCCCGTTATAACTTACCTTTATGTTTGAATTTTGAATTTGCATGTATATATATGCATGCAATCTTTTGGTTCTTAATTCATTAATAACTCTCCCATGCAAGTTTTGTTTTATAGCTGCTAAATTAATGTAATGTATAACGCTATCAATGCATAGTTTTATTCTCTTTTTAATGCATTGTTTTATTCCCTTTTTAATGCATGCATTCTAATTTCAATTTGAAGCTAATTTCATGTCCACTTTTCATGCATGTATTTATTTATGCATTTGTTTCTTTCTAGTTTTAACTTGTACTTTTTATTTCAATTGTAACGTCCCGTATTTTTACGGTATAATAATTAATTTATTTAATTATTTAAATAGTGATTTCGGGATTTAAATGGTTGTTTAATTAAATAATATTGAATATATAATTAATATAAATAATAGAATAATAAATTTATTTCCGAAATAGTCGGAATTAGTGGAATTCGCAATATTGTGTGAATTGGATTATTTATAAGATTTAATTCAGTTTAGAATTGAATTATAATAACGAATTTATTATTTAAACGAAGTTTAAACGTATAATTATAATATACTAAATCGAGCTCGTAATGGCGTGGTAGTTCGTAATTTGGCGATTCGAACTTTAATTGAATATAGAGAATCCATTTTAAGTCGGATTTTTATGAAACAAGAAACGTTCGGATCTGGTGAACTATATTTTTCTAATGGAAGAGAAAATCGAGATTTCGTCTTGTAGATTATGAGTTATGTCCAAATCAAATTTTCAAAAAAGTCGCTATGGAATTCATTTATAATTTATAATGATTTATTTATAATATAAAAGGATATTTATTATATATTCAATATCAATTAAACTGGATTTTTAGATATCGAGTTATAAATCCAGATATATATTTATTTTAGAGCTGTATGATATTCCATTAGGATATATATATACGATAATATTAATTTATTAATATTAAATTAAATTGTTTTTAAATATATTAATATTTAATTGGTTTGTTTAGAGCCTAAGAAAATAGCCATTTTTACAAACGACCTCCGTTTTTGATGAAACTAATTTTATTGGATCCGGAATATTAAATTTTTGTTAGATTTCAATTCTCGTGATTTTTGGAGTCAGCATGTGGCCGTACAGGATTTTAATGTGAAAAACAGTCAAATATTTGACTGTAAATATATGCTGTGTGAGCAAACGGACTCGGAGTTTGACGAAACAAGTTTCGTTGTGTTCGTAATGTCGAACTATAGCCGTCTGTCAATTTTTGTCGCAAATGGGTTTCATGTGTGACCACACGTATTTTTAAACTATAAATAAAGGTAACGATTCATTAAAAGCTATATAATATTCAAATATAAATATATTAAAATCACCTATAAATATACCTTACCTCTTCGCACTCTAACCTAATTCTTTCTACGGTCAATACTCTCAGCCGCCATGATTACTTCCAAAAACGTGAGCGACTCAAGTTTTAAAAATCATAAGAAATAGGAATAAAATCCTATAAATTGTAAAACATATATTAATGGAATCATGAGGGGTTTATCTTGTTTCCTATATAATTTTTGTTTTGTTCGACACTCATTTCTGGAGTTCAATGTTTAACGCAACAGCCTAGGTTTGAGAATCTCTTGGCAATGAAGGGGCATTGATTCAGTTCGAGCTTAGATTCGTATTCGTGATAGGATTTAGCACGAGATATGAATTTCTGGTGGAATACGAGGTGTTTCACTGTCGCATGTATGCAGTACAGCGAATGAAGAAGTTGGATGTTGCGAACTGAAATATGCGTGCGAGTTGGCCATCTTGGTAGCAGAGTCAGAGAGCTCAAGTAGAGGAGGCCAGCGGTGTTCTTGGTTTTTGAATTTGTGGAGAAATGAGTGGGATTGAGCTTGGGGAAAGTCGACAATGGCTATACGAAGTCGGGTTCGTGAATTGTATCCATCGGGAAGATGATTGCGTGTATTACTGTGGAGAGCAGGTTGGTTATGTTTTCTTCACGGGTGGGGGAGAGTTGGGCCCAGTATAAAAGGGTGAGGCCCAATGGAATTAGATTTCTAAGTTTTTATTTCATTTAAATGTATATTAGCTTCTTAATATCATAACTTTATCATACGATATCAGAATCTGATGAAACAAGATCCGTTGAGATCGTATGGACGAGAGCAACACAATGGAACTGGTTTGGGGCGATTTGTAGCTTGTTTGAATTTATGGTGAAATAAAACGCTGGTTGGATCTATTGAACGGTTATCGTTATTTAATGATAAACCACCAAAGTGAGTAAATCTCATTGACTCTGCCCAGTTTATATTTTTATAATGTATTTTTAATATTGATAAATGATGTTTGATTTCAGTGTGATGACTATTTGAATGAATTGCTAAATAAATTGGCTGAAAATATAGATAAGGATATAGATATATATCATTACTTAAATATTGATTCTGTTATCATAATAATTCATATTGAAATGAAATTGATGTTATTTATATGGTTTAACATCTGTGGATGCAGGGAAACAGGTTGGAGGGATCAACCTAGATTCCTCAGTATTTATAATACTATTTTTCATATATTGTGATATATAATTTGTTATTGATTATGATGACACTGGTCTTGTTATCGGGTATTTTAAATACCATAAGAAATACTGGAATGTATAAAAGGGAATTTTCCAAGTGTATATTGAAAAGGAAATATTTATAAAATGAATAGAATTTTATAAAAGGAAATATTTATAAAACGAATAGAATTTTATAAAAGGAAATATGCGGAACATAAATATTAAATGGAAACCAGTTTTTAACGGGTAAATGGAGAAGATTAATTTATAAATAATGCTTTATAAATTAAGTAAATTAATTATCATTGGATAAATTAAAATATAAGTATGAAATTACAGGAAGAAGTAAAAATCGGTTTTAACACAGATATTGTAAAGGAATTTGAACTCAGCATTAATAAAAATGAAATTTAAATAAGATTTTCAGTGTTAGAAGTTAAAAATAGGATTTTTTTTTCTATAAATAATTCTATAAATAGAAGTATGAATAGAATTGGGAAATGGGATATTATTTTAAAATGCAAAATCAAAATGAATTGATTTTATAAAAGAAATATTATTCACATTCGATGCGAATAATGGATAAAAATAAATATTTTATACTTAAAATATTTATAATGAAAAATTGGGATTTAAATAGGAATTCAAATGGGAATTTGAATGGGATAGGAAATTGCCTTAAATTGAAATAGTGGATTAAGTTTTCTGTAAAGGAACAATATTCACGTTTTAAAGTGAATAATGATTTAAAAGCAAACTTTTTACAGATTTAAAATAGATATAAAAGGAAATTGGTAAATGTTGGGAAGTACTAAATTCAAAGATGAATTTAGAAATTGAATTGACCTAAAATGGTAAATTATTCTGAAATTTGGAGACTTAATCGAATATTGGTTATTCGAAAGAGTGTTAATCAAATAGTAGTTATTCGAAGGAGAGTTATCGAATAGAGTTGTTCGAAGTAGAGTTATCGAATAGAGTTGTTCGAAAGAGAGTTATCGAATTGAGTTATTCGAAGTAGAGTTATCGAATATAGTTATTCAAAAGAGAGTTAATCGAATATTAGTTATTCGAAAGGGAGTTAATCGAATATTATTTATTTGAAAGCGAGTTAATCGAATAGAGTTTATTCGAAAGAGAGTTATGCGTTGAAATTCGACTATATCGAATTCGGGAAAGTATTATTTATTTTCTGATTTTTAATCTAGATTTATTTATTTATAAATAAATTGTTTATTTAGTTATTTATTTAAATTAAGGAATAAAAGTTTTATTTTAAGTTAGATATTCTGGAAGTACAAATTATAACGCTATCGTTCTAAAAAGAATTGGATTCGTAAACTGAATCCGAGAGTTGCGTAAGCAATTATTTGATAAGAAGATAAGAAACGAAGTTAAGGAAATTAGAAACTGACTGGAGATTAGTTATGTTGAACAACTTTCTGGTTATCGATCTGATGTTGGTTTCGGCCTTCGGGGTTGATATTTAGGGAATCGTCTTCTTACTAGTTTACAGTTAGAAGCTGATGGATATGGGAGGATAGTGATGCGTGAATAAGAAACGGAAACATTTTTCAATATATACAACATATATTTTCTAAATTTAGAAAATAAGAATTCACGAATATATGGAAATGGGGAAATTAGCAAATTAAGGATAAATTAATTTAAAGGGAAAATTGTTGATTTATAAAATTTCCATTTGGAAATAAGATCGTTGTGTGTATGGATGTTTTCCTTTGATAGTTAAATAACCGACTATCAAAGTTTTGACCATTTTTCCATCGTCAATACGGAGAAACCGGGATCAGATTTATTATCTGAAAACCACTCCGTATGGGCGTTAGCGTTGCAAATCTAATACGATGAAGATAATTGAAGATGGGGTTTATGCAAGGGCTGTTCTGGCAATCCTAGGTAGAAATTGCCTAAGATTGATTTACAGAATAGTGCCTTCAGTTTGTCCAGTCCCAGGACAACCTGTATGGAAGAATGTCTGATAGAGTATATTTAATAAATCGCGTAAGCTGATCTCTTCAAATGTGTTTATGTTTGGTAGCAGAGGAATTCGTTTCTCTTAGATATATACCCGTGGTATTTTTGAGGAAATCAATTTGTGATTTGGCGGGTATGACGATGTGACATTCAAAGTAAATAAAGGTGTGATCTGTATGTTATGGCCTTTAGCCTCACAACCAGGAAATGGTATAAAATCGGGTAGGTCGCATGGATAAGTGGGTAGCCTCCAATTCGGGTGTATTGTCACCTGATCTAGAGAAATTCCATTTACTTCTTTAAACTATTTCGATGTTGTCCCTTTCGGGAAACGGTTGCTGAATCCAACCGTTGGTGATAATACATTCGGTACACTCAAGCGAAATGAGTGACCGGTCATATTTAGCCTGGGTTACAAGATATTCTTGTTGAACCCGGTGTATTCCTCTCTAGAGATACACTGTCAGAAGGTGGTCCCATACCTTGCCAGTTGGAATCCATTACCCAATAAGCGTCCGCGATTTTTTACTATATATTATGTATGTCGAACGTTAGATAAAAGCGTTCTGCTAAATGATTTTTATATTGTGGTTGATAGACACTATTGTAATATTAGAAGATATTTGATATAAGCAATATTTTGGAATATCGTAAGGTAAAAACTATCTGTGTTTATGTGTGGATCGGTCTTACAATTATTCTTTCTTTTAAAGGGATTTTAAAAGTTAATCAAGTGGTTGGATATTACTCACACCAGTCTCATAACTGGCCCAGAGTTTATTTTGTTTTGTTTTGCCTAAACTCTTGGTTGCCCAATTTTGTACGGGCAGTCAAGTAGTCGGGATTTAATAGATATACTTGAGGAGCTGGAGCAGGAGGCTTCTGGATTATATATCTATTGTTTATTCCCGCTATTGTGTAAGTGTAGTACTCTAATGATGATTTGTATATATATAAAAATGATAGATTTGTATTTCCAAGTTATGTTGTATACTATATTTTATTCGTTCCGCCGTGAGATTCATATTACTCTGATTCTGTTGTTATGTTCTTCGTCTTCATCTTTTATTCTAATTTTCAATCTTATCTATTCTCACCCTCTAACTTCTTTCTATTAACGTTCCGGTATTTCTAATTCTTTAATAGTTAACATGGTGCTGTGTGTCGATTTTCGAGGTCGAAAATTCGCGTTCGTTACAGTGGTATCAAAGCGAGGTTAAGTGAATTACCTTGGCTCTGTGGCGTAACTCGATAGAGATGGGGTTAGTAATGCTCTAGATTGAGTTGAGTGTATATATACGAGAGAGTGTACTTGTAGATTTTATAAAAATTATTTTATATTGTGGTGATTTATTGGTTGACTTGTTTATGCGTTTCGGTCGATTAGTTTGATGCACTGTATCGGTAGGGGTTTCTAAACACTCAAATACAGTGAACCGACACGGTATGTTTTGAAAAGAGGGTAAATGGAATAATTTTACGCAAAGTATATTTTGGTATGAAGATAATATTTATATTGGATTGATTATAGTATATTTGATGTGTTGGTTATTATTATAATCGAATGAAATTAAAAAAGTAAAAATGGGTATGTAAATAGCCAATCAGAATTCATATAAATGTAATATATGAAATCGGATGGATTAATCTGAAATTAAAATCAAAATTGGAATTAAAAATTCTGGAAATTGGGAAAAGTTTTTGTAAATGGATCTGGATTAAATATATGATATTTTTAAAATCCTGGGAGATTTTAAATTGTTTAACTAGAATTGTGAATGATATTTTTAAATAAATTTCAAAATGGAGTGTTTAAAAAAGGAGTTTTAAAAAGTGATATAGTATTAAACTCACTTCAGTCACTGGGAAATAACCCTAATGATGCTGGCCACACCATCAGTGTTCATTTTCAAGTTTGTAAGTGACGGACTGCTACCAAAGATATTGTTTTTGAATTGTTTTGAGAAAACAAGTTGTTTGAAATTGCGAAATGAATATTTGATTTTAGAAAGAGCTAAGCTATTTAAAACTCTAGGAAAATTGTTTTGAATTAAAAACAAATTAAAAAGGAATTTGTAGAAGCAAATAGAAATTGAATTGGAATCAGTTAATTAAGTGAAAATTGAATTGGATTAGAATGATATCGAGAAAATTGGATTTGTGACATAGGGATTTGAAATGATATTGGCTTGGTGAGTAAAGAGTTCGGGATCAAGAATGAAACTTGAGTTTGGAATGGAATTGGGCTTGTATAAGCGAATAGCTGTGTTGAGGATAAATTGATCGGAGATTGATTGGGATGATATTAGTATATGCTGAATTAGCAGCAGATGGAAAGGATATAATGATATGCCCAACAAAAAGGTACAAGTTTATTTATATATGAGTTTGGTGATTTATGAGCCGATTTGGCAAATCACTTGGCTATTTGATTTTCTTTCGGATTGGAGAAGGCATAAAGAGGCAAGTGGTAGCTGTACTGATTGAGTCGCACAAAGAGACGCTTGCGAAATTTTCCGAAAATTTAAGGTGTTAGAAAATTTTAGAATTTTTGAAAATTTTAGTTATTCGGAATGAACTAATATTTTAATTGGTAAAGATTGGTTTAGTTGAATGGAAGTTAAGAAGTAAACAAATAATTTTTAACCCAGTTAATAAGGGTTTGTTTTCAACCTTAGCAATTTCGAGGACAAAATTATTTTAAGGGGGGGAAGAATGTAATGTCCCGTATTTTTACGGTATAATAATTAAAAATTTTAATTATCTAAATAGTGATTTAGAGATTTAAATGGTTGTTTAATTAAATAATATTGAATATTTAATTAATATAAATAATAGAATAATGTCTTTATTTCCGAAATAGTCGGAATTAGTGGAATTCACAATATTGTGTGAACTGGATTATTTATAAGATTTAATTCAGTTTAGAATTGAATTATAATAACGAATTTATTATTTAAACGAAGTTTGAAAGTATAATTATAATATAATTTAAATCGAGCTCGTAATGGCGTGGTATTTTGTAATTTGGTGATTCGAACTTTAATTGAATATACATAATCCGTTTTAAGTCGGATTTCTATGAAATAAGAAACGTTCGGATCTGGTGAACTATATTTTTCTACTGGAAGAGAAAATTCGAGATTTCATCTTGTAGATTTTGAGTTATATCCAAGTCAAATTTTCAAAAAAGTTGCTATGGAATTCGTTTATAATTTGTAACGATTTATTTATAATATAAAAGGATTTTTATTATATATTGAATATCGATTAAACTGGATTTTTAAATATCGAGTTATAAATCTAGATATATATATTTTAGAGCTGTATGATATTCCATTAGGATATATATATATACGATAATATTAATTTATTAATATTAAATTAAATTGCTTTTAAATATATTAATATTTAATTGGTTTATTTAGATCCTTAGAAAATAGCCATTTTTACAAACTACCTCCGTTTTCGACGAAACAAACTTTGTTGGATTTGGAATATTAAATTATTGTTAGATTTAAATTTTCGTGATTTTTGGAATCAGTATGTGGCCGTACAGGATCTTAATGTGAAAAACAGCCAAATATTTGAATTTAAAAATATGCTGTGTGAGCAAACAGACTCGGAATTTGACGAAACAAGTTTCGTTGGGTCCATAATGTCAAAACTATAGTCGTCTGTCAATTTTTGTCGTAAATGGGTTTCATGTGTGACTACACGTATTTTTAAACTATAAATAAAGGTAACGATTCATTAAAAGCTATATAATATTCAAATATAAATATATTAAAATCACCTTTAAATATACCTTACCTCTTCTCACTCTATTCAAATTCTTTCCATGGTCAATACTCTCAGCCGCCACGATTACTTCCAGAAACGTGAGCAGCTCAAGTTGTAAAAATCATAAGAAATAGGAATAAAATCATATAAATTGTAAAACATATATTATTGGAATCATGAGGGGTTTATCTTGTTTCCTATATAAATTTTGTTTGGTTCGACACTCATTTCTGGAGTTCAACGTTTAACGCAACAACCTAGGGTTGAGAATCTCTTGGCAACCAAGGGGCATTGATTCAGTTCGAGTTTAGATTCGTATTCGTGATAAGATTTAGCATGAGATGTGAATTTCTAGTGGAATATGAGGTGTTTAAATGTCACATGTATGCAGTATAGAGAATGAAGAAGTTGGATGTTGTGAATTGAAATGCGTGCGAGTTGGCCATCTTGGTAACGAAGTCGGAGAGCTCGAGTAGAGGAGGCCGACGGTGTTCTTGGTTTTTGAATTCGTGGAGAAACGAGTGGGATTGAGCTTAGGGAAAGTCAGCAATGTCCATACGAAGTCGGGTTCGTGAACTGTATCCATCGGGGAAGATGATTGCGCGTATTAATGTAGAGTGCAGGTTGGGTTTTGTTTTCTTCACGGGTGGGTAAGAGTTGGGCCCAATATAAAAGGGTGAGGCCCAATGGAATTAGATTTCTAAGTTTTTATTTCATTTAAATGTATATTAGCTTCTTAATATCATAACTTTGTCATACGATATCAGAATCTGATGAAACAAGATCCTTGGGATCGTATGGATGAGAGCTAGACAATGGAACTGGTTTGGGATGATTTGGTGCTTATTTGAATTTATGGAGAAATAAAACACTGGTCGAATCTATTGAACGGTTATCGTTATTTAACGATAAACCACCAAAGCGAGTAAATCTCACCAACTCTGCCCAGTTTATGTTTTTATAACGTATTTTTAATATTGTTAAATAATGATTGATTTCAGTGTGATGGCTGTTTGAATGAATTGCTAAATAAATTGGCTGAAAATATAGATAACAATATATATGTATATATATATGTGTGTGTATATATATATATCATTAATTAAATATTGATTCCGTTATCAGAATATTTCATATTGAAATGAAATTGATGTTATTTATATGGTTTAACATCTGTGGATGCAGGGAAACAGGTTGGAGGGATCCAACTGGATTCCTCAGTATTTACAATATTGTTTTTCATATATTGTGATATATGATGTGATATATAATTTATGATTGATTATGATGACACTGGTCTCGTTATCAGGTATTTTAAATACCACAAGAAATACTGGAATGTATAAAAGGGAATTTTCAAAGTGTATATTGAAAATAAAATATTTATAAAATGAATAGAATTTTATAAAAGGAAATATTTATAAAATGAATAGAATTTTATAAAAGGAAATATATGGAAAGTAAATATTAAATGGAAATTGTTTTTTAACAGATAAATGGAGAAGATTAATTTATAAATAATGTTTTATAAATTAAGTACAGTAATTATCATTGGATAAATTGAAATATAAGTTTGAAATTATAGGAAGAGGTAGAAATCGGTTTTAACACCGATATTATTAAGGAATTTGAACTCAGCATTGATAAAAGGGAAATTTATATATGATTTTAAGCATTAGAAGTTAAAAATAGGATTTTTGTATAAATAATTCTATAAATAGAAGTATGAATGGAATTGGGAAATGGGATATTATTTTAAAATACAAAATCAAACCGAATTGATTTTACAAAAGAAATATTATTCACATTCGATGTGAATAATGGATTAAAATAAATATTTTATAATTAAAACATTTATAAAGAAAAATTGGGTTTTGAAATAGGAATTCAAATGGGAATTTGAATGAGATAGGAAACTGCATTGGAATGAAATAGTGGATTCTATTTTGGGAAAGTTAGATTAGTTGGGATTTTTAAAATGGCTCGATAAACAGAATTTGAACCTGTAATAATATTTATAAATTGAAATCAAGTTTGATTTGATAAAACAAGTCCAGTTTTCTGTAAAGGAACAATATTCACGTTTTAAAGTGAATTATGATTTAAAAGAATACGTTTTGTAGATTTAAAATATATATAAAAGGAAATTGGTAAATGTTAGGAAGTACTAAATTCAAAAATGAATTTAGAAATTGAATTGACCCAAAATGGTAAATTATTCTGAAATTCGGAGAGTAAATCGAATATTGGTTATTCAAAAGAGAGTTAATCGAATAATAGTTATTCGAAGGAGAGTTATCGAATAGAGTTGATCGAAGGAGTTATCGAATAGAGTTATTCGACAGAGAGTTATTCGAAGTAGTGTTATCGAATATAGTTATTCGAAATAGAGTTAATCGAATATTAGTTATTCGAAAGAGAGTAAATCGAATATTAGTTATTCGAAAGAGAGTTAATCGAATAGAGTTTATTCGAAAGAGAGTTATGTGCTGAAATTCGACTGTATCGAATTCGGGAAAGTATTATTTATTTTTCAATTTTAATCAAGATTTATTTATTTATAAATATTATTTAAATTAAGGAATAAAAGTTATATTTTAAGTTAGATATTTTGGAAGTACGAATTATAACGCTATGTTATAACAAACGTTTTTCATAAAAGAATTGGGTTCGTAAACTGAATCCTAGAGTTGTGTAAGCAATGATTTGGTAAGAAGATAAGAAATGAAGTTAAGAAAATTAGAAACTGACCGGAGATTAGTTTGTTGAACAACTTTCTGGTTATCAATCTGATGTTGGTTTCGGCCTTCGGGGTTGATATTCTGGGAATTGTCATCTTAATAGTTACAGTTAGAAACTTATGGATGTGGGAGGATAGTGATGCGTGAATAAGAAATGGAAATGTTTTCCAATATATATAACGTATATTTTCTAAATTTAGAAAATTAGAATTCACAAATATTTGTAAATGGGGAAATGAGTAAATTAATGATAAATTAATTTAAAGGGAAAAATGTTCATTGATGATTGATAGAATTTCCATTCGGGAATAAGATCGTTGTGTGTATGGATATTTTCCTTTGATAGTTAAATAACCGACTATTAAATTTTTGACCATTTTTCCAATGTCAATACGGAGAAATCGGGATTAAATTTATTATCTGAAAACCACTCCGTATGGGCATTAGCGTTGCGAACCAAATATTATGAAGATAATTGAAGGCGAGGTTTATGCAATGGCTGTTCTGACAATCCTAGGTCGAAAATTCGCGTTTGTTACATCAATATTTACATTCATGCGTATATACATATATGCAATCTTTACTTCTTACCTAATTTATTATTTAATTAAATGCGGGGTGTTACGTTCTCTCTTCCTTAGGAAATTTCATCCCCGAAATTTGGTAAGGGAAAAATTAAGTATTTCCTCGCATAATTCACAACCATCCGGTGTACATCCATTTTTTCGACCATTT
Organism: Allium sativum; assembly: GCA_030737875.1. Classification (NCBI taxonomy): domain Eukaryota; kingdom Viridiplantae; phylum Streptophyta; class Magnoliopsida; order Asparagales; family Amaryllidaceae; genus Allium; species Allium sativum. The sequence goes on from CM060926.1 coordinate 844,771,472, forward strand.
GTGCACTTGTGCAAAGTGTAATACAACATAGTAATACATGGTTGTAATGAACACCTAAGCGGTATGTCCTATATGACTGCAATTTTTTCTTCAAAATCTTTTTCAAAATATGATGCTCGCGCCCTAACTATACTGACAATTTCTATATGAATGCAATATTTTGAAAATCCATAAACTCTTTCATCCAAATTCTCTCACTCTTATAGTGTATGAGCGTTCTTTGCATCCAAAACCTTACCAACAAATTTTAAATTTTTGAAAAACCAAAATTTCTAAATTTGATGTCTTATGTTACAAAATGGTGGAAAGTGGAAAACTTGACATCTTCCTTTTTTTATGTACAATTTCTATCTATACTTGGATTTTAGGCAACTACTATATAAAGGTTTCCTATCTCCCTATCCGAGTACCGTTTACATAAGAAAACTTTCTTTGTTATTTATTTTCTTTTTCAACTTACTTAAGGGAAATCCATTTTTATTCTCATTTCTCAAAATTTTCAATTTTTCTCAACCGTCATGTTTGTTGCTTTTTTAGATTTGTTATTTTCATTTTAGTTATGTCATTATTCATTTCTTAGCTTATACAACTTAACCAACTGATCTAAATTTAATCTTCAAATAAGTGTTTTAATCTCTCAACTAAACCAGGAAAACAAGCACTATACACGACTACTACCAAGGGCTAAGAATCCTAGGACCAAGTCCCCTCTGACAAATAATAGTCCAAACCAAATGATGTGAACACTTACTTACCATTTACCATCTAATAGTCACCTGTGACAACCCACGTCCGTTAATGTCACCCATTAAGAGAATGCATTAAATTCCGTGAAGCGTTATAGGTAAACAGAAACAGAAACATTACAAGACAGATATAAAATCAACAGTGGAATTCAAATTTTTATTTCAAACATAAATCATAACATCGTGGTCCAAAATATCACAAGTCTGAAACTACATAAAAGCCATTACAAAAATATAAAACTTCTGTCTTGTTCCATCAGAGTACATAAAAAGCATAATTCCGCAAAAGAAGACAAAGCCAAGTAGATGTAAGAACTTGAGCAATACTTCAAGAGCATCTCCTAGCAAGATAAAATGGAATCACGGTCAAGCCTGAGTGTTCCTGCCCTGAGAACTTGGGATGGGGAAACAGAATGAAGAAGAGGAAAGCAAAAGGGTCGGACATTAAGTCTGGTGAGTCAAGTTACTTTTAGCAAGTAAATAAATAAAAGTAGCATGATAGGCATATAAAGTGGATAAGAAAGGTGACATCACAAAAGGTATGTATGATAAGGTAAACATGATAGAGTGTATACGCTTCCCTAATGATCACTCTGCACTATCACTAGTATAACCAAAATGAGATGATCCCTTCCATTATAAGGTGGTAGACTTAGGCATACGTCCAAATGTACCCTAATCGATCGGCTCCCTAATCCATGTAGATACTCTGATTCGGCCCCACCGTAGGATGTATCACGTCCTAAAGTGGCAACCCTTCGCTGATATGCATAACCCCATATCTACAGGTGTCACAGTCGTCTTAACCCCCTATGCCCGGCCCATGCACGCACATGACCCGATCGGTATGCGCCGCCCACACCGTCCTCCACGTTTGGATATCTTACAATCAGTTCAGTAAGCGTGCCTCTTCTCCGACCTAGTTCGGAGTACTTTGTTTTGATACCTACTCCGGGTTACTGACTGAAACGGGTCCCACACAATATGATACAAGCTCTCCCCTTTGTCTTGTATTCCCCACTAGGTTTTCCACAGGTTATATTTACCCTAAAAGGTGTCTTTAATTATATAACCCCAATCTTTCTACCGTTTATGCTTACATATAGGTGTTTTTAATACATAACTCCCAATTGGTTAAGATTTGTGGGCCTATTTTAAATATTACCCACCCATATCAGATATACTTAACTTAACCCTCCCATTGTTCAACCAAGTTTACTTAACCCCTATCATGTTTATGGTCACCCAATCCTTATGGATTCAACTAGGTTAAGTATTTCAATTCCTTATCATGTCCATTTATGGTTTATAATGGGCTAGACCTCCCACATTAGGCCTACATCTTGTGGATGCTGGATATGCTGGTCGGGTCCGGGAAAACTTCTTCCACACGTTGGGCCAAACCTCGTGTCTTAGCCCGTCTCATATTTGTGCACTTAGACCCCTCACATTAGATTCAACATTTGCGGTTGCTGGATATGTCGGTCGGTTCCGGGTAGACTTCCACAACAAATGTAATCTAACCTCGTGTCATAAGTGTGGTTACAGTTTCTAATTACTATAATCCTAGGCATTTTAATTATTAACCAATTAATTATACCTATGACTTTATAGGTATTCATGCCCATTTACCCAATTGTATTCATAATGGATTATATGCCCAAATTCAAGTTCATAAACATTATTCAAGTTATGCCAATTTTAATGTTTTCCCCCGTTCCCTAACTAACACATTCACATATATTTAGTGGCATGCCTAGTCTAGAAAGTAGCCTGGCCATAAACAATGACAAGGGAAAGGCGATGGGAAGATGACAATAGTGATTATTCTAACAAAAGTGACATAAACATGTAATTGGCATAGTGATAAGGTGGACATATAAAAATAGATCTAGGGAACATGTGATAATAAAACTAGATCTAACATACTAAGGATGTCATAGTAGGCATGAATAGATCTAAATAAGGATTCATATGTCCAATTAATGACAGTTTTAAGTTAACCACAACATGATAGGTGCAAGATAGTCTAGATGGAGAATTAGATCTAAACAAGGTTTTAGCTGTCCAAATAATGATAGATCCAAATTAGCCACTAACATAGGTAAAGGTCAGGATCCACAAATGTGACATGACAAACTAACCACAAGTGAATTAGATCTATAAAGGTAGATCTAAAATGATAAAGTTTAAGATCCAAGATTATCATAGATTCACAACTTATAAAAGATCCAAATCACAGTCATATCACGTTTACTTTTAATCATTTAAATCTAAAAGTAACTAAACTCATAGTGTTTGGATTTTAGAAGATAGAGGAAAGATTGTTGGTGTTGAATCTCAGATCTATACTTGAATCTCTAACTGATTCGCTCTAGTTAATTGTTGTTAAAGAAAAGGATTCAGTTCAGGCACCGACAGCATTTGGCTTCCACTAATTTTCAGTGAAGAAAACAAGAGAAAGGGACCTTTATTTATAGCTTCCATCCCCCCAAAAATCGACTGCCACCTCAGCCCTAGGGGGGTCGACACCCCCTTGAGGGGTCGATCTCGGGGTCGCCACCCCCTCTATGGGGTCGACTCCCATGGGGTGGGAAAATCTCCGACTCTTTTTTTCCTTCTGATTTTGAATGGTTTTTGATTTTCTGGATATATATTATATGTATATATAGTTCTTCTACGTGTATATTAACTTCAAACCCTCACAACTTCTTCGTACGGTGTCCGTTTTACGCAAACCAAATGTCTATCTTGACCAAAATTTTGAGAAAAACATAATGGCGCAGTTCATTTCCCTTAATTCTGAATATTAATTTAATTATTATTTAATTTATCCACTTTTAATGTTGTTGAAATTATGGTGTGTTACATCACCACTAATCCTTGTCGTGTACTAACAGTCTTTTCCTAGCAACAACCTAGGCTTTATGGTGCTTATACATTCTTCGGGAATTTACTATTGTTCCAAAATAATCCTTGCTATTTACTTCATAGCCTCAAAATATTTCTCGTCTTTCCTAGGTAATAATCCTTACCTACTCCATAATTCAAAAAACGTGGTTTGGCTTAATTTAGCAGTTATAAAACGGAACTTGCATGAGAAAATTATTAATGAATTAATAACTAAAAGATTGTATGCATACATGTATATACATACATATATATATATAAACACACACACACATATATATATACATACGAAATACAAACACACACACACACACACACACACATATATATATATATATATATATTGGTAATAACTTGAATAATATAAAGTATGTAATTAACATTATTAAGCAACGTTAAAATCAGAAATCACAGCGGTGCAGAAAATCCGCCTAGACCCTGGATGGGTCGACCCGCATTAGAGGTGGATCGACCCATTTGTCGACCCACCTTAGAGGTGGGTCGACATAGAGGTCAACCCACCTTAGAGGTTTGTCGACATAGAGGTCGACCCGGTCGGCCTAGATCTGTTATTCGCATGATATAGATTTCTGATATAAACGACTCGAATTTTAATTGATTAAATTAGATGGACCAAAAATTCTCGTACACCAATAAATAGACTAGCATGCCTAGCTTTAAACTCATATTTTCTGAGATTCTGCCTAGGCTCTGTCATTCTATTCTTACTCCAAATCTTTTTAGAAAATTGGAATATTAGTTTATAAGGGTTCTGAGTCAAGATTTGAAGATAAGAGATATAAATCTACAAACATGTTTTCTAAATTTTGATCAACGTGAGGTAAGTTCTTGAATCTAATTTACATTGGTTTCTCTCTACCTTTCCCTATTCTTTTAGCATCAAATTTTTGAATACATGGTGGTTTTACTTAGAGATTCAGTTAGGGATGCCACAGAACAACAAATCTGGATCAGATTCATTGATTAGAAAACTATTAGGTTAGTGGATTCAAATTATACCTTTTTAAATAACAGTTTATTTATCGTTTGCATTCCCCATTATATTTAATATGCTAAATAATTGGTAATTGGGGAAATTGGCCATTAAACCTGTTTGAAATGTAATGAAATTATTATTGTTGTAATACACATAAATTTTATTATATCCTCCGTTCGAATTGAGGAACTTCTTTGATACTATGATCGTGAAACTTGAATTAAGAAGTAAAAATGGAAGTAAGGATCAATATGTCTGTTTTGATTAAAAGAGAAGATTGCAGTAGTTGTGAATATTAAATAAAACAAAAATTCAATGCCTAACTCAGAAAATAAGAAAGGAAGGTATGTAGTGGACTGAGTTAGTTGGATTTGGGGAAAACTGATGTACTTTCATAACTAACCTATTCTTGAGAATGAAGTTGCAAGAAGACCACAAAGAAAATAAAAGAATTAGCTTGCAATTGCGGATCTAGGTAAGTGCACGTTATGGAAGTAAATCACTATATTTTTTCTGTAAATCAAACTAATTAGGTGCGTGAAGTGTTTTCTTGAAGAAATAAGGAATATACCTAATGGTAAATTAAGATAGAAAGAGTATAACAGTAAAGTTGGGAGTAATTGAGTGATTTGGAATAGGAGGTCAAGTTCAACTTGTGGTAGAAGCCTGCCCGGAAACGCCCAGCAAATTCAGCATCCACAAGTGGTCAGGTTTATGTAAGAGGTCTGGTGCACAAACATAGATAAAACTATATGTATATAACATGCAATGAATAAATAAGTAAATGGTACATGTGACAAATATACAGGGTAATAAAGAGATGGATGCTACAACAGTAAAGGTTTACTAAAAAAAGGGAAAACGTGATGAACGGAGAATATAACCTACTATAACTTATTATATGAATGAGAATGGAATATAATAGGTAGGCTTATCCTAGAGACAAGTGAAAATTATAACATAGGTTATAATAAATGAAAAGGAAACTTGTTAATAAATCTTAGTTAAGAAGAACTAGGTTAATAAGTAAACAACAACAAAAGTTGTGACAGTTATGATGAAATAAAAAGAGTAAAGTAAGAAGATTTATTAAATGAAATAAGTTGTACTTAATTATATATATTAAGTAACATGTTAACATAAAAACATGCGGATTGGGATAAGATATACTTAACTGTACATTAATTAGAACATGTTATTGCAACTTGTAAACATGAAATTGGACAATGAATGACATGGTAAGAACGTAAATGATTGTAGATTACTTTTGTTAATTACAATCTATGGAATAGCATGTTATGGGCTTATTAATGAACTTAAATGGGTTAAGTAATATCACTGAATTAATAAATGAGAGGGGTCTATTCCTTTAAGATATAAGGCACTCAAAGAAATCCTGGTAACTTGAATAGAAAGATAAGATGCGAATAATTAGGTTAATTAACAGTCTGATAAAATAGGACAAACGCGTGATTAAAAGATTAAATATATTGTCTAATAACACATTAGCATGATGCGCTTGGACCAGTCCACGAAGGTGAAGAACCCAACTGGGTAGATCATTGAGGTGTCTGGAGGCACGAGAGGAGCATGTCCATCTGATTCTTTTTCTTGATATTCTGCTTGCTGGCTCTGCAGGACTGGAAGGAAGCATGTGGCTTCCCAAGGACATGGTAGGGTATTCCGTGACGGTCCACTATTGTGGTGCATGCTCAGGCTGTACTCGTAGAGGTTGGGTCTGCGTGTTACCACCCAGTGAGTATACCTTGACTGCAACAGTATTTTAGCAGTCAGAAGGCCATGGCGGTATAGCGTTGGGGTGTTTTGGCTGTTTGCCTCGCTCGTGGAGGAAGGTTGGTTAGGACAAAATAAAGGAAAGTAATCGTTAGGTACCTGTCATCGGCAGTCAGTGGGATGTAGAAAGACTAAAGCTAAACCTATAGACCATCAAATTTTCATTATCGAGACTTTGATTGCGGGACACGCAAGTTTGGATATTGATTGTTTGCTAGGGGCACGCCATTTAACACTTGATCCAGTCTTTCACTATTTGAGGGAGGGGTCGGGGTGGGACCATAGCCACTGTGAAAATGCTGACTATAGTTTGGATATCTATGCTTTAGGCTCTGTTAGTCGATCTATGCAGATATGGAAAAGCTACCGGCCAAGTTTTGTGCATTGGATGCAACCCTATTACGAGACTCGGGGTACAGTAGATATTACGTACGTGTGAGAGTCTAGATACACGCACACCGCATCGGATGATGTATCGTAGATGCTACGAAATTACTTCGTGGTGAGACTTGATTCAACCGAGAAGTTTCGATATGGCTGTCCGTATGCTTACGTTGCATAGCGAGGGTAGTTCTTTGTGGAACGTGGTGTGTTAATACGAAGGTTTGAACGTCGCTATGCAGTTAAAGTCCCGCTAAACACTCGTAAAATCCCCGCTATAACCCGGAGGGCTCTTCGGCCACTACGCTATTTCAATTTAGTGCTGATGAACAGTAGCTCCGCTTAAATCTCCGCCATTTTCCGCTTCCGCTAAATCAACTCTATTTAGCACCCGCTTTAGCAATATTAATATACAAAGTATGATTTGACCAATTATCTTTTAAAATAAACCAAAATAGTTAATGTAAAGAGCTAATTTTAAGTCATAAGTACCTTATTTAAGATATGAATCGGTAGTAATCCTTGAATCTAGTGTGCATAACCATGATATTCTTTGATTTTGTTATATAACATTAACTAATATTCGTTTCTTCTAACAAATGATGCGAGAATGATAATTAATTAGTTTTAGTTATATAGTTTTACATCTAATTAACATTTTTGCACCTCCTCTATATCCCGCTATTTCCCCGCTTTATCCTTGCTTCAGATTTTTACACCTCTACCGCTATAGAATTGCTAAGCGCTTTAACTGCACAGGCACGTCGTTCGGTGTAGGACGAGTGCTGCATACACTTCCGAGACGTGGCGACGGAGACTATGCGAGAAGGGTACCAAAGAAAGTACTTTGATATTGGGGGTAGCTACATATATGCTATATTAGGTTAATCTACTGGGAGGTAGATGGGTACGATGTGTGTGTAAAGCCTTGAGTGTTATTAGCAAACTAACCTAATAAACAAGAAAACATAACCGAACAATATATGTAGGGTTGTTTCAGAATGTGTAATTTGGTCCAGTTACCCGAACGTGCATTCTGACCCCCTCCTCATAACACACTTCCTGGTTAAGCTGTGGTAGAGATATGATAGCTTTGGATACTGGTTAGGCAGTATTATTATTTCGGTAAGGCTATATTTAATTCTATTATATTTTATCCATTCTGCTATGAGATGTTTTCTGAACTCTAATATATTTATTATCTTTGTTTGTTCTGTAAGATATCAAACAAGCCAACTCCAACTTCGGCAGATTGAAAATTTTGAAACAAAAAATCGATCAGCCAGAATTTGGGTTGTTACATCCAGTATCGGAGCCTAGGTTTTGGATTCCTGTATAGATAGTGAGCGAACGTATTTGTATTTTTAAAATATGAATATTATATATATATACACACACACACACCCCTAGATCCATAAAGGAACCCACTAAATAAGAAGAGCGGTTTATGCAATGAGTTGGGATATCAGTTATGTACACTAAAGACAAAAATTATGGATTAGGAATATATATATATATATATCTGAGAGAATTGACTTAGTGGTGATATCTAGGTAAGTTGGAAACCCACTTTTAGTCTAGCACTATTGTTAACTTTTGAGAACTTAAAATTTTAAAAGCTTTTGGGTGGTAGTTTATGGTGTTTTTCAAGTTCGATGTTAAAAGTTACAATTTCAAAATACGTAGCAGCTAAATTGTATATGAAACAAAAAGGGAATATTTTTTATGTTTGAAAAAAATATGTAAGGAACATATTTGAAAAAAAGAATACATATTGGTTTTGGAGAAATTTAAAATAAAATGGAGTATATTTTGGAAAAAATGATTTCTTATGGGATTTTTGTCTAAAATGAATTTTTTTAGAAAAATGTGTTGTAGAGCATGTATAGCTCACTAGTTTTTAAGCTATGATGTATGAAAGGATTAGGAAAGCAAAACACTAAAAAGATTGCATTCTGTTAAAAACTAGAATTTTCAGTAATTTTTTTTTGAAAATCTCTATTCTTTTGACGATAAATTTTGATAGTTGTTTTGTCATAAAATTTTGTTGGGTGGACAAAGTAAGTTGTCAGAATTAAGAATACAGTAGATGCTTGCATCTAGTTGTAAGTAATTGAACTGACATTGTAAAACATGAACAGTTGTGAAACTGATTAAGAAATAGTTGTCCTTGTCTACTCCAATTTTTATGATTGTAAAAAAAAAAAGTTTTGCATTTTTTTTATGGACTGACATGTTTTTATGGTTTGGTAAAGGAAAGTTTTGATATAGAAAAATAAAGTTTTGAAACTTTTAATTTTTGAAATAAAAATGAAATGAGGAAGCCAAACCATATTTTTAAATCATGGAGTAGGTAAGAATTAGTGCTCGGATAGGGAGATAGGAAATCTTTATATAGTAGTTGCCTAAAATCCAAGTACAAATAGAAAAGGTACATAAAAGAAAAACAGAAGATGTCAAGTTTTCGGTTTTCCACCTTTTTGTAACATAAGAAATCAAATTTATAAGATTAGATTTTTCTGAATTTTGAAAATTTAAAGTTGGTTGGTAGGGTTTTGGATGCAAAAGTTGAATGAACTACGCTCTTGCTCTGTAACAGTGTGAGAGAATTTGGGTGAAAAAGTATTTTTATTTTCAAAATATTGCATTCATATAGAAATTGCTAGTATATTTAGGATGTGTGCACCATGTTTTCAAGAGATTCTCAAGGAAGATTTGCATTCGTATAAGAGGTACCTCTTAGGCATTCATTACATCAATGTATTACAATGTTGTATTACACTTTGCTCAAGTGCACAAATGGGTGAAAAATTGGATGTACACCTGATGGTTGTGAATTATGCGAGGAATTACTTAATTTTATCCTTACCAATTTTCGGAGACAAAATTTCCTAAGAGTGGGAGAATGTAGCACCTTGCATTTTATTAAATAAATTGGGTAAGAAATAAAGATTGCACATACATATATATGCAAGAATATAAATGTTAAAATAAAAAGTCCAAGTTAAAAACAGAAAGTAATAAATGCTTAAATAAATACATGCATGAAAAGTGGACAAGAAATTAGCTGCAAATTGAAATTAGAAAGCATGCATTAAAATGGAATAAAACAATGCAATGATTGCCTTATAAATAATGTTAATTTAGCAGCTTTAAAACAGAACTTGCATGTTAAAGTTATTAATGAATTAATAACCAAAAGATTGCATGCGTGTGTGTGTGTATATATATATGAACACAAAATACAAATTTAAAAATTGGTTATAACTTGAATAATATAAATCAATTAATTAACTTTATTAACCATCGTTAAAATAAAAAATCAGAGAGGTGAAGAAAATTCGCCTGGACCCAGGTTGGGTCGACCTAGATCTGTTTTTTGCATGACATGGATTTTTGATATAAATGGCTCGGATTTTAATTGATTAAATCCGATGGACCAGACTTTCTCGAATACCTATAAATAGACTTGTAAACCTAACTTTATACTCATATTTTCCGAGATGCTTCCTAAGCTCTGCCATCTCTTCTTCCTCCAAATCTTTTCAGAAAGTTAGAATATTAGTTCATATGTGTTCTGCTTCAAGATTTGAAGATAACGGGTATAAATTTACAAATAGGTGTTCAGAATTCTGATCAACGTGAGGCAAGTTCTTAAACATGATTTATATAGGTTTATTTCTCTCTTTCCCTCTTCTTTTAGCATCATATTTGTGAATCCGTGGTTGTTTTAATAATAGATTCAATTAGGGATGCCACAAAACAACAAATTTGGACTCGATTCATTGATTGGAAAGCTGTTAAGTGAATGGATTCAAATTGTACCTTTTTAAATAATGGTTTATTTATCGTTTTCATTCCTCGTTATATTTAATATGCTAAACAATTGGCAATTGTGGAAATTGGTTATTAAACCTGTTTTGGAATATGATGGAATTATTACTGTTGTAATAGACATAAATTTTATTATATCCACCGTTTGAATTGAGAAACTTCTATAATACTGTGATTGTGAAACTTGAATTAAGAAGTAAAAAATGAAAGTAAGGATCAATATGTCGATTTCGTTAAAAGAGAAGATTGTAGTTGTTGCGAATACTAAACGAAACAAAAGTTCACTGCCTAACTCAAAAAATAAAAAAGGAAGGTATGCAGTGGACTGAGTTAGTTGGATTTGGGGGAAAAGTGATGTACTTTCATAGGTAACCTATTTCTGAGAGCGTAGTTGCAAGAAATCCACAAAAAATTAAAAGAATTAGCTTGCAATTACGGATCTAGGTAGCTGCACGTTATGGAAGTAAATCACTATATTTTTTCCTGTAAATCAAACTAATAAGGTGCGCGAAGTGTTTTCATGAAGAAATAAGCGATATACCTGACGGTAAGTAAGATTACAACATTAAAGTTGGGAATAATGAAATGATTGGGAAATAATAGATAGCCACATTGAGACATGAGGCTAAGTTCAACTTGTGGTAGAAGCCTGCCCGGAACCGCCCGGCAAACCCAACATCCACAAATGGTCAGCTTAATGTGAGAGGTATGGTGCACAAATATATATAAAAATATATGTATACAACAGGCAATGAATATATAAATGACTAAATAAATAAATAAATGGTACATGCGAAAATATACAGGGCGGTAAAGAAATGGATGCTACAACAGTAAAGGCTTTGTTAAAAAGAGAAAATGTGATGAATGGGGAATATAACCTATTATAACCGATTATATGAATGAGAATGTAATATAATATGTAGGCCTGTCCTAGGGACAAGTGGAAATTATAACATAGGTTATAATAAATGAAAAGGAAACTTATTAATAAACCTTAGTTAAGAAGAACTAAATTAATAAGTAAACAACAACAATAAGTTGTGACAGTTATGATGCAATAAAAAGAGTAAAGTAAGAAGACTTATGGAATGAAATAAGTTATACTTAATTATATATATTAAGTAACATGTTAACAGAAAAACATGTGGATTGAGATAAGATATACTTAATTATACATTAAGTAGAACATGTTATTGGAACTTGTAAACATGAAATTGGACAATGAATGACACGGTAATAATGTAAAATGTTGTAGATTACTTTGGTTAATTATAATCTAGGGAATAACACGTTATGGGTTTATTAATGAACTTAAATGAGTTAAGCAATATCACTGAACTAATAAGCGAGAGGGGTCTGTTCCTTCGAGATATAAGGGGTCAGAGAAAACATGGTAACTTGAATAGAAAGATAAGTTGTGAATAATCAAATTAATTGGCAATCTGATAAAATAAGAAAGCACACGATTAAAAGATTAGACATGCGGTCTAATAACACATTAGTGTGATGTGCTTGGCCCAGTCCGTATGTATGAAGGTGAAGAACCCAACGGGGTAGAGCATCGAGGTGTTTAGAGGCACGAGGGGAGCACGTTCATCTGATTCTTCTGCTTGATATTCTGCTTGCTGGCTCTGCGAGACTTGAAGGAAGCACACGGACATGGTAGAGTACCCCGTGGTGGTCCTATGTTGCGGTGAATGCTTAGGTTGTACTCGCAGAGGTTGGGTGTGCGTTATGCCAGAAGTGGCTTTTGGTCTTCCATTAAACACCCTAATCTGGGTGGGTTCGGGACTTCTATTGTAACAACCCGCATTTTTGGAACCAAATGAAATTTATTTTAATTGATTTTCGTAGAAATTAAATATTTCAGATGAGTTATTTTGAGAATAAACGATTTAAAATTTAGTTAAATCAAAGCTAGAACATTTAAATTTAAATTTAATTAAAACGAGCTTGAAATGGCATGGTAGTTTGAAAATTTGATTTTAAACTTTGAATGGATGTGTAGAATTCAATCTAAATTAGAATTTGATAAAACAAGAAACATTGGAATATTTTGAATTGTAATTTTCTAACGAATGTAAGAAACTGAGATTTCACTTTACAAATTGTATGTTATGTCTAAATTAAAATTTAAAATCATCGCTATGGAATTTATATATATTTTAATATTATATACAACCCTTAAAAATAGCCATTTTGAAAACGACCTCCATTTTCAACGAAACCACTTGCATTGGGTTCAAAATGCCGTTTGTGACTTTTAAAACTGTAAACATCGATACCTTTAGAGTTAGAGAAATTTGGTCTCTTTCATTGGGTGTAAGACCAAAATATCATACATATGGACGAATTTGGACTCGAAACCACTTCCATTGAGTTCAAAATGTCGTTTCCGTGTTCGAAAAATATAAACTTCAATATATTCCGAGCTTCGGAATTTTGGCACCTTGGTTGGGGCTTGGTTAGCCAACTTAACCCACTTCCTATAAGTGCCCCATCTATCCCCATTCTCCCTCATTCACTTTAACACTTAGAGAAAAATAGAAATGAGGGAAGGGATGGGAAATAAAAATTCCTAAGCTAGGGTTTTTAATTTGGAGCTCAAATCAAGGGGAAATCAAGCATAGAAACTAGTGTAAGCTTCTGCATCTTCTCCATCTTGTTTTCTCTTCAATTTGTGGTATTTCCTGTGACCTAACTTCTAGGAAATTTGTGCATTCATGTTTGTATTGAAGATTCGTGAGTAATATTGAAAGAGAGGTTGTTCCAGTTTGTCATTGGATCAATTTCTGGCTTTTAACCATCAAAGGTGAGAGCTTTGTGAGTTATTCGTGAACTCACATCTATGCGAAAAGCTATTGGCTTGTAAAAGTGTAGTTTAGAGTTCATTTGGGTTTACATATTCATATGAATTGGTTAGATAAGTATACACTTTCCGGTTCATTAGTTTATGTTCCATTGAATTGAAATTTATGATTAGAATTGTCCATACAATCTAATTCATAAGCTACTAGTTGATTTGGGGATATTGTGAAGCTCCGTTGCCACCCTGGCAAAGTTCTAAGTCTTCACAAGTCGCTTGAATCGTATTTAATTGCTTTGGTTAGAAAATTTGTCCGTTTTGGAATTTATAATAAAAAATCATTGCAAATCTCTTGTATGTATGTTTGTGCATGCGAGTTTCGTGCTATGAGTTTCTTCGGTGAGTTATAGAAGCCTCATTTGCACGCACAAAACATCATAGGCCTTTGGACATTGACCGATATCATTTTGAACATGTTTTATAGGCAAATTGTGCTCTGGTTCAGAATTCAGACGTCTAACCTACTTCAAATAATTATGGAAACAATTTTAATTAAGACATCTGGTAAAAAAATCTAGACGTCTGAAATAGCACCAAATTGAACTAAATTCTTACTGGTACGTAAAAAAAGAAATTCAAACATCTGAATTTCTAATAAGACGTCTGAATCCTGTATTTGGACTGTTGATCAGTGGGGACCATAGTCAACAATTTAGGTCCATCCAAGCTCTCTCCCCGCTGAGTTTCAGCCCATTTCGCCTTTGTTTGTGACTTTTCATTTCTCTAATTCACAGATTTCAGTAGCTTGATTCTTACGAAATCATTTTATAAATCATCAATTAAAGAATGACGGAGTGGAAACCAATGGTGAGAACTCTCTCACTCAAACTACTTGTACAGTTATTTATTTTTATAATTGAATATATGTTGATTACTTGTGATAGTAATATTTGTTTGATGATTGATGAATGTTTAAAGTTTTAATGCTATTATTATTAAACTTTGGATAAATTCACATGCATTGTGATGTAAACCCCACACGGGTATTGGGACGATAATTTTACACATTGCCCAATTGTACAAATAATAATATTTGTTTGATGGTTGAAAACCCCACACGAGTCTGGGGATGATAATTAATTCACATCTTCCTTGGATTTAATTGTATGTCAGCGGATTAATTGATAGACTATTATAAGCATAATTTAATTATTTAATGCTCATGTAGCTGCAAATTACACTTTGGATTCGAATTGAATGTTAAATAGTTGTTCATCACTATTTTTGAATACATGCGATGTTTGGAATCCATATAAATAAGAGTATATGCTAATTGATTGATTCTGATTCCAATTCAGAAATAACGAATATTTTAAAATAAGATTCAGTGAGGAATCAAAATATGATTTTGATGTCCGATTTTGGATGGACACGAAATGTTGAAATACTCCAAGTTTGAAAAGATGAATGATATTTTTATCTGAATGAAATGGTTAACAACTAGAATAAAGAATTGATATGGTTTTAATGTAACCAAAATTTTTCCAACGTATGAATTAGAAAGAATTTAAATGGAAATAATCTTCGGAATATTTCGATATTGGATTCTGTGATTATAAGGATATTGTTGATGAATTTGAAAGATATAGATCGGTATTCCCAATACGATATCTGTTGGTTTCAGAATTTGACATTGAATATAAATCGATAAAATTTCTATTCGGAGCCTTGTAGTTGATATCAAATTGGACTTTAGGGGTATAGTGAATGGAAAAATAATTTTCCATAGAGAAACAGACGTCTGCCCCAATAAAAACAGACATCTGAAAATGGTTGAAAATGTAACGGCCCACGTATTTTCGACCCCGAAAATCGACATGAAAACACCATGTCGACTATTCAAGCATCGAAAACACTGGAACATTATTAGAAAGAAATTGGAGAATGAGATAAGAAAGGAAGAAATATTAGAATAGAAGAAGAAGAACTAACAACACAACATAAAGTCTCACATCGCAGCGGGACAAAATATAATATAGAAATAAATCTTTATAGAGTTATGAAATAATACTTACAATCATCAGAGTACATCACACATTGGACAGTTATAATAACCTGTCCTCATATATACAGCAGAATAACAACTAAATATCATATGTCTGAACATCTCCAGTTCGTCTCTGGACTTCGCAACATCCGATAACTTGAACCTGTACGACCCGGTCTAACCCGAGCATTACAAACGACGGGTCAGTTTGGTGAACCAGAGTGAGAAAAACACATAAGGTTTATAGGTATCACACAAGTTGATTTTAAAGTCAATTTTTTTTTTGAAATAAAATGATAATCTTTAGACCAAATCCACACATAATATGGACGGTTTTTACCTTACGATAACCCAAAACATTTTTGAAATCGATATCTTTTCTGATATTATAGTAGTGTCTAAATACAAATAAATATCAATATAGCAGAGCGCTTGCATCTCACGCTCCACATAAATAGTATACAATCAAAACTGCGAGCTTTTATTGGAGAATGGATTTCCTGGCAAGGTATGAGACCACCTTCCCAATGATGTATCTCTGGAGATGAGTATATTGGGGTTCAACAAGAACATCTTGCAACCCAGGCTAAACATGACCGACCCCTCACTATATTTTGAGAGTACCGAATATATAATTACCACGGTTAGGGGCCAGCCAACCGAACCGATAGCATATGTATAAAAATAAAAAGAACAACCGAAGGCATTTGATTTCACCAGATCAGGTAATGATATCCCCTTTTGATGAGTGCGACACACATAGCCATGCGACCTACCCGATTTTATGCCATTTCCCTGTTAATGAGGCTAGAGGTTAAGCTTATCCTTCAGAATAGCACGTCTCCATCCACTTTGAATATCACATCGTCAGATCCGCTAGATATCAATAATTGACGTCCACAAAAATACTCAAATTGATAAGAGAATGTACATTTCTCCGCCATCAACTTGGTACGTTTGAATAAATCAACGTAAGTGACTCCTTTGGAAATACTTTGTCAGACACTCATCCGTACAAGTCATCCAGGAACAAGATGAACTGAAGGCACCCTCCTACCACATCCTATATTGGTATCACCCCAAGGATCAATAACGAGTAGTCCTTACAATCCGTGGATTCCAATCACGACAGAATCACTAGCGAATTATCTCTAGCCACTAAACCAGAGAAATTCAACCAGTGGTTCTTCCATTTATGAAGACCCATGGTCTTCAATGCTCCACCTTCAATTAACATTTTCCACGTATTCGCTAGTCGAAATGGTTTTCGAATATAAATTCGATCCCGGTCTTTCCGTACCAACAATCGTACTGGCCAGGTTTGACAGTCGGTTATTTAACTATCAAATAAATAATCATGATAATGAAATGAGTTTACTGATTCAGTATTTGGCATTACTTGGCCTCTTTAATTAAACATATTTTAATTACATTCTTAGAATCTTCCAATATTTGGAGTTTATCTTTTATTTTTTTATTATAAATAAGAATATTCTTAAAATCATTTCATTCACTTATAAACTCTTCAAATACAGTTTATAATATTATTTATAGAAATCATAACTTATGTTTCCTTCAATTATCTCTCGTTTATAAACTAATACCATTCCTGGATAATCGTGAAGTTGTTCAAGTTGGGATGTTTTATTTTGCCTCTCAGACCTTGAACAACAACATTCATATCTTCAGAATAGATAGAAGCTTTTTAACCACACGTTTTTCTTTGAAAACCTTATTTAAATATCAACAACGTTTAGTTAATCAATTATTAAGTAAACTATTATTATACTTCTCTATTAATCTTGTACTTGAGTTTTGATTCCATTATAAATAGAGTCCTTTATAAAATTTCTTCAACATCTCTTTGTAATTATTCTTCAACTTGTTTGCAACAACAATACCATATTTATTTATAAATCATATATATGTCTTTAGCAATTCTAATATAAATATCTTTACAAATCTTATATAAATATCTTTATAAAACTCTTATAATGACATCTCTTACGAATCCTTATATTTATTTGTATTAAAACAATTCAGCTTATCATCTGTAAATGATCTTTATAAAACTCTTATAATGACATCTCTTACAAATCCTTTTATTTATTTTTATTAAAACAATTCAGCTTACGAATCCTTATATTTATTTGTATTAAAACTTCATTTACAAATCCCATTTAAAAATTATTATCGACAACTAATATTCAGATTACATTTTATCTCCTAACTTCCATTTACAAAATCATTTGTAAATCGTTTACGACAACTTATATTCATTGCCATTTCCAAAACCTCTTACTTGGCTTATACTCTCAACTCCGCTAAACATTTCGAACTTCGTAATATCACATTCCGAACCTCGGAATGAATCTCACTTCGTTATTTCATACCATTTCCCATTTTCTAAATTCCCTTTTTCTAACTTCAAATATTAAGTAAATATTTGATTTATGCTATCAAATTCGCTTAAAATCCTTTTTATAACTTCGTTATTAAAACTCGGTTTTAATATAAAACCTGTTCATAAACTCCTTTCACATTTTGATTTGATTCATTTCACTTCGATCACTGTTTATGTAAATTTCAATTAAAAAGGTAATCTCCTAAATTATTATTAATTAAAAATAATAATTTACTTCAATCATTAACTACTCTAGCAGTAGTTAACTTCTTAATTAACCAAAATAAATAGTATATTCCATTTTAAAATCTTATTAAAATTAACATAAATATTCGTTAAACTATTTCATTAGATTAATTCAAAACAAATTAATTTAATAACAATCCTAGTTAAAACGGTTGACTTGTCAACTTGATATACAATTAATTCGTTAACCAAATTAAATTGGTCCTTCCTTTAATTAATTAATTCAAATAATTCCATTTAATTGCTTTTAACAAAAACAATTATCCAACTCTTAATCAATTGGTTAAGTTCTGCCCATTTGCTTATAAATCTGATTAATATCAGAATTTGCTTTAATATATCATTTAATAATTAATTATAAACTTAATTAATAAATAATAACTATTTATTTTCCTTTAATAAACTTTTATTCAAAATAATAGATTCATGATCTATTTCCAGTTATAAAATAAATTTTATAACTTCACTTATATTGATTTACCTATCGGTAAATCCGTATATGGAAAACGATTTATTTATAGGCCATATACTGCCAATTACTCAACCAACATTACCCATTGGTTTAAACAAAATAAATATTGAATTTCATGTTAATGGTCAATAACCAAATCAATAATCTAATCAGAACAATTCATATAATGATAATATGAAAATAAATATCATTAAGTATATTTGAGGAATCCCGTTGGATCCCTCTAACATGTACTTCTCTGCATTCAAATTGGTTATCTTAATATAAACTCATTCAATTCAATTTAACTGATATAACAGTAAATGACGACCATTTAACGTCAGCCAATTTATTTAATACTAACAAAACAATTCAAACAATTAACAAGTTTATTTAATAAATGTGACCAATAAGATAAGTTACCTTAATTGGGACCAATCGTTAAAATAACGTTTTGGTGTTTCACCGAAATTAAACAATGTTTAATTTTATTGGTTCAGTCAATATATGAATATATATTTAACAACAAACAAATAGTCAACCTTTAGCAACTATAGCACACAAATTATAAAACCCAACTTATATAAAATATAAGTGGGAAGAACTGACGTTTCAATTAAATTAAACAAGTGTTTAATTTAACTGATAAATCCAGTTGATTTCAATTCCTGTCCATTTCTGTTCGATAACGTTGATCGCGTGAAAATAATTCCAACGCCACTTTGTTTGTCGAATTGTGATAACACAGATGCAGATTATTTGCATTCATGAATCTAAATTCAAACAAATAATTTCCTTAATTAAAACCGAGTGTAACTAATTACGTTGATTTAAAATTTATGGGCCAACTCATTTGTTTCCATCGTTCATGGTTGATTTCCAGTTCGCTACCTTGCGTTCTCACTTGTTCTCATTCCTCGTTCCGTATTCAACCCTGTCATGGATTAAACACTATTCCTCGATTAGTAATTTAGAATATGATTAAATTAATTTAATCATAACTTAAAAATACTTTAATTGCTTATAATTACTTTGTTTGGTCAGATTTGCAAAACACTGTATGATAAATTCCTTTGCTCCTTTTGTTCACGGTCCCTGCTTTGCTTTGAATCACATAGCGTACCCTACCATGATTAAACTTTAATTAATAGACTTAAAATTTTATAATATAATTACTTATTTATATAAAACTTTCCTCAGTTTGATTTGGAAAACAATAACCGACCGATGTGTCCTTCGTTAGTTCAGCCCAACACTGGTATCCTCCTACCATGTTTTAAACACCAAAAGTTACTAATAGCTTATACTGTTATAAACTGATTTAATAAGAAACTAGTTAACTGCGAATTAATATTGTAATTAATCTAATTACACTGATATTTTTCTGAGATTACAACGCAGGTCGAACTTCTTTGTTCCCTTAGTTCAAGCGAGACAAGGATTCCAAGATTTGCCTGCATCAAATGTTATTTAGGTCCTTAGTTATAATTTAATTAAAAGTTAATTACTCCTGAATCCCAAATTTACATTAACCATTATTACGTTAGTATATTCGGCTAATACATCTGCTTCCCTTCCTCCTATATGAAGTCATGCAAGTTCTCGACTTCAAGAAGTCATTGCTGCACCTAACGCCGGTGATTGGACCCCGATCAGAGGGCTCGACCTCGACCACCTCCATCTCCTGCATCGTCCATATACACAGCTGCCAGTTCGGTGCAGCCATCTGCCGGTAATAGCTCCACAAACCCCACGCCTTTCAGCCAAGATCCAAGCCACAACGTCGTGCCAACTCTGATCAACGCCAGTCAGAGTGACTAGCTCACCAAGCTCCAGAAGATTGATGTTGGGAGTTAGTTGAATTGGTGAACGGATTAAAATATTGGTGGAGAAGAAGGGCAAAAGTTCGTGGCCATTCATTTTTTTGTGAAGGTGCTGGAATAAAAATGATTGACCACTAATACGAAGTTTTCTAGGTTTTGACTGGTGAAGTTATATTTATAGGGTAATGGAACGGAAATATTAATTAAATATTAATCTAAAATTTGGCACAAAGTAATGTTTTAAAACAACTACAAACGACTTTTGTTTTTCGATAAAAATGCTAATCCTAGCATAAAATAATATTCTGGACCCAATGGAACAGGTTTCGTCGAATTCCGAGGTCGTTTGTGAAAAGTCCTTTATAATTATTGATGAAAAATCAAGTGTTTAAAATTCCTATAATTACAGAAAAAATCCTAAAAATTTGAGACCTTGGCATTTTACTAGACCTCTTCCTAACGGATCCAATTAAATTTGTTTTGTTAAATTTGGAGGTTGTTTGGCCAGTCATTTATTCGTTTTAAGTTACCCATGTCTAAATAATCTAAATAATTAAATAGAAACACAGACATTTTTGGCCATCGAAATCATATGCAATATCGGTTTACCATAAAATTTGATTTTCTTACGATAATTTGACGATACGGTTCCGAACGAAACTAATTATACTGAAAACGGAGGTTATTTGCAAAAATGGCTATTTTTAACGCTTATCAAAATATTAATTAAATTTTCAATTAATTCAATAAAATAGTAATAAATTATTTTTATCATATATATCCAAGCAGAATATATATACAACTTCAAATATAAATTATACAACTCAATATCGTCAATTTTGAGTTAAACATTATCCAAAATATATTTAAATCATTTTTAAATTAATTAATAAACATTATATTTTAGTAACGATTTCCATACCGACTATTTTAAAATTTTATTTGGACATAACTAACAATCTATAACACGAAATCTGGATTTTTCTCTTCCATATGAAAATTATAGACAACGAGATTCCAATGTTTTTTGTTGCATAGAAATCCGACTTATATCGGATCCTGCTTATTCAATTAAAGTTCAAAACTCAAAATTACGAATTATCGCGCCATTTCGAGCTCGATTTAAATTATATATAAATTTAACATTTAAACTTCATTTTAAATAAACAAAATAAATATTAAAGTCCATTGATATTCCAAATATAATATTTAAGATAATAAATTAAATTAAATATTCAACTACCAAAAATACGGGACATTACAGAAAATAAACTAAACCTTTGATGTTTCAAACTTTTCTAGAAACATACGTCTGAGCCTTAAATTCAGAAGTCTAAATTCTATTATTCTTCAGCAATTAACAGTGAAGATATGATTTGGAATTTATAAATCCTTTAATTGAGATTTAATGAAAGTTTTCCGAAGTAAAGTCTTCCAATTTAACAAATTTAATTGCATTTGAATGGAATTCGATTAATAATAGTCTAAATGAGCTTCTGTGAAGGAAGGCCTTTACTATTTATGGAATTTAAAAGGCCTTTCCGTTATTCCCCTTATAGTATTAGTCCGATACGGAAATTTATATCGATTATAAACTGTTCAAATTTCCTTGAAGATTCCGTATTAAATGGAAGAGTATTTCGGGTTTATTGTGAACAATGTTTTTACATAACATTTTTTCTTTAACCTAAGTAAAGACAAGATAGATTTCCAGAAAGTTGAACAATCATTAAGCAATGACCTTTGAGATTAAAACTGAACTAGAGTTTTAATGAATCTTTAAGTATATTAAAAATGTGATTAAGGTAATTAAGTTTACCGAATTCAAGAAATGTTCGAGAATGGAAAACCACCAGTTTTGCTCCATGCGATAGTTAAATCTTTAGTTAGATTTGAAATGTGAAGTGGTAATTAATTTTACCCATAACATAAAGGGTGTTAGATATGGAGTACCACCATTTTTGCTCCATGGGATGAATAAGTTGGAATTGGGATAATAAAATGAATGACTACTTCGGTAAGGCTCGTAAATCCTGACTATTTTGATAAATCTTCATTTGTTATAAGTTGAGAAAAGATATTATAAAATCTCTTGAAATGATTTCCTAGAATATATGAATAAAAATATATTTTGGATTGAATGAGGCGTGTGATGTGTTTATACTTCACATGATTATAAGATATGCAAGGTATTCGGAAAGTCCGGGTATAACCCATTCTGATTAACCGTTACGACAATTAAAAGTCGAAGATATGAAGACGGTGGTTGAAGACCGAAGATCCAATTTCCAATACGCAACCTTTTGATTTTAGTTGAAAACCTATGTATGGAAATATAATATATGGTACCTATGCTGTCTATGATTGATACATTTATATTGAAGTCATTTTTGACATTATGCACTTATAGTAATATGAAAATGATTTGTTTTAAAGCCTATCATGCATGTTTGTCTATTATAAGGTAAAACTCTATCCCCTGGCTTACATTGCATTATGTGGTGGGACCTGAGTCTTATAATAGCTTCATTTTTCAAAAAGCATAGCGCTGTTTATAAATTGTTTTATTTAGAGTATTCATGGGAGTAAATCCGTTCTATGACATACGGCGTGGTCCCGTGATGTACCCTATTTTAAGATAAAAGTTTAATAACCATTTTGAGTTTTCACACCAGTTCCATGACTGGCATGGAGTTTATTGTTTCAACCTAAACTCTGGGTGCCCATATTTTACGCACGGGTAGCTAGTAGTTTTGGTTTTGCAGATTTCTATTTAGCAGGATCTTGGTTTACAGCTGGAGCTATATTTAGAAAGGTTTGTATCCGTGTATTTATTTCAGTTGTGGTAGTTGTTGTTTTTCACTGCATATTATGTTTATGTATTTAAATATAATCTAAATCTCTGAAATTTGTATTTCCGCTGTGTATATTATTTATTCGTACTCGGATATTCTTGTATTTTGATGTACATTGTTGTAATAGCATTGAAATGTTCTCATGTTTGTGTTCTGATGCGTCGCGTTCTCATTACAATCCGCATTCTCCGGTCTCTTCGGAGGCCGAGCGAATTCGGGGCGTGACAGTTTGGTATCAGAGATTTGGTTTACAGTACTCGAGAACAAGACACATTAGAACCAAACAAAAGAATTCATCAGAGATAGGATTAGTAAGATCCTATAAGAATAACTCGTTAGAGATAGGGTTAGTAATGCCCTAGAATGAGTTTGAAAAGTCTTTGTTTATAAAAAAACAATGTTTACTTTTGAAAATTATATCTTACTTTAAGATTTATGTATTTTATTTGAGTTTGGAATATCAAGTATATGAAGATTTTTCATATACGCGTCATGAACGTTGTAACGACTCGGGATTTTGCGATTCTGGTTATCGACATAAACTCAATACCGACTACCCAAGCATCGGTAACACCGGATAGTACATGAAAGAAATTAGAGGGTGAGAATAGATAAGATAGAAACTTAGAATAGAAGAAGAAGAAGAACATACAACATCAGAGTAAATACGAATCTCACAGCGGATCGAACAACATATAATAGATACATAATTTTGAAATAAAATCAGTACATGTATACAATAACATTATCAGAGCAGAACACTTACAACACAGCGGAAATAACTATAGCTATATAATCCTAAAGCCTCCTGCTCCAAGCTCTCCAAGTATATCTGAAAAATCCTGACTACTTGACTGCCCGTACAAAATTGGGCACCCAAGAGTTTAGGGAAAACAAAACAAAACAAACTCCAAGTCAGTCAAGGGACTGTTGTAAGTAAATCAATTTAAAACAATTTGAACAATTAAACGATACCTCATAAGACCACGCCATATAACGGAACGGGTTTTCCCTTATGAGAATCCAAAATAATCTATATATCAAAATTCTTTTGATAGTATAATAGTGTCTATCAACCACAATATAATAATCATCCTGCCGAAACGCTTTCATCTCACGTTCTACATACATAGTATACAATCAAAACCATGAGCACTTATTGGGTAATGGATTTCCAACTATGACAAGGTATGGAACCACGTTCTGATAGTGTACCTACAGAGTGGAATACACTGGGTTCATCAAGGACATCTTGCAACCCGGCCAAACATGACCGACCACTCATTTCGCTTGAGTGTATCGAATGTATATCACCAATGGTTGGGATCAGCAACCGTTTCCCGAAAGGGACAGCATCGAATTGATTAAAGAAGGAAATGCATGTTCTCTAGATAGGTGATAATGCACCTTAATTGGAAGCAATCCACTTAGCCTTGCTGCCTGCCCGATTTTTGTTATTTCCCGGTTGTGAGGCTAGAGGCCACGCTTATCTCTGACAGATCACACATTTATTCACTTTGAATGTCACATCGTCATACCCGCCAAATCACAAATTGATTTCCCCAAAAATACAATAGGTATACAACTAAGAGAAACGAATTCCTCTGCCACCAAACGTGAATATGTTTGAAGAGATCAACTTACGCGATCCATTAAATATACTCTGTCAGACATTCTTCCATACAGGTTGTCCTGGGAATGGACAAACCGAAGGCACTATTCTGTATATCCATCTTAGGCAATTTCTACCTAGGATTTGACAGAACGACCCTTGCACAAACTCTGTCTTCAATTATCTTCATCATATTTGATCGCAACGCTAACGCCCATATAGAGTGGTTTTCAGATAATGAATTTGATCCCGGTCTCTTCGTATTGACGACGGAAAAATGGTCAAAAACTTCGATAGTCGGTGAGTTAACTATCAAAGAAAAACACGTGTGCAAACAACGATATTATTTCCAGATGGAAATTTTATCGATCAATCATCATTGAAAATTTATCTCTTTAGTTCATTAGTTTATTCATTTTTTCATTTCCTGTTTCCGTATATTCAACATTTCTTATTTTCTAAATCTAGAAAATATATGTTATTAACATTGGAAAACATTTCCATTTCTTATTTTCTATATTAGAAAACATTTCTGATTCTTATTTGGAAAACATTTCCAAAACTCCTACATTTGGATTTAAACAGATGTTTGAATAAAACATCGTTATGCCAACTCAAAAACATTACACGGATTAACTAATTTCACTTAACCAACCTTCACTATCGAACCTTAACCATTCCTTAGTTAAAAATGGAGTCAATCAAGTTGGGGTATAACTACATCTCAGACCTTAATTGAACAACATTTCTAATCTCGAAATAGACAAAGTTCACTTTTAATATCTTTAACAAACTTCCTTATGTAACACTTTGATTCTATTTACGAATCCACTTCTTTTACAGAAATCATTTGATTTTATCAATAGTGTTGTAATCCCATGCTTCTAAAATATAATAACTTCACTATAACTTTTATTTATTAATTTGGATAAATAAACAAACAACTAATTTGTAAATAAAAAAATAAATCTTGATTAAAAACAGAAAGAGAATAGTACTTTCCCGAATTTGATATAATCGAATTTCAACGTATAACTCTCTTTCGAATAAACTATATTCGATAACTCCTTTTCGAATAGCTCTATTCGATTATCTACTTTTCGAATAACTTTATTCGATTAACTCCTTTTCGAATAAACTATATTCGATTTACTCCTTTTCGAATAACTCTATTCGATTAACTTCTTTTCGAATAAACTATATTCGATTTACTCCTTTTGAATAAACTATGTTCGTTAACTCTTCTTTTCGAATAAACTATATTCGATTAACTCTTCTCTTCGAGCAAACTATATTCGATTAACTATATTTAACTCTATTCGATTAACTCTAATCGATTAACTCTAACTCGATTAACTCTAGTCGATTAACTCTATTCATTTAATTCTAACTCGATTAACTCTAATCGATTAACTCTAACTCGATTAACTCTATTCAATTTACTCTAACTCGATTAACTCTAATCGATTAACTCTATTATGTTTGACTCCGTATTTCAAAATAGTATCCCATTTCCAAATTCTATTTATACTTCTATTTATAAAAAAAATCATACGAAATCTCCTTTTTATTTCTACACTTAAATCTAATTTAAAATTCCCTTTTATAACTCTATTTATTTTCTAAATAAATATTTCCTTTTAACTCCATTTATTTTCTAAATAAATATTTCCTCTTAACTCCTTTTATTTTCTAAATAAATATTTCCTTTTACTTATTCTATTTATTCCATAAATAAATATTCCTTTTACTTATTCTATTTATTCCATAAATAAATATTCCTTTTACTTATTCTATTTATTTCATAAATATTTCTTTTTATAAAATATTTTGATTTTATAAATATTTCTTTTGCAATATAACATTGAAAATTTCCTTTTTAACATTCCAGTATTCCTTATGGTATTTAACGTACCATATAACAATGACCGGTATCATTCAGACATACAAAATCAGCAACAGATTTCATATCACATCATATAACACAATATATGAAAAACAGTAAAATAATTGTTGAGGAATCCAGTTGGATTCCTCCGACCTGTTTCCCTGCATCCACAGATGTTACACAATATAATTCACATCAATTTCATTTCAATATGAAATATTCTGATAAACAGAATCAATATTTGATTAACGATATATATATAACTATATCAATATTTACAACCAATCAATTAGCAGTTCAACCAAACAGTCAACACATAACAATCAATCATCATTTATCAGTTCTAAAAATACGTTATAAAAATATGAACTAGTAGAGTTGGTGAGTTTTACTCACATTGGAAAGTTATCGTTAAATAAAGATAATCGATCGTCAATTCAGATCGGACAATTTATTTCACTATAAATTGTAACGAGCTCCAATTCACTCCCAGTCAGTTCCATTTTCTAGCCCCCGTCCAAACGATCCTAACGGATCTTGTTTCGTCAATTTCTGTTAAGTACGTATAGGTTATGATATTTAGAAGTTTAGTATACAATTAAGTTAAATAAAACTTAAGATATTAATTCCATTGGGCTTAACCTTTTACCTAAGGTCCAAAATCATTGTCCATTTCCTCAGACCCGCTTATTTCCCATCTTCCATAAACTGCAAGAGTACAGTTTTCCTCCTCCACTGCCGATGCAAACTCCTCCATTCTAATTCCTTACTCAATGAAAATCAAAACCAACCACATCTTTGAAATCTCCTACAAAATCTCTTCTCCTTCATACTCAAAATACATAACTCGACAACACCAGTAATTCGCGACATCTCATTTTCACGTGACCACCGCTCCTTCACCTCGACATCGGAGACCCACCAGAACCCTTAAATCAAACCGCCTTCCTATCACGAACCCCCTTATGCACTTAAGATGAACTCCGTCTTCCCCCTTCATACTCTCCCGCCAACCCTAGTTCGCAAGAACAAAATGAATATCGACCAAAACAGAATCGAACATGATGGAATGGGTAGAAATTCGAAGAACTACCCTATACTAACATAGAGAAATCGATTTTCCATTTTATTGGATTTTATTTGTATTTCTTATGGATTTTTAAGCCTCACGTTGTATGAAGAAATGTGGCGGCTTGAATTTCTGAGATGTTTGACTACGGGAGAATTTAGTTTAGGGTTAGAAGAGATTTTAATAATATTTTATTCAATTATTATGTTGATTTTTATTATATCGTTGCTTATACTTATCTTCTAAAAATTTATATGATCACACACGATATCCAAAAATCATGAAAATGGGCATGCAACTACAGTTTAACATTACGGACCCAACAAAAGTGGTTTCGTCGAATTCTGACTCCGTTTGCTCATACAGCGTATTTTTAACCATTAAAATATCGACTGTTTTCACATCAAAAATCCGTACGGCCACACACTGACTCCAAAAATCATGAAAATTGGAATCTAAGAATAATTTAATATTCCGGATCCAACAAAATTAGTTTCATCGAAAACGGCGGTCGTTTGCAAAACTGGCTATTTTTAAAGCTCTAAATAACCCATTTAAATATTAAATATACTTAAAAATAATTAAATTAAGTATTTATATATATATATTACCGTATATATTCACAATAGAATATCATATGGCTTATGAATATTCCTATATGAATTTCTAACTCGATTTTTCAAATCCCGATTAAATCGATATTCGATTTAAAATGAAATTCCTTTTATATATCGTTATAAATTATAAAGGAATTCCATAGCGACTATTTGAAAATTTAGTTTGGACATAAATCAAAATCTACTTGACGAAATCTCGATTTTTCTCTTCCATCAGAAAGATATATTTCACCAGCTCCGAATGTTTCTTGTTTCATAGAAATCCGGCTTAAAACGGATTCTGTATATTCGTTTAAAGTTCGAATCGCCACATTGCGAACTGCCATGCCATTTTTGAGCTCGATTATAATTATAATATAAATTATACATTCAATTGTCGTTTATATAGTATATTCGATTATATAATTCAACTCTAAACTAAATTATATATATTTGAAATAATCTAATTCACACTATATTATGAATTCCACTATTTCCGACTATTTCGAAAATTAAATATATTATTCTATTATTTATATTAATTAATTATTCCATATAATTTAATTAAACAACCATTAAATTCTCTTAATCACTATTTAAATAATTAAATAAATTAATTATAGTACCATAAAAATACGGGACATTGCATTTTTTCCCCCTTATAATAATTTCATCCTCGAAATTGCTAAGGTAGAAAACAAACCCTATTAAGTGGACTACAAATTATTTGTTTACTTTTTAACTTCAGTTTCATCGAACCAATTTATTTCAACTATAATATTAATTTTATTTCTATTACCAAAAACTTTCAAAAATCCTGAAAATTTTCTAACACCCGAAATTTTCGAAAGATTTCGCCAGCACCTCCTTTGTACTGGTCCATCGGTACAACTACAACTCGCCTCTCTAGGCCTTTTCCAATCCAAAAGAAAATCAAACAGCCAAGCGGCTTGCCAATTCTTCTCATCAAAATTTCATACCCAATATAGAATATAAAATTGTACCCTTTTGTTGGGCATATCATTATATCCTTTGCATTTGTTACCAATTCTGCATATACCAATGTCATCCTAATCAAACTGCAATCAGCTCATTCTCAACACAATTATTTGTTTAAACCAAAGTGAAATTCCATTTAAACTCTAATCTCAAATTCCAGACTCTTAACTTGTCAACTCAATTCCATTTCAAATTATTCTCTAAGCAAATCTAGTTTTATTTAACTTTGTTCAAGTTAAATTCTAATTTACTTATTTATCTTTACCATCTTGATTTATTTAACTTAATAAGTTAAATTTAAATTTCAAGATTTAAATTCCTGGGTTTTATTCCAATTACATTTTGAAATCATAATAACAATCCAAAACATTTGAATTTATTGAACAACTTGTTTTCTCAAAACAATTTTAAGAAAACAAAATCTTTGATAGTAATCCGTCACTTAGAAATTCAAAAATGAACACCGATGATGCAGCTGTCATCATTGGAATCTATTTTTCAACGGTCGAAGTGAGATCAATACTATATCACTTTTCAAAACCATTTCTAAACATTTCCACTTTGAAATATATTTCAAAATATCTTTCACAAGGCTTGGAAAACATTTCCAACTCTCCCAGGATTTTAAAACTTCCAAATACTTAACCCAAATTCATTTGCAAATACCATCCTAGGTTTTCAGGGTTTAATTCCAATTTTGATTTAAATTCAGATTCAATTCAATTCATAACACTTATACGAATTCTACTTGGTTATATATATAACCATTTAATTTATAATCTTACTCTATTATAATAACAACCAATATATCCAGTATACTATAATATTTCCAACATAAATCCTTTATATCAAAATATAATTTAGGTAAAATTATTTCGTTTACCCTCTTTTCTAAACATACTATGTCGGTTCATCGTATTCAAGAGTTTATAAACTCCTACCGATATAGTGGATCAAACTGATCGATCAGAACCCATAAACAACTCAACCAATAAACCTCCACAATATAAAACCACTTTATATCAAATAACAGATACTTTCACTCATATATATACACTCAAACTCAATTTAGGGTATTACTAACCCCATCTCTACTGATCACGCCACAGAGCCAAGGTAATTACTTAACCTTAAGCTCCGATACCACTGTAACGACCTGGGGATTTTGGTAGGCTTTTGAACCATCCCTCCTCCAAGGTAGCGGGTTACCCTCCCACTGTGACTTACAGAGGTACCCTAACACCATGTTTACCAACCCCCATTTTTGGGACATGTAGGAGTAAGAGTCTCCCATTTGCCACCTAAGCGAAGCGAGAACCCCCTATCATGCGTACCAATTAATCAACATGGACTGGTGTGAGTAAATCAATTTAAAACAGTTTGAATAATTAAACGATACCTCATAAGACCATGTCGTATAATGGAACGGGTTTTCCCTTATAAGAATCCAAAATAATCTTTATATTAAAATTCTTTTGATATTATAATAGTGTCTATCAACCACAATATAATAATCATCTAGCAGAAACGCTTTCATCTCACGTTCTACGTACATAGTATATAATCAAAACCGCGAGCACTTATTGGGTAATGGATTTCCAACTATGACAAGATATGTAACCACCTTCCGATAGTTTACCTTTAGAGAGGAATACACTGGGTACAACAAGAACATCTTGCAACTCGGCCACACATGACCGACCACTCATTTTGCTTGAGTGTATCGAATGTATATCACCAATGGTTGGGATCAGCAACTGTTTATCGAAAGGGACAGCATCGAATTGATTAAAGAAGGAAATGCATATTCTCTAGATAGGTGGTAATACACCCTAATTGGAAGCAACCCACTTAGCCATGTTGCCTGCCCGATTTTTGTCATTTCCCAGTTGTGAGGCTAGAGGCCACGCTTATTTCTGACAGATCACACATTTATTCACTTTGAATGTCTCATCATCATACCCGCCAAATCACAAATTGATTTCCCAAAAAATACAACGGGTATACAGCTAAGAGAAACAAATTCCTATGCCACCAAATGTAAGTGCGTTTGAAGAGATCAACTTACGCGATCCATTAAATATACTCTGTTAGACATTCTTCCATACAAGTTGTCCTGGGACTGGAAAAACCGAAGGCACTATTCTGTAAATCCATCTTAGGCAATTTCTACAAGGATTTGACAGAACGACCCTTGCACAAACTCCGTCTTCAATTATCTTCATCATATTTGATCGCAACGCTAACGCCCATACAGAGTGGTTTTCAGATAATGAATCTGATCCCGGTCTCTCCGTATTGACGATGGAAAAATGGTCAAAAACTTCGATAGTCGGTAAGTTAACTATCAAAGAAAAACACGTGTGCAAACAACGATATAATTTCCAGATGGAAATTTTATCGATCAATCATCATTGAACATTTATCTCTTTAGTTCATTAGTTTATTCATTTTGTCATTTCCTATTTCCATATATTCAACATTTCTTATTTTCTACATTTAGAAAATATATGATATTAACATTGGAAAACATTTCCATTTCTTATTTTCTATATTAGAAAACATTTTTGATTCTTATTTGGAAAACATTTCCAAAACTCCTACATTTGGATTTAAACAGTTGTTTAAATAAAACATCGTTATGCCAACTCAAATACATTACACTGATTAACTAATTTCACTTAACCAACCTTCACTATCGAACCTTAACCATTCCTTAGTTAAAAATGGAGTCAATCAAATTGGGGTATAACTACCTCTCAGACCTTAATTGAACAACATTTCGATCATCGAAATAGACAAAGTTCACCTTTTACATCTTTAACAAACTTCCTTACGTAACTCTCCAATTCTATTTACGAATCCACTTCTTTTACAAAAATCATTTGATTTTAACAATAGTGTTATAATCCCATGCTTCTGAAATATAATAACTTCACTATAACCTTTATTTATTAATTTGTCTAAATAAACAAACAACTAATTTATAAATAAATAAATAAATCTTAATTAAAAACGGAAAGTGAATAGTACTTTCCCGAATTCGATATAATCGAGTTTCAACGTATAACTCTCTTTTGAATAAACTATATTCGATAACTCCTTTTCGAATAACTCTATTCGATTATCTCCTTTTCGAATAACTCTATTCGATTATCTCCTTTTCGAATAACTCTATTCGATTAACTCCTTTTCGAATAAACTATATTCAATTTACTCCTTTTCGAATAACTCTATTCGATTAACTCCTTTTCGAATAAACTATATTCAATTTACTCCTTTTGAATAAACTATATTCAATAACTCTTCTCTTCGAATAAACTATATTCGATTAACTCTATTGTTTGTTTATTTAACTCTATTCGATTTACTCTAATCGATTAACTCTAACTCGATTAACTCTAATCGATTAACTCTATTCAATTAATTCTTACTCGATTAACTCTAATCGATTAACTCTAACTTGATTAACTCTATTCAATTTACTCTATCTCGATTAACTCTAATCGATTAACTCTATTAAGTTTGACTCCATATTTCAAAATAGTATCCCATTTCCATATTCTATTTATAGAATTTTTCATATGAAATCTCCTTTTTATTTCTAACACTTAAATCTCATTTAAAATTCCCTTTTAAAACTCTATTTATTTTCTAAATAAATATTTCCTTTTAACTCCATTTATTTTCTAAATAAATATTTCCTTTTAACTCCATTTATTTTCTAAATAAATATTTCCTTTACTTATTCTATTTATTCCATAAATAAATATTCCTTTTACTTATTCTTAATATTTCATAAATATTTCTTTTTGTAAAATCTTTTGATTTTATAAATATTTCTTTTTCAATATAACATTGAAAATTTCCTTTTTAACATTCTAGTATTCCTTATGATATTTAACGTACCACATAACATTGATCGGTATCATTCAAACATACAAAATCAGCAACAGATTTCATATCACATCATATAACGCAATATATGAAAAATAGTAAAATAATTGTTGAGGAATCCAGTTGGATTCCTCCGACCTGTTTCCCTGCATCCACAGATGTTACACAATATAATTCACATCAATTTCATTTCAATATGAAATATTCTGATAAACAAAATCAATATTTGATTAACGATATATATATAACTATATCAATATTTTCAACCAATCAATTAGCATTTCAACCAAACAGTCAACACAAAGCAATCGATCATCATTTATTAGTTCTAAAAATATGTTCTAAAACTATGAACTAGTAGAGTTGGTGAGTTTTACACACATTGGACAGTTATTGTTAAATAACGATAATCGATTGTTGATTCAGATCAGACAATTTATTTCACTATAAATTGTAACGAGCTCCAATTCACTCCCAATCAGTTCCATTTTGTAGCCCCCGTCCATATGATCCCAACAGATCCTGTTTCGCCAATTTCTAATAACGTACGTCTAGGTTATGACATTTAGAAGTTTAGTACATAATTAAGTTAAATAAAACTTAAGATATTAATTCCATTGGGCTTAACCTTTTACCTAAGGCTCAAAATCATTGTCCATTTCCTTAGACCCGCTTATTTCCCATCTTCCCCAAACCGCAAGCGTACAATTTTCCTCCTCCACAGCCGTTGCAAACTCCTACACGTTCTAACTCCCTACTCAATGAAAATCAAAACCAACCACATCTTTGAAATCTCCTACAAAATCTATTCTCCTTCATACTCGAAATACATAACTC
Organism: Allium sativum; assembly: GCA_030737875.1. NCBI lineage: Eukaryota > Viridiplantae > Streptophyta > Magnoliopsida > Asparagales > Amaryllidaceae > Allium > Allium sativum. The sequence continues at coordinate 844,805,667 of CM060926.1, forward strand.
GACAACACCAGTAAATCGCGACATCTCCTTTTCACGTGACCACCGCTCCTTCACCTCAACATCGGAGACCCACCAGAACCCTTAAATCAAACCGCCTTCCTACCACGAACCCCCTTATGCACTTAAGATGAACTCCGGCTTCCCCCTTCATACTCGCCCGCCAATCCTAGTTCGCAAGACCAAAATGAATATCGACCAAAACAGAATCTAACACAATGGAATGGGTAGGAATTCGAAGAACTACCCTATACGAACACAAAGAAATCAATTTTCCATTTTATTTGATTTTATTTGTATTTCTTATGGATTTTTAAACCTCACGTTGTATGAAGAAATGTGGCGGCCTGAATTTCTGAGATGTATGACTACGGAGAATTTAGTTTAGGGTTAGAAGAGATTTTAAAAATATTTTATTCAATTATTATATAGATTTTTATTGTATCGTTGCTTGTATTTATCTTCTAAAAATTTCTGTGATCACACACGATATCCAAAAATCATGAAAATGCGCTTGCAGCTACAGTTTGACATTACAGACCCAACGAAACTAGTTTCATCGAATTCCGACTCCGTTTGCTCATATAGCGTATTTTTAACCGTCAAAATATCGACCGTTTTTCACATTAAAAATCCGTACGGCCACACACTGACTCCAAAAATCACGAAAATTGGAATATAATAATAATTTAATATTCCGGATCCAACAAAATTAGTTTCGTCAAAAACAGAGGTCGTTTGCAAAACTGGCTATTTTTAAAGCTCTAAATAACCCATTTAAATATTAAATATATTTGAAAATAATTAAATTAAATATTTATAAATAAATATTATTGTATATATTCACAATAGAATATCATACGGCTTTAGAATATTCCTATATGAATTTCTAACTTGATATTTCAAATCTCGATTAAATCAATATTCTATTTAAAATGAAATTCCTATTATATATCGTTATAAATTATAAAGGAATTCCATAGCGGCTATTTGAAAATTTAATTTGGACATAAATCAAAATCTACCCAACGAAATCTCGATTTTTCTCTTCCATCAGAAAGATATACTTCACCAGCTCTGAACATTTCTTGTTTCATAGAAATCCAGCTTAAAATGGATTCTGTATATTCGTTTAAAATTCGAATCGCCAAATTGCGAACTGCCGCGCCATTTTCGAGCTCGATTATAATTATAATTTAATTTATACATTCAATTGTCGTTTATATAATATATTCGATAATATAATTCAAGTCTAATTTGAATTATATATATTTGAAATAATCTAATTCACACTATATTTTGAATTCCACTATTTTCGACTATTTCGAAATTTAAATATATTATTCTATTATTTGTATTAATTAAATATTCCATATAATTTAATTAAACAACCATTTAATTCTCTTAATCACTATTTAAATAATTAAATAAATTAATTATAATACTGTAAAAATACGGGACATTACAAATGTTTATTCGAAGTCTCAAATATACTGGGTAGATATAGAATCACACTCTAGTCGCCCAGGAATGATTATGATGATGTGGACACATCATAAGCATTTATGTTTGAGCTTCGAATGTGGGATATCCATCTGATTCCAATTGACTGGTGTGAGAACCAAAACTTAATTACGGTTTATGCTTGTGATTTGGCATTGAAATAAGATTTTTGAGTATATATAAAAGTTATATATTTGAAAAGCTAATTAATTAATTGATTGCTAGTTGTGATGGATGATAATTAGTTTGACTAATTAAAATATTGGAACAATAATACCAATGTGAAAATGAAAAGGGTAAATTTAGCCTAATCGAATTTAATATTGAACTGAATTGAAAATTGATTGAAATTGGATATATACACACACACATGTATATATATTGAAAAGGTTATAGCATAGAAGCTAAGAAGAGGAATCAAATTGTGTGCCCGACTAATAGGTACATTGATACACCCCACCTCCGTTAAGGTCACTTACAAAGGGAATGCCTTAACTTTGGTAGAGCATTATAGGTAAAAGACACAGATAATTTAGAAGACAGATATATATATATATATAAGCAGCGGAAAATAAAACTGTCTTTATTTCAAACATGGTTCATAACAAAACATTACAGCAAACTATTTCAAACCAACTTCTAAATCATTACATCATAATTTCTGTCTTGTTTATCATATAAAGAAGCATAAAACAAAATAGAACTGCATAAATCCCCAAGTAGTAGTGTATCCAAAGCCATAGCCAAAGGTAAAAGATTCCAAGCTATACGTCACAGAGTCTTCAAGCTTGGAAAGATGAATGGTCCAAATTAAGCTGAGCTATTCCCTCCCTGGTTAACTGAGGGAGGGAGGATGGAAGAAAAGAAGACGAAAGAAAAATGGGTCAAACATAAGTCTGAGTAAGTCTAGTGACTTTTCAGTGTGTGAATAAGGAAAAGGTCTTGATAGGAATAAACTGAAAATAGGACCATACCAGAATAACTAACTAACATAAGCTAAGACAAGGAAGTTTAAACCAAATATACTATCGCACCCATTCTACTTCTCTGCACGTATTTATACTTGTCCCAACTGGCACCCTATTTACATGGTGAAATGATCCTTTTTATCGATCGGCTCCTAGTCGCATACATTTATCACGTGTGTCATTCGGACCCCGCTTGACTGTAGATACATGTGCTGGTCCCACCACGGGGTGTATCAAATCCTATGGTGGCAACCCGACAAGATTCAAGATGCACAGTGTATGACTACTGATGCTCGGTGCTTGCTTTTTCCACTATGGAGTATGTGCACACCCGTACTCCGTCGGAACCTACACTGATGCACCAACCGCCGACGTTTTGGCCGCTTACAATTCAGCCCAGTAATCTTGCCCCACCCTGCCTAGTTCAGGGTACCATGATACATCTATGTGGGTTACTGTATAAATGGGTCCCCGTTACTAGGGTTTTCTAGCCAATATGTTAAATTGGTTAAGTGTCCAAGTTTACCTAACCCCACCCATCAGTTTAGTTAACATGTTGAATTGGTTAAGTGTTTCCTTAATTGACTTAACCCTACTATTCCAGACTTAGCTTTAATTCGTTTCATTAAAGCACCAACCACTCACATTAGACAGGTATTGTTGTGGTCACTGGATGTGCCGATCGGTTCCGGGCAGTTTTACACCACAACTCAGTCTAACCTCGGGTCCGTTTTGGGCTCAATGCACTAACCACCCACATTAGACAGGTATTGTTGTGGTCACTAGATGTGTCGGTCGGTTCCGGGCAGTTTTACACCATAACTCAGTCTAACCTAGGTTAGGCATATTCGTCTTTTCTAAATTTACATATTTATCCTTTTATGCTTTTGTGTAAATTTGTCAACAATTTATTGTCATGGCCCACTTTCCCTCTAAATCAAATTCATAGTTTTTGGTATGTAAATTATACCATTCAATGCCATACCATTTACATGGTTATGAGCTAAATATGCCAATTACATGTAGTTTCATGTTCTCCCCCAATGTTACCCCCGTTATACGTTCGCAAACTTACATTGGATGTTAGGCTCGATATTTTAGCCTAACTTATAAAACAAAAAGGGGAAAAGAGGAACTTTGCAATATTCTAACATCATACAAGAGTATGGATCTAACTACACATGTGTCACGTGAATTTGGCGTTAAACAGTATATTTTTAATTATGAACTTGCAAATTTGATCTATGCAACATGAACCACGAGCATGTGAATTTACATAAAACTATACGAATTAAACTTGGCATGTAGTGGTGAACTTGCATAGAGGTTGAATCAAGTTATCATAGATCTAACATAAAGGCATATGGATCTACCATAAAGGCATATGGATATAACATATGAAGTTGTAGATCTAAACATATAAGGTCGTAGATCTAAACATGTATGCATAATGAATCTAAACAATTAGGCATAAACGACACGACTTAGCCTAAAACTTGTATGTATCATAATATCACCAAGGTCGTAGATCTAAACATGTATGCATAATGGATCTAAACAAATTAGCATGAACGACATGACTTAACCCAAAACTTGAATGTATCATAATATCACCAACTTACATATGATAATTTCATTCCCAAATTCCTATACAACATCATAGGTTTATTCACCAATTTCCACATAACATGATAGGTTCGATAGACAACACTAGTTCATAGGCATATATGATAGAATAGACATAAATAGACATGAATCAGCCACATACAACTTGATACAATTCTATTTTACAATTCATTACAAACTATGTCTTTAATTTATTCACATCTGAAAGATAACTACACTTACAACCAAAAAGGAACTCTTGAGTTCTGGGATCTGTATTCTGAAACTGAATTACTTGCCTTTGACGTAGATCGTTGAATTCTCTTAGTTGAATTAGATTAGATTTAATTTGATTCTAATGTAGCTTCTATCTTGCCTTTGAGTTGAAAGAGATGACGGTTATTCTAGGTTCACCATTGACGGCCTGGCGGCTCTTTGAATGAATTAGTGTGATTTTAGGTTGAGAGTTAGGTTGCTTATAGAGAGTTTTAATTAATTTAGAGCCGTCAGATTAACCCTAGAAGCAATCAAGACCATCCAATCAAGATAGGATAACACCTCAGCCCTAATGACTCAGCAGGGAGTCAGAAATCGTCATCTTTCAGATCTGCCCGAGGGGGGGTGGGGTTGATCGACCCCGAGGTCAACCTGTATGGGGGAAGGTCGACCCCCTGGTCGACCTGGCCTTGGGCGGGAAATTTCCCGCCCAGCCCGCTTCTGCTTCTGGTTTTTAAATTTTGAATTTCTGAACTTTAGTTTGAACTGTTTATTTAAATTTTCGAATCTTCTGAAGGTCATAACTCCTTCATACAGATTCCGATTTATGCAAACTCGGACTCTATCTCAAGCAGAATTCCGAGACGAACGCAACAGCGTAACCTATTTCCCTTAATTCTTACATTTAAAATTAATTATTCTTTAATTCGTGACTTTAATGTTAACAGAAAATATAGGGTATTACATTCTCCCCTCCTTAAAGGATTTCGTCCCCGAAATCTTCAAGTCAAGAAGAATTTATATCCTACCATCCAATCGTCCATCTACTCAACCATCAAACACAGACATCCATTATCCTTAAAAGACTTCTAATTCTTCATGATCATATGCGTAGTGTGTGTACATGTCCTTATCGAATGTAAAATCAAGCGGTCGACTGATTCAGTTGACCTCCTTAATGCAATTCATGTCGGTGCCATGAGTCCATTATGTATGTAATCACCCCTAATCATACTTTCTACATGAGTGCACAATCATTCATACAAATGCAACATCCACATGATAACACATCAAGTTTCAATCATATACAAGTACATATATGCATATGCAATATGAAAGTGACTGAGCCGATCTAACACCTAATGTGTATGTATATGCATCCACGAGAAACCACTAGCAACCACTTGCAACCACTTGCAACCATCAATCATAACATGTTTCAAATACATGTTTACATCCATTAGTTTCTACCTAAGGATCGAGAACAGCACTAAGGAAAATACTAAAAAGATAGATACGAGCATGAACAAACTTAAGGAAAAAGAGATCAAAGATGTACCCTCAAAAATAAAAGGCTAGGCTGCGTGTATCTTGGCCTCAGTCTCCCAAGTTGCGTCTTCCTCAGCGTCACTCCATTGAACTTTGACAAGTTTGACTTCACGGTTGCGTAGCTTTTTGACTTTTGCACCCAAGATATGAGTTGAAACTCTTCTCACAGTCGCCTCTCATTCTACTTCTACGTCCTCTAATATGCTTGGTTCCACCACTTCCGCAGACTCATGTAGGCACTTTCATAGGTGAGAAACATGAAAGACATTATGAACTCTAGCCAATCTTTCGGGCAGCTCTACTCTGTAAGCCATCTTCCCAATCTTCTCAATGATAGGAAACGACCCTACAAATCTTGGTGCCAACTTCCCTGCGGATCCGAAGCGAACGACGTTCCTTAAAGGAGATACTTTAAGGAAAACCCTGTCCCCAACCTCAAACTCAAGGTCGGTCCTTCTTTTATCTGCGTATGACTTCTGTCTATCTTGGGCAGTCTTCATTCTTCTTCGTATCAATTCCACTTTATCTGTAGTTTCTCTAATCATATCTGGTCCAAGTAGGAGCTTGTCTATAGATACCCACCAACAAATTGGTGATCGGCACAGTCTTCCATATAAAGCTTCGAAGGGTGCCATGCCTATGGTGGTTTGGTAGCTATTGTTGTACGTTAACTCCACCAAAGGAAGATGATCCTCCCATGTTACTCTGAAGTCAAGAATACATAATCTCAAGAGGTCTTCTAATACCCTGTTCACCCTTTCCGTCTGACCATCGGTTTGGGGGTGATAGGCCATGCTTAAGCATAGCCGTGTGCCTACAGCCTCTTGCAAGCTCCTCCAAAACTCGCTCGTAAAAATAGGATCGTGGTCACTTACAATACTGGAGGGTATCCCATGGTGTCGGACTATCTCTTTAAGATATATGGATGCTAAAGATGAGGCAGTCCTTCTACTCTTAATGGGTACGAAGTGAGCGCTTTTTGTGAGCCTATCCACTATTACCTAAATACTGGTATTGCCTCTTCTTGACCTAGGCAGCCCATCAATAAAGTCCATTGAAATGCTGTCCCATTTCCACCGTGGGACCTCTAGAGGATGAAGCAATCCACCAGGCTTCTTTTGCTCCGCCTTGACTTGCTGGCATACTAAGCAGTTCGAGACGAATTCAACTACATCCCTCTTCATGCCATCCCAAAAGAAAACCTTTTTTACGTCTTTATACATCTTGTCTCCACCGGGGTGTATGGTCAACTTGGAATGGTGCGCCTCTTCAAGAACTTTCTTTACCAAATCCCTTGCTTGTGGGATGCATAGTCTTCCATCCCGCCTCAACCATCCCTTATCATCGATGGAGTATCTATTGAGGTGACTAGAAGTCTCACCCCTAATTAACTTGTCCATCACATCAACTAGCTGAGGGTCTTCACGTTGTGCGGTCCCTATTGAGTCCAAAAGAGTAGACCGCACCTCTAGCGATGCTAACAAACCAGTCACATAATCAACAAAGGGTCTAAAATCAAATTTGGCTATGTACTCCAAGCTTTGCCTTTCTATAAAGAGAGGGCTTAAGGTCTGCTTCTTTCTACTCAAGGCGTCTGCAACTACATTGCAGTTGCCAGGAGTATAGGAAATATCAAAATCATATGAGGCAAGAAACTCAATCCATCTTTGCTGCCTCAAGTTGAGATCTTTCTACGAGAAAAGGTACTTTAACGATTTATGGTCAGTAAACAATTCAAACTTCTCTCCTAGGAGATAATGGCGCCAAGACTTAAGCGCAAAGACGATGGCAGCTAACTCTAGATCGTGGGTTAGGTAGTTTTTTTCATGTACTCTCAACTATCTTCCACCATAATCTACTACCTTCCCTTCTTACATCAAGACAGCGCCTAGTCCCGTACCGCATGCAACTGTATACACGGTAAACATCTTACTTCCATCAGGCAATGTCAGAACTGGGCTGTTGTCAGAGCCCTTTTCAAGAGTTGGAAAGCAATATCGCAATCCAAATCCCAAGTGAAAGTTAAGTTCTTCTTTGTCAACCTTGTAAGTGGAGATGAGATTTTCGCAAAATCTTTGATGAACCTTTGATAAAAGCCTGCTAGCCCGAGGAAGCTCCGGACCTTGGTCGCATTCCGTGGAACCTTCAAATCTTGAACCGCAACTACTTTTGCGGGGTCCACGGCTAACCCTTCCTTGGATACCACATGTCCAAGAAATTTTACTTCCTCCCTCCGGAAGTGGCATTTGGAGAATTTGGCTTTCAACTGATGTGCTCGAAGAGTATTCATAATATCTTTTAAATGCTGAGAATGTTCTTCCTCACTCTTCGAGAAAATCAAAATGTTGTCCATGAAGACCACTACAAACTTATTGAGGAACTCCCTAAACACCCTGCTCATCAAATCGACGAAATAAGTGGGTGTGTTTGTCAAGCCGAAAGGCATGACAAGCCACTCGAAGAATCCATTCGGAGTTCTGAACGCGGTCTTATCAATGCTATCTTCAGCCACTCTTAGCTGATGATACCCGATAACCAAATCTAGTTGGGAGAAAACTGATGCACCTACAAGCTGATCGAACAAGTCGTCTATTCTTGGGAGTGGGTGCCTATTTTTCTTGGTCATCTTGTTTAGCTCCCTATAATCAACGCATAGGCGAAGCGAACCGTCCGCTTCAGTTGCGAGCACTACTGGAGCACCCCATTCATAAATACTCCGCCTTATAAACCCCTTTTCTAGTAGCTCTTTAACTTGCTTGCTGAGTTCTTTTCTCTCCTTTGGATCCATGTGTCTAATGGGTAAAGCAACAGGTTTTGCATTATCAATGAGGTATATGCGGAATTCTATCTCCCGCTTCAGAGGTAACCCTTTAACCTCTTCAACTACATCCGGGTATTCACGGACTACTCTAACAGACTGCAAATCCTCAATAGACGCATCAAGAGATTCCAGATAGCTAAGCATAACAGAGTTCATGGGATTACAAGAAATTTCGAGAGTGTTACCGAGGCGAGTCATGAGTCTAACCACTCTCCTTTCACAATCGAGGTAGGCACTAGTACTGGATAGCCAATCCATGCCTAGAATCAATCCATAGCCCGTGAAGCCCAAAACATAGGCATTGCATCTAAACCCCACACTTAATATAGAAATTTCCAAATCCAAACAAATCATTGACAAATAAGTTGAGCCCCCAATTGGATTTGAAACAACCAAGGGATCCTCTACTAAACTGGTGTCTAGGTGCAGAGATTCAACTAAAGCAGTAGATATAAAAGAGTGTGATGTGCCAGAATCAAAGAGTGTACGAATAGGATGATCAAAAAGATAAACTAAACTCTCAACAGAAACATTTCTACCTCGTTCTTGCGGAGGTGCCATGAGAGCGTGAACCTTCCCTCCCTAAGTAGATCCAGCTCTCTGCCTTTGCCCTTGCTTTCTTGGGCAGTCCTTTACCATGTGTCCTGCCTCGCCGCAATGGAAACAGCCACCCATCTTCCTTTCCTTCTTCCTGCAGTCCTTAACCAGATGTCTAGGAATGCACAGAAATTACACTTCCTCTTGTCACGGGGTTTGTTGTTCTTCCCGCCCTTCTTGGAATCTGTCTTCTTGCTTTGTGATCCTTCCCCTTTCTTACCATGAGATGCTTCCACCTTTGTCTCTTTCTTGCCAGCCTTATCTTTTTCTTGTAACAGTGCCATGTCCACCAGCCTCTTGTAAGTTGCACCCATAGGTATATGGGACATAGCTACACTGTGCAATGGCTCATTCAATCCATTAACAAAACGGAGAGCTTTCTTATGTGGAGTGTTCACTAACTCCAGTGCGAATCTGGCCAGCCGATTGAATTGGTTGACGTATTCCTTGACCGTCATACTTCCCTGTTTTAGAGCTAAGAATTTCTCCATCTAAAGGCTTCGTTCAGCTTATGAGAGAAATTTCATTTCAAACCTTATTCTGAAATCCATCCAGGTTTCAATTAGTCTTTCAGCGTTAGTGACTTCCCACCAATAGGAGGCTTCGTCTTTGAGTAACCATACCGCCAACTGTATCTTCTTCCTATCATCCACTTCGAAGATATCGAACAAATCCTCAGTTTCTTGCTTCCACAAAGGATTCATTTCCATTGCAGTTCTTTCCACCTATGGCTCGAAAGTCCCTACATATTTTTGAGAAAGCATTTGTACGAGGAGGAGGAGGAGGAGGAGAAACCGCAGCAGCTGGGGGAGGAGGAACGTCTGATGGGCCTACGGCATTAGCCCTAGCCTCTAAGTACCTTCTGAACCAGCCAGGTACCGGCACGCCCTCTGGAAGGTTAAGATCCCCAGACATGCTGAAATGAATAAGGAAAGATTCAAAACAAAGGATATAAAGATAGTGCATATGGCTTTGGGGGATTATGCCTTTTTAAAATAAAACACTTTTTCTTGAAAAATGCTTCTTTTTGAAAAACGGTTTTTCAAAAAAAAAGATCTAGTAAACCTTTGCTCTGATACCAAGTGAAATACCCAACCTCCGTTAAGGTCACTCACAAAGGGAATGCCTTAACTTTGGTGGAGTGTTATAGGTAAAAGACATAGATAATTTACAAGACAGATATATATAAGCAGCGGAAAATAAAACTATATTTGTTTCAAACATGATTCATAACAAAACATTACAGGAAACTATTTCAAACCAACTTCCAAATCATTACATCATAATTTCTGTCTTGATTATCATATAAAGAAGCATAAAACAAAATAGAACTACATAAATCCCCAAGTAGTAGTGTATCCAAAGCCATATCCAAAGGTAAGAGATTCCAAGCTATACATCACAGAGTCTTCAAGCTTGGAAAGATGAATGGTCCAAATTAAGCTGAGCTATTCCATCCCTGGCTACCTAGGGGGGGGAACGGAAGAAAAGAAGATGAAAGAAAAATGGGCCAGACATAAGTCTAAGTAAGTCTAGTGACTTTTCAGTGTGTGAATAAGGAAAAGGTCATGATAGGAATAAACTGAGAATAGGACCATACCAGAATAACTAACTAACATAAACCAAGATAAGGAAGTTTAAACCGAATATACTATCGCATCCATTCTATTTCTCTACACCAATTTATACTTGTCCCAACTGGCACCCTATACACAAGGTGAAATGATCCCTTTTTATCGATTAGCTCCCACTCGCATACATTTATCACGTGTGTCATTCGGTCCCCGCTTGACTGTAGATACCTGTGCTGGTCCCACCATGGGGTGTATGAAATCCTATGGTGGCAACCCGACATGATTCAAGATGCACAGTGTATGACTACTGATGCCCAGTGCCTGCTTTTTCCACTTCGGAGTACGTGCATGCCCGTACTCCGTCAGAACCTACACTGACACACCAACCGCCAACATTTTGACCGCTTACAATTCAGCCCAGTAATCGTGCCCCACCCTGCCTAGTTCAGGGTACCATGATACATCTATATGGGTTACTGCTAAAATGGGTCACCTTTACTAGGGTTTTTTAGCCGACATGTTAAACTGGTTAAGTGTCCAAGTTTACCTAACCTCACCCATCAATTTAGTTAACATGTTGAATTGGTTAAGTGTTTCCTTAATTGACTTAACCCTACTATTCCTGACTTAGCTTTAATTCATTTCATTAAAGCACCAACCACTCACATTAGACAGGTATTATTGTGGTCACTGGATGTGCCGGTCGGTTCCGGGCAGTTTTACACCACAAATCAGTCTAACATCGGGTCCTTTTTGGGATCAATGCACTAACCACCCACATTAGACAGGTATTGTTGTGGTCACTGGATGTGCCGGTCGGTTCCGGGCAGTTTTACACCACAACTCAGTCTAACCTCGAGTTAGGCATATTCATCTTTTCTAAATTTACATATTTATCCTTTTATGCTTATTTGTAAATTTTTCAACAATTTATTGTCATGGCCCACTTTCCCTCTAATCAAATTCGTAATTTTTGGTATGTAAATTATACCATTTCAACGCCATACCGTTTACATGGTTATGAGCCAAATATGTCAATTACATGTAGTTTCATGTTCTCCCCCTACGTTACCCCCGTTGTATGTTCGCAAACTTACAAAGGATGTTAGGCTCGATATTTTAGCCTAACTTATAAAACAAAAAGGGGAAAAGAGGAACTTTGCAATATTCCAACATCATACAAGAGTATGGATCTAACTACACATGTGACAGATGAATTTGGCATTGAACAATATATTTTTAATTATGAACTTGCAAATTAGATCTATGCAACATGAACTAGAGCATGTGAATTTACATAAAACTATACAAATTAAACTTGGCATGTAGTGGTGAACTTGCATAGGGGTTGAATCAAGTTATCACAGATCTAACATAAAGGCAGATGGATATACCATAAAGGCATATGGATCTAACATATGTAGTTGTAGATCTAAACATATAAGATTGTAGATCTAAACATGTATGCATAATGAATCTAAACAATTAGGCATAAACGACATGACTTACCTTAAAACTTGTATGTATCATAATATCACCAAGGTCGTAGATCTAAACATGTATGCATAATGGATCTAAACAAATTGGCATAAACGACATGACTTAACCCAAAACTTGAATGTATCATAATATCACCAACTTACATATGATAATTTCATTCCCAAATTCCTATACAGCATCATAGGTTTATTCACCAATTTCCACATAACAAGATAGGTTCGATAGACCACAATAGTTCATAGGCATATATTATAGAGTAGACATGAATAGACATGAATCAGCGTCGCATACAACTTGATACAATTCTATTTTACAATTCATTACAAATCATGTCTTTAATTTATTCACATCTGAAAGATAACTACACTTACAACCAAAAAGGAATTCTTGAGTTCTGCGAACTGTATTCTGAAACTGAATTGCTCGCCTTTGATGTAGATCGTTGAACTCTCTTAGTTGAATTAGATTTGGTTTAATTTGATTCTGATGTAGCTTCTATCTTGCCTTTGAGTTGAAAGAGATGACGGCTATTCTAGGTTCACCCTTGACAGCATGGCGGCTCTTGGAATGAATTAGTGTGATTTTAGGTTGAGAATTAGGTTGCTTATATAGAGTTTTAATTAATTTAGAGATGTCAGATTAACCCTAGAAGCAATCAAGACCATCCAGTCAAGATAGGATAACACCTCAGCAGGGACTCAGAAATCGTCATCTTTCAGATCTGCCCCGGAGGGGGGGTGGGGGGTAGGTCGACCCCGAGGTCGACTTGTATGGGGGGAGGTTGACCCCCTAGTCGACCTGGCCTTGGGCGGGAAATTTCCCGCCCAGCCCGCTTCTGCTTCTGGTTTTTAAATTTTGAATTTCTGAACTTTAGTCTGAACTGTTTATTTAAATTTTCGAATCTTCTGAAGGTCATAACTCCTTCATACGGATTCCGATTTACGCAAACTCGGACTCTATCTCAAGCAGAATTCCGAGACGAACGCAGCGGCGTATCCCGTTTCCCTAAATTCTTAGATTTGAAACTAATTATTCTTTAATTCGTGACTTTAATGTTAACAGAAATGTAATAACCCAGAAATCTGTGCCAATTAAAAATTTTTATTTTGGCAATTTTAGCGAATTTTTGTTATTTAAAATGAAATATTTTAAATAATAACGACGAGAAATTCATTTGAAAAGAATTATAACGTATATATATTTATATAGATTGTCGTTAGAATATAAATAATCATTTATAATTATAAAAGGAATTGAAAATGGCGCGGTAGTTCGATAATTCGATTTCAAACTTTAATTGAATGTACCGGGTGCAAAACGAACCGGATTTTAACAAAACCAAAAATATTGGAATCTAACCGAGAGTATCTTTCCAATGAATCCAAAAATTTGAAATTTCGTAGCGGGGATAAAATGATATGTCCAGTTGAAATTTCAGAATAGTCGCAATGGAATTTCGGCCCATGAAAATAGCCATTTTGCAAACGACCTCGGTTTTCGACGAAACCACTTTTGTTGGATCCACCATGTCAAATTATTTCTAGGTTTCAAATTTTGTAATTTTTCGAATCAATATGTGAGCATGGAAAAGGAAAACGCGTTTGACCAGTTTCAGTTGAATTTAATCGACTAGAAAGTGGTCATTTTCCAAATGGTCTCAGAATTCGACGAAACTAGTTTTGTTAGGACCGAATCGTCAATATGAAGCTAGAAATAATTTTTCTGGAATTTTTCGAGTCTGTATGTGGCCCCAGTAAATTGAAAGGTGTGTTTAATTTGAATATATAAAGAATTATATTTTATATTCAACGGAAACTGATCGTAACGGTCAAATTGGCTTACGAAACATATCCCATTTTGTTCGGAATGGGGTAATTAGCTAGGGGCAACAGTCGTTGGGCTCGATTTGGGATTCGAACGAAAAGTCAACTTTAAGGAAATGAATATAAAATAAAATTAAAATAAATATAAATCTCTTCCCCCCTCACCTTTCTCTCTCTTCCTCCTACACCTGCTTACGTTCAAATCGATACAAATAAAAAAACCCTAACGCCCCTCGATCGACGCCCTCCGCCAGGCGATCGCCGCCTCCGGTGAGGCAGCGCCGCCTCCCCCCTCTCGCGTCTCCTCCATCCCCTTTATCCTCCTCTGACCCAATTCGAACTCGCTCAAGCCCAACCCACGGACGCCGACCACCTGGAAGACCCCCTCCAGCTCCTCCTGTCACGCACCGTGCCACCTGCGCTGGACCCCCCTCCGCCTTGCCTCTCTCCGCCGATCCCACGCCCCAGCGCCCCCCAAACCATCTTCCACTTAGGACAGCCACCACCGATCCCTTCTCTCTCCCCCTATCCTCTCTTTCTTCAGTTCAAACCTCCCCCGTCGCTGAAAATCAAAAAGGTGAGATTTTTATTTTAATTTATTTATTTATATAGCCTAAATAGATTTTAGGGATTAAGTAAAATCAGTTTTATATAGCACTGTAAAAGTTTTGATTTTTAAAACTGAAATGAAATGATTTTTATAAACGAAAGTCATGATTTTATTCGTAGGAAAAGATTAGATTTATAACTAAGTAAAAAGACGATTTTTAATCATATGAAAGCGAAGGTATAGAAAGGATAAAAATATAATTCTTATAGTGATAGGAAGGTTCGATTTTTCTAAAAAAGAAAGATTTCATTTTTATGATGGGAACCTCGCTATAAAGATTTGAATTTTATGTATATTCACATGGAATAAAAATTGGTTCTTTATATATTGTAAAGGATAAAAATATAATTTTTATATGACGTAGAGAACAAAAATATAATTTTTGTATAATAGAGAAGTTAAAAATATAATTTTTATACTAGTGGCATATTAAAAATATGATTTTTATATACTAGAAAATATAAAAATGTGATTTTTATATATGTAGCGAGCACGGACGACAAAAGTGACGAAAGGCGAGCATGGCGAAGAGTTCCTACATATGAAGAGTCATGGCGTTGGTTTACTTTCGGTGAGAAATTCTCACCTTTAATTTAAATTTCTAGTTAAAAATATATACTAGGATGCAGACGATGTTTAGTTGCACCCGACACCCGTCATCCACAGACCATGGATGGCTTGCATGCTTGTTAGTTTGATTTTGATGTGTAGTTGATTGTGTTATGGGATGTGAAATGAAATAAAATATTTAAGTAGTTAAAATATTTTATAGTTGAAAATAGAATTTTTAACGTGTATTTAAAATGAAATAAATATAAACAAATCGAAGGGTTGTTTATATACACACATTTGACTGATATTGACTGGGACGATAAATTTTACACATCGCCCAACTGCACAAATAAAATCTCTGTTTGATTGTTTGAAAACCCCACACGGGTATTGGGATGATATATGACATACACTAGTCCCAATAATTAGTTGTATGTCGATCGATTGATTGACAGACTGTTATAAGCATTAAATATTTATATCCGATGCTTATACAGTGTAGGACGCACTCTGGATGATGGTTGATTATTTATCGTTGTTATTTTATACATGTGTTGTAGAAAATCCATATAATTAACATTATATGGTAATTGATTGGGCCACATTCTAGTTTTGAAATAAAATATTTGAAATAGAATATTCGAATAAAATATTTGAAATAGAAATATTTGAAGAAGAAATATTTGAAATAAAATATTTGAAATAGAATATTCGAATAGAATATTTGAAAATAGAAATATTTGAAGCCATGTTGATTAGATTTACGCCATTTTGACGTGAACGATATTTATAACGATTTTATTCATTTTATAATGAACATCGAAAGTGATTTCAAAATCTGATAATTTGAAACGATTTGAAATTCGAATTAAAATTGAATTCGAATTGAAATCAAATTGAAATGAATTCGAATTGAATTGAAATTGAATAGAATTAAAATTCAAATCAAATTGAATTGAATTGAAATTCGAATTAAATTGAAAAGAATTGAAATTCGAATTAGATTGAAATAGAATTGAAATCGTTTTGAATTGAATTTAAAACGTATTGAAATTGAATTGAAATCGATTTAAATTAAAACCGATTTGAATTGAAATGGATTTAAATTGTAATTGATCTGAAATGAATTTATATTGAAAATTTCAATTTTGATTTGAATTTGAATATGAAGTTGAAATCGTTCTGAAAACGAATTTAAAACGATTTATAAAATACGTTTTAAAAGGAAATCGACGAAGTATATATTATATATATAATATAATGGCCTGAATAGAACGCGCCGCGCCGCGGCAGTTCGTGAATTTTGACCATTGACTTCGAATGGATATTGCGGGAGATCCGACCGTCGGATTCTCCTAAAACCGGAACCGTTGGGTTCGTATCGAAAAGAGCTTTCTAACGAATATTAGAAATTAGAAATCTAACGGTTGGATTTGGAATTATGTCCAAATCAGATTTGAAAAAGGTCGTTGTAAGTGCAGTTCGATGGCCGTTGATGGAAATCGACTGTACGGGCCTTGATAAAATTATTAAAAATATCAATAATTTGTGTAAAATCATAAGAAATGAGTTGTGAAGAATTGGGATGAAAAACTCCATATTTGGAAAGATAAAAATAGATTTTTATCGAAATGAAATAGTTTTGAACTGGAATAATAATTTATTTATTTTTAAAATAAATAAATTGAATTTGAAATGGTTTTAAAAGTAGCCAGAATTTCCAATAATTGAATTGGAATGGATTTGAATCGAAATTGTCTTCGAATATTTCGATGTTGGATTTCGTGATTATACAGATGTTGTTATGGAAATTTGAAAGATATACATATATATATATATATCGTTATTTCCAATATGATATTTGTTGGTCGTAGAATTTGATATTGAATATAAGCCGATATATTTTCTATTCAGAGCCTTGTATTTAATATCAAATGTGATTTGGGTTTGTCGTGAATGGTGTCTTCATTAACACTGTTCTTAAGCCCAGTTGAGAAAAAGATTAAATCTTTTTATTTAGATTTAATGAAGTGTACCAATTAAATAATAAATAATTGGAATTGAATTGAATTGATTTTTGGGTTTATCATGAACAGTGTTTTAAATAACACTTGTTCTTTAGCTCGGAAATTGATGGAATGTGATTTTGGGTTGTCGTGAATGGTATCTTCGATAATACTGTTCTTAGACCCAAAGGAGTTAAGAAAATCAGAAACTAACTGGAGATTAGTTAAGTTGAATGGTTTCTGGGGTATTGATCTGATGTTGGTTTCGGCCTTCGGGGTTAATACATAGGGAATTGCTCACTTGCTAATTTATGGTTAGGGACTGATTGTAATGTGATGTGATTTTGGGGTTTATCGTGAACCGTGTTTTAAAAGACACTGATTCTTTAACCCAATCAAAGATTAAAACTAAGTGGAGTTTTAATGAATCTTTAATTAGATTGAAAAGATCGAGAATGGAGTATCACCAGTTTTACTCCAGGCGGTAGTTAAATCTTTAATTAGATTTAAACGCGAAATGGTAATTGAATTTACCGATAACACCGTGGTGTTAGATATGAAGTATGACCAGTTTTACTTCATGGGATGAATAGGTTGGGATTGGGAAATTAAAACAAATGATTACTTTGGTAAGGTTCGTTAATCCCGACTAGTTTGAAGTGATATTCAAAAGTAGATTAAAGAATAAATCTAAAGGATTTATCTTTGATAAAATTAATGGGAACCTTTCCCTAAGAATGTGAAATTTAGAAACTGACTGCAGGTTAGCTAAGCAGAATGGTTTCCTGGGTATTGATCTGATGTTGGTTTCGGCCTTCGGGGTTAATATTTGGGGAATTATTCTCTTGATTAATTTACGGTTAGTGACTGATGAACTGGAATGAGGCGTATATTGTGTTTGTGTAACACGTATTTATTATATACGCGAGTTATTCAGAAAGACCGGGTTTACCCCATTCTGAATAACTGATATGACAATAAATCGAAGATGAAGACGATGGTAGAAGACCGGAGGTCTTCACGTCGTTTGGATAATTACTGATGATCTTGATTGGGCCGTACACCCAAGAGGAGGGAATCAGTTGGTGATCGTCCAGACGTACTTGGAGATCGATGGATATGCGGGGTATTAGGTACCTCCGGTTTCGTTCAGACCCAGAACGAACTTGTAAATGGACTGTGTGTCTGACATTGTATTTCATTCTGTGTGACCGATATCGGTTGCATAGAGTGGTTTGCCTGTGTGGCACGCTAAGATGCACATGATCAAGGATTTTGTTGAAAAGCAAAGTCTTGTGGTTGATGATCAAAGCACGGCCTTTGTGGCGTAGCTTTGTGTAGCGTTGATTCACGAGCCTCACACCCCGGTAGTGGACCAGAAACGGGAGAGGACTTCAGGGAGGACATGCGTTTCTTTCTAGCTAGAAGTGGCGTCTGTGGTTTTACACGCCCTGACGAGTTTGACTTATGTGGTTGTTGCTGTTGCGAGGCGCCTCGGATATATCGGTGACTATGTGAAGCCGATGGAGTCATTCGTTAGCTCATTTGCGCCCCATAGGGCGGGGAGACGTATTGTTCAGGCATTTTAATCCACATCGGTGGACCGGGCCTATCGCTCCAAGGGTCGATGCGTTCTGATCCTGAGACATGGTAGGCTAGATTGTCTCGAATCGGTTGAGGACGATCCCTGGCCTCGGTTCATAGATGGAAATCCAATTTCCAAATACGTGACGTTTCGATTTTTGTTGTAATCCTATATATGGCGACATAGTGGGATCGGGCGCTTATGTCGTCTATGATTGATACTTATGATTTGAAATTGTTTTTGACACTATACACCTATATTACTATCAAAATAATCTGTTTTAAACGTATCAAGCATTCTTTGGCTATTATAAGGTAAAAACCCTATCCTCCGGCCTGCGTTGCATTGTGTGATGGGACCTGGGTCTTATAATAGCTTCATTATTTCTTTATTTAGCATTACGCTGTTGTTTTATGCACTGGTATTCTTGGGAGGAAACCTGTACCATGTTATACGGCGTGGTCCCTTGATTTACCTAACTTTAAAATAATGATTAATAACTGTTTTAGTTCTCACACCAGTCCCATGACTGACCTGGAGTTTATTGCTTTAACCTAAACTCTGGGAGCCCTTATTTTCCGCACGGGCAGCTAGTAGTTTTGGTTTTGCAGATTTATATTCACAGGAATCTGGGTTACAGCTGGAACGATATCCGGAAAGCTTTGTATCCGTGTATCTTCTTCAGTTGTATTTTGTATTATTTTCCGCTGCTATGTAATATATTGTAATCTCTGATATTTTATAATGTGTATTATTTATTTATACTCTGTATATTCTTGTATTCTGATGGAATTGTTGCAATATACAATGAAATGTTCTTCCGTCTACGTTCTGTTGTGGCTTGTTCTCAACTCAATTCGGGGATTTCCCGTAAGGGGGATTTCGGGTTGTTTCAATAAAATACGGGGTGTTACATACATATTTACTATATTGATTGGGTTTGATGATTTTATGAGCCGCTTGGCTTTTGGATTTTCTTTTGATATATGAGAGCCTATAGAGGCCATTTGTGGTTGTACCGATCAACCCGTACAAAGGAGAATACGGCGAATTTTTTTGAAAATTTAAGGCATTAGCCAAATTTTGAGAAATTAGAAAATTTTTAGAAACTAAAAAGTTGAATAACTAAAGTCAGAATGAAAGTTGAGTTAGTTAGTTAAACAACTTTCAGCTCTATTCCTTTTCGGGGACGAAAAGATTTTTAAGTTGGGGAGATCGTAACAACCCGTATTTTTGGAACCAATTTAAAATTTATTTTTAATTGATTTTCGTAGAAATTAAATATTTCAAATGATTTAGTTTGAAAATAAACGATTTAAAATTTATTTAAATCGAAGCTAGATTGTTTAAATTTAAATTTAATTAAAACGAGCTTGAAATGGCTGGTTGTTTGAAAATTTGATTTTAAAATTTGAATGGATGTATAAAATTCAATCTAAATCAAAATTTAATAAAACAAGAAACGTCAGAATATTTTGAATTGTAATTTCCTAACGAATGTAAGAAAATGAGATTTCACTTTATAAATTGTAAGTTATGTCTAAATTAAAATTTTGAATAGTCTCTATGGAATTTATACATATTTTACTATTATATATAACCCTCAAAAATAGTCATTTTGCAAACGACCTCCGTTTTCAACGAAACCACTTCCATTGGGATCAAAATGTCGTTTGTGACTTTTAAAACTATAAGCATTGATACCTTTGGAGTTGGAGAAATTTGGTCTCTTTCAATTGGTGTAAGACCAAAATATCACTTTTTACATATGGACGAATTTGGACTCGAAGCCACTTCCAATGAGTTCTAAATGCCCTTTACGTGTTCGAAAAATATAAACTTCAATATATTCTGAGCTTCGAAATTTTGGCACCTTGGTTGGGGCTTGGTTAGCGAACTTAACCCAATTCCTTTAAGTGCCCCATCAGCCCCATTCTCCCTCATTCACTTCAACACTTAGAGAAAAATAGAAATGTAGGAAGGGAATGGGAAACTAAAATTCCTAAGTTAGGATTTTCAATTGGAGCTCAAATCAAGGGGAAATTAAGCACAGAAACTAGTGCAAGCTTCTCCATCTCTTCTCCGTCTTGTTTCCTCTTCAGTTTGTGGTATTTCCTATGACCTAACTTCTAGGAAATTTGGGCATTCATGTTTATATTGAAGATTCCTGAGTAATATTGGAAGAGAGGTTGTTCTAGCTTGTCATTGGATTGATTTTTTGCTTCTAACCATCAAAGGTGAGAGCCTTGTGAGTTATTCATGAACTCACATCGATGCCACAAGCTATTGGCTTGTAAAAGTGCAGTTTAGAGTTCATTTGTGTTTACATATGCATATGAATTGGTAAGATAAGTATATACTTTCCGGTTCATTAGTTTATGTTCCGTTGAATTGAAATTTATGATTAGAATTGTCCACACAATCTAATTCATATGCTACTAGTTGATTTGGCGATATTGTGAAGCTCCATTGCCGCCCCTCACTACACCATATCAGTGAATTTGACACACCAGGGATGCGGAGATTTGATATGGCTTAAAGCCGTATCAAATTTAATACAGCTCATAGCCGTACCAAATTTCATTTGCTAAACCTCAACCGATCTGCACCTCACACACTCCCTAAAATCATACCGTAGATCTTCAAAGCTTCGGATTGTTTCCATTGATACGGCTTCAACCCATACTAAATCCGCATTGTATTTTTTTCCCGCTATGCTATAAAAACAAAGATGCCAAATTTATTGGCGGGCACGGGAAATAATGTTTTGGCCGCTTCTTTTCTAATTATCTTCTGTCTCTCAATTTGCTTTCCCATCTCCCCCTTCTCGATGAAAACCCTACGAAATTAAAATCCACCCTCTCCCTCGGTAAGATTCATTGCGGCTAATAAAGAAACGTTTGTTACTACTTTCATTTAAAAAACCCTAACCCTTCGCCTTTATGTGGTTTCATTACCTAAGTCGCCTTCGTTTTTGATATGTTACATCTCCTTATTGAAGCGTTTTGGCAGAATAAATATGTGCTTCCAAGAGCAATGGTTAGGTTTTACATTTGTTTTGTGATTTCATATATAATTCGAGCTAAATTCGGTCATTCTTTGCTGAACTCGATTAGTCTTTTTACCTTTTTCTTGTTCCGTTGGATATCTCAAAGGATTATGAACTGAGGAAGACGTCACACAAGCTTCTAAATGGATTATATATACCATGAGGTAATTATATGATTTTCAGTTTATTTCGGAGTCCCTTTGTAAATGGACTTATGATACCATAAATTTATAGCATTGTTATATATTGGTATAGTTTATTGATAGATGTGTAACTATGAACTAATATTAATAATTGTGTAACTATTTCTGAACCGAAAAATAGGAAAACAGAGTTGGCAAATGCGTGTTGAACATAACATAAGAATCCATGTGATTTTGTTATTATAAAGTGAGATGAAAATGGGAAAGCAGTAGCAAGTTACGAGCAAAAGCATACACGGTAATTCTTAAGAGAAAAGGTTCATTATATTATAAGATGCTGCTTTTATTAATTAAAAAAAGCTAATTGTTTATGAGTCAGTAACAGGATATTTGTTGAAGAAATTGAAAAATTAAAATATTTGGTACTAGTTTGCCAAAATGGAAGTCTGAAGAGTCATCTTAAAGGAATCACATTTCTTTATACTTATTTTTTTTATATACAAGGATATTGTTATGATATGTTTGATGTTTGAACTGAATAACAAATATTATTTAATTTCAACATTTGAACAAACAACTGCTAATCTAAGAATTTATTGAAATGTAAATGAAATTTTATTATAATATTAGTATAGATTTTATTCACTATCCGAGCTTCTGTCTTTCCATAACCATTCCCACTTTAGGCTTCTTAGTGCCAAACAAGTCAATTTTGCTTTGAACATGCACAAAATTAGTATATGAAAGAGCAGCCACGAACATAATAATTTAATTTGCCAAACTCTTAGTCACCATTTACTGGGTATTCCTCTCTACCACATAATTAATCTGTAATATCTTAGTAGTTTAATACTGCAATTTTCTGTTGTTTATTTTGTTCTATGCATTATTAGGGACCAGTACCAGGTGCACCAATTTAGCAAGGTTGAGATGTTCGTCTTTTGTTTACCTGAAGAAAGCGAATCATACCATGAAGAACTTATTAAAATTGAAGATGACCTCTTTACATCCTTGGGTCTGCATTTCAAGTAATTATATTATTATTTGTTTTCAGAGTTCCCAACTTCATTCAACTACGGTATTCAAACCATCAAAAAGCATACCATACAGTAGTTACTTTTCTATTGTGCACTTCATATTTTGGACAGGCCGCACGAATGAAGCACTACACCTTTAGTGTATCCTGCCTCAAGCAGCGATTCTTTAAAAGGAGGAAGAAGCACTACACCTGTAGTAATAGAAGAAATATTCGAGAATAAATGTTTTCAGCCAATTGTTGGATGGGGTAACAAGTCATGTGGTGATCGTAAGAACGATCCAATGCCTTGGAGTTCAAGGGGATTTTCTTCATCTTCAAAGGTAATACACCCGTCCACCAAATAAGTTAAAATAGAAATACAGATACAATCGACATAGATGTTTGAATAATATCTTATGAATAGTTCTGTATCATATGAAAAGGTAATTTCAACGACCCTATGACCTGATTTTGGTTCATACATTCCAAGACCTGTAGTTTATAATTATTTCATCGAAGAAGTTTTTAAATTGAGAATTTGCTCGCACATTCTCTTTAATTTTGAGATTTACTTTCCATGTAATTAACATTATCTGGATATCTTTCCCTTTGACATTGACACACAGTTCATTAATGTTCAGGGATTTGTCAAATAATAATTTATCAGGAGAGGTTCCATCGGATGGATCATTTGCATTGTTCACCCCTATCAGGTACCATTCTTTACCATTGGCTAGTAAGTTTGCGTCATACACAAATTATATTGTGCTTTCTGATCTATCGGATTAATATGTAGTTTCGTGATTGGCAGTGGATAAGGGCTTTTCTTTCATTGACCCACGCTCTATGTCGAAACTTGAAACTTCTTTATGAATCCGAGAAGCCACCTAATTTTTCTTTGTTACATTGCACCATGAGATGATTCCAGTTCACCTGATTCTAGTTCACAAGAGGTTCATCTTTCTCAAACAACTCACAAAGAAAAGATAATACTACTTGCGAAAATGAAGAATCATGTTTAAACGGAAATCCAAAAGAAGTAAGTATCGCTAACAAGAGAGTTGTTGTTGTTCCAATAGTTAAGAAATTGCAGGTTCCACCAAGAGAAGAAAGCTACTGCATCCTCACAAATTAAATAACTATGCTTATAAAAGAAAGTGAAAATTGTTATTTAACATCATGCAAACCAACAGCCATGCTAATATGTAAATATTGTACATGCAGGAAATTAACTCATCAAAGAATTTTCAAGCTGTTGCAGATGATGGTAAGGCTATCTTGCTTTGTTGTTCCATGCATCTGTTTTGCACTGTTGGTTTATAAAATGTAGATAAATTGTATCGATTATGCAGAGAGAAGTAAAACAGTAGAATGTACTATTGCCTGCGATGTATCTCACGTGAACATGGATTCAGGCATAGCAGAGAAGTTGATGGTCAGATGCAGCTTAAAAGCATGATAGAAGCCCATATTGTAAGAATATCATCTTGTATATATACACCAAATTGTTGCTTACTGCATGGTTTTTTTAGTTCATTTATTAAATGAGTACATTGTAAAGAACTATCCAAAGATAATGTATAAAACTATGGTTATCTTGCTGTACATGGATTTTAAATGTAGTGTAATTTGTAGATTTTTCTTCTTTTGTGTAATAGTTATGTTGTGGTTTTCTTATGCTGAAAAATGATTGTTGTGTAATGTGTATATGCTATAGTTTTTTTTTATATTTTTTTTTTTAAATTAGCTACCGCTAAAGGCCGTATCTATTTAAAAATAAGGCAGTGCTTAAGGCTGTATCTATTTAAAATAAGGCAGTGCTTAAGACGGTATCTTTTTTACAATTAGGCAGTGCTTAAGGCCATATCTTTTTGAAAATTAGATACGACTTAAGGCCGTATCAAATAATTAAAGACGCCAATTTTTGATACGGCCCAGAGCACTGCCAAAACACATTAGATACGGCCCCGAGCACGGCTAATTTGCATTTCTGGTGTAGTGCCAGCAAAGTTCTAAGTCTTCACAAGTCGCTTGAATTGTAATAGATTGCTTTGGTTAGAAAATTTGTCTGTTTTGGAATTTATAATCAAAAATCATTGCAAATCTCTTGTACGAATGTTTGTGCATGTGAGTTTGGCGTTATGAGTTGCTTCGGTGAGTTATAGCAGCCTCATTTGCATGCACAAAACATCATAGGCCTTTGGGCATTGACCGATATCATTTTGAACATGTTTTATAGGCAAATTGTGCTCTGGTTCAGGATTCAGTCGTCTGAATATTATGGGTCAGACGTATGACCTGCTTCAAATAATTATGGAAACAAGCCAGAGCAATTTTGAAGTCTGAATTTTAATTCAGACATCTGGTCAAAAAAACCAGACAAACGAAATATCACCAATTGAACTAAATTCTTACTGGTTCATAAAAAAGGAAATTCGGATGTCTAAATGTTTAGTTCAGAAGTCCAAATCCTATATTTGGACGATTGACCAATGGGGACCACAGTCAATAGTTTTGGTCCATCCAGGCTCTTTCCCGGCCGAGGTTCGGCCCATTTCGCCTTCGTTTATGACTTTTCAGTTTCTCTAATTCACAGATTTCAGCAGCCCGATTCTTATGAAATCGTTTCAAAAATCAGCAATTAAAGAATGACGGAGTGGAAACCAATGGTGAGAACTCTCTCACTCAAACTACTTGTACAGATATTTATTTTTATAACTGAATATATGCTGATTGCTTGTGATAGCAGTATTTGTTTGATGGTTAATGGATGTTTACAGTTTTAATGTTATTACTATTAAACTGTAGATAAATTGACATGGATTGTGATGTAAACCCCACACGGGTATTGAGACGATAATTTTACACATCGCCCAAGTATACAGATAATAATATTTGTTTAATGGTTGAAAACCCCATAAGGGTCTGGGGATGATAACTAATTCGCATCTCCCTTGGATTTAATTGTATGTCGACTGATTGATTGACAGATTGTTATAAGCATTATTTAGTTATTTAATGCTTATGCAGTTGTAAGTTACACTACGGATGTGAATCGAATGTTAAGTAGTTGTTTATCACTATTTTTGAATATGTGCAATGTATGGAATCAATATAAATAAGAGTATATGGTAATTGAGTGTATCACCCCACCTCCGTTAAGGTCACTCACAAGGGAATGCCTTAACTTTGGTGGAGCATTTTAGTAAATAGAACAGAAACTTACAAGACAGATAAAACAGTACTTGAAAAATTTATAACTTTATTTCAACAGAAGCTTGGTTACATCCTTTCAAATCACAATATCAGAATTCAAGTACAAAATATCAGTCTTGTACAAAAGCCTTCAGGATGCATAGTTTAAAATCATAATCCCCACAGAAGAAGACAAGCCATACTTTAAGCACTGCAAGCGGAAGAAATCTGGATCAAGCTAGAGTATTCCCTTCTACAAAACCTGGGGGAGAAACGGAAGAAAGGAGGCGAAACAACAAGGGTCAGACAAAAGTCTGGCAAGTCTAGTGATTTTCAGTTATGAACAGATAATAATAACATGACATGAAAATAAAATTGGATGAGAGATAACTGTAACAGATGTAGCAGATATGACAGAAGAACAGAATGACATAAGCTATTGCTTTACACTTCTCTGCACTAATACTAGTATAACAGAATTAGGTGTCACCCTAATGTCTAAACTGAAACAGAAACAGGTACAGAATAATTTCCACGCTAGTAATGGGCCTTTACCACCCGATCGGAAATAGACAGAAGCAGAATGTAGCATAAGGTGTACACTAGTAATTGGGCCTTTACCACCCGAACAGACGGTACCACGCAGAAACAGATAGGTGTTGCCACCCAACAGAAATAGACGATACCAACAGAAACAGACAGAACTAAGTGTACCCTAAAACCCTACTCCAAGAGATCAGCTCCCTAATACATAAATACCCTGTGCGAGCCCCACTGAAGGGTGTATCATTCCCTAAAGTGGCAACCTTTGAATGACACAGACCTATTTACAGATGTCACGGCGTCTTACATCCTCAGAGGCAGACCGGGATCCATGCACGAACATGACCCGGTTGGAACGCACCTTCAACACCCCTCGCCATTATCAGAATGAACCGCTTATAATTAGTTCAGTAAGCGTGCCCGGACCCTACCTACTGTTGGGTCAGAGTTTTGATACCAGAAAGGGTTACTGACTAATATGGGTCCCAAACAACAGATGACACAAGTAATTCCCCTCCTATCCTTGTGTCCCTAGACTAACAGATTTCATATTAACAAGTTCAGACATACAGAATTCACGGAACAGATTTATTAAACTCATCAGTCTAGTGGGTTTAACCCTATCCGCCCAACACGTTTTAGACATTATATTTATCTTAGATTTTCATTAATTAAATATTAATGCCCAGACCTCTCACATTATCCTTGTGTCCCTAGACTAACAGATTTCATATTAACAAGTTCGGACATACAGAATTCAGATCAACTAGTTCACAGGTCAGACAAGTTTTAGACTAACGGATCAGATATACGGATTTAACAGATTTACAGATTTGTCTAACTTTGTAATTGGGCCTACCGATTCACGGAACAGATTTATTAAACTCATCAGTCTAGTGGGTTTAACCCTATCCGCCCAACACGTTTTAGACATTATATTTATCTTAGATTTTCATTAATTAAATATTAATGCCCAGACCTCTCACATTAGACTGACAGTTTGCGGCTACTGGTTAGGCCGGTTGGTTCCGGGCAGATTTCTGCTGCAAACTGAGTCTAACCTCGGGTTTCAAGCACGTTATGACTAACTTCTCACATTATAACCTATTGTTTGCGGCCACTGGATGTGCCGGGCGGTTCCGGGTAGGATTATGCCGCAAACTCATTCTAACCTCGAGTCAGCCATGTTTATCTTTGCGGCCAATTAATTATTAATTTACCATTTATGCCCACGCCTAATATACATGTCAATTTTCATAATTATAGCCAATTCAGATTATGTCAATAACAGACTAAATATATCAACTCAACAGATATGGGAGATAACAGATTTAGGAGATTAGGCGACTTAACGGATTCAGCAGATTAAGCAGTTTAGCAGATTTAGCATATAACAGTTTAGGCATCTTCAGCAGACTTAGCAGATGACAGATTTGGTATATGAACAGATATAGCAGATTATAGCAGAACTAGCAGATTAGGCAATATAACAGAACTAGCAAATTAGGCAATATAACAGAACTAGCAGATTAGGCCATATAACGGATTTAATCATTCCTTAAAGTTTCATAAACATAACTTGCCTAATTATAAATTTTTCCTAAGTTTGCATGCCTAAATAGTTGTCATGATTCACATTATGATCATATACCCCACGTTTGCATTGAATTTACATGGCACAGATTATGGTCATAATTTACCATATAACACACGTCTCAAATTTAGTTAAACTTGCATAGTACAAAAGATTCACATATAAATTATACCAAATATAGCCATCGATTTCAATGCATGTCATATATTCAAAAATCTCCCACTTAGGTGTTATTCACATTTAATAGTTATCAAATCTTAACATAAATCTTCACACCTAAGTCATATTCCCTTTTTATCCCAAATCATGAATCTCTATATAAACAATATGCCCAACAATCTAGAACTTTAAATTATAACAGATCTTTAATTCAAAAATATGCGTTATGTCCAATGTCTCAAGTCACATGTTAATATACAATGGTTCCTCTTCTTCCAATTCACAGAATATGCACAGATCTAAATCTAGTTTACAAGCTATGTTCTTTTAGTCATAGATTAGCCATGTCCAATTATTCCATCATTCATTATTTGTCCCAAAGTTTAACGTTCGTGCGTTAATCTCTTATGAGATTTGGCGCAGGCTCGGGGTAGCCTGGCTATAGAACAGAAAGAAGAAAAAGATATAGAGTAAAATAGATCAGAACAGAACATACGCAATCTCAAATTCAGATTTACAATCATGTCACAATTATAATTAAAGTTTATATCGGAAAATAACTGCACTTGCCTTGGTTGGATTCTAAAAGAAAAAGGTGTTGTAGCTGTTCTCTTTTAATCCTAAGCAGAATTGGAGGAAGAAGAAGCACAAGTCCTAGCTTAGGTTTCAGCAGAGTAGAGACGCCATTGATTTATTTATTTTTATAGAGGAAGAGAGCAATGGAGGCTAGAGAATTGTATATGAGATTTAGGTTTAGGTTAGGGATGTATATATAGGTGTAGGAAGTTATTTAGGACCATTAGATTAACCCCGAATCATGAGACCCATTCAAATACAAAATCTGCATTTGAGCGAATCGGCCCACGGGATGACAGCCAAACACCCTGGATTAACCCCTAGTCGACCCAGCAAGGCTCGGGTCGACCTCAAAAATGGCCCTTTCGGTTATTCCCCCTCCCAATTCGCTATTTTGAACCTTTTTTGCATGTTTATTTATTTAATTTTTATATATATCTATATATATTTCTCTCATATGCATACAAACTTCAAGGCTTAATAACTTCTTCATAATTAACCATTTTTTTTTAATATTCTCATAAAATACAGGGTGTTACATTCTCCCCTCCTTAAAGGATTTCATCCCCAAAATCTTCAAGTTAAGAAGAATGTATCCTAACATCCAACATCCATCTACTCAACCATTCAATCACAGGCATCCATTGTCCTTAAAAGGTTTCTAATGTCGTATGAACATATGCAAAGTGTGTGTATATGTTTCTTATCTAATGCAAAATCAGGCGGTCTACTGATCCAGTTGACCTCCTTAATTCGAATCATGTTAGTGTCATGAGTCCAAATATGTATGCAAGAAATCCTATTTGATACACATCATTTCTATATGAGTGCATAACCATTCATCCAAATGCAACATCCATGTGAGGAGTCAATCATTCTGCATCCACAAAAATTGAAAAATGCACACACATCCATATGCAGTATGAGAGTGTTTTTGAGCCGATCTAGTGCCTAGTGTGTGTATATGCATCCACGAGCAACCACTAGCAACCACTTGCATCCACTTGCAACCATCAAACATAACATGTCTCAAACACATGTTTACACCCATTAATTTATACCTAAAGTTCGAAGATTCGATCGATAGGATACAGTCGAATGATGGAAGCGAGTACAGATAAGACAAAGACTTGGTTCCCATTAGACATTGGTTGAGAAAATAATTCCCCTAAGTATCAACCCCGAAGACCGAAATCAACATCAGATTGAAACCCAGAGGATTACCTCCTTTAGACAATGTCAAAATTGGAAAGCAGAATTATTCAAATATTTATAGACTACTGGTACAGATCAGGTTCCCTAATGATTCTTAGGAAGCTAAGCATGATAAAATCATATCCCACAAAAACTCAGAATGTATGCGTCATACTTGACATCTAACACAGATATCCCTCAAACCCCAATCTATCATAAACAGATGAGTCATAACCCTTATAGGTTTGAGTCTACAACAGAATCAGAAACAATACTAGTATTAAAGTGCAGAGAATCAATTACAAAATCAAAATACCAGAATCAGAAAGAGTCTTAACTCCATAATCAGATAAAGAAAATAAACCTACTATAGGAATTTTCCTACTTCTATCCTAGACACTAGCCTCAAGAGTGTTCGCCTGCCCTCCTTGTCCTCGTCTCTTCGGGCAGTCCCTAGTGAAGTGTCTCATCTCCCCACAGTTGAAGCAAGCGCCCTTCCTTTTTCTGCAATCCTTGTTCAGATGAGTCGAGCTTCCATAAGTAAAGCACTTTTTCCCTTTCTTATCTTTAGACTTCTCATCCTTCCTTTGCGTTTCCTTTTGGGCCCTGCTTTCTTATTCTGTGGTTCTTCCTTCTTTGCCTCTTTCGGGCCTTTGTCTTCCTCGTGCAGTAGTGCCATGTCCACCAATCTCTCGTAAGTCGCTCCCATGGGTACATGAGTCATGGCTAGGCTGTGCAGTGGCTCGTTCAATCCTTTAACAAAGCGGAGAGCCTTTTTCTGCTGAGTGTTGACTAAATCCAATCCGAACCTGGCTAGTTGGTTGAACTGGTTGACGTATTCCTTGACCGTCATACTTCCTTGCTTAAGAGATAAGAACTTTTCCAGTTGTAAAATTCATTCAGCTTGCGAGAGGAATTTTGTCTCAAACCTTGTTCTGAAATCCATCCATGTCTCAACCAACCTCTCGGCGTTAGTGACTTCCCACCAGTAGGAAGCTTCGTCTTTGAGCAGCCATACCGCCAACTGTACCTTCTGCCTATCGTCCACCTTGAAGATAACGAATAGATCCTTAGTTTCTTTGAGCCAGTTCCTCGCTTCTACGAATGATTCAGTTCCTTTGAAATCCTTCCCACCCATAGCCCTAAAATCTCTACAGATCTTTGAAAAAGTAATTGCACGAGGAGGGGGTGGAGGAGGAGGATCATTTGATGGACCTGCGGCGGCGGTCCTAGCCTCAAGATATTGACGAAACCAACCGGGTACGTGAACACCCTCTGGTATCTCAGATGCTTCAGACATGCTGAAACAAAAAAAAAAGGAAAGATTCAATACAAAAAAAAGGACTGAAGGAAAGATATATGGCTCTTGGGGATCATGTATTTCAAAATAAGCTTTATTTTTAAAAATACTTCCTTTCAAAACCTTTTTGAAAATAGTTTTCAAAAACTTTACCCCATCTGGTAACCTTCAGCTCTGATACCAAATGTAACAACCCACCTCCGTTAAGGTCACTCACAAGGGAATGCCTTAACTTTGGTGGAGCATTTTAGTAAAAAGAACAGAAACTTACAAGACAGATAAAACAGTACTTGAAAAATTTATAACTTTATTTCAACAGAAGCTTGGTTACATCCTTTCAAATCACAATATCAGAATTCAAGTACAAAATATCAGTCTTGTACAAAAGCCTTCAGAATGCATAGTTTAAAATCATAATCCCCACAGAAGATGACAAGCCATACTTTAAGCACTGCAAGCAGAAGAAATCTGGATCAAGCTAGAGTATTCCCTTCTACAAAACCTGGGGGGAGAAACAGAAGAAAGGAGGCGAAACAACAAGGGTCAGACAAAAGTCTGGCAAGTCCAGTGATTTTCAGTTATGAACAGATAATAATAACATGACATGAAAATAAAACTGGATGAGAGATAACTGTAACAGATGTAGCAGATATGACAGAAGAACAGAATGATATAAGCTATTGCTTTACACTTCTCTGCACTAATACTAGTATAACAGAATTAGGTGTCACCCTAATGTCTAAACTGAAACAGAAACAGGTACAGAATAATTTCCACGCTAGTAATGGGCCTTTACCACCCGATCGGAAACAGACAGAAGCAGAATGTAACATAAGGTGTACACTAGTAATTGGGCCTTTACCACCCGAACAGACGGTACAACGCAGAAACAGACAGGTGTTGCCACCCAACAGAAATATACGGTACCAACAGAAACAGACAGAACTAAGAGTACCCTAAAACCCTACCCCAAGCGATCGGCTCCCTAATACATAAATACCCTGTGCCAGCCCCACCGTAGGGTGTATCATTCCCTAAAGTGGCAACCTTTGAATGACACAGACCTATTTATAGATGTCACGGCGTCTTACATCCTCAGAGGCAGACCGGGATCCATGCACGCACATGACCCGGTTGGAGCGCACCATCAACACCCCTCGCCATTATCAGAATGAACCGCTTATAATTAGTTCAGTAAGCGTGCCCGGACCCTACCTACTGTTGGGTCAAAGTTTTGATACCAGAAAGGGTTACTGACTAATATGGGTCCCAAACAACAGATGACACAAGTAATTCCCCTCCTATCCTTGTGTCCCTAGACTAACAGATTTCAGATTAACAAGTTCAGACATACAGAATTCAGAACAACTAGTTCACAGGTCAGACAAGTTTTAGACTAACGGATCAGATATACAGATTTAACAGATTTACAGATTTGTCTAACTTTGTAATTGGGCCTACCGATTCACGGAACAGATTTATTAAACTCATCAGTCTAGTGGGTTTAACCCTATCCTCCCAACACGTTTTAGACATTATATTTATCTCAGATTTTCATTAATTAAATATTAATGCCTAGACCTCTCACATTAGACCGACAGTTTGCGGCTACTAGTTAGGTCGGTTGGTTCCGGGCAGATTTCTGCCGCAAATTGAGTCTAACCTCGGGTTTCAAGCACGTTATGACTAACTTTTCACATTAGAACCTATTGTTTGCGGCCACTGGATGTGCCGTGCGGTTCCGGGCAGGATTACGCCGCAAACTCATTCTAACCTCGAGTCAGCCATGTTTATCTTTGCGGCCAATTAATTATTAATTTACCATTTATGCCCACGCCTAATATACATGTCAATTTTCATAATTATAGCCAATTCAGATTATGTCAATAACAGACTAAATATATCAACTCAACAGATATGGCAGATAACAGATTTAGCAGATTAGGCGGCTTAACGGATTCAGCAGATTAAGAAGTTTAGCAGATTTAGCATATAACAGTTTAGGCATCTTCAGTAGACTTAGCAGATGACAGATTTGGTATATGAACAGATATAGCAGATTATAGCAGAACTAGCAGATTAGGCAATATAACAGAACTAGCAAATTAGGCAATATAACAGAACTAGCAGATTAGGCCATATAACAGATTTAATCATTCCTTAAAGTTTCATAAACATATCTTGCCTAATTATAAATTTGTCCTAAGTTTGCATGCCTAAATAGTTGTCATGATTCACATTATGATCATATACCCCATGTTTGCATTGAATTTACATGGCACAGATTATGGTCATAATTTACCATATAACACACGTCTCAAATTTAGTTAAACTTGCCTAGTACAAAAGATTCACATATAAATTATACCAAATATTGCCATCGATTTCAATGCATGTTCTCCCACTTAGGTGTTATTCACATTTAATAGTTATCAAATCTTAACATAAATCTTCACACCTAAGTCATATTCCCTTTTTATCCCAAATCATGAATCTCTATATAAACAATATGCCCAACAATCTAGAACTTTAAATTATAACAGATCTTTAATTCAAAAATATGCGTTATGTCCAAAGTCTCAAGTCACATGTTAATATAAATGGTTCCTCTTCTTCCAATTCACAGAACATGCACAGATCTAAATCTAGTTTACAAGCTATGTCCTTTTAGTCATAGATTATCCATGTCCAATTATGCCATCATTCATTATTTGTCCCAAAGTTTAACGGTCGTGCATTAATCTCTTATGAGATTTGGCGTAGGCTCGGGGTAGCCTGGCTATAGAACAGAAAGAAGAAAGAGATATAGAATAAAATAGATCAGAACAGAACATATGCAATCTCAAATTCAGATTTACAATTATGTCACAATTATAATTAAAGTTTATATCGGAAAATAACTGCACTTGCCTTGGTTGGATTCTAAAAGAAAAAGGTGTTGTAGCTGTGATCTCTTTTAATCCTAATCAGAATTGGAGGAAGAAGAAGCACAAGTCCTAGCTTAGGTTTCAGCAGAGTAGAGACGCCATTGATTTATTTATTTTTAGAGAGGAAGAGAGCAATGGAGGCTAGAGAATTGTATATGAGATTTAGGTTTAGGTTAGGTTTGTATATATAGGTGTAGGAAGTTATTTAGGACCATTAGATTAACCCCGAATCATGAGAACCATTCAAATGCAATATCTGCATTTGAGTGAATCGACCCACGGGATGACATCCAAACACCCTGGATTAACCCCTAGTCGACCCAGCGGGGCTTGGGTCGACCTCAAAAATGGGCCGGTTCGGTTATTCCCCCTCCCAATTCGCTGTTTTGAACCTTTTTTGCTTGTTTATTTATTTAATTTTTATATATATCTATATATATTTCTCTCATATGCATACAAACTTCAAGGCTTAATAACTTCTTCATAATTAACCATTTTTTTTTAATATTCTCAGAAAATACGGGGTGTTACATTGATTGATTCTGATCCCAATTCAGAAATAACGAATACTTTAAAATAATATTCAGTGAAAAATCAAAATATGATTTTGAAATCCGATTTTGGATGGACATGAAAATGGTGAAATACTTCAAGTTTGAAAAGATAAAAGATATTTTTATCTGAATGAAATGGTTAATAACTAGAATAAAGAATTGATATGGTTTTAATATAACCAGATTTTTTTCAACATATGAACTGGAAAGAAATGGAAATAATATTCAGAATATTTCGATATTGGATTCCGTGATTATACGGATATTGTTGAGGAATTTGGAAGATAGAGATATCGGTATTCCCAATACGATATCTGTTGATTTCAGAATTTGATATTGAATATAAATTGATATAATTTCTATTCAGAGCCTTGTAGTTGATATCAAATTGGACTTTGGGGTGTAGTGAATGGAAAAATAATTTTCCACAGAGAAACAGACGTCTACCCCAATAAAAACAGACATCTGAAAATGGTTGAAAATAAACTAAACCTTTTTTGTTTCAAACTTTTCTAGAAACAGATTTCTGAACCTTAAATTCAGACGTATGAGTTCTGTTTTTCTTCAGCAAGTAACGTTTGAAGATACGATTTGGAATATATAAATCTTTTAATTGAGATTTAATGAAAGTTTTTCAAAGCAAACTCTTACAATTTAATAAATTAAATTGGAATTCAATGGAATTCGATTAATAATAATCTAAATGATCTTCAGTGAAGAAAGCCGTTTACTATTTATGGAATTTAAAAGGCCTTGCGGTTATTCCACTTATAATATTAGTCTGATATGGAAATTTATATCAATTATAAATTGTTCAAATTTTCATGAAGATTCCATATTAAATGAAAGAGTATTTTGGGTTTATTGTAACAATGTTTTTACATAACATTTGCTCCTTAACCTAAGTAAAGACAAGATAGATGTCCGGAAAGTTGAATAGTCATTAAATAATCACTTTTGAGATTAAAACTGAAATAGTGTTTTAATGAATCTTTAAGTAGATTAAAAATGTGAATAAGGTAAATAATTTTACCGAATTAAAGAAGTGTTCAAGAATGGATTACCACCAGTTTTTCTCCATGCGATAGGTAAATCTTTAATTAGATTTGAAACGTGAAGTGGTAATTAATTTTACCCATAACACAAAGGGTATTAGGTATGGAGTACCACCAGTTTTGCTCCATGGGATGAATAGGTTGGGATTAGGATAATAAAATGAATGATTACTTTGGTAAGGCTCGTAAATCCCGACTAGTTTGATAAACCTTAATTTGTTTTAAGTTGAGAAAAGATATTATAAAATCTCTTGAAATGATTTCCAAGAATATATGAATAAAACAATATTCTGCATTGGAATGAGGCATATGATATGTTTTTACTTCACATGATTATAAGATACGCGAGGTATTCGAAAAGTCTAGGTCTAACCCATTTTGGATAACTGTTATGACAATTAAAAGTTGAAGACACGAAGACCGTGGTTGAAGATCAGAGATCTACACATCGTTTGGATGATTACAAATGTCTTGATTGGGATGTATACCCAAGAGGAGGTAATAAGTGGTGATCGTCCAGACGTACTTGGAGATCGACCGGATATGCAAGGACCTCTCTCCGGTATTGGATATATAGGACGAGGAATAAGGTGCCTTTGGTTTCGTTCAGACCCAGAACGAACTTGTAAATGGATTATGTCTGACATTGTATTTCATTCTGTATTGATTGACTATCTATTATATATGTTTATGTTTGGTGGCGGAGAATCATTCTCTTGCTTAACACCTTTCTTTGAGACGTATGAGCTTAAAGGTTATATATTGATAGATATCAGTTGTATGGCATGAATTGACAATGTGGCATGTTAAGATGCAAATGATCAAGGATTTTGTTGAAAAGCAGGGCCTTATGGATGATGATCAAAGCACGACTTTAAGTAGCATAGCTTTGTGTATAGCGTTAATTCGTGGGCCTCACACCCCGGTATGAGTCAAAAACGGGATAGTGACTGCAGAGAGTGCATGCGTTTCTTTCTAGCTAGAAGTGGTGTCATGGTATGGAGCCCAGATATTTTTACTTATGTGGATGATGAATTATGGGGTGCCTCAGATATCGAGTCGCCTAAAAGGCTCAGAGATAGGGCCGATAGGACTGGGAAACGTATTGTTTAGGAATAACTAATCCACAAACGTAAGAGAGGACCAACCCTAAAGATCCAAGGGTTGCCCAAGTGTGTGATCTGGGTCATCTTGGTAGAGGTGATCCGAACAGGTAAGGAGACATCACTTGCCAATGATGGAAATCCAATTTTCAATACGCGACCATTCAGTTTTAGTTGTAAACCTATATATGGAAACATAATATATGGTACCTATGCCGTCTATGATTGATACATTTATATTGAGGTTGGTTGGACACTATGCACTTATAGTAATATCAAAATGATTTGTTTTGAAGCGTATCAAGCATATTTGACTATTATAAGGTAAAACTCTCTCCTCCGGCTTGCGTTGCATTGTGTGATGGGACCTGAGTCTTATAATAGCATCATTTTTCAAAAAGCATTGCTCTGTTTATAAATTGTTTTATTTAGAGTATTCATTGGAGTAAACCTGTTTCGTGACATATGGTGTGGTCCCATGATGTACCCTATTATAAGGTAAAAGTTTAATAACTGTTTCGAGTTATCATACCAGTCCCATGACTGACCTAGAGTTTATTGTTTTAGCCTAAACTCTGTGTGCCCATATTTTCCACACGGGCAGCTAGTAGTTTTGGGTTTGCAAAATACTATTTAGAAGGATCCTGGTTTATAGTTGGAGCAATATTCGAAAAGCTTTGTATCCGTGTATTTCTTTCAGTTGTGGTACTTGATGTCTTTCACTGCATATTATGTTTATGTATTTAAATGTAATCTAAATCTCTAGAATTTGTATTTTGGCTGTGTATATTATTTATTCATACTCGGATATTCTTGTACTCTGATGTAAATTGTTATAACAGTAATGAAATGTTCTCATGTTTGTATTCTGATGTGTCGTGTTCTCATTACAATTCGCATTCTCCCGTCTCTTCGGAGACTTGGCGAATTCGGGATGTGACATCTGTTATTGCGAGAAAAAGTTTTCTGGTCTTCTATTCTCAACACCTGAATTTGGATTAATTCAGGGCTCCCATCATAAACAAAGGTGAACTCCTAAACTACTTTCAGACACTCTAGTCTAGAATATGGAACAAGGTTTCTCTGTTACCAAAAAGGGGTTCCTGGTCTTCTATCTTTAATACCCTAATTAGGGTCGCAAAATCCAAGTTCTTAATCCCAAAGGAGGGGATCCACTACCAATACCTAGGATGATAGCTTGGTTCTACTACTTGAAAGCCTTCAAGCAGAGGTTGCGATCTTCTATCTTTCTCATGGAGATTCCTTAACTCGTATATACATCAAGTCAATATTCATTGAGCTAAATGCATATACGATGCAAATAGCCACACTACACTAGAGCATAAGTGAAGCAACCCGAACTTCCCCGTAAAGGAAAACCCGGATTGAGTTGACAACATGACAAATCAGAACACAAATAGAAGAACATTTCATTGTTTATTACAACAATTTACATCAGAGTATAAGAATATACATAGTATAAACAAATATTACACATCCGAAAAATATCAGAGATTTATAAGT
Organism: Allium sativum; assembly: GCA_030737875.1. Lineage (NCBI taxonomy): Eukaryota > Viridiplantae > Streptophyta > Magnoliopsida > Asparagales > Amaryllidaceae > Allium > Allium sativum. Next base: position 844,844,287 of record CM060926.1, read on the forward strand.
TACTGTAACGACCCGAAAAGTTCCATCCTGATCATCGACACAAATACATATCATGTATCACATATCTACTAATCAAGCATCAGAAATTAAAAGATCGTTAGTAGAAAGAAGTTAGAGGATGAGAAATAGAAAGAAAGAAAGTTAGAATAGAAGAAAAAGTAGAAACCTGAACACAAAAGAATCAGAGTATCACGAATCTCACAGCAAAACTAAATAAAATATACTATATAACAACACTTGAAATACAAACTGGTATTTGTACTTACACACGTCATCAGAGTACAACTCATATACAATACAGCGGAAATAACTCTATATATATAATGTTGAAGTCTCCTGCTCAAAGCTTCTTCAAATGAATCTGCAAAATCCTGAAACCACTTAACTACCGTACAAATTTGGGCACCCAAGAGTTTAGGGAAAATAAAGAAAAATAAACTCTGGGTCGGTCATGGGACTGGTGTGAGTAAACGATTTTAAAACAGATTGGTTTAATGTTCAAAAATCCTTTTGAAATAAATGATAATCGTAAGACCGATCCAAACATAAATACGGATTTTTTTTATCTTACGATAACCCAAATCATTTTGAAATCATATCTTGCTCTGATATTATAATAATGCCTAAATACAAATAAATATCAATCTAGCGGAACGCTTACATCTCACGCTCCACATATATAGTATATAAATAAAACCGCGGGCGCTGATTGGAGATTGGATTCCAACTATGGCAAGGTATGGAACCACCTGCCGATAGAGTGTCTCTAGAGGGGAATACACTGGGTTCAACAAGAACGTCTTGCAACCCGGCCCACACATGACCGACCACTCATTTCGCTTCAGTGTATCGAATGTATATCACCAACGGTTGGGCTCAAACCACCGTTTCCCGAGAAGGGACAGCATCGAAATGGATTAAAGAATGAAATAGAATCTCTAGATAGGTGATTATACATCCTAATGGGAGCGACCCACATAGCCAGGGTGCCTGCTCGATTTTTGTCATTTCCTCATTGATGAGGCTCGAGTTTAGAATTTACATTTAGAACATCTGGCCACCATTTACTTTGAATGCCACATCGTCAGATTCGCCAGATATCACTAATTGACATCCACAAAAATACTCTGGGTGTTAGCTATCCACCAATAGAAATACGTTTGAGGAAATTAACGTAAGTGACTCTTTTGAAAATATTTTGTCAGACATTCATCCATACAAGTAATCCAGGAACATGATGAACCGAAGGCACTCTCCTACTGCGTCCAATATAGGAATCACCCCACGGATTAGTAGCGAGTAGTCCTTGTAAATCCGAAGATTTCAATTACAACAGAATCACTGCTGAAAAATCTCTGGAAGCTAACCGGAGAATTTCAACAAGTAGTTCTCCCGCTTATGAAGATCTACGGTCTTCAATTCTTTAAATCATATAATCGTCCCTATAGGTTAGTTTACATAAAGTTGGTTTGAAGTGGTTTTGGGTCCAGTTCCTATCTCGGTCTCTTCAAACTAACACGTAAGGAATATCTGATAGTCGGTGTTTTAACTATCAGATTTAAACAGTATAGATGAGTAAAACTTATTTATTCAAATTAAATTAATAATAGTTTTGAAGTATTAGATCCTGGATAATGATCATTTCATAATTCTTTTTATTTCAAACCTTTTGGAAATAAGTTTAAGTGTTTTTAAAACTTCAATTTCGTTTTCAATAAACTATATACAAATATATACTAAATTTGGAGATTTGAACTTATGGTTAGACGATGATGTCTCTTTTGTAATATCGAACTAATCCAACAGATTTTCAGTTCTTTCTTCTTATTTATATTTATATATTTTCTTTTACTTATATTTTATTTATTTATTTCACTCCAACAAAAAAAATAACTTAACATGCCTAAGCCTATACAACCACCATATTTCGTGTTTACTTCTTTACACAATTCCTCTTAATGCCTCCTTCTTTATTATTTATTTATTTATGTTTTACACTAAAATTTGGTTTAGTTTAACTCTAGGATTTTAAAACAATTTTCTTTTCTCCTCTTCAATTTATTACCCAAATGTTTTAGTGGTTAAACTATAGGATTTTAAAACAACCATATTTGCTTTTATTAATTCTAGTCCAACTCATGGCCCATCAAAAAGCCCACCCCCCTTATTATTATTTTTCTTTTCCTTTTCTTGTCAACCCAATTTGGCCCAGCCTAGCTTTGCAACAAACTAATCAACTCGGGCAACTAATTCTATTTCGTTATTCCCATCTTTGCTTTTGCAGATGAAACCATACCTTGATCAATGCAAAACCCAACGAGATTTCAGACTTGGCAACCCAAATTTCATGGATCAACTCGAGTTGATCCATTTACTTCACCTACCCCATCGTTTCTTCTTCTTCTTCACTATTTTCATCTTTCACCTTCCTATGCACACTATGCACGATATACGTGCACCATCTCGTCAGTGATGATTTGCCACCTTTGTAGCCGCCACCAATGCCTCCTTGCCCCTTTAATCCATCTCCGACCATAGAGTCATGTTTCTTCAATTATATTAAAATCTGATATTTCAGTGGACCCTTCACCCAAAACCGCCTTCACTAAATTACCTCCCACCGCCATTTCCCATGACCGATTTCCACCCAACTCCAGTCACTTGAAGCTGACCCGTCCCCCTTTCAAATCCCCCTTGTACGATCACTTGGATCACCACCGGGTTGGCGCAGTTCGTCGTTAAAATTGACCTACCCAAAACAACCGTAACAACTAATTTTAAATAAAATTTCTTAAACCACTTGTCTAAAAATTAAAATCATATTTTTCCTATGATCTTCCACTCACCACCCTCCTCCAAATCCGGCGCCTCGATCCACTACCATTGCGATAGCCTTAATTTGCTCAAAATACCTTTTTAGGTTAACTTCCAAATTCTCTCAACTTAGTTTATTAAAACTCATGATTTTTATATCAAAAATCATGATTTCCGAATACAAATCCATTCCTACGCCTGAATTAAAAGATACCGATGTTTGAAAAATTGAGATTTCTACTTTCTTACTGTAATTTAATGGCTTTAGATGGTATAAGTTGTTGTTTGAACCGAAAACTAATCATAGTGCATTCACAAATAATAAACAACCAATTTTTATGTTAGACTAAATAACCATGACAAACTAGAAGTTAAAATGTTGATTTTTGAATCAACAGAAGATGTTTTAATGCCTAGTTTTTATAAACATTCATTATTTACAGTGATGACTCCTATGTCAAACTTCATGATATTTAAATTCCTATGAGATGATAACACAACTTGGTGTAAATATTTATGTATATATATATATATATATAACTGAACATAACAGCAAAATCATGAATTTTGAACAGAAAGGAAGTAAGGGGATCTACTCACAGTATTACTGTGTTTTGGTTTACTGTCTTTGTTTTCATTTATAATACTAATGGAGATTTTATTTTATTAAAGTATGATCAGTATCATATAAATAATTATGAAAGCTCAAACAAAGTAGACAAAAGATCATACAACAGATTTTAACAAGGAATGTTTACCCACTGTGTAGATATACTACTGTTTTTTCCTTTCCATGTTTGTTCTTAGTTTTCTCTTTCCTTCAAGCAAACAAGTCCTAATCTAACAAGTTTCCGAGATTTATCCCCCTTATATAACTAAAACATTTGAATTCCATATGATGAGAACTATCAATACATATATTGTTTGTATCTATTAGGATATAAAGGTAAGCAATAAAGTGTTTTTAAGTGTTTTACTCACATAGTTTAATAGTGCAGCTTGTGTATTTGTTTCTCAAGTTTGTTTAACCATTAGACCATGGTTTTTCCTACCTCATATGATTTATATACTTGAACAAATACCGTAGGCACATAACAACCCACCATGGTCTGAATATATTAAGAATTTATGTATAAACAGTAGGAACTTCAAGTGTTTACTCACTTTTATATTACTGTGTTTAGTTTGGTTTACTGCACTTGCATTTGTTTCAATATTAACAGGGGTTATATATTGTTTCAATACATGATCAGTATCAATCGATCTATCATCCTCAAATACACATACATAAAAATAAAGTAATAAACTATTCATCATAAAACAGGAAACAGAAAATGTTTACTCACTAAATTTATCCACTGTTCTGCTTTCCTTTCTCAGATTTGTTCCATATTTTCTCGGCCACTTCCATTTCCAGTTTTTGTTCTTGTTTTACATTTTTTTACAGTGAACTGGTGTGTGGAGTTGTGTAATCTATATTTGTATTTATAGCTGAAAGAATAAAGGCTTATGTAAGGTAGATGTTTTAAGGTAGGAATGCACATGCATGTAGCAGCATATAGAAAGTGAGGTGATGCTGATTTTACTGCCTTCTATTGTCATCAATCTATGCTCCTAGTGCTCCTAAATACCATAGCTTGGCCATATTTCTTGCTGCTAGCATCCACTTGTGTGTACCTTATATCCTATATACATAAATAAATCAAACCCTTAGTCCTTAAGCAACTAAGTTCATTGCTAGCCTTTGATTTTCTTTCTATTCGACAGTCCTTGTATGCAGACTTGCACATGGAGTGAGATTGTTTAAATCTTCCCATTTCAGTTGCTTGGCATCCAAAGTGATATGCATATGGCTAGTATTTGACTTCATATGCAGGCCTACTTTTTCCTATGCCAGTTGTTTTCCTTCATTCCTAATTCAATGCTAGACATTTTTACTTCTTTTCAAATTAAATGCAAGTCTACTCCTTGATTTATTTGTTGTGTGAGTTTTCATTTCAAATGTCCAATTCTATCTTGTCTATCCTAATTATATTGTGTTGCCTTATTGGTTTTTATTTCTTTCTTATATTTGTATGCAGATGTACATTCATCTCTTAAATTCTAGGCAATGTTTGTTTACTTTAGTTTGCAAAATTATCCATTTACTTGGTTTTACCTTACTGCCTATCATTTTATTTTATTTTAACTAAATGCATTCATTTTAAATTTGTAGAAGCTGCATACATTTTATTCATATGAAATGTATATAAGTTCTATATTCATTCTTGCTTTCAAGTATCTTGCATGTATGTTTATATGCGTATATTTTTAATTGTACAAACAAGGTAGATTTAAATATTGGAATTTTATACAATATGTATTATTTCCTTGAATTAATATGTAATACACAAAGTATTTTAAATTCTAAGCTTTTACTAAATTTTGCGAACCTACATACACATATACAATATATATTCACTTATATATTTAACATAAGTCATCATATTAAAATTTACTTGTTTCTTTTATTTTTGATTCAACAATAACACTATTACAAGGAAGAATATTTAAGAAATATTAATCCTTCTCATATGTATTCATTCTTACGGATTATAAATAACAAGAATTGGATTTTTACCTTGTTTATCTTACAAATGAAATAAATCCAAGTTTTATGTATTTACATATACATACACATATGAATACCATGAATTTTAAATACACATTTAGATAATCTTATAATAATTGTTTGTCCTGAATTTCTAAATTATTTAAATCCATTTGAATCCAGTTATCACTAAAATCTATAAATTATATATTATAAAATTAGTTCAAAAACTGGGATGTTACAATCTACCCCCTTAAAAGAATTTTGTCCTCGAAATTAAAGAGTAACGAGGAGATTTCAATTATATTTCGTCCTCGAATTGCCATATAGGCCTTCTGATCTCAAAAAGAAAAAGAAAAAGCCAAGCGGCTAGCCAATAGGCTCATAAAATCATCATCACCCAAACAAAACAGTAAATTATAGTAAACATATACCTATTTGTCGGGCAAACAAATTTTATTCTCTGCTCTAGCCTCCTTGCTATGACCTGTTCAATGTAAGTATATGTATATGCAAGCAAATGCGACCAATTTTCAATACAATTCAACATTTGATTCAATTAGGCATAATGGTTCAAAATTCAATTAGGCAACAATAATCAAACAACACAATCATCAATCAATTAGTGGATTAACGTTTTAAATTCATAAATTTGATATATATACAAAAAATCATGTTTTTGATGTCAATTCACAACAATGTGTTCTAGCTATATTAGTTTTGGTTCTCACACCTGTCTAATGGAAATATATAGAAAATCACACCTTCGAAACTCGAACACACACTACTGATGCTATATAGTCATCAGTAGAATCATCTCCGGGCGACTAGAGTGTGACTCTATATCTATCTAATATATTAAAACTTCGAATATACGTTCATGACGCGTATATGCAAAACCTTTATATACTAGATTATCCAAATTCAAAATAAATAAATATTCAAATACGTATAAAACGATTTAAATTTTCAAAACAAAATTGTTTTCATTTGAAAAATATACTCTTCACACTCGTTCTAGGATACTACTGATCCTATCTCTAACGAGTCATTCTGATTGGATATTACTAATCCAATATCTGATGAATTCTTTCGTATGGTTCTAATGTGTCTTGTTCTCGAGCTCTGTAAACCAAAGCTCTGATACCACTGTAAGGACCCGTTACTTCCCCGTGAAGGAAAGAGCGGATACTTTGAGAACAACACACAAATGAACGCAGATGGAAGAACATTTCATTGTTATTACAACAATTTCATCAGATACAAGAATATACAGAGTATAACTGAATAAATTACATTCGATAAATATCATAGATTACAATAAATTACATAACAGCGGAAAATAATACAAAACACAACTGAAGGTGATATACGGATACAGAGCTTTCCGGATATCATTCCAGCTGTAAACCAGGATCCTGTGAATATACATCTGCAAAACCAAAACTACTAGCTGCCCGTGCGGAAAATAAGGGCACCCAGAGTTTAGGTTAAAACAATAAACTCCAGGTCAGTCATGTGACTGGTGTGAGAACTAAAACAGTTATTTAAAACTTTACTTTAAAAGAGAGTAATTCAAGGGACCACGCCGTATAACACGGAACGGGTTTCCTCCCAAGAATACCAGTGCATAGAATAAACAGCGCAATGCTTTTTCGAAAAATGAAGCTATTATAAGACCCAGGTCCCATCACACAATGCAACGCAAGCCGGAGGATAGGGTTTTACCTTATAACAGCCAAACATGCTTGGTACGTTTAAAACCAATCAATTGATACTATAATAAGTGTATAGTGTCTAAACAATTTCAATCATAAATATAAGACATAGACGGCATAGCATCCCATGCTACTATGTCGCCATACTAGGCTCTACAAATGAAGCCGAAATACACGTATTGGAAATTGGGTTTCCGTCATGAGTCGAGGCAAGGGGCAAGCTCCTCTCCGCTTCGAGACACTCTAGCAAATGCTCAGGACTACACATTCTGGGCAGCCACTTGGATCGGTTGGGCCGATCCTCACTTACGTTAGAGGATTATTTATGCCTGAACACACGTTTCCCGGTCCTTACAGACCTATAATCGAGGCGCCTCATTCCAACAACCACAAAGGTGAAAAGTATATAAATGTCAGGGCTGGTAAGTCACTGACAACACCAAAGCTAGAAAGAAACGTCGTGCTCTCCCAACGGCCCGTATCCCGTTTTTAACTCATACCGAGATGTGAGGCTCGCGAATTCACGTTATACACAAAACTACGCCACAAAGGCCGTGCTTTGATCATCCACCACAAGATTTTGCTTTTCAACAGAAGCCTTGATCTATGCAACTCAGCATGCCACACTGGCAGTTCATGCCATGCGATTGATGTCTATCGATATATAACCTCTAAGCTCGTACGTCTCAGAGAAGGGCGTTAAGCAAGAGAATAAATTCTCCGCCGCCAAACAGATATATATTTAACAGAAATCAATCAACACAGAATAAAATCCAATGTCAGACACACAATCCATTTACAAGTTCGTTCTGGGTCTGAACGAAACCGGAGGCACTTTCCTCGCATATCCATCCATCTCCAAGTACGTCTGGACGACCACCAACTATTTCCATCCTCTTGGGTGTACAGCCCAATCAGGATCGTCAGTAATTATCCAAACAATGTGAAGACTTCCGGTCTTCGACCACCGTCTTCATCTTCGACATATCGTCGAATCGGTTATTCAGAATGGGTATAAACCCGGTCTTTCCGAACAACCCGCGTATATTAAAAACAAATGTTACACAAACACAACATACGCCTCATTCCAATGCAGAATATCCTTTTATTCACGAAATCACATTCTTAGGGAAAGGTTCCCATTAATTTTATCCAAGATAAATTCTTTCAAATTTATCCTTTAATCTTCCTTTGGATGTCATTTCAAACCAGATTATGGTTTTCTAAACTAGTCGAGATTAGCGAACCACACCGAAGTAATTATTTATTTTATTTCCCAATCCCAAACTATTCATCCCATGAAGCAAAACTGGTAATACTCCATATCTAATACTATGGTGTTATCGTAAGATTAATTACCATTACACGTTCAAATCTAATTAAAGATTTAACTATCGCTTTGGAGAAAAACTGGCGATACTCCATTCTCGCTCATTTCTAAATTTGATAATTTAGGTTATAGATTTACATTTCAATCTAATTGCAGATTCGTTAAAACTCCTTTTACTGGGTTAAAGAACTAATGTCATTTAAAACACAGTTCACGACAAACCCAAATCACATTCTATTTATCATCGGGTTAAAGAACTAGTGTTGTTTAAAACACAGTTCACGATAAACCCACAAATCAATTCTAGTTCAATTCAAATCAAATATATTAGGAATTCCGATTATTTAAAACCCCTTTTTAAATCTAATTTATTTATTTAAAAAAAATCGAGTTTTAAATTTAGTTCAATCTAGTTCATTTCGATAAAAATCCATTTTTATCTTTTCAAATATGGAGTTTTTCACCCCAATTTTTCCGAAATCGTTTCTTGTGATTTTACACAAATTATTACTATTTTTAATTATTTTATCAAGGCCCGTACAGTCGATTTCCATCAACGGCCATCGAACTGCACTTACATCGACCTTTTTCGAATTTGATTTGGACATAACTCCAAATCCAACCGTTAGATTTCTAATATTCGTTAGAAAGCTCTTTTTGGTACGAACCCAACGGTTCCGGTTTTAGGAGAATCCGACGGTCGGATCTCCCGTAATGTCCGTTTGAAAGAAATGGTCGAAATTCACGAACTGCCGCGGCGCGGCACGTTCTATTCAGGCCATTTTTTATATATATAATATATATAATATATATTTCGTCGATTTCTATTTAAAACGAGTTATATAAATAGTTTTGAATTCGTTTCATAAACAATTTCAACCTCCATTTCAATTCAAAGAAAAATTGAATTCTTCTTTATAAATTCGTTTTAAAATTCATTTCTATTCAATTCAAATTTAAATTCAATTTGAATTCATTTCAATTTGTTTTCAATTCAATTCGAATTCGTTTTCAATTCAATTCAATTTCAAAGTCTTTTCTATTCGATTCAATTCAAATTGGTTTTCTATTCGATTCAATTCAAATTGGTTTTCTATTCGATTCAATTCAAATTGGTTTTCTATTTGATTCAATTCAAATTGGTTTTCTATTCGATTCAATTCAAATTGGTTTTCTATTTGAATCAAAATCATATTGGTTTTCTATTCGATTCAATTCAAATTGGTTTTCTATTCGATTCAATTCAAATTGGTTTTCTATTCGATTCAATTCAAATTAGTTTTCTATTCGAATCAAATTCATATTGGTTTTCTATTCGATTCAATTCATTATATATTCAATTGAAATCAAATTCGTTTTATATTCAATTCGAATTCAAATTCGTTTTATATTCAATTCGAATTCAATTCGAATTCGTTTCCTATTCAATTTGATTCAAATTTCATTTCAAAATATGCGATTTCGAAATCACTTTTCAGTATTCATTTTAAAATGAATAAAATCAATATAAACATCGTTCACGTCAAAATGGCGCATCTCTAATCAACACGGCTTCATATAATTCTATTTTCAAATATTCTATTTCAAATATTTCTTTTTCAAATATTTCCTATTCAAATATTTCTATTTCAAATATTTTTATTTCAAATATGTCGTTCAACACATGACTAATCTCAACGGATGAGTACAGTCAACACATGAACCTTTATTTTATATTAATAAAGATGTAAAATTTATTATTAAAATATTTCGTTCAACACATGACTAATCTCAACGGATGAGTACAATCAACACATGAACCTTTATTTTATATTATTCTATATTTTCTAAATTGGAATGAGGCCCAATCAATCACCATATAATGTTAATTATATGGATTTTCATACATCACACGTGTATAATAGCATTGAAAAATAATCAACCATCAACCAAAGTGCACTACACTGTATAAGCATCAAATATAGATATCTAACGCTTATAACAGCCTGTCAATCAATCGATTGACATATTTAATAAATCAAGATGAGTGAACTTCATATTTCATCCCAACACCCGTGTGGGGTTTCAAACAATCAAACACAAATTTTAGTTGTGCAGTTGGGCGATGTGCAAAATTTATCGACCCAATCAATATCAGTCAAATCAGTGTATATAAACAAATCGGCCGATTTGTTTATAAATATTTATTTATTCACTTTCACGTCAAAAATTATATTTTATTGATAATATATTTTATTTTTAACACATGAATTTCTATTCAGTTCATTCTTTAAATAAAATGATATTTTTATTTTTCTAACATATTTTAGAAAATTTCGGCGGTATAACGACACGATACTAGAAACGGGACGAGGCCTAGCCTTATCCCCGGTCTAGTGAAGGCCCACGCCATTCACACATCAATCAAATTCACCAAACAACCAAATTCAAATCAAATCATCTAACTAATTTATGCAACCAAACAAACAAGTCCATGGTCTGTGGACGATTGTGTCGGGTGCTACTAAACACCGTCTGCATCCTAGTATATATTTATAACTAGAAAAAGAAATTGAAAGGTGAGAAATTCTCACCAATAGCTATTCCAACTTCAAGCCACTTCAAATGTAGAAGTCTTTGTCGTTTTCGCCTTTTAGTCATCTTCGTTGCCCGTAGCCACTACATATGTAAAAATCGAATTTTTACTTCGTTATTCAATATATAAAAATCGTATTTTTACTTTGCTATTCAATATATAAAAATCGAATTTTTACTTATGTTATTCAATATATAAAAATCGAATTTTTAATGCTACTATATACATAAAAATTATATTTTTATCACGCTATTTTTCATATAAAGATTTTGCCTTTTTAAACTTAACATTATAAAAATCACATTTTTATTTTGCTATACATATAAAGGTGATATTTCTAATATTCCTATCATGTAAAAATTATATTTTTAATTCTCTACATAACCAAAAATCATATTCTTACACCTTCTACATAATAAAAATTCCATCTTTTCTATTTAAAAGGTTTCGCCTTTTCTATTTTAAAAATCTAATCTATTTCATTTAAAAAAATCTAATCTATTTCATTTTAAAAATCTATTACTAAGCTAAGAAGTAAACAAAGAAATAAAAAATAAAAAAATACTTACAGCGCTCGAGGGGGGGGGGGGGAAGCGTCGCTGGGATGGTCGAGGGGAAGCCACGGTTGCCGGCGGTGGGCCAAGGAAGTGGCGGTGGAGGGGTCTTCCAGGGGGCGCGTCGGTTACAGGAGGGGGGGTTTAGGCTTCGTGCGGTTTCAACGGAGAGGGAGGGGACAGAAGGGAGGCAAGGGGGAGGACTTGGTGGTGGGCGCGCCACCGTCGGCGTCGGGTGGAGGGTGGAGCGGCGCGAGATCGAGGATTCTCTATTTTTTTTTCCTGATATCGATTTGGAAGAAGGGGGGGGGGGGCAGAAAGGGATTAAGGGGAAGAGGGAAAGGAATTTTTTTTATTTAATTATTTTAACTTCAAAAAGTTGACTTTTACATACGACCTCTAAACGAGGCCCACCGCCTGTCGCCCATAGCGTTTTACCCCCATTCCGAACACAATGGGATATGTATCGTAAGCTGATTCGATCGTTTCGATCAGTTTCCGTTAAATTTACACTTAAATCATTATATTAAATTTTAAATGTACATTTCAATTTAACGGGGTCACATACGAACTCGAAAAATTCCAGAAGAATATTATCTAGATTCGTATTGATGATACGGTCCTAACAAAGCTAGTTTCGTCGAATTCTGAGGCCGTTGGAAAAATGGCCATTTTCCGGTCGATTAAAATCAACTGAAACTAGTCAAACGCGTTTTCCTTTGCCACGCTCACATATTGATTCGAAAAATTATGAAATTTGGAATCTAGCAATAATTTGACATCACGGATCCAACAAAAGTGGTTTCGTCGAAATCCAAGGTCGTTTGCAAAATGTCAATTTTTAAGGGCCTGAATTCCATAGCGACTATTCAGAATTTTCAACTGGACATATCTTTTGATTCCCGCTATTAAATTTTGATTTTTCGGATTCGTTGGAAATATATTATCAATTAGATCCTAATGTTTTTGGTTTCACTAAAATCAGGATTGTTTTGCACCCGGTATGTTCAATTGAAGTTTGAAATCGAATTATCGAACTACCGTTCCATTTTCAATTCTATTTATAATTATATATAATTATTTATATTCTAACGACGACGCGTATAAATATATACGTTCGAATTATATTCAAATTAAATTTCTCGTCGATATTATTTAAAATAATCTATTTTAAATATTCAAAATTCGCTAAAATTGCCAAAATAAAAATTTTAAACTGGCCCAGATTTTCGGGTTATTACATTATCTACCTAAAATGTTTTATTGTAGTTAATACATCAACATTTAGTTATAAATCATAGTCATATCCATAACTTATGAATATCTGGTTGGAAAACATTTCCATCCCATATCCACGCTTTACTCTTCTTCCACATTTATCAGAGCCCAATCGTAAACTGGTAAGAAAAAAAATCCTCTAAATATTAACCCCAAAGACCGAAATCAACATCAGATCAATACCCTGAAAGTCATTTAACTCAACCAGTCTCCAGTTATGTTCCAATTCCTTAACTCCGTTCTTAATTCTTAACAACCTCAAATGTACCTGATTATGGTCCCAAAACTCATTGGTTTATATCAAATCTGTTCAGCCATACTAGACTACTTCAAATTCTCCTTTTAAACTCCAATCCAATTTAATTCTGCTTAATTTAACCTCCGTCAACTCTAGTCCATTCAGTTCACCGTTATTGCCTTAATCCACTAGGCTTGTCTTATTTAAATTGTCGAGTTCCTGAATCTAAGTCCCTGGTTTTATTTCAAATCAGTTTGAATATAGCTTGAAATCACCTTTATTATTTTCAAAACTTTTGAATTTCCCAAGACAATTTTTTTTCCAAATAATCTTCCATTGAAAATCTTTCTAGCCTCCGAGATTTCAAATTCAATTTCCCGTTTGGATTTAGTTTTGGTTCGTCTCATTTTATTCTTATACCAATTTCATTTGGTTTTATGTACCCATCTTAATGTAATAATCTAATACCGGATTATAATTGCAACCAACACATCCATTTATAATGATTTTAGAAAATTATTCTTTTATGTCAAAATAAATTTTAGGTGAAATTATCTCATTTACCCATCTTTTCAAAGCAATACTATGTCGAATTACTCTGTTCATGTGATAACCCGGAAAATACGAGCCAATTTAAAAATTTTAAATTGGTGATTTCAAAAGGATTTGAACAATTGAAATAGAATATTTTAATAAAATAGGGAATTAGAAATAGCGAGTCAGTCTGAAATATTGAATTCAAACTTTGACTGACCGTGCAGGGTGGAAAATATAATGGATTTTAGCGAAACCAAAAATATTTAAATCTGTTAGTCAATACCTTTCTAACGAATCTGAAAAATCGAAGTTTCATAATGGGAATCAAAAGTTATGGCCGAATGAATTTTCAGAATGGTCACCATATAGAATATATAGCCCTGGAAAATTGATATTTTGCATACGACCTCGGAATTCGACGAAACCACTTTTGTTGGGTCCAGGATGTCAAACTATTGCTAGGTTTCAAATTTCATAATTTTTGAAGCTAGTATGTGAGCGTGGCAAAAGAAAATGTGATTAGTCGATTTCTGTTAAATTGGATCGACCAGAAAATGGCCATTTTTCAAACAACCTCAGAATTCGACGAAACTAGTTTTGTTGGGACCGTAGCGTCAAAACATAGCTAGATTTATTTTTCTGGAATTTTTCGAATCAGTTTGTGACCCTGGCAAATTGAAATGTGCGTTCAAAGTTAAAAATTAAATGTTTTATACTTTAATTTGAAAAATAACTGACTGTAACAGTCGAATTGGCCTACGAAACATATCCCGTTGTTTCCGGAATGGGGGTATTTAGCTAGGGGCGATAGTCATTGGGTTTGAAAAGGAGTTCGTTTGAGAAAACACTATTTAAAAATTTAATAAAACCATCAACCAATCATATTTCTCCATTCATAAATATAAAAAATATATCAGAAACCCCCCCCCCCCCCCCGACCCCGACATCGACGACTGAAAAGCTCCCCCCCTTTCCTGGCGATTTCCGATCGCCACAGCCCGAATTAGCTCCTCCCCCAGTTCAACTTTTTGTAGTTCTCCTTTCCCTCTTCAAATCCATATAAGGAGCTCCCCCTATCGTTGCTTCTACGTCGAGATATCCCCCTCCAAAGTTCCAACCTTTAAACCGCCGCCGCCGCCGATCTGGACCACCAAACGCCACCAAACCTCTGTGCGCCTGTAGCCCTCTCGAAGCTCTTCCACGTCCAACTCGCCGATCATCCCCTCGTGCCCCGGTTCTCGCGAAAACTGCAAACCTAGTTTTGAACCATCGTGAAAGGTGAGTTCTTTTTTATCTTTACACTTTGAAAAATCATATCTTTTTGGTGTGTTGACGAAATTCGATGAAACAGGAAACATCGGGACCGTAAGGAAGCTCTCTACCCAATAGAAGAAGCCGCGGATTTTTCTGACATCGTATCGATTTTTAGCGCTCCGAAAACCAATGTGAGAAATCTAAATTAACGAGAATTTGAAAGGAAAATGTCGTGTATAATTTATATTAGCGAAATATAAATTACATACGTGTCGTATACCTCATGTACATGCGTAGTGTAAGCTATATAAGCGAAGTATGAATTTTACATGCATAGAATAATTGATATATGTGTTGAAATGCAAGTGAAATATAGCAATTATATATATATATATATATATATATATATATATATGTGTGTGTGTGTGTGTGCTCCCCTCGTCCACAAACCATGGACGATATTTATTGTTGTGAATTGGTGTGAAATATTGGATGAAAAATACGAATGGTTGAATAATTGTTTGTGGTTGACATTGTTTGGTTGTGGTTGAAAAATATCCATTGGTGATTGAAATGAATTGGAAATAATTGTGGAAATAAAAATAAACATGCCGCCTGCGTGCGAATTAGATGCATGAATCCCCATTGTCAAAAACCGCGAGGTTTTAAGGTAGAGCGAGGAGCCGTACTAGGGACGGTGCCGGTTTTAACTACCATGCCGTTATGCTGCTGAAATTTTGAATAATCTTTGTGTGTTAGAATTATTTTCATATGTTGAAATTATTTTCATGCGTTGAAATTAAAGCCATATATTGAAACTATATCCATGTGTGGAAATGTTTGTGTGTTGAAAAGTGTTGTGTGAAAATTAAATTCAATTGTGAATGAATGAAGTGTTTAAACAATAAAAATCACATTTTTATATATATATGAAGTATGAAAAATATTCGCCTTATATAAATAGTTTCAACAATAAAAATCCCATCTTTCTAATATGAACAACATAAATAAAATGTCCATGTGTGGAAATGCTCATTTGTTGAGAAGTGTGTGTAGTGGAAAAGTTCATGTGTTGAATAAAAAGATCGAACAATAAAAATTACATTTTTATTGAAACTATGAAGTGTTGAAACATCCATTTGTCGAATAAATATTTTGAACGATAAAAATATCATTTTTATCATATATGTGATATGCTAAAGATATGCGGACGTTGAAATAAATATTTGTGAAAGAAATATTCTTTTTAACATGCATAGGAACTAAATAAAATGGTCATGTGTTGAAATATATTTTAGTTCGCCAAAATTATCATCTTTGAAATGTGAAGTGTTAAAAATAGTCACTTGTTCAAATAAATGTGCATGATTTGAAATATACATTAATTAGCTAATGATATGATTTTAGCCTATGCATGCAACATTAGAATGAATGGTGTTTTTAAACCAAAGTAAATCAAATATGAAATTGAATGGAAAATGATAAATGATAGAAATTGTATATAGGTACATACATATCTATTGAACAGGTTATAGCAAAGGGGCTAGAGAAGAGGAATAAAATTTTGTGCCCGACAAATAGGTACACATTTACTACTTTGTTTGGGTGATGATTTTATGAGCCTGTTGGCTAGCCGCTTGGCTTTTTCTTTTTCTTTTTGATATGAGACGCCCGTGTGGCTATTTGGGAATTTTCCCAGACCCTCCCGTACAAAGGAGGTTATGGCGAAATTTTCCGAAATCTAAAGGCGTTAGTGAAATAATTGAAGTGGAAACGATATAGGAATTTTTGAATGAACTATATTTATATAAATATATAAATATAAATAAAATTAAAACGAAACGTGGCCGTGCAGTTCATGTTTTGAAACTGTGATTTCAAACGACTAGTGCGGGAAATCCGACCATTGGATTTTCCCGAAACCGCAACCGTTGGGTTCGCCTTGGAAATATCTTTCCAACGGCACCAACTTTGTGAAGATCCGACGGTTGGATTGTCTGGAATGTTTAATTCAAAACTGAAGAAAAACAGCGCCAGAAACGATTATATTTATATATATATATATAAATATAATTAAATTAAATCGAATAACGACGCTGTAGTTCGTAAATTGAAATCGTAACTTAAAATGGCTAGTGTGGAAGATCCGACCGTTGGATTTTCCCAAAATTGAAACCATTGGATTCGTTTTGAAATGACCTTCCCAATGACACCAAATTTGTGAAGATCCAACGGTTAGATTTCCAGATATGTATAAAACAAAATTAGTGAAAAGCAGTGCCAGTACATCGACACGACCTGAAACGTCGTTTAATTAAATATGGCCGTTTTAAATTAGATAAAAATGGCGATATATCGTTATAAAATACTAAAGACGATATAGAGTGGAAATAAACCAATTTTGTTGTGTTTGCTTGATATGTGATGGTTAAATGTATTTGACATGAAAACTTTACCTAAATAACTGAAATGTGAATGTTGAATAGTCCAACCATGTAATTAATTTATTTGAAAATCTAAATATACGTAGGTTATTTGAAAAGGCCGAGGTTATCTCATTTCAAATAATCGATCGACGTTGAGAAGTCGAAGAGTGGAAGACGGCTGAAGACCGACGATCTCCACATTGGATGGATGGGCGCTACTGATGCTCGTGATTGGAGTAGCTACCATGAAGGAACTGAAGTAGTAGCCGTCCAAACATAATGTTGATTGTACGGATATGCGAGGAATTGGTGCCTCCGGTTTCGTTCAGACCCAGAACGGACTTGTAAATGGACTGTGTGTCTGACATTGGATTTTGTTCTGTGCTGATTGATCTCTGTTAAATAAATATATATATGTTTGGCGGCGGAGAATTTATTTTCTTACTTAACGCTCTTCTCTGAGACGTACGAGCTCAGAGGTTATGTATTGACAAAAATCGGTCGCATGGAGTGGATTGCCTGTGTGGCACGCCTAAGTGGCATATGACCAAGGCTTCTGTTGCAAAGCAAAGTCTTGTGGTGATGATCAAAGCATGGTCTGTGTGACGTAGCTTTGTGTATAACGTGAATTCGTGAGCCTCACACCCCGGTATGAGTCAAAAACGGGAGACGGACCGCTGGGAGAGCACGACGTTTCCTTCTAGCTATGGTGGTGTCAGTGACCTACCAGCCCTGACATTATATATACTTTTCACCTGTGTGGCTGTTGGAATGCGAGGCGCCTCGATTATAGGTCTGTAAGGACCGAGAAACGTGTGTTCAGGAATAACTAATCCTCAAAAGTAAGAGAGGACCGGCCCAGCCGATTCCAAGGATCATAGTGGGTTCCTGGGACGTTTGCTAGAGTGTCTCGAATCGGAGAGGAGCTTGCCCCTTGCCTCGACTCATGAAGGAATCCAATTTCCAATACGAAATACGCGGATGTGATTGTATTACTAGTAGGGCGACATAGTAGATGGTAGCTATGCCGCCTAGGATTAATATTTATGATTGAATTTGCTTTTGAAACATATATGCACTAGTAATAATATCAAACACTTTTGTTTTGTACGTATGAAGCATTTTTGGGCCATTATAAGGTAAAAACTCTATCCTCCAGCTTGCGTTGCATTGTGTGATGGGACTTGAGTCTTATAATGGCTTCATTTTATAAAGAGCATTGCGATGATTTAATTATTTATTTTATTTCATGCACTAGCACTCATTGGAGTAAACCCGTTCCGCGAAAGTGGCGTGGTCCTTTGATTTGCCTTATAATTGTTGTTAATAAGTTGAGTAGATTTCTCATGCCAGTCCCATGATTGACTCGTAGTTTGTTTCACCTTGCAAACTCGGGTGCCCTCATTTTCACACGGGCAGCCTAGTTACAGGTTTCTGACGCATCTTTTGGCTCATGGCGAGGCTTGACTACACCGTGCTGACTTGGATTTTCTCCGCCATTATTTTATCTATATTATGATTCCGCCATTGGCGATGTAGACTGATATTTCTTTTGTGTACTCTTTATGTATGATTCCGCCTCAGGCGATGGTGACTGATTATGTATCATTATGCACTAAGTTGTATCATGTACTGTGCTTCTCTGATGTGATGATATCTATATGATTCCGCTGTCATATGTGTGTAAACTATTCTATTTTCTGTTTATGCTATTATCTGTGATCTGCTAATGATGATTAATGTGTTATATTCCAATGATTATCCTTAACACCGTGTCACGGGGTTTTGGGATCGTCACCAAGAGTTTATAAACACCTATCGATACAGTTTGCAATCCCGTTTCAATGAGAATTCATAATACACTCGACAAACCAACAACACAACATAAAACAGTTTTTATATTAATTTACAAATACGTGCTCATATATATACACTCTAACTCAATCTAGGGTACTACTAACCCCATCTCTACCGAGTTACGCCACAGAGCCCAGGTTATTTCTGAACCTCGCTCTGATACCAATTGTAACGACCCGAAAAGTTCGATCCTGAATATCGACACAAATACATATCATGTATCACATATCGACTAATCAAGCATCAGAAATTAACAGATCGTTAGTAGAAAGAAGTTAGAGGTTGAGAAATAGAAAGAAAGAAAGTTAGAATAAAAGAAAAAGAAGAAACCTGAACACAAAAGAATCAGAGTATCACGAATCTCACAGCGGAACTGAATAAAATATACTATAGAATAATACTTGAAATACAAACTGGTATTTGTACTTACACACATCATTAGAGTACAACTCATATACAGTACAGCGGAAATAACTCTATATATCTAATGTTGAAGTCTCCTGCTCCAAGCCTCATCAAATGAATCTGCAAAATCCTGAAACCACTTGACTGCCGTACAAATTTGGGCACCCAAGAGTTTAGGGAAAATAAAGAAAAATAAACTTTGGGTCAATCATGGGACTGGTGTGATTAAACAATTTTAAAATAGATTGGTTTAATGTTCAAAAATCCTTTTGAAGTAAATGATAATCGTAAGACCGATCCACACATAAGCACGGATGGTTTTTATCTTACGATAACCCAAATCATTTTGAAATCATATCTTGCTCTGATATTATAATAATGTCTAAATACAAATAAATATCAATCTAGCGGAACGCTTGCATCTCACGCTCCACATATATAGTATACAAATAAAACCGTGGGTGCTTATTGGAGATTGGATTCCGACTATGACAAGGTATAGAACCACCTCCCGATAGTGTATCTCTCGAGGGGAATACACTGGGTTCAACAAGAACGTCTTGCAACCTGGCCTACACATGACCGACGAACTCATTTCGCTTGAGTTTATCGAATGTATATCACTAATGGTTGGGCTCAAACCACTGTTTCCCGAGAAGGGACAGCATCGAAATAGATTAAAGAAGGAAATAGAATTTATCTAGATAGGTGATTATACACCCTAGTGGGAGCGACCCACATAGCCATGCTGCCTGCCCGATTTTTATCATTTCCTCGTTGATGAGGCTTGAGTTTAGAATTTACATTTAGAACATCTGGCCACCATTTACTTTGAATGCCACATCGTCAGATTCTCCAGATATCATTAGTTGACATCCACAAAAATACTCTGGTTGTTAGCTATCCACCAACAGAAATACATTTGAGGAAATCAACGTACGTGACTCTTTTGAAAATATTTTGTCAGACATTCCTCCATACAAGTCATCCAGGAACAGGATGAACCGAAGGCACTCTCCTACTGCGTCAAATACAGGAATCACCCCGCGGATCAGTAGCGAGTAGTCCTTGCAAATCCAAAGATTTCAATTACGAAAAATCACTGCTGAAAAATCCCTGGCCGGAGAATTTTAACAAGTAGTTCTCCCGCTTATGAAGATCTATGGTCTTCAATTCTTTAAATCGTATAATGGCCCCTGTAGGTTAGTTTACGTAAAGTTGGTTTGAAGTGGTTTTGGGTCCAGTTCCCATCCCGGTCTCTTCAAACTAACACGTAAGGAATATCTGATAGTCGGTGTTTTACCTATCAGATTTAAACAGTATAGATGAGTAAAACTTATTTATTTAAATCATTTTTATAACCTGCCTACCCACCTTAATTAACTTATACAACTTTATTTCTAATTTCAAAACATTAAACGGTATATGATGATTAAAATTAAATAAAACATATTAACGATTTATTATAACAAATTAGATCCGTGTTTTCACTTTTTAGCATAATAGATAGTTATCAACCATTCATCACAACATTTTTAATCAACAAATGATCCATGTTTTAATTTCAAACTAATAATAGTTTTGAAGTATTAGATCCTGGATAATGATCATTTCATAATTCTTTTTATTTCAAACCTTTTGGAAATAAGTTTAATTGTTTTTAAAACTTCTATTTCGTTTTCAATAGACTATATAAAAATATATACTAAATTTGGAGATTTGAACTTATGGTTAGACAACGATGTCTATTTTGCAATATCAAACTAATCCAACAGATTTTCAGTCCTTTCTTCTTATTTATATTTATATATTTTCTTTTACTTATATTTTATTTATTTATTTTACTCCAACAAAAAAAAACAATAACTTAACATGCCCAAGCCTGTATAACCACCATATTTCGTGTTTACTTCTTTACACAATTCCTCTTCATGCCTCCTTCTTTATTATTTATTTATTTATGTTTTACACTAAAATTTGGTTTAGTTTAACTCTAGGATTTTAAAAACAATTTTCTTTTCTCCTTTTTAAATTATAACCCAAATGTTTTAGTAGTTAAACTATAGGATTTAAAACAACCATTTTTTCTTTTATTAATATTAGTCCAACTCATGGCCCATCAAAAAGCCTACCCCCCTTATTATTATTTTTCTTTTCCTTTTCTTGTCAACCTAATTTGGCCCAGACTAGTTTTGCAACAAACTAATCAACTCGGGCAACCAATTCTATTTCGTTATTCCCATCTTTGCTTTTGTAGATGAAACCATACCTTGATCAATGCCTGGTGACCATTCAAAACCTAACGAGATTTCAGTCTTGGCAACCCAAATTTCATGGATCAGCTCGAGATGATCCATTTACTTCACCTACCCCATCATTTCTTCTTCTTCTTCATTGTTTTCATCTTTCACCTTCCTGTGCACACTGTGCATGGTATACGTGCATCATCCGTCAGTGATGATCTCGCCACCTTGGTAGCCGCCACCAACGCCTCCTTGCCCCCTTAATCCATCTACGACCATAGAGTCATGTTTCTTCAGTTATATTAAAATCTGGTATTTCAACGGACCCTTCACCTAAAACCGCCTTCACTAAATCGCCTCCCACGATCGATTTCCACGCAACTCCAGTCACTTGAAGCTGACCCATCCCCCTTTCAAATCCCCCATGTGCGATCACTCGGATCGCCACCAGGTTGGCGTAGTTCGTCGTTAAAATTGATATACCCAAAACAGCCGTAACAACTAATTTTAAACAAAATGCCTTAAACCACTTATCGAAAAATTAAAATCACATTTTTCCTATTATCTTCCACTCACCACCCTGCTCCAGATCCGGCGCCTTGATCCACTACCATTGCGATAGCCTTAATTTGCTCAAAATACTTTTTTAGATTAACTTCCAAATTCTCTCAACTTAATTTATTAGATCTCATGATTTTTATATCAAAAACCATGATTTCCGAATACAAATCCATTCCTATGCCTGAATTAAAAGATACTGATGTTTGAAAAATTGTGATTTCTACTTTCTTACTGTAATATAATGGCTTCATATGGTATAAGTTGTTGTTTGAATGGAAAACTAATCATAGTGCATTCACAAATAATAAACAATCAATTTTTATGTTGGACTAAATCACCATGACAAACTAGAAGTTAAAATGTTGATTTTTGAATCAATAGAAGATGTTTTAATGCTTAGTTTTTATAAACATTCATTATTTACAGTGATGACTCTTATGTCAAACTTCATGATATTTAAATTCCTATTAGATGATAACACAACTAGGTGTAAATATTTATGTATATATATAACTGAACATAATAGAAATATCATGAATTTTGAACAGAAAGGAAGCAAGGGGATTTGCTCACAGTATTACTGTGTTTTGGTTTACTGTCTTTGTTTTCATTTATAATACTAACGGAGATTTTATTTTATTAAAGTATGATCGGTATCATATAAATAATTATGAAAGTTCAAACAAAGTAGACAAAAGATCATACAACAAATTTTAACAAGGAAGTTTACCCACTGTGTAGATATACTACTGTTTTTTTCCTTTCCATGTTTGTTCTCAGTTTTCTCTTTCCTTCAAGCAAACAAGTCCTAATCTAACAAGTTTCCGAGATTTATCCCCCTTATATAACTAAAACATTTGAAATCCATATGATGAGAACTATCAATACATATATTGTTTGTATCTATTAGGATAGAAAGGTAAGCAATAAAGTGTTTTTAAGTGTTTTACTCACGTAATTTAATAATGCAGCTTGTATATTTGTTTCTAAGGTTTGTTTAACCATTAGACCATGGTTTTTCCTACTTTATATGATTTATATACTTGAAACAAATACCGTAGGCACATAACAACCCACCATGGTCTGAATCTATTAAGAATTTATGTATGAACAATAGAACTTCAAGTGTTTACTCACTTTTATATTACTGTGTTTAGATTGGTTTACTGCACTTGCATTTGTTTCAATATTAACAGGGGTTATATATTGTTTCAATACATGATCTGTATCAATCGATCTATCATCCTCAAATATACATACATAAAAATAAAGTAATAAACTATTCATCATAAAACAGGAAACAGAGAATGTTTACTCACTGAATTTATCCACTGTTCTGCTTTCCTTTCTCAGGTTTGTTCCATGTTTTCTCAGCCACTTCCATTTCTAGTTTTTGTTCTTGATTTACATTTGTTTTTACAGTGAACTGGTGTGTGGAGTTGTAATAACCCGGAAATCTGGGCCAATTTAAAAATTTTATTTTGGCAATTTTGATGAATTTTGAATATTTAAAATGAATTATTTTAAATAATATCGACGAAAAATTTCTTTTGAATAAAATTCGAACGTATATATTTATATAGCTCGACGTTAGAATATAAATATTTATTTATAATTATAAAAGGAATTGAAAATGGCATGGTAGTTCAATAATTCGATTTCAAATTTCAAATGAATGTACTAGGTGCAAAATAAACCGGATTTTAGCGAAACCAAAAATATTTGAATCTAATTGATAATATCTTTCCAACGAATTCGAAAAAACGAAATTTCATAGCGGGGATCAAAAGATATGTCCAATTGAAAATTCAGAATAGTCGCTATGGAATTTTGGCCCTTAAAAATGAAAATTTTGTAAACGACCTCGGATTTCGACGAAACCACTTTTGTTGGATCCGCGATGTCAAGTTATTGCTAGGTTTCAAATTTCGTAATTTTTCGAATCAATATGTGGGCGTGGCAAAGGAAAACGCGTTTGACCAATTTTAGTTGATTTTAATCGACTGGAAAATGGCATTGTAATAACCCGGAAATCTGGGCCAATTTAAAATTTTTATTTTGGCAATTTTGATGAATTTTGAATATTTAAAATGAATTATTTTAAATAATATCGACGAAAAATTTCTTTTGAATAAAATTCGAACGTATATATTTTTATAGCTCGACGTTAGAATATAAATATTTATAATTATAAAAGGAATTGAAAATGGCGCGGTAGTTCAATAATTCGATTTCAAATTTCAAATTTCAAATGAATGTACCGGGTGCAAAATAAACCGGATTTTAGCGAAACCAAAAATATTTGAATCTAATTGATAATATCTTTCCAACGAATCCGAAAAAACGAAATTTCATTGCGGGGATCAAAAGATATGCCCAGTTGAAAATTCAGAATAGTCGCTATGGAATTCTGGCCCTTAAAAATGGAAATTTTGCAAATGACCTCGGATTTCGACGAAACTACTTTTGTTTGATCCGCGATGTCAAGTTAATGCTAGGTTTCAAATTTCGTAATTTTTCGAATCAATATGTGGGCGTGGCAAAGGAAAACGCGTTTGACCAGCTTTAGTTGATTTTAATCGACTGGAAAATGGCCATTTTTCAAACGATCTCAGAATTGGACGAAACTAGTTTTGTTAGGACCGTATCGTCAATACGAAGCTAGAAAATATTTTTCGGGAATTTTTCTAGTTAGTATGTGACCCCAGTAAATTGAAATGTACGTTTAAAATTCAATATAAAGATTTAAATGTTAATTTAAATGGAAACTGATCAAAACGATGGAACTGGCTTACGGGACATATCCCATTGTGTTCGGAATGGGGGTATTACACTAGGGACGACAGTCGGTGGGTTCGATTTCGAGTTGAAAATAAAAAGTTGCTTTTAAGAAATTTAAAATAATTAAATAATATAATTCTCCTTATAGTCCCTTATCTCCCCTACCCTCCCTTCTGTTCAAATCGAAGGAGAGAAAAAAAGAAAAAAAAATCGCTAGGAACCGCCGCTCCCCTCGACGTCGACCACCGCGCCCGGTTCCCCCTCCCTCGTCATCGTCAACGCCGCCTTCCCCTCCACTCTCCTCTCTTCCCTTGGCTAATTGAACCCCTCCCTCGATCGTGAAGCCCCAAAACTAACCCTCTCGCGCCCCTCGAGAGATCCGTCATGCCCCCCTGTAACACCCCGTAATTCTGTAACACTAGGATTCACAAATCAGGGCAGAATTAAAAGTTAAAATCAAAATCAAGGGAAACGGGCTGCGCCATTTCGTTCGTCTCGGAATTCTGCATGAAAACGAGTCTGAGTTTGCGTAAATCGGAGTTCGTATGAGGAAGATATGGCCTCCGGAAGATTCAGCAAAGTTCAAAACAGTTCAGAAAAACGAGTTCGAAATTCAAAACAGACCCAGAATGGGCAGGGCGGGAATTTTCCCGCCCAAGGCACCCAGGTCGACTGGGTAGTCGACCCGGGGCACCCAGGTCGACTGGGTAGTCGACCTGGGGGTCGACCCCCCCTGCTTTTTCTAGCTCTCTGCACCTGGTTCGTTCTGATGTATCTGGTCACGTTTTCTGACCAGGTTCGTCCACCTAACACTATATAAACAGCCCTAGTCTTCTTCTCTATTCACAATTCTCCTCTACCCTTATGCTGCAAAGATTCTTAGTGAGCATGGCTTCTTCTCCTCCCCTTAATTAAAATATATATAATAAATAAATATAAGAAAATACTACGAAAATCAAAGACAAGGTTATGCTGCTCAAATTGTCCAGAAGAGATTCAAATCAAAGCTTCAAGATAAGGATCAAAGGCTAACGTCGCACGAATCATAGCAACGCCACCTTTCTTTTGTTATCTAAATCTTTGTAAGTCAGTTATTTTTAGATTTGAATGTTTCTCTCTGTTCGTGACATGAAATTAAAGGAATAAAAGAATATGCCAAATCTTTCTATTCGAACCTGTGCCTATATCTTTGGACCTAATTAAGAACTGTTATGATTCGATGACCAATTAGGCATTGCCTATGACTATGAACATTGCCTATGACTATGGACATTGCCTATGACTACGAACATTGCCTATAACTGCGACTGCGACTATGAGGATTATTTCATTGACTAAACCTATGCCTTTGATTAGAAAACATAAACTATTGCCTATGACTATGAACATTGCCTATGACTATGGACATTGCCTATGACTATGAACATTGCCTGTGACTATGAACATTGCCTATGACTATGGACATTGCCTATGACTACGAACATAGCCTATGACTGTGACTGTGACTATGAGGATTATTTCATTGACTAAACCTATGCCTTTGATTAGAAAACATAAACTATTGCCTATGACATAACAAGGACATTTGTGATTAAACACCTATGATTCATGACTAGGAAAGTGTTGCTTAAGTTCTATGATTATGAGATTGGGTCTAAAACCGATTATTTATTCTGTCTGTCCTTGGTTTTCTTTGGTTTTAGACCATGGGAATTTACCTATTAAGTTAGGTCTACCCATGTTCTTGAACCTACGTCGTTATTCAAACCTTTTATGCCAGTTATTATGTCCATCCTTTTTCATAGCATCTTTGGTTCATTCCCTATTTTCTACGAGTCTATATTTATCCATAATCTAGATTGAATCGCAATTATACGAACGGTGGGAATACGGTTTGGGCATAATGTGAAATGTACTAAAAACGTAGTTATAAACTTGGAATTTGGCATAAATTGGGAACATGAAATATGGCATGTTCATAGAAATACAAATTGGATAAATTTAACATGAATTATAGGATGTGTAATTTGAATCTAGTATTGACTTGTAAATCTAGCATTTACATGAGTTGTGAACTAGAATAATAAGTCTATTTTGACGTGAACTATAATTAGAATGTTAAATCAGGATTGGATTAGCTAATTTGGCGTAATAAGTATATTGGTATAAATTTGAAATTGGCCATAATTGGGAATAACCGTCAGGTTTAGCAAAATCATGGTTAGTGACACTTAATTGGTATAGTTTACATACCAAAGGCATAAATATGATATAGAGGGGAAAATGGGCCATAAGAATAAATGTTGACAGTTTACATTAAAAGGGTAATTAGGAAATAAGTAAATTAGGAACAATTTACTTATAGAATTTGGCCTAAATGAGGAAATGTAAATTTAGACAAATTAAAGGTTTATTAACGACATCTCTTATAATGGTACACCAGAAAGTTCTAGGGTGACAAAGAGGATAGTGTCTAGGCTTGGGTTTGGAAAATACAAGTTTCCTGCTCTCCCTGGCTATCCCTAACTGATCCGACGGACAGGATGGTTGCTTTCAAAACCTGATTTGAAATTTAATCAAAACCCTTTGAACTTAGAAAACACGAATATGCCTAACCCGAGGTTAGACTGAGTTGCGATGTAAACCTGCCCGGAACCGACCGGCACATCCGGTAATCGCAACAATATCTGTCTAATGTGAGTGGTAGCGGCTTTAATTTATTTAGTTAAAGCTAGAACAAGAATGGTAGGGTTAAGTTAACTAAGACACTTAACCAATTCAACAAGATAACCAAACCGATTGGTGGGGTTAGGTTCATACAGACACAGTTAAGCTAAAATGGGAGGGTTAAGTCCATAGGAACACTTAACCAACTTAACACGGTTAAGCTAGAATGGGAGGGCTAAGTCCATAGGGACACTTAACCAAACTTAACATCGTAACAAGACAAGATTTGTAAGGGATAAGTAACTAAGAAAACACTTATACAAATTAACATGTTAACTAGACTAGAAGGTAGGATTAAGTAAAGTTAATACACTTAGCCAAATTAACATGTTAACCGGACTAGAGGTAGGGGTTAAGTAAGATTTATTACACTTAGCCAATTTGATATGTTAGCTGGGCTAGACTGTAGGGTTAAGTAAACTTGAACACTTAACTATCAGATTGAGATAAAGGAATAGGGTTAAGTCTAAAACGTGAAGGGATAATACTTAACCATTAATAACATGTTAGTTAAAACAGACGGGCAAGGTTAAGTTAAAAAGGAACACTTAACCAATACAGGGTGAATGGGTAGGGTTAAGTAATAAGAAATACTTAACCAATATAACTTGGTTTGTGGTGGGGGTTAAGTCAACATGAATTACGGATAACACTTAACCAGTATAACAGGATGAATGAAGAGGGTTAAGTTGGCTTGAATTGACTAATGACACTTAACCAATCCAAATTGATGGGAAAGGGGACTAAGTAGAAAACCTTAGAAAAGAACGATTCTGGAAACTAAGTGGTAAATCTTAGTTAATAAAACTAAGTTGTAATTCTTAGTATAACACGGGAAGGAGCGAATGTCCGTCTGAGTAGAAAGAAGGCTCCAACGTATTGGGTTACGTAGCCCGAGGCTTCAAGGGGACGTGAGGGTACTCTTGGCTGCAGATGATCCTCCTGGGCTCACAGAGGTTAAGGTCTGCGTAGAAGAACCGGGGGTATGGCTTGGTTGCAATACATGGAAACCTAAAGACCAGGATGGACCGGCATGATTCGGCGAGAAAACGGTAGCCCTGTGATAGCAACTCGTCGTCTACCATCCATCTTGAGTCAATCGAGATACGTGAAGCGGAAAGGCGGAGAACTCCAAAAGACCATATACTTGCTATCTAGTTATGGTTGCGGATGGCCATAGGACAGTGGGCATAGGGGGTCGACGTATAGTTCTCATTTTTCAAGGTGTGCCTTTCATTAGTTGAGGGAGGGGTCAAGTGGGACCATAGCCACTGGAATAAAAACAGACCTTAGCATCTGCATCGGCAGATATCTGAAAGCTCCCGACCGAGTTCTGTATTCCTTGATTTGCCCTGTCACAGGACTCAGACCGCACATTACAGGACATGTGCATCTAGACAAGCGATAGAGATTCGTGATACTTGCGTGGGGAAGTATAGGAACATATACCTCTCTAGGTAGTGTGTCCTAGACTTGGGGGCATTGTTTGACAGGTAGCATAATACCTAGTTGGACTAGGTGGCATAAATCCTGAATCCGAGGAGCGTTCAGCAGATAGCGTAAACTCTAGTTAAATCTAGAAGGCACTTGGTAGAAAACCCTAGATTAAATCTAGGTAACAAATAATAAATGTATGCCCGAAGGCAATGGAAAATACAGGGATTGGGATCACGTTATCGTTACTAGTTGGGACACTAGATAGGCGGTGGAAACAGCGAAACGGTTAAGTATTAGAGCGAAGCGGCGAAAGTATTAGAGTATATCCAGTTTATCTTATCTTAGCATACCTTGTGATTATCTTGTCTAATCTTGCTGACCCTATCATCTTGGTGTTATCTTGTATTCAGTTAATTCATGTCATTTTGTTTTTCCATGTTCACATGCTAGAAGTTACTGAACTTACTCAGACATTATGTCTGACTCTGTTTTCCTTTCATCTTCTTTTCATCCGTTCCCCCCCAGGTAGTAAAGGAGGGAATAGTATAGCTCAGGTTAAGTTGGACTGTCACTCTTTCCCAGCTTGAAGATTTGCCGAAGTTTTGCTTGGATTCTCTTTCCAGATGCTATGGCTGGCTCTTGCTTAAATTGGGGAATATAAATGTATTTTATGCTTCTTTTTGAAAGACAGATGATACTCTGATATTGTAAAGAAATCGTTGTACAAACTATTTTATCAAATAAAGCAAAGTTTTAATTTCCGCTGTTTAATTTCTGTCTGTCTTGTAATTTATCTGCATCTTTTACCCTAAATGCTCCACAGAACTTAGTGCATTCCCTTTGTGAGTGACACTAACGGACGTGGGGTGTTACTCGTGGTATCAGAGCTGAAGGTTACCAGATCAGATAAAGGATTTGAAAAATTATTCTCAGAACGGTTTTTAAAGAAGCATTTTCAAGAGAAAATATTTGTTTTAAAGACATATTCCCCAAAGCCATACGCACTATCTTCTCTTCCTCTGTTTAAATTCTTGTCTCCTTCTTTCTTGGGTCTCTGGGGCTCCTGGCTTTCTGGGAGGTAACCTCATCGAAGGGCAAAGTAGTGCCCGGCTTCCATCCATAGTCGTAGTTGTTTCATCTACGGGCAGTTTTCTTTCGAAGCTTATAGGGTTTTCCGGACGATGGAGGCAGTTTTCGAGAGATTTGTCAACATGACTACACACGGAAGAGGATGAGGAGTTTGGCTAAGGAGCATAACCCTAGGATGAGGAATTCATGGATGTAGACTTAGCACACGAAGGAGGAAGAAATTATAAAACCTAAGACAAGAGGAAGTATCTTTACTAGGGTATGATAGGGCAAGAACGAGGACGAGATTTTCAGAAGGACAAGTACATGCTTTAGCCACCAAGCGTACCTAGGAGAAAGGTAGTCTGGTTGGATGAGTCCAGTTTTCTGTTCGTACTATTTCCTTAGGTTCTAGCGCTTCTCATTTGTTCATATCCACTTCCATAGTTGGGTCTCTGCACCATAGTACTTGTATAGTAGAAAGATCCCACTAGAGTCTCAAATCCAATTGGTGGTCCGACCAATTTATTTTTGGTTAGTAGGGATTTGAGAATAGCTATCGAGTTTGCTTATATCATCTCACGTATATCTTCTAAATTCGGGGGAGATATTCCTTGGGTGCTTATCTGATATTGGTTTAGGCCTTTGGGGCTTGTACTTGAGGAATGTCGAGTTCGGTTTGGATGGTTTGCGTGAGAGATGAATAGTTGTGGCAGGCACTCCAAAGAGCACGTAGTGACCTTTCGACTCTTATAGTTGTGGCATGGTGGATAAGAGGGAAACCTCTAATCATCTTAGTACGTATACCTGGTACCGTGATTGACATCTATTTATTTTGGAAATGGAGATCCGGAACTTCACAATCGTGAAGTTTAATTAGTTAAGATACAGTGGAGTAAAGCTCAAGAAGGCTAGATACTAGCATCATACCCTTTTCCTTGAGGGTGCATCCTTGATTTCTTTGTTTTAGGAGCTTTACACATAATTGTTTCTCTCTTTCCAAAGTATATCAACTAGGTCGTATCTTCGATCCTTAGGCAGAAGCCAATGGATGTAAACATGTATTGAAACATGTTATGGTTGATGGTTGCAAGTGGTTGCTAATGGTTGCTTGTGAATGCATATGCATACGTATTAGGCACTAGATCAGTTCAGACGCTTTCATATTGCATTTACAGATATGTATTTGTTTGTAAATTGAACTTGATATGTTATCATATGGGTGTTGCATATGGATGAATGGCCGTGCACGCATATAGTATTTACATAACTAGGGATGCTTGCATACATGGTTGGACGCATGGCACTGACATGACTCGCATTAAGGAGGTCGACTGAATCAGTAAACTGCCTGATTTTACAGTAGATAAAGACATATAGACACATTATGCATATGAACATGAAAGCATTAGAAATCTTTTAAGGACAATGGACGCCTGTGAGTGAATGGTTGAGTAGATGGGTGATTGGATGGTAGGACACATTCTTCCTAACTTGAAGATTTCGAGGATGAAATCCTTTTAAGTGGGGGAGAATGTAACACCCCGTAATTCTATAACACTAGGATTCACAAATCGGGGCAGAATTAAAAGTTAAAATCAAAATCAAGGGAAACGGGTTGTGCCATTTCGTTCGTCTCGGAATTCTACATGAAAAGGAGTCCGAGTTTGCGCAAATCGGAGTCCGTATGAGGAAGATATGGCCTCCGGAAGATTCAGCAAAGTTCAAAACAGTTCAGAAAAACGAGTTCGAAATTCAAAACAGACCCAGAATGGGCAGGGCGGGAATTTTCCCGGCCAAGGCACCCAGGTCGACTAGGTAGTCGACCTGGGGCACCCAGGTCCACTGGGTAGTCGACCTAGGGGTCGACCCCCCTGCTTTTTCCAGCTCTCTGCACCTGGTTCGTTCTGATGTATCTGGTCACGTTTTCTGACCAGGTTCGTCCACCTAACACCATATAAACAGCCCTAGTCTTCTTCTCTATTCACAATTCTCCTCTACCCTTATGCTGCAAATATTCTTAGTGAACATGGCTTCTTCTCCTCCCCTTAATTAAAATATATATAATAAATAAATATAAGAAAATACTACGAAAATCCAAGACAAGGTTATGCTGCTCAAATTGTCCAGAAGAGATTCAAATCAAAGCTTCAAGATAAGGATCAAAGGCTAACGTCGCACGAATCATAGCAACGCCACCTTTCTTTTCTAATCTAAATCTCTGTATTTCAGTTATTTTTAGATTTGAACGTTTCTCTCTGTTCGTGACATGAAATTAAAGGAATAAAAGAATATGCCAAATCTTTCTATTCGAACCTGTGCCTATATCTTTGGACCTAATTAAGAACTGTTATGATTCGATGACCAGTTAGGCATTGCCTATGACTATGGGCATTGCCTATGACTACAAACATTGCCTATGACTGTGACTGTGACTATGAGGATTATTTCATTGACTAAACCTATGCCTTTGATTAGAAAACATAAACTATTGCCTATGACTATGAACATTGCCTATGACTATGAACATTGCCTATGACTATGAACATTTCCTATGACTATGGACATTGCCTATGACTACGAACATTGCCTATGACTATGACTGTGACTATGAGGATTATTTCATTGACTAAACCTATGCCTTTGATTAGAAAACATAAACTATTGCCTATGACATAACAAGGACATCTGTGATTAAACACCTATGATTCATGACTAGGAAAGTGTTGCTTAAGTTCTGTGATTATGAGATTGGGTCTAAACCCGATTATTTATTTTGCCTGTCCTTGGTTTTCTTTGGTTTTAGAATATTGGAATTTACTTATTAAGTTAGGTCTACCCATGTTCTTGAACCAGCGTCTCTATTCTGTCTATCCTTGGTTTTAGACCTTGGGAATTTACCTATTAAGTTAGGTCTACCCATGTTCTTGAACCTACGTCGTTATTCAAACCTTTTATGCCAGTTATTATGTCCATCCTTTTTCATAGCATCTTTGGTTCATTCCCTATTTTCTACGAGTCTAGATTTATCCATAATCTAGATTGAATCGCAATTATACAAACGGTGGGAATACGGTTTGGGCATAATGTGAAATGTACTAAAAACGTAGTTATAAACTTGGAATTTGGCATAAATTGGGAACATGAATTATGGCATGTTCATAGAAATACAAATTGGATAAATTTAACATGAATTATAGGATGTGTAATTTGAATCTAGTATTGACTTGTAAATCTAGCATTTACATGAGTTGTGAACTAGAATAATAAGTCTAGTTTGACGTGAACAGTAATTAGAATGTTAAATCAGGATTGGATTAGCTAATTTGGCGTAATAAGTATATTGGCATAAATTTGAAATTGGCCATAATTGGGAATAACCGTCAGGTTTAGCAAAACCATGGTTAGTGACACTTAATTGGTATAGTTTACATACCAAAAGGCATAAATATGATATAGAGGGGAAAATGGGCCATAAGAATAAATGTTGACAGTTTACATTAAAAGGGTAATTAGGAAATAAGTAAATTAGGAATAATTTACTTATAGAATTTGGCCTAAATGAGGAAATGTAAATTTAGACAAATTAAAGGTTTATTAACGACATCTCTTTTAATGGTACACCAGAAAGTTCTAGGGTGACAGAGTGGATAGTGTCTAGGCTTGGGTTTGGAAAATACAAGTTTCTTGCTCTCCCTGGCTATCCCTAACTGATCCGACGGACAGGATGGTTGCTTTCAAAACCTGATTTGAAATTTAATCAAAACCCTTTGAACTTAGAAAACACGAATATGCCTAACCCGAGGTTAGACTGAGTCGCGATGTAAACCTGCCCGGAACCGACCGGCACATCCAATAATCGCAACAATATCTGTCTAATGTGAGTGGTAGCGGCTTTAATTTATTTAGTTAAAGATAGAACAAGAATGGTAGGGTTAAGTTAACTAAGACACTTAACCAATTCAACAAGATAACCAAACCGATGGGTGGGGTTAGGTTCACACAGACACAATTAAGCTAAAATGGGAGGGTTAAGTCCATAAGAACACTTAACCAACTTAACACGGTTAAGCTAGAATGGGAGGGCTAAGTCCATAGGGACACTTAACCAAACTTAACATCGTAACAAGACAAGATTTGTAGGGGATAAGTAACTAAGAAAACACTTATCCAAATTAACATGTAAACTAGACTAGAAGGTGGGGTTAAGTAAAGTTAATACACTTAGCCAAATTAACATGTTAACTCGACTAGAGGTTGGGGTCAAGTAAGATTTAATACACTTAGCCAATTTGATATGTTAGCTGGGCTAGACTGTAGGGTTAAGTAAACTTGAACGCTTAACCATCGGATTGAGATAAAGGAATAGGGTTAAGTCTAAAACGTGAAGGGATAATACTTAACCATTAATAACATGTTAGTTAAAACAGACGGGCAAGGTTAAGTTAAAAAGGAACACTTAACCAATACAGGGTGAATGGGTAGGGTTAAGTAATAAGAAATACTTAACCAATATAACTTGGTTTGTGGTGGGGTTAAGTCAACATGAATTACTGATAACACTTAACCAGTATAACAGGATGAATGAAGAGGGTTAAGTTGGCTTGAATTGACTAATGACACTTAACCAATCCAAATTGACGGGAAAGGGAACTAAGTAGAAAACCTTAGAAAACAACGATTCTGGAAACTAAGTGGTAAATCTTAGTTAATAAAACTAAGTAGTAATTCTTAGTATAACACGGGAAGGAGCGAATGTCCGTCTGAGTGGAAAGAAGGCTCCAATGAATTAGGTTACGAAGCCCGAGGCTTCGAGGGAACGTGAGGGTACTCTTGGCTGCAGATGATCCTCCTGGGCTCCTGCGTAGAAGAACCAGGGGTATGCATTGGTTGCAATCGAGATACGTGAAGCGGAAAGGCGGAGAACTCCAAAAGACCATATACTTGCTATCTAGTTATGGTTGCGGATGGCCATAGGACAGTGGGGCATAGGGGGTCGGCGTATAGTTCTCATTTTTCAAGGTGTGCCTTTCATTAGTTGAGGGAGGGGTCAAGTGGGACCATAGCCACTGGAATAAAAACAGACCTTAGCATCTGCATCGGCAGATATCTGAAAGCTCCCGACCGAGTTCTGTATTCCTTGATTTGCCCTGTCACAGGACTCGGACCGCACATTACAGGACATGTGCATCTAGACAAGCGATAGAGATTCGTGATACTTGCGTGGGGAAGTATAGGAACATATACCTCTCTAGGTAGTGTGTCCTAGACTTGGGGGCATCGTTTGACAGGTAGCATAATACCTAGTTGGACTAGGTGGCATAAATCCTGAATCTGAGGAGCGTTCAGCAGATAGCGTAAACTCTAGTTAAATCTAGAAGGCACTTGGTAGAAAACCCTAGATTAAATCTAGGTAACAAATAATAAATGTATGCCCGAAGGCAATGGAAAATACAGGGATTGGGATCACGTTATCGTTACTAGTTGGGACACTAGATAGGCGGTGGAAACAGCGAAACGGTGAAGTATTAGAGCGAAGCGGCGAAAGTATTAGAGTATATCCAGTTTATCTTATCTTAGCATACCTTGTGATTATCTTGTCTAATCTTGCTGACCCTATCATCTTGGTGTTATCTTGTATTCAGTTAATTCATGTCGTTTTGTTTTCCCATGTTCACATGCTAGAAGTTACTGAACTTACTCAGGCATTATGTCTGACTCTGTTTTCCTTTCGTCTTCTTTTCTTCCATTCCCATCCCCCAGGTAGTAAAGGAGGGAATTTTATAGCTCAGGTTAAGTTGGACTGTCACTCTTTCCCAGCTTGAAGATTTGCCGAAGTTTTGCTTGGATTCTCTTTCCAGATGCTATGGCTGGCTCTTGCTTAAATTGGGGAATATAAATGTATTTTTATGCTTCTTTTTGAAAGACAGATGATACTCTGATATTGTAAAGAAATCGTTGTACAAACTATTTTATCAAATAAAGCAAAGTTTTATTTTCCGCTGTTTAATTTCTGTCTGTCTTGTAATTTATCTGCATCTTTTACCCTAAATGCTCCACGGAACTTAGTGCATTCCCTTTCTGAGTGACACTAATGGACGTGGGGTGTTACACCCCCTGTCAGGGCCAAGGCCGTCATCGTCGAGCCCTCCGCCTCCTCCGCTCCACCGTTGCTTCGACGCCCTCCTTCTCCCTCTCACGTGAGCCCCCACAACCCCCAAATCGGAGAACGCAGCAGCCCCCCTTTTCTGACGAACGCAGTGAGTATATTTTAGTTTTTATTTTATTTAATTATAATACACTTTTATTTTCTGATTTTTATTTATATAATTTACGTATATAAAGACAGTGATTTTTATATATAATACATTAGTTTTAATTTAACAAAGATTAGATTTTTATAGTGAAGCTAGCAAGGTAAAGATTTGATTTTTATAAATGTGGTTTTAGAATAAAGATACGATTTTTTATCATCTTGAACAAAGGATAAAAATATAATTTTCATATGATGGCAATAATAAAATTGTGATTTTTATATAGTGGCAATAATAAAAATGTGATTTTTATATAGTGGCAATAATAAAAATGTGATTTTTATATAGTGGCAATAATAAAAATGTGATTTTTATATAGTGGCAATAATAAAATTGTGATTTTTATATAGTGGCAATAATAAAAATATGATTTTTATTTATTGAAATGAAGTGATAAAAATATAACTTTTATTTGAACAGCATGAAAAGAACTGCATTGGAATTTCAAACCAATCCAGATGATTCAGCAGTTCAAAAGCAAAGCACGGCGGAGTGGAACCCTCTGTGAGAACTTCTCACCTTTTAATTTTATTTTGTAGTTAAAATATATACTAGGATGCAGACGGTGTTTAGTAGCACCCGACACCCGTCGTCCACAGACCATGGACGGCTTGTATGCTTGTTTGTTTGATTTTGATGTGTGGTTGATTGAGTGATGTGAAACGAAATAAAATATTTTATAGTGGAAAATACTATACAGTTAAAAATAGAATTTTAACGTGTATACGAAATGAAATAAATTAATATAAACAAATCGGAGATTTGTTTATGTACACTGATTTGATTGACATTGATTGGGACGATAAATTTTACACATTGCCCAACTGCACAAATAAAATCTGTGTTTGATTGTTTGAAACCCCACATGGGTATTGGGATGATATATGACATACAGTAATCCCAATAATTAGTTGTATGTCGATCGATTGATTGACAAACTATCATAAGCGTTCAATATTTATATTTGATGCTTATACAGTGTAGAATGCACTATGGATGATGGTTGATTATTTATCGTTGTTATTTTATACATGTGTTGTATAAAATCCATGTAATTAACATTATATGGTAATTGATTGGGCCTCATTCCAGTTTTGAATAGAAACATTTGAAAAGACATATTTGAATAGAAATAATTGAAAAAGAAATATTCGAAATCGAATATTTGGAAATAGAAATATATGAAGCCGTGTTGATTAGATTGACGCCGTTTCGACGTGAACGATATTTATATCGACTTTATTCATTTTTCAATGAATATAGAAAGTGATTTCGAAATTTGAATTAAATTGAATAGATTTGAAATTCGAATTAAATTGAAATGAATCGAAATTCGAATTAAATTGAAATGAATTGAAATTCGAATTAAATTGAAGTGAATTGAAATTCGAATTAAATTGAAATTGAATTGAAATCGATTAGAAATGAAATTAAAACGAATTTATATTGAAAAATTCAATTTTGGTTAAAATTTGAAAGGGAAGTTGAAACCGTTTTGAAAAACGAATTTAAAATGATTTATAAAATACGTTTTAAAAAGGAAATCGACGAAATATATATAATATATATATTATATATATATAGAATGGCCTGAATAGAACGCGCCGCGCCGCGGCCGTTCGTGAATTTCGACCATTGACTTCAAATGGATATTACGGGAGATCCGACCGTCGGATTCTCCTAAAACCGAAATCGTTGGGTTCGTATCGAAAAGGGCTTTCCAATGAATATTAGAGATTTGAAATCTAGCGGTTGGATTTGGAATTATGTCCAAATCAAATTTGAAAAAGGTCGCTGTAAGTGCAGTTCGATGGCCATTGATGGAAATCGACTGTACGGGCCTTGATAAAATTATTAAAAATATCAATAATTTGTGTAAAATCATAAGAAATGATTTGTGAAGAATTAGGATGAAAAACTCCATATTTGAAAAGATAAAAATAGATTTTTATCGAAATGAACTAGTTTTAAACTAGAATAATAATTTATTTATTTTTAAAATAAATGAATTGGATTTGAAATGGTTTTGGAAAATAACCAGAATTTCCAATAATTGAATTGGAATGGATTTGAATCGAAATTGTCTTCGGAATATTTCGATGTTGGATTTCGTGATGATACAGATATTGTTATGGGAATTTGAAAGATATATTAATATCTTTATTTCCAATACGATATTTGTTGGTCGTAGAATTTGATGTTGAATATAAGCTGGTATATTTTCTATTCAGAGCCTTGTATTTAATATCAAATGTGATTTGGGTTTGTCGTGAATGGTGTCTTCATTAACACTGTTCTTAAACCCAGTTGAGAAAAAGATTAAATCTTTTTATTTAGATTTAATGAAGTGTGCCAATTAAATAATATTAAATTGGAATTGAATTGGGATTGATTTTTGGGTTTATCGTGAATGGTGTTTTAAATAACACTGGTTCTTTAACCCGATAATTAATGGAATGTGATTTTGGGTTTATCGTGAACCGTGTTTTAAAGGACATTGGTTCTTTAACCCAGTTAAAGATAGGATATTGATTTCTGTAAAGATTAAAACTAAGTGGGGTTTTAATGAATTTTTAATTAGATTGAAATGGTCGAGAAAGGAGTATCACCAGTTTTGCTCCAGGTGATAGTTAAATCTTTAATTAGATTTGAACGTGAAATGGTAATTGAATTTACCGATAACACCGTGGTGTTAGATATGAAGTATTGCCTGTTTTACTTCATGGGATGAATAGGTTGGGATTGGGAAATTAAAATAAATGATTACTTCGATGTGGTTCGCTAATCCCGACTAGTTTGAATTGATATTCAAAGGAGATTAAAGAGTAAATTTAAAGAATTTATCTTTGATAAAATTAATGGGAACCTTTCCCAAAGTATAAGAATATTTGAACAAAAGAATATTCTGAATTGGAATGAGGCGTATGTTGTGTTTGTGTAACACTTGTTTATCATATACGCGAGTTATTCAGAAAGACCGGGTTTATCCCATTCTGAATAATTGATTCGACGTGGTGTCGAAGATGAAGACGGTGGTCAAAGACGGGAGGTCTTCACGTCGTTTGGTTGATTACTAATGATCTTGATTGGGTCGTACACCCAAGAGGAGGGAATTAGTTAGTGATCGTCCAGACGTACTTGGAGATTGATGGATATGCGGGGTACTAGGTGCCTCTGGTTTCGTTCAGACCCATAACGAACTTGTAAATAGACTGTGTGTCTGACATCAGAATTCATTTTGTGTGATTGATATCGATTGCATAGCGTGAATTGCCTCTGTGGCATGCCAAGATGCAAATGATCAAGGCTTCTGTTGAAAAGCCTAGTCTTATGGTTGATGATCAAAGCACGGCCTTTGTGGCGTAGCTTTGTGTGGCGTTGATTCGCGAGCCTCACACCCCGGTTGTTAACCAGAAACGGGAGAAGGACCTCAGGGAGGGCATGCGTTTCTTTCTAGCTAGAAGTGGCGTCAGTGGTTTTACACGCCCTGACGAGTTTGACTTATGTGGTTGTTGCTGTTGCGAGGCGCCTCGGTTATATCGGTCGATCCGGGACCGATGGAGTCATTCGTTGGCTCATTGACACCCCATAGGGTGGGGGAACGCAATGTTCAGGCATTTTAATCCACATCGGTGGACCGGCCCTGACGATCCAAAGGCTTGACTCAGTACTTGCCTGAGACACGGGCTAGAGCATCTCGAATTCGGTGGAGGACGATCCCTTGCCTCAGTTCACAGATGGAAATCCAATTTCCAAATACGTGATTTTGCGGTTTTTATTGTAGAACTAGTATGGCGACATGATATATGGTACCCATACCGCCTATGATTGATATTTATGATTTGAAATTGTTTTGACACTATACACTTATAGTAATAATAAAAGATGAAATTTAGAGTATCAAGCATTCTTGGCTATTATAAGGTAAAAAACCCTATCCTCCGGCTTGCGTTGCATTGTGTGATGGGAACTGGGTCTTATAATAGCTTCATTGTTCTTTATTTAGCATTGCGCTGTTTGTTTTATGCACTGGTGTTCTTGGGAGGAAACTCATTCAGTGTTATACGGCGTGGTCCCTTGATTTACCTGACTTTAAAATAAAGATTAATAACTGTTTTAGTTCTCACACCAGTCACATGACTGACCTAGAGTTTATTGTTTTAACCTAAACTCTGGGTGCCCTTATTTTGACACGGGCAGCTAGTAGTTTTGGTTTTGCAGATTTATATTCACAGGATCCTGATTTACAGCTGGAACGATACTCGGAAAGCTCTGTATCCGCGTATTACTTCTAGTTGTGTATTGTATTATTTTCTGCTGCTATGTAATGTATTGTAATCTCTGATATTTTCTGTGTAATATTTATTCATTTACACTCTGTATATTCTCGTATTCTGATGGAATTGTTGTAATTAACAATGAAATGTTCTTCCGTCTGCATTCTATTTTGTCGTGTTCTCAAAACAATCAGGCGTTTCGAACGGTCTTGATCGGTTTAGCGACTGATTCTGATCGAGCGAAATTCCTTATTGTCACATTTGGTATCAGAGCTTTGGTTTACAAAGCTCAGAGAAGAAGACACATTAGAACCATACGAAAGAATTCATCAGAAATTGGATTAGTAATATCCAATGGGAATGACTCGTTAGAGATGGGATCAGTAGTATCCTAGAACGAGTGTGAAGAGTAGTGTTTTGAAAAATAAAATTGAAAACAAGTTTTGTTTTGAAAATTTGATTTAATTATTCTGATTTGAATATTTATTTATATTGATTTGGACTACCCAGTATATAAAGATTTTGCGTATACGTCTGATCCGCGTGCATTCGAAGTTTTAATATAATGGGTAGATATAGAATCACACTCTAGTCGCCTGGGCATGGTCCTGATGATGAAGTATACCATCACCAGTATTTATTTTCGAGTGACGAAAGTGAGATTTCTATATATTTCCTATTGACTGGTGTGAGAACCAAAATTAGATAGGGCCTATTGTTGTGATTTGGCATCAAAATCTGATTTTTTGACTATATATCAAAATTATGAATTTGAAAAGCTAATCAACTAATTGATTGATGGTTGTGTTGTTTGATTAATTAAATGTTGAACCTTTAGCCAAATTGAATCAAATAGTGAGTTGTATTGAAAATTAGTCGTATTTGCTTGCATATACATGTACTTACATTGAACAGGTCATAGCAAGGAGGCTAGAGAAGAGGAATAAAATTGTTTGCCCGACAAATAGGTACATGTTTATTGTATTTCTTGAGTTTTGGGTGATTTTATGAGCCGATTGGCTAGCCGCTTGGCTTTTTCTTTTTCTTTTGAGTTGAAGAAGGCCATGGGAGGCTATATGAAATATCCGGAAGTCCCCGGTGCAGGGGAGGTGATGGCGAAATTTTTCGGAAATTTAGGGTGTTAGCCAAATTTTTGAAAAATTTGAAAAATTCTTAGAAACTGAAAAGTTGAAGAACTTAAGCCGTAATGAAAATAATGGAAGTTGAGTTGATTTGTGAAACAACTTTCGGCTTCGTTCCTTTTTGGGGACGAAAAGTTTTAAGTGGGGGAGATTGTAATAACCCGGAAATCTGGGCCAATTTAAAATTTTTATTTTGGAAATTTTGATGAATTTTGAATATTTTAAATGAATTATTTTAAATAATATCGACGAAAAATTTCTTTTGAATAAAATTCGAATGTATATATTTATATAGCTCGACGTTAGAATATAAATATTTATTTATAATTATAAAAGGAATTTAAAATGGCGCGGTAGTTCAATAATTCGATTTCAAATTTCAAATGAATGTACCGGGTGCAAAATAAACCGGATTTTAGCGAAACCGAAAATATTTGAATCTAATTGATAATATCTTTCGAACGAATCCGAAAAAACGAAATTTCATAGCGGGGATCAAAAGATATGTCCAGTTGAAAATTCGGAATAGTCGCTATGGAATTCTGGCCCTTAAAAATGGAAATTTTGCAAACGACCTCGGATTTCGATGAAACCACTTTTGTTGGATCCGCGATGTCAAGTTATTGCTAGGTTTAAAATTTCATAATTTTTCGAATCAATATGTGGGTGTGGCAAAGGAAAACGCGTTTGACCAGTTTTAGTTGATTTTAATCGACTGGAAAATGGCCATTTTTCAAACGATCTCAGAATTTGACGAAACTAGTTTTGTTAGGACCGTATTGTCAATACGAAGCTAGAAAATATTTTTCGGGAATTTTTCTAGTTAGTATGTGACCCCAATAAATTGAAATGTACGTTTAAAATTCAATATAAAGATTTAAATGTTAATTTAATTGGAAACTAATCAAAACGATGGAACTGGCTTACGTGACATATCCCATTGTGTTCGGAATGGGGGTATTACGCTAGGGACGACAGTCGGTGGGTTCGATTTCGAGTTGAAAATAAAAAGTTGCTTTTAAGAAATTTAAAATATTTAAATAATATAATTCTCATTATATTCCCTTATCTCCCTACCCTCCCTTCTGTTCAAATCGACGGAGAGAAAAAAAGAAAAAATCGCTAGGACCCGC
This sequence comes from Allium sativum, assembly GCA_030737875.1. Classification (NCBI taxonomy): domain Eukaryota; kingdom Viridiplantae; phylum Streptophyta; class Magnoliopsida; order Asparagales; family Amaryllidaceae; genus Allium; species Allium sativum. The sequence continues at coordinate 844,887,546 of CM060926.1, forward strand.
CGCTTCCCTCGACGTCGACCACCGCGCCCGGTTCCCCCTCCCTCGTCATCGTCAACGCCGCCTTCCCCTCCACTCTCCTCTCTTCCCTTGGCCAATTGAACCCCTCCCTCGATCGTGAAGCCCCAAAACCACCCCTCTCGCGCCCCTCGAGAGATCCGTCTTGCCCCCCTGTCAGGGCCAAGGCCGTCATCGTCGAGCCCTCCGCCTCCTCCGCTCCACCGTTGCTTCGACGCCCTCCTTCTCCCTCTCACGTGAGCCCCCACAACCCCCAAATCGGAGAACGCAGCAGCCCCCCCTTTCTGACGAACGCAGTGAGTATATTTTAGTTTTTATTTTATTTAATTATAATACACTTTTATTTTCTGATTTTTATTTATATAATTTACGTATATAAAGACAGTGATTTTTATATATAATACATTAGTTTTAATTTAACAAAGAGTAGATTTTTATAGTGAAACTAGCAAGGTAAAGATTTGATTTTATAAATGTGGTTTTAGAATAAAGATACGATTTTTTATCATCTTTAACAGAGGATAAAAATATAATTTTCATATGATGGCAATAATAAAAATGTGATTTTTATATAGTGGCAATAATAAAAATGTGATTTTTATATAGTGGCAATAATAAAAATGTGATTTTTATATAGTGGCAATAATAAAAATGTGATTTTTATATAGTGGCAATAATAAAAATGTGATTTTTATATAGTGGCCATAATAAAAATATGATTTTTATTTATTGAAATGAAGTGATAAAAATATAATTTTTATTTGAACAACGTGAAAAGAACTGCATTGGAATTTCAAACCAATCCAGATGATTCAGCAGTTCAAAAGAAAAACATGGCGGAGTGGAACCCTCTGTGAGAACTTCTCACCTTTTAATTTTATTTTCTAGTTAAAATATATACTAGGATGCAGATGGTGTTTAGTAGCACCCGACACCCGTCGTCCACAGACCATGGACGGCTTGTATGCTTGTTTGTTTGATTTTGATGTGTGGTTGATTGTGTGATGTGATGTGAAACGAAATAAAATATTTTATAGTGGAAAATACTATATAGTTAAAAATAGAATTTTAACGTGTATACGAAATGAAATAAATTAATATAAACAAATCAGAGATTTGTTTATGTAAACTGATTTGATTGACATTGATTGGGACGATAAATTTTATACATTGCCCAACGGCACAAATAAAATCTGTGTTTGATTGTTTGAAACCCCACACGGGCATTGGGATGATATATGACATACACTAATCCCAATAATTAGTTGTATGTCGATCGATTGATTGACAAACTATCATTAGCGTTAAATATTTATATTTGATGCTTATACAGTGTAGAATGCACTATGGATGATGGTTGATTATTTATCGTTGTTATTTTATACATGTGTTGTAGAAAATCCATGTAATTAACATTGTATGGTAATTGATTGGGCCTCATTCCAGTTTTGAATAGAAACATTTGAAAAGACATATTTGAATAGAAATATTTGAAAAAGAAATATTTGAAATCGAATATTTGGAAATAGAAATATATGAAGCCGTGTTGATTAGATTTACGCCATTTTGACGTGAACGATATTTATATCGACTTTATTCATTTTTCTATGAATATTGAAATTGATTTCGAAATTCGAATTAAATTGAATAGATTTGAAATTCGAATTAAATTGAAATGAATCGAAATTCGAATTAAATTGAAATGAATTGAAATTCGAATTAAATTGAAGTGAATTGAAATTCGAATTAAATTGAAATTGAATTGAAATGAAATTAAAACGAATTTATATTGAAAAATTCAATTTTGGTTAGAATTTGAAAGGGAAGTTGAAACCGTTTTGAAAAATGAATTTAAAATGATTTATAAAATACGTTTTAAAAAGGAAATCGATGAAATATATATAATATATATATTATATATATAGAATGGCCTGAATAGAACGCGCCGCGCCGCGGCCGTTCGTGAATTTCGACCATTGACTTCGAATGGATATTACGGGAGATCCGACCGTCGGATTCTCCTAAAACCGAAACCGTTGGGTTCGTAACGAAAAGGGCTTTCCAATGAATATTAGAGATTTGAAATCTAACGGTTGGATTTGGAATTATGTCCAAATCAAATTTGAAAAAGGTCGCTGTAAGTGCAGTTCGATGGCCATTGATGGAAATCGACTGTACGGGCCTTGATAAAATTATTAAAAATATCAATAATTTGTGTAAAATCATAAGAAATGATTTGTGAAGAATTGGGATGAAAAACTCCATATTTGAAAAGATAAAAATAGATTTTTTCCGAAATGAACTAGTTTTGAACTAGAATAATAATTTATTTATTTTTAAAATAAATGAATTGGATTTGAAATGGTTTTGGAAAATAACCAGAATTTCCAATAATTGAATTGGAAAGGATTTGAATCGAAATTGTCTTCGGAATATTTAGATGTTGGATTTCGTGATGATACAGATATTGTTATGGGAATTTGAAAGATATATTAATATCATTATTTCCAATACGATATTTGTTGGTCGTAGAATTTGATGTTGAATATAAGCCGGTATATTTTCTATTCAGAGCCTTGTATTTAATATCAAATGTGATTTGGGTTTGTCATGAATGGTGTCTTCATTAACACTGTTCTTAAACCCAGTTGAGAAAAAGATTAAATCTTTTTATTTAGATTTAATGAAGTGTGCCAATTAAATAATATTAAATTGGAATTGAATTGGGATTGATTTTTGGGTTTATCGTGAACGATGTTTTAAATAACACTGGTTCTTTAACCCGATAATTAATGGAATGTGATTTTGGGTTTATCGTGAACCGTGTTTTAAAGGACATTGGTTCTTTAACCCAGTTAAAGATAGGATATTGATTTCTGTAAAGATTAAAACTAAGTGGGGTTTTAATGAATCTTTAATTAGATTGAAATGGTCGAGAATGGAGTATCACTAGTTTTGCTCCAGGCGATAGTTAAATCTTTAATTAGATTTGAGCGTGAAATGGTAATTGAATTTACCGATAACACCGTGGTGTTAGATATGAAGTATTACCAGTTTTACTTCATGGGATGAATAGGTTGGGATTGGGAAATTAAAATAAATGATTACTTCGGTGTGGTTCGCTAATCCCGACTAGTTTGAATTGATATTCAAAGGAGATTAAAGAATAAATTTAAAGAATTTATCTTTGGAAATTAATGGGAACCTTTCCCAAAGTATAAGAATATTTGAACAAAAGAATATTCTGAATTGGAATGAGGCGTATGTTGTGTTTGTGTAACACTTGTTTATCATATACGCGAGTTATTCAGAAAGACCGAGTTTATCCCATTCTGAATAACTGATTTGACGTGGTGTTGAAGATGAAGACGGTGGTCGAAGACGGGAGGTCTTCACGTCGTTCGGGTGATTACTAATGATCTTGATTGGGCCGTACACCCAAGAGGAGGGAATTAGTTAGTGATCGTCCAGACGTACTTGGAGATCAATGGATATGCGGGGTACTAGGTGCCTCTGGTTTCGTTCATACCCAGAACGAACTTGTAAATGGACTGTGTGTCTGACATCGGATTTCATTTTGTGTGATTGATATCGATTGCATAGCGTGAATTGCCTGTGTGGCATGCCAAGATGCAAATGATCAAGGCTTCTGTTGAAAAGCAAAGTCTTATGGTTGATGATCAAAGCACGGCCTTTGTGGTGTAGCTTTGTGTAGCGTTGATTCGCGAGCCTCACACCCCGGTTGTGAACCAGAAACGGGAGAAGGACCTCAGTGAGGGCATGCGTTTCTTTCTAGCTAGAAGTGGCGTCAGTGGTTTTACACGCCCTGACGAATTTGACTTATGTAGTTGTTGCTGTTGCGAGGCGCCTCGGTTATATCGGTCGATCCGGGACCGATGGAGTCATTCGTTGGCTCATTGACACCCCATTGGGTGGGGGAACGCAGTGTTCAGGCATTTTAATCCACATCGGTGGACCGGCCCTGACAATCCAAAGGCTTGACTGAGTACTTACCTAAGACACGGGCTAGAGCGTCTCGAATTCGGTGGAGGACGATCCCTTGCCTCAGTTCACAGATGGAAATCCAATTTCCAAATAAGTGATTTTGCGGTTTTAATTGTAGAACTAGTATGGCGACATGATATATGGTACCCATGCTGCCTATGATTGATATTTACGATTTGAAATTGTTTTGACACTATACACTTATAGTAATAATAAAAGATGAAATTTAGCGTATCAAGCATTCTTGGCTATTATAAGGTAAAAACCCTATCCTCCGGCTTGCGTTGCATTGTGTGATGGGACCTGGGTCTTATAATAGCTTCATTGTTCTTTATTTTGCATTGCGCTGTTTGTTTTATGCACTGGTGTTCTTGGGAGGAAACCCGTTCTGTGTTATACGGCGTGGTCCCTTGATTTTTTTGACTTTAAAATAAAGATTAATAACTGTTTTAGTTCTCACGCCAGTCACATGACTGACCTGGAGTTTATTGTTTTAACCTAAACTCTGGGTTCCCTTGTTTTGACACGGGAAGCTAGTAGTTTTGGTTTTGCAGATTTATATTCACAGGATCCTGATTTACAGCTGGAACGATACTCGTAAAGCTCTGTATCCGCGTATTACTTCTAGTTGTGTATTGTATTATTTTCCGCTGCTATGTAATGTATTGTAATCTCTGATATTTTCTATGTAATATTTATTCATTTATACTCTGTATATTCTTGTATTCTGATGGAATTGTTGTATTTAACAATGAAATGTTCTTCCGTCTGCGTTCTATTTTGTCGTGTTCTCAAAACAATCAGGCGTTTCGAACGGTCTTGATCGGTTTAGCGACTGATTCGGATCGAGCGAAATTCCTTATTGTCACATGAGTTGTGTAATATATATGTGTATTTATAGATGAAAGAATAAAGGCATATGTAAGTTAGGTGTTTTAAGGCAGGAATGCACATGCATGTAGCAGCGTATAGAAAGTGAGGTGATGTTGATTTTACTGCCTTCTGTTGTCATCAGTCTATGCTCCTAGTGCTCCTAAACACCATAGCCTGGCCATATTTCTGGTTGCTTGCATCCACTTGTGTGTACCTTATATCCTATATACATAAATAAATCAAACCCTTAGTCCTTAAGCAACTAAGTTCATTGCTGGCCTTTGTTTTTCTTTCTATTCGACAGTCCTTGTATGCAGACTTGCACATGGAGTGAGATTATTTAAATCTTCCCATTTCAGTTGCTTGGCTTCCACAGTGATATGCATATGGCTAGTATTTGACTTCATCTGCAGGCCTACTTTTTTCCTATGCTAGTTGTTTGCCTTCATTCCCAATTCAATGCTAGACATCTTTACTTCTTTTCAAATAAATGCAAGTCTACTCCTTGATTTATTTGCTGTGTGAGTTTTCATTTCAAATGTCCAATTCTAGCTTGTTTTTCCTAATTATATTGTGCTGCCTTGTTGGTTGCTGCATACATTTTATTCATATGAAATGTATATAAGTTCTAAATTCATTCTTGCTTTCAATTATCTTTTATATATGTTTATATGCATATATTTTACTTGTACAAACAAGGTAGATTTAAATATTGGAATTTTATACAATATGTAATATTTCCTTGACTTAATGTGTAATACACAAAGTATTTTAAATTCTAAGCTTTTACTAAATTTTGCGAACCTGCATACACATATACAATATATATTCACTTATATATTTAACATAAATCATCATATTAAAATTTACTTGTCTCTTTTATTTTTTATTCAACAATAACACTATTACAAGGGAGAATATTCAAGAAATATTAATCCTTCTCATATATATTCATTCTTACGGATTATAAATAACAAGAATTGGATTTTTACCTTGTTTATCATGCAAATGAAATAAATCCAAGTTTTACTTATTTACATATGCATCTACAGATGAATACCATAAATTTTAAATACACATTTAGATAATCTTATAATAATTGTTTATCCTGAATTTCTAAAATATTTAAATCCTTTTGAATCCAGTTATCACTAAAATCTATAAATTATATATTATAAAATTAGTCCAAAAACTGGGACGTTACGGTTACAATGCAGCGGAAAATAATAAAAAACACAACTGAAAGGAAAACACGGATACAGAGCTTCTCGAATATCATTCCAGCTATAAACCAGGATCCTGTGAATATAAATCTGCAAACCCAAAACTACTAGCTGCCCGTGTGGAGAATAGGGGCACCTAGAGTTTAGGTTAAAATAATAAACTCCAGGTCAGTAATGTGACTGGTGTGAGAACTAAAACAGTTATTTAAAACTTTACTTTAAAATCAGATATATATAAAGGGACCATGCCGTATAACATGGAACGGGTTTCCTCCCAAGAACACCAGTGCATATAACAAAGCGACGCAATGTCTTTTTGGAAATATGAAGCTATTATAAGACCCAGGTCCCATCACATAATGCAACGCAAGATGAAGGATAGGGTTTTCCCTTATAATAGTCAAACATGCTTGGTACGTTCAAAACAAATCATTTGATACTATGATAAGTGCATAGTGTATAAAATAGCTTCAGATATAAATGTATCAATCCTAAGCGGCATGGGTACCATATATCATGTTGCCAATACAGGGCTCTACACACGTATCGGAAGTTGGATTTCTGTCTGTGAACCAAGGCAAGGGATCCTCCTTACCGCTTCGAGACTCTCTAGCCCGAGCCTCTGGAACAACCGCAACTACACCATGGATCGTTAGCGTCGACCCACCCGATGTGGATTAAAATGCCTGAACACTATGTTTCCCCGCCCTATGGGGCGTAAAATTGGTCTGTATAAAGACCATACCATCCATCGGCCCCGTAGTTCTGATATATCCGAGGTGCCTCGCTATCCAACATCCATATAGTAAAACATATGGGCATGCAAAACCCAGACACCACTCCTAACTAGAAGGAAACACATGTCCTCTTTAAGGTCCTCTCCCGTTTCTGGTTCACACCGGGGTGTGAGGCTCGCGAATTAACGCTACACAAAGTTATGTTATATTAAAGTCGTGGTTTGATCATCAACCACAAGACTCTGCTTTTCAACAGAAGCCTTGATCATTTGCATCTCAGCATGCCACACAAGCAATTCACGCTATGCAACCGATGTCTATAAATCACACAGAATGAAATCCGATGTCAGACACACATCCATTTACAAGTTCCTTCTGGGTCTGAATGAAACCATAGGCACCTTATTCCGCATCCCATATGTCCAATACAGGAGAGTGGCCCTCGCATATCCGGTCGATCTCCAAGCACGTCTAGAACGATCACCACTTATTACCTCGTCTTGGGAGTACAGCCCAATCAAGACATCAATAATCATCAAAATGATGTGAAGACCTCCAGTCTTCAACCACCGACTTCATCGTCGACTCATCGCCAATTCAGTTATTCAGAATGTGATAAACCCGGTCTTCCAGAATAACTCACGTATATAATAAACAAGTGCTATAAAAACACAACATACGCCTCATTCCAATTCAGAATATTCTTTCATTCAAATATTCTTATACTTTGGGAAAAGTTCCCATTAATTTTATCAAAGATAAGTTCTTTAAATTTATTCTTTAATCTTCCTTTGGGTATCCATTCAAACCAAATTAAGGTTTATCCAAACTAGTTGGGATTAGCGAACCATACCGAAGTAATCATTTGTTTAATTTCCCAATCCCAACCCATTCATCCCATGAAGTAAAACTGGTAATACTTCATATCTAACACCATAGTGTTATCGGTAAAATTAATTACCATTTCATGTTCAAATCTAATTAAAGATTTAACTATCGCTTTGGAGCAAAACTGGTGATACTCCATTCTCGATCATTTCATGAATTTGATAATTTTAGTTATTAGATTCACATTTCAATCTAATTAAAGATTCATTAAAACTCTAATTCAGTTTTAAATCTCCAAAAATCATTAGTTAATGATTTTCTTCAAAGTTAAGAAATTAATCTTATCTTTAACTGGGTTAAAGAACTAATGTCATTTAAAACACATCTCATGATAAACCCAAAATCTCATTCCATTAACATTGGAATTTTCATGGAAAACAGATCGATATATATAATCGATATGAACTTCCATATCTAACCGATAATATAAATGGAACAACAACAAAAGCCTTTTAAATTCCATTCATATTAACGTTCTTCCTCTATAGAAGCTCACTTCGATTATTGCCAATTTGAGTTCCATTCAATTCCAATTTAATATGTTAAATTGGAAAACTTTCCTTGGAAAATCTCCTTTAAATCTTAACAAAAGATTTATAAATTCCAAATCACATTTCACTATAAATCGGGTTAAAGGACGAATGTCGTTAAAACACAGTTCACAATAAACCCAATTCACATTCCATTTCAAATCCAATTAAATGTTAATTAATTGGTAATTCTTCCCTACATCTTAATTAAAAGATTTTTCCTTTTCACACGAGGCTTAAGAACAGCGTTACCGAAGACCCCATCCTATCAGTTTCTAACCGTAAATTATTAAGAGAACAATTCCCTAAGTATTAATCTTGAAGGCCGAAACCAACATCAGATCAATACCCAGAAACCATTCAACTTTGCTAATTTCCAGTAAGTTTCTAATTTTCTTAACTCCATCGGGTTTAAGAATAGTATTATTAAAGATGCCATTCACGACAAACCCAAAATCTCATTCCATTGTTAATTGGGTTAAAGAACAAGCGTTATTTAAAACAGCGTTCACGATAAACCTAAAAACCAATTTCAATTTAATTCCAATTAAATGTTAATTAATTGGTAAACTTCATTAAATCTTAATAAAAAGATTTATAACTTTTCTCAACTGGGTTTAAGAATAGTGTCATTTAAAACACAGTTCACGACAAACCCGAAATCCAATTCAATATTAAATATGTAACAACCCGGAATTTTAGGGCCAATTTAAAGTTTTTATTTTATGAAATTTTGTTAGAAAATGCGTCAAAATTTAAAATTTTCATTTTTAAATTAAACCATTGAATGACTTTGTATATAAATTTTATGATTAATGAATGATTTCAAATTTGTTCTAATAAATAATTATTTGTAATTAGATATGAAATTCCTTTATAATAAATTGTGAAATAAGAAACGTGCGCCACTACATTCACATTAATATAGTTTATTCCATAGTATTAGAATTTAAAACGAACAACGTTGTTTATACGCAGTACGCATTCGCTAAATTATAAAAGAAATGTGATGTAAGAAACTAAACTAAAAAGAATAAATTAAAAAATGAATTGGTGTAATATGAAGCATGCGAGGATCAGGGAAGGATACGTGAGAATAAAAGATGAATGGAAACGTTAGGTAAATTAAACAGATTGTAATAAATGGATACAAAGGCAAAATAAATAAAGAGTATTATATGGAAAACACTAATGGCTTAAATGAATATTTGGCAAAAGAAAAGATTGGTTTAAATTTATAAAATAATGAACATGTAAGGGAACATTAATACTAAGAGAGGTACGTTGAACATAAAAAGGGTTTCAATTCTTTGTTGGCTGGAAATTAATTACATTTATTGCACCAACCCTTGTTCTGAATGATTTGCATATAAACATTTTTCTTCTAAATGCTCAATTAATTCTTTAATTGATGTATATATATAAAATTTCCATTTTTGCCTCCTACTATTTATTGCCTTTTTTTTCAAATTTAAATGAAAAAGGGTTTCAATTCTTTAAATTTGCATATATACCGTGTCTTATGTTTGGTTTCTATAACAAAATGAAGTACAATTGCATGTAATTAAAACATGCATTTAAGAAGTGGAACCATTTTTCATCCTATTCTTTTCAAATACCATAGTGTGAGCATGATTCTTCAACATCAGCATGCAATAATGGCATGCATTAAATGTTCTTGCAATATGCATGCAAATTGGCTAGACATGCATGGTGTATTATCAACATAAATAAACTTAAATAAATGACATGTAATGCTCCAACCAAACTGTTCTTTATTTTGTGTATAATTTGATCTCTATCCACTTAATTACAAACTGCGGATACTTTTGAAATTTGAATAAAAAAAAGAAAAAAGATAAATGTGTCATTATATGTATCATACAACGTATGGATAAGCGGTTTTTATTTGAAATAAAAGAATTAATTAATTAAATAAGATTATAAATATTTATATAAAGGGCCATTTGTAACCTAACCCTAATTCTAAATGATACGTAGCCGCCACTTCCAAAAATCAATGGCCACGTCGCTCCAATCTTCTTCTTCTTCTTTCTCCCAATTCATTCAATAATCCCAAGCAATTCCAACGGCAAAAATGTAGCCAACAACGAGATGGACAAACTCAACAGTTATGATTGAGAATCGTGTTGTGTGGATGAACACTTTGTGGCGCAAAGGAGCTTATGGGTTCAACGGGTCTTCACATTACAAAAGAGAAGACGATGGAATTCAGAGAAATAGCGGCCTTAATTCTAATTGGGAAATGTAATTAAAGTTTTAATTATATTTTATTGTTTAAATATTGTAATTAAATGTGTAAACAACTATTACTTGTTCATACAATTTCAGAATTGAGAAATTTCAGTTGCGTTGGAATCAGATAAACGAGATCTACAATCTGAAACTGACTAGAGTTGAAACCGAGCATGTTGAAATTTCAGACAAAGATCACTATGAGATTTCTAAATTTTGAATAATTAAATAATTTAATTATATTTGTTACGTGAATCACTGTATGTACGAAATTATCATATATCTGCGATGTGGTAATTAGAATTATTATTTGTCTGTGTGATTTGTAATGATGTGTGATGTCATGATGTAGCCTGTTTGTTTAGATCTATATATTATGATGTAATCTCTATAAAGTTCTCATCTTTATTATTATTATTTTTATTTTTTTATTATTCTATTTCTTTCTAAAAATGAAAAATTGAATCTTTATTTTGTTTTACAAAATAAAAAAAATTGAATCTTTATTCTGATTTATAAAAGAAAGTTAATCTTTTGATTCACAAATAAAAAGGAAGTTTGATTCTTATTTTTGATTTGCAAAGTAAAAGAAATTTAATCTTCTGATTCACAAATAAAAAAGGAAGTTTGATTCTTATTTTTGATTTGCAAAGTAAAGTTTAAATCTTTATTTTTTTGATTCACAACATAAAATGAAAAGTTGAATTTTTGTTTTGATTAACAAAATAAAAGAAAGGTAAATTTTTATTTTGGTTTGCAAAATAATAACATAAGTTTGATTTTTATTTTGATTTGCAAAATAAAAACAAAAGTTGAATCTTTATTTTGGTTTGTAAAATTAAAAAAAAAAGGTTGAATCTTTATTTTGATTTACAAAATAAGAACAAAAGTTAAATCTTTATTTTGATTTATGATCTATAAGATAAAGAAAGTTCAGATATTTTATTTTGATATACAAAATAAAATAAAGATGAGACCTTTATTTTGATTCATGAAAATTATACACCAAATCTTTTGTTGTTGTTGTGTTGACATAAAACTTCACCCAAAATTACATGTTGTCACCATATATGGTAATGTTGGAATGAACATGTAAACTGACACCAAAATTTAGATCATTTCATATGTGGTGATATGTGAATTGAACATGTAGGGAAAGGGGAAACCTCATTTACACTTATATGTGAATTGAACATTTAGAAAGGGGAACAAAGTTTAATGTAAATAGAAATGTACAATTTGTGAATACCATCATTTACGTTATTTAAATAAAAATGTACAATTTGTGAATACCGTCATTTACGTTATTTTTAATGTAAATAAAAATATACAATTTGTGAACACCGTCATTTACATTACTTTTAGTGTAAATAAAAAAGTACAAAATATGTGGACACCGTTATTTACATTTTCTATGTAAATAAAAGAGATAAATTTAGCAATAAAATTTCATTTACATTCTTTATGTAAATTAAAAAGACAAATTTAACGGTGAAATTTTATTTACATTTTCTATGTAAATAAAATAGACAAATTTAGCGACGAAATCTTATTTATATGTTTATGTAAATAAAACACACATATTTACGATGGCACTTTATTTACATTCTTTTTATGTAAATAAATGAATAATTTAAATGACACTTTTATTTATATTTTCTTTAGTGTAAATAAATAATAAAAAGAAAAAGAAGTCATTTAGTGTAAATAAATAATAAAAAGGAAAAGAAGTCATTTAGAGTAAATAAAAATATGACATAGTTAAAAAGAATACATTTTATTGCTATGTCATCATATTTGAAAGGAATACATTTTTAGTTATCATTTTTGTCGCATTAGAATTGGCGAACAAAAATGTGATTATTCTTGCATTAAAATGCACATCGCCAAATAACCATCATTTTTGTCGCATTAGAATTGGCGAACAAAAAAATATTATTTTATTGAATATAAAGGTGTATAATGTTGAAACCATCATTTTTATTGCATTAGAATTGGCGAACAAAAAATATATTATTTTATTGAATATAAAAGTGTATAATGTTGAAATCATCATTTTTGTCGCATTAGAATTGGCGAACAAAAATAATGTTAAACGTTAAAATCTCATTTTAATGTAATGAAGTAAATAAGAATATGTTCGTGTTTTAATTTAAATAAACATGTTTTACATTAAAAACTCTATTTTTAATGTAATGAGTAAATTGATCAAAATGGTTCATGTTAGAAAAATAAACATTGTTCATGTTGACATAGAAATATGTTTTATATTACATATTTATAATGTAATCAAAAGAGAAGAAAAATTACATTTTTGTTCAATGTAAATAAAAGAAGTAAAATTACATTTTTATGTAAAGTTAACATATAGAAAAATGACAATTGTTTTAATATGGAACCATTTACAGTTTTTCAATGTAAAGATTTAAAAGAATGAATTTACATTTTTCAATGTAAAGGTTAAAAGAATATATTTACATTTTTTTTTCTTTCAATGTAAATAAAAGAGAATAGAATAGATTTACATTTTCTAATGTAAATAAAAAGAGAATAGAATAGATTTACATTTTCTAATGTAAATAAAAGAGAATAGAATAGAATTACATTTTTTCAATGTAAAGAAATAAATAGAAAAGAATTACATTTTTCTAATGTAAGGAAAAAGAAACGAAGATTTACCTTTTTCAATGTAAACTATATATAAAAAGAAAGAATTATATATATTTTTTTCAATGCAAAGAGAAGAAACCATTTATTTACATTTGGCATAAATCAATAAAGAAAAGAAAAGAAAACATTTATTTACATATAGTGTAAATGAATAAGTAAAACAAAATCGTTTATTTATATTTAAACAAAAATAATCAATTTTGTTGTAACAAAAATAAACATTTTTGTTGAAATAAAAGAGTTGAAAAAAAGGATATTTTTATCATCACTTTAGTTGCGATAAAAAGAATAGATAATGATAGTTGAAACCGCCTAATATTTTATATTTATATTCATATATATATATATATATATATATATATATATATAAAATTAAACGAAACGCGCACGGCAGTTCGTGTATCGGCAATCGTAACTTTAAACGGTTATGTTGAAAGATCCGACCGTCGGATTTTCCCAAAACTGGAACCGTTAGGACCGCTTTGGGAAGATCTTTCCAATGATATAAATTTCGTCAAAATCCGACGATTAGATTTTAAGATAAGTGTAAATCAAATTTGGATAAAAACAGCGCCAGGGCCGCCGATCGACCCGAAGCGCCGTTATATGAAAATAGTTACTTTCATAGCGATTAATCATTATTAAAATTTGATAACGATATGAAATGGTTTCAAACTTTAAATATATGCGAGGATCATTTGAAAAGTCCGAGTTCAATCTCATTTCAAATGATTATACGTCGATTTAAGTCGAAGAGTTGAAGGCGGTGATTGAAGACCGACGATCTTCACCTCGAATGGATGTGTTGCTACTGAGGCCCATGATTAGAGTAGCTACCTTGAAGGGCAGTCAGGGGTAGTCGTCCGGGCGTAGTGTTGATTGTTCGGATATGCGAGGTATAAGGTGCCTACGGTTTCGTTCAGACCCAGAACGGACATGTAAATGGATGCGTGTCTGACATTGGAATTCATTTCATGTAATTAAATCGACTTGTAATAATATATGTCTATTTGGTGGTGGAGAATTTATTCTCTACTTAACACCCTGGTATATAGTAATAGTTGTCGATCACATGGCGTGAATTGTCAATGTGGCACGCCAAGATGCAATGATCAAGGCTTTGTTGAAAAGCAGGCCTTGTGGATGATGATCAAAGCATAGCCTGTTTAGGCATTGCTTTGTGTATAACGAGACTTCGCGAGCCTCACACCCCGGTATGAGTCAAAAACGGGATATGGACCGTAGGGAGTGCACACGTTTCTTTCTAGCTAAGGGGTAGTGTCAGTGCTTAAACTGGCTGCCATTTTACTTATGTGAATGATGGATTGAGGTACCTCGGGTTTTTATAGGCCGGAAGTGGTTATACTACAGGTCCAAAGGGACCGGGAAACGTGTGTTCAGGCATAACTAATCCACTACCGTTAGGTGGGGACCGGCACTACCGCATCCAAGGGTTCACTGTGGGGGATCCTGAGGCATTTGCTAGAGTGTCTCGAATCGGAAGAGGACAATCCCTAGCCTCGATTTCATGATAGAAAACCAATTTCCAATACGACATTACGGTCTTGATTGTAAACTTATATACGGCGACATAGTAGGATGGGGTACTATGCCGTCTAGAATTGATACATTTATATTGAAGTATTTTAATACTGCTTAGACACTAATGATAATATAAAAATATTATTTTTCACGTATTAAGCATGTTTGATCATCATAAGTGAAAACTCTATCCTCCTGTGTGCGTTGCATTGTGTGATAGGACTTGAGTCTTATGATGATTTCATTTTTTTAAAAGTCATTTCGTTATTTTTATATAAACTTTATTAAATTATGCACTGGCAATCCAATGGAGTAAACCCGTTCCGCGTTAGCGGCATGGTCCTGTGATTCGCCATATTGTTAGTTAGTATAGAAAGATTTCTCATACCAGTCCCATGACTGACCTGTAGTTTGTTTCACTGGCAAACTCGGGTGCCCATATTTTCTACACGGGCAGTCGAGTAGCTTTTTGCAGATATTTATCTCTTTAGCAGGATCCTAGATCGAAGTTTAAAGCTGTGTCCAGTGCATTGATCGCCTCCCGCTGTATCAGTTTAAGTCTTCCGCTGTGTATCATATTTAATGTAAAATTTATCTTCCGTTGTAGTTTATTTGTACTCTGATATATTTTGTACTCTGATGTTATATTATCATGATGTAATAAAAGTCTGATGTGTTTGTTCTGATGTTTTGTATTCCCAAAGTTAAAGTATTCGAGGATTTCTAACCTTTGGATCAGACCTGTGTGGTTTATGGTTTATCCCAAAGGGCGGGGATTTTCAGGTCTTTACAAAATACAAGGCTCTGAATAAAAATTATATCGACTTATATTCAATATCAAATTCTGAAATCAACAAATATAGTATTGGGAATAATGATATATATATCTTCCAAATTCCTCCACAATATCCGTATAATCACGGAATCCAATATCGAAATATTCTGAAGATAATTTCAATTCAAATCCATTCCAATTCATATATTGGAAATTCTGGTTATTTTTAAAACCATTCACAAATCCCATTTATTTATTTAGAAATTATTGGATTTCAAATCTAGTTCATAACTAGTTCATTTCGATAAAAATATATTTTTATCTGTTCAAATATGGAGTTTTTCATCCCAATTCTTTCCAAATCACTTATTATGATTTTACACTAATTGTTAATATTTTTATTAATTTTATCAAGGCCCGTACAGTTGATTTTCATAAACGGTCATCGAACTGCACTTACAACGACTTTTTCCAAATTTGATTTGTACATAATTCCAAATCCAACCGTTAGATTTCAAATCTCTCATATTCTTTGGAAATCTCTTTTCGATACGAACCCAACGATTCCAGTTTTAGGAGAATCCGATGGTCGAATCTACCGTAATGTCCATTCAAAGTCAATGGTCGAAATTCGTGAACTGCCGCGGCGCGGCGCGTTATAATCAGGTCATTATATTATATATAATATATATTTATATTTCATCGATTTCCATATAAAAAAAATTTATAAATCGTTTATAAATTCGATTTCAACTTCATTTTCAATTTTAAATGAAAATTGAAAATTCCTTATGATTATAATATATAAACGATAATATTTTCAAAATATCAGATTTTGAAATCATTTCCTTTTCGATATTCGTTATAAAAACAAATAAAATCGATATAAATATCGTTTATGCCAAAATGGCGTTAATCTAATCAACACGGCTTTATATATTTAAATATATTCGTGTCCATCCCAAATCGGACATCGAAGTCAGATTTTGATCCTTTACTGAATATTATTTTAAAATATTCATTATTTTAAAATACTCGTTATTTTAAAATATTCATTCTTTCTGAACTGGAATCAGACACAGTAAATTACCATATAATTTTATTTATATGGATTTCATACAATACATGTATATAACAACCATGATAAACAATCAACCATCATCTAGAGTGTAATTTACAACTGCATAAGCGTTAAATATAAATAATTAACGCTTACAACAGCCTATCAACCCATCGATTGACATACTACTAAATATTGGGATTAGTGTATGTCCAATATCATCCCAATACCCGTGAGGGGTTTCA
This sequence comes from Allium sativum, assembly GCA_030737875.1. NCBI lineage: Eukaryota > Viridiplantae > Streptophyta > Magnoliopsida > Asparagales > Amaryllidaceae > Allium > Allium sativum. The sequence continues at coordinate 844,904,365 of CM060926.1, forward strand.
ATCAACAAACACATATATTTTATTTGTTCAGTTGGGCGATGTGTAAAATTTATCGTCCCAATCAATATCAGTCAAATGGGTGTACATAAACAAATCGTCCGATTTGTAAATGAATATTTATTTATTTATTAAAAATTATATTTTTAACGATAAATAATTTATTTCAACAAATGAATATTTTATTTTATTCAACACATGAATATCTTTATTTTCCATTCCATATCACAAACCAAATTCACACCAACAAATCAATCCAAACACACAATCAAACAAGTCGTCCATGGTCTGTGGACGACGAGGGGCAATTCATATATGCAGCTATAAAATGAATAACTGCACAAAGAATTCAGTGAGAGAGTTCTCACCTTTGTGTTCCGCTCCTCCATTCCTTATTTCTGAACAGTTCGGATTTGGATTTGATTCCCGTCGGTTCCATCGCGATCTGTTTCACACAATTTTTATATTAAAAATCACATTTCTATTTCCATGCTACGTTTGTAAAAATCATATTTGTATAATGATGCTAATAGTAAAAAATCATATTTCTAAATTGCTACTTCATATATAAACGTATATTTTTATATCACTATTCCAATTATAAAAATCATATTTCTAAACTGCTACTTCATATCTAAAAGTATATTTTTATCGCTTCATTCAAATAAATAAAAATCATATTTTTATTTCTACTTCATATATATAAAAATCGAATTTTTCATCGTTACTTTATACATATAAAAATCGAATTTTTATCGTTACTTCACATGTAAAAAAATCAAATTTTTATCATTACTTCATATATATATATATATATATATATATATATATATATATGTAAATCGAATTTTTATCCTTGCTTTACATATATAAAAATCTAATCTTTATCCTTGCTTACAAGTACAAAAATCTAATTTTTATCCTTACTTTACATATACAAAAATCTAACCTTAATCCTTTCTTTACATATACATAAAAAAACTGTTCTATAGACATTAAAACTGATTTTATAACTTAAAACTGATTTAATAAAATAAAATTTACCTTTTTCTATTTCTGGCCGACTAGAGGTGGAAGGGAAGAGGCGGAGGTGCTCTGGCGGTTGGCGGGGGGGTCAGTGGCTGTCCAATGTTTCAAGAGGCGGTGTACGGCAGTATTTTGGGTGAACTCGTTCGGTTTTGGGGTTTAACGAGGAGGGCGGGGGTTTTGTATCTCGACGGTGGCGGTTCACCTAGGCGGCGACGGAGGTGGGCGGCTGCCGCGGTGGTGGAGATGGGAGGTGACGATGGGCGGCTAGGGCTAGGGGTTCAATCATGATTTTTTCTTTTTATTTGATCGACGGATCTGAAGGAATGAGGGAGAGAGAGAAATAAGGGGGCTTTATATAATTTAACTATTAGTTTATTTTCATTTTCCCCAAAAAGGGTGATTTTGTATGCGAACTCCAAACGAGACCCAACGACCACCGCCCCTAGCTAATTACCCTCATTCCGAACACAATGGGATATGTTCTGTAACCCGATTCGGCTGTCATGATCAGTTTTTCTTTAAATTAAAATATAATTCAGTATATATTCAATTTATACATACATTTTAATTTACTGGGGCCACATATTGACTCCAAAAATTCCAAAAAAATAAATCTGGCTATGTTTGGACGATATGGTCCTAACAAAACTAATTTTGTCGAACTTGGAGACCATTTGAAAAATGGTCATTTTCTAGTCGATCCAAATTGACTGAAATTGACAAAACACATTTTCTTCTGCCACGCTCACATATTAATTCCAAAAATCATGAATTTTGAAATCTAGAATCTAGCAAAAACTTGACATCCTAGATCCAACAAAAGTGGTTTCACCGATAACGTAGGTCGTTTGCAAAATCACTATTTTTAAGGGCTATATTTCTGTAGCGACTATTCTAAATTTTCAACTGGGCATAACTTTTTATTCCCACTATGAAATTTGGATTCTTCAGATCCGTTAGAAAGATATTTTCAAATAGATTCAAATATTTATGGTTTCACTAAAATCTGGTTTATTTTGTATCATGTACATTCATTTGAAATTTGAATTCGAGTTTTCAAACTACCGCGCCATTTTCAATTAATTTTATAATTAAAATAAATATTTATACTCTAACTTCGATTTAAATAAATATATACGTTCTAATTCTATTCGATATAAATTTCTAGTCATTATTATATAAAATAAATCATTTTAAATATTCAAAATCCATTAAAATTGCCAAAATAAAAATTTTAAATTGGTTCTGATTTTCCGGGTTGTTACAATCTCCCTAAATTAAAATCTTTTCGTTCCCGATAAGGAACGGAGCTGAAAGTTGTTTTTCTAATCAACTCAACTTTCATTCTTTAACTTTTAAGTTTCTAAGAATTTTAATTTTTCAAAAATTTGGTTAACACCCTAAATTTTCAAAAAATTTCACCATAACCTCCTTTGTATGGGGAGCACCCGGAAAATCCCTAAACCGCCACACAGGCCCTCTCATCTCAAAAAGAAAAAGAAAAAGCCAAGCGGCTAGCCAATCGGCTCATAAAATCATCCAAACCTAAGAAATATAGTAAACATGTACCTATTTGTCGGGCATACAATTTTATTCCTCTTCTCTAGCCTCCTTGCTATGACCTGTCCAATATATATATATATATATATATATATATATGCATGTTCATGTATGCAATCTCAAACAATTTTCAATTCAGTTCAACATCTGGTTCAGTTTGGGTAAATGGTTCAAAATTTTAATTAATCAAACAACACAACTAGAAATCAATTAGTTGATAAATTTTCAAATTCATAACTTTGATATATATACACAAAATCATGTTTTTAATGCCAAATCACAACAATAAGCCCTATCTAGTTTTGGTTCTCACACCAGTCAATTGGAAATATATAGAAATCCCACTTTCGAAACCCGAACATAAGCTTTGATGATGACATGCCATCATCAGAATCATTTCCGAGCGACTAGAGTGTGATTCTATATCTATCCAGTATATTTGAGACTTCGAATATACGTTCATGACGCGTATATGCAAAATCTCATATACTCAATTGTCCAAAATAAAATAAAATAATATACTCAAATACGTATAATATGATTAAATTTTCAAAAGAAAATTGGTTTTCATTTTTATTTTAAAAATAACACCACTCTTCACACTCGTTCTAGGACACGACTGATCCTATCTCTAACGAGTCATTCTCATTGGATATTACTAATCCAATCTCTGATGACTTCTTTCTCTTGGTTCTAACGTGTCTTGTTCTCCAAGCTCTGTAAACCAAAGCTCTGATACCAGCTGAAGCAACCTGAACTTCCCCGTAAAAGAAAACCCGGATTGAGTTGAGAACACGACAAATAAGAACACAAACAGAAGAACATTTCATTATTTATTACAACAATTTACATCAGAGTACAAGAATATACATAGTACGAACAAATATTACACATCAGAAAAATATCAGAGATTTACAAGTTACAATGCAGCGGAAAATAATACAAAACACAACTGAAAGGAATACACGGATAAAGAGCTTTCCGAATATCATTCTAGCTGTAAACCAGGATCCTGTGAATATAAATCTGCAAAACCGAAACTACTAGCTGCCCATGTGGAAAATAGGGGCACCCAGAGTTTAGGTTAAAACAATAAACCCCAAGTCAGTCATGTGACTGGTGTGTGAACTAAAACAGTTATTTAAAACTTTACTTTAAAATCAGATATATCAAGGGACCACGCCGTATAACACGGAACGGGTTTCCTCCCAAGAATACTAGTGCATATAACAAAACGAAACAATGTTTTTTTGGAAAAATGAAGTTATTATAAGACCCAGGTCCCATCACACAATGCAACGCAAGCTGGAGGATTGGGCTTTCCCTTATAATAGACAAACATGCTTGGTACGTTAAAAAAATCATTTGATACTATGATAAGTGCATAGTGTATAAAACAACTTCAAATATAAATGTATCAATCCTAGGCAGCATGGGTACCATATATCATGTCGCCAATACTAGGTTCTACAATCAAAACCGCAAATGTCACATATTGGAAGTTGGATTTCCATCTGTGAACCAAGGAAAGGGATCGTCCTTACCGCTTCGAGTTTCTATAGCCCGAGCCTCAGGAACAACCGCAACTGTACCTTGGACCGTCAGCACCAGTCCAACCGATGTGGATTAAAATGCCTGAACACTACGTTTCCCCGCCCTATGGGGCGTAAAATTGGTCTGTATAAAGACCATACCATCCATCGGCCCCGCAGTGCCGATATATCCGAGGCACCTCGCTATCCATATCCACATATGTAAAACATCTGGGCGTGCAAAACCCAGACACCATCCCTAGCTAGAAGGAAAAGCATGTCCTCCCTGAGGTCCTCTCCCATTTCTGGTTCACACCGGGGTGTGAAGCTCGCAAATTAACGCTACACAAAGTTATGCTGTATTAAAGCCGTTCTTTGATCATCAACCACAAGACTCTGCTTTTCAATAGAAGCCCTGATCATTTGCATCTTAGCATGCCACACAGCAATTCACGCTATGTAACCGATGTCTATCAATCACACAGAATGAAATCTGATGTTAGACATGCATCCATTTACAAGTTCGTTCTAGGTCTGAACGAAACCGAAGGCACCTTATTCCTCATCCCATATGTCCAATACAGGAGAGAGGCCCTCGCATATCCGATCAATCTCCAAGTACGTCTGGAAGGATCACCACTTATTACCTCATCTTGGGTGTATAGCCCAATTAAGACATCAGTAATCATCCAAACGATGTGAAGACCTCCCATCTTCAACCACCGTCTTCATCGTAGACTGTAATGACCCGGAATTTTAGCTTTAATTTTAAAATATTTAAATTGGTTTTAAAGATTGTATTAGTAATATAAAAAGATATTCATAAGGAAAAATGCAATTATCATCTCCAAAGCAAAGAGATCAAGTCTGACGGAATGAATACACCAATTTTGAGAGCATTCCACCAGTTATATCTCAACAAGAAAGAAAAATCTGTATCCTAACATCGAAGTATAATAATTTGCACCATTTATATTAACCGATCACTTTTGTTTACTTGGCATTTTGGTATTATTTACCTATGTGGCGTTATTGAAACCAAAAATATAAGACCCTTTACAACCTGCTTCTACATCAATGTGTATAGTAATAATATAGGTACAATACACTATTCCTATGCTACAGTCTATATTACGTGAAGGCCATGCCTCATTTCTGTTGACCTATTCTACAAACACTAGCTAACCCAGATTTCGTGCCTGCTAAGCAAATTGAAATTGTGCTCTCTACGCTATTACACCCGTGCCACCCAAGTTGTTTCTCTTTTAAATACTGGAACTCTATTTCTTCTTATCGCGCAAGCAATGTGACCAAATAAAACTTCAGAAAATTATTAAAAATCCGATACAAATGAAATTTAGTAAAATCGGACCCATTGGAATCCTTATGTCGAGAATTCCAAGCGCATATGTCTGTTTATGGGTTCATCACTTTTTCCACCACACTATATACAAGCAGAGCATCTCGGTTTTTGGTTTTGTTGTAGTCTCATCGAAGCATCAGTCGAGATGAGGGATGGGCCGTTGGGGAGTCGAGGTTATCTATAGCCAGACTGTGGCAGCTTCTGATGGGACGGAGAGGCTGGCAAGGCGGTGCGAGCCCCGATGCACTGTAGCGCCGGCGGTGGTTAATGAATGGTTGGGAGCGGGATGAGCAGCGTAGTGATGTAGTTGAAATCCATTGTCATGAAGTAAGAAGGATGGTAGGAGGGTATCTGTGAGTTGGGGAAGGCTTTGGAAGTCACGGCGGTTCAAAATTTACCTGGAGACAACAGGTATTACGCAGGTTTGGATTTGCGGTGGGTGACGGGAGCGGGCTCCTGTCATTCCGACAGAGGGAGATGATGCTTAAAGCATAGTTGATGTTGTGATTAAATAAAGCTAATCGTGAGGTCAGTGGCTTACTTAGTGAAGGATGTCGGGGCGAGGTGCTGACCTCTGACAGTGACCTCCGGTGAATGGTGAAAGTGCTAATGTCGGAGGTGAAGCTTTATGCAGTCAAAGGCATACAGGTATTGGAGTTTATAATTTGAAGATGATGTGTTTAACGGGTTGGAATTTTAATGGGAGTGTTGTTTATTTTTGTGTGTGTTTCCTCCTGATAGTTGTTCCAGTATTTTCATGGGGAAGAGCTGTTGAGATGGAAGTAGGAAAAGGTGGATTAGTTGGTGATTAACGAGGTGGTTAAAGGGAGGAAGCACGACGTGTTTAACCGTTTCCTGTAAATGGAGCATGGAGTGGGAAATGGAAGTCTGGTCTGTGTGTACAAAGGAGGAGCATTGTTTGAATATGTTAAAGAAAATGGGTGAAGTAGAAGAAGGGATCGAAGAAGTTAGTCATCAGTTACTGGGTAGTTTGTGAGTAAACCATGGTTATTTTGAACTAATATGGTAATTAAGAAATGATGGTGGTAAAATGGTCTGCAATGGCTCTCTTCACGATTTCGAATACCTGGAAAAGATGGGGTCGAGTGGTTCTCGTGATTAACATGGTAAACACATGGATTAAGGATTTATTTGGTTTAAGATGGTTAATAATGAAATTAGTTTATGAAAATTAAAGTTAATGCGTAAACAAACTGGTAATATCGTTATGTATTTATATGTTATCAGAATTAGACGGAACATGTCATATTAGGACCATAACGACAGAATCTACATTATGGAATCGACATGGCTAAAAGCAGAGTTGCAGGAGTTTCGTGATTAAATCAAATGCTTGTTTGATTGTAAATGGAACAAAAGCAGAACCGTCAACTGCAAATCAAGGTGAGTTTAGAGTAAACTCACTAACTCTGCCTCGTTTATATTTTTATATAAACGAGTTTTAAATTTATTTATAGTAATTTTATACTGTGCAATTGTTGCTTGGTTGAATAGTTGATAAAATTGGTTGATATAATTACATCGTTGATTGATTATTAGTTCTGATATTTCATATTAATGTGAAATAATATTATTGATGCTGATTAACATCTGTGGATGCAGGGAAATAGGTTGGAGGGATCCAACTGGATTCCTCAATATTTATATTACTATTGATCATTTATTGTGATATATGTCGTGGTATATATGTTGTGATTAATTTTGTTGTGTTGAATTACACTGGCCCTAAAATTTTGGTATTTAAATACCGTAAATATTTTGAATGTAGGAAAGGAATGTTAAAATATAATAAGGAAATTTATTTCAAAAATAGAATTTTTATTTCGAATAGACCTAGTAATAGGAACTCGCTTTAAATGAATAAAACAAGAAGTTGAGTATAAACGACATTTATAAATTTAGTAAAATATTTATCATTGGATAAATTAAAATATAAATTCAAGTTAGAAAAGTGGAAATCGGTTTTTAAACTGACATTTGTAAATAGGAATCAAACTTAACGATTTTAAATGAAATTATTAACAAGATTATGAATGGATAAAATAAGATTTTGTGGATGATTCTACCTTTGAAAGTTAATAAAGGGAATTTGGGTTTGAAATATTGTTTAAATTATTTATTATTTTTATAACTATGTAAAAAGATAACCTACTCTATTTTTATTTAATCAAGAAGTTATATAACTTGATTGTAGTTGATGTTAAAGTTAGCTATTAGTTAACCAATACAAATAGAAGGGATTATCTTTTTAAAAGGATTTCGTTTAAAATGTAATCGAGTTGTGGTTGAACTTAGAAAAGGGTTTATACAAGGACTGGATAATGAATCCAGATATGACAAACAAGTTATAAAAGCAATCTCGAGATGAGGTGGTGTTTAAGTTAAGTATCCACTTAATAAAACTAAATTAAGTAAAAGTGATATAATCAAAAAGAGATTTTTAATTTAATAAAAGTGAAATGGATTGGCATAAAGCGGTTTGAAAGGAAATCCAAACAAAGTTTGGAAGGTATTTTAAACCAAGGTGGTGGTTCTAAAACAATTACTTAAGAATTGAATTAAACATTGTAATCGTAATAAGGTCTTTAATGGAAAGGAGATAAGGAAGAGTTTTGATTAGAAAAATATGTTTATATAAGGATATAAGCCTATAGTTATGTTCCGAAGTAACAAAACGGAAAAAGAGATTTGCTAAAATAAGAAAATGGAATCGATTTTAATCAATGAAGAAATTTTAAATAAATATTGAATATAAAGGATTTAAGCTGTGAATGTACTTAGATATACTGTACGGTTTATTCATATTTGGGAGTGAATAACAAATTGAAAGCAAATGTTTTGCAGAAAGAAATAATTTTAAAGCCAATCTGAGTTAATCTGAAATGGTAGAAAAATTCCAAAGTTCAGAATATAAATCGAATATAAATTATTCGAGAGAAGTTATTTATTGGAATACGATTATATCGAATTTAGGGAATGCCTGGTTTTGCTTTCCATCTGAATCAAATTTAATTAATTATTTATTTTATTGAAATTAATAAGTACAAGTTATATTTGGAAACAACGATTATAACGCTATCGTTATAATAAATATTTTATAAATCTAAACAACGATTAAAACGCTGTTGTTATAACAAATGCTTTTATAAATCTAAACAGCGATTTTAGCGTTGCCGTTATAATAAATGGTTTGTAAATCTAAACAGCGGTTTTAATGCTTCCGTTATAATAAATGTTTGATAAATCATCGGAAACCTGAACATAAGCTCTGATGATGACATGCCATCATCAGAATCATTTCCGAGCGACTAGAGTGTGATTCTATATCTATCCAGTATATTTGAGACTTCGAATATACGTTCATGATGTGTATATGCAAAATCTCATATACTCGATTGTCCAAAATAAAACAAAATAATATACTCAAATACGTATAATACGATTAAATTTTCAAAACAAAATTGGTTTTCATTTTTATTTTAAAAATAACACCACTCTTCACACTCGTTCTAGGAAACTACTGATCCTATCTCTCACGAGTCATTCTCATTGGATATTACTAATCCAATCTCTGATGACTTCTTTCATTTGGTTCTAACGTGTCTTGTTCTCCGAGCTTTTTAAACCAAAGCTCTGATACCAGCTGGAGCAACCCAAACTTCCCCGTAAAAGAAAAGAAAACCCGGAATGAGTTGAGAACATGACAAATCAGAACACAAATAGAAGAAAATTTCATTGTTTATTACAACAATTTACATCAGAGTACAAGAATATACAAAGTATGAACAAATATTACACATCAGAAAAATATCAGAGATTTACAAGTTACAATGCAGTGGAAAATAATACAAAACACAACTGAAAGGAATACACAGATAAATAGCTTTCCGAATATCATTCCAGCTGTAAACCAAGAACTAGTGAATATAAATATGCAAAACCGAAACTACTAGCTGCCCGTGTGGAAAATAGGGGCACCCAGAGTTTAGGTTAAAACAATAAACCCCAGGTCAGTCAGGTGATTGGTGTGAGAGCTAAAACAGTTATTTAAAATTTTACTTTAAAATTAGATATATCAAGGGATCATGCCGTATAACACGGAACGGGTTTCCTCCCAAGATTACCAGTGCATATAACAAAACGACGCAATGTTTTTTTTTTTTGAAAAAATGAAGCTGTTATAAGACCCAGGTCCCATCACACAATGCAACGCAACCGGAGGATAGGGTTTTCCCTTATAATAGCTAAACTTGCTTGGTACGTTAAAAACAAATCATTTGACACTATGATAAGTGCATAATGTATAAAACAGCTTCAAATATACATGTATCAATCCTAGGCGGCATGGGTACAATATATCATGTCGCTAATACTAGGCTCGATAATCAAAAACGCAAATGTCACGTATTGGAAGTTGGATTTCCATCTGTGAACCAAGGCAAGAGATCGTCCTTACCGCTTCGAGACTCTCTAGCCCGAGCCTCAGGAACAGCCGCAATTGCACCTTGGATCGTCAAGGCCGGTCCACCCGATGTGGATTAAAATGCCTGAACACTATGTTTCCCCGCCCTATGGGGAGTAAAATTGGTCTGTATAAAGACCATACCATCCATCGGCCCTGTAGTGCCAATATATCCGAGACGCCTCGCTATCCATCATCCACATAGTAAAACATCTAGGCGTGCAAAACCCAGACACCACTCCTAGCTAGAAGGAAACGCATGTCCTCTCTGAGGTCCTCTCCCGTTTTTGGTTCACACCGGGGTGTGAGGCTCGCGAATTAACGCTACACAAAGTTATGCTATATTAAAGCCGTGCTTTGATCATCAACCATAAGACTCTGCTTTTCAACAAAAGCCTTGATCATTTACATCTCAGCATGCCACATAGGAAATTCACGCTATGCAACCGATGTCTATCAATCACACAGAATGAAATCCGATGTCAGGCACACATCCATTTACAAGTTCCTTCTGGGTCTGAATGAAACCGGAGGCACCTTATTCCTCATCCCATATGTCCAATACAGGGGAGAGGCCCTCGCATATCCGGTCGATCTCCAAGCACGTCTGGAACGATTACCGCTTATTACCTCGTCTTGAGTGTACAGCCCAACCAAGACATCAGTAATCATCAAAATGATGTGAAGACCTTCGATCTTCAACCACCGTCTTCATCGTCGACTCATCGCCGATTTAGTTATTCAGAATGGGATAAACCCGGTCTTTCCGAATAACTCGCGTACATAATAAATAAGTGTTATAAAAACACAACATACGCCTCATTCCAATTCAGAATATTCTTTCATTCAAATATTCTTATACTTTTGGGAAAGGTTCCCATTAATTTTATCAAAGATAAATTCTTTAAATTTATCCTTTAATCTTCCTTTGGATATCCATTCAAACCAAATTAAGGTTTATCAAAACTAGTTGGGATTGTGAACCTTATCGAAGTAATCGTTTGTTTAATTTCCCAATCCCAACCTATTCATCCCATGAAGTAAAACTAGTAATACTTCATATCTAACACCACAGTGTTATTGGTAAAATTAATTACCATTCCACGTTCAATTCTAATTAAATATTTAACTATCGCTTTGGAGCAAAACCGGTGATACTCCATTCTCGATCATTTCATGAATTTGATCATTTTAGTTATCAGATTCACATTTCAATCTAATTAAAGATTCATTAAAACTCTAATTCAGTTTTAAATCTCCAAAAATCATTAGTTAATGATTTTCTTCAAAGTTAACAAATTAATCTTATCTTTAGCTAGGTTAAAGAACTAATGTCATTTAAAACACAGCTCACAATAAACCCTAAATCTCATTCCATTAACAATGGAATTTTTATGGAAAACAAATCGATATATATAATCGGTATGAACTTCCATATCTAACCGATAATATAAATGGAATATCAACAAAGCCTTTTAAATTCCATTCATATTAACAGTCTTCCTCTAAAGAATATCACTTCGATTATTACCAAATCGAGTTCCATTCAATTCCAATTTAATATGTTAAATTGGAAAAAAATTCTTTGGAAAATCTCCTTTAAATGTTAACAAAAGATTTATAAATTCCAAATCACATTTCACTATAAATCGGGTTAAAGAACGAATGTCGTTAAAGCACAGTTCACAATAAACCCAATTCACATTCCATTTCAAATCCAATTAAATGTTAATTAATTGGTAATTCTTCTCTACATCTAAATTAAAAGATTTTTTTTCTTTTCACACAGGGTTTAAGAACAGCGTTACTGAAGACCCCATCCCATCAGTCTCTAACCATAAATTAGTTTGAGAACAATTCCCTAAGTATTAATCCTGAAGGCCGAAACCAACATCAGATCAATACCTAGGAAACCATTCAACTTAGCTAATCTCCAGTTAGTTTCTAATTTTCTTAACTCCATTGGGTTTAAGAACAGTATTATTAAAGATACCATTCACGACAAACCAAAAATATCATTCCATTATTAATCGGGTTAAAGAACAAGTGTTATTTAAAACACCGTTCACGATAAACCCAAAAACCAATTTCAATTTAATTCCAATTAAATGTTAATTAATTGGTAAACTTCATTAAATATTAATAAAAAGATTTATATCTTTTCTCAACTGGGTTTAAGAACAGTGTCATTTAAAACACAATTCACGACAAACCCAAAGTCCAATTCAATATTAAATACAAGGCTCTGAATAGAAATTATATCGACTTATATTCAATATCAAATTCCGAAATCAACGAATATCGTATTGGGAATAACGATATAGATATCTTGCAAATTCCTCCACAATATCCGTATAATCATGGAATCCAATATCGAAATATTCCGAAGATAATTTCGATTCAAATCCATTCCAATTCATATATTGGAAATTCTGGTTATTTTTAAAACCATTCACAAATCCCATTTATTTATTTAAAAATTATTGGATTTCATATCTAGTTCATAACTTGTTCATTTCGATAAAAATATAGTTTTATCTTTTCAAATATGAAATTTTTCATTCCAATTCTTTCCAAATCAATTATTATGATTTTACACTAATTGTTAATATTTTTTATAATTTTAACAAGGCCCATACAGTTGATTTCCATAAACGGTCGTCGAACTGCACTTACAGCGACCTTCTTCAAGTTTGATTTGGACATAATTCCAAATCCAATCGTTAGATTTCAAATCTCTCATATTCGTTGGAATGCTCTTTTCGATATGAACCCAACGATTCTGGTTTTAGGAGAATCCGACAATCGGATCTCCCGTAACGTCCATTCGAAGTAAATGGTCGAAATTCGCGAGCTGCCGCGGCGCGGTGCGTTCTATTCAGGCCATTATATTATATATATAATATATATTTCGTCGATTTCCATTTAAAACATATTTTATAAATCGTTTATAAATTCGTTTTAAAACGATTTCAACTTCATTTTCAATTTTAAATCAAAATTGAATATTCCTTATCATTATAATATATAAATGATAATATTTTCAAAATATCAGATTTTGAAATCATTTCCTTTTCGATATTCATTATAAAAATGGATAAAATCGATATAAATATCGTTCACGTCAAAATGGCGTTAATCTTATCAACATGGATTTATATATTTAAATATATTCGTGTCCATCCCAAATCGGATATCAAAATCAGATTTTGATCCTTTACTGAATATTATTTTAAAATATTCGTTATTTTAAAATATTCATTCTTTCTGAACTGGAATCAGACACAGTCAATTACCATATAATTTTATTTATATGGATTTCATACAACACATGTATATAACGACCATGATAAACAATCAACCATCATCCAGAGTGTAATTTACAACTGCATAAGCATTAAATATAAATAATTAACGCTTACAACAGCCTGTCAACCCGTTAATGGACGTACAACTAAATATTGGGGGTAGTGTATGTCTAATATCATCCCAATATCCGTGTGGGGTTTCAATTAACAAACACATAAATTTTATTTGTGCAGTTGGGCAATGTGTAAAATTTATCGTCCCAATCAATATCAGTCAAATGGGTGTACATAAACAAATCGTCCGATTTGTAAATGAATATTTATTTATTTATTAAAAATTATATTTTTAACAATAAATAATTTATTTCAGCACATGAATATTTTATTTTATTCAACACATGAATATCTTTATTTTCCATTACACATCACAAACCAAATTCACACCAACAAATCAATCCAAACACACAACCAAACAAGTCGTCCATGGTCTGTGGATGACGAGGGGAAATTCATATATGCAGTTATAAAATGAATAACTGAAAAAAGAATTCAGTGAGAGAGTTCTCACCTTTGGGTTCCACTCCTCCATTCCTTATTTTTGAACGGTTCGGATTTGGATTTGATTCCCGTCGGTTCCATCGCTATCTGTTTCACATGATTTTTATATTAAAAATCACATTTCTATTACTACGCTACTATATAAAAATAATATTTTTTATACGATGTTAATTGTATAAAAAACATATTTCTAAACCGCTACTTCATATATAAAAGTATATTTTTATATCACTATTCCAATTATAAAAATCATATTTCTAAACCGCTACTTCATATATAAAAGTATATTTTTATCGCTTCATTCAAATAAATAAAAATCATATTTTTATTTCTACTTCATATATATAAAAATCAAATTTTTTATTGTTACTTCATATATATAAAAATCGAATTTTTATCGTTACTTCATATGTATAAAAATCAAATTTTTATCATTACTTCATATATATAAAAATTGAATTTTTATCGTTGCTTTGCATATACAGAAATCTAATTTTTATCCTTGCTTTACATATACAGAAATCTAATTTTTATCCTTGCTTTACATATACAAAAAATCTAAACTTTATCCTTGCTTTACATATACATAAAAAAACTGTTTTATAAACATTAAAACAGATTTTATAACTTAAAACTGATTTAATAAAATAAAATTTACCTTTTTCTATTTCTGGCCGACTAGAGGTGGAAAGGGAAGAGGCGCAAGATGCTCCAGCGGTTGGTAGGGGGTCAGTGGCGGTCCGGTGGTCCAAGAGGCGGTGTAAGGCGATGTTTGGGTGAACTCGTTCAGTTTTGGGGTTCAACGAGGAGGGCGGGGGTTTTGGATCTCGACGGTGGTGGTTCACCTAGGCGGCGGCGGAGGCGGGCGACTGCCGCGGTGGCGGAGATGAGGGGCAACGATGGGTGGCTAGGGCTAGGGGTTCAATCGTGATTTTTTCTTTTTATTTGATCAACGAATCTGAAGGAATGAGGGAGAGAAAGAAATATGGGGGCTTTATATAATTTAATTATTATTTTCATTTCATTTCATTTTCTCCAAAAAGGGTGATTTTGTATGCGAACTCCGAACAAGATTTAGCGACTGCCGCCCCTAGCTAATTACCCCCATTCCGAACATAATGGGACATCTTTCGTAACCCGATTCGGCTGTCACAATCAGTTTTTATTTAAATTAAAATATAATTCAGTATATACGTATATTTTAATTTATCGAGGCCACATACTGACTCCAAAAATTCCAGAACAATAAATCTGGCTATGTTTTGACGATACAGTCCTAACAAAACTAATTTCATCGAATTTGGAGACCTTTTGAAAAATGGCCATTTTCTGGTCGATCTAAATTAACTGAAATTGATAAAATACGTTTTCTTCTGCCACGCTCACATACTAATTCCAAAAATTATGAATTTTGGAATCTAGCAATAATTTGACATCCCGGATCCAAAAAAAGTGGTTTCATCGAAAACGGAGGTCATTTGCAAAATCGCTATTTTTAAGGGTTATATTTCCATAACGACTATTCTGAATTTTCAACTGGGCGTAACTTTTTATTCCCGCTATGAAATTTGGATTTTTCAGATCAGTTAGAAAGATATTTCCAAATAGATTCAAATATTTCTGTTTCACTAAAATCCTGTTTATTTTGAATCCTGTACATTCATTTGAAATTCGAATTCGAATTTTCAAACTATCGTGCCATTTTCAATTTCTTTTGTAATTAAAATGAATATTTATACTCTAACTTCGATTTAAATAAATATATACATTCTAATTCTATTCAAAATAAATTTCTAGTCGTTATTATTTAAAATAAATCATTTTAATATCCAAAATCCATTAAAATTGCCAAAATAAAAATTTTAAATTGGTTTTGATTTTCCGGATTGTTACAATAAGCTCAAGGGAGAGCTCAAGTAAGTATCGTAAGTGTCCTTGAGTGAACCTTGAGACAAAGGCTATAGTTTTCTTAAACATCCCATAGAGGTAAGTCTCTTGAGAGTACCTTTTACACTGATAAGCTTTTCCCAATGCAGAAAATGTAAATAGGTTTGTTATCCTATCATGCATTTGTTGTCATAATGCTATTAACTTCAACAAAGAGCGAGCAGTGAATCATGTGTATCTTATCATCTAGCACCCAACAGAATATGTTAAGTATGTGAAGAATAGTGCAACAAAACTCCGAATGCAGAAAGTTTTAGATAAGGAAAAATACCACATATCAGGTGATATCCACACCATCTACAAACTTGTTTGTAAAGCTATTTTGGAAGTTACTACATACACATTACTACCAAGTTAGGTGTTTTGCACATAAGATACACACGCATCATATCACATTTGACACACAAAATAAGTTCCCTAATAGTTAGGCCTCTTTTGATCTGAGTCAGGATGCATTTGGGCATATTCCAAAGATGCATAACCAGCCTTCATCTTCATCAATTATGTTTCTAATTCATCGATTCGACGAAGTAATTTGCCCGTTTCCTCATCTGAATCGGTAGAAGGGTCAGCTTTTAGTTGCCCTTGCAACCTGAGAATGATTTCATCCTTCTCTTTAAGTTGACCTGTTAAAAAGGATATTTGTTCGTCCTGATTTCCGATTGTCACCTTCTGAAGATAGTAACTCTTCCCATTTTGAGATAGGGGCATCTTTAAAAAGGCTTTTTGGTCTTGCAAGTGACAATTGGACTTCTCAAGGCAGAGAAGGTGAAGCTTTAGTTTCGCTTCCCTATTCGTGCAAAGGACAAAACATGGTTGTTTATAAATCGTACCTTTAGATAAATAATACTGGTCAGTCATGACTCACGTTAAAGAGTTTACAACAAATATATACACCTAGCAAAGGTTACTACAACAATATGGTAGATTAGGGTACACCACACACATATTAGGATTGATAAGCAATATTTTTAAATTTCTCTTGAAATGACTCCCTATGCATTACTCAAATAGCCTAAAGGAAATAGGTTAAAACATGAATCTATAGCATCTTTCGAAAGTATGTACTAAAACAAGACAGAGCTCTGTTATAACACGAAAACAAGAGTGGGAAGTTTAGATACAAGAAATGGTTTTATGCATCATATTAAACAAAATGCTATTTTTCATTATCTATGAATTGTTGCAGGAGGCTCACAATTCGGAGACAATAACACACGAGAGGTATATAGTACGCTCAATGTCTCAAGTTTGAAGAGTTACCATCCTTAAAGTAATTTAGCCAAATCCAAGTCAAGGGGAACATTTAAAGGACCAGCAACAACCTAGAATCATCACCCTTTCTGTCTAAATCCTTAGGAAAATCCTTGCCTTTAGGGCTATGATATGTGTCATCATCCTAATCTTAACCCGATTATATAGATTAGGGATGGCAATTGGACCCGACCTGATGGATCCGGACCCGACCCGGCGGGTCTCGGCTCTAGGCAGGTCGGGTTTTGTCAGTCTAAACTATAAATTTTAAAATTTTGGACCCGATCCGAGCTGAGATTCGGTTCTGGTCGGGTCGGGTCCGATTGAATAATAACACTAAAAACACATATTTCAATGTTTTTTTGTCGGGTCTTTCGGGTCAGTTCCCTGCAGGTCGGGTTTGATTAGGTCTTAATGATATTTTTCATCACCTAGACCCGACCCGAGACCCATCGAGTTCGATTCAGGTTTGGGTCTTTTCGGGTCGGGTCAGGTCGGTTCTCGGTTCTAATTGCCAGTCCTAATATAGATTCAGTTTCCACCATATCCGAGTCAAGGTCATCTGGAAAATCGTCAATATATAGGAAGTCTTTGGGCTTAGACTTGCCCTTCTGCGGGACCTTAACCTTTCGTATGGCTAATTCAATCCTCTTCCTGACCCAACCTCGAATAGAAGGATGGATAGAAGGAAAGTCTATCTCAGGGAACCTTTTGTAATTATCAGAAAATGCTAGAAAAAGGGCATCCTCCTAGTATTCCAATACCATTCTTGAAAATTGTTCTTTTAGGAATTGAGAGATGCTGTTCTTGGTTTCATAAATGATATGCCTAGTAACTGAAAGCTTGTGGTGAACACGGGAAAGTTGAATGTCTTTCTCCATCAGTCTCTTATTATGACTAGCTACCATTCTAGCCTTTTCATCTTCAACCTCATGCTTAAACAATTGAAGAGCCAGAACCTGATTATCTAAAAGGAACTTAGTTTTTCTCTCATTCTCCAATTCCGACCTAACCCTTTCAAGGGAAAATTTCAGTTCTGCACATTCTTTCTTATGAACCCGTGTCAAAGATTTGATTTTGTGAGATAAGACTTCCTTCCCTTCTTTAAGGGATGAAGCTTCCAAGGAAAGAGGGATAAGCTTTTCCAGAAGATAGAACTACCTCTTGGAAATCTAAAATAAAGTAAGGGTTAGAACTCGCGTAAAGGGAAAAATAGAGAACAAAAAGGTCATACCAGTAATTGTTAAACAATAAGTGATTGTGGGATGCTTCTTAACGCCTGAAGAATAGATGGAATAGAGAAGTTGGTCACTTCGTCAGAAAAAAGGGCAAACCTTACAACCTCATCAAAACTTGTAATTTATGGAGGAGCGATGGATGAACTGGCATGTCCAGAAGGAGAACCCATCATTAACTCCTACTCCATCAAATTTAAAGGTCTGGAGGTGTCTGGAACACGAATGCGATGAAGAAAGTCGATACTCGAAGTCACAGTTGAAAATGGAGTTGTGCTAGTGGTTGCTTTGACAGAGGGAATAGCAGACCCTGAATTTTTAACAACATTAAAGAGGATAAATTAAAGAATAATTAATTTAATATTCAAAATTAAGTGAAACGGGTTCTGCCATTGCGTTCTTCTCGGAATTATGCTTGAGATAGAGTCTGAGTTTGCGTAAAACGGATAACATATGAAGAAGTTATGGGCGGTTAAAGTTTTACGATGAAAGCAGAACACACTGGCGCACTTGACAAGTGCACCAATGTATTTTTGCACTGGCGCACCTCCCAAGTGCGCTCAGAACATTTTCTTGGTGTTCGGGCCTTTTTCAAGTGAGTGATGACCCATGACTTGACCCAATTCCATTAGGGCTGAGGTGGCATCCAAATTCTGTAATCCAGCAGCTATAAATATATCTCATATCCTTTGTTTTCTTCACAAAGAAACAATGGTTGCCGGACTCTGCTGGATTTTGAACTGAATTAGGATCTCTCATCTTCTTCTAAAGCATATCCAACTCTGAGATTCAAACATAGACTCAGCACCTTTTCTATCATCTTAGCAATCCAATCACAGTGAGTTTCTAGTCACTTTTAGGTTTAAATAAATAACAGTAAATTGTGAAAGACTATGAATTGGACATGTTGTAAAGTATGAATCTATGCTAGTATTAAATCTTATACTATATAGATCATGATAGATCTAATTCTCTAGATCTGATGCAATTGTGGCTATACTATGATGTTGCCTTTATGGATCTTGATTTGTAACTATGTTGTGGTAAATGTAAATATATTAATCTTGACAGTTGCAACATTGCTCAGATCTAATTTTGTATGTAAATCAACTTTCATGTTGCGATCAACTTAGATATGTTGTAAGTTGGATGTATTTAGATCTAAACATGTTATTATCATGTTTTATGGTAGATCCACTTTATGATCATGTTTTATGCTAGATCCACTTTATGATCACGTTTTATGCTAGATCTATTTTATGATCATATCTTATGCTATGATAGATCTATCTCTCGAGATCCAATTCAATTGTGATTGTCCTAGTATGTTGTTTTTTTTGTTTCATTTGGATAGATCAAATCATTTATGTGAACCATGAACATATGCCACCTTGAATTGATTAGGATTGGGTCCGCACCTTTATCTTAATTCTAACCTCTATGATGTGGATTTGGGTAGATCTCTTTATAAACCTGTAGATCTAAACCTTTATTTATGATTAGATCTAATTTAATCTATTAGATCTAGAGCATGTGGACATTTTATGTAGATCAAAAGCAATATTTATGTTAGATCCGGTTATGATGATGATTACATGTTCATGACAATACGTATGTTCACCTTGATACGATGTTAATTACATGTCCATTCACTTTGTTATCATACTAGTATTTTTATGCCAATATATGTTGAAACTATCACCTCTATCATATTCCCTTTTTCATTGTTATGGCTAAACTACTCATTAGCCTAGATGCCGCCAAAATACGTGCGAATATGTTAGTGAAGGAAACGAGGGAAAAGGGATTTATAATTGGCATGTAATCTTTAAATGAATTGATATGTAATTCAAATTATTGGGTAAAATAGTTATTGACATCTATAAAAGGAAAGGATGAATTAATTGGTAAATTAATTAAAAATGGCATAATATGAATATGAACATTTATGGACATGTAATTCAAAATATTGGGCAAAATATGCATTGACACCCAAAAAGGGAAAAGTTTAATTAATTGATTAATTAATTAAAAATGGAATGTTTAGTAATTACAATTAGGAATTGTAATTGTACTTATGACACGAGGTTAGGTTACATTAGTGGTGGAAGTTTGCCTGGACCCGACCGGCATATCCAATAGCCATTAATGCTGAACCTAATGTGGGAGGTCTATGTATGCGAATACGAATCAGGCTAAGACACGAGGTTAGGCCCAACTGTGGAATAAGACTTCCCGGACCCGATAGGCATATCCAGCATCCACATGTTGTAGGCCTAATGTGGGAGGTCTAGCCCATTATAAACCATAAATGGACATGGTAATGAATCATACTACTTAACCTAATCTAATCCATAAGGGATTGTATGAATATGAACTAAAGATATGGTTAAGTAAAACATGCTTGGATCAGTGGGAGGGTTAAGTACATCTTGGGTAGGTGGGTAATATTAATATATATAGGCCCACAAACTTAACCGTTATACAAACATGCTTGAATCAGTAGGAGGGTTAAGTACATCTTGGGTTGGTTGGTAATATTTGTATATATAGGCCTACAAACTTAACCTGTCGGGGTTATGTAATTAAAGACATTGTTAGGTAAACATAACCAGTGGAAAACCTAGTAGTGGGGATGCAAGACAAAGGGGAGAGCTTGCATCATCTTGTGTGGGACCCATTTCAGTCAGTAACCCTTAAAAAGGTATCAAATGGGTACTCTAAACTAGGTCGGAGTGGGGCACACTTACTGAGCTGATTGTAAGAGATCCAAACGTAGAGGCGGTGTTGACGGCGCATTCCAACAGGGTCATGTGCGTGCATGACTCCGCCTGTTGGGGAAGATAAGACACTATGACATCAGTAGATATGGTTGTGCACATCCGGAAAATGAAGGGTTGTCACTTTAGGGAGTGATACACCCGACTGTGGGGCCAGCACAGGGTATCTACGGAATAGGTAGCCAATCGATTGGGGATAATAAATAGGATACATCTAGTCCTATCTGTTTCTATGGGTACCTATGTTTCTGCCTGAGATAACACCCGTTATTTATGTTCAGGTACTAGTTTTGTTTGGGTTAAAACCCGTTACTAGAGTACATCTAAAACTACCATTATGTTTCTATTGGGATCGTCCTGTTTTTGTTAAGCAATTGGGGAATATGTAATCCTATTACATATCTGTTATACTAGTATTGGTGCAGAGCAAGGAAAGTATTAAGAAGCGCTATCTACTCTATCCTGTTGTCCTGTTTACCTTGTTATGCCTGCCATTTATGTATTGATCTCTCTTATCCACTTTGTATGCCTATCATGTTACTTCTATTTATTTACTGGCTAAAAGTAACTAGACTCGCCAGACTTTAATTCTGACCCTTTTTGTTTCTCCTTCTTTCTTCTGTCCCCCCCTCGTTCTCAAGGAGGAAACACACAGGCTTAATCATGATTCTGCTTATTTTATTGGAGCTGCTTATATGTATGGATCAAGCTCCTATCCTTGTTGCTATGGCCATATTTTGTTCTTAGGGAATTTTCTTTCTTTTGTGTACTCTGATATTTCTGAAGTACAAGACAGTGGTTTTTATGTTGTAATGGGTTTTTATATTTCATACAAATGATGCTTTGGACCACGGTATTTTGTTGACTAATAAAGTTGTTTATTTCCTTTGCAAAAAAATTTATATCTGTCTTGTAGTATTCTGTGTCTGTTTACCTAAATGCTTCACGAAACTTAATGCATTCCCTTTGTGAGTGACGTTAACGGACGTAGGGTGTCACACTTGGTATCAGAGCTGAAGGTTACTAGATTAGATAAACATTTTCGAAAATTATTTTTCGAAAAGGTTCTAAAAGAAAGTATTTTCGAAAAGAAAAAGTGTGTTTTGAAAATATTCCCCCAAGAAGCCATATGTAATATCCTTCGGTCCTTTATCTAAATTTCTTCCTTTTTCCTTTTTTTTAGCATGTCTGGGGAACAAAACATTCCTAATATCCCAGAGGGTGTCACAATACCCGGATGGTTCCTTAGGTATTTGGACGCCACAAAGCCTGCCGAAGGCCCAGGAGACATTCCTCACCCAGCTGCGCCAACCATTCCTCCTCCTTCCCCTCCAAGTGCAGATAACATCGCCAAGATCTGCAAAGACTTTCGTGCTATGGGAGGGAAGCCATTCCATAGGAATGAGACATTCGTTGAAGCTCAAAATTGGCTTAAGGAGACCGAGGACTTGTTCGTAATCTTTGAAGTAGAGGATAAGAGGAAGAATCAGTTAGCTGCTTGCCTATTAAAGGATGAAGCCTCATTTTGGTGGGAAGTTACCCATGCTAGACGTCCGGTGGAAACTTAGGAAGATTTTAGGCAAAGATTTCAAATGAAATTTCTTTCCCAAGCCAAGAAAAGCATGCAGATGGAAAGGTTCTTATCACTCAAACAAGGAAACTTGACGGTGAAAGAATATGTGAACAAATTCAATCAGCTAGCAAGGTTCGGGTTAGAATTGGTGGATAGGCCGCACAAAAAGGCTTTGCGGTTTGCTAAAGGGATGAGTGAACCCCTTTATGGTTTGGCCATGTCCCATATCCCAATGGGAGCCACTTTTGAAAAACTTGTTGATATGGCCCTAATGCATGAGGAAGACAAGGGAGAAAAGAAGGAAGTAAAGACCGAGGAAGCAACGCAAAATGAGAAGGTGTGGCCCAAGAACGGACAATAGCAGAAGAAAGGCGAAAAGAATGACAGGGTTAAAGATAAGAGGAAGTGCCATAATTATGGGCGAGAGGGTCACTTAGCCAAGGACTGCAGGAAAAGTAAGAATGCTTGCTTCGCTTGTGGAGAGGTCGGGCATCTTATTAAGGATTGCCCAAAGAAATAGGGACAAGGTCAAAGGGCAGGAACTTCTGGAGGGCAGGTGCATGCTCTCGCGATCAGTGCTCCTGAAAAAGGAAGAAAAATTTCCATAGAAAGTTTAGTTTCTCTTTCAAATCATCCAATTAGGACACATTTTAATTCTGGCGCTTCACAATCATTTATATCTAGTTCTGTTGTTGAATCTCTGCACTTAGTTACTAGTATGGTAATGGATCCCGTAGTTGTCTCAAACCCCACTGGTGACTCGGCTCATTTATCTATGATTTGTAGGGGTTTGAGAATATCTGTGTTAGGCATCAAATTTGAATGCAACGCATATGTACTCGGGTTTATGGGCTATGGGTTGATTCTAGGGATAGGCTGGTTTACCACATATGGTGCCATTCTGGGTGGTAAGAGGAGGTCCGTTAAGCACCCTCAAAATTTCTTGTGACCCACAAGGGTCTGTCATGCTTAGTTTCCTAGAGTCTTTTGAGGCGTTTATCGATGATCTGCGATCGGCACCAGTAGTCCGTGAGTATCCTGATGTCTTAGACGAGGTTTGGGGATTACCCCCGAGGCGCGAGATTGATTTCCGTATATACCTGGTGGACAATGCAAAGCCAATTGCATTACCTGTGCGCCATATGGCTCCTAAAAGAAAAGAGGGAACTTGATAATCTAGTGGCTGGGCTACTTGAGAAGAGGTTTGATAGGTGAATCATATCAGGATAGGAAACCTATTGAAGACAGTCCTTGAGGAAGCCCATCATTTCAAGATGACTATTCATCCAAGTGGCGATAAAATGTATAGAGTTCGAGGTAGTGGGTCCAAACTTGCGAAAGGAAGTGAAAATAAAGAAGGAAGCAATGATTGGATGAGTTCCGACTTGCATACTTGGATCGGAGGTTAAGAAGCTACGCAAACGAGAAGTCAAGTTGGTGAAGGTCCAGTGGGGAGAAAATAAAGAAAATGCAACTTGGGAGACCGAAGACAAGATTTTTACGCTTCGTACCCTTTCCTTTTCAAGGGAATGTTCTTAACTTCTCTTCCAAAAGCTTTTATTCGCATTTGCTTCTATCATCTAAGTATATCCTATCAATCGAATCTTCGACCTTTAAATAGGAAATCCTATGATTGTAAACACGTGTTTGAGACATGTTATGTTTGATGGATTCAAGTGTTTGCTAGTGGTTGCCTATGGACGCATATACACACACATTAGGCACTAGATCGACTCAATCACTCTCATACTACATATGGATGTGTGTGCATTTTCTTTTCTTTTATGGATGGAAATGGATGAACTAGCATATGGATGTTGCATTTGGACGAATGAATGTGCACGCATGTAGAGCTTATATGTTATAATAGGCTTATTTGTATACATATTGGATTCGTGGCACTAATCATACATCGCATTATGGAGGTCAACTGAATCAGTAGACCGCCTGATCTTCGCATTAGTATTGGGACATATACAGACACCTTTGCATATATTCATATAAGTATTAGAATTTTTAAGGACTATGGATGCCTATGATTGATAGATGAGTAGATGGATGGTAGAATATGCATTCTTCTCAACTTGGAGATTTTGGGGATGAAATCCTTTGAGTAGGGGAGAATGTAACACCCCGAATTTTTAACAACATTAAAGAGGATAAATTAAAGAATAATTAATTTAATATTCAGAATTAAGTGAAATGGGTTCCGCCATTGCATTCATCTCGGAATTCTTCTTGAGATAGAGTCCGAGTTTGCATAAAACAGATAACATATGAAGAAGTTATGGACGGTTAAAGTTTTACGATGAAAGCAGAATGCACTGGCGCACTGGACAGTGCGCTAATGTATTTTTGCACTGGCGCGCCTGCCAAGTGCGCCGACGCACCTACCAAGTGCACTCAGAACAGTTTATGGGTGTTCGGGCCTTTTTCGAGTGAGTGACGACTCGTGACCTGACCCAATTGCATTAGGGCTGAGGTGGCATCCAAACTCTGTAACCCAGTAGCTATAAATATATCTCATATCTTTTGTTTTCTACACAAAGAAACAATGGTGGCCGGACTCTGCTGGATTTTGAACTGAATTAGGATCTCTCATCTTCTTGTAAAGCATATCCAATTCTGAGATTCAAACATAGACTCAACACCTTTTCTATCATCTTAGCAATCCAATCACAGTGAGTTTCCAGTCACTTTTAGGTTTAATTAAATAACAGTAAATTGTGAAAGACTATGAATTGGATATGTTGTAAAGTATGAATCTGTGCCAGTATTAAATCTTATACTATGTAGATCATGATAGATCTAATTCTCTAGATCTGATGCAATTGTGGCTATACTATTTAAACAAGCATGTCAAGTGGATTATAATAGCACAATAACCAATGTTGCCGAAGATATGTATATAACGTGTCTATACCTATAGCCAATCACAACTATGAGAACGAAAATACTCAATCAAGTAGTAGCAGGAAGATTAGTAGCAAGGTCTAGTACAAGTGGATGACAAAGTACACGGCACGAAGGCCACTACTGCAGCACAACAAAGATAAATGCAATTCATAAATACCATATACATCAACACTCATGGTAGATCACTGAGTCTGAACTGGTAATTATCTAAGTTTATGTGCAGACTGAGGTGAAGTGGTGCTAATGTTATCAACGAGGCATTTACATAGTTTGTTTATTACATGGTATTAAGCTGAGCCTGAGTCATAGCATTTGAGAGTGTTGATTATTTGGGATAAGACTTAATTGAAATGTAAATTCTATTTTGAAACATATGAATGTATTTTATCATTCCGCTATAACAAAAAATATTGTTTTGTAAAACTCTGATATTGGTATAAAATATATTTCGTTGTAAATAGTGTGTACTATGGTAATGTGTAAAATTCCAATTTTAAACCCCGCAAGCCAATAATAATCCGTCGTCCCGAACGCTTCGAGTTGGTTTAATCACTAACTTGGGGCGGTCAAATGACGGGCTGTTACATTTGGACTTATGTACTAAATAGATTCCAAAAATAAAACATACATCATCTCCTTTGCATATTAGTACATCCAACAAACACAAAATTTTCTAATCTATAATTCCACCAAGATACTGGTAAGATAAATTAAGCTGTTTGCGCGAATTTTTATTACGTAGGTTCATTATTTTAGAAACTAGCTTTTTGAATAATTTTAGTTGTTTGGCAAAAATAGTATATAGATGAAATACACTTAATTTTAGTTAGATTATTTGATAAGTTCAAATTATGTCAGATATGAAGTGATCCATATGGAAAAAAAATCATTTTTAGTTTTAACAAGAGATTTTATAATAAAATGATTTAGTTTATATATGAATATTTATGTTTTAAATGATTAAATATCTTTTTGAAAGTTTCATGAATATTATTATTATGATTTTTGAATTGTTTTACTTTTAAGATTGTTTGGGAATTTGAATATGTTCTCCATTGTATAATTTCTTTTATTTTTATACTATTTCATTTATCTTCGTATTCTTTTATATGAATTTTGAGGCTATAAATGATTCACTATTGACATTGGTTTGGTTTATAATTTAATATGATAAAGGTGAAGTGATATTTGGCATACATATATGTTATACTAGTATTGGTGCAGAGCAAGGAAAGTATTAAGAAGCGCTATGTACTCTATCCTGTTGTCCTGTTTACCTTGTTATGCCTGCCATTTATGTATTGACCTCTCTTATCCACTTTGTATGCCTATCATGTTACTTTTATTTATTTACTGGCTAAAAGTAACTAGACTCGCCAGACTTTATGTCTGACCCTTTTTGTTTTCCCTTCTTTCTTTTGTCCCCCCCCCAAGGTTCTCAGGGAGGAAACACACAGGCTTGATCATGATTCTGCTTATTTTATTGGAGCTGCTATATGTATGGATCAAGCTCCTATCCTTGTTGCTATGGCCATATTTTGTTCTTGGGGAATTTTCTTTCTTTTGTGTACTCTGATATTTCTGAAGTACAAGACAGTGGTTTTTATGTTGTAATGGGTTTTTATATTTCAGACAAATGATTCTTTGGACCATGGTATTTTGATGATTAATAGAGTTGT
This sequence comes from Allium sativum, assembly GCA_030737875.1. Lineage (NCBI taxonomy): Eukaryota > Viridiplantae > Streptophyta > Magnoliopsida > Asparagales > Amaryllidaceae > Allium > Allium sativum. The sequence continues at coordinate 844,931,579 of CM060926.1, forward strand.
TTATTTCCTCTACAAAAAAAATTTATATCTGTCTTGTAATATTTTGTGTCTGTTTACCTAAACGCTTCACGAAACTTAATGCATTCCCTTTGCGAGTGACATTAATGGACATGGGGTGTCACAAACATGAGTATGAAACTTGTCAAGGTCAACAAAACTAGTTTCATGGAAAGTAGAAGGAGTTGAGAACTCCCCTTTATGACTCTTAGAAATTGGTTCCTCGGTCGTAGAAACAAACCTTCTCTTAGCTGCGATATCAGATTTAGACAGGGCCTCTAAAGCAGGCCCCCGTTAAAAGCTTGGGAAGCTGGATAAAGCAACCATGGATTAATGTATATTAAATACAAATAGGATTTTGGAATTATATTCAAAGATAGAAATTACCTAAAGTTCCAAGGGATAAAGGGGACAACTTTGTAAATATGTCAGAACCCGGAAAAAGATATGTAGATAAGGGAAAGTGCAAAGGAAGCCTTTCCAGGATCCTTTGTCCAGAAGGAGGAAACCTATACGTCTGGAGGTTTTCAAAGTCAATAGGAGGGATCGCCTTCCCAATTTCTCAAAAGCCTTAAACATATTGCTGACAATTCAAATCTCCTCACTACTTAAGTCTTCTCTCGTGGGAACAGGGGCTGAGGAAAGACCAAGGATTAAGGCAAGACTTAAGAAAGAAGGTGACAAGAATTAAGAAAGGCAATTTACGTAGAGTCCAAAAATGCCCGCTATGCCCGAGGGACATCTAATGAAAAAGAAATGTGTATCCCAATCTATAAGTTGGGTTAGAGTATCACTAATTACCTTCTTGGAGAGGTTGGCCTGGAAGATAGGTAGATTAGACCTTTCGACCATAGACAGTTGCAGTAAAAAAGTATAGGAGCCGAGGACTAAGGGAAGGTTGTCCTGACTCCAATGCTAGAATTTCATGGCACAACAGGCAAGTATATGTATTTGGAGTCAGTTGGATAGGAGCCAGCTTTAGATATTGTAGGAATTTCACAATGAAGTTTGGAAACGGAAAAAAGCCACCATGCCAAATATGGATGACATAATAAGCTAAGAATCCATCCGGAGGATTCTGAATAATATCCCTCCCAGAAGTAGGAATAGAATCAATTTTAGTCATACCAAAGCTATCAAGGATAGCCCTTAGCTCATCCTGAGAACGAACACGGGAATACTGTGAAAAGCTCTCCATTTGGGAATCACAAAGAAGGTTTCTTAAGCTCAATACAGCCATGTGACGTTATTCCACTACAGATGTGTTAGTATTCATTCTGCAAAACCAATATTGTTGTATAACACAAATCCTCGATTTCCTCTTTTTAAATGTCAAAAAAATATCGTAAGTTTAGAAAGTTAATATCTTTGTTATAGATCATGTGTAATTACATTTCATGCATGCATACCAATAGTATTGTCCAAAATTTAGCTTTAATTATGCCAATTGCCTCATGATCAAAAACAATACTAGAGACACAAGAATCAGAAGTAGCATACCAACAGGATTAGATTTAGCATATTCATACATTAAAAGTTTCGATAATACCCAGTTCTAAGTCTTAAACAGACCTCAGTGTCAATGATACGGGAACCAAAACCAAAAGGAATCGATAGTGTCAACATTGAGCCTACCGGCACAAAAAAGGGTTTTCAGTTTCATCCTCATAGTAGAGATCAAATGTATGCATGAAGCTTTTTATATATGATAAGGGGTTATAGGCCATTTTCACACAATTCACCATATTTGATCAATTCAGCTTTCCTTTATAGATCAAGTTATTACTGTAAAGCTAAGAACTTATGGGATCTGGTCAAAATTCACAAATTAAGCAAAAGAGATTCCCTTCTAGTTTCTTAAATATAAAAATCCAGTTAGAAATACATATAGAAATGTTAAATTTACAACTCTGATAAGCACATACGATCCTTGGAGAATGATTATCTTGTTTAAGCAGTGAATTTGCAGGAGAAAAGATAGTGAATACAAAAAACGGATTTTATGTTAAAAGTTCCTTCAATCTCAGCCGTACAGACAAGTATGAATTAACAAATTAGATTGAAGGATACCAAAAGGCGGGAAGTCGAAATGCCCAGGGAAGTCAAAGTTTGATTTGAAAAGTCAAAAGTACCCCTTCACTAGGTGGCAAATGTTACTATAAAAATTAACACCGAAACATGCGGGTGGGTGCTGGACCGCCATAAGCATAGAAGAGCAATCCATAAGCAAAAACCCGACATAGGAAAAGTACGAAAGCATAAGGGAAGTCTTCAGAACAACAGGCAACCAACACCTTCGTCAAAGGATGGGGCTTGAATTTGATGAAAAGAAAGAATACAGGTAGGGTAATTCCTGCACGAATAATAGTAAACATAAGCACAAATACGGAGGGGAACCACCCAAAACAGGAAGTAGATGAGGACAAAAGCCTATAACATGTAACCAAAGAAATGAAAGGGATATCAACATTAACTTGCTTAGTGCTGATACAGAAGGAGATGAAAGCTTCAAAGGGGAACCTTCCGAAAGCCTGTTACCGAAACCCAAGCTCAATGATCACCAAGAAACAACTCAGAACGCCAATAAATAATATGCTTGAAGCATCCTACCAGAAGGCCGAGACCCGCTTCAAGAATCTACAGGAAGCAAATCATAGCTTCTAGGAAGAAGGGCTATCCACACTAGTTTGCTTGGTATCGATACTGAAAGGCGTAACACCTTCTGAAACGTAAATACCCAAAGCCCGAAGGCAAACATCATAAAGACAAGGCAAGACCGGAAGCTTATGAATGAAAGCCGAAAGCCTATCCCAAAGCTATATGTACCAATTGGCTTGGTATCGATACTACAGGGAGAAACGAAATCAAAGAAAAGCCTCAAGGACCGAGACCATTCTCCTGAGAGCTGAAACTGACACTCTAAAAGCAATATCACAACCTTCGGCAAGGCCAAAAGAGCGGCTGAGAGCCAAGGCAACCAGAACAGGAAGGAAAAGCGGTCGACAGAGGCTTCTGCAGGCCCAATCACAAAAGGGGTCCCGATTTGTCTATAAATAAGACCCTAGGGGTATCATTTTGGGTGCTGAATTCTCATTTCTCGATCCTGTACTCTCTTTTTTGAGAGTAAACCCTAATTTCTAAATCGATTTAGGTATTTCCATTGTGAACACGCATGTACTTCGAATTAATGAGCAATAAAGAGTGGATCAACACTTTGCATATTTCCTATGTATTTCCTTAGTTGTTCCTTTACGAAGTACATTATGCTTTCTACATGATGAAGGTTTCTTATGCAAGTTAAAACCCTTCCTCAAGGTCTTTGTAAAACCCCTTCTTATAAGCCATTTAGCTTTCATCTTGTGTTGAGCTAAGTGAACCCTTATCCCTAGGTAACTGTTGGTTATTAAGTCGCGTTAGCGTGATGCTCACCCCTTAGTGAGAAGAGTAACTAATCTTTTAGCCTTTAGACCTTGATATCTAAGAAACAGTGAACTAGCTCAAGCTTGTAGGAACTGAATAATCCCTTTTTTCCCCTTAGATTCACTTCCGTAAACCTATCTCCTGTGTTGACGAAAAATATCGTTAATAGGCAGATTGGAATTTTTGAAAGAAAAAATTGGTCTGTCGGAATTCGGGTTGTTACATAATAGAGAGGGAACAAAGAGAAAATATATCAATTCAATTAGTAAGCAGTATATGATGTTTGCTTGGTCGAAGTTGCAAGACATCAAAAAATGTGTTAAGTTAAAAAGGAATGCAGGAGACTGCAAGAAAAACTATTTTCATGCTATGCTAGTGTATTATATAGATGCATATTAATATACGGTTTCTTTTTTAATGCAAAATATATCATTAAATAGCTTAACGTGTCGATAATCATTTACAAAAATGAATAATCATAAAAGATCGATCTACTTATTAACTCTCTATGAAACAAATCATGAAGTTGAAGCGAAAAATGGGTAGGCTTCTTTTATAAGGAGTTAGTGTTTTGATCATGTAGATTCTTAATTAAGAGTTACCCATTTTAAATTTATGATTTGCTTCCATGCTCTTTTAGTCCCAAAATTTTAATTTTATGTGTGATTTTTTGGGATTTTCACCATTAATTTTTGACTTTTATGTATAATATATATATATATATATCTTACTATAGAAAGACAATTCTGGAAAATTAAAAACCATCGTATGAATTTGTTAAATATGTAATTTTGAATTTGGAAATTATGGTGATTCCTTTGCATAATGACCGAGAATCAAGAAGGAAGTTGATGTATATCTTAATTTAATTAAAATGTTGAAATGTCTTTCTTACCGCTGTTATTTGGCTATCATTTCATTACAATTACAACAATTTACATCAGAGTATAGATATTAGATACACAATGGAAAAATATCATAGAATAATAAATTACAAAACCGCGGAAACATAAATACATAAGTACAAATAGCATAAGACTACAAAATAATCCAAAGTATAGCTCTAGCCATAATCCAAGATCCCGTGTAAAGAAAATCTACAAAACCGAAACTACTGGATGCCCGTTTAGAAAATATAGGGTCCTAGAGTTTAGGTGAAAAACAATAAACTCCAAGTTAGTCATGGAACTGGTATGAGAACCAAAACAGTTGTTAACTTTGTTTTAAATTTGGGTAAATCATGGGACCGTGCCGCATAAGACGGAACGGGTTTCTCCACATGAATACCAATAAATTATACTCACAATGTTTTTTGAAAAATGAAGCTATTATAATACTCAAGTCCCATCACACAATGAAAGAGCAAGTCGAAGGATAGAGTTTTACCTTATAATAGCCAAACATGCTTGATATGCGAAATTTTTATTTTATTATTACAAGTGTATAGTGTGGAAATCAATTTCAAAAATAAATATATCAATTTTAGACGGCATAATATCCCTACCTATTATGTTGCAATATAGGTTTACAAATGAAAACGCAAGGTTTGTATTGGAAGTTGAGTTTCCATCATGAGCCGAGGCAAAGGATTTACCTCATCTGATGTTCAGAACATCTCTAGCAAAATGTCCTATGGAAAGCACTGTCCCTTTGGAGTGGTAGCATCAGTCAGCATATTCTCGCTGATTAGTCAGTGTCTGAGCAATACATTTCCGGGTCCTATCAGACCACTTGGTCAGTATGTCGACCATCCTGGCCTTGTATTGCCACATCTGAGGCACCTCAAATCCAACATCCCATAAGTAAAATGCCTTAGCTCTATGCCATGACATCAATTCTAGCTAGAAAGAAAGGCATGTCTTCCCAGCAGCCCTTCATCCTATTTTTGGCTCATACTGGGTTATGAAGCTCGCGAATTAACATCATAACACAAAGCTATGCTACATTAGCCATGCTTCGATCATCATCCATAAAGCTTTAATTTTCAACAAAAGCTTTGATCCATGCATCACAACATGCCACATTGCCAATTCATACCATACAACTGATGTCCACCAGTATATAAGCTATGAGCTCATACGTCTCAGATAAGGGTGTTAAGCTAAGAAAATAAATTCTCTGCCACCAAACAGATATATATTTAGTAGAGGTCAATAATACAGAATAAAATACAATGTCAGACATATAATCCATTTGCAAGTCTGTTCTGGGTCTAAACAAAACCAGAGGCACCTTATTTCTCGTCCCATATATCCAATGCATGAGAGAGGCCCTTTCATATCCAGTCGATCTCCAAGTACGTGTGGATGACCACCACTTATTACCTCGTCTTACATGCACAACCCAATTGAGATATCAGTAATAGCACAAATGATGTGAAGATCTCCAGTCTTCAACCACCGTCTTCCATATCTTCGACTTTTCATCGTCTTATCAGTTATTCAGAATGGGTTTAACCCGGTCTTTCCAATTAATTCGCGCATCATTAAAATAAAATGATATATAAACATGTCATACAACTCAGGCTAATCCAGAATATTTTTAAAGTGCGAATTAACCCTATAAATCTTATAAAAGATTTACGTTATTTAAACTTATCGTTTAAATCCTTTTTAAGATATCATTTCAAAAGATTTTATAATATCTTTTCACACTTTAAGGTTATAAACCTTATCGGGATAATTGGATCTTACACGAATGATAATATTTTGTATCGGATAATAGAAAACTAATACGAAAGCCTCCTGCTCGTCGTCGCTCAGCAGCATCGTCCTCATCAAGATATCACTATCACCTGCTACTCGGTCTACCCATCCAAAATCGGATGAACAGCCCATGGTAATAAGAGGAAACATAAAACCTTGAGTCAGATAACAGTCTTAATGAACGATAAAACAACCAATTAACATAATCTATAAAGTATACAAGAATAGGTAGAATAATCAACTAATCTACCATAATCAACAGAGAAGAAACCCAACCCATCTCCTCTACATCCGACAGTGATAGCCTTTACAAACAACCAGATATAAGTAACAAACATCACAACTGGTTATCCAGTGTAGACCATTCTAATCGATGTCAACATCTCCCAAGCACAAGCCCCGAGGGCCTTAACCAACATAAGCCAAGCACCCAAGAGATATCTCCTTCGATGTCGAACAATCTACGCAAGATGATACAAGCAAACCAATTAACATCCATGACTTTTCTCTCTAACCGCCAAATATGCTTTGAAACCATCGTTAGTCGTATGACTGGCTCAACATCATGTCGTCCTTCAAGGGCTAATGGTGAAGCCATGTTCTAATAAACTCCATACGCCTTTCCACGACACATATGTTTGTCTTACTCAAAGAAAAACAACTAGGTCTTTCTGCGATACCCAAGATACTCGACCAGCTAACATCTAGTCTTTTGGGCGTCCCCATTATACCCTTTCTTTGAGCCCACTAGAACCTACAACAACAATAATTCCTCGGCCTTCAATATCTCTAGCCGCCATCATCGACAACCATTCATAAGCTCAAATCATCTTGAGCAGCCATTATCCATGAGCTTAAATCACCTTGAGTTGTCTTCACATCCATTCCATGTCCTCGATCAATGAACAACTCACAACACTTTGAACATCCCTCCTTCAATTCACTTCGAAGACACAATCACCATCGAGCCAAAGACATACGTCATTTGGTCAATATTCTATTCATAGCATTTCAGCCCGACCCATCAGGTCACAAATGACCCAATCTGTGACGAAAAGGAATTTCGCTCGATCCGAATCAGTCGCTAAACCGATCTAGACCGTTCGAAACGCCTGATTGTTTTGAGAACACGACAAAATAGAATGCAGACGGAAGAACATTTCATTGTATATTACAACAATTCATCAGAATACAAGAATATACAGAGTATAAACAAATAAACATTACACATTCGATAAATATCAGAGATTACAATACATTACATAGCAGCGGAAAATAATACAATACACAACAGAAAGGGATATACGGATACAAAGCTTTCCGGATATCATTCCAGTTGTAAACCAGGATCCTGTGAATGTAAATCTGCAAAACCAAAACTACTAGCTGCCCGTGTCAAAATAGGGCACCCAGAGTTTAGGTTAAAACAATAAACTCCAGGTCAGCCATGGGACTGGTGTGGGAACTAAAACAGTTATTTAAAACTTTACTTTAAATCAGATATATCGAGGGACCACGCCGTATAACACGAAACGGGTTTCCTCCCAAGAATACCAGTGCATATAACAAAACAGCGCAATGCTTTTAGGAAAAATGAAGCTATTATAAGACCCAGGTCCTATCACACAATGCAACGCAAGCCGGGGGATAGGGTTTTCCCTTATAATAGCCAAACATGCTTAGTACGTTTAAAACAAATCATTTGATACTATTATAAGTGTATAGTGTCAAAACAACTTCAAATCATAAGTATCAATCATAGACGGCATGGGTACCATATATCATGTCGCCATACTAGTTCTACAATTAAAACCGCAAATGTCACGTATTTGGAAATTGGATTTCTGTCATGAACCAAGGCAAAAGATAGTCCTTACCGAATTCGAGACTGCCTAGCCCATGTCTCAGGATCAGAACGCATCGACCCTTGGATCGTCAGGGCCGGTCCACCGATGTGGATTAAAATGCCTGAACACTACATTTCCCCGCCCTTTGGGGCGTAAGCGAGCCAATGAATGACTCCATCGGACCCGGATCGTCCGATCTAACCGAGGCGCCTCGCAACAGCAACAACCACACAGGTGAAAAGTATATAAATGTCAGGGCTGGTAGGTCACGGACACCACCCTAGCTAGGAAGAAACGCATGCCCTCCCTGATGTCCTTCTCCCGTTTCTGGTTCATACCGGGGTGTGAGGCTCGCGATTTCACGTTATACACAAAGCCACGCCATACAGGCGGTGCTTTGATCATCACCACAAGACTTTGCTTTTCAACAGAAGCCCTGATCGTTGCATCTTAGCATGCCACACAGACAATTCACGCCGTGCAACTGATGGCTATCAATCACACAGAATGAATTCCAATGTCAGACACACATTCCATTTGCAAGTCCGTTCTGGGTCTGAACGAAACCGAAGGCACTATATACCTCGCAAACCCATCGATCACCACGTACGTCTGGACGATCACCACTCATCATCCATATTTCGGGATGCCTCCCAATCAGGACCTCGGTTACCATCCAAACGAGGTGAAGATCTCCGGTCTTCGACCACCGTCTTCATCTTCGATTTCTTATCGTCGATTCAGTTGTTCAGAATGGAATAAACCCGGTCTTTCTGAGCAACTCGCGTATATAATAAACAAGTGCTACACAAACACAACATACGCCTCATTCCAATTCATCAGTCACTAACCGTAAATTAACAAGAGAATAATTCCCCAAATATTAACCCCGAAGGCCGAAACCAACATCAAATCAATATCCAGAAAACCATTCTGCTTGGCTAACCGACAATTAGTTTCTAAATTTCACATTCATAGGGAAAGGTTCCCATTAATTTTATCAAAGATAAATTCCTTGAATTTATTCTTTAATCTTCTTTTGAATTTCGATTCAACTAGTAGGGATTAACGAACCTTACCGAAGTAATCATTTGTTTTAATTTCCCAATCCCAACCTATTCATCCCATGAAGTAAAACTGGTAATACTTCATATCTAACACCACGGTGTTATCAGTAAATTCAATTACCATTTTCACGTTCAAATCTAATTAAAGATTTAACTACCACCTGGAGTAAAACTGGTGATACTCCATTTTCGATCTTTTCAATCTAGTTAAAGATTCATTAAAACTCCACTTAGTTTTAATCTTTGACTGGGTTAAAGAATCCGTGTCATTTAAAACACGGTTCACGATAAACCCCAAAATCACATCACAATTCAATCAGTCCCTAACCGTGAATTAGCAAGTGAGCAATTCCCTAAATATTAACCCCGAAGGCCAAAACCAACATCAGATCAATACCCAAGAAACCATTCAACTTAACTAATCTCCAGTTAGTTTCTGATTTTCTTAACTTCGTTGGGTCTAAGAACAGTATTATTGAAGATACCATTCACGACGACCCAAAATCACATTCTATTAATTATCAGGTTAAAGAACGAGTGTTATTTAAAACACCGTTCACGATAAACCTAAGAATCAATTCGAATTCAGTTCCAAATAAATATTAATTAATTGGTATACTTCAGTAAATCTAAATAAAAAATTTAATCTTTTTCTCAACTGGGTTCAAGAACAGGGTTAATGAAGACACCATTCACGACAAACCCAAATCACATTTGATATTAAATACAAGGCTCTGAATAGAAAATATATCGGCTTATTTTCAATATCAAATTCTACGACCAACAAATATCGTATTGAAAATATCGATATAAATATAACTTTCAAATTCCCATAACAATATCTGTATCATCACGAAATCCAACATCGAAATATTCCGAAGACAATTTCGATTCAGATCCATTCCAATATAATTATTGGAAATTTTGGTTATTTTCAAAACCATTTCAAATTCAATTTATTTATTTAGAAATAAATAGAATTATAATTCTAGTTCAAAACTAGTTCATTTCGATAAAAATCTATTTTTATCTTTTCAAATATGGAGTTTTTCATCCCAAATCTTCACAAATCATTTCTTATGATTTTACACAAATTATTACTATTTTTAATAATTTTATCAAGGCCCGTACAGTCGATTTCCATCAACGGTCATCGAACTGCACTTACAGCGACCTTTTCCAAATTTGATTTGGACATAATTCCAAATCCAACCGTTAGATTTCTAATTTCTAATATTCGTTAGAAAGCTCTTTTCGATACGAACCCAAGGTTCCGGTTTCAGGAGAATCCGACGGTCGGATCTCCCGTAATATCCGTTCGAAGTCAATGGTCGAAATTCGCGAACTGCCGCGGCGCGGCGCATTCTATTCAGGCCATTATATTATATATAATATATACTTCGTTGATTTCCTTTCGAAACGAATTTTATAAATCGTTTTAAATTCATTTTCAAAACGGTTTCAAATTTATATTCAATTTCAAATCAAAATTGAATATTCCAATATAAATTCGTTTTAAATTCATTTCAAATTGATTTCAATTCAAATCGATTTTGAATTCACTTTCAGTTCGTTTTCAATTCAATTCAATTTCAATTCGAATTCATTTATATTAAATTTCAATTCGATTCAATTTCAATTCGAATTCATTTCTATTCAATTTTAATTCGAATTCATTTATATTCAATTTCAATTCGAATTTCAATTCTTTTCGAAAAATCAGATTTTGAAATCACTTTCGATATTCATTATAAAATGAATAAAATCGATATAAATATCGTTCACGTCAAAATGGCGTCAATCTAATCAATACGGCTTCATATATTCCTATTTTCAAATGTTCTATTTCAAATATTTCTTTTTCAAATATTCCTATTTTAAAACTGGAATGAGGCCCAATCAATTACCATATAATGTTAATTATATGGATTTTCTACAACACATGTATACAACAACAACGATGAATAATCATCCATCATCCAAAGTGCATTCTACACTGTATAAGCATCAAATATAAATATTCAACGCTTATAACAGTCTGTCAATCAATCGATCGACATACAACTAAACAATCGGGATTAGTGTACGTCAAATATCATCCTAATACCCGTGTGGGGTTTCAAACAATCAAACACAGATTTTATTTGTGCAGTTGGGCGATATGTAAAATTTATCGTCCCAATCAATATCAGTCAAATGTGTGTATATAAACAAATCGTCCGATTTGTTTATTTTTATTTCATTTCATATATACGTTAAAGTTCTATTTTTAACTATAAAATATTTTCTACTATATAAATATTTTCATTTCACATCGCAACACACAATCAACTACACAGCAAAATCAAACAAACAAGCATACAAGCCATCCATGGTCTGTGGACGACGGGTGTCGGGTGCTACTAAACACCGTCTGCATCCTAGTATATATTTTAACTAGAAAAATTAAATTAAAGGTGAGAAGTTCTCACAGAATAGCTAATCCAATGCCACGACTCTTCTTTGTAGAAAATCTTCGCCACTCGCCCTTTGTCACTTTCTCTGCCCGTATTCTCTACATATGTAAAAATCGAATTTTTACTTTGCTATTCAATATATAAAAATCGAATTTTTACTTTGCTATTCAATATATAAAAATCGAATTTTTACTTTGCTATTCAATATATAAAAATCGAATTTTTTACTTTGCTATTCAATATATAAAAATCGAATTTTTATTTGCTATTCAATATATAAAAATCGAATTTTTACTTTGCTATTCAATATATAAAAATCAAATTTTTACTCCGCTATTCAATATATAAAAATCGAATTTTTACTTCGCTATTCAATATATAAAAATCAAATTTTTACTCCGCTATTCAATATATAAAAATCGAATTTTTACTCCGCTATTCCATATATAAAAATCGAATTTTTACTTCGCTATTCAATATATAAAAATCGAATTTTTACTCGGCTATTCAATATATAAAAATCGAATTTTTACTTCGCTATTCAATATATAAAAATCGTATTTTTACTTCGCTATTCAATATATAAAAATCGAATTTTTACTCCGCTATTCAATATAAAAAAATCGAATTTTTACTCCGCTATTCAATATATAAAAATCGAATTTTCTTTAAATAAAAATCTCGTCTTTCTTTTGCAAATGAACAAATAAAAATCATATCTTCTCTCGCTTAAAAATCCTATTTTTATTCAAATAAGCTTCCTAACTTTCTTTAAATAGAAATCTAAATTTTACATGATTAAAAATCTGTTTTTTTATCAAATAAAAGGAAGAAAAAAACGGAAAAACTTACAGTGTTGTTGAATGGAGGGGGGGATCTCGCTGGCCAGTTGAATCGGAGGTGGACAGGGCTAGGTTGGGTAGCTGCATCGTTGGCAGCGCCTACGGCTGTGGGGAGAGGGCTCGAATGCGTCAGAAGGAGGGGGGGCTGAACGGGATCGATTAGAGGAGGGGATGGAGAAGGAGGTGCGGGGGGGGGGGGGGTGCGGTGGTGGCTGGGATGAGGGAGGCGATGGGCGGCGGTGGCGCGACGCGGTGGATGCTTCCGCCGTGATCTCTCTTTTTTTTTTCTAATCTGTCGGGTTCAAAGAATGAGGGAGAAAGAGGGATTTGGGGGGGGGGGCTTAAGTGAAAAATATTTATTTATTTATTATTAATTTTATTTCAGTCCTCCTTTAAAGTTGACCTTCCATTCAAACACAAAATCAAACTCGCCGACTGTCGTTCTTAGCTAATTACCCCCATTCCGAGCACAATGGGGTATGTATCGTAAGCTGATTCGATCATTTCGATCAGTTTTCGTCAAAATCAACATATAACTCCATATATTGAATTTGAATGCGCATTTCAATTTACCGGGGTCACATACTAACTCGAAAAATTCCAGAAAAATATTTTCTAGCTTCGTATTGACGATACGGTCCTAACAAAACTAATTTCGTCGAATTCTGAGACCGTTGGAAAAATGGCCATTTTCCAGTCGATTAAAATCAACTGAAACTGGTCAAACGCGTTTTCCTTTGCCACGCTTACATATTGATTCGAAAAATTATGAAATTTGAAACCTAGCAATAAATTTACATCACGGATCCAACAAAAGTGGTTTCGTCGAAATCCGAGGTCGTTTGCAAAATTTCCATTTTTAAGGGCCTGAATTCCATAGCGACTATTCAGAAATTTCAACTGGACGTATCTTTTGATTCCCGTTATGAAATTTTGATTTTTCGGATTCTTTGGAAAGATATTCTCAAATAGATCCTATTATTTTTGGTTTCGCTAAAATCCGGCTTATTTTGCACCCGGTACATCCAATTGAAGTTTGAAATCGAATTATCGAACTACCGCGCCATTTTCAATTCCTTTTATAATTATATATAATTATTTATATTCTAATGACGACGTATATAATATATACGTTCAAATTCTATTCAAATAAATTTCTCGTCGTTTTTATTTAAAATAATTCACTTTAAATAATCAAAATTCGCTAAAATTGCCAAAATAAAAATTTTAAACTAGCCCAGATTTTCGGGTTGTTACACAATCATTAGGTCACATTTGACCCGACTCATCAGGTCACACCATCGAGCCGAAAACATACGTCATTTGGTCAATATTCGATTCATAGCATTTCTGATCGACTCCTTAGGTCACAAATGACCCGACTCATTAGGTCACAATTGACCCAACTCATCAAGTCGCAATTGACCTGACTCATCAGGTCCCATTTGACCCGACTCATCAAGTCGCAATTGACCCGACTCAATGAGTCATGAATGACCCGACTCAATGGGCCATGAACGACCCGACTCAATGGGCCAAGAACGACCCTACTCAATGGGCCAAGAAAGACCCACCTCAACGGGTCACGAACGACCCGACTCAATGGGTCACGAATGTAACACCCCACTCCCGCTATGGTCACTCACTAAGGGAATGCCATAGCATCGGTGGAGTATTTTAGTGAATATAGAACAGAAAAATTACAACAAGACAGATATAAATAGTACTTGAAATTTAAAACATCATCTCATAACAGCGGAAGTAAAACATGTCTGGTTACATCATAAAACCACAATAAAAGTCAAGTACAATATCCATCAAAATAAAGAAGTACATAATCCCACTCTCATACAATAGCCATGACAAAAGAAAAGATAACTGGGTAACTGGAGCTTTACATCTATCCAAGCTCCTAAAGACTGGAACAGCAATCCGATCAAGCTCCACTACTGCTAGGATCCACCGTAGGACCTGAGGGTTGGGAAAAAAAGATAAAAACAACGGGGTCAGACATAAGTCTGAGCGAGTCCTATAACTTTAACAATACAATCGTTAAAGTAACCAGAGAAGACATAAACTGATATACGGTAACTAATGGGGATGAATGGCTACACTAAGCAGTCAACTAAACTAAGATAAAAGATAAAGACGCATCTACCCTTCCAAAGGTAAATTACTAAACTGCACCACACCAGTCATTCCTAACTTAAAGGTTGATCTCACCCATGGACTTATAAAATTAACTTAATAGTTCTCGCGTACCCCTAGGTGACTAAGTAGACGCCACGGGGCCCTACAATCCACTAGGTGTACACACTACTCCCCATTCGATCGGCTCCCTAACGTAGATACCCGTGCTGGCCCCACCGTGGGGTGTACCATTCCCCAACGTGGCAACCTGATAAAACTAATGGTGCACGGCTTATATCTACACGATGCAACAACGTCTTATTTACCAGCCCGGGTCCACACACGCATATGAAACCCGTTGGTCATGCGTTGCCACCGCTAACCCATTTTGACCTCTTATAGTCAAGCCCAGTATGCGTGTCCCGTCCTCGACATGGGTCGAGCCCACTAAGATACGTATGGGTTACTGGTTGAAATGGGCCCCCAGCACAAGCCATCCCCCTAAGCTTGGCCCACACACTAGTGTTTCCCACTTAACCCTTTAATCATGTTTAATTACATGTTTCATCTTGGTTAAGTATTTTATCATATTTTCTATTGGCAACCACTAGCAATTTCCACATACCACCCAAGGTACCCACTTAACCCCCATGCCCCACTACATGCTTATCTGGTTAAGTGTTTCTTAATTGATTAACACCGTAACCGTGTAAAGGACCCCTCACATTGGACCGTCATTTGTAGATGCCTGGTTAAGCCGGTAGGTTCCGGGCAGTCTTACACTACAAACGGGTCCAACCTCGTGTCATTTACCCTTGTTACGTATTTAATTTATGATTAAGACCCCTCACATTGGACCGTCATTTGTAGATGCCTGGTTAAGCCGGTAAACTCCGGGCAGTCTTACACTACAAACGGGTCCAACCTCGTGTCTTAATCGATTAATTACTCCTAATTAATCACCCCCATAATTTGTGTTAATTATCATGTTTATTTTAGGAATATGGGTACACCTAACTTAATAGGCAAATTCCCAACTCCAAAGTGTGGGTACACCTAACTTAATAGGCAAATTCCCAACACATAGTATGGGTACACCTAACTTAATAGGCAAATTCCCATACTATGTTCATTTATTTTATGTTATGCATAATTATATTAATTTCACACAATCTTATTAACATATGCATTTAATTAACCCCATCGTTCCCACGTAATTTCGTTCTCATGACATAACACATATAAAAGGTGTCAACTTGCATATGTATGAACATGTTTCAAAGGTGCCATCTTGCATATTAATAAACACATAACTTGCATATGAACTTGCATAACATGTCACATAACTTGCATATAATCTTGTATAACATGTCACATAACTTGCATATAATCTTGTATAACATGTCACATAATTTGCATATAATCTTGTATAACATGTCACATAACTTGCATATTAACTTGCATAACATGTTACATAAACTTACATATTAACAAATACATGACTTGCATATGAACTTGCATAATATGTCACATAACTTGCATATGAACTTGCATAACATGTTACATACTTGCATATGAACTCATAAACTTGCATATGAAGAAACATACAACTTGCATAATTATCATACATGTAACTTGCATATTATCATACATGTAACTTGCATATTAACATGTGATCACAAAGCACAAAACTTGCATAACCCACATACATTAGCAAACTAACATCATGTCATATGACTTAAAACCCATTAATCCCCAAACAAAACCATATGATCTCATCATATCTCATCTACTTAGTTTAGCAATTGATCATTAGAGTGATAGAAACTCACAACTAGCCAATTTGCACTCCAAATGAAGAAGATTAAGATGCTTAGAATGGATTAGAGGTTGATTAGAGAGTGATTAGCTTGCAACCCTCTTCATAAATTAGTGGAGGCTCCTTCTAAGATTTAATTTGGCGGCATGTAGCCCTCAATTCTATTTTTAGTATGGATTAGGGTAGGTTTAGGGTGTATTTATAGATTAGGTGAGTGTTTTAGGCCCTTAGATTAACCCTAAATTAGATTAGGACCCTTAGATTTCGGAACCATCCAGAAACCAGCCCTAAGACCAAGCCCAAACTGGTGCACCCAACCACAGAACTCTCTAGAAACTGTGCAGGTTCCCTGTCCCGACATGGGCGCACTTCCCAAGTGCGCCAGTGTATTTTTGTACTGGCGCACTTCACAAGTGCGCCAGTGCATTTCTGGCCTGTTTCGGGTTTTTCTGCCTAACTTCGTTCGTCCATATCTCTTTCATACGGTACCCGTTTCGTGTAACACCCCACTCCCGCTATGATCACTCACTAAGGGAATGCCATAGCATCGGTGGAGTATTTTAGTGAATATAGAATAGAAAAATTACAACAAGACAGATATAAATAGTACTTGAAATTTAAAACATCATCTCATAACAGCGGAAGTAAAACATGTATGGTTACATCATAAAACCACAATAAAAGTCAAGTACAATATCCATCAAAATAAAGAAGTACATAATCCCACTCTCATACAATAGCCATGACAAAAGAAAAGATAACTGGGTAACTGGAGATTTACATCTATCCAAGCTCCTAAAGACTGGAACAGCAATCCGATCAAGCTCCACTACTGCTAGGATCCACCGTAGGACCTGAGGGTTGGGAAAAAAAAACAACGGGGTCAGACATAAGTCTGAGCGAGTCCTATAACTTTAACAATACAATCGTTAAAGTAACCAGAGAAGACATAAACTGATATACGGTAACTAATGGGGATGAATGGCTACACTAAGCAGTCAACTAAACTAAGATAAAAGATAAAGACGCATCTACCCTTCCAAAGGTAAATTACTAAACTGCACCACACCAGTCGTTCCTAACTTTAAGGTTGATCCCACCCATGGACTTATAAAATTAACTTAATAGTTCTCGCGTACCCCTAGGTGACTAAGTAGACGCCACGGGGCCCTACAATCCACTAGGTGTACACACTACTCCCCATTCGATCGGCTCCCTAACGTAGATACCCGTGATGGCCCCACCGTGGGGTGTACCATTCCCCAACGTGGCAACCTGATAAAACTAACGGTGCACGGCTTATATCTACACGATGCAACAACGTCTTATTTACCAGCCCGGGTCCACACACGCATATGAAACCCGTTGGTCATGCGTTGCCACCGCTAACCCATTTTGGCCTCTTATAGTCAAGCCCAGTATGCGTGTCCCGTCCTCGACATGGGTCGAGCCCACTAAGATACGTATGGGTTACTGGTTGAAATGGGCCCCCAGCACAAGCCATCCCCCTAAGCTTGGCCCACACACTAGTGTTTCCCACTTAACCCTTAAATCATGTTTAATTACATGTTTCATCTTGGTTAAGTATTTTATCATATTTTCTATTGGCAACCACTAGAAATTTCCACATACCACCCAAGGTACCCACTTAACCCCCATGCCCCACTACATGCTTATCTGGTTAAGTGTTTCTTAATTGATTAACACCGTAACCGTGTAAAGGACCCCTCACATTGGATCGTCATTTGTAGATGCCTGGTTAAGCCGGTAGGTTCCGGGCAGTCTTACACCACAAACGGGTCCAACCTCGTGTCATTTACCCTTGTTACGTATTTAATTTATGATTAAGACCCCTCACATTGGACCGTCATTTGTAGATGCCTGGTTAAGCCGGTAAACTCCGGGCAGTCTTACACTACAAACGGGTCCAACCTCGTGTCTTAATCGATTAATTACTCCTAATTAATCACCCCCATAATTTGTGTTAATTATCATGTTTATTTTAGGAATATGGGTACACCTAACTTAATAGGCAAATTCCCAACTCCAAAGTGTGGGTACACCTAACTTAATAGGCAAATTCCCAACACATAGTATGGGTACACCTAACTTAATAGGCAAATTCCTATACTATGTTCATTTATTTTATGTTATGCATAATTATATTAATTTCACACAATCTTATTAACATATGCATTTAATTAACCCCATCGTTCCCACGTAATTTCGTTCTCATGACATAACACATATAAAAGGTGTCAACTTGCATATGTATGAACATGTTTCAAAGGTGCCATCTTGCATATTAACAAACACATAACTTGCATATGAACTTGCATAACATGTCACATAAATTGCATATAATCTTGTATAACATGTCACATAACTTGCATATAATCTTGTATAACATGTCACATAACTTGCATATAATCTTGTATAACATGTCACATAACTTGCATATTAACTTGCATAACATGTTACATAAACTTACATATTAACAAATACATGACTTGCATATGAACTTGCATAATATGTCACATAACTTGCATATGAACTTGCATAACATGTTACATACTTGCATATGAACTCATAAACTTGCATATGAAGAAACATACAACTTGCATAATTATCATACATGTAACTTGCATATTATCATACATGTAACTTGCATATTAACATGTGATCACAAAGCACAAAACTTGCATAACCCACATACATTAGCAAACTAACATCATGTCATATGACTTAAAACCCATTAATCCCCAAACAAAACCATATGATCTCATCATATCTCATCTACTTAGTTTAGCAATTGATCATTAGAGTGATAGAAACTCACAACTAGCCAATTTGCACTCCAAATGAAGAAGATTAAGATGCTTAGAATGGATTAGAGGTTGATTAGAGAGTGATTAGCTTGCAACCCTCTTCATAAATTAGTGGAGGCTCCTTCTAAGATTTAATTTGGCGGCATGTAGCCCTCAATTCTATTTTTAGTATGGATTAGGGTAGGTTTAGGGTGTATTTATAGATTAGGTGAGTGTTTTAGGCCCTTAGATTAACCCTAAATTAGATTAGGACCCTTAGATTTCGGAACCTTCCAGAAACCAGCCCTAAGACCAAGCCCAAACCCCAAACTGGTGCACCCAACCACAGAACTCTCTAGAAACTGTGCAGGTTCCCTGTCCCGACATGGGCGCACTTCCCAAGTGCGCCAGTGTATTTTTGTACTGGCGC
Organism: Allium sativum; assembly: GCA_030737875.1. Taxonomy (NCBI): domain Eukaryota; kingdom Viridiplantae; phylum Streptophyta; class Magnoliopsida; order Asparagales; family Amaryllidaceae; genus Allium; species Allium sativum. The sequence goes on from CM060926.1 coordinate 844,951,099, forward strand.
ACTTCACAAGTGCGCCAGTGCATTTCTGGCCTGTTTCGGGTTTTTCTGCCTAACTTCGTTCGTCCATATCTCTTTCATACGGTACCCGTTTCGTGTAACACCCCACTCCCGCTATGATCACTCACTAAGGGAATGCCATAGCATCGGTGGAGTATTTTAGTGAATATAGAACAGAAAAATTACAACAAGACAGATATAAATAGTACTTGAAATTTAAAACATCATCTCATAACAGCGGAAGTAAAACATGTCTGGTTACATCATAAAACCACAATAAAAGTCAAGTACAATATCCATCAAAATAAAGAAGTACATAATCCCACTCTCATACAATAGCCATGACAAAAGAAAAGATAACTGGGTAACTGGAGCTTTACATCTATCCAAGCTCCTAAAGACTGGAACAGCAATCCGATCAAGCTCCACTACTGCTAGGATCCACCGTAGGACCTGAGGGTTGGAAAAAAAAAACAACGGGGTCAGACATAAGTCTGAGCGAGTCCTATAACTTTAACAATACAATCGTTAAAGTAACCAGAGAAGACATAAACTGATATACGGTAACTAATGGGGATGAATGGCTACACTAAGCAGTCAACTAAACTAAGATAAAAGATAAAGACGCATCTACCCTTCCAAAGGTAAATTACTAAACTGCACCACACCAGTCGTTCCTAACTTAAAGGTTGATCCCACCCATGGACTTATAAAATTAACTTAATAGTTATCGCGTACCCCTAGGTGACTAAGTAGACGCCACGGGGCCCTACAATCCACTAGGTGTACACACTACTCCCCATTCGATCGGCTCCCTAACGTAGATACCCGTGCTGGCCCCACCGTGGGGTGTACCATTCCCCAACGTGGCAACCTGATAAAACTAACGGTGCACGGCTTATATCTACACGATGCAACAACGTCTTATTTACCAGCCCGGGTCCACACACGCATATGAAACCCGTTGGTCATGCGTTGCCACCGCTAACCCATTTTGGCCTCTTATAGTCAAGCCCAGTATGCGTGTCCCGTCCTCGACATGGGTCGAGCCCACTAAGGTACGTATGGGTTACTGGTTGAAATGGGCCCCCAGCACAAGCCATCCCCCTAAGCTTGGCCCACACACTAGTGTTTCCCACTTAACCCTTTAATCATGTTTAATTACATGTTTCATCTTGGTTAAGTATTTTATCATATTTTCTATTGGCAACCACTAGCAATTTCCACATACCACCCAAGGTACCCACTTAACCCCCATGCCCCCACTACATGCTTATCTGGTTAAGTGTTTCTTAATTGATTAACACCGTAACCGTGTAAAGGACCCCTCACATTGGACCATCATTTGTAGATGCCTGGTTAAGCCGGTAGGTTCCGGGCAGTCTTACACTACAAACGGGTCCAACCTCGTGTCATTTACCCTTGTTACGTATTTAATTTATGATTAAGACCCCTCACATTGGACCGTCATTTGTAGATGCCTGGTTAAGCCGGTAAACTCCGGGCAGTCTTACACTACAAACGGGTCCAACCTCGTGTCTTAATCGATTAATTACTCCTAATTAATCACCCCCATAATTTGTGTTAATTATCATGTTTATTTTAGGAATATGGGTACACCTAACTTAATAGGCAAATTCCCAACTCCAAAGTGTGGGTACACCTAACTTAATAGGCAAATTCCCAACACATAGTATGGGTACACCTAACTTAATAGGCAAATTCCCATACTATGTTCATTTATTTTATGTTATGCATAATTATATTAATTTCACACAATCTTATTAACATATGCATTTAATTAACCCCATCGTTCCCACGTAATTTCGTTCTCATGACATAACACATATAAAAGGTGTCAACTTGCATATGTATGAACATGTTTCAAAGGTGCCATCTTGCATATTAACAAACACATAACTTGCATATGAACTTGCATAACATGTCACATAACTTGCATATAATCTTGTATAACATGTCACATAACTTGCATATAATCTTGTATAACATGTCACATAACTTGCATATAATCTTGTATAACATGTCACATAACTTGCATATTAACTTGCATAACATGTTACATAAACTTACATATTAACAAATACATGACTTGCATATGAACTTGCATAATATGTCACATAACTTGCATATGAACTTGCATAACATGTTACATACTTGCATATGAACTCATAAACTTGCATATGAAGAAACATACAACTTGCATAATTATCATACATGTAACTTGCATATTATCATACATGTAACTTGCATATTAACATGTGATCACAAAGCACAAAACTTGCATAACCCACATACATTAGCAAACTAACATCATGTCATATGACTTAAAACCCATTAATCCCCAAACAAAACCATATGATCTCATCATATCTCATCTACTTAGTTTAGCAATTGATCATTAGAGTGATAGAAACTCACAACTAGCCAATTTGCACTCCAAATGAAGAAGATTAAGATGCTTAAAATGGATTAGAGGTTGATTAGAGAGTGATTAGCTTGCAACCCTCTTCATAAATTAGTGGAGGCTCCTTCTAAGATTTAATTTGGCGGCATGTAGCCCTCAATTCTATTTTTAGTATGGATTAGGGTAGGTTTAGGGTGTATTTATAGATTAGGTGAGTGTTTTAGGCCCTTAGATTAACCCTAAATTAGATTAGGACCCTTAGATTTCGGAACCTTCCAGAAACCAGCCCTAAGACCAAGCCCAAACCCCAAACTGGTGCACCCAACCACAGAACTCTCTAGAAACTGTGCAGGTTCCCTGTCCCGACATGGGCGCACTTCCCAAGTGCGCCAGTGTATTTTTGTACTGGCGCACTTCACAAGTGCGCCAGTGCATTTCTGGCCTGTTTCGGGTTTTTTTGCCTAACTTCGTTCGTCCATATCTCTTTCATACGGTACCCGTTTTACGCAAACTCGGACTCTATTTCGCGTATTTTTCCGAGACGAACGCAATGACGCAGCCCGTTTCCCCTGATTCTCACATCTGAGATTAATTATACTTTAATTACTAACCATTAGTGTTAATTGAAATTCGGGGTGTTACAACGAACGACCCGTCCCAATGGATAACAAACGACGCGACTCAATGTCTTGGAGGCCAAGCCAACGAACCATGCAAAAACGACCCAACTTCGATTCTTCAATAAACGATAACGTTAATGCACACAACTCATCCAAATTGACCCATTCAATCATCAGTACTTCAGCAAATCATCAAACAACACTTGCACGATAATTTTCACAACCTACAGTCATATGAAACTCAACAAATCATTATGAAACAATGAATAAACAAAATAATGGATCTAAACTTGCATATACATAGGAATTAACATAAGAGTTACTGGTTTAAGGTTATAGTTTAGATCCTATGGTGATTCGAATGAACATATACCATGATGTAAATCCAGGTGAAAACAACTTGAAATGATGAAAATAAGATCAAACAACTGATATACTTGATTGAATCCGTGTGAGAGATGCTTATCACCCACCGATTCTTCAAACAAGACAGAGATCACTAAATTTCCTATCCAGACAGCAAAGAACATTCTTCAAACCACTCAATTTGATGAGATCTTCCTTCACTTGATATAGATCTAGCTTCTCTAGATGTAGATCTTCAATCTTCAAGCGTAGATCTAGAATTTTAATTAAGCAAAGAAGTATTTGATTGAGCAAGGAGGATCATGAGTCCAACCAAATGAGAGAATGAAGAAAGTAAACCACCCTCCATGCCTCTAACCCCCTATTTATAGCCTCTAACCAGCCCACTAATGGGCCATACCAAATTAACCCACTAATGACCTGTTAAACCTGAACAGAAATTGTGTAGCATTAAAACAACGATTTCTGCCAAATCACCAAACCAAATCTTTAATGTGACCACTCTTTGGAATTGGTAACATCATTTCCTTTCCCATGAAACCGATCTCAGTACCTAATTCGATCCCAGCCAAAAGTTATCCCCTGTACAAAACTGGTAGAGGCAAAATGGTCATAAATAAAATTGGTAAAAATAATGGTTATGTCTCACATCCGCATAACAAACATTTCAAAATATGAGAATGTTCCAACCCTAAGGGAATTAAATAAAAATATTTTACGAACCTCTAGTACATAAAATGCGGGTCGTTACACAAATTATGTAACTTACCTTGTTGGTCACGTTTATAATATTATAAACGTGTAAAATCAATATTCGGATGCAGGGAAAAACAGGTTATTTGAGGTAACCCATTTGGATGCAGGGAAAAACAGGTTGGAAGGAACCAACAGGATTCCTCATATTTATTGTTTATTTTCATATTATCATGATATGAACTGTTTAACCAATCTGATTGGATGGTTGATTTAATTATTGGTTGTTGGATCTAAATTCAACGCTTGTTTTGTTATTAACAAATGAGCAATATTGGTTGAGTAATTGGCAGTGAATGGCATAAAGATAAATTGTTTTATAAAGATTGATTAACCGCCAAGTAAATCGATTAAAATGAAATTGTAAAATTTATTTTAAAACTAAATGAATTTTGAAATCTTTTTATTTGGATGAAATCCTATAAAATAAAATAAATATTTATTACTTAAGTTTATAAGTCATTTTTAAATGGTTTATTAAGCAAATTCTTCTGTTATTAAGTTTTATATGTAAGTGAACAAAAATTTACCCAAGGGGCGAGAGTTTGGATTAATTGGTTTAAAAGAAAATTTAATAGGATTACTTAAATTAATTATATTATTAATTAATTTAAAGCAAAGACAAATTGGAATTGGTTAACGAATTAACTAGTTTTTGAGTTGACTAAGTCAACTACTTTAACCAAAATGGATTATTGAATCAATTTATTGTCAATTCATTTAATGGGGATACTTATGACAAATAGTTGTGGAACGTAATACTGTTTCTCAAGAGATTGAACAATCTTTTAATTTCTTTTAAAAGACAACTATTGGATTGTTAATTATTTAATGAAATCGATTATTATTATAATAACCTTGAAAGAAAGGTGAACACCTATATTGATAGTTACTGAGTATTTAAACCACTTAAATTTAAATAAAGTTGAAATTGATTTTTATTTATTTAATAATAATAATCAAAGTGATAATCGTGTAAATAGAATTTGATGAATGTAGTTTATGAAGTCATAAGTCTATGTTTATAATTAAATGAATTTTTAAGTCAAATTATGTTAATAATAATATAAGTCAAATTTAAATGGAAGTCTAAATTGAATTCTTATTGGAATTCTATTTGATTGGATTTTAGAAGATCCAAGTTGATCGAAGTTATTGAAAGCCAAGTTTATAGAATATGCAGTAAATCATTTCAATTACTTAAACGAGATATTAATGTTTTAAACTTTAAAATGGTTTATGAATGGAATGAAAGCTCAGAAATAGAAATGGAATAGAAACAGAAAACCGAAACTGAATAAAATGTTTAGGCGAATTAAGTTATAAAGATTATTGTTTTCATATATAATAAGGAATTCATAGACCGTAACACTATTGTTATGACAAATGATTTCCAAAGGAATATGATGTAGTTTTTAGTGGAACCTGTTGTACGTTGGTTGAGTCGAGTAACTTTCGAGATGTTAATCTGATGTTGGTTTCGACCTTAGGGTTTGTACACTTAAAGAGTTATTCACTTACCACTTTACAATGAGAACTTAATAAAGTAGAAGTGAAATGATAATTGAATATTATTATATTAAATAAGAAAAAAGTGAAATGTTTTTCCTAACATTGGAAGAATTAGAAATTTTAATTAAACGGCGGGTTAATTTACGAGGCCAATTGACATTGTGTACTAAACCTATAAATTCATTTTATTTTTATGGTTGAATGGTTGTTCATTTGATAGTGAAATAACCAACTACCAAATATGGCATATACGATTGTAGGTATGGAAAGACCGGGATTGAATTTATATTCGAAAACCACTTCGAACCAGAGAATACGTAAATATGGAAGATGCTGATTGAAGACGGAGCAATTAAAGATCGTGAATCTTTATAGATGGAAGGACCTCTTAAATTCACTGACTTGCAAGCAGAGATAAACGGTGGTCCCATCATGGTTAAAATCTACAGATTGTAAGGACTACTCGATATTGATCCATAGGGTGATTCCTAGGATGTGATGGGACTGTGCCTTCGTTTGTCCAATCTCAGGATAACTTATATGGATGAATGTTTGATAGGGTATTTCCAAAGGGGTCACATATGTAGACTTCCTTAAACATATTTTTGTTGGTGGCAGAAAAGAAAACATCTCTTAGTGTAACACCCAGAGTATTTTTGTGGATGTCAATTAGTGATTTTCAGGAGGATCTGACCGTGTGACATTCAAAGGGAATGGTGATGTACTATTTTAAAAAGGTAATTGAAACCTTAAGGCTCTTCAATCAAGAAATGGTATAAAATAGGGTAGGTCACATGGCTATGTGGGTCGCTCCTATTAGGGCGTATTATCACTGTCTAGAGAAAATTTATTTGTTCTTCTTTCACTTCTTTATCTCCCAGAAAATGGTGTTTGGTCAACCGTGGTGATAATATATTAAGAACACTCACGCGAAATGAGTGGTCGGTCATGTTTAGCCAGAGTTACAAGATGCTCTTGTTGAACCCTAGTGTATTTTCTTTATAGGTATACTGTCGGAAGGTGGTCCCATACCTTGACATAGTTGGAAATTTATTCTCCAATAAGGGCCCACTTTTTTTGATTATAGACTATATATGTAGAGCGTGAGATGCAAGTGTTCTTCTAGATGGTTATTTATTTGATTTAGACATTATTATAATTTCAGAACAGATATGATTTCAAATGTTTTTGGGTTATCATAAGGTAGAAATATTCGTATTTATGTGTGGACTATTTTTACGATTATCCTTTTTTTAAAAGGAAATGTTTACATAAAAATAAAATTGGATGATACCTATAAACTTAGTGAGTTTTCTCACGCTGCTTCACCAGACTGATCCTAGTGTTTGCAATGCTCGGGTCAAACCGAGTTATACAGGTACAGAATAGGATGTAGCGGACGTCGGAAGATATGCTGAAGGAGTTCAGACGTATTAGTGCTTATTATGATGTATGTGGTATACGAGGATAGATTATTATAACTGTCCAAATGGATTATCTTATTTGTTGTACTCCGATGATTGTAAGTACAATTTTAAGCGCTCAATAAGGATTTATTTCTATAATATATTTTGTTCCGCTGTGATGTAAGACTCTGTGTAATGTTGCTAGGTTGATTCATCTTCTATTCTAAACTTTCTTTCTTCTTCTCACACAATAATTTCTTTTTATTAACTATCTAGAGTTTTGATACTTGGGTTTTGGCAAATGATATGAGTTTTATGTATTATTGTCGAGATCCGAGCGTTGAATCCCCCAGGTCGTTTCATGTTGTATTCCTTTTATGTATCATTTAACTTCAAAGTGATTGAGAAAACTCAGTACATCGCAACAATGATCTATCAGTGATGGGTTGTTCACTGTTTGTAAAATTATATGCTAATATTGTGGCAAGACAAGAACTATTCCTAAATTTTAATGAAATTAAATCGAGCCTTTCACGCAGCGGTAGTTCTTAGTTATTCGATTTGAAGTTTAATCCAATTTAAGTCTAAATTCTATGAGACAAGAATCTTCTGGAACTATTTGAATATAGTTCTCAAATGGAAGTGAAAAAAATCACGATTTCATCTTATAAATTATGTCATAATTAAAATTTCAAAATAATCGTGATTCGGTAGCTCTTAAAGCACACATATATAATTAAAGAAATGAAATATTTAAAAATATGAAATATAAAGTTATCAAACATTGAATTAAGAAACAAAACACAAAGGTATGAAAATCGAACAACATACAATAATTGATAAAAGGGTAGTTGAGTGACCAATATTATTGTTTATTCAGAGCCTAGAACGTGAGCCAACACTACAAGAAAATTTAGTTTTAACTGCATCTTCGATGAGCGTTTAAACCTGAAATGCCTTAAAACTTATTTTACAAAGAACATAGTTCGCTTTGCGATGCTGAGAATACTCTTTGGCCTTAAGGTCTATTATTTGTCGCTTTTTACATTCCTGTTCACAAAATTAATTCATTTTCCTTATTCCATTATGCTTCCATTCCGTTAATGAATTTTACTTGTTTTTAATACCACAGGATTTCGCTTGTTCTTTGAGTTTCCAGTAGTGGATTTGACATCACTACCCTATTTCCTTTTTGAAGATCTATTTGACTCATCTATTTTTAGGCTTACTTCATTAGTTAATTTTGATTTTCATATTTCAAATATGTCATTTTGTGGAATCCCCTTAATTGAAGTTTGTTCGATCAAATAAATTTCCTAAAATTTGATATAGTCGAATAACAAATTAAGTTCAACTATTTCAGATCGTTTAGTAAATGAAATAAAACATTTTTACTTTATTTGTTACTAGGTCACGTGTGATGACCCAATCCCTCGATCCCTGAAAGAATACATAGTCTTTGGAATATAATACATTAATATAACAACAGATAATAATGCATTACATTACCACATAATAAGGTACATCAATTTAAATCAGAGGTTTTCATTAGAGTTTGATACATTCCATAGTACCTTAATATTATACAAGGTAGTGTCAAATAGCAAGTAGATACACAGCGGAAATATCGATATATTGACATAACAGAGTCCAAAAGAACATCCAAATCCTGCTCTAGCTCCATATCCAAAACTAGATAGGTGCTTTTTTTACAGGTCCCTATTAAGTTTCAAAATATAAAAAAACCCGGTGATAAAAAATTATAGAGAATACATCCATATTTTTGAAATTCCACACAAAAGATTCCAGATCTACCCTTACGCAGTTAAAAAACTATCCAACAACGATTCGTCCTCATTCACTCGGTCAATCGCTCCTTTTATCTCGCTCAAAGCCCTAATCCCACAAATCAGCAAAACCTTCGATCACTCAAACAGCGATTCCTCATCATTTACTCAATCTGATCGCTCCTTTCATCTCACTCAAAACCGCAATCCCACAATTCTGCAAAACCCTCGATCAATAAATCGCGTATTAGAATCAAAAGCCAGTGGTTTTCATTTTAATCAACATCGTCTTGTTTTGCTTCGCTGCCGTCATCATCAATTTGCAAGAAATAGCGAAAAGAGGTATAAATCTGATTGCTTTTTTTCGTATCCAACTATAGATACTGTCTTCTTGTAATCTGATTTTTATTCAGTAAATCTGTATGACTGTAAGCAAGTATGCATAAAAATTAAATATTTAAATGCATTTATTCGTAGTAGATGCACGCTGGAATTTCAGAATTATACAATTCAGCAAAATAACAATAATATCAGCATATTTATATGTAAATATTCTAGATATATGCATACAAATATACATATATTCTATATTCTGTTTTTATGCATTTTGATAAAAAGTTGCATGCAGATATGCATACATTAAGAACAGACACATATTTGTAGGCAATTTTTTAACATAAATGTTGAATACAGATATTTAAAATATACGCATATTTGTATGCATATATCTAGAATATAGGCATAATTATACTCAACTTTTCTGAGTACATGAAAACTCAGGTGTTCTAACAATAGTTGCGTGATTTTACTGACGAAGTAATAATTATTGCAGTTATCTTCATTCATTTGTGAATACTGATATGCATTTTTAATAATTATTCCATGCTTTTATGCAAATATTTTAAATAGTTTCTTAACGATGCCTATTATGCAACTAACAATTGGAGATGCTGTATAAAAAATTTCAGTGTCGAATATGTAGTGTTTGTAATGAACATGATGAATCAAAGAAGTGAGGGCAAGGAACTGGACAAGAAAGATGAACTTTACAATGCTTCGGCTATTATTGATTTACAAAGAGCGGTGGTTGCATACAAAATTCTGAACTACAAACCACATAGTTGGACTCCAAGTCAAGATCTAACACAGAACTGGTTGCTATCGAATGCAAACAACGCGAAATAAAACTTGAAAATTTGATGTTTAGAGTTTTTTTGTGAATATTTGTACTGGTATTTTGTTTTCAAACTACGGTCTATTGATTATTTTTTCAATAATGAATTACTGGGGAATATTATGTAGGGTTTCAAGTTATTTTGATTCTATATGATAACCTGAAATTTTTACTTACTGTTGTGCAGTTATTCAAAATATTAGCATCATTATATGCAAATATTATGAAAATTTGCAAATTTGAATTGCAGAAGTTAAATACTAGCATACTTATATGAAATTATTATTATTAGTTGCATACGAATATGCAAACAATACAAATACTAATTGCGTGCATATAATTTACATAGTTGCATACATTTATGCATTTATGTGGAATAATTGCATACATTACTACAAAAATTTGCACAAGCGGTCAAGAAGAAATTGCTGCCAATATTATTATTAATACGAACTACATGAGCGAAAAGTTCAAAACATTTGCAGAGAAAATTGCAGATTATAAATGATGCATAGTAAGATGTAACAAAAAAATACAACATATACAAAGGAAAATTTAATTGAAATTTAGAAGAGAGTATACGAATTTCCAGAACTTTTGAACATTTGCAGGAAAATATTCAAAATAATTGCACACTTATATGCAACAATGATCAACAGTAGTATGCTAATAAGTAGATTTACAGTTTCATTGTTTGCAGGTACTACTTCTTGTTTCTTACATTATAGACATGCCAATTTTTTTTGTACAAATGAGGTAAAGGAATGTTCAAAAATACTGCATACATTTATTCAAATATAACCAATATTTGCATACATTTCAGCTTAAAACAAAAACTGGCAATAAAAAAAATTTACAGCAAAATACTGAACTGATTTTATTATGTCACATAAATGTTTACAACAAATGGTAAAAGTAAACACGAAAACGAAGTGTCTTAAAAATAAAATAAAATAACAAAGCAGATCTAATGGTCTTTTGAAGACCAAGTTCTTTTGTTAAAACCCAGCTTATTGCACAAACCACATCTAGTAGTCTCTGTAGAATCAACTGCAGATTTTTCAATCTTTTGGAAGAAGATGGACGACCAGGCATTCTGCTAACTTTCGGAGTAGATATAAAAGCAGTAGCAACAGAACTATCAAAATAAACACGAATAAAATAGCTATCATTCCCAAGCTTCAATAACATCACTACAACAATATCCGCAGGAACACTGTTATACGAAAAAGAAAATCAACATTAATAAGCCTACTGTGCAATAATCAAATTACATAAACAGCTTCATATTAATGTAAATACATGCATACAATTCAGCAAAATAACAATAATTTTTGCATATTTTTATCCAAGTATTCTAGAAATATGCATACAAATATGAATATATTTTTAAAATATCTGTTTTTCTGCATGTATGATAAAAAGTTGCATACAGGTATGCATATATTAAGAATAGATGCATATTTATAGGCAACTTTTTAACAGAATTCTTGAAAACGGATATTTAAAATATATGCATATTTGTATGCATATATCTAGAATATATGCACACTTATACTCAACTTTTCTGAGTACATGCAAATCCAAGTGTTCTAACAATAGTTTCATATGTTTATGCTCATATTGACAGTATATGCATATTTTAATATACCTATTCAGAATAAGTGAGAAAATATAATGAAAAATTAAATTATACGGCTATAAAGTTAACAATAACCATACAACTTTATAAAAAAATTACATTATGCATCAATAAAATTATAAAATTAAAGAATTTCAGAGTAATAAATCAGTAAAAAACGACTTCAAAATGAAATCAGTATACAAAAATAAATTATTAACAAGTATAAGTCATTTGGAAGAAGAAACATCCTCTGTTAAAATGAAGGCTCGATCAGATTAACTTTCTGAAGAATTTGTCGCTATTAACAAGGAAGTAAAAAGTAAATCAGTAAATGAAAAATGAGAACGAAAGAATCCAAAGACAAAAAATTATATCTAAGAAGCCACCGCCACCATGGATACGAAAATTATATTTCTAGAAAAAATAAAACCCTAATACGTAACCTATAAACGTTAATTACATCATAAATTTGAATGAGGGCATTTCTGTAAAAATAAAAGCTGCATTTTAAAAATAGGGATGAGATTTATATGTTTTAAAAGGGGAGGACGTGAGCTTAATTAACTTTAGTTTTAAGGACGTGAGCCTAATTTTCAAAAACTAGATTCCATAGGTAGCTTCTGTACACAACTCCAGATTGATCTTAACTAATGCCTAGATACTAGGTTTTCCATGTGGAAATAAGGGCAATTGAGTTTGCAAGGGAAAAACAAACAACGAGTCAGTCATGAGGCTAGTATGAGAAACTCTAAGTAGTTATTCTTAACTTATTAAAAAGTTAGGCATATCACGGGACCCCGCCATATAACATGGAACAGGTTTCCTTCGCACGTATGCCAGTGGACAAAACTTCGCAATGCTTTTAGGAAAATGAAGCTATTATAAGATTCAAGTCCCATTACATAATGCAATGCAAACCGGAGGATAGACTTTTACCTTATAATGGACAAACATGCTTGATACAAGAAAATCATTTGATACTATTATTAGTGTCTAGGTGCGAAAATCACTTTCAAAAATAAATGTATCGATCTTAGATGACATAATGCCTCATCCCAATCTATGGCCACATAGGTTTGCAACTAAAAACGCAAAGCTTGTATTGGAAATTGGATTCCATCAATGAACCAAGGCAAAGGATCTTCTATATCCGTTTGGATAATCTCTAGCAGGATGTCCAGGACTCACATGCATGCGATTCTTGGATGGGCAAAGCCGACGCACCTATTCCAGGTGAGTTTGGGCTACTCCTGAACATAACGTTCCCTGATCTCATCTGACCATCATCTTGGCTGTTATTGACCATCATCCATGGTGCCTCGATTTCATCATCCACATAAGTAAACTGCTTGGTCTCTATGCTATTGCATCACTCTTAGCTAGAAGGAAACATATATCCTTACTCTACTGTCCATCACCCTATTTTCAGCTCATCCCATGATGTAAGGCCCTAGAGTCAACATCCCACAAAGCTCTTCTTTTCAACAAAAGCTTTATCTATCTGCCAGAAGCACTCGGCATGCCATATTTTCAATTCACGGCATATAATCAATGTCTATTAATATATAACTCTCTGAGTTCATAAGTCTTAGAAAAGGTTGTAAAGATAAGAGAATAAATTTTCCTCCACTAACTGATATAGCATCAATAGAGACTAATCAGTTATGTTGTAAAATACAACGTCAGACATACATCCATTTACAAATTCGTTATGGGTTTGAACGAAACCGAAGGCAACTTATTCCTTGTCCAATTATGGAGAGAGGCCCTTGCATATCCATACCATCAACAAGTATGTCCAGACTAATGCCACTTTAACCTTATAATGGGAGTACCGAAGGCATCAGCAAGCAGTCCATTCAATGTGAAGATTCTCGGTCTTCCACTGCCTTCGATGTCTTTGACTTTTAATTCATTGTATAATTATTCGAAATGGGTTGAACCCGATATTTTCGAATAATTACCATCTAAACAAAATCCTTATTGGATTATTAACCCACCAATTAAGTCTCCTTTAATTGGAAATCATTTCATAAGATCTAAATCTTATTCTTAAACTTGGTTAAGCTGTTTTGCTTCCAAAAAGCATATATATAATTATTTTTAACCTTATGAAAAGGTTTACTAAATATTGGATTTGGTTTATGAATTAAAAATCCTTATCTCTAAACGTTTCTCAAAAATCGTTATAAAAAGCATTGCAAAAATAGCCAATTTCCACTTAACCAGTTTTTATCATTCAAAACCATATATATTTGGTTCAAACCATTTTCAAATCATTTATAATAATTTATAATGTTTTTCCCTATTTTTAGTTATATAAAAATAGTCAAATTTCACAAGTCTCAGTTTCAAGTCAATATCGGTCTTAGCGCTGTATTTATTCAAATTTGATTTGAAATTTTCTCAAGATCTAGCCGTTAGTTTTTGAAACTCAATTTATAATTGAAAGTTCCTTTCATTATGAATCCAATGGTTTCTGTTTTGAGAAAATCCGATGGTCGGATCTCCCGATACATCTGTTTGAAGTTACGGGTCGAAGTTCGCAAACTACCACTGCGCCACGAGTTCTATTCTGACCATATTTTGACATATATTATAAACTACGTCAATAGCTTCAAAAATAGTTTATTTGTTACATAAAATAGAGAAAATAATCTTCCAATGCTATATTTTAAATTTTCAAATTCAATTATTCCAATATTTAAGTATTATATTATTATTTAAATAATTAAAATAATATTATTTTTCAAACATTATTATTTTGAATCCATATTTTCCTTACAGTAGTATAAAAATAAATAAGACAGTTTTGTAAAGAAAAACTTTTTAAAACTTTTCCTAAATACCCTAACCGAACTTCACTTTTACTTATTACCATTTATTTTAAAATAAAAACTTGAACATGCCTTAACTATATAAAAAATATTTCAAATCAATTTCTTTCTTTCACAAATATTCATAGTAGTAATATAAATTTTATGTCCATCCAAAATCAGATGTAAAATTTTAACTTTTATTTTTAACCTAATATTATATTAATAAAATATTCAATAAATCATTTTATTTAATGGATTTATTGGTCATACTTAATTAGTGTATGTAACACCGCGTATTTTCTGAGAATATAAAAAGAACAAATTAAAGAATACTTAATTTTTAAAGTGAGAATTAAGGGAAATGGGTAATGCCATTGCGTTCGAATTCTGCTTGGAATAGAGTCCAAGTTTTCGTAAATTGGACTTCGTACGAGAAATTTATGGCACTTAGAAGTTTCAGGAATTTAGTTCGAAATTCAAATCACACACCCGGGCTAGGCGGGAAATTTCCCACCCAGGACCCAGTTCGACTGGGGGGTCGACCTGGAGGTCAACCTTGGTCGACATAGGTCGACCAAGGGGTCGATGTGGGGGTCGACCTCCCCCTATTTCCAGATCTGAGGACTGGTTCGTTTTTCTGCATTTGGACGCCCGTTCTGACCAGATTCGTTGATCCCTATGCTATATAAACACCCCTAAGGCTACAATTTTCTCTACGTAACTTCATTACGCCTATACTCTACCCTAATTCAGGTCAAAATAAATTAAAACGTCCTTATGCTGCTCTAGCACTTCAAGAAATCAAGTTTAGAATTCAAGTAGAGATTCAAAGGCTAATTCAATGACTTCAACAACTATTTTCTAAGAATCAAATCTAAATTAGAGAATCGATAATCTACGTGAAGGGATAGCTTTTCAGTCTCAGAAAACAGATTCCAGAAATACAAGAATCATTCTCTTTTTGTAAGTTCAAGTTACTTTCAGATGTGAATTCTTAATTGAAATTCTTGGCATGCAATAATCTGGATCTAAGCTATACTTGATTATGAGATAATCCTTTTAGATTTATCAAATCTAATCTATTATATTTATGCATGCAATGTTATTCAAATCTAATCAATTAGATTTATGCCTAATGTAAGTAATCATTTCATCTGAATCCGTGCTTGTATATTCCTTTGGGAATCAT
Organism: Allium sativum; assembly: GCA_030737875.1. NCBI lineage: Eukaryota > Viridiplantae > Streptophyta > Magnoliopsida > Asparagales > Amaryllidaceae > Allium > Allium sativum. The sequence continues at coordinate 844,966,771 of CM060926.1, forward strand.
TATTGACTATGGAATTGGTCCAATCATATCTATCCTTGTTGTATATCGGAATTGCGATCTTGTTTGAATTCATGATATAACTCTTGACAAACCTATACGTCTGCGATGGTTCATAATGATATTCATATCATATCTATATGCCTGCAATGTATTCTATGCAAAACTTGTCAATTTGGTATATCAAATTCATTGGACCAATAGTTCTTATCGTCATATGCCTATTCTTAAGCCTCTTATGTTCCATATTGTTTCTCTGCTTATCTTATGAATGTTGCGTTGAATCTTGAAATACGTACATTATAAATGCAGGGGTAATTGGGTATAACATGAAATTGACATTTATTTGGCATAATTTGGAACATGTATTATGGCATGACTGTTAAGATGCAATTTGGGGTAATTTGACATGAATTATGGAATATGTAGTTTTACATATTGAACCTAGAATTGGCATGAACGATAAAGTATGAAATTTGGCTTAAAAACCTAGTTTTGGGGATAAAATGTAAATTGGAATATTAAATTTAGCTTGGGCTTAACTATTCATTTGCGACGCCAAACATAATGCATAGTGATTTTGGGCATGACTATTATTGCAAATTTAGGGAAGATTGGGTATAGCCAATTTTGATTAATAACTTGAAATTTGAATTTTTTGGGCATAACTTGGGAATTGGAACATGAATAGTTTTGGTGAATTTGGTAATTAGCATGTAAAATCTAGATTTGGGTACATATGGTAAATGTGGAAATTAAAGATGAACATGCCTAACCCGAGGTTAGATTGAGTTATGGTGTAAAACTGCCCGGAACCGCCCGACACATTCAGTAACCACAACAACACCTATTTAATGTGAGAGGATAGTGCATCATGCCCAAGAAAAACCCGAGGTTAGATTGAGTTGTGGTGTAAAACTGCCCGGAACCACCCGGCACATCCAGTAACTGCAACAACACATATCTATTGTGAGAGGTCGGTGCATTAATAAATCAATTAATGCTAATGAACAAGACATGCCAAGATGAATAACTAGGGTTAAGTTCATAGGAACACTTAACCAATATAACATGAATGACTAGGGTTAAGTTCATAGGAACACTTAACCAATATAACATGAATGACTAGGGTTAAGTTCATAGGAACACTTAACCAATATAACATGAATGACTAGGGTTAAGTTCATAGGTACACTTAACCAATATAACATGAATGACTAGGGTTAAGTAATAAGAAACACTTAACTAGTATAACTTGATTTGTGGTAAAGTTAAGTTAAAACAAGAGGGCAACACTTAACCAATATAACTTGACTTGTGGTAAGGTTAAGTTAAAACAAGAGGGCAACACTTAACCAATATAACTTGATTTGTGGTAAGGTTAAGTTAAAACAAGAGGGCAACACTTAACCAATATAACTTGATTTGTGGTAGGGTTAAGTTAACACAAGAAGGAAACACTTAACCAAAGTAACATGACAAGTAGGTGGGTTAAGTTAACTTGAATTGATTGATGACACTTAGCCAATACAACATGATGAACACATGGGGTTAAGTTAATAAGGAACACTTGACCAATATAACTGGATGGACGAACGAGGTTAAGTTAATAGGAAACGCTTAACCAATCCAACATGATGAGTGAGGAGGGTTAAGTTAATAAGAAAAACTTAACCATTAAATAAACATGCTTGAATCGGTGGGAGGGTTAAGTACATATCGGGTTGGTGGGTAATATTTGTAAATATAGGCCCACAAACTTAACCAGTAAGAAACCCTAGTAACGGGGTCCCATTTCAATAGTAACCCACATAGATGTATCATGGTACCCTGAACTAGGCAGGGTGGGCACGATTACTGGGCTGATTATAAGTGGTCAAAACAGCGGCAGGGGGTACGTCAGTGTAGGTTCCGACGGTTTACGGGCGTGCACGTACTCCGGAGTGGGAAAAAGCAGGCACTGGGTACCAGTAGTCATACACTGTGCATCTTGAAACATGTTGGGTTGCTACCATAGGGATTGATTCACCTTATGGTGGGACCAGTGCAGGGTATCTACACACAAGAGAGGGCCGATTGACACAGACACAAGAGAAATTAATACAAGTAGGGAGCCAATTGATAGGGTAGTAAGGGTACATCTAATACATTCATGGCAATTAGGCAGATTGAGGTGGAATCCTCATAATAGATGTACACCTGAAGGCTACCACAATTGCGGGGATTGGGATCACGTTATCATATTATCATTTTATACAGCTTACTAGTTGGGACACTAGTTAGGTGTGTAGAGACGTGGAAATCGTAATAATAGAGTAGTAGCGAAGCAGAGAAAGAGTAGAAGCGCAATCAGTTTATCTTACCTTATCATACCTTATGCATATCTTATGTTATCATGTTATCCCTTTTATCACGGTATTGTCTTATATTTAGTTTATTCATGTCATGTTGCTTTTACCTGTTCACATGCTGAAAGTCACTGAGCTTATCAGACTTATGTCTGACCTAGTCTGTTTTCGCCTTTTTCTCCCCCCCCTCCAGGTAGTCAGGGAGGGAATAGCTCAGCTTAGTTGGACCGTTTCTCTTTCCAAGCTTGAAGATTAGTTGGTGTATTTCTCTGAACTCTATTTTCCACTGCTATGGTTGGCTCATGCTTTTTTGGGGAATATCATTGTCATTTTATGCTTCTTTATTTTTTTAAACAAGACAGATACTTTGGTATTGGAAAACAATCTTTGTACAAGCTATGTTAACAATGAAGTAAAGTTTTATTTATTTACCGCTGCTTTAATTATCTGTCTTGTAATTTATCTGCATCTTTTACCTAAAATGCTCCACCGAAGTTAAGGCATTCCCTTTGTGAGTGACCTTAACGAAGGTGGAGTGTTTCACTTGCTACCAGAGCAAGGTTACCGGATCAGATGAAAGATTTGAAATTTTTTTCTAAACGGTTTTAAAAGAAGCATTTTCAAAAGAAAGGTTTTGTTTAAAGGGCATATTCCCCATAGCCATATGCACTGTCTTTTGATCCTCTATTTGAATCCTTGTTTCCTTCTTTCCTGAGTCTCCGGGGTTCCTGGCTTTCTGGGAGGTAACCTCATCGCGGCATGGTTCCATAGGCTCGATGAGACTACGACACCTGTCAAAGGGCAAAGAAGTGCCCAACTTCCATCTATAGCCACAGTAGTTTCACCTACAGCTAGTTTTCTTTTGAGCTTTGTAGGATTTTCCATGTGATGGAGGCATCTTTCAAGAGACTTGTCAACAAGTTACACGAAGATGGCAAAGATAAGAATAAGGGAGTTTGGCTAAGGAACACAACCCCAGGATGAGAAACTCTTGGATATGGACTTGGTTCACGAAAGACGAAAGAATAGAAGAATCTAAGATAAGAGGAAGTGTCATTATTATGGTATAACGGGTCATATAATTAAGGACAAGGGCAAGAACAAAGGACAGGATTTTTAGGAGGGCAAGTGCATGCTCTCACCGCCAGCATACCTTAGAGAGGGGTAGTAGAGTTTCTGTTGAAAAAATCTAGTTTTTCTTTTTTTGATCATCCTATTAGTACTCTTTTTGATTTTAGCGCTTCACATTCGTTTATATCTGCTTCCATAGTTGAGCTGCACCTTAGTACTTGTATAGTAGAAGATCCCACTATTGTCTCAAATCCAATTAGTGGTTCGGCTAATTTATCTTTGGTTTGTAAGGATTTGAGAATATCTATATTAAGGATTGAGTTTAAGTATAATGCTTATGTTTTTGGTTCCATGGGCTATGGGTTGATTCTAGGCATGGGTTGGTTAGCTAGTAATTGCAAAAGGAGGGTAGTTAGACTTTTTATTTGCCTCGGGAATACCCCCGAGACTTTGTGTGATCCTAAGGGGATCAGTTAAGCTTAGCTACCTAGAATCACTTGATGCATCTATCGACGATTTGCGATCCGTTAGAATAGTCCATGAGTACGCAGATGTTTTTGATTAGGTGAGGGGTTTTCCCCCTAAAAATCGAGATAGACTTCCACATATATCTAGTTGACAATGCAAAGCCAGTTATGCGATTAACGATAGTTTTGGAGCAAGATTGTTGAGGATAGCCAGAGTCGGTTAAGTGCTCAATTGTTTGGTTGTTTTGCTAGTATCATTTCACATAGATTGTCCAAATTTGGAGGAGGTATTCCTTGGGTGCTTGTCTAATATTGGTTTAGGCCTTTGGGGCTTGTACTTGAGGGATGTCGAGTTTGACTAGGATGGTTTGCGTGAGAAATAAATGGTTGTGGCAGGCACCCTAAGTAAGACTGACCTTAAGAGAGGTAAAAAGCACATAGCAACCTTTAGCTTTAGGCCCTCAGATTTGCAACATGATGGATAAGATAAGTAGAGGAGAGACCTTTAATCATCTTAGTATATACACTTGGTATCATCGTTAACACCTGTTTATCTTGGAAAGATAGTTCGACTACATTGGATACCCTCTAGCATAGTAAGTGATCGAGGTCCTATCTTTACTAGTGGGTTTTGGAAATGGAGGTCAATCGTGAAGTTAAATTAGTTAAGATACAGTGGAGTGAAGCTCAAGAAGATGCGACTTAGAAGGCTGAAGACTAGATACGCGCAGTCTACCCCTTTTCTTTTTGAGGGTACATCCTTGATCTCTCTTTCCTTAAGTTTATGCATGCTTGTATCTACCTTTTAAGTATATCTCCTCGATCCTATTCCTTATCCTTAGGTAGAATCCAATGGATGTAAACATGTGTTTGAAACATGTTATGATTGGTGGTTGCAAGTGGTTGCTCATGGATGCATATACACACATTAGGCACTAGATCGGCTCAGTCACTTTCATATTGCATATGCATGAGTGAATTTTTATATATATGAATTGAAACTTGATGTGTTATCATATGGATGTTGCATTTGTAAGAACGATTGTGCACTCATGTAGAAGTTATAAAGTATGATTAGGAATAATTGCATACATGAAGGGACTCATGGCACTGACATAATTCGCATTGAGGAGGTCAATTGAATCAGTAGACCGCCTGATTTTGCATTAGCTAAGGACATGTACACACACTATGCATATGATCATGAAAGCATTAGAAACCTTTTTAAGGACAATGGATGTCTGTGATTGAATGGTTGAGTAAATGGATGTTGGATGCTAGGATATGCATTCTTCTTAACTTAGAGATTTCGGGGACGAAATCCTTTAAGGAGGGGAGAATGTAACACCCCGTATTTTCTGAGAATATTAAAAGAACAAATTAAAGAATACTTAATTTTTAAATTGAGAACTAAGGGATACGGTTTACTCCATTGTGTTCGTCTTGGAATTCTGCTTGGAATAGAGTCCAAGTTTTCGTAAATCAGACTTCGTATGAGAAAGTTATGGCACTTAGAAATTTCAGGAATTTAGTTCGAAATTCAAATCACGCACCCGGGCTAGGCGGGAAATTTCCCGCCCAGGACCCAGTTCGACTGGGGGGTCGACCTGGAGGTCAACCTGGGTCGACATAAGTCGACCAGGGGGTCGACATCCTCCTATTTCCAGATCTGAGGACTGGTTCGTTTTTCTGCATCTGGACGCCCGTTCTGACCAGATTCGTTGATCCTTATGCTATATAAACACCCCTAAGGCTACAATTTTCTCTACATAACTTCATTACGCCTATACTCTACCCTAATTCATGTCAAAATAAATTAAAGACGTCCTTATGCTGCTCTAGCACTTCAAGAAATCAAGTTTAGAATTCAAGTAGAGATTCAAAGGCAAATTCAATGACTTCAACAACTATTTTCTAAGAATCAAATATAAATTAGAGAATCGATAATCTACGTGAAGGGATAGCTTTTCAGTCTCAGAAAACAGATTCCATAAATACAAGAATCATTCTCTTTTTGTAAGTTCAAGTTACTTTCAGATGTGAATTCTTAATTGAAATTCTTGGCATGCAATAATCTGGATCTAAGCTATACTTGATTATGAGATAATTCTTTTAGATTTATCGAATCTAATCTATTAGATTTATGCCCGCAATGTTATTCAAATCTAATCAATTAGATTTATGCCTAATGTAAGTAATCATTTCATTTGAATTCGTGCTTGTATATTCCTTTGGGAATCATTATTGACTATGGAATTTGTCCAATCATATCTATCCTTGTTGTATATCGGAATTGTAATCTTGTTTAAATTCATGATATAACTCTTGACAAACTTATACGTCTGCGATGGTTCATAATGATATTCATATCATATCTATATGCCTGCAATGTATTCTATGCAAAACTTGTCAATTTGGTATATCAAATTCATTGGACTAATAGTTCTTATCGTCATATGCCTATTTTTAAGCCTCTTATGTTCCATATTGTTTCTCTGCTTATCTTATGAATCTTGCGTTGAATCTTGAAATACGTACGTTATAAATGTGGGGGTAATTGGGTATAACATGAAATTGACATTTATTTGGCATAATTTGGAACATGTATTATGGCATGACTGTTAAGATGCAATTTGGGGTAATTTGACATGAATTATGGAATATGTAATTTTACATATTGAACCTAGAATTGGCATGAACGATAAAGTATGAAATTTGGCTTGAAAACCCTAGTTTTGGGCATAAACTGTAAATTGGAATATTAAATTTAGCTTGGGCTTAACTATTCATTTGGGACGCCAAACATAATACATAGTGATTTTGGGCATGACTATTATTGCAAATTTAGGGAAGAATGGGTATAGCCAATTTTGATTAATAACTTGAAATTTGAATTTTTTGGGCATAACTTGGGTATTGGAACATGAATAGTTTTGGTGAATTTGGTAATTAGCATGTAAAATCTAGATTTGGGTGCATATGGTAAATGTGCAAATTAAAGATGAACATGCCTAACCCGAGGTTAGATTGAGTTATGGTGTAAGACTGCCCGGAACCGCCCGACACATCCAGTAACCACAACAACACCTATCTAATGTGAGAGGTTAGTGCATCATGCCCAAGAAAAACCCGAGGTTAGATTGAGTTGTGGTGTAAAACTGTCCGGAACCACCTGGCACATCCAGTAACTGCAACAACACATATCTAATGTAAGAGGTTGGTGCATTAATAAATCAATTAATGCTAATGAACAAGACATGCCAAGATGAATCACTAGGGTTAAGTTCATAGGAACACTTAGCCAATATAACATGATTGACTAGGGTTAAGTTCATAGGAACACTTAACCAATATAACATGAATGACTAGGGTTAAGTTCATAGGAACACTTAACCAATATAACATGAATGACTAGGGTTAAGTTCATAGGTACACTTAACCAATATAACATGAATGACTAGGGTTAAGTAATAAGAAACACTTAACCAGTATAACTTGATTTGTGGTAAAGTTAAGTTTAAACAAGAGGGCAACACTTAACCAATATAACTTGATTTGTGGTAAGGTTAAGTTAAAACAAGAGGGCAACACTTAACCAATATAACTTGATTTGTGGTAAGGTTAAGTTAAAACAAGAGGGAAACACTTAACCAATATAACTTGATTTGTGGTAGGGTTAAGTCAACACAAGAAGGCAACACTTAACCAAAGTAACATGACAAGTAGGTGGGTTAAGTTAACTTGAATTGATTGATGACACTTAGCCAATACAACATGATGAACACATGAGGTTAAGTTAACAAGGAACACTTGACCAATATAACTGGATGGACGAACGAGGTTAAGTTAATAGGAGACGCTTAATCAATCAACATGATGAGTGCGAAGGGTTAGGTTAATAAGAAAAACTTAACCATTAAATAAACATGCTTGAATCGGTGGGAGGGTTAAGTACATATCGGGTTGGTGGGTAATATTAGTAAATATAGGCCTACAAACTTAACCAGTAAGAAACCCTAGTAACGGGGACCCATTTCAATAGTTACCCACATAGATGTATCATGGTACCCTGAACTAGGTAGGGTGGGGCATGATTACTGGGCTGATTATAAGCGGTCAAAACAGCGGAAGGGGGTACATCAGTGTAGGTTTCGACGGTTTACGGGCGTGCACGTACTCCGTTGTGGGAAAAAGCAGGCACTGGGTACCAGTAGTTATATACTGTGCATCTTGAATCGTGTCGGGTTGCTACCGTAGGGATTGATACACCTTATGGTGGGAACAACGCAGCGTATCTACACGCAAGAGAGGGCCGATTGACACAGACACAAGAGAAATTAATACATGTGGGGAGCCGATCGATAGGATAGTAAGGGTACATCTAATACATTCATGGCAATTAGGCAGATTGAGGTGGAATCCTCATAATAGATGTACACCTGAAGGCTACCATAATTGCGGGGATTTGGATCACATTATCATATTATCATTTTATACAGATTACTAGTTGGGACACTAGTTAGGTGGTGCAGAGACGTGGAAATTTGAATAACAGAGTAGTAGCGTAGCAGAGAAAGAGTAGAAGCGCACTTAGTTTATGTTACCTTATCATACCTTATGCTTATCTTATGTTATCATGTTATCCCTGTTATCATGGTATTGTCTTATTTTCAGTTTATTCATGTCATGTTGCTTTTACCTGTTCACATGTTGAAAGTCACTGAGCTTACCAGGCTTATGTCTGACCTAGTTTATTTTCACCTCTTTTCTCCCCCTCCCCCCCACCCCCAGGTAGTCAGGGAGGGAATAGCTCAGCTTAGTTTGGACCGTTTCTCTTTCCAAGCTTGAAGATAGTTGGTGTATTGCTCTGAACTCTCTTTTCCACTTCTATAGCTGGCTCATGCTTTATTGGGGAATATCATTGTCATTTTATGCTTCTTTATTTTGTTAAACAAGACAGATACTTTGGTATTGGAAAACAATCTTTGTACAAGTTGTTTTAACAATGAAGTAAAGTTTTATTTATTTACCGCTGCTTTAATTGTCTATCTTGTAATTTATCTGCATCTTTTACCTAAAATGCTCCATCGAAGTTAAGGCATTCCCTTTGTGAGTGACCTTAACGAGGGTGGGGTGTTTCAGTGTACCACATAACACTATTTCAACTATCATAATAACATCCATCCATACACATCGTGGTTATACACCATATAAGCCTTAAACCATTAAGCTTATATGGGTTTGTCAATCAACAGATTAACCACAATATCAATCAATGTTCAACCAATAATGTTCAATCAATCGTTATTTAATTACCCAAAGATGGTTCTCATCAATATCACTTAACCAATACTTAGTTAATTTTCATTCTAGTGACCATTTAAGGCTTAATCAATTCCCAATGTCCAAACTATTAGTTTCAAGTGTCGTAAATCCAAGTAACTACAAGTATATAACTTAAAAATCATATTTTTATTATACTAAATGTCATTAGCCCTTATTATGAACTCATATCAACTATTATAAGTCATATATAACTTGTACAAGTTCAGAAATTATAGCTAATAATAAACTAGCTCTTTTTGGTTTACTGTTTCTCACCAAGATTTTCACTCCATTAATCTTTAATCGAAGGATATCCTAATGTTCCCGAACAACTTCGATAGCCTCCCAGCGTCACTGGATATTTCTGGAGATGAAATCGGCATAGTTCCGATGTTGTGGGGTTTCTAAATCAACAGACGAATAAATGGACATGTACTTGGGTATTAGAAGCAAATGGGGTTGGGTTTCTGAGATAGGGGTGTTCTCCCTTGAGGTGTGAGGCCAAGGATGGCTGACTTGGGAGGAGGTGAGCTCTGTATGGACATGCATGGGCTGTAGGGGTCCCAATAGGTGTGAATTTGGGTGCAAATTGTCTAAGGGTTAGTAACTTAGGGTTTTAAAGGGACGCCGGGGCCATAGCTTGGGGGAGGAGGGCTTGGTGATGTTCGGCAGCATGGGGAGAAGGGGTGGAATAGGTCTGGTTGTGGTTAGGGTGGAGGGGTTGGAGTAAGGAGGAAAAGAGGAAGTAAAAGAAAGTATGAGAATGGAAAAAGGAAGGAGAAAGGTGCTTTAGTTTATAGGAAAAGAAAGGCGTGGATCAATGAGGTATCAGGAGATGATGAGAAGGGAGAAAGCACAAGGAGAAGACCTAGGTGGATGGCACATTAATAAAGCTAAAGTTCCTTTGAACGTGTTTAAAGGACGTGTTTGTCACTCGTATAATCAAACGGTAAGTCCGATCAATATGAAATTTTGAATACTAATATATTTCGTAATTACGGATCCAATGAATTAGGTCTCGTCAAACCCAGAGTCTGTTTGACAACTGGTCTAATTATTTTATTACGTTGTTATTTAATTTCGACGGATTTTACCAATACACGTTAATTTTCTGTATGATCACATACTAACTCGCAAAATTATGAAATACGAAATCTTCCCATAATTTAACGTTTCAGATCCGATGAAAGTGGCTTCATCGAATTTCAAGATTGTTTGAAAATTATCTCTTTTTAAGCTATTAAAACAATATTAAATTATCGAATTTTTAAATCGACTATAAATTCTTAAAAAATAAATTTAAATTTGAAATATAAAAATTTTGTCCTAAAATTTCAAGTCGTCACAATCACCCCCACTTAAAAGAATTTCATCACCGGAATTGGATAAAAGTAAAGCTGGAATAAAAATGATATTTAAGAATTGAGTTTACCTTTCAAATGAGCTAATTGGAGATATCCACTTTGCAATTGAGATACGACTTTCTAATATTGTCCTCTGTTTCCCATGTACAGTCTCCTGGATCTCCACTCCACTGAACTCTGAATAGCTTCACCTTCTTGTTTCTCTATTCCTTTATTTTATTGCCTATTATCTTCAAAGGCTCTCTTGGAACTTCTAAACTTGGTGTGATTTGCAAATCTTGTTGAGCTACTTCCTCAATAACCAAATCGGGACCATGTACATATTTCTGAAGATGAGAAATGTGAAAAACATTATGCACTCTGGATATCCATTCTGGTAACTGAATTCTGTAAGCTAGGGTTCCAATTCTTTCCAATATCCGGTATAGACCTATTGACACGCTTTTTTGTCGAAACTGTCACACGTCAAGTATTTCGTGAACGGCGCGCTCAAGCGTCAAAAAATACAAAGTACAGGGTGGAAGTCGCGTCGCAAGCACAAGGATACCCGAAACCTCCATCAGATTGCCTCTTACGGGCCCAATGAACTCTTAAGCAAAGCGTGCTCTGAGCCAAAGGCGAGCTGTCATGCGGGTCCGGGCGCAGCCCTGGTGGAGGTCCAGGGCCCCACAGTCCCGGTGAGGGTCCGGGGCCCCACATGCCCGATTCATCCGATTTTCTCCATGTAGGAAGCTCAGATTCCTTTACTTTGGACCAGCAAAACCGCGGATTCCCTCACTTCGCATTCAGGAATTTCAACTCCCTCGGCAATATGATTTCAACGTCATTCTCAATCAATTTCGAAACTCTCCACGGTGTTCGAAATTTCGCACCCCCTGGTGGGGACGAAATTTCGAAACCCCCCCAGTGGGGTCGAAATTTCGAACACCTTGGTGGGGTCGAAATTTCGTACCCCACCAGTGGGTTCAAAATTTTGAACTCCCTAGGGAGGGGTGCGAAATTTCGAACCTCGCACCAGGGGTACGAATTTTCTGTGTTGGGCCTTGTTTTGGGTCCAAAAATTGGCGTTGGTGGGTCCCGCTGCTCACCTACTCGCGCCTAATCTTCCTCCTATAAATACCCCAAGCCTTGGCCTTCATTTGGGGGCTTCTCCATTGGAACTTTTGGACTTTGAGAGCTCCAAACACTCATTAATAGCTTCCAACACCTCCACCCTGGCCATGGGAGAGGACATGGATAATTAAAACATGGCATGCATGTTTTCCTTCAACACTTGAACATTAACAAGGATTGTTATGCTACTTTTGAACTTCATGGACATGAACACCAAACTTGGATATTGTTGACCAAGTCAACGCTTTTCGACGAAGAAGAAGAAGGGAAATTTAGTTAAAGTGTAGAACAAGCATATATTTTTCTATTCCATTGTAACACTCTGAACGTAGTCATTGTACGAACTTGTACAACTTTGTAATCGACAAAAGATATAATGAATAAGGATCATAAAGTGGATGTAGGCGTTAGTGCCGAACCGCTATAAAAGCTGTGTCTCCCCGCATTTACATACTTTACTGCTTATTTGGATAATTGTTCACACATACACATTAGGTGTTGGCGTGCGACAATTTTGCTCGTCAACAAGACCAATGTACTTGGGTGATAACTTCCCTATTTCCCCAAATCAGATAACTCCTCTCAGTGAAGAAACTTTCAAAAAATACCTGTTTGCCAACTGCAAATTCCAAATCTCTTCTTCTAGAATCTACATAAGTTTTCTGTCTACTTTGTGTTGTCTCTAAATTCTTTAGCTTCTTTGGAGATCTACATTTTTGTTGACAAGTGTCCCTTTTAATCGCAATTGCAGCATGTGTCTTTCTTTACCCAATCCTCCTTAGACTTATTCCCTTTGTTACTTGTTTCTGGCTTCTTATTTCCAAACTTTCTTTTCCTTCCGGAATTTCCATGTCTATATTTTCATAGCGACATACCATTTCCACCATTTCTGCAAAAGGGAGCTTTAAATGGGTGGTTACTCTATTTTTATACTTTCTTTGAAGACCATCGATAAACCATATGCTCTTCTTAATTGGAACTTGAATTAACTTTGGGCCGAAGCGGGAAAGTTCATTGAACTTATTCATATATTCCAAAATAGTCATATCCCCTTGTTTCAGATTAGAAAACTCATAGTAAAAGCGGGATATTGCTTCAATGGCATGAATCTTTCTTCGAACATCTCTTTAAAATGATCCTAAGTAAAAATTTCCTTTTGGATTTCCCATTGTAACTGTTTCCCATTGGCTTTAAGCAACCAAGGGGCCAAGAACTCTGATGCTCTTCATTTATCCTTAAGCCAATGAAAATCCTTTTGCAAAAACGAAGCCAAGCTTGTGCTTCTACCACTGGTTCCTTTCCCAAGAGTGGTTCCCCTCCCTGATTTTTGTATTTCTTTGCTAGAACTTCCGAATTTTGTTCTAGTTACGGTGGTACAACTTCCTCATTTGATGCTCTTATCGGGTTTGGTTTTCCAGCTGCAGGGTTACCCCTTCCTCCACCTCTTCATTTTCTACCACTCATTTTCCACTATATTTTTGTAGTAAGAAAAGAGTTAGGCAAACATAAAATATATCTTAAGGAAATTGTAAGAGCATAGAGACATATGAATAGGATGTGTCTACCAGGTGTGTGTTATTCTGTTGTACTCATTCTAGGGTATTACTAACCCTATCTCTAATAAGTCACTCATCCTAGAATACTACTGATTCTATCTCTGATGAGTCCTTAATATATCATACTCCATAACTATGGTTACAGCTCTGATACCAGCTGTGACGACCCATTCTCCCGATCCCCAGAAGAACAGATAGTCTTTGGAATATAACTCATTAACATAACAGTAGAAGATAAAAAATTACATTACCACATCATAGTGTACATCCATTTACAACAAAGGTTTCCATCAGAGTTTAATACAGTCCATATGAACTTAATATTATACATAATAGTTGTAAATAGATACACAACAGAAATATCGATATATTGACATAACAGAGTCCAAAAGGACATCCAAATCCTACTCTAGCTCCATTTCCAAAACCAGCTTCCGTAGACAACTCCAAAATGATCTTAACTAATACCAAGATATTAGGTTGCTCATGTGGAAATAAGGACATTCGAGTTTGCAAGTGAAAAACAAACTACGTGTCAGTCATGGGAATGGTATGGGAAACTCTAACTAGTTTTTCTCAACATATTCAAAAGTGAGGTATATCACAGGACCATGCCGTATAACACAGAACGTATTTCCTTCACACGTATGCCAGTGCACCAAACTTCGCAATGCTTTTAGAAAAATGAAGTTGTTATAAGACTCAAGTCCCGTCACACAATGCAATGCAAACCAAAGGATAGAGTTTTACCTTACAATGGTCAAACATGCTTGATATGAGAAAATCATTTGATATTATTTTTATTGTCTAAGTGTGGAAATCATTTTCAAAAATAAATGTATCAATCTTAGAAGGCATAATGCCCTATCCTATTATGTCGACATATAGGCTTACAATTGAAAATGCAAAGCTCGTTTTGGAAATTGGATTCCATCAATGAACCAAGACAAAGGATCTTCCTTGTCCGTTCAGATTATGTAGCAAGATATCTGGGACTCACACGCATGTGGTTCTTGGATCGGCAGATCCGACCCACCAATGCAGGTGAGTTCGGGTTACTCCTGAACATAACATTCCGTGATCTCATCTGACAGTCATCTTGGTCATAATTGACCATCATTTGAGTTGCCTCAATTTCATCATCCACATAAGTAAATTGCCTAGGCTCCATACCATAGCATCACTCTTAGCTAGAAGGAAACGTTTGTCCTTACTCTGTTGTCCATCCCGGGGTGTGAGGCCCTAAAGCCAACATTCCACAAAGCTTTGCTTTTCAACAAAAGCTTTGATTTATTTACCAGCAGCACTCGACATGCCACATTGTCAATTCAAAACATATAATCGGTGTCTATTAATATATAACCCTTTGAGTTCATAAGTCTTGGAGGAGGGTGTTAAGCTAAGAGAATAAATTCTCCGCCACCAACTGATATAACATCAATAGAAACCAATGGGTTATGTTGTAAAATAAAACGTCAAACACACATTCATTTACAAGTTTGTTCTGGGTTTAAAAAAAATCGAAGCTACCTTATTCCTCATCCAGTTAAGAAAAACGACCCTTGCATATTCGGACAATCAAAAAGTACGTCTAGACTACTGCTACTTTAAACTTATAACGGGAGCTACCATGGCATCAACAACTAGTCCACTCGATGTGAAGATTCTCGTGCTTCCACCATCTTCAATGTCTTTGACTTTTAATTCGTTGTATAATTATTTGAAATGGGTTAAATTTGATCTTTTTCAATAATTAGCGTAAAAACAAAATCCTTATAAGATTATAAACCTACCAATTAAGTCTCCTTCATTTCAAAATATTTATATCTTATTCTTAAACTTGATTAAGTAGTTTATCTTTCAAAATCATCTGTATAATTATTTTTAACCTTATGAAAAGGTTTACAAAGGATTAGATTCAATCGCGAATCAAAAATCCTTATCACTAAACATTTCTCAAAATTCATTATAAAAGGCATTGTAGAAATAGTCAATTTCCACTAACTAGTTTTTGTCATTTAAAACCATATATATTTGGTTCAAACCTCTTTCAAATCATTTATAATAATTTATAATGATTTTCCCTATTTTTATTTATATAAAAGTAGCCCAATTTCACAAAACTCAGTTTCTAATCACTATTGGCGATGTTTTTATTTAAATTTGATTTGATCATTTCTCAAGATCTACCCATTAGTTTTCAAAACTCTACTTATCATTTGAAAGTTCTTTTCATTACGAATCTAACAGTTCCTGTATAGGGAAAATCCGATGGTCGGATCTCTCAGTACATCGGTTTGATGTTACAGGTCGAAATTATCTAACTACTGCTGCGCGACGAGTTCTATTCTGGCCATATTTCAACATATATTATAAACTATGTCGAATAGCTTCAAAAATAGTTTATTTATTATATAATATACAAAATAATTTCTGGAAGCTATATTTTAAATTTTCAACTTAAAATTCAATTATTCTAATATTTGAGTATTATAATATTATTTAAATCATTGAAATAATACTATTTTTCAAACTTCATTATTTTGAAACCATATTTTCCTACCATCAGTTATAAAACAAAAATAAGATAGTTTTGTAAAGGATATCTTTTTAAAACTTTTCCTAGATACCCTAACTGTGAACTTCATTTTACCTATTACTATCAATTTTAAAATAAAAACTTGAAAAAAACTTAACCATATGAAAATTATTTCAAATCAATTTCTTTCATTTACGAATATTCATCGTAATAATATAAACTTTTTGTTCATCGAAAATCAGATGTCAAATTCAAAATTTTTATTTTTCAACTATTATTATATTAAAAAAATATTCATTAGATCATTTTATTTAATGGATACTTAATCAATAAACCAATAATCACATTTATTGGTTATACTTAATCAGTGTATCACATAACATTATATCAACTATCATAATACATCCACCCACACACATCGTGGTATACACCTTATAAGCCTTAAACCATTAACGCTTATATGGGTTTGTCAATCAACAGATTAACCACAATATCAATCAATGTTCAACAAATAATGTTTAATCAATCATCATTCAATTACGCAAATAGGACTCTCATCAATATCAATTAACCAATACTTATTTAATTTTTATTCTAATGACCATTTAAGGTTCAATCAATTCCCAATGTCCACATCATTAGTTTTAAGTGTCTTATACCCAAGTAACTACAAGTATATCACTTAAAAATCGTATTTTTATCGTACTAAACATCATTAACCCTTATTATGAACTTATATCATCAATCACAAGTCATTCAGAGGTTGGAAATTTCATTCCCTTTGACAGTAGCACCGACTGTTGCAACTTCGCAACCATCACTAATGTGGCAAGCATCAACAGAAGGTATTTCATTAGTTCTATAATTTTTTAGCATGATCCTCAATCTTATCAGTATCAAAACACATTTCATTGCTATCAACTTGCGTGTCCACTTGCCGGAGCTCAACACAATTAGACATGATAGTTGTTGAATCATAACGAACATTAACTTCCCCATATTCGAGTTCAATATCATCACTTATCATAGCCAAACCATCCTCACTATCTGCATGATTTAGTAAAGCTTCAAACTTATTCGATAAGTACAGTTTCTCTAATTCATTATCATTAATCACTAAAATTCTCTCCCCGCTATTATCCATAAGGGTTTCTGATTTTTAGGCTAAAAGAACTTCATCTAACTTCTTACTACTAGCTACACAAGAATATAGCTTCGTCAAAAGACTGTTAACACCATTTTTTAGCTTTATCAACATTGAAAAGTGGTTGGTTTTTTCTTAACTTCCTATATCTACTAGTGACTCTCTTCCACACTTGTGTTTTCATACACAATGGCACTGCAGCTACTTTAGAAAAACCAGAGAGTTTCTCAGTATTACCAACTGTATCGATGCCAAGGTTGGAGCCATCAACTAAAGGGTCTTCACCTTTTTCACTAAATTTCTTAGTTTTCCTACTGTTTTCATCACAATGAGTTAGGTCATGCCCAAATTTTTTGCAGTCGGTATATATCTCGGGTTTACATAAGTATTTGACTTGTACAAACTGCACACTACTATCAATCATTTGCAAGTACGGAGGCACATTGATCTAAGCTATGTCTAAAGCCCCACCTGAAAGCTTTGTTTTCTTTTACAAAAATCAGCTTACAAGTTTTGGCCCTAGGTAAATTCAAAGTACTTCCCAATCTGAAGTATATGTTTTGCTGTGCTAACTAAGTTAATTTTTTAGCTCTATATCCTAGGCTATCCTTCTAAGCTCTTTCTTGCATTTGCTAGAAAAAATTAACATTGGGAAGTCCACACAAAAAAAGTTTCATATTACTAATCAACAAGTTGTTTTCGTGGAAGAAATCAAAATTCGCAGGCACACAATATTCATGTTATTAAACTGTAAGTTTAACTCTGAGTGTTATGGTTTGCAAACTTCAATATAAAAGAACTTCTTTTTATATGAAAATTACATCACACAGATGCATTTAGGTCATGAATCAAACTTCAATATCATAAAAAGTGAACAGTTACAAAAAAACAATAAAGAGCAAAAAAAACATGTAGGCTTATAAGAACTTCTACAGATCAGAGTACCTCAAGTCTAATAGATGAGTTAGGCGACCAAAGAATTGTAAGAACTTAGGAAGGAAATCGAATTTGACTTCTGTGAATTCGAGCTTCGTTCATCAGTGAAATGAACAGGTGTTTGGAAGCGTTTTGGAAATCGGATGAACAAGGAAATAAAACTGGTTTGGGGTCGTTTTGGGAATTAAAGAAGCGCTCGTAATTTTTTGGGATGAAATTTAGGGCTAAGTCTAGGGAGGGAAATCAAGAAGGAAGAAGAAACAGGAGCAGCAGTGAAAGTTAAATTTGGTGGGAAAAGTAAATTAGAGGATGGAGTTTAGGATACAAGTATCATGGGCGTTTTTCTTTTAATGTATATTTAAAAAACATCTTCTTACCGCATTTACAATTTAATGCTGAGAATAATTACGGTAAAAAGCTTTTTTCTTGTAGTTGTCTACTTTAGGATTGGCTAAAGCATTGAAGATAACGAAACTTGCTTTTCACTGGTATATGTAGGACAATGGTCCTATTGTTTAATTTAGATCAATTTTAATTTTAAGTGGAATGGGATAAAAATGATGGTATTTTGGAGGTACAAGGGTTTTGAGTGTTATACATGGTACATACTTTTATATGTGCTATACATATATATATATATACATATATATTTGTGTGTGTATGCGTGTGTGTGTACCTATGTATAATATGCGTGAAATAAAAAATCTATTTTCAAAAAAAAATCAGTGTCTCACGCTTGTTTGTTAAGCATAATATAGGTATTTTTAATACTCGAGTCAGATTCAAGTAACTTTAGGATTACCTAAAGATGCTTGGAGTTTCCAAAAGACAGCTGAAAATTTTCATCAACATATGAGCATGGCCTACTTTTTCGCTATGTTTGTTGTTTCTAGCATTTGCATAGACAAGTATTTATTACTCTTTAAATTGAGCGTAGGATAGACTCATATATATATATATTCCATTGTAATTTTTTCGGAATAATATATGTTATTCAATTCAAGTGAGATTATGTTTTATTTAATCTCTTCTTCCTTTATTCTTTCTTTTCTCATCACGGTCTAGTTTACAAGAACTTGAATTTGCACTATGTGAATGTCAAAGATGTGTCAGTGTTAATTTTCGAGGGTTGAAAGGTCAGTTTTTCAAGTATAATAAATTTAGAAATAACAAAAAAGAACCCAAAACCACATTATTCCATAAATTAAGTGTAATCAAATCAAGAATTAAACAAGAATTTATATTTGTAGAATAGTAGTTTTGGGGATTTTGTTTTGTTTAATTTTTGCAAAACCAAATCCCCTATGACATATTAAATACACGATATACTAGACAATACCTAGAGTAGGAACACCAAAATTTCTACTCATGGACCAACCATAGGTTCTCTTCTATGGATTTGCAATGCTAAAACACCCTTTTTCAAATCTCATGATTTTAATACACACGAAATAAGGTAGGCGTATACATAAATTAGTTAGATTAAGTGAGGTGAAGAGAAAAAAATAGACGAATTAAAAGAAAAGGATTAGAATCCTAATTCAGTCTTGATTGAACATCATCTAACCAAGTAGAAAAATTGATAGTGTTTCACCGATTTCCTAATTTATTTGTATTAATAAAGTTGGAGGGTAAAATTCTATTTATAGATTTTGAAACGTATCAAAGTCGTATGATGAAATTTAGTTATAAATGGATAAACGTGGATAATTCAATGTAGTAAGCAACCCTAGTTACCACAAGAGGTTGGATAACCTCCATTGTAGGGTGGTCAACCGCTATCGGTCGACCGGTTGAGGTCCATGGGTCGATCCTCTTATTGTATATAAAATTAATCAAAAATCCGCAATGAATGCATTCGCACAACTCTCTTAGCCAAATTTTCATTTTTACATCTACCCTATTTAATTGAATTTCTCATAATTTACTTATTTAATTAGGACTAATTTTATATAAGGATATAGGAAAAATGGCTGTATAAACTCACATTTTTATTTATTTATTTTGGACATACAAATACATGAACAATAAAGAAGATTTTAGTTGTGCTGACATAATTTAAAAATAGGGACTTGTGGCATGCTTCAAGTTTTGTTGGTGACTTACATGAAGAAAGTAAGGCATTTGTCGAAAGGATCAGATTTTATTTAAAAGAGGTATAAATTTAGGGGTCTTTATCCCAAAATAAAATTATCATGTAAAAGGTTCGAGAGTGATTTAAATCAAACAGTTTATTGTTTTGCTCTTTGCCCTTGTTAAAGTAATTTAGGCAGTTTTTAATTAAAAAATACTAGAAAAAACAGATGATTGTCTAATGAAAAATTAAGTAGATGTGGTTTCACTAAAAGGAAAAAAGAATGGCGTAGTGCATTAATATATAACACAATAGAGGGAAAAAATGAATTATGTTTGATGAGTTTTATGGCACACTATTCATGCATAAATTATTTTTCAATACATTGTATACATTTTACAAATTTAAGGAAAAATGATTTACATAAATATTAAACCTTATTTTTGTGTTGAGATCATTTGTTGCTAGTTTAAATTCTATTTCTATGTTGCAAAATCTATTTTTTTTTTTGAGTTTGAATTTTAGCTTATATTAATTATTAGTAATTTATTTTGTTAGGTAGTATTTTTTAAGTGATATTAAGATTTGTTGTTAAAGAAATTTATATGTTAGGTCGTTTCAGTGAGTAATATTAAAAGTTTAGCAATAATTATAGATAAGCGTTTCGAACTTATAAAAGAAAAATAGTTGTTAAATAATATCCGTAACTGGCATTATGATTTTGTATTATGAGTGTTTTTTTATAGTTTCCACTTATACTAAAAAAACGAGTCATCAAATTTGTACTAATACAAAATAAAAGAAGAACAAAAGAAGTAAGGGAGAGAAAACATTTTTATTCAAGTGGATGTACTTACAACACATGTGAGCTCTCTATTTATAGGCTTCATATAATGACCCTTGCATTAAGAGTATTCACCCTTAAAATCATATATATTACAACACACCCCCTTGAATGTGTGTATGCAAGATGATAAGATTAATTGCCTCACTAAAAACCTTTTTATGAAAAAAGCCTGTAGAAAAAATCATAAACAAGGAAAAGAGTACAATTTTATTTCAACTTTAGATAACATGTTAATAATGTTACTATGAGGGTTGATACTTCTGGATCAAGATAATGCCTCAATAAAAAAATTACTAGCAAAAATCCAGTGGTAAAAATATTAGTTAGGGAAAAGAGTACATTATAGCATAATTTTAAATGCTCCTTCTGATTCATAATGCATTATTTAAATAGTTTGTGACGCAAGCGACGCATTACAATTTTAAAATCATCTTCTAAAATGTTGATTTTGGAAGTGCCTTCGTAAATAGAACTGCTGGATTTTCTTGAGATTGGATTTGCTTCACTTCTATCTTATTGTCTTTTTGTAGTTCATGTGTGAAGAAGAATTTAGGAGAAATGTGCTTTGTCCTATCGCCCTTGATATAACCTGCTTGAATTCGAGCTACGCACGTTGTATTGTCTTCATAAATAATAGTTGATCCTCCTGTGGTTGAGGCAAGTTCACATGTGCTTCGAATATGTCCAACTAATGATCTTAACCAAATACATTCTGGACTTGCTTCATGTACTTCTAGTATTTCAGAATGATTGGATGATGTTGCTACCAATGTTTGCTTTGTAGATCGCCATGAAATAGTTGTATTGCTATTAGTAAATAAATATTCGGTTTGTGATCTTACTTTATATGGACTAGAATGGTAACCTACATCAGCATGACCAACAAGAATCAGATTATTACCTATGTTAGAATAAAACAAGCCTAAATATTTAGTTCCACGCAGATATCTCATGACATGTTTTACGCTATTCCAGTGACTTTTAGTTGGTGCAGAACTATATCTTGCTAGAAGATTGACTGAAAATACAATATCTGGTCTCGTGCATTAGGCTAAATATAAGAACGCACCAATTTCACTTGGATATGGTACTTCTGGACCAAGTACATTTTCATCATCTTCTTTTGGTTGGTAAGGGTCCTTTTCAATATCTAGTGATCTAACAACCATAGGTGTGTGCTAAGTGGATATGGTTTATCCATTTGAAAACGCTTCAGGATTTTCTCAATGCAATTTGATTGATGAATTAGTATGCCATTTTTATTATGCTCAATTTGTAGAACAAGATAGTATTTAGTTTTTCGAAGATCTTTCATTTCAAATTCCCGTTTCAGGTAATCCATTGTTTCATTAATCTCTTCTGAAGTTCCAATCAAATTTATATCATCAACGTATATGGCTAAAATAGCAAATCCCTTTACCAATTTCTTTATAAAGACACATGGACAAATGAGATTGTTCTTATACAAAGATTTTACTAAATATTCACCAAGAGGGTTATATCGCATTCTTCCGAATTGTTTTAAACCATATAGCGATCTTCTCAATTTTAATGAATACACTGAGTTTGATTTTGCTTCAAGCAATTTATATCCATTTGGGATTTTCATGTAAATATCGGTATCCAATTCACCATATAGATAAGTTGTCATAACATCTGTCAATCTTATATCAAGCTTCTCATAAACTACAAGGCTTATTAAATATCGAAATATTTTTGATATCCATAACAAGAGAGTATGTTTTTTTGAAATCAAAACCCGGTCTCTGCAGGAAACCTTGTGCAATAAGTCGTGCCTTGTACCTCACAACTTCATTTTTATCATTTCGTTTTCTTACGAATACCCATTTATAACCAACTGGTTTAACATCTTCTGGTGTATTATCTGTTGGTCCAAATACACCATGTTTTTGCAGTGAATCTAGCTCAACTTGAATAGCATCTTTCCACTTTGGCCAATCATGTCTTTTTCGACATTCATTTATGCCAGTTGGTTAATTATCATTATCCTCATTATAGTCCTGACTTTCAGTTCTTTCAGTAGCTACTGCGAATGAGAATACATCATCAATTATTATTTTATTTCGATCCAACATTTCTCCATAATTCGTATAAAATATTGAGATTCATTATTATTAGGTACCTTTTTATTTTTGGAAGCTTTTATTATTTCTTCTGGGATAGCAGTTCCTTTACTAATTTTAGGAGAATTGGATTTTTCTCTTGAGTTATCCTTTGGATCATTTATGACCTCTTCCGGAGGTTTGCTATTTGATGATTTTTCATTAGACTTTCTTTTTCTAGGCTCCATGTCTTTTTAACCTATAAGTCTTCCACGTTTTTGTCTAGATTTAGATTCTTTTGTTGCTACTGGTCCTTCGGGGATTTCAATTCTAGCTGGTGCATATGCTGCTGAAATGTGAGATTTAGTTATTTTTGCAGCATCATTAAATGCATCTGGCATTTGATTTGCAATATTCTGAATATGCAAAATTCATTGTACCTCGTATTGGCATTGTTTGGTACATGGATCCAAATGAAACATAGAAGGATTATTCCATGAAATTTCACACCGTTCTATTGGAACAGTCTTTTCTCCCCCTAACGGTGGGAAATTTGACTCATCAAATTTGCAATATGCAAATCTTATAGTAAAGATATCACCAGTAAGACGTTCAAGATAACGAATTATCGAAGGTGAGTCAAATCCACATAAATTCCCAACCTTCATTGATGACCCATTTTAGTAAGAAGTGAGGGACTAATGGGTACATGCACAGCGCAACCAAATTTTCGTAGATGTGAAATATTTGGTTGGGATCCAGTTAAAAGCTGTGATGGTGAAAATTGATGATAAGTTATTGGTATAATTTTAATCAATTTGGATGCATGCAAAATTGCATGTCCCCAATATGAAACATGAAACTTTGTTTGCATAAGTTAAGGTCTTGCAATAAGTTGCAAATTCTTAATTAATGATTCTGCCATATCATTTTGTGTATGAACATGAGCTACAGGATGTTCAACTTCAATTCCCTGTAATAAACAGTAATCATCAAATACTTGAGAAGTGAATTCTCCTGCATTATCTAGTCGTATTGATTTGATTTGATGATCGGGGAAGTGTGCTCTTAATTTAGTTATTTGAGCAAGTAATTTGGAAAATGCCATGTTTCTAGTAAAGAGCAAACGTATATGTGACTAATGAGTTGATGCATCAATTAATACCATAAAATATATAAATGGTTTACAAACGGAATAAATTGGACCACGTATATCACCTTGTATTATTTTTAAAAAATCTGGAGAGTCAGAAGTGATTTTACTGTAAGAAGCTCGGGTAATTAATTTTCCCTGTGCACGTGAGGTACACATGTAATCGCTTGGTAAATTAAACTGATTTGATAACTCATGTCCATTTGAGTTTTTAGAAATTTTACGAATCATAGTTGATCCAGGATGTCCTAAACAATCATGCTAAAGAATCAATTCTTTGTATCTGTGAGCTTATGGCTCATGTTTATAAAATGAGATTCAACCATGCCAATATTTGTAAAATTTAACCTGGTTGAAATTATACCGAATTTTGCTAAAATAAGCTTCTGGCTTTCAATTTTAGAAATAACACAAAGATATTCTTTGTTGTCTTCATTTAAAGTTTCAATATGATAATCATTCATTCGTATATCTTTAGAGGTAAGAAAATTTCTTCTAGAATTGCTTGAATGTAGTGCATTTTGAATGAATATATGTGTACCATTTGGTAACACTATATGGGCTCTTCCGGACCCTTCAATTACATTGGCTAAACCAACTATAGTTGAAACTTTAACTGAAATATTTTCAGATAATTGAGAGAAAACTTTGGATTTTTCAATATCGTATGAGTGGTTTCACTATCAAGCAGACATATATCATCACTTAAACATTGTCGATCCATACCTTAAGAATTAAAGACAATACAATTAGTCAATAACTAAAATATAAATAAATGTTCATAAGAACAAACTAATTTTCAAAGTCAACGTTATATATTATTTCTGTAATTCCATAAGAATAAACTAAAAGAAAAATAGATAAACAAAAGTCTAAACTAATACATACTAAAAGGAAATGAAACAAAATAAAAACCACATGATAAGCTTCAGCTACTTATTGGTTGGTTCGGTCATATTTTCGAATATTGCATTTAAATTTTCATCGCTAAATAAATTTCCAGCATAATCTTAAAAAAAAAAAAAAAAAAATCTTACTTCAAGTTAGTATTATCAGACAATCCCTCTGTATTATTTGTATCGATATTCTTAGATTTATGATACTCTTCAACTATTTTCTTTGATGATCTACAAGTACGTGACCAATGACCAGTACTCCCTTATCTGTAGCAAACTTCCTCATAATGCTTTATATTTTCTACAGCTG
This sequence comes from Allium sativum, assembly GCA_030737875.1. Classification (NCBI taxonomy): domain Eukaryota; kingdom Viridiplantae; phylum Streptophyta; class Magnoliopsida; order Asparagales; family Amaryllidaceae; genus Allium; species Allium sativum. The sequence continues at coordinate 844,991,974 of CM060926.1, forward strand.
AATTATTACTGTATTTAGGCTCATTTTTCTTTTGCTACTTTATAAATTTAGTAGTTTTGTTGTCTCCAAAACCACTATAACAACCTCTGCTGGGGTTGTATCCACGACCACATCCACGTCCTCTACCTCTGCCACGACTTCTTCCGGAGTGGGCAAAATTAGCATTAACTTCTAGTAATGCAGTTGAACCAGTTGGTCTTGAGGAGTGATTTTTAATAAGTAATTCACTATTTTGCTCAGCAATTAACAAACATTCAATCAATTCAGAATATTGTGTAAAATGACGCTCTCAATATTGGTGCTACAGGAGTATATTCAAGGCATGAAATGTTGAAAAGTTATTTTCCAATATTTGTGCATCATCTACCTTTTCTCCGCATAATTTTAGTTTATAAGTAATTCTAAACATAGCGTAATTGTATTCCCTTATAGTTTTAAAGTCTTGAAACCTCAGGCTCAACCACTCTTGCCATAGATGATGTGTTGTCATTTACCTCGTGAAAACAGAAGTATAATAAGAGGAAAGAAGTGGACGTTATATTTTCTAAAGAAATGTTTACTGCTGAATTATATAAAGTAGTGACAGTAAAATCTTGTATATAAATAGGAAAAGGATATTAATATCTAGCAATAGAATAGGTAAAAGGTAGAATCGGCAATGCCAGATATTTATTCAGAAGCTTCAGAAACTATACTTGGTAAAATCAAAGGAGATTGAAGTGGGCTCTTTTTTTCGAATAAAACAAATGGAGCATTTTTTTATTATCCAGAACGAAAAACTAGTGTGAAAATAAATGTTAAACATCGTGCTGATAACATGTTACAAAATAAAAGAAGAACATAAGAAATAAGGGAGAAAAGACATTTTTATTCATGCGGATGTATTTACAACACACACAAGCTCTCTTTTTATAGACTTCATATGTCCTAGCAATTACAGTAATGTCCCTTGCATTAAGCGCATTCACCCTTAAAATCATAAATATTACAACAATTACTTGTAATTTCTTTTTGCGAAAGAGAGTATGGTTTTTTTTGTATTCCTCACATAAATCATGTAAAGCGTACTACTAACAATATCTAACTTTATGTTTGTAGACACCATAACGGAGGGTTAACCACTATACAAACTTTGATGGTTTCAACAGTTGATCATCAACCACGACTGAAAAAATTATCTATTTCACTTAAGTAAAATTAGAACCAAGAAGAAAAAGAAAAAAATGAAGATCATCCCTAAAAGCAAAGAAAATGAATAGATGCAAGAGAAATTGAAAAAGGGAAAACATATATCAAAGAGTAGAAAATGAAAACTTTTGATACTTTGAGTTGTTGTTTTGTAAGGTCAAAAAATAGACTTAACGAAAGGAAACAAAACTAAGAAATTACGCGTCATCTTTCAGTTTTTTTCGTTGTCTCCACTAGCCGTACCACAAACAGAATTGCTAAGTTAACTGAAAATAAATTTATCAAATAACGCAGCTACTGACATAAAATGCAGAGAGATCCACGACAAATGACAAATATACCCCGTGAATTCAGAACTTTATGTAAGTTCCTAGTTTTTGACCCAAATTTCATTAATCAGAGTAGCAGCACTCTATCACAACCCTCCATGCATCCTCCAATTTTCTAGGTCCTTTGCTTCGTCTTATAAATCATCCAAACCCTTACAATAGAAGGGCTTGTTGATCAGTTGACCGATTAAATTAAACGGTTAACCATTTAAATCAAACACTTAACGATTTACAAAACTAGATACCAATTATAATATGCTAATACAAGCATACATACAATGCCAGTATACTAGTACAATGTTACAAGCCTATAAAAATACATATCCCATCAAATAAATCTCAAATATAACATATAACTTGTCACATAACATATATTCATATATGAGCCATAGTCCGCACTGCGACTGCATTGAAACTGAGATTGCTGAAAGTGGCGACAGTCTCCATTTCATTCGTCCTCATAACAACAATCAGTCTTCACTCCCAAGGCATGTCCAAATTTCAATGCTAATTTGCTAACTACTGAAATAAATACAGTACGCCATAGATTGCATACTGCAACACCGGATAAGTGATGCAGGAAGTGCTAAAAAATGTTGCTATAGACAAAAAATGATCTGTGGCAACACTTTTTCAGGGTTACCTTTTGCCGCGTTGCATTTGAGTCAATGGAAACAGCTTTGCGACCCTAAGGTAACATTAGTACCGGTGTTGCCACAGGTACCACTACAACAACAAAAAAATACTCTTTCACAACTACCAAAAATAATTGTAATATGTCTTGTACAGCTGGCAATCATAATAAAGTCAACCTTTTTTACAACTGTTTCTAGCAGTTGTTAAAATTTGTTTTACAACTGCAAAGTAACTACACCTCAACTGCTATTAATCAAAGATTTCATGATACTATAATAAATATTATTATCACACAGTATTTAATTCAAATAAATATTTTATTTCAACATTTCAAATGGTACAAATTTTTTGACTCCATTATTGTACATTCACTCATATTTTGCATACATTCCTCACTACTTTGTCATTCGATTCACTCATATACAGACTCACACATGCATACGACCATAAACAAGAAAAAAATACACGAAAATGATTATATAAACTACTACCTTTATTTTTTTTCCTTCTGATGATTCGTTCGTAAAGTATGCGCAACTTCTCTAGTTCGATCATGAAAGCAGCTAAAACATACCCTTGTATTAAATGCAAATCCTAAGGTTTGAACTAGTGTTCCTGAACTTACTCTCATGTGAAGGATTGGTTGAAAATGGTTGCATTAAACCCAAAATGCTTTATAAGAAGCTGTGCAACACTTGGTATAATAGATATCCTTTGAACTGAATCAAAATTGTATTGATTCAATTTTGTGTTGTCTATGCATGTGTTCTACTTGTAATTCCTTTTAAAAGGAGGGGACAAAAAAAGGTGATACAAGAAAGGAGATAATCTGGGAATATTGACTTGAAACAGTCATGTGTATATTCACTTTGTGAACATAATTTATTGAACTTGTGTATTGTGATATCTGTAGCCGTAGATGATGTAGTAGTACATGAAGACTAAATGTACAGAAGGGAATAAATTTGCAGTTAGTAAAGTCTTTTCTATACCAAATTCTATACCAGTTCCTTGAGTGCAAACAATGCAAATGACGCCTGAACATGCATAGGTTTAGTATTTTCAATATATATGACTTGCATAGGTTCAGTATTTTCAATATATATGACATGCATAGGCGCAGATGGCCTTAATATGTGTCATTTAATATATATAACACCATTTTTTTCAGTCCTCAAAACTAAGAAGAATAACATAAAAAAGTTACCAAGTTTGTTGCTTTGAGAATGTACTACTTCTGCAATCTCTGGGCTAACAAGGATTGCACCAATTGGCACATAGGCAGATAAAAGAGCTTTAGCTATTGACACAAGGTCTGGTTTTATATTTTATTTGTCGCATCCAAACATTGACCGTACACTTCCAAAAGTTGTAATCACCTTATCCGCAATGAAGAGAGTATCATACTTCTTGACAACAGCTTGGACCTTATCAAAGTAAATTTTTGGATTTCTTGACAACAGCTGCGAGCTATTAATTTCTTGTTTTTTGGTCTTCACAATGCATTATTATAATACCAAACCAATTTTACCTGAGAGTCGTTGGCTTCTGAACCACTTTCTCTGCCTACTTCGCATATATATAACACCATTTGGTTTTGCTATCCTCTTCCTCTTTATTCTTTCTATACATATACGGAGTGTATTCTTCCATTAATGAATTCACCATCCTCCTGTGTTTCCTAGTCGTTATGCATTTTATGAACTTAAGAAGTATTTCAAAATTGCAATGAACATGGAAGCCTAGAAGCTAATAGGTTAAATTCAAAGAAATTACAAATCATTATGCATCTATCTAATTAAAGAGGAAATACTTGCAGCAAGAGCGGAAGTTCAATATTAGATAGAACAATAAAAGAGATGAATCGTACCTTTAGGTGAGAACAAAACTTCTGAAGTATGGAAACACTAAATATCTTTCTACTTGCAGGATTCAGCTACATAAACTCTAAAAATCGTACCTTTAGATTGTGCAATTTCTGATCGCACAAATCTTGTTTCTATAAATCTTTCTATAATTTCAACATTTACAGAAACTACTTACTTGAGGACCTCAAGAAGACCACTAAAAATAAAATTAATAAACCAAAAAATAGACGATTACATAAACACAAGGGGAAAAGTGGTAATAGTGGGAAATTACAATTCGTTTCGCCATAAATTGAAGACAGAGAGATCGATTTAAAAGGGAAAAAATGCTAAACCCTAGTTGAAGTCGCGATTGGATTAAGAGGGCAAAACCAAGTTTTCCATTGAAGAAGACGGCTATATTTTTCTGAAGTGAAAAAGAAAAAGGCAAATAGCGTGAATTATCTTTAAGCGGGAAAATGAAAATATGGGGAAAGTAGCTGAGACAGTGAAGGAAAATCAGATTGACGCAGGTTGATAACGTAAACCATTGGATCGTTTTCACGTGGATTGATAATTTTATTAATTTTTTATTTTGAATATAAGTATAGCTCTGCAACACAATTTGATGTCAATTGTAACACCTTGAAGCGTGCATTACAATAGAAAAAAATTAGTATAGCTATGGTAACACTGTAGCTAGCAACACCTTGAATTTTCGTTATAGTAGGTCATCTACGGCGTAGTGATATAAATAGGGGATTGTTAAAGGGACTCCACATTTGGTTAAAGAGAGGACCAATATTTATTTATTGTATAATTGTTATGGGGATGACAAAATAAATTAGCTTCCACTTAAACATATAAATTAAAATTCCAATATTAACCCCTTGTAATCCTCATAAATATAAACCATAAAACTTAAATCTTAATTAATACTTACAATTTAATGATGCACATAAAATAAAAAAGGAAAATAATTAATGTAATGGAGACAAAAGAAAGTTTCGTGGGTGATCAAAAGGCATCGGATTAGATAATTAATTGTAATTTCATATTGGAATTGGTATGGTTAATTTAAAATAAATGCGGAATCGAAAATTTTGATCTAATATGTTGAATCGAATTTGTGTAACTAAGATGTTTAATAATTCGCAAGTCTGTTACTTATGCTGAATTTAGTAGGTTAGGGCTTAACATAAGTGACGAGTCAGGGATAGTTAGGTTTCTATCTTTTTTTTAAAGATAAACTAGACCCGCCTTAACAAAAAAAATCAAGCTAGAGTCCCTTTGAAATTGTCCTCCCCATAAACAATTATGAAGACCATTTAACAATCGCCAATAAATAAATATGCATTAGACTTATAGACTCAAGTGCCAGATTCCTAAGTGTTATATTTATTTGAACTTGAATATCAATTAAGATTCTCAAGTTGAATAAATCAGTAATGCATCATACTCAAGTGCCAATACACTCCAAGATAAATAAACAAGTATGAATTAAGGTCCTCAACTTGAAAATGCATACAGACTAGACTCAATACATAGCGCCAGATTTACCTCGAGTGTCAAATTCTCAACTTGGATATGCATATAGGTTTTCAAAGTACTAGTATTACCGCACAACGGTGGGAAAACCGACCGTTAAAATACATAATATGAAATGAAAAATATATTTGAAGTCAGATTTAAAAAATATTTATTATAATGTAGTTTAAGAGAAAATGAAAGTATTTAAAAACAATGCAAATCCAGTTATAATGAATTATACATGTAAACCAACTTAAGACTAAGAATATGATATCAATGTATTGGTTTGAATTAGTCATAAGTCCATACATTAAAAACAGCTTTTTTGCAAATCCTATGAGCACTCTAGATCACATATCTTATAGAAACCGTAAAAAATTACACTTTTAAAATAGAAACTTAAGCAAAGTGGAAGGCCACTTTATAGTGCAGATAATGGCCTAAGAAACTGTCTCGAACATTACAAAAAAAATCATTAAAAATTGGCTAAACATATACTCGAAGATTGAATTGAATAAATCTTCGAGTTGCTTTAATTTAAGCTCAGAGCGAGCTCCAATATAGTGTTGAAAAAACGCCTAAGCTTAAGCATGTAGCAGTCATATGCACTTTACATTATACCCACATCCGAAGCAAGCTTTGGATCCGCTTGGAAAATGATCTAGTTTTAGAGATCAATCAATGTGAATGCTCCGCTAGAAGCTACATGCACTCATATTTAGTAACTCAAAGCATTGAGTATGAACACAAAGCAATATTTGGATTCATTCAAGCCTGACCTTGGTGATATCATTTTTAATTATGAATGCTCCAGTTAGGCGTGCAATGGTTTAATCGTACGGGTTAGCTGAAATATATATGAGTTTTAGTCCAAAGATCCTTGGAGAATGGGAAAATATGTCATACCATAGTAGCTTAAAAAAGAAAAATGTTGTTCCACGTCTATTAAGGTAACCTGTATAATGTTATGCCACCCTTTTAAAAAATTAAATGGTGCACTGAATATAAAGCCCAAAATAACAACATATCACACGAAATATAGACCTAATCATGAAATTCGAAGACAATACCAACTAAACAAAAAGGCCGGCCACTGACTAACAGCAAGGACACAAGAGAAAGCAACCAAGATATAAATCAAACTAGTGACAAGTATATTTAGGACAAAAAAAGAACATCAACATGAGGGTGATCAATATCTTTGTACCTTACAGTAAACCAGTGCATTATGTAACATTTCCTTTGCATCTTAACCAACCATTTGGACCAAAATTTTGTTCAAAGAGGCTTATCTAGTGATCATAAACTGTAAAAATAATTTAAATTACTACAATAATTGATCATGCGTATTTAGAATAACACTGTGATGAGTCTCAAAATCTAGCCTATACATCAACCAAAGGATTATCGACTTTAAAGAAAACACTACAAAATATTAAGTAAAAGAAAAATCATTTATTTTTGTACACCTAACGGACCAAGCTTGTTCACTATGGATGTATGAATAAACCTTTCAGCACATACTCAAGTATAAAAACATGATATTATATGTTTTCACCATGTAGACGATAACTTCTTTGGGTGTTGCTTTTCTTCCTTCTCTAAAATTTCATAGCTCTAGAACAACATATCTACCACTAGGATTGTGTGAATTAGGGGTGTATACGGTACGACAACCGCGGCCAGTAATGCTAACCATTACCAAACCAGACTATGGCGGTCCTATCAGTTTGTCAACCGCTGCCATCAACCGTCAATAGTGGTTAACCGTGAAATGGTGTGGTTACCATTGCATTTATTGATGTATGGTTGAGTTACAACCGTTGTGATGCATTGCAATGCATTTTTCTGTTGAAACTCGAAAAAATCAACTTACGCTTATAAGTATTAAGTCGAATTTTAATAGGAAATTAGAATATGCAGGTTTAGAGAAAAATACCTGCACAATGCACTAAATAAACGCTAATAAATGGCCAATGTATTAAAATTTGTTTTCAAAACACATCAAGCGTTTCCAATAGAAAATAAATTCTTACGTTGATGCTTTAGTAATTAATGCTAATAAATACTCCATAATAATCCATACATTACAACATTCAACATTTCAATGATTAATTAATCACTAACAGAGTTACAAAAAAATAGTCTGTATTTCATAAAAAACTGATTTATACTAAAGAATTTATGCTTTAACTTTTACAAACAATCCTACTCATTTCGTTATACATCACATTAATTCATTTTCTTTCTATGCAGTGTTGTGGTGCAGCATCCACTTTTCATCGAGTTTCAACTGACCAAAACTTAAATTGCGGTCCATGGACTTCACTCTCTATGCAGACTATCGTGTAACTAATCCCAACCTTATATGGCATATATAGTAAAGCAACAATTTGCAGTTTTCATCATCTGACATTATAAGCCTAAATGCATGCTGCGAGAATAATCCAAAGTAATGCAAAAAAATATGCAGAGAATTAGTATTTAGGGAACTAATATCTATGAATATGCAGTATTGTAGTAATTTTGCGGTAATGCTAAGAACTGCAATAGGAATAAACTCAATAGTTTTTTCACAACTGCAGTAAGAATCAGCATTTACGGAAAAATATATACATTAAATGTAGCAATTTAAGCAACCAAAGTTTATGAATGACATCATGTTCTGATATATGAATATGCAGTAATTATGTGGTAATGCTTATGTGGTAATGCTAAAAACAACAAAAGTCAAAGCAACAGTTTTTTCACAGCTACAGCATGAATCAACATAATAGGAAAAAAATATCCAATCAATGCAGGAATTAAAGCACCCAAAGTTTATGCGTGACAATCTGATAAATGAAACAACAATCGGTAATTAAGGAATATTACCTTTCCGATCAAAGAAACATCGCAAATAAAATAAAAAACCAACCAAACTACTTGATAAATGCAGCAATCAAGGTTTAGCCAATTTCAAGTTTCAGCAAATGGCTTCAGTTTAATTAAATAACAAATTCACTTTAATGGTTGGAGTCATATAATTTGTACATTGAACTAAGATTGATAATTAAAAAAATTAACGAAGGCAAAAGTAGACACATAAACTTATAACCTAACAGAACTCTAGTATTTATCTGGAGTGTAAATAACTGTAAGTTGCAATTTGTAGTCAACTTAAGTGCATGACAGAAATAACAACTTAGCCACTCACTTGCAAATAACCAATATTTTCCCTTTTTGATTTTGTTTCTTTGTTGCTTATGAGAGTTAGAAACTTAGGTAGCATTTGATTTGTGAACTGGGCAGTTAAAATTCGCGTCTGCGTCTATGGGGCCCGCACGTTTGCCCCTTCGAGACGAACGGGTGAAAAGATGGCTTTCGCGTCGGATGCATGTCTGACGCGATGAATTTTCCAGAACAGCCGATCCCTTCCCCCTCTGTAATGACCCGCACCCTACGCATCGAAGGATCGTAGAATAATTATTTCTTTCACATACGAAGTTGTATGGTCATGTAACTTTGGGAGGCGACTATTGGGGTCATTTCCCATGTTCATGATTTTCCCCTATTTTTAAATGACCGTTTTGCCTCTAGCTGATCTTGTTTTGACCATAACTTTTGACAGGAGAGGAATTTTGACCTAAAACCACTTCCATTGGATCCGGATGATGGTTTACAATTTCGTAGAGTGGTCACATTAGCCAAACGGACTCACTGTTTGGGAGATATGGCTGAAAAAAGTTTCAGACGGTGAAAAACAGCTTAATTGGGCTTAACCGGGTGATTAACAGCTAGGCCCAAAGAGGAATTTCAGGATTAGGAGTTTAAAAGGGCTGTTGGGTTTGAAGAATACTTTTTTCTCATTTTTAAGCCGTCACTATTCATTCCTCTTAACCTAGCCATGGCCTTCACTCTCTAAATCTCTTCAAAACACCTCTAAACCACTTTCTAATTGAAGATTAGGCTTAGCAACATCAAATTAAGGAGAGAAAGCACCAAAGAAAGGTTAGAGCTGCTGTGTTGCATTGGGAATAGTGCCAAACAGAGAATCATTTCAGATTTGGTATTTTATTTATGGCCAAGGTGAGTAATTTTCATAGTTTTGCACTAATTACGGTTAATTAAGAGTAATTAGTGAAGATTAACAAAATTAGACATGATAAAGTTTTGGAAAAATATTTATAAAATTCGAAATGATGTTTTAGACCTCTGTTAGAAGTTTGGGTTAATTTGGTTAAGTTTTGCTAATCATATCATTAGATTTTGCCTAAACACGCTTAAGGAAAAATATGGGGTTTTGGGTATGTTTGATCCATTTTACATGCTATGATTATTGTTTTGCTGTTTAAGGATTATTATACATGTTTCTATGGCTGTATGGCATGCTTTCTGATTGTTTAGAACAATTAGAGTGGTTGAAAACGTCGTCGTGTGGCGTAAAACAGGTCGTTGGATAAAGTGCAGGAAATGTGCAGAGATCGGATCGGATCGGATTCCCTGAACCCTGATCCGAACCGCTTGCACTTGAAGCTCACGACCCGACCTGCTGGAGAGAAGGGACTCCGATCCGAGCCGATGCCACTCACAAACTGCTTCATCCGATCCGACCCGTTCTCTGGAGTGCGCCATGAAGTCACGATCCAAAGTTGAAGAGGGAGACTGAACCGACGTACCACGAATGGGTTTGAGGGACTTGACCCGATCCTGAGAGACTCACGATCCGAATCGGAGGACCCTCCACGAACCGATCAAACTTAGAGAAGGTGGAGCACGACCCGAACCCAATGGGTATTCTCCGATCCAATCCGAAGGGGCTTGTCACGAGTCGAGATGTTGAGCACGAGTAGGGAAGAACCGAACCGATCCGGAGATGCTGGCCAAAACCCGAGATGCAAAGTTAGTCCAAATGGGAAGTTTGTACCCACGACCCAGTTGGGAACCAACGAGTCGACTTCATGAGTTGGGCTTTGCTACGGGACGTGTGCAAAGGGGTTGTCGGTATTCATAACTTTGGTTCACCAGTGAGAGACGGACAGTGGGCTTGTAGTGATAGTTGTACGGGGTTGGACTTCGTCAGGGCCCAAAAGATTAGGTGACCAAATAGTGGATATCGTATACTTTACGCACTGAGTGAGAGATGTGAGGATGGTTGCTATGTTTGATTTGTTTTCCATCATTATGACATGCACACCCCCAACCCCGTACTCTTTACACCATATGTTAGTGGCACCTTAGAGTATTGTACGGTATGTAGTGCTAACTCTTTGGTTACAGGTCCAGGTTCAGGTATGGTTTAGTATACCTGTTATTGTTCTGTTTGCAGCTTGTCGCTCATACCAGACTTTTTGACTGACCCAGAGTTTTATGTCTCTTCTTATTACTCTGGGTGCTCTCACGAGCAGACTAGAGACAGGTTAGGTGGTATGCACGAGTAGCTGTACCGGAGACGAGCAGGAGGCTCCCACGTATGATATATAGATATTCTCCCTGTGTTGTTGAAGGTCACTACTTGGGCATTAGTAGTGTACCTCCTTCTTTTACTTTCTTTTGCTTTAGATACAGTTTTAAAGTTGTAATAATGATGTTGGATCATAAGCTGTATTTTGGATTTCCGCTACTATGATGATGATGGTTTTAGTTTTCAGCTTATGCACTGTCTCGCCTATTTTATGTCAAGTATGTTACTACTATATTTTATTCCATGCGCTGTGAGACATTCTACAGGTTCTTGATTAGTTCATTCTCTTCTTTCCTTTCTTTGGCGACCGTTCCGTGCAAGCCGGGCATGCGAACAACGCACTTTCGGAAGAAATGCCGGTTGGTGCGTGGCGGACCATCACACTTGGTATCAGAGCTCTAGGTTTCGTAGTTAACCTAGGGAAGTTATTAGGGAGAGATAGTACATGTATATATGAGCGCGTATTTGTGATTATTTTGGTTTTAAAAGCTATATATATATATATATATATATATATATATCTTTACTAATAATACAAATACCTTCCCATGGTGAAGCTTTTTTGGATTTTCAGAAAAATCCATTGTCCACTTCACAATTTAGGACGACAGAAAAATAGGACTGAGGGCAAACACGTCTTTGCTCCTCCACGTTTTCCACTTTCCACTGCCCCTGTTGCGGTTAGTCAAAAAACTCCTGCAATTTTTTTTCCTCATTCGCGTCTTCATTCCATTCTTCGCGTTTTCCCCCATTTCCTCCTGTTTTCTTCCCCACTCCCAATCCGTAACTTTGAACCTTATTTCCTTCTCTCACTACCTCTGAATTTAATTTCTCGCTTCAGAGAAGACAATTTAATTCAACTGCTTCTTTTCTCTCTTCACTTCTTAATTTGAACTTTAACCCCGCTTTTCTTCAGATCTACAAGCGGGTGAACCCGTCTTCCTCCTCGATGCCGACATTCATGGTAAAATACTTTTCTATTTCCATCGTTGGTACCAATTATTACAATTTATTCTTTGTGATTGTTGTAGGTTACGCTTTACTTCAGATCTGGCATTCGGACAAACGGTTGTTAGGTTAGCATGCACTTTTTATTTTTCGTCACCGTCAGTTGATTCTATTCAACCAACAGTTACATAGAATAAGAAATTTCTGTTTGTTTTGTTAACCTTTGAAACCTAATATAGTGGAAGGTGTGAAGTTCGTCCATGGCGGCTATTCCTCTAGCACCTAAATTTGGTTTAACTCGCTTATGGTTTCTCTAAAGGATTCAGAAATTCAGCAAATTACAGTAATTAAAATTGGTGAGATGCCTTTTTTTACCAGCAAAGTTCTGCATTTTAATTTGTCCACTTATCATATTTATTTATTACTTTATAATTTTGTGAATTTTTGGTTGAGGAATTCAGTTGACTTACTTTGTTGCTTTGATTTTTGATTGTACTTAATATTTGTACAACCTAGATGGTTTGTTGCATTAATTTCTAATAATGAATCATTAAATTTGTTTGTACAACCTTTGATATTTAGATGGATCCCAAAATTTGTCAGGCCATGGTGACTAAGACAACATAATGGCTTTTATCATTTAAGATGGCTGGTACACCCAGTTCGCAAAGGAACTGTGTCCAGTCATCAGTGAATATGTATTAGCTAGATATCAAGTTATGGTCGAGATACTGTTGTTATTCCGCAATTCTGTTGATTTTCTATAGGTATACACTGATGGATTATTTTTCATTATACATGGATTGGTGCATCTTCTATGTTTACTCCAGTAAGTTACACAAACTAGAACTAACTCATACAATATACTGTATTAAATTGTATATACAATATAATTTTAGATAAAGAATATTTTGTTGAAGGGTTATGTTTTGTTTGCTATTAAAGATAATTCAACTTGATTGAACCGTTGTAACCATATATTGTTACATCTACGTTTTCTCATTATTTAGATGTATTATCGTACAAGTATCGTTTTATATATGGTTAGCATGAATTCTCTTTAACATTAATTTCGATAATACTCTAATGAACCAATACAAAATTCATTGAATGTTTGGCATTCATAATGGAATCTTATTTTGATTTCAACTTTTACTCAAAAATCTATTTACTCTTTAGATACAAGTCTGATTTGAAAAATATATAAAAATAGAGTTAGGTTTGGTAAATGAAGTGACATGTTAATATATAAAACCAATTACAAACTCACATGGATAATATCAAGCATTCAGTGCATTTTCTTTTATTTATGAATAGTACTAAAGTTTTCTATTTGTGTCAAATTTCCATTTGCAAAATATTTAGCTCTATTTTATATTTTGCAATTATGCTGGCAAACACTGCAATTTTTGTTTCTCTTTCTCTATGTAAGTTTAATTAGCACCTTAGGAATTTCTAGGTGATATGTGGAATAAAGAGCTTAATTCAAGTCAAAAATTCACCTTCTATTTTTGCTGCTAATAAATACAGTCTTCTTAGAAGGAGGTGTTTAATCATGGATATGTTGTCTTTAGATTAAAAGCAAAAGTGGAGCAAAACAAAAGCCACCCAGCATGTTACAATTGCCAAAATCCACGTCAGTCTGAGTCAATCCACGACCAGGAAGCGAAGCGTGGAAAGCAGGGTAACAAGGAAATAGGAAACAGAAGAGGAAGACGAGGTATTCAGCGAGACAGAAGGAGGAACAAAAAGTTAAAGGACAGAGCTAGAGTTAAGTAAACTTTCTTCGTGATTGTTACTGATTAAGTCAAAAGTTGATTTCGACTTCCATGCTATTTTCCATGTTTTAGTCGAAGAAGAAGGGTGCTCTACCGAAACCATAGGTCGCAACAAACATTAAATTTTCACATTAGTTCGTGCATTTGGCTCACGGGGTACTACATTTTTTTAAATTACTTAAACCATATATCATCAATGATTTCCTTCATATTTTTTTGGTTCAACCTTACTTCCCCATAAACTGAGTATCTTGCTTTGTTTGTACTCCTAAAAAGTAAGAAGAATCAGAGTTGTTATTGGTGGTCTGTTTGGAGAAAAGTGTTTGCTTTCGAATTTTTTCTGAATAATATTCACTCTTCATTTGAGTTTGCATAATCAATGAACTGTTGAATGAGCTTGAATTTTTGTTTGCCTCTATAGCTGCAAATGTAATACATGTTCAAGTTTTTCTAATAGGGTAATTTGTGCGTCTCTTGGATATATTTCGGTTCATGTATAACTTCTTTTTATTTAAATTCATTTTCCAATTATGGCCTGAACCAGAAGGATATTCTCACAAAATATATTTCGGGTTCATGTATAAATTCTTTTTATTTAAATCACTTTACATTGTAACCGCTATGTTGCATCCATATATCTGTGACATTTTTTTACAACTTATTCGCTACCTTCGAGTAAGAGTGCAAATTCATATTAAAAATTTGTGTTTTCTTTTTTTAAACTATTGTATACAAACTTAGTAGCTGCGGTGCACACAATAGGTATGCACTGGCCCTCCACTTTCACTACAAGAATAATACGGATTTCCGACGGCTGAAAACCGTCGGCGGCCGTCGGAAATGGTGGGAAGCCGTCGAAAATCCCCGTCGCAATTAAAGGCGTCGGCACACAGTGTTTCCGACGGTTTTCGACGGCTGTTGTCGAATATTTTTCCTACGTTTTCCTACGGTTATCGTCAATTTCCGACGGCTTTCGACGGCCGTCGGAAACCGTTGGAGAAGTTTGCCTGGAAGCCGTCGGAAGCCGTCGGAAGCCGTCGGAAATACTGCTGCTTTTTTTTTATATTACAGCTGCTATTTAACCATCAAACCCACATTCCACTCAATTCATTAATTCAGACCGTCGGTCTTTAACTCCATCACAACATTTCATACACAAACCATCAAAACCACACCATTTCAACCAAAAAATCATCAAAACCAAACCAATTCAACCAAAAATTCATAAAAACGATAAAAAAACATATAAAACATAACACTTCTACGATTGCACACTATATAATACATCACATTTACTACATCAATCCACCACATCTTGTCTACCATCAAAATACATACGAAATGTCAACCAATGTTCAGTCATACACCCCCATATATATATAGCGCATCTCTAGTCATATATGTACATATGTCAAACTAAAAAAACATACCTAACAAGCAACATCACTGGTCGCCCTCCTCTGCAGAGCCAGCTGATGAAGGAAAGCGTCCATACTGCCGCTCGAACTCTGCTATGCGTCGATCCACTATCTGAGTCATCTCAATGGCTTGGCGGCGATTCTGTTCCTCAAGCTGTGCCACCCTAGCTCTCAAGTCCTCGATCTCTGCGGCGTCCATAGCTTCTCTAGCATGTCTGGCCCGTGCCTGCTGACTGGTGGACTGTAACAATTATTTAAAATTCTTTTAATCATTTACAATTATTTTAATAATCTGCATGGCGTAAAAATATGTAATTAAAGAGTTCGGAGTAATACATTATAATCTTCGTTGACATAAAAAGGTTATCAACTATATCATTACATTCTATATCCTCTTTTAACTATTATGGTAAATAAGACCATAAATGAACCTATTCCAAGCCAACGCATAACACTGATTATAAAACGTTTTATAAATTACAATAACATAGTTAATGCTTACTTGTTGGTATCAAATGTTAAAGAAATTTGATATGCTTTAAACTATAACAACAATTAATGACAGGTGTGATATCACATGTTAAAGAAATTTGATATGCTTTAAATGGCATAATTTAATACCGTAAACTATGCACTTCATCGAGTTAATTTAGAGCAATAATTATTGATCTCTCAAATGATAACATTGAATGCACGCAACATTGGTATCATGAAAGATATATTTATCACAAAATTAAAGAACTTGAGGCTTAAGCTTTCTAGATAAAAATAAAACGCATAAAAATTAAACTAAACTAAAAATGTTTTACCACTTGATTTCCAAATCCATATCGTCTGTTACGCGTCTGTGGATCCATCACTGACTGGAAGATAATGTCCTCCTCGTCTGTAGTAAGCTGCTCCTTTCCAGTCTCAGCTAGACGCAACTGACGTTTCTCCATGAACTTCTCCTGCAAGCCCAATAGGAATGTATATAAAATTAATATCATGATATCGTATTTTATATTAATTTAACAATTACTACATAAACTTCTACATAAAATGAAATCTTACGTGACTCTTCCTAGATTTCTCGTCATGCCATGAGTATGTGATGTTCCCGTCTGAGTCGACATGCTCTATGGCATGCGTACGTGTGAACACATCCATATAGGAGACTGGACCCTGCCCCTCAGCCTCCTGAATTAGATTATTAAACACAATTATTAAATGTTCAAAACTATATACAGCATAATAAGTCGCATTTAAAAAAAATTACCAACTCCTGCCGATACTGCTGGAATGACTTGGATCCTCCTCTATGCGTGACTGGATTTTTATTCCTATTCGCGCTGTTTCTTTGTGACTCCGCCTTCACAGTTAAAATTTTATAATTATCAGTCTAAATATTTTAATATTTCTTAAAAAAAAATTAGTACACTAACCTTCGCTGTATCACTATCCCAATACTTCAGAAACCCACTCCAAACATTATCTCCCATCCACGTAGGTTTTTTCCTATTTTTTTCATTGTTGATATGGCATCTTTATAGTTTTTCCTCATCTTTTGCATCCAATACGTCCTAGCCAATGCCAAATCATCGGTCTGTATATCAACCTCAGCCTGTATTTCACGTTAAACAAACATTAGTAGTAAAATATGTACAGTATATCTCAGTGATTAACATAAATTATATTGCAAAAAATATAAAAGAAAATACTTACTAGCACATCCTGCCAAATGACCTCCTGAATGTGAGGTGGTATCAAATCCCACTTAGGCCAACATCCCGACATCCTTGCCTTATATGCTGCTGTCGAAGCGGTCAAAATAGTCTTCGAAGGCTGAAAATCGAAAGTCCTGCATTAAATGTGAAAAACATATAAGTGTGCTGTATAAAATAATAAACATGCTAAATAAAGTTTAATTTTTACCCAGTACTCGTAGGAACTAAGGACACGACTGGACGCACGTGGGGATGCGATCCAGAACCCTCGCCTGACGAATTTCTTCTAGATGACATACCTGTCACATACAAATCATTTCAAAGATCTAAGCTAACTTAAACAAACGATATAAGCTGCTAAATAAGTGACATAAAAGATGCAAAAAATGACATAAAAGAGAAATTGTTTTTACCTGTATTTGATTTGGTCTCATATTCCAAAGATTAACATTTTTACATTATTGCAGATTTAAGACAAATAAATAAGCAAAACTGCATATGACACAAAAGATGTAAAAAACGATCATAAAAGTTAAAAATTTAATAGAGTTACATGAATTGCAAAATAAGCTGGGTTTACTACATAATTACATTACAATAGATAGATAGTACTCGATCATCATCTATATCAATCATCATCTTCTTCAGATTCAAATTCATCCTCAGATTGCATACTATCTTCCTCCGCACTCTCAAACGCATCTACCAAAGCATTTGCCTCATCGATTAGAGGTCCGAAATCTGCATGATCATCTTCAATTATTATTTCATTGTTCTGTTCGAGTTCTGCCTGATAGGCTCCTTCATCTGGAATATTCTTCCCATCAAACGTAAATCTGGCCTTTGTTTTAAAAACTGCCGACCAATCTGCTTTATCTCTTTTTAGAGACGGGTAAGGAGCATAATAAACCTGTAATGCTTGTTTGGCTAGTACAAAAGGATCATACTTGTAATAACGCGATGTATGCTTTATTTCAATCAGATTATAATCCTTATGTACATTAATCCCAGAACCCGGAACATTGCTAAACCAATCGCATTTAAATAGAAACACCTCCTCTGCGGGTCGTGAGAAATATGTCAATTGCAAAATTTGTGTTAAAACGCCATAAAAATCTTTGATGTGATTCTCAGGATCGTCACTGCCTTTAACGAATACACCAGTATTGTTCGTTGATTTTTCAGCACCGTATTCTTTTGTGTTAAATTTATATCCATTAACAAAATATATTGGATATGTCTTAACCAATCTTTTTGGTCCCATTGCAAGATGTTTCAACCCTTCATCAACAACACAATTTTTGGGTTCATAAACATAATTTGTAAACCAAGCAGAAAATTCTTTACTGATATCTCCATTTGGATGTTCACGTTCATAAACGCTGTAAATAGAAATAGTGTTTTGCATTAGATTATACACACGTAAAGATGTAGAAATAAAAATGCAGTAATTGATATTTCAGATTACCTAACGAATGGTGCAACTTCAGCACAATTTAGAAGAATATAAGTGTGAGCTACATGAACATCTTTATCATTTAGCCAGACGTCAACACATTTTCCAGAAGGTCGACCGTGTTGTCTAAAAATAGACAAAACTGTTTGAGACGATTCTTGTTCGTCTCCTTCGTCGTTTCTTGGAACACTTTCAAATGATATATTCACATGATCACTGAAATAATGAGAGAAAAAGAACGAAGCTTCTTCTTCGATGTAAGATTTACATATCGAACCTTCAACTCGTGCTTTTTGTCTCACTTTTTTCTTCAAATGATTCAGATACCTATGCAATATTAATTTACATTATTTAATAGTTTTAAATTCAATTAAATTAATCGTTAATATGTCTATGTTTACCTCTCGAATGGATACATCCATCCATATTGGACAGGACCTCGATATCGTGCTTCAGTTGGAAGGTGAACAGGTAAATGTTCCATTACATTAAAAAAACATGGTGGGAATATTTTCTCTAATTTGCAAAGCAATATTGGAATATCTACCTCAAATTTACGTAAACGTTCCACTTTCAAAGTAGTTGAACAAAGTTCTTTGTAAAACAAACTAAGCTCCGTTATTACCTTCCAAACTTTTAACGGCAGTAGTTCTTTGAACATAACTGGGAATAGATGCTCCATCATAATATGACAATCGTGGCTTTTCATTCCGCTCAATTTACCATTTTTGAAGTCAACACACCTACGAAGGTTTGAGGAAATCCCATCAGGAAATCGTAACCCTTCAACCCATTTTAAAACAACGTTAACCTGATTATTATCTAATTCATAACATGCTTTGGGTTTTTTACTGTCATTAGGTTTCATATGAAGCTCGGGACGTTTGCATAATTCTTCTATATCGCGCCTTGATTTCAAATCATCTTTAGTTTTCCCTTTAACATTCAAAATCGTGTTAAACACATTATCAAATACATTTTTCTCATTATGCATCACATCAATGTTATGACGAAGCAGAAGATGTTTCCAATACGGCAACTCCCAAAAAATAGATTGTTTGCACCAATTATGATAAATCGATTTGCCTTCAATTTCTGTTTGAACTCCAGTTTGATATATCTTTGGATGATTTCGAACCATTTCATATATTTCTTCGCTAGTCCATAACGTTGGAGGTTGTCTGGTTTCTACTCTATTAACCAAAAAGTTTTTCTTGTCTGCTCTAAAAACATGATTTACGTGGAGAAAACATCGATGACAGTCAAACCATGAAATTTTCCTACCATGCGGTAAGGAAAACGCTCGTGTCTCTTCCATGCAATATGGACATGATAGATGACCAGCAGTACTCCATCCTGAAAGCATTGCATATGCAGGAAAATCACTTATAGTCCTCAACAAAGAAGCAAACATGCGAAAAATTTTCTTCTTTGAAACATCGTACGTTTCTACTCCTTCGTTCCACAATGTTTTTAATTCTTCAATTAACGGTTGTAAATAAACATCAATTCCTTGTGCTGGATCATCGGGCCCAGGAACAATAACAGTAAGAAACATATATTGTGTTTTCATACACATCCATGGAGGTAAATTATAAGGTGTGATGATAATGGGCCATGATGAGTATTTAGAACCAAACTGAGAAAATGGTGAAAACCCATCCGTACATAATCCTAGTCTGACATTACGACTCTCCGCTGCAAAATTGGGATAAGTTTTATCGAAATGCTTCCATGCTTCCCCATCGGCTGGATGGGTCAACGTACCTTCTTGCTCCGATCTCACCTTATGCCATCTCATATGAGATGTAGTTGCAGAAGATGCATATAATCTTTGAAGCCTTGGAGTAAGAGGTAAGTAATGCATACGTTTATATGGAACTTCCTTTCCCTTCTTTTTTCGTGGTTTATATCTTTCTTCATTACAAATTTTACAATTTCTAAGGTTTACGTCATCTTTCCAAAACAACATACATCCTTTTACACATGTATCTATTTTTTGATAAGGTAAACCAAATGCCGACATAAGTTTTTTAACTTCGTAGTGATTTTCACACATTAAATTATCCGGCGGCATGTGCCTTTTTGCAGCTTGTACAATTGCTGTGAACCCAGCTTCAGTGATGTTGTATTTAGATTTCATCGCAATGTATCCG
The DNA here is from genome assembly GCA_030737875.1 of Allium sativum. Lineage (NCBI taxonomy): Eukaryota > Viridiplantae > Streptophyta > Magnoliopsida > Asparagales > Amaryllidaceae > Allium > Allium sativum. The sequence goes on from CM060926.1 coordinate 845,012,409, forward strand.
CGATTACCGATAGCTGAGTGCCGCTTGTACAACCATCCCAAATAGGTTTCTTAGCATTATCCAGCAAATCATAAATTTTCTTAGCTTCAATATTCGGTTCTTCATCATTTCCATCGTCGTCGTCGGCTGCAATCATAGGAAACATAGATCGAGCTGCATCTTCCACCATATTTTCAATACGGGTCGTGCTAACATTTTCTTCAACAGGATTGTCTACCTCAGTCTCAACAGGAGTATTTGATACAACTTCTCCATGACGATCCCAAAAATAATACTCGGGTACGAATCCGTTTTTGCACAAATGGACTTTCACAACATCAGGTAACAAATATTTCAAATGTTTACACTTGCTACACGGACAACGAATTTCAGGATCGCTTCCATTATTACTTAAAGCAAAGTCAACAAAGACATTTATACCATTATAAAAATCTTCTTTTATTGAACCTCTCTGTCCTCTTCTTTGGTACATCCAACTCCTCCGATCAACAAAATAATCAATCATTTTTCCTAGTTGAGAAATTCAGTCATAAGTCCAAAAATTAATATTTATTTAAGAATTCAAATTACAAAAAAAACTTGTACTTATGGTAATAAAACGCACGTATATTGCAATATTTTCATTTTTAAGGCATATATATTTAATATTAAAAATATATTAATTCCATAGCGTTTTGGTCCATATGTATTTTATATATTAATTCCATAGCGTTTTTCTGAAATTTTGATTTTGTCGTAACTTACAAATTATGAACTAAAATCTCAAATTCTTATATCCGTTAGAAAAATATTTTCAATACGGTCCTAGCGTTTCTTGTTTCGTCCAAATCCGATTTAAAATGAATTTTATATAATTTTTCAAAGTTCAAAATTAAATTTTGAAACTACCGCGCCATTTTAGTCTTCGAATATAAATTATTTTAATTTATAAAATCTAACTTAAATAACAAAAAAACAATCGTTGTTATTTAAAATAAATAATCTTAAATATCCATAACCCAACACAGTTAAATTTGACAGTTTTTTTAATGCAATTCTTTTACATGGTCAGGCATCCTACTTTCCATTATAAACACAGTAAACATTTACAATTGTATATTACTTCGTTTCAAACGATTCAACAAAATTTCGGCAGCATTTTCCTTTTGTTTCCTGCACTGTACACATGTACGCAGGAAACAAAAGGGAAAATGGAACCAAAATTTTGTGAATCTTTTGAAACGAAGTAGTATACAAAATGTAGATGCTTATTGCGTTTATAACTTGTCCAATACAAGGACAAATCCAACAAATATTGTACCAGATGAATATAAACGGTCGTTTTTTAATTTGAAAAAAAACAACTATTTATATAACGATCATGTACAACACTCGTCCGACGGGGCCGAAAACACTCTAGGGGATATTACTCAATTATATGTGCGCATCTATATAATAAAATTGCCCCCTAAGACAAACCAGGAGACAAACATGGAGACAAAGAGCGGCTGAGATTTATTCTTAGTTTGGACAAAGGACGGCCTGGATTTGTACACACATCGTTTCATTTATTCTTAGCTTACCAAAATCAGCGCACATCATCCCTTTTATAAGTAAATCTATTTAATCGCTATATATATAAGGAATGACTTATGTATAATTGTTAATTACAGCCAAGTAAAATTAATTGTATATAGTATATACAATTAATTTTTTCATATATGCTTATTTCAGATTTGAAATATTGAATGTTTTGTTAAAATTCATTATCTTACATATGATTCATATATAGTATATTACCAATTGATATTATAAGTAAAGCTATTTAATCGCTATATATATAAAGAATGACTTATGTATAATTGTTAATTACAGCCAAGTAAAATTAATTGTATATAGTATATACAATTAATTTTTTCATATATGCTTATTTCAGATTTGAAATATTGAATGTTTTGTTAAAATTCATTATCTTACATATGATTTATCCCTTTTATAAGTAAAGCTATTTAAATTAATTGTATATAGTATATACAATTAATTTTTTCATATATGCTTATTTCGGATTTGAAATATTGAATGTTTTGTTAAAATTCATTATCTTACATATGATTCATATATAGTATATTACCAATTGATATTATAGATTTAACGCATTTATTAGTTACATATGGTACTCAATCGCTATAAATTTACATAACACCTTCTTTACTCTTCCTTCCACATTCATAGCCTCTCTTTTTTACTCCTCAGTTTTGTTCTCTTCCTAACACATCATGACTAAGGTAATTCTCTTTGTGTAACTTAACTCCTACTTTTTTTACCATCTACTTAGCTCATTTTACATTAAATCTATGCAGTCCAAGCTTTTTCTGCCAACCAAACCCCATAATTCAACCAGCTATGAAACCACCACAACTGTGACTAATGTCCCATCTCCTACTGCTCCTCAAGTTCAACCCAACGATTTTCAGAACGAAAATGAAGCTCACGATCTTCCGCCTACTACTCCACAACATACGGATAACGAAGACGAAGCTCATTGGGATGCAGTGGTTTGATACAATTTTTTTTCCACCATTCATACAACTATATGTATCATACGTATTCCTTTACTAACCAATTTCTTTTAAACTGCAGTTTGCGGACTGTGACAGGATCCAGGCAGAGCATCTGGCGTCAAATTTCTTTTTTTTAAATTTATGAAACTGAGAATGTATTCTGCACTAATAAATTACGTTTGTTTCTCATTTGCATTTCCGGTATAAACACCTAGATGTATTTCTCTGTGTACCCATTTCCCTTATGTAACTCTTATACATAAGCAGTATATTGCATAATTTTGTGTTCTGCTACACGTTTTTTTTGTTTTTTTTGTGCACCTGCTCATGTTGTCGACTCAGTTTTACTTTATGTTTCTAACTTCCTATGCACACTTTTATGCCTCATGTAAAATATCAACACCAACTCATAAAAAGTAGTGTGAAACTATTTCACCTCCCTGCAACATTTTGCCAAACTTATTTAAGTTTTTAATTAAACCAATTTGTTATAAATATAGCTTCTCCTAGCATATGCATCTGAAACAGAAATGAAAAAAGTATTTTACATAGGCAGGTGGATATGATAATGTAAAATATTGTTCAGTGGAAATTAGGATCAATTGTTTTGGCATGTTTCTTGCTTGGCCACGTGTAATTATAAACTCATAGTTAATGGTTAATAAATGAGGCCTGCAACGACTAATCCTACACATAACTATATTTTCGTCTTATTTCTTGGGTATACTTTAATAAACTGTGATCAAATAGTTTACATACACAGTTGGATATGATAATGTAAAATATTGTTCAATGGAAATTAGGATCAATTGTTTTGGCATGTTTCTTGCTTGGCCACATGTAATTATAAACTCATAGTTAATGGTTAATAAATGAGGCCTGCAACGACTAATCCTATACATAACTATATTTTCGTCTTATTTCTTTGGTATAATTTCATAAACCTATTGGCACAAAATTAAAAATTGAATTGGATGAAAAACAATTCCTCATTTGAATGTTTTCACCATGGAAAGTAAATTCGGTTTCTTTTATATTTTGGCATTTTTCTTGCTTGGCCACGTGTAATTATAAACTCATAGTTAATGGTTAATAAATGAGCGAAAATTAAGGCTTAATTTATTGGCTTAGACAATTTTGTTTTGGCTCTTACAGTAGGGAAACCTCCCTAACGGTCGGTTTGATTAGAAGAAAAAAAAACTACATATTTTATACAAATATATATATATATATATATATACAAACACATACACACACATATATACATATATATGCACACATATATACAAATACATACATACATATATATATATATATATATATATATATATTCTGAAATGCTAACTAGGTGATAATATGTTAAATCTATTAATTATGGTAGTAAATAATCTATATTTGTAACGGCGGTTAGAATTGATGCATAGGCTTAAATGTGCATGTTAAATGGTAATAAATGGTAACTAGGTGATAATATGTTAAATCTATTAATTATGGTAGTAAATAATCTACATTTGTAACGGTGGATAGAATTGATGCATAGGCTTAAATGTGCATGTTAAATGGTAATAAATGGCCAATTACTTTAACTTGATATTTTGTGCAAAATTATATACAAAATCAAAAAGATGATATGGGTTTCAAAAGAAAAGGTTTTGCTATCACATTCTTAGCTACTGAACACAATCACCGGAGAAAATATAAATTTGCTAACTACTTAGACACAAATTTACATACAGCTAAAAATTCCAAAAATAATAGCTTGGCTACAGTTTTTATATACTTACACTTGGCATACATTATTCATATAAATGATTTTACATTAGAGAAAAAAGAAACAACAGACTGCATATAAATGATTTTACATTAGAAGAAAAAAGAAACAAAACTATGTATATTATACAAATTTTAACCATATAAGAGTGTTTAAATTAATTAAGTGATTTTCAATTTAAGAAATAAATTTAATCAATAAATTGTTGTCAATTCATCTTATTAACGCTAGGTGTGATGTTTTAAAATGAACACCATATCCATATCAACAAAAGTGGAAAAATTAGCTTTTCTTCCAAATATAAAGTTAATTAAGTCACACAATTAATGAGTATTAATGAATCAAATAGACTACATTAATAATTAAATCGGGGAGCTCAAATAAGGCAAGGCAAGGCTTCAGAACTACATTAAATTATGATTCATTTATATCAAGAATTTACCATATATTAACAAAAAAATTAGGCACTAATAAATCCACAACAAATTTATACTTTGTAATTTGTAAATTTCTTTTCAAATTTTCCTGCTATGCTATATAGTTTAACTAACTTCGTAATTTTACATTTAAGTTATTTAAACAAATTATATTAAATAATGTTTGCTAATTCATTGAACAAATTATCAACATACATTAATTTCAATATGTATATCTATATTAACAAAAATGGTTAAAAAACTTCTCAAATACAAACACATACATATTATTTATGTACACTATAGAACATTAATTACACAAACAATAATAATGATTTTAATTAATAGCTTATGTATTTCACATTAAAATTTGTCATATATTAATTACATAACAAGGTTCTCATTTTAACACAAAAATAATAAATATAATTTTAGATAACATTGTCGTGTGCAACGCACGCGTTACACACTAGTATTAATATAAAGTACGTTTTACTGCAACAAAAAAATATTTTATATTTTATCACATCTGCTAACATTTCAATCAACTTAAAACAATATTATTACCGTCGATTCAATAGGCACACAACTATAATTTAGAATCATGCGTTTTTGTGCATAAATCAAAATTTGCACGATGTACTTTTCATAGTTCATCCATTCAATTATTCGTATGTCAAATAACACGTGCAAGAATGACGAGCGCATAACGGCACACATGTACAAAAATATCCTAAATTATACAACGACATAAACAATCTAAATTGAAACACATACACACACTTAAACCAATTTGTAAATATCTGGGTTTTTAAACAATTTTTTATGACCACTACAAACAACAATATATCCAAAACATGCCTAAATTTTGATGTCAAATACACAAATATGCAAATATTTAACATAACTTTTTCAATTTCAGTGTAGCAAATGAAACACACATATAATATGATGATATAACATACTACAACACCATAGGAACCAATTGCTATCAACAATTAACTCTAATTTTCTAATTTTACCAAATTTAGGTTTAGGTAAAAATTAAAATTTTAAGGTAAAAACGAGATTATACCACAAATTGATGATGATACAAGGTTGAGAGGAAGTCGGGAGCTATCCGAACGCGAAAAAATTGGTGTTTAGAGGCGGGAAATCGAAAATTGGAGGAGGTAGGGTTTGGAAATCGCGGCTGAATGGGTTTAGGAGGATATGGAATGAAGCAGATTTTGGCTTGGGTGGAAGAAATCCCGATTATAATCGACGGTTTCCGACGGCCGCCGACGGCCCGTCGAAAGCCGTCGGAAAAAACCGTCGGAAACCGTCGATATGGGCCGTCGAATTTAAGCCCTTTTCTTGTAGTGATTGCCCTCCACTTTCACGACGATTGCATGGGTGCATTTAAATCAGACGCAACAGAGATAGGATAGCGGTTCCTGCAATGATGCATATACAACATTGATAAGTGCCTTCACAGTGCCGCTTCAAGTCATAAGTATAAAATGCCGTCACAGAGAAAGGATATCTGATGTCTGTGAGTTTGCTAACACATATAGTTCTTCGTTGGCTTGATTAACATAATCCAATTCTTCTTTTTGCAGAAATAAATAATAGCATACACGATGGTGTACAAACTATAATTCTAGCTACGTTTGATCAGTGAGAAAATCAACCCAATAAAATCAGGTACCAAATTATTGTATATAGTTACAAAATATTTTCTTACAATAAAAGAATGCTTAAGCTTACAATGTATCTTTATCCTTTACTAATGTTCATTTTTTAAAGAGAAACAAAATGGTACTTTAGGCTAGCTGACAAACATAGGATGTGTAGTAATTAGTGATTTGTTTTGTTTAGTTGTTTTGTGTACCTATTTCCACAGAATATAATTTCTTTTCATATGTTCTACTTAGATTACATATATGTTGTAGTCCACATATGTTGGCTATAATCATGAGCAATGTGAACAAACCATTATGTCTACATTTATTTTCTTAAAGAAAGCAAGGTTGATCGTAAGTTTTCTTAGCTTTTCAACGTAAGGATGAAGTTCTAACATGATCTTCAAAGTTTTATGGCACAACCTCTTTTATACATAGTAGACAAATACATATACACTCATATTATTGATGATTTTTTAAATAATTACGATACCTGATTATATTAGAGTATTAGTCCTTGGAAATATGAATCCAAACTTTTGATCGCTTTTTATCATAAACTAAGTAACTAGAGAAATGAAGTACCATAGAATTATTGCATGTCCGTAATTTGATTAAATAAGTTTAAACTAAAGATACTATCTCTATTTTGCTAACAACATAAAAATTACGAATCCGTATTTATTAGTTCCATTTTTTTGAATTTTGGGAAGACATGGTGTAGGTTAAACATAAAAGGAACATATTTTTTGACTACTGCTAGCAACCACTGATTGCAGCAGAAGTTATAAAGTAATAAGCCTTCAGGTAGAAGATAAAGGCAATACGCACATCAAAGATGATAAACAAAATAAGAATTTTTCATTGATAATTTACGCTAAACAACACTTTTTGGTTTTTTTTTCTATAATTCCTAATTTCATCTTTTTCATTTTTCATTCACACATATAAGTTTGGTTTAATTTATTGTTGGACAGTTGAATTTCATAGCTTTTTCACATACATTTCTAAGAACTGAAAGGTGGTACTCTAAATAGAACAGTTGGACGTCATTTAAAGCTTATAGTTTATAATGGAAAGCTTATGTTGTGCATACATGCATTTTGAATCATCCTGTATCAAATTGTGGTATGTAGTTAGAAAGTACATTGTTTGTTTTTTAAAATTAATGTTTGGAGCATGATCGATGCATGGGCTGCATATTTCTTTTTGTAGGCGTAACTCATAACAGCTGATGGACTCTCCAAGGTTTGAGCCCTTTAAACTATGCATCTTCTTTTACATGTAGTCTTTATTTGTTTTTATTTTTTTAGACTCTTAATTACTGAAAAGGTTAACAAGAAATAGTGTTAACATTTTTAAGTAATCCTTTTGTTTTGTTTTACTAGGTATGATAAAAACAAAAAGGTAGAAACGGAAAAAAGAAAAAAAGTTGATTATTTTTGTTTTGTTTTACTATCTATTTTTATTTTTTAAGGTTGTAGCATGTACTAGAATTGTTTAAAATTTTGGTACGGAGGGAGTCCACTCTATCTGATTCACTCTCTCACATGTGATAGTCTGAAAGTAGAAAATAAATGCCCTGGTTTTTTTTAACTCCTTTTATACCTGTGTCTATAATAATATGTAAAATGTTGCGTCCATGATAAAGTAATACTGTAAATGTTGCACGAAACTGTCTTTTGCTTAATACATAAGTATACTCCTATATGTGTACATCCAATGTTGTCTAATAAGCGATCTAATGCGGACACCACTGTAGACAACTTAGTTCGTCTTTCTTCCACCAATACAAAAGCAAACACTTTGGAAAACAACACCAAATTTTTGCAACCTTCTACTTCCACACGGCAAACCTATCAAACTATTGCAAATACAGACAGTTTTTCAAGCAGTGTTCAGTCTGTTAGATGATGTTTTCACTCCTGGAGTGGTATACCACAACTAATTTATTTCTTATATATATATATATATATATATATATATATATATATAGACACACACAAACACACATGTTTATATATACATATCATATCACTAATCCTCTACCATTTTCTTGTAGATTGAAGAGTGCGATAGGCTATTGAGCTTATTCTTGACAATGATAGCCCCAAATGTCCAACTACAACTAAATAAAAATATATGAACGTCCCTGACTGTGATGGTTTTGTCTACCAATGCAATAATTGTTTAATTTGTCTTTGTTTTCTCCACATGCAAAATAAATTTGAAAATTTATATTTCATTTGCTTACCTATTCTCTTACATTTTCATGTATTTGTATCTATAATGTAATAATGTCATCAAATTCGTGCTTTTCATCGTGTTATTCATTGTTTCTGCACCCTGATTGCTTTGGCATTTCCATTTTTTGTGCTACTTCCAATTTTTAGTTTAAGTATTACACAAATTACTGCATTATATTTTTCTGTGTTTAATGTTTGTTGCATGATAAAATGTATAATCACATTTTTTTATGCAACAATAAGATTGGAAATATTCATGGTTTAGCACATTTCCATCTTAGGTCACATTTATTTATGCATACGTCCATCGGACGTGCCTCCGTACTGGTATATATATATATATTATTAGTATAGCTAAGGATGAAGTCGCACTGCACTGACACCACAAAGAGGATGGTTAATCGTTTTCTCTGTGCAGATTAAACGATGAGATGATACACAAGGGGTACCGGTAGAGGAGCCAATAATTGGAATGCTACTGAGATGAGGACGATGTTTACTGACCTCATGAGAGAGATGCTTAGGGATGTTCAGAGGACAGCTCCCAATGTTGGTAATGGAGGTGGTCCAATAGTGCAGGCGCCTAGGGCCGATTTCGCCAAGCTGAATAAGGATTATACTAGTCTTGGTGGGAAGCCGTTCCATGAAACGGAGTCGGCTACGGATGTTCAAGATTGGTTGGATAGCTGTGAGCATATCTTCGAAGACTTGGGTACCGAGGATACGATGAAGAGAAGGCTAGCATCCCGTCAGCTGCAAGGACGGCAATAAATTGATGGAATGCTATTAAGGCAGCTACTCCAGTGGATCAAGCCACTTAGGATCAGTTTAGAACTCGTTTCAGTGATAAGTTTATTCCAGCTGCTCAGAAGTCAGAATTGTTTAGGAAGTTCTTGGAGCTTAAGCAGAATGGTAGGGCAGTCTCGGAGCATATTGCTGAGTTCGATACTTTATCGAAATATGGATTATCCCATATAGATACCGCCGACAAGAAGAACGAGAAGTTCATAACTAGTTTAGATGGGTACTTGGGGAAAAGGCTTATAAACCACATCAATGAGACGTTTGAATCGATCGTAGGAAAGGCATTAAGGTCAGAGAGTCTTTACCCTAAGCCAAAGACTGAGGTTGCTATTGCATCTGCAGAGGAGCCAAAGCCGCCAGTAGGCTGTGGAGGCAAGAATAATTCCCAGAATAAGAGGAAACAAGACCAAACCATGGATGGTCAGAATAAGAAAAATAAGAAAGATGGTGAGTGCTTTAGCTATGGCAAGAAGGGCCACTATGCTAGAGATTGTCGGGAAAAGCCTGGGAAAGGAGGTGCTTTAATTGTGGCCAAGCGGGACATCACAAGAATGAATGTCCACAGCCTCCTAGGGAGAAGCAGATCGTGAAAGCATATGCTATCAACGATGTTCCTTCTTCGTCGAATGCCCCAACTGCGACGCATAAGGAAAAAGGTGTCGTTACTCGAGGTATGCTTTCTATTTAAGATGTTTTTGATCGAGTTTTGTTTGACAAACCTGAGTTAGTCGATAAACCTTTAGTAGTGATGAACCCGATTGGTGGTTCGACTAGCCTTAGTATGATTTGCCGTAACGTTGTCTTATCAAGTCATGGATGTATGTTTGTTTGTGATTACTTTGTTTTGGGCTTTACTGGGTTTAGCATTATTTTGGGGAGTCGATCTACTTTAAATGAATAGGGTGGTATTAGGTACCTACCTAGTGATGATGATAATAACTGGAGTTAAGGAAGCTGAGAGGTTATCGTTGTAATGAGTTCTAGTTGTCTTTGGGAGGCAAATGAGTGCTCCAGTGCTTAGTTGTTTTGCTAGTATCACTTCACGTGGATTGTCTGAATTCGGAGGAGATGTTCCTTGGGTGCTTGTCTGATATTGGTTTAGGCCTTTGGGGCTTGTGCTTAGGGAATGTCGAGTTCGACTAGGATGGTTTGCGTGAGAGATAGATAGTTGTTGCGATTTTTCATTGGATGATATCTTGGTTTACTCAAGGAGTGATGGGCATCCATGACATGATAAGACTGTTCAATGGTATAGATTGCCCCGAGTTAGACTTGATAGGGTTATGAGATGGCTCGACTGGGACTCGAGAAGGCTGCAAGGAATTGGATTGGCTCGAGTTGGACTCGAGAGGGCAGCAAGATAATGGACAGACTTTGGTGGGACTCGAGTGTTTCAGGCGGACTAAAAGTAGGGGTATCTAGCGACGCCCACTTACCTTGGATCTGTTGGACGTGATCTAGTTATCCTTGGAGGATAAACGTACGTTGGACGTACGGTAGTCCGTTTGGAGGTAGGGCTTCCATTAGTTATTGATGTTGGTTGGACCAGACAAACAGGTATCGACGTATTCATGGCTTTAGCAGGTGATAGATAGGATTTGTTTGATGGATGCTATGGTTGTTGTGTTTGTTCCTACCTTTCTTCTCTTGAGTATCACCTGTAGGATCTGTTGAATGGAAATAGTATAAGTTCGTTGATCATGGTGATATGACGGGTGTAAGATACTTTACGTTAGACTTGAAGTATGTTGGGCATTGTGGAGTGTCCGTTGACCTTGGAGATTCAGCGGATATAGGAGCTTCAAGTTGGACTTAGACTCGAAGGTAGAGTACCTAGGTTCATTGGATGAGTCTAGTTCACCTTTAGAAGGTGAATGTACGTTGGACGTGCAGTACGAGTATAAGTGGAGTACCTAGGTTCATTGGATGGGTCTAGTTTGCCTCTAGGAGGTGAATGTACGTTGGACGTGCAGTACAAATGTTGGAAGGACTCAAGTTGGACTTGAAAGGACATTTGGAATGTAGTTGAAAATTTGGCGTATAGGGTTGGATTACCTAAGAAGATGACAGTATAGACGGATGCCATAGTACCGGACTGGGTGCAGTAGCTGATGCATTGGGTAGGAGACATGCTAGTTTAAAGGCTATTTTTCTAGAATGGAAGCAACTAGAGTATATCACAAAATATGAATTCAGACCTAAGTGTGAATTGGATTCAGAAACGCTAGTAAGCTTGACGATTAGATCGATCTAGATTAAGCGGATCGGTTCCAGTCAGAGGGACGATCCCAACCTATTGGAAATTACTTCTAGGGTAGAGATGGGAATCGATGGCGAGAGAACGACTGTACTTGGGAAGTAGAGGATGACATAAGAAAGTCGTATCCAAAGCTCTTTGCCTGGTAAGATTATAGTTTAGATTTAGTCTATCCGCATGCTAGGATAGGTTTGTTTTATTTGTTTTGCATGTTTGATTGTTGTAAGTGATTGGTAGGCGTGCGGGATCCTTTGTATCTTTTGGGTTAAGGAATTTCGAGGACGAAATTTCTTAAGGGGGGAGAGTGTAACGACCCGCATCCTACGCATCGAAAGATCATAGAATATTTATTTCTTTCACATACGAAGTCGTATGGTCATGTAACTTTGGGAGGCGACTATTGGGGTCATTTCCCATGTTCATGATTTTTCCCTATTTTTAAATGACCGTTTTGCCCTTAGCTGATCTTGTTTTGACCATAACTTTTGACTGGAAAGGAATTTTGACCTGAAATGTTTACAATTCCGTAGAGTGGTCACATTAGCCAAACGGACTCACTGTTTAGGAGATATGGCTGAAACAAGTTTCAGATGGTGAAAAACAGCTTAATTGGGCTTAACCGGGTGATTAACAGCTAGGCCCAAAGGGGAATTTCAGGATTAGAAGTTTAAAAGGGCTGTTAGGGTTTGGAGAATACCTTTTTCTCATTTTTCAGCCATCACTATTCATTCCTCTTAACTAGCCATGGACTCCACTCTCTAAATCTCTTCAAAACACCTCTAAACCACTTTCTAATTGAAGATTAGGCTTAGCAAACATCAAATTAAGGAGAGAAAGCACCAAAGCAAGGTTATAGTTGCTGTGTTGCATTGGGAACAGCGCCAAACAGTGAATCATTTCAGATTTGGTATTTTATTTGTGGCCATGGTGAGTGATTTGCATAGTTTTGCATTAATTACGGTTAATTAAGGGTAACTAGTGAAGATTAACGAAATTAGACATGATAAAATTTTGGAAAAATATTTATAAAATTAGAAATGATGTTTTAGACCTCTTTTAGAAGTTTGGGTTAATTTGGTTAAGTTTTGCTAATCATATCATTAGATTTTGCCTAAACATGCTTAAGGGAAAATATGGGGTTTTGGGTATGTTTGATTCATTTTACATGCTATGATTGTTGTTTTGCTGTTTGTGGATGATTATACATGTTGCTATGGCTGTATAACATGCTTTGTGATTGTTTATAACAGTTAGAATGGTCGAAAACGCCGTCCTGTGGCGTAAATTAGGTCGCTGGATAAAGTGCAGGAAATGTGCAGAGATCGGATCGAATCGGATCCCCTGAACCCCGATCCGAACCGCTTGCACTTGAAGCTCACGACCCGACCTGCTGGAAAGAAGGGACTCCGATCCGAGCCAATGCCACTCACAAACTGCTTCATCCGATCCGACCCGTTCTCCTAGAGTGCGCCATGAAGTCACAATCCAAAGTTGAAGAGGGAGACCGAACCGATGTACCACGAATGGGTTTGAGGGACTCGACCCGATCCGAAGAGACTCACGATCTGAACTGGAGGACCCTCCACGAATCGATCCGACTTAGAGAAGGTGGAGCACGACTCGAACCCAATTGGTATTCTCCGATCCGATCCGAAGGGGCTTGTCACTAGTCGAGATGTTGAGCACGAGTAGGGAAGAACCGAACCGATCCGGAGATGCTGGCCAAAACCCGAGATGCAAAGGTAGTCCAAATGGGAAGTTTGTACCCAGGATCCAGTTGGGAACCAACGAGTCGACTTCATGAGTTGGGCTTTGCTGCGGGACGTGTGCAAAGGGGTTGTCGGTATTCATAACTTTGGTTCACCACTGAGAAACGGATAGTGGGCTTGTAGTGATAGTTGTACGGGGTTGGACTCCGTCAGGGCCCAAAAGATTAGGTGACCAAATAGTGGATATCGTATACTTTACGCACTGAGTGAGAGATGTGAGGATGGTTGCTATATTTGATTTGTTTTCCATCATTATGACATGCACACCCCCACCCCCGTACTCTTTACACCATATGTTAGTGGCACCTTAGAGTATTGTACAGTATGTAGTGCTAACTCTTTGGTTGTAGGTCCACGTTCAGGTATGGTTTAGTATACCTGTTATTATTCTATTTGCAGAGTATCACTCATACCAGACTTTTTGTCTGGCCTAGAGTTTTATGTCTCTTCTTATTACTCTGGATGCTCTCACGAGCAGACTAGAGACATGTTAGGTGGTATGCACGAGTAGCTGTACCGGAGACGAGCAGGAGGCTCCCACGTATGATATATAGATATTCTCCCTGTGTTGTTGAAGGTCACTACTTGGGCATTAGTAGTGTACCTCCTTCTTTTACTTTCTTTTGCTTTAGATACAGTTTTAAAGTTGTAATAATGATGTTTGATCATAAACTGTATTTTGGATTTCCGCTGCTATGATGATGATGGTTTTAGTTTTCAGCTTATGCACTGTCTCGCCTGTTTTATGTCAAGTATGTTACTACTATATTTTACTCCATGCACTGTGAGACATTCTACAGGTTCTTGATTAGTTCATTCTCTTCTTTCCTTTCTTTGGCGACCGTTCCGTGCTAGCCGGGCATGTGTACAACGCACTTTCAAAGGAAATGTCGGTTGGTGAGGGGTGGGCCGTCACACCCTCCATCTATATATTTGGCCATTTCTTTTCCCTTTCTTCACCGAAACAGCCACAAACCCAAAAATATTTGCTCCAGTCAGCGTTTACTCGTCGACCGTTTCAGGTTTTTGCTATTATTTTTGTTTTTTACTTTCTTAACTCCCATATACATTTTATTTGTAATTTTTAGTTTTTTTTAACAGAATAGAAGCCAGTCAATCTTCTTCTACCCGTTCCATTGCCGAATGGAACAACGATACGACCAACGCTTTCATTGATGTGTGCATGCAACATCTCAGTTCCCGTGCACATAATGTTGGAGGATGGTACCAGCTAATCGCTACGGCGTTCAATGAACGAACCAAATTAGACTACAATGTCGGTCAGATGAAGAACAAATTCGATAACATGAAAAGAGATTGGGCTCCGTGGAACAGACTGCTATAGTTTGGTGGAGGGGCGTGGGACGAGCAGCTGGATACCATCTCAAGATCGGACGAGTAGTGGGCGACGGTGCCAATAGGGGCGCGTAAGTACAAGAGTGGGTCCCCTGCGCAATTCAGGGAGTTGGACTCCATGTTTGCAGGCTGCATTCATACTGAAAGATGTCAGTATGTAATTCCGGATGCTCCACTAGTTCATTTTCATGAGGCTCAGCTCTTTGGCGATTTCATTCGTGGCGATAATCCGGAGATCTCGAGTCATCCGACTTGTAGGCAGGTTGGGTCCGGTGCTGGCCTTTCTCGTTCAGTCCCTGCCCGCATGGACCGAGACGAGCTTACAGATCTTTGCATGTCATTACACCATGAGGATGATGACTACCAGGACTGGGAGGTGGTGGTTATTCTGTCAGAACATGACAGATTGGGCCATAACCCTTTTTATTCTCTGCTTGGCAAGCCCGCATAGCTTAGGCGTCGTGTTATTCATTTTGTTAGGAAGCTGAGGGCTGGGCAGATATGAAGTTTCTTTTGTTATTGTGATGTTGTAGTACCGTTTGATTTTGTGGTTGTGTTATAGTAGTGTTATATTTTGTGGTTGTGTTGTGGTGGTTTTTCATTTTGTGGTTGTGTATGATGATGTGTTGTAATGGATGTGTTGTAGTGGTTGTGTTGTAATCCGTATTTCAATTCAGTAATTTTCTGCAATTTATATTCTGCATTCTATTATCCTGTTCGACAATATACACACACAAAAACACAAACATAAACATAAACAATAAAATAATATAAACAAAAACAATTAAAAATCATAATTTGCCCCTTCCAATTTGCCTCTTTCGTAAAAAAACACATTTCCTGTTCGTAACAATTCCCCTTCAAATGCCCCTTCCAAATGCCCCTTTCTATTCAAAATCAAACGGACCCTTAATTCTTTTCTAAGACATAATATGACCTAAAGCCAAAATAGACAGACAAATTACTAAATAAGCACCAAATTCTTGATCTAAATACTTCCCAAAACACAATGGCCGAACGTAACCAAAATAGAGAGATTAATTACTAGAGCAAGTAAGTACTGTACTGTAAATGGTGCCACAAAAAATGATATGCGTAATAAATACGAGATTTAACAGTTAACTCTAATATGATGGGTCACAAACTTTAATATTTTATACTTAACTAAAACGCATAAACAAGTTTTAAAAAACAATAGTTAATATAGCTTACAGTTAATCAAATTTGAACAAATTACTTGATAAATGTAGCAATCTAAGCATTAATTTACTAGAGAGATGCTTTCCACACTCGCTTTAAGGCGACTGACATATCCACTCGCTTTGCTGATTGGTCACACATATAGCAGCTCAGCATTTACGATAATTTTTTAATTATGTGTGGGTCCCTTGTATACTTTAGGAGCCAATAAAAACGCGAGTAAGGAGGTACGGTCGCCTCAAGCGATGCTCCTTTGCAAGAATTGGTATTTAAGGGAATAAATATAGGAATTGGTATTTAAGGGAATAAATATTAACAAAGCTCACCAAATTATCACATCCATGAAATAAATTGCAAAATGAATCGTTATCTCCCAAATTAGTACCATGAATCAAACAAGTTAATAAAGCCCATTAATTTACACTCATATGGCGAATCTTCTAAAAATACAACGTTTTTAGTGTTGCTGAGCATATTTGCAAATAGTTTCAAAAATAGCTTAAAAGTATAGTGAAATCTTGAAAATGACATAAATTAAACCGCTTTCTTTTATTGGGAGAACGAGAGGAAAATTTGATAAATCCCAACATTGTACATGAAATTACTGCAGAACCAAACACGGTCGGATACTCAGATATATACAAATAGAAGTAAAGGCTGTGAACTCAGTATTACCACTAAATATAAACAAATTAGCTAACTATGCCTCACAAGTATAGATAGGGATCTTATTAAGAAGGAAGACATAAAAAATTTAGGGTGCGTTTGGTTTACAATTTTCAATTTTGAGTTTTCGCCATACAAAAGTATTGACGACGCACACATTTCGTGAAAAACGATCATTTTACAAAACGAAGTTAGCACACAAAACAAAAACAATTTTTTTTTATTATTTTCCATATTTTTGGAAACAACGGAAAGACAATAACAAATTTATGCATCCACAATCCCGCGGTCCCCTCCGTCACTCTCTCCTTCTTTGATTCATCACCTTCTCTACACTTCAAATCTTCCCAAATTCATAATTAAGGTTGAAAAATAAAAACTCAAAACACAAAATAAACCAAATACTACCTTTCCTTATCCCTGACCAAATCCGATTTGAATGCAAACAACTACAACTGATTCAAAACACTAAAGAATGACAGCGTTGCAATGGATTGGAGACGGTGATTGTGGTTTTTGCGATTTAGGTTTTTAATTAAAAAAAAAACAGTTGTGGAAAAATTGCAAAGAAGAGGAAGGCGAAGGAGGAGGAATAGCAAACAATTGCGAAGAAAAGGAAGGCGAAGGAGGAATAGCGAACGCGAAACATTTGGTCCATGTAAAATTGGCTTCAGAGAGTTTTATTTTGGCTCTCTTACAGTAGGAAACTTCCCTAACGGTCGGTTTGAAAATGCACACTATGTATGCAATCTAATTTAATTTGACTCACATGCCAGATTCAATTTAAAAATGCATCACTCAAAGTTTCCTAGTTATATTAAAGGTTCATATGAACTGTAACTTTCAGTTTATTGGTTTAGACAATTTTCTGCTGCTAGCCTGCTACTACTATATACAACATTACTATCACTAATAGAGAAGTGGCAGAAATTTAAGTACAATAAGATCAATACATCTATGTTTCTTGAGCCAAATAAAATACTACTTGAATCTGGCAGTGGGATTACTGAATTTCATTATATATGTTAGGTTTTAACTTAACAACTAACCAGATTCACTGTTGGAAACTAGCAAACTTGAAAATAATTGGGTTAACCGTTTACTTACTAGGTAAACAATTCATTATATTTGTTAGCTAGGTGTATATTGTTATGTAAACGCACAATTTATTTATTTTCCTCTTCTTTCCCTATTGAATTGATTGAATTCACTTGTTTTAGTATGCAGGTGGTACGAGTTAATATAGTGCTCAAATCCATTTTATAACATTTTTAGGGAAAAATCCGATGTGTTTTTTCACTATGGAAAGTCAATCCATGCCGGTAGTGGTTGGTTAATTTGTATTTTTGGGAAGTACAAAGAGATCAATTAGTGGGGATTGGGGTCTTTCAAATCAGTACAGGATGTACATAAAATTTTCGATTGTTGATGCAGAATATGTTTTTATGTTGATCATTTGTAATTTTGAACCTTCACTTAGTAACTCCTTATATAATATAATGGAAGATGTAAGATGTTGAAGCAACAAATGGGATAATTTTAGGTAAGGGCTTTCTTTTATGAGGAGTTAGCGCATAGGTCATGTTGATCTCCAACTAAGATATTTCTTAATTTTAGATCAGCTTCCATGTCCTTCAATTTTAATTTTATGTGAAAATTTGAGACTTTCCTATTAATTGCAAATTTTTGTTTGTAAAAATCAATGTTTAGAATTCTAGTTTTTGGTTCTGTTGTGGCCATTTGATATTTGGACATTTCGGTTTCATTTTGGATATTTCCAAAAGTGGAAAATAGGGAGAAGGACAAACATAACAAAAATTTTAGCGAAAAGTATATAAAGTTTAGAATTTAGTGTGAAGAACAAATGATAGTGTAAATGGGAAAAACATAGTGGGCCCCCTGAATTCCACCTTTAGTGTAAATGTGCCCTTCTCCCTTATTTTGAAACTTTCCATACTTTTCACCAGAAAATTTCCTAAGTTTGTCCTTTAAAAGAAAACCCTCTTTCGAAAATTCCATTTTGATTTTGATCCCGCAATTTATTTTAGAATTTTCTAAAATATAACTAAATTACTTGAAATAAAATAAGACTTTTGTGATAAAAGGGTCAAATGTATATTAATTTTATCGACAAAAAGGCTGCAGCTAGGGCTGTCAATGGATACTTACGGATACGGATAGTGCTATATCCGTATCCGTATCCGAAATCATTTTTGGATATCGGATATTCGTATCCGCGGATACGGACGGATATCGGATAATTATCTTATCCGCCAACAATCGATAAATCAAGAAATCTAAATGAAAATTTATAGTTTAACATACATGTTTCTCAATTTCTTTGATCACTAAAGTGTTAAAAATAAGCATATATGATGAAATTAAATTGATTTGATTAGCTAATATGCATTTAGTGCATATAATATAAACTCTCGACTTAGTAAAGCAATAAATAAATCTGATTCATTGTACTAAAATACATATAATTTTGAGCATAATGTTAAAAAAATTCGATCAGATAATTTTCGGATGCGGGTATCTATGTATCCATATCTACATCCATTTTTTTGGATATCGGATATTTATCCGCTTTTCGAATACAGTTGCGGACGGATATCGGGTTTTTCGGGTATCTATTGCTAGCCCTAGCTGCAGCCCAACATCCATTTACCCTTCTGAACCTCCCCTTTTCCTCTTCTAAAGCCCAATAACCCGTATCTCTTTGTTCTCCATGTATCCAATTTACGTTCCTAAATCCCTAAATTTTGTTTGAAATATCCCCTGAAGCCACCTCCTTCGCATAACATCCTTAATTTAATTTGGAGATCACGGGAAGTCGTCTTGTGATGTTACTATATTTCATTGCAAAATCGAAAATACGAACTCGATACAGTATGGAAATCGATAACTCTTCCTCATTGTTCAATTCTATGGATTTTTCTTCTCGAAGGCTTTCTTTCATGAGCTTAATAAGCTTTTTTTTGCCAATTTGATCCGAAACCTAAATTTGTAGGCAATTCCATCCTGATCATTGTTGAAACCCGACTGACATAGCAGAATTTCGGCAATGCGGGCAGAATCTTGAACATTGGTAAAAATACATATTGCTGTTATAAAAAGGCAAAACATAAAATCGTTATGGGAATTTAATCTGAGTATGTAAATTTGCGCTCGAGAATTGTGGTGGTCCCTTCACATAATGTACATAATGTTAGGGGATCAACTAGGAAGTCAATATTTACATGGTTTTATTGAAATGATAAAAAAATCCATTCCTTTTTACTATTGTTGTTTAACTGTCACGTTACTCACACATAGTCGAAAGAAAAAAAAGGTTTCTTTCCTAATTCCTCTCTTTCATGTAATGGAGGGGTGATATGTGTGTGTATATATATGTATGTATGTATGTATATGTATATATGTGTGTGTAGAGGTATTTGCAAGGTTTTAAATCTTGGATATCGGTCGCGTTTTTTCGGTGATTTTAGAGACTTGATCTCATATTGGAGGAGTGTAACACCCCGAATTTCAATTAACACTAATGGTTAGTAATTAAAGTATAATTAATCTCAGATATGAGAATCAGGGGAAACGGGCTATGCCATTGCGTTCGTCTCGGAAAAATACGCGAAATAGAGTCCGAAATTTTGTAAATTGGAGTCCGTATGACCCAGTTATGGCCCAAAGAAGTTTTCAGAAAATTCAAAGTTAAAAACAGATTTAAAATTCAGTTCTAAAACAAGTTTGGAGCCAAAAGCGGAAAGGGCGGGAAAGTTCCCGCCTAGCCCCGTGTCGACAGGGGTGTCGACAGCCCTGTCGACAGGGGTGTCGACACAGGGTGTCGGCCCTGTTGATCTGGGTGCACCAGATCTGGTTTTTGGGTTAGTCTTGGGCTGTGTTCTAGAGATTTCCGAAATCTAAGGGTCCTAATCTAATCTAGGGTTAATCTAAGGGCCTAAAACACTCACCTAATCTATAAATACACCCTAAACCTACCCTAATCCATACTAAAAATAGAATTGAGGGCTGCATGCCGCCAAATTAAATCTTAGAAGGAGCCTCCACTAATTTATGAAGAGGGTTGCAAGCTAATCACTCTCTAATCAACCTCTAATCCATTCTAAGCATCTTAATCTTCTTCATTTGGAGTGCAAATTTGCTAGTTGTGAGTTTCTATCACTTTAATGATCAATTACTAAACTAAGTAGATGAGATATGATGAGATCATATGGTTTTGTTTGGGGATTAATGGATTTTAAGTCATATGACATGATGTTAGTTTGCTAATGTATGTGGGTTATGCAAGTTTTGTGTTTTGTGATCATATGATTAATATGCAAGTTACATGTATGATAAAATGCAAGTTACATGTATGATAATTATGCAAGTTGTATGTTTCTTCATATGCAAGTTTATGAGTTTATATGCAAGTATGTTATGCAAGTTCATATGCAAGTTTATGAGTTTATATGCAAGTATGTTATGCAAGTTCATATGCAAGTTTATGAGTTCATATGCAAGTATGTTATGCAAGTTCATATGCAAGTTTATGAGTTTATATGCAAGTATGTTATGCAAGTTTATGAGTTTATATGCAAGTATGTTATGCAAGTTCATATGCAAGTTATGTGACATATTATATGCAAGTCATGTATTTGTTAATATGTAAGTTTATGTGACATATTATATGCAAATCATGTATTTGTTAATATGTAAGTTTATGTGACATGTTATACAAGATTATATGCAAGTTATGTGACATGTTGTGCAAGTTCATATGCAAGTTATGTGTTTGTTAATATGCAAGATGGCACCTTTGAAACATGTTCATACATATGCAAGTTGACACCTTTTATATGTGTTATGTCATGAGAACGAAATCACGTGGGAACGATGGGGTTAATTAAATACATATGTTAGTAAGATTGTGTGAAATTAATATAATTATGCATAACATAAAATAAATGAACATAGTATGGGAATTTGCCTATTAAGTTAGGTGTACCCATACTATGTGTTGAGAATTTGCCTATTAAGTTAGGTGTACCCACACTTTGGAGTTGGGAATTTGCCTATTAAGTTAGGTGTACCCATATTCCTAAAATAAACATGATAATTAACACAAATTATGGGGGTGATTAATTAGGAGTAATTAATCGATTAAGACACGAGGTTGGACCCGTTTGTAGTGTAAGACTGCCCGGAGTTTACCGGCTTAACCAGGCATCTACAAATGACGGTCCAATGTGAGGGGTCTTAATCATAAATTAAATACGTAACAAGGGTAAATGACACGAGGTTGGACCCGTTTGTAGTGTAAGACTGCCCGGAACCTACCGGCTTAACCAGGCATCTACAAATAACGGTCCAATGTGAGGGGTCCTTTACACGGTTACAGTGTTAATCAATTAAGAAACACTTAACCAGATAATTATGTAGTGGGGCATGGGGGTTAAGTGGGTACCTTGGGTGGTATGTGGAAATTGCTAGTGGTTGCCAATAGAAAATATGATTAAATACTTAACCAAGATGAAACATGTAATTAAACATGGTTAAAGGGTTAAGTGGGAAACACTAGTGTATGGGCCAAGCTTAGGGGGATGGCTTGTGCTGGGGGCCCATTTCAACCAATATCCCAAACGTATCTTAGTGGGCTCGACTCTAGTCGAGTGATGGGACACGCATATTGGGCTTGACTATAAGAGGCCAAAATGGGTTAGCGGTGGCAACGCATGACCAACGGGTTTCATATGCGTGTGTGGACCCGGGCTGGTAAATAAGACGTTGTTGCATCGTGTAGATATAAGCCGTGCACCGTTAATTTTATCAGGTTGCCACGTTGGGGAATGGTACACCCCACGGTGGGGCCAGCACGGGTATCTACGTTATGGAGCCGATCGAATGGGGAGTAGTGTGTACACCTAGTGGATTGTAGGGCCCCGTGGCGTCTACTTAGTCACCTAGGGGTACGCGAGAACTATTAAGTTAATTTTATAAGTCGATGGGTGGGATCAACCTTTAAGTTAGGAGCGACTGGTGTGGTGCAGTTTAGTAATTTACCTTTGGAAGGGTATGTGCGTCTTTATCTTAGTTTAGTTGACTGCTTAGTGTAGCCATTCATCCCCATTAGTTACCATATATCAGTTTATGTCTTCTCTGGTTACTTAACGATTGTATTGTTAAAGTTATAGGACTCGCTCAGACTTATGTCTGACCCCGTTGTTTTTATCTTTTTCCCAACCCTCAGGTCCTACAGTGGATCCTAGCAGTAGTGGAGCTTGATCGGATTGCTGTTCCAGTCTTTAGGAGCTTGGATAGATGTAAAGCTCCAGTTACCCAGTTATCTTTTCTTTTGTTTTGGCTATTGTATGAGAGTGGGATTATGTACTTCTTTATTTTGATGGATATTGTACTTGACTTTTATTGTGGTTTTATGATGTAACCAGACATGTTTTACTTCCGCTGTTATGAGATGATGTTTTAAATTTCAAGTACTATTTATATCTGTCTTGTTGTAATTTTTCTGTTCTATATTCACTAAAATACTCCACCGATGCTATGGCATTCCCTTAGTGAGTGATCATAGCGGGAGTGGGGTGTCACACGTGGTATCGGAGCTGAAGGTTACCGGAACAGATAAATTTTTGAGAAAAATACATTTTTTTTTAGAATAGTAAAGGTATTATTTTTGGAAAAAGTATTTTCAAAAACATGTCTTTTAAGAGAAAAGTTTTTGAAAAAGAAAAGCATAATCCCCAATAGCCATATCTTTATCTTTCGGAATCTCCTTTTTGAATCTTTCCTCTTTCGTTTCAGCATGGCTGAAGATCTTAACATCCCGGAGGGCTTAGTTATACCACTATGGTATAGGAGGTTACAAGAGGCTAGGGCCGCGGCTGCGGGTCCAGCCAATGCTACTACACCAGAGGCAACCGCTCCTCCTCCTCAGCCTAGAGTGGATAATTTTGCTAAGATTTGCAAGGAGTTCAAGGCTATAGGAGGAAAACCTTTTCTAGGTTCAGAGACTTTCGTAGAGGCTAGAGATTGGCTTAAGGAAGTGGAAGAGTTGCTAGATATCTTTGAAGTGGAAGAGGGAAAGAAAGTCAAGTTGGCGGCTTGGTTAATGAAGGGAGAGGCCTCATTCTGGTGGGAGGTCACTAATGGAGAACGCCCTGTTGACTCTTGGGCAGATTTCAAGCAAAGGTTTGGGGCTAAGTTTCTCTCAAGGGCGGAAGAGAATCTGTTTATGGAGAAGTTCTTGAATTTGAAGCAAGGGAGTCTCACGGTGAAAGAATATGTCAACAAATTCAATCAATTAGCAAGGTTTGGCATAGAGTTGGTGAATACACCGGAGAAGAAGGCTTTGAGGTTCTTTAGAGGCTTGAACGAACCATTGCAAGGAATAGCTATGACTCACATTCCTATGGGGGCCACCTTTGAGAAGCTTGTCTACATGGCACTTATGCATGAGGATGATAAGAGTTCTAAGACACTAGAGAAGAAGGGGGATCAGAAGAAACCGCAACAACAACAACAAGGCAAGGGTGGAAAAGGCAATGGTGACAAGGGGAAGAAGAAGAAGAAGTGCTTCAATTGTGGGACCCCAGGCCACCTCAGCAAGGATTGTCGCAAAAAGAAGAAGACCGGTTGCTTTCATTGTGGTGAAGCAGGACATCTTGTGATGGACTGCCCAAAGAAGGGGCAGAAGACGAGGTCTACCTCAGGAGGTCAGGTGCAAGCTCTTATAGCACCACCTCAGGCAGGGGGGCAAGTTCAGGCTCTCTCAGTTCCACCGATTCAGCAGAGAGGTAGAACTATTTCCGTTGAAAGTCTGGTTTTTCTGTTTGATCATCCAGTTCGTACTTTGTTTGACTCTGGCGCATCGCATTCTTTTATCTCATCATCGTTAGTTGAGTCACTGCACTTAGACACCAGTCTAGTTGATGATCCCTTGGTTGTTTCAAACCCAATTGGGGGCTCCATATATCTGTCTATGATATGTTTGGGTTTGAAGATTTCTATACTTAGCGTTGAGTTTGGATGTGATGCTTTTGTATTGGGCTTCACGGGCTATGGGTTGATTTTGGGCATGGACTGGTTATCCAGTAATGGTGTCGTTCTTGATTGTGAAAGGAGAGTTGTCAGGCTTATGACCCGCTTGGGTAATACTCTCGAGATCTCTTGTAATCCCATGGAATCTGTTTTGCTAAGTTATCTTGAATCGCTCGATGCTTCGGTCGAGAGTTTGCGTTCTGTCAGAGTGGTCCGGGAATATCCGGATGTGTTTGAAGAGGTGAAGGGTTTGCCTCCGAAGCGGGAGATAGATTTCCGAATTTATTTGGTGGATAATGCCAAACCAGTGTCTTTGCCAGTACGCCACATGGCTCCTCGTGAGAGAAGAGAACTTCATAAGCAAGTAGGGGAGTTGCTTGAGAAGGGGTTCATAAGGCGAAGTATATCGGAGTGGGGAGCTCCAGTAGTGTTTGCCACGAAGGCGGATGGGTCCCTCAGACCTTGTGTGGATTATAGAGAACTTAATAAGCTCACGAAGAAGAATAGACACCCATTACCAAGGATAGATGATCTCTTTGATCAGTTGGTTGGCGCCTCAGTGTTTTCGCAGATGGACTTAGCTACAGGGTTTCATCAGTTAAGAGTGGCGGAGGACAGTATAGAGAAGACTGCTTTCCGGACTCCGGATGGTTTTTATGAGTGGCTTGTGATGCCATTTGGGTTGACAAACGCCCCTGCATACTTTGTTGATCTGATGAGTAGAGTGTTCAGAGAGTATCTGAATAAGTTTGTAGTAGTCTTTGTGGATGACATCTTGGTCTTTTCCAAGAGTGAAGAAGAGCATGCCTCACATCTCAGAGAAGTGTTGGAGACTCTTCGAGCACATAGTCTTAAAGCTAAATTCTCTAAATGTCATTTTTGGAGAAGAGAAGTGCGATTCTTAGGGCATGTGGTCTCTAAGGAAGGGATAGCTGTGGATCCCGCAAAGATAGTATCTATCCAGGATTGGAAAGTTCCTAGAAATGCTACCGAAGTAAGAAGTTTCTTGGGGTTGGCAGGATATTATAGGAAGTTCATCAAAGACTTCGCGAAGATATCAGCCCCATTAACCCGCTTGACGAAGAAGAATCTGGTTTTCTCATGGGACGTAGATTGTGATGATGCTTTCCGACGGTTAAAAAGAGCTTTGACCACCGCTCCAGTTTTAGTGCTTCCAGATGGGAGTAAGCCATTTGTTGTTTATACCGATGCTTGTGGGACAGGATTAGGCGCAGTCTTGATGCAGGAGGGAAGGGTAATAGCCTATGGAGGGAGGCAATTGAGAGTGCATGAGAAGAATTACCCTACCCATGATCTAGAGTTGGTCGCGATTGTTTTCGCACTTAAGTCTTGGCGCCATTATCTTCTTGGTGAGAGATTCGAGTTGTTCACTGACCATAAATCATTGAAGTACTTATTCTCTCAGAAGGATTTAAACTTAAGACAGCAAAGGTGGATGGAGTTCTTAGCATCCTATGATTTCGAGATAGCGTATACCCCTGGCAAGGGTAACGTGGTGGCGGACGCCTTGAGTAGAAAAAGGCTATCTTTGAGTCCATTGTTCGTGGAACGGCGAAGCTTGGAGTTTCTTTCTTTGTTCGACTTCAGACCTTCTGTTGACTTTGTACCTGGTTTGTTAGCATCCTTGGAGGTTAGACCTACTCTTTTGGGACGGATTGGCGAGGCTCATCGAGACGACCCACAGTTGGTTGAGTTGGTAGAGAAGCTTATAAGGGGGGAGTCGTCCAGCCATTTGGGTAGATACACCATAGATGATAGGGGATGGTTGCATAGAGACGGTAGACTTTGTGTACCGCAAGATGAGGGTTTGAAGAAGGCTATTTTGGACGATGCACATCGTTCAAGAATGACTATTCATCCCGGTGGAGACAAAATGTACCAAGATATGAAGAGAGTTTTCTTCTGGGCCGGTATGAAGAAAGATGTGGCCGAGTATGTGGCTAGATGCTTAGTGTGCCAACAAGTTAAAGCGGAGCAAAGGAAACCCGGTGGGTTGCTACACCCATTGGAAGTTCCGCAATGGAAGTGGGATAGTGTCTCGATGGATTTCATCGATGGGTTACCGAGATCGAGGAAGGGCAATACGGGAATTTGGGTTGTGGTAGACAGACTTACCAAGAGTGCCCATTTTATACCCGTGAAGAGTAAGAGGACCGCTCCATGGCTTGCTTCAGTCTATGTTAGAGAGATTGTTAGATTGCATGGCGTACCATCCAGCATTGTGAGTGATCGAGATCCTATCTTCACTAGTGAGTTTTGGAGAAGTTTGCAAGAGGCGGTAGGGACTCAGTTGTGTCTGAGCACCGCATATCATCCTCAGACGGACGGCCAGACTGAGAGGGTGAATCGTGTCCAAGAAGACCTTTTGAGGCTTTGTATCTTAGATTTTGGAGGTACATGGGAAGAGCATCTTCCATTGGTGGAGTTCGCATATAATAACAGCTTTCAGTCCAGTATTGGTATGGCTCCTTTCGAAGCTCTTTATGGAAGGCCTTGTCGATCTCCTACATGTTGGTGGGAATCTACGGATAAGATCTTGCTTGGGCCAGATATGGTTAGAGAGACTTCAGAGAAGATTGATTTGATTCGAAGAAGGATGAAAGCAGCGCAAGATAGACAGAAATCTTATACGGATCGGAGAAGGACGGATCTTGAGTTTGAGGTTGGGGACATGGTTTTTGTCAAAGTATCTCCGTTGAGAAATGTTGTTCGCTTTGGGTCCGTTGGGAAGTTAGCACCGAGGTTTGTTGGGCCGTTTCCTATTAAGGAAATGATTGGACAGATGGCATATAGGGTGGAGTTGCCCGACAGACTTAGTGGTGTTCATGATGTATTCCATGTATCACATTTGAGGAAGTGCTTACATGAGACCGCAGAGGTGGTAGAGCCGAGCTTGCTTAAAGATGTAGAGGTAGAGCGTGATGCGACGATTCGACGAGCTCCTACTCGCATCCTTGGGTCAGAAACTAGGAAGTTGAGGAACAGAGAAGTTCAGCTAGTTAAAGTGCAATGGGGAGATGACGAAAGCAATGCTACTTGGGAGACGGAAGCGAAGATGCGTTCTTTGTATCCATTTCTTTTTGAGAGTATGTCTTTTAACTTCTCCTTTATCGCTTGTCTAGTACTTATCTTATCTTTAGTATATCCTCTCGCTAGTACCTATGACCTTTAGATAGGGTAAAACCTATGGTTGAAACATGTGTTTGAAACATGTTATGGTTGATGGATGCATGTGGATGCAATTGGTTGCTAGTGGTTGCTCGTGGATGCATATACACACACATTAGGCACTAGATCGGCTCAGTCACTTCATGTTGCATATCGCATAAATGGATGTGGTAGTTAGATTGATGGATGTATCATGGCTGTGTTATCATGTGGATGATGCATTTTTGTGTATGGTTGTGCACGCATATAGAAATTGTATGTGTCAATAGGGTTTCGCATACATATTGGATGCATGGCACTATCATGGTTTGCATTAAGGAGGTCGACTGAATCAGTAGACCGCCTGATTTTGCATTAGTATACAGACATATACACACACTTTATGCATATGTTCATACATCATTAGAAGTTTCTAAGGATAATGGTTGCTTGTGGTTGATGGTTTAGTAGATGGTTGTTTGGTTGGTAGGATACGTTCTTCTTGACTTAGAGATTTCGAGGACGAAATCCTTTAAGTAGGGGAGAATGTAACACCCCGAATTTCAATTAACACTAATGGTTAGTAATTAAAGTATAATTAATCTCAGATATGAGAATCAGGGGAAACGGGCTATGCCATTGCGTTCGTCTCGGAAAAATACGCGAAATAGAGTCCGAAATTTTGTAAATTGGAGTCCGTATGACCCAGTTATGGCCCAAAGAAGTTTTCAGAAAATTCAAAGTTAAAAACAGATTTAAAATTCAGTTCTAAAACAAGTTTGGAGCCAAAAGCGGAAAGGGCGGGAAAGTTCCCGCCTAGCCCCGTGTCGACAAGCATGTCGACAGGGGTGTCGACAGCCCTGTCGACAGGGGTGTCGACACAGGGTGTCGGCCCTGTTGATCTGGGTGCACCAGATCTGGTTTTTGGGTTAGTCTTGGGCTGTGTTCTAGAGATTTCCGAAATCTAAGGGTCCTAATCTAATCTAGGGTTAATCTAAGGGCCTAAAACACTCACCTAATCTATAAATACACCCTAAACCTACCCTAATCCATACTAAAAATAGAATTGAGGGCTACATGCCGCCAAATTAAATCTTAGAAGGAGCCTCCACTAATTTATGAAGAGGGTTGCAAGCTAATCACTCTCTAATCAACCTCTAATCCATTCTAAGCATCTTAATCTTCTTCATTTGGAGTGCAAATTTGCTAGTTGTGAGTTTCTATCACTTTAATGATCAATTACTAAACTAAGTAGATGAGATATGATGAGATCATATGGTTTTGTTTGGGGATTAATGGATTTTAAGTCATATGACATGATGTTAGTTTGCTAATGTATGTGGGTTATGCAAGTTTTGTGTTTTGTGATCATATGATTAATATGCAAGTTACATGTATGATAAAATGCAAGTTACATGTATGATAATTATGCAAGTTGTATGTTTCTTCATATGCAAGTTTATGAGTTTATATGCAAGTATGTTATGCAAGTTCATATGCAAGTTTATGAGTTTATATGCAAGTATGTTATGCAAGTTCATATGCAAGTTTATGAGTTCATATGCAAGTATGTTATGCAAGTTCATATGCAAGTTTATGAGTTTATATGCAAGTATGTTATGCAAGTTTATGAGTTTATATGCAAGTATGTTATGCAAGTTCATATGCAAGTTATGTGACATATTATATGCAAGTCATGTATTTGTTAATATGTAAGTTTATGTGACATATTATATGCAAGTCATGTATTTGTTAATATGTAAGTTTATGTGACATGTTATACAAGATTATATGCAAGTTATGTGACATGTTGTGCAAGTTCATATGCAAGTTATGTGTTTGTTAATATGCAAGATGGCACCTTTGAAACATGTTCATACATATGCAA
Organism: Allium sativum; assembly: GCA_030737875.1. Taxonomy (NCBI): domain Eukaryota; kingdom Viridiplantae; phylum Streptophyta; class Magnoliopsida; order Asparagales; family Amaryllidaceae; genus Allium; species Allium sativum. Next base: position 845,042,206 of record CM060926.1, read on the forward strand.
GTTGACACCTTTTATATGTGTTATGTCATGAGAACGAAATCACGTGGGAACGATGGGGTTAATTAAATACATATGTTAATAAGATTGTGTGAAATTAATATAATTATGCATAACATAAAATAAATGAACATAGTATGGGAATTTGCCTATTAAGTTAGGTGTACCCATACTATGTGTTGGGAATTTGCCTATTAAGTTAGGTGTACCCACACTTTGGAGTTGGGAATTTGCCTATTAAGTTAGGTGTACCCATATTCCTAAAATAAACATGATAATTAACACAAATTATGGGGGTGATTAATTAGGAGTAATTAATCGATTAAGACACGAGGTTGGACCCGTTTGTAGTGTAAGACTGCCCGGAGTTTACCGGCTTAACCAGGCATCTACAAATGACGGTCCAATGTGAGGGGTCTTAATCATAAATTAAATACGTAACAAGGGTAAATGACACGAGGTTGGACCCGTTTGTAGTGTAAGACTGCCCGGAACCTACCGGCTTAACCAGGCATCTACAAATAACGGTCCAATGTGAGGGGTCCTTTACACGGTTACGGTGTTAATCAATTAAGAAACACTTAACCAGATAATCATGTAGTGGGGCATGGGGGTTAAGTGGGTACCTTGGGTGGTATGTGGAAATTGCTAGTGGTTGCCAATAGAAAATATGATTAAATACTTAACCAAGATGAAACATGTAATTAAACATGGTTAAAGGGTTAAGTGGGAAACACTAGTGTATGGGCCAAGCTTAGGGGGATGGCTTGTGCTGGGGGCCCATTTCAACCAATATCCCAAACGTATCTTAGTGGGCTCGACTCTAGTCGAGTGATGGGACACGCATATTGGGCTTGACTATAAGAGGCCAAAATGGGTTAGCGGTGGCAACGCATGACCAACGGGTTTCATATGCGTGTGTGGACCCGGGCTGGTAAATAAGACGTTGTTGCATCGTGTAGATATAAGCCGTGCACCGTTAATTTTATCAGGTTGCCACGTTGGGGAATGGTACACCCCACGGTGGGGCCAGCACGGGTATCTACGTTAGGGAGCCGATCGAATGGGGAGTAGTGTGTACACCTAGTAGATTGTAGGGCCCCGTGGCGTCTACTTAGTCACCTAGGGGTACGCGAGAACTATTAAGTTAATTTTATAAGTCCATGGGTGGGATCAACCTTTAAGTTAGGAGCGACTGGTGTGGTGCAGTTTAGTAATTTACCTTTGGAAGGGTAGATGCGTCTTTATCTTAGTTTAGTTGACTGCTTAGTGTAGCCATTCATCCCCATTAGTTACCATATATCAGTTTATGTCTTCTCTGGTTACTTTAACGATTGTATTGTTAAAGTTATAGGACTCGCTCAGACTTATGTCTGACCCCGTTGTTTTTATCTTTTTCCCAACCCTCAGGTCCTACAGTGGATCCTAGCAGTAGTGGAGCTTGATCGGATTGTTGTTCCAGTCTTTAGGAGCTTGGATAGATGTAAAGCTCCAGTTACCCAGTTATCTTTTCTTTGGTTTTGGCTATTGTATGAGAGTGGGATTATGTACTTCTTTATTTTGATGGATATTGTACTTGACTTTTATTGTGGTTTTATGATGTAACCAGACATGTTTTACTTCCGCTGTTATGAGATGATGTTTTAAATTTCAAGTACTATTTATATCTGTCTTATTGTAATTTTTCTGTTCTATATTCACTAAAATACTCCACCGATGCTATGGCATTCCCTTAGTGAGTGATCATAGCGGGAGTGGGGTGTCACAAGGAGATCGCAGATGAGATGAGTCTAACTCTGAGGTTTGTCTTGGATTTCTATCTCGGCTCTAAAAGCTCATATCAGAACAATTTCGAGATATATGATATGTTAAAAACTGATATTCTTCCACTATATTTTTCATGGATGTTATTATAAAAATAATAACTTAGATTTTCACTGTAAAATCACTTCATTGTTTTTAATCTACGAAAGAAAATTCATATTCATAAACCATAATATGCATTAAACAAAATAAATAACACAATACGTATAGATTAGTGCTTACAACTTACGATCCATGAACATGAATTATTGTTAGACAAAGAACATATAAAAGATTCAAAGCATTAAACAATGTAGCACAAATAGAACACACAATACATAATTTCATAGTTAACACACAGTTAAACAAATGATGAGTATGAAAATCATAAAATTATAGAACATATATGAATATACATTATGGTTGTTTAGCATGCAAAATATTAAATAGCAAGAGATTATCATGGCTATATTTGAGTTTATTTAATTATTATTTTGGTTTAGGCACTTGTTTAAATTTTAATTAAAAAAACTAAGATTTCGGCTGATATTTCAATATCTCGTCTCGGTTTATATATCGTTCGGTATCACAATATCTCGGATGATATATTTGAAATGAGATTTACTGTAATATTTGTTGTTTCATTTCAAAAGGAGCCCAAAATGAGATCTTGAAGGAGATCTAGCGCGATATTTTCGAGATTTGAGACAGTGGGAATTTGAATAATGCATTTTAATTGTGAATGCTTATAAGATACGTTAATAATTTCACTACTGAAATTTGTATACATAAGTATAATGTTTATATGTCTCTGTGCGAGTGTAATTTCCATTTGTCACAATTGTAAAACAATTGGTAAACAATTATCACTTGACAGATTATTGTGCATGATAAACTAATAATTTTTAAATCTACGATTTTAGGATGCATATTGGTTCCACTTAAATAATTTAAGTTAATAATGCAACTGGAAGAAAACAAATAATACTAAAGTAAACTAGAACATAATTATTTGGTGACAATTAGTCAGGACTTTCTAACAACCATGTAGGTTTCAACACAAGACATCTGGTTATAACTGTGTAAGATTATCATCGTCCATACACAATTTGGAAAATGACAATCCTGTGTATACTCTCAAAAAAATATTTCAAGGTCGTTTAGGAACACCTAGTATATATAATTGTGCAAATAATATTTAAATTTGGGTACTTGAATTAGCAGTAAAAAACTAAGGTCAATTGATTAAGGTGGTCTGGAAAAGTGTAGATATGATAGTTTTATATTTGCTTGATTGAGGTAGTCTCTAAAGCAGGGGAGCTATGAAGAAATTTTACAAGTTCTCTAGAATTATATAAAAATTGAATAGGTATAACAATAAATTGTTCAAATTTTTTTAATAAATAATGGTGTGTAAAATGCATTTTCAATTAGATGCATACTGGATCTTAATTTTACGATAGTGACGGGATTAGTTGGAGGGTGCTACTATATGGACTTTTCTCTATATTTGGTTTACCAATGTTTTATTAGATACTTATTTTGTCTACGTACATCCAACTCTTATTTTTTTTTTAAAAAAAAAAGCATTCATTCATTTACCCTTTTAAATATATAACCATAAACACCAATCATGAAGTCATGTCTCATAACTTAAACCTTTTATTTTATGAATTCCGTCAATTGGAAATTTAATATCGAAATTAACTATGATTTTTTTTTTTGCATAGCAAATTAACTATGATCTGATAACTATAAATCTTAATGTGGTTGATTTGAAATAGAAATTAACTATGATTTGATAATTTTAAATCTTAATATGGTAGCATGTTGATGTTAGACATTTAGTTTGAAATTTGTGTAGGGATGACCTACGTGAAACAATTTCTCAAGTTAATTAAATTCAAATTGATTTTCGATGAAATCTTTTTTGACGTTTCAATTTTTGCATAATCGGTCATGATGGGTAATTAGTGGGTGTTTGAAGTGGTTTATTTGTTTTCTATATTTTTATTTTTGTATCAAGTATTATGAAGTTTTCTAATGGGTATATATGGTGGCATTAGAGGGTGTTGGAGAATTATCCAGGTGCAAATTTATTATTTAATTGAAAATTTATCGCAGACCGATGCGAATTTATTATTGAAAGCACAATGGATCTTAATCTTCACAACAGTAACAGAAACTCTTTACTGTCTAATTATTTTTTAGGTCCTTTTGTACTCTTCCCATCCTTTTAACTTAGGAGAGCATCTTTGTTGGCCAAAGCTACTCAAAACTATTTCTATTGAGTATTTATATTTTTGTAATGATCTTAGTTCTGCTGTTGACCCGCCTTTTGGCAAGGCCGTCAGCCCATGGACCCATCACAGGATGTCAGACTAGAGGCTTCTTGGCTCGAGGATTCTTGGATTGAAGCACTTCATCTTGAAGGACTTGAGCTCGGTGGTCTTGATCTCAGCTTACACTGCAGCAATGACTCGGTCATGAGACCTATTTCATGACCTACGTACTTGGTCCAACTACATATTCTAAATTCTATAAACTCGAATCGAGCTATACTTGTGCTGCCACATATTGGAGAGGACCTCTCTACGTAATCAAGACCCAGCCCCATCATTTTCTGTTCACAAGGATCAACCGACACATGGCATCTCAAATTGTTAAGGCCAACTACCTGTAAATATAACAAGCTACATAACAAAGGGCGAACTTTGGCTCGGATCCGGGCCTGACTTTTGGTCCATGCATGCTCTCTACAACTCAATCATGGATGCCAACCACTTCTATCTCGAAATATTGACTATGTTCCTCAAAAATGACTATGTGATAGAGATTTGGACAATCTCATTTATTGTATCTCCAACTTTATGACATTATTGTGAGATTACAAACTGGATGTAGGCTCGTATACCCCGAAATACTATAAAAATGTTATTGTCTCGCTTTTTCAGATATTTCTTCATATATCACGCTCCAAACAAGACTTTTGGGTGTTAGTGCCCACTTTTTGGCGTCAACATTTTGGTGCTTTCACTGGGAAACGGATTCTCAAAGTCTTAAGGGTTTTGATCAACTTTTGGATCACTAAGTCCAAGGCAAAATCCAAGTTTCAGTCATCTTCAGTAGCCATGTTTTCCAATACTTTTGCACATGTTTTGGAAAGCAGAAGCAACAACATTTGCATCCTCAGCAAGCATCGATTATGTCCCAGATCTGGGTTCGACCCCGGTCGGGTCGACCCTTCCCGAGTTGACATCGACCCGACCAGAGAACAACCAGTAGGAATTGCACTTTGGAAAGCTCCCAGTATGCAGCATGGCTTGAAGCATGTCTTGGGTCAGGATGAGATCGATTCGAACAGTTATCGCTATAGTGATGTTCAATCTCAGGTCGACCAACTTCAGATCGACCAACTCCTCTCAAACTCCCTAGGTCGACCAGCTTCAAACCAACTCTTCTAGATATACCAACCCGGATTACTAGCCATTTCTATAGCTCTGCACATCGATCCGAGACAGGTTCATTTTAAAAAAAATGCAATTTTCTGATCGTTTCAAAGAAAGCCCGAGCTTCCGAAATTGAATGAATCGGATAGTGCCCACTTGAGCCGAAGGTCAATCGCCACCTAGACTGTGGAGCCCCGGACCCCCACCGATGTTGTGCCCGACCCCGCTGATGGTTTGCCTTCGGCTTGGCACTCGGCTCGCCTTCGGCTTGGCATATATTTTGGCCAACAATTCTCGTCAAGACTTATCATCCAAGATTTGGCAGATAATCCGATAATATCAACAATAAGATGGCAACGACTGGGATTCTTCCAAGATCCGTCACCCCTATTTACTGAGGTTATTCAATCTTGATCGACTACTTCAGTCTTCCCCGAAGATCGGCAAGTTAAAAGTTTGAAACACTCAAGCAATGATGTTGATTGATTATCTTTACATTGGCTCTCATTCCCCAACGTGAGACCAAATACATATCTGCGGATGGACGAGGCATGTCTACATTCTTAGCCCCCGTATCCCAGTTCCAGACATGGAAAAGGCAAGGCTTTTATAAGCATGGATCCTTTGTACTCTTGTCGATCACTGTCTTAGCATCAACAAGATGAAGTGCCACCATTAGCGGTTCCGATCTAACTACCTGACCCATATTTCTTGCCCTTGACGTGGGGGTAATAAGGCGATCCAAAGGAAACACAACCTCATAATTCACCCACAAAGGCTGCCCGACCGCCTTTATTATCCCAATAATTTGATCAAGGTTTGATAGTCCTTGGCATTGCAGCCCCCAGAGGATTTGAAAAGACTTCCTCCATCAACTAAAACTTCAGTGGTCATCACCTATTAGAGATAGGGCAAAGTGTAACGGACTAGCAAAGGATATGCAATACCATTCTCATTCTGAATAATACTCATTTCTTTAACAGGGTTATTTTTTCTCATATCTCTTATCTTTGCATGCTTTATGAGTTATTGATGTGACTAACTCCTTTAAATTAATGTGTGAATGATATAGGTACCCAGAGTTTGTTATCGATCAAACTTCCAACACCTGCATGTAAAACTATAGAGCGCTGCCATAACGAGCCCAACAGAACCATTCATTTACAAAACCATGCCCTCCGTCTGGGAAAAGATATACAGATCAAGGTGGATCTGACATGACCATCCACTCCATGGCTCATGCGTGGCCAACCGACAATTATGCATCGATCTTTGCATTTCAAAGTCGGAATCCAACTCAAGATGGACGCGGTTCGACTATCCATTTGGCTAGATTCTATGCTCGACCCATTGGATTACATGAATCCAAATAGAGGAGGCAGCACTGCCCATCAACATACTTATTTTCCAATCATGCATTTTATCTTTACATGCTTCTTGAGTTATTGATATGACTAACTCATGCAAATTCGTATCTGAATGATGCAAGTACCCGAGGTTTCGTACCAATCAATCCTTCCATAGTTTGATCGGAGGAACGTAAAGTTTGGCGAACGTGATTCAAATATTTACTCTCTTGCTCTTGGCCTGATGTCAACAATCCGACATAAATGAAGTTCGACCATTTATTCACTAAATTTTTGCCCTTGAAGTAGGGGAAAGAGAATATACGCACATGAGTTCGACAAGAGCTATCTGTGCATGGGCATACTACTAAGGCATCCTCAACCTCTAGACATTGATTCGCCAGGCAAGACATAGAGATGTACTCAGGTGTGACATAACCACCCAGCAGATTGATGACTCCATCCCTTGATCTGATGGGAAGAGTGCAACAATGACAGGGGAATGATCCCATGAACAACATAACAATTTTTACTTCGACTTGGGGACAAAAGAGAAATGTTAGGACGAAGATGAGTATGACTCGACCGCTCTCCAGACGTCTTTAACTCTTTCCCATGCTTTTGATGGAAGGAGTATAAAATCAATAGTGGTGTGAACTGACCATCCTTGATGGCGACCTTTTGCCCTTGACATAGGAGCAAAGGGACGATGCAAAGGAAAATGTGACCCGACTGTTTGCCTAACTAACTTTAATCCTCAGAGCTTGGATAGCCGTATAATCCTAGGACGAGTGTGATGGGTGCACCAAGATTTAATACCATTCAATCCACAACTCTAACCCAAAATGACTTTGGGAGAGTTTAAAGGACGAGCCATGACGTTCATAACTCTAACTCTCATGACTTGAGAGAGAGTATAAACCTACTGGGTGAGTGTGAATGGTGCACCTTGACTCAAGACCACTAACCCATAACTCTAACTCTCGCAACTTAGGAGAGAGTATAAAGGACGATGTTGCGACATCCACATAATCTCCATCGCCCTTTGACTGAGGATAGTGTATTAAAGACTTGCAAACCGGAAATCCGGATGACTTAACCCGGTTCCCACCGATGCGGGGAGCAAGGGTATAAACTTTTGAATTAACTTCAAACAGGTTTCGGACGCGAACCGTGTTTCAAAGTTAAATGGAGGTTACCGACACTATACCTCCAAACTACAGCACTTGACACTTTGACATTTAATCATTATGTGCAAGATAACTTAGCACTTAATATGTTTTCATTTCAAGCTAGAATTGCTCATGACTCAAAGACCGACTTAGTAGCTTGTAAGCGTAAGTGAATTATTCTATTTCGGATTACAAGTTCATATATAGATACAAAGCCCAAATGCAAGGGCCGCATTGACATACACCAATGAAGGGTCGCGTTTGAAGGGCTATCATCAGTGCCTAATGCTAGACATATCACGTGACTTAAGGCAACGACCGAAAGGAGGCCCTGAGAGTGGTATCCCGAATCGACGCACATATCCATATATGACTAACTATAGCCCAAGTACAATGATGTGTTCTACATTACAAGTATACAGAATAGGAAATGCAATAGCTTGAGCACTTGGGAAACACAAACACTTAAGCTTTGAAAGCCACGCCTTTTTATGCACAGATGTCTAAATTAGAAATGGGTGTGGTCCGACCACCTGTCTTTTTCCATCACCCCAAGACTGGGGGAATAACTATTAAAAGTATTTATAAGTGGCATAACTTATTTGCATGTACATAACTTATGCTTTGATCCTGACAGGCTGCATGTGGACTATAAAACTGATGCAGAGTGACCATCCGTTGACTGGCCCTAACTTACTTCCCAACTTGAAGGCTCAGATAAAGCTTGGCATGAATCGACTGCCTAATCCTATCCCATACAGCAATTTAGTGTGACACACCCACTTGGTCCTCAATTTTTCCTCTCGATGAAAGGGCGAATGGTAGCATTCGAGGTGACTATAGTCTAATTTTTCGCAGCCCAACTTCGATCCTTATATCTTGGATGGGAGAACAGAAACCCACATGGATTGTGCACCAACCAATCCCTCTACTCATGATTCAACAAGAGTATAAATCCAGAAAAGACATGGATTTGACTTCTACTACTTAGCCAAACCCCAGTGACTGGAGGCATGGGATCCAAGCTTCGAGAGGCATAATTTGACTACCCGATTACACTATGCACATTTACTCTCCTCAGAGTTTCATAGGATCCCAGACTGCGGACAAAAGGATGACTCCTCAAGACTAACACGCATGCATCTGTGAAACAGATCATCATCCATCATCAAAGAACAGGTTTGGATGGTGGCTATTGCATACAGGGAATCAAAATGCCCAACACTCCACAGACCGTGAGGAGGGAAGAAGAATGACTGGGACAATGACCATCTCAAATGATAGGAATGTGAGATTCCAGGGAGAACAAATTTTGGTGATCAACTCTACAATTTTATTTGTTAAATTCAATGGAATCGAGCATAAGGAGTAGACCAACAAAAGTGTGATGACCATTATGGACTATGTTGAAACATGAACAAAGGGACTCAACCAACTCCTTAACGACATTCGTTCGCTTAAATTTTGGCAAGCTAATTAAACTTTGCGACTTTTCAGATAAGAGTAGCTAAGTTCACTGGCGCTCAATGACCCAATCAACACTTTCTGACTAAAGTGAATGAACGATGCCTAGGCAAATGAGATTCGGCTATTTGCGTGTTCAACTCTAACCCTCGCTGACCTGAGAGAAAGTATAAAATGACTTGTGTTGGCTATGACCGCTAAACCTACAACTCTAACTCGAAACAACGACAGAAAGCATAAATACTTAAGGACCGGACATCCGATTGACCTAACTCAACCCCCACCGACGTTGGGGTATGAGTACCGACCTCAATTGTCTCCCAATGAAGCTGGGTGCACGAGTGGCAAGTTACAAACTAACTTTGAACACGTCCATGACTTGGCACACTATTCAAAAGATACACGTTGTACCTTCAGATTATGATATGACTTGTCTTACTCATTCAAGCAAGATAGCTTATGAGTCTGACATGGCTTGCCTTACTCATTCAAGCGAGTCAGCTTATGAGTTAGGCATGACGTTGAAGACTAAAGTCGCAAGTACATTGAATGGAGAGCGAAACTAATTTTTCTACTGCCTTATGATTTTGACAATCATACTAGACATTGGCTCACATGATTTTAATAATATCTTGTATTGACTCGTACGTGATTATTGGATAATAAGTACAATCCCAAACTGTTGTAGATTTTTTAAATATGGTTTGAGCGACCATGGATTTCTGGTCTTCTGTTTATATGATCCGGAGTGATCGTGGTTTTCTGGCTTTCTATTGATAAGATATGACATGATCATGGATTCCTAGACTATTAATCTAATGACTCGGGAAGTAGAAAGCCATATGTAATGTCAAGTTCATGTGCCATTTCTGATTTCCTACACTATCTCATGACTTGGATAACCAAACCATGCACTGACTTGTGTGTGACTAATGGTTTGACTTGACCTTCTGCATGACCATGCTTTCAACTTGCATAAGAAGATGACATCATTTGGCGACGACCTATTTATGAACTATTACGTGCATGAGCCAGCGACCCAACTTGACTTACGATAAGTTCATTCGATCTCTTGACTCGACCAGGCGTAAATGGTTGCATGTTCATCTAGATTACTCCAGCCTCGAACTTTGGTTCGATGGGTGCAATAGATGTAATGATCGGCCTTTTCGACCATTTCTAGTCCGTAACTAAACCAACTTAAACTGCTCGAAATGACATATTGTTATTTAGCTTACGAGTTTAAAACAGAATCAGACACAGAATCACAGAATAAAATAAAAAATAATATCTCACAGTGGAAGCACTTTATATAAAATACCAGAGTTTACAAAATTCATATACACAGTGGAAGAAAAATATACATTAATTTATTTACCAAACATTTGCAAATTTTAAGCAGACCAAAAGCGGACGTCTTCGTCACTCTGTTACTTCAACCGCTGAAATTTATAGATCTGCAACACTCGTATCTGACCCGAGCGTTGCATGCAAAAACATAAAACATTCGAGTCAAGATTAATCATTGTTCAAGCAAATTAACTTGAATAAACACATATATATAATCAATTAATACAAGCAAATTATTAATGTTTAACCAATGAGTATCCAAATATATACATAATGGATCAAAATATTCGCAAGGGGCAGCAAAAGCAACGTGTGGCATGGTCAAACATACCCAATTCAAAGTGCGGTAATGTGTGTGTGTGTGTATATATATATATATATATATATATATATATATATATAGCGAGAGAGAGAGAGGCTGAAAGGCAGCAAGCATGTGTATTTATCATGATTGCTAAATGCAAATCAAAATTACTCAATGCAAATCAAGAAAATTACACTATTCTCCTTCCTATTTTTTTGTGTAAAGAGTCAACCATCACTTGTCATTTTATGTTTTAATTTTCGAAACATTTAATTTCATTAATATTTGTACAGTATTTAATATTTGCGCAAAAAAGTAGGAATGACAATAGCGTAATTTTCTCGATTTGCATTGAGTAATTTTGTTTTGCATTTAGCAACATCCGTGTTTATATATGTCAATAATGTGCCCAATTCACAGTTAGAACAGTTTTGTTCCCAGTCGAATGGAACAGTAAATGAAGGCAATATGTGTGAATGGTCATGCAATATACAGTTACATTTAAATGGTAAGTGCCTGGTCAGATGTTTACCAAGGCACAACATGCTTATTATTCAAAACTATAAGTTTATTCCAATATGACACGTTATGAACATGCAAACAATTACATGGCAGCGACAGCGGGACAAAGTAATGCAGACAGCTACAATGTAAGTATAATAAGTGCATAAATACCAGTAATGCAAGAACAATTACATTTCCACATGTATAAATACAGCAGTGGCCATGAGGAAATATACATATATATTATTAAGTGTATGCATGTACAAGGAAGTAATAGCAAGCTAAAGGGAATTGAAGGGAACAAACCCGAAAATGCATACTTGCACAAAATAATTTAAGAAACTGGTGACAATCAAGCAGTAGGTGATGTACGACATGGATCCAAAATACATGTATATGCATACTTGCACAAGAGTATACACATACAAGAAAAATTCAAACTGCATGAGTACAAAGCAGCATGGAATAGGAACAGTGCATCAGGAAAAATACAGTGACAACAAGTTTAGCAATAGACACCAAATCACAGTCAAGCATAAATCAAAACCAACTCTAGTTCCTACGAAGTTAACATGCTTGAACCAAAATTAATCGTGAGGTTATACTCGCGTTTGCAGCAGAAAACGCAGGACGCGGAGATACGAAGAGAGACCGAAGGCTCAGAGGCAAAATGATCGGAACTGGGTGCGCTCTGGAGCGGGCGCGAGATCCATTGACCTTGCGGGTGTGCGACACCTCTGGTGACCATCTCCAGTGCATTGGTCGAGGGGGTAGCCTGCGCGGTGGCTTCAATTCCAGTGCGGTGCCGAGCTTGGGAACTTGTTTTGAGTGTTGTATTCAACGAGGCGTGTGTGGTGGTTTTGGGGCTTCCGGTGACTGAAAGGATCGATGGAAGGGGGCTGCGATGTGGACAATGTGGTTTACAGCTATTTCAATTTCATGGAGAAGCCATGATTTTGGCTGAAGAGAAATAAGGGAAGTGGACATGGGTTAGGAAAGGGTATACACCGATTCAAATTTCCCTTAATTCCGACTTTTTTTTTTTTATATACAATGAACGAACATGCAGGAGAAGGGGGAGGTGCTAAATGCAGTAAACATTTGCTCCATGCAGTAATTAAAATCTAGTGTAATGTACTATTATATCCTTCCCTTGTTTTCTGTACACTCGTTGACCATGTGCTTAAGCTATTAAATATTATTGTTTTATGCAATTGTTTTGCATTATATTACATAATTATTTGAATAAATATTATCGTAATCAGAGTCTTTAGTGGGAAACAGTGTCTACTTCATTAATGAGCTGCCAGGTTATTTAAAATTAGCAAGGGCTAATGTGTAATTGGTGATTACTGCAGAGAGCAAATATTTACTGCATTTAGCAGTCATGGAAGGGGAAAAGGCATAAGTGGCGTTTCCAAGTCCATCCTTTCATTTTAGTAGGCATAAGTAACATTAACTCCTTGCATTCCACTGATTTTTTTTCCAAACGTTTTATTATGAAGGGAAGGGAAGTATGGCATCAGGCTCATGCACGCAAAGAGGTTTAATTACTATTTTTATACGTAGCCCCAGGCTCATGCTTCATGAAAAGAAGTGGTGGCCAAAAGAAAACGTGAACATGCATGCAAAGAGGTTTAATTACTATTTTTATACGTAGCCCACATTTTTTTTAGACATCTTTGATTTCTAAGATTGAGGCTAAACAATAACGTGAGTTCATACATAAGTTTCCAAAATGTAAATTAAATATGCTTCGGATTCTAGAAAAAATACAACATTTTATTTGTTTAAATAAATGTAAATTTAGGTTTCAAGAGCAAGGTAAAAGGAAATTGAACACATTCAACCTTATTTGTTTAACTAAACATATAATGTAACATATTCATTATGCATAGAATGCATGCGTGAGTTCTTTGACATGCATGCATGAAAATATGTAAAGGACTTATTGTGCTTAAATGTCATGATATTTGAAATATACTAAAAATGTTACAAATCAGGTTGTATACCCAAAATGGCTAAAAAAATATGACAAACCCAAATAGTGACACGTCGGACTCAAATGATTCTATTTTCAAAATGAACTACACAAACTATTTCAGAATTTTGTGGCGTATCGAGCACCAAAAATGGAAAATTAATATACTATGGTGATCAGCGCAACGAGACGGACGCAAGGGTACACAGTTTGCAATGCCATGAAGCTCTTATCAAAAATGCGTTATGGACCCCCTTTTCTACAAAATTGTGACACCTCACGTCCGTTATTGTCACTCTTTATCAGAATGCATTAAGTTTCATGAAGCGTTATAAGTAAACAGAAACAGAATCTGACAAGACAGATATAAAAATAGCAGCGGAATTTAAAACTTCATTACGTAGTAGAAAAGCATCGTAGTCTCAAAACCTGTTATAACATCAAGCTAAAATATTGAAATCAAGTACATGAAACTAAAACATCTGTCTTCCGCTAAAAGCCCCCAAAGTACAGAAAATGAAAAATCATAATCCCCAATAATAGCCATAATAAAGTAGACAAGTTGCCGAAGCGATACGTCAAAGCAGATCCAAATCCAAGCAGAGACAGAAAAAAGAATCCTAATCAAGCCTGAGCGTTCCTTCCCTGAGGACCTGGGGGGAAGGAAGTGAGAGAAAAGGAAACAAAACGGGTCAGACATAAAGTTTGGCGAGTCCAGTAACTTTTAACATATAAAGAAGTAAAAGCATCATGACAGACATATAAACCGGATGAGAGATAACAGTGTCAAATAATAGGTATAAACAGACTAAACATGATAAGCAGGATAAAACAAGATAATATGGACCGTGCTATGATTCTCAGTTATTTCTCTACACCAATACTAGTATAACAGATATGTGACAGGATTAGGTATCCCCTAATTACTTAATAGAAACAGAATGATCCTCATATAAACATAATGGCAGGATTATGTGTAATCTAGTAACGGGTTTTACCCAAAAGAGAATTAACAGGCACCTCAACAGAAAAACGGGTGTTATCCCAAACAGAAATAACAGGTACCCCAACAGAAACAGAAAAGAACTAGATGTACCCTAATTACTACCCCCAAGCGATCGGCTCCCTAATTCGTAAATACCCTGTGTCAGCCCCACAGTAGGATGTATTACTTCCCAAAGTAGCAACCTACAGAAGGATACAAACTTATTTACTGGTGCTACAACGGTTTATTTTTCCCTTACAGGTCGGACCCATGCACGCACATGACTCCGTTGGAACATGCCCATATACACCCCCTTTCAGATGAACGTCTTATAATCAGTTTAGTATGCTTCCCCTGACCCCTACCTAGTGTGGGGTCCTCGTTTAATACCAGATTGGGTTACTGACTGATATGGGTCCCACACAACAGATGACACAAGCCAAACCCCTAAACCTGTGTCCCCCTATTTACTAGGATTTTTAACTGGTTAAGCATATAGATTTATTAGGTTCGCATAACCCCCACAGATTAACAGGTTAAGTTTCACAGGTTAAAGTTTTATTTTAACCCCAACAGATTAAATAGGTTTACATAACACCAATAGATTAAATAGGTTTACTTAACCCCAATAGATTAAACAGGTTTGCATAGCCCAGTAGATTAAACATGTTACTGATTAATGAGTTAACAGGTTCATACACCCCCATCAGATTAAACAGGTTATGTATTACAGGCAAACATGTTTATATAACCCCAACAGATTAAACATATTTCAGATTAATAGGTTAAAAGGTTCATATAACCCCAACAGATTAAACAGATTACATATTACAGATTAATGGGTTAACAGGTTCATATAACCCTAACAGATTACGGATTAACAGGTTCATATAACCCCAACAGATCAAACAGATTACAAATTAACTGGTTAACAGGTTCATATAACCCTAACAGATTAAACAGATTAATGAGTTAACAGGTTCATATAACCCTAGCAGGTAAAATAGGTTAACAGGTTCATATAACCCCAATAGATTAAACATGTTACGGATTAATGGGTTAACAGATTACAGATTAACAGGTTTATATAACTCTTACAGATAAAATAGGTTAACAAGTTCATATAACCCTAACTGATTAAACAGTTTACAGATTAACAGGTTATCAGGTTCATATAACCCCAGCAGATTAAATAGTTTACAGATTAACGGGTTAACAGGTTTACATATACTGTTTCATTAACATGTTCCACTTAATCTTAGAATTAAGCCCACAAATTTACATGTTCATGCACCCTAAACTTCAATCATATTCCATAGTATAGGATATTCCACAATAATTCAAAGTACAAGATATGCCCCCAAATCACCCTTTATTATCATCATTCCAAACATTCCCTAATTGTCCCAATTTTCGTTCATACGCAGATCTCTTACGAGATTGGCCTAGGCTCGAACGTAGCCTAGGCTTATAAGATAAAAAGGGTATAAGAGAGGGAGGAGAACATAAACATACATAATAATAATAATAGAAATAGGCATATAATAGCAACTGAACAGCAGAATAGGTGTAAGGAAAAATACATGTAATTATAACATAACTGTTTGGATATAAATCAATTTCTTAACAGGATAAACTCATATCTAGGTTTATTAACATGTCAGAATTACTGTTAAACTTTACATCTAAAAGTAACATGAACTCACAGAGATTGGATTTAAAGAACATAGAATAATATGCTGATGTTGCATAAAAGACACTTGTATATGTTAGATAAGAATTGCCTTGGTTCAATCCAAGTTCCGACAACATCTTACCATCTTCATTTTATAATTTCAGAACAAGAGTTTGAGGAAGAAGTATGAAGAAGTGTGATTTATTTGATAGGTATGCATGCCTTTATATAGAGTTTACAAGACAATCCTTAACCGTCAAATCTCTATTTTCAAATTTAACCATTTAGAAAATAATGAATCTGGCTAACAAATATGTCTAGAAACAGAAGAATGCACTGCGCCAGATCGGGGATGGGTCGACCCACCTACCCCTCGGATCGACCCGTAGGTCGACCCGACCCAGGCATGGGTCGCCCCATCTCGCTAACTTTTCCCGCCTACTAGTTTTTAGTGTGTTTTGAATTCTAGTTTGATTATGTGTGTGTGTGTGTATATATATATATATATATATATCTTGGCTATATGTATACAAACTTCTAATCTTAATATCTCTCTCATACTATATCCGTTTTACGCAAACTTGGAGTCTATCTTAACCAGAATTCCAAGGCGAACGCAGTGGTTCAGTCCTTTTACTTAATTATCAATATTTAATTAAGTATTATTTAGTTTATTGTTAATAATGTCCTTTAAAGTTACGGGGCATTACAAAATTCATATCTGTAGGCATGCATACGGTGGTCTGTATGTCCGAATTTAACGAAACGAGAAATGGCGTTCTCTTTAGAATATAGTCTAGTACTTTTAGTTCAAGTTCGCTCAAGTTCCGACAATGTTTCTTTCATAGCAATTATTAATTGTTCAATTAAATTAATGTGAATGGTACAAACTTGCGTATTTTTCGACGAAATTAATTGCTACGCTATGTTCAATTATATGCATCGCAAATATAAATTTTTCAGATTTTTATTTTTATTTTACATTTTTATTTTTATTTTTATTTGAGATATATCGGTTGCTGCTACCGCAAATAATCATCAGAAACCAATTCAAACGGAGCGACTAAACTTTGACATTTTCAATGAAAAATCATTTAGATAACTTCTACATGAAAATAACAAATTTCAGACAACAATATTTTATTATAAATCGATTTCATGATTTAAACCAATACATTCTAAGTTACGTTTATCGTTTAATTCTTATTTTAAAACCATTTTAAATTAATAATTAAATTTAATTTGATAACTTAAATGATCGAAATATACGGGATGTTGCAACAGATGACACATGGCATGCTGTTTGCATAGAGAAAAGAAAAAGAATCCTCGTTTCCAGAATACTCCAAAAAATGCAACAATTTGACATTGCTTCCTTGAATATGAATGACATTCCAAAGCAATGCGGCCTGACTTATTCAAAGTACACTCCGTTTGCCACAAGATGTACTTTGGGGGGCAAAGTGTTGACCCGCCTTTTGGTAACGCCATCAACCCATGGACCCATCACCAGAAGTTAGACTTGAGGCTTCTTGGCTCGAGGATTCTCGGATCGAAGAACTTCACTTGAAGGACCTGAGCTCGGTGGTCTTGAGCTCAGCTTACACTGCAGCAATGACTTGGTCATGGGACCTATTTCGAGGCTTACGTATTTGGTCCAATTACCTATTATAAATACTATAAACTCGAATCGAGCTATACTTATGCTGCCACATATTGGAGGGGAACTCTCCACGTAATCAATTCTCAGCTCCATCATCTGGTTTTCACAAGGATCAACCGACACATGGCACCTCGAATTGTTATGGCATGCTGCCTATAAATACACTAAGCTACATAAAAAAAGGGGGGACTTTAGCTCAGATCGAGGCCTGATTTTGGCCCATGCATGCTTTCTACAACTCAATCATGGGTGCCAACCACTTCTATCTCAAAATATTTACTATATTCCTCAAAAATGACTATGTGATAGAGATTTTGACAATCTCATTTATCGTATCTCCAACTTTATGACATTATTATGATATTATAAAGTGGATGTAAGCTTGTTAATGCCGAACCACTATAAAATGTTATTGTCTCGCTTTGTCTCGCTTTTTCAGGCATTTCTTCATGTATCACGCTCCAAACCCAATTTTAGGGTGTTGGTGCCCACTTTTTGGCATCAACATCTGCTTTGATGGGTTCGTGGATTCATAGTCTCTAACAAGAGAAATTTACTATTTCATATCAAATTTTTTGTAATTTATACACTATTGTTTAATGTATCTTCTTTCGTGGGTGATAAAAGCATATGCAAGACTTTGTATCACACATTCAAGGTTGTGCGTTAAAATAGGATGGTTAAATTATTAAATGTTTAAACTTCAGTTCATTGCAATATCCTTTTAAATTTGAAGTATTGCTTTTAAAATTTGAATAAAGTGTACATTTGAGCATGATATTTAATTAGTTTTCTAATATTGAGCAAGTATTCATATAGTTAGAAAGTGAAGCTGGCTTTTCCAGGTTTTTGCGCAAAAACAAAATGATCTGTTGTAAAAAGGCAATTCTGATAAACCTAAAAAGATTGTGGTGAATTATTTTGATTGCACAAAATTTGCAGTTATGAGATTTGGCGATACTATGCTGCATAATGGTAGGGAACCAAGGAGGAACCTAAATTGATGGTGGATTCATGATCATTACACTATTACCTTTTGGGATGTCGTTGAGTGGGGTGGCCCAGTGATATTAGACTAGAAAATGAGCAATCTTAGATGAAAATTTCATACGTTTCATTACGCCCGTATATGTGAAATCCTAGCACTACAACAGAACAGAAATTTTACAACGGGAATTGCCCGTTGTAATAGGATTTTCACAACGGGCATTGCGGTCGTGTATTAGCCTATGTTGTAATTGGTCATCTTTTACAACAGTCATTGATGGTTGTAAAAAATGGTTTTTTACAATGGGCAACGATCGTTGTAAAAGGAAACCTTTTACAAGATGGGCTAATGCAACAGCCGCAATGCCCATTGCAAAACTCCTATTACAACAGGCATTTCCCGTTGTAAAAAGTGTTTTTTTTGTAAGAAAAGAACTGATTTTTGTAATATAAAAAATTTGTATACATTAAAATATTGAACTCAAAAATTGTTATTTTAATATAAATAATTTGCTGCACTTTTGAACAATACACAATTTTATTTCTTTCTATTACAGAATTACTATACAAAAAACTCATTTGTACAAATATTTTCTCACTACATACACTCAGTTACACTCACTATCATCCTCTCACATTCAGTATCTTTAGTTTCGGTGATTGATCGATCAATTTTATAAGAAACCATCTAAAGAGGAGATAGCCCCATGATTGATCGATCAATTTTATAAGAAACCATCTAAAGAGGAGATAGCCCCATTTGCAGGTAATGTCTTATGTCAATTCCTACAAAAAAATTAAACCCATTGAAATAATTGGATGTTTAGAGCTGCTACAACAAAAACATCCATTAAGCACTTAACTTCATTAAAAATGGCATTACCCACTTGTCATTAAACTGTTTGAATCCCTGAGGAACAGAAACAAAACTTAGGTCAGAAAACTGGTGATCAATAACATTAAAAACCATGTTGCAAACTTAAGTAAATGACCATTCCGTACAAGTAAATGAACAACATCGCTCCAGTAAAACAAACAATACTTCTCACTACTGAGTTGAAAATCATTAATATCATCCTTTGACAACCTATGTTCTGAAGTGACAGGCTGAAAAGAAGACATGGAAAAACTGGGCAATGAGACATTAACTAAAGAAGAGGCATTAACTGAAGCAGAACATTGTTGTAATATTACTTCATGCATCATTAATTAAAGAAGAGGCATTAACTAACCCCTAAATCACCAACCTGGTTCACTTTAGGATCTGAAATGTAAATTAGGATAAAACTTACAAGTGGTTCAAATTTTTGTAGCACATAGTAAACAAACATGAAAACAGAATGTAGAACTATAAAAATAGTCAAACCCATGGGAGGAAGCGCATCCAGCAAGATAGATGATAATGCATTGACCGTTATTTCTTCTTACATTTGTCCTTAACGTCGGTCTAGGATGAATCTATATGATTGATCTCATCTTCGTCATCCTACTAGAAGAAGATGTGGATTAAGTTAATTGGATAGTTTGGTATGGTAAGATATAAGCTGGGAAAGGAAAGAAAAAGCATTTAAAAAAAACAATCCATAAGGTACCATTATTTTACATAGGCAGTAACACATATAAAGTTATAAATTGCATCACCATCTCTATGGCCATCTGTGGTATCCAACCACTTGAATTTTGTATTTTTATTTTAAAACTAAAAATTAAAGTTGCAGAGAAAGAGAAAGTAACATTTACATAGATAAATGAACTTACGTTCCCAACGACTGTATACAGCAAGTTATGCTACAACTATCGCAATATTCTCTTTTGCAAACTTTATACCAATATTTAGCCTTTCCATTTTGTATTGTGTACCCATTGCCCTTATTTTATCCCTTTGTAGAGAGAGCAACTCCGACTGTGAGAATCCTGAAACAGGCGGTAGTGCAGCAAAGGATAAATGCTCAACAAATTTTAGAACAAAAGATTGATCAATATCTTCAGATGCTTCTTCTTCAGCCTAAAACAAAGAGTTTTTTGTTCGAGTTTTTAGCGGCTCATTTTTTGGTGCCTGCTAAATTAGCACATACATGCAAGATCCTTTAAGACAGGTGTTACTACCAAATAAGGCACCGAACCAGGCTGGCGGTGAAGAGGTAACAGACTACCACAAGCAAAAAGGAATCTTTCGTCAACAAAAGCCAAACACAAGAAAAAGCCAACAATGTAAGGAAACAATACGGGAGTTGTAACCATCATTGAAGAAAAGAGCTTAAAATCTGTATAAAGAAAGGATACTGGCAGGGTGGTCCTTGAACGATGAGTAAATGGTGGAAGGTCACCCAAGACCGGAAGCCAATAAAGAGAAAGACCAATAATCCTGTGAACTGAGACCCAGAAGGACGAAAGGGCTATCAGTATTAAATTGCTTAATACCGATAAATAAGGAGACGAAGCATCAAAGATACAAAGTTTGAGGCATATGGAGATTATCCGGGAACTAATTACCGAGACCTCCATTGGCTATTTTCCAAGAATTTACCCTAATAAGCAACTTCTCAAAGCACTAGAAGCAACCTCCCGTAAAAGCAAGGATATCACTACAACAAAACTGGTATTTTATAGCGGCCTACAGCCGCTATGAATAAGAACTATAGCGGTTTCATAACTACTGTATATGAACATGTTATAAAAAACTGCTAAATATTTATAACGCTTTATCTGCCGCTATCAGCATCGTTTTATAGCACAAATTTGTCGCTATGTTACTTAAAGACAATAGCTCATCCTCACCGCTACTAAACATCTGAATCTCAAAGAAAGTGGGAATCTTTTATAACACATTATAGCCGCTATAACATATTTATATTATAGTGGCTACATGATGCTATTAAATTAACATGTTATAGTATTGCCAAAACCTTTTGCAGCTCATATATGCCGCTATAAAATCCGTAGAGCTATTCATATATACTACATTTTAATAATAGCAATCAAAATAAATCTTCAAAACAATTTAAAGAGCAATGTAAGAACGAAAAAGAATATAATAATCAACAATTACAACACATATTCATGATAACAAAATAAAGTATTAACTAACAAAATATAATTTCAATCCATGAGTTACCAAATTCAATACATATGTTTTCAATTCCATATTGATGTCAATTCGAGTACACAAAAGACAAAATATAATTCATATTTAAGATCTACAAATACCAAATGCATCACTAAGAACTTCAACTGCCCAAAGCTATTCTTTTTCCATCAAATAGTCCATGTGTACTATGCAATCTCCTGCCAAAAAGATTTGATCTACTTGCATACAAAGGACCTTGCTTCCAAATAATCCTGTCTACGATAATAAAAAATTCATAAGATGAAATGGAAAGACATTGGAACTATGCTACTTTACAAACTGAATCTTGTTTGAAAAAACCTTGGTTGTACCTAGCTCACAAAAGCAATCAAATCATGAAAAGAAAAGGATTTAGATGAATTATATATAAAAGAAAGCGGATATTAAAGCCATATTCATGGCTGAACTGATTTCAATTTGTTGCAACATGCTCTGTTATGGATAGAAATTAATCATTGAATAAACAAACCTATAATTTATCCTTTTATCATCTTGGAAAATCACTTTATTCAATATACAGTTTCAGCTGAAGATGTACAATTGTTGTATGTTAAAAGATTAAATTGAAGTGCCAGTCTTACCCATGCTAAACATAGCCATTCCTGTTCCAGCTTTAGCCATGATCCGAACCTAAGTCCTCAAAGATTAAAAAGATTAAAAAATAATAATGAAACTTTCAAAAATGCATGACTCTGACTGTATACCCGGAATCCTAAACCTCAAGTTCGATAACGAGTTGTGAAAACCATGCATCATGGAGTTCAATTCAAAACCATGATAAACCGAATTTAATCCACATAGCGAACCATCAACTTCTTCACTCTTCTGCCTATAACCAGGTCAAGCCTTGATCATGCTAGACCATAACCAAACACTGTTGGTCATTTCAAACAGCTAATACACCTGGAAAACAATAACTGAATTTTGAATTATTGACTATATGCAGGCCTCCAAAAAAGTAAATTTTGACCACTACACGCCTACAAAAAAGGCTATCTAGTAGCTTATCTAATATGTGATTGTGGCATAGAATTTGAAGATGGCTTATTAACAGTCGTTACGGGAGAAGGGCAATATTAACATCAGTGGAATTATACAGATATATACATTACATGCTAATGCCAATATCCAGTTATGTAATTAGTGAAATGATGGTAAGAGTAATGTACGGTTTACAATCTTGATGAGGACTTTAGAGCTTTTAGCTATAAATGGTATTCGGTAGTGAATCATATTTTTAAGTAGACGTATAATAAACAGTCGTTGCAGGAGCATAATATGGAAGATCTAATTGACATATCCTTTTGTGTGCAACATAAAAAGAGTAGAATATAACTCAATCTCGCACTCAGTGTAATGAAAGTGTATCATAATATATAAGAAAATAGATTAAAATGGATAGGGAAAAAACATCGGACAATTGTTTGTTAAGAAAAATCAAAATTTCTTTGTTGAATTCATTGATATGCTATGTCCAACCAGTCCTTAAGATGAAGTATCCAAATATATTAATTTTTTTATACATTTTGATTAAATAAGTAGAGCAATAGTTTTGAGCATTTGAGCAAAAATGAAAGCAAGAACAGTGTAAGAATAATAAAAACTTGAATAGTTTTCTAAACATTTGGTTGCTTAAAATATATCAAGTTTCAAATCAACTCAAAGATCCAAGGTCTTTCTATTTGCAATTGTGGTATTCATGTTGCCACATAGAGCCAACATTAAAGTAAAATTTCCGTTGAAATAATTATGCAATTCACTCAAACCTCCGTAAAAGCGTCTCCATGTGGACATAGAAATAATGTGGAGTGGCTGGTCTTAAAAGCGTAAGTTTGTCCCACTTCTTTAGCAGTAGAATTTTTTGTTAATGCCTACAAATGGGTGGAATATTTAAAAAAATCTATGTGAATGGAAATCAAAAACACATTTTAGGGTATAAATGGTTGTCACAAACCCATTTATACCGTAAATGTTTTCTTGATTGTTATGCATGAATCCACGCTTGGAAAAAATATGAAGAATCGTCATTTCTTCTCATTCTTCATGGTGTTGTTGTACTCATAATCCACTCAGCTTATAATAGAGTATATCAATATGCTATGTGCTCTACTATAGTACACTTAACAAGATAAGTAAAACTAAAAATGCATCTGTTTTCGAGCAGAAATATTTTCTTCTGGAACACAAGTGTTTGATGCAAATTTCATTAAGTAGGCAACATGAGGCTTAGTTTTATACAAGTAAGCATGTATTGCCAAATAATCAAAGATAAAACACTGAAAGTTAGAAGAGGTTTTCAATTTGTCTGCAATATCATTATCTAATATTCAAAAACAGTCAAGATGTAAAACTTGAGGAAGATGTCCTTGCGATGATGAAGGTGATCCTTCTGAACCACTTGTACTACAACTACCTCTATTTGAATCATTACTCCTATGTATCGCAAATACAAACAAGACATATTGATCACAATTCACATAAGAAACCAAATAAACCAAAATTTAAGAACCAATACATAGGCTTGCTGAAAATAAAATTGAAAATGGAGTTTATAAATTAAACAATTTACCGGAACATAGCCCACAAACATGACTCTCTTTTCACTTTTTGTTTTATATAAACAAGGTTGGATAACAAACACGTAATTGTTATCCAACATTCCAACAAAGAAGAAATGCACCTATATATATTATAATGTTAAAAGAAGCAACATATAGAAGTAATAATCAGAAGAAGCATACGACATACCGTGTAGCTTGGATTTCCTTTGAGCTTGACATTTATCTCCTTTACGATATTATGTATCTTCAACTAACAGTGCTCAAAAAATCTTTTTCATCTACTGCAGTCAAACAATTGTTCTTCACTTTCTATAAGATTCATCCTTTGTTCCCCTATAACAAAGTTCAGATTCTGATCCAACCCAATTTTGACCTAACCCAATTCTTGCAAAGAAGGCAGTACAAACTCAACATATGAAGCAGAGATGAGAGATGTCATTTTCATCTCGGATAGTTGTTACTAATGCTAACAAAGCGATGTCCAGAAAAAGCCCCACTTCTAAAACTACCACTTCGAGTCTGTTAATGTAGTTGATGTCTGCTATTGAATCGCTATCTGCTGTTGTCTCGGAATGGCTGCGGCTGAGATGAACATACCATTATCGTCCTTCCTTTTTCATATCTGGAAAAAGTGCATCCATTGTTCATGGTTTCTGTTGCATTTGCTGCACCATATTTGTATCCTTCATTATCCCTTCATTGCGGGAAGTTCTATGATTATATATACCGCATAATGGTACTTGTTATATTATTAGTTAAGACAATATTATACAATGATTATTTGGAACATCCTTGGATTTCAAATTGCGCTTACCTTAATAAAAACAAGGTCATCTGCAGTCTTCCTCCAAGTATTTGCAGCTTTATTATAATTTTCATTTGTTTATAGTGATTTCACCTCTTATAAGCATCAAATTATTTGTTTATAGTTATTTCACCTCTACGGTTGCTGTCAAATTCAACCATATTCATGATATCCCATTGTAGTCCAGTTAACAGTAAATATAATATTAAAGTTTTATCCAAAATGCACGAGTTTATCAAAAATGCTTAGCTCCGATTAATCCTCGATTAATACCCACCTATGTTGTCCCTAGTCCATGCTCACTGCATAGCATCTGCCTAGCGATTTTTACAACCTTGTCATGAGACAATAAGGTTCATTCAAATTATATTTTAAGCTCCATAACATGGAAATAGAATTTTTCATGTGATTTAAGTTCGAAACATGTAGTATACTCCCCAAACTATCTAAAAACGACAATAGACAGTTAAACAAAAAGCCAAACTACAAAAGGATTGTATCTAATTATAATCTCACTTGTGAGCACATGTGCAAATATCTCAAGCACAAATGAAAGCTAATGTACGTAGGGAAGTAAGGAAATTAACATAAATATTTATTGCTAACTAAGAAATCCTACCTTATTAGCCGCGCTACGCTTTTCAAGTGCCTGAACAAAAGCCTTAGCTTCTTCAGCATCAGCTTCTGCAATTTCAGCCTCCCTTGTAGCTTCTTCAGCTTCAGCCATGACTATTTCGGCTTCTGTAATAAACTTGGCAGCAGATGTTGCTGCATCCTCTACATTCATATTTGTGATCCGTGCTAAGTCAGAATCGACTTGAGGTTTATCAATATATTTCATATTCTCTCTTTTCATTCGAATTGGATCTCTAGGTTGCCTTTCAGTGAGCGGCGAGTTGACATTTCTTCCTTGTGAAAAATCTAGGCTTGGTGCAATCCTATATTTTGGTTTCACCTATAAAAAGAAGGCAATGAAATATTATCAGCACGAAGGTTATATAAGGCAATGAACATCCACAAATCATAACCCAAGTTAACTGAAACAACTTTAGGACTTTTTAAAAGATTAAGAAAAAAGTTGTTCGGTAAACACTTTTCTTTGGTGAAATGTCTATATATGTCCTTAATTAAAATAAAACCTTTCAATCAAAAACCTGCTAAAAATATAATCGTATGATCTTGCGTTTTCTGTATCGTTTCTATTATATTTTTCGATATCCCAGTTACTATAAAAGAAGCATCTTAAATGTTGTATGACCTGTATACAAAGTACTGGTTATAGGCTAATAAACTGTCAAACTGTTGTATGACCTGTATACAAAGTAGTCAGTTGGTCATTATAGGCAAATAAACTATCAAACAAACTTTAGGCGTTGCCATATGCATGATAGCTGGTGCCAACTACCATGCAAATCACGGCCTACCTATTTCATTTAACTGCATTTATTATCTTTACCATCCACCTCTTCAAACATTCATCTTCTACTGACATCATGTAATTGTAAGGTAGTGCAACGGTGGTGGAAGTAACCGCATCAGTTTGGTGAGAAGTTTGTACAAAAGCTTACACACATTAATCATCAATTTCATGGTATCTTGTGCTAGGATATATAACATATTTTATGCATTTTCTTGTTCCAGGTTTTTAGTTTTCATAACATAATTACCAGACCCATATTTCAGTTCATAGGCATTACAAGTTTCTTCATATCAATCTTTAGCATATGAACCTGTTAAATTGGATTCCATAGCAACTTGCATTATTTAAATATAGGCAGATATGAGACTCTAATTATATGCAAATAAGATAGGGACCAAAAAGTGTTATAATTGAATAGAAAATTTTTTATGAAGAAAATAAGAAGCACTGAAACATTTATGGATGTTCATTGCAGTTATACTTGGCCCAGTTATCATAGCACTGAAATATATCTAGGTGAACACACTGGAGACCGATGCTTTATTAAAGAGCTCGTTTCGGTTGTAGATCAGCGAAAGGATAAATCTATATAGCATACATTTAAAGATGTAGTAGGATATTTTTGAGAAAGTATTTACGGAGCTTGGGCAAGGTGCCCATGACTATTTATTTAGTAATAATGAGAAAAAAAGTTTATGTTTCTAATGAGAATTTACAGAATGATGTTGTCAATTGTTTCTTAACAACAGATGAAACCATTATCTTCCTTTCTCAAAAGATGCCAACCTTGGCTATAATAACCATGACGTGGGCTGGAGTTGAGATCCAGAATAGGGGAAGAGGTGAAAAGCATTTCTAATAAGTATAATTTTCATGGCATCCTTTTGAAGATTCAACAATATCCTGGCCACGTCTCCACTGTGTTCACCCAGATATATTTCGGTGTTATAATTTGAAAAGATTAAAGTATAAATGCAATGAACATCCATAAATCATAACCAAGTTTAACAGTATGATAGCAAACTTTTAGGCCTAAATAGAATTAGCCACACACACACACACACATATATATATATATATGTATGTATGTATGTATGTATGTGTATACATATATGACATGGCCATCAATCATATTAATCAAACAGACTGTATTAAGAGGGAAAAGAAAGAAGGGGGAAATATGAAGTCAAACTCTTAATTGGAAAGTTATTAACAATTTACAATACTCTAAAAAGAAACTACATGACTATTTCTCATAAAATTGTAACAAGGCATTAACTTTGAGGATTAATTGGAATAATTTAAAGTAACTATAAATTGTAAGAAATTTGGATGACAATGGTAAAATTACATAAAAGAAGGTTTCAATATCCTCTTCAATTGGAAGTTTATTATCAATCATACTCCAAAATCATGTCGATAGAACAACGTCATATTTGCGTCACAAATATGTTATGGATTTCGCTAGCTTTATGCGCTTCACTTGATATTTACTCTTACTAGTTTGTAGTTGAGAAACCCAACCACCAACAGACACGGGTCAAAGGTGATGTCCCGGCAGTTCATGTTAGATAAGTGAACAAACTTTTAATACGGTAAAACACCAATTAATTTCAGAGAATTTTTTATCTGTTTCCTCTTGCTAACATCAATATAGTTATGAAATGGTTATGTCAAGAACAATTACCTTAATAAGTTTTATGCTTTCAGTCACTCTTTTCAGTTCCCTAGAAAGTATCTGACAAAAATTTGGAGGAGCTTCATATTGGTCCTACATGGAAAATTGTAAAAAATAAAACTGTGACAGCATGCACAATAATTATAAATTATGAACTATGCGTATAACAGCACCAGCAAATCATAGTTTTTTTTCAATCATAGAAACAAAATGAATGCAGTGAAAGTTTCTTACGTGCTAAACAATGACTAGTGAGGTTTATTTCTTTAAAAATCTGGTGAAAAAAAGAAGGTTGGTTTCTTAAACAAACGATAAATTATTCAGATTATTTGATAAGAAAGCAAAAACCTCAAACGTTAATAATCTAGTTATATCAAATTTTCATCTGAAAGCACTTCAAAATTGCGGCCTAAAGTCGGTTTAAATGAAGAAAGAATTGAGCATAATGACGGTTTTCGGATATCAAATAGGGAACAAAATGAGCAATTCATTTGAAGCTTGATTCATGTAAGAACTATTGGTGAACAAAATAAGCAATTCACTTTTACAAATGGATCTAATGGGCAGTTTTCGGATATCAAATAAGGAAGCATACAAAGCAAAACAAAACTATTCATGCATTGTATTACAATACAACGTACGATTGTAGCAGCGCAAATCAGCATTAAAGCATACTCAGTGAATTGGTAATATCCACGAGACTATACCAAAACTCATACGTTTTCTTACAATCTTACAAATAACCATTTTGGCCTGCATCAGTCTGTAAAATCCAAAATGTATACTTAATTTCTGCGCAAAATGTGTTTGATAATAGAGAAACACTTAGAATCTTTGATTTGGTTATACAACAGTTAGAAATCTAGAATAACAATGTACATAACCAAAAGTAACAGAAACTGAAATCTGGAACAAATAATATAGAGTCTTACAACGGATAAATATTGTTTAGATCACTCTGGTTGATGCATACAACACCAGTAGACCCCTAATGCATGTACATCTCTTGAAATGCATTTTGGAAATCTTAACCACCTGAAATATCATCAGAGGTATGAGATTTGGCATCTAACGATGATGATGACAGGCTAATCAATTTCGATGTTTTCCTAAAATATAAGTCATCGCTCAGAGACCATTTTCCAAAGCACCTATATGGAATACGACTTCAGAAACTGACATTCCAAGCACGTACGGTATTGAAGCGGACTTTTCAGAATCGAAATCAAAGAAAATAATATAGTCTGTAGTAATTTTATTCACAGGTGTGCTTACCAGAATCGAAATCTAAATTAGGGTTTCAACACATTTTCTTCAGATGCAGAGATCAGGAAGACAATCAGATGCAGACCCTTCAGAACGAGAGAGAAGTTGGATTTCTCACAGAAAAAGAGGAAGCTGTGGTTTTTGAGGGAGAGCGATGTTTAGATTTTGAGGGAGACGAAATGTTTTTGAGATGGAAAACAGAAAATAATTTGTGGCAGGAGGGAAAGAAAATGGTTTTGGAGGGAGACCAAAATTTCACAAGATATTAGGGAGCGTTACAACAATTGTGAAACAAAATTGACCTGAAAAGCATAAAATTAACTGTTAATAATAACACTCCAGGCTGACGCGTTATTAAATGGCGTTATTAATAACATGTTTTGTTGTAGTGTATATTTTAGGAGCCTACCAAAATGTAAGACGAAACCCCGAAGAGAGGCAAGCTAACCACACTAATTGGCTTTGTGCCGATACCGACAGGGGTGGCGAATCCAACAACCTTTCACTTAATAACAAGACCGAGAGTCTACATCCGAAAGCCTACCTCCGAAAGCCAATAAATTTTGAAAGCCATTCGCACCAATAAACTCAGGATTAATAAAAAGTGGATGGACTAGAAATCAAAAACGAGTTCCGCAGACCGAGACCTTCCTGGGAGTAGGAACAGGCACCTCAAAATCCGTAAGCAAAGCCTTCAGAACCTAAAGGAAAAGGCGACCAAGAGCTAGAATCTTCGAAACCAAAGGGAAACGCGGCCGACAAGGGGGTACTGCTGGCCCAATAGCAAAAGGGGCCCCGATTCGTCTATAAATAAGACCCGGGGGTCTCATTTTTAGGGCAATTTTCTCATTCTCATTCTTATAATTTTTTTTCTCTAGAGTAAACCCTAAATTCTAAATCATATTAGGGATTTCAGTTGTAATCACCTGTGTAATCCAAATCAAAGATCAATAAAGAGTAGATCAATACTTAGTGTACTTCCTTATTTGTTTCTCATGATATTTCCTTCCTATCGCCAGTGAAACATGTTATTTGCTTCCGACATGCATACAAGATCTTACCCAAGCCTAAACCCTTCCACAAAGTCAGTGCAGAACCCCTTCCTATAAGCTGTTTAGCCCTTATTGAGGGATGTGCTTACGAAACCCTTGTCCCAAGATAACGGTTGGTTCTTGAGTCGCTTCAGCGTGATTCTCACCCAATTGCATCCCAAGATAACTTGGGGCACTTGAAGAAGGGCTTGAACCTCCGACCTTGTGGTTAATGGCCACATATCTAATTGTATTGTTTCGTCCGAGGTTGGGCTATGCTTTGAAGAAGCAAGACTATGGGAAAAAGGTCCCAACGGGAGTCTTCTGGATCTCAAATGGACATGTCTGGTACTACTGGCCCAAAAGTGGAAGAAGAACAAAGGTTAAGAATGGAAGCCTTGCAAATAGTTAAGCGCAAAAGGGAAGTAAAGCAATATAATTCTAGTCATCGGAGCAATAGCCCTTCCTACCTAAACAAACCCTAACCTTTGCTCTAAATGGCTCTACATCATAGCATTATAACATCTTCTTTCATACAAGGAAAGCTCTCCGCAAGCAAATTGAAGGAATGGTGTTCAAACAAGAAATAATAGATGATTTCAACCACTTCGCTTCCAAATGGTCTAAAAGGGTAGCACTCCAATCCCAACCTATCTTGGAAAGAGGAAACAAGGGTATGAATGGAACAATAAGGTTCGGTAATAGAAGAGCTAAGTCTCAACAGCAAGAAAGGAAGTTTACAACAAGGCTACCTAAAGGATACCACCTTACCACTTCAATGGGAAATATCTATTTCCTAACCAAACACGAGCTCATTTATTGGCCATCTACAAAAAAAACAAAGTATGGAAGGAAATTGGGAGGGTTGTACTGTCATTATCACATGATGAATGGACATGAGACTAACCGCTGCAGAATTCTCGAAGGGATGATCATTAAGTTCTTCAATTAGGACCAACTATGAGAATTTGTAAAAAGATTAAACTAAGTCCAATAAAGATCCTTAGGAATAGTATTGTCCGTATGACTTAGGGTATAGAAACCCTCCTAAGAATCGAAATAACCAAAGATGGGTTAATCCACAAAGGGATAAAAATCCTTGTCACCGCCGAGTTGGCCAGGGCAAGGCCCCACCTAGAGGGGGATGGTGTGTAAGTCTTTCTTGGCATCCAAATCGAAAAGGGTCAGGTTAAAGCATCAAAAGCGTAAGCCTCCGACCCACACCAAAAACGGTTGTGACAGGGCATCTAATTAGCACGCCTTGCCTCTGCTCGCAGAAGAGTATGCCACGCCTCTGTTATGAACTAAGCACGTCCTACATCTGCTTATGTTCTGCGTTACCCACAGAAGAGAATTCAAACCCCTATCATCGCCTACTATGGTCAAGATAGGGCACCACTTGGAATGGGGTGGAGTTTTAGCCTTTATCACCGCATACGATGGCCAAGGTAGAGCATCAAAAGTGTAAACCTTACTTCTGTGTCTACAATGGCCCGGTTTAAGCATATAAGACTTTATCATTACCTATGATGGCCAGGATAAGGCGCCTACTGGAAGGAGGTTGGGTAAGTCCTTGGGCCCTGCTTATGGATAAACTAGCCAAGTGCTCCAAACACAATTCCCCATAGAGTGGCCAACAAAGCACGTACATCCTCTACTTTGATGATAAAATCAGAGAGAGCGGCTCAAGAAACATAAACAACCTCTGCTTCATAAACCAAACCCAAAGGAGGTAACGAAACATTTAATACCATAAGTGGATTTCTGGCCTTCAATCTTTAAATAATCGAATCTGGGTTAGTTCAGCACTTCTATTAAATACCCAAATCTGGGTTAGTTTAGGATTCCTAATAAATACCCAAATATGGGTTGATTCAGATCTCAAATAATGCTGGAAGGGGATTTTTGGTCCTATCTTGCCACTTGATCTGGATGGGTCCGAATCTCAATTATGGCCGAAAGTAGGTTTCCGACCCTATCCTAAATACCCGAATCTAGGTCGGTGAGGAATCTTAATTATTATCAAAAAGATATATTTGACCTTCTTGATAATCTGAATCTGGTTGGGAACCGGACATCCATTACTATCAGAAACAGATTCCTAGTCTTACACCTTAATGCAGGAGATGAATCAAAGTCCTATTGCTATTGGAAGGCAATATCTGGAAACCTGTCCTTATTATACTAATCCGGGTCACAAAGTTCTAATCCTTAAGGACGGGATGTACCATCAATTCTATAGCTGGAGCATATTACCCAAGAGGCCATTAAGCAGGGTCAAAGGCCTCCTATGTCGCTCAGGGCGTTCTCCATAACCCTTATATATATTAAGTAATTATTGACTGTCTCAAATGCACATGCAATATAAGTGGGCACACTACACTAGAACATGAACTCAGGGGCAAGCTCAAGTAAGCACCTCAAGTTCCCCCAACATAACCCTTGCATCGGGGTGATGTTATTTATAAAAAAAATCCGGTGAATAAGGTTTTATGGGACACCTCTTACGTTAGGATAACCCTTGCTAGTATAAGGAATATAAGTTTTTCCTCATTACTTCATCACACGTTCATGATACTAACAAAAACATGAGATGTTATTCATGCGTCTTGCGAACTAATGTCAATAGAAAACATCAAATTTATGAATAGTGGCGCAATAAAGTTCTGAAAAGAAAATGTTCCCAACCAAGGAAGGGTATCACATGCCAGGTGTTACAAACACAATACACAAGCGTATTGACATAATGCCATGTCATAGGTTTCCGCATACACGCAGTTACGGTTTTAAAGGTTCTACATTATGGGCGCCTAAAGGAATTGCCACATTTTGGCACATAGAAGATTTATGGCAACCAAGTTTGTCAATCCGAGTCAAGATTTTGTAAAGAAAATTCTAGGGAAGCATAACCAGCTTTTGTTTTCTTCAATTCAGCCTCTAACTCATCAATCCGATGATATAGTTTGTCTATCTCTGCATCGAAACTAGTAGAATGGACAACCTGTAGTTGGCATTGCAGCTCGTAAATAGTTTCATTTTCTTTAAGTTGATTCTCTAAATAGGATACCTATTCATTAAGGGTCTTGACGATAATCTTTTGTTGATAATACAACCTTTTCCATCCCAAAAGAGAAGCATCATCAAAGATATCCATGCGACAAGAGATGGCCAAGGGTTCTTCCCTGAATTGTGAAGAGGGGGTTGGAATTGATCCTCCTAGTCACGGATAAGGCGAAGTATTATAATGTGCGAAATCTAATTAATAAACATTGACACTAACAATGTTATACATACCAAAGGAAAACAATCATAAACTTCTACCATACGAATTTTGAATCGTTTCAACAAACATACACGTCCGTAAAATCGTGGTAGCGCAAATCCATTAGCTAGTACACGTAACATCCACATTATACATACTGATATGACATAATTGATTATAAATGTCATAAGAATTAAGCCACAAGTCACAAAGAGGTTAAGAGTACATTTTACAAAAACATCTATGACCAATTATTTAGTTAATTTCTCACAGGTTTACGAAACAAGCCCTTCAAAAGTTTTAGGTAGCCAAAAGTAATGGACATAAGACATTATTATGGATTACACCTTCGGAGAAGCAAGGGTGTAACAACCCGCATTCTACGCATCGGAGGATCGTAAAATAATTATTTCTTTCTTATATGAAGTCGTATGGTCATGTGGCTTTGGGAAACGACCATTGGGGTCATTTCCCATGTTCATGATTTTTGCCAATTTTTAAATGACCGTTTTGCCCCTAGCTGATCTTGTTTCGGCCATAACTTTTGATTGGAAAGGAGTTTTGACCTGAAACCACTTCCATTGGCTTCGGATGATGGTTTACCTTTCCGTAGAGTGGTCACATGTGGAAAACGGACTTACCGTTTGGGAGAAATGGCTGAAATAAGGTTTGGAAGGTGAAAAACTGCTTAACCGGGCCAAATAGGGTGATTAGTGAATGGGCCCATAACCCATTTCGGGATTAGGGTTATGGGGAGGCTGAAAAGAGTTAGGGTTTCATTCCATTTCAGTTTTCTAGCCTCCACTTACCTCTTAGAAACCCTAAAAATGGCCTCCAACTTCTAAATCACCTCCAAATCACTTTCTAATCAAGGATTAAGCTTAGCAACATCAAATCAAGGGAGATATTCACCAAATCAAGATTAGAGCTGCTGTTTAGCATTGGTATTCGCGCCATATCAGAGATTTATTTCAGATCAAAGGTTCGTTTGTGGCTAAGGTGAGTGATTTGCATAGTTCCTCACTAATTATGGTCAATTAAGGGTAATTAGTGAAGATTAGCGAATTTATAAATTAATAAATTCTGGAAAAATAGTTATAAATTATTAAATAATGTTTTATACCTCTGTTAGAAATTGAGTTTGATTTGGTTAAGTTTTGCTAATCATATCATTAGTTTTGCTTAAGGGAAAATATGGGTTTTTGGCTATGTTTGATCCATTTTAACCTATCACTACGACCAAACAAGCCTGTTGCTTCGTCTCATTTGCATCAGTTGCGGCAAAAACAGATGCAAATAGTGATAGTTGCATCGGTTCCATCTGAAATTTCGATGCAATTGGTGGGAGGAGAGCAATAGATAATACAAAATTGCATTTTGCATCGGTTGTCTATAAAAACCGAAGAAAGTAAACATATGAAAATAGTAGTAGTGCATCGGTTGTAAATACAACCGATGCAACTTTATTAATTGGCAAAACCGTCCACACATTCAAACCGATGGGATTTGAATAGCATCGGTCAATTTAGGCGATGCAACGATGGACACGTGAAAAAGCTTATTTTCATTTCCCGCCTTGTAATCCTTTTATCCCGCTTCCTATTCCTTTTCCCAAAAAACAAAAAAAACTTCGTCTACTTTTTAGTTTCCCCTAAAAGAAAAATCAACACAGGAATTAAAAACAAAATCAACGTACAAAATAGGATTTCACCTGATTAACTTTGCACTTGATTTCGTCGCGTGGGTTTGACTACGCCAGGTATTATGATTTCGTCACTTGGATTTCACCTAATTAATCTTCCTTTTTTAAATTCTGTATTTTGTTTCGATGTTTTATATTTTGTCAAATAGAGATTCTAGTACTAGCGTTTGCTCGATTGAATTATTGCGGGGAGATTGGGTTGTTCCTGTATGCGCTTATTTTAATTATATTTATTAGTTTTATCACTTAAAATCTCATTAATTGATTGTTTAACTAGGGGGTTTTATTAGTTTTATCAGTTATTTGAATGTATTATGCAATGGTTATCGTAGACAGTAGAAAGAAAAGCAAAGTTTGTGCCAATTGGTTTTCACATACTGCACTGATTGTGTTTGATGAAATGATTATTAATTTTATAATTGCACACAGTACTTATTCGGAGAGTATTGTATATTGTACCTAACAAGAAGGCCTGAATTTCTAGTCACATTATACATGTGTTTTGAAGTTCTGCACAATCATGTTTTGCTGATGATAGCTAATGCTTTTCCTTTGTTTCCCTGCTTGTCTCCGTTTGTTTTAAGACTTGATTAACACAAATGCTCCAATATGTTTCTTGAGTTTATCTCAGTAGAATTGCATTGACTTAAATTGAATTTATCTTGATATCGTTGAATCTATTCTAACTTAATCATTGATAATATCTGTTTCCAATCATCCAACCGTGTGTTATTATTTTTACATCTTCTTAAATCAACGCAAAACAAACTCGGTAATGTTTTTTCAGGGTTTTGATCAGATTTTAGTAATTAGATGCACATTGGACAAGTTAGATAACCACTACTATAGAGCAAAATATCACATATCAAAATAATAAAAATTGAATAAGCTTGATATTCAACAATTTCCTATCTTGCATCACTCTTTGCATTTGATATGGTCCTGAAGTATATAAATATCTAATTTTTGTTATAATCTTACAGATACCAAAATAATAATTTTTGTTACAATTTGAATGGTTTTGCTTTTACTTGTTGTTGCCCAGAATTTCCTTCACATATTGCAATATTAATATTGCTGCCTGGTAAGCATTTTACAGCATGATATTTCTAGTTTATTATGTCTTTTGTATTTTTTAGGTCAATTCTGGGCTAAAATGATTTATCTTCAGTTTATTATGTCTTCTGTTTACTTTTTTTATATGTTTGGTTGCTTGTAATGCTACATGGGCTGTTTTTGTCTAATTGTTATTTGTAGATTTATTATGTAAAAAAAATGTATATGTTAACTGCAGATAATGTACTGTAAAATTATATAGCATGATTAATATCATTCATACTGCAATGTCCTTGATGTTGACAGGAGTAACAACACCCTTTGTTCTCCAGTCAATGCTTGAAGGCACATCGCTTGCATTTTCGTAGATGAGAATCATTTTGCAGGTACCATAATTTAGGTGTTAGACTCGTCTGCCACAAGCTTGATGGTATTTTATCATAACAATCATAGTAGCCACAGACAAGTGGTATATTTTTATTCTTATTCTTATTTTGTATTTTCATTTAATATTTTAATTACGTTTAATCATCAATTAGTGAGAATCTAAGCAAGTTGCAAGGGATGATTTGTTTAATCACCTGAATATTGAGTAGCAATTTACTTGATAAAACTATGTTGTACATTTTCTAATTATAATTTATCATGTTGCACGCACCATGTTAGC
Organism: Allium sativum; assembly: GCA_030737875.1. Lineage (NCBI taxonomy): Eukaryota > Viridiplantae > Streptophyta > Magnoliopsida > Asparagales > Amaryllidaceae > Allium > Allium sativum. The sequence continues at coordinate 845,079,461 of CM060926.1, forward strand.
CTGTAAACATGTAATTTGACTAGTTCTTTCCTTCTTCATTTTGGTTAAATTCGATCCATTTCAAGCAGGTGAACATGTTAACATAAGATCGACGACGATATATAGTGTTATTCCATACAGAGGCCATAAATACAGTATAATTAATGTTAGCATTAGATCGAGAAATGCATAGGAAGGTGAGCTGATATAGTCCCACAAGGTCTTTTTAAAGTGTAGGCAAACTGTGATGGTGCCATCTGGCATTTTTCATGTTCAAAAATATAGTGGACCAAACACTGTTCATTATTTGGTGTAGGAACATGTAATGTGTACAGTTACTGTGGTATTTCTTGAGAGATTATGGGAGTATATTCCTACATGTAAATAAACTGACGGTAGTTTTTTGTAATGATACTAATTGTGGATCTATGTTCCTAATTCATTAGCCCATATGGAATCACTATCTACAAAACTACTTAAAAGACATGTAAAAAAATGTTTATCACAAATGACACAATTTCATGCTAAAAAGACATCTAAACATTGTTTGATATAAACATGATATTATTTGTTAATTGTATTTACATGCCTGTCTTGCCTTATTATTGTTTCACATTATGCTAATTATGTTTTCCCTAGTTAGTCCTTTTGCCTGCGCATATGCACCACTTATGTGGCTGCACCTGTTTTATGTGATTGTTTGTTCACTGGACTTTATGCACGGTCTTATTTGGATGCGTTTAATCTGATGATTGACTTACAAACATGAGTTATTTTGAGCTTGCAAGTTCATGCATGCTTATGTAGAAGTTTGTTTGCACTTGCCTGCGTATGTGTGTATAGGTTTATTTGCATTTAATCTGCGGCTGCACGTGGAGGCTGCTGCCATTAATGGTAGTAGTTATCAAAAATAAATTGAACTAACAGCAATCGGCTGCTGCAATGCAGTAGTGCAAGCTGGTGCGACGATGAATAACTTTTTGGCTGTTGCGTGTCCTAGTATTTCACTTAGACGTACATGTCAGTATTCAATAATTATATGATAAATAGTTATGGTGCTACACTAGAGATACCACTTGCACATCAAAATTTTGTCCCCTTGTACGGTTTTAACTCAGCATCATATGGTGCTTTTATATTAATTGTTAGGACATAGAATCATAGTTCTACATATACATTACTTCACTCAAAACCTGTAAGTTTTTGCCATCTGCATAGCGAAAGTTTTACATATGTCATGACGTTGTATGTCATGTTCTCAATAATTATTGTACTTGGTGTGACACTTTGTTGTTATATTGAGATGAGGTTTAATCTCGGATAAGAGAAAAACTCATGTGATAAAATCAATAATTGTTATCAGTTGATATGCTGTAAAGATATGAAGCTCTAGTACCTTGAAAGAAACACAACAGTTACTGGTTTAGAAATATAGTTTGTGCAGTAGAGATTGCGAATGATTGTCTCAACGATTTGATGACGAAATTCCTATTGATTTCATTTCATTAACGTTGAGATATATAAAGTGTATTTATGTACACAGTTTGGGCTTGTAACTGACCCAATATTAATAAATCCGAATCAGATCTATTATTACAAGCCTAACTAACTTATCAATACAAACCCCGTTTAAGCTTTACATTTCTCATTCATTACCCATATTTCTTATATGGTTTGCTTTTCAGCGATTTAGCGACATGAAGTCAAAATTGATATTAGCTATTGGTTTGGACAAAATTCACATGAAATTTTTATTAAATTTTAATGTTTAGTGAGAACATAAAACAAAGAAGCTGGAAAGTACATTAGTTTACATAGAAAACCTGAGTAAACATTATTGGTTTTGATTCAGCCAGGTCCTCATATAAGAACAAAAATATAAATACGTGCTTAATACAATAAATTACATTGTGCAGTCTATTTATATCATTCAAATGAGGTCGACAAATCTATTGACTGGGACAACGACGTTACTTGATTTTAATTGAATTTGGCTAATTCACCGCTTGCAATTTCGCTTTTTTATTACCCATCATTGTATTTATTCGTAGCAAGTCCCTGTAATTTTATCTTTTATTATAAAGTCCTTTATGATCAGAAGGAGGACTGATTTGAAGAACTATGCTCATTTATGATATTATGGATTCATTACTTAGTTTGTCAACTTTAAAAAGATCAACAAAATATAAAATTTTGATTAATATAATTGAAAGCAGAAGCTAATTCAAATTCAGTATAATAATCATACACCAATAATTAGCTTACATGCAGCCTATTGTTGTAAATAAGAGAAATAGGAAAGATATAGGAAATAAAGCTTGGATTCTTATAATTTTGGCGCATTTCTATTTTTCTACCTCCACTAAAATTCTACATATTTGCAGTGTTACATGCTGGATGTATATAGAAGAAAGGTAGGTGAGCGCTCTTAGGAGGAGGTATTTGGGACAGTGCTAAAGCAAACCGTTGCCTTTCTTTGATACAGATGCAGACACGGTGACATTTTATTTAGTGTATCAACCTATACTCTTTGTATTCAAGATGCCATTAGTGTGAAGGTATATTAAAGGATATAAGCAGCTGTATCTTGCTTATATATTCTCTGCACTTGTTCGGACCGTAAGACATAATGAAGCACTTGTGATAGATGCCATTAGCGTGAAGGTATAATCATTGTTCTATGTTTTACATATAGAATATATATACAACAAAGTTTTACATTCATGCATGGTTATTTATTTAAGTGCCTGTCGCCATTAGTTTTTCTTCAGAGTTAGACTATGTTGACTATCTTAATGCAATCAGCTTTGAACATACACATGCTTGTGGCGTAGTCCTTAAATTGTTCCTATGCGTCTGTCACATGCACACCCATTTTTCAATAATTTTGTTTTTCATGAATTAGATCTTTTGTATAATTAGTGGTAGCAAGTCTTCTTCACTGAAGCAATGTAATAACGTATGTCATAGTGGTTAGAGCATCTATGTTTCTGGAACAAGTCCTGTATTTATTTGCTATTTCCAGAAAGTCGAGACAGCAAGGTAGGTGATTTCGTAACTTTTACTTCCTATTTCTTTTTAGCTTTTATTTATCTAACCTTTGACATCCGTATTTCATTCTTTTGTTGATTTCAGTTCAGTTTTGTAGAAGATACCATGGTTGTATAAATATTAAACTAAACTGGAAACTAAGTTGGTATTGCAATCTATCATCCGTACATGCTATAAACTATTTTGTGTGGTATTTTCTAGATTTTCCAAAGTTGGAAATTAAGTATTTTCTGCATCCATACATGTAATATACTGAAATCTATCCTAATAAATTTAAGGGCAGAAAATCTGAGTTGGACAAAAAGTAAAGGACTTATCATTGCATCCCACAAGCATGTTATTGCCTCTTATATCTGTGGCCTTTGAGATTGATAGTCTAAATAGAAACCCAATTTGGTTGTTATTAGTAATTAATGCAAAAAAGATATATTTGGCATCGGTTGTTAGAAAAAACCGATGTCAAAGAATGGGTTTGTCAAGTCCATGACTATCTTATTTCATCGTATTTTAACAAGAACCGATGCAAATAAGACAATTATGCATCGGTTGTACAACCGATGCAATAAGTTTAGACTTGTTGCATCGGCTGCATATGCATCGGTTGCTGAACCGATGCAAAAGAGGGGTAAACAACCGATGCAATTGACCTGTTTTGTAGTAGTGTATCATATTGTTGTTTTGATGTTTGTGGTTGATTATACATGTTGCTATGACTGTATGGTATGCTTTGTGATTGATTAGAATAGATAGAATGGTCGAAAACGTCGTCGAATGGCGTAAAACAGCTCGCTGGACAAAGTGCAGGAATTCGGATCGGATGGGGGATTGAGGGCTGGATCAGATCGCCCTATGGGGTCGTGGAACCACATCACGAACCAAGCCATCTCCTCCGAACCGAACCGTATATGAGAGGTCCACGAGCATCAAATGTGAACTGCGTCTCATACCCGATCCGAACCACTCGAGAGAAGGAGCTCCGACCTGATCCGCTCATGGATGGTGAGCACGAGTCGTTTGTACTTGGCCTGGAGGAGCGCTTTCTCCGACCAAAACCGCCAGAAGGACCCCGACCCGAACCCATAGATGGAGATGGACTTGGAGACCCCGACCCAACCCGCTGGGGGTGTTGACAATCCGAACTGCCACAAGGTGGATGCCACGAGCCAAACCGTGTTGACGATGGAGACCTGAAGGCCGAACCGAACTGATGCTCAAGAGAGGGATCCGAACCGATCCGGTGATGACCAAAAACCTAAGATGAAATGGTAGTCCAAATGGGAGTTAGAGCTCTGGATCCAGTTGGGAACCAATGAGTTCACTTCATGATTGGGCTTTGCTGCGGGACGTGTGTTAAGGAGTTGTCGACGTTCATAACTTTGATTCACCACTAAAAAGGAATGATGGGCTACGTATCAGTGCAGTAGAGTCACCGTGACTCGAGGGCAAAGTGATCGTAGTAAGACTATGAGCCAGTGCAGTGGAGCCATTGTGACTCCATAGGGCAGAGTGGACATAGTAAAGGATTAGTAAGGCTATGAGCCAGTGCAGTGGGGTGTGTACGACTCCATGGGGAAAAGTGGACATAGCGAAGGATTAGTGGCTATGGATTAGTGCAGTGAAGCCGTTGTGACTTCATGGGGCAGAGTGATCATAGCAAAGTATTGGGTGATCGAAGTGGTGGATATCGTATGCTTTACGCACTGAGTGAGAGATGTGAGGATAGTTGCTATGCTGATTGTTTGCCATCACTATGACATGCACACCCCCACCCCCACCCCCATATGCTTGTACACCATATGTTAGTGGTACCTTAAAGTGTTGTACAGTATGTAGTGCTAACTCTTTGGTTGCAGGTCCAGGTTCAGGTATGGTTTAGTATACCTGTTATTGTTCTGTTTAGCTGCTTATCGCTCATACCAGACTTTTGTCTGACCCATAGTTTTATGCCTCTTCTTATTACTCTGGGTGCTCCTAAACGGGCAAACTAGGTACGGGCTAGCTGGTGATGCACGAGTAGCTGATCTGAAGACGAGCAGGAGGCTTCCACGTATGATATACATAGATATTCCCCCTGTGTCGTTGGTGGTCACTACTTTGGGCATTAGTAGTGTACCTTTCTTGTTTAGCTTTTGAGACAGTTTTAAAGTTGTAATAATGTTGGCTTTGGATTATAAGCTGTATTTGGATTTTCCGCTGCTATGATAGTTTGTTTTTAGCTTATGCACTGTCTCACCTGTTTTATGTCAAGTATGTTGTTATTATACTTTGTTCCATGCGCCGTGAGACATTCTACATGTTCTTTGTTGATTCTTCATCTTCTTTCTTTTCTTCCGACGACCGTCCCGTGCTACTGGACATGTGTACAGCGCACTTCTGGAGGAAATGTCGGTTGGTGCGGGGCGGGCCGTCACATTTAGTATCAGAGCTCTAGGTTGCGTAGTTAACCTAGGAAAAGACACTAGGGAGAGATAGTGCGTATTTGTGATTACTTTGGTTTTCAAAAGCTATATATATATATGTTTATACTATTAGTAGTATAAGGATGAAGTCGTACTGCACTAGCACCACTATGGAGATAGTTAATCGTTTTCTCTTTACAGACTGAACGATGAGTCGAGACACGAGGGATGCTGGTAGAGGGGCCAATAATGGGAATGCTCCTGACATGAGGACGGTGTTCACTGACTTCATGAGAGAAATGCTTAGGGATGTTCAGGGAGCAGTTCCCAATGCCGGTAATGGTGGTGGTCCAGTAGTGCAGGCGCCTAGGGCCGATTTTGCCAAGCTGTGCAAGGATTACACTAACCTTGGTGGGAAGCCGTTCCACGGAGCGGAGTCGGCCACGGATGTTCAGGATTGGTTGGATAGCTGTGATCGTATCTTCGACGACTTGGGTATCGAGGATGCGATGAAGAGAAGGATAGCGTCTCGTCAGCTGCAAGGGCGAGCGATGAATTGGTGGAATGCTATTAAGACAGCCACTCCGGGGGATCAGGTTACTTGGGATCAGTTTAAGGCTCACTTTAGCGACAAGTTTATCCCAACTGCTCAAAAGTCGGAATTGTTTAGGAAGTTCTTGGAGCTGAAGCAGAATGCTAGGGCAGTCTCGGACTATATTGCTGTGTTCGACACTTTGTCGAAGTATGGATTATCCCTTATCGATACTCCTGAGAAGAAGAATGAGAAGTTCATTACTGGTTTGGATGGATACTTGGGGGAAAGGCTTATCAACCACATCGATGAGACTTTTGAATTGATTGTGGGGAAAGCTTTGAGATCAGAGAGTCTTTACACTAAGTCAAAGACTGAGGTTGCATCTGCAGAAGGGCTGAAGCCGCAAGCAGGTGGTGGAGGCAAGAATAACACTCAGAACAAGAGGAAGCAGAATCAAACTAAGGATGGCCAGAAAAAGAGCAAGAAAGATGTTGAGTGCTTCAGCTGTGGTAAGAAGGGTCATTATGCAACTCACCATCATGTTGTCAGATGTGCCCATGATGAGTTGTCAGAAGTCTACCTAGTGATGGAGTAATGGCTAGTTTTATAAATTCCCTCGACATTCCACATGATGAGTTGTCAGATGTGCCCATGGTTGGCCAGTATCTGGACGTCTTCGAGGAAGTGACTGGACTTCCACCACACTGAGAGATTGAGTTCCGTATTGATTTAGTGAAAGATGCCAGACCTATAGTGATGCCACTTCGTCGTATGGCACCAAAGGAGAAGCGAGAGCTCGGGGTGGAAGTAAGCGATCTTTTGAAGAAGGGGTTTATTAGAAGAAGTGTCTTCGAGTGGGGAGCACCAGTTGTGTTTGCCACTAAGGCAGATGGTTCCCTTCGTTTGTGTGTGGACTATCGCGAGTTGAATAAGGTGATGAGGAAGAATAAGTATCCTCTACCGCGAATAGATGATTTGTTTGATTAACTGGAAGGAGCAAGAGTGTTCTCCCAGTTGGACCTCGCGACAGGATTTCATCAGCTCCGAGTAGCGGCTGAGAGTGTTTCGAAAATGGCATTTAGGACGCCGTCTGGATTTTATGAGTGGTTGGTCATGCCATTTGGGTTGACCAATGCACCAGCATACTTCGTGGATCTTATGAATCGGGTATTCAAAGATCAGTTGAATAAGTTTGTTCTTGTGCTCGTAGACGACATCCTTGTTTACTCGAGGAAAGAGGAAGAACACAAGGGACATTTGAGGAAAGTGATGAAAGTATTGAGAAAACACCAATTGAAAGCGAAATTTTCTAAGTGTCACTTCTGGAGGAGGGAAGTGAGATTCTTGGGCCATGTTGTTTTAGAGAATGGTATTGCCGTGGACCCTGCGAAGGTGGCTACGGTACAGGATTGGTCTAAACCCAAGAATGCAACAGACGTAAGAAGCTTCTTGGGGTTAGTTGGATATTATCGTAAGTTTATCCAGGACTTCTCCAAGATAGCAGCACCGTTGACTCAGTTGACTAAGAAGAATCAAGCCTTCATCTGGGACGGAGTGTGTGAGAATGCATTCAAGAGTCTAAAAGAAAAGTTGACGCATGCGCCAGTGTTAGTCATTCCTAAAGGGAATGAAGAGATGACGGTATACATCGATGCTTGTGGTACCAGACTAGGTGTTGTATTGATGCAAGGAGGTAGGGTTGTAGCTTATGCTAGTCGGCAACTAAAGCCGCATGAGAAAATGTATCCTACCCATGATTTGGAACTGGCAGCGATCGTGTTCGCATTGAAGATGTGGAGACATTATCTCTTGGGAGAGAGATTTGAGTTGTTTACCGATCATAAATCATTAAAGTATCTCTTCTCTCAGAAGGATTTGAATCTCCATCAGCAGAGATGGTTAGAGTTCTTGGCTTCGTATGATTTTGATATCGCATATACACCTGGGAAAGGCAATGTGGTAGCCGATGCCTTGAGTAGGAGACATGCCAGTTTAGGGGCTATGTTTCTTGAATGGAAGCAACTGGAGTATATCGCAGGGTATGATTTCAGACCAAAGTGCGAATTGGATCTAGAGATGTTAGCAAGTTTGATGATCAGACCCACTTTGATTGAGCGGATCGGTTCCAGTCAGAGGGACGATCCTAATCTATTGGAAATCATCTCCAAGTTAGAGATGAATATCGATGGTGAGGAGATGAATCTGTATGGGCTTGATCGAGAAAGATGGCTTCGAAAGAATGGAAGACTAGTTGTACCCAATGTGAATGGTTTGAGAGATGAAGTGCTTAGGGAATGTCATCACTCAAAATTGACTATACACCCAGGTGGTGATAAGTTGTATCAAGACATGAAGCAAACTTACTACTGGGAAGGGATGAAAAGAGACGTTGGGAAGTTTATATCCAAGTGCATGAATTGCCAGCTAGTTAAAGCCAAGCAAAAGAAGCCTAGTGGTTTGTTGCAACCATTAGAAATTCCCGAATGGAAATGGGAGCAAGTCTCGATGGATTTCATTGATGGTTTACCAAGGACTAAATCGGGACATGATAGCACTTGGGTAATTGTGGATCGATTGACCAAGAGTGCAAGATTTATACCAGTCAAATCGACCAGAACGGCAGCTAAGTTAGCAGAACTGTATATGAAGTGGGTAGTGAGATTTCATGGAGTACCTAAAAGCATTGTGAGTGACCGAGATCCGTTGTTTACTAGTGGGTTTTGGAAGAGCTTACAAGAGGCTCTAGGGTCGGAATTATATCTCAGTACCGCGTATCATCCTCAAACCGACGGTCAGACAGAGAGGGTGAATCGTATATGGGAAGATCTCTAGAGAGCTTGTATATTGGATTTTGGTGGATCATGGGATGACCATTTGCATCTAGTAGAGTTTGCATATAATAATAGCTACCAATCCAGTATCGGTATGGCTCCATATGAAGCTTTATACGGAAGACCGTGCAACTCACCATCATGTTGGATAGAGACCGGTGAGAAGTTTGTGCTTGGACCAGATGTGGTAAGGGAAACTTCAGATAAGATTAAGATCATTCAACAACGGATGAAGGCTGCCCAGGATAGGCAGAAGAGTTATGCTGATAAGAGGAGAAGAGACTTAAAATTCTCCGTTGGTGACTTGGTGTTTGTCAAGATTTCTCCGTTGAAGAGCGTGATACGATTTGGCAGGAGAGGCAAGTTCGCACCAAGATTTGTTGGTCTATTCCCAGTTCTTGAACAAGTTGGGAATTTGGCGTATAGAGTTGACTTACCCGAGAAGATGGCGGGAGTTCACAACGTATTTCATGTTTCCCAGCTAAGGAAGTTCGTGCACGACCCAGATATGACTATTTCACCTGATCAGTTAGAGGACTTCGAATTGGAACCCGAGGCGGTTGGGAACAGAAAACCGATTCGTATTGTCGAGCACGATACGAAGCAACTTCGAAGGAAGGCGGTGAAGCTAGTCAAGGTTCAGCGGGGCGAGAACGAGAATGGCTTTACTTGGGAGACAGAGGAGAGCATTAGGAAGACGTATCCAGAACTCTCTGCCTGGTAAGATTTACTTTGCAATTTAGTTATTCCGCATGCTAGGATAGACTTGTTTTGCTTGTTTTGCATGTTTGTGTAACACCCCGCCTCCGCTAGGGTCACTCGCAAAAGGAATGCACTAGCTTTAGAGGGGCATTATTGGTAAACATGCACAGAAATATCACAAGACAGAACATATAAAATAGCGGAAGTAAAATCAAACTTTCATAACATGAATAAATAAGGTCTAAAGCCTTTTACATCAGAGTACATCAAAACCTGTCTTGCAATAGTAAAGAAGCATAAAGACATTTTCATAAATTATTCCCCAAGTAAAAACAGTAAAGTAGCCATTAGCCAAGAAAAGTCCAAGCCATCCATGATGACCTTCAAGAAGAAGAAGTCCAAACTAAACAACAGTATTTCCTCCCTGTAACCTGGGGGGAAACGGAAGAAAAGAGGCGAAACAAAATGGGTCAGTCAAAAAGACTGAGTAAGCCCTATCTACTATTAGCATAAAAACTAGTAAAGTTAACTGACATGAGAAACTGAGATGAACATAAGCATGATAACAAGATAGATAAGCTAAATCAAAATAACAGGATGAACTACTGAACTCGGATAAACTAAGGTGTCATGATAAATTACGATGTCAAGATAAAACAAGGTATCACATCATCAGGTTTCTATCAAGTATAATATCCCCAAGATATCTGTCACGTATAACGCCCCGTGATATCTATCCTGTATTTTAGCTCTGCACCTACCGTACTAGTATCCCCACCGTGTCATGTGTTAACCAAGAATGACCCTCACTCAAAAGTCGTGTAATGGTCCATGTCAACCTAATATATCGCATATATAGGTTACTCAACTTGTATGTTTTATTCCATGTAAATGTTCAGTCCCTTGCCGTAGACCATACGGGCTTTCCCATGAGATTCTATATTACTTTAACATAGTTCCATGATCCTTAAGATCGGTTTGGACTGTTACCCTAAACCTAGTCAGGGTCTTCCAACATGAATTATCGTTTGTACAACTAGGACTTATGCTACCTAGAGCTACTAGGGATTATGCTTACCTATTGCACGTTTTCATATCTCGGTTTGGGTTCAACCACCTAGGGCCACTAGGGATTACGCTAACCGCCAACCGCGCCCTTTTTCCCACGCATATATCGTGAATCGTTTTTCCATGACTGTATGCACATGTATCACATCGTGCCATCCGAGTCCTGTCACAGGGCAGACCAGGAAATACAGGACTCGGTCGGGAGCTTTCAATTTATCTGCCGATGCAGATGCTAAGGTCTGTTTTTTCCTATACGTGGCTATGGTCCCACGAGACCACTCCCTCAACTAGTGAAAGACAAGACAGGATAAATCCTGTATGAGAACACAACACTGGCCAACCCACATCCAAGCCTTACCGCAACCATAATTAGATAGCAATTATGGTCTATTGGGTGTTCTCTGCCTTTCCGTACGTACACGCTTGACCAAAGATGGTAGGTAGCCTGACGAAATGCTATCTAGGGTACGACCGTGTATCGTCGACTATCCCCTATCCATCCCCGTCTTTAGGTCGCTCGTATAGCAACCAAGGCATACTCTTGGTTCTTCTAACGCAGACCTTAACCTCTCATGAGCCTAGTATAATCACCTGGCAGCTCATAGAGGGATACCAAGAATACCCTCACGTTCCCCGAAGCCGCTGCTTCGTTACCCAGTTCGCTGGAGCCTTTATCCAAATCAGATACTTGCTCCTACTCGTATACTTAAACGATGACCTACCGTATTAGGTTACTCATCTATCTATGAACTGGTCTAAACTTCCTTGACTAAGAATCATTACTTAGTTATTCTTCAACTAAGGTTTACCACTTAGCATTGTTCCCGTTATCCTTGTTAACTACGGTTATCCACCTAATCCTCAGAACTAGGGTTTACATAATGGATTAAGTGTCACTTAAGTTCATGACTTAACCCGTCTACAAATCCTGTCAAAATTGGCTAAGTATCCAAGTTCAAGGCTTAACCCTACAAACCATGCTCAAGTTGGTTAAGTATATTAAGCAATTCACGACTTAACCTCGTCCAATTATCATTCTAGATTGGTTAAGTATATATTAACTTGACCCTATCAATTTACTTAGTCAAATCGGTCAAGTGTATTCAAGCGATTCGTGACTTAGCCTTATCATGTTTTCACGTTATATTGGTTAAGTATTGGTTAACTTAACCACAATAAATTAACGAGTTAGATTGGATAAGTATAGGTCACTTAACCACATCAATTCATCACGTTTAGATTAGTTAAGTGTTTAACTTAACCCCATTAAACTACCAAGTGGGATTAATTAAGTCTAGGCTAACTTAACCCCATCCGATTTCCATGTTTAGACTAGTTGAGTCTAATCTTAACCCCATTCGTTAACCGTATTTTTCGGTTAAGCGTCATTAAGAAAACTTACTTAACCTTACCAAGTTATCGCGTTGGATTGATTAAGTGTTGGTTAACTTAACCCCATCCACTAGTCATATAAAAATGGTTAAGTGTCATTAGGCAAATCAAGTTACTTAACCTACCCAACCTTGTCATGTTTTGTTAAGTATCATTAGCCTAATCAAATTACTTAACCCATTTGTCCATGTCATATTTGGTTAAGAGTCATTAATCAAATTAACTTAACCCTATCATGTGGCATTAATTACTTAATGCACCTTCACCTCTCACATTAGACTTTGTTGTGGTTACTAGTTAAGCCGGTCGGTTCCGGGTAGCTTTACACCACAACTTGGTCTAACCTCAGGTTCAAGCACAACATGACCAACTTCTCACATTGGGTCCTATTGTTTGCAACTACTAGTTAGGTCGGTCGGTTCCGGGTAGTTTTACGTTGCAAACTCAACCCAACCTCGAGTTGGCCACACTTATATTATCTAAGTGTCGTGTCCATCATGTTTCCCAAAACATGTTACAAGTTTTCAAGCATTTGGGTAGACCTAACTTAATAGGTAAATTCCCAAAGGGTAGACCTAACTTAATAGGTAAATTCCCAAGCTTATGTTTTTATGCATACTTACATGTCAACTTCCATGTTATATTTCAAGTCATGTTTTCAAGTTGTATTTTCATGTCATTAGAAATTACCCATAACATAACCCAACGCTTTTAAACTCGCATATACGTTCGCGACAACGTAATGGATTAAAAGAAGAGACTTGGGAAAGGCATGACAAAAATGGATATTAAGCCACAAGTTAATCATGGTGGCAAATGAGGCACAAATGTGTTCATTAACTTGCATGTTACATTCTTAAGCCTCAAAACATGCATAAACCCAAACTTGGCACATAAGCGAATCATGGTGACAAAAGATATGGAATGATGACTAGTAACTCGCATATATCATCATATAAGGGTTATGACTTCATATGCAAGTTGACATAAAGGTTATGAGGGTTCTCATGTTGCCTAATGCAACATTCCAACATAAAGGTTGTAGCTTTTAGCTCACAAGATCAAGATAATGACTTCATAAACTTGCATGACATGATAGCATGTATCATACTCAATGATCAAACCCAAACTTGCAACATGAACATTTAACTTCATAGTTAATATCTAAGAGTAGGGAAAGGGCTTACATTGCTATGAAGGCACAAAAGATATGACAAAGCCCTTATGCAATCAAATAGACCCAAAATGCAAGCTCTAACATAAAAACCCTTGAGCCAAAATGATCAAAACCCTTGCTTTATGATGCAAAGATAGAAACTTGACTTGAATGCAAGCTAATGACACTCATACAAGCTTGAAAACACTTGTATGCATGGAAAATCTCTCATAGAAACCATTTAGAAATTTTATGAAGAGAGTGGAGGCCATGAGAGGTAAAATTTTGCCATAGTTTAGTTGCATGAATGAATAATGAGGATTTAGGATAGGTTAGGGTCTTATTTATAGATTAGGCAAGTGTTTTAGGCCATAGGATTAAACCTAGATTCAATCCAAGCCATCAAAGCATGTCTTGGGGAAGAAGTCAAGTCTAAAAAATGGAGTGGTGTCTTAACCAGGCCTAAAAATGGAGTGGTGTCTTAATTGGGCTGAATTTCAAATATGTTTTCGGATTTGAATTTTCGTGAAAATTTGCGAGGCCATATCTCAGTCATACGAACTCCGATTTACGAAATTTCGGACTCTATTTCGCGTATTTTTCCGAGACGAACGCAATGGCGCAACCCGTTTATCCTGATTCAGGTTTTATAATTAAATTCTGCCTTGATTTCTTGTTTTAACGTGTTATCGAAATACGGGTTGTTACAGTTTGATTGTTGTTTTATGGCTGATAGGCATGCGGGACCCTTTGTGTGTTTTGGTTAGGGAATTTTGGGGGCGAAATTTCTTAAGGAGGGAAGAATGTAACAACCCGCATTCTACGCATCAGAGGATCGTAGAATATTTATTTCTTTCTTATATGAAGTCGTATGGTCATATGGCTTTGGGAAACGACCATTGGGGCCATTTCCCATGTTCATGATTTTTGCCGATTTTTAATAACCGTTTTGCCCCTAGCTGATCTTGTTTAGGCCATAACTTTTGATTGGAAAGGAGTTTTGACCTGAAACCACTTCCATTGGCTTCGGATGATGGTTTAACTTTCCGTAGAGTGGTCACATGTGGAAAACGGACTTACCATTTGGGAGAAATGACTGAAATAAGGTTTGAAAGGTGAAAAACTGCTTAACCGGGCCAAATAGGGTGATTAGTGAATGGGCCCATAACCCATTTCGGGATTAGGGTTATGGTGAGGCTGAAAAGAGTTAGGGTTTCATTCCATTTCAGTTTTCTAGCCTACACTTACCTCTTAGAAACCCTAAAAATGGTCTCCAACCTTTAAATCACCTCCAAATCACTTTCTAATCAAGGATTAAGCTTAGCAACATCAAATCAAGGGAGATCTTCACCAAATCAAGATTAGAGCTGCTGTTTAGCATTGGTATTCGCGCCATATCAGATATTTATTTCAGATCTAAGGTATATTTGTGGCTAAGGTGAGTGATTTGCATAGTTTCTCACTAACTGTGGTCAATTAAGGGTAATTAGTGAAGATTAGCGAATTTATGCATTAATAAGTTCTGGAAAAATATTTATAAATTCTTAAATAATGTTTTATACCTCTGTTAGAAATTGGGTTTGATTTGGTTAAGTTTTGCTAATCATATCATTAGTTTTGCTTAAGCACGCTTAAGGGAAAATATGGTTTTGGCTATGTTTGATCCATTTTAACCTATCATATTGTTTTTTTGATGTTTGTGGTTGATTATACATGTTGCTATGAATGTATTGTATGCTTTGTGATTGATTAGAATAGATAGAATGGCCGAAAACGTCGTCGAATGGCGTAAAACAGCTTGCTGGACAAAGTGCAGGAATTCGGATCGGATGGGGGATTGAGGGCTGGATCGGATCGCCCTATGGGGTCGTGGAACCACATCACGAACCAAGCCATCTCTTCCGAACCGAACCGTCTATGTGAGGTCCACGAGCATCAAATGTGAACTGCCTCTCATACCCGATTCGAACCACTCGAGAGAAGGAGCTCCGACCCGATCCGCTCATGGATGGTGAGCACGAGTCGTTTGTACTTGGCCTGGAGGAGTGCTTTCTCCGACCCGAACCGCCAGAAGGACCCCGACCCGAACCCATAGATGGAGATGGACTTGGAGACCCCAACCCGACCCGCTGGGGGTGTTGACGATCCGAACTGCCACCAGGTGGATGTCACGAGCCAAACCGTGTTAACGATGGAGACCTGAAGGCCGAACCGAACCGATGCTCAAGAGAGGGATCCGAACCGATCCGGTGATGACCAAAAACCCGAGATGCAAAGGTAGTCCAAATGGAAGTTAGAGCTCAGGATCAAGTTGGGAACCAATGAGTTCACTTCATGATTGGGCTTTGCTGCGGGACATGTGCTAAGGAGTTGTCGACGTTCATAACTTCGATTCACCACTGAAAAGGAATGATGGGCTACGTATCAGTACAGTAGAGTCACCGTGACTCGAGGGGCAAAGTGATCGTAGTAAGACTATGAGCCAGTGCAGTGGAGCCATTGTGACTCCATGTGGCAGAGTGGACATAGTAAAGGATTAGTAAGGCTATGAGCTAGTGCAGTGGGGTGTGTACGACTCTATGGGGGCAAAGTGGACGTAGCGAAGGATTAGTGGTTATGGATCAGTGCAGTGAAGCCGTTGTGACTTCATGGGGCAGAGTGATCATAGCAAAGTATTGGGTGATCGAAGTAGTGGATATCGTATGCTTTACGCACTGAGTGAGAGATGTGAGGATAGTTGCTATGCTGATTGTTTGCCATCACTATGACATGCACACCCCCACCCCCATATGCTTGTACACCATATGTTAGTGGTACCTTAGAGTGTTGTACAGTATGTTGTGCTAACTCTTTGGTTGCAGGTCTAGGTTCAGGTACGGTTTAGTATACCTGTTATTGTTCTGTTTAGCTGCTTATCGTTCATACCAAACTTTTGTCTGACCCAGAGTTTAATGTCTCTTCTTATTACTCTGGGTGCTCCTAAACGAGCAGACTAGAGATAGGCTAGCTTGTGATGCACGAGTAGCTGATCTGAAGACGAGCAGGAGGCTTCCACGTATGATATATATATATTCTCCCTGTGTTATTGGTGGTCACTACTTTGGGCATTAGTAGTGTACCTTTCTTGTTTAGCTTTTGAGACAGTTTTAAAGTTGTAATAATGTTGGCTTTGGATTATAAGCTGTATTTGGATTTTCCGCTGCTATGATAGTTTGTTTTCAGCTTATGCACTGTTTCACCTGTTTTATGTCAAGTATGTTGTTATTATACTTTGTTCCGTGTGCTGTGAGACATTCTACAGGTTCTTTGTTGATTCTTCGTCTTCTTTCTTTTCTTCCGACGACCGTCCCGTGCTAACTGGACTTGTGTACAATGCACTTTTGGAGGAAATGTCGGTTGGTGCGGGGCGGGCCCTCACAAAGGGGCTGCTGCAACATAAGAAATCTAGTTATTGATACAAAGTTAAGAAGGAAGGAAACATTTTGAGAGTGAAAGCCATAACTGTGCAGTAAAAACATCGGGTTGGACAGAAGTTTCTTTATCCTTCGGCACCGAGGAGCCACCCTCCTTGGGATGAATTGCAATTGAACCTTAGGCAGGTTGGGAGCTCAAGGAATCAGTAGTGATCTCCTCTGCGATAGAAGAAGGGTCTCCATCATCTCTGCCAGGCTCATTTCGCTGACCTTCATCTCCTCTTGTCTCCTCGTCAACAATCAAATTCTCTTCTTCCTCATTGTCATAATCCTCGGGAAACTTCTCGATGTACAGAAAAGACTTGGGTCTTATCTTGTCCTCCAGAAGGAATTTACCTTCTCACTTAACTTGTTGGATTCTTTCCAAAACTTTATCTTAACGGAGGGAGGCGCTGAAGTAAATTCAATCCCTTGGAATTTCATATAGTTGTCAGAATAAGCAAGGAGGAGAGAATCTTCGTAGTATGCCATCACAATGTCACAGAGGTGAACCTTCAGAAAGTCGAATATCCTGTCGCTAGTTTCGTAAATTATCCGTTTGGCGGCATAAAGCTTGTTGTTCATCCTATCCAGTTCAACGACATGATCAAAATCCATTCCCATCTTCTCATTCTTAAGATTCTCAACCTGTTTCGATAATGTATCCTTGGCATCCTTCTCCTCCTTCAGCAAGGTCGTTAATCTTCCGCATTTGCACTCACTTTCCGTCTTCTCCCGCAAGAAGGCATTAACCTTATCCTTCAATGTCTTATTCTCTTCTCTATGAGAAGTTATCTCAGCAGAAGATGAAAAGGCCAGTCCCCTAGACAAGAAGTAACTTTTCATCACCTATAAGATAAGAAAAAGAACATGCTGAGCTCCCTACGAAAGTAGCATAATAAAAGAGAAGATAGAGTGAGAAAATTATTATCAAAAGTTGGTCTTTTATTAACCGTTGATAAAAATCCACCGAATCCAAGGACAAAGGAAGATGTGAAATATTGGCAACCTCAGGGGACAAAAGAGGGAGATTCACAAGTTTATCAAAATCCAAAATCGGCGGAGGCAAAGCATGAAGGGTAACATGCTGAAGGGAGAAGACATAAATGATCCACGTTCTTCGACAACTAGTTCACCGGGAGGGCGAGTGACGCAGAGCTACTAATAACTTTTTTTCTCAGAGAAATATTGTGGGAACTATCAGTATCGATAACCTTATCGACACCAGAAAGGCCATGATCAAAAGTTGTCTGAGTTTTTGTCACAATATTAACGTCCTTGGAAAAATGAACCACCTTATCTTGCTTCTGCTTTTTGAGCAATGGCTCTATATTGGAACCAGCGAGCCTTTTTAAAACTTTAACATTAGACGGGGTAAAAATATCAAGAGTAGAAGTGACTCAGAGGCCGTTGATCCTAAACAAAGAGAGCGATGTCAGAAAAATAAGGATAAGAGGACAAATGTGGGAAAAAGGGGAATCTTGCACGAATAGCCATACCACCCCATCCAAAATACTTTGGAATATAGGAGATGTCGCATTAAACGTGTTTGAATCCAGCGATAGACCCTTAGAACCAGCAAATTGAATTGGCGGTTGTCCCAAACTCTTTTGCCCCGGAGGTAGAAGACCATATTGACGAAGCTTATCAGCAGTAAGCAAGGATAACTGACGTCTAAGATCCTCCGACGCATTGAAAATAGCCTTAACGACTTGAATCTCTTCCTCCGACAAAAGTACGCTTCTAGAGGGAGTAACTGAGAAAAATCAAGGGTTAAAAAAGAAATACAAGCATAATGTAATTGTTGTCAAAAGACAAGAGGCTTACCACGTTCGATGAATTTTCCACATATACCAGGAAGACATTTAACAAGAAAGAATTGATCCTCCCAGGGTTTAGTCTTGTTAATATTGTCACTTATTAGCATCTTTATAAGGGTTGGCAAGCCAGAGATGTGACTCTGTACTTTTGTAGAATCGTATCATGTAGCGAATAAGCTTTGGGCTTAGAGAAGGTAGATTTGATGCAAGTGCCAAAACTTCTTAGTATAAAAGGAAGGTATAGGTGTTGGGTGAAAGTTGGATATGAGGGACTCCCAGTTCACACAAAAGCCTGAGCACACTACAACAAAAACACCATATTACAACTTTAATTTTACAACGGTGCATAAAGCACCGTTGTAATAGATCCTTTTTTACAACGGTGGAAAACACACTGTTGTAATAAATGTTTTTTACAACGGTAAAATAATCACTGTTGTAAAGAACATATATATATATTACCATATCACAACTTTAATTTACAACGGTGCATTAAGCACCGTTGTAATAGATTCTTTTTTACAACGGTGCAATAATCACTGTTGTAAAGAACATATATATTACCATATTACAACTTTAATTTTACAACGGTGCAAAGGCACCGTTGTAATAGATCCTTTTTTACAACCTTGCAAAACGCACTGTTGTAATAAACATATAGATCACAACTTTTCATTTTATTCGTTGTAATTGAGATGCCTAGTGCAAACTTCATGTTTATAATATCTATATTTAATAACTAATTATATTGATACTTAATAATAATAATTAATAATTAACTTAGGAATAAATTATATTTGTCAATTATTATTAAATAATTAATAGTTAATAAGTAATAATTACTATTAATAGTCAATTATTATTAAACAATTACATTTATATTGATTATTTATAATTAATAACTAATAATTACTATTAATACTTAGCAATTAAGAAGAATAATTAAAAAATATCGTTAATATTACATAATTACTATTAAATAATTAATAATTAAAATATACTAATTAATGCTAATCATGAATAATACATAAGTAACTATAATTAAATTACAATATAAATAAAATTATTAAATAATTAACAACAACAATAGTAATTACTATTAGATAATGATAATGATAAGTAATTAATAATAGTAACTAATAATTAAAAAAAAATTGTTTGAAAATAAATATTAACCAAAGTTGAAAATTAATGTTAAATAATAAAAATAATCAGTAATTAAAATATAATACTAAATAATACCAAATACTCTTAATTTATAATTGATAATGTTGAAAGTTTTACCAAAACCTTTTGTCGAATATGATCCCCTACGGAGGGGGGGTCCAGGGGGGGTGGCAACCCCCCTAGGTGGGGGTGCGGGGGCAACGCCCCCGCTAACGGGGTTCGACCTGCCCGGTCAGGTCGCGGGGGTCCAGGGGGCAGCGCCCCGTCCGAAACGGTACATTTTGTGTACTTAAAATTTTCGTTTTGCCTCTCAAGCCCGCTTCAGTATGTACTGAAATCTAATTTCTAACTATTGTCTTTCAGAATTTTCGGTGAACTTTGGCCACGTCACAAAAATTTAGCACCAACCCGCCAAAAACGAGAAGCAGCGGAAATGATTTCATTTAAGCGGGATCTTAAAAAAATTAACCCTAAAATTAGTGGACTGGTATGGTCTTGCGCTGACAAAGTCATAATTAACTCACGCTCAGCAAATACGTTTTAATGGGAACTAGGGTTTCAGCGCCGCCATCTCTTTTCCAATCATATACGTCCTCTGCTCACTTCCGCCTCCTTATCGTGCTTTTCTCCTTCCTCCTAGCTGTCCATGCTTTGATTCAGTTCGCTCTGCAGTTTCATCCGCGTCTCCCTTATCGCCGCCTTGCCGAGCTTCTCATCCTCCTTAATCGCCTATCGAGACCAATTTCAGCTAACTTGGCGTTGTTCGGATGTCGTTCTGGTGATTGGGTGGATGTCGAGGTCGTCCTGGTGTACTTTGCATCGATAGCGACTTTGATTGGTGAGAAATATTTCAGTAATTTTGTGGGTTTAATTTTCTGGATTGGTGATAAAATTAGTTGACTTGCGATAATTTTGTGGACGTCGAGGTCGTCCTGGTCTATTTTTGTTGTAGGTCTGTAGTCTAGATTGGGGATTTGGTTCAAACTCATCAGATTTAGTATGTTAGGAGTGTTCAACCTGCATGTGTTCTCTGTATCCATATTAACTGTGCTAGGCTTTAGAACTAACCAACAACACAAGACAGTTCTTTGGTTTTGGAGAAGTGGTTAGAAAAAGAAGACATCTGAACTAGAACTGGTCTTGCAGAAACCACACTACTTAAAATAACAATTAGTGTACATGAGAAACTGTAAACGAATAAAATTTAAGTTGATTCCTATTAAAAAAAATATTGACTGTTTTTTCTAAAACCATTTAATTTGTTTTTTTGTTCCAGCCTATGAAGGATTGCAGGTCATTAAGTTGGACGTGAAAGGGATCACATTGATATCCAATAGAAATTGACAGTGATGGGAATCAGATTATAGTGAAATGGGAATATGCATGAGGAGGTATGATGGTTGTTGATGCAATTAAATTTTGAGTTTGAATATATATTATGCAGGAACAAGAATTATTGATGCAATTAAATCCACAGTTTCTCCATCTACCAAAGTAGTCTACAATGAAATCCCAGACATGCACTTCATCAAGAAAAACAAAGAAGACATTTCGTACGCAATAATTGCAGTGGGAGAAAAATCATACGCAGAAACATTCGGTGACAGTTTAAGCTTAGATTGGGGATGCTGGAGCATAAAGACTCGGTGTATGTCAATGTGTATATATATTTATACGAAAGTGCGTATGTAACTGAGTGCATTAAGTGATCAGTTTGTAGTGAGGAATGTATGTATTGTTATGACTGTATTATGTAAAAGTGAGTTGTACGATAGTGGATCTGAAAGTTGTACTAATTCAAATATTGAAATACAATATTTAATTGATTATTTCAGATCAGTGTAGTATCATTTTATTCAATATAAATATTTATTTTTATATGAAATGTAATGTATAACGAAACAAAAATCGTATTGTTATAATTAATTGTTGCAGGAATTACTACTACAACAGTGCAAAAATGTTGTAATATGTATTACTACAACGGTGGAAAAAAGTTGTAAAATATACATATTACAACGGTGTTGCAACAGTGTAAAAATGTTGTAAAAGATATGAGTCTATTACAACTTCTTAATACACGACGGTTTGCCCACCGTTGTAAAATGTATATTACAACGGTGTTCCACCGTTGTAATAGGGTCATTTTGTTGTAGTGGCAGGAAAGGTGGAAAAGGATGGAAGACACCGTGCCAAGTATGATTTGTTGAATACGCTAAGTACCCTTCGAGAGGATTCTGAAGGGAATCTTGGGGGGTGGCAGCAATGGCATCTATGCCAGCTATTCCAAAGCTATCAAGAATAGTCTTCATCCTACCTGGAGAAATAATTAAAGAAGACTTTGAGGCAAACTCCTTCTTGGCTCGCTGGGTATTGGAACCCTTGGTCTTCGGTTTGTTAGGGGCTTTTTTACTAGACATAGTGCTGCCAGGTGATATTATTTCATAATATATGTGATTAGCACTAGAATCTTTTTTTTACATACAAATGCGTATGATATCCATAAATAGGTCAACAAAGCACTACAACTTTTTAATATCAAGGATGTCAGTTATCACGTAGTAAGCTGGTCCTAGGTTGGAAACAATTAGGCCTTTGATGGTGATTAAATTGGCTATCCCAACATCGAAATTTCAAAGATGAGGGGCATATGCTCGTGAAAATCAAAATGCCAATAGAACAAAATGATTGTTCAACCAAGACCAAATAATTTGGTGTCACCATCAAAAGCCTAACTAGTGCCCAAAGCTTGTACGAGTTAATTTAAAAGTCGAGACATCCTGTTGAATTAAGTAGCAAAGCCTTTCCGACACCTTCAGACTAACCTGGCACCCCAAATCAGGAGTTAAATGAATAGAAGTAACAGTGTCGACAAGTCCGGAGGCAAGATAAAGTGGCAAAAAAGGCAATTAAACTAACCCGTACCAAAAGCATAACATTTTACCTCATGGATAAACTGACCCCCTTTACATAACCAGTTTTGCATGTCTGTTAAACCTATTAATACAACGCAGCACCACAGCTCGAACAAGCTAGCTCGAACACCATGGGTCTAACATTGTAGTACGAACACCTACGCCAGCTTGGGTCGGTCAAACACATCATCATAATGAGCTCGGTCAAGCACCATAAATTCAAGGACGTATGCATGGAGTGGCGAGATCGTGCATGATGGATCAAAATATGTACATACGGTCTGCGAGCAACACAAAGATAACATGTAACATAATCTAACGCATGAACCGACACCTGTTTCAGTGGCCATACAGATCGAACATCAGCTCTTACGCATCGATCAGTTTATCCGTGGTTCATGCACAAGCATGTGCAATATATAAAGGCTGATAACCATATCATAATGTTGAATCACCAAGAACTGTTTGAAGAAGATTTTAATGCATAACAGTATATAAGTCAACCATATTTAAAACATATAGCTGCCGTATAAATGAGATTTCATCTGCTTTGGAAGATACGCAAGCACAACAGTGTTGAAGCACCTCAATGTTACTACGAAATATCTCATGAACATAAGCCATAGGATGTATACAAATGACGTGGGACATTCACGTCTGAGAAAATGGAGAGGCCACGTCAGAAGAATCTTGTTCGTGCATATTTTGCCACCTCATTCGAGCAGCATGCATCTCAATTGTATGGCTCGTGCATATATAAATATAGGTCGAGAAGAACTTCGTGAATGACAAATTAGAGGAGTCGAGCACCACCTCAACAGGTAGGGTCGAGCATGCTGCAGGTTGGGTCAAGTATCTGCACAGTGGTCGGGCAATGGAAGATCACATGTGGTCGAGCATCCTATCTCCAACTCCTGGTCGAGCAGTGCAAGATTGAGCACGGGTCGATTAGAGAGACGCGAGGGGTCGAGCAGGGTTTTGCAAGACGTGTACATGTTTGTATAGAGAACAGATGGCAAAACCGTGAATATCACACCCAATTTTGCATAGTAAACCAACGCGTAAAATAAGCGTGCAGAATAATATAAGAAGGGATGGAAATTGTGTAATATTTGATCCCCAATTTGTATAGTGATGTATAAAATAAACAAGCGGTGGCATTTTTCTGAACCCCCTTTTTCCACTAAAAGACGAGTGTACATCCTTTAAACAACAGGGTCGATCACGTGTACAAGAAAGCAGCAGTCACTTGTTTACCTCAATGAATAATGGTCGTACATAAATTAATTCTGGGTTGGACGCTCTTTCTTACTTTTTGGGTCGGGCAGTGAAGGGTTCAGTGGCAAAGTCTTAATATTTGGGTCGGGCGTGCCAGCTGTACACAGTTGGCTCCAGCTATCCAGTGACAGTTTCGTAAATATGTGTACGCTCGACCCATACCATGTACACCATAATTACAAAATTTCCACTGGGTCCAAACTTCTCCTATAAATACCCCATTTCATCACACTCGAAGGGATCAATCTAAGCCACCCTGAAGGGCTATCATTTTGGTTTTCCACTATTCTCAAGCTCCATTAATGGCTTCTTAAGCTCACTCCTTCTTCTTCCAACATCAAGTGGATCACATCTTCTACAAACACCATTAATTCTTACTCCAATTCAATCCAAGTGATCTCCAACCGTCACTACTCCACTTTAAAGCACGGATTTAACACTAATTTCATGATGGAATCAAGGAAGATTATCTAACCATAAGATCTAATCTGTTCCTTCTCAAATCCAAGTGAGATCTAAATCGTAAAGAAAGTAAAAAGTGGGTAATCATCATAAAGAGTGTGAAGAAGTGAAATAAGTGAGATGTATGAGATGATGCTCTATGTAAATTTGTCCATGATAATGAAAATCCTTGCCAAAGTGGACGTAGATCTATCTTAGATTGAACCACTATAAATTCCTTGTATTTACACTTACTTTTTCACGTTTATTTTGCGATTGTGGCTCCTTTTAATTTCTAACCATTGGTGAAGTACGGTTTATGTACCTTTGATTTTGAGATCTAATTTGGGTTTTAACATTTGGCGCACATCGTGGCATCGCGTTTGCACTTCCTTTTCTCACACTTATCACATGAGACTCACATTCAAGTTCTAAACCACCTCCTTCTCCGAAATCATGGCTAAATCTAAGAAAACTACAAGAAAAACCGTTGGATGGAACGGTAATGTTGCTAATGAGACTACGCCACTTAATAATCATTTCGAAGTTGGTGAAAATTCAGTGGGTGGAGCCGATGTGACTAGAAATGAGTTGAATGCCGCTATTGCCAACGTAAACCAAAGAGTGGATGCTTCTATTGAAGCTATGATGGAGAAAATTGACGCCATCCTTAATGCTCAACCAAATCGAAACCCTCCGAAAGTCCATGTTGATCTCGAAGAAAATGGTAACTCGTCCGCTTCTGATCTTAACTGCAATGACAACATGGAAGATGATAATGATTGGTTAATTGACAAAGACGAAGCCAACGTCAAAGGCTTGAAACCAAAAGCTAGGACTCATTCCGAAGGAAAGGCTCGAAGGGCTACCAGTCCCGTCACGGGGCACTTCCTCGTCGAGAAGGTAAAGGACCTAATCTTTCTAATCAAGACCACTTGCCTAGATGAACATTTGGTAAAGAGCTTGGTTTCGCGGAGTAGCATAACACTGAAGAATACATCCCGGATATGATATAGCAAATCATGAAGAAGAACCAAGCTGCCAATGGCAATGAAAGAGAATGGGACTTCTCTCCAGATAGGACTCCAGTCACTGAAAGACATCTCAAATCAGAGTGTCCAAAGAAGTTCAATCCTCCAGATTTGCCTCCGTACGATGGCCTTGTTGATCCGAACTACTTTCTGTTCAAATACGAGTGGCATATGAGTGCGGCTAAAGCGACCATCGTGATGAGATGCACATACTTTCCTCTCTACTTAGAAGGTGTTGCATCACTATGGTTCCCAAAACTGTCACCTAAATCCATAGACCAGTTCTCTGACCTGAACAAAAAGTTTAAGGAGCAGTTCCGCTTGTATGTTACCAAAGCCAAGGATGATATTATGCTCTCAGCAATGGAGAAAAACTCAGGGAAACTGTTAAAGCCCTTCTCAGTCGGTTCAATGTTTCTTTGTCTAAAGTGAGGAATCCAAAACCACGTATAATTCTAATGGCTTTACTCGATGCTATAGACAAAACAAGCGAATTCGGGAGATGGATAAAGATGAAGGAACCGAATACACTTGAAAAGTTATATAAGAAATTAGAGGAGTACATGAGAGTGGACGATAATCCTATGCCTCTTTAGATCATTAGTTGTATCCAACTTCGTAAAGCTCCCAAAAGTGCTGCTATTTAATGCAATCAACAGAAAACTCAGAGGGAAAAGCGAGCCAATGACGGGAACGACAACAAAGCTAATAAGAAGTTTCTCCTTCTTGACTCGTCAGAGCTAACTCCCCTGAATGACACTCCAGAAAACATTTACCTTTCCACAAAGGATGCGAAAGATTACCCGGAACCACAACCAATGAAGATGAATGACCATTTAACCAAATCTGGGAAGTTCTACAGGTTCCATAATCAGTCAGGCCACAACAACAATGAATGTAGGCATCCGAAATCATTAATCGAAGAGCTGATTAGGAAGAACCGCCTGCAACAATATGTAAAGAATTCACAAGAGGCAAGTCCTTCTGCAACACCCCAGGTGCAAGGGGCATCAAATGATCAATCTGGTCCAAGCAATAAAGCTTCTGCTCAAACTAATCTAAGGTCGATAATCAACTTATCACCATAAATGATGATCTAATATTTATGGCTCAGATTAAGCGATTTCTTTTGCCTTTACTTTACTTCTTGCTATGTTCTACTTTCTTGTAAACGGACTATTATGATTTACATGCATTGTACCGAACAATAGCTTTATGAATGAAATCTTATCTTCCTGTGTAAATCTATTATGTGCAAAATGTACAAAATTTTCTAAAGACGATTTTCTCATTGCAGGTTGTTCTGTAGGCATTCGTTTCCTCAAATTTCGACCAAGTAAGGCAATCCCAGTAACACCAATTCAAATGTCAAGTGCTATAACCATTGATATACATAATGCAAGGATGAAAAGCACTACTTTGAAAAGTGAATAGGAAAAGTCCCAATGAGTCAAAGGAAAAGAGGGAAGTAAATGGCCATGGATTCGAAATCCCAAAGGTCGCGGGAATTCGTTGCGTGAAACGAAGCGCGGGAGTTCACTATAAGTGAAACGAAGCGGGGGATTTCGTGGCGCGAAGCAATGCAACCATCCAAGGTCGCTGGAATTCGTTACGCGACACGAAGCGCGGGAGTTCACTATTAGTGAAACGAAGCATGGAAGTTCGTGGCGCGAAGCGACACAACCCTCCAAAGTCGCTAGAATTCGTTGCGCGAAACGAAGCACGGGAGTTTACTAGAAGTGAAACGAAGCGCGGGATTTCGTGGCACGAAGCAATGCAACCCTCCAATTCGCAGGAATTCGTTGCGCGAAATGAAGCACGGGAGTTATCTATAAGTGAAACGAAGCATGGAAGTTTGTGGCCTGAATCAATGCAACCGCCTACGGTTGCTGGAACTAGTTGCGCAAAACGAAGCGCGGGAGTTCACTATAAGTGAAACGAAGCATGGAATTTAGTGGCACGAGGAGATGCAACCTTCCAAGATCGCTGGAATTTGTTGCGCGAAACGAAGCATGAGAGTTCACTATAAGTGAAACGAAGTGTGGAAGTTCATGGCGCGAAGCGATGCAACCCTCCAAGGTTGTAGGAATTCGCTGCGCGAAACGAAGCGCAGGAGTTCACTATAAGTGAAAAGAAGCGTGGAAGTTTGTGATGCAAAGCGATGAAATCCTCCAAGGTCGCAGGAATTCGTTGCGCGAAACGAAGCGCAGGAGTTCACCATACGAAGCGTGGGAGTTCGTGGCACGAAGCGATGCAATCCTCCAAGCTCGCTGGAATTTGTTGTGCAAAACAATGCGTAGGAGTTCACTATAAGTGAAACGTAGCGTGGGAGGTCGTAGCGCGAAGTGATGCAATTTCATTTAAACATCGCTGGAGTTCGCACTGCGAAACGACGCAACAGCCAAAAATCCTTTCCATAGAGAAAGCAACTTCTCTACAGGAGAGATGAACAATGCTCGATGAACTCTATAATGCTTATTCGGTCGATAGAAGAAGACGAACGTTGGATTATAACAGCCTCTCCAAAACATAGGGCATCCAACGGACTCTCCGATGTCAAAACCGATCGGCAAAGCAAAAAAAGTCGAGCAGTAAAAATTCTTCCCATGACAAAAACTAAAGGACCTCCTAAGCAGGGACACGAATAATGAGAGCTTTTCTAAGAAGGAGCAGAAAATGAATCACAAATACATATTTCCCAAATGTGAAATATCGTACATCATCATATAAGTCGTTAAAACAATGGCGTTTGAAATCCACAGTCGGCTTTAGTCGATTAGTTGATTTTAAGCGTTAATGCGAATTCGAATTAGAATATCGTGTTTATGCAAACAATATTCGACGAGTTATAAACCCTTGAGTAAAACTAGTCCTGTGCAAACACGTTATTCAATTTAAGATAAATTTTGCTATAATTCATCTGTCTCCGCTATCGATATGGACGGTCGATGGTGAAGTATAAGTCCAAAATCATGTAATTGCTTGTTTTGATTACAAAACTGGTGGCATGAAGCATATGAATCCAAAGCGTGATTCGACAAAGCAAAACAAAAAGCTATAACTGGATCTCAATGCAAAATATATCAACAACTATGTTCATTTTGAAGCCCGCGTTTCTCATAAGCAAAAAATACAAGCTTCGAGGGGGCAAATGTTAACCCTGTTAATATAATGCAACACCATGGATCGAACAAGCCAGCTCGAACACTGTGACACGAACACCTACGCCACTCTGGTCGGTCAAACACATCATCATGATGAGCTCGATCGAGCACCATAAATTCAAGGACGTATGCAAGGAATGGCGTGGTCGTGTATGATGGATCAAAATATGTACATACGGTTTGCGAGTAACACGAAGATAACATGTAACATAATCTAACGCATGGATTGACACCTGTTTCTACGGCCATACGGATCGAGCATCAGATCTTACGCATTGACCAGTTTATTCATAGTTCATGCACAAGCATGTGCAATATATAAAGGCTGATAACCATATCATAATGTTGGATCACCAAGGACTGTTTGAAGAAGATTATAATGCATAACATTATATAAGTCGACCATATTTAAGACAAATAGCTGCCGTATGAATGAGGTTTCATCTGCTTTGGAAGACACGCAAGCACAATAGTGTTGAAGCACCTCCATGTTACTAGGAAATATCTCATGAACATGAGCCATATGATGTATACAAATGACGTGAGACATTCACGTATGAGAAAATGGAGAGGCCACATCAGCAACAACTTGTTGGGGCATATTTTTCCACCTCATTCGAGCATCATGCATCTCAATTGTATGGCTCATGCATATATAAATATAGGTCAAGCAGAACTTCGTGAATGACAAATTAGAGGGGTCAAGCACCGCCTGTAAAGGTAGGGTCGAGCACGCTGCAGGTGGGGTCGAGCATCTGCACAGTGGTTGGGTAATAGAAGACCACATGTGATCGAGCATCCCATCTCCAACTCTCGGTCGAGCAGTGCAAGCTTGAGCAAGGGTCGAGCAGATAGACGCAAGGGGTCAAGCTGGGTTTTGGATGTGTACATATTTGTATATAGAACGGGTAGCAAAACCTTGAATAGCAAACTCCATTTTGCATAGTAAACCAATGCATAAAATAAGTATGCAGAATAATATAAGAAGGAATGGCAATTGTGCAATATTTGATCCCTAATCTGTACAGTGATGTATAAAATAAACAAGCAGTGGAATTTTTCTGAATCCCCGTTTTCCACTAGAAGACAAGCGTGCATCCTTTAAACAGCAGGGTCGATCACGTGTACAAGAAAGCAGCGATCACTCGTTCACCTCAATGAATAAGGGTCGTGCATAAATTAATTCTGGATCGGACACTCTTTCTTACTTTTTGGGTTGAGCAGTGAAGGGTACAGTGGCAAAGTCATAATATTTGGGTCGAGCGTGCCAGTTGCACATAGTTGGCTCCAACTGTCCACTGGCAGTTTCATAAATATGTGTATGCTCAACCCATACCATGTACACCATAATTACAGAATTGCCACTTGGTCCAAACTTCTCCTATAAATACCTCATTTCACCACACTTCAAGGGACCGATCTAAGCTACCCCAAAGGGCTGTCATTTAGGTTTTCCACCATTCTCAAGCTCCTTAAGCTCCATTAATGGCTTCCCAAGCTCACTCCTTCTTCCTCCAACACCAAGTGGTTCTCATATTCTCCAAACACCATTAATTCTCGCTCCAAATCAATCCAAGTGATCTTCAACCGCCACTACTCCACTTTAAAGCACAGATCTAACACTAGTTTCACAATTGAACTAAGAAAGATTATCTAACCATAAGATCTAATCCATTCCTTCTCAAATTCAAGTGCGATCTAAAGCGTAAAGAGAGTAAAAAGTTGGGAATCATCATAAAGAGTGTGAACAAGTGTAATAAGTGAGATGTATAAGATGATGCTCTATGTAAATTTCTCCATGATAATGAAAATCCTTGCCAAAGTGGACGTAGATCTATCTTGGATCGAACCACTACAAAAATCCTTGTATTTTTACTAATAACCTTTCCCGTTTATTTTGCGATTGAGGCTCCTTTTAATTGCTAATCATATTGGTGAAGTACAGTTTACATACCTTTGATGTTGAGATCCAATTTGGGTTTTAACAATGTCGAAATTCTTAAAATGTGCATTTAGCAAATAAGTAGCCTATCATTTCAGCCATTAATTATTATTGAAGCTACTGCTACTAATTGAACTAGTATTGAGTACAGCGAAATTTTGGTCGTTTTTCTAATCAATCCAAATGCGTAATTTAAATTACAACTTGTAATAGGAATAAAAGATACTTACGAAGAATCAAACTCGAAATTCTAAGAGGAAAATTTTGGGCAGTTCTTGAAAGAAGTTATAATATGGCGCGAGAATTTGTTTTGCAGGTGAAAAGCGGAGATGAAGAAGATGTATTTATAATAAATCTTCTTGTAAATTTGAATCGTACAGATGGAAACCCATCATCAGACGTGATCAAAGGATATCAAAAGACACAGAGCTAACACACCGAAACGACATCGAGGTTTGACTTGAAAAGTCAAGAACACCCCTTACCAAGGGGGCAAATGTTACTACCAAATAAAGCACTGAAACAGACAGGCTATGAAGAGGTAACATACCGCTACAAGAAGAAAGGAATCTTCCATCAACAAAAGCTCAACACAAGAAAATGCCGACAACATAAAGAAACAATTTGGGAGCTGTGCAACCGACACCATCATTGAAGAAAATAACTCAAAATCTATATAAAGAAAGGATACCGGCAGGGTGGTTCCGACACAATGAGTAAATAGTGGAAGGTCACCCAAGAACGGAAGCCAATGAAAAGAAAGACCAATACTCCTACGATTCGAAACCCAGGAGGACTAAATGGCTATCGGTATTAAATTGCTTAATACCGATACATTAGGAGATGAAAGCACCAAATATACAAAGTTTAGGGCATATTGAGATTATCCGGGAACCAATTACCGAGACCTTCATTGGATAGTTTCCAAGAAGTTACCCTAATAAGCAACTTCTCAAAGCACCAAAAGCAACCTCCCGGAAAAGTAAGGATACACTTCAGGAATCTACCGAAAGGCAAGCCAGAACACCGAAGAGAGGCAAGTTATCCACACTAATCTGCTTAGTGTCGATACCAACAGGGGTGGCGGATCCGACAACCTTTCACTTGAATCAAAAAGGAAAGCTCCACAGAGTGCTAATAAGAAGACCGAGAGCCTACGTTCAGAAGCCTACCTTTGGAAGCCAAAAAATTCTGAAAACCATTTTCACTGACAAACTTGGGATCAATACAAAGTGGATGGACAAGCAATCAAAAAGGAGTTCCGTAGACTGGAACCCTCCCGAGAGAAGGAACCAGCACCTTAAAAGCCATAAGCAAAGCCATCAGAACCTAAACGAAAAGGAAGCCGAGAGCTAGAATCTCCGGAACCAAAGGGAAAACTGGCCGACAGGGGTACTACTGGCACAATAGCAAAAGGGACCCCGATTAGTCTATAAATAAGACCCCAGGGGTCTTATTTTCGGGGTGATCTTCCAATTCTCATTCTTGTACTCTTTTATTCTAGATTAAACTCTAACTTCTAAATCAGATTTGGGATTTTAGTTGTAATCACCTGTGTAGTCTAAATCAAAACAATAAAGAGTGGATCAATACTTAGTGTATTTCCTTATGTGTTTCTCATGATATTTCTTAGCTATCACCAGAAACATGTTATTTGCTTCCTACATACGTACAAGCTTTTACCCAAGCCTAAAACCTTTCGCAAAGTCAATGTGGGATGCCTTCCTATAAGCCGTTTAGCCCTTATTGAGGGTTGTGCTTAGGGAACCCTTGTCCCAAGATAATTGTTGGTTCTTGAGTCGCTTAAGCGTGATGCTCACTGCATTGAGGGAAGAGTAACTAATCTTTTCAGCTCAAAACCTTGATATCTAGGAAACGGTGAACTAACTCAAACTCGCAAAAGCTAAATAAACTTATTTTTCCCTTAGGTCCACTTCTATAGACCTATTTCTGGTGTTGAAAAAATATCGTTAACAGCAGGTAAATAGTATTTTGATTGATTGGAGTTGTGGCCATCACCTTCAATTTAACCCGCTAGCTATGAAGGCTATAAAGTGATTCCTTCAGTTCTTCTACTTTAGGATGTATTCTGCTTTCAGAATCTTAAATTTTGTCTAGAAGCGGAACAATGGCTCCTCTTAAATAAGGTTCCATCTGAATGGTATATACTATGCTAACATGCTCAACTCCTCTTATAGACACCAGTGCTCCAATTTCGAGACGGTCAGTTTTCTCTATAAGGACTAAACAACCGTATCTAGCAGCAAAAGATTGCCATGTTGTAGATCGATCTGAGACAATTGGATCTAACACAAAGTGGACAAAAATATTTCCATCGCTAAGAAAAGACGCTTCCAACAATGCTAGAAACCTTGCTTCATACATGTGCAGTGTCTTGGAGAGAACCAAAACCTCATATGATTTAAAAGGGAGAAGCAGAAGATCCAAAGACTTCTGAGACTTGCGCAATGATGAAGATGAGAAAGAAGTGCATCCTGGAATACTCGATGATGGATATCGAGAGGTAGGGTTAGGATTTGTGGTTATAAAGGAGTAAGTTTTGAGAAGAGGAGAAATAAGAGGAATCAAAGCTCTAAAGCTCATTATCCCACTTGAATTCACCCCTTGACAAGAATCTGAACTACATGTTTTACACAATCCACAAGACCTAAAAAAAAGAAAATCCAATAAAAACAGAAAAAACAAACAATAGTCAACAGAATTCATATCGAATACATCTCTAATGGTACTAGCCTTCATAAAAATGACATGTCTTCTCCAGAATCATGTTCCACATCTCGAGTTCAACAAGGCCCACAATACCATTTCTCCTTGATTCGATCTAATCTATTAAAGTCTGCTTTAACTTTTAACTAGCAGCCTAATTCAATTTGATGGGTTTCAAGCTCAGTGCATTTGCAAATATTCTTTTTGCAACACCCTTCTGTTCTCTTTCCATATTACAGGACTGCTTTCCTTGACTATATGTTTATGGCGTAATTTCTTCTCCTTTGAACTTTGTTTATAGTGTTCAGCGTTCATGGGTGCCCTTGTTTTGACCATTTTGTTGGTGGGAGGAGACTCTTTACTAGAACTAATTTTTGTGCTTAAAGCATGTGCAATCATCCTTTGAGCAATTACGGGTACAGTCCGGGATTTTGGAGTAACTAATTCTTTATTGTCGGCATTATCTTGTACTAAAAATATTCACTCCCGAGCTTCTTGATATGCTACTTCTTTTTCCTCTACTGACATTGATGTAGATAAGGTTTTTGTTTTCTGACTTCCTTGTACTTCTTCTCTTCTTAGAATATTGTGTGATGGCATGGTCGGAGGGTCACAATTATCATACTGCCACAAAAAATCACTGATAAGGATTGTTGGTATTGTTGTCTCTGAGCTTTGCTCCAAAATCAAATGGATCATCTTCTTCACCAACAGATTCAAGAGCAAATCCATATATATTTGCAAAACAATGCAGAAGTAAGCGGTAGTAAGGACCAACCGGTTGAAGCTCTATCAACCCATTTTGATTACCACCGTTTTTGAATAAATTTAACTAATGTTTCCTCTACAGATAGAACAAGGTGTTTGTAGTACAGGTTATCCCTGATAAGAGGTTCCAATTCCTCCACCATTCCAAATTTAGTCATCGTTATGGCGAAAATTCCATCGGAAACAATCCGATTAGATTTCAGGGAAACAATCTAATTATACAAAGCATTATTTGTAATTCACTTAGGTACGTTGACTCTTATGTTTATGTGCAGTGATTTAGTAGGTGACTGCATAGTGAATGGACGGAAAAAAAAACAGAATGTGCAAGTACAACAAGCAAAGAAAAAAAAAAGCCATTACACAAAAAGCAATATGAATTTCTCTTAGTATATAATGTTGATGACTCAAAAGCAATAACATGTAACAATGTGAGTCTCAAAATGTCTATTCTGTTGTACAACTAACCATTCAACTTCTTGCATCAACAGAACTTTCAATAATCGAATCTGTTTTAAAATCAAATGGCTACAAAGACTCGAGTATACGCTAAGTTGACGAACAACCTCCTTTTGAGTAAGTAAAAATTCCATCTCCTTCTTCAACAAACTTTCCCCATCACTGGTCCCTTCCTCAACTGCCATCTAGATCGAGCTTAAATTGGTCCCATCGGTGACTGTAAGAATGATTTTCTTCATCTCCACCCGAATCTATTTCAGATCCACAGTACCGTTATAGCCATAATCAAATGGTCGAAAATTGAATCATAGAGATTTGTGAGCTCATCGGGAACGCCGAAACGGGTCCCCAGTAGTCGGAATGTTTCCAAGAATTTATGGAGTTCAATGCGGGAGAGGATGCAGTCATTGTTGCTCTCCAGGGAGTGGGCGTCAGCTAACTTTTCGATGGCGGGTTCGAACAGAGTGAATTAAACTCGAAAACAGCTAGATAGAATTGATGAGGGATCGAGTGCCGATTTAGGGTTCAAGAAATTTGAGAAATAAGAGTAAAAAACGAAAAAAATGAGAAGGTAGAGAGACATGGAATGGGACGATGCGTATCATGCACGGTTCACTAAAAACAGATCTGGGTTGGATCAAAAGAAATAGATTGGAGGGAAAAAAATTCAGTTTGGAGCCAAAAATTTGTTTATAGAGCCGAATGGAAAAACCGATTATGCTGTTAAGGGGACTCTTCTAGTGGATAAACAGATATGCTTGTTTTTTTAAAAAATATTAACATTCCTATTAGCCATGTATGCTACAGAGTCTAAGACAATTTTCTAAGAATCGGTGGCATGCATTGCTTATGTCCCAGTGATAACCATTGTTCTTTTATGAAAAAATATTATGTATTTTTAGAACTAGAAAAATAATATATATTAATTATTAGTTATTATTATTTAATATTAATTATTATTTAAATTTTATTAATTATGAATTAAATACTTATTATGTATTCATTGATTATGAATTTATTAATTTAGTTAATTATTAATTCTGAATTATTACTATGAATTATTTCATTTCTCAAATTAACTGTTGTTATCCTAATATAAGTTATATAATAAAACATCATTGAATGAAATCTAATATGTATACAATAATATAAAGAAAACATCATTATTTAAAACTTTTTTTTACAGCTCTTTGGGTAGAAATTGTCGATATTATTACTTTTACAATAGTGTTATATATAATATAATATTATTGTTAATAAATTTTTTTGTGATTGATTATTAAAAATAATATTATTAATGATTAGTTATTAAATATTAATAAATAATATAATATTATTAAAGATTACTAATATAATATTATTAACGATTACTAATATAATATTATAGTTATTAATTAGTAATATATGATTAATTATTAAATAATAAAACATATTCACTACTAATTTTATGAAAGTATTGTAATTATTAACCATTGGCTGTCAAAATTTGGCACCGATTGCAATGAGCATTTTGCAACCGTTGTAAAATAGACATCTATTACAACAGACATTTTGTGAACGTTTGACATCTATTACAACAGGCATGAAATGACCATTGTAATTGCATTCTATTACGTGTAGGTTTTAACCATGGTAAAAAGAGGGTTGTAAAGGATATCTATTATAACTGTCCAGAAACGACCATTGTAATAATATTCTATTACAACGGGGAGTCTATGTCCCTTGTAAAAGGGTGTTGTACAAACATCTATTACAACGGTACAGAAAGTGACCATTGTAATAGCATTCTATTACAACGGGCAGCCTGTGCTTATTGCAAAATGGACGTTGTAATAGGGTATTTTTGTTGTAGTAGAGAGAATTTAAAGAAAACAATGAGTATATGCTTCGGGGTAAAATTGTGAATTTGAAGGTAAAATTGTTCAATGGCTGGTGATGAGGACTTTTAATAACCGGAGGGGTCCCAATATAATGACATTATGCAAATGCCTCTGCTTATGTTAAGACAATGATTTGCGATTCAGTCATGTAATAATCTAGATGTTCTTGTTTAATGTGGTATCCACGTTGATTGGTTCCAAAAAAATGGATGAACATAGGCTTTTTTAACCATATAATAGAAATACTACACCAAATATGGATACTTAAATAACTGAATATTTGAATTGCAATTTGTTGGCTAATTGATATTGCTTGAATTTATTAAATCCACATGTTTATTACTGATATGAGCTAACAAATCCTCAAATCCACTAGTGAGCATTATTTAAAGGAAGTATTCAAATGTGATGGATTTCTTTTAACTATTCAAATGATGCATGTTTATATGTCTGCGTGTGGAGTACTACTTTCCATTGGTCACAGTCACTGTTTCAAATCTCGCAAAAATCGTCCAAGATCTCCTCCAAGATCTCGTTTTGGGCTTCTTCTGAAATGAAATAGCAGATATCACTTTGAATCTCTTTTCAAATATATCGTCAAGATATTGCAATATCGAACAATATATCGATCAAGACGAAATACTATAATATCGTCCGAGATCTTAGTTTTTTTGGTTAAAATTTAAATATGTGTCTGAACTAGAACAATAATTAAAAAAACTCAAAATCTAGCCATTGTTATTTTACATTTTGCATGTTAAATGACCATATTATATTTTTATATATGTTCTACAATGCTTATGATTTTCATATTTGTGGTTTTTTACATACATGTTACCTATGAAATTATTTATATTATAGTCTATTTTTGCTAATTTTTTTAATGTTTTAGATCCTTTTAATGTTTTATGTCTAACAATATTTCTGTTTTAAGCATATTACAAATTAAAGTATGAATGATCTATCGAAAAATAAAGAATAATAAATTTATTTTGCAATTAAGGTTTAAGTTACTATGTTTTTAATAGCTTTCATAAAAATCATTTTGTAAAAATATCAATTTTAACATATCATGTACTCCGAGATTGTTCCAATTTGAACTTTCGGACCCGAGATGGAAATCCGAGGCGAACTCCCGAGTTAGACTCATCTAATCCGAGATCTCCCCTGATACGAGATCAAGTCTATAAAATTTTCGAGACGAAACGCGATCGATATTAGAGATTCAAAACCTTGGTCACAGTTGTAAATAGTTGGTATATGTTTATGACTAAACCATTTTAGAATGTTTGTTGGTTCCACTTAAAAGGGTTTTAATTATTGTACATCTGGAACGTAATATAAAAATGAAAAAAAAAATCTAATTGACATGGGCATGAGAAACAAAAATAAAATTGAATATAAATTACACGGAAGTACTGAATGATCATATAGTGTACAATTCAGTACAGTCCAGGAAGTTCTGACCAATCGTTAACTAAATTGGTTTAAATTCTATATTCCATGAACGGTGGAGTATGATAATAGTTTTAGAACTTAGTTGAGTGATCAGGTGAATTATTGAGATGGAAATTTACAAATGATTTATTTTTTCCTTAATAATGAACGGTTAATAGAAACTCTTTGTTGTTCAGTAAAATTTCAAGTGCATTTATATTCGCTGTACTTGGACAAAGTTATCGGCTCCTGACAAGAGCGTCTTTGGTAACCCAAACTGCTCAAAACATTCAAGTAAAATTTCAAGTGCATTTATATTCGCTGTATTTGGAACATGTTTATGTGTAATTTTTCTAAATTCCTCTTACTTTGTGTTTTGTGCTGGGTAGGCTTTTTGACATATCTCGTATTGTCATTGACACTTCCTTTTTGGTTAAGTGGCGTCACATACAAAAATGAAAGTTCGGTACAGTCTCACCGTTTTTCGATTTTTATCATTTTCGATGGTCCTTACCGACTTTCAGACTTAAAATTGACAAAGCCCCTACCAAATTCTACTGAAAAGGTACTACCTTGCCTATTTTCAAGCCCCTTAACCAAAAGTGGAGCGTTAGTAATAATGCCTTTTTTTGTTCCCTTTCTTTTTTATTTCACTTATAATAATAGCTCTCTTTGTTATATGGATAGAATATGTTTTTTTCCCAGCTCCGTTTTAAATTGCTGGATGAGTTGGAATTAATTAAAATGAAAATTTTGCTCTTCACGCTCAAAATACTTGAAAAGCTCCTATGGTGTGATTTTTAGTGCTGCATCTTTATTCGAACAGAACTTTATTAGTAAACATTATTGGCCTAATGTAGACCATCAAAAAATGGTGAAATTTTATAGGTTAGCTAACTGTTGATTTCTCAATATCTTGGTAGCGATCCCGGTTTCCATGATTTGAACTTTAGTCGTTGATTCGTACTGGAAACGCCATATGTTACTATCATAGGTCAAAGTAATCCGTAAAAACTAACTCGTAAGGGAATGGTTTCTAATGGATTACATACAGTTTGATATAGCGCATATTTTAAGATGTAAGGCGTATTAGGTACATATCTGGAACTTTGATTTTTTTTTTTTTTTTTAAATGTAGGGCATAACAGATACAAATTGATGTGTAGTTTTTGTGATTCTTTTAGTATTTTGCATTTTAAAATAGGCAAGTATTTTGATGTATCATTTTAAAAGAGCGCATATTTATGTCACAAGTGATTACAACTGAAATCCCAAAGGGCTGTCATTTAGGTTTTCCACCATTCTTAAGCCCCTTAAGCTTCATTAATGGCTTCCTAAGCTCACTCCTTCTTCCTCCAATACCAAGTGGTTCTCATCTTCTCCAAACACCATTAA
This sequence comes from Allium sativum, assembly GCA_030737875.1. Taxonomy (NCBI): domain Eukaryota; kingdom Viridiplantae; phylum Streptophyta; class Magnoliopsida; order Asparagales; family Amaryllidaceae; genus Allium; species Allium sativum. The sequence continues at coordinate 845,118,450 of CM060926.1, forward strand.
TTCTCGCTCCAAATCAATCCAAGTGATCTTCAACCGCCACTACTCCACTTTAAAGCACACAGATCTAATACTAGTTTCACGATGGAATCAAGAAAGATTATTTAACAATAAGATCTAATCCGTTCCTTCTCAAATCCAAGTGCGATCTAAAGCGTAAAGAGAGTAAAAATTGGCAATCATCATAAAGAGTGTGAACAAGTGTAATAAGTGAGATGTATAAGATGATGCTCTATGTAAATTTCTCCATGATAATGAAAATCCTTGCCAAAGTGGACGTATATCTATCTTGGATCGAACCACTACAAAAATCCTTGTATTTTTACTAACTTTTTCCGTTATTTTGCGATTGTGGCTCCTTTTAATTGTAATCATATTGGTGAAGTACGGTTTACATACCTTTGATGTTGAGATCCAAATTTGGGTTTTAACAATGTCGAAATTCTTAAAATGTGCATTTAGCAAATAAGTAGCCTATCATTTCAGCCATTAATTATTATTGAAGCTACTGCTACTAATTGAACCCGTATTGAGTACAGCGAAATTTTGGTCGTTTTTCTAATCAATCCAAATGCGTAATTTAAATTACAACTTGTAATAGGAATAAAAGATACTTACGAAGAATCAAACTCGGAATTCTAAGAGGAAAATTTTGGGCAGTTCTTGAAAGAAGTTATAATATGGCACGAGAATTTGTTTTGCAGGTGAAAAGCAGAGATGAAGAAGATGTATTTATAATAAATCTCCTTGTAAATCTGAATTGTACAGATGGAAACCCATCATCAAACGTGATCAAAGGATATCAAAAGACACAGAGCTAACACACCGAAACGACATCGCGGTTTTACTTGAAAAGTCAAGAACACCCCTTATCAAGGGGGCAAATGTTACTACCAAAATAAAGCACCGAAACAGACGGGCTATGAAGAGGTAACATACCGCTACAAGAAGAAAGGAATCTTCCATCAACAAATGCTCAACACAAGAAAAAGCCGACAACATAAAGAAACAATTTGGGAGCTGTGCAACCGACACCATCATTGAAGAAAAGAACTCAAAATCTATATAAAGAAAGGATGCCGGCAGGGTGGTTCCGACACAATGAGTAAATAGTGGAAGGTCACCCAAGAACGGAAACCAATGAAAAGAAAGACCAATACTCCTACGATTCGAAACCCGGGAGGACTAAATGGCTATCGGTATTAAATTGCTTAATACCGATACATTAGGAGATGAAAGCACCAAAGATACAAAGTTTAGGGCATATTGAGATTATCCGGGAAACAATTACCGAGACCTTCATTGGATAGTTTCCGAGAAGTTACCCTAATAAACAACTTCTCAAAGCACCAAAAGCAACCTCCCGGAAAAGTAAGGATACACTTCAGGAATCTACCGAAAGGCAAGCCAGAACACCGAATGTCGATACCTACAGAGGTAGCGGATCCGGCAACCTTTCACTTGAATCAAAAAGGAAAGCTCCACAGAGTGCTAATAAGAAGACCGAGAGCCTACGTTCAAAAGCCTACCTTCGGAAGCCAAAAAATTCTGAAAGCCATTTGCACCGACAAACTTGGGATCAATACAAAGTGGATGGACAAGCAATCAAAAAGGAGTTCCGTAGACTGGAACCCTCCCGAGAGAAGGAACCAGCACCTTAAAAGCCATAAGCAAAGCCTTCAGAACCTAAACGAAAAGGCGGCCGAGAGCTAGAATCTCCGGAACCAAAGGGAAAACCGGCCGACAGGGGTAACTACTGGCCCAATAGCAAAAGGGGCCCCGATTATTCTATAAATAAGACCCCAGGGGTCTTATTTTCGGGGTGATCTTCCCATTCTCATTCTTTACTCTTTTTTTCTAGAGTAAACCCTAACTTCTAAATCAGATTTGGGATTTCAGTTGTAATCACTTGTGTAATCCAAATCAAAACAATAAAGAGTGGATCAATACTTAGTGTATTTCCTTATGTGTTTCTCATGATATTTCTTATATATCACCAGAAACATGTTATTTGCTTCCTACATACGTACAAGCTTTTACCCAAGCCTAAACCCTTTCGCAAAGTCAGTGTGGGACGCCTTCCTATAAGTCGTTTTGCCCTTATTGAGGGTTGTGCTTAGGGAACCCTTGTCCCAAGATAATTGTTGGTTCTTGAGTCGCTTAAGCGTGATGCTCACAGCATCGAGGGAAGAGTAACTAATCTTTTTGGCTCAAAACCTAGATATCTAGGAAACGGTGAACTAACTCAAACTCGCGAAAGCTAAATAAACTTATTTTTCCCTTAGGTCCACTTCTATAGACCTATTTCTGGTGTTGAAAAAATATCGTTAACAGCGGGTAAATAGTATTTTGATTGATTGGAGTTGTACCCATCACCTTCAATTTAACCCGCAAGCTATGAAGGCTATAAAGTGATTCCTTCAGTTCTTCTACTTTAGGATGTATTCCATTTTCAGAATCTTAGGTAGCGTTTGGTTTAGATTTTTCAATTTTGAGTTTTCACACATACAAAAATACCGACAATGCACATATATTGTGAAAAATGACTGTTTTACAAAACGGAGTTAACACACAAAACCGAAAACAACTTTTTATTATTTTTCATATTTTAAGAAACAAGGGAATGACAATAACAAATCCGTCTATCCACCATTCTCGTGGTCCTCTCCGTCACTCCCTTTCCCTTTGATCCATCACCACCGCTACACTTCAAATCTTCACAACTTTCATAATTAATGCCGAAAACTAAAAATGCAAAACACAAAATAAACCAAACGCTACCTTAAATTTTGTCTTGAAGCGGAACAATGGCTCCTCTTAAATAAGGTTCCATCTGAATGGTATATACTATGTTAACATGCTCAACTCCTCTTATAGACACCAGTGCTCCAATTTCGAGACGGTCAGTTTTCTCTATGAGGACTAAACAACTGTATCTAGCAGCAAAAGATTGCCATGTTGTAGATCGATCTGAGACAATTGGATCTAAAACAAAGTGGACAAAAATATTTCCATCGCTAAGAAAAGACGCTTCCAACAATGATAGAAACCTTGCTTCATACATGTTCAGTGTCTTGGAGAGAACCAAGACCTCATATGATTAAAAAGGGAGAAGCAGAAGATCCAAAGACCTTTGAGACTTGCGCAATGATGAAGATGAGAAAGAAGAGCATCCTGAAATGCTCGATGATGGATATCGAGAAGTAGGGTTAGGATTTGTGGTTATAAAGGAGTAAGTTTTGAGAGGAGGAGAAATAAGAGGAATCAAAGCTCTAAAGCTCATTATATGTCCAACCACTTGAATTCACCGCTTGACAAGAATCTGAACTACATGTTTTACACCATCCATAAGACCTAAAAAAAAGAAAATCCAATAAAAACAGAAAAAACAAACAATAGTCAACAGAATTCATATCGAATATATCTCTAATGGTACTAGCCTTCATAAAAATGACATATCTTCTCCAGAATCATGTTCCACATCTCGAGTTCAACAAGGCCCACAATACCATTTCTCCTTGATTCGATCTAATCTATTAAAGTCCGCTTTAACTTTTAACTAGCAGCCTAATTCAATTTGATGGGTTTCAAGCTCAGTGCATTTGCAAATATTCTTTTTGCAACACCCTTCTGTTCTCTTTCCATATTTACAGGACTGCTTTCCTTGACTGTATGTTTATGGCGTAATTTCTTCTCCTTCAAACTTTGTTTATAGTGTTCAGCGTTCATGGGTGCCCTTGTTTTGACCATTTTTTTGGTGGGAGGAGACTCTTTACTAGAGCTAATTTTTGTGCCTAAAGCATGTGCAATCATCCTTTGAGCAATTACGGGTACAGTCCGGGATTTTGGAGTAACTATTCTTTATTGTCGGCATTATCTTGTACTAAAAATATTCACTGCCGAGCTTCTTGATATGCTACTTCTTTTTCCTCTACTGACATTGATGTAGATAAGGTTTTTGTTTTCTGACTTTCTTGTACTTCTTCTCTTCTCAGAATATAGTGTGACGGCATGGTGGAAGGGTCACAATTATCATACTGCCACAAAAAATCACTGATAAGGATTGTCGGTATTGTTGTCCCTGAGCTTTGCTCCAAAATCAAATGGTGATCATCTTCTTCACCAACAGATTCATGAGCAAATCCATATATATTTACAAAACGATGCAGAAGTAAGCGGTAGTAAGGACCAACCGGTTGAAGCTCTATCAACCCATTTTGATTACCACCGTTTTGAATAAATTTAACTAATGTTTCCTCTACAGATAGAACAAGGTGTTTGTAGTACAGGTTATCCCTGATAAGAGGTTCTAATTCCTCCACCATTCCAAATTTAGTCATCGTTATGGCAAAAATTCCATCGGAAACAATCTGATTAGATTTCAGGGAAACAATCTAATTATACAAAGCGTTATTTGTAATTCACTTAGGTACGTTGACTCTTATGTTCATGTGCAGTGATTTAGTAGGTGACTGCATAGTGAATGGACAAAAAAAATCAGAATGTGCAAGTACAACAAGCAAATAAAAGAAAAAAAAGCCATTACACAAAAAGCAACATGAATTTCTCTTAGTAGATAATGTTGATGACTCAAAAGCAATAACATGTAACAATGTGAGTCTCAAAATGTATGTTCTGTTGTACAACTAACCATTCAACTTCTTGCATCAACAGAGCTTTCAATAATCGAATCTGTTTTAAAATCAAATGGCTACAAAGACTCGAGTATACGCTAAGTTGACGAACAACCTCCTTTTGAGTGAGTAAAAATTCCGCCGCCTTCTTCAACAAACTTTCCCCATCACTGGTCCCTTCCTCAACTGCCATCTAGATCAAGCTTGAATTGTTCCCATCGGTGACTGTAAGAATGATTTTCTTCATCTCTACCCGGATCTATTTCAGATCCACAGTACCGTTATAGCCATAATCGAATGGTCGAAAATTGAATCATAGAGATTTGTGAGCTCATCGGGAACGCCGAAATGGGTCCCCAATAGTCGAAATGTTTCCAAGAATTTATGGATTTCAATGCGGGAGAGGATGCAGTCATTGTTGCTCTACAGGGAGTGGGCGTCAGCTAACTTTTCGATGGCGGGTTCGAACAGAGTGAGTTGAAACTTGAAAACAGCTAAATAGAATTGAAGAGGGATCGAGTGCCGATTTAGGGTTCAAGAAATTTGAGAAATAAGAGTAAAAAACGAAAAGAACGAGAAGGTAGAGAGACATGGAATGGGACGATGTGTATCATGCACGGTTCACTAAAAATAGATCTGGGTTGGATCAAAAGAAATAGATTGGAGGGAAAAAAATTCAGTTTGGAGCCAAAAATTTGTTTATAGAGCCAAATGGAAAAACCGATTATGGTGTTAAGGGGACTCTTCTAGTGGATAAGCAGATATGCTTGTTTTTTTAAAAAATATCAACATTCCTATTAGCCATGTATGCTACAGAGTCTCAGTCAATTTTCTAAGAATCGGTGGCATGCATTGCTTATGTTCCAGTGATAACCATTGTTCTTTTATGAAAAAATATTATGTATTTTTAGAACTAGAAAAATAATATATATTAATTATTAGTTACTATTATTTAATATTAATTATTATTTAAATTTTATTAATTATGAATTAAATATTTATTATGTATTCATTGATTATGAATTTATTAATTTAGTTAATTATTAATTATTAATTCTGAATTATTACTATGAATTATTTCATTTCTCAAATTAACTGTTGTTATCCTAATATAAGTTATATAAAAAACATCATTGAATGAAATCTAATATGTATACAATAATATAAAGAAAATATCATTATTTAAAACTTTTTTTTTACAGCTCTTTATGTAGAAATTGTAGATATTATTACTTTTACAATGGTGTTGTATATAATATAATATAATTGTTAATAATTTTTTTTGTGATTGATTATTAAAAATAATATTATTAATGATTAGTTATTAAATATTAATAAATAATATAATATTATTAAAGATTACTAATATAATATTATTAATGATTACTAATATAATATTATAGTTATTAATTAGTAATATATGATTAATTATTAAATAATAAAACATAATCACTACTAATTTTATGAAAGTATTGTAATTATTAACCATTGGCTGTCAAAATTTGGCACCGATTACAATGAGCATTTTGCAACCGTTGTAAAATAGACATCTATTACAACGGACATTTTGTGAACGTTTGACATCTATTACAACAGGCATGAAATGACCATTGTAATTGCATTCTATTATGTGCAGGTTTTAACCATGGTAAAAAGAGAGTTGTAAAGGATATCTATTATAACTCTCCAGAAACGACCATTGTAATAGCATTCTATTACAACGGGGAGTCTATGTCCCTTGTAAAAGGGTGTTGTACAAACATCTATTACAACGGTACAGAAAGTGACCGTTGTAATAGCATTCTATTACAACGGGTAGCCTGTGCTTATTGTAAAATGGACGTTGTAATAGGGTATTTTTGTTGTAGTAGAGAGAATTTAAAGAAAATAATTAGTATATGCTTCGGGGTAAAATTGTGAATTTGAAGGTAAAATTATTCAATGGCAGGTGATGAGGACTTTTAATAACCTGGTGATGAGGACTTTTAATAACCTGAGGGGTCCCAATATAATGACATTATGCATATGCCGCTTATGTTAAGACAATGATTTGCGACTCAGTCATATAATAATCTAGATGTTCTTGTTTAATGTGGTATCCACGTTGATTGGTTCCAGAAAATGGATGAACACAGGCTTTTTTAAACATATAATAGAAATACTACACCAAATATGGATACTTAAATAACTGAATATTTGAATTGCAATTTGTTGGCTAATTGATATTGCTTGAATTTATTAAATCCGCATGTTTATTACTGATATGAGCTAACAAATCCTCAAATCCACTAGTGAGCATTATTTAAAGGAAGTATTCAAATGTGATGGATTTCTTTTAACTATTCAAATGATGCATGTTTATATGTCTGCGTGTGGAGTACTACTTTCCATTGGTCACAGTCACTGTTTCAAATCTCGCAAAAATCGTCCAAGATCTCCTCCAAGATCTCGTTTTGGGCTTCTTCTGAAATGAAATAGCAGATATCACTTTGAATCTCCTTTCAAATATATAATCAAGATATTGCAATATCGAACAATATATCGACCAAGACGAAATACTATAATATCTTCCGAGATCTTAGTTTTTTTGGTTAAAATTTAAATATGTGTCTGAACTAGAACAATAATTAAAAAAACTCAAAATCTAGCCATTGTTATTTTACATTTTGCATGTTAAATGACCATATTATATTTTTATATATGTTCTACAATGCTTATGATTTTCATATTTGTGGTTTTTTACATACATATTACCTATGAAATTATGTATTTCATGGTCTATTTGTGCTGATTTTTTTTAATGTTTTAGATCATTTTAATGTTTTATGTCTAACAATATTTCTGTTTTAAGCATATTACAAATTAAAGTATGAATGATCTATCGAAAAATAAAGAATAATAAATTTATTTTGCAATTAAGGTTTAAGTTACTATGTTTTTAATAGCTTTCATAAAAATCATTTTGTAAAAATATCAATTTTAACATATCATGTACTCCGAGATTGTTCCAATTTGAACTTTCAGATCCGAGATGGAAATCCGAGACGAACTACCGAGTTAGACTCATCTAATCTGAGATCTCCCCTGATACGAGATTAAGTCTATAAAATTACCGAGACGAAACGCGATCGATATCCGAGATTCAAAACCTTGGTTACAGTTGTAAATAGTTGGTATATGTTTATGACTAAACCATTTTAGAATGTATGTTGGTTCCACTTAAAAGGGTTTTAATTATTGTACGTCTGGAATGTAATATAAAAATGAAAAAAAAAAAAAAAAAAAAATCTAATTGACATGGGCATGAAAAACAAAAATAAAATTGAATATAAATTACACGGAAGTACTCGATGATCATATAGTGTACATACAATTCAGTACAGTCCAGGAAGTTCTGACCAATCGTTAACTAAATTGGTTTAAATTCTATATTCCATGAACGGTGGAGTATGATAATAGTTTTAGAACTTAGTTGAGTGATCAGGTGAATTATTTAGACGAATGATTTATTTTTTTCCTTAACAACGAAAACGGTTAATAGAAACTCTTTGTTGTTCAGTAAAATTTCAAGTGCATTTATATTCGCTGTACTTGGACAAGGTTATCGGCTCCTGACAAAAGCGTCTTTGGTAACCCAAACTGCTCAAAACATTCAAGTAAAATTTCAAGTGCATTTATATTCTCTGTATTTGGAACATGTTTATGTGTAATTTTTCTGAATTCCTCTTATTTTGTGTTTTGTGCTGGGTAGGCTTTTTGACATATCTTAAAATGATAAAGAAGCCAAGGCAGAATAGTAAAATGAAATAAATAAAAATACCATATACCGAACAATGAGGGAAAGGTGGTTTTTTTGGTATATTATTGACACTTCCTTTTTGGTTAAATGGCGTCACGTACAAAAATGAAAATTCGGTACGGTCTCACCGTTTTTCGATTTTTATCATTTTCGGTGGTCCTTACCGACTTTCAGACCTAAAATTGACAAAGCCACCTACCAAATTCTGCTGAAAAGTTCAGTATTACCTTGCCTACTTTCAAGCGTGACGCCCCTTAATCAAAAGCGGAGCATCAGTAATAATGCCTTTTTTTTGCCCCCTTTCTTTTTTATTTCACTTAAAATAGCTCTCTTTGTTATATGGATAGAAAGATAGTGACATTAGAGAAGCGATGGTTATGAAAAAACAACACACTATGATTAAAAATTAGGGCACGTTACAACTGCAGTGACCTAAAGTTTTCAATTAGTTATCGTGTTTTCCTAAACACTAACTATTGAAGTTATGTTTTTTTCCCAACTCCGTTTTAAATTGCTGGATGAGTTGGAATTAATTAAAATGAAAATTTTGCTCTTCACGCTCAAAATACTTGAAAAGCTCCTATGGTGTGATTTTTAGTGCTGCATCTTTATTCGAACAGAACTTTATTAGTAAACTTTATTGGCCTAATGTAGACCATCAAAAAATGGTGAAATTTTATAGGTTAGCTAACTGTTGATTTCTCAATATCTTGGTAGCGATCCCGGTTTCCATGATTTGAACTTTCGTCGTTGATTCTTACTGGAAACGCCACTATGTTACTATCATAGGTCAAAGTAATCCGTAAAAACTAACTTGTAAGGGAATGGTTTCTAATCCATACTAACTTGTAAGGGAATGGTTTCTAATGGATTACATACAATTTGATATAGCGCATATTTTAAGATGTAAGGCGTATTAGATACATATTTGGAACTTTGAATTTTTTTTTTTTAAAATGTAGGGCATAACATATACAAATTGATGTGTAGTTTTTGTGATTCTTTTAGTATTTTGCATTTTAAAATAGGCAAGTATTTTGATATATTATGTTCTTTATATTACTACCGCTTACTTTTTTTTTATAACGTGAGAGTTAGAATTAATTCCTACTCACTTACTTTTATCTATGAGGGGAGGAGAAAAATGTTAGGGTTGAGAATCAAGGATCTTACGACAAAACAAACACTAGAGGGGGGTGAATATTATTTTTAAGAATTTATATAAAACTTAACCAAATATCGATTACTCGAATTGCTATATGAATCACAAAATGAATATTATAACAGAAATGATCACAGATGCAGATATAAACAAAAGTAAAGTACAGAAAAGGAAAGAACACACCAGATTTTATACTAGTTCGGATTGCTCCTACATTCAGTCCCGCACAATGTTGGATCGTGCAGAGTTTTATTAATATCAATATCCAATTACAACATCCTTGATTTTATGGCTACAAGGTTAACACCCCTCATTTACTTGGTTTCACGGGTTACAAGGAACACACCCCCGCCTTTCCTTAATTTCAGGGATACAAGGAACACACCCACACCTTTCCACATTCTTTCTGATTATAGTTGCGCTAGAACTCTTGTGTAATGCCCGCATTCTACGTATCGGAGGATCGTAGAATATTTATTTTATTTTCATACGAAGTCGTATGGTCATGTAATTTTGGGAAACGACTATTGGGGTCATTTCCCATGTTCGCGATTTTTACCAAATTTTAAATGACCATTTTACCCTTGACGAGTCTTGTTTTGCCTATAACTTTTGATTGGTAAGGTGTTTTGACATGAAACCGTTTCCGTTGGATTCGGATGATAGTTTACCTTTTCGTAGAGTGGTAACATTAATCAAATGGACTTATCGTTTGGGAGATGTGGCTGAAATAAGATTTGGAGATGGAAAAACAACATAATTGGGCTTAACGGGGTGATTAGCAGCTAGACCCATAACCCATTTTGGGATTAGGGTTATGCGAGGGCTGAAAGAGTTTGGAGAAACATTCCCTTTCATTTTTCCAGCCGCCACTAACCTCCCTTGAACCCTAACAATGGCCTCCATCTTCGAAATCTCACCTTAATTGCTTTCTAATCACTAATTAACCAAAACTATACCAAATCAAGTCAAATTAGCACCAAACAGGGTTGGAGTTGCTTCAATGCAAAGAGATCCGTGCCATATTAGTAAAGTTTCAGATCTAAGATTTCGTTTGTGGCTACGGTGAGTGATTTGCACTTTTATACGCTAATTACGGCTAATCAGGGGTGGCTAGTGATAATTAGTGAAATTACACATTAGAAAAATATGGAAAAATATGTAGAAATTCTAAACTATTATTTTATGTCACTGGTGAAAATTTGGGTTAATTTCGATTAAGTTTGCTAATCCTGTAGTTAAAACGTGCGTAAGGGGATTAATGGAGAAAATCATGCTTTTTGGGTATGTTTGATCTAAAATATTTCATGTGATTGATGTTTTAATATTTTTGATTGATTTTATATGTTTTTACTGCTTTTTGGTATGTTTTTTGATGTCATATGAAGATTAGAATGCTTGAAAACGCCGTCGTTTAGTGAAATTAGCTCGTAGGAAAAATTGCAGAAATTCGGTTCCTAAGGGGGGTAAGGGTCACGAGCCGCTACCAAGAGAGGGTCACGAGCCGCCACTAAGAGAGGGTCATGAGCCGCCACCAAGAGAGGGTCACGAACCGCTGCCAGTAAAGGGCCACGAACCACCACTACGGTCACGAACCGTCACCAGGAAAGGGTCACGAACCGACCAGAAGGAGTGTCGCGAAGCAAAGGGGTGACTAGGGGATCACGACCCGGGGGGGGGGGGACCTGAGGGGGCGATCGGGAAGGCGACCTGTCCTCGATGATGACCACGATTCGAACAGAGATGATGACTACGAACCGAAGTAGATTCGAACTTCTACTTCGCGACAACGATTGTGAACTCTTCTGAAGATCAACACCACTCCGACTAAAACCCGAAATGAAAAGGAAGTCCAAATGGGAAACTATTACTCATGATCTAAATGGGAACCAACGAGTTAACTTCTAGCGTTGGATTTTACTACGGGGCGTGTGCAAAGGGGTTATCGACATCTATAACTTTGATTCTCCATTGAGAAAGGGAGCATAGAGACGAACTAGAGCTAGAGGATATATGGACTAGGAAGGGTTATCGGCTATAGACCAGAAGGGCATAGTCATGGCAATTAGTCGTACGGAGTCTAGAAGGGCATGGACCCATCATTGCCCCAAATGGATTTGGTGATCAAAGCGGTGGATATCGTATGCTTTACACACTGAGTGAGAGATGTGAGGATGATTACTATTCTATCACCATGACATGCACACCCCCATTTTACAGTCTATGTTCGTGTTTACCTTAGAGTACTGTACATCTTATTGTGCTAGCTCTTTGGTTGCAGGTCCACGTTCAGGTATGATTATTTATACCTTTTATTATTTTATTTTGCTGCTATCACTCATACCTGACTTTTATCTGACCCAGAGTTTTATGTCTCTTCTTATTACTCTGGGTGCTTCTAAACGGGCAGACTAGAAGCAGGTTATGTGGTTATGCACGATTAGTTGTCTGGATATGAGCAGGAGTTCCACGTACTCTATATATATTCTCACTGTGTTGTTGTTGGTTACTGCTTTGGGAATTAGTAGTGTACCTCTTTTATTTCCCTTTTAGAGACAATATACGTATATGAGAGCGCATATTTGTGATATTTTGGTTTTCAAAAACTATATATATACTATTGGTATATCTAAGGATGAAGTCGCACTGCACTGGCACCACTAAGGAGATGGTTAATCGTTTTCTCTTTACAGGTTGAACGATGAGCCGAAATACGAGGAGCCCGGGTTCAAGGGCCAACAATGGGAATGTCCCTGATATAAGGACGATGTTTAGTGCCTTTATGCGAGAGATGCGTAGGGATGCTTAGGGAGTGGTTCCTAATGCTGCTAACGGTGGTGGTATAGTAGTGTAGGCCCCTAGAGCCGATTTCGCCAAGCTCTGCAAGGATTATACTAATCTTGGTGGGAAGTCGTTCAGTGGAACGGAATCGGCTACGGTGGTTCAGGATTGGCTTGATAGTTGTGAGCTCATCTTAGAGAATTTGGGGATCGATGATGCAATAAAGAGAAAGCTAGAATCGCGTCAACTTCAAGGACGGGCAATGAACTTGTGGAATGCTATTAAAGCAGCTACTCCCAAGGATCAAGTTACTTAGGATCATTTTAAGACTCGCTTCAGTGACAAGTTTATTCCAGCTGCACATAAATCAGAATTGTTCAGGAAGTTTTTGGAGCTTAAGATGAGTGGTAGGGCAGTCTCGGAGTATATTTCTAAATTCGATACCTTATCGAAATATGAATTGTCCCTTATTGATACAGTCGAGAAGAAAAACGAGAAGTTTATTACCGGCTTGGATGAATACTTGGGGGAAAGACTTATAAACCACAACGATGAGACTTTCGAGTCTATTGTGGGAAAGGCATTGAGAGCTGAGAGTCATTACCCTAAGTTGAAGACCGAGGTTGCTATTACATCTGCAGAGGAGCCAAAGCCGTAGGAGAGCAATGGAGGCAAGTATAATTCCCAGAATAAGAGGAAACAAGACCAAACCAAGGACAGTCAGAAAAAGAAGAATAAGAAAGAAGTCCAGTGCTTTGGTTGCGGCAAGAAGGGCCACTATACCAAAGATTGTCGGGCAAAGCTAATGGAAAGAAAGTGCTTCAACTGTGACCAAGTGGGACATTTCAAGGATAAATGTCTACAACCCTCTAAGGAGAAGAAGATCGTGAAAGCATATGCTATCAACGTTGTTCCTTCTTCGTCGAACTCCCCAACGATGCAGAAGGGAAAGGTTATCGTTATTCAAGGTATGCTTTCTATTTATGATGCTCATGTTCGAGTATTGTTTGATACCGAGGCTTCTCATTCCTTCGTATCTAGTGACTTGGTAGATAGGTTGGAATTGGAACCCTAGATAGTCGATAGACCTTAGTTGTGATGAACCCGGTCGGTGGTTCGACTAGCCTTAGTATGATTTGCCATAAATTGGTCTTATCGAGTCATGGATGTATGTTTGCTTGTGATTGCTTTGTTTTGGCTTTACTGGGTTTGGCATTATTTTGGGAGTCGATTGGCTCCAAAGGTATGGGGTGGTGGTAGTGAGGGAGCTTCAGTGACCATTAGAGAGGATGATGGGCGGAGGGTGGTATCGGGTTTCCTACCTAGTGATGGGGTGATGGCTAGTTTTCAAAATTCCCTCGACATCCCGCATGATGAGTTATCAGATGTGCCTATTGCTGGCGAGTATCCGGACATCTTCAGGAAGTGACCAGACTTCCACCACACTGAGAGATTGAGTTTCGGATTGATTTAGTAAAAGATGTCGGACCTATAGTGATGCCTCTTCGTCGTATGGCACCAAGGGAGCAGTGACAGCTCGAAGTGCAAGTTGGTGATTTGAAGAAGGGATTTATTCAAAGAAGTGTTTCCGAGTGGGGAGCACCAGTTGTATTTGCTACTAAGGCAGATGGTTCCCTTCTTTTATGTGTGTGCTACCATGAGTTGAACAAGGTGACTAGGAAGAATAAGTATCATCTTCCACGGATAGTTGATTTGTTTGATCAATTAAATGGATCAAGAGTGTTCTCCCAGGTGGATCTCGCAACAGGATTTCATCAGCTCCAAGTATCAGGTGAGATAGTGCCTTAAACGGGATTTTGAATGCCATCTGGATTCTATGAGTGGTTGGTCATGCCATTCGGGTTGACCAATGCATCCGCATATTTCGGTGATCTTATGAATAGGGATTTTAGGGATCAATTAAATAATTTTGTTCTTGTGCCCATGGACGATATCTTGGTTTACTCGAGGACGAAGGAAGAACACAAGGAAAGTTTGAGGACAGTGAATGAGGTGTTGAGGGAATACCAATTGAAAGAAAAAATTTCTAAGTGTCACTTCTGGAGGAGGAAAGTGAGATTCTTCGGCAATGTTGTTTCATAAAATGGTATTGTCGTGGATCCTGCGAATGCGGCCACGGTGCAGAATTGATCTAAGCCCAAGAATGCAACAGACGTGAGAAGGCACTTGGGATTATCTGGATATTACCTTAAGTTTATTCAGGACTTCTCCAAGATAGCGGCACCGTTAACTCAGTTGAGCAAGAAGAATCAAGCATTCGTCTGGGACGGAAGGTGTGAGAACACATTTAAGAGCCTAAAAGAAAAGTAATGTGCGCACTAGTGTTTGTTATTCCTAAAGGGAACGAAGAGATGATGATATACACGGATGCCTGTGGTACCAGACTAGGTGTTGTACTAACGTAAGGAGGTAGGGTTGTAACTTATGCTAGTCGACAACTGAAACCGCATGAGAAAAGATATCCTACCCATGATTTGGGATTGGCAGTGATCGCGTTCGTGTTGAAAATTTGGAGGCACTATCTCTTGAGAGAAAGATCGAGTTGTTTACCTATCATAAGTCATTAAAGTACCATTTCTCTCAAAAGGATTTAAATCTTCGTCAGCAGAGATGGTTGGAGTTCTTGGCTTCATATGATTTCAATATCGCATACACACCCGGGAAGGGCAATGCGGTAGCTGATTCATTGAGTAGGAGACATGTCAGTTTGGGGGTTTTGTTTCTTGAACGGAAGTAATTGGATTATATCGTGGGATATGATTTCAGACCTAAGGGCGAAATGGGTCCAGAGATGTTAACAAGTTTGACGATCAGACCGAATTTGATTGAGTGGGTTGGTTCCAGTCAAAGGGACGATCCTAACCTATTGGAAACCACCTCCAAGATGGAGATGGGTATCGACGGCGAGAGAATGAACAAGTATGGTCTTGATTGAGAAGGATGGCTTCGAAAGAATGGGAGGCTAGTTGTACCTAATGTTAATTGATTGAGAGATGATGTGCTTAGAGAGTGTCATCACTCAAAACTGACTATACATCCCAGTGGTAACAAAATGTATCGAGACATGAAGCAGACCTACTACTGGGAAGGGATGAAGAGAGACGTTGGGAAGTTTATATCCAAGTGCATGAATTGCCAGTTAGTTAAAGCTGAGAAAAAGAAGCCTAGTTGTTTGTTGCAACTATTGGAAATTCCCAAATGGAAATGGGAACAAGTTTCAATGGATTTTATTGATGGTTTACCAAGGACTAGATCAGGTCACGATAGTGTTTGGGTGATTGTGGATCGATTGTCCAAAAGTGCAAGGTTTATACCGGTCAAGTCGAATAGCACGGTAGCTAAGTTAGCGGAACTGTATATGAAGTGGGTAGTGAGATTTCATGGAGTACCTAAAGGTATTGTGAGTGACTGAGATCCATTATTTACTAAGGGTTTTGGAAAAGCTTACTGGAGGCTTTAGGGTCAGAATTACATCTCAGTACCATGTACCATCACCAAACCGACGATCAAGCAGAGAGTGAATCGTGTATTAGAGGATCTCTTGAGAGCTTGTATACTGGATTTTGGAGGGTCATGGGATGACCATTTACATCTGGTTGAATTCACATATACTAATAGTTATCAGTCCATTTTTGGTATGCATTCATTTGAAGCTTTGTACGGAAGACTATGCAACTCACCATCATGTTAATTGGAAACCGGTGAGAAATTTGTGCTCGGGCCAGATGTAATAAGAGAAACTTCATTTAAGATCAAGGTTATTCAACATCGAATGAAGGCCGCCTAAGATAGGCAAAAGAGTTATGCTGATAAAAGGCGAAGAGATTTGAAATTCTCCATTGGCGAATAGGTATTCGTCAAGATCTCTCCGTTGAAGTGGTAGGAGAGGTAAGTTGGCACCAAGGTTTGTTGGTCAATTTCCAGTTCTCAAACAAGTTGGGAATCTGGCGTATAAAGTTGGATTACCTGACAAGATGGCAGGAGTGCACGATGTATTTCATGTTTCTCAGTTAAGGAAGTTCGTGCAAGATTCTAATATGACTATTTCACCAGATCAGCTGGATGATATCGAGTTAGAACCCGAGGCAGTTGGGAACCGCAGACCGATTCGTATTGTCGAACACGACACGAAGCAACTTCGGAGGAAGACAATGAGACTGCTTAAGACCCAGTGGGGCGATAATGAGAACGACTGTACTTGGGAAACTATGGAAAGCATAAGAAAGTCATATCCAGAACTCTTTACCTGGTAAGATTTATTTTAGTCACGATATAGTTATTCCACATGTTAGGATAGGCTTGTTATGTTTATTATGTATGTTTGATTGTTGCAAATGGTTGATAGGCATGCGGGACCCATTGTTGTTTTCTTAGTTAAGGAATTTTGGGGGCGAAATTTCTTAAGGGGGGAGAGAGTGTAACGACCCGCATTCTACGTATTGGAGGATCGTAGAATATTTATTTTATCTTCGTATGAAGTCGTATGGTCATGTAACTTTGGGAAACGACTATTGGGGTCATTTCCCATGTTCACGATTTTTGCTAAATTTAAATGACCGTTTTACCCTTGGAGAATCTTATTTTTCCTATAACTTTTGATTGGTAAGGAGTTTTGACCTGAATCCACTACCATTGGATTCAGATGATAGTTTACCTTTCCTTACAGTGGTCACACTAATCAAACAGACTTACCGTTTGGGAGATATGGCTGAAATAAGATTTGGAGAGGGAAAAACAGCATAATTGGGCTTAACGGGGTGATTAGCAACTAGGCCCATAACCCATTTCAGGATTATGGTTATGGGAGGGCTGAAAGGGTTTGGAGAAACATTCCCTTTCATTTTTACAGCTGCCACTAACCTCCCTTGAACCCTAACATTGGCCTCCATCTTCTAAATCTCACCCTAATAGCTTTCTAATCACTAATTAACCAAAATTATACCAAAATCAAATAAAATTAGCACCAAATCAGGGTTGGAGCTGCTGTAATACTAGAGATCTGTGCCATAACAGTAAAGCTTCAGATCTAAGATTTCATTTGTGGCTAAAGTGAGTGATTTGCACTTTCATACACTAATAACGGCTAATTAGGGGTGATTAGTGATAATTAACGAAATTGCACATCAGAAAAATATGGAAAAATATGTAGAAATTCTAGATTATTATTTTATGTCACTGGTAAAAATTTGGTTAATTTGGAATAAGTTTTCTAGTCCTATAGTTAAAACATGCTTATGGGGATTCGGGAGGAAATCATGCTTTTGGGTACGTTTGATCTAAAATATTTTATGACATTGATATTTTAATGTTTTTTATTTATTCTATATGTTGTTACTACTGTTTCGTATGTTTTGTGATGTCATAGGAAGATTAGAATGGTTGAAAACAATGTCGTTTGGCGAAATTAGCTCACAGGAAAAACTGCAGAAATTGGGTTCCTGAAGGGGGTTGGGGTCAAGAACCGCCACCAAGAGGGGGTCACGAACCGCCACTAGGAGAGGGTCACGAACCGCCACCAGGAGAGGGTCACGAACTGTCACCAGGAAAGAGTCACGAAATGACCAGAAGGATCGCCGCGAAGCAGAGGAGGGGTGACCAGGGGATCACGACCAAGGGGGACCCGGGGGAGCCGGAGGGGAGACCGGGAAGGCGACCTGTCCTCGGCGATGACCACGATTTGAACAGAGATGATGACTCCGAACCGGATTCAAACTTCTACTTTGCTACGACGATTGCGAAATCTTCTGAAGATTAACACCACTCCGACTAAAACCCGAAATGTAAAGGAAGCCCAAATGGGAAGTTATTACTCAGGATCCAAATGAGAATCAACGAGTTAACTTCTAGAGTTGGATTTTGCTGTGGGATGTGTGCAAAGGGTTATCGATATCTATAACTTTGGTTCATCAATGAGAGAGGGGGCATATAGACGAACCAAAGCCAGAGGACGCACGGACTGGGAATGGTTATTGGCTATAGACCAGAAGAGCATGGTAATGGCAATTAGGTGTACGGAGTCCAGAAGGGAATGGACCCGTCATGGCCCCAAATGGATTTGGTGATCAAAGCGGTGGATATCATATGCTTTATGCACTGAGTGAGAAATGTGAGGATGATTGCTATGTTTGATGTTTGTTATTACCATGACACGCACACTCCCGTTTTACACTCTATGTTAGTGTTTACCTTAGAGTACTGTACAATTTGTAGTGCTAACTCTTTGGTTGCAGGTCTAGGTTCAGGTATGATTATTTATACCTGTTATTGTTTTATTTTGTTGCTATCGCTCATACCAGACTTTTGTCTGACCCAGAGTTTTATGTCTCTTCTTGTTACTCTTGGTTCTCCTAAACGAGCGGACTAGAGGCATGTTAGGTGGTTATGCACGAGTAGCTGTCCGGAGATGAGCAGGAGGCTTCCACGAACTCTATATATATTCTCCCTGTGTTGTTGTTGGTCACTGCTTTGGGCATTAGTAGTGTACCTCTTTTATTTCCTTTTTAGAGACAGTATTTTGAAGTTGTAATAATGGTTTGGATCATAAGCTGTATTTTGGATTCCGCTACTCTGATGGATATGGTTTAGTTTTCAGCTTATGCACTGTCTCGCCTGTTTTATATCAAGTTATGTTATTATTATATTATATTCCAGGCGTTGTGAGATATACTATAGGTTCTTAGTGATTCATCGTTTCAAATCCTTTCTTTTGATGATCGTCCCGTGCTGGTCGGGCATTGGCACAACGCATTTGAGGGGAAATGTCGGCTGGTACGAGGCCGCCGTCACATCTTGAGTAGCACTTCCAAACAGAGACTATTTGATAAAGAATGAAAATAGAAGTAGAATGACATAATTTTTCTTGAAATCTCACATCTTGAGTAGCACTTCCAAACAGAGACTATTTGATAAAGAATGAAAATAGAAGTAGAATGACATAATTTTTCTTGAAATCGATGAAGTATAAGTGTATAAACTTGAAGTTTTGAAAATAATAATGGTGGTATGTTAAGGTAGGAAGAAGATGATAATAGTTTATGAAACAATTTGAATTTATGGTCTTTTTATAGACTTCCAAAGGGTGTAACCGTTTCTGAAACGTTTCAAAAATGAAAAGACACAACTTTTTTATTTTAAAAAAATGTTACTGGTACATGTCGACATGCATGTTTGTGTATGTCAGCATATACCTCGTATATTTAAATTTAAATTGTTTTGTAACGTATTTAAACTAATATATGTATTTTGGAAATTCCTGAAATAAAACTAGATAAAATAATATTTTTTCAAGTATAAAAACATAATAAAATATTATTTAAACATATGACTAAAAACTATATATAAGTGATATAAAAACTATATAATATAATTTTAAACACATACATACATATAGGAATTTATAAAGAGATATATATAAACTATATAGAAATAAGGAACTAATAAATGAGGATATATATATTTGAAATCCTTGGATGAATAAAATCATTTTGAGAGGAGTTTAAAATCAAATTAAAAAGAGAGAATTTGAAAACACAGTTGAGTGCTATTCAAGGTTTTACATAATATCTAAACTCTATTGCCTTGATAGTCTTGAACTCTTGATATCTTGATAATAACGAGGCTTGATTCTTCTTTGAAATCTTGAATCTCTTAACTGTACAGTCTTCAATATCAATTACCTGCATATAAATCCTGCATATATATATATATATATATATATATATATATACATACATAGAGAGAGGTGTTCAATGGAACCACAAACAGTGGACCATCCCAATTGCCTCCCTCTTTTTCACCACATATTTTCCCTCTCTCTCTCTCTCTCTTTTTCACTCATTCTCTTACATTTCACTAACTTAAAGTAATATAAATGAAAGGTGGAAAATAAGGGGGCTATTGAGGTGCTCCATTGTTGGGGTGTCATTTAACGCTCGCAATTGTGTGTACACACACACACACACACACGCACACACACACACACACACATATATATATATATATATATATATGTCAAAGAAAATCTCAAAGCTACATAAAAGATATCTCATTATCAATGAAACTATGATTGATAACATAGTATCAATAGAACTAAAATTCCATAAATCAATAAATTAGAAATCTAGAAAATCCCAAAGAACAGAAGGCCTAGTTCAAGGCTGTAGCCCGAAGACTCATCAAGTCAATATGGGAGTCCAAAGACTCAAACAGGTCAATATCGAAGGTGAGACACTATCTCATGGCAGCTAGCATATAATGTTCAGCCGAAGTTCTTACAATGGTCCAAAGACCGTGGGTCACGACCCCGCTAAGATGATCGAAGATCATCGACATAAAGGAATGAACCAAAGTTCCTCAATATGATTTAGATATCAACGATACAATCAAGTGAACTGAAGTTACTCAAGATGATCCGGAGATCATCGATGATAAAAATTGATCAAGTATAGTGTAAACTATGCCAAGCTAGTAAATATAAGAGTCGAGCTACATGTCCCATAACCACTTGCTCTATTCGAATATTTACGAACAAGTTGTATATTCCACTAGGAATGCAAAATGATTATTTCCATGGTGTTCAATCGAAGGAGTCTAAGAATTAATAGTCGAATCAAACGCAAGGGTTCATAGTCCTTGTTTTTACTAGGGCATTTAATTAGATTTCTCATGCGAATGAGAAAATGGTTTATCAAATATATATACTAGTAGATTTGTAAATCAATTTATAAAGTAATTTCATATAATGAAGTCATGTTAGGAACCAATTTGGAAAATAACTTCATACAATGAAGTAAAGTTAGAAACAGTATAGTAAAAGATTGGTATCTACCGATAATTTAAAAACCCTTTTATATAATTTTGAAGTGGCAATTATTGTGAAATATTAATCGAAATGACCATTCACTTTTTAGTAACACAAATTAAATCTTAAGAATATTGATCATAAATTCGTTTATCACGAATAAATCAAAAGTCCATGAAATCAAAATGTAGAAATCTGTAAATCAGAGAAACTTAAAAGTCACAAGAAAGGCGAAATAGGCCGAAACTTGGCCGAGAAAGAGCCTGAAACGACGTAAACTGTTGACCGTGATCTCCACCAGTCAACAGCAGAAAAAAAGGAATCAAAAGTCTGAAATAAAAATTCAGACGTCCAAATTGGGTTTCCAGAGGCTTATGTCTCTGTTGAGATTCAGACGCCTAAATTTGGAAAATCAGACTTCTGAATTGCAATTCTGACTTCTGAATTGCAATTCTGACGTCTGAATGAAAAAATCAGACTTCTGAATTGTGCTCTATTTGTTTTTATAATTATTTGTAGCAGGTCAGACGTCTGACCTGTAATATTCAGACGTCTGAATGTGGGCTTGAGCGTTATTTTGCCTAGGTAATGAAGGTTATGAAGGTGCAAATGATCCCGGACGAGCCTAGACTAATGGTGATGGCTTATGACAATTCCCAAGTGTTAATAAGGTCACGAATGCTCGCCGAATCCACTCACAAACTCTAAACTCAATTTCCAACACGATTTACACATTGAATTCATATAGTCGAATTCAAAATTCATGAATATACATTCAAACACAAACAACCCAAAACACACAATGCATACACAACTCATTTACAACATATTCGTGCCATAGAGACACTTTACAAGCCTAAAGCTGGAGGCATAGATGTAATTTCTAAAAGAACACACTTTGCTTGCTAAAAGTAAGAAATCGATTCAAAGCTTTGCTAAATCAATATCTCTATTCCAATATAGCTTGCTAATCTCCAACCTAAACAAGAATTCATAAATTTCCTAAAATTTAGGTCATAGGATATTTCAGAAATTGGAGAGAAAGAAAGTAGGAGAAGACGGGGAAGATGAACAGAAGGCTTACCCAAGCTTCTATGCTTGATTTCCTCTTGAATCGAGCATCTAGTTGCAAAACCTAGCCTAGGAATTTTAATTTCCTTTCCCCATTTTCTATTTTCTTTGAAGAGTTGAAGTGAATGAAGGAGAAAGGGGCTGATGGAGCTCTTAAGGGAAGTGTCTAGGTTGGCTAACCCAAGACCCAACCAAGTTTCCAATTTTGACAAACTCGAAATATATCAATGTTTATAGTTTTCGATCACCTAAACGGCATTTTGAATTCAATGGAAGTGGTTTCGAGTCCAACTTCGTCCTTATGCAAAATGTGACATTTTGGACACATACTTGATTAATGACTAACGATGTTATATTTAAATAAATTATCATCAAATATGCGGTTGTTACATCTTCTTTGATGGTTCCATGGGTTCACTGTCTCTAACCCGAGAAATTGACTGTTTTAGTTCAAACATTTTGTAATTTATACACTGCCGTTTAATGCAGGGATTTGGTGTGCGTGATACAAAGCGTATGCAAGACTTTGTATCACGCATTCAAGGTTGTGCATTAAATGTGGATGGTTAAATTATTAGACGTTTTAACTTTAGCTCATTGCAATATCCTTTTAAATTTGAAGTATTGCTTTTGAAATTTGAGTAAAGTATACATTTGAGCATGATATTTAATTAGTTTTCTAATATTGAGCAAGTATTCACACAGTTAGAAAGTGCTGCTGTTTTATTAGGTTTTTGTGAAAAACAAAATTTTATGTTGTAGAAAGGCAATTCCGATAAATACAAAACGATTGTGGGGAATTATTTTGATTGTGCAAAATTTGCAGTTATGGTATTTGGTGATACTATGCTGCATAATGGTAGGGAACCAAAAAGGAACTTAAATTGATGGTGGATTCAAGATAATTACATTATTATCTTTTGGTATGCCATTGAGTGGGGTGGCCCTGTGGTATTAGACTAGAAAATGAGCAAGTTTAGATGAAAATTTCATTTATTTCATTGCACCAGTATATGTGAAATCCTAGAGAGTATTCGAAGAAAATAGTTATAGGCTTCGGGGTAAAAAAATGTGAACTTGAAGGTAATGATTCAATGGCAGGTAATGAGAACTTTTAATAATGTGAAGAGTCCTAGAATAATAGCATTGTGCATATGCCTTTGTTTATGCTAAGACAATAATTTGCGACTCAATCATTTAATAATTTGGATGTTCTTGTTTAATGTAGTATCCATTTTGGTCGGTTCAAAAAAAAAATGATGAACACAGGCTTTTTTAACCATGCAACAGAAATACTATTACTACATAAAATGTGGATACTTAAATTATTGAGTATTTGAATTGCAATTTGTTGGCTTGTTGATATTGCTTGAGTTTATTAAATCCGCATGCTCAGTAATGATATGAGATAACCAATCTTCAAATCCACTAGGGAGCATTATTTAAAGCAAGTATTCAAATGTGCTGGATTTCTTTTAACCATTCAAATGATGCATGTTTATATGTCTGCGTGTGGAGTACTACTTTCCATTGGTCACAGTCATCGCAAATATCACTCGAGATCTCCTCCAATATCTCATTTTGGGATTCTTCCAAAATAAAATAGCAGATATCACTTTAAATCTACTTTCGTATATATCGCTGAGATATTGCAATATCGAACTATATATCGACCGAGACGAAATATTGAAATATCGTCTGAGATCTTATTTGTTTGGTTAAAATTTAAATATGCGTTTGAACTAGAATAATGTTTAAAAAACTCAAATCTAGCCATGATAATCTTTTTTATTTTACATTTTGCATACTAAATAACCATATTGAATTTTCATATATGTTCTACAATGCTTATGATTTACATACATGTTACCTACATGGTCTATTTATGCTGACTTTTTTTGATGTTTTGGATCCTTTTATTGTTTTACGTCTAATTATATTCATGTTTTAAGCATATTATAATTTAAAGTATATATTATCTATCGCAAAATAAAGAATAATAAAGTTATTTTGCAATTCAGGTTTAAGTTACTATGTTTTTAATAGCTTTCATAAAAATCATTCTGTAGAAATATCATTTTTAACATATCATATACCCTGAGATTGTTCCAACTTGAACTATCAGACCCGAGATGGAAATCCGAGACATACTTCCGAGTTAGACTCATATAGTCTGAGATCTCCCCCAATACGAGATCTAATCTATAAAATTCTCGAGATGAAACGCGACCGATATCCAAGATTCAAAACCTTGGTCATAGTTGTAAATAGTTGGTATATGTTTATGACTAAACCAATTTAGAATGTATATTAGTTCCACTTAAAAGGTTTTTATTTATTGTACATCTGGAATGTAATATAAAAAATGAAAAAAAATCCAATTAAACGTAGGTATGGAAAAAAAATTGAATATAAATTACATGGAAGTAATCAATGGTCATATAATGCACAATTTAATACAGTCCAGGAAGTTCTAACCAAACGGTTAACTAGACTGGTTTAAACTTTATATTCCATGAACGGTGGAGTATGATTCTAGTTTTAGAACTTAGTTGAGTAATCATGTGAATAATTGAGATGGAAATTTACTAATGAATGCACATTTAATTTATTTCTTTCTCAACAGTGAAAAATGGTAATGGAAACTCTTTGTTGTTCAGTAAATTTCAAGTGCTTTTATATTAGTTGTATTTGGACAAAGTTATCGGCTCCTAACAAGGGCGTGTTTGGTAAAACCCAAACTATTCAAAACTACATGTAGATGGCTTATTTCTGGTGTAGCATTTGACTTATATTTGTAGTGCTGCTCAGTCTGGTTCGACGAGTCATTCATGGCCTATAATACGAAGGATGATTTTTGATTCTCCTATGTTGTGATTTTTAGTGTTGCAGGGAACATCTTTAATCAAACAGAACTTATTAGTAAACTTTATTCTTCTAATGCAGATCAACAACAAATGGTGAAATTTTATAGGTAGCGATCCCGATTTCTTGGAAAAACAGGAAAACAACAAAAATATCATATTGTTATGGAAACTACTGAAATAACCAGAATTTTCCAAGTCATTTAGTGTCAAACAACTAAGAGCCTTTGAATTAAGTTTCTGTTGTATTTCTTAATGTCCACATTATTTGATTGTTCAATTTTGGTTATGCTAGCAAAGCCTTACTATTATATATCAACCTTCTTTTCAAAGGCGGTCCAACATGTTCAAACCTATCCTACATGAATAAAGGAAATTCCAAGTAAAGAATTTTTTTGTTTCAGCCGCTGCTTTCATTTAGAAGGAGCGGTCCTGATTCATTTGGTCTTATTAATAAAATAATAAATTTAGGTTTAAGTAGGATACGTCTTGGTTTTAGGTATATTTAGTTTTTTGAGTTCAAACTA
This sequence comes from Allium sativum, assembly GCA_030737875.1. NCBI lineage: Eukaryota > Viridiplantae > Streptophyta > Magnoliopsida > Asparagales > Amaryllidaceae > Allium > Allium sativum. The sequence goes on from CM060926.1 coordinate 845,144,106, forward strand.
TAAATTTAACAACCCGCATTCTACGCATCGGAGGATCATGGAATATTTATTTCTTTCTTATATGAAGTCGTATGGTCATGTAGAGTTGGGAAACGACTATTGAGGTCATTTCCCATGTTCCTGATTTTTGCCGATTTTTAAATGACCGTTTTACCCCTAGCTGATCTTGTTTCGGCCATAACTTTTGACTGGAAAGGAATTTTGACCTGAAACCACTTCCATTAGATTTGTTTGATGGTTTACTTTCCGTAGAGTGGTCATAATAGCCAAACGGACTTACCGTTTGGGAGATATGGCTGAAATAAGGTTTGGAAAGTGAAAAACTGCTTAACCGGGCCAAATAGGGTGATTAGTGAATGGACCCATAACCTATTTCGGGATTAGGGTTATAAGGAGGCTGAAAAGAGTTAGGATTTCATTCCATTTCAGTTTTCTAGCCTCCACTTACCCCTTAGAAACCCTAAAAATGGCCTCCAACCTCTAAATCACTTTCTAATCAAGGATTAAGCTTAGCAACATCAAATCAAGGGAGATCTTCACCAAATCAAGATTAGAGCTACTGTTTAGCATTAGTATTTGTGCCATATCAGAGATTTATTTCAGATCTAAGGTTTATTTGTGGCTAAGGTGAGTGATTTGCATAGTTCCTCACTAATTATGGTTAATTAAGGGTAATTAGTGTTGATTAGCGAATTTATACACTAATAAAATTTGAAAAAATATTTATAAATTCTATAATAATTTAGACCGCTGTTAGAAATTTGGGTTAATTTGATTAAGTTTTACTAATCATGTCACTAGTTTTGCTTAAACATGCTTAAGGGAAAATATGAGATTTTGGCTATGTTTGATCCATTTTAACCTATCATATTGATGTTTTGGTGTTTGAGGTCACTTCTGCTTGTTGTTATGACTATATGGTATGCTTTATGATTGATTAGAATAGCTAAAGTGGTCGAAAACACCGTCGAATGGCGTAAACAACTCGCTGGACAAAATGCAGGAAGTGGACAGGGATCGGATCGGATCGGATGGGGTGGTCCGAACCGAACCGTTCGTGTGGCCCATCCACGATCCGCCCCTTGCACCCGAACCAAGCCTGCATGCCCCGATCTGACTTGAGACTTGGAGGAGATCACGACCGACCCAATCCGCCAGAGTACTCCGACCCGAACCGATGTACTACGATTGGACTTGGAGACTGCGATCCGACCCGGTGTGCTTTGGTAGAGGCCGATCCGAACCGCCACCAGATGAAGACCACGATCCGATCTGGAGAAGCTTGGCACGAATCGATCCAGTGGGGGATACTGAAGGCCGATCCGAACTGCTATGACATAAAGGCGACGATCCGAACCGATTTGATGAAGACCAATAACCCGAGATGCAAATGTAGTCGAAATGGAAGTTAGAGCTCAGAATCCAGTTGGGAGCCAATGAGTTCACTTCATGATTGGGCTTTGCTGTAGGACGTGTGCTAAGGAGTTGTCGACGTTCATAACTTCGATTCACCATTGAAAAGGAATGATGGGCTACGTATCAGTGCAGTAGAGTCATCATGACTCGAGAGGCAAAGTGATCGTAGCAAGACTATGAGCCAGTGCAGTGGAGCCGTTGTGACTCCATGGGGCAGAGTGGACATAGTAAAGGATTAGTAAGGCTATGAGCCAGTGCAATGGGGTGTGTACGACTCCATGGGGCAAAGTGGACATAGCGAAGGATTAGTGGCTATGAATCAGTGCAGTGAAGCCGTTGTGACTTCATGGGGCAGAGTGATCATAACAAAGTATTGGGTGATCGAAGTGGTGGATATCGTATGCTTTACGCACTGAGTGAGAGATGTGAGGATGGTTGCTATGCTTGATTGTTTTCCATCACTATGACATGCACACCCTACCCCCGTATGCTTGTACACCATATGTTAGTGGCACCTTAGAGCGCTGTACAGTATGTAGTGCGAACTCTTTGGCTGTAGGTCCAGGTTCAGATATGGTTTAGTATACTGTTATGTTCTGTTTAACTGCTTATCGCTCACACCAGACTTTTGTCTGACCCAAAGTTTTATGTCTCTTCTTATTACTCTGGGTGCTCCTAAACGAGCAGACTAGAGAAAGGTTAACTGGTGATGCACGAGTAGCTGATCCGGAGGCGAGCATGAGGCTTCCACGTATGATATATATATATATATATTCTCCCTATGTCGTTGGTGGTCATTACTTTGGCATTAGTAGTGTACCTCCCTTATCTTACTTTTACCTTTAGAGACAGTTTGAAAAGTTGTAATAATGATGATGTGGAACATAAGCTGTATTTGAATTTTCTGCTGCTATGATAGTTTGTTTTCAACTTATGCACTGTCTCACCTGTTTTGTGTCAAGTATGTTGTTATTATATTTTGTTCTATGCGCTGTGAGATATTCTACAGGTTCCTTGTTGATTCTTCGTCTTCTTCCTTTCCTTCTGACGACCGTCCCATGCTAATTGGACATGTGTACAACGCACCTTTGGAGTAAATGTTGGTTGGTGTGGGGCGGGCCGTCACATTTGGTATAGAGCTCTAGGTTGCGTAGTTAACCTAGGGAAAGACACTAGGGAGAGATAATATGTATATGAGAGTGCATATTTGTGATAACTTTGGTTTTAAAAAGCTATATATATATACTATTAGTATAGCTAAGGATGAAGTCGCACTGCACTAGCATCACTATGGAGATGGTTAATCGTTTTTCTTTACAGATTGAACGATGAGCTGAGACGCATGGGGTGCTGGTAGAGGGGCCAATAATGGGAATGCTGCTAACATGAGGACGATGTTTACTGACCTCATGAGAGAAATGCTTAGGGATGTGCAGGGGGCAGCTCCCAATGCTAGTAATGGTGGTGGTCCCATAGTGCAGGCGCCTAGGGTCGATTTCACTAAGCAGTGCAAGAATTACACTAGCCTTGGTGGGAAGTCGTTCCACGAGATGGAGTCGGCCACAGATGTTTAGGATTGGTTGGATAGCTGTGATCGCATCTTCGACAACTTGGGTATCGAGGATGCGATGAAGAGAAGGCTAGCGTCTCGTCAGCTGCAAGGGCGAGCGATGAATTGGTGGAATGCTACTAAGACAGCCACTCCAGAGGATCAGGTTACTTGGGATCAGTTTAAGGCTCGCTTTAGCGACAAGTTTATCCCAACTGCTCAGAAGTCGGAATTGTTTAAGAAGTTCTTGGAGCTTAAACAGAATGGTAGGGCAGTCTCGGACTATATTGCTGAGTTCGACACCTTGTCGAAGTATGGACTATCCCTTATCGATACTCCTGAGAAGAAGAATGAGAAGTTCATTACTGGTTTGGATGGATACTTGGGGGAAAGGCTTATCAACCACATCGATGAGACTTTTGAATCGATTGTGGGGAAAGCTTTGAGATCAGAGAGTCTTTACCCTAAGTCAAAGACTGGGGTTGCATCTACAGAAGGACTAAAGCCGCAAGCAGGCGTTGGAGGCAAGAATAACACTCAGAACAAGAGGAAGCAGAACCAAACTAAGGATGGCCAGAAAAAGAGCAAGAAAGATGTTGAGTGTTTCAGCTGTGGTAAGAAGGGCCATGATGCAAAAGAGTGTCGGGCCAAGCCAGCGGATAGGAAGTGCTACAACTGTGGCCAAATGGGACATCATAAGGATAAATGTCCACAATCTCTTAAAGAGAAGCAGATTGTGAAAGCATATGCTATTAATGTTGTTCCTTCTTCGTCGAATGCCCCAACTGCGGCGGAGAAAGGAAAGAATGTCGTCATTCAAGGTATGCTTTCTATTTTTGATGTACCTATTCGAGTTTTGTTTGATACTGGGGCTTTTCGTTCCGTCATATCTAGTGACCTGGTAGATAGGTTGGGACTGGAATATGAGATAGTCGATAGACCATTGGTTGTGACGAACCCGATTGGTGGTTCGACTAACCTTAATATGATTTGCCGAAATTTGGTCTTATCGAGTCATGGATGTATGTTTGTTTGTGATTGCTTGGTTTTGGGCTTTACTAGGTATGGCATTATATTGGGGGTCGATTGGCTCCAAAGATACAGGGTGGTGGTAGACTGTGAGGGCTTTTTGGTGACAGTTAGGGCGGATGATGGGTGGAGGATAGTGTTTGGTAGTCTACCTAGTGATGGGGTAATGGCTAGTTTTATAAATTCCCTCGACATCCCGCATGATGAGTTGTCATATGTGCCCGTGGTTGGCCAGTATCCGGACGTCTTCGAGGAAGTGACCGGACTTCCACCACACCGAGAGATTGAGTTCCGTATTGATTTAAGGAAAGATGTCAGACCTATAGTGATGCCACTTCGTCGTATGGCACCAAGGGAGCAGCGAGAGCTCGGGGTGCAAGTAAGCGATCTTTTGAAGAAGGGGTTTATTAGAAGAAGTGTCTCCGAGTGGGGAGCACCAGTTGTGTTTGCCACTAAGGCAGATGGTTCCCTTCGTTTATGTGTGGACTATCGCGAGTTGAATAAGGTGATGAGGAAGAATAAGTATCATTTACCGTGGATAGATGATTTGTTCGATCAACTAGAAGGAGCAAGAGTGTTCTCCCAGTTGGACCTCGCGACATGATTTCATCAGCTCCGAGTAGCGGCTGAGAGTGTTCCGAAAAAGGCATTTAGGACGCCGTTAGGATTTTATGAGTGGTTGGTCATGCCATTTGGGTTGACCAATGTACCAGCATACTTCGTGGATCTTATGAATCGGGTATTTAGAGATCAGTTGAATAAGTTTGTTCTTGTGTTCGTAGACGACATCCTTGTTTACTCAAGGACAGAGGAAGAACATAAGGGACATCTGAGGATAGTGATGGAGGTGTTGAGAAAACACCAATTGAAAGCGAAGTTTTCTAAGTGTCACTTCTGGAGAAGGGAAGTGAGATTCTTGGGCCATGTTGTTTCAGAGAATGGTATTGCTGTGGACCCTGCGAAGGTGGCTACGGTACAGGATTGGCCTACTCCCAAGAATGCAATAAACATAAGAAGCTTCTTGGGATTAGCTAGATATTATCGTAAGTTTATCCAGGACTTCTCCAAGATAGCAACACTGTTGACTCAGTTGACTAAGAAGAATCAAGCCTTCGTCTGGGACGGAGTGTGTGAGAATGCATTCAGGAGTCTAAAAGAAAAGTTGACGCATACGCCAGTGTTAGTCATTCCTAAAGGGAATGAAGAGATGACGGTATACACAGATGCTTGTGGTACCGGACTAGGTGCTGTATTGATGCAAGGAGGTAGGGTTGTAGCTTATGCTAGTCGGCAACTAAAGCCGCATGAGAAAAAGTATCCTACCCATGATTTGGAACTGGCAGCGATCGTGTTCTCGTTGAAGATGTGGAGACATTATCTCTTGGGAGAGTGATTTGAGTTGTTTACGAATCATAAATCGTTAAAGTATCTCTTCTCTCAAAAGGATCTAAATCTCCGACAGCAGAGATGGTTAGAGTTCTTGGCTTTATATGATTTTGATATCGCCTATACACTTGGGAAAGGTAATGCGGTAGTCGATGCATTGAGTAGGAGACATGCCAGTTTAGGGGCTATGTTTCTTGAATGGAAGCAACTGGAGTATATCGCAGGGTATGATTTCAGAACAAAGTGCGAATTGGATCCAGAGATATTAGCTAGTTTGACGATCAGACCTACTTTGATTGAGCGGATTGGTTCCAGCCAGAGGGACGATCCTAATCTATTGGAAATCATCTCCAAGTTAGAGATGAATATCGACGAGGAGGAGATGAATTTGTATGGGCTTGATCGAGAAGGATGGCTTAGAAAGAATGGAAGACTAGTTGTACCCAACGTGAATGGTTTGAGAGATGAAGTGCTTAGGGAATGTCATCACTCAAAACTGACAATACACCCCAGTGATGATAAGATGTATCGAGACATGAAGCAGACTTACTATTGGGAAGGGATGAAAAGAGACGTTGGGAAGTTTATATCCAAGTGCATGAATTGCCAGCTAGTTAAAGCCGAGTAAAAGAAGCCTAATGGTTTGTTGCAACCATTAGAAATTCCCGAATGGAAATGGGAGCAAGTCTCAATGGATTTCATTGATGGTTTAGCAAGGACTAAGTCAGGACATGACAGCATTTGGGTAATTGTGGATCGATTGACTAAGAGTGCAAGATTTATACCAGTCAAATCGACCAGAATGACAGTTAAGTTAGCAGAACTGTATATGAAGTGGGTAGTGAGATTTCATGGATTACCTAAAAGCATTGTGAGTGACCGAGACCCGTTGTTTACTAGTGGGTTTTGGAAGAGCTTACAAGAGGCTCTAGGGTCGGAATTATATCTCAGTACCGCGTATCATCCTCAAACCGACGGTCAGACAGAGAGGGTGAATCGTATATTGGAAGATCTCTTGAGAGCTTGTATATTGGATTTTGGTGGATCATGGGATGACCATTTGCATCTAGTAGAGTTTGAATATAATAATAGCTACCAATCCAGTATCGGTATGGCTCCATATGAAGCTTTGTACGGAAGACCGTGCAACTCATCATCATGTTGGATAGAGACCGGTGAGAAGTTTGTGCTAGGACCAGATGTGGTAAGAGAAACTTCAGATAAGATTAAGATCACTCAACAACGGATGAAGGCTGCCCAGGATAGGTAGAAGAGCTATGCTGATAAGAGGAGAATAGACTTAAAATTCTCTGTTGGTGACTTGGTGTTTGTCAAGGTTTCTCCGTTGAAGAGCGTGATACGATTCGGCAGGAGAGGCAAGTTGGCACCAAGATTTGTTGGCCCATTCCCAGTTCTCGAACAAGTTGGCAATTTGGCATATAGAATTGAATTACCAGAGAAGATGGCCGGAGTTCACCACGTATTTCATGTTTCCTAGCTAAGGAAGTTCGTGCACGACTGATCGTCGCTTTCCTGTGAAATAGAAAAACGCGATTTATGAAATAATACTGCAAGCGTACAGGTGTGTAGCATACAGGTCGAACACAGGGAGGCAAATTAAATCAATTATTTAAATAATTTCTTGGGCAAGTTAGACGAAGCTTGGGGATTGATTTTGAAAAACAATAAAAATTGAAACTGCGATCCAATTCAGAACAAATCTAATTGAACCGACGATCAAATCACAATTATCAATTGGAAATTAAAATGCAAAACAAAAATAAAATGCAGAAAGTAAAATTGCAGGAAAAGAAGAACAACAAAAAGTAAAATAGGATTGTCGTTGAAACTAATCAAACGACTAATCACTAACAAAAAATGTAAAATACAATTGGTGCTCTTCCAAAACTAATTGTGAAGACAACACTGATTGCTAAGAAAAAGAAAAATACAGAAATAAAAGAAGAAGAACTTTTATTAATGGAGAAGAGAGTATAGAATAATGAGATGGTGGCTACAATGACATTACAAGGGTATTTATAGGATAGATAGCCAAACCCTAACCCTAACCCTAATACAATGATAGATGGGCCTTAGGGAATTCACTAAAGAGTTTACAATGAGGGTTTCAAATGGGCCTTAGTTAAATCTATTAAATTTTTTTGGCCTTTCTTCTTTTCCTCTTGGTTCTTTGACAAGCCTCCCTTGATTTGAGATGTGCATGGCCTTTTTATCAATAAATTTCTTGTCCAACAGCAACTAGATGTGGGATCAACATCTACAATTCTTCAAAATATAAATATATAGCAATCTGATCTCCATTTCTCTACTTTTCTGGTTGCATGCGGGTTGGGTTGGAATATCTGTAAAAGTGACAAAACAATACCCAAGTAATATTTATTTATATATAAAAGATAAGATATAAGAGCATAAAAATAACACATTTCTATGCTAATCAAATACCCCCACACTTATCATTTACTCGTCCTCGAGTAAAACAAGAAATGAAAAAAAAACTAGATAGGTCACACTTTCGTAGGAAACACGATTGCATTGAGCGTATGCAACAAGCCGTTAAACCTCTAGGTGTCCCTAGTAGGACGAGTGGTGTCTCGTGAGGGTTTTCAGCGGATACTACCCACAAAATCCAAATGCAGTATGCTATGATTCTAATGAAACTACATGAATGCAATAGACATATGCAAATAAAAACGAAAAATGAAAACACGACTTATTTCAGGAAAGTGGTATAACAAATTAAGTTAATAATTTCTAATCAGTTGATTTTATTTTAGATACCTCAACTTGTCACAAATTTTCAATATAAATCAAGTTTTCAAATGTTAAATTCCAGTTTGGCCGGTTAGTTCGGTCGATAACATAGTGCAACCATGAAATAGATTCTTAGTTTGTTTGGCACAGTTTGCAAAATGGTATTATTTTTTTCTCACGTATGGCTAGTCAAATCAATAAGGTCAAGAAGTGTTTGGGCATCATCGCTTATTCTTTATTCTATAAAATTTTAAAATTTATGATTAAGTACATACACCTAACCTAGAAGACCAAGGTTTACCACTCATGCACTGCCTCGCGGACTAACGGAGAGTGGGTAAAGAGCTTGGCGGATTGTGCAGGCCGACTTTGACTTTGTCAACAACGTGTCGGTAATCCTTAGGTGTCCAATCTCATAAAATGAGACCAAGATATTCCAACGCTGACTCTGTCAACAACATGTCGGATAGAGCTTGGCGGGTTTGCACACCAACGCTAGATATACAAGCAATGTTGGATACCCTTGGATTACTATTATTATTGAATTTATAAGCACAAAGGAGAGTTATGCGAATTCAACTTAACACAACTTAGTTTTAAAGATTCGAAAAGCCAACATAAGTATTTTAAGTCCTCCACTTATTTAAACAAAGTCTACAATATAGAATAGATTTCATGGCCATCACCCAAGAATCTCCCTATGTACCGGTTACACTATTATCCCTCAAAATTAAACTTTTCATTATATTTCTTTTTCGATCTAAGTTGAGAGAAAAAAAATACTATCAACTGACTAATAATTGTTAACTTATTTTGTTGCATCAAACTAAAATGAGTCATGTTTCAAAAAAAAATGGCATGTTAGTACAGTCTAAAATGCATGATGGTCCTATTTTAATGATTGAAAATGAAAAGAAAGAAAAATGAAAAATGAATGAAATGCAGACTCCCCCCACACTAGAACTAAACAGTGTCCACACTGTGAACATTTCCTAAATTTGAAAGATCGTACCCAAAGGTGAATGAGATGCAAAATTATTTGAAGAATGAAATGCAGTCTAGCCACTATATGTGAATGCCAATCATAAACAAAATGAAATTTATAACGGTGATGAGTGTTATGTGAAAAATGATATTTTCTTTTTCCCCTACACTTGCCTCTATCGAAAATGATGTATGATGATTTCTTATCTGGTTCTTGAGGTACAAGAGGCATGTCAATAAATTCCGAAATCAAAATCTTTCTTATGAAAATGTCGTCGTGCCAATGATTTATATAATTAAGATGCAGATTATCCCGTAAAATTTTCTTAGGTTTTTCTTCTTGGTCCTCGGTAAGATCAGAGGCCAAGATTATGGGAGAATTTTTCGAAAAGTCCAAGTGATCATACTCAAAGTCTTGTGGCAGGGGTTTGAGGTCTAACTTAGGAAGTTCGTGTATGACATTGGTCAATGTTCCTTCGTTAGATTCAGATGACATAGGTTTCGGGTCAAGAAGTTCATTTAATTCAGAAATGTATTCGAGCTCATCGAAATCAAAATTGAAATGGTTAAAACACATTTTCAAAGCTTCAGAAGTGTCAATAAAAGTTTCATCAACTGTGGTATGAATCATGCTAATTTTATCAATCTCCAAATCCCTAGAATTATGGTGGCTAAGACTTTTCTCATTCATCGTTATCAAATATGGAAAATCCAAAACTTAAATTTGACACAAATAGCTGTTATTACAAAATAAATAACGTACTCAAATATATTTTATTAGTTGATAATCTCGATTTGAAGGGGGAAGAGGGTCTTATGGCCATTCACGTATAGTATAAATACTAAGGGATACGACCAATGTTTTACGGGTAGTATGCAACCTCTTTTGCTAGAAGTTCAACGAATTGAACTAATATATATCCGCGATCAAACCGTTGAGACAATCAATTCCATAAAATACACTCTAGCAGTTAAATATTTTGAAAATCAAATCAGATTTTATTCTTGAATAGCGATGGGAGTGATGCTTATAATTATGGAAATTCGTTCATCACCAAATCAATGTAGAAATTTCTGCTAACACAACAGTCACACAAGAATAATTGCAGAAATAAAAATTGTACAAGCAAGCCGCTGCCCCTGCAGTTTTTTTTTACAAGCAATGTCTATATTTTTCTTCGTAGCAGAGCACCTGCAGAGTTCAGAAATTATTACAGTGGGGCATGGCTGTCCATCCAGAAAAAATGAGTAGCGTCAACGATTGAAATCTCACTATTTGCAATTTCTTTTGATTTCTGAATTCTTGATTTGCTGCTTAAACTCCAGTCACTTTGTCCTTGGTTCGAAACTCTTTTTTTTCTTGGTTTTTTTTAATGAAGTAAATAACAAAAAACAGCACAAGAAAATATGAGGCTGTGGTAGGTTGAAGAAAGTTTGGAATTTTTTTTGAGAGAATGCTTGTGGATGGGGTTGGTTTGTGCGTTGTGGCAGAAGTGTGGTGGGAAGGAGGGATTGAAGAAGATGGTGCTGAAGTGTAGATTAAAAAAAAACTGTGGTGAAATGAGATTATGTGAGAGAGAGAGGGGTATTTGATCAGAGGGGAAGAAATGAAGCAGGGAAAAATAATTGCAAAAAAAAAGAATCTTTTTATGACTTTCGCTTTTTTTATTATTGTTGAAAAGAGGAAAAATAGGAAAGAAACAAATAACTAAAAAAAAATGGGAAGAGAGATTTCAGAAAAGAAAGAGAATTATAAAGGAAGAAAGGAAAGTAATTGTAAAAGATTTGGAAAATGAATTGAGAAGGGAAAGTAATAAAAGAGAAGACAAAAACAGAAAGAATTTTTTCTTTTGTTTACTGTTGTAAAATTAGAAGAGAGAGAAAAAAATGAAAAAGGAAAAGCTTGAAAAGGGGAAAGAAATAAATGGAGAAAGGAAAGAAAATTAATTACAAGGCAGAGAAGAGAAATTTATAAAAGGAATTTTTTTTCTTCAGCAAATTGTAAAAGAAGAAAGGATGCGAGATATTAGTAAGAGGGGAAACAAACGAAAGAAAGGAGAAAGAAGTTGAAAACAGGGAAGAAATAAAAGAAAAATGGCAAGATTTTTTTTTTGAACTTGTAAAAGAAGAATGAGAAGTAATTGTATTGAAAATTGGAAAGGAGGAATAAAGAGGAAAGAAATCAAAAGTAGATTTTTTTTTTTGAAAAGAAAGGAAATTTGTAAGAGAAGAAAAGAAATCAAATGTATTGAGAACAAGAAAGACAAAAGAAGAAAGGAAAAAATTGCAAAAGAGGAATCTTTTTTTTTTTTGAAATTTGTAAAAAGAAAAAGAATGTAGATGATTGGAAAGAAAGTGGAAAGATGGAAAGAATAAAGGAAAATTGAAAGTTGTTTTTCTTTTAATAAAGGAGAGAGCCGGAAAGAAATAAATGAATAAATGGAAAGAGAGATTGTAGGAGGTGAATGAGAAATGCAATTGGAAAGAAATAAATAAATAAATAAAATGTAAGTTTTTTTTTATGAAAATTTGAACAAGAAGAAAGGAAAAGAAATGAATGGGAAAAACCAAAACAAAAAAGGAAAAAAAATTAAAAGAGGAAGGAAATAAGAGAAAAAAAGCAAGGTTTTTTGAGTAGAGAGGAAGGGTAGAAGGAATTGAGGAAAGAAATAAAAGCAGACAAAAACAAGAAAGAAATCAAAGTAGACAGAGAAGAAAATGCGAAAGTTTTTTTTTTTAGAAAGTTGTAGACAAAAGATGGAAACAAATAAAAAGAAAAGGAAAGAGAAAAAAAATATGAAAATCAGCGAGGTGGTAGAAAGATGGAAAGAAATTGAAGAAAAGTTAGCAAGTTTCTTTTTTTTAGAAAAGAAAAGAGAGACTTAAAAAGAAGAAAAGAGAGCAAATGTATTGAAAAGAGGAAAGGGCACAAAGAAAGAAAAAAATCAAAGAAATTTGGCATTTTTTTCTCTGTTTAGTTGATGGCAGTACCAATCAAATTGATAAACCAAATCACTAAACCAGATTTTTTTTATATATTAAAGAAAACAAAAACAGTAAAACAATAATAAATACTAACACGAATCAGAATTTAAGTAAATAATAAAATTTAATCGTTACCTCGCCGGCAACGGCGCCAAAAACTTGATCGTCGCTTTCCTATGAAATAGAAAAACGCGATTTATGAAATAATACTGCAAGCGTACAGGTGTGTAGCATACAGGTCGAACACAGGGAGACAAATTAAATCAATTATTTAAATAATTTCTTGGGCGAGTTAGACGAAGCTTGGGGATTGATTTTGAAAAACAATAAAAATTGAAACTGCGATCCAATTCAGAACAAATCTAATTGAACCGATGATCAAATCACAATTATCAATTGGAAATTAAAATGCAAAACAGAAATAAAATACAGAAAGTAAAATTGCAGGAAAAGAAGAACAACAAAAAGTAAAATAGGATTGTCGTTGAAACTAATCAAACGACTAATCACTAACAAAAAATGTAAAATACAATTGGTGCTCTTCCAGAACTTATTGTGAAGACAACACCGATTGCTAAGAAAAAGAAAAATACAGAAATAAAAGAAGAAGAACTTTTATTAATGGAGAAGAGAATATAGAATAATGAGATGGTGGCTACAATGACATTACAAGGGTATTTATAGGATAGATAGCCAAACCCTAACCCTAACCCTAGTACAATGATAGATGGGCCTTAGGGAATTCACTAAAGAGTTTACAATGAGAGTTTCAAATGGGCCTTAGTTAAATCTATTAAATTTTTTTGGCCTTTCTTCTTTTCCTCTTGGTTCTTTGACAAGCCTCCCTTGATTTGAGATGTGCATGGCCTTTTTATCAATAAATTTCTTGTCCAACAGCAACTAGATGTGGGATCAACATCTACAATTCTTCAAAATATAAATATATAGCAATCTGATCTCCATTTCTCTACTTTTCTGGTTGCATGCGGGTTGGGTTGGAATATCTGTAAAAGTGACAAAACAATACCCAAGTAATATTTATTTATATACAAAAGATAAGATATAAGAGCATAAAAATAACACATTTCTATGCTAATCAACGACCCAGATATGACTATTTCACCTGATCAGTTAGAGGACTTTGAAGTGGAATCCGAGGCGGTTGGGAATCGCAAGCACGATACGAATCAACTTCGAAGGAAGGCGGTAAAGCTAGTCAAGGTTCAGCGGGGCGGGAACGAGAATGACTGTACTTGGGAGACAGAGGAGAGCATTAGGAAAAAGTATCCAGAACTCTTTGCCTAGTAAGATTTACTTTGCAATTTAGTTATTCCGCATGCTAGGATAGACTTGTTTTGCATGTTTGATTTTTGTTTTATGGTTGATAGGCATGCGGGACCCTTTGTGTGTTTTGGTTAGGGAATTTCGGGGGCGAAATTTCTTAAGGAGGGGAGAATGTAACAACCCGCATTCTACGCATCAGAGGATCGTAGAATATTTATTTCTTTTTTATATGAAGTCGTATGGTCATGTAGAGTTGGGAAACGACTATTGAGGTCATTTACAATGTTCATGATTTTTGCCGATTTTTAAATGACCGTTTTGCCCCTAGTTGATCTTGTTTCGGCCATAACTTTTGACTGAAAGGAATTTTGACCTGAAACCACGTCCATCCGATTCGTTTGATGATTTACCTTTCCGTAGAGTGGTCATAATAGCCAAACGGACTTACCGTTTGGGAGATATGGCTGAAATAAGGTTTGGAAGGTGAAAAACTGCTCAACCGGGCCAAATATGGTGATTAGTGAATGGGCCCATAACCCATTTCGGGATTAGGGTTATGAGGAGGCTGAAAAGAGTTAGAGTTTCATTCCATTTCAATTTTCTAGCTTCCACTTACCCCTTAGAAACCCTAAAAATGGCCTCCAACCTCTAAATCACCTCCAAATCACTTTCTAATCAAGGATTAGGCTTAGCAACATCAAATCAAGGGAGATCTTCACCAAATCAAGATTAGAGCTGCTGTTAGCATTAGTATTTGCGCCATATCAGATATTTATTTCAGATCTAAGTTTTATTTGTGGCTAAGATGAGTGATTTGCATAGTTCCTCACTAATTATGGTTAATTAAGGATAATTAGTGTTGATTAGCGAATTTATACACTAATAAAATCTGGAAAAATATTTATAAATTATTAAATAATGTTTTAGACCATTGTTAGAAATTTGGGTTAATTTGATTAAGTTTTACTAATCATGTCACTAGTTTTGCTTAAACATGCTTAAGGGAAAATATGGGGTTTTGGCTATGTTTGATCCATTTTAACCTATCATATTGATGTTTTGGTGTTTGAGGTCACTTCTACTTATTGCCTGTATGATATGCTTTGTGATTGATTAGAATAGCTAGAGTGGTCGAAAACGCCGTCGAATGGCGTAAACAACTCGCTGGACAAAATGCAGGAAATGGACAGGGATCGGATCGGATGGGGAGGTCCGAACCGAACCATTCGTGTGGCCCATCCACGATCCGCCCCCTTGCACCTGAACCAAGCCTGCATGCCACGAGATGAATTGAGACTTGGAGGAGATCACGACCGACCCGATCCGCCCGAGTACCCCGACCCGAACCGATGTACTACGATTGGACTTAGAGACTGCGATCCGACGCGGTTTGCTTTGGAAGAGGCCGATCCGAACTGCCACCAGATGAAGACCACGATCCGATCTGGACAAGCTTGGCACGAATCGATCCAGTGGGGGATACTGAAGGCCGATCTGAATCGCTATGACATGAAGGCGATGATCCAAACCGATTTGATGAAGACCAGTAACCCGAGATGCAAAGGTAGTCCAAATGGAAGTTAGAGCTCAGGATCCAATTGGGAGCCAATGAGTTCACTTCATGATTTGGCTTTGCTGCGGGACGTGTGCTAAGGAGTTGTCGACGTTCATAACTTTGATTCACCATTGAAAAGGAATGATGGGCTACGTATCAATGCAGTAGAGTCATCATGACTCGAGGGGCAAAGTGATCGTAGCAAGACTATGAGCCAGTGCAGTGGAGCCGTTGTGACACCATTAGGCAGAGTGGACATAGTAAAGGATTAGTAAGGCTATGAGCCAGTGCAGTGGGGTGTGTACGACTCCATGGGGCAAAGTGGACATAGCGAAGGATTAGTGGCTATGGGTCAGTGCAGTGAAGTCGTTGTGACTTCATGGGGCAGAGTGATCATAGCAAAGTATTGGGTGATCGAAGTGGTGGATATCGTATGCTTTACGCACTGAGTGAGAGATGCGAGGATGGTTGCTATGCTTGATTGTTTGCCATCACTATGACATGCACACCCCCACCCCCGTATGCTTGTACACCATATGTTAGTGGCACCTTAGAGCGTTGTACAGTATGTAGTGCTAACTCTTTGGTTGCAGGTCCAGGTTCAGATATAGTTTAGTATACCTGTTATTGTTCTGTTTAGCTGCTTATCGCTCACACCAGACTTTTGTCTAACCCAGAGTTTTATGTCTCTTCTTATTACTCTGGGTGCTACTAAACGAGCAGACTAGAGACATGTTAACTGGTGATGCACGAGTAGCTGATCCGGAGGCGAGCAGGAGGCTTCCACGTATGATATATATATATATATATATATATATATATATATATATATATATATATTCTTCCTGTGTCGTTGGTGGTCATTACTTGGGCATTAGTAGTGTACCTCCCTTATCTTGCTTTTACCTTTAGAGACAGTTTGAAAAGTTGTAATAATGATGATGTGAAACATAAGCTGTATTTTTATTTTCCGCTGCTAAGATAGTTTGTTTTCATCTTATGCACTGTCTCACCTGTTTTATGTCAAGTATGTTGTTATTATATTTTGTTCTATGCGCTGTGAGACATTCTACAGGTTCCTTGTTGATTCTTCGTCTTCTTCCTTTCCTTCTGACGACCGTCCCGTGCTAACTGGACATGTGTACAGCGCACCTTTGGAGTAAATGTTGGTTGGTGCGGGGCGGGCCGTTACAATAAATTTCAAAAGTGATTTGTTCTTCTAGCTATATGGTTTTAAGTTGCGAGAATTGACAAAACTGGTTGTAAAGTGGCTAGATTAATTGTTGGGAGTTGCTTTGGATATTGGTGTTGGGTTGGGTTATGTTCATTTCAATATATACCTTATTCTACAATGAAGAGCATAACATTTCATCACTTTTTGAAAGTTTGACATCCACGTTGGTTTATTCTATCCATGTTATTTCGCTGGCAGCCATTTTTTCTTTTGGAGGGCTTCATCCACCTGTCTGTATTCTAATCTAGTTTATATGTTGCTCCTCCCACGATTTGAACTTTCGTCAGTGATTCTTACTGGAAACGCCACTATGATACTATAACAGGTAAAACTAATCCGTAAAAACTAACTTGTAAGGGAATGGTTTCTAATGGATCTTATATAATTTGATATAGTGCATATTTTAAGATATAGGGCGTATTAGATACATATTTGGAACTTTGAAAGTAGTTTTTTTTAAATGTATGGCATAATAGATACAAATTGATATGTAATTTTTGTTATTTTTTTTTGTATTTTGCGTTTTAAAATCGGCAAGTATTTTGATATATCATGTTCTTTACATTAATACCCCTTACTTTTTTTTATAACGAGGGGGTTAGAATTAATTCCTGCTCACTTACTTTTATTGGCGTGGGGAGGAAAGAAATGTTACGGTTGAGAATCAAGGATCTTACAGCAAAACAAACACTGCAGAGGGGTGATGTAATAACCCGCTCATTCGACGATTTTAGATTTAGATATTTTATCTAAATATATCATCATATCTCATGCGTCACTCAAAGTGTCGTTTTTGACAAACGATAAAATTAGGACTTGGGACCACTTTCATTGAGTTCAAAACGTCGTTTACGACCTTTTTGACTATAAGCATCGATATGTTCCGAGCTTCGGAATTTTGGCACTTTGGTTAGGTCTTGGTTTGGCTAACCTAGACTACCTTATAACCCCCAATAGCTCTCTCCTCTTCATTCATTCATCTCTTCATCAAAAGAAAGTGGAAATGGGGAGGGGAATTGGAAATTAAAATTCCCTAATCCCTAGCTTGATCTTATAGCTCCAATTCATGAGGAAATCAAGTGTAGAGACTTAGGTAAGCTTCTCCATCTTCATCTCTATCTTCTCCAACCCTATTCCTCTTGAATTTATATGATTTCCTAAACCTAACTCTTAGGAATCTTGTTGATATGCCCTTAGATCGGAGATTCATGAGTATTGATTGAAGAGATATTGATTTAGCAAAGCTTTGGGTTGAATTCTTGCTTCTAGCAAGCAAAGGTGAGTTCGTTATTGAACTCACATCTATGCCGCAAGTCTATAGCTTGCACAAGTGTAATTTATGACCATTTCATGTTCCATTTGCTTGTTGAATTGGTTAAGATAGTTTACACCCTTCGGTTCCTTAGTTTGAATTTCATTTGAAATAGAAATAATGACATATGTTATTTACGCGATCTAATGCATATGCTATGAGTCGATTAAGTATTGTTGTGAAGTACCATTGTCGCACCCGGCAAGTTCTAAGACTTCACAATTCGCTTGTATCGCGTTTATTCGTTTTGGTTTGGAATTTAGTTCACTCTTGAAATTATAATCAAAACCATTGCGAATCTCATGAATTCTTGTTTATGCGTGTGAATTTTGTGTCTATGAGTTGCTTCGGTGAGTTATAGACACCCCATTTGCATATATATAACACCATAGGCCTTCGGGCATTGAACTATATCATTTAGAATATGTTTGATAGGCAAATTGTGTTGAATTTTGAGGGAGAACAGCCATTTGGTCGTTAACGGACGAAATATGGGCCTAACTTGGGTTGTTAACAACCGAACATGGAAGAAACGGATTTTTTTTAGGTTTAACAGCCATTCAGTTGTTAACAACTGAAATATGGTGCAAATTTCGGTTGTTGGCAACCGACCAGAGAACTTTCAAAAAATTACTTTCTTTAAAACGATCATAACTTTTTTCATACGAACTCGGAATTCAGCGAAACAAGATGCGTTGGAACCATATCGACGAGAGCTTCGAAATGAAACTAATTTTGGAGTAATTTGAATCTATTTACTCGTTAATTCGGCTTTGACCCTCAATATTAGTTCGATTATGATTCACGACTCTAAAACGTGAATTATCGACTCGATATCCTTCGAGTCCATTCCGATGTAGTTTAAAACCTTCGGGTGCTAGTTTGGGATTTCAATTCGTTTATTGATCGAAATTACAGTTGTTATCCCTTTGATTTCCTGTAAGTTGTTGTAATGTGAACTACGCATTAGCAATCACCTTGGTGATCGCTCTTTGATCTGCGACACCTGATTTTGTGTCTTTGTTTCCTGTCGCTCCAGGGTGATTTCTAATCGTTTATTAACGTCATTAGATTCACTAATGAGCTATATGTTTAATCGATTTATCGAATTTACATTTGATGATTTATGATTTGGATTTATGTCATTCTGACGTAAATCCCCTTGATCGATTTGCCTCGACAATCGTACTATTGTTTATTGCCACTTTGAAATTATATAAAGAGGTTTTACGTTATCAGTAGATATCAAATTCTTGTACTAAAATGGTTTCCAATCTTACTTCATTATATGAAGCTAATTTACGAAATCGTTTTATGAACCTTCTTCAAATTTACTAGTATATATTTTATAAACCTTTTTTCTCATTCGTATGAGAAATCTAATTAAACGCCTTAGTAAAATCAAGGACTATGAACCCTTGATTTTTCTTCGATGGTTAATTCTTGGACTCGTCCGATTGGAAACCGTGGCAATGCTCCTTCTATGATTTTCTCTGTTTTGAATAGGAACCAATTACGAGTGTGTTAATATTCGAGAATAGCATGTGGTTATGGGACATATTGCTATTTTCTTATATTAACTAGCTCGAGTAATTTCTATTCACCCGGATCCATGGTCTCCGCCTCTATGACTTCTGTTTTGTGGTCCTCGATCGCCCGAGTGGGATTTACGATTCTTGGATTTCACCTATGGGACTTCGGTCCAACTTTCTGTGATTTATGATGTTTTCTAGAGATTTCACGAATTATGTGTTTCTCTCTTCTGGGGTCACGACCCGGCTTTGTGGGGAGCTTCGGCTCAAACTATGGGTGTAGGACCTAGAGATCGTATCTCAACTGGGAGGTATCCACTTTTTATGATGTTTTCTGGAATTCAAGTAATTTTTGGATTCTTGATTACTTTGATGCTGTAACGGCCCGGATTTCGCCCGGCCCGATCGATCGTTAAATCGATCAAGACCGTTCAAAACCCGAGTACGTTAACTTTGGGAATACAACAACATCAGAACAATAACAGCAAACTTTTATAAACCTTACAATAATGTTACATCAGAGTACAGAATATCATAGTACATTGAATAAAATTACAACGGAAGATAAATTACAATATTTTAATACATTGCAGTGGAAATAAAATAACTAAGGCAGCGGAAGACAACTATGCTCTGGACACAGCTTTAGGCTTCAATCCAGAATCCTGCTCGAGATAAGAAACTGTAGGCAAACTACTCGACTGCCCGTGTGGAAAGAGGGCACCCGAGTTTGTAAAGGTGGAAACAAACAACGGGTCAGTCATGGGACTGGTGTGAGAATTCTTAACTAATTTTACTAATAACAATAAGACAAATCCAAGGACCATGCCGCTAACGCGGAACAGGTTTACTCCAATGGATTGTCGTGCATAAATTAAAGTAAATCGTTAAACAACGCAATTCTTTTTGGAAAAAATAAAACCATCATAAGACTCAAGTCCCATCACACAATGCAACGCAAACCGGAGGATAGAGTTTTACCTTATAATGGTCAAAAATGTTTGATACGTTAAAAGCGAATTTGATATCATTATAAGTGTATATATGTTTCAAAAACATTTCAAAGTAAATGTATCAATCCTAGGAAGCATAGCTACCATATACTATGCCTCCATACTAGTAATACAATCAAGTCCGTAGGGTCGTATTGGGAATTGGGTTTCCCTCGTGAGTCAAGGCTAGGGAGGAGCTCCTTACCGATTCGAGACACTCTAGCTAATGTCTCAGGATTCCCCGCAGTTAACCCTTGGATCCTGCAGGGCCGGTCCACACATACAGCTTCGTGGATTGGCAATTCCTGAACACACGTTTCCTGATCCTAAAGAACCTATCATCCGAGGCGCCTCATTCCATCATCCATATAAGTAAAATATCAGCCAGTTTAAGCGCCGACACTACTTCTAGCTAGAAAGAAACGTGCTGCTCTCCCTGCGTTCCCTTCTCCCGTTTTAGACTCCACCGGGTAGTGAGGCTCGCGAAGTCACGCCATACACAAAGCTACGCCTAAACAAGCCGTGCTTTGATCATCAACCACAAGGTCTGCTTTTCAACAAAAGTCTTGGTCATTGCATCTTAGTATGCCACACTGTCACTCCATATCACACTACCAATCCTTTGCCGAAATATATGAAAGGGTGTTAAGCAAGAGAATAAATTCTCCGCCACCAATCATTCGGCAGAAAATCAATAAATACGATATAAAGGAGTACAATGTCAGACACACATTCCATTTATAAGCCTATGCTCTGGGTCTGAGCGAAAGCCAAATCCATACCTACGTCCGGATAATTACCATCTTAGCCCCGTCTTGGGAGCAAATCAATCAAGGGCCTCAACACTAGTTACCCATTCGATGTGAAGATCGTCGGTCTTCAATCGCCGTCTTCCATTCTTCGAACGTCGTATCATTATTTTGAATGAGAGTAAACTCGGACTTTCCAAATAACTCTCGCATATATATAAATTTGAAAACCATTTCATATCGTTGTTAATAATTTATAACGACCTATCGCTATTTTCATTTTACTTTACATACACATCCTAAACATAAACTTGTATATTTTATTCTTCCATCCTTCAATTTACACAAAATGTATATTTGGTTTCATTATTCTTTTCCTAATGAAAATCAATTCCTTAGAAATGTAAATTTCTAATATTATTATTTACAATGAAAAATGTAAATTTCTATTCCTATTTTAATTTACATTGAGAAATGTAAGCTTATATTTCACTATATTGATATATTGAAAATGTAACTTTTATTTCATATTCTATTTCCTTTGTTTACATTGAAAAATGTAAATTCTTTAAAAATATAACTTCTATTTCGTCCTTATTTACATTGAAAAATATAACTTTCTTTTTACCGCCTCTAAAATGACGATAAAAATATGTAATCTTATTCTATTCTTTTATCGCATCTAAAGTGACGATAAAAATATACATTTCATTTCTATTATTTTTATTCACATTAAAAATGTAAACTTTTCTTTTTAATATAATTTGCATTGCATTAAATAATTTTGCAATGTCAAAATCTAATCTTTTCATTACATATAAATGTAATTTTCTTACTTAAAATCTTAATTACATAAAAATATAAACTTTATCTTCTTTAGCTTAATTACATAAAAGTGTAATTTTTCTCCTTTATCTTAATACATTAAAATGTAATTTTTCTTCTTACATTAAAAATGTAACTTTTATATAAAAAGAGAAACTGACATAAAAAGGTATTCTTATATTTGTAATTTAAGTAACCATGAAATCTTATTCTTAATTCTACTCTTATATTACATCTAAAAATGTCTATATAAAAATGCAGTGTCAATTTCTATCTTTTATTTCATTGAAAATGCAACATTAAACTCTAATCTTTTACTCGTAAAAATAATAATAATAATATGTCATATTCCTTATACTAACATGACGCTAGGACTATGTTTATATTTCATATACTAACATAACCTCAAAATATGATTTTATTTCATATGCGGTGACACTACTCTAAAGTATGATTTATTTCATATGCAGGGACGCTACAACAAAATATGATTTTATTTCATATGTAGTGATGCTACTCTAAAGTATGATTTATTTCATATGTAGGGACGCTACAACAAAATATGATTTTATTTCATATGCAGTGACGCTACCCTAAAGTATGATTTATTTCATATGCAGGGACGCTACAACAAAATATGATTTTATTTCATAATTTCCAATGTACACATTTCTAAGGTAGACATATCTAACGTAGACATCTCTAATGCAAACATATTTTCTAATGCAACATTTATTAAATAAACATATTTAATGTAAACATATTTTCTCTCAACGTTAAAATATAATTCATATCAACTAAATTTACATAATGCTAAAATTATGTTCATTTCAACTAAATTTGACATTCATTAAAATATGTATTCATTTTACCTAAAATGACATACGCTAAAATATGTGTTCTTCTTATCTAAAATGACACAACGACAAAATTATGTTCATATTCACTATATCGACATAACGCTAAAATATATTCATATTCACTAAAGTGACATAGCGACAAAAATATCATTCTTCTTCTACAACATTTTCTTTTATTTACACTAAATGTAAATAAAATATCCCTTTTCTTTATCTCATGTTTTACTTACACAAAATAGCAAATAAAATAAAAAAATATTCTTTTTCTTTTCATGTTTTACATAAACACTAAAAATATGTTTATTCCCATGTTTCTACAAAAACGCTACAAATATCCTTAATTTCATATTTCTACATAAATGATAAAAATAATCTTAATTTCATATTTTAACATAAACGGTAAAAATATGTTTATTTACATAAAGATGTCACCTTTTTGTTCATTTCTTTGATTATAAGAAAATATAATCCATTTTGATTACATGAATGTGTAATCCTTTTTATTCTATTCCTACTTTTCATATTTTGCATTAACGCTAATTTGTATATGCAATTTACAAGTTTCATGAGAACGATAAAAATTTCCGGATTCATCCTTGTTTATACTTGTTTTAGTGTAAACACTCAACATTAATCTTATGTTCATAATTCATAAAATATACCACACAAATTTTACGTTTATAACTCATAAAAATACACAATGCTAATTTCATGACAACACATACCATTTAATGTTAACTTTCATCAACCCAAAATAAAAGAGCCAAACTTCATTAATTTTATGAATCAAAATAAAAGATCCACACTTTATCTATTTTATGAATCAAAATAAAAGGTCCAAACTTTATTTTCCATACTTCCATTATTTCATGAATCTATCAATAATGATTAAAACATTATTGCCCAACTACCCATTATTTCAAATTATCACAATTCAAAAAGCAACCAACGTCTAAACACAAAGCATCGCAGAAGTGATTATAATCATATATTTAGATAAACCAATTAGCGATAAAGAATTAAATATTTGCAGCGCAAGCACAGATCTGAAAATAAAAATTAAGCAACATCGTATTTTAGATCTGAAAGAGATCTAAAATAAACTACATCCATCATAGACACAGATCTAAGCTATCACATAGATTCACGAACACATATCTATAAATTAAGAAAAATAATTAAATTAAATTAAATTTTAAATTTAGAATTACCCACCTCGCTTTCAGTCGGATCTAGAATTCAGAAATATTCAGAAATGGTTTCAACCTGTTCTCAAACATTGTATTCGCTGTTATGGTTTCCACGGATCTGAAATTATTTAATTCGGAGATCGTATAAATAAAATATCCAATTTACAGATTAATTTCAGATCTGTAACGCTTATAAGTGTGGCAAACCTTTAGTATATTCATACCGTATAGTTTCAGAAGTTGTTTAAATCTTTGGATCGAGATAACTCGAACTACGGTTGACGGTTTTAGGTGCCGTTTATTGGAGATTGGAGAGCTTGGAGGGGCGCATGCACGCCGGGAATAGGGGAGGGTGCGGTGGCAAGGAGGTGGAGCGGCGCGCATATGAAGGGCACGGGTTGGAGAGGTTGATTCGGGAGCTACAGTGCACGAGAAGGTTTGAAACTTATCTAGAATCGAAGAGAAGATGAAGAGCTTCAAAAAGTTCAACTACGGCTAGATCTAATTGTGTGTGGATTAGGAGGAAGAGAGGAGAGAAGGTGGAAGGCTTTAGGCGGCTGATGGGTTCTTTTGTACGTGATGTTTTGATCGGGGAGAGAGGAAGGAATAGTGCTTTTATAATATTTTATTAATTTATTATCCATTAAAGGCCCGTTTTGCAACATTGTCTAATTTCAGCCCAACGACTGTCATTTATACCTAATAGCCCCTATTACGGACTCATCTAGACATGTCCCGTTAGCCCAAATGGTCATCTTGGGCCCCATTTTTCAGATTTAAAATTTAAGTCCTTTATTTATAATTCAACCGTACAAATAAATCACCATGGCCACAAATTAACTTCAAAAATTTCCGAAAAAAATATTTAGCTATGTTTTGACGCTGCGGACCTAGGAAAATTAATTTAGTTCAATTCTGAGCCCATTTGAAAAATGGCTATTTTCAAGTCGAATAAAATTAATCGAAATTGACAAAACTGAACTCTTTTTGCCACAGCCACAAATAAATTCTAAAAATTACGAAAAATCAAACTTAACTATATTTTGACATTCCGAATCCAACAAAAGTGGTTTCGTCGAAAACAGAGGTCATTTGAAAAATGGCTATTTTTAAGGGCTATATATTAAATATTAAAAATACATTTTAAACAAATAATTTTCGAAACTCGAAATATATAAGTGTTTATACTTTTTCAATGCAGAAACATCATTCCGAACTCAATGGAAGTGGTTTCGAGTCCAAATTCCTTCGTATGCAAAAAGTAGCATTTTTGTCCTTTGTAAATTTCATAGCGACCTTTCTAAATTTTAATTTGGGCATAACTTTTGATGAAATTTCAATTTTTCAGATTCGTTAGAAAGATATTTTTGAATAGATTCTAATATTTTTGGTTTCACAAAAATCCGATTTATTTTGCATCCTGTACGGTTAGTCAAAGTTCAAGTTTGACTTTTCAAACTACCGCGCTATTTCTAACTCCTTTTATAATTAAAATTAAATTATTCATTCTAACTTCGATTCAAATCAATTTTTAATCATTATTATTTAACCTAAATTATTTTGAATATCATAAACTCATTAAAATTAGTTAAAATAAATTTTTAAATTTACTCCAAAATTCAGGGTTGTTACAGTCTCCCCCACTTAAGAACTTTTCGTCCTCGAAATGGAACGAAGCTAAGGTTGTTTAAGTATCCTATCTCATCTTTCATTC
Organism: Allium sativum; assembly: GCA_030737875.1. Classification (NCBI taxonomy): domain Eukaryota; kingdom Viridiplantae; phylum Streptophyta; class Magnoliopsida; order Asparagales; family Amaryllidaceae; genus Allium; species Allium sativum. The sequence goes on from CM060926.1 coordinate 845,169,474, forward strand.
TTATTTGTTGATTAAAATTTAAAATATATATAACTTTAATATATTCAAAAATCATATTTTCTAAAATAGATTATATATAATCACAAATACGTTAATTATAAACTGGGCCATCTCAACTCATTCTAGGGCATTACTAACCCCATCTCTAACGAGTTTTCTCATTCTAGGATACTACTGATCCTATCTCTAATGAGTATTCTTATTGGATATTACTAATCCAATCTCTGATGAGTCTTTTGTTCGGTTCTGACGAGTTGTACCCCAAAGATTTCGAACTAACCAGAGCTCCGATACCAAATGTAACGGCCCGGATTTCGCCCGGCCCGATCGATCGTTAAATCGACCAAGACCGTTCAAAACCCGAGTATGTTAACTTTGGGAATACAACAACATCAGAACAATAACAACAGACTTTTATAAACATTACAATAATGTAACATCAGAGTATAGAATATCAGAGTACATTGAATAAAATTACAGCGGAAGATAAATTACAATATTTTAATACATTGCAGCGGAAATAAAATAACTAAGGCAGTGGAAGACAACTATGCTCTGGACACAGCTTTAGGCTTCAATCCAGAATCCTGTTCGAGATAAGAACCTGTAGGCAAACTACTCGACTGCCAGTGTGGAAAGAGGGCACCCGAGTTTGTAAAGGGGGAGACAAACAACGGGTCAGTCATGGGACTGATGTGAGAATTCTTAACTAATTTTACTAATAACAATAAGACAAATCCAAGGACCACGCCGGTAACGCGGAACGGGTTTACTCCAATGGATTGTCGTGCATAAATTAAAGTAAATCGTTAAACAACACAACGCTTTTTGGAAAAAATGAAACCATCATAAGACTCAAGTCCCATCACACAATGCAATGCAAACCGGAGGATAGAGTTTTACCTTATAATGGTCAAAAATACTTGATACGTTAAAAGCGAATTTAATATTATTATTAGTGTATATATGTTTCAAAAACATTTCAAAGTAAATGTATCAATCCTAGGAAGCATAGCTACCATATATTGTGCCTCCATACTAGTAATACAATCAAGTCCGTAGGGTCGTATTGGGAATTGGGTTTCCATCGTGAGTCAAGGCTAGGGAGGAGCTCCTTACCGATTCGAGACACTCTAGCTAATGTCTCAGGATTCCCCAGAGTTAACCCTTAGATCCTGCAGGGCCGGTCCACACATACACCTTCGTGGATTGGCAATTTCTGAACACACGTTTCCCGATCCTATAGGACCTATCATCCGAGGCGCCTCATTCCATCATCCACATAAGTAAAATATCAGCCAGTTTAAGCACCGACACTACTTCTAGCTAGAAAGAAACGTGTTGCTCTCCTTGCGTTCCCTTCTCCCGTTTTAGACCCCACCGGGTTGTGAGGCTCGCGAAGTCACGCCATACACAAAGCTACGCCTAAATAGGTCGTGCTTTGATCATCAACTACAAGGCTTGCTTTTCAACAAAAGCCTTGATCATTGCATCTTAGTATGCCACACCGTCACTCCATATCACACTACCAATCCTTTGCCGAAATATATGAAAGGGTGTTAAGCAAGAGAATAAATTCTCCGCCACCAATCATTCATACATTCGGCAGAAAATCAATAAATACAATATAAAGGAGTACAATGTCAGACACACATTCCATTTATAAGCCTATGCTCTGGGTCTGAGCGAAAGCCAAATCCATACAAATCAACACTACGTCCGGATAATTACCATCTTAGCCCCGTCTTGGGAGCAAATCAATCAAGGGCCTTAACACAAGTTACCCATTCGATGTGAAGATCGTCGGTCTTCAATCGTCGTCTTCCATTCTTCGAACGTCGTATCATTATTTGGAATGAGAGTAAACTCGGACTTTCCAAATAACTCTCGCATATATATAAATTTGAAAACCATTTCATATCGTTGTTAATAATTTATAACGACCTATCGCGATTTTCATTTTACTTTACATACACATCCTAAACATAACAATGTATATTTTCTTCTTCCATCCTTCAATTTACACAAAATGTATATTTGGTTTCATTATTCTTTTCCTAATGAAAATCTATTCCTTAGAAATGTAAATTTCTAATCTTATTATTTACATTGAAAAATGTAAATTTCTATTCCTATTTTAATTTACATTGAGAAATGTGAGCTTATATTTCACTATATTAATATATTGAAAATGTAACTTTTATTTCATATTCTATTTCCTTTGTTTACATTAAAAAATGTAAATTCTTTAAAAATATAACTTCTATTTCGTCCTTATTTACATTGAAAAATGTAACTTTCTTTTTACTGCCTCTAAAATGACGATAAAAACTTATTCTATTCTTTTATCGCATCTAAAGTGACGATAAAAATATACATTTCATTTCTATTATTTTTATTCACATTAAAAATGTAAACTCTTCTTTTTAATATAATCTGCATTGCATTAAATAAATTTGCAATGTCAAAATCTAATCTTTTCATTACATATAAATGTAATTTTCTTACTTAAAATCTTAATTACATAAAAACATAAACTTTATCTTCTTTAGCATAATTACATAAAAATGAATTTTTTCTCCTTTATCTTAATACATTAAAAAGTAAATTTTCTTCTTACATTAAAAATGTAACTTTTATATAAAAAGAGAAACTGACATAAAAAGGTATTCTAATATTTGTAATTTAAATAACCATAAAATCTTATTCTTAATTTTACTCTTATATTACATCTAAAAATGTTTATATAAAAATGCAGTGCCAATTTCTATCTTTTATTTCATTGAAAATGCAACATTAAACTCTAATCTTTTACTCGTAAAAATAATAATAATAATATGTCATATTCCTTATACTAACGTGACGCTAGGACTATGTTTATATTTCATATACTAACATAACCTCAAAATATGATTTTATTTCATATGCGGTGACGCTACTCTAAAGTATGATTTATTTCATATGCAGGGACGCTACAACAAAATATGATTTTATTTCATATGCAGTGACGCTACTCTAAAGTATGATTTATTCCATATGCTGGGACGCTACAACAAAATATGATTTTATTTCATATGCAGTGACGCTACTCTAAAGTATGATTTATTTCATATGCAGAGACGCTACAACAAAATATGATTTTATTTCACAATTTCCAATGTACACATTTCTAAGGTAGACATATCTAACGTAGACATCTCTAATGAAAACATATTTTCTAATGCAACATTTCTAAAATAAATATATCTAATGTAAACATATTTTCTCTCAGCATTAAAATATAATTCATATCAACTAAATTTATATAATGCTAAAATTATGTTCATTTCAACTAAATTTGACATACATTAAAATATGTGTTCATTTTACCTAAAATGACATACGCTAAAATATGTGTTCTTCTTATCTAAAATGACACAACGACAAAATTATGTTCATATTCACTATATCGACATAACGCTAAAATATATTCATATTCACTAAAGTGACATAGCGACAAAAATATCATTTTTCTTCTGCATCATTTTCTTTTATTTACACTAAATGTAAATAAAATATCCCTTTTCTTTATCTCATGTTTTACTTACACAAAATAGCATATAAAATAAAAAAAATGTTTTTTTTTCATGTTTTACATAAACACTAAAAATATGTTTATTCCCATGTTTCTACAAAAACGCTACAAATATCCTTAATTTCATATTTCTACGTAAATGATAAAAATAATCTTAATTTCATATTTTAACATAAACGGTAAAAATATGTTTATTTACATAAAGATGTCATCTTTTTGTTCATTTATTCGATTATAAGAAAATATAATCCATTTTGATTACAGGAATGTGTAATCCTTTTTATTCTATTCCTACTTTTCATATTTTGCATTAACGCTAATTTGTATATGCAATTTACAAGTTTCATGAGAACGATAAAAATTTCCGGATTCATCCTTGTTTATACTTGTTTTAGTTTAAACACTCAACATTAATCTTATGTTCATAATTCATAAAATATACCACACAAATTTTATGTTTATAACTCATAAAAATACACAATGCTAATTTCATGACAACACATACCATTTAATGTTAAGTTTCATGAACCCAAAATAAAAGAGCCAAACTTTATTGATTTTATGAATCAAAATAAAAGATCCACACTTTATCTATTTTATGAATCAAAATAAAAGGTCCAAACTTTATTTCCCATACTTCCATTATTTCATGAATCCATCAATAATGATTAAAACTTTATTGCCCAACTACCCATTATTTCAAATTATCACAATTCACAAAGCAACCAACATCTAAACACAAAGCATCGCAGAAGTGATTATAATCATACATTTAGATATATCAATTAGCGATAAAGAATTAAATATTTGCAGCGCAAGCACAGATCTGAAAAGTAGATATGAAAATAAAAATTAAGCAACATCGTATTTTAGATCTGAAAGAGATCTAAAATAAAACTACATCCATCACAGACACAGATCTAAGCTATCACATAGATTCACGAATACATATCTATAAATTAAGAAAAATAAATAAATTAAATTTTAAATTTAGAATTGCTCACCTCGCTTTCAGTCGGATCTAGAATTCAGAAATATTCAGAAATGGTTTCAACCTGTTCTTGAACGTTGTATCCGCTCTTATGGTTTCCACGGATCTGAAAATATTTAATTCGGAGTTCGTATAAATAAAATATCCAATTTAGAAACTAATTTCAGATCTGTAACGCTTATAAGTGTGGCAAACCATTAGTATATTCATACCGTATAGTTTCAGAAGTTGTTCAAATCTTTGGATCGAGATAACTCGAGCTACGGTTGACGGTTTTAGGTGCCGTTTGTTGGAGATTGGAGAGCTTGGAGTGTCGCATGCACGCCGCGAATAGGGGAGGGTGCGGTGGTAAGGAGGTGGAGCGGCGGCCTGATGAAGGGCGCCGGTTGGAGAGGTTGATTCGGGAGCTACGGTGCACGAGAAGGTTTGAAACTTATCTAGAATCGAAGAGAAGATGAAGAACTTCAAAACGTTCAACTACGGCTAGATCTAATTGTGTGTGGATTAGGAGGAAGGGAGGAGAGAAGGTGGAAGGCTTTAGGCGGCAGATGGGTTCTTTTGTACGTGATGTTTTGATCGGGGAGAGAGGAAGGAATAGTGCTTCTATAATATTTTATTAATTTATTATCCATTAAAGGCCCGTTTTGCAACATTGTCTAATTTCAGCCCAACGACTGTCGTTTATACCTAATAGCCCCTATTCCGGACTCATCTAGACATGTCCCGTTAGACCAAATGGTCATTTTGAGCCCCATTTTTCAGATTTAAAATTTAATCCCTTTATTTATAATTCAACCGTACAAATAAATTCACTAGGGCCACAAATTAACTTCAAAAATTCCCGAAAAATATATTTAGCTATGTTTTGACGCTGCGGACCTCGGAAAATTAATTTCGTTTAATTCTGAGACCGTTTGAAAAATGACTATTTTCAAGTCGATTAAAATTGACCGAAATTGACAAAACTGAACTCTTTTTGCCACGGCCACAAATTAATTCTAAAAATTATGAAAAATAAGACTTAACTATATTTTGACATTCCGAATCCTACAAAAGTGGTTTCGTCGAAAATAGAGGTCGCTTGAAAATGGCTATTTTTAAGGGCTATATATTAAATATTAAAAATACATTTTAAACAAATAATTTTCGAAACTCGAAATATATAACTGTTTATACTTTTTCAATGCAGAAACGTCATTCTGAACTCAATGGAAGTGGTTTCGAGTCCAAATTCCTTTGTATGCAAAAAGTAGCATTTTTGTCCTTTGTAAATTTCATAGCGACCTTTCTAAATTTTAATTTGGTCATAACATTTGATTCCCGCTATGAAATTTTAATTTTTCAGATTTGTTAGAAATATATTTTTAAATAGATTCTAATATTTTTGGTTTCACAAAAATCCGATTTATTTTGCATCCTGTACGGTCAGTCAAAGTTCAAGTTTGACTTTTCAAACTACCGCGCTATTTCTAACTCCTTTTATAATTAAAATTAAATTATTCATTCTAATTTCTATTCAAATCAATTTTTAATCATTATTATTTAAAATAAATTATTTTGAATATCATAAACTCATTAAAATTAGTTAAAATAATTTTTTAAATTTACTCCAAAATTCAGGGTTGTTACAGATGCGATGTGCATCAATTTGATTTATGATTACTTTGATGCGATGCGCGTCAATTGGGTTTACGTTTACTTCGACGCGATGCGCGTCAATTTGAGAAATGATTTATGATTTATGATTTACTTTGATGCGATGGTCATCAATTTGATGGGTATTTGGCATTCCGCTATCATTCATGTGTTTAGTTTATTTGGCATTCCGTTGTCATTTATGTGTTTAGTTTATTTGGCATTCCGCTGTCATTTGTGCTATTATTTTGAATGTTGCATTCTATATTAGCTAGGAGATTATTTAGAGATAGTTGTGTTGACATGCCATGTTTCATATTTAGTTATGATTAGATGTTATTAGTAGAATCATGTCATCCGACGTTATATCTCTTATTATCGCAGTTTATTTGATGAGTACAGCTAGACTAATCTGTTTATTGTTTATTTTCTTATAAATAATACTCAGGTCAGGCCAAGTCATTTTAGGTACTCCTTTGGGACACATCACATGATTGATCTTCCGCTTTCAACTTGCTACTCTGTCTCGGCAGCTTCATGTACTTTTGTACCTATGACTTTATTTATGGTTGTGTAGATATTCTTTTATTTATATCATGGTGTATGTATCTATCACTTTGGGATTAGTGGATCTTTGTTGACCACTATCTTGTTGTACACATCCTTGGTTTATTCATATCTATTCCGCCTTTATGATATGATTATTTTGTGTCTGGATTTGAGATATACCATATTTATATTATTGTTGTTGTCAATTTTATACTGCTTTCCGGATTGCATATAGCCATTGTGTAGTTGCCCTATATGCCGAATGGTCATGTGGAAATTTAAATCGGTATCAGAGTTCGATGTACATTCCTCACATGGAGCAATTATACAATCGGTCGCTCTTCAAAAACCTCATTCTCCGTTATGGTCTACGACATTCATATGAAATGAACTGGACGATAGTGGGTATAGAGGAAGGGCGCTACAGGTGAATAGTTTTTTAAAGAATTTATAGAAAACTTAACAAATTATCAATTACTCGAACTACTATTTGAATCACAGAATGAATATTATAACAGAAATGATCACAGACACAGATATAAACAAAAGTAAGTGTAGAAAAGCAAAGAACATACCAGATTTTATACTGGTTCAGATTGCTCCTACATCCAGGCCCGCACAATACTGAATTGTGCAGAGTTTTATTAATATCAATATCCAATTACAACACCCTTGATTTCATGGCTATCAGGTTAACACCCTTCCTTTCCTTGGTTACACGGGCTATAAGAAACACACACCCGCCATTCCTTGATTTCATGGCTACAAGGAACACGCCCACATCTTAACACATTCTTTCTTATTATAGTTGCATTAGAACTCTTGAGTAGCACTTCCAAACAGAGAGTATTTGATAGAGAATGAAGATAGAAGTAGAAAGACATATTTTTTCTTGAAATCGGTAGAGTGTAAGTGTACAAACTCGAGAGTTTGAAAATAATAATTATGGTATGTTGAGGGAGGAAGAAGATGATAATAATTTATGAAAAAATTCGAATTTAAGGCCTTTTAATAGTCTTCCAAAGGGTGTACCCCTTTCTGAAACGTTTCAAAAATGAAAAGACACAACATTTTTATTTTAAAAAATGTTACTGTTATATGTCGACATGCATGTTTGTATATGTCGACATACACCTTGTATATTTAAATTTCAATTATTTTTTAAAGTATTTAAACCTATATATGTATTTTGGAAATTCCTGAAATAAAACTAGTTAAAATATTATTTTTCAAGTATAAAAACATAATAAAATATTATTTAAACATACGATTAAAAATTATAAATATAAGTGATATAAAAACTATATAATATAATTATAAACACACATATACATTGGAATTTATAAAGAGATATACATATATATATATATATATAACTATATAGAAATAAGAAACTTATAAATTAGGATATGTTTTTGAAATCCTCGGATGAAAAAAATTCATTTTTAGAGGAGTTTAAATTCAATTTGAAAATAGTTTAGAATCAAATCAAAAAGAGATAATTTGAAAACAAAGTTTGGGTGCTATTTAAGGTTTTAAAAAATATGTAGACTCTGCTACCTTGATAGTCTTGAACTCTTGATATCTTGATAATCATGAGTCTTGATTCTTCTTTGAAATACTGAACCTCTTAACTGTACAGTCTTCAATATCTATTACCTGCGTTTAAATTCTGTGTGTATATATATACACACATAGAGAGAGAGAGAGAGGCAGGTTCAATGGCACCCCAAACATTGGACCACCCCAATAGCCTCCCTTTTTTCCACCACATTTTTCCCTCTCTCTCTCTCTTTCACTCATTCTCTAACATTTCACTAACTTAAACAAATATAAATGAAAGGTCGAAAACAAAGTAGCTATCGAGGTGCTCCATTTTCGGGGTGCCATTGAACAACCGCCATACACACACACATACACACACACACACACACACATATATATATATATATATATGTCAAAGAAAATCTCAAAGCTATATAAAAGATATCTCAATATCAATGAAATTAAGATTGATAACATAGTATCAATAGAGGTAGGATTGATAACATAGTATCAATAGAATTAAGATTCCATAAATCAATAAATTAGAAATCCATAAGATCCCAAAGAAACGGAAGGCCTAGTTCAAGGAAGGAGCCCAAAGACTCATCAAGTCAATACGTGAGACCTAAGACTCAACCAGGTCAATATCGAAGGTGAGACGCGATCTTATGGCAGCTAGCATATAATGTAGAGCCGAAGGTACTACGATGGTCCGAAGACCGCGGGTCGCGACCCCGCTGTGATGATCCGAAGATCATCGACATAAAGGAATGAAGCGAAGTTCCTTAATATGATTTAGAGATCATCGATACAGTCAGATGAGCTAAAGTTTCTCTAGATGATCCGGAGATCATCGATGATAAAAAGTTGATCAAGTATAGTGTAAACTATGCATAGCTAGTAAATATAAGAATTGAGCTACATGTCCCATAACCACTTGCTCTACTCGAATATTTACGAACAAGTTGTATATTCCACTAGAAATACGAAACGGTCATTGCCACGGTGTTCAATCGAAGGAGTCCAAGAATTAACCATCGAAGAAAACGCAATGGTTCATAGTCCTTGTTTTTACTAAGGAATTTAATTAGATTTGTCATGCGAACGAGAAAAAGTTTATCAAATATACATACTAGTAAATTTGTAAATCAATTTATAAACTAACGAGAAAAAGTTCATCAAATATACATACTAGTAAATTTGTAAATCAATTTATAAACTAACTTCATATAATGAAGTCAGGTTAGAAACCAATTTGGAAAATAACATCATATAATGAAGCAGAGTTAGAAACAGTATAGTAAAAGATTGGCATCTACCTATAATTTAAAAACCCTTTTATATAATTTCGAAGTGGCAAATCTTGTGAAGTAGCGATCGAAATGCCCACCGAACTAATAATTCATGTTTTAATAACGCAAATTAAATCTCAAGAATATTTATTTTAAATTCGTTTATCACGAATAATGTAACGAAAAAGAATTTTGCTCGGTTCGAATCAGTCGCTAAACCGACCCAGACCGTTCGAAACGCCTGATTTTTTTGAGAACACGACAAATTAGAACGCAGACAGAAGGACATTTCATTGTTAATTACAACAATTCATCAGAATAAAAGAATATACAGAGTATAAATTAATATTACATTCGATAAATATCAGAGATGACAATACATTACATAGTAGCGGAAAATAATACAATACACAACTAGAAGTAATACGCGGATACAAAGCTTTCTGAGTATCGTTCCAGCTGTAAATCAGGATCCTATGAATATAAATCTGCAAAACCAAAACTACTAGCTGCCCGTGTCAAAATAAGGGCACCCAGAGTTTAGGTCAAAACAATAAACTCCAGGTCAGTTATGGGACTGGTGTGAGAACTAAAACAGTTATTAATCTTTATTTTTAAAGTTAGGTAAATCAAGGGACCACGCCGTATAACACGGAACGGGTTTCCTCCCAAGAATACCAGTGTATAAAACAAACAGCGCAATGCTAAATAGAGAAAAATGAAGCTATTATAAGACCCAGGTCCTATCACACAATGCAACGCAAGCCGGGGGATAGGGTTTTCCCTTATAATAGCCAAACATGCTTAGTACGTTTAAAACAAATCATTGGATACTATAATAAGTGTGTAGTGTATAAAACAACTTCAAATCATAAGTATCAATCATAGACGACATGGGTACCATATATCATGTCGCCATACTAGGCTCTACAATCAAAACCGCAAGTGTCACGTGTTTGGAAATTGGATTTCCATCTATGAACCGAGGCCAGAGATCGTCCTCTACCGATTCGAGACGCTCTAGCCCGTGTCTCAGGACCCAGACTCAGGTGGGCCTTGGATCGTCAGGGCCGGTCCACCGATGTGGATTATTATGCCTGAACACTGCGTTTCCCCACCCTATTGGGTGTCAATGAGCCAACGAATGACTCCATCGGACCCGGATCGTCCGATCAAACCGAGGCGCCTCGCAACAACAACATCCACATAAATCAAACTCGTCAGGGCATGTAAAACCACTATCGCCACGTCTAGCTAGAAAGAAACGCATGTCCTCCCTGAGGTCCGTCTCCCTTTTTTGGTTCACACCAGGGTGTGAGGCTCGCGAATCAACGCTACACAAAGCGATGCCACAAAGGCCGTGCTTTGATCATCAACCACAAGACTCTGCTTTTCAACAGAAGTCTTGATCATTTGCATCTTAGCATGCCACACCGGCAAACCACTCTATGCAACCGATATCAGCCACACAGAATGAAATCCAATGTCAGACACACAGTCCATTTACAAGTCCGTTTTGGGTCTGAACGAACCCGGAGGCACCTAGTACCCCACATATCCATCGATCTCCAAGTACGTCTGGACGATCACCAACTATTTCCAGCTTCTTGGGTGTACAGCCCAATCAAGATCATCAGTAATCACCAAAACGACGTGAAGACATCCGGTCTTCAACCATCGTCTTCATCTTCGACTAATCGTCGAATCAGTTATTCAGAATGGGATAAACCCGGTTTTTCCGAATAACTCGCGTATATTTTAAGTAAGTGTTACACAAACACATCATAAGCCTCATTCCAATTCATCAGTCACTAACCGTAAATTAATCAAGAGAATAATTCCCCAAATATTAACCCGAAGGCCGAAACCAACATCAGATCAATACCCAGGAAGTCATTCTGCTTAGCTAACCTACAGTTAGTTTCTAAATTTCACATTTTTAGGGAAAGGTTCCCATTAATTTTATCAAAGATAAATTCTTTAAATTTATTCTTTAATCTTCCTTTGAATATCACTTCAAACTAGTCGGGATTAACGAACCTTACCGAAGTAATCGTTTGTTTTAATTTCCTAATCCCAACCTATTCATCCCATAAAGTAAAGCTGGTCTTACTTCATATCTAACACCACGGTGCTATCGGTAAATTCAATTACCATTTCACGTTCAAATCTAATTAAAGATTTAACTACCGTCTGGAGTAAAACTGGTGATACTCCATTCTCGATCTTTTCAATCTAATTAAAGATTCATTAAAACTCCACTTAGTTTTAATCTTTGACTGGGTTAAAGAATTAATGTCATTTAAACACGGTTCACGATAAACCCAAAATCACATTCCATTTCAATCAGTCCCTAACCGTAAATTAGCAAGTGAGCAATTCCCTAAGTATTAACCCCGAAGGCCGAAACCAACATCAGATCAATACCCCAGAAATCATTCAACTTAACTAATCTCCAGTTAGTTTCTGATTTTCTTAACTCCTTTGGGTCTAGGAACAATGTTATTGGAGATACCGTTCACGACAACCCAAAATCACATTCCATTAATTATCGGGTTAAAGAACAAGTGTTATTTAAAACACTGTTCACCATAAACCCAAAAATCAATACCAATTCAATTCCAATTAAATATTATTTAATTGGTACACTTCATTAAATCTAAATAAAAAGATTTAATCTTTTTCTCAACTGGGCTTAAGAACAATGTTAATGAAGACACCATTCACGACAAACCTAAATCACATTTGATATTAAATACAAGGCTCTGAACAGAAATTATATCGGCTTATATTCAATATCAAACTCTACGACTAACAAATATCGCATTGGAAACAACGATATAAATATATCTTTCAAATTCCCATAACAATATCTGTATCATCACGAAATCCAACATCGAAATATTCCGAAGACAATTTCGATTCAAATCCATTACAATTCAATTATTGGAAATTCTGGTTATTTTCAAAACCATTTCAAATCCAATTTATTTATTTTAAAAATAAATAAATTATTATCCTAGTTCAAAACTAGTTCATTTCGATAATAATCTATTTTTATCTTTTCAAATATGGAGTTTTTCATCCCAATTCTTCCCAAATCATTTCTTATGATTTTACACAAATTATTACTATTTTTAATAATTTTATCAAGGCCCGAACAGTCGATTTCCACCAACGGCCATCGAACTGCACTTACAGCGACCTTTTCCAAATTTGATTTGGACATAATTCCAAATCCAACCGTTAGATTTCTAATTTCTAATATTCGTTAGAAAGCTCTTTCAATACGAATCCAACGGTTCCGGTTTTCGGAGAATCCGACGGTCGGATCTCCCACAATGTCCATTTGAAGTCAATGGTCGAAATTCGCGAACTGCCGCGGCGCGACGCGTTCTATTCAGGCCATTATATTATATATATATAAATATATATATATATATATATATATATATAATATACTTCGTCGATTTCCTTATAAAACGTATTTTATAAATCGTTTTAAGTTCGTTTCAAATTGATTTCAATTCAAATCGATTTTTAATTCAATCTCAATTCGTTTTCAATTCAATTTGAATTTCAAATTAATTCAATTTCAATTCGAATTCATTTCTATTCAATTTCAATTTGAATTCATTTCAAAACGATTTCAATTCTATTTCAATTTAATTCGAATTTTAATTCTACTCGAATTTCAAATCATTTAAGTTTATTTCGAATTTCAAATCAATTCAATTTAATTCGAATTTCCAATCATTTCAATTTAATTCGAATTTCAATTCACTTTAATATTCACTTCAATTTGAGTAAAATCGATATAAATATCGTTCACGTCAAAATGGCGTTAATCTATCAACATGGCTTCATATATTTCTATTTTCAAATATTCTATTTCAAATATTCTATTTCAAATATTTCTTTTTTTCAAATATTTCTATTTCAAATATTTCTTTTTCAAATATTTCTATTTCAAATATTTCTTTTTCAAATATTTCTATTTCAAAACTGGAATGAGGCCCTATCAATTACCGTATAATGTTAATTATATGGATTTTTCTACAACACATGTATAAAATAACAACGATAAATAATCAACCACTATCCAGAGTGCACTACAAAACTGCATAAGCATTACATATAAATGATTAACGCTTACACAGTCTGTCGACCAATCGATCAACATACAGCTAAATAATTGGGATTAGTGTACGCAAAATATCATCCCAATACCCGTGTGGGGTTTCAAACAATCAAACACAGATTTTATTTGTGCAGTTGGGCGATGTGTAAAATTTATCGTCCCAATCAATATCAGTCAAATGTGCATATATAAACAAATCCTTCGATTTGTTTATATTTATTTCATTTTAAATACACGTTAAAAATTCTATTTTCAACTGTAAAATATTTTTAACTATATAAATATTTTATTTCATTTCACATCACACAATCAACTACACATCAAAATCAAACAAACAAGCATACAAGCCGTCCATGGTCCGTGGACGACGGGTGTCGGGTGCTACTAAACACCGTCTGCATCCTAGTATATATTTCAACTAGAAAAATAAATAAAAGGTGAGGAGTTCTCACAGAGGGTTCCACTCCGCCGTGCTTTGCTTTTGAACTGCTGAACCGTCTGGATCCGTTTGAAATTTTACTGCAGTCCTTTTCACGCTGTTCAAATATAATTCAATAAATAAAAATCATATTTTTATTTCTACTTCATATATTTTTACAACGCTCATTTCAATATAAAAATTATATTTTTATTTTCTTCTTCTTATACAAAGATCGGATTTTTATATCATCACTATAGAAATCACTTTTTTATTTCAACATATATATAATAAAAATCAGATTTTTATTTCGCTACGTATATAAAGATAATATTTTTATATCTCTACATGAATAAAAATCATATCTTTATTGTTTCTACAATATAAAAATTATATCTTTATTGTTTCTACAATATAAAAATTATATCTTTATTACTTCTACAATATAAAAATTATATCTTTATTGTTTCTACAATATAAAAATTATATCTTTATTCTTGCCATTCATATATAATTTCAGATTTTATAAACGATATAAAACAATGTTATATTTTTATTTTTAAAAACAATTCTGTAGTAAGTAAAATAAAATAAATAAAAACTACCTCTCACCACGTTCAGTGAAACGTTACCATCCCTTTTGTCTTCCTCGTTTACTTCAGCGCTCAGCCGAACCCGATGTCTGGTGCTAGGGTTGGAGTCTGCGCTCGCTATATTCGCCGTGGAGTTGATCTGACCTTGCCGCGAGCTCGAACGCCGGACGAAGGAGGAGTTCGCCTCCTGACGTCGGCGATTTGGAGGCGAAGGGGGTTCGGGTTCGAACTGGTTTGCGGTGAAGTGAAGAAAGAAGAGGCGACGGGGGTGGTTGGGCTGACGCGAGGTCGACGGTGGAGATAGGGATGGAATCGGGGTGGAGGAGGGTGAGCGTCGGGGAAGGAGGCTCGATGGCTGAATGGGGAGGAGCAGGATCGGGGGGGGGGGGGGGTTTATTTATTTATTTATTTTTGTTTTCTTTTTATTTCCACCGTTGACTTGAAATAGGAGAAAAGGGGGGCTTATAGGAATATATATATATATATATATATATATATATATATTAATTAATCCAAAAAGTTGCTTTTTAAAACGAACTCCAAACCGCACCCAACGACTGTCGCCTATGGCTAATTACCCCTATTCCGAACACAATGGGATATGTTTCGTAGGCCAATCCCATCGTTTCGATCAGTATTCGCTAAAATCAAAATATAAATCTTTATATATTCAATTTAAACTCACATTTCGATTACCGGGGCCACATACGGACTCTAAAAATTCCAGAAAAAATACTTCTAGCTTCGTATCGCCGATACGGTCCTAACAAAACTAGTTTCGTCAAATACTGAGGCCGTTTGAAAAATGGCCATTTTCCAGTCGATTAAAATCAACTGAAACTGGTCAAACGCATTTTCCTTTGCCACGCTCACATATTGAATTCAAAATTACGAAAATTGAAACCTAGCAATAATTTGACATCGCCGATCCAACAAAAGTGGTTTCGTCGAAATCTGAGGTCGTTTGCAAAATGGCAATTTTTAAGGGCCGCGATTCCATAGCGATTATTCTGAATTTTCAACTGGACATATCTTTTGATTCCCGCTATGAAATTTTGATTTTCGGATTCATTGGAAAGATATTCTCCATTAGATTCTATTATTTTTGGTTTCGCTAAATTCCGGTTTATCTTGCACCCGGTACATTCATTTGAAGTTTGAAATCGAATTTTCGAACTACCGCGCGATTTTCAATTCTTTTATAATTTAAAATAAATATTTATATTCTAACGATGAACTATATAAATATATACGCTCGAATTCTATTCAAAATAAATTTCTCGTCGATATTATTTAAAATAATTCATTTTAAATATTCAAAATTCACTAAAATTGTCAAAATAAAAAATTTAAATTGGCTCGGATTTCCGGGTTATTACAATCTCCTCCACTTAAAACTTTTCGTTCACGAAAAGGAACGAAGCCGAAAGTTGTTTTATTAATCAACTCAACTTTCATTATTTTCATTACGGCTTAAGTTCTTCAACTTTTCAAAAAAATTCAAAAATTTGGCTAACACCCTAAATTTACGAAAAATTTCGCCATGACCTCCCCTGCACCGGGAGCACCGGGAAAATCCCGAAATTTCCATACAGGCCCTCTGATCTCAAAAAGAAAAAGAAAAATCCAAGAGGCTAGCCAATCGGCTCATAAAATCATCATCACCCAAACAAAACAGTAAATTATGGTAAACATGTACCTATTTGTCGGGCAAACAATTTTATTCTTCTGCTCTAGCCTCCTTGCTATGACCTGTTCAATGTAAGTACATGTACATGCATGCAAATGCGATAAATTCTCAATACAATTCACTATTTGATTCAATTTGGTTATAATTTCTACATTTTAATTAATCAAACAATAATCAAACGACACAACCATCAATCAATTAGTTGATTATCAATTCAAACTCATAACCTTGATATATAGTCAAAAATCACGTTTTTGATGCCAAATCACAACAATAGGCCCTATCTAATTTTTGTTCTCACACCAGTTAATTGGAAATATATAAACATCACACCTTCGAAACTCGAACACAAACTGCTGATGCTACGTAGTCATCAACAAAATCATCTCCGGGCGACTAGAGTGTGACTTTATATCTATCCAGTGTATTAAAGTTTCGAATACACGTGGATCAGACGTATATGCAAAATCTATATATATTGGATTGTCCACATCAATATAAATAATCAAATACGAATAATTGATTTAAATTTTCAAAACAAAATTTGTTTTCACTTTAAAAATATACTCTTCACACTCGTTCTAGGATACTACCGATCCCATCTCTAACGAGCCATTCCCATTGGATATTACTAATCCAATATCTGATGAATTATTTCGTATGGTTCTAATGTGTCTTGTTCTCAGAGCTTTGTAAACCAAAGCTCTGATACCAACTGTAACGAAAAAGAATTTCGCTCGGTCCGAATCAGTCGCTAAACCGACCCAGACCGTTAGAAACGCCTGATTGTTTTGAGAACACGACAAATTAGAACGCAGACAGAAGGACATTTCATTGTTAATTACAACAATTCATCAGAATACAAGAATATACAAAGTATAAATGAATATTACATTCGATAAATATCAGAGATTACAATACATTACATAGCTGCGGAAAATAATACAATACACAATTAGAAGTAATACGCGGATACAAAGCTTTTCGAGTATCGTTCCAGCTGTAAATCAGGATCCTGTGAATATAAATCTGCAAAACCAAAATTACTAGCTGCCCTTGTCAAAATAAGGGCACCCAGAGTTTAGGTCAAAACAATAAACACCAGGTCAGTCATAGGACTGGTGTGAGAACTAAAACAGTTATTAATCTTTATTTTTAAAGTTGGGTAAATCAAGGGACCAAGCCGTATAACACGGAACGGGTTTCCTCCCAAGAATACCAATGTATAAAACAAACAGCGCAATGCTAAATAGAGAAAAATGAAGCTATTATAAGACCCAGGTCCTATCACACAATGCAACGCAAGCCGGGGGATAGGATTTTCCCTTATAATAGCCAAACATGCTTAGTACGTTTAAAACAAATCATTGGATACTATAATAAGTGCATAGTGTATAAAACAACTTCAAATCATAAGTATCAATCATAGACGACATGGGTACCATATATCATGTCTCCATACAAGGCTCTACAATCAAAACCGCAAGTGTCACGTATTTGGAAATTGGATTTCCATCTATGAACCGAGGCCAGGGATCGTCCTCTACCGATTCGAGACGCTCTAGCCCATGTCTCAGGACCCAGACTCAGGTAGGCCTTGGATCGTCAGGGTCGGTCCACCGATGTGGATTATTATGCCTGAACACTGCGTTTCCCCACCCTATGGGGTGTCAATGAGCCAACGAATGACTCCATCGGACCCGGATCTTCCGATCAAACCGAGGTGCCTCGCAATAACAACATCCACATAAGTCAAACTCGTTAGGGCGTGTAAAACCACCGACGCCACTTCTAGCTAGAAAGAAACGCATGTCCTCCGTGAGGTTCGTCTCCCGTTTTTTGGTTCACACCGGGGTGTGAGGCTCGCGAATCAACGCTACACAAAGCGATGCCACAAAGGTCGTGCTTTGATCATCAACCACAAGACTCTGCTTTTCAACAGAAGTCTTGATCATTTGCATCTTAGCATGCCACACCGGCAAACCACTCTATGCAACCGATATCAGCCACACAGAATGAAATCCAATGTCAGACACATAGTCCATTTACAAGTTCGTTCTGGGTCTGAACGAAACCGGAGGCACCTAGTACCCCGCATATCCATCGATCTCCAAGTACGTCTAGACGATCACCAACTATTTCCATCTTCTTGGGTGTACAGCCCAATCAAGATCATCAGTAATCACCCAAATGACGTGAAGACTTCCGGTCTTCAACCATCGTCTTCATCTTCGACTAATCGTCGAATCAGTTATTCAAGATGGGATAAACCCGGTCTTTCCGAATAACTCGCGTATATTTTAAGTAAGTGTTACACAAACACAACATACGCCTCATTCCAATTCATCAGTCACTAACCGTAAATTAATCAAGAGAATAATTCCCTAAATATTAACCCCGAAAGCCGAAACCAACATCAGATCAATACCCAGGAAGCCATTCTGCTTAGCTAACCTACAATTAGTTTCTAAATTTCACATTCTTTGGGAAAGGTTCCCATTAATTTTATCAAAGATAAGTTCTTTAAATTTATTCATTAATCTTCCTTTGAATATCACTTCAAACTAGTCGGGATTAACGAACCTTACTGAAGTAATCGTTTGTTTTAATTTCCCAATCCCAACCTATTCATCCCATGAAGTAAACCTGGTCTTACTTCATATCTAACAACACGGTGTTATCGGTAAATTCAATTACCATTTCACGTTCAAATCTAATTAAAGATTTAGCTACCGTCTGGAGTAAAACTGGTGATACTCCATTCTCGATCTTTTCAATCTAATTAAAGATTCATTAAAACTCCACTTAGTTTTAATCTTTGACTGGGTTAAAGAATCAATGTCATTTAAAACACGGTTCACGATAAACCGAAAATTACATTCCATTTCAATCAGTCCCTAACCGTAAATTAGCAAGTGAGCAATTCCCTAAGTATTAACCCTGAAGGCCGAAACCAACATCAGATCAATACCCCAGAAATCATTCAACTTAACTAATCTCCAGTTAGTTTCTGATTTTCTTAACTCCTTTGGGTCTAAGAACATTGTTATTGGAGATACCGTTCACGACAACCCAAAATCACATTCCATTAATTATCGGGTTAAATAATAAGTGTTATTTAAAACACTGTTCACGATAAACCCAAAAATCATTACCAATTCAATTCCAATTAAATATTATTTAATTGGTACACTTCATTAAATCTAAATAAAAAGATTTAATCTTTTTCTCAACTGGGCTTAAGAACAATGTTAATGAAGACACCATTCACGACAAACCCAAATCACATTTGATATTAAATACAAGGCTCTGAACAGAAATTATATCGGCTTATATTCAATATCAAACTCTACAACTAACAAATATCGCATTGGAAATAACGATATAAATATATCTTTCAAATTCCCATAACAATAACTGTATCATCACGAAATCCAACATCGAAATATTCCGAAGACAATTTCGATTCAAATTCATTCCAATTCAATTATTGGAAATTCTGGTTATTTTCAAAACCATTTCAAATCCAATTTATTTATTTTAAAAATAAATAAATTTTTATTCTAGTTCAAAACTAGTTCATTTCGATAAAAATCTATTTTTATCTTTTCAAATATGGAGTTTTTCATCCCAATTCTTCCCAACTCATTTCTTATGATTTTACACAAATTATTACTATTTTTAATAATTTTATCAAGGCCCGTACAGTCGATTTCCATCAACGGCCATCGAACTGCACTTACAACGACCTTTTCCAAATTTGATTTGGACATAATTCCAAATCCAACCGTTAGATTTCTAATTTCTAATATTCGTTAGAAAGCTCTTTCGAAACGAACCCAATGGTTCCGGTTTTAGGAGAATCCGACGGTCGGATCTCCCGCAATGTCCATTCGAAGTCAATGTTCGAAATTCGCGAACTGCCGCGGCACGGCGCGTTCTATTCAGGCCATTATATAATATATATAATATATACTTCATTGATTTCCTTATAAAACGTATTTTATAAATCGTTTTAAATTCGTTTCAAATTGATTTCAATTCAAATCGATTTTTAATTCAATCTCAATTCGTTTTCAATTCAATTTGAATTTCAAATTAATTCAATTTCAATTCGAGTTCATTTCTATTCAATTTCAATTCGAATTCAATTCTATTCAATTTCAATTTGAATTCATTTCAAAACGATTTCAATTCTATTTCAATTTAATTCGAATTTTAATTCTACTCGAATTTCAAATCATTTCAGTTTATTTCGAATTTCAAATCAATTCAATTTAATTCGAATTTCCATTCGTTTCAATTTAATTCGAATTTCAATTCACTTTAATATTCACTTCAATTTGAATAAAATCGATATAAATATCGTTCACGTCAAAATGGCGTCAATCTATCAACACGGCTTCATATATTTCTATTTTCAAATATTCTATTTCAAATATTTCTTTTTTTCAAATGTTTCTATTTCAAATATTTCTTTTTCAACTATTTCTTTTTCAAATATTTCTATTTCAAATATTTCTTTTTCAAATATTTCTATTTCAAAACTAGAATGAGGCCCAATCAATTACCATATAATGTTAATTATATGGATTTTTCTACAACACATGTATAAAATAACAACGATAAATAATCAACCACCATCCAGAGTGCACCAAACAACTGCATAAGCATTAAATATAAATGATTAACGCTTACACAGTCTGTCGACCAATCGATCGACATACAGCTAAATAATTGGGATTAGTGTACACCAAATATCACCCCAATACCCGTGTGGGATTTCAAACAATCAAACACAGATTTTATTTATGCAGTTGGGCGATGTGTAAAATTTATCGTCCCAATCAATATCAGTCAAATGTGCGTATATAAACAAATCCTTCGATTTGTTTATATTTATTTCATTTTAAATACACGTTAAAAATTCTATTTTCAACTATAAAATATTTTTAACTATATAAATATTTTATTTCATTTCACATCACATCACACAATCAACTACACATCAAAATCAAACAAACAAGCATACAAGCCGTCCATGGTCTGTGGACGACGGGTGTCGGGTGCTACTAAACACCGTCTGCATCCTAGTATATATTTCAACTAGAAAAATAAATAAAAGGTGAGGAGTTCTCACAGAGGGTTCCACTCCGCCGTGCTTTGCTTTTGAACCGTCTGGATCCGTTTGAAATTCTACTGCAGTCCTTTTCACGCTGTTCAAATATAATTCAATAAATAAAAATCATATTTTTATTTCTACTTTATATATTTTTACAACGCTCATTTCAATATAAAAATTATATTTTTATTTTCTTCTTCTTATATAAAGATCGGATTTTTATATCATCACTATAGAAGTCACTTTTTTATTTCAACATATATATAATAAAAATCAGATTTTTATTTCGCTACGCATATAAAGATAATATTTTTATATCTCTACATGAATAAAACTCATATCTTTATTGTTTCTACAATATAAAAATTATATCTTTATTGTTTCTACAATATAAAAATTATATCTTTATTGTTTCTACAATATAAAAATCATATCTTTATTGTTTCTACAATATAAAAATTATATCTTTATTGTTTCTACAATATAAAAATTATATCTTTATTATTGCCATTCATATATAATTTCAAATTTTATAAACAATATAAAACAATGTTATATTTTTATTTTTAAAAACAATTCTATAGTAAGTAAAATAAAATAAATAAAAACTACCACTCACCACTTTCAGTGAAACGTTACCATCCCTTTTGTTTTCCTCGTTTACTTCAGCGCTTAGCCGAACAAGTTGTCTGATGCTAGGGTTGGAGTCTGCGCTCGCTATAATCGCCGTGGAGTTGACCTGACCTTGCCGCGAGCTCGAACGCCGGAGGAAGGAGGAGTTCGCCTCCTGACGTCGGCGATTTGGGGGCCAAGGGGGTTCGGGTTCGAACTGATTTGCGGTGAAGTGAAGAAAGAAGAGGCGACGGGGAGGGTTGGGCTGACGCGAGGTCGACGGTGGAGATAGGGATGGAATCGGGGTGGTGGAGGGTGAGCGTCGGGGAAGGAGGCGCGATGGCTGAACGGGGAGGAGCGGGATCGGGGGGGGTTAATTTATTTATTTTTGTTTTCTTTTTATTTCCACCGTTGACTTGAAATAGGAGAAAAGGGGGGGCTTATAGGAATATATATATATATATATATATATATATAAATTAATTAATCCAAAAAGTTGCTTTTTAAAACGAACTTCAAACCGCACCCAACGACTGTCGCCTATGGCTAATTACCCCTATTCCGAACACAATGGGATATGTTTCGTAGGCCAATCCCATCGTTTCGATCAGTATTCGCTAAAATTAAAATATAAATCTTTATATATTCAATTTAAACTCACATTTCGATTTACCTGGGCCACATACGGACTCTAAAAATTCCAGAAAAATTATTTCTAGCTTCGTATCGCCGATATGGTCCTAACAAAACTAGTTTCGTCAAATTCTGAGACCTTTTGAAAAATGGCCATTTTCCAGTCGATTAAAATCAACTGAAACTGGTCAAACGCGTTTTCCTTTGCCACGCTCACATATTGAATTCAAAAATTACGAAAATTGAAACCTAGCAATAATTTGACATCGTGGATCCAACAAAAGTGGTTTCGTCGAAATCCGAGGTCGTTTGCAAAATGGCCATTTTTAAGGGCCAGGATTCCATAGCGATTATTCTGAATTTTCAACTGGACATATCTTTTGATTCCCGCTATGAAATTTTGATTTCTCGGATTCATTGGAAAGATATTCTCCATTAGAATCTATTATTTTTGGTTTCGCTGAATTCCGGTTTATCTTGCACCCGGTACATTCATTTGAAGTTTGATATCGAATTTTCGAACTACCGCGTCATTTTCAATTCCTTTTATAATTTAAAATAAATATTTATATTCTAACAACGAACTATATAAATATATACGCTCGAATTCTATTCAAAATAAATTTCTCGTCGATATTATTTAAAATAATTCATTTTAAATATTCAAAATTCACTAAAATTGTCAAAATAAATTTTTTAAATTGGCTCGGATTTCCGGGTTATTACAAATAAATCGAAATTCCATGAAATCAAAACGCAGAAATCTTTGAATCAAAGAAACTGAAAAGTCACAAAAAAGCGAAATGGGCCAAAACTTGGCTGGGAGAAAGCCTGAAACTACCGAAACTGTTGATTGTGATCTCCACCGGTCAACAGCAGGAAAACAGGAATCAAACTCTGAAATAAATATTCAGACATCTGAATTGGGTTTGTAGAGACTTATGTCTGTTTGAGATTCAGACGTCTGAATTGGAAAATCAGATTTCTGAATTGCAATTCAGACTTCTGAATTGTGCTCTTTTTGTTTTTATAATTATGTGTAGCAGGTCAGACGTCTGAATCTGGGCCTAAGCATTATTTTGCCTAGGTAATGAAGATTATGAAGGTGCAAATGATCATGGACGAGCCTAGACTAATGGTGATGGCTTATGATAATTTCCAAGTGTCAGTAAGGCCACGAATGCTCATCGAATCCACTCACAAACTCCAAACTCAATTTCCATTAACAATTTACACATTGAATTCGTATAATCGAATTCAAAACTCATGAATATACATTCGAACAGAAACAATCTAAACAAACAATTTACACACAACTCATTCATAGCCATACACACACTTTACAAGCCTAAAGTTGGAGGCTTAGATGTGAGTTATAAAAGAACTCGCCTTTGCTTGCTAAAAGCAATAAATCGATTCAAAGCTTTGTTAAATCAACCTCTGCTCCAATATAGCTTGCTAATCTCCAACCTAAACAAGAATTCACTAATTTCCTAGAAGTTAGGTCGTAGGAAATTTCAGAAATGGGAGAGAAAGCAAGTAGGAGAAGATGGAGAAGATGAAGAGGTGGCTTACCCAAGCTTCTATGCTTGATTTCCTCTTGAATCGAGCATCTAATTGCAAAACCTAGCTTAGGAAATTTAATTTCCTATTCCTTTCCCCATTTTCTATTTTCTTTATTAGTTGAAGTGAATGCCGGAGAAAGGGGCTGATGGAGCTCTTAAGGGAAGTGGCTAGGTTGGCTAACCCAAGACCAAACCAAGGTCCTAATTTTCACAAAACTCGAATATATCAATGTATATAGTTTTCGATCATTTAAACGGCATTTTGAACCCAATGGACGTGGTTTCGAGTCCAAATTCATTCTTATGCAAAATGTGACTTTTTGGACACACACTCAATTAACGATTAACGATGTTATATTTAAATAAATTATCATTAAATATGCAGGATGTTACATCTGCTTTGATGGGTTCATGGGTTCACTGTCTCTAACCTGAGAAATTGACTGTTTTAGTTAAAATATTTTGTAATTTATACACTATCGTTTAACGTAGGGATTTGGTGTGCGTGATACAAAGCATATGCAAGACTTTGAATCACGCATTCAAGGTTGTGCACTAAAGGTGGATGGTTAAATAATTTGATGTTTTAACTTCAATTCATTGCAATGTCCTTTTAAATTTGAAGTATTGCTTTGAAATTCGAATAAAGTACACATTTGAGCTTGATATTTAATTAGTTTTCCAATATTGAGAAAGTATTCACACAGTTAGAAAGTGCTGCTGTTTTTTTAGGTTTTTGTGCGAAAACAAAATTTTATGTTGTAGATAGGCAATTACAATAAACATAAAACGATTGTGGGGAATTATTTTGAGTGTGCAGAATTTGCAATTATGGGATTTTGTGATACTATGTTGCATAATGGTAGGGAACCAAGAAGGAACTTAAATTGATAGTGGATTCATTATTATTACATTATTACCTTTTGGGACATCGTTGAGTGGGGTAGCCTAGTGGCATTAGACTAGAAAATGAGCAAGTTTAGATGAAAATTTCATATGTTTCATTGCACCGGTATATGTGAAATCCAAAAGAGAATTCAAAGAAAACAATTAACATAGGCTTTGTGGTAAAAATGTGAACTTGAAGGTAATGACTCAATGGAAGGTAACGAGAGCTTTTAATAATTTGAAGAGTCCCAATATAATAGCATTGTGCATATGCCTCTGTTTATGTTAAGACAATGATTTACGACTCAATCATTTAATAATTTGGACGTTCTTGTTTTTTGTAGTATCCATTTTGGTTGGTTCAAAAAAAAAGGATGAACACAGGCTTTTTTAACCATGCAACAGAAATAATATTACTACATCAAATGTGGATACTTAAGTTATAGAATATTTGAATTGCAATTTGATGGCTTGTTGATATTTCTTGAGTTTATTAAATCCACATGTTCAATAATGATATGAGCTAACCAATCTTCAAATCCACTAGGGAGCATTATTTAGAGCAAGTATTCAAATATGCTGGATTTCTTTTAACTATTCAAATGGTGCATGCTTATATGTCTGCATGTGGAGTGCTACTTTCTGTTGGTCACAGTCACTGCAAATATCACCCGAGGTCTCCTCCGAGATATCGTTTTGGGCTTCTTCCGAAACGAAATAGAAAATATCACTTTAAATCTACATTCAAATATATCGCCAGGATATTGCAGTATCGAACTATATATCGACCGAGGCGAAATACTGGAATATCGTCCAAGATCTTAGTTTCTTTGGTTAAAATTTAAATATGTGTCTGAACTAGAACAATAATTAAAAAACTCAAATCTAGCCATGATAATCTTTTGTTATTTTACATTTAGCATGTTAAATGACCATATTATATTTTCATATATGTTCTACAATGCTTATGATTTTCATATTTGTTCTTTACATACACGTTACCTTTGAAATTATGTATTTTATGGTCTATTTATGCGGGTTTTTTAATGTTTTGTATCCTTTCAATGTTTTATGTCTAACAATATTTCTGTTTTAAGCATATTACAATTTAACGTATGAATGATCTATCGCAAAATAAGAATAATAAAGTTATTTTGCAATTTAGGTTTGAGTTACTATGTTTTTAATAACTTTCATAAAAATCATTTTGTAAAAATATCATTTTTAACATATCATATACCCCGAGATTGTTCCAATTTGAACTTTCAGGTCCGAGATGGAAATGGGAGACGAACTACTGAGTTAGACTCATCTAGTCTGAGATCTCCCCCAATATGAGATCAAGTCTATAAAATTCTCGAAAAGAAACACGACCGATTTCCGAGATTCAAAACCTTCATCATAGTTGTAAATAGTTGGTATATGTTTATGACTAAACCAATTTAGAATGTATGCTGGTTCCACTTAAATGGGTTTTAATTATTGTACGTCTGGAATGTAATATAAAAAATGAAAAAAAATTCAAATTAATCATAGGCATGAAAAACAAAAATAAAATTGAATATAAATTACATGGAATAATCAATGGTCGTATAGTGTAAAAATTAATACAGTCCAGGAAGTTCTGGCCAAATAGTTAACTAGATTGGTTTAAACTCCATATTCCACGAACGGTGGAGTATGATTCTAGATTTAGAACTTAGTTGAGCAATTAGGTGAATAATTGAGATGGAAATTTACTAATGAATGCACGTTGAATTTTATTTCTTTCTCAACAGTGAAAAAGGGTAATGGAAACTTTTTGTTGTTCAGTAAATTTCAAGTGCTTTTATATTTGTTGTATTTGGACAAAGTTATCGGCTCTTGACAAGAGCGTCTTTGGTAAAAACCTAAACTATTCAAAACTACATGTAGATGACTTATTTCTGGTGTAGCATCTGACTTATATTTGTAGAGATGCTCGGTCTGGTTCGACGAGTCATTCATGGCCTGTAATACGAAGGATGATATTTGATTCTCCTATATTGTGATTTTTAGTGCTGCAGGGAACATCTTCAATCAAACAGAACTTTATTAGCAAACTTTATTGTTCTAATGTAGATCATCAACAAATAGTGAAATTTTATAGGTCGCGATCTCGGTTTCTTGGAAAAACAAGAAAACAACAAAAACATCAAATTGTTATGGAAACTGTTGAAATAACTGGAATTTTTCAAGTCATTTAGTGCCAAACAACTAAGAGCCTTTGAATTAAGTTTCTTGCGTATTTTTTAAGGTCTGCATCATTTGATTGTTTAACTTTGGTCATGCTAGCATAGCCCTACTGTTATATATCAACCTTCTTTTCAAAGGTGGTCCAACATGTTCAAACCTATCCTACACGAGTAATGGAAGTTCCAAGTAAAGAATTTTGTTGTTTCAGCCTCTGCTTTCATTTAGAAGGAGCGGTCTTGATTCATTTGGTATTATTTATAAAATAATAAATTTAGGTTTAAGTAGGATACGTCTTGGTTTTACATGTATTTAGTTTTTTGAGTTCAAACTATAAATTTCAAAAGCAATTTGTTTTCCAGCTATATGGTTTTAAGTCGAGAGAAATGACAAAATTGGATGTAGAGTGGCTAGGTTAATTGTTGGCAATTGCTTTGGGTACTAGTGTTGGGTTGGGTTATATTCAATTCAACATGTTCCTTATTCTACAATAAAGAGCATAACATTTCATCACTTTTTGTATGTTTGACATCCATGTTGGTTTATTCTATCCACATTAATTCGCTGGTAGCCATTTTTCTTTTGGAGTGCTTCATCCACCTGTCTGTATTCTAATCTAGTTTATATGTTGCTCCTCCCATGATTTGAATATTCGTCAATGATTCTTACTGGAAATGCCACTATGACACTATCACAGGTAAAAGTAATCCGTAAAAACTAACTTGTAAGGGAATGGTTTCTAATGGATCTTATATAACTTGATATAACGCATATTTTAAGATATAGGGCGTATTAGATACGTATTTGGAACTTTGAAAGCATTTTTTTAAATGTAGGGCATAATATATACAAATTGATGTGTAATTTTTGTGTTTTTTTTTGTATTTTGCGTTTTAAAATAGGCAAGTATTTTGATATATCATGTTCTTTACATTAATATCCCGTATTTTTTTTATAACGTGGGGGTTAGAATTAATTCCTGCTCACTTACTTTTATCTATGTCGGGAGGAAAAAAAATGTTATGTTTGAGAATCAAGGATCTTACGGCAAAACAAACACTAGAGAGGGGTGAATAGTTTTTTAAAGAATTTATAGAAAACTTAATAAATTATCGATTGCTCGAACTATTATATGAATCACAGAATGAATATTATAACAGAAATGATCACAGATACAGACATAAACAAAAGTAAAGTGTAGAAAAGAAAAGAACACACTAGATTTTATACTGGTTCGGATTGCTCCTACATCCAGTCCCGCACAATGCTGAATTGTGCAGAGTTTTATTAATATCAATATCCAATTACAACACCCTTGATTTCACGGCTACAAGGTTAACACCCCTCCTTCCCTTGGTTACGCGGGCTACAAGAAACACACCCCTGCCTTTCCTTGATTTCATGGCTACAAGGAACATGCCCACACTTTAACACATTCTTTCTTATTATTATAGTTGCATTAGAACTCTTGAGTAGCACTTCAAAATAGAGAGTATTTGATAGAGAATGAAAATAGAAGTAAAATGACATATTTTTTCTTGAAATCAGTGGAGTATAAGTGTACAAACTTGAAAGTTTGAAAATAATAATGGTGGTATGTTAAGGGAGGAAGAAGATGATAATAATTTATGAAAAAATTCGAATTTATGGCCTTTTTATAGTCTTCCAAAGGTGTACCCCTTTCTGAAACGTTTCCAAAATGAAAAGACACGACTTTTTTATTTTAGAAAAATGTTACTGTTATATGTCGACATGCATGTTTGTTTATGTTGACATACACCTTGTATATTTAAATTTAAATTGTTTTTTAAAGTATTTAAACTGATATATGTTTTTTTGGAAATTCCTAAAATAAAACTAGTTAAAATATTAATTTTTCAAGTATAAAAACATAATAAAATATTATGTAAACATATATTAAAAATTATATATAAGTGATATAAAAACTATATAATATAATTATAAACACACACATATATATTGGAATTTATAAAGATATATATATATATATATAAACTATATAGAAATAAGAAACTTATAAATTATGATATTTGTATTTGAAATCCTCGGATGAAAAAAAATCATTTTGAGAGGAGTTTAAATTCATTTGAAAATAGTTTAAAATCAAATTAAAAAGAGATAATTTGAAAACAAATTTTGGGTGCTATTCAAGGTTTTACATAATATCTAGACTCTATTACCTTGATAGTCTTGAACTCTTGATATCTTGATAATCACGAGTCTTGATTCTTCTTTGAAATATTGAACCTCTTAACTGTGCATTCTTCAATATCTATTACCTGCATATAAATCCTGCATATATATATATATATAGAGAGAGAGAGAGAGAGAGAGAGAGAAAGGTAGGTTCAAAGGCACCCCAAACAGTGGACCACCCCAATAGCCTTCCTCTTTTACGCCACATACTTTCCCTCTCTCTCTTTCACTCATTCTATTACATTTCACTGACTTAAACTAATATAAATGAAAGGTCGAAAATAAAGGGGCTATTGAGGTGCTCCATTTTTGTGGTATCATTTAATGCTCGCCACACACACACACACACGCGCGCGCACACACACACACGCGCGCGCGCACACACACACACGCGCGCGCGCACACACACACATATATATGTATATATGTCAAAGAAAATCTCAAAGCTATATAAAAGATATCTCAATATCAATGAAATTAAGATTGATAACATAGTATCAATAGAACTAAGATTCCGGAAATCAATAAATTAGAAATCCAGAAGATCCAAAAGAAATGGAAGGCCTAGTTCAAGGCGGGAGCCCGAAGACTAATCAAGTCAATATGGGAGTCCAAAGACTCAACCAGGTCAATATCGAAGGTGAGACGCGATCTCATGGCAGCTAGCATATAATGTTGAGCCGAAGCTCCTACGATGATTCGAAGACCGCGGGTCGCGACCCCGCTAAAATGGTCCGAAGATCATCGACATAAAGGAATGAACCGAAGTTCCTCAATATGATTTAGAGATCATCGATACAATCAAATGAGCCGAAGTTCCTTAAGATGACCCGGAGATCACCGATGATAAAAAGTTGATCAAGTATGGTGTAAACTACACCAAGCTAGTAAATATAAGAATCGAGCTACATGTCCCATAACCACTTGCTTTACTCGAATATTTAGGAACAAGTTGTATATTCCACTAGAAATACGAAACGATCATTGCCACGGTGTTCAATCAAAGGTGTCCAAGAATTGACCGTTGAAGCAAACTCAAGGGTACATAGTCCTTGTTTTTACTAAGGAATTTAACTTGATTTGTCATGCAAATGAGAAAAAGGTTTATCAAATATACATACTAGTAGATTTGTAAATCAATTTATAAACTAACTTCATATAATGAAGTCGGATTAGAAACCAATTTGGAAAATAACTTCATATAATGAAGTAGAGTTAGAAACAGTATAGTAAAAGGTTGGTATCTACCAATAATTTAAAAACCCTTTTATATAATTTCGAAGTGGCAAATCTTGTGAAAAAGCGATTGATTTAACCACCAGACTAAGAATTCACGTTTTAATAACGTAAATTAAATCTCAAGAATATGAATTATAAATTCGTTTATCATGAATAATCAAAACACGAAAATCTATGAATCAAAAAAACTAAAAAGTCAAAAAAAGGTGAAATGGGCCAAAACTTGGCCAAGAAAAGCTAGAAACAACCTAAACTATTGACCGTGATCTCCAGCGGTCAACAGCAGGAAAACAGGAATCAGACGTCTGAAAAAAATATTCAGACGTCTAAATTGGGTTTCGAGAGACTTATGTTGTTAACTGGCCTTTCCGGTTACCAAAATTACTCAAGACACGCTCGACTCAACTCATCGCGTGAAGACGGGGCCAAGGGCAAAGCTTAAGAAGTGCAGGAGGAAGACCGAAGAGAGATCGCACCAACGAGCCTTGACCACATCCCTCACCAAACATACTTCGCACCAAGCCATATGCGAAATTTCGTACCTGGTAGGTGCGAAATTCCACACCTACCAGGTGCGAAATTTCGCACCTGGCAGGTGCGAAATTTCGCACCAAGCAGGTGTGAAATCTCGCACCTAGTAGGTGCGAACCTAGCAAGTGCGAAATTTCGCACCTCTGTCCAGGTACGAATTTTCAATGGCCGACAGTTGGAGGTAAGAATTTCTTGTAGATGGTCCCCATTTCTATCTACTCGTACCTAACCCCTACCTAACCAACTTCCTATAAATACACCATGGCCTCACACTTCAAAAGGGTTGGATTCTTAAGCTTGGAAACCTCTATAGAGCTTCATTAATTGCATCTCCTCTTTAAGGAAGAAGAAGGACAAATTTGTCTTTTTCTTTATTTATTCAATATATGATGATTATGACATCATATTTCATGAGAAGTGAATGTAATGAGATATCAAGAGATAGTCTCAACCTTGTAATCTTCTAAGTGATCAATAAAATTCTAACGACTCTTCAAAGTGGACGTAGGCCCTCACTGAGGCCGAACCACTATAAATTCCTTGTGTTACTTACTTCTTATGTTCCGTTTAATGTTCTTGTCTATGCGAGCATATTTATAATTCCTAGTAATTGGGAATCTTTGGTGTTTACGACATTTTTTGCCATCAACATTTGGTGCTTTCATTGAGAGAACTCGGATATTGCGTCTTTCTCACATATTACCATCTCGACTTCGCCGGGCTTAAGGTTGCTTGCTTAACCTGCCGTCAAGTCCGCTTACGATGGTAAAAAAGTCAAAAAACGTAATGATCGACACTTCAGCCGCAGCCGATGCCGGTACATCTCAACAACCGCGACTGACGAACATTCCGGCCACTAATGAAAGTGAACCTCCAGTTGCGGACCCCAGAATGCCCGTGACCCAAGAGCAAGTCCGCGCGCTTAGTGAGAAGTATGAAAATATAGCTATCGAGCTTGACCAAGCGCTAAGGAATAACATCGACCTTATGCGGCAACTCCAGAAAAGTCAACGCGTCGTCGCTCGGCTACAAGTAGCTCGTAACAATGCTCGACCTCGACCACCAACATCGGAAACTTCCTCTTCCGAGTCTAGGGGCCCGCACCAAAGAAGGAAGTTTAGTCTCATCAACAACGTCGTCTTCCGAACAAACGCCCTCGACAATGACCATGGCAATGTGTATGCCAATGGCAACGGCGACCAGACCACGGTTACTTATAGTGAGGGTGCCTAATATCGGGACCATCCTCACTTAATCATCAATGAAGGACCCGCTCCTACTAACCAACCTCCTCCTCGACAAGACCTAACCGCCGCTCGTCGAGACAATGAACCTATTATTTTGACGGCCTATGCCTTTCCGGAACTGGATCCATGTGACCCTGCTCCGCATCATCACGCACACCAGGATCCCGTTATAGATGTCGAGGACATGGAAGAAGATGATCCAGACATCCACCCTAGAAGACGCCCTAGCGCCAGAACTCCAAAACCTCGCCAAAACCCATGGGTCCTGATGGCGGACCCCCATCCGACCTATCTTCCCGACATGGTCCGAAGGATCATGAGGGAGATGCGAGGGAACATGCATGATTCATGGGAAGCGCACATTAGGCGCAACCCTTTCACTTGAAGAGTCAATGAAGCTGAATGGTCGCGACGCTTCAACATGCCGCAGATGCCGCTCTATGACGGCACCACTTACCCTTGTGCTTTCTTGAACCGTTATGAATGGAAAATGGACTCGAGGAGAGGCGATGATCCTGTCAAGTGCAAATGCTTTCCAGTTTTCCTATCGGTGACTGCTCTATTGTGGTTCTCTCATCTTCTGCTTAACTCCATTAACAACTTTGGCCAATTGGCGACACAGTTAGTCAAGCAGTTAAGGATGCATATCTCGACTCTGAAGAATTCCCTCATCCTTTCCAACCTATACCAAGGGCCCATAGAGTCACTCAAAAGCTACCTTTCCAGATTCAACATCTCCCTCGCCGTTGTCGAGGATCCAGATCCGCGCACCGTACTCTTCCAGCTAGCTAAAGGCGTCCTTCTAACTTCTGAATTTGGAGCATGGATCGACCGAAAACAACCAAAGAGCCTCGATGCTTTCTATGAGAAAGCGGGGAAGTTCTTATGCCAAGAAGAAGCGAGACGGAACCGCATCTCCGAGACCAGTCGCCCCAATATCCCTCGAGCGGACACCACCAATAACCGTCCTAGGGGCCGAGAAGCGGGAGGACCCTCTAATTCGAACACGGGGGCATGACAACCCAAATAAAGACTTGGGGGAAAGGTTGCCGAAGCAACAATCAGGTCCAGGCAGAGCCGAGGAAGCCCGGCCCTTACCAAGCCTATGAGACATACACTCTGCTAAACGAAGATCCAAAAACTATCTACCAAGATACATGTAACACCTTGTCGTACAAGAAGCCCCGCGTCAGAGAATCAGCCGACGCCGAGAAGAACTCGGGGAGATATTGCCGATATCATGATATGTATGGCCACAATACGAATGAATGTCGCTAGCTAAGGGATGCAATTGAAAAGCTTATCTGAGAAAAGCAACTTGAACAATACATCCAAGAGCCCTTCCCCCCCAAAACAAACCCAAAACCTCTAGCGCCAACTCCTCAGACAGCCGCCAAGACATCCCCAGGACCATCTAACTCGAGACGGGAATCATGATCAACATTATATGTCGTGAGCCTGGCCCAACGCATGACAGCCTCAGAAAGATGGAGGAATATGTGGGCTCCATTAAGCATGCAACCTACGAGTCTAGCTCTGCTCCCGATGAGTCTGTTCCGGCCAAGCTCCAGAAAAACATGCGGGACGACATTATCTTCAATGGAAGGGAGTCCACGGGAATTGAAAATCCCGACCACCAATCCTTTGGTCATCACGGCCAAATTGGCGCTGCAACTGTTCGAAAAATATTGGTCAATTCAAGAAGCTCAATCAACATCATTTTCAAAGCCACCTATGACCAGATGAAATTAGAGGCAAGAGATCTCAAACCATGTCATTCCACGATCCACAGTTTTAATGGGGCATCCAGCTGTCCGGTAGGAGTCATCGACCTACCCATCGAACTCGGTACGGGGGATCGGAGCCGAGTCTGAATCCTCACCTTCGTGGTTATCGACATCATCTCGCCATATAACGTCTTCTTTGGACGTCCATTCCTTATAGAATTTTGCGCCTGCCTATCACCATGGTCCCTCCTGATGAAATTTCCAATGGAAAACGGGATCGAAATGGTCAGAGGCGACCAAGTCAATGGTAGAGAATGTTATGCCATAGAATGGAAGAACGCGCGCAATAGGGACAACGGTAAAGCAGTGCCCGTAGCCTTTTGCGCCAAAACCGCCTCCGCATAGAAATCAGCGGCGTCTGGGCCATGGCTCAGATGCCACTCCTGTCTTTCCGATGACCTCGATCCAAGGAAAGACGAAGAGCCCGAGCACGAGAGAACTACTCCTGTCGAGCTCACAGTAGATGTACCGTTAGTCTCGACGATCCATCGCGAGTATTAAAGATAGGATCACACCTTCACCCAGCAGTCAAAGATGATCTTGTGGATTTCTTAAAGGATAATCTGCAAGTATTCGCATGGACTCATTCCGACATGAAAGGAATAGACCCAGCAATCGCCTGCCACTCCCTATGCATAGATCCTACGATGCCTCCAGTCAAACGAAACTGCCGCTTCTTGAGACCCGAGAGATCCAAGGCACTCAAGGAAGAGGTAGATCGCCTGCTTAACAACAACTTCATCCATGAAGCTGATTAACCCGAATGGGTCTCCGATCCGGTCCTAGTCAAAAAAGCCAATGGAAAATGGTGAGCGTGTATCGACTTTTCTAATTTAAACAAATCATGTCCCAAAGGCAGCTTCCCGCTCCTAAAGATCGATCGGCTAGTCGATTCAACCACTGGATACCAATTGCTATCTTTCATGGACGCGTACTCCTGTTACAACCATATCCCGATGAATCTCAGTGATCAGGATCATACCTCCTTCATAACCGACCTTGGACTTTATTGCTATCGCGTCATGCCTTTCGGCCTAAAGAACGCCGACGCCATGTATCAGCGGATGGTTAATCGACTCTTCAAAAATCAAATCGGGAAATCCATGGAGGTGTACGTGGACGACATGCTAGTTAAATCAAAAGTGTCTGGCAACCACGTCCACGACCTCTTCGAAATGTTCGATGTCCTCTGTCGACATGACATGAAACTCAACCCTCTCAAATGCTCCTTTGGTGTCGCTACAGGAAAGTTTCTTAGTTTCATCATCAACGCCCGGGGCATCGAAGATAATCCCGAGAAAATCCAAGCCATTCGAGATATCTAAATCCCTGAAAATATCAAGGATGTTCAATGTTTAAATGGAAAGGTCGCCGCTTTAAGTTGATTCATCTCAAAGGCCACCGACAAGTGCATTCCTTTCTTCGATTTACTTCAAAAAGGGAAACGTAACTTCAAGTGGACCCCTGAGTGCGCTCTGCATTTAAGGAACTCTTGGATCACTTGGAGCGACCGCCCATCTTGTCTAAATCTGTAGATTATGAGGACTTATATATTTACTTGGTTGTTTCTACGCAGGCAATCAGCTCGGCATTAATACGGCTTGAAGATCGCATTCAACGACCTATCTACTACATAAGAAAGCGATTGGCGGAGGCAGAAAAGAATTACCCGAAACTCGAAAAACTAGCATTCTGCTTACTAATCTCCTCCCGGAAACTTCAGCCATACTTCCAGGCTCATCCCATAAAGGTCTTCGCCAAACAGCCGCTACATCTAGTTATACAACGACCCGAGGCATCCGGTCGACTGCTAAAGTGGAGCATGGAACTAAGTCAGTTCGAGATAACATTCATCCCCCACCGAGCCATCCTCGGACAAGCCCTCGCCGACCTCATAGAAGAGTTCACGGCTCCCGAGGATACTTCAACAGAGAACGCTGAGGCCCCCGAAAGTAGGTGGAAGTTGTTTGTGGATGGGTCCTCCAGCAACAAGTGTTCGAGAGCCGGCATCATACTTATCACTCCCGAGGGGCGCTCGATACACTATGCACTAAAGCTAAATTTCCCCGCTACCAGCAATGATGAAGAATATGAGGCGTTGATAGCCGGACTAAGGATCGCGATCGAACTCAATCTAAAGATTATTCAAATTTTCTCCGACTCACAACTCATCATGCGCCAGGTGAAGGAAGAATTCCAAACTAAGGGGGAAAGACTTGTTCTATACCTGGCTCAAGTAAAGAAACTACTCACTCACTTTGACCACTTTATTATCACTCACATTCCGCGAGAGAAAAATGGAAGGGCCAACTTACTGGCCAGATTAGCACGTTCCAAGGATCCGCAGCTATTGGGGTTCGCCCCCGTCGAGGTGCTCAATACCCCTAGTACCAAGCCAACACCAACCAGTATGGCCATGGACACCGAACCCGAGATAGAATCTTGGATGACACCGATCAAAAACTACCTGCGATAGGGAATCCTCCCAAAAAGCCGCAAAGGAAGGCGAGCGCTCACCCGTCAGTCAACCTGTTATCTCCTTATGGATGGGGTACTTTATCGAAGAGGCTTCTGTGTCCCCTTACTCAGATGTGTGGCCTATGAGGACATCATCAAGGTTCTAGTCAGCGTACATGAAGGAGAATGCGGTGACCACACCGGGCGACAAACCTTGGGTAGGAAGATACTTCGACATGGATACTACTGGCCCATATTCGACTAGGACGCCACTGATTACGCTCGCAAGTGCGACAAATGCCAACAGTTCTCAAAGATCCCGAGAGCCCCCCTACGGAACTGACGCAAATGACCAGCCCATGGCCATTCGCCATGTGGGGAATTGACATCATTGGGACTCTTCCCATGGCCAGAGGCGGGGCACGATATGCTGTCGTCGCTGTCGATTATTTTACCAAATGGGCAGAGGTCAAAGCCTTCACCACGATCACTACCAAGAAAATGATCAACTTCATGGTATGCAATATCATCACGGATACGGGGTCCTCAGGCCATCATTTCAGACAACGGCACTCAGTTCGAGAGCGCAGAGTTTAAATCCTTTTATCAGTGGCATGGCATTGAAAGAAGGTTCTCGACTGTAGCACACCCCCAGGTTAACGGAAAGTTGAGGCAGTTAACAAAGTTATCAAGTCCATTATCAAGAAGCGCCTCGAGAAGGCCGGGGGCATGTAGGCAGATGAACTTCCTTTAGCCCGATGGGCCTACCGGACAACCCACAAGACAGCGACCAGGCACACTCCCTTCGCCCTTGCCTGTGGGTCCAAAGCCGTCATCCCCATCAAGATCGAGTTTCAATCTCATTGAGTCACCTATTTTGATCCAAAGACGGACCAAGATTTACTCATGGGATCACTCGACCTGCTTGAAGAAAAGAGGAACGAAGCCGACCTCCGAGTCGCTGCCCAACGACAACGAGTCACCCGGTACTTCAACTCTCGAGTCCGCCACAAGGACCTCAACATCGGCGACCTCGTCCTAAAACGGGTATTCCCTCTGCCAACAGGCATCGCTCCTCGTTGGGAAGGCACATACTCTATCCTACAAAGGCTCAGGGATGGAACTTTCAAGCTAGCGACTATGGACGGAGCTGAACTGCCAAGGGCTTGGAACAATGAACATCTCCGCCGTTACTTCACATAACTTAGTACATGGTTGTTTATGCTTTCCAGCGATATTTTGTAGCAATTCAAGGCATTGTAAAGGCTATTCATGCCAAAAGTTATTAGTGGAAATGATGTACATCTTTCTGTCTCTTTGTTTCTATGTTTACTCCTAGCATGACATGTTTGATTAATCCTGACAGCTAGCTTTCGTGTAAACTCCCGACCGCTCTGTCGACCTCTAGTCTAGGGGGTAACATCGCCATTCGAGCCACGAGCCAACCTCGCGGCCTAATCACATTGGCACCAATCGACACCCAGAGCAGGGGAGCCGGCAACGCTACTCGAGCCATCGGGCCGCGGCGCGACCGAGTATAAATAACCTCGAACTCGAACCTCGGCCTAGTGCCGAGGCCGAGGATAAATCGTTCAACCACCCAACAACCATACGGACCGATACAAACTCCCCCCAAACTACGGGTGATGGTCGAATTTTGGCGCAGCATCGAGACCGACCTTAAATCGTCTCTTCTCCGAAGCTCTCAAGGCTAAGGGGTAGCACATGGCCACGATTGGACCCCATGGGCTGATGATCTGGGCTTCTCTTTCCTGGTGAACGACGATGCCTACAGGCTTGCCTCAACCCGATGAACGACGGGAGAGCCTACGCCGGACGGACCGCACAACGTGACGTCACGCACCTTCGCTACTCTTGGGATTAACCCTGGGCAACCCCAGAAAAAACAGTAGGCGCTCGAGTCTGGCTTCGCAAATTACGCGTTTTCTGAGCTGAGGGAAACTTACTAGAAGCCTGTGCATTATCACACCCCCGTGGAATGATCAACCCGGGGGCAGAATACACAATTGCTTTTTTGTTACATGTAACAATAAGTAGGCCTATGCAAGTACGGGACGCCCGAAAACATGGGAAGAACATCCGAAAATTTAATAGAAAGTGCGATCTTTACTAATTCATATTTCATTACAACGCACACACACATTACAACCAACTACATAACTAATATCTTTCTTTCTAATGATAGGGTGTACATAAAAACCACACCGTGTCTTGAAAAACCAAAAGCGAGGGCCGAACTCGCGTAAACTACTGGCCTACACTACGAAAATAAGCACTAAACCTAAACTTAAGCAACTAATGCTAACCGTGCTTCTTCTTCTTGTCTTTATGCTTTTTCTTTGTAGATTCGGCACTCGATGGTTCATCCTTGGAGCTATGCTTTCTCTTGCCAGACCCGCCTCTTCCACTTCGGCTCCTTTGGGAGGTGGTCGACTCGTGAGAAGCTGCCTCTCGTATGCTCCGTCGCCGTCAGAAATCTCAGTGACGTCAACAAGGGCAACATGTGGCAGAGATTGGGGGGCACCCCCGGCAGCAGAACCTATCGCTGCGACACTCGTCTCTGGGATAGTTTTACCTTCCCGTCTAGATTTCTCCCTGGCTTCTTTAGCGGCCTGTCGCTCAATAAGCTTTTAGGACTTATGCTCTGGATCGCCGGCCCAGGTTTTCTCCCAAGTCTTAAAGGCCCTCAGCTGGGCCTCCTCATCCTCTCTCTTCTCCTGAGCCTCGTCCGCCGCCCTCTTCTTCTCCACTTCATCATCGGCCTTCCTCTGAGCAACAGCCGCAGCGGCCCTCTTTTCGGCATCCTCCCTGGTCTTGGCTATGACCTCCCTCTTGGTAGCTTCATCCTGCCTCCAATTTTCCTCATGTTTGGCCACTATCTTGCTTTCTGCGCACTCACCATGGCGGCCATCGAGGAAACATCAGCCTCCACCGGACCTCGGGCAGTCGCGCTCCGCCCATCTACCTCCTCTCCTTCATCAACAAGGCTTTCGTAGAGGCTGGGAATTACCATTATCCCCATAAGGGTGTCACGATGATCTCCACTCTCTCCAAACTGAATCCCCTCAAGTCCGGGCCCAGGCTCAGTCACTTCGGGAATCACGGGGGCAGGGTTCAATACCATGGTCAATTTAGAAGGGACTGCACAATGAAAACACAACCTTCTAGTCCGCAAACTCGGTAATCATGTCATCCTCGGGTATGCAATGCAAAGGAACTTTACCTCCGGCCAGGGGTGGTGTAGGAAGCGCGGAAAAGGCACCCGGCAAAATGGGCAGCGTAAATCCAATCTCTCCTGGCTCCAAATGCTCAGGATCATGCTCAGCCGAAACCCGAGTCAGATCTGTCGGGTCAATCGCCGTAACCGATTCAGGATCAGATGATAGGTAAGAGCTTCCCTCCGCAGTATCCTCGGCTACCACAATGCTCTCAGTGACGACAAACTTCACTTTTTCGGCAGCAAGCCTTTCCAACCTCTCTCTCTCTCTCCGCATCCTCAAGCAGCAACTTCCTACCCTCCTCTAACTTCTTGCGCTCCTCCTCGGTCAAGAGATCAATCATAAGTTGTTGTTCATCCAAAGTCCCAACATCTACTTCACGCAGGAAGGCCCTATAAGGAACCAGCCTTTCCCAGGTTCGAGCTAGTTGACGGGAATAGTCATTCATCCAAGAAATTCCACGGAATTTTAGGATCTTAATAAGTATGTCCTCGATATCTTCCTCCACAAACGACTTTGCCCGGTACTCGGCTTCTGCTAGCTCATCTCTTAACTGCTCCACATCTCTCAGATGTTCAGTTTTCAATCCCTCGGCGATACCTAACACATCCCGGTTACTGGCTTCCGCATCCTCCTTCGCTTTCTTTGTCGCCTCAAGCTCCCTCGTCAGGTAGGCTTTCTCCGCTCTCAAAGTATCGTTGCTCTCTTGAAGTCGTAGGACTTGGGTATGGTCTCTCCTCAATCCGGCGCAAACCTTGTCTGCCTCGGCCTTTTCCTTCTTTAAGGCGATGTTCTAAGTGGTCAGGTCAGTTATGGTTTCCTTCAGGACAGAGCAAGAATGGTCGGTTTCCCTTTTAAGCACCTCATACTGATGCTTCACTCCAGCTGGAAACAACATGCCCCGCAAATTAGCAATATAGGGATACAAGAGGAAAATAATTCTTAGAGCGAATAAGAAAACCTACCTATTTCCGCATTCATATTAGCAATGGAAGTCGGCCCGGCGTCAATAGTTGATTGTCGACTAGCGAGTTCTTGATTCTTCTTCCTAATCAGATCCGACAGGTGATGGGAGTACTTGGTAAGCACATCAGCCTGGCGATACACGACCTTCACTTGCTCCCATACCTCTTCGGATTCCCTATCAGGAGCAGGACGAAGCTCCGGGACAAACCATAACTCGTCAATGTATAACCAAGGGAAGTGGTGTTTCACAAATGCCATCTGCTCCTCGATGGCCAGCTCCCGAACTCCAGATTCTTTCAAATCTTGCGTTTCTACCATAGTCGCACTATCCAACCTCGACTGGGCAAGCAGTGGCTCTCTCCCCATTGAAGTCTGAACGGGAGCCAACGGAGCAGTAATGGGCAGAGTTGTTGACGACGTATGACTCGACCCTCCTAGATCAAGCCGTGAATCTCCTCTGGGCACCTGAATCGGAGGAGGAGGGGGAGGAGTCGGGAGAGATCGAGGCTTGTTCAGGTGATGACTCCCGCTATCGAGACCCCGTGGGGGCGGAACATCACCATATAAGTTAGCCCCCCCTGAAGGAGATGATAAAAGCACTCACGGGGCAATGCCAGTCTCCACGACCTCGTCCTCCACTTCTATGACGGCCCGCCCCGCATCAGCCGGCATTTCCTCCGAAAGTGCGTTGTACACATGCCCGACTAGCACGGAACGGTCGCCAAAGAAAGGAAAGAACAGTTTGAATTAATTGAAAACCTGTAGAATGTCTCACAGCACATGGAACAAAATATAATAATAATAGACTTGACATAAAACAGGCGATACAGTGCATAAGCTGATAATCAAAACCAACATCAACATCATCATCAGAGTAGCAGAAATCCAAATACAGCTTACTACAACTTTCCAACTTACTGTCTCTAAACAAAAGAAAGAAAGGTACACCACTAATGCCCAAAGTAGTGACCGCAGCAACAGAGGGAGAATATCTATATATATGTATCATACGTGGAAGCCTTCTGCTCGTCTCCGGTACAGCTACTCGTGCATACCACCTAACCTGTCTCAAGTCTGCTCGTGAGAGCACCCAGAGTAATAAGAAGAGACATAAAACTCTGGGTCAGACAAAAAGTCTGGTATGAGCGATAAGCAGCAAAACAGAACAATAATAGGTATACTAAACCATACCTGAACCTGGACCTACAACCAAAGAGTTAGCACTACATACCGTACAATACTCTAAGGTGCCACTAAACATATGTTGTAAAGATAACAGGGGAGGGGGTGTGCATGTAATAGTGATAGCAAACAAATCAAGCATAGCAACCATCCTCACATCTCTCACTCCGTGCGTAAAGCATACGATGTCCACTTCTTCGATCACTAGACCCATCGAGGTAATGACGGAGTTCGGCTTGTACAACTACTGCTACCACCAAGCTTATCCCATGGGATCATGACACCTTTTCAAATGACCCCACTTCATTGGTTTACAACCCATTAGTCGTACCTAGGCCATTGTGGCCCTGAATTCATCCACGTACCTCCCATACATAGTGATCCAAAGTTATAGACATCGACATAGCACACATCCTGCAGCAAAGCCCAATCATGAAGTCGACTCGTTGGTTCCCATCTGGATCCTGAGTTCTACTTCTCATTTGGACTTCCTTTGCATCTCGGGTTTTTGGTCTTCTTCACCAGATCGGTCTTCATTTGGTTCGCAACCCATGCCTCGCATTCAAAACTCCTGAGTTTGGTTCGGCCGTCATCCTCCTTTGGATCGGTTCGAGCCACCTGCATCGGATCGGGTTGTGATGTCCTTCCTCCAGCAGTTCGGGTCAAAGTCCACATCTCCAAGTGGTTCGGATCGTGGAGAGCTCCGGGTCGGGTCGGGCCTTCCTCACCAGCTCGGGTCGTTGTGTGTCGATCGGGTCGGGACTCTTGGTCAGGTCGGGGTCTCCAAGCAGTACGAAATCAATGCACTAACTCATGGCGCAACAGTTCAGAGGAGCGGTTCGTGGGTGGTTGTCACGATCGGGTCGGTTCGGTGGGGGTGCGATCTGATCTGGTTTCCTGCACAGTTTTCCTACGACCTCCAGCAACCTGTTTTACGCCATTCGACGACGTTTTCGACCAATCTAACTATTCTAATCAATCACAAAGCATACCATACAGTCATAACAACATGTAGAAATGACCACAAACACCAGAACAACAATTTAGTAGGTTAAAACGGATCAAGCATAGCCAAAAACCCATATTTTCCCCTTAAGCATGTTTAGGCATAATTAATGATAGGATTAACAAAACTTAACCAAATTAACCAAATTTTCTAACAGAGGCCTAAAACATTATTTCGAATTTTATAAATATTTTCCAGAATTTATTAATGTATAAATTCGCTAATCAACACTAATTACCCCTAATTAACAGTAATTAGTGAGAAACTTTGCAAATCACTCACCTTTGCCACAAATAAAACTCAGATCTGAAATGAATCTCTGTTTGGCACGAATATTGATGCCTAACAGCAGCTCTAACCTTGCTTTGGTGCTATCTCTCCTTAATTTGATGTTGCTAAGCCTAATCTTCAATTAGAAAGTGGTTTGGGGATGTTTTAGATGTTGGAGGCCATTGTTAAGGTTGAACAAATGTCTATGGCGGCTGGAAAATGTCTAAAAACCGAAATCCCTAACCGTAACAGCCCTTAAGTACTCCAAATCCAGAAATCCCCCTTTGGGCCTAGCTGTTAATCACCCGGTTAAGCCCAATTAAGCTGTTTTCCACCATCTGAAACTTGTTTCAGCCATATCTCCCAAACGGTTAGTCCGTTTGGCCAATGTGACAACTCTACGGAAAGGTAAACCATCATCCAGAGCCAATGGAAGTGGTTTCAGTTCAAAATTCCTTTCCAGTCAAAAATTATGGTCAAAACAAGATCAACTAGGGGCAAAACGGTCATTTAAAAATCGGAAAAAATTATGAACATGGGAAATAACCCCAATAGTCGTCTCCCAAAGTTATCTGACCATACGACTCTCTATGGCGATGAAATAAATATTCTACGATCCTATGATGCGAAGAATGCGAGTCGTTACACTCTCCCCCACTTAGGAAATTTCGTCCTCGAAATTCCTTAACCCAAAACATACAAAGGACCCCGCATGCCTATCAGCCATATACAACAATCAATCATGCAAAACAAACAAAACAAGCCTATCCTAGCGTGCGGAAAGACTAAATCGAAGCTACAATCTTACCAGGCAAAGAATTCTAGATACGTCTTCCTAATTATCTCCTTTATCTCCCAAGTACAATCATTTTCATTCTCGCCCCACTGAACTTTGACTAATTTCACAGCTTTCCTTCGAAGTTGCTTTGTATCGTTCCCAACAATACGCATAGGCCTGCGGTTCCCAACCGCCTCGGGTTCAACCTCGATATCATCTAACTGATCAAGTGAAATAGTCACATTAGGGTCGTGCACAAATTTCCTTAACTAGGAAACATGAAATACGTTATGAACTCCTGCCATCTTCTCTGGTAATTCAACTTTATATGCCAAATTCCCAATTTTCTCTAGAACTGGGAATAGACCAACGAATCTTGGTGCTAACTTGCCTCTCCTGCCAAATCGTATCACGCTCTTCAACGGAGATATCTTGACAAACACCAAGTCGCCAGTGGAGATATTTAATTCTCTTCTCCTCTTATCGGCATTACTCTTCTGCCTATCCTGGGAAGCCTTCATTCGCTGTTGGATAACCTTAATCTTATCTGATGTTTCTCTTATTACTTCTGGTCCAAGCACATATTTCTCACCAATCTCTAACCAACATGACGGTGAGTTG
Organism: Allium sativum; assembly: GCA_030737875.1. NCBI lineage: Eukaryota > Viridiplantae > Streptophyta > Magnoliopsida > Asparagales > Amaryllidaceae > Allium > Allium sativum. The sequence goes on from CM060926.1 coordinate 845,214,473, forward strand.
CACGGTCTTCCGTACAAAGCTTCAAACAGAGCCATACAAATACTGGATTGATAACTATTATTATATGCAAACTCTACTAGGTGTAGATGGTCATCCCATGATCCACCAAAGTCTAATATGCCAGCTCTCAAGAGATCCTCTAATACTCGATTCACCCTCTCTGTCTGTCCGTCGGTTTGAGGATGATACATAGTACTGAGATGTAATTCTGATCCTAACGCCTCTTGTAAGCTTTTCCAAAATCCACTAGTGAACAACGGATCTCGGTCACTTACAATGCTTTAGGGTATTCCATGAAATATCACTACCCACTTTACATATAGTTCGGCTAACTTAGCTGCCGTCCTGTTTGACTTGACGGGTATAAACCTCGCACTCTTAGTCAATCGGTCCACAATCACCTAAATGCTATCATGGCCCGATCTAGTCCTTGATAACCCATCAATGAAATCCATTGAGACTTGTTCCCATTTCCATTCTGGAATTTCTGATGGTTGTTACAAACCACTAGGCTTCTTTTGCTCAGCTTTAACTAGGTGGCAATTCATGCATTTGGATATAAACTTCCCAACGTCTCTTTTCATCCCTTCCCATTAGTATGTCTGCTTCATGTCTCGATACATCTTGTTACCACCGGGATGTATAGTCAATTTTGAGTGATGACATTCTCTAAGCACTTCATCTCTTAATCCATTGACATTGGGTACAACTAATCTTCCATTCCTTCTAATTCATCCATCTCGATCAAGCCCATACTTGTTCATCTCTCCGTCGATTCCCACCTCTAACTTTGAGATGATTTCCAATAGGTTAGGATCGTCCCTCTAACTGGAACCAATCCGCTCAATCAAAGTGGGTCTGATCGTCAAACTTGCTAACATTTCTAGATCCAATTCACACTTTGGTCTGAAATCATACCCAGCGATGTACTCCAGTTGCTTCCATTCTAGAAACATAGCCCCTAAACTGACATATCTTCTACTCAATGCATCAACTACCGCATTGCCTTTTCCTGGTGTGTATGCGATATTGAAATCATAGGAAGCTAAGAATTCTAACCATCTTTGTTGTCGGAGATTTATATCTTTCTGAGAGAAGAGATACTTTAACGATTTATGATCGGTAAACAACTCGAATCTTTGTCCCAAGAGATAATGTCTCCACATCTTCAATGCGAACACGATCGCTGCTAATTCCAAGTCATGGGTAGGGTATCTTTTCTCGTGTGGTTTCAGTTGCCGACTTGCATAAGCTATAACCCTACCTCCTTGCATCAACACAGCACCTAGTCCGGTACCACATGCATCCGTATATACTGTCATCTCTTCATTCCCCTTTGGAATGACTAACACTGGTGCACATGTCAACTTTTTCTTTAGAGTCTTGAATGCATTTTCACACTTTTTGTCCCAGACGAAAGCTTGATTATTCTTGGTCAACTGAGTCAACTGTGCTGCTATCTTAGAGAAGTCTTGGATAAACTTACGATAATATCCAGCTAATCCCAAGAAACTTCTTATGCCCGTTGCATTCTTGGGCGTAGACCAATCTTGTACCGTAGCCACCTTTGCAGGATCCACGGCAATACCATTCTCTGAAACAACATAGCCCAAGAATCTCACTTCCCTTCTCGAGAAGTGACACTTAGAAAACTTTGCTTTCAATTGGTGTTTTCTCAACACCTCCATCACTATCCTCAAATGTTCCTTGTGTTCTTCCTCTGTCCTTGAGTAAACCAAAATATCATCCACGAACACAAGAACAAACTTATTCAACTGATCTTTGAATACCCTATTCATAAGATCCACAAAATATGTTGGTGCATTGGTCAGCCCGAATGGCATGACCAACCACTCATAAAATCCAGACGGCGTCCGAAATGTCGTTTTAGCTATACTCTCAGCTTCCACTCTAAGCTGATGAAAACCTGTCGCGAGATCCAGCTGAGAGAATACTCTCGCGCCACTCAATTGATCAAACAAATCATCTATCCGCGGTAGAGGATACTTGTTCTTCCTCGTCACCTTATTCAACTCGCGGTAGTCTACACACAATCAAAGGGAACTATCGGCCTTGGTAGCAAACACAACTGGTGCTCCCCATTCAGAAACACTCCTTTTGATAGATCCCTTCTTCAAAAGATCGCTGACTTGCACCCTGAGCTCTCGCTGCTCCCTTGGTGCCATACGATGAAGTGACATCACTATAGGTCTGGCATCTTTCACTAAATCAATACGGAACTCAATCTCTCGGTGTGGTGGAAGTCCGGTCACTTCCTAGAAGACGTCCGGATACTGGCCAACCACGGGCACATCTGACAACTCATCATGCGGGATGTCGAGGGAGTTTAGAAAACTAGCCATTACCCCCTCACTAGGTAGACCACCAAACACTACCCTCCACCCATCATCCGCTCTAGCTGTCACCAAAAAGCCCTCACAGTCTACCACCACCTCGTATCTTTGGAGCCAATCGACTCCCAAAATAATGCCAAACCCGGTAAAGCCCAAAACAAAGCAATCACAAACAAACATGCATCCATGACTCGATAAGACCACATTACGACAAATCATGCTAAGGCTAGTCGAACCACCAATTGGGTTCGTCACTACTAAAGGTCTATCGACAATCTCGGGCTCTAATCCTAACCTATCTACCAGGTCACTAGATATAAAGGAACTGGAAGCTCCGGTATCAAACAATACTCGAACAGGAACATCATAAACAGAAAGCTTACCTTGAATAATGACATTCTTTCCCTTCTCCGCCGCAGTTGGGGCATTCGATGATGAAGGAATAACATTAAGGGCATATGCTTTCACCATCTGCTTTTCTTTAGGGGGTTGCGGACACTTGTCCTTGTGATGTCCCACTTGGCCACAGTTGAAGCACTTCCTGTTTGCTGGCTTCGCTCGACAATTACTAGCATAGTGGCCCTTCTTGCCACAGCTAAAGCACTCGACAACTTTTTTCTTCTTCTGGCCATCCTTATTCTGGTTCTGCTTCCTCTTATTCTGAGAACCACTTTTGCCTCCACCGCTTGCTTGCGGTTTTGGCTCCTCTGCAGATGCGACCTCAGTCTTCGACTTAGGGTAAAGATTTTCCGATCTTAAAGCTTTCCCCACAATCGATTCAAACGTCTCATCAATGTGGTTAATAAGCCTTTCTCCCAAGTATCCATCCAAGCCAGTTATGAACTTCTCGTTCTTCTTCTGGGCAGTATCTATAATGGATAACCCATATTTCGACAAAGTGTCGAATTCGGCAATATACTCCGAGACAGCTCTGCCATTCTGCTTGAGCTCCAAAAATTTCTTAAACAGCACTGACTTCTGAGCAGCTGGAATGAACTTATCGCTAAAGCGATCCTTAAACTGATCCCAAGTAATCTGATCCTCGGGAGTAGCTGCCTTTATAGCATTCCACCAATTCATTACCCGTCCTTGCAGCTGACGGGATGCCGGCCTTCTCTTCATTGCATCCTCGATACCCAAGTCTTCGAAGATACGCTCGCAGCTATCCAACCAATCCTGAACGTCTGTAGCCGACTCCGTTCCGTGGAATGGCTTCCCACCAAGACTAGTACAATCCTTATTCAGCTTGGCGAAATCGGCCCTAGGCGCCTGCACTATTGGACCACCACCATTACCAGCATTGGGAGCTGCCCTCTGAACAACTCTAAGCATCTCTCTCATGAGGTCAGAAAACATCGTCCTCATCTTGGCAGCATTCCCATTATTGGCTCCTCTACCAGTACCTCTTGCGTATCGGCTCGTCGTTTAATCTGCACAAAGAAAACGATTAACCATCCTCTCTAGTGGTGTCAGTGCAGTGCGACTTCAGCCTTAGCTATACTAATAATATATATATATATAGCTTTTGAAAACCAAAATAATCACAAATACGCGCTCTCATATACATATTATCTCTCCCTAGCGTCTTTCACTGGGTTAACTACGCAATCTAGAGCTCTGGTACCAAGTGTGACGGCCCGCCCCGCATTAGCCGGCATTTCCTCCGAAAGTGCGCTGTACACATGCCCGACTAGCACGGAACGATCGCCAAAGAAAGGAAAGAAGAGAATGAATTAATTGAAAACCTGTAGAATGTCTCACAGCGCATGGAAAAAATATAATAATAATAGACTAGACATAAAACAGGCGAGACAGTGCATAAGCTGCTAATCAAAACCAACATCAACATCATCATCAGAGTAGCAGAAATCCAAATACACCTTATTACAACTTTCCAAATTACTATCTCTAAACAAAAGAAAGAAAGGTACACCACTAATGCCCAAAGTAGTGACCGCAGCAACACAGGGAGAATATCTATATATACGTATCATACGTGGAAGCCTTCTGCTCGTCTCCGGCACAGCTACTCGCGCATACCACCTAACCTGTCTCTAGTCTGCTCGTGAGAGAACCCAGAGTAATAAGAAGAGACATAAAACTCTGGGTCAGACGAAAAGTCTGGTATGAGCGATAAGCAGCAAAGCAGAACAATAACAGGTATACTAAACCTAACCTGAATCTAGACCAGCAACCAAAGAGTTAGCACTACATACCGTACAGTACTCTAAGGTGCAACTAAACAGATGGTGTAAAGATAACGGCGGAGGGGTGTGCATGTCATAGTGATAGCAAACAAATCAAGCATAACAACCATCCTCACATCTCTCACTCAATGCGTAAAGCATACGATGTCACTTCTTCGATCACTAGACCCATCGAGGTAATGACGGAGTTCGGCTTGTACAACTACTGCTACCACCAAGCCTATCCCATGAGATCATGACCAAACCTTTTCAAATGACCCCACTTCATTGGTCTATAGCCCACTAGTCGTATCTAGGCCACTGTGGCCCTGAATCCGTCCACGTACCTCCCATACATAGTGATCCAAAGTTATAGACATTGACAACCCCTTAGCACACGTCCCGCAACAAAGCCCAATCATGAATTCGACTCGTTGGTTCCCATCTGGATCCTGAGTTCTACTTCTCATTTGGACTTCCTTTGCATCTCAGGTTTTTTGTCTTCTTCCCCGGATCGGTCTCCATTTGGTTCGCAACCCATGCCTCGCGTTCAAAACTCCTGAGTTCGGTTCGGTCGTCATCCACCTTCGGATCGGTTCTAGCCACCTGCATTGGATCGGGTCGTGATGTCCTTCCTCTAGCAGTTCGGGTCGGGGTCCACATCTCCAAGCGGTTCAGATCGTGGAGAGCTCCGGATCAGGTCGGGCCTTCCTCACCAGCTCGGGTCGTTGTGTGCCGATCGGGTCGGGACTCCTAGTCGGGTCAGGGTCTCCAAGCTGTACGGGATTGATGCACTAGCTCATAGCGCAGTAGTTCAGAGGAGCAGTTCGTTGGTGGTTGTCACGATCGGGTAGGTTCAGTGGGGGTGCGATCCGATCCGGTTTCCTGCACAGTTTTCCTTTGACTTCCAGCAACCTGTTTGACGCCATTCAACGGCGTTTTCGACCCATCTAACTATTCTAATCAATCACAAAGCATACCATACAGTCATAGCAACATGTAGAAACGACCATAAACACCAAAACAACAATTTGATAGGTTAAAACAGATCAAGCATAGCCAAAAACCCATATTTTCCCCTTAAGCATGTTTAGGCATAACTAATGATAAGATTAACAAAACTTAACCAAACTAACCAAATTTTCTAACAGAGGCCCAAAATATTATTTCGAATTTTATAAATATTTTTCCAAAATTTATTAATGTATAAATTCGCTGATCAACACTAATTACCTCTAATTAACCGTAACTAGTGAGAAACTTTGCAAATCACTCACCTTTGCCACAAATAAAACTCAGATCTGAAATGAATCTCTGTTTGGCATGAATACTGATGTCTAACAGCAACTCTAACCTTGCTTTGGTGTTATCTCTCCTTAATTTGATGTTGCTAAGCCTAATCATCAATTAGAAAGTGGTTTAGGGATGTTTTTAGATGTTGGAGGCAATTGTTGGGGTTGAACAAATGTCTATGGCGGCTGGAAAATGTCTAAAAACCGAGATCCCAAACCCTAACAGCCTTAAATACTCCAAATCCCGAAATCCCCCTTTGGGCCTAGTTGTTAATCACCCGGTTAAGCCCAATTAAGCTGTTTTACACTATCTGAAACTTGTTTCAGCCATATCTCCCAAACGGTGAGTTCGTTTGGCTAATGTGACCACTCTACGAAAAGGTAAACCATCATCCGGAGTCAATGGAAGTGGTTTCACGTAAAAATTCCTGTCCAGTCAAAATTTATGGTCAAAATAAGATCAGCTAAGGGCAGAACAGTCATATAAAAATCGGAAAAAATCATGAACATGAGAAATGACCCCAATAGTCGTCTCCCAAAGTTACATGACCATACGACTCTCTATGGCGATGAAATAAATATTCTACGATCCTATGATGCGTAGAATGCGGGTCGTTACAACTTCCTCCGGCCATGTCACCTGTCAAAGAAGCGAAGTGAAATCAGTCAAGCAACACGCACAGGAACTCTTCAATGCAATGTGGTGTGTATAAGTGTATGCCCTAAGCGTTCTCTCAACAAACCAGATTGCTCCCTAATCGAGGGAGTTAGCCCCTCCACGGCATGAGCTAGATCCTCCATACTAGCTGCGCTCGACCATAGAGACAAGTCCATAGGGACGGTGCCCACACTAGCAAACTGATCCACTTTTTCGAGGGAAGTGGTAGCGTCTAGGGAGGTCAAAGGAGAAGGAGGGCTAGCCAACATTTCTTCTCCCGTCCCTCCCACCGAGGGCGGGACAGAAGCGTCTATTAGCCCCTCATCCTGAGCAGCCATCTCCGCGCCACTAGCTTTCCTACCGTCAACATATTCTTGGAACTTAACGACCTTTTTTGGTCCAGGCCCGGTAGAATCTATTTTCCTCTTCAAACCAAAAACAATAGGGCCTTCCGTCGTTTTCCGTTTCAATGCACCATTCGCCACGGCGGGCCTGATTATGGCCCGATCGGCCGGAAGCAACCCAACACGCCGAAGGCGATCCAGATCTACCACAACATCCATCTTGCGAGAGCCTTCGGGAATAGCTCGTAGAGCATCGAGACGTTGCTTATACTCATCACCAGTAGGCACCTCGGGATTTCCTGCCACAATCAAAAAATAGTGAGACATGGAAACCGACAACGTTGTAAAACGAGATCGAATGTACTTACTTCCTTGTATCCACCTCCTCAAAAACCTGGGAGGACATTGAACAAAGAACCAATCATACTTGATCATGAACAGCCTGAGCCACTTTCCAACAAAGAATCTAGTAGTAGGAGACGCTTCCAAGAACCATTAGGAGGACGATCCACCTATTGATCACCTAAAGTGAAAGAGATACCGAATATCCTCTCCAGTAGGATCCCGGCGTAGGAATTCTCGATAAAGAACACAAGTACCCAAGAGCAAGGAATAAGCGTTCAGGTGTAGCTGTGAAGGGGCAAGGTGGAAGTATAATAGCATTTCCTGAATAAAGTCATTGGCCGGGGGCTCGCACCCCGCAAAGCAAGTATGTCGATTCCAAGCAGTAAAGCCCCCTGGTGGTGAATGGGCCCTTTCGCTTGGTTCAGGGGCATGAGCATCTTCGTTCGGGATGCTAAACCACAATGCCAACTTCCTAACTACCGTGACATCCAAACGTGACAACACCCAGTCCAGTGGATTCTCCAAATAACTGCGTCTGGTAGCATGTCCGGAGCTACTAGGGTAGGCGGCTCGCCACCGTCCATAATATCCACGTTCTCCATCTCGTCATGTACGACTGGTGAATGTAACCTCTCAACATGTTCCCTATGCTCCGACACCTCGGGCGAGCTCCCCGACTAGGAAGGAACCGACTCTTCGGTGGTCTTAAGCTCGCTGCTTCCGGAGCTGGCATTCTTCATAGAACCAGAAGAGGGAGACAATGGCGGGGAAGACTTGGCTTCCAGAAGTTTCCCGGTCCTTGATCTTGTTTGCATGGTTCACTATACTTTAACACACTAGTATTAGACATCGCAGTGACATAACCTCGCGCTGATGAAAATTAACAAGTGTGTGCAGTGCCATGCAATAATCAAAATGTACATAGAAACTTTAAAGACCCTAGCAGTTTGGTTACAGTCCAGATATATGCTCTATCCTATGTGAAAGATTCGAGTCCCTATCTGTACAGTTGTCTATGTGCTCCTCGGTACATTCATGCAATCAAACAAGAAGTATATAAGTCCAAGGATAGGCAGTCTGAAAATCGAAGTTCGAAGCGGCAAATACCGGCACCCAGCCAAGGCAACACTATTGAGCCTGCCCCCGGGCTCGAAAATTCGAACCACTTACGTTCGATGATTCAAGCCTAGGTGGCTCGAAAATTCGAACCACCCTGGGATCGAAAATTCAAACCTATGTGGGTCGAAAATTCGAACCACGACGGCTTGGAAATTTGAACCCTTGTGGTTCGAACTTTCGGGCTCTCGGGGTTCGGAGTTTCGACGCCTTGGGTTCGAAGTCTCGAACCCCAGTGCTAAAAAAATCTCGGGCTTAGGGTATCGGAACTACGAGCCCAAGGCTAGAAATTTTGAACCCTACAGTGTTCGAAAAATCGAGTCCCATCAGGTTCGAATTTCCGAACCTCCCCTGTCAGGCTCGAAATCTCTAGCCTTCTCTGACCATTGTACTTCGACCTCCCTTCTTCCTACCCTCCTTCGACCAAGTCCATTACCTAGATTTTTTTTCGAAAGGGTCGAGTAACGAAGCTTTCAAAACAGTGGCAACTGATGATGTAAAATAGAAGGAAGAGAAAAAGGGAAAATTCCCTTCGCATTTTGACCCGAGGCTCGAAATTTCAAGCCTACGGGCTCGAAATTTCGAACCTTGCGGTTTGAAGTTTCGAGCCATCGCGGTTCGAAATTTCGAACCCTAGTGGTTCGAAATTTCGTACCTCTCAAAAAAAATCGACCATCAAGCTTGCATATGCCTGTTCCCCGCAAGTGTCGAATCGCCTGAAATGTACGACGTTGACGCCATGCGAATACCTAGTAACGCGTGTGCGACACCAAACCAAAAGCAACTCGCTCACTTTTCCCCCAACGAGCAAGCCCGCTAGCTAACATGTTTTTTCCTATAACTTGCAGGATAAATCCGCAACCCAGCTACTATCTCAACTTTCATTCCAAAGCACATCATGTCAGGACAAGATGTACTTTGGGTGGCAAATGTTAACCGGCCTTTTGGTCCGGTTACCAAAAGTACTCAGGACACGCTCGACTCAACTCATCGCGTGAAAACGGGGCTAAGGGAAAAGCTTAAGAAGTGCAGGAGGAAGGCCGAAGAGAGATCGCGCCAACGAGCCTCGATCACATCCCTCACCAAACATACTTCGCACCAAGCCAGGTGCGAAATTTCGTACCTGGTAGGTGGGAAATCTCGCACCAAGTAGGTGGGAAATCTCGCACCTAGTTGGTGGGAAATCTCGCACCTAGCAGGTGCTAAATTTTGCACCTCTGTCCAGGTACGAATTTTCAGTGGTCGACAGCTGGAGGCGCGAATTTCATGTAGATGGTCCCCATTTCTACCTACTCCTACCTAACCCCTACCTAACCACTTCCTATAAATACCCCATGGCCTTACCCTTCAAAAGGGTTGGATTCTTGAGCTTGGAAACCTCCATAGAACTTCATTAATGGCATCTCCTCTTTGAAGAAGAAGAAGGACAAAAATGTCTTTTTCCTTATTTATTCAATATATGATGATTATGACATCATATATCATGAGAGGTGAATGTAACTACATATCATGACATAGTCTCAATCTTGTAATCTTTCAAGTGATCAATAAAATTCCAACAACTCTTCAAAGTGGACATAGGTCGTCACTAAGGCCGAACCACTATAAATTCCTTGTGTTACTTACTGCTTATGTTCTTGTCTATGCGACCATATTTATAACTCCTAGTAATTAGGAATCTTTGGTGTTTACGACATTTTTTGCCGTCAACATATGTCTATGTCTGAGATTTAGACATCTGAATTGGAAAATCACACTTCTGAATTGCAATTCAGATGTCTGAATGAAAAATTGAGACTTCTGAATTGTGCTCTATTTGTTTTTATTAATATGTGTAGCAGGTCAGACGTCTGACCTATAATATTTAGACATCTGAATCTTACCCTGAGCATTATTTTTCTTAGGTAATGAAGCTGCAAATGATATCAGACGAGCCTGGACTAATAGTGATGGCTTATGATAATTCCCAAGTATCAATAAGGACACGAATGCTCGTTAAATCCAATCACAAACTCCAAACTCAATTTCCAATAACGATTTACACAATGAATTCATATAGTCGAATCCAAAACTCATGAATATACATTCGAACAAAAACAACCCAAAACACACAATGCACACACAACTCATTCACAGCTATAGACACACTTTACAAGCCTAAAACTGGAGGCATACTTGTAAGTTCTAAAAGAACTCACCTTTGCCTGCTAAAAGCAAGAAATCGATTCAAAGCTTTGCTAAATCAACCTCTCCTCCAATATAGCTTGCTAGTCTCCAACCTAAAGAAGAATTCACAAATTTCCTAGAAGTTAGTTCATAGGAAATTTCAGAAATGGGAGAGAAAGCAAGCAGGAGAAGATGAAGAGGGGGCTTACCCAAGCTTCTATGCTTGATTTCCTCTTGAATCGAGCATCTAATTGCAAAACATAGCTTAGGAATTTTAATTTCCTATTCCTTTCCCCATTTTCTATTTTCTTTATAAGTTGTAGTGAATGATGGAGAAAGGGGCTGATGGGGTTCTAAAGGGAAGTGGCTAGGTTGGCTAACCTAAGACCAAACCAAGCTCCTAATTTTCACAAGCTCGAAATATATCAATGTCTATAGTTTTCGATCACCTAAACGGCATTCTGAACCAAACGGGGTTCATCTGTATGCAAAATGTGACATTTTGGACACACGCTCTATTAGCAATTAACGATGTTATATTTAAATAAATTATCGTCAAATATGCGGGTTGTTACATCTGCTTTGCTGGGTTCATGGGTTCACTGTCTCTAACCCAAGAAATTGACTGTTTCAGTTCAAATATTTTGTAATTTATACACTATCGTTTAACGTAGGGATTTGGTGTGCGTGATACAAAGCATATGAAAGACTTTGTATCACGCATTCAAGGTTGTGCATTAAAGGTAGATGGTTAAATTATTAGATGTTTTAACTTTAGCTCATTGCAATATCCTTTTAAATTTGAAGTATTGCTTTTGAAATTTGAATAAAGTATACATTTGAGGATGATATTTAATTAGTTTTATAATATTGAGCAAGTATTCACACAGTTAGAAAGTGTTGCTGTTTTTTAGGTTTTTTTGCGAAAAAAAATTATGTTGTAGAAAGGCAATTCCGATAAACATAAAATGATTCTGGGGAATTATTTTGAGTGTACAGAATTTGCAGTTATGGATTTGGAGATACTATGCTGCATAATGGTAGGGAACCAAGAAGGAACTTAAATTGATAGTGGATTCATGATTATTACATTATTACATTTTGGGATGTCGTTGAGTAGGGTGGTCAAGTGGTATTAGAGTAGAAAATGAGCAAGTTTAGATGAAAAATTCATATGTTTCATTGCACCACTATTTGTGAAATCCTAGGGAGAATTCGAAGAAAACAATTAATATAGGCTTCGTGGTAAAAATGTGAACTTGAAGGTAATGAGAACTTTTAATAATCTGAAGAGTCCCAATATAATAGCATTGTGCATATGCCTCTTTTTATGTTAAGACAATGATTTGCGACTTAATCACTTAATAATTTAGACGTTCTTGTTTAGTGTAGTATCCATTTTGGTTGGCAAAAAAAAGGATGAACTCAGGCTTTTTTAACCATGCAACGGAAATGCTATTACTACAACAAATGTGGATACTCAAATTATTGAGTATTTGAATTGCTATTTGTTGACTTGTTGATATTGTTTGAGTTTATTAAATCCACATGTTCGGTAATTATATGAGCTATAACCAATCTTCAAATCCACTAGGGAGCATTATTTAGAGCAAGTTTTCAAATGTGCTGGATTTCTATTACCTATTCAAATGATGCATGTTTATATGTCTGCGTGCGGAGTACTACTTTCCATTGGTCACAGTCACTGCAAATATCACCCAAAATATCCTTGGAGATCTCGTTTTGGGCTTCTTTAGAAATGAAATAGCAAATATCACTTTAAATCTACTTTCGAATATATTGCCGAGATATTGCAATATCGAACTATATATCGACTGAGACGAAACACTAGAATATTGTCTGAGATCTTAGTTTTTTGGTTAAAATTTAAATATGTGTCTAAACTAGAACAATAATTAAAAAACTCAAATATAGCCATGATAATCTTTTTTTATTTTACATTTCGCATGTTAAATGACCATATTGTATTTTCATATATGTTCTACATTGCTTATGATTTTCATATTCGTCTTTTTTACATACATGTTACCTATGAAATTATATATTTTATGGTCTATTTATTCTATTTTTTAATGTATTGGATCCTTTTAATGTTTTATATCTAACAATATTTCTGTTTTAAGCATATTACAATTTAAAGTATGAATGATCTATCGCAAAATAAAGAATAATAAAGTAATTTTGCTATTCAGGTTTAAGTTACTATGTTTTTAATAGCTTTCATAAAAATCATTTTGCAAAAATATCATTTTTAACATATTATGTACCCCAAGATTGTTCCAATTTGAACTTTCAGACCCAAGATGGAAATCTGAGACGAACTCTCGAGTTAGACTCATCTAGTCCGAGATCTCCTCCAATATGAGATCAAGTCTATAAAATTACTGAGACAAAACGCGACCGATATCCGAGACCCAAAACCTTGGTCACAGTTGTAAATAGCTGGTATATGTTTATGACCAAACCAGTTTAGAATGTATGTTGGTTCCACGTAAAAGGTTTTAATTATTGTATGTCTGGAATGTAATATAAAAAATGAAAAAAAATCCAATTAATCGTAGGCATGAAAAACAAAAATAAAATTGAATATAAATCACATGGAAGTTTTGACAAAATGGTAAATTAGATTGGTTTCTATATTCCATGAACGGTGGGGTATGGTTCTATTTTTAGAACTTAGTTGAGTAATCAGATGAATAATTGAGATGGAAATTTACTAATGGATCTCAACAGTGAATAAGGGTAACGGAAACTCTTTGTTGTCCAGTAAATTTCAAGTGCTTTTATATTTGTTGTATTTGGACAAAGTTATCAGATCCTGACAAGAGCGTCTTTGGTAAAACCCAAACTGTTCAAAACTACATGTAGATGGCTTATTTCTGGTGTAGCATTTGACTTAGATTTGTAGTGATGCTCGGTCTGGTTCGACGAGTTATTCATGGCCTGTAATAAGAAGGATGATATTTGATTCTCCTATGTTGTGATTTTTAGTGCTATAGGGAACGTCTTTAATCAAATAGAACTTTATTAGTAAACTTTATTGTTCTAATGTAGATCATCAACATATGGTGAAATTTTATAGGTAGCAATCCTGATTTCTTGGAAAAGTAGGAAAAACAACAAAAACATCATATTGTTATGGAAACTGCTAAAATAACCGGAATTTTGCAAGTCATTTATTCCAAATTAATAAAATGGGGGGCCTTATTTCGGATAAAGTTGGGCTTTCATAATGAAAGAAGCGTAGATAGAAAAACGAATCGGATTTACCACGACGAATCAATCCCGAAGGCTCTCTCGACATACATTTTTGCATGTGGATGCTGAGTCTCATTGCCATGATGGCGAGGGGCATCAGGCTCCGAGCTCCCTTAAAATCCTTTGTCAGTCAGAGTCTAGTTCGCAAGCACCTAGGCCTCTTTCGCATGATTCTTTCTTTCTCCGTTCAATCATTCCTGGAATTAGGAGGGGATTTTATTCTAAGCTGAGCTGGCTAGACTCTTTCTTATGGAAATTTCGTATAGAAAGAATAAACTTCCGATAAAGAGGACCAACGAGGAGCTAGTTAGGTAACTAAGAGACTTTGAATTAAGTTTCTTGTGTATTTCTTAAGGTCCGCATCGTTTGATTGTTTAATTTTGATCTTGCTAGCAATGCCCTGCTTTTATATATTAACCGTCTTTTCAAAGGCGGTCCAACATGTTCAAACCTATCATACATGAATAAAGGAAATTCCAAGTAAAGAATTTTGTTGTTTCAGCCTCTGCTTTCATTTAGGAGGAGCAGTCCTGATTCATTTGGTCTTATTTATAAAATAATAAATTTAGGTTTAAGTAGGAATGTAGGATATGTCTTGGTTTTAGGTGTATTTAGTTTTTTGAGTTCAAACTATAGATTTAAAAGCGATTTGTTCTTCTAGCTGTATGGTTTTAAGCTGCGAGAAATGACAAAATTGGATGTAAAGTGACTAATCATTAGGAATTGCTTTGGGTACTGGTGTTGGCTTGGGTTGTACTCAATTCAATATATTCCTTGTTCTATAATGAAGAGCATAACATTTCATCACTTTTTGTATGTTTGATGTCCACGTTGTTCTATTCTATCCACATTAATTCGTTGGCAGCCATTTTTTTAAGGGCTTCATCCACCTGTCTGTATTCTAATCTAGTTTATATGTTGATCCTCCCACGATTTGAACTTTTGTCAATGATTCTTCTCTAGATTCCAATTTCAGATCTGCAATTGCGCCTGATATCAATTCACCAAAGCAACATGTAGACCGTATTGTTTCTTTATCAGACAAAAAGATTTTCGCTTCAGATCTAAATTGTTTTCAGGACTTTCCAGACTTAAATTTGAAGATTCAATCTAGTGATCCTAAGCAAATTTTTATACAACCTAGATCTTGCCTTCAGGCTGTTAAAGATAATATTTTGCATCAAAATTTTGTTCAACTTTCTTACTTTGAGCCAGTGATACAAGACAATCTTAAAGTGGCAGTCATCAGTGAAGATCTAGTAAGAACTGCTAGGAGTAAATGGCCGAACTCTATTGTATTTTATGTATATGGAAGAAAACCCTACTATAATTCCTTGAAAGATCATATTGACACGATCTGGGGTTTAAAACATAGTTATAAACAATATACCAGAGACAATAGTTTTTTTTATCATTAAGTGTGATCTAGTTGAGGATTATGATCGTTTACTTGCTTCTGAACCATATAATAATGATAAAAGATTAGTTTTTATGAAAAAATATGAACCTGGTGTTAAGTTGAATAGAGAATTTCTTAACTTAATCCCAATATGGATAAAACTACCTAACCTCGATTTGGATTTTTGGTCTACTGAAGTAATTAGTACGATTGCTTCAACTCTAGGTCACCCTCCAAGGTTAAACAGTGTTACTGAAGATTTAACTAGAATTTCATATGCAAGAGTGTTGGTTGAAGTTGACATAGATTTTAAATTCCCTGAATCAATTAAAATTCAATATTTTAATGGGGAATTAGTTTTTAAAAAAATTTCAACATAAATGGACTCCTAATGCATGCTCTAACTATAAAGTTTTTGGTTATTCTAATGTGACATGTAAATCCAATAGAGTGTGGATACGAAAAGATAATTCAAAAGCGGATTTGAGAATGGATATTTATGAGGTTAATACTTTTGATGTTAGAGGGCAACATTAATACTAAAGGGAATACTGGAAACTTAAGTAATCAGTTACAGAATCCTAGAAAATTATTAGATCCCGTTGTTAATTCTTCCACTAAGGAAGGTATGGCATTTGCTCAAGATAGTATATCTGAATGCCTTAAAATAGAAGGTAATTCTGCAAATTCAAATTTGGATAAGCTAGAGGGTGCCAAAGAATCTGAAATCCCTGTTACTAGTATGGACACAAAAGGTAATTTGGATAAAGAAGATTACAATGAAGTGCATATTAGTGATGATGCAGGAAGTAAAGAGTCTTTATTTGATGAGTCAGACAGTTCTTGTAATTTTAGGAAAATAAATATTAGACTTAATAATGGTAAACTGAAGGGAGACGAAAGGTTAGATATGATGAACCTCTGGTTGAGACAAACCCTAAATGGGTTAAAATCATCTCCCAATATCAGATAAAGTCAAAGTCGAAAAAAGTCAAAGAGGAAGGCTATTCTCCAAGTGGCATCATTATAGGTGGTATTTCAAAAAAATAATCTTCTTTTGATTGATGTCTATGTTCTAAGTCTGTGTTATTGGGAGTTCTTTATTGTTGTTTGTTGGAGTTCGGTTATGTAGTCAGTTTTCTTCTATGGATTTTTTTGTGGGCCCATCTAGTATTTGCTTTTGGTTTTTAGGTTCTGGTTTCTTTGGTTTGGAGAAGTTGATCTTGTTGGAGATTTTACTGGTTGCAGGTTGCTTTGCTTGTAGTTCTGGGATCATTCGTTTTGATCTGCTGCTTTGGGTTGTTTCTTCATTGGAGTTTAAGTTTTTGGTGTCCTTTTTAATAGGTTCTATTTAATTGGCTTAATCTTTGGCAAGTCTATGTATTGTATGTATATCCATATTTATATTTAGGCTTGCTGTGTTTTCTGATTGGGCTGGTTTATTTTGTTGTGTTAGTTATTGTATTTATTTCCAACCCAATCTTCTCTATGTAATATAAGTACCCTTTATCTTCAAAAAAAAAAAAAAGCTAACTTGTAAGGGAATGGTTTCTAATGGATTATATACAATTTGATATAGTGATATAGTGCATATTTTAAGATGCATGGCGTATTAGGTATATATTTGAAACTTTGAAAGTAGTTTTTTTTTAAATGTAGGGCATAAAAGATATAAATTGATGTGTAATTTTTGTGATTTTTTCCATATTTTGTGTTTTAAATTAGGCAATTATTTTGATATATCATGTTCTTTACATTAATACCCCTTACTTTATTTTATAAGGTGGGAGTTAGAATTAATTCCTGCTCACTTACTTTTATCTATGTGGGAAGGAAAGAAATGTTAGGGTTGAGAATCAAGGATCTTACAAAAAAATAAACACTAGAGAGGGGCGAATAGTGTTTTAAAGAATTTATAAAAAAACATAACTAATTATAGATTACTCGAACAACTATATGAATCACAGAATGAATATTATAACAGAAATTATCACAGATGTAGATATAAACAAAAGTAAAGTGCAGAAATGGAAAGAACACACCAGATTTTGTACCAATTCGAATTGCTACCTGTAATAACTCGGAAAATCAGAGCCAGTTTAAAATTTTTATTTTGGCTATTTTAGCGAATTTTTAATATTGAAAATGAATTATTTTAAATAATATCGACGAGAAATTTATTTTGAATATATTTTGAACGTATATATTATATACGTCGTCGTTAGAATATAAATAATTATATATAATTATAAAAGGAATTGAAAATGGCGCGGTAGTTCGATAATTCGATTTCAAACTTCAATTGAATGTATCGGGTGCAAAACAATCCAGATTTTAGTGAAACCAAAAATAATAGGATCTAATTGATATTATCTTTTCAACAAATCCGAAAAATCAAAATTTCATAGCGGAAATCAAAAGATATGTCCAGTTGAAAATTCTGAATAGTCGCTATGGAATTTAGGCCCTTCAAAATGGGAATTTTGCAAACGACCTCAGATTTCGACGAAACCACTTTTGTTGGGTCCGTGATATCAAGTTATTGCTAGATTCCAAATTTCATAATTTTTCGAATCAATATGTGAGCGTGGCAAAGGAAAACGCGTTTGACCAGTTTAAGTTGATTTTAATCGACTGGAAAATGGCCATTTTTCCAACGGTCTCAGAATTCGACGAAACTAGTTTTGTTAGGACCGTATCGTCAATACGAAGCTAGAAAATATTTTTATGGAATTTTTCGAGTTAGTATGTGACCCCAGAAAATTGAAATGCGCGTTCAAATTCAATATATAAAGTTATATGTTGATTTTAACGGAAACCGATCGAAACGATCGAATCATCCTACGATATAAATCCCATTGTGTTCAGAATGGGGGTAATACGCTATGGACGACAGGCGATGGGCCTCGTTTAGAGGTCGTATGTAAAAGTCAACTTTTTCAAATTAAATAATTAAATAAAAAAAATATCTTCCCTCCTCCCCTTATAAACCGCTGGCCCCCCTTCCCTTCATTTTCGTTCATCACAGGAAAAAATATATATATATAAAAAAAAGAGAAGCGATCGAGAGGGAGACCCCCTCCCCCCCAGCGGCGCCGACCTCGCGACAGCCCCCCCCTCGAAGACGAACGCGCTACCCTCCCCACCCCCTGCGCTTGCGACGCGAGATACCCCCCCCACTCGATCGAGTTGACCGCAGCACCCCCCCTCGCCTGCTCCGCCCGCCACCACCGGCGAACTCCAGCCCCCTCCGATCCCTCTTCTCCCCCATCCACTGTAAGTTTCCATCTTTTTTTATTTTATTTATTTATTTTGTTTTGTGTTAATCTATTTTAAATATTTTTGCTAGTTTAATCTTATTTTTTTTAGCAAATAGAAAGAATAGATTTTTCAAATAGAAAGAATAGATTTTTCGAATAGAAAAGATAGATTTTTTCGAACAGAAAAGTTAGATTTTTCGAATAGAAAAAATTGGATTTTTCGAATAGAAAAAATTGGATTTTTAAATTTGTTAAGTTAGGATTTTTAAAATAGAAAGGGCATGGTCTTTAAAATAAAAATAGCAATATGAAAGTGAAAAGGCAAAATCTTTATAAGTGAAAAGGCAAAAATTTTATATATTGAATAGCGAAGTAAAAATTTAATTTTTATATATTGAATAGCATAGTAAAAATTTGATTTTTATATATTGAATAGCAAAGTAAAAATTCGATTTTTATATATTGAAAAGCGAAGTAAAAATTCGATTTTTACATATGTAGTGGCTACGGGCAACGAAAGTGATAAGAGACGAGAACAGTGAAGATTTCCTGCATTAGAAGTGCCGTGGAGTCAGGATAGCTATTGGTGAGAATTTCTCACTCTTCAATTTCTTTTCTAGTTATATATATATATATATATGTATATATATGGATGCAGACGGTGTTTAGTAGCACCCGACACAATCGTCCACAGACCATGGACTTGTTTGTTTGGCTGTGTAGTTGGTTAGATTATTTGGTTTGAATTGAGTTGTTTGGTGAAATGGAATGGATTTGATTGATGTGTGAATGGCGTGGGCCTTCACTAGACCGGGGATAAGGCTAGGCCTCGTCCCGTTTCTAGTATCGTGCCGTTATGCCGCCGAAATTTTCTAAAATAAGTTAGAAAAATAAAGAAATCATTTTATTTAATAAATGAACTGAATAGAAAATTCATGTGTTGAAATAAAATGTTTTATCGCTAAAAATATAATTTTTAACGTGAATGTGAATAAATAAATATTCATTTACAAACCAGACGGTTTGTTTATGTACACCTATTTGAATGACATTGATTGGGACGATAAATTTTACACATCGCCCAACTGCACAACTAAAATCTATGTTTGATTGTTTGAAACCCCACACGGGTGTTGGGATGAAATTTGAAGTTCACTCATCCTGATTGATTAAATATGTCGATCGATTGATTGACAGGCTGTTATAAGCGTTAAATACCTATATTTGATGCTTATACAGTGTAGTGCACTTTGGTTGATGGTTGATTATTTTTCAATGCTATTATATACGTGTGATGTATGAAAATCCATATAATTAACTTTATATGGTTATTTATTGGGCCTCATTCCAATTTAGAAAATAAAGATCAATACAAAATAAAGGTTCATGTGTTGACAGTACTCATCCGTTGAGATTAGTCATGTGTTGAACGAAATATTTGAATAGAAATATTTAAAGTAGAAATATTTGAAAACAAAATATTTGAAGTAGAAATATTTGAAACGAAATATTTGAAGTAGAAATATTTGAAAACGAAATATTTGAAACGAAATATTTGAAGTAGAAATATTTGAAAACGAAATATTTGAAGTAGAAATATTTGAAGTAGAAATATTTGAAAACGAAATATTTGAAGTAGAAATATTTGAAACGAAATATTTGAAAACGAAATATTTGAAATAGAATATTTGAAAATAGAAATATATGAAGCCGTGTTGATTAGATTGACGCCATTTTGACGTGAACGATATTTATATCGATTTTATTCATTTTAAAATGAATGTTGAAAAGCGATTTCGAAATGAATTGAATATAAAACGATTTCGAAATGAATTGAATATAAAACGATTTTGAAATGAACTGAATATAAAATGATTTCGAAATGAATTGAATATAAAACGATTTCGAAATGAATTGAATTTAAAACGAATTTGATTTAAATTGAATAGAAAACCAATTTGAATCCGAATTGAATATAAAACGAATTTGATTTGAATTGAATAGAAAACCAATTTGAATTCGAATTGAATAGAAAACGAATTGAATTCAAATTGAGTAGAAAACAAATTGAATTTAAATTGAATAGAAAACGAAATGAATTCGAATCGAATTAAAATCGATTTGAATTGAAATCGAATAGGAATGAAAGTAAAAAGGATTTATAATAGGAAATTCAATTTTGATTTGAATTTGAAATAAAGGTTGAAATTGTTTTTGAAACGAATTCAAAACTATTTATAAAATCCGTTTTAAATAGTAATCGACGAATTATATATTATATTTATTATATGTATAATATAATGGCCTAAATAGAACGCGCCGCGCCGCGGCAGTTCGTGAATTTCGATCATTTATTTCAAACGGACATTACGGGAGATCCGACCGTCGGATTCTCCTAAAACCGGAACCGTTGGGTTCGTATCGAAAAGATATTTCTAACGAGTATCGGAAATTTAAAATCTAACGGTTGGATTTGGAGATACGTCCAAATCAAATTTGAAAAAGGTCGCTGTAAGTGTAGTTCGATGGCCGATGATGGAAATCGACTGTACGGGCCTTGATAAAATTATTAAAAATAGTAATAATTTGTGTAAAATCATAAGAAATGATTTGGGAAAAATTGGGACGAAAAACTCCATATTTGAAAAGATAAAAATAGATTTTTATCGAAATGAACTAATTTTGAACTGAAATTTTGAAACCCATTTATTTTCAAATAAATAAATTGGATTTGAAATGGGTTTAAATAGAATTGATTCATGGGTTTATCGTGAACTGTGTTTTAAATAACACCAGTTCTTTAACCCGATAATAAATAGAATGTGATTTGGGTTTATCGTGAACTGTGTTTTAAATGACATTAGTTCTTTAACCCAGTAAAAGGAGTTTTAATGAATCTGTAATTAGATTGAAATGTGAATTGATAATTTAAATTATCAAATTTAGAAATTGAGCGAGAATGGAGTATCACCAGTTTTGCTCCAAAGCGATAGTTAAATCTTTAATCAGATTTCAACGTGAAATGGTAATTAATTTTACCGATAACACCATAGTATTAGAAATGGAGTATTACCAGTTTTGCTTCATGGGATGAATAGGTTGGGATTGGGAAATAAAATAAATAATTACTTCGGTGTGGTTCGCTAATCCCGACTAGTTTGGAAAACCATAATTTGGTTTAAAACGACATCCAAAGGAAGATTAAAGGATGAATTTTAAAGAATTTATCTTGGATAAAATTAATGGGAATCTTTCCCTAAGAATATTCTGAATTGGAATGAGGCGTTCGTTGTGTTTGTGTAACATTTGTTTTTAATATACGCGGGTTGTTCGGAAAGTCCGGGTTTATACCCATTCTGAATAACCGATTCGACGATATTTCGAAGATGAAGACGGTGGTCGAAGGCCGGAAGTCTTCACATCGTTTGGATAATTACTGACGATCCTGATTGGGCTGTACACCCAAGAGGATGGAAATAGTTGGTGGTCGCCCGGACGTACTTGGAGATGGATGGATATGCGAGGAAAGTGCCTCCGGTTTCGTTCAGACCCAGAACGGACTTGTAAATGGATTGTGTGTCTGACATTGGATTTTATTCTGTGTTGATTGATTTCTATTAAATATATATCTGTTTGGCGGCGGAGAATTTATTCTCTTGCTTAACGCCCTTCTCTGAGACATACGAGCTTAGAGGTTATATATCGATAGATATCAATCGCATGGCATGAATTGCCTGTGTGGCACGCTGAGTTGCATAGATCAAGGCTTCTGTTGAAAAGAAAAGTCTTGTTGTTGATGATCAAAGCACGGCCTATGTGGCAGCTTTGTGTATAACGTGAATTCGCGAGCCTCACACCTCGGTATGAGTCAAAAACGGGATACGGACTGCAGGGAGAGCACGACGTTTCTTTCTAGCTTTGGTGGTGTTAGTGACTTACCAGCCCTGACATTTATATACTTTTCACCTATGTGGTTGTTGGATGAGGCGCCTCGATTTTAGGTCTGTAAGGACCGGGAAACGTGTGTTCAGGCATAATTAATCCTCTAACGTAAGTGAGGACCGGCCCTGAAGATCCAGGATTGCCCAGAGTGTGTAGTCCTGAGACATTTGCTAGAGTGTCTCGAAAGCGGAGAGGAGCTTGCCCCTTGCCTCGACTCATGACGGAAATCCAATTTCCAATACGTGTATTGCGGTTTTAATTGTAGAACTAGTATGGCGACATGATATATGGTACCCATGCCGTCTATGATTTATATTTATGATTGAAATTGTTTTTGACACTTTACACTTATTATAGTATCAAATGATTTGTTTTAAACGTACCAAGCATGTTTGGCTATTATAAGGTAAAACCATATCCTCCGGCTTGCGTTGCATTGTGTGATGGGACCTGGGTCTTATAATAGCTTCATTTTTCGAAAAAGCATTGCGTTGTTTATTCTATGCACTGGTATTCTTGGGAGGAAACCCGTTCCGTGTTATACGGCATGGTCCCTTGAATTACTCTCTTTTAAGGAAAAGTTTAAATAACTGTTTTAGTTCTCACACCAGTCACATGACTGACCTGGAGTTTATTGTTTTAACCTAAACTCTGGGTGCCCCTATTTTCCGCACGGGCAGCTAATAGTTTTGGTTTTGCAGATTTATATTCACAGGATCCTGATTTACAGCTGGAACGATGCTCGGAAAGCTCTGTATCCGTGTATTACTTTCAGTTGTGTTTTATATTGTTTTTCCGCTGCTATGTAATTTATTGTAATCTCTGATATTTATCAAATGTAATATATTCATTTATACTCTGTATATTCTTGTATCTTATGGAATTGTTGTAATAGCAATGAAATGTTCTTCTGTTTGTGTTCTGATTTGTCCTATTCTCAAACGATCAGGGGTTTCGAACGGTCTAGATCGGTTTAACGACTGATTTGGATCGAGCGAAATTCCTTGCCGTCACATTTGGTATCAGAGCTTTGGTTTACAGAGCTCGAGAACAAGACACGTTAGAACCATACAAAAGAACTCATCAGATACTGGATTAGTAATATCCAATTAGAATGACTCGTTAGAGATAGGATCAGTAGTATCCTAGAACGAGTGTGAAGAGTATATTTTTCAAATGAAAACAATTTTGTTTTGAAATTTAAACCATTTTATACGTATTTGATTATTTATTTATTTTGAATTTGGACAATCCGATATATAAAGATTTTGTATATACGCGTCATGAACGTATATTCGAAGTTTTAATATATTAGATAGATATAGAGTCATGCTCTAGTCGCCCGGAGATGATTCTACTGATGACTATATAGCATCAGTAGTGTGTGTTCGAGTTTCGAAGGTGTGATTTTCTATATATTTCCATTAGACTGGTGTGAGAACCAAAACTTATATAGCTAGAACACATTGTTGTGAATTGGCATCAAAAACAGGATTTTTGTATATGTATCAAATTATGAATTTGAAACGTTAATTCACTAATTGATTGATGTTTGTGTTGTTTGTTTATTTGTTTGATAATTTTTGAACCATTATGCCTAATTGAATCAAATATTGAATTGTATTGAAATTGGTTGCATTTGCTTGCATATACATATACTTACATTGAACAGGTCATAGCAAGGAGGCTAGAGCAGAGAATAAAATTTGTTTGCCCGACAAATAGGTACATGTTTACCATAATTTCCTATTTTGTTTGGGTGATGATGATTTTATGAGCCTATTGGCTTTTTATTTTTCTTTTTGAGATCAGAAGGCCTGTATGGCAATTTCGGGAATTTCCCGTGGCTCCCGGTGTAGGGGAGGTTATGGCGAAATTTTTCGAAAATTTAGGGTGTTAGCCAAATTTTTGAAAATTTGAAAATTCTCAGAAACTGAAAAGTTGGAGAATGGAAGCCAGATCGAACGTAGAGCCGATTAATCAAACCACTTTCGACTTTGTTCCTTTTCAGGGACAAAAAGTTTTAAGTGGGGGAGATTGTAATAACCCGGAAAATCTGAGCCAGTTTAAAATTTTTATTTTGGCTATTTTAGCGAATTTTTAATATTGAAAATGAATTATTTTAAATAATATCGACGAGAAATTTATTTTGAATATATTTCGAACGTATATATTATATATGTCGTCGTTAGAATATAAATAATTATATATAATTATAAAAGGAATTGAAAATGGCGCAGTAGTTCGATAATTCGATTTCAAACTTCAATTGAATGTACCGGGTGCAAAACAATCCGGATTTTAGTGAAACCAAAAATAATAGGAACTAATTGATAATATCTTTTCAACGAATCCGAAAAATCAAAATTTCATAGCGGAAATCAAAAGATATGTCCAGTTGAAAATTCTGAATAGTCGCTATGGAATTCAGGCCCTTAAAAATGGGAATTTTGCAAACGACCTCGGATTTCGACGAAACCACTTTTGTTGGGTCCGTGATGTCAAGTTATTGCTAGATTCCAAATTTCATAATTTTTCGAATCAATATGTGAGCGTGGCAAAGGAAAACGCGTTTGACCAGTTTAAGTTGATTTTAATCGACTGGAAAATGGCCATTTTTCCAACGGTCTCAGAATTAGACGAAACTAGTTTTGTTAGGACCGTATCGTCAATACGAAGCTAGAAAATATTTTTATGGAATTTTTCGAGTTAGTATGTGACCCCAGTAAATTGAAATGCGCGTTCAAATTCAATATATAAAGTTATATGTTGATTTTAACGGGAACCGATCGAAACGATCGAATCATCCTACGATATAAATCCCATTGTGTTCGGAATGGGGGTAATACGCTATGGACGACAGGCGGTGGGCCTCGTTTAGAGGTCGTATGTAAAAGTCAACTTTTTCAAATTAAATAATTAAATTAAAAAAAATATCTTCCCTCCTCCCCTTATAAACCGCTGGCCCCCCTTCCCTTCATTTTCGTTCATCACAGGAAAAAATATATATATAAAAAAAAGAGAGAAGCGATCGAGAGGGAGAACCCCCCCCCCCCCCCCCCCAGCGGCGCCGACCTCGCGACAGCCCCCCCCCTCGAAGACGAACGCGCTACCCTCCCCACCCCCTGCCCTTGCGACGCGAGATACCCCCCCACTCGATCGAGTTGACCGCAGCACTCCCCCTCGCCTGCTCCGCCCGCCACCACCGGCGAACTCCAGCCCCCTCCGATCCCTCTTCTCCCCCATCCACTGTAAGTTTCCATCTTTTTTTATTTAATTTATTTATTTTGTTTTGTGTTAATCTATTTTAAATATTTTTGCTAGTTTAATCTGATTTTTTTTAGCAAATAGAAAGAATAGATTTTTCAAATAGAAAGAATAGATTTTTCGAATAGAAAAGATAGATTTTTTCGAACAGAAAAGTTAGATTTTTCGAATAGAAAAAATTGGATTTTTAAATTAGTTAAGTTAGGATTTTTAAAATAGAAAGGGCATGGTCTTTAAAATAAAAATAGCAATATGAAAGTGAAAAGGCAAAATCTTTATAAGTGAAAAGGCAAAAAATTTATATATTGAATAGCGAAGTAAAATTTTAATTTTTATATTTTGAATAGCATAGTAAAAATTCGATTTTTATATATTGAATAGCAAAGTAAAAATTCGATTTTTATATATTGAAAAGCGAAGTAAAAATTCGATTTTTACATATGTAGTGGCTACGGGCAACGAAAGTGATAAGAGACGAGAACAGTGAAGATTTCCTGCATTAGAGGTGCCGTGGAGTCAGGATAGCTATTGGTGAGAATTTCTCACTCTTCAATTTCTTTTCTAGTTATATATATATACTAGGATGCAGACGGTGTTTAGTAGCACCCGACACAATCGTCCACAGACCATGGACTTGTTTGTTTGGTTGTGTAGTTGGTTAGATTATTTGGTTTGAATTGAGTTGTTTGGTGAAATGGAATGGATTTGATTGATGTGTGAATGGCGTGGTCCTTCACTAGACCGGGGAAAAGGCTAGGCCTCGTCCCGTTTCTAGTATCGTGCCGTTATACCGCCGAAATTTTCTAAAATAAGTTAGAAAAATAAAGAAATCATTTTATTTAATAAATGAACTGAATAGAAAATTCATGTGTTGAAATAAAATGTTTTATCGTTAAAAATATAATTTTTAACGTGAATGTGAATAAATAAATATTCATTTACAAACCGGACGGTTTGTTTATGTACACCTATTTGAATGACATTGATTGGGACGATAAATTTTACACATCGCCCAACTGCACAACTAAAATCTGTGTTTGATTGTTTGAAACCCCACACGGGTGTTGGGATGAAATTTGAAGTTCACTCATCCTGATTGATTAAATATGTCGATCGATTGATTGACAGGCTGTTATAAGCGTTAGATACCTATATTTGATGCTTATACAGTGTAGTGCACTTTGGTTGATGGTTGATTATTTTTCAATGCTATTATATACGTGTGATGTATGAAAATCCACATAATTAACTTTATATGGTGATTGATTGGGCCTCATTCCAATTTAGAAAATAAAGATCAATACAAAATAAAGGTTTCTGTGTTGACAGTACTCATTCGTTGAGATTAGTCATGTGTTGAACGAAATATTTGAAGTAGAAATATTTGAATAGAAATATTTGATGTAGAAATATTTGAAAACGAAATATTTGAAGTAGAAATATTTGAAACGAAATATTTGAAGTAGAAATATTTGAAAACGAAATATTTGAAATGAAATATTTGAAGTAGAAATATTTGAAAACGAAACATTTGAAGTAGAAATATTTGAAGTAGAAATATTTGAAAACGAAATATTTGAAGTAGAAATATTTGAAACGAAATATTTGAAAACGAAATATTTGAAATAGAATATTTGAAAATAGAAATATATGAAGCCGTGTTGATTAGATTGACGCCATTTTGACGTGAACGATATTTATATCGATTTTATTCATTTTAAAATGAATATTGAAAAGCGATTTCGAAATGAATTGAATATAAAATGATTTCGAAATGAATTGAATATAAAACGATTTCGAAATGAATTGAATATAAAACGATTTCGAAATGAATTGAATATAAAACGAATTTGATTTGAATTGAATAGAAAACCAATTTGAATTCGAATTGAATATAAAACGAATTTGATTTGAATTGAATTGAAAACCAATTTGAATTTTCAATTCAAATTCGAATTGAATAGAAAACGAATTGAATAGAAAACGAATTGAATTTAAATTGAATAGAAAACGAAATGAATTCGAATCGAATTAAAATCGATTTGAATTGAAATCAAATAGGAATGAAAGTAAAAAGGATTTATAATAGGAAATTCAATTTTGATTAGAATTTGAAATAAAGGTTGAAATTGTTTTTGAAACGAATTCAAAACTATTTATAAAATTCGTTTTAAATAGTAATCGACGAATTATATATTATATATTATATATATATAATATAATGGCCTGAATAGAACGCGCCGCGCCGCGGCAGTTCGTGAATTTCGACCATTTATTTCAAACGGACATTACGGGAGATCCGACCGTCGGATTCTCCTAAAACCGGAACCGTTGGGTTCGTATCGAAAAGAGCTTTCTAACGAGTATTGGAAATTTGAAATCTAACGGTTGGATTTGGAGATACGTCCAAATCAAATTTGAAAAAGGTCGTTGTAAGAGCAGTTCGATGGCCGATGATGGAAATCGACTGTACGGGCCTTGATAAAATTATTAAAAATAGTAATAATTTGTGTAAAATCATAAGAAATGATTTGGGAAAAATTGGGATGAAAAACTCCATATTTGAAAAGATAAAAATAGATTTGTATCGAAATGAACTAATTTTGAACTGAAATTTTAAAACCCATTTATTTTCAAATAAATAAATTGGATTTGAAATGGGTTTAAATAGAATTGATTCATGGGTTTATCGTGAACTGTGTTTTAAATAACACCAGTTCTTTAACCCGATAATAAATAGAATGTGATTTGGGTTTATCGTGAACTGTGTTTTAAATGACATTAGTTCTTTAACCCAGTAAAAGGAGTTTTAATGAATCTGTAATTAGATTGAAATGTGAATTGATAATTTAAATTATCAAATTTAGAAATTGAGCGAGAATGGAGTATCACCAGTTTTGCTCCAAAGCGATAGTTAAATCTTTAATCAGATATGAACGTGAAATGGTAATTAATTTTACCGATAACACCATAGTATTAGAAATGGAGTATTACCAGTTTTGCTTCATGGGATGAATAGGTTGGGATTCGGAAATAAAATAAATAATTACTTCGGTGTCGTTCGCTAATCCCGACTAGTTTGGAAAACCATAATTTGGTTTAAAACGACATCCAAAGGAAGATTAAAGGATGAATTTTAAAGAATTTATCTTGGATAAAATTAATGGGAACCTTTCCCTAAGAATATTCTGAATTGGAATGAGGCGTTCGTTGTGTTTGTGTAACATTTGTTTTTAATATACGCGGGTTGTTCGGAAAGTCCGGGTTTATACCCATTCTGAATAACCGATTCGACGATATGTCGAAGATGAAGACGGTGGTCGAAGGCCGGAAGTCTTCATATCGTTTGGATAATTACTGACGATCCTGATTGAGCTGTACACCCAAGAGGATGGAAATAGTTGGTGGTCGTCCGGACGTACTTGGAGATGGATGGATATGCGAGGAAAGTGCCTCCGGTTTCGTTCAGACCCAAAACGGATTTGTAAATGGATTGTGTGTCTGACACTGGATTTTATTCTATGTTAATTGATTTCTGTTAAATATATATCTGTTTGGCGGCGGAGAATTTATTCTCTTGCTTAACGCCCTTCTCTGAGACATACGAGCTTAGAGGTTATATATCGATAGATATCAATCGCATGGCATGAATTGCCTGTGTGGCATGCTGAGTTGCTTAGATCAAGGCTTCTGTTGAAAAGCAAAGTCTTATGGTTAATGATCAAAGCACGGCCTACGCGGCAGCTTTGTGTATAACGTGAATTCGCGAGCCTCACACCTCGGTATGAGTCAAAAACGGGATACAGACTGCATGGAGAGCACGACGTTTCTTTCAAGCTTTGGTGGTGTCAGTGACTTACCAGCCCTGACATTTATATACTTTTCACCTATGTGGTTGTTGGATGAGGCGCCTCGATTTTAGGTCTGTAAGGACCGGGAAATGTGTGTTCAGGCATAATTAATCCTCTAACGTAAGTGTGGACCGGCCCTGAAGATCCAGGATTGCCCATAGTGTGTAGTCCTGAGACATTTGCTAGAGTGTCTCGAAAGCGGAGAGGAGCTTGCCCCTTGCCTCGACTCATGACGGAAACCCAATTTCCAATACGTGTATTGCGGTTTTAATTGTAGAACTAGTATGGCGACATGATATATGGTACCCATGCCGTCTATGATTTATATTTATGATTGAAATTGTTTTTGACACTTTACACTTATTATAGTGTCAAATGATTTGTTTTAAACGTACCAAGCATGTTTGGCTGTTATGAGGTAAAACCCTATCCTCCGGCTTGCGTTGCATTGTGTGATGGGACATGGGTCTTATAATAGCTTCATTTTTCGAAAAAGCATTGCATTGTTTATTCCATGCACTGGTATTCTTGGGAGGAAACCCGTTCCATGTTATACGGCGTGGTCCCTTGAATTACTCTCTTTTAAGGAAAAGTTTAAATAACTGTTTTAGTTCTCACACCAGTCACATGACTGACCTGGAGTTTATTGTTTTAACCTAAACTCTGGGTGCCCCTATTTTCCGCACGGGCAGCTAGTAGTTTTGGTTTTGCAGATTTATATTCACAGGATCCTGATTTACAGCTGGAACGATGCTCGGAAAGCTCTGTATCCGTGTATTACTTTCAGTTGTGTTTTATATTGTTTTTCCGCTGCTATGTAATTTATTGTAATCTCTGATATTTATCGAATGTAATATATTCATTTATACTCTGTATATTCTTGTATCTGATGGAATTGTTGTAATAGCAATGAAATGTTCTTCTGTTTGTGTTCTGATTTGTCCTGTTCTCAAACGATCAGGGGTTTCGAGCGGTCTAGATCGGTTTAACGACTGATTCGGATCGAGCGAAATTCCTTGCCGTCACACTCCCAGTCCATTCCCGTATAATATTGGATTGTGCAGAGTTTTATTAATATCAATATCCAATTACAACGCTCTTGATTACACGGCTACAAGGTTAACACCCCTCCTTTCTTTGGTTTCACGGGCTACAAGAAGAACACCCCCGTCTTTCCTTGATTTCAGGGCTATAAAGAACACACTCACACCTTTCCACATTCTTTCTAATTATATTTGCGCTAAAACTCTTGAGTATCATTTCCAAACAGAGCGTATTTTATAGAAAATGAAAATAGAAGTAAAATGGTAATTTTTTTCTTGAAATAGATGAAGTATAAATGTATAAACTTGAAATTTTGAAAATAGTAGTGGTGGTATGTTAAGGGAGGAAGAAGATGATAACAATTTATGAAAAATTTCGAATTTAAGGCCTTTCTATAGTCTTCCATAGGGTGTAACTGTTTCTGAAACGTTTCAAAAATGAAAAGACACAACCTTTTTATTTTAAAAAATGTTACTGTTATATGTCGACATACATGTTTGTGTATGTCGACATACACCTTGTATATTTATATTTAAATTATTTTTTAAAGTATTTAAACTGATATATGTATTTTGGAAATTTCTAAAATAAAACTAGTTAAAATATTTTTATTTTCAAGTTTATAAACATAATAAAATATTGTTTAAACATATGATTAAAAATTATATATATAAGTGATATAAAAACTATATAATATGATTATAAACGCATACATATATATATGAATTTATAAAGTGATATATATATATAAACTATATAGAAATAAGAAACTTATAATTTAGGATATATACATATATATAAAATCCTTGGATGAAAAAAATCATTTTGAGAGGAGTTTGAAATCAATTTGAAAATCGTTTAAAATCAATTAAAAAGAGATAATTTGAAAACAGAGCTTGGGTGCTATTCAAGGTTTTACATAATATCTAGACTTTATTACCCTGATAATCTTGAACTCTTGATATCTTGATAACCATGTGTCTTGATTCTTCTTTGAAATCTTGAATCTCTTAATTGTACAGTCTTCAATATCTATTACCTATATATATATATATATATATATATATATATATATATGAAGAGAGAGAGAGAGAGGTAGGTTCAATGGCACCCCAAACAGTGGAGCACCCCAATAGCCTCCCTCTTTTCCACCACATATTTTCCCTCTCTCTCCTTTTACTCACTCTCTCACATTTCACTAACTTAAACTAATGTAAACGAAAGGTGGAAAACAAAGGGGCTATTGGGGTGCTCCATTTTTAGGGTGTCACTGAACGCTCTCCATGTATATGTGCATATATATATATATAATGGTTGAAAGTGTTAATACATATTTTATAATCAATAATGATAATGACTAAAACAAAGTTGCCGTCATTAAAACATCATCAACATTTCATTCTCCAACAATCTCCCCTTTTTGATGATGACAACTTGGTTTATAAAATATACATACTTGATATTACTTGTTAATCGGATTGTTCAATTACTCACTCTTTCACCATGAATTCCTTCTAACTCCCCCTTAAACTATACATATTTTATAGCTTCTTCCCCTTTGTCATAAAAAAAATTGTATTTATCTACATTTGGAATAATCCTAGTGACTAATTCTATATATACTAGTATTACAGTCCAACGGTGGGAAAAACCGACCGTTAAGTTATTTGATATTAAAGGAAAAGAAACTCTATTAACTTTATTCTTAAACAAAAATTTAATGAAAAAATCACTTTGTTAGTAAAAAAAATGAAAATACTTGAAACATAGATCTTAATTTCTCTGCATGTTCTTAAAAAACCTGACTGACAAACTTGGACTGTCTTCCAACATACACCCACAGATTCATGGTATTATATTCGAACTATAATATTGTTCTTTGATTTTAAAACTAAATATTCCAGCACCATTATGATACTAAACATTAAAGAGCCAATAAAGTATAGAGAAATAATATGTACTGCGTCATTGTATAATTGTACACATAGGAATAATACGCACCATGTAGTCTGAAACAGCCACTGGTAAGCAAAAGGTTATATAAATGCATGTAACAACTACATACTTCAACTTCACCCATGAATAATAATAAGTACATCATAAATTCAAATCTAAATTTTCAGCCAACGGTTTGGCCAACACAAACTGCATGTCTGGTGCATCCCAACAATATATTACACATCACTTCCTCCTAAGAGCTTTACCTAAGCACTCAACATATCAAGAAATACATGTATGCAAGTATGGCTCACTATTATCACAATGTAAAATTTGGAATTTAAGTGCAAGCACGTGTATTTGGAGCCTTGCACTTCATGAAATCCATAATGATTAACTCCCAATATGGATTGTAATAGGTCGGACACTGTTTGCTCATTAACTCTAACAGGCAAATATGTATCTATGTGCTTTTCTGGATCAAATGAATCTTTTGTTCCACCATTAACGCTTTCATCGTCCATTACTACATCCTTTAAACCTTTTAATTTTTTTGCAAGTACATCTTCCTGCATATTAACATATATGTTAGTTAGGAGACAAAGCCTTGCGACTTTTTAAACAAGGAATCTAAGAACAAAAACATAAAAGCAAAAGATACGTCAAGTGACATTAGCAGGTAACATGAATGGAGAAGCAAGATAATGTGATATCCAAGGATTGACAAATGGAAAATGCAATATGATATGGAGAAGGAAAAACTCACTTTGACAATATAAAAATGATTTCCACCAATAATACCAAATTATGTTACGAAATTTGAAATGGGTTGAGATAATCTTGTCCTAAACTCCCAAGGTTGATAGACACCTTGAAATCCATCCATTCATTTTCTATTTTTATTTTTTTAATAAATCAAAAGTAAGATATGAATGGTGTAAATTAATTTAACCTATGAAAACCATGGAAAATGAGACCGAGTGGTTTCAACACATCTAAAATAGGATCATGGTAATGTGTGTATAATGACACTAGTTAACAACAATCATTGAACAATGGAGAGAAAAATGATAAAGTATGGAACAATATTATCATCAAACGTAAGTCATAATTATATTCGGAAAATAAGGGCATGATCTTCAAAACGGTTGTTTGGAAGCATGTGGAAAGAAGCTTGGTATGTCTTTTAGTCGGTCCGAAAGAAGTATGCTGAAAAACTAAAGCCTTCATCAGATAATGATCGCAAATAGTCCTCATATACAAAAGAAGACGACGACATGAGCGACCTCAAAAATCGGGAACTTCTGCAAGTTCATTTCTCCAGCATATAGCCAAAGCTTCCGTAATAATACCTCAAAAAAGCCATATGTCAGAACTATGTTTATACCTCCATGGTATAGTGGAGGGCGCTTTCACCAGGCCTTCATATGCGTTTTTGCAGAAGAGTTGGGACGAAGCTTATATGACGAAGAAGGGTTCAACCTGAAACTATAAACACGACCCTATGGGTCCATAATCCTGATCAGATTTCACATTTTCAATCTTGTATCTACATGTTTGAGTTATAAACCCTAATTTCAAAATCAGTTTGGGAAAAAGTCTTTAATATTAACACTTTCAATAAAGAAGTTTATTCAGGCAACTAAGGTAATAAAATGATAATTTTTTTAATTATTATACTACTATTATCATGTAACTTTGCCCGACACCGAAGGCATTTGGTAGTAAATAAGTCAACCGAAGAACCTTTTGGAAGTATACGAAAGGCCTCAAGTATTAAAATAAGTTAACTAAACAAACTTTTAGATTGGAATACCCGAAATCCCATATCTTGCACCTTATCTACAGTTTCTCAAGTTAACCTAAACTAGTTAGAATCCTAGGTCCATATGGAGAACCGATAGGCACTTCGTCAACCTAACCAAAACCACAGGAATTTTGAAACCCCAAACAAGAGACTAGTGGCTTGGCCGAAAGCCTTACTCCAAAATCAACAAGAAATCATCAGAAGAACCAAGCACATCAAGGAACAAAACTTCATCAATAGGATCTTTTGAACTCAATTCTGCCGACATCTGGTCATTGTCCCTTGCTTTCTACAGGAACTTACTTTCGAAAATTAGCGGAAGCACTCTATAGAAAATTTATTATGGAAACGGTGGTGTAACCAAAGCTATACCTTTTGCAAGTAAAAGGTTCTATGAAAACTATATCATTTTGGGGTATTAACCATATTTTTGGCTAATAGATTCAATATATTTTTTACATGAGAAGTTGATAAAAATGAAAGTAAAAAGAGAAAATGAGCATGTAACATTTTTTGTACGGCTAAATCATGATTTATTTTTGATAAAAAGTTCGAAAGTGAGAAAATGAGAGTTTCTAAAAAGCTAAAATAGAAAATGAAAGAGTATATTTATATTAACATAACAAAAATTTATTTCGAAACTTGTAATGGTAACTATTAAAGAGGAAGGCGAAACTTTTTCTCTTAAATTACGATTAAACCGAGGTGGAAACTAAAATAATGTATTAGAATTGAGAAGCGTTTAAAATTTGAAGTAAGAATGAATAGGAGAAGAGGATTCAAAAAGGTAAATCTTGAACTTTAGTAAAATACCTTTGATTAAGCGAAAACAATTTTTTTTTTCTTTCTTATACTTATTTAGTATAATGTACAGCTAACAACATGTTGGTGATCATCAAAGTCGGTGATCAACAACTAAACAATTTTGATGGCTTCCTAAGTTATTCGTCGATCTTCTTCTTCTTCTTCTTCTTCTTTTTTTTTTTTTTTTTTTTTTTTTTTTTTTTTTTTTGCATGGTGGCCTATGCAGATCAACAAGTGAATGCTGGCTTCATAAGATATTGACACGGAGATCATGTCCGATTGTTTTACATTATTTCAGGTGACATATCATGAGATCAAGAAGAAAGAAAACATGCCATGAAACCATGCGGGGGTTAAGTGGAAAATAGACATAAAACAAAAATTGAAAATAATAATTAGGTTGAGTGATACGAAGTTTGTTTTTTTGGTTGAAGGATAGACTTTAAAAAATATTAGATTGAAGTAAAAATAATAAGTAGCATTTTGTAAAGTATAGATAACGATAATTGGCATTTCCGTATAGTCTAAAAATTGAATATAATGCTGGTTATATTTCATATTTTCCTTCAATTTTTTTTTTAGTTTGTTCTTCAATGTAAAAATAAAACCTAATGTCCTTCAATTTAATTTATTTTTTTTCAATTTTTTCCGTTTTTACTGGTTACATTTACATCCATTATAAAGTGCTCAAATGTGTGTGTTTCAGATGATTTCGGAGGTCACTCCGCGTATTCTTATTGCGCAGTGTAGCATTTCCCAGACGAGAATTAGTGAAAAAGAAACAAAGATAGAATTCACGGTGGATCTTTCAATCCCATCCGTTAAAATCTCCACTCTCCATATCCCGACCCTCCACGAGAATTGAACGCCAATGTCTTTTATTTTGAAATTACGCAAACAAACAATCCATTTTTCTGTCGTTGTGCGATTATAGTAGAAATTATACAGTATCCACCGCTAAAGATGTCTGCTTACTGTCAATGTCCAAAATCAATTTATCCGAAGTTCGAGTGTATTGTGTTAAAAGTTTGGCTTTTGGGATGGTTCGGTGTATTCGTATGGGGCAGAGCAGCATTTCCCAGACTAGAATTAGTGAAAAAGAAACAAAGATAGAATTCACGGTTCATCTTTCAATCCCATCCGTTAAAATCTCCACTCTCCATACCCCGACCCTCCACGATTCTCTAGGTCCTTCGGTTTGCCATATAAATCATGCAAACCCTAATTACGCAGTCAGCGCTATAAGTCCATATCTCAGTTCGCGAATCCTAAGAGCAAACAGTGGCGGCAAACCTTACTTTTCTTTGGCATGTAGATGGGCGGGGCTCCCCGCAGTCGCATGGTCATGGAGCTGTTCCAAGATGTTCGGCCACAATATACTGCTAAATATTTCTCTGGGCTTCGCAGAGGAGGTAACGGCATGAGCCGATCGGGCAAGCCCCTCCACTTCAAGAAATCCAGCTTTCATCTTGACATCTTGTGGTCCATGTGCCATGGAGGTGACTCTTCGGCCAGAAACGGTAACGGAAGTAAGTCGATCATCGATGGTGCTAAGTTCAAGGACGAGATCTTTATTAAAAAGAATACCGGACCTGCTATCTTGTCCATGGCCAGCGCTGGATCTGGAACCAAAGATTATCTATTTTTTTCTGTACCGAGAAGTCTGCTTGGTTCATGGCAAGCATGCCATTTTGAGATAGGTACTTCAATTATCTTTTATCCCTTTTTTAAAATTATGTTTCTTAAATTAATTGTGCTGGTTGTTGGATGTTCTGAGCTAGTGACGTTGGGAAGGTTGGATTTCATAGTGGGCAGAACAAGAAACCAAAGATATCTATTGCTGCTTGAATCTAAACAAAACTGGGATCATACGTTATGAGTTGTGTTACTTTGTTTACATGTTTTGTAATATGACCCCGAGTTAAACTTATGACGCTAGTTAAGTCTAATGAAAATCGATGGTGGAACGTTTGATGGTTTTATTTATTTTGCTCTTTACTTTACAATCTTCATAATATGTTTTTGAATATTTTGGTCCAAACAGCTTGAAACTTTCATGCATAACATGTTTTCGTATTCCTTACGTGAAGGAAGCCTAAGCTTTAGCTTGAATTTGAGTTAGTATAATGTACTGCCAACAACATGTTGGTGATCATCAAAGTCGGCGATCAACAACTAAACAATTTTGAGGGCTTCAACGGTTATTCGCAATCTTTTTTTTGCATGGTGGTCTATACGGATCTACAAGCGAATGCAGAAAAATTAGATAAGGGGAAAATATAACAGAGAAAGATATTGACATGGAGATCATGTCTGATTGTTTTCACATTATTTTAGGTGACTTATCATGAGATCATGAAGAAAGAAAATCATGCTATAAAACCATGCGGGGGTTAAGTGGAAAATAGACACAAGGACAAACATTGAAAAAAAGAGTTTTTAGACACAAGGAAAAAATTAGAGAAAATTTTAGTGAAAAGGAGAAGTTTGGATTTCATAGTGGGCAGAGCAAGAAACCAAAGATAATCTATTGTTGCTTGAATCTAAACAAAACTGGGATCATACGTTATGAGTTGTGTTACTTTGTTTACATGTTTTATAATATGACCCCGAGTTAAACTTGTGAGGCTAGTTAATTCTAATGAAAATTGATGGTGGAACGTTAGATGGTTTATTTATTTTGCTGTTTGCTTTACAATCTTCATAATATGCTTTTGAATATTTTGGTCGTAACACCTTGAAACTTCATGCATAAAACGTTTTCGCATTCCTTACGTGAAGGAAGCCTAAGCTTTAGCTTGAATTTTAGTTAGGATTTGTAAATCTTATTCAGATACCTAAAACTCAACTAGACTTGACTGTCCCTTTACCAAGTAGAATTCCAGTACAAGATGGCTTGTTCGTTAAGTTCCTATCTTTGTCAGCAAGCTAAACTAGTCAGATCTTTCTAATCTGTAACTAGTTGATTTTTCTTTATTATTATTTTTGTTTAATCTAGATAAGTGGGTTTAAAAGCACAGAAGTATATAGCGGGTTTGTATTTTTCAATTCTGCTTTATTACACAAAAGGCATAGTGGGTTAGTATTTTTAATTCTGAAAACATATGTTTAGGACTTACTGTTTATTTATTTCTAGCCAGTTCTGTCTCTTAGGGTAATTTTTGGACAACGTAGAAGAACACCTTTGGCAACAAAAACCACTCACAATATCTATTCTAATATTTTCAAAAAGTACATGCATGTAATATCAGTTTATGACATAGTGTGTTTTTATTTTGGTATTTCCAAAATTATTTGCAAAATAGTACTTTGAAAATATAAATAATTGTGTATGGTATTGAAGTAGTTTTTTATGGCTGTGTGTGTAATATGATTTGCTTTTTGTTTTGTTAGATAATGTGTTTATTTGTTTAATTTTGAGGACTTTTCCATATTTTGCCCTTCAAATTGGGCAAGCCTTTTGGTGCCTCTCGGTCTTTGTTGTTAAAAACAATTTGAAGAAATTGGTGGTGGATTCATGATTATTAGATTACTTAGGGCATGGCTGGTTTTATCGGGGTGAAATCAATTCGGTACCAGGGCTTGTATTCAAAACCATTACGGTATCGGCTTATATGGCAATAGAAAAATTATACCATTACCAACCAAAGAAATCGATTACTAACAATTCAGTTTATGGTTGGTAGAGTTCAGTAATAAGTTTTTGTCGTTTACTAGTATAAGATATTTTTGTTTACAACATTTCACGTTAAAATATTAAATATTAAAATTGAATTTTTTTTATTAAATTATTATTTATCTTATTTTACGCAGTTAAACATGCAAGAAAACATCATGGATAAACTAAAATATCAAATAAATTATATTTTTTTTTAAAATATATTTGATAAAAATTGCGTTCAATCTTGTATCATAATAGTATTTTCCTAGTTATTTTATTAAATCATTACATATTAGAAGTTCAATGCTATGTAATAAGCATATACGATGAAATATTAATATATACATATGTATTGTTTAATATATGTGGTAGGCATGGTAATTACCATTATTAATGCTCAATTACCATTACCGTATCGCATATCTTTATGTGGTTTGACATACCGTACCAATCAAGTTGGTTGCCAAATGTTCGGTACCACTTCTGTCGGTAATGGTTGATAATTGTTGGTAAGTGGTTATATGATAAAAATGTCCAGCCCTAGGTTTCATATTGACCCTTTGGAATGCACTTGGGTTGGGTGGGCCAGACTAGAAAATGATAAGTTTAGATGAAAATTTATATGTTTCATTGTGCCAGTGTATGCGAAATCCTTGAGAGAATTTGAAGATAACAACTGATATAGGCTTCATGTATGATAACGTTATGTGTATGTGTAACAACCAGAATTTAGGTAGCTAGATTTTTTTTCAAAATTCGTATGTTGGAATTCGTGTAACACCCCGCATTTTTAATGAAATTAAAAATGTGGAAATATGTACATATATTGTATGCATAGATATATTTGAAAGAAATTTAATAATGACAATAAAATTGCATGTAATAAGTTAATGCAGTGAAATGAAGAAAGAGATAAATAAAAGAAATTACATGTAATACATGAAATGCGAAGAAATGCATGCGAACATTTAAAAAAAGAAATAAAAAGAAGAATTTGAAGAGCCTCCAGAATTTGGTCATGAAATTAGCGTCATTGCGTTCGTGGCGATTTTCTCTGGGCTTCGCAGAGGAGGTAACGGCATGAGCCGATCGGGCAAGCCCCTCCACTTCAAGAAATCCAGCTTTCATCTTGACATCTTGTGGTCCATGTGCCATGGAGGTGACTCTTCGGCCAGAAACGGTAACGGAAGTAAGTCGATCATCGATGGTGCTAAGTTCAAGGACGAGATCTTTATTAAAAAGAATACCGGACCTGCTATCTTGTCCATGGCCAGCGCTGGATCTGGAACCAAAGATTATCTATTTTTTTCTGTACCGAGAAGTCTGCTTGGTTCATGGCAAGCATGCCATTTTGAGATAGGTACTTCAATTATCTTTTATCCCTTTTTTAAAATTATGTTTCTTAAATTAATTGTGCTGGTTGTTGGATGTTCTGAGCTAGTGACGTTGGGAAGGTTGGATTTCAGAGTGGGCAGAACAAGAAACCAAAGATTATCTATTGTTGCTTGAATCTAATCAAAACTGGGATCATACGTCATGAGTTGTGTTACTTTGTTTACATGTTTTATAATATGACCCCGAGTTAAACTTATGACGCTAGTTAATTCTAATGAAAATTGATGTTTGAACGTTTCGCTGTTTACTTTACAATCCTCATAATATAATACTTTGGTACTGACACCTTAGAAACTTCATGCATAAAACGTTTTCGTATTCCTTACGTGAAGGAATCCTAAGCTTTAGCTTGAGTTAGGATTTGTAAATCTTTCTCAGTTTACCTTGACTGTCCCTCTACCAAGTTGAATTCCAGTACAAGATTGCTTGTTCCTTAAGTTGATATCTTTGTCAGCAAGCTAAACCAGTTAGATCTTTCTAATTTTTGACTAGTTGATCTTTCGTAAATTTTTTTGGGTTTAATCTAGATAAGTGGGTTTAAGAGCACAAAAGTATATATATAGCGGGTTTGTATTTTTTTAATTCTGTTTTATTACACAAAAGTGCATAGTGGGTTAGTATTTTTAATTTGATAACATGTTTAGGACTTACTGTTTGTTTATTTCTAGCCAGTTCTGTCTTTTAGGGTAATTTTTTGACAACCTAGAAGAATGTCTTTGGCAGCAAAAACCACTCACAGTATCTATTCTAATATTTTCAAAAAGTACATGTACGTAATATCAGTTTATGATATAGTGTGTTTTTATATTGGTATTTCCAAAAGTATTTGCAAAATAGTACTTTGAAAATATAAATAATTGTGTATGGTATTGAAGTAGTTTTTTATGGCTAAGTGTGTGTAATATGATTTGTTTTTTATTTTGTAACATAATATGTTTATTTGTTTAATTTTGAGGATTTTTCCATATTTTGCGCTTCAAACTGGGCAAGCCTTTTGGTGCCTCTTGGTCTTTGTTGTTATAAACAATTTGAAGAAATTGATGGTGGATTCACGATTATTAGATTACTAGGGCATGGCTGGTTTCATTAGGAATGAAATCAGTTCGGTACCGGAGCATTGTATTCAAAACCATTACTGTATCGACCTATATGCCAATAGAAAAATTATATCATTACCAACCAAAGAAATTTGTTACCAACAATTCGGTTTATGATTGGTAATGGTTAGTAGAAGTCGATAATAAGTTTTTGCCGTTTACTATATAAGATATTTTTGTTTACAACATTTCACGTTAAAATATTAAATATTAAAATTGTTTTTTTGTTGTTGTTAAATTATTATTTATATACCTTATTTTACGCAGCTAAACATGCAGGAAAACATCATGGATAAACTAAAATATCATATAAATTATATTGTTTCTAAGATATTTGATAAAAATTGCGTTCAATCTTGTAACGTAGTAGTATTTTCCTAGTTATTTTATTAAATCATTACATATTAATTAGAAGTTCAATGCTATGTAATAAGCATATACGATGGAATATTAAAATATACATA
The DNA here is from genome assembly GCA_030737875.1 of Allium sativum. Lineage (NCBI taxonomy): Eukaryota > Viridiplantae > Streptophyta > Magnoliopsida > Asparagales > Amaryllidaceae > Allium > Allium sativum. Next base: position 845,256,142 of record CM060926.1, read on the forward strand.
TGTATTGTTTAATATATGTGGTAGGTATGCTACTTACCATTATTAATGCTCAGTTATAATTACTGTACCGTATATCTTTATGTGATTTGGCATATCGTACCAATCAAATCGGTTGCCAAATGTTCGGTACCGCTTCTGTCGATAACGGTTGATAATTGTTGGTAAGTGGTAATATGGTAAAAATGTCCAGCCCTAGGTTTCATATTGACCTTTTGGAATGCACTTGGGTTGGGTGGGCCAGACTAGAAAATGATAAGTTTAGATGAATGTTTAATATATGTTTCATTGTGCCAGTGTATGCGAAATCCTAGAGAGAATTTGAAGATAACAATTGATACAGGCTTCATGTATGATAACATTATGTGTGTGTAACAACCCAAATTTCAACAGACACAATTTTTTTTCAAAATTATGTCTTTTTGGAATTCGGGTTGTTATATCTGGTATCAGAGCCTAGGTTTAGGATTTCTGTATAGATAGTGAGTGAACGTATTTGTATTTTTTAAAATATAAATATATTATATGTATACCTAGATCCATAGAGGAACCCGCTATATAAAGAAAGCATAATATGGTAAAAGTTGGGATTTCTGTTTTGCACACAAAAAGAACGAATATGGAAATCTGAGACCCTTAGGTTATTTGGGTGGGAAGTGTACAATATACGTTGTATGAAAGAAAAGTGAATCTCATGTGTTAGTATTTCAGGTTAAGTGAGTTTAGTAGTAAAACCTTATAAATTGGAAATGGTTAAAAAGAGAAGAATGGATTAGGAATATATATAGTTGAGATAATTGACTTTTTGGGAGTGTCTAGGATAGCCTAGTTTAGATTGAAAACCCACACTTTGAGTCTAATCCCATTGTTATCTTTTAAGAACTTGAAATTATAAAAGCTTTTGAAAGATGGTTTATGGTGTTTTCAAGTTTTAATCTTAAAAGTTGTAGTGTTAAATTATGAAAAGAACATATTATGAATGTACATATTGAATTTTGATGTAAAATGGGGCATATTTTGGAAACATTGATTTCATGTGAAATTTTTATCAAAAATAAAATCCTCTTAGAAAAAGGTGCACATTATAGAGCATGTATAGCTCGCTAATTTTCTTGGTATATTGCATGAAAGGATTAAAAAAAACTTAGAAAATATTGCATTTTGTTGAAAGTTAGATTTTTTAGTAAAAAAAGCTTTGAAATATCTATTCTTTTGACATTCATTTTTTATTATTGTTTTAAAAGGGAAAAGTTTGTTGGGTGGACAAAATAAGTTGTAGAAATTAAGAATAGTGTAGATGTTTGCACCTTGTAGTAAGAAACCGAACCAACCTTATACGCAAGAATAAGTCATAAACCTAAATGAGAAATAGTTGTCCTTATCTACTCCGGTTTTTGTGATTTGAAAAATTTTTACATTTTTTTTAAGATGACATGTTTTTATGGTTTGACAAAAGTAAGTTCTAATGAGGAAGATGTAGTTTTGATACTTTTAACTTTTGGAAGAAAAATGAAATGAAAAGGCCAAACCGTGTTTTGAAAAGTATAGAGTAGGTAAGGATTAGTGCCTAGGAAAGACGGGAAAAGTTTTGAGTCTATGAAGTAGATAACAAGAATTATCTTGGAATAATGGTAAGTTCCCATAGAATGCGTAAGCATTTATAAGCCTAGGGTGTTGCTTAAAAATTTCTATTAGTATACAGTAAGGATTAGTGGCGACTACTAAATAGTGAAGTACAAGTAAGTGTTTAGATCATATTGGGGTAAAACCCGTTATTACATTTCTGTTGGGAACGTTCTACTATTTTTATTCATGTTGGGTAGTTAGAGTAACACCTAAACTTGTCATTGATCTCGTGGTTTGAACTTTTCTGAGGGGGGCATAGTCCTGAGATTCTTGGCCCTTAATAATAGCTGTGTAGAGTGACTGTTTTCCTGTTTTAGTAAAAGGACTAGAAGACTTATTTGAAACAAAACATAGACACGAGGATTAAGTTAAATAAGCTAAAAAGAGAGTAATGACATAACCAAAAAGAAAATAACAAATTCAGTAAAGCAACAAACATGACAGTTAAAGAAAAATGGAAAATTCTAAGAAAAGATGTATAAGAATAATTTTTTCCAAGATAAGTTGAAAACAAAAATTATAGTAAAGAATTTTTTTTATGTAGGCTATGCTTGGATAAGAAAATAAGGAATATTTATAAAATAGTTACATAAAATCCAAGTACGGACAAAAAAATGTGACTAAAAGAAAAACGGAAGATGTGAAGCTTTCCGTTTTCTACGTTTTTATAACATAAGAAATCAAATTTAGAAATTAGATTTTTCTTAAATTCGAGAAATAAAGTTGGTTGGTACGATTTTGGATGCAACAATTGGATGGACTGCACTCTTACTCTGCAAGAGTGTGGAATTTTTTTGGTGAGAGCGTATTTTGATTTTCAAAATATTGCATTCATGTAGAATTGCCAGTAAATTTAGGATCTGCGCATCATGTTTTTAAATGGGTTTTGAAAAATTTGCATACATATAGGAGGTATCGCTTATGCGTACATGTATTATTATGTTGTATTATACTTAGCACAAGTGCACAATGTTTGCAAAAATTGGATGCACACATGATGGATGAATATTATGCGAGGGGTTATTTGATTTTTACCCTTATCAAATTTCGAGGACGAAATTTCCTAAGGGTCGGAGAATGTAACACCTCGCATTTTATGACAATTAATTATTTAATAGCGCATATGTGTATATATATATATATATATATATGCATAGACATAAATATATAAAAGAAGTATAAAATAATGATTATATGATTGCATGTTATAAATACATGCATTGAGAAGAAAGAATAAATTGGTTGCATGCAGTGTAATTATGTTGCATGCAATGACTTATAAATATTATGGAAAGATAAATGAAAGAAAAAGATGCGTGCAAATTGATAATGTTACATGCAATGGTTTAAATAAAAGATTATAACACATGTTGGTTAGAGCATGTGGCTTTCATGAAAAAGGTACAGGGTTCAATCCTGCCATATTTTTATTTTAAAAGGAACGGTTAAAATAGCATATAATCTGTAACACCCCACCTCTGTTAAGGTCACTCTAAAAGGGAATGCCTTAACTTCGGTGGAGCGTTTTAAGGTACAAGATACTAATAAATTAAAAGACAAAAAATTTATGCAGTGGAAAAAGATCAATATTATTTTATAAATACTTGTTCAACACAACAATTCAACAATTGTTTCAATCTTCCAAATTATTATAACTTTTCATCTATCTTGAAAACATAAGGAAGCAATACTGAAAATAAAATGACATAAATCCCCAGTAAGTGCTTCACCATAGCCATAGCTCAAAAAGGAAAGTCCAAGCCTTACATCTACGGTCTTCAAGCTTTGGCTAACCTGGACTAAGCCGAAGTTCTTCCTCCCTACGGACCGAGGGGGGGGGGGGACGGTAGAAAAGAAGCGAAAGGAAAATGGGTCAGACCTAAGTCTGGTAAGCCCAGTTATTTAATAGCATGTAAACAAGTAAAAGACTATGACATGAATAAACTCAACTTAGAATGATACCACAAGGATAGGGTAGTCTTAAAACGAGGTAAAGTAAGATTTAACTAGATTTGGCTATCATACCCACTTTTACTTCTCTGCACCCACTAAGAGCTGATTAACTCGCAATGTATGTTCATGATAAAGTGATTCCATTCATGTATTGATCGGCTCCTACTTGCATTCATGTGTTCCCGGTGTCATGCGGCCCCACATGATTTTTAAGTACTTATGCAGGTTTCAGTATAGGGTGTATCAAGCGACCCTAACACGATTCAAAGATGCACAAGTGTACGCTTGGTGCCCAGTGCCTGCTTTTTCCACTCGGAGCCCATGCACGCTCGTACTCCGTCGGAACCTACACCGACGCACCTAACCGTCGCCCTTTTGACCGCTTATATTCAGCTCAGTAATCGTGCCCCACCCTGCCTAGTTCAGGATATCTTGATACATCCATGTGGATTACTGCTGAAACGGGTCCCCGTCATTAGGGTTTTTCTAGTCAACATACTAAACTGGTTAAGTGTCCTTGGTTTGACTTAACCCCTATCAATCTTGTCTAGTTAACATGTTAAGTTGGTTAAGTGTTTCCTCAATTAATTAACCCCACCAATCTTGTCTTGTTAACATGTTAAGTTGGTTAAGTGTTCCCTTAATTACTTAACCTCACCATTTCTAGTTTGATTATTCATGAATTTTAATTAACTAAAACACCAACCACTCACATTAGACAGATATTATTGTGGTTACTGGATGTGCCGGTCAGTTCCGGGCAGTTTTAAACCACAATTCAGTCTAACCTCGGGTCTTTCTGGTTTGATGCACTAACCTCTCACATTAGGCAGGTATTGTGGTTACTGGATGTGCCGGTCGGTTCCGGGCAGGTTTACACAACTCAGTCTAACCTCGGGTTAGGCATATTCATCTTTTACATTTTATATATGTGAATTTTCTATAAGTGTTTCATGTCACATATTTTAATTATGTTCAAGAATAATGGTATAAATTATACCATTCATGGCCTTAACCATTTAAATGGTTTTGGGTCCACCTACATTATTAACATTTTTTGGTTTAATAACTATCCCAACGTTACCCCCGTTTGTTCGTTCGTATTAATCACATAAAATTATTGGGCACACATATTAGCTCAATTTATAGACAAGAGGTAATGAAGGGAACATGCATAATATAGATTCAACCAAACATGTAAATTTTGCATAAAACTTTATTCGTATAATTTAACATATCACATGAACTTGCATATAATTTAGACTTAGATAATCATAAGCCTAAAACATGTTAATATGTAGATTTAGGCATGTGTGAGTATAACCTCAATTATAAACTAGCATATGACATCATCATGACATGTCCAATCCCAAGGCATGTATAATTTTACATTAACATACAGGTGTGAATTAGATCTAGCAAGGAGAACTTGCGTAAGTCCACTTTACAAACATGCATATAAATATAGATCTAGTTTTGGATCTAACATGTAACTTGTATATGAACATATGTATAATTAGATCATGATTTGGATCTACCATAAAACATATAACTTGCATTAATCATATGAAGCTAGATAGATCTTGACATGAGTCCAACATAAAACTTGTAACTTGCATATGAACATATGAACATATATATAGGCATACGGATCTAACATCAAGCATATGAATATATATATATATATATATATATATATATATATAGATCTTTACTTGGATCTAACATAATACATACAACTTGCATTAATTATATAAACATATATATGTAAGTCTTAATATGATACATATAACTACACTTACGAAAAACAATCTTGATTTCTGGAATTTGTATTCTGAAGTTGAAATGCTCGCCTTTGATGTAGACAATCGTTGTTTTAGTTTAATTTTGATTTGATTTGGTTTGTCTCTTTTAATTTGCTTCATGTTGAACGGCGACTACTCGAGGTTGTCCAACGGCAGCATGACGGCTCTTGGTTTGATTTTTAATATGATTTAGGGTTGAGGTATTAGGTTGCTTATATAGAAGTTTGATTTAATAGGAACCGTCAAATCAACCTAGAGCAAATCAAAGCCATTTAGACAAGAAAGAATAGCCACATCAGCCCTAATGACTCAGTAAGGAGTCCATCAGAACCAATCAGATGCCATATCTGCCTTAGAGTGAATCGGCCCACGGGTTGACAGCCAAACACCCTGAATCAACCCCTAGTCGACCCAGCGGGGCTTGGGTCGACCTCAAAAATGGGTCGGTTCGGTTATTCCCCCTCCCGATTCACTATTTTGAACTTTTTTGCATATTTATTTATTTAATTTTTATATATATATATATATATATATTTTTTTCATATCCATACAAACTTCAAAGCTTAATAACTTCTTCATAAGGTATCCGTTTTATGCAAACCAAATGTCTATCTTGACCAAAATTTTGAGACGAACGTAATAGCGCAACCCATTTCACTTAATTCTTCTTCTAAAAATTAAGTGTTCTTGAATTTGTTAATTTTAATATTCTCAGAAAATTCGGGGTGTTACATTCTCCCCTCCTTAAAGGATTTCGTCCTCGAAATCTTCAAGTTAAGAGGAATGCATCTTAACATTCAATCATCCATCTACTCATCCATTATCTACAAGCATTGATTATCCTTAAATGACTTCTAATGCTATATGAACATATGCAGAGTGTATGCATATGTCTCTTATCTAGTGCAAAATCAGGCGGTTTACTGATTCAGTTGACCTCCTTAATGCGAATCATGAGTGCCATGAGTCCATTATTTATGCATTTTTTCCTATTCATAATTCTACATGAGTGCACAATCATTCATACAAATGTAACGCCATATGATACACATCAAGTTTCAATCCACATACAATTTTATGCGTTCATATGCAAATGCAATATGAAAGTGATTGAACCGATCTAGAACTAATGTGTATGTGCATATGCATCCACGAGCAATCACTAGCAACCACTTGTAACCACTTTGCAACCATCAAGGATAACATGTTTCAAATACATGTTTACATTCATTGATTTCTACAAAGGATCAAGAAATAGGATCGAGAAGATAACTAAGCATGAATAAACTTATGATAAAGAAGAGATCAAAGATGTACCCTCAAAAATATAAGGGTAGGTTGCGCGTATCTTGCTTTCGGTCTCTCAGGTCGCGTCTTCTTCATTGTCACTCCATTGTACTTTAACAAGCTTGACTTCATGGTTGCGTAGCTTTTTGACTTCCGTTCCCAAGATACGAGTTAGGATTCTTCTCACTGTTGCTTCTCGTTCCACTTCTACCTCTTTTAGTATCTTTGGTTTCACCACTTCCGCAGACTCATGTAAGGACTTTCGTAGGTAACAAACATGAAAGACATTGTGTACTCCATCCAACTTTTCAGGTAGCTCTAATCTGTAGGCCATCGTCCCAATTCCTTCAATGATTGGAAATGGTCCTATGAATCTAGATGCCAATTTCCCTTTGGATCCAAAGCGAACAACATTCCTCAAATGAGATACTTTAAGGAACACTCTGTCTCCAACCTCAAACTCAAGGTCGGTCCTCCTTTTATCTGCATAGGACTTTTCTTTCTATCTTAAGCAGTCTTCATTCGTCTTCTTATTAGATCCACCTTTTCTGAGGATTTCTTAATCATGTCTGGCCCAAGTATAAGCTTATTTGTGGATTCCCACCAACAGGTTGGTGATCGACACGGTCTCCCGTATAAGGCTTCGAAAGGTGTCATGCCTATTGTATCTTTGTAGCTATTGTTGTAGGCGAACTCCACTAGAGGAAGATGATCTTCCCATGTCCCTCCAAAGTCAAGAACACACAGTTTCAAGAGGTCTTCAAAGACTCTGTTCACCATTTCTGTCTGTCCATCGGTTTGGGGTGGTAGGTCGTGCTTAAACATAGTTGTGTGTCTACAACCTCTTGCAAACTCTTCCAGAACTCGCTTGTAAAGATAGGGTCTCGATCGCTTACTATGCTGACAGGTATCCCATGTAGTCGAACTATCTCTTTAAGATATAGAAATGCTAGAGATGAGGCAGTCCTTCTACTTTTAAAAGGTATAAAGTGAGCGCTTTTTGTGAGCCGGTATACTATTACCCAATTACTGGTATTGCCCTTTCTTGACCTAGGCAAGCCATCAATAAAGTCCATCGGCAATACCAGCATTTATGTAATAGTGGACCAGCTCACAAAAAGCGCTCACTTTATACCTGTCAAAAGTAGAACTGCCTTATCTCTAGCATCTTTATATCTTAAAGAGATAGTTCGACTGCATGTGATACCTTCCAGCATAGTAAGCGATCTAGACCCTATCTTTACAAACGAGTTCTGGAAGAGTTTACAAGAGGTTGTAGGCACACAATTATGTTTAAGCACGACCTACCACCCTCAAACCGATGGACAGACGGAAAGGGCGAACAGAGTCTTAGAAGACCTCTTGAGATTGTGTGTTCTTGACTTTGGAAGGACATGGGAAGATCATCTTCCTATGGTGGAGTTCTCCTGCAATAATAGCTACAAAGCTACAATAGGAATGACACCTTTCGAAGACTTATATGGGAGACAGTGTCGATCACCAACCTGTTAGTGGGAATCCACAGATTAGCTTATACTTGGGTCAGACACGATTAGGAAAACCTCAGAAAAGGTGGATCTAATAAGAAGACGAATGAAGACTGCTTAAGATAGACAGAAGTCCTATGCAGATAAAAGGAGGACCGACCTTGAGTTTGAGGTTGGAGACAGAGTGTTCCTTAAAGTATCTCATTTGAGGAATGTTGTTCGCTTTGGATTCAAAGGGAAATTGGTACCTAGATTCATATGACCATTTCCTATCATTGAAAGAATTGGGACGATGCCCTACAGATTAGAGCTACCTGAAAAGTTGGTTGGAGTTCACAATGTCTTTCATGTTTCTCACCTACGAAAGTGCTTACATGAGTCTGCAGAAGTGGTGGAACCAAAGATACTAGAAGAGGTAGAAGTGGAACGAGAAACAACAGTGAGAAGAATCCCAACTCGTATATTTGGAATGGAAGTCAAAAAGCTACGCAACCGTGAAATCACGTTTGTTAAAGTACAATGGAGTGACAATGAAGAAGAGGCGACTTGGGAGACCGAAAGTAAGATACGCGCAGCCTAACCATATCTTTTTGAGGGTTCATCTTTGATCTCTTCTTTATTATAAATTTATTCATGCTTGGTTATTTTCTCGGTCCTATTTCTTGATTCTTAGTATAAATCAATGGATGTAAACATGTATTTAAAACATGTTATGGTTGATGGTTGCAAGTGGCTGCTGATGATTGCTTGTGGATGCGTATGCACATACAATACACATTAGGTTCTAGATCGGCTCAATCACTTTCGTATTGCATTTGCATATGAACTGGCTGTCGACCCGTGGGCCAATTCGCTCTAAGGCAGATGTGGCTTCTGATTGGTTCTGATGGACTCCTTGCTGAGTCATTAAGGCTGATGTGGCTATTCTATCTTTGTCTGAATGACTTTTATTTGCTCTAGGTTAATCTGACTATGTAAGCAACCTAATACCTCAACCCTAAATCATATTAAAAATCAAACCAAGAGCCGTCATGCTGCCGTTGGACAACCTCGAGTAGCCGCCGTTCAAATTGAAGCAAATTAAAAGATACAAACCAAATCAAATCAAAATTAAACTAAAACAACGATTGTCTACATCAAAAGCGAGCATTTCAACTTCAGAATACAGATTCCAGAAATCAAGATTGTCTTTTGTAAGTGTAGTTATATGTTTCATGTTAAGATCTGCATATATATGTTTATATGATTAATGCAAGTTGTATGTATTATGTTAGATCCAAGTCAAGATCTACATATATATATATATATTCATATATATATATATATACATACATACATATATATATATATATATTCATATGTTTATGTTAGATCCATATGCCTATATATATGTTCATATGCAAGTTACAAGTTTTATGTTGGATCCATGTCAAAATCTATCTAGGTTCATATGATTAATGCAAGTTATATGTTTTATGATAAATCCAAATCACGATCTAATTATACATATGTTCATATATGTTAGATCCAAAACTAGATCTCTATATTTATATGCATGTTTGTAAAGTGGACTTATGCAAGTTCACCTTATTATATCTAGTTCACACCTATATGTTAATGTTAAAATTATGCATGCCTTGGGATTGAACATGTCATGATGATGTCATATGCTAGATTATGATTGAGGTTATGTTCACACACGCCTAGATCTACATTTTAACATGTTTTAGGCTTATAATTATCTAAGTCTAAATTATATGCAAGTTCATGTGATTTGTTAAATTATACAAATAAAGTTTTATGCAAAATTTACATGTTTGGTTGAATTTATATTATGCATGTTCTCTTCTTTAACTCTTGTTTATAAATTGGGCTAATATGCGGGCCTAATGACCTTATGTGATTAATACGAACGAACAAACGAGGGTAATGTTGGGATAGTTATTAAACTAAAACAACCCAAAACCATGTAAATGGTTAAGGCCATGAATGGTATAATTTATACCATTATTCTTGAACATAATTAAAATAAGTGACACGATACACTTGTAGAAAATTCACATATATAAAATGTAAAAGATGAATATGCCTAACCCGAGGATAGACTGGGTTGTGGTGTATACCTGCCCAGAACCGACCGGCACATCCAGTAACCACAACAATACCTGCCTAATGTGAGAGGTTAGTGCATCAAGCCCAGAAAGACCCGAGGTTAGACTGAGTTGTGGTGTAAAACTACCCGGAACCAACCGGCACATCCAGTAACCACAACAATACCTGTCTAATGTGAGTGGTTGGTGCTTTAATTAATTAATTAAAACTCATGAACAGTCAAGCTAGAAATGGTGAGGTTAAGTAATTAAGGGAACACTTAACCAACTTAACATGTTAACAAGATAAGATTGAGGGGTTAAGTAATTGAGAAAACACTTAACCAACTTAACATGTTAACTAGACAAGATTGATAGGGGTTAAGTCAAACCAAGGACATTTAACCAATTTAGCATGTTGACTAGAAAAACTCTAGTAATGGGGATTCGTTTCAACAGTAACCCACATGTATGTATCAAGATACCCTGAACTAGGCAGGGTGGGGCACGATTACTGGGCTGAATATAAGCGGTCAAAAGGGGGGCGGTTATGTGCGTCAGTGTAGGTTCCGACGGAGAACGAGCGTGCACGGACTCCGGAGTGGAAAAAGCAGGCAATGGGCACCGGATGTCCACTTGTGCATCTTTGATCGTGTCAGGGTTGCCATTATAGGACTTGGTACACCCTGTACTGGAGCCAGCACAAGTACTTAAAAATCACGTTGGGCCGCATGACACCGGGAATACATGAATGTGAGTAGGAGCCGATCTGATAACCTTTAGCTCTGATACCAAGTGTAACACCCTACCTCTGTTAAGGTCACTCTCAAAGGGAATGCCTTAACTTCGGTGGAGCGTTTTAAGATACAATATACTAATAAATTACAAGACCAAAAATTTATGCAGCGGAAAAAGATCAATATTGTTTCATAAATACTTGTTCAACATAACAATTCAACAACTGTTTCAACCTTACAAATTATTACAACTTTTCATCTTTCTTGAAAACATAAAGAAGCAATACTGAAAATAAAATGACATAAATCCCCAATAAGTGCTTGACCACAGCCATAGCTCAAAAAGGAAAGTCCAAGCCTTACATCTACGGTCTTCAAGCTTTGGCTAACCGGGACTAAGCAGAAGTGTTTCCTCCCTACGGACCGGGGACGGGGGGGAATGGAAGAAAAGAAGCGAAAGGAAAATGGTTCAGACATAAGTCTGGTAAGCCCAGTTATTTAATAGCATGTAAACAAGTAAAAGACTATGACATGAATAAACTGAACTTAGAATGATAACACAAGGATAGGGTAGTCCTAAAACGAGGTATTTTACTTCTCTACACCTACTAAGAGCTATTTAACTAGCAATGTATGTTCATGATAAAGTGATCCCATTCATGTATTGATCGGCTCCTACTCGCATTCATGTATTCCCGATGTCATGCGGCCCCACGTGATTTTTAAGTACTTATGCTGGTTCCAGTATAGGGTGTATCAAGTCCTATAATGGCAACCCTGACATGATTCAAAGATGCACAAGTGTATGCCTAGTGCCCAGTGCCTGCTTTTTCCACTCCGGAGCCCGTGCACGCCCGTACTCCGTCGGAACCTACACTGACGCACCTAACCGTCGCCCTTTTGACCGCTTATATTCAACCCAGTAATCGTGCCCTACCCTGCCTAGCTCAGGGTACCTTGATACATCCATGTGCGTTACTGCTAAAACGGGTCTCCGTTACTAGGGTTTTCTAGTCAACATGCTAAATTGGTTAAGTGTCCTTGGTTTGACTTAACCCCTATTAATCTTGTCTAGTTAACATGTTAAGTTGGTTAAGTGTTTCCTCAATTACTTATCCCCACCAATCTTGTATTCTTAACATGTTAAGTTGGTTAAGTGTTCCCTTAATTACTTAACCTCACCATTTCTAGCTTGATTGTTCATGAACTTTAATTAATTAATTAATTAAAGCACCAACCACTCACATTAGATGGGTATTGTTGTGGTTACTAAATGTGCAGTCGGCTCCGGCAGTTTTACACCACAACTCTGTTTAACCTCGGGTCTTTCTGGGCTTGATGCACTAACCTCTTACATTAGACAGGTATTGTTGTGGTTACTAGATGTGCCGGTCGGTTCCGGGCAAGTTTACACCACAACTCATTCTAACCTCGGGATAGGCATATTCATCTTTTACATTTTATATATGTGAATTTTCTACAAGTGTTTCATGTCACATATTTTAATTATGTTCAAGACTAATGGTATAAATTATACCATTGATGGTCTTAACCATTTAGATGGTTTTGGGCCCACCTACATTATTAACATGTTTTCGTTTAATAACTATCCCAATGTTACCCCCGTTTGTTCGTTTGTATTAATCGCATAAAGTCACTGGAGCCGCATATTAGTCCAATCTATAAACAAGAGGTAAAGAAGGGAACATGCATAATATAGATTCAACCAAACATGTAAATTTTGCATAAAACTTTATTCATATAATTTAACATGTCACATGAACTTGCATATAATTTAGACTTAGATAATTATAATCCTAAAACATGTTGATATGTAGATCTAGGCATGTGTGAACATAACCTCAACTATAAACTAGCATATGACATCATGAAATGTCCAATCCCAAGGCATGTATAATTTTAACATTAACATATAGGTGTGAACTAGATCTAGCAAGGTGAACTTGCGTAAGTCCACTTTACAAACATGCATACAAATATAGATCTAGTTTTGGATCTAACATGTAACTTGCATATGAACATATGTATAATTAGATCGTGACTTTGGATCTATCATAAAACATATAACTTGCATTAATTATATGAACCTAGATAGATCTTGACATAGATCCAACATAAAACTTGTAACTTGCATTTGAACATATGAACATATATATAAGCATATGGATCTAACATAAAGCATATGAATATATATATGTAGATCTTGACTTGGAACTAACATAATACATACAACTTGCATTAATCATATAAACATATATATGTAGATCTTAACATGAAACATATAACTACACTTACAAAAGACAATCTTGATTTCTAGAATCTGTATTCTGAAGTTGAAATGCTCGCCTTTGATGTAGACAATCGTTGTTTTAGTTTAATTTTGATTTGGTTTTCTTTTTTAATTTGCTTCAAGTTGAACGGCGACTATTTGAGGTTGTCGAACAGCAGCATGACGGCTCTTGGTTTGATTTTTAATATGATTTAGGGTTGAGGTATTAGGTTACTTATATAGAAGTTTGATTTAATAGGAACCGTCAGATTAACCTAGAGCAAATCAAAACCATTCAGACAAGATAGAATAACCACATCAGCCCTAATGACTCAGTGTCCATCAGAACCAATCAGATGCCACATCTGCCTTAGAGCGAATCGACCTACGGGTTGACAGCCAAACACCTTGAATCAACGTCTAGTCGACCCAGCGGGGCTCGGGTCGACCTCAAAAATGGGTCGGTTCGGTTATTCCCCCTCCCGATTCGCTGTTTTGAACTTTTTTGCATATTTAATTTTTTAATTTTATTATATATATATATATATATCTCATATGCATACAAACTTCAAAGCTTAATAACTTCTTCATAAGGTATCTGTTTTATGCAAACCAGATGTCTATCTTGACCAAAATTTTGAGACAAACGTAATAGCGCAACCCATTTCACTTAATTCTTCTTCTAAAAATTAAGTGTTCTTGAATTTGTTAATTTTAATATTCTCAGAAAATTCGGGGTATTACATAATCTAAAGAGAAAATATGTATAAACGCATATATAAGGAAAATTAAACATATAAGGAAGTATAGAAAAATATATCTATATATGTATATGAAAATATATGCATATATATATGTGCAAAAATATATATACAATGGAGAAATTCAAAATAAGGTTACAATTAAAGAAATATGGTAAGAATTAAATAACGACATAGTACCGTTTAAATTTTGAAAACGAAATAAAGTACTGCGTATATATACATATATATATGTATATGTATATATACACATATAAGATGGACATTTCAAGTTTTGTATACATATAAGAAGATTATATGTAAATATAATATTTAAAATAAATCAAAGAAAGTATAACGGGATACTAATCAAACATTTAAAATCAAAAATGTCAAAAAGGTAAACAATCTACCTAAAAACGCTCGCGGGACTCAAGGGATCGACCCTGGGGTCGACACACACGTAGGGGGTCGATCCACACGTAGGGGGTCGATCGTAGGGTCGACACACACAGAAGGGTCGACCCCGGGGTCGACTCACTCCAGATCTGGCCAGATTCATCAATGAATCTAGACTATTTTCTTAACTATGTTCGTTGTTGATTCATTGATGAATAATTGATGAACATGTTTAAGAAAATAGTCTAGATTCATTGATGAATCTTGCCAAATCTGGGGTGGGTCGACCTCGGGGTCGACCCTCCTATGTTTGTGTCGACCCATGGGTCCCACGAGCGTTTTTGGTAGATATTTAACCGTTTTGACGTTTTTGATTTTAAACATTCGATTAGTACCCGTTATATTTTCTTTGATTTATTTTAAATATTATATTTACATATAATCTTCTTATATGTATACAAAACTTCAAATGACCATTTTATACATATAAATATATGCATAACTTTTATTTTGTTTTCAAAATTCAAACGATGTTATGCAGTTATTTAATTCTTACTATATTTCTTTGATTGCAACCTTATTTTGAATTTCTCCTATGTGTATATATATACATGCACATATATACGCATGTATTTCCATATACATATATTTTTCTATATTTCCTAACATGTATACCTTTTCTTATATATGCGTTTATACATATTTTCTCTTTAGAACATGTGTTATTTTAGCCGTTTCTTTTAAAATAAAAATATAGCGCCTGCGGGTATCGAACCCTGTACCTCTCGCTTGAAAGCCTAACTGGATTGCTTAGACTTTTGTTAATAAGGCTTAGAACAATGGTGGACATTGTCCCTTTCTTATTCCTCCTTTTCATACTTGTTATAATCTTTTATTTAAATCATTGCATGTAACTTTATCAAATTGAACACATTTTCTTTCATTTTTCTTTGCATAATATTCGTAAGTCATTGCATGCAATATAATTACACTGCATACAACCAATTTCTTCTTTCTTTTTAATGCATGTATTTATTACATGCAATCATATATTATCATTATTTTATTCTTTTTTATATATTTATGTCTATGCATATATATACACACACACACACATACATATGCACTATTAAATATTTAATTATCATAAAATGTTGGATGTTACAGTATGCCTCTGTCTGTATTTAAGTAATAATTTGTGGTTTGAACATTTAATAATTTGAACATTCTTGTTTAATGCGGTATTAATTTATTGCATGATACAAAAAGGTAAAACACAACTTTTTTGACCATGCAATGTAAATAGTACATCAAATGTGGATACTTAAATTATTAAATATTTGAAGCTCAATTTATTGATTTGTTGATTTTGCCACAATTTATTAAAGAAGCATATTTAATTTATGGTATGACCTAGCTAATACTCAAATACACCAGAGAGCATTATTTAGAGCATTTAAATGTGCTTTGTTTTTTTTAACTATTCAAATGGTGCATGTTTATATGTCTACGTGTGGAGTACTACTTTCCATTGGGCCTAGTTGTAAATAATTAGTATATATTTACGATTAAACCATTCTAGAATGTATTTTGATTCAACTTAAAGGGTTTCAATTGTAACAACCCGGAAAATCAGAACCAATTTAAAATTTTTAATTTAAAAAATTTTAACAGAAAATGTGTCAGAATTTAAAATTTTCATTTTTAAAATAAAAACAAAGTATAAAAATAGCCATCTTGCAAATGACCTCCGTTTTTGACGAAACCATTTTTTGTTGGATCCTGAATGTTAAATTATTGCTAGGTTTAAATTTCCATAATTTTTGGAATTAATATGTGAGCGTGGTAAATTAAAATACGTTTGGTAATTTCTGTTGGATTGGACTGACCATTAAAAAGTCCATTTTTCAAACGGTCTCAAATTCGGCGAAATTAATTTTGTTATGACTATATCGTCAAAACATAGCTAGATTTATTTTTCTGGGAATTTTGGAGTCAGTATGTGGCCCAGGTAAATTAAAATGTATGTTTAAATTTAATATTAAATGTTTATATTTTAATCTAAATAAAAACAGGCTAAAACTGTCGAATGGGCTTATGAAACATGGTCCATTGTGTCCGTTATAGTAGGGCTGTCAACGGATACTTTCGGATACGGATAGTGCCATATCCGTATCCGCATCCGAAACCGTTTTCGGATATCGAATATCCGTATCCGCGGATACGGATGGATATCGGATAATTATCCGCTCCGCCAACAATCGATAAATCAATGAATATAAATGAATTTTGTTAGCTTAATATTAATCTTTTTCAACCTAATTGATTTCTAAATTCCTGAAAACAAATAAATATGATGATAATATATAATTTTGAGCAATTAACATGCGTTTAGTAGACTTTTAATTTTCAAATTAATAAATTAGTATATTTAATTATGTTAAAATACACATAATTTAAGCTATAATCGGAAGAAAAAAAAGCGGACGGATAATTTTCGGATACGGATATGCCTATATCCGCATCCGCATCCGCTTTCCCGGATATCGGATATTTATCCGCTTTTCAGATACGGATGCGGACGGATTTCGGATTTTTCGGATATCCATTGACAGCCCTACGTTATAGGGGTATTTGGCCTTAATTTGGGGTTAGTATCAATTAACGGGCATTTAAGGGTTAAAAGAATTAAATAATATAATACATATAAATACCCTAATATTCTAAAACCCTATTTCGTCTGTAGCAGCGACACCTTATTCTTTAATGGCCAGAACCGCTCCATCCTTCTTCCCCCAATAACTCCTTATCCACTCAATAAAACCCATCTATCCTTTGGACAATTTTGGAGTCCTCTCTCCATTTTTCAAATCCATATGGACAATGCTCTGCCTATAGTGGAGTATCCGTCGAGATCTAGATCTCCGAACCTCGGTTGTATCGACCGCCGCCCACCTCCTAGGTACGATCGAGTTCATCACCGTGGGGTCCACCCTGGGTGCGCTTCCTCACCCTCCGACGTGGTGCAATCTGATTTCCTCCTTGTGCAACTGATTGGAAGAGTAGTTTGACCCTAGTTTTGAACCAATAAGAAAACGGTCGGCCTTTCTATACAGAAGAAGAAGCTGATTTTTTTAATTAATTATTTAATTAATTAAATTTAAAATATTTTCAACACGATAAAAATCATAACTTGTTCATACGATGTCGGAATCACATGAAACATGGACCGTTGGGATCATGGCAGTGTCTACTACATTTTAGAAGTGACATTGGTCACTTCTAAAATGTAGTAGACACTGCCTTTATACCAACGGTCCCTGTTTCATGTGATTCCGACATCGTATGAACAAGTTATGATTTTTATCGTGTTGAAAATATTTTAAGTTTAATTAAATAAATTAATTTTAAAAAAATTCACCTTCTTCTTTTGTAAACCAAGACCGACCGTTTTCTTATTGGTTCAAAACTAGGGTCAAACTTTTCTTCCAATCATTTGCACGAGGACTGAATCGGATTGCACCACGTCGGAGGGGGAGGAAGCGCGCCCAGGGTGGACCCCACAACGACAAACTAGATTGGACCTAGGAGGCGTGGCAGCGGTCGATACAGTCGAGGTTCGGGGGTCTAGATCTCGGCGGATACTCCACTATAGGGGGCGTTTTCCGTATGGATTTGAAAAATGGAGAGAGGACTGTCCAAAGGATGGATAGGTTTTACTGAGTGGATAAGGAGTTATTGGGGAAAGAAGGATGGAGCGGTTCTGGCCATTAAAGAACAGGGTGGCGGCGGATACAGATGAAATAGGGTTTTAGAAGATTAAGGTATTTTTAAATTTAATTCTTTTAACCCTAAAAGGCCCATTAATTGATACTAACCCTAAATTAAGCCCAGCGACTGTCGCATCTAGCCAAATACCCTATTCCGGACACAATGGACCATGTTTCGTAAGCCCATTTGACCGTTTCATCCTATTTTTCTTTAAATTAAAATATAAAACATTTAATATTAAATTTGAACGTACATTTTAATTTACCAGGGCCACATACCGACTCCAAAAATTCTCGAAAAGTAAATCTAGCTATGTTTTGACGATACAATCCTAACAAAATTAATTCCATCGAATTTAGAGACTGTTTGAAAATGATTTTTTTAATGGTTGATCCAATTCAATAGAAATTAGCAAACGTATTTTAAATTACCACGCTCACATATTAATTTCAAAAATTATGGAAATTTAAACATAGCAATAATTTGACGTTCAGATCCAACAAAAATGGTTTCGTCGAAAGCGGAGGTCGTCTGCAAAATGACTATTTTTAATAGCTTTGTTTTTATTTTAAAAATGAAAATTTTAAATTCTGACACATTTTCTGTTAAAATTTCTTAAAATAAAAGTTTTAAATTGGTTCTAATTTTCCAAGTTGTTACATCGATTATGTATGTCTGTAATATTGTATACATATGGGAAGAAATTTATTGCTGTAGGCATGAAAAACAAAAACAAAACTTGAATATAAATTATTTGTTAGTAATCAGTGCTCATCTAGTGTACAATTTAATACATTCTAAGGAATTATGATCAAACAATTAACCGAACTGGTTTAATCTTTCTATTTCATCGATGGAGGAGTATATTCTTGTTTTACAAAGATAAGAGAGAATAAGCCTTAGTTGTGTGATCAGGTGAATAATTGAGATGGAAAATTACAAACGAATGCATAGTTGGATTTTTTTTTTCACAACAGTAAAGAGGGTTTGTAGAAACTCTTTACTGTTCAGTAAAAATTCAAGTGCTTTTTTTGTTTTGTCTAATTGAACAAAGTTTTATTGGCTTTTGACTAAGGCGGCTTTGGTGACTAAAACTATCCTAAACTATATGTGGATATCTTATTTATAGCTTAGCATTTGACATATATTTGTTGCGATGGTATGTTTGATTCCACTGGTCGTTTGTCGCCTATATACTACCTCGAACAGTGGATGATTGAGGGGTAGTATAAAGAGAGCATATTTGTTCACTTGAAAAAAGTGGGATTTAGATGTGATCGGAAGGATGATGTTGGATTGTCAATTCAGTATTTTGAACCATGCACGTGTACTTAACGGGCAATCAAGGATGAGATTATTAAATAAGCGTCTAACACCTCGCTAAGCGGTTTTAGGTTTTTAATGTTTATTAATAGATGTTCAACTGGACGTTTGTTAAATATATAAGTTTTTAGAGTACACTCGGTTAATAGATGTTTCAGCATTGTACGTCTGTTAAATAGGCATCGTTTGTTAGGTGCTTACCTGGATCTAAATGGATGAATATTCTGAGGTTGAATATCTAGGGTTTGTAGTAATGTTAGTGACTAGGGAGCCAATGAAGCACAATATGATATTTAATGCTTTTGATTGTTTGCGTTTTTAGTTTTATTTTTCAGGTATACACAAATGTTCATGACATAATGTTGAGATGATCACGATTGAAAAAGATACTGGATTGGTTTGGTTAGAAAGACTTAAATAAAACAAACCGCGATCAATTTGTAACGACACATTGATTATCTATTTGTTCTTGTATCTCACTTCTTTTATATAATCTATTAATTTATTAATTTTGTAAATTTAAACATATAGAATTAATCTACTGATTTTGTTCTTAGATGTACAAGTAACTTTAATTCGAGAATTGGTAATGTCTATCGTGGACTGTTTTTAAGGATGTATATAATTGCGTTAGCGTGTATTGGAGCATAATGAGTGTACAGGGTCAGTGTGTGAAATCTGTAACATCCCAAATTTTTAATAATCCATAATTAAATAGAAAAGAATAATAAAAAAATATTAATTAAAATTATTCAGAATTAGGCCCAAAGGATTTCACCATTGCGTTCGCTACGAAATTTTGATTCAGATAAACTTTTAGTTTGCGTTAAACGAACGAAAAATGAATAAGTTATGATTAGTCAAAGTTTGAAATTTAAAATAGAAATTTAATTAATCAGAACTTAAACAGCGGTGAACTGGCAACCCAGCCTATATCTTGGTCGATCCTTGTCGACCCACATAAGAGGTGGATCGACCCATATACATGTCAGACGCGATTTTTTCCTGGCACGATGTCCAGCCTGGTGCTAAACGCTTCTGGAGTCTTCTTTACTGATGTTTTGCTGATGTGTCTTCGAAAGGTGATCTTTAAAAACTAAAATTCAATGAACTTGGACACTTTAACTCTATTATAAATAGCCTCCAAAACCTAACAAAATCCCCACTACTCCAATTCTCTACCTTTCTCAAATAACAATCTTCTCAAATAAAATTTTATAGTCGCGCTTGGTTCTATACATATTTCTAGGGATATTCATAGATAAAGAGGATCTACAGATATAACAACCATTATATCAATTTTAACCTCAACTTAGAAGAAATCTCGTAATCACAGAGATAATCACCCAAAATTTGAGCAAATCAAATAAGCCTCTCTAGATCCTCTTTATTTATGAATATCCACCAGAAATATGTATAGAACCAAGCCCCAGTACTCCATTATAATTTTATTTGAGAAGAAGGCTATCTGAGAGAGATAGAGAAATGAAGTAGTGAGGATTAAGTTAAGTTTTCGAGGTTGTTTATAATATAGTTAGGGTGTCCAAGATCATTGGATTTTAGGTTTTAAATATTATCCTTTTAAAGATAACATTAGCAAAACATTAGTAAAGAAGACTCCAGAAGCATTCAACACCAGATTCGATATCGTGTCAGGAAAAAATCACGCCAGACACATATATGGGCGACCCATCTTTTATGTGGGTCGACACAGAGATCGACCTAGATATAGGTTGGGTCACCCATTTCACAGTTGATTAAGTTCTGATTATTTATTAAATTTCTATTTTAAATTTCAAAATTTAATAGATCATAACTTATTTATTTTTCGTTTGTTTAACGCAAACTAAAAGTTTGTCTGAATCGGTATTTCGTAATGGATGCAACTGTGAAATCCTTTTTGCTCAATTTTGACTAAATTTAATTATTATTTGTTTTATTATTCTTTTATATTTAATTATTGTTTATTAAAAATTCGGGGAGTTACATTTTCCCCTCCTTAAAAAAAATCATTCTCGAGATCTCCATGATTAGAAGAATGTTATGAACATTATCAACAATTATCTACATCATCTACTTAATCATTAACTACTGGTATACATTGTCCTTGGAATTTCTAATGCTTGGTATGAAGATATGCAAAGGTGTTGTGTATATGTTCCTATGCTAATGCGAAAATTAGGCGGTTTGCAGATTCAGTTGACCTCCTTAATACAATTCATGTCTGTGTCATGCATCCAATATGTATGCAATAGAATCTTGGTGATACATATAAAATACTATATGTGTACAGACCTATTTATCAAAATGCAACATCCAAGTGATGATTCAATCATTTTTCATCCATATTTATAACAAATTAAGATGCACACACATCTATATACGATATGCAAGTGTTATAGTTCAGCTGATCCCTAATCTAGTGCATAATGTGTGTATATGCATCCACTCGCAAACACTTGCATCCACATGAATCCATTCAATCGTAGCATGTTTCAAACACATGTTTCAACATCTCGGATCATCTGTAAGCTCAAATCCTAAGATCTACCCTTCTCAAGGATATCTTAGAAGGAAGTCCCCAACCAAAGGAAGAAGCTACTGATAGAATATAAAAGAGGAAATACTAGCCAAAAGAACACGGTTAAGAAACCTCGAATCTTCCTATGAGATAAAGGATTTTATAGCCGAGTCTGATAGCATCACCCCGCATTATGTCTTAAATCGTACTCGTTCCAAGTCTTTTAGTTCCTTTTAAGAACACTGGGTTGTTTTTACCAATCCCTCGGTAAAGTTCTTCCATCTTATTATTCCTGCTCATTTAGGAAGAAATCTATTAAATAATAGTAAAGTAGAAGCTTTTCAAGCTCTCCCGTTAATTCTCTAAATTTCCTCTTCTCTCCATAAAAGTCTCTAAGATATTTTGTTCTTACATTTTTCATAATAACAGCATAACACGTTAAAAAAAATCGCAGGACTAGTCTTGCAGTGATAATAGCCGGACCAAGTCTCCTGTATCCATCAACCATTTAGTTCGGTCTTCTTCCTCTTTTTCTATGCGCCCCGTGTCCCCAGCCAGTCACAGCCTTCCGATTTCTGCCTTTTGCAGTTAAATTCTTTAATTATCTGGAGACTTAAATGCAAAAAACCGAATGGGGAGATTTGATTGGTGGGCATAAGCGGGATAGGGGTGTTGGGCACAGAAGAATTGCTCTCTCCTAAGTTCTCTTATTCCACCTTTCTAAATCGATTAATGTTCTTCCTCCGCACTTTGTACCCAAAAAACCTTTTTAATCGCTCTCTTCCCTCTCTTACTACTCTAACCCTAAATACCCATTTTCTTAGATTGGGAACTTAATCCCTAACCAACACCCAAATCTCAAGGCAAACCCAAATCTCAAGGCAAACCCTATCTTTAGGCTACAACAGCTTGGTAAAGCAAACTCATGGCATAGTTCAAATACATATCAATTAGACGTCGATCTTCCAACCCATTCTCAGTGGATGATTTTTTCAATTCCACGACAGATACCTGTTCGGCCTCAGCATATTTGGTTCTCCCAGTTCAAGTGTGGGTTTGATGATTTTCTTGGCATATTTGGTTCTCCCAGTTCGAGTATTATCAAATGCCATGGTTGCCATCCAAATATGCAACAAATACTTCCTGTCTACCCTAATTTCTGTTTCGAGACTGTGTCAGTCAAACTTCCAAGAGGCAACCGGTTCACCATGGATTATCGCGAGTGGGTATTTCAGTCAAGGAACCTTAGTTCTTGAAGACAGTTTGTCTATTCGGAGTTTGGTTTTGGGTCCATCATCCTACTTTGTTGTTTCGGCCTCACCTCTCTAAAGGTTCACTTTAAATTGTTTTGAGCATAACATTTTGCTGATATTTACTTTTAGGTATTTTCATACATTGCTACAGAAGAAATTATGCTTTAAACCATAGGAATGAAAGAAAGGTCTTTTCTTTATATTTTAGAGTTCGGGATGATTCTTATTTTCAAACGTGAAACGAGGATCATACCCACAATTCAGTTCTAGATCTTTGTCGAGGTAACTAATGAGAAAAGTAGTCCCACTTAAACTAAGATATGTTTGATAGATCTTATATACTTGCAAGATGCATATGCCAATTCATATATTTTAGGTATTTGTGATACAGAATCCTTCAAAATTATTTGCAATTTATAGGTAGAAGTCTACATATATTTGATAGACTTTGTTTTAAATTTAATGGTTCTATTTGGTCAGTGTTTATTATATGTATGTCCAGCATTTCATTTGCAGCTATGGTCATAAGGATGGACCATCATACATATTGTTTGTATGTTTATCTATTTTCTAACTGACTTTCAGTTTCAGTCTATAGCATACAAAAGGAGGTTTCTTGAACAAGATGTTATACAGAGAATTCTGTATTGGTACAGTAACCGCAGAAAACTTGTAGTAATCTGGTAACACAGTAGTTGAAATACAACAGCGAATAGAGTATACCGTCGCAGTTGATCAGAGAGCAATTGATAATCCGAATCCAGTCTTGAACAACTGTTTCCTTAAATCGTATTTGCGCCCCTTTCTCAGCACTAAATGGCTTCGGTGTAAATCGATTCCCAAGATAAAACGGATTCAACTTCGTTGTACAGTGCAGTAGGCGAAGCAACGACGAACGCAAGGATGTTTTATTTACAGAACAGAGCGGTGGAGGAAGAAGGGCGAAAGTCAGAAAATTCGATACTGATTTGATTTTTCGCTGCCCTTTATATAGGCTGTGAAGAGGTATTCAATCGTGAAGGGACGCTATTATTCGAATTGCAACGACAACGACTGTTGGAAAGGTTGCGACCCTTTACCAACAGTCATTTCCGTTGGTATTTGGTGGCTATGTTCAAAAAATAGCCGTTTGAACAGCGCAAGCATGCCCGGCGGCATTCGGAGGCCCGTACGATCACGAGACCCCCAAGGCCCAAGGCCCTAATCTTTGACCTTTTTAATATTAACATGAATATATAATCTTGCCATTGCCTCTCCCTCTTCTATCTCCTCTTTCTATTGATATAATACATCAAGCATTAGTATAAGTAGTGACATAAGGCACAAATTTCCCCGATGTGGGACTTAGTTTGCCTCAACCACTTTACTCATTCTTCCAACAATCCCCCACATGAGTGAGTGGCTGTATAATCCGTTCTGAAACTTTGTGTAACATTTATCATATCGGTAAAAGTAGCACAGAGGCCTTGAACTTTTCCTAGTGTTTTATCGTTATAACTAACTGGCGAATCAGTAGACTGGACTGTCTTTGAACTGTAAGCCGTTTGTGTAAGTCTATAAAGATAACACATGATAAATGCTTGTTAACCCCTTGGTTCTTTGTTTGTGTTCGTTTTTGCCATGAACACCGTCTTGGTTTCATGAGTGCTTGAAGAATTCGACCTTACAATTCTTCTTGAAGCGGCGCCTTCGCACTCACATAGGTGATTCTATAAAGAGTATCCCGTAATACCCCACTTGGTTCTTTATAACTCCACAGTGTAGACATCATTAAAAGCCAAGCTTATCCTATTCTCCGACGGGTTATGCACTGACTTATCATAGGAATGGTTTATATTTAACAGTGCCGTCAAGTTTATCTTAAACTTAGTTGTCCCTTTGAACCTAGATCTTGGGATCTCCAGTCAACTAGGTGGGGTTTCCGTTTTAGAAAACTTTTAGTTCATAGGTCTTAAGCTCATTCCCATCGATAAGGTTTGAACTTTCTCTCTTGGCAAGCCTTTTGTTAGTGGATCCGCTATGTTATCCTTTGACCTTACATAGTCTATAGTGATAACTCCATTAGAGAGAAGTTGTCTTATGGTTTTATGTCTACGACGAATATGTCGAGACTTACCATTATACAATGTACTATTTGCCCTTCCTATAGCAGATTGACTATCACAATGTATACATATCGGGGGTACTGGTTTTTCCCAATTTGGAATGTCTTCTAAAAATCCCCTAAGCCAATCTGCTTCTTCCGCGGCTTTATCCAGAGCAATGAACTCAGATTCCATTGTTGACCTTGCTATGCAAGTGTTTGGATGATTTCCACGAAATTGCTCCATTTCCTAAAGTAAACACATATCCACTTGTGGATTTTGTGTCATTTGAGCCCGTTATCCAATTAGCATCACTATATCCTTCTACTACTGAAGGATACTTATCATATTGCAACACATAGTTTTGTGTATACGTTAGATATCCTAGTACTCTGATTATTGCTTTCCAATGATTTTTACCAGGATTGCTGGTATATCTACTTAGCTTGCTTACAACGTACGCAATATCAGGTCTAGTGCAATTCATGACATACATAATACTTCCCAATATACGAGAGTATTCCAGTTGATATATACCATCACCAGTGTTCTTTACCCAATTTTGGTTCATATCTACTGGTGATTTTGCAGTAGTTATATTATGCTGTTTGAATTTTTCAAGAATTTTAGCAATGTAATGTGACTGAGATAACGCATATCCCTGTGGTGTCTTTATAATTTTTACACCTAAAATTACAACGGCCACTCCTAGGTCCTTCATATCAAATCTAGAGGATAGCATGTCCTTCGTAGATTTTATTATGACCTTATTATTTCCTAGGATCAGTAAATCATCAACGTAGAGACAAACAATGACATACCCAACATCTATACATTTTATATAGACGCATTTATCTGATTCATTTATTTTGAATCCATTTGATAACATAGTTTCATCAAATTTCTCATGCCATTGTTTTGGTGCTTGTTTAAGGCCATAAAGAGATTTCACTAACTTGCACACCTTATTTTCATTTCCTGGGTTTACAAACCCTTCTGGTTGCTGCATATATATTTCCTCTTCCAGTTCACCGTTCAAAAATGCAGTTTTCACATCCATTTGGTGTATTTCCAAATTTAATATAGATGCGATTGCAATAAGCATCCTAATTGATGTTATTCTGGTAACTGGAGAGTATGTATCAAAGTAATCCAGATCTTGTTTTGTCTGAATCCTTTTTTTACAAGTCTTGCTTTATACTTGTCTATTGAGCCATCAGCCTTTAGTTTCTTCTTAAATATCCATTTATATCCTAGTGGTTTTGATCCTTTAGGGAGATCCACTAGTTCCCACGTATGGTTTTGCAGAATGGATTCTATTTCACTGTTGACGGCTTCTTTCCAATAAGGAGCATCGGGAGATGACATTGCTTGTTGGTAAGTTAGAGGTTCATTTTCTATCATATATGCATAGAAATCAGGTCCAAAGGATTTAGAGATCCTTTGTCGCTTGCTCCTTCTTGGTTCCTCTATCTCAGTTTCATCATTCATTTTTCTATGATCAGCATTATCCTCGGGAGTCTCTGCATCTCCTGGCTTCTTTTGAACACTTGTTTCAATAGAGGCTTTTAGAGGAAAAATGTGTTCAAAGAATCTTGCATTTCGAGACTCGATAATGGTGTTTTCATGAATGTCATCAATTTCAGATTTATACACCAAAAATCGATATGCACTACTATTATGAGCATATCCAATGAATATGCAATCTATAGTCTTTGGTCCTATTTTGACCTTTTTTGGTTTTGGAATTTCCACTTTGGCAAGACACCCCCGCACTTTTAAGTATTTGTAGGATGGGGGTCTGTTTTTCCAAAGTTCATGGGGAGTCTTAGACGTTTTCTTTCGTGGTATTTTATTCAAAATGTGATTTGCCGAAAGAATAGCTTCTCCCCAAAAGTTATCTGGCAATCCAGAACTAATTAGGAAGGCATTCATCATTTCTTTAAGAGTTCTACTTTTCCGTTCGGCTATACCGTTGGATTGAGGTGAATACGGAGCTGTAGTTTGATGTATAATTCCATGCTCAGCACAAAATTCCTCAAATGGAGATTCATATTCTCCTCCTCTATCACTTCTTAAAGATTTTATTTTCTTATTGAGTTGATTATCAGCTTCAGCCTTATACTGTTTAAACATGTCGATTGCTTCGTCCTTACTTCTAAGGAGATATACATGACAATATCTATTACAATCATCAATGAATGTGATAAAGTACCTCTTTCCACCTCTAAATTGACACATTTTCAAATCACATACATCGGTATGTATTAATTCTAGAGGTTCGGTCTCTCGTTCAACGTGATGAAACGAGGTTCTAGTCATTTTCGCTTCTGCACAGATTTGACATCTATAGTTGGAGTCTATGTTACATTTTGGTATAAAATCTAGATTAATCAATTTTCGCAATGTTTCAAAGTTAACATGCCCTAATCTAGAATGCCAAATGTTAGAAGAGTTTACGATATAAACAGAAGATTCAACTTTATTCATATCGTCTTTCGGTACAATGGTAGTTACATTAGCTTTAAACAAGCCATCACTAACATAGCCCCTTCCCACATACACCCCATTTTTCGATAATACAAATTTATCAGCTACAAATATAAGTTTGAAACCATGCTTGCTAAGAAGCGATCCAGAAATCAAGTTCTTACGAATGTCTGGAACATGAAGGACATCAATCAAGGTAAGCGCCTTTCCAGAAGTCAGTTTGAGCACGATCTTTCCTTTTCCTTCAACTTTGAAGCAGATGAGTTGCCCATAAACAACTTTTCCTCCTCGGTAGCAGCTTTGTAAGTTGCGAACATCCATTTATTTGCACAAATGTGGCGAGTAGCCCCGGTGTCCACGAACCATTCCTTGTTGTTGCCAACAAGGTTACATTCAGAAACTACCGCGCACAAGTCCATTTCAGTAATGCCATCAGAAACTTCAGTCACATTTGCTTCAGACTTTTCTTCTTTCCTCGACATTCTGCTGCCTTGTGTCCTTTCTTTCCGCAGTTATGACAAGATCCTTTAAACCTTTTAGCCTTTTTGTTAGGACCATTTTCGCACTTTCTTTTGTTGGGCTTTTCTTCTTCAACTACATTCGCCTTAGCAGCCATGTTGAAGGACCCCTTTTTCTCTGATTTTCGGTTGTCTTCCTCAATCCTCAATCGAACCACCAGTTCTTCAACAGTCATCTCCTTGCGTTTGTGCTTTAAATAATTTTTGAAATCCTTCCATGAAGGGGGAAGTTTTTCAATTGCAGCAACCACTTTGAATGATTCGCTGAGCGTCATTCCTTCATGATTTAATTCGTGGAAGATGACTTGCAATTCCTGCATTTGACTGATAACAGTTTTGCTATCAATCATTTTGAAATCGAGGAATTTCCCTGCTATGAACTTCTTCATTCCTGCATCCTTAGATTTGTATTTCTTGTCGAGTGCAGTCCATAGTTCCTTTGAAGTCGCAGCAGTACAGTAGACATTATACAGTGAATTGTCCAGCCCATTAAGTATATAATTCTTGCACATAAAATCTGCATTTTTCCAGACATTGAAGGCTTCAACCTTCGTTGCATCTGGTTCCAATTCAGCCACCGTCGGAGCATCTTCTGTCAGATACTTCGCTAGGCCCAGAGTTGTCAAATAGAACAACATCTTTTGCTGCCACCTTTTGAAATCCACCCCTGTGAATTTTTCGGGCTTTTCGCCATGGGACAGTGTTGGAAGGACCGTCGGTGGGTGGATTGTCGGAGGCTGAGTGACAGCAATCACCGGTGCTGCGGTGTCGGTTTGTTTAGTCATATTCGCCTATACAAACAACAACAGCAAAAATACGATTTAAGATTGTTATACAGAGAATTCTGTATTGGTACAGTAACTGCAGAAAACTTGTAGTAATCTGGTAACACAGTAGTTGAAATACAACAGCGAATAGAGTATATCGTCGCAGTTGATCAGAGAGAAATTGATAATCCGAGTCCAGTCTTGAACGACTGTTTCCTTAAATCGTATTTGCGCCCCTTTCTCAGCACTAAAGGGCTTCGGTGCAAATCGATTCCCAAGATAAAACGGATTCAACTTCGCTGTACAGTGCAGTAGGCGAAGCAACGGCAAACGCAAGGATGTTTTATTTACAGAACAGAGCGGTGGAGGAAGAAGGGCGAAAGTCAGAAAATTCGATACTAATTTGATTTTTCGCTGCCCTTTATATAGGCTGTGAAGAGGTATTCAATCGTGAAGGGACGCTATTATTCGAATTGCAACGGCAACGACTGTTGGAAAGGTTGCGACCCTTTACCAACAGTCATTTCCGTTGGTATTTGGTGGCTATGTTCAAAAAATAGCCGTTTGAACAGCGCAAGCAGGCCTGGCGGCATTCGGAGGCCCGTACGATCACGAGACCCCAAGAGCCCCAAGGCCCAAGGCCCTAATCTTTGACCTTTTTAATATTAACATGAATATATAATCTTGCCATTGCCTCTCCCTCTTCTATCTCCTCTTTCTATTGATATAATACATCAAGCATTAGTATAATTAGTGACATAAGGCACAAATTTCCCCGATGTGGGACTTAGTTTGCCTCAACCACTTTACTCATTCTTCCAACAATCCCCCACATGAGTGAGTGGCTGTATAATCCGTTCTGAAACTTTGTGTTACATTTATCATATCGGTAAAAGTAGCACAGAGGCCTTGAACTTTTCCTAGTGTTTTATCGTTATAACTAACTGGCGAATCAGTAGACTGGACTGTCTTTGAACTGTAAGCCGTTTGTGTAAGTCTATAAAGATAACACATGATAAATGCTTGTTAACCCCTTGGTTCTTTGTTTGTGTTCGTTTTTGCCATGAACACCGTCTTGGTTTCATGAGTGCTTGAAGAATTCGACCTTACAATTCTTCTTGAAGCGGCGCCTTCGCACTCACATAGGTGATTCTATAAAGAGTATCCCGTAATACCCCACTTGGTTCTTTATAACTCCACAGTGTAGACATCATTAAAAGCCAAGCTTATCCTATTCTCCGACGGGTTATGCACTGACTTATCATAGGAATGGTTTATATTTAACAGTGCCGTCAAGTTTATCTTAAACTTAGTTGTCCCTTTGAACCTAGATCTTGGGATCTCCAGTCAACTAGGTGGGGTTTCCGTTTTAGAAAACTTTTAGTTCATAGGTCTTAAGCTCATTCCCATCGATAAGGTTTGAACTTTCTCTCTTGGCAAGCCTTTTGTTAGTGGATCCGCTATGTTATCCTTTGACCTTACATAGTCTATAGTGATAACTCCATTAGAGAGAAGTTGTCTTATGGTTTTATGTCTACGACGAATATGTCGAGACTTACCATTATACAATGTACTATTTGCCCTTCCTATAGCAGATTGACTATCACAATGTATACATATCGGGGGTACTGGTTTTTCCCAATTTGGAATGTCTTCTAAAAATCCCCTAAGCCAATCTGCTTCTTCCGCGGCTTTATCCAGAGCAATGAACTCAGATTCCATTGTTGACCTTGCTATGCAAGTGTTTGGATGATTTCCACGAAATTGCTCCATTTCCTAAAGTAAACACATATCCACTTGTGGATTTTGTGTCATTTGAGCCCGTTATCCAATTAGCATCACTATATCCTTCTACTACTGAAGGATACTTATCATATTGCAACACATAGTTTTGTGTATACGTTAGATATCCTAGTACTCTGATTATTGCTTTCCAATGATTTTTACCAGGATTGCTGGTATATCTACTTAGCTTGCTTACAACGTACGCAATATCAGGTCTAGTGCAATTCATGACATACATAATACTTCCCAATATACGAGAGTATTCCAGTTGATATATACCATCACCAGTGTTCTTTACCCAATTTTGGTTCATATCTACTGGTGATTTTGCAGTAGTTATATTATGCTGTTTGAATTTTTCAAGAATTTTAGCAATGTAATGTGACTGAGATAACGCATATCCCTGTGGTGTCTTTATAATTTTTACACCTAAAATTACAACGGCCACTCCTAGGTCCTTCATATCAAATCTAGAGGATAGCATGTCCTTCGTAGATTTTATTATGACCTTATTATTTCCTAGGATCAGTAAATCATCAACGTAGAGACAAACAATGACATACCCAACATCTATACATTTTATATAGACGCATTTATCTGATTCATTTATTTTGAATCCATTTGATAACATAGTTTCATCAAATTTCTCATGCCATTGTTTTGGTGCTTGTTTAAGGCCATAAAGAGATTTCACTAACTTGCACACCTTATTTTCATTTCCTGGGTTTACAAACCCTTCTGGTTGCTGCATATATATTTCCTCTTCCAGTTCACCGTTCAAAAATGCAGTTTTCACATCCATTTGGTGTATTTCCAAATTCAATATAGATGCGATTGCAATAAGCATCCTAATTGATGTTATTCTGGTAACTGGAGAGTATGTATCAAAGTAATCCAGATCTTGCTTTTGTCTTAATCCTTTTATTACAAGTCTTGCTTTATACTTGTCTATTGAGCCATCAGCCTTTAGTTTCTTCTTAAATATCCATTTATATCCTAGTGGTTTTGATCTTTTAGGGAGATCCACTAGTTCCCACGTATGGTTTTGCAGAATGGATTCTATTTCACTATTGATGGCTTCTTTCCAATAAGGAGAATCGGGAGATGACATTGCTTGTTGGTAAGTTAGAGGTTTATTTTCTATCATATATGCATAGAAATCAGGTCCAAAGGATTTAGAGATCCTTTGTCGCTTGCTCCTTCTCGGTTCCTCTATCTCAGTTTCATCATTCATTTTTCTATGATCAGCATTATCCTCGGGAGTCTCTGCATCTCCTGGCTTCTTTTGAACACTTGTTTCAATAGAGGCTTTTAGAGGAAAAATGTGTTCAAAGAATCTTGCATTTCGAGACTCGATAATGGTGTTTTCATGAATGTCATCAATTTCAGATTTATACACCAAAAATCGATATGCACTACTATTATGAGCATATCCAATGAATATGCAATCTATAGTCTTTGGTCCTATTTTGACCTTTTTTGGTTTTGGAATTTCCACTTTGGCAAGACACCCCCACACTTTTAAGTATTTGTAGGATGGGGGTCTGTTTTTCCAAAGTTCATGGGGAGTCTTAGACGTTTTCTTTCGTGGTATTTTATTCAAAATGTGATTTGCCGAAAGAATAGCTTCTCCCCAAAAGTTATCTGGCAATCCAAAACTAATTAGGAAGGCATTCATCATTTCTTTAAGAGTTCTATTTTTCCGTTCGGCTATACCGTTGGATTGAGGTGAATACGGAGCTGTAGTTTGATGTATAATTCCATGCTCAGCACAGAATTCCTCAAATGGAGATTCATAATCTCCTCCTCTATCACTTCTTAAAGATTTTATTTTCTTATTGAGTTGATTCTCAACTTCAGCCTTATACTGTTTAAACATGTCGATTTCTTCGTCCTTACTTCTAAGGAGATATACATGACAATATCTAGTACAATCATCAATGAATGTGATAAAGTACCTCTTTCCACCTCTAGTTTGACACATTTTCAAATCACATACATCAGTATGTATTAATTCTAGAGGTTCGGTCTTTCGTTCAACGTGATGAAACGAGGTTCTAGTCATTTTCGCTTCTGCACAGATTTGACATCTATAGTTGGAGTCTATGTTACATTTTGGTATAAAATCTAGATTAATCAATTTTCGCAATGTTTCAAAGTTAACATGCCCTAATCTAGAATGTCAAATGTTAGAAGAGTCTACGATATAAACAGAAGATTCAACTTTATTCATATCGTCTTTCGGTACAATGGTAGTTACATTAGCTTTAAACAAGCCATCACTAACATAGCCCCTTCCCACATACACCCCATTTTTCGATAATACAAATTTATCAGCTACAAATATAAGTTTGAAACCATGCTTGCTAAGAAGCGATCCAGAAATCAAGTTCTTACGAATGTCTGGAACATGAAGGACATCAGTCAAGGTAAGCTCCTTTCCAGAAGTCAGTTTGAGCACGATCTTTCCTTTTCCTTCAACTTTTGAAGCAGATGAGTTGCCCATAAACAACTTTTCCTCCTCGGTAGCAGCTTTGTAAGTTGTGAATATCCATTTATTTGCACAAATGTGGCGAGTAGCCCCGGTGTCCACGAACCATTCCTTGTTGTTGCCAACAAGGTTACATTCAGAAACTACCGCGCACAAGTCCATGTCAGTAATGCCATCAGAAACTTCAGTCACATTTGCTTGACTTTTTCTTCTTTCCTCGACATTCTGCTGCCTTGTGTCCTTTCTTTCCGCAGTTATGACAAGATCCTTTAAACCTTTTAGCCTTTTTATTAGGACCATTTTCGCGCTTTCTTTTGTTGGGCTTTTCTTCTTCAACTACATTCGCCTTAGCAGCCATGTTGAAGGACCCCTTTTTCTCTGATTTTCGGTTGTCTTCCTCAATCCTCAATCGAACCACCAGTTCTTCAACAGTCATCTCCTTGCGTTTGTGCTTTAAATAATTTTTGAAATCCTTCCATGAAGGGGGAAGTTTTTCAATTGCAGCAGCCACTTTGAATGATTCGCTTAGCGTCATTCCTTCATCATTTAATTCGTGGAAGATGACTTGCAATTCCTGCATTTGACTGATAACAGTTTTGCTATCAATCATTTTGAAATCGAGGAATTTCCCTGCTATGAACTTCTTCATTCCTGCATCCTCAGATTTGTATTTCTTGTCGAGTGCAGTCCATAGTTCCTTTGAAGTCGCAGCAGTACAGTAGACATTATACAGAGAATTGTCCAGGCCATTAAGTATATAATTCTTGCACATAAAATCTGCATTTTTCCAAACATTGAAGGCTTCAACCTTCGTTGCATCTGGTTCCAATTCAGCCACCGTCGGAGCATCTTCTGTCAGATACTTCGCTAGGCCCAGAGTTGTCAAATAGAACAACATCTTTTGCTGCCACCTTTTGAAATCCACCCCTGTGAATTTTTCGGGCTTTTCGCCATGGGACAGTGTTGGAAGGACCGTCGGTGGGTGGATTGTTGGAGGCTGAGTGACAGCAATCACCGGTGCTGCAGTGTCGGTTTGTTTAGACATATTCGCCTATACAAACAACAACAACAAAAATACGATTTAAGATTGTTATACAGAGAATTCTGTATTGGTACAGTAACCGCAGAAAACTTGTAGTAATCTGATAACACAGTAGTTGAAATACAACAGCGACTAGAGTATACCGTCGCAGTTGATCTGAGAGCAATTGATAATCCGAGTCCAGTCTTGAACGACTGTTTCCTTAAATCGTATTTGCGCCCCTTTCTCAGCACTAAAGGGCTTTGGTGCAAATCGATTCCCAAGATAAAACGGATTCAACTTCGCTGTACAGTGCAGTAGGCGAAGCAACGACAAACGCAAGGATGTTTTATTTACAGAACAGAGCGGTGGAGGAAGAAGGGCGAAAGTCAGAAAATTCGATACTGGTTTGATTTTTCGCTGCCCTTTATATAGGCTGTGAAGTGGTATTCAATCGTGAAGGGACGCTATTATTCGAATTGCAACGGCAACGACTGTTGGAAAGGTTGCGACCCTTTACCAACAGTCATTTCCGTTGGTATTTGGTGGCTATGTTCAAAAAATAGCCGTTTGAACAGCGCAAGCATGCCCGGCGGCATTCGGAGGCCCATACGATCACGAGATCCCCAAGGCCCTAATCTTTGACCTTTTTAATATTAACATGAATATATAATCATGCCATTGCCTCTCCCTCTTCTATCTTCTCTTTCTATTGATATAATACATCAAGCATTAGTATAAGTAGTGACATAAGGCACAAATTTCCCCGATGTGGGACTTAGTTTGCCTCAACCACTTTACTCATTCTTCCAACACAAGATTGGAAGTAACAGCTTATTATCCTATCACCTAAGATTTCTTAAATAATGTACTTAACACCTAAATGTTTGATGTGGTTACAACTATGTATATGAGTTAAATAATACATCTTTTCCAAAAGCATCACTCAGCCCTGAAGAACGCATCTTTGAATTATTGTTACTGCCAGTAGCATCGATGATTACCTCTCTCTCTCTCTCTCTATGTGTGTGTGTGTGTGTGTATTCATTACAATGTTATTCGTTTTATATATCCATCATAATGTCGAATATTGTTTGGGTGTACATTTTTGGTACAATATCAAGTCCTATAAAATTTTGTATGTTTTATGCATTAGTTATCTTTCTCAGACAAGTAATGGCTATAAGTATATTTGCTTAGTTTGTCCGAATTTGTTATGCGGAAAAATGCAACTATTTGCATTCATGACGCCCCTCAATTGGATCATGAGTTTCTTTTTACATAAGAACATTTGCAAGATAGTTCCAGTCTCATACCAGATTGACCAATGTAACAAGTTTGTAACAAGTGGTGCAGTGAATAATTCCTATTTTTTTTATCATTGCCTTAATCGTTTATCCTCAAGATTACTTACTTTCTAGCTCAACTTAAGGATAATCTTAATTGTGATTACCAAGAGTTGGTTCATTTTACCTTTTTGTAGATACTATTTTTTCTAAAACAAAAATGGAATCATCATTCTCTAAAATGAGTACATCTGGGTGAAATACTAACCTATTCACATTTTAATTATTCAGCTATAATGCAAACTTTAACATGGGAATTTCAAATGCAATACTGAAGATGAAGTGAACTAAAGATGCATGGTTCTAAGTACGTACTTTTACATAGCTAACTGGACATGTGACTGAAATCATACGAACATTATCCTAATTCTTGTGTGATGTAATGAATTATTCACACATTACAATATTTGCAGGGCATCTTCCATATAGTATGCTTAATGAAGCATGATTGCTCTGTTGCTTCACAGAGTAAAAGAAGAGGTACATCCTATAGTTAAATTGTGTGTGATCGTGAATGAGTAAAAATGGTAATATAAGAAAGAAAAACAAATCATGCTATCATTTTGAATTATTTTCGTGCAGGCTTAGTCCCTTCAAGGGCACGTTTTCTCCTTCTTTCTTAGTTAGCCAATTAAAGCATATATATTGAGTGTAAATGTGCAAGCAAGCTTTAAAGCTAGCATGAATCCAACTTACAATCAAAAGATGATTAGGGTTTAACTACTTTAAGTTCATATATAATGGAAGTATTCAGCAACACCCTATAATCTATTATATAGAATCAAATCTAAAATAAATGCATGGTATTATTGTATTAAAATTACTTGGATATTGGATTTTGAGGTAACTTCTCATAATATAGCCAATAACATGCCAATAAATGTATGATATCACTGCATCCATTTTTTATGTATGGTCCCAATTTCTAAACTCTTCCACATTGCTTTCTAACTTGGAGATATTTCTAGGAGTAGGTGTAGTTTAATTTCAGTTTATTTTTGAATTGTTCATGTTTTCCCCTCCTTTTGATTTGGTAGAAATCTGCAATCATGTCTAATGCTTATATAATGCGAGATATTCAATTTAGTATCCCAAAAATGGAAGTATAGCTCTAATGCTTCTTATATGACGCCATTTTTTTTCATACTTATATAGAATGATTGATTTTCACAAATACATTAATTTTTATAAATTACCCTGCAATTGACTTTTCCCAAAAAAATTAAAAAAAATCATATCATAAAGCCTACTTTCTTCTATATTATTATAAATGAAATCATAAATGGAAACACTTACGTTGCACTGGATTATATTCTTTGTGTGTTAATAAATTTGGCTTTTTGTTGCCTAATTGGCTGAAGAAATTTTTTGCGTTTTTATCAAAAATTAGACAAGGGATAGCTAGGAATGCTGAATTTTTAATGGGGTTTCTTCTTATTAATTGGATAAAATTAATTTTAAAATATTGGCTATCATTTTAGCTTGGATATATCATAGATTTGCTATTGTCTATTTGAAAATTGCATTGCAACCGGTGAATCTTTCATGTTAATCTACGATAAAAATGCTTCATTAGTATGATAAATTAAGAAACATTAGTCTTACACTAGATTAGACCTTTTTAATTCAATACAAGTATGAGTATACAAGTATTAAAACAATGTACAAGTGACAGCTTGCATCCTTATATAACTTTAAATTATGAATATTGATTGCATATGACAAGGCATTTAAAAATTAAAATTCAATGTTGCATTTTTGACTTTTATTGGGTTTTGAATCAATATTTCTTTCTTTTTAATCTTTCAAGGGCTCTTCTTATCAAATCATTGCTTTTTGTAAGGAAACTGCATCAAGAAGCCATGTAGCAAAGCTATGAAGAGAAAGCAATACAATTGTATTTTCATAAGTACTATTGTCATTGCTAAAAAGAAGAGGGAAATCAAATACTGCAAAATATAAATGTATGGTTTCTTATTTTCATTTAAATCTTTCTATGAGTTTGTTATACATTTTGCTTAGACAGTCCCGTTCTTCTTTTCCTTTAACTGCAAGTGTTACATATTGAATTTAGTTTATGGATTGCTGACTAAAAAAGGATACATGAGGGCTTATATGTTTCCTCTTGCATGAGTTAACATTATTTGCATTAAAAATACACATGTGGATTGTCAATGTTTCAATAAATGATAAAAATAATTCCACAGACCTATTTATTATTTACTGCCGATAAAAAAAATTTGTATTTTGAATTTTTGTATATGTGGTATTCTAGAAAAAAACAACCCTTAACAAGTATGAATGTATGATAATAATAATAATAAAAAAAAGACTTAGTTTTTATACATAATATAGTTTTCTTCCTATTATTTAGTTTAAGACGTAAATGACATGCTAAAAGGAAACTAAATGATGATGTAGACCTTATTGTAAAACTGCATCAATCTTTTACATCATTAAGTAAAAGCCATACATCAAAATTTATAGTCAATCCAAATAACTACAGTTTACCTTATAATCTAAGTTAATAATATAGTTGTACGTCATCTGATTGTATAAATATTGATCTGGGATTGAATTCCTAAAAAAGCTGATAGTGGATTGTAACTACATTGATTTAAATATGCACATGATGGATCTGAATACCAGTATTTCAATGCTATTTTCTTAAGTTACTTTCATAAAAATAAATCACTATATGAACTTTATACTTCATATTTAGCTAATGGAAGAAATTAATTATTAATGATTGAGATTAAATATTAATAACTTATATTCCTTTCATAGTTTAGTAAGTAAACTACTTCATGTGAAAGATTCAAATGATTAACCAAAATTCCAATTGTTTTGACAAGAGATGTAACCACTTTTATATTTTGATTTTTTTTCGTTTCTCTTATCCAGACAACTATTGGCATAAGCTTATTATACTGGATTGTTTAGGGCAATTTGCATGCAGTTATCCATTTTTTCATGTTATAGATATTATTATGGTATTATATATCTTATTTAAATGGTGAGAATCTGAAATTAATAGTAGCAACATGTCTTATTTAAGAAATTAATTTAAAATTTTGTTCCTTCCTTAAAATGGAGATAATGTACATGCGTCTGCTTACATAGTGGTGGTAATAAGTGATTATCCTAAACCTTAGATTAGTCATCTGAACACATAAATACTGAATATGTTTTTCCTAACTTAGTATTTTATATTAGATTGTAGCAAAAAACAGACACGGACCCTTTTTTAAGTGTCCAAAAGTTCACTGTACATGATGTAAACTAAAACATTTGTTTCCATAACTTCGGAAATTGCAAGAGAAAAAATAAATATAATTTATCATTTTTATATTCGTAAATTCTCATACTAAAAAATGTAATATAAGAGATATGGTTGATTGTTCTTTTTAATATTTTTTATAAATTTCAATTTTAGTTTT
This sequence comes from Allium sativum, assembly GCA_030737875.1. NCBI lineage: Eukaryota > Viridiplantae > Streptophyta > Magnoliopsida > Asparagales > Amaryllidaceae > Allium > Allium sativum. The sequence continues at coordinate 845,295,363 of CM060926.1, forward strand.
TTTTTTTTTTTTTTTTTTTGGAACACGATTATGACCAAACTGAGTTGGGTAGACATGCATCCTCAGTTTATAGCTAGATCCGCCACTGTGTAAACTGCTTCTTAAGATTTCTGTCATTTAACATTCATCCTCTCAATTTAGCTCCCTTGAATGGGAAAGCATTATTCAAGGCCCTAATGGAGTCATGGAGCCAGTCTAAATATATGTGCATCTGATATGTTAAGTCTGATTTTTGAATTTGATCCATGTATGAATAAATTATATAGAATAGGATCGTATCCGTCCTTGGGTTTATTTTATATTTTTATTTAGTCAATTACTGAAATTCCTTTTTTTTTTTTAAATTTTTTCTACTCTTAGATTGACTGTGTTCTTCTTAGGCCGTTTGTTTTGTATTTTTTTTTATATTTGCAAGGTACAGAATTTGAATGCAACTTGATTATATACTAAAAAGAGCTTGAAATTTGTCGTATGGAACTTGATCATTTGGTATTATACGTCTTTTGACTACCTACCAGATTTGGATTATATGGGTACACAATACAACTTAAATTAAACTAATTTAATAATTGTTTATGGATTTTTTTCAGTGTGTGTGCCTATATATATATATATATATATATATATATATATATATATATATATCATTTTGCCGCTTCGTGACTGATGGTTTGTTTTGTGTGGTTAAGATTGCTTAGCTTAACTTCGTTCAAGTGCGGATTTATTTTGATACATTGGCGTTTTTATATCTAACTGCGTTACTTTAGTTGTTAAAATACAATGCTCAGCCTTTGAACTATAATATAAACATGAACTTATGGATTTTTTTTAACATATCAATGCATTTTTATGCACAAATTTTACATGCATTGCTCAACTTCTTTACGAAGTTTAATTTATGTAAGTTTGCTTAAAATATACTTAAGTGTTGAGGTTACTGAATGAATATTAATTTTCTATCTAACGGATGACTTATAAAACTGTCACTTTAAAATAAAACAGAAACATATAATGCACAAATATCACGTATGATTTATTAACATATACGGGCAAGTTCTCTGTAAAGAGTTCTCGTAATTTTATTATTACAGCGTTCAAGTGCCATCAACAAGTCTAATGGTTGATGATGCAAAACTAATTACAATAACAATCAATGATTAATGTTAAGCTAAATGGACTATTCAAGCTGATTAATACATTATATGTATGACTAAGTCTTAAGCAAATAAGATCTTAACTTGAAATTATGTGACAAAGCAGTGTTTTCATGATTATGATACTGCATAGAAAAAGATTTGAAATATGTTTTCGTGATGGAACAAAGTACTAATTGGAACTAAGCATCAAATTATTGGGGTATATCTAAAGTATGTTTTGCGTAACATCTGAAGCAATGTAGGATTAGGCATCAATTTATAGCTTAATTTAGCAAAGCAAGATAATGCATGGTTTAAATGATATAAATAAAGCAACCGGGACTTTGCATTTATATCTAATGCAGACATTTCAAGAATGCACGTTACTCTCAGGTAAGAAGCAAGCATTCTATTTGGTTTAGACAGACTGAAGTGAAAGTATTTAGTGTAGATATACTAAAGTGAAATTTTGGGAGTTTGGATGCTATGATGAACCGAATACCCGTTTTGGATGTATCACCGCGTATATAATACGCATCATATTTATATCAATAAAATGTTACAAAAATGGGGGTTTTAGCCTCAAGGACAAAATGAACAAAAAATTGTTCCACAAGGACAAGAGAGTAAAATTTTACCCATAAGAACAAATTTTAATGTAAATGGAGAAATTTAGGGCTCACTGTAATTCCTTCCTTTACATTAAAATTTGTATTTATGGACAAAATTTCAGCCTCTTGTTTTTATGGAATATTTTTTTGTTCATTTTGTACTTCAGGGTATTTCCTTTTTCTAAAATACACTCTTTAAATTTTGAAACACACAAATTTTCTTCCTTAAAAATATGTTTAAAAAACACTATCACTTTTAATTATCCAACCCGTAAATAATTGCAGTAAAATAGAAAATATAACACTTAATTCGAAGAACTGGTACTAAAGCATTAATAGAACTGGTACTAAAGCATTAGTTCGAAGAAGGTTTTCCCGTTCATCTTAGACCAACACGTCACGAACACACACTTTACCAATCGCCCTACTACACAAGTCAATAACTAGGCTTAGTGTAACGACCTGAACTTTCCCGTAAAGGAAAACACGGATTGAGTTGAGGCAAGATAAATCAGAACACAAACAGAAGAACATTTCATTGCTTATTACAACAATTTCATTAGAATACAAGAATATACAGAGTATGAACAAATAATATACACTTGATAAATATAAGAGATTAAAATACATTACATAGCAGCAGAAAAATAATATAAAACACAACTGGAAGTAATACACGGATACAGAGCTTTCCGAGTATCGTTCTAGCTGTAAACCAGGATCCTGTGAATACAATATCTGCAAAAACCCAACTACTAGCTGCCCGTGTCGAAAATAAGGCCACCCAGAGTTTAGGTTAAAACAATAAACTCCAGGTCAATCATGTGACCGGTGTGAGAACTAAAACAGTTATTTAAAACTTTACTTTAAAAGAGACTAAATCAAGGGACCATGCCATATAACACTGAACGGTTTCCTCCCAAGAATACTAGTGCATAGAATAAACAGCACAATGCTTTTGGAAAATGAAACTATTATAAGACTCAGGTCCCATCACACAATGCAACGCAAGCCGGAGGATAGAGTTTTACCTTATAATAGCCAAACATGCTTGGTACGTTTAAACAAATCATTTTGATACAAGTGTATGAAAACAACTTCAAATATAAATGTATAAATCATAGAAGGCATAGTGCCCCATCCCACTATGTCGCTCTACTAGGCTCTACAAATAAAACCGAAATGTCACGTATTGGAAATTGGATTTTTGTCATGAGTCGAGGCCAGGGATGGCTCCTCACCGCTTTGAGACACTCTAGCCAATGTCTCAGGACTAGGCACTCTGGGAAGCCCTTGGATCGGTTGGGTCAGTCCTCTGTTACGTTTGAGGATTGGCAATTCCTGGACACACGTTTCCTGGTCCTATCGGACCTATCCATCGGCTCCGTAGAGACCGATATAACCGAGGCGCCTCGCAATCCAACATCCACAAAGGTAAAAATATAAAATGTCAGGCATTGATAAAACACCGACACCACCTATAGTTAGAAAGAAACACCATGTTCTCCCAACGGTTCTTATCCCGTTTTTAACTCATACCGAGGTGTGAGGCTCGCGAATTAATGCCATACACAAAGCTACGCTGTACTAAAACTGTGCTTTGATCATCAACCACAAGACTCTGAAGCCTAGCATGCCACATAGGCAATTTATGCCATGCGACTGATGTCTATCGATATGCAACCTTTGATCTCGTATGTCTCAGAGAAGTGTGAAGTAAGGGAATAAATTCTCCTTCACAAGGCAGATGTAAATTTAATAGTAATCAACCAACATAGAATAAAATCCAATGTCAGACACACAATCCATTTACAAGTTCGTTTTGGGTCTGAACGAAACCGGAGGCACCTTATTCCTCGTCCCGTATGTCCAATACAAGAGAGAGGTCCTCGCATATCCATCGATCTTGAAGTACGTTTGGACGATCACCACTTATTACCTCATCTTGGGTGTATAGCCCAATAAAGACATCGGTAATCATCCAAATGATGTGAAGACCTCCAGTCTTCAACTACTGTCTTCATTGTCGATATATCGTCGAATCGGTTATTCAGAATGGGTATAAACTCGGCCTTTCCGAATAACTCGCGTATATAATGTTATAAAAACACAACATATGCCTCATTCCAATTCTGAATATTCTTTTTTTTTTAAATAATCACATCGTTAGGCATTTGTTCCCATTAATTTTATCAAAGATAAATTCTTTTAAATTTATTCTTTAATCTACCTTTGGATATCATTCAAACCAAATTATGGTTTTCCAAACTAGTCGGGATTAGCGGAACACACCAAAGTAATCATTTATTTAATTTCCCAGTCTCAACCTATTCATCCCATGGAGCAAAACTGGTATTACCCCATAACTAACACCATGGTGTTATCAGTACATTTAATTACCGTTTCCAATTCCTTTTATATTTAAAATAAATATTTATATTCAAACGTCGATTCAAATAAATGTATACGTTCTAATTCTATTCAAAATAAATTTCTCGTCGTTAATATTTAACTTAGGTACAAGCAAGTCAAAAAGGTACAATAACTTGTTCAAAAATCCATTGGACATTCTGCGAACACCCTTTGTTCTTATGATTCTTTTACCACTAATCAGAACTTTATCGAAAATCCCAAGCAAAGAAATCTAACCATTGGGAAAATCTAACTCTCAATCGTTCCAGAAAGGCCTTCCACATGAGTTAACAGAAATGTTCCTTTCCACACATTCACCTTTGACTATTGCTAAACCAAGGGAACTATCCTACTTTGAAATAAATACGAATGACACTTCTAATCCAAAATATTTGCACTCAAATTCAAAAAGTTTCCTTTTTTTTTAATACAACTGAGGTCCAACTACTTCCTTTCCAATACCAGAGATGGCTCATTATATGGATAACTTGTCTAAACTTCAAACCAATCCATCAACAACACGATTCCTTATCTAGAAAAAATTCTAGTCATAACCCTGAAACTCAGTTTTCACTTACACCCGACAAAATCATGTGCTTTATCCAAAATTCTACAAGTTTAGCATCGTCCCAAATATAGATTCGAAAATCAATCTCATTCCAAGAGATGATCTTACGACTACTTATCATATTTTGAATATGTAGCACAAAGAGAACTGAATCGATACTGCCTAGAGATGCACTAAGGAAAAATAGAAATAATAAACATGACTGACCCTTCAGGTTGCAAGAAGTCTCAAAAATTAGTCTATCGCACAATCTAGCTCAACCATTTTCTTCTTGTAGTCAAAATATCCCCCAATTGGCTAACTAATCCATCCTCCAAATTTTTCCTACATCAAAACCATAGAATATAAGCATCTCAATCGAACTATACTACTAGTGCAAAAATCTAGGATAACCAATTTATGGTTGATCCCAAAACCAAGCCATGCCCAGAAATGCCTCAAGCATCTCTTAAATCAAGATTTCTATATTCAATCCAGACTCACCATAGATAATCGAGCCTATCTCTTTGCGGGATTTAGGAACTAATAGTTGGCCTAAGTGCAAAATGGTCAACTGGTGTTATCATCACACCCTTAGGGATTTACTATATATGCAAAGGACAGTTCCAGTAGGCGTACAATACAGATGCTTCACATGACTCAAATCATCGAGGCTATGGCCCCATGCAGCCACCTACAATCAATACATTAAAGAAAATGGGACAAAATATTCTTAAATCGTGTAAGAAAACTAGAAAGAACTAAAATGGGTAACATTCTTTCTTTCACCAACCCTTGCCTTCTACCATTCCTTAATTACTAAACTAATAAGGTTGTTCCATCCATGACTAACCCTTTTTAATATTTGTTAAGGAGGAAGTTTCTTTCTAACATCGACCTTCCCAACTACTGAGCTAACGGGATTGTCCAGTAATCAAATTTCAACCTATAAAGAAAAACATATATAGGTTGCCTTATAACTCAATTATAAACATAAAGATTTAGAATTCGAGAGAGTCAAATTAAATTGTAACTAACTTGAGGGGATATTACTATTTTCAAAAGTAATTTTTGGTTTTTGAAAAATGTGTTTTCTTTTGAAAATACTTTCTTCTAAAATAAAACATTAGTGAACTTGGTAACCTAAGGCTCTGATATCAACTGTAACACATCACATTCCTTAAAGTCACTCATATGAGGATTTCGTTATGAAAATATGTAGCATTATAGGTATAAAGACATAAAACATCATAGACTACGATTTCACAAGACATAAAATAATAAATTTACAACGAAAGAAGACAATTTCTTTTTAAATACAAAACCATATTTACTTCAATTAACCAAATTGTTACAAAAGGTTTTGTATTAAAATCTCAGTCAAAATAACATCAGAGTACAAAATAATACCATCCCGCAAATAGTCAAAAAGATACAATGTAACCTTGGGAAGAAAACAAGAAGTAATCCATCTTTTGTAGACATCCTTCACGATAGAATCAACAAAGAAAACTGAACTCTATACTTCCTCCTTGTAAGTCTGGAGGAGAAGAGAAAGGAAGAAAGGAAATAGGTCAGACATAAAGTCTGATGAGTTGCTATGATTACCAGTACGACTGCTAAGTTAAGTAAAAACAAATAAATTGTAGTTCTAATGCCATAAAATGGTAAGAGTTTGTGCACAATTGGAAGTGAATAATTACTAATATGGTGTAACAACCGATTTTTTTTTAATAAACAATAGTTATTGTTTTATGGGTTAATTAATTAAGGATGAAAACTTAAAAGGTGCAAGTAATGAATGATTGCATGTGATAAGATTAATGCAAATAATTTACGCAATGCATGCGTTAAAAGAGGTGCTTATATTCATTACTTACACTAGAATGATTACATTAATTTTAAATTTCCATCCTTAATTAATTAACCCATTAATTAATAATTATCAACTATTAAAGAAATTGGGTTGTTACATTCTCTCCTTCTTAAAGGATTTCGTCCTCGAAATCTCAAAGTCAAGAAGAATGTTATAATTCCTACGACCATCTACTCAATCATCTTCCACTGGCATTCATTATCCTTAAGAATTTCTAATGCTGGTATGAACATATGCAAAGGTGTGTGTATACGTCCTTACACTAATGCGAAAATCAGCCTGCTTACTGATTCAGTCAACCTCCCTAATGCAATATATGTCTGTGCTATATATCCAATATGTACGTAAAGGAATCCTAATGATACATGTAAATTCTATATGTGTGCACAATCATTCACCAAAATGCAACATCCATATGATTATTCAAACATTTTCATCCATTGAAAATTAAAATGCACACACATCCATATGCAATATGTTAGTGTTTGAGCCGATCTAGTGCCTAATGTGTGTGTATATGCGTCAACTGGCAACCACTAGCAAACACTTGCATCCACTTGCAACCATCAAACGTAATATGTCTCAAACACATGTTTCAACCATATCCTATCTTCTGTAAGCTCAACTCCGAAGATCTACACTTTTCAAGGATATACTAAAGGAAAGCCTCTAATCAATGGAAGAAGTGATAGGTAGAATATCAAAGAGGAAAAATACTTATCAAAATAATGTGGGTACACTATACCAGAAAAGCCATTTTGCCACGGCTTTGGGCCGTGGCTAATGTATTTTGCCACGGCCCAGAGCCGTGGCAAAATGGGGAGCGGCAATATATTGCCACGGCTTTGTCACGGTTCAAAGCCGTGGCAAAACTGGAATCTTTCATACTCTGGCCTGAGTTATGCCACGGCTTAAAGCCGTGGCAGATTTGGATTTTGCCACGGCCCATAGCCGTGGAAAATATCAAGCCGTAATTTTTTTTATATAATTTTGCCACGGCTAATAGCCATGGCAAATATCCAACCGTACTTTTTTTATATAATTTACCCATGGCTTTGTGTGCCATGGCTAAATTCATTTGAAAATACTGCATTTTAATTTGGTACCTCCACCTAAAGCTTTGCTTTGAACAAAATATGAGCGTACAAATTGTAATCTTCATAACTACAAAGTTCAAATGAACAACTCATACTTCATTAACACAAATACAACTTGTCCAAACTAAAAACTACAAAGTTCAAATGAACAACTCATACTTCATTAGCACAAATACAACTTGTCCAAACTAAAAACTACAAAGTTCAAATTCAATTCACAATGTCGGTATGCATTAACAATTCAAATTGCAGACCCTTCAAAGTTTAATTATGTCTACTTGCAAATTAGTACACACATGATAAAGATAAAGTCGCCCAAAGCTCCAATAAAAGCATCAACTTCAAACAACTGAAATCTCCATCGTTGCATTGCATGTTCACCCTGTAGCAAATTCAATAGTTAGCAAATACTTTTTTTTTCATAGGTAATAAGCAGTGGATGAGTAAAAAAGTAAACATGAACATCTCTTCTGCAGGCGCCATTTTTATTCACAAGGCACTCAGATTGTATTTAGTTGTTAATTTGATCTTATAAACACCAACAAAACTATTATTGCAATAAATGCATAAAACCACAGATATAAATTGCCTCTTGTAAGAATTTCTTTCCTTCTTTTTAAGTACTTTTTTAGAGAAAATTTTGTAAAGAATTGTCATGTTTTTTCATATAAAAAAAGTTTTCGCTGCTGAAATGTAGCACCCAGGCATTGCGTCAATAGAGCAAATTACCTTGTTTCCTCTTATAATATTGTACATAATAGCGAATATACGTTTGCTGGGGGGTATTCAAACTGAAAAAAAAAATTAAACAAATGCCCTTGATAAAAATGCTCGATTGCTCAGCAAAATATGTGAGATACTTTAGAAGGAAAAATTCTTATGACCAATCCCGTGATCTACATGTCAGTCATTTTTATTTCTTCATCTTATTTTTCCAGGTTTGCATTCTCATCCAATTTCCTTTGCAGAAAAAAATCAATACCCCAAAAAAGGATTTAGTTTGTCGTAAATTTCTTAGCGCCGCTACCTTGATTAGGCCAAGAACCACTTAGATATAAAATGTGAAGTAGTTATAGACGGAAAATTCGTCACTGCTTCAAATTTTAACAACTGTTTGATTTGCTCGCGTAAGATGTGAAGGTGATTTGGTGTTCTTTGCAGACTGCAGTATCCAAAAAAGGCAAGAACTACCATTAAAGTTTTTCCCTTAAAAGAACTGATAAAATGGAGCTTTCTTCCCAAAGCGAAACCCCTATCATAAGCCCAGAAGACACAACTAACCCCTCTCCTCCGCCGCAGCCTCAGTCGGATTCTTCTGACCGCGGTAACGAAGATCCAAGAGATGCCAAACCCCTGAGCCCGAAATTGTCTAAAATCGAGAAGAAACAGAAGAGAGCAGAGCGATTTGGCGTGCAGGTTCAGTTTTCCGAGGAGGAGAAACGTAGCACGAGAGCTGAGAGGTTCGGAATTAAGTCATCATTGCCAAAAACAGATTTGCAGAAATTAGAGGAGGATAAAAAAAAGGCTCGTGCAGAGAGATTTGGGATTCAAGGAGATAAACAAACAGACGAAGAAGTAAAAAAGAAGGCGCGTTTAGAAAGGTTTGGGGGTAAAACTACACAAGTTCCTCAAGAAGAAGAAGAGAGGAGAAAAGCAAGATCTCTTAGGTTTTCAGGCATGCCTAATGTTGCATCTGGAACCAATGGCAAGGGAAATTCTGTCCAGGATGAAGTCGGGGCTGACGTTTGACTGAGGAGGCATAAATAGCTTGCATTTTGGGCATTTCATCTCCCATCATTGAGGAATACTCATTTTGTTTTTGCCTGTTATTCCCAGATGTATTACTTTCTTACTTAATGTAGAAAATGAGTTCACTGTTAACGTAATATTCTTCTATTAGAATAGAATTTGGGAGATACATAGCTGATCATATTTGTATTTATTAAATGGTTATAGAATTAATTTTTGAATTGCGCTAAAAAAATGAAGGTGGATTTGGTTGAAACTTTTCCTCCGTGGTCAGTTCGAGTTTGCCATGGTGCTATATTGAAGAGATCACGGAGTTCACCGTTGAATGGCACTGCATTTCTTCGGGTTTTCTAGCAAAAGGCTATTGATTTCCACTTCACAAGGCTTTTGATATCCATTGGATGCATTTCCAATAAAGTGGAAATCAATAGCCTTCAGCTAGAAAACCCAAAGAAATGCAGTGCGGATCTGTGCAGCTCAGTGAAGTAGAAATTTGCTGAAATAATGGTTTGAAGTAAAAATTATAAATAGAAAATCCTAAGCTCGAGCTAATCATCTTAGTGGTTTTTATACTTTTTATCAAATAACATTATCATCACAGCAAACTTTGAAAATAACATCATGTACCCAATTTTGTAAGATTTTTTTTTCTGTAATGTTTATCTAATAGTGCACTCTGTATCATTGCCATATTGTGAGTTGTAGTGCACTCTACTCAAGAAACTTAATTAAAGTTACGGTTTTGACTAACAACATATCCAAGCACGTATGATTGAATGCTTTAGTTTTATCATTAAATGTTCATTCTTTTCACACACCACGGACAGCCATAAGTTGCTGCTACAATAGCCATAGTTGTGGCTATTTTCAGTAGGGAAAGTTTCTGCTATTTATAGCAGCAAACAACGACAACTACCACTGCTTTTTATAGCAAAGACAACGCAAATTGCTGATATGAACTGACTATAAGTCGCTGCTATGAACTAACTCTTCCTTATGACGGTATTCATTGACTTCAACAATAATTTTCCAAGTAAAAGATATGTTCGTTAGTATCCATAAATCTTATCGTGACATAGCTAGTAAAGGTGTATAAGCAGTGTAACTTTACAACTAAACATGGCGACCATTTAAGTACATTTTAGATTTATAAATCGACTATTCACATTGAAATGCAGGTAATGAAATAGTTGGTGTCTTTTTGAACTTTGTTGAATGTTCCTGAGTCCAGAACTAGATAAAAAGTATAAAAACCAATAAGTTTGCAGCCTTTTTTTTAATTTGAAAATAGTAGCTAATTCGAGCTTAGGATTTTCTGTTCATAATTTCTACTTCAGCTTAGGATTTTCCATGGTAATCACGGAAACCAGTAGGAAAACGCAGCTCGTTCAACGAGTTTGAAAATAGCATTATCGTCACAGCAATAAAATCCATAACATGAGCATATGCAAAATTTGCAGGGTAAGACCAAATTAATATCTGTTTTAAAACTAGTACAAAAAGGACAAGAATCAATATAAATTGATTCATAAAGTTTAAGGTCAGTCTACCACTATTCAGCCCAGTGAAGGATATTTAATAAATGACCTCATACAAGGAGGCTTGTATATAGTGTTAACATCCAAGCAAGAGAATACACGCACAAATTACAAGTAAATGTATGGCGTAATTAAATCAACGTTAAATTGGTTTAAAAGGGACAAGAATATATAATCCAAATCATAAAGTTCAAGCTCAGACAACTACTAGTCATCTCAGTGAAGGGTTTTACAAGAGTAATAAATTTTACAAAGTGAACACATGCAATAAATCTAATTTAAATTTTAAATTTAAACATCAGCTTTCACCTTATTTTTTTGAGTAAGGGAAAAATCAATCAGATTTTGCAAGTATTCAGAAGTAAAAAGAGAAAAAATTCAATCAGTTTTGCCTATTTTGTATTTGATTTTGTAATTATCAACCAACAACATCTCAGTTTAGTTAATTTACAGAACTATAAAATACCAATCAAATTCAATGTACAAATGCTAAACATAATCTATTTCGAACGTTTCAGCTGCTTGGGTTAAGTCATTTTTGGAGTTGTAATGCAGAAGTAAAACAATGTTTTCTTAATAAACATTGGAAAACTTGTAGGTGCCGTTCTCGATAAAGTTTCGCATACCATTCGAACCATCAAACTGGACGTTAATGAAACCATAGGAAAAAGTTCCTTTTTAATAGTTGGAGAAGAGGGTAATTTGAATTTCAGTAAAGGTTATATGGTATTTAAATATTTCTCCTATTATTGTTTAAGCCGTTTTATTTCAAAATTGAAATTTTGTCCATATATATTAACATTCCACTATAGTTGAGCAACGTTGATATAGTTTTCAATTTTTCGAGCTTGATACATCACAAGTTCAAATGTGTGTATTCTCTATTGGTCTATTAAAGTTTGCCATGATTGTTGATATTTTTAAACAACCACATTAACATAAGACGTCTGTAATAACTGCTACGTTAAATGAGACAGATACAAAAACAGTCAATATTGCTTAGAAAAAAGAGAGCTGACCTGGCTTATGCGTCTACAAATATCGAATCATATTTTTTGGATGACACACATATCCACCAATTCCAACTTCGCCAAACGTCAAAGCAAGAGGATGATTTGATTTGCTTGTTCTCTCTTCCGGTAGCAATATATTGTCCACAATCAATTTCTCGTATCCTGGAGGTACAATTTTTCCATGTATAATGGATGCGGTTGAATCTCTGCATACGGAGGCTATGGCAATAATATCTAGGTCAATACTTAGGATTTCACATTTCTGATTTGACAAACCAGGCGAATTCAATGAATTGGGAAAATCATTATTCGGCATTCTTCCAACACTTTCGTGAGGTGTACCGCTTCCATTTGTAGCTGGAATTCTTTCAACACTTTCGTGAGGTGTACCGCTTACTCCATTTGTAGCTGGCATTCTTCCAACACTTTCATGAAGTGTACCGCTTCCTCCTTCATTTGTAGCTGGTATATGATTTTGTTGACCCCTGCATCGTCCCGTCATCAAGTCAAGGATCGAATTCAACTTTCCTTCCATATTATCCATCCTTGCATTCAAGTATTCTGAACCTCCTTGTTTGAGTCTTTTTAAGTTGTTTTCGCGCAATATTAGATGCTTTAACTTGTGTCCTTGATATTTTGTCTCCAATACTTCGAGTGCGACCCTTTTTATCCTTGCCAAAAACTTGTGATATGATATCTTCGTCTAATGTCAAATCTTTTTCATCACCATCATCAATTAACTCCTTTGCCTTCGCAATTATTTCCTAAAATATCAAATACTTGAGATGTTATTTATTACGAAAACTTTATTGAATATATAGATGAATTATTATTCGTTTAACTTATGAAGTATAGAGAAGCCGAATCTGATATGGTACCATCTTTTTTTGTGTGAGCCCTCTCCTATACTTCACGACATTTGATTTCTTTTGTCGGATTTTCACTAGCCTGCACATTTAATATGACATTACATATAAGATAGGAACGCATATCATTAAAACATACGATGGAGGAAGAAAATTGCTTCAATAATTTTCGGAAGGCAATCATGTACTGAAAATGCAACATAAGGCTTAAAAGTGAAAAAAGTCAGATGTATTTTACAGCACATATGGCAATGTGACTAATGAGCATAGAGTTTTAGACATATGTTCAACTATTAAGCAAGCACCAAAAGTTCAGACTGCACCGAAGGTGTAACTTGAAATATGATTAAACTTTCAAGTCTTGATAAACTAAAAACTAAAATATTAGAATGCGAGCCAGGAAGATAGTGCAGCCTCAAATTGAGGCCACGACAAACAACCTCCATTTATTTCGCCATAACTCGCCATATCTTAATTAATCAACTTAAGAGCATATATGGAAATGGGTTCGCGTGTGTGCACACGCGCATAGAGATGTGTCTACTTACAGTAAATGCTCCAAACGGTCATACCTGAAAAAAAAAGCCTAAAATGTTGCAATCTATTGTGCTAATCAAGCATATTAATTAATAGGGTATTTATCTAGAGAAAAATTAATAATAAACATGAAATATAAAAATGTAAGTCAGCAAACATCAGAATATAGCTATGAAGTTTTTTGTTTTTTGTTTTTTTAGTCATACCCTCCAAAAAGGGGAATGTTTGCCCATCCAGTACAAAATACAATATACTAAATATATTTGCTTCTCGTTCAGTAATATTTCTAATTTTATTCACTCAGTGAGAAATAACATGGTACTTGAAGACAGGAATCTCTCATGCTGCTTGGATGTTTCCTTTTAATTTGAACGTGGTCATGTATACAGTTTTAACACAAGATCATCACATTCAGTCAGGAGACACAAACGGTTTTGCCCAGCATCCACAAAATCAAGGAAAACGTGATCATGAACAATGCATATGTTAAAGTTATGATACCGGTATTCTATTTTGTCAGATACAATAGGTATTTTGGATACAACATATGTTAAAGTTAGCCGATTGCAAGTCATGTAAAATAGGCATATTAAATGTTATGTTTTGAAGTAAGCGGATTGCAAGTCATGCAAAATAGGAATTGAATTTAAGTATATTAAAGAACGTGTCACCTAATGATCTCTTTAATTTAATGTTATATTTTATAGTGAGTTTGTCAAAAGACCAAAATGTTATTGGTACCCTGAAAATTCTGTAACTCAAAAAGTCAGCAAAATTATTGAGTGACTATTGTCAGAAGACTTTACATTTTAAATGAAATACAGTCTTTCGATGGTAACAAATATCACGATAACTCCCTTCTTCTCATACCCTAATATGGAAGATAAAAAACCATGAAATACTTTGTACATGTATTATCTCAATAGGGAGATTGGAAAACCGGAAATCGGCTGATGCCGCAAATAAAATAAGAAACAAAAACTGGATCAGACTTAATATACTATCATCATCAATGAGCATGCACTAATAAAAATTACCTGTATTCGTTTCTACTCATAAGCTAATAAGTCGAATAAGATAAATGTATTAAGTTATTTGCAGAAGATATCGATGTAAAACTTTGTTTGAAGTTTTGGTATTTATCAAGAAGGTGTTTGTTACAAGATCTAAGTATTTATGAATGTTTACTTGTTTAACTAATCCTACTTGCACAACAGTTGGAATCTACCTACGGTTTGTCTCTATTTAGGATTATGTTTCAACTAGGCAGTTCATGAAATAATGTTTTTGGATGGTTTTATAATCCAGTTAAAAACCACTTTAGTGTAATTTTGGTTGTTAATTTAAATTTTCGATCTACCAAATATTGGCCATTTCTGATATTTTATTCTAGCTTACTCTTTTCAAAAGCTGCTGTTTCAAATTTTGTTCAAGAATATAATTTTGATTTTGCATTTTGTTTTTTAAAAAAGTCAAATATATATGATTACATTGACAATACATCAATTTTCCCCCAAAGAAAGTAGAAGTTATTAATTTAATAAAAATTATTTTTGCTTTCAATGTATTTTATAATGGTTTGAAGCATTATGTTTATTTAATATTACTTGAAATATAAAACAGAAACATTTATCTTGAAAATAATGAATGTGTTGGATAGTTTTATGAAAGATGGGTAATTAACCTTGAACGGTCGTGCGCTGTATAAAGTATAAATTAGAAGGATCTATATAAATAGGTCAAATCATGTTAGCTTTGTTTTGCATGAACTAGAAGGATCTCTATCCAATGATCGTGACTTAGAAATCCAGAACATTGAATCCTGTATTGATATTTCTGATGAAATTGAAAATGATATGAAATACACAGTTGTACACGGAGAGCGGTTCATAGCGGCAAACATAAGGATAGAAAACACAACGGGACCATGGAAGCACCAAGCAGTCGCCCTCCGGAGCAGCGCAGACCTATCCAGCTTCTACCGCTGCAAATTCCTCGGGTACCAAGACACGCTGTACCGCGCACTCCCTCCGCCAGTTCTACCGAGACTGTGACATCTACGGCACTATCGACTTCGTCTTTGGCAACGCCGCCTTTGTCTTACAGAACTGCAACATCTACGCACGCAAACCTCTGCCTTACCAGATCAACGTCATCACAGCCCAGGGCTGGGTGCACCCTAACCAATTTCTCCTGATATGGTCACTCTCTCCAACCAATTTATCAAGAAACAAGAATCTCTGTAACCCATACCGATGGACAAAGTTCGTCAAACAAACAAAAGAAATTGTAGAAGCAGATGACAAGGATAGCTGAACAAGAAGGTCATATGCACGAATGGTGGGATCCTTGTATGACATAAACAAATGAGACAAGATGGGCACCACAATGGATAGAAGAAGAAAGATGGACCAAGAGAAAAGCATGTTCCATGCATCTGATTGGCCGACACACAGGTAACGTAGCCATGAACGGAAGTTTTTGAGCTCGTCTTAAGCATGGGAGAGGGAACGTTGATATGATGCTTTTTTGGCATGGTGGAGGACAATATTAATGGCTCCTTTACCGTTACTTCTCCCTTTGCCATTGGTTATTTATTAATCAAATTTCATATTATTAGGAAAATTTTGTGGTTTTCTGTTTGTTTTCAGCTCATGTTCAACATGGGTTAGCTATGAAGTTTACACCATTATACTAGTAGTGATTATCTGATCAACTTCCGTACATTAAATTTCGTGATTAAAGTTCAAATGAGAAAGCCATCGATCGTGGTTTAAAGATTTGAAATCGAAAATAATTCAAAACTCAATAAAGTAAATAAATTAATAAAGAAGAAAAATAAATAAAGAGGTCAACATTAATAAAATAACATTAATCCTATTAATAAATATAGACCGTCTTCTATTGATCGATCGATCGATCAACTTGTGTTGGATTGGGTTAGCGTAGGCCTGGACTATCTGGATTTTATAATATAAATCGAACATTTTTTGTGCATCCCATTAGCTATAAACAGGGAGACGTGAGCATTCAGTGTTCGTATTCTGAAATCCTAATCTAGCTAACAACAATACTATTAGCTGGAATTATCAGTTAGCCAACACTCAAAGGCTTCCGAAAGTAGGTTCTGGAAGGAAATAAGAAAAATAAAAGAATGGCGAATGCAAGTACGACAAAATAATCGAAAGGTAAAATGATACAAATTACATAGTGGTTCGATACTGGGATCCCTAAGTTCACTTTAAAGGCTCCGGTTTTGATTCATTGCTCAACTTTGGTTACAGGTATAATCATGATGAATTCTACCATTAAGGCTCTTTTATGTACGTAAAGCTTTACAAAAAAGGAAATATGTACTGAGTAACAGAGGAATGTTAGAGATTCTTCAGTCCCTTCGTTGTAACATTTTGTCATCCATTTATACTGGATTCTAGGTTGTTTCATTGGTCCAAGGGATTTTTTGGATTGACGATGCGCACTATCTTCCTGGCTCGAAATACAGATTCAAAGCTGTTAAATACAGATTTGAATTCATCATGATTATACCTGTATTTCGATTCACATCTGTATTTAACAATTGAATTCATCATGATTCAAATCTGTACTTAACATCCCTAAGATTTAGCCGAAATTAACAACTTTGAATCTGTATTTGATTCAAAACGAATGTTTTTCGATTCAATTGAAGTTAAACCATTTTGGACATTTCATCAAATCAAAAGATAACTGATTTAAAACAAAAAAACAATCAAAACAAGTCCGACTGATTAAGTGATATTCCCAGGTTTTCATAAAAGAACCATGTGTCACCCTTGTGCTTTATAATTGAAAATTTTAGACATTTTAACTATGAACTATCTATAAAATTGTCATGGAAATATCAATATAAATTATTGAAGTATAACTTATAATTACAAAATATAACTAAAATTGTACAAAATATCATGATACTACGGATGATATATGCCATATTATTCCAAACATGTGGGCAGCAAATGTATATGACATTGCCTCGACTTATGAATATGTTTGTTAATAAATTAACAGTAATAATTAATGGATAATCTAGAAAAGGTACATACCATTTCATGTTCAATAACGGCGTGACTTGTACATCCAGTATGATGGCCATAGTTGTAAACTGGTATGTTTTTTTTTCTTTATCTCTTCTTTCCTTTGCACTAGGTGTTGCTTCATTTTTCAAAAACATATCCCAATCTTCTTGTTTGATGGTCAGTGGACAGTTCTTTGATCTATCTTCATCATTATCGTATTTGTCATAATAACGTGTCCTCAAATCGCTTTTGTGCTTCCTAAATGACTAGAACATTTTTTTAAAAATCAAGTCTTTTGAATCTGTATCTAGATCGAAGAATGTCTATGAAAATAATAGTAATAGTTAAATTAATAATGAAAGCAAATATGACAATTTAAATTTGTAAGCTAAAATAATAATAGTTATTCAACTAAAATAAGAATTAACAGTGCGACAGATATGACTAATCGAATTTTAGCTTACCTGCAATTCTTTCCAAATGTCCGTCTTATGTTTGTCAGGTACCTTACCCCAATGTTTGTATGAAACAAGCACATGGATTCGTACCAATTTACCAATTCGACTGCTTATTTTTCCAGCGTTTTTTGAAATAGGAGCACCTAATGTGTTTATCTCCACTTTTTCAGGTTGTGTAGAGGATGATTGCGTAATTGAATGGTTTGATGGTTCTACACATTCTGACATTGTTATTATCCTCTTGCAATCCAAACTACCAAGACCACCTGCAACAAACAAACAATCCAAATTTCAATGAGACATGACAATACATGTTAATTTATTGCTTAAGTGCATATTTAAACGTGAGTACACTCTTGATCTAAGATGGCTAAAAGTATTAACATTTTTATATAGAGAAAGCAGAACCTTGATATGGAAAGAAAATAATTAATAGTTGTTGACAAGTAAAACATAATAAGAATAGCACTAATAATAACAGCCCCAAAAATAGCATTAATAGAATGGTCTTTAAGCTTGCATGACCAAACCTACTTGTTTGAACTAACAGTAGAAAGAGTTTGCATGGCTGTAGGGGGGACACTAATTTAAAAAAAAAAAAACATTTCTAAAACATACATGAGAAAGCATATAAAAAAAATTCAAACACTACTCAATTCAAAGGATCAATTCATATATGATCAAAAGAAATTCAAAGGCGGTGATAGTATTGACTCACCAGTCCAACCAAGGAAAAAATTAACAACAAAGTCCAAGGTTTGATGGTTTTACTTCTAAAATTTACAAGCAACATTGCGATGAAGTGCACTATCAGAAATTGTTTGTCGATATTACAATAGATTTCCATACTGGAAAGCTCACTCTTGGCATGGATTACAGCTTTAATAAACTAAGAGCTTAATAACAATGTAAAAAAATGAGTACAATTATTGTATGAACATATTCTTACTATGACTCACCATAGTCAAGTACAATTAATGGATGATTCACAATAATATCATATCTGATAGGTAACTATTTATGATGCGGAACATATAACATGCAAAATAAGAGAAGATGATACTCATGTCACATAATAAAAACACAATAAGCATTTTCAACTACATAAGAGAAGGAAAATAAAAACATAAACTACTAGGAAGTAAACAAGACTTACCAAAGTTGCAGTATGTATATGTATAATATATTAATATGATCATTCATTCTTATTTTGCAAAAGTTTGTGCATATAATTTAACTATATTCTTTCCTCTGGGAACTAATAGCAACTTGAGATAAGTTTGTGACATGATCAATTATCCAACTTGATATAGACCATCTTTATGATTACAGTATATTGCTAAGGGTACCACATTAAAATAGTTGAGGACAATGCAGTCAACAATTTAACAAACTTTCATCAAAGAGATGCAATTGAAGGTGCATCATACTACTGTGGGTTTAACTTTCAACATTAAGCACTTAAAACATCATATTGACACGGGTGTTAATTAGTAAGTTAGCTACATCATTTTGATGTCCATAACACTGCATAAAAGATTTTCAATTTCAACTGCATCATACTCTTGTAATTTCAGTGTTTGTGAGATGCATATCGCAACAGGCAGCATTACCACTTTGTCAATACTATTATTACATCATTTTTGCTGATAAACTAAAATTGTTTATCGTTACCAATCGGGTCCAGTAGATTGGCAATTGTTACACTCTTAATGGTAATTACTGTTTGTCCAGCAACAACAAAATGACATATTTTTACAGTCACGATACTTCATTATATATTTCACCACTTCACTTAATAAAATGCATCAATGAGACATAAAAATAAGGCATATAACATCATCTAAGCTTAATTACTGAATCAACTTCAGCCATTTTTTTACATGTAAATGCTTGTAAGACAACATATTACATGAATATTCATGTATTGTAAATGGATTGACATATTACATTAGATTTTGAAAAATTATTAAATGATATTTTACCATCAAAATTTCTAAATTTACCATTATCATATTGATCATATCAGTATACCAACTTCACTTAAAAATGTTAACCAATTGACTAGTAATGGTTAATTTACTACGACTATAAAAGTACTAGATGCACTGATTAAATACCTAATAAATGCCATATCCTTCGTCTTCGTAAATATAGAATAATGTTAGCACTTAAGCAGGGAACTCAATATCACTCATATTGATGCCTTAAGGATTCGAACCCACGACCTCTATCTATGAAGGATTAGTTGCTTGACTATTTTGATACAGTTTTAAATAGAATTTTCATTTTAACTAATTTAATATATTTTTTAAGAAGTTTTTAGCATCTTCTCAACATTAAAGCTGACGTGAGAGATGTAGCAATTAAATGTATAACTGCTATAGCTTCAAAAATTTAGAGCACTTCAAAATATTTTAATTTCTTTCACTACATTCGAATTAAAGTAGCATATGAACATTATCAAAACTTCTAAGCTGGATTTGAGAGATGTAGTAATTAAACTTCATAACTGTTATGTCAAAATCTATGACATTTTAATGTGGCTTTTAAATAAATCAGCTTTATCGTGTTTAAATTATGAAGTTTTAAAAGTTTAACATTGTTTTTAAATATGCAAGCACTCTTAAAGCTTTAAAATGGCAATAGAGAAATATAGTAATTACCATGGAAATTTCACGCAGTTGAATTTTTCATATCATAGTTTTGATGTTGTTTGACGAACCACAAGGTATGGTATTTACATCAAAAAATATCAAAATAGTGAATTTCAAAACTTATATTTTTACACATGTAAACTTATCATTATAAAATTATTAATCTATCTGATTTATTGTGAAAACGATTCTTAATCCGATGTTCCACAAAAAAATACATTTTGTTTTGATCATTTAAATAGATCAACGTGTCAAACATTAATATGAGTGAAAATATCAATTGATCATAAAAATATCCGAACAGGGACTAAATTACTGAAGAAATTATATCATGGATATTTTATCTATTTTTATTATAAGGAAATGTCATCTAAAGTCGCTTATATCAACATTGTTATATGTTTCAAAGCATAAACATGAGAGCTTACCAGAATACCTGTGGAATACAACGATTAAAAATATTAAACATTTCTGTAAGATGGATGAACAAATTCCATCATTCGAATTACTTTTTCGAGAAATACAAGACATCAAAGCCATACAGGTCGGATTTAACCAACAAAATGAAAATGAAAAAAAAATGTGAACGGTGATTGGATTGATGATCAAATGAAATCCTAGGTCACAAACAATGATACGACTGACAATGAAAAAAGAGAACTCTAGGTTTGTTTCTCTACCTAAATGATAGAAAAAAAGATAAACTCTGTTAGTGGTCATTTGTTACTCTAGGCTTATCATGCGAACAACAACCCTTATCTTTCCTTTGATTTTTTCTAACAAACAAGATCATTTTTCAGAAGAAGAAAAAACATAATGCAGTTGAGTACTTCTCTATCAACTTCTTCCCCCAATGGTGTATTGAAAGGATAACCGAAAAATCCAAATTCCTATATCCATATGAAAAATTGATAAATATTTAATATTCCAAAAAACAAATACGAGTGTCGATTCTAAAATACACATTCCAAAAGAATTCATTCAAAAAAAAATTCAGTATTATTGTTTACTTGGGTAGTTTAGTATCATAAATGATACGGATATACTATTTTATCAAGAATATTGTTATATTGTATGAATCCATAAATGCATGTTCACTGCCTAAATTGATTTTTATTATAGTTTCTTTGTTTTCTTTACTTATGCTCTATCCAACTAAAGTTGTACTTCTATTTTTAGATAAATCAACTTTTAATAGACATGATCATATATGGCATCCATCAGCAATCCGTTGACATGAACCTATTCAATAATGATTTTGGACATGACCGCAAGCATTACGCTATATATGCATCAAAAGATATCCCTTAACATACCTACTACCAACGTTTAAGACATTTGTCCAAAATATTAATTTTCAAAAATAATATGAATATTAATTCCATTAGTGATAGTAAAAAATTATATGATATTGACATCTGATGTTAGATATCAATAATTGGCTTAATGCTCTTCTGTATGTGGTAATGGATTTTACTACATCCCATTACTAAATACTAAGTCAAATCGGTATACCAATACAACTAGTAAGGGAGAAAGAAAGGAGGAGGGGCCAACAATATAACAAGTTAAGGTGATTTTGTGTCTGACAAGTCATTGCAGTTTACTCTAATTCAACCCAATGGAAAGAGGCACAAATATAATCAGCGCAAAAGTGAGCACAACTTATACCTTCCATAACTATCGCAAATACAATTCAACACAACCCAATGAAAATTTCCACTATTTCCATATGTAATAGTGAGTATCAAAGTGAATATTTAAAATGAAATTAAGAGCTTAGCAAAATAGATTCAACACAACTCAATTAAGAAATTTTAAGTTCAATCACACTTGAAATTCAATACAATTCAATTAAGAAATACGACTAATATTAACATATGCATTTGGTAAGATCTTCTAATTTTTTGTTGTCTTCAAAAGATGATTGATAAACCATAGGAAACGCAATGTCATCCACATCTGTAGTCAACCATTTTGGTGAGTGCATAACCACAAACCAGCTATTACTTTTTAAATCTTTTGACTAGAACACTTGACTCGATTCTGATGCAAGGATGAACAACTCATCATTTACTCTGTCTTTGGTTTTTAATTTCTCTAAGTTAATCATAATCAAATTTGAAACAGGATCTGTCTTGCAACCATTGACTTTATCTTCGACCTTTACCTATTCACAATAAAAAACTGTTTGTTTGAAGTCAATGTAATCTAATTCAATTATCTGCTGAATGACTCCATAATACATTGTTTCTGCTTCCTTGTAATTTTTATTTTTTCCACTCGCCCTAAATTTTGTGATTGCTCTTATACAAACACCACTATCTTGTGTCACCATTCTTTCTTCATAACTTTTTGGGGAAAATATGAATCCATTCACTTGGTACTTCATATAACTACGTGCCTTGAACTTCATCCCGTTCACCAACCTCCAAAGAGTTGAATCAACATCACTAGTGTCTGCCAGCTAAAAAAAACAATAAATGAAAAGAATGATCATGACAGTGTATGATCCACTTAAATACACTTGAATATATGAGAAGATGTAATACCTCATCACATAACCATAGAGTAAAACTTTTACAAGTTTCTACGGATGTAACGCTGCTTCGAGATTACGATTTAGTATTTTTCACATAAATGGTATACTTCCTACGATAAACATTTTAAAATGAATATAGGAGTAAATTTACAATAATGAGAATTTAGGATAGACTAGTGAACTTACTTCTCCCATTCATCCAATCCATCGTGCTTATTAAGGACCCATCTACGAACTTGTTTAAACTGCACCTGGGTTAAGGTTATATCTTTACCACTATCTAGAGGCATCTCATCAGCAAACTCGTCATCTTCGTCTAAAAACGCTTCACGGGTATGTTTATGAGTGCCATCACCTCCTTTTGGCATATACTCCTGCAGTAATAACTAGCTTCTTGTATAATATATCCTTCTGCAATACACCCTTCAATGTATCTTTTGTTTTGCACATATCCTTTATATGTTTTCATTAACCTATGCAGGTAATAAGTTGTAAACAACCTGTATCCATTTAAATCGAACTATGTAGAATAAAACTAAAATTAGTAATTTACCTTTCAAAGGGATACATCCATCTATATCTAACAGGACCGCAAATCAATGCTTCATTGGCTAAATGAACCATAAGGTGAATACTGATATCAAAAAATGCAGGTGGAAAATATTTTTCAAACAAACACATTGCTTCTACCAAACTAGCTTTTGCTTTTAAAAGATGTTCTCTGTTAATCACCTTTGAGCACAAAATGTTAAAGAACAGACTTATACGGTGTACAGCATTACGCAAATCCTTATGTTCTGAATAAGAATGTTGAAGCAATACCGGAAGTAACTGTTGCATTATAACGTGATAATCATGCGACTTCAAATTTGTTTGTTCAAGAGGATTGATGCTCACATTGTTGTGGAAGTTAGAAGAGAATTTGCTAGGTACTTTCAGGTTTTTCAAAACGGTGCAAAACCGTATCTTTTCTTCTTTGCTCAAAGTGAAAGCTGCCTCTGGTATAATTATTTTGTTTGTTTCGCAGTCTTCCCTCACCCACATTTTTTGTTTTATACTCATGGTTCTCAAGTCTTTACGTGCATTGAGACCATCTTTTGACTTCTCCTTGTGGCTCATAATCGTGCTAATGAGATGCTCAGTGACATTTCTTCTCTGTATGCATCACATCAACATTATGTCGAATCAAATTTGCTTTCCAATATGGAAGATCAAAGAAGATAGACCTTCTATACCATGCAGGAACATTGTTAAGCTCTTCATCATCGGTTTTCTTTTTTCGTTTTCGACCAATTTCGGGATTTTTACCAACTTTCATCTTGATATTAGCTACTTTTTCTTCAACTTGATAACCATTCAATGGATGTGGAGATGACGATATTCTTGTTCGTTATTGAAGTTAGTATTATCGTCTTGAAACTTGTGTATAGTAGGAAGAAATCTTCGATGTCCCATATAACACATCTTCTTACTTTCAGGAAGATAATAAGAACAAGTATCTTCCCCACAAATAGGACAAGCAAACTAACCATGAGTCGTGCACCCCGATAATGTACCAAATGCAGGATGATCATGAATCGCCCACAACATCCTAGACCTCAATGTGAACTCTGAGTTACAGAATGAGTCAAATGCAACGACTCCATCCCATAATAGCTTTAACTCATCTATCAATGGTTGTAAATAAACATCGATATCCTTTCCTAGTTGTTTTGGTCCTAAAATTAACAATGTCAACATTGAGAACTCTCTTTTCATGCACATGGATGGAGGAAGATTATATGGTACTATAATCACTGGCCAACAACTATAACGATTAGATATAGATTTATGTGGATTGAAACCATCAGTTGCTATTCCAAGCGTAACATTTCGTGGTTCAGCAACAAACGTTTGATCAAATGAGTCTACAGTTCTCCATTGGGAAGTGTCATGTGGATGACGCATTATATTTGAATCAGATTTGGCACGAGCATGCCAAGTCATAGCATCTGCTATCCACGATATAGTATACAGTCTCCTCAATCTAGAAACTAAAGGGAAATGCCTCAACGTCTTTTGAGGTATTTTGGTAACTTTTTTCTCGTCGTCGAATGATGTCCTATATCTTGGTTCGTTGCAAATTCTACAAGAAACTTTGTTTGCATCATCTTTCCAATATAAAATGGAGTCATTAACGCATGCATCATAAGTTTTGTAATCCATTCCAACTTGTTTAATCACCTTCTTCATGTACGAGTATTTTATTGGCAGTGTGTTACCTTCACGGAGTAACCGACTTATAAATTCGAGAAGTGCAGTCACACCATTATCGGAAAAACTGTATTGAGTTTTCAAGCTGTTCAGTTTCACAATGGCATATAATTTTGTTACTCCTTTAGGATATGAAGGATACGATTGCTCTTTTGCATTCTCAAAAAATGATTTATACTTCCCACTTTTATTGGTCGACCAATCGATAGCTAGTGTAGATCGTTCCTCAATATTATCGTGCAAAGAACCGAGATCGTGAAGATGATGAAATCTATCTGCATCATTTGCCAAGTCTTCCATCCTAGGATGCTCAGACTCATCAATACTTATGTCTTGACTAACAAATTGTTTTTGCTTTGCCGTCGACTCTTCATCATGAAAACGCCAAACGGTATATGATTGTAGAATTCCCCATCTTAGCACATGATAATGAATGTCATCTAATTTAATCTTCATTCTCATATTTTTGCAATGTGTGCAAGGACAAGAATAGACTTCCTGATTACCACCATTTTCTATAACGAAATCAATAAATTTCTGAACTCCTATATATCGTGGGGTTCTTCGATCAGATTCTTGCATCCACTGTTTGTCTATACTTGAAGATATAATGTCCTGCTATATCATACAATGCGATTTTATGAGAACAATTTACTTCAAAAAGAGAGAAATACTTGAATTATGGTAGAATGTTTAGCCTAAATCAATGAGGATATGGTTATATTTGAGACATATATTTGCATTACCTAATAGTCAATGAATATTGTTTGCGTAGGCTCAATAGCAACAAATTATATGCCCTTGTTTTGGGAAATACTCCATTAGTTCTTCCTATAACTAATGTTACCCCAACAATTAAGGGTACGACTTCCAAGTTGCAATGAAATTTACTACAACTCTATCAGTGCGAATGATATCTGTACAGTTGCATTAGTTATAACATGTTACTTAAACCTATTCGTAGATGCCAAAATGCTACATTTTCAAAAAGAAAACTTCTATTTTACCAACTTTGTGGTTATTCTTATTCAAGCTTGGTCAAGTTCCTATTGACCAAGTTTATGCAAGTTTTCCTCTGTTCACAGGGCTGATGATTCTAAGTGCCAGAAACCTAGCATTTATAAGAGAAAATACTATGCCCAAATTATTTGATTTTCCCTGGTCTAGCCCTCAATCCTGCTCCAAGATTAGATAAAGTTTTTTTTTTTGGAGAACTATAGTGCCATTTACCATTATCTCAACATGTTTTATTGTTAAAACATCACATTGAATCGACTATAAAATGAAAATGAAGTTATTGAAAATGATGTTAAGATTTGTGTCTAGTTCTTTATAGTAATTCAGATGTGTTTACTTGAGATCCCTTTCGCCGTGTGTTTACTTGAGATCCTTTTCACCTATTATTTATGGGAACAACTGGATGCATTTGTGGATTATAGCGGCCTTCCTTTCTGTCCACAAAACCGTTTCCACCATTACACATATGCTATTAGAACCTAGCGATCATTACACAAACACGCAAATATCCTCATGCATTAAACAATATTATAATTTAAAGAAAGCACAAACAACGCTTGGGTGTAAGAACAATTTCATATTAATGTCCTTGGATTCAGCCTCTCCTGTGAAAATAATTATTTTCACACCCCTTTGTGAGACGTGGATTTAGCACAAATGTTGATTGACTGTTGATTATACATGGTTATATTGGGGAAAGAAAAGGGATAATAAGTACATGTCTTTACATGACTATAAGAAATGTCCACATGCCGACAAATATTAAATTAGATCTCCATCTTAATTTGAAAAAAAAAACGCAAGCTAACTTGCACTTGTCGGAAAGTTCTATTAAATTTCATAACGGTTAGAAAAATGAAGTAAATTGATTAAAACATCATTAAACACTGTATTGAATACTAACGATTGTATAGAAAAACGTCCTACATCTGAAAGGTTTGAGTCATGAACATATGATTACATGTATGCTGGTATATATATTACAATGAGCAAGAAATAGTGTCAACAATGATTCAGGTGAAAACCATAAACACCTGTATGGCCTTTTAATGGTATTTGCCGTGGAATTTTGAGTTGAGCTATACTGCAAGTTAATTCTGTTATTATACTAATAAAACTACCTATAAAATACTGTGAAATGATGTGCGGAGATTGGATGCTTGCGATATTATTATACTATAAGTTTTAGGGAAGAAATAACATGATAAACCGCTTACAATATTATGCAGTTTACACGTGGAAACACCTTAAGAATACAATAGCTTATCGCACAAGTCATGGTTATATTGTATTTTGGCTTCGAACACAAGATTTTATGTCGTTTAGACCTTTATTTTAGTCGATATGGACATGTATTCTAGCAAGTTATTAGGCTTGTCTGATTATTTAAAAATTTGGCAAGGAAGAGAAAATACAAGGCTTTCAATTCCCAAATTTATCATTCGTTCCTGCAACCACCTTTTCTTACCTTATTTTATTTGCATCTCATTTCAAGTCACTTATTTATAATTAAATAAGTTAGTACGAAGAGTGACAAACGAGAATGTATGGCGAAAATCAAAAGGCTATAAGGATGCTACACTGTTCAAGTTGTGTGTTGTAGCATAGCGTCTTGATTTTCACCATTATGAGGAGCGTTATGTGCAACATCATGCAGTTCAACATCCCTAAATATCCTCTAAATTCTACCACATAATCTGTTTTTTCATTATTTCCACTAACTCTTTCCACTTGCTCTTTATTTAAATATAAACGTGTAGTTGTGCTTCAAATACAAAAGAGATCTCTGGAATAGGGAAGTCATGTAATAAAAAGTTTCATTTGTAAGTGGAGAAAGTAACAAAAAACTTAAAACTATAAATAAATAAATAACACTAACAGCAAAAGACGACCCTTATTAAAATATGCACCTCTAACAAAAATAGCTCTACACATTAATGGATGATTGTACAAATTACCAGCTTGAAGTCAATTTCTCATTAACGTTTATGCTTTTTCTCTCCCTCTCTCAATCTACTTATTCCTAAAGGTAATAAGTAAACACCACAATATTAACCAAAGCCAATAAGTAAATTTGGGAAGTATATACTAATAGAAGCACGATTTGACTGTCCAAAAAAAGCCATAACAAAAGTCAAAAATAATGGGAACATAATAGTCAATAAATCCAAAACAACATCCACTCTGAAAATGAATTTGCAAATTATCAATGTAATTTGTTTTGTTTCATGAAAAGTTGAAAATGATAACTCGTTGCATTAATGCCCCCCCCCCCAACCTGAATAGCAATGAAAACATATTTCGGACACCTTTCCAAAGGCGGTAATTTTCGATTGGTTTACGGTGGTCCTTGTGTTTTGTCTACTGATCAGTTAGTGGTAACCTTACCCACTCCTTATCTTTTATAAATCATTTATTTATGTGTATTTTTAATACTTAGTCTGCACCTTCTTCTTTCTCCTAATATTATTATTGTTACATTTGCTAACTGCTGCATTAAATTTCCAAATAGCTACAAATATGTCACAAAATAAAAGAGGGAGGAGAGATTGAATTTGCTAGTTATTTCTTTTCAGTCTTTCAAGTTATATATATTCATACAGGCAACTTGTTTTGCTATTGATGGATATTTGAGGGATGACTGAATTCTATATCATTTTATTATTTAGAAGCTTGAAATAGAACTTCAATGGAAAGTAGAGGTAATAATCATAATCTGCAAGGGCAGCAGATTAATAATCATAATCTTTTGGGATGACGCAGCCTTCTTCTTCCATGCAAGGAAATTTCAACATGTAATCAGTTTTCAATTTTTTACATTCAATTACTTTTATAATTTTATAATTCTATTGCTTTTTATTTCTTTTCTTTTATAGCATGAGATGAGATCAAGTGAAATCTAGCATAGAGATGACTTATGTCACGGATTATTATTTTATTACTTCATGCATGGTTTTTAATCTTGCTACTGTAATTTAGCTAGGTCATCATCCATACTTTATTTATTTTTTTATTTTTCTTATGCACAATTTAACCTAATGATTTTACACACATCCCTGTGAAAGCATATATAAATGAAAAATTACGCTTTTATGGCTATATGTTTCTATATAACTTTTCGACCAAAATAAATAAAGAATTATGATATGATTTATATTCACTATTTCTTAATATAATAATACAGTTAGTTAGCTTTTTCAGAAAACCTTTTCTGCAAAAAAAATTGAACTTTGTTTACTCATTGTCGATCTATTACAACACGATTCAACGTAACCAGCTGTTTGACTATCTTTGTTTATGAAGCTATATGATCCTAGTTACATTACTCTTCATGTTCTAAATTTATACTTGCAACTATACATATGTATCACCTCATATTGCATATACATATGATAAACAAAAACCTTCAATCATGAAATAGATTTATAGTAGAAGTATAATAATATGTCATTGAAAATACTATTACTTATTATATGATCCTACTGGAAACAACATCAAGCATTGCAACAAGAATAAATTAAGAACAAATCCACAAGCAAAGAATCCCCAGAAAATTCAGTCTAATCAATTAGAACGCTGTCCTTATCCACCATTGGTGATACCTTTTTTATTCCTAAATAAACAACAATACAAATGGCAAAATACTTGAAAACAACAATACTTCAAACTAATAAATTATCGCATCAATTAATGCCGATCTTTCCGCCATGGATTTATTCGGTTCAAAGTGAAAATTATAATTAGGGTTTCGATAGAATACCTGGAGACTGCACTTGAATCAGAATATTCGAACAGGAAGACGCTGATTTAGATTTCAAATTTAAGCAGCGGTATATTTTTTAGATCGATTTGCAAGAAATAGATCTAAGTATTCATGGGATCGCCTAAGGGGATAGCTTGTTATTTGGAATCGATCTGACATTTCGTGGGGGCAGCGACTTCTTTTTGTTAGCGTGACTCTTTGGCACACAATGGGCACGCGGACTGTGAAACATTTATCCTAACCAGTAGAACGGGCTAAGCCCGTCCTAAAATACCACGAGCAAAAATCGTTCTAGATCAACTTGCCATGGCTTATAACCATTCTAAAATTGCCACGGCTTTAAACCGTGACGATTCTTCCACATTAGGGTGTGGCAAAACTGGCAATATGGTGTAGTGGTAAGAATTTTAAATCCCTTAGTGAAGCTCTTTCATCTTACTTATCTTAGTTACTTCGGGGAAAAATTATCAAGCGAACTAATCCAAAAGCTTACCCTAGTCTTATAAGTAAAGTCATGTTTTTCTTCCTTTTCAAATTTCTAGTATTCACTTTACCCATCTTGTATTCCTTGGCTCCTTCCACTTATATTGTCCAACCCCAGAAAGACTTACTCACCACCTCACTTTTTATATATACATAATTTTCCAAAATCTTAATTGAAAAATCTTAACGAGGCAAAAAAATTAGTTGCAAAAAAATCTTTTTGAAACATATATAGTAATTGTTATGAAATTTCCAAAATACAGATTTCATATCAAAACACATTAGTCTTTCAAAATGCTTGTTCTTTAAAACTTTACACATCTGGCGTTTCGACTCAAAGTGGTCCCACAAGTTTCCCTAAAATACCTCCTTGTTGTACTCTTGTCTAGGAACACGAAAAAGTCTTTTCCTCCTTTTTCCGAAAACCTTTACAATATAGCTGAGGTCCAAATGCTTCCTTAAAACACAAGCGGAAAGTTCTAACCTTATCCATTTATGGTATATTCCCATAGTTAAGAAAGATTTTACTCAAAACTGTGAAACTCTATTATCTCTTACACCATTTGCTTTATCAAAAAAAAAATGCTACTAACTTAGCATTTCCATAAATGCAGATCCGAAAACAAATCTCTCATTCTCTCCAAGAGATAATATTCAATCGCTTACTATTCAGAATATGTAAAGCGCAAGGAGAACTGAACTGATACTTCCTAGAGATGCACTAAGAATATCAATATGTCTAACCCTTTGGTTTGCAAGAAGTCTCAAAAATTTAGTCCTAGCCGACTATTTTCTTCTTATATTCAAGATAGCTTCAGGAATACTTAACAGGTATTAGGCCCGTAACTTTACCCTATAAGTTCATATGCCATTTAAAGCCTATGTCTTCCTTTAGGCTTGTAATTTACCTTCTCATTGTAAATCAGTATGTCATATGAGGCCTAATCATAGCAACCTAATACATGCCCAAACATCAAGATTTTAGTTTCAACGCCGACTCACCTCAGATAAATTGATAATCAAGTCGATCCCTATAGGGTTCAGAAACTTCTCCTGAGCCTAAGTGCAAAACAGTCACTAGTGCTATCATCATTCACTTAGGGATTTACCCTATCTGTAAAGGATCGCTCCCTTTAAGCCTACAATATAGATGCTCTACAGGATTCAACCTACCGTGGCTGAGGCCCCACACAGCCAATGTATCAAAGCGAAAAGGAAAAAATATTCCTAAACCAATTAGGAGAGCTAGAAAGGAATAAAGATAGATAAAATCTTTTTTTTTACCAAATCTTGCCTTTTCCTTGATCTTCCCCATAATCCTTTAGACATTAATAGACTCATGTTGATCTTTTACTTGCCATCCTTATATTCACCTTTTCTTGAAAGCTTCCTAATTAACTGGTTACCGAAAACGTATAAAATCTGTTTCCACTACACCAGAAAAGACCTTTAGCAGCGTTTGAAATGTTAGGATTGTCTCGCATGTTGTTATAGAGGAATGATGGTTTGGATACAATAGTCCCACATCACCGAATATATTGAAGGAATTGTGTACAAATATGAGTTGGTAGGCATGTATCATCAGGGACTTCTTTTGTTATATGGGAGTTGTGTGTCAGCTCATATGCATGCAAGGAACAGGGCTTTTTTCTGACCGTCGTTACATAACAGTGGTATCGGAGCCGAAGGTTACGGACTGGGCCATGCGGGCAAGGCAGTACTCTCAAAAGATACTCGTAGGATGCGAGTCAAGGGGGAGACTGTTAGGATTGCCTCGCATGTTGTTAAGGAGGAATGATGGTTTGGATACAATAGTCCCACATCACGGAATATATTGAAGGAATTGTGTACAAATATGAGTTGGTAGGCACGTAACATCAGGGATTCCTTTTGTTATATGGGAGTTGTGTGCCAGCTCATATGCGTGCAAGGAGGGGGGACTATGTTCCGACCATCGTTACATAACATGAAAAACGCTTTCAAAACGTTTTGGTATCGTTTTAAAGAATGCTACTACATGTCCCGCAACTAAAAGTCTTATTTTTTTGGTTGTGTTTTCACTACGCCATAGATGACCTATCGCAACGAAAACCCATGGTGTTGCTAGCTACAATGTTACCATTGCCATGCTGTTTTTTGTCTATTACAACGCACGCTTCAATGTGTTGGCATAGATATCAACATGTGTTGCAGTAGCCGCGTGAATAAAATTATCAA
Organism: Allium sativum; assembly: GCA_030737875.1. Taxonomy (NCBI): domain Eukaryota; kingdom Viridiplantae; phylum Streptophyta; class Magnoliopsida; order Asparagales; family Amaryllidaceae; genus Allium; species Allium sativum. Next base: position 845,328,190 of record CM060926.1, read on the forward strand.
TCCGCGTCAACACGATCCAACGGTCCATGTTAGTGATCCGCGTCAATCTGATTTTCCTTCAACGTCAGCTTCTTTTCTCCAAATTTTCATTTTCCCGCTGAAAAATAATTCTCGTTGTTTTCACTTGAGAAAATTATGGCTGGCTTCCACTTTCACAACCCTAAATCCTTCAAACCCTAAACTAAAATCCAAATTCTTGTCAATATCATAGCCATTCGGCAGCTCGATTATGCCATGGGAACTGGATTTCTTCCCATTTTCTACCGCCTCTTCTAACCTTCATCTCTTCTCATGTCTCTGCCTAATTCCCTCGACTCAATCCGTTTTCATCATTGTTTTCCTCCAAAATCCAGCTTTCCCTTTGTTTGTAATCGAGTTTGCCGACTCCACCTCAAAGCCTTCACGACTACTTTCCAAATCTGAAGCGCCGACTTGTCTGGATCTCGTCAGCAGACTACGAATTAGCAGAACTGGCGACCGACAGCGGACTCCATGTGAACGGCGAGAGAGTCTCTCCGTTTCCTCCACGCAGCAGTCTCCTTCTCAACTTTTAGTGGAAATGCTTCTCCTCTTTTTCGAGGCAGCAGTTTTCTCTATTTGTCTTTAGTATGTTTGATTTCCCTATTTTTGTGAATTTAGTTTTATGTTGTTACGGATTTGATTTAGGAGACTTAAATTGCTAATGTTGAATGGGTCATTTGTTGATGTTTTACTCAGTAGTTGTTGGATTTGATTCATTAGCGATGCTGAAGTCTGAAGATATAATGACAGTGGTATTCATTATCACTCTATATTACCAATATTGCAGAATGTTCCATGTATATATTAACTGCAATTTCATTGTGATTATTCGATTATGATTGTTTGATGCTCAAGAGGTTTATAGTTAAACACATTTCAATTTCATTGGATACAACTAACTAGTAAGTAGCATTCCTGTATTTTGTGTCTATGTTCCTAGTAGGAAATCGAAGGAATTGCATAATCTGAAGGGTCTAAAAGCGTCCAACCTTTTCTGTGACTAAAGCGCAGCTGCATAAGGAATCAGGCTACATCATATGTTGTGAATTCACCAATGCATTGTGACTAAGTCCGCTGTCGGTCGGACTCCATGTGAACGGCGTGAGAGTCTCTCCGTCTCCTCCACGCAGCAGTCTCCTTCTCCACAATCGCAAAGGCAGCATGCTTCAACTCTATGATAGCTGGGGCACAACACAAAATGACAAACAGTGCACAAAATCTAAAATTCAATTGAAGGTAATAGTTCTACTTAATTTGGATTTTCACTTCTGTATGTGTTTAAAATTTCAATTGTTGAGTTAGTTGAATACTCTGCCTCCGATGGAGAGATATGTGAACTCAATTGATGAAGTTGAAAATAATATTACCATCATGCATTATCCATCTAGTCATGGTTCACAAGATATCCAACATTGCAACGCTGATGTATTGGAGAGGCAAATTAAGAAACTTCAGCAACGAGGCTCTTCTGGTGCCGTCGATATGCAGTTGGATAAACAAAAAAGAGAACCTTCCATCTTTTTGCATATGATTGTCTGGTCTATGGCTTCTGTCATCATTAATAATGTGTATTTATGCGTTCACAGTTCATATATTTATGCAATTACTTCATTACCGTGTGCTTATAGTTCAAAATACATGGATATAAGCACTATCGATATATACATACATACATATATATATATATATATATATGTATATATATGTATGTATATCCATTGCTGATCCACTCAAACGTTATATAGGGGAAGCAACTCCAACTGTCACCTGCATCATCTCCGACTGCTGCTGCTTTTTCACAGCCGATGTTGGCCAGAGTTTGAAAAATCCACATATAATTTTTCATGGACCATCTGCTTTGTTCATGCGTTAAAGCTTACTGCATTATTCAACTAATAATTTGCATACATTTTGTATATTTGATTTCAGCTTGATCTAATTGGCAATAAAGGTAACCAAGACGGGCATGACGATGGCGATGATGAACACCACTACTGAGGTGTGCACATTTTGGATTGAAATAACAGTGATCAAATAGTTGGTTTGGTTATATTATGCAATTTTCATACTTATTTTTACTCATAGTTTGATTTACAAGTACGAGCTTAAGTGTATATGTTCTCCATTTTCGCTTGTTGGATTTACAAAAGAATGCGGCTTTTTCTCATGAATTTTGCAGCTTTGATTCATAGGAAAGCTATATCCCTTTATCTTGCTGGTCCGGTTCAAATCCGAGCCTGCGGCCCCCTTCGTCGAGTTCATCCAGACAGGGCCTGGAAGTCGATTCTGGTGTATTCGCTAAGGTCATACTGGAAGACTGCGTTGATCAGTTTGTAGATCCTAAGTCTTTGGTGGAGGTGGAAGGAGTTATTGGGAAGATTGCCAAGGCGATCAAAAAGGCTTTTCCAGGCATCAAGTGCACGCTATTTGAGCTGCCTCATTTGATTGATGCTATTGAGAGGACTGATGATATCAAATATGTCGCTGGTGACATGTTTCAGGGCATTCCTTTTGTAGATGTGCTGATTCTCAAGGTACTTCAGAAAAAGATGAGAAAAAATATGTTCTTTTTTACATTAGTAATGGTTTGATATATCAGTTAACTGATTGTATATATGGGTGTAGTGGGTGCTGATGCCATGGAGCAACGAGGATTGTGTGAAGATATTGACGTAGTGCAAGAAGGGTGTAGTGGGTGTTGATGCCATGGAGCGTCGGGATATGTAGATGATGGTGCACTTGACTGGTAAGCAGAGGACATGAATTAATAATATAGAGTTTCATTATGCCATTATTCTTTAAAATGATATTCAGGTTTCATTGCTTTATCTAGCATCCTCTATAAAATGTGAAGAATTCTAAGAAAAGAGAGAAGAGAAATATTGATTTTGGTATGTTTAGAACAGATCTATAGAATGACATATCTGTTAGTGGTTCTTCTTTTAAAAAAATTCCTATTTGAAAGTAGTAGTTTATATAATCTTTTTGGTGTATTTTTTCTTGCTTATGGTTGTATGTTTGAGTTTGTATATGAGTGAATCGAGTGAAAATGTAGTGAGGAATGTATGTAAATATGAAATATACCAGTGAATGTACAATAGTGGAGTCCAAAAAATTTGTACCGTTTGAAATGTTGAAATAAAATATTTATTTGTATAAAATATTGTGTTTGAATACTGTGTTATAATAATATTTATTATAATATTATGAAAATTTTGATTAATAGTAGTTGAGGTATAATTACTTTTAACAGTTGTAATTTTATTTTTAACAACTGCTAGAAATAGTTGTAAAAAGAGTTGTCTTTATTACGATTGCCAGCTGTACTTGACATATTACAACTGTTTTTGGAAGTTGTGAAAGGGTATTTTTTTGTTCTAGTGGTATCTACGGCAACACCTATACTGATGTTACCGTAGGGTCGCAAAGGTGTTGCCTTTGATTCTAAGGCAACGCGGCAAAAAGCAACCCCGAAAAAGTGTTGCCACAGATCATTTTTTGTCTACAGCAGCACTTTTTGGTATCTACTGCGTCACTTCTCTGGGTTGCCGTAGGCCATCTATGGCGTAGTGTTTGATAAATGCTACCAAATTTTCTGTACAGTTGCAGTTTCCAAACGCTACTGAATGTTTGTACGTAGGTCTTTTTTTCTTTTCTGTAGTGTTTATTTTATGCAACTAAAAATTTTGTTGCATTTATTTTTTGCCACTAGAAATTTAAATGGTGTGTTACATTTATTTCTAATGCATTTCTTAAACGCTATTAAAACATGTTTATTGTTTTATAGCATATTTTAATTGCTACTACATACTGTTAATGTTTATATTATTTCCGACACCCAATTATATAATAGTCGTATTAAAACCAACAACAATCACATAAATGTCTAATTTAAGTCAACAATCAATGAATGATATAATCATCATACTCAAATAGCTTAGAGCACATTAGTTATATAAGTATTTTGCATAATCATCTAAATAATAGTTATTTGACAAAATTCACATACCACAAGCATTCAGAAACAAGTTTATACAGTAGGCACTAACAAATATCATAATACAAATAACAAATAAAGTCACGTCCAATATTGCTGATGGTCTTCACTCCTGAAAAGCTAATTACCTGTAGACAAATTGATATTCAACAACAAGAATTTGTCATGGGTTATCGAGTAATATTCAAACAAAAGTTTATGTCAAAGGAAACGATAAGATAAATGCTTGTCTTTTTGTTGGAGGTTGCATGATAGAACTGTGGATGGTGATATTTGGTGATTAGTTGCTATTGGGAAACAATGGCTGAGTCACATACTTTGTCGCTTTCTTGAAGACGATTCGGCGATCTGGTCGGTGGTGCAAAACCAGTTCGTACTTCCGCCGCCGCCTCTAGAATAAAACAGCCTCTCTAAAATGAATAACTGATTTGCTTTGCACAACAAATCAGTGCAGATTTGCACTTTCGAATTTAACTACTCGAAAATTTCTGGAAGAATTTTTTTTTTAATGACGAAGGAAGAATTTTTTTTTTCTGTACTAATCTCGTCTACAACTGAAGATAATATATAGATGGGATTAGGGCTGAACGAAAATACTGGTCAGTGGAGGAAAATAGGACCTGCGAAATACTTGGTCAATAGTTTACCGCTTCATATATAAAAGTCGGCTCAGAAATATTTTCCGTATCGAAAAACTGGTTCGAAAAATGCAGTGTTTTCTGGACTAAAAATATAAGTGTCTACACCACATAGCCAATGCCCAAAGCCCAAGCCCAATCCTAAACCGAACCGAGCCGCGTCGAGCCGGGTCGGGATGAGTCGTGTCGGTCGGTCGCGCGCGCGTGTGTGGTGGTCATGATGCATGGTCTCCCTCCTCACAACAAAGCATGCATTGGGAGCCCAAGGCTCCAACATGACTTCTTAGAAACAAGTATAAATACTTGCATCTTTCTTATAATCCCATGATGTGGGACTATTCACAAATAGGAGGCATCATAAACTTATTTCATATTTTAAATAATTCATAAAATTTCCAACAATCCCCCACTTGAATTTTTTTAAAATATTATCGAGCAGTTTCTAAAAACATAAGACTGTGCATAAACAAAGTTGTCATCCGACTTGAACCTTTGCATAGTGAATAAGATTCAGTTTTTACTAGAGTGACACGTAGTCTTGGACTCTATTCCTGACATCAAACCACACACAATCTTTTCTACAGTGCAATCAATTAAGCCCGTGCATTTATGGCCATACACGTCTATCCCAGTTTAGTGAACGCTCTAGAAGTTTTGCCCAAAAATCCATAGGAAACAGCCACATTTCCACATTCACATAGGTGAGTCTATCAAGAATACTCCTGAAGGTAGGTACTCCACTCCAAATAGAGTATAGATCTCATTAAGAGTTTTTATTAACTCATCCTCTATCACTTCAGGAATACATGCTTCTTAGTTTTTCATATAGCATGTTCAACTTCTATCACTACACAAATTGTTTTTACCCATGAACCTATTTCTTGGGATCTCTAGTCATTTAGGTCGGATTACCATTGTGCGTGACTCAACAATCTAAGGGAAATAGTCCCATTCTTTTAGAAGAATTATGGACTTTCTCTCTGGACAGTCCTTTCGTTAAAGGATCTGCCAAATTTTCTTCGCTACGTACGTAATCCACTCTAACGGTACCTGTAGAGATTAGCTCTCTAACCGTGTTGTGCTTACGACGTATTTGTCGTCTCTTACCGTTATAACAACGGTTTTGAACTTTTGCAATAGTCGCGGTACTATCGCAATGTATCAACACAGCCGATATCGGTTTTTCCCATAAGGGAATCTCTGCTAGCAAATTTCTCAAATACTCTGCTTCTTCACTAGCTGTAGCTAGTGCTATCATCTTAGACTCCATAGTAAACTGAGCAAAAATAGTCTGTTTCATGGATTTCCAAGAAACTACTCCTCCAGCGATGCTAAATATATAGCCACTGGTCGCTTTAGAATCATCTGATAAAGTATTCTAGTCTGCATCTGAGAATCCTTCATGTACAACTGGAAAATTTTCATAATGTAATCCAAGGTTCATAGTTCGTTTAAGGTATCTCATGACCCTTTCAATAGCATGCCAGTGCTCTATACTAGGTCTACTGGTAAACCTACACAATAATCCGATGACAAAGGCAATGTTGGGTCTAGTACAATCAGTGGCATACCGACGGCTGCCAATGATGCTCGCATAATCAGACTGTCTTACACCTTCACCAGTGTTCTTAAATAACTTTACACTTGGATTGTATGGTCTACATGCAGGTTTACAGTCAAAGTTATTATATTTCTTTAGTATCTTCTCAATGTAATGAGACTAATCCAAAGAAATTCCCTTTTCTGACCTAGTAATTTTAATACCAAGGATTACACTCGCCTCACCTAGATCTTTCATGTCAAAATTGGCACTTAATAAGGATTTGACTGAATTTATGGCATGAATGTTTGACCCAAAGATGAGTAGGTCATCTACATAAAGGCATATAATAGTGCAAATGTCATTCTCAAATTTGTAATAAATGCATTTGTCACTTTCATTAATTTTAAAATCGTTTGAAATGATTAAGTTATCAAATTTTTCATGCCATTGTTTAGGTGCTTGTTTTAAACCATATAATGATTTATCTAATTTGGATACTTTATGTTCTTGACCATGTAATACAAATCCTTCAGGCTGGTCCATATAAATTTCTTCGTCTAATTCACCGTTCAAAAAAGCGGTTTTAACATCCATTTGGTGTATTAGTAAATTATGAATAGAAGCAAGTGAGATTAAGACTCGAATGGATGTTATTCTAGTTACAGGTGAAAAAGTATCGAAGAAATCTTTATTTTCTTTTTGTCTAAAACCTTTAGCTACTAGTCGTGCTTTGTATTTATCTATAGTACCATCAGGTTTTAGTTTCTTTTTAAGTACCCATTTACAGCCTATAGATTTACAACCAGGGGGTAAATCGGCCAAATGCCAAGTCTTATTGGATTCAAGAGAATCCATCTCATCATTTATAGCCTCTCGCCAGAAATCGTCATCTAATGAAGATAAGGCCTCTTGGAGGTTTAAGGGTTCCTCCGCTATAGTAAAAGCGCTACAATCCAAACCAAAATCTTTTACGGTTCTTGCTCTTTTACTTCTTCTAGGTTCATCTTCAGAACTTTTATTAAGTTCTGTTCTAATAGGTGTACTTAATGTGCCCCCACTATTCCTTAATTTTAAAGGAAATTTAGTTTCATAGAAATCGGCATCATTTCATTCAATTATGTTATGTGCATTTATATCATAAAATCGATATGCTTTGCTATTAATAGCATAGCCTACAAATACACATTCATATGCTCTACTTGCCAATTTTATTCTCTTAGGGTCCGGAATGCGAACATATGCTAGACAACACCAAGTTCTAAAGTATGAGACATTGGGTTTATGATTCTTTAAAATTTCATAAGGTGAAATTTTATTCTTAGATTTAGGGATTCTATTCAGAACATAACATACAATCAATAAAATATCCCCCCACCAATGTTTTGCTGCACCAGAATTTAGTAGGATGGCAACTAGTAATTCGACAAAAGTCCTGTTTTTTCTTTCAGCTTTACCGTTCAGTTCAGGTGAATAGGGTGCAGTTCTCTCATGTACAATACCATGTAATTTATAGAAGTCCAGAATTGAATTAGATTCATATTCTGTTTCTCTATCACTACGAAATCTCTTGATTTTCCTATTTGTTTGATTCTTAATCTCAGTTTTGAATGTTTTAAACATATCAAAAGCATCACTTTTATTTTTCATAAGATAAACATATGTGAAATCAGAACAATCATCGATAAAAGTGACAAAATAACGATGTCTATGTCTAGTCAATGTGCCATCAAGTTCACATATGTCAGAATGAATCAAGTCTAATGGTTCAGATTCTCTATCAACGGATTTATGAGGTTTCTTTGTGATTTTTGCTTGTGTATAGAATTCACATTTATCAGATTCAGATTCTGCTATCTTAGGTATCATATCTAGAGTGCTCATGTTATGAATTATCCGTTCATTAACATGACATAATCTGGAGTGCCAAATATTAAAATCAGACAACATATAAGCAGAATTATTAACTTTATTAGATTCAACATTTAATTTGAACATTCCCTCACAAGCATAACCCTTTCCTACAAAGTTTCCCTTATACACTATGGTATACAAATCAGCCCCAATAAATTGAGTAAACCCTACCTTATTAAGGAGATAGCCAGACACCATATTCTTTCTCATCTCTGGAGTATGCAAAACATCTTTGAGGATCACAGTCTTTCTAGAGGTAAACTTGATCTCCACGTTTCCAATCCCTGCAACTTTAGTGGTGTGAGAATCTCCCAGCAACACTTTCTGATCATCAGCAGCCGTGTATGTGGAAAACATAGCATGATCATACCAGACATGGCGAGAAGCACCAGTGTCTACCCACCAACCCTCTGATCCACCAACAAGGTGAATCTCTGTAATCATAGCCATAAGAGGCTCCTCCTCGGTCAAGTTAGCCTGTGGTACAGAGCTAGGCTTGTTCCGGCACTTTTGTGCCATAAGACCTGGTTTTCCACAGTTGTAACATAGAAACAACTGCCCAGAGTCAATCTTTTGGGCTCATTTTTGCTGTCCTTTTGGGTTTCCTTGCGGATTCCCATTCTGTTTGTTGCGTCTATTCTGATTCTTAAAAGACTTTTGGTTTGGTTTCAGAACTGCGGGTTTGCTCTTTTTAGTGTTGTTGTTTGAAACAAACAATACTTCCTCTTTCTGGTCCTGTTTGCGTGCCGCCTACTCAATGTGAAGGCGAGTGATCAAACTCTCTAAGGAAAATTCTTTAGTCTTATGCCGTAAGAAAATTTTAAAGTCTTTCCAACCTGGGGGCAGTTTGTCAATAATAACAGCAATTTGAAACTTTTCATCAAAAACCATACCTTCGGAGATGATCTCATGAGCTATTTTCTGCGGCTCATGAGACTGCATCTCTACTGACCTATCATTTGTCATCTGGTACTTGAGACAACGGTTTACAGCATACTTCTTTGCCCCTGGCTCCTCTGTATCGTATTTCTTCTGTAGCGCTTCCCTGATCTGCTTTGCTGTCTTGTCCTCTGAGTTATAGTAATCATACAGATCATCGCTCAATTCATTCAGAATAAAATTCTTGCACAGATAATCCTGTTCAGTCCAGGTCTGCAACTGCTTTGATTGTTCAATCCAGGATGTCATCTGCGCTTCATCAGTTCCATCAGGCTTGTCTGGCAGCTGCGGTTTGTCGGTGGTCAGAGCAGCAGCCACCTTCCTCATCATCAGGTAGAACTCCATCTTATGACGCCATAGTTTGAACTGCAGACCTTCGAAACGAAACGGGGCAGCAGTCACCAATGGGATATGGAATGTAGAGGGAGGAGCATCATCATCTATTGTTGTTGTCGAAGCCATTGTTTTTGTTCGTCTTCAAATTGTTGGGAAACAATGGCTGAGTCACGTACTTTATCGCTTTCTTGAAGACGATTCGGCGATCTGGTCGGTGGTGCAAAACCAGTTCGTACTTCCGCTGCCGCCTCTAGGATAAAACAGCCTCCCTAAAATGAATAACTGATTTGCTTTGCACAACAAATCAGTATAGATTTGCACTTTCGAATTTAACTGCTCGAAAATTTCTGGAAGAATTTTTTTTTTAATGGCGAAGGAAGAGAAAATTTTTTCTGTACAAATCTTGTCTACAACTGAAGATAATATATAGACGGGATTAGGGCTAAACGAAAATACTGGTCAGTGGAGGAAAATAGGATCTGCGAAATACTTTGTCAAAAGTTTACCGCTTCATATATAAAAGTCGGCTCAGAAATAGTTTCCGTATTGAAAAGCTAGTTCGAAAAATGCAGTGTTTTCTGGACTAAAAATATAAGTGTCGACACCACATAGCCAATGCCCAAAGCCCAAGCACAATCCCGAACTGAACCGAGCCGGGCCGGGTCGGGTCGAGTCGAGTCAGTCGGTCGCGCGCTCGTGTGTGGTGGTCATGATGCATGGTCTCCCTCCTCACAACAAAGCATGCATTGGAAGCCCAAGGGTCCAACATGACTTCTTAGAAACAAGTATAAATACTTGCATCTTTCTTATAATCCCATGATGTGGGACTATTCACAAATAGGAGGCATCATAAACTTATTTCATATTTTAAATAATTCATAAAATTTCAAACAATCCCCCACTTGAATTTTTTAAAATATTATCGAGCAGTTTCTAAAAACATAAGACTGTGCATAAAAAAAGGTGTCATCCGACTTGAACCTTTGCAAAGTGAATAAGATTCAGTTTTTACTAGAGTGACACGTAGTCTTGAACTCTATTCCTGACATCAAAGCACACACAATCTTTTCTATAGTGTAATCAATTAAGCCCGTGCATTTATGGCCATACATGTATATCCCAGTTTAGTGAACGCTCTAGAAGTTTTGCCCAAAACTCCATAGGAAACGGCCACATTTCCACATTCACATAGGTGAGCCTATCAAGAGTACTCCTGAAGGTAGGTACTCCACTCCAAATAGAGTATAGATCTCATTAAGTGTTTCTATTAACTCATCCTCTATCACTTCAGGAATACATGCTTCTTAGTTTTTCATATAGCATGTTCAACTTCTATCACTACACAAATTGTTTTTACCCATGAACTTATTTCTTGGGATCTCTAGTCATTTAGGTCGGGTTACCATTGTGCGTGACTCAACAATCTAAGGGCAATAGTCCCATTCTTTTCGAAAAATTATGGACTTTCTCTCTGGACAGTCCTTTCGTTAAAGGATCTGCCAAATTTTCTTCGCTACGTACGTAATCTACTCTAACGGTATCTGTAGAGATTAGCTCTCTAACCGTGCTGTGCTTACGACGTATTTGTCGTCTCTTACCGTTATAACAACGGTTTTGAACTTTTGCAATAGCCGCGGTACTATCGCAATGTATCAACACAGCCGGTATCGGTTTTTCCCATAAGGGAATCTCTGCTAGCAAATTTCTCAAATACTCTGCTTCTTCACTAGCTGTAGCTAGTGCTATCATCTTAGACTCCATAGTAAACTGAGTAAAAATAGTCTGTTTCTTGGATTTCCAAGAAACTGCTCCTCCAGCGATGCTAAATATATAGCCACTGGTCGCTTTAGAATCATCTGATAAAGTATTCTAGTCTGCATCTGAGAATCCTTCAAGTACAGCTGGAAAATTTTCATAATGTAATCCAAGGTTCATAGTTCGTTTAAGGTATCTCATGACCCTTTCAATAGCATGCCAGTGCTCTATACTAGGTCTACTGGTAAACCTGCACAATAATCCGACGACAAAGGCAATGTCGGGTCTAGTACAATCAGTGGCATACCGAAGGCTGCCAATGATGCTCGCATAATCAGACTATCTTACACCTTCACCAGTGTTCTTAAATAACTTTACACTTGGATTGTATGGTGTACATGCAGGTTTACAGTCAAAGTTATTATGTTTCTTTAGTATCTTCTCAATGTAATGAGACTAATCCAAAGAAATTCCCTTTTCTGACCTAGTAATTTTAATACCAAGGATTACACTCGCCTCACCTAGATCTTTCATGTCAAAATTGGCACTTAATAAGGATTTGACTGAATTTATGGCATGAATGTTTGACCCAAAGATGAGTAGGTCATCTACATAAAGGCATATAATAGTGCAAATGTCATTCTCAAATTTGTAATAAATGCATTTGTCACTTTCATTAATTTTAAAATCATTTGAAATGATTAAGTTATCAAATTTTTCATGCCATTGTTTAGGTGCTTGTTTTAAACCATATAATGATTTATCTAATTTGGATACTTTATGTTCTTGACCATGTAATACAAATCCTTCAGGCTGGTCCATATAAATTTCTTCGTCTAATTCACCGTTCAAAAAAGCGGTTTTAACATCCATTTGGTGTATTAGTAAATTATGAATGGAAGCAAGTGAGATTAATACTCGAATGGATGTCATTCTAGTTACAGGTGAAAAAGTATCGAAGAAATCTTTATTTTCTTTTTGTCTAAAACCTTTAGCTACTAGTCGTGCTTTGTATTTATCTATAGTACCATCAGGTTTTAGTTTCTTTTTAAGTACCCATTTACAGCCTATAGATTTACAACCAGGGGGTAAATCGGCCAAATGCCACGTCTTATTGGATTCAAGAGAATCCATCTCATCATTTATAGCCTCTCGCCAGAAATCGACATCTAATGAAGATAAGGCCTCTTGGAGGTTTAAGGGATCCTCCTCTATAGTAAAAGCGCTAAAATCCGAACCAAAATCTTTTACGGTTATTGCTCTTTTACTTCTTCTAGGTTCATCTTCAGAACTTTTATTAAGTTCTGTTCTAATAGGCGTACTTAATGTGCCCCCACTATTCCTTAATTTTAAAGCAAATTTAGTTTCATAGAAATCAGCATCATTTCATTCAATTATGTTATGTGCATTTACATCATAAAATCGATATGCTTTGCTATTAATAGCATAGCCTACAAATATACATTCATATGCTCTACTTGCCAATTTTATTCTCTTAGGGTCTGGAATGCGAACATATGCTAGACAACCCCAAGTTATAAAGTATGAGACATTGGGTTTATGATTCTTTAAAATTTCGTAAGGTGAAATTTTATTCTTAGATTAAGGGATTCTATTTAGAACATAACATACAGTCAATAAAATATCCCCCCACCAATGTTTTGCTGCACCAGAATTTAGTAGGATGGCAACTAGTAATTCGGTAAAAGTCCTATTTTTTCTTTTAGCTTTACCGTTCATTTCAGGTGAATAGGGTGCAGTTCTCTCATGTACAATACCATGTAATTTATAGAAGTCCAGAATTGAATTAGATTCATATTTTGTTCCTCTATCACTACGAAATCTCTTGATTTTCCTATTTGTTTGATTCTCAATCTCAGTTTTGAATGTTTTAAACATGTCAAAAGCATCACTTTTATTTTTCATAAGATAAACATATGTGAAATCAGAACAATCATCGATAAAAGTGATAAAATAACGATGTCCATGTCTAGTCAATGTGCCATCAAGTTCACATATGTCAGAATGACAAGTCTAAGGGTTCAGATTCTCTATCAACATATTTATGAGGTTTCTTTGTGATATTTGCTTGTGTACAGAATTCACATTTATCTGATTCAGATTCTGCTATCTTAGGTATCATATCTAGAGTGCTCATGTTATGAATTATCCGTTTAATAACATGACATAATCTAGAGTGCCAAATATTAAAATCACACAACATATAAGCAGAATTATTCACTTTATTAGATTCAACATTTAATTTGAACATTCCCTCACACGCATAACCCTTTCCTACAAAGTTTTCCTTATACACTATGGTATACAAATCAGCCCCAATAAATTGAGTAAACCCTGCCTTATTAAGGAGATAGCCAGACACCAGATTCTTCCTCATTTTTGGAGTATGCAAAACATCTTTGAGGATCACAGTCTTTCTAGAGGTAAACTTGATATCCATGTTTCCAATCCCTACAACTTTAGTGGTGTGAGAATGTCCCAGCAACACTTTCTGATCATCAGCAGCCGTGTATGTGGAAAACATAGCACGATCATAACAGACATGGCGAGAAGCACCAGTGTCTTCCCACCAACCCTCTGATCCACCAACAAGGTGAATCTCAGTAATCATAGCCATAAGAGGCTCCTCCTCAGTCAAGTTAGCCTGTGGTACAGAGCTAGGCTTGTTCCGACACTTTCGTGCCATATGACCTGGTTTTCCACAGTTGTAACATAGAAACAACTGCCCAGAGTCATTCTTTTGGGCTGATTTTTGCTGCCCTTTTGGGTTTCCTTGCGGATTCCCATTCTGTTTGTTGTGTCTGTTCTGATTCTTAAAGACTTCTGGTTTGGTTTCAGAACTGCGGGTTTGGTCTTTTTAGTGTTGTTGTTTGAAACAAACAATACATCCTCTTTCTAGTCATGTTTACGTGCCGCCTCCTCAATGCGAAGGCGAGTGATCAAACTCTCTAAGTAAAATTCTTTACTCTTATGCCATAAGAAAATTTTAAAGTCTTTCCAACCTGGGGGCAGTTTGTCAATAATAACAGCAATTTGAAACTGTTCATCCAAAACCATACCTTCGGAGATGATCTCATGACCTATTTTCTACAACTCATGAGACTGCATCTCTACTGACCTATTATCTGTCATCTGGTACTTGAGATAGCGGCTTACAACATACTTCTTTGCCCCTACCTCCTATGTATCGTATTTCTTCTGTAGTGCTTCCCAGATCTGCTTTGCTGTCTTGTCCTCTGAGTTATAGTAATCATACAGATCCTCGCTCAATCCGTTCAGAATAAAATTCTTGCACAGATAATCCTGTTCAGTCCAGGTCTGCAACTGCTTTGATTGTTCAGTCCAGGATGTCATCTGCGCTTCATCAGTTCCGTCAGGCTTGTCTGCCAGCTGCGGTTTGTCGGTGGTTAGAGCAGCAGCCACCTTCCTCATCGTCAGGTAGAACTCCATCTTCTAACGCCATCGTTTGAAGTGCAGACCTTCGAAACGAAACAGGGCAGCAGTCACCAATGGGATCTGGAATGCAGAGGGAGGAGCAACATCATCTATGGTTGTTTTCGAAGCCATTGTTTCTGTTCGTCTTCAAATTGTTAGGAAACAATGGATGAGTCACGTACTTTGTCGCTTTCTTGAAGACGGTTCGGCGATCTGGTCGGTGGTGCAAAACCAGTTCGTACTTCCGCCGCCGCCTTTAGGATAAAACATCCTCTCTAAAATGAATAGCTGATTTGCTTTGCACAACAAATCAGTGTAGATTTGCACTTTCAAATTTAATTGCTTGAAAATTTCTGGAAGAATTTTTTTTTTAATGGCGAAGGAAGAGAAAATTTTTTCTGCACAAATCTCATCTACAACTAAAGATAATATATAGACGAGATTAGGGCTGAATGAAATTGCTGGTCAGTGGAGGAAAATAGGATATGCGAAATACTTGGTCAAAAGTTTTCTGTTTCATATATAAAAGTCGGCTCAGAAATATTTTCCGTATGGAAAAGCTGGTTCGAAAAATGCAGTGTTTTCTGGACTAAAAATATAAGTGTCTACACCACATAGCCAATGCCCCAAGCCCAAGCTCAATCCCGAACCGAGCCGGGCCGGGTCGGGTCGAGTCGAGTCGGTCGGTCGTGCGCGCGTGTGTGGTGGTCATGATGCATGGTCTCCCTCCTCACAACAAAGCATGCATTGGGAGCCCAAGGCTCCAACATGACTTCTTAGAAACAAGTATAAATACTTGCATCTTTCTTACAATCCCATGATGTGGGACTATTCACAAATAGGAGGCATCATAAACTTATTTTATATTTTAAATAATTCATAAAATTTCCAACAATCTCCCACTTGAATTTTTTTTAAATATTATCGAGCAATTTCTAAAAACATAAGACTGTGCATAAACAAAGGTGTCATCCGACTTGAACCTTTGCATAGTAAATAAATTCAGTTTTTACTAGAGTGACACGTAGTCTTGAACTCTATTCCTGACATCAAACCACACACAATCTTTTCTATAGTGCAATCAATTAACCCCGTGAATTTATGGCCATACACGTCTATCCCAGTTTAGTGAACGCTCTAGAAGTTTTGCCCAAAACTCCATAGGAAACGACCACATTTCCACATTCACATAGGTGAGCCTATCAAGAGTACTCCTGAAGGTAGGTACTCCACTCCAAATAGAGTATAAATCTCATTAAGAGTTTCTATTAACTCATCCACTATCACTTCAGGAATACATGCTTCTTAGTTTTTCATATAGCATGTTCAACTTCTATCACTACACAACTTGTTTTTACCCATTGAACCTATTTCTTGGGATCTCCAGTCATTTAGGTCGGGTTACCATTGTGCGTGACTCAACAATCTAAGGGCAATAGTCCTATTCTTTTAGAAGAATTATGGACTTTCTCTCTGGACAGTCCTTTCGTCAAAGGATCTGCCAAATTTTCTTTGCTACGTACGTAATCTACTCTAACGGTACCTGTAGAGATTAGCTCTCTAACCGTGTTGTGCTTACGACGTATTTGTCGTCTCTTACCGTTATAATAACGGTTCTGAACTTTTGCAATAGCCGCGGTACTATCGCAATGTATCAACACAGCCGGTATCGGTTTTTCCCATAAGGGAATCTCTGTTAGCAAATTTCTAAAATACTCTGCTTCTTTACTAATTGTAGCTAGTGCTGTCATCTCAGACTCCATAGTAGACTGAGCCAAAATAGTCCGTTTCTTCGATTTCCAAGAAAAAGCTCCTCCGGCGATGCTAAATATATAGCCAATCGTCGCTTTAGAATCATCTGATAAAGTATTCCAGTCTACATCTGAGAATCCTCCAAGTATAGCTGGAAACTTTTCATAATGTAATCCAAGGTTCATAGTTCGTTTAAGGTATCTCATGACCCTTTCAATAGCATGCCAGTGCTCTATACTAGGTCTACTGGTAAATCTGCACTATAATCCCACAACATAGGCAATGTCGGGTCTAGTACAATCAGTGGCATATCGAAGGCTGCCAATGATGCTCGCATAATCAGACTGCCTTACACCTTTACCAGTGTTCTTAAATAACTTTACACTTGGATCGTATGGTGTACAAGCAGGTTTACAGTCAAAGTAATTATATTTCTTTTGTATCTTCTCAATGTAATGAGACTAATCCAAAGAAATTCCCTTTTCTGACCTAGTAATTTTAATACCAAGGATTACACTCGCCTCACCTAGATCTTTCATGTCAAAATTGGCACTTAATAAGGATTTGACTGAATTTATGGCATGAATGTTTGACCTAAAGACGAGTAGGTCATCTACATAAAGGCATATAATAGTGCAAATGTCATTCTCAAATTTGTAATGAATGCATTTGTCACTTTCATTAACTTTAAAATCACTTGAAATGATTAAGTTATCAAATTTTTCATGGCATTGATTAGGTGCTTGTTTTAAACCATATAATGATTTATCTAATTTGCATACTTTATGTTCTTGACCATGTACTACAAATCCTTCAGGCTGGTCCATATAAATTTCTTCGTCTAATTCACCGTTCAAAAAAGCGGTTTTAACATCCATTTGGTGTATTAGTAAATTATGAATGGAAGCAAGTGAGATTAATACTCGAATGGATGTTATTCTAGTTACAGGTGAAAAAGTATCGAAGAAATCTATATTTTCTTTTTGTCTAAAACCTTTAGCTACTAGTCGTGCTTTGTATTTATCTATAGTACCATCAGGTTTTAGTTTCTTTTTAAGTACCCATTTACAGCCTATAGATTTACAACCAGGGGGTAAATCGGCCAAGTGCCAAGTCTTATTGGATTCAAGAGAATCCATCTCATCATTTATAGCCTCTCGCCAGAAATCGGCATCTAATGAAGATAAGGCCTCTTGGAGGTTTAAGGGATCCTCCTCTATGGTAAAAGCGCTAAAATCCAAACCAAAATCTTTTACGGTTCTTGCTCTTTTACTTCTTCTAGGTTCAGCTTCAGAACTTTTATTAAGTTCTGTTCTAATAGACGTACTTAATGTGCCCCCACTATTCCTTAATTTAAAAGAAAATTTAGTTTCATAAAAATCGGCATCATTTGATTCAATTATGTTATGTGCATTTATATCATAAAATCGATGTGCTTTGCTATTAATAGCATAGCCTACAATTACCCATTCATATGCTCTACTTGCCAATTTTATTCTCCTAGGGTCTGGAATGCGAACATATGCTAGGCAACCCCAAGTTCTAAAGTATGAGACATTGGGTTTATGATTCTTTAAAATTTCATAAGGTGAAATTTTATTCTTAGATTTAGGGATTCTATTTAGATCATAACATACAGTCAATAAAATATCCCCCCACCAATGTTTTGCTGCACCAGAATTTAGTAGGATGGCAACTAGTAATTCTGTAAAAGTCCTATTTTTTCTTTCAACTTTACCGTTCATTTCATGTGAATAGGGTGCAGTTCTCTCATGTACAATACCATGTAATTTATAGAAGTCCAGAATTTAATTAGATTCATATTATGTTCCTCTATCACTACTAAATCTCTTGATTTTCCTATTTGTTTGATTCTCAATCTCAGTTTTGAATGTTTTAAACATGTCAAAAGCATCACTTTTATTTTTCATAAGATAAACATATGTGAAATCAGAACAATCATCGATAAAAGTGATAAAATAACGATGTCCATGTCTAGTCAATGTGCCATCAAGTTCACATATGTCAGAATGAATCAAGTCTAAGGGTTCAGATTCTCTATCAACAGATTTATGAGGTTTCTTTGTGATTTTTGCTTGTGTACAGAATTCACATTTATCATATTCAAATTCTGCTATCTTAGGTATCATATTTAGAGTGCTCATGTTATGAATTATTCGTTAATTAACATGACATAATCTAGAGTGCCAAATATTAAAATCACACAACATATAAGAAGAATTATTCACTTAACTAGATTCAACATTTAATTTGAACATTCCCTCACAAGCATAACCCTTTCCTACAAAGTTTCCCTTATACACTATGGTATACAAATCAGCCCCAATAAATTGAGTAAACCCTGCCTTATTAAGGAGATAGCCAGACACCAGATTCTTTCTCATCTCTGGGGTACGCAAAACATCTTTGAGGATCGCAGTCTTTCTAGAGGTAAACTTGATCTCCACGTTTCCAATCCCTGCAACTTTAGTGGTGTGAGAATGTCCCATCAACACTTTCTGATCATCAGCAGCCGTGTATGTGGAAAACATAGCACGATCATAGCAGACATGGCGAGAAGCACCAGTGTCTACCCACCAACCCTCTGATCCACCAACAAGGTGAATCTCAGTAATCATAGCCATAAGAGGCTCCTCCTCAGTTATGTTAGCCTGTGGTACAGAGCTAGGCTTGTTCCCACACTTTCGTGCCATATGACCTGGTTTTCCATAGTTGTAACATAGAAACAACTGCCCAGAGTCATTCTTTTGCGCTGATTTTTGCTGTCCTTTTGGGTTTCCTTGTGGATTCCCATTCTGTTTGTTGCGTCTGTTCTGATTTTTAAAAGACTTCTGGTTTGATTTCAGAACTGCGGGTTTGGTCTTTTTAGTGTTGTTGTTTGAAACAAACAACACTTCCTCTTTCTGGTCTTGTTTGCATGCTCAATGCGAAGGCGAGTAATCAAACTCTCTAAGGAAAATTCTTTAGTCTTATGCCGGAAGAAATTTTTAAAGTCTTTCCAACTTGGGGGCCGTTTGTCAATAATAACAGCAATTTGAAACTGTTCATTCAAAATCATACCTTCGAAGATGATCTCATGAGCTATTTTCTGCAGCTCATGAGACTGCATCTCTACTGACCTATCGTCTATCATCTGTACTTGAGATAGCGGCTTACAACATACTTCTTTGCCCCTGCCTCCTCTGTATCGTATTTCTTCTGCAGCGCTTCCCTAATCTGCTTTGCTGTCTTGTCCTCTGAGTTATAGTAATCATACAGATCATCGCTCAATCCGTTCAAAATAAAATTCTTGCACAGATAATCCTGTTCAGTCCAGGTCTGCAACTGCTTTGATTGTTCAGTCCAGGATGCCATCTGCGCTTCATCAGTTCCGTCAGGCTTGTCTGGCAGCTGCGGTTTGTCGGTGGTCAGAGCAACAGCCACCTCCCTCATCGTCAGGTAGAACTCCATCTTCTGACGCCATCGTTTGAAGTGCAGACCTTGGAAACGAAATGGGGCAGCGGTCACCAATGGGATCTGGAATGCAGAGGGAGGAGCAGCATCATCTATGGTTGTTGTCGAAGCCATTGTTTCTGTTCGTCTTCAAATTGTTGGGAAACAATGGCTGAGTCACGTACTTTGTCGCTTTCTTGAAGACGATTCGGCGATCTGGTCGGTGGTGCAAAACCAGTTCGTACTTCCGCCGCCGCCTCTAGGATAAAACAACCTCTCTAAAATAAATAACTGATTTGCTTTGCACAACAAATCAGTGTAGATTTGTATTTTCGAATTTAACTGCTCGACAATTTCTGGAAGAATTTTTTTTTAATGGCGAAGGAAGAGAAAAATTTTTCTGTACAAATCTCGTCTACAACTGAAGATAATATATAGACGGGATTAGGGCTGAACGAAAATACTGGTCAGTGGAGGAAAATAGGATCTGCGAAATACTTGGTCAAAAGTTATCCGCTTCATATATAAAAGTCGGCTCAGAAATATTTTCCGTATGGAAAAGCTGGTTCGAAAAATGCAGTGTTTTCTGGACTAAAAATATAAGTGTCTACACCACATAGCCGATGCCCAAAGCCGAGCCGAGCCGGGTCGAGTCGGTCGGTCGCGCGCGCGTGTGGTGGTCATGATGCATGGTCTCCCTCCTCACAACAATGCATGCATTAGAAGCCCAAGGCCCCAACTTGCATCTTTCTTATAATCATATGATGTGGGACTATTCACAAATATGAGGCATAATAAACTTATTTCATATTTTAAATAAGTCGTAAAATTTCCAACAGTTGCACTACAAACTCATATAATTTAGGTTTTCAAACTTTTAAACATGCCTTTAATAATACATGGCATGTTGGTCTAAAGTTTAGGTTCTTGAACTCAGTTATATTTTGCAATAACTGGATTTGGAAAAGAAAATGGGAAGAAGTAGCTAAATAACTATTAGAACTAGCACAAGATAAAACATATGAGATATGAGTCCAAAATTTAGTTACATGCAATCAACAAGTTATCAAGATTTTTAGCAGGTCCGGGCATGTTTAGAGGCAGCTATTGACATTCCAAAGATAAAAGTAATTGAAAGAGGAATTGTGTACTTGAAAACTTATAATAAGCAAACTGTTATAGTAGATAAAAGAGATCATGGAAAAACAAGTCCTAACTCATTTTCGCCATTTACATGTTGGGTTTCACTGAACTTAATATCTAGAAGATAACAAGTATTTTATGTCACAACCACAACAGAAGATCACTTACATTGTACCCTACGGATGTAATGCAAACTCTGGGCGTACCTATCTAGGACTGTTTTTCTACTTTCAAAATGCATGTCCATTTAGGATTCGGAGCTGTAGAGTTTCTTCAACAGTCATATCATCTAGATGAAGTACGCCATTCGTAATTCTAGAGAAGACAGAATATAAAAGCATGTCCATAGATTCCTGTACGTAGACATTATCTTAAGTGATTCCCCAGAAACATGAACCTTGTCCAAAATTAAAATAACCTACAACAACAAGGAAGCACTTATCAAGATTTATGTAACTAAGCTTAGTGTTGCGTGATGTCTTTCTTCATGTATCAGCTCCCTTGTCAAAAAACAAAATAAAAACAGAGAGGGATAAATTTTTCTTACTTGATTAGAAATTGACAAATTTAGTTTTGGTTTTTAATTAAACTTATTTAGCATTTAAGCTTTGTCATTGATACTTCTACTTCACCTAAGGTTGCACTTTTAGTTCTATTTACATTAATAATAAGTGAAGATCGTAAAGCAAAATTTCATAGAAAAAGTCCTAAGATTGTATGCAAATTGAAATTGCTTTGCAGATGTGGACAACATACCATCAGTAAACAAGCTCATATCCTCATCAAATACATCAAATACAATAAGAACCCTTTCCTACGCAGAAGAATACATTTCCAGAAAATTAAAATAATTAAACTTATTAAATTAGAACATGTATAACATGAAATAATACATACTTGCTGCAGTGAACATCATCTTATATATTACTAAGTCTTATAAATTAATGTGTGTACATATGAGTGATGAGTACGATACATCAAAAAATAAAATAGAAGATAAAAATAGAAACCTGATATGTTGCTCAAAAAAAATTCAGTCTGATTTGCATTGCAGTTGCTCTAAACATTTTCGGTCCTTCAAATCAATCACAGCTGATCTCTCCAGATCGATAGAACTACCACTCTGCGCATTCAAGGCCACAAAAAATGAGTATATCTAGAGTTAGAAGCAATATTGTGTCATATGATAATCATATTACAAATTCGTTACCTCTTTATTATGTTACAAGGCTTGCCAATGCTGCTTCTTGATTGGAAAACCAAGCATTTTGTTAGAGTACTTTGTTGATGTTACTGGAGTAGCATTGTCATTATCGCCACTACATGCATCAATGTTGTTAATTAGTATTATGCATTTTAAGCTGATCATATTCACTACTTATTAATCAGCATGAATATTAATGTATGTATAGCTGAACAGCCAAAAAATTTAAGCCACTTGCAGCAAGATCTTTAATGACAGGAAACATAGTGCGAGCCTTCTTCTAATATGGGATTTTCCTAACATGGGATTTTTCTTCTCTTTCAATTTCAGCATTAATTTAGGATCAACGTCCACATTCAAGACAATAGCTGCCAACAATCATTGGAATGCCATCCTCTGTCCAATGATTTATAGAATTGTTCTCTATAATTTCAACAAAGAGATGATGAATTTTTACCCAATATTTATTTCTAAGGTTATGTTTACAACTTTGATTTTACTCTTCTAACTAGTACTCTATTTTGCACTTTGATTCGATACTCCTGGAAAAAGTTTCCATATTCATTTCCACGTACCTGATTTTGTGGCTAAATATAGTTCATCCAATCACACCTTAATGCGATTTAATTTTCATTCAGTCCACAGTAATCTGAATTTTTATTCTAGAATAGATCATTCTCGATTGTTTTTTATATAACTTGAACCGGTTATTTTACAGAAACTAGCACCTGGTCAATTCTCCTGACATGGGTTTTTTTGGCTGAAAATATGTGATTTCCTACTAGTAAATGAAACATTCTACGCACTCAATAATCATTTTTTTTTGAATGGTTAACTTATGTAACATATGATGTTAAGCCTAGTATTTCAGCGAAACCCACACAAATTTCCCTTTACTTAACAAATCTCAAACAAATCCAAGCACATTAACACCAAACTAAATAGCTGAAATAACCAAAGAAATATCACTTGCTAAGTCAAGGATTGTCACATATAGCAGCAACCCCAAGCTACACGACCCTTTCCTACTCTCCATTTCTTTTCCAAAACATCCTCCTACACCAAATCTCAAACCCTCTCTGTATATTAGGGCAATCATCTCTAGAGTTCAGAAACCTATTAAACCATTCAAGAAAATCTCCTGCTGCCTTCCCATAGGCAACGTAAGAATCGTGTTAGCAAGTCCATCTTCTATCGAATGCCTATCAAGCCCTTTACAAGCTCTCCTCATCCATCCAAAATCCTCATAAAATGGGTCTAACCATGTCCTTAACAGCATACTTCCCATCTCCTTCGATACCAAAATCTGCCCTTTACCAATTCCTACAAATAATCTAGTTGTTACATTGCTAACTTCATATCTGTACATTGCTTGAGTCTTTGAATGCAACCCTAAAAGATCAGTATGTGATGCCCAAGCACTTAAAAATTCATCTGCAATACTACGATCAATCAAAATGTCCAAAATCCAATGTAGGTTATCTGCCTGCCTAGCTATCTGCACTGCCTCAGTTGTATCACATGAAGCAACACAAATGAAATGATGATGCAAGAGTTGCTTATGTCCTTACCATCGCATGTTGGAGCATAAGAACTTGCAACGATTATATCTTAAATGTTTTATCCAGACATGAACTTACAGCGATGCCACAAAGGTTGATAACGGGTTGACTTGTGATCTTGTTATTATTGTCCAGTATGAGTTGAGCAAGATTAGGTATATAGCGCCCGACATAGCTCTCTCTCCAATTATGAAAAAATCACGGGTTTTGTACTGCAAAAACCTTTCTAACCAGTTTTCTAAAAATGTGTATGCATCAATTTTTGTTTTGTTATCATCAATTATATCATATTATGTAGTGTTTGAATATGAAAATCTAACCCCTGCTCGCAACTCCAGAAATAACACGTTGGCCACTAAAAATGCACAACAATAAATCTGAATTTGTTTTATGTATATATGAGTATTGATTTTGAATTTCCTGCATTTAATTTTCATTTTGTTTCTTAATAAAAATGGGTAGTTGTCTTCAAATAAAAATGGGAAGTCGAGGCCAAATTTTCCTATTCGAATTTTGTTTAAGAAAGATTACATAAAGTTAATTATTACTCTTTCCAAATTTGAAACTTAGAGTGTCATAAACTAAAGAGTGCCATAAAGTTATTCTTTTATGTTAAAGTTTTTGAAAAATTAGACCGTTAACGTTTGAAAGTTGAAATCCTATTTGCCAAATGTCTAATAAAGTCAATATCAAAGTAATTCATTCTTAGTCCAAGTTCGCTGGAAAATTGCTGGGTTGACAATAACAGATCTTACAGCATAATAATTTAAATGCTTATTGTTTAATCCACTCATCTTTCTTGGTAAACCAAAAACATGTTTGACTAAAGTAATTCATGACCATAGTCCACTTATGTCCACCACACAAAAACATTTTTCTTTTCTTCTAACATAGACTGATAAATTGAGTTTATAACTTGGTTTAAAATTCTATTTCAAATTGAGTTTGTTTACAATAGAGATTTAAACTGAGTTTAATAACACAGTTTGAACTCTCTTTTAAC
This sequence comes from Allium sativum, assembly GCA_030737875.1. Lineage (NCBI taxonomy): Eukaryota > Viridiplantae > Streptophyta > Magnoliopsida > Asparagales > Amaryllidaceae > Allium > Allium sativum. The sequence continues at coordinate 845,352,903 of CM060926.1, forward strand.
TCAATTTTTTTTACTAAGCTTAAACTTAGATGGCAATTAACTCATGCAATCAACACAATAAGAGATATCTTGAAACATGAACCATTAAACCCAAGTTCAACATTTTATTTAGATATCCACTATAGAATAGTCAGTTTGAGGGGATTATTCATAAATTTTAACTTCTAAAGATGATATGAAACTGTTAGGTAGAAACAAATATATTAAACATGCATCAATAAACCATTTTTTCCAAATACTTCAACAATTTTAATCATTAACTGTTACAGACTTACAGTCAGCTATTACATTTGACAACCAAATGAAGCAAGTGAAAGTTCACATTCGAAGCAATCAAGCGATCAATTTTGGTAAAGAGAGCGAGTTTGAATTAGTTAGACAAATGAAATGGCTTGTGAACTTGGACTATTCCCAAAACAAGTAGTTTCCTGGTTTCAAAACAAAAAGGCAAGGTGGAAGATCAAGTAACTGGAAGAGGAGCTTGCTAAATTCAAGGCTCAGCTAGACATGGCTTTACTTGAGAAATGTCATGTTGAAAATAAGATAGTCAATTGTTTCACTTCTTTCATCATTATATTTGATAATCAAATTAACAAATGACACTTTTATTCTAGTTATGCAAATACGAAAATGAAGAGGATGTTAGGGAGGTGAAGGAACAACAATATATTTTCAAAATTGAAAGCTCAAAAGTTGGAAGTCCAAAAACAATTTAATTGAAAATGTGAATACGTCCAACTATTATACAAACATGAACTTTTTAGTTTTGGGAAACAAAGACGACTTCGTTTTACCATCTAGTACTTATGTTTTATGTTATAAAAGACATTATAATACGAAAAAAATAACATTTGCTATCATATATCAACTGACAAGCAATGCTATTGGTTTTGTGGAATGGAAGAATGAAAATAGTGATTGCAGTACAAAGCATAATGACACCTGGAACAGGTAGCTACTATTTTTGTATTTGACGTCAATTACTAGTGTATATTACACTTAGAACAGGTAGTTTCGAATCGAAAGTGAGCCGAAAGGCTCAGTTTAGAAACTAAGCCAAAAGGCTTAGTTTCTTAACAGAGATTTGGCTCAGTTTCTAAACTGAGCCGAAGGGCTCAGTATTTAAACAAGCCAATCTTGGTTTCAAAACTGAGCCGAAAGGCTCAGTATTATTAGAAAATATACTATTTGACCCTGATTTGACATAACTTCAGAGATCTCTTTCTTCTTAATCACCCCAGCATGAAAACATAACTTAGACTTCTACTCACTTTGTAGAGTATTAGAGGTTCTGTATTTTGATTCATTTTATATGTTTGTATGTAGTTTAGTACGTTTGCATGTTTTGTATTCGGTGTAGTTTCCTGTATGCTGTTATGTTTCCTAGCCTGTACTATATATATACTTTGGTGTTCTGTATTCTAGACGAGAGTTAATAAAATTTCATTTCCTCTTCGTCTTCATGGTATCAGAGCCAAGGGCGAAATAAAATTCGTAACCCTAAATGCCTGAATCCAGCCAAATCTCTTCTTCAAATCCAGAAAACTATGGAAATTCCGCAATCAACTATAATGATCCATACTTCCTCTCTCATGGAGATAATCCAAATTCACAATTAGGGCAAATTATTTTTAATGGCGAGAACTATGTAAACTAGAGTCGTAGCGTTCGCCTTGCTCTTGGAGTGAAAAATAAGATCTCGTTTATTGATGGATCTATTCTTCGTCCAGCAGATGATTCTCCAGATCTTCAGAAGTGGATTCGAAACGACTATATGGTTACAGCTTGGATTCTCTGCTCAATGGATAAGAAGATTTCTGAGAGTTTTATATTCAATTCCTCTGCAAGACAGCTATGGAATGAAGTTCAGGAAAGGTATGGTCACTCGAATGCACCTCAGATCTATGAATTTCATTAGAATTTAATGAGTATTCAACAAAATGATGACAATATAGCTACCTATTATGCTAATTTGAAACCAATTTGGGATCAATTACAAGCTGTTGAGTCGTTTCCTACTTGTACTTGTGGAGCAATAAGTAATTGTTCATGTGGTTTATTGAAAAAGATTCTTGAGGCTGAAGATCTTAGAAAACTCATTCAGTTCATTTCTGGTTTAAATAAAACTTATGATCAAGCAAAGATAAATATGCTCAGTATGGATCCTCTGCCGAATGTGAATCGAGCATATCATATGCTTCAACAAATTGAAAAACAGAATAATATGAATCTACTTTCTCAGACTACAGAGATGAATGCATTATTTTCAGCCAAGAATGATCAATTATCTCGTAATTTCAATTCAACTTTGCAAAAAAGGGAATCCAAGAAGGCTAAATATGAGAAATTCTGTGTTTTTTTGTAAAATGAGAGGCCATATTAAGGAGCAATGTTTCAGAATTGTTGGTTATCCAGATTGGTGGAAAGGAAGAACAACTCAAGCTCAAGTTTCTCAGAAATTGGTGGCAAATGTTCAAGAGAATTCAAATGCAAATGGGATTTTGGGTGCTGCACCTCATTCTGCTGTTATTGAAAGTGGTTCAAGTGCAAATTCTCCTTCCTTTGATCCACAAATGGTATCTGCTCATTACAAGGAGTTTGTGAAGATAGTTCAAGCCAATCAAGGTTCTTCTTCTTCTGAATCATACAATGCTGCTGTGAACTTCTCAGGTATTGTTTCTGCATTCAATGTGTTTTATTCAATTCAGCACACAAATACATGGATAGTTGATATAAGTGCTAGTGATCATATGGATTTGATTTAAATATTTTTGATAAAACCCATGCTTTCAAAAATCCTATTCGAATTGCATTACCTGATGGTAGTCATAAAACAGTTTCTATCATAGGGATTGTTAGTATCAATTCTCACATTACTCTCAAAAATGTCTTTTATGTACCAGACTTCAAACATAATCTCTTATCTGTTAGGAGAATGTTAGATCATAACAATCTTATTGCTAAATTTGAACAAAATTCTTGCTCTTTCCAGGACCTTTCGACTGAACAAGTGAAGGGAATTGGTTTGAGACAAGGAGGTTTGTATAAACTTCTTAAGGACATCCCTAGTAATTCTGTTTCCACAAATACTATCTTGTCTGATCAATGTTTTTCTGCTTTATTTTCTACTTCAATGAATTCCATTGAATTGTTACATGCTAAACTTGGGCATGCTTCTATAAGGAAACTCAAATATATACCTCTTTTTTCTTCCTCAATAAAACATGATAGTACTTTTCATTGTGAGTCTTGTATTTCTGCCAAGCATCATAGATTAGCAATTCCTGTATCAAACTCAATTGCAAGTGCATGTTTTGAATTAATTCATGTTGATTTGTGGGGGCCATATAAAATACCTTCTATAACTGGTGCTAGATATTTTTTTAACAATTCTAGATGATCACTCTAGAACAACATGGACATATCTCCTTCATCATAAAGATCAAGTACCTAAAATCATGTCTGATTTCTTGGCATATGCTCAAAATCAATTCCAGAAGTCTGTCAAAACTATTAGATCTGATAATGGAATAGAAATTGTTCAAGAAAGTTGCACAAATTTAATTGCATTAAAAGGAATAATTCATCAATGAAGTGTTGTAGGGACTCCACAGCAAAATGGTAGAGTAGAACGTAAACACAAACACTTAGCTGAAACTGCTAGGGCAATTAAGATTCATGCAAATTTGCCTAACAGATTTTGGGGTGAGTGTTTTCTTGATGCCACATATCTTATAAACCTAATGCCTAGTTCTGTTATTGGTTGGAAAACACCATATGAAGTAATAATGAATAAATTGCCAGATTATTCTCATTTGAAGGTCGTAGGTTGTTTATGTTATCCTGCTGTTAAAAATAAGGACAAAATGGCTTCTAGAACTATAAAGTGTGTTTTTATTGGATATCCATATGCTCAGAAAGGATACAAACTCTATGATTTGGAAAATCAAAAGGTTTTGATTAGCAGGGATGTGTTGTTTAAGGAAGACATTTTTCCCTATCATTCTACTAATTCTGGTATTCCAGATTATCATGAAAATTCTTCTTTGCCTCTTGTTAATCCTGCATTATCATCTGATTTTTCTTTGTCATCTCCAATACAAAACACTCATTATTTACCACAAAATAATTCTCAAACTTCACATCAAACATCTTCCACTTCAACTTCTTCTTTACGTAACTTACAAACTAGTTCTTCACCAACAAATTTTCCACAACAACCAGTTACTCAAAATTCATCTCTTCCAATCAGAAAATCATCCAGACCCATTCAACAACCTAAAAAGTTTGACAATTTTATTTTAGACAAACATCAAAGACCTCCTACAAATTGTTCTTTTGTTCAACAAGTTCTCTATAATCCTTCACTGAAACATTTGAACTCACAACACGTTGCCAGCCTAGCAAATGTCTTTTCTGTTCATGAACCAAATTCTTATTATCAAGCTAAAAATTATCCTGAATGGAAAGAGGCCATGGAAAAGGAATTGCAAGCACTTGAGAAAAATGAAACTTGGGATGTAATGTCTCTACCTCCAAACAGAACTGCTATTGGAAGCAAATTGGTGTACAAGGCAAAATTTAATCCAGATGGGACTTTAAACAAGTGTAAAGCTAGAGTAGTGGCAAGAGGTGACAAGCAAACAAAAGGAAAAGATTTTAAATACACTTTCAGTCCTGTTGCAAAATTCACTACAGTCAGAATTATTATTGCTTTAGCTACTGCAAAAGGATGAGATCTGTTCCAGCTTGATATTAATAATGCTTTTCTACATGGTTATGTTGATGAAGAACTGTATATGCAACCTCCATTAGGATATAGTAAAGCAAAACCAGGAGAAGTGTGCAAGTTAAAGAAGTCTTTGTACGGTTTGAAGCAAGCTGCAAGGCAATGGAATTTTGAACTTACTAATCAGTTGCTAAACCTGGGATATAAACAGTCAAGGCAAGATTATTCTTTGTTTATAAAATCTGCTGAAGGTACTTTTACTATTATTATTGCCTATGTTGATGATTTGTTGATTACTGGAAATTCTGCTAATGAGATCAATTGTGTTAAAAAAGTTCTTCATTCTGCCTTCACAATAAAAGATATAGGTTTGTTGACAAACTTTATAGGCATTGAGGTTTCTAGAACACCACAAGGTATATTGTTGAATCAGAGAAAGTATATTTTGGATCTTTTGAGAGATAGAAACATGGAAAAGTGCAAATCAGTGTCATTTCCAATGCAAAAGAATTTAAAATTAAGCATACATGACACCCCTTTGCTTGAGGACCCTGAGTCATACAGAAGATTAATTGGAAAATTGCTTTATCTTAATATGACTCGACCAGACATTTCTTATGCTATCCAACAACTCAGTCAGTTCTTAAGTAATCCTGCTCAATCTCATTTTAATGCTGCTTTACGTGTTTTAAAATATCTTTAAGGCACCATTGATATTGGGTTATTTTATTCTGCCTCATCTGATATGGTTCTTTCAGCATATTGTAATGTTGATTGGGGAACTTGTCCCTTTTCTGCGAAGTCTTTATCTGGGTATGCAATGTTTTTGGGGAGTTCATTGATTTCGTGGAAAACTATAAAACAGAAGACCACATCAAAAAGTACATGTGAAGCTGAGTATAGAAGTTTAAGTTACACCACAAGTGAATTAATATGGTTGCAAGGTTTGCTTAAGGATTTACAAATTACAGTGCCTCTTCCTATAGATCTTTTTTGTGATAACATTGCGGCTAAATACATTGCTGAGAATAAGGTGTTCCAAGAGAGGACAAAGCATTTAAAGGCTGACTGTCATTTTGTTCGAAATTATGTAGATGCAAAGTTTATCAACATTCTTCATGTTAAATCCGCTCTTCACTTAGCAGATTTGTTGACCAAGCCGCTGGGTGCTGATCAGCGTGCATTTCTTTCATCCAAGCTTGGACTTTTGCATACACCACCAAGTCCAGCTTGAAGGGGGGATGTAGAGTATTAGAGGTTCTGTATTTTGATTCATTTTATATGTTTGTATGTAGTTTAGTACGTTTGCATGTTTTGTATTCGGTGTAGTTTCCTGTATGCTGTTATGTTTCCTAGCCTGTACTATATATATACTTTGGTGTTCTGTATTCTAGATGAGAGTTAATAAAATTTCATTTCCTCTTCGTCTTCACACTTACTGTCAATCAAGAATAAAGTTTCAGTTAAAACATGGTTTATTTTATGATTTGGCAAACAACGGAAGTTCGTTAGTATAGATAGTTAATATAATTTAGGTTGCATTTATATTGCAGTGACTCAAATTAGTTACCTTCTAAATGTTCTAACTCAGACATTACGGAAAGGCACTCCGTCACCACTACAAAGAGATAACAAGACAATGGAGCCCCTTGTTCAATCCTATATTGCTATTTATAAATCCATATGGACAACCCTCGGTAATGATAGAAAAAGTGGGAGAAGTTATGTATATATCAAACTAACCAACTTCGTTAAGAATTCCATAATACAGCAGCATATGACGTATAATCCCCGATTTTATATGCTATTTGTATATTAACTTCTAGGCACGTACTGTTTGAGCCCTTTGTATTAAAAGGTCTCATTATTTCATGGGCTGACAAAGAATTATCACTACACACACACACACACACACACACACACATATATATATATATATGGAATGCAAGCATTTCGGTCCATAGAAATTAAAAAATTTGTACACCCTTAATTTTGTTGCAAATCACATTTAAAATGGTTTGTATATGACATTGGAACGCAAAATTAGATGAAATTCTGATGTGGAACTTGAGTTACCTACCTATTTTGGCATCAAGGTCAAAAGAGTGACTGATCTATGACATCAAAAAATACTGCAAAGTGGATTATATTTAAATTAGTTGACCTGATTTGCTCGCCTCCCTAAACCCATAAGAAAAAAACTAGGTTTAATATCTCTATACAGAAAGGATTTTGCATGAACAAACTCAACTAGGTTCATCTGTGAAGAAAACAAAATTGATAGAATAAAATAGATAATTTCGGCAATTTACCATTTAGAAGAAAGAAAAAAGGGGAAAAAATCATACCATTTGATTAATAAGCGTCTTCGTTAGCCTGAACATTGCAGTGAATGAAACAAAAACAAACTTACTAGTATGAGTGCAACATCTTAGTTAGTCTGAACATTATTACCTGAGGCAAAAGAAAGATAAAAGAATCCCAAACATAATACGGAATTTATGCTATAAAATTCAAGAAGCTGAAAACTTCTTGCTGATATCAATGATAAAATTAAAAACCCAGATAGATTTCGCCAAAAGATCCGCTTTTGATCCTTTTCCTAAGCATAAACTTGGTAGCGATACATCGCTCCATGTAATGGATTTCAAATCAGAAACTAAAAACCCTAATGTCTTGCTTAACAAAAACCCTAATAAACCGAAAAGGAGATTTCATGATAATGATCCATAAAATATACTCTTAATCTCATCAAGGTTTACTAGTTTTGGAACAACCAATACTCAGTTTCATCAACACGAATGATGCTCACAGTAGGGTGATAGTGTGTATAAATCATCCCAATATTCCAGATATAGCGATCAAGTTCAGATCTGAAGTGCCATTCATGCAACAAGAGTGGAAGGTTTACTTTAGAAGGCTCAGCATCTTTATATCTTGTATTCATCATATCCAGAAATTTTCAACATAAATAACACTAAGTACAGAAAAAAGGTAAAATAAAATCATAACTCATAGTTCAACATTCTAGTTGTGTATTGATTGCCATAACTCATACAATCATAATGCAGTGTCGTTTATAATAACAAACTAGTTTATACAGTGTATTTCCAAAAAAATTGATGCTTTAGTAGGCAAGATGTAGTCATATTCTTTTTTTGTGCATTTGAAATGCTAGATGTAAAATCCAACTCAGAATACACATAATAAATTCCTCTTTATAGAAAGAAATACTTCAATGATACAAACACTGTTATTTCAAATCATATTATTTCAGGGGTTAACTAGCAAATAAAAAAACAAGTCATATTTACATGTAATATTATAGTCTGTTTGTATTTAGTAGAAAATGAAATTATAGCTGACAAATTTATCAAATGTGTGCATATTCACCCATCACAATAAGGTGTAAACAAGCTTAGGTACCAGGATTATCGAGACTGCACATTGCATTAGCAGTAAAGAAAATGCTGCCTACCAAAAGCAGCAAGCATCGCCAGAACTGTTACCTCTGTTGCATTTGTACTTAATTGTCGGTTACCACCACTTGTTGGCTCACTGCAGCATCCCCATAGATCCACTTAGGCATCTTTCGTTCAATTCTATCTAATTTTGCCGTAGAACGACTCAGGAATCTCTCTATTATAAAAATATCCCTATTGGTAACATATTGAGAAAACTATTTTGTAATATTTTCTAAATATTACTATCAGCGAGTTTAAGTGCATATAGCAGTTCCAGTTTTCAAAAAATATCCATGTTTATATTTAGTCTTGTTTCTAAAAGAAAAAGTATTTTAAGTAAGCAAAATGTTATACAATTTATTCTTGTCTTGGTTTAGTAGCTGGATTCTTAAAATATAGTAGTTTTCATACAATTATAGGTACAACAATTCATTTATAATATTGGTTTTAAATATAAATATTAGTGTAATGAATTTTAATGAAACATGTGATTTTTCTTCCTTTTTCTTTGACAAAATGGAAAGAACATGAAACGGCAATGACCAGACCTTATACATATGGAATTTGCTTGGACGTATAAAGAATTTAGTGCCCTTTTGCTCATGGTATTTCATCTTTTGACATGTAAGCAGATGTATATACGTAGGAAAGCATATGTATGTGGGAAAAAAAATGCAAAAACTAGGAACAAGAGACAAGAACAACCTCTGATAGACTTAACAGCATTCCTAACTTTGCTTTTGCAGCCATCACAATCCATTTTCACCTTCAAAACAACAGTCTGAATCAATGAAGAAGAAAACAACAAAAAAACTTCATGGTAAAGCAAATAGACTAAAAATAAATGATAAGATGAAAATTTTCTTCGGAGAACTAAACCTGTAATGGCTTCGTTCTTCTGTTATGGAGTGAATTCTCTGTGTGCGTAAAACTACACATTTTTGAGAGTTGATCAAGTACTCCCATGTTGTAGTTTGAATAATGAAAAAAGGTGGATATAGAATGATGAATATAAACAATAATATGTTATATATATGGGCGTGATATGATATTTTCAGCACAGGGTTCCATTTTTACATAGATTTCAACCAAATATTTTTTATTAAAAAAACGAAATTTGAAGCTGAGCACAAGCCAGATATGAGGTATCCAATATGACAATAGCCTAAAAGAAAGTGACAAATTATTGCGGTGTTCAAAGTAGCATTGATATGTAATGATAAATGAATGAGCAAAAATAAACTATGACATACCTCATTGTCTTCGTCAGAGGCAAGGGAATCAGCTATAAAAAAAAATCACCAAGCATCAAAACAAACAAAATTGCAAAAGCAACGAACATTCATCAGTGGATATATCAAAGACAGATATGCATCCATTTTAATTTCTTGATTTTATGAATATGTACTGCTACAAAAACATTAATCAATATCGAAGTACAACATGACAAAAAAAGAAACAAAATTGTTAACCCATAAAATATTTTCTAGAGAATGATGAGCATGTTTAGGGTGATTTATGATTTTAGGCCGTTAGGCCCTTTGGGTCGTTCTCTAACTCGATGGGCTCTCAAGCTCACACAATTACCTTAGGTCGTTATGATGTCTTGGGTCGCCTAGATAATACGTGGTGTTCAGGAAGCTTTGATTCGTTTGAGCATCTTAAGTCGTTGAGGCGTCTCTGTTCTCCTAGTTGCTAGCCCGTAGGGCTCCAAGATCTCCAACTTGCTAAAAGTTTGAGCCCGCTTCATCAAAGCCCGGACTGCATCATCCTGGTTTAGCTCGTTCTAAGCATGTTTGGGTAGCCATGCTTTGTCCAAGCTCGCGCCGCCTTAACCTAGCCTGCTCCTCATCCTTTAGCTCACACCACCCTCAGCTAGAACGAGTTGAGTCATTCTGTACTCCCGTATCATGTATCACTTCGTATCAGGAAGTCTTGGGTCGCTCCGCCTCGTTTAGCACCCACTGCCTTGCTTCAGACCGTATAATGCTACTTCTAGCCCGCCTGCGGCCTAAAATGATAGCACAATATTTACATAATTGCCACTTGGTCTGAACTCCACCTATAAATACCCCCTTCATCCCTTCATTTGGGGGGGGGGGAGGGGGGTAATTTTTGGGCCACGAAGTGCTGCTGAAATTTCTCTACAACTATCTCAAGTAATTCTAAACACTTATTTCTCAAAAAATCAAGTGAAAATCCTCGGTGAATCTAAGTAAGGTTCATGAGTGTGAGAGTGTCAAATTTGTTGTAAGAGTGAAATTAATCTTGTAATCAACATACTGATAATGGAATCTCTTATGAGAATGGATGTAGATTCTCATTGGATCGAACCACTATAAAAACTCCGTGCTTTTACTTTTATGCTTTTTGTATGCTTGTGATTGTGGCCTCACTTTGTTCTTCCTTACCAATTTGGTGAAGTGTTCTGATACACCCTTGGTGTTGATTTAAATCTCTAGCTCAACATTTGGCGCCCACCGTGGGGTCGTGTTCGCATCTCCTACCTCCTCTCACAAAAGTTCTAAGTCTCATCTTTCCTCAAAATTATGGCCAAATCTAAGAAGACCACTAGCAAAACTGGGGTAGATGCCGATAATGTTGCTAATGAAGAAACACTGCTCACAAACTGCTTTGAAGTTAGTGAAAATTCAGAAAGCGGAGCCGGTGTGACCAGAAATGAATTAAAAGTCGCTATTGCTAACGTGAATAGTCGAATGGATGCCTCTACTAAAATGATGATGGAAAAACTTGACGCCATCCTTAATGCTCGATTGAATCCATCTCCTCCGGAAAAGCATATAGATTTCAAAGGGAATGACAAATCGCCCACTTCCGATCGTAACCGCAACAATAACGTGGAAGACGGTTATGATGGGGCAAGTGATAGGGATGAAGCTAATATCGAAGAATTGACATCAAAAGCAAAGAATCATTCCGAAGTGAGTGCTCAAAAGGTCACTAACCCTGTCACGGGGGCACCCCCTCGACGAGAAGGCCAAACACCTAGGCTCTCTAATCGAGACCGTATTCCTAGGCGAACGTTGGGTAAAGAGCTCAGCTGCACAGAGAGTCATAGCATCAAAGAGTATATCTCGGATATGATAGAACAAGCTTTGAAAAAGAACCAAGCTAGCAAAGACAATGAAAGGAAATGGAATTCAATCCACCAACTCTCCCTCCATATAACGGCCTTGTTGACCCGAACTACTTTTTGTTCAAATACGAGTGGCATATGAGTGCAATCAAAGCAACAGATGAGATGAGACGCACGTATTTCCTTCTCTATTTGGAAGGAGCTGCATCACTCTGGTTCACGAAGCTGCCTCCCAAATCTATCGATCGGTTCTTCGATCTGACAAAAAAGTTCAAAGAGAAATTCCGCTTGTATGCTACTAAAGCCAAGGACGCTATAACACTCTCGGCTATGAAACAGAAGTCATGAGAAACTGTCAAAGCTTTCCTTAATCAGTTTAATATTGCCCTATCTGAAGTAAGGGACCCGGAGCCAGGCATAGTCCTCATGGCTCTACTCGATGCTATAGATAAAACAAGCGAATTCAGAATATGGATAAAGATGAAAGAACTGACTACGCTCGACAATTTCTATAAAAAAGCAGAGGAGTATTTGAGGATAGACGAAAATCCTGTGCCCCTCTAGATCATTGACGGTAACCCACTTCTTGAGGCTCCTAAAAGTGCAGCTATGCAGTCCAACCAAAAGAGCATTCTGGGCCAGAAGCGAATCAGTGGTGGGAACGACAACAAGGCCAATAAAAAGTCTCGCCTTTTCATTTCGTCAGAACTAACACCTTTGAATGACATTCCTGAAAACATCTATCTTGCAACCAAGAATTCTGAAGAGTATGCAAAGCCAAACCCAATGAGGATAAGCAACAAGGCAGCAAACACGGGAAAGTTCTGGAGATTTCACAACCAACTTGGTCACAATATTAACGAGTGCCGACACCTGAAGAACCTCATTGAGGAATTGACCAGGAAAAACAGATTGCATCAATATATAAAGAATCCGCAAGCTTTGAGTCCTTCTGCAATTCCTCAGGGGCAGGGAGAATTGAATGATCAGTCTGGTCCAAGCAACGTAGCTTCTGTTCAAGCCAATCCAAGGCTGATTATCAACTAATAGCTATTTAGGGTGTTCCAACCTGAGTGGCTCGAATAAGCAATCAACATTGCTATATTTTCACTTTATGCTCTACTCCTTGCTTTAGCTCATGCTTTGCTTCGCATTTTACCTTCTGTTATATTCAAAACTTATTGTAAACATTCTGTAATAATCTGTAGTTGATACATTGAACGTCAGCTTTACGACTAAGAGCATATATGTTTGAATAAGTTTCTCGCTTGCGAAGCCATATCTCGAATCGAAACTTCTTAAAAGATGATTTCGTATTGCATGCTAGCTACTGAGCGCTTGCTCCTATATCATCGCGACCCCGACAACGCTAGTTCAAGGGCTGAATGCTACGAATTCCAACATGCGCAAATGCGAAAAAATAGGGAAAATGCTACCTTAAAAAGTGAACGGGAAAGTCGCAAAGATTCAAACAGTGAGCAAGCACCACGACAACCAGACGGGAGAGATGAAACTTTTATCACTGGGGCACCCCCCTAAGTGAGAGGTTCAGAGCTTCAGTTCCTAAGCCAGAATGGCTTGCTAAGTCAAGCATGTGGTAAAGGGACTGATGGCCGCCCCGCAAAGCTATAAAACAGCCAATAAAAATCCGCTTGCGTAGCATCTGAAATCTCGGATGTGAAGAGTGTCGAACCATTTGCATGGCATCTGAAAAGTCAGATGTGAAGAATGAAAAACCATTCACGTAGCGTCTGAAAAGTCAGATGTGAAGAATGAAAAATCCATTCGCGTAGCATTTAAAAACACTACAAGAAAAACAGCAAATAGCAGTGGCAGAATCCACTTCTAATCCGTCGCTAAACAGGCATTAGCGACGGATTTCCTACATAACGGTTTGTCGGTAAAAACCTTGACAGTATTTGTGTCAGATTTTGCGACGGATTTTAACATGAGTTTTCCGACATTTTTCCGTCATTTTACTAATTTTATAATAAAAATAAAATTTTATTTATTAATTTAATTTTAATTTATATATCGAGTATTTACGGATGGATAATTAATTTATAATAAATATTATTTATAAAAGACGTTGGTAAATCCTTACTACTTACCAAGGAATTAGCAACGAAAAATAAATTAAGGTAAACTTAACCTCCTTTTTTTTTGGCAATCTGCTGCTGTTCTCCTCCTGATATATATATATATATATATATATATGTCTATATATATATCGTCACACACATAATTTGTGTTTCATTCAATACACAATCCTAATGTACATACAACACAATTAATATGAACACACACATCTCATAATCAATGTATTATATTAATCACTTATCTCATATTCAACATTCAACATTACATTTTTTTTCAAATAAAATATTTTCTAATCTTATTCTACTGTCGTTAATTTACATATGTTATTACAAGAAAATCAACATCATCAATTCATCAAAACAAATCTACTACTTAACTATTCACAACCTTCCTTCACCTCAAACTCATTCCTTGCAATCCCTGCCATTTCTTTTCGACCATCCACGGATATACTTCACTTTTTTTAAGAGACATACTTCACTCAACGTAAATTATCATTTGCCATTTCTTTAAGAGATTGTTCCAAATCATCCAGTTTTTGCACCTTAGATATAATTAATATAATTAATAAGAACCCAACCTGCAAATTCATACAATTAATAAGATATATTTTCAAAAAACTACTTTGATTAGAGGAAATAATAAGAAGCTTAGTAAATGGCATAATGAGATGACCAGTACTATATATAATACTTACCAAAAATAAAATATAACAAACAAAGCCAACATCCACAATGCAGCACAGGTCCATTGCTTGATTTAAAGCTAGATATAACCACGTAACTTTGACACGATACACAAAACTAGGACCACTATGACCTGAACTGAGGCGTCACAAACCACGTATTACATCCATGGAGGGCTGAGGATGATTAAAAAGGAAGCAATATCTACAGACAAAATCCCATTATCATCGAAGCTAAGAGCTTTCGCTGTGATAATGCAAAGCTACAGATAAACACGATAAGATGACTACCCTCAAGACCCTGCACAAGCAAGACCAAACCCCAAATAAAACACATACACAAGCTCCATAAACAATAAACAACCGAAAACAAAACTAGTTGATACCCCAACTGCAGCAACACCCAAAAGTCATTCATCAATACTCCAACAGCAAACCAACGAAAGGCAAAGACCAAAAATAGATCCATGCTGGAGAATTACTGGATGGAACACTCTTATTTGAACGGATCTGAATAATTTCTACGAGAATTGGTGGTTTACTTATTTTCAACAGACAAGGAGAAAGGAGAAGAAAGAAAAGAGGAGAAGAGAAGTGATTGCTAATTTCAGGTCGACAGGAAGGACTGATGATTGGAAATAAAGCAAGAGGAAACAGATTTTAGTTTAGACCTGGGGAATTGGAAGGATGGATGAACAGGCGGCTTCGGGGAGGGTCAGCATGGGCTCGGCGCTGGCGTTGGAAGGAGCCGGGGTCAGTCGGAGGTGGCTGGTTCACGCTGGTGGAGGCGTGGCATACTGACAAGGAGATGCGGCTTGGGATCGGATGGGAAGGCGAGGGGCAGGTTGGTGGAGGCAGGGTTCGGTGGAGCTTGGAATTGGGGAACGTGGGGAATTCCATGGTGAGGAATCTGCTGTTGCTTTTTTTAATTCATGGAATGAAGAAATTGGGGAATAGGAATGAGCAGACCCGCAGGGTAATAAAAATAATAATGGTTTGTTCATGGAGGGGAACAAATTAAGTTGGAGCCAAAATTTTGTGGAAGGAAGCGGCAAAACTTCTACTTTTGCAGTAAAATTTGAATTTGAACCTGGTTTTCAATTTGGTGGAAAAAATGTCAGCTAAAAGCTAAAATTATGCTACTATAGATTGAAAGAGTGTTTGTTTAAAGCCAAAATTCATTAATTATATACCAAGTAACCACCAAATATCTTTAACGAAATTGTTTCTAATGGAGGTATTTTTTTTCCTAATCAATGAAATGAGTCATGCCAATTTAAAGGCATTCAATTAAATATTTTAGAAACTTACCTTTAATTCATTAATTATATACCAAGTAACCACCAAATATCATTAATTATCTTGTATGGCAAAAAATGGAAAGGGTTTCAGGTGTCCTTTTATTTTCAGCTATTTTACTTTTTTCTTATTTCTAATCGATAATTAATGTTAGTCTTCCAACTTTGGAAATTTGAATTTGGATGGATTCTATAATTAGTATTTTCCTTTCTTAATAAATCTACTATTTTTCCACTTCATTGTATTAGAAGAATAAATCACATGTGTTCACCAACTGAAATTTGGCGGTTTCCATCTATTATATAATCAACGAAAATTTTATTCTTTTGAAGTTTGGGAACAAATTCTAAACATAATTTTCTAAATTATTACGTTCCTTTATTTGTAGATTGATTTTTGATACACTTGTATTTGTGCCATGTATATGTGCCTAAGACGACTCATATGTGTGTATATATATATATATATATATATATATATATATGATGTATGATCGCCTAAGTTCCGTTTGTTTAACATTAATTAACATTAACGTTAAAACTGGTCATAAATGCACATAAAGAAAGAAAATACAAGGAACTGATATACAAGGCTTGTCATGATTATTCAATGGATATTGTAATTAATGCATCATACAAAGGAGGACAAAATGGGTATTATAAAAAAGCTTCAGACGGACGGAAGTTTTCAAAGACTCACTAGAATTAAGAAAAACCGACAAAGTCAGTTTGATTAAGAAAAACCGACAAAGTCGGTTTGATAAAAATAATATTGATTATAGATAATAATTACTAATTATAAATTATTTCTCAATAATCATTAATTATTATAAACTTCAATAATGTCTATATAAGTTGACATTTATAATTATTATTTATAAATTACTATTTATAAATTACTATTTATAAATTTATGAGTTTTCTTACATTTGAAGGTTATATTTAGTTTAAATTTATCTGAAGTTTTATTTTTTTGGTTTTATGAAATTTTCAAAATTTGGTTTTTAAATTTTATGAATTTTCAAATTTTAATTTAGCAAATTTTAGAATTTCAAAAATAATAAAATATAATTAACAAATATAATTAACATGTAATAAATAAAAATTGGAATTAACAAGAGAAAATTAGCTACTAATTATTACTTATTTACAATTAATTATTAATTTTAGTTATAATTGTGAGTTCTGGAATTTATGTGAAATTTACTTATTAATTACTAAGTAAAATCACAAATGTAAAATATAAACAATAAATATAAAATATATTTTATTGATTTCTTAAAAGCAAATATGTATTAATAATTTCTTGATATTAATTTAATTAATCGTATTAAAGACTATTAAATAATCATTGATTATCAAAACAAATTTAATAAACATCGAAAAACAATGTATTTTGTTAATTACTATTACCTCTTATTTATATTATATGGTAATTAATAATTAATCAACATTAATTTTCAAAAAAAATTAATCAGCATTAACTATTGAATTATATTTACTTCTAATAGTTATTATGAATTATTAATTAATAATGTATTATTAACATTAATTATTTAAAATTTAAATTTACTAATTAACTACTAAGTAATAACACAAATTTAAAACATTTTATAAATAATAAATATAAAAGTTCATTTCAAATCTCTTGGAAAACTGCAGGAAAATAGCTTCAAAATTATGTTGACGGTAATCCAACTCTATTAGCAACGGAATTTAGCGTTAAATATTTTATGACGGTAAAGTGCTGCAATTTCCATTGATTTAGCGGCAGAATTAGTATTCGGCGGTAATAATTTATAATAAGGTGACATATAAAATCCAAAATATTTTCTCTTACAAAGCCCACGAAAATCCGTCGCTAATTAGCGACGAAATTTTCCGCTGCTAAAAATCTGTCACTATTCTCTGTTTTTCTTGTAGTGAAAGTCAGATGTGAAGAATGAAAAATCCATTCGCGTAGCATTTGAAAAGTCAAATGTGAAGAATGAAAAATCCATTCGCGTAGCATCTAAAAAGTCCGATGTGAAGAATGAAAAATCCATTCGCGTAGCATATGAAAAGTCAGATGTGAAGAATGAAAAATCCATTCGCATAGCATTTGAAAAGTCAGATGTGAAGAATGAAAAATCCACTTGCGTAGCATCTGAAAACTCAGATGTGAAGAGTATCGAACCATTCGCGTAGCATCTGAAAAGTTAGATGTGAAGAATGAAAAAACCATTTGCGTAGCATCTGAAAAGTCAGATGTGAAGAATGAAAAATCCACTTGCGTAGCATCTGAAATCTCGGATGTGAAGAGTGTCAAACCATTCGCGTAGCATCTGAAAAGTTAGATGTGAAGAGTGAAAAAACCCTTTGCGTAGCATCTGAAAAGTCAGATGTGAAGAATGAAAAATCCATTCGAATAGCATCTGAAAAGTTAGATGTGCAGAATGAAAAATCCATTCGCGTAGCATCTGAAAAGTCAGATGTGAAGAATGAAAAATCCATTCGCGTAGTATCTGAAAAGTCAGATGTAAAGAATGAAAAATCCACTTGCGTAGCATCTGAAATCTCAGATGTGAAGAGTGTCGAACCATTCGCGTAGCATCTGAAAAGTTAGATGTGAAGAATGAAAAAACCATTCGCATAGCATCTGAAAAGTCAGATGTGAAGAATTAAAAATCCACTTGCGTAGCATCTGAAATCTCGGATGTGAAGAGTGTCGAACCATTTGCGTAGCATCTGAAAAGTCAGATGTGAAGAACGAAAAAACCATTCGCGTAACACCTGATAAAAGTAAGATGTGAAGAATGAAAAAACCATACGCGTAGCATCTAAAAAGTCAGATGCGAAGAATGAAAAATCCATTCGCTTAGCATCTAAAAAGTCAGATGTGAAGAATGAAAAATCCATTCACATAGCATCTGAAAAGTCAGATGTAAAGAATGAAAAAATCTACTTGCATAACATCTGGAATCACAAATGCGCAAAGTGCCTAACACGCTCATAAGAGTCATTAAAGTGATAGCGTTCGGGATCTACAGTCAACCTAAGTTCACTGAACGATTTTAAGCGTTAACACAAACTCGAATTAGAATACTATGACTATGCAAACAAAATTTGATGAGTTTTAAACCGTCAAATAAGATGGTCCTAGGCTACCATTTTATTCAACGCAAGTTGAAGTTCGTTATAGTTCATTTCTAACTAACCCATTATCAACATGGACAATTTATAATGAGTATAAGTCCGAAATTATGCAGAAGTTTATCTTAGTTGCAAAACAGGTAGCATGTGACGTACGAGTTCAAAACCAAAAGATTACCACAGCAGATATTTTTTCAACATTAGCATAAAAAATTAAAGTATGGTAGACAAAATGCAACTCCATCACCACATCGCAAATCCAACACAAAGACATACACAGAGACATCAAACGCAAAATATCACAAGAGTGTTAAGGAGGATCGGCACTCGCATATACAACCGGTCTATAGCATAAGCACATAAAAGATAAATAGCAAAAGTCAAACAAGAAAGCTTCTTCTTTTCATCAATCAATCATTCCTCACCTCGAGAAGGAGGAGTACCAGTCGTTTCAGCCTTGCTCCTAGGACTTGATAGTTCAGCAATGATCTCATCCTGAGACTTAAAAGCCTAAAAGAACAACTTCGTCTTTCTCCAAGGTGGTGATGAGCTCAATATTCTCCCTGTTCAGCCTCTGAAGCTCGCAAGAAAACGTGTTAAAGCACCTAATTTGTTGACTAATTTCCTCAAGGTGTTTTTCCATCTAAGTCCTAATAGCGTCAAGTTGCATCAACGAGTGTTTCTTTAAGAATATCCAAACCTCCGGGGACAGTTCGCTTGTCATACGGATATATATCCAAGTCAAATTGATTGAAGTTGACTCCTTGAAGCCACCAGCCTTCGAAGCGGTCAGCAAGCTCAGAGGTATGCGACTTAGAAGCATATCCAGGCCTATCTATGATAGCTTTTAGCTCAGCTGAAGTGGGAGTAACAGAGATAGTTTCAATTTCTAACATCGGAGGTTTTCCCGACCTACGGTGCTTGCGAGTTATGTCCTCGCTCGAGGTTCCTTCAGTTCTTTTATACATCCTGTGCGAATAGCAGTGTTAAGAAGTGAATGGCAAACCAGGAAACCTTATGTCACTGTAACAATCTGATTTCTCATGAATTCTTTCTACTTCAAGGTTTTTGGTTTGTAAATGACCTAAGGCATCAAGGGTTAACGACCTAGGACTTCAACGGTTTAGCGATCCAAAGATGAGGACTGAAATGACGACCTAAAGACTTGAATCATCATAACGACCTGGAGTAGGGTCGCAATCTAAAATCTAAAAGTGGTTGCGGTGACCTGATTCAACACGAGCCATTACAAAAAAACGACCTGAGGTGTACATCCAACGGGGGCACTTCAATTTCAAAAAGGATGGCAGGGCATGATTAATGGAATTGAGCAAGATTATTACCCTAGTAACACTTAGCAGTTAAAGCCGCAACCAAGCGGTGAGAATTTATGCATGAAAGTTAAGCTGAATCCATCATAAGCAGGCAAGCTCAAGATCGTTACATGCGTCAACATTGTCATCAAACAAATGATTGAAATCGTACCAAATAATGACCCCACAAAGTCGAAAAATATCAAATTCAACTTAAAACGCACATGTATACACAGTAAGTAAAAGCTTTGAATTGCACCTGATTCTTGGTGGTGAGAAGCTTCGAATTTGATTATTAGACGGAGGGATTATTTGGACTTCAATTGCTTTGATGATGATGTGGATCAGTGGATTTAGTTGATAATGGTTGCCATTAATGAGATTTTCTAGCTTGAGTGAGGGTTTTGAGTGAGTGAGGGTTTTGAGTGAGTGATGACTTAAAGAGAAGTTGTAGGGCAGGTTAAACAAATAAGTCGAGTTTGCAGTCCAATCCCAAGGAGAATACCAATGTACTCTTATCAGAACGCGACCCAGAAGCCGCAACGACTTAAGACCATGTCACGACCTAAGAAGCAGGATGACTTAGGGATAAAATACTTCAGGGACTCAGGAAGTCTGAAGGTCTAGACGACTTGAAATTTTAAATTACATGCCAATATCACCTAGTTCGAAGCCCGTATTATTTTCAATAAATACGAACTTCGAGGGGAAAACGTTAACCCAGAAAATATTTTCCAAAGAATGATGAGCATGTTTAGGATGATTTATGATTTTAGGTCATTAGGCCCTTTGGGTCATTCTCAAACTCGATGGGCTCTCAAGCTCACACAAATGCCCTAGGTCGTTATGGTGTCTTGGTTCGCCTATATAATATGTGGTGTTCAGGAAGCTTTGGTTCGTTTGAGCATCTTAAGTCGTTGGGGCATCTTGGTTCTCCCAGTTGCAAGCCCGCAGGGTTCCTATATCGCCAGCTTGCTAAAAGTTTTAGCCCGCTTCATCATAGCCCGGAATGCATCATCCTGGTTTGACTCGTTCTAAGCGTGTTTGGGTTGCCACGCTTTGTCCAAGCTCACGTCGCCTTAACCTAACCTGCTCCGCATCCTTTAGCTCGCACCACCCTCAGCCAGAACGAGTTGAGTCGTCCCGTATTGTCGTAGCTCGTATCACTTCGTATCAGGAGGTCTTGGGTCGCTCCGCCTCGTTTGGCATGCCCCGCCTTGCTTTAGACCATATAATGCTCCTTCTAGCCCGCCTACGACCTAACACGGGTGCACAGTATTTAAGAAATTGCAACCTAGTCTGAACTCCACTATAAATATCCCCCTCATCCCTTCATTTGAGGGGGGAGGGGAATTCTTGGGCCTCGAAGTGCTGCTGAAATTTCTCTACAACTATCTCAAGCAATTCTAAACACTTATTTCTCAAAAATCTAGTGAAGATCCTCGGTGAATCTAAGTAAGATTCATGAGTGTGAGAGTGTCAAATTTGTTGTAAGAGTGTAATTAATCTTTAGTCAACATATTGATAATGGAATCTCTTATGAGAGTGGATGTAGATCCTCATTGGATCGAACCACTATAAAACTCCGTGCTCTTAATTTTATGATTTTTGTATGTTTGTGATTGCGGCCTCACTTTGTTCTTCCTTACCAATTTGGTGAAATGTTTTGATACACCCCTCGTGTTGAGTTAAATCTCTAGCTCAACAAAAATATCCTAGGGAAGAATGTCTGAATATTTAGCAATTTTGTATAGCTTAAATTGATATAAGTTTTTATTTATAACCCATAAGAAATGAATGTTAATGGTAATGTTTATATAAAATCATCTATCCATTCATAGGGGATAACAATATCATACAAATTTGTACGTAAATGGAGCATTTAAATAATGTTAGGCGTTCTGACTAAGCATTCTGGTTAAGCATTTTCTGATTGCATACAATTATGGTAATGAGAACAAATAAATAACAGGTGGTATCAATAAACATGCATTGTTGCTATGGATAAAAAATATTTTAGGCAAACATACAGAATGAGATGCCATTATTGTTATGAAAGTATAGAAGTCAGGGTTAATGTATAGATGGCAACATAATATCTAAAACATATAAAATGGTGTGAATTTGGTGAAAACTTGTTGATTTCATAATAGCTTGGTGATTTCATAGTAGCTTTAGAAAGAGAGGTTCACTCAGGTTGTTCAGTTTCCATGTGTGTGAGTCTTATAGATCTCATACCTACCAAAATGAGTTTGACTCAAAAACATATCAACGTGGAACCACATTGTGTTTTATGCAATCAACAAAATGACAGACTATTATTTTCTCATGTGAGTTCAATAGTAAAATATAAGAATGGTGCCTAATGAATTGAGTGACTTGGAGAAACAAATGTTCAATATCACATTAAGGTTCTCAACCAAAAACAAAAGCAGAAGCATAGCTTTTATTGTGATATCTACATCTGTGTGGATCATGTTGAGTGAAATAAATGACCATTTTTTCCTCTAAAAATGCTATTGATTCTCAATTAATTAAGGTATTTGCAGAAATTGTAGAAATTAAAGCCGACAGTACTAAACACAAGGTTTTCGTGGACTTCATCGATGAAGCAATCAGTAAAGAATGTGTCTATTATTTTTCTAAACATACTAGATGGATGTTTGTAGCTGCCATTTTGTGTCATGCAAATTGTCAATTACTGCCTTCTCTTTATCATTGCCAAGGTAATTCCTATTTTACTTTGACAGTTTGCATACATGAATTATAGGAAGCTAACAGAAAAATCAAGACTAAATAAAACTACGCGAGTGGAATTTTAAGTGGGGTTCTTCGATTGGTCTTAAAATATAGATTTGGGTTAGCTGTAGTAACTATAATAAAGCAACATCTCTAACTAATTATCAGAATTTAGTCGGAGGAAAATTTATGCGATGCTTGGTGTATATTGTTTTTCGTGTTTTGGGTTTTCACCATTAATTACAAAAATATACAAAGAGTTAAGAGACAACAGAGGAAATGAAAAAATGATTGGGAGAACGACGGAGCAGACAAAAATTGAATCTGTTTAAACAATAATTTCAGATAATCAACACAAAAATAATTAAAAAAATTGAAACTAATTGAAAAGTTAGAAAAGTTCAGTATGGTGCTTTCATAGTAGCTTGGTGGGTTGTGCCTTTTCAATTAGCCACTACGAAACTAACTGAAAAATTGAAGTTAAAAACAGCTAAACTTTTTTTATCGAACACATTTTCTTATTTATATGATAGTTTACAACAATATTATGAAAGCCAGGGTAATAACATATGCTCCATCGGATCCAAACAAAAGTCTATCAGTTTAATAATGATTTTTTTTGCATAAGTAAGATATTTTGTATGACCTTACAAACACATTGGTATATGTTATTACATTTTCAATTAAAATTTTCATGACAAGTCTAATGTGATGAACCAGTGTCCAAAAACATTCCGCGTATTAGTCTCTTAACAGTTCTTTTGGTGGCGACTAGATTGACAAAATGATTATTATGCAATTGATTTAATGTATTAGTGAAAAGCCATTAGAAATTAATTAAAAAAATAGCAATCAATTCGTGAATTATATAGTAGGGGATATGCTGGTGGCCAACGTTAAAAAATTTGTTTATGCCCATTTGCACTAGTTAAACATAGGATGCATATTCAAGTCAATGCAAAAAAGGATGAGTTAGATAAAGTTATTTTCAATTTTCATCTTTTTTTAATCTGAATAACACAGAAATTGTCTTGTTCACTGGTTAGTTTTTCATATGAATTTAACACTGAAGTAGAAGGGGAAACAACTTTCAGAAAGGTGCTAGCTCCATTTGTGGAGTATACCAATATGAATTTTTACCCTTCAAAACAAATGGAATTATGGATTACCTGCCAGCCTTGTCCCTTTCGGTGCCTGAATTTCGGGATTTCCCTCCCCCATCAATTAGCATACGTGTGCTTATGGACGTTTTCCCCTTTCCCATGTGCACATGATCCATTAAACAATTGCATGCTGGAAGAACCTAAAGGAGAAACGTCTTGTCTTTTCGGATATAATTCCACAAACTTGAACGATAGTCATCGACGGCTGCTAATAATTTTTCCAACGACTCCGCCTATTATTAATACCAATTTATCGTACAATAATTTTAGTTATAGAACAGAATTAAACTCAAATATCAGCTTTGCCAAATTTAGCTGCTTTTACAAACAATGGTAGATTGAAGAACGAAAAAAGAATTTAACTCACTTGTGCCTATGAATTTGCAAATACCGGTTTCTTAGAGTAGACCTTTCATCGCTAGACTAGAGTTGAGGCGATAATTGGAATTATGCAATTACGGAAGATGGTTTAAATCAAGTGAATCCTAATTTTTAAGGATATGAAAGTCGAAAATTGTCCAAGCAGATCTGGTGAGAAATAAAAAAATAGCGTGGAACTAAGGGCGAAAATAAGATGCAACGTCGATACGGCTCAAACCCATATTAAATTTACTGATCCAAAACTTTAGTCACCAACAGTTAGATTTTAGTGGTTGAGAGAGGTTCAGATTGGTTGAGCTGTAGAAAATGAAATTTAATATGGCTATGAGATGTATCAAATTTGATACGATTTAAAGCCTTATCAAATCTCCATATCCTGGTGTGTCAAATTCGTTGTTTTGGTGTAGTGAGAGGACTCTCGTAAATGCAAACTAGATGATGATCGCAAACTGAGTCTCCGGCTAAGGAAAATAATGTTGAAATTACTAACAAATTGAAGCCTAAAAATGAGACACGGTTTAAGAAGAATAATTATTCCAAGAACAAAAAGAAGGGTGTCTGTTACTATTATAACAAACTCGGCCACTATCCCTGAGACTGTCGTCTTCGGAAGAAACAACAAAAAGCGAATGTGGTCGAAGAAAAACTTGTGGCTGTTGTACAAGAGGCGAACTCTATTAGTGGCTCGATACCGAAGCAACCATTCATGTTTGCAAAGTCCGTAGTCTGTTTAAGACTTACGAAGAGAATAATGGAGAATCCAACGAACTTACTAGCGCAAACAAAGTTGCAAGCAAAGTTATAGGAAAAGGCACAATTGAACTTACATTCACCTCTGGGAAAGTTCTTACATTAGTCAATGTATTTTATGTGCTTGATGTGTGTAAGAATTTGGTTTCTGGATACCTTTTTAACAAAGGAGGATTCAAGATGGTGTATGAGTCTGATAGGTTAGTGTTGTCCAAGAACAGCAAATTTATTGGACAGCGATATTCTTGTAACGACATGATTAAGTTGAGTCTAATGAAGAAATCTTCTGCTTATATTGTTGATTCTGTTAATTTACGACATGGTAGATTAGGACATGTTAATTCTAAGTCTCTTAGAAATATGCATAAATTAGGATTAATTTCTGGTTGTGATTTCGATTCCGTCTCTAAATGTGAAATTTGTGTTCAAGCAAAAATACACCGGAAATTCTTTAAATCTATAGAAAGGAAAACTGGTTTGCTTGATCTGGTATATAGTGATGTAGGTGACTTGAAAAGTCATATCACCTAAACCAATACTATATTACATTTATTGATGATTATACTTGATATGCATATGTGTATCTAATGAAATCGAAAGATGAGGCTTTTGATAAATTCAAAATTTACAAAGCAGAAGTCGAAACAAAATTAGGAGTTAAAATTAAAGTGTTACATTCAGATCGTGGTGGTCAATAGTTTTCAAATGAATTTACTTTGTTCTATAAACAAAATGGTATAATTCACCAGTGTACCGCCCCATATGCACAACAACAAAATGGTGTTGCTGAAAGGAAAAATAGAACTTTAGTAGAAATGGTTAACGCCATGCTCATAAGTTCTACCTTATAACCTATGGGGTGATGCTATGTTATCTGCATGTTACATTTTAAATAGAGTACCACTTAAAAAGAATAATATTTCCCGCTACGAATTATGGTTTAATAGAAAACCTAACCTTACTAGACTTAAAGTTTGGGGTTGCTTAGCATATGTTAGAAAACCTGACCCCAAACGACCCAAGTTAGGTAATAGGGCATTTAAGTATGTTTTCATAGGATATTCTCTTAATAGTATAACTTATAGGTTCCTTATTCTTGATACCTTAGAAGTTATAGAATCTGTAGATGAAGAATTCTTTGAAAATCAAACTATTGGGAATCCATTGATATCACCTAGTTCAGAACCTACTGAGACTAATGATATCAATGATGATGAATATGCTCCTGCTCAAAACAACAAGGAAGTGTCAGTACCATATAATAGTACTGAACACAAAAGAAGTAAAAGAGCGAGAATAGAGAAGGACAATGGTCCAGACTTCATAACATATCTCATAGAAGGCAATAAGGACGAAGTCCTTAATGTGACAAGATATGTAGTGAATGTCAATGAAGATCCCAAAACTTATTCTTAGGCTATGAATCCTAGAGATTCTAATTTCTGGAAAGAAGCTATCAATGATGAAATGAATTCCATAATGTTAAATCAGAATTGGGTTTTATCTGATTTACCTCCTGGTGCTAAACCTATAGGATGTAAATGGATATTCAAGAAAAAGTTGAATGCACATAGATCCATTGATAAGTTTAAAGCCAGATTAGTTGCTAAGGGATATAAGCAAAGACAAGGTGTAGATTATTTTGATATATATGCTCCAGTTGCTCGCACCATACGCTATTTAATAGCACTTGCATCAATTCATGATTTGGTCATACATCAAATGGATGTAAAGACAGCTTTTCTAAATGGAGATTTAGATATATATGGAACAACCAGAAGGTTTCATAACCTCGGGCCAATAAAAGAAAGTTTGTAAATTATTCAAATCTCTTTATGGCTTGAAGCAAGCTCCCATGCAATGGAATGAGAAGTTTGACAAAGTTGCACTATCATTTGGGTTCACTGTAAATGATGTAGATAAAGGTATTTATAGCAAATCGGATAACAACGGTTATGTTATAATATGTTTATACGTTGATGACATGCTAATATTTAGTTACAATATATCGCGTGTGAATGAAACTAAGAAGTTTCTATCTTCTAAATTTGATATTAAAGATCTTGGAAAGGCTGATGTAATTTTAGGAATTAAAATCATTAGGAAAGCGGGGGAGTTTTTACTGACCCAATCTCGTTACACTGAGAAGTTCCTAAAGAAGTATGGCCATTATGATGATAAACCAACACCAACTCCTTTAGATCCAAGTAAAAATTTGAAAAGAACACTGGATGTACCATTTCTCAACTTGAGCATTCTAGTGTTATTGGGAGTCTTAAATATGCTATGCATTGCACTAGACCCGATATCGCACATGCTATAAGTGTTTTGTATCGATTTACGAGTAACCCAGGTTTCGAACACTGGAAAGCGATTAGCAAAGTTTTATCTTATTTGAAAGGAACCATTAACTATGGTTTATCTTATAAAGGATATTCTGCTGTAATAGAAGGATATAGTGATGCAACTTGGAACAATGTAGAATTCAAATCCAAGTCTACGACTGTATGGATATTTACATTAGGAGGCGTTGCTGTGTCTTGGGCTTCCAAGAAGCAGACCTGTATATCTGATTCAACTATGTTGTCAAAATTAATTGCATTAGCAGATGCATGTAAGGAAGCGGAATGACTTAGAAATTTGTTAATGGAAATCCCAATATGGAAGAATCCATCTCCAGCAGTCTTGATTAACTGTGATAATCAAGCAACGATATACAATGTCTCAAATAAGACATATAATGGTAAGTTTAGACATGTGAGTCCAAGAAATCAGATGGTAAGACAGTTACTCAAAAGTGGAGTTACAACTGTTGACTACATAGAAACGAAGAGAAACTTGGTTGACCCACTTACTAAAGGTCTTCCAAAGGCTATGGTTTCTATAAAGTCAAAGGAAATGGGACTAAGGTCTGTGAATGAAGATTGATCATCCTTAACAGAAACCTAACTTGTGTCTTGAAAAGGATATATAGACAAAGTTCAGTGGGTACCAACAAGTTAAGAGAATAATTATGGAACACTAAATCAGTTATCCCATAATATCTAGTGTTGGATTCTGCATGAACAAAGGATGGATAAATATCCTTAATAAGTCTAGAAACCCTAAAAGGTGTATCGCACAAACACCTTAAGAGAGTTACCTATATGAATATGGAAATCAGGTCATTTTCTAGGAAAGTAAGACCGCTTTCTAAAGTAGACTCATGAACCAGGAATAAAGCATATGGCCACCAACATGTTGAGCAATATAGAACAGTCGTACTAAGGAAATCAATATGTGTGATTGTTCCGATTTCATCATTAAGGGATACTTGGTTCAGGATTCGTTCACCATAGAATCTCGATAGAGCTTTGAACAGTTTACACTAAGTAAAGTTTTAAATCCAAAAGTTACAATTTAATTATGTGTTGTTCCCACGATGATGCAAAACTTGATCTTAGAACTACATTGGCTTGATCCCGCTTGGGTATGAAAGAAGTCACTTTAGTGATTTAGCCGTCCATTTTATTTATTTCTTTATTTTGAAAATTGAGGGAGATTTTTGTAAAATTTTCAAATCAATGTTATGGGGTATGGGGTTTATCTTTGAAGGGAAGTAAGAAAGAAGGAAGAAGGAAGGGGTAAACGGTTTTGTCCCACATTATGGAATATATGTGTGTATGCTACATACTTAAGTAGCCGTCTCAAGAGGATGTTGGGGCCTTGGGGCACCCAAATGTTTACTTTGTTGTGAGGAGGGAGACCATGCATGTAGACCACATACGCACGCGCCGTCCGACCAGGCCGGGTACGGGTTCGATTTCGGGTCGAATAAGAATATTTTTGGACCAAAATTTTAAACTATAACGAGCCGAAGACAGCTTGTTAAGAACTCAGACCTGTACTACATTTAAATGGAGGCGGACAATGCTGCAAAACGTTGCAAATGGAAAATGGCGGGCCGAATTCGAATTAGAAACACATTGAAGCATCACAATTCTAAATGGATACATCTGTTCGAATTCGAATAGAAATGACTATTGCAAATAACAGTTGCAACGTTTGGTGAAGGGACGCATCTTTCCATCGCTATAAATAGTCGTGCCCAGAAGCCGTTTAAATCACTTCTGAGAGTAATTCTTCTTCTTCCTCGATTCTACAACGCTCTCCCATTACTAACACTTGAGATGTGTTGCGAATTTCTGAATTTGCAACGCTTGAAAGGTGTTGCAGAATTGTCTATCTTCTTCCTCTTCTTTCTCTATTTGTCTTACATCATCAGATTATAAATTCAATGTGTTGTTGATCAGATCAAAGTCGTACAAAATTTGAATTCAATTTCGTTGTTCCAAGGCTTTATTGAATCTTGAAAGCCAATAGTTCGATATTCCATTTGTACCTGGTGGATTGAACTATTATCCGAAAGAATTTGCTCCGCAAATCCTTAAAGCCTGAAGTACCGCAATCATACGACGATCATCATCGCCCAATAGCTTCAAACCGCAAAATCTCCAACATGGTCATTATCATTTTCTATAATTAGGTTAAATTTCATTTGTGGACAATTCTTTTCTTTATGAATTAGTTTTTTTTCTCTTTATGCACAAATATAGAATAAGAGTTAACTATTATTTATGGCTTCAGGTCATGACTAGCAAATGCGGTTATTTTTTTCTATTGTTTTGATTACTTTTCATCACTTTGTTTAATTTGTCACCGAAATAGTTGATATATTTTAGAAGCTAATGTATGATCTACTCATTTTGATAATTATACACAAGGTTGACATTAATGTACCTACCTCTTATGTTAGTATTGGTTATTGTAATCCAAAGTGCATCATTATGAACGGCCATGGTTTTAAAATTTTAATTTTCATTACTTACGGCCTTAAATATGGAAATAAATATTGTTTTTATAATTTATTTCTATTTAATTTTCCATTTGTCATTAAACTTTTCTGCTGTAAAAAATGGGTTGTAACATTAGCTAGAGACAAACGAAAATTGTACTTATAACTTACTTAGGGTCAATCTATTTGAAATAATAACCAACATATTGTTTTCCCTTCTGTAGTTTACGCAACAAAATGACACCATATAATAGATAAAGCCTTCAGCATTTTCAGGCAGTGCAAGCCTAAATTGTACCATATAATAGATAAAGCATTCAACATTCTTCGACAATGTAAGCTAATGGACTAAACATGTGTAGTTGCATCTTCATAGCACATAATGATAGCTTGTCTTGTAAACCCTTAATTTATTTTATTTGGCAGTAAAATAAATGGACTAAACATGTTGTGTGTGGTATCATTTAAGGATATGTTATGCTTACTGCCGTTAGCACCTGGCTTATAAATCATTTCAAATTTAAAAGGAGCACTCAAATTATGGACATATCGCCATTTTCCTGTATCCACTTTCAACATTCAAACCCATGTCTACTACAACTACTTCACTTTCGTTATTTGTTGTTTTCCCCTTATTATTAAGATCACAAATCTAAACAAACCTTTATTTAGAAAAGAAAAGGATGTGAAATATATTGAAAAAAGCAGAAAAGTAACTCTACGAAGGCATAGGAGTTTGAACCTCAGTCTCCTTTTTTTCAAAAAGATGCAAAAAAGATCTCAAACTTGGTCTTTTGGTAACCTAATTACTATATTATTTATAGCTTACTCTTTTCTGTGTTTGATTTTGAATTTATATATTTTTTGTAGTTAATACGTTTAACCGATTGCAAAAGATTTGATGACCTTCAACCTTGAACTTTTCATTTTGAAATGTGAAGGAAATGGATATGTATGTATTTATATGGTGGCTATGATTCATAGATTATAGAACATAATTTTGTTGAACATTAGCAAAAGACTTGATTTTCTTTGTGACCATTTTAGATTACAATATCAGTTTCAGTATTAAGCATAATTAGTTGTGTAGTTTATTGCATTCCCTATTGAAAGCAAAAGTTGAAGGAACTATTACCTCTGTTTCCTTTACAAGATACTCTATTTCAAGACGTTGAATGCAAAAAATATTGTTATTAAATTTCCCTCCTCTATGGCCACTAAATACTTTGTTAAGCTAAATGTTTTTAAACAGTTTTCTATTTACGTTGCATTGTATGTATAATTGATTTTATTTGAGGTAAAATTAGGACTAAGCCATATTTCCTTTTTTTTGTTATCACGCGTTCTAACCTATTATTACAACATTCCTTGCAGTCCCATTGATTAACATAGAAATGTGTTTATTTTATGCTCTTATATTTTATCTTTATTGTATATAAATAAATGCTACTTTGGGTATTTTGTGTTTTTTTTACAGGTCATTGATTAATTGTCTCCTCCATCAAATAAAAGACCACTGATAAGAAAAAGAAACTACTTTCCCATCTCAACAAGTTTTCAATCACAAAGGAAGGTGTAGCACATTGGTTAAGGCATGGAAATCTGTACAGAAAGACTGGGTTCGATTCCCATCAAACTCTCTTTTTGCAGAAGAATGGAACGCGTTCACACTGCCTCCCTTGCTTTGAAGAATTTATGGATTAGTGGTTTATGGTGTATATCTATATTCATATGTATGAATATATGATATACACTAATAAATATTTCAAGAATTGGAAGTATTCTTCATAGATAAATCAAAGAGAATCTTTCATTTTTTTCTCTCCATAAAGATGAAGATTTGATTAGATAGATGTCAGTCATGATGCCAATCAATTTACCAATCAACTTCAAATCTCTTGGAAAATGGCAATCAATTTCCCACATGACCAATCAAAAGAGGAAGCTGCATGGAATATTTCAAGTTTATCTTATCTCTTTTATTTGTGAATATATTATTTTCAAAAGGTTGAGTCATGGCCCGTTAGAGGATTAGGGTTTTTCAGTTCACCTATATAAGCACATGTATACCCATTGTAACGGGCATCTCCATTTTTCTGTATTCTCTTCTCCATTAATAAAAGTTCTTCTTCTTTTTACTATTTCTGCATTTTTCTTTCTTAGCAATCAGTGTTGTCTTCACAATTAGTTTTGGAAGAGCACCAATTGTATTTTACACTTTTTTTGTTAGTGTGTAGTCGTTTGATTAGTTTCAACGACAATCCTAATTTACTTTTTGTTGTTCTCCTTTTCCTGCAATTTTACTTTCTGCATTTTATTTCTGTTTTGCATTTTAATTTCCCATTGATAGTTGTGATTTGATCGTCGGTTCAATTAGATTTGTTCTGAATCGGATCGCAGTTTCAATTTTTATTATTTTCAAAAACCAACCTCGAAAATCGTCTAACTCGCCCAAGAGATTAAATAAATAATTTGATTTTAATTACACCTCCCTGTGTTCGACCTGTGTGTTATACACCTGTATGCTTGCAGAATTTAATTTAAATGTCGCACTTTTCTGATTCATAGACTAGCGTCGATCAAGTTTTTGGCGTCGTTGCCAGGGAGGCAACAATTAAATTTTATTATTTACTTAATTTCCGATTCGTGTTAGTTTTATTTTATTTTTTCTCCTTTTGTTGTCTTGTATATAAAAAAATCTTCATTGGTTAGATTTGGTATTGTTCAATAATACCATAATCTTCCTAGTCAAGAAGAAAAAAAATATAATTTCTTTCCATTCTTTTGTTCACTTTCTTTCTTCTTTTCTGCACCTTAATTTCTTCTTTTCCAAGTTTCAAATAAAAGAAAAAAAATCCTTTCCAGTTTTCTTTTATATTTAATTCCCCTTTTGCTTTGAATTTCTTTCCCTTTCGCCCTACTTACTTCTATCTCGTACAACCTTCCCTCACAATATAGCTTCTCTTCACCATCCACCTTGACAATCTCTGGCCATTCTAACAGACCATCTTCTCACGCAAATTTCCAAACCAAATACCCCCACACTTCGATCAACTGCACAATCTCACACAACACCCTATCATCAACACTCCACTTCACCCAATTTAGAAACACACTGCTTCACATCCACCTATTACAGCACCTTTCCAAAATGCGCCAGAGTTCCGGTTCCACCAACTTAAGAACACAAAACAACATCCATCCCCCTTAACAATCTCCATTTTTCTGTATTCTCTTATCCATTAATAAAAGTTCTTCTTCTTTTTACTATTTCTGCATTTTTCTTTCTTAGCAATCGGTGTTGTCTTCACAATTAGTTTTGGAAGAGCACCAATTGTATTTTTCATTTTTTTTGTTAGTGATTAGTCGTTTGATTAGTTTCAACGACAATCCTAATTTACTTTTTGTTGTTCTCCTTTTCCTGCAATTTTACTTTCTGCATTTTATTTCTGTTTTGCATTTTAATTTCCCATTGATAGTTGTGATTTCATCGTCGGTTCAATTAGATTTGTTCTGAATCGGATCGCAGTTTCAATTTTTATTGTTTTCAAAAACCAACCTCGAAAATCATCTAACTCGCCCAAGGGATTAAATAAATAATTTGATTTTAATTACACCTCCATGTGTTCGACCTGTATGCTACACACCTGTATGCTTGCAGAATTTAATTTAAATGTCGCGCTTTTCTGATTCATAGCCATATTTCCTTTTTTTTTTGTTATCACGCGTTCTAACCTATTATTACAACATTCCTTGCAGTCCCATTCATAGTCACAGATGAAATTATGACAACTGAAAAACATCCTGATTAAAAAGGAAAAGTGGGAGCTCTAATCGCATGAATGTTTTCAAATTGCACAAAGGCAAGTAATTAATATTTAATTTTAAGATAATCTATAAAATTCCTAATCAAATTATTCTTCATGCTCTTGGTACTGTATACCATTTACTTTTTTGTTCGGTCTACCTATACAACATGTATATATTTTCCATGTCAATTCCTTTTTCAGATTTCCACCAAATTGGGAGTAGTCAACCAAAAGCCATATGAGCTGAAGGGAATATGATACGTGCTAAGAATGTATAGAAATACAAACAAATTTGTGTTAGACATGTCCAAATTTGCCTTTTCATTTTTATAGCCTTGAAGTCATGGTCAATACTTCATACTTTAGGGTGTCCTAAAAGAAGAACAACATTTATTTTTGTTCTTTAAAAGTATATGGTCCATTGTTCCGAAATGGTCAAAATTGGACTGGACGGTGGGATAATATTTGTGGAATGTGAATGTGTGTTGGCGGAACGTGAACGTGTGTTCAAAGACCGAATCGGAAGATTATTTTATGAATGTGAACGTCCACCGGACGTGCCTCATTACTTGGGTGTATGCCTTATTACTTGGGTGTGTAGCTTTGCTTTTCTTAACCACTTTCTACAAATTTGAGGCTTGTTGGTGTGACATGGGGATGCAATTCTTTATGTTTTACAGATTGACACTCTTGCCATATTTAATGCAACTTAATTTTTACGATGTATGCTCCATATGTTCCATTAGTTTGCGTATGTGGCTTTGGCGTCATCAATAAGATATTAAATATTTCTCTTATGTATGTTTTATTACATAAATGTCCAGTAAAATGAGTCAACGTTTTGTTAACATTCCCTGTTTTTGCTTGGTTGTCGAGCCGCTTTGTTGTTTACGTTGTTTACCTTGTGACTTGCAATATTATCCAGATTGTGATTATGTTGTGTATTGCAGAATGGAGTCAAAAGCTTTTAAATATGGATGGGCCCTTATACAATAACAATTTTTCATTTTTTTTCCTCTGTCATCTTGCCTTATCTCATTTTGTTCGAACCTATGAGCCAGCTATAGCATTTAGCTTGGCTAAGTGCGGGGAAACACGCTTTACAGCACATTGCATTAGTTTATAGTTCTAAATAATAGAAATAATATCATTTCATGAATAATATCATTTTATGAATAATATCATTGAAACAATGAAAACGCCAATGTCTTTTATTTTGAAATTACACAAACAAACAATCCATTTTTCTGTCATTGTGCGATTATACTAGAAATTATACAGTATCCACCGCTAAAGATGTCTGCTTACTGTCAGTGTCCAAAATCAATGTATCTGAAGTTCGAATAATGCTTCAGTTTTTTTGAATTGTTTTTTACAATGTTTTCAACTGCTTAAATTTTAATGTTTAAATTTCCTTGAAAATAATTCATTTCATTTTAAATCTATTATTGCTCTACGGGTAATACTATATTTTTATTGCAATATCGTTTGGTGAATTAAAAAAAGTAATTATAAAATGCAATAAATTTTTAAATCGATAATTTTTTTGTTGACTAATTTAAAAATATAACTACTTTTTTAAAATTATATAATCAAATGGTAACCATTAAAGAGGAAAGTGAAACTTATTCTCTCAAATTATGAATAAATCGATGGAAAAACTAAAATAATGTGTTAGAATTAAGGAGAGCCCAACACTTAAGTTAGGAATTAACAAGAGAAGAGGAAATGAAAAAGTAAATATTGAACTCTATATACAATAGAATAGATTTGGTAAAACGAAAAAATAATAATTGTAATCCTCATATTTAATTGACATGGAGATCATGTCCTATTATTCTCCCGTCATTTCGGGTGATGTATCATGAGATCAAAAAGAAAGAAAAACATGGCATGAAACCGCATGAGTTAATTGAATAGTGGGTTATATTGTTTTAAAAGTTTGGCTTTTGGGATGGTTCAGTGTATTGGTATTGGGCTGAGTAGCATTTCCCAGACTAGAATTAGTGAAAAACAAAGATAGAATTCACGGTTCATCTTTCAATCCCATCCGTTAAAATCTCCACTCTCTATATCCCGACCCTCCACGACTCTCAGGTCCTTCCGTTTTCCTTATAAATCATACAAACCCTAAGTACGCAGTCAGCATGGCGAATCCTAAAAGCGAACAATGGCGACAAACCTGAGTTTTCTTCGACATGAAATCCAGCTTCAAGATGTTCGCCCACATGCTGCTAAATATTTCTCTGGGCTTCGCAGAGGAGGGAATGGCATGGGCCGATCGGACAAGCGCCTCCACTTCAAGAAATCCAGCATTCATCTTGTGGTCCATGTGCCATGGAGGTGACTCTTCGGCCAGAAACGGTACCGGAAGTAAGTCGATCATCGACGGTGCTAAGTTCAAGGACGAGATCTTTATTAAAAGGATTATCTATTTTTTTTTTCTGTACCAAGAATTCTGCTTGGCTGATGGCAAGCAAGCACGCCATTTTGAGATAGGTACTTCAATTATCTTTTATCCCTTTTTTAAAATTATGTTTCTTAAATTAATTGTGCTGGTTGTTGGATGTTCTGAGCTAGTTACATTGGGAAGGTTGGATTTCATAGTGGGCAGAACAAGAAACCAAAGATTATCTATTGTTGCTTGAATCTAAACAAAACTGGGATCATACGTTATGAGTTGTGTTACTTTGTTTACATGTTTTATAATATGACCCCGAGTTAAACTTATGAGGCTAGTTAATTCTAATGAAAATTGATGGTGGAACGTTAGATGGTTTTATTTATTTTGCTGTTTGCTTTACAATCTTCATAATATGCTTTTGAATATTTTGGTCGTAACACCTTGAAACTAGGGCTGTAAATTTTGTTCGAATGTCCGACGTCCGTTCGTGTCCGTGACCGAAATACGTCCGTCCGAGTCTGTCCGATTTTCATTTAGGACACGAGTTAGGACAACAAAATTTGTACGAAAAAAAAATCATGTCCGGTCCGAGCTCGTCCGAATTCGTCTGAATTACTTGTAATTCGACATATAGTTGAGAGAATATGTAGTAAAATGTACAAAATGTGATATAAATAGCCATGTCCGACCGAGTCCGATCGGTCCGAACATGTCCGTGTCCGACCGATTTTATTTAGGACACGAATTAGGACAACGAAATTTGTCTGAGAAATTTTTTGGTCCGGTCCGTGTTCGGTCCGATTTTTTTTAGGACAGAAACTGAACACACCTCCGTCCGGTCCGGTCCGACCGATTTACACCCCTACTTGAAACTTCATGAATAAAACGTTTTCGCATTCCTTACGTGAAGGAAGCTTTAGCTTGAATTTTAGTTAGGATTTGTAAATCTTATTCAGATACCTAAAACTGAACTAGACTTGATTGTCCCTTTACCAAGTAGAATTCCAGTACAAGATGGCTTGTTCGTTAAGTTCCTATCTTTGTCAGCAAGCTAAACTAGTCAGACCTTTCTAATTTGTAACTAGTTGATTTTTCTTTATTTTTTTGGTTTAATCTAGATAAGTGGGTTTAAAAGCACAGAAGTATATAGCGGGTTTGTATTTTTCAATTCTGTTTTATTACACAAAAGGCATAGTGGGTTAGTATTTTTAATTCTGATAACATGTTTAGGACTTACTCTTTATTTATTTCTAGCAAGTTCTGTTTCTTAGGGTAATTTTTTGACAACTTAGAAGAACATCTTTGGCAACAAAAACCACTCACAATATCTATTCTAATATTTTCAAAAAGTACATGTACGTAGTATCAGCTTATGATATAGTGTGTTTTTATTTTGGTATTTCCAAAATTATTTGCAAAATAGTACTTTGAAAATATAAATAATTGTGTATGGTATTGAAGTAGTTTTTTAGGGCTAAGTGTGTGTGTGTAATATGATTTGTTTTTTGTTTTGTAAGATAATGTGTTTATTTGTTTAATTTTGAGGACTTTTCCATATTTTGCCCTTCAAATTGGACAAGCCTTTTGGTGCCTTTTGGTCTTTGTTGTTATAAACAATTTGAAAAAATTGATGGTGGATTTATGATTATTAGATTACTTAGGGCATGGCTAGTTTTATTAGGGTTGAAATCAATTCGGTGCCGGGGCTTTGTATTCAAAACCATTACCGTACCGGCTTATATGGCAATAGAAAAATTATATCATTACCAAAAAGGGAAATCGGCTAACAACAATTCAGTTTATGGTTTGTAGAGGTCGGTAATAAGTTTTTGTCGTTTACTAGTATAAGATATTTTTGTTTACAACATTTCACGTTAAAATATTAAATATTAAAATTGATTTTTTTGTTATTAAATTATTATTTATCCATCTTATTTTACGCAGTTAAACATGCAAGAAAACATCATAAATAAACTAAAATATCACATAAATTATATTTTTTAAAAGATATTTGATAAAAATTACATTCAATCTTGTATTATAATAGTATTTTCCTAGTTATTTTATTAAATCATTACATATTTGAAGTTCAATGCTATGTAATAAGCATATACGATGAACTATTAATATATACATGTGTATTGTCTAATATATGTGGTAGGCATGGTAATTACCATTATTAATGCTCAATTACCATTACCGTACCGCATATCTTCATGTGGTTTGACATACCGTACCAATCAAATTGGTTGCCAAATGTTCGGTACCACTTCTGTCGGTAATGGTTGGTAATTGTTGGTAAGTGGTAATATGATAAAAATGTCCAACCCTAGGTTTCATATTGACCCTTTGGAATGCACTTGGGTTGGGTCGGCCAGACTAGAAAATGATAAGTTTAGATGAAAACTTGTATGTTTCATTGTGCCAGTGTATGCGAAATCCTAGAGAGAATTTGAAGATAACAACTGATACAGGCTTCATGTATGATAACAATATGTGTATGTGTAATAACCCGAATTCCGGCAGAAAGAATTTTTTAAAATATATGTTTCATTCTGTCTGTTGGTTCAGGTTGTTACATATCGTATCAGAGCCTAGGTTTAGGATTCCTGTATAGATAGTGAGTGAACGTATTTATATCTTTTAAAATGTAAACATATTATATATATACCTAGATCCATAGAGGAACCCGCTATATAGAGAAAGCATAATATGGTAAAAGTTGGGATATCTGTTTTGTACACAAAAAAACGAACATGGAAATCTGAGATCTTTAGGTAATTTAGGTGGGAAGTGTACAATATACTTTGTATGGAATAAAGGTGAATCTCATGCGTTAGTATTTCAGGTTAGTAGTTTTAATAGTGAAACCTTATAAATTGGAAATGGTTAAAAAGAGAAGAATGGATTAGTTAATATATATAGGTGAGAGAACTGACTTTGTGGGAGTGACTAGGAAAGCCTAATTTAGATTGGAAACCAACTTTGAGTCTAACCCCATTGTTAATTTTTAAAAACTTGAAATTATAAAAGCTTTTGGAAGATGGTTTATGGTGTTTTCAAGTTTTAATCTTAAAAGTTATAGTTTTAAATTATGAAAAGAACATATTAGAATAGTACATATTGAATTTTGATATAAAATGGGGTATATTTTGGAAACATTGATTTCTTATGAAAATTTTGTCTAAAATTAATTTCTCTTAGTAAAAGGTGCACATTATAGAGCATGTATAGCTCACTAGTTTTCTTGTTATATTGCATGAAAGGATTAAAAAGCAAAACTTAAAAAATATTGTATTTTGTTGAAAGCTAGAATTTTTAGTAAAGAAAGCTTTGAAATCTCTATTCTTTTGACAATCATTTTTTATAATTGTTTTAAAAAAGAAAATTTTGTTGGGTGGACAAAATAAGTTGTAAAATTTGAGAATGAAGTAGATGTTTGCACCTTGTAGTAAGAAACTGAACCTAGCAAGAACAAGTCGTAAATCTGATTGAGAAATAGTTGTCCTTATCTACTCCAGTTTTTGTGATATGAAAAAAAAGTTGATTTACATTTTTTTTAAGATGGTATGTTCTTATGGTTTGGCAAAAACAAGTTTTGATGAAGAAGATGAAGTTTTGATACTTTTATCTTTTTGAAGAAAAATGAAATAAAATGGCCAAACCGTGTTTTGAAAAGTATGGAGTAGGTATGGATTAGTGCCTAGGGAAGATGGGAAAAGTTTTGAGGTTACGAAGTAGATAGCAAAAATTATATTGGAATAATGACAAGTTCCCATAGAATGCGTAAGCATTTACGAGCGTAGGGTGTTGCTTAAAAATTTCTGTTAGTACACATCAAAGACTAGATACGACTACTAGATAGCGAAGGGCAAGTAAGTGTTTAGATCCTATTGGGGTAAAACCCGTTATTACATTTTTGCTGGGATCGTTTTGCTATTTTGTTCCTGTTGGGTAGCTAGGGTAACACCTAAACTTGTCATTGATCCCGTGGTTTGAACTTTCCTTAGGGGGATATAGTCCTAAGATTCTTGGCTCTTAGTAGTAGGTGTGTAGAGTGTCTGTTTTCTCGTTTTAGTTAAAGGACTAAATACTTATTTGAAACTAAACTTAGATCCGAGAATTAAGTTAAATAAGGTAGGAAAAGAGTAATGACATAACTAAAAAGGAAACAACAAATTATGTAAAGTAACAAACATGACAGTTAAAGAAAAATGGAAAATTCTGAGAAAAGATGTATAAGAATAAATTTTTCCAAGATAAGTTGAAAAAAAAAACTCAATAAACGAAGTTTTCCTATGTAGGCTATGCTTGGATAAGAAACGAGGGAATATTTATAAAATAGTTACATAAAATCCAAGTATGGACAGTTGTAACATAAGAAATTGAATTTAGAAATTAGGTTTCCTGAAATTCGAAAAATAAAGTTCATTGGTAGGATTTTGGATGCAACAATTGGATGAACTGCTATCTTGCTATGCAAGAGTGTGGGAAAATTTGGATGAAAATGTATTTTGATTTTCAAAATATTGAATTCATGTAGAATTGCCAGTATAATTAGGATGCACGGATCATGTTTTTAAAGGATTTTTGAAAATTTTGCATACATATAGGAGGTACCGCTTACGCATACATGTATTATTATGTTGTATTACACTTTGCACAAGTGCACAATTGCACAATGTTTGCAAAAATTGGATGCACACATGATGGATGGATATTATGCGAGGGGTTATTTGAATTTTACCCTTATCAAATTTCGGGAACGAAATTTCCTAAGGGTGGGAGTAACACCCCCATTTTATAACAATTAAATATTTAATAGTGCATATGTATATATGCGTAGCATAAATATATGAAAAATAAATAAAATAATGATAATATATGATTGCATGTAATAAATACATGCATTAAAAAAAAAAGAAATTGATTGCATGCAGTGTAATTATGTTGCATGCAATGACTTACAAATATTATGCAAAGAGAAACGAAAGAAAATAATGCGTGCAAATTGATAACGTTACATTCAATGGTTTAAATAAAAGATTACAACAAATATGAAAAGGAGGAATAAGAAAAGAACAATGACCACCAGTGTTCTAAGCCTTTTTAACAAAAGCCTAAGTAGTCCAGTTGATTAGAGCATATGGTTTTCGTGCGAGAGGTAGAGGGTTCGAATCCCATAGTTGCCGTATTTTTATTTTAAAAGGAACGACTAAAATAACACATATTTAAAAGAGAAAATATGTATAAACGCATATATAAGGAAAAATATACATATAAGGAAGTATAGAAAAATATATGTATATGTATTTGAAAATGTATGCGTATATATGTGCAAATATATATATATATATATACACACACACACATAAATGAGAAATTCAAAATAAGGCTGCAATCAAAGAAATATGGTAAGAATTAAATAACGACATAAGACCGTTTGAATTTTGAAAATGAAATAAAAGTTATGCGTATATATATAGGTGTAAAATGGGCGTTTGAAGTTTTGTATACATATAAGAAGATTATATGTAAATATAATATTTAAAATGAATCAAAAAATTATAACGGGATACTAATCAAACGTTTAAAATCAAAACGTAAAAACGGTAAACATCTATCCAAAAACCCTCGCGGGACCCGAGGGGTCGACTCTGGGGTCGACACACACAGGGGGGTTGACTCACCCCAGATCAGGCTAGATTCATCAATGAATCTGGACTGTTTTCTTGACCATGTTCGTTGCTGACTCATTGATGAACATGGTTAAAAAACAATACATATTCATTGATAAATCTAGCCAGATCTGGGGGGGTCGACTTCAGGGTCGACCTCCTATGTGTGTGTCAACTCTAGGGTCGACCACCCTATGTGTGTGTCGACTCCAAGGTCGAACCCTTGGGTCCTGGGAGTGTTTTTGGGCAGATGTTAACCGTTTTGACATTTTTGATTTTAAACGTTTGATTAGTATCCCGTTATTCTTTCCTTGATTTATTTTAAATGTTATATTTATATATAATCTTATTATATGTATACAAAATTTTAAATACCCATTTTGTACGTATATATACGCCCAACTTTTATTTCGTTTTCAAAATTCAGACGATGTTATACTGTTATTTAATTTTTACCATATTTCTTTGATTGCAGCCTTATTTTGAATTTCTCTTTTGTATATATATTTTTGCACATATATACGTATATATTTTCATATACATATATACATATATTTTTCTATACTTTCTTATATGCATGCTTTTTTTTATATATGCGTTTATACATATTTTCTCTTTAGAACATGTGTTATTTTAGTCGTTCCTTTTAAAATAAAAATATGGCACTGGTGGAGATCGAACCCTGTACCTCTCACATGAAAGCCACGTGCTCAAACCAACTGGACCTCTTAGCCTTTTGCTAACAAGACTTAGAACAATGGTGGTCATTGTTCATTTCTTTTCTCATTTTCATATTTGTTGTAATCTTTTATTTAAACCATTGCATGTAACCTTATTAATTTGCACGCATATTTTTCTTTCATTTTTCTTTGTATGATATTTGTAAGTCATTACATGCAACATAATTACACTACATTCAACCAATTTTTCTTTGTTTTCAATGCATGTTTTTGTTACATGCAATCGTATGTTATCATTATTTTATTCTGCTTTTATAAATTTAGGTCTATGCATATATATATATACATATGCACTATTAAATATTTAATTATCATAAAATGCATGGTATACAATATGCCTCTATATGTATTTAAGTAATAATATGTGGTTCGAACATTTAATAATTTGAACATTCTTGTTTAATGTAGTATTAATTTATTGCATGGTACAAAAAGGGAAGAACACAACTTTTTTGACCATGCAATGTAAATACTACATCAAATGTGGATACTTAAATTATTAAATATTTGAAGCTCAATTTATTGGTGTGTTGATTTTGCCATAATTTATTAAAGAAGCATATTTAGTTTATGGTATGAGCTAGCTAATACTCAAATACACTAGAGAGCATTATTTAGAGCATTTAAATGTGCTTTGTGTTTTTTTAACTATTCAAATGATGCATGTTTATATGTTTATGTGCGGAGCACTATTTTCCATTGGGCACAGTTTTAAACAGTTAGTATATATTTATGACTAAAGCATTCTAGAATG
This sequence comes from Allium sativum, assembly GCA_030737875.1. NCBI lineage: Eukaryota > Viridiplantae > Streptophyta > Magnoliopsida > Asparagales > Amaryllidaceae > Allium > Allium sativum. Next base: position 845,395,973 of record CM060926.1, read on the forward strand.
TATATTGGTTCCATTTAAAGGGTATCAATTATTGTACATCTGTAACATTATATACATATGGGAAGAAATTAATTGATGTAGGCATGAAAAAAAGGCTGGAATATAAATTATTTGTTAGTAATTAATGCTCATCTAGTGTACAATCTAATACAATCTAGGGAATTATGATCAGACAGTTAACTGGACTGGTTTAATCTTTCTATTTCATCGATGGAGGAGTATATACTTGTTTTTCAAAGATAAGAGAGAATAAGCCTTAGTTGTGTATTAGGTGAATAAGTCAGATGGAAAATTACAAATGAATGCACGGTTGGATTTATTTTTACAATGGTTAAGAGGGTTTATAGAAACTCTTTAGAATTCAGTATAAATTCAAGTGCTTTATTGTTTTTTCTAATCGAACAAAGTTTTATTGACTTTTGACTAGGGCGGCTTTGGTAACTAAAACTATCCGAAACTATCTGTGGATATCTTATTTATAGCTTAGCATTTGACCAATATTTATGGCGATGGTAGGTTCGATTCCATTTGTCGTTTGTCGCCTGTAATACTACCTCGAACAGTGGATGATTGAGGGGTAGTATAACGGGAGCATATTTATTCACTTTAAAAATGAAGGATTCAAACGTGATCGGAAGGATGATGCTGGATTATCAATTTGGTATTTTGAACCATGCACGTGTACACAATGGGCAGTCAAGGATGATATTATTAAATAAGCGTCTAGCACCTAGCTAAACGGTTTTAGGTTTTAAACGTTTGTTAATAGATGTTCAACTGGACGTTTGTTAAATATATAAGCTCTTAGAGTACACTCGGTTAATAGATGTTTTAGCATTCTACGTTTGTTAAATACGCATCGTTTATTAGGAGATCCCTTGGATCTGAATGGATGAATATTCTGAGCTTGAATATCTAGTTGTTGTAGGAGATGTTAGTGACCAGGGAGCCAATGAAGCACAATATAATATTTAAGATTTTGATTGTTTGACTTTTTAGTTTTATTTTTCATGTATACACAAATGTTCATGACATAATGTTGAGATGCTCACGGTTGAAAAAGATAGTGGATTGGCCTGGTTAGAAAGAGTTAAACAAAACAAACCTCGATCAATTTATAACGACACATCGATTATCTATTTGTTTTTGTATTTCACTTTTTTATTTAATCTATTAATTTATTGATTTTGTAGATTTAAACGTATAGAATTAATTTGCTAATTTTGTTCATAGAAGTACAAATAACTTTAATCCGAGAACTGGTATCGTCCATTGTGGAGTGTTTTTGTGGATGTATATAATGGCATTAGCGTGTATTGGAGCATAATGAGTGTATAGGGTCAGTGTGTGAAATCTGTAACTCCCTGAATTTTTAATAATCAATAATTAATAGAAAAAAATATATTAATTAAAATTATTTAGAATTGTTCAAAAAGGATTTCACCATTGCGTCCGCTATGAATTTTTTTTTCAGATAAACTTTTAGTTTATGTTAAACGAAAAAAATAAGAATAAGTTATGATCAGTTAAAGTTTGAAATTTAAAATAGGAATTTAATTAATCAGAACTTAACAACAGTGAAATGGGCGACCCAGCTCTTATCTTGGTTGATCCTTGTGTCGACCCAAAGTTCGACATGTGTCGAGCCACATAAGAGGTGGGTCGACCAAAAGGTCCACACGTGTCAACCCACATAAGAGGTGGGTCGACCTATATACGTGCCAAGCGCGATTTTTGCATGGCACGATGCCGAGTCTAGTGCTAAACGCTTCTGGAGTCTTCTTTACTGATGTTTTGCTGATGTGTCTTCAAAAGCTAATCTTTAAAAACTAAAATTCAATGAACTTAGGCGCTTTAACTCTATTATAAATAGCCTCTAAAACCTAACATAATCCTCACTACTCCATTTCTCTACCTTTCTAAAATATCACTCTTGACACATATATGGTCGACCCATCTATTATGTAGGTCGACACAGGGATCGACCCAGATATAGGTTGGGTCGTCCATTTCACCGTTGATTAAGTTCTGATTATTTATTAAATTTTTATTTTAAATTTCAAACTTTAACAGATCATAACTTATTTATTTTTCGTTTTTTTAATGCGAACTAAAAGTTTATCTAAATCAGAATTTCGTAACGGACGCAACTGTGAAACACTTTTTGCTTAATTTTGACTAATTTTAATATTATTTGTTTTATTACTCTTTTCTATTTAATTATTGTTTATTAAAAATTCGGGGAGTTACATTCTCCCGTCCTTAAAAAATTTCATTCTCGAAATCTCCAAGGTTAGAAGAATGTTATGAATATTATCAACAATTATCTACACCATCTACTCAACCATCAACCACCGGTATACATTGTCCTTAGAATTTCTAATGCTTGGTATGAAGATATGCAAAGGTGTTGTGTATATGTTCCTATGCTAATGCGAAAATCAGGCGGTTTACAGATTCAGTTGACCTCCTTACTACAATTCATGTCCGTGTCATGCAACCAATATGTATGCAATAGAATCTTGGTGATACATATAAAATCCTATATGTGTACACAACCATTTACCAAAATGCAACATCCAAGTGATGATTCAATCATTTTTCATCCATATTTATAACAAATTAAGATGTACACACATCCATATACAATATGCAAGTGTTATAGTTTAGTTGATCCCTAATCCAGTGCCTAGTGTGTGTATATGCATCCACTCGCAAACACTTGCATCCACTTGAATCCATTCAATCGTAGCATGTTTCAAACACATGTTTTAACATCTCATATCATCTGTAAGCTCAAATCCTAAGATCTACCCTTCTCAAGATATCTTAGAAGGAAGTCCCTAACTAAAGGAAGAAGCCACTGATAGCATATAAAAGAGGAAATACCACCCAAAAGAACACAGTTAAGAAACTTGGATTCTTCCTATGAGATAAAGGATTTTATTGCCGAGTCTGATAGCATCACCCCGCGGTATGTCTTAAATCGTACTCGTTCCAAGTGTTTTAGTTCCTTTTAAAAGCACTGAGTCCTTTTTTACAAATCATGCGGTATAGTTCTTCCATCTCATTCTTCTAGTTACTTTAGGAAGAAATATCTCAGGTGAACTAATCCAAAGGCCTACCTTAAGCATACAAGTGAAGTCACACTTCTTTTTTCCACCATCCAATTTCTTGTCTTTACCTTGCTCATCTTGTGTCCCTTAGTTTGTTCCACTTATATTGTCCAACCCCATAAGGGCTTATCTAACGCCTCAATTTCTATATAATTTTCCAAAACCTTATTTGAAAAACCTTAGTGAGGTAAAATTTTCAACTATAATTTTTTTTGGATGATATATATATATATATATATATATATATATATATATATATATGAGGAGCGATCGGGGGCACCCCTGTTTGTGAGCACCCCTTTAGCACCCCTGCCGGTCCGTGAGCTACGGCGATCCAAATCGACCGAGAATTTGTAGCTGTTCAATCCACGTATATTTAAGGACCTATCCAAAATTTTAGCTTGTTCCGACATAGGTAGCATATTCAAAATCTTAGCTCAATTATTCACCGTTCAGACATTTATTCAAACCGTTAAATTTAAACACCAAATATATTATTGTACGAATGTCGGAACGAGCTCAAATTTTGGATAGGTCCTTAAATATATGTGGATTGAATATCTACAAATTCTCGTTCGATTTGGATCGCCGTGGCTCACAGACCGGCAGCGGTGCTAAAGGGGTGCTCATAAACAGGGATGCCCCCGATCGCTCCTCTCTCTCTCTCTCTCTCTCTCTCTCTCTCTCTCTCTCTATATATATATATATATATATATATATATATATATATATATATAGTCGCTTTTATGAAATTCCCAAAATACAATTTTCATATCAAAATATTACAGTCTTTCAAAATTCCCATTTCTAAAATTTTATACATATTGGGTTTCGACTCAAAGTGGTTCTATAAGTTTTCTTAAAACACCTTTGTTACACTCATGTCTTGGAACACAATTATCCGTTTGAAATCTCTATATTCGCTCATCCATTAACCCGACTTGTTAATTGCCTCAATTCTATATAATGATTTAGTTGGAACTCCTAAGATCCACCTCTTTTGTCCAAATGACAAAATCCTGATAAGCATCAAATCTCAATAATATATTTTAACGAATGGAGGACTCCTATCCAATCATAGGACACAATCTCGGGTTAAATCTCTTGGGCCTACAAAATATTCCCATTGATATTACATGAACTCTTAAATTTCTAAAAAGCCAAAAATTGTTAACTACATGTTCGCTATATTTTTTTCTTGTCTTAAAGCCTCAATTCCTAGTAAGGAAACAAGTAACCAACAACCTATGTTTACTGAAAATTCAGGCTTCTCTCATAGTAGGTAGCGGTCTCTTTCTCACAACAAACTAATGGTAGTTAACCCGAGATAACTACCCTTCTTGGATTTCTTACCAATGTTGCTTTAATAGAATTGGTACTAAAGCATTAATTCGAATAAGGCTTTCCCATTCGTCTTAGACCAACACGTCACCAACACAGACTTTACCAACGCCCAACTACACAAGTCAATAACTAGGCTTAGTTACAAGCAAGTTAAAAAGGTACGATAACTAGTTCAAAAATCCATTGGACGTTCTGCAAACACCCTTAGTTCCTATGATTATTTTACCACTATTCAGAACTTTGTCGAAAATCCCATGCAAAGAAATCTAACCATAGGGAAAATCTGGCTCTCCATCGTTCCAGAAAGGCCTTCCACATAAGTTAACAGAAATGTTCCTTTCAACACAATTCACTTTTGATTGTTGCTAAACCAAGTGAACTATCCGTCTTTGAAATAAAGACGAGTGAAACTTCTAATCCAAAAGTAATTACACTCGATTTCAAAAAAGTTTCCTATTTTGTTTTTTCCCAATACAACTGAGGTCTAACTACTTTCTTTCCAATATCAGAGATGGCTCATTATACAGATAGCTTGTCTAAACCTCAAACCAATCCATCAGCAACATGATTCCCTATCTAGAAAAAAATTCTAGTCATAACCATGAAACTCAATTCTCACTTACACCCGCTAAAGCCATGTGCTTTATCCAAAACGCTACAAGTTTAGCGTCGTCTCAAATAGAGATTCGAAAATCAATCTCACTCCTAGAGATATTCTTACAACTACTTATCATATTCGGAATATGTAGCACAAAGAGGATTGAATCAATACTGCCTAGAGATGCACTAAGGAAAAACCGGAATATAAACATGACTAACCCTTCAGGTCGCAAGAAGTCTCAGAAATTAGTCTATCGTATAATCTAACCCAACCATTTTCTTCTTGTAGTCAAAATAGCCCCTAATTGGCTAACTAATCCATCCTCCAAATTGTTCCTACTTCAAAACCTTAGAATATAAGCACCTCAGTCGAACTCTACTACTAGTGCAAACATTTAGGATAACCAATTTATGGTTCATCTATCTAGGCTTCAAACTAACCCATGCCCGGAAATGCCCCAAACATATCCTAAATCAATATTTCTAGCTACAACCCAGACTCACCATATATAATCAAGCCGATTTCTCTACTGGATTCAGGAACTACTACTTGTCCTAAGTGCAAAATAGTCAATTGGTGTTATCATAACACCCATAGGGATTTACTATATCTGCAAAGGATAGTTTCGGTAGGTGTACAATATAGATGCTTCACATGACTCAAATCATCGAGGCTATGGCCCCATGAAGCCACCCCAATCAATATACATCAAAGAAAAAGGGATAAAATAGTCTTAAATCGAGTAAGAAACTAGAAAGAACTATAGACGGATAACATTCTATCTTTCACCAACCCTTGCCTTCTACCCTTCCTTGATCACTAAACTAATAAGGTTGTTCCATCCATGATTAACCCTTTTTAATATTTGTTAAGGAGCTAAACGGGTTTGTCCACTAATCAAATTTCAACCTATAAAGAAAAACATGGATAGCTCGCCTTATAACTCAATTAAAAAGATAAAGATTTAGAATTCGAGAGAGTCAAATTAAATTGTAACTAACTTGGGGGGATATTACTATTTTCAAAAGTAACTTTTGGTTTCTGAAAAGTGTGTTTTCTTTTGAAAATACTTTCTTCTAAAACAAAACTTTAGTGATCTCAGTGTAGTCAATAATAGGGAATAGCGCAAAACAACGCAAGGCTTGTGCTATGCGCTATAGCGCGTGCTATTTGGTCCACTTTTTTTTTTTTTTTTTTTTTTTTGCATTTTTCATTAACTAATCAAGTATATTATATCTAATTGAAATTTAATTTTATATTTTTGCATATTTCATGCCATATCCAAACCCTTCAACACTCCAAGCACAAAAACTATCATACTTTATGCATGTACTAAATATTTATTGATGTAAAATGCAATTATATTAGATGAAATTTAATAATTTTATATTATACATCAAAAATAATTGATGGCACATAATATATTTGTCTTATAGAATTTATATGTATGAATTATGATAAAATTTATTCTTGTTTTGTGACTAATGATGATAAAATTATACAAACAAAATGCATGAAAAATACAATTTTGCATAAACTGTAAAATATTTTCTAATGACAAGAATTAAGTAAGAATATAAACAACAAAAAGCGACGAAGTAAATAAAAAAAGTCAAAAACTATAATTATAAGTAAGTTATTTGTGTTTAGAGATCTCACATAGAAGAGAAGGAAATATTTTTATACTTTAAGGGTAGAAAAAAATTGTTGTCCAACATACTAGACATACTGGAATTGCTTTTAGATATTACGTGCATCTTTTTTCTGATGATGCTTAAAGAAATGCATGCAGATAATTAAATAGAAATAAAAAGGAAAATTTGAGAAGCTTCAGGAATTTGGTCACGAAATTAGCGTCATTTCGTTCGTGGCGATTTTCAGTCAATTTGGACCTATGGTTTGCAGAAAACCGATTTAGGATGAAAAAGATATCTTTAAATTAAATATTGCAATAAAACATGAAAAAGAGAAATGAGAAAAGAATAATGTTTAGCATTGTTCTAAGGTTTATAAACAAAAGACTTAGTGGCTCATTTGGTTGGAGCACGTAACATGTACACAAGAGGTTCAGAGTTCAATCCTCGCCAGCGCCATATTTTTGTTTTAGGGGAATAGCTAAAAAGTGGCTTAGTGTGAACGCAGTTCAACTAAAAAAAAGCGGTTTAGTGTGAAAAGGGTTAATTGGAAAGATAGTTAAAAAGAAATATATATATATGGGAGCGGCTATTGAGACACAAAATTGAACACAAATCAAGGGACACAGAGTATTAGCCGTTGGATCATTTTGTCTTTTTGTGGAGAGGTGCAAATCATGGGGGGATCCAATGGTGGAGATGCATTGTGTCACCAATTGTGTTTATGTTTTGTGTCCCTTTAGACTTTCCCTATATATATATATATATGTGTGTGTGTGTGTGTGTGTGTGTGTGTGTGTGTCTGTGTGACATGTGGGTGTCAACACCCTTGCTGCTGCGCATCATGTTGCACACATGATGCATTTTTATTGGTTAATGACGATTTTTGAGTTTTAGGGCTGACATGACCTCTTCTGATTGGCTGATTGATGTGTCTTTTAATCTGAATGGTTTAGATGAATCCTAGTCAGATCTAAAGGCCCTAATTCACTCACTACACTTATATAAACACATTTAGACCTAAACCTAATTTCATTCTATTAATTCATGGCGCCTCCATGCTACTGCAACCTAAGCTAATCTTTCTTCTGCAATAAAGCTAATCTAAATAGGAGTAATTATTCATATTGGAAGAATAGAATTCTACAACAATGGTTTAGCTAATCAAATTCAGAATACATAATTCAGATCTACTTTCTTTTCTTCCACTGTGAGTCCACGTTGCTTTCACAAATAATTAACTAAAAGTAATTGTAATAAGTTTGTGCATTGATTTTATGAACATGACTGTGAGATGAGTCATATGTTTAATTAGATCTATTTTATGATGCTAGTTCATATGTTTAATTAGATCTATTTTATGATGCCAGTTCATATGTTTAATTAGATCTATTTTATGATGCAAGTTCATATGTTTAATTAGATCTATTTTATGATGCTAGTTCATATGCTTAATTATATCTATTTTATTATGCGAAGATCATATGTTTATTAGATCTATTTTATTAAGATCTATTTTATTATGTCAGTTCATATGCTTATTAGATCTATGTCAGTTCATATGCTTATTAGATCTATTTTATGAGATCTATTTTATTATGTCACACTACACCAGAAAAAGCTTTTAGTAGCATTGTAAAAACGTTACAATAACTTGTAGTAGCGTTTCGATAAACGCTGCTGTACGACATGCAACTAAAAGTCTGAAAGTTTTGGTTCCGTTTTAGTAAACACAACAGAAAATGTAAATATTGTAGCGTTTCTGAAACCCTACAAAAAGTTTTTTTGGCAGCGTCCAAAAAATGCTACTAAAGTGATAGTTGCATCATTTTTCAATTTTTTTGTAGCGGTTTTTCTGTCCTACTATATGGTTTTTGTAGCTGTTTTTAAGGCCTACTATATGTTTTTTGTAGCGGTTTTCCTGTCCTACTATATGTTTTTTGTAGCGGTTTTTCAATCCTACTATATGTATTTTGTTTCAGCTACAATATCTTTTGTCAATTACATTTGTAGCACTTTTTCAACGCTACTAAAACTAACTGATGTACACCACATTTTAATTGCGGTTATTTACTGTTAATAGCTTCTAATATTTCCATCAACCACTTATATATACTAGAAATATTAAAACAAATAATTATAGGAGTATCATTTCAAACTAAAATCAATAATCATCATATTTAAATACTTAAAAAACACATTACTCGCAATATCAAATATAACACGCATAATCGTCTGAATAGTAGTATTTCAACAAAATAAGTGAATCCTCATACCACAGTTTCTTACAAACAAGTCTACCCGTCTACTACAAACAAAATAATAGTTGAAGTCTTCTTCACAGCTTAATAACCACCAGTTCTTTGATGCTTCGTTCTTCACTTTGAAAATCTAATTACCTGCACATATGTAGAAGGATCAACAGTAAGAATTACATACAGATATGAAACAAAATAAAACCAATGCTGCCACTGCAGGCATAGGCCTCCGCCTAGTCAACAACATGTATTACGAATTGAGGTATATTAGTCGGAGAAGAAAACCATTAGTTTCATTTGTTCACCTGTGCCATATGTATTTGCATGTTAGTAATACTTATGCATACGAACTGTAGCTTAAATTAACTTTCAGTATGAAAATTCAGATGAACTCCATTCCCATTTCAGCCTACACCTTGTGTCCAACTGAATATGAAAGCATACTCAAAAGTCAAAACGCATCAATCTTAGTTATTAAAGAGTAGTTTTTTTTAAATGGTTATATTGCAATGTTCATAAAATATGCTCACACTCTAAATGGATTCCATTACAAAATTAGCAGGATACGTTCACTTTACGCCGTTTATTAATTAAGGAAAACCACACTAGTAATATCTCAGTAAAATAATATAAACAGATGCACTCCAAAACAAAGATCATAACGATGTATCTTACATAATCAAAATTTCAAATTAAGGAACTTTGCTTAATTAAATTGTTATGAAAATTAAAGGAAACTTCAATACAAAACCAACCATCCAAATAGAACCGTATCAACCTTTGATACCCACCTTTTCGTTCTTTTCCTTTAAAAAAGAACACTAAAACTTAGTATGGTAATCGGCATTCAACCTTGCATTGTACTAATCGCCTTATTATAAAAGTAAGAAAGGGATACATGATGTGAGAGCTCCATTGCATGAAAAATATTTCATATTTTTTTTTAATTAATTTTCCGGCCTGAATATCCGCTACCATGACTGGCCTGCCACTGCTTCAGTTTTACCATCACCACTGCTTCAGCGTACGCTCACCAGAATCGACCACTAACTCCTTTCGCTTGCATCCTTGATCTGGCCAATTTTTGCCCTCTCCTTTAAATGCCATTGTAGCCGTAACTACCCTATCACCTTTGCTCAACCTGAACAACCACATCATCCCAAAGCTGCCTATTCTCCAACCCCATTCGACCTGCTTTAACCAAGCAGTCCAGCCTCATCCATTCCAGGATCGCACTCGCTGACTGCCAACATAAACCTGCTAGTCCTCGAAGTATGTGCACGTTGCTCCATTATCTATCAACCGCATCAACATGTGTTGTAACTGTCGTGTCTATTGTGTAAGCGTGGCATGTTTATTTCATCATGTGCAAGTCCGTTAATCGACGTTCATATTCATGTTTATAGTTCGGGTCATTGTCCATGTATTTTATTCAAGTTAAATTAGGTCACGTTATAATAATTTATTGATTCGGAATTGAAATCAATATTGAAATTAAATGACATCGTTGGTTGACACTCAAGTGATGAGTTTTATATCTCACGACATGTATCATGACACTAATGGGGGTATTATTAACATGTATTACGGATCACTAAACAAAATAAAACAAATATGAATGTCATTTAATTATCCTAACATGAAACTCCTTTAAGCATAATAAAACAAATGCTAGTCATGATGTCTCGATACCGAAATGTCTTTAGACTGATGCCAACATTATAAAATACACATGCGTCAGATTATGTCTAACCAAAGATTTATAAGTGTAACACTTTATAAACAAGATATCTCAAATCAATAAGAAATAATCAACACTAATACCCCCAGATGTCATTACCTATCTAGAATCCCATTAAATTAGAAATCACAAAAACAACACCTGAAGTCATTCCCAAAATCTAAAATCTAAATAATTGTTTTTGCTGCTTTAGAATTTTAAGAAAGATGCTTTTGCTGCTTTAGAGATGTTGATTCACAATTGAGACCCCAATGTAGCAAATCTTCATAATAACAGCTTGCATGATCTTTTATGTGCATACCCAGACTATTAATCATTTCTAGAAGGAATAAGGGTATGATTTATTTTCCTATTCATGATCTGTTGTTAAACTAAGAAGTATAAGCATAAGTATGAAAATGTTGTGTACCTATCCATCATTTAAGGCTAGACAAAATCTAACCTTACGACTTCAGATCCAAGTAGTTTTAAATTGAACTTTGTGCACTATAGTTTTTTCTAAATTATCATTAGTACACACATTGTTTCCAATTAACATTCATGCTTCTTTTACCATTATATTTTATTATCCAGATTTTTACTTTTATTCTATTGTGTGATGCATTTTCTCTATGAATAGGTTGGAATTTAAATGTGACTTGCGTCATGTTAAGAGATCCCTGAAAGATTTATCATGACTTCAGGTATTGATAAGTAAATTCAAGGTTCGTTCCCAAAATCATTATCAAATCCAAAAATAACATATCGATCAGGAAAAGAAGACTAGGACAGAACTTTAACCAAATTTCTCCCATTCTCTATTTATAAATAACCAAGATCAATGTGTGTATACATAAAAAGATGGGCAACATATCGAATACTGAGAATCCACTATGCATTGAATAAATATCTCAAGTATATTCTTATCTCCTTATATATGTAAATATCAAAATTGTATCATGAAGGAAAAGGACCCTACAGCAGACATGAAGTCCTAAGTAGAGTCGTGTGTGTGTGTGTGCACGTATAACACATCGTGTGGCAACCGACACACATCTATTCCACAATGAGCTGTAACAAATGTATATGCCAATCTGCTACTCCATCGGAACCGGATGAGAGACTAATAGCACGAAGCTAGCTCCAAAGACAATAAGTATCTACAGTCTTATTTTCTCTATGATTTTCTCTTTTCGCACCCGATACTTTATCCGTTTTCAGATTTTTTAGAATTTCCTATATTAAAACTACAACATATCACGTCTAGGAGAAATAACCTCGTATATCAAACCCGACATGCAAAACAGTCACCAATTCACTAATCAAACCCGACATGCAAAACAGTCACCAATTCACCAATCTGCTAATCAAACCCGACATGCAAAACAGTCACCAATTCACTAATCAAACCCAACATTCAAAACAGTCACCAATTCACTAATCTACTAATCAAACCCGACATGAAAACAGTCACCAAAACAGATGAAAAATCTATAATTATTGACTGGGTTGACAGTATTGACTTACTTGAACTTGATTCCCTAACGACATATGCGGCTGGCCAAGCTACAGTCGTACCAAATGCCTCTTCCATGTATGTGCACTTCGATGTAGGTCTTCATAACAATGCATCATTGACTCTCACAAATTTTATTCAAACTTTTACGGCATCTTTTCCCAATGGAACAAAGTGAACCATCGCTGTTGGATCAGTTGACATGATGGTTCCTTCAGCCACTATTCGTCCCGTTTCACCCACATCAAGCAACTTGCATTTACTATTTGCTACTAGATTTCCAGTCGTCTGTTGGGTAAGCAAAAATGCATGAATTATCGTATTTTTGTGTAATTATATTATATGGAGAAATCATGTCTGCCAAAGAAACTATAGTTGGTACAATGGTTGTATGAATTTTACCAACGGTTGTATGAAACTATATTACCTGAGGAGTAGTCAGAACACTTGTTGAAGTCAGGTTCACAACATTTGTTTTTCAACTATCACTTTTGATTTCGGCCATGCTATTTTCCTACCAACGACGTCTTTAATGCATGACATATCGGTTGTAGGTCGCCATAAGAAAGCATCTCCTTTGTTGGCATAGTCTACCAGAACCACAAAGGCTAATGGACCAAGCGGAATACCATTTACCATCATTTCTGAATCACTAGAACACAGTTTTCCTTTGGCAACTAACACTTCGCCCTCATTCCAATCATAAAGCTTGCATTTTTTTAGTTGTGCTACAAGTTTTACTCTAAAAACAACAACAAAATTAATGGGAAAAGATATGTATACAATTGCAAATAGTTATCGTAAATTATGAAAATTACCGTAATGTCTTCCTCCAAGTTTTGTCGTGAAACAGCATAATTAGCAGGCCATACTACCGACTTATTATTAGCTTCCCTTAATAGCGACAAACTTGGTGTAGGCCTCCATAAATAAGCATCTTCTTTCTTTACATGCTCTATAACAACTTTCATAGCATATGGTCCAATGCGAATATCATTGACAACCTCATTAGGATCAGCGTACACTACTCTTCCTTCAGCAACAATTTTGTTGGTTCCATCCCAATTCATTAACTCACACATGTTACAATTGCCCTACAATTATTCAACCAAAAATTATATTAATTATTGGTTCGGGAACTAAATTACGATTGATGTTATATCGATAATATAAGAGTTTTTTTTTTACCATTTCAACTGTGCTTGCCTTTTTTGAACATTCTTTACCCTGTCAAATAAAAAATATATTGATTATTGGATTAAAAGTAAACTACAACTGATGTTATATCAACAATAGAAGTGATTTCAACCATTTATGGTGTGCTTCCTTCTTTCGAACATTCTTTACCCTGTCAAAGCAAAAAAGCGGTATTAATAGTTTATGGTTTAAATTTTGAAATTTAAAGAAATTCATGAAAAATCAATGACGCAATACGTGAACCTTCTGATGTAGGTTTTCCAGCTTGTTCATTAGCATGTGGATCATACTCTCCATTTCTGAAATTCTTTTATGACAGTGAGTTATATGTTTATCTCTACATTGTGACAACGCTAGCTTGGTTTGGGTGTAGCCCTTTCCTAGTGCTCTTAGGCGTCCCGGTTTATCGTGCCCCAATACTTGCACAATTGCATCTTCTCTGATATTATTTGCCGAGTCGTATTGTCTTGAATTATCAATTGATTTAATCTCCTCCTACATAAATTAAAAAACATATAGGCTATATACGATGGTAGTGTTAAAGCGATGTTTAGTTGCTGAAAAAACAAATATTCTTACAATAATACTCGCAACATGCGTGTTTACTGGTTCGCCATTCTTTTTAGTGCGGGATTTAACCCAAACATCAACTCTAGATACGGGTAATGAATCCTGACTTTGCTTTTTCTACATTTAGACATTTAATAAATCAATAAGTAAATTAAATAATTGGGTAAATAATGCTACAAATAATTAACTAACCACATCATCGGTGAATCTGGCCATTCCTCTGCGTCCAGTCGTATGTGGCAATTGTTTTTGCCTAATGGCGGTATATTTCTCACTTCGTGCCTGAAAGAAGGTAAGAGATAATTTAATACCTACTCAATACATTAATTTGCAAAACCTGCACAAAACTGAAGACCAATAAATTGTTATTTCACATGATTTTCCCAGATCCTAATAACTTTTTATTATTTCACATGAGTTTCATATTTGTTTTTTTGACATGAAATAATCACTCAGATCCCAATAATTATTTCACATGTGAAAAACCTGCACAAACCTTCTGTCGGGTTTACTTTACAATATACTGCAAAATCTAGTCAAAAAAACAATTTATTTCACATACCTTCTTTCAGGTTTGCGCAGGTTTTTCACGTGAGACTCATTCAAATAATGCCAATAAATATTTCACATACCTTCTGTCAAAATATGGTCAAACAAATAGAAATAATCACTCAGATCCCAATAATTATTTCACATGAGTTTCATTCAAGGAAACTCAACTCGAAACAAATAGAAATAACTGCAAAATCTGGTCAAAAAAATAGATTTTTCTAGACAAACAGAAAGCATTTTTGGTAACCAAAAATAGAACGAAGTAATGGAATTTTGCTAAAGCAATTGCATGACTTTTACTTTCATGTACGAAGTTACAGCAAATAAAAGCATTGAATAGGCATAAGAAGGTATAATATGAATAAATTTTAGTACAAGCGCTTATATTATTATATATGGAGGTAGTTGTATATAGGCATGAATAAAATATACAAGTATTGGAATATAAACAATACATAGAATATTCACATGCTGCATGATTTGGCCATTGTTGTCCATGTTCACACAGACACATTAATAGTGCGACTATGAATGAACAAGATTTAAGGGTTGATGATCAAGATTTAAGGGTTTAAATCTTGCTTCCCAATGCAAGCTTTCTGTTGGCCCGTCTTATCATACCAGTTGATGATCAAGATTTAAGGGTTTAAACACTTATAGGTTTTAGAGCATGCTTGTTTGCTTCTTTTTATACTACAAAACTTGGTCGATCGGTTAAAGTTGTGTAGGCCTCTATGCAGTATTTATATCAGTTCTTGTCATTTTATGCAAAAATAAAATACATGGCAGTCATATATGAACATGGGTTGCTATGTTTTAGAGCTATATGTTACCAATCCATCTAATTTCATTGGCATTTTGAACTTAAACGGTTGATGGTTTTAAACTGTTAATTCTGAAGACTCTAAGGTCTAATTTCATTAGCATTTTGAACTTGTGTGCCTCGCTTGACATTTCAGCTAGGTCGATATTTGTTTTAGAAAACGAGCAAAGAGTAGAGAAGATCGCGTATACCTGATCAAAATCAGCACAAACCCAAACCAAAGAATCACACAGTAGAGAATTGGAGACGTAGAACAAAACATTCAGATTTATTTCGATGAGAGATTGAAATAAACTTCTCGTTTGCAATTTTAATCCATTGTTTAGGATTAGTTTATTCTGCTCATAAACGCGCAACGAGATTGTGTAGCTAGATCGTCATTTATGTTGCATAAAAATTATAATAATTGAAAACAGAGGCGAGTAAATATTTGGCTTGATTTCAAACCCCTCATAAATGTTAAAAATCAGAAAAACGTTAAAAAATAAGAACTGATCAAACTAAATCGATTTTTTTTTCTAAAATAAAAAACCGGCAAAACCGATAATATGTAGTGTAAAAGTTATGTGTTGTTTGTGTTGCATGGTACGCCAATAAATCTAAGAATAAAACAGAAATCAAGATTAGTCAATTAATTACTAGCGAAACTAAACCAAATTGATCAAACTTAATTGTTTGTGTTGCATTCGGTTTAACCAATATAAGCGCACCCATAAATGAAAAACTAACTTTTACATAGTATAAATTAGTCAAAAAAATAATTTCTATACATTTGAAGAAGAAAATTTATGTGAATAGTACAAATTAATCAAGCTCAAAAATTCAAATATTTTGCACTTGAATTTAAATGTAAGTATTTTACCTTAAACTCCAAACTTGTTTTCTCCTTTACAAACTTTCTCCACTCCTTGACGTTTTTTATGTTGTATGGTTTCAAAGCAAGTCTTTCCTCTTCCGTTGCCATTCTAATTATTTGTCGAACCAATCTACTTTTTGAGGTTCTCCAAATGGTTCCCATTTGCTGAAATATGGTCTTTTTTTGCCATTCATCCTCCAATTTAAATCTAGCCTACAAATCGAAAGGAAAAAACTAGTGTTATTTCATATTATAATGAATTTAAAAGAACATTTTGTAAAATAAATCATTTCCGTAAATATAAATTTTTGTTACCTGAATGGAATCCCACAAGACAGTTTTTAGTTCATCGCTTAGAAGCCTCCAATCGGTAAGTGTAACCGGAGCATGCTCCCTTACTAGTGGTCCAAGATAAGAAGATAAGCGGACCGAGCCTTCTCCTATCGGTATGCCTGCCTCATTAAATTCTACTTCAATTCGACTCTCAAGATTAATGGAAGTCTTTTTATTTTCGTCGGTCCTCTACCACGCTTTTTTACATTTACATTTGGAATTTCAGCTTCTACTGACCTCTCGATTTCCATTTCGGTAACAACATTTTCTTCACAAGCCATTTCGCATTCTTCACGCGTTTCAATTTCTTCGCGCATCTCATTTTCATTACATGGCATTTCATTTCGTTCACGCATCTCATTATCTTCGCAAGGCATTTCATTCTCTTTGCGCATTTCATTTTCTGCACAAGGCACTTCAATTTCTTCACATGGCATTCGTATGATGTTGGGCCTTAATTCTTGTTCCTTCTCTACATGAAAAGATTCATAAGTTGACACAATGGATTTGCCTTTTTGCTTATACTTCCGAGATTTCTCAGTCTTCAATTGATGACGAGTGCGTACATTGCTTGTATGCATATCCTTTTTCTGCAAAAACATGGAGTAAAAGCATTTAATAACAACAAATGAAAACTCGAGACAAAAATGAACAAAAGAAGTGAATATAGGTGCACTACACATAGCTGTATAGTCAGGTCAGGTTAAAGAACAACCAAAAAAATTATTATACAGCTAAATAATAGAAGAGTTGGCTTGCTGAAATTATTCAGTCCCAGTCCCAGTCAATAACTCGGCATTTTAAAGTTATTTAGCTTGCTGAAATTATTCAGTGGTCAAACTAGTCAATAATGTGTCAGCCCTAATTTTTTTGGTATAGTTAGTCAAATAGGAACACCTAAGTAATTTACATGGAATTGTAATGCACTTTAGATCAAAGCATTATAATTTCATTTTTGAGATTCAATTTATCGTTAAGTATAAGAACTGAGCTTCTATGCAGAAACAAAGTACTGAAAGCAATTAGAAACTATATAAGATTAATTTTAGTGCGGAAATGT
This sequence comes from Allium sativum, assembly GCA_030737875.1. NCBI lineage: Eukaryota > Viridiplantae > Streptophyta > Magnoliopsida > Asparagales > Amaryllidaceae > Allium > Allium sativum. The sequence continues at coordinate 845,413,553 of CM060926.1, forward strand.
GTTTAAGTGAATATGTATAGAAGAATATATAACGTGACATCAATATACTGAATGGTAGATACGTTATTACTATTAATACCAGATTAAAGTCTAGGAATATGTTGTTATTGTTACCAGTTTTAATAACTCTTAAATACATCAGATGTTGAGTTTTTCTTTTCTAAGATTCAAAATGACATCGACAAAATTAAATATGATTAATTGAAGATTACCAACGTAGAGTTCCATGAAATTACCCATTATGTCATGATTAATTAAAACCCAAAGGCGAAACCAATGGAGATATGGGTACCAAAATCAGAAATTAATACTGTAGATGTGGAAGAGAAAATAGTAATTGATGAGCAACATGGTATTAATGCAAGTAGCCATAGCTCAAATGGTGTTGCATACGTTCATGTGGTGCATGGTACTAACAGTAGTAACTTAGAATGAAATTAATAATAATTTTAGTGTGGCAACACAAAATAAAATTCCAGTTCAAAATGTGGGAATAGAAGATGTAAAAAGCAATCTGAATAACAATGTAGATGCTGTAAGGACAGGTAATAAGCATAGCGATCTGATAAATATATCGGTGCAGATTTTAAGTGATGTGGAACTTAATATAAATAACACATTAAAAACTAGAAAACAAGCATATCATATATTCTACATGTTCCAATGATGGGAGTAGCTATTATACAACTATATGCAGCATAAAAAAGCCACAATCCGTATGTAAAAGAAGTTTTAATTTAAGATGGTAGATAGCAAGCATTTAGAATAAAGAAATATAACCACTTCACATGCACTGATGCACATTATTTTATGTTAATGGGAAACAAGTTTGTGTAGGAATCAGCAGACTAACAACAAATCAAGTTGTTTAGCTATATTTAAGCTACAAAAACAGTATATGTGCATATATGCAGGTAGAAATATATGAGAATAACCACTTAGTTCAGGAATAAAGTATAATACAATGCAGGTTATGCATTTATCTGTATAACGATCTTAAAAAAATTAATCAACAAATGAGTGGATTTGAAAAAGGACATGAGAGTTGAACTTGCATAGAATAAAATTACACGCAATTAAGGACAAGTATAGGGTATCAGTATATATGTTTTGATGTACATTCCAATACAGGATTAGTGAAGGTACATTTGTCTTACTGCATTTACTTTAAATTATGTGTAATTAACAAATAGAATAAAGTTGTATAATAATGACAAATATAGGAACATAAGAAACATGAGAAAGTAAGGTGTGAAGGCCACATGGAACATGAATACTTAAATCACATAGCAGATAATTGAAAGCCAATTTATTTAATAAAATAAAAATTAACATGGATACCTTCATGACGAAGATTGAGTATGCCTTCAAGTATATAGATCTCGATGATATATCACTAACTTACTAACTCAATATCTGCATACAAAAAATATTAATTGGTTATCAAACATATTAATTACATTTGTCTAATTTAAACATAAAAGATAATCACATTTACCTTAATTGCAACATCATTTATTACACAACAATCATTGATCTTATAAGCAAATAATGGAAAAAACAAACATGAATGACATGTTCTCAAAAACAGTTCTCATAATCAAACAAAATACTCAAACTACTCAAGTATGCCTTCGCAATTCTCCCTTACATAAATAACATTTTCAACATCTATATCGGTATCATCACAATCTTCAACGATATTGATAGCTTCGTCTTTATAATCATTTGTCTCTAAGTCGTGAAGACCTCTTAGTGGTGCTTTTATTACAACATACCAATTTGACAAATCATTTTCTCTTTAATAAAATACTTGTTTCGCTTGAGATGCAAGGATGTATGGATCTTTAGAAAATGATGCTTGATTTTGATATATATTGACAAGAGTAAAACCATCCTCATCGACTTTTACTCCATTTCATATATGTGCCCAACGACACTTAAAAACAGCAATATAAAACACATGATAATCCAATAAAATTATATCAGTCAATATCCCATAATAGGTGACCACATCAACTGCTTGAGAATTATCCTTTGCACTTGCTCTACACATAGTAGTCGCATCATAAGTCACTCCGCTATTTTGAGTTTCTCTCCCTACATCTTTTATATGAAATCGTTGATCATTGATAATATATCCTTTGTAAGAAAAAGCATCATTCTTCGGACCGTATGCAATCCACTTCAACATTTCATCGTGATCATTAGAGTTTATAGGTATCTGCAGAAAATTTCATTGATAACGGATATTTTAGAGTAATATTCTTAGGCAAACGAGAGAATATTCAAATAATTATTTAACCTTTTTTTAAATCCAGTCAGCAAATTTTTTTGCATGTGTTTCCCAAAGTAAAGTTGAATTTCTTTCCATACGCTTACTAGAATTTTTCAATTCCTCCAAGTGCAAGCTAGTATAAAACAAGGCATGCGAAGTTATATTTATTAGCACAAACACATCCAAATAATTGAAAAATAACGTAACGTATACGTACCTTAAAAATGGTTCAACCACTGCCATATTCATTAACACAACTAAATGGGCAATTTCTTTCTCATAGGAGGATAGTGTAACTATCTTAGACGCTGAAATTGGACGTCCTTCAAGTATTACACTATTCTCATATTCTTCATTTCAAGCTGGTGTCTCCTCAACATGTCCTGATTTTTTTAAAAATTCACCAAAAAACCTAATGCATTCATCTGCGAGATAAGATTTTGCAATACATCCTTCGGGCCGTGAATAATTTCTTAAATAATCTTTAAGCGTCTTCATATACCTTTCAAATGGGTACATCCAACGAAATTGAACCGGACCACATATGAGCGCTTCTCTACCAAGATGAATTGACAAATGTACCATTATGTCAAAAAACGACGGCGAAAAATATTTTTCAAGCTCACACAAAATTTCAATAATTTCAATGTTGATTTGCTGCAACTTCTCTATGTCAAGGACACGCTGACATAATTTATTGAAAAATGAACATAAGCGAATTATTGCTTTTCTTGCCTTCTTTGACAATAGCTCTCTTATTGTTGCCGGCAACAAGTGTTGCATTAAAACATGATAATCATGTGATTTCAAACCATTAATCTTACAATCCTCCAACGATACACGGTTTTTCAAATTTGAACAGTAGCCATCGCGTCCTTTGAAATCGTACAATTTTTCTCTCTCCAGATTTTGATAACGTATAAGGAGCTGGTGGAAGATATGATTTCTTCCCACGAGGTTGTGCATGAAGCTCGTGCCGAATTCCCCATTCTTCTAAATCCTTTCTAGAATTGAATCCATCTTTTGATTTGTTATCATGCAACATTGTGCCTAAAATGCTTTCACCAATGTTTTTCTCCACATGCATTACATCTAAATTATGACGTAACGGCGGTTCCTATAAAAAAAATGTAACACATAATTTTATGTATATTTAATTGTTAAAACATTAAAAAAAACACTCACCTCCCAATATGGCAAGTCAAAAAAAATTGATCTCTTTTTCCATCTTGATAGCTCCAACTGTGTAGGATCGTTATCTTTATCGCCTCCATCGTTCATATCATGCGTACTCTTCCTCTTCCTTTTTCTCAGCTTAATAGGCTTCATCTTAATGACATTTTTCTTATTGTTTCTCCTCTGCCTTTTTTTCTTCTCTTTCTCTTTCCTAAAATTATTTGTAAAATCTTTTAACAATACAAAAATATTTCTTCCAGTTAAAATTCTAGGAGCATTACCTAACTCCACTGTGTTATCAAACCAAGCCTTCTGTTTCCGCCGTGAATCTGACATAGGTAGATATCTTTTATGACCCATATAGACATTCTTTCGACTATAATTCAACCAACGGTGATGAGTATTAACACCACACAACGGACAAGCTTTTTTCCCCTTCACACAACATCCCGCAAGGTTTCCATAAGCAGGAAAATCATTAATTGTCCATAGCAAAATTGCTTTCATTTTAAATATTGTTTTACTAAATGCATCATACGCATCAACTCCATTGCTCCACAAATAATGCAAGTCTTCAACAAAGGTGCCAAATAAACATCAATATTGTTTCCGGGCTGCTTTGGACCAGGAATAAGTAATGTTAACAAAATATTTTCCTTCTTCATACACAACAGAGGTGAGAGATTATATATCACAAGCATTACCGGCCAACAACTATATTTGGAACTCAACATAGAAAATGGATTGAATCCATTTGTAATAAGACCAAGTCTAAGATTGCTCGGATCGGCTGAAAAATATTTCCATCGTTCATCCACCATATTCCATGCCATAGAATCCACCAGATGACGCATTTTTCCATCATTGCTTCTATTATTGAAATGCCGTCTTAAATCTTCATCCATCTTTTGAGATCTAAACATTCTTCTAAATCTTGGAATTATTGGAAAATATCTCTACACTTTAATTGGAACACCTTTTATAACCTCCTTGGTATCTTGATTTATCTTCCATCTTGAAGAACCACATTTTGGAAAGGTTTCTAAATCTTTGTGTTCTTTTCTAAAAAGAATACAGTCATTCTCACAAGCATGTATTTTTTTAAAACCCATGTCAAATTCTTTAAGAAATTTCTTTACTTCATATAAAGTTTTGGGAAGTACATTATCCTTTGGCAAAAACAATTGTTGCACGTTTAACAACTTGTCAAATCCACTATCGGACAAACCAGTCTCACATTTAAGATTGTATAAGACGGTGATGGAGGATAACTTTGTATGGTCTGTGCATCCGGGATACAATGGAGTTTTTGCATCTTCCAAACTCTTAAGAAGTTCATCCTCCCTTCTTTGAGAGTCATCATCATCCTTATCATCAACAAAAAAATCAGAATTCAAAAAATCTTTATCTTCATAGTGAATCATCTTGAACAAGTCATATGTGTCAAACGAATTTGTTTTTTTATCTATATTTTTTAGCTCGCCATGGCAATACCATCTACCAGTCTTATATTTGGAATCCATTCCTTTTATAATTAAATGCTCAACGTTGATGTGGTCATCTTGCCGGCTAAGATTTCGACAATCTGTACATGGACATAAAAGTTTCTCCACATTCGTTAGATTTCTTTTTGCCACATGCACGAAATTCAAAGCTCCTTGTCGATAATCTATACTGGTCCTAAAACAAATATTAAAAATAAATTTTAATATTAAAACATGTGATACTTCTCAAAATACAAATTTAGGTTAAGCAATAAATACTCACCTGTTTAAATACACCCAATCTTTTTCCATTGGCAATACAGGCATTCAAATAAGTTCTCAAACTTTGATGTAGAATTTGATTTCCTGCTATAATCAGACAACAAAATAATTCAACCTAATTTCTTTTTTCATGCACGAATAGTGGCGTATGCAGTTTTAACTCAATGAGGGCGGAAATTTATATTAAAAAAAATCATTAACCGTATGTTCGTAATAAGTACTAACACATATTTGGTCCACAAACATTATATATTAATATTCTGTTTTAACTATGATGAAAAATTACAACATCAAATGTTCATAAACAAATCGTTTTGTGATCATTTTTTTTAAAATTTAAACAGTATGGTCATTTTCGAGTTTATGATCAAGTTATTTTGATGAATCACATTATTTTTTCCTTGTCATATGATGAGAATGGATTACTTAGACAAAGACAAATCATATTCGAAAATAATTCAATATTTATTACGGACGATTATTCAACTATTGAAATTGCATATCTAAGATTCATAGAAAAGTTCAACAAGACAGGAATGAAGTGGTGTCTTTCCTTCCACTCAATGATCTTTCTTGAATAACAAACAAGTTTTTCATGTTAGGGATGAAAATGAAAAGGACATGTAGACAGAATTGGATAAAAGCACATGTAGACAGAATTGGACAGGCTTGTTGACCATATGGAAGGCTCTCATTCCCTAACTTTTCTTTCAATTAATTTCATGGTTGGTGCTTCAAGTTTAAATAAATGGCATTTTCTCCATCTTACTCCTTGCCTCTCTTTGTTCTAATATCAAGTCCTATCATTTTAAAATATCAAGTCAAGAAATGAAAGCGATATCGATCGAAGATTGTTAACATATTTTATCATAAAAAAATGAAGCTATTACATGGTTACTGGACGACATGAATTTTTTTTCTACAAGAATTAATTAATACGCTAGAACCTAAAATGGTATCAAATCCAGCAATTAACGAAAGCCTGAAATGTATTAACTTGATATTGAAGAATGGAAACTTCATAAATATCCTTTTATATTTTTAGCTAGCCATATATAGTTAATGTGTATGAAACAACCTGTGATAAGAGGTATGCATCGGTTTGTTTTCAAATTAGCTGTTCTATATGTCCAGCCTTAATCTGATCGGAAATCAATTATTGAGATTAGCTGGTACATATAAGGTTACAATCATCCTTATAAATGAATAAGCTCAAACCTGAAACTGTGTTGAGTGAAGCAATCTCAGTGCAAATTTAAACATTGATTCACTTCACATTGAAAAATAGGAACTTCATAAATTTGAGGATATAGGAGCATGAACCTTTTGCTTGATATAGGAGCAATCTCAGTGCAAATTTTTGGCAAGTCATATATTTAATGTGCATGAACCTTTTGCTTGATATTGAAAATATAAATAAGCTCTGAGCTGAAATGGTTGCAAATCCCCCGTATGGAATAAAATGATAATCTAAGATGTACTTACTTGATATGAAAACCGGAAACTTCATAAATGCCATTTTATTTTTGTCAAAGACGTACAACTATTTGCTCATACTGGAAAATTAAAGGAAAACTCAATTGCTTTGCCTGTCGTAAGCTTGTTAAAGAGCACTCAATATTTTATGTTTCTTTAAATTCTTTCTTTTAATAAAGCTATGTACTTTTACTACTGCATTCCTACCATTTACGAATGACTTCGCTGATTTGTGCGAGAGTTGGTAGCCTTGACACTTAGTTATGGATTTCATAAACTGTGTTGAGGGAGCGAACTTCGACGTAAATAGGTTTAGTTACTCATCTTCCGGTATCAGTCAGCTCTACCTATATGTAAGGAAGATTTCATGACACTTAATTATGATTGGAGTATTTGGAATATTGAGATAACAAATCTTTAACTTGAGTTAGAAAAACAAATTATTTTGCTTAAGTTTGGACTTAATTTGATGCTCAGAGGCCAAGTCTAAGCTGGTCTCTTATGTCAAAAGATGAATATATAAACGTTTTGGAAGTTGGAAGACGAAGTTTTAGTATGGTCTGTGAGCTCAAAAAATATGAAAATTGTATTTTCGATTTAAAGCCATCTAAGCCAAGCGATAAACGAAATTGCTTGAGCGTGAAGATGCAAAATCTAATTCGAGACCATGAGGTCAGAATGTTTGAAAATTGCGTTTGTCACTTGAAGCCATCTAGGCAAAGTGGTAAGCAAAATTGTTGAGCGTCGGGAGATGAGATATTGTTTGAGACAACAGGTTCAAAATATTTGAAACTGTGTTTACTATTTGAAGCCATCTAGGCAGGGTTGTAAGAAAAATTGTTTGTTTGAGGTTGATGGGTAAATCTGATTTGAGACTATGAGGTCACAATATATGAAAATTGTGATTACAACTTGAATTCTTCTAAGCTAAGTGGCAAGAGAAATTATTTAAGTGTCGAGATGTGAAATATGATTTGAGACCATAAGGTCAAAAAAAATGTTTGAAAATTATGCTTGTCACTAGAAGCAATCTATGTTAAGTAGTTAGCGAAAATATGTGGTTACCGAGAGACAAAAAGTGATCTTAAGATAACTGTGATGTTAACATAGTACTCGCAACATGAAATTGTAAACGAATGAACAGGACCTTTGGAGGGAAAGGTTTTGATCCTGCATTAAATTGAGGATAGTAACCGATATTATTTGCTACTCTGTAAAGCAAATGGCTACCAACAAATCTGAAAGCTGGAGGTAAATAGTAATGACAAAATTATCTAATACTAAAACATATAAATAGATCAGTGGTTACCGAAGAACGCGAAAAACATTGACACTACAAGAAAATAGATACTATTACAACAATAGTTACATAGCCTAAACTGACAAAAAGAGATATACTGAATATAAAGGCAACAGAAGTGGAACTGGTTGCGTTGTGTACTGTAATGGATGAGTCGCGTTAGAAAGTGTGCTAATGGTGCTATACTGCAATTTGCCAAGACATAGCATGGCTAAGTGTATCACAAGCAATGCTGAATTGAATTCAGTACCTGCTAAAGGCTTAAGTCTTCACTAAAAATAATTTATACTACAGAAGTAATGCTAGCGAATTGGGATTGTTGCGTCATAAACATTGTCAATAGAACTACACAGAACTGGAAAGGTTAACTGGCATGAAAACTGAAATGGCTGAATGAAAACACGATCTCAATTTAATTCTAGATCTGAAAACAATAATTTGTAAACATGAAATAATTTTTAATAAATCTTACCCCAATCTGAACGAAGATCTCAGTTGATTTCTAGATCTGAAAACCCAAATTAGCAAGCTCAAACGAGATGAAATCGATCCTGAAGTGACTGAAGGGCAAGATGAAATCGATCCTGAAGTGAACGAAGATCTGAAAACCCAAATTAGCAAGCTCAGTCGATCTGAAATCGATCCTGAATCCGTGAATGAAGGGCAATGAAATCGATCCTGACACGCGGAATTAGGGTTTGTTAAACGTGGAATTAGGGAAGTTGTGGGAAAATTTTGAGGGGAATAAAGGAACGTAATTTTGGTGAAGCGCCAACGAAAATTTGAGGGGGAAAATTATCAGGAGGAGGGAAGTTGAGGGAAAATTTTCAGCAGAGGGAAGTTTTGGCGTGTAAAGGGGAAGACTAAACGTGACAAGGTGTTTGTTAAAGAAACGTTAATTTGGCCTAGGTTAATGAATAAAAATTAAGGAAAAAAGGATTAAAATAGTATTGGTTGCTTTCACACTATAAACGCTACTAATAGATGTAACTAAATATATATTTTCTTGTAGTGTCAGTTCATATGCTTGTAAGATCTATGCTAGTTCATATGCTTATTAGATCTATTTTATTGTGTTTATGCCAGTTTTGGTGCTTTAATTCTCTTCTTCTTTGTTTTTTTTATGAGATTAGGCTAACTGCGAGCCTAACATATTATTATACGTACGAATGACGTGGGAACGTTATGGGAATGTTTGGGAAAACATTGAACTATATGCAATTGAGCATAAATTGATTTGTAATCATGTAATTGACTTGATGCATAAATTTGGCATAATTTATATGCATGGAATTATGGGCATAGATTTGGATTAAAATGATGAACATAACTTAGATTGGAAATTGTGGGAAATTAATATATATTAATCCAGGATTTGAAATTTGGGACATAAATTAAGAGAGTAATAATGAACGCCTAAGATACGAGGTTAGACTCGGATTGTGGTATAAGACTGCCCGGAACCGCCCGGCATATCTAGCCACCGCAAACCGTAGTCTAATGTGAGAGGTCGAAGGCAGAAACTAGACATGTAATAATGCAAAGGCACGAGGTTAGATTCGGATTGCGGTGTAAGCCTGGACGGACCCTCCCGGCAAATCCAGCAACCGCAAAACGATAATCTAATGTGGGAGGTCTTGCAAGATTACGGTTTTGATGAATTAATGAACACTTGACCAAGATAAAACATGTAGTAAGACATGGGGGTGGGTGACATGGATAACATGTGAAATATAACTAGAGGCACTTAACCAAGGTAAAACATGTAAGAAGACATGGGAATAAGAAGGGGTTAAGTGGGAATTCCTAGTGGGGACCAAGCTTAGGAGGGAAGCTTGTGTCAAATGTGTGGAACATTTTCAACCAGTAACCCATTCAGTATCAATATGAGCTTGAACTAGGTCGAGGACTGGACACGTTTACTGGGATCGATTGTAAGAGGTCAAACGAGGTAGCGGTGGCAACGCAAGTCCAACGGAGTCACGTGCATGCTTGGGTCCGGGCTGGTAGGTAAGACGTTGTTGTATCGTGTAGATATGAGCCATGCATTTAGTAGTATCGGGTTGCCACTTTAGGGATTGATACACCCTACTATAGGACCAGCACGGTATCTATGAGTTAGGGAGTCGATCGAATGGGGAGGGTAGTGGGTACAATTAGTGGAGATAGGAGCAGGCGGCACCTATGACAGCAGCTAGGAGTACACGAAACTACCATTATCATTAATATTATGATTAGTAAGAGAGATCAACTTTTTGTATAACTAATATTGGTGCGGTGTAGGAATTATTTTATAGTGATTGGAAGCGCAATCAACGTTATATCTTGCTTGTCTTGTCCATCTTTTTTCCTTGTCATATCTATTCATGTTACAGTCATTTTTTATATCCAGTTTATGTTCTTATCCTGTTACTTTACTGATTATATGTTAAAGTCACTGGACTCGTCAGACTTTATGTCTGACCCGTTTTGTTTTGCCTCTTTTCTTTTCTTTCCCCCCAGGTGCTCAGGGTGGGATTAGTGGAGTTTGACTCAGCTTTCTTTCTTCTTGAAGTGCTTGGAAGCGTTGAAGTAATGTTCAGCTTTATCTCTTTTCATTATGGCTAGTTGGAGTGGGATTATGCTTTTGTTTTTATGTACTTTGAAAATAAATTGTCCAAAATGGATATTCATGTACTTGGCTTTATTATTTGGTTTTGATGTTGTAACCAAACTATACTCAGTTTTCGCTGCAATGAAGTTATTTTGAAATTTGAAGTACCATTTTATATACTTATCTTGTAATAATTTGTTCTATACACTTATAATGCTCCATGAAAGTTAATGCATTCTCTTTGTGAGTGACATTAATTGACGTGGGGTGTTACACATGGTATCAAGGTTGAAAGTTACCTGAACAGATTAAAGATTTTGAAAAAGCATTTTTACACTACACCATAAATGCTATTTCGCAACGGCTTTGGGCCGTTGCAAATTGATTTCGCAACGGCTTTGAGCCGTTGCGAAACAAGGAGTAGCAAATAATTAGCAGCGGCCCAAAGCCATTGCTAAATCTCTATTCTGCAACGGGCATGATCCGTTGCAAATTTAGAGTTTGCAACAGACGTTGCCCGTTGCAGAATAGAGTTTAGCAACGGCTTTGAGCCGTTGCTAATTTGTATAATTTCATAAAAAAAACAACTGGTTTTTCCCCTTCTTCTACACGCCATGCTCTGTAACTTTGTAGATTTCACATAATACCACAAAAGAAAGATGAATAAACTGAATATTTTCAATAGATTCAAAGTAAAAATCAAATTTCATAACAAACTTTTAAAGCTCAACAATATATACCCGTACATACTTTTATGTTCTAACAGTTTACAGCAGCAAATATAATATTACCGTGCATTACAAAGTTTTAAAACAGTAGTCAAAATAATATTACAGTATTACAATACATTTCAACTTCACCAAAAATAATAATACAATTGCTGGAATACCACACTCTATTTAGATTTTTTGTTTCTCTCCAAGCTTTAAACTAAGGAGCATTCACCCGAGAGCATTCGGACCCTAAATACAAATTCACGATACGTGAGTAATCATATGTTGATTTCACGGAAAATTTCCATTCATATCTTGTGTTGCACAAGCACGTCTATTAAACTTCTCATTAATTATAGAGTCTAAGAATGAATGCACAGCAGCGAATATATGTATATATTAAAATAGAAATGATGATAGTCACAGTCTTTTACTCCCTAAATGGGTTGCAGATTAATAAACCCAAATCAGCAATACTCATGCACTTAGAACAAAGCTGATGCTGCTACACATATTAGTGATTTACTCAATTATGAAGGCAATCTCTTGGTTCTTAAGAAGTTTCCTTGATTAAAGACCTTGCATATTACCGTATATTAGGCATAATCTAGCCCAGAATTACAAATGCACTTTCTGTTATGATTAGTAGGGAGACAGTGGTCTTATTCTTGAATAGTTGAACATACATTGAACGATAATAAAAAACACCGTGAAGAAAAAGGGAAAACAAACACTGAAATATACCTGAAACTGAATACCATATTTAAGGTATGTGCTTCCTAACCGCATTCTTTCTTGCATCTGGTTGATCACCACCATTTTTTTCACCTACGATTCTGCAGTCTGCATCATATTTGTTACAAGGATTATGATGGCCTTCTGTTTACGTTCCCCCTTGCCAACCTAGTGCTACTAATACCCCCTCCACCTCGAATGCTCCACCAATACTTGCGTCTCCTCCAAACCCACTATTAAAGTTTTGGGGAAATGCACAGATATCGGCAATAGAAAATGAAAAACAGTCAAAATACCTACAACACGGCCTGCTAACTTCTGCGCTACCTTTTATTATGTCGCCAAAATGAATGCAGCATGCCTGAGAATGATAACCGCAATCAAGTCTATGCTAGCAAGGACAATTATCAAACTTAGTAGCCTATGGTTTCATTTGATTTACAGAGAGAACACATTAATACTTGCCTGAAGCCCTCCATTTTAATTTTAGCATCAGGATTAGTGCAGGAAGCGTCAGTGCTAGGAATGATTTATAGAGTAGGTTACAAAATTACATTTAATTTAAAATTCCAAAACATACCGAATAAACAACAACAAATACAACCAAGCAAGATAAAAGATGCACATATAACGAGATGTGCAGTATTGAGAATACAGTAAATTTGGAAAAGCATGTGAACTACAATTAAAAACGTTTACACTAAGATGAACAAGCCTCATAATCAGCTACCAGATAATGCATAATTAAAAGGCAAAAACTTTTACAGTAAATTCTGCAATGGGCATGATCCGTTGCAAATTTAGAGTTTGCAACGGACGTTGCCCGTTGCAGAATAGAGTTTAACAACGGCTTTGAGCCGTTGCTAATTTGTATAATTTCATAAAAAAATAACTGGTTTTTTCCCTTCTTCTGCACGTCATCCTGTGTAATTTTGTAGATTTCACATAATACCACAAAAGGAAGATGAATAAACTGAATATTTTCAATAGATTCAACGTAAAAAACAAATTTCACAACAAACTTTTAAAACTCAACAATATATACCAGTACATACTTTTATGTTCTAACAGTTTACAGCAGCAAATATAATATTACCGTGTATTACAAAGTTTTATAATAATAGTCAAAATAATATTGCAGTATTACAATATATTTCAACTTCACGAAAAATAATAATACAATTGCTGGAATACCACACTCTATTTAGATTTTTTGTTTCTCTCCAAGCTTTAAACTAAGGAGCATTCACCCGAGAGCATTCGGACCCTAAATACAAATTCACGATACGTGAGTAATCATATGTTGATTTCACGGAAAATTTCCATTCATATCTTGTGTTGCACAAGCATATCTATTAAACTTCTCATTAATTATAGAGTCTAAGAATGAATGCACAGCAGCGAATATATGTATATATTAAAATAGAAATGATGATAGTCACGGTCTTTTACTCCCTAAATGGGTTGCAGATTAATAAACCCAAATCAGCAATACTCATGCACTTAGAACAAAGCTGATGCTGCTACACATATTAGCGATTTACTCAATTATGAAGGCAATCTCCTGGTTCTTAAGAAGTTTCCTTGATTAAAGACCTTGCATATTACCATATATTAGGCATAATCTAGCCCAGAATTACAAATGCACTTTCTGTTATGATTAGTAGGGAGACAGTGGTCTTATTCTTGAACAGTTGAACATACATTGAACTATAATAAAAAACACCGTGAAGAAAAGGGGAAAACAAACACTGAAATATACCTGAAACTGAATACCATATTTAAGGTATGTGCTTCCTAACCACATTCTTTCTTGCATCTGGTTGATCACCACCATTTTTTTCACCTACGATTCTGCAGTCTGCATCATATTTGTTACAAGGATTATGATGGTCTTTTGTTTACGTTCCCCCTTGCCAATTTACTGCTACTAATACCCCCTCCACCTCGAATGCTCCACCAATACTTGCATCTCCTCCAAACCCACTGGTAAAGTTTTGGGGAAATGCACAGATATCGGCAATAGAAAATGAAAAACAGTCAAAATACCTACAACACGGCCTGCTAACTTCTGCGCTACCCTTTATCATGTCGCCAAAATGAATGCAGCATGCCTGAGAATGATAACCGTAATCAAGTCTATGCTAGCAAGGACAATTATCAAACTTAGTAGCCTATGGTTTCATATGATTTACAGAGAGAACACATTAATACTTGCCTGAAGCCCTCCATTTTAATTTTAGCATCAGGATTAGTGCAGGAAGCGTCAGTGCTAGGAATGATTTATAGAATAGGTTACAAAATTACATTTAATTTAAAATTCCAAAACATACCGAATAAACAACAACAAATACAACCAAGCAAGATAAAAGATGCACATATAACGAGATGTGCAGTATTGAGAATACAGTAAATTTGGAAAAGCGTGTGAACTACAATTAAAAACGTTTACACTAAGATGAACAAGCCTCATAATCAGCTACCAGATAATGCATAATTAAAAGGCGAAAACTTTTCCTTAGCATCATATAATGCAGAGGAGAAAACTTTGCTTCAAAAAGGAAAGATTATTGTGCCCCAGGTCCAACAATTATGGAACTGCATCATGCAAAAATAATTTGATATCTCAGACAAAATGGTTCTTTGGATTGTTACGTGCTATTAAAAACATTTACAGTAAGATGAATAAGCCTCGTAATCAGCTACAATACACATAATTAAAAACGTTCACACAAAATCTAAAACTGAAAATGACAAAACAAATGGGGCTTAAGTTGTTTCATTTTCATAAAACACTTGGTATTTTCTCAATAATAGCTATGCTTTGGTGTTATATTCGTGCTCAACTATTTTTAATCAAATACTTGATGTGTTTTTTCTTGGCCCTTTAATGCTGGAACTTGTTTCTGTTTTTCTTTTTCTTTTTAACATAAAAAAACGATTTGCTTATGCATTCTGTCCCTTAACAATTAATGTTTTGAGCAACTTCTTCGTTTGCTACATCAATTAATTGGTCCAATGACCCTATTTATTTTTAGAATTAAAAAACTAATCCATTTAAATAATTTTGTATTTATCGTATCTTTATGCGTAGCAATCAGCATAATTTTGTATTTAATGTTTTCACCGCTATTTTAGCAAATCGGAATTATTGTATGTTAGTTAGTTGGCTGAAAAATTTAAACCAATATAATCACAAAGAAAAAATGGAAGTGTAGTGTATGCCAGGAAACTCAAGCATGAAGATAAGATCATTGTGGACTAATGGAAATTCCCATGTGGTATATGCTAGGAAACTTAAGCATGAGGATACTGGGTGTATATAATCCTTTCATTTAGTAATAATATATTAAAGGATTTGAAAGAGAGATGGACCATCCATTCATTTTATTCCTATATTCTTTTCTTAATTTGGTAAAATCTATAGTTGCCACAAATTAATTAGACAGTGATTAATGTACTGCGATATTAAGGGACAGTGTTTTCCTTTCTTTTATAACAGAATAGGTACATTATTTTTTACACCATTTGAACATCCATCCACACAGTTTGAAAGATGTTATTTTAATCGTTCAGACCGCCTATAAAATGTTATCCTGCATGCTCAAGCAGGCTATCAATTTACATTTTGTATGCCTCTGTCATATTTACAAGCATGTATGTACAGTACTACAATGTGCCAATATAACTCACCTTTCAAGCATATAAGAATTAAAGGAACATATGAAATATAAGGAATTTCGGATGTAGGGAATTTAAAAAAAGCTGGTATATCAGAATAATTGTTGAGGAATTCAAACCACTGGAAATCATCGAATACAAGTTTCCTTTTGTTGAAGTGGATGAAGCAAATGTAGTTATTAAAAGAGAAAAGGCTGAATGGTTGAGTTGTGTTATAGATAAGATATTAAAAGTCAGTATGTACAAAAGATATTAAATGCAATCTTAGTCAAACATGCAAATTTATCATGGTTTATTGAATCCAATTAACCAAAAAAATATACCACATTTTAAGATGTTAAAACGAAAATGTCATTGTTTTCATATTGCAGGTGTATATAATCCTTTCATTTAATAACAATTATCACAATGTTTATTTGCTAAGTGCCAAAAACGCTGCCAACTCTTATGCGTCAAATGAGACATGCAACATGTTACTTTATACCTGAGAGACTCTAAATATGGTAATAAAATTGATGCATGCGAATTTATATAAACTTAATTTTGACAATAAAAAGTCATATTTACTGAATATAATTACAATTGTGAAAGCAATGGCATGCTTCAGCAGTTTAGGCAAAAGAGATTTCATCTAACAATTCCACGCATGTTTAATTATTTTTAATACACAAATTTCATATTTGATGATGGAACGACTTAAAATTCATCCACTAAATGTATTAATTGCTAATATATCATATAGTAAAGGAATGCTTGCAGCACTCTCTTCTAGACTCCAACGTGAAGGAAAGTATAATCATTTGCCTCCTACTAAATACACGTTTGTTAAGTCTTGGCAAATTTGGTGCTGACTGAAAACAGATCAACTCATTGCTTACTTTCAATTCTTCATTAAAAAAAATACTTTATATTCTGGAATCACCATCTTTTAGAATATCAATATTTAAGGTTTTATTGATTTAAATTTGAGCGTGTTTTCAAAAAGAAAAGGAACAATGAAACCATGTAAGGCTCCAGTTGACTAACCACCATTGGCAAGGTGAAATGTAAAGTTTGCTGGTTAATTGAGCCAGGGTTGCAATTGAACGTGGAATGTTTGTTTGTTGAAGAGGAGAAATAAATAAAACTCAGTAAAGACGGAAGAAATATAGGAACAGAAAACATAAAAATAGAAGATTGGTTCATTTATTATGCACATAAATATCCTAAGTGCGATATATAACACTAAAACACACATTACACTTCAGCTTTCTTGTCCATGCAACTTAATAACATACAGATCTAAAATAATTGAATGCTGATTACATTGTCCCTTTGAACTGGCAGGGAGCGTACATTGTTTTCACATGTGTGATACATCGACTTCCCATTCTTCAAACAAATCCACAAGCCTAATTAATTATCTATAAAATCCAAAGTTTATTCCTAACTAAGACTTCCGTGGCAGCGAAATACAATTGAACAGAAGTTAACCAAAGTTCTAAATCAGTGATTTTTAATCTCAAATAACCACATAAAAATGGGCATTTGCCACTTTATTAAACTAACAGCTAATCCTATAAACACATTAGAGTACAAAAGATGAGCCGCCATCGGGATGTGATGGAACAATGTTGCAATCCTATGCCAACATTGAAATAATAAGGATGTGCCGCTATCTAGATGTAACAAAATAGCTCTGCAACCCAAAAATACTTCCCACAAGTGTAGGGACTCAAGGGATAAATCATTGTTATGAGACTGTTTCTTAACTGAACACCGAACCTGGTTTCTCAAAGGCAAATTAATAGATCCCAATCTCATCCTCATTACCATATGGCATAAACCAAGGATAGAACTCATAATGTAATATGTCAATCTTAGGACTCTACTCTAATGTAATATGTAATTTTAATGAAGTAGGTTGACCAACCATAAATTTTAATCTCCTGTGTATTCTAATGAGAACCATGTAGTTTTGAGTTTTGACACTTTCAGATAGGAAATTTTCAAAATAGAAAGCTAAATGTCCAGTTCCAGTATTTCTATCGCCAACCAAATATTTATATTTATTATTCTAGTTTATACATCAGTAGTAACTTTCAGACCATCAAGAGTTATTATTAGAATTGATGGATGCTGAATTATGAGTTTATATGCGGATTAAATTGGTAAAATATGACATTTCCTAGCTAACACATTGCGTTCTCTCATGTCTAAAAATAAGTCAAATATACCAAAAAAGTGCTCAAAGCCAATGAGCTTAAAATAATACTTGTATCTTAACGGTATTTAATCTTCAAACTGTAAAGTAAAAAATAAACAAACAAATACAATTTGTTTTAGCCTATATATATATATATATATATATATATATATATATATATATATATAATGATTTGTTCTGTTTCAATGTGGAAACTATAGTATATTTTTTAGATATTTGTTGCATGTATTTTCAACCCAAGCACGTCCTTTCAGCATTTCTACAAATATTTCAGTATTTCAGCAGTATTGCAAGTGGTAAACATTAGTTACCAAATTGTTAATATTATCGCCAAAGTATATGAGTTTAAGAAGTGAGGAAACATGATGTATGTTCGACTTGATAATGCACACTACTGGGTACGAACTAAGTAAAAGATAATTTGAGCGTAATTTCATAACCATAATTTGTATTGCAATTCAAAATTCAGAATAAATAAGCATTAATAGTACATCATAAAAAAGTCAAATTTCATAACCAAATTGACTTTTCTACTAGTTATTTTCCAATGAATGTTTGAAAAAAAAAATAGTATATTAAAATTTATATCATACCTCTATGTCAGCCAACTTATATAAGCATGCTCACTTGAAATCTGTCTAGATGAAATAAAAAATAACATATTAATAGTCAGTTCTTGCCCAAAAATACAACATAACTAAATTGAGCTTAGAGTAGCTAACATATAGAAAAAATTGACTTAATATATGATTGTAATGAACAAAAGCCTATAAATGGACTAAATACTTTATATGCAGCAGTTGTCAAAATGAAACTCGCAAAATCATCTCATGACTCAATAATTGGAAACTGTATCCATTAAATAGAAATATAAGCACAAATAATCAATGTCGCATGTTGACAGTGGCCAAAGTAGTAGTGTTGTTCTAATTTGTGTCCTAACTGAAAATTGAATATGCATTAATGGACAATTTCCATTTTCAGATCCAACTTAACATCATAAAAAATTTAAACCCTAACGCTCAGTGAAAATTCCATAAAATTAGACCTCGCGGATACTTTAAAGCCATAACATACATAAGTGCAGTCACTTTACCAGTCCAAATGAACATTTCATTAATTTCAAATATTATACGGGCGTTCTTAAAATTAAGAGGATAGCAAGATGTAGGATTTTCCCTCTGTACTTGACTGCAACTATGCTGCTAAATGGTTAAACACAAAATTAATATGCTAACGTAGTTTATATTTCTATTATCTACTAACTTGTGGGTATGCTAAATTGTTAAATACAAAATTGTGTTATGCTGCGTTTAGATTAGAGTTTATTGGTTTGAGAGGGTTAGTAGATGATAGGATTCTGTAGGGATTTCAATTCAACACTCCACTTGAAATCCCACAATAGCAGCACTGCTATAAGGATTCAACGAGCGAAAAAAGAAGCAGTAAGTGATTCCGCAAGAGGAAAAACAAAGTAGAAATGCTTATTTTGAAGTTTGGCAAAACATATTTATTTTAGAAGGCAAAATAACACAGCTCCTAACATTAAGCAAAATAATCAATTTAAGAAAAATGGAATGCCAAACTGATCTATTCCAATTCCTATTTGTAAACAGCAACTTCTGCAACATTACACAAGGCTTATGCAAAGCCATTACATCAAAGGACACAGGTGAAGATGATATGGTGGTCCTCCTCTTCTTCCTTTTGGCACATTCAGATCTATGATTCCTTACCAATTGAATGGTTATAATAAACGAAGACTGTATAAGAGATAAGATTCAACAAAAGTGACACACTGATTTGGGAAAGAACAACCAAAGCGTCTCAATAAGCCACAATAGACCTTTTGTTAATAAATTAACACGCAAATTAATATATTGTCACTCTACTCATGAAGCATGAAATAAACGCATCAAAGATTATTCATTGATTAAGCAGCGAAAGTGAGTTCTCTGATTATTATTTTCCAATAATAAATGGAAACGATGCACAGATGTACAACCAATTTGGATTGTTTAATTGTGAGATTTTTTTGCTGATTACCTGAGGATGCGAGAGATGCCGATTAAAGCCGGTTTCAAGATGAACAGAGAGAGCGACTACGCTCAGGAGAGGGCGACTACGGTTAGCAGAGGCCGACCACTCACGATTAGATCAGAGGCTCGAGTTTTCCAGATCTAGGGCGCAACGTCTTTTTTTCCCTTTGTGAAAAAATTGGGAAAGTGGTAACGGGGGTATTGAAGAGGTATTGATGGGTGTAGTTTTTTTTAAAATGGGTTAAGTCCGCTCTATAATGCAAAACAGCTTGTAACCGTGCCAAAGTATTTAGCAACGGACTATAGCCATTGCTATTTCGCAACGGCTCAAAGCCGTTGCGAATTTTCCGCAATTTGGTGTTGCAGAATTGCTAGTATGGTGTAGTGTTAAAAGAAGCATTTTCAAAAACATGTTTTAAAGAGAGTACTTTTAAGAGAAATGTTTATTATGAGAAACATAATCCCCAAGGCCATATATCCGTCTTTCGATTATCTGTTTTGAATCTCTTCCTTTTTCCTTTCAGCAAGTCTAGGGAACCCGTTATACCTGAGGGCGTACAGATACCAGGATGGTTCAGATGATATCTGGAGTTTAGGGCTACTGCCGTAGGCCCAGCAGATGTTCCTCCTCCCCCAGCTGCAGCCGCTCCTCCTCCTCTTCCCCGGGTAGACGCTTTTTCTAAGATATGCAAGGAATTTCGTGCGAAGGGCGGAAAACCTTTTCATGGGACTGAGACGTTCGTCGAAGCTAGCAACTAGCTCAAGGAAGCGGAGGACTTATTTGGTATCAGAGCCTATACCCAGCCGGAATTGTGTGTGTGTAATGCTGCAGATGTCAGTAGGTGTGGTACTGATGCGGCTTACATGCACAACGCCTGGGTGGTGAGTGATATGAGCCAACGAGGACGTTGGGCTCTTTAAGGGGGGTAGTCTGTAACACCCCTCTTGAAAAGCTAACACAAAGATCTTTTAGCACAAGTGGTTAGTGCGTGGTGTTACTTTCCGGGAGGTCGGGTGTTCGAATCCCGTGGGTGTCACATACAACCTAAACATGGGAAGGAAACAAAAGGTAATCCATCTTTTGTAGACATCCTTCACGATAGAATCAGCGAAGAAACCTGAACTATACACTTTCTCCCTGTAAGTCTAGAGGGGAAGAGAAGAGAAAGGAAGAAAGGAAATGGGTCAGACATAAAGTGCAGTGAGTTACTATGATTCTGGTGAGTCGCTATGTGTAACACCCCATAATTTTAAAACGGGACATAAGAGATAATTAAAGAATAATTAATTATTAAAAGAAGAATTAGATGAAACGGGTTACGCCATTGCGTTCGTCTCGGAATTCTGCTTGAGATAGAGTCCAAGTTTGCATAAAATGGATATCGTATGAAGAAGATATGGACGAACGAAGTTTAGTAGAAAAACCGGAAGTCAACCAGAATGCACTGGCGCACTTCACAAGTGCGCCAGTACAAAAATGCACTGGCGCACCTGCCAAGTGCGCCCATAATGATCCAGCACAGAATTCTGAAGTGTTCTGTGATGATGTGTCTTCTTCTGAGTGGCCGGATGATGTGTATTTGAGCTGGGTGGTTCTGATGGACCCCTAGTTCATCTAAGGGCTCTAAACAATCCTAGACTTCTACATAAGCAACCTAAATCTAAACCCTAAACCACACAAATTCATTCCAAGGAGCCACCATGTTGTCAATCATCATCCTAACCTAGCCACCATCTCTTATCAAACTAGAAAGCAAGATTAAAGCAAGAATCAAATTAAATCAAATCTAATTTAGAGTATTCAACGATCTACATCAATGGCGAGCAATTCAGTTTCAGAATACAGATTCCAGAAAACAAGACTTGCCTTTGTTTTGTAAGTTCACGATTACTTTCAGATTTAGACAACCAATTATAGTATGGACATGGAATAAAATGAATTTGGACCTATGCTTGATTTTCTATTTGGATCTATTCTTAGCCTTTGTGAATCTATGACTTTGGGTTGCTTCTTATCGATCCAATCAAACCTATACAAGTTGTCGAATCTAGTTTATTATTCAAGCCTTTCATGTCCATAATATTGTTCATAATCAGATCTATATGCCTGCAACGATTCTAAATCAATTTATTCAGTTATGCTGTATTTCTATTAGATCTGTAATTCTTGTGTTTTGGGACTATCATCTTATGCCAGTTCTTATGCCTATCATTGTCATATTATTCCTATTTGTTCCTTTTTATTTGTGAATCTAGATTGACCTATATTCTAGGTTGAATTGCGATATACGTACGATGGGAATACGAGGAAGGTTTGGGTTACTGGGGCATAAACATGAAATTGACAATATTGGCATAACATAATTGGGGAAAGTAACTGAACATAACATATTTGGTGAAATGGTTGGGCAAAACTTGTAATTGACATTGGGGCATTGTTATCATTATAACTGCAAGTTTGGGTTAGTTGGCTTGTAAACCAAGTTTTGGCCATACACTGTAAACTAGAATATTAAAACTAGATTGGGCTTAACTATTGATTTGGAACGCCAAATATATGACATAGTGATTTTGGGAATGACTATTATTGCAAGTTTGGGAAGACGGGGTATAGCCTGTTTTGATTAATAACTTGAAATTTCATGTAATTGACATATTTGGCTCATAATCATGTAAATGGTTTATGGCAAGTAACGGTATAATTTATATACCAAAGATTATGAACATGATTTAGAAGGGAAGTGGACCATGACAATAATTGATTTATAATTTAGATATAAATATGAAGGATAAACATGAAAATTACATGGCATAGATTGGTTCATGAAATGGTATATTTAGTATACCATTAATTGTGAGCATAATTAAAAGGATAATTATGGCATAATTAAATTGGGAATAATTTACATATGGAATTTGTCATAAATAAGAAATATGTAAATTGTATGAAAGATGAATATGCCTAACCCGAGGTTAGATTGAGTTGTGGTGTAAAACTGCCCGGAACCGCCCGACTGTCCAGTAACCACAACAATACATATCTAATGTGGGAGGTTAGGGCATTGAGGCCAATAAGAACCCGAGGTTAGACTGAGTTGCGGTGTAAAACTGCCCGAAACCGACCGGCACATCCAGTGACCGCAACAATACCTGTCTAATGTGAGTGGTTGGTGCATTAATGAATGAATTAATGCTATTGACACATGCTAAGTATGGGAGGGTAAGGTTAATTGATACTTAACCAATATGACATATGGATGGGTTAAGTTAAACGTGAATGGACAAAGGACACCTAACCAACAAGACATGATATAGGGTAGGGTTAAGTTAACTAAGGGAACACTTAACCGTTATAACATGTTAACTAAACAGGTGGTAGGGTTAAGTTAACTAAGGAAGCACTTAACCGTTATAACATGTTAATTAAGAAGATGGTAGGTTTAAGTTAACTAAAGTAACACTTAACCAAAATATATAATGACTTGTGGTGACATGTGGTGGGGTTAAGTAATACAAGAGGAAAACACTTAACCAATTATATAACACGATGTATGGGAAGGGTTAAGTTAACACGAGAGGGCAACACTTAACTAATATAACATGGTTTGAGGTAGGGTCAAGTTAACACCAGAAGGAAACACTTAACCAACATGACAAGACGAGTGGGTGGGTTAAGTTGACTTGAATTGATTAATGACACTTGACCAATATAACTTGATGAACGAATGGGGTTAAGTTAAATGGGAAATACTTAACCAATATAACCTGATGAATGAACAGGGTTAAGTTAATAAATCACACTTAACCAATCCAACATGATAAGTGAGAAAGGTTAAGTTAATAAGAACCACTTAACCAACATGGCATGACGAGTAGGAGAGTTAAGTACACGTCGGGTTGGTGGGTAATATTTGTAAATATAGGCCCACAAAACTTAACCATTAAATAAACATGCTTGAATCTGTGGGAAGGTTAAGTACATGTTGGGTTGGTAGGTAATATTAGTAAATATAAGCCCACAAAACTTAACCATTAAATAAACATGCTTAATTTCGTGGGAAGGTTAAGTACACGTCGGGTTGGTGGGTAATATTTGTAAATATAGGCCCACAAAAATTAACCATTAAATAAACATGCTTGAATCC
Organism: Allium sativum; assembly: GCA_030737875.1. Taxonomy (NCBI): domain Eukaryota; kingdom Viridiplantae; phylum Streptophyta; class Magnoliopsida; order Asparagales; family Amaryllidaceae; genus Allium; species Allium sativum. Next base: position 845,437,661 of record CM060926.1, read on the forward strand.
GTGGGAAGGTTAAGTACACGTCGGGTTGGTGGGTAATATTTGTAAATATAAGCCCATAAAACTTAACCATTAAATAAACATGCTTGAATCTATGGGAAGGTTAAGTACACGTCGGGTTGGTGGGTAATATTAGTAAATATAAGCCCACAAAACTTAACCATTATATAAACATGCTTGGATCGGTGGGAGGGTTAAGTACATATCGGGTTGGTGGGTAATATTAGTAAATATAGGCCCACAAACTTAACCAGTAGGAAACCCTAGTAGCGGGGATCCATTTCAGCAGTAACCCACATAGATGTATCACGGTGCCCTGAGCTAGGAAGGGTGGGGCACGATTACTGGGCTGATTATAAGCAGTCAAAACAATGGGAGGGGGTACGTCAGTGTAGGTTCTGACGGTTTACGGGCGTGCACGTACTCCGGAGTGGGAAAAAGCAGGCATTGGGTACCAGTAGTTATACACTGTGCATCTTGAATCGTGTCGGGTCGCTATCATAAGGATTGATACACCTTATGGTGGGACCAGCACAGGGTATCTACACGCAAGAGAGGGACGATTGACACAGACACATGGAACATTTATGCAAGTAGGGAGCCGATCGATAGGGTTGTAAGGGTACATCTAACATCTTCATGGCAATTAGGCTGATTGAGGTGGAATCCTCATAATAGATGTACACCTGAAGGCTACCACAATTGCGGGGATTGGGATCACGTTGTAATATTACCCTTTATACAGATTACTAGTTGGGACACTCGTTAGGTGGTGCAGAGATATATAAATCAGAATAACAGGGTAGTAGTGAAGCAGAGAATAGTTAACATGCGATGTTATACTTAGTTTATCTTGCCTATTGCTTATCATGTGTATCCTATGTTCCTTATCATCATGCTTATGTCTTCATTCAGTTTAATTCATGTCATGTTGTTCTTGCTTTTACATATGCTGAAAGTAGCTGGACTTACCAGACTTATGTCTAACCTAGTTTTGTTCCGCCTCTTTTCTTCCGTCCCCCCTCCCCCCAGGTTCTCAGGGAGGAAACACTTCTGCTTAGCTTGGATTACTTGTTGCTTCAAGATCATCATGTATTGCTTTGGATTCAGTCTCATTTCAGCTATGGCTTGCTTTACTCCATTGGGGAATAAATCGATGTTATTTTTATGCTTCTTTTATACTTGGAAGTTTTTGAATCAAGACAGAAGTACTATGTATTGTTTTTAAGACAACTTTTGTAAAAGCTTGATTGAACCACATTGTTAATAAAATGACTTTATTTTCCGCTGTTTTATTTGTCTGTCTTGTAATTTATCTGCATCTTTTACCTATAATGCTCCACCGAAGTTAAGGCCTTCCCTTTGTGAGTGACCTTAACGGAGGTGGGGTGTTTCACTATGATTACTAGCACGACTGCTAAGTTAAGGAAAAATAGATAAATATTAGTTCTAGTGCCATAAAATGGTAAGAGTTTGTGCACACCTGAAAGTGAGCAATTACTAATATGGTGTAACTACCCTTTTTTTTAATAAACGATAATTATTAATTAATTGGTTAATTAATTAAGGATGAAAATTTAAAATGAATAGATTCATATATGCATATATATGCATAAACTATTATGTTAAAAAGATTCAAACTTAAAAAGTGCATGTAATGAATGATTGCATGTAATAAGATTAATGCAAATAATTTATCAAATGCATGCATTAAAAGAGGGAAGAAATTGGTAGAATGCAATGTAATTATGTTGCATGCAATAATTTAAAACATTATACATTAATAAGAAAATGAAAGAAATAGTTAGGATGCATGCAGCTTAGTTAGGATGCGTGCAGTAAATTAAAGGTAATATATTTAAAAGATTTACATATTAATGCATGCAATCAATAAATAAGTTTAACTGGAGAAAAAGATTACTCAAAAAAGTGAATGCATGCGATTGCATGTAAGTAAATTAAAGGGATAACATATTAAAGGGTGAAACATGGTAATGCGTGCAAATATAAAAAGGGAAATACACAATGTAAGTAGAAAAGATGAATTGATTGAGTTAATTGGATGCAATAAATTAGAAGGATAAGGCATACATAATATATGCATTTCAAAAAAGTAAAGGTTGTAAATCTGCAAGTTATTGGTGGAAGAAAATAAATGTTACTAAGTAACATTTAAACAGATAAATGTATTTATACATACCAAAATTCAAATGGAAAGATATATAAGAGGCAATTAATTAAACGTTTTATTTAAACGTTACCTGAATATGGACCTGCTTTGAACATGGACTATTTAAGCATGGGGGCAGCCTTCTTCAAATTGGATTGGAAACACCTGCAAAAACACTTGTTAGCTGCTTATCAAGAGGCTCTGAGCTCAGGTGAATTCATTAGAGAAATTAATCATACTTTTATTTCACTAATACCCAAAGAGCAGAATCCCACCAGAATTGAGGACTATCGACCAATTGCATGCTGCAATGTGGTTTATAAAGTTTTGAGCAAAATTATCTGTAATCGATTGAACAGTGTCCTACTAGCCTTAATTTCACAATGTCAAAGTGCTTTTATTAAGGGCGGGTCTATATCTGAAAATTCCCTTATGTCCTATGAACTTGTTAGAGAATTTAATAAAAAGGGTGCTGACAAGATATGCCTGAAAATTGATTAGCACAGAGCATATGATAGAGTTAATAGAGAATTTATTATTCATCTTAAAGCACTGGGATTACCAGCCAATCTCTTAAACCTAATTAGGTTTTGCCTCAATTCTCCTACTTATTCTATTCTAGTTAATGGTGTACCCAAGGGCTACCTCAACATCACAAGGGGAATCAGGCAAGGGGACCAACTATCTTCAAATTTATTCATTGTGGCAATGGAATGGTTCATATTACAAATGAGGCTGGCCACTGAGCATAACCTCATATTTCCTATCTATAATCATCAGCCAAAAGTTACCCATTTGATATATGCAGATGATTTACTAGTGGTGTTCAAAGCCTCTTTTACAGCTATAATGCATTTAAAATCCATTTATGCTAATCTGGACAAATAGGTTGGGCTCAAGGTTAATGATCTCAAAACAAAATGCTATTTTAACAAGTTATGCAGCCGCAAACAGAAGTTTCTAGAAGCAATTGGAGTTCATAAGGGTTCACTTCCGGATCACATTTGTCATTTGCTGGAAGATTAGAATTAATCCACATTGTAACTACTTTGAAGGTCACATTTTGGTTGCAAACTTTTCAAATTCCTAACGGTTTGATAGCTAAAATTAATACAGTGTGTGCTAACCTTATATGGAAAGGTGTACATAAAATAAGGTACAAACTCTTATGTAGACCCAAAAAAGAAGGTGGTGTTAAAAATCCGTTTGAGCTTAAAAAGGTCTATAGACTTAAAATGGCTTGGAATTTTATTTCATCTGAAAGCTTATGGGCCTTGTGGATGAGGGCTAGATACATGAAAAACAATTTCAGGACTTCAAGTATAAATAATAACTCTTCAGTAATATGAAAAAACTGTATGAAATTTAAACATGAACTCAAAGGAACAATTCAGAGGGAGATTGCTAATGATAACACGACAAACCTATTGCGAGACCCATGGCTAAATGGAAAGAGCCTGATTGACAAACATAGGTGGGATAATTTCTCAACTTACGGTGCACCGACTGTTACAGTGAACTCTATGATTTCAAACAATTCATGGGATTGTAACAACAGTCTGGTAGCACGTAATTTGGCTGATGAACTAGTTGACAAACCCATTTTTCCAAACAACATTGAAGACTCATGGAAATGGGCTGAGGGTAATTTTAAATTCAAAAATGTTTGGGATAGCATCAGACAAGAGTACCCTAAAGTCACATGGAGCTTAGTGGTATAGGAAAAATCACGTCCCCCCAAAATGTCGCAAGTTCTATACAAGGCCATATTAGACAGACTACATACAAAGGAAAGGTTATATAGCTGGGGGATAATTGACGATGATAGATGCTTGTCATGTAACAGAGCACCTGAAACCCTAAATCATCTATTCTTTGATTGCTAGTATAGCGAAAGGCTTTGGGCCATACACAAATTGAAATGCTTTAACACTGACCAAATTGGGAGCTTGGAGGAGGAGATTAGTTACCTGCACGATGGGCGACACGTGTCTCAATTGATGGTAGAGATCGGCAAGTATGGCTTCACAACCACAGTATGGTAGACATGGCGTGAAAGAAACACCCATGCTTTTAAGAAGAAAGAGAAAGAGGTGTTAGCTAATTCGACAGTGATCAACAGAGTGATTGCAGTAATTATAGGAAGGATTGAACTGATATACATTACCAGTGCATCGGAACGAGAATTATTGCAATTGGTGAAGTGGAACAGGAGGGCAATGGCTGGAGGAATGAGACGAGAGAATCTATGCCCGCCATGAACTTGTTTTGCCTTATTTTGATTTCATGCTTTTCATAACTTTTGTAGAGAATGTGGAAGATAGGAAAAGCGTGGTTTGGATGTATTATGTCTCACCTGTGGTTTATGAACGTCTTTGTAACTTGGGCCGAGCCGCCTTTTTGGCTGAAATAAACATTTACCCAATTTCATATATATATATATATATATATATACATATATATATATATATTAAACCACACGTATATATGCGTTTACCATCTAATTTCATTTGATTGTAATTTTCTTCATGCGAGCACCGTTTTCAATATATTATACATGAAAACAGACCAGAATTTCGCCGCGAATCCAAACAAAATTCATAGCCAAATTATTAATGTTGCAAAATTTCACCTTTCTGCCCAATTATATTTTATTACTTAATTGCTAATTTCCATTAACTATTAATATTAATAATTTTAGGCATATTTTACAAGGTGTTACATACTCCCCCCTAAGATAGATTTCATCCCAAAATCTGTTTAAAGGGGAGAAAAACACAACTCGCTCTACACATCCATGTTGTACACCTATGTTATTTTAAATTCATCCATAAGCATCCATGACCCACAGTGGTTATCAACTGCAGACTTACTAAGGTGAGCTCAATCCTAATGTGTATGTGTAATAGAAGATGCAATATGTATGCAAAACACCTTAACATGCATATATCTCTATATGAGTGCGCTGTGTAATTGTGTTGCATCCATTTCCTACCATCCAATCTAACAACCACAATGCAAGAAAAAATCCTAAATTTTGGAGGGAGGCCACAAGTTTTTTAAAATTCTCATGTCTTCTCTTGAATTTTATCTTTACTGTACCCTAATCTATCTGAAAAAATGCGGAGTCTCAAAATCTCGGGCTCTAAAATATCAATGGTGGCACAAGACTTTCTAGGTTCCATCTTTGCCCCCGTTTCTTGATTAGGCCCAACCAAAAATTTATTGTACCATGGTGGTATCTTATCAAACATAAAACTTTTATGGGTTCCCATTCACAATACCATAACTTAGAAAAACCCAAAATATAATATCAACTCAATATCCTCCATAGACTGCCTAGTCATAATTAGACTTTTTTCTGAAGTCTAACGACAGATTTAGTTCGAGTAGCAATTGGTCAATGGTTATTACATCAACACTTTGGTAATTTAGGTGGCCTCCTTGAAGTTCTTCAAGAGTGCCCACTAATTACCAAAACGATAAATGGAATAACCATTGATAAATATCTACTCGAACCAAATTTGTGGTTAGACTTTAGAAAAAAGTCTAATTTGATTAGGTAGACTGTGGAGGATAATGAGTTGACATTGTGTTTTGGGTTTTTCTAAGTTATGGAGATATATGATATTGTGAATAAGAACCCGTGAAAGTTTTATGTTTAATAAGATACCTACACAGTACAATAATTTTATTGTAGGACCTAATCAAGAAACGAGCACAAAGACAGCACCTTGGAAGTCTTGTGCCTCTATAGTTATTTTGGAGCACGAGATTTCGAGACTTCGCAATTTTTCAGGTAGATTTGTTCGGGTACAGTAAAAAGAAAATTCGAGAGAAGACATGAGAATTTTAAAAAATTTGTGGCCTCTCTCAAAAATTTAGGATTTTTGGTTGCATTGTGGTTGCTAGATTGGATGGAAGGAGATGAATGCAACACAGTTGCACAACACACTCATACAAATATATATGCATGTTAAGGTGTTTTGCATACATATTGCGTCACTTATTATACATACACTTTAGGATTGAGCTCACCTTAACAGTCTACAACGGTCCTTAAGACAGATTAGATTCCACTCACAAATTAGGCGGAGATGTGGTAGAATTTCAAGGTCTACAACGGTTCTTAACGTTCAAGCTAGATCTTATTGTTTTCCTAACAACATACATATAAGAAACATACAATTAGTGTCTTATACATATATGTTTATGCTAAATTCCAAAATCCTAAACTTAGATAAATTGAAATAGAGAGATTTAGAATAGAGTTAGAGAAGTAGAAGAAATCTTCACTCTATTCTCTTCGTTTTCTATGGAATTTAGCAGCATGGAGGCAGAGATGTAGAAGATTAGGGTTTATAGTGTAGGGTTCGAGGGGTTATTATACTTGCTAGTGTGAGCGTGAGCCGTCGGACTAAAAAAAATTAATCCGAGCCTTTTATATAAATATAATTTCTTAGGAAACCCTTGTCCACATAGGTAGAATTGGGCTTCCCATCCGCCTAGCAGTCGACCCCCCTTAAGGGAGAGCGGTCGAACCCTTCGGGTTAGAACGCCCAATTTTGCTGCGCTGCTGAGCTGTTTATTTTATTAATTACATTCTTAATTTGCAACATTCTTTTCCACATATCCAATATACGTTGCCCCCTAGATCTTATCTCAAAATTCAAAATTTGAATTTCCCTCTTTTATTTTAATTTATAATTTGGACAATTTATATAATATTCGCATAATTGTATATATATTTTCTGCTTATACTGTCCAAATTCGTTTGTTCATAATTTTTTCATGCATTCACCGTTTTCAGCATATTATATATGAAAACAATTCAGAATTTCGCCATGAACCCAAATAAAAGAGTTTCGTAGCCCAATTCCTAAAATTGCAAAATCTCATTTTCCAGTCATATCATTTAGTTGCTTTTTTAATTATATTTTTATTTATTTATTAATACTTATGAATTTTACGGGGTGTTACATTCTTCCCCCTTTAAAATAGATTTCGTCCTGAAATCTGTTAAAGAGTCGAAAAATACAACTCGCACGAAACATCCATGTTGTACCCCCATGTTATTTATAATTCATCTATAAGTATCCATAACTCGCAGTGATTATGAACTACAGACTCGCTAAAGTGAGCTCTAACCTAGCATGTAGGTGTAATAATTGATGCAATATGCATGCAAACAACCTAAATATGCATATATTTCTACATGAGTGCTTGGTGCAGCTGTGTTGCATCCATTTTCTAACGTCCGATTTAGCAATCACGTTGCATACATAAATGATATTTTGGGGAAAATTTTACCCGTGAAAAGCTCTGGGTGAGTCTATCTCATCTTATCCTCGGTCTCCCATGTGCTTTCCGCATGGTCATTTTCCCATAGTACTCGGACAAGGCAAACGATTTTATTGTGGAGTCTCCTTATTCCGTGCTCTACAATCCTTACAGTTGCATGGGGCACCATGGACTCCAACTCGAGTTTTTATCCAAATTTCATCAAGCTCGAGTCTGACAGTAGAATCATGAAGGCATTTCCTTAGATGAGATACATGAAAAACATTATGGATTCTCAGTAGACGCTCTAGGAGATCCACTCGATAGGCCAAACATCATATCTTCTCCATGACACTAAAAGGCCCAATAAACCCAGGAGCCAACTTCCCAGTCTTTCCAAACCAATTTTTTTAAGAGGGGATATGTTCACGAACACTAAGTCTCCAACATTAAATTCTAGTTCCCTCCTACGCTTATCAACATACGATTTCTGGCGGTCTTGGGCTGCCATCATTCTCTGCCTAATAAAAGATATCTTCTCTATGGATACACAAATGAAGTCTGGTCCGAGTATAACCTTGTGGATGGTTTCCCACCAACAAGTTGTCGATTTGCATAACCTCCCGTAAAGCGCTTCGAAAGGGGTCATACCAATCGTTGCTTGAAAACTATTATTATAAGTGGACTCCACAAGCGGTAGGTGTTGCTCCCAAACTCCTCCAAAGTCAATGATACAAGCTCCGAGCAAGTCTTCTAAGATTATGTTTACTCTCTTTGTTTGTTCGTCGGTCTGCGGATGATAAGCCGTGCTTAAGTTAAGGGTCGTCCCCAAAGCTGCTTGTAGGCTTCTCCAAATTCGCTTGTGAATAAGGGATCTTTATCACTCACGATACTTGGTGGAATACCATGGAGTCTTACTATCACTTTGACATATAATTGGTCTAACAAGGCTGGAGTCCTTGTCTTCTTGACTGGTATAAAATGGGCGCTTTTGGTTAAACGATTTACCACAACCCAAATGGCCTCATTCCCTTTTTGGATTCTAGGAAGTCCATATATAATGTCCATGGAAATATGCTCCCACTTCCACGTAGGAATCTCTAAAGGTAATAACAATATTCTGGGTTTTCCTTGCTCCGCCTTGACTTTTTGGCACGTCAAGAATTTGATCACGAACTCGTCTACATCTCTCTTCATTCCTTCCCAATGGAGATTCCTCTTCATATCCTTATACATCTTATCCCCATTGGGGTGTATGGTCAGTTTTGACCAATGGCATTCCTCTAAAAAAATCTTTTCTCAACACTTCATCCTTAGGGACGTAAAGTCATCCATCCCAAAGTAAACTCCCATCATTGCCAACCGAATACCTAAACGAATGGGGAAATGTCTCTCTCTTTACCACTTTCTCCTTTATTACCCCTAACTCCTCGTCAATGTCTTATGTGCTTTGGATTCTTTCTCTTAGGTTAGGTCTAATTATCATAACCCCATGAAAACTATTAGAAGTGGTTGGTGAGGGTTGCAAATTAAAGTTTGCAAGGAACTCTAATTGTTTACATTCTGTGATCACATTCAAAGTCGTAGGTTTCTTACTTAAAGCATCTGCCACAACATTCTCCTTGCCCGGGGTATACTGGATTGTAAAGTCAAATGAGGAAATATACTCCATCCACCTTTGTTGTCTCGAGTTTAAGTCACATTGAGAAAATAAATACTTAAGGGATTTATGGTCGGTAAACAGTTCAAACTTCTCCCCTAAGAGATAATGTCTCCCCATCTTAAGGGCGAACACTACTACGGCTAACTAAAGGTCATGCACAGGATATCTTTTCTCTAGATCCTTTAGTTGTCTACTAGCATAGGAATCTACTCGTCCTTCTTGCATAAGGACTGCTCCTAAACCGTTACCACATGCGTCAATGTAACCGGTAAATGATTTTAAACCGCCGGGTATAATTAGGACTGGTGTGCTAGTAATGCTTCTTCTAATTTCTTAAAGGCTGTATCAATTTTATTACTCCAAGTCAACACCAAATTCTTCCTTGTCAATTGGGTTAATGGAGTAGCAATCTTTGCGAAGTCTTTAATGAATTTCCTATAATATCCGGCCAATCCAAGGAAACTTCTTACCTTTGTAACATTTCGAGGTATCCTCCATTCCTTGATTGCCTCAATCTTCACGGGGTTACGGCCAAGCCTTTACTCGACACAATATGTCCTATAAATCTTACTTCTTCCCTCCAGAAATGGCACTTCAAGAATTTTGCATTCAGTTGGTTCTTCCAGAAATGCTCTTTATGATCTTTATGCCATAAAAATCTACGAAGACCACCACTATTTTATTTAGAATGCCCCTAAACACTTTACTCGCGAGGTCTACAAAGAAGGTGGGTGCTTTCTTTAATCCAAAGGCATAACTTCCCATTGGAACAATCCATCTGGTGTCCTAAACGCAGTTTTGTCCTTGTTGTCCTCCATAATTCTTAACTGGTGAAATCCAGTAGCAAGGTCTAGTTGGGAAAATACTCGGGCTCCTCCCAAGTGGTTAAAAAAGTTCATCGATTCTTGATAAAGGATACCTGTTCTTCTTGTCAATTTATTAAGTTCCCTATAGTCCACACAAAGTCTCAAAGATCCATCTGCTTTGGTGGCAAATACAATATGTGCACCCCATTCTAATGTACATGACGAATAAAATCTTTTTGTAACAACTCTGAAATCTGTTTGTCTAACTCCCTTCTTTCCTTAGGCGCCATATGCCTTAAGGGCAGTGCTACAGGTCTAGCGTCCATCTCTAGGTCAATACGAAAGGAGATTTCTTTGTGGGGTGGAGGTCCCGTAACTTCCTCGAAGACATCCAAAAACTCACTGACTATAGGGATCGATGATAGCCCTCCATAACTAGGAGACAAGGAATATAATAAGGCTTTGTCCTTATTTCTAACATTACAAGGAACATTTAGGATGCGTCCTCCTTGGCTCCTAAGGCGAACAAGTCTCTTATCACAATCTAGGACGACTCCATAAAACGATAGCCAGTCCATACCTAAGATAAGGTCATACCCCATAAAATCCAATGCATACGCTTTGCAATGGAACTCGAAATTGTCGACCTCCAATACTAGGTCTTTACACAACAAATCAAGATACTTAGATCCTCCGATAGGGTTGGCCACCTCTATCGGACTATCCGAGAAAGATATTGAAAGTTTCAACAGATTTACTAATCATTTGGAGATAAAACAATGTGTCGCTCCATAATCAAACAAGGTTTATGCTGAATTTCCTAAAATAGATATTATACCTTGTGGGCTGCCCTTGGTCTCTTGGGGTCGGGTTTTGAATTGGGGTTACTTCAATTGCATAGTTTTGGCCAATCTTGGAAACTTTGGGCTTTGGGTAGTCTTAGGAAATGCGTCCTTCTTCATGGCAGTTGTAACATTTTCCCTTGAACTCTTTTTTCGCTAACGAGGTCCTACAATCCTTGGCCTTATGGCCCTTGCGGTTGCACCTCGTACAAGTCTTTGCATCCTTTTTGAATTTGTTTTTTTTCTTGTTCTTCCACCACTCCTTCTTCTTATTTTTACTGAAGCCTTCTCCTTTCTCTCCCTCTTTATCTTCTTTGTAGCTTTCGACCGCACAGAGGGTAGCTATCTCAACTAATGTCTCGAAGGTTACACCAAATGTTACTGGGCTAATAAGGTCTCCTTCAACGGGGAGTTCAGTCCTTTGACAAACCTAAGGGATTTGTTAATGGGAGTGTCTACCACTCCTATACTTACATAACTCAATGAATTTAGATACATATTCTTGCAGACTCAAGCTTCCTTGCTTGAGCTGTATGAATTTCTCTAGCTGAATAGTCCTTTCGGCCTAGGGTAAAAACTGTGCTTCAAACCGGATCTTGAACTCGGCCCACTTAAAGATTCGACATCCATTCTCCATTCATATTAAGTTCCACCACTCTAGGGCTTCATCCTTCAAATGCCAGGTCGCTAGCCTTCTTTTTACTTCGTCGGGCCAGGCTGTAGCCTCAAGAATTCTTTCACAATCCATAACCGAAGATTGCGCACTAGCAAAGCCGTCCTTTCTAGAAAATGATTTCCCTCCAAGATTCGTAAAGGTCTTAAAAAAGTGGAAAAAATCGAAGGCCACTTCAGCGGTAGAAGCTACAGGAGCTGTTGGGACAGGATTTGCGATCGGGACTGTTACACAGTACGGAGGTACCCCTGAAATCATTTGGGCATGTATCCGAGCCTTGCCTGATTACCCTGCTCATTTTGATTTTCAGCCAGTCTACTATTCGAAAAGAAAAGGAAGAATCCCATAATGGATACTCTTGAGATAGTATTTAATGCTGAAAACGATAAAGATGCCTAGTATAAATGTGTATGCTTATTACGGTATATATATTATATATAGTTTGAAAAATCTTTTTCAAATCACAAATACGCCTATCATACGTATATTTCCCTTAAATCGGGTAACCTTTGCTCTGATACCAAATGTAACAACCCGCCCGGAATGCGCCTAAATTTCAACCCAGAAAAGGCCCATCGAAACTTAGAGCCATCCTGACTGGGTCGTTGATTCTTATTAGGATTACATTTGCACATATAATAATAACATATACATCGAATGGAAATCTCACACAGTAGAAAGAGAAAATAAAATACCAAAAATAAGATGTACCATTTATTTCAAAATAAAAGAAATACACAATCGTAGTTACATTGGTTCAATGGGTACATCAAATAGTTCAATCTCACAAGATTCCAAAAGAAGCAAAGCAATAACTGCTAATAATATCATAATAACTTCATCATCTTCATCGACTTCAATCACGACTTCAGCCATGGCTTTACCCCATCTACTGACCTGTTGGATGTTAAGGAGAGGGGATTAGAACATAAACTTCTGTGTGATTGAAATATATTGTTACTTAATGTCCATACCCTATATTTTTAGTAGGTTACATATGTCAAGGTATGTCTACGTAGCACACAACAAATGTCAAGTTTCTAACCAATGGGTTGGATATCCAAGTCAATCGCCCATTAGTGTTTTTAGGGTAAAGAGCCAACGAGGTGGAATCCTCGGTCGCTTATGGCCCTATATGGGTGGATTCTTACTATCTCTTATAATCCTGAGATGGAACCCTAGACCTTTTAGACCCCGTCTTAGTACGTCAACATTCTTAAGTCTATTCTCTCATTTGTAATATGAGAAGTAGTATTACGAATGTTACTACTTAACTGATATTACCCGGTAGGACACCTATGTCGCTTAAGACTTCCCTTAAATGGTTGGTGAGCATGCAGTGGCTTTATATCCATTCAATTACCAACACGTCCCTAGTTAAGCCCTTACAAGCTTTTAGAGGAAGTGGACATCCCCGTGAACTATCCTACTCCATTACCGTTTTATGCCTAACCACTTTTAAAAATGGAGGACCCAAAAACCTACCATAGTACTAATAAGGGTGGGTCCCATGACTTTGCTTCCTCTCCATGGAATAAACCTTCAGAGGGATCCTAGTCCTAACCGCTTAAGACCTAAATTAGATAAAAAGGTGAGTCAGCCGCTTAAGACCTTCTTAAGGCGTAGTAAACCTATATGTTTTCACACATCAGAATTATATATATAGTTAGATATATATACACACTAGGCCTCTCACATTAAACTGTGTACCAGTAGATGTTGGATGTTCCATCGGTTATGGGAAGGTTTCTACTACAAGTCGGTTTAACTTCGTGTCTAGTGTACTAAGTTTATGAATGGCTCATGGCACCTAGACATCTCACATTAGTTGGGCCTACTCGTGATTGCTGGATTTGCCAGTCGGTTTCGGGCATACTTCTATCACAAATGGCTACTAACCTCGTGTTTATGTGTCACTTATTTATATATATTTTAACAATTCTATATATAAGCACACACAAGCAAACAAATATATATATATATATGTATATTTGTTAAGGGGACATTTCAAATTCGAATGCTAACTTAATCGCATTTATTACGTTAATACAACGTTAATTACGTTGATTACATTTATGTAAGTAAAATAATAATAATAATATCGCCTAATTAGCGTAAACATTAGTATAAACTGGGAAACGTTCTAACGAGGTGACAAATTGTCAATTTACCCAAATTAAGGCATACAAGTAAGATTTTCCATATTTTTACCGCTATATAATAGGCATGCTGGAATAATGAACATATAACAAATAGCAGTGAATGGAAAGTATACATACATAACAATTACAACTTGTATACCAGGCATGTAGAAATGATTTCAATGTTGTATTAAAAATAGAGCGTTACATACACCTACCTATGTATGTTTATAATTCATACTTCATCCAATTCACATGGTTTGGTGTTATGCACCTAAAAATGTTTACCTTTGACATATTTTACTAATGAATGTGTTTAGACCTAACATAGGATCCATACCCAATTTAAACCATGAAACATTCAAATCCAAACCTTTTTAGGATACAATATAATGATAATAGAGGTGAATCACATAAAATATAAATAATAGTACAACACTTATTTTGACTTTTAATCCAATACAAAACCACAATTCCACAAAACGAATTCAACATGACAATTGCATACGTAATTACAAGATGGAAGATTTAGGGAATTTTCTTGTTCATATTATCAAATATCCAGATCTTCCTAGCTAGGCATATCAATTCATATGACAAACTATTAAAAACGCGAATATGCCCTTATGTAAAACTAGATTCCACTCACAAATTAGGCAGAGATGTGGTAGAATTTCAAGATTTGCAATGGTTCATAACGTTCAAGCGAGCTCTGGTTGTTCTCCTAACAATATACATATACGAAACATACAATTTGTGTCTTATACATGTATGTTTATGATAAATTCCAAAATCCTAAACTTTGATAAATTGAAATAGAGATATTTAGAATAGATTTAGAGAAGTAGAAGAAACTTTCACCTTATTCTCTTTGTTTTTATATGGAATTTAGCAGCATGGAGGAAAAGATATAGAAGATTAGGGTTTTTAGTGTGGGGTTTGAGGGGTTATTTATACCTTCTTGTGTGAGCATGAGCCGTCGGATTAATATTTAAGACGGGCCATCCCTATAAATATAACCTCTTAAAAAACCTTTATACACATAGGAAGAATTGGGCTTCCAACTACCTAGTGGTCGACCGCCAACAGTCGACCGACGGATGACCCCCCTTATGGGAGAGCGGTCGACCCTTCGGGTTGGAACACCCAATTTTGCTACGTTGCTGAGCTGTTTATTTTATTAATTACGTTCTTAGTTTGCTTCATTCTTTTCCATATATCCAACATACGTTGTCCCCTAGATCTTATCTGAAAATTCAAATTTTGAATTTCCCTCTTTTATTTAATTTATAATTCGGACAATATATATAATATTCACATAATTATATATATTTTCTACGTACACTATCCAAATTTGTATGTTCATAACTTCTTCATACATAACCGTTTTCAGCATATTGTATACGAAAACAATTCAGAATTTCGCCACGAACCCAAATAAAAGAGTTTCGTAGCTAAATTTCTAATGCTACAAAATCTCATCTTTCATCCATCACATTTTCCACTGCATGCCATGATTGAACCTATGGATCCTTACCCATATGATAATAACTTGACTACTCATCGGCTACTAGGTGACCAGCCCCAGCAGAATTTAAAGCTTACATTGCATCTTGGAGTCTGTTGTGAAAATTCCCAACCGAAGTTGGAGTGGGAACGGTATGTGGTGACCAAATTACTGGAAGAGCCTGCTATTTCGCTGAATGGAAGATGCTACACGATGAAGATGGCATGGAAACCAAGAATTATTCCCCTCCTACAAAGGAGGTATTGGCATAACAAGTAAAGGAAGCATTGTGGAAGGAGCCGCCCGGTTACCTTTCCGAAGACACAGATCCCAAAGAGGATGAAGATTCGGGATGCAGAAGGGCGACACTTGGTGAAGCAATTGTGAATATTCTGATTGGTAACGATGACTTGGAAAAAGTCTTGAAAATCGGATCTCATTTGTACTACCTCTGAACGAGGGAATTGAGAGATTTTCTACGATCCAATCTGGACGCATTTGCATGGACCCTTGTTGACATGTATGGGATCTCACCGTCGATTATGAGTCATGCACTGATCATAAACTCGAACTATCCTCCTACTAAGAAAAAGAGGCGTATGCTGGGCCCGGAGAGGTCGACTGCCTTGAGAAAAGAAGTTGAGAAATAATGGATTAATCAGAGGTGCTACATATCCAGACTGGATATCGAACCATGTACTTGTTAAGGAGGTTAATGTGAAGTGCCGTACATGCATTGATTTTCCATATTTGAATAAGGCTTGCCCAAAAGATTGCTTCCTATTACCCAAAATTGATCAGCTCGTGCACCTGACGGCTGGATATAAACTTCTCTCTTTTATGGATGCATACTCGACTTACAACCAGATTTCTATTAACATGCCTGATCAAGAACAGGCCAGTTTATCACAGACCTTGGACTATACTATTATATGGTAATGCCTTTCGGACCGGAGAATGCCGGAGCAATGTACCAGCGCATTGTGGATTGTATATTCCACGAGCAAATTGGAAAGTCCACAGAAGTTTATGTAGATGTCATGCTTGTGAAGTCCAAGCGATCGTCCAACCATGTTTCAATTTTGGTAGAGATGTGCAATATCCCTCAACGCTATGGAATGAAGCTAATCCCTTTGAAATGCTTGTTAGGCATTGTGTCTTGGAAGATTCTTGTCTTCATAGTTAGCCCATGCGGTCGTGATCCATAGAGAATCGAAGATGTTCAATTGCAATGTAGCCTTTCAAAACTTGTTGAATCGTTTAGAGAGGCCTCCCGATATTGTCTAAGCCAGTGGCTCATGTAGATTTATTCGTATGCTTAGCAGTATTGTCGCACGCAATCGGTTCAACACTCATTCGTGAAGAGGACAGAATCCAGACACTAGTGTATTATGTGAACAAGAAGTTATCGGCAGCAATGTGCAACCAACCAAAGATTGAGAAGCTCACTTACAACTTACTTTTTGCTCCAGGGAAACTCCGCCATTGTTTCCAAGTTCATCTGATTGTGATATACACTGATCAGCCACTATGACAGGTCCTGCAGCGACCTATGGCGTCTGGAGGATGCTCAACTGGAACATCGAGCCAAGCCAATTTGATCTCAACTTCCTTCCAAGGAAGTCCATACAGGGCAAGAACTAATAGATTTCGTCGCTGAGTCCACCACTCCTGAAGAGGATGTGATAGATGAAGAAGATTGCCACTTAGAATGAAAGATTGAACCGAGCACTCAGGGGCTGTACATAGACGATGCTCGAAGTGATCGACGGTCCGACGATTGGGTTGTATTAATAACTCCTGAAGGACGGTCAATTTAATATGCCTTGCTGTGGAATTTTCCGCTACTAACGACGATTCCAAGTACGAGGCCCTGGCTGATGGGTTGAAACTCGCTAAGGAGTTGGGAGTAGCGGCATTAGACATCGTTGGTGATTCTTAGATTGTTGTTTGTCAGGTTCGAAAGGAATTTCAAACAAAGGGATCATGATTTGGAGCTTACCTAGAAAGTGTTGAAGAGATATTGGTTGGCCTGGAATGCCATAGCATATCTCATATTCCATGGACAGAAAATCAGAAGACGTAGAGGGATCCATAGGTTAGTTACAGATTTGGAACACTTAGGCTTAAGTGTTGATTGATTATCCACATATCGGCTCTTACTCCTGACATGGGATTGAAGATAGATGTGGGTGGACGAGGAATGTTTATCGTCATAGCCCCCGCATCCACTTCCTGACATAGAGATGGCTAAGCCTCTGCAAGCATGGATTCGCTTTTAGCCATATCCTACTTCGTAGCATGGTAAGTGAGAAGATTCTATAAGCAAAGAGTCCTTACTCTCCTGTTGATTCCCAATATAGCACCAGAAAAATAAGATGGTACCATTAGCAATTTAGACCTGATATCTAACCCTATTTCCTTTCCGTTGACATGGGGCCAAGAAGGTGATTCAAAGGAAATGTGACCTCATCATTCTCTTACAGAGTATGCTTAACATCCTTGTCACTCTAAGACCTCGATCAAGGTCTATTCATTCTTGGGATTCCCAGCCCACGATAATTCGAAAAGATATTCGTCATCAACTAAAAACTTTGGCAGTCATCTCCTGACAGAGACATGACAAGGAAAAATGGATTTTCCAAGGGCATGCAATGTCATTTTCACTCACAATGATATTCATTCCTTCAACAGGATTATTCTTTAACCTTGTCTCTCATATTTGCATGGTTTATGAGTTATTGATGTAATTAACTCAAATAAATTAATATGTGGATGATATAGGTACCCAGGATTTGGTACTGATCATATTTCTAACACTAACATATAGATATATGGAGCAATACCATAATGAGCCTGACTGAAGTGCTTATTTACAAAGCCACGCCCTCCGTTTGAGGAAAGTTGTATAGCTCAAGGTGGATCTGATCTGATATCCACTCCATGTCTCATGCATGGCCGGCCTTAAGACAACTGTATATTGATCATTGCATTGCAAGGTCGGAATCCAACTCCAATTGGACAGTGTTCAACTGTCTACATGGCTTGATCCTATGCTCGACACCACCATATTACTTGAATCCAAATTAAGGAGGCAGCACCCATTGATATGCTTACTTTCCAATTATGCATTTTACCTTTACATGCTTCCTGAGTTATTGACATGACTAACTCGTGCGATATGTATGATGCAGGTACGTGAAGTTTGGTACCAATCAGTCCTCCCACAGATTGGTCGGAGGAATGCAAAGCTTTGGAAATGTGATTCAACTGTTTTCCCGAACAAATCTGATCCTCAGAGCTTAGATAGGCGTACAAAGCCAAGACGATGTAATGGACGCGCCAAGGTTAAAGACTACTCGATCCATAACTCTAACTCTCATGATTCGAGAGAGAGTATAAAGGACGAGAAGATAACGTCCACAACTCTAACTCTCATGATTCGAGAGAGAGTATAAAGGACGAGAAGATAACGTCCACAACTCTAAATCTCATGATCCGAGTGAGTATAAAGGACGGGAAGATGGCATCCGTAGGGCGTGATGGTGCACTACGATCAAAGACCGTCTTGACTACACTCTAACTTGGGCATACGACATGAGAGTATAAAGGTTTCGAGACCAAGTGTCGAAGATAGTTTCCTATCCCCACTGAAGGATTAGGGGCAATATTGAAAGCTGAGCCCGTAATCCCTACTGAAGATTGGGGGCAACATAATATTGCTACTAATCAATCCCGACTAAGCCCTGGCTAGGCAATTTATTCAAGATTGATTAGAGGCATACACATACACATCACACCCACCTGCTGTTTACTACTTAGTTTTGTAATAATTTTCTATTGTAGAAATTATTATTTGCAGGGATGCTGGATTTAAACCCTTGTTTGATTTGTGATGTGATTTTTTGTTTATTACTTAAATTAGTAATGTTTCGACTACAAGTATATTTAATTGAAATATATGACAAACTTGCAAACATATGACATTACAGGATTGCTTGATACACTGGATAAGGGGGTCATGCCAACACTTTGACTTCTAGATTGCAAGGAAGAGGATTGCTTGATACACTGGCTCAAGAGTTAGGAGGAAGAAAGATAGAACCTTCTTACATGATGAAGGCGCTAGGATCGAAAGATGTCATGAGATTTCCTCTCGCGATGAACCCTCAACACATAAGACTAGATATGAAGTGGATGGTAACCTTGCTGAATTGAGAACCCAAATGGCTCGGAAAGATGAACTTCTACGGAAGCGACAGAAAATGGTGAATAACTTCTTCACTCGGATGGATGGAAGGCTGAGCAACTACGACTTACATGTTGGGGTGAGAACCATAGGAATTCAAGCGATAATGAACTTGGCTCAAACACTACCTGCTCCGTGGTTCAAATCTCATTAGACCCTAAGACAAGTTGGCAACGTCATCTTGAATGAATTTAGGGGCAATCAACCTCCTCCTAGACATATGCAGCATGCAACTTCCGACCGTAATGTTTTGGATGAAAACGATGGTAATGCAAGAGCCACTGGAAACTCAAATGGAGTTCGACCAACCTCCGCTCCAATTTAGGTGAATGCTTCAAATCGGCTCAACTTCAACATGAAACTCCCCATGTACGGGGAAAACGAGAGCTTTTGAGGTGACTATAATCTGACCTTATCGCCACCCAATTATGATCCTCAGAGCTTGGATATGAGACCAAAGACTAACATGAGTTGGACATTAACAAATAATCTTGCAATAGACCTTAACTCTAGACTTGATGGGGGAAAATGAATTCAGGGAAGACATGGATTGGATGCTCAGTACTCAGTGAAAACTCCATGGTTAGGGGCACGGGATACAAGCTTCAAGCGGCATCGACTGCCTGATGACTCTATGCACATTTATTATCCTCGCAGTTCTGCAAAATCCTAGATCCTCAAGATTAACCCGCATACATCTAAGCAACTGGTCATCATCCAGAATTAAATGGCAAAAGCTTGATCAACAGTGATTTCATATGCGGAACCAGGAAGCCCGAGGCTGACTTCCACCCACTTCAGGACTTCATGCTGGGGAACCAATGTTGAATTGGACAACTCACAACGACTCCTCAGAGACGAAGGTCAGATTTCCAACACTATATAATGCCTAACCGGAAGCAGCACATCTCAAGACGACGTGGATAACGTTAGTTACAGCCCTCTTACACGAGACATTAGGGATTTCCACAATCCTCAGACTTCAAACTTCCATCTCGTGAGTCTTACAACGACAGACCGATCCAATCGTGCATCTGATGGGCTGAATGCGCCGTATGGAAGTGTTACCGGCATTGGATAACGTCATGGATAACGGATTCCCTCTATTCTTGACTTATATCGGTGCTATACAATTTTGGTAGCCTGCATCTGAATCGATCAACCACTGGAATGTGATGGTCATCGGCTTCATTGAGCAGTCAGAGGTCCACATCATTCGACCCAAGAACATCATGATACTCGCTTCAATCATATAGAGGTCCAGCGAGACCCTGCTTTCATTCCTGGAAAGATTCAATGCCGTGGTGGCATTGATAAATCAACTGAACCGTCTAAGGTTTTGATGGAAGTAGTATCCGGTATTCTGAATTACTCGGACTTCAAAGTCTTT
Organism: Allium sativum; assembly: GCA_030737875.1. Lineage (NCBI taxonomy): Eukaryota > Viridiplantae > Streptophyta > Magnoliopsida > Asparagales > Amaryllidaceae > Allium > Allium sativum. The sequence continues at coordinate 845,458,379 of CM060926.1, forward strand.
CTACATCGAGATCCACCAAGAGACCTTGGTGAATTCTACCTTGAGGCAAACAGACTCTTGCGACAAGAGGATGCTAGTATCGAGACAGATGATCTTAATGCTTTTATAACAAAGAATGGTGCACCATCCGACTCCTGAAATGGTAAGGAAAAAGGAAATAGCCCTGAAAAAGAATGATAAGTGTATGCAGTTCCGGAGAGAATCTATTTCACTAATCAATCCCACAATCTTGTTTCTCAAGCTCAATGGAGTCGAGTATGAGAAAGAGACTCAACCAGACCATGATGGCCATTTTGGATCATGTATAAGCATGAATAGAGGGGCTCAGCTAACTTCAAAATGACATTCATCAGCTTGCATTTTGATAAACCTACTCAAAACTCTGCAACTGATCCGATGAGAGTAAGTAAGTTCGCTGGACCCTGATGAGGCAATCCTCACCTTCTGACTAAAGGGAAGGGATGACACCAAAGCGAATGTGATTCGATCATTCATGTATACAACTCCAACTCTTACTGACTCAAGAAAGGATGTAGAACGGCTTGGGCCAACTAAGATTATTGAACCTGCAGCTCTAACCCGACGCGACAATGGAAAGTATAAAGGCTTAAAGGAAGAAGCATTCGATTGACTTAACTCAACCCCCACCGATGCTGGGGGCATGGGTACTGACTTCACTTGTCCACCGATGGCACTGAGAGCACGAGCGTCTATTCGCAGACTAACTTTGAGATGACCCTAGCTTTGAGCGCTCAAAATATATACGTTATATCTTCGGAATATGACCTAATTCGGCTTTCCCGTTGAAGCAAGCTAGCTTATAGGTCAAATGTGACTTTAAAGACTCAAATCGCAACTGCATCGAATGAAAGGTGTAATAACCCTACTGCTTTACGATTGTCACGATCAGACGAGCACTGGTTCACATAATTCCAACAGCATCCCTTATTGACTTGTGATCATTGGTTTATGAAACGGTCCAAAGCAGTTGTGGGTTCCTTTAAAGTATGATCTAATGCAACCGCAGATTTCTGGTTCTCTACCAATGCGCTCGGAAGCGATCGTGGTTTTTCTGTCTTCCTGCTGTTGTGATTCGATGCAATCATGGAGACCTAGATTGATATCCAGATGTTGGGATAGTTTAAAGCAAAGCGCAAGTGCCAAATCCATATGTCAATTCTAAGGTGTTCCATCCAGATGTTAGCCTAGAGCCAGACAATGTACTATCTCATGACTTGAATAACTTCACCATATTTGATTCTTATGTAAAAGAAGGCCTGGTACATCCATGTGCTTGACTTACGTAAATGACAATGTCGCTTGACAACGACCTGATCGTGTAGAATCACACTCGGGAGCCAACGATTTGGCACAAATTTTGACAAAATTATTTAACCTCTTGATTCGACGAGGTTTAAACGACGACTTGATCATTTCGATTACTCCTTCCATAGAATTTAGCCTGACTAGCACCCTTGGAAGCAATACAACAATTTGATAAAGCCTTCTCAAGGACGGATGACGTTTCAGAAAGATTCAGCTTGACTTACTCAAAGCACATCTCATCTACGATAAGATGTACTTTGGGGGAAAAAATGTTAGCCTGCTTTGTGACTGGGCTATCCAAAGCCAAAGACTTGAGTATGAACTCACATTGATTGGAAATTGGTTGGATGAAATGACGGAGTATGGAAAAGCTTGGATTTTGGCATTAGTGAAGCCCTGGATCGAGTTATTCCTTTCGGGTTGAGGCAACCGGATCGCCAATTTCGGGTCGAGCCACCTGGGTCGTCCCTTTCGGGTCGTGCCACCTGGGTCGTCCCTTTCGGGTCGATCCACCCAGGTCGCCCCCCTACCTGACCTACTTGGAATTGCAGCTGATAAACATTAATGTGTTCCTATTTTCATGCCTACAATCGTGGATCAGATCCCAGCTGTTTAGACCCGGTCTGAAGCCACATCCTACACGTTATCCACTACTTCCGAGATCTAAGGGATTGATGCCACGACATCATGCAACCCGCACCCCTTCCACGCCTATAAATACACCAGAATGTGACAAAATAAAAGGACTTTTGGTTCCTAGAACATCCATGGCTGCCTTGGACGAATTCCTCTATAGACAATCACCTTCTTCTCCAATGAAAATCAATGAATTCGGAGAGAAATTCATTTGTTTGAAGTGATTGTGTGAATGTATTCATTGTAATTGCAATTTATGAATGAAATGAGAAAATATGAAGTGAACATAGGCTCGTTAACATAGAACCACTATAAAACTCGTGTGTCGATTGCTTTTTCTCTGCTTTCGGATTATTACTCTTGATTATTCTCTACGAAATCTATCGTGTTAGGTATTAGTGCCATTTTTTGGTCTAACAGATAATAATACACTATTTCGGATTTGATGGAACTGGTTTTGTTGAATTCTTAGATCGTTTGAAATTTAACAATTTTATGTATTAAATTAAATCGATTGAAAATATAGATCGATCTCAAACAATTAAATTAATCAATAATAAATAATTATTTCTGTTCTAATTCAAATAGAATATATATTAATCGACTGAATCATTTCAATTCAGTTTTAAATATGAATTCAATTGTTCTTACGATAATTAAATATATTCGATATTAAATCGTATATCGCCTATTAAATCGATAAATTTAATATAAAAATCCATTTATATTTATAATTCAACATTTGAAATAAATTTAAATGTTCTTCATAAAACAGCTAAAAATTCAGGACATTACAATGTGACTCTTGGATGTTGCAATAGTAGGTGTTGCACCCATTTTAAAATGTCATCCATTAACATGGCATATACACCTGCATGGCACAATTGTTTACATCTAATGTCTTATGAAAATTTGATTTTGGAAATGCACATGTCTTGCTACCACTTTATTGATGTCTATAATGTGATATATTCACTCTCCTTGTTGCTCGGGCCTTACTACTGTTTACTACATTTATATGCGCTACTGTCAATTGTATTACTCATTTATGATAATCTTTTGCACAAATATTTATTGATTCCTTCTTTCTGACTGGTTATGACCATTTCATGTGTCTCCAATCTCATTGTATGACCTTGTTAGATACTTTGAAATTGTTGTTGCATGATTAGTTGGGATTTCCTCGAACACTTGTGTTAGGATGTTTGAAACTTATGCACTACCATACTTGTATACAGGCATATATCGAGATACATGTCGGGTAAAGTTAACATCTGCATTTCCTATTTGTTGTAGTGGGAGAAGAGTCTAAACAGTAATTTTTCATAAAAGCATATTGATGTCGTGCGGGTAGAATGGGCTACATATGTCTACAACTTTATATAATCATAGCGCCTTAATTTTATATGTGACCGCCAATTGAACCCTTGTTAGTCTTATTTTCCAATGTTGGTTTTGTTTAATTTTGCGTACACATGGGTTCAATTGCCTAGTTAATGTAGTTCACATTGAAATGATGCTCGTAGGATGTATTTGGATTTGGTGTCGACGTTGATATTGTTTAATATTGTCTATATGCAGTAGAAATCTGAACTATTGTGTTATCTGAATTGCTCTGTGTTATTTGAGTTGCTTAATGTCATTTCATTTGAGAAGGAAAAACGCATACATAAACTGATTTGAGTTATCTTAATTGCTTAAAAATAAATTTATCTTTTGTAAGAAGACGGTTGTGAAAATTAGTGGAAATGTGCGTTTCATTAAGATAACGTAAAACAGTTATTTTATTAACTTTCAGACAATAATATTCATCACAACTATTTGTAAAACAAAAACACCACATCAAACAACACATGATAAGTACCCGTTAAAGTATTCCATCACATGATTTTGAGAAATCGGTAGAACATTTTTGTATGCTTTCGGAACAAGTACGATTGGATGGCCTACAACCGTGGTGATGATATATTCGGTAGACTCAAGTTGAATGAGTGGACAGTTCTGTGTGGTCGGGTTGTAAGATGTTCTTGTTGAACCCCAATGTTTTATCTCTAGAGGACACTAATAAGGAGGTAGTTCCTTACCCAGTCATGTATGGAAATCCAAACTCCAATACGAGCCATATGGTTTTAATTGTAAAGTAACTATGTCGAAAAGTGAGATGCAAGCTTTCTGACTATATTCCTATTTTATTTATGGATTTTATACATTATTATAATATCATTGGATTTATAATAAAAAGTGATTTGGTTATCGTAAGGGAAAAGCACATGTCATGTTTATATGTGGTCATGTCTCATGAGAGTTCCATTCTTTCAAAAAAATTCTAAAAATTATGCAAGTTGTTTGTGATATGAGTTTTCTCGCTGAAAGTACTCCAGACTGATCGAATACAGGTGATTTTGTTTTTCTCAAAACGGGCTCGGTCAGACCGAGTACATTTTTCATGTTGCATTGGGTTTTGCTTGGAGCTTCAGGAGAGGAGTTGAAGTCAAGATGTATTCCCGTATTTTCTGGTATTAATTTATTTCCACTGTGTGTGTTGTGTTTATCAGATTGTATAGTCTGATTTAGATGCCACTACAAGAAAAACCGCAAGTAGCGGTAGAATTTATCAGCAGAAAATTCCATCGCAAAATAGCGACGGATTTTCATGGATACTGTAAGGTATATTATATTAGGATTTTTTATTTCAACTTGTTTTAAAATGTTACTGTCGAGCTTTGGTTTCCATCACTAAACCATAACAAATAGCCACGGTTTAACGTCATCAGCTTTTCGTCGCTGAATTCTATTGCAATTTGAAACAGTTTACCATAATATATATTTTGAAGCAATTTTGTAGAAGATTTTCAAGGGATTTGCAAAAGTCAAGCATGCTTATTCTTCATGAAATGTCTTACTTTTATGTTTTTAATAAGTAATTGATAAGTAAAAATAAATTTTAAACAATTATTGTTAATATTAATATATTAATAGAAAAAATAAATAATTACTATTAATAGTAAATAAAGTTTAACAGTTAATATTGATTAATTAATAATTACTAAATCATTAATAGGTAACAATAATTAACAATATAGATTAATAAGTAATCTTTTGTAATCAACAGTTAATAAGTAATCTTTAATAATTAAAAGTAAAATTATTATCTAGTATCTAAAAATTAATAATATTATTGATAATTATGATTAATATGTATTATTTAAAAAAGTAAAACTTTGGTATTTTCTAAAATAAATATAAATTTCAAATATAAATTTTGGAAGTTTTCGTAATTTTGAAATAGATATAAAATTTTGTAGAATAATAATATTTAGTAATAATAGTTAAATAATTAATAAAAATAAAATTCACCACTAAATAATAATAATAACAATTAATATATAATTTGTAGTATAAGAGTTACATTATTAATTACTATCAAATAATTAAAAAACTAATATAATAATTGAATAATATTAATTTAATTGTTTTTGACAAGGCATATTAGTTAAAATTTATTATAAATAACTAATAATTAATTAATAAGAATTTTTTTTAATGATTAATAATTAAGTAGTAATAATAAATATTAGTAATTTATAGATAATAATTAATAATTAATTTCAATAATTAAGAAGCAAAATTTAGAAATTAAGCAGAATAATTAATTAAAATATAATAATTAATTTAAATTATATAATTAATATTGTATAACTAACAATTAAAATCATATTTAATATGTCTTAATTATAAAAATATCAAGTTGTTCGCGGTGTGATTTGTAATAAGTTAAATGCCCTTCTGGTCGTATGATATGAATGTTGCGGCAACTTCAGGTCTTGCCACAACTGCATATATGGTTGAACACGGAACCCTCAACCCGAAGGTATTGATTGAGATTAGATGTCAATGACGTTTTGTTGCGGCAGCTTGATAGCTTGATATGCTTGCTTTGAATTTTTTTTCATTTTAATAAATATCTAATAGAATTGTTGATACCAATGACATTTTCTTTGAATTATTCCTCAGTATGGCAGTTGATTCTTTGCTTATTGTTATGATATAATTTCTACATTTATCTGTTGCCTTATTAACACAATCAGTCTTATTTTACAATCATATGCTTATGGGAAGTACAAACATGCTTTTCTTACCATGGACAATGATTTTATCTTTACTTGGTACATCGCTGCATGTAATTTCAGGTGCATATTAGCTCTTTAATTATTATTTTTAGCTGCATATCATCTCTTTATTTTGCACATTTTAACAATTCAAATTTCAACTGTAAACTTCAATTTAACCATCACTTTAGAAATATTGAAGTTTTCTGCAATAATCAGATGTCCAATGTTTTGGGATGATCGATAATTAGTAATTACTAATAAATGCTTAAAAAATCCATAAATTTCAAAACAAAAATTTCACTCATAATAAAAAATAATGATTATTAGTAACATTGAATTAACCTTAATTTCTACTATAAACAAATAATTTAAATATGATTTATAATTACTCATCAGTATTAATAACTTATAATCGATAATTTATTATAATGATGTATAGATAATAATATATACGTAATGATGTACAATTTATATTTAACAAGTTTTATAATTATAATTAGCAACTATAAGTAATGAACTAACAGAGTATTAGACGTTTGGATTCCCGCATCGCAATTTCATTCCCGCTATAGAAATTCGTTGAAATTTTGTGTTCCCTCTACAGTTCCTTCACCCCAAATTAACGTTCAGAGAAGCATCTTCTGGACCCCCAAATTAGCAAAACTATCCAAATCAGGGCTGCTTACCTGTAAACAAGTTCTTCCATTACGAGCTCTCTCTATCCTCCTATGTTCTTCCTCGGATTTGTATCCAAGACCGAACCCTAATTCTCTTACAGCAATTTAGGTTTGTTCATGAACTTGCGTGTAATTTCCAAGGCTTCGGGTGGCATGATTGCAGACAAGACTCCCACTTGTACTATTGCCAGTAGCAGCTGAAATGACACGACCCGAACTTCCCTGTAAAGGAAAGCCCGGATTGAGTTGAGAGCATAACAAATCAGAACACAAACAGAGGAACATTTCATTGCTTATTACAACAATTACATCATAGTACAAGAATATACAGAGCATGAACAAATAATATACATTTGAAAAATATCAGAGATTTACAAATTTACAATGCAGCGGAAAATAATATAAAACACAACTGAAAGAGATACACGGATACAGAGCTTTCCGAATATCGTTTCAGCTGTAAACCAGGACCCTATGAATATAAATCTACAAAACCAAAACTACTAGCTGCCCGTGTAGAAAATTGGGGCACCTAGAGTTTAGGTTAAAACAATAAACTCCAGGTCAGTCATGTGACTGGTGTGAGAACTAAAATAATTATTTAAAACTTTACTTTAAAATCAGATATATCCAGGGACCACGCCGTATAATACGGAACGGGTTTCCTCCCAAGAATACCAGTGCATATAACAAAACAACGCAATGATTTTTGGAAAAATGAAGCTATTATAAGACCCAGGTTCTGTCACACAATGCAACGCAAGCTGGAGGATAGGGTTTTCCCTTATAATAACCAAACATGCTTGGTACGTTAAAATAAATCATTTGATACTATTATAAGTGCAGAGTGTATATAACAGCTTCAAATATAAATGTATCAATCATAGGCGGCATGGGTACCATCTATCATGTCGCCAATACTAGGTTCTACAATCAATACCGAAATGTCATGTATTGGAAGTTGGATTTCCATATGTGAACCAAGGCAAGGGATCGTCCTTACCGCTTCGAGACAATCTAGCCCATGTCTCAGGCAAGCGTGCAGGCAAGCCTTGGATTGTCAGGGCCGGTGCACACGAAGTGGATTAAAATGCCTGAACAATACGTTTCCCCGCCCTATGGGGCGTAAACTGGTCATATATCGACCAAACCATCCATTGGCACCACAGTGACCGATATAAACGAGGTGCCTCGCTATCCATCATCCACATAAGTAAAACATCTAGGATTGCAAAATCAAGACACCACTCCTAGCTATAAGGAAACGCATGCCCTCCCTGAAGTCCTCTCCCGTTTCTGGTTCACACCGGGGTGTGAGGCTCGTGAATTAATGCTATACACAAAGCTATGCTATATTAAAGTCGTGCTTTGATCATCAACCACAAGACTCTTCTTTTCCACAGAAGCCTTGATCATTTGCATCTCAGTATGCCACACAGGAAATTCACGCTATGCAACCAATGGCTATCAATCACACAGAATGAAATTCAATGTCAGACACATAGTCCGTATACAAGTTCGTTCTGGGTCTGAACGAAACCGGAGGCACCTTATTCCTCGTCCCATATGTCCAACACAGGAGAGAGGTCCTCACATATCCGGTCGGTCTCCGAGTATGCCTGGACGATCACCACCTATTACCTCGTCTTGGGTGTATAGCCCAATCAAGACATCAGTAATCATCCAAGCGATGTGAAGATCTCCGGTCTTCAACCACCGTCTTCATCGTCGACTCAACGTCGATTCAGTTATTCAGAATGGGATAAACCCGGTCTTTCCTAATAACTCGCGTATACTATAAACAAGTGCTACAAAAACACAACATACGCCTCATTCCATTTCAGAATATTCTTTTATTCAAATATTCTTTTCACAATTTAAACCGTATTAAGGCTTTCCAAACTAGTCGGGATTAGCGAACCTTACCGAAGTAATCATTTGTTTAATTTTCCAATCCTAACCTATTCATCCCATGGAGCAAAACTGGTAGTAACCCATATCTAACACCCTCGGTGTTATCGGTAAATTTAATTACCATTTCACGTTCAAATCTAATTAAAGATTTAACTATCACCTGGAGTAAAATTGGTGGTACTCCATTCTCGATCATTTCTTGAATTGGATAATTTTAGTTATCAAATTCACGTTTCAATCAAATTAAATATTCATTAAAACTCTACTTCAGTTTTAATCTCCAAAATCATTACTTAATGATTATTCCAAGTTAAGAAATCAATCTTATCTTTAACTTGGTTAAAGGACTAATGTCATTTAAAACACCGCCCATGATAAACCCAAAATCACATTCCATTAACAATGAAATCTTCACAGAAAACATATCAATATATATAATCGGTATAACTTCCATATCCAATCGATAATATAAATGGAATAACGGCAAAGCCTCTTAAATTCCATATATAGTAACAGTCTTCCTCCACAGAAATTCATTCGATTATTACCAAATCGAATTCCATTCCATTCCAATTTATTTTATTAAAATGGAAAACTTTACTTTGGAAAATTGCCATTAAATCTTAACAAAAGATTTATATATTCCAAATCCCATTTCACTGTAAATCGGGTTAAAGAACAAGTGTTATTTAAAACACAATTCACAATAAACCCAATTCACATTTCATTCCAATTAACTGTTAATTAACTGGAAACTCTAATAATATTAATTAAAAGATTTATTCTTTTCACACAGGGTTTAAGAACAGTGTTATTTAAGACACCGTTCACAACAAACCCAAAATCCAATTCTTTTATTCAATTCCAATTAACTGGAAAACTTCACTAAATCTTAATTAAAAGATTTATTCTTTTCTCATGGGTTTTAAGAATAGTGTTAATGAAGACACTATTCACGACAAACCCAAAATCCCATTCGATATTAAATACAAGGCTTTGAATAGAAAATATATCGACTATAAAAATCTGAAATCAACAAATATCGTATTGGAATAACGATATATATATATATCTTCCAAATTCCTCCACAATATCCGTATAATCACGGAATCCAATATCGAAATATTCCAAAGATAATTTCTATTCAATTCCATTCCAATTCATATATTAGAAATTCTGGTTATTTTTAAAACCATTTCAAATTCAATTTATTTATTTAAAATTATTGGATTATAATTCTAGTTCATAACTAATTCATTTTGATAAAAATATATTTTTATCATTTCAAATATGGAATTTTTCATTCCAATTCTTTCCAAATCATTTATTATTATTTTACACAAATTATTAGTATATTTAATAATTTTATCAAGGCCTATACAACCGATTTCCATAAACGGTCATCGAACTGCATTTACAACGACCTTTTCCAAATTTGATTTGGACATACTTCCAAATCCAACTGTTAGATTTCAAATCTCTTAAATTCATTGGAAAGCTCTTTTCAATACGAACCCAACGGTTCCGGCTTCAGGAGAATCCGACGGTCGGTGTAACAACCCGTATTTTCAATAACCTGTTATAACATAAATGGAGGCAGAATTAAACTGAAAAATCTGAATCAAGGGAAACGGGCTATGCCATTGCGTTCGTCTCGGAAAAATACGCGAAATAGAGTCCGAGTTTTCGAAAATCGGAGTCCGTATGACCAAGATATGGCCTCGCGAAGTTTCACGAAAAATTCCCAAATTAAAGTATACTTAATTAAGTGAAATGGGTTGCGCAGAGAAATATATATATATATTGATATATATATATATATATATAATTGAAAATTAAATAAATAAATATGCAAAAATGTTCAAAACAGCGAATTGGGAGAGGGGAATAACCGAACCGGCCGATTTTTGAGGTCGACCCAAGCCCGCTGGGTCGACTAGGGGTTAATCCAGGGTGTTTGGCTGTCAACCCGTGGGCCGATTCGCTCGAATGCAGATTTTGCATTTGGATGGTTCTCATGGTTCATCTTTAATCTAAAGGCCCTAGATGGTTCCTACACTTGACTTCTTCCCCAAGACATGCTTTGATGGCTTGGATTGAATCTAGGTTTAATCCTATGGCCTCAAAAACACTTGCCTAATCTATAAATAAGACCCTAACCTATCCTAAATCCTCATTATTCATTCATGCAACTAAACTATGGCAAAATTGCTCCTCTCATGGCCTCCACTCAAAATCCTAGCCTCCACTTCATTTCTATGAGAGGTTTCATGATCATGAGAGTGTTAGAGAGTTTCTATGTTAGTATGAGAGCCTCTCAAGTTGATTTCAAGGCTAAAGCTTTGATCTTTGTTCATAAAGATGGGGTTTTGATTGATTTGGAGCTTTCATTTTTGGGTTTTAGGATGATGACATGCATAGGCTTTGTCTCAATCTTTCATCTAATCGATTTGTGCCTTCATAGCAATGTAAGCCCTTTCCCTACTCTTAGATATTAACTATGAAGTTAAATGTTCATGTTGCATGTTTGGGTTTGATCATTGAGTATGATACATGCTATCATGTCATGCAAGTTTATGAAGTCATTATCTTGATCTTGTGAGCTAAAAGCTACAACCTTTATGTTGAAATGTTGCATTAGGCAACATGAGAACCCTCATAACCTTTATGTCAACTTGCATATGAAGTCATAACCCTTATATGATGATATATGCGAGTTACTAGTCATCATTCCATATCTTTTGTCACCATGATTCGCTTATGTGCCAAGTTTGGGTTTATGCATGTTTTGAGGCTTAAGAATGTAACATGCAAGTTAATGAACACATTTGTGCCTCATTTGCCACCATGATTAACTTGTGGCTTAATATCCATTTTTGTCATGCCTTTGCCAAGTCTCTTCTTTTAATCCATTACGTTGTCGCGAACGTATATGCGAGTTTAAAAGCGTTGGGTTATGTTATGGGTAATTTCTAATGACATGAAAATACAACTTGAAAACATGACTTGAAATATAACATGGAAGTTGACATGTAAGTATGCATAAAAACATAAGCTTGGGAATTTACCTATTAAGTTAGGTCTACCCTTTGGGAATTTACCTATTAAGTTAGGTCTACCCAAATGCTTGAAAAACTTGTAACATGTTTTGGGAAACATGATGGACATGACACTTAGATAATATAAGTGTGGCCAACTCGAGGTTGGGTTGAGTTTGCAACGTAAAACTACCCGGAACCGACCGGCCTAACTAGTAGTTGCAAACAATAGGACCCAATGTGAGAAGTTGGTCATGTTGTGCTTGAACCCGAGGTTAGACTAAGTTGTGGTGTAAAGCTACCCGGAACCGACCGGCTTAACTAGTAACCACAACAAAGTCTAATGTGAGAGGTGAAGGTGCATTAAGTAATTAATGCCACATGATAGGGTTAAGTTAATTTGATTAATGACTCTTAACCAAATATGACATGGACAAAGGGGTTAAGTAAATTGATTAGGCTAATGATACTTAACAAAACATGACAAGGTTGGGTAGGTTAAGTAACTTGATTTGCCTAATGACACTTAACCATTTTTATACGACTAGTGGACGGGGTTAAGTTAACCAACACTTAATCAATCCAACACGATAATTTGGTAAGGTTAAGTAAGTTTTCTTAATGACACTTAACCGAAAGATACAGTTAATGGATGGGGTTAAAATTAGACTCAACTAGTCTAAACATGATAATCGGATGGGGCTAAGTTAGCCTAGACTTAATTAATCCCACTTGGTAGTTTAATGGGGTTAAGTTAAACACTTAACTAATCTAACTCGTTAATTTGATGTGGTTAAGTGACCTATACTTAACCAATCTAACCCGTTAATTTGATGTGGTTAAGTGACCTAAACTTAACCAATCTAACTCGTTAATTTGATGTGGTTAAGTGATCTATACTTAACCAATCTAACTCGTGAATTTATTGAGGTTAAGTTAACCCATACTTAACCAATATAACGTGAAAACATGATAAGGCTAAGTCATGAATCGCTTGAATACACTTGACCGGTTTGACTAAGTAATTTGATAGGGTCAAGTTAATATATACTTAACCAACTTGAGCATGGTTTGTAGGGTTAAGTCTTGAACTTGGATACTTAGCCAATTTTGACATGATTTGTAGACGGGTTAAGTCTCGAACTTGGATACTTAGCCAATTTTGACATGATTTGTAGACGGGATTAAGTCATGAACTTAAGTGACACTTAATCTGTTATATAAACCCTAATTCGGAGGATTAGGTGGGTAACCGTAGTTAACAAGGATAACGGGAATAAGGCTAAGTGGTAAACCTTAGTTGAAGAATAACTAAGTAATGATTCTTAGTCAAGGAAATTTGGACCAGTTCATAGATAAATGAGTAACCTGATACGGTAGGTCATCGTTTAAGTATACGAGTAGGAGCAAGTATCTGATTTAGATAAAGGCTCCAGCGAACTGGGTAGCGAAGCAGCGGCTTCGGGGGAACGTGAGGATATTCTTGGGATCCCTCTGTGAGCTGCCAGGTGATCATACTAGGCTCATGAGAGGTTAAGGTCTGCGTTAGAAGAACCAAGAGTATGCCTTGGTTGCTACACGAGCAACCTAAAGACGGGGATGGATAGGGGATAGTCGACGATACACGGTCGTACCCTAGATAGCATTTTCGTCAGGCTACCTACCATCTTTGGTCAAGCGTGTACGTACGGAAAGGCAGAGAACACCCAATAGACCATAATTGCTATCTAATTATGGTTGCGGTAAGGCTTGGATGTGGGTTGGCCAGTGTTGTGTTCTCATACAGGATTTATCCTGTCTTGTCTTTCACTAGTTGAGGGAGGGGTCGCGTGGGACCATAGCCACGTATAGAAAAACAGACCTTAGCATCTGCATCGGCAGATAAATCGAAAGCTCCCGACCGAGTCCTGTATTTCCTGGTCTGCCCTGTGACAGGAATCGGATGGCACGATGTGATACATGTGCATACAGTCATGGAAAACGATTCACGATGAATGCGTGGGAAAAAGGGCGCGGTTGACGGTTAGCGTAAATCCCAGTGGCCCTGGGTGGTTGAACCAGAACCGAGATACGAAAACGTGCGATAGGTAAGCGTAATCCCTAGTAGCCCTAGGTAGCATAAGTCCTAGTTGTACAAACGATAATTCATGCTGGAAGACCCTAGCTAGGTTTAGGGTAACAGTCCAAACCGATCTTAAGGATCCTGGAACTATGTTAAAGTAGTATAGAACCTCATGGGAAAGCCCGTATGGTCTACGGCAAGGGACTGAACACTTTCATGGAATAAAACATACGAGTTGAGTAACCTATATATGCGATATATTAGGTTGACATGGACCATTATACGACTTTTGAGTAAGGGTCATTCACGGATAACACATGATACAGTTGGGATACTAGTACGGTAGGTGCAGAGCAGATGTACAGGATAGATACCATGGGACGTTATACGTGATAGATATCTTGGGGATATTGTACTTGATAGAAACCTGACGATGTGATACCTTGTTTTATCTTGACATCGTAATTTATCATGACACCTTAGTTTATCTGAGTTCAGTAGTTCATCCTGTTATTTTGATTTAGCTTATCTATCTTGTTATCATGCTTATGTTCATCTCAGTTTCTCATGTCAGTTAACTTTACTAGTTTTTATGCTAATAGTAGATAGGGCTTACTCAGTCTTTTTGACTGACCCGTTTTGTTTCGCCTCTTTTCTTCCGTTTCCCCCCCCAGGTTACAGGGAGGAAATACTGCTGTTTAGTTCGGACTTCTTCTGCTTGAAGGTCATCATGGATGGCTTGGACTTTCCTTGGCTATGGCTACTTTACTGTTTTTACTTGGGGAATAATTTATGAAAAAGTCTTTATGCTTCTTTATTATTGCAAGACAGGTTTTGATGTAATCTGATGTAAAAGGCTTTAGACCTTAATTATTAATGTTTATGAAAGTTTGATTTTACTTCCGCTATGTTATATGTTCTGTCTTGTGATATTTCTGTGCATGTTTACCAATAATGCCCCTCTAAAGCTAGTGCATTCCTTTGCGAGTGACCCTAGCGGAGGCGGCGTGTTATAGTCGGATCTCCCATAATATCAATTTGAAGTCAATGGTCGAAATTCGTGAACTGCCGCGGCGCATTCTATTCAGGCCATTAAACATATATAATATATATGTATATATATATATATATTTCGTCAATTTTCATTTAAAACGTATTTTATAAATCATTTTAAATTCGTTTTAAAAACGATTCCAACTTCATTTTCAATTTTAAATCAAAATTGAATATTCCATATCATTATAATATAAATGATAATATTTTCAAAATATCAAATTTTTAAATCATTTCCTTTTCGATATTCATTATAAAAATGAATAAAATCGATATAAATATCGTTCACGTCAAAATGGGGTTAATCTAATCAACACAGCTTTATATATTTCAATATATTCGTGTCTATCCCAAATCGGACATCAAAATCAGATTTTGATGTTTTACTGAATATTCTTTTAAAATATTCCTTATTTTAAAATATTCGTTATTTTAAAATATTTATTCTTTCTGAACTGGAATCAGACATAGTCAATTACCATATAATGTTATTTATATGAATTTCATACAACACATGTATAGACAACAATGATAAACAATCAACCATCATCCAGAGTGCATTCTACACTACATAAGCATTAAATACAAATATTTAACGCTTACAACGGTCTGTCAACCAATCGATTGACATACAACTAAACAACTGGGATTAGTGTACGTTAAATATCATCCCAATACGCGTGTGGGGTTTCAATCAACAAACACAGATTTTATTTGTGTAGTTGGGTGATGTGTAAAATTTATCGTCCCACTCAATATCAGATAACTGGGTGTATATAAACAAATCGTCCGATTTGTAAATGAATATTTATTTTATTTCAGTAAATATTTTATTTCATTCATTTATACAATAAAAATGATATTTTTATTGTTCTAGCACTTTATTCAACACATGAATATTTTATATTCCATTTCACATCACAATCACAATCAATTTCCACAACATAATCAAATCAAACAAGTCGTCCATGGTTTGTGGACGATGGGGAGCAGTTCATATATGCAGTTATAAAATAAATAACTATACAAGAACTTTTAGTGAGAAGTTCTCACCTTTGGGATCCACTCCTCCATTCTTTATTTTCGAACGGTATGGATTTGGATTCGTTCCCAGTCGGTTCCATCGAAGTCTGTTTCATACGATTTTTTTATGTTAAGAATCATATTTTTATATCACTACATATTTTATAAAAATCACATTTTTATATGCTATTCATATAAATAAAAAATCATATTTTTATGCACATGAATCCTATATAAAAAATCTAATCTTTTCTATAATAAAAATCGTATCTTTTCTATGTTAAAGATCGTATCTTTATATTTCTAAAAATCATAACTTTATATTTCTGAAAATCATAACTTTGTTATTCTGAAAAATCATAACTTGATTAGCATACAAATCATAACTTTAACTTAATAAAAATCATGTCTTTAACTTAATAAAAATCTATTCTTTACTTTTTAAAACCATGTTATTTTTAAAACAAAATTATTTACATAAAAATCAGGTTTTTATTGAATAAATAACATAAAAGAAAAATATAAACAAAAAAACTCACTTTCTTTCATTTAAAATCGGATCTTCATTGGATGCGGGTCTCCACTGCATCGGTGGACGGTCGGAGGAGCATGGGGGTCGCTGGAGGTGGCGGGGGGGTGTTCGGTTGATGGCGCCGGGTGGATCGTCGACAGCTTTGATCTATGGTGGATGGGTTCGCTATTGAGGGTGCTCGCGATTTTGGATCTCGCGACTGATGGAGGAGGAGAAGAGGGGCGGGACGAGGAGGAAGGTGGTGAGAGGGGGGTATGGAGGCGCCAGTGTGGGGAGTTGGCAGCGTTGGATCGTTGACAGTGGGGTAGCGGGTTAGGGGGAAATGGGATTTTCCCGATTTGGGGGAGAATAGATTTGAATGTTGAAAAGGGATTGGAGAGGAGGGGGTTATTGAAAATATATCTATATATATAATTTAATTATTTTATTTTCCAAAAAGCAACATTTTATTTTCAACCCTAAATCGAACCCATCGACTATCTTACCTAGCCAATTACCCTCATTTTGAACCCAATAGGATATGTTTCGTAACCCAATTCGGCTGTTACGATCAGTTTCCACTAAATTTAAAATATAAATCATTATATTTTAAATTCAAACGCACATTTTAATTTACCGGGGCCACATACGGACTCAAAAAATTCCAAAAAATATATTTCTAGTTATGTTTTGATGATACAGTACTAACAAAACCAATTTCATCGAATTTGGAGACCATTTGAAAAACGATCATTTTCCAGTCGATTAAATTCAAACTAAAACTACCAAACATGTTTAAATCTGCCACGCTCACATATTAATTCCAAAAATTATGAATTTTGGAAGAAAGCAATAATTTGACATTCCGGATCCAACAAAAGTGGTCTCATCGAAAATGGAGGTCGTTTGCAAAATCTCCACTTTTAAAGGCTGTATTTTATATAAATTCCATAGCAACTATTCTGAATTTTCAACTGGACATAACTTATTATTCCCGCTATGAAATTTCAAATTTTCATATTCGTTGGAAAGATTTTTTCAAACAGATTAAAATATTTTTGGTTTCACTAAAATTCGATTTATTTTGAATCATGTACATTCATTTGAAATTTGAAATCGAATAGATCTGCATAGGTAACAAGATATAGGTCCTTGAATTTGAAATTAGTTCTGATTTTCTGGGTTGTTAGATGGAATATGTCATAGATCTGCATAGGTAACAAGATATAGGTCCTTGAATTACGTTTAGTTAAGAATGTTGCAATTTAGATCCATTTCAAATATTTCCTGACAAAAATTAGAAATCGAATACAAGTAATTTAAGAAAATGCTTTACCACTAAGATTTATGAAAAAATGAACTTTATTTGCGCTTTAATTTGAGCTTGAAAAGGTTTGTATGCTTCAAACTCTGCAATTCGTTGATCAAATTCATGTATGTTGTTACAAATATGTAAATGAACTTGGTTATTTATTTTTTGATATTCTGCATCGTGTTCATTTATCTTTGAATCCAAAATTCATTGTTGAGCCACTGGTGTGAATTTTTTAACTAATAATTGTTTATTGACTTCAAACACATTTGAAAATTGAGTGTGTTTGCAAATTTCCCCATGCAGGCAGCTGTATGTTTGCAAATGGTTCGCAGACCATATTAATATTTCTGTATAAGTCCAAGTATGCCAGTAGTAAAACTTATATAGCTTGAAAGTTAGTTAATCTAATATTGAACTAGCGGTTTGTGTCAAACATTTGAATGAGGGTTAGCCTATTAGAATGTCTAATAAATCATTATTATCTTATGTAGTGGAGAACTGGAAAACATTGATGGCGCTATTAAGCAACTCTGTGGTTAATGGAATCATTTCACTGAATGCAGTTCGAAATGAAGGATTTCAAAGAAAGGGAGAAAATAAAGAATAGTGTAGGCATAGCTTGGATAGCAAAGAACTCAAAGGATTAGATATTCCAGACGTTCGTATTACATTTGGAAAGACTTTATATGCAGCAAATGTGATGGTTATAGAACAGGAAAGCTACAACATCTACAGTGATAGTAATATTATTAGTGATATTAAGTTGATATAGCTAAAGATAGAGATGTTTTTGGTACTGTTCTCATTAACGATGAATAGTCTTGGAAGTTAGTTTTCTTTTCACACATGCGAGGAGTTTTTTTCCTCTCTATACATGATTACAATAGTCAATGATGAAGAGTTGCATGATTGTTGCATATGGTGATCTGTTTGGTTTCATAATTCATAATGGTGCGTGCATATAAATAATCTTGTCTATGAGAAATGTACGTGCTTATTTAAATATACCTATTTCTCTTATTCTGTGCTTAACATGACTTGTAATGTGAATATTTACGCAGCTGAAATCGCAATGTTTGATGGATACTTCGTGGTGTAAAGATTTGTTCAGGACTTGCATTTCTTCGTCACTGCAACTCATTATAATTGCAAAGTATGCTCTCTTATTATCATACTACTGAACTTTTTCGTATAATTTTGATACTATTTTCTAAAGAACATATCTTGTAGATTAATGTTGTATAGAGTGGTGCTGTAAGACCTCTTGTTGAGATGCTAAAGTGCGAGGATATACAACTAAAAGAGATTGCTTCATCTGCTCTAGGGAGATTGGCTCAGGTTAGTAGCTTTAATTTTGTTGTAAACTTGTTATTGTTTGCAGTTAAATGTGACAAGTTTTTTCTGTCATGAATTCTCTCAGTGCAACTATATTTTTCTCCATTTATCTGTACTTTGTTATCTTTCTTAGAATCATGTTCATTAGACTAGGATATTCTCCTTGAACACTTCATCATGAAGGGAACCACCATTTAGATTAGAAATCTAATGGTATGAATTAATTATTTTGTTTTATTGGTTGGATAATAGTATAGTAGAAAATAATACAATTTCAAAATGTAATTGATGATGGATATATCTTTTGGAAAGGGGAATAATCTCGATAAGAAATGACAATCTGTTTGCCTATCATCATATTTTATTATCTGCTTTGCTGGTTTGGATATATGTTTGTATTGGGTTTTATAAACCCACAGCTACACAATTTATTGTGATAATTATCCTCCAAAGGATAAGCAAAAATGTAATGGACGTTTTTTCTCCCTATGACATTGTAGAAAATCAATGAAACAGCTCTGCAGTAATGCATGTAAATTACTGTTCTATTTTCAACTGCATTCATCTTATATCATTTGAGTAGATAAGTTTATGTTACAATATGAAGGTTTCAAATTCAAAACCTAATTTTCGCTATAACATACTTGTTGTCCTTGAATGGTCTTTAAAAAAATGTTATTGAAAGAATTTATATCCCACCAAGGAAACACTATGTTGCTAGAACGTAGTTTAACAAATTTCAATGTTGCATTTTGGGTGAATTTTAAAATGGTAGTACCTATTGTTCTCATTGAGGTTTTTGCTAGGGCATTTCAAAAAAATAACTGCTGTTTCCAAAATGTGCTTGTGTGTGTAAGCACACATGTTGGTTTCAAGGATTGAGCTTGTGATCTTTATTTCAATCTAAACTATCAACTAACTGGCCCAACCTGATGACATAATTTTATATTATTTTTTGCTCTTGTCCATGCTGTTGACCCAATTATATTCTTGAACTATCCTATATTGTTGTGGTTCATGCATAACAATGTTAGTATCATGCCAGTACACATTGAACGAAATCATCTAACATTCCATTCTTCCTCCCTTTTCTAGGATACGGATAACCAGGCCAGTATTGCATATGATGGCCTGCTTCCTCTTCAAAAGCTTCTTGATTCAAAGAATGGTTCTTTACAACATAATGCAACATTTGCCCTCTATGGATTTACTGACAATGAGGATAACATCTCATATTTTATTAAGGTGGGTGGATTTCAAAAGCTACAAGATGGTGAATTTATAGTCCAGGCAACTAAGGACCGTGTATCGAACACATTAAAATGAGTAGAAGAAAAACTAAATGGTCGAGTAAGTTTGACATTTTAGTTCCAACTTGTAGCTAGATGTTCAAACAATTTACCTTCTTCAATGAGATGTTGGTGCAGAGGCTGTGATGATGTGTCTTGCAACTCAAATGTACTTAAAGAGAAGTATGCTTGGTTGTGCACAATGTAACCAAAATCCAAAACCGTGTGTATTGTACTATTCTGTGTTAAATAGTAACAAATTTGTATACTGTATTCATAACTGCATTTTTTTTCTTTTTGGGTTATGCTATTTATTTTACTATTGACAGTTGAAGGATAATATTTGGTAAAGCTGTAAGCATGAAACATGAAAGAATGTTTATTGGCAGAATAGAAAGGGAGTAGCGACGGACTACCTATAGAAAAAGTTTGATCTAAAAAATATTTTGTCGGAAATCCCTTGCTAATTATCAAGGCTTTACCCATTTTTTTGTATAAATAATAAATTATTAAAAAATATTTATCCATCGGCAAATGGTCGGTAAATAAATTAAAAAATAAAATTATATTTTTATTATATAAATAGTATAATGACAGAAAACTATCGGAAAACTTACGCTAAATTCCGTCGCTAAAATTTAATACAATTACCGCCATGGTTTTTACCAACAACAGTGTTATACAGGAAATCCGTAGTTGAAACCAACATAGCAACAGATTGGAAGCTGATTTTGCCGCTGCAAAATCAGCTTTTTCTTGTAGTATGCGTACTCTGAGTTGTAAGTGTTAGAGGTAATGCCCTAGAGGCAATCCATTTGATGTGATTAATAACATTGATGTTATTTTATTTGAAATAAAATATTTTGTTATGATACACTTACTGCGTAATATAAATATTAACATAACAGAATTCTCTAGAATAATAATACAGAATTATATAGTTCAAATAAGACTTGAACTTGAGATTACACAATATATTAAGTATTATAATTCTTAAATGTCCCTAGTCAAGTTTTATTGTTTATATAGGACAATAATAAAACATTGAGACTAGTATGTTGACTGACTGATGATCACATCTCATTGATCATTAATATACGTGATATTAATGTAAAGGCATAAATACGTATTGGAAAATAGCGTATTGGACTGACCCACCATGAGAAAATTACATGGAATATAATTAATAGTATCTGTAACACCCTACCCCCGTTAAGATCACTCACAAAGGGAATGCCTTAACTTCGGCGGAGCGTTTTAGGTAAAAGATGTAGGTAAATTACAAGACAGACAAATAAAGCAGTGGAAAATAAAGTCATTTTATAAACAATGTGGTTCAGTCAAGCTTTTCCAACAATTGTCTCAATCATACCTAAAAGTAATACATAAAACTTCTGTTTTGATTCAAAAACTTCCAAGTATAAAAGAAGCATAAAAATAACAATGATATTCCCCAATAAAGCATGAACCAACCATAGTAGTGGAAGAGAGAGTCCAAACCAATACATCGACTATCTTCGAGCTTGGAAAGAAAAGCTGAGCTAAGAGGTAATATTTCCTCCCTGTGAACCTGGGGGTGGGGGGACAGAAGAAAAGAGGCGAAACAAACTTGGTCAGACATAAGTCTGGTAAGTCCAGTGACTTTCAGCATCTAAATAGGCAAAAGCATCATGACACGAATAAACTGAATATAAGACAATACCGTGATAACATGGATAACAAGATAACCTAAGATTAGCATAAGATATGATAAGGCAAGATAAACTGAATGCACTTCTACTCTTTCTCTGCTTCGTTACTACCTTGTTATTTTAATTTCTATATCTCTGCATCCCCTAACTAGTGTCCCAACTAGTAATCTATCTAAAATGATAATATGATAACGTGATCCCAATCGCCGCAATTGTGGTAGCCTTCAGGTTTACATCTAGTACGAGGATCTTACCTCAATCAGCATAATTGCCATGAAGATGTTAGATGTACCCTTACTACCCTATCGATCGGCTCCCTACTTGTATTAATTTTCCTTGTGTCTATGTCAATCGGCCCTCTCTTGCGTGTAGATATCCTGTGCTGGTCCCACCATAAGGAGTATCAATCCTTATGATAGCAACCCGACACGATTCAAGATGCGTAGTGTATAACTACTGGTACCCAATGCCTGCTTTTTCCCACTCCGGAGTACGTGCAACCTACACTGACGTACCCCCTGCCGCTATTTTGACCGCTTATAATCAGCCCAGTAATCGTGCCCCACCCTGCCTAGTTTCAGGGTACCTTGATACATCTATGCGGGTTACTGCTGAAATGAGTCTCCGTTACTAGGGTTTCTTACTGGTTAAGTTTGTGGGCCTATATTTACTAATATTACCCACCAACCCGATAGGTACTTAACCCTCCCACTGATTCAAACATGTTTACTTAATGGTTAAGTTTGTGGGCCTATATTTACTAATATTACCCACCAACCCGATATGTACTTAACCCTCCCAAACATTATGTCATATTGGTTAAGTGTTGTCCATTCATGTTAACTTAACCCACCCACTCATCATGTCATGTTGGTTAAGTGTTTCTTATTAACCCTTCTCACTCGTCATGTTGGATTGGTTAAGTGTTTCCTGTTAACTTAACCCCGTCCATTCATCATGTTATATTGGTTAAGTATTTCCCATTAACTTAACTCCATTCCTTCATCAAGTTACATTGGTTAAGTGTTTCTTATTAACTTAACCTCACGCATTCATCATGTTGTATTGTTTTAAGTGTCATCAATCAATGCAAGTTAACTTAACCCACCCACTTGTCGTGTTACATTGGTTAAGTGTTGCCTTCTTGTGTTAACTTAACCCTCACCATTCATCATGTTATATTGGTCAAGTGTTACTCTCTTGTTTTAACTTAACCCTTCCACTCATCCTATTATATTGGTTAAGTGTTGCTCTCTTGTTTTAACTTAACCCTACCCATTCATCATGTCATATTGGTTAAGTGTTTCTTATTAACTTAATCCTACTAATTCATCATGTCATATTGGTTAAGTGTTCCTCATTAACTTAACCCTACCCACCTAACATGTTTTAGGTATCAAATTCATCTTTGATCAGCATTAATTAATTATTAATGCACAGACCTCTCACATTAGGTCGATAGCGTGCGGCCGTTGGATGTGTCGGGCGGTTCCGGGCAGAATTCTGACGCAAACCAGACCTAACCTTGTGTCTAAGCATTTCATAGTTATGCCTATGACCTCTCACATTAGACTGACCGTTTACGGTTACTGGTTAGGCCGGTTGGTTCCGGGCAGGTTTCTACCGCAAATGGAGTCTAACCTCGTGTCTCGACATGTTTATCTTACCCAATTGGTTCATTTACAGATTATTCCAACTTCAGGCTAGTTATGTCAATTTATTCATCTACATCGTAGGCTTTCTAATTATAGTATTAACTTTCAACCAATTTCAGCATATTAGTCAGTTTAACAAATTAAACATCACTTAAAGTTCCATTAACATATCTCGCCTATTCATAAATAAAGCCTATAAACTTACATGCCCAAAATCATGGTCATAATTCACAATACATCACATGCCCTAAGGTTTAGTCATATTGCACTATACAAAATATTCTCCAAATACCCCCAATCATGATTCACAGTATAAACTATGCCAATTTATAGCCTTTAATTACAGTGCATGCGAATTACCCAAAATCCCAATTTAGGCATGTTCACATTTAACAGTTATCTCTATCTTACTATAGGTTTTCATGCCTAAGCCATATATCACTATACACAATAATCTCCTTCTTCCAAGTCATAAATTATCATATATAATATGCCCCAATTTATGGTCTTAAACCACAACATGTACTATGCCTTACATGTTTACAGTTCAATTAACGCCCCAAACCCTAAGTCATATGTCCAATATACTTTTTGCCTCAAATCTCAAGTCATATGTTCGATACACTTTATGTTTTAAATACAACATGTGTTTTGTCCTCAAATCCGTTACAAATCAGTTATGATCGATTATACATAATTTAATACTTTTCCCAATTTTAGCGCTGGCCATGTCCAAATCATATATTATGCCCAATTTTTTTCCCAACGTACGTTCATCTCTTATGATATTTGTCTCAGGCTCGCAATAGCCTAGCTATAAAAACAAAAAGGGAAGAAGGAAAGAAGAGACAAAGAATGGACATAGTAATATCAATGAGATAGATCCAATGGATATAGAAAGACAGATAGAAATAGGCATAATCTCATATTCAGATTTATTACAATGTCAGAATCACAATTAAATTTTATTTCTAAAAGTTACATGAACTCACAAATTACAGAACGGTCTTGAATTCTGAGATCTGATTTCTGAATTTGATTAGCTATTCCTTTGATGTAGACTTCGATTGTTAACTTGAAAACTCTAATTTGATTGATTAAGGTGGAGGCTAGGTCACTTCAGGTTTTAGCAGCATATAAACGCCTATGAATTCGTGTGTAGAAAACAATAGGTTTACGGGTCTTTTTATAGGTGTAAAGGGAGATTTAGAGCCTTCAGATCAGTCTAGAAGTCATCAGAATCGTCTAGAGCAGAGTACCATATCACACAGCGAATCAGAAAGTGACACGTGACGAAACACGTCATTGGCCAGATCTAGACCGACAGGGGTCGACTCCCCTATACGGGGGTCGACACCTATGTCGACACCTCTATAGGGGGGTCGACACCTATGTCGACTCCCTATGGGGGAGTCGACACCCCTGAGCGAGAAATTTCCCGCTCAACCTTCTTTGACCCAAATTCGAGATTTGAACCCTGTTTTGACTTCTAGAATTATTTTATATGTATATATATACTTCCTTGGGCGTATACAAACTTCTAAGGCTTATAACTTCTTCATACGGTGTCCGATTTTCGCAAAATTGGACTCTATCCCAAGCAGAATTCTGAGACGAACGCAATGGCATAACACGTTTCCCTTAATTCCTACTTTTAAAATTAAATATTCTTTAATTCGTTACTTTAATAACCAAAGGAAATACAGGGTGTTACATTCTCCCCTCCTTTAAAGGATATCGTCCCCGAAATCTCCAAGTCAAGGAGAATGTATCCTAACATCCAACATCTATCTACTCAACCATTCAATCACAGGCGTCCATTGTCCTTAAAAGATTTCTAATTCTTTCATGATCATATGCATAGTGTGCATATATGTCCTTATCTAATGCAAAATCAGGCGGTCTACTAATTCAGTTGACCTCCTTAATGCGAATTATGTCAGTGCCATGAGTCCATCATGTATGCAATTATTCCTAATCATACTTTATATCTTCTACATGAGTGCACAATCATTCATACAAATGCGACATCCATATGATAACACATCAAGTTTCAATTCATAAAAATTCACTCATGCATATGCAATATGAAAGTGACTGAGCCGATCTAGTGCCTAATGCATGTATATGCATCCACGAGCAACCACTAGCAAAACACTTGCATCTGCTTGCATCCGCTTGCATCCACCAAACATAACATGTCTCAAATACGTGTTTACATCCATTGGCTCCTACCTAAAGATCGAGGATAGGATCGAGAGGATATACTTAAAAGATAAAGACTAGCAAATAAACTTTACAGAAAAAGAGAGATCAAGGATATACCCTCAAAAAGGGTATGATGCGCATATCTAGTCTTCAATCTTTTAAGTCGCATCTTCTTGAGCTTCATTCCATATTGCTCTGACTATCTTAACTTCGCGATTTGCGTAGCTTCTTAATTTCTGTTTCCAGAATATGCGTTGGAACTCATTTCACAGTCGCCTCCCGTTCCACCTTTTCTTCTTATAGTATACTTGGCACTACAACTTCTGCCATGTCATGCTAACATTCCCAAAACTATCTCTTGAAAATAAACAGATACTAACCATGTTACCAAGTGTACATACTAAGATGATTAGATTCTTCTTCGTCAATCTAGTAAGTGGGGCCGGTACCTTCATAAAGTACTTATTAACTTCCTATATTAGCCCGCTAGTCCAAGAAAGCTTCTTACTTCTGTTGCATTCCTTGGGACCTTCCAGTCTTGCACCGCAACTACTTTTGCGAGATCTACTGCTATCCCTTCTTTGGGCGCCACATGTCCGAGAAACCTTACTTCTTCTATCCAAAAATGGCATTTTGGATAACTTTGCCTTAAGTTGATGCGCTTGGAGGGTATCCGAGACTTCCCTTAGATGCAAAGCATGTTCTTCCTCATTCTAGAATATCATCTATGCACAAGCGAAGTGAACCATGCGCCTCTGTAATGAAAACGACTGGAGCACCCTATTCAGATATACTTCGCCTTATGAACCCTTTTTCAAGTAACTCTTTTACTTGTTTACTGAGCCCTTCCTTTCCCTTGGATTCATGTGTCGTACAGGTAATGCAACTGGCTTTGCATTGTCAATTAGATATATGCGGAAGTCTATCTCGTGATTTAGGGATAAACCCCTAACCTGATCAAAAACATCTGCATACTCATGGACTACTCTAACGGATTGCAAATCGTCGATAGATGCATCAAGTGATTCTAGGTAGCTAAGCCTAATTGATCCCTTAAGATCGCATGAAATCTCGAGGGTATTCCCGAAGCAAGTCAAAAGTCTAACTACCCTCCTTTCACAATTACTAGCTAACTAATCCATGCCTAGAATCAACCCATAGCCCATAAAACCAAAAACATAAGCATTACACTTAAACTCAATACTCAACATAGCTATTCTCAAATCCTTACAAACCAAATATAAATGAGCCGAACCACCAACCGGATTTGAGACAATAATGAGATCTTCTATTATACAAGTACTAAGGTGCAGAGACTCAACTATGGAAGCAGATATAAACGAATGTGAAGCGCTAAAATCAAAAAGAGTACTAACGGGATGATCAAAAAGAAAAACTAGACTTTTTCAACAGAAATTTTACTACCTCTCTCTCAGGTACGCTGGCGGTGAGAGCATGCACTTTCCCTCCTGAAAACCTATTCTTAGTTGCTGCCCTTGTCCTTAATTATATGACACGTTATAAAGACACTTCCTCTTGTCTTAGGTTTTCCTATTCTTCCTTCCCTTCTTATCCTATGATTCTTCCACTTACACCTCTTTCTTTTTACCTCCTTTGTGAACCAAGCCTATGTCCATGAGTTCCTCATCCTTGGGTTGTGCTCCTTAGCCAAACTCCCTCATTTTCATCTTTGCCATCCTTATGTAACATGTTGACAAGTCTCTTGAAAGCTGCCTCCATCGCATGGAAATCCCTAGAAAGCTTGAAAGAAAATTAGCCATAAGTGGAACTATTGCGGCTATAGATGGAAGTTGGGCACTTCTTTTCCCTTTGACGGATGTCGTTGCCTCATCAAGCCTACGGAACCATGTCGCGATGAGGTTACCTCCCAGAAAGCCAGGAGCCCTGGAGACTCAGGAAAGAAGGAAACAAGGATTCAAATAGAGGATCAAAAGATAGTGCGTATGGCTTTGGGGAATATGCCTTTAAAACAAAACATTTCTTTTGAAAATGCTTCTTTTAAAACCATTTTGAAAATAAATTTCCAAATCTTTTATCTAATCCGGTAACCTTAAGCTCTGATACCACATGTAGCACCCCCACCTCCGTTAAGGTCACTCACAAAGGGAATGCCTTAACTTCGATGGAGCGTTTTAGGTAAAAGATGCAGGTAAATTACAAGATAGATAAATAAAGCAGCGAATAATAAAGTCATTTTATAAACAATGTGGTTCAGTCAAGCTTTTACAACAATTGTCTTAATCATACTTAAAAGTAATACGTAAAACTTCTGTCTTGATTCAAAAACTTCCAAGTATAAAAGAAGCATAAAAATAACAATGATATTCCCCAATAAAGCATGAACCAATCATAGTAGTGGAAGAGAGAGTCCAAACCAATACATCGACTATCTTCGAGCTTGGAAAGAAAACTGAGCTAAGAGGTAATATTTCCTCCCTGTGAACCTGGAGGGGGGGACAGAAGAAAAGAGGCGAAACAAACTTGGTCAGACATAAGTCTGGTAAGTCCAGTGACTTTCAGCATCTAAATAGGCAAAAGCATCATGACACGAATAAACTGAATATAAGACAATACCGTGATAACATGGATAACAAGATAACCTAAGATTAGCATAAGATATGATAAGGCAAGATAAATTGAATGCACTTCTACTCTTTCTCTGCTTCGTTACTACCTTGTTATTCTGATTTCTATATCTCTGCATCCCCTAACTAGTGTCCCAACAAGTAATCTATCTAAAATGATAATATGATAACGTGATCCCAATCCCCGCAATTGTGGTAGCCTTCAGGTTTACATCTAGTATGAGGATCTTACCTCAATCAGCCTAATTGCCATGAAGATGTTAGATGTACCCTTACTACCTTATCGATCGGCTCCCTACTTGTATTAATTTTCTTTGTGTCTGTGTCAGTCGGCCCTCTCTTGCATGTAGATACCTTGTGCTGGTTCCACCATAAGGCGTATCAATCCTTATGATAGCAACCCGACATGATTCAAGATGCACAGTGTATAACTACTGGTACCTAGTGCCTGCTTTTTCCCACTCCGGAGTACGTGCATGCCCGTAATCCGTCGGAACCTACACTGACGTACCCCCTGCCGCTATTTTGACCGCTTATAATCAGCCCAGTAATCGTGCCCCCTGCCTAGTTTCAGGGTACCTTGATACATCTATGTGGGTTACTACTAAAATGGGTCCCCGTTACTAGGGTTTCTTACTGGTTAAGTTTGTGGGCCTATATTTACTAATATTACCCACCAACCCGATATGTACTTAACCCTCCCACTGATTCAAACATGTTTACTTAATGGTTAAGTTTGTGGGCCTATATTTACTAATATTACCCACCAAACCGATATGTACTTCACCCTCCCACATATTATGTCATATTGGTTAAGTGTTGTCCATTCATGTTAACTTAACCCACCCACTCATCATGTCATGTTGGTTAAGTGTTTCTTATTAACCTTTCTCACTCATCATGTTAGATTGGTTAAGTGTTTCCTATTAATTTAACCCCGTTCATTCATCATGTTATATTGGTTAAGTATTTCCCATTAACTTAACCCCATTTGTTCATCAAGTTACATTGGTTAAGTGTTTCTTATTAATTTTACCCCACGCGTCCATCATGTTGTATTGGTTAAGTGTCATCAATCAATTCAAGTTAACTTAACCTACCCATTTGTCGTGTTACATTGGTTAAGTGTTGCCTTCTTGTGTTAACTTAACCCTCCCCATTCATCATATTATATTGGTCAAGTGTTGCTCTCTTATTTTAACTTAACCCTTCCACGCATCCTGTTATATTGGTAAATGTTTCTCTCTTGTTTTAACTTAACCCTACAAATTCACCATGTCATACTGGTTAAGTGTTTCTTATTAACTTCACCCTACTCATTCATCATGTCATATTGGTTAAGCGTTCCTCATTAACTTAACCCTACCCACCTAACACG
Source organism: Allium sativum (assembly GCA_030737875.1). NCBI lineage: Eukaryota > Viridiplantae > Streptophyta > Magnoliopsida > Asparagales > Amaryllidaceae > Allium > Allium sativum. Next base: position 845,488,208 of record CM060926.1, read on the forward strand.
TTTTAGGTATCATATTCATCTTTGATCAACATTAATTAATTATTAATGCACAAACCTCTCACATTTGGTCGATAGCTTGCGGCCGCTGGATGTGCCGGGCGGTTCCGGGCAGACTTCTGACGCAAGCCAGACCTAACCTCGTGTCTAAGCATTTCTTAGTTATGACTATGACCTCTCACATTAGACTGATCGTTTGCGGTTACTGGTTAGGCCGGTTGTCCGGGCAGGTTTCTACCACAAATGGAGTCTAACCTTGTGTCTTGGCATGTTTATCTTAGCCAATTGGTTCATTTACAGATTATTCCAGCTTCAGTTTAGTTATGTCAATTTATTCGTCTACATCGTAGGCTTTCTAAGTACAGTATCCACTTTCAACCAATTTTAGCATATTACTCAGTTTAACAAATTAAACATCACTTAAAGTTCCATTAACATATCTCACCTAATCATAAATTAAGCCTATAAACTTACATGCCCAAAATCATGGTCGTAATTCACAATATAACATATGCCCTAAGGTTTAGTCATATTGCACTGTACAAAATATTCTCCAAAAACCCCCAATCATGATTCACAGTATAAACTATGCCAAATTATAGCCTTTAATTACAGTGCATGCCAATTACCCAAAATCCCAATTTCGGCGTGTACACATTTAACAGTTATCCCTATCTTACTATAGGTTTTCATGCCTAAGCCATATATCACTATACACAATAATATCCTTCTTCCAAGTCATAAATTATCATATATAATATGCCCCAATTTTAGGTCTTAAACCACAACATGTTCTATGCCTTACATATTTACAGTTCAATTTACGCCCCAAACCCCAAGTCATATGTCCAATATACTTTATGCCTCAATATCAAGTCATATGTTCGATACACTTTATGTTTTAAATACAACATGTGTTATGTCCTCAAATCCGTTACAAATCAGTTATGACAAATTATACATAATTTAATACTTTTCCCAATTTTAGCGTTGGCCATGTCCAAATCATACATTATGCCCAATTTTTTTCCCAACGTACGTTCATCTCTTATGAGATTTGGCTCAGGCTCGCAGTAGCCTGGCTATAAAAACAAAAGGGAAGAAGGAAAGAAGAGATAAAGAATGGACATAATAATATCAATGAGATAGATCCAATGGATATAGAAAGACATATAGAAATAGGCATAATCTCATATTCGGATTTATTACAATATCAGAATCACAGTTAAATTTTATTTCTGAAAGTAACATGAACTCATAAATTACAGAACGGTCTTGAATTCTGGGATCTGATTTCTGAATTTGATTAGCTATTCCTTTGATGTAGACTTTGATTGTTAACTTGAAAACTCTAATTTGATTGATTAAGGTGGAGGTAAGGTCACTTCAAGTTTTAGCAGCATATAAATGCCTATGAATTCGTGTGTAGAAATAAATAGGTTTAGGGGTCTTTTTATTGGTGTAAAGGGAGATTTAGAGCCTTCAGATCCGTCTAGAAGTCATCAGAATCGTCCAACGCAGAGTACCACGTCACACAGCGAATCAGAAAGCGACACGTGGAAAAACACGTCATTGGCCAGATCAGGGCCGGCAGGGGTCGAATCCCCTATATGGGGGTCGACACCTATGTCCACTCCCCCTGGGGGGGGTCGACACCCCTGAGCGGGAAATTTCCCGCTCAGCCTGCTTTGACCCAAATTCGAGATTTGAACCCTGTTTTGACTTATGGAATTACTTTATATGTATATATATATACACACTTCCTTGGGCATATACAAACTTCTTAGGCTAATAACTTCTTCATACGGTGTCCGATTTACGCAAACTCGGACTCTATCCCAAGAAAAATTGCGAGACGAACGCAATGGCGTAACCCGGTTCCCTTAATTCCTACTTTTAAAATTAAGTATTCTTTAATTAGTTACTTTAATACCACAAAAAACACGGGGTGTTACAGTATCATAAATTATTCTCATAGTGACAGTGATGTAATGGTCATCAGACCTGAAATCATTATAATTTTGTTCGAGGATACTTGTGTTTTGATATCATCTAAAGTTACTTGTGAAAGAGTAGACGATAACGGTGATTATTGGATACATCTTGAATCAAACGAAAATTATGAATGATCTAGATGGAATTTAACCCTATAATATATTTGTAGTGATATCCATGGGCCTCTTGATTGAGTGAGACTGTGAAATGCATGGTCGTGCTCAAATAGTGATTTGTTTTAAACGGTCTACTCATCGATCAGGATAAAAGGATTAAATTATAAAGAGGATGATACGATCCATATCTCAAGTTTAATCCTGGATATACAGGTTAAAAGGATTATATTACATTGATACACTGGCCATGGAAAGGTTGTATCAAATCGTTGATCTTATTATAACTTGGGTAGCAGCGACATATTGCTAGATGCCAATCACTATTTATGATTTTAAATATGATTTAAAATCGTTGCCAACGTTGTAATAACCTACAAGGTCACATAATAGAACGTATTAAAGGAGAAATTATTTTGGATAAATAAAATATCAATATATTGATATTTTAGTTGAGGTTGGAATAAGTATTCGGTTTGGATCCTAATTTTATGGTTGACATTTGTTTTTTAAAGGACATGTTTTCTTTTATGAGCAGCTAACATAAAAAATTATATTATCTGATCAGATCAATAACCCTAGCTGAATACCTTTTTCACCAAATACCAAAATAATGGCAGCTAGCACCGGCCCGTTCTCTCTCTCGATTCGATCGAAAGGAAGACTCGTTCTAGTGGATACTTGTGAAGGCATGGCGATTGACATGCTATGGATTCAGTTAAGTAATCCAAGGTTCGATCTATTTTATTTTGGGTTTTTGCAGCGACATGTATGAATTCTACCTAAATTAGTTTTGGCTTCAATTTTGTTGCAAAGATCCTAGGTTTAATATTGTTAAATCATCAAATTGGGTTGTAGACTAGATCCTAAAAACCCTTTAGTAATCATGTATATACAGTTTTCTCTTTGTGTAAAGAGTGTTGACATATTATATTTTATTCATTTTGCTGTGAGGTTCTATTCTTGTCTGATTCTGTGGTGATTTGTGTTCTTCTTCTTCTTCCATTCTAACATTTCTTTCTTCTTTCTCCTCACCCTCTAACTTCTTCCCTTTGACTACTTGGATTTTCGATACTTGAGTTTTGGAAAGTGAATAAAATAATATATTAGTGTCAAAATTCGAGCGTCGAAAATTTTCCGGGTTATTACGTAGAGGGAGCCCCAGGGAAATTCATCAAATAGGAGCAAGAACCCCACTAAACATCGTGGTGGTTCTAAGTCATTTCAGCATCGCCGCGAGGACTTGGTATATTTATTAATTAGACGGTTAAAGATTTTAATTTCTGAGTTGTTAAAACATGCATAATGTAAAAATATATGATATTTCAGGAGAGCCTGTGCGAAGGTCCTGTATCGTATTGGGATGTTTTCACGCATACTCATGCGGTGAGTTAGGACGATGATTCAGGCGCAGTTATATACTCCTGGGACCACGCCAAAGTATGTACTGCATACTAAGTATAACATAGTTAACTTAAAGTTATAATTTAATTAAAATAGCGTTACCTAAATTCAGTTGTGTTTTGCATAATAGGAACGGTTCCAACAACAATGGGAATAACTCCTCGAGGACACTGGATGAGCCGACTTAGTTGCTTATGAGGAGGATATGATTTTTGAGGTTGTTATAGATCCACCAACCCGCAACAGACGATACAAATTTAGGAACCAAGCGACAATATTAAATTAAATTTTACAATAATTATGAAATTTACATGAATTGCGATTATAAAACACTAAAAATCTAAAATCGTTTATAGGTTAAGACGTCTCCGAAAGCATACCAGACGGCTTAAGATAAAGAGAAGATTGCAAAGCTAAGATCCTAAATCATCGCATTGTAGGAACATGATCGCCGCCATGAAAAACAAATGGAGCAGCTGAGCCGGTATTTGGCAGAGTTCATGGCCCAGTAAAAACAGTTTCCTTCATCTGGTGGCTCCGGAGCAGAGTGATTAAAGGTATGATTTGTTAGTTTTATTGTTATATGTGTATATACACTTTGAGTGAGTGAGGATTTGGTTTCGATACATTATGATGGTTTGTATATATTGTTGATGTGGTGATGATGCTGGTTTTGACATTATGTTGAATGACGTTGGTTTAGATATTATGTTGAAGGATGTTTATGTTGGTTTGATGACGTTGGTTTGTTGGATATTTGTATATATTTGTTTATACTGTGTATATTGGACTGTATGTGTATGATTTGGATTTAATTTATGTTTGAGGATATATGTGAGTATTCTTGTTATGTAACACCCCACATCAATTAATGTCATTCTCAAAGGGAAAGCATTAACTTTCATGGAGTATTATTGGTGAATAGAACAAAATATTACAAGACAGACACATATATCGCTACTTGAAAATTTTCAAAACAACATTTATTGCAGCGGAGAAATAGTTTGATTATAACAGAATCATAAACCAACAGAAAAACCAAGTACACTTAGTAACCATCTTAACAAATTATTTTCTGAGTACATAAAATAAAAAGCATAACCCCAACACAAGTAGCCATAAAAGAGATGAGCTGAACTTTTACTTTCAGCAATCCAAGCACTTCCAAAAGAGAGAGAAAGAGATCCAAGATCAAGCTCCACAAGAACTAGTCCCACCCTGAGAACCTTGGGAAGGGGGGAAGGAAGAAAAGAGGCGAAAACAAGGGGGTCAAACATAAAGTCTGGCGAGTATAATAACTTTAACAATATAATTATCAAAATAATTAGGATAAGGCATAAACTTGTAAAAAAAGGTATGACCGTGAAACAAGTGGGCATGAAAAAGCAAACAAGAGGAATATTCTGGCGTCAATCCCCTTCCTAATCACTATAGGATAATTACCATACTGCACCATTACTAGTCACCCTAAAAGTTGATCCCACCTACAGAGCTTAATAATGATAATGGTAGTTTCGTGTACCCCTAGTTGCCTTCATAGGTGCCGCCAGCTCCTATCTCCACTAGTTGTACCCACTACCCCCATGCGATCGGCTACCTAACTCGTAGATACCCGTGTTGGTCCCACAGTGGGGTGTATCACTCCCCAAAGTGGCAACCCGATACCACTAAAGATGCATGGCTTATATCTACATAATGCAACAATGTCTTACCTACCAGCCCGGGCCCACGCACACACATGACCCCGTTGGACTAGCGTTGCCACCACTAACCCGTTTTGACCTCTTACAATCAAACCCAGTAAGCGTGTCCCGTCCTCGATCTAACTCGAGCTCACAAAGATACTTAATGGGTTACTGGTTTGAAAAGGGTCCTCATGTTTGACACAAGCTTTCCACATATGCTTGGTCCCCACTAGAACTTTCCACTTAACCCCTTCTTATTCATGTCTTCTTACATGTTTTCAACTTGGTTAAGTGTTTCTAATCGTATTTCACATGCCACCCAGGCCACCGACTTAACCCCCATGTCCCACCACATGTTTATCCGGTTAAGTGTTACTTAATTCATTAGAATCGTAACCTTGTAAAGACATCCCACATTAGACTACCATTTGCGGTTGTTGGATTTGCCGGGCGGGTTCGGGCAGTCTTATACCGCAAACGAGCATAACCTCATGTCTTTACAATCGTTACGCATTTAATTTGCGCCTTTGACCTCTCACATTAGTCTACCGTTTTTGGTTGCTGGATTTGCCGGACGGGTCTGGGCAGTCTTATACCACAAACGAGTCTAACCTCATGTCTTAGGCGGTTAATTATTACACATAATTATTTAACCCCAAATTGGATTAATATCCCTATTCAAATTTGTTAATAAATTCCAAATTAATTTATGTCCATAATTTCAGGTATATAAATTTATACCAATTATTGTCTCAAATTAATTGTATGCCTTTAAGGCCATTTTATGCCAATTCACAATTACGTATATTTAATATTATCCCATTGTCCCAACGCTATTCGTACATTTTAATATGACATATGTTAGACTCGCAAATAGTCTAACTTATAAAAAAGAAAAGAAACATCACAATTTGCATAACACATAAAATAGACCTAAGAATCATGACATAAGTTTGTATAGCCAATAACTTGCATAGACAATGGATATACATAAATTTGCATGAACTATCATGGATCTAAATATAGATCTAAACATGTAATCATGAACTTGCATATATGGATATGGTTTTCCTATAACTTGCATATGAATTTTATTCAGACTAGCATACGATTCACATACAAAACTAGCATAGGCAATGGGCATATAGAACATAAATTTGCATAACTATGTACTGCCATGGATCTAAATATAGATCTAAACACAAAGATGTGAACTTGCATATGGATCTAAACATGTAAATCAATGTCACATGTTTGCATATAAACTAGCATATGTATCTACATGATTCACATATGAACTTATGTATAATCCTCCTACAGACTTGCATAAGATTCATAAACTAGCATATGATTTAACATCCCAAACTTACATATGATTTAATATCCCAAACATGCATATGATGAATCAAGTTAAACATATAAAATTCAACATATGAAATAGATCCACAATAACAAAACTGTTAATGATAATATCACATGATTCAAAGTCATATTCTCATAATCCCAATTATAACTTATCACAATTAAATTAATTAATTAATTTGTGAAAGAAATTATACTCGCTAACAAAAGAACGGTCTTGTTTTTAGGGGATCTGTATTCTGAAACTGAATTGCTTGCCTTGGATGTAGACTAATTGTTATTCTAATTTAGATTAGATTTGATTCTTGCTTCTATCTTGTTTTTGAGTTGAAAGAGAACGGCGGCTACTCTAGGTTCTCCATTGACGGCGTGGCGGCTCTAGGTATGAATTAGTGTGATTTTAGGTTGAGAGTTAGGTTGCTTATATAGAATTTTAATTAATTTAGAGCCGTCAGATTAACCCTAGAAGCAATCAAGACCATCCAGTCAAGATAGAATAACACCCCAGACCTAATGACTCTGCAATGAGTTGAAACAGCGTCATCTTTCAGATCTGCCTAGGAGGGGAGCAGGTTGACCCCCAGGTCTACCACCTGGTCGACCTGTATGGGTAGGTCGACCTGGCCGTTGGGCGGGAGAATTCCCGCCCAGCCTGCTCCCCTGTCTGAATTTGAATTTCGAACTGTTTTAATTTATTTAAATTCTGAAACTTCGGAAGGTCATATCTTCTTCATACGGAGTCCAATTCACGCAAACTCGGACTCTATCTCAAGCAGAATTCCGAGACGAATGCAATGGCGTAACCCGTTTCCCTTAATTCTCTCATTTGAAATTAAGTATTCTAAATTCGTTAATTTTTAATATTTAAAATCACGGGGTGTTACATTCTCCCCTCCTTAAAGGATTTCGCCCCCGAAATCGCCAAGTTAAGGAGAACGTATATCCTAACATCCATCTACTCAACCATCAAACACATGCATCCATTGTCCTTAGAAGATTTCTAATGCAGTATGAACATATGCAAAAAATGCGTGTATATGTTCCTCATCTAATGCAAAATCAGGTGGTCTACTGATTTAGTTGTCCTCCTTAATGCAAATCATGATAGTGCCATGCATCCATTATGTATGCGAAAGAATCCTAACGATACATATTATTTCTACATGTGTGCACATCCATTCATCTAAATGCAGCATCTATATGATAACACAACCATTATACGTCCATTAATTTAAATATGCACACACATTTATATGGAATATGAAAGTGATTGAGCCGATTTAGTGCCTAATGTGTGTGTACATGCATCCACGAGCAACCACTAGCAACCACTTGTAACCACTCGCAACCATCAATCATAACATGTTTCAAATACATGTTTACATCCATCGGTTTCTACATAAGGATAAAGAATAGGACTGAGGAGATATACTTAAAAAGGTAGATATAAGCATGAATAAACTTATGGAAAAAGAGAATAAGGAGGTACCCTCAAAAAGAAAAGGGTAGGCTGCACGTATTTTCCTCTTAGTTTCCCAAGTTGAGTCTTCCTCAGCATCACTCCATTGAACTCTAACAAGCTTGACCTCACGGTTGCGTAGCTTTTTGACTTCCGTACCCAAGATACGAGTTGGAACTCTTCTTACAGTCGCTTTTCGTTACACTTCTACTTCCTCTAGTATATTCGGCTCCACCACTTTAGTAGATTCATGTAAGCACTTTCGTAGTTGAGAAACATGAAAAACATTATGAACTCCAGCCAGTCTCTCGGGTAGCTCTACTCTGTAAGCCATCGTCCCAATCCTTTCAATGATGGGAAATGGACCTACAAATCTTGGTGCTATCTTTCCTACGGACCCAAAGCAAATGACATTCCTCAAAGGAGATACTTTAAGGAACACCCTATCTCCAACCATGAACTCAAGGTCGGTCCTTCTTTTATCTGCGTAGGAATTCTGTCTATCTTGTGCAGCCTTCATCCGTCTTCTTATCAAGTCCACCTTTTCTGAGGTCTCTCTAATCATGTCTGGCCTAAGTACGAGCTTGTCTGTAGACTCCCACCAACAAGTTGGTGATCGGCACGGTCTTCCATATAAAGCTTCAAAGGGCACCATTCCTATGGTGGCTTGGTAGCTATTGTTGTAGGCGAATTCCACCAAAGGAAGATGATCCTCCCATGTCCCTCCAAAGTCAAGAATGCATAATATCAAGAGGTCTTCTAATACTCTGTTCACCCTTTCCGTCTGACCATCGGTTTGGGGGTGATAGGTCGTGCTTAAGCATAATTGGGTGCCTACTGCCTCTTGCAAGCTCTTCCAAAACTCGCTCGTAAAGATAGGATCTCGATCGCTCACTATGGTGGAGGGTATCCCATGGAGTCGAACTATTTCTTTGAGATAAGTGGATGTTAGGGACGAGGCAGTCCTTCTACTTTTAACAGGTATAAAGTGAGCGCTTCTAGTGAGCATGTCCACTATTACCCAAATATTGGTATTGCCCCTTCTTGACCTAGGAAACCCATCAAAAAAGTCCATCGAAATGCTTTCCCACTTCCACTGTGGGACCTCTAGGGGATGGAGCAAACCACCAGGCTTCTTCTGCTCCGCTTTGACTTGCTGGCATATCAAATACTTAGCGATGAACTCAGCTACATCACTCTTCATGCCATTCCAAAAGAAAACCATTTTTATATCTTTATACATCTTGTCTCCGTTTGGGTGTATGGTCAGTTTGGAATGGTGCGCCTCTTCGAGAACCGTATTCACTAAATCCCTTACTTGTGGGACGCATAACCTTCCATCCGGTCTCAACCAACCCCTATCATCGATGGAGTATCTATTGATGTGACTAGAAGTCTCACCCCTAACTAACTTTTCCATCACATCAACTAGCTGAGGGTCTTCTCGTTGCACGGTTCCTATTGAGTCCAAAAGAGTAGGCCGCACCTCTAGTGATGCTAACAAACCAGGCACAATTTCAAAGGAGGGTCTAAAGCTAAAGTTTTCTATATACTCCAAGCTTTGCCTTTCTACAAAGTGAGGACTCAAGGTCAGCTTCTTTCTACTTAAAGCATCCGCTACCACATTGCCCTTGCCTGGGGTATAGGAAATCTCAAAATCATAAGAGGCCAGAAATTCCATCCACCTTTGTTGTCTTAAGTTAAGATCTTTCTGTGAGAAAAGGTACTTCAAAGATTTATGGTCAGTATATAATTCAAACTTCTCACCTAGGAGATAATGGCGCAAAGACGATGGCAGCCAACTCTGGATCGTGGGTCGGATAGTTTTTCTCATGTACTTTCAATTGTCTGCCTTCATAAGCTACTACATTCCCCTCTTGCATCAAGACAACACCTAGTCCCGTACCACATGCATCCGTGTATACGGTAAACATCTTGCTCCCATCCGGAAATGTCAGAACTGGGGCTGTTGTTAGAGCCCTTTTCAAACGTTGGAAAGCAATATCGCAATCCAAATCCCAAGCGAAAGTTAGGTTCTTCTTTGTTAATCTTGTGAGTGGGGCTGAGATTTTAGCAAAGTCTTTAATGAACTTTCGGTAAAAGCCCGCTAGCCCGAGAAAGCTTCGAACTTCGGTTGCATTCCATGGAACCTTCCAATCTTGCACCGCAGCTACTTTTGTGGGGTCCACGACTAACCCTTCTTTGGACAACACATGTCCAAGAAACCTCACCTCTTCTCTCCAGAAATGGAATTTGGAGAATTTGGCCTTCAGCTGATGTGTACGAAGAGTATCCATGACTTCCCTTAAATGCAAAGCATGCATTTCTTCATTCTTCGAGAAGATCAAAATGTCGTCTACGAAGACCACCACAAACTTATTAAGGAATTCTCTAAACACCCTACTCATCAAGTCAACGAAGTAAGCGGGTGCGTTTGTCAAGCCGAAAGGCATGACAAGCTATTCGAAGAAACCATTCGGGGTTCTGAACGCGGTCTTATCAATGTTGTCTTCAGCCACTCTTAACTGATGGAACCCGATAGCCAAATCTAGTTGGGAGAAAACATACGCACCTACAAGCTAATCAAACAAGTCATCTATTCTAGGAAGTGGGTGCCTATTCTTCTTGGTTAGCTTGTTTAGCTCCCTATAATCAACGCATAGGCGAAGTGAACCATCCACTTTGGTTGCGAATACTACTAGAGCACCCCATTCAGAAATACTCCGCCTTATAAACCCCTTTTCGAGCAGCTCTTTGACTTGCTTACTGAGCTCTTTTCTCTCCCTAGGAGCCATGTGTCTAACGGGTAGAGCTACAGGTTTTGCATTATCAACAAGGTATATGCGGAAGTCTATCTCCCACTTTGGAGGTAAGCCCTTCACCTCTTCAAATACATCTGAGTATTCACAGACTACTTTAACAGACTGCAAGTTTTCAACAGATGCATCAAGAGATTCTAGGTAACTAAGCATAACTGAATGTATGGGGTTACAATAGATTTCGAGAGTGTTGCCAGGGCGAGTCATAAGTCTAACCACTCTCTTTTCATAATCGAGGATGGCACCATTACTGAATAACCAATCCATGCCTAGAATCAATCCATAGCCCGTGAAACCAAGAACGAAGGCGTTGCATTCAGACTCAACGCTCAAGATAGACACTCTCAAATCCCGACAAATCATGAAAGATGAGTCGAACCACCAATAGGATTTGAGACTACTACGGGATCCGTAACTAGACTAGCATTTAGGTGCAGTATTTCAACTAACGAAGTAGACACAAATGAGTGTGAAGCGCCAGAATCAAATAAACTACGAATAGGATGATCAAACAGAAAAACCAAACTTTCAACAGAAATGTTTCTACCTCTCTCCTGTCCTGGTGCCATGAGAGCCTGAATCTGCCCTCTTGCCTGCCCTGGGGCCATGAGAGCTTGAATCTGTCCTCCAGAAGTGGACCCTGTCCTTTGCCCTTGCCCTTGTTTCCTCGAGCAGTCTTTAATTAGATGTCCTGCCTCTCCACAGTGGAGGCAGTCAGTCTTCTTCTTTTTCCTACAGTCCTTGCTCAGATGGCCTGGTGTTCCACAATTAAATCACCTTTTCTTTCCCTTGCCATTGTTATCGTTACCGCCTTTCTTGTTTTGCTGTTGTGATTTCTTTTGATCCATTTCTTCTCCAGTGCCTTATTAGCATTAGCACCTTTCTCCTCTTCATGCATAAGCGCCATGTCAACCAACCTCTTAAAGGTAGGCCCCATCGGAATGTAGGTCATAGCCAACCCGTGTAGCGGCTCATTCAAGCCTTTAACGAACCTCAGAGCCTTCTTGTCAGGTGTGTTCACCAAGTCTAAGCCAAATCTCGCCAACTGATTGAACTTGTTGATGTACTCCTTTACTGATGAATTCCCCTGCTTCAATGCCAAGAATCTTTCCATGTATAAATTCTCTTCTGCTCGTGAGAGAAATTTCATTTCGAACCTATGTCTGAAATCCATCCACATCTCTACAGGATGCTCTCCGTTCGTGACTTCCCACCAAAACAAAGCTTCGTCCTTCATTAACCAAGCAGCCAATTGGACCTTCCTTCCATCTTCTATCTCGAAAATACCAAATAGATCTTCCACCTCCATAATCCAATTTCGGGCTTCAACAAACGTCTCTGATCCGTGAAAAGGTTTTCCGCCCATTGCTCGAAAGTCTTTGCATATCTTTCAAAAAGTATCAATACGGGGGGGGGGGGGGGAGGAGGAACATTTGTTGGGCCTGCAACAGTGGCCCTAGCCTCCAGATACCTTCTAAACCAGCCTGGTATCGGTACGCCGTCGGGTATCTCAAGTTCCCCAGACATGCTGAAAAAGAAAAAGGAAGAGATTAGAAACGGAGAATCGAAGGAAAGATATATGGCTCTTGGGGGATATGTTTTTAAAACAAACTTTTCTCTTGAAAATACTCTCCATGAAACATACTTTTGAAAGTATTTCTTTATAAAACGTTTTTGAAAATAGTTTTTCAAAATCTCTTATCTGTTCTGTTAAACCTTCAACTCTGATACCACGTGTAACACCCCACGTCCATTAATGTCACTCTCAAAGGGAATGCATTAACTTTCATGGAGTATTATTGGTGAATAGAACAAAATATAACAAGATAGATACATATATTAGTACTTGAAAAATTTCAAAACAACATTTATTGCAGCGGAGAAATAGTTTGATTACAACAACATTATAAACCAACAGAAAAACCAAGTACACTTAGTAACCATCTTGAGAAATTGTTTTCTGAGTACATAAAATAAAAAGCATAACCCCAACATAAGTAGCCGTAAAAGAGATGAGCTGAACTTTTACTTTCAGCAATCCAAGCACTTCCAAAAGAGAGAGAAAGAGATCCAAGATCAAGCTCCACTAGTACTAGTCCCACCGTGGGCACCTTGGGGGGAGGAAGGAAGAAAATAGGCGAAAACAAGGGGGTCAGACATAAAGTCTGGAGAGTATAATAACTTTAACAATATAATTATTAAAGTAATTAGGATAAGGCATAAACTGGTAAAACAAGGTATGACCGTGAAACAAGTGGGCATGACAAAGCAAACAAGAGGAATATTCTGGCGTTAATCTCATTCCTAATCACTATAGGATAATTACCATACTGCACCATTACTAGTCACCCTAAAAGTTGATCCCGCCTACAAAGCTTAATAATGATAATGGTAGTTTCATGTACCCCTAGTTGCCTACATAGGTGTCGCCTGCTCCTATCTCCACTAGTCGTACCCACTACCCCCATGCTATCGGCTCCCTAACTCATAGATACCTGTGCTGGTCCCACAGTGGGATGTATCACTCCCCAAAGTGGCAACCCGATACCACTAAAGATGCACGGCTTATATCTACACGATGCAACAGCGTCTTACCTACCAGCCCGGGCCCACGCACGCACATGACCCCGCTGGACTTGCGTTGCCACCGCTAACCCGTTTTGACCTCTTACAATCAAACCCAGTAAGCGTGTCCCGTCCTCGATCTAACTCAAGCTCACAAAGATACTTAATCGGTTACTGGTTTCAAAAGGGTCCCCATGTTTGACACAAGCTTTCCACCTATGCTTGGTCCCCACTAGAACTTTCCACTTAACCCCTTCTTATTCATGTCTTCTTACATGTTTTCAACTTGGTTAAGTGTTTCTAATCGTATTTCACATGCCACCCAGGCCAGCCACTTAACCCCCATGTCCCACCACATGTTTATCTGGTTAAGTGTTACTTAATTCATTAGAACCGTAACCTTGTAAAGACCTCCCACATTAGTCTACCGTTTGCAATTGCTGGATTTGTCGGGCGGGTCCGTGCAGTCTTATACCGCAAACGAGCCTAATCTCGTGTCTTTACAATCATTACGCATTTAATTTGTGCCTTTGACCTCTCACATTAGACTACCGTTTGTGGTTGCTGGATTTGCCGGGCGGGTCCGGGCAGTCTTATACCACAAACGAGTCTAACCTCGTGTCTTAGGCGGTTAATTATTACACATAATTATTTAACCCCAAATTGGATTAAAATCCCTATTCAAATTTGTCAATAAATTCCAAATTAATTTATGTCCATAATTTCAGGTATATAAATTTTTACCAATTAATGTCTCAAATTAATTGTATACCTTTAAGGCCATTTTATGCCAATTCACAATTATGTATATTTAATATTATCCCATTGTCCCCACGCTATTTGTACGTTTTAATATGACATATGTTAGACTCGCAAATAGTCTAACTTATAAAAAGAAAAGCAACATCACAACTTGCATAACACATAAAATATATCTAAGAATCATGACATAAGTTTGCATGGCCAATAACTTGCATAGGCAATGGATATACATAAATTTGCATAAACTATCATGGATCTTAATATAGATCTAAACATGTAATCATGAACTTGCATATATGGATACGGTTCTCCTATAACTTGCATATGAATTTCATTCAGACTAGCATACGATTCACATACAAAACTAGCATATGCAATGGGAATATAGAACATAAATTTGCATAACTATGTACTGCCATAGGTCAAAAATAGATCTAAACACAAAGATGTGAACTTGCATATGGATATAAACATGTAAATCAATGTCACATGTTTGCATATAAACTAGCAAATGTATCTACATGATTCACATAAGAACTTGTGTATAATCCACCTACAGACTTGCATAAGATTCATAAACTAGCATATGATTTAACATCCCAACCTTACATAAGATTCATATACATATGATTTAACATCCCAAACTTGCATATGATGAATCAAGTTAAACATATACAATTCAACATATGAAATAGATCCACAATAACAAAACTGTCAATGATAACATTACATGATTCAATGTCATATTCTCATAATCCCAATTATAACTTATCATAATTAAATTAATTAATTAATTTGTGAAAGAAATTATGCTCACTAACAAAAGAACGGTCTTGTTTTTCTGGGATCTGTATTCTGAAACCGAATTACTTTCCTTGGATGTAGACTAATTGTTATTCTAATTTAGATTAGATTTGATTCTTGCTTCTATCTTGGTTTTGAGTTGAAAGAGAACGGCGGCTACTCTAGGTTCTCCATTGATGGCACAGCGGTTCTTGATATGAATTAGTGTGATTTTAGGTTGAGAGTCAGGTTGCTTGTATAGAATTTTAATTAATTTAGAGCCGTTAGATTAACCCTGGAATCAATCAAGACCATCCAGTCAAGATAGAATAACACCTCAGCCCTAATGACTCAGCAATGAGTCGAAACAACGTCATCTTTCAGATCTACTCGGGGGGCGGGTCAACCCCTAGGTCGACCACCTGGTCGAGCTGTATGGGTAGGTCGACCTTGTCCTTGGGCGGGAGAATTCCCGCCCAGCCTGCTCCCCTGTCTGAGTTTGAGTTTCGAACTATTTTTAATTTATTTAAATTCTGAAACTTCGGAAGGCCATAACTTCTTCATACGGAGTCCAATTCACTCAAACTCGGACTCTATCTCAAGCAGAATTCCGAGACGAACGCAATGGCGTAACCCGTTTCCCTTAATTCTCACATTTGAAATTAAGTATTCATAAATTCTTTAATTTTTAATATTTAAAATCACGGGGTGTTACATGTTATGTATATGCTCGAAATGGAGCTGTTACGATATATTTGAGAGTGTGGAGGTGGTTGGAAGTATGCTATCTAAAATGAGGAAAAATAATACTCAAATTTCCAATGGTTGGCACTGGTTTACAGGACAATAATTTTCAATAGCTACCAACGACTTTCAACGGCTAAATTCCAATAGTTTTTTATGGTTTCCAGCGGCTCTCTTATCAATAATTTCTTCCACGTGTCAACATTAGACGTTGGAGGAAGTTGGAAAATAGATGTTGATACCATTGGAAAGTGTTGATAGATGTTGATGGCGTTGGAAAGTGTTGATAGCCATTGAAATGTATGCTAATGGAGTTTCCAACGTCCTTCTAATGTCCACCAACGGCCTCTAACCATTGAAAACCACTGTTGTTCTTGTAGTGAAATGAATCGCGCAAGATAGGCTCTGAAGGATGTCAAGATGGAGCTCAAAAATTTTGGGGGTGAAAATCCTCTAAGTATAGGGATCAGTACTGATCTATGGGGCATGGGTGGACACCAATCCATGAGGAGCCAGGTGGAGGGCGATTTCTACTAGAGCATGGTGGTCCCCTATTGAAGCTATTGTGGTAGTTTGGTTTGAACTGGATGGGCCAAGTGTTTGGAATTTGATAAATCGGCAAGAGCAACAATAAATGGTCAAATGAGGAGAGGGATTGATGCAACTTGACCAAGGGGCATAATAGGCAGCATGAAGCAATGCATGGAATGGCTTATCCAAATTTGGCTAAGTATATGGATCGGTGCCAATCCATAGGGTATGAACCAGTATTGACCCATCATAATTGGGCAAGGGGACATGCATTCCATTTGAGTGCAAGAGAACTTCTTTAGGATTACGTTGGAACTTGTGGTTCATCGATCGTTTCTATGAGTCGGATGTTATGACCTAGGGAAGTTGTAGCTTTTCGATTGTGAGCTCATACAGAAGTTCTCGGTGTAGTATATGGTAGGCGGCATCGGATGGAATAAAGATGTAGGATAATGGACCGACTCGAGTGGGACTCGACTTAAAGATGGAGTTGTGGATGGCTCATGTACTTAGGCGTGCCAAGAATCACTAATGGCTTGGAGTGTTATAGAGTTGTGCAGACTAAAAGCAGGAGCATATATGGATTTCCATTAGGACTGGTTGTGATGGTTGTACCTAGAAGGGAGGATCTAGTTGTCTTAAGAAGGCAAACGTACTTGGGAAGTACTATAGTCCTACTAGAACTTGGGTTTTCCATTAACCTTTGGCATAAATGAGGATCCTCATTCAGATTATCAACGTATTCAAGGCTTTCTAATGTGATAGCTAGAATACCATTTGATGGATGTTATGGATACTATAGATATTCACTCCTTCTTTCTTTGGGTTGGCTATTACCTACAGGTACGGAGGTGAAGTACGAGATTAGGGATAAAGAAATGGAAGAGGCTGCTTAACTTTGTCTTTCTTATTGTATATAGTATCCTATGTAGTTAAAACACTTAGCAGATCCAATGTGGTGGAGATGCAAAAAGTTATAGTAGGGATAAAACGAGGAAATAACAGGATATATCGGTTGAGTTTAAAATAGCATATAAAACTCTTATTTAATGCTTTTACAAATATACAAATGAAAATTTAACATTCAATTTAAGTATAGTTAGTACATTCTTAAATTTTAATAAAAGCATGCGCAATAAATGTAATCTTTTATTTAGTTCAATTGAATATTATATTGTTTTCTATTATGAAAAGTATGTGTCAAAAAATTGTATTAAAATACTAATTTTATAAAACTTATATTATAAAAATATCTATTTTCAATTCATTTCTTTTATAAAAGATATAGCGGAATATACCTGAATAAATGTGATATATCGGGAATATAGGAATATAACAGGGCATAAAGTGGAAATGCTATTTCATAGGCTATCTGAAAATAGCGTAGCGGTAGAATTCCGCTACATGATACAGTGGAGATATGACGTTCGGGTAATAAAGGCGCATAAACCACACAGGTAGTATCTATTTCTGTTGTTGTTTAAGGGACATATTTTATTTAGTTAATATATTTTTTTAGAGCAAGTAATCTATGTTAACTCTTTTATTACAAATACCGTTCAAGTGAGACTTGAACCCTCTAATGTCATATTTTACAATATGGCTGCTGATAGTCCTTTGTCGCTCATATTAAACCGTAGTTTGACATGAGATTTTATGTTTTCTCTTATTTCCTTGGGATGCTCATCAATGATGTTCTTGAGTAAACTGAGTAGCGGGTTTGGTGACAAGGATTCTGATCGACGATAAGATGGAGGTTGACAGATTATTCTATATTAGCAAATTGTTTCCGCTGTTTGATTATAAACTCAAGAAGGATTGTTTGAGACTTGATGTATACAGACTTATGTCATACGATATCAAATTTTTGAGATTTAATTTGAAAATGAGATTTCTTCTTTATCATGCTTCACTAATATTCCATAGTATATTTTCTTATTGTATGTTATCCATACGCTATGAGATATATGGTTGTTCTGTTTAGGTTTTACTTTTCTTGGATGATTGTTCTATATTGGTTGAGTATGGACTTTAGTGCGTCTTCTTTATAGTATTTCATAGGAGGCATGGGATGAGGAAATCATCTTGTATCAGGTATCAAATTGCAGATAAATAAAAAAACAGATAATCTCATAAATCGAAACAAAATCATAAGAAAACACAATTTATGCATAGAAAATAAAGATAAGATCAGCAATTTGAATAAAAATAATAAGTTTAACACCAAATAAACGGTGAGAAAAATAATATAATAGAATTCAATCCTTTAAATCAAGCTTGATATATCCAGTTAGTCAAGATATCAAAGGGGTACTTTGGATCATCAAAATTGAAATTCAACTCTATCCCATATTAACCAACATGAAATCTAATAAAAAAATATAACATACGCAAATGCATGAAGCATACAACAAAACGTATATTATATTCTACAACAATTATCAGAGTTAACTATTATACCACATACCAATAATTTTGCAGAGGAATAGTAATAATAATACGTCTGTTGAGCTCCATCTTCATCTTCATAATAGTATCTGCAAGGCAAGGTAATCTTCGCTAACTGTAACTTCGGCTGACCCGAGCGTATTGCATAAAAAGAAACACAACAAACACTCGGATCAGAACTAAATCATTCACATATTAGTCAAATTAAAATACAAAATAACATGAGTGTTATGGGTGCAGTAATCGAAAGAAGCATTATGGAAAATTCGCAAATGATTTTGAAAAAATGAAGCTATCATAAGCTCGTCCCACATCACACAATGCAAGCGCACACCAAATGAGTGAGTTTTGTCTTATGATAGCCAAACATGCTTTCATACGTGAAAAACTTCTTTTAATGCTATTATTAGTGCATAGTGTTGAAAACCATTTCACAAATAAATATATTAACCCTAGCAAGCATAGTGAGTATGCCTACATACATAGTTTACAAACAAATTGAAAGGCTCGTATTGGTTGTTGGGTTCCAATATGATGGTTCCTGACATGAAAGATGTAATGACCCGGTTTTTGACGACTTTGGTTATCGCCATAAACTCAATGATGACTAACCAAACATCGAAAAATACCGGTAGTTAACGAAAGAAATTAGAGGGTGAGAATAGATAAGATAGAAACTTGAATAGAAGAAGAAGAACATACAACATCAGAGTAAACACGAATCTCACATTGGAACGAATAAAATATATCATAACTTTGAAATAAAAGATTGTACTTGAATATACACATCATTATCAAGTACAACACTTACAACACAGCGAAATAACAATAGCTATATAAAATCCTGAAGCCTCCTGCTCTAGCTTTTCAAGTATCTGTAAATCCCGACTACTTGACTGCCCGTACAAAATTAGGCACCCAAAAGTTTAGGGAAACAAAACAAAATAAACTCCGGGTCAGTCATGGGATTGGTGTGAGTAAAACAGTTTAAAACAGTTTAAGCCATTAAACGGTATCTCATAAGACCACGTCGTATAACGGAACGGGTTTTTCCCTTATGAGAATCCAAGATATCTTTATATCAAAAACCTTTTGATATTATAATAATGTCTATCAATCACAATATAATAATCATCTAGCAAGAACGCTTTCATCTCACGTTCTACATATATAGTATGCAATCAAAATCGCAAGCACGTATTGGGTAATGGATTTCCAACTATGACAAGGTATGGAACCACCTTTCGCTAGTGTACCTCTAGAGAGGAATACACTGGGTTCAACAAGAACATCTTGCAACCCGGCCACATATGACCGACCACTCATTTCGCTTGAGTGTATCGAATGTATATCACCAACGGCTGGGATTAGCAAACATTTCCCGAATGGGACAGCATCAACAATAGATTTTTAGAAGTAAATGAAACTCTAGATCAGGTGATTATACACCCTAATAGGTGTGACCTACATAGCCATGCTGCCAGCCCGATTTCTGTCATTTCCGGATGTGAGACTAGAGGCCACACTTATCTCTGACAGATCACACATTTATTCACTTTGAATGTCACATCGTCGTACCAGCCAAAACACAAATTGATTTCCCCAAGAATACCACGGGTATACAGCTAAGAGAAACAAATTCCTCTACCACCAAACGTACATACGTTTGAAGAGATCAACTTACGCGATCTATTAAATATACTTTGTCAGACATTCTTCCATACAGGTCGTCCTGGGACTGGACAAACCGAAGGCACTATTCAGTACATCCATCTTAGGCAATTGTTATCTAAGATTTATACAACAACCCTTGCACTTTACTCCGTCTTCAATATCTTTGGCATATATGATTCGCAACGCTGATGCCAATACGGAGTGGTTCTTCGGATAATAATCCAACCGGTCTCTCCATATTAACAATGTTAAAATGGTCGAAAACTTCGATAGTCGATGAGTTAACTATCAAAGAAAACACGTGTGCAAACAACGATATTATTTCCAAATGGAAATTATATCGATCAATCATCAACTATATATATATTCATATTGCCTTATTTTCTACATTTAGAATATATACGTTATTAACATTGGAAACATTTCCATAGCTTATTCACGCATCACTACCATTCCACAATTATTAGTCCCTAACCGTAAACTTGTAAGAGAACAATTCTCTAAGTATAAACCCCGAAGGCCGAAACCAACATCAGATCGATACTCAGAAAACTATTCAACTTAACTAATCTCTAGTCAGTTTCTAATCTTGTTTAACTCTATTTCAATTAACTCTAATTGAATAACTCTATTTGCTTAACTCTTATTCGAATAACTAATATTCGATTTACTCTAGTTGCTTAATGCTTATTCGAATAACTAATATTCGATTTAACTCCATTCGCTTAACTCTAGATCGCAGCGATCACAATGGTTACGCCTGATTCCCTCAAGAAACATCCGACCGCCGTAGGCTATCTGCAGCCCTACGAATTTCGTTAGCAGTCGTGCAAAATGGCAATGTATCCTGAATAACTATGTTTGACTAACTCTATTCGACTAACCATATTTGATTAACTCAACTTCGAGTAACTAAATTCGATTACAAACAAATGGTATGATAATATTTATGGATTCAAAATTTAGATTTATATCAGAAGTTGATAAAAATTAAAGTATGACAAGAAAATGAACGTATAATATTTTTGAACAGGTAGAAAATAATTTATTTTAGATAAGAAGTTGGAAATAAGAGAAAAGGAGAGTTTTTGTAAAATAAAATAGAAAACAAAAGGGCCTATTTTTATTAACATAAATCAACAAAAAATATAACATACCTGAAAGCATGAAGCATACAACAAAACATGAAAGGAGACATATTACGATTGCAGTCAAGTGATAAGATAATGTTTATAGATTCAAACTTTGACTTGTATGAGGAGTTGATAAAACCGAAACTAAGAAGAGAAAACGAACTTGTAACATTTTCGAATAGCTAGAAAATGATTTATATTTGAAAAGAAGTTAGAAAGAGAGAGGATGAAAGTTTCTGAAAAGATGAAATAGAAAATTAAAGAACATACTTTTATTGACACAATGGGAATTTAA
Organism: Allium sativum; assembly: GCA_030737875.1. Lineage (NCBI taxonomy): Eukaryota > Viridiplantae > Streptophyta > Magnoliopsida > Asparagales > Amaryllidaceae > Allium > Allium sativum. The sequence goes on from CM060926.1 coordinate 845,509,977, forward strand.
TTTGGAACTTGTCAAACCGACCGTTAGGGAGGTTTCCTATTGTAAGGGACCCGAAATCAAACTCTATGAAGCCAATTATATTCAGTTTGAAAATATGTTTTTCATGACAAATTTCTTCGATCCAAAATAACGAGCTGCCTGTCTCTCCTCCATTTCTCCTTCATTTCCTCACCCAATCTCATCTACTTCTCTTCAAAATCCCCATTTTTTTACTTAGTCTTCTATACTCGTTCTCCCCCATCTCGCCTAAAACTTCTCCCCAAGGCCGATTCATCTTTTTAGGTTAATCGATTCATTTTTTTTTTCGTTTTTATTTCCTAATGTACGAGACTGATTTAGAAATCAATCTTGAAGTTGATTTGATCCGACATTATTGATTTTCGAATCAAGCTTGTGGCTGGAAACTCTGCTGGCATAGTCTCTATGTTTTATGTAAGTTATAGTATGAACTTTTCCCCTTAATCTAAAGTGTTTTAATCACATGATTATGCAAGGATATATTACAATGGAAGATATATAAATTGGGATGCATATAAAATTTAACTTTTTTTTTATATGTGCCAATTTATTAAAGAAAACATTTTCTTATTTTCGTTTATAGTACAGTAAACCTTAAGCTCAATCTAGCTGCTGAATCCCTAGATAAAGTACTTTATGTTTGGTCTCACCTCCGCAAAAAGTAATTTCATAGATGTTTCCCTTGCTTAACCAAACATAAACAAGTATAGTAACACTCTACAATTCTTAATTAAATTCTATGGGCTGCACTGCATTGCAATTTGTACAAGTCACAATAAATAAGTATTTTCCATTAGTTACTTTCATACATGCATATCTTTCAATTTATGATCATGTGTAAATTTAATTCTTTAGGCTTAAGTCTTTTTCCCATTATCAACAAATATTTAGCTACTAACATTGATTCTAACAAAAAAATATCTTTTTTATGCATCATTTTTGTGTTGAAGAATTCTAACAAATAATGCTAGAATTTGGTTGTATTTAGAATTCATATGATGGGTTATTTCGTCAGGATTTTGGCACGTTTGTAGTTGATTGCTGGTTTCCAATGATCCATGGATAAAGATTTGATCGAACAGCTACTGCATCAGGTAAAGCTTTATACTCGATGTTGTAGTCCTTCAGCCATGTACACACATTTTGGTCTGATTCAAATTCACAATTACAAAACTAAATGAACAAATAAACTATTCATTATTAAAGTAGTTATTATATACATGAATAAATATCAATATGATGTGTGTTGAAATTTCTTTAGAAGTACATTCATAAGTGACTAACATGTCAGCATTTAAAGAGCACATTGTTTTTATTGCAAGTCCTTTTTATTCCATGTTTACATTTCACTCTCCATTTTATTAAATAATCCTATATTAATGGACTGTTGTAAAATTTTCAAATCAATGTTATGGGGTAGGGGGTTTATCTTTAAAGAGAAGTAAGAAAGAAGGAAGAAGGAAGGGGTAAATAGTTTTGTCTCACATTGTGGAATATGTGTGGGTATGCTACATACTTAAGTAGCCTTCTCAAGAGGATGTTAGGGCCTTGGAGAACCCAATTATTTACTTTGTTGTGAGGAGGGAGACCATGCATGTAGACCACACACGCGCGTCGTCCGTCCGACCGACCGAACCAAACCGGGGCGGGCCGGGTACGGATTTCGGTTTTCGGGTCCAATAATAATATTTTTGGACCAAGATTTTAAACTGTAATAGGCCGAATACAGCCTGTTAAGAACCATGACCTGAACTGCATTTAAATGGAGGCGGGCAACACTACAGAACATTGCAAATGGAAAATGGCTTTCCGAATTCGAATTAGAAACACATTGAAGTGTCACAATTCTTAATGGATACAACTATTTGAATTCGAACAAAAATGACTGTTGCAAATAACAGTTGCAACGTTTGGTGAAGGGACACATCTTTCCATCGCTATAAATAGCCATGCCCAGAAACCATTTAAATCACTACTGACAGTAATTCTTCTTCTTCCTCGATTCTGCAACGCTCTGCCATTACTAACACTTGAGAAGTGTTGCGAATTTCTGAATTTGCAAAGCTTAAAAAGTGTTGCAGAATTGTGTATCTTCTTCCTCTTCTTTCTCTATTTGATTCATGCATCAGCAGATTATAAATTCAGAGTGTTCTTGATCAGATCAAAGCCGTACAAACTTTGAATCCGATTTCGTTGTTCCAAGGCTTTATTGAATCTTGGAAGTCGATAATCCATTTGTACTTGGTGGATTGAACTATTGTATGAAAGAATTTGCTCCGCAAATCCTTAAATTCTGAAGTACGACAATCATACGACCATCATCATCATCCAATAGCCTCAAACCATAAAATCCTCAACAAATTTTCAGATAATATCTTCAATCATGGAAGGTTTGAGCGCATTGCAAGTTATGAATTAGCATTTGACGAAATTGGAGCGTTTTGACGGTTAAAACTTCAGTCGTTGGCAAGAGACAATGAAATTTTTCTGATCACCGTCAAATTATTTTATATCTTGGAAGATGAATAAGTTATACCAGAGGAAACCGCTGACGAGGATGCCGCTCTCAAGGCAAAACGTGCAAAGCGCAAAGAGGATGATTTTCTATGTAGAGGGCACATTCTGAATGCATTTTCTACTCCAGTCTACAACGCTCATAGGACCTTGGAAACTGGAAAGGAATTCTGGACTGCTTTGGAGAGCAAGTATCGCATATCCGAGGCAAGTAACAATTTTTTTTTCTTATTTGTAATTTTATGGATTTCAAAATGGTCGCTAACAAGTCCATAATTGGACAAGTGAGTGAAATCTTACTACTGGTGAATCAAATTAAAAATGCCGGTATTAATCTTCCTAAATCTTTTTTTGTTGGAGTTATTATTTCGAGACTCCCGAATTCTTGGAATGATTATAAGAAAATTTTGAAACATGCAGAAACGGATTATAATTTACACGGTTTACAGCGTCATCTTCGTATTGAAGACATTACACCAGAAATGGCAATTAAGCAATGCTCATGACCGTATCTAAATCGATTTGGCAGTGCTTTGGGCCATATCAAAAAATGGCATCTTTGTCAATTGATACGGCTCATGGCCATATCAAATTGAGAGTTTGATACGGCTCATGGCCGTATCTAATTTAAATAAAGATACGACCATTAGCCGTATCAATGATGAATTAATACGGCTTATAGCCGTATCTAATTTTAAATTAGATACGGCCATTAGCCATATATAATTTAAAAAAAAATTGCAATTATCCTGCACCAGCAGGTAAATTTACAACACATGAATTTCAGCACATAAATTTACAACACATACACAAACCTTAACAAAAACCCAGATAAACCGAAAAGGAGATTTCATGATAACGATCCATAAATTATACTCTTAATCTCATCAATGTTTACTAGTTTAGGAACAAACAATACTTAATTTCATGAACACGAATGATGCTTACAGTAGGGTGATAGTACGCATAAATCATCCCAATATTCCAGATGTAGCGGTCAAGTTCAGATCTGAAGTGCCATTCATGCAACAAGAGTGGAAGGTTTACTTTAGAAGGCTCAGCATCTTTATATCATGTATTCATCATATCCAAAAAAATTCAGCATAAATAACACTAAGTACAGAAAAAAAAAGTAAAATAAAATCATAACTCATAGTTCAACATTCAAGTTGGTATTGATTGCCATAACTCATACAATCATAATGCAGTGTCGTTTATATTAACAAACTAGTTTGTACAGTGTATTTCCAAAAAAATGATGCTTTAGTAGGCAGAGCAGTAGTCATATTTTTTTTTGTGCATTTAAAATGCTAGATGTAAAATCCAACTCAGAACACACATAATAAATTCCTCTTTATAGAAAGAAATACTTCAACGATACTAACATTGTTATTTCAAATCATATTATTTCAAGGGTTAACTAGCGAATAAAAAAACAAGTCATATTTACATGTAATATTATAATCTATTTGTATTTAGTAGAAAATGAAATTGTTGCTGACAAATTTATCAAATGTGTGCATATTCACCCATCACAGTAAGATGTAAACAAGCTTAGGTATCAAGATTATTGAGACTGCACGTTGCATTAGCAGTAAAGGAAATGTTGCCACTGCCAAAATCAGCAAGCATCGCCAGAACTATTACCTATGTTGCCTTAGTACTTAATCATCGGTTACCATCGCTTGTTGGCTCACTGTGACATCCCCATAGATCCACTCAGACATCTTTCGTTCAATTCTATCTAATTTTTCCATAGATTGACTAAGGAATCTCTCTGTTAAAAATATCCCTATTGGTGACATATTGAGAAAACTGTTTTGTAATATTTTCTAAATATCCCTATCAGTGAGTTTAAGTGCATATTGTAGTTCTAGTTTTCAAAAAATATTCGTGTTTATATGTAGTCTTGTTTCTAAAACCAAAAGTATTTTGAGTAAGCAAAATGTTATGCAATCGATTCTTGTCTTGGTTTAGTAGCTCGATTCTAAAAATATAACAATTTTCATACAATTATAGGTATAACAATTCATTTATAATATTGGTTTTAAATATAAATATTAGTGTAATGAATTTTAATGAGACATGCAATTTTTCTTCCTTTTTCTTTGACAAAATGGAAAGAACATGAAATGGCAATGTCCAGACCTTGTACATATGAAATTTGCATGTACATACAAAGAATTTAGTGCTCTTTTGCTCATGGTATTTCATCTTTTGACATGTAAATGGATGTATATACATAGGAAAGCATACGTATGTGGGAAAACAAATGCAGAAACTAGGAACAAGAGACAAGAACAACCTCTGATAAACTTAACAACATTCCTAACTTTGCTTTCATAGCCATCACAATCCATTTTTGCCTTCAAAACAACAGTCCGAATCATGGAAGAAGAAAACAACAAAAAACTTCATGGTAAAGAAAATAGACTAAAAATAAATGATAAGATGAAAAAAAAATCTTCGGAGAACAATTGGATTTTCAGAATTTGTTGTGTTGAAGTTTCAGACAGAATTGTATCTGATGAACAAAACAGAAAGATTGTATTATTGATTATGTAATGTACAGAGTATACATGTATACTTATATGTAAAGGTAATAGACTGAAATATAATTACAAAAGAAGATACGCGGGCTGGGCCCATTAACAGCCCAAGGCTATATATTATCTTAAGTGATAGTAAGCGGCGCCATCGATTCATTCTCTTATTTTCCCCCTTCAAATCTAGGGTTACTGAAACCCTAAATTTGATTTCTCGAATGAATCGATGCCTTCATCTGGATCTCTTTTGAGTCTTTCAGATCTGTCTTCAACTTGTTACTTTCAATTCTGGGATTCCATGAGCTAAATTGAGCACCAAGGCTTCTGGATCTGTCTTCAGCTTTGTTAAGTAATTGGTCTTCAGATCTGAGGCTTTATAGTTGTAATTGTCTTTAATGGAGGGTGACGAGCTTTCAGAGTTTGTCCCTTGCTTTGTTGTCGTGTTCAGAGAAGTGCTTTGCTTTACTTTCAGATCTTCACGAAGTCTGGTGAAGTTCTTAGCTGAGAGAGCTTTGATAAGTATGTCAGCTTTTTAATGGAATGAAGGTACGTAGTTAATCTGCAATTTTCCTTCTTTAATTTGTTCTCGAACAAAATAGATGTCTATTTCTATGTGTTTTGTTCGAGCATGCTGAATTGGATTAGCTGACTTATAAATTGAACTCTGATTGTCACACCAGATTGTAGCTTTTGATGAGTTGCTTAGTTTCAGTTCCCTTAGTATAGACTGTATCCACATGATTTCAGCTGTATCACACGCAATACTTCTATATTCTGCCTCTGCACTTGATTTTGATATGGTAGATTGCTTTTTAGAAATCCATGATATTAGATTGTCCCCCAAGTATATATAGTATCCAATGGTAGATCTTCTATCATCTGGATCTGCAGCCCAATCTAAGTCTGTAAATCCAGTGATGTTTAGATCCTTGCTGCCTTTTAGTGTGAGTCCATAGTCCAGAGTGCCTTTTAAGTATCTTAGGATCCTTTTCACAGCTTTCCAGTGCTCATCTTTAGGTTCCTGCAAGAATTGAGATACTTTGTTAACACTGAAGGATATGTCAGGCCTTGTTATGGTGGCATATTGTAGTGCCCTTACAACACTCCTGTATTGCTTGATATTGTTTATAGCTTCTCCCTTATTTTTAGAGTAATTTTGACTAGAAATCATAGGGGTTGGTTGAGACTTGGCTTCAAGCATGTTTGTTCTGATTAACAATTCAGTGATATATTTTCTTTGATTTAGTAGCATCTCTGATTTTGAAATTCTTTTGGCTTCAATGCCTAGGAAGTAGTTGATGTCACCCAAGTTTTTGATGGAAAACTCTTTGTTCAGGTATTTGATAAGATTTGTTACTTCAATGTCACTGTTCCCTGTAACAATTAAATCATTAACATAAATTAGTATGTTTATAGTAAGTGATTGTGTGATTTTTGTGAATAGAGATGAGTCAGATTTAGTGGTCCTGTATCCCAGAGAGTTTAGAGTTGACTTGAGTTTATCAAACAAAACTCTGGGTGTCTGTTTCAATCCATAGATTGCTCTGCTAAGTTTGCACACAAGTCTTGAGTCTTGAATATATCCTTCTGGTTGTTCCATATATATTTCCTCTTCCAGATTACCATTAAGGAAGGCATTATTGACATCTAGATATTGAATATTCCAATGATTTTTGAGTGCTATGGTAAACACTAATCTGATTGTAGTGGGTTTGACTATAGGTGAGAATGTCTCTCTGTAGTCAAACCCATACTCTTGAGTAAAGCCTTTTGCAACCAATCTAGCTTTGTATCTATTGATGGTGCCATCTAGATTTCTCTTAACCCTGTAAGTCCACTTACAGCCTATTATATTCTTATTGATTGGTTGAGGAACAAGGGTCCAGGTTTTATTTCTGATTAGTGCACTGAATTCTTCATCCATTGCTATTTTCCATTCATTGTGCTTGATGGCTTGAGTGTAGTTTGTTGGGTTCATCTTTGCTTTCTGTAATCAGGTATGCCTTTGGTTTGAATATACCACTTTTGTATCTAGTCTGCATATGATGACCAGCGGTGGTGAGAGGAGGATCAGTGTGCTGTTCAGGCTGCCTTGTATTGTCATGAGTGGCAGGTGAGTCTTCATTGGATTCTTCAGTAGAGACTAATTGATTTTGAGTTTCTGATTCTTCATTGTTGTTTTGTGCAGGTGTTGGAGTGGCAAGGCTGATAGGCTCATTGTTGCTGGGTTGATTATTCTCAGTGATTTGTATGACTTGATCAGCAACCATCCTTTCATTTGCTACTAATGGTGATTCAGGGTATACAGGAATATCAGGTATATTTACCTCTTTATTGATTACCTTATTTGTGGTTTTGATATTGGATAAGCATAAGGATAGACACTCTCATTGAATATGACATGCCTGCTTATATAGATTCTGCCATTTTCATCAATGCATCTGTACCCCTTTTGTCTAACAGCATAGCCCAAAAAAGTGCAAGATTTTGATCTAAAATTGAGTTTATTAGTGTTGTAAGGTCTGAGATAAGGAAAGCACTGACATCCAAAGGCCTTTAAATCATGATAATTTGGTTTAACTTTATATAATGCTTCAAGTGGGCTGATATCATTTAACACTCTGGTTGGCATCCTATTAATTAAATATACTACAGTGTTAAATGATTCAGACCATAATTTCAGAGGTAGTGAAGCTTGTGCTAATAGAGTTAAGCCACTTTCTACAATGTGTCTATGCTTTCTTTCAGCTAAACCATTTTGCTCAGAGGTATATGGGCATGTGAGTCTGTGGATTATCCCTTTTTCATCAAAATATTTACTAAGAGTTTTATATTCAGTGCCACCATCAGTCTGAAATACTTTCACTCTAGTTTTAAACTGATTTTCTATCATATTCAGGAATTTTATAACCACATCATAAGTATCAGATTTGGACTTTAAGAAATAAATCCATGTATATCTGGAATAAGCATCAATAAAAGAAATGTAGTATTTATATCCAAAGTCAGATGATATAGAGGCTGGGCCCCATAGGTCAGTAGCTATTAGATCAAAGGGATTAGAATAGATAGTGGATGAGTCTTCAAATGGTAATTTGTGATTTTGACCCATTTGGCAATATGTGCAGAGATATGGTAATTTTATATCACAGTAAGGAATTTTACTATTATTCAAAACATTCTTGACAATTTTAACACTTGGGTGACCCTATTTATGATGCCATAGATCAAAGACATTATAGCTGTTACTGTTTTTATTTTCAATAGTAGAAGCAAGACATTGTTTTTCTTTTGCTGTGGGCAGTTGATTTCCAAACTTGAATTTGTACAGACCATGTGCTTCATCATCCTGCAATAAGATTTCATGTGTTATCATGTCTTTAACTACACAATGATTAGGGTAGAATTCAAAATAAACATTGTTGTCCTTTGTGAATTGTGACACACTCATTAGGTTTTTCCTAATTTTGGGTACCCTTAATAGTATATGCAAGAATAATTGTTACTTACATTTTAATAGAGCACTACAAATATGAGAAATACTTATGCACTTACCATCACCCATGGTTATTAACTGATTACCTCTGTATTCCTTATTTCCAAGATTGAGATTATCAAGGTTGTTGGTCATATGATTTGTAGCACCTGAGTCTGGAAACCAGTTGTCATCCAATGTAGAGTCTGACTTGTTTGTATCAGTTTGATTGCAATGTGCTTGATTTGATGATTCAGGTTGTGTCTGTTCCATGTTAGCATTGAGGTTGTTGTCACTATTACTGTTATTTCCTTGATTTCCAGTGTAGTTTGAGTTAAATCTCAAGTAACATTTGAGTGCAGCGTGGCCAACCCTCTCACATATTTGACATTTAGGTTTGTTGTTGTTTGACCATCTGCCTCTTCCTCTTCCTCCGGAAGGGTAACCTCCTCTCTGATTAGGGTTGTTTTTGTAATTTCCTTGCCCCCTGCCTCTATTATTAGCAGCATACTTGAGTGAGTAGTCTGAATCATTGAGTTTCTTGTGAGAGATTCTGGCCTCATGATAAAGTAACATAGAGTGCACATCATCTAATGGGGGAGTAACCTTTTGTGATGTAATAATAGCAACTACGGCTTCATATTCATCTCCAAGTCCATTAACAAGAGACAGAACCTGATCTGATTCCTCGACATTGGTTCCTGAGGCTTTCAACATGTCACAAATGTTTTTAACTTTTGCTAAATACTCATTCATACTCATATTGTCTTTCTTGCAATTTTGAAGTTGCCTTTTATAGAATAAGGACTTGGCTGCAGACTGTGAATTAAAGATTTTTTCATAGGTAATCCAAATTTCATTATCAGTCTTACACCCTATAACTTGTGGCATTAGAGCAGCACCGATGGATGATAATAACCATGCACTAATTAATCTTTCTTGCCTATAGTATGATGTATAATCATCATTGCTTATTATTGTATTTGATGCATCAGTGACAAACCTTGGTGGGATTGGTATGGTGCCAAGAATGTAACCTTCCAGGCCATATCCTTGAAGAGAGGTTTCAACCTGTAATTTCCAAAGAAGATAGTTGTTTTGGTCAAGAGGAATGGTGATTAGTTGACTTTTTAGACTGATCACATTTTTGGGAGGATTTGTAGGTGGATTTGCAGGCTGTGATGCCCCTGAAATTGCTGGATTCGACATTACTGTTTGTCATCTTGAGAATTACAGTGAGGGTAAATGACAAAGAACTGAAGTAATCAAACTGAACTTCTTTGCCTCGAATTGAATTGCTCAAGAAGTTGCTTTGTGATCAAGATTTTGGGCACAGAAAGTTTTTGAGTGATAATGACTGTTTTTCACACTGAGTTTTCAGTTGAAAATGTTTCTGATTGCTTTCTTGATGCTCTTTTTCTTGATTTTGAATGCTTCTTGAAGTAGTTTGATCGGTAGGGAATGGTTCAGATTTGTTTTCCTCACTCTTGATGATTGAATCACTGATGCAGCCAGTTAAATCTGAGCGTGGCACAGTGGCTTGATCAATTCAAGAGCTGAAAATCTCAAATGATAAGATCGAGGAAAGATCTTTGACGAGTCAGATTCAGATGATGAAATCTAACTGATGAATCTGCCAACAAAATTTCTTATGTTGTTTTGAAATGCAGATTTGAAAATGGCTCTGATACCAAATTAGATTTTCAGAATTTGTTGTGTTGAAGTTTCAGACAGAATTGTATTTGATGAACAAAACAGAAAGATTGTATTATTGATTTTGTAATGTACAGAGTATACAGGTATACTTATATGTAAAGGTAATGGACTGAAATATAATTACAAAAGAAGATACGTGGGCAGAGCCCATTAACAGCCCAAGGCTATATATTATCTTAAGTGATAGTAAGCGGCGGCATCGATTCATTCTCTTATTTAGAACTAAACCTGTAATGGCTTCATTCTTCTGTTATGGAGTGAATTCTTTGTGTGCGTAAAACTACATATTTTTTAGAGTTGATCAACAACTGCCATGTTGTAGTTTGAATAATGAAAAAAGTTGGATATAGAATGATGAATATAAACAATAATGTGTCATATATATGGGCGTGATATGATATTTTCAGCACAGGGTTCCATTTTTAAATAGATTTCATCCAATATTTTTTATTTAAAAAAACAAAATTTGAAGCTGAGCACAAGCCAGATATGTGGTATCCAATATGACAACAGCCTAAAAGAAAGTGACAAATTATTGCAGTGTTCAAAATAGCATTGATATGTAATTATAAATGAATGAGCAAAAAAAACTATGACATACCTCATTGTCTTTGTCAGAGGCAAGGGAATCAGCTATAAAAAAATTCACCAAGCAACATAACAAACGAAATTGGAAAAGCAACGAACATTCATCAGTGGATATATCAAAGACAGATATGCACCCATTTTAATTTCTTGATTTTATGAGTATGTACTGCTACAAAAACATTAACCAATATTGAAGTACAACATGACAAAAAAAAATATCATAGGGAAGAATGTATGAATATTTAGCAATTTTGTATAGCTTAAATTGATATAAATTTTTATTTATAACCCATTAAAAATGAACGTTAATGGTAATGTTTATATAAGAACATCCATCCATTCATAGAGGATAACAATATCATACAAATATGTATGTGAATGGAGCATTTAAAAAATGTTAGGCATTCTGACTCAGCATTCTGATTGCATACAATTATAGTTGTGAGAACAAATAAATAACAGGTGGTATCAATAACCAGGCATTGTTGCTATGGATAAACAATATTTTTGGCAAACATACAGAATGAGATGCCATTATTGTTATGAAAGTATAGAATTCAGGGTTAATGTATAGATGGCAACATATTATCTAAAACATATAAAATGGTGTGAACTTGGTGAAAACTTGTTGATTTCATAGTAGCTTGGTGATTTCATAGTAGCTTTAGAAAGAGAGGTTCACTCAGGTTGCTCAGTTTTCATGTGTGTATGTCTTATAGGTCTCATGCCTACTAAAATGAGTGTCTCAAAAACTTATCAACGTGGAAGCACATTGTGTTTTATGCAATCAACAAAATGACAAACTATTACTTTCTCATGTGAGTTCAGTAGTAAAATATAAGAGTGGTGCCAACCAAAATTACATCATCTTATCATGTCGAATGAATTGAGTGACTTGGAGGAACAAACGTTCAATATCACATCAAGGTTCTCAACCAAAAACAAAAGCAGAAGCATAGCTTTTATTGTGATATCTACATCTGTGTGGATCATGTTGAGTGAAAGAAATGACCATTTTTTTTTCCTCTAAAAGTGCTACTGATTCTCAATTAATTAAGGTAGTTGCAAAAATTGTAGGAATTAAAGCCGACAGTTCTAAACACAAGGCTTTCGTGGACTTCATCAATGAAGCAATCAGTAAAGAATGTGTCTATTATTTTACTAAATATACTAGATGGATGTTTGTAGCTGCCATTTTGTGTTATGCAAATTGTCTATTACTGCCTTCTCTTTATCATTGCCAACATAATTCCTATTTTACTTTTACAGTTTGCTTACATGAATTATAGGGAAAATAACAGAAAAACCAAGACTAAATAAAACTACGCAAGCGGAATTTTAAGTGGGGTTCTTCGACCGGTCTTAAAATATAGATTTGGGTTAGCTGTAGTAACTATAATAAAGCAACATCTCTAACTAATTACCAGAATTTAGTCGGAGGAAAACTTACGCAGTGCTTAGTGTATATTGTGTTTCGTATTTTGAGTTTTCACCATTAATTACAAAAATATACAAAGAGGTAAGAGACAATGGAGGAAATGAAAAAACGATGGAGAGAACAAAGGAGCAGACGAAAATTGAATCTGTTTAAACAATAATTTCAGATAATCAACACAAAAATAATGTAGTGCCTTTTACGATGGAGGTAGAAAAGTTCAGTATGGTGATTCCATAGTAGCTTGGTGGGTTGTGCCTTCTCCGTTAGCCACTACGAAACTAAATGACAAATTGAAGTTAAAAACAGCTAAACTTTTTTTTATTGAACACATTTTCTTTTTTGTATGATACTTTACAACAATATCATGAAAGACAGGGTAATAACATATGTTCCATTGGATCCAAACCAAAGTCTATCAGTTTAATAATGATTTTTTGCATAAGTAAGACATTTTGTATGACATTATAAACACATTGGTTTATGTTATTACATTTTCAATTAAAATTTTCATGACAAGTCTAATGTTGATGAACCAGTGTCCAAAAACATTCCGTGTATTAGTCTCTTAATAGTTCTTTTTGGTGGCGACTAGATTGACAAAATGATTATTATGTAATTAATTTAATGTATTAGTGAAAAACCATTAGAAATTAACTAAAAAAATAGCAATCAATTTGTGAATTATATAGTAGGGGATAAGCTGGAGGACAACGTTAAAAAATTAGTTTGTGCTCATTTGCACTAGTTAAACATAGGATGCATGTTCAAGTTAATGCAAAAAAGGATGAGTTAGATAAAGTTATTTTCAATTTTCATCTTTTTTTAATCTGAATAACACAGAAATTGTCTTGTTCTCTAATTAGTTTTTTATATGAAGTTAACACTGAAGCTGAAAGGGAAACAACTTTTAGAAAGGTGCTGGCTCCATTTGTGGAGTATACCAATATGAATTTTTACCCTTCAAAACAAATGGAATTATGGAATACCTACCAGCCTTGTCCCTTTCGATCCTTGAATTTCGGGATTTCCCTCCCCCATCAATTAGCATATGTGTGCTTATGGATATTTTCCCCTTTCCCATGTGCGCATGATCCATTAAACAACTGCATGCTGGAAGAACTAAAAGGAGAAAAATCTTGTCTTTTCAAATACGATTCCACAAACTTGAACGATAGTCATCGACGGCTGTTAATAATTTTTCCAATGACTCCGCCTATTATTAATACCAATTTATCATAAAATAATTTTAGTTCTAGAACGGAACTAAACTCAAATATCAACTTGACCAAATTTAGCGGCTTTTAGAAACAACGGTAGATTGAAGAACGGAAAAGGAATTTAACTCACTTGTGCTTATGAATTTGCAAATACCGATTTTTTCGAGTTGACCTTTCATCGCTAGACGAGAGTTGAGGCGGTAATTGGAATTAAGAAATTACGGAAGATGGTTGAAATCAAGTGAACCCTAATTTTTAAGGATAGGAAAGCCGAAAATTATTCGAGCAAATCTGGTGAGAAATAAAAAAAAGCGCGGAACCAGGAGCGAAAATAAGATGCAACTTCGATACGGCTAAAACCCGTATTAAATTTACTGATCTGAAAGTTTGGTCATCAATGATTATATTTAGTGGTTGAGAGAGGTTCAGATTGGTTGAGCTGTAGCAAATGAAATTTGATATGGTTATGAGCTGTATCAAATTTGATACGACTTAAAGCCGTATCAAATCTCCACATCCTGTTGTGTCAAATTCGTTGTTTTGGTGTAGTGAGAGGATTCTCGTAAATGCGAACTAGATGATAATCGCAAACCGAGTCTCAAGCTAAGGCAAATAATGTTGAAATTACTGAAAAATTGAAGCCTAAGAATGAGACACAGTTTAAGAAGAATAATAATTCCAAGAACAAAAAGAAAGGTGCCTGATACTATTATAACAAACCCGACCACTATCCCCGAGACTGTAGTCTTCGGAAGAAACAACAAAAAGCAAATGTGATCGAAGAAAAACTTGTGGCTGTTGTATAAGAGGCGAACTTTGTTAGTGGCATTGATAATGATTGGTGGCTCGATACTGGAGCAACCATTCATGTTTGCAAAGACCGTAATCTGTTTAAGACTTACGAAGAGAATAATGGAGAATCCAGCGAAGTTACTGGCGCAAGCAAAGTTATGGGAAAAGGCACAATTGAACTTACATTCACCTCTGGGAAAGTTCTTACATTAGTCAATGTATTTTATGTACCCGATACGTGTAAGAATTTGGTTTCTGGATACCTTCTTAACAAAGGAGGATTCAAGATGATGTATGAGTCTGATAGGTTAGTGTTGTCCAGACAACAAATTCATTGGACCAGGATATTCTAGTAATGACATGATTAAGTTGAGTCTAATGAAGAAATCTTCTGCTTATATTGTTGATTCTATTAATTTATGGTATGGTAGATTAGGACATGTTAATTATAAGTCTCGTAGAAATATGCATAAATTAGGATTAATTTCTGATTGTGATTTCGATTCCATCTCTAGATGTGAAATTTGTGTTCAAGCAAAAATACACCGGAAATCCTTTAAATTTGTAGAAAGGAAATCTGGTTTACTTGATTTGGTATATAGTGATGTAGGTGACTTGAAAAGTCATATCACCTATGGTGGTAACCAATACTATATTACATTTATTGATGATTATACTAGATATGCATATGTGTATCTAATGAAATCGAAAGATGAGTCTTTTGACAAATTCAAAATTTACAAAGCAGAAGTCGAAACAAAATTAGGAGTTAAAATTAAAGTGTTACATTTAGATCGTGGTGATGAATACTTTTCAAATGAATTTACTTTGTTCTATGAACAAAATGGTATAATTCACCAGTGTACCGCCCCGTATACACAACAACAAAATGGTGTTGCTGAAAGGAAAGATAGAACTTTAGTAGAAATGGTTAGCGCCATGCTCATAAGTTCTACCTTATAACCTATGGGTTGACGTAATGTTATCTGCATGTTACATTTTAAATAGAGTACCACTTAAAAAGAATAATATTTCCTGTTATGAATTATGGTTTAATAGAAAACCTAACCTTACTAGACTTAAAATTTGGGGTTGCTTAGCATATGTTAGAAAACCTGAACCCAAATGACCCAACTTAGGTAAAAGGGCATTTAAGTGTGTTTTCATATGATATTCTATTATAATATAACTTATAGGTTCCTTATTCTTGATACCTTAGAAGTTATAGAATCTGTAGATGTAGAATTCTTTGAAAATCAAACTATTGAGAGTCCATTGAGATCATTTAGTCCGGAACCTACTGAGACTAATGATATCAATGATGATGAATATGCTCCTGCTCAAAACAACAAGGAAGTGTCAGTACCAGATAATAGTACTGAACACAGAAGAAGTAAAAGAGCAAGAATAGAGAAGGACTATGGTCCAGACTTCATAACATATCTCGTAGAAGGCAATAAGGAAGAAGTCCT
Organism: Allium sativum; assembly: GCA_030737875.1. NCBI lineage: Eukaryota > Viridiplantae > Streptophyta > Magnoliopsida > Asparagales > Amaryllidaceae > Allium > Allium sativum. The sequence goes on from CM060926.1 coordinate 845,525,753, forward strand.
AAATGTGACAAGATATGTAATGAACGTCGATGAAGATCCCAAAACTTATTCTGAGCCTATGAGTTCTAGAGATTCTAATTTCTGGAAAGAAGCTATCAATGATGAAATGAATTCCATAATGTTAAACTAGGCTTAGGTTTTATCTGATTTACCTCCTAGTGCTAAACCTATAGGATGTAAATGGATATTCAAAATAAAGTTGAATGCAAATGGATCCATTGATAAGTTTAAAGCCAGATTAGTTGCTAAGGGACTTAAGCAAAGACAGGGAGTAGATTATTTTGTTACATATGCTCCAGTTGCTCGCATATCTTCCATACATTGTTTAATAACACTTACTTCAATTCATAATTTGGTCATACATCAAATGGATGTAAAGATAGATTTTCTAAATGGAGATTTAGAAGAAGAGATATATATGGAACAACCTGAAGGTTTCATAACCCCGGGCCAAGAAAAGAAAGTTTGTAAATTATTCAAATCTCTTTATGGCTTGAAGCAAGCTCCCATGCAATGGCATGAGAAGTTTGGCAAAGTTGCACTGTCATTTGGGTTCATTGTAAATGATGCAGATAAATGTATTTATAGCAAATCGGATAACAACAGTTATGTTATAAATGTTTATACGTTGATGACATGCTAGCATTTGGTTCCAATATATCATGTGAATGAAACTAAGAAGTTTATGTCTTCTAAATTTGATATTAAAAATCTTGGAAAGGCTGATGTAATCTTAGGAATTAAAATCATTAGGAAAGCGGGGGAATTTTTACTAACCCAATCTCAATACATTGAGAAGTTCCTAAAGAAGTATGGTCATTATGATGACAAACCAACACCAACTCCTTTAGATCCAAATATCAAATTAGAAAAGAACACTGGACGTACCATTTCTCAATTTGAGCATTCTAGTGTTATTGGGAGTCTTATGTATGTTATGCATTGCACTAGACCCGACATCGCACATGCTATAAGTGTTTTGTGTCGATTTACGAGTAACCCAGGTTTCGAACACTAGAAAGCGATTTCCAGAGTTTTAGCTTATTTGAAAGGAACCATTAACTATGGTTTATCTTATAAAGGATATCCTGCTGTAATAGTAGGATATAGTGATGCAACTTGGAACAATGTAGAATCCAAATCCGAGTCTACGACTGGATGGATATTTACATGGTTTCAAAATTTTAATTTTCATTACTTACGGCCTTAAATATGGAAATAAATATTGTTTTTATAATTTATTTCTATTTAATTTTCCATTTGTCATTAAACTTTTCTGCTGCAAAAAAAAGGTTATAACATTATCTAGAGATAAACAAAAATTGTACTTATAACCTTACTTAGGGTCAATCTATTTGAAATAATAACCAACATATTGTTTTCCTTTCTGTAGTTTACGCAACAAAATGACACCATATAATAGATAAAGCCTTCAGCATTTTCGGGCAGTGTAAGCCTAAATTGTACCATATAATAGATAAAGCATTCAACATTCTTCGACAGTGTAAGCTAGTGGACTAAACATGTGTAGTAGCATCTTTTTTTGGCAAGGGTGTATAGTAGCATCTTCATAGCACATGATGATAGCTTGTCTCGTAAACCCTTAATTTATTTTATTTGGCAGTAAAATAAATGGACTAAACATGTTGTGCGTGGTATCATTTAAGGATATGTTATGCTTGCTGCCGTTAGCACTTGGCTTATAAATCATTTCAAATTTGAAAGGAGCACTCAAATTATGGACATATCGCCATTTTCCTGTATCCACTTTCAACATTCAAACCCATGTCTACTACAACCACTTCACTTTCGTTATTTGTTGTTTTCCCCTTATTATTAAGATCACAAATCTAAACAAACCTTTATTTAGAAAAGAAAAGGATGTGAAATATATTGAAAAAAGCAGAAAAGTAACTCTGCGAAGGCATAGGAGTTTGAACCTCAGTCTCCTTTTTTGTAAAAGATGCAAAAAAGATCTCAAATTTGGTCTTTTGGTAACCTAATTACAATATTATTTACTAGCTTACTCTTTTCTGAGTTTGATTTTGAATTTATATTTTTTGTAGTTAATACGTTTAACCGATTGCAAAAGATTTGATGACCTTCAACCTTGAACTTTTCATTTTGAACTGTGAAGGAAATGGATATGTATGTATTTATATGGTGGCTATGATTCATAGATTATAGAACATAATTTTGTTGAACATTAGCAAAAGACTTGATTTTCTTTGTGACCATTTTAGATTACATTATCAGTTTCAGTATTAAGCATTATTAGTTGTGTAGTTTATTGCATTCCCTATTGAAAGCAAAAGTTGAAGGAACTGTTACCTCTGTTTCCTATTGTTATTGAATTTCCCTCCTCTATGGCCATTAAATACTTTTTTAAGCTAAATGTTTTTAAACAGTTTTCTATTTACGTTGCATTGTATGTATAATTGATGTTATTTGACGTAAAATTAGGACTAAGCCATATTTCCTTTTTTTGCTATCACATGTTCTAACCTATTATTACAACATTCCTTGCAGTCCCATTCATAGTCACAGATGAAATTATGACAACTGAAAAACATCCTAATTAAAAAGGAAAAGTGGGAGCTCTAATCGCATGAATTTTTTCAAATTGCACAAATGCAAGTAATTAATATTTAATTTTAAGATAATCTATAAAATTCCTAATCATATTATTCTTCATGCTCTTGGTACTGTATACCATTTACATTTTTAGTTCGGTCTACCTATACAACATGTATATATTTTCCATGTCAAGTCCTTTTTCAGATTTCCACCAAATTGGGAGCAGTCAACCAAAAGCCATATGAGCTGAAGGGAATATGATACGTGCTGAGAATGTATAGAAATACAAACAAATTTGTGTTAGGCATGTCCAAATTTGCCTTTCCATTTTTGTAGCCTTGAAGTCATGGTCAATACTTCATACTTTAGGGTGTCCTAAAAGAAGCACAACATTTATTTATATTCTTTAAAAGTATATGGTCCATTGTTCCAAAATGGTCAAAATTGCACTGGACAGTGGGATAGTATTTGTGGAATGTGAATGCGTGTTGGCGGAATGTGAACGCACGTTCAAAGACCGATTCGGAAGATTATTTTATGAATGTGAACGTCCATCGGACGTGCCTTATTACTCGGGTGTGTAGCTTTGCTTTCCTTAACCACTTTCTACAAATTTGAGGCTTGTTGGTGTGACATGGCTTGTATTTCAGATGCATTTCTTTGTGTTTTACAGATTGACATTCTTGCCATATTTAATGCAACCTAATTTTTACAGTGTACGCTCCATAAGTTCCATTAGTTTGCGTATGTGGCTTTGGCGTCAGCAATAAGATACTAAATATTTCTCTTATGTATGTTTAATTACATAAATGTCCAGTAAAATGAGTCAACGTTTTGTTAGCATTCTCTGTATTTGCTTGGTTGTCGAGCCACTTTGTTATTTACGTTGTTTACCTTGTGACTTGCAATATTATCCAGATTGTGATTATGTTGTGTATTGCAGAATGGAGTCAAAAGCTTTTAAATATGGATGGGCCCTTATACAATAACAATTTTTCATTTTTTTTCCTTTGTCATCTTACCTTATCTCATTTTGTTCAAAACTATGAGCCAGCTGTAGCATTTAGCTTGGCTAAGTACGGGGAAACACGCTTTACAGTACATTGCGTTAGTTCATAGTTCTAAATAATAGAAATAATATCATTATATGAATAATATCATTGAAACAATGAAAACGCCAATGTCTTTTATTTTGAAATTACACAAACAAACAATCCATTTTTTTGTCGTTGTGCGATTATACTAGAAATTATACAGTATCCACCTCTAAAGATGTCTGTTTACTGTCAATGTCCAAAATCAATTTATCTGAAGTTTGAGTGTATTGTGTTAAAAGTTTGGTTTTTGGGATGGTTCTGTGTATTCGTATAGGGAAGAGTAGCATTTCCCAGACTAGAATTAGTGAAAAAGAAACAAAGATAGAATTCACGGTTCATCTTTCAATCCCATCCGTTAAAATCTCCACTCTCCATATCCCGACCCTCCACGATTCTCTAGCTCCTTCGGTTTGCCGTATAAATCATGCAAACCCTAATTACGCAGTCAGCGCTATAAGTCCATATCTCAGTTCGTGAATATGAAGAGCAAACAATGGCGGCAAACCTGACTTTTCTTTGGCATGTAGATGGGTGGGGCTCCCCGCAGTCGCATGGTCATGGAGCTGTTCCAAGATGTTCGCCCACAATATACTGGTAAATATTTCTCTGGGCTTCGCAGAGGAGGGAACGGCATGAGCCGATCGGGAAAGCCCCTCCACTTCAAGAAATCCAGCTTTCATCTTGTGGTCTATGTGCCATGGAGGTGACTCTTCGGCCAGAAACGGTACCGGAAGTAAGTCGATCTTTATTAAAAAGAATACCGGACCTGCTATCTTGTCCATGGCCAGCGCTGGATCTGGAACCAAAGATTATCTATTTTTTTCTGTACCAAGAAGTCTGCTTGGCTGATGGCAAGCAAGCATGCCATTTTGAGATAGGTACTTCAATTATCTTTTATCCCTTTTTTAAAATTATGTTTCTTAAATTAATTATGCTGGTTGTTGGATGTTCTGAGCTAGTGACACTGGGAACGTTGGATTTCATAGTGGGCAGAACAAGAAACCAAAGATTATCTATTGTTGCTTGAATCTAAACAAAACTGTTGGGAAACAATGGCTGAGTCGCAGACCAGGTCGCTTTCTTGAAGACGATTCGGCGATCTGGTCGGTGGTGCAAAACCAGTTCGTACTTTCGCCGCCGCCTCTAGGATAAAACAGCCTCTCTGAAATTAATAACTGATCTGCTTTGCACAAACAGATCAGTGCAGATTTGCACTTTCGGATTTAACTGCTCGAAAATTTTAATGGCGGTGGAAGAGAAAAACAGTCTTTTTTTTATCTGTACTCATCTCGTCTAATCTGAAGATAATAATATATAGACGAGGATTAGGTTATTCGAAAATACTGGTCAGTGGAGGAAAATAGGATCTGCGAAATACTTGGTCAAAAGTTTACCATTTCAAATTAAATTCAGTTCAGAAATATTTTTCGTAATTAAAAAACGGTTCAAAAAAATCAAGTTTTTCTGGTCTAAAAATATAAGTGTCTACACCACATAGCCAAGGCCCAAAGCCCAAGCCCAAGCCCGAACCGAACCGAGCCGGGCCGAGCCGGGTCGGACGGTCGCGCGCGTGTGTGTGGTTGTCATGATGCATGGGCTCCCTCGTCACAACAAAGCATGTATTGGGAGCCCCAAGGCCCCATCAAAGCTTCTTAGAAACAAGTATAAATACTTGCTTCTTTCATATAATCCCATGATGTGGGACTATTCACATTTAGGAGCCATCATACACTTATTTCTATATTTTAAACAATTCACATAAATTTCCAACAATCCCCCACTTGAATTTTTTAAAATATTATCGAGCAGTTTCTGAAAACATAAGACTGTGCAGAAACAAAGGTGTCATCCGACTTGAACCTTTGCGTAGTGAATAAGATTCAGTTTTTACTAGAGTGACATGTAGTCTTGAACTCTATTCCTGACATCAAACCACACACAATCTTTTCCATAGTGCAATCAAATAAGCCCGTGCGTTTATGGCCATGCACGTCTATCCCAGTTTAGTGAATGCTCTAGAAGTTCTACCCAAAACTCCATAGGAAACGGCCACATTTCCACATTCACATAGGTGAGTCTATCAAGAGTACTCCTGAAGGTAGGTACTCCACTCCAAATAGAGTATAGATCTCATTAAGAGTTTCTATTAACTCATCCTCTAATCACTTCAGGAATACATGCTTCTTAATATACAAATTTAGCATGTTCATCTACTATCACTACACAACTTGTTTTTACCCATTGGACCTAGTTCTTGGGATCTCCAGTCATTTAGGTCGGGTTACCATTGTGCGTGATTCCACTATCTCAGGGCAGTAGTCCCATTCTTTTAGAATTATTAAGGACTTTCTTTCTGGTCAGTCCTTTTGTCAAAGGATCTGCCAAATTATCATCACCTCATTTGTGATGTTCTCTAACAATACTGTGTATACGACTATCATTTCTTACTGTTGTAATATCGGTTTTGTTTTCCTTTCAATAGTCGTCGAATTTTTCATCACTATGTATGTGATGTTCTTTTACAGTATTGTGCTTACGACGTCATTTTCTACCGTTGTTATAACGGTTCTATACTTTTTGTAATAGCCGCGGAACTATCACAATGGATTACACCACTGGTGTTTATTTTTCCATATAGGGATCTCAACTAGCAGATTTCTTTAGTTTTTCTTCTTCTTTACTAGCTGTGGCTAGTGCTATTATCTCAGTCACTATAGTATACTGAGTCAAGATATTCTGTTTCTTAGATTTCCAAGAAATAGTTTTTCCAGCGATGCTAAATATATAGCCACTGGTCGCAATAGAGTCATCAGATAAAGTATTCCAGTCTGCATCAAAATATCCTTAAGTACAACTGGAAACTTTTCATAATGTAATCCAAGGTTCATAGTTTGTTTACGGTATCTCATGACCTTTTCAATAGCATGTCAGTGCTCTATACTAGATCTACTAATAAACCTGCACAAATATCCCATGACATAGGCAATGTCGGGTCTAGTACAATCAATGCATATCAAAGATTGCCAATGATGCTCGCATAATCAGACTGTCTTACACCTTCATCAGTGTTCTTAAATAACTTTACACTGTGATCATATGGGGTATTTGCATATTTACAGTCTAAATAATTGTATTTCTTTAGTATCTTCTCAATGTAATAAGATTGATCCAAAGAAATTCGCTTTTCTGACCTAGTAATTTCAATACCAAGGATTACACTCGTCTCACCTAGATCTTTCATATCAAAATTGGCACTCAATAAGGATTTGACTTAATTTATGGCATGAATGTTTGACCCAAAGATGAATAGGTCATCAACATAATAGTGCAAATGTCATTCTCAGATTTGTAATAAATGCATTTGTCACTTTCATTAGCTTTAAATCCATGTGAAATGATTAAAGTTCTCAAATTTTTCATGCCATTGTTAAAGTTCTTGTTTTAAACCATATAATGATTTATCTAATTTGCATACTTTATGTCTTTAACCATGTACTACAAATCCTTCAGACTGGTCTATATAAATTTCTTCGTCTAATTCACTGTTTTAAAAAAAACCGTTTTAACATCCATTTGGTGTCTTAGTAAATTATAAATGCAAGGAAGTGAAATTAATACCCGAATGGATGTTATTCTTGTCACATGTGAGAAATTGTCGAAGAAATGTATATTTTCTTTTTATTTAAAACCTTTAGCTACTGATCGTGCTTTATATTTATTAACAGTGCCATCAGGTTTTAATTTTCCTTTAAATACTCATTTACAGCCTATAGATTTACAACCAGAGGGTAAATCTGTCAAATGCCAAGTCTTATTGGATTCTAGAGAATCCATCTCATCATTTATAGCCTCTCGCCAAAAATCGGCGTCCTAAATAAGATAAGGCCTCTTAGAGGTTTAAGTGATCCTCCTCTATAGTGAAAGCACAAAAATCTGAATCAATTCTTTTACGATTCTCGCTCTTTTACTTCTTCTAGGTTCAACTTCAGAACTTTTATTAAGTTCTGTTCTAATAGGCATACTTGATGTGCCCCCACTATTCCTTAATTTAAAAGGAAATTTCGTTTCATAAAAATATGGCATCATTTGATTCAGATTATATTATGTGTATTTAGATCATAAATCTTGTATGCTTTGCTATTAACAACATAGCTAATAAATACACATTTGTATGATTTACTTGCCAATTTTATTTTCTTAGGGTCTGGAATGCGAACATATGCTAAGCAACCCCAAGTTCTAAAGTATGACATATTGGATTTATTTTTCTTTTAAAATTTCATAATGCGAAATTTTATTCTTAGATATGGGGATTCAATTCAGAACATAACGTACAGTCTATAAAATATCCCCCCACTAATGTTATACAGCACCAAAATTTAATAAAATGACAATTATTAATTCGGTAAAGGTCATATTTTTTTTCAGCTTTACCATTCATTTCAGGTGAATAGGGCGCAGTTCTCTTATGTACAATATATCACATAAAAAATCCAGAATAGAATTTGATTCGTATTCTGTTCCTCTATCACTATGTAGTCTCTTAATTTTCTTATTTGCTTGATTTCAATTTTGAATGTTTTCAAACATATCAAATGCATCACATCTTTAAGAATCAATGTCTTTCCAATCATATGTTTTATTTTCATATTACTAGTCTCTTCAGCATAAGTGGTGCGAGGATCTTACAACACACTTTCTGATCGTCAGCAACCGTGTATATTGTGAATATATCACGATCATAGAAAACATGGAGAGAAACACCAATGTCTACCCACCAACCCTCTGATTCACCAACAAGGCGAATCTCAGTAATCATAGCCGTAAGAGGCTCCTCAGTCAGGTTATCCTGCGGTACAGTGCCTGGCCTGTTCCAAAACATTCGTGTCATATGATCTGGTTTTCTACAGTTGTATTCTAGAATAACTGTCCAGAATCATTCATTTGGGTTGATTGCTGCTGTCATTTATGGTTTCCTTGTGGATTCCATTCTGTTATTTACTGATCGGTTGTTGATGCTTACTATTTTTTTAAAAGATGTTCATATGTTAATAATTTATATTTTCTCATAGGAAAATATTCGTAAACTCAGAGACTAACATAAATTGTTCACATATATGCAACAAAGGTGTTCTATATTCTACCTTTTCACTTGTATGCATATAAACTATGTCAATTTATTTGATGCAAAAAAGCCATTCATCCAATTAATGTCAATTCTTAAGGACATTATCAAATAACCTACACATTCTATTAATGTCAAATTTTTAGTGACATTTCCCAATATTATATGTGTTCTATTAATGTCAATTTTAATGACATTTCTATATAATCATATGCATTTCACTAATGCCCAAATTTTAATGACATTTTCCAAATAAGATGCATATATGTGCCATGGATTTCCATAATAATTCATTTTAAATACACATATTCAACAAAATTATCATGGTGAAAAAGAATCATTTGAATTTGCACACAGAATGTAATTCATCCTTTGAGTGATCATTATTGCTTGTCATCATAATTGCAATATCAACAGCTAGTCATTTCTATTTCTTCTACCCTACATCAATAATCTCCAAATAGCTTAATTAGATTGGTGTGCAAACATATTTAAATGTAAAAACAAGCCTGCATAATTTATCCACATTCTTCATGACATGTAAGACTCTACACTGCATTAAACAGTAAGTCTTCATGACATCCTATTAAATAAATGTAGTGAACCTAGTGCTTTGATGTCATGAAGTTCTGAGCATAGCAGGTTATGAGTTTTACTAAAAGCATGGAGTTATTAGATGTCAAAGTTACCAAGATAAGCTAGGTTCAGAATATGCAATGACTTCGATGGGTAGAATAAAAATTAGGAGTAAATAAATAAATGACCTCAGTCTTTGCTTAGAACCGCCACACCACAATGTTGAGAGCAACCAGCGGAACTAGTATCGGCAGTCCGAGAAAAGATCATGTTCTTCTGAATTAGCTAAAACCAAAGCGAGCTTCGTCTCATCATAAGCCAGACCGGAACTACCTCTGAATCCGGCGAACTCTTTCCCATCTGAACAAGCATGTCTATTTCTTCAAAGGACCGAAGTGCGCTGGATTTGTTGGTCGGCAAATCTGAACGAGGGCAACCGAAGCCATTGTTTCACGAATCGTCTTCAAATTGTTGGGAAACAATGGCTGAGTCGCGGACCAAGTCGCTTTCTTGAAGACGATTCGGCGATCTGGTCGGTGATGCAAAACCAGTTCGTACTTTCGCCGCCGCCTCTAGGATAAAACAGCCTCTCGGAAATTAATAACTGATCTGCTTTGCACAAACAGATCAGTGCAGATTTGCATTTTTGGATTTAACTGCTCGAAAATTGTAATGGCGGTGGAAGAGAAAACAGTCCTTTTTTGAATCTGTACTCATCTCGTCTAATCTGAAGATAATAATATATAGACGAGGATTAGGTTATTCAAAAATACTGGGCAGTGGAGGAAAATAGGATCTGCGAAATACTTGGTCAAAAGTTTACCGTTTCAAATTAAATTCGGTTCAGAAATATTTTCCGTAATTAAAAAACGGTTCGAAAAAATCAAGTTTTTCTGGTCTAAAAATATAAGTGTCTACACCACATAGCCAAGGCCCAAAGCCCAAGCCCGAACTGAACCGAGCCGGGCCGGGCCGGGTCGGTCGGTCGCGCGCGCGTGTTTGGTGGTCATGATGCATGGGCTCCCTCCTCACAACAAAGCATGTATTGGGAGCCCCAAGGTCCCATCAAAGCTTCTTAGAAACAAAGTATAAATACTTGCTTCTTTCATATAATCCCATGATGTGGGACTATTCACATTTAGGATCCATCAAACACTTATTTCTATATTTTAAACAATTCACATATATTTCCAACAAAAACTGGGATCATACGTTATGAGTTGTGTTGCTTTATTTACATGTTTTATAATATGACCCCGAGTTAAACTTATGAGGCTAGTTAATTCTAATGAAAATTGATGGTGGAATGTTAGATGGTTTTATTTATTTTGCTGTTTGCTTTACAAACTTCATAATATGCTTTTGAATATTTTGGTCGTAACACCTTGAAACTTCATGCATAAAACGTTTTCGCATTCCTTACGTGAAGGAAGCCTAATTAGCTTTAGCTTGAATTTTAGTTAGGATTTGTAAATCTTATTCAGGTACCTAAAGCTCAACTAGACTTGACTGTCCCTTTACCAAGTAGAATTCCAGTACAAGATGGCTTGTTCGTTAAGTTCCTATCTTTGTCAGCAAGCTAAACTAGTCAGATCTTTCTAATCTGAGTTGATTTTTCTTTATTGTTTTTTTGGTTTAATCTAGATAAGTGGGTTTAAAAGCACAGAAGTATATAGCGGGTTTGTATTTTTCAATTCTGTTTTATTACACAAAACGCATAGTGGGTTAGTATTTTTAATTCTGATAACATGTTTAGGACTTACTCTTTATTTATTTCTAGCCAGTTCTGTTTCTTAGGGTAATTTTTTGACAACTTAGAAGAACATCTTTGGCAACAAAAACCACTCACAATATCTATTCTAATATTTTCAAAAAGTACATGTACATAATATCAGTTTATGATATAGTGTGTTTTTATTTTGGTATTTCCAAAATTATTTGCAAAATAGTACTTTGAAAATATAAATAATTGTGTATGGTATTGAAGTAGTTTTTTATGGCTCTCTGTGTGTGTAATATGATTTGTTTTTTGTTTTGTAAGATAATGTGTTTATTTGTTTAATTTTGAGGACTTTTCCATATTTTGCCCTTCAAATTGGACAAGCCTTTTGGTGCCCCTTGGTCTTTGTTGTTATAAACAATTTGAAAAAATTGATGGTGGATTCATGATTATTAGATTACTTAGGGCATGGCTGGTTTTATTAGGGGTGAAATCAATTCGGTACCGGGGCTTTGTATTCAAAACCATTACCGTACCGGCCTATATGGCAATAGAAAAATTATATCATTACCAACAAAAGAAATTGGTTACCAACAATTCAGTTTATGGTTTGTAGAAGTCGGTAATAAGTTTTTGTCGTTTACTAGTATAAGATATTTTTGTTTACAACATTTCACGTTAAAATATTAAATGTTAAAATTGATTTTTTTGTTATTAAATTATTATTTATCCATCTTATTTTACACAGTTAAACATGCAAGAAAACATCATGGATAAACTAAAATATCATATAAATTATATTTTTTTTAAAGATATTAGATAAAAATTGCGTTCAATCTTGTATTATAATAGTATTTTCCTAGTTATTTTATTAAATCATTACATATTAGAAGTTCAATGCTATGTAATAAGCATATACGATGAAATATTAATATATGCATATGTATTGTCTAATATATGTGGTAGGCATGGTAATTATCATTATTAATGCTCAATTACCATTACCGTACCGCATATCTTTATGTGGTTTGACATACCGTACCAATCAAATTGCTTGCCAAATATTCGGTACCACTTCTGTCAGTAATGGTTGGTAATTGTTGGTAAGTGGTAATATGATAAAATGTCCAGCCCTAGGTTTCATATTGACCCTTTGGAATGCACTTGGGTTGGGTGGGCCAGACTAGAAAATGATAAGTTTAGATGAAAACTTGTATGTTTCATTGTGCCAGTGTATGCGAAATCCTAGAGAGAATTTGAAGATAACAACTGATATTGGCTTCATGTATGATAACAATATGTGTAAATGTAATAACCCGAATTCCGGCAGAAAGAATTTTTTAAAATATATGTTTCATTCTGTCTGTTGGTTCGGGTTGTTACATCTGGTATCAGAGCCTAGGTTTAGGATTCCTGTACAGATAGTGAGTGAACGTATGTGTATTTTTTAAAATGTAAATATATTATATATATACCTAGATCCATAGAGAAACCCGCTATATAGAGAAAGCATAATATGGTAAAAGTTGGGATATCTGTTTTGTACACAAAAAGAACGAATATGGAAATCTGAGACCTTTAGGTAATTTGGGTGGGAAGTGTACAATATACTTTGTATGGAATAAAGGTGAATCTCATGTGTTAGTATTTCAGGTTAGTAGTTTTAATAGTGAAACCTTATAAATTGGAAATGGTTAAAAAGAGAAGAACGGATTAGTTAATATATATATATATATAGGTGAGAGAATTGACTTTGTGGGAGTGACTAGGAAAGCCTAGTTTAGATTGGAAACCAACTTTGAGTCTAACCCCATTGTTAATTTTTTAAAACTTGAAATTATAAAAGCTTTTGGAAGATGGTTTATGGTATTTTCATGTTATAATCTTAAAAGATATAGTTTATTATTATGAAAAGAACATATTAGAATAGTACATATTGAATTTTGATATAAAATGGGGTATATTTTGGAAACATTGATTTCTTATGAAAATTTTGCCTAAAATTAAATTCTCTTAGTAAAAGGTGCACATTATAGAGCATGTATAGCTCGCTAGTTTTCTTGTTATATTGCATGAAAGGATTAAAAAACAAAACTTAAAAAATATTGTATTTTGTTGAAAGCTAGAATTTTTAGTAAAGAAGGCTTTGAAATCTCTATTCTTTTGACAATCATTTTTGTCAATTGTTTTAAAAAAGAAAATTTTGTTGGGTGGACAAAATAAGTTGTAGAATTTGAGAATGAAGTAGATGTTTGCACCTTGTAGTAAGAAACTGAACCTAGCAAGAACAAGTCGTAAACCAGATTGAGAAATAGTTGTCCTTATCTACTCCAGTATTTGTGATTTGAAAAAAAAAATGATTTACATTTTTTTAAGATGGTATGTTTTTATGGTTTGGCAAAAGCAAGTTTTGATGAAGAAGATAAAGTTTTGATACTTTTAGCTTTTTGAAGAAAAATGAAATAAAATGGCCAAACCGTGTTTTGAAAAGTATGGAGTAGGTATGGATTAGTGCCTAGGGAAGACGGGAAAAGTTTTGAGGTTATGAAGTAGATAGCAAAAATTATCCTGGAATAATGACAAGTTCCCATAGAATGCGTAAGCATTTAGGAGCGTAGGGTGTTGCTTAAAAATTTCTGTTAGTACACATCAAAGACTAGTGACGACTACTAGATAGTGAAGGGCAAGTAAGTGTTTAGATCCTATTGGGGTAAAACCCGTTATTACATTTTTGCTGGGATCGTTTTGCTATTTCGTTCTTGTTGGGTAGCTAGGGAAACACCTAAACTTGTCATTGATCCCGTGGTTTGAACTTTTCTTAGGGGGACATAGTCCTGAGATTCTTGGCTCTTATTAGTAGGTGTGTAGAGTGTCTGTTTTCTCGTTTTAGTTAAAGGACTAAAGACTTATTTGAACTAAACTTAGATCCGAGAATTAAGTTAAATAACGTAGGAAAAGAGTAATGGCATAACTAAAAAGGAAACAACAAATTATGTAAAGTAACAAATATGACAGTTAAAGAAAAATGGAAAATTCTGAGAAAAGATGTATAAGAATAAATTTTTCCAAGATAAGTTGAAAAAGAAAATCTCAATAAACAAAGTTTTCTTATGTAGGCTATGCTTGGATAAGAAACGAGGGAATATTTATAAAATAGTTACATAAAATCCAAGTATGGACAGTTGTAACATAAGAAATCGAATTTAGAAATTAGGTTTCCTGAAATTCGAAAAATAAAGTTCGTTGGTAGGATTTTGGATGCAACAATTGGATGAACTGCTATCTTGCTATGCAAGAGTGTGGGAAAATTTGGATGAAAATGTATTTTGATTTTCAAAATATTGAATTCATGTAGAATTTCCAGTATAATTAGGATGCACGGATCATGTTTTTAAAGGATTTTTGAAAATTTTGCATACATATAGGAGGTACCGCTTACGCATACATGTATTATTATGTTGTATTACACTTTGCACAAGTGCACAATTGCACAATGTTTGCAAAAATTGGATGCACACATGATGGATGAATATTATGCGAGGGGTTATTTGAATTTTACCCTTATCAAATTTCGGGGACGAAATTTCCTAAGGGTGGGAGTAACACCCCCATTTTATAACAATTAAATATTTAATAGTGCATATGTATATATGCATAGCATAAATATATGAAACAGAATAAAATAATGATAATATATGATTGCATGTAATAAATACATGCATTGAAAAAAAAAAGAAATTGATTGTATGCAGTGTAATTATGTTGCATGCAATGACTTACAAATATTATGCAAAGAGAAATGAAAGAAAATGATGCGTGCAAATTGATAACGTTACATTCAATGGTTTAAATAAAAGATTACAACAAATATGAAAAGGAGGAATAAGAAAAGAACAATGATCACCGGTGTTCTAAGCCTTGTTAACAAAAGCCTAAGTAGTCCAGTTGATTAGAGCATATGGTTTTCGTGCGAGAGGTAGAGGGTTCGAATCCCACAGTTGTCGTATTTTTATTTTAAAAGGAACGACTAAAATAACACATGTTTAAAAGAGAAAATATGTATAAACGCATATATAAGGAAAAATATACATATAAGGAAGTATAGAAAAATATACGTATATGTAAATGAAAATGTATGCGTATATATGTGCAAATATATATGTATATATATACCCACACACACAAAGGAGAAATTCAAAATAAGGCTGAAATCAAAGAAATATGGTAAGAATTAAATAACAACATAAGACCGTTTGAATTTTGAAAATGAAATAAAAGTTATGCGTATATATATACGTGTAAAATGGGCATTTGAAGTTTTGTATACATATAAGAAGATTATATGTAAATATAATATTTAAAATAAATCAAAGAAATTATAACGGGATACTAATCAAACGTTTAAAATCAAAACGTAAAAACGGTAAACATCTATCCAAAAACCCTCGCGTGACCCAAGGGGTCGACTCTGGGGTCGACACACACAGGGGGGTTGACCCACCCCAGATCTGGCTAGATTCATCAATGAATCTGGACTGTTTTCTTAACCATGTTCGTTGCAGACTCATTGATGAACATGGTTAAAAAACAATACATATTCATTGATAAATCTAGCCAGATCTGGGGTGGGTCGACTTCAGGGTCGAACTCCTATGTGCGTGTCGACTCTAGGGTCAACCACCCTATGTGTGTGTCGACTCCAAGGTCGAACCCTTGGGTCCTGCGAGTGTTTTTGGGCAGATGTTAACCGTTTTGACATTTCTGATTTTAAACGTTTGATTAGTATCCCGTTATACTTTCTTTGATTTATTTTAAATGTTATATTTATATATAATCTTCTTATATGTGTACAAAACTTTAAATGCCCATTTTATACGTAAATATACGCCCAACTTTTATTTCGTTTTCAAAATTCAGACGGTGTTATACTGTTATTTAATTCTTACCATATTTCTTTGATTGCAGCCTTATTTTGAATTTCTCTTTTGTATATATATATATATAATTTTGCACATATATACGTATATATTTTCATATACATATATACATATATTTTTCTATACTTTCTTATATGCATGTTTTTTTTATATATGCGTTTATACATATTTTCTCTTTAGAACATGTGTTATTTTAGCCGTTCCTTTTAAAATAAAAATATGGCGCTGGTGGAGATTGAACTCTATACCTCTCGCATGAAAGCCACGTGCTCTAACCAACTGGACCTCTTAGTCTTTTGCTAACAAGACTTAGAACAATGGTGGTCATTGTTCTTTTCTTTTCTCATTTTCATATTTTTGTAATCTTTTATTTAAACCATTGCATGTAACCTTATTAATTTGCACGCGTATTTTTCTTTCATTTTTCTTTGTATGATATTTGTAAGTCATTATATGCAACATAATTACACTGCATTCAACCAATTTTTCTTTTTTTTCAATGCATGTATTAATTACATGCAATCGTATGTTATCATTATTTTATTCTGCTTTTATAAATTCAGGTCTATGCATATATATATAAATATATATATATATACACACACATATGCACTATTAAATATTTAATTATCATAAAATGCATGGTATACAGTATGCCTCTGTCTGTATTTAAGTAATAATTTGTGGTTCGAACATTTAATAATTTGAACATTCTTGTTTAATGTAGTATTAATTTATTGCATGGTACAAAAAGGGAAGAACACAACTTTTTTGACCATGCAATGTAAATACTACATCAAATGTGGATACTTAAATTATTAAATATTTGAAGCTCAATTTATTGGTGTGTTGATTTTGCCATAATTTATTAAAGAAGCATATTTAGTTTATGGTATGAGCTAGCTAATACTCAAATACACTAGAGATCGTTAATTAGAGCATTTAAATGTGCTTTGTGTTTTTTTTAACTATTCAAATGATGCATGTTTATATGTCTATGTGCGGAGTACTATTTTCCATTGGGCACAGTTGTAAACAGTTAGTATATATTTATGACTAAAGCATTCTAGAATGTATATTGGTTCCATTTAAAGGGTTTCAATTATTGTACATCTGTAACATTATATACATATGGGAAGAAATTAATTGATGTAGGCATGAAAAAAAACTGGAATATAAATTATTTGTTAGTAATTAATGCTCATTTAGTGTACAATCTAATACCTTCTAGGGAATTATGATCAGACAGTTAACCGAACTGGTTTAATCTTTCTATTTCATCGATGGAGGAGTATATTCTTGTTTTACAAAGATAAGAGAGAATAAGCCTTAGTTGTGTGATCAGGTGAATAAGTCAGATGGAAAATTACAAATGAATGCACGGTTGGATTTATTTTTACAATAGTTAAGAGGGTTTATAGAAACTCTTTAGAATTCGGTATAAATTCAAGTGCTTTATTGTTTTTTCTAATTGAACAAAGTTTTATTGACTTTTGACTAGGGCGGCTTTGGTAACTAAAACTATCTGTGGATATCTTATTTATAGCTTAGCATTTGACCAATATTTATGGCGATGGTAGGTTCGATTCCATTTGTCGTTTGTCGCCTGTAATACTACCTCGAACAGTGGATGATTGAGGGTTAGTATAACGGGAGCATATTTATTCACTTTAAAAATGAAGGATTCAAACATGATCGGAAGGATGATGTTGGATTATCAATTCGGTGTTTTGAACCATGCATGTGTACTTAATGGGCAATCAAGGATGATATTATTAAATAAGCGTCTAGCACCTAGCTAAACGGTTTTAGGTTTTAAACGTTTGTTAATAGATGTTCAACTGGACGTTTGTTAAATATATAAGCTCTTAGAGTACACTCGGTTAATAGATGTTTTAGCATTCTACGTCTGTTAAATAGGCATCGTTTGTTAGGAGATTCCTTGGATTTGAATGGATGAATATTCTGAGCTTGAATATCTAGTTGTTGTAGGAGATGTTAGTGACCAGGGAGCCAATGAAGCACAATATAATATTTAAGATTTTGATTGTTTGACTTTTTAGTTTTATTTTTCATGTATACACAAATGTTCATGACATAGTGTTGAGATGCTCACGGTTGAAAAAGATAGTGGATTGGTTTGGTTAGAAAGAGTTAAATAAAACAAACCTCGATCAATTTATAACGACACATCGATTATCTATTTGTTTTTGTATCTCACTTTTTTTAATTTAATCTGTTAATTTATTAATTTTGTAGATTTAAACGTATAGAATTAATTTGCTAATTTTGTTCATAGAAGTACAAATAACTTTAATTCGAGAACTGGTATCGTCTATTGTGTTGTATTTTTGTGGATGTATATAATGGCATTAGCGTGTATTGGAGCATAATGAGTGTATAGGGTCAGTGTGTGAATCTGTAACTCCCTGAATTTTTAATAATCAATAATTAATAGAAAAGAAAAAATATTAATTAAAATTATTTAGAATTGTTCCAAAAGGATTTCACCGTTGCGTCCGCTACGAAATTTTGTTTCAGATAAACTTTAGTTTACATTAAACGAACAAAAAATGAATAAGTTATGATCAGTTTAAGTTTGAAATTTAAAACAGAAATTTAATTAATAGAACTTAAACAACGGTGAAATGGGCGACCCAGCCCTTATCTTGGTCGATCCTTGTGTCGACCCAAAGGTCGACATGTGTCGAGCCACATAAGAGGTGGGTCGACCCAAAGGTCGACACGTGTCAACCCACATAAGAGGTGGGTCGACCTATATACGTGCCAAGCGCGATTTTTGCCTGGCACGATGCCGAGCCTGGTGCTGAACGCTTCTGGAGTCTTCTTTACTGATGTTTTGCTGATGTGTCTTCAAAAGCTAATCTTTAAAAACTAAAATTCAATGAACTTTGGCGCTTTAACTCTATTATAAATAGCCTCTAAAACCTAACATAATCCTCACTACTCCATTTCTCTACCTTTCTCAAATAACACTATTCTCAAATATCACGCCTGACACATATATGGTCGACCCATCTATTATGTAGGTCGACACAGGGATCGACCCAGATATAGGTTGGGTCCTCCATTTCACCATTGATTAAGTTCTGATTATTTATTAAATTTCTATTTTAAATTTCAAACTTTAACAGATCATAACTTATTTATTTTTCGTTTTTTTAATGCGAACTAAAAGTTTATCTAAATCAGAATTTCGTAACGGACGCAACTGTGAAATACTTTTTGCTTAATTTTAACTAATTTTAATATTATTTGTTTTATTACTCTTTTCTATTTAATTATTGTTTATTAAAAATTCGGGGAGTTACATTCTCCTGTCCTTAAAAAAATTCATTCTCGAAATCTCCAAGGTTAGAAGAATGTTATGAATATTATCAACAATTATCTACACCATCTACTCAACCATCAACCACCGGTATACATTGTCCTTAGAATTTCTAATGCTTGGTATGAAGATATGCAAAGGTGTTGTGTATATGTTCCTATGCTAATGCGAAAATCAGGCGGTTTACAGATTCAATTGACCTCCTTAATACAATTCATGTCTGTGTCATGCAACCAATATGTATGCAATAGAAACTTGGTGATACATATAAAATCCTATATGTGTTCACAACCATTTACCAAAATGCAACATCCAAGTGATGATTCAATCATTTTTCATCCATATTTATAACAAATTAAGATGTACACACATCCATATACAATATGCAAGTGTTATAGTTTAGCTGATCCCTAATCTAGTGCCTAGTGTGTGTATATGCATCCACTCGCAAACACTTACATCCACTTGAATCCATTCAATCGTAGCATGTTTCAAACACATGCTTTAACATATCATATCATCTGTAAGCTCAAATCCTAAGATCTACCCTTCTCAAGATATCTTAGAAGGAAGTCCCTAACTAAAGGAAGAAGACACTGATAGCATATAAAAGAGGAAATACCACCCAAAAGAACACGGTTAAGAAACTTGGATTCTTCCTATGAGATAAAGGATTTTATAGCCGAGTCTGATAGCATCACCCTGCGTTATGTCTTAAATCGTATTCGTTCCAAGTGTTTTAGTTCCTTTTAAAAGCACTGAGTCCTTTTTTACCAATCCCTCGGTATAGTTCTTCCATCTCATTCTTCTTGTTACTTTAGGAAGAAATATCTCAGGTGAACTAATCCAAAGGCCTACCTTAAACTTACAAGTGAAGTCACACTTCTTTTTTCGACCTTCCAATTTCTTGTCTTTACCATGCTCATCTTGTGTCCCTTAGTTTGTTCCACTTATATTGTCCAACCCCATAAGGGCTTATCTAACGCCTCAATTTCTATATATTTTTCCAAAACCTTATTTGAAAAACCTTAGTTGTGTAAAATTTTCAGCTATAATTTTTTTTGTGATATATATATATATATATGAGGAGCAATCGGGGCACCCCTGTTTGTGAGCACCCCTTTAGCACCCCTGCCGGTCCGTGAGCTGCGGCGATCCAAATCGACCGAGAATTTGTAGATGTTCAATCCACATATATTTAAGGACCTATCCAAAATTTGAGCTCGTTCCGACATCTATAGCATATTCAAAATCTTAGCTCAATTATTCACCGTTCAGATATTTATTCAAACCGTTAAATTTAAACACCAAATATATTATTGTACGAATGTCGGAACAAGCTCAAATTTTGGATAGGTTCTTAAATATATGTGGATTGAATATTTACAAATTCTCGTTCGATTTGGATCGCCGTAGCTCACGGATCAGCAGCGGTGCTAAAGGGGCGCTCACAAACAGGGGTGCCCCCGATCGCTCCCCTCTTTCTATATATATACATATATATGTGTATATATATGTATATATATATATATGTGTGTATATATATAGTCGCTTTTATGAAATTCCCAAAATACAATTTTCATATCAAAATATTATTGTCTTTCAAAATTCCCATTTCTAGAATTTTATACATATTGGGTTTCGACTCAAAGTGGTTCTATAAGTTTTCTTAAAACATCTCTTTGTTACACTTGTGTCTTGGAACACAATTATCCGTTTGAAATCTCTATATTCGCTCATCCATTAACCCGACTTGTTAATTTCCTCAATTCTATATAATGATTTAGTTGGAACTCCTGAGATCCACCTCTTTTGTCCAAATGACAAAATCCTGATAAGCATCAAATCTCAATAATATATTTTAACGAATGGCAGACTCCTATCCAATCATAGAACACAATCTTGGGTTAAATCTCTTGGGCCCACAAAATATTCCCATTGATATTACATGAACTCTTAAATTTCTAAAAAGCCAAAAATTGTTAACTACATGTTCGCTATATTTTTTTCTTGTCTTAAAGCCTCAATTCCTAGTAAGGTAACAAGTAACCAACAACCTATGTTTACTGAAAATTCAGGCTTCTCTCATAGTAGGTAGCGGTTTCTTTCTCACAACACACTAATGGTAGTTAACCCGAGATAACTACCCTTCTTGGATTTCTTACCAATGTTGCTTTAATAGAATTGGTACTAAAGCACTAATTCGAATAAGGCTTTCCCATTCGTCTTAGACCAACACGTCACCAACACAGACTTTACCAATCGCCTTACTACACAAGTCAATAACTAGGCTTAGTTACAAGAAAGTTAAAAAGGTACGATAACTAGTTCAAAAATCCATTGGACGTTCTGCAAACACCCTTAGTTCCTATGATTCTTTTACCACTATTCAGAACTTTGTTGAAAATCCCATGCAAAGAAATCTAACCATAGGGAAAATCTGGCTCTCCATCGTTCCAAAAAGGCCTTCCACATAAGTTAATAGAAATGTTCCTTTCAACACAATTCACTTTTGATTGTTGCTAAACCAAGTGAACTATCCGTCTTTGAAATAAAGACGAATGAAACTTCTAATCCAAAAATAATTACACTCAATTTCAAAAAGTTTCCTATTTTGTTTTTTCCCAATACAACTGAGGTCTAACTACTTTCTTTCCAATATCAGAGATGGCTCATTATACAGATAGCTTGTCTAAACATCAAACCATTCCATCAGCAACATGATTCCCTATCTAGAAAAAATTCTAGTCATAACCATGAAACTTAATTCTCACTTACACCCGCTAAAGCCATGTGTTTTATCCAAAACGCTACAAGTTTAGCGTTGTCTCAAATATAGATTCGAAAATCAATCTCACTTCTAGAGGTACTCTTACAACTACTTATCATATTAGGAATATGTAGCACAAAGAGGATTGAATCAATACTGCCTAGAGATGTACTAAGGAAAAACCGTAATATAAACATGACTGACCCTTCAGGTCGCAAGAAGTCTCAGAAATTAGTCTATCGTATAATCTAGCCTAACCATTTTCTTCTTGTAGTCAAAATAGCCTCTAATTGGCTAACTAATCCATCCTCCAAATTGTTCCTACTTCAAAACCTTATAATATAAGCACCTCAGTCGAACTATACTACTAGTGCAAAAATCTAGGATAACCAATTTATGGTTCATCTATCTAGGCTCCAAACTAACCCATGCCAGGAAATGCACCAAACATATCCTAAATCAATATTTCTAGCTACAACCCAGACTCACCATAGATAATCAAGCCGCTTTCTCTACTGGATTCAGGAACTACTACTTGGCCTAAGTGCAAAATAGTCAACTGGTGTTATCATCACACCCATAGGGATTTACTATATCTGCAAAGGATAGTTTCGGTAGGTGTACAATATACATGCTTCACATGACTCAAATCATCGAGGCTATGGCCCCATGAAGCCACCCCAATAAATATACATCAAAGAAAAAGGGATAAAATATTCTTAAATCGAGTAAGAAAACTAGAAAGAACTAAAGACAGATAACATTCTATCTTTCGCCAACCCTTGCCTTCTACCCTTCCTTGATCACTAAACTAATAAGGTTGTTCCATCCATGATTAACCCTTTTTAATATTTGTTATGGAGCTAAACGGGTTTGTCCACTAATCGAATTTGAACCTATAAAGAAAAACATTGATAGGTCGCCTTATAACTCAATTAAAAAGATAAAGATTTAGAATTCGAGAGAGTCAAACTATTGTAACTAACTTGAGGGGATATTACTATTTTCAAAAGTAACTTTTGGTTTCTGAAAAGTGTGTTTTCTTTTGAAAATACTTTCTTCTAAAACAAAACTTTAGTGATCTCAATGTAGTCAATAGGGAATAGCGCAAAATAGTGGAAGGCTTGTGCTATGCGCTATAGCGCATGCTATTTGGTCCACTTTTTTTTTTGCATTTTTTAATAACTAATCAAGTATATTATATCTACTTGTAATTTAATTCTATATTTTTGCATATTTCATGCCATATCCAAACCCTTCAACACTCCAAGCACAAAAACTATCATACTTTATGCATGTACTAAATATTTGTTGATGTAAAATGCAATTATATTAAATAAAATTTAATAATTTTATATTATACATTGAAAATAATTGATGGCACATAATATATTTGTCTTATAGAATTTATATGTATGAATTATGATAAAATTTATTCTTGTTTTGTGACTAATGATGATAAAATTATACAAACAAAATGCATAAAAAATACAATTTTGCATAAACTGTAAAATATTTTCTAATGACAAGAATTAAGTAAGAATATAAACAACAAAAAGCAACGAAGTAAATAAAAAAAGTCAAAAACTATAATTATAAGTAAGTTATTTGTGTTTAGAGATCTCACTTAGAAGAGAAGGAAATATTTTTATACTTTAAGGGTAGAAAAAAATTGTTGTCCAACATACTAGACATACTGGAATTGCTTTTAGATATTACGTGCATCTTTTTTCTGATGATGCTCAAACAAACAAAGGAGTCTCTATTGTTTCTAGATATTGGATTTAATAGCCTACCAAAGTACATAGATATAGAATGATGTATCTAGACAACGGTCCAACCAAGTCAAGTTCTCAGTAAAAAAAAATGTGAAAAGTGTTGATAAAACTTAATTGAACACTAGCTAAAGAAATAACCATAGAAGAAAAATGCATGCTTGTAGAATTAGAAAACATTGTATATATAGTTGTATCTCAATGGGTCTGAGATTTAATTACTATACAAAATTAAAAAATCAAATAGAGCACTATTCTGCGCTACGCGCTATTTTGCGCTTCGATAAAATAGCACGCTATAGGGAACCCTTGCGCTATTTTAGGTTGCATAGCGCAGAGCTTGCGCTATGCGCTATTTGGCGCTATAGCGCACGCTTTGATAACACAGAGTGATCTTGGTAACCTGATGCTCTGATATCAAATGTAACACCTCATATTTCTTAAATCACTCATATGAGGATTTCATTATGAAAATGTGGAGCATTATAGGTATAAAGACAAAAAATCATAGACTAAGATTTCAAAAGACATAAAATAATAAAATTACAACAAAAGAAGACAATTTCTTTTTAAATACAAAACCATATTTACTTCAATTAACCAAATAGTTGTCTTAAAATCTCTGTCAAAACAACATTAGAGTACAAAATAATAACATCCCCCAAATAGTCAAAAAGATACAATGTAACACCCCACGTCCATTAATGTAACTCACAAAGGAAATGCATTAACTTTCATGGAGCATTATAAGTGTATAGAACAGAATATTACAAGATAGATATATAAAATGGTACTTCAAATTTCAAAATAACTTCATTGCAACGAAAACTGAGTACAGTTTGGTTACAACGTCAAAACTAAATAATAAAGCCAAGTACATGAATATCCCTCTTGGACAATTTATTTTCAAAATAAATAAAAACAAAAGCATAATCCCACTCCAACTAGCCATAATGAAAAGAGATAAAGCTGAACATTACTTCAACGCTTCCAAGCACTTCAAGAAGAAAGAAAGCTGAGTCAAGCTCCACTAATCCCACCTTGAACACCTGTGGGGGGAGGGGGAGAAAGAAAAGAGGCGAAACAAAACGGGTCAGACATAAAGTCTGGCGAGTCCCGTAACTTTAACATATAATCAGTAAAGTAACAAGATAAGAACATAAACCGAATATAAGAAATGACTGAAACATGAATATATATGACAAGGTAACAAGATGGATAAGATAAGCAAGATATAACGTTGATTGCGCTTCTAATAAAATAGATCTAATAAGCATATGATCTTGGCATAATAAAATAGATCTAATTAAGCATATTAACTATCATCATAAAATAGATCTAATTAAACATATGAACTTGCATCATAAAATAGATCTAATTAAAAATATGAACTGGCATCATAAAATAGATATAATTAAACATATGAACTGACATCGTAAAATAGATCTAATTAAACATATGAACTAGCATAATAAAATAGATCTAATTAAACAGATGATTCATCTCACAGTCATGTTCATAAATTCCAATCCACAAACTTATCACAATTATTTTTAATTAATTATTTGTGAAAGCAACATGGACTCATAGTGGAAGAAGAGAAAGTAGATCCGAATTATGTATTCTGAATTTGATTAGCTAAACCGTTGTTGTAGAATTCTATTATTATCTTCCAATATAAATTACTCCTATTTAAATTTGCTTTAGTGTAGAAGAAAGACTAGCTTAGGTTGCGGCAGCATGGAGGCGCCATGAATTAGTAGAATGAAATTAGGTTTAGGTCTAGGTGTGTTTATATAGGTGTAGTGAGTGAATTAGGGCCTTTAGATCTGACTAGGACTCATCTAAACCATTCAGATTAAAAGATACATCACTCAGCCAACCAGAAGAGACCACGTCAGCCCTAAAACTCAAAAATCGTCATTAACTAATAAAAATGCGCCATGTGTGCAACATGATGTGCAGCAGCAGGGGTGTTGACATCCACATGTCATATATATATATATATATTTATATATATATGTATTTTTCTTTTTAACTATCTTTCCAATCAACCCTTTTCACACTAAACTGCTTTTTTTAGTTGAACTGCGTTCACACTAAGTCACTTTTTAGCCATTCCTCTAAAACAAAAATATGGCACTGACAGGGATTGAACACATAACCTCTTGTATACAAGTCACGTGTTCTAACCAAATGAGCCACTAAGTTTTTTATTCATAAACCTTAGAACAATGCTAAACATTATTCTTTTCCCATTCCTCTTTTTCATGTTTTGTTGCAATATTTAATTTAAAAATATCTTTTTCATCCTAAATCGGTTTTCGCAAACCATAGGTCTAAATTGGCCAGAAAATCGCCACGAACGCATTGACGCTAATTTCGTGACCAAATTCCTGAAGCTTCTCAAATTTTCCTTTTTATTTCTATTTAATTGTTCGCATGCATTTCTTTGCATTTCATATATTTCATTTAATTTCTTTTATTTATCTTTTTCCTTCATTTCACTGCATGAACTTATTACATGCAATTTTATTGTCATTGTTTAATTTTTCTCTTAAATCTATCTATGTATATAATATATATACATATTTCTACATTATATCCCTTTCGAACCGTACGCGCATCTTTGGATGCATACGATTCAAAAAAATTGCGAAAAAGAATCAATGTGTTGATTCCTATCCTATTTCTCTTTTTTTTAAGAGATTCCTGCTTTTTAATGAAGTCGTTTTTTCTTCCATTAAAAAAGAAAGAGTTTTTATCCTTTCCCTAAAACAACGGAAATATGTATATATATATATATCATATACATAGATGTATTTAAGAGAAAAATTAAATATTTACAATAAAATTGCACGTAATAAGTTCATGCAGTGAAATAAAGGAAAAAGATTAATAAAAGAAATTAAATGCAATACATGAAATGCGAAGAAATGCATGCGGATAATTAAATAGAAATAAAAAGGAAAATTTGAGAAGCTTCAGGAATTTGGTCACGAAATTAGCTTCATTGCGTTCGTGGCGATTTTCTAGTCAATTTAGACCTATGGTTTGCAGAAAACCGATTTAGGATGAAAAAGATATCTTTAAATTAAATATTGCAACAAAACATGAAAAAGAGAAATGAGAAAAGAATAATGTTTAGCATTGTTCTAAGGTTTATAAACAAAAGACTTAGTGGCTCATTTGGTTGGAGCACGTAACATGTACACAAGAGTTTCTGAGTTCAATCCCCGCCAGCGCCATATTTTTGTTTTAGGGGAATAGCTAAAAAGTGGCTTAGTGTGAACGCAGTTCAACTAAAAAAAGCGGTTTAGTGTGAAAATGGTTAATTGGAAAGATAGTTAGAAATATATATATATATGTGTGTGTGTGTGTGTGTGTGTGACATGTGGGTGTCAACACCCCTGCTGCTGCGCATCATGTTGCACACATGACGCATTTTTATTGGTTAATGACGATTTTTGAGTTTTATGGCTGACATGGCCTCTTCTGATTGGCTGATTGATGTGTCTTTTAATCTAAATGGTTTAGATGAATCCTAGTCAGATCTAAAGGCCCTAATTCACTCACTACACCTATATAAACACATCTAGACCTAAACCTAATTTCATTCTACTAATTCATGGTGCCTCCATGCTGCCGCAACCTAAGCTAATCTTTCTTCTACACTAAAGCTAATCTAAATAGGAGTAATTATTCATATTGGAAGAATAGAATTCTACAACAACGGTTTAGCTAATCAAATTCAGAATACAGAATTCAGATCTACTTTCTCTTCTTCCACTGTGAGTCCACGTTGCTTTCACAAATAATTAATTAAAAGTAATTGTGATAAGTTTGTGCATTGGATTTTATGAACATGACTGTGAGATGAGTCATATGTTTAATTAGATCTATTTTATGATGCTAGTTCATATGTTTAATTAGATCTATTTTATGATGCCAGTTCATTGTTTAATTCGATATATTTTATGATGCTAGTTCATATGTTTAATTAGATCTATTTTATGATGCAAGTTCATATGTTTAATTAGATCTATTTTATGATGCTAATTCATATGCTTAATTATATCTATTTTATTATGCAAAGATCATATGTTTATTAGATCTATTTTATTATGTCAGTTCATATGCTTATTAAATCTATACCAGTTCATATGCTTATTAGATATAATTTTATGAGATCTATTTTATTATGTTAGTTCATATGCTTATAAGATATATGCTAGTTCATATGCTTATTAGATCTATTTTATTGTGTTTATGCCAGTTTTGGTGCTTTAATTCTCTTCTTCTTTGTTTTTTTATGAGATTAGGCTAACTGCGAGCCTAACATATTATTATACGTACGAATGACGTGGGAACGTTATGGGAAAGTTTGGGAAAACATTGAATTATATGCAATTGAGCATAAATTGATTTGTAATCATGTAATTGACTTGGGGCATAAATTTGGCATAATTTATATGCATGGAATTATGGGCATATATTTGGATTAAAATGATTAACATAACTTAGATTGGAAATTGTGAGTAATTAATATATATTAATCCAGGATTTGAAATTTGGGACATAAATTAAGAGAGTAATAATGAACGCCTAAGATACCAGGTTAGACTCGGATTGTGGTATAAGACTGGCCGGAACCGCCCGACATATCTAGCCACCGCAAACCGTAGTCTAATGTGAGAGGTCGAAGGCAGAAACTAGACACGTAATAATGCAAAGGCACGAGGTTAGATTCGGATTGCGGTGTAAGCCTGGACGGACCCTCCCGGCAAATCCAGCAACCGCAAAACGATAATCTAATGTGGGAGGTCTTGCAAGATTACGGTTTTGATGAATTAATGAACACTTAACCAAGATAAAACATGTAGTAAGACATGGGGGTTAAGTGGGTGACATGGATAACATGTGAAATATAACTAGAGGCACTTAACAAAAGTAAAACATATAAGAAGACATGGGAATAAGAAGGGGTTAAGTGGGAATTCCTAGTGGGGACTAAGCTTAGGAGGGAAGCTTGTGTCAAATGTGTGGAACATTTTCAACCAGTAACCCATTCTGTATCTATATGAGCTTGAACTAGGTCGAGGACGGAACACGCTTACTGGGATTGATTGTAAGAGGTCAAACGAGGTAGCGGTGGCAATGCAAGTCCAACGGAGTCACGTGCATGCTTGGGTCCGGGCTAGTAGGTGAGATGTTGTTGTATCGTGTAGATATGAGCCGTGTATTTAGTAGTATCGGGTTGCCACTTTAGGGAGTGATACACCCTATTGTGGGACCAGCACGGTATCTATGAGTTAGGGAGCCGATCGAATGGGGAGGGTAGTGGGTACAACTAGTGGAGATAGGAGCAGGCGGCACCTATGACAACAGCTAGGAGTACACGAACCTACCATTATCATTATCATTATGATTAGTAAGAGGGATTAGTATTGGTGCGGTGTAGGAATTATTTTATAGTGATTGGAAGCGCAATCTACGTTATATCTTGCTTGTCTTGTCCATCTTTTTACCTTGTCATATCTATTCATGTTACAGTCATTTCTTATATCCAGTTTATGTTCTTATCCTGTTACTTTACTGATTATATGTTAAAGTCACTGGACTCGCCAGACTTTATGTCTGACCCGTTTTGTCTCGCCTCTTTTCTTTTCTCCCCCCCCCTAGGTGCTCAGGGTTGGATTAGTGGAGTTTGACTCAGCTTTCTTTCTTCTTGAAGTGCTTGGAAGTATTGAAGTAATGTTCATCTTTATCTCTTTTCATTATGGCTAGTTGGAGCAGGATTATGCTTTTGTTTTTATGTACTTTGAAAATAAATTGTCCAAGATGGATATTCATGTACGGCTTTATTATTTGGTTTTGATGTTGTAACCAAACTATACTCAGTTTTCGCTGCAATGAAGTTATTTTGAAATTTGAAGTACCATTTTATATACTTATCTTGTAATATTCTGTTCTATACACTTATAATGCTCCATGAAAGTTAATGCATTCCCTTTGTGAGTGACATTAATGAACGTGGGTTGTTACACATGGTATCAGGGTTGAAAGTTACCTGAACAGATTAAAGATTTTGAAAAAGCATTTTTACACTACACCATAAATGCTATTTCGCAACGGCTTTAGGCCGTTGCAAATTGGTTTTGCAACGGCTTTGGGCCGTTGCAAATTGATTTCGCAACGGGTTTGGGCCGTTGCGAAACAAGGAGTAGCAAATAATTAGCAATGGCCCAAAGCCGTTGCTAAATCTCTATTCTGCAACGGGCATGATCCGTTGCAAATTTAGAGTTTGCAACGGACGTTGCCCATTGCAGAATAGGGTTTAGCAACGGCTTTGAGCCGTTGCTAATTTGTATACTTTCATAAAAAAAATAACTGGTTTTTCCCCTTCTTCTACACGTCATACTCTGTAACTTTGTAGATTTCACATAATACCACAAAAGAAAGATGAATAAACTGAATATTTTCAATAGATTCAACGTAAAAATCAAATTTCACAACAAACTTTTAAAGCTCAACAACATATACCAGTACATACTTTTATGTTCTAACAGTTTACAGCAGCAAATATAATATTACTGTGCATTACAAAGTTTTATAACAGTAGTCAAAATAATATTACAGTATTACAATACATTTCAACTTCACCAAATAATAATACAATTGCTTGAATACCACACCCTATTTAAATTTTTTGTTTCTCTCCAAGCTTTAAACTAAGGAGCATTCACCCGAGAGCATTCGGACCCTAAATACAGATTCACGATTAGTGAGTAATCATATGTTGATTTCACGGAAAATTTCCATTCATATCTTGTGTTACACAAGCACATCTATTAAACTTCTCATTAATTATAGAGTCTAAGAATGAATGCACAGCAGCGAATATATGTATATATTAAAATAGAAATGATGATAGTCACGGTCTTTTACTCCCTAAATGGGTTGCAGATTAATAAACCCAAATCAGCAATACTCATACACTTAGAACAAAGCTGATGTTGCTACACATATTAGCGATTTACTCAATTATGAAGGCAATCTCCTAGTTCTTAAGAAGTTTCCTTGATTAAAGACCTTGCAAATTACCATATATTAGGCATAATCTAGCCCAGAATTACAAATGCACTTTCTGTTATGATTAGTAGGGAGATAGTGGTCTTATTCTTGAACAGTTGAACATACATTGAACTATAATAAAAAACATTGTGAAGAAAAGGGGAAAACAAACACTGAAATATACCTGAAACTGAATACCATATTTAAGGTATGTGCTTCCTAACCGCATTCTTTCTTGCATTTGTCACTTTCATTAACTTTAAAATCATTTGAAATGATTAAGTTATCAAATTTTTCATGCCATTGTTAAGGTGCTTGTTTTAAACCATATAATGATTTATCTAATTTGCATACTTTATGTTCTTGACCATGTACTACAAATCCTTCAGGCTGGTCCATATAAATTTCTTCGTCTAATTCACCGTTCAAAAAAGCGGTTTTAACATCCATTTGGTGTATTAGTAAATTATGAATGGAAGCAAGTGAGATTAATACTCGAATGGATGTTATTCTAGTTACAGGTGAAAAAGTATTGAAGAAATCTATATATTTTTTTTGTCTAAAACCTTTAGCTACTAGTCGTGCTTAGTATTTATCTATAGTACCATCAGGTTTTAGTTCCTTTTTAAGTACCC
Source organism: Allium sativum (assembly GCA_030737875.1). NCBI lineage: Eukaryota > Viridiplantae > Streptophyta > Magnoliopsida > Asparagales > Amaryllidaceae > Allium > Allium sativum. The sequence goes on from CM060926.1 coordinate 845,557,388, forward strand.
ATTTACAGCCTATAGATTTACAACCAGGGAGTAAATCGGCCAAATGCCAAGTCTTATTGGATTCAAGAGAATCCATCTCATCATTTATAGCCTCTCGCCATAAATCGACATCTAATGAAGATAAGGCCTCTTGGAGGTTTAAGGGATCCTCCTCTATAGTAAAAGCGCTAAAATCCGAACCAAAATCTTTTACGGTTCTTGCTCTTTTACTTCTTCTAGGTTCAGCTTTAGAACTTTTATTAAGTTATGTTCTAATAGGCGTACTTAATATGCCCCCACTATTCCTTAATTTTAAAGGAAATTTAGTTTCATAAAAAACGACATCATTTGATTCAATTATGTTATGTGCATTTATATCATAAAATCGATATGCTTTGTTATTAATAGCATAGCCTACAAATACACATTCATATGCTCTACTTGCCAATTTTATTCTCTTAGGGTCTGGAATGCGAACATATGCTAGACAACCCCAAGTTCTAAAGTATGAGACATTGGGTTTATGATTCTTTAAAATTTCGTAAGGTGAAATTTTATTCTTAGATTTAGGGATTCTATTTAGAACATAACATACAGTCAATAAAATATCCCCCCACCAATGTTTTGCTGCACCAGAATTTAGTAGGATAGCAACTAGTAATTCGGTAAAAGTCGTATTTTTCTATCATCTTTACCGTTCATTTCAGGTGAATAGGTTGCAGTTCTCTCATGTACAATACCATGTAATTTATAAAAGTCCGGAATTGAATTAGATTCATATTTTGTTCCTCTATCACTACGAAATCTTTTGATTTTCCTATTTGTTTGATTCTCAATCTCAGTTTTGAATGTTTTAAACATGTCAAAAGCATCACTTTTATTTTTCATAAGATAAACATATGTGAAATCAGAACAATCATCGATAAAAGTGATAAAATAACGATGTCCATGTCTAGTCAATGTGCCATCAAGTTCACATATGTCAGAATGAATCAAGTCTAAGGGTTCAGATTCTCTATCAATAGATTTATGAGGTTTCTTTGTGATATTTGCTTGTGTACAGAATTCACATTTATCAGATTCAGATTCTGCTATCTTAGGTATCATATCTTGAGTGCTCATGTTATGAATTATCCGTTTAATAACATGACATAATCTAGAGTGCCTAATATTAAAATCACACAACATATAAGCAGAATTATTCACTTTATTAGATTCAACATTTAATTTGAACATTCCCTCACAAGCATAACCCTTTCCTACAAAGTTTCCTTTATACACTATGGTATACAAATCAGCCCCAATAAATTGAGTAAACCCTGCCTTATTAAGGAGATAGCCAGACACCAGATTCTTCCTCATCTCTGGAGTATGCAAAACATATTTGAGGATCACAGCCTTTCTAGAGGTAAACTTGATCTCCACGTTTCCAATCCCTGCAACTTTAGTGATGTGAGAATCTCCCAGCAACACTTTCTGATCATCAGCAGCCGTGTATGTGGAAAACATAGCACGATCATAGCAAACATGGCGAGAAGCACCAGTGTCTACCCACCAACCCTCTGATCCACCAACAAGGTGAATCTCAGTAATCATAGCCATAAGAGGCTCCTCCTCAGTCAAGTTAGCCTGTGGTACAGAGCTAGGCTTGTTCCGACACTTTCGTGCCATATGACCTGGTTTTCCACAGTTGTAACATAGAAACAACTGCCCAGAGTCATTATTTTGGGCTGATGTTTGCTATCCTTTTGGGTTTCCTTGCGGATTCCCATTCTGTTTGTTGCATCTGTTCTGATTCTTAAAGACTTCTGGTTTGGTTTCAGAACTGCGGGTTTGGTCTTTTTAGTGTTGTTGTTTGAAACAAACAACACTTCCTATTTCTTGTCTTGTTTGCGTGCCGCCTCCTCAATGCGAAGGCGAGCGATCAAACTCTCTAAGGAAAATTCTTTAGTCTTATGCCGTAAGAAATTTTTAAAGTCTTTCCAACCTGGGGGCAGTTTGTCAATAATAACAGCAATTTGAAAATGTTCATCCAAAACCATACCTTCGGAGATGATCTCATGACCTATTTTCTGCAGCTCATGAGACTGCATCTCTACTAACCTATCGTCTGTCATCTGGTACTTGAGATAGCGGCTTACAGCATACTTCTTTGCCCCTACCTCCTCTGTATCGTATTTCTTCTGTAGAGCTTCCCAGATTTGATTTGCTGTCTTGTCCTCTGAGTTATAGTAATCATACAGATCATCGCTCAATCCGTTCAGAATAAAATTCTTGCACAGATAATCCTGTTCAGTCCAGGTCTGCAACTGCTTTGATTGTTCAGTCCAGGATGTCATCTGCGCTTCATCAGTTCCGTCAGGCTTGTCTGGCAGCTGCGGTTTGTCGGTGGTCAGAGCAGCAGCCACCTTCCTCATCGTCAGGTAGAACTCCATCTTCTGATGCCATCGTTTGAAGTGCAGACCTTCGAAACGAAACGAGGCAGCAGTCACCAATGGGATCTGGAATGCAGAGGGAGGAGCAGCATCATCTATGGTTGTTGTCGAAGCCATTGTTTCTGTTCGTCTTCAAATTGTTGGGAAACAATGGATGAGTCACGTACTTTGTCGCTTTCTTGAAGATGATTCGGCGATCTGGTCGGTGTTACAAAACCAGTTCGTACTTCCGCCGCTGCCTCTAGGATAAAACAGCCTCTCTAAAATGAATAACTGATTTGCTTTGCATAACAAATCAGTGTAGATTTGCACTTTCGAATTTAACTGCTCGAAAATTTCTGGAAGAATTTTTTTTTTAATGGCGAAGGAAGAAAAAAAAATTCTGTACAAATCTCGTCTACAACTGAAGATAATATATAGACGGGATTAGGGCTGAACGAAAATACTGGTCAGTGGAGGAAAATAGGATCTGCGAAATACTTGGTCAAAAGTTTACCGCTTCATATATAAAGTCGGCTCAAAAATATTTTCCGTATGGAAAAGCTGGTTCGAAAAATGCAGTGTTTTCTGGACTAAAAATATAAGTATCTACACCACATAGCTGATGCCCAAAGCCCAAGCCCAATCCCGAACCGAATCGAGCCGTGCCGGGTCGGGTCGAGTCGGTCGGTCGTGCGCGCGTGTGTGGTGGTCATGATGCATGGTCTCCCTCCTCACAACAAAGCATGCATTGGGAGCCCAAGGCTCCAACATGACTTCTTAGAAACAAGTATAAATACTTGCATCTTTCTTATAATCCCATGAAGTGGGACTCTTCACAAATAGGAGGCATCATAAACTTATTTCATATTTTAAATAATTCATAAAATTTCCAACAATCCCCCACTTGAATTTTTTTTTAAATATTATCGAGCAGTTTCTAAAAACATAAGACTGTGCATAAACAAAGGTGTCATCCGACTTGAACTTTTGCATAGTGAATAAGATTCAGTTTTTACTAGAGTGACGTGTAGTCTTGAACTCTATTCCTGACATCAAACCACACACAATCTTTTCTATAGTGCAATCAATTAAGCCCGTGCATTTATGGTCATACACGTCTATCCCAGTTTAGTGAACGCTCTAGAAGTTTTGCCCAAAACTCCATAGGAAACGGCCACATTTCCACATTCACATAGGTGAGCCTATCAAGAGTACTCCTGAAGGTAGGCACTCCACCCCAAATAGAGTATAAATCTCATTAAGAGTTTCTATTAACTCATCCTCTATCACTTCAGGAATACATGCTTCTTAGTTTTTCATATAGCATGTTCACCTTCTATTACTACACAACTTGTTTTTACACATTGAACCTATTTCTTAGGATCTCCAGTTATTTAGGTCGGGTTACCATTGTGACTCAACAATCTAAGGGCAATAGTCTCATTCTTTTAGAAGAATTATGGACTTTCTCTTTGGACAGTCCTTTCGTCAAAGGATTTGCTAAATTTTCTTCGCTACATACGTAATCTACTCTAACGGTACCTGTAGAGATTAGCTCTCTAACCGTGCTGTGCTTACGACGTATTTGTCGTCTCTTACCATTATAATAACGGTTCTGAACTTTTGGAATAGCCGCGGTACTATCGCAATGTATCAACACGGCCAGTATCGGTTTTTCCTATAAGGGAATCTCTGCTAGCAAATTTCTCAAATACTCTGCTTCTTCACTAGTTGTAACTAGTGCTATCATCTCAGACTCCATAGTAGACTGAGCCAAAATAGTCTGTTTCTTGGATTTCCAAGAAACAGCTCCTCCAGCGATGCTAAATATATAGTCACTCGTCACTTTAGAATCATCTGATAAAGTATTCCAGTCTACATCTGAGAATCCTTCAAGTACAGCTGGAAACTTTTCATAATGTAATCCGAGGTTCGTAGTTCGTTTAAGGTATCTCATGACCCTTTCAATAGCATGCCAGTGCTCTATACTAGGTCTACTGGTAAACCTGCACAATAATCCCACGACATAGGCAATGTCGGGTCTAGTACAATCAGTGGCATACCGAAGGCTGTCAATGATGCTCGCATAATCAGACTGTCTTACACCTTCACCACTGTTCTTAAATAACTTTACACTTGGATCGTATGGTGTACATGCAGGTTTACAGTCAAAGTAATTATATTTCTTTAGTATCTTCTCAATGTAATGAGACTAATCCAAAGAAATTCCCTTTTCTGACCTAGTAATTTTAATACCAAGGATTACACTCGCCTCACCAAGATCTTTCATGTCAAATTTGGCACTTAATAAGGATTTGACTGAATTTATGGCATGAATGTTTGACCCAAAGATGAGTAGGTCATCTACATAAAGGCATATAATAGTGCAAATGTCATTCTCAAATTTGTAATAAATGCATTTGTCACTTTCATTAACTTTAAAATCATTTGAAATGATTAAGTTATCAAATTTTTCATGCCATTGTTTAGGTGCTTGTTTTAAACCATATAATGATTTATCTAATTTGCATACTTTATGTTCTTGACCTTGTACTACAAATCCTTCAGGTTGGTCCATATAAATTTCTTCGTCTAATTCACCGTTCAAAAAAGCGGTTTTAACATCCATTTGGTGTATTAGTAAATTATGAATGGAAACAAGTGAGATTAATACTCGAATGGATGTTATTCTAGTTACAGGTGAAAAAGTATCGAAGAAATCTATATTTTCTTTTTGTCTAAAACCTTTAGCTACTAGTCGTGCTTTGTATTTATCTATAGTACCATCAGGTTTTAGTTTCTTTTTAAGTACCCATTTACATCCTATAGATTTACAACTAGGGGGTAAATCAGCCAAATGCCAAGTCTTATTGGATTCAAGAGAATCCATCTCATCATTTATAGCCTCTCGCCAGAAATCGGCATCTAATGAAGATAAGGCCTCTTGGAGGTTTAAGGGATCCTCCTCTATAGTAAAAGCGCTAAAATCCAAACCAAAATCTTTTACGGTTCTTGCTCTTTTACTTCTTCTAGATTCAGCTTCAGAACTTTTATTAAGTTCTGTTCTAATAGGCGTACTTAATGTGCCCCCACTATTCCTTAATTTTAAAGGAAATTTAGTTTCATAAAAATCGACATCATTTGATTCAATTATGTTATGTGCATTTATATCATAAAATCGATATGCTTTGCTATTAATAGCATAGCCTACAAATACACATTCATATGCTCTACTTGCCAATTTTATTCTCTTAGGGTCTGGAATGCGAACATATGCTAGACAACCCCAAGTTATAAAGTATGAGACATTGGGTTTATGATTCTTTAAAATTTCGTAAGGTGAAATTTTATTCTTAGATTTAGGGATTCTATTTCGAACATAACATACAGTCAATAAAATATCCACCGACCAATGTTTTGTTGCACCAGAATTTAGTAGGATGGCAACTAGTAATTCGGTAAAAGTCCTATTTTTTCTTTCATCTTTACCGTTCATTTCAGGTGAATAGGGTGCAGTTCTCTCATGTACAATACCATGTAATTTATAAAAGTCCAGAATTGAATTAGATTCATATTTTGTTCCTCTATCACTACGAAATCTTTTGATTTTCCTATTTGTTTGATTCTCAATCTCAGTTTTGAATGTTTTAAACATGTCAAAAGCATCACTTTTATTTTTCATAAGATAAACATATGTGAAATCAGAACAATCATCGATAAAAGTGATAAAATAACAATGTCCATGTCTAGTCAATGTGCCATCAAGTTCACATATGTCAGAATGAATCAAGTCTAAGGGTTCAGATTCTGTATCAACAGATTTATGAGGTATCTTTGTGATATTTGCTTGTGTACAGAATTCACATTTATCAGATTCAGATTCTGCTATCTCAGGTATCACATCTAGAGTGCTCATGTTATGAATTATCCGTTAAATAACATGACATAATCTAGAGTGCCAAATATTAAAATCACACAACATATAAGCAGAACTATTCACTTTATTAGATTCCACATTTAATTTGAACATTCCCTCACAAGCATAACCCTTTCCTACAAAGTTTCCTTTATACACTATGGTATACAAATCAGCCCCAATAAATTGAGTAAACCCTGCCTTATTAAGGAGATAGCCAGACACCAGATTCTTCCTCATCTCTGGAGTATGCAAAGCATATTTGAGGATCACAGCCTTTCTAGAGGTAAACTTGATCTCCACGTTTCCAATCCCTGCAACTTTAGTGATGTGAGAATCTCCCAGCAACACTTTCTGATCATCAGCAGCCGTGTATGTGGAAAACATAGCACGATCATAGCAGACATGGCGAGAAGCACCAGTGTCTACCCACCAACCCTCTGATCCACCAACAAGGTGAATCTCAGTAATCATAGCCATAAGAGGCTCCTCCTCGGTCAAGTTAGCCTGTGGTACAGAGCTAGGCTTGTTCCGACACTTTCGTGCCATATGACCTGGTTTTCCACAGTTGTAACATAGAAACAACTGCCCAGAGTCATTCTTTTGGGCTGATTTTTGCTGTCCTTTTGGGTTTCCTTGCGGATTCCCATTCTGTTTGTTGCGTCTGTTCTGATTCTTAAAGACTTCTGGTTTGGTTTCAGAACTGCGGGTTTGGTCTTTTTAGTGTTGTTGTTTGAAACAAACAACACTTCCTATTTCTGGTCCTGTTTGCGTGTCGCCTCCTCAATGCGAAGGCGAGTGATCAAACTCTCTAAAGAAAATTCTTTAGTCTTATGCCGTAAATTTTTTTTTAAAGTCTTTCTAACCTAGGGGCAGTTTGTCAATAATAACAGCAATTTGAAACTGTTCATCCAAAACCATACGTTCGGAGATGATCTAATGACCTATTTTCTGTAGCTCATGAGACTGCATCTCTACTGACCTGTCGTCTGTCATCTGGTACTTGAGATAGCGGCTTACATCATACTTCTTTTCCCCTACCTCCTCTGTATCGTATTTCTTCTGTAGAGCTTCCCAGATCTGCTTTGCTGTCTTGTCCTCTGAGTTATAATAATCATACAGATCGTCGCTCAATCCGTTCAGAATAAAATTCTTGCACAGATAATCCTGTTCAGTCCAGGTCTGCAACTGCTTTGATTGTTCAGTCCAGGATGTCATCTGCGCTTCATCAGTTCCGTCAGGCTTGTCTGGCAGCTGCGGTTTGTCGGTGGTCAGAGCAGCAGCCACCTTCCTCATCGTCAGGTAGAACTCCATCTTCTGATGCCATCGTTTGAAGTGCAGACCTTCGAAACGATACGAGGCAGCAGTCACCAATGGGATCTGGAATGCAGAGGGAGGAGCAGCATCATCTATGGTTGTTGTCGAAGCCATTGTTTCTGTTCGTCTTCAAATTGTTGGGAAACAATGGATGAGTCACGTACTTTGTCGCTTTCTTGAAGATGATTCGGCGATCTGGCCGGTGTTACAAAACCAGTTCGTACTTCCGCCGCTGCCTCTAGGATAAAACAGCCTCTCTAAAATGAATAACTGATTTGCTTTGCATAACAAATCAGTGTAGATTTGCACTTTCGAATTTAACTGCTCGAAAATTTCTGGAAGATTTTTTTTTTTAATGGCGAAGGAAGAAAAAAAATTTCTGTACAAATCTCGTCTACAACTGAAGATAATATATAGACGGGATTAGGGCTGAACGAAAATACTGGTCAGTAGAGGAAAATAGGATCTGCGAAATACTTGGTCAAAAGTTTACCGCTTCATATATAAAAGTCGGCTCAGAAATATTTTCCGTATGGAAAAGCTGGTTCGAAAAATGTAGTGTTTTCTGGACTAAAAATATAAGTATCTACACCACATAGCTGATGCCCAAAGCCCAAGCCCAATCCCGAACCGAACCGAGCCGTGCCGGGTCGGGTCGAGTCGAGTCGGTCGGTCGTGCGCGCGTGTGTGGTGGTCATGATGCAGGTCTCCCTCCTCACAACAAAGCCTGCATTGGGAGCCCAAGGCTCCAACATGACTTCTTAGAAACAAGTATAAATACTTGCAGATTTCTTATAATCCCATGATGTGGGACTATTCACAAATAGGAGGCATCAAAAACTTATTTCATATTTTAAATAATTCATAAAATTTCCAACAATCCCCCACTTGAATTTTTTTAAAATATTATCGAGCAGTTTCTAAAAACATAAGACTGTGCATAAACAAAGGTGTCATCCGACTTAAACCTTTGCATAGTGAATAAGATTCAGTTTTTACTAGAGTGACGTGTAGTCTTGAACTCTATTCCTGACATCAAACCACACACAATCTTTTCTATAGTGCAATCAATTAAGCCCGTGCAATTATGGTCATACACGTCTATCCCAGTTTAGTGAACGCTCTAGAAGTTTTGCCCAAAACTCCATAGGAAACGACCACATTTCCACATTCACATAGGTGAGCCTATCAAGAGTACTCCTGAAGGTAGGTACTCCACTCCAAATAGAGTATAAATCTCATTAAGAGTTTCTATTAACTCATCCTCTATCACTTCAGGAATACATGCTTCTTAGTTTTTCATATAGCATGTTCAACTTCTATCACTACACAACTTGTTTTTACCCATTGAACCTATTTCTTAGGATCTCCAGTTATTTAGGTCGGGTTACCATTGTGACTCAACAATCTAAGGGCAATAGTCTCATTCTTTTAGAAGAATTATGGACTTTCTCTCTAGACAGTCCTTTCGTCAAAGGATCTGCCAAATTTTCTTTGCTACATACGTAATCTACTCTAACGGTACCTGTAGAGATTTGCTCTCTAACCGTGCTGTGCTTACGACGTATTTGTCGTCTCTTACCGTTATAATAACGGTTCTGAACTTTTGCAATAGCCGCGGTACTATCGCAATGTATCAACACGGCCAGTATCGGTTTTTCCTATAAGGGAATCTCTGCTAGCAAATTTCACAAATACTCTGCTTCTTCACTAGCTGTAGCTAGTGCTATCATCTCAGACTCCATAGTAGACTGAGCCAAAATAGTCTGTTTCTTGGATTTCCAAGAAACAACTCCTCCAGCGATGCTAAATATATAGCCACTCGTCGCTTTAGAATCATCTGATAAAGTATTCCAGTCTACATCTGAGAATCCTTCAAGTACAGCTGGAAAATTTTCATAATGTAATCCGAGGTTCGTAGTTCGTTTAAGGTATCTCATGACCCTTTCAATAGCATGCCAGTGCTCTATACTAGGTCTACTGGTAAACCTGCACAATAATCCCACGACATAGGCAATGTCGGGTCTAGTACAATCAGTGGCATACCGAAGGCTGCCAATGATGCTCGCATAATCAGACTGTCTTACACCTTCACCAGTGTTCTTAAATAACTTTACACTTGGATCGTATGGTGTACATGCAGGTTTACAGTCAAAGTAATTATATTTCTTTAGTATCTTCTCAATGTAATGAGACTAATCCAAAGAAATTCCCTTTTCTGACCTAGTAATTTTAATACCAAGGATTACACTCGCCTCACCAAGATCTTTCATGTCAAAATTGGCACTTAATAAGGATTTGACTGAATTTATGGCATGAATGTTTGACCCAAAGATGAGTAGGTCATCTACATAAAGGCATATAATAGTGCAAATGTCATTCTCAAATTTGTAATAAATGCATTTGTCACTTTCATTAACTTTAAAATCATTTGAAATGATTAAGTTATCAAATTTTTCATGCCATTGTTTAGGTGCTTGTTTTAAACTATATAATGATTTATCTAATTTGCATACTTTATGTTCTTGACCATGTACTACAAATCCTTCAGGTTGGTCCATATAAATTTCTTCGTCTAATTCACCGTTCAAAAAAGCGGTTTTAACATCCATTTGGTGTATTAGTAAATTAAGAATGGAAGCAAGTGAGATTAATACTCGAATGGATGTTATTCTAGTTACAGGTGAAAAAGTATCGAAGAAATCTATATTTTCTTTTTGTCTAAAACCTTTAGCTACTAGTCGTGCTTTGTATTTATCTATAGTACCATCAGGTTTTAGTTTCTTTTTAAGTACCCATTTACAGCCTATAGATTTACAACCAGGGGGTAAATCGGCCAAATGCCAAGCCTTATTGGATTCAAGAGAATCCATCTCATCATTTATAGCCTCTCGCCAGAAATCGGCATCTAATGAAGATAAGGCCTCTTGGAGGTTTAAGGGATCCTCCTCTATAGTAAAAGCGCTAAAATCCAAACCAAAATCTTTTACGGTTCTTACTCTTTTACTTCTTCTAGGTTAAGCTTCAGAACTTTTATTAAGTTCTGTTCTAATAGGCGTACTTAATGTGCCCCCACTATTCCTTAATTTTAAAGGAAATTTAGTTTCATAAAAATCGGCATCATTTGATTCAATTATGTTATGTGCATTTATATCATAAAATCGATATGCTTTGTTATTAATAGCATAGCCTACAAATACACATTCATATGCTCTACTTGCCAATTTTATTCTCTTAGGGTCTGGAATGCGAACATATGCTAGACAACCCCAAGTTCTAAAGTATGAGACATTGGGTTTATGATTCTTTAAAAATTCATAAGGTGAAATTTTATTCTTAGATTTAGGAATTCTATTTAGAACATAACATACAGTCAATAAAATATCACCCCACCAATGTTTTGCTGCACCAGAATTTAGTAGGATGGCAACTAGTAATTCGGTAAAAGTCCTATTTTTTCTTTCAGCTTTACCGTTCATTTCATGTGAATAGGGTGCAGTTCTCTCATGTACAATACCATGTAATTTATAAAAGTCCAGAATTGAATTAGATTCATATTATGTTCCTCTATCACTACGAAATCTCTTGATTTTCCTATTTGTTTGATTCTCAATCTCAGTTTTGAATGTTTTAAACATGTCAAAAGCATCACTTTTATTTTTCATAAGATAAACATATGTGAAATCAGAACAATCATCGATAAAAGTGATAAAATAACAATGTCCATGTCTAGTCAATGTGCCATCAAGTTCACATTTATCAGAATGAATCAAGTCTAAGGGTTCAGATTCTCTATCAACAGATTTATGAGGTTTCTTTGTGATTTTTGCTTGTGTACAGAATTCACATTTATCATATTCAGATTCTGCTATCTTAGGTATCATATCTAGAGTGCTCATGTTATGAATTATCCGTTTATTAAATGACATAATCTATAGTGCCAAATATTAAAATCACACAACATATAAGCAGAATTATTCACTTTATTAGATTCAACATTTAATTTGAATATTCCCTCACAAGCATAACCCTTTCCTACAAAGTTTCCCTTATACACTATGGTATACAAATCAGCCCCAATAAATTGAGTAAACCCTGCCTTATTAAGGAGATAGCCAGACACCAGATTCTTCCTCATCTCTAGAGTATGCAAAACATCTTTGAGGATCACAACCTTTCTAGAGGTAAACTTGATCTCCACGTTTCCAATCCCTGCAACTTTAGTGGTGTGAGAATCTCCCAGCAACACTTTCTGATCATCATCAGTCGTGTATGTGGAAAACATAGCACGATCATAGCAGACATGGCGAGAAGCACCAGTGTCTACCCACCAACCCTCTGATCCACCAACAAGGTGAATCTCAGTAATCATAGCCATAAGAGGCTCCTCCTCAGTCAAGTTAACCTGTGGTACAGAGCTAGGCTTGTTCCGACACTTTCGTGCCATATGACCTGGTTTTCCACAGTTGTAACATAGAAACAACTGCCCAGAGTCATTCTTTTGGGCTGATTTTTGCTGTCCTTTTGGGTTTCCTTGCGGATTCCCATTCTGTTTGTTGCGTCTGTTCTGATTCTTAAAAGACTTCTGGTTTGGTTTCAGAACTGCGGGTTTGGTCTTTTTAGTGTTGTTGTTTGAAACAAACAACACTTCCTCTTTCGGGTCCCGTTTGCGTGCCGCCACATCAATGCGAAGGCGAGTGATCAAACTCTCTATGGAAAATTCTTTAGTCTTATGCCGTAAGAAATTTTTGAACTCTTTCCAAACTGGGGGCAGTTTGTCAATAATAACAGCAATTTGAAACTGTTCATCCAAAACCAAACCTTCAGAGATGATCTCATGAGCTATTTTCTGCAGCTCATGAAACTGCATCTCTACTGACCTATCGTCTGTCATCTGTACTTGAGATAGCGGCTTACAGCATACTTCTTTGCCCCTGCCTCATCTGTATCGTATTTCTTCTGCAGCGCTTCCTAGATCTGCTTTGCTGTCTTGTCCTCTGAGTTATAGTAATCATACAGATCATCGCTCAATCCGTTCAGAATAAAATTCTTGCACAGATAATCCTGTTCAGTTCAGGTCTGCAACTGCTTTGATTGTTCAGTCCAGGATGTCATCTGCGCTTCATCAGTTCCGTCAGGCTTGTCTGGCAGCTGCGGTTTGTCGGTGGTCAGAGCAGCAGCCACCTTCCTCATCGTCAGGTAGAACTCCTTCTTCTGACGCCATCGTTTGAAGTGCAGACCTTCGAAACGAAACGGGGCAGCAGTCACCAATGGGATCTAAAATGCAGAGGGAGGAGTAGCATCATCTATGGTTGTTGTCGAAGCCATTGTTTCTGTTCGTCTTCAAATTGTTGGGAAACAATGGCTGAGTCACGTACTTTGTCGCTTTCTTGAAGACGATTCGGCGATCTGGTCGGGGGTGCAAAACCAGTTCGTACTTCCGCCGCCGCCTCTAGGATAAAACAGTCTCTCTAAAATGAATAACTGATTTGCTTTGCACAACAAATCAGTGTAGATTTGCACTTTCGAATTTAACTGCTCGAAAATTTCTGGAAGAAATTTTTTTTTTAATGGTGAAGAAAGATAAAAAATTTTCTGTATAAATCTCGTCTACAACTGAAGATAATATATAGACGGGATTATGGCTGAACGAAAATACTGGTCAGTGGAGTAAAATAGGATCTGCGAAATACTTGATCAAAAGTTTACCGCTTCATATATAAAAGTCGGCTCAGAAATATTTTCCTTTTGGAAAAGCTGATTCGAAAAATGCAGTGTTTTCTGGACTAAAAGTATAAGTGTCTACACCACATAGCCGATGCCCAAAACCGAGCCGAGCCGGGTCGAGTCGGTCGGTCGCGCGCGTGTGTGGTGGTCATGATGCATGGTCGCCCTCCTCACAACAAAGCATGCATTGGGAGCCCAAGGCCCCAACTTGACTTCTTAGAAACAAGTATAAATACTTACATCTTTCTTATAATCACATGATGTGATACTATTCACAAATAGGAGGCATCATAAACTTATTTCATATTTTAAATAATTCATAAAATTTCCAACATTTGCACTACAAACTCATATAATTTAGGTTTTCAAACTGTTAAACATGCCTTTAATAATACATGGCATGTTGGTCTAAAGTTTAGGTTCTTAAACTCAGTTAAATTTTGCAATAACTGAATTTGGAAAAAAAATGTGAAGAAGTAGCTAAATAAGTATTAGAACTAAGCATAAGATAAAACATATGAGATATGAGTCCAAAATTTAGTTACATGCAATCAACAAGTTATCCAGATTTTTAGCAGGTCCGGGCATGTTTAGAGGCAGCTATTGACATTCCAAAGATAAAAGTAATTGAAAGAGGAATTGTGTACTTGAAAACTTATAATAAGCAAACTGTTATAGTAGATAAAAGAGATCATGGAAAAACAGGTCCTAACTCATTTTCGCCAGTTACATGTTGGGTTTCACTGAACTTAATATCTAGAAGATAACAAGTATTTTATGTCACAACCACAACAGAAGATCACTTACATTGTACCCTACGGATGTAATGCAAACTCTGGGCGTACCTATCTAGGACTGTTTTTCTACTTTCAAAATGCATGTCTATTTAGGATTCGGAGCTGTAGAGTTTCTTCAACAGTCATATCATCTAGATGAAGTACGCCATTCGTAATTCTAGAGAAGACAGAATATAAAAGCATGTCCATAGATTCCTGTACGTAGACATTATCTTAAGTGATTCCCCAGAAACATGAACCTTGTCCAAAATTAAAATAACCTACAACAACAAGGAAGCACTTATCAAGATTTATGTAACTAAGCTTAGTGTTGCGTGATGTCTTTCTTCATGTATCAGCTCCCTTGTCAAAAAACAAAATAAAAACAGAGAGGGATAAATTTTTCTTACTTGATTAGAAATTGACAAATTTAGTTTTGGTTTTTAATTAAACTTATTTAGCATTTAAGCTTTGTCATTGATACTTCTACTTCACCTAAGGTTGCACTTTTAGTTCTATTTACATTAATAATAAGTGAAGATCGTAAAGCAAAATTTCATAGAAAAAGTCCTAAGATTGTATGCAAATTGAAATTGCTTTGCAGATGTGGACAACATACCATCAGTAAACAAGCTCATATCCTCATCAAATACATCAAATACAATAAGAACCCTTTCCTACGCAGAAGAATACATTTCCAGAAAATTAAAATAATTAAACTTATTAAATTAGAACATGTATAACATGAAATAATACATACTTGCTGCAGTGAACATCATCTTATATATTACTAAGTCTTATAAATTAATGTGTGTACATATGAGTGATGAGTACGATACATCAAAAAATAAAATAGAAGATAAAAATAGAAACCTGATATGTTGCTCAAAAAAAATTCAGTCTGATTTGCATTGCAGTTGCTCTAAACATTTTCGGTCCTTCAAATCAATCACAGCTGATCTCTCCAGATCGATAGAACTACCACTCTGCGCATTCAAGGCCACAAAAAATGAGTATATCTAGAGTTAGAAGCAATATTGTATCATATGATAATCATATTACAAATTCGTTACCTCTTTATTATGTTACAAGGCTTGCCAATGCTGCTTCTTGATTGGAAAACCAAGCATTTTGTTAGAGTACTTTGTTGATGTTACTGGAGTAGCATTGTCATTATCGCCACTACATGCATCAATGTTGTTAATTAGTATTATGCATTTTAAGCTGATCATATTCACTACTTATTAATCAGCATGAATATTAATGTATATATAGCTGAACAGCCAAAAAAATTAAGCCACTTGCAGCAAGATCTTTAATGACAGGAAACATAGTGCGAGCCTTCTTCTGACATGGGATTTTCCTAACATGGGATTTTTCTTCTCTTTCAATTTCAGCATTAATTTAGGATCAACGTCCACAATCAAGACAATAGCTGCCAACAATCATTGGAATGCCATCCTCTGTCCAATGATTTATAGAATTGTTCTCTATAATTTCAACAAAGAGATGATGAATTTTTAACCAATATTTATTTCTAAGGTTATGTTTACAACTTTGATTTTACTCTTCTAACTAGTACTCTATTTTGCACTTTGATTCGATACTCCTGGAAAAAGTTTCCATATTCACTTCCACGTACCTGATTTTGTGGCTAAATATAGTTCATCCAATCACACCTTAATGCGATTTAATTTTCATTCAGTCCACAGTAATCGGAATTTTTATTTTCGAATAGATCATTCTCGATTGTTTTTTATATAACTTGAACTGGTTTTTTTGGCTGAAAATAAGTGATTTCCTACTAGTAAATGAAACATTCTATGCACTCAATAATCATTTTTTTTTTTTTGAATGGTTAACTTATGTAACATATGATGTTAAGCCTAGTATTTCAGCGAAACCCACACAAATTTCCCTTTACTTAACAAATCCAAGCACATTAAGTAACACCAAACTAAATAGCTGAAATAACCAAAGAAATATCACTTGCTAAGTCAAGGATTGTCACATACAGCAGCAACCCTAAGCTACACGACCCTTTCCTACTCTCCATTTCTTTTCCAAAACATCCTCCTACACCAAATCTCAAACCCTCTCTGTATATTCGGGCAATCATCTCCAGAGTTCAGAAACCTATTAAACCATTCAAGAAAATCTCCTGCTGCCTTCCCATAGGCAATGTAAGAATCATGTTAGCAAGTCCATCTTCTATCGAATGCCTATCAAGCCCTTTACAAGCTCTCCTCATCCATCTAAAATCCTCATAAAATGGGTCTAACCATGTCCTTAACAGCATACTTCCCATCTCCTTCGATACCAAAATCTTCCCTTTACCAATTCCTACAAATAATCTAGTTGTTACATTGCTAACTTCATATCTATACATTGCTTGAATCTTTGAATGCAACCCTAAAAGATCAGTCTGTGATGCCCAAGCACTTAAAAACTCATCTGCAATACTACGATCAATCAAAATGTCCAAAATCCAATGTAGGTTATCTGCCTGCCTAACTGTCTGCACTGCCTCGGTTGTATCACATGAAGCAACACGAATGAAATGATGATGCAAGAGTTGCTTATGTCCTTACCATCGCATGTTGGAGCATAAGAACTTGCAACGATTATATCTTAAATGTTTTATCCAGACATGAACTTAAAGCAATGCCACAAAGGTTGATAACGGGTTGACTTGTGATCTTGTTATTATTGTTCAGTATGAGTTGAGCAAGATCAGGTATATAGCGCCCGATATAGCTCTCTCTCCAATTATGAAAAAATCACAGGTTTGGTATTGTAAAAATCTTTCTAACCAGTTTGCGAAAAATGTGTCTGCATCAATTTTTGTTTTGTTATCATCAATTATATCATATTATGTAGTGTTTGAATATGAAAATCTAGCTAACCCCTGCTCACAACTCCAGAAATAGCACATTGGCCACTAAAAATGCACAACAGTAAATCTGAATTTGTTTTATGTATATATGAGTATTGATTTTGAATTTCCTGCATTTAATTTTCATTTTGTTTCTTCTTAATAAAAATGGGTAGTTGTCTTCAAATAAAAATGGGAAGTCGAGGCCAAATTTTCCTATTCAAATTTTGTTTAAGAAAGATTACATAAAGTTAATTATTACTCTTTCCAAATTTGAAACTTAGAGTGTCATAAACTAAAGCGTGCCATAAAGTTATCCTTTTATGTTAAAGTTTTTGAAAGATTAGACCGTTAACATTTGAAAGTTGAAATCCTATTTGCCAAATGTCTAATAAAGTCAATATCAAAGTAATTCATTCTTAGTCCAAGTTCGCTGGAAAATTGCTGGGTTGACAATAACAGATCTTAGAGCATAATAATTTAAATGCTTATTGTTTAATCCACTCATCTTTCTTGGTAAACCAAAAACATGTTCGACTAAAGTAATTCATAACCACAGTCCACTATGTCCACCACACAAAAACATTTTTCTTTTCTTCTAACATAGACTGATAAATTGAGTTTTAAACTTGGTTTAAAATTCTATTTCAAATTGAGTTTGTTTACAATAGAGATTTAAACTGAGTTTAATAACACAGTTTGAACTATCTTTTAACTCATTTTTTTTTTTTTAACTAAGCTTAAACTTAGATGGCAATTAACTCATGCAATCAACACAATAAGAGATATCTTGAAACATGAACCATTAAACCGAAGGTCAACATTTTATTTAGATATCCACATTTAGATATCCACGATAGAATAGTCAGTTTGAGGGGATATTCATAAATTTTAACTTCTAAAGATGATATGAAACGGTTAGGTAGAAACAAATATATTAAACATGCATCAATAAACCATTTTTTCCAAATACTTCAACAATTTTAATCATTAACTGTTACAGACTTACAGTCAGCTATTACATTTGACAACCAAATGAAGCAAGTGAAAGTTCACATTTGAAGCAATCAAGTGATCAATTTTGGTAAAGAGAGCGAGTTTGAATTAGTTAGACAAATGAAATGGCTTGTGAACTTCGACTATTCCCAAAACAAGTAGTTTCCTGGTTTCAAAACAAAAAGGCAAGGTGGAAGATCAAGTAACTGGAAGAGGAGCTTGCTAAATTCAAGGCTCAGCTAGACATGGCTTTACTTGAGAAATGTCATGTTGAAAATAAGATAGTCAATTGTTTCACTTCTTTCATCATTATATTCGATAATCAAATTAACAAATGACACTTTTATTCTAGTTATGCAAATACGAAAATGAAGAGGATGTTAGGGGGGTGAAGGAACAACAATATATTTTCAAAATTGAAAGCTCAAAAGTTGGAAGTCCAAAAACAATTTAATTGAAAATGTGAATACGTCCAACTATTATACAAACATGAACTTTTTAGTTTTGGGAAACAAAGACGACTTCGTTTTACCATCTAGTACTTATGTTTTATGTTATAAAAGACATTATAATACGAAAAAAAATAACATTTGCTATCATATATCAACTGACAAGTAATGTTATTGGTTTTGTGGAATGGAAGAATGAAAATAGTGATTGCAGTACAAAGCATAATGACACTTGGAACAGGTAGCTACTATTTTTGTATTTGACGTCAATTACTAGTGTATATTACACTTAGAACAGGTAGTTTCGAATCGAAAGTGAGCCGAAAGGCTCAGATTAGAAACTAAGCCAAAAGGCTTAGTTTCTTAACAGAGATTTGGCTCAGTTTCTAAACTGAGCCGAAGGGCTCAGTATTTAAACGAGCCAATCTTAGTTTCAAAACTGAGCCGAAAGGCTCAGTATTATTAGAAAATATACTATTTGACCCTGATTTGACATAACTTCAGAGATCTCTTTCTTCTTATCACCCCAGCATGAAAATATAACTTAGACTTCTACTCACTTTGTAGAGTATTAGAGGTTCTGTATTTTGATTCATTTTATATGTTTGTATGTAGTTTAGTACGTTTGCATGTTTTGTATTCGGTGTAGTTTCCTGTATGCTGTTATGTTTCCTAGCCTGTACTATATATATACTTTGGTGTTCTGTATTCTAGACGAGAGTTAATAAAATTTCATTTCCTCTTCGTCTTCATGGTATCAGAGCCACGGGCGAAATAAAATTCGTAACCCTAAATGCCTGAATCCAGCCAAATCTCTTCTTCAAATCCAGAAAACTATGGAAATTCCGCAATCAACTATAATGATCCATACTTCCTCTCCCATGGAGATAATCCAAATTCACAATTAGGGCAAATCATTTTTAATGGCGAGAACTATGTAAACTGGAGTCGTAGCGTTCGCCTTGCTCTTGGAGTGAAAAATAAGATCTCGTTTATTGATGGATCTATTCTTCGTCCAGCAGATGATTCTCCAGATCTTCAGAAGTGGATTCGAAACGACTATATGGTTACAGCTTGGATTCTCTGCTCAATGGATAAGAAGATTTCTCAGAGTTTTATATTCAATTCCTCTGCAAGACAGCTATGGAATGAAGTTCAGGAAAGGTATGGTCACTCGAATGCACCTCAGATCTATGAATTTCATTAGAATTTAATGAGTATTCAACAAAATGATGACAATATAGCTACCTATTATGCTAATTTGAAACAAATTTGGGATCAATTACAAGCTGTTGAGCCGTTTCCTACTTGTACTTGTGGAGCAATAAGTAATTGTTCATGTGGTTTATTGAAAAAGATTCTTGAGGCTGAAGATCTTAGAAAACTCATTCGGTTCAGTTCTGGTTTAAATAAAACTTATGATCAAGCAAAGATAAATATGCTCAGTATGGATCCTCTGCCGAATGTGAATCGCGCATATCATATGCTTCAACAAATTGAAAAACAGAATAATCTGAATCTACTTTCTCAGACTACAGAGATGAATGCATTATTTTCAGCCAAGAATGATCAATTATCTCGTAATTTCAATTCAACTTTGCAAAAAAGGGAATCCAAGAAGGCTAAATATGAGAAATTCTGTGTTTTTTGTAAAATGAGAGGCCATATTAAGGAGCAATGTTTCAGAATTGTTGGTTATCCAGATTGGTGGAAAGGAAGAACAACTCAAGCTCAAGTTTCTCAGAAATTGGTTGCAAATGTTCAAGAGAATTCAAATGCAAATGGGATTTTGGGTGCTGCACCTCATTCTGTTGTTATTGAAAGTGGTTCAAGTGCAAATTCTCCTTCCTTTGATCCACAAATGGTATCTGCTCTTTACAAGGAGTTTGTGAAGATAGTTCAAGCTAATCAAGGTTCTTCTTCTTCTGAATCATACAATGCTGCTGTGAACTTCTCAGGTATTATTTCTGCATTCAATGTGTTTTATTCAATTCAGCACGCAAATACATGGATAGTTGATATAAGTGCTAGTGATCATATGGATTTGATTTAAATATTTTTGATAAAACCCATGCTTTCAAAAATCCTATTCGAATTGCATTACCTGATGGTAGTCATAAAACAGTTTTTATCATAGGGATTGTTAGTATCAATTCTCACATTACTCTCAAAAATGTCTTTTATGTACCAGACTTCAAACATAATCTCTTATCTGTTAGGAGAATGTTAGATCATAACAATCTTATTGCTAAATTTGAACAAAATTCTTGCTCTTTCCAGGACCTTTCGACTGAACAAGTGAAGGGAATTGGTTTGAGACAAGGAGGTTTGTATAAACTTCTTAAGGACATCCCTAGTAATTCTGTTTCCACAAATACTATCTTGTCTGATCAATGTTTTTCTGCTTTATTTTCTACTTCAAAGAATTCCATTGAATTGTTACACGCTAAACTTGGGCATGCTTCTATAAGGAAACTCAAATATGTACCTCTTTTTTCTTCCTCAATAAAACATGATAGTACTTTTCATTGTGAGTCTTGTATTTCTGCCAAGCATCATAGATTAGCATTTCCTGTATTAAACTCAATTGCAAGTGCATGTTTTGAATTAAGTCATGTTGATTTGTGGGGGCCATATAAAATACCTTCTATAACTGGTGCTAGATATTTTTTAACAATTCTAGACGATCACTCTAGAACAACATGGACATATCTCCTTCATCATAAAGATCAAGTACCTAAAATCATGTTTGATTTCTTGGCATATGCTCAAAATCAATTCCAGAAGTCTGTCAAAACTATTAGATCTGATAATGGAATAGAAATTGTTCAAGAAAGTTGCACAAATTTAATTGCATCAAAAGGAATAATTCATCAATGAAGTGTTGTAGGGACTCCACAGCAAAATGGTAGAGTAGAACGTAAACACAAACACTTAGCTGAAACTGCTAAGGCAATTAAGATTCATGCAAATTTGCCTAACATATTTTGGGGTGAGTGTTTTCTTAATGCCACATATCTTATAAACCTAATGCCTAGTTCTGTTATTGGTTGGAAAACACCATATGAAGTAATAATGAATAAATTGCCAGATTATTCTCATTTTAAGGTCGTAGGTTGTTTATGTTATCCTGCTGTTAAAAATAAGGACAAAATGGCTTCTAGAACTATAAAGTGTGTTTTTATTGGATATCCATATGCTCAGAAAGGATACAAACTCTATGATTTGGAAAATCAAAAGGTTTTGATTAGCAGGGATGTGTTATTTAAGGAAGACATTTTTCCCTATCATTCTACTAATTCTGATATTCCAGATTATCATGAAAATTCTTCTTTGCCTCTTGTTAATCCTGCATTATCATCTGATTTTTCTTTGTCATCTCCAATACAAAACACTCATTATTTACCACAAAATAATTCTCAAACTTCACATCAAACATCTTCCACTTCAACTTCTTCTTTACCTAACTTACAAACTAGTTCTTCACCAACAAATTTTCCACAACAACCAGTTACTCAAAATTCACCTCTTCCAATCAAAAAATCATCCAGACCCATTCAACTACCTAAAAATTTGACAATTTTATTTTAGACCAACATCAAAGACCTCCTACAAATTGTTCTTTTGTTCAACAAGTTCTCTCTAATCCTTCACTGAAACATTTGAACTCACAACACGTTGCCAGCCTAGCAAATGTCTTTTCTGTTCATGAACCAAATTCTTATTATCAAGCTAAAAATTATCCTGAATGGAAAGAGGCCATGGAAAAAGGAATTGCAAGCACTTGAGAAAAATGAAACTTGGGATGTAATGTCTCTACCTCCAAACAGAACTGCTATTGGAAGCAAATGGGTGTACAAGGCAAAATTTAATCCAGATGGGACTTTCAACAAGTGTAAAGCTAGAGTAGTGGCAAGAGGTGACAAGCAAACAAAAGGAAAAGATTTTAAATACACTTTCAGTCCTGTTGCAAAATTCACTACAGTCAGAATTGTTATTGCTTTAGCTGCTGCAAAAGGATGAGATCTGTTCCAGCTTGATATTAATAATGCTTTTCTACATGGTTATGTTGATGAAGAACTGTATATGCAACCTCCACCAGGATATAGTAAAGCAAAACCAGGAGAAGTGTGCAAGTTAAAGAACTCTTTGTATGGTTTGAAGCAAGCTGCAAGGCAATGGAATTTTGAACTTACTAATCAGTTGCTAAACCTGAGATATAAACAGTCAAGGCAAGATTATTCTTTGTTTATAAAATCTGCTGAAGGTACTTTTACTATTATTATTGCCTATGTTGATGATTTGTTGATTATTGGAAATTCTGCTAATGAGATCAATTGTGTTAAAAAAGTTCTTCATTCTGCCTTCACAATAAAAGATCTTGGTTTGTTGACATACTTTTTAGGCATTGAGGTTTCTAGAACACCACAAGGTATATTGTTGAATCAGAGAAAGTATATTTTGGATCTTTTGAGAGACAGAAACATGGAAAAGTGCAAATCAGTGTCATTTCCAATGCAAAAGAATTTAAAATTAAGCATACATGACACCCCTTTGCTTGAGGACCCTGAGTCATACAGAAGATTAATTGGAAAATTGCTTTATCTTAATATGACTCGACCAGACATTTCTTATGCCATCCAACAACTCAGTCAGTTCTTAAGTAATCCTGCTCAATCTCATTTTGATGCTGCTTTACGTGTTTTAAAATATCTTTAAGGCACCATTGATATTGGGTTATCTTATTCTGCCTCATCTGATATGGTTCTTTCAGCATATTGTGATGTTGATTGGGGAACTTGTCCCTTTTCTGCAAAGTCTTTATCTGGGTATGCAATGTTTTTGGGGAGTTCACTGGTTTCGTGGAAAACTAAAAAACAGAAGACCACATCAAAAAGTACATGTGAAGCTGAGTATAGAAGTTTAAGTTACACCACAAGTGAATTAATATGGTTGCAAGGTTTGCTTAAGGATTTACAAATTACAGTGCCTCTTCCTATAGATCTTTTTTGTGATAACATTGCGGCTAAATACATTGCTGAGAATAAGGTGTTTCAAGAGAGGACAAAGCATTTAAAGGTTGACTGTCATTTTGTTCGAGATTATGTAGATGCAAAGTTTATCAACATTCTTCATGTTAAATCTGCTCTTCACTTAGCAGATTTGTTGACCAAGCCGCTGGGTGCTGATCAGCGTGCATTTCTTTCATCCAAGCTTGGACTTTTGCATACACCACCAAGTCCAGCTTGAAGGGGGGATGTAGAGTATTAGAGGTTCTGTATTTTGATTCATTTTATATGTTTGTATGTAGTTTAGTACGTTTGCATGTTTTGTATTCGGTGTAGTTTCCTGTATGCTGTTATGTTTCCTAGCTTGTACTATATATATACTTTGGTGTTCTGTATTCTAGATGAGAGTTAATAAAATTTCATTTCCTCTTCGTCTTCACACTTACTGTCAATCAAGAATAAAGTTTCAGTTAAAACATGGTTTATTTGATGATTTGGCAAACAACGGAAGTTCGTTAGTATAGATAGTTAATATAATTTAGGTTGCATTTATATTGCAGTGACTCAAATTAGTTACCTTCTAAATGTTCTAACTCAGACATTACGGAAAGGCACTCCGTCGCCACTACAAAGAGATAACAAGACAATGGAGCCCCTTGTTCAATCCTATATTGCTATTTATAAATCCATATGGACTAGCCTTGGTAATGATAGAAAAAGTGGGAGAAGTTATGTATATATCAAACTAACCAACTTCGTTAAGAATTCCATAATACAGCAGCATATGACGTATAATCCCCGATTTTATATGCTATTTGTATATTAACTTCTAGGCACGTACTGTTTGAGCCCTTTGTATTAAAAGATCTCACTATTTCATGGGCTGACAAAGAATTATCACTACACACAAACACACATACACACCCCCCCCCCCCCCCCCCCCCACACACATATATATATATATATATATATATATATGGAATGCAAGCATTTCAGTCCATAGAAATTAAAAAAATTGTACACCCTTAATTTTGTTGCAAATCACATTTAAAATGGTTTGTATATGACATTAGAACGCAAAATTAGATGAAATTCTGATGTGGAACTTGAGTTACCTACCTATTTTGGCATCAAGGTCAAAAGAGTGACTGATCTATGACATCGAAAAATACTGCAAAGTGGATTATATTTAAATTAGTTGACCTGATTTGCTCGCCTCCCTAAACCCATAAGAAAAAAACTAGGTTTAATATCTCTATACATAAAGGATTTTGCATGAACAAACTCAACTAGGTTCATCTGTGAAGAAAACAAAATTGATAGAATAAAATAGATAATTTCGGCAATTTACCATTTAGAAGAAAGAAAAAAGGGGAAAAAATCATACCATTTGATCAATAAGCGTCTTCGTTAGCCTGAACATTGCAGTGAATGAAACAAAAACAAACTTACTAGTATGAGTGCAACATCTTAGTTAGTCTGAACATTATTACGTGAGGCAAAAGAAGATAAAAGAATCCCAAACATAGTACGGAATTTATGCTATAAAATTCAAGAAGCTGAAAACTTCTTGCTGATATCAATGATAAAATTAAAAACCCAGATAGATTTCGCCAAAGGATCCGCTTTTGATCCTTTTCCCAAGCATAAACTTGGTAGCGATACATCGCTCCATGTAATGGATTTCAAATCAGAAACTAAAAACCCTAATGTCTTGCTTAACAAAAACCCAAATAAACCGAAAAGGAGATTTCATGATAATGATCCATAAAATATACTCTTAATCTCATCAAGGTTTACTAGTTTTGGAACAACCAATACTCAGTTTCATCAACACGAATGATGCTCACAGTAGGGTGATAATGTGTATAAATCATCCCAATATTCCAGATACAGCGATCAAGTTCAGATCTGAAGTGCCATTCATGCAACAAGAGTGGAAGGTTTACTTTAGAAGGCTCAGCATCTTTATATCTTGTATTCATCATATCCAGAAATTTTCAACATAAATAACACTAAGTACAGAAAAAAAGGTAAAATAAAATCATAACTCATAGTTCAACATTCTAGTTGTGTATTGATTGCCATAACTCATACAATCATAATGCAGTGTCGTTTATAATAACAAACTAGTTTATACAGTGTATTTCCAAAAAAATTGATGCTTTAGTAGGCAAGAAGTAGTCATATTCTTTTTTTGTGCATTTGAAATGCAAGATGTAAAATCCAACTCAGAATACACATAATAAATTCCTCTTTATAGAAAGAAATACTTCAATGATACAAACACTATTATTTCAAATCATATTATTTTAGGGGTTAACTAGCAAATAAAAAAACAAGTCATATTTACATGTAATATTATAGTCTGTTTTTATTTAGTAGAAAATGAAATTATAGCTGACAAATTTATCAAATGTGTGCATATTCACCCATCACAGTAAGGTGTAAACAAGCTTAGGTACCAGGATTATTGAGACTGCACATTGCATTAGCAGTAAAGAAAATGCTGCCTACCAAAAGTAGCAAGCATCGCCAAAACTGTTACCTCTGTTGCCTTTGTACTTAATTGTCGGTTACCATCACTTGTTGGCTCACTGCAGCATCCCCGTAGATCCACTTAGGCATCTTTCGTTCAATTCTATCTAATTTTGCCGTAGAACGACTCAGGAATCTCTCTATTATAAAAATATCCCTATTGGTAACATATTGAGAAAACTATTTTGTAATATTTTCTAAATATTACTATCAGTGAGTTTAAGTGCATATAGCAGTTCCAGTTTTCAAAAAATATCCATGTTTATATGTAGTCTTGTTTCTAAAAGAAAAAGTATTTTAAGTAAGCAAAATGTTATACAATTTATTCTTGTCTTGGTTTAGTAGCTGGATTCTTAAAATATAGTAGTTTTCATACAATTATAGGTACAACAATTCATTTATAATATTGGTTTTAAATATAAATATTAGTGTAATGAATTTTAATGAAACATGTGATTTTTCTTCCTTTTTCTTTGACAAAATGGAAAGAACATGAAATGGCGATGACCAGACCTTATACATATGGAATTTGCATGGATGTATAAAGAATTTAGTGCCCTTTTGCTCATGGTATTTCATCTTTTGACATGTAAGCAGATGTATATACGTAGGAAAGCATACGTATGTGGGAAAACAAATGCAAAAACTAGGAACAAGAGACAAGAACAACCTCTGATAGACTTAACAGCATTCCTAACTTTGCTTTTGCAGCCATCACAATCCATTTTCACCTTCAAAACAACAGTCCGAATCAATGAAGAAGAAAACAACAAAAAAACTTCATGGTAAAGCAAATAGACTAAAAATAAATGATACGATGAAAATTTTCTTCGGAGAACTAAACCTGTAATGGCTCCGTTCTTCTGTTATGGAGTGAATTCTCTGTGTGCGTAAAACTACACATTTTTGAGAGTTGATCAAGTACTCCCATGTTGTAGTTTGAATAATGAAAAAAGTTGGATATAGAATGATGAATATAAACAATAATATGTTATATATATGGGTGTGATATGATATTTTCAGCACAGGGTTTCATTTTTACATAGATTTCAACCAAATATTTTTTATTAAAAAAAACGAAATTTGAAGCTGAGCACAAGCCAGATATGAGGTATCCAATATGACAATAGCCTAAAAGAAAGTGACAAATAATTGCAGTGTTCAAAGTAGCATTGATATGTAATGAGCAAAAATAAACTATGACATACCTCATTGTCTTCGTCAGAGGGAAGGGAATCAGCTATAAAAAAAAATTCACCAAGCATGAAAACAAACAAAATTGCAAAAGCAACGAACATTCATCAGTGGATATATCAAAGACAGATATGCACCCATTTTAATTTCTTGATTTTATGAATATGTACTGCTACAAAAACATTAATCAATATCGAAGTACAACATGACAAAAAAAGAAACAAAATTGTTAACCCATAAAATATTTTCTAGAGAATGATGAGCATGCTTAGGGTGATTTATGATTTTAGGTCGTTAGGCCCTTTGGGTCGTTCTCTAACTCGATGGGCTCTCAAGCTCACACAATTACCTTAGGTCGTTATGATGTCTTGGGTCGCCTAGATAATACGTGGTGTTCAGGAAGCTTTGGTTCGTTTGAGCATCTTAAGTCGTTGAGGCATCTCGGTTCTCCCAGTTGCTAGCCCGTAGGGCTCCAAGATCGCCAACTTGCTAAAAGTTTGAGCCCGCTTCATCAAAGCCCGGACTGCATCATTCTGGTTTAGCTCGTTCTAAGCATGTTTGGGTAGCCATGCTTTGTCCAAGCTCGCGCCGCCTTAACCTAGCCTGCTCCACATCCTTTAGCTCACACCACCCTCAGCTAGAACGAGTTGAGTCATTCTGTACTCCCGTATCTTGTATCACTTCGTATCAGGAAGTCTTGGGTCGCTCCGCCTCGTTTAGCACCCCCCGCCTTGCTTCAGACCGTATAATGCTACTTCTAGCCCGCATGCGGCCTAAAACAAGAGCACAATATTTACATAATTGCCACTTGGTCTGAACTCGACCTATAAATACCCCCTTCATCCCTTCATTTGGGGGGGAGGGGGGTAATTCTTGGGTCACGAAGTGCTGCTGAAATTTCTCTACAACTATCTCAAGCAATTCTAAACACTTATTTCTCAAAAAATCAAGTGAAAATCCTCGGTGAATCTAAGTAAGCTTCATGAGTGTGAGAGTGTCAAATTTGTTGTAAGAGTGAAATTAATCTTGTAATCGACATACTGATAATGGAATCTCTTATGAGAATGGATGTAGATTCTCATTGGATCGAACCACTATAAAAACTCCGTGCTTTTACTTTTATGCCTTTTGTATGCTTGTGATTGTTGCCTCACTTTGTTCTTCCTTACCAATTTGGTGAAGTGTTCTGATACACCCTTGGTGTTGATTTAAATCTCTAGCTCAACATTTGGCGCCCACCGTAGGGTCGTGTTCGCATCTCCTACCTCCTCTCACAAAGCTAAACGCCATTAAAGTTCTAAGTCTCATCTTTCCTCAAAATTATGGCCAAATCTAAGAAGACCACTAGCAAAACTGGGGTAGATGCCGATAATGTTGCTAATGAAGAAACACTGCTCACAAACTGCTTTGAAGTTAGTGAAAATTCAAAAGCGGAGCCGGTGTGACCAGAAATGAATTAAAAGTCGGTGTGACCAGAAATGAATTAAAAGTCGCTATTGCTAACGTGAATAGTCGAATGTATGCCTCTACTAAAATGATGATAGAAAAACTTGACGCCATCCTTAATGCTCGATTGAATCCATCTTCTCCGGAAAAGCATATAGATTTCAAAGGGAATGACAAATCGCCCACTTCCGATCGTAACCGCAACAATAATGTGGAAGACGGTTATGATGGGGCAAGTGATAGGGATGAAGCTAATATCAAAGAATTGAGATCAAAAGCAAAGAATCATTCCGAAGTGAGTGCTCAAAAGGTCACTAACCATGTCGCGGGGGCACCCCCTCGAGGAGAAGGCCAAACACCTAGGCTCTCTAATCGAGACCGTATTCCTAGGCGAACGTTGGGTAAAGAGCTCAGCTGCACAGAGAGTCATAGCATCAAAGAGTATATCTCGGATATGATAGAACAATCTTTGAAAAGAACCAAGCTAGAAAAGACAATGAAAGGAAATGGAATTCAATCCACCAACTCTCCCTCCATATAACGGCCTTGTTGACCCGAACTACTTTTTGTTCAAATACGAGTGGCATATGAGTGCAATCAAAGCAACAGATGAGATGAGACGCACGTATTTCCCTCTCTATTTGGAAGAAGCTGCATCACTCTGGTTCACGAAGCTGCCACCCAAATCTATCGATCGGTTCTCCGATCTGACAAAAAAGTTCAAAGAGCAATTCCGCTTGTATGCTACTAAAGCCAAGGACGCTATAACACTCTCGGCTATGAAACAGAAGTCATGAGAAACTGTCAAAGCTTTCCTTAATCGGTTTAATATTGCCCTATCTGAAGTAAGGGACCCGGAGCCAGGCATAGTCCTCATGGCTCTACTCGATGCTATAGATAAAACAAGCAAATTCAGAATATGGATAAAGATGAAAGAACTGACTACGCTCGACAATTTCTATAAAAAAGCAGAGGAGTATATGAGGATAGACGACAATCCTGTGCCCCTCTAGATCATTGACGGTAACCCACTTCTTGAGGCTCCTAAAAGTGCAGCTATGCAGTCCTACCAAAAGAGTATTCTGGGGCAGAAGGGAATCAGTGGTGGGAACGACAACAAGGCCAATAAAAAGTCTCGCCTTTTCATTTCGTCAGAACTGACACCTTTGAATGACATTCCTGAAAACATCTATCTTGCAACCAAGAATTCTGAAGAGTATGCAAACCCAAACCCAATGAGGATAAGCAACAAGGCAGCAAACACGGGAAAGTTCTGTAGATTTCACAACCAACTTGGTCACAATATTAACGAGTGCCGACACCTGAAGATCCTCATTGAAGAATTGACCAGGAAAAACAGATTGCATCAATATATAAAGAATCCGCAAGCTTTGAGTCCTGCAATTCCTCAGGGTAGGGAGAATTGAATGATCAGTCTGGTCCAAGCAACGTAGCTTCTGTTCAAGCCAATCCAAGGCTGATTATCAACTAATAGCTATTTAGGGTGTTCCAACCTGAGTGGCTCGAATAAGCAATCAACATTGCTATATTTTCACTTTATGCTCTACTCCTTGCTTTAGCTCATGCTTTGCTTCGCATTTTACCTTCTGTTATATTCAAAACTTATTGTAAACATTCTGTAATAATCTGTAGGTGATACATTGAACGTCAGCTTTACGACTAAGAGCATGTATGTTTGAATAAGTTTCTCGCTTGCGAAGCCATATCTCGAATCGAAACTTCTTAAAAGATGATTTTGTATTGCATGCTAGCTACTGAGCGCTTGCTCCTATATCATCGCGACCCCGACAACGCTAGTTCAAGGGCTGAATGCTACGTATTCCAACATGCGCAAATGCGAAAAAAATAGGGAAAATGCTACCTTGAAAAGTGAACGGGAAAGTCGCAAAGATTCAAACATTGAGCAAGCACCACGACAAACAGACGGGAGAGATGAAACTTTTATCACTGGGGCACCCCCCTAAGTGAGAGGTTAAGAGCTTCAGTTCCTAAACCAGAATGGCTTGCTAAGTCAAGCATGTGGTAAAGGGACTGATGGCCGCCCAGCAATGCTATAAAACAACCAATAAAAATCCGCTTGCGTAGCATCTGAAATCTCGGATGTGAAGAGTGTCGAACCATTTGCATAGCATCTGAAAAGTCAGATGTGAAGAATGAAAAACCATTCGCGTAGCGTTTGAAAATTCTGATGTGAAGAATGAAAAATCCATTCGCGTAGCATTTAAAAACACTACAAGAAAAACAGCAAATAGCAGCGGCAGAATCCGCTTCTAATCCGTCGCTAAACAGGCATTAGCGACGGATTTCCTACATAACGGTTTGTCGGTAAAAACCTTGACAGTATTTGTGTCAGATTTTGCGACGGATTTTAACATGAGTTTTCCGACATTTTTCCGTCATTTTACTAATTTTATAATAAAAATAAAATTTTATTTATTAATTTAATTTATATATCGAGTATTTACGGATGGATAATTAATTTATAATAAATATTATTTATAAAAGACGTTGGTAAATCCTTACTACTTACCAAGGAATTAGCGACGAAAAATAAATTAAGGTAAACTTAACCTCCTTTTTTGTTGGTAATCTGCTGCTATTCTCCTCCTGATCTATATATATATATATGTATATATATATATATATATATATATGTCTATATATATCGTCACACACATAATTTGTGTTTCATTCAAAACACAATCCTAATGTACATACAGCACAATTAATATGAACACACACATCTCATAATCAATGTATTATATTAATCACTTATCTCATATTCAACATTCAACATTACATTTTTTTTCAAATAAAATATTTTCTAATCTTATTCTACTGTCGTTAATTTACATATGTTATTACAAGAAAATCAACATCATCAATTCATCAAAACAAATCTACTACTTAACTATTCACAACCTTCCTTCACCTCAAACTCATTCCTTGCAATCCCTGCCATTTCTTTTCGACCATCCACGGATATACTTCACTTTTTTTAAGAGACATACTTCACTCAGCGTAAATTATCATTTGCCATTTCTTTAAGATATTGTTCCAAATCATCCAGTTTTTGCACCTTAGATATAATTAATAAGAACCCAACCTGCAAATTCATACAATTAATAAGATATATTTTCAAAAAACTACTTTGATTAGAGGAAATAATAAGAAGCTTAGTAAATGGCATAATGAGATGACCAGTACTATATATAATACTTACCAAAAATAAAATATAACAAACAAAGCCAACATCCACAATGCAGCACAGGTCCATTGCTTGATTTGAAGCTAGATATAACCAGGTAACTTTGACACGATACACAAAACTAGGACCACTATGACCTGAACTGAGGCGTCACAAACCACGTATTACATCCATGGAGGGCTGAGAATGATTAAAAAGGCAGCAATATCTACAGACAAAATCCCATTATCATCGAAGCTAAGAGCTTTCGCTATGATAATGCAAAGCTACAGATAAACACGATAAGATGACTACCCTCAAGACCCTGCACAAGCAAGACCAAACCCCAAATAAAACACATACACAAGCTCCATAAACAATAAACAACCGAAAACAAAACTAGTTGATACCCCAACTGCAGCAAAACCCAAAAGTCATTCATCAATACTCCAACAGCAAACCAACGAAAGGCAAAGACCAAAAATAGGTCCATGTTGGAGAATTACCCGATGGAACACTCTTATTTGAACGGATCTGAATAATTTCTACGAGAATTGGTGGTTTACTTATTTTCAGCAGACAAGGAGAAAGGAGAGGAAAGAAAAGAGGAGAAGAGAAGTGATTGCTAATTTCAGGTCGACATGAAGGAATGATGATTGGAAATAAAGCAAGAGGAAACGGATTTTAGTTTAGACCTGGGGAATTGGAAGGACGGATGAACAGGCGGCTTCGGGGAGGGTCAGCATGGGCTCGGCGCTGGCGTTGGAAGGAGCGGAGGTCAGTCGGAGGTGGCTGGTTCACGCTGGTGGAGGCGTGGCATACTGAAAAGGTGAGGCGGCTTGGGATCGGATGGGAAGGCGAGGGGCAGGTTGGTGGAGGCAGGGTTCGGTGGAGCTTGGAATTGGGAAACGTGGGGAATTCCATGGTGAGGAAGCTGCTGTTGCTTTTTTTAATTCATGGAATGAAGAAATTGGGGAATAGGAATGAGCGGACCCGCAGGGTAATAAAAATAATAATGGTTTGTTCATGGAGGGAAACAAATTAAGTTGGAGCCAAAATTTTGTGGAAGGAAGCGGCAAAACTTTTACTTTTGCAGTAAAATTTGAATTTGAACCTGGTTTTCAATTTGGTGGAAAAAATGTAAGCTAAAAGTTAAAATTCTGCTACTATAGATTGAAAGAGTGTTTGTTTAAAGCCAAAATTCATTAATTATATACCAAGTAACCACCAAATATCTTTAACGAAATTGTTTATAATTGAGGTATTTTTTTTCCTAATCAATGAAATGAGTCATGCCAATTTAAAGGCATTCAATTAAATATTTTTGAAACTTACCTTTAATTCATTAATTATATACCAAGTAACCACCAAATATCATTAATTATCTTGTATGGCAAAAAATGGAAAGGGTTTCAGGTGTCCTTTTATTTCCAGCTATTTTACTTTTTTCTTATTTCTAGTCCATAATTACTGTTAGTCTTCCAACTTTGGAATTTTGAATTTGGATGGATTCTACAATTAGTATTTTCCTTTCTTAATAAATCTACTATTTTTCCACTTCATTATATTTGAAGAATAAACCACATGTGTTCACTAACTGAAATTTGGTGATTTCCATCTATTATATAATCAACGAAAATTTTGTTCTTTTGAAGTTTAGGAACGAATTCTAAACATAATTTTCTAAATTATTACTTTCATTTATTTGTGGATTGATTTTTGATACACTTATATTTGTTCCATGTATATGTGTATATCATTTCGACAATTTACTTGGTGTTTGATTGCTATGATTCATTTGCAGGTGGTATAAAAGGAAATGATGCCAATTGCTATTTTAACATTACTTGATTAATTATGGAATCATTTGTGTTTATTATTATTAGAAACGTAGCTTTAATTCATTAATTATAAACCAAGTATCCACCAAATATCTTTAACGAAATGGTTTCTAATGGAGGTATTTTTTTCTAATCAATGAAATGAGTCATGCCAATTTAAATGCATTCAATTAAATATTCTAGAAACGTACCATTAATTCATTAATTATATACCAAGTAACCACCAAATATCATTAATTATCTTGTATGGCAAAAAATGGAAAGGGTTTCAGGTGTCCTTTTATTTTTAGCTATTTTACTTTTTTCTTATTTCTAGTCGATAATTAATGTTAGTCTTCCAACTTTGGA
This sequence comes from Allium sativum, assembly GCA_030737875.1. Taxonomy (NCBI): domain Eukaryota; kingdom Viridiplantae; phylum Streptophyta; class Magnoliopsida; order Asparagales; family Amaryllidaceae; genus Allium; species Allium sativum. Next base: position 845,591,424 of record CM060926.1, read on the forward strand.
AATTTGAATTTGGATGGATTCTATAATTAGTATTTTCCTTTCTTAATAAATCTACTATTTTTCCACTTCATTGTATTAGAAGAATAAACCACATGTGTTCACCAACTGAAATTTGGTGGTTTCCATCTATTATATAATCAACGAAAATTTTATTCTTTTGAAGTTTGGGAACAAATTCTAAACATAATTTTCTAAATTATTAATTTCCTTTATTTGTAGATTGATTTTTGATACACTTGTATTTGTGCCATGTATATGTGCCCAAGACGACTCATGTGTGTGTGTGTGTGTGTGTGTATATATATATATATATATATATATATGATGTATGATCGCCTAAGTTCCGTTTGTTTAACATTAATTAACATTAACGTTAAAACTGGTAATAAATGCACATAAAGAAAGAAAATACAAGGAACTGATATACAAGGCTTGTCATGATTATTCAATGGATATTGTAATTAATGCATCATACAAAGGAGGACAAAATGGGTATTGTAAAAAATCTTCAGACGGACGGAAGTTTTCAAAGACTCACTAGAATTAAGAAAAACCGACAAAGTCGGTTTGATTAAGAAAAACCGACAAAGTCGGTTTGATAAAAATAATATTGATTATAGATAATAATTACTAATTATAAATTATTTATCAATAATCATTAATTATTATAAACTTCAATAATGTCTATATAAGTTGACATTTATAATTATTATTTATAAATTACTATTTATAAATTTATGAGTTTTCTTACATTTGAAGGTTATATTTAGTTTAAATTTATCTGAAGTTTTATTTTTTTGGTTTTATGAAAGTTTCAAATTTTGGTTTTTAAATTTTATGAATTTTCAAATTTTAATTTAACAAATTTTAGAATTTCAAAAATAATAAAATATAATTAACAAATATAATTAACATGTAATAAATAAAAAATTGGAATTAACAAGAGAAAATTAGCTACTAATTATTACTTATTTACAATTAATTATTAATTTTAGTTATAATTGTGAGTTCTGGAATTTATGTGAAATTTACTTATTAATTACTAAGTAAAATCACAAATGTAAAATATAAACAATAAATATAAAATATATTTTATTGATTTCTTAAAAGCAAATATGTATTAATAATTTCTTGATATTAATTTAATTAATCGTATTAAAGACTATTAAATAATCATTGATTATCAAAACAAATTTAATAAACATCGAAAAACAATGTATTTTATTAATTACTATTACCTCTTATTTATATTATATAGTAATTAATAATTAATCAGCATTAATTTTCAAAAAAAATTAATCAGCATTAACTATTGAATTATATTTACTTCTAATAGTTATTATTAATTATTAATTACTAATGTATTATTAACATTAATTATTTAAAATTTAAATTTACTAATTAATTACTAAGTAATAACACAAATTTAAAACATTTTATAAATAATAAATATAAAAGTTCATTTCAAATCTCTTGGAAAACTGCAGGAAAATAGCTTCAAAATTATGTCGACGGTAATCCAACTCTATTAGCAACGGAATTTAGCGTTAAATATTTTATGACGGTAAAGTGCTGCAATTTCCATTGATTTAGCGACAGAATTAGTATTCGGCGTTAATAATTTATAATAAGGTGACATATAAAATCCAAAATATTTTCTCTTACAAAGCCCACGAAAATCCGTCGCTAATTAGCGACGAAATTTTCCGCTGCTAAAAATCTGTCGCTATTCTCTGTTTTTCTTGTAGTGAAAGTCAGATGTGAAGAATGAAAAATCCATTCGCGTAGCATTTGAAAAGTCAAATGTGAAGAATGAAAAATCCATTCGCGTAGCATCTAAAAAGTCCGATGTGAAGAATGAAAAATCCATTCGCGTAGCATATGAAAAGTCAGATGTGAAGAATGAAAAATCCATTCGCATAGCATTTGAAAAGTCAGATGTGAAGAATGAAAAATCCACTTGCGTAGCATCTGAAAACTCAGATGTGAAGAGTATCGAACCATTCGCGTAGCATCTGAAAAGTCAGATGTGAAGAATGAAAAAATCATTTGCGTAGCATCTGAAAAGTCAGATGTGAAGAATGAAAAATCCACTTGCGTAGCATTTGAAATCTCGGATGTGAAGAGTGTCAAACCATTCGCGTAGCATCTGAAAAGTTAGATATGAAGAGTGAAAAACCCTTTGCGTAGCATCTGAAAAGTCAGATGTGAAGAATGAAAAATCCATTCGAATAGCATCTGAAAAGTTAGATGTGCAGAATGAAAAATCCATTCGCGTAGCATCTGAAAAGTCAAATGTGAAGAATGAAAAATCCATGTAGCATCTGAAAAGTCAGATGTAAAGAATGAAAAATCCACTTGCGTAGCATCTGAAATCTCCGATGTGAAGAGTGTCGAACCATTCGCGTAGCATCTGAAAAGTTAGATGTGAAGAATGAAAAAACCATTCGCATAGCATCTGAAAAGTCAGATGTGAAGAATTAAAAATCCACTTGCGTAGCATCTGAAATCTCAGATGTGAAGAGTGTCGAACCATTCGCGTAGCATCTGAAAAGTCAGATGTGAAGAACGAAAAAACCATTCGCGTAGCACCTGAAAAGTAAGATGTGAAGAATGAAAAAACCATTCGTGTAGCATCTGAAAAGTCAGATGTGAAGAATGAAAAATCCATTCGCTTGCATCTAAAAAGTCAGATGTGAAGAATGAAAAATCCATTCACATAGCATCTGAAAAGTCAGATGTGAAGAATGAAAAAATCTACTTGCATAGCATCTGGAATCTCAAATGCAAAAAGTGCCTACCACGCTCATAAGAGTCATTAAAGTGATAGCGTTCGGGATCTACAGTCAACCTAAGTTCACTGAACGATTTTAAGCGTTAACACAAACTCGAATTAGAATACTATGACTATGCAAACAAAATTTGATGAGTTTTAAACCGTCAAATAAGATGGTCCTAGGCTACCATTTTATTCAACGCAAGTTGAAGTTCGTTATAGTTCATTTCTAACTAATCCGTTATCAACATGGACAATTGATAATGAGTATAAGTCCGAAATTATGCAGAAGTTTATCTTAATTGCAGAACAGGTAGCATGGGACGTACGAGTTCAAAACCAAAAGATTACCACAGCAGATATTTTTTCAACATTAGCATAAAAACTTAAAGTGTGGTAGACAAAATGCAACTCCATCACCACATCGCAAATCCAACGCAAAGACATACAAAGAGACATCAGACGCAAAATATCACAAGAGTGTTAAGCGAGGACCGGCACTCGCATATACAACCGGTCTATAGCATAAGCACATAAAAGATAAATAGCAAAAGTCAAACAAGAAAGCTTCTTCTTTTCATCAATCAATCATTCCTCACCTCGAGAAGGAGGAGGAGTACTAGTCGTTTCAGCCTTGCTCCCAGGACTTGGTAGTTCAGCAATGATCTCATCCTGAGACTTAAAAGCCTAAAAGAACAACTTCGTCTTTCTCCAAGGTGGTGATGAGCTCAATATTCTCCCTGTTCAGCCTCTGAAGATCGCAAGAAAACATGTTCCAAGCACCTAATTTGTGTGCGTGATATTGACTAATTTCCTCAATGTGTTTTTCCATCTAAGTCCTAATAGCGTCAAGTTGCATCAACGAGTGTTTCTTTAAGAATATCCAAATCTCCGGGGACAGTTCGCTTGTCATACGGATATATATCCAAGTCAAATTGATTGAAGTTGACTCCTTGAAGCCACCAGCGTTCGAAGCGGTTAGCAAGCTCAGAGGTATGCGACTTAGAAGCATATCCAGGCCTATCTATGATAGCTTTTAGCTCAGCTGAAGTGGAAGCAACAGAGATGTTTCAATTTCTAACATCGGAGGTTTTCCCAACCTATGGTGCTTGCGAGTTATGTCCTCGCTCGAGGTTCCTTCAGTTCTTTTATACATCCTGTGCGAATAGCAGTGTTAAGAAGTGAATGGCAAACCAGGAAACCTTAGGTCGCTGTAACAATCTGATTTCTCATGAATTCTTTCTACTTCAAGGTTTTTGGTTTGTAAATGACCTAAGGCATCAAGGGTTAACGACCTAGGACTTCAACGGTTTAGCGATCCAAAGATGAGGACTGAAATGACGACCTAAGGACTTGAATCATCATAACGACCTAGAGTAGGGTCGCAATCTAAAATCTGAAAGTGGTTGCGGCGACCTGATTCAACACGAGCCATTACAAAACAACGACCTGAGGTGTACATCCAACGGGGGCACTTCAATTTCAAAAAGGATGGCAGGGCATGATTAATGGAATTGAGCAAGATTATTACCCTAGTAACACTTAGCAGTTAAAGCTGCGACCAAGCGGTGAGAATTTATGCATGAAAGTTAAGCTGAATCCATCATAAGAAGGCAAGCTCAAGATCGTTACATGCATCAACATTGTCATCAAACAGATGATTGAAATCGTACCAAATAATGACCCCACAAAGTCGAAAAATATCAAATTCAACTTAAAACGTACATGTATACATAGTAAGTAAAAGCTTTGAATTGCACATGATTCTTGGTGGTGAGAAGCTTCGAATTCGATTATTAGACGGAGGGATTATTTGGACTTCAATTGCTTTGATGATGATGTGGATCGGTGGATTTAGTTGATAATGGCTGCCATTAATGAGATTTTCTAACTTGAGTGAGGGTTTTGAGTGAGTGATGACTTAAAGAGAAGTTATAGGGCAGGTTAAACAAATAAGTCGAGTTTGCAGGGGCCACAACGGTCCAATCCCAAGGAGAATACCAATGTACTCTTATCAGAACGCGACCCAGAAGCCGCAACGACTTAAGACCATGTCACGACCTAAGAAGCAGGATGACTTAGGGATAAAATACTTCAGGGACTCGGGAAGTCTAAAGGTCTAGACGACTTGAAATCTTAAATTACATGCCAATATCACCTAGTTCGAAGCCCGTATTATTTTCAATAAATACGAACTTCGAGGGGAAAATGTTAACCCAGAAAATATTTTCCAAAGAATGATAAGCATGTTTAGGATGATTTATGATTTTAGGTCGTTAGGCCCTTTGGGTCATTCTCAAACTCGATGGGCTCTCAAGCTCACACAAATGCCCTAGGTTGTTATGGTGTCTTGGTTCGCCTATATAATATGTGGTGTTCAGGAAACTTTGGTTCGTTTGAGCATCTTAAGTCGTTGGGGCATCTCGGTTCTCCCAGTTGCAAGCCCGCAGGGTTCCTATATCGCCAGCTTGCTAAAAGTTTTAGCCCGCTTCATCAAAGCCCGGAATGCATCATCCTGGTTTAACTCGTTCTAAGCGTGTTTGGGTTGCCACGCTTTGTCCAAGCTCGCGTCGCCTTAACCTAACATGCTCCGCATCCTTTAGCTCGCACCACCCTCAGCCAGAACGAGTTGAGTCGTCCCGTATTGTCGTAGCTCGTATCACTTCGTATCTGGAGGTCTTGGGTCGCTCCGCCTCGTTTGGCATGCCCCGCCTTCCTTCAGACCATATAATGCTCCTTCTAGCCCACCTGCGAGCTAACACGGGTGCACAGTATTTAAGAAATTGCAACCTAGTCTGAACTCCACCTATAAATATCCCCCTCATGCCTTCATTTGAGGGGGGAGGGGAATTCTTGGGCCTCGAAGTGCTGCTGAAATTTCTCTACAACTATCTCAAGCAATTCTAAACACTTATTTCTCAAAAATCAAGTGAAGATCCTCGGTGAATCTAAGTAAGATTCATGAGTGTGAGAGTGTCAAATTTGTTGTAAGAGTGTAATTAATCTTTAGTCAACATACTGATAATGGAATCTCTTATGAGAGTGGATGAAGATCCTCATTGGATCGAACCACTATAAAACTCCGTGCTCTTAATTTTATGCTTTTTGTATGTTTGTTATTGCGGCCTCACTTTGTTCTTCCTTACCTATTTGGTGAAATGTTTTGATACACCCTTGGTGTTGAGTTAAATCTCTAGCTCAACAAAAATATCATAGGTAAGAATGTCTGAATATTTAGCAATTTTGTATAGCTTAAATTGATATAAATTTTTATTTATAACCCATAAGAAATGAATGTTAATGGTAATGTTTATATAAAAACATCCATCCATTCATAGCGGATAACAATGTCATACAAATATGTACGTAAATGGAGCATTTAAATAATGTTAGACGTTCTGACTAAGCATTCTGGTTAAGCATTTTTTGATTGCATACAATTATGGTAATGAGAACAAATAAATAACAGGTGGTATCAATAAACATGCATTGTTGCTATGGATAAAAAATATTTTAGGCTAACATACAGAATGAGATGCCATTATTGTTATGAAAGTATAGAAGTCAGGGTTAATGTATAGATGGCAACATAATATCTAAAACATATAAAATGGTGTGAACTTGGTGAAAACTTGTTGATTTCATAGTAGCTTGGTGATTTCATAGTAGCTTTGAAAGAGAGGTTCACTCAGGCTGTTCAGTTTCCATGTGTGTGAGTCTTATAGGTCTCATACCTACCAAAATGAGTTTGACTCAAAAACATATCAACGTGGAACCACATTGTGTTTTATGCAATCAACAAAATGACAGACTATTATTTTCTCATGTGAGTTCAATAGTAAAATATAAGAATGGTGCCTAATGAATTGAGTGACTTGGAGGAACAAATGTTCAATATCACATCAAGGTTCTCAACCAAAAACAAAAGCAGAAGCATAGCTTTTATTGTGATATCTACATCTGTGTGGATCATGTTGAGTGAAATAAATGACCGTTTTTTCCTCTAAAAATGCTATTGATTCTCAATTAATTAAGGTAGTTGCAGAAATTGTAGAAATTAAAGCCGACAGTTCTAAACACAAGGTTTTCGTGGACTTCATCGATGAAGCAATCAGTAAAGAATGTGTCTATTATTTTTCTAAACATACTAGATGGATGTTTGTAGCTGCCATTTTGTGTTATGCAAATTGTCAATTACTGCCTTCCCTTTATCATTACCAAGGTAATTCATTCTGGTTAAGCATTTTTTGATTGCATACAATTATGGTAATGAGAACAAATAAATAACAGGTGGTATCAATAAACATGCATTGTTGCTATGGATAAAAAATATTTTAGGCTAACATACAGAATGAGATGCCATTATTGTTATGAAAGTATAGAAGTCAGGGTTAATGTATAGATGGCAACATAATATCTAAAACATATAAAATGGTGTGAACTTGGTGAAAACTTGTTGATTTCATAGTAGCTTGGTGATTTCATAGTAGCTTTGAAAGAGAGGTTCACTCAGGCTGTTCAGTTTCCATGTGTGTGAGTCTTATAGGTCTCATACCTACCAAAATGAGTTTGACTCAAAAACATATCAACGTGGAACCACATTGTGTTTTATGCAATCAACAAAATGACAGACTATTATTTTCTCATGTGAGTTCAATAGTAAAATATAAGAATGGTGCCTAATGAATTGAGTGACTTGGAGGAACAAATGTTCAATATCACATCAAGGTTCTCAACCAAAAACAAAAGCAGAAGCATAGCTTTTATTGTGATATCTACATCTGTGTGGATCATGTTGAGTGAAATAAATGACCGTTTTTTCCTCTAAAAATGCTATTGATTCTCAATTAATTAAGGTAGTTGCAGAAATTGTAGAAATTAAAGCCGACAGTTCTAAACACAAGGTTTTCGTGGACTTCATCGATGAAGCAATCAGTAAAGAATGTGTCTATTATTTTTCTAAACATACTAGATGGATGTTTGTAGCTGCCATTTTGTGTTATGCAAATTGTCAATTACTGCCTTCCCTTTATCATTACCAAGGTAATTCCTATTTTACTTTTACAGTTTGCATACATGAATTATAGGAAACTAACAGAAAAATCAAGACTAAATAAAACTACGCGAGTGGAATTTTAAGTGGGGTTCTTTGATTGGTCTTAAAATATAGATTTGGGTTAGCTGTAGTAACTATAATAAAGCAACATCTCTAACTAATTATCAGAATTTAGTCAGAGGAAAATTTATGCGATGCTTGGTGTATATTGTGTTTCGTGTTTTGGGTTTTCACCATTAATTACAAAAATATACAAAGTGGTAAGAGACAACGGAGGAAATGAAAAAACGATTGAGAGAACAACGGAGCAGACAAAAATTGAATCTGTTTAAACAATAATTTCAGATAATCAACACAAAAATAATTAAAAAAATTGAAACTAATTGAAAAGTTAGAAAAGTTCAGTATGGTGATTTCATAGTAGCTTGGTGGGTTGTGCCTTTTCAATTAGCCACTACGAAACTAACTGAAAAATTGAAGTTAAAAACAGCTAAACTTTTTTTTATCGAACACATTTTCTTATTTATATGATAGTTTACAACAATATTATGAAAGACAGGGTAATAACATATGCTCCATCGGATCCAAACAAAAGTCTATCAGTTTAATAATGATTTTTTTTTGCATAAGTAAGATATTTTGTATGACCTTACAAACACATTGGTATATGTTATTACATTTTCAATTAAAATTTTCATGACAAGTCTAATGTGATGAACCAGTGTCCAAAAACATTCCGTGTATTAGTCTCTTAACAGTTCTTTTGGTGGCGACTAGATTGACAAAATGATTATTATGCAATTGATTTAATGTATTAGTGAAAAGCCATTAGAAATTAATTAAAAAAATAGCAATCAATTCGTGAATTATATAGTAGGGGATAAGCTGGTGGCCAACGTTAAAAAATTTGTTTATGCCCATTTGCACTAGTTAAACATAGGATGCATATTCAAGTCAATGCAAAAAAGGATGAGTTAGATAAAGTTATTTTCAATTTTCATCTTTTTTTAATCTGAATAACACAGAAATTGTCTTGTTCACTGGTTAGTTTTTCATATGAATTTAACAATGAAGTAGAAGGGGAAACAACTTTCAGAAAGGTGCTAGCTCCATTTGTGGAGTATACCAATATGAATTTTTACCCTTCAAAACAAATGGAATTATGGATTACCTGCCAGCCTTGTCCCTTTCGATGCCTGAATTTCGGGATTTCCCTCCCCCATTAATTAGCATACGTGTGCTTATGGACGTTTTCCGCTTTCCCATGTGCACATGATCCATTAAACAATTGCATGCTGGAAGAACCTAAAGGAGAAACGTCTTGTCTTTTCAGATATAATTCCACAAACTTGAACGATAGTCATCGACGGCTGCTAATAATTTTTCCAACGACTCCGCCTATTATTAATACCAATTTATCGTGCAATAATTTTAGTTCTAGAACAGAATTAAACTCAAATATCAGCTTTACCAAATTTAGCTGCTTTTACAAACAATGGTAGATTGAAGAACGAAAAAAGAATTTAACTCACTTGTGCCTATGAATTTGCAAATACCGGTTTCTTAGAGTAGACCTTTCATCGCTAGACTAGAGTTGAGGCGATAATTGGAATTATGCAATTACGGAAGATGGTTTAAATCAATTGAACCCTAATTTTTAAGGATATGAAAGTCGAAAATTGTCCAAGAAGATCTGGTGAGAAATAAAAAAATAGCGTGGAACTAGGGGCGAAAATAAGATGCAACGTCGATACGGCTCAAACCCATATTAAATTTACTGATCCAAAACTTTGGTCACCAACGGTTAGATTTTAGTGGTTGAGAGAGGTTCGGATTGGTTGAGCTGTAGCAAATGAAATTTAATATGGCTATGAGATGTATCAAATTTGATACGATTTAAAGCCGTATCAAATCTCCATATCCTGGTGTGTCAAATTCGTTGTTTTGGTGTAGTGAGAGGATTCTCGTAAATGCAAACTAGATGATAATCGCAAACTGAGTCTCCGGCTAAGGCAAATAATGTTGAAATTACTAAAAAATTGAAGCCTAAAAATGAGACACGGTTTAAGAAGAATAATTATTCCAAGAACAAAAAGAAGGGTGCCTGTTACTATTATAACAAACTCGGCCACTATCCCTGAGACTGTCGTCTTCGGAAGAAACAACAAAAAGCGAATGTGGTCGAAGAAAAACTTGCGGCTGTTGTACAAGAGGCGAACTCTATTAGTGGCATTGATAATGATTGGTGGCTCGATACCGAAGCAACCATTCATGTTTGCAAAGTCCGTAGTCTGTTTAAGACTTACGAAGAGAATAATGGAGAATCCAGCGAACTTACTGGCACAAACAAAGTTGCAAGCAAAGTTATAGGAAAAGGCACAATTGAACTTACATTCACCTCTGGGAAAGTTCTTACATTAGTCAATGTATTTTATGTGCTTGATGTGTGTAAGAATTTGGTTTCTGGATACCTTTTTAACAAAGGAGGATTCAAGATGGTGTATGAGTCTGATAGGTTAGTGTTGTCCAAGAACAACAAATTTATTGGATAGAGATATTCTTGTAACGACATGATTAAGTTGAGTCTAATGAAGAAATCTTCTGCTTATACTGTTGATTCTGTTAATTTACGACATGGTAGATTAGGACATGTTAATTCTAAGTCTCTTAGAAATATGCATAAATTAGGATTAATTTCTGGTTGTGATTTCGATTCCATCTCTAAATGTGAAATTTGTGTTCAAGCAAAAATACACTGGAAATTCTTTAAATCTATAGAAAGGAAAACTGGTTTGCTTGATTTGGTATGTAGTGAAGTAGGTGACTTGAAAAGTCATATCACCTAAACCAATACTATATTACATTTATTGATGATTATACTTGGTATGCATATGTGTATCTAATGAAATCGAAAGATGAGGCTTTTGATAAATTCAAAATTTACAAAGCAGAAGTCGAAACAAAATTAGGAGTTAAAATTAAAGTGTTACATTCAGATCGTGGTGGCGAATAGTTTTCAAATGAATTTACTTTGATCTATAAACAAAATGGTATAATTCACCAGTGTACCGCCCCGTATGCACAACAACAAAATGGTGTTGCTGAAAGGAAAAATAGAACTTTAGTAGAAATGGTTAACGCCATGCTCATAAGTTCTACCTTATAACCTATGGGGTGATGCTATGTTATCTGCATGTTACATTTTAAATAGAGTACCACTTAAAAAGAATAATATTTCCCGCTACGAATTATGGTTTAACAGAAAACCTAATCTTACTAGACTTAAAGTTTGGGGTTGCTTAGCATATGTTAGAAAACCTGACCCCAAACGACCCAAGTTTGGTAATAGGGAATTTAAGTGTGTTTTCATAGGATATTCTCTCAATAGTATAACTTATAGGTTCCTTATTCTTGATACCTTAGAAGTTATAGAATCTATAGATGAAGAATTCTTTGAAAATCAAACTATTGGGAATCCATTGAGATCACCTAGTTCAGAACCTACTGAGACTAATGATATCAATGATGATGAATATCCTCCTGCTCAAAACAACAAGGAAGTGTCAGTACCATATAATAGTACTGAACACAAAAGAAGTAAAAGAGCGAGAATAGAGAAAGACAATGGTCCAGACTTCATAACATATCTCATAGAAGGTAATAAGGACGAAGTCCTTAATGTGACAAGATATGTAGTGAACGTCAATGAAGATCCCAAAACTTATTCTTAGGCTATGAATCCTAGAGATTCTAATTTCTGGAAAGAAGCTATCGGTGATGAAATGAATTCCATAATGTTAAATCAGACTTGGGTTTTATCTGATTTACCTCCTGGTGCTAAACCTATAGGATGTATATGGATATTCAAGAAAAAGTTGAATGCACATAGATCCATTGATAAGTTTAAAGCCAGATTAGTTGCTAAGGGATATAAGCAAAGACAAGGAGTAGATTATTTTGATATATATGCTCCAGTTGCTCGCACCATACGCTCTTTAATAGCACTTGCATCAATTCATGATTTGGTCATACATCAAATGGATGTAAAGACAGCTTTTCTAAATGGAGATTTAGATATATATGGAACAACCAGAAGGTTTCATAACCTCGGGCCAAAAAAAGAAAGTTTGTAAATTATTCAAATCTCTTTATGGCTCGAAGCAAGTTCCCATGCAATGGAATGAGAAGTTTGACAAAGTTGCACTATCATTTGGGTTCACTGTAAATGATGTAGATAGATGTATTTATAGCAAATCGGATAACAACGGTTATGTTATAATATGTTTATACGTTGATGACATGCTAATATTTAGTTCCAATATATCGTGTGTGAATGAAACTAAGAAGTTTCTATCTTCTAAATTTGATATTAAAGATCTTGGAAAGGCTGATGTAATTTTAGGAATTAAAATCATTAGGAAAGCGGGGGAGTTTTTACTGACCCAATCTCATTACACTGAGAAGTTCCTAAAGAAGTATGGCCATTATGATGATAAACCAACACCAACTCCTTTAGATCCAAGTACAAATTAGAAAAGAACACTGGATGTACCATTTCTCAACTTGAGCATTCTAGTGTTATTGGGAGTCTTAAATATGCTATGCATTGCACTAGACCCGACATCGCACATGTTATAAGTGTTTTGTATCGATTTACGAGTAACCCAGGTTTCGAACACTGGAAAGCGATTTGCAAAGTTTTATCTTATTTGAAAGGAACCATTAACTATGGTTTTTCTTATAAAGGATATTCTGCTGTAATAGAAGGATATAGTGATGCAACTTGGAACAATGTAGAATTCAAATCCAAGTCTATGACTGGATGGATATTTACATTAGGAGGCGCTGTTGTGTCTTGGGCTTCCAAGAAGCAGACCTGTATATCTGATTCAACTATGTTGTCAAAATTAATTGCATTAGCAGATGCATGTAAGGAAGCGGAATGACTTAGAAATTTGTTAATGGAAATCCCAATATGGAAGAATCCATCTCCAGCAGTCTTGATTAACTGTGAAAATCAAGCAACGATATACAATGTCTCAAATAAGACATATAATGGTAAGTTTAGACATGTGAGTCCAAGAAATCAGATGGTAAGACAGTTACTCAAAAGTGGAGTTACAACTGTTGACTACATAGAAACCAAGAGAAACTTGGTTGACCCACTTACTAAAGGTCTTCCAAAGGCTATGGTTTCTATAAAGTCAAAGGAAATGGGACTAAGGTCTGTGAATGAAGATTGATCATCCTTAACAGAAACCTAACTTGTGTCTTGAAAAGGATATATAGACAAAGTTCAGTGGGTACCAACAAGTTAAGAGAATAATTATGGAACACTAAATCAGTTATCCCATAATATCTAGTGTTGGATTCTGCATGAACAAAGGATGGATAAATATCCTTAATAAGTCTAGAAACCCTAAAAGGTGTATCGCACAAACACCTTAAGAGAGCTACCTATATGAATATGGAAATCAGGTCATTTTCTAGGAAAGTAAGACCGCTTTCTAAAGTAGACTCATCAACCAGGAATAAAGCATATGGCCACCAACATGCTGAGCAATACAGAACACTTGTACTAAGGAAATCAACATGTGTGATTGTTCCGATTTTATCATTAAGGGATACTTGGTTCAGGATTCGTTCACCATAGAATCTCGATAGAGCTTTGAACAGTTTACACTAAGTAAAGTGTAACGACCCGCATTCTACGCATCGGAAGATCGTAGAATATTTATTTCTCTTTGATACGAAGTCGTATGGTCATGTAACTTTGGGAAACGACTAGTAGGGTCATTTCCCATGTTCATGATTTTTGCCGATTTTTAAATGACCGTTTTGCCCCTAGTTGATCTTGTTTCGTCCATAACTTTTGATTGGTTAGGAATTTTGACCTGAAACCACTTCCATTAGCTCCAGATGATGGTTTCTCTTTCCGTAGAGTGGTCATATTAGTCAAACGGACTTACCGTTTGGGAGATATGGCTGAATTAAGATTTAAAGGTTATTTTCAGCTAATTGGGCTTAACCGGGTAGTTAGTAATTAGGCCCATTGGGGGATTTCGGAATTAGTGGTATTTAAGGGCTGCTAGGGTTAGAATTTCGGTTTTTACTTCATTTTTCCAGCCGCCACTTATTTTCTTCAACCCTAGTCATGGCCTCCAACATCTAGAATCATTCCAAATCACCTCTAATCACTTTCTAATCAAAGATTAAGCAAAACTACATCAAATCAAGGCGAATTAGCATAGGATTTGGAATAGAGCTGCTGGAACACATAGAGATTGGATCTATATCAGAGGAGTTTCAGTTCTGAAAGTTAAATTGTGGCAAAGGTGAGTGATTTGCTTAGTTTTTCACTAATTATGGCTAGTTAGGGTAATTAGCGAAAATTAGCGAAACTATGGCTCAGAAAAATCAAGAAAAGTTCCTAAAATTCTAAAACACCATTTTATGCCTCTGATATGAATTTGGGTTAATTTCGACTAATTTTGTTAATCCCGGAATTTAGGGGATTAAGGGGTGATTAGTGATAATTAGCGAAATTATGCATGTTAAAAATCTGGAAAAATATGTATAAATTCTTAAATATTATTTTAGACCTCTGTTAGAAATTTGGATTGATTTGGTTAAGTTTTGTTAATCCTATCGTTAGATTTGCTTAAACATGCTTAAGGGGAAAATATGGGTTTTTGGGTATGTTTGATCCGTTTTGACATATCATATTGTTTTTTTGATGTTTGTGGATGTTTCTACATGTTGCTATGACTGTATGGTTTGCTTTGCAATTGATTAGAATAGTTAGATTGGTCAAAAACGCCGTCGGGTGGCGTAAACAGTCGCTGAAAGTTGCAGGAAAATGTACAGGACCGGATCGGATCGCCCCCATGTCCCACGAACCGATCGTGGTTAGACCCACGAACCCGAACTGATGCAGTGCTACGCCCCAAACTGGAGTACCTCGACCCGGATCGCAAATGAGTATCACGAACCGATCCGATGCTGCGTCACGAGCCCTCCACCACGATCCACCTTCACGATCCGCTAGCAGCTCCGATCGCCAGAAGGAAGCAAGACGCCGATCCGACAGGGGCGCCACGAACTGATGAAGCGCGACCCGACCCGAAGGAGCTTGTCACGAACCGATCCGTGGCGATGGACTTAGAGACCCCGACCCGATCCGCTGAAGGGTACTCGAACCGATCCGATGGAGCTGGAGGGCCACGAGTTGATGTTGGCGACCCGAACCGTCTTCAGGTGGTGAACACGATCCGATGGTAAGCGCGAACCGAACCGAACCACTCAGGGTAGCACGATCCGAGGAGAAGAACTGAAGGAAGACCGATCCGAATGAAGATGACGACCAAAACCCGAGATGCAAAGGTAGTCCAAAGGAGAAGTTAGAGCTCAGGATCCAGATGGGAACCAATGAGTTCACTTCATGATTTGGGCTTTGCTGCAGGACGTGTGCAAAGGGGTTATCGGTGTCCATAACTTTGGTTCATCACTGAGAGATGGATTAGGGGTTCGTAGTGTAGTTATACGAAGTTGGACTTCGTCAAGGCCCAAAGGATTAGATGACCAAAGTAGTGGATATCGTATGCTTTACGCACTGAGTGAGAGATGTGAGGATGGTTGCTATGCTTGATTTGTTTGACATCACCATGACATACACACCCCTCCCCCGTATCTTTACACCTTATGCTTAGTGGCACCTTAGAGTATTGTACAGTATGTAGTGCTAACTCTTTGGTTGCAGGTCCAGGTTCAGGTATGATTGGATTATACCTGTTATTGTTCTGTTTTGTTTAGCTGCTTATCGCTCACACCAGACTTTTTGTCTGACCCAGAGTTTTATGTCTCTTCTTATTACTCTGGGTGCTCACACGAGCAGACTAGAGACAGGTTAGGTGGATGCACGGGTAGCTGTACTGGAGACGAGCAGGAGGCTTCCACGTATGATATTTATGTATTATCTCCCTGTGTTATCGATGGTCACTGCTTGGGCATTAGTAGTGTACCTTTTCCTTTCTTTTGCTTAGAGACAGTATTTTTGAAGTTGTAATAAGGATGTTGGATCATAAGCTGTATTTTGGATTTCCGCTGCCATGTTAGACATGATTTAGTTTTTCAGCTTATGCACTGTCTCGCCTGTTTTATGTCAAAGTTATGTTATTATTATATTTTATTCCATGCGCTGTGAGACATTCTACAGGTTCTGTGTTAGTTCTTCACCTTCTTTCTTTCCTTTCGACGACCGTTCCGCGCTAGTTAGACATGTGTACAACGCACTTTCGGAGGAAATGTCGGCTAGTGCGGGGCGGGCCGTCACACTTGGTATCAGAGCTCTAGGTTGCGTAGTTAACCTGGGGAAAGTCATCAGGGAGAGATATTATACGTATATGAGAGCGCGTATTTGTGATTATTTTGATTTTTTCAAAACTGGTTTTCAAAGCTATATGGATATATATATACTATTAGTATAGTTAAGGATGAAGTTGCACTGCACTGACACCACAAAGGAGATGGTTAATCGTTTGCTCTGTACAGACTGAACGATGAGCCGATATGTGAGGGGTACTGGTAGAGGAGCCAATAATGGGAATGCTACTGAGATGAGGACTATGTTCACTGACTTCATGAGGGAGATGCTTAGGGATGTCCAGAGAGCGGCTCCTAATGTTGCTAACGGTGGTGGTGCAGCGGTGCAGGCGCCTAGGACCGATTTCGCCAAGCTTAACAAGGATTATGCTAGTCTTGGTGGGAAGCTGTTCCACGGAACGGAGTCGGCTACGGTTGTTCAGGATTGGTTGGATAGCTGTGAGCGTATCTTCGAAGACTTGGGTATTGAAGATGCCATGAAGAGGAAGCTAGCATCCCGTCAGCTTCAAGGACGAGCAATGAATTGGTGGAATGCTATTAAGGCAGCAACTCCAGAGGATCAGATTACATGGGATCAGTTTAAGGCTCGTTTTTTCGATAAGTTTATACCAGCTGCTCAGAAGTCAGAATTGTTTAGAAAGTTTCTGGAGCTTAAGCAGAACGGAAGGGCAGTTTCAGAGTATGTTGCTGAGTTCGATACTTTATCGAAATATGGGTTATCTCTTATCGACACTGCCGAGAAGAAGAACGAGAAGTTCATAACTGGTTTAGATGGGTACTTGGGGGAAAGGCTTATAAACCACATCGATGAGACGTTTGAATCGATTGTAGGAAAGGAATTAAGGTCAGAAAGTCTTTACCCTAAGCCTAAGACTGAGGTCGCTACTGCATCTGCAAAGGAGCCAAAGCCGCAAGCAGGCGGCGGAGGCAAGAATAATTCCCAGACTAAGAGGAAACAAGACCAAACCATGGATGGTCAGAGTAAGAAGAATAAGAAAGATGGCGAGTGCTTTAGCTGTGGCAAGAAGGGCCACTATGCCAGAGATTGTCGAGAAAAGCCTGGGGAAAGGAAGTGCTTTAATTGCGGCCAAGCGGGACATCACAAGAATGAATGTCCACAATCTCCTAGGGAGAAGCAGATCGTGAAAGCATATGCTATCAACGCTATTCCTTCTTCGTTGAATGCCCCAACTGCGGCGCAGAAGGAAAAAGGTGTCGTTATTCGAGGTATGTATTTAAGATGTTTCTGTTCGAGTTTTGTTTAATAACAAGGTTTCCCATTCCTTCGTACCTAGTGACCTGGTAGATAGGTTGGAATTGGAACCCGAGATAGTCGATAGACCTTTAGTAGTGACAAACCCGATAGGTGGTTTGACTAGCCTTTGTAGGATTTGTCGTAATTTGGTCTTATCGAGTCATGGATGTATGTTTGTTGTGATTGCTTTATTTTGAACTTTACTAGGTTTGGCTTGATTTTGGGAGCTGATTGACTCCAAAAGTATAGAGTGATAGTAGATTGTGAAGAGCCTTTGATGACCGTTAGAGTGGATGATGGACGAAGGGTGGTATTGGATCGCCTACCTTATGACGAAGATGATAACGGGAGTTAGAGAAGCAAATGTACATTGGATGTACAGTAGTTGGTCAGGACTTGGTTATGCGATCGATGATAATTTCAAGCAAGATTGGCGAGGATAGCCAAAGTCAGTTATGGATGCTTGAGTGTTTGGATGTTTTGCTCATGTCATCTCACGTAGATCGTCTGAACTCGGAGGAGATGTTCCTTGGGTGCTTGTCTGATATTGGTTTAGGCCTTTGGGGCTTGTGCTCGGGGAATGTCGAGGTCGACTAGGATGGTCTGCGTGAGAGATAAGTGGTTGTTGTGATTTTCATTGGATGATATCTTGGTTTACTCGAGCAGTGATGGGCAGCCGTGACGTGATAAAACTATTCGATGGTATGGACTGCCCAAGTTAGACTCGATAGAGTTATGAGATGACTCGAGTGGGACTCGAGAAAGATGCGAAGCAATGGATTGTTTAGGACCCTATGTTGATGTTCTTTTTGAAGGAATAGGATGTGTTCGTTGATCATGGAAGATACAACGAAGGTTAGGACGGTTCAAGTTGGACTTGAACTCGTAAAAGAAAGTAGATGTTCGATTGATCTTAGAGATGCAACGAATAGGGAGACGACTCACGTTGGACTAGAGTTTGTAGGTAATGGATACTCAAGACTGGGTCTGAGTTTATGGGTGATAGATTGACTCGAGATGGACTCGAGGAAGCTGCAAGGAATTGGATTGGCTCGGGTTGGACTCGAGAGGGCAGCAAGATAAGGGATAGACTTGAGTGGGACTCGAGTGTTTCAGGCGGACTAAAAGCAGGGGTATCTGGGGACGCCCGTTACCTTGGATCCGTTGGACGTGATCTAGTTATCCTTGGAGGATAAACGTGCGTTGGACGTACGGTAGTTCGTTTGGAGGCTAGGCTTCCATTAGTTATTGATGTTGGTTAGACCAGACTTATAGGTATTGATGTATTCATGGCTTTTAGCAGGTGATAGATACGACTTGTTTGATGGATGCTATGGTTGTTATGTTTGTTCCTACCTTTCTTCTTTTGAGTAGACTATCACCTGTAGGATTCTGTTGAATGGAAATGGGACGAGTTCGTTAGTCATGGTGATATAACGGATACGAAGATACTTTACGTTAGACTTGAAGTATGTTTGGGAATTGTGGAGCGTCCATTGATCTTGGAGATTCAGCGGAAATAGGAGTTTCAAGTTGGACTTGGACTCATAGGTAGAGTGACTAGATTCATTGGATGAGTCTAGTTCACCTTTGGAAGGTGAATGTACGCTGGACGTGCAGTACGGATATGGGTAGGGTACCTAGATTCATTGATGAGTCTAGTTCACCTTTGGAAGGTGAATGTACGTTGGACGTACAGTACAGATATAGGTGGAGTACCTGGATTCATTGGATGGGTCTAGTTCACCTTTGGAAGGTGAATGTACGTTGGACGTACAGTACGGATATGGATGTAGTGCCTAGGGTCATTGGATGGATCTAGTTTGCCTCTAGGAAGTGAATATACGTTGGACGTGTAGTATGGATGTAGGCAAGATTCGGGTTAGACTTGAAAGGACATTTGGAATGTAGTTGGTAATTTGACGAATGGGGTAGCCTTACCTAAAAAGATGCCAGGAGTACATGACATATTTCATGTTTCTCAGTTAAGGAAGTTTACGCATGATTTTGATTTAGCTATTTCGCCAAACCAGTTGGACGATATCGAAATATAACCCAAGGCGGTTGGGAACCGCGAGACCGATTCGCATTGTCAAGGACGATACGAAGAAATTACGAAGGGAGACGGCGAAATTAGTGAAAGTCCAAGGGGCGATGGTTCTTCCCTTGTTAGTAAACTGCATGCTAGGATATGCTTGTTGTGCTATCATGTATGTTTGATTGTTTGAAATTGGTTGATAGGCATGCGAGACCCATTGTTTGTTTCTTAGTTAAGGAATTTCAGGGGCGAAATTTCTTAAAGGGGGGGGGGGGGAGGGGGAGAGTGTAACGACCCGCATTCTACGCATCAGAAGATCGTAGAATATTTATTTCTCTTTGATACGAAGTCGTATGGTCATGTAACTTTGGGAAACGACTAGTAGGGTCATTTCCCATGTTCATGATTTTTGCCGATTTTTAAATGACCGTTTTGCCCCTAGTTGATCTTGTTACGTCCATAACTTTTGATTGGTTAGGAATTTTGACCTGAAACCACTTCCATTAGCTCCAGATGATGGTTTCTCTTTCCGTAGAGTGGTCATAATAGTCAAACGGACTTACCGTTTGGGAGATATGGCTGAATTAAGGTTTAAAGGGTTATTTTCAGCTAATTGGGCTTAACCGGGTAGTTAGTAATTAGGCCCATTGGGGGATTTCGGGATTAGTGGTATTTAAGGGCTGCTAGGATTAGGATTTCGGTTTTTACTTCATTTTTCCAGCCGCCACTTATTTTCTTCAACCCTAGTCATGGCCTCCAACATCTAGAATCATTCCAAATCACCTCTAATCACTTTCTAATCAAAGATTAAGCAAAACTACATCAAATCAAGGCGAATTAGCATAGGATTTGGAATAGAGCTGCTGGAACACATAGAGATTGGATCTATATCAGAGGAGTTTCAGTTCTGAAAGTTAAATTGTGGCAAATGTGAGTGATTTGCTTAGTTTTTCACTAATTATGGCTAGTTAGGGTAATTAGCGAAAATTAGCGAAATTATGGCTCAGAAAAATCTAGAAAAATTCCTAAAATTCTAAAACACCATTTTATGCCTCTGATATGAATTTGGGTTAATTTCGACTAATTTTGTTAATCCCGGAATTTAGGGGATTAAGGGGTGATTAGTGATAATTAGCGAAATTATGCATGTTAAAAATCTGTAAAAATATGTATAAATTCTTAAATATTATTTTAGACCTCTGTTAGAAATTTTGATTGATTTGGTTAAGTTTTGTTAATCCTATCGTTAGATTTGCTTAAACATGCTTAAGGGGAAAATATGGGTTTTTGGGTATGTTTGATCCGTTTTGACATATCATATTGTTGTTTTGCTGTTTGTGGATGTTTCTACATGTTGTTGTGACTGTATGGTTTGCTTTGCAATTGATTAGAATAGTTAGATTGGTCAAAAACGCCGTCGGGTGGCGTAAACAGTCGCTGAAAGAAGTTGCAGGAAAATGTACAGGACCGGATCGGATCGCCCCCATGTCCCACGAACCGATCGTGGTTAGACCCACGAACCCGAATTGATGCAGTGCTACGCCCCAAACTGGAGTACCTCGACCCGGATCGCAAATGAGTATCACGAACCGATCCGATGCTGCGTCACGAGCCCTCCACCACGATCCACCTTCACGATCCGCTAGCAGCTCCGATCGCCAGAAGGAAGCACGACGCCGATCCGACAGGGGCGCCACGAACTGATGAAGCGCGACCCGACCCGAAGGAGCTTGTCACGAACCGATCCGTGGCGATGGACTTAGAGACCCCGACCCGATCCGCTGAAGGGTACTCGAACCGATCTAATGGAGCTAGAGGACCACGAGTTGATATTGGCGACCCGAACCGTCTTCAGGTGGTGAACACGATCCGATGGTAAGCGCGAACCGAACCGAACCACTCAGGGTAGCACGATCCGAGGAGAAGAACTGAAGGAAGACCGATCTGAATGAAGATGACGACCAAAACCCGAGATGCAAAGGTAGTCCAAAGGAGAAGTTAGAGCTCAGGATCCAGATGGGAACCAATGAGTTCACTTCATGATTTGGGCTTTACTGCAGGACGTGTGCAAAGGGGTTATCGGTGTCCATAACTTTGGTTCATCACTGAGAGATGGATTAGGGGCTCGTAGTGTAGTTATACGAAGTTGGACTTCGTCAAGGCCCAAAGGATTAGGTGACCAAAGTAGTGGATATCGTATGCTTTACGTACTGAGTGAGAGATGTGAGGATGGTTGCTATGCTTGATTTGTTTGACATCACCATGACATACACACCCCTCCCCCGTATCTTTACACCTTATGCTTAGTGGCACCTTAGAGTATTGTACAGTATGTAGTGCTAACTCTTTGGTTGCAGGTCCAGGTTCAGGTATGATTGGATTATACCTGTTATTGTTCTGTTTTGTTTAGTTGCTTATCGCTCACACCAGACTTTTTGTCTGACCCAGAGTTTTATGTCTCTTCTTATTACTCTGGGTGCTCACACGAGCAGACTAGAGACAGGTTAGGTGGATGCACGGGTAGCTGTACTGGAGACGAGCAGGAGGCTTCCACGTATGATATTTATGTATTATCTCCCTGTGTTATCGATGGTCACTGCTTGGGCATTAGTAGTGTACCTTTTCCTTTCTTTTGCTTAGAGACAGTATTTTTGAAGTTGTAATAAGGATGTTGGATCATAAGCTGTATTTTGGATTTCCGCTGCCATGTTAGACATGATTTAGTTTTTCAGCTTATGCACTGTCTCGCCTGTTATATGTCAAAGTTATGTTATTATTATATTTTATTCCATGCGTTGTGAGACATTCTACAGGTTCTGTGTTAGTTCTTCACCTTCTTTCTTTCCTTTCGACGACCGTTCCGCGCTAGTTAGACATGTGTACAGCGCACTTTCGGAGGAAATGTCGGCTAGTGCGGGGCGGGCCGTCACAGTAAAGTTTTATATCCAAAAGTTACAATTTAATTATGTGTTGTTCCCACGATGATGCAAAACTTGATCTTAGAACTACATTGTCTTGATCCCACTTGGGTATGAAAGAAGTCACTTTAGTGATTCAACCGTCCATTTTATTTATTTCTTTATTTTGAAAATTGAGGGAGATTGTTGTAAAATTTTCAAATCAATGTTATGGGGTATGGGGTTTATCTTTGAAGAGAAGTAAGAAAGAAGGAAGAAGGAAGGGGTAAACGGTTTTGTCCCACATTGTGGAATATATGTGTGTATGCTACATACTTAAGTAGCCGTCTCAAGAGGATGTTGGGGCCTTGGGGCACCCAAATGTTTACTTTGTTGTGAGGAGGGAGACCATGCATGTAGACCACACACGCACGCGCCGTCCGACCAGGCCGGGTACGGGTTCGATTTCGGGTCCAATAAGAATATTTTTGGACCAAAATTTTAAACTATAATGAGCCGAAGACAGCTTGTTAAGAACTCAGACCTGTACTACGTTTAAATGGAGGCGGACAATGCTGCAGAACGTAATGGAAAATGGCGGGCCGAATTCGAATTAGAAACACATCGAAGCATCACAATTCTAAATGGATACATCTGTTCGAATTCGAACAGAAATGACTATTGCAAATAACAGTTGCAACGTTTGGTGAAGGGACGCATCTTTCCATCGCTATAAATAGTCGTGCCCAGAAGCCGTTTAAATCACTTCTGAGAGTAATTCTTCTTCTTCCTCGATTCTACAACGCTCTCCCATTACTAACACTTGAGATGTGTTGTGAATTTCTGAATTTGCAACGCTTGAAAGGTGTTGCAGAATTGTCTATCTTCTTCCTCTTCTTTCTCTATTTGTCTTACATCATCAGATTATAAATTCAATGTGTTGTTGATCGGATCAAAGTCGTACAAAATTTGAATCCGATTTCGTTGTTCCAAGGCTTTATTGAATCTTGAAAGCCAATAGTTCGATATTCCATTTGTACCTGGTGGATTGAACTATTATCCGAAAGAATTTGCTCCGCAAATCCTTAAAGCCTGAAGTACCGCAATCATACGACGATCATCATCGCCCAATAGCCTCAAACCACAAAATCGCCAACATGGTCATTATCATTTTCTATAATTAGGTTAAATTTCATTTGTGGACAATTCTTTTCTTTATGAATTAGTTTTTTTTTCTCTTTATGCACACATATAGAATAAGAATTAACTATTATTTATGGCTTCAGGTCATGACTAGCAAATGCGGTTATTTTTTTTCTATTGTTTTGATTACTTTTCATCACTTTGTTTAATTTTTCACCGAAATAGTTGATATATTTTAGAAGCTAATGTATGATATACTCATTTTGAAAATTATACACAAGGTTGACATTAATGTAACTACCTCTTATGTTAGTATTGGTTATTGTAATCCAAAGTGCATCATTATGAACGGCCATGGTTTTAAAATTTTAAATTTCATTACTTACGGCATTAAATATGGAAATAAATATTGTTTTTATAATTTATTTCTATTTAATTTTCCATTTGTCATTAAACTTTTCTGCTATAAAAAATGGGTTGTAACATTAGCCAGAGACAAACGAAAATTGTACTTATAACTTACTTGGGGTCAATCTATTTGAAATAATAACCAACATATTGTTTTCCCTTCTGTAGTTTACGCAACAAAATGACACCATATAATAGATAAAGCCTTCAGCATTTTCAGGCAGTGTAAGCCTAAATTGTACCAAATAATAGATAAAGCATTCAACATTCTTCGACAATGTAAGCTAATGGACTAAACATGTGTAGTTGCATCTTCATAGCACATAATGATAGCTTGTCTCGTAAACCCTTAATTTAATTTATTTGGCAGTAAAATAAATGGACTAAACATGTTGTGTGTGGTATCATTTAAGGATATGTTATGCTTGCTGCCGTTAGCACCTGGCTTATAAATCATTTCAAATTTAAAAGGAGCACTCAAATTATGGACATATCGCCATTTTCCTGTATCCACTTTCAACATTCAAACCCATGTCTACTACAACTACTTCACTTTCGTTATTTGTTGTTTTCCCCTTATTATTAAGATCACAAATCTAAACAAACCTTTATTTAGAAAAGAAAAGGATGTGAAATATATTGAAAAAAAGCAGAAAACTAACTCTACGAAGGCATAGGAGTTTGAACCTCAGTCTCCTTTTTTTCAAAAAGATGCAAAAAAGATCTCAAACTTGGTCTTTTGGTAACCTAATTACTATATTATTTACTAGCTTACTCTTTTCTGTGTTTGATTTTGAATTTATATATTTTTTGTAGTTAATACGTTTAATCGATTGCAAAAGATTTGATGACCTTCAACCTTGAACTTTTCATTTTGAAATGTGAAGGAAATGGATATGTATGTATTTATATGGTGGCTATGATTCATAGATAATAGAACATAATTTTGTTGAACATTAGCAAAAGACTTGATTTTCTTTGTGACCATTTTAGATTACAATATCAGTTTCAGTATTAAGCATAATTAGTTGTGTAGTTTATTGCATTCCCTATTGAAAGCAAAAGTTGAAGGAACTATTACCTCTGTTTCCTTTACAAGATACTCTATTTCTAGACGTTGAATGCAAAAAATATTGTTATTAAATTTCCCTCCTCTATGGCCACTAAATACTTTGTTAAGCTAAATATTTTTAAACAGTTTTCTATTTATGTTGCATTGTATGTATAATTGATGTTATTTGACGTAAAATTAGGACTAAGCCATATTTCCTTCTTTTTTTTTATCACGCGTTCTAACCTATTATTACAACATTCCTTGCAGTCCCATTGATTAACATAGAAATGTGTTTATTTTATGCTCTTATATTTTATCTTTATTGTATATAAATAAATGCTACTTTGGGTATTTTGTGTTTTTTTTATAGGTCATTGATTAATTGTCTCCTCCATCAAATAAAAGACCACTGATAAGAAAAAGAAGCTACTTTCCCATCTCAACAAGTTTTCAATCACAAAGGAAGCCGTAGCACATTGGTTAATGCATGAAAATCTGTACAGAAAGACCTAGGTTCGATTCATATCAAACTCCCTTTTTGCTGAAGAATGGAACGCGTTCACACTGCCTCCCTTGCTTTGAAGAATTTATGGATTAGTGGTTTATGGTGTATATATATATTCATATGTATGAATATATGATATACACTAATAAATATTTCAAGGATTGGAAGTATTCTTCATAGATAAATCAAAGGGAATCTTTCATTTTTTCTCTCCATAAAGATGAAGATTTGATTAGATAGATGTCAGTCATGATGCCAATCAATTTACCAAGCAACTTCAAATCTCTTGGAAAATGCCAATCAATTTGCCACATGACCAATCAAAAGAGGAAAGCTGCATGGAATATTTCAAGTTTATCTTATCTCTTTTATTTGTGAATATATTATTTTCAAAAGGTTGAGTCATGGCCCGTTAGAGGATTAGGGTTTTTCAGTTCACCTATATAAGCACATGTATACCCATTGTAACGGGCATCTCCATTTTTCTGTATTCTCTTCTCCATTAATAAAAGTTCTTCTTCTTTTTACTATTTCTGCATTTTTCTTTCTTAGCAATCGGTGTTGTCTTCACAATTAGTTTTGGAAGAGCACCAATTGTATTTTACACTTTTTTTTTGTTAGTGTTTAGTCGTTTGATTAGTTTCAACGACAATCCTAATTTACTTTTTGTTGTTCTCCTTTTCCTGCAATTTTACTTTCTGCATTTTATTTCTGTTTTGCATTTTAATTTCCCATTGATAGTTGTGATTTGATCGTCGGTTCAATTAGATTTGTTCTGAATCGGATCGCAGTTTCAATTTTTATTGTTTTCAAAAACCAACCTCGAACATCGTCTAACTCGCCCAAGAGATTAAATAAATAATTTGATTTTAATTACACCTCCCTGTGTTCGACCTGTATGCTACACACCTGTATGCTTGCAGAATTTAATTTAAATGTCGCGCTTTTCTGATTCATAGACTAGTGTCGATCAAGTTTTTGGCGCCGTTGCTGGGGAGGCAACAATTAAATTTTATTATTTACTTATTTTCCGATTCGTGTTAGTTTTATTTTATTTTATTTTATTTTTTCTCCGTTTGTTGTCTTGTATATATAAAAAAAAAATTCATTGGTTAGATTTGGTATTGTTCAATAATACCATAATCTTCCTAGTCAAGAAGAAAAAAATATAATTTCTTTCCATTCTTTTGTTCACTTTCTTTCTTCTTTTCTGCACCTTAATTTCTTCTTTTCCAAGTTTCAAATAAAAAAAAAGAAAAAAAAATCCTTTCCAGTTTTCTTTTATATTTAATTCCCCTTTTGCTTTGAATTTCTTTCCCTTTCGCCCTACTTACTTCTATCTCGTACAACCTTCCCTCACAATATAGCTTCTCTTCACCATCCACCTTGACAATCTCTGGCCATTCTAACAGACCATCTTCTCACGCAAATTTCCAAACCAATTCCCCCCACACTTCGATCAATTGCACAATCTCACACAACACCCTATCATCAACACTCCACTTCACCCAATTTAGAAACACACTGCTTCACATCCACCGATCACAGCACCTTTCCAAAATGCGCCAGAGTTCCGGTTCCACCAACTTCAGAACACAAAACAACATCCACCCCCCTTGACAATCTCCATTTTTCTGTATTCTCTTCTTCATTAATAAAAGTTCTTCTTCTTTTTACTATTTCTGCATTTTTCTTTCTTAGCAATCGGTGTTGTCTTCACAATTAGTTTTGGAAGAGCACCAATTGAATTTTTCATTTTTTTTTGTTAGTGATTAGTCGTTTGATTAGTTTCAACGACAATCCTAATTTACTTTTTGTTGTTCTCCTTTTCCTGCAATTTTACTTTCTGCATTTTATTTCTGTTTTGCATTTTAATTTCCCATTGATAGTTGTGATTTGATCGTCGGTTCAATTAGATTTGTTCTGAATCGGATCGCAGTTTCAATTTTTATTGTTTTCAAAAACCAACCTCGAAAATCGTCTAACTCGCCCAAGAGATTAAATAAATAATTTGATTTTAATTACACCTCCCTGTGTTCGACCTGTATGCTACACACATGTATGCTTGCAGAATTTAATTAAATGTCCCGGTTTTCTGATTCATAGCCATATTTCCTTCTTTTTTTTGTTATCACGCGTTCTAACCTATTATTACAACATTCCTTGCAGTCCCATTCATAGTCACAGATGAGATTATGACAACTGAAAAACATCCTGATTAAAAAGGAAAAGTGGGAGCTCTAATCGCATGAATGTTTTCAAATTGCACAAAGGCAAGTAATTAATATTTAATTTTAAGATAATCTATAAAATTCCTAATCAAATTATTCTTCATGCTCTTGGTACTGTATACCATTTACTTTTTTGTTCGGTCTACCTATACAACATGTATATATTTTCCATGTCAAGTCCTTTTTCAGATTTCCACCAAATTGGGAGTAGTCAACCAAAAGCCATATGAGCTGAAGGGAATATGATACGTGCTAAGAATGTATAGAAATACAAACAAATTTGTGTTAGACATGTCCAAATTTGCCTTTTCATTTTTATAGCCTTGAAGTCATGGTCAATACTTCATACTTTAGGGTGTCCTAAAAGAAACACAACATTTATTTTTGTTCTTTAAAAGTATATGGTCCATTGTTCCGAAATGGTCACTACAACAAATATACCATATTACAACGGTGCAAAAACGTTGTAAAAAGTTTTTACAACGGTGGAGCCACCGTCGTGTATTAAGAAGTTGCAATATACTTATATCTTTTACAACGTTTCTGCACCGTTGCAACACCGTTGTGAAATAGGGTATTTAACAACTTTTACTCACCGTTGTAGAATGATTTATTACAACTGTTTTGCACCGTTGTAACTGTTGAGTATAACAATATGATTTTTATTTAATGATACATTACATCTCGTATAGAAATAAATATTTATATTACATAAAATGATATTGCACAGAATTTGATATTCAAACAATTATTTTATTCAATTAAATATTTTATTTCATTATTTGAAATAGTACAACTTTATGATCCCACTATTGTACAACCATCTGTTATATAATACAGTCAATTACATACATACATTCCTCATTATAGACTGCTCATTCAGTACACTCAGTTACATACACACTTTCATGTAAATATACACACTAACACACACCGAATCTTTATATGCTCCAGCATCCAGTTCAGTCACTTGTATACCAGTCACGTAAAGATTGTGAATCATGGAATTAAAGCGAATCCTGAAAGAATAAAAAGATTCACAGGAAAAAAGGGATAAGTGTCATTGGCATTCAAAAAATGTTAAAAATGCCACTATGATGCTCCGGATTAAAAACTCAGCAAGTTAAAAGTATAATTACATCCTTACTGATACATTGTTTCCTTTGCTGTCGCCTTACTTTCCAAACATTTAAACAATGAAAACCAAGATTTGAGTCATTGATTCTTACCATGACATAGTATTCAACTCAATATGATCACATCAACTAACAAAACAAAATCTCATAACACCAGGTTTACAAAGCTGCCATATCGAATAACCAACACCAGATTAAACCAATTTAAATTCTGTGACCTACGAATTTGCCTCAAAAAAGAAGAGAGAAAAGAAAAACAGAGAATATACTCACTGAATCCGCCCTCGACAAGGTAATTGAAAGTATGGCCATCGCAGTTGTAGGTAAACTTGGTGTTCATTGCCGGAAGTTTCTGCAAACATTGGAAGGCGATGCTGGTGAAATTTCCAGTGAATTCAGTGTACTCCGCAAGTATAATCATACCTCGAGCTACGAAACTATAGATCAAAGTTTGCTGGGGCATAATTCTGATATTTCACGCACAGATCCTTCTTCCTTTCGCTGTCGCTTGCAGATCCACGCACAGATCCACGCATCCTCTCTGAGTACTTACAGATCCATGCACAGATCTGCTTTCTCTCCCCCTACAGATCGAAATCGCTTTCTCTCCTCCTATGGATCCACGCACAGATCTTCTGCGCAACCCATGACCAATAATATCCCAACCGAAGCCTGAAATCTCTAAACTTGCCTTCGATTGTAGTACCAGATCGCTGATTTACTTTGTGAAGAAAAGAAAGAACGAGATGACGGCGAGATAGAATAATAGGCGGCGTGGGTTTAAGAAGATAAAATGATTTCTGAAATTGTGTTACCGTGAAAACGGAGAAGGTCTGATGGAAAAATTAAGGAAATACGAGCCAAAAAATTTACTTTGGAGCCAAATATTCGCGATGGAGCCAAAACGAAAATTTTAGATCTGGAGCCAAAACGAAAATTAAGCAGTAAAGGTGAAGTCCACCTTTTGGCCTTATTTAAAGCTCTAACGTGTTACGTTATATTGATGATTACTCCTTGTAGTTAACAACATTTACTTGAAAATTGTTATAACATAATAGCAGTTAATAAATGTTTGCAATAGAAAAAATTAAATAGTTGTTAAAAATTCTTGTTAGTCATTATTAAATAGTGGTTGATAATTATTAAATACTAATTCTAATTATTAATTACGTATAAATGGTTTAAAATTGTTAGTCATTATTTACCAATTATTAATTATTTAATATTAATCATGATTATTACTAAATAATTAAAATTGTTTATTATTTAGTCATTATTACTTATTCATTCACTATTGTATAATTAAAATTATTTATTATATAGTCATTATTATTTATTAATAGTTATTATTATTTATTACCTATTTCTTCAAAGTTATAATTGAATTCCAACTATTAAAAGTTAATTATTATGTAAATTTTATTGATTATATACTATTAAATATTTAATAGTAATTTTATTATTAACTATTAAATGTATATGTCACCTAAATATTAATTAATAAGCAGTTAACATTAACTATTAAACATTAAATTACCACTTATTAACTATTAATTATTTAATAAATATTATCGATTCCTAAGTTTATTATTAATTATTAATTATTATTAAATATTAATATAATTAGTTATTAAATATAGATATTATAAACATGAAGTTTGTAATGGGCATCTATTACAACTAACAAAACAAAAAGTTGTTAAAAATATGTTTATTACAACTTTAGGGAATACCACCGTTGTAAAAAAACCATTTATTACAACGGTGATTTTACCACCGTTGTAAAAAACCATTTATTACAACGGTGTCTTTACCACCGTTGTAAAAAAACATTTATTACAACGGTGCTTTTACCACCGTTGTAAAATTAAAGTTGTAATATGGTGTTTTTGTTGTAGTGGGTCAAAATTGGACTAGACGGTGGGATAGTATTTGTGGAATGTGAATGCGTGTTGGCGGAACGTGAACGTGTGTTCAAAGACCGAATCGGAAGATTATTTTATGAATGTGAACGTCCACCGGACGTGCCTTATTACTTGGGTGTATGCCTTATTACTTGGGTGTGTAGCTTTGCTTTCCTTAACCACTTTCTAAAATTTGAGGCTTGTTGGTGTGACATGGGGATGCAATTCTTTATGTTTTACAGATTGACACTCTTGCCATATTTAATGCAACTTAATTTTTACGATGTATGCTCCATATGTTCCATTAGTTTGCATATGTGGCTTTGGCGTCATCAATAAGATATTAAATATTTCTCTTATGTATGTTTTATTACAT
Organism: Allium sativum; assembly: GCA_030737875.1. Lineage (NCBI taxonomy): Eukaryota > Viridiplantae > Streptophyta > Magnoliopsida > Asparagales > Amaryllidaceae > Allium > Allium sativum. Next base: position 845,622,585 of record CM060926.1, read on the forward strand.
AAATGTCCAGTAAAATGAGTCAACGTTTTGTTAACATTCTCTGTTTTTGCTTGGTTGTCGAGCCACTTTGTTGTTTACGTTGTTTACCTTGTGACTTGCAATATTATTCAGATTGTGATTATGTTGTGTATTGCAGAATGGAGTCAAAAGCTTTTAAATATGGATGGGCCCTTATACAATAACAAATTTTCATTTTTTTTCCTTTGTCATCTTACCTTATCTCATTTTGTTCAAAACTATGAGCCAGCTGTAGCATTTAGCTTGGCTAAGTACGGGGAAACACGCTTTACAGTACATTGCGTTAGTTCATAGTTCTAAATAATAGAAATAATATCATTTCATGAATAATATCATTTTATGAATAATATCATTGAAACAATGAAAACTAGGGGTGGGCGCGGTTCGGTTCGGTGCGGTTTGAAGCTCAAATCGCTTCCGCACCGCATCAAACGGTTGATTAAAAATACAAACTATTATACTAACCGTTCAAACGGTTCGGTTTTGGTTCGGTTTCAATGTAATACGGTCCGGTTTTGGTTCGGTTTGGTTTGAACCCGTATTAAATATGAAACAAGAAAATTACTTCCATCAACAATTAATTTATGATTGTATGACGTTATGTCACGTGAAGGTTAAAACACATAGTGTTTTCTTGAATTGATATAACTACAACATACGTTGAAAATAGAATATAGATAGTTAAATTAAAAATTAGACAATAATTTGTTAATTTTTTTATCATAACATTGTCGGTGTACCTATGCGGTTCGGTTCGGTTTAATATGGTTTGGTAAAAGTTCAAACCGCAACCGAACCGTATCATTGCGGGTCGGTTCGGTTTGGGCTATTTGCTTTAGAGAAAGAATCTGATGCGGTTTTCCGCACCGCTTTTGCGGTTCGGTCTGAACGGTTTCCGCATTGCGGTGCGGTTTATGCCCGCCCCTAATGAAAACGCCAATGTCTTTTATTTTGAAATTACGCAAACAAACAATCCATTTTTCTGTCGTTGTGCGATTATAGTAGAAATTATACAGTATCCACCGCTAAAGATGTCTGCTTACTGTCAATGTCCAAAATCAATTTATCCGAAGTTCGAGTGTATTGTGTTAAAAGTTTGGCTTTTGGGATGGTTCGGTGTATTCGTATGGGGCAGAGCAGCATTTCCCAGACTAGAATTAGTGAAAAAGAAACAAAGATAGAATTCACGGTTCATCTTTCAATCCCATCCGTTAAAATCTCCACTCTCCATACCCCGACCCTCCACGATTCTCTAGGTCCTTCGGTTTGCCATATAAATCATGCAAACCCTAATTACGCAGTCAGCGCTATAAGTCCATATCTCAGTTCGCGAATCCTAAGAGCAAACAGTGGCGGCAAACCTTACTTTTCTTTGGCATGTAGATGGGCGGGGCTCCCCGCAGTCGCATGGTCATGGAGCTGTTCCAAGATGTTCGGCCACAATATACTGCTAAATATTTCTCTGGGCTTCGCAGAGGAGGTAACGGCATGAGCCGATCGGGCAAGCCCCTCCACTTCAAGAAATCCAGCTTTCATCTTGACATCTTGTGGTCCATGTGCCATGGAGGTGACTCTTCGGCCAGAAACGGTAACGGAAGTAAGTCGATCATCGATGGTGCTAAGTTCAAGGACGAGATCTTTATTAAAAAGAATACCGGACCTGCTATCTTGTCCATGGCCAGCGCTGGATCTGGAACCAAAGATTATCTATTTTTTTCTGTACCGAGAAGTCTGCTTGGTTCATGGCAAGCATGCCATTTTGAGATAGGTACTTCAATTATCTTTTATCCCTTTTTTAAAATTATGTTTCTTAAATTAATTGTGCTGGTTGTTGGATGTTCTGAGCTAGTGACGTTGGGAAGGTTGGATTTCATAGTGGGCAGAACAAGAAACCAAAGATATCTATTGCTGCTTGAATCTAAACAAAACTGGGATCATACGTTATGAGTTGTGTTACTTTGTTTACATGTTTTGTAATATGACCCCGAGTTAAACTTATGACGCTAGTTAAGTCTAATGAAAATCGATGGTGGAACGTTTGATGGTTTTATTTATTTTGCTCTTTACTTTACAATCTTCATAATATGTTTTTGAATATTTTGGTCCAAACAGCTTGAAACTTTCATGCATAACATGTTTTCGTATTCCTTACGTGAAGGAAGCCTAAGCTTTAGCTTGAATTTGAGTTAGTATAATGTACTGCCAACAACATGTTGGTGATCATCAAAGTCGGCGATCAACAACTAAACAATTTTGAGGGCTTCAACGGTTATTCGCAATCTTTTTTTTGCATGGTGGTCTATACGGATCTACAAGCGAATGCAGAAAAATTAGATAAGGGGAAAATATAACAGAGAAAGATATTGACATGGAGATCATGTCTGATTGTTTTCACATTATTTTAGGTGACTTATCATGAGATCATGAAGAAAGAAAATCATGCTATAAAACCATGCGGGGGTTAAGTGGAAAATAGACACAAGGACAAACATTGAAAAAAAGAGTTTTTAGACACAAGGAAAAAATTAGAGAAAATTTTAGTGAAAAGGAGAAGTTTGGATTTCATAGTGGGCAGAGCAAGAAACCAAAGATAATCTATTGTTGCTTGAATCTAAACAAAACTGGGATCATACGTTATGAGTTGTGTTACTTTGTTTACATGTTTTATAATATGACCCCGAGTTAAACTTGTGAGGCTAGTTAATTCTAATGAAAATTGATGGTGGAACGTTAGATGGTTTATTTATTTTGCTGTTTGCTTTACAATCTTCATAATATGCTTTTGAATATTTTGGTCGTAACACCTTGAAACTTCATGCATAAAACGTTTTCGCATTCCTTACGTGAAGGAAGCCTAAGCTTTAGCTTGAATTTTAGTTAGGATTTGTAAATCTTATTCAGATACCTAAAACTCAACTAGACTTGACTGTCCCTTTACCAAGTAGAATTCCAGTACAAGATGGCTTGTTCGTTAAGTTCCTATCTTTGTCAGCAAGCTAAACTAGTCAGATCTTTCTAATCTGTAACTAGTTGATTTTTCTTTATTATTATTTTTGTTTAATCTAGATAAGTGGGTTTAAAAGCACAGAAGTATATAGCGGGTTTGTATTTTTCAATTCTGCTTTATTACACAAAAGGCATAGTGGGTTAGTATTTTTAATTCTGAAAACATATGTTTAGGACTTACTGTTTATTTATTTCTAGCCAGTTCTGTCTCTTAGGGTAATTTTTGGACAACGTAGAAGAACACCTTTGGCAACAAAAACCACTCACAATATCTATTCTAATATTTTCAAAAAGTACATGCATGTAATATCAGTTTATGACATAGTGTGTTTTTATTTTGGTATTTCCAAAATTATTTGCAAAATAGTACTTTGAAAATATAAATAATTGTGTATGGTATTGAAGTAGTTTTTTATGGCTGTGTGTGTAATATGATTTGCTTTTTGTTTTGTTAGATAATGTGTTTATTTGTTTAATTTTGAGGACTTTTCCATATTTTGCCCTTCAAATTGGGCAAGCCTTTTGGTGCCTCTCGGTCTTTGTTGTTAAAAACAATTTGAAGAAATTGGTGGTGGATTCATGATTATTAGATTACTTAGGGCATGGCTGGTTTTATCGGGGTGAAATCAATTCGGTACCAGGGCTTGTATTCAAAACCATTACGGTATCGGCTTATATGGCAATAGAAAAATTATACCATTACCAACCAAAGAAATCGATTACTAACAATTCAGTTTATGGTTGGTAGAGTTCAGTAATAAGTTTTTGTCGTTTACTAGTATAAGATATTTTTGTTTACAACATTTCACGTTAAAATATTAAATATTAAAATTGAATTTTTTTTATTAAATTATTATTTATCTTATTTTACGCAGTTAAACATGCAAGAAAACATCATGGATAAACTAAAATATCAAATAAATTATATTTTTTTTTAAAATATATTTGATAAAAATTGCGTTCAATCTTGTATCATAATAGTATTTTCCTAGTTATTTTATTAAATCATTACATATTAGAAGTTCAATGCTATGTAATAAGCATATACGATGAAATATTAATATATACATATGTATTGTTTAATATATGTGGTAGGCATGGTAGTTACCATTATTAATGCTCAATTACCATTACCGTATCGCATATCTTTATGTGGTTTGACATACCGTACCAATCAAGTTGGTTGCCAAATGTTCGGTACCACTTCTGTCGGTAATGGTTGATAATTGTTGGTAAGTGGTTATATGATAAAAATGTCCAGCCCTAGGTTTCATATTGACCCTTTGGAATGCACTTGGGTTGGGTGGGCCAGACTAGAAAATGATAAGTTTAGATGAAAATTTATATGTTTCATTGTGCCAGTGTATGCGAAATCCTTGAGAGAATTTGAAGATAACAACTGATATAGGCTTCATGTATGATAACGTTATGTGTATGTGTAACAACCAGAATTTAGGTAGCTAGATTTTTTTTCAAAATTCGTATGTTGGAATTCGTGTAACACCCCGCATTTTTAATGAAATTAAAAATGTGGAAATATGTACATATATTGTATGCATAGATATATTTGAAAGAAATTTAATAATGACAATAAAATTGCATGTAATAAGTTAATGCAGTGAAATGAAGAAAGAGATAAATAAAAGAAATTACATGTAATACATGAAATGCGAAGAAATGCATGCGAACATTTAAAAAAAGAAATAAAAAGGAGAATTTGAAGAGCCTCCAGAATTTGGTCATGAAATTAGCGTCATTGCGTTCGTGGCGATTTTCTAGTCAATTTAGACCTATAATTTGTAGAAAATTGATTTAAAATGAAGAAGATATTTTTAAATTAAATATTGCAGCAAAACATGAAAAAGAGGAATGAGAGAATAATGTGTAGCATTTTCCTAAGTCTTGTTAGCAAAAAACTTAGTAGCTCATTTGGTTAGTACATGTGACTTGTACGCAGGAGGTTCTGAGCTCAATCCCTGCCAGTGCCATATTTTTGTTTTAGGGGAATGACTAAAAAGTGGCCTAGTGTGAACGCAGTTCAATTTAAAAAAGCGGTTTAATGTGAAAATGGTTAATTAGAAAGATAGTTAAAAAGATATATATATATATATATATATATATATATATATATATATATATATATATATATATATATATATGATATGTGGGTGTTAACACCCCTGCTGCTGCGCATCATGTTGCACACATGGCGCATTTTTATTGATTAATGACAATTTTTGAGTTTTAGGGCTGACGTGACCTCTTCTGGTTGGCTGAGTGATGTGTCTTTTTAATCTGAATGGTTTAGATGAATTCTAGTCAGGTATAAAGGCCTTTATTCATCTAATACCCATATGTAAACACACCTAAACTTAAACCTATTTTCATTACACAAATTCATGATACCACCATGCTGCACAAATCAAAATCAGTCTAGCCTTTCTTCTTCAACCTAAATCAAAGTAGAGAGTTTTCTTCAGCAAATCAAAGTAAAGGAATTGTGTAAAAGAGGATTGGATTTACAACAACAACGCCTAAATCTCTTTCTTAATCCATTCTTTGTGAGTTAGCTGATTATTTTTAAATTAAAATAATGCTAAAGTAATTCTGACATGTTGTAAATTGGGTTTGGGAATAATACATGATAGTAAGACTGGACGTAATAAGTTCTATCTTAGCCTATACAATAGATCTGTGATAGTAAGATAGAATTGTTTAGATCCAATCTTATTATAAGATATGATAAAACAGATGATAATATCACATATATGTTGTATAGGCTAAGATAGAATTGATTAGATCCAATCTTACTATCATGTATTATTCCCAAATCCAATTTACAACATGTCAGAATTACTTTAGCGTTATTTTAATCTAAAAATAATCAGTGAACTGACAAAGAATGGATTAAGGAAGAGATTTAGGCGTTGTTGTTGTAGATCTGATCCCCTTTTATACAACTCCTTTACTTTGATTTGCTGAAGAAAAGCTCTTTACTTTGATTTATGTTGAAGAAGAAAGACTAGACTGATTTTGATTTGTGCAGCATGGTGGTATCATGAATTTGTGTAATGAAAATAGGTTTAGGTGTTTACATAAGGGTATCAGATGAATAAAGGCCGCATTTAGATCTGACTAGGATTCATCTAAACCATTCAGATTTAAAAGACACATCACTCAGCCAACCAGAAGAGGTCACGTCAACCCTAAAACAAAAAAACGTCGTTAACCAATAAAAATGCGCCATGTATGCAACATGATGCGCAACAGCAGGGGTGCTGACACCCACATGTCATATATATACACATTATATATATATATATATATATATATTTTTTTTTTTCTTTTTATCTATCTTTCCAATTAACCCTTTTCTCACTAAACCGCTTTTTTTGATTGAACTGCGTTCACAGTAGGCCACTTTTTAGCCATTCCCTTAAAACAAAAATATGGCACTGGCGGGGATTTAACTCAGATCTTCTTGTGTAGAAGTCACATGTACTAACCAAATGAGCTACCAAGTCTTTTGCTAACAAGACTTAGGACAATACTACACATTATTCTCTCATTTCTCTTTTTCATGTTTTGCTGCAATATTTAATTTAAAGATATCTTCTTTATTTTAAATCAGTTTTCTACAAACTATAGGTCTAAATTGACTAGAAAATCGCCACGAATGCAATAACGTTAATTTCATGACCAAATTCTGGAGGCTCTTCAAATTCTCTATTTTATTTCGTTTTTAAATGTTGCATGCATTTCTTCGCATTTCATATATTGCATGTAATTTCTTTTATTTATCTTTTTCTTCATTTTACTGCATTAACTTATTACATGTAATTTTATTGTCATTATTTAACTTCTCTCTCAAATATATCTATGCATGCAATATATATACATATTTCCACATTTTTAATTTCATTAAAAATGCGAGGTGTTACATTCTCCCCTCCTTAAAGGTTTTCGTCCTCGAAATCTTCAAGTTAAGAAGAATGTATCCTACCATCTATCATCTATCTACTCATCCATCATCCACAAGCATTCATCGTCCTTAAAAGAATTCTAATGCTATATGAACATATGCAAAAGTATGTGTATATTTCTCTTATCTAATGCAAAGATCAGGCGCTCTACTGATCCAGTTGACCTCCTCAATACGAATTATGTTAGTGCCATGAGTCCAACATGTATGCAATTATTCCTAATGCACTTTATCACTTCTATATGAGTGCACAATCATTCACTCAAATGCAACATCCATATGATAACACATCAAATTTCAATCAACATACAAATATATGTATTCATATGCAATATGCAATATGAAAGTGACTGAGTCGATCTTAGTGCCTAAAGTGTGTGTAAATGCATCCACGAGCAATCACTAGCAGCCACTTGCATCCACCAAACATAACATGTCTTAAACACATGTTTACATCCATAGGATTTTCTACCTAAAGATCGAAGACATAATCGAGAGGATACGCTAAACGATAGAACAAGTATAAACAAAGTGGTAGAAAAAGGAGAAGTTAAGAACATACCCTCAAAAAGGAAAGGGTACGATGCACGTATTTTGTCTTCCGTCTCCCAAGCCGCGTCTCCTTGATCATCTCCCCATTGGACTTTAACCAACTTGACCTCTCGGTTGCGTAATTTCTTGACCTCCAATCTAAGGATGCATGTAGGAACTCGCCTAATCTTGGCAACTCGCTCTACTTCCACTTCTCTAAGCATGCTCAGCTCTACTACTTCTACGGTATCATGTAAACACTTCCTCAAATATGACACGTGAAATACGTCATGAACACACTGAGCTTTTTTTGCAACTTCACTCTGTAGGCCTTCTGTTCAATTCTTTTTGTAATGGGAAATGGCCCTACGAACCTTGGTGCCTGTGACGACCCCAAACTTCCGTAGTACGAAAGCAAGGATAATCATAGGAGCATAACATAGTTACAACAATAACAGATCTCAAATAATAGCATAACATATAAATCATTGCAGTGGAAATAAGAATGTCATCACAACATAACATCAAAGACATCAGAGTACGCAGTCACATGATACACTTAGCAAATAGAAGTTTCAACAAAAAGAGAAATAAGTCTCAACTCCACCAAATACATCAAAGATCAATATTGTATGAATGTCTCAAGTAGCAAAAAAAGATAAAAAGGAAAGGGTTCTTCATCTTCTTCCTTAAGCAAGCTCCAATCCAGAATGTGTCCATACCTAAACCTGTCATTTGGCTGCCTGTGTGGAAAGAGGGCACACGTGTTTGCAAAGTGAAACAAACTACGAGTTAGTCATGGGACTGGTATGAGAAATCTTTCTTAACTAACAATATGGCTAATCACAGGACCACGCCGCTAATGCGGAATTGGTTTACTCCACTGGAATGCCAGTGCATAAGTTTTATAAATTTTAATTCAAAAACAACGCAATGCTTTTTAGAAAATGAAATCATTATAAGACTCAAGTCCCATCATACAATGCAATGCAAATCGGAGGATAGAGTTTTACCTTATAATGATCAAACATGCTTGATACGTAGAAAATAATATTTTTATATTTTTATTAGTGTCTAATCAGTTTTAAAATACTTCAAAGTACATGTATAAATCCTAGACGGCATAGTACCCCATCCTACTATGTCGCCATATATAGGTTTACAATCAAAACCATAATGTCGTACTGGAAATTGGGTTTCCATCATGAGTCAAGGCTAGGAACGATCTCCTTACCGATTCGAGACACTCTAGCAATATCTCAAGATCACACCTACAAGCAACCCTTGGATACTGCAGGGCCGGTCTGCAAATAACGTTAGTGGATTGGCAATTCCTGAACATACGCTTCCCGGTCCTAGTGAACCTATAAAATGGTCACAATCGACCAATAAATCCGAAGCGCCTCATTCCATCAACCACATAAGTAAACGTCAGGGCGTGCAAAACCCTGATACCACTTTTAGCTAGAAGAAAACGTGTGCACTCCCTGCGTTCCCTTGTCCCGTTTCTGACTCTTACCAAGGTGTGAGGCTCATGAGGTAAAGTTACACACAATGTTATGCCGAAATAGGCTATGCTTTGATCATCATCCACAAGGCTCTGCTTTTCAACAAAAGCCTCTATCAATTGCATCTTGGCATGTCACATTGACAATTCACGCCATGCAATCGATAACTACCAATATATAACCTCTGAGCTCGTGCGTCTCAAAGAAGGGTGTTAAGCAAGGGAATAAATTCTCCATCACCACAAATATATATTAAATAGAAATCAATTTAATTTACATGGAATGAAATCTAATGTCAGACACACATCCATTTACAAGCCTGTTATGGGTCTGAATGAAACAGGAGTTACCTTATTTCTCGTCCCGTATGTCCCATACGGAAGAGAGGTGCTCACATATCCGAACAATCAATAAACACGTCCGGACAACTACCACTTTAACTCTTTACTGGTAGCTAACCAATGTCGGGCATTAGTAGTTATCCTTTCGATGTGAAGATCGTCGGTCTTCAATCGTTGTCTTCAATATCTTCTATTTAAATCGTTGTATAATAATTTGAAATGAGATTGAACTCGGTCTTTTCAAATGATTCTCGCATATATATAGTTTAAAAACATTTCATACCGTTAATAGTATTTAATGACGATTTATCGCTATTTATATATATATATATACATATATATATATATAAATAAATAACTAAATTTATTTAACGACGCTTCGAGTCGAAAAGTGGCCCTGGCGCTGTTTTTATCAAAATTTGATTTACACTTATCTCGAAATCTAACCGGGGGATTTTAACAAAGTTTATATCGTTGGAAAGATCTTCACAAAATGGTCCTAATGGTGTTCCAGTTTTGGGAAATCCGACGGTTGGATCTTTCGGTATAATCGTTTAAAGTCACGATTCTGAAACGCGAACTACCGTGTGCGATTCATTTAATCTTAATTTATATATATATATATAATTATATATAAATATAGATCATTCAACTATTCCTCTAACGTGTTTAACATGCCAAAAAGAATGTTTTTGTTAGCGTATCAAATCTACATCATGTCAAACAAAATACATTTCATTCACAGGAAAATTAAACCGATGACAAATAAAAGTTGATTTTTATTTGTATTTCTATTTTTAACTTTAACAAATAAAAATGGAATATTTATTTGTATAAAGTTTCCAGTGAATGCTTTTACAACAAAAATAATTCGTACAGATTCTAATGTACGTATTTTCATTAAAACGATATTTTAATCTTGCATATAAATTCTAGTATATGCAATGTAAATATAAATGCAATTTTAACAATGCATATAAATTCTAATATATGCAATGTAATATAAATGTTAATTTAACAATGCATATAGATTCTAGTATATGCAATGTAAACATAAATGTTAATTCAACAATGCATATAAATTCTAATATATGCAATGTAAATATAAATGTGACTTTTTAATGTTGCAACATTTTTATTCAAACAGTCAAGATTTCCAATAAATCAACTTTACATTAAAAATTATGATTTTAATGTTTCAACACTTTTATTCAAACATGAACAATTTTTATATGAATCATTCTTTTATAAAAATGATATTTTTAATGCTAATCTGCCTATGTTTCAAAAACGAACATTTTCTAGTGATTTCTTCTATAATTACATTAAAAAGTGAACTTTTAATGTAACACATGTTTTCATTTAAAACATGAATCCTTTTCTAATTTTCTATTATTACATTAAAAGTGAATTTTTTTTATTGTAAAACATGTTTCATTTTAAAACATGTAACATTTTCTATATTTCTATTATTACATTAAAAACGAACTTTTAATGTAAAACATGTTTCATTTTAAAACATGTAGCTTTTCACTAATTTCTAACATTACATTAAAATGTATATTTTTAATGTAATCATGTTTTGATTTTAAAACATGTACATTTTTCTTATTTTTACCATTACATTAAAAATGTATGTTTTTAATGAAATCATGTTTTGATTTTAAAATATGAATTTTTTCTTATTTTTAACATTACATTAAAAATGTATATTTTTAATGAAATCATGTTTTGATTTTAAAACGCGAACACTTTTCTTATTTTTAACATTACATTAAAAATGTATATTTTTAATGAAATCATGTTTTGATTTTAAAACATGAACACTTTTCTTATTTTTAACATTACATTAAAAATTTATATTTTTAATGAAATCATGTTTTGATCTTAAAACAAGAACACTTTTCTCTATTTTCATTCTTGACATTAAAATATGAATATTTTGATGAAATCATGTTTTTATTCAAAACATGAACATTTTCTATTTTTCTATTCCTGTTATTAAAAGGTTCAATTTTAATGAAATCATGTTTTTATTCAAAACATGTACAATTTCTATATTCTAACATTATATTAAAAATGTGAGCTTTTTAATGTAATGTTCTTATTTTTCTAAAACATGAACATTTCTATTTTTATAATAATTCCATGAAATGATAGAAATTTATATTTCATTTTTGTTAAATATTCTAATTCAACGAAATGACAAAATTTGATATTTCCTTTGATTGAAAATTCTAACTCAATCAAATTACAAAAGTGATATTTTATTTTGATTTATAAGTCTATTTCAATCAAATAACAAAAGTGATATTTTTCATTTTGATTGAAAATTCTAATTCAATCAAAGCGACAAAATGTATGATACATTTTTATTGCAAATTTAATTCCAACCAAATATGATAAAGGTGATACTCCATTTTTGTTGAATATTTTGATTCAACAAAAATAACAATAAAAATGTTTGATTCATTTTTATTGCGAATTTAATTCCAACCAAACAGAATAAAGGTGATACTCCATTTTTGTTGAATATTTTGATTCAACAAAATAATAACAAAAATGTTTGATTCATTTTTGTTGCGAATTTAATTCCAACCAAAATAACAAATTTACAGAACATGTCAAATACAGATCAAATCACCTAGCATAGCATGTGGTAATTTACAGCGGATCGATGATGATACAATCATGACTAATTCTAATTATTTAGAAAAAATAAAAAAATAGAATTCTCACTGTCGTTTGAATCTGAATGGTTCAGATATGAAAATTTGGTCCAAATTCGATCAGCTTAGAATTTGTTCCAGTCAGTCTAGAAATGCAGATTTCGGGCTTACAATCGCAACGAATCTGAAATCGTTCAGTTTCGAGTTCATATGATTTGTTTTATATTAATAACATTTTAAAATGAATTATTAAATAATATAATTTAAAATCAGCCTTCTTCCTAAATCAGAAACACAAGCCGACGCTTGTTCACGGTTGTTCAATTTTGGGTTGACTTTTGCGGGCACTACAGGGCACGGGGCGACGATCGGAGAGGACCACGCTCTGGAGCTAGGAGTGGCGCGCAGGTCCAAGGGTTCACGGCTAACTCGGTGGCGGCCTAGTGGGGATACGGGGCTTGAATGGTGGCGGCTTTGGGTGCACGGTTTACGGAAATTGTGGCACAAGGAGGGGATCCAACCGTATGGATTGGAAGAGGGTTCGATTCTCGTTGAAATTGTCTAAAGGAGTGGAGGGGTTTGATGTGTGGATCGGCGGATTTTAATGGGGGAAGGTTGAAGCAATGTCGGCCATGGAGAAGGTGGAAGTGGCGGCCGTATTTTCTGTATTAGGGTTAGGAGTATACAATAGTATTTATACAGTATAATTTATATTAATTAATTATTTAATTAAGAAAATATCCCGTTAATCTATTCCAGCTCCAATTCCAACCCAGCAAAAATAGTACCTACCCAATTGCCCCCGTTCCGGACGTAATGGGTTAGGTCCCGTTAGCCCAAACGATCGTCTTTAGCCTGTTTTCTTTAATTTAAAATTTAAATCATTTATTTAATTAATTCGATCGTACACTTAAATTCACCGGAGCCACATACGAACTCTAAAAATTACAGAAAAATTATTTCTAGTTTTGTTTTGATGAAACGGTCCTAACAAAATTAATTTCGTCGAATTTAAAGACCATTTGAAAAATAGTCATTTTCAAGTCGATTAAATTTGATTGAAATTGACAAAACACATTTTCTTTTGCCACGCTCACATATTAATTCGAAAAATTATAAAAATTGAAACTTAGCAATAATTTGACATTCTGAATCCAATAAAAGTGGTTTCGTTGAAAACGGAGGTCGTTTGTAAAATGACTATTTTCAATGGCTTTAATATTATTTTAAAATTAAAATTTTAAATTCCAGCACATTTTCCAATCAAACTCTTTAAAATAAAAATTTTAAATTGGTTCTGATTTTCCGGGCTGTTACAATCTCCCCCACTTAAAATCTTTTCGGCCCCGAAAAGGAAACAATATTAAAGTATGAAACAATATGGAAAATGCAAAATATTGTAAATATATATCTCAATACAAGAGTTACTTGGAGATATCCATCCCGCACTTGGGATAAGCCTGTTTTATGCTATCCTCAGTCTCCCATGTACAGTCTCTAGGATCTCCGCTCCACAGCACTTTAACTATGTGGATCCTCTTGTTCCTCAGAACTCGGGTCTCTTTGCCAACTAGTTTCACTGACTCCCTTCGCACTGCTAAGCTCGGGGTAATCTCCAAATTTGGTTGTGTTGCTTCCTCCACAACTAAGTCTGGATCATGAACATGCTTCCGAAGTTAAGATACATGGAATACATTGTGAATCCTTGGCAACCAGTCGGGCAACTGCACCCTATAAGCGAGGGTTCCAATCCTTTCGAGAATGGGAAATAGACCAATGAATCTCGGCGCCAATTTCCCAGTTTTCCCAAATCGAATTACACCTCTCAGTGGGGAAACCCTCAAGTATACAAGATCACAAACAGAGAATTTCAAATCCCTTCTTCGTGCGTTTGCATAGCTCTTCTGTCGGCTTTGAGCAGCCAGTAATCGCTTCTTAATAAAATCAACTTTATCTGCTGCTTCACAAATCATGTCGGGACCCAATACTAATCGATTGTCGGGTTCCACCCAACATGCGGGAGATCTGCATGGCCTGCCATATAATGTTTGGAATGACGACATCTTCAAGCTTGCTTGGTAACTGTTATTATAAGAGAACTCAACCAAGTGCAAGTGATTTTCCCATGATCCGCCAAAATCAAGAATGCATGCTCGCAACAAGTATTCTAATATGTGGTTCACCCTCTCTGTCTGGCTATCTGTCTGAGGATGATAAGCGGTGCTCATATTCAATTTGGTCCCAAGCTCTTCTTGCAATGCCTCCCAGAATTTGCTAGCAAATATCGGATCGCGATCACTAACGATGCTACTGGGAACTCCGTGTAGTCTGACAATCTCTCTGAAATAAACCTGCGCCAGACTTCAAGCTGTTCTATTAGATTTGTCAGGGATGAATTGGGCAGTATTTGTGAAGCGATCTACAATCACCCATATACTATCATTCCCTTTTCTAGTTCGAGGCTTCAATTAGGACCAAATTTCTGTGGACTTTATTGATGGCTTGCTCCGAACTAGAAAAGGGAATGACAGTATATGGGTGATTGTAGATCGCTTTACAAAGACTGCCCATTTCATCCCTGACAAATCTAATAGAACAGCTCGAAGTCTGGCATAGCTTTATTTCAGAGAGATTGTCAGACTACACGGAGTTCCCAGTAGCATCGTTAGTGATCGCGATCCGATATTTGCTAGTAAATTCTGGGAGACATTCCAAGAAGAGCTTGGGACCCAATTGAATATGAGCACCGCTTATCATCCTCAGACAGATGGCCAGACTAAGAGGGTGAACCGCATATTAGAAGACTTGTTGCGAGCATGCGTTCTTGATTTTGGTGGGTCATGGGAAAATCACTTGCACTTGGTTGAGTTCTCTTATAATAAAAGTTACCAAGAAAGCTTGAAGATGTCGCCATTCGAAGCATTATATGGCAGACCATGCAGATCTCCCGCATGTTGGGTGGAACCCGACAATCGATTAGTATTGGGTCCCGACATGATTCGCGAAGCAGCAGGTAAAGTTGATTTTATTAAAAAGCGATTACTGGCTGCTCAAAGCCGACAGAAGAGCTATGCAGACGAATGAAGAAGGGATTTGGAATTCTCTGTTGGTGATCTTGTATATTTGAGGGTTTCCCCACTGAGAGGTGTAATTCGATTTGGGAAGACTGGGACATTAGCACCGAGATTCATTGGTCCATTTTCTATTCTTGAAAGGATTGAAACCCTTGTTTATAGGGTGCAGTTGCCCGATGGTTGCCAGGGGTTCACGATGTATTCCATGTGTCTCAACTCCGGAAGCATGTTCATGATTCAGACTTAGCAGTGGAGGAAGCAGCACAACAAGATTTGGAGATTACCCCGAGCTTAGCAGTGAAAGGGAGCCAGTGAAAATAGTTGGCAAAGAGACCCGAGTTCTGAGGAATAAGAGGATCTGCCTAGTTAAAGTGCAGTGGAGCGGGGATCCTAGAGACTGTACATGGGAGACTGAGGATAACATAAAACAGGCTTATCCCAAGTGTAGGATGGATATATCCGAGTAACTCTTGTATTGAGGTACATTTACAATATTTTGCATTTTCCGTATTGTTTCCTACTTTAATATTGTTTCCTACTTTTAAGTGGGGGAGATTGTAACAACCTGGAAAATCAGAACTAATTTAAAAAATTTATTTTAAAGAATTTGGTTGGAAAATGTGCCGGAATTTAAAAATTGTATTTTAAAATAATATTAAAGCCATTGAAAATAGTTATTTTATAAACGACCTCCGTTTTCGACAAAATCACTTTTATTGGATTAAGAATGTCAAATTATTGCTAGGTTTCAATTTTCATAATTTTTCGAATTAATATGTGAGCGTGGCAAAAGAAAATGTATTTTGTCAATTTCAGTTTAATTTAATTGACTTGAAAATGGCCATTTTTCAGACGGTATCTAAATTTGACGACATTAATTTTATTAGGACCGTATCGTCAAAACATAACTAGAAATAATTTTTCTCTAATTTTTAGAGTCCGTATGTGGCTCCGGTGAATTTAAGTGTACGATCGAATTAATTAAATAAATGATTTAAATTTTAAATTAAAGAAAGCAGGCTAAAGACGATCATTTGGGCTGACGGGACCTATCCCATTGCGTCCGGAACGGGGGCAATTCGGTAGGAACAACTTTTGTTAGGTTGGAATTGGAGCTGGAATAGATTAACGGGTTATTTTCTTAATTAGATAATTAATTAATATAAATTATACTGTATACTGTTGTATATGCCTAACCCTAATACATAAAATACGGCCGCCACTTCCACCTTATCCATGGCCGACATTGCTTCAACTTTTCCCCATTAAAATCTGCCGATCCACACATCAAACCCCTCCACTCCTTTAGACAATTTCAACGAGAATCGAACCCTCCTCCAATCCATATGGTTGGATCCCCTCCCCGTGCCACAATTTCCGTGAACCGTGCACCCAAAGTCGCCGCCGTTCGAGCGTCGTACCCCCACTAGGCCGTGACCGAGTTGGCCGTGACCCCCCTCTACCTGCGCGGCACTCCTAGCTCCAGAGCGTGGTCGTCTCTGATCGTCGCCCCGTGCCCTGTACTGCCAGCAAAACTCAACCCTAGAATCGAACAACCGTAAGTGTCGGTCTGTGTTTCTGATTTAGGAAGAAGGTTGATTTTAAATTATATTATTTAATTAACTCATTTTAAAATGTTATTAATATAAAAAAAAATCTCACTTATATGAACTCAAAACTGAACGATTTCAGGTTCGTTGCGATCATAAGCCCGAGGTCTGCGTTTCTAGAATGATTGGAACCAATTCTGAGTTGATCGAATTTGGACCAAATTTTCAGATCTGAACCATTCAGATTCAAACGACAGTGAGAATTCTGTTTTTTTTAATAATTAGAATTAATCATGGTTGTATCATCATCGATCCGCTGTAAATTACCACATGCTATGCTACGTGATTTGATCTGTATTTGACATGATATGTAGATATGTTATTTTGGTGTTACTGTGTTATAATTAAATTGGCAATAAAAACAAATCAAACATTTTTGTTGTTATTTTGTTGAATCAAAATATTCAACAAAAATGGAGTATCACCTTTATTCTGTTTGGTTGGAATTAAATTCGCAATAAAAATGAATCATACATTTTTGTTGTTATTTTGTTGAATCAAAATATTCAACAAAAATGGAGTATCACCTTTATTATATTTGGTTGGAATTAAATTTGCAATAAAAATGTATCATACATTTTGTCACTTTGATTGAATTAGAATTTTCAATCAAAATAAAAAATATCACTTTTGATATTTGATTGATATAGAATTATAAATCAAAATAAAATACACACTTTTGTTATTTGATTGAGTTAGAATTTTCAATCAAAGGAAATATCAAATTTTGTCATTTCGTTGAATTAGAATATTCAACAAAAATGAAATATAAATTTCTATCATTTTATGGAATTATTATAAAAATAGAAATGTTCATGTTTTAGAAAAATAAGAACACTACATTAAAAAGTTCACATTTTTAATATAATGTTAGAATATAGAAATTGTATATGTTTTGAATAAAAATGATTTCATTAAAAATTTACCTTTTTAATGACAAGAATAGAAAAATAAAAAAATGTTCATGTTTTGAATAAAAACATGATTTCATTTAAAATTTCATATTTTAATGTTAAGAATGAAAGTAGAGAAAAGTGTTCATGTTTTAAAATCAAAACATGATTTCATTAAAAATATACATTTTTAATGTAATGTTAAAAATAAGAAAAGTGTTCATGTTTTAAAATCAAAACATGAGTTCATTAAAAAATATACATTTTTAATGTAATGTTAAAAATAAGAAAAGATTCATGTTTTAAAATCAAAACATGATTTCATTGAAAACATACATTTTTAATGAAATGTTAAAAATAAGAAAAATGTACATGTTTTAAAATCAAATCATGATTACATTAAAAATATACATTTTAATGTAATGTTAGAAATTAATGAAAAGTTTCATGTTTTACATTAAAAGTTCATTTTTAATGTAATAATAGAAATATAGAAAAAGTTACATGTTTTAAAATTAAACATGTTTTACAATAAAAAAATTCACTTTTAATGTAATAATAGAAAATTAGAAAACGATTCATGTTTTAAATGAAAACATATAATCCATTAAAAGTTCACTTTTTAATGTAATTATAGAAGTTGGACAAACAGGCATGTTTTAAAATAATACATGTTTACATTAAAAACTTTGTTTTTAATGAAAATAATAAATCACTAGAAAATGTTAATTTTTGAAACATAGGCAGGTTAGCATTAAAAATATTATTTTTATAAAAGAACGATTCATATAAAAATTGTTCATGTTTGAATAAAAGTGTTGAAACATTAAAATCATAATTTTTAATGTAAAGTTGATTTATTGGAAATCTTGACCGTTTGAATAAAAATGTTGCAACATTAAAAAGTCACATTTATATTTACATTGCATATATTAGAATTTATATGCATTATTGAATTAACATTTATGTTTACATTGCATAATTTATATGCATTGTTAAATTAACATTTATATTTACATTGCATATATTAGAATTTATATGCATTGTTAAAATTGCATTTATATTTACATTGCATATACTAGAATTTATGTGCTAGATTAAAATATCATTTTAATGACAATACGTACATTAGAATCTGTACGAATTATTTTTGTTGTAAAAACATTCACTGAAAACTTTATACAAATAAATATTCTTTTTTTATAAAGTTTAAAATAGAAATACAAATAAAAATCAACTTTTATTTGTCATTGGTTCAATTTTCTTGTGGATGAAATGTATTTTGTTTGACATGATGTACATTTGATACGCGAATAAAAACATTCTTTTTGGCATGTTAAACACGTTAAAGGAATCGTTGAATGATTTATATATATATATACACACATACATATATATATATATATATAAATTAAGATTAAATGAATCGCGCACGGTAGTTCGTGTTTCAGAATCGTAACTTTAAACGATTATACCGAAAGATCCAACCGTCGGATTTTCCCAAAACAAGAACCATTAGGATCATTTTCGGAAGATATTTCCAACGATGTAAACTTTGTTAAAATCCAACGGCTAGATTTCGAGATAAGTGTAAATCAAATTTTGATAAAAACAACGCCAGGGCCGCTTATCGACCCGAAGCGTCGTTAAATAAATTTAGCTATTTTTATATATGTATATATATATATATATATAAATAGCGATAAATCATTATTAAATACTATTAACGATATAAAATGTTTTTAAACTATATATATGCGAGAATCTTTTGAAAAGACCGAGTTCAATCTCATTTCAAATGATTATACGACGATTTAAATAAAAGATATTGAAGATGGCGATTAAAGACTGGCGATCTTCACATCGAAAGGATAACTACTGATGCCCGACATTGGTTAGCTACCAGTAAAGGGTTAAAGTGGTAGTGACCGGACGTACTTGTTGATTGTTCGAATATGCGAGCACCTCTCTTCCGTATTGGACATACGGGACGAGGAATAAGGTGACTCCGGTTTCGTTCAGACTCAGAATGGACTTGTAAATGGATGTGTGTCTAACATTGGATTTCATTCCATGTAAATTAAATTGATTTCTATTTAATATATATTTGTGGTGGTAGAGAATTTATTCTCTTGCTTAACATCCTTCTCTGAGACGCACGAGCTCAGAGGTTATATATTGGTAGTTATTGATCGCATGGCGTGAATTGTCAATGTGACATGCCAAGATGCAATTGATCGAGGCTTTTGTTGAAAAGCAGAGCCTTGTGGATGATGATCAAAGCATAGCCTATTTCGTCATAGCTTTGTGTATAACGTTACCTCGCGAGCCTCACACCCCGGTAAGAGTCAGAAACGAGACAAGGGAACGCAGTGAGTGCACACATTTCTTTCTAGCTAGAAATGGTACCAGGGTTTTGCACGCCCTGACATTTACTTATGTGGTTGATGGAATGAGGCGCCTCAGATTTATTGGTCGATTGTGACCATTTTATAGGTTCACTAGGGCTGGGAAGCGTGTGTTCAGGAATTGCCAATCCACTAACGTTATTTGTGGACCGGCCCTGCGGTATCCAAGGGTTGCCCGTAGGTGTGATCCTGAGACATTGCTAGAGTGCCTCGAATCGGTAAGGAGATCGTTCCTACCCTTGACTCATGATGGAAACCCTATTTTCAATACGACATTACGGTTTTTTAAGGTAAACCTATATATGGCGACATTGTAGGATGGGGTACTATGCCGTCTAGGATTTATACATTTACTTTGAATTATTTTAAAAGTGATTAGACACTAATAATAATATAAAAAATATTATTTTCTACGCATTAAGCATGTTTGATCATTATAAGGTAAAACTCTATCCTCCGGTTTGCGCTGCATTGTGTGATGGGACTTGAGTCTTATAATGATTTCATTTTCTAAAAAGCATTGTGTTGTTTTTGAATTAAAATTTATAAAACTTATGCACTGACAATCCAATAGAGTAAACCCGTTCCGCATTAGCGGCGTGGTCCTGTGATTAGCCATATAGTTAAGAAAGATATCTCATACCAGTCTCATGACTGACTCGTAGTTTGTTTCACTTTGCAAACTCGGGTGCTCTCTTTCCATACGGGCAGCCAAATGACAGGTTTATGTATGGACACATTCTGAATTGGAGCTTGCTTGAGGAAGAAGATGAAGAACCTTTTCATTTTTATCTTTTTTTTGCTACTTGAGACATTTAGACATTATTGATCTTTGATGTATTTGGTGGAGTTGATACTTATTTCTCTTTTTGTATGGACTTCTATTTTCTAAGTGTAATCCTTTGACTGCGTACTCTGATGTCTTTGATGTTATCTTGTGATGACATTCATATTTCGGCTGCAATGATTTATGTGTTATGCTATTATCAGAGATCTGTGTTGGATCTAGATTAACCCTAGAGGGGGGAGGGGGGGTGAATAGGGTTTATCATAGTTTTTAAACTGAATTGAAAAATTGACAGGATATTAAAATAATAAACAGATCACAGAATGCAACAGAAATAAAAGTGCAGAAAATAAATCACACATAGATATACTCAGCTTCTGCAAAACCCTGCCTACTGCTGCATTCCTAAGGTTTCTACTAGGTGTTATAAACAGATCCCGCATACAAGACCATGTACACTCGCAGCGCCTGCTCCTGTCCTAACCCTACGCTCAAAACCCTAGACTGATTGATATTCACTCGATCAGATTTCCCGAATTACAAACCCTGTAACTCGTAACCCAGATTTTACAGACTCCAGTGGACTGCCAGTCAACACCCTGACTGGAACTCTAGAATTTTACAGACTTCTAGAAAAACTGTTCAGAATTGTTTTCAGAAGAAAAATCAAAAACAAAACAAAATTAAATAAACAAAGAAAACCCTAGGTGTTTAAATATAAGGGGTCATCCCCTTTTAGCCTTTAAACAAAACTTGGTCGGCCCAAAATACTTTAGTCCCTTGTCATTTTTATTTGCCCGATTCTCTTCTACTCTGGAAAAATAAATGGCGGCTAGGGTTTTTAGTGTTTGCTCCCAAATTCAATCGCGATAGCTTCAGGTTGATGTAATCTGGTTCTCTGAAGAACTTCGATTTGGCTTCCCTCTCTGGCACTCGATCGAAACCCTAATGAAACGTTGTAAGTGAATTTAAACTTCAATTTCTCTGCCTTTTTATTTATTGATGCTTGAGTTTTCGATTTGAGATGTTGGGTTGGTTTTCGATTTGCTGTCTTTTTGAATTGTTGCGTGTGGACTCAATACATTTTCCAGTGATGATACGGTGTTTAAATAGGGTAATAAAATCATATACTCTGATTTCAAATGTTGAATTGACCTGGCTGATTGTGTTTTCCCCTTTTGACATGCTCGACTTTAATGATTTTTCTGATTGAAAAATATTGCCTTGATGAATTTGGATATGATTTTGTTCTTGAATGAACTTTGGAAGAAATTCAATATGGTTTCCTTTTTTGCTTGAATTACCTCGGCTTTGATTTCCTCTGTAAATTTCCTTGATTAAAAATTGGAAAGTATTGATTTTGTTGTCTTGATTTTCTTGCTCGAAATGTTGCTGTGATTCCTCGATTTATTTGTTGCCTTTTGTAGCCTCAATTAATTGAATTCGGCCTTGAAAAAATACTGGAAATTTATTAACTTGCCAAGTATGAATATTTTAAATAACCTGTATTCCTGGAAAGAATTCTTGGCTTGAATCACATTAAAAAAATCCCTGATTTACACTGAAACCAAAAATGTCTGCTACGAATTGTTTGAGTGATTCTTCCCATGCTGGAAATGTTGCTGTATTGATCATACTGACATGTTGTTGCCATGTATAGTGTGATTCCATCACTAGTGCCACAATTTCTTTACTTTTCATTTCTTGTTCACCCTTGTGCTCGACCAAGATTGTTGAGCCTTCATCACCATGTGTTTTGCTTCACCATAGTGTATGCACCCTCTTGATACATGCATTTCCAGTTTGCTTGTCATTAATATGTGCACACACTTTAATCGATACTGTCTTGCTTCTAATGTTGACTGTATTGCTTGAGTATGAATCACGTTGCTATGTCACTTCTGCACATTTCAAAAGTCTTGCTGTAGCTCGATTGTACACTTGCTATTTTTGAAGCTGCCATGACAACTTAAACTGATTGTTTTGATCCATGTTTGTATGAACATACGTGGGCTGCCATGGGCATAATGTGCACACATGCACAATTACTATTGCTGCACCCATTTGCAATTGCACATCATTGTCACATATTGGCTGCACACATGAGCTCTTTGTAGTTGTCTTACCACTTTGGCATGCTGTGTTGAACCATTTGCTTGATCATTGTTGCATTTGTCATGCTGAGTTGCACTTGAAGATTTATGCTATATACTCCACCATATGTTTGCTGTGTCACCCATATTTGTTTCTACACTTGATCAACGTGTTGCACCATTTATGTTTACTGGCTTGACCATTTTGAATGCTCACTATATATGCTTGACATTGAACTTTTGCACCATACTGTCATGTTTCACCACGGTATCATGCTGTGTTCACATTTGTACATGCATGCTGAAATAACTAGGTTGAACCATGTTGAGCTACCCATGTCCACATTTGGTTGAACTCATTTTTTCTGTGGCACTCATTGAACTCCTTGCCATTTTCTTTGCTGCACCATTGTTGCACTGTCTCGACCATGCCATGTATGTATGTTGCCTCGGCCACTTTTGTTTTGTGTACATTTGCTTCATTTCACTGCTATGCTCTATCATGCCTTTATTTGTGTACTGAGTCGAGATGGTCTACACGGCTACTCCTCAGTTGCACACTGGATTGGCGTGGCAGTGCACACGTGTATATATACACGTGTGTATATGCAACCATTCAGAAAATTTTCTGTCCCTGTACATATACAAACTGTCTGCCTAGACGCAGATGAATCAGATCAAGTCATGAAAAATGATGAGAAACACACCAGAATTCTGAGGCAAATATATTTGCATATATTCAATATTATTTCTATTGCAGTGTACTGTGTGTATGTTCATTTGTATGACAGGTATGAAGACTGGACTAACTGTGAAGACTGAAGACAAGAAGACATAAGGCAGAAAAAACAAGAACAATGTGTGTAACAATGAAAGTGTCTGTATATTGGGTCTGTGAATGTATAAGTGAAAAAATATTGAGTGTTGAGTGATATAGTGAGGAGCTAATTTATATGAAAAAGTGATTGTACTGATTATTTGTAATAAACAAAATCTGTTTGAAATAAAATATTATTTCATTGTTGTCAAACAGACTTGTCTATTCTATTCTGTTTATTTATAAGTACAAGAATATGAAGTGATTAAATAGTGAAGTTAATATAGATATACTGTTTGATATTGAAATAAAATATTCTATTCAAATAAAATACTATGAATATTTAAATTTCTGTACAGTTGTATTTTATTTAAATATAAATATTATATTCCAGTCTGTGATTTACAATAACAGTACAATATCAAACACATTAAAATAATATTTATTTGGTTGTTATCATCAAACAAAAATCATATAATTGTGTATACAACACCGTTATATACAACAATCTCCCCCTTTTGATGATGACAAACAAATAAAAGATTTTGTATACAATAGATGTGTTTGACAATGAATATTGAACTCCCCCTATTTATTAGCTCCCCCTACAACAGACAACTCCCCCTATAACTGTGCATGAGTGAAATGTATGAATAATAATAAATTTTCAAAATTAAAAATATTTATAAAATATTCACTCATAAATCAAAATCTCTATCCATTCTCCCCCTTTTGTTATTATCAAAAGGATACAGAATTTAAAATATAGATGAAAAATGACTAACAAATACTATATCAGCTTAAGAGGAAGAACAGTCACCATAAATCTCAATCAGTCAAACAAAAATCATAATAAACTAAGAACTGGTGGCATATCTCACATTGTAGAGAATGACGGATTTACGATGAATTTTATATAAAATGGGGAGAGTAAAAAAATGTATTCCAATTATTTTCCAAAAAAAATTGAGGTTCAAAAACAGAGATGGAATTTGGACTATAATTAATAATTCAATTTAAGTGACAAGATCGAATAACCTCAAATCCCAATACCTATCAATCAACAAATCATAATACGTCATAAAATTTCAACATATTTCACAGAATAGAAGATGGATTGATAGGCTGGCTTTTATACTCAGAGGAGAATTTCAAAATTTATTTCTATTTTTAGCACTTTATTTCCTTTTTATTTAAGAGCACACTGACCACGCATAACCAGAGCTTGGATTTTTAAATGGGATCAGTCGCAGCTTAAATTATAAGATGTCTCATAACCATGCATAACCAGAGCTTGGATTTTTAAATGAGGTTAGAGACACTCTTATATATTAATTATATTTTTATCATTTTCAGCTTTATAAAAGGAAAAAAAAAGAACTCCTCGGTATATGAAACCAATATGGATGATAGAAATGTGATAGGCACAGAAATGAACTGTGAAATAAATTTCTAAATTGATTATATTATGAAATAAGCTCGACTATACAGGGATTATTGAAAATTTTCAATTATCACTAATTCTGAATAATAACATAACCACAATTCCATCACAAATATTTTCACTGTTTATTCAAGATAATATTAAAACATATTAACTCTCCATATTAATATAAAATTATCACGATGGATGGTAGAAAGATGAAAGATTATCAAGATGGTCATGAAATAATTGCCAGTTCAAAGATATTATAATAAATATTAACCATCATGAAAAATCTAAATAAAATTTCCTCTTGTTGTGAAATATATCGTAGTCACAATTCATCACAATTTCAAAATTTGTTAATTATTTTGATGAATTATAAATACAACACAAATTGGATATTGATTTCAATTTCTAAATGAATAAAAAATAAATAATTTTAAAGTTGACAAACAATTACAAGAAGAAATTAAACAGATTTAAAAAAAATTGAATCTATACAGGGGTGATAATTAAAAAAAAAACAGATGAGTGAAAAAAAAAGGCTGATACCAAATGTTCTCGCTTATCGAGGAATTTAATTACACCCTGATGGACTATCATGGACATCTCAGGCTAAAGAAATTTAAACACAAACCCAGCCAGACAAATTTAGCACATTTATTTGTATAAGGAAAAAGAATGTACGGGTCTATACAAGGTGAGAATTTGAATCTCAGTACAGATGGGTGAGACAAATATAAGGCGCTTCTGATACCACTTGGTGTCTCTATTTACTAGGAATTTTATCATGATACTGAACAAGGATGTTATAGACAATAGAATAATTAAGTACTAAGCCCAAACAGACGAGATAATAGATTATGCACATGTATCAGAGCAGCAAGCATGTGATTCCAGAACAAACATTTTTCAAAGCAGTATCAGAGCAACGCAGAACATAGTTTCAAATCATACTTGTCAAGATGATGGCCACATATGATGATTCATGATCTAATGATTAAAATACTGTTTACTTGAAATCATTTGAGGAATATGAAAATATCAGAATTTAATGAATCAATCATACCGGATTATAAATTTTTGATTTTATATGTGTGAGATTCAATAAATCAATAATTTCAAATGATTTTAAACAAACAAATAATTAAATCAGATAATTATGAAATAAGAGTGAATTTCAAGACCAGATTTTCAAAGGAATTTTTCACAAGATTTCTAAGAATAATTTCAGATCATTTACATCAAATTTGAGAGGTGTTCATGAACTAGAAAATTAAAGTAATTTATTTGAAATCACTTGAATCAATGTCAAGTTCTGGGATATAATGAATCAGTCACACAAGGTTGATAATTTCAAATTTAGGAGGTGTGTGAGATTCAAAATATCAGGAATTTCAGATGATTTCAAACAAACTAATTTCAACTGTACTAATCATGAATTAAAATGAATTTTAAGATGTATCACTAAGACAAGGCATTTCAAAAAGATATTCAAGCCAATCTGAAAATTACTGGAATTGTCACAACTGATAAATAGCAGTGTGCTGTAATGAGTATAATATCTTGAGCTTTTCTAAAATGAATTAGAATAAACTTAGAATAGCAAAGGTGTGTAAATTTCCATATAATTTTCAGATCTTCAAAACAATTTAGAATTCAGATTAACAGTGTTCAAGATATAACAAGAATACGTCAACACCGTTAGGAATTCAGAAAACAAAAAAAAATTCAAAATAATTGCTAAAAAAAATTTAGTATCTGGACATGATTAAAAGTATCAGAGTTCTATACACACAAAACAAATTTCCAGAATATCATGAATACTGCAATTCAAATACTGCAATTCAAGAAGCAAAAAATATGGCAGTGATAAATCAAATCAGAAAAGACAGAAGAAAGAGATAGAAGTGAGAAGAAGAAATAAGCAAAAAAAAAAATCAAAACAGAAAATATTTACAGAGGTGAGTTTAGAGATCATACCAGAATCCAGTGTAAATCAGAATCTCTAACTCATCAGATCTTGGCCAAGGAACTGTAAAGAATACAGAAAAATAGAACAGCTTGAAATCAACCTCTTTTCAGCATAGCAGTTCCTCAACCATCACCGGTACCTAGCAATTGAGTGAATCAAGTGGTCTAACAAAATTTGTAAAACCACTCTGAAATATGTTTACCACTTTTGGTACCCAAACCTGTTTGTATAACAAACCATCAGATTTAACCTTTGTACCCTTAGGAACCCAAATCTGTTTAAACTTAACGAAGCCCGTTTTATTTCCTTTTAGGTTCCAAGAATGTTTAAATGGTTTATTACAGAACAAATTCACATTTTGCTTTTGATTCAAAAATCCTTTGGAATTATCAAAGTTTAAATTATCAAAACAATTATTTCCAAAGCAGTTTGAGGGACTTTTCAAATCATTTGAATCTCGTTTTTCAAAAATGTTATTTTTTCCCAAGCCGAGTCCATTTTTATTTCCGGATGAAAATTGATTTTTCAACAACATATTCAGAGATTTTTCACCGTTAGAAAATTTTGCCAAAGTTGTTTCAAGTTGCTGAATTTTACTTTTAAGATCACTATTTTCTTTCAATAAATCTGAGCAACGATTTTCAGTGATCTTACATCTTTCAAAATCGTATTTCAAAACCAAATTTTCATCTTTAAGCAAATTAATTTTTGTTTGGGACCCAGCAATCTCAGATTCAAAATGTTTTCGATTTTCAGACTTAAATTTCTTGAATCTTTCAATCTCATTTTCAAGCTCTTCTAAAATCAGATTTGATTTCAACAAATTCTCCTTTTCAGCAATTTCAAATTTGGAATTTATATCTGTTTTAAAATTTTCAAATTCCTTTTGCAGAAGCTTATTCAAATTTGATAACTCAACCTTGTTCTCATTTAAGATCAGAATTTCATCTTCAAACTTTTGAATATTTTTATTGAGACGAACAAGATTGGTTTTCAATTTCAAACAATTTTTGCAAACTGAATCTGAAGAATTTTTAACATATTCAAGTTGTGATTCCAAATCATCAATTTTGCTGACCATCTCAAAATTCTTAGATTTCAGAGACTTATTTCTCAATTTGAGTTTATCAACAGATTTTGTTAAATCAAGACACATGTAAACCAGATCTTCATATGAGAAATTTTCTGTTTCAGCATTTGTTGATTCTCCATCATCTGATCCATCTGAAGTTTCATCTACATGACTTCTTAAGCATAAATCTAAATCTGAGTTGTCATCATGGGGTTTTGAGCTGTTGTCAGATTTTCCATACTTTGTATTGAGAGTATCCCAGATTTCCTGTGCAGATAAACAATGGCAGATAAGATTAAACTGTTCAGTACTAAGATAATCAAATATAATTTTCATAGCACGGATATTGAAAGTAATATCTACACTATCAAATCCATGGATAACAACATTCCAACATTTAATATTAACAGATTTTAAATAAAATTCCATTTTGGATTTCCAGTTTAAAAAATCTGTTCCATCAAAAATATTTGGAATGTGACTGGACTGACTCTCTATGGACTGATAACTAGGAATCACCATTGCTCTAGAGTTAACCGAATACCTGGCTCTGATACCAAATGTTGGATCTAGATTAACCCTAGAGGGGGGTGAATAGGGTTTATCACAGTTTTTAAACTGAATTGAAAAATTGACAGGATATTAAAATAATAAACAGATCACAGAATGCAAAAGAAATAAAAGTGCAGAAAATAAATCACACACAGATATACCCAGCTTCGGCAAAACCCTGCCTACTGCTGCATTCCTAAGGTTTCTACTAGGTGTTATAAACAGATCCCGCATACAAGACCATGTACACTCGCAGCGCCCGCTCCTGTCCTAACCCTACGCTCAAAATCCTAGACTGATTGATATTCACTCGATCAGATTTCCCGAATTACAAACCCTGTAACTCGTAACCCAGATTTTACAGACTCCAGTGGACTGCCAGTCAACACCCTGACTGGAACTCTAGAATTTTACAGACTTCTAGAAAAACTGTTCAGAATTGTTTTCAGAAGAAAAATCAAAAAAAAAACAAAATTAAATAAACAAAGAAAACCCTAGGTGTTTAAATATAAGGGGTCATCCCCTTTTATCCTTTAAATAACTTGGCCGACCCAAAATACTTTAGTCCCTTGTCATTTTTATTTGCCCGATTCTCTTCTACTCTGGAAAAATAAATGGCTGCTAGGGTTTTTAGTGTTTGCTCCCAAATTCAATCGCGATAGCTTCAGGTTGATGTAATCTGGTTCTCTGAAGAACTTCGATTTGGCTTCCCTCTCTGGCACTCGATCGAAACCCTAATGAAACGTTGTAAGTGAATTTAAACTTCAATTGCTCTGCCTTTTTATTTATTGATGCTTGAGTTTTCGATTTGAGATGTTGGGTTGGTTTTCGATTTGCTGCCTTTTTGAATTGTTGCGTGTGGACTCAATACATTTGCCAGTGATGATACGGTGTTTAAATAGGATAATAAAATCCTATACTCTAATTTCAAATGTTGAATTGACCTGGCTGATTGTGTTTTCCCCTTTTGACATGCTCGACTTTAATGATTTTTCTGATTGAAAAATATTGCCTTGATGAATTCGGATATGATTTTGTTCTTGAATGAACTTTGGAAGAAATTCAATATGGTTTCCTTTTTTGCTTGAATTACCTCGGCTTTGATTTCCTCTGTAAATTTCCTTGATTAAAAATTGGAAAGTATTGATTTTGTTGTCTTGATTTTCTTGCTCGAAATGTTGCTGTGATTCCTCGATTTATTTGTTGCCTTTTGTAGCCTCAATTAATTGAATTCGGCCTTGAAAAAATACTGGAAATTTATTAACTTGCCAAGTATGAATATTTTAAATAACCTGTATTCCTGGAAAGAATTCTTGGCTTGAATCACATTAAAAAAATCCCTGATTTACACCAAAATCAAAAATGTCTGCTACGAATTGTTTGAGTGATTCTTCCCATGTTGGAAATGTTGCTGTATTGATCATACTGACATGCTATTGCCATGTATAGTGTGATTCCATCACTAGTGCCACAATTTCTTTACTTTTCATTTCTTGTTCACCCTTGTGCTCGACCAAGATTGTTGAGCCTTCATCACCATGTGTTTTGCTTCACCATAGTGTATGCACCCTCTTGATACATGCATTTCCAGTTTGCTTGTCATTAATATGTGCACACACTTTAATCGATACTGTCTTGCTTCTAATGTTGACTGTATTGCTTGAGTATGAATCACGTTGCTATGTCACTTCTGCACATTTCAAAAGTCTTGCTGTAGCTCGATTGTACACTTGCTATTTTTGAAGATGCCATGACAACTTAAATTGATTGTTTTGATCCATGTTTGTATGAACATACGTGGGCTGCCATGGGCATAATGTGCACACATGCACAATTACTATTGCTGCACCCATTTGCAATTGCACATCACTGTCACATATTGGCTGCACACATGAGCTCTTTGTAGTTTTCTTACCACTTTGGCATGCTGTGTTGAACCATTTGCTTGATCATTGTTGCATTTGTCATGCTGAGTTGCACTTGAAGATTTATGCTATATACTCCACCATATGTTTGCTGTGTCACCCATATTTGTTTCTACACTTGATCAACGTGTTGCACCATTTATGTTTACTGGCTTGACCATTTTGAATGCTCACTATATATGCTTGACACTGAACTTTTGCACCATACTGTCATGTTTCACCACGGTATCATGTTGTGTTCACATTTGTACATGCATGCTGAAATAACTAGGCTGAACCATGTTGAGCTACCCATGTCCACATTTGGTTGAACTCATTTTTACTGTGGCACTCATTGAACTCCTTGCCATTTTCTTTGCTGCACCATTGTTGCACTGTCTCGACCATGCCATGTATGTATGTTGCCTCGGCCACTTTTGTTTTGTGTACATTTGCTTCATTTCACTGCTATGCTCTATCATGCCTTTATTTGTGTACTGAGTCGAGATGGTCTACGCGGCTACTCCTCAGTTGCACACTAGATTGGCGTGGCAGTGCACACGTGTATATATATACACGTGTGTATATGCAGCCATTCAGAAAATTTTCTGTCCCTGTACATATACAAACTGTCTGCCTAGACGCAGATGAATCAGATCAAGTCATGAAAAATGATGAGAAACACACCAGAATTCTGAGGCAAATATATTTGCATATATTCAATATTATTTCTATTGCAGTGTACTGTGTGTATGTTCATTTGTATGACAGGTATGAAGACTGGACTAACTGTGAAGACTGAAGACAAGAAGACATAAGGTAGAAAAAATAAGAACAGTGTGTGTACCAATGAAAGTGTCTGTATATTGGGTCTGTGAATGTATAAGTGAAAAAATATTGAGTGTTGAGTGATATAGTGAGGAGCTAATTTATATGAAAAAGTGATTGTACTGATTATTTGTAATAAACAAAATCTGTTTGAAATAAAATATTATTTCATTGTTGTCAAACAGACTTGTCTATTCTATTCTGTTTATTTATAAGTACAAGAATATGAAGTGATTAAATAGTGGAGTTAATATAGATATACTGTTTGATATTGAAATAAAATATTCTATTAAAATATAATACTGTGAATATTTAAATTTCTGTACAGTTGTATTTTATTTAAATATAAATATTATAGGGTGCGATTTTTACAGGTCCCTATTAAGTTTCAAAATATAAAAAAAACCCGGTGATAAAAATAATATAGAATACATCCCTATTTTTGAATTTCGGCTAAAAAAATTCCTGATCTACCCTTACACACCTAAAAAAATTCATTTACTCAGTCTATTGCTCCTATAATCTCGCCCAAAACCTAATCCTACAATTCTGGAAAACCGTTGATCAGTTCAACAGCGTTTTTTTAATTATTATTTTTTGATTTTTTCGAAAAAATAGACAATTAGATACAGATATAACGTAAAATTGCATACATTTATGCAACTAAGTGAAATAATTGCATACATGTGCATACGTTAATATTATACAGAAATAAATTATTACTTGAATGTAGTGACTACATTTTTTTAATCAAGTTTTTTGATTTTTAAGAAAAACTAGACATTTAGATACAAATATTGCATAAAATTGCATACATTTATGCAACTAAGCGAAAAAATTGCATACATATACAGAACTGTATTGCATAATTGCTGAAACAAAAAAATGACAACAAAATAAATACATATAATTATAACAAGATGCATATATATATGCGAATAACAGAAATATGTGCATACTTACATGAAAAAATTCTTAACATTTACATTTACTACATCAAGAAATAAGTACAGGCCACATTTACATGTACTAAATCAAGAATTTCAGAACATTTACAAAGCAGAACTAATGGTCTTTTGTAGAACAAATAATTTTGTTGACACCCAGCTTATTGAACAAACCACATCTACTCGTCTCTGTAGAAACAACTACAAATTTCAAACTTTTGGAATAAGATGGCCGACCAAGCTTCAACAACACCACTACACCAATATCCGCCGGAACACTGTTATCAAAAAAAGAAAATCACCATTAATAAGCTTATTGTGCAGTAACCTAAATTACAAAAACAGCTTCAGATTAACATAAATACATGCATACAATTCAGCAAAATAACAATATTTTTTGAATATTTATATGCAAGAATTCGACATATATGCATAGAAATATGAATATATTTGTAAAAAAAAAATATGATTTTCTGATTGTTTGATAAAAAATTGCATACAGATATGCATATATTAGGAATAGATGCATATTTCTCCGAAACTTTTTATCATAATTTCAGCAAAAATCCACAAATTCTAACAATAGTTTCATGAATTTATGTTTTTTCAGGTCCTTATCATATGAAAAATCGTATTTTTATGCTAATAAAAACCATATATGTATCCTGCAAATAAAATCATAAAATATAGGAAAAAAACTCACATATATGCATAGAAATATGAATATATTTGTAATTTCTGAATAATTATATGCAGATTTCAATCATTTGGAAAAAAAGGAACATCTGTAAAAATAATTTCTGAATATTTACATGCAAGTGTTCTACATATGTGCATAGAAATAAGAATATATTTGTAAAATAATATGTTTTCTGATTGTTTAATAAAAAATTACATACAGATATGTATATATTAAGAATAGATGCATAATTGTCCGCAGCTTTTTATCAAAATTTCAGCAAAAATCCACAAGTTCTAACAACAATTTCATGAATTTTTGTTTTTTCAGGTCCTTATCATAAGAAAAATCGCATTTTTATGATAATAAAAACCTTATACGTATCCTACAAATAAAATCATAATGAAAAGGAAAAAAACTCACACAATTTTAGGTTTTGGATAACCGGAGCCAGAAAGGGCGGAGGGTTTGCCGTGGACGGTTTTCTGCCTTCGACTGAAGGGAGGCTGGTCGATGGTGGTCGTCGCTGGTTGCTGGAGGTGGGGGTGCACCAATGGGTAGCGGCGCCTTGGCGGATCCTGGTGCTGGAGCGGCGTCGCCTGAAGGCAGGCTGATCGATGGTGCTAGAGCGGCGGTCGCTGTTTGCTGGAAGTCAGGATCACGATTAGGGTTTTTTTTTTCTAGAGCCGCCGCTGCCATGGATTAGAAAAAAAAATTCCTGTAAAAAATAAAACCTAATACGAACCTATAAACGATCGATACCCCTAAAAAACGAATGAGGGCATTTCCGGAAATATTAAAGTTGCATTTTGAAAATAGGGATGAGATTTATATATTTTAAAAGGGGCGGATGTGAGCCTAATTAACTTTATTTTTAAGGACGTGAGCCTAATTTTCACAATATTATATTTCAGTCTGTGATTTACAATAACAGTACAATATCAAACACATTAAAATAATATTTATTTGGTTGTTATCATCAAACAAAAATCATATAATTGTGTATACAACACCGTTATATACAACAATCTGTTATTGTTGTAATTATGTTATGCTCCTATGATTATCCTTGCTTTCGTACTGCGGAAGTTTGGGGTCGTCACAATGCTAATTTCCCTATAGATCCAAAGCGAATTACGTTCCTCAATGATGATGCTTCAATGAAAACTGTGTCTCCAACATCGAACTCAAGATCGGTTCGTCTCTTATCAGCGTATGATTTTTGCCGGTCTCGTGCCGTCTTGATGCGCCTTCGAATCAAGTCTATCTTCTCCGAAGTTTCCCTAACCATCTCTGTTGCCTTAAGTTTAGATCTTTTTGAGAGAACAAGAACTTTAGTGACTTATGGTCTGTATACAACTCAAACTTCTCCCCAAGGAGATATTGGCGCCAAGACTTACTTGGAAAAACTATAGCGGCTAACTCTAAGTCGTGGGTAGGGTAATTCTTCTCATGGTCATTCAACTGTCTTCCACCATAGCATATGACCCTTCCCTCTTGCATCAAAACTGCGCCAAGCCCCGTCCCGCAAGAATATACAGACCATAAGTCATAGTCGACATCTGGCAAAACTAAAACTGGAGTTGTCGTCAATGCCCTCTTCAAACGTTGGAAAGCATCGCCACAGTCAACATCCCAAGAAACCTGGTATGTAACCCATGGTCGTCAATGCTCTGATACCACCTGTAACACCCCACGTCCATTAATGTCACTCACTAAGGGAATGCATTAACTTTCATGGAGTATTATAAGAGTATAGAACAGAACATTCACAAGACAGATATATAAAATGGTACTTTAAATATTAAACTTTATTCATTGCAGCAGAAAAGCAAAACATATCTGATCACAACATCAAAACAGCATATTAAAACTAAGTACACAAATATCCATCTTGAACATAATTATTATTTGAGTACATAAAAGAAAAACCATAATCAAGCTCTAAATAGCCATAATAAAAAAGAGATAAAACTGAGTATTACTCTCAATACTTCCAAGCACTTCAAGAAGAAAGAAATCCAAGTCAAGCTCCGCTAATCCCACCCTGAGGGCCTTGAGGGGGGGGGGAGAGAGAAAAGGAAAGAAAAGAGGCAAAACAAAAAGGTCAGACATAAAGTCTGGCGAGTCCAGTTATTTTTAGCAAGAAAATAACTAAAGAATAATGATAGAAATAAACAGGATGAAAGATATAACCAAGACATAAGATAAAGCAGGATAACAGGATGAATATAAAGGAATGTCTAGTGCGCTTCCCAGATTTCTTAATTTAATTCTCTGGACCACCTACTAGTAATCCTTATCGAAATGATCCCAACTCCGCAATTGGTAGCCCTCATGCATAACATCTAATAAGACGTTTCCACCCCATACAATCCTCGACAACCTACTTGCCCATAATTGATACTAGATGTCCCCACACTACCCATAATCACTTAATCGATCAGCTCCTTAACTTATAGATACCTGTGCGGGTCCCAGCTTAGGGTGTATCACTCCCTAAGTGGCAACCCTTGGTTGCACAGCTTTATACGTACTGGTGTACAGTGGCTAAATATTCCAATGCCGGGAATACCTTTTCGCACGCTTAACGAACCCATCGGAACTTGCACTGCTACACCCTCGATCCTATTTGAGCGCTTATAATCAGCCCAGTAAGCGTGCCCCAACCCTGCCCAGCTCAGGGTTACCGATACCTCTAAGTGGGTTACTGGCCGAAAAGGGTCCCTACCGCCACTAGGTCTTTCCTAGGGTTTATCCTAACTCGACTTATATTGGTTAAGTGTTGTCTATCCTCCCAGTTGACTTAACCCCATCCACTTATCAAATCAATATGTGTTATTGGTTAAGCTTGTCTTAACCCTATCCACTTTGTTCATATAATATTGGTCAAGTTGTCATCTTACACAAGTTAACTTTAACCCCACCCACCTAACATGTTTCAGGTATCATATTCATCTTTGATCAGCATTAATTAGTTATTAATGCACAGACCTCTCACATTAGGTCGATTGCTTGTGGCCGCTGGATGTGCCGGGCGGTCCTGGCAAACTTCTGCCACAAGCAAGACCTAACCTTGTGCCTAAGCATCTTTTAGTTATGCTTACAACCTCTCACATTAGACTGACAGTTTGCGGTTGCTGGTTAGGCCAGGTTGTTCCGGGCAGGCTTCTACCGCAAACGGAGTCTAACCTCGTGTCTCAGCATGCTTATCTTAGCCAATTTATTCATTTGCCATTTATGCCAATTTCAGGCTAATTATGTCAATTACCCAAAATCCCCAATTCATATCATGCCCAATAATTAACATATATTATGTCAATTTTAACATTTGTCACGTTCAAATCAACCCAATTATATTACGCCAAATTTCCCAACGTTCCCTAAATTTACCGTTCATCTCTATGAGATTTGGACTAGGCTCGCAGTAGCCCGACTATAAAAACCAAAAAGGGAAGAAGGAAGGGACAAGATACAGAACAGACATAATAATAACAATAAAATAGGCATAAGTTAGAACTGATCATAAATATGTGATAAAACTGATAATAATATCAACATGGGCATTTAAGAAACACAGATCTAATGTATAGGCTAAGATAGAATTGTTTAGATCCAATCTTATTTTAAGATATGATAAAACTGATGATAATATCACAGATATGTTATATAGGCTAAGGTAAAATTGATTAGATCCAATCTTATTATAAGATATGGTAAAAATGATGATAATATCACAGATCTATTGTATAAGCTAAGACAGAATTGATTAGATCCAAACTTACTATCATGTATTATTCCCAAATCCAATTTACAACATGTCAGAATTACTTTAGCATTATTTTAATCAAAAAATAATCAGTGAACTCACAAAGAATGGATTAAGGAAGAGATTTAGGTGTTGTTGTTATTGTAGATCCGATCCCCTTTTACACAATTCCTTTACTTTGATTTGCTGAAGAAAAAACTCTCTACTTTGATTTAGGTTGAAGAAGAAAGGCTAGACTGATTTTGATTTGTGCAGCATGGTGGTATCATGAATTTGTGTAATGAAATTAGGTTTAGGTTTAGATGTGTTTATATAGGGATATTAGATGAATAAAGGCTTTTAGATCTGACTAGGATTCATCTAAACCATTCAGATTAAAAAGACACATCACTCAGTCAACCAGAAGAGGTCACGTCGGCCCTAAAACTCAAAAATCATCATTAACCAATAAAAATGCGCCATGTGTGCAACATGATACGCAGCAGTAGGAGTGTTGACACCCACATGTCATATATATATATATATATATATATCTTTTTAACTATTTTTTCAATTAGCCCTTTTCACACTAAACCGTTTTTTTTTAATTGAACTGCGTTCAGACTAGGCCACTTTTTAGCCATTCCCCTAAAAAAAATGGCACTGACGGAGATTGAACTCAGAACCTCTTGCGTACAAGTCACATGTACTAACCAAATGAGCTACTAAGTCCTTTGCCAACAAGACTTAAGACAATGCTAAACATTATTCTCTCATTCCTTTTTTCATGTTTTGCTGCAATATTTAATTTAAAGATATCTTCTTCATTTTAAATCAGTTTTCTACAAACTATAGGTCTAAATTGACTAGAAAATCGTCACGAACGCAATGACGCTAATTTCATGACCAAATTCTAGAAGCTCTTCAAATTCTCCTTTGTATTTCTTTTTTAAATGTTCGCATGCATTTCTTCGCATTTCATGTATTGCATGTAATTTCTTTTATTTATCTTTTTCTTCATCTCACTGCATTAACTTATTACATGCAATTTTATTGTCATTATTTAATTTTTCTCTCAAATATATCTATGCATAGATATATATACATATTTCCACATTATTAATTTCATTAAAAATGCGGGGTGTTACATTCTCCCCTTCTTAAAGGATTTCGTCCCCGAAATCTTCAAGTTAAGAAGAATGTATCCTACTATCTATCATCCATCTACTCATCCATCATCTACAAGCATCTATTGTCCTTAAAAAATTTCTAATGCTATATGAACATA
Source organism: Allium sativum (assembly GCA_030737875.1). Lineage (NCBI taxonomy): Eukaryota > Viridiplantae > Streptophyta > Magnoliopsida > Asparagales > Amaryllidaceae > Allium > Allium sativum. The sequence continues at coordinate 845,660,741 of CM060926.1, forward strand.
TGCAAAAGTGTGTATATGTCTCTTATCTAATGAAAAGATCAGGCGATCTACACAATTGATCTCCTCAATGCGAATTATGTTAGTGTCACGACTCCAACTTGTATGCAATTATTCCTAATGAACTTTATAACTTCTGCATGAGTGCACAATCATTCACTCAAATGCAACATCCACATGATAACACATCAAATTTCAGTCAACATACAAATATATGTATTCATATGCAATATGAAAGTGACTGAGCCGATCATAAAGCCTAAAGTGTGTGTAAAAGCATCCACGAGCAATCACTAGCAGCCACTTGCATCCATCAAACATAACATGTCTCAAACACATGTTTACATCCATAGGATTTTCTACCTAAAGATCGAAGACATAATCGAGAGGCTACACTAAACAATAGAACAAGTATGAACAAAGCGGTAGAAAAAGGAGAAGTTAAGAACATACCTTCAAAAAGGAAAGGGTACGATGCACGTATCTTGTCTTCCGTCCCCCAAGTCGCGTCTCTTTGATCATCTCCCCATTGGACTTTAACGAACTTGACCTCTCGGTTGCGTAACTTCTTAACCTCCGATCCAAGGATGCATGTAGGAACTCGCATAATCATAGCATCTCGCTCTACTTTCACTTCTCTAAGCATGTTCGGCTCCACTACTTCCGTAGTATCATGTAAACACTTCCTCAAATGCGACACGTGAAATACGTCATGAACACCACTGAGCTTCTCAGGCAACTTCACTCTGTAGGCCATCTATCCAATTCTTTCTGTAATGGGAAATGGCCTTATGAACCTTGGTTCCAATTTCTCTATAGATCCAAAGCGAACTACGTTACTCAATGGTGGTACTTTAATGAAAACTGTGTCTCCAACATCGAAATCAAGATCGGTTCATCTCTTATCAGCGTATGACTTTTGCCGGTCTTGTGTCGTCTTCATGCGTCTTCAAATCAAGTCTATCTCCGAAGTTTCCCTAACCATCTCGGGCCCAAGAAAAATCTTACCCGTAGATTCCCACCAACAAGTCGGTGGTTGGCAAGGTTGGCCATATAAAACCTCAAATGGTGCCATTCCAGTACTAGTCTGATAGTTGTTGTAGGCGAACTCTACTAATGGAAGATGTTCCTCCCATGTCCCTCCGAAGTCCAAGATGCATAACCTCAAAAGATCTTCTAGGATCCGATTCACTCTTTCTGTTTGGCCGTCTGTCTGAGGGTGGTAAGCGGTGCTCAAACACAATTGCGTTCTTACCGCCTCTTGCAAGCTCTTCCAAAACTCACTAGTGAAAATGAGATCTCGATCACTTATGATACTAGAAGGTATGCCGTGCAAGCGAACTTCTCTTGGAGACTTAACGGGAATGAAATAGACGCGCTTCATAAGCCTATCTACTACTACCCAAATCCTCGTATTACCCTTCCTTGATCTCGGCAACCCGTCGACGAAATCCATGGAAACACTTTCCCACTTCCACTGTGGAACCTCTAAAGGGTGAAGCAAACCACCAGGCTTCTTTTGCTCAGCCTTGACTTTCTAGCACACGAAGCATCTAGAAATGAACTCAGACACATCCTTCTTCATTCCGTCCAAAAGAAAACTCGCTTAATGTCTTTATACATCTTGTTACCACCGGGATGTATGGTCATCTTAGAATGATGTGCTTCTTCAAGGATCGTCTTCCTCAAGCTCTCGTCTCGAGATACGCAAAGTCTCCCATCCCTATGCAACCAACCTTTTTCATCTATAGCATACCAACTAAGATGGCTTGAAGACTTCACTCTTATGAGCTTGTCTACTATCTCAACCAACTGTGGGTCATCTCACTGTGCCTCTCCAACCCGACCTAAAAGCGTAGGTTGCACCTCTAGTGATGCCAATAAACCGGGTACATAATCGATAGAGGGTATAAAGTCAAAGGTGGATATGTACTCCAAACTCTACCGCTCTATGAACAAAGGACTCAATGTCAACCTCTTTCTACTCAAGGCATCTTCCACAACGTTACCCTTGCCAGGGGTATGTGCAATCTCAAAATCATAGGATGCTAAAAACTCCATCCACCTCTGTTGCCTTAAGTATAGATCTTTTTGAAAGAACAAGTACTTTAGTGACTTATGGTCTATATACAACTCAAACTTCTCACCAAAGAGATAATGGCGCCATGACTTAAGCGCGAAAACTATAGCGGCTAACTTTAAGTCGTGGGTAGGGTAATTCTTCTCATGGACCTTCAACTATCTTCCACCATAACATATCACCCTTCCCTATTGCATCAAAACTGCACCAAGCCCTGTCCCACAAGCATCGGTATATACTGTGAATGGTTTACTCCCATTCGGCAAAACTAAAACTGGAGCTGTCGTTAATGCCCTCTTCAAACGTTGGAAAGCATCGTCACAGTCAACATCCCAAGAAAAGGTCAAATTCTTTTTCGTCAACAGTGTAAGCGGGCTGATATCTTCGCAAAGTCCTTGATGAACTTTTTATAATAGCCCGCCAAACCAAGGAAACTTCTTACTTCTGTTGCGTTCTTAGGAATCTTCTTGGATTGCAACCACCTTCGCGGAATCAACTGCTATCCCTTCCTTAGAGACCATGTGCCCTAAGAACCTCACTTCTTTCCTTCAAAAATGACATTTGGAGAACTTGGCTTTGAGTTGATGTGCTCGAAGGGTCTCTAAGACTTCCCTAAGATGTAGGGCATATTCTTCTTCGCTTCTAGAGAGATTAAGATATCATCCATAAAGACTACCACAAACTTCCTTAGAAACTCCCTAAACACTCTACCCATCAAGTCTACGAAATATGCGGGTGCATTCATCAAACCAAAAGGCATGACGAGCCACTCGAAGAAACCGTCGGAAGTTCTAAATGTAGTCTTATCTATGTTGTCCTCAACCACCCTTAGCTGATGAAATCCTGTAGCTAAATCCATCTGCGAGAAAACTGAAGCACCAACCAGCTGATCGAACAAGTCATCTATCCTCGGCAATGGGCGTCTGTTCTTCTTCGTGAGCTTATTCAGCTTCATATAGTCCACACACAATCTAAGTGAACCATCAGCCTTCATAGAAAATACATCTGGAGCACCCCACTCCGAGATACTTCTTCTTATGAACCATTTCTCAAGCAGCTCTTTCACTTGTTTACTAAGCTCCCTCCTTTCTCTTGGAGCCATATGACGCACAGGCAATGCAACTGGCTTTGCATTGTCCACCAAGTAGATACGAAAATCTAGCTCATGTTTTGGAGGTAAGCCCCTAACTTTCTCAAAGACATCTGTATACTCACGGACTACTCGAACAAATTGCAAATCATCAATGGATGTGTCAAGAGATTCTAGGTAGCTAAGCATAACAGAACCCTTAGGGTCGCATGAGATATCGAGAGTATTACCTAAACTAGTCAATCGTCTAACTACCCTCTTTTCACAGTTGAGAATGGCACCATACCTGGCTAGCCAATCCATTCCAAAATCAACCCATAGCCTGTGAAACCAAGCACATAAGCGTTGCATTTGAACTCAACGCCATACACAAATATTCTCAAATCCCGACATAACATTGACAAATGAGCTGTACCCCCAATAGGATTTGAGACAACAATGGGATCCACTACTATACTGGTATCTAGGTGCAGAGACTCAACAACAGAAGCAGATATGAATGAATGTAAAGCGCCAAAATCAAACAAAGTACGAACATGATGATCAAAAAAGAAAATCAAACTTTCAACAGAAATGTTTCTACCTCTATCTTGCGTAGCTGCCATGAGAGCATGAACCTGCCCTCCAGAAGTAGATCATGTCTTCTGTCCTTGCCCTTTCCTTCTAGGGCAATCCTTGATCAGATGTCCTGTCTCACCGCACTGAAAACAACCAGTCTTTTTCGCATTTTTCTTTCTACAATCTTTAGCTAAATGTCCTGGTATACCACAGAAATGACACATCCTTTTATCTCGGGTTTTCCCACTCTTCTTAGGATCCACTCTCTTGCTGTGATCCTTCAGCCTTCACCTCCTTCTTATCCTGTACCTTAGCAACATTAGTACCTTTCTCCTCCTCATGTATTAGCGCTATGTCAACAAGTTTCTCGAAGGTAGCCCCCATAGGAATGTGGGACATAGCTAATCCGTGAAGCGGTTCGTTTAAACCCTTGACAAATCTCAAAGCCTTCTTATGTGGTGTATTAACCAATTCCATGCCCAATCTTTCTAACTGGTTAAACTTGTTAACGTACTCCTTCACAGACAAACTCCCTTGTTTCAAAGCCAAGAACACCTCCATGTATATACTCTCCTCTGCTCGTGAAAGAAATTTCAACTCGAACCTCTGTCTGAAATCCATCCAAGTTTCCAGTGCATGTTCTCCATTCGTGACCGCCCACCAAAATGAGGCTTCATCCTTCATTAACCAAGCAGCTAGTTGAACCTTTCTTCCGTCATCTACCTCAAAGATACGAAATAAGTCTACTTCCTTGAGCCAATTCCAAGCCTCAACAAACGACTCAGTTCCATGAAACGATTTTTTGCCCATCGCCCGAAAGTCCTTGCATATTTTAGAAAAAGCGTCTACACGGGGAGGAAGAGGAGCGGCTGCAGCTGGGGGAGGAGGAACATCTGCTGGGCCTGTTGCAGTAGCCCTAGCCCTAGCCTCTAGATTACCTTCTGAACCAGGTTGGTATCGGTACACCCTCGGGTATATCGGGTTCCCCAGACATGCTAAAAGGAAAAAGGAAGAGATTCAGAACAGAGAATCGAAAGATAGATATATGGCTTTTGGGGATTATGTTCTTCATAATAAACTTTTCTCTCGAAAATACCCTCTTTAAAACATGTTTTTGAAAATACTTCTTTTAAAAATGCTTTTGAAAATGGTTTTTCAAAATCTTTTATCTGTTCTGGTAACCTTCAGCTCTGATACCACGTGTACCCCATGTCCATTAATGTCACTCACTAAGGGAATGCATTAACTTTCATGGAGTATTATAAGAGTATAGAACAGATCAACACCCCCGTTGCTGCGCATCATGTTGGGTGTCAACACCACTGCTTTTGATATAATATATATATATATATATTAGGGTATATATATGTATATATGTATATATATATATATGACATGTGGGTGTCAACACCCCTGCTGTTGCGCATCATGCTGCACACATGGTACATTTTTATTGGTTAATGACGATTTTTGAGTTTTAGGGCCGACGTGGTCTCTTCTGGTTGGCTGAGTGATGTGTCTTTTTAATCTGAATGGTTTAGATGAATCCTAGTCAGATCTGAAGGCCTTTATTCATCTAGTACCCCTATATAAACACACCTAAGCCTAAATCTATTTTCATTACACAAATTCATGATACCACCATGTTGCACTAATCAAAATCAGTCTAGCCTTTCTTTTTCAACCTAAATCAAAGTAGAGAGATTTTTCTTCAGTAAATCAAAGTAAAGGAATTGTGTAAAACGGGATCGAATCTACAACAACAACAACGCCTAAATCTCTTCCTTAATCCAGTCTTTGTGAGTTCACTGATTATTTTTAGATTAAAATAATGCTAAAGTAATTCTGACATGTTGTAATTGGATTTGGGAATAATGCATAATAGTCAGATTGGATCTAATCAATTCTATCATAGCCTATACAACAGATCTGTGATATTATCATTAGTTTTATCATATCTTATAATAAGATTGGATCTAAACAATTCTATCTTAGACTATACATCAGATCTGCGGTTCTTAAATGCCCATGTTGATAATATTATCAGTTTGATCACATTTTTATGATCAGTTCATACTTATGCCTATTTTATTGTTATTATTATGCTTGTTTTTTTATCTTGTCCCTTCCTTCTTCCCTTTTTGGTTTTTATAGTCGGGCTATTGCGAGCCTAGGCCAAATCTCGTAGAGATAAACGTACGAACGGTAAATTAGGGAACGTTGGGAAATTTGGTATAATATAATTGGGCCGATTTAGACACGAAAAATGTTAAAATTGGCATAATATATGTTAATTGTTGGATATGATATAAAATTGGGGATTTCGGGTAATTGACATAATTAGCCAGAAATTGGCATAAATGACAAATGAAGAAATTGGCTAAGATAAGCATGCTGAGACGCGAGGTTAGATTCCGTTTGCGGAAGAAGCCTGCCCGGAACCAACCGGCCTAACCAGCAACCGCAAACTATCAGTCTAATGTGAGAGGTCGTAGGCATAAATAAATGATGCTTATACACAAGTTTAGGTCTTGCTTGTGGCAGAAGTCTGCCTGGAACCGCCCGGCACATCCCACGGCCACAAGCAATCGACCTAATGTGAGAGGTCTGTGCATTGATAACTAATTAATGCTGATCAAAGATGAATATGATACATAAAACATGTTAGGTGGGTGGGGTTATGTTAACTTGTGTAAGATGACAACTTAACCAATATTACATGAACAAAGTGGATAGGGTTAAGACAAGCTTAACCAATAATACATATTGATTTGATAAGTGGATGGGGTTAAGTCAACTGGGCGGTTAGACAACACTTAACCAATATAAGTCGGGTTAGGATAAACCCTGGGAAAACCCTAGTAGAGGTAGGGACCCTGTTCAGACAGTAACACACTTAGAGGTATCGGTAACCCTAAGCTAAGCAGGGTTGGGGCACGCTTACTGGGCTGATTATAAGGGGTCAAATAGGAGCGAGGGTGTAGCAGTGTAGGTTCCGACGGGTTCGTTAAGCGTGCAAAAAGGTGTTCCCGACATTGGAAGATTTAGCCACTGTACACCAGTAGGTATAAAGATGTGCAACCAAGGGTTGCTGCTTAGGGAGTGATACACCCTAAGCTGGGACCCGCACAGGTATATGCAACTTAAGAAGCTGATCGATTAAGCGATTAGGGGTAGTGTGGGGACATCTTGTTTCTATTATGGGCAAGTAGGCTGTCGAGGATTATATGGGGTGGATACCTCTTACTAGATGTTACGCCTGAGGGCTACCAATTGCAGAGTTGGGATCATTTCGATAACGATTGCTAGTAGATGGCTCAGAGAATTAAATTAAATAAGAAATCTGGGAAGCTCACTAGACATTCCTTTATATTCATCATGTTATCCTGCTTTATCTTAGGTCATGGTAATATCTTTCATCCAGTTTATTTCTGTCATATGCTTTACTTATTTTCTTGCTAAAAATAACTGGACTCGCCAAACTTTATGTCTGACCTTTTTGTTTCGCCTCTTTTCTTTCCTTTTCTCCCCCCGGGTCCTCAGGGTGGGATTAGTGGAGCTCGACTTGGATTTCTTTCTTCTTGAAGTGCTTGGAAGTGTTGAGAGTAATGCTAAGCTTTATCTCTTTTTCATCATGGCTATTTGGAGCGGGATTATGGTTTTGCTTTTATGTACTCAAATAATAATTATGTTCAAGATGGATATTTGTGTACTTGGTTTTAATATGTGGTTTTGATGTTGTAATCAGACATGTTTTGCTTTTCTGCTGCAACGAATAAAGTTTAAATTTTTAAAGTACCATTTTATATATCTGTTTTGTGAATGTTCTGTTCTATACTCTTATAATACTCCATGAAAGTAAATGCATTCCCTTAGTGAGTGACATTAATGGACATGGGGTGTTACAATTCGGGTTTTACATCTGGTATCAGAGCCTAGGTTTAGGATTCTTGTATAGATAGTGAGTGAACGTATTTTTATTTTTTAAAATATAAATATATTATATATATACCTGGATTCATAGAGGAACCCTCTATATAGAGAAAGCATAATATGGTAAAAGTTGGGATATCTATTTTATACACAAAAAGAACGAATATGGAAATCTGAGACCCTTTGGTAATTTGGGTGGGAAGTGTAGAATATACTTCCTATAGAATAAAGGTGAATCCCGTGTGTTGGTGTTTCAGGTTAGTGGGTTTAGTAGTAAAACCTTATAAATTGGGAAAGGTTAAAAAGAGAAGAATGGATTAGGGATATATATAGGTGAGAGAATTGACTTTGTGAGAGTGTCCAGGAAAGCCTAGTTTAGATTGGAAACTCACTTTGAGTCTAACCTCATTTTAACTTTTAAGAACTTGAAATTATAAAAGCTTTTGGAAGATGGTTTATGGTGTTTTCAAGTTTTAATCTTAAAAGTTGTAGTTTTAAATTATGAAGAGAACATATTAGAAAAGTACATATTGAATTTTGATATAAAATGGGGTATATTTCGGAAACATTGATTTCTTATGAAAATTTTGTCTAAAATAAAATTCTCTCAGTAAAAGGTTTATAGAGCATGTATTGCCCGCTAGTTTTCTTGTTATATTGCATGAAAGGATTAAAAAGCAAAACTTAGAAAATATTGTATTTTGTTGAAAGCTAGAATTTTTAGTAAAGAAAGCTTTGAAATATCTATTCTTTTGACAATCATTTTTGATAATTGTTTTAAAAAAGAAAATTTTGTTGGGTGGACAAAATAAGTTGTAGAATTTGAGAATATAGTAGATGTTTGCACCTTGTAGTAAGAAATTGAACCGACCTTATAGGTAAGAATAAGTCGTAAACCTGATTGAGAAATAGTTATCCTTAACTACTATAGTTTTTGTGATTTGAAAAAAAAATGATTTACATACTTTTTAAGATGACATGTTTTTATGGTTTGGCAAAAGTAAGTTTTGATGAGGAAGATAAAGTTTTGATACTTTTAGCTTTTGGAAGAAAAATGAAATGAAAAGGCCAAACCGTGTTTTGAAAAGTATGGAGTAGATAAGGATTAGTGCCTAGTGAAGACGAGAAAAGTTTTGAGATTATGAAGTAGATAGCAAGAATTATCTAGGAATAATGGTAAGTTCCCATTGAATGCGTGAGCATTTAGAAGCGTAGTGTGTTGCTTAAAAATTTCTGTTAGTACATAGCAAGGACTAATGGCGACTACTAGATAGCGAAGGGCAAGTAAGTGTTTAGATCCTATTGGGGTAAACCACATTATTACATTTCTGTAGGGATAGTTCTGCTATTTTGTTCCTGTTGGGTAGTTAGGGTAACACCTAAACCTGTCATTGAACACGTGGTTTGAACATTTCTGAGGGGGACATAGCCCTGAGATTCTTGGCCCTTAGTCGTAGCTGAGTAGAGTGTAACGACCCGTATTTTTGGCTATATAATAATTAATTAATTTAATTATTTATATAATGATTTAGGGGATTTAATGGTCGTTAATTAAATTATATTGAATAGTTAATTAAATTTAATAATTAATTAATATATTTAATTTCTGAAATAATCAGAAATAGCGAATTGACATTTTAATGTGAACTGGCGATTTAAAATATTAAATTCAGCTTAGAATTGAACTAGAATAACGAATATATTTAAATAACGTCAATTTGAACGTATAATTATATTATAATTAAAATCGAGCTTGAAATGGCACGGCAGTTCGCTATTTGACGATTTGAACTTCAACTAGATATACAGGGTCCGTTTTAAATTGGATTTCTATGAAACAAAAAACGTTAGGAGCTGGTGAAGTATATTTTTCTAGTGGTAGAGAAAAATCTGGATTTCGTCATGTAGATTTTGATCTATGTCCAAGTCAAATTTTAGAAAAGTTGCTGTGAAATTCCTTTATAATTTATAACGATTTATTTATATTATAAAAGGATTTTTAATATAAATTGAATATCGATTTAATCGGGATTTGAAATATTGAGTTAGAAATTCATATAGGAATATTGTGGACATGTATGGTATTCCACTGTGAATATATACGATAATATTTATTTATAAATATTAAAATTAATTATTTTTAAACATATTTATATATTTAAAAGGGTTATTAGAGCTTTAAAATAGCCAGTTTTGCAAATGACCTCAGAATTCGACGAAACTAATTTTGTTGGATTTGCAATATTAAATTATTGCTAGATTTCAGTTTTCGTGTTTTTTGAAGTCAGTATGTGGCCGAACGGGATTCTAATGTGAAAAACAGTCGATATTTTGACAGTTAAAAATACACTGTATGAGCAAACGAAGTCGGAATTCGATGAAACCAGTTTCGTTAGGACCATAATGTTGAACTGTAGCTACATGACCATTTTCGTGATTTTTGAATATAGTGTGTGATCACACGAATTTTTAAAAGACGTAATGAATATTAAAAACTAAAATATCTAAGTATTGGTGAACCTAAATAAGCCACCCATTCAATGTTTTCAGCCACACAAAAATGTTGATCCCCGATATATAACCTTGCTGTGATCCGCCGGTTCTAAGATAAAAAATATCCCAAAATGTGAGATTCAAAAATCAAAAGAAATATAAATAAAACTCTATAAATCATGAATCATGTATATTAGAGATCTTTGGGTGTTTAGCTTCATTTCTATATGAGTATTGAGGTGTTCGACGTCCATTTTCTGTTCGCTGAAACTTCCAGCGCGAATTAGGGTTGAATGTTTGAGCTAATTGGTCATTTATACTTGTTTGGAGTATTATTTTTTTGGGATGTGGATATGATTTCAAGTCTATAGGAGAATTTTGGGGGTTAACCGTGGAAAAAAAGTGTCGATGTATGGGTGACATGCGCTCGCCTGGGAGGAGGACGGAAGCTGGTCCTTGCGTGCGAGTTTGGTTAAATTGGGATGGTGGTGTAGTGCTCAGGAAGAGGAGTGGTACGGTGAAAACCGTGAGTATTTTTATTAAGCGATGAAGGAGAAAACGGGATTCAAAGTTTGGGAAATGGTGATAAACAGGAGCAGGTACCGTGAGTTTGGTTTGGGGAAGACAAAGCGGAGTGGGTATGGGCTTTATGATGTGGCATTGGGCCGAAATGGAAAGAATTTCGAACCGTCAGATCCGTTGGGATCGTATAGACGAGGGCTACACATTGGAACTGACTGGGAGTGAATTCGAGCTCGTTACAATTTATGGAGAAATAAATTGTCCATCTGAATCAAACGATGGTTATCATTATTAACGATGATCGTCCAATGTGAGTAAAGCTCACCAACTCTGAACAGTTATATTTTTATAACGTATTTTTAGAACTGTTAATCATCTGTTGATTGCTGTGTGTTAACTGTTTGGTTGAATTGCTTGTGTATTGGTTGAAATCATAGATAACGATATATATATATATATATCGTTAATCAAATATTGATTCTGTTTAACATAATATTGCATATTGAAATGAACTCGATGTTATTATATTGTTTTAACATCTATGATGCAGGGAAACAGGTTGGAGGGACCCAACTGGGTTCCTCAATATTTATAAAACTGTTTTGTTCATGTATTGTGTTATATGATGTGATGTATAATCTGTGAGTGATTACAATGACAATGGTCTTGTTATTCGGTACTGTTAAATACCACAAGAAATATTGAAATAAAATATTATACAAAATCAAAGATTTTATTTAGAAGGAAGATTTCAAACTATGTATTGAAATAGAATATTTATAAAATTAAATAAAGGTATAAAAAGGATTATTTACTTAGAAAGTAAATAAAGGTATAAAAAGGATTATTTATTTAGAAATTAAATAAAGATATCATAAAAGGAATTTATTTGGAAAATAAATAAAAGGAATTTATTTGGGAAAATAAATAAAAGGAAATATTTATTTATGAAAGTACATAGAATTATAAAAGGAATATTTATTATAAATAGAATTTATAAAAGAAACTATTTATAAAATCAAAGGATTTTATAAAGGAAATATTTGGGAAGCCAAATAAGAATTGAAAGGAAATATTTGTAAAACACTTACAAATAGAATTGAAGGGAAAATATTTATTTGTTAAATAAATCAAAAATAAGGGAAAATATTTGTTAAATAAAATATAAAAGAAAATATTTGTTAAATAAATAGAAAAGATAAAAGAAATATTAATTAGTTAAATAAATAGAATTGAAAAGGGAATAGTTATTTGTTCAGTAAACAAATAGAAAAGGAGTTAATTCAAAAGAGATATTCGAAAAGAGTTAATTGAAATAAGTTAATCGAATATTGGTTATTCAATTAGAGTTAATCGAATAGAGTAAATGAGTTATAGTTAACCAATTAGAGTTAATCAATTAGGGTTGACCAGTTAGAGTTGATCAGTTAGAGTTAACCAGTTAGAGTTGATCAGTTAGAGTTGACTAGTTAGAGATGATCAGTTAGAGTTAACCGGTTAGAGTTAGAGTTAACCAATAGAGTAATTAAATAGAGTTAATCGAATTAGAATAAATCGATTAGGGTTAGTCGAATTAGGAGTTATCCAATATTAGTTATTTGAATCAAGCTAAAAGGAGTTATCGAATATTAGTTATTCGAATCAAGTTAAAAGGAGTTATCGAATATTATTTATTCAAATCAAGTTAAAAGGAGTTATTGAATATTAGTTATTCGAATCACGTTAAAAGGAGTTATCGATTAGTTTAATCGAAAGGAGTTAATCAAATTTAGTTATTCGAAAGGAGTTATCGAATCTGGTTAATCGAAAGGAGTTATCGAATTTAGTTATTCGAAAGAAGTTATCGATTAGTTTAATTGAAAGGAGTTAATAGAATTTAGTTATTCGAAAGGAGTTATCGAATCTAGTTAATCGAAAGGAGTTATCGAATTTAGTTATTTGAAAGTAGTTATCGATTAGTTTAATCGAAAGGAGTTAATCGAATTTAGTTATTCGAAAGGAGTTATCGATTGGTTTAATCGAAAGGAGTTAATCGAATTTAGTTATTCGAAAAGGAGTAATCGAATATAGTATTCGAAAAGAGAGGTTATCGAATATCGTTTATTCAAAAGAAAGAGTAATCGAATATTAATTATTCGAAGTGAGTTAATCGAATATTAGTTTTTTGAAGAGAGTTAATCGTCGAATTCGATTATATCGAATTCGGGAAAGTACTTATACTTTCCGGTGTTTAAATCAAGATTTATTTATTTATAAATCAGGTGTTTATTTATTTATTCACATTAAAGAATAAAAGTTATAATGGAAGTTAGATATTTCGAAAGTAGGGATTATAACGTTATCGTTATAACCAATGTTTTCAATAAAGAAGTGGGTTCGTAAATAGAATCCGAGAGTTTTGTAAGGAAGTTTATTAAAGATCTAAAAGATAAACTTTGACTATTTCGAAGTTAAAACGTTGTTCAATTAAGGCCTGAGAGTATACCCCAACTTAATTGACTTCCTTCTTAACTAAGGAATGGTAAGGTTTGATAGTGAAGGAACTTTGGAAATGTTTTCCAAATACGAATCAAAAATGTTTTCTGATAATAGAAAATAAGAATTTATAATATATGGAAACAGAAGATAAGTAAATTAATAAACTAAAGAGATAAATGTTAAATGATGATTGATCAATATAATTTCCATCTGGAAATAATATCATTGTTTGCACACGTGTTTTTCTTTGATAGTTAAATCACCAACTATCAAAGTTTTGACCATTTTAACGTTGTTAATATGGAGAGACCAGTTGGATTATTATCCGAAGAACCACTCCATATTGGCATAAGCGCTGCGAATCATATATGCCAAAGATAATTGAAGATGGAGTAAAGTGCAAGGGCTGTTGTATAAATCTTAGGTAAAGATTGCCTAAGATGGATGTACTGAATAGTTCCTTCGGTTTGTCCAGTCCCAGGATGACCTGTATGGAAGAATGTCTGACAGAGTATATTTAATAGATCGCGTAAGTTGATCTCTACGTTTGGTGGCGGAGGAATTTGTTTCTCTTAGTTGTATACCCATGGTATTTTTGGGGAAATCAATTTGTGATTTGGCGGGTATGACGATGTGACATTCAAAGTAAATAATTGTGTGATCTGCCAGAGATAAGCGTGGCCTCTAGCCTTACAACCGGGAAATGACAAAAATCGGACAGGCAGCATGGCTATGTAGGTCGCACCTATTAGGGTGTATAATCACCTGATCTAGAGTTTCATTTACTTCTAAAAATCTATTGTCGATGTTGTCCCATTCGGGAAACGGTTGTTGATCCCAACCGTTGGTGATATACATTCGATACACTCAAGCGAAATGAGTGGTCGGTCATGTGTGGCCGGGTTGCAAGATGTTCTTGTTGAACCCAGTATATTCCTCTCTAGAGGTACACTAGCGAAAGGTGGTTCCATACCTTGTCATAGTTGGAAATCCATTACCCAATACGTGCTTGCGATTTTGATTGTATACTATATATGTAGAATGTGAGATGAAAGCGTTTCTGCTAAATGATTATTATATTGTGGTTGATAGACATTATTATAATATCAAAAGGTTTTTGATATAAAGATAATTTGGATTCTCATAAGGGAAAAACCTGTTTCGTTATACCGCGTGGTCTTATGAGATATCGTTTACTTGCTCAAACTGTTTTAAATTGTTTTACTCATACCAGCCCCATGCGTGACCCGGAGTTTATCTTATTTTATTTTCCCTAAACTCTTGGGTGCCCAATTTTGTATGGACAGTCAAGTAGTTGGGATTTACAGATATATTGGAAGAGCTTGGAGCAGGAGGCTTCAGGATTATATGGCTATAGTTATTTCCACTGTGTTGTAAGTGTTGTACACTGATAATGTTATTATATATATGTATATTGATTTTATTTCAAGGATATGTTATCTATTATATGTTGTTCGTTCCGCTATGAGATTCGTGTTAATCTGTTGTTGTATCTTCTTCTTCTTCTATTCTAAGTTTCTATCTTATCTATCCTCACCATCTATTTTCTTTCATGGACTATCCGGTATTTTCGATGCTTGAGTAGTCGACATTGAGTTTATGTCAAGTACTCAGGATCGCAAAAACCCCGGGTCGTTACAGTGGTATTAGAGCTTAAGGTTAAGTGAATTACCTTGGCTTTGTGGCGTGACTCGGTAGAGATGGGGATAGTAATACCCTAGATTGAGTTTGAGTGTGTATATATATATGAGCGCATATTTGTTATTCAATATTAAAATGATTTTATATTATGAAGATTTATTGGTTGAGTTGTTTGTGAATTCTGGTCGATTAGTTTGGTCCACTGTATCGATAGGGGTTTCTAAACACGCGAATACGATGAACTGACACGGTATGTTTTGAAAAAAAGGGAAAATAGAATAATTTTGCCCAGTTTATATTTTGATATAAAGGAATTATTAATATTTGAAATATTAGTACATTGGATGTGTTGGTTGTTATTATAATCGAGTAAGATTATAAAAGTGAAACGGTTATGTAAATAACCAATTAAGATTCGTATAAGTGTTATGAAGTGAATTAAATCAGAATTGAAATTTAAACTTTGGAAATTCAGATAAGTGTTTGTAAATGAATCTGGATTAAATATATGAGAATTTTTAAATCCTGGGAGATTTTAAATTGTTTACAGCATTGTGAATGGCATTTTGAAATTGATTTCAAAATGGGAAGTATTTGAAAATGGTTTTGAAAGGTGATATAGTATTGAACTCACTTCGATCGCTGGAAAATAAATTCTGATGATGACAGTTGCATCATCAGTGTTCATTTTCGAGTTGCTGAGTGACCGATTACTACCGACAAGATTTTGTTTTTGAATTGGTATGAGAGAAACAAGTTGTTGAAATCCAAAAAGGAATATCTGGTTTTAGAAAAGCAAAACTGTTTAAAAACTCCCATAACAGATTATATGAATAAAAACAAATTTGAATAGAAATTTGTGAAACCAAGCTGGAACTGAATTAAAACCAATTAACTGGAAATTGAATTGGATACGATATACCAAGTAGAATCAGATTTTGAATTGTGAGATAGAATCTGAAATGGTATTGGATTGATGAGTTAAGAATTTGAAAATCGGGAATAGAACCTTGATTTGAAATTGAATTTGGCTGGGATAAGTGAATGGTTGTGTTGAGGATAAATTGATCAGAGTTTGATTGGATTGATATTAGTATATGCTGAAATGGGTAACAGGTGGAAGGGACATAATGATATGCCGGACAAAAAGGTACAAATTTATATTTGATAAGAGCATGAGATTTATGAGCCGAATTGGCAAGCCGCTTGGCTGTTTGATTTCTTTTGGGTTGGAGATGGCCCAGAGTGGCGAGTTGGAGTTTGACCTATTGACCAGTACAAAGGAGGTGCTGGCGAAATTTTTAGAAATTTCGGGTGTTAGAAAATTTCCAGGATTTTTGAAAATATTCGTTAATAGAATTAAGTTAATAATTTAATTGAAATTAAATTAATTCAGTTGAAACTAGAGTTAAGAAGTAAACGATAATTTTTAACTAGTTAATAGGGTTTGTTTTCTACCTTAGCAATTTCGAGGACGAAATTATTTTAAGTGGGGAAAAATGTAACGACCCATATTTTAGCTATATAATAATTAATTAATTTAATTATTTATATAATGATTTAGGGGATTTAATGGTCGTTAATTAAATTATATCGAATATTTAATTAAATTTAATAATTAAATAATATATTTAATTTCTGAAATAATCAGAAATAGTGAATTGACATTTTAATGTAAATTGGCGATTTAAAAAATTAAATTCAGCTTAGAGTTGAATTAGAATAACAAATATATCTAAATAACGTCAATTTGAACGTATAATTATATTATAATTAAAATCGAGCTTGAAATGGCACGGCAGTTCGCTATTTGGTAATTTGAACTTCAACTAGATATACAGGGTCCGTTTTAAATTGGATTTCTGTGAAACAAGAAACGTTAGGAGCTGGTGAAGTATATTTTTTAGTGGAAGAGAAAATTCGGGATTTCAACGTGTAGATTTTAATCTATGTCCAAATCAAATTTTAGAAAAGTCGCTGTGGAATTCCTTTATAATTTATAACGATTTATTAATATTATATAAGGATTTTTAATATAAATTGAATACCGATTTAATCGGGATTTGAAATATTGAGTTAGAAATTCATATAGGAATATTGTGGACCTGTATGGTATTCCATTGTGAATATATACGATAATAATTATTTATAAATATTAAACTTAATTATTTTTAAATATATTTATATATTTAAAAGGGTTATTTAGAGCTTTAAAAATAGCCAATTTTGCAAATAACCTCAGAATTCGACGAAAATAATTTTGTTGGATCCGCAATATTAAATTATTGCTAGATTTCAGTTTTCGTGATTTTTGAAGTCAGTATGTGGCCGAACGGGATTCTAATGTTAAAAACAGTCGATATTTTGACAGTTAAAAATACACTGTATGAGCAAACAGAGTCGGAATTCGACGAAACCAGTTTCGTTAGTACCATAATGTCGAACTGTAGCTACATGACCATTTTCGTGATTTTTGAATATCGTGTGTGATCACATGAATTTTTAAAAGACGTAATGAATATTAAAAACTAAAATATCTTAGTATTCGTGAACCTAAACAAGCCACCCATTCGATGTTTTCAGCCACACAAAAATGTTGATCCCCGATATATAACCTTGTTGTGAGCCGTCGGTTCTAAAATAAAAAACATCCCAAAAAGTGAGATTCAAAAATCAAAAGAAATATAAATAAAACTCTATAAATCATGAATCATGTATATTAGAGATCCTTGGGTGTTTAGCTTCATTCCTATATGTGTATTGAGGTGTTCGACGTCCATTTTCTGTTCGCTGGAACTTCCAGCGCGAATTAGGGTTGAATGTTTGAGCTAATTGGATCATTTATACTTGTTTGGAGTATTGTTTTTGGGATGTGGAGACGATTTCAAGTCTATAGGATAATTTTGGGGGTTAACCGTGGAAAAAAAGTGTCGATGTATGGGTGACATGCGCTCGCCTGGGAGGAGGACGAAAGCTGGTCCTTGCGTGCGAGTTTGGTTAAATTGAGATGGTGGTGTAGTGCTCAGAAAGAGGAGTGGTACGGTGAAAACCGCGAGTGTTTTTATGAAGCGATGAAGGAGAAAACGGGATTCAAAGTTTGGGCAATGGTGATAAATAGGAGCAGGTACCGTGAGTTTGGTTTGGGGAAGACAAAGCGGAGCGGGTATGGGCTTTATGATGTGGCATTGGGCCGAAATGGAAAGAATTTCGAACCGTCAGATCCGTTTTGATCGTATGGACGAGGGCTACACACTGGAACTGACTGGGAGTGAATTCGAGCTCGTTACAATTTATGGCGAAATAAATTGTCCGTCTGAATCAAACGATGGTTATCGTTATTAACAATGATCGTCCAATGTGAGTAAAGCTCACCAACTCTGAACAATTATATTTTTATAACGTATTTTTAGAACTGTTAATCATCTGTTGATTGCTGTGTGTTAACTGTTTGGTTGAATTGCTTGTGTATTGGTTGAAATCATAGATAACGATATATATATAAATCGTTAATCAAATATTGATTCTGTTTAGCATAATATTTCATATTGAAATGAAATCGATGTTATTATATTGTTTTAACATCTGTGATGCGGGGAAACAGGTTGGAGGGACCCAACTGGGTTCCTCAATATTTATAATACTGTTTTATTCATGTATTGTGTTATATGATGTGATATATAATCTGTGAGTGATTATAATGACAATGGTCTTGTTATTCGGTACTGTTAAATACCAGAAGAAATATTGAAATAAAATATTATACAAAATCGAAAGATTTTATATAGAAGGAAGATTTCAAACTATGTATTGAAATAGAATATTTATAAAATTAAATAAAGGTATAAAAAGGATTTTTTACTTAGAAAGTAAATAAAGGTATAAAAAGGATTATTTATTTAGAAATTAAATAAAGATATCATAACAGGAATTTATTTGGGAAATAAATAAAAGGAATTTATTTGGGAAAATAAATAAAAGGAAATATTTATTTATGAAAGTACATAGATTTATAAAAGGAATATTTATTATAAATAGAATTTATAAAAGAAATTATTTATAAAATCAAAGGATTTTATAAAGGAAATATTTGGAAAGCCAAATAAGAATTGAAAGGAAATATTTGTAAAACACTTATAAATAGAATTGAAGGGAAAATATTTATTTGTTAAATAAATCAAAGATAAGGGAAAATATTTGTGAAATCAAATATAAAAGAAATTATTTGTTAAATAAATAGAAAAGATAAAAGAAAATTTTATTTGTTAAATAAATAGAATTGAAAAGGGAATAGTTATTTGTTAAGTAAACAAATAGAAAAGGAGTTAATTCAAAGAAGTTAATTCAAAAGAGTTAATCGAAAAGAGTTAATTGAAATAAGTTAATCGTATATTAGTTATTCGATTATAGTTAATCGAATAGAGTAAATGGGTTAGAGTTAACCAGTTAGGGTTAATCAATTAGGGTGACCAGTTAGAGTTGATCAGTTAGAGTTAACCAGTTAGAGTTTATCAATTAGGGTTGATCAGTTAGAGTTGATCAGTTAGAGTTGATCAGTTAGAGTTAACCAGTTAGAGTTAACCAATAGAGTAATTAAATAGAGTTAATCGAATTAGAATAAATCGGTTAGAGTTAGTCGAATTAGGAGTTATCGAATATTAGTTATTCGAATCAAGTTAAAAGGAGTTATCGAATATTAGTTATTCGAATCAAGTTAAAAGGAGTTTTCGAATATTAGTTATTCGAATCAAGTTAAAAGGAGTTATCTATTAGTTTAATCGAAAGGAGTTAATAAAATTTAGTTATTCGAAAGGAGTTATCGAATCTAGTTAATCGAAAGGAGTTATCGAATTTAGTTATTCGAAAGGAGTTATCGATTAGTTTAATCGAAAGGAGTTAATCGAATTAATTATTCGAAAGGAGTTATCGAATCTAGTTAATCAAATGGAGTTATCGAATTTAGTTATTTGAAAGTAGTTATCGATTAGTTTAATCGAAAGGAGTTAATCGAATTTAGTTATTCGAAATGAGTTATCGATTAGTCTAATCGAAAGTAGTTAATCGAATTTAGTTATTCAAGAAGGAGTAATCGAATATAGTATTCGAAAAGAGAGATTATTGAATATCGTTTATTAGAAAAAAAGAGTAATCGAATATTAGTTATTCGAAGTGAGTTAATCGAATATTAGTTATTCGAAGAGAGTTAATCGTTGAATTCGATTATATCGAATTCGGGAAAGTACTTATACTTTCCGATGTTTAAATCAAGATTTATTTATTTATAAATCAGGTGTTTATTTATTTATTCACATTAAATAATAAAAGTTGTAATGGAAGTTAGATATTTCGAAAGTAGGGATTATAACGTTATCGTTATAACCAATGTTTTCAATAAAGAAGTGGATTCGTAAATAGAATCCGAGAGTTTCGTAAGGAAGTTTGTTAAAGATTTAAAAGATAAACTTTGACTATTTCGAAGTTAAAACATTGTTCAGTTAAGGTCTGAGAGGCAATTATACCCCAACTTGATTGAGTTCCTTCTTAACTAAGGAATGGTAAGGTTTGATAGTGAAGGAACTTTGGAAATGTTTTCCAAATACGAATCAGAAATGTTTTCTGATAATAGAAAATAAGAATTTAGAATATATGGAAACAGGAGATAAGTAAATTAATGAACTAAAGAGATAAATGTTAAATGATGATTGATCGATATAATTTCCATTTGGAAATAATATCGTTGTTTGCACACGTGTTTTTCTTTGATAGTTAAATCACCGACTATCAAAGTTTTGACCATTTTAACATTGTTAATATGGAGAGACCGGTTGGATTATTATCCGAAGAACCACTCCGTATTGGCATAAGCGTTGCGAATCATATATGCCAAAGATAATTGAAGACGGAGTAAAGTGCAAGGGCTATTGTATAAATCTTAGGTAAAGATTGCCTAAGATGGATGTACTGAATAGTGCCTTCGGTTTGTCCAGTCCCAGGACGACCTATATGGAAGAATTCTGACATAGTATATTTAATAGATCGCGTAAGTTGATCTCTTCAAACGTATTTACGTTTGGTGGCGAAGGAATTCGTTTCTCTTAGCTGCATACCCGTGGTATTTTTGGGGAAATCAATTTGTGATTTGGCGGGTATGACGATGTGACATTCAAAGTAAATAATTGTGTGATCTGTCAGAGATAAGCATGGCCTCTAGCCTCACAACTGGAAAATGACAAAAATCGGGGAGGCAGCATGGCTATGTAGGTCGCACCCATTAGGGTGTATAATCACCTGGTCTAGAGTTTCATTTACTTCTAAAAAATCTATTGTCGATGCTGTCCCATTCGGGAAACGGTTCTTGATCCCAACCGTTGGTGATATACATTCGATACACTTAAGCGAAATGAGTGGTCGGTCATGTGTGGCCGGGTTGCAAGATGTTCTTGTTGAACCCAGTATATTACTCTCTAAAGGTACACTAGCGAAAGGTGGTTCCATACCTTGTCATAGTTGGAAATCCATTACCCAATACGTGCTTGCGGTTTGGATTGTATACTATATATGTAGAACGTGAGATGAAAGCGTTTCTGCTAGATGATTATTATATTCTGGTTGATAGACATTATTATAATATCGAAAGGTTTTTGATATAATGATAATTTGGATTCTCATAAGGGAAAAACCCGTTCTATTATACGACGTGGTCTTATGAGATATCGTTTACTTGCTCAAACTGTTTTAAACTGTTTTACTTATACCAGTCCCATGACTTACCTGGAGTTTATCTTGTTTTGTTTTCCCTAAACTCTTGGGTGCCCAATTTTGTACGGGCAGTCAAGTAGTCGGGATTTACAGATATACTGGAAGAACATGGAGCAGGAGGCTTTAGGATTATATAGCTATGGTTATTTCCGCTGTGTTGTAAGTGATGTACTCTGATAATGTTATTGTATATATGTATACTGATTTTATTTCAAGGTTATGTTATCTATTATATGTTGTTCGTTCTGCTGTGAGATTCGTGTTACTCTGATGTTGTATCTTCTTCTTCTATTCTATGTTTCTATCTTATTTATCCTCACCCTCTATTTTCTTTCATGGACTATCTGGTATTTTCGATGCTTGAGTAATCGACATTGAGTTTATGTCGAGTACTCAGGATCGCAAAAACCCCGAGTCGTTACATATAGTGTATGCTTTCCTATTTTTGTTAAAGGACTAGAAGGCTTATTTGAAACTAAACTTAGATCCAATAATTAAGTTAAATAAGCTAGGAAAAGAGTAATGGCATAACTTAAAGGAAACAACAAATTAAGTAAAGCAACAAACATGACTGTTAAAGAAAAATGGAAAATTCTGAGAAAAGATGTATAAGAATAAAAAATTTCAAGATAAGTTGAAAAAGAAAATCTCAATAAAGGAAGTTTTCTTATGTAGGCTATGCTTAGATAAGAAAAGAGGGAATCTTTATAAAATAGTTACATAAAATCCAAGTACGGGCAGAAAAAGGTGACTAAAAGAAAAACTGAAGATGTGAAGCTTTTCATTTTCTGCCTTTTTGTAACATAAGAAATTGAATTTAGAAATTAGATTTTTCTGAAATTCGAAAAATAAAGTTGGTTGGTAGGATTTTGGCTGCAATAATTGGATGAACGGCGCTCTTGCTTTGCAAGAGTGTGGGAAAACTTGGACGAAAATGTATTTTGATTTTCAAAATATTGCATTCATGTAGAATTGCCATTATATTTAGGATGTGCGGATCATGTTTTTAAAGGATTTTTGAAAAATTTGCATACGTATAGGAGGTGCCGCTTAAGCATATATGTATTATTATGTTGTATTACACTTGGCGCAAGTGCACAATTGCACAATGTTTGCAAAAATTGGATGCACACATGATGGATGGATATTATGCGATGGGTTATTTGATTTTTACCCTTATCAAATTTAGGGGACGAAATTTCCTAAGGATGGGAGTAACACCGAAATTTTATGACAAATAAATATTTAATAGTGCATATGTATATATATAATTGGTTGCATGCGGTGTAAATATGTTGCATGCAATGACTTACAAATATTATGCAAAGAAAAATAAAATAAAGTGATGCGTGCGAATTGATAAGGTTACATTCAATGGTTTAAATGAAGGATTACAAAATATATGAAAAGGAGGAATAAGAAAAGAACAATAACCACTATTACTCTAAGCCTGATTAACAAAAATATATATTTCATCCATATGTGTATATATATAAGAAAAGAACAATAACCACCATTCCTTATATAAGGAAGTATAAATATATATATATGTATATGTATGTATGTATGTATGTATATGAAAATGTATGCGTATATATGTGTAAATATATATATATATATATATATATATATATATATATATATATACACACACACACAATGGTGAAATTCAAAATAAGGCTGGAATCAAAGAAATATAGTAAGAGTTAAATAACGGCATAACACCGTTTGAATTTTGAAAACGAAATAAAAGTTATGCGTATATATATACATGTAAAACGGGCATTTGAAGTTTTGTATACATATAAGAGATTATATGTAAATATAATATTTTAAATAAATCAAAGAAAGCATAACGGGATACTAATCAAACGTTTAAAATCAAAAATGCCAGAACAGTAAACATCTGACCAAAAACATTCGCGGGACCCAGCGGGTCGATCTTGGAACCCTAGATCTGACTAGATTCATCAATGAATCTGGACTTTTTTCTTAACCATGTTCAGTGCCGACTCATTGATGAACATGGTCAAGAAAACAGTACAAATTCATTGATGAATCTAGCCAGTTCTTGGGTGGCTCGACTCCGGGGTTGACCCCCTATGTGTATGTCGACCCTAGGGTCGACCCCCTTATGTGTGGGTTGAATCCAGGGTCGACCCATTGGGTCCCGCGAGTGTTTTCGGGAAGATGTTTACCGTTTTTACATATTTGATTTTAAACGTTTGATTAGTATCCCGTTATACTTTATTTGATTTATTTTAAATATTATGTTTGCATATAATCTTTTTATATGTATACAAAACTTCAAATGGCCATTTCATACGTATATATATACGCATAACTTTTATTTCGTTTTCAAAATTCAATCGATGTTATGCCGTTATTTAATTTTTACCATATTTCATTGATTGCAGCCTTATTTTGAATCTTCTTTGTGTATATATTTTTGCATATATATATGTATATATTTTCATATACATATGTACATATATTTTTATATACTTCCTTATATGTATACTTTTCCTTATATAAGCGTTTATACATATTTTCTCTTTAGAACATGTGTTATTTTAGCCATTCCTTTTAAAATAAAAATATGACGCCGACGGAGATCGAACCCTGTACCTCTCACATGAAAGCCACGTGCTCTAACCAACTGGACCACTTAGGCTTTTGTTAACAAGGCTTAGAACAATGGTGGTCACTGTTCTATTCTTATTCCTCTTTTTCATATTTGTTGTAATCTTTTATTTAAACCATTGCATATAATCTTACCGATTTGCACGCATCTTTTTCTTTCATTTTTCTTTGCATAATATTTGTAAGTCATTGCATGCAACATAATTACACTACATGCAACCAATTTTTCTTTCTTTTCAATGCATGTATTTATTACATGCAATCGTATATTATCATTATTTTATTCTTCTTTTATATATTTACGTCTATGCGTATATATATACATATGCATTATTAAATATTTATTTATCATAAAATGCGTGGTATATAGTATGCCTCTGTCTGTATTTAAGTAATAATTTGTGGTTCGAACATTTAATAATTTGAACATTCTTCTTTGATGTAGTATTAATTTATTGCATGGTACAAAAAAGTAAGAACATAACATTTTTGACCATTCAATATAAATACTACATCAGATGTGGATACTTAAATTATAAATATTTGAAGCTTAATTTATTGGTTCGTTGATTATGCCACAATTTATTAAAGAAGAATATTTAGTTTATGGTATGAGCTAGCTAATCTATAATACACTAGAGAGCATTATTTAGAGCATTTAAATGTGCTTTGTGTTTTTTTAACTATTCAAATGATGCATGTTTATATGTCTACGTGTGGAGTACTACTTTCCATTGGGCACAGTTGTAAACAGTTAGTATATATTTATGGCAAAACCATTCTAGAATGTATATTGTTTCCATTTAAAGGGTTTCAATTATTGTACGTCTGTAATATTATATACATGTGGGAAGAAATTAATTGCTATAGGCATGCAAAACAAAAATAAACTCGAATATAAATTATTTGTTAGTAATTAATGCTTATCTAGTGTACAATCTAATACATTCTAGGGAATTATGATCAAATAGTTAACCGAACTGGATTAATCTGTCTATTTCATCGATGGAGGTGTAAATTCTTATTTTACAAAGATAAGAGAGAATAAGCCTTAGTTGTGTGATCAGTGAATAATTGAGATGGAAAATTACAAATGAATGCACGGTTGGATTTATTTTTCACAATAGTAAAGAGCGTTTATAGAAACTCTTAACAGTTCAGTTAAACCTCAAGTGCTTTTTTGTTTTTTCTAATTGAACAAAAGTTTTATTGGCTTTTGACTAGGGAGGCTTTAGTAACTAAAACTATCCAAAACTATCTGTGGATATCTTATTTATAGCTTAGCATTTGACCTATATTTGTGGCGATGGTAGGTTCGATTCCACTGGTCGTTTGTCGCCTGTAATACTACCTCGAATAGTGGATGATTGAGGGGAAGTATAAAAGGAGCATATTTTTTCACTTAAAAAAATGAGATTCAAACGTGATCGGAAGGATGATGCCTGTTTGTCAATTCAGTATTTTGAACCATGCACGTGTGTTTAATGGGCAATCAAGGATGAGATTATTAAATAAGCGTCTAGCACCTAGCTAAACGGTTTTAGGTTTTAAACGTTTATTAATAGATGTTCAACTGGACGTTTGTTAAATATATAAGCTCTTAGAGTACACTCGGTTAATAGATGTTTTAGCATTGTACGTCTGTTAAATAGGCATCGTTTGTTAGGTGCTTCCTTGGTTCTAAATGGATGAATATTCTGAGGTTGAATATCTAGTCGTTGTAGGGGATGTTAGTGACCAGGGAGCCAATGAAGCACAATATAATATTTAAGATTTTGATTGTTTGACATTTTAGTTTTATTTTTCAGGTATACACAAATGTTCATGACGTAATGTTGAGATGCTCACGGTTGAAAAAGATAGTGGATTGGCTTGGTTAGGAAGAGTTAAATAAAACAAACCTCAATCAATTTATAACGACACATCGATTATCTATTTGTTTTTGTATCTCAATTTTTTTATTTAATCTATTAATTTATTCATTTTGTAGATTTAAACGTATAGAATAAATTTGCTAATTTTGTTCATAGAAGTACAAGTAACTTTAATCCGAGAACTGGTATCGTCTATTGTGGACTGTTTTTGTGGATGTATATAATGGCATTAGCGTGTATTGGAGCATAATGAGTGTATAAGGTCAGTGTGTGAAATCTGTAACATCCCGAATTTTTAATAATTAATAATTAAATAGAAAATAAAATATAAAAAAATATTAATTAATTTTTTTTAGAATTGGGCCAAATGGATTTCACTATTGCGTCCGCTACGAAATTTTGTTTCACGTAAACTTTTAGTTTGCGTTAAACGAACGAAAAATGAACAAGGTATGATCAGTTAAAGTTTGAAATTTAAAATAGAAATTTAATTAATCAGAACTTAAACAACGGTGAAATGGCGACCCGGCCCCTATCTTGGTCGATCCTTGTGACGACCCAAAGGTCGACACATGTCGACCCACATAAGAGGTGGGTCGTCCCATATACATGCTAGGCGCGATTTTTGCCTGGCACGATGCCGACTCTAGTGCTAAACGCTTCTGGAGTCTTCTTTACTGATGTTTTGCTAATGTGTTTTCAAAAGCTAATCTTTAAAAACTAAAATTCAACGAACTTAGACACTTTAACTCTATTATAAATAGCCTCTAAAACCTAACATAATCCTCACTACTCCATTTCTCTACCTTTTTCAAATAACACTCTTCTCAAATATCACGCTTGACACATATATGGTCAACCCATCTGTCCTGTAGGTCGACACAGGGATCAACCCAGATATAGATTGGGTCGTCCATTTCACCGTTGATTAAGTTCTGATTATTTATTACATTTCTATTTTAAATTTCAACCTTTATCAGATCATAACTTATTTATTTTTCATTTGTTTAGCACGAACTTAAAGTTTATCTGAATCAGAATTTCGTAATGGACGCAGCTGTGAAATACTTTTTGCTTAATTTTGACTAATTTTAATTATTATTAGTTTTATTACTCTTTTCTATTTAATTATTTATTAAAAAATCGGGGAGTTACATTCTCCTGTCCTTAAAAAATTTCATTTCCGAAATCTCCAAGGTTAGAAGAATGTTATGAATATTATCAGCAATCATCTACACCGTCTACTCAACCATCAACCACCGGTATACATTGTAATTAGAATTTCTAATGCTTGGTATGAAGATATGCAAAGGTGTTGTGTATATGTTCCTATGCTAATGCAAAAATTAGGCGGTCTACTGATTCAGTTGACCTCCTTGATACAATTCATGTCCGTGTCATGCATCCAATATGTATGCAATAGAATCCTGGTGATACATATAAAATCCTATACGTGTACATAACCATTTACCAAAATGCAACATCCAAGTGATGATTCAATCATTTTTCATCCATATTTATAACAAATTAAGATGCATACACATCCATATTCAATATGCAAGTGTTATAGTTCAGCTGATCCTTAATCTAGTGCCTAGTGTGTGTATATGCATCCACTCACAAATACTTGCATCCACATGAGTCCATTCAATCGTAGCATGTTTCAAACATATGTTTTAACATCTTATATCATCTGTAAGCTCAAATCTTAAGATCTACCCTTATCAAGATATCTTAGAAGAAAGTCCCTAACCAAAGGAAGAAGCCACTGATAGCATATAAAAGAGGAACTACCAGCAAAAAGAACACGGTTAAGAAACTTGGATTCTTCTTATGAGATAAAGGATTTTATATCCGAGTCTGATAGCATCACCCCGCATTATGTCTTAAATCGTACTGGTTCCAAGTCTTCTAGTTCCTTTTAAAAACACTGAGTTGTTTTTTACCAATCCCTTGGTATAGTTGTTCCATCTCATTCTTCTAGCTACTTTAGGAAGAAATATCTCAAGTGAACTAATCCAAAGGCCTACCTTAAACTTACTAGTAAAGTCACACTTCTTCTTTTTTCCACCTTCCAATTTCTAGTCTTTACCTTGCTCATCTTGTGTCCCTTAGTTCATTCCACTTATATTGTCCAACCCCATAAGGGCTTATCTAACACCTCACTTTCTATATAATTTTCCAAAACCTTATTTGAAAAACCATAGTAAGGTAAAATTTTCAGCTACAAAAATTTCTTTATGATGTGTATACATATATATATATATATATATATATATATATATAATCGCTTTTATGAAATTCCCAAAATACAGTTTTCATATCAAAATATTTTAGGCTTTCAAAATTCCCATTTCTAGAATTTTATACATATGGGGTTTCAACTCAAAGTGGTTCTATAAGTTTTCTTAAAACACCTCTTTGTTACCTCATGTCTGGGAACACAATTATCGTTTGAAATCTCTATATTCGCTTATCTATTAACCTGACTTGTTAATTGCCTCAATTCTATATAATGGTTTAGTTGGAACTCCTAAGATCCACCTCGTTTGTCCAAGTGACAAAATCCTGATAAGCAACAAATCTCAGTAATATATATTAACAAATGGTGAACTCCTATCCATTCATAGGACACAATCTCGGGTTAAATCTGTTGGGCCTACAAAATATTCCCATTGATATTACATGAACTCTTAAATTTCTAAAAAGCCAAAAATTGTTAACTACATGTTTGCTATATTTTTTCTTGTCTTAAATCCTCAATTCCAAGTAAGGAAACAAGTAACCAACAACCTATGTTTACTGAAAATTCAGACTCCTCTCATAGTAGGTAGCGGTCTCTTTCTCACAACAAACTAATGGTAGTTAACCCGAGATAACTACCCTTACTGGATTTCTTACCAATGTTGCTTTAATAGAATTGGTACTAAAGCATTAATTCAAAAAAGGCTTTCCCATTCGCCTTAGACCAACATGTCACCAACACAGACTTTACCAATACCCCTATTACACAAGTCAATAACTAGGCTATGGTACAAGCAAGTCAAAAAGTATGATAACTAGTTCAAAAATCCATTGGACGTTCTGCAAACACCTTTTATTCCTATGATTCTTTTACCACTACTCGTAACTTTGTCGAAAATCCCAAGCAAAAAAATTCTAACTATAGGGAAAATCTGGCTCTCCATCGTCCCGGAAAGGCCTTCCACATAAGTCAACAGAAATGTTCCTTTCCACACAATTCACTTTTGACTATTGCTAAACCAAGTGAACTATCCCATCTTTGAAATAAAGAAGGATGGCACTTCTAATCCAAAAATACATACACTCAATTTCAAAAAGTTTCATATTTTGTAATTTTTTAATAAAACTGAGGTCTAATTACTTTCTTTTCAATATCAGAGATGGCTCATTGTACAGATAGCTTGTCTAAACTTCAAACCAATCCATCAACAACATGATTCCCTATTTAGAAAAAATTATAGTCATAACCATGAAACTCAATTCTTACTTACACCTGCCAAAGCCATGTGCTTTATCCAAAATGATACAAGTTTAGTATCGTCTCAAATATAGATTCGAAAATCAATCTCTCCTAGAATACTCTTACAACTACTTATCATATTCAAAATATGTAGCACAAAGAGAATTGAATCGATACCGCCTAGAGATGCACTAAGAAAAAATAGGAATATAAACATGACTGACCCTTCAGGTCGGATAAAGTCTCAAAAATTAGTCTATCACACAATCTAGCCCAACCATTTTTTTCTTGTAGTCAAAATAGCCCCTAATTGGCTAACTAATTCATCCTCCAAAACTTTCCTACTTCAAAACCTTAGAATATAAGCACCTTAGTCGAACTCTACTACTAGTGCAAAAATCTAGGATAACCAATTTATGGTTGATCTATCTAGGCTCAAAACCAACCCATGCCCGGAAATACCCCAAACATATCCTAAATCAAGATTTCTAGCTACAACCCAGACTCATCATAGATAATCAAGCCGATCTCTCTACTGGATTCAGGAACTACTACTTGGCCTAAGTGCAAAACAGTCAACTGGTGTTATTATCACACCCATGGGATTTACTATATCTACAAAGGATAGTTTCGATAGGTGTACAATACAGATGCTTCACATGACTCAAATCATCGAGGCTATGGCCCCATGCAACCACCCCAACTAATACATCAAAGAAAAAGGGATAAAATATTCTTAAATCGAGTAAGAAAACTAGAAAGAACTAAAGATGGATAATATTCTATCTTTCACCAACCCTTTCCTTTTACCCTTCCTTGATCACTAAACTAATAAGGTTGTTCCATCCATGATTAACCCTTTTTAATATTTGTTAAGGAGCTAAACGAGTTTGTTCACTAATCAAATTTCAGCCTATAAAGGAAAACACTGATAGGTCGCCTTATAACTCAATTAAAAAGATAAAGATTTAAAATTCAAGAGAGTCAAATTAAATTGTAAATAATTTGAGGGGATATTACTATTTTCAGAAGTAACTTTTGGTTTCTGAAAAGTGTGTTTTCTTTTGAAAATACTTTCTTCTAAAACAAAACTTTAGTGAACAATTACACTTTCTCCCTGTAGGTCTTGAGGGGAAGAGAAGAGATAAATAGTAGTTCTAGTGCCATAAAATGGTAATAGTTTATGCACACCTGAAAGTGAACAATTACAAATATGGTGTGACAACCCAATTTTTTTAATAAATGATAATTATTAATTAATATGTTAATTAATTAAGGATGAAAATTTAAAATGAATAGATGCATATATGCATATATGTGCATAAACAATTATGTTAAAAAGTTACAAATATAAAAAGTGCAAGTAATGAATGATTGCATGTAATAAGATTATTGCGAATAATTTATCAAATGCATGCATTAAAAGAAGGAAGAAATTGGTAGAATGCAATGTAATTATGTTGCATGCAATAATTTAACACATTATACATTAATAAGAAGATGAATGAAATAGTTAGGATGCATGCAACATAGTTAGGATGCATGCAGTAAATTAAAGGTAATATATAAAAAAGAATTACATATTAATGCATGCAATCAATTAATAAGTTTAATTGGAGAGAAAGATTATTCAATAAAGTGAATGCATGCGATTGCATGCAAGGTAATTAAGCTGCATTCAGTAAATTAAAGGGAAAACATATTAAAGGGTGAAACATGGTAGTGCATGCAAATATAAAAAGGGAAACAAATAATGTAAGTAGAAAAGACGAATTGATTGAGTTAATTGCATGCAATAAATTAGAAGGATAAGGCATACATAATATATGCATTTCAAAAAAAAAAAAGGTTGTAAATCTGCAAGTTATAGGTGGAAGAAAATAAATGTTATTAAGTAATATTTAAACATATAAATTTATTTACACATACACAAATTCAAATGGAAAGATCTATAAGAGGCAATTAATTAAACGTTTAATTTAAACGTTACCTGAATATGGACCTGCTTTGAATATGGACTATTTAAGCATGGGGACACACACTTGTTAGCACTTATCAAGAGGCTCTGAGCTCAGGTGAATTCATTAGAGAAATTAATCACACTTTTATTTCACTAATCCCCAAAGTACAGAATCTCACTAGAATTGAGGACTATCAACCAATTGCATGTTGCAATGTGGTTTATAAAGTTTGGAGAAAAATTATCTGTAATTGATTGAACTGTGTCCTACCAGCCTTAATTTCAGAATGTCAAAGTGCTTTTATTAAGGGCGGGTCTATCTCTGAAAATTCCCTTATGGCCCATGAACTTGTTAGAGAATTTAATAAAAAGGGTGCTGACAAGATATGCCTGAAAATTGGTTTGCACAAAGCATATAATAGAGTTAATAGAGAATTTATTATTCATATGCTTGTAACAATGGGATTACCAGCCAATCTCTTAAACCTAATTAGGTTCTTCCTCAATTCTCCAACTTATTCTATTCTAATTAATGGTGTACCCAAGGGCTACATCAACAGCACAAGGGGAATCAGGCAAGTGGACCCACTGTCTCCAAATTTATTTGTTGTGGCAATGGAATGGTTCACATTACAAATGGAGCTGGCCACTGAGCATAGCCTCATAATGCCTATCTATAATCATCAACCAAAAGTTACCCATTTGATATATGCAGATGATTTACTAGTGGTGTTCAAAGCCTCTTTTACAGCTGTAATGCATTTAAAATCCAATTTTGCTAATCTGGACAAATGGGTTGGCCTCAAGGCTAATGATCTCAAAACAAAATGCTATTTTAACAAGTTATGCAGCCGCAAACAGGAGTTTTTGGAAGCAATTGGAGTTCATAAGGGTTCACTTCCAGCCAAGTACTTGGGTGTTCCACTGTCCAACAATATGATAACTGATGCTGAATGTGGAAAACTAGTTGACGAAATTTGTGAGAAATTACGAGGTTGGAGATCTAAACTTTTGTCATTTGCTGGAAGAGTAGAATTAGTCCATAATGTAATTACTTCAAAGGTCACATTTTGGTTGCAAACTTTCCAAATTCCTGACTGTTCGATAGCTAAAATTAGTACAGTGTTTGCTAACGTTATATGGAAAGGTGGGCTACATAAAATAAGCTGCAAAATCCTATGTAGGCCCAAAAAAGAAGGAGATGTTAGGCTTAAAAATCTGTTTGAGCTTAAAAAGACCTATGGGCTTAAAATGGCTTGGAATTAATTTCATCTGAAAGCTTATGGGCCTTGTGGATGCGGGCTAGATACATGAAAAACAATTTCAGGACTTCAAATATAAATAATAACTCTTCAGTAATATGGAAAAACTGTATGAAATTTAGACATGAACTCAAAGGAACAATTCAGAGGGAGATTGCTAATGGTAACACGACAAACCTACGGCGAGACCCATGGCTCAATGGAAAGAGCCAGATTGACAGACGTAGGTGGGATAATTTCTCAACTTACGATGCACCGACTATTACAGTGAGCTCTGTCATTTCAAATAATTCATGGGATTGTAACAACAGTCTGGTAGCACGTAATTTGGCTGATGAACTAGTTGACAAACCCACTTTTCCAGACAACATTGAAGACTCATGGAAATGGGCTGAGGGTAATTTAAAATTCAAAAATGTTTGGGATAGCATCAGACAAGAGTACCCTAAAGTCACATGGAGCTCAGTGGTATGGGAAAAATCATGTCCCCCCCAAAATGTTGCAAGTTCTATACAAGGCCATATTAACAGACTACCTACAAAGGAAAGGTTATATAGCTGGGAACAATTGACGATGATAGATGCTTGTTATGTAATAGAGCACCTAAAACCCTAAATCATCTGTTCTTTGATTTCCAGTATAGCTAAAGGCTCTGGGCCATACAAAAATTGAAATGCTTTAACACTGACCAAATTGGGAGCTTGGGGGAGGAGATTAGTTACGTGCACGATGGGCAGCACGTGTCTCAATTGATGGTAGAGATTGGCAAGTTTGGCTTCGCAGCCACAGTACGGCAGATATGGCGAGAAATAAACACCCGTGCTTTTAAGAAGAAAGAGAAAAATGTGTTAGCTAATTCAGCAGTGATCAACAGAGAGATTGCAGTAGTTATAGGAAGGATTGAACTGAAATACATTACCAGTGCAACAGAAAGAGAATTATTGAAATTAGAGAAGTGGAACTGGAGGGCAATGGCTGGAGGAAGGAGACGAGAGAATCTACACCCGCCATGAACTTGTTGCGCCCTAATTTTGAATTCGTGCTTTTCGTAACATTTGCAGAGAATGTGGAAGATAGGAAAAGCGTGGTTTGGATGTATTATGTCTCACCCGTGATTTATGAACGGGCTTTGTAACTTGGGCCGAGCCACTTTTTTGGGTGAAATAAAAATTTACCCAATTTCATATATATATACGTATACATATATATATATATGTATATATTAAACCACATGTATATATGCGTTTACTGTCTAATTTCATTTGATAGTAATTTCTTCATACGAGCACCGTTTTCAACATGTTATATATGAAAACAGACGATAATTTTGCCATGAATCCAAAAAAATTATAGACAAATTATTAATGCTGCAAAATTTCACTTTTCTACCCATTTATATTTTATTATTTAATTGCTAATTTCCATTAACTATGAATATTTATAATTTTAGGCATATTTTACGGTGTGTTGCATTCTCCACCCTAAAATAGATTTCATCCTAAAATTTGTTTGAAGGGGCGAAAAACACAACTCGCTCTACACATCCATGTTGTACACCCATGTTATTTTAAATTTGTCCACAATCATCCATGACTCACAGTGGTTATCAACTGAAGACTCACTAAGGTGAGCTCAATCCTAATGTGTATGTGTAATAGGAGATGCAATATGTATGCAAAACACCTTAACATGCATATATCTCTATATGAGTGCGTTGTGCAATTGTGTTGCATTCATCTCCTACCATCCAATCTAACAACCACAATGCAACCAAAAATCCTAAATTTTGGAGGGAGGCAACAATTTTATAAAAATTCCCATGCCTTCTCTCGAATTTTCTCTTTACTGTACCCAAACTAATCTATCTGAAAAAATGCAGAGTCTCAAAATCTCGTGCTTTAAAGTATCTATGGTGGCACAAGACTTTCGAGGTTTCGTCTTTGTCCTCGTTTCTTGATTAGGACCTACCAAAAATTTATTGTACCGTGGTGGTATCTTATCAAACATAAAACTTTTATGGGTTCCCATTCACGATATCATATATCTCCATAACTTAGAAAAACCCAAAATATAATATCAACTCATTATCCTCCACAGGCTGCCTAGTCAAATTAGACTTTTTTCTAAAGTCTAACCACAAATTTGGTTCGAGTTGCAATTGGTCAATGGTTATTACATAACCACTTTGGTAATTTAGGTGGCCTCCTTGAAGTTCTTCAAGAGTGCCCACTAATTACCAAAAAGATAAATGGAATAACCATTGACAAATTTCTACTCGAACCAAATTTGTGGTTAGACTTTAGGAAAAAGTCTAATTTGATTAGGCAGACCGTAGAGGATAATGAGTTGACATTATATTTTGGGTTTTTCTAAGTTATGGAGATATACGATATTGTGAATAGGAACCCGTAAAAGTTTCATGTTTAATAAGATACCTCCATAATACAATAAATTTTTTGTAGGACCTAATCAAGAAACGAGGACAAAGACGAAATCTTGAGAAGGGTTTTTAGCAAAAACCGGACATATTCCTCAAATTGATCTATTTTAGTTGTTCGCATAATGGACACTTATTTAAATGTTTTTTCTTTACCATGATAGATAATTCATCCGAATAACTTCCATTTATCACTTTAGGAGGTTTCTATCCTTTCCATGCTTCAAAATTCTATAACCATCCAATGCTCAGAGGTCTCTAAATTGACAAGGAGGTTGCTAGGCCTCTAGATTATTTCTAGGATGTAATGCCAAACCTTACCTAAAAAGGCCTACAGATGCTCTTTCCTAAAGATACATGTAATTTAAAAATATATATACTTTATATATACAGTAAAAATTTTCAAAATCCTTTTTCAAAATAATAAGTACGCCTCTCATGCATATATATTTTCCCGTAATCGGGTAACTTATGCTCTAATACCACATGTAACAAGCACAAATTTGATTTTCGACATACCATCAATTTATTTTGAAAAATAGAAATTTTATAAAATATACCTCTGTAGAATAGTGTGTCAGAAAAATTAAGACCAAGAATGTTTAGAAACCCATCAAGATGAATTATCTGAAAGAGGAAAATTTTGAAGAACTTCTAACCTCTTGTATATGGACTAGAACTACATAATAATTTTAATTGAGAAAATGGAGTTATAAATGTTCACTAGTTCTTCAATTAGACAAATAATAAATATGAGTTTTAGCAATGACAAAAGATGAAAAGGTTAATTGTAAATGTTTGCAGATAAGAGCTTTAATGGGAAAGAAATTAAATCAACAAGCATTAAACAAATTCAAATGGTTAATTTGAAATTTTCGTGGTCTTGATATAATGAGCTTTTAAGTTTAGATTTGAAGATATTATCTTTTAGATGGTGATAGTAAATCGGCGTTTAAAAAAGAGAAGAAGAAGAGAAAGAAGACAAGCCAACTAAGCTTGGGAAAAATAAAAATCATCGAATACTCAATAAGAAGAGAGAGTATAGTTAATTTATTTACTAAAAAATGGATAAGAATAATATTATCTTAGATAAATTTGAATTTAAAATGAAGATAAGAATGAGGGGACAAGAATAATATATACAAGGTTAGAAATAAGCCAAATCAATTAACATTATATATAATTAATATCGCCAGCCCCACATAAGTTCATTGGGCTGCTGAGACACCCAATGCGGCTAGGTTTGTTTTAATCCCTCTAAAATCGTGATTCTGATGATGGATCATTTTAATAATAACATGAGTCATGGATAGTAAGTCGGGTCGCCAACCTCGTGGGTCGTTGATAATCAGGTCATTCACCTCTAAGTCGACAAGCAAAGAAATGTGACGTGCACATATGGGTATTCATGATTAGGTCGCACAGAGTCGGGTTGGTGCAAAACACATGAAGTCGGTTTGGAGAGAAATAGGTCACTGCCACTTATGGAAGATGTTTGTACGCGGGTCGTTCATCAGTTGGGTCGCCAAGACGTGAGTTGAGTTGGGTTGTTCGCACACATATGCTTCATTTGGAGGCGGGTCGGTCAACATAGGTCACACACGACCCATGGAGTTAGGTCATCCAATGACCCAAAAGCCTGCACACACAATTCTGAGCCTTCTCCACTTCAACCCACTTCACCACTTCGCTTATAAATACCCCGCCTCTTCATACATGAAAGGGATCAAAATTTATGCTCCCGAAGGGCTGTCACTTTCATTCTGTGACATCACATAATCATCTCAAACTCCATTAATGCTCCTCCAAGCTCTGATCAATCATCTCCATCATCGAGAAATCATCAAAGATCATCAAAGTGCATGATTATCGAAGATCTACTTCAATAATCTCCGCAACTGGAGTGATCTAAATATTTCCACAGTGAAATCAAGAGATTGTAGAGAGAGAGAAGATAGAATTGTCGTAAAAGGGATAAAAAAATGTATGAAATGATATTGAATGTGTACCTTGTAGTGAAGATCATAATGAAATCACTGATTAAAGTGGACGTAGACTAGAACTAAGGTCGAACCACCATAAACGTCCCTCTACTTTACCGTTTTTTTGCTTGTTTGTTCTCTTAACCTTGATCTAAACAGTTTTAAGGTGTTCACACACCACTTGGGGGTGTTAGTATCCATTTTTTGATATTAACATTTTTGGCGCCCACCGTGGGGCTCGAATCCATGACCACAAGGTTAAGAGCTTTGGTGGGGGGCATTGAAGATTCAAGCCTACATTTTATGATAGATCTACACGGTCTAAGATCAGGCCTGTCGAATGAATTTCTACAAAGTTTAGAAGATTGTCTGAAATTATGGCACCATCGAAAAAGACTAGTAAGTCTGCAAGAGCTTTGGTCTCGGGGATGTTGCTAATGATGCTATAACTCCACAAACCAATCATCCGAATGTTGGCCAAACTTCGGGATTAGAAGTTGGCATAACCAGAGGAGAGTTAGATGAAGTAGTTTCTGGCTTGACTAAACAGATGGAGGCTTCGAACAAAGCTTTAATGGATAGGCTAGTAGCTCTTTTCATTGCTCAAGTTAATACAAAAAATGAGAAAGTTGAGATTAACGTCGAAGAGAATGCTAACTTGTCTGCTTCAAATCTCAATCGTGAGTATTTTTTTCAGGAGGTTAATGATTCAGATGATGTCGATATCGAAGATTCCAAACCACATGCTAAGAACCATTCCAAAAGATATACTTCTCATAATGTGGCTATTCCCACCAAAGGGGCACCTCCCCAAGTGGTAGGCCCAGGGCCTCGGATCCCTAACCGTTATTGCTTGCCTAGGCGAGCATCCGGTAAGAGGATGGCGTCCGCCCCATGGAACGACACGACGACGAAGAATAAATTTCGAAGATGATTAGGCAAATTATGAAGGAGAGTCTGGATAGAAACAATGATAAGAGAGAATGATATTTTTCTCCAAGCAAGACTCTGCTTAGTGAGAGAATTCGGAAGGTTGATTTCCCAAAGAACTTTGTCCCTCCAACGATACCAGCTTATGGTGGAACTAGTAACCCTAACCTGTTTCTGTACATGTATGACCAGCACATGAATGGCACAAGAGCGACTGATGAAATCAGGTTCTTGTAATTCCCTATCTATTTGGAGGCAGTGGCATCACTATGGCTCACCAAAATGCCGCCGAAATCCGTGGATCAGTTTTCCAATTTGGCAAATAAGTTTAGGGAGCAGTTCCGGTTGTACACTACTAAAGCCAAAGACATAATGTCATTATCAAACTTGGAGCAAAGACTGGGAGAATCTGTGAAGGCCTTTCTTGCTTGTTTTAATGCTGCCGTAACAGAAGTAGGGTGTAACACCCCAAGTATTCTATAACCGTGAAATTCACAAATTAAAGTATAATTAATTTCAAATCAAAGAATTAAGGGAAACGGGATACGCCATTGCGTTCGTCTCGGAAAAATATGCGAAATAGAGTCCGAGTTTTCGAAAAATGGAGTCCGTATGAAGAAGATATGGTCTCCGGAAGTTTCTGAATTAAGTTTAAAATTCGAACATAAGAAAAACAGCTCAGAAAAACAATTCAAAATTCAAAATCGGGCCCAATTGGCCAGGGCGGGAAAACTCCCGCCTAAGGCACCCAGGTCGACTGGGCTGTCGACCTGGGCTAGCCATGTCGACAGGGCTGTCGACCTGGTCCAGAGCCAGGTCGAACCCAGCCCACCCTGGCTGGCCTAGTCTATGTTTGGTCGATTTTCAGAAGCTTGCTTTGTCACTAGGGCTAGGTGGCAGCCCCTAATTGGTCTCTCTTTCGAATGAATGGCTACGATTAACCCAAGCTACATCGATGGTCCTAATCAGTTCATAAACTCTATAAAAATGACCCTAGACTCTACCTAATCTATTCATTCAAAAATAAGAACGAGGCCATCATGCTGCTGAGGAGCGACTAGGAGTAGCCACCAATTTGAGAGACGATTAGGAGGCAAATTCTAAAGCATAAAGCAACTTAAACAAATCAAATCAACGCCTACGTCAAGGGAGTCGCATCTCCAAATTCCTGAATTGGAGAATTCATCACACGATTGTAAGTAGAGTATTATTCCGGTGTGAATAAATAACTGTGTTTGATTTGTACACTTGATTTGTGGTGATTAGTAATTCATATTTGTGCGTTACTATGATTCTTATCGATTTGGAATATTGTATAACGATTGGATATTCGCAAGTATGTAATTTATTATAAAAACTACATGTTTGCGGTAGTTTTATGCAAGTATACGATTGGATATTCGCAAAGTATGTTATTCATTATAAAAACTACATGTTTGCGGTAGTTTTATGCAAGTATACGATTGGATATTCACAAAGTATGTTATTCATTATAAAAACTACATGTTTGCGGTAGTTTTATGCAAGTATACGATTGGATATTCGCAAAGTATGTAATTCATGTGAAGCTATATGTTTATGATTGTTTAATTGAGATTCATGCAAGTATGTGGTTTTGCTATTATGCCAACATAATGTATATTTTTGTACAAAATCACTTTTTGTATAATTAGATCAAATTTGGGGTATTATGATTCATATGAGATTATGTTGGAATTGGCATCATGATCTGTGTATAAAACTATACTTTTGTACTAGAAACAAAAGTAAGCCTCTTTGTGAACTTATGAATATGACTAGGCTATGTTTGATATTTTGCATAATTGAAAAACATGTTAGGCCTATATTGTTAACAAGAATTATATGATAATACACGTGACACATAGCTAGGTTAGATTTACAATTCCATTTGCAAGTTTGCATGAATAAAGTAAAAACCATGATTTTATGTTTAAGAATATTTATGCCATAAGACTATTTGTGCCATGGTTATGTGAATAGATTTAAAATTGTGATTAAGTTGGAATAATTCTAGTGGAACTATACTTTTGTATTAGTAACAAAAGTAAACACCTTTGTAGACAAATAGTAATTTTATAAACATGATTTGCTTATGTTTGACATTACGCCTAAGTAAAAATATAGGTTTATGTTGTAGTTAAGACTATGTGGCAATAATGATATCTAATTTAGTTAGATTCTTAACTTAACTACAAGTTTACATGGTTAAATTCATGTCACTTATGCTTTATGACCAAAGTATATGTTACTACTATGCAAGTACACCAGTTTCTATTTTGTAGTTCCAACGTTATGTTGCAAGTTCATGCGTTCACATTCCCCTTTTTGTGTATGTAATCATGCTTTAAGCCTCCCCTTTTTCGCGTGGCTAAGTTGGGCTTAAAAGGCTAAGCCCAACATATATTATAATAAACGAACGTATTAAACGGGGGAAAATAGCGTTGGGCCAAACTAATTAATAAATGAAAATATAAAGGTAGACGGGCCCAAATTCAAGAATGGGTTGGGCCCATGATTGGTGTAAACCTTTACACCATTAGCTTAAATTGATTTTGAATAATGGGCCGCAAATATTTACATATAAGAAAATAAAGAAGAAAGACAAAATATGTAAATGTAGAAAATACGATGTGTTTAACCCGAGGTTGGATTGAGTTGTGATGTAAACCTGCCCGAAACCGCCCGGCTGTCCAGTAGTCACAACAATACCTATCCAATGTGGGTGGTTAAACATGGAGCCCAATAAGGACCCGAGGTTAGACTGAGTTGTGGCGTAAGACTGCCCGGAACCAACCGGCAACAGGCAGCCACAACAATACCTGTCTAATGTGAGAGGTCAAGGCTTTAATAAGACAATTAAGGCTGAGCCAGGATTGTTAGGATTAAGTGAACTAAAGACTTAATCAAAATGGAACATGCTAAACTAAACAGACTGATTGGGGGTTAGGTTTATAAAACACTTAACCAACTTAGCATGTTGGCTAGAAATAGAAAACCTAGTAGCGGGGGACCCTTTTCAGCAGTAACCCTATAAGGTGTATCATGATACCCTGAAACTAGGCAGGGTGGGGCACGATTACTGGGCTGACTGTAAGAGGTCAAATCGACGGCGGTGGTGTAGCAGTGTAGGTTCTAACGGGGTGTGGGCGTGCACTCACTCCGGCGCAGAAAAATAAGGCACTGGGCACCAGTAGCATACCTGTGCATTCTAGGGTTGTGTCGGGCCGCCGCCATGGGACTTGATACACCCCATGGTGGGACCAGCATAGGTAACTACAACATCGGGGGCCGTAAGACACATGTAACTATGCGAGTAGGAGCCGATCATCATAAAATGGATCACTTCACCCTGATTATGGGGTGCCTGTTGGGAACTAGTTTATATGGGTACAGAGATTAATATGGGGTACGATAGTATATTCGACCCTAGACAACTTAACCAAGTTTATGGTGCTTTCCCCATTTCTAGTTTATACTTATCATACCCAGTTCTTTATTCATAGACTGAATAGTCCTAAACTTACTCAGGCTTTATGTCTGACTCTACTTTTCTTTCGTCTTCTTTTCTTCCGTTCCCCCCCCCCCCCAGGTCCACAGGGAGGGAATAACGCAGCTTGACCAGCCTTCATACCCAGCTTGAGGAGAAAGAATGTATTGCTTGGATCTTTTCGTTTTGGACTATGGCTTTGGACAGCAACTTTGGGACTTTTGTAGTTTACTTATGTTTTCTTTATGCTTCTTTAAATAATGTAATCAAGACAGTTATGAACATGTTATGTTTTTGGAAGTATTGTAAGACAGTTATGGTATGTTGTTGTAACACGTACTTTTATATGAAATAAAGTTTGTTGTTTTTCCGCTGTTCAAAAATATGTGTTCTTATATCTGTCTTGTATATCTGTGACTTATACTTATAAACCTCCACCAAAATTAGGGCATTCCCTTTGAGAGTGACCCTAACGGAGGTGGGGTGTTTCACTTGGTATCAGAGCATAGGTTTACCAGATAAGATAAAAAGTTTTGAAATTTTATTTTCAAAAAGGAAATTTAAAGAAGCATTTTTAAAAAAAGAAAAATATTATTTTATTTTAAAAAGGCAAAGTCCCCCCAAAGCCATAGGTACTATCTCTTATCCTTCGTTTTGAATCTATCCTTTTTGTTTCAGCATGTCCGAAGAACTCAACTTGCCAGAGGGTGTACCAATACCTGGTTGGTTTAGACGGTTCTTAGAAGCAAGGGCCACTCAGCCAGGTCTTACCGTTCCTCCTCCCCCAGCTGCAGGAAATCATCCAGCTGCAGCGGCACCTCTTCCACCACCTCCTCCACGGGGAAACACGTTTGCTAAGATATGTAAAGATTTTAAAGCTATGGGAGGAAAGGATTTCCATGGAACTGAGTCCTTCGTGGCAGCTAGAAATTGGCTGAAAGAAACTGAGGACTTATTCATCATCTTTGAGGTAGAAGATAGACAAAAAGTACAACTGGCAGTATGGCTACTAAAGAGCGAAGCTTCCTACTGGTGGGAAGTCACTAATGCAGAAAGACCAGTGGAGACATGGGAGGACTTTAGGGCAAGGTTTGAGGCTAAATTTCTCTCAGATGCGGAAAGGAGTTTGCAGTTGGAAAATTTCTTATTTCTTAAGCAAGGGAACAAGACAGTCAGAGAGTATGTTAATCAGTTCAATGAGCTGGCTAGGTTTGGGCTGGACCTAGTCAACACCTCGCACAAGAAGGCTCTCCGTTTCGTCAAAGGGTTGAATGAGCCGTTACACAGTTTGGCCATGACCCATATACCCATGGGAGCCACGTATGAAAGACTGGTGCAAATGGCATTGCTGAACGAAGAGGATAAGGGCAAGAAGGAGACAAAGGCAGAAAGCTCTCAAGGGAAGAAAGAGGGTTTACAGCCTAAGAAGACAGACTTTAAGAAGGGCGGGAAAGGCAACAAAGAGAAGAGGAAGTGTAATTTCTGTGGCAAAGTGGGGCACTTAGTAAAGGACTGCCGGAAAAAGAAGGCCAAGGAGAATGGTGGGTGCTTTTCTTGCGGTGAGACAGGCCACAGGGCTAAGGACTGCCCAAAGAAACGAGGACAGGGGCAGAGGGCTGGATCCACCTCAGGGGCACAGGTTCATGTGCTAGAAGCGCCACCTCTGCAACAGCGAGGTATAAATACTTCTGTAGAAAGTGTAGTTTATCTTTATGATCACCCCGTTCGCACTTTATTTGATTCTGGCGCATCACACTCCTTTATCTCGTCTGCTTTAGTAGAATCTCTGCACCTAAAAACTAGTATGGTAGAGGACCCCTTAATTGTTTCAAACCCAATTGGGGGCCCAGCTCATTTGTCTATGATCTGTTTGGGATTGAAAATTTCTATTCTAAGCGTAGAATTTCAATGTAGTGCCTTTGTTTTGGGCTTTTCGGGTTATGGTTTGATTTTGGGCATGGATTGGCTATCCAGTAATGGGGCCATCCTTGATTGTGAGAAGAGGGTTGTTAGGCTCCTAACCCAGCTCGGTAATACTTTGGAAATTTCTTGTAATCCCTCGTATGCGGTTATGCTTAGTTATCTTGAATCGCTAGATGCCTCCGTTGAAAATTTGCAATCAGTTAAAGTGGTCCGGGAATATCCGGATGTCTTCGAAGAGGTGAAGGGCTTGCCTCCGAAGCGGGAGATAGACTTCCGCATATATCTTGTAGATAATGCAAAGCCCGTTGCGTTGCCCGTTAGACATATGGCTCCACGAGAAAGGAAAGAGCTCAGTAAACAGATTAAAGAGCTTCTGGAGAAGGGGTTCATTAGGAGGAGCATTTCAGAATGGGGCGCTCCAGTGGTGTTCGCTACAAAGGCGGATGGTTCACTCCGTCTATGTGTTGACTATAGGGAGCTCAACAAGCTAACGAAAAAGAATAGGCATCCTCTCCCCAGAATTGACGATTTGTTCGATCAGCTTGTAGGAGCGTCTGTTTTCTCCCAACTCGATTTAGCGACCGGTTTTCATCAGCTAAGGGTGGCTGAAGATAGCATCGATAAAACGGCATTCAGAACCCCAGACGGCTTCTTTGAATGGCTTGTCATGCCTTTCGGCTTGACAAATGCACCTGCTTACTTCGTGGACCTGATGAGTAGGGTATTCAGAGATTTCCTCAACAAGTTCGTAGTGGTCTTCGTAGATGATATCCTTATCTTCTCAAAGAGTGAACAGGAACATGCTCAGCATTTAAGGGCAATCATGGAAACTCTGCGAGTCCATCAACTAAAAGCCAAATTCTCCAAATGCCACTTTTGGAGAGAAGAGGTGAGGTTCCTTGGGCACATAGTATCCAAACAAGGGTTAGCAGTGGACCCTGCTAAGGTAGTGGCAGTACAGGATTGGAAGACACCAAGGAATGCAACTGAGGTCCGAAGTTTTCTAGGACTAGCAGGTTTCTATCGGAAGTTCATAAGGGATTTTGCGAAAATCTCAGCTCCGCTCACGAAATTGACCAAGAAGAATCTAGTGTTCAATTGGGACTTGGATTGCGAGTTTGCTTTCCAGCGACTGAAAAGGGCTCTTACAACAGCCCCAGTTTTGACGTTGCCAGATGGGAGCAAGATGTTCACTGTTTATACAGATGCATGTGGGACAGGGCTAGGCGCCGTCTTAATGCAAGAAGGAAGGGTAGTAGCTTATGGCGGGAGGCAGTTGAAAGTGCACGAAAAGAACTATCCGACCCACGATCTTGAATTAGCTGCCATCGTCTTTGCACTCAAGTCTTGGCGACACTATCTCCTAGGTGAGAAGTTCGAACTTTACACTGACCATAAATCATTGA
Source organism: Allium sativum (assembly GCA_030737875.1). Taxonomy (NCBI): domain Eukaryota; kingdom Viridiplantae; phylum Streptophyta; class Magnoliopsida; order Asparagales; family Amaryllidaceae; genus Allium; species Allium sativum. The sequence continues at coordinate 845,705,719 of CM060926.1, forward strand.
AATATCTTTTCTCGCAGAAAGATCTTAACTTGAGGCAACAAAGATGGATGGAGTTTCTTGCCTCGTACGATTTCGAGATCTCCTATACTCCAGGCAAAGGCAACGTAGTGGCAGACGCGTTGAGCCGAAAGAAACTGACCCTAAGCCCGCTGTTTGTTGAAAGAAAAAGCCTAGAGTTTATAGCCAGCTTCGACTTTAGGCCTTCCTCCGATTTTATACCAGGCTTGCTAGCATCTCTCGAAGTGCGCCCAACCTTAGTGGACTCAGTAGGGACAGCACAACGCGAAGACCCTCAGCTTGTGGAAACGATTGATAGGCTAATTAGGGGTGAGACTTCAAGTCACCTCAACAGATACTCCATCGACGATAAGGGTTGGCTAAGGCGAGACGGAAGACTATGCGTCCCACAGATAAGGGATTTAGTAAAGAGGGTTCTCGAGGAAGCACATCACTCCAAGATGACGATACACCCAGGCGGAGACAAAATGTATAAGGACATAAAAAGAACTTTCTTCTGGAACGGCATGAAAAAGGACGTGGAAGAATTCGTTTCTAAGTGTATGGTGTGCCAACAGGTTAAGGCGGAACAGAAAAGGCCTGGCGGACTGCTACATCCTCTAGAGGTCCCACAGTGGAAGTGGGATAGCATCTCAATGGACTTCATCGATGGGCTGCCTAGGTCTAGGAGAGGCAACACTAGCATTTGGGTAATAGTGGATAGGCTTACTAAAAGCGCCCACTTCTTACCTGTCAAAAGTAAAAGAACTGCCTCATCTCTAGCATCACTTTACCTCAAGGAAATCGTTCGACTCCATGGAATACCATCCAGCATTGTTAGTGACCGAGACCCTATCTTCACCAGTGAGTTTTGGCGGAGTCTGCAAGAAGCAGTAGGAACGCAGTTATGCTTGAGCACAGCCTATCATCCCCAAACCGACGGCCAAACAGAAAGAGTGAACAGAGTTTTGGAGGACCTTTTAAGAGTGTGCGTCCTTGACTTCGGAGGGACATGGGAAGACCACCTTCCTTTGGTGGAATTTGCCTACAACAACAGCTATCAAGCAACCATCGGAATGGCGCCCTTCGAAGCTTTATATGGAAGACCGTGCCGATCACCCACTTGTTGGTGGGAGTCTACTGATAAGCTCATACTTGGACCAGATATGATCCGAGAGACTTCAGAGAAAGTAGACTTAATATGAAGAAGGATGAAGACGGCCCAAGACAGACAAAAGTCCTACGCCGACAAGAGGAGGACCGACCTTGAATTTGAGGTTGGAGACAGAGTTTTTCTCAAGGTATCTCGGCTAAGGAACGTTGTCCGTTTTGGAACCACAGGAAAGCTAGCACCAAGGTTCGTAGGGCCATTCCCTATCATCGAGAAAATTGGGGAAATGGCCTATAGATTAGAGCTACCCGAAAAACTGGCTGGAGTTCACAACGTTTTTCATGTGTCACATCTCCGAAAATGTCTACATGAGTCTGCTGAAGTGGTAGAGCCAAATATCCTAGAAGAAGCCGAAGTGGAACGCGAAGCAACCATAAGAAAAGTTCCAACCCGCATATTAGGAACGGAAGTGAAGAAGCTACGCAACCATGAAGTCAAGCTCGTCAAAGTTCAGTGGAGCGACGCCGAGGGAGACGCGACTTGGGAAACTGAAGCTTGAATACGCACTGCCTACCCTTTTCTTTTCGAGGGTACATCCTTGATCTTTCTTTTTCCTTAAGTTGCGCTTTTATCGATCTTTTTAGGTATAATTCCTCGACCTTATCTTTTAGGTAGAAACCCTTTTGATGAAACATGTAATTGAAACATGTTATGGATGATGGTTGCAAGTGGTTGCATATACACACACAATCTAGGTTTTAGATCGGCTCAGTCACTTCATATTGCATATGCATATATGTTTGCATTCGTATATGGTTGAACTTTAATGTGTTGACATATGGATGTTGCATTTGTATGAATGATTGTGCACTCATGTAGAATCATGAATAGGAAAATTTGCATACATAATGGATTTATGGCACTTACATAATTCGCATTAAGGAGGTCAACTGAATCAGTAGACCGCCTGATTTTGCATTAGATAAGTACATGCACACACACACTTCGCATATGATCATGAAGCATTAGAAGTCTTTTAAGGACAATGGAAGCTCGTGTTTGATGGATGAGTAGATGGATGTTTGGATGTTAGGATATACATTCTTCCTAACTTGAAGATTTCGGGGACGAAATCCTTTTAAGTGGGGGAGAATGTAACACCCCATGTATTCTATAACCGTGAAATTCACAAATTAAAGTATAATTAATTTCAAATCAAAGAATTAAGGGAAACGGGATACGCCATTGCGTTCGTCTCGGAAAAATACGCGAAATAGAGTCCGAGTTTTCGAAAAACGGAGTCCGTATGAAGAAGATATGGTCTCCGGAAGTTTCTGAATTAAGTTTAAAATTCGAACATAAGAAAAACAGCCCAGAAAAACAATTCAAAATTCAAAATCGGGCCCAATTGGCCAGGGCGGGAAAACTCCCGCCTAAGGCACCCAGGTCGACTGGGCTGTCAACCTGGGCTAGCCATGTCGACAGGGCTGTCGACAGGGCTGTCGACCTGGTCCAGAGCCAAGTCGAACCCAGCCCACCCTGGCTGGCCTAGTCTATGTTTGGTCGATTTTCAGAAGCTTGCTTTGTCACTAGGGCTAGGTGGCAGCCCCTAATTGGTCTCTCTTTCGAATGAATGGCTACGATTAACCCAAGCTACATCGATGGTCCTAATCAGTTCATAAACTCTATAAAAATGACCCTAGACTCTACCTAATCTATTCATTCAAAAATAAGAACGAGGCCATCATGCTGCTGAGGAGCGACTAGGAGTAGCCACCAATTTGAGAGACGATTAGGAGGCAAATTCTAAAGCATAAAGCAACTTAAACAAATCAAATCAACGCCTACGTCAAGGGAGTCGCATCTCCAAATTCCTGAATTGGAGAATTCATCACACGATTGTAAGTAGAGTATTATTCCGGTTTGAATAAATAACTGTGTTTGATTTGTACATTTGATTTGTGGTGATTAGTAATTCATATTTGTGCGTTACTATGATTCTTATCGATTTGGAATGTTGTATAACGATTGGATATTCGCAAGTATGTAATTTATTATAAAAACTACATGTTTGCGGTAGTTTTATGCAAGTATACGATTGGATATTCGCAAAGTATGTTATTCATTATAAAAACTACATGTTTGCGGTAGTTTTATGCAAGTATACGATTGGATATTCGCAAAGTATGTTATTCATTATAAAAACTACATGTTTGCGGTAGTTTTATGCAAGTATACGATTGGATATTCGCAAAGTATGTAATTCATGTGAAGCTATATGTTTATGATTGTTTAATTGAGATTCATGCAAGTATGTGGTTTTGCTATTATGCCAACATAATGTATATTTTTGTACAAAATCACTTTTTGTACAATTAGATCAAATTTGGGGTATTATGATTCATATGAGATTATGTTGGAATTGGCATCATGATCTGTGTATAAAACTATACTTTTGTACTAGAAACAAAAGTAAGCCTCTTTGTGAACTTATGAATATGACTAGGCTATGTTTGATATTTTGCATAATTGAAAAACATGTTAGGCCTATATTGTTAACAAGAATTATATGATAATACACGTGACACATAGCTAGGTTAGATTTACAATTCCATTTGCAAGTTTGCATGAATAAAGTAAAAACCATGATTTTATGTTTAAGAATATTTATGCCATAAGTATATTTGTGCCATGGTTATGTGAATAGATTTAAAATTGTGATTAAGTTGGAATAATTCTAGTGGAACTATACTTTTGTATTAGTAACAAAAGTAAACACCTTTGTAGACAAATAGTAATTTTATAAACATGATTTGCTTATGTTTGACATTATGCCTAAGTAAAAATATAGGTTTATGTTGTAGTTAAGACTATGTGGCAATAATGATATCTAATTTAGTTAGATTCTTAACTTAACTACAAGTTTACATGGTTAAATTCATGTCACTTATGCTTTATGACCAAAGTATATGTTACTACTATGCAAGTACACCAGTTTCTATTTTGTAGTTCCAACGTTATGTTGCAAGTTCATGCGTTCACATTCCCCTTTTTGTGTATGTAATCATGCTTTAAGCCTCCCCTTTTTCGCGTGGCTAAGTTGGGCTTAAAAGGCTAAGCCCAACATATATTATAATAAACGAACGTATTAAACGGGGGAAAATAGCGTTGGGCCAAACTAATTAATAAATGAAAATATAAAAGTAGACGGGCCCAAATTCAAGAATGGGTTGGGCCCATGATTGGTGTAAACCTTTACACCATTAGATTAAATTGATTTTGAATAATGGGCCGCAAATATTTACATATAAGAAAATAAAGAAGAAAGACAAAATATGTAAATGTAGAAAATACGATGTGTTTAACCCGAGGTTGGATTGAGTTGTGATGTAAACCTGCCCGGAACCGCCCGGCTGTCCAGTAGTCACAACAATACCTATCCAATGTGGGTGGTTAAACATGGAGCCCAATAAGGACCCGAGGTTAGACTGAGTTGTGGCGTAAGACTGCCCGGAACCAACCGGCAACAGGCAGCCACAACAATACCTGTCTAATGTGAGAGGTCAAGGCTTTAATAAGACAATTAAGGCTGAGCCAGGATTGTTAGGATTAAGTGAACTAAAGACTTAATCAAAATGGAACATGCTAAACTAAACAGACTGATTGGGGGTTAGGTTTATAAAACACTTGACCAACTTAGCATGTTGGCTAGAAATAGAAAACCTAGTAGCGGGGGACCCTTTTCAGCAGTAACCCTATAAGGTGTATCATGATACCCTGAAACTAGGCAGGGTGGGGCACGATTACTGGGCTGACTGTAAGAGGTCAAATCGACGGCGGTGGTGTAGCAGTGTAGGTTCTAACGGGGTGTGGGCGTGCACTCACTCCGGCGCAGAAAAATAAGGCACTGGGCACCAGTAGCATACCTGTGCATTCTAGGGTTGTGTCGGGCCGCCGCCATGGGACTTGATACACCCCATGGTGGGACCAGCATAGGTAACTACAACATCGGGGGCCGTAAGACACATGTAACTATGCGAGTAGGAGCCGATCATCATAAAATGGATCACTTCACCCTGATTATGGGGTGCCTGTTGGGAACTAGTTTATATGGGTACAGAGATTAATATGGGGTACGATAGTATATTCGACCCTAGACAACTTAACCAAGTTTATGGTGCTTTCCCCATTTCTAGTTTATACTTATCATACCCAGTTCTTTATTCATAGACTGAATAGTCCTAAACTTACTCAGGCTTTATGTCTGACTCTACTTTTCTTTCGTCTTCTTTTCTTCCGTCCCCCCCCCCCCCCCCAGGTCCACAGGGAGGGAATACCGCAGCTTGACCAGCCTTCATACCCAGCTTGAGGAGAAAGAATGTATTGCTTGGATCTTTTCGTTTTGGACTATGGCTTTGGACAGCAACTTTGGGACTTTTGCAGTTTACTTATGTTTTCTTTATGTTTCTTTAAATAATGTAATCAAGACAGTTATGAACATGTTATGTTTTTGGAAGTATTGTAAGACAGTTATGGTATGTTGTTATAACACGTACTTTTATATGAAATAAAGTTTGTTGTTTTTCCGCTGTTCAAAAATATGTGTTCTTATATCTGTCTTGTATATCTGTGACTTATACTTATAAACCTCCACCAAAATTAGGGCATTCCCTTTGAGAGTGACCCTAACGGAGGTGGGGTGTTTCATAGGGAATCCAGAACATCAGATGATTTTGATGGCCTTATACCGAGCCATGGACAAGAAGTCTGAGTTTGGGAATTGGCTGAAAATGAAGGAGCCCAATACTCTTGAGAAAATCTATAAGAAGGCAAAAGAGTTCATCAAAGTAGAAGATGACCATTCTCGTTCCCAGAATGTTGCTGAAAGTAATGTTATGCTGGAAAAGAAGGATAATGATGTTCAAGGAAGTCAGAAGAATAACAGATCCAAAAGAGAGGAAATAATGGAAGAGATAACTAGAATGGCAAGAAGTCCCGCTTCTTCAAAACCTCAGAATTAACTAGCTCCTTGGATGGATACTACGGAGAATATTTACACTGCCGCTAAAGACATAGAAGATCATGCAGAACCGCAACCGCAGAAACTGGGGCTAGGCAGTTAAAGTCCGGAAGGTTTTATTGTTTCCATAATCAACCCGGTCACAACACAAATGAATGCAGACATCTAAAGAGCTTGATCGAAGAATTAATCAGATTGAATAGGTAGAAACAATATGCTAAGAGGCCCCAGACTGCAAATCCTTCTCAAAATCCTCAAGGGCACAATGGACCTACTAATCAGTCTGGTGCAAGCAATGGAACTCTAGTGCAAGTTAACTAAAGGTCGGTGATTAATTCCATTTATGTAGGTCTTCATCCGACATTTATCAGTTGGGGAGATATTGAAAGGTACTCAAATGCTTTGAAGTATGTTCCAAAGGAGGAAAGGTGTTTGATCCTAAGCAATACAATACCCATGAAGCAACAGAAGACTTCTCATGAAGATATTGCATTTGGAGACAAAGATGCAGAGGGTGTGTTAGACATAACTGAGCATCCAATGGTGGTCACGGTCGAGATAGGCCCAGATATGGTCAGGAGGGTGCTTGTTGATTGCGACGCCTCTTTTAATGTCCTATTCCAAAAGAACTTCAACCAGATGAATCTCTCAATGTCAAATGTTCAAGTCTATCAAAACAAAGATCCAAGGGTTGACGGGAGAGACGAAGCAACCAATCGACTTGCTTGTAGGGTTGGGGGAAGGAGAAAGAAGAGCTATCTTGAAGCAAACCTTTGTTCTTATTGATGAAGTCTCTGCGTACAATGCATTTTTGGGCAAACCTGCATTGACTGATTTCAGAATCGCGCTGGTGCTATGGTGCTTGACTATGAATTTCCCATGGAAAAGGGCGTTGGTGTAGTGAAAGGGATCAAAGTACTGCCCGAGAATGTTACCTTACTGAGTTGCATGAAGCCAAAAAGAAGGATAAGTGGAAGAATGTGGAGGCTTATCTCCGCATTCGTGATCCTGTCTTATAGCAACTAGGGCACGACCCTTGCACTGGAGAGCATAATGGGTTCAAAAAGAGATGGATCCACAAAAAGCTAGTGCTGGGGATAATCAAGTGGCACTAGCCGAGATCACAATTCCTATACCAGTCCATCCAAAAGATCCTGATTGAGTGTTGAAGATAGGATATCAGCTGTGCTAGAAGTTGCAGAAAGAGTTGATAGTTTTCCTTAAAACTAATATGTATGTGTTCGCCTGGAGTCATTCTGACATGTGTGTTATATCCCCGAGGTGGCGGTTCATGCATTGAATATTGACCCAAGCGTCTCACCTGTGAAGCAGAAGAGATTGATTCAAGGGCCTGAAAGATCGATGACTCTTAAGGAAGAAGTAGATAAACTAATGGAGAATCACTTCAATCGAGAGTCAACGTATCCAGATTGAGTGTCAAATCATGTTCTAGTGAAGAAACCCAGTGGCATGTGTGCATCGACTATTTAGACATCAATAGAGCAAGTCCTAAAGATAGTTTCCCATTGCCCAGAATTGATCAGCTAGTAGATGCGACAGCGTGGCATGAGTTATTATCGTTCATAGATGCTTATTCAGGTTATAACCAAATAATGATGCATGAGTCATATCAGGAGAATATATGTAACACCCCAAAACTTAATACACTATAACCAATCTTAAAGATAATAATTTGGGAATAACTTAATGAAATATTCAGAATTAAGTGAAATTGGCATTACCGTTACGTTCGTTATTTTCAGATTTGATTTCTTAGCATCATTGGAGGTGTGACCTACTCTATTGGTCGTATAGGATCTATGCAGTGGGAGGACCCGCAGATATCAGACATCTTGGATAGGCTTGGTAGAGGAGAGACTTCTAGTCACCTTGCTAGATATACAATGGACGATAAAGAGTGACTAAGACGAGATGGAAAGCTATATGTCCCTAAGATTGGGGAATTGCTTAAGGCAGTGCTTGAGGAAGCTCATTATTCTAGGATGGCTATCCATCCGGGCGGCGACAAAATGTACCAAGACATGAATGGGGTTTTCTTTTGGACTGGCATGAAGAATGATGTGGCGAAATTTGTAGCTCGATGCTTGACTTGCCAAAGAGTAAAGGCTGAACAAAAGAAACCGGGCGGACTACTTTAACCATTAGATGTCCCATAATGGAAGTGGGAGAGCGTCTCTATGGATTTCATCGATGGATTGCCTCGGTTAATGAATGACAATACGAGCATTTGGGTGATAACAGATAGACTCATGAAGAGTGCTCATTTTATCTTGTTAAGAGTGGGAGGGCGATGACTTGGCTGACATCAGTATATCTTCAAGAGATGGTTCGATTGCATGGGTACCTTCTAGTATTGTAAGCGACCTTGATTCCATCTTTACTAGTGAGTTTTGGAAGAGCTTACAAGTGGCATTAGGTACACAGCTAAGTTTGAGCATAGCATACCACCCTTAGACAGATGGACAAACATAGTGAATAGAATTCTTGAGGATCTTCTAAAACTGTGTATCCTAGACTTTGGAGGGACTTGGGAAGCGCGTATCTCTTTGGTGGAGTTCACCTACATTAACAGCTACCAATCAAGCATAGGTATGGCACCTTTCGAAACGTTGTATGGACGACCTTGTAGATCGTTGACTTGTTAATTGGAGTCAACAGACAAACTTCTTCTTGGACCAGAGATGATTCGAGATACTTTCAAGTAGTTTGATCTTATTCTTTGAAGAATGAACACCGCTCAAAACAGACATAAATCTTATGCCGATAAAAGGAGGACCGACTTGGAATTCGAAGTGGGAGATTTGGTCCTCATTAAAGTGTCATCGCTAAGTAATGTAGTTTGCTTTGGCTCAGTAGGGAAGTTGGCACCGAGATTTGTAGGGCCAATAGGACAAATGGCTTATAGGATTGAGTTGTTAGATAGACTGGCGGCCGTACACGATGTGTTTCACATTTCCCATTTGAGGAAATGTTCCCATCATATGGTAGAGATAATAGAGCCGAGCACATTTGAGGATGTGGAAGTTGAGAAGGAAGCATCAGTGAGACGACTTCCTACTCTTATCCTTGGATCAGAAATCAATAAGCTACGTAACAAGGAAATCGGTTTGGTTAAAGTGCAATGAGGAAAAGACCCCAAAGATGCAACGTGGGAACCCGAAGATAGGATTCGCGCTTCTTATCCTTTTCTTTTTGAAAGTACGTTCTTGACTTCTTTTCCAAGCTTTTACTTTGTGTTTGCTTCTATCATTCAAGTTTATTAATCCTATCATTCGAACCTTTAAATCCTTAGGTAGAATCCAACAGTTGGAAACATGTGTTTGAAACATGTTATGATTGATGACTGCAAGTGGATCTAAGTGTTTGCTAGTGGTTTCTCATGGATGCATACACACACACACACTAGGCGCTAGATTGGCTCAATCACTCACATATTACATATAAATGTGTCTGCATTTAAAAATTTCTATGGGTTGAAAATATGTGAATCATCATATGGATGTTGCATTTTGATGAATGGTTGTGCACATACATAGAGTTTACATGTTATACTAGAATTATTTGCATACATTTTGGACTCATGGCACCAACATATATTGCATTAATGAGGTCAACTGAATCAGTCGATCGCATGATTTTTTTTTTTAAAGTAAGGACATATAGACACAACACCTTTGCATATGTTCATACAAGCATTGGAAATTTCTTAAGGACAATGGATGCCTGTAGATGATGGATGAGTAGATGGTTGTAGGTGGATGTTTAGATTGTATAATTCTTCTTAACTTCGAGATTTCGGGATGAAATCCTTTAAGTAGGGGACAATGTAACACTCAAAATTTAATACACTATAATCATGCTTAAAGATAATAATTTGGGAATAACTTAATCAAATATTCTGAATTAAGTGAAATCAATATTACCTTGCGTTCGTCTCGGAATTCTGCTTCCGATAGACCCTAAGTTTGCGTGAAACGGACAATGTATGAAGAAGTTATGGGCATTAGAAGTTTGTATACATATAAGGAGATTGTATGTAAATATAAAAGAAAAATAATTCCAGAGTTTTCAAATGAAAAGACACGGGAACCAGGACCGTTGTGGGTCGACCTACACTTGGCCTGGGTCGACCGTAGGGTCGACCCCATGGGTTCGTGGGTCAACCCACTGCCGATCTGGGCAGATTCATTCTATGAATCTAGACTGTTTTGCGGATTGTATTTGTTGCTGACTCAGCATTATGTGTACGGTTAAGATTAAAATCTTAGGATTCAAAGGTTGAGGTTGACTTTGCGAATCTATAAATAGGTGGCTTCTCGTATTATGATTTGCACCATTTCTTCATACCTTCATCCTTTGTAAATCTATTCTAAAAAATATAAACATATAATGGGGGAATGCTGCTGAGGACTGGATGAAACAAAGACAACATCAGGACTTGCATACATACAACTAAAAGGATTGGATTGGACTATTTCTAGGCATAGTGTTATATACATACATACATACATACATACATATACATATACATATATATAAGAGATTCACTCTCCTCTTCACCAAGACCCACTGTGAGTTCCTTGTCATTTTCAGATTTGATTGATTTCCTAAACAATAACATGAAAGTTAAATAAAAATTGGGTTAGGGTATACAATATTTGTAAAATAAATGTTATACATGTTTTCACTGTTAATCACCTATGCCGTTATGATTAGTAAAACATATGCCTTTGATGATGGATAATTAACAAGTTATATGTATCTATCTTCCTTTTCACATTTTTATGTATGCCTCTGTGATTTGATTCTATTCTTCTTCCACTATTTTTCCTTTTTATTTCATGCTAAGCCTAGGCTATATTGATTAGAGTGTGCGTATAATTGGGGCAATGATGAATGACATAAAAAGAGAAACTTAGGCATGTTATTGAATTGGGACTGTTTAACTATACTTTGGGAAAGGGATATTATAAACATATTTAGACTTACTGTAAACTGATAAAAATGGATAATGTGTATACACTTGCTGTAAATGTATAATATGCATAAACCTGCATATGTTGTAATTTGGGAACATAGTTGATAAATAATATGCATATGAATTGGACATATTAGATTTGACTTAAAACAGACACTAAGTAGATGACATGTTAAGAATATGGTTAGTATCAGATGTAGGTTAATAAAGTGAAATGCTGTGGGGGATTGTATACATCTGGGCAGGTGTTTTGGGAAGGGTTGTACACACATAATGACATATAATATTATAACCACACTTATTAGTAAACCTAAACCTGCTAGGTTAAATATGAGTATTAATAAGCTAAGAGGTCTCTCGCTCTGCTGTTATATTAGCTTTTGGGGACTCTTAAATCCTAGTTTTGGGGGAACAAGATTAGGGGATTTGGCTTGTGTCAACCTGCTATTTGGAACCTATATCAGTCAGTATCCTTGTTGGGTCTTGTTAGAGGGGAGGGAGACCTAGCACTAGGTAAGGGCCATGGCACGCTTTACTCAACTAGATAGTAAATGGTTCACATTGGGGTGGGTACGAACGTGTTCCGGTAGAGTCATGAGCGTGTATGGGTCCGAATAGGGTAGATAAGATGTTGTAGTACCTGTAAATAGGTCTGTGTTATACGGTTGATGGGTTAGAGAGTGATATACACCCTACTACCGGGGCTGACACAGTGTATTTACATAGTAGGAAGCCGATTGCATGAGTAGTAATTAAGGTACACCTAATCCTGCTGTTGTGTAATTAGGTTAACACCTAATATGGTTATGTGATTAGGGTATGCCTAATTCAGCTGTTTAATTCTTCTGTTAATCCTGCTTATGTGTAATCTCATATTGAACTTGTTATACTAGTATTGGTGCAAACAATACCTGTTTTAGGGATATAAATGTGAAGTAGTACTTCATAGTTTATCCTTGTTATTCCTGTCTATCATGCTGTTCTGTTTTGTTTATCTGTTACCTTATATGACACTGTACCTTTCTCATACAGTCTTATTTACCTGTCTTGGCATGTCTATTTTATGCACATTTGAAAATCACTGGAACTCACCAGACTTTATGTCTGACCCTTTTTCTTTCGCCCCTTTCTTCCTTTCCCCCCAGGTCCTCAAAGTGGAAGCACTCAACAGTGACTAGGATTTCTCTTATAGCTTGGACTTGGAGTTCTTAAGATGTACTGTTTCGACTTGCTCTCTACTTTAGTATGGCTTATGGCAAGGAATATGATTTTATGTACTCTGATGCTTTGGCTTATGAGATGTTTTTATGAGATAGATTTGTTGTAACTGGTTTTGTTGTGACTTGTTTAAAACTATGCTTTATTTTTAATAATGAAGTTAAGATTTTTCACTGCTTATTCTATCTGTCTTGTAATTTTTTTGTAATGTTTACCTATTGCGCTTCAGAAAACTTAACGCATTCTCTTATGAGTGACATTAATGGATGTGAGGTGTCACAACAAGCTTCATTACAGATGTAGGTTTGTGCTGTTACAAAGTGAAGCCATTTGGGTTGAAGAATGCATAAGCGACTTATCGGTGTCTCGTCAGTGCAATGTTCAAATCTCAGATAGGAAAGACTATGGAAGTCTATGTGGACGACTGTAACATCCCGTAATTTTAACAACACTAAAAGATGATAAATTAAAGAATAATTAATTTATATTCAAAATTAAGGGAAATGGACTGCGCCGTTGCGTTCGTCTTAGAATTCTGGTCAAAATAGACACCTGGTTTGCGTAAAACGGACATCGTATAATGAAGTTATTAAGGTTTGAAGTTTGTATGCGCGTAAGGAGAATATATATATGTATATATATAATCAACCCAAAAAATTCAAAACAGCTTAGAATCGCAAGATTTGGGGGAGCGGGAAAAATCCGCCCCGGGGTGTCTACCTCATAAGGGGGTTGTCGGCCCCTGGGTCGACCCCATAAGGGGGTGTCGACCCATGGGTCGACCCCATAAAGGAGGGGTCGACCCCCCTATGACAGATCTGGGTAGAATGCATTTTTATAAACTTGGACTGATTTCTGTGCAAAGTTCGTGAACCGTAGGCTATAAATAAGACCCCGTTTCTCTTGTTTCTCCACACCTGAAACAATGGAGAACTAGATGCTGCCTCTGCCCAGATTGAATCAAGCCTTTTCTTCTTCAACAATCAACTAGAGTTATTCAAGTATAGAGACCTATGATTCAACATCATCAATTCTTTTCTCTATTTTTCTAGATCTTAACATTGTGATTCTATGTTAATTTTAAATCTAAATAATTAAAAGTTAATCTTGACATGACTATAACTTGGATCTATCCCTGTGACTATATGAATCATATCAGATATGCTATAACATGTTTATCTGAGTTATTCTGACATGATTATGATCCAGATCTAAACTATACCTATTTATCATGTCAGATCTGCCATTGTTTGTAGATCTAATTCACTGTTTAGATCACATCATGCCTGTTCCTATTATGTTTTTGGCTAAATAAGATATCTTGTTAGTTGATTATCTAATTCATTGGTTAGACCTTATCATGACTGTTATGATGTCCCTATTATGTTAGAATCAGTTCTATTGTCACATGTTCATCAGATCTGTTTCCATATACTTATCTTGTCATTACGCCACTATATGTTTATGCTTATTTCTGCCATTATATGTCAAACTTTTTAGTATGATCATTTCTGTCCTCTTCCCTTCACCTTTTCCCCTTTTATTTTTATAACTAGGCTAACTTCGAGCCTAGGCATACCGCTGAAATATGCGAACGCGTTAAATTGGGAACGAGTGGGAAAATGGTAAAATTAGGGCATAACTTGCAATTGGAAATTTGGGGCATAACTTGAATGAAACATATAAACATGAATTTGGGGCATAAATCAACTTGTGGTTAAAGACCTTAATTTAGGGTATATGGTTCATTATGAACAAAACTAGGGAAAGAGTCATGAAAACCTATAACGACATAGGAATAATTGGTTAATAATTGAAAGGCCTAGAATTACAGTAATTAGAAACTGTAACCGTGCTTAGACACAAGGTTAGATTACACTTGTGGTGGAAGTCTGCTCGGAACAGACCGGCATATCCAGCGATCATAAGTGGTGAATCTAATGTGAGGGGTCTAAGTGCATGAATACGAGATGTGCTAAGACACGAGGTTTAGTCCGACTTGTGGAAGAAGTCTACCCAGAACCGACCGGCATATCCAGTATCCACAAGTGGTAGGCTTAATGTGGGAGGTCTAGCACATTATAACCATAAATGAATAAGGTAATGAATTGGAATACTTAATCTTGTTGAATTCATAGGGATTGTATGAATATATATAATTTGAATAGTGGTTAAGTAAACTTGTTTGAAACAGTAGGTGGATTAAGTAAATCTGGGGTAGGTGCGTATTATATATATAGGCCCACAAAACTTAACCTGTGGGGTTATGCAATCTTTTACTCTGGTATGGCATAGCCTGTGGAAAACCTGGTGGGGATACATGTGTAGGGGGAAGCTTGTATCATCTTGTGTGTGGGACCCGTTTCAGTCAGTAAACCATATATAGGTATCAAACGAGTACTACGAACTTGGTCGTAGTTGGGGCACTCTTACTGGGCTGATTATAAGAGATCCAAACATAGAGGACGGTGTGGGTGATGCAGACCGATGGAGTCATGTACGCGCATGGGTCCGGCAGAGGAGGATAAGACGCCGTGACACCTGTAGATATGGTTGTGCACATCCTAAAAACGAAGGGTTGCCACTTTATGGAGTTGTACACCCTACTGTAGGACCAACATAGGGTATCTACGGAGTAGGGAGCTGATCGATTAGGGTAGTAATGAGGGTACATCTAGACTCGGAGCCCATTGATACCTTTAGAGGTAACTCCGGTATGTTGGGCAGTTTATTGATTGTATGGGGTGAAAACCTCTCACTGGAAGTACACCTAAGTCTACCATCTTATACTTGTAAGGGATCATCATGTTAATAAGACACTAGTATTGGTGCAGAGAAATCATTAGAGAATTGCTATTTATTCTATCTAGTTGTCCTGTTTACCTTGTCATACTTGCCTTATATGTTGTTATCTTGCTTATCCACTTTATATGTCTATCATGATATTTTTGCCTATTTTTATGCTAAAAGTAACTAGACTCGCTACA
The DNA here is from genome assembly GCA_030737875.1 of Allium sativum. NCBI lineage: Eukaryota > Viridiplantae > Streptophyta > Magnoliopsida > Asparagales > Amaryllidaceae > Allium > Allium sativum. The sequence goes on from CM060926.1 coordinate 845,721,051, forward strand.
CTTTATGTCTGACCCATTTTGTTTTCTCTTCTTTCTTTTCGTTCCCCCCATAGGTTCTCAGGGTGGGAATACTCAAGCTTGACCAGGATTCTGCTTTCCTTCTGCTTAGAGCTGCTTAGATGTATTGCTCAAGCTCTTATCTTTTCTACTATGGCTATGCTTTTATTTGGGGAATTATGCTTCTTCATTTACTGTACTCTGATGTTTTAAGTACAAGACAGAATTTTTAAGATAATGTACTGGGTTTATGTATTTTCAGACTTATGATGTTTTGAACCACTTTATTATGCTTTATGATCAATAAAGTTTTTTTATTCCGCTGCTATTTTATATCTGTCTTGTAATGTTTCTGTTCTTTTTACCTATAACTCTTCACGAAATTTAATGCATTCTCTTAATGAGTGACATTAACGGACGTGGGGGTGTCACACTTGGTATCAGAGCTGAAGGCTACCAGATCGGATAAAGTTTTTGAAAATTATTTTCAAAAAGGTTTTAAAAGGAAGCATTTTCAAAAGAAAAGTCTGTATTGAAAAAATATATATTCCCCAAAGCCATATGTAATATCTTCTGATCCTTTGTCTGAATCCCTTTCCTTTTTCTTTCTAGCATGTCTTGGGAACCTAATATTCCCGAGGGCGTTATGATACCAAGCTGGTTCTGTAAGTATCTAGAGGCCACGACACCTACCCGTGGTCAAGATGAAGTTCCTCCACCAGCTGCACCCGTCGTTCCTCCTCCGCGTGTAGATAATTTCTCCAAGATCTGCAAAGATTTCTGTGCTAGGGAGGAAAGTCATTCCGTGGAACCGAGGATCTATTTGCTAGGGAGGAAAGTCATTCGTAGAGGTAAGGGATTGGCTCAAAGAGACGGAGGATCTATTTGAAATTTTCAAAGTGGACGATCATAGGAAGATTCAGTTAGCCGCCTGGCTACTGAAAGATGAAGCTTCGTTCTGGTGGGGAAGTGACGCAACCAGGGCGTCCAGTGGAGACTTAGGATGAATGAAGTTTCTTTCTCAATCTAAGAAAAGTATGCAAATGGAGATGTTTCTAGCACTCAAGCAAGGAGGCATGACTGTCAAAGAGTATGCTAACAAATTTAATCAGCTGGCGAGGTTTGGATTGGAACTAGTGGATACTCCGCATAAGAAAGCATTGCGGTTTGCTAGAGGATTGAATGAACCCCTTCATGGGTTAGCTATGTCTCACATTCCAATGGGAGCAATTTTTGAAAGGCTCGTTGATATGGCCTTGATGCGTGAGGAAGAAAAAGTGAAAAGAAAGAATTTAAGGTTGAGGAAACACAAAATAAGAAAGTATGGCCCAAGAAGGGACAACAGCTACAACAACAAAAGAAGGGTGAAAAGAATGACAAGGCCAAGGATAAGAGGAAGTTCCATAATTGCGGACGCGAGGGTCATTTGATCAAGGACTGCAAAAGAAGGAAGGATGATTTCTTCAGTTGCGGAGAGGTCGGACACTTTTCTAAGGAGTGCCCGAAGAAGCAAGGACAAGCTCAAAGTGCAGGAGCTTTTAGAGTGCAAGTACATGCTTTCGCGATCAGTGCTCCAGATCGAGGTAGGAAAGTTTCTGTGGAAGGTTTGATTTCTCTTTCCAATCATCCTATTAGAACTCTTTTTGAGTCTGGTGCTTCGCATTCATTTATATCTAATTTTGTGGTTGAGTCTCTGCACCCTAGCACTAGTATGGTAGTGGATACCATTGTTGTCTCAAACCCCATTGGTAGTTCGGCTCATTTGTCCATGATTTGTCGAGATTTGAGAACATCTGTGTTAGGCATCGAGTTTGACTGCAACGCATATGTGATCGGTTTTACGGGCTATGGTTTGATTCTAGGGATGGATTGGCTAGCGATGCATGGTGCCATTCTGGATTGTGAGAGGAGGGTCGTTAGACTTTTGACTTGCTATGGGAGGACCCTCAAGATTTCTTGTGACCCTAAGGGGTCTGTCATGTTTAGTTTCCTAGAGTCTCTTGATGCATCTATTGATGATCTGCAATCTGTACTAGTAGTCCGTGAATATTCTGATGTTTTTGAGGAGGTTAGGGGCTTACCTCCAAGGCACGAGATCGATTTTCGTATGTACTTGGTAGACAATGCAAAGCCAGTTGCATTACCTGTGCGCCATATGGCTCCAAGGGAAAGGAGGGAGCTTAGTAAGCAAGTAGTGGAGCTACTTGAGAAAGGGTTTATTAGGCGAAGCTTATCTGAATGGGGTGCTCCGGTGGTATTCGCAACTACAGCGGATGATTCGCTTCGCTTATGTGTAGACTATAGAGAGTTCGATAAACTCACAAAGAAGAACAGGCATCCACTTCCTAGGATAGATGATTTGTTTGACCAACTTGTTAGTGCATCAGTATTCTCTCAGTTAGACTTGGCCATGGAGTTTCATCAGTTGAGGGTGGCCAAGGATAATATAGACAAGACCTCTTTTAGGACTCCAGATGGTTTCTTTGAATGGCTCGTTATGCCTTTTGGGTTGATGAATGCACCCGCCTATTTTGTTAATCTAATGAGTAGGGTGTTTCGGGAGTTTCTAAATAAATTCATCATGGTCTTTGTTGATGATATCTGCGTGCGTATTTACTTAAGGCGAAATTCTCCAAGTGCCAATTTTGGAGAAAAGAGGTGAGATTTCTAGGGCATGTGGTCAGTAGATCTCGCAAAGGTAGTTGCAGTTCAAGAATGGAAAGTTCCTAAGAATGCAACGGAAGTGAGAAGCTTTCTTGGATTGGGAGGCTATTATAGGAAGTTCATTAAGGACTTCAAAAAGATATTAGCCCCACTCACCAGGCTAGCGAAGAAGAATTTGATGTTTTCATGGGATATGAATTGTGATATTGCTTTCCAACGATTGAAGAGGGCTGTGACAACAGCCCCAGTCTTGACCTTGCCCGATGGAAGCAAAGTTTTTACAGTATACATTGATGCATGTGGTACAGAGCTTGGTGCGGTTCTGATGCAAGAAGGAAAGGTAGTATATTATGGGGTAGACAGCTAAGAGTTCATGAGAAGAACTACCCTACCTATGATTTAGAGCTAGCTTCCATAGTATTCGCGCTTAAGACATGGCGTCGTTGTTTGCTTGGAGAAAAGTTCGAATTGTATACCAATTTTAAATCTCTCAAGTACTTGTTTTCGCAAAAGGATCTCAATTTAAGGCAATAAAGGTGGATGGAGTTCCTAGCTTCTTATGACTTCGAGATTGCTTATACCCCTGGCAAGGGTAATGTGTTGGTAGACGCCCTATGTTGGCAGAGGATGTCCTTAAGTCCTCTGTTTGTGGAAAGGAAAAGCTTGGAGTTGATATCCATTTTTGACTTTAGACCCTCCATCGAGTTTTTTGCCGGGCTTATTTGCATCACTAGAGATACGACCTACTCCGATGGATCAGATAGGAGCTTTGCAGCGAGATGATCCACAGATTTCAGACATCTTGGATAAGCTCAGTAAAGGGGAGACTTCTACTCACCTCAGTAGATATTCCATAGATGATAAAGGGTGGTTGCGATGAGATGGAAGGCTTTGTGTTCCCCAAGTTGGGAGCTTGTTGAAGACAGTCCTAGAGGAAACTCATCATTCTAAGATGACTATTCATCCAGACGGTGATAAGATGTATGGATATATGAAGGGGGTTTCCTTTTGGGTTGGGATGAAGAAAGATGTGCAGAGTTTGTTTCTCAATGTTTGATTTGCCAGCAAGTTAAAGCTAAGCAAAAGAAGCCCGGTGGTTTACTTCATCCTTTGGAGGTTCCACCGTGAAAGTGAGAGAGCATCTCTATGGATTTCATAGATGGTTTGCCTAGATCAAAAAAAGGAAATACCAGTATTTGGGTTGTAATAGACATACTTACTAAGAGTGCCCATTTCATTCCAGTTAAGAGTAAGAGGATGGCATCGTGGTTGGCCGCAGTTTACGTTCGTGAGATAGTCCATCTCCATGGAGTACCTTCCAACATCGTAAGTGATCGTGACCCCATTTTCACCAGTAAATTCTGGAGGAGCTTGAAAGAAGCATTAGGTACATAGTTGTGTTTGAGCACCGCTTATCACCCCAGACTGATGGACAGACAAAAAGGGTGAATAGGGTTCTAGAGGATATTTTAAGGCTGTGTATCCTAGACTTCGAAGGGAATTGGGAAGAGCATCTTCCTTTAGCAGAGTTCGAGTACAACATAAGTTATTAAGCTAGTATTGGCATGGCACCCTTCAAATCATTGTACAGACGACCCTGGAGATCATTGACTTTTTGGTGGGAGTCTACAAAAGACTACTATTTGGACCAAATATGGTTAGAGAAACGTCCGAGACGATTGATCTCATTAGACGACGAATGAAGCTAGCTCAGGATTGGCAGAAGTCGTACGTGGATAAGAGAAGGACTGACATAGAGTTTTAGGTGGGAGACATGGTTTTCATTAAGGTGTCACCATTGAGGTACGTGGTTCACTTTGGATCTGTAGGGAAATTGGCACCATGATTCGTAGGGCCATTTCACATAATGTAACAACCCGAATTTTTAATAACATGTTAAAACAAGAAATCAGGGCAGAATTAAATCATAAGTTAAGAATCAATGGGAACGGGTTACGCCATTGCGTTCGTCTCGAAATTCTGCTTGAAAATGAGTCCGAAATTTCGTAAATCGGAGTCTGTATGACCAAGTTATGGCCCATAGAAGATTTCAGAAAATTCAAAATTCAGCCCGAAATTCAAATTCAGCCCCAAACAGATTGGGCGGGAAAATTTCCCGCCCAGCCCCAGGTCGACTGGGGAGTCGACCTGCCCCAGCCCAGGTCGACTGCCCAGTCGACTTGGGTGTCGGCCTGGGGGTCGACTTCCCTGGTCGGCCAAGTTTGCCTGGTGCACCTGTTTGCTCCTATGGGTCTGTTCAGTTGGCCTGTGACGGGATTTGATGGTTCAGATCTAAACTAGGGTTAATCCTATGGCCTAAACTTGTCTCTACACGTATAAAAACACCCTAAGACCTAGCCTAAACCACCAAAAATCATCCTAACAACTAAGTGCTGCCAAAATGCTCCTAAATCATGGCCTCCATCTTCATCATTGAGAGCTTGAGAGTTCTAAACTAAATCTAAGGAAAAGGAGCAATCTTTCTCCATCAAATCAAAGAAGCTACCTATATTCTCAAGGCTTCTAGTGTAGCTACATCATTCCTAGAGCTTCTACAACGTCTCTATCTTGTTCTACTTTGTTCTTGTTCTCATAGCCACGATTTGTAAGCCTCACTCTACTCTTAGATTTAAACTATGAAATTAATATGAACATGTAGCAAGCTAAAATGGGATTCTTGTGTAATGCTTGCCTTTGGTCTATCATTGTATGCATAGATCCATTTATGACTCTTTTGATCTATGATTGTGGAACTATCATGAACCTAGTACCGTTCATCTTGATTTTTGGGTAGAATGCTATGAGCTTTATTTGGGGATTATGCATAATGCAACATAGAACCCCTCATAACCTTGATGTTAACTTGCCTATGATGTTGAACTACATGCTACCCACAAGTTTATCACTCTATGTCAACTATTATCATGTTATCACCCTATTTTCTAAGTTTGATGTCATACATGTTTTGAGGCCAATAATCCTATATGCTAGTTGTGATGAACACCTTTGCCTCAAATATCATCATGTTTAACTTATGACCAACTTTACCACCTTATGCCCATCTTGGTCATATTTTTGTGTTCCTTGATTTATTTGTATTGATGCGAATTTACGTGCGATGGGGATACGTTATGGGTAGTTAGGCGAACTTGAAATGACATGAAAAACATGACTTGAAATGTGACATGAAACTTGATTATGCTTGAAAACTTGAATGTGGTCATGACATGTAGAAAACCATAAAGTGGCCAACTCGAGGTTGGGTTGAGTTTGTAGCGTAAATCTGCCCGGAACCGCCCGGCAAATCCAGTGGCTACAAACAATAGGACCCAATGTGAGAAGTTGGTCATATCGCGCTTGAAACCCGAGGTTAGACTAGGTTGTGGTGTAAAGCCGCCCGGACCCGCCCGGCACATCCAGTAACCACAACAAAGTCTAATGTGAGAGGATGGGCGCATTAAATTAGTTAATGCCACATGTTAGGGTTAAGTCATGAACCACTTGGATACACTTAACCAACTTGATACATGATTGGATAGGGTTAACCACACTTAACCCGTTAGAAACCCTAGTTACGTGGTCCTTTTCAGCAGTAACCCTCTTGGATGTATCATGATACCCTAGGGACTAGGCTAGGGTGGGGCACGATTACTGGGCTGATTGTAAGCGACCAGAAAGACGGCTGAGTAGGTGCGCCAGTGTAGGTTCAGGCGGGCTATGGTCGTGCACATGGCCCGGAGTTGAAAAAAACAGACATGGGCACCAGTAGGTTTATACTGTGCGTGCTTGATTTGTGCCAGTGGTTGGCACCCTAGGGCTTGATACACCCTAGGGTGGACCTAGCATAGTTGACTACATTCCGTGATTGGGCCGTATGACACCGACACTCGACGAGTTAGGCTTATAGGGAGCCGATCGACTAGACCGTACAGTTGGACCTTGACTTGGGTCATCTCATGATATTGGGCCAAGGGATCATTTCTTGTTTATACTTGACATGGGTTGGAATACTAGTACTATTGGTGCAAAACTAAACCTTGTATATGCGATGCCACACTTGATCTACCTTGTTATCTATTTATCATGCCAGTTAGTTACCATCTTTATGTTTCATCTCAGTTTCTCATGTTTAGTTAACTTCATTAGTTTTTATACTTATAGTAGGTAGGACTTACCAGTCTTTATGACTGACCCTTTTTCTTTCGCCTCTTTTCTTCCATTCCCCCCCAGGTTCTCAGGGAGGGAACACTAGTGCTTAGCTTGGACATTTGGCTTGCTTTCTTGACAGCTCATGTACGGTTTGGAGTTGAGCTTGCTATGGCTTCACCACATCTATTTGGGGATAGTTTACTTTATGTTATTTTCAGTTTATGTTTTCTAGACTTGTGGTAGTTGGAAAATGATGACTAAGTATTTTGATGTAAGTTGACTTTGGTTTTGAAATGGTTAACTATGGTTTTTAAATTTCTACCGCTGCTTTACTGATTTATTTATCTATGTTCTGTCTTGTGATATCTCTGTGCATGTTTACCTAGACAACACCCCTCCAAAGCTAGTGCATTCTCTTGCGAGTGACCCTGGCGGAGGTGGGGTGTTACACATAATAGAAAGGATTGGCCAAATGGCCTATAGAATAAAGCTACCAGAGAGATTGTCCGGTGTTCATGATGTTTTCCACGTTTCTCATTTGCTGAAGTGTTTGCATGATACCGCAGAAGTAGTTGAGCCAAGTATATCGGAGGAAGTAGAGGTGGAATGGGAGGCAATAGTTAGGCCAGTTCTTACCCGTATTCTTGGATCAGAACTTTAGAAGCTATATAACCGAGAAGTCAAGTTAATGAAGGTTCAGTGGGGAGATAACCCAGAGAATGCAACTTGGGAAACTGAGGACAAGATTCCTGCTTCGTACCCTTTTCTTTTTTAGGGTATGTTCTTAAATTGCTTTCCAAAGCTTTTATTCATACTTGTTTCTATCATATGAATATGTCCTATCGATCAAATCTTCGACCTTTAGGTAGGAATCCTATGGATATAAACATGTGTTTGAAACATGTTATGTTTGATGGATGCAAGTGTTTGCTAGTGGTTGCTCGTGGATGCATATACACACACATTAAGCACTAGATCGGCTCAACCACTCTCATATTGCATATGGATGTGTGTGCATTTTTCTTCTTTTAATGAATGGAAATGGATGTAACATCATATGGATGTTGCATTTAGACGAATGATTGTGCACACATATAGAACTTACAAGTTATAATAGGATTATTTGCATACATATTGGATTCATGGCACTAACACACATTGCATTAAGGAGGTCAACTGAATCAGTAGACTGCTTGATCTTCACATTAGTATTGGGACATATACACACACCTTTGCATATGTTCATAAAAGCATTAGAAATCTTTTAAGGACAATGGATGCCCGTGATTGGTGGATGAGTATATGGATGTGGATGGTAGGATATACATTTTTCTTAAATTAGAGATTTCGGGGACGAAATCCTTTGAGTAGGGAAGAACGTAACACCCCGTAATTTTAACAACACTAAAAGATGATAAATTAAAGAATAATTAATTTAATATTTAGATTAAGGGAACGGACTGCGCCATTGTGTTCGTCTTGGAATTCTGGTCAAAATAGACAGCTGGGTTGCGTAAAACAGACACCGTATGAAGAAGTTATTAAGGTTTGAAGTTTGTATACGCATAAGGAGAATATATAAATATATATTTATATATAATCAACCCAGAAAATTCAAAATATTTCAAAATCACAAGATTTGGGGAGTGAGAAAAATCCCGCCCAGGGGTGTCGACCCCATAAGGGAGTTCGACCCCCGGGTCGACTCCCCTACAACAGATCTGGGCAGAATGCATTTTTATGAACTTGGGCTAATTTTTGTGCAAAGTTCATGAACCGTAGGCTATAAATAAGACACCGTTTCTCTTGTTTCTCCACACCTGAAACAGTGGAGAACTAGATGTTGCCTCTGCCCAGATTGAATCAAGTCTTTTCTTCTTCAACAATTAACTAGAGTTATTCAACTTTGGAGATCTATGATTCAACATCAACAATTCTTTTCTCTATTTTTCTAGATCCAAACACTGTGAGTCTATGTTAATTTTAGATCTAAATAATTAAAAGTTAATCTTGGCATGACATCTAAACCTATGACTATATGAATCATATCAGATCTGCTATAACCCGTTTATCTAAGTTATTCTGACATGACTATGATCCAAATCTAAACCTATAGCTATTTATCAAGTCAGATCTGTCATTGTTTGTAGATCTAATTCACTGTTTAGACCACATCATGCATGTTCCTATTATGTTTGTTGCTAAATCAGATATGTTTTTAGTTTGTTATCTAATTCATTGGTTAGACCTTATCATGTCTGTTATGATGTCCCTATTATGTTAGAATCAGTTCTATTGTCACATGTTCATCAGATCTGTTCCCATATACCTATCTTGTCATTATACCACTATATGTTTATGCTTATTTCTTCCATTATATGTCAAACTTGTTAGTGTGATAATTTATGTACTCTTCCCTTCACCTCTTTCCCTTTTATTTTTATAGCCAGGCTAACTTCGAGCCTAGGCATGCCGCTAAAATTTGCGAACGCGTTAAATTGGGAACGAGGGGGAAAATGGTAAAATTAGGGCATAACATGTAATTGGAAATTTGGAGCATAACTTGAATGAAATATATGAACATGATTTTAGGGCATAAATCAACTTGTGGTTAAAGACCTTAATTTGGGGTATATGATTCATTATGAACATAACTTTGGAAAGGGGCATGAAAACCTATAACAACATAGGAATAATTGGTTAATAATTGAAATGCCTAGAGTTACAGTAATTAGAAACTGTAACCGTGCTGAGACACGAGGTTAAATTACACTTGTGGTAGAAGTCTGCCCGGAACCGACCGGCATATCCAGCGACCACAGGTGGTGAATCTAACGTGAGGGGTCTAAGTGCATGAATACGAGACATGCTAAGACATGAAGTTAAGTTCGACTTATGGAAGAAGTCTGCCCAGAACTGACCGACATATCCAGCATCCACAAGTGGTAGGCTTAATATGGGAGGTTTAGCACATTATAACCATAAATGAATATGGTAATAAATTGGAATACTCAACCTAGTTGAATCCATAAGGATTGTATGAATATATAACTTGAATAGAAGTTAAGTAAACTTGTTTGAAACAGTGGGTGGGTTAAGTAAATCTGGGGTGGGTAATATATATATATATATTTATATTTATATATATATATAGGCCCACAAAACTTAACATATGGGGTTATGCAATCTATTACTCTATTATGGCATAGCCTGTGGAAATCCTAGTGAGGAAGAAAGCATAGAGGGAAGCTTGTATCATCTTGTGTGTGGGACCCATTTCAGTCAATAACCCATATATAGGTATCAAATGAGTACTCCGAACTAGGTCGGAGTCGGGGCACGCTTACTGGACTGATTGTAAGAGATCCAAACGTGGGGGACGGTGTAGGCGGCGTAGACCAACGGAGTCATGTGCGTGCATGGGTCTGGTAGAGGAGGATAAGACGTCGTGACACTTGTAGATATTGTTGTGCACATCCTGAAAATGAAGGGTTTCCCCTTTAGGGAGTGATACACCCTACTGTGGGGCCAGCGCAGGGTATCTACAGAGAAGAGAGCCAATCAATTATGGTAGTAATTAGGATACATCTAGACTCCGGTATGTTTGGGAGCCCGTCAATACCCTTAGGGGTAACTCCTGTATGTTGGGATGTTTGTTGATTGTATGGTGTGAAAACCTTTCACTGGAAGTAAACCTAAGTCTACCATCTTATACTTGTAAGGGAACATCTTGTTAATAAGACACTAGTATTGGTGCAGAGAAATCATAAGAGAAGTGCTATTTATTCTATCCAGTTGTCCTGTTTACCTTTTTATACTTGCCTTATATGTTGTTATCTCTCTTATCCACTTTATATGCCTGTCATGATACTTTTACCTATTTTTATGCTAAAAGTAATTGGACTCGCCAGACTTTATGTCTGACCCATTTTGTTTTCTCTTCTTTCTCTTCCGTCCCCTCCCCCCCCAAGGTTCTCAGAGTGGGAATAGTCAAGCTTGACCAAGATTTTGCTTTCTTTCTACTTGGAGCTGCTTAGATGTATTGCTCAAGCTCTTATCTTTTCTACTATGGCTATGCTTTTATTTGGGGAATTATGCTTCTTTATTTACTGTACTCTGATGTTCTAAGTACAAAACATAAATTTTAAGATGATGTACTGGGTTTATGTATTTTTAGACTTATGATGTTTTGAACCACGATGTTATGCTTTATGATTAGTAAAGTTTTTTTTATTTCGCTGCTATTTTATATCTGTATTTTAATGTTTTTGTTCTACTTACCTATAATGTTTCACGAAACTTAATGCGTTCTCTTAATGAATTACATTAACGGACATGGGGTGTCACAACGACATGCTGGTTAAGTCGAATAGAGAAGATGATCACCATAAAAATCTAGTTGTGATGTTCGATATCTTGAGAAAGTACAACATGAAGTTGGATCCTCTAAAGTGTTCATTTGGAGTCGCATCTAGGAAATTCCTTGGGTTCAAGGTCAATCCTGGGGGCATCGATGCCAATCCAACTCATATTTTAGCATTAAGAGAGATGCGGGCTCCTAGGATGAAGAAAGAGCTCCAAAGTTTGAATGGGAAAGTTGTTGCATTAAGTCGCTTCATTTCAAAGGCGACATATATGTGTATTTCACTTTTTGATGCATGGAGAAAAGGAAGAAGGACTTCTAATGGACTTCAAAATGTCAAATAACCTTCAAGGAGTAAGTCAAGCATATGGAAACACTCCCGATGTTGTCAAAACCTAAAGATGGAGAATATTTGTTTCTATATTTTGCAATTTCATCCCATGCCTTAAGTGTAGCTTTGGTTCGAGAGGATTCGAAGATTCGGTGGCTGGTACACTACATCAGCAAAAGGTTTATCTGGGCAGATTTGAACTATCCAAAGTAAGAGAAACTTTCATATTGTCTGCTCATCACCTTAAAGAAGCTTAGGCCGTATTTTCAAGCCCATTCTATCAAAGTGCTAACGGATCAGCCGCTAAAGCATGTCTTATTTCGTCCAGAAACTTCACGAAGGTTATTGAAGTGGAATATTGAGCTCAGTCAGTATGATATCACTTACCATCCACGAAAAGTCATCAACGGACAAGCTATAGTAGATTTCATTGTTGAGTTTATAGATAGAGGAGATGAGAAGGAAGATCCTGTCGAGGTGAGAACCCGATGGAAGTTGTTCGTTGATGAAGCTATGAATGAGTATTGCACGCGGGTAGGAGAAGTTCTAGAGACTCCTGAAGGATGCTCAGTATGCTATGCTTTGAGATTGGATTTTCCGTCGATGAACAATGAAGCAGAGTATGAAGTGTTGACCGTTGGGTTGAAGATAGCAAAGGAGTTGCACTTGAAAGCCTTGTAGATTTTCAATGACTCGCAGTTAGTGGTATGTCAAGTTCGAAGGGGGTTTCAAGAAAAGGAGGGAAAATTTGCTTGCCTACCTATCAAAAATTTGGGAACTGGTTAAAAACTTGGACTACTACACCATAGCACATATTCCTCGAGAAGAGAATATGAAGCCGGTTGCAAAATATTCTAGCATGCGAGATGCTCAGCTATTGGGACTGGTGCCAGTTGAAGTTCTCTCAAATCCCAGCACTGAAGATAATGATATAGATTGGATCATGGAAACCACCGAAGAGACGGATTCATGGATGACTCCAATTAAAGAATATCTCCTTAACGGTGTGCTCCCAACTAATTAGAAGCGAAAGAAGCTACTCTGAGAGGCTCCTATGTTTCTTGTTCCGGATGGTCGGTTTTACAGAAGAGGTTTCTCTATGCCTTAACTTCAGTGTGTTACAAAAGAGGAGTCTAAAGAGATCTTGGCAGATTGCATGATGGAGAGTGTGGAGGACATGCAGGTGCTCAGACATTGGCCTAGAAAAATTTTCGATATGGTTATTTCAGTCCTGATGTGAATCGAGACATTGCATCTTATACCAGGAAGTGTGACAGATGCCAAAGGTTCGCAAAGATCCCAAGGGCACCATCCACAGAGCTAGCTCAAATGGTCAGTCCATGGCCATTCGCTATTAGGGGTATTGATCAAATTGGAGCATTACCATCCGCGAAGTCTAGTTTTTGATATGCCATTATAGTCGTCGATTATTTCACTAAGTGGACTGAAGCAAAGCCAACTGCCACTATCACCTAAAAGACAATAATCAATTTCGTGCTGAAGAACATCATCTGTAGGTTTGGTGTGCCACAGAAATGGACAATGGGACTCAATTTGAAAGTGAAGAATTCAAAGGTTTCTTGCCAAATATAAGATCCGGAAAAGCTTCGCAGCAGTGACTCATCCACAGGAAAACGGGCAAGTGGAATTAAAGAACAAGATTATCAAGTCAACCATCAAGAAGCGCCTAGAAAAAGAAAAAGGTGGTTGGGTAGATGAGCTTCCGCTTGCACTATGGGCATATAGGATGACTCATAAATCTGCGACTGGGCACACTCCATTTTCCCAAGCATTTGACTCAGAGGCGACGATTCCAGTAGAGTTGGAGGTTCCTACTCACCGCCGAAACCATTTCAACTAAGCAGAGAATGAAAGCTACAACTTGAGGCTCTCGATCAGCTGGAGTAAAGAAGAGAAGAGGTAGAGCTCAGAATTGCAGCACATCAAAGAAGAATTGCCAGGCACTTCAACAGTAAAGTTAAGCGAAGAACTTTCGAAGTTGGTGAACTTGTGCTTAAGAAAGTGATGATAGGGACTGGAGTTTTTGGACCAAATAGGGAAGGACAATCGTGTTCAAATTGACAGCTATTGATTGGCATCCCAATACCAAGGGCGTGTAAAACTGTTTGTAAATATTGTGCAAATGTTGTATTTGAACATCGTCTATATGAATAAAAGCATGCCTGCTTATTTCGATCATAAATTTGCAATTTTTTCTCAAAATAATTCAGAAGTTACTTAAAATCGATTTAATATTGCAGGATACTTAAAGATCACTTGTTTCCTCAAAGTTCGGCAAGACCTGGCGACCCCAACTATGCATCCCAACGATGACAACTGAAGTGTTGAGTGCTACAAACAACAATTTGCACAAATGCACGAATGTAAAGCATCACCTTGAAGAGCAAAAGGAAGAGTCACTAGAAGTCAAGCGGTAGAGAGCGAGGCATGACAAGCAAGGGCCAAAAATTATGAGTTTCACCAAAAGGGCACCTCCCCAAAGTCGGAAATCCAGGGCCTCAGTTCACTAACCACGATAGCTTGCTAAGTCAAGCATCCAGTAAAAGGATCGGCGTCTGCCCCGTGGAATGACGCAACATCCAAATACCTCAGCCGAGGCAACCAATTAATTCAGTTAGCACCTAATTTATTCAAATTGCGATGAATATTGGGCATAAACCAAAGACCTCTGCGAGGGAACCCAATTAGTTCGATTAGTACATGATTTATTCAAAGAGCAACGAATGTTGGGCATAAACCAAAGACCTCTACTGGGGCACCTAATTAATTTGCTGGCACAAAATTTATTCAGATTGCGATGAATATTGGGAATAAACCAAAGACCTCTACGGTGGTACCCAATTAATTTGGTTAGCACCTGATTTACTCGGATTGCGACGAATCTTGGGCATAAATAAAAGACCTCTATGGGGACACCCAATTAATTCGCTAGCACCTGATTTATTTAAACTGCGATGAATGTTGGGCGTAAACCAAAGACCTCTACGGGGGCGCCCAATAAGATTGTTAGTGCTAGATTTATTTGGCCCGATTACGAAAAATGTTGGGGTTAAATACAAGACCTCCAAAGCGGGGGCACAAGCACTAAAGACTTCTTCAAAAAGAAGCACGAGATCAATCAATAAAGATGGGTTTCCTAATGAATTGGCAAGCTCTGAAGCTTTAAATACGGTGGCAAAAACAAAGAGACTTCGTCGAAAGACCACAAGCTTCTAGTGCCTTAAGTCAAATAAAAGGAACTCATCAAAGCTGATCGCATCCAGCTTCAGCAATTCATGATGACCTTTGGTATAGGGGCAACACCACCACATTGAGATCGACCAATGCTCACAAAACATACCACAAGCTCATCATGACATCGCATCAAGTAAAATACTTGTATTATGCAAAGAAATAAATGCATGTAAAGTACGACAAAGCTAAAAGGAATAGCTAAAGTACGACAAGCAAAAGACAATTTTATTTCACTAGTCATGTCTTAACAAAGTTTATTAGTGAGCGTCGGCATTAGCCTAACATCCAATCGAAGTAAAATGCAGAAAAGAAAGCTACATAAAGCAAAGTAAACAGCCAAAAGCCTTAATCCTTCTTCTTCCTGCCTTTGGAAGAGTTGCCAGACCTTAATGTGATTTTGCTAACTATGGGCGGCGGAGGAGGTGTAATGGCTGGCTAGTTTTCATCTTTGGTCTCTTTACCATCCTATGGGCTCTCAAAAGAGGAAGGCTCAAGTGCCTTCTTACAAGCACAACGTTTCCCTTTGCGTTTCTTTTTCCCTGAGCGACCCTTAACATCCTACTCCGAGCTCTCGTATACATTCTTAATGTCTTCTGTTTCTTCTAGAGTGTAATTTTGGTCATCTAAATCAGCAAGGGCAGTGATTTTCTCTAATTGTGACCCAGGTTGAGAAGCCAAAGCAGGAGTAGAGGCAATATCTAAAGAGGGATCACCTAGAGTAGGGGTAGTAATTAGAGCAGTAGCAATTTCCACCAGGGTAAAAGTGGTGCAAATAGCTCCAGTCATTTCAGTTATAGCGGGAGAAGGCTTTGTGTAACCAAGCCTAATGCAAAGGAATGATAAGGAAGGAGTTCATTATACCCATAAGGAGTGCAAAAGAAGTCCAAGTCCGACAAGACTTAATCAATGTTGGTTTTACCTAAGGCATGTGTGCTTCTGAGCTCTATTTCATAGTCATCTAGCTTTTCATCATCATCTTCTGGATGCTTCTTAGCAGCTTCCTTCTTTTCTTCATGATCTGAAAAGGGATCAATTGAAGGCATAAAAAGGGCCTAGGTATCATAAAAATTGTTATCAGTAGAAGTAGTGTGAGTGGTGGTGGCAGTTGTGTTCGGGGCATGCTCCCTAGAAGACCCAGCTCTAACTAATCATCCAGAAAGGACTTCGAGAGTTCCTCTCCTGTATAGTCACTATCTTCAAGTTGCGCAAGCACTTCTCTCAAACTTCAGCTAAAGTGATGGAAATTTCTCTCCTAAGAAATATAAGCTGCCACGTACCATGACATTGAGAGTATAGATTCTGAACATAGTAGAATTGAAGTCATCTTCAGCCTCGGTATGTGCTTGTTCAGCAGCTGCCATGCCTAAAAGAGGCTGATGTCTCTATCTCTCTTTCGCTCAAGTGCTTCTGCTTTGGCTTTCAACAGAGAAATTTCTAACTCCTGCGAAGTGTTCTTTTCATGCAGACTCACATTATCCTACCGATAAATCTTAACGGTTTGCTGCTCTATGGCTAGTTTATCTTCAGTGGTTTTTTGACCAGAATGGGCATCTTTGACTAGAGTAGATAGTAAAGTTTCCCTTTATTTATCGACAACAAGCTTGCCTTTAAGCCTTTGGTTCAGGCTTCCAATTCTTGATTATACTGGGAAAGAAATTTAATGCTATTATCACGTGCTTGGAGGGTTCTGTTCAATTCGGCCTTATCATTTTCCATCGTAAGCATAACCTGGAAGTTAAGCCTGTTGACTCATTGAAGTTTGTCAGCCAGTTTCTGCCATTAGGACAACTTCTCAATATGAACGTTAACTGTATCCGGGTTCTTCTCTGTATGACCCTTCACTGTATCCAGGTGCTTAACCATGTTTTCCTTGTTCGTTGGATTGATGTCCATATTAAAGCGAACTCCTTTCAAGAACCAATTAGAAAACTGCTCAGTTAGTATGCTGGGTGCTGGATCAGGTGTGTAGTGCGACCTTTGGATGATTTGTTGTATATCAGGAGGAAAGGGTGTGTCAGATGGAGATGCAAGAGGCATAAGGTTGGTAGAAGTTTGAACGACGGGAGCAAGACCCTTATCTGTTTTGAAATGCTTTTGTGAATCATCTCTGCCATTATCCTTACCCCTATCATCCCTATCTCTCCTCCTCTTCCGACTATCCTCCACTTGTCGTTTGTCCCATTTGTGGCGATCATCATTAGAGCTCCGGCTTCGGTCCTCTTTCTCTTGCCAATCCCGGACTTCTTGAGCTTTTCTCACTCTTTTCTGCTCTTCGTCTCTCTGTAATGAGGTTATACATAATGTCGTGGGTTATAAGAGCTTGATTAGTGCTTGGACTCATTTATATATGAGCGACTCATGGTTGGACCTATATAGAAAAATGCAAGAGTTCAGTATTTAAAGCAGGAAGCACCTGGGCAGGATATAAAGCACATGCAAGATATCAAAAACTTTAAGTGTGTATGGTGTGTGATCTAACGCGCATCTAACAACGAATCGCTCTTCGTTTTTGGAGTTAAAGTAGCCACGACCTCGGGGATAGGTTTCTTGGACAGAGGAGTTAAAGCCAATTCAGAAGCCACCTTTGTCACCAAGGTAGTAAGTTTAGAAGTTACAATTATCGCTTGTGGTAAGCTCGCTTGAAGTAACATGAAGGTCGCTTAAACCCTCATTAATATCCATAAAGTCTTCCTGATAAGGGCTAGGAATTGTGGGGTTGGTGCTAGTTTTCTCAACATTCGAATCAACTTTGTCCACGATCTCTTCCTCCTCCAGATGTTCCTCAGTCGTCGTAGGACTTTTACCTTCACGATGAATAATTTCTTCTTCGATAGAAGGTAACTGCGGCTGGACAAATGATTCATGGTTCAGCTCCGCCAGTCCGGTCCGAGCACTTCTTCGATAAGGACTCATCAGTAAAATTCTTCGTTGTAATATCCACCCCAGAAGCTAGGGCACCAGATGCTTCAGGCATAGAGAGAGGAGTGGAAGAAGCTTCTTTGGAAGGAAAGGATCTGGAGGGATCAAGCAATTTGAATTCACGATGAAATTGTTTGGTGATTAAGACCTTTTTGGTCCTCTCTTCATCACTAACAGCTTTTAGAGACTCGAGAGTATTCTTATAAGCAACAGAGACTTTAGAATCGTTGACAAGAAATGGAATTCCTGCAAAATGGAAAGAAATATTTAATGGTCTAGACTTAGAAGAAATCAGATGAGAAGAGCTCTGAGCAAATATGTTCACCTCCTTCCATCCAAATTCCTTGAAAACTCTTCGAGCATCGAACAAAAAAGAACTGATTCAGAAATCCTAAAGTGTTATCTGGTAAATCGAGTATAAGCTTGCGATTTCGAGCGCTTTCAACAAAGAAGATAAAAGGGTGATCTTTCTTCCTTTAGAACGAGCATAAATAACATATATCCTAGAAAGTAGGCATACAATGCCTTGACCTCATGAAAAACACAAGAACCCTATCAGAATGGCAAAGCCATTAGGGTGTAGCTGAAATGGGGAAATAGCTAAATGTCAAACGATCATCTGGAGAAATGGATTGAAAGGAGGAACGACTCCACTCAACAACATATGACGGTTAACTGCTACAAAGCCAAAAGGAGGTCAATAGTCACATCTTTCCCCGGTAATATCGCGTCAGCCTCGGGTATGCCAAATTGAGTACATAGCAGCTTAAAAACATGCGGAATGATTGTTGTAGAGCATCTCTCCGATGGCGGACTGCTGAGGAGATGGGGACGAAGGACATGCCGATTTGACACTGACCCAGGAGCGGCAGTTATTGTAGCCTCAGAAGCAGAAGTAAAAATTTCAGCTTGAACAGAAGCAGTCGCACCTTCAGATTCATGACGTATCTTCTGTTGGGTATCCATTCTACACAAACAGTCTCATTTTTAAATAAATTACAAGTATGCATTTCCTAAGCGTGAAGTGATGTGAAAAATTATACAAGTCATTAAAAAGTGAAGCTTGAAATCCACAATCAACATGTGTCGATTGGTCTATCTCAAGCATCGTTGCGAATTCAAACTAATGTGTTGTATCTATACAAGAAAATTTTGACAAGTTATAAATTGTTAAATGAAATGGTCTTGTGTAGGCACTTCACTTAGTTTAAGTCTGGAAATTCGTTGGAGTTTATTTTTAATGATTAACTAATATATCGTTGATGTAGGGAGTTGATGGCAAATAATATGCCCAAAAACGTGTGAGTATTCTTCTTGATTACATGACGGGTGGCATAGAAGATGTGCATTAAGTTTTCAGGTTTCAACTTCGGTCGTTTAAGCACTTGGGTCATCTAAAGGTTTGGGTCGTTTAAAAAGCCGGGTCGTGTTTTCATTGGGATCACCTGTGTGCTATGGACCTGAAAGATGCGTTCCAATGGCTAGAGACATGGGTCGTTCGCCGACCCGAATGGATAGTTCGTTCACAATCCTTCGTTGGCAAAGCAAATTCATGTTTCGCAAGCGACTCAAGCTCTACGTCATAAAAATTGATTCATTCTCCACGTCACGAAGGCTAAATCAACCTATCAAATACACAAAATTGTTACACTAATCCAAGACACAACACATCTAAAATGTGTGATCGCCAAAGAAAGGAGATTTGATTTTTTTTCACCATCAATTCTAATTCAAGGAAAAGAAAAGTGCAAATAGTTGACAAATAGAGTAACAGGAAAATTCATGCATCATCTTGAAGTTTAAATGTAACAAATCAATTTGGAAATTCAGAAGCATCAACGCGAAGGATTATCAACATCAGGTGTCTTCATTAAAATCAATTCAATACATGGATTTATCAGCATACACAAACAATCAAAAGTGGGAGAAAACTGTACGTTATTTCAGACCCAAAGCATCATTATTCACTAAGCATATGGTTTGTAAATAAGTTACAACCGAGAATTGCTATCAAAGATTCAGAATTGCCAAATCAAATTGATGCCGAAAGTTCTAATTTCAAATACAAATCGTCGAATTGACCAATCACAAGCCTAAAATTGTTGCCTAAAAACTGAATCAAAGCACGTCTCATCAAACTCAATGCAAACCCCATGTCACAGTAATTAGCTTGAAATTGCAATTCAGCTAAAGGATCAACTTACCGAATACAAGTCAAGGAAAAAATCACTCAGATCCACAACAATTGACCTAAACCCTACAGTCAGATTGACATAAAAAACTTAGAAAAAATAGCCACCTACGGTTAAAAAGGTTGCTCAGACTTTGACAAAAGGGAGTTGTAGGGACACAACGATCTCGAAGTGACCTAGATTTGATTGGATTGTCTATGATTTGGGTTGAAGTAGTTGCAATCGAGGTGGCAATGAGTTTCAGGCGAGGCACAAAGCTCTGATGAATGTTGACGGAGTAGATTTCATTGGTGACGAGGTCGATTGAAGGTGAAAAGGCAAGATCGGATTGGGTTGCTGTGAATCTCTCAAATACCATCCATCATTAAAATGTTTTTCTCAACAAATAAGATAAAGTGAAGACAAGACATAAGGATACGAAATGCCATAAAAGGCAGCTTTTAATAGGCTTAGTCGACCCATTAAATGAAGCCTGCACGACCCATAAGAAAAGGTTTGCTCGCGATCCGAGAATGGAGCTAATTTTTAAATCCAACCGAAATAATCGAAAATGATCAACGAATTGTGTACCAAAGCCATATTTTTAATATCATTCGGTTCGAAGATTAGCTTATCATCAATAACATAAGCTCTGTGGGGTAAATATTAATCCCTCTAAAATCATGATTCTGATGATGGATCCTTTGAATAATAACATGAGTTGTTGACAGTAAGTCAGGGCGCAAGCTCATGGGTCATCGATAATCATGTCATTCACCTGTGGGTCGATAAGTAAAGGAATGTTACATGCACATATGGGTCTTTCACGATTAGGCTGCACAGAGTCAGGTTGGTGCAAAACACATGAAGTCGGGTCAGAGAGAAACAGCTCGTTGGCACTTGTGGAAGATGTTTGTAAGCGGGTCTGTAAAAACCTGCGTATTTTACGAAAATATATTTAAATATTTTGTTTAAATATAATATCGTTAATTTAATGTTAGCCCCTATCCCAAGGAATGACCACTACATAGCCTCTCCACTTACCTTCCTCCTTCACTTAACTTTTCATTCATTTTCTAAGTAAAATTCCTAAACCTAAAAGAAGAGGAAATTAATATTCCTAAGCCCCAATCATAGGAAATCTTCTATTAATTTTGCTAATTCAAGGAGAAATCTAGTTAATATCATCTCCATCTTCCTCTATTTGCTTCCTCTTCCATTATTGGGGATTTTTCCAAACCTAACTATTGGGTTTATCCTCTATTTTGTGTATAAGTTGAAGAATTGTGTGATGTACGCGATGAGAAGTTGTTTTGGCTAGGTTTGGATTCATCTCATTACATTTAACAATTAAACGTGAGTTTATATGAACTCACATCTATGCCTCAAGCATTTATGCTTGTAAAGTGTGTCATTGGCACTTATGTGTTGTGTGCATTTAGCTATGTTGATTGGTTTTTGTTTTAACATTCTCCAATTTATGAGTTTGGATTTCAATTCGATGATTTTATGTTTGAATCGTTGTAATGTATTGAGTTGGTGTTATAGGTTGTTTTGGCAAGCCATAGAGGCTCCATTTTCACTTAGAATACATCATATACCATCACCATTGATCTGAGCTCGTCCGAGAGCCGTTTGCATCTCATTCCTTAAGCAAAATAGTGTAACGCCCCACCTGCATACTCGCGTTAGCCAAGGTCATTGCAAGTAACGATGTCAAGTAATCCAAAGAATAAGGCTATTTAGGTGCCACCAACTGTATATTAGCTTTAAACGAGTACTAAATATGTCGGATAATATGGTCTTACTTTTCAAATCTCATGTGGAAATCCGACTCATTTAACTCAGGTTCAACTCTACTACTTAATGGCTATATGTAATTCAGAAATAATATAAAATACATAACAGAATAATCAAAGTCAGTCACAGAATTTCATATCACGAAGGCGGAATAGATATGAATAATATCACCATAGTGTATACATAGAGGTAGCGCGTTACACTTGGTATCAGAGCTAAGGTCATGTAGTGAGAAAAATGGCAAGGGCCGACAACTGATTTGCAGGAGAAAGCAACGAGAGGGAAAACACATAAAACTAGCAACGATAGTGGAGATGATTGAAACCGAAGAAGAAAAAGACATTTAGAGTCTCCAACTTCAACTCTCTCCTACCCCGATTAAAGAAAGGGTCCGTTTGTCACAGGTCCCTATTAAGTTTCAAAATTAGGCTCACATCCGGTCCAACTTTTCATGTAAATTAGGTCCCTATTTTTCAAAAACATATAAAAAAATATTAAAAAAATATAAAAAAATCACAAAAATTCATTATTAAATAAAACACGTTCACACCAAAAAATTCAGGTGAAAAAACAATCAAAAACCACATCAAAAACCAAAATAACACAAAATCAGCGAAACAGCAGGTTTTAGCATGAAAAGATGCACCTATTCTTAAATAGTTGCACACATTCGTGCTTATATTTCAGTACTGCGACAAAACTGCAGTATAAATGCATACATTTATGCAGCTAAACAGCATTATATGCATCCTTTTATGCATATATTCAAATTGGACATGTTTTTTCAAGCATTCGCCGTTTTCAGACATTGTTGCACACATTTATGCTCCTGTACAGAATATATGCATGCATTCATGCGCAAATTCAGAAGCCATCGCCCTTTTTAAGTTTGTTGCACACATGCAAGCATATATACAGAATAGTAGCACTCATATATGCTACTTTTCAACATAAATAGTTGCATACATGAATCTCAGTTCAACTTTGTATGCATACATGTATGCAGTTATTTAATAATAGTTGCATACATGTATGCGTATATTGGTCCAGATTTTCCGCATAAATACACTACATGAATATATGCATACATGTATGCTACTATTGGCAATAGTTGCACAGAAGTATGCTACTTTTTTTTTTCAACTTGCGTGGACTCCTGGAAATATTTCCTATTTTTTGGAGATTTTTTTTTTTTTTTTAGTGTGTGGCGCATTTTTTTTTGGTCAGAATAGGAGAAAGGCGAAAGGGAGAAGCAGGAGGCGAAGGCGGAGCAAAAAAGGAAAGCGGCATCTCAATTCTAGGGACCGGAAACGCATACAAAGTTTGACTGGATGTGGCGTATATTTTGAAACTTTTTAGGGATGTGAGCCTAATTTTCACTTAAAGAAATCCCGATGTCCAGGCAAAACAACTGAGATCAACATCGTCCAAATCACGGACGCCACCTCTGACATACCTTTGACCAACCTCTGACTGCTCCCAACCCTTCGCCTTGCCTTGAACCATCGCAATACATAGATCTACCCAACCCTTCCAGAAATTCATACAAAAACTTCACCACATATTCACCCATCACCACATGAAGCTCGCATCATCCCACCCAAGACCGACTTCAACATGGCGACAGTACCACCACCATGAAATGTACGAACGCTTTCGACAATACGTACTCCTAAAGTCCACAAATCGGTTTCACTCTCTACCCTTCAAGAATTCAAGCTTCGTTAACTACTCCACCCATATCGGTTCCAAAGCCGTGCCCTAAGATCACTACGTGAAACCGCTCCATAGATGAATCGTGCTAGGTTGAAAACCCCCATTCAAGGATTCAAATGGAACTAATATCAAATTTTTATATTGAGAATTTGATTTTAAATTAATTAATGAAGTGGAGATCCTCTTTTGTGATTACCGGGGAGAATCAAAAAGAGGAGACATAAGAGAATTGGGGATTTCAGAAGAACGGGGATGATTATTTATATTTTTCTCTGTAGATAGTGGCATGCGATGTATATATAAAGACGAAGGGGTATGGATAAGAACAGAGTCATTTCTATAGGCTGCGATTTTTTCTCTATAGACATGTGTGATTTCCAGACGTATGGCTGCGTGATTTGAAAATGGAGACAACGTATGGTGTATTAATTTGATTAGAAGTAGGATGCATTTTAAAATAAGAAAAGGTGGTGGCTTCGTTTTGACGGGACGAGGTTGTACGGCCATTTGCTTTGTTTAAATGAAAAATATACGAACGGTTTTGTGTTATATATATATATATCCTCTTCATATGTCGCGTAGCTGAGTTTTTGACTTACAGAGCCTCATCGTATCTTGGACAAAGATTTGGCACTGACCAAGATTTTTTTCTTTAAGATATGATAAAAACTCTGACATGGGCTTTAATTTTTATACCATGACCTTCTGAAAGTAACGATTATGATTATTTTATAAAACACTTTATGGTTTCAGATTTAAATAAAAACATCGCGACCGACTGATTTCTAACTTTAATCGTTTTTTTTAAGGTTTAAATAAACCGATAAAATATAAATAAACTCAAAACAAACTAAATAAATTATTATTATTGTATATATCCGAACAGAACATCATATAGATCCAAAATAAACAAGATTTATAACTCGTTATTTCAAATTAAAACGACATTAGGATTATTTAAAATCGATTTATTTATAAAATAAATCGTTACAATTTATATACGATTCTATAGCGACTATTTGAAATTTTGGTTTGGACGTAACCCATAATTTATAAGATCAAATCTCGATTTTTCAGTTTCATTGGAAAAATACAATTCAACAGAGCCGAACGTTTCTTGTTTCGAAAAAAACCCGACTTGTATTGGATCCTGTATACCCAATTGAAGTTCAAAATGTAAATTACGAACTACCATGACATTTCAAGCTCGTTTTTAATTATATTATAATTTATATGTTAAAATGCCATTTTTAATAAATAATTCCTTATAGAAATCACTTTATATTTCCAATACAACATTTAAAATATTTAAATGTTCAAAATTAAACGGCAAAAAATCTGGGTCGTTGCATGCCTTCTGCTCGGCCATTAATGACTGAACGGCTGTTAAACCCCAATTTTTTTATATTTTTGTGTTCAAAACATGTCCGGAAGGCCTATGATGTTATATACATGCAAGTGAGGCTTCTATAACTCGGCGAAGCAACTCATAACACCAAATTCACATGCACAAACATTCACATAAGAGATTTGCAATGATTCTTGATTATAAATTCCAAAATGGATAAATTCTCTAACCGAAGAAATCTAATGCGATATAAGCGAATTGTGAAGACTTAGAACTTTGCCGGAGCGGCAAGGAGCTTCACAAGACACCAAATCAACTCGTAGCATATGAATTAGATTGTGTGGACAATTCTAATCATAAATTTCCAATTTGATGAAACATGAATATATGAAATTGACTAAGGTTCACTAGCCTATCCAATTCACTAGCATATGCAAACTCACATGAACTCTAAACTACACTCAACTTATGGCATAAATGCTAGTTCACTGAATAACTCATGAACAACTCACCTTTAATGGTTAGAAGGAAGAAATCGATTCAATGACAAGCAAGAACAACCTATCTTCCACTATTGCTCACGAATCTTCAACTCATACACAAAACAAACCAATTTCCCAAGAGTTAGGTTTAGAAAATCATGAGAAATTGGAGAGGAATGGAGTTGGAGAAGATTGAGAAGCTTACCCAAGTCTCTACACTTAATTTCCTCAAGAATTGGAGCTCCAAGATCAAGCTAGGGATTAGGGAATTTTAATTTCCCATTCCCTATTCCCGTTTCTATTTATTTTGGAGTGATGAAGGTGAATGAAAGGGACAGGGCTGATGGGGGTGTTTTAAATGGCTAGGTCCAGCCAAACCAAGACCCAATCTAAGTGCCAAAACTCTGAAGCTCGGAATATATTGAAGTTTAAACTTTTCGAACACGCAAACGACATTTTGAACTCAATGGAAACGGTTTCGAGTCCAAATTCATCCAAATGTAAAAAGTGATATTTTGGTCATACACTTAATGAAAATGACCAAATTTCACCAACTCAAAAGGTATTGATGTTTATAATTTTAAAAGTCACAAACGACATTCTAAACCCAATGAAAGTGGTTTCGTCGAAAACGGATGTCATTTGCAACATGGCTATTTTTAAGGGCTATATATAATATTAAAAAAAATTCCATAGTGACTATTCTAAATTTTAATTTAGACATAACTTACAATTTATAAAGTGAAATCTCAATTTCATACATTCGTTAGAAAATTACAATTCAAAATATTTCATTTTTTCTTGTTTTACTAAAATCCGATTAATATTGAATTCTATACATTCATTCAAAGTTTAAAATCGAATTTTCAAACTACCCTGCCATTTCGAGTTCATTTAATTAAAATTTAAATTTATTCATTCAAACTTCGATTTAAATAAAATTTTAAATCGTTTATTCTCAAAATAACTTATCCAAAATATTTAATTTCTATGAAAATCAATTAAAAATAAATTTTAAAATAGTTCTAAAATTCCGGGTTGTTACAACCGCGACGTTACGAGCTCGATTATAATTTATATTATAATTAGTACATTCAATTATCGTGTAAATAACATATTCATTATAATAATCAATTCTAGACTGAATTAAATTCATTAAATTATCCAATTCACACAATGTTTCCAATTTAACTATTTTCGACTATTTCGGAAATAAAATATATTATCACATTATTTTATATTAATTTACATATTCAAATAATTGAATTCAAACCATTCTGAATTATCAAACCAATATATATAATAATTAAATTAATTAATTATTTAATCACCAAAAATTCTGGGATATTGCATTGGTTATGGGAAATATGTTCAATTACAGATTTATGTTATGATCCTGGTTATAATCTCGACTAAGAGCTCAGTTTTTACTTCAATTACAAGCTGGTTTAAGAGCTCAATTATTGGATCGGCTATGAGGTACGTTATGGGTTAGGCTATGGGCTCGGTTGTGGACTTGGTTATGGACTTGGTTATGGACTCGGTTATGGGTTAGGTTATGTGCACGATGGTGGGCTCAGTTATTTTGCTATGTTATTACCTCGGATACGAACTTGGTTAAGAGCTTGGTTATGGGCTCGTTTATGGGCTTGTTATGGGATCAGTTATTGGCTTGGTTGTGGTTTAGTTTTGGCTCGGTTATGGTCTCGGTTAAAGGTCTGTCTATGACCTCAATTACGATCGTTGTTATGAGCTCAGATATTACCTCAATTATAAGATAGATTTAGATCTCGGTTATGGACTCGGTTATGGGATAAAAGATAAAATATAAAATATAAAATATGAATAAAATTTAAATAACTAATTTCAGTTACAAGGTAGATCATAACCTCGATTAAGACCTCAGTTATAAATTCAATTGTAAGCTTGTTTAAGAGCTCGATTATGGGTTAAGTTATGGGTTTAGTTTTGTCTCGGTTATGGTATAGGTTAATGATTTGGTTATGACCTTAATTATGATCATGGTTATGACCTCCATTATGGGCTCGTTATAAGCTAGGTTTAGATCTCGATTATGGGCTCGGTTATGAGATAAAATATAAAATATAAAATATTAATAAAATATAAATAACTAATTTCAGTTACAAGGTAGATCATAACCACGATTAAGACCTGAATTATAAATTCAATTACAAGCTTGTTTAAGAGCTCGGTTATGGAAAAGTTTTGGGTTTAGTTTTGGCTCGGGTTTAGGCTATGTTAAAGGTTTGGTTATGACCTCAGTTATGACCGTTGTTATGAGCTCGGTTATTCTCAGTTATAAGCTAGGTTTATATCTCGGTTTTGGGCTCAGTTATAGGATAAAATCTAAATTAGAAAATATAAAATATGAATAAAATTTAAAAAACAAATTTTGGTTACAATCTAGATAATAACCTCAATTAAGAGATTAGTTATAAATTCAATTAAAAGCTTGTTTAATAGCTCGGTTATGGGCTTTGTTATGGGATCATTTTTGGGCTTGGTTTTGGTTCGGTTATGGGCTAGGTTAAAGATTTGGTTATGACCGTGGTTATGAGCTCGGTTAGTACCTCAGTTATGAGTTAAGTTTGGATTTCAGTTATAGGCTGGGCTATGGGATAAGTTACAGGTTAAAAGCCAAATTACAAAATATAAAAGATAAAAGATAAAAGATAAAATATAAAATATGAATAAAATATAAATAACTTATTTCGGTTACAAGTTAGATCATAACGTCGATTAAGAGCTCAGTTATAAATTCAATTACAAGTTTGTTTTAGAGCTCGGTTATGGGATCAGTTATGGTTTTTGATTTGGCTCAGTTACGTGCTTGGTTATGAGCTAGGTTAAAGATTTGGTTATGGCCTCAATTATAACCATGGTTATGAGCTCGTTTATTGGAAGTATGTTCAATTATATGTCTAGGTTGTTGCCTCGGTTATAGGCTCCGTTATGGTTTAAGTTATTGGCTCGATTATGTGTATAATGTACAAATATGACTTTGTTTGTATGCTCGGTTAAATATGCTTAGTAATTAGCTTGGTTATTGGCTTAGTGATAATTTGTAATAAAATATATTTTTTAAAATATAAAATAAAAAAAAGATTATAAAATATAAAAAAAATATAAAATAAAAAACGTAAAATACAAAATATAAAATATAAAATTATTAATATAGAAGCCAAATCGTTAATTATAAAAAATTAAATATAAAGTAAAAAAATAAAAATAAGAAATATGAGTAAAATAAAAATAAATAATTTCGATTACGGGCGAGTTTATGTTCTTGGAAATGATCTCAATCAAGAGCTCAGTTATTACTTCAGTTATAAGCAGGTTTAAGAGCTCGTTTATAGGATAGGTTATGGATACGTTATGGTTTAGGTTATGGGATCGGTTATGGACTTGGTTATAGGATACGTTATGGGTTAGGTTATGGACTCAGTTCTGGGCTCGGTTATTATGTCGTTTACGAACTTGGTTATGAGCTCATTTATGGGCTTGCTTATGGGATCGTTTATGGGCTCTGTTATGGACTAGGTTATGGGCTTGGTTTTGACCTCGATTATGATTGTGGTTATGTGCTCGGTTATTACATCAGTTACGAGCTACATTATAGATCTCGGTTATTGCTTCGGTTATGGGATTGGTTATAGGGTTGGAAGTGGTTTAGTTTTAGCTCGGTTATGGTCTCGGTTAAATGTTTGGTTATGACTTCAATTATGATTGTGGTTTTGAGCTCGGTTATTACCTCAGTTATATGCTAGGTTTAGATCTCGGTTATGGGCTCGGTTATTGGATCAGTTATGGAATAAAAGCTAAATTAGACAATATAAAATATATAATATATAATATAAAGTATAAATACAAAATATAAAAGCCAAATCGTTAATTATAAATTATTAAATATATAGTATAAAAATAAAATATAAAATATGATTAAATAATTTCGAATATGTGCTAGTTTATGACCTTGGTTGTGGGAAATATGTTCAATTAAGATTTAGGTTTTGATCTTGATTAATAGCTCGGTTATTACTTCAGTTACAAGTTGGTTTAAGAGCTCAGTTATGGGATCGATTATTGGATACATTATGGGCTTGGGTTGTAGGCTCGGTTATTACCTCGGTTATGAACTCGGTTAAGAGCTTGGTTATGGGCTATTTATGGGACCGGTTATAGGCTTGATTGTGCTTTAATTTTGGCTCGGTTATGGTCTCGATTAAAGGTTGGTTTATGACCTCAATTACGACCGTAATTATGAGCTCAGTTATTACCTCAATTATAAGCTAGGTTTAGATCTCGGTTACGGGCCCCGTTATAGGATAAAAGTTAAAACATAAAACATAAAACATAAAATATAAAATATGAATTACAAATTTTGGTTACAAGGTAGATCATAACCTCAATTAAGACCTCAGTTATGAATTCAATTGTAAGCTTGTTTAAGAGTTCGGTTGTGGGTTAAGTTTTAGGTTTAGTTTTGGCTCAATTATGATCTTAGTTATGGGCTATGTTAAAGATTTTGTTATGACCTCAATTATGACAGTAAATATGAGCTCTATTATTACCTTAGTTACGAGCTAGGTCTAGATCTCGGTTATGGACTCGGTTATTGGATCAGTTTTGGAATAAAATCCAAATTAGAAAATAAAAAATATAAAATATAAAATTATCAATATAAAAGGCAGATCGTTAATTATAAAATATTAAATATAAGTATAAAAAATAGAATAAAACAAAAATAAATAATTTCGATTACAGGCAAGTTTATGATCTTGGTAATGATCTCAATTAAGAGCTCAGTTATTACTTCAGTTACAAGCTGGTTTAAGAGCTCAATTATGGGATCAGTTATGGGATACGTTATGGGTTAGGTTATGGGCTTGGTTAGGGACTCAGTTATAGGATAAGTTATGGGTTAGGGTATATACTCAGTTGTGGGCTCAGTTATTGGTTCGGTTATTACCTCAGTTACGAATTTGGTTAAGAGCTTGGTTATGAGCTCGTTTATGGGCTCGTTTATGGGATCGGTTATGGACTAGATTGTGAGCTCGGTTATATGACCTCGATTATGACTGTGGTTATGAGTTTCGTTATTACCTCAGTTACGAGCTATGTTATAGATCTCAGTTATGGCTTCGTTTATGGGATCGGTTATAGGCTTGGTTGTGGTTTAGTTTTGGCTTGGTTATGGTCTTAGTTAAAGGTTTGGTTATAACCTCAATTATGACCACGGTTATTAGCTCGGTTATTACCTCAGTTATAAGCTAAATTTAGATCTCGGTTATGGAATAAAAGCTAAATTAGAAAATATAAAGTATAAAGTATAAAATATGAATAAAATAAAAACAAATAATTTCGATTACGAGCTAGATTATGACCTTAGTTACGGGAAATATGTTCAATTACAGATTTAGGTTATAATCTTGGTTATGATCTCTATTAAGAGCTCAGTTACTACTTCAATTACAAGCTGGTTTAAGAACTCAATTATGGGATTGGTTATGGGATATATTGTGGGTTAGGTTATAGGCTCGATTGTGGGCTCGGTTATTACCTCGATTACGAACTTGGTTATAGGCTCGTTTATGGGAATGGTTATTGGCTCGGTTGTGGTTTAGTTTTGGCTCAATTATGGTCTCGGTTAAAGGTTTATTTATGACCTCAATTACGACGTTGTTATGAGCTCGGTTATTACCTCAATTAAAAGCTAGGTTTAGATCTTGGTTATGGGATAAAGGCTAAAATGTAAAATATAAAATATAAAATATAAATAAAATATAAATAACTAATTTTTGTTACATGGTAAATCATAACCTCGATTAAGACCTCAATTATTAATTCAATTACAAGCTTGTTTAAGAGCTCAGTTATGGGTTTAGTTTTGGCTCGGTTATGGACCCCGTTATGGGCTATGTAAAAGGTTTGGTTATGACCTCAATTATGATTGTGGTTATAAGATCGGTTATTACCTCACTTATGAGCTAGGGTTAAATCTCGGTTATGAGCTTGGTTATTGGATCGGTTATGGAATAAAGCTAAATTATAAAATATAAAATATAAAGTAAAAATATAAAATATAAAGTATAAAATATAAAATATGATAAAAAAATAAAATTTAACATAAAGTATAAAGCCAAATCGTAAATTATAAAATTTAACATATAAAGTATAAAAAATATGAACAAAATAAAAATAAATAATTTCAATTACGAGTGAGTTTATGATCTTGGTTATGATCTCGATTAAGAGCTCAGTTATTACTTCAGTTACAAGCTGATTTAAGAGCTCAGTTATGGGATCGGTTATGGATATGTCATGGGTTCGGTTATGGGCTTAGTTGTGGACTCGGTTATGGGATATGTTATCGATTAGGTTATGAACTCAGTTGTGGGCTCGGTTATTACCTCAGTTGCGAACTTGGTTAAGAGCTTGGTTATGAGCTCGTTTATGGGCTTGGGTATGGGATCGTTTATAGGCTCGATTATGAGCTGGTTTATGTGCTCGGTTATATCCCTGATAATGACCGTGGTTATGAGCTCGGTTATTACCTTAGTTATGAGCTACATTATAGATCTTGGTTATTGCTTCGGTAATGGGATCGGTTATGGCTTGGTTGTGGTTTAGTTTTGGCTCGGTTATGTCTTGGTTAAATCTTTGGTTATGACCTCAATTATGACTATGGTTATGATCTCAGTTATTACCTCAGTTAAAAGCTAGGTTTAGATCTCAGTTATGGGTTGGTTTATTGGTTCGATTATGGAATAAAAGCTAAATTAAAAAATATAAAATACAAAGTATAAAATATAGAATATAAAAGAAAAATTGTTAATTATAAAATGTTAAATATAAAGTATAAAAAATAACATATAAAATAAAAAAATGAAAAAAATAATTTCGATTACGAGCTAGTTTATTACCTTGGTTATGTGAAATATGTTCAATTATAGATTTAGGTTATGATCTTGGTTATGATCTCGATTAAGAGCTCAGTTATTACTTCAATTACAAGCTGGTTTAAGAGCTCATTTATGGGATCGGTTATGAGATACGTTATGGGCTATGGGCTTGGTTGTGGACTCGGTTATGGATTCGGTTATGGGATACGTTATGGATTAGGTTATGGGCTCGGTTATTTGCTATGTTATTACCTCGGTTACGAACTTGGTTAAGAGCTTGATTATAGGCTCGTTTATGGGCTTGGTTATGAGATCAGTTATATACTTTGTTGTTTTTTAGTTTTGGCTTGGTTATGGTCTCGGTTAAAGGTTTGTTTATGACCACAATTACGACCGTGGTTATGAGCTCGATTATTACCTCAATTATAAGCTAGGTTTAGATCTCGGTTAAAAGCTAAAATATAAAATATAATTTACTAATTTCAGTTACAAGGTAGATCATAACCTCGATTAAGGCCTCAGTCATAAATTCAATTACAAGCTTATTTAAGAGCTCGATTATAGGTTAAGTTATAGGTATAGTTTTGGCTCAGTTATATTCTCGGTTATTGGCTAGGTTAAAGGTTTGGTTATGACCTTAATTATGACCGTGGTTATGACCTCCGTTATAGGCTCGGTTATAAGCTAGGTTTTGATCTCGATTATGGGCCTGGTTATGAGATAAAAGATAAAATATATAATATATAATATAAATAAAATATAAATAACTGATTTCAGTTACAATGTAGATCATGACCTCGATTAAGATCTCAATTATAAATTCAATTACAAGCTTGTTTAAGAGCTCGGTTATGGAAAAAGTTTTGAGTTTAGTTTTGGCTCGGTTTTGGGCTATGTTAAAGGTTTGGTTATGATCATGGTTATGAGCTCGGTTATTACCTCAGTTATGAGCTAGGTTTAGATCTCGGTTATGGGCTCGGATATAGGATAAAATCTAAATTAGAAAATGTAAAATATGAATAAAATATAAATAACTAATTTCGGTTACAAGCTAGATAATAACCTTTAATTAAGAGCTCAGTTATAAATTCAATTAGAAGCTTGTTTAAGAGCTCGGTTACGGGCTTGGTTATGGGATCATTTGTGGGTATGGTTTTGGTTCGGTTATGGGTGTGGTTATGGGCTAGGTTAAAGGTTTTGTTATGACTTCAATTATAACCGCGTCTATGAGCTCGATTATTACCTTAGTTATGTGTTAGGTTTAGATCTCGGTTATTGGCTAGGTTATGGGATAAGTTATAGGATAAAAGCCTAATTACAAAATATAAAATATAAATAAAATGTGAATAACTAATTTCAGTTACAAGTTAGATCATAACATCGATTAAGAGCTCAGTTATAAATTCAATTACAAGCTTATTTTAGAACTCGGTTATAGGATCAGTTATGGGTTTGGATTTGGCTCAGTTACATGCTCGGTTATGGGCTAGGTTAAAGGTTTGGTTATGGCCTCAATTATAACCATGGTTATGAGATCGGTTATGGGAAATATGTTCAATTATATGTTTAGGTTATTGCCTCAGTTACTGGCTCAGTTGTGGTTTAAGTTATTTGGCTCGATTATGCGTATAATGTACAATTATGACTTTGTTTGTATGCTCGGTTATATGCATAGTAATTAGCTCAATTATTGGCTTAGTGGTAATTTGTTAAAAAAATATTACAAAATAAAAAATTAAAATATATATTATAAAATATAAAAAATTATAAAATAAAAAATAAAAATATTAGACGTAAAATATAAAATTATTAATATAAAAGCCAAATCGTTAATTATAAAATATTAAATATAAAGTAAAAATTTAAAAAAAAAATATGAATAAAATAAAAATAAATAATTTCGATTACGAGCGAGTTTATGATCTTGGTAGTGATCTAAATTAAGAGCTTAGTTATTGCTTCAATTACAAGCTGATTAAAGAGCTCAGTTATGGGATCAGTTATGGGATACGTTATGGGCTCAGTTATGGGCTCAGTTGGGGACTCAGTTATAGGGTATGTTATGGGTTATGGTATGTACTCAGTTATGGGCTCGGTTATTGGCTCGGTTATCACCTCGATTACAAACTTGGTTAAGAGCTTGGTTATGAGCTCATTTATGGGCTTTGTTATGGGATCGTTTATGTCTCGGTTATGGACTAGGTTATGAGCTTGGTTATTCGCTTGATTATTACCGT
Source organism: Allium sativum (assembly GCA_030737875.1). Lineage (NCBI taxonomy): Eukaryota > Viridiplantae > Streptophyta > Magnoliopsida > Asparagales > Amaryllidaceae > Allium > Allium sativum. Next base: position 845,755,406 of record CM060926.1, read on the forward strand.
GGTTATGAGTTCGGTTATTACCTCAGTTACGAGCTACATTATAGATCTCGGTTATTGCTTCGGTTATGGGATCGGTTATAGGCTTGGATGCGGTTTAGTTTTGGCTCGGTTATGGTCTCGGTTAAACGTTTGGTTATGACCTCAATTATGACCGTGGTTATGAGCTCGGTTATTACCTCAGTTATAAGCTAGGTTTAGATCTCGGTTATGGGCTTGGTTATTGGATCAATTATGGAATATAAAATACAAAATATAAAGTATAAAGTATAAAATATAAAATATAAAAGCCAAATCGTTAATTACAAATTATTAAATAAAAAGTATAAAAAATAAAATATGAATAAAATAAAAATAAACAATTTCGATTACGAGCTAGTTTATGACCTTGGTTATGGGAAATATGTTCAAATACAGATTTAGGCTATGTTCTCAATTAAGAGCTCAGTTATTACTTCAGTTACAAGCTAGTTTAGGAGCTCAGTTATGGGATCTGTTATGGGAGAACTTATGGGCTCGATTGTGGGCTCGGTTATTACCTTGGTGACGAACTTGGTTAAGAGCATGGTTATGGGCTCGTTTATGGGTTTAGTTATGTGACCGATTATAGGCTTGGTTGTGGTTATGGGCTTGGTTATTGGCTCGGTTATTACCTCGGTTACGAACTTGGTTAAGAGCTTGGTTATGAGCTCGTTTATGGGTTCGTTATGGGATCATTTATGGGCTCGGTTATGAGCTCGGTTATGACCTCGATTATGACCGTGGTTATGAGTTCGATTATTACCTCAGTTATGAGCTACATTATAGATCTCGGTTATTGCTTCGGTTATGAGATCGGTTATAGGCTTGGTTGTGGTTTAGTTTTTGTGACGGCCCGCCCCGCACCAGCCTGCATTTCCTCCGAAGGTGTGCTGTACACATGTCTGACTAGCGCGGAACGGTCGCCAAAGAAAGCAAAGAAGAGAATGAACTAACAAGGAACCTGTAGAATGTCTCACAGCGCATGGAACAAAATATAATAATAACATAATCTTGACATAAAACAGGCGAGACAGTGCATAAGCTGAAAACTAAACCAACATAGCAGCGGAAATCCAAATACAGCTTATTACAACTTTCCAAATTACTGTCTCTAAAACAAAAGAAAACTAAAGTAGAAGATGCACTAATAATGCCCAAGCAGTGATCTTTAACAACACAAAGAGAATACTATATGTATCATACGTGGAAGCCTCCTGCTCATCTCCGGATCAGCTACCCATGCATACCCAGCTAACCTGTCTCTAGTCTGCTCGTGAGAACACCCAGAGTAATAAGAAGAGACATAAAACTCTGGGTCAGACAAATAGTCTGGTATGAGCGATAAGCAGCAAAACAGAACAATAACAGGTATACTAAACCATACCTGAACCTGCAACCAAAGAGTTAGCTCTACATACCGTATATTACTCTAAGGTGCCGCTAAACAAATGGTGTAAAGATAACGGGGGTGGGGTGTGCATGTCATAATGATGGCAAACAAATCAAACATAGCAACCATCCTCACATCTCTCACTCAGTGCGTAAAGCATACGATATCTGCCACTCTCAATCACTAGACCCATCAAAGTAGTGACGGAGTTCGACTTGTACAACTACTGCTACTACCAAGCTCACCCCATGGAGGAATGACCAAATCTTTACAAATGACCCACCTCATTGGTCTATAGCTCTTTAGTCGTACCTAGGCCACAATGGCCCTGAATCCGTTCACGTACTCCCTACACATAGTGATTCAAAGTTACAAACATCGACAACCCCTTAGCACATGTCCCGCAGCGAAGCCCACTCATTGGTTCCCAACTGGATCCTGAGTCAAAGCTCCTCATATGGACTTCCTTTGCATTTCGAGTTTTGGTCGAATTGGAGTTGGTCTTCAAAAGAGTCGTCACGATAAGGTAAGAGTATACATTTGGTTCGGTTCGGTGGTCCCGATTTGGTTCGGTTCGGTGGTTCTGAGTCATTCCTTGATCCATTCCTTCTCGGTTCGGTCCTCCAGCCCTGGTTCGGTTCGGATGCCCTATGCTTGGTTCGGTGGTTGCTCCCTCCTAGATGTCCCGATCCGATCCGGTGCTTCGCTCCAACTCCAGCTTCAAGCTTGGTCCTTCGATCCGATCCCTACGCCCTTGCTTCCGATCCAATCCCCTGTTGGTCTCTCCGATCCGATCCCTTGCCCAAATCCAATTCTAAGCAAATGGCCTTCCTTCTAGCCAAGCCCCTTATGCTAAGTTCCAATCCGAACGAGTCCACTTGCCCGGTTCTCCCATCCGATCCGAGCCCAATAATCCGATCTGATCCGGTTCGAAACCCTACGTATTTCCTGCGACTTTCCAGCGACTGTTTTACGCCATACGACGGCGTTTTCGACCAATCTAACAGTTCTAATCAATCACAAAACATACCATACAGTCATAGCAACATGTATAATTATTCACAAACATCAAAACAATAATTTGGTAGGTTAAAACGAATCAAACATACCCAAAACCCCCTATTTTCTCTTAAGCACGATTAGGCAAAACTAACGATATTATTAGTAAAACTTAACCAAATCAAACCAAATTTCTAACAGAGGTCTAAAACATTATTTTCGAATTTATAAATATTTTTCCAGAATTTTATCATGTTTAAATTCGCTAATCTTCACTAATTACCCTTAATTAACAATAATTAGTGCAAAACTATGCAAATCACTCACCTTGGCCACAAATAAAACTTAAATCTGAAATGAATCTCTGTTTGGCGCTGTTCCCAATGTAACACAACAGCTCTAACCTTGCTTTGGTGCTTTCTCTCCTTAATTTGATGTAGTTTAAGCCAAAACTTGATTAAGAGGTGATTAGAGGTGTAATTAGATGTTGAAGGCCATTGTTAGGTTGAAGAGAGGGTTAGTGGCGGCTGGAAAATGGGTGAAAAACCAAAATCCTAACCCTAGCAGCCCTCAAATACCTCTAATCCCGAAATCCCCTATTGGGCCTAGCTGTTAATCACCCGGTTAAGCCCAATTAAGCGGTTTTTCACTATCTGAAACTTGTTTCAGCCATATCTCCCAAACGGTGAGTCCGTTTGGCTAATGGACCACACTATAGAATTGTAAGCCATCAAACGAATCTAATGGAAGTGGTTTCAGGTCAAAATTCCTTTGTCAAAAGTTATGGCCAAAACAGTACCAACTAGGGGTAAAACGGTCATTTAAAAATCGGCATAAATCATGGACATGGGAAATGACCCCAATAGTCGTCTCCCAAAGTTACATGACGATACAACTTCGTATGTGAAAGAAATAAATATTCTACGATCCTATGATGCGTAGAATGCGGTTCGTTACACTCTCCCCCCTTAAGAAATTTCGTCCTCGAAATTCCTTAACCCAAAACATACAAAGGATCCCGCATGCCTACTAGCCACATGCAACAATCAAACATGCAAAATAAACAAACAAGCTTATCCTAGCATGCAGAAAGTCTAAATCGAAATTAAAATCTTACCAGGCCAAGAGTTCTGGATACGTCTTCCTAATGCTCTCCTCTGTCTCCCAAGTACAGTCATTCTCATTCTCGCCCACTGAACCTTGACTAATTTCACCGCCATCCTTCGAAGCTGCTTCGTATCGTTCCCAACAATATGCATAGGCTTGCGGTTCCCAACCGCCTCGGGTTCAACTTTGACATCATCCAACTGATTAGGTGAAATAGTCACATCTGGGTCGTGCACGAACTTCCTTAACTGGGAAACATGAAATACGTTATGAACTCCTGCCATCTTCTCTGGTAATTCAACTTTATATGCCAAATTCCCAATTTGCTCTAGAACTGGGAATGGACCAATGAATCTTGGTGCTAACTTGCCTCTCCTTCCAAATCGTGCCACGCTCTTCAACAGAGATATCTTGACAAACACCAAGTCGCCAATGGAGAACTTTAATTCTCTTCTTCTCTTATCAGCATAACTCTTCTGCCTATCCTGGGCAGCCTTCATTCGCTGTTGGGTAACCTTAATCTTAGCTGAAGTTTCTCTTATTACTTCTAGTCCAAGTATAAACTTCTCACCAGTTTCTAACCAACATGACGGTGAGTTGCAAGGTCTTCTGTACAAAGCTTCAAATGGAGCCATACCAATACTGGATTGATAACTATTATTATATGCAAATTCTACTAGATGCAAATGGTCATCGCATTATCCACCAAAATCCAATACACGGGCTCTCAAGAGGTCTTCTAATATACGATTCACCCTCTCTATTTGACCGTCGGTTTGAGGATGATACGCGGTACTAATATGTAATTCTGATCCTAACGCCTCTTGTAAGCTCTTCCAAAATCCACTAGTGAACAACGGATCTCGACCACTCACAATGCCCTTGGGTATTCCATGAAATCTCATTACCCACTTTATATACAGTTCCGCTAACTTAGTTGTCATCCTGTTTGACTTGACGGGTATAAATCTTGCACTTTTGGTCAGTCGGTCCACAATCACCCAAATGTTATCATGGCCCGATCTAGTCCTTGGTAATCCACCAATGAAATCCATTGAGACTTGTTCCCATTTCCATTCTGGAATTTCTAATGGTTGTAACAACCCACTAGGCTTCTTTTGCTCAGCTTTAACTAGCTGGCAATTCATGCATTTAGATATAAATTTCCCAACGTCTCTTTTCATTCCTTCCCAGTAGTAGGTCTGCTTCATGTCTCGGTACATTATGTTACCACCGGGATGTATAGTCAGTTTTGAGCGATGACATTCCCTAAGCACTTCATCTCTCAATCCATTGACATTGGGTATAACTAGTCTTCCATTCTTTCTAAGCCATCCATCTCGATCAAGCCCACACTTGTTCATCTCTCCGTCGATTCCCATCTCTAACTTTGAGATGATTTCCAATAGGTTAGGATCGTCCCTCTGGCTAGAGCCGATCCACTCAGTCAAAGTGGGTCTGATCGTCGAACTTGCTAACATTTCTGGATCCAATTCGCACTTTGGTCTGAAATCATACCCAGCGAGGTACTCCAGTTGCTTCCATTCAAGAAACATAGCCCCTAAACTGGTAGGTCTTCTACTCAATGCATCGAATACCGCATTGCCCTTTCCTGGTGTATATGTGATATCGAAATCATAGGAAGCCAAGAACTCTAACCATCTTTGCTGTCGGAGATTTAGATCCTTTTGAGAGAAGAGATACTTTAATGATTTATGATCCGTAAACAACTCGAATCTTTCTCCCAAGAGATAATGTCTCCACATCTTCAATGTGAACACGATTGCTGCCAATTCCAAATCATGGGTAGGGTATATTTTCTCGTGCGGCTTCAGTTGCCGACTTGCATAAGCTACAACCCAACCTCCTTGCATCAATACAGCACCTAGCCCTGTGCCACATGCATCCGTATATACTTTCATCTCTTCATTCCCCTTAGGAATGACTAACACTGGTGCACATGTCAACTTTTCTTTTAGACTCTTGAATGCATTCTCGCACTTTTCGTCCAAGATGAAAGCTTGATTCTTCTTGGTCAACTGAGTCAACGGTGCTGTTATCTTAGAGAAATCTTGGATAAACTTACGATAATATCCAGCTAATCCCAAGAAACTTCTTATGTCCGTTGCATTCTTGGGCGTAGACCAATCTTGTATTGTAGCCACCTTCGCAGGATCCACGACAATACCATTCTCTGAAACAACATGGCCCAAGAATCTCACTTCCCTCCTGCAGAAGTGACACTTAGAAAACTTTTCCTTCAATTGGTATTTTCTCAACACCTCCATCACTATTCTTAAATGTTCCTTGTGTTCTTCCTCTGTCCTCGAGTAGACCAAAATATCATCCACGAACACAAGAACAAACTTATTCAACTGATCTCTGAATACCCTATTCATAAGATCCACAAAATATGTTGGGGCATTGGTCAACCCAAATGGCATGACCAACCACTCATAAAATCCAGACGGCGTCCGAAATGCCGTTTTAGCTATACTTTCAGCTTCCACTCTAAGCTGATGGAAACCTATCACGAGATCCAACTGAGAAAACACTCTCGCTCCACTCAACTGATCAGACAAATCATCTATCCGTGGTAGAGGATACTTATTCTTCCTCGTCACTTTGTTCAACTCGCGGTAGTCTACACACAAACGAAGGGAACCATCCGCCTTGGTAGCAAACACAACTGGTGCTCCCCATTCAGAAACACTCCTTTTGATAAATCTCTTCTTCAAAAGATCGCTGACTTGCACCCCGAGCCCTCGCTGCTCCCTTGGTGCCATACGACGAAGTGGCATCACTGTAGGTCTGGCACCTTTCACTAAATCAATATGGAACTCAATCTCTCGATGTGGTGGAAGCCCGGTCACTTCCTCGAAGACGTCCGGATACTGGCCAACCATGGGAAAACCTAACAACTCACCTTGCGGGATGTCGAGGGAATTTAGAAAATGAGCCATTACCCCATCACTTGGTAGACCACCAAACACTACCCTCTGCCCATCATCTGCTCTAGCTGTCACCAAAAATCCCTCACAGTCTACCACCTCCCCGTATCTTTGGAGCCAATCGACTCCCAAAATAATGCCAAACCCAGTAAAGCCCAAAACAAAGCAATCACAAACAAACATGCATCCATGACTCGATAAGACCACATTACGACAAATCTTGCTAAGGCTAGCCGAACCACCAATCGGGTTTGTCACTACTAAAGGTCTATCGACAATCTCGGGCTCCAATCCCAACCTATCTACCAGTTCACTAGATATGAAAGAACTGGAAGCTCCGGTATCAAACAAAACTCTAACAGGAACATCATAAACAGAAAGCATACCTTGAATAACGACATTTTTTCCCTTCTCCACCGCAATTGGGGCATTCAACGAAGAAGGAATAGCATTAAGGGCATATGCTTTCACCATCTGCTTTTCTTTAGGGGGTTGCAGACACTTGTCCTTGTGATGTCCCACTTGGCCACAGTTGAAGCACTTCCTATCCGCTGGCTTGGCCCGGCAATTACTAGCATAATGGCCCTTCTTACCACAGCTGAAGCACTCAACATCTTTTTATTCTTTTTCTTCTGGCCATCCTTAGTCTGATCCTACTTTCTCTTATTCTGAGAACCATTCCTGCCTCCACCGCTTGCTTGCGGCTTTGGCTCCTCTGCAGATGCAACCTCAGTCTTCGACTTAGGGTAAAGACTCTCTGATCTTAAAGCTTTCCCCACAATCGATTCAAACGTCTCATCGATGTTGTTAATAAGTCTTTCCCCCAAGTATCCATCCAAACCAGTTATGAACTTCTCGTTCTTCTTCTCGGCAGTATCAATTAGGGATAACCCATATTTTGACAAAGTGTCGAATTCAGCAATATACTCCGAGACAGCCCTGTAATTTTGCTTAAGCTCGAAGAACTTCTTAAACAACACTGACTTCTGAGCAGCTGGAATGAACTTATCGCTAAAGCGAGCCTTAAACTGATCCCAAGTAATCTGATCCTCGGGAGTAGCTGCCTTTATAGCATTCCACCAATTCATTGCCCGTCCTTGCACCTGACGGGATGCTAGCCTTCTCTTCATCGCATCCTCGATACCCAAGTCTTCGAAGATATGCTCGCAGGTATCCAGCCAATCTTGAACATCCGTGGCCGACTCCGTTTGGAACGGCTTCCTACCAAGACTAGTATAATCCTTGTTCAGCTTGGCGAAATCGGCCATAGGCGCCTGCACTATTGGACCACCACCATTACCAGCATTGGGAGCTGCCCTCTGAACATCTCTACGCATCTCTCTCATGAGGTCAGTAAACAACGTCCTCATGTCAGCACCATTCCCATTATTGGCTCCTCTACCGGGTTCTCTTGCGTATCGGCTCATCGTTTAATCTGCACAGAGAAAACGATTAACCATGCTCTTTGTGGTGTCAGTGCAGTGCGACTTCATCCTTAACTATACTAATAGTATATATATAGCATTTAAAAACCAAAATAATCACAAATACGTGCTCTCATATACGTATACTATCTCTCTCTGATAACTTCCTTAGGTTAACTACGCAACCTAGAGCTCTGATACCAAGTGTGACGGCCCGCCCCGCACCAGCCTGCATTTCCTCCGAAGGTGCACTATACACATGTCTGACTAGCATAGAACGGCCGCCAAAGAAAGGAAAGAAGAGAATGAACTAACAAGGAACCTGTAGAATGTCTCACAGCGCATGGAACAAAATATAATAATAACATAATCTTGACATAAAACAGGCGAGACAGTGCATAAGCTGAAAACTAAACCAATATAGCAGCGGAAATCCAAATACAGCTTATTACAACTTTCCAAATTACTGTCTCTAAAACAAAAGAAAGATAAAGTAGAAGATGCACTACTAATGCCCAAGCAGTGATCTTTAACAACACAGGGAGAATACTATATGTATCGTACGTGGAAGCCTCCTGCTCATCTCCGGATCAGCTACCCGTGCATACCCAGCTAACCTGTCTCTAGTCTGCTCATGACAGAACCCAAAGTAATAAGAAGAGACATAAAACTCTGGGTCAGACAAAAAGTATGATATGAGCGATAAGCAACTAAACAGAACAATAACAGGTCTACTAAACCATACCTGAACCTGGACCAACAACCAAAGAGTTAGCACTACATACCATACAATAATCTAAGGTGCCACTAAACAGATAGTGTAAAGATAATGGGGGTGGGGTGTGCATGTCATAATGATGGCAAACAAATCAAACATAGCAACCATCCTCACATCTCTCACTCAGTGCGTAAAGCATACGATATCTACCACTGTCAATCACTAGACCCATCGAAGTAGTGACGGAGTTCAACTTGTACAACTACTGCTACTATCAAGCTCACCCCATGGAGTCATGACTAAATCTTTACAAATGACCCTACATCATTGGTCTGTAGCTCTTTAGTCATACCTAGGCCATAGTGGCCCTGAATCCGTTCACGTACTCCCTACACATAGTGATTCAAAGTTACAGACATCGACAACCCCTTAGCACACATCCCGCAGCGAAGCCCAATCATGAAGCCAACTCGTTGGTTCCCAACTGGATCCTGAGTCAAAGCTCCTCATTTGGACTTCCTTTGCATCTCGGGTTTCGGTCGAATTGGAGTTGGTCTTCAAAAGAGTCGTCACGATAAGGTGAGAGTATACATTTCGTTTGGTTCGGTGGTCCCGATCCGGTTCGGTTCGGTGGTTCTGACTCATGCCTTGATCCATTCCTTCTCGGTTCGGTCCTCCAGCCTTGGTTCGGTTCGGATGCCCTATGCTTGGTTCGGTGGTTGCTCCCTCCTAGATGTCCCGATCCGATCTGGTGCTTCGCTCCAACTCCTGCTCCAAGCTTGGTCCTCCGATCCGATCCCTACGCCCTTGCTTCCGATCCCCTGTTGGTCTCTCCGATCCGATCCCTGCCCAACTCCAATTCTAAGCAAATGGCCTTCCTTCTCGCCAAGCCCCTTATGCTAGGTTCCAATCCGAATCGAGTCCACTTGCCCGGTTCTCCTATCCTATCCGAGCCCAATAATCCGATCCGGTTCGAAACCCTACATATTTCCTGCGACTTTCCAGCGACTGTTTTACGCCATACGACAGCGTTTTCGACCAATCTAACAGTTCTAATCAAGCACAAAACATACCATATAGTCATAGCAACATGTATAATCATTCACAAACATCAAAACAATAATTTGGTAGGTTAAAACGAATCAAACATACCCAAAACCCCTAGTTTCTCTTAAGCATGATTAGGTAAAACTAACGATATGATTAGTAAAACTTAACCAAATCAAACCAAATTTCTAATAGAGGTCTAAAACATTATTTTCGAATTTATAAATATTTTTCCAGAATTTTATCATGTTTAAATTCGCTAATCTTCACTAATTTCCCTTAATTAACCGTAATAAGTGCAAAACTATGCAAATCACTCACCTTGGCCACAAATAAAACTTAAACCTGAAATGAATCTCTGTTTGGCGTTGTTCCCAATGTAACACAGCAGCTCTAACCTTGCTTTGGTGCTTTCTCTCCTTAATTTGATGTAGTTTAAGCCAAAACTTGATTAAGAGGTGATTAGAGGTGTATTTAGATGTTGGAGGCCATTGTTAGGTTGAAGAAAGGGCTTGTGGTGGTTGGAAAATGAGTGAAAAACCAAAATCCTAAGCCTAGCAGCCCTCAAATACCTCTAATCCCAAGATCCCCCATTGGGCCTAGCTGTTAATCACCCGGTTAAGCCCAATTAAGCTGTTTTTCACTATCTAAAACTTGTTTCAGCCATATCTCCCAAATGTGAGTCTGTTTGGCTAATGTGACCACTCTACGGAATTATAAACCATCAAACGAATCTAATGGAAGTGGTTTCAAGTCAAATTCCTTTCCAGTCAAAAGTTATGGCCAAAAAAGTACCAGCTAGGGGCAAAACGGTCATTTAAAAATCGGCATAAATCATGGACATGGGAATGACCCCAATAGTCGTCTCCCAAAGTTACATGACCATACGACTTCGTATGTGAAAGAAATAAATATTCTACGATCCTGTGATGCGTAGAATGCGGGTCGTTACAGTTTTGGCTCGGTAATGGTCTTGGTTAAAGGTTTGGTTATGACCTCAATTATGACTGTGGTTATGAGCTCGGTTATTACCTTGGTTATAAGCTACGTTTAGATCTCAGTTGTGAGCTCGGTTATGGACTCGGTTATTTGATTTGTTATGAAATAATAGCTAAATTAGAAAATATAAAGTATAAAATATAAAATATAAAAGCCAAATCGTTAATTATAAATTATTAAATATAAAGTATAAAAAATAAAATATTAAATTTGAATTAAATAAAAATAAATAATTTCGATTACGAGTCAGTTTATGACCTTGGTTATGGGAAATATGTTTAATTATAGATTTTGGTTATGATCTCGATTAAGAGCTTAGTTACTACTTCAGTTACAAGCGAGTTTAAGACCTCAGTTATGGAGCAGTTATGGGATAAGTTATGGGCTCGGTTGTGGGCTCGGTTATTGCCTCGGTTACGAACTTGGTTAAGAGCCTTGTTATGGGCTCGGTTATAGGCTTGGTTGTGGTTTACATTTGGCTCGATTATGGTCTTGGTTAAAGCTTTGTTTATGACCTCAATTACGACTGTGGTTATGAGCTCGGTTACTACCTCAACTATAAGCTAGGTTTAGATCTCTGTTATGGGCTCGGTTACGGGATAAAAGCTAAAATATAAAATATAAAACATAATAAGTAGAGATTAATTAACCGAGCGGGGTCATCATCAACGATTTTATACCCAGTAGGTATTAATTAACCGAGTGGGTACCGTAACGACCCAGTTTTTGGACTAGTTTTATAATTTGTAATGTACATATTATACTGGTAATTTAATTTAATTAAATAAATTAAGATTTACATATTTGGGAAAAATATCAGGGGAATTCCAGATAAATATATTTTGATAATTTAAAATTCCATAACCAATGTTATATATGTATATATAACAAATAATTTATGCTTTATCATATTATGATGTTGTAATTGCTTTTAAGCACATGTAAATATAGATTTTTTTAAGCAAGGCATAAAAGGAAAATTGATTACTTCGTTTGTAATTTGTAACACCCTGTACTTTCTGTGAATATTAAAATTAACAAATCTAAGAACACTTAATTCTTAGATGAAGAATTGGGTGAAACGGGCTACGCCATTGCGTTCGTCTCGGAATTCTGCCTGAGATAGAGTCTAAGTTTGCATGAGTCGGACTCCATATGAAGAAGTTATGGAGGTTAGAAGATTTCTAGTGTAAAGAGAAAATAATAATTAAATAATAAATTCAGTTTTAAATTCGAAATACAGCTAGAACAGCTGGGCGGGAAATTTCGCGCCTAGGGGTATTGACCCCCTAGGGGGAGTTGACATAAGTGTCAACCCCGCTATAGGGGTGTCGACATAGTTGTCGACCCCCTCCCCGTAGGGAGTGGACCCTTTTGATATCCAATTCCTGTGACGAATTTTTATAGCCTTGAGCAGATGTGGCCTTCCCTGATTGGTCGATGACTAATTTCTGAGGTATTAAGGCTTATGTGTTGTGCTATGGTTGGCTGGATGACACATCTCTTTGGTTTGATGGCTCTGATTTCTCCTAGACTAATCTAAAGGCTAGAATTAATTCTAGACTTCTATATAATCACCCCCAAACCTCAACCCTAGACCTCACAATTTCATTCTATGAAGTCATCATGTTGTCCATCCCTAAACTAGCCTCCATCTTCTCCAAATTAGAAATCAAGTTAGAAAGCTCCAAGCAAAATCAAAACTAGAGAATCAAACGTCTACATCAAAGGATAACTAAACAAATTCAGAAATCAGATCCCAGAATACAAGATCCGTCCTTTTTCTGTAAGTTTAGTTATTTTTTAGATTTAAACATCTAATAGAAATCATGACTGTGATAATCGGATCTAGAACGATGCCAAATTATGATTCTTGCCTATCCTTTTGTCAAATATGAATTGCTTATGCCTATGAGACTATTGTGATTGATGTAATGATACCTATCATGCCTATGAGACTATTGTGGCTAACATAATAAAACCTATCATGCCTATGAGACTATTCGGTTGACATAATGGAACCTATCATGACTATGAGACTATTGTGATTTATATGATGGAACCTATCATGTTATACATCCTATGTGTATGAGGCTATTGTGATTGATATAGTGGGACTTATCATGTTGTACATAAAAAAAAATTAGTGATTCTCTTAAGTCTAATTCTATCTAATCCTTATACCTATGGTGTAAATTGCTTAGCTTGTCTACACATATTGTTAATGTACAACATTGAAACATGATTCTTGAATTGGGTACACCTTTGCATGCCTATTTTTTTCCTTATGTCAATTCTTATGCTTCTCCTCGATTTTTCCCCTTTTTACTTGCTTTTTTGAATACTAAGTTCATCTGGAACTTAGATTGAATCTCGTTGTACGTGCAATTACAACACGGGGAAAATTGGGTATAATTTAATTGAGTAAATTTTCGGCATAGCATGGGAATGTGGTATAAACTTGTATTGGCTAGACTTGTGGAGAATTTGACACATAGATTTGGACACATATGACAAATATGTAAATTGGCTAAAGATGAACATGCCTAACCCAAGGTTAGATTGAGTTGCGGTGTAAGACTGCTCGGAACCGCCCGGCACATCCAGCGACCGCAACAATATAGAGTTAATGTGAGAGGTTAGCGCATTAAGCCCAAAAAACCTGAGGTTAGATTGAGTTGCAGCGTAAGGCTGCGCGGAACCGCCCTGCACATCCAGTGACCGCAACAATATAGGTCTAATGTGAGAGGTTGGTGCTTTAATGAATGAATTAAAGCTAAGGAATAGACAGGCTAAGAATGGCAGGGTTAAGTTAATTAAGGCAACACTTAACCAATACAACATGTTAGTTAAACAGATGGGTGGGGTTAGGTAAATTTGAGAACACTTAACCGTTATAACATGTGGATTAGGAAACCCTAGTAACGGGGACCCATTTCAGCAGTAACCCACATAGATGTATCACGGTACCCTGAACTAGGCAGGGTAGAGCATGATTACTGGGCTGATTATAAGCGGTCAAAATAGCGGCGGGTAGTGCAGCAGTGTAGGTTCCGGTGGAGTATGGGCGTACACGTACTCCAGAGTGGATAAAGCAGGCACTGTGTATTAGTAGTATACATTGTGCATCTAGAATTTGTGTCGGGTTGCCACCATAGGAATTGATACACCCTATGGCGGGACCAGCACAGGTATCTACAAATCAAGCGGGGCCGAATGACACAAGTAAGAAATGCATGCAAGTAGAAGCCGATCGGGAAAGGGATCACTTTTTTATGAACACATGATGGTAGTTGAAACATTTGTTAGTAGGTGCAGAGAAATGGAAATGAGTGCGATAATATATTTAGTTTATCTTGTCTTATCTTATGTTATCTTATTTCTATGGTATTGTCCTATATTCAGTTTATTCATGTCATGATCCTTTTACATGTTTACATGCTGAATAATCACTGGACTTACCAGACTTATGTCTGACCCATTTTCTTTCGCCTTCTTTTCTTCCGTTCCCCCCTCCCCCCAGGTCCGCAGGGAGGGAATACTTCAGCTTAGTGCAGACCTTTTCCATGTTGAAGAGAGTAGATGTATTGCTTGGATTCTCTCTTCTTAGGCTATGGATGTGGTTACACTTTTATTGGGGATTTATGCTACTTTACTAATGTTTTATGCTTTTTTATGTACTTGGAGTTTTAAATCAAGACAAATGTTTTATTGTAATAATTTAGAAGTTGGGTTTTGAGATAGTGCATGTAATGTTTTGACTGAACCACGCTATTTATGAAATGATTTAGTTTTCCGTTGTTTATATGTCTGTCTTGTAAATTATCCATGTCTTTTACCTAAAATGCTTCACCAAAGTTAATGCATTCCCTTTGTGAGTGACCTTAACGGAGGTGGGGTGTTTCACTTGGTATCAGAGCAATGGTTTACCAGATTAGATTAAAAAAATTTGAAAACTATTTTTCATAAGGAGAAGTTTAAAGAAGCATTTTCAAGAAAAGTGTTGTTTTATTTTAAAGACATAATCCCCAAAGCCATATACACTATCTTTCTATCCTTTGTTTTGAACCTTTTCATTTCAGCATGTCTGGGGATCTTAATCTTCTCGAGGGCGTACCGATACCTAGCTGGTTCAGAAGGAATCTGGAGGCTAGGGCTAATGGCGCAGGCCCAGCAGACGTTCCTCCTCCCCCAGCTGCAGTCGTTCCTCCTCCCCCAGCTGCAGTCGTTCCTCCTCCTCCGTGTGTGAATGCTTTCTCGAAGATATGTAGAGACTTTCGAGCTATGGGTGCAAAGAACTTTAATGGGACTGAGTCATTTGTTGAAGCAAGAAACTGGCTCAAGGAAACAGAAGATTTGTTTGTTATCTTCGAAGTGGACGATAGGCAGAAGATACAATTGGTTGTATGTTTACTTAAGGACGAAGCCTCTTACTGGTCGGAAGTTACTAATGCTGAGAGACCAGTTGAAACTTGGGAGAATTTCAGAAGGAGATTTGAAATGAAGTTCCTCTCGCAAGCTGAACGATGCCTACATATGGAGAAGTTCTTAGTACTCAAACAAGGAAGCCTATCGGTTGAGGAATATGTCAACCAATTCAACCAACTGGCAAGATTCGGGCTGGAGTTGCTAAACACTCCACATAAAAAGGCTCTCCATTTCATGAAAGGGTTGAATGAGCCATTGCACAGCCTAGCTATGTCCCATATACCTATCGGTGCGACTTTTGAGAGACTGGTGGATGTGGCACTGTTAGATGAGGAAGACAAGGATGGAAAGAAAGATGCAAATGTGGAAGAACCTCTAGACAAGAAAGTGGAGGGATCGCAGAATAAGAAGACGGATTCCAAGAAAGGCGGGAAGAATAACAAACCCCGTGATAAGTGCAAGTGTAAATTTTGTGGCATACCTGGACATCTAATTAAAGACTGTAGGAAGAAGAAGAGAAAGATCGGTGGTTGCTTTCGATGCGGCAAGACAGGACATATGGCTAAGGATTGCCCAAAACGGCAAGGGAAAGGGCAGAGGACTGGATCCACTTCTGGAGGGCAGATTCACGCTCTCATAGCACCTCCGCAAGAAAGAGGTAGAAATATTTCTGTTGAGAGTTTAGTTTATCTTTCTGATCATCCAGTTCGTACACTTTTTGATTTTGGCGCATCACACTCTTTTATATCTACTGCTTTAGTGGAATCTCTGTACCTAGATACCAGTATAGTAGAGGATCCCATGGTTGTTTCAAATCCAATTGGGGGTTCGTCTTATTTGTCATTGATTTGTTTGGATTTGGAAATTTCTATACTAAGCGTTTGGTTTAGATGTAATGCTTATGTTTTGGATTTCACGGGCTATGGGTTGATTCTAGGCATGGATTGATTATCCAGTAATGGTGCCATCCTTGATTGTGAAAGGAGAGTGGTTAGACTTATGACTCGCCTCGGTAACACTCTCGAAATCTCATGTAAACCCATGAAATCTGTTATGCTTAGTTACTTAGAATCTCTTGATGCTTTTGTTGAAAACTTGCAATCTGTTAGAGTGGTCCGTGAATACTCATATGTCTTTGAAGAGGTGAAGGGTTTACCTCAGAAGCGAGAGATAGACTTCCGTATATACCTTGTTGATAACGCAAAACCTGTTGCTTTACCCGTTAGACACATGGGTCTAAGGGAAAGGAAAGAGCTTAGCAAGCAAGTTAAAGAGTTTCTTGAAAAGGGGTTCATAAGGCGGAGTATTTCTGAATGGGGTGCACCGGTGGTGTTTGCAACCAAAGCGGATGGTTCACTTCGCATGTGCATGGACTATAGGGAGCTAAACAAGCTGACCAATAAGAATAGGCACCCACTTCCTAGAATAGACAATTTGTTCGACCAGTTCGTTGGTACCTCGGTTTTCTCCCAACTAGATTTGGCCAATGGATTTCATCAGCTAAGAGTGGCTGAAGACAGCATAGATAAGACCGCGTTCAGGACCCCGGATGGTTTTTTCGAATGGCTTGTCATGCCTTTCGGCTTGACAAACGCACCTGCCTATTTCGTAGACTTGATGAGTAGGGTGTTCAGAGAACTCCTTAATAAATTTGTAGTGGTCTTTGTAGACGACATTTTAATTTTCTCAAATAGTGAGGAAGAACATGCTTTGCATTTAAGGGAAGTCATGGATAATCAGCTGAAAGAAAAATTCTCCAAATGCCATTTTTGGAGAGATGAAGTAAGTTTTCTCGGACATGTGGTGTCCAAAGAAGGCATAGCTTTGGATCCCGCAAAAGTAGTTGTGGTGCAAGATTAGAAGTTCCAAGGAATGCAATGGAAGTACGAAGTTTTCTCAGGCTAGCGGGCTTTTACAGAAAGTTCATTAAGGACTTTGCGAAGATCTCAGCCCCACTTACTAGGTTGAAAAATAAGAACCTAACTTTTGCCTGGGATTTGGATTGTGATGTTGCTTTCCAACGACTGAAAAGGGCTCTGACAACAGCCCCGGTTCTGACATTGCCTGATGGGAGTAAGATGTTTACTGTACACACAGACGCATGCAGTACAGGATTAGGTGTTGCCTTGATGCAAGAGGGCAAGGTAGTTTGTTATGGAGGAAGGCAGTTGAAGGTACATGAGAAAAACTACCCAACTCATGATTTAGAGTTAGCTGCCATTGTTTTCGCTCTTAAGTCATGGCGTCATTACCAACTAGGAGAAAGGTTTGAATTGTTTACTGACCATAAATTGTTAAAGTACCTTTTCTCACAAAAAGATCTTAACTTAAGACAACAAAGGTGGATGGAATTTCTTGCCTCATACAATTTTGAGATTGCATATACCCCTGGCAAGGGCAATGTGGTAGCAGATGCCTTAAGTAGGAAAAAGCCGACCTTAAGTCCTCTCTTTGTAGAAAGGCAAAGCTTGGAGTACATAACAAACTTTGACTTTAGACCCTCCTTTGAATTTGTACCTGGTTTGTTAGCATCGCTAGATGTGCGGCCTATTCTCTTGGACTCGATAGGAACCGTGCAACGTGAAGACCCTCAGCTAGTTGATGTGATGGATAAACTAATTAGAGGTGAGACTTTTAGTCATCTCAACAGATACTCCATCGATGACAAGGCTTGGTTGAGATGGGATAGAAGACTATGCATCCTACGAGCAAGGGATTTGGTAAGAACCGTTCTCGAAGAAGCACACCATTCTAAGTTGACCATACACCCAGGAGGGGACAAGATGTATAAAGACATAAAAAGGATTTTCTTCTGGAATGGCATGAAGAAGGATGTAGCTGAATTTGTCTCTAAATGCTTGATATGCCAACAAGTAAAGGCAGAGCAGAAGAATCCTGGTGGTCTGCTTCATCCTCTAGAGGTCCCACAGTGGAAATGGGATAGCATTTCGATGGACTTTATTGATGGGTTGCCTAGATCAAGAAGGGGCAATACCAGTATTTGGGTAATAGTATACAGGCTCACTAAAAGCGCTCAGTTTATACATGTTAAGAGTAGGAGGACTACCTCATCGTTAGCATCCATTCATCTTAAAGAGGTAGTTCGACTGCATGGGATACCCTCTAGCATCGTAAGTGATCGAGATCCTATCTTTACGAAAGAGTTTTGGAAGAGGCTGTAAGCACACAGCTATGCTTAAGCACTACCTATCACCCTCAAACCGATGGTCAGAAGGAAAGGGTAAACACAATATTAGAAGATCTCTTGAGATTGTGCATTCTTGAATTTGGGGGAACATGGGAGGATCACCTTCCTTTGGTGGAGTTCTCCTACAACAATAGCTACCAAGTCACCATAGGCATGGAACCCTTTGAGGCCTTGTATGGAAGACCATGCCGGTCACTAATTTGTTGGTGGGAGTCTACAGACAAGCTCGTACTTGGGCCTGACATGATCAGAGAAACTTCAGAGAAGGTGGACCTGATACGAAGACGAATACAGACCGCACAAGATAGACAGAAGTCCTATGCTGATAAAAGAAGGACCGACCTTTCGTTTGAGGTTGGAGACAGAGTTTTTCTTAAAGTATCTCCTTTAAAGAATGTCGTTCGCTTTGGGTCCGTAGGAAAATTAGCACCAAGTTTTGTAGGGCCATTTCCTATCATTGAGAGGATTGGGAAGATAGCTTATAAAGTAGAGCTGCCCGAAAGATTGGCTGGAGTACATAATGTCTTTCATGTCTCTCATCTACGAAAGTGCTTACATGAGTCTGTGGAAGTTACGGAGCCAGACATACTAGAGGAAATAGAAGTGGAACGAGAAGCAATGGTGAGAAGAGTTCCAACTCGTATCTTGGGTACAGAAGTTAAAAAGCTACACATTCGTGAGGTCAAGTTAAAGTACAATGGAGTGACGCTGAAGGAGACGCATCTTGGGAGACTAAAGACAAGATACGTGCATCCTACCCTTTTCTTTTTTAGGGTACATCCTTGATCTCTTTTTCCATAAGTTTATGCATACTTGTATTTATCTCTTAAGTATATCTCCTTGGTCATATTCTTAATCCTTAGGTAGAAACCAATGTATGTAAACATGTATTTGTAACATGTTATGGTTGATGGTTGCAAGTGGTTGCAAG
This sequence comes from Allium sativum, assembly GCA_030737875.1. Taxonomy (NCBI): domain Eukaryota; kingdom Viridiplantae; phylum Streptophyta; class Magnoliopsida; order Asparagales; family Amaryllidaceae; genus Allium; species Allium sativum. The sequence goes on from CM060926.1 coordinate 845,774,626, forward strand.
TGGATGCATATACACACACTAGGTACTAGATCGGCTCAGTTACTTTCATATTGCATATGCATATATGTATTTATATATGGACTGAAACTTGGTGTGTTATCATGTGGACGTTGCATTTGTATGAATGATTATGCACTCATGTAAAAGTTACAAAGTACGATTAGGAATAGTTGCATACATGATGTACTCATAGCACTGACATGATTCGCATTAAGGAGGTCAAGTGAATCAGTAGACTGCCTGATTTTGCATTAGATAAGGACATAGACACACACTATGCATATGATCAAGAAAGCAATAGAAATCTTTTAATGGACAATGGATGCTTGTGATTGATGGTGAGTAGATGGATGTTGGATGTAAAGGTACATTCTTCTTAACTTAGAGATTTCGGGGACGAAATCCTTTAAGGAGGGGAGAATGTAACACCCTGTATTTTCTGTGAATATTAAAATCAACAAATCTAAGAACACTTAATTTTTAGAAGAAGAATTGGGTGAAACGGTCTACGCCATTGCATTCATCTTGGAATTCTGCTCGAGATAGAGTCCGAATTTGCGTTAATCGGACTCCGTATGAAGAAATTATGGAGGTTAGAAGATTTCTGGTGTAAACAGAAAATAATAATTAAATAATAAATTCAGTTTGAAATTCGAAATTCAGCCAGAACAGCTGGGCGGAAAATTTCCCACCTAGGGTGTCGACCGCCCTCCCGGGGGGAGTCGACATAGGTGTCGACCCCCCTGTAGGGAGTCGACCCCATTGAGATCCAATTCCTGTGACGAATTTTTATAGCCCTGAGCTGATGTGGCCTTCCCTGATTGGTCGATGACTAATTTCTGAGGTATTAGGGCTTATGTGTCGTGCTATGGGTGGCTGGATGACACATCTCTTTGGTTTGATGGCTATGATTTCTCCTAGACTAATCTAAAGGCTAGAATTAATCCTAGACTTCTATGTAATCACCCCAAACCTCAACCCTCGACCTCACAATTTCATTCTATGAAGTCGTCATGCTGTCCATCCCTAAGCTAGCCTAGCCTCCATCTTCTCCAAATTAGAAATCAAGTTAGAAAGCTCCGACCAAAATCAAAAATAGAGAATCAAATGTCTACATCAAAGGATAGCTAAACAAATTCAGAAATCGGATCCCAGAATACAAGATTCGTCCTTTTTCTGTAAGTTTAATTTTATTTAGATTTAAGCATCTAATAGAAATCATGACTGTGATAATCGGATCTAAAATGATGCTTAATTCTTATTCGTGCCTATCCTTTTGTCAAATCTGAATTGTTTATGCTTATGAGACTATTGTGATTGATGTAATGACACCTATCATGCCTATGAGACTGTGGTGACTGACATAATAAAACCTATCATGCCTATGAGATTGTTGGATTGACATAATGGAACCTATCATGCCTATGATACTGTTGTGATTTATATGATGGAACCTATCATGTTGTACATACTCTACCCATGAGACTATTGTGATTGATATAATGGGACTTATCATGTTGTACATAAAAAAAATTAGTGATTCTCTTAAGTCCAATTCTGTCTAATCTTTATACCTATGGTGTAAATTGCTTAGCTTGTCTACACATTTTGTTAATGTACAACATTGAAACATGATTCTTGAATTAGGTACACCTTGGCATGCCTTTTTTTTCTTTATGTCAATTCTTATTCTCCTTCTCTATTTTTCCCCTTTTTACTTGCTTTTGTGAATACTAAGTTCATTCGGAACTTAGATTGAATCTCGTTGTACGTGCGATTATAACATGGGGAAAATTGGGTATAATTTAATTGAGTAAATTTTGGGCATAGCATGGGAATGTAGCATAAACTTGTATTGTCTAGACTTGTGGAAAATTTAACACATAGATTTGGACACATATGAAAAATATGTAAATTGGCTAAAGATGAACATGCCTAACCCTTGGTTAGATTGAGTTGCGGTGTAAGACTGCCCGGAACCGCCCGGCACATCCCGCGACCACAACAATATAGATCTAATGTGAGAGGTTAGCGCATTAAGTCCAAAAATCCGAGGTTAGATTGAGTTGCGGTGTAAGGCTGCCCGGAATCACTCGGCACATCCAACGACCTCAACAATATATATCTAATGTGAGAGATTGGTGCTTTAACGAATGAATTAAAGCTAAGGAACAGACAAGTTAAGAATGGTTGGGTTAAGTTAATTAAGGCAACGCTTACCAATACAACATGTTAGTTAAACAGATGGGTGGGGTTAGGTAAATTTGAGAACAATTAACCGTTATAACATGTTGATTAGAAAACCCTAGTAATGGGGACCCATTTCAGCAGTAACCCACATAGATGTATCACGGTGCCCTGAACTAGGCACGGTGGGGCACGATTACTGGGTTGATTATAAGCGGTCAAAATTGCTGCGGGTAGTGCAACAGTGTAGGTTCTGGCGGAGTATGGGTGTGCACGTACTCCGGAGTGGATAAAATAGGCACTGGGCTTCAGTAGTATACACTGTACATCTAGAATTTGTATGAGGTTGCCACCATAGGAATTGATACACCCTATGGCGGGACCAGCACAGGTATCTACAAATCAAGCGGGGCCGAATGACACAAGTAAGAAATGCATGCATGTAGAAACCGATCGGGAAAGGGATCACTTTGTTATGAAAACATGATGGTAGTTGAAACATTTGTTAGTAGGTGTAGAGAAATGGAAATGAGTGCGATAATATATTCAGTTTATCTTGTCTTATCTTATGTTATCTTATTTCTATGGTATTGTCCTATATTCAGTTTATTCATGTCATGAACCTTTTACCTGTTTACATGCTGAATAATCATTGGACTTACCAAACTTATGTCTGACCCAATTTCTTTTGCCTTCTGTTCTTCCGTCCCCTCCACCCCCCCCCCCCCCCCCCCCCGGGTCGTCAGGGAGGGAATACTTCAGCTTAATGCAGACCTTTTCCAGCTTTAAGAGAGTAGATGTATTGCTTGGATTCTCTCTTCTTGGGTTATGGCTGTGGTTACACTTTTATTGGGGATTTATGCAGCTTTACTATTGTTTTATGCTTCTTTATGTACTTGGAGTTTTAAATCAAGACTTTATTGTAATAACTTAGAAGTTGGGTTTTGAGACAATGCTTGTAGTGCTTTGACTGAACCACGCTATTTATGAAATGATTTCAGTTTTCTGCTGTTTATATGTCTATCTAGTAAATTATCTGTGTCTTTTAACTAAAATGCTTCACCAAAGTTAATGCATGCCCTTTGTGGGTGCCCTTAACGGAGGTGGGGTGTTTCATAATTTAATCTAGATTATTCACTTGGAATAGAAATAATAATTTTCATAAGTAAAAGCAAAATATTTAATCTTGATTTCTTCATATAATACAGTATGTATATATATATACAAATATATATATATATATATATGTGTATATACGCCAAGTATGAATTAAAAGTTTTACATGGCATGTTAATTTAATACATGCGGTTATTAGATACAAGAATGAAAGAATAGAAATATAAACGAAGTCTAAAAGAAAAGAAATGTGACATGAAAAGAAAACAAAACTGCAAGTTTATACAAAATCAAATAGGGACATCAAACAAGATAGAATAGAAATAAAAGCCTGACCAAACATCCATTGGAGAAGAAGTTACAGCAAAACCAAAATGAAATAAAGAATATAGCCTGGATACTGCAAATAGGTGCAGCTTAGACAATAAAATTTAAAAGGAAAATGGAAGAGAACATGGCCTGCAAGTGTACAAAGGTGACAAGTAAAGCATGTGCATTTAAAATAGAAAAGATAGACGTGACAACAATTATTATTAGCAGAGAAAGGGAAGTAAACAACTCACAAGAGCATAGGCTTGCAGATTTGATACCATATAGAAGAAATCAAAGCCTAGCATGCACAATCACTATTTAAATTCTGAATATACATAGCCTAGCATAAATAGGAAGGCTAGCCAAAGTGATAGAGATTGATAGGAAATAAAAGTCAGTGTATAGGGTATTTTACTTACATGCCAGGTTTGATTTGTAAATACATATAAGGTACAAAACATGTGGAATTCTAAAGCAAAAACAGGGTATGCTAATTTGCTTAGTAGCAAAGAAATAGACTATAAATGAATTGTTAAATCACTCACCTCACCTGAATTGGCTACTGCGTGTATTAACACCTACCTAATATGAGCCTCTATTCTTTCATTTGTAAATACTCAAACAAACTCCACAATTTACACATCAATTTGCTGGAAATCAAATGAAAACAAAGAATTAGTAAATGGTAGAAAAACAGTATTAAGAACAGAGAGAAACAAGGATAAAAACTGAAATCAAAGCTTAGAAAGTATGGAGAAAAAAACCTGGCTATTGCAAAACAGAGAGTAAGAAGCTTGAGAATCAATAGAAACCCAGTGAACAAAGTATGGAAAATCTGGATGTGTGAAGTAGGACAGTGAACATTTATGAATTGGGGTGTAGTAAAATGGGAGCAGAACAATTCAATAGCAAATCAGTAAACTAAAGCAGCAGTATGATGGGTGAATAAACATTTAAACCATTTGTTACAGTTTTTTTTTGTTTAATTGTGTGATGATAGGAAAATTATTTTCTTGGATTTAACTTTTATGTTCAATCTTTTGGGAAGCCATGTAAAACTGGGTACATGTACCTAGATATAAACTATAAACAAGTATATAACAGGTAAACTTCCTTTGTACTCATTTAAAACTACCTACTAAGTACATATATATATAAGCATTTATAGACATATTCCTTGTCAAGAGATTTAAATAAAAAATCTTGAAGCAAAATATAAGAGCAATAAGTAATATACATTAGGCAAGTAAACACTTGATCCCCCACTGATTATAATTAGTTTTAAGTAGATTCGAAACATTTGTGGGTTGATACTCTTGATTTAAACAATGAGGTTATTTAAAAGCTAATCTTTAAACTAAGACCTGAGTGTTGGCAAAATACAACAAAGATAGTTAATAATATAAACAGTGGCAATATTATATGTGTGAGTAAACTATAAATTTCTCTCTTGAAAGTTCTATTTCATGGTTATATATATATATATATATATATATATATATATATATATATATATATATATATATATATATATATATAACTACTTGTTGATTGAATTACTGCAAACAGAGAAAAATGTGTGGTTTAACAGTAAGGGGAAATATGCTCCTTCAGGAATTCCAAAAATCAAGAGCAACAGTTCTAGTTTGTTTAGTAAGTGAGATCGAATGAAAACTGTTGTTTTAAATCCCATCATACACTAAAATATGTTTCGAATCCAATAGAAGTCTATATCATCAAACATAATAAACATACAGTAAGGAGGTTAGGAAAACCAAATTTTTAAGCATTGTTAAGTATGAATTCAGATAAAGGAATAGATTAATATAAGTAAATCATGAATTTTAATGGTGAAATCTCGATTTTTAGTGGGTTAGGAATTGTGAAACTCTGGGTTCACCAGAAAAGGGGTTTGCATCTATTTCTAGTGAGGTAGATGATCGAGTCCATATAAACTGGATCGAAGAAGCATGGATGATCGTGGAACATATGAAAAATACATTTATAATTTTTAAATAAGTATATTATGAGAATTTTGTTTAAAAGGGATAGAATGGTTGTTTCCGACAAGCTAGGTTTAGGATTAGTTTGTATGACGGTCGAGGCACTATATGGATGCGCACCAGGGGGTTTCGAAGGAGAGGAACGACGGCAAGCTCGGGGTAAATTCTGGTGGTGATCGGTTGGCCATGATGGGAGTACGAGGCGTTTTCAATGAAGATGGGTTTGCATGGAGTTCAGTTCGAACAACATATTTGGGTACAATAGTGTATTGGAGTTGATGGTGGTGTAAGTGGAGTCAGGGAAGGTTTTGGGTTTTGCGGCAATAATCAGATGTAGATAGCGGCCATGGGGTTGTGTATACATGTGCATGGTGTAGTTGGGTAGGTGGATGGAGAATAGTAAAAGCTTTTGGGAAGAAGAAAATGGGCAAGGAAAATGGGATGACCAGATTGTAGGAACACGTGCATTTTTGTTTTCCAGATCCGAGTTTTTGGGTAGTAAAACTCACGTTTTGCTTTTGTTTGGTCTATCCGGCAATCGAAGAATTTAACAAAGAGGCTATTGGGCTGATTTCTAGAGAACGAGATTTGGGCCTGACTGTAATTAAAATTTAATTAAGGTTGGTTACAAACTTGAGTTTTATTTTTTTTAATAATATTTATATAATATAGAGAAAGAGGAAATTCGCGTGAATGTTTACAATGAACGACAAGTTTAATTAGGATATGCGTGTAAAGTAGTAAACCGTATAATTAGTTTAAAAAATTAGCATGTTTTAAATTAATCAAGTCTAAGCATAGTTGATTTTTTTTTCTTTTTAGAATAAATAAGAAATAAATAGACAAAATCAAAAAGAAGGAAGAAGGATCGAGACGCTGTTAAACTATTTTGTAATTGCAGAATAAATATTGTGTAAACTTGAGTTCGAATCTACAATATTTATATATGTATTTATATATAATCTATAGAAGTTTAAATAAATCGATTAATTTATTTCCAATTAATTTGGAATAAAAAAAGATTTGGAAAATAGTTCGTTATCCAAGATCGAATATTTCAAACAATTATTAGTTCGAAATAAAAACATCAAATCATTGTCGAATGTTAATGTTGTGCTAAACAAGGGTTATTAATTTATCTGTTAAATTGACCATACGAATTTGAATTACTTAAATTAAAGAGTTAACACGTTTTATTTTAAATAGTCCTATGTTGTTTACTTCTCTGAAACTAGAACTAAGATCATACAAGTTGATTAAATTGAATAGGCATGTTATGATAATTATATATGTTATGAAATAAATTGTATGAATGATTTTACTCATCTACACCGTTTAAATGTGATAGTTAAAACACCGACTATCAAATAAACATTCCTTATGTATTAGTTCGAAAAGAACGGGAGGGGAACTGGACCCAAAACCTTTTCGAACTGGCTTTACGTAAACTAACTTGCAGGATACCTATAAAAATGATCAATTTGAAGACCGTGGATCTTCAAGAACGAGACTATTACTTGTTTAAATTCTCTAGTGGCCGCCGGAGTGATTATAGTTTGAACTTATTTCGGAATTGAAATCTTTGGAGGTGCAAGGATTGTTCGTTGCTGATCCATGGGGTGATTCCTATTGGATGCATTAGGAGAGTGCCTTTGGTTCGTCTGTTCCTGGATGACTTGTATGGACGAGTGTCTGATAGAGTATTTCCTAAAAACCACGTACGTTGATTTTTACAAATATACCAAGTTGATGGTAAAGAATGGCCCTTCTTTTACATCCAGAGTATATTTGTGGACATCAATTAGTGATTTGACGGATCTGACAATGTGGCATTCCAAGTGAATGATAGTCAGATGTTCTAAAGGTAAATTCTATCATCAAGCCTCATCAGCCGGGAAATGAAAAAAATGGGGTAGGCAGCATGGCTGTGTAGGTCACTCCCATTAGATTGTATAATCAACTATCTAGAAAAAAACCATTTCATTCTTTAATCTATTTTGATGTTGTCTTTTTTTGGGAAACGGTGGGTAACTCCCAACCATTGGTGATATACATTCGATACACTCAAGCGAAATAAGTGGTCGGTCATGTGTGGTCAAGTTGCAAGATGTTCTTGTTGAACCTAGTGTATTCCCCTCTAGAGATACATTATCGGTAGGTGGTTCCATACCTTGTCATTAATCGGAATCCAATCTCCAATAAGCGCCTGCGGTTTTGATTGTATACTATATATGTGGAGCGTGAGATTCAAGCGTTCCGCTAGATTGCTATTTATTTGTATTTAGACACTATTATTATATTAGAATAGTTTTAATATCAATAATGTTCTGGGTTATCGTAAGGTAAAAACCATCCGTATTTATGTGTGGATCGGTCTTACGATTCTCATTTCTTTCAAAAGGATTTTTTTAACGTTAAATAAAGCTGGCTTAAAATCGTTTACTTATACCAGTCCCACGACTGACCCAGAGTTTATTTTTCTATGTTTTCCTTAATCTCTTGGGTGCCCAAATTTGTAGGGGAAGTCAAGTGGCTTTAGAATTTTACAGATTTACTTGAAAGAGCTTGGAGCAGGAAGTTTCAACGTTAGATAAATAGAGTTTATTTCCGCTGTGTTGTATATATGCTATACTCTGATGACGTATGTAAATACAATTTTGTATTTCTAGATGTTATATAATATATTTAGTTCCGCTGTGAGATTCGTTATACTATCATTCTTGTAACAACCCGGAAATTCTGAACCAATTTAAAACAAAATTTTAGCTATTTTAATGGATTTTGAATATTTAAAATGATTTATTTTAAATAATAACGACTGAAAATTTATTTTAATCTAAGTTAGAATGAATAAATTTATTTTAATTATAAAACGAGCCTGAAATGGCATGATAGTTTGAAAATTCGATTTCAAATTTCAATTTAATATACATAATTCAATGTAAGTCAGAATTAGACGAAACAAGAAATATTTAAATTTGTTTAATTATATCGTTCTAACGAATGTAAGAAAATGAGATTTTGCTTTATAAATTAAAAGGTATGGCCAGTTTAAAATTCAAAATAGTCACTATGGAATTTATATATATTTTATATAATATATAGCCCTCAAAAATAGTCATTTTCCAAATGACCCCCGTTTTCGATGAAACCACTTTTGTTGGATCCGGAGTGTCAAATTATTTCTAGATTCCAATTTTCATAATTTTTGAAATTGATATGTGAGCATGGTGAATTTAAACGTGTCTGGTCAATTCAATTTGAATTTAATCTACTGGAAAATCACCGTTTTTGAAATGGTCTCCAAATTTGACGAAATTAGTTTTGTTAGGACCGTATCGTCAAAACATAGCTAGATTTATTTTTTGGGAATTTTTGGAATCAGTATGTGGCCCCGGTAAATTAAAATGTACGTTTGAATTCAATATATATATTGATTTATATTTTAATTTAAAGAAAACTGATTAAAACGATAGAATTGGCTTACGGAACATATCCCATTATGTTCGAAATGGGGGTAATTAGCTAGGGACAACAGTCGTTGGCTTTGATTTGGAGTCCAAATGTAAATTTCACCTTTATAATTAAAATAATTAAATATTTATTATATAAACCTAGTCAAACCCTAATACCCTTTCCACGCGGTCAAACCCTCTCTTTGAAGCCGCCGTTCCAAAAAGGAAAAAAATGCGTCGTTTTTTCTCTCCTTCTTCAGTACTCCGCCGATCCGCCTCCACCCTTCCCATCCGCTCCAGTCACCGCCGCGACCACCCACCAGCGCCGCGCGCCCTTTGGCACCCCCCATCGCCTCCTTCTCTGTTCCTCCCTCCTTCTTCTACCTACACTACCCCAAAACCCATCGCAGCAGACCCCACCACCCCGCCGCTGGTATCAGAGCTTTGGTTTACAGAGCTCGAGAACAAGACACATTAAATCAAACGAAAGAATTCATGAGAGTCGCTTCAATTCTGTTGTGTTCAGTTCTTCTTTTTCTTCTATTCAAACTTTCTTTCTTTCTATTTCTCACCTTCTAACTTCTTTCTATTAACGATCTGTTAATTTCTGATGGTTGATTAGTCGATATGTGATAAAAGAAACGTATTAGTATCGATAATCAGGATCGAAACTTTTCGGGCCATTACAATTGGTATCAGAGCAATGGTTTAGAATATCACCTTGGCTCTGTGTCGTAACTCGATAGAGACGGGGTCAACAATAACCTAAATTGAGTTTGACTATATATATGAGCGTGTATTTGTTAATTAATATAAAAACTATTTTATATTGTGTTGATTCGTTTGATAGGTGGATTATGAATTCTAATCCATACGGGATTGCAAAATGTATCGATATGTGTTTATAAACTCTTGAACAGAGTAATTCGACACATTATTATTTTGAAAATTAGGTAAATAAAATAATTTTACTCAAAATTATGTTTTAAAAAAAATTCTGAAATTATAATTATTGGCTCTATTGGTTGCTATTATATTCTGGTATCAGATTATAAAATTTGAAATGGTTAAACAATGAACCAAATTAAACCTGAATAGATAATGAGATATACAATAAAGGCAAACTAGAAAGTGAGTGAGGAAAACATAATATTTTGGTTAAATTCCAAGGTTTTGAATTTAAAAGGGAATAGAAATAAGTGATTTCAAACTATTTTGAAATAAAACCAGGAGTTAGGAATTGGAAAATTCAATTAAACCATGATTGAAATAGTAAACTTAATTTGAATAGAATTAAACTAAGTTGGTTTAAAAAGGAATTTTGAACGGTTTGATTCAGATTTATGAACTAAATAAGTTTGGGATTATTTTACAACTATAATCAGAGATATATGGGTTGATAAGAATTAAGGTATGGAGTTAAGAAATTGGAACCTAACTAGAGATTGGTGGAGATAAAATATTTTCTTAGTGTTGATCTGATGTTGATTTCGGTCTTCGGGGTTGATACTTTGAGGATTATTTTCTTACCAATATACGGTTAGGAACTGATGAATATTAAAGAATAGAAATGTGTAAATAGTAATGGAAATGTTTTTCAAATATAATAACAGATATTCGTAAATTATGAATATGACTATGATTTATAGCTAATTAATGAATGTTTTGATTTCAGTGAAATGTTTGATGGATAATCTGTTTGTTTTGGATGTCTTGTTTGCTGTGATTGTTAGGGGATGACCCATATTTACAATCCATGTTTTGGAATATAACTGGAATCTCTTCGTTACTCTTTAATTTCGGGGATGAAATTCTTTTAAGGGGGTAGATTGTAACGACCCAGTTTTTGGACTAGTTTTATAATCTGTAATGTACAGACTATAGTGGTAATTTAATTTAATAAATTAAGATTTATATATTTGGGAAAAATATCAGGGGAATTCCAAGTAAATATATTTTGATAATTTAAAATTCCTTAACTAATGTTATAGGATCGGTTATGGGTTTGGTTATGGCTCAGTTATGTGCTTGGTTATGAGCTCGGTTGTGGGTTAGGTTAAAGCTTTGGTTATGACCTCAATTATGACCATGATTATGAGCTCGGTTTTTACCTCAGTTATGAGCTGCGCTTAGTTCATAGTTATGGGATAAAAGCTAAAATATAAAATATAAATAACTAATTTAGGTTACAAGGTAGATCTTAACCTCGATTAAGAGCTCGGTTATAAATTCAATTACAGGCTTGTTTAAGAGCAAGGTTATGGGCTTGGTTAAATTATCAGTTATGGGTTTGGTTTTGGCTCGGGTATGTGCTTGGCTATGAGCTCGGTTATGGGCTATGTTAAAGATTTGGTTATGACCTCAATTATGGTCGTGCTTATGAGCTCGGTTATTACTTCAGTTATGACCTAGGTTTTGATCTCGGGCATGGGATCGATTATGGGATAAAAGCTAAATTATAAAATATAAATAACTAATTTTGGTTACAAGGTATATCTTAACCTCGATCAAGACCTCAGTTATAAATTCAATTACAAGCTTGTATAAGAGCTCGGTTATGGGCTCGGATATGTGATAAGATATGGGTTTAGTTTTGGCTCGGTTATGGTCTCTTTTATGGGCTAGGTTAAAGGTTTGGCTATGACCTCAATTATGATCGTGGTTATGAGCTAGGTTATTACCTCAGTTATGAACTAGGTTTAGATCTTGGTTATGGGTTCTGCAATTAGCTTGATTATTGGATTAGTTATGGAATAAAGGCTAAACTATAAAATATAAAGTATAAATAACTAATTTCGGTTACAAGCTAGATCATAACCTTAATTAAGAGCTCAGTTATAAATTCAATTACAAGCTTGTTTAAGAGCTTAGTTATGGGCTCGATTATAGGATCAGTTATGGGTTTGGTTTTGGCTATGTTATGTGCTCGATTAAATGTTTGGTTATGACCTCAATTATGACCGTGGTTATGAGCTTAGTTATTACCTCAGTTATGAGCTAGGTTTAGATATAAGTTACGGGCTCGGTTATGGGATAAAAGTTAAAATGTATAATATATAATATATAATATAAATAACTAATTCAGGTTACAAGGTAAATCTTAAGCCCGATTAAGACCTCAGTTATAAATTCGATTACAAGCTTGTTTAAGAGCTCGGTTATAGGCTTGGTTATGGGATAACTTATGGGTTTAGTTTTGGCTCGGTTATGGCCTAAATTAAAGGTTTGGTTATGACCTCAATTATGACCATGGTTATGAGCTCGGTTATTACCTCGGTGATGAGCTAGGTTTAGATCTTAGTTATGGGCTCTGTTATGAGCTCAGTTATTGGATTGGTCATGGAATAAAAGCTAAATTAAAAAATATAAATTAGAAAATATAAAATATAAAATATGAATAAAATATAAATAACTAATTTCGGTTATAAACTAGATCATAACCTCGATTAAGAGCTCAGTTATAAATTCAATTACAAGCTTATTTTAGAGCTTGGTTATGGGCTCGATTATATGATCAGTTATGGGTCTGGTTTTTGCTCGGTTATGTGCTCGGTTATGAGATCGGCTATGGGCTAGGTTAAAGGTTTGGTTATGACCTCAATTATGACCGTGGTTATGAGCTCGGTTATTACCTCAGTTATGAGGTAGGTTTAGATCTATGTTATAGGCTCGGTTATGGGATAAAAGATAAATTATAAATTATAAATAAAATGTAAACAACTGATTTCATTTACATGGTGGATCTTTACCTTGATTAAACCCCAATTATAAATTCAATTACAAGCTTGTTTAAGAGCTCAGTTATGGGCTCGGTTGTGGGATATGTTATGGGTTTAGTTTTGGCTCGGTTATGGGCTCGGCTATGGTCTAGGTTAAAGGTTTGGTTATGACCTCAATTATGAACGAAATTATGAACTCAGTTATTACCTCAGTTCTGAGCTAGGTTTAGATCATGGTTATGGGCTCTGTTATGAGCTCGGTTATTGGACCGATTATGGAATAAAAGTAAATTAGAAAATATAAAATACAAAATACGAATAAAATATAAATAACTAATTTTGGTTACAAGCCAGATCATAACCTCGATTAAGAAATCAATTATAAATTCTATTACAAGCTTGTTTAAGAGCTCGGTTATGGGCTCGGTTATAGGATCGGTTATGGGTTTGGTTTTGACTATGTTATGTGCTCGATTAAAAGTTTGGTTATGACCTCAATTATGATCATGGTTATGAGCTCGGTTATTACCTCAGTTATGAGCTAGGTTTAGATATCGGTTATGGGATAAAAGTTAAATTATAAAATATGAAATATATAATATATAATATAAATAACTAATTCCGATTACAAGGTAAATCTTAAGCTCGATTAAGACCTCAGTTATAAATTCAATTACAAGCTTGTTTAAGAGCTCAGTTATGGGCTTGGTTATGGGATAACTTGTGGGTTTAGTTTTGGTTCGGTTATGGGATAACTTGTGGGTTTAGTTTTGGTTCGGTTATGGGCTAATTAAAGGTTTCGTTGTGACCTCAATTATGACCGTGGTTATAAGCTCGGTTATTACCTCTGCGATGATCTAGGTTTAGATCTTGGTTATGGGCTTTCTTATGAGCTCAGTTATTGGATTGGTTATGGAATAAAAGCTAAATTAAAAAATATAAATTAGAAAATATAAAATATGAATAAAATATAAATAACTAATTTCAGTTACGAACTAGATCATAACCACAATTAAGAGCTCAGTTATAAATTCAATTACAAGCTTATTTAAGAGCTTGGTTATGGGCTCGGTTATATGATCAGTTATGGGTTTGGTTTTTGCTCGGTTATGTGCTCGATTATGAGATCGGCTATGGGCCGGATCAAAGGTTTGGTTATGACCTCAATTATGACCGTGGTTATGGGCTCGGTTATTACCTCAGTTATGAGCTAGGTTTAGATCTCGTTTACAGGCTCGGTTATGGGATAAAAGATAAATTATAAAATATAAATAAGATGTAAACAACTAATTTCATTTAAAGGTGGATTTTGCCTCGATTAAGACCCTAGTTATAAATTCAATTTCAAGCTTGTTTAAGAGCTCCGTTATGGGCTCGGTTGTAGGATATGTTATGGGTTTAGTTTTGGCTCGATTATGGGGTCAGCTAAGGTCTAGGTTAAAGGTTTGGTTATGACCTCAATTATGACCGAGGTTATGAACTCGGTTATTACCTCATTTATGAGCTAGGTTTAGACCTTGGTTATGGGCTCTGTTATGAACTTGGTTATTGGATCAGTTATGGAATAAAAGTAAATTAGAAAATATAAAATATAAAATATGAATAAAATATAAATAACTAGTTTCGGTTACAAGCAAGATCATAACCTTGACTAAGAGCTGAGTTATAAATTAAATTATAAGCTTATTTAAGAGCTCGGTTATGGGCTCGGTTATAGGATCAGTTATGGGTTAGGTTTTGGCTCGGTTATGTGGTCGTTTATGAGCTCGGTTTCAGGGTAGGTTAAAGGTTTGGTTATGACCTCAATTATGACCGTGGTTAGGAGCTCGGTTATTACTTCGGTTATGAGCTAGGTTTATATCTCAATTATGGGCTTGATTATGGAATAAAGCTAAATTAGAAAATATAAAATATGAAATATGAAATATGAAATATGAAGAAAATATAAATAATTAATTTCGGTTACAAGCTAGATCATAACCTCGATTAAGAGCTCAGTCATAAATTCAATTACGTGCTTGTTTAAGAGCTCGGTTATGGGCTCGGTTATAGGATCGGTTATGGGTATGGTTTTGGCTCAGTTATATGCTCGGTTATGGGTTAGGTTAAAGGTTTGGTTATAGCCTCAATTATGACCGTGGTTATGAGATCGGTTATTACCTCAGTTATGAGCTAGGTTTAGATCTTGGGTATGGGCTCGGTTATGGGATCAAAGTTAAATTATAAAATAATAATAGAATATAAATAACTCATTTCGGTTACAAGGTAGATCTTAACCTCGATTAAGACCTCGGTTATAAATTCAATTACAAGCTTGTTTAAGTGCTCGGTTATGAGGTCGGTTATGGGTTTAGTTTTGGCTCGGTTATGGCCTCGGTTATGGGATAGGTTAAAGGTTTGGTTATAGGCTAAGATAT
The DNA here is from genome assembly GCA_030737875.1 of Allium sativum. Taxonomy (NCBI): domain Eukaryota; kingdom Viridiplantae; phylum Streptophyta; class Magnoliopsida; order Asparagales; family Amaryllidaceae; genus Allium; species Allium sativum. The sequence goes on from CM060926.1 coordinate 845,789,835, forward strand.
AGATAAATTATAAAATATGAATAAGATATAAATAACTAATTTCGGTTATAAGGTAGATAGAAACCTCGATTAAGAGATCAGTTATAAATTCAATTACAAGTTTGGTTAAGAGCCCGGTTATAAGATAAGTTATGGGTTTAGTTTTGTCTCGGTTATAGGCTAGGTTAAAGGTTTGGTTATAACCTCAATTATGACCTTGGTTATGAGCTCAATTATTACCTCAGTTATGAGCTAGGTTTAGATCTTGGTTATGGGCTCGGTTATTGGATCGATTATGGAATAAAAGCTAAATTAGAAAATATAAAATATAAATTACGAACCAAGTGGGGATTAATGATTCTACACCCCGTAGGGATTAATTAACCAAGCAGGTGCTTATGACATGTAGAAGACATTTGTATGCAAGGCCTAATCGGGTACCAATGACACGTAAAAGACATCCAAGCGCAAGGCCTAATCGAGTATTTATGACATGTAAAAGACACTAGATGCGAGTCCTAATCGGGTACTTCATTAACGATTCTACACCTAGTAAGGATTAAGTAACCGAGCGAGTACCTATGACATATTAAACACATTTGGACGCAAGACTAATCGGGTACCTATGACATGTAAAAGACAACCGGACGTAAGTCCTATTTCATCAACGATTCTACACCAATAGAGATTAATCAACCAAGTGGGTACCTATGTCATGTAAAGGACATTCAGACACAAGGCCTAATCGGATACCTATGACACGTAAAAGACATTCAGACACAAGGCCTAATCGGGTACTTGTGACAGTAAAAGACATCCAGATGCAAGGTATAATCGGCTACATTATATATCTTGGTTATTGTATCGATTATGGGATCGATTATAGGCTTGGTTGTGGTTTAGGTTATTGGGACGATCATGCGTACAATGTACAGTTATGGCTTTGTTTATATGCTCGGTTATAAGCTTAGTAATTAGCTAGATTATGGGCTTAGTAGTAATTTGTCATGAAATTTAAAAAAAAATTATAAAATATAAATTATAAATTATAAAAGGATTGTGAAGAAACTGAACTCAGTTGAATGCTTGTCATCATTCATATGAGCTTGAAGCAGATGAGCTGGAGTGCTTCATAACTTGCTTTGAAGATTGTTCACGTTGTCATTGAGAATAATGGTGCAGTTTTGAGTTTTTTTATGTTGATTGTTACATTTTATTGTTTTTCCTAAAATGTTGTATAGTGTATAGGAACTAAAGTGTGTAGTGTATGTTTGTGCAGTTGTTGTACGATTCTTTGAACTTTGTACTTTTTTAAAGTGTTAATAAAGTCTAATTGCCTTTCGAAAATTATAAAAAGTAAAATATATTATATGAATAAATTATAAATAATTAATTTTTGTTATGAGCTAGGTTATTAGCTTGATTATAGGAAATATGTTCAATTACACGTTTAAATCTCGGTTATGGGCTCGGTTATGGGGTAAAAGCTAAATTATAAAATATAAATAACTAATTTCGGTTACAAGCTAGATCATAACCTCGATTAAGAGATTATTTATAAATTCAATTACAAGCTTGTTTAAGAGCTCGGTTATGGGTTCAGCTTAGTTATGTGTTTGGTTTTGGTTGGTTATGTGCTTGGTTATGGGCTTGGTTATGGGATATGTTAAAGGTTTGGTTATTACCTCAATTATGACTGTGGTTATGAGCTCGATTATTATCTCAGTTATAAGCTAGGTTTAGATCTCGGTTATAGGCTTGGTTATGGGATAAAAGCTAAAATATAAAACTAATTTTGGTTTGGTAACAAGGTAGATCATAACCTCACTAAGACCTCGGTTATAAATTCAATTACAAGCTTGTTTAAGAGCTCGGTTATGGGTTTGGTTTTGGCTCGGTTATGTGCTTGGTTATGAGCTTGGTTATGGGCTAGGTTAAAGGGCTGGTTATGACCTCACTTATGATTTTGGTTGTGAGCTCGGTTATTACCTCAGTTATGAGCTAGGTTTAGATCTCGGTTATGGACTCGGTTATGGGATAAAAGCTAAATTATAAATTATAAAATAAAAATAACTAATTTCAGTTATAAGTTAGATCATAACCGAGATTAAGAGCTCAGTTATATATTCAATTACAAGTTGGTTTAAGAGCTCGGTTATGGGTTCGGTTATATGATCAGTTATGTGTTTGGTTTTGGCTCGGTTATGTGCTCGGTTATGAGCTCGGTTATAAGCTAGGTTAAAATTTTGGTTATGACCTCAATTATGACCGTGGTTATGAGCTCGGTTATTGCCCCAGTTATGAGCTAGGTTTAGTTCTAGGTTATGGGCTCGGTTATGGGATAAAAGCTACATTATAAAATATAAAATGTATATTATAAAACCAAGCGTTAAGGGCTCGGTTATGACTTTGGTTATTGGTTCAGTTATGGTCTTTGTTAGGAATTCATTTATAGGTTCTATTTTGGCCTGACTTGTACATTAGATTACATGTGCTTAGTTGTTCGTCTATGAGTTTAGTTATGAGCTTAGTCAAGGGTTTCAGTTAAGTATTATGGGCTCAGTTATGGGATCAGGCGTTTTGTTAAGAGCTGGGTTACAAACTCGAATATGGCTTTGGTTATAGGTTTGGTTGTATTCCATTATGAGTTTCATTATTGGTCGATTATAAATTAAGTTTTTTTAAATCTCAGCAAATGGATCGGTTTTCCTTCACATGAGGAGTGAAAATTAGAGGGCAAGCCAATGGTTTACCGACGTCCTCCAATTTGTGTTAAAATTTTAAGTTTAAATAGACTTTCCTAATTATAAAATATAAACTAAAATTGTAAAATATAAAATGCAAGATAAAAAACATAAAACCAAAAATGTAAAATATAAAATAAAATTAACTTAAAAGTTAATTTAACGTATTATATACCTCGGTTATACTCTCCAACAAAATAATCAGGTACCTATGGATGTATACGACGATCAGATACCTAAGGATGTATAGGACGACCAAATTCTAAACTTAATCAGATACATATGGATCTTGGTAAGGTATTACTAGAGTTCTATAATAAAAAGGTTTAATCAACAAATAATATATCATGGCCCACAGAAATAATCAGGTAGCTATGGATGTAAAAGATAATTGGATTCCAAGGCTAATTGACTGCCTACGGATGTAATAATCAGGTACCTATGATGTATAATTAACTTGTTTTCTAAGTGACAGAAAATCCGCATTCAAATTTCATTATGCAACAAAATTTTGCGTCTTTGTTGGAAAAAGTGATTTAAATTTAATTTAACTTTTCAAATTGTTTTTGCTTTATTTTAGGTTGTGGTATTTTTAATTAAAAAAATAATGACTACTGTGCATTTTACTTCATTTGGTTCTTGTGCAACTTTGCTTTTATTATTAAAACAAATATGTTGCTTTGTTTGTTTCATTAAAAATACATGTGCAGTTCGGAACTCTATTCAGTTTGTTCTGTTCTATGTTTATGTGCATTTATCTTCACACTTCACTACATCCACAACAAGTTTTTATTTAATTTTATTGCTCATAGGATCCATACATCCTCTAGGGAATGTAAGGTTTTGTTTCTTGGCATCCTAATTTATATGCTTTATTCGGTTTAATTGATTTGAATTCATTTCAATGTTTGTTTTTTCAAGATTTGTTTAATTGATTCAGGAATACAGTATAGTTTCTAGATTACTTTTTGTTATATATGTGTATGTATATGCATGTGTCGTGTGTGTGTGACATTTTGAGGTCTGTATAAACTTGCAGATGGTTTGTTACTTGACTTTTAGAATTTTATTAATTTTCACGAATGTTTTAAGTTATAATATCATCATCTTTTGCTGAATTTTTTATTTTGTCTAATAATACCTAATAAAAAAAAGTGTATTGTACATGTAGTAACGTTTTGGATAACAAATGCAGGATCACCAAGCTAGTGGTAAAAGAGTTGTTCTGCTCCATGCAAATCATATACCTTAAAGAGCAGTTGGTGTAGGTTTATACAAGTGTCAGAATTGTCATGCTTGGCTTATGAAATCTAATGCGCAGTATTGCTCTCTTGCTTGCAAAGTTGGTAATCGAAACTACAATATGTTATTAGACAGCAAGAATGTAACGACCCGCATTCTACGCATCATAGGATCGTAGGATATTTATTTCTTTCACATACGAAGTCGTATGGTCATGTAACATTGGGAGACGACTATTGTGGTCATTTCCCATGTTCATGATTTTTCTCGATTTTTAAATGACCATTTTACCCCTAGTTGGCACTGTTTTGGCCATAACTTTTGATTGAAAAGGAATTTTGACCTCAAACCACTTCCATTGGCTTCGGATGATGGTTTCTCTTTCCGTAGAGTGGTCACATTAGCCAAACGGGCTTACCGTTTGGGAGATATGGCTGAAACAAGTTTCAGATGGTGAAAAACAGCTTAATTGGGCTTAACCGGGTGATTAACAGCTAAGCCCAAGGGGAATTTCGGGTTTAGAGGTATAGGAGGACTGATTAGGGTTAGGTTATCACTTTCATTTCAGTTTTGAGCCGCCACAAACCTTCTTGAGACCTTAGTAATGGCTTCCATCCTCTAAAACCACTCCAAAACACATTTTTAGTGAAGATTAAGCCTAAACTACATCAAAACAAGGCCAAATAGCAACAAAGAAAGGTTGGAGCTGCTGCTATACATAGGGATTCGACCCAAACAGAGAATATTTCAGATTTGGTGATTTATTTTGTGGCCAAGGTGAGTGATAGCATCATTTTGACACTAATTACAGTTAATTAAGGGTGATTAGTGAAGATTAGCGAATTTATACACTAATAAATTCTGGAAAAATGTTTAGAAATTCTTAAATAATATTTCATGCCTCTGTTAGAAAATTTAGACGATTTGATTAAGTTTTACTAAGTATGTGCTTAAACATGATTAAGAAGGATTATAGGAAAATGTGAGGTTTTAGCCACTTTTGATCCATTTTGATTCATTTGGATTGTTGTTTGCTGTTTGTGATTGCTATTACATGTTGCTATGACTCTATGGTATGTTTTATGATTGATTAGAATAGTTAAATTGGTCGAAAACGTCGTCGAATGGCGTAGAAAGCTCGCTGGAAAGTTGCAGAAATGTGCAGGTTCCTAACCGGTTCGGATCGGATGAGGGCTCGGATCGGATATGGGAACTGGGCAAGAAAACACGACCCGAACTGGAGTTTGGCACATAAGAGACTTGGCAAAAAGGAAGGCCGTTTACTTAGAGTTGGAGTGGACAGGGGGATCGGATCGGAACTATGGAGCAGGATCGGATCGGAGTAGGAGAGAGCGGATCGGATCGGAAGCATAATAGAGGCCAGATCGGATCGACTCACGAATGGGAGGCTACGACTGGAGCAAGACGAAGGGATCGGATCGGATCGGAGTAGATGGAAAACGAGGAAGCTGATCGAAGGAGGAGCATGAACTCGAAGGAAGACAGCAACCCGACCCGACCCGGAGGAGGACACCGACCCGACCCGAAGTGAAGTACCCGACCCGAACCGAATGGAAAGATGACAAGGAGGACCGACCCGAACCGACGAGAGTAACGACTACCGACCCGAACCGAATTCTAGAGCTGCTATTGCACGACAATTCTTCTGAAGACCCACTCCAATTCGACCAAAACCCGAGATGCAAAGGAAGTCCAAATGAGAAGTTAGAACTCAAGATTTAGATGGGAATCAGCGAGTTCGCTTCATGATTGGGCTTTGCTGCGGGACGCGTGCCAAGGAGTTATCGACATCTATAGCTTTGGACCACTATGGTAGGAGGTACGAAGGCGGATCCAGGGCCATTATGGCATTGGTAGAACCAAGGGCTATGACCAATGAAGTGGGTCATTGAAATGTTTGGTCATGACTCCAAGTGTTTGGCTTGGTCACAGCAGGGTTTCTACAAGTCGGGATTCGTCGTTACCTCAGTTTGTCTAGTGTTCCAAAGTGGTAGATATCGTACGCTTTACGCACTGAGTGAGAGATGTGAGGATGGTTGCTATGGATGATTTGCTTGCTCTCATTGTGACATGCACACCCCACCCCCGTATTCTTACACTGTTTATTCTGGCACCTTGGAGTATTGTACTGTATGTGGTACTAACTCTTTGGTTGCAGGTCCAGGTTCAAGTATGGTTTAGTATACCTGTTATTATTCTGTTTAGATGTTTATCGCTCATACCAGGCTTTATGTCTGACCCAGAGTTTTATGTCTCCTCTTATTACTCTGGGTGCTCACACGAGCAGACTAGAGACAGGTTAGCTGGTGATGCACGGGTAGATGATCCGGAGACGAGCAGGAGGCTTCCACGTAATATACATATATAGTATTCTCCCTGTGTTGTTGAAGATCACTGCTTGGGCATTGGTGGTGTATCATCTATTTTGGCTTTCTGTTGTTCAGAGACAGTAGGTTTTGAAAAGTTGTAATAAGCTGTATTTGGATTTCCGCTGCTTTGAGATTGATGTTGGTTTTAATTATCAGCTTATGCACTGTCTCGACTGTTTTATGTCAAGTACATTATTATTATATTTTATTCCATGCGCTGTGAGACATTCTACAGGTTCTTTGATTAGTTCATTCCCTTCTTTCCTTTCTTATGACGACCGTCTTGTGCTAGTAAGGCATGTGTACAGCGCACTTTTGGAGGAAATGCAGGCTGGTGCGAGGCGGACCGTCACACTTGGTATCAGAGCAATAGGTTGCGTAGTTAACCTAGGGAAGTTATCAGGGAGAGATAGTATACGTATACGAGAGAGCGTATTTGTGATTATTTTGGTTTTCAAAAGCTATATATGCTATTAGTAGTATAAGGATGAAGTCGTACTGCACTAGCACCACTATGGAGTCGTTAATCATTTCCTTTTTCAGATTGACGATGAGCCGATATACTAGAGGTGCTGGTAGGGGAGCCATCAATGGGAATGTTGCTGACATGAGGACGATGTTTACTGACCTCATGAGAGAGATGCTTAGAGATGTTCAGAGGGCAGCTCCCAATGGTGGAAATGGTGGTGGTCCAATAGTGCAGGCACCAAGAGTCGACTTCGCCAAGCTGAATAAGGATTATACTAGCCTTGGTGGGAAGCCGTTCCATGGAACGGAGTCAGCTACGGATGTTCAGGATTGGGTGGATAGTTGCGAACGTATCTTCGAGGATTTGGGTATCGAGGATGCGATGAAGAGAAAGCTAGCGTCCCGTCAGCTGCAAGGGCGGGCAATGAATTGGTGGAATGATATAAAGGCAGCTACTCCCGAAGACCAGATTACTTGGGAGCAGTTTAAGGCTCGCTTTAGTGAGAAGTTCATTCCAGCTGCTCAGAAGTCAATATTATTTAAGAAATTCTTGGAGCTCAAGCAGAATGGCAGGGCTGTCTCGGAGTATATTGCTGAATTTGACACTTTGTCAAAAATATGGGTTATCTCTTATAGATACTGCCGAGAAAAAGAATGAGAAATTCATAACTGGTTTGGATCAGTACTTGGGGGAAAAACTTATTAACCACATCGATGAGACGTTTGAATCGATTGTGGGGAAAGCGTTAAGGTCAGAAAGTCTCTACCCTAAGCCGAAGACTGAGGTTGCATCCGCAGATGAGCCAAAGCCACAAGCTAGTGGTGGAGGCAAAGGTGGTTCCCAAAATAAGAGAAAGCAGAATCAGGCTAAGGATGGCCATAAGAAAAAGAATAAGCAAGATGTGGAGTGCTTCAGCTGTGGTAAGAAGGGCCATTATGCTAGTAATTGTCGGTCCAAGCCAGCGGATAGGAAGTGCTTCAACTGTGGCCAAATGGGACATCACAAGGACAAGTGTCCACAGCCCCCTAAGGAAAAGCAAATGGTGAAAGCATATGCTCTTAATGCTATTCCTTCTTCGTCGAATGCCCTAACTGCGGCGGAGAAGGGAAAGAATGTCGTCATTCAAGGTATGCTTTCTGTTTATGATGTTCCTGTTAGAGTTTTGTTTGATACTGGAGCTTCCAGTTCTTTCATATCTAGTGACCTGGTAGATAGGTTGGGATTGGAGCCCGAGATTGTCGATAGACCTTTAGTAGTGACGAACCCGATTGGTGGTTCGACTAGCCTTAGCATGATTTGTCGTAATGTGGTTCTATCGAGTCATGGATGCATGTTTGTTTGTGATTGCTTTGTTTTGGGCTTTACTGGGTTTGGCATTATTTTGGGAGTAGATTGGCTCCAAAGATACGGGGTGGTGGTAGACTGTGAGGGCTTCTTAGTGACAGCTAGAGCGGATGATGGGCGGAGGATAGTGTTTGGTGGTCTACCCAGTAAGGGGGTATTGGCTAGTTTTCTAAACTCCCTCGACATTCCGCATAGTGAGTTGTCAGGTTTGCCCGTGGTTGGCCAGTATCCGGATGTTTTCGAAGAAGTGACCGGACTTCCACCACACCGAGAGATTGAGTTTCGTATTGATTTGGTAAAAGATGCCAGACCTATAGTGATGCCACTTCGTCGTATGGCACCAAGGGAGCAGCGAGAGCTCGGGGTGCAAGTCAGCGATCTTTTGAAGAAGGGATTTATCAGAAGGAGTGTTTCTGAATGGGGAGCACCAGTTGTGTTTGCTACCAAGGCGGATGGTTCCCTTCGTTTGTGTGTAGACTACCGCGAATTGAATAAAGTGACGAGGAAGAATAAGTATCCTCTACCGCGGATAGATGATTTGTTCGATCAGTTGAGTGGCGCGAGAATATTTTCTCAGTTGGATCTCGCGACAGGTTTTCATCAGCTTAGAGTGGAAGCTGAGAGTATAGCTAAAACGGCATTTCGAACGCCGTCGGGATTTTATGAATGGTTGGTTATGCCATTTGGGCTGACTAATGCCCCGACATATTTTGTGGATCTTATGAACAGGGTATTCAGAGATCAGTTGAATAAGTCTGTCCTTGTGTTCGTTGATGATATTTTGGTCTATTCGAGGACAGAGGAAGAACACAAGAAACATTTAAGAGTAGCGATGGAGGTGTTGAGAAAACACCAATTGCAAGCAAAGTTTTCTAAGTGTCACTTCTGGAAAAGGGAAGTGAGGTTCTTGGGCCATGTTGTATCAGAGAATGGTATTGCCGTGGACCCGGCGAAGGTGGCTACGGTACAGGATTGGCCTACGCCCAAGAACGCAACAGATGTAAGGAGTTTCTTGGGGTTAGCTGGATATTATCGTAAATTTATCCAAGGTTTCTCCAAGTTAGCAGCACCATTGACCCAGTTGACCAAGAAGAATCAAGCTTTTATCTGGGATGAAAGGTGCGAGAATGCATTCAAGAGTCTAAAGGACAAGTTGACAAGCGCACCAGTGTTAGTCATTCCTAAGGGGGATGAAGAGATGACGGTATACACGGATGCCTGTGGTACCGGACTGGGTGCTGTATTGATGCAAGGCGGTAGGGTTGTAGCTTATGCAAGTCGGCAATTGAAACCGCACGAGAGAAGATACCCTACCCATGATTTAGAATTGGCAGCAATCGTGTTCGCGTTAAAAATGTGGAGACACTACCTCTTGGGAGAAAGATTTGAGCTGTTTACTGATCATAAGTCGTTAAAGTATCTCTTCTCTCAGAAAGATCTGAATCTCCGTCAGCAGAGATGGTTAGAGTTCTTAGCTTCCTATGATTTTGACATCGCATACACACCGGGAAAGGGCAATGCGGTGGCTGATGCATTGAGTAGAAGACATGCCAGCTTAGGGGCTATGTTCCTTGAATGGAAGCAACTGGAGTTTATCGCGAGTTTTGATTTCAGACCAAAGTGCGAATTGGATCCAGAAATGTTAGCAAGTTTGACGATCAGACCCACTTTGATTGAGCGGATCGGCTCTAGTCAGAGGGACGATCCTAACCTATTGGAAATCATCTCCAAGTTAGAGATGGGTATCGATGAGGAGGTGAACAAGTATGGGCTTGATCGAGATAGATGGCTTAGAAAGAATGGAAAGCTTGTTGTACCCAATGTCAATGGATTGAGGGATGAAGTGCTTAGAGAATGTCATCACTCAAAGCTAACTATACACCCCGGTGGTAATAAGATGTATCGAGATATGAAGCAGACCTACTACTGGGAAGGGATGAAAAGAGACGTTGGGAAGTTTATATCCAAGTGCATGAATTGCCAGCTAGTTAAAGCCGAGCAAAAGAAGCCTAGTGGGTTGTTACAGCCCTTAGAAATTCCCGAATGGAAATGGGAGCAAGTCTCGATGGATTTCATCGATGGGTTACCAAGGACTAGATCGGGATATGACAGCATTTGGGTAATTGTAGATCGATTGACTAAAAGTGCAAGGTTTATACCAGTCAAATCGACTAGAACGGCAGCTAAGTTAGCAGAATTGTATATGAAGTGGGTAGTGAGATTTCATGGAGTACCTAAAAGCATTGTGAGCGACCGAGACCCATTGTTCACTAGTGGGTTTTGGAGGAGCTTGCAAGAGGCGCTAGGGTCAGAGTTACATCTCAGTACCGCATATCATCCTCAGACCGACGGTCAGACGGAAAGGGTGAATCGTATTTTAGAAGATCTCTTGAGAGCATGTATATTGGATTTTGGTGGATCATGGGATGACCATTTGCATCTAGTAGAGTTTGCATATAATAATAGTTACCAATCCAGTATCGGTATGGCTCCGTTTGAAGCTTTGTACGGAAGACCGTGTAACTCACCATCATGTTGGATAGAGACTGGCGAGAAGTTTATGCTTGGACCAGATATGGTGAGGGAAACTTCAGATAAAATCAAGATCATTCAGCAACGAATGAAGGCTGCCCAAGATAGGCAGAAAAGTTATGCTGATAAGAGAAGAAGAGACTTAAAATTCTTCGTGGGTGACTTGGTGTTTGTCAAGATTTCTCCGTTGAAGAGCGTAATACGATTTGGCAGGAGAGGCAAATTAGCACCAAGATTTGTTGGTCCATTCCCTGTTCTTGAACTAGTCGGGAATTTGGCATATAGAATTGACTTACCGGAGAAGATGGCGGGAGTTCACAACGTATTTCATGTTTCATAACTAAGGAAGTTCGTTCACGACTCAGATATGACTATCTCACCTGATCAGTTAGAGGACTTCGAAGTGGAACCCGAGGCAGTTGGGAACCGCAAGCCGGCCCGTATTGTCGCACACGACATGAAGCAACTTCGAAGGAAGTCGGTGAAGCTAGTCAAGGTACAGTGGAGCGAAGACGAGAATGATTGTACTTGGGAAACAGAGGAGGACATAAGGAAGAAGTATCCAGAACTCTTTGTCTGGTAAGATTTTATTAGCGATTTAGTTTTCCGCATGCTAGGATAGACTTGTTTGCTTGCTTTGCATGTTTGATTGTTGTATGTGGGTGTTAGGCATGCGGGATCCTGTGTATGTTGTGGGTTAAGGAATTTCGGGGACGAAATTTCTTATGGGGGGGAGAGTGTAACGACCCGCATTCTACGCATCATAGGATCGTAGGATATTTATTTCTTTCACATACGAAGTCGTATGGTCATGTAACATTGGGAGACGACTATTGTGGTCATTTCCCATGTTCATGATTTTTCTCGATTTTTAAATGACCATTTTACCCCTAGTTGGCACTGTTTTGGCCATAACTTTTGACTGAAAAGGAATTTTGACCTGAAACCACTTCCATTGGCTTCGGATGATGGTTTCTCTTTCCGTAGAGTGGTCACATTAGCCAAACGGGCTTACCGTTTGGGAGATATGGCTGAAACAAGTTTCAGATGGTGAAAAACAGCTTAATTGGGCTTAACCGGGTGATTAACAGCTAAGCCCAAGGGGAATTTCGGGTTTAGAGGTATAGGAGGACTGATTAGGGTTAGGTTATCACTTTCATTTCAGTTTTGAGCCGCCACAAACCTTCTTGAGACCTTAGTAATGGCTTCCATCCTCTAAAACCACTCCAAAACACATTTTTAGTGAAGATTAAGCCTAAACTACATCAAAACAAGGCCAAATAGCAACAAAGCAAGGTTGGAGCTGCTGCTATACATAGGGATTCGACCCAAACAGAGAATATTTCAGATTTGGTGATTTATTTTGTGGCCAAGGTGAGTGATAGCATCATTTTGACACTAATTACAGTTAATTAAGGGTGATTAGTGAAGATTAGCGAATTTATACACTAATAAATTCTGGAAAAATGTTTAGAAATTCTTAAATAATATTTCATGCCTCTGTTAGAAAATTTAGACGATTTGATTAAGTTTTACTAAGTATGTGCTTAAACATGATTAAGAAGGATTATAGGAAAATGTGAGGTTTTAGCCACTTTTGATCCATTTTGATTCATTTGGATTGTTGTTTGCTGTTTGTGATTGCTATTACATGTTGCTATGACTCTATGGTATGTTTTATGATTGATTAGAATAGTTAAATTGGTCGAAAACGTCGTCGAATGGCGTAGAAAGCTCGCTGGAAAGTTGCAGAAATGTGCAGGTTCCTAACCGGTTTGGATCGGATGAGGGCTCGGATCGGATATGGGAACTGGGCAAGAAAACCCGACCCGAACTGGAGTTTGGCACATAAGAGACTTGGCAAAAAGGAAGGCCGTTTACTTAGAGTTGGAGTGGACAGGGGGATCGGATCGGAACTATGGAGCAGGATCGGATCGGAGTAGGAGAGAGCGGATCGGATCGGAAGCATAATAGAGGCCAGATCGGATCGACTCACGAATGGGAGGCTACAACTGGAGCAAGACGAAGGGATCGGATCGGATCGGAGTAGATGGAAAACGAGGAAGCTGATCGAAGGAGGAGCATGAACTCGAAGGAAGACAGCAACCCGACCCGACCCGGAGGAGGACACCGACCCGACCCGAAGTGAAGTACCCGACCCGAACCGAATGGAAAGATGACAAGGAGGACCGACCCGAACCGACGAGAGTAACGACTACCGACCCGAACCGAATTCTAGAGCTGCTATTGCACGACAATTCTTCTGAAGACCCACTCCAATTCGACCAAAACCCGAGATGCAAAGGAAGTCCAAATGAGAAGTTAGAACTCAAGATTTAGATGGGAATCAGCGAGTTCGCTTCATGATTGGGCTTTGCTGCGGGACGCGTGCCAAGGAGTTATCGACATCTATAGCTTTGGACCACTATGGTAGGAGGTACGAAGGCGGATCCAGGGCCATTATGGCATTGGTAGAACCAAGGGCTATGACCAATGAAGTGGGTCATTGAAATGTTTGGTCATGACTCCAAGTGTTTGGCTTGGTCACAGCAGGGTTTCTACAAGTCGGGATTCGTCGTTACCTCAGTTTGTCTAGTGTTCCAAAGTGGTAGATATCGTACGCTTTACGCACTGAGTGAGAGATGTGAGGATGGTTGCTATGGATGATTTGCTTGCTCTCATTGTGACATGCACACCCCACCCCCGTATTCTTACACTGTTTATTCTGGCACCTTGGAGTATTGTACGGTATGTGGTACTAACTCTTTGGTTGCAGGTCCAGGTTCAGGTATGGTTTAGTATACCTGTTATTATTCTGTTTAGATGTTTATCGCTCATACCAGGCTTTATGTCTGACCCAGAGTTTTATGTCTCCTCTTATTACTCTGGGTGCTCACACGAGCAGACTAGAGACAGGTTAGCTGGTGATGCACGGGTAGATGATCCGGAGACGAGCAGGAGGCTTCCACGTAATATACATATATAGTATTCTCCCTGTGTTGTTGAAGATCACTGCTTGGGCATTGGTGGTGTATCATCTATTTTGGCTTTCTGTTGTTCAGAGACAGTAGGTTTTGAAAAGTTGTAATAAGCTGTATTTGGATTTCCGCTGCTTTGAGATTGATGTTGGTTTTAATTATCAGCTTATGCACTGTCTCGACTGTTTTATGTCAAGTACATTATTATTATATTTTATTCCATGCGCTGTGAGACATTCTACAGGTTCTTTGATTAGTTCATTCCCTTCTTTCCTTTCTTATGACGACCGTCTTGTGCTAGTAGGGCATGTGTACAGCGCACTTTTGGAGGAAATGCAGGCTGGTGCGAGGCGGACCGTCACAAAGAAAGTTTTACAGTGACTAATCATATCTGCAAGACTGCAATATATAGGTTTCAAAAACATTCCTGAAATAGAAATAGGATCATCAGTTCAAACAGGATCGACCCCAAATCAGCTTATCGATTTGAATGCAAATCCGAGTATCAATGAAATTTGAAATCAATATGCAGAAATCATGAATCAGTTTGAATAGTGGAATTTGGTTATGTACTGAATGCATGTTGAGTATTTTTGCTATTTCCTTGGAATAAGAAGTTTAGACAACTAGTATTACAATTATGAACTATCAGATGGTGCATTTGTTAACCGTGAGAATATTCATTTGAACTTTTCATTGTGGGATTTGGCCTTGAAAACCTACTGTTCACAAAATTCTATTTTTTTTTACTGGAGTTAATATTATTTTTTTAATCCTTTTTCTCAAAAGTGTACTGGTATTTGTTTATGCTTGGAATGCATAATGAATTATATTAGGATAGTTGCATTAAATTATCAGTAAACAAGAACATGTTTGGCAAGTGGTACAAGTCGGTATATGTTCTACTCTTATTTATAACTAAAAAAAATCATTTACAACAAATAACAAATTCTCAAAGAAATGGAAAAAGAAATTAAAAGACTAAGATTAGTAAGGATGTTGAAAAGAAACGAAGAAAACTTGTTTTACTGGAATTAATGAACCTCAATATATATATACACACAACACCAAAATGGCCAATTTGAAATGGTAGTAAAATGTTGCTAAAATTTCTAGAAACACTTTTTAGATGTTGCAGATTAGTATGTTGCAGATTTTTGAAACACCTATCTTATGTTTCAGATTGACGAACTGAAACACTTGGTAAGTGTTTCGGTTTGATAAACTGCAACACTTGGTGAGTGTTTCGGTTTGATAAACTGCAACACTAGGTGAGTGTTTCGGTTTGATGAACTGCAACACCTGGTGAGTGTTTCAGTTTGATAAACAACAACACTTGGTGAGTGTTTCAGTCTCATAAACAGCAACACTTGGTGAGTGTTTCATGCTCATAATCCGCAACACACAATGAGTGTTTCATGCTCATAATCTGCAACGCACAATGAGTGTTTCAAGCTCATAATCTACAACTCTGAGTGGTTTCAGCCATATATATGCAATTGATGCTTTCAATCCTATAAATACAAATATTAATTATCAATACTCGCTAATTTTCAGTAAACATAACCATAAATTTGAAACAGATGTAATCTAATCAAATCTTAGTTGTCAAAATAACAAATTAATCAATCTCAAGACAATAATACTACAAATTAGTCAATCTCAAGACAATATGAATACTACAAATTAGTCAATCTCAAGACAACATAAACTGATATCTGCTGTTAAAAACTGACCTAATACTAATCTAATAAGTTAATTTCAGGTAGTCAATGATTAAATTGTTGCATCAAGCTAAAGTGAATTGGAATTTTGATCAAATGATTGTTTCTGCACCTGCAAGTTAAGCAAAAAATAAAAAGTTAGAAAAGGGGTAGAATGAAATTGTTCATGATAATATTTAAAAACTGATTCGTGCTTTAGTTTAAAAACTAAAGAGTGCCTTTAGTTTTGAACTGAAGTGTTATTAGAACACACAACGACTTGCTTTTGTTCTGAACTGAACTGTTCATGATTGCTTCAGTTTTTTTTTTATTTGTCAGCAAATCCATGGTTTAGCACACTTCACAAAATAATTATAACAATGTAATAAATTGTATATTAGGTCACCAGCAACATCTACATGTCTTAAATAGAATATAAGCTATAAGATGTCCCATCATTTTTTAGCAGTCTTCATAACCATAAAAATTAACACAAGTTAAAAACTGATATTTAATCTGATCATAGAATAGTTATCAGTCGTGTGAAAAAACAAATGACACCATGATGCTATCACCAATTGTTAAACATGAGTAGTTTCAAAGCTGGAAATATTACAAGTTTGTCAATCAATAATCTCCGTTATGCAAGTGAGGTCCTAATACTAAATCATCATTATAAATCAAAAAAATTCAGACCACAGAAAGAATTGTTTCCATCTTATTTTACAAACATTCACCTGAACATTAATCTTACATAAATTATCTTATGTGTGGTAATGCTTAATTTTGGTGTTATTAGCAGAACCTGCTAATGTTCCAAACATGACTTAGACGATGTGCCAAAAAAATTATCATTTAAAGTTGCTGCATCATAGAATTTAAAGTCCAAGAATCATCTCCTTAAAAGCCACAGCTCCAACTTGGTCAATGCCTAGAATTTCAACTCATGATCCCTGTCATTTATTTTAAACAAGGGTATTCAAGAATCTCGTTTGTTATGCTACGTTTTTTTAATGTATAAACAGGAAGTTCAGTGAATTATGAGACCACACCAATCTGTAAGGTTTCATACGTCCCATTTCATCTCAGGATTTCCATAATCTTGTATTATATGACGTGGGCGTTGACAGCATTAGTTCATGGCTACTCAAACTATTGAACTGAGGAACATAGCTGCAATTTTCATTGGGGAGCATAGCTTTTGGAATTAACAAAATACCATCTCCATAGTTTAGTCAAAATTAAAGGAATAAAAAGGGTATTATTTTTATTAGACATTCCAGTCTTATACTAAAAAATGAATTATTTATTCCTTCCATGTCTTGTTCTCAAAAATCTTTGGCAATCCAAAATCAGTGGTAACATCGCTCAAAAGCATGTACGGTACCTAATGGCTCAATAATGAAGCCGTTGACAACAGAGCCTGAGGTAGAAGAGATTAAATTGAACATAATATCATTAAAATTCATGGATGGTATAGTAAATAATATATTAAGTGCTACAGGCCATTCTGAACTAATATATAACCTTTTGTAACATTATATACTAACTTCAGGCTCTAAGCTAAAGGTTTGCAATGATTATACTACTCTCATTCCAATGCATTTTCATGTGCTCAAGCATAAGGTTCTACCTCGTATTTGACTTCAACCTAATTTTTCTTCCATTTAGTTGTGAAGTGAGTACTGAACTCAACTCCATTCTATTACATTGACTGTTCTCTTGACTGCTGGACAATGGTGGGTTCCAAACAGTTTCAGTTCAAATAACTTTGGGATAATGTTCATATCCCTGGACCTAAATTGGAGTGGTGTAAGGATGTTTGGCATCAAATCACTTTTATATGCCAACAATTGTGAGGGTCTAATTTATTAACTAATCCAGTCACCAAAGATAACATCAAAATTATTTATATGGCATTTCAACTAAAAAAAATTTGAAGTAAAATTTAACATAAGTACCTTATATCAATCCATTTTAATGTAATCCGAAGGATGACCTAGGCCATATAATGAAGTCACCAATCTCAACTTCTCCAATTGTGTTTGACTCAGGATTTTTTTCAGCCTTGTATAGTTTTGCATCAAGTATTTTTCGTGTAACCATGCTCACTTTTATCTCGTGAGCTTCCAAAGTATAACCATGACAAATCTTTCTATGAATTGGATTTACTACTTCCTTCGCAATAGCAACACATTTTCCTTCCCAATTAAGCAATTCACATTACTTTGTAGCTGAATTTGGCTCGCTCTGTGCGGATGACGCTGTGTTTGATTCATGGACCACATGGTGCTTTTTCTTGGAATTCATAACTAAAGTCACTGAAGGTGTTGATTCTACAACTGCTTCCCCCTTTGAGGTATTGTTCTATACACCAAAATAATATATAAGTGCATTATTCAAAATATTCAAGCTATATTGCATATTTACTAAAATTTCATATCGAGGCAATTCATGAGCAAGAAAATAAGTAACTTACAAGAAAAAGACTAATAGCATAATCAAGTTTGGACTCAAGCTTCTCATGTTGTGCAACGAGAATATCATACTTAACAGCTAAATCTTACTTTTCAGCTTTGTCATGGAGACGTAACATATGAGAAGGAAGTGAAGCTTCATATTGGGTCTTGCTAACACAACTTGCAACACCGGGGAGGCCTTTAGTTTTTTTGCCAAGCACTTGTGTCAATGGATCATCATCAAGTGACAAGGAATGCACATTACTATCGCCACTTGTCTCTGCTTCTTGAATATATTTTTTTAACTAATTCCTACATTATGATGTGTAAAATTTAATCAATTTATTAATCTTAAAGAAATACAAATACCTATATTAGTCTCACCATACGCTCTACGACACTCGGCAATATACTTTTATCTTTTCTTGTATGTGTTTCAATCTAAACTTGAGTTCGTGTAATTAGGATAGTAGGATCATCTTGATTTCATATACTTTTATGTTTTCTTGTATGTGTTTCAATCCAAACTTGAGTTCGTGTAATTAGGATCATCTTGATTTTCAATCTGCATAAAACATGTTTTAATAAACATAAACATAAACATGCACATAGGAATGAAGTATGCATATAGTCATGATATCGTTTTTTTAGTATTTTTTAAATATGCATATAGTCATGCAATTTTCTCTGTTAATTTTAAAATACTTCTATCAAATACTATACTACCATTTGACTTGGCCTGACTGAAATGATTTGTTGTTTCTTTTTCTCAAACTTGACCATAAATATGAGATGCATATATACCACAAGCAATTTGCTTTGAAATATGATAGAAACTAAGAAGAAAGTTAACTGTGCATGATTAACTGATTTGGCTAGTATTTGAATTGTTAAGAAGAAATATGATAGAAACTAAGAATAAAGGTAAGGATTACAAATAAAGAAAGATAAGGATGACATACCATTTTATCCTCCACCATTGCAGCACTATTACGACCTCCTGTATGCCCACAAACAGTTTTTTGCTTGTTCAAGCTATTAGTCTTTCTTTTTTTTTTTCTGATTTTCGTCATTCTCATTACAAAAAAATTCTTCCCAATCCTCCTTTTTTACACCGGGCGGAATATTTTTTTGTTGTGCATCTAGTGTTGTTTTAACATCTAAATATTTTTTCCGCAAAGTATTCTTATGTCTTCTCTACATCCCTCGCATTGTTTTCTGAAGGCTTTTTCTAATATAGCGAGGCACTTCGTAATTTTTCTGCAATTATCGGTACAAATTTCATTATAATATAGTGATTAGAACATATATATCAGGCAAAATATAGCAGGCTACTAATAAAGTGTCTTCTGTCTTGGCTGTCAGCCTTGCGATTTTAGTAAGCAAATTCTATGTTCAACTTTTAATACTGCCCACTGAACTGTTTTACATGTATATTTAATGTTTATGGCCTAAATACCCCCTTGTTCCCGACAAATCAAATACCATTGGAATTGATGCAACTAATCTCAGAGCATGAGAATGATGATAGTAAGTATTCTTCAACTTTTGTTCTAATATAGTGATTTGGTATACTTAAGAAGAGATATTGTCACAGATAAGTTCTTCCAAATTTCATCCTTATAGTTTTTTGGAACTGCTTTCCACTTAGCAAATCTGATTGGTACAAAAGTCCTCACAGGATCGCCTACAAAACTTTGAAATTGAGTTGCATAAGGACTAACAGCGCAGCCATTTCGATTGAACTTGAATTTTTTTTGGAGGATTTCCATCCGTTCTTGACAAAGAATCTCGTTGATTAGTTTCCTTAATGGTATTTGTTGACATTGCTGTAAAAAAACAAAATAAATGTTGAATGTTTAAACAAATCTTTGAATGTCTAAACCACAACTTGAATGCCAATGACAATACATGTATGAGATGGATATAAACAAGAATTATAAGGTACTTATGTCCTGGAAGCATATAATTGTGTTTGTAAACTTTACAATATAACGTGATAGTCATTGGGGTTTAAGATTGAAGGCATATATCTTAAACTACAATAACTACTCGCAAATGGGGTTTTAAGCATTGGGGGAAAAAAGTAAAGACTAACAAGCATTGGAGAATTTTCAGAATAAAGAATAATAAGCATTGGGGACTAGTTTTGTATCCATATTTATTTGCATTAGTCTTGAACGAAATAACAAAGAAAATTCAAAACTATATACAATGGTGCATGAAGTTTGCAGATGATATCATATTTAATATTCTTTGTTAGCTGATTAGTACTGTACATGTCAAACGGACAAGGATGTTGTATAAAAAACTTAATAAACCCTCATGTATCAAAGCTATGCAAATGAACAAAAGAAAAGTTCTGAAAATTTCCTATACATTTGATCATCAGATGATGAATCATTATTGGAAGAAACAAACATATAATATGAACAGAAATAAAAAGACTGAATAATCAAGCAGTAATTAATATATATATGAATCATCTGCCAACTAAAGAAACAGTAACTTATTCATCATCTACCAGATATCAACTCAAAAAACTAATAGAAGCTAGAATTCCTTCTCTATTAACACTCTTTATTTCATAAAAATAAATTATGTCCAAGATTCAAAGGTTTTCAACCATATTTGCCAATGAAATTAACAGTAGTTACCAATGAAAAGTTAGTCCCGTATGTTCAAATTTGAGTCTACTATCTACTAATAATCAGATTCGTAATCAATAGGAAGTATAATGTGGTTAATCTCATTAGTGAATTCTCTAGTTAATGGCAATATATAAGGGTGTAAAACACCCTGATCAATAATAGTATCAACCATTAAGTCAGCCCGAGCAGCGAGGCTAACTTTATTCCAACCTAACGAGTACATCATGGACTTATGATAACCAATCATTTATAAGAATTTTAAAAGCAAGCAAGTATTCACACAAGGAGACCCAATGTCTGCTTTCTTTATATCAAGTCTATACAAATCATTCTTAGCACTCTCGATGATTTTTTATAATTGCTCTGGTCTGAAACTCAACACGGAGAAATCCGACATTATGTTAGCAGGGATTAGTGAAGTTCAAGGTGAGAATATATGGCATAGTGGTTTGATCCCAATATATAAAAATCAATTTTTATAACATGGATGCCTTTAAGTATTGAATTGCATCAGAAAATCCCAATATATAAAAATTTATCTAACTATGTGAAATAAATAAATTTAAAATCATAACGATACACAAATAAAAGTCATGGTTTGATCCCAAAATAAGATTGTTTTAGCTTTATGGTTATAGCATAACCCTTAGCTTTAAGTTTGTTATCCGCCAATGCTGTTCTTTCTGGAAAACTTAATGTTCTTAGGCATAACTTGGAGTAGTAGCGTATCCTTTTTTATTGGTGAAAAATTAATTTTGTACGTGCATATTTATCAAGGGGTGTAGAATATATTCAATCTGGGCTTTACTTGATGTATGTTTGGATAGTTATATAGATAACATTACATGATATCTGTGTTGTATGTACACCATACAATTTTATATAGATAGGAATGTAGAATTCAAAATTGACGTGGACTTTGATTCTTTTCATGCTTACAGCAAATTAAGTTATATTTGCTCTTGCAAAATTTGACTTTTATCATCACATATATGGTAAATCTTTTCTTTGAAAAGATAACAATTGAAATAACACATTTGTGTTATAAAGAGATCGATATTAATAGAAATGTCTTATATCTCTCATTTCTTATGTTCTTATTTTTGTTTGTAACATTTACTAGTTATACAGTTCTTACATTAACTGAAATAAGGGTTGATTTTGTGCTCATCTAAGCAATTTTTTTGATACTGTCAGCAAATCATGTGTATTCCTAAGGCATAATTCATCACAAATTAAATATAACTTAGAAAATTAGATCATTCATTCATAAACTATATATTCATAGGTATATGACACAATAAGCGGTGTAAAGAAGGAATGGTGCAGGGATATCCTAGTCAAGATCCACAACTAGTGACTGATAACAGACACTGAATAATGCAAACTAGTAACTGATAACATACACTGAATAATGCAAACTTACGTTACAGTGGCAACTTTATTCAGCGTTCTTTCACGATGTCACGTAAATTTGTAGTAGGCAAGCTTCCAAATAATTAACCAACACATTTTAATAGATAATAAATATTTACTATATAATTCAACGAATAGATAATAAATCATAAATGTACCATCACCTGGTAGCCAAGCAGCAATTCGAAATACATCATTCAACCATTCAAGTAAAGCAGTCATACTATTGCCAGTCCAACCAAAACGTGTTTTTAAATTCTGTAGCTCAATAATGGCAGCCAATATTGTTTTATCGGCAGGGCACCCAAGATACAAATATTTTCTTGCCATCTCCTTATATTTGGTATATTTCTTGTTTTCCTGCATTTCTGGTTCATCATCAAGTGATGTCTCATCATTGTGTTCATCATTTGCATTATGATATGCTTCTTCATTATGAACATCGTATATATCATCGAAAAGTTCCTCCATCCTAGTAAATTTAACTTTGTTTCTTTGATCATCTACCACAAAGCTAGACTTGTCCCCAAACTCATTCACTTTTTCTCTACGATGCTCCCACACCACATAACTTTCATTGATACCATGTTGTAGCAAATGAAAGCTAATGGATTCAAGATCTACTTGTCCTTTGGAGTTTTTGCACTGATCGCAAGGGCAAGGGAATAATACTTCTCCATTTGCATGTTCCTTAACGAACTTGACAAATTGATTAACCCCTTCTATATACTTTGAATTTCCTCTTTGAGTCATCCACGATTTGTCTAACATTTCTACAGCCGGTTGAAACTATGATGATATATAGCTAAAATAGAAAGCTAATTATATTATAAGTTAGCCATGAATTGATGTACATATTATAAAATTATTTATAAAGGTTTGACAGCAACAACTGTTAATGCTTTTGTTGTTAATGAAGTTTTACATCAACAACTATTAATGCTTGATTTCCACCTACTGTTTGTGTGTATGACAAAAACAAGGAATGCAAAGGTATAGTAAAAGAATATGGGCAAAATATGATTTACATATCAACATTTAAATTCATTTGTAATTCGGCGTATGAAAAGGTATAGTAAAAAAATAAGGAATTGATCAACCCTTACAAGTTTATCAAAACAGAGCACCGTTAAGTATGAAATGACATTATTATCTGATTATAGAAAAATTGATTGTTGGTAATTGCAATACTCAAATTAGATCCGCTGACTAGTGCAGTATGTAATGCTACTAGAAGTTTCGGATTAATTTGTCCAACAAATTAGTGCTTGGCAATCACATAAAAAGAAGAAATTAAACATAGCAGCTTTGAGAAATGGAGAGTATTACCATTACAGGGAAGTTTATGCTTTTAGTTCAGGCTATTTATCTTAATTAATTGAATGTGGTTTACATCTTTAGAAAATGAAGTACAATATGAATTCTTTAAGTTATAAACCATGGTTTGAGATCTCGTCCGAAACACCGAGATCTCGTTGATTTCGTTCCGTTCCCGACATTCACCGAAACGAAACCATGGCAAAATCTCGTACCGGTCAAAACAGTGCAAAAAAAAATTCGCGAAACAGAAGAAGAAGAAGAGACGACAAAGAAAAACATAAAGTATCGACTAATCGAAGAAAGCAAACCCTAACTCTAGCAAAGTCGTCGATCTCAGCAAATTCGAGCATACGAAAACCCCCAATTCAAGCATAGCAGTCTACAACTTTGTCTTCGAGCACCGCAGGCTTCAACTTCGTCTTCGATCTTCAAGTAGGTTTCGTTTTTTTCTTTTTTGCTGCCGTGTTTCGCTTTTTTCTTTGGCTGCGTCTATTAGCACCCCACCAATTACTCTTCACCCCCCGGTTCAAAATATTCAATTGTTAATTCCAATTTTGCCCTTAATTATTAATTACGCATTTCATTAAATGAATTAATAATTCTAATAATTGTTGCTCACCATGACACTGATCGAACTCAATCAAAATTTTAAAGGCGAGTTGATTTAATCAACCCTATCCTTAATTGCAACTCAACAAAATCATTGTTTAATTTCAAACAAAATGAGAAAATAGATCGAACTGTTATAATACCGTTGTTTTGATCTTCTTTTCGTATATTTGTTTCCTTACTGTTTGCATCTTTTTCATTACAGATTGTAGAATGTAAAATTGCTAGGATTTTGATGGAGAAACGAAAAACTGTAAAAGGAAGTTAAAAAAAGAAAATAAACATAGACAATGGAAGAAACAAGGGTAACTAAGGAATAAACGGGGTGTGAAAAGAAAAACCTGGGATGAAGTTTTTTTGTTTTAAATTATCGGGGTGGGAAGAGCAAATTATGGGGTGAGAATAGATGGAGCCTTGTTCTTTTTTGCCGCTCGATATTGTTTGTGCGACAGAAGTGGGTGGACGATGGAACGTGGAAACTGACCTAGCTAATACAGACATTTGAACTAATATTGTTTTAGGCTGGGCTTTGGTTAGTAAAGATGGGCTTTGGCTCACTAATCATTTTATTTATGTGAAGAGGATTAGTACTTCTGCTTGCTAATATACAAATAAATTATCCGTTTTATATCTTAGATCGAACAAGTTGTTATTATATTTTGTAAACTATATTTCTATGTGGATTTGCAATATTTATCATTAACTTTTTTATAAAAAAATATAAATGTTTGATTTTGAACCGAAACCGTAGAAACCGTCCGAAACTAGTAAATTTTCAAATGACCGAATGGAAACCACTTTAGCTAAGTACCGCTTTCCAAAATAGGTTGTAACATAAATAAAGCTTATTCTATCAAGAAAATACAAATGACTAATAATACATTACTCATTAAAAACATCGATGCAATTTCTTATTGTTGTCATATATAGTTGCATGTAAACAATAAACTGAGTAATTGGTACCAGAGAGGTTGATGTAATTTCTTAATGGTGTCACAAATGTTTACACTACGTGTTTGATGGCATGTAAACAATGATACAATAAAAGATCCACATTTCTAGAGTTACTGTGTAATTAAATTATAAATAACAATGACAGACAGTGAAATAAGCTAAACTCGGTTCTATCCCATAATTTTTTTACTATTTATGTAGATAAATTCTAAATAACAAAAGTACATAATAATTCGTCGACATGTAATTTTTTGAGTTAAATTCAATGCTATTGTGGATAAAATCTAAAACCAAGTTTCAATTTGGTTTTATAATCACTCAATCCCTTTAAATCTGAAGAATCTAAAGATGGAGGGCATGATTATTACAAACGAACCTACTGGAAGACGCACCAGAACAAAAAAGAAGTATCCTTGCTTTAAGAAGCGAAGAAAAGAGACTGGCATAGGAGAACAAATTTGAGTGACAACCTTGCCTTGGCTGAGAAAGTCATGGAGCGGAGGCTGATAAACTATGCATCTATTCATGCATTGTTTCTAATAAACTATGCAAAGGAATGCATGTGATCGATCGAGTGAGTATTCATTTGTACTGAAACTAAGGAATATAATATACATATCAACATTTAAATTCAGTGATAAAAGCACTCACTTGCTATGTAACAAACACTGCACATGGATTGCTTTGATAAAAGGAAGAAAAGATGAAGATGGAGGGATATTCATTCGACTTAAAATTGGTGATAAAGAAGGTGAATTACGTTTAAAGTTTTTCACTTATCCATATTTGTTTTTCCTGGCTTAGCTCATAAACAATTTTATTTTCATGCTTGCGCAGGACACATGCGCAATATATATATTCCCTTTGATATTGAAGAAGACACAGCACTTGAAGTGGCAGCAGAAATGGTTGATGAGTTAGACATAACTGATCATGAGGTCACTAAAATAGCAGAAATGATCGAAGAGGTTTCTCTGTTAGTTCCAAACTGGAAGAATCGCATGGGTGTAGAATATGTACACAGAAACACTAATGCATCTTCATCAACTGAATCTAACTTTGAGTTCCCTAAATTGCACGAGCGATACGAAGATGCAAGAGTACAAGTCGAAGAAGTAAAAGTCCAAGTCTCCAAGTAGATTGCTTCATAGAACCACATGCCATGAAAATATCCGAACATAACGAGAAGAAGAGTCCACAAACCCAAGGGAAATGAACATAATGTATCAGATGAGGGCAAAAGGTTCAAGAAAAGGATCTTTAGCAAGTAGAAGTTGTAGGAATCCGAATCTGGCATTGGATCTTGATGTTATAAAGAAATATGATGACAAAACTGATAAAATAAAGAACCCAACACCTATTCAGTCTTTCCATTTAAGCAGAAATTCTTCGTGTAAGCGACTTGATTCAGATATTGAGAAGAGCTTGAGCAGCAATTCTGTACTGATGGATGAAGAAGTGAATGATGATATGTTGGAGAAAATTTTTCCGAAGAATAACTATTATGTTGGTGAGTATTTACCAAACTACACGCACATAAACAATACAGAAGCATCTAGAAAAGCAAACATGCAAATGAATGATGAAGATACCAAAAAGATATTTAGGGCCTGTGATTAGTTGATGAAATGATGACGCGCATCACAGCAGCGGTGCAGGAAGTCACGTTAAAAAAGGAGGTGGAGATCGAACCCGACGCGTTTGTCTTCTTCGTTTTCACATCCACATGTTTCTTACCAAAAACATATGACACATGTCTTCTTCGTTTTCACATCTACATTTATCGTCCTGATTCTCAGGAAGATGACATTTTATTTTGTTCCTTTTTTACTCTCTAATCAGCTATCATTTTCATGTTTATCTGAATTTATACTTCATCTTCTCAGTTGATTTGCTTCAAAAAACATCTGATTCTTCATCATGTAAGTTGTATAATTCTGCAATAATATTGCTGTTTAAGTCACCATTATTACAGTTTTGATGCTTTCACTGCACACGGAACGTAAACTGTTGTTATATCCTTCGAATCAACTGTGTTCGTTCGAGTTTATTTTAAATTTTGTATTTTCAGACCAAAACGTGTCTAATTTTTTTTGACAATTTAGAGTATATGCATTTGAATTTAATTGTATTTCCTAATTCTTGTTCTATATACTGGGGATAATCTTGAAATAATTTTGTAATAACCCGGAAATCCGAGCCAATTTAAAATTTTTATTTTGGCAATTTTAGCGAATTTTGAATATTTAAAATGAGTTATTTTAAATAATAATGACGAGAAATTTATTTTGAATAGAATTAGAACGTATATATTTATATAGAGCGTCGTTAGAATATAAATATTTTATTTTAATTATAAAAGAAATTGAAAATGGCGCGGTAGTTCGATAATTCAATTTCAAAGTTCAAATGAATGTACAGGATTCAAAATAAACCGGATTTTAGTGAAACCAAAAATATTAGAATCTATTTCTGAATATCTTTCCAACGAATCCGAAAAATTGAAATTTCATAACGGGAATCAAAAGATATGTTCAGTTGAAATTTCAGAATAGTCGCCATGGAATTCTGGCCCTTAAAAATAGGAATTTTGCAAACGACCTCGGTTTTCGATGGAACTACTTTTGTTGGATCCGTGATGTCAAGTTATTAATAGGTTTCAAATTTCGTAATTTTTCGAGTCAATATGTGAGCGTGGAAAAGGAAAATGCGTTTGACCAGTTTTAGTTGATTTTAATCGACTGGAAAATGAACATTTTTCCGACGGTCTCAGAATTCGATGAAATTAGTTTTGTTAGGACCGTATCATCAATACGAAGCTAGAAAATTCGGGAATTTTTCTAGTTAGTATGCGGCCCCGGTAATATAAAATGTGCATTCAAATTCAATATATAGAGTTATATTTTGATTTTGATGAAAACTGGTCGAAATGATCGAATCGGCTTGCGAAATATGTCCCATTGTGTTCGGAATGGGGGTAATTAGCTACGGACGACAGTCGGTCGGTTCGATTTCGAGGTCGAAATTAAAAGTTGCTTTTTGAAATAATTAAATAAATAAAAAAATCTCCCTCCCTCCTATACCCTCAGCCCCCCTCACGTTAGTTCATTTTAGTTTTAAAATAAAAAAAAAGTTGATCTCGCCCCCCCCCCCCCTCCGATGTTCCACCGCCGGCGTTAGGCGCCGTCGCCCTCCCCAAGTCCGACTGCACCCCTCCCATTTCCCCTGCTGCTTGCGCTTCCTTCTCCAACCCTTCCTCCCATCAAACTGCACCCCCTAGAAACCATATCCCCAAATCGACGAACGCCCTACCACCACAGACCACCGCTCCGGCCATGGTGGCACCGACTCCGATCGTCGTTCGGGCGAACTCCCTCTCCCCTCACCACAGTACGTTCTTTCATTCTTATTTATTTATTTATTTATGCCTTTTCTTTTGGTTTATATATTAGAACATTGTTTTTTTCCTTTTGATTTTAAAGATAGTAAAGCTTTGATTTTAAATAAAGAAGAGTTATGATTTTTAATGACACAAAAATAGGATTTTTATTGTATGATTAGCGAATTAAAAACACGATTTTGATTAGGAAATAGCGAAATAAAAATTCGATATTTATATATTGAATAGCGAAGTAAAAATTCGATATTTATATATTGAATAGCGAAGTAAAAATTCGATTTTTATATATTGAATAGCGAAGTAAAATTTCGATTTTTATATATCGAATAGCGAAGTAAAAATTCGATTTTTATATATTGAATAGCGAAGAAAAAATTCAATTTTTATATATTGAATAGCAAAGTAAAAATTCGATTTTTACATATATGAAGTAGCGATAGAAATTCGATTTTTACATATACAAAGTAGTGGTAAAAATTCGATTTTTATATATTGAATAGCAAAGTAAAAAAAATTCGATTTTTACATATATGAAGTAGCGATGTAAAAGTTAGATTTTAATACATGAAGTGTTATAAAAAAAATGAAATTTTTATTATAAATTTAGCGTTACTAAAAATGTGGTTTTTAATGTAAATTGCGTGAAACAGACTGCGTTGGAGACACGATGAAGATTTCCTACATAAGAAGAGTCGAGGCGTTTGGTTTAGCATATATCGGTGAGAACTCCTCACATTTAATTTAAATTTCTAGTTAAAAATATATACTAGGATGCAGAAGGTGTTTAGTAGCACCCGACACCCGTCGTCCACAGATCATGGACAGCTTGTATGCTTGTTTGTTTGATTTTGATGTGTAGTTGATTGTGTGATGTGATGTGAAATGAAATAAAATATTTATACAGTTAAAAATATTTTATAGTTGAAAATATAATTTTTAACGTGAATAAATAAATATAAGCAAATCGGGCGATTTGTTTATATACACACGTTTGACTGATATTGATTGGGACGATAAATTTTACACATCGCCCAACTGCACAAATAAAATCCATGTTTGATTGATTGAAACCCCACACGGGTATTGGGATGATATATGACATACACTAATCCCAATAATTAGTTGTATGTCGATCGATTGATTGACAGGCTGTTATAAGCGTTAAATATTTATATTTAATGCTTATGCAGTGGTGCGGTGCACTCTGGATGATGGTTGATTATTTATCGTTGTTATTTTATACGTGTTGTAGAAAATCCATATAATTAACATTATATGGTAATTGATTGGGCCTCATTCCAGTTTTGAATAGAATATTTGAATAGAAGATTTGAAAAGAAATATTTGAAATAAAATATTTGAAAATAGAAATATATGAAGCCGCGTTAAGTAGTTAAACACCATTTTAACACGAACGGGAATTTTGTCGATTTTATTCATTTTACAATGAATATCGAAAGTGATTTCAAAATCTGATAAACTGAAAAGAATTGAAATTCGAATTAAACTGAATAGAATTGAAATTTGAATTAGATTGAAATAGAATTGAAATCGTTTTGAATTGAATTTAAAACGTATTGAAATTGAATTGAAATTGATATGAATTGAAATCAATTTGAAATGAAATTAAAACGAATTTATATTGAAAAATTCAATTTTGATTTGAATTTGAAAATGAAGTTGAAATCGTTTTGAAAACGAATTTTAAACAATTTATAAAATATGTTTTGAAAGGAAATCGACGAAATATAATATATATATATATATATATATATATATATTATACATGTATATAATGGCCTGAATAGAACGCGCCGCGCTGCGGCAGTTCGTGATTTCGTCCATTGACTTCGAATGGATATTGCGGGAGATCCGACCGTCGGATCCTCTTGAAACCGGAACCGTTGGGTTCGTATCGAAAAGAGCTTTCCAATGAATATTAGAAATCTGAGATCTAATGGTTGGATTTGGAATTATGTCCAAATCAAATTTGGAAAGGGTCGTTGTAAGTGCAGTTCGATGGCCGTTGATGGAAATCGACTGTACGGGCCTTGATAAAATTATTAAAAATAGTAATAATTTGTGTAAAATCATAAGAAATGATTTGTGAAGAATTGGGATGAAAAACTCCATATTTGAAAAGATAAAAATAGATTTCTATCAAAATGAACTAATTTTGAACTAGAATAATAATTCTATTTATTTTTAAAATAAAGTGGATTTGAAAGGGTTTTGAAAATAACCAGAATTTCCAATACGTGAATTGGAATGGATTTGAATCGAAATTGTATTCGGAATATTTCGATGTTGGATTTCGTGATTATACAGATATTGATATGGCAATTTGAAAGATATGTTTATATCGTTATTTCCAATACGATATTTGTTAGTCGTAGAATTTGATATTGAATATATGCCGGTATATTTTCTATTCATAGCCTTGTATTTAATATCAAATGTGATTTGGGTTTGTCGTGAATGGTGTCTTCATTAACATTGTTCTTAAACCCAGTTGAGAAAAAGATTAAATCTTTTTATTTAGATTTAATGAAGTGCACCAATTAATTGGAATTTAATTGGAATTGAGTTTGAATTGATTTTTGGGTTTATCGTGAACGGTGTTTTAAATAACACTTGTTCTTTAACCCGATAATTAGTGGAATGTGATTTTGGGTTGTCGTGAACGGTATCTTCAATAATACTGTTCTTAGACCCAACCGAGTTAATAAAATCAGAAACTAACTGGAGGTTAGTTAAGTTGAATGGTTTCTTGGGTATTGATCTAATGTTGGTTTCGGCCTTCGGGGTTAATACTTAGGGAATTGCTCACTTGCCAATTTACGGTTTGGGACTGATTGAAATGTGATGTGATTTTGGGGTTTATCGTGAACCGTGTTTTAAATGACAACGGTTCTTTAACCCAGTTAAAGATTAAAACCAAGTGGAGCTTTAATGAATCTTTAGTTAGATTGAAATGATCGAGAATGGAGTATCACCAGTTTTGCTCCAGGCGATAGTTAAATCTTTAATTAGATTTAAACGTGAAATGGTAATTGAATTTACCGATAACACCGTGGTGTTAGATATGAAGTATGACCAGTTTTACTTCATGGGATGAACAGGTTAGGATTGGGAATTAAAACAAATGATTACTTCGGTAAGGTTCGTTAATCCCGGCTAATTTGAAGTGATATTCAAAGGAAGATTAAAGAATAAATTTAAAAGAATTTATCTTTGATAAAATTAATGGGAACCTTTCCCTAAGAATGTGAAATTTAGAAACTAACTGAATATTAGCTAAGATGAATGGTTTCCTGGGTATTGATCTGATGTTGGTTTCGGCCTTCGGGGTTAATATTTGGGGAGCTGTTCTCTTACTAATTTACGGTTAGTGACTGATGAATTGGAATGAGGCGTATGTTGTGTTTGTGTAACACTTGTTTATAATATACGCGAGTTATTCAGAAAGACCGGGTTCATCCCATTCTGAATAACTGTTACGACGATAAGTCGAAGATGAAGACGGTGGTCGAAGACCAGAGGTCTTCACGTCGTTTGGGTGATTACTGATGATCTTGATTGGGTCGTACACCCAAGAGGAGGGAATCAGTTAGTGTCGTCCAGACGTACTTGGAGATCGATGGATATGCGGGGTACTAGATGCCTCCGGTTTCATTCAGACCCAGAACGGACTTGTAAATGGACTGTGTGTCTGACATTGGATTTTATTCTGTGTGATTGATTTCTATTAAGTATATATCTGTTTGGCGGCGGAGAATTTATTCTCTTGCTTAACGCCCTTCTCTGAGACGTACGAGCTCAGTGGTTATATATTGATGGATATCAAACGCATGGAGTGAATTTCCTGTGTGGCATGCCTAAGTGGCAAATGATCAAGGCTTCTGTTGAAAAGCAGAGTCTTGTGGTTGATGATCAAAGCACAGCCTGTGTGGCACAGCTTTGTGTAGCGTTGATTCGCGAGCCTCACACCCCGGTAGTGAACCAGAAAAGGGAGAAGGACCTCAGGGAGGGCATGCGTTTCCTTCTAGTTAGAAGTGGCGTCAGTGGTTTTACACGCCCTGACGAGTTTGACTTATGTGGTTGTTGTAGTTGCGAGGCGCCTCGGATATATCGGTGACTATGTGAAGCCGATTGAGTCATTCGTTGACCCATTGACGCCCCAAAGGGTGGGGAAACACAGTGTTCAGGAATTTTAATCCACATCGGTGGACCGGCCCTGTCGCTCCAAGGGTCACTCGAGCTCTGACCTGAGACACGGACTAGAGTGTCTCGAATCAGTAGAGGACTATATTTTGCCTCGGTTCATAGATGGAAATCCAACTTCCAATACGTGACTTTGCGGTTTTATTTGTAGATCCTAGTATGGCGACATAGTGGGATGGGGCGCTTATGCCGTCTATGATTGATACTTATGATTTGAAATTGTTTCGACACTATACACTTATAGTAATAATAAAAGATGAAATTTCACATACCAAGCATTCTTGGCTATTATAAGGTAAAAACCCTATCCTTCGGCTTGCGTTGCATTGTGTGATGGGACCTAGGTCTTATAATAGCTTAATTTTTCTTTATTTAGCATTGCGCTGCTGTTTTATGCTCTGGTGTTCTTGGGAGGAAACCCATTCCGTGTTATACAGCGTGGTCCCTTGATTTACCTAACTATAAAAATAAAGATTAATAACTATTTTAGTTCTCACACCAGTCACATGACTGGCCTGGAGTTTATTGTTTTAACCTAAACTCTGGGTGCCCCTATTTTCCACACGGGCAGCTAGTAGTTTTGGTTTTGCAGATTTATATTCACAGGATCCTGATTTACAATTGGAACGATGCTCGGAAAGCTCTGTATCCGTGTACTACTTTCAGTTGTGTTTTGTATTGTTTCTCCGTTGCTATGTAATTTATTGTAATCTCTGATATTTATCGAATGTATTTTATTTATTCATACTCTGTATATTCTTGTATTCTGATGGAATTGTTGTAATAAACAATGAAATGTTCTTCTGTTTGCATTCTTTTGTGTGTTGTTCTCAAAGTATCCGCTCTTTCCTTACCGGGGAAGTTCGGGTCGTTTCATTTTGGTATCAGAGCTTTGGTTTACAAAGCTCAGAGAACAAGACACGTTAGAACCATACGAAAGAATTGATCAGATATTGGATTAGTAATATCCAATGAGAATGACTCATTAGAGATGGGATCAGTAGCATCCTAAAACGAGTGTGAAGAGTATATTTTTAAAATGAAAACAAATTTTATTTTGAAAATTTAAATCAACTATTCGTATTTGATATTTATTTATATTGATTTAGACAATCCAGTATATAAAGATTTTGCGTATACGTCTGATCCACGTGTATTCGAAGTTTTAATATACTGGATAGATATAGAATCACGCTCTAGTCGCCCGGAGATGGTTCTGATGATTGAAGCTTCATCATCAGAATTTATATTCGAGTTTCGAAAGTATGATGTCTATATATTTCCTAATGACTGGTGTGAGAACCAAAATTAGATAGGGCCTATTGTTGTGATTTGGCATCAAAAAGGTGATTTTTGACTATATATCAAAGTTATGAATTTGAAATGATAATCAACTAATTGATGATTGTGTTATTTGATTATTGTTTGGTTAATTAAAATTTGAACCATTTGGCCAAACTGAACCAAATATTAAACTGTATTGAAAATTTATCGCATTTGTATGCATATGCATGTACTTACATTGAACAGGTCACAGCAAGGAGGCTAGATCAGAAGAATAAAATTGTTTGCCCGACAAATAGGTACATGTTTACCATAATTTACTGTTTTGTTTGGGTGATGATGATTTTATGAGCCGATTGGCTTTTTCTTTTTCTTCTGGATTGAAGAAGGCTATGGGAGGCTATATGAAATATCCCGAAGTCCTGGTGCAGGGGAGGTTATGGCGAAATTTTTCGGAAATTTAGGGTGTTAGACAATTTTTTTTTAAATTTGAAAAGTTCTTAGAAACTGAAAAGTTGAAGAACTTAAGCCGTAATGAAAATGATGAAAGTTGATTTGATTAGTTAAACAACTTTCGGCTTCGTTCCTTTTCGGGGACGAAAAGTTTTAAGTGGGGGAGATTGTAATAACCCAGAAATCCGAGCCAATTTAAAATTTTTATTTTGGCAATTTTAGCGAATTTTGAATATTTAAAATGGGTTATTTTAAATAATAACGACGAGAAATTTATTTTGAATAGAATTAGAACGTATATATTTATATAGAGCGTCGTTAGAATATAAATATTTTATTTCAATTATAAAAGGAACTGAAAATGGCGTGGTAGTTCGATAATTCGATTTCAAAGTTCAAATGAACGTACAGGATTCAAAATAAACCGGATTTTAGTGAAACCAAAAATATTAGAATCTATTTGTGAATATCTTTCCAACGAATCCGAAAAATTGAAATTTCATAGCGGGAATCA
The DNA here is from genome assembly GCA_030737875.1 of Allium sativum. Classification (NCBI taxonomy): domain Eukaryota; kingdom Viridiplantae; phylum Streptophyta; class Magnoliopsida; order Asparagales; family Amaryllidaceae; genus Allium; species Allium sativum. Next base: position 845,824,500 of record CM060926.1, read on the forward strand.
AAAGATATGTCCAGTTGAAATTTCAGAATAGTCGCTATGAAATTCTGGCCCTTAAAAATAGGAATTTTGCAAACCACATCGGTTTTCGACGAAACCACTTTTGTTGGATCCGTGATGTCAAGTTATTGCTAGGTTTCAAATTTCATAATTTTTCGAATCAATATGTGAGCGTGGCAAAGGAAAACGCGTTTGACCAGTTTTAGTTGATATTAATCGACTGGAAAATGGCCATTTTTCCAACGGTCTCATAATTCGATGAAATTAGTTTTGTTAGGACTGTATCGTCAATACGAAGCTAGAAAATATTTTTCGGGAATTTTTCTAGTTAGTATATGGCCCCGGTAATATAAAATGTGCATTCAAATTCAATATATAGAGTTATATTTTGATTTTGATGAAAACTAATCAAAACGATCGAATCGGCTTGCGAAATATATCCCATTGTGTTCGGAATGGGGGTAATTAGCTATGGACGACAGTCGGTGGGTTCGATTTCGAGGTCGAAATTAAAAGTTGCCTTTTGAAATAATTAAATAAAAAAAATATCTCCCTCCCTCCTATACCCTCAGCCCCCCCCCCTTCGGTTAGTTCATTTTGTTTTTTTTTAAACAAAGTCGATCTCGCCCCCCCCCCCTCCCGATGTTCCACCGCCGGCGCTAGGCGCCGGCGCCCTCCCCAAGTCCGACCACACCCCTCCCCTTTCCCCTGCTCCTTGCGCTTCCTTCTCCAACCCTTCCTCCCATCAAACCGCACCCCCAGAAACCCTATCCCCAAATCGACGAACGCCCTACCACCACAGACCACCGCTCCGGCCATGGTGGCACCGACTCCGACCGTCGTTCGAGCGAACTCCCTCTCCCCTCACCACAGTACGTTCTTTCATTCTTATTTATTTATTTATGCCTTTTCTTTTGGTTTATACATTAGAACATTGTTTTTTTTATTTTAAAGATAGTAAAGCTTTGATTTTAAATAGAGAAGAGTTATGATTTTTAATGACACAAAAATAGGATTTTTATTGTATGAGTAGCGAATTAAAAATACGATTTTGATTAGGAAATAGCGAAGTAAAAATTCGATATTTATATAATGAATAGAGAAGTAAAAAATTCGATATTTATATACTGAATAGCGAAGTAAAAATTCGATTTTTATATATTGAATAGCGAAGTAAAAATTCGATTTTTATATATTAAATGGAAAAGTAAAAATTCTATTTTTATATATTGAATAGCAAAGTAAAAATTCTATTTTTACATATATGAAGTAGCGGTAAAAATTCGATTTTTATATATTGAATAGCAATGTAAAAAAAAATTCGATTTTTACGTATATGAAGTAGCGATGTAAAAGTTAGATTTTAATACATGAAGTGTTATAATAAAAATGAAAATTTTATTATAAATTTAGTGTTATTAATAATGTGGTTTAAATGTAAATTACGTGAAACAGACTGCGTTGGAGACACGATGAAGATTTCCTACATAAGAAGAGTCGAGGCGTTTGGTTTAGCATATATCGGTGAGACCTCGTCACCTTTAATTTAAATTTCTAGTTAAAAATATATACTAGGATGCAAACGGTGTTTAATAGGAACCCGAGACCCGTCATCTAAAGACCATGGACGGCTTTTATGCTTGTTTGTTTGATTTTGATGTGTAGTTGATTGTGTGATGTAATGTGAAATGAAATAAAATATTTATATAGTTAAAAATATTTTATAGTTGAAAATATAATTTTTAACATGAATGTGAATAAATAAATATAAACAAATCGGACGATTTGTTTATATACACACGTTTGACTGATATTGATTGGGACGATAAATTTTACACATCGCCCAACCGCACAAATAAAATCTGTGTTTGATTGATTGAAACCCCACACGGGTATTGGGATGATATATGACATACACTAATCCCAATAATTAGTTGTATGCCGATCGATTGATTGACAGGCTGTTATAAGCGTTAAATATTTATATTTAATGCTTATGCAGTGGTGCAGTGCACTCTGGATGATGGTTGATTATTTATCGTTGTTATTTTATACGTGTTGTAGAAAATCCATATAATTAACATTATATGGTAATTGATTGGGCCTCATTCCAGTTTTGAATAGAATATTTGAATAGAAGATTTGAAAAGAAGTATTTGAAATAAAATATTTGAAAATAGAAATATATGAAGTCGTGTTAAGTAGTTAAACGCCATTTTAACACGAATGGGAATTTTGTCGATTTTATTCATTTTACAATGAATATCGAAAGTGATTTCAAAATCTGATAAATTGAAAAGAATTGAAATTCGAATTAAACTGAATAGAATTGAAATTTGAATTAGATTGAAATAGAATTGAAATCGTTTTGAATTGAATTTAAAACGTATTGAAATTGAATTGATTTGAATTGAAATCGATTTGAAATGAAATTAAAACGAAATTATATTGAAAAATTCAATTTTGATTTGAATTTGAAAATGAAGTTGAAATCATTTTGAAAACGAATTTTAAACGATTTATAAAATACGTTTTAAAAGGAAATCGACGAAATATATAATATATATTTATATATATTATATATAATGGCCTGAATAGAACGCGCCGCGCTGCGGCAATTCGTGAATTTCGACCATTGACTTCGAATGGATATTGCGGGAGATCTGACCGTCGGATCCTCCTGAAACTGGAGCCGTTGGGTTCGTATTGAAAAGTGCTTTCCAATGAATATTAGAAATTTGAGATCTAATGGTTGGATTTAAAATTATATCCAAATCAAATTTGGAAAAGGTCGTTGTAAGTGCAGTTCGATGGCCGTTGACGGAAATCGACTGTACGAGCATTGATAAAATTATTAAAAATAGTAATAATTTGTGTAAAATCATAAGAAATGATTTGGGAAAAATTGGGATGAAAAACTCCATATTTGAAAAGATAAAAATATATTTTTATCGAAATGAACTAGTTTTGAACTAGAATAATAATTTATTTATTTTTAAAATAAATAAATTGGATTTGAAATGGTTTTGAAAATAACCAGAATTTCCAATAATTGAATTGGAATGGATTTGAATCGAAATTGTCTTCGGAATATTTCGATGTTGGATTTCATGATGATACAGATATTGTTATGGGAATTTGAATTATATATTAATATCGTTATTTCCAATACGATATTTATTGGTCGTAGAATTTGATATTGAATATAATCCGGTATATTTTCTATTCAGAGCCTTGTATTTAATATCAAATGGGATTTGGGTGTGTCATGAATGGTGTCTTCATTAACACTGTTCTTAAACCCAGTTGAGAAAAAGATTATTATTTTTTATTTAGATTTAATGAAGTGTACCAATTAAATGGAATTTAATTGGAATTGAGTTCGAATTGATTTTTGGGTTTATCGTGGACGGTGTTTTAAATAACACTTGTTCTTTAACCCGATAATTAATGGAATGTGATTTTGGGTTGTCGTGAATGGTATCTTCAATAATACTGTTCTTAGACCCAACTGAGTTAAGAAAATTAGAAACTAACTGGAGGTTAGTTAAGTTGAATGGTTTCTTGGGTATTGTTCTGATGTTGGTTTCGGCCTTCGGGGTTAATATTTAGGGAACTGTTCTCTTACTAATTTACGGTTAGAGACTAATAGAATGGAATGTGATGTGGGTTTATCGTGAACCGTGTTTTAAATAACATTGATTCTTTAACCCAGCCAAAGATTAAAACTAAGTGGAGTTTTAATGAATCTTTAATTAGATTGGAATGATCGAGAATGGAGTATCACCAGTTTTGCTCCAGGCGATAGTTAAATCTTTAATTAGATTTAAACGTGAAATGGTAATTCAATTTACCAATAACACCGTGGTGTTAAATATGAAGTATGGCCAGTTTTACTTCATGGGATGAAAAGGTTGGTATTGGGAAATTAAAATAAATGATTACTTCGGTAAGGTTCGTTAATCCCGACTAGTTGAATCGATATTCAAAGGAAGATTAAAGAATAAATTTCAAAGAATTTATCTTTGATAAAATAATGGGAACCTTTTCCTAAGAATGTGAAATTTAGAAACTAACTGTGGGTTAGCTAAGCAGAATGGTTTCCTGGTTATTGATCTGATGTTGGTTTCGGCCTTCGGGGTTAATATTTGGGGAATTATTCTCTTGTTAATTTATGGTTAGTGACTGATGAATTGGAATGAGGCGTATGTTGTGTTTGTGTAACACTTGTTTATAATATACGCGAGTTATTCAGAAAGACCGGGTTCATCCCATTCTGAATAACTGTTACGACGATATGTCGAAGATGAAGACGGTGGTTGAAGACCGGAGGTCTTCACGTCGTTTGGGTGATTACTGATGATATTGATTGGGCCATACACCCAAGAGGAGGGAATCAGTTAGTGATCGTCCAGACGTACTTGGAGATCGATGGATATGCGGGGTCCTAGATGCCTCCGGTTTCATTCGTACCCAGAACGGACTTGTAAATGGACTGTGTGTTTGACATTGGATTTTATTATGTGTGATTGATTTCTATTAAATATATATCTGTTTGGCGGTGGAGAATTTATTCTCTTGCTTAACGTCCTTCTCTAAGACGTACGAGCTCAGGGGTTATATATTGATGGATATCAAACGCATGGAGTGAATTGCCTGTGTGGCATGCCTAAGTGGCAAATGATCAAGGCTTCTGTTGAAAAGCAGAGTCTTGTGGTTGGTGATCAAAGCACAGCCTGTGTGGCACAGCTTTGTGTAGCGTTGATTCGCGAGGCTCACACCCCGGTAGTGAACCAGAAACGGGAGAAGGACCTCAGGGAGGGCATGTGTTTCCTTCTAGTTAGAAGTGGCGTCAGTGGTTTTACACGCCCTGACGAGTTTGACTTATGTGGTTGTTGCAGTTGCGAGGCGCCTCGGATATATTGGTGACTATGTGAAGCCGATGGAGTCATTCGTTGACTCATTGACGCCCCAAAGGGTAGGGAAACGCAGTGTTCAGGAATTTTAATCCACATCGGTGGACCGGCCCTGTCGTTCGAAGGGTCACTCGAGCTCTGACCTGAGACACGGACTAGAGCGTCTCGAATCGGTAGAGGACTATCTTTTGCCTCGGTTCACAGATGGAAATCCAACTTCCAATACATGACTTTGCGGTTTTATTTGTAAAGCCTAGTATGGCGACATAGTGGGATGGGGCGCTTATGTCGTCTATGATTGATACTTATGATTTGAAATTGTTTTGACACTATACACTTATAGTAATAATAAAGATGAAATTTCACGTACCAAGCATTCTTGGCTATTATAAGGTAAAAACCTTATCCTCCGGCTTGCGTTGCATTGTGTGATGGGACCTGGGTCTTATAATAGCTTAATTTTTCTTTATTTAGCATTGCGCCGTTGTTTTATGCACTGGTGTTCTTGGGAGGAAACCCGTTCCGTGTTATACGGCGTGGTCCCTTGATTTACCTAACTTTAAAAATAAAGATTAATAACTGTTTTAGTTCTCACACCAGTCACATGATTGACCTGGAGTTTATTGTTTTAACCTAAACTCTGGTTGCCCCTATTTTCCACACGGGCAGCTAGTAGTTTTGGTTTTGTAGATTTATATTCATAGGATCCTGATTTACAGCTGGAACGATGCTCGGAAAGCTCTGTATCCGTGTATTACTTTCAGTTGTGTTTTGTATTGTTTCTCCGCTGCTATGTAATTTATTGTAATCTCTGATATTTATCGAATGTATTTTATTTATTCATACTCTATATATTCTTGTATTATGATGGAATTGTTGTAATAAACAATGAAATGTTCTTCTGTCTGCGTTCTTTTGTGTGTTGTTCTCAAAGTATCCGCTCTTTCCTTAACGGGGAAGTTCGGGTCGTTTCAAATTTCAAAATATTTACTGGAAAGTTGACCATGTAATGTAATTAAGGCACTAATTTCTTAAGTAACCATATATGCAGGATATCATAAAGATAAAGGGAACATGAACTCTGGCATTCTAGCACTCTGTATCACAATTCGTTTTATTGCATTCGTTATTTCCAAAATCATTATTTCTGTGCTCTTATACAGAACGATGGTCAGAAAAAGAAGAATCGTAGAGGAAAGCATGTCAGGTATACTTGTACCAGAGAAAAATGCAACTATATTATTGTCAACTTGCAAACGCATCCTCAATTCATATCAAAATCCTTTAAAGTTCCTTGTGTTACAAATTGCATGAGCAGTTCATTATAATTTTTGTGAACTAGCAGCACATGGAAAGGTTTATTATAATTTGTCTTGAATTTCATTGTCATCCCTTCAATTTTATTAGATTAGCTAAGGTTCTTAAGTTTTGAAATAAGTAGCCTGTATGTAAAATTCAAAATCAAACTTCATTTATGAAACCTTAACTCATTGATTCTCATGTTGGTAGGAGGGAAAATGGTGATGTTTCGTTCACCGATAACACAGTCTTTAAGTTCGAAAGATTTCATGAAGAAGACAGCGAAATTGACGAACAAAGATATAATAGGATCAGGTGGATATGGCACAGTATATAAATTAGTAATAGATGAAAAAACAGCATTTGCAGTCAAGAGACTAAAAAAGGGGCATGATGAAAGAGATCAAGGGTTCGAGAGAGAACTAAACAAGCTGGGGGATATAAAGCACAGAAACATCGTTTAAACTACTTGTTTTAACTTGACAACTCATTATAACAAACTTAAAAAAATAACTAGAAAGGTAACAAACAACAATTGTTACTTATGACCTAAAGAACATATTTCATAAGTGTAAGATTAAGTGGACAAAAAAAATACCTAAAAAACAATTAGAATTTTGATTATCAAATCATCATCAAAATTAAATTAGCTCAGAAAATCAATTTTAATCGATGATATATTGATATTACCTTAGGTTGTTCTGATCGACGAGTCGCTACTGAATGAAGAAATCTCGTTCTGACAGACAATATAACAACATAAAAACAACATAAGAATCTAAGATTTAGAATTACGGAAATATTAAATCGAGGGTTACCTTTAGAGGAATCGGAAAGCGACGAGTGCTGGAATTGGGAGATGAGAAAATCGCAGGAAGGGTTTGCAGAAAAGTAAGGCAACGCGGCCTGTTTTTTTTTCTTTTTGAAATCGCGGGCCAAGAATGGGACGATATTTGGGCTTGCACCTTGGAACGGTAGTGTCATAGCTAAGTCACCAAACACGTTAATTAATTTACACGCAATATTATATATTTAAAATTATCAAAAATATTGGAAACACTTCAGTAGATATAGCAACACTAGATAATTGTTTCAAGCCTAGAATCTAAAAAAAGGGTTTCAAGTGAAAAATACCGTATGTTTCAAATTTCCTAATTATCCTCCTGTTATGTCAGGGTTAAACACAAACATTTGCATGCAACTGGGATCAATATTCAATGCTTAAATCTTTACAAAATCTGAACAAACGTATTTACTCCAAAGTTCAACCCGAAAGTACAAGTACAATTTTATCAACATAATATACTGCATACAAAATTACAATATTTTGTATGCTTCAACACAAATATAAATTAACAATAATTCAAAGGGTACTCTTAAAATAAACAAAATTAGAATACGTCCACTGTAGAAGAGAGTGATAAGCCAGAATAACACATGCAATTCCAAGTCGAGCTCTCCTGCTTCTTCTCCGGGTTTCTAATTGTTCTCTGCAGAAGAACTTCCATTGAAGAAATGATCAAGATCGGTCTTTCGACTAATACTGGCATGTTGTTCCCGGAAGAACCCCACTCCATATACCATTCATAGCTGATAACCACCATTAATATTGGGTTTCCAAACAATATTTGGCATAGTGTTGGAAATTCCATGATCAAGTACAGATATGGAGATAGGGTTGGGACTATTTTCAGGTAGAACAGAACTTTGTTGGCTCAAGTGGTTGTTTTGGTGTTTGGCAAATGCTTGAGGGCAAATAAATCATATTTTGCAAAACCTACACCAGTAGATCTCGCAGCTTCTAAAGATGACCATATTTCCAAAAACTTTAGCATTACTCTCTTGATCTCCCCCTAGCAAAAGTTAACAATGAGAAATGTGTATAAATAAGGATCTAAGTCCAGAGAACTATTAAATTTCCAAAAAAAAAGTTTAGAGAATTATATATAGAAGGAATAGGAATGAGAATACGCTGATTACATGGTATTGACAGGGAGTGAACTAACTGATAGATAATTCAATTATGTCACTATAAGAATATGTGATAATTGATACAAAAATTAGACACCACCTAAAATTGTCTTTAATATAAAACAAGCTAGAAACAAAAATACGTTGTCTCAAACAGTGAAACTAGAGACCTCCTTTGAATATCTCTAATCGATGTCAACTTGTCTTTCAATTCGTATTTTTAAGGAGATCTAATTTGAGTCGTCCATTCAATTGTTAATTGGATCGCATCAACAAAGAGTTGCCCATTTTCTCCATTTTAGCGTTGTAGAGCATACAGATCGTGGTCATTCAATCGCATAGTGCTTCTTCCTCAAATCTATGGAAAACAACCTTGATTTCGCATGTGGTTTCTTCCTCAAATCTATGAAAAGCAACGATGCAGGGCATACAGATCGTGGCCATTCATGTAATTTTGCAGGTGAGAATAAAATCTGAATTTTTTCTATGATAGTGGTAATTTGGGACAATTAATTACCGGGTTAATTGGAATTACAGGAATATCTTTTACTTCAACCATTCAGGATTTCTTAGAAGGTGTTGATGGAAAGCCTGTTAAAAAGTGTTGTTCCAAAATAACATGGGTATTTTTATTTTTTGTTTTAACACAGTGAATGTAACATTATTACTTGTTAGTTAGGATGTTGTAACTTAATCTAGATTTCTTCAATTTCGAGGTCAATGAAGCCGCCTGGACTATATATTGGATCCACTTTCTCTTTTTGTCTCTCTGATGTCAGCTCTACTTTTTGTAGCATCAAATGCATCTCTCTGTCGTGCAAGAATGGTTCAAGTTAATCTATGTTTTCAGGCTCTCTTAGTTTGTTCTATTTTCTGGTGGGTGGAAATATTATGTGTTGTTGAGTTGTATTTATAATTAATTTGTAGGCAGTGTTCTGTGTCTTTCGGTAAACGTTGGGTTTGTTGTGTATAATGTTTGTATTGAATTCTTTCTTTTTAGTAAAGGCTTTTGAATCTTCCTTTCCCAAGAAAAAAAGAATGTTAGTAGTGATAGTTATGTTTATTCATGGTGATCATGTTTGAATTGTAGTCTTTTAACTCATGGTCTATGTTATGATGAGAAGTAGAATTTGTTAATGGCTTGCACTGGTGTAGACAGGCTTAACATGAGAATATATGATGGATCCATATATTGTTAACATAATTCTTGTACTATTTACATATGTTCACTACATATGGATTGAGGCAGTTATGAACACTACTGATGTTTAGGAAAATTAGTGACCAATTAATGATTTTAATTTTATTTTTAAGTTATTGGATTTGGGACAAAATAATTTGTCCTTAATAGGTTTTTAAGTAATTTGAGACAAAATTTGATTGTCTTAATTTTTCAGACACCCAAAATTAAGGACAAATACATTTGTAACTGTTGGGTCTCAAACAAAATATTGAGACAAAATAACCTAATTAGTAACCAATAAATGAAGTCCTTAATCGCTTTATTTTTTTGTAGTGTGTGTCGATATATCCATAAAGGAGAACATAGAAAACAATGACTAAGTCCAGTGCATCTAACATCAAATTATTATGGTACCAGTCAACCAAGCATATAAACTATTAAACAAGTAATGAAGACAAATGAATTATACTATACTCCCAAAATTTCAATTAAAATCCAGGAATTATAAAAAGTTATGCACAAATCTGTATGGTTGTTTTGATATCACTATCTAGAAAGGATGTAAGTTCAAAATTCATCTTCAACCTATGATCAACCACTTAGTTATCCTGTAAAAAAAGAACATAAACCTATACCGTATGATGATTTATTCAGGTAGAACATAAGTCTATATCGCTATCATACTGATTTACATAAATCAATTAATAGCTTACCTAGCAGTTGTATGTTCTTAATTTTTCAGCATGGGCACCGGTACCAGCCTAAAAGGTTAAACGAAATCCGTTGTCATCTTCTGTGCAAATGTTGTATGCTCCATGGTATACTAAATTTAAGAGGATGTTTTAAAAGCTTTAGGTGAAGCTTAAAGTGACTACTTATGCTTTTTTAAAGAAAAGAAAAGAATTTTAAATACGAACTTATGCCTTCATTAAAATTGTGATTTCCATTTTATTTTGAAGAAATAGAAAAAACAATTTTATGTATCAGTACAACATAGCCCAAAACAAGTATGCATACTCATAATAAAAATCATATTTAGAACTTACGGAGACTCAAATACTCATATAAGAACAAGCCTTTTTTTCTTCTCAGAACTTAACTTTCTCCACATAGATGATGGACTAATTACTTATTTGGTATCAGAGAGTATAATAAAATAATGAGAAAATAACTCCAAACTTAATCTTTATTTTGGAGAACTAGATTAAAAACAACTGCAGAAATTACATAAGAAACTGTAAAATGAAAAAACTGAGAAGAAGAGGAATTATTATGGAGGAGGAGGAGGACACACAACAAAATTTGTTTACTTTTATAATTCAACTTTCATTACAACACTCTTTTTTCTCTCAGACTTAGCTCAGACTTATCCCCTCACTTATTTTAAGAGGAGGATGCTTTCAATTACTTAGAGGAGGAATTCTTTCTTTTGATTTCCTTACAACACTTCCTTACAGAAATTTTCTTTTCCCTTGTCTCACTTTTTCCTCTCACTCCTTTTTTTTTACTTTCTCTCTTTCTCTTACAACACACAAAATGACCACCCATATTTATATATTGGTCTACATGACCTTATAACTCCAATAGACATTTTTTCATCAATAGACATGACCCTTCATAAATAGACATGACTTTTCACGAATAGACATGTCTCTTGACGAACGGACATGACACAACAGACATGACTCTTGACAAACGGACACGACTCTTCACGAATAGACACATCATTAATTAACATGACTTTTGACTCTAAAGACACTACTTTTGACTAATTAACATAACCATTCACTTTTTTAAATTTCCCAATATGTTAAACCAAAAAATGGTCCTAACACCCAATTGATCATGTTTTTCGGATAATAATAAGGAATCATAAACTAAAAGCAAGAAAAACCAATCAACACACGAGATTTATAGTGGTTCGACGTTATCAAGCCTACATCCACTTCATATTTTCTCATTTCATTCGTAAATTACAATTACAACGAATATAATCACTCAAATCCAACGAATAATTCTCTTTGAACTCGTTGAATTTATTGAAGAAGTTGGTCAATTTCAGTAGAGGAATTCAACAATAGAAGCCATGAAGAAGATAACTGCCAAAAGCCCCCTTAATTATGTGCGAAATCATGTATACATAGGAAGAGAGTTAGTTGGGTGTGAGTGGCCACGTGGCAGCATCAGAGGGAATCTCGCAAGTAGTGGAGAAAGTGACGAAATGGGCTTCATTTGACTTGTTAACCGCTTCAGGGAAACAGGAAAAAAAGAGGTTCGGATCGGTCTTCCTTCGATCTGAACCGATGCTCATCTTGACAATTCACTTAGTTGTGTTCAACAATCGTTCCAGGCGGGTCGAGTCCCTCTATCTCGACCCGATCCGGTGCAGTACTCATGTCCCAGTCCTCCATATGCTGTTATACATGGGATCGAGACCCGATCCGATCCAATGATTCGACCCAATGCTTTACATATGCAAAACCCAAACTTCTAAAGATCTGAACCGAGGCAGGATCCGACTCGGGGCCTTCATGTATGTATAAGCCAAGTTTTCCAATGCTCTATTACTTCATTCAAATGATCGCAGATCCCTTAAGCTTTCTGTAGCCTGGTCACAAAGTAGGCTAACACAATAATCTTGCATTTAATGTTTACCCAACAAACCTCCCCCGTAAACTTAAATGCTTTATTCCTCTAAGGGGGTTTGTATATGTCACCGACCGAATCAGTATACGGAGGCGTCTCCTCCTTATCAGCATCCTTTTTCAATACTCCATGTACTGTTCCAATGCGGTTGCACCAATGCACCTCAGCTGCCAGCTAACCAACATTGGTTTGAAAAAACTGACAGTGTCCATACTTTCCTCAGTCCTTCCTGCTCCAAGCACCAAATGTATCTCATCAATGAATAATACCACTTTCTCATCTGAATCCTCCACTTCTTTTAGCATAGATTTCGGCCTCTCCTCAAATTCTCTTATGTATTTCACTCCAACCATCAATGCTCTTTGCTTCTCTTCCTTCGACTTCTGAAGCTCTAACTCCTCTTGCAACCTTTTACAATCATCATCATATTGCAGTTTCAAAGATTTGAATTGAATCTCATGCTTCCTCCTCAATAATGAAGTTTTCGCTCTCATCTCATTTTCAGCATGAAGCTCCAATCGCTGCATCTCTTCTTTGTGATGAGCTCGAAAGCTTGCCCCATTCTGTTCATAATCTTTTTGACCTTTGCTGAGCATTGCAACATGCTCCTCGTTAGCTTGCAACAAAGCCTGCTGTATGTCCTGATTTTGTTTTGAAATCGTTGTCTCGCATTTTGTTTCCATCTCTTTTATGAGCTTATTAGCCTTCCCTTTTTCATCGAACTTTTTCTCATCTTATACTCCTAACATTTCATCTTCTGCGTCGCTCTCCTCAACCTTTTGTGTTTCACTTTTGTCATCCTCTACCTCGTCCTCTTTTTCGTCATTTTCAAAATTTTCTTCCACTTCTTCCACTTTTTCAACCTTCTCTTATACTTCAGGTTCTTTGTCTTTAGCAGTTTTCTTTCCCATTAGCTCCGCTTTGAATCTTTCAGTTTCTTCTTCATCATCTTCATCAACTTCCTCTTCATCTTCTCCTTTGTAATCTTTTGCATACACATCTTTCAGTAAATTCCACGAATCTTTTACCGTTTTTTCTCCAATAATATGACTACATGCTACTCCATCGACGTTCTCACACATCACAACACGAGCACTATGGTCTTTCCATCTCAAGCTTGTAAACGCTATACTTTCTTTCTCCGTCGTGTTTTTAACATCTTTTGGCCATTCGTAGCCATTCTCAATAATCTCTCATAACCCTTTGGAGATTAACTCTTCTTTCTTTCCATTACTCCACTGTTCAAAATTTCTTTTTGTGAGAACATACGACATACGGAATAGAAATCACATTATTTCGACCTAGCTCTGATACCAATTTGTGTAATTTAAGAAGAGTAGCTATGATACCAATTTGATGAATTTAATTTAGAAGAGGAGAATACTTAACTTCAATGGAGGAAGAGCTTCTTTATTTATCACTTCTTTCTTTCACTTTCTCTTTTTTTCTTTCTCTCTTACTCCCTATCTTTCTTTTCTCTCTTACTCCCTCTCTTTCTTTCTCTCTTACTCCCTATCTTTCTTTCTCTCTTACTCCCTATCTTTCTTTCTCTCTTACTCCCTCTCTTACAACGCACAAAATGACCACCCATATTTATATAGTGGTCTACACGACCTTACAACTCCAATAAACACCTTTTCATCAATAGACACGACCCTTCATAAATAGACATGACTTTTCACGAATAGACATGACTCTTGACGAACAGACATGACACTTAACAAACAGACATGACTCTTGACGAACAGACACGACTCTTCATGAATAGATACATCATTAATTAACATGACTTTTGACTCTAAAGACACTACATTTTCACTAATTGACATAACCATTCACCTTTTTAAATTTCCCAATAATCTTGCATTTAATGTTTACCCAACATAAAATAAACTGCTTCAAATACTTAGTCGAGAACAATAAACAACTGTAATTTAGAAACCAATTGCAAGAAAAGATCGAATCATAATGTTAAGTAATAAAGTAAACAATTAATTACCTAGGGTTCCCAAATTAGAATGACAACGAAGCACGTTCCGAGAGCTAATCAGGATTGAATTTTTTAGATTCGAAGTTTGAAATCGACATGAAAATTTCAACAAACCTTCGAGTACGAAGCAGTATTTGATATGGGGACTTTCTTGGGTCAGTGCTGAAAGAGAGATCGTGAAACAAAATAGATATAGAAGAGGGCTAATTTGGGAATTTAAAATTTGAGTTTTGTCCTGGATAAAATTTCAATGTTTAAGAGAGTACTTAATTAGCACTAGATCTGAAATTATGTCCTGGAAAGTTAATATTTTGAAACGGTGTACTACAAACAAATTCAGGCCCGCAAAAAGGTACTAAAACCTAATTTCCAAAATTTTAAAATTATGTTTCTTGTGCAGTATGTGGTCATAAAGAGGGGGTTTCTGAAATTGTGTTGGTTTTGGAAGGTATGGACGTTGTGAGAGACATTGGGAAGATTGGATCTCATAGTGGGCAGTATAACAAGAAACCTGTTAGGACTGCCGACTGTGGTCAGCTTTCTTAGATCAATGCTTGTTTTTATTGTTTCTTGAATCTATGTTTCTAATAATTAGGACGTTATGAGTTGTGTTACTTTGTTTGCATGTTTTGTAGTATGACTCCGAGTTGAAGTTATGAAACTAGTCAGGTCTAATGAAAATTGATGTTGAAATGTTAGAATGTTTTATTTATTCTGCTGTTTACTTTACGATCTTCATAATATGTTTCTGAATATTTTGGTTCTGAAACCTTAAAACTTCATGCGAAAAAAGTTTTTGTATTCCTTAAGTGAAGGAAGCCTAAGGTTTACACCACGCCATAGATGACATATCGCAACGAAAATGCATGGTGTTGCTAGCTACAGTGTTGCCATTGTTATGCTGTTTTTTGTCTATTGCAATGCACGTTTCAAGGTGTTAGCATAAATATTAAACTGTGTTGCAGTAGCTGTGGATATATTCTAAATTAAAAAATTAATAAACTTATCAATTCGCGTGAATAGAATCCAACGGTCCACCTCACTGATCCACTTCAATTTGATTTTCCTTTATCCTCTCAGCTAGTTTGCCCCCAAATTTTCAATTTCCCGCTGGAATAATTCAAGCTATCGCCCGCTGGAACAATTGAAGCTATCACGTTCATTTTTTTCCTCTTCTCAAATCAACAAAATATTTCCCCTTTCTACTTTTTTCCTTCCAGCCTAAAATCAATTCCCTGTTTTAAAAAAAAATAGAAAGCGGAAATCCCGATTCCATCGCAAGGATTGAAAGGGGAACTCGCGATTTTGGGAACGAAACTGGTTTGGGTGACGTGATTTCACTTTGCATCCTCTCCCTTGTTGTTATGTATGTTCAAAAATATCGGCAGGGAGGCTGAAGAATTATCTAAAATCGATGGAAGATTCAGGAGATAGGAATCGATTATTATTGGTTGGGAAGAAAGTCAGGTCGAAATTGCTACTGTTTGGCTTAACAAAGTTGAGGTATTTCATTCGATTTTGGGTTTTAATAAGATTTACTAAATGAAATCATGCCTAGAGTTTGACAGATGGATTCTCGACTAAAAGATGACATTTTTTAGAAGCTGCAAGGTAGTTTTATTCCTAATAGATGATTCATTTAAAAAATCATAATTTTTTTAACACGTCTAGCGCTAACGTTTCTTTTCCCAACTTGCCACAATAGGAATGGGTGTAGGGGTATGTTATGGACTTTATAGTTTCGTATTTATGAAAAGATATTTTAAATGAACAAGGAGCTGGGGTATATTATAGTACAGTAAGGCATATATAAAGTTGATGTATATGAATGGACCTTACAGTTTTGTATTTATGCATAGGAAGTGTTCAAAGTGCAATGGTTATCAGCTATTGCAAGCACATCACAATAAAACTAGTACTAATCATGACACACTTTCAGATTCTTATAGTTCATATGGTGTTAATATACTGTTCTTGAATGGTATGATTGCAGGCATTGTAGCTACTGTTGAATCCATATATAGTAGATTTTAACAATCAAGAAATGAAATTAGGGGATTGGACTTGTCCAAAGTAATTGATTCACTTGATAATGATATACTGGTCATACTAACTTGTGCTAATGCTGATGCACTTGAATCTACTGGATCTTCCATTACAGCAGATCATATGAATATTGTTGAGAATGGTGTGCATGCTGGTCCTTCGCAGCAACTAGTGATGGTGATAAATAACTGTGCTTCATTGCAGCATCTTCATTGGTCCTAAATTCTGCATATTTTGTAGGTTAGTGAGCAAAAACGAGCTTTGTTTTGCACAATGCACTTTCAGCTATACAATTGTGACAGCTAGTAGTTTTATCATGACAGCTATACAATGGTGGCATTCACAATATAGTCATAGATAATAGGAACAAGTGAACGATGTAGTTGGCTCATTTTCTTCTACATCTGCATTCACAATACAGTCATAGATAATAGGAACAAGTGAACAAGTGATCCAATTCCTATTCATTGTTCATCGGGATCATTTCCATAATTCTCCTTCTTAATTCGATATGACAATTATTCCTATACATTAGTCCTCATTCACTACATTTTTGCCAGAAGCTGACGTTTGGACTGTCGGAGTCATACTATACATTTTGTTGAGTGGCATGCCTCCTTTGTGTGACTTATCAAGAGCTATTTTAGTTTAAATTACATAAGACGATATGTATTTAAATAGAGTTCCAATGCATGTATCCAACGACAAAGGCATTATAGTTGTTTACTTGGTAAAAATGACTTGTGAAAATCGTCCCTAAGCTAAGAAATGGATGTTTCCATGTTTTGACTTCTAAGTAACTTATAGTTCTTTCTATCAAAAAGATCCATCAATGTGTAATATACTTTTAAAACGTTTTGACTAGTTTCAGTGAGTTGGCAAACTTACTTTTAGTTCAATATGACTATTTAAAATTTTCTGACAATGGAAATTTTGTGGGATTTTGATAGAGACACAGCAAGGAATATTTGACGCAGTTCTAAAAGGTGTGATTGATTTCGAATCCGATCCATGGCCTGTGATATCTGATAGCGCAAAGGACCTCATTAAGAGAATGCTATTCTCTCGACCTTCTGAACGCTTGACTGCTCATGAAGTTCTTTGTAAGTTATCCATTCATATATATGTAAATATATGATCTTGTCTATAAGCTAATTTATGGTGATATCTTAAATGAATAGGTCATCCTTGGATATGCGAACATGGAGTTGCTCCTGATCGGGCATTAGACCCTGCAGATCTATCTTGTCTCAAGCGGTTTTCCGTAATGAATAAACTTAAGAAAATGGCCCTACGAGTATGTGCATCTGTGGTTCTTTTTGCGAAATATGAGCTTTCAATGTGATCGTGTATAATGCGCAATGTGTATCAGGTGATAGCTGAAAGCCTTTCGGAGGAGGAGATAACTGGACTGAAGGAAATGTTTAGGGCCATGGACACATATAACAGTGGTGCTATCACATTCGAAGAGTTAAAGGCTGGTCTTAGAAAAGATGGTTCTACCTGAAAGAATCTGAAATTCACGATCTTATGGATGATGTAAGTAATATCCCTCCCCCCCCCCTTTCCAACCATAACATGCACACGTACACTACTTTGAATATATGTATGTGCATTATGTGGAGAAGTTGTAGCTGAGGTCCATGCAGATGCGGACCGCCTTGTTCAAAATGATAGGAGAAGCATATGCCACATTGTCCGGACCCTCAAAGGTAGTAGTTTATATAATCATTTTCGTGTATTTTTTCTTGCTTATGATTGTATGTGTGAGTCTGTATATGAATGAATCGAGTGACAATGTAGCGAGGAATGTATGTAAATATGAATGATTGTGTAATATACGAGTGAATGTATAGTAGTGGAGTCAAAAAAATTGTACCATTTGAAATGTGGAAATAAAATATTTATTTGAATAAAATACTGTGCTATAATAATATTTATTATAATATTATGAAATATTTGATTAATAGCAGGTGAGGTGTAATTACTTTTAGTAGTTGTAAAATAATTTTTAACAACTGCTAGAAACAGTTGTAAAAAAGATTGACTTTATTACGATTGCCAGCTGTACTAGACATATTACAACTGTTTTTGGCAGTTGTGAAAGGGTATTTTTTTTGTTCTAGTGGTACTTGTAGCAACACCTGCAGCGATGTTACCTTAGGATAGCAAAGATGTTGCCTTTGACTCTAAGGCAACGCGGCAAAAGGCAACCCCTAAAAAGTGTTGCCACAAACCTATAGCAATAATTTTTGGCACCTACTGCGTCATTTCTCTGGATTGCCATAGGCCATCTATGGCGTAGTGTTAGCTTTAGTTTTTCTTTAGGATTTGTAAATATTTTTTAGGTACACAAAACTAAACTAGACTTGATTGTTCCTTTACCAAGTTGAATTCCAGTACAAGATGCAGTGGCGTAGGCATGATTGGGATTTCACAATTAGAAATGTTTATAGAATTGTAAGTTGTAGCCCTATATTTTTTTTTACTAATTACCGAACTCATTATCTTAAGTAAATAGTGGATGCAAAAATAAGAATGATTGAAACAAATTCTTTTAAAATAATTCCACTTATGGAATGAAAAAAACTAATTTTATTGAACAATTCTAACAAGAGAAATCATGTTAATACATTTCAATTGAAAATTATTGTCAAAAGCTCTATAATCTAGTCAAAATCCAAAATTAAAAGCCAGTTTCAGTTATGCTCCAAATAATTCAAAAACTTTAACGAACTTAGAATCTAGTCACTTTTTATTTAACAACCTCCTGTAAAATACATCCCATTGAACCCATCCAATAATTTAAAACAAACAATTTATATTAAAATGATACAAAACTAATTCCAGCATGCGTTAAACAAATGGTTTGTTTTAAATTATTGCATGTGTTTAATGGGATATTTTACCGGAGATTGTTAAATAAAAAATGATCAGATTTTAAGTTCGTAAAAGTTTTTGAAATTTTTGAAGCATAACCGAAGCTGGCCTTTGCTTTTGGATTTTGACTAGGTAATAAAGCTTTTGACCATAATTTTCAAATGAAATAGATCACCATGGTTTATCTTGTTGCAATTGTTCAATAAAATTAGTGTATCATTCCGTAAGTGGAATTATTTTAGAAGGATTTGTTTTAATCATTTATATTTTTACATCAATTATTTACTTATAATAATTATATATAATTTATTATAAAAACTTATGTGATGAGTTAGGTAATTAGTAAAAAAATTATAGGGCTAACACTTACAATTCTATGAACATTTCTAATTTATACCTACCCAACAAAAAATCCTGGCTACGCCACTGGTGTGGAGTATTACTATCCATTGGTCACAGTTGTAAACAACTAGTATATATTTATGACTAAACCATTTTAGAATGTATGGTTGTTCCACTTAAAAGGTGTTGGTTATTGTATGTCTTTAATGTTATATTAAAACGACAACAAATTAATTAACGTAGGCATGTAAACCAAAAATAAACTTGAATATTAATTATTTATTAGTAATCAATGCTCATATGATGTACAATTTAATACATTCAAGGAAATTCTGACCAAATAGGTCTGGTTTAATCTCTCTATTTCATCAATGGTGGAGTATATTCTTGCTTTATCAAGATAAGCAATATTAAGCCTTAGTTGTGTGATCAATTGAATACTTGTGATCGAAAGTTACAAATGAGTGCATATTGGAATTTATTTTTCACAACTGTAAAGAGGGTTTATAGAAACTCTTTATTGTTCAGTAAAAATTAGAGTGCTTTTGTGTTCTTTCTAATTGGACAAAGTTAGTGGCTTTTGACAAAAGCGACTTTGGTGGTTAAAACTAATCAAAACTACCTGTGGATGACTTATATTTATAGCTTAGCATTTGACTTATATTTGTAGTGATGGTAGGTATGATTCCTTTTGTCGTTTGTCGCTTGTAATACTACCTCAAATAGTGGACAATTGATGGGTAGTATAAGAGCAGCTCCAACAGAGAGCAATTCATGCTCTTAATTCATAATTTGGGGGAGAAATCGTCCCCAACAGCTATTACGAAGCGTAATATTCAGTGAAATATTATAGGCTCAATTCATAATTAAGAATTGACCCGCGAGCCTGTTTTATCGGTGCGTAACAATTTCTCAGCCAAAAATAAGGCGCGTTCCTAAAAAATCGGCATGTCATGTAATAGGATTCGTGAGAAATAGCAGGAGTAGGGGTGTAAATCAGTCGGACGGGACCGGACGGAGGTGTGTTCAGTTTCTATCCTAAAAAAATCGGACCAAACATGAACCAGACCAAAAAATTTCTCAGACAAATTTTGTTGTCCTAATTCGTGTCCTAAATAAATCGAACGGACGTATGTATTTCGGACATGGACACGATCAGACTCGGTCGACATGGCTATTTTTATCACATTTTGTACATTTTACTAGATTTCTCTCAACTATACGCCGAATTACAAGTAATTCGGACGAAATCGGACGAGTTCGGACCGGACATGATTTTTTTCTCGTACAAATTCTGTTGTCCTAACTCGTGTCCTAAATGAAAATTGGACGGACTTGGACGGACATATTTCGTTCACGGACACGAACGGACGTCGTACATTCGGACAAAATTTACAGCCCTAAGCTAGAGTTCTCCTGCGCCGAAAAAATCAAGGTGCAACCATTGGGAAAAATTAATCTTCTTCCCCTAATCTTACAGATCGTAAAATTCTTTCCCTGAATCCTGTTGGAGATGCTCTAAAGGGTACATGTTTGTTCACTTGAATAGAGGGGGATTCAAACGTGATGGGAAGGATGATACTGGATGGTCAATTTAGTATTTTGAACCATGCACGTATGCTTAGTGAGTGATCAAGGATGAGAGCATTAAATAAGCATCGAGCACTTAGAACAGTTTTCTAAGAGGTTTTAAACGTTTTATGTATTAGATGTTCAGTTGGACGTTTGTTAAATAAGATCGTAGGGAAAGGCCCTGAGTTAATAGAAGTTTAGGCATCATTGCACGTCTATTACATAGGCGTCGATCGTTTGTTAGGTGCTTCCGTGAATCTAAATGGTTGAATATTTCGAGCTTTAATATGATAATATCCAGCTGTTGTTAGAGATGTAACCGACCATGGAGCGAATGAAGCACAATTTAATATTTAAGCTTTTTGATTGATGACTTTTTTAGTTTTAAGTTTTCATGTATACCGAATGTTCACGACATAATGTTGAGATGTGTTGTGCATGGTTGAAAAAGTAGTGGGGGGTTGTCTTGGTTGGGAAGAGTTAAATAAACCTCGTTCAAAAGTCCCAAAAGTCAAAATTTAGACGGAGACTTATATGTTTCATTACACCAGTGTATGCGAAGTCCTAGAGAGAATTTGTAGATAACAACTAATATAGGTTTCGGTCCAAATGCAACTAACGAGAACATTTAATAATTTGAACATTCCTGTTTAATGTAGTTTTTTGGTGTATGATCCAAAAAAGGAAGAACACAATTTTGACCATGCATTAAAAATACTACATCAATTGTGCATACTTAAATTATTAAATATTTGAAGCTCAATTTATTGGCTTGTTGATTTTGCATGAATTTTATTAAGGAAGCATGTTTACTAATGGTGTGAGCTAGCTAATACCCAATCCACTAAAGAGCATTATTTAGAGTATTCAAACGTGCTTTGTGTTTGTATAAGTATTCAAATGATGCATGTTTATATGTCTGCATGTGGAGTGCTATTTCCCATAATTGGTCACAGTTGTAAACAATTGGTATATATTTATGACTAAACCATTCTAGAATGTATATTGGTTCCACTTAAAGTGTTTTGTACGTCTGTAATGTTATGCTAAAATGGGAATAAGAAATTAATGTAGGCAAGAAAAAGAAAAATAATCTTGAATATAAATTATGGGGTAGTAATCAATATACAATTTATCATCTAGTGTACAATTTAATACATTTCAGGAAGTTCTGACCAAACAAAGAACTGGTATCATGGACTGTTTTAGTGGACGTACATTGTGACATTAAAGTGTATTGGAGCTATGACTATAACGATAACGGTAAATTTACCATCACTGTATCATTACCAAGCTAAAAGTTACCAATAATTTATAAAATTAGCATACCAAATCTATTGGTATGGTAATGGTAAAATTACCGTTCTTGTGGTGAATATGTCGGTAAAAAAAATGTGAAAATCGTCGGTAACGGTAAATTTATTGAGAAGTTATAAAAAAAATATTGTGCACATAATCTGACCATTTGCTGATTAATAAACAGGAAAATAGTGTGAAGGACAAAATGAATAAAAAATTATTTCATAATGAAAAGAGCCTAAAATTGTACTCATAAGGACAAATTTTAGTGTAAAGTATGAAATTATAGTGGGTCCCTGAATTCTTTTCTTTACACTAAAATTTGTCCCTATGGATAAAATACTAGTATACTGAATTAAGTGTTTTCCAATTACTTAACAAAAACAGAATGATCCTAACAGAACATAAATGGTAGACTTAGGTGTGCTTCTAGCAACGGGTTTTACCCCAAACAGAAATAACAGGTACCTAAACAGAAATAACGGGTGTTATCCCAAATAGAAATAACATGTGCCTAAACAGGACTGCATGTACACTAATTACTACTCCCAACGATCGGCTCCCTACCACGTAAATACCCTGTGCCGGCCCCACAGTAGGGTGTATTACTTCCTAAAGTGGCAACCACCAGAAGGACACAGACCTATTTACAGGTGTTATGGCGTCTTATTTCCCAAACAGACCGACCATGCATGCACATGATCCCGTTGGAACGTGCCATTAAAACACTCCATCCCAAATGAACCTCTTAATTAGCTCAGTAAGTGTGTCCTGGCCCCTACCTTGTGCCGGGTGGGGGGGGGAGGGTCCCTTTTAACACCAGAATGGGTTACTGACTAATATGGGTCCCACACAATAAATGACACAAGTCAAACCCCTAAACTTGTGTCCCCAATCAACTAGGATTTCCACGGGTTAAGTTTTACACCAGTTAATAGTGTCCCTACAACCCCAACATATTAACAAGTTTACTTAACCCCTAACAGATCAAACAGATTACATAAGTGACATACAGTTCCATTAACATGTTCCACTTAATCTTTGCATTAAACCTATATGTTTACACGCTCATACACCCCATATTTTAGTTATATTACACAGTATAAGTTACGACCCAAATTTTAGTCATATTCATAGTACAGGTTATTTCCCCAAATTACCATTCCCAATTAATCCCAATTTCGTTTGTATGCATATTTCAACGATATTGGCCTAGGCTCGAAGGTAGCTTAGGCTATAAAAATAAAAAGGTAATGAAAGAGAGGAAGAAGAACATAATAGGCATATAAAACAGAATAAGCATAGAAATAGGCATATAGCAATAACTGAATAACAGAATAGGTGTGTAGAAAATTCCATGTCATTATTGCAGATCTGCTTAAATATTAATCAACTTATTAATAGGCATAGGTTTAGATCTGGTTTATTAACATGTCAAGATTACTGTTAAATACTTATATCTAAAAGTAACATGAAATCACAGTGATTGGATCTAAAGAACAGAGAATAGTATGCTGATATTACAGAAGAGACTCTTGTATATGTATAGGCTGTCATTGTAGAAGATAGTCTAATTCAATCCAAGCTTAGGCAGCATCTCCTTGTCTCCATTGTTTTAGGTGTACAAAACAATAGAAATAACAGCCCTTATATAGACTTTTTCCAACGAATCTCACTTAGAAACTAGTCCAGGCTCAGGGAATGAACCTGGCTGGATCTGGGGTGGGTCGACCCCGGGGTCGACCCTAGGGTCGACACACCCTTGAGTGGGTCGACCCACAATGGGCCAGAATTCCATATGGTCTTCCCGCCTTCGAATTTGAACTGTTTTGAATTTTTGGACTGATTTTGTTCATATATATTTCTCTTATATGTATACAAACGTCTAACCTTAATATCTTCTTCATACGATGTCCATTTTACGCAAACTCGGAGTCTATCTGAACCAGAATTCCAAGACGAACGCAATGGTGCAGTCCGTTTTACCTAATGTCCAATATTAGATAAAGTATTCTTTAGTTTATTAATGTTCTTTAAAATTACGAGGTGTTACATTCTCCCCTACTTAAAAGATTTCGTCCTTGAAATCTCCAAGTTAAGAAGAATGGTATTATGCTAACAACCACAACCATCTACTCATCAATCATCCACAAGCATCCATTGTCCTTAAGATTTTTCTAATGCTTATATGAACATATGCAATAGTGTGTGTATATGTCCTTACACTAATGGAAAAAATCAGGTTGTTGACTAATTCAGTTGACCTCCTAAATGCAATTTATGTTGGTGCTATGTAACCAAAATGTTTGCAAATAATCCTAGTATATCATGTAAGTTCTATATGTGTGCATAATAATTCATCCAAATGCAACATCTATATGATGATACAACCATTTCCATCCATAAAATTTAAAAATGCACATACATCCATATGCAATATGTAAGTGATTGAGCCGATCTAGTGCCTAGTGTGTGTGTATATGCATCCACTAGCAAACACTTGCATCCATCAAACATAATGTGTTTCAAGCACATGTTTACACCCATTGGTTTTCTACCTAAAGGTCGAAGATTCGATCGATAAGATACATACGAGTAATAGAAACAAGTACTAATAAAAGCTTGGAAAAAGAAGTTAAGAACATACCCTTGAAAAGAAAAGGGTACGAAACGCGAATCTTGTCCACGGTTTTCCAAGTTGCATCCTCGCTGTCTTCTCCTCATTTTACTTTCATCAACTTGGCATCTCTGTTATGTAGCTTCTTAACCTCTGAAGTATATGGGTAGGAAATCGTCTAACTGTCGCTTCCCTTTCTGCCTCTACCTCCCCAAGCGTGCTCGACTTAACTACTTCTACCGTATCATGTAAACATTTCCGCAAATGGAAAACATGGAAAACATCATGAGCACCAGCTAACCTCTCTAGTATTCTCACCCTATAGGCCATTTGACCTATCCTATCTACTATGGGAAATGGCCCTACAAACCTTGGTGCTAGTTTCCCTACAGATCCAAAGCAAACCACATTCCTCAACGGTGATACTTTAATGAAAACCATGTCTCCTACTTCAGATTAAATGTCAGTCCTTCTCTTATCACCGTAGGACTTCTGCCTGTCCTGAGTTGTCTTCATCCTTCTAGGATAAGATCAATCTTCTTTGAAGTCTCTCTAACCATCTCAGATCCAAGTAAAAGCCTATCTGTAGACTACCACCAACAAGTTGGTGATCTACAAGGTCGTCCATACAATGCCTTGAAGGGTGTCATGCCTATGCTAGCCTGATAACTATTGTTGTAGGCGAACTCAACCAACAGAAGATGCTCCTCCTAAGTCCCTCTGAAGTCTAGGATACACAGCCTCAAAAGATTCTCAAGAACTCTATTCACCCTCTCAGTCTGCCCATCGGTCTGAGGGTGATATGCGGTGCTCAAACACAACTGTGTACCTAATGCCTCCTGCTGGCTTTTCCAGAACTCGCTAGTGAAAATGGGGTCACGATCAATCACAAAGATAGAAGGTACTCCATGTAGACGGACTATCTCACGAAGATAAACTGATGCCAACCATGCTGCCATTCTCTAACTCTTAACAGGAATGAAATGAGCGCTCTTAGTAAGCCTGCCTACTATAACTCAGATATTGGTGTTGCCTTTCCTCGATTTAGGCAAACCATCAATGAAATCCATAGAGATGCTCTCCCACTTCCACTGTGGGACCTCCAAAGGATGAAGAAAACCGCCAGGCTTTTCTTTTCAACTTTAACTTGCTGGCCCTTTTCATGTCTCTATACATCTTATCGCCGCCTGGATGGATAGTCATCCTGGAACGATGGGATTCCTCAAGGACTGTCTTCAATAGACTCCCAACTTTGGGAACACAAAGCCTCATATCCCGTCGTAGCCATCATCTACCAATTACAGAATATCTGCTAAGGTGACTAGAAGTCTCTGAAATTGTCTACTATCTGTGGGTCCTCTCATAGCGAAGATCCTAACTGATCCATAAGAGTAGGTCGCACCTCTAAAGAAGCCAACAAACCAGGCGTAAGATCCATAGGAGGCCTAAAATCGAAGGTCGATATGTACTCCAGGCACTGCCTCTCTATGAATAGAGGAATCGCTTAAGGTCATCCTCTACCTACTCAATGCGTCCGCCACTACATTACCCTTGCCAAGGGTATAAGCATTCTCAAAGTCATAGGATGCTAGGAACTCCATCCATCTCTGCTGTCTCAAATTGAGGTCCTTCTGCGAGAACAGATACTTGAGAGATTTATCATCCGTGCATAACTCGAACCTCTCTTTAAGTAGATAATGTCACCAAGGCTTAAGTGTGAACACTATAGCAGCCAATTCCAAATCGTGAGTGGGGTAGTTCCTCTTATGAACCTTCAACTGTCTACTTCCATAGCATACTACCTTTCCCTCTTTCATCAAAACAACAACGAGCCCTGTACCACATGCATCAGTGTACACTGCGAACACTCTGCTCCCATCAGGCAATGTCAAAACTGGGGCTGTTGTCAGAGCCTTCTTCAATCACAGAAAGGCATCATCACAATCAATATTCCAAGCAAAGGTCAGATTCTTCTTTGTTAATCTGGTGAGTGGGGATATATCCTTGCGAAGTCCTTAATAAACTTCCTGTAGTAACTGTTAAACAAAGAAAACTTCTCACCTCCATCGCATTCTTTGGAACTTTCCAATCTCGAACTGCAGCTACTTTTGCGGGATCCACTGCCATCCCTTAGAGACCACATGACCTAAAATCTCACCTTCATTCTCCAAAAGTGGCACTTGGAAAATTTTGCCTTTAGCTGGTGTACTCTGAGAGTTATCAAGATCTCTCCTAAATGTTGGGCATGCTCTTCTTCACTCTTTGAGAAAACCAGAATGTCATCCGCAAAGACCACAACGAATTTATTTAGAAACTCCCTGAACACCCTACTCATCAGATCCACAAAATATGTAGGTGCATTCATAAAACCAAGGTATGACTAACCACTCAAAGAAACCATTTGGTGTTTTTAAAGCAGTCTTATCTATACTGTCTTTGGCCACCCTCAACTGGTGAAATCCCGTAGCCAAATCTAACTACGAGAAAACAAAGGCGCCAACAAGCTGGTCAAATAGATCGTCAATCCTCGGGATTGGGTGCCTATTTTTCTTGATGAGATTATTCAACTCCCTGTAATCCACACATGAGCGAAGCGAGCCATCCACCTTAGTTGCAAAGACGACTAGAGCAGTCCATTCTGATATACTCTGCCTAATAAATCCCTTCTCAAGTAGCTCCCCTACTTGCTTACTGAGCTCCCTCCTTTCCTTAGTAGCCATGTGTCGCACATGCAATGCGATTGGCTTTGTATTATCCACCAAATATATCCGAAAATCAATCTGTCACCTCAGAGGTAAGCCTCGAACCTCATCAAAAACATTTGGATACTCACAGACTACAGGTACAGATCGCAAATCGTCGACATAAGCATTAAGTGACTCTAGGGAACTAAGCATGACATACCCCCTTGGGTCACAAGAAAACTCGAGAGTCCTACCATGGCAAGTCAAAAGTCTAACTACCCTCCTATCACAGTCTAGAATGGCTCCATACATGGCTAGCCAATCAATCCCTAGAATCAAACCGTAGCCCATGAAACCACGCACATATGCGTCACACTCAAACTCGAACCCCAACGCAAATATCCTCAAACCCCGACAAATCATAGACAGATGAGTTGTGCCCCCAAAATG
Source organism: Allium sativum (assembly GCA_030737875.1). NCBI lineage: Eukaryota > Viridiplantae > Streptophyta > Magnoliopsida > Asparagales > Amaryllidaceae > Allium > Allium sativum. Next base: position 845,852,392 of record CM060926.1, read on the forward strand.
GGGTTTGAGACAATAACGGGATCAGAAACAATACTAATACTAAGGTGTAGAGACTCAACCATAGAATCAGATATAAAAGAATGAGAAGCGCGGGAATCAAAAAGAGTCCTAACTGGATGATCGAAAAGAGAAATCAAGGAAACTTTCCTACCTCTGTCCGGTCTGCTAGCCTCGAGAGCATGCACCTGCCCTCCATAAGGTCCTACCCTTTTCCCCTGTCCTTGCTTCTTCAGGCATTCCCTACTATAGTGTCCAGTTTCACCGTAGTTGAAATAAGAATTCTTCCTTTTTCTGCAATCCTTGATCACATGACCCAAGCATGCACAACCATGACATTTCTTCTTAGCCTTGTCGTTCTTTCCATCTTTCTTTTGCTGTTCTTTCTTGGGCCACACCTTCTTGTTTTGCGTCTCCTCAGTCTTAGCCTCCTTTTTCTCATCTTTACCATCTTCGTGCATCAATGCCATATCAACCAATCTCACAAAAGTAGCCCCCATCGGAATGTGAGATAACGCCAATGCTTGAAGGGGCTGGTTCAATCCTCTTGCAAACCTCAAAACTTTCTTGTGCGGGGTATTCACTATCTCCAAACAAAACTTTGCCAACTGATTGACTTTATTGACATACTCTTTAACGTGCAAGCTCCCTTACTTAAGTGCCAGAAAATTTTCCATTTGCATACTCTCTTCTACTTGAGAAAGAAACTTCATCGTGAATCTCTGTCAGAAATCAGCCCAAGCCTCTACTGGACACCTTGCTTGCGTAACTTTCCACCAGAATGAAGCCTCATCCTTCAGCTGCCATGGATCCAACTGAATCTTCCTACAGTCGTCAACCTTGAAAATCCCAAACAAATCCTCCATCTCTTTAAGCCAATTCTGTCCTTCCACAAAGCTTTTAGTTCCACGAAATGGTTTTCCTCCCATAACACGGAAGTCCTTACATATCTTAGAGAAATTATCCGCTCGTAGAGGAGGAGGAACAATGGCTGTAGCTGAGGGAGGGGAGTCTGCTCGGCCTTCGGCAGGCACCGTAGCCTCAAGATATATACGGAACCAAGCCGGTATCTGAACGCCCTCGGGATGACTCAGTTCCCCAGACATGCTGGAAAGGAAAGGAAAAAGTATTCAAACAGAGAATGGAAAGATATTTTATACGGCTTTGGGGAGTATGTTTTCCAAAATCGGACTTTGTTTTAGAAAATACTTTCTTTTTGAAAACAATTTTCATAACCTTTTATCCGATCTTATAACCTTCATCTTTGATATCAAATACGATACCCCACGTCCGTTAATGTCACTCTTTATCAGAATGCATTAAGTTTCGTGAAGCGTTATAGGTAAACAGAAATAGAATTTCACAAGATAGATATAAAATAGCAGCGGAAATTTAAAACTTTATTTTCCAACAGAAAACATCGTGGTCCAAAATCTGGTTACAACATCAGTCTGAAATACTGAAAACCAATTACATCAAATAGAAGTATCTGCCTTGTACTAAAACCATCAGAGTACAGAAATATAAAATCATAGTCCTAAAAAATAGGCATAACATAGTAGACAAGTAATCAAAACAGTACATTTAAGCAGCTCCAAGCAGAAACAGAAGAAAGAGTCCAAATCAAGCATGAGTGTAACCACCCTGGGAACCTTGGGTGGAGAGAGGAAGAGAGAGAAAAGGAAACAAAACGGGTCAAACATAAAGTCTGGCGAGTCCAGTGACTTTGAGCATATAAAGAAATAAAAGTATCAAGACGGTAAATAAACTGGATTAGAGATAACTGTAGCATATAATAGGTACAAACATGATGGACAGGATAAATAGGATAAACTTTGCTTCTCAAATACTTTCTCTGCACCAATACTAGTATACCAAATTAAGTGTTTTCCAATTACTTGACAGAAACAGAATGATCCCAACAGAACATAAATGGTAGACTTTGGTGTACTTCTAGCAACGGGTTTTACCCCAAACAGAAATAACAGGTACCTAAATAGAAATAACGGGTGTTACCCCAAACAAAAATAATAAGTACCTAAACAGGACTAGATGTACCCTAATTACTACCCCCAACGGTCGGCTCCCTACCACGTAAATACACTTTGTCGGCCCCACAGTAGGGTGAATTACTTCCTAAAGTGGAAACCACCAAAAGAACACAGACCTATTTACAAGTGTTATGGCGCCTTACTTTCCCAGACAGACCGGACCCATGCACGCACATGACCCCGTTCGAATGTGTCATCCGAACACCCCATCCCAAATGAACCTCTTATAATTAGCTCAGTAAGCGTGCCCTAACTCTTACCTAGTGCGGGGTCCCCTTCTAATACCAGAATGAGTTACTGACTAATATGGGTCCCACACAACAGATGACACAAGTCAAACCCCTAAACTTGTATCCCAAATCAACTTGGATTTCCACAATTTAAGTTTTACACGGCTTAGTAGTGTCTCTACAACCCCAATAGATTAACAAGTTTACTTAACCCTCAACAGATTAAACAGATTACATAAGTGACATACAGTTCCACTAACATGTTACACTTAATCTTTGCATTAAGCTTATGTGTTTACACGTTCATACACCTCATATTTCAGTTATATTACACAATATAAGTTATGCCCCAAATTTTAGTCATAATCATAGTATAGGTTATGCCCCTAAATTACCATTCCCAATCATTCCCAATTAATCCCAATTTCGTTCATATGCAAATTTCAGCGATATTGGCCTAGGCTCGAAGGTAGCCTAGGCTATAAAAATAAAAAAGGAATGAAAGAGGAAGAAGGACATAATAGGCATATAAAACAGAATAATCATAGAAATAGGCATATAACAATAACTGAAGAATAGAATAGGTGTATATAAAATTCCATGTCATTCTAGCAGATCTGTTCAAATATTAATCAATTTCTTAACAGGCATAAGTTTAGATTCGGTTTATTTACATGTTAAGATTACTGTTAAATATTTATATCTAAAAGTAACTTGAACTCACAAAGATTGGATCAAAAGAACAGAGAATATTATGCTGATATTGCAGAAGAGATTCTTGTATATGTATAGGCTGAGATTCTTGTATACGTATAGGCTGTCGTTGTTGAAGATAGTCTAATTCAATCCAAGCTGAGGCAACATCTCGTTGTCTCCAGTGTTTTAGGTGTACAATACAATAGAAATGTCAGCCCTTGTATAAACTTTTCCAACGAATCTTGATCAGAAACAAGTCCAGGTTCAGGGAATGAACCTGGCTAGATCAGGGGTGGGTCGACCCCGGGGTCGACCATAGGGTCGACGCATCCTTGAGTGGGTCGACCCCCCTTTGGTGGGTCGACCTACAATGTGCCAGAATCCCGCGTGGTCTTCCCGCCTTCGAATTTGAGCTGTTTTGAATTTTTGGACTGATTTTGTTCATATATATTTCTCTTATATGCATACAAAATTCTAACCTTGATATCTTCTTCATACAATGTCCGTTTTACGCAAACTTGGCATCTATCTGAACCAGAATTCCGAGACGAACACAATGGTACAATCCGTTTTATTAAATTCCCAATATTAAATTAAGTATTCTTTAGTTTATTAATGTTCTTTAAAATTATGGGGTGTTACTGCGACCTATAGACATGGGTCGTTCAACGACCTAGTAGCTTTATATGTTTTCTAACCTAAAGCACAAAACTGCTAAAGTGTTGATCCATTCTACCGGTGGTTCCCAAAAGTGTATTATGCCAATTCAAACAAGTACAAACATCAGCTCCATATCATGTTATTACACACCAATCATAGGTTATCGGGTTTGAATCCATGAATACAACTTTTACAAGCCAAGGATCGACACAAACACATCAACATCATAAATTCAGATTCAAGCATGGGCCATTTGAAAATATGAATTGGTATAAGATTTATACAACCAATTGAATTACATTCACGCATAGCCGAAAAACAAAAGCATAAATCGGTCATGATACAATAGCAGATATCGAGTTATCACACTTCCCAACATCTCAATACAAATCTGTTCCAATATCACATATGATTAAAATCAGCTCGAATCCCTTGATTCGACTCAAAATCCTAAAATTATGAGGAGTTAGCTCGAAAAAAATTATCAAGGAAGGATTCGATTATTTGTGATGAGTTATAACAACTTGGGTAATCAAAAAGTGCTTGCGCTGACACCCAGAGATCTGGAGACGTCAAGGTCACTCCAATTTGATCTAATCGGTTGAATTCTGGGCTGAATCGGGTATGAGAAAGATGGTGATCCAACGTGCAAGAGTCTTAAGCTCCGATGAACGCTGGCCAGGTGTATTCGATTAAACAACGGAAAAATCGTATAAAAATCGGAGTGGATGATGTGTTTTTAGAGGCGAGCCGCCAGTAACAAAGCCTTTTCAGTAAAAAGAAGTAAAGTTAGAGAGTAGTGGTCTAAAGGATGTTACAAAGGCGTATGGAGTAAGATGGGTCTGGCCCGACCCATCCATTAGAACCCAGAACGACATGGTGAATTACTTCACGTTAACAGATCGATGACTCATCTCCTTAGAAGGCCAAGAAAACATCAAAGTCATCTATATCGAAGCCCTTATTATTTTCAATAAATACAAGCTTCGAGGGGCAAATGTTAACCCATAAAAATATAGCTCAAAGATAGGTCGTTTCCAATCAGGTCGTTGTGGTTTCAAATCATTCTTGCCATTATATGATCAGGTCGCACGCATTGGCTCGTGGCTTTAGGTTGTCAAAACCTTAAGTCATCGAAGGCATGCTCTCAAAGGTAGGCCGCCTCGTGGTTAGACCGTTCGCATCCTGCCAAGTCAGATCATCCATTTTCAGATCGTCAGACGACCAAAGAAATAGGTTGCAAAGGATCAAGTCATTAGGTCGTTAGGACCTCAGGTCGTCTAAGGTAGGTCGATTTTGCTTACAAAGAACCAGGTCGTAACCGACCCAAGGCACTAGGTCGTAACCGACCTAAGGAGTCAGGTCGCGAGTAACTTGGAACATCAGATCGTTTCTTGGGGCTCAAGACATGGTTAGACCGTAAATCATAACCGACCTATACAACAGGTCGCCGAACGACCTAAGAGCGCTATTTATGAACCATACCAACTCATTTCCACTCCTGTAAATACCCCTACACTTCCACCATTAAAGGGACCGAATTTTTCCTCCACGAAGTGCTGCCAAAATCATTTCTAGACCCCTCTAACTCATGCAAACCTCCATTAATTATCCTCCAAGCTTAGATTCAACATCTCAACCACCATGGATTTGCTAAAATCATCAAAGTGCATAAGTTGTTGAAGATCTAATCCAACAACCATTGCAATCTAAGAGATCTCATCATTTCATTGGTGAATTAGATTGAATCAAAAGTAAAAGAAGAAGAAATATAGGAAATTATTGTAAAAGAGGAAAAAATGAGTGAAGTTATAGAAATCATGTACCTTGTAAATTCAATGATGATAATGAGAATACTCTTCAAACTGGACGTAGGCTGATTCTAGGCCGAACCACTATAAATCCTCTTGTTTTTACTTCCTTTTTGTGTTTGTGGCTACCACTTTTCTAGATCTTGCTTGTTTGTGAACTGTATAATTACACCTTTGGTGTTGTTGTCCATTTTTGTCATCAACAATGTGGATCGATATTGTTGATTCAGACTTTGCCACTTGGTCGATCTATCGATCCGGACTAGCTTACTTGGTTGAACAAAGGTCCTATACTTCCATCCTTCATAAAATTTTATTTCCTTCCTAGTCGAACCAGGGCTCCTTCCTTATGTCGAACTCGATTTGTAAGCACCGTCACTTTATCTTTAGAACTCCTAATGACCTGAAACTTGGCCCAAGACCTTCTAGGGCCTTCCTTATCGTCCCCACAAAATGTTATGTCGACATGACCTAATCGACCCGGATTGATATAGTCGAACATGACATAGTCAAACTGGAATCTACTCCTGGTTTTTACATCCTATTCGCCATTCGACAACATTTGCATCCATCCTAACATTTCTAGGAAGTATTCTAACATGAAAACAAACTCAAACAACATTTAGATCAACAAACAAAATAAAACATCAAAATGAAACATACATGGTTCTATCCCCTTAAATCTTGGGTTTCACAAATCTTACCCAAATCAAACTAGACTTACATATGTGTCATAATATGATTAATGACGATTTATGAGCATTTTTCCATATTTTTAAGATGTATTTGCATAGTAATATACCATAATTAGTGAGCAAGAATGCTAATCAATCAACCTGATCATGCAATATAAATTAGATACAAGTTGAAGAATATTTGGCTTGTACCTAGATGTTGCAGTAGTTCTTGACTTGATTTGATGTTAATTATAACTAATCTTCACTTAATTGGTTGTTTTGGCTAAATAAAGTAAGGATGAGGTGTTGTTTTAGCGGAGGGAAGCCATTAATAGGCCCTGGACCTCTTCTTGGGAGTTGTTAATGAATAGAGATGACTCTCCAACTCATTTCGGCCAGACATACCCCAATCTAGAAATGGATCCTGGGCCCACCCACTAATGACCCATTTAAGCCCATTTAAACTATCTAATCTTCTCCAAACCTTATTTCAGTCATTTCTCCCAAACGGCAAGTCTGTTTACGTAATGCGACCACTCTAAGAAATAAGAAACCATCATCTGAATCCAATGGAAGCGGTTTCAGGCCCAAAATCTTTTTAAATCAAAATCTATGGGAAAAACAAAATATTCCAAAGGTAAAATAGTCATATTAAAATTTGACAAAAGTAGTAAAGATAAGAAATGACCCTAATAGTCATTTACCAAAGCTATATGACCATACGACCTCATATGCAAATAATATAAATATTTTACGATCCTCCGATACTTAGAATACGGGTCGTTACATTCAATTACCATTTAGATAATTATATAGTGACTTATACCATGCAGCAAAAAATATAATCAAAACTTGTAATGCATACAAGCATATCCACTATAAAAAAACTTCTACTTATTGGATTTTCTTAAAAAGTGAAATAAGCGCTAATTGTATTTAAAAAAATGATCATGGCATAGTAGCAATATGAAAACTTCAATTATGAAAACAAAACAATAAAATGAAAGTGATGATGTCTAGAATTGATCAAAAAAGAAATCAAACACCCCGTGTAACGACCCGGATTTTTGGTCGGTTAATCTTAAATATTTAATATAGTTTTAAATATTTGGGTGACAATATAAATGATATTTTATATTGAGTTATCGATTTAATAATCGATTTTGATTTAATATCGAATATATTAAATTATCGTAATACGAATATAATGGAAATCGAAGTTAAAAACCGAATTAAAACAATTCAGATGATCGGTATTAATTGTATTTGAATATAGACGATAATAAAAATATTTTATTATCGGAGGATTTGATTTATTTCTGAATTTAAATTATTTTATATCGATTTATTATGTTATAAATACATTCGAGTTAAATTTTGGAATCTGTCCAGTTCAGTCCAGAATAGTGAATAACATTAGAAACAATGACTGTTACGATTAAATAAGAGTTTGGAACCACGAAATATATTATTTTAAAATTAGTGGATAAGAGCGAACTCAAATCGCGGTTAAATCAGAATCAAATCGTATTAAATTAGATATCAAATCACATAAAAATATTGTACCTTGCCTGTAACCTATACTGTACCCTATTTCCTTAACATTGAAGTATCCATCTTTATAAAACCGCGCTAGTCCTTTTTATTCGTTCATTTTCGATCTGCTGCTAAATACAAAATCAACAAAAGCTTCTAGGAACAATTACAATTGTCGATTCTTCTTCAAAACAAATAAATGCCATGCCTCCTCAAATCAAAGCAAAAGTCTCAGTAAATAAATGTCGCTCCTCCTTTCCAAATTCCCAAATCGCTCCATCGTATAAAAAAAAGAAAAAAAAAATCACCAATCGAAGTCCACCGAGAGCTTTGAAACTCGAAGATGATTTGGGGATGCTCGCGTTAGGAATCTTGATTAGGTCTGCAAGTAGCAGTAGTTGCGAATTAGGGTTGTACAGTGAAGTCGAATGAGATTTTGGGTTCGGTTAGTGTTAGCGAGCAGGATTTTTGACAACGCGTGGAGCAGTGTTGGTTGATTTGGGAAAGAGTAGTACTGCGTTGAAGAGAAGGGAGTTTGAGTTTGGGTGGAAAGGAGCCGACAGAGTGAAGGTCAGGTGCTGAAACTGGCAGCGATTCTCATGAGTTGCGTGACAACTTAATCATGTGAGAGGGTGCAGATCGAAATTTATGGGGTATCGGTGATCAAAACTATCGATCAATTGGGGGTTATCAATAGTAGATGTTGGTTCGATGGTGAAAAGTGATTATAAGTTTGGAAATTGTGAGTATAGCGGTAGCAAACTCCAACTGTTTCATCTGAGAGAGAAACTGTTAAAACATGGGTGACTGGTCATTGGACTTTGGTCTTGAGAATAAGGTATAACAACAACAACAACAAAGCCATATATCCCAAACAAGTTGGGGTTGGCTAGATATGGAACCCAAAATTAAGGTAAAATAACTAATAATAATATATAAAAAGAGTTTAAAATAACCAAACAGATAAAAGTAAAAAGGTTCAATAAAAGTGAAATAAAGTCCTAAAAAAAATTAAAATTAAAATAATTAAACAGATCTAAAAATAACAATAATTAACATATATATATATATATATATATATATTAAAAAAAAAATCCTAAGGTTCTGGTACATGGATTGCCAACTTCCATGCACTTCTATCTACCACAAGCTCTTCAGATATACTCCAATTTCTTAGATCTCTCTTTATTATCTCTTCCCATGTCATTTTAGGTCGACCTCTACCTCTCTTTGGGCCTTCGGCACGACCTATAACTCCAACGTGCACAGGAGCATCGCGTGGTCTACGTTGGATATGTCCAAACCATCTCAAGCGGTGTTGGACTAACTTCTCTTCAATAGGTGCAACTCCAAGTTTTTCCCGAATATCCTCATTTCTAATCCGATCTCGTCTAGTATGCCCACAGCTCCAACGCAGCATCCGCATCTCTGCTACACTTATCTTCTGCACGTGTTGCCTCTTAGTAGGCCAACATTCTGCACCATATAACATTGCAGGCCTGATTGCTGTCCTATAGAACTTTCCTTTAAGCTTCTGAGGAATCTTCCTATCACAGAGAATGCCAGATGCTAGCCGCCATTTCACCCATCCTGCTTGAATTCTAAAACTAACATCCTTATCAATCTCTCCATCAAACTGCAACATAGATCCTAAGTATCGAAACGATTCCTTCTTGGGTACTACGCTACCAGCCAAGGTGACCTCTCCGTCATCTGACCTAGCACCGCTAAACTCACACTTCATATACTCAGTTTTAGTTCTGCTAAGCCTGAAACCCTTTGATTCCAAGGTCTCCCTCCACAACTCCAGTTGTCTATTGACCCCTATTCTACTTTCATCAATCAGCACAACATCATCGGCAAAGAGCATACACCAAGGGATCTCCTTTTGTATATCTTTCGTGATTTCATCCATCACTAATGCAAAAATATAGGGGCTCAAAGCCGAACCTTGATGTAACCCTATGTTAATTGGGAAGTCTCTGGTCTCACCATCGCATGCCCTTACACTAGCCACAACCCCCTCGTACATATCCTTGATAAGGGTAATATACTTTGATGGCACTCTCTTCCTTTCTAGCGCCCACCACATAACCTTCCTCGGCACTCTGTCATAAGCTTTCTCCAAGTCAATAAAAACCATGTGAAGATCTTTCTTTTGTTCCCTGTATCTCTCCATAAGTTGCCTAACCAAGAAAATCGCCTCGGTGGTTGACCTTCCAGGCATAAAACCAAATTGATTCCTAGATACACTTGTTAACCTCCTCAAACGTTGCTCGCAAACTCTCTCCCAAAGCTTCATTGTATGACTCATAAGCTTAATTCCTCTATAGTTTGTGCAACTTTGAATATCTCCTTTATTCTTGAAGATTGGAACTAAAATGCTTCTCCTCCACTCATCTGGCATTTTGTTTGATTTGAAAATATTATTAAACAACTTAGTTAGCCAGGTTATCCCTGCATCTCCAAAACATCTCCACACCTCAATAGGAATGTCATCAGGACCTACCGACTTGCCTGATTTCATCCGTTTCAACGCCCCCTTTACCTCAGCTTCTAGAAATCTCCGCACAAAATGTCTATTGGTGTTGTCGGCAAAGTCTTCCAAGTCGGTCGAGGAGCTATTACTTTCTTCGTTGAAAAGCTTATCAAAGTATTCTCTCCACCTATTCTTTATCTCATCATCATTCACCAAAAGTCTATCACTCTCGTCCTTAATGCATTTAACATGATTGAAGTCTCTTGTCCTCCTCTCGCGTAGCCTAGCTATTCTGTATACGTCTTTTTCACCCTCCTTTGTACTTAGCCTTTGATACAAACCCTCGTACGCTCGTCCCCTTGCTTCACTCACTGCTTTCTTTGCAGTCTTCTTTTCCACTTTGTATCTATGCATGTTCTCTTCGCTCCTATGATGGTGCATGCATTTGTAGCATTCCTTCTTCTCTTTGATAGCCTTTTGCACCTCGTCATTCCACCACCACGAATCATTGGGTTCTCGCTTGCTTCCTCTTGTTATCCCAAATACCTCAGTAGCCACTCTGCGAATGCAAGTTGACATCGCATTCCACATGACATTTGCTTCTCCTTCTACATTCCAAGCCCCTTCTCCCATCATTCTATCTTTAAACACCCGTGAAGCATCTCCTTTGAGTTTCCACCATTTCGTCCTACTAATCTTCGCTCTCTTATCCTTCACCACCCGAAGACGAAACACGCATACTATGTTTTAAATTTTAATTAAGTAGAGAAATTTAGTTTTAATTTCATTTAAATTATTTTTGACATTAAACATATAAACTGTCATACGATTTCAGCTTCAAGTTGAAGCACGCGTGAAAAATAATTTAACAGTGAAGGTAGCTGGTAGCAGGGAATTTCATGGTCAAAATAAGGGAGGGGAGAGGGGCAACTCATGGTTGTTTGAGATTGGATTTATTGGCAGTGTTCGAACTGTGTTAGGAGGAGAAGGAAGGCCGAGTATCACAAGCAAGTGATAAAATTGGTTAGTGGCAGGAGTGATGTTCAAGGAGGCGTGACATTTGGTGATGAAGTAGTTCGGTTTGGAGAATCAAACTAAAATGAGGTGAATTCTTATTTAAATTTAATTAGTGTATTAGTTAAAACCAAAGTTAGTATATTGTTAAAAGGAAACAGAAATTAACTACTGATCTATAATTTGGAAACTTAAAATAGAAATTAAATTTTTGTATATTTTATTTTACATAAGACCCGTTTAAGGAAATTTAGTAGCTTATTTATAGAATTCGAATTTTTCTTAGGAAATGATAAGTCGAATGGAATGTGAAGTCGAAGACTCGGAAATCGATGAATAGAAACTGAAATTGATACAAGTGCAAAACGAAAAATACACGGTGAGTAAATCTCACTCAATTTATTATTTAGAATTATTTTTAGTTGTTAAAAATAATTGATGGTTATTGGGTTGCATTATAATATTACTGTGGCTATTATTAAATATATATTAGTTATTTAGGTTGGTGGTTGTGGTTATTATTATATATATATATATATTGGTGATTGGATAGTTCCCGCAGTACCATTAGCGGATGCCCGCAGTATCATTAGCGGATGACCATATACGTCCTACGCTATGATAGTGGATGACCTTCTATATCGCGATATCCTGCCTTGAAGCAAGATGGGTATTATTTATGTTGGCTAACATCTGTGGATGCTGGAAAACAGGTTGGAGGGATCCAATTAGATTCCTCAAAAATAATATTATTTGTTTGTTTCATATATATTACCATATATGATGTGTTAGAAAACCTGTGATTGGTAATGGGGTGTTTTGATTGTTCGAGATATCACTTGGCCTAAATGTTGATTTATAAAAATATCATGAAAGGGATTTTGAGATAGAAGGGGGAAATCTATTTTTTCTAAAAATAGAATTCGAATTTCGAATGGGCTATAGAAATATTAACTTGTTTTAAATATATAAAACAAGTAATGGATTTATAAACGATGTTATAAATTAAATAAGGCAGGAAATTGAAGTGAATTTATAAATTGAATAATGTGGGGAATTGAAATGAATTTATAAATGGTGTTTATAAATGAAGGGAAATAAATTATCAATGGGGAATATAAATATTTAAATTCTAATGTGAATTTAAAATGAGAATTGAAAATCGTTTTAAGTAGTAAACAATGAAATTTATTCCAATATTCAGAATGTAAATGAAATTGAATAAATCCATAAGATTTATGTTCGAATTCGACTATGTTAGATTTAAAAAAGTAAATTATTTCCAAATAAGATATTTAAATTGTATTAGATAGAAACTGAAATAAAATATGAAAATAGATTCTATATTTATATAGATAAGTTATAATAAATAAAATGTTATAAAATAGGATTTTGGTTTCAAATAGATTTGAAATGGAACTTGTTTGAAAATATAAAACAAGTAAATTTATAAACGATGTTTATAAATGTAGTGAATTTATTATCTAGAGATAATCTGTAATTTTATATTCAAGTATGAATTTAAAATATAATTTGAAATCGTTTCGAAAAGGGAATGACGGTTATTCCAGGATTCGGAATATAAAATGAATTGAGTTTAAATAGATTTGAAATGAAACTTCTTTTCAATATATAAACAAGGAAGTTGAATTTATAAACGATGTTTATAAGTCGAGTAAAATAAATTATCATTTGATAATTTAGACGTTTAAATTCAAGTATGAATTTTAAAAGTGAAATGGAAAACGGTTTGAAATAGAACGATAAATTTTATTCTGTAATTCGGAATATAAATTGAAGTGAGAAAAATCCAAAGGATTTATAATTAGAATTCGATTATATCGAATTTTATAAATAGATTTTTTTTATAAAGGAAATTGGAATTTAATATAGCAAATCGAGTATAAATAAATTTATAACCAAGTAAATGAAAAATCGACGATTATAAATAATCGGTATATTAAGTTGAATTGAGAAAATTGGTTTAATATATATTAAAATATATTAGAATGAAGTTGAAATTATTATAAACGAAGTTTAAATATTTATATATAAAAATATAATTAAAACGAACTCGCCGCAGCGCGGTAGCTCGTAAATTGGCGTTTCGAACTTCAATCATGTATGTAGAACTCAGTTTAAGTCGGAATTCTTTGAAACAAGAATCGTTAGGACCAATTTGATAATAGTTTTCTAATGGAAGAGAAAATTCTGGATTTCGTCTTATAGTTTTTGAGTTATGTCAAATTCAAATTTTCAGAAAAGCAGCGCCATAACCATTATAAAACCATAATGGTTTATTAATTAAAATCGAAGTATTTTAAGTTAATAAAATATGGATTAACAATTTAAAAATCCAGATTTGAGTTGTAAAATAAATACGAACTCCAATTGTGTAAATGCAATGATTTTTGACACAAAAATCATATTTTTAATTATGGAATAGAATTAACTAATTTGAAGAATAATTTGTTAATCGAGTTTTGAATCGAAATTGGGCATTGGATAAGTGAATGGGGTTTATGAATTTATATTCGAAATCAAATACGAAAATCGAGTTGAAAATGGAATTAGATTGAGTCCATAAGTAAATTAAAATATATTTGAACGTGATATGTTCAAAAAAAAGTGGAATATGCAAAATAGTTAATTAAAGAATAAATTAGCAAATTGAGTTAAAAATGATCGGATTGAGTTGGAATAAATTAGGAACGAACGTATATGGGTTAGACAGGTATGGAATGAAGTGTATGGAGATTATAATTCGTGAGTCCGACAAAAAGGTACACGTTTAAATTCCATATGAGATTTTATACGCCGAATCGGCAAGCCGCTTGGCTTTTTAATTTTCTTTTTGAATGGAAAGGGCCCAGAGAGGCGTTTTGTAGTTGTACCGAGTAACCCGTACAAAGGAGGTTATGGCGAAATTTTTCAGAAATTTGAGGAGTCAGAATATTTTTAAGAAAATTTGATAACTAGAAATTTATATATCGATATATATATAGAATTCGATAAGGAAACGAACTTAAAATAGAATATTATAAACAAAAAGGAAATCTACAATTAAATTGGGTAAAATTAGAAAGAGAAACGTATACGGGTTTTAAAATGAATAATTGGTTTTTATGGTGTTGATTATTCGAGGCAAGTGGTCTTGTCTGTTTTGAAATTAATGATGTTTTCAGTCAAGGCCTGAGATATAATTATACCCCAACTCGATTGATTTAATTATTAACCGATAAATAGGAGGATTCAGTCTCGAAGATAAATGTTCAAAGAAATTTAGTTGAATGAAATATTTTTGGTTGTTGTAACGATGTTTTATACAACATTCATTTTAACCCAAGCAAGTGAAATTTTGGAAATACAATATTTCCTAAGTACAGAAATGAATGGTCGTGAAAGGGAGAAGTACTTGGAATGTCGTCCAATTATTAATAGAAGATACTTTCTAAGTATAGAAAATAAAAGAAGACAACATATGGAAATGTTTTCCAAATAGCGTAAGAGGCCAAGATGATTGTCGAAAATATCGTGTTAACGAATATAGATAAGGAAATGGAGAAGCGGTTTAATTAATGAAATATTCATTAAGGGGCCCAGTGATTGTTTGTTTCTTTGGGTGAATGTTTGTTTTTCTTCGATAGTTAAACAATCGACTATCGAAGTATTTGCCAATATCGTTGTCAATATAGAGAGACCTGTTGGATTATTATCCGAGAACCACTCCGTATTGGCAGTAGCGTTGCGAATCAGATTATATGAAAATAATCGAAGACGGAGTAAAGTGCAAGGGCTTTTTCTGTTAATCCTAGGTAGAAATTGCCTAAGATGGATTAATGGAAATTGTGCCTTCGGTTTCGTTCAATCCCAGAACGAACATATATGGATAAATGTCTAACAAAGTACTTCCAATGATCGCATACGTTAGCCTGTATAAATATATATGGTGGCGGAGAATTTATTCTCTTAGCATAATATCCAAATTATATTTATGCGAACCAATTAAGGAATAACGGATCTGACAATGTGGCATTCAAAGTTATTGTGCTATCAGTGAATGGTAAGAAATCGTAGCCTGAGGCCTCAATAACCGGGAAATGGCAAAAATCGGGCAGACAACATGGCTAAGTGGGTAGCTCTCAATTAGGGTGTATTATCACCTATCTAGAGAAATTCATTTCATTCTTTATTCTAATTGATGTTGTCCCATTCGGAAAAACGGTTGTTGATCCCAACCGTTGGTGATATACATTCGATACACTCAAGCGAAATTAGTGGTCTGTCATGTATGGTCGGGTTACAAGTTCTTGTTGAACCCAGTGTATTCTCCTCTAGAATACACTATCGGAAGGTGGTTCCATACCTTGTCATAGTTGAAAATTCATTACCCAATAAGTGCTCGCGGTTTTGATTGTATATTATATATATATGTGGAACGTGAGATGCAAACATTCCACTAGATTGTTATTTATTTGATTTAGACACTATTATAATATCAAAAGAGTTTTGATATAAAGATTATTGTTTCTTTCAAAAGGATTTTGAAAGTTGAATTAAGTGTTTTGGATTCTCATAAGGGAAAAACCCGTTCCATGTTATACGGCGTGGTCTTATGAGATATCGTTTATTTTCTCAAACTGTTTTAAATTGTTTACTCATACCAGTCCCATGACTGACCCAGAGTTTATTTTCTTTGTTTTACCTAAATTTTTGGATGCCCAAATTTGTACCGGCAGTCAAGTAGTTTAGGATTTTACAGATCTATCTAAAGGAGCTTGGAGCAGGAGGCTTCAATGTTAGATATATAGTATTTTTATTTTCGCTTTGTGGTAAGTGTTGTACTCTGATAATTGTATGTTATACGGTTAAAATTTTGTATTTCAAAAGTTATGATAAATTATATTTTGTTCCGCTGCGATGTGAGATTCTATGTTGTTATTTCTGTTCTTCTTCTACCTTTTTCTTCTTAAAAAAATGATTCATATTTCTGTAATATTTGGGTTGGACGTGTGATGTATGTAGTCAACTCAGATAGTACGGATTTGCTGGCCGTTACACCCCATGCATACCATGGGAAGCGTGAAAATTCAAAAGATGATCCGATATAAACAATGTGTACACATATTATATAGCAAGTAAGTAATACATGTTTGTTGCTTTGCTTCGATACTGCGTTGGTTTTATGACGAGTTATACTTAATGATTAAATAAATACGACTTTTAGCCAAAAGAAATATTATGTATATCTCATATAACACTCTTTTCTGTATTATTGATAACATTGCTCTGTAATATTCTTTATAATATGAGTATAAAGGTGAGTTGTACAACATATTTCTATGATTTCTTTTACTTAAAACTTTGTTTTTTTGATCAAAATATTTAAAATTATAAATCACTATCCACGACATTTTTTTAAAATGTAGGATATAGCATGTAGAGTGGGAAAGAAGTGAAATGAATTTTCATTAAATACCATATAGTTAATTTAGATACAACGTAACTAATTTGGTGTTGTTCGTAGCCAAAATATATCATGTTTCCATTGGCGGTGCGTATGTCGCCCCAACATTCCAAGAAAAGAATTTAGGTCGTTCGACCAGCTGTAAAGAAACGTTACATTGGCGTTCGATGCTTCAGACACATCGTGTTGTTACTCTCTAGCAGCTGCTTTCTTTGGGTCCCCAACTTTTATAAATTATGACCATCTTCCTCGTTTACCCACACTAGCACCAAACAACCCCTACCTCCCCTTTTTGAATTTTTACCAAATTAGTCGAGGTTATTTTAAGGTAATTTTTCTACTATTATGTTTATTTCTATATTTTGAAATCTTTATATTTTAGTATGGTGCATTTTCTAATTCTTCTACTACTACTGCTTTTTCCAAGTTCATTGCTTTATGGGCACTCTAAAGGGAATGACTTTTCATTGACCTATGCATTGAGTTTCTACAAAACAGAAAGACTTTAGTTAGTGGGATTTAAGCGTTGGTAGGTGTCATATTTAACAATAGATAGAATCTTGATCAATTCCACGTCCAAATAAAATTAAATAGGACAGTTTTTAGCATTTTCGAAGTAATAGGGACAAACATATGCAGTTTGAAAGAGGGAACTAGAATGAAGTAAACAATCGGTTGGACTAAGGGTGAGCGTTTGATTGGTTTGCTTTATCCGATTATGAAAATTGTAAAACTAAACCAAAACCAATAAAAATGAAAATCAAACCAAACCAACCAAAGTAAGTTTGGTTGTTTCTGTTGGTTATCCAATTTAACCAAACTAAAAATATTTTATACTTTATATTTGGAATATCCACAATAATTAGAAATAAATTATAAATATACGATTAAAGTATTATTTTTTTACGATTCTTATGTTATCTAGAAGTAATTTGGATACATATGTGATATGTGATGATTAAACTTTACATGAATAATTAAACTCACCTAAAATATTTATTGTAATATCGATACTTTTGAAAATGTAATGGAAGTTTGGTTAATTTGGTTAAACCGATAACCGTACTAAATATTTTTTCAGGTCGATTATAAGCTGGTTTAATTTAAAAAAAAAACATATCGACTAAACTTAATTGGTTTGGTTGGTTTATTTGGTTAATTTAACCAAATATTGTTCGTCTCTAGGTTTGGTTGGTTTATTTGGTTAAACGCAACGTTATTTCGCAGTAAACAGAAGATCTCTAAAAGGTCGTAAATTTACAAATATCCCTTTAAAATGGGATTTTATCATGAAAGCCAAACTTCATAACTTTTTAAGCCTCAAGGACAAGCTGTTCAAAATTTATTCGTAAGGACAATATCAAATCAACAATTCAATTCATCAAATGAACAACAATAAAATCATATTGCTTTTGAATTTGCTATGCCATTAAAAATTCTCTAAAATCATTAGCTTCTCCAAAACAAAAACCAAAAAGTCCAATTAGATTATGTAGAACCTCTCTTCATCGTATCTTTTAAATAACTTTTGTTATGCACAACAATATTTGAACATGAATGTATTGAAATATTGGACTGTTGTCAGCACTGCAAATAAAATTTAATAACTAAAAAAGCAATCGGCAAAAAGATATTTAAAACTAGTACCTACATTAAACAATTCTGATATCCAAAGATATAAAACAGCTACCTAAAATACAAAACTGCTACCCAAAAACTGCTACTATATTAAAACAAAAATGATACATAATCACTACAAAAACTATTTATATCCTAGAATGTTTGATTAAAAAGGAAGCAGTTTCATTTAAAAGGCGATAATGAATGCAACAATACAAATTATATAACAACTATAGTTTCAAAATTTAAAACAAGCATACTCTTAATTTAAAAAACTGATAATTTAAAAAACAAAAACTAATAACCAACACCTAGAATAAAACATATTAAACACAGCAATACAATTTCATTGAATCTAACGTAAATCATGTAACTAAATGAAAAAGAAAGCTAAACAATATTCGAGTCAAATATTAAAATAAACATTTTTTCATCAATAAAAAAAAAAAAAATCATATTTTAGAATATTAGTGTATTGTTCTTCGGAATAAATTTTTGATGGACTCTCATTCGACTTGAAAAAAGCTAAAAAAAATTCATCAATATTTTTCTGTATTTAAAAAGGGTATCTGTTGTGTTTTTTTTTTTTTTTTTTTTTTTTTTTTTTTTTTTTTTTTTTTAAAAAAAAAAAATTTGAAAGTCGGCTTTGTAGTGCTTTGGATTGCAAATTACTTTCGGTCCAAACTCCAAAGGGCTATAAAATATCCTTTGTCCTCGAAATTGTGCGTTACTCTTACTTTGCCACTTCATTGTCAGCTCAGATCTAGTTTGAACCCTAAACGGAAAAAAAAGGAGAAAACGAAAATCAACTAGGCATCTGGGGACCTCTTTTCTCGGATCATATTTTCTGCCTACAATCGATCGTCTTCAAAAGGTAATAGCTCTGTAGAAGTTTTCTCCTTTGTTATTTTCGTGAATATATTTGCGATCGTGGAAACGATTTTTTTCGTATTTTTTTTTTTTTTTTTTACTTTTTCAGAGCGACTCTAAAAATCGTCAATGGACGGTTTTTATGAACTACCTGAAGATGTATTGTTTGGCATACTATTATGTTTACCTGTGACTTCTCTGTTGCGATTTAAAGCTGTTTGTAAATGCTGGTTCTCCCTTATCGAGAGCCCTTTGTTTGTCTCCGAGCACCTCAATCGTAGCCGTGACAGCAAGGAGGATAATCTCATTATATTAGGTTACACCAGCAGCCCGGACAGATGTCGAAAATTTGCACTGCTTTCTGGTAGCGAATACGAAGATTGTGTTTACGATATTGATGTTGGGCAGTTTTGGCATCCAGCCAATCGAGTTTTCTTGGCTGGTTACTGTGACGGTATCGTCTGTTTAGGCCATTTTCGTGATACTCTATGGAATCCTGCCCTGAAAACTACTCTATGGAATCCTGCCCTGAAACAAGTCATAACGCTACCATTGCCATTATTTGCTTACAGGTCCTTGGAATGGATCTCGTATGCAACTAGTACATCATTTGGTTTTGATGTCAAAAGAAAAGATTACAAAGTTATAAAAATATTGTACTCGTGTAAGACTTGTAAAAATCAAGTTGAGGTATACAGCTTGGGCGGAGATGATTCTTGGAGAATCATTCATAAAGATGATGTTTTGCCTTTCTTTCGTATACATACCTCAACTGCAGTATCCTCAGGCAAGAGCAGGAAGTGCTACTGGATAGGCTGTCGTAAGTCTTCGAATGTCAGGGCCTTAATCCTTCTTTCATTTGACATCAGCAATGATGCGTTTGCAACTATGCTATTGCTTAGTAATAACATGTGTTTCGATTCTTCTTTGGACCTTTTGGATGACAAAGTTACTTTCATTGCAGAGAGAGACAGTGTTGACGGGTATGGGAGTATGGGAATATGGGTATTGCATGAATTTGGTGTTGAAATGTCTTGGAATTTAATCCACACATTTGAACATACTGGTGGCTTAATTTATCCTCGACTGATATCAAAGAGTAGATAGTACCTTGTATGTGGTAAATTGGATGGAACGGTACTGATAATAAATAGTGGAGAGTACCATGTATGCCATAAATTGAATGGAACGGTACAACGAGAATTGCAGGCATCTGATGGAAGTATCCTCTACTTGTGCAACTTACGCTCCAAACATGGAAAGTATCATCAGAAGTGCAACGTAGAGCCTAGTTTCAGACGAATTATTCACTACAATGCAAGTCTGATTTCACTCAAAACTGCAAAGAATGGTAAGCTAATCAAGTGATTTTTCTGGTATCTTGTTATTTACTTTTCCATGTATATTTCAAGTTAAAGCAGAAGCAGAACATATTACATAAGATGTGAGTCATTTGATTGGCGGCTTCTTGCCCAATCCGATTATATCGGACCTTGCAGACGTCAAGATGTTGCAGGTGACAATCATTGACCTTTTAGTATCTTAACTTAAATTATCCTTGGCATTGGTTTTATTTGCTCCTTAATGTTACCAATTTAGCTCTTTTTTTGCTGTTCTGTATATATTTCCTTTTCTGGGTATATCAAAACTGTCTGGCTTATTTATCTAGTTTTGCATGTATGTTTCCAGCTGGACCTATTGGTTAATATTTATCTTTGAGCATTCCAATTTATTAAAACTTTTGCAGATACTTTTTAGTTTATACTGCTAAAAGTAATTATAAGTAAACTCTTAAAGGGGGTATTGGTTATTGTACGTCTGTAATGTTATATTCCAATTTGTTATTGTTTCCACTTAAAGGGGGTATTGATTATTGTACGTCTGTAATGTTATATTAAAACGACAACAAATTAATTAATGTGGGCATGTAAACCAAAAATAAACTTGAATATTAATTATTTGTTAGTAATCAATGCTCACATGATGTACAATTTAATACATTCAAGGAAATTCTGACCGAACAGGTATGGTTTAATCTCTCTATTTCATCAATGGTGGAGTATATTCTTGCTTTATCAAGATAAGCAATATATAATAAGCCTCAGTTGTGTGATCAGTTGAATAATTGTGATGGAAAGCTACAAATGAGTGCACGGTGGGATTTATTTTTCACAACTGTAAAGAGTGTTTATAGAAACTCTTTATTGTTCAGTAAAAATTAGAGTGCTTTTGTGTTCTTTCTAATTGGACAAAGTTATTTGGCTTTTGACAAAAGCGGCTTTGGTGATTAAAACTAATCAAAACAACCTGTGGCTGACTTATTTATAGCTTAAGCATTTGACTTATGTTTGTAGTGATGGTAGGTTTGATTCAGTTGGTCGTTTGTCGCCTGTGATACTACCTCGAATAGTGGACAATTGATGGGTAGTATAAAGGGAGCATGTTTGTTCACTTGAACAGGGGGGGGGGGGATTCAAACGTGATGGGAAGGATGATACTGGATGGTCAATTTAGTATTTTGAACCATGCACGTATGCTTAATGAGTGATCAAGGATGAGAGTGTTAAATAAGCATCGATGTAACAACCCTGATTTTTTGGGGCCAATTTAAAATTTACTTTAAGTGATTTTAAATGAGTTTTGATATTTAAAATAATCTATTTTAAATAATAATGATCACAAATTGATTTAAATCGAAGTTAGAATGAATAATTTAATTTTAATTATAAAAGAGTTAGAAATAGCGCGGTAGTTTGAAAAGTCAAACTTGAACTTTGACTGATCATACAGGACCCAAAATTTAATGGATTTTAGTGAAACCAAAAATATTAGAATCTATTTAAAAATATCTTTCCAACGAATCTGAAAAATCGAAATTTTATAGCGGAAATCAAAAGTTATGGCCAATTCAATTTTTAGAAAGCTCGCTAGGTAATTTACATAGGTCAATAATGCTACTTTTTGCATATAAAGGAATTTCGACTTGAAACCACTTCCATTGAGTTCAAAATGATGTTTCTGCATTGAAAAAGTATAAACACTTATATATTTCGAGTTTCGGAAATTATTGATTTAAAAATGTATTTTTAATATTAAATATATACGCCTTAAAAATGGAAATTTTGCAAACGACCTCCGTTTTTGACGAGACCACTTTTGTTGGATCCGGAATATTAAATTATTACTAGATTCCAAAATTCGTAATTTTTGGAGTCAGTATGTGGTCGTTATTAATTTTACAGTGAAAAACGATCAATTTTCAGACTTTAAAAATTCATAATTTATTCATACGGACTCGGAATTTAACGAAACCAGTTTCTTTGAATCCGTAATGTCAAGAAATATTTATGTTTCAATTTTCATAAAAATTGGAATTCGTAGGTGTTAACACGAATTTTTAGAATATGAAAATGGGTGCAAATTGTATAAATAAATACATAAAAGGGTAATTGGGCCTAATAACATTCTTATGAAAATGGTCTTGTTAACACCTACGAATTACCCTTTTATGTATTTATTTATACAATTTGCACCCATTTTCATATTCTAAAAATTCGTGTTAACACCTACGAATTCCAATTTTTATGAAAATTGAAACATAAATATTTCTTGACATTACGGATTCAAAGAAACTGGTTTCGTTAAATTCCGAGTCCGTATGAATAAATTATGAATTTTTAAAGTCTGAAAATTGATTGTTTTTCACTGTAAAATTAATAACGACCACATACTGACTCCAAAAATTACGAATTTTGGAATCTAGTAATAATTTAATATTCCGGATCCAACAAAGTGGTCTCGTCAAAAACGGAGGTCGTTTGCAAAATTTCCATTTTTAAGGCGTATATATTTAATATTAAAAATACATTTTTAAATCAATAATTTCCGAAACTCGAAATATATAAGTGTTTATACTTTTTCAATGCAGAAACATCATTTTGAACTCAATGGAAGTGGTTTCAAGTCGAAATTCCTTTATATGCAAAAAGTAGCATTATTGACCTATGCAAATTACCTAGCTACCTTTCTAAAAATTGAATTGGCCATAACTTTTGATTTCCGCTATAAAATTTTGATTTTTCAGATTCGTTGGAAAGATATTTTTAAATAGATTCTAATATTTTTGGTTTCACTAAAATCCGTTAAATTTTGGGTCCTGTATGGTCAGTCAAAGTTCAAGTTTGACTTTTCAAACTACCGCGCTATTTCTAACTCTTTTATAATTAAAATTAAATTATTAATTCTAACTTTGATTTAAATCAATTTGTGATCATTATTATTTAAAATAGATTATTTTAAATATCAAAACTCATTTAAAATCACTTAAAATAAATTTTAAATTGGCCCCAAAAAACCAGGGTTGTTACAATCGAGCACTTAGAACAATTTTCTAAGAGGTTTTAAACGTTTTATGTATTAGATGTTTAGTTGGACGTTTGTTAAATAAGATCTTAGGAAAAGGCCCTTAGTTAATAGAAGTTTAGGCATCATTGCACGTCTATTACCTAGGCGTCGTTTGTTAGGTGCTTCCATGAATCTAAATGGTTGAATATTTTGGAGGTTGAATATCCAGCTGTTGTTAGAGATGTTACCCTCAATTGTGTATACTTAAATTATTAAATATTTGAAGCTCAATTTATTATTGGCTTGTTGATTTTGCATGAATTTATTAAGGAAGCATGTTTACTAATGGTGTGAGCTAGATAATACCCAATCCACTAAAGAGCATTATTTAGAGTATTCAAACGTGTTTTGTGTTTGTTTAATTATTCAAATGATGCATGTTTATATGTCTGCGTGTGGAGTGCTACTTCCCATTGGTCACAGTTTGCAAACAATTGGCATATATTTATGACTAAACCATTCTAGAATGTATATTGGTTCCACTTAATTAAAGTGTTTTGTACGTCTGTAATGTTATGCTAAAACGGGAAGAAATTAATGTAGGCAAGAAAAATAAAAATAAAAATAGTCTTGAATATAAATTATCGGGTTGTAATCAATGCTCATCTAGTATACAATTTATCATCTAGTGTACAATTTAATACATTTCAGGAAGTTCTGACCAAACAATTAATTATAAACAAAAAACTGGTATCATGAAGTGTTTTAGTGGATGTACATTGTGACATTAGAGTGCATTGGAGCTATGACTGTAACGGTAAATTTACCATGTATCATTACCAAGCTAAAAATTACCAGTAATTTATAAAATTAGCATACCAAATCTATCGGTATGGTAACGGTAAAATTACTGTTCGTTGTGGTGAATATGTTGGTAAGAAAATGTGAAAACCGTTGGCAACGGTAAATTTATCGAGAAGTTAAAAAAAAAACATTGTGCACATAATCCAACCATTTGCGCCTGATTAATCAAACAAATTTAAGTCCCTAAACTGCAGTCATTGGATTTTATTTACAGTATATCTTCACCTTCAATCATTAAATTTCCTCTTTTACTTGCCCATCAAACGAGCCGCTACATTTTAGAGTTTTAATTTTACACCGTCTCTTCCTCATTTATTTTTAGGATTTGCTATTTCGACCGGAAAAAGAGAACCGGGTTCATGCGAGATCAATCTGAACCCTTGCAATATTCCTTCCCTGGAATTGCTGCCATTCTTTTCGAGATCCGTGTATTTTAAGCGTTTTTCCTCCGATCGGAATATTTGCGGTGAAATTCACCGCATCCTGAATTGTACGGTAGGGAAGAAACGCAATTCACAGAGGGGGAAGGATGAAAGGGCTTCCAGCTCTGCCATTCTGTCTTCTTAATTTCCGGTTGAAGTCTTTTCGTTTAAAAATTACCCAGTATTTTACTAACATATAGTTATACACTGTTTTGGGCTTAAAAATGTCTGTGGTCGATTCACTAATTCTTCAGAAGTTAAAGCCCAAATTGATTATGATTTTAATTACATGCGTCAAAATAAATCTAATATACAAAAGACATTTGGTGATTTTGTAACTCATATGTTTAACTGCCTCGAATGGTTTGGTAATTTAAAAACAACCATTTATTGATAGCTTAAAATTTGACTTTAGTGAGAGTTTATTGCTAACTCGTTTAATTGGTTTGGTTTGGGACTCTAAAACGTTTCCAGGGGAAACTGAAAATTGGCAGTCAATGGTTAATAAAACTCCATTAAATGTTAATTAATAAATTAATTAGTAAATTGTTGATAAATAGGCACAAAATGCCATTCAATTCTTGTTGTAACATCGACTTTCTGAGACAAATTTCTTACAAATGTTAATGTTAGCATAAAGAAAAATGCTTCTTATCATTTTCATTTTCTTTTCCTCGGTGAAACCATAAATACTGCCGACTGTTTTGTAAATAAATGCAATTGAATTCTTGTTGTTAACTGATTGTTTGAGTGAACGTTAATTGTTGGTTAATATAACGTATTATTTGGCATACATAAATTGAGGGAGAAGACAGTAGAATATGGTTATTTATTTCTCATAAATGCATCCTATTTGTGGCAATAAAACGACAGTTATAAATTAATTAGTATTACCGTACAGCGGTGGGAAAAACCGACCGTTAGTGTTCAATATGAAATTAAAATTATTTGTTATAATCATGAAACAAGAGAAAGAAAATGATTGCATGCCACAAATTTAAAATTGAGAAAGACATTTGTATCTGTTGATTTTGCTTACTTCAGAAAAATTGATAAAACAGTTTATATCATATCATTAATAAACCAAATACCTCTATCACATGTCAAAACCATAAAATAAACATTACAACATGCATAGTGAATATTAAAACTGCTTTGTATTAATGCTGAGAGAAAAGTAATATATTAGAGAAAGGATAATAAAGATCTTAACTTACTTTTCGTAATATAAAAGAGAAAGTTAAATACTTGAATTAAGGATATATATATACGAAGAAATTGAAATATTTAAACATTGATTGGTGATTTATGTCGGAATGATGTATTGTTTAGAAGCGAAAATGAGGCAGTCAAAACATACATATTTGATTAAAATAAATGGGGGAAAATATCACTGCTATCGTATTCTTAATTGCTAACAGCAACAAATGGTAACAAACAACTTTTGAGTGGACGCCAAATTGACATGCAAAAAGGTTTCCATATTCAAAACATTGTCCCATTCCTATTTCTTCACTGCTGGATTCCTTTATTTTCAGTAGGCCAAAGCATGTCTACCATATCAAGTAACAGAAATATTTTGAGGAACCGGAAAAGCCACCTTCATTTGTGCGTCTGCATCATATTATATACTAAAATATACAGCAAATCTTATATTGTTTTGCTATTCTATACTATAAATGTAAGTCAATAGCATACAATAAATTAGAAACTAAACTCTCAGTTCTTTCTTTTCTTTTTTCTTTCTTTTTAACAGGCAAGGAAACCATATATAAAAATAAAAATAACTAAGCAAACGATGCCAATAAGGTATTACTAATTACAACCAATGATCCAAAGCATATTAAGCTGTCCTCCAAATAATAAGACAAAAAGACCTAAAATAACTACAATAATTTTTAGATGAGCAAAACAAACGCAGCAACAATGCCAAGGAAACCAGCAGAAATAGATATAGCAGAGGAAGTGAGAGCCGGAGCTGGTGTGTTAGCCACGAAAGATGGCAGCATAGCAGGTACTTGAGCTGGAGGTAAGTTTACTCCCTAAAGCAAAAAATAGGAATTTAAAACAAAATTAAGGAATATAATATACGGAGAAAAGTTACCTTTAAAAGACCCAAGTATATATAAAACCTTCAAAAAACACCAATAACCAGTAGGAAAAAGAAAAAATACTCTAGATTTCCTAATATAGTACAGTCAAAAACTCAAATGATGCATAGGACAGAAGTGTGTGGGTGAAACAACAATTAGTTAATTTCTCATTAGTAAACAAATCATCCACTCAATTCAAACCAAAAGCATTTTAATCCCATCTATTGTTGTTATGTTAATGTGATGTTATTTATCAATCTCGACTGCAAATCCTCAAATTTGAATCAGATACAGGAAATATTCAAAATAATCATACATGAATAAATTTTAAAAGAAAGCAGAATATATCAAATAAATACATGTTTGATTCTTGAATATTAAGAGAATATATGTGAATAACAATGACATCGTACTATACAATTTGGTAACATGTGAATTCATACTACGTGGAATATATTCACTCCATAAAGCAAGACTATGGGGAAAAAAGAATAGATGTTTATTGGAAAGCCGAAAGTGGAGCTGAGTTTGCATTCAATCTCATTGATGGTTGACCAACAAATCGGGGAATTCTTCTGTCTGAATACATAATTATTCAAATTCATGCATAAATAATCAAATAATAAATACTAAAGCTGCATAAAATTTGAATTGTTTTTAATGCCTTAATAGGAACATAAATGTAGAAATAAAAAATAAAAAAACAAATGGCAATGTTGATCATTTAGAAGTTATGACAGTGCAAAGTAAATTATCTAAAGCTGTAAAATCTGGAATTTATAATAAAATATTTTAGCATACGGGAACATGAAAGCATTAAGCAAAAATCATCGAACAAAAAAACCATTGAACATTTTATCCAATGACATTTCGCAAAGTACACATTCTAGAGAGGCATGTTAAGCTAAACAACATGGAGTCGCTGCGAAAAAAATAAAGCATAAAAATGAAGTCAGTCTACACATATAACCTATTTTTTTTTTTTGTCAACTTGCATTGTTATGCAAACCATGGGATTGTGAATTTTGAAATTAATAAAAGAACAAAAATTTATCCCGACCGCATATTCCACGAAAATTTAACATGGAGGCGTGCATATCCCAACATATAATCTTTAGTTGTACACTAAGCTACACAACTTTAATTTAAGCATATCACTTTTGGGGGTATTTATCAATACAAATATATACATGAAAAATGTGATATTTTGAGTACAAAATATATAAACTGAATTGAATTATATAATTTATGTTATGAGTACAAAAAGCTATGTATTATACAATTCTAATGAAAATTAATTCCAAGCAGTAAAAGGAAAAAAATGTCGATAATGGTTTCAGTTATTTTCCTATGCTTTACCAACAACAACAGAGTATGATAATCTCCACTAAATTTCAAATTCAAATAGTCAGATTGATTCAATTGTGGCTTAAAACAACAAATGAAATTTCAGAACTAAACTTATATGTAATCAATCAAATATAAGGAGACAAACAAATTGTTGTTTTAAATTTTAAAGCTTATAAGGAGAACTAAACTTATATGTAATCAATCATATACATGAAAAATGGGATGGATGTGGCATGCAACTAGTACATCATTTGGTATTGATGTCAAAATAAAACATTACAAGGTTATAAAAATAATGTACACTATTAAGACTCGTACAAATCAAGTTGAGGTAGAAAGCTTGGGAGGAGATGATTCTTGGAGAATTATTCATAAAGATGATGTTTTGCCTTTCTCTGAGATACATACCTCAATTGCAGTATCCTCAGGCAAGAGCGGGAAGTGCTGCTGGATAGCCAGTCGTAAGTCTTCGAATGTCAAGGCCTTAATCCTTCTTTCATTTGACTTCAGCAATGATGTGTTTGCCACTATGCTATTGCCTAGTAATAACATGCGTTTCGATTCTTCTTTGGACCTTTTGGATGACAAAGTTACTTTCATTGCAGAGAGAGACAGTGTTGACGGGTATGAGAGTATGGGAATATGGGTATTGCATGAATTTGGTGTTGAAAGGTCTTGGAATTTAATCCACACATTTGAACATACAGGTGGCTTAATTTATCCTCGACTGATATCAAAGAGTGGAGAGTACCTTGTATGTGGTAAATTGGATGGAACGGTACTGATATTAAATAGTGGAGAGTACCATGTACTTCATAAATTGAATGGAACGGTACAACGAGAATTGCAGGCATCTGATGGAAGTATCCTCTACTTGTGCAACTTACGCTCCAAACATGGAAAGTATCATCAGAAGTGCAACGTAGAACCTAGTATCGGACGAATTATTCACTACAATGCAAGTCTGATTTCACTCAAAACTGCAAAGAATGCTAAGCTAATCAAGTGTTTTTTCTGGTACCTTGTTATTTACTGTTCCATGTATTTCAAGTTAATGCAGAAGCAGAACATATATTACATAAGATAAGAGTCATTTGATTGGCGGCTTCTTGCCTAATGCGATTATATCGGACCTTGCAGACATCAAGATGTTGCAAACCTTTTAGTATCTTAACTTAAATTATCCTTGGCATTGGTTTTATTTGCTCCTTAATGTTACCAATTTAGCTCTTTTTTTGCTGTTCTGTATATATTTCCTTTTCTGGGTATATCAAAATTGTTTGGCTTATTTATCTAGTTTTGCATGTATGTTTCCAGCTGGACCTATTGGTTAATATTTATCTTTGAGCTTTCCAATTTATTAAAACTTTTGCAGATACTTTATACTACCAAAAGCAATAAGTAAACTCTTTTTTCTCTATTTAATGATGTAATATTAAAGTTCCTTCACAATATGCAGAAACGATAGTTCTTCGGGATAAGTTAAATTTGTGCTAGGCTAAATCTATTACTGCCTCAAAAATCATCTTTCTTAGTTATATATATATATATATATATATATATATATATATATATATAATACTTCAACTCTCCTTTTTGTCATTGAGAAAAGGAGAGAAAGATAAACATTACTCTATATAGGTAAACAATTTTTTGGGGGTGAAACTAAATAGTTGATGCAAAAATAAGAATGATTGAAACAAATTCTTTTAAAACAATTCCACTTACGAAATGGACAAACACCAATTTTATTGAACAATTCTAAAAAGAGAAATCATGTTAATATATTTCAATTGAAAATTATTGTCAAAAGCTCTATAATCTAGTCAAAATCCAAAAGTAAAGGTCAGCTTCAGTTATGCTCCAAAAAATTCAAAAACTTTAACGACCTTAGAATCTGATCATTTTTTATTTAACAATCTCCTGTAAAATACATCCCATTAAAACCATCCAATAATTTAAAACAAACCATTTGTATTAAAATGGTACAAAACTTATTCTAGCATGCGTTAAACAAATGGTTTGTTTTAAATTATTGCATGGGTTTAATGGGATATTTTACCGGAGATTGTTAAATAAAAAATGATCAGATTCTAAGGTCGTTAAAGTTTTTGAATTTTTTGGAGCATAATTGAAGCTGGCCTTTGCTTTTGGATTCGACTAGGTAATAGAGCTTTTGACCATAATTTTCAAATGAAACATATTACAATGATTTCTCTTCTTGGAATTGTTCAATAAAATTAGCGTTTTTCATTCCGTAAGTGGAATTATTTTAGAAGGATTTGTTCTAATCATTCTTATTTTTGCATCAACTATTTATTTATGATAATTATATTTAATTTACTATAAAAATTTATGTGATGAGTTAGGTAAGTAGTAAAAAAATTTATAGGGCTACAACTTACAATTCTATAGCCATTTCTAATTGTGACCTCCCCAACAAAAAATCCTGGCTATGCCACTTGTGTGGAGTACTACTATCTATTGGTCACAGTTGTAAACTACTAGTATATATTTATGACTAAACCATTCTAGAATGTATGGTTGTTCCACTTAAAGGGGGTATTGGTTATTGTACGTCTGTAATGTTATATTAAAACGACAAAAAATTAATTAATGTAGGCATGTAAACCAAAAATAAATTTGAATATTAATTATTTGTTAGAGTAATCAATGCTCATATAATGTACAATTTAATACATTCAAGGAAATTCTGTTCGAACAGGTCTGGTTTAATCTCTCTATTTCATCAATGGTGGAGTATATTCTTGTTTTATCAAGATAAGCAATAATAAGCCTTAGTTGTGTGATCAGTTGAATAATTGTGATGGAAAGTTACAAATGAGTGCACAGTGGGATTTATTTTTCACAACTGTAAAGAGGGTTTATAGAAACTCTTTATTGTTCAGTAAAAATTAGAGTGCTTTTGTGTTCTTTCTAATTGGACAAAGTTATTTGGCTTTTGACAAAAGCGGCTTTGGTGATTAAAACTAATCAAAACAACCTGTGGCTGACTTATTTATAGCTTAAGCATTTGACTTATGTTTGTAGTGATGGTAGGTTTGATTCAGTTGGTCGTTTGTCGCCTGTAATACTACCTCGAATAGTGGACAATTGATGGGTAGTATAAAGGGAGCATGTTTGTTCACTTGAACAGAGGGGGATTCAAACGTGATGGGAAGGATGATACTGGCTGGTCAATTTAGTATTTTGAACCATGCACGTATGCTTAATGAGTGATCAAGGATGAGAGCGTTAAATAAGCATCGAGCACTTAGAACAATTTTCTAAGAGGTTTTAAACGTTTTATGTATTAGATGTTTAGTTGGACGTTTGTTAAATAAGATCTTAGGAAAAGGCCCTTAGTTAATAGAAGTTTAGGCATCATTGCACGTCTATTACATAGGCGTCGTTTGTTAGGTGCTTCCATGAATCTAAATGGTTGGATATTTTGGAGGTTGAATATCCAGCTGTTGTTAGAGATGTTACCCTCAATCGTGTATACTTAAATTATTAAATATTTGAAGCTCAATTTATTGGCTTGTTGATTTTGCATGAATTTATTAAGGAAGCATGTTTACTAATGGTGTGAGCTGGATAATACCCAATCCACTAAAGAGCGTTATTTAGAGTATTCAAACGTGTTTTGTGTTTGTTTAATTATTCAAATGATGCATGTTTATATGTCTGCGTGTGGAGTGCTACTTCCCATTGGTCACAGTTTGCAAACAATTGGTATATATTTATGACTAAACCATTCTAGAATGTATATTGGTTCCACTTAATTAAAGTGTTTTGTACGTCTGTAATGTTATGCTAAAACGGGAAGAAATTAATGTAGGCAAGAAAAATAAAAATAGTCTTGAATATAGATTATCGGGTTGTAATCAATGCTCATCTAGTATACAATTTATCATCTAGTGTACAATTTAATACATTTCAGGAAGTTCTGACCAAACAATTAATTATAAACAAAAAACTGGTATCATGGAGTGTTTTAGTGGATGTACATTGTGACATTAGAGTGCATTGGAGCTATGACTATAACGGTAAATTTACCATGTATCATTACCAAGCTAAAAATTACCAGTAATTTATAAAATTAGCATACCAAATCTATCGGTATGGTAACGGTAAAATTACTGTTCGTTGTGGTGAATATGTTGGTAAGAAAATGTGAAAACCGTCAACAACGGTAAATTTACCGAGAAGTTAAAAAAAAACATTGTGCACATAATCCAACCATTTGCGCCTGATTAATCAAACAAATTTAAGTCCCTAAACTGCAGTCATTGGATTTTATTTACAGTATATCTTCACCTTCAATCATTAAATTTCCTCTTTTACTTGCCCATCAAACGAGCCGCTACATTTTAGAGTTTTAATTTTACACCGTCTCTTCCTCATTTATTTTTCGGATCTGCTATTTCGACCGGAAAAAGAGAACCGGGTTCATGCGAGATCAATCTGAACCCTTGCAATATTCCTTCCCTGGAATTGCTGCCATTCTTTTCGAGATCCGTGTATTTTAAGCGTTTTTCCTCCGATCGGAATATTTGCGGTGAAATTCAACGCATCCTGAATTGTGCGGTAGGGAAGAAACGCAATTCACAGAGGGGAAGGATCAAAGGGCTTCCAGCTCTGCCATTCTGTCTTCTTAATTTCCGGTTGAAGTCTTTTCGTTTAAAAATTACCCAGTATTCTACTAACATACAGTTATACACTGTTTTGGGCTTAAAAATGTCTGTGGTCGATTCACTAATTCTTCAGAAGTTAAAGCCCAAATTGATTATGATTTTAATTACATGCGTCAAAATAAATCTAATATACAAAAGACATTTGGTGATTTTGTAACTCATATGTTTAACTGCCTCGAATGGTTTGGTAATTTAAAAACAACCATTTATTGATAGCTTAAAATTTGACTTTAGTGAGAGTTTATTGCTGACTCGTTTAATTGGTTTGGTTTGGGACTCTAAAACGTTTCCAGGGGAAATTGAAAATTGGCAGTCAATTGTTAATAAAACTCCATTAAATGTTAATTAATAAATTAATTAGTAAATTGTTGATAAATAGGCACAAAATGCCATTTAATTCTTGTTGTAACATCGACTTTCTGAGAGAAATTTCTTACAAATGTTAATGTTAGCATAAAGAAAAATGCTTCTTATCATTTTCATTTTCTTTTCCTCGGTGAAACCATAAATACTGCCGACTGTTTTGTAAATAAATGCAATTGAATTCTTGTTGTTAACTGATTGTTTGAGTGAACGTTAATTGTTGGTTAATATATCGTGTTATTTGGCATACATAAATTGAGGGAGAAGACAGTAGAATATGGTTATTTATTTCTCATAAATGCATCCTATTTGTGGCAATAAAACAACATTTATAAATTAATTAGTATTACCGTACAGCGGTGGGAAAAACCGACCGTTAGTGTTCAATATGAAATTAAAATTATTTGTTATAATCATGAAACAAGAGAAAGAAAATGATAGCATGCCACAAATTTAAAATAGAGAAAGACATTTGTATCTGTTGATTTTGCCTACTTCAGAAAAATAGATAAAACAGTTTATATCATATCATTAATAAACCAAATACCTCTATCACATGTCAAAACCATAAAATAAACATTACAACATGCATAGTGAATATTAAAACTGCTTTGTATTAATGCTGAGAGAAAAGTAATATATTAGAGAAAGGATAATAAAGATCTTAACTTACTTTTCATAATATAAAAGAGAAAGTTAAATACTTTAATTAAGGATATATATATATATATATATATATATATATATATATATACACACACACGAAGAAATTGAAATATTTAAACATTGATTGGTGATTTATGTCGGAATGATGTATTGTTTAGAAGCGAAAATGAGGCAGTCAAAATATGCATATTTGATTAAAATAAATGGGGGAAAATATCACTGCCATCGTATTCTTAATTGCTAACAGCAGCAAATGGTAACAAACAACTTTTGAGTGGACGCCAAATTGACATGCAAAAAGGTTTCCATATTCAAAACATTGTCCCATTCCTATTTCTTCACTGCTGGATTCCTTTATTTTCAGTAGGCCAAAGCATGTCTACCATATCAAGTAACAGAGTATTTTGAGGAACCGGAAAAGCCACCTTCATTTGTGCGTCTGCATCATATTATATACTAAAATATACAGCAAATCATATATTGTTTTGCTATTCTATACTATAAATGTAAGTCAATAGCATACAATAAATCAGAAACTAAACTCTCAGTTCTTTCTTTTCTTTTTTCTTTCTTTTTAACAGGCAAGGAAACCATATATAAAAAAAAAAATTAACTAAGCAAACGATGCTAGTAAGGTATTACTAATTACAACCAATGATCCAAAGCATATTATGCTGTCCTCCAAATAATAAGACAAAAAGACCTAAAATAACTACAATAATTTTTAGATGAGCAAAACAAACGCAGTAGCAATGCCAAGGAAACCAACAGAAATAGATATAGCAGAGGAAGTGAGAGCCGGAGCTGGTGTGTTAGCCACGAAAGATGGCAGCATAGCAGGTACTTGAGCTGGAGGTAAGTTTACTCCCTAAAGCAAAAAATAGGAATTTAAAACAAAATTAAGGAATATAATATACGGAGAAAAGTTACCTTTGAAAGACCCAAGTATATAAATAAAACCTTCAAAAAACACCTATAACCAGACCTGTAGGAAAAAGAAAAAATACTCTAGATTTCCTAATATAGTACAGTCAAAAACTCAAATGATGCATAGGACAGAAGTGTGTGGGTGAAACAACCATTAGTTAATTTC
Organism: Allium sativum; assembly: GCA_030737875.1. Taxonomy (NCBI): domain Eukaryota; kingdom Viridiplantae; phylum Streptophyta; class Magnoliopsida; order Asparagales; family Amaryllidaceae; genus Allium; species Allium sativum. Next base: position 845,887,392 of record CM060926.1, read on the forward strand.
TCATTAGTAAACAAATCATCCACTCAATTCAAACCAAAAGCATTTTAATCCCATCTATTGTTGTTATGTTAATGTGATGTTATTTATCAATCTCGACTGCAAATCCTCAAATTTGAATCAGATACAGGAAATATTCAAAATAATCATACATGAATAAATTTTAAAAGAAAGCAGAATATATCAAATAAATACATGTTTGATTCTTGAATATTAAGAGAATTTATGTGAATAACAATGACATCGTACTATACAATTTGGTAACATGTGAATTCATACTACGTGGAATATATTCACTCCATAAAGCAAGACTATGGGGAAAAAAGAATAGATGTTTATTGGAAAGCCGAAAGTGGAGCTGAGTTTGCAACTTTGCATTCAATCTCATTGATGGTTGACCAACAAATCGGGGAATTCTTCTGTCTGAATACATAATTATTCAATTATTCAAATTCATGCATAAATAATCAAATAATAAATACTAAAGCTGCATAAAATTTAAATTGTTTTTAATGCCTTAATAGGAACATAAATGTAGAAATAAAAAAAAAAGAAAAATAAAAAAAAAGAAAAAGAAAAGCAAATGACAATGTTGATCATTTAGAAGTTATGACAGTGCATAGTAAATTATCTAATTGGACAGTAAAAATTAGAGTGCTTTTGTGTTCTTTCTAATTGGACAAAGCTATTTGGCTTTTGACAAAAGTGGCTTTGGTGATTAAAACTAATCAAAACAACCTGTGGCTGACTTATTTATAGCTTAAGCATTTGACTTATGTTTGTAGTGATGGTAGGTTTGATTCAGTTGGTCATTTGTCGCTTGTAATACTACCTCGAATAGTGGACAATTGATGGGTAGTATAAAGGGAGCATGTTTGTTCATTTGAACAGAGGGGGATTCAAACGTGATGGGAAGGATGATACTGGATGGTCAATTTAGTATTTTGAACCATGCACGTATGCTTAATGAGTGATCAAGGATGAGAGCGTTAAATAAGCATCGAGCACTTAGAACAATTTTCTAAGAGGTTTTAAACGTTTTATGTATTAGATGTTTAGTTGGACGTTTGTTAAATAAGATCTTAGGAAAAGGCCCTTAGTTAATAGAAGTTTAGGCATCATTGCACGTATATTACATATGCGTCGTTTGTTAGGTGCTTCAATGAATCTAAATGGTTGAATATTTTGGAGGTTGAATATCCAGCTGTTGTTAGAGATGTTACCCTCAATTGTGTATACTTAAATTATTAAATATTTGAAGCTTAATTTATTGGCTTATTGATTTTGCATGAATTTATTAAGGAAGCATGTTTACTAATGGTGTGAGCTAGATAATACCCAATCCGCTAAAGAGCGTTATTTAGAGTATTCAAACGTGTTTTGTGTTTGTTTAATTATTCAAATGATGCATGTTTATATGTCTGCGTGTGGAGTGCTACTTCCCATTGGTCACAATTGTAAACAATTGGTATATATTTATGGCTAAACCATTCTAGAATGTATATTGGTTCCACTCAAAGTGTTTTGTACGTCTGTAATGTTATGCTAAAATGGGAATAAGAAATTAATGTAGGCAAGAAAAAGAAAAATAATCTTGAATATAAATTATTACAATTTATCATCTAGTGTACAATTTAATACATTTCGGGAAGTTCTGACCAAACAATTAATTAAACTGGTTTAATCTTTCTATTTCATCAATAGTGGAATATATTCTTGCTGGTTTATCAAGATAAGCGATAATGAGACTTAGTTGTGTAGTCAGGTGAATAATTGAGATGGTAAATTACAAATGAGTGCATGGTGGAATTTATTTTTCGCAACAGTAAGGAAGGTAGGTTTATAGAAACTTCTTACTGTCCATAGTAAAATTTCAAGTGCTTTTATGTTCTTTCTAATTTGAAGAAGTTTTTGGCTTTTGAGAAGAGCGCCTTTGGCAACTAAAACTGTTCAAAACTACCTGTAGATAACTTATTTATAGCTTAGCATTTGACTTATATTTGCAGTGATGGTTGGTTTGATTGCACTGGTTTCCTGTAATACTATCTCAAATAGTTGACAATTGAGGGATAGCGTAAGGGAGCATATTTGTTCACTTGAGGAGAGGGATTCAAACGTGATGGGAAAATGATATATCTTCACCTTCAATGCTTAAATTTCCTCTTTTATGTGCCCATCAAACTAGCTGCTACATTTTAGAGCTTTAATTTTACAGTGTATCTTCCTCACTTATTTTTTCACGCTTCTCATCGTTTTACTTCGCTGTTTTACAATATTAGAAGATTTAAAAATCGACAAAAAGATGACATCATTCTCCTCATTGCTTCAGTTTTTATTTGTATTTGCAGCAAAGTTGGAATCAGTTTATACAAATGTTTTAAATCAAATTGAAGGTGATGAAATTGCAACTTATCCTCTTTCTACAACACAAAGTGAAGCTCCTCGACCCATCGCTGTTTCTTTAGTTGGTAAAATTGCAAGTTAATTATTGTGTTATTTCTATGCACATGAATTAAAATAATTTTAAGAATATGTTCCTGCTTCTGTAGCAGATATGTTTAATTGGCTTGATTGATTTGCCAGTTTAAAAATGGACGATGCTGGAATGACTGAAATATTTGCGGTGAAATTCACCGCATCATGAATTGTGCGGTGGGGAAGAAGCGCAATTCACGGAGGGGGAAGGATCAAATGGCTTCCAGCGCTGCCACTTTGTGTTCTTAATTTCCGGTTGAAGTCTTTTCGTTTAAAAATTACCCAGTATCAGTAAAGTAACTTATAGTTATACATTGATTTGGGCTTAAAAATGTCTGTGGTCGATTCACTAATTCTTCAGAAGATAAAGCCCAAATTGATTATGATTTTTAATTACATGTGTCAAAATCAATCTAATATACAAAAGACGTTTGGTGATTTGGGCTTAATAAAAGTTGACCAAGACTTATGGAACCATAGGTATGACAAATCATTTGTCAACGCAACGTAAGAAATCTCTCGTTTATGGTCGTATCTTAATTGCAAAAAGTCAAATGACGCTTTGACAAGAGAGCATGGGGGAGCGTTGGTACCTCATACGTTTAACCAATAAAATATGTTAGGATAGATTAGTTAGATTTTTATCATAAATGAAATGTCTTTTAGGACGGTTGAAAGACTTTCAAAAATTGCTAAAATTGCCCGTTTAAAACATGAGATGTGCTTGTCACATTATCAATTTGATAGCGAAAGATTGGTTAAAGGTGTTTTATAGTTCACGCAAGGGTATATGAAACCGTGTTAAATATATACGCTATCTCCCGCAAGATTAGATAAATTTAGGGAGTATGCTCTTATTTTCAAAATGAATTAACTGTCTAGCATACCAATGAATGTTCCCGCTAGATGGAATGACACATATCAAATGCTTGAAATTTCTAAAGAAATATAAAAAAGTATTTAAAAGAATGTCAGAAGAAAATGCTCTTCTTTTTAGTTATTTTAGTAAGAAAAATAAAGGTGGTTCAAAGAGGATAGGACTGCCAGACAGGATGATTGGAAGAGGGCATGCGTCTTTGTTCATTTTCTTAAAAAGTTTTATGACGCCACCTTATCACTTTGTGCGACAAAATCATGCATTTCTCACTTAGTTTTTATGGTAATAATGGCTTAATCATTGATGCCGATATGAAAATCAGTGATGATAGTGACTCAATGTTACAAAGTATAGGGAAATAAATGAAGGTGAAACAGAGCAAATATTAGGGAAATTTTGAAAGTGTTAGCCAAGTGATATATGTTGTTCATGTTCTAGATCCAATATATAAGCTTGAATGTATAAATTTGTAGTGACCAAAATCAGACTTCAATTATCACAAGATCCATAACACAAAAAATTCCAAACTTGGTTTCATAATCAAGTGCAAAAATGAGACTAAAAAGGAAAAAAGAGCAAATGGAGCTGGTGGAAATTAATAATAAAGTGGATAAATAATTTTGAGATTCCCATGTGAAGCTTGATGGTGATTCGTTTGATTTATTAACTCGGTGGAATGTGGATCGAACATGGTATTCAATTCTTTCAATGGTTGCTAAAGATTTTTTTTGGATTCCAAGTTCAACTATGGAAATTGGAAGTGTATTTAGTTTAGGTAGAAAAATTGTTGACCCAATTAGAGCTTCATTAACTCCAAGGCATTAGTTTGTACTAATGATTGACTTTGAGCGAAAGAATCTAATTTCTACAAGGAACCTATTGATGATAATTTCGTTATATCAAGAACTCGAAGAACTTGAAAAAAGTAAGCAAGATTACTAGTTTTTCTACTGTTGTAGTTAATTTGCAGCATTTATCAAAATTATATTACATCACTCTCTTCTTATATTAAAGTTTATCCAGTTACTAAAATATTAGTGCATATTTATGTTCATTTGTTTAATGATGACGTATTATTTGCAGCATACCCTTATTGGGATTCATCATTTTTGTGCAGGTATGCCTAAGATAGAGGATTCATCTCAAGACCTACCATCTTCATCGCGTCCACTTGTTCATCCACTAAGTTAAATTAATACATGGCCGCTCGTTTGGATGGTGCTTGGATGCTTGGACTGTTAGCCATATTTTGTACAATCTGGATGTATATAATGGAAATATGGTTCTCCGTTTATGACTGCAGATAGAAATTGAAGCATGCATTCAATTTAGCACTAATGTTTAATTTAAGTTTATATGTATTTGATTATGAATGTCAGTTTAAACTTTATGTTGGGACTGGAATAGAAATTCTGTTATGTGTGTTTGTGAGAGTAGACATGTTTTTTGTATTTTTTCATGTTAAATTATTGTGTTTTGTAGCTTTACACGGAATGCTTATTCTAAATATTTGGGCATAGTTGTCTCAGAATTCGGGACTTTCAGTTTTAGAAATTTGTTCATAGGTTAGGTATAGTCGAAACTTGGTTATTGTCATGTTTTTTTCAATGGTAAATTTGTCGTTATCTATGATTTGTCGATAGTATTGGCATGGTAAAAAAAAGAAGAAAAAGAGTTGTATTGGTAACGAAGTTACTAAGCATAATCCATTATATTAGGTTAGCGTGTGAAATCCTAGGTACTATTCCTGTAGGATGTTGTAGCAGTGTCATTGATTTGTCAGGTTTATGTACAATTTGTATGGACGAATGTCTAATGTGGTATTTTTAAGATCATCTACATTCTTTTTAAAAACGTACATTTGTTTGGTAATGTAACAGGTAACCCCTCTTATGTTGTATCCTCCTTCCTGGATTGTATAAATTCAGAAGTTGTAATTTTTGTGAAAATCAAGCAGTGTATGATAGGAATAACTATGGCGCATTCTAAGTGGAAATTGATGTTTAATAAAAGGTAAAAACGTTGCCTTAGGGCTTAGACGTCCAAGTGCAAAAAACATGGAGAGATGCACTAGGTGCATGTGGGCTACACTCATTAGTATATGATATCATGTTTCTAGATTTACCTATTATATATTGGGTTTGTCATGTATGCTCTAGCCACAGATAAGTGGAGAACGATTAAGACGATTTTTTACTTGGTACTATGTTAAAAGGAGAAGAGACAAGTCATTTCTGTATTGATGGAGGGAAGCAATGGTTGTAACTCGACACATTCTTCTAAAGAAGTACATATGGGAGATAGTCACTTACGTTGTTATTGTTGGAATCCAATCTTCAATATGCGTCTTTTATGGATTTGGCTGTATACTTATTACAGTGAAATTTAGTAAGTGTAATAGTTTCGGCTATCTTGATTTATATACTTGGAAAAATATTCAAAAGCTAAGACATTAAAAATAATTTCAAATGTTTTGATAAAGATGTTTTAAGTTTTAAGGGAAAAGCTCATCCATGTGTATGCACGGAAAACTCTTATGGGATGCTTTTTTTTCAAAGGTTATTAATCGACGACAAAGTTGATGTATGACACCATATATATACATATACATATATATATATATATATATATGTGTGTGTGTGTGTGTGTGTGTGTGTGTGTGGTTAATATCTTACGCTAGTTTGCTAAGCCTGAACCATGTGCTCTTAATACTCCGGTCAGATTCGAGTAGTTTTAGTATTAGGTGGCTAAAGATGCTTGGGGTTTCCAAAGGAGAGCTAGAGATTTTCATTTATGTATGAGTGTAGTTTACTTTTCTGCTAAGTTTGTTGTTTTTTAGCTAAGGATAGGCGTTTACAACTGTCCAGGCTAAGATATGATAAAGCTTAATGTAATATTTAAAATTTTCATTGTAAAGATATTTGAATTAATTTATGTTATTCAATTCGAGTAAGATTCTATTTTGTTTTATTCTTTCATTCTTTCTTCGTTATCTTTTCCACAATGATCAAGCTCTCGTATACATGTATTTACAGCGCGCGAGTATCAAAAATGTATTAGTGTCAATTATTTATAAACTAGATAACTAATGTACGTGCTATGGATTTTTCTGAAATTATAAATCAAAAAACCTATTTTGGATGAAGTAGTGAAGGCTTGTTTGGTGAATCCTTTTATAACTAAAGAAGTTAGGAAGTGTTCTAAATGCATATAATTATTATTTTTAAAGAGATATTTGGATTTTCTTAAGCAATAAAATCCTTGTAAGTGATCTGTAAAGTTTAGAATTTCTTGGGAACTATTCTACCAAATTCGACACCGAAAGCTAGCTGTCGGTGAAGGGGTATTGGACCGCAACCAGCGCAGGAAAATGATCTGAAAGCATAAAAGTCGACGTCAAGTTAAAGGCGAAAGCATAAAGAAGACAGTTGAGACAACAGGCTATCAAGATCGACATAGAAGAGAAGGGCTTGGTACCAGTGCGAAAGGAAATAGTGGCAAAAACAACAACTCTGAAAGCACTTGACATGAGCTTAATTCTGAAGGCTAATCATTCGAAGCCGGAAGCAAATAAGAAAGAAAAGATAAAAGCTTACAACCCAAGACCAAAGTCTTGACGGGAGAAGCAAGCCCAACTTAGGAATGTGAAAGGGCTATCAACACTAATCTACTTAGTGTCGATATAGAAGGAAGTGAGAACATTGAAGGTACAAGAAGCCAAAGCACAAACAAAACATCCCGAAAGTCGCCTGTCAGAGTCAAAGCTTGTCGGCCCCCAAAGAACATTCCGAGAGCTCACTATTGAAAGACCAAAACCGGCCCTTATGATTCACCGGAAGAAAACCAAAATTTCTAAGAAGCTATCCGCACTAACTGGCTTAGTATCGATACCGGAAGGGGTTACAGATCCTGAAACATGGGAGTTGAAATACAAAAGAAAATACTATGAAGACTTAAATACAAAATCGGAAGCTTATTACCGAAAGACGAAAGCCGTTCCCTAAGTTATCTATACAAATAGACTTGGTATCGATACGAAAGGTAGAATAACCATCAAAGAAAAGCTCCAGGAGCCAAGATCAACTTCCTAGAGCTAATACCGACACACCAAAGGGCATGTTGCATCTATTGACAACATCAAAAGAGCAGCCGAAACCAGAACAACCGGAACTGAAAGGTAAAGGACTACTGACACACAGTTGCCGCCCCCGAAAGAGACTTCTGCTGGACTAACGAAAGAAGAGGTCCCGATTTGTCTATATATAAGACCCTAGGGGTCACATTTTAGGGGACTTTTCTCATTCCCCTTTCTTGTACTCTTTTATTATATAAAAAACCCAAATTTCTAAATCAATTTGGGGATTTCCTTTGTAAACACTTGTGTACTCAAGTCAATGAACAATAAAGAGTGGATCAACACTTTGCATACTTTCTATGACTTACTCTACTACTCTTTTCATATGCCTTCTTACGTCTTCACTACAACAAATGCTTCATATGCAAGCTCAAGTCTTCCTCCAGAAATTACCGTACTACCCTTCCACAAGCCTTTTATCTTTCCAATTTGCCTTGCACCTGGGGATTCTTGTCCCAAGGTAACTGTTGGTTTTGAGTTGCGGAAGCGTGATACTCATACCTTGAGGGAAGAGTAACCAATCTTCGGGCTCGAAATTTTGATGCCTAGGAAAGATAAACTAACTCAAGCTTGTGGGAACTAAATAATCCCTTATTTCCTCTTAAGCCCACTTCCTTAGATTTATCTTTGCTGTCGACGAAAAATACCGTTAACATTTTGGCACTAGAAGGAGGGCTTGAACCATCGACCTTGTGGTTAACCTTTCCACATTTCTAACTATGTTGTTTCGTCCCGGATTGGACTAAAGCTTTAAAGAAGCAAGGTAATGGGTAAAGGATCCCAACAAGAGTCTTCTAGATCTCGAGTGGCAATGTCAGATTTTCTGACCCAAGAGTGAAGGAAGAACAATGGTTAAGGAATGGAAGCCTTGAGGATCATTAATTGGAAAAAGGAGGTGGATCAATATGACTCTAGTTGTTGGAACAACAACCGTTTCTTTTTAGTTATTTTAGTGAGAAAAATAAAGGTGGTTCAAAGAGGATAAGACCACCAGATAGGATGATTGGAAAAGGGCAAGGGCATTTGTTCATTTTCTTACGAAGTTTTATGATGCAACCTTATCACTTTGTGCAACAAAATCATGCATTTCTCACTTAGTTTTTATGGTAATAATGGCTTAATAATTGATGTCGATTTGAAAATTAGTGATGATAGTGACTTAATGTTACAAAGTGTAGGGAAATTAATGAAGTTGAAACAGAGAAAATGTTAGGGAAATTTTGGAAGTGTTAGCCAGATGATATATGTTGTTCATGTTCTAGATCCAATATATAGGCTTGAATATATAAAGTTGTAGTGACCAAGACTAGACTTCCATTATCACAAGACCCATAACACAAAAGATTTCAAACATGGGTTTATAATCAAATGCAAAAATGAGACTAAAATGAAAAAAAAAGCAAATGGAGGTGGTGGAAATTAATAATAAAGTGGATAAATATTTTTGAGATTCTCATGAGAAGCTTGATCGTGATTCGTTTGATTTATTAACTTGGTGGAATGTGGATCGAACATGGTATTCAATTCTTTCAATGGTTGTTAAAGATTTATTTTGGATTCAAAGTTCACCTATGGAAAGTGGAAGTGTATTTAGTTTAGGTAGAAAAAATGTTGATCCATTTAGAGCTTCATTAACTCTAAGGTATTAGTTTGTACTAATGATTAACTTTGAGCGAAAGAATCTAATTTCTACAAGGAACCTATTGATGATAATTTCGTTATATTAAGAACTCGAAGAACTTGAGAAAAGTAAGCAAGATTACTAGTTCTTCTATTGTTATAGTTAATTTGCAGCATTTATCAAAATTATATTACATCACTCTCTTCTTATATTAAAGTTTATCCAGTTACTAAAATATTAATACATATTTAAGTTCATTTGTTTAATGATGACGTATTATTTGCAGCATATCCATTGATGGGATTCATCATTTTTGTGCAGGCATGCCTAACATAGAGGATTCATCTTTAGACCTACCATCTTCATCGCGTCCACCTGTTCATCCATAAAGTTAAATAATACACGGCTGCTCGTTTGGATGGTGCTTGGATGCTTGGACTGTTAGCCATATTTTGTACAATCTGGATGTATATAATGGAAATATGGTTCTCCGATATGACTACAGATAGAAATAGAAGCATGCATTCAATTTAGCACTAATGTTTAATTTAAGTTTATATGTATTAGATTTCGAATGTCAGTTTATATTTTATGTTGGGGCTGGAATAGAAATTCTGTTATGTGTTTTTTTGTGAGAGTAGATATGTTTTTTGTATTTTTTCATGTTAAATTGTTGTGTTTTGTAGCTTTACACGAAATGCTTATTCTAAATACCTAGGCATAGTTCTGTCTCAGAATTTGAGACTTTCAGTTTTATAAAATTGTTCATATCTTAGGTATAGTTGAAACTTGGTTATTGTCATGTTTTTTTTTCAATGGTAAATTTGCTGTTATCAAAGATTTACTGGTAGTTTTGGCATGGAAAAAAATAGTTGTATTGGCAACAATGTTACTAAGCATAATCCATTGTATTGGATTATCGTGTGAAATCCTAGACACTATTCCTATAGGATGTTGTAGCAGTATCATGGATTTGTCAGGTTTATGTTCAATTTATATGGACGAATGTCTAATGTGGTATTTTTAAGATCATGTACATTCTTTTTACTAATGTGCATTCATTTGGTGATGCACCAGGCAACCCCTTTTATGCTTTATCCTCCTTTCTGGGTCGTATAAATTCAGAAGTTGTAATTTTTGTGAAAATCAAATAGTGTATGATAGGAATAACAACGTCGCATTCTAAGTGGAAATTGATGTTTAATGAAAGGTAACATTGCCTAAGGCTCAGACATCCAAGTGAAAAAAACATGGAGAAATGCACTAGGGGTATGTGTGCTGCACCCATTAGTATATGATATCATGTTTCTAGATTTACCCTTTATTTATTTGGTTTGTCATGTATGCTCCAGCTACAGATAAGTGGAGAACGATTAAAATGATTTTTTACTTGGTACTATGTTAAAACGAGAAGAGACAAGTCAAATCTGTGTTGATGGAGGGAAGCAATGGTTGTAACTTGGCTCATTTCATATGGGAGAGTCACTTATGTTATCATTGTTGGAATCCAATCTCCAGTATGTGTCTTTTATGGATTTCGCCGTATACTAATTGCACTAGAATTTAACCAGTGTAATAATTTTGACTATGTTGATTTGTATAGTTGGAAAAATATTCAAAAGCTAAAACATTAAAAATAATTTCAAATGTTTCGATAAAGATGTTTTAAATATTAATGGAAAAGCTCATCTGTGTGTATGCACAGAAAACTCTTATGAGATACTTTTCGTTACAAAGGTTATTAATCAATGGCAAAGTCGATGTATGACGCCAATATATATATATATATATATATATATATATATATATATATATATATATCACGCTAATTTGCTAAGCCTGAACTAGGTGCTTTTAATACTTCGGTCAGATTCAAGTAGTTTTAGTATTAGGTGGCTAAAGACGCTTGGAGTTTCCAAAGGAGAGCTAGAGATTTTCATTTATGTATGAGTGTAGTTTACTTTTCTACTATGTTTGTTGCTTTTTAGCTAAGGATAGATGTTTACAAGTGTCTAGGCTGAGATATGATAGAGCTTAATGTAGTATTTAAAATTTCATTGTAAAGATTGAATTAATTTATGTTATTCAATTCGAGTAAGATTCAATTTTGTTTTATTATTTCGTTATTTCTCCATTATCTTTTCCATAATGATCAAGCTCTCATATATATGTATTGGCAGCGGGTGAGTATCAAAAATGTATTAGTTTTAATTATTTATAAACTAGATAACTAATGTACATGCTATGATTTCTTTTGAAATTATAAATCAAAGAACCTATTTTGGATGAAGTAGTGAAGGCTTGTTTGGTGAATCCTTTTATAACTAAAGAAGCTAAGAAATGTTATAAATGCATATAATTATTATTTTTAAGGAGATACTTGAATTCTCTTAAGCAATAAAATCTTTGTAAATGATCTATAAAGTTTAGAATTTCTTGGGAATTATTACTACCAAATTCGACACCGAAAGCTAGTTGTTGGTGAAGGGGTATAAGACCGCAACCAATGGAGGAAAATGATCCAAAAGCATAAAGCCAGCATCAAGTTAAAGCCGAAAGCATAAAGAAGTCAGTTGAGACAACAGGCTATCAACACCAACATAGAAGAGAAGGGCTTGGTACCGGTGCGAAAGCAAATAGCGGAAAAAACAACAACTCTTAAAGCCCCTGACATGAGCTCAATTCCGAAGGCAAATCGTTCGAATCCGGTAGCAAATAAGAAAGAAAAGACGAAAGCTTACAACCCGAGACCAAAGTCTTGACGAGAGGTAGCAAGCCCAACTTAGGACTGCGAAAGGGCTATCAGCACTAATCTACTTAGTGCCAATACAGAAAGAAGTGAGAACATTGAAGGTACAAGAAGCCAAAGCATAAATAAAACATCCTGAAAGCCGCCTGTCGGAGTCAAAGCATGTCGGCCTCCAAAGAACATTGCGAGAGCTCACTATCAGAAGAACAAAACCGGCCCTGAGGATTCACCGGAAGCAAACCAAAGTTTCTAAGAAGCTATCCACACTAACTGGCATAGTGTCGATACCGGAAGGGGTTACTGATCCTGAAACATGGGGAGTTGAAACATGAAAGAAAATACTACGAAGACTTAAAGACAAAACCAGAAGCTTATTACCGAAAGATGAAAGCCATTCCCTTAGCTATCTATACCAATAGGCTCGGTGTTGATACGAAAGGTAGAAGCACCATGAAAGAAAAGCTCCAGGTGCCGAGATCAATTTTCCGAGAGCCAACACACCAAAGTCCATGTTGTATCTATTGACAACATCAAAAGAGCAGCCGGAACCAGAACAACTGGAACTGAACGGTGAAGGGCGGATGACACATAGCAGCCGTCCCCAAAAGAGACTTCTGCTAGACTAATGATAGAAGAAGTCCTGATATTTCTATATATAAGACCCTAGGGGTCACATTTTGGGGGACTTTTCTCATTTCCCATTCTTGTACTCTTTTATTATATAAAAAACCCTAATTTCTGAATCAATTTGGGGATTTCCTTTGTAAATACTTGTGTTCTCAAGTCAATGAGCAATAAAGAGTGGATCAACACTTAGCATACTTTCTACGACTTACTCTACTACTCTTTTCACCTACCTTCTTACGTCTTCTTTACAACAAACGCTTCACATGCAAGCTCAAGTCTTCGCCGAGAAACTACCAAACTACCCATCCACAAGCCTTTTAGCTTTCCAACTTGCCTTGCGCTTAGGGATCCCTTGTCCCAAGGTAACTGTTGGTTTTGAGTTGCGGAAGCGTGATACTCATACCTTGAGGGAAGAGTAACCAGTCTTTGTGATCAAAATCTTGATGCCTAGGAAAGGTAAACTAACTCAAGCTTGTGGGAACTAAATAATCCATTATTTCCCCTTAAGCCCACTTCCTTAGGTTTATCTCTGGTGTTGACAAAAAATATCGTTAACATTTTGGCGCTAGAAGGAGGGCTTGAACCTCTGACCTTGTGGTTAACCTTCCTATAGTTCTAACTCTGTTGTTTCGTCCCAGATTGGACTAAAGCTTTGAAGAAGCAAGGATAATGGGTGGTAGATCCCAACAAGAGTCTTCTAGATCTCAAGTAGCTATGTCACATTTTCTGACCCGAGAGTGATGGAAGAACAATAGTTTAGGAATGGAAGCCTTGAGGATCATTAACTGGAAAAAGGAGGTGGATCAATATGACTCTGGTTGTTGGAACAACAACCATTTCTTCGAAGAACAAATCCCATCTTTTGCTCTAAGTGGTTCTACATTAGAGGAATATAACCATTCTCTTCGTAAGAATAGTCATCCATAAGGAAACCAAAAAATTCGAATGAGGAATCATGAGAGATTTCAACCGTTTTACTTCCAAATGGACAAAAAGAATAATGCTTCAATCTAAAAACACCTTGAAAAGTAGGATCGGAGATACGTGTGAAGCAGCAAGGTCGATTAGCAAAAGGGCTAGACTCAAACGGTCAAAAGAGAGCTTCATGTCAAAACAACCCAGAGGGTGCCACCTTACCACTTCAATGGAAAATGTCTTTTTCCTAACCAAGCATGAGCTTAATTTCTGGCCATCTACAAAGAAGAAACCCAAATACGAAAGGAAGTTAGAACGGCCTTATTGGCACTATCATATGATAAATAGACATGAAATAAACCACTTTAGAATGCTTAAGGGGATGATTATCAAGTTCCTCAATCAAGGCCAATTACTAGACTTTGTAAAAGGATCAAACTAAGTCCAAACAAGATTTTTCCTAAAGGTGGAATGTCTGCATGCCTAAGGGTATGGAAGCCCTCTCAAAGCTTTTGGAATAACCCGAAATGGGTTAAAATATCAAATGGATGAAAACCCTTGTCACTGCTAAAATGGCCAGGGCAAGGTACTCCTCGGAGGGGGGGGGATGTAACATGTAAGCCTTTCTCTGCACCCAAATCAGAAAGGGCCAGGTTAAAGCATAAAAAGCGTAAGCCTCCGATCCATACCAGAAATGGTTGAGATAGAGCATCTAATTAGCAATCGCAGAAGAGTACGCCCTGCCTCTGCTACGAACTAAGCATGTCCTACCTCTGTTCATAGAAGAGCACGTCCTACCACTTCTTATGTTCCTTTTTACCCGCAGAAGGGAACGATAACCCTTATCCATGTCTACGATGGCCATGTTAAGGCACACCTTGGAGGGGGATGGAGTGTAAGCTTTTATCACCGCCTACGATGGCCAAGGTAGAGCATCAAAATAGTAAGCCTTAAAACTGTGTCTATGATGGCTTGATGTAAGCATCTAAGTCCTTATCACCGCCTACGATGGTCAGGGTAAGGCACCTCCTAATGGCAGGTCGGGTAAGTCCTTGGGCCCGGCTTGAGAATAAGTTAGCCAAGCGCATCGAACGAACATGCCCAGAAAGTGGCCAACAAAGCATGTACATCCTCTGCTTTGACAATCAAAAGCCCAAAGAGAGCCTCATGAAGCACTTACATCCACTGCTTTACAAGTAAAACCCAAAGGAGGGTAACTAAACTAATTACCAAAAGCAGAATTCCTAGTCTTCTATCAAATACCCGAATATGGGTTGGTTCGGGACTTCTACTATTACCAGAAGCAGAAATTCTGGTCTTATATCCTTAATACCCGAATCTGGGTCATGGTTCGGGACTTCTATTAAATACCGGATGTGAATACCAAGTCTCTTACCAAATACCCGAATCTGGGTTATCTCGAAACTTCTATTAATAACCAGAAATGGGCTTCTGGAATGCCAACGAATCCCCGAATATGGGCTCCAACAATTCTATTCCATAAAAGAGGTCCTAGATTTATAAGTCAACACCTTGATTTGGGTCACGAGATTCCGATTGTTGGGTCATAAGGAAGGATTAGCTGCCTCAAAACCTTCAAACGAAGGTCATGGCCTTCCATCTTGCTCAGGGATGTTTTCTTGACTGATACACATGGATTACTTTCCTATTACTCAAATAAAATAGGTCGCGCAAATAATCATACCACTTTTCACTGTAAAGAAAGTGAAATAAGGATTATGCTCTCTTTAACACTTCACATGAATTCATTCTTAGGAAAATTCATATTAGGCGATATGGTTATTCCCAAAACATAGAATACGAATGAACATATTACTCCGTTGTGCATTCGTTTATCATAAGAATGTAAGACACATGCTATTTCATGCCATAGACTAGTTACCATGTACATCCAACATTCGTATCTTACAATATTGAATTCCAAATAGTATAGGTTAAGTTTGCGTAGGATGATGCAGTATAAATTAAACGAAAGAACATCCTCGGCAATGGCAAAGGTTATGCGTCAGGTGATATCCTTACAACTCACAACCCTATTTATGGCGTTATCTGTGCAAATCATCATATATAGAGTATAGTAATACCAAGTATACGACATCCTACATATTTTCTCATAAGGAAAGTCTTTACTAAATACACATGTCCCTAGAAGGGGAAAACCAATCAAGTTTTAACATCAAAACTCAAGTATAACCATAGTTAAGTTCTCAAAAAGATCATTTGCGAGTTACTTATATAATTCTTAGGACAAGGGACAGATCCTCTTAAGTTAGCGGAGAAAGAAAGTGTGGAATCAAACGGAATCCCTAATCCTTCTGGTGTACAAACCAAAAGGCATTTACGGTAATTCCATTCCCCGGTCGGAGGACTATGATAGCCTAGAGTCCACCTTGACCGATTTGTTCGGATCTCTTTTAAGAATTTATCCTTGTCCTCCCCTAAGAAGTCAAGATGAATCTGGGGGCTTCGGGAGCTAACTTTCCCAAGGTCTTTGACAAAACAATATCACGTAATGTCGAAGATTTAATAAGGAAATATTTCTCGTAGTATTCTCTCTTCATCCTAATATAATATCCTGGAAAGTCTTCAGAAAGAAAACTCGTAGCAGGGGACAAATTCTGAAGAGAATATTGAGGAATTAGGAAAAGAAAAATCCCATTACATTGGATATTGAAAGAAAATATAGATTACAAATAAGCCTCATGTTCATACAAAACGAATCCCTTAAAAGTTTCAGATACAAATCTGTGCTTATTAAACTTGAGTTTTTCTAATGGTAGTTCTTTAGGAATCGAGGAAACTCATGGAAGATTCCAACAAACCAGCAGATGGGGATCAATGTCATATTCATCTAGATATCTTCTGTGGAGATGCCTAAGCAAGCCTCCGCTATGATCACCGGAAAATGGAAAATCCATCGTTTCATATCTGCTATAAATTCGATACAAAAAGTCCACTAGTACGTCCCTATCTTCAATTAACATCCCAAATAGGGTCATGAGTTCAGCATTTTCTCTCACGAGATTTTTGCATCGCAATCAAGCAGCTTTCAACCTAGGAGCAACCTCCCTCTCTTTGAAGAACAACAGCTTCATTGCACTTGTATCGAGGAGACGATATCTATCGGACAAAATATTATATTCGCGTGTTTGTTTATTTAGCTCTCTAGAAAGACAGACCACTTCCGATCGTGCCTTTTTAAGAACGTGGCGCTTCAAACTTAATTTTATCGTTTACATATATTCGAAAAAGAGAAAGATAATCATTGAAAATGGAAGCCAAAAGGACACTAAAGAAGCTATCAAACGTTGGAAATAGGAGCAGAATCTTGTGGAATGTCAACAATTTCAGGACCTCTACGATTGGAAAAAGCCGGGGAGACACCATTAACATCTGTAGGGGCATCATCACAAGTGCTCTTGTCTTCATTAGCAGTTAGAAACCCGAGGCCATCGTCATCAATAGTGCAAGCAACATTTGATGCTGCAATAACATCTTCCCCATCATCAGTACCCATCTCATTTAAAGGGATATCCTATATAAACATGAGTTTGCCTGCATCAATCTCTTCCCTCTTAGGAAAGGCACCTCCTTCCTTCTTGCTAGATACCTTGGACATAAATCTTTCTACCAAAAATGAGTCGAGAGAAGAAAAGTTTAAATTTGAGCTTTTATTGTCTGCATAGATGCGTAAAAGAGCATCCTCATAAGAATTAACCATAATTTCGTCCAAGATGGTCTGGAGAAAGCAAGAAATCCTTTGCTTAGCATCCCCAATCACTTCAGCAGCTTTGTTTGAGGGGGCCCTTTTCTTATCAAGCTTATTTCTAAGGGAATCGCTCTCCTACTCAAGAAGGGAGTTTTGTTGTCAGAAGAAGAATAGCTTGAGTTAAGTATAGAAATCTCTTTTCTAGACCTTTCCAAAGTCAATTTCAGGGCTCGGGTTTCCTCGGATAAAACCCGATTATTTTCCTTCTCCTCGATAGCCATTTGTTTCACTTCAGCAACAACCATCTCCAACTTCTGTTGCTTTCTCCCTGCGTTCTCCTTGGTGTTGAAAAAACACTATTCTCTTTCCTCGAATATGAGATCTCTTCTTGAAATTTCAATAAATCAACAGAAGGCTTAAGAACCTCTTCTTGAGCTAAGGATCACCGTTTGAGGACCTGGGAGAAACAGGAAGTATAAGAATTATAAGTGAAACGATCAAAAAGATGGAAAGACAAAAAGAAGGATTTTATACCAAGAGCAGTTGCTCGAACAAAGCGCGGAGAGAGCTGGAGAAATCATATGGAAGATCAATATAGGAAACTGTGGAAGAGGGGATTATCTATTTGACTAACTCATCAATGCCCTCTTTAAGGAGGGTTAGGAAGATTCAGGGGAATAAAGTCCCCTAAAGAAGTGGAAAAACCCATCGCATGATGTAATGCATTTAAAACCTCAGGAGATGCAGTAAAGTGAGCATTCACAAGAGGCGACGTCCTTGGAGAAATGGTTGAGGGAAAATTGGAAATTACAGTACGGCAAAGAGTTTGACCCGTATAATCCTTTAACCTTTTTGATAGTGAATCCACCAAGTCCGTACCTATGAGCTTCTGCTTAAAATATTCTTTGGACTTGAACAAAGCGCCCCTAAGAGATGAATCCCCTACTCTCTAAGAACAACAATCAGTTTTATTAGAATCTAATTGGATAGCCTCTATATATTGGAAAAAGAAGCTTAGTACAATTGGAACCAAGATTGTACTAAAATGACGAATCTAAATGTGAAAAAGCATACCTTGATCATTAGAAAATAGAGGAGAGTTAGAGGAAAAAAGGAGCGTTTATCCCTAGAGACAAAGAAAGAACTCCTTTGCAAAAGTAAGTCAAAGGAGATTGCCCAATAATAGATTGTCCAGAGGGCAAAAGAGAGTGTCTTCAAAGAATAGTGGAGGTCAGCAATGAGGATCTATTACCAATCTTTCAAAAGAAGCACAAAGAAGATCCACCACCCCTTTATCCGAAAAACGGGGAAGTTTGGGATCCGCATGTGCAATAAAATACAGTATAAAAGCAGACATCTATGTTTATAAACAAGGTTTAAAGAAGGCAAAAAGAAATAGGCTCAAATTCTGTACATAGAGTATTAAAGCCGCAAGAAATGTCGGGAGGGTACCGTATAAAGAAATATTGAGTTTTCCAGTCTTTGAATCTCATATATACTCTCTCATACTCATTCTAGGGTGCTACTGACCCCATCTCTACTGAGTAAACCCCCAAAAAAACCTAGGTGTTCACTCGACCTAAGCTTTGATGCCAACTGTAATGGCCCACAAATCCATACTGTATGAGTTGACTAAATACCACACACGTCTAACTCAAATAACACAGAGTTACAAGTCGTTATGGGTTAAAGAAGAAAAGATAAAAGAAGAACAAATATAACAACACAGATCTCATAGCGGAGCGAATAAAATATATTATATACATAATGTTTGAAATAAAAATTTCGTATCGGATATACAGCAGAAAAAACTTAAATAACTAATGGTGAAGCCTCCTACTTCAAACTCCTCCAAGTGTATTTGTAAAAGCATGAAACACTTGATAGCCCACACAAGTTTGTGCATCTAAGAGTTTACGGTAAAACAAACAAAATAAACTCTGGGTCATTCATGGGACTGGTGTGAGTAAACTCCAGCAGTATAGTTTATCTTTAAACAAAAACCTTTTGAAAGAAAAGGGTAATAGTAAGACCAGCCCAGAAATAAACATGGACTGTTTTTACCTTACTATAACCCAAACTATTTTTGATATGAAAATCCAGTGATACTATAATTGTGTCTATATCAAATAAATAACCAAATAGCAGAACGCTTGCATCTCACGCTCCACAACATAGTATTAAATCAAAAACCACAGGGCACTTATTGGAGATTGGATTCCAATTATGATAAGATATAGGACCACCTTCCAATCAGTATACTCTAGAGGGGATACGCTGGAGTTCAATAAGAACATCTTCAACCCGACCACAAATGATCGGTCACTCATTCAGCTTGACTGGATCGAATGTATTATCACCCACGGTTGTTGTCCGTCCAACCTTAATCTGTAAGATATAGAATCGAATGAAGAACAAACAAATTTTCTCTAGATCAGTAATAATACACCCTGCTTGGGCATAACCCAACTAGCCATGTTGCCTGCCCGATTTTTGTCATTTACCGGTTGATGAGGCTTAAGGCTACGTTTCCTTCTTAGAACATTTGGCGACCATTCACTTTGAATGCCACATCGTCAAACAAGTCAAATCACTTGTTGATCTTCTTAAAAGTATTACAGATATAATAAGATGAGAGAAACGAATTCCCCCGCCACCAACGTAATACCTTGAAAAGATCGTCTTATGTGATCTGCTAGGCATACTCAGTCATACATTCGTCCATACAAATTATCCTGGGACTGGATAGATCGAAGGCACAATCTTGTAAACAGAACAACCGTTGCATTTCATTCCGTCTTCAATTATCTTTAGCCTAATCCAATTCACAATGCCTATGCCTATATGGGGTGGTTTTCGGATATTAAATTTAACCGGTCTCTCCATATTGATAACGATGGTCAAAAACTTCGATAGTCAGTTATCTGACTATCGAAGAAAAACAAACATCCATCCAAATTTCTAACATTAAATAATTACTGTCCCTTTCTAATATTTCACGTTCATTTCCTTATCGAATTCTCTATATTGATTTCTAGTTACCAATTTTCTTAAAAATATTCCAACTCCTTAAATTTCTGGAAAATTTCGCCAACGTCTCCTTTGTGCGGCTCAATTGGCACAACTACAAAATGCCTCTCTAGGCCCTTTCCATTCAAAAAAGAAAATAAAAAATCCAAGCAGCTTTCCCAATAGGCTCATAAAATCTCATTTAGAAATTTAAACATGTACCTTTTTGTCGGGCACTCAATATATAATCTTCATACTCTCCATTCCATACCTGTCTCACATATATCCAATCAATCACAATTTATTTCCAATCAAATCAACGCTTTTTGCTTTCCATTTGCTAATTAATTTTCTAATTAGCTTCTTTTCTTAATCTTCTTTTAATTTTAACATATCACGTTCAAATATACTTGTATTCCTTAAACACAATTCAAACTCAATCTCCTTGCTCGCTTCCAAATTCTAATCCAAGTTTCATACTTGAATTCCCAATTTTAATTAAAAAATTCAATTCAAAGTTAAGTTCAATTCAAATATCTATTTACTAGTTTCTTTTGAAATTAGTTAACTTCATTCCATAGTTAAAAATCAGATTTTTGTTCCTAAAATCAATCCATTTACTCAACTTGAGTTCATATTTATTTTATAACCCGAATATGTATTTTCTAATGGAAATTCGGACTTTTATTCACTAAAAATCCTTTTATCTTATTTAATAAACTGTTGTGGTTTAAAAACGATTTTAGCATTGTTTTTTTGAAAATTTGATTTTGATATAACTCAAAATGTATAAGACGAAATCCGGATTTTCCTCTTCCAATAGAAAACTACCATTCAATATGTCCAAACATTTATTGTTTCATCGAATTCCGACTTATATTGAGTTTTATATACTCAATTGAAGTTCGAATCATCAAATTATGAACTACCACGCTGCGTCGAGTTCGTTTTAATTAAATTAAATATAAATGTTTAAGCTTTGTTTATTAATAAATTTCAAATCCATTCTTCCAATAAATTAAACCAAATCTTCAAATCTAACTTAAACATCCCGATTATCCAAAATAGTTAATTATTTCATTTAAATTCATAACTCAGTTGTAAATTTATTTGCAAGTCAAACTTTCATATTAAATTCCAATTTCCTTAAAAATAAATCATTTTATAAAATTTGATGTAATCGAATTCCAATTAATTCAACATTCCCTACCATTACAAACTGATATCATCCCTTGATAACAGAGAAGTCATTCAAATTGGGGTATTTATTTACCTCTCATACCTTGATCAACGGTGTTCTAAGATAAAAGCTTGTAATACCACAACTCAATTTAAATCTCACCTTCTATTCCGTTTCTTACATTTGAAAATATATTTCCAAACTGATCGATGAAAACTACTTCATCACAATTATAAACGTTGTTTATAAATTAACTTCTTTATTAAAACAAACTTCCATTTTAATAATCTGTTTGAAACTCAATCCTATTTTGGAATATTTTATTTATATAACATATATATATATATATAACCATGGAATCTATTTTCATATTTAAATTTTAAATTTCAGTTCTACTTAATATAGTCCTAACATCTTGTCTGGAAATAATTTATTTCTATAAATTCGACGTGATCAAATTCTAATCATAAATCCGTATGGATTTATTTCAATTGATTTTACATTCCAAATATCAGAATAAATTACATCATTTCCTTTTAAAATGATTACCAAATCCCTTTTTAAATTCATACTTGAATTTAAATTTATAAAATGTCCAATGATAATTTCTTCTTTTCCATTTTAAACACTGTTTACAAATTCCACTTCTTGTTTTAAACATTAAAACAAGTTTCTATTTCAAATCCCATTTGAAATTCAATTTCTACGTTTAAAAATAATATTTCCCTTTTAAAGTCATACTTGAATTTACACTTCTAAATTATCCGATGATAAAATTTCTATTTATTTATATACATCGTTTATAAATTCAGCTACTTGTTTTTATTACTAAAACAAGTTAATATTTTCTTAGCCTATTCAAAATTCAAATTCTATTTCAAAAAATAAAATTCCATTTTCAAATCTAAAATTCCCTTTTTATGATTTTTTAAATATAAATATCTAAGGCCAGTGACATTCAAACATCCAAATAAACAAACCTCAATTCAGTTCAACACATCACATATATATAAATATGCAAATAACAATAAATAAAATTTGAGGAATCCAATTGGATTCATCCAACCTGGTTCCTTACATCCACAAATGTTGGGAAACATAAATAATACATATCCTGCTTCTAGGCATGATATCGTGGTATGAAGGTCATCCATTCAATATATCTTGGGGCGATAGGGTCATCCACTGAAGGTACTACGGGAAATATCCAATATATATATATATAATAACCACAACCACTAAGCCTAAATGTAACTAATATAATAGCCACAATTCACCAACAATTATTCAGTGCATCCAATCAATCAACAAACAACATATAAAAATATTGTATTAAAGAAAAATTCGACTATAATAAATTAAATTCGAACCAAAGAGTGAGTTTACTCACCTTGATTTTAATTTGTCGAATATCCAGTTAATTTCCGTATCGGCTTAGCTACGAATCATCTCGATTCATCTTGAATGAATCCATTATATGCCTATTATTATTATTATTATTTATTTTTATAATTTGATTAAATGACTATTTATTTAAATAATTAAATAAGTTATTCCAAATATTTTTAAATTTTATAAAGATGCATACCATACTCCCTTGCAAACAACTCGATCAACTACGAAGCCATATCAACATCCACTGATCAACTTTGCTGAAATCAGCCCAAACAACAATAAGCCATTTTGACAATTCATCAAACACCTTGCTGTCATCCACTAGAACTACACCTACCACAACTTGCATTCTCCTCCTCATCGTGATCACCAACTGCTTTCAAATAACATCTGAATCCCCAAAATTCCACTTTCACTACCATATATTCCACTGTCCAGACAGACTTCCTCCACTTCAAGTTTACTATAAATCCAACCCATCAAACTACTGCCATCACGGAACTCCTCTACGTCAACCAATTCAAACTCTACACCATTGAACTCCACGTTTCCCAAAAAATACAAACCCGTACTCCTAATTTTCCAATCTGCCAACCCTAATTCTTCCTAGCCGTCACCAGTTCGTTTACACTACTCCAGTTACATCGGCATCACGCTTCGACTTTCTTCCTTGAATCTCCACTGAAATCTTCGCATAACCTGAGATCGAAATAACCATTCGAACCTACTGTCTAACCCCTCTTCCCTTCCGGAACGTGTGCGTGTCGAGCTTGGTGTCGAGCTTCAAATAGCTCGTGGTTCGATTTCGATATCCGATTTGGGTGTGTATATATATACTTTTAAATGGTGGAATCGATTTTCGATTATGACTGGGAAAGAGAATAAACAAAAGTAAATTGAAATGATTTTGGAATGGAAAGATATGAAGCAACAACCTTGTTTATATAGATGCGAACAATAAACAATATGTACATCGCCATTGAATCCCTGCTTTTCTTTGCAGGGAAGGAAAGAGGCAATTTTGTTGGCTGGAGGAAAAAATAGGCATCGCGTTTTAAGATATAAATCAGCTATAGGGTGGCTGATTTAAAGTGTATTTATTTCGATTTGATTTTGATCCTATCCGTTTAATTTTATAATAACATATTTCGAGGTTCCGAGCTCCAATCAGAATGCAACAACCGACGTTCGTAAGGTTGTACCACTATTCCAAACACATTGAAATAGTTTCCGAAATCTAACTCGATCATATGGAAAAGATATCAATTTTAATCGACGATTTAAATTAAATTCGATTTAGTTATTTATAAGTGTTTTCTAACCATACAATCAAACTATAATCCAAACTTACCAAATTTAAAGTCTGATAATGTTAGCCTGCTCTGTGACCAGGCTACCCAAAGCCAAAGACTTGAGTATGAAATCACACTGATTGGCAGTCGGTTTGATGAAGTGATAGAGTATGGAAAAGCTTGGATTTTGGTATTAACAAAGCCCTAGATTGGGTCACCCCTTTCGGATCAAGGTAACCAGGTCCCCTCTTTCGGGTCGGCCCTTTTGGATCGAGCCACCCGGGTCGCCCCCCTACCCGATCTGCTTGGAACTGCAGCTGTTAAACATCAATGTGTTCCTATTTTAATGCCTACAATCGCGAATCGGAGCCCAGTCATTAAGACACGGTCTAAAGCCACATCCTCCACGTTCTCCACTACTTTCGAGATCTAAGGATTGATGCGACGTCATCGTGCGACCCGCACCCTTCCATGCCTATAAATACACCAGAACGTGACATATAATAGTACTTTTGGTTCTTGGAACATCCATGGCTTCCATGGTCGAATTCCTCCATATATAATCACCTTCTTCTCCAGTGAAAATCAATGAATTCAAAGAGAAATATTCATTGGTTTCAAGTGATTGTGTGAATGTATTCATTGTAATTGTAATTTATGAATGAAATGAGATAGAATGAAGTTGTCTTGTTAATGCCGAACCACAATAAATCTCGTGTATTGATTGCTTTTTCTCTGCTTTTGGATTATTACTCTTGATTATTCTCTACGAAATCTATCTTATTGGGTGTTAGTACCATTTTTTGGTCTAACATTTTGGTGCTTTCACTAAGAAATGAAGATTCACAGCATATAAGGATTCTCCATTCTACTATTGGATTGCCAAGTCTGATGAGGAAATCTTGCGAATTCTACATTTTATATTGACTTTGCAAATGTGGAGATCACAGATGTGAAGCCACCTCCACACTATCTAGTAGCAGTTGTAGTTCGAAGAAGTCCCCAGATCGAATGTAAGTGAAAAACGACTAGGATCGAGTTGAACACAGCAGATGATCAGTGGCTCAGATTGACTTGATACAGATCGCACAACTCTGTTTCTGATCGCCCAGTCGGTTCGGGTCGAGTTCGACCCGATCCCACAAAGTCACACACTGGAAAGCTGAACCTTGGAATGACAACACTGGTTCGGGTCGAATGACTAGGGATCTAATCTGCCTGAATTGCATCGGTTCGAACATGCAACATCCGACCAGCAACTCCCACTGATATACTCGACCCGCGACCCGAACTTACTCCGATCTGATCCCATTCAAAGGAAAAATCCAACCTGACTCGAAGAAAAAATCCTACCCGGTTTTGAAAAAAAATACATTTTTCTGATCGTTTCAAAGAAGGCTCCGTCTTCCAAAATCGAATGAACCGAGCCTCGGACTCCAACCGGCACTGCGCCCGGACCTGTTGACGGCTCGCCTTCAGCTCAGCGCTCGGCTCATCATACATTTTGACCAACAATAGTCATCAAATCTTGTCAATGATGATTAGACGGATAGTCTGAGAATATCACGACAAAATGGCAACGGCTGGGATTCTTCCAGAACCAGGACCCCGATTTACCAATGTTATTCAATGTGGGAATATATTGAGTAGATTCAGCATGCTAGCTATGACAATAGATGGAAGAAAGATTGTTTACTGGTAACCTCCTCTCTCAGTGTTTTGATGGTGTATAGGCTTTACTAATGTAACTGATGTTGTTCCTGAACGAGTAGTGACCACCTGGCTTACATGACATAAACTTGTTCAACCGGCAGAATCTCGAATGATGTTCATATGGAGCAGTCCGGGCATTATTCCAAAGATAACTCGGATATTCTTAGAAATGATGGTTCTCAATGTTGGATACCAGACAACGATTAAAAATCCTAACACTACAAAGTTATAATTCACTTGTATGATGTGGTGAAAGACATATGCCCGCCGGTCTGCTCCCTGTGGGACTTAACTATTCTTTGCAATGCCTATTTGTTATCATTCGCATCGATGACAATTGATTTCCGCTGGATGATGATTAAATCAACATACTTTGGTGCCCAGTGTGTAACAACCCACTTGGAATGGGCCTAAATTTCGACCCAAAAAAGGCCCATCAAAACTTAGAGCCATCCCGAACGGGTTGTTGGTTTCTATAAGAATTACATTTGCATAGATAATAATAGCATATACTTCAAATGAAAATCTAGCACAGCGGAAAGAGAAAATATAATACCAAAAATATAATGTACCATTTATTTAAAATCACAGAAATACACAATTGCGGTTAATTGTTTCAATAGGTACATCAAAAAGTTCAATCTCATAAGATTCCAAAAGAAGTAAAGAAATAACTACTAATAATATCATAATAACTTCGTCTTCTTCATCGGCTTTAATCACGACTTCATCCATGGCTTTACCCCATCTACTAACCTGTTGAATGTTAAGCAGAGGGGGTCAGAACATAAAGTTCTGTGTGATTGAAATGTAGTGTTACTTAATGTTCATACCCTATATTTTTAGCAGGTTACATATGTTAAGATATATCTACATAACACACAGCAAACATCAAGTTTCTAACCAATGGGGTGAATATCCAAGTCAATCGCCCATTAGTGTTTTTATGGTAAAGACCCAACAAGGTGGCATTCTCAATCACTTATGGCTCTATTAAGGGTGGATTCTTACTATCTCTTATAACCCTGAAGCGGACCCGTAGCCCTTTCAGACCCCGTCCTACTACATCGACGTTCTTAAGTCTATTCTCTCATTTGTAATATGATAATTAGTATTGCGTACGTTACTAATTAACTGATATTATCCGTTAGGACACCTATGTCGCTTAAGACTTCCCTTAGACAATTGCTGAGCATGCAATGGCCACATATCCTTTCAATTTCCAACGTGTCCCTAGTTAAGCCCTTACAAGCTTCTAGAGGAAGTGGACATCCTTGTGAACTACCCTACTCCGTTACCATTTCATTCCTAACCACTTTTAAAGAAGGAGGACCCAAAAACTTACCTTAATACTAATAAGGGTGAGTCCCATGACCTTGGTTCCTCTCCAGGAATAAACCTTCAGAGGGATCCTAGTCCTAACCACTTAAGACCCAAATTAGATAAAAAGGTGAGTCAGCCACTAAAGAGCTTCTTAAGGCGTAGTAAACCTATCTTTTTTCACACATCAGACTCATATATACGTATATACACACTAGACCTCTCATATTAAACTGTATACCTCTAGATGATGGATGTGTCGGTCGGTTCTGGTCAGGCTTCTACTACAAGTTGGTTTAACCTCGTGTCTAGTGTACTAAGTTTATGAATGTCCCATGACACCTAGACATCTCACATTAGTTAGGCCTACTTGTGGTTGTTGGATTTATCGGTCGGTTCCGGACAGACTTCTACCACAAATGCCAACTAACCTCGTGTCTATGTGTCACTTATTTATATATATTTAAACCATTCTACATACACGCACACACAAACAAACATATATATATGTATATTTGCTAAGGGGGCATTTCAAATTTGAATTCTAACTTAATCGCATTTATTATGTTAATATAACGTTAATTACGTTTATATAAGTAAAATAATAATAATAGTAGCGCCTAATTAGCGTAAACATTCGTATAAACGGGGAAATGTTTTGATGAGGTGGTAAATTGTCAATTTATCCAAATTAAGGCATACAAGTTAGACTTTCCATATTTTACCACTACAACATAGGCATGATGGCATAATGAACGTATAGCAAATAGTAGTGAATGGAAAATGTACATACTTACATACATAACAATTACAACTTGTATCCTAGGCATGTAGAAATGATTTCAATATTGAATTAAAAATAGAGCGCTACATACGCCTACCTATGTATGTTTATAATTCATATTTCATCCAATTCACTTGGTTTGGTGTTATGCACCTAAAAGTGTTTACCTTTGACTTATTTCACTTATGAACGCGTTTAGACCTAACATAGGATCCATACGTAATTCAGACCATGAAACATTCCAATCCAAACCTTTTTAGGATATAATATAATGATAATAGAGGTGAATCACAAAAAATACAAATAATAGCACAACACTCGTATTGACTTTTAATCCAATACAAAAACCACAATTCCACAAAACCAATTCAACATGACAATTGCATACGTAATTACAAGATGGAAGATTTGGGAATTTTCATATTCATATTATCGAATATCCAAATTGTAATGTCCCAGATTTCTTACCAACTTTATAATCTAAATTTTTTATTATACTGTTAATTAAATTCAATTGTTATTTAATATTTGAATTAGAATATTTAAGATAATTTTGATTAATCATTGGTTTAAATTACTATGTGTATATTTTTATCTTGTGTTTCATATGCATAGGTAAATGTTGTTTTAAAATCTTTTAAACTTGTTTTATCTTATACAATTGCTTAAGTAAAATGACTTTTAATATTTGGGAAGATTTAAATTGATTCTTCTTATAAAATTTTAGAATACACATATTCTTATGACCCTTAGTGTACATGTATGCATATAATGTAATATACATATATATAAATCAAGGTAATAGCTTTTGTTTTGAACTTAAGTATATATTTTATTATGTATACGCATAAGTTGGTGTGACAATCTATGGATTAGAACATGTCATTTAAATGGGAGTAAATCAAATTAATAAGAATATATTGTTTGTGTTGCCATGTAGTACACAAATGCATCGAATGTTCAAATCAAATTAACATCTCTTGTTTACTTAACAACGAAGAATAACTACTAGTACATAGGAACCAATAGCCCGACACACTAGAATAAAAACATTTAAGTGAAAAGATATACTTTGTACATGAAAAGAAATTCATAATAGTGAAAGTATATGAGCATAAAATGGAACAGCCAAGACAAACAAAAAGGTTGATCTGCTCATGTATTTGTACCGAAAATTTTGATTCAGCCGTATCTCTTTCTTTTGTGTGAAGCCTTGTCAACATATCCCTTGTAAATTGTAAACAAAATCTCAACAACAACTCGCCTGAAAACCCTATCGGCTTGCATATGGATGAACACCAAAATTACAGATCAAATTACCTTACCATACCCTATTATGTGGTAGCACATAGGATCAGCTGTAGCATAACCTCTTTTCCATCAATCGTAGTTACAAAAGAAAACTTGTAGGTACATAGATGTACAACTATGTATAGCCACCCTTTAATCAGCTATTCACAGCTATATGCATGGCATCCTTCTCCATAGACAAGGCAACTTCAGGCCTCTTTTCAATCAATCATGACAACAACCTTGATATCCAATCCAATAAGGCATGACAAACTGTAAACTACCCTAGCAAAGCCTTTAAACCTTGCACTATTTCTACCTATAAATACACATCACATATCAGTATAAATCCATACCTTAATTAGAAGAAAACCTTAATACTTAGATTGGAAGAGGAAATGGCCAAGAGCAGCATACTTAAAACAGAGGGCATTGGGATAGACTGGAAAGAGCAGGGCACATTCATGTGAATAAACAACCCTTTTGTTCTCTGTTTCTAGGTATGGTTCAAGTTAACTTAAGACAATATATAGGCCACTACACATATGAATTTATATGAGCATAAGTGATAGTGAAGAGTAATAACTAGAAATTTTGATATGTGTTAAAAATATGTATACTGCTTGAAAACTATAGAACAGTGGATGGTTTTTGAAAATAAGCTCATCTTAGACTTGCAAATTTTGTAACATGACATGATCATATACTTACCTGTTTATGCATATATGCTTATATATAATTTGGCTTCATAATTTTAAACTATCACTAAACGCTGGAAGGAATTAGATAAAATTAAAAAAAAAACAAATGACATTATACTTTATTGGTAAACTATTTACATTTGACCTCATTTCAAAAAATAAACAACATGATGCAAGTTCATGCGTATTGATGCATGGAGGGAAGTGCCACATCAGATAGTGTACATGCATGGAGTTATAAAACATAGTCGTGGCATATCTAAGTTAGTGAAGCAACCATGTACCTTCCCAGGAATAGGTGGATGAAGTTGGGAACTGATTATTCAGTTTGGCAGAAACAAAGAGGATATGTGTAATATATAACCAAATAATGTAGAATAACCAAATATGGACATTAAAATTTGGTTTAGTTACAGGCAGATGAGTATCTAAAGCATCTAGAGATTGTAAGCATAAAATCGATGTTTCTAGAAAAGTTAGATTTTGGTATCAAGTTGTATTTGAATTGTGATTTGACATTGTCCATATTTCTTGACTTTCTTATCTGAAGACATTGGAGCTCACCTCTTAGGACCATGGTGTGTTCCAGTGTTGACTGCCATGTTTAATCCATCAGATCAAGAGATGCACGCTTTTGATCGAAGTTCACAAGAATAGAATCCTAGAAAGGTTTGATGCTTATGTTCTGGTTCATACCTGCATTCCACTTCACAGCAAACCATGGAACTCAAAACCTTATGATAATTCTTACATCTTTACTTAGGTTGACTAATGACAGTCAGGATGGTAGACTAGAGCGAGAACATCATGAGTGTGCGGGAATGACTCTACTGCCCCTTCCCCTTCAGAAAACATCCTACAACCGAATAATTTTATCCTTTGAGAATGAAGCAAGAATTGCATTTGTAGGTGAAAACATCAATCCATGAACTGGTCCTTCGTGACCACTGAATATAACCAATAGATGTCCAGTCTTCAGTGACTAAACATATATCTGTGTGATCACCGCCACATTGAAAGGCTATGCGGGACTAAAACTAAAATGTACTAACCATAGGGGCAGCTTGAAGTTATAAGTCAGAACGAGGCTTGATTGGGAAGGATTTCTTTTTTTTAAGGAAAAGAAAGGGGTTTGCATAAGGCTTTTGAGTTCAGTTTTGGGCCAAGAGAAAAAGAAATATAAAAATAAGATAAATGGAGGAAATATTTGGACTGAGGCAATTGGGCTTGGAGCTGAATATATATATATACATATATATAAAGGAGGAAAAAAGAAAAAGACTTATGGGAGGGAATATGGGATTTGCGGTGTAGAAATAGGAGAGAAAGAAAAGAGTGAGCAGGTGGCAGAAGAAATAAGGAAGGGGAGAAAAGTTTTAGGCATGGGAGTAATGTATTGGGCTGATAGGTTGGGTAATTAAACAAAATAAAGAAATAAGTGGGCCTGATATTTTTGGGCTGATGCTATTAAAAGGAAATAAAAAGCAAAGAAGTATAAAGAGTAAAAGAAAAATAGGAAAGAAAGGAAGGAAGGTAGAAAATAAATTGTAGGTAAGGAAATAGAAATTCTAAATAAAATAAAATAAAATAAAGGATTTTTGGGGATAAAATTATTTTTTCGATATCTATATATATAAATGAAATAAAAGGAAGTGATAATGATATAAATCTGGGAAACAGATAGTAAATGATCAGACGGGGATCATTATAAACAAAGTAGAGTTGTGTCAGAAGTAAACAAAGTTATTGTGTAAATAAATAGAATTAGTTTTATATTCATTTAGACTAATTAAAACAGATTCATTTAAATCTAAAAATCCAGTTAAATAATTTAAGTCAGAATAGTTGAACTGTAAATTGATGTTATGTCTGATCATTAAAAATATTGTGTGTAATAAACGCAACCGTTTGGAATAACATTTAAATGTTATCTTAAATTTAGTCGAAGTAGATTGATAAATATATTTTAAATCAAGAATGATTTAAAAGTAAATTTAATGGTGGTTAAGCGAAATAGGGAAAATTTTGTGAATAGGATCTAGATAAATAGAATTTAACTCTGTTCTACTAATTATTAATGAATTCGAGTTGATAGGATAAACAAGTCCAAAAGAAATAATATTCACAATCCAAACTAAATAACTTGAGAATCAAGTGGTTTGCAGATAAGAATGGTTGTGAAGGATATCGGTAAAAGAAATTTGACAAGACTTGTACCGATAAGATTATTCTGAAGCCCAGAAAAATAAATGGGATATAGAGATGGATCGCATTGAGATTTTGAATTGATAATCGATTAAGTTGAAATTAAGGAAAGTATCGTTTACTTTTCGGTTTAATATGTATTTATTTAAACTAATTATATACAGTGAATTAATTATTCATCTAAGTAAATAAAATGGTAGTTATACTTATTAGTCGTATATTGAAGCATGGATGATAACAATACTGTTATCATCAATAAAAATAAAAATGGTATTCTTAAACGGAATTAAATCTTAAATAGATTTGATCTGGATATGATTATTTCCCAAAATCAACCAATGATGAACGATGTTTGTTTGAATTGTCAAATTTTGGTAGACCAGATCTGTTGTGATAAATAATTTGTTATTGTGATTGATTGAAATTATGTGTCATGACCCAATCAACTTGTTAGTGTAAATTTAATCATTTACATGTCTCATATAGATAAATCTTGATAATAAATTAGGGATATCGAAGTACATATGAAATATATTGATCTGATTTCTTTACATATCACTTTACCTTAAAAGATATTAACGTTCATCGATTCAAAGAGACCAGGATTGGTTTTCTAAACGAAATCCAAATACCACTTTGTTTCGGCCTAGGGGTTGATTAATTTGAAGTCAAGTTGAAAACCATTGAAGATGGTGTTTATGCAAGGGATGTTCTGTCGATCCTAGGTAGAAATATCCTAAGATGGATTTACAGGATAGTGCCTTCGGTTTGTCCATATTCAGGACAACTTATATGGATGAATGTTTGATAGAGTACACCTAACAGATTGCGTAAATTGATCGCTTCAAAACTATGTTTAGTGGCGGAGAAATTCATTTCTCTTATCCTTTTACCCGTGGTTTTGGGGAAATCAATTTTTTGATTTGACGGGTTTGACGATGTGGCATTCAAAGTGAATGAAGATGTGCTATTCAAAATGGTAAGCTTTGACCTCAAGCCTCACAACTGGGAAAATGACAAAATTAGGGCAGGCAGCATGACTAAGTGGGTCACTCCCAATTATGTTATATTGTCACCATCTAGAGAATATTCATTTTGTTACTTCTTTCGCTTCTGTATCTCCTCGGAACAATCATGTTGGCACCAACTGTAGGTGATAATATATTCGGTACACTCAAAGAAAATGAGTGACCCATCATGTGTAGCTAGGTTGCAAGTTGTTCTTGTTGAGCCCAGTGTATTCCTCTCTAGAGATACACTATCGGAAGGTGGTTCCATACCTTGTCATAGTTGGAAATCCATTATCCCTAAGCGCCAAGCTGTTTTGTTGGTATTTATATATGTCAAGCGTGAGATGTAAGCATTCCGCTAGATTCTAATTTATTTGTGGAAAACCCTAAACATTATTATAATATCAGAAATGTTATGATTTCGAAATGTTTTGGGTTATCGTAAGGTAAAAACCATCCGTGTTTATGTGTTGATCGGTTTTAAGATTATCTATTCTTTCGAAAGAAACTTTCCAAGTTAAGCAAACTGTTTGAAATCGTTTACTCACACCAGTCCCATGAATGACCCAAAGTTTATTTTTCTGTGTTTTCCCTAAACTCTTGGGTACCCAAATTTGTATGGGCAATCAAGTAGTTCTGGATTTTTACAGATAATTTGGAAGGAGCAGGACGAGGAGCAGGAGGTTTCAACATTATATATATATAGTTCATTTTCGATGTGATGTATATATGATGTACTCTGATGTTTTATTTAATTTCAGATACATTTTTGTATTTTCCAAAGCTTATATCTATGTTATATTTTATTCCGATGCGATTGTGAGATTTGATGTTATTCAGTTCTTTCTTCTCCCTTATTTCTTCTGTTCTAATTTTCTATCTTTTCTATTTCTCATCCTCTAACTTCTTTCTATTAACGGTTCATATATTCGTGCAATTTGGGGTTAAACTTGTGTTGTATTTGGTCAACTCAAAAGGTATGAATTTGCGGGTCGTTACACTTGGTATTAGAGCTGAAGGTTGATAATAACCTTGGCTCTGTGGCGTAACTCGATAGAGATGGGGTTAGTAATACCCTAGATTGAGTTTGAGTGTAAATGTATGAGCCCGTATTTATGAATTGATATAAAAACCATTTTATATTATGTTAATTGGTTTATGATTTCCGGTCGAATAGTGGGGCCCCACGATTTGACACATTATTGTTCTAAAATCTGGGTAAATGGTATAATTTTGCCCAAAATTATATTTTGATATAAAGGGATAATTCTCTTAAATTATTATAAATGGTTGTGTTGATTAATGTTATAACCTAATAATCAGGTTAGAACATTGAGGTGATTATGTAAAACAAAATTAGATTTGTATAAGAATGAAATATATACAGATAAGACAAACTAGATATGGAATTTGAATTTCTAGGGAATATGAATGTGTTTTGAATGAATAAAAATTTGGAATTTCACTGAATAAATTCAGACTTAAAGGATTCTTGAATATGAACTCATGTTAATTAAACGATTGATTCTTGGAATTGTAATTGATTGGAACCTAACAAGAGATTGGTTGAGTTAAACGATTTTCTAAGTGTTGATCTGATGTTGATTCTAGTCTTCGGGTTGATACTTAGAGGATTATTTTCTTACCGAATTACGGTTAAGGACCAATAAATGTTGAAGAATAGTAATGGGTGGATAAGAATGGAAATGTTTTCCAGTTTTAATAATATATAACTCTGATGAATACGTTTGGATGCTTAAGGGTAAAAGTACATGAGGATAAAAGTTAAACACTGACCAAAGATACAGGTGGCATTTTAGTTGGATGTGATGAGCTTATATGGAAAATCAGTTGGTTTTGTAGATTCTTTGATGATTAGAGATGGCCTAAGGAGGCGGATTTTGGGGTTGTACGATAGAGCCGTACGAGAGAGACGATATTGAATTTCTCAAAAAATTAAGAATTTAATTCCTAAGAGAATTTTGATAACTAAGAATTGAATTATTGAGAACTAGGTAAACAAAAAAGAGGTTTATAACTCGATTTAAAAATCAATTTGAATTAATACAAATTTCATTAACAATTTGTCAAGAACGAGATAAGAAGCTGAAGATAGTGTATGAGGAGTCTATTCAGAATTTTGTTTGATAGCTGGTTGGTGATGTGTGTTGAATGCTTTAATTGTTGTGGAATGTTTGATAATTAACCAGTATTTTTTGGATGCCTTGTTTATGTGATTTCGAGGGAATGACCCATGTATGTGTGTTAATACAAGTCTATAATTTTAATTATAATTGAAATGTTTCCATTACTATTTAATTTTGGGGACAAAATTCTTTTAAGGGGGCTAGACTGTAATGTCTCGGATTTCTAACCAACTTTATAATCTAATTTTTTGATTATACTGTTAATTAAATTCATTTATTATTTAATATTTGAATTTGAATATTTTAGATAATTTTGATTAATCATTGGTTTAAATTACTATGTGTATATTTTTAACTTGTATTTCATATATGCACAGGTAAATGTTGTTTTAATATTTTTAAACTTGTTTTAACTTATATAATTGCTTAAGTAAAATGACTTTTAATATTTGAAAATATTTAAATTAATTCTTTTTATAAAATCTTAGAATACACATATTCTTATGACCCTTAGTGTATATGTATGTATAAAATGTAATATAAATATATATAAATTAAGGCAGTAGCTTTTGTTTTGAACTTAAGTAAATATTTTATTATGTATACATACAAGTTGGTGTGACAATCTATGGATTGGAACATGTCATTTAAATGGTAGTAAATCAAATTAACAAGGATAAAATGTTTGAGTTGCCATGTATTACACAACCACATTGAATGTTCAAATCAAATTAATATCTCTTGTTTACTTAACAGTGAAGAATAGCCATGAGTATATAGGAACCAATAACCCGGAGCACTAGAATCAAAACTTTTAAGTGAAAAGATATGCTTTGTCCATGAATTGAAATTCATAATAGTGAAAGTACATGAGCATTAAATAGAACAACCAAGACAAACAAGAAGATAGATCTGCACATGTATTTGCACCCAAAATTTTGATTCAGTCGTATCTCTTTCTTTTGTGTGAAGCCTGTCAGCGTATCCCTTGTAAATTGTAAACAAAATCCCTATAGCAGCTAGCCTAAAAACCCTGTTAGCTTGCACATGGATGAACACCAAAATTACGCATCAAATTACCTGGCCATACCCTGTATGTGGTAGCATATAGGATCAGTTGTAGCATAACCTGTTTTCCATCAATCATAGTAACAAAAGAAAAATTTTATGTACAAAGATATACGGCTATGTATAGTTACCCTTAAATCAGCAATTCACAGCTATATGCATAGCTATTCTTCTACATCGACAAGGCAACATCAGGCCTCTTTTCAATAAATCATGACAACACCCTTGATATCCAATCCATCAAGGCATGACAACATGTAGACTACCCTTGCAAAGCCTTTAAACCTTGCACCATTTCCACCTATAAATACAAATCAAATATCAGTATAAATCCATACCTTAATTAGAAGAAAACCTGAATACTTAGATTGGAAGAGAAAATGGCCGAGAGCGGCATACTAAAAACAGAGAGCATTGGGATAGACTGGAAAGAGCAGGGTACATTCATGTGAGTAAACAACCCTTTTGTTTTCTGTTTCTAAGTATGGTTCAAGTTAACTTAAGGCAATATATAGGCCCCTACACATATGAGTTTTTATAAGCATGAGTGATAGTGAAGATTAATAACTAGAAATTTTGATATGTGTTAAAAATATGTATACTGCTTGAAAACTATAAAATAGTGGATGATTCTTGAAAATAAGCTCATCTCATATTTGCAAATTTTGTAATATGACATGATCATATACTTATCAGTGTTTGCATATATGCTTATATATAATTTGGTTTCATAATTTTAAACTGTCACTAAGCACCAGAAGGAATTAAATAAAATCTAAAAAAACAAATGATAATATACTTTATGGGTAAACTATTTACATTTGACCCCATTTCAAATATAAACAACATGATGCAAGTTCATGTATATTGATGCATGGTGGGGAAAAGTGCCACATCGGAGAGTGTACACGCATGGAGTTATAAAAGCATAGTCGTGACATGTCTAAGTTATTGACGCAACCGTGTTTCTTTTTGGGAATAGGTGGATGAAGCTGGGAACCGATTATTCAGTTCGGCTGAAAAAAAACAGAGAGGATATATGTAAGTTATAACCAAATGGAGTAAAATAACCAAATATGCATGTTAAAATTTGGTTTAGTTACAGGAAGATGAGTACATAAAGTATCTAGAGAGAGTAAGCATAAAACCACTATTTCTAGAAAAGTTAGATTTTGGTATCAACTTGTATTTGAATTGTGATTTGACACTGTCCATATTTCCTGACTTTTTTATCTGAAGACACTGGAGCTCACCACTTAGGATCATGGTATGTTCTAGTGTTGATTGCCATGTTTGATGCATCAGATTAGGAGATACACGCTTTTGATCAAAGTTCACAAGAATAGAATCTTGGAAAGGTATGATGCTTACGTTCGGGTTCATACTTGCATGCGACTTCACAACAAACCATGGAACTCAAAACCATATGATAATGCTTACATCTTTACTTAGGTAAACTAAAGACAGTTAGGGCGGTAGACTAGAGTGAGAACATCATAAGTGTATAGGAATGACTCTACTGCCTCTTCCCCTTTAAAAAACATCTTACAACAAAACCGTTTTGTCCTATGAGAATGAAGCAAGAATTGCATTTGTAGGTGAAAACATCATTCCATGAACTGGTCCTTCATGACCACTGAGTATATCCAATAGTTGTCTAGTCTTCATTGACCAAACATATATCTGTGTGATCACCGCCACACTGAAAGGCTACAAGGGATCAGAACTAAAATGTACTAACCAAATGGGTAGCTCGAAGTTATAAGTCAGAACGAGGCTTGTTTGGGAAGGTTTTTTTTTTTCAGAAAAAGAAAGGGGTTGTCGTAAGGCTTTTGGGCTCATTTTTGGGTTAAGAGAAAAAGAAATATAAAGCAAGAAAATAAGATAAAGTGAGGAAATATTTGAGCCGAGGCAATTGGGCTTGAAACTGAAAAAATTGGAGGAAAGAAAAAAGACGTATGGGAGGGAAGATGGGATTTGCAGCGTAGAAATAAGAGAGAAAGAAGAGAGTGGGCAGGCAACAGAAGAAATAAGGAAGGGAAGAAAAGGTATTGGCGTGGGAGTAACGTATTGGGCTGATGGGCTGGGTAATTAAATAAAATAAAGAAATAAGTGGGCCTGATATTTGTGGGTTGATGCTATTAAAAGGAAATAGGAAGCAAAAAAGTATAAAGAGTAAACGAAAAATAGGAAAGAAAGGAAGGTAGAAAATAAATTGTAGGTAAGGAAATAGAAATTCTATAGGAATATTTTTTTTTGATATATATATATATAAAATAAAAGGAAGGAAGTGATAATGATGATAAATCTAGGAAACAAATAATAGATGATCAGATAAGGATCATTATAAATAGAGTAGAGTTATGTCAGAAGTAAACAAAGTTATTTTGTAAATAAATAGAATTAAATTTATATTTCTTTGGACTAATTAAAATGGATTCTCTTAAATCTAAAAATCCAGTTAAATAATTCAAGTCTAAATAGTTGAACTATAAAGTGATGTTATGCAAAATATTGTGTAATAAACGCAACCATTCGAAATAACATTTAAATGTTATCTTAAATTTAATCGAAGTAGGTTGATAAATATATTTTAAATCAAGAATGATTTAAAAGTGAATTTAATGGTGGTTAAACGAATAGGGAAATTTTGTGAATAGGAACTAGATAAACAGAATTTAACTCTATTCTAGTAATTATTAATGGACTCGAGTTGATAGGATAAACAAGTCCAAAAGAAATAATATTCACAATCCAAAGTAAATAACTTGAGAAGAAAGTGGTTTGCAGACAAGAATGGTTGTGAGGCATATCGGTAAAAGGAATTTGACAAGACTGGTACCGATAAGATTATTCTGAAGCCCAGAAAAATAAATGGAATATAGAGATGGATCGCATAGAGATTTTGAATTGATAATCGATTAAGTTGAAATTTAGGAAAGTATCGTTTAATTTCAGGTTTAATATATATATATATATATTTAATCTAATTAAATATAGTGAATTAATTATTCATCTAAGTAAATAAAATGGTAATTATACTTATTAGTAGTACATTGAAGCATGGATGAGAACTATGCTGTTATCATCAATAAAAATAAAATTGGGATTCTTCAACGAAGTTAAATCTTAAATAGATATGATTTGGAAATGATTATTTCCCAAAATCAACCAATGATGAACGATATTTGTTTGAATTGTCGAATTTTGGAAGACCAGATCTGTTGTGATAAATAATTTGTTAATGTGATTGATTGAAATGCTGTGTCATGACCCAGTCAACTTGTCAGAGTAAATTTAGTCATTTATATGTCTTATTTAGATAAATCTTGATAATCAATCAAGGATATAGAAATGCATATGAAATATATTGATTTGATTTCTTTAAGTATCACTTGTAAAAGATATTAACGTTCATCGATTCAAAGAGACCGGGATTGGTTTTCTAAATGAAATCCAAATACCACTTTGTTTCGACCAAGGTGTTGACTCATTTGAAATCAAGTGGAAGACCATTGAAGATAGTGTTTATGCAAGGGTTGTTCTGTCGATCCTAGGTAGAAATTGCCTAAGATAGATTTACAGGATAGTACCTTCGATTTGTCCAGATCCAGGACAACTTATATGGACGAATGTCTAATAGAGTATACCTAACGAATTGCATAAATTGATTGCATCAAAACTATGTTTGGTGGCGGAGAAATTAGTTTCTCTTAGCATTTTACCCGTGGTTTTGGGGAAACCAATTTGTGATTTGATGGGTTTGATGATGTGGCATTCAAAGTGAATGAAGATGTGTTGCTCAAAAAGGTAAGTTTTGACCTTAAGCCTCACAACCGGGGAAATTAAAAAAATCGGGCAGGCAGCATGGCTTAGCGGGTCGCTCCCAGTTAGGTTATATTGTCACCATCTAGATAATATTCATTTTGTTTCTTCTTTCGCTTCTGTATCTCCCAGGAACGATTATGTTGGCGCCAACCGTGCGTGGTAATATATTCGGTACACTCAGAGCTAATGAGTGACCCGTTATGTATGGCCGGGTTGCAAGATGTTCTTGATGAACCCAGTGTATTCCTCTCTAAAGATACACTATCGGAAGGTGGTTCCAAACCTTGTCATAGTTGGAAATCCATTATCCCTAAGCGCCAAGCGGTTTTGTTTGTATTTATATATGAGGAGCGTGAGATGCAAGCGTCCCGCTAGATTCTAATTTATTTGTGGAAAACCTAGACATTATTATAATATCAAAATGGTTATGATTTCGAAATGTTTTGGGTTATCGCAAGGTAAAAAGCATCCGTGTTTATGTGTGGATCGATCTTACGATATCTATTCTTTCAGAAGAAACTTTCCAATTTAAGCAAACTATTTGAAATTGTTTGCTCACAGCAGTCCCATGACTGACCCAGAGTTTATTTTTCTATGTTTTCCCTAAACTCTTGGGTGCCCAAATTTGTACAGACACTCAAGTAGTTCGTGATTTTACAGATAATCTGGAAGGAGCTGGAGTAGGAAGTTTTAACATTAGATATATAGTTTATTTCCGCTGTGATGTATGTATGATGTACTCTGATTTTGTATCTAAGTTCAGATACAGTTTTGTATTTTCCAAAGCTTATATCTATATTATATTTTATTCCACTATGATTGTGAGATTCGATGTTATTCAGTTCTTTCCTCTACCTTATTTCTTCTATTCTAATTTTCTATCTTTTCTATTTCTCAACCTCTAAGTTCTTTCTATTAATGGTTCATATTTTAATGCAATTTGGGTTATACTTGTGTTGTACTTGGTCGACTCAAAAGGTACGAATTTGCGGGTCATTACACAAATCTTCCTAGGCATATTAATTCATATGACAAACTATTAAAAACATGAATATGCCCTTAAGCAAAACTAGATTCCACACACAAATTAGGCGGAGATGTGGTAGAATTTCAAGATATGCAACAATTCTTAACGTTCAAGTGAGCTATGATTGTTCTCTTAACAATAACGTATAAGAAACATAAAATTAGTGTCTTATACATATATGTTTATGCTAAATTTCAAAATCCAAAACTTAGACAAATTGAAGTAGAGAGATTTAGAATAGAGTTAGAAAAGTAGAAGATACCTTCACCCTATTCTCTTTGTTTTTCAATGGAATTTAGCAGCATGGAGGAAGAGATGTAGAATATTAGGGTTTCTAGTGTGGGGTTTGAAGGGTTATTTATACTTGCTCATGTGAGCGTGAGCCGTCGAACTAATAAAATTAATCCGAGCCTTTAATATAGATATAACCTCTTAGAAAAACCTTACCCACATGGCAGAATTAGGCTTCCCAGCCGCCTAACGGTCGACCCCCTTAAGAGGGAGCGATCGACCCCTTCAGGCTAGAACGCCCAATTTTACTGCGTTGCTGAGATGTTTATTTTATTAATTACGTTCTTAGTTTACTTCATTCTTTTCCATATGTCCAATATACGTTGTCCCCTAAATCTTATCTCAAAACTCAAAATTTGAATTTCCCTCTCTTATTTTAATTTATAATTTGGACAATAAATATAATATTCACATAATTATATATATATATATATTCTACGTACGCTGTTCAAATTCATTATTTCATTACTTATTCAAACATTAACTATTTGTAGCATATTATATATGAAAACGATTCAGAATTTCGCCACGAACCTAGATAAAAGAGTTTCGTAGTCAAATTCCTAAAGCTGCAAAATCTCATTTTCCAGCTATATCATTTAATTGCTTTTTTTTTAAATTATTTATTTATTTATTTATTAATACTTATGAATTTTACAGGATGCTACATTCTTTCCCCCTTAAAATGGATTTTGTCCTAAAATATGTTTAAGGGGTGAATAATGCAACTCGCACGAATCATCCATGTTGTGCACCCATGTTATTTATAATTCATCCATAACATCCATGACTCGTAGTGATTATGACCTACAGACTCACTAAAGTGAGCTCTACTCTAGCATGTAGGTGTAGTAAGTGATGCAATTTGTATGGAGACAACCTAAATATGCATATATTTCTACATGAGTGCTCGGTGCAATTGTGTTGCATCCATTTCCTAACATACAATCTAGCAATCACGATGCATCCATAAACGATATTCGAAGGAAAATTTTACCCATGAAAAACTCTGGGTGAGTCTGTCTCGTCTTATCCTCGGTCTCCCATGTGCTTTTCGTATAGGCATTTCCACATTGTACTCAGACAAGGAGAATGGTATTGTTGCGGAGTCTCTTGATTTCATGCTCTACAATCCTTGCAGTTGCACGGGGAACCCTGGACTCCAACTCAAATTTGTCTATGTCCCCAATTTGATTAAGCTCGAGTCTGACAGTAGAATCATAAAGGCATTTCCTTAGATGAGGTACATGAAAAACATTATGGATTCCCGATAGATGCTCTGGGAGATCCACTCGATAGGCCAAAGATCCTATCTTCTCAATGACACTAAGGCCCTGTAAACCTGGGAGCCAACTTTCTAGTCTTTCCAAATCGAATAGTTTTCTTAAGAGGGGATACTTTCATGAACACCAAGTCTCCAACATTAAATTCTAGTTCCCTCCTATGCTCATCAACATACAATTTTTAGCGGTCTTTTTATTCTCTGCCTAATCAAAGATATCTTCTTCATGGATTCACAGATCGAAGTCTAGTCTGAGTATAAACTTGTCGGTATATTCCCACCAATAAGTTGGCGATTTGCATGGTCTCCTGTAAAGCGCTTCGAAAGGGGCCATACTAATCGTTGCTTAAAATTATTATACATGAACTCCACAAGAGGTACATGCTGCTTCCAAACTCCTCCAAATTCTATGATACAAGCTCTAAGTAAGTCTTCTAAGATTCTGTTTACTCTCTCTGTCTGTCTGTCCGTCGGTCTGCAAGCCCCAAAGCTACTTGTAGGCTTCCCCCAAATTCACTTGTGAATAAGGGACCACTCTTGATGGAATACCATGGAGTCTGACTGTCTCTTTAACATATAATTAGGCTAACGAGGCTGCAGTCCTTGTCTTCTTGACTAGTACAAAATGGGCTCCTTTGGTGAAACGATCTACCACAACCCAAATGTGGCCTCATTCCCTTTTTGGCTTCTAGGAAGTCCATCTATAAAGTCCATGGAAATATGATACCACTTCCACGTGGGAATCTCTAAAGGTAATAACAGACCTCTGGGTTTTCCTTGCTCCGCCTTGACTTTTTAGCACGTCAAGCATTTGGCCATGAACTCGGCTACATCTCTCTTCATTCCTTTCCAACGGAGATTCCTCTTCATATACTTGTACATCTTATCCCCACCGGGATGTATGGTCTATTTTAACCTATGGCATTCTTCTGAAATTTCTCTTCTCAACCCTTCATCGTTAGGGACATAAAGTCGTCCATCCCAAAATAAACTTCCATCGTTGCTAATCGAATACCTAACCGAATAGGGAAAGGTCTCTCTCTTTACCACTTTCTCCTTTATTCATCCTAGCTCCTCGTCAATGTCTTGTGCGCTTTGGATTCTTTCTCTTAGGGTAGGTCTAATTATCATAACCCCAAGAAAACTATTAGAAGTGGTTGGTGAGGGTTGCAGATTAAAGTTTTCGAGGAATTCTAACTGTTTCCACTTTGAGATCGCATTCAAAGTCGCAGGTTTCTTAAATAAAGCATCTTCCAAAACATTCCCCTTGCTCGAGGTATACTGGATTGTAAATTCAAATGAGGCAATATACTCCATCCACCATTGTTGTCTCAAGTTTAAGTCACATTAAGAAAATAAATACTTAAGGGATTTTGTAACACCCCGAGTTTTTCGGTTAACAGTAAATTGATAAATTAAAGTATACTTAATTCAAAACTTAAGAATTAAGGGAAACGGATTACGTCATTGCGTTCGTCTTGGAATTCTACTTAAGATAGAGTCCGAGTTTACGTAAATTGGACTCCGTGTGAAAAAGATATCCTTAAATTAAATATTGCAGCAAAACATGAAAAAAAAAAGAGGAATGAGAAAAGAATAAATATTTA
Organism: Allium sativum; assembly: GCA_030737875.1. Lineage (NCBI taxonomy): Eukaryota > Viridiplantae > Streptophyta > Magnoliopsida > Asparagales > Amaryllidaceae > Allium > Allium sativum. The sequence continues at coordinate 845,931,667 of CM060926.1, forward strand.
GCATTGTTCTAAGGGTTATAAGCAAAAGACTTAGTAGCTCATTTGGTTGGAACACGTGACTTGCATACAAGAGGTTCAGAGTTCGATCCCTACCAGCGCCATATTTTTGTTTTAGGGGAATGGCTCAAAAATGACCTAGTGTGAACGCAGTTCAAAAAGTGGTTTAGTGTGAAAATGGGTATTTGGGAAGATAGATAAAAAGAAAACGAAATTAAATATATATATATATATATACGCATATGTATATATATATATATATATGACGTGTACGCATCATATAGCGTACATTGCACATTTTTGGTTGTCAAGGATTTGTTTTTTTAAAGAGGAAGAATATGTATATGGTAAAGGGAAGAAGTGTCTATTAAATACGTATTTATGTTTGATGGATTGGCAATAAATAATAAATGTTGATAATGTACATTTAGAGAGTAATTATGACATAAGTAAATTAGGAATTATTTACAAATAGAATTTGTCCTAAATGAGAAATGTGTACATTATAGAATATATATATATATATGTTAAAACGTGAAATTACATGCATAGTAATTATGACATAATTTAAAATGGGGGTAAATTACATGCATGGTAATTATGACATAATTTAAAATAGGAGTAATTTACAGTCCTTTATTGTGAACATAATTGGCCTCTTTTGAAATTGATGGCCTTGATTAACCCTAGCATCATTAGACGGATCAAATTAAAATACAATTCTATATAAACAACTTAGGTCTCCTACTAAAGTTCATAAGAAAATAGGACTTGGAGCCGTCATGCTGCTGGGGGCAAGCCAAGAGTAGCCTCCGTTTGTAGAAAGCTAAGAGACGAACACAAAACTAATTCAAAGCTAATTCAAATCAGAGATTAAACCTAGAAACTCAAATCAAGAATTCCTTTTTGATTTGTAAGTACAGTTATATTCTAGATGTGAATGAAATCAAAATCATGATTTGAAATATAGAACCTTACCTGTTATGTTATATTAAATTTATGATGATTCATGTATGTTTTCTTATGACAACTCTATCATGCCTGTGGTTCTATTGTGATTATCATGCTAGTTAGGAATTGGTGAATAAACCAATTCATAAGCATATAAAGTTGGGGAATAGAAATAACATGTTGTAACAAGTTTGGTGAATTATCATGCCATGTTATTATGCAAGTTTTAGGTCACAAATCCTATCACAAAAATTGCAAGTTCATACATGTTTATGTATATATGTTAACTTGATTATGTTAAATTGCAAGTTTATACATGTTTATGCATATATGTTAACTTGATTATGTTCAATTGCAAGTTCATACATGTTTATATATGTTAACTTAATTATGTTGTAAATTCATGAACCTATGCAAGTTGTTAATTCATGAATCTATGCAAGTTATTATGTTGAGATTCATGAACCTATGCAAGTTGTTAATTCATGAACCTATGCAAGTTAGTGTGTGATGAATTCATGAACCCATGCAAGTTGTTAATTATGTTGTTAATTCATGAACCTATGCAAGTTGTTATGTTGAGGATCATGAACCTATGCAAATTGTTAATTATGTACATGTTTATGCTGATTATGTTAAAGTTGCAAGTTCACACCTATGTACATGTTTATGTTGATTATATAAAAAAAATTCAAGTTCATAGTTAATGTTGATTTTATGCCAATTTTGTGAACATTAAATTAGGCTAAGTTATTAGCCTAATACTTTATGTGAAATCATGCGAACGGTAAATTAGGCTAAGTTGTTAGCCTAATATTTAGACGGGGGTAAAAACTTAACATGTTAACAAAACAAGACTTGTTGGGGTTAAATAACCATTATAACATGTTGACTAGACAAGTGGGTAAGGTTAAGAAAAGGTTTAACCATTATAACATGTTGACCAGACAAGTGGGTAAGATTAAGAAAAGGTTTAACCATTATAACATGTTGACTAGACAAGTGGGTGAAGTTAAGAGAAGGTTTAACCGTTATAATATGTTAACTAGATTAGAAGGTAGGGTTAAGTAAGGTACACTTAGCCAATTTAACATGTTAACTAGACTAGAAGGTGGAGCTAAGTAAACTTAGAACACTTAGCCATCATAGTGTGACAAATGAACAAGGTTTAAACATGAAGGGACAATACTTAACCATTAGAACATGTGGATTAAACAGATGTTAGGGTTGAGTCAACCAAGAGAACACTTAACCTTTATAAAATGTTAGCCAAAAAGATGGGCAGGGTTAAGTTAAAAGGAACACTGAACCAATACAAGATGAAGGGGGGGGGGGTTAAGTAATAAGAAATACTTAACCAATATAACTTGATTTGTGGTAGGGTTAAGTCAACATGAAATACTGATAACACTTAACTAGTTTAACAGGACAAATGAATGGGTTAAGTTAACTTGAATTGACTGATGACACTTAACCAATCCAAATTGACGAGAAAAGAGAACTAAGTAGTAAACCTTAGTTAAAGGGGGCTAAGTAATAAACCTTGGTTAAAGGAAAACCACGATTCAGGAAACTAAGTGGTAAACCTTAGTTAGCAGAACTAAGTAGTAATCCTTAGTGGAAAACAAAAAGGAGCAAACGTCCATCGAATCTTAAGGGAGGCTCAAACGAGCTGGGTGATGAAGCTTCAAGGGGACGTGAGGGTACTCTTGGTATCCCTCTGTGTGGCTGCAGATGATCCGCTTGGGCTCACAGAGGTTAAGGTCTGCGTCAGAAGAACCAAGGGTATGCCTTGGTTGCAATATAAGGCAACCTAAAGTCTAGGATGGACCAGCGTGATTCGACGAGACCAGTAGCCCTGTGATAGTAACTCGTCGTCTACCTACCATCTTGAGTCAATTGAGATACATGAAGCGGAAAGGCGGAGAACTCCAACAGACCATATACTTGCTGTCTAGTTATGGGTGCGGATGGTCATAGGTAAGTGGGGGCATAGAGGGCCTGCGTATAGTTCTCATTTTTCAAGGTGTGCCTTTCATTAGTTGAGGGAGGGGTCAGGTGGGACCATAGCCACTGGAAAAACAGACCTTAGCATCTGCATCGGCAAATATCTGAAAGCTCCCGACCGAGTTCCGTGTTTCTTGATTTGCCCTGCCACGAGACTCGGGTCGCACATACAGAGGATAGGTGCATCTAGACAGCAATAACAATCCACGACACATACGTGAGGGAAGTCTAGGAACATATACCACTCTGGGTAGTGTGTCCTAGACTAGGGGCATCGTTCGACAGGTAGCATAATCCCTAGTTGGACCTAGGTCGCATAAACCATGAATCTGAGAAGCATTAGATAAGTCGCGTAAACCCTAGTTGAATCTAGGAAGCGCTCAATAGGAAAACCCTAGATTAGATCTAGGTAATAAATAATAGATGTACGCCTGAAGGCAACCACAATTACAGTGATTGGGATCACGTTGTCGTTTTATACAGATTAATAGTCGGGACACTAGTTAGGTGGTGCAAAGATATAGAAATCAGAACAACAGAGTAGTAGCGAAGCAGAGGAAGAGTAGAAGCGCATTCAATTATCCGCACATTTAGTTTACCTTGCCTTATAATATCTTATGCTTATCTTGCATAAGTTATCTTGTTTTCTGGTATTGTCCTATTCTCAGTTTATGAATGTCATGGTCTTTGTTCTTGTTCTCATGCTAGAATAACTGAGCTTACCGAGACATTATGTCTGACCCCATTTTCTTTCGTCTTCTTTTCTTCTGTTCCCTCCCCAGGTAGTCTGGAAGGGAATTGCTCAGCTTAGTTTGGACCATTATTCTTTCAGAGTTTGAAGACTCTTTGATGTGCTGCTTTGGACTCTCTTTTCCACCGCTATGGTTGGCTAATGCTACGTTGGGGAATATAAATGTTATTTTATGCTTCTTTATTTTGTTAGGCAGATGATACTCTGGTATTGGAAAGCAATTCTTGTACAAACTATTTTATCAATAAAGTAAAGTCTTACTTTCCGCTGTTTTAATTTTGTCTGTCTTGTAATTTATCTGCATCTTTTACCTTAAATGCTCTACAGAACTTAGTGCATTCCCTTTGTGAGTGACACTAACGGATGTGGGGTGTTACACGTGGTATCAGAGCTGAAGGTTACCGGATCAGATAAAAGATTTGAAAAATTGTTTTCAAAACGGCTTTAAATGAAGCATTTTCAGAAGAAAAGTTTTGTTTTAGAGGCATATTCTCCAAAGCCATACGCACTATCTTTTGATCCTCTGTTTGATTCCTTGTTTCCTTCTTTCCTGAGTCTCCGGGGCTCCTGGCTTTCTGGGAGGCAACCTCATCGCAGCGTGGTTTCGTAGGCTTGAAGAAACTACGACACCGGTCAAAGGGCGAAGAAGTGCCCGACCTCCATCTATTTTTTTAGGTATATCCTCTAGGACGTATCATCGATCCTTAGGTAGAAGCCAATGGATGTAAACATGTATTTGAAACATGTTGTGATTGATGGTTGCAAGTGGCTGCTTGTGGATGCATATATTAGGCACTAGATCAGCTCGGATACTTACATATTGCATTTACAAATATGTATTTGTTTATGAATGGAACTTGATGTGTTATCATATGGACGTTGCATTTGTATGAATGATTGTGCACTCATGTAGAAAATCTTGAGTAAGAAAAAATTTGCATACATAATGGATTCATAGCACATACATAATTCGCATTAAGGAGGTCAACTGAATCAGTAGACCGCCTGGTTTTGCATTAGATACGGACATATACACACACTATGCATATGATCATGAAGCATTAGAAGACTTTTAAGGACAATGGTTGCCTATGTTTGACGGTTGAGTAGATGGACGATTGGATGGTAGGATATGTGTTCTTCCAGACTTGAAGATTTCGGGGACGAAATCATTTAAGGAGGGGAGAATGTAACACCGCGAGTTTTTCGGGTAACAGTAAATTGATAAATTAAAGTATACTTAATTCAAAACATAAGAATTAAGGGAAACGTATTATGTCATTGCCTTCATCTCGGAGTTCTGCTTAAGATAGAGTCCAAGTTTACGTAAATTGGACTCCGTGTGAAAAAGATATCCTTAAATTAAATATTGCAGCAAAACATGAAAAAAAAAGAGGAATGAGAAAAGAATAAATATTTAGCATTGTTATAAGAGTTATAAGCAAAAACTTAGTAGCTCATTTGGTTGGAACACGTGACTTGCATACAAGAGGTTCAGAGTTCGATCCCCGCCAGCGCCATATTTTTGTTTTAGGGGAATGGCTCAAAAATGGCCTAGTGTGAACGCAGTTCAAAAAGTGGTTTAGTGTGAAAATGGGTATTTGGGAAGATAGATAAAAAGAAATTAAATATATATATATACACACATATATATACATATACATATATATATATATATATATGACGTGTACGCATCATATAACATACGTTGCACATTTTTGGTTGTCAAGGATTTGTTTTTTTAAAGAGGAAGAATATGTATACGGTAAAGGGAAGATGTATATATTAAATACGTATTTATGTTTGATGGATTGGCAATAAATAATAAATGTTGATAATGTACATTTAGAGAGTAATTATGGCATAAGTAAATTAGGAATTATTTACATATAGAATTTGTCCTAAATGAGAAATGTGTACATTATAGAATATATATATATATATATATATATATATATATATATATATATATGCTAAAACGTGAAATTACATGCATAGTAATTATGACATAATTTAAAATGGGGGTAAATTACATGCATGGTAATTATGACATAATTTAAAATAGGAGTAATTTACAGTCCTTTATTGTGAACATAATTGGTCTCTTTTGAAATTGATGGCCTTGATTAACCCTAGCATCATCGGACGACTCAAATTAAAATACAATTCTATATAAACAACCAAGGTCTCCTACTAAAGTTCATAAGAAAATAAGACTTGGAGCCGTCATGCTGCTGGAAACAAGCCAAGAGTAGCCTCCGTTTGTAGAAAGCTAAGACACGAACACAAAACCAATTCAAAGCTAATTCAAATTAGAGATTAAAGCTACAACTCAAATCAAGAATTCCTTTTTGATTTGTAAGTACAGTTATATTCTAGATGTGAATGAAATCAAAATCATGATTTGAAATATAGAACCTTACCTGTTATGTTATATTAAATTTATGATGATTCATGTATGTTTTCTTATGACAACTCTATCATGCCTGTGGTTCTATTGTGATTATCATGCTAGTTAGGAATTGGTGAATAAACCAATTCATAAGCATAGAAAGTTGGGGAATAGAAATAACATGTTGTAACAAGTTTGGTGAATTATCATGCCATGTCAGTATGCAAGTTTTAGGTTACTAATCCTATCACAAAAATTGCAAGTTCATACATGTTTATTTATATATGTTAACTTGATTATGTTAAACTGCAAGTTTATACATGTTTATGCATATATGTTAACTTGATTATGTTCAATTGCAAGTTCATACATGTTAACTTAATTATGTTGTAAATTCATGAACCTATGCAAGTTGTTAATTAAGTTGTTAATTCATGAACCTATGCAAGTTATTATGTTGAGATTCATGAACCTATGCAAGTTGTTAATTCATGAACCTATGCAAGTTAGTGTGTGATGAATTCATGAACCCATCAAGTTGTTAATTATGTTGTTAATTCTTGAACCTTTGCAAGTTGTTATGTTGAAGATCATGAACCTATGCAAATTGTTAATTATGTACATGTTTATGTTGATTATGTTAAAGTTGCAAGTTCACACCTATGTACATGTTTATGTTGATTATAAAAAGAAAAAAAATTCAAGTTCATAGTTAGTGTTGATTTTATGCCAATTTTGTGAACACTAAATTAGGCTAAGTTATTAGCCTAATACTTTATGTGAAATCATGCGAACGGTAAATTAGGCTAAGTTGTTAGCCTAATATTTAGACGGGGGTAAAAACTTAACATGTTAACAAAACAAGACTTGTAGGGGTTAAATAACCATTATAAGATGTTGAGTCGACAAGTGGGTAAGGTTAAGAAAAGGTTTAACCATTATAACATGTTGACTAGACAAGTGGGTAAGATTAAGAAAAGGTTTAACCATTATAACATGTTGACTAGACAAGTGGGTGAAGTTAAGAGAAGGTTTAACCGTTATAACATGTTAACTAGACTAGAAGGTAGGGTTAAGTAAAGTACACTTAGCCAATTTAACATGTTAACTAGACTAGAAGGTGGAGCTAAGTAAACTTAGAACACTTAGCCATCATAGTGTGACAAATGAACAAGGTTAAAACATGAAGGGACCATACTTAACCATTAGAACATGTGGATTAAACAGATGTTAGGGTTGAGTTAACTAAGAGAACACTTAACCGTTATAACATGTTAGCCAAACAGATGGGCAGGGTTAAGTTAAAAGGAACACTGAACCAATACAAGATGAAGGGGTGGGATTAAGTAATAAGAAATACTTAACCAATATAACTTGATTTGTGGTAGGGTTAAGTCAACATGAAATACTGATAACACTTAACCAGTTTAACATGACAAATGAATGGGTTAAGTTAACTTGAATTGACTGATGACACTTAAACAATCCAAATTGACGAGAAAAGAGAACTAAGTAGTAAACCTTAGTTAAAGGGGGCTAAGTAATAAACCTTGGTTAAAGGAAAACCATGATTCAGGAAACTAAGTGGTAAACCTTAGTTTGGAGAACTAAGTAGTAATCCTTAGTGGAACGCAAAAAGGAGCGAACGTCCATCTGATCTTAAGGGAGGCTCAAACGAGCTAGGTGATGAAGCATGCGGCTTCAAGGGGACGTGAGGGTACTCTTGGTATCCCTCTATGAGGCTGCAGATGATCCGCCTGGGCTCACAGAGGTTAAGGTCTACATCAGAAGAACCAAGGGTATGCCTTGGTTGCAATATAAGGCAACCTAAAGACTAGGATGGACCAGCGTGATTCGACGAGACCAGTAGCCCTGTGATAGTAACTCATCGTCTACTACCATCTTGAGTCAATCGAGATACGTGAAGCGGAAAGGCGGAGAACTCCAACAGACCATATACTTGCTATCTAGTTATGGGTGCGGATGGCCATAGGTTAGTGGGGCATAGAGGGCCTGCATATAGTTCTCATTTTTCAAGGTGTGCCTTTCATTAGTTGAGGGAGGGGTCAGGTGGGACCATAGCCACTGGAAAAACATACCTTAGCATCTGCATTGGCAGATATCTGAAAGCTCCCGACCGAGTTCCGTGTTTCTTGATTTTCCCTGCCACGAGACTCGGGTCGCACATATAGAGGACAGGTGCATCTAGACAACAATAACGATCCACGACACATACGTGAGGGAAGTCTAGGAACATATACCACTCTGGGTAGTGTGTCCTAGACTAGGGGGCATCGTTCGACAGGTAGCATAATCCCTAGTTGGACCTAGGTCGCATAAACCCTGAATCCGAGAAGCATTAGATAAGTTGCGTAAACCCTAGTTGAATCTAGGAAGCGCTCGGTAGGAAAACCCTAGATTAGATCTAGGTAATAAATAATAGATGTACGCCTGAAGGCAACCACAATTACAGGGATTGGGATCACGTTGTCGTTTTATACAGGTTACTAGTTGGGACACTAGTTAGGTGGTGCAAAGATATATAAATCAGAACAACAGAGTAGTAGCGAAGCATAGGAAGAGTGGAAGCGCATTTATTTATCCGCGCATTTAGTTTATCTTGCCTTATAATATCTTATGCTTATCCTGCATAAGTTATCTTGTTTTCTGGTATTGTCCTATTCTCAGTTTATGAATGTCATGGTCATTGTTCTTGTTCTATTTGCTAGAAAATAACTGAGCTTACTGAGACATTATGTCTGACCCCGTTTTCTTTCGTCTTCTTTTCTTCCGTTCCCCCCCTAGGTAGTTAGGAAGGGAATTGCTCAGCTTAGTTTGGACCATTATTCTTTCAGAGCTTGAAGACTCTTTGATGTACTGCTTTGGACTCTCTTTTCCACCGCTATGGCTGGCTAATGCTACATTGGGGAATATAAATGTTATTTTATGCTTCTTTATTTTGTAAGGCAGATGATACTCTGGTATTGGAAAGCAATTCTTGTACAAACTATTTTATCAATAAAGTAAAGTCTTATTTTCCGCTGTTTTAATTTTGTCTGTCTTGTAATTTATCTGCATCTTTTACCTTAAATGCTCCACATAACTTAGTACATTCCCTTTGTGAGTGACACTAACGGATGTGGCGTGTTACATATTTATGGTCAGTAAACAGTTCAAACTTCTCCCCTAAGAGATAATGTCTCCACAACTTAAGGGAGAACACTATTGCGGCTAACTCAAGGTCATGCACTAGATATCTTTTCTATGGATCCTTTAGTTGTCTACTAGCATAGGCAAATACTCTCCCTTCTTGCATAAGGACTACTCCTAAACCAGTCCTACATGCGTCAGCGTAAACGGTAAATAATTTTTAACTGTCAGGTATAATTAGGACTGGTGTGCTAGTTAATGCTTCTTTTAATTTTTAAAGGCTATATCACTTTTATTACTCCAAGTGAGCACAAAATTCTTCCTTGTTAATTGGGTTAGAGGAGCAACAATCTTTGTGAAGTCTTTAATGACTTTCCTATAATATCCGACCAATCCAAGGAAACTCTTATCTCTGTAGCATTTCGAGGTATCCTCTATTCCCTGATTACCTCGGCCTTCGAGGGGTCTATAGCCAAGCCTTTACTCAACACAATATGTCTAAAAAATCTCACTTCTTCCTTTTAGAAATGTCACTTCGATAATTTTTCTTTTAGTTGGTTCTACATTAATATCCCTAACACTGTTCTCAAGTGTTTCTCATGCTCTTTTGAAAATATAAGGATACCATCTACAAAGGCCATCACTATTTTATTTAGAATGGCCCTAAATACTCTACTTATGAGGTCTACAAAGAAGGCGGGTGCATTTGTTAATCCGAAGGGCATAACTTTCTGTTGGATCTGGTCTCCTGAGTGCATTTTTGTCCTTGCTGTCCTCCGTAGTCCTTAACTGGTGAAATCCAGTAGCAAGGTCTAGTTGGGAAAATACTCGAGCTCCTCCCAAGTGGTCAAAAATGATCATCGATTCTTGGTGAAGGGTACCTATTCTTCTTGGTCAATTTATTAAGTTCCATATAGTCCAAACAAAGTCTTTAAGATCCATCTGCTTTGGTGGCAAATACAACAGGTGCACCCCCATTCTGGGGTACTTCGACGAATAAAACCCTTTTGTAACAACTCTGAAATTTGTTTATCTAACTCCCTTCTTTCCTTGGGCTCCATATGCCTCAAGGGAAGTGCTATAGGCCTAGCGTCCTTCTCTAGGTCAATACGAAAGGAGATTTCTATGTGGGGGGTGGAAGTCCCGTGACTTCCTCGAAGACATCCAAAAACTCACAGACTATAGGGATCGAAGATGGTCCTTTAGAACTAGGATACAAGGAATATAATTAGGCTTTGTCCTTGTTTCTAACATTACAAGGAATATTTAGGCTTCGTCGTCCTTGGCTCCTAAGATGAACGAGTCTCTTATCACATTCTAGGACAACCCCATAAAACGGTAGCCAGTCCATACCTAAGACAAGGTCATACCCTATAAAATCCAATGCATATGCTTTGCAATGGAACTTGACATTGTCGGCCTCCAATACTAGGTCTTTACACAACAACTCAAGATATTTAGATCCTCCGATAGGGTTGACCACCTCTATCGAACTATCCGAGACAAATATGGAAAGGTTTAACAGATTTAGTAATCATTAGAGATAAAACAATGGCTTGCTCCGGAATCAAACAAGGTGTATGCTGAATTTCCTAAAATAGAGACTATACCTTCGAGTGTGGACTGACCTTGGTCTCTCGGGGGTCGGCTTTGAATTGGGGTTGCTTCAATTGCATAGTTTTGGCCACTCTTGGCAACTTTGGGCTTTGGGCAATCTTTGGAAAAGTGTCCTTCTTCATGGAAGTTATAACATTTTCCCTTGAACTCCTTTTTCGCTAACGAGGTTCTATAATCCTTGGCCTCATGGCCCTTGCGGTTGCACTTCGTACAAGTCTTTGGGCCCTTTTTGAATTTGTTCTTTTTCTTGTTCTTCCACCACTCCTTATTTTTACTGGAGATTTCTTCTTTCTCTCCTAGTTTATCTTTTTTGGAGCTTTCGGCCGCACAAAGGGTAGCTATCTCAACTAGAGTCTCGAAGATTACCCCAAACGTTGCTTGGGCTAATAAGGTCTCCTTCAAGGGAGAGTTCAATCCTTTGACAAACCTAAGGGATTTGTTCATTGGAGTGTCCACCGACCCTCTCCCATAATTACATAACTCAACGAATTTAGATACATATTCTTACATACTCAAGCTTCCTTGCTTGAGGTGTATGAATTTCTCTAGCTGAATAGTCATTTTGGCCTGGGGTAAAAACTTTACTTCAAACCGGGTCTTGAACTTGTCCCACGTAAAGATTCAGCGTCCGTTCTCCACTGATATTAAGTTCAACCACTCTTGGGCTTCATCGTTCAAATGCCATGTCACTTTCCTTCTTTTTACTTTGTCGTGCCGGCTGTAGCCTCTAAGATTCTTTCACAATCCATAACCCAAGATTGGGCACTAACAAAGCATTCCTTTCCAGAAAACAATTTCCCCTCAAGATTCATAAAGGTCTTACAAAAATGGGAAAAGTCGAAGAACACTTCAGTGGCAGAAGCTATAGGAGCCGCTGGGGAAGGATTCACGGCAGGGACCCCTTCCACAGTACGGAGGTACTGCTGGAGCCATTCGGGCTGCTCATTTTGATTTTCAGCCATTCCACTAACTTAAAAGAAAAGGAAGAATCCCTTAATGGATACCTCTGAAATAGTATTTAATGTTGAAAATGATAAATACGCCTGGTATAAATGCATATATTTATAGGGGTGCGTTTGTATGTATATAAATATATTATATATATATATATATATATATTGTAATAACCCGGAAATCCGAGCCAATTTAAAATTTTTATTTTAGCAATTTTAGTGAATTTTGAATATTTAAAATGAATTATTTTAAATAATAATGACGAGAAATTTATTTTGAATAGAATTAGAATGTATACATTTATTTGAATCGTCGTTAGAATATAAATATTTATTTTAAATTATAAAAGGAATTGAAAATGGCGCGGTAGTTCGAAAATTTGATTTCAAATGAATGTACAGGATTCAAAATAAACCGGATTTTAGCGAAACCAAAAATATTTGAATCTATTTGAGAATATCTTTCCAACGAATCCGAAAAATAAAAATTTCATAGCGGGGATAAAAAGATATGTCCAGTTGAAAATTCAGAATAGTCGCTATGGAAAACCTTAAAAATGGAAATTTTGCAAACGACCTTCATTTTCGACGAAACCACTTTTGTTGGATCCAGGATTTCAAATTATTGTAGATTTCAAAATTCATATTTTTTCGAATCAATATGTGAGCTTGGCGAAGTAAAACGTGTTTTGACTATTTCTGTCAATTTCGATCGACCAGAAAATGACCATTTTTCAAACGGTCTCAGAATTTGACAAAATTAGTTTTGTTAGGACTGTATCGTCAATACGAATCTAGAAAATATATTTCGGGAATTTCTAGAGTCCGTATGCGGTCCGGTAAATTGAAATGCGCGTTCAAATTCAATATATAGATTTATATTTTGATTTTAGCGAAAACTGGTTGAAACAGTCGAATCAGCTTACGGGACATATCCCATTGCGTTCAGAATGGGGGTATTTAGCTAGGGACGACAGGAGGTGGGTTCGATTTCGAGTTTGAAATAAAAAGTTGCTTTTTGGAATAAAATTAAATAAATATTTATATATATTTGGTAAACCCTTTATCCCTCTCTCCCTCCCCTCGTATTCATTACTGATCGAAATAAAAAAAACAAAAAAGGCCCTGCGCCTGTTCTCGTCGCCCCCCTTTTTCGTCCACTGCGCTGCCACCTGGAGGGTCCGCCGCCCTCCATCAAGTCGCTTAGACCTCGGCCACCCTTCTCTCTCCCTCCTCCGGCCCTCTTCTTCCCCAACTCGAAGCCCTAAATCCCCAAACACCTCAAACCCTAAAGCGCCGCCCTCCCTTTCCATTCTAGGGTCGCCGCCGCCTATTGAGGCACCCTCTTTGTCGCCGAGCGCAGACCCCACCTCCCCGCGCTGAAAGAAAAGTAAGTCTTCCTATTTATTTTTATTATTTATTTTCTTTTAGATCTGATTTTTTATTTGTAAACCATTGAAAAAATATATTTATATATAAATCAATACTTTTGTTTATATATAAAATTAGAAAAAGAGTTCAGTTTATTCATATGTAGCGGACTAAGAAATGATTTTTATATATATGTAGCGAATAAAAATATAATTTTTTATAGAATAAAAATTTGATTTTTATATCATAGAAAGAATAAAAATATGATTTTTATATTGATAGAGTAATAAAAATATAATTTTTATGTATGTAGAGAAGAAAAAAAATACAATTTTTATTATATTACTAGCAAGATAAAAATATAATTTTTATCATGGAAGTAGAGGTGTAAAGGAGAGATTTTTATATATGTAGTAGAGATATAAAGATACGATCTTTATATATAAAAATGTGATTTTTATATAGAGAATGGCGGGAGAAAAATATGATTTTTATTATATGAACACCGTTATAAAAATAGAATTTTTATCTATATAGTAGCGGTATTAAAATAGAATTTTTATCTATATAGTAGCGGTATAAAAATAGAATTTTTATCTATAGAGTAGCGGTATAAAAATAGAAATTTTATATATATAGTAGCGGTATAAAAATAGAATTTTAATCTATATAGGAGTAGTATAAAAATGTGATTTTTATCCATATAGCATAGTTATAAAAATGTGATTTTTATATACATAGCAACAATATAAAGATGCAGTTTTTATATATGTAGTGGATACGGACAACGAAAGTGACAAAAGGCAAACACGACGAAGATTCCTACATATGAAGAGTCATGATGTTTGGTTTAGCTTATGGGTGAGAACTTCTCACTTTTATTTTATTTTCTAGTTGAAATATATACTAGGATGCAGACGGTGCTTAGCAGCACCTGACACCCGTCATCCACAGACCATGGATGGCTTGTTTGTTTAATTGATGTGTTATGAAAAATGATTGTGTGTAGTGGATTGAGTAAATATTTTATAGTTAAAAATATAATTTTTAATGTGTATATAAAATAAATAATTATAAACAAATCGAACGATTTGTTTATATACACTGATTTGACTTTTATTGATTGGGACGATAAATTTTACACATCGCCCAACTGTACAAATAAAATCTGTGTTTGTTGATTTGAAATCCCACATGGGTATTTGGATGATATTTGACGTACATTAATCCTGATTGTTTAGTTGTATGTCAATCGATGGGTTGACAGATTGTGTAAGCATTAAATATTTATATTTAATGCTTATGCAGTTGTGTGGTACACTCTAGATGATGGTTGATTATTTATCATTGCTATTATATACATGTATTGTATGGAATCCATATAATTAACATTATATGGTAATTGATTGGGCCTCATTCTAATTTGGAAAATAAAGAATATTATAAAATGAAAATTCATGTGTTGAATAGAATAAATATTCATGTGTTGAATAAAATAAATATTCATGTATTGAATAGAAGAAAACAATCATGTGTTGAATAAAAGCTGTGTTGATTAGATTGACGCCATTTTGACGTGAACGATATTTATATCGATTTTATTCATTTTTATAATGAATATAGAAAAGAAAGTGATTTCAAAATATTACGTTTTGAAAATATTATCATTTACAGATTAATGATAAGGAATATTCAATTTTGATTAGAAATTAAATATGAAGTTGAATCCGTTTTGAAAACGAATTTAAAACGATTTATAAAATATGTTTTGAATTGAAATCGACGAAATATATATAATATATATATTATATATATTAAATGGCCTGAATAGAAAGCACCGTGCCGCGGCAGTACGTGAATTTTGACCATTGAATTCGAATTGACGTTACGGGAGATCCGACCGTCGGATTCTCCTAAAACCGGAACCATTGGGTTCGTATCGAAAAGAGATTTATAAAGAATATTAGAGATTTGAAATCTAATGGTTGGATTTGGAATTATGTCCAAATCAAATTTGGGAAAGGTCGTTCTAAGTGCAGTTCGATGGTCATTTATGGAAATCGACAGTATGGGCCTTGATAAAATTATTAAAAATAGTAATAATTTGTGTAAAATCATAAGAAATGATTTAGAAAGAATTGGGATGAAAAATTCCGTATTCGAAAAGATAAAAATAGATTTTTATCAAAAAGAACTAGTTTTGAACTAGAATTATAGTCCATTTGTTTTTGAAATAAATAAATTGGAATAGAAAGGGTTTTAAAAGTAACCAGAATTTCCAATAATTGAATTGGAATGTATTTGAATTGAAATTATCTTTGGAATATTTCGATGTTGGATTTCGTGATTATACAGATATTGTTATGGAAATTTGAAAGATATATTTATATCGTTATTTTCTATACGATATTTGTTGGTCATAGAATTTGATATTGAATATAAGCCGATATATTTTCTATTCAGAGCCTTGTATTTAATATCAAATAGGACTTGGGTTGTCGTGAATGGTATCTTTAATAATACCGTTCCAAACCCAATGGAGCTAAGAAAATCAGAAACTAACTGGAGATTAGTTAAGTTGAATGGTTTCTTGGGTATTGATCTGATGTTGGTTTTGGCCTTGGGGGTTATTACTTAGGGAATTGTTCACTTGCTAATTTACGGTTAAATGCTGATGGAATGGAATGTGATTTTGGGTTTATCGTGGACCGTGTTTTAAATGACATTGGTTCTTTAACCTAGTTAAAGACAGGATATGATTTCCCAAGTTAAACAATCATTAATATTGATTTTTGGGAAGATTAAAACCAAGTGGAGTTTTAATGAATCTTTAATTAGATTGAAATGATCGAGAATGGAGTATCACCAGTTTTGCTCCATGCGATGGTTGAATCTTTAATTAGGTTTGAACGTGAAATGTTAATTGAATTTACCGATAACACCGTGGTGTTAGATATGAAGTATTACCAGTTTTACTTCATGGGATGAATAGGTTGGGATTGGGAAATTAAAACAAATGATTACTTCGGTAAGGTTCGTTAATCCCCATTAGTTTGGATAAACCATAATTTGATTTGAATTGATATTCAAAGGAAGATTAAGGAATAAATTTAAGGAATTTATCTTTGATAAAATTAATGGGAACATTTCCCAAAGTATAAGAATATTTGAATAAAAGAATATTCTGAATTGGAATGAGACATATGTTGTGTTTGTGTAACACTTGTTTATTATATACGCGAGTTATTCAGAAAGACCAGGTTTATCCCATTCGGAATAAATGATTCGACGATGTGTCGAGGATGAAGACGGTGGTGGAAGACCGGAGGTATTCATGTCATTTGGATAATTACTAATGATCTTGATTGGGCTGTACACCCAAGAGGAGGGAATCATTTGGTGATCGTCCAGACGTACTTGGAGATCGATGGATATGCGAGGTACAAGGTGCCTTCGGTTTCATTCAGACCCAAAACGAACTTGTAAATGGACTGTGTGTCTGACATTGGATTTTATTCCGTGTGATTGATTTCTATTAAATATATATCTGTTTGGCAGCGGAGAATTTATTCTCTTGCTTAACGCCCTTCTCTGAGATGTACGAGCTCAGAGGTTATATATTGATGGATATCAACGCATGGAGTGAATTGCCTGTATGGCATGCCTAAGTGGCAAATGATCAAGGCTTTTGTTGAAAAGCAAAGTCTTGTGGTTGATGATCAAAGCACGCCCTGTGTGGTATAGCTTTGTGTTTGGCGTTAATTCGCGAGTCTCACACCCCGGTATGAACCAGAAACGGGAGAGGATCCAGGGAGAACATGTGTCTCCTTCTAGTTAGAGGTGGTGTCAGTGACCTACCAGCCCTGACATTTATATATTTTTCACCTGTGTGGTTGTTGGAATGTGAGGCACCTCGGATATGGAGTCATTTGGCTCATTTACGCCCCATAGGGCGGGAAGACGTATTGTTCAAGGTTTCATTTTAATCCGCTACGTGTGGACCGACCCTGTGGCTCCTAGGTGCAGTTGCAGTTGTAGCCTGAGACACGGACTAGAGCGTCTCGAATTCGGTGAGGACTATCTTTTGCCTCGGTTCATAGATGGAAATCCAACTTCCAATATGTGATTTTGCGGTTTTGATTGTAGAACATATATATGGCGACATAGTGGTATGGGGCACTTATGCCATCTATGATTGATACTTATGATTGAAATTGTTTTGACACTATACACTTATAGTAATAATAAAAGATGAAATTTAGCGTATCAAGCATTCTTTGGCTATTATAAGGTAAAAGCCTATCCTCTGGCTTGTGTTGCATTGTGTGATGGGACCTGGGTCTTATAATAGCTTTATTGTTCTTTATTTAGCATTGCGCTGTTGTTTTATGCACTGGTATTCTTGGGAGGGAACCCGTTCCGTGTTATACAGCGTGGTCCCTTGATTTACTGAACTTTAAAATACAAATTAATAACAGTTTTAGTTCTCACACCAGTCACATGACTGACCTGGAGTTTATTATTTTAACCTAAACTCTGGGTGCCCCTATTTTCCGCACGGGCAGCTAGTAGTTTTGGTTTTGCAGATTTATATTCACAGGATCCTGATTTACAGCTGAAGCGATATTCGGAAATCTCTGTATCCATGTATTACTTTCAGTTGTGCTTTGTATTGTTTTTCCGCTGCGATGTATTTAAATGTAATTTAAATATCTGATATTTTCTATGTAATATTTATTTATTCTCCGTATAATCTTGTATTATGATGAATTGTTGTAATAAGCAATGAAATGTTCTTCTGTTTGTGTTCTGATTTGTCATGTTCTCAAAACAATCAGCGGTTTCGAACGGTCTTGGTCGGTTTAGCGATCGATTCGGATCGAGAGAAATTCCTTAACGTTTCATTTGGTATCAGAGCTTTGGTTTACAAAGCTCGGAGAACAAGACACATTAGAACCGAACGAAAGAATTCATCAGAGATTGGATTAGTAGTATCCAACAAGAATGACTCGTTAGAGATAGGATCACTAGTATCCTAGAATGAGTGTGAAGAGTGATATTTTGAAAATAAAATTGAAAATGAATTTTTTTTGAAAATTTAATTCAATTATTCGTGTTTGAATATTTATTTGTATTGATTTGGACAATCCAATATATAAAGACTTTGCATATACGTCCGATCCACGTGTATTTGAAGTTTTAATATACTGGATAGATATAGGATCACACTCTAGTTGCCCGGGTCTGAATCTGATGATGACGCGCCATCATCAGTGTTTATATTCGAGTGTCGAAAGTGGGATTTCTATATATTTCCAATTGACTGGTGTGAGAACCAAAACTAGATAGGGCTTATTATTGTGATTTGGCATCAAAAATCTGATTTTTGGACTATGTATCAAAATTATGTGTTTGAAAAGATAATCAACTAATTGATTACTGGTTGTGTTGTTTGATTATTGTTTGATTAATTAAATGTTGAACCTTTAGCCAAATTGAAACAATATTGAATTGTATTGAAAATTAGTCGCATTTGCATGCATATACATGTACTTACATTGAATAGGTCATTACAAGGAGGCTAGAGAAGAGGAACAAAATTGTTTGCCCGACAAATAGGTACATGTTTATTGTATTTCTTGGGTTTTTGACGATTTTATGAGCCGATTGGCTAGCCGCTTGGCTGTTTCTTTTTCTTTTTGGATTGGTGAGGGCCATGGGAGGCTATTTGAAATATCCCGAAGCTCCCGGTGCAGGGGAGGTTATGGCGAAATTTTTCGAAAATTTAGGGTGTTAGACAAATTTTTGAAAAATTTGAAAAGTTCTTAGAAACTGAAAAGTTGAAGAACTTAAGCCGTAATTAAAATAGGGAAAGTTGGGTTGGTTTGTAAAACAACTTTCAGCTCTGTTCCTTTTCGGGGACGAAAAGTTTTAAGTGGGGGAGATTGTAATAACCCGGAAATCCGAGCCAATTTAAATTTTTTATTTTGGCAATTTTAGTGAATTTTGAATATTTAAAATGAATTATTTTAAATAATAACGACGAGAAATTTATTTTGAACAGAATTAGAACGTATATATTTATTTGAATCGTCGTTAGAATATAAATATTTATTTTAAATTATAAAAGGAATTGAAAATGGCGCGGTAGTTCGAAAATTCGATTTCAAATTTCAAATGAATGTACAGGATTCAAAATAAACCGGATTTCAGAAAACCAAAAATATTTGAATCTATTTGAGAATATCTTTCCAACGAATCCGAAAAATGAAAATTTCACAGCGGGGATAAAAAGTTATGTCAGTTGAAAATTCAGAATAGTCGCTATGGAAAATATAGCCCTTAAAAATGGAAATTTTGCAAACGAACTTAAACAAAACCACTTTTGTTGGTTCCGGGATGTCAAATTATTGCTAGATTCCAAAATTCATAATTTTTCGAATCAATATGTGAGCGTGGCGAAGCAAAACGTGTTTTGACCATTTCTGTCAATTTCGATCGACCAGAAAACGACCATTTTTCAAACGGTCTCGGAATTTGACGAAATTAGTTTTGTTAGGACCGTATCGTTAATACGAAGCTAGAAAATATTTTTTGGGAATTTTTAGAGTCCGTATGAGATCCCGGTAAATTGAAATGCGCGTTCAAATTCAATATATAGATTTATATTTTGATTTTAGCGGAAACTGGTCGAAATAGTCAAATCAGCTTACGGGACATATCCCATTGTGTTCGGAATGGGGGTAATTAGCTAGGGACGGTAGGTTGTTGGTTCGATTTCGAGTTTGAAATAAAAAGTTGCTTTTTGGAATAAAATTAAATAAAATAAATATTTATATATATTTGGTTAACCCTTTATCCTCTCTCCCTCCCCATCGTATTCATTATTGATCGAAATAAAAAAAGCCCCTGCGCTTGTTCTCTTCGCCCCCTTTTTTGTCCACCGTGCCGCCACCTGGAGTGTCCGCCGCCCTCCATCAAGCCGCCTAGACCTCGGCCACTCTTCTCTCACCCTCCTCCAGTCCTCTTCTTCCCCTACTCGAAGCCCTAAATCCCCAAAAACCTCAAACCCTAAAGCGCCGCCCTCCCCTTCCCTTCCAGGACCCCCGCCGCCTATTAAGGCACCGTCTCCGTCGCCGAGTGCAGACAACTCCCCCCCCTCGCTGAAAGAAAAGTAAGTCTTCCTATTTATTTTTATTATTTATTTTCTTTTAGATCTGGTTTTTTTAATTTGTAAACCATTGGAAAAAAAATATTTATATATAAATTAATACTTTTGTTTATATATAAAATTAAAAAATGAGTTCAGTTTATACATATGTAGCGGACTAAGAAATGATTTTTATATATATTCGAATAAAAATATGTTTTTTATATCATAGAAAGAATAAAAATATGATTTTTATATCATAGGAAGAATAAAAATATGATTTTTATATTGATATAGTAATAAAAATATAATTTTTATGTATGTAGAGACGAAAAAAATACAATTTTTATTATATTACTAGCAAGATAAAAATATAATTTTTATCATGGATGTAGAGGTGTAAAGGAGAGATTTTTATGTATGTAGTAGAGATATAAAGATACGATTTTATATATAAAAATGTGATTTTTATATAGAGAATGGCAAGACAAAATATAATTTTTATTATATGAACACCGTTAGAAAAATATAATTTTTATCTATATAGTAGCGGTATAAAAAAAGAATTTTTATCTATATAGTAGTAGTATAAAAATAGAATTTTTATCTATAGAGTAGAGGTATAAAAATAGAATTTTTATCTATATAGTAGCGGTATAAAAATAGAATTTTTATCTATATAGTAGCGGTATAAAAATAGAATTTTTATCCATATAGCATAGTTATAAAAATGTGATTTTTATATACATAGCGACAATATAAAGATGCGGTTTTTATATATGTAGTGGATACGGACAACAAAAGTGATAAAAGGCAAACACGACGAAGATTTCTATGTATGAAGAGTCGTGACGTTTGGTTTAGCTTATGGGTGAGAACTTCTCACTTTTTTTTATTTTCTAGTTGAAATATATACTAGGATGCAGACGCTGCTTAGCAGCACCCGACACCCGTCATCCACAGACCATGTATTGCTTGTTTGTTAAATTGATGTGTTGTGAAAAATGATTGTGTGTATTGGATTGAATAAATATTTTATAGCTAAAAATATATTTTTTAACGTGTATATAAATTAAATAATTATAAACAAATCGGACGATTTGTTTATATGCACTGATTTGACTGATATTGATTAGGACGATAAATTTTACACATCGCCCAGCTGCACAAATAAAATTTGTGTTTGTTGATTTGAAATCCCACACGGGTATTGGGATGATATTTGATGTACACTAATCTCGACTGTTTAGTTGTATGTCAATCTATGGGCTGACAGACTGTGTAAGCGTTAATTATTTATATTTAATGTTTATGCAGTTGTGTGGTGCACTCTGGATGATGGTTGATTATTTATCATTGCTATTATATACATGTGTTGTATGGAATCCATATAATTAACATTATATGGTAATTGATTGGGCCTCATTCTAATTTGGAAAATAAAGAATATTATAAAATGAAAATTCATGTGTTGAATAGAATAAATATTCATGTGTTGAATAGAAGAAAACATTCATGCGTTGAATAAAAGCCGTGTTGATTAGATTGACGCCATTTTGATGTGAACGATATTTATATGGATTTTATTCATTTTTATAATGAATATAGAGAAGGAAGTGATTTCAACATATAACGTTTTGAAAATATTATCATTTATAGATTAATGATATGGAATATTCAATTTTGATTATAAATTGAATATGAAGTTGAAATCGTTTTGAAAATGAATTTAAAACAATTTATAAAATACGTTTTGAATTGAAATTGAAGGAATATATATATATATATATATATATATATATATATATATATATATATATTAAATGGCCTGAATAGAACGCGCCGCGGTAGTTCGCGAATTTCGACCATTGACTTCGAATTGACATTACGGGAGATCCGACCGTCGGATTCTCCTAAAACTAAAACCATTGGGTTCGTATCGAAAAGAGCTTTCTAACGAATATTAGAGATTAGAAATCTAACGGTTGGATTTGGAATTATGTCCAAATCAAATTTGGAAAAGGTAGTTGTAAGTGCAGTTCGATGGCCGTTTACGGAAATCGACTGTACGGGCCTTGATAAAATTATTAAAAATAGTAATAATTTGTGTAAAAGCATAAGAAATGATTTAGAAAGAATTTGGATGAAAAATTCCATATTTGAAAAGATAAAAATAGATTTTTATCAAAACGAACTAGTTTTGAACTAGAATTATAATCCATTTATTTGTGAAATAAATAAATTGGATTAGAAAGGGTTTTAAAAGTAACCAGAATTTCCAATAATTGAATTGGAATGGATTTGAATCGAAATTATCTTTGGAATATTTCGATGTTGGATTTCGTGATTATATAGATATTGTTATGGCAATTTGAAAGATATATTTATATCATTATTTTCTATACGATATTTGTTGGTCGTAGAATTTGATATTGAATATAAGCCGATATATTTTTTATTCAGAGCCTTGTATTTAATATCAAATGGGTTGTCGTGAATGGTATCTTTAATAATACCGTTCCTAGACCCAACGGAGTTAAGAAAATTAGAAACTAACTGGAGATTAGTTAAGTTGAATGGTTTCTTGGGTATTGATCTGATGTTGGTTTCGGCCTTCGGGGTTATTACTCAGGGAATTGTTCACTTGCTAATTTACGGTTAAATGCTGATGGAATGGAATGTGATTTTGGGTTTATCGTGGACCGTATTTTAAATTACATTGGTTCTTTAACCCAGTTAAAGACAGGATATGATTTCCCAAGTTAAACAATCGTTAATATTGATTTTTGGGAAGATTAAAACCAAGGGAGTTTTAATGAATCTTTAATTAGATTGAAATGATCGAGAATGGAGTATCACCAGTTTTGCTCCACGCGATAGTTGAATCTTTAATTAGATTTGAACGTGAAATGGTAATTGAATTTACCGATAACACCGTGGTGTTAGATATGAAGTATTACCAGTTTTACTTCATGGGATGAATAGGTTGGGATTGGGAAATTAAAACAAATGATTACTTCGGTAAGGTTCGTTAATCCCCACTAGTTTGGATAAACCATAATTTGATTTGAATTGATATTCAAAGGAAGATTAAGGAATAAATTTAAGGAATTTATCTTTGATAAATTAATGGGAACATTTCCCAAAGTATAAGAATATTTGAATAAAAGAATATTCTGAATTGGAATGAGGCGTATATTGTGTTTGTGTAAAACTTGTTTATTATATATGCGAGTTATTCAGAAAGACCGGGTTTATCCCATTCTGAATAACTGATTCGACGATGTGTCGAGGATGAAGACGGTGGTGGAAGACCGGAGGTATTCATGTCGTTTGGATAATTACTGATGATTTTGATTGGGCTGTACACCTAAGAAGAGGGAATCAGTTGGTGATTGTCCAGACGTACTTGGAGATTGATGGATATGCGAGGTACAAGGTGCCTCCAATTTCGTTCAGACCTAGAACGAACTTGTAAATGGACTGTGTGTCTGACATTGGATTTTATTCAGAGTGATTGATTTCTATTAAATATATATCTGTTTGACAGCGGAGAATTTATTCTCTTGCTTAATGCCCTTCTCTGAGACGTACGAGCTCAGAGGTTATATATTTATGGATATCAATCGCATGGAGTGAATTGCCTATGTGGCATGCCTAAGTGGCAAATGATCAAGGCTTTTGTTGAAAAGCAAAGTCTTGTGATTGATGATCAAAGCACGGCCTTTGTGGCATAGCTTTGTGTATGACGTTAATTCGCGAGCCTCACACCCCGGTATGAACCAGAAACGAGAGAGGATCCAGGGAGAACATGCGTCTCCTTCTAGTTAGAGGTGGTGTCAGTGATCTACCAGCCCTGACATTTATATATTTTTCACCTGTGTGGTTGTTGGAATGCGAGGCGCCTCGGATATGGAGTCATTTGGCTCATTTACGCCCCATAGGGCGGGGAGACGTATTGTTCAGGGTTTCATTTTAATCCGCTACGTGTGGACCGACCTTGTGGCTTCTTGGTGTAGTTACGGCTGTAGCCTAAGACACGGACTAGAGCGTCTCGAATTCGGTGAGGACTTTATTTTGCCTCGGTTCATAGATGGAAATCCAACATCCAACACGTGATTTTGCAGTTTTGATTGTAGAACATATATATGGCGACATAGTGGTATGGGGCACTTATGTCGTCTATGATTGATACTTATGATTGAAATTGTTTTGACACTATACACTTATAGTAATAATAAAAGATGAAATTTAGCGTATCAAGCATTCTTTGGCTATTATAAGGTAAAACCCTATCCTCCGGCTTGTGTTGCATTATGTTATGGGACCTGAGTCTTATAATAGCTTCATTGTTCTTTATTTAGCATTGCGCTGTTGTTTTATGCACTGGTATTCTTGGGAGGAAACCCGTTCCGTGTTGTGCGGCGTGGTCCCTTGATTTACCGAACTTTGAAATAAAAATTAATAACAGTTTTAGTTCTCACACCAGTCACATGACTGACCTGGAGTTTATTGTTTTAATCTAAACTCTGGGTGCCCCTATTTTCCGCACGGGCAGCTAGTAGTTTTGATTTTGCAGATTTATATTCAAAGGATCCTGATTTACAGCTGAAGCGATATTCAGAAAGCTCTATATCCATGTATTACTTTCAGTTGTGCTTTATATTGTTTTTCCGCTGCGATGTATTTAAATGTAATTTAAATCTCTGATATTTTCTGTGTAATATTTATTTATACTCTGTATATTCTTGTATTATGATGAATTGTTGTAATAAGAAATGAAATGTTCTTCTGTTTGTGTTCTGATTTGTCGTGTTCTCAAAACAATCAGGGGTTTCGAACGGTCTTGGTCGGTTTAGCGATCGATTCGGATCGAGCGAAATTCCTTATCGTTTCATATATAGTTTGAAAAATATGTATCAAATCACAAATACACCTCTTATACATGTATTTCTTTTAAATCGGGTAACCTATGCTCTGATACCAAATGTAACAACCCGCCCGGAATGGGCCTAAATTTTGACCCAGAAAACGGCCATTGAAACTTAGAGCCATCCAGAACGGATCGTTGGTTCCTATAAGGATTACATTTGCATAGATAATAATAACATATAATTTGAATGGAAACCTCACACAGTAGAAAGAGAAAATATAATACCAAAAATAAGATGTATTTCTAAATCATAGAAATACACAATCGTAGTTACATTGGTTCAATAGGTACATCAAATAGTTCAATCTCATAAGATTCCAAAAGAAACAAAACGATAACTGCTAATAATATCATAATAACTCCGTCTTCTTCATCGTCTTCAATCACGACTTCATCCATGGCTTTACCCTATCTACTGACATATTGGATGCTAAGGAGAGAGGGTCAGAACATAAAGTTCTGTATGACCAAAATATAGTGTTACTTAATATCCATACCCTATATTTTTAGCAGGTTACATATGTTAAGGTATGTCTACGTAGCAGACAACAAACATCAAGTTTCTAATTAATGGGATGGATATCCAAGTCAATTGCCTATTAGTGTTTTTAGGGTAAAACGAGGTGACATTCTCGGTCACTTATGGTCCTACTAAGGGTGGATTCTTACTATTTCTTATAACACTAAGGCGGACCCCTAGCCCTTTCAGACCCCCGTCCTAGTATGTAAACGTTCTTAAGTCTATTCTCTCGTTTGTAATATGAGAAGTAGTATTTATAACGTTGCTACATAACTGATTTTACCCGGTAGGATACCTATGTCGCTTAAGACTTCCCTTAGACGGTCGGTGAGCATGCAATGGCCACATATTCTTTCAATTACCAACCTATCCCTAGTTAAGCCCTTACAAGCTTCGAGAGGAAGTGGACATCCCCGTGATCTACCCTCCTCTGTTACCGTTTTATGCCTAACCACTTTTAAAGAAGGAGGACCCAAAAAACCTACCTTAATACTAATAAGGGTGGGTCCCATAACTTTGGTTCCTCTCCAAGTAATAAACCTTCGGAGGGATCCTAGTCCTAACCACTTAAGACCCAAATTAAATAAAAAGGTGAGTCATCCACTTAAGACCTTCTTAAGGCGTAATAAACTATCGGTTTTCACACATCAGACTTATATATATAGTTATATATACATATATACACACACTACACCTCTCACATTAAACTGTATACCTGTAGATGTTGGATGTGCCGGTCAGTTCTGGGTAGGCTTCTACTAGGTTTAACCTCGTGTCTAGTGTACTAAGTTTATGAATGGCCCATGGCACCTGGATATCTCACATTAGTTGGGCCTACTTATATTTACTGGATTTGTCGGTCGGTTCCTGGCAGACTTTAGCACAAATGGCAACTAACCTCGTGTCTATGTGTCACTTATTTATATATATTCAAGCCATTCTATATATACGCACACAAAAGCAAACAAATATATATGCATATTTGCTAAGGGGGCCATTTCAAATTCTAATTCTAACTTAATCGCATTTATTGCGTTAATACAACATTTATTACGTTTATGTAAGAAAAATAACAATAATAGCGCCTACCTAGCATAAACATTCATATAAACGGGGAAACATTCTAACGAGGTGGCAAATTGTCAATTTATCCAAATTAAGGCATACAAGATATATTTTCCATATTTTTTCCGCTATAACATAGGCATGATGGCATGATGAACGTACAACAAATAACAATGAATGGAAAATATACATACATAACAACTACAACTTGTATCCTAGGCATGTAGAAATGATTTCAATATTGAATTAAAAACAGAGCGCTACATACACCTACCTATGTATGTTTATAATTCATTTTTCATCCAATTCACCTGGTTTGGTTTTATGCACCTAAAAATGTTTACCTTTGACATATTTCACTTATTAATGCATTTATACCCAACATAGGATCCATACCCAATTTTAAACCATGAAACATTCAAAACCAAACCTTTCCAGGATATAATATAATGATAATAGAGGTGAATCACATAAAGTATAAATAATATTACAACACTCATATTGACTTTTAATCCAATACAAAAGCCACAATTCCACAAAACCAATTCAACATGACAATTGCATACGTAATTACAAGATGGAAGGTTTGGGGAATTTTTCATATTCATAATATCGAATATCCAAATCTTCCTAGGCATATCAATTCATATGACAAACTATTACAAACATGAATATGCCCTGAAGCAAAACTAGATTTCACTCACAAATGAGGCGGACATGTGGTTGAATTTGAAGATCTGCAACGGTTCTTAACGTTCAAGCAAGCTCTGATTGTTCTCCTAACAGTATACATATAAGAAACATACAATTAGTGTCTTATACATATATGTTTATGCTAAATTCCAAAATCCTAAACTTAGCTAAATTGAAATAGGGAGATTTAGAATAGAGTTAGAGAAGTAGAAGAAACCTTCACCCTATTCTCTTCATTTTTCTATGGAATTTAGCAGCATGGAGGTAGAGATGTAGAAGATTAGGGTTTCTAGTGTGGGGTTTGAGGGGTTATTTATACTTGCTCATGTGAGCGTGAGCCATCGGGTTAATAAAATTTAATCCGAGCCTTACATATAAATATAACCTCTTAGAAAATCCTTATCCACATAGGCAAAATTGGGCTTCCCATCTACCTAGTGGTCGACCCCTTCGGGATGGAATGCTTAATTTTGTTGCGCTGTTGAGCTGTTTATTTTATTAATTATGTTCTTAATTTGCTTCATTCTTTTCCATATATCCAATATACACTGTCCTCTAGATTTTATCTCAAAATTCAAATTTTAATTTCCCTCTTTTATTTTAGTTTCCCTCTATTATTTTAATTTATAATTTAGACAATATATATAATATTCACACACACACACACACACACACACACATATATATATATATATATATATATATATTGTGCGTACATTGTCCTATTTCACTTTTTCATAATCTCTTCATACATTAACCGTTTTCAGCATATTATCTATGAAAACAATTCAGAATTTCGTCATGCACCCAGATAGAAGAGTTTTGTGGCCAAATTCTTAAAGCTGCAAAAACTCATTTTTCATCCATATCATTTAATAGCTTGTTTTTAAATTATTTATTTATTAATACTTATAAATTTTACGGAGTGTTACACAGTGTCAGGTACCAATTGAACCATCGCAGGCCATTATTGGACCTATTGATCCTTACCCAGATGATGGTAACTTGACTACTCATCAGCTACTAGGTGACCAGCCCCAGTAGAATTCAAAGCTTACATTGCTTCTTGGTGTCTATTGTGAATATTCCCGACCAAAGTTGGATGGGAACGGACCGTGATGACCAAGTTACTGGAAGAGCCCGCTAGTTTGTTGAATGGAAGATGCTACACAACGGAGATGGCGTGGAACCTAATAATGCTTCCTTACTACAAAGTGGTATTGGCATAACAAGTAAAGGAAGAATCGCAGAAGGAGTCACCCAATTACCTTTCCAAAGACATAGATCCCAGAGAGAACGAAGATTAGGGACGCAAAAGGGCAACACTTAGTGAAGCATGAATATTCTGATTGATAACGACGACTTGGCAAAGGTCTTGAAAATCGGATCTTATTTGGACTACCTCTGAACGAAGGAACTGACAGATTTTCTACGATTCTACCAGGATGCATTTGCATGGACCCATGCTAACATGTGCGGGATCTCACCATCGATTATGAATCATGCACTAAACATAAACCTGAAGTATCCTCCTACTAAGAAAAAGAGACGTATGCTGGGCCAGGAGAGGTCGACTGCCTTGAGAAATTAAGTAGAGAAGCTGAGAAATAATGGATTAATCAGAGATGGTACATATCCCGGTTGGGTACCGAACGATGCAATTGTTAAGGAGGTTAATGTGAAATGGCGTACACACATCGATTTTTCATATTTGAATAAGGCTTGCCCAAAATTGCTTTCTGTTACCCAGACACTACAACAAATTGACCATATTACAACGGTGGAAAACAGTTGTAAAAGACTTTTTACAATGGTGGAGCCACAGTCGTCTATTAAGAAGTTGTAATAGACTAAAATCTTTTACAACTTTTATACACTATTGCGACACCGCTGTGAAATGTATATTTTACAACTGTTTTCCACCATTGTATTAATACATATTACAACATTTTTGCGTTGTTGTAGTAATTCCTACTATACTTAATTATAACAATATGATTTTTGTTTCTTTATACATTATATTTCATATAAAAATAAATATTTATATTGAATAAAATGATACTACACTGAACTGAAATAATCAATTAAATATTTTATTTCAATATTTGAATTAGTACAACTTTCTGATCCACTATCATACAACTCACTTTTACATAATACAGTCATAACAATACATACATTCCTCACTACAAACTGATCACTCAATACACTCAGTTACACACACACTTTCATATAAATATACATACACATTGACGCACACCGAGTCTTTATGCCCTAACATCCAATCCAGTTACCTGTCACAGTATTTTACATACGTTAATATAGGACGGTTAATCTTCATAAATTCGCTTCTTAACATCGCAATTGTCAGGTAAGAAGAGGGAGAACATATCATTATACCCCAAAATTCCACTCAAAATCATTTGTAATCTAAAATAGATTTCAAATTAAAAACAACATTAAAAATGCATCACTAAATGCAGCATATTCTACCATAGACAAAATGCTTCAAATATCTCATTGGAAAGAAGAAATTAAAAACATTGAAAATGCATCACTAAATGCAGCCATAACCTACCACAATTGAAGGATAAAACTCTAACCAAACCCAAAACAAGGCACGACATAGCGAAGACCAATACTACACAAACACTCAAGTCGAAACCGCTCGTCTTAGACCACACATCAACCAACAAACAGAACAAAAACTCACCCATATTAAACAAATGCAATATGATTGAGTAGATTACTTTTGTCTATTATATACCATTTTCGTAAGAAATTCTTCTTAAAAAGTTGCATTAAAATAAACTTCATTACGATTAAAAAGTTCATACCCGAGCATCAATCTGGTTTTGGTAGAATGTTAAGACCCGTGCTTGGATGAAGTTAAATCGATGACTGAGATTCAAATAACAATCGAGCATCAAAAAGTCAGAATTATCATTTTAGAATCGTAATCTAAGCACACAAATCTTATTGATTTTTGATTGACGAGGAAAAGTAGTAAAATCCCCTCCGTGGCAAAAGATGAAATCAACATAGATAGTGTATACTAATCCTGGAAAAGTCGGCTGGTATTCAAGAAAGACTATTAATCGAATGAATAAATTGACTGCTAGCGTAACAAATGAAAAATAATGTTATTACCTGGAAAAATAATGAAAAGAGCAGGGAACTCACCAGTACGTGGATGAGAATCGATCCACAACCGATGAACAATCTGCCTTTCGGGAGCTACCTAGCAATTTGAGACGAAGCGAGAGAGGAGCTGGAGTCGCGAATAAAGTCCGAAGCTAGAGACGAAAGATTACACCATGAGTAGAGATCGAGTGAAGGTCAGATCTGGTCGCGCAAAGAGAAAGGAAGGCTGGATCTCAAGAAAGTGAAGGTATCGGGTAAAGGTTAGGGTTCGAAGCTGACTTCCTCGATAGTGAAAGCTGGATTGTGGTAAGAGGAGAGGAGAAGAGGGGAGTGAGGACCGGAAGTGGAGAAGGAATGTAGTGACCCGAAAATCCGGTCCAATTTGAGCTGACTAAATAACACAAGTCCAACCACAAATTGTACTGGAAATTCAAGAAACTAATAGAAAGAAGATAGAGGGTGAGGAAAGATAAGGTAGAACTATTAGAATAGAAGAATAAGAAGAACATCATCAACAACATCAGAGTAACACGAATCTCACAGCGGAACGAATAAAATATAACATAACTTTTGAAATACAAAGTTTTAACTGTTTATACATACCATTTTCAGAGTACAACATATAACATCACAGCAGAATAAATAATAGCTATCGACTGCTGAAGCCTCCTGCTCCAAGCTCTCCAAGTGCATCTGTAAATCCCGACTACTTGACTGCCCGTAAAAATTTAGGCACCCAAGAGTTTAGGGAAGACAAAACAAATAAACTCCGGGTCAGTCATGTGACTGGTGTGAGTAAACTCAAATCATTTAAACAGGTATATGATATCTCATAAGACCACGCCGTGAATACGGAACGGGTTTTTCCCTTATGAGAATCCAAACATCTTTGAAAAGCAATATCATTCTGATATTATGATAATGTCTAAATACAAATAGATATCAGTCTAGTAGAAACGCTTGCATCTCACGTTCTACATATATAGTATACAATCAAAACCGCAGGTGCGTATTGGATGATTGGGTTTCCAACTATGACAAGGTATGGAATCACCTTCCGATCAGTGTACTCTAGGAACGATACACTGGAGTTCAACAAGAACATCTTGCAACTCAGCCACACATGACCGACCACTCATTTCGCTTGAGTGTATCGAATGTACATCACCAACGGTTGGGATCAGCAACCGTTCCCGTATATATATATATGGGACAGCATTGATAGATTTAAGAAGCAAATGAATATTCTCTAGATAGGTGATTATACACCCTACTTCGGTGCGACCGACTTAGCCATGCTGCCTGCCCGATTTTTGTCATTTACCGGATGTGAGGCTAGAAACTACGCTTACTTTCCATTCATTGATAGCACGATCACTTTGAATGCCACATTATCAGATCCGTTAATCATTAGTTGGATCTGCACAAATAGATTCTGGATATTATGCGAAGGGAATAAATCCGTTGGCCACCATATATATTTGTACAGTCCAACTCTTTCGATCATTGGAACAATTCTGTCAGACATTCGTCCATATACGTTCGTTCTGGGACTGAACGAAACCGAAGGCACTATTCTGTAAACAGGACAGCCCTTGCACTTTACTCCGTCTTCAGTTTCTTCATCGTATTTGATCACAACGCTTATGTCGATACGGAGTGGTTCTTCGGATAATAATCCAACCGGTCTCTCCATATTAACAACGTAAAATGGTCAAAACTTCGATAGTCTGTGATTTAACTATCAAATGAAAATATGTCGGTGTACAAACAACGATCTTAATTCCAAATGGAATTATCGATCCAATCATCAATCATATATATATATATATATATTCATATTTCCTTATTTTCTAAAACTAGAAAATATACATTTTCAACATTGGAAAACATTTCCAATTCTCATTTACGCATCACTACCATTCCACAACTATTAGTCCCTAACTGTAAACTAGTAAGAGAACAATTCTCTAAGTATAAACCCCGAAGGCCGAAACCAACATCAGATCAACACTCAGAAAACTATTCAACTTACTAATCTCTAGTCAGTTTCTAATTTTTGTTTAACTTCACTTCTTAATTTCTATATTTGATTAACCCCTTTTTATAAACTACGTTTGATTAACTCCTTTTGATAAACTACGTTTTCCGTTACAACTATTTCCTTTTTTTTAACGTTTACTTACCGTTACAAATATTTCCTATTTACAACTTCTATTTACCGTTACAAATATTTCCTATTTACAACTTCTATTTACCGTTACAAATATTTCCTATTTACAACTGTTTATTTATCTTCTAAATAACTATTCCTTATTTCTATTTATTTTCTAAATAAATATCCCTTTTATAAAACTCTATTTGTTTTATTAACATTTTTTTCCTTTTATAAAACTCTATTCGTTTTATAACTACTTTCCTTTTATAAAATCGGTTGATTTTATAAAAATTCCTTTATTTCAATATACATTGAAATATTCCTTTTTACATCCCAGGGTTTCTTATGATATTTAAAATATCAAACAACGATGATCAATATCGTTCTAACATCCATAATCAATAACAGATTATAAATCACAACATATATCACAATATATGAAAACAGTAAAATAATTGTTGAGGAACCCAGTCGGATTCCTCCAACCTGTCTCCCTGCATCCACAGATGTTACACAGTATAATATACATCAATTTCATTTCAATATGAAATATTCTAATGGACAGAATCAATATTTGATTAACGATATAATATACGACTATATCTACGTTTTCAATCAAATCTATTTAACAGTCCAGTTTAACGATCAATATACAGCAGTCAACAAAATAAAGTACAATTTATATTAAAATATAAATTGAGGAGAGTTAGTGAGTTTTACTCACATTTGCGCGTTAACCGTTAAATAACGGTTTGCGTTATTTGATTTGCGACGGACAATTTATTTTGCCATAAATTGTAACGAGCTCGGATTCGCTTCCGGTCAGTCTCATTGTGTTGCTCCCGTCCATACGAACCTACCGGGTCTAGTTTCGTCAAATTCAAACAATTCGGCCCATCTCTATCCGTTCAAACCCATATCCGCCGTTCCTTCTTCTTCTCCAATATGATTTGCGTCCCCTGCTCCAGATAAGAACCACCATGACCGAACTTCTTTTTCTCCTCACGTTCATACATAAATGCGAACCTCAGCCTTTAGCCAACCTTTTACTTTTCTTCTTTTTCTCCCTTGTTCTCACGTGCTTACAACCTGCCCAACACCATACTAACCAACATGCAAAGCGGGTCCTTCTCCTCATGCAACTCCACTTCGGTAAGCTTTCTCCTTCACTGTTTGCAACGCCAACTCCACCGTAAAGCTCCTCCTCTTTTCCTCTCCGCTGTCAATGTCATCCCCTTGAACTCGAGTGTCTCCATCCAAAATCGACCACATTAAGATCCAAGAATATACAGAGGAGGTATCGATACCAAATATCATGGAACCTCATCAAACCACACCATCTGGCTCGTCTTTGCTCGAGGAACTCAACTCCGGCCACCTCGTAACCGAACTCCGACCCTAACGCCCCTCTAGGCTTCACTATTCCTCAACCCTAGCCGACGCTAGTTGTTTTCCCGCGAGCAAGATCAGTGTTCGAGCTCTATAAAACCCCACAGCAACGAAGAGCAACTCATGACATTAGTTTTCCTCAGATCCTTCAAAATTCCAACTGTAGATGCCATTTCGTATCTTGAATATGGAAAGGTTACTGAAAACATGTATCTGGACTTCCAGATTTTCTCACGTACCCAGCACCACTGGTGCGACATTTCCATACGGAAGATCCTCGAAAAACTTGCATCAAATCACGGTTTCCAGTTCATTGAAGCCTTTCACTTATTTAGTTCTTGCGCCATTTTTATTTTACCTTGCTGTTATAAATGGAAAATGCTTACAAAGGAAGAAAATAAAAATTTAGAAAAAGGACATTGCGTTTTGAGTTTCTCTGAAGCAGAAAGAAATGGGAAAGTGATCGATGGTGTATATTTATAAGCCGATGATACTTGTCCATTAAGTATATATAAGTGAGAGATACTGTGTGGATAAGAACATTGTCACGTTCACCACGTACAAACCAGGGGACAAGATTTCAACTCGTAGTGGTAGGTTTGCGGAACTAGCGTGAGCAGTCTATTATCATTGTGATGTAAAGAGGCAGACACTTGAGTTTTCATTGTTTGTAGAAATTTGGCAGTGAGGTTTCATGTCAGTTTGTAGCCTTTAGGTCTGCTGCGTTATGCACTAGAATGGTTGCGCATACTTCAGTGTTAAGTTTGCATAAATCTTCTATTTTAGTTTGCTTTATAGCTAAGGAATTCACCGTTAAGTTTTCAACGGTGGTAGGGTGTATGCACAAACAAGTTGCATTTAATGGACTGCTATTGAATGGATGGCTGCTATTCTTGGATTGGAGAATAGCAGGGCGACAGAAGCACCAGGGATGGTGACAATACTTAAATCTAATAGTTGATAGCTGAAGACGTGCATTGTTTTGTGACACTTTAGTCCTCTTCACGTTGGGTTTTGTTGTAGCCAAACAAAGGGAGGCGTTGATGTGATACCACGTTTAAATGAAAAGGTGCGTGGTCAAGAAGAAAGGGAAGCTTCCACGTTGAAATGAGAATGTGCGTGGCCTTCTGTTGATCATTTGAAATGAAGGAATTAGCTATAGTTTAGTGTAAGGGAATATTCTTAGAATATTCCTTTGTTAATTCGTTTTGCGTTTAAAACTAACACAAAAAATCTTTAAATTGAGATCTAATACTTGTTCCTAGCATAAGAAGATATTCCGGATCCAATGGGATAGGTTTCGTCGAATTCCGACACCGTTTGCGAAAATCCTTTAGAAAATATCGATGAAAAACACCGAGCATTAATTCCTTAAAATTACAGAAAAAATCCTAAAAATATGAGGCCTTGACGTTTCACTAGACCTCTTCCTAAGGTTTCGTATGAAACTTGTTTCGTTGAATTTCGAGTTCGTTTGACCAGTTAACCATTCAGTTTAGTTTGTTTTAAGTTAAAAACATAGTGTACCGTACTATGAAATATTTTGTTCATGTAGGGACTGTTATGGACAGAAACAAAAATACCATTGAAATGAGTGACGTGCTCTGGTCCCAAAAATGTAATAATACCGGTAGATGGACTCATATTGTGAAACCCCAAAATGTCGATACAGGGTGCCAAATACTCCAAATAAAAAGTTGCTTATTTAATTAATTAAAAATTACAGTAAAATTCTAAAAATTAAATTATCGCTATAACCCAAAAGAACCTTGTCTAAATTCAAACCCGATCTCTAGTTATATCGAATAAACCGTTACGGTCGATAAACGATTCTATAGCGACTATTTTAAAATTTGATTTGGACGTTTCTCAAAATCTACACGACGAAATCCTGATTTTTCTCTTCCACTAGAAAGGTATACTCCACCAGCTCCGTACGTTTCTTGTTTCATAGAAATCCGATTTAAAACGAATCATGTACACTCAGTTGAAGTTCGAATCGCCAAATTACGAACTGCAGCGCCATTTCAAGCTCGATTTTAATTATAATATAATTATACGTTCTAACATCGTCGATTAAATAATAT
Source organism: Allium sativum (assembly GCA_030737875.1). Classification (NCBI taxonomy): domain Eukaryota; kingdom Viridiplantae; phylum Streptophyta; class Magnoliopsida; order Asparagales; family Amaryllidaceae; genus Allium; species Allium sativum. Next base: position 845,967,995 of record CM060926.1, read on the forward strand.
TTTACTTGTTTAAATAATTAAATAAGTTAATTATTACACCGTCAAATATCCGGGTCATTACATTCTTCCCCACTTAAAATAATTTCGTCCTCGAAATTGCTAAACTAGAAGATGACCCTATCTACTGGGTACATATTTATCGGTTTACCCCTTAACTTCAGTTTCAACTGAACCAATTAATATCGACTAAAATATTAATTCATTCCGACTAGCTAAATTTTCAAAAATTCTGAAAATTTCCTAACATCTTAACTTTTCGGAAAATTTCGCCATAACCTCCTTTGTACAGCCCTATCGGTAAAACTCCAACTCGCCTCTCTAGGCCTTCTCCAACCCAAAAGAAAATCAAACAGCCAAGCGGCTTGCCAATTCGGCTCATCAAAATCTCAAACTCATATGAAATATAAACTTGTACCTTTTTGTCGGGCCTACCATTATATCATTTCCATCGATTAACACCCTGCATATACCAATGTCATACTAATCTAACTTCGATTAGTTTATATCCTCAACTCAAACCATTCGCTTATACTTAAGTCGAATTTCATTTAAACTCCAATATCCAATTTCAACTCTTGGTTTATCAACTTAATTTCATTCAGATTAGTTCAATCCAGTTTTAATTTCTATAATCCAATCCAGTTTTAATTTAACTTAGTTCAAGTTAAATTCAAATTTATTATTCACTTTCACTATTTTAACCAATTTAACTTCATAAGTTAAATTTAGATTTCAAATTTCAAATCCCTGTGTTTATTCAAATCACTTGAAATCATAATAACAATTCAAAATCCTTTGAATTCCTGAATAACTTGTTTTTGCAAAACAATGTCAAAACAAAATCTTTGGTAGTAATCCGTCACTTTAGAAACTTGAAAATGACACTGATGATGCGGCCGCACTCATCAGAATTATTTTCCAGCCATCAAAGTAAGTTCAATATTATATTTCTTTCGAAAATCATTTCTAAACACTTCCATTTTGAAAACATTTCAAAATCTCCCAGGAACTTAAAATTTCCTTATTTTAATTCCAATCTGATTTAAATTCAGATTTACTTCATCTTATTTCATATATTTACTTATATGAATTCTGATAAGTTATTTATAACTATTCACTTTTATAATCTTACTCGATTATAATAACAACCATCACAACCAATTTTACTATGTTAATTTCAAAGCATATCATGTTGGTTCATCGTATTCGAATGTTTAGAAACCCTTATCGATATTGTGGTGCCCCACTATCGACCAAAATTCATAAACCACTCAACCAATAAAGCTCCACAATATAAAACAAATTTTTATATCAATTAACAAATACGTTCACTCGTATATATACACTCAACTCAATCTAGGATATTACTAATCCTATCTCTACTGAGTTACGCCACAGAGCCAAGGTAATTCGCTTAACTTAAGCTCTGATACCAACTGTAGTGACCTAACGGCAGTGGGCTAACCTCCCACCGTGGCTTACAGAGATACCTCAGAACTGCTTTTACGGCCAGCCTCTCGACTCGACCAACCCACATTGTCGAGAGATGTAGGGGTAAGAGTCTCCAGTTCGCCACCAAACGCGAAGCGAGAACCCCCTATCATCCGTACCAATTAAGCAACCAGCTCTGATACCAACTGTAGTGACCCGAAAATCCGGTCCAATTTGAGATGACTAAATAACACAAGTCCAACCACAAATTGTACTGGAAATTCAAGAAACTAATAGAAAGAAGATAGAGGGTGAGGAAAGATAAGGGAGAACTATTAGAATAGAAGAATAAGAAGAACATCATCAACAACATCAGAGTAACACGAATCTCACAGCGGAACGAATAAAATATAACATAACTTTTGAAATACAAAGTTTTAACTGTTTATACATACCATTTTCAGAGTACAACATATAACATCACAGCGGAATAAATAATAGCTATCGACTGCTGAAGCCTCCTGCTCCAAGCTCTCCAAGTGCATCTGTAAATCCCGACTACTTGACTGCCCGTACAAATTTAGGCACCCAAGAGTTTAGGGAAGACAAAACAAATAAACTTCGGGTCAGTCATGTGACTGGTGTGAGTAAACTCAAATCATTTAAACAGGTATATGATATCTCATAAGACCACGCTGTGAATACGGAACGGGTTTTTCCCTTATGAGAATCCAAACATCTTTGAAAAGCAATATCATTCTGATATTATGATAATGTCAAAATACAAATAGATATCAGTCTAGTAGAAACGCTTGCATCTCACGTTCTACATATATAGTATACAATCAAAACTGCAGGTGCGTATTGGATGATTGGGTTTCCAACTATGACAAGGTATGGAATCACCTTCCGATCAGTGTACTCTAGGAACGATACACTGGAGTTCAACAAGAACATCTTGCAACTCAGCCACACATGACCGACCACTCATTTCGCTTGAGTGTATCGAATGTACATCACCAACGGTTGGGATCAGCAACCGTTCCCGTATATATATATATGGGACAGCATTGATAGATTTAAGAAGCAAATGAATATTCTCTAGATAGGTGATTATACACCCTACTTCGGTGCGACCGACTTAGCCATGCTGCCTGCCCGATTTTTGTCATTTACCGGATGTGAGGCTAGAAACTACGCTTACTTTCCATTCATTGATAGCACGATCACTTTGAATGCCACATTATCAGATCCGTTAATCATTAGTTGGATCTACACAAATAGATTCTGGATATTATGCGAAGGGAATAAATCCGTTGGCCACCATATATATTTGTACAGTCCAACTCTTTCGATCATTGGAACTATTCTGTCAGACATTCGTCCATATACGTTCGTTCTGGGACTGAACGAAACCGAAGGCACTATTCTGTAAACAGGACAGCCCTTGCACTTTACTCCGTCTTCAATTTCTTCATCGTATTTGATCACAACGCTTATGTCGATACGGAGTGGTTCTTCAGATAATAATCCAACCGGTCTCTCCATATTAACAACGTAAAATGGTCAAAACTTCGATAGTCTGTGATTTAACTATCAAATGAAAATATGTCGGTGTACAAACAACGATCTTAATTCCAAATGGAATTATCGATCCAATCATCAATCATATATATATATATATATTCATATTTCCTTATTTTCTAAAACTAGAAAATATACATTTTCAACATTGGAAAACATTTCCAATTCTCATTTACGCATCACTACCATTCCACAACTATTAGTCCCTAACTGTAAACTAGTAAGAGAACAATTCTCTAAGTATAAACCCCGAAGGCCGAAACCAACATCACATCAACACTCAGAAAACTATTCAACTTACTAATCTCTAGTCAGTTTCTAATTTTTGTTTAACTTCACTTCTTAATTTCTATATTCTATTAACCCCTTTTTATAAACTACGTTTGATTAACTCCTTTTGATAAACTACGTTTTCCGTTACAACTATTTCCTTTTTTTAACGTTTACTTACCGTTACAAATATTTCCTATTTACAACTTCTATTTACCGTTACAAATATTTCCTATTTACAACTTCTATTTACCGTTACAAATATTTCCTATTTACAACTGTTTATTTATCTTCTAAATAACTATTCCTTATTTCTATTTATTTTCTAAATAAATATCCCTTTTATAAAACTCTATTTGTTTTATCAACATTTTTTTCCTTTTATAAAACTCTATTCGTTTTATAACTACTTTCCTTTTATAAAATCGGTTGATTTTATAAAAATTCCTTTATTTCAATATACATTGAAATATTCCTTTTTACATCCCAGGGTTTCTTATGATATTTAAAATATCAAACAACGATGATCAATATCGTTCTAACATCCATAATCAATAACAGATTATAAATCACAACATATATCACAATATATGAAAACAGTAAAATAATTGTTGAGGAACCCAGTCGGATTCCTCCAACCTGTCTCCCTGCATCCACAGATGTTACACAGTATAATATACATCAATTTCATTTCAATATGAAATATTCTAATGGACAGAATCAATATTTGATTAACGATATAATATACGACTATATCTACGTTTTCAATCAAATCTATTTAACAGTCCAGTTTAACGATCAATATACAGCAGTCAACAAAATAAAGTACAATTTATATTAAAATATAAATTGAGGAGAGTTAGTGAGTTTTACTCACATTTGCGCGTTAACCGTTAAATAACGGTTTGCGTTATTTGATTTGCGACGGACAATTTATTTTGCCATAAATTGTAACGAGCTCGGATTCGCTTCCGGTCAGTCTCATTGTGTTGCTCCCGTCCATACGAACCTACCGGGTCTAGTTTCGTCAAATTCAAACAATTCGGCCCATCTCTATCCGTTCAAACCCATATCCGCCGTTCCTTCTTCTTCTCCAATATGATTTGCGTCCCCTGCTCCAGATAAGAACCACCATGACCGAACTTCTTTTTCTCCTCACGTTCATACATAAATGCGAACCTCAGCCTTTAGCCAACCTTTTACTTTTCTTCTTTTTCTCCCTTGTTCTCACGTGCTTACAACCTGCCCAACACCATACTAACCAACATGCAAAGCGGGTCCTTCTCCTCATGCAACTCCACTTCGGTAAGCTTTCTCCTTCACTGTTTGCAACGCCAACTCCACCGTAAAGCTCCTCCTCTTTTCCTCTCCGCTGTCAATGTCATCCCCTTGAACTCGAGTGTCTCCATCCAAAATCGACCACATTAAGATCCAAGAATATACAGAGGAGGTATCGATACCAAATATCATGGAACCTCATCAAACCACACCATCTGGCTCGTCTTTGCTCGAGGAACTCAACTCCGGCCACCTCGTAACCGAACTCCGACCCTAACGCCCCTCTAGGCTTCACTATTCCTCAACCCTAGCCGACGCTAGTTGTTTTCCCGCGAGCAAGATCAGTGTTCGAGCTCTATAAAACCCCACAGCAACGAAGAGCAACTCATGACATTAGTTTTCCTCAGATCCTTCAAAATTCCAACTGTAGATGCCATTTCGTATCTTGAATATGGAAAGGTTACTGAAAACATGTATCTGGACTTCCAGATTTTCTCACGTACCCAGCACCACTGGTGCGACATTTCCATACGGAAGATCCTCGAAAAACTTGCATCAAATCACGGTTTCCAGTTCATTGAAGCCTTTCACTTATTTAGTTCTTGCGCCATTTTTATTTTACCTTGCTGTTATAAATGGAAAATGCTTACAAAGGAAGAAAATAAAAATTTAGAAAAAGGACACTGCGTTTTGAGTTTCTCTGAAGCAGAAAGAAATGGGAAAGTGATCGATGGTGTATATTTATAAGCCGATGATACTTGTCCATTAAGTATATATAAGTGAGAGATACTGTATGGATAAGAACATTGTCACGTTCACCACGTACAAACCAGGGGACAAGATTTCAACTCGTAGTGGTAGGTTTACGGAACTAGCGTGAGCAGTCTATTATCATTGTGATGTAAAGAGGCAGACACTTGAGTTTTCATTGTTTGTAGAAATTTGGCAGTGAGGTTTCATGTCAGTTTGTAGCCTTTAGGTCTGCTGCGTTATGCACTAGAATGGTTGCGCATACTTCAGTGTTAAGTTTGCATAAATCTTCTATTTTAGTTTGCGTTATAGCTAAGGAATTCACCGTTAAGTTTTCAACGGTGGTAGGGTGTATGCACAAACAAGTTGCATTGAATGGACGACTATTGAATGGATGGCTACTATTCTTGGATTGGAGAATAGCAGGGCGACAGAAGCACCAGGGATGGTGACAATACTTAAATCTAATAGTTGATAGCTGAAGACGTGCATTGTTTTGTGACACTTTAGTCCTCTTCACGTTGGGTTTTGTTGTAGCCAAACAAAGGGAGGCGTTGATGTGATACCACGTTTAAATGAAAAGGTGCGTGGTCAAGAAGAAAGGGAAGCTTCCACGTTGAAATGAGAATGTGCATGGCCTTCTGTTGATCATTTGAAATGAAGGAATTAGCTATAGTTTAGTGTAAGGGAATATTCTTAGAATATTCCTTTGTTAATTCGTTTTGCGTTTAAAACTAACACAAAAAATCTTTAAATTGAGATCTAATACTTGTTCCTAGCATAAGAAGATATTCCGGATCCAATGGGATAGGTTTCGTCGAATTCCGACACCGTTTGCGAAAATCCTTTAGAAAATATCGATGAAAAACACCGAGCATTAATTCCTTAAAATTACAGAAAAAATCCTAAAAATATGAGGCCTTGACGTTTCACTAGACCTCTTCCTAAGGTTTCGTATGAAACTTGTTTCGTTGAATTTCGAGTTCGTTTGACCAGTTAACCATTCAGTTTAGTTTGTTTTAAGTTAAAAACATAGTGTACCGTACTATGAAATATTTTGTTCATGTAGGGACTGTTATGGACAGAAACAAAAATACCATTGAAATGAGTGACGTGCTCTGGTCCCAAAAATGTAATAATACCGGTAGATGGACTCATATTGTGAAACCCCAAAATGTCGATACAGGGTGCCAAATACTCCAAATAAAAAGTTGCTTATTTAATTAATTAAAAATTACAGTAAAATTCTAAAAATTAAATTATCGCTATAACCCAAAAGAACCTTGTCTAAATTCAAACCCGATCTCTAGTTATATCGAATAAACCGTTACGGTCGATAAACGATTCTATAGCGACTATTTTAAAATTTGATTTGGACGTTTCTCAAAATCTACACGACGAAATCCTGATTTTTCTCTTCCACTAGAAAGGTATACTCCACCAGCTCCGTACGTTTCTTGTTTCATAGAAATCCGATTTAAAACGAATCATGTACACTCAGTTGAAGTTCGAATCGCCAAATTACGAACTGCAGCGCCATTTCAAGCTCGATTTTAATTATAATATAATTATACGTTCTAACATCGTCGATTAAATAATATTTTACTTGTTTAAATAATTAAATAAGTTAATTATTACACCGTCAAATATCCGGGTCATTACAAGGAAGTTGGATGAAGAACTTATTAATTGGTAGAGATGGTGAAAGATGGGGCGAAAATCAAGTCGCCATTGAGGGCGAAATTTCGAACAATGAAAACAATAAAAATCGTGGGGAGATATCTATTTTTTTAGAGTCGTCTGGATGAAACCTTATTTTGAGAATGCCTGAGCTGCTTTGATTAGCCCGCCTAAATTTTTGATTTACCCACCAAAATTTTCGATTTAAAGAGCGTGTGAGCTGCTTTGATTATTTGTATCTAAGGAAACGCTGTAATTATTAGCAAAAAAATAATTTTTAATATAAGGAAAGCTTCTAAGCACTTTCTATTAATTAATTTTATTTAACAACTGTTATTAATGATTAATTGTTAGCCATCAATCGCCAGTTAAACAATTAATACTTATTTATTGATTACTAATTATTAATTTTTTAATTATTAATTAGTAATAGAAATAATTTCATATTTTGAATTAATTATCAACTTTTATTTTGTTTCATATTTTGATCACGTTGGTTAAGTCATCTAAATATTCATTTCGATTTTAAGGTTCAATTATCATAAGGAAAAAAAGGAAAAAAAAACTAACTAGTTTTTCGAAATTTTGGATATTTATAAAAGTTCTAGTTCATTGATTATTATTTTTTCAATTAGTTTTTGAAAATTTCAATATTTTATAAGTTTCATCTAGAAAAATTTTAACTTTTTTTGAAATATAAGTGTTAAATATAATTATTACCCATAACTATTAAATATTAAATACTAATAATAAGTATTACTAATTACTAAAGTTTGATTCCTTATTAGCCGTTTGTTATTATAAATTAATTATTAAATATAATCTTAGTTATTAATCTCTTCTTCTTAAATTATTAATCTCTACCTCTTAATTATTAATAGCAATCATTGATTATTCATGATTGGCATTAATTATTATATTTCATTTATTAACTATTTAATAGTAATTATGTAATATTAACTATATTTTTTAATTATTCTTCTTAACTGCTAAGTATTAAATATTACGGATTAATTATTACTTCCTAATTGATTATTAAATATTAATAGTTATTAATTAAAAATAATCAATATAAATGTATTAAGTATTAATTATTAGTTGTTAGTTATATTAAAATATAGTCACATATTACAACGGTCAAAAAATAAAAGTTGTGATAGGCTTTTATTACAACTGTCAAGATAACACAATTGTTAAAAATAAGTTTACTACAACTTTTGTAGAAAAAAGTTGTAAAAAACATTTATTACAATGGTGTTTTTACCACCATTGTGGAATTAAAGTTGTAATATGTTGTTTTTGTTGTAGTGAGAATTGATCAGCTAGTGGATCTGACGGCTGGCCATGAACTTCTCTCTTTTATGGATGCGTACTTGGTTTACAACCAGATTTCTATTAACATGCATGATCAAGAACATACAAGCTTTATCACAGACCTTGGACCATACTATTATATGGTAAGCCTTTCGGACCGAAGAATGCCAGAGCAATGTACCAGCGCTTTGTGGATCGTATATTCCACAACCAAACTGGAAAGTCCATGGAGGTCTATGTAGATGACATGCTTGTGAAGTCCAATCGAAGGCCGACCATGTTTCAGATTTGGTAAAGATGTGCAATATCCCCTAACGCTATGGAATGAAGCTAATCACTTTGAAATTCTCGTTAGGCGTTGCATCTTGGAAGTTTCTTGGCTTCATAGTTAGCTCGTGCAGAATCGAAATCAACCCCAACCAAATTGCAACAAATAGGGACATTCGTGAGCCACCAAGAACCATATATGTTTAATTGCATTATTGTAATAACCCGGAAATCCGAGCCAATTTAAAATTTTTATTTTGGCAATTTTAACGAATTTTGAATATTTAAAAATGAATTATTTTAAATAATATTGACGAGAAATTTATTTTGAATAGAATTCAAACGTATATATTTATATAGATCGTCGTTAGAATATAAATATTTATTTTAAATTATAAAAGGAATTGAAAATGGAGCGGTAGTTCGATAATTCGAATTCAAACTTCAAATGATGTACCGGGTGCAAAATAAACCGGATTTTAATGAAACCAAAAATATTTGAATCTAATCAAGAATATCTTTCCAACGAATCCGAAAAATCGAAATTTCATAGCGAGAATCAGAAGATATGTCCAAATGAATTTTCAGAATAGTCGCTATGGAATTCTGGCCCTTAAAAATGAAAATTTTGCAAACGACCTCGGATTTCGACGAAACCACTTTTGTTGGATCCGAGATGTCAAATTATTTCTAAGTTTCAAATTTAATAATTTTTCGAATCAATATATGAGCGTGGCAAAGGAAAACACGTTTGACCAGTTTCAGTTGATTTTAATCGGCTGGAAAATGACCATTTTTCAAACGGTCTCAGAATTCGACGAAATTAGTTTAGTTAGGATCGTATCGTCAATACGAGGCTAGAAATAATTTTTCTGGAATTTTTAGAGTCCGTATGTGACCTCGGTAATTTGAAATGTACGTTCAAATTGAATATATAAAGATTTATATTTTAAATTCAACGGAAACTGATCGTAACGGCCGAATTGGCCTATGATACATATCCCATTGTGTTCGGAATAGGGGTAATTAACTAGGGATGACAGTCGGTGGGCTTGATTTCGAGTTCGAATTTAAAACTAACTTTTTGGAGTTGAAATTTAATATAATATATATTTTACAATAAACCCTCCCTCCCTTATCCTTTCAGTCAACGGCCCCCCCTCTCTCCATTATCTCTCCCCGTGGGTTTTTGGATAAAAGAAAAAAAAATGCTCGATTCCTCAAATCGATGGTGTACGCCTTCGCCTCCACCTCGCTGCTTCCCTCTCCTCTTCAATCGACGTTCTCCGTTCCCCCTCCCTGTCCGATTCGAACGAGAAGACCCCCGAACCCCATTTGACTGGAGACCACCACCGTACCCCCTCCAGACCCCGTGGACGCCACCTCCACCGCTGTCAGGCCCCACGGCTGCCGCTGACACCAACTCCGACGCAAACACTCCCACCCCCCTCCCCGAATTCATCTGTAAGTTCTAATTTTCTTTTATATTTTTATTCCATTTATTTATGTGTAGATAAAATTCTGATTTTTCTTTATGCGAGATTCTTTTTGATAATAAAACGTAGAGATTTTGATTTATGTAAGGTGGTAAAAATATAATTTTTACGTTATAGAAAGGTTAAAAATATAATTTTTACGTTATAGAAAGGTTAAAAGTATAATTACATTATAGAAAGGTTAAAAATATAATTTTTACATTATAGAAAGGTTAAAAATATAATTTTTATATTATAGAAAAGATAAAAATATGATTTTTATATATATGAAGTGAAGATAAAAATTCGATTTTTTATATATTGAATAGCGAAGTAAAAATATGATTTTTATATATGTAGAGAATACGGGCAAAGAAAGTGAAAAAAGGCGAGCACGACGAAGTTTTCTACATATGAAGAGTCGCGGTGTATTGGTTTAGCTAGGTGGTGAGAACTTCTCACTTTTAATTTAATTTTCTAGTTAAAATATATACTAGGATGCAGACGGTGTTTAGTAGCACCCGACACCCGTCGTCCACAGACCATGGACTGCATGTATGCTTGTTTGTTTGATTTTGATGTGTAGTTGATTGTGTGATGTGATGTGAAATGAAATAAAATATTTATATAGTTAAAAAAATATTTTATAGTTGAAAATATAATTTTTAACATGAATGTGAATAAATAAATATAAACAAATAGGACGATTTGTTTATATACACACATTTGACTAATATTGATTGGGACGATAAATTTTACACATCGCCCAACTGCACAAATATAATCCGTGTTTGATTGTTTGAAACCCCACACGGGTATTTGGATGATATAAGACATACACTAATCCCAATAATTAGTTGTATGTCGATCGATTGATTGACAGACTGTTATAAGCGTTAAATATTTATATTTGATGCTTATACAGTGTAGAATGCACTCTGGATGATGGTTGATTATTTATCGTTGTTATTTTATACATGTGTTGTAGAAAATCCATATAATTAACAATATATGGTAATTGAGTGGGCCTCATTCCAGTTTTGAATAGAAATATTTGAAAAGAAAGAAATATTTGAAAAAGAAATATTTGAAATAGAATATTTGAAAATAGAAATATATGAAGTCGTGTTGATTAGATTGACGCCATTTCGACGTGAACGATATTTATATCGATTTTATTCATTTTATAATGAATATCAAAAGTGATTTCAAAATCTAATATTTTGAATAGAAATGAATTCGAATTGAAATTCGAATTAAATTGAAATGAATTGAAATGATTTGAAATTCGAATTAAATTGAAATGAATTGAAATGAATTGAAATGAATTGAAATTCGAAATAAATTGAAATGATTTGAAATTCAAATTGAATTGAAATCGAATTGAATTGAAATCGATTTGAAATGAAATTAAAACGAATTTATATTGGAATATTCAATTTTGATTAGAAATTGAATATGAAGTTGAAATCGTTTCGAAAACGAATTTAATACAATTTATAAAATACGTTTTGAAAGGAAATCGATGAAATATATAATACATATATATTATATATATAATGGCCTGAACAGAACGCGCCGCGCCGTGGCAGTTCGTGAATTTCGACCATTGACTTCGAATGGATATTGCGGGAGATCCAACCGTCGGATTCTCCTAAAACCGGAACCTTTGGGTTCGTATCGAAAAGAGCTTTCGAACGAATATTAGAAATTAGAAATCTAACGGTTGGATTTGGAATTATGTCCAAATCAAATTTGGAAAAGGTCGTTGTAAGTGCAGTTCAATGGCCGTTGATGGAAATCGACTGTACGGGCCTTGATAAAATTATTAAAAATAGTAATAATTTATGTAAGATCATAAGAAATGATTTGGGAAGAATTGGGATGAAAAACTCCAAATTTGAAAAGATAAAAATAGATTTTTATCGAAATGAACTAGTTTTGAACTAGAATTATAATTCTGTTTATTTTTAAATAAATAAATTGAAATTGAAAAGGGTTTTAAAAGTAACCAGAATTTCCAATAATTGAATTGGAATCGATTTGAATCGAAATTGTCTTTGGAATATTTCGATGTTGGATTTCGTGATTGTACAGATAGCGTTATGAAAATTTGAAAGATATATAGATATCGTTATTTCCAATACGATATTTGTTGGTCGTAGAATTTAATATTGAATATAAGCCAATATATTTTCTATTCAGAGCCTTGTATTTAATATCAAATGGGATTTGGGTTTGTCGTGAATGGTGTCTTCATTAACACTGTTCTTAAACCCAGTTGAGAAAAAGATTAAATCTTTTTATTTGGATTTAATGAAGAATACCAATTAAATGATATTTAATTGGAATTGAATTGAAACTGATTTTTGGGTTTATCGTGAACAGTGTTTTAAATAACATTTGTTCTTTAACCCGATAATTAATGGAATACGATATTGGGTTGTCGTGAACGGTATCTTCAGTAATATTGTTTTTAGGCCCAACGAAGTTAAGAAAATCAGAAACTAATTGGAGATTAGTTAAGTTGAATGGTTTCTGGGGTATTGATCTGATGTTGGTTTCGGCCTTTGGGGTTAATACTTAGGGAATTGCTCACTTGCCAATTTACGGTTAGGGACTGACTGAAATGTGATGTGATTTTGGGTTTATCGTGAAACGTGTTTTAAATGACATTGATTCTTTAACCCAGTTAAAGAATAAAACTAAGTGGAGATTTAATGAATCTTTAATTAGATTGAAAAGATCGAGAATGGAGTATCACCAGTTTTGCTCCAGGCGATAGTTAAATCTTTAATTAGATTTAAACGTGAAATGGTAATTGAATTTTCCGATAACACCGTGGTGTTAGATATGAAGTATAACCAGTTTTACTTCATGGGATGAATAGGTTGGGATTGGGAAATTAAAACAAATGATTACTTTGGCAAGGTTCGTTAATCCCGACTAGTTGAATCGATATTCAAAAGAGGATTAAAGAATAAATTTGAAGGAATTTATCTCTGATAAAATTAATGGGAACATCTCCCTAAGAATGTGAAATTTAGAAACTAACTGTAGGTTAGCTAAGCAGAATGGTTTCCTGGGTATTGATCTGGTGTTGGTTTCGGCCTTCGGGGTTAATATTTAGGTAATTATTCTCTTGATTAATATACGGTTAGTGACTGATGAATTGGAATGAGGCGTATGTTGTGTTTGTGTAACACTTTTTTATTATATACGCGAGTTATTCGGAAAGACCGGGTTTATCCCATTCTGAATAACTGATACGACGATAAGTCGAAGATGAAGACGGTGGTCGAAGACCGGAGATCTTCACATCATTTGGATAATTACTGATGATCTTGATTGGGCCGTACACCCAAGAGGAGGGAATCAGTTGGTGGTCGTCCAGACGTACTTGGAGATCGATGGATATGCGGGGTACTAGGTGTCTCCGGTTTCGTTCAGACCCAGAATGGACTTGTAAATAGGCTGTGTGTCTGACATCGGGTTTCATTCTGTGTGACTGATATCGGTTGCATAGAGTGGTTTGCCTGTGTGGCATGCTAAGATGCAATTGATCAAGGCTTCTGTTGAAAAGCAGAGTCTTGTGGTTGATGATCAAAGCACGACCTTTGTGTAGCATTGATTCGCGAGCCTCACACCCCGGTTGTGAACCAAAAATGGGAGAGGACCTCAGGGAGGACATGCGTTTCTTTCTAGCTAGAAGTGGCGTCAGTGGTTTTACATGCCCTAACGAGTTTGACTTATGTGGTTGTTGGTTTGCGAGGCGCCTCGGATATATCAGTGACTATGTGAAGCCGATGGAGTCATTCGTTGGCTCATTTACGCCCCATTGGGCGGGGAAACGTAGTGTTCAGGCATTTTAATCCACATCGGTGGATCGGCCTTGACGATCCAAGGGTCGATGCGCTCTGACCCTGAGGCTCGGGCTAGACAGTCTCGAAGACGGTGAGGACGATCCCTGGCCTCAGTTCACAGATGGAAATCCAATTTCCAAATACGTGACATTTGCGGTTTTAATTGTAGAACTAGTATGGCGACATGATATATGGTACCCATGCCGTCTATGATTGATACTTATGATTTGAAGTTGTTTTATACACTATACACTTATAATAGTATCAAATGATTTGTTTAAACGTACTAAGCATGTTTGGCTATTATAAGGGAAAACCCTATCCCCCGGCTTGCGTTGCATTGTGTGATAGGACCTGGGTCTTATAATAGCTTCATTTTTCCAAAAAGCATTGCGCTGTTTTGTTATATGCACTGGTATTCTTGGGAGGAAACCCATTCCGTGTTATACGGCGTGGTCCCTTGATATATCTGATTTAAAGTATAGTTTTAAATAACTGTTTTAGTTCTCACACCAGTCCCATGACTGACCTGGAGTTTATTGTTTTAACCTAAACTCTGGGTGCCCTTATTTTGACACGGGCAGCTAGTAGTTTTGGTTTTGTAGATTTATATTCACAGGATCTTGATTTACAGCTGGAACGATACTCGGAAAGCTTTGTATCCGCGTATTACTTTAAGTTGTTTATTGTATTATTTTCCTCTGCTATGTAATGTATTGTAATCTCTGATATTTATCGAATGTAATATTCATTTATACTCTGTATATTCTGATGGAATTGTTGTAATATACAATGAAATGTTCTTCCGTCTGCGTTCTGATTTGTCTTGTCCTCACAATAATTCGTTCTTTCTCTTCTCTTCGGAGATCGGGGAAGTTCGGGTCGCTTCAGCTGGTATCAGAGCTTTGGTTTATGAAGCTCAGAGAACAAGACACATTAGAACCATACGAAAGAATTCATCAGAAATTGGATTAGTAATATCCAATGGGGATGACTCGTTAGAGATGGGATCAGTAGTATCCTAGAACGAGTGTGAAGAGTGTATTTTTAAAATTGAAAACAAGTTTTGTTTTGAAAATTTAAATCAATTATTCGTATTTGATTATTTATTTTATATTGATTTGGGACAATCCAATATATAATTTTTTTGCATATATGTCTTGCAAATGTGTATTCAAAGTTTTAATGTACTGGATAGTTATAGAATCACACTCTAGTTGCCCAGGGATAATTCTGGTGACGGGGCACCATCGCTAGTATTTATTTTCGAGTTTCGAAAGTGAGATTTCTATATATTTCCAATTGACTGGTGTGAGAACCGAAAATAGATAGGGCTTATTGTTATGATTTTTTACTATGTATCAAAGTTATGAATTTCAAAAGCTAATCAACTAATTGATTGATGGTTGTGTTGCTTGATTATTGTTGGATTGATTAAATTTGAAACATATAGCCAATTTGAACCAAACAGTGAATTGTATTGAAATTTTTTCTCATTTGTAGGCGTATGCATGTACTTACATTGAACAGGTCATAGCAAGGAGGCTAGAGAAGAAGAATAAAATTGTTTGCCCGACAAATAGGTACATGTTTACCATAATTTACTGTTTTGTTTGGGTGATGATGATTTTATGAGCCGATTGGCTAGCCGCTTGGCTTTTTCTTTTTGAGATCAGAGGGCCTGTATGGCAATTTCGGGATTTTCCCGGTGCTCCCGGTGCAGGGGAGGTTATGGCGAAATTTTTCGAAAATTTAGGGTGTTAGCCAAATTTTTGAAAAATTTGAAAAGTTCTTAGAAACTGAAAAGTTGAAGAACTTAAGCCATAGTCAAAATAATGAAAGTTGAGTTGATTAGTTAAACAACTTTCGGCTTCGTTCCTTTTCAGGGACAAAAAGTTTTAAGTGGGGGAGATTGTAATAACCCGGAAATCCGAGCCAATTTAAAATTTTTATTTTGGCAATTTTAAAGAATTTTGAATATTTAAAATGAATTATTTTAAATAATATCGACGAGAAATTTATTTTGAATAGAATTCAAACGTTTATATTTGTATAGATCGTCGTTAGAATATAAATATTTATTTTAAATTATAAAAGGAATTGAAAATGGAGCGGTAGTTCGATAATTCGAATTCAAACTTCAAATGGATGTACCGGGTGCAAAATAAACCGGATTTCAACGAAACCAAAAATATTTGAATCTAATTGAGAATATCTTTCCAACGAATCCGAAAAATCGAAATTTCATAGCGGGAATTAGAAGATATGTCCAAATGAATTTTCAGAATAGTCGCTATGGAATTCTAGCCCTTAAAAATGGAAATTTTGCAAACGACCTCAGATTTCGACGAAACCACTTTTGTTGGATCCGCAATGTCAAATTATTGCCAAGTTTCAAATTTCATAATTTTTTGAATCAATATATGAGCGTGGCAAAGGAAAACGCGTTTGACCAGTTTCATTTGATTTTAATCGACTGGAAAATTGCCATTTTTTAAACGGTCTCAGAATTCGACGAAATTAGTTTTGTTAGGACCGTATCGTCAATACGAGGCTAGAAATAATTTTTCTGGATTTTTTAGAGTCCGTATGTGACCTCGGTAATTTGAAATGTACGTTCAAATTGAATATATAAAGATTTATATTTTAAATTCAAGTGAAACTGATCGTAACGGCCGAATTGGCCTATGATACATATCCCATTGTGTTCGGAATATGGGTAATTAACTAGGGATGATAGTCGGTGGGCTTGCTTTCGAGTTCGAATTTAAAACTAACTTTTTGGAGTTGAAATTTAATATAATATATATTTTATAATAAACCCTCCCTCCCATATCCTTTCAGTCAACGGCCCCCCTCTCTCCATTTTCTCTCCTCGTGGGTTTTTAGATAAAATAAAAAAATGCTCGATCCCTCAAATCGATGGTGTACGCCATCGCCTCCACCTCGCTGCTTCCCTCTCCTCTTCAATCGACGTTCTCCGTTCCCCCTCCCTGTCCGATTCGAACGAGAAGACCCCCGAACCCCATTCGACTGGAGACCACCACCGTACCCCCTCCAGACCCCGTGGACGCCACCTCCACCGCCGTCAGGCCCCACGGCTGCCGCTGACACCAACTCCGATGCAAACACTCCCACCCCCTCCCCGAATTCATCTGTAAGTTCTAATTTTCTTTTATATTTTTATTCCATTTATTTATGTATAGATAAAATTCTGATTTTTCTTTATGTGAGATTCTTTTTGGTAATAAAACGAAGAGATTTTGATTTATGTAAGCTGGTAAAAATACAATTTTTACGTTATAGAAAGGTTAAAAATATAATTTTTATGTTATAGAAAGGTTAAAAACATAATTTTTACATTATAGAAAGGTTAAAAATATAATTTTTACATTATAGAAAGGTTAAAAATATAATTTTTATATTATAGAAAAGTTAAAAATACGATTTTTATATATATGAAGTGAAGATAAAAATTCGATTTTTTATATATTGAACAGCGAAGTAAAAATGTGATTTTTATATATGTAGAGAATATGGGCAAAGAAAGTGACAAAAGGCGAGCATGACGAAGTTTTCTACATATGAAGAGTCGCGGTGTATTGGTTTAGAAAGTCGGCGAGAACTTCTCACTTTTAATTTAATTTTCTAGTTAAAATATATACTAGGATGCAGACGGTGTTTAGTAGCACCCGACACCCGCCGTCCACAGACCATGGACGGCTTGTATGCTTGTTTGTTTGATTTTGATGTGTAGTTGATTGTGTGATGTGAAATGAAATAAAATATTTATATAGTTAAAAAAATATTTTATAGTTGAAAATATAATTTTTAACATGAATGTGAATAAATAAATATAAACAAATAGGACGATTTGTTTATATACACACATTTAACAGATATTGATTGGGACGATAAATTTTACACATCGCCCAACTGCACAAATATAATATGTGTTTGATTGTTTGAAACCCCACACGGGTATTGGGATGATATAAGACATACACTAATCCCAATAATTAGTTATATGTCGATCGATTGATTGACAAACTGTTATAAGCGTTAAATATTTATATTTGATGCTTATACAGTGTAGAATGCACTCTGGATGATGGTTGATTATTTATCGTTGTTATTTTTGTACATGTGTTGCAGAAAATCCATATAATTAACAATATATGGTAATTGATTGGGCCTCATTCCAGTTTTGAATAGAAATATTTGAATAGAAATATTTGAAAAGAAATATTTGAATAGAAATATTTGAAAAAGAAATATTTGAAATAGAATATTTGAAAATAGAAATATGTGAAGCCATGTTGATTAGATTGACGTCATTTCGACGTGAACGATATTTATATCGATTTTATTCGTTTTATAATGAATATCGAAAGTGATTTCAAAATCTGATATTTTGAATAGAAATGAATTCGAATTGAAATTCGAATTAAGTTGAAATGAATTGAAATGATTTGAAATTCGAATTAAATTGAAATGAATTGAAATTCGAAATAAATTGAAATGATTTGAAATTCGAATTGAATTGAAATCGAATTGAATTGAAATCGATTTGAAATGAAATTAAAACGAATTTATATTGGAATATTCAATTTTGATTAGAAATTGAATATGAAGTTGAAACCGTTTCGAAAACGAATTTAATACGATTTATAAAATACGTTTTGAAAGGAAATCGACGAAATATATAATATATATATATATTATATATATTATGGCCTGAATAGAACGCGTCGCGCCGTGGCAGTTCGCAAATTTCGACCATTGACTTCGAATGGATATTGCGGGAGATCCGACCGTCGGATTCTCCTAAAACCGGAACCGTTGGGTTCGTATCGAAAAGAGCTTTCTAATGAGTATTAGAAATTAGAAATCTAACAGTTGGATTTGGAATTATGTCCAAATAAAATTTGGAAAAGGTCGCTGTAAGTGCAGTTCGATGGCCATTGATGGAAATCGACTGTACGGGCCTTGATAAAATTATTAAAAATAGTAATAATTTATGTAAAATCATAAGAAATGATTTGGAAGAATTGGGATGAAAAACTCCAAATTTGAAAAGATAAAAATGGATTTTTATCGAAATGAACTAGTTTAGAACTAGAATTATAATTCTATTTATTTTTAAATAAATAAATTGAAATTGAAAAGGGTTTTAAAAGTAACCAGAATTTCCAATAATTGAA
This sequence comes from Allium sativum, assembly GCA_030737875.1. NCBI lineage: Eukaryota > Viridiplantae > Streptophyta > Magnoliopsida > Asparagales > Amaryllidaceae > Allium > Allium sativum. The sequence goes on from CM060926.1 coordinate 845,987,111, forward strand.
TTGGAATGGATTTGAATTGAAATTGTCTTTGGAATATTTCGATGTTGGATTTCGTGATTGTACAGATAGCGTTATGGAAATTTGAAAGATATATAGATATCGTTATTTCCAATACGATATTTGTTGGTCGTAGAATTTGACATTGAATATAAGCCGATATATTTTCTATTCGGAGCCTTGTATTTAATATCAAATGGGATTTGGGTTTGTCGTGAATGGTGTCTTCATTAACACTGTTCTTAAACCCAGTTGAGAAAAAGATTAAATCTTTTTATTTGGATTTAATGAAGAATACCAATTAAATGATATTTAATTGGAATTGAATTGAAATTGATTTTTGGGTTTATCGTGAACAGTGTTTTAAATAACACTCGTTCTTTAACCCGATAATTAATGGAATATGATTTTGGTTTGTCGTGAACGGTATCTTCAGTAATATTGTTTTTAGACCCAACGGAGTTAAGAAAATCAGAAACTAACTGGAGATTAGTTAAGTTGAATGGTTTCTGGGGTATTGATCTGATGTTGGTTTCGACCTTCGGGGTTAATACTTAGGGAATTGCTCACTTGCCAATTTAAGGTTAGGGACTGATTGAAATGTGATGTGATTTTGGGTTTATCGTGAACCATGTTTTAAATGACATTGATTCTTTAACCCAGTTAAAGATTAAAACTAAGTGGAGTTTAATGAATCTTTAATTAGATTGAAAAGATCGAGAATGGAGTATCACCAGATTTGCTCCAGGCGATAGTTAAATCTTTAATTAGATTTAAACATGAAATGGTAATTGAATTTACCGATAACACCATGGTGTTAGATATGAAGTATAACTAGTTTTACTTCATGGGATGAATAGGTTGGGAATGAGAAATTAAAACAAATGATTACTTCGGTAAGGTTCGTTAATCTCGACTAGTTGAATCGATATTCAAAAGAGGATTAAAGAATAAATTTAATTTATATCTGATAAAATTAATGGGAACCTCTCCCTAAGAATGTGAAATTTAGAAACTAACTGTAGGTTAGCTAAGCAGAATGGTTTCCTGGGTATTGATCTGATGTTGGTTTCGGCCTTCGAGGTTAATATTTGGGGAATTATTCTCTTGATTAATTTACGGTTAGTGACTGATGAATTGGAATGAGGCATATGTTGTGTTTGTGAAACACTTGTTTATTATATACGTGAGTTATTCGGAAAGACCGGGTTTATCCCATTCTGAATAACTGATACGACGATAAGTCGAAGATGAAGACAGTGGTCGAAGACCGGAGATCTTCACGTCGTTTGGATAATTACTAATGATCTTGACTGGGTCATACACCCAAGAGGAGGGAATCAGTTGGTGGTCGTCCAGACGTACTTGGAGATCAATGGATATGCGGGGTACTAGGTGTCTCCGGTTTCGTTCAGACCAGAACGGACTTGTAAATGGACTGTGTGTCTGACATCGGATTTCATTCTGTGTGACTGATATCGGTTGCATAGAGTGGTTTGCCTGTGTGGCATGCTAAGATGCAAATGATCAAGGCTTTTGTTGAAAAGAAGAGTCTTGTGGTTGATGATCAAAGCACGGACTTTGTGGCGTAGCTTTGTGTAGCGTTGATTCGTGAGTCTCACACCCCGGTTGTGAACCAAAAATGGGAGACGACCTCAGGGAGGACATGCGTTTCTTTCTAGCTAGAAGTGGCGTCAGTGGTTTTACACGCCCTGACGAGTTTGAATTATGTGGTTGTTGGTTTGCGAGGCACCTCAGATATATCGATGACTATGTGAAGCCGATGGAGTCATTCGTTGGCTCATTTACGCCCCATAGGGCGAGGAAACGTAGTGTTTAGGCATTTTAATCCACATCGGTGGACCGGCCCTGACGATCCAAGGGTCGATGCGCTCTGACCCTGAGGCTCGGGCTAGACAATCTCGAAGACGGTGAGGACGATCCCTGGCCTCAGTTCACACATGGAAATCCAATTTCCAAATACGTGACATTTGCGGTTTTAATTTTAGAACTAGTATGGTGACATGATATATGGTACCCATGCCGTCTATGATTGATACTTATGATTTGAAGTTGTTTTATACACTATACACTTATAATAGTATCAAATGATTTGTTTAAACGTACTAAGCATGTTTGGCTATTATAAGGGAAAACCCTATCCCCCGGCTTGCGTTGCATTGTGTGATAGGACCTGGGTCTTATAATAGCTTCATTTTTCCAAAAAGCATCGAGTTGTTTTGTTATATGCACTGGTATTCTTGGGAGGAAACCCGTTCCGTGTTATACGGCGTGGTCCCTTGATATATCTGATTTAAAGTATAGTTTTAAATAACTGTTTTAGTTCTCACACCAGTCCCATGACTGACCTGGAGTTTATTGCTTTAACCTAAACTTTGGGTGCCCTTATTTTGACACGGGCAGCTAGTAGTTTTGGTTTTGCAAATTTATATTCACAGGATCCTGATTTACAGCTGGAACGATACTCGGAAAGCTTTGTATCCGCGTATTACTTTAAGTTGTGTATTGTATTATTTTCCGCTGCTATGTAATGTATTGTAATCTCTGATATTTATCGAACGTAATATTCATTTATACTCTGTATATTCTTGTATTCTGATGGAATTGTTGTAATATACAATGAAATGTTCTTCCGTCTGCGTTCTGATTTGTCCTGTCCTCACAGTAATTCGTTCTTTCTCTTCTCTTCGGAGATCGGGGAAGTTCGGGTCGCTTCCATTATAGCTTTTCAGAACTTGTGGAATCGTTTAGAGAGCCCTCTCGATATTGTCTGAGCCAGTGGCTAACGTAGATATATTCATATACTTAGCAGTATTATCGCACACAATCGGTTCGGCACCCATCCATGAGGAGGATAGAATCCAGAGACTAGTGTATTATGTGAACAAGAAATTAGCGGCGACAAAGTGCAACCAACCAAAGACTGAGAAGCTCACTTACAACTTACTAATCGCTCCAAGGAAACTCCGCCATTATTTCCAGGTTCATCCGATTGTGATATACACTGATTAGTTACTATGACAGGTACTGCAGCGACCTTAGGCGTCTGAAGGATGCTCAACTGGAATGTCGAGCCAAGCCAGTTTGATCTCAACTTCCTTCCAAGGAAGTCCATACGGGGCAAGCACTAACAGATTTTATCGCTGAGTCCACCACTCCTGAAGAGGATGCGGTAGATGAATAAGATTGCCCATAGAACGAAAGATGGAACAGAGCACGCAGGAGTAGTAGATAAATGATGCTTGAAGTGTTTGACAATCCGGCGCCAGGGTCGTATTAATAACTCCTAAAGGACGGTCAATTTACTATGCCTTACTATGGATTTTTGCGCTACTAGTGACGATTCCAAGTACGAGGCCCTGGATGATGGGTTGAAACTTGTTAAGGAGTTGGGAGTTGTGGCATTAGACATCTTTAGTGATTCTTAGATTGTTGTTTGCCAGGTTCAGAAGGTATTTCAAATAAAGAGATCATGACTTGCAGCTTACCTAGAAAGGGTTGAAGAGTTATGGTTGGCTTGGAATGCCATAGCATATCTCTTATTCCGCGGATAGAAAATCAGAAGACGCAGAGGGAAACTCGGACATCTTAGCATGGATTGCTCATAATTCCACAGTCTAGTCCAAAGCTGACGCAACATTACCTTACATGACCGATTGTCCCAGTCTTGCCCGAGAATTGGCGCGTTATATATTTGGAACACTTAGGCTTAAGTGTTGATTGATTATCCATATATCGGCTCTTATTCTCGATGTGGGATCGAAGACAGATGCGGGTGGACGAGGCATGTCTATCGTCATATCCATCGCATCCACCTCCCGACATGGAGATGGCTAAGCCTCTGCAAACATTGATTTACTTTTAGCTATATCCTACTTCCTAGCATGGTAGGGGCGAAGTTACTGTAAGCATGAAGTCCTTACTCTCCTGCCAATTCCCAATATAGAATCGGCAAAATGAGATGCTACCATTAGAAATTTTGACCTGATTACTTAACCCTCTTTCCTTGCCCTTGACGTGGGGACAAGAAGGTGATTCGAAGGTGATGCAACCTCGTCATTTGCTTACAGAGTCAGATTAACTGCCTTGTCACTCCAAGACCTGATCAAGATCTATTCATTCTTGGGATTTCCAGCCCATGATAATTCGAAAAGATATTCATCATCAACTAAAAACTTTGGCAGTCATCCTTTTGCAGAGACATGACAAGGAAAAATGGACCTGTAAAGGACATGCTTTGCCATTTTCACTCAGAATGATATTCATTCCTTCAACACGATTATTCTTTAACCTTGTCTCCTATATTTGCATGCTTTATGAGTTATTGATGTAATTAACTTAGATAAATTAATCTATGGATGATATAGGTACACAAGATTTGTTACCGATCATATTTCTAACACTAGCACATAGAGTTATGGAGCAATACCATAACGAGCCTGACTGAACTGCTCATTTACAAAGCCATGCCCTCCGTGTGAGGAAAGTTGTATATCTCAAGGTGGATCTGGTCTGACCATTCACTCCTTGTCTCATGCGTGGAAGACCACAAGACAATTATATATTGATCTTTGCATTGCAGGGTCGGAATCCAACTCCAGATGGATGTTGTTCAACCATCTACATGGCTTGATCCTATGCTCGACGCCACCATATTATGTGAATCCAAATTTAGGAGGCAACACGACCCATTGATATGCTTACTATTCAATATGCATTTTACCTTTACATGCTTCCTAAATTATTGACATGAATAACTCGTGCGATATGAATGATGCAGTTACACGAATTTTGGTGCCAATCAGTCCTCCTAGAGATTGGTCGGAGGAACGCAAAGCTTTGTCAAACATGATTCGACTGTTTGCCTGAACAACTCTGATCCTCAGAGCATGGATAGGATTATAGAGCCAGGACAAGTGTGATGGGCATGCCAAGATTGAAGACCACTCGATTCTTAACTCTAACTCCCATGATTCGAGAGAAAGCATAAAGGATGGGAAGATGACACCCACAACTCTAACTCTCATGATTTGAGAGAGAGTATAAAGGATGGGAAAATGACGTCCGCAACTCTAACTCTCATGATTCGTGAGAGTATAAAGGATGGGAAGATGGCGTCCACAAGGCGTGATGGTGCACCACGATTAAAGACAGTCTTGACTACACTCTAACCTGGGCATACAATAGGAGAGTATAAAGGCACTGAGACCAAGTGCTGAAGATGGGTTCCTACACCCACTGAAGGATTGGGCGCAAGATTGAAAGCAGAGCACGTACTCCCGACTGAAGAATTGGGGGAAACATAATGTCGCTACTAATCAATCCCGACTTAGCCCTGGCCAGGCACTATATTCAAGGTTAATTGGGGGCATACACATACACATACAACCCCGCCTATTGTTTACTACCCAGTTCAGTAATAATTTTCTATTGTAGAAATTATTGTTTGCTGGGATGTGATTTTTTGTTTATTACTTAAATTAGTAATGTTTTGACTACAAGTATATTTGATTGAAATATATGACAAACTTCCAAACTTATGGAATGCTACTTCATTTACATAATGTAAGTTTGTGCAAGATAAAAAAAACAAAGATGCGAGAGCTGCACTCACAACACCACTAAAGGGCTGCGTTCGAAGGGTTGACTTCGATGCTTGGAGCTAAAACTTTTCGCATGACTTAAGGCAGCAATCGAAAAGGGGCCTTAGGAGCGGGATGTCCAATAATGTATCATGCGACCTGAGGCGACGATCGAAAGGAGGCCCTGGGAGTGATTTCTAGAGTGCAACGATGAGTGCCCCTTGCAAGTACACTGAATGGAAAATGCAATGACTCGAGCACTTGGGTAACTCAATCACTTAAGCTTTGAAAACAATGTCTTTTCCATGCATCCATGTTTAAATTCGAAAGGGATGGATATGACTACCTGTCTTTCGCCATTACCCTAGGACTAAGGGCATAATTATTTAAAGTATTTACAAATGGCATAATTTATCTGTCTGTGTCTAACATGCCTTGATCCTGATAGGCCGCTTAAGAACCACAAGGAGGATGCAGAGTGAACGTCCATTTGCTAGTTCCAACAGAAGACCCGATTGAAAGGTCGCGGACAAGGGAGCATGCCACCACCTCGACTTCTAGCTTGCAAGGAAGCAGATTTCTTGACACTCTGACCCAAGGGTTAAGAGGAAGAAAGATAAAACCTTCTTCCATGCTGAGTATATTGGCACAGAACGCGTTAGGAACAAAGGACGTTAGGAGATGTCCTCTCGCGGTGAACCACCAGCACATCAGACTAGATATGAAGTGGATGGTACCCTTGCTGAATTGAGAACCCAAATGGCTCGGCGAGATGAACTTCTCCGAAAGTGACAGAAAATGGTGGATAACTTCTTTACTCCGATGGATGGAAGGCTAGAAAACTAGGACTTACATGCTGAGGTGTGAACCATGGGAATTCAAGTGAAAACGAACTTGGCTTAAGCACTACCTGCTCCGCAATTCAGATCTCATTAGACCCTAAGACAAGTTGGCAATGTCAGCTTGAATGAATCAAGGGGTAATCAACCTTCCTCCTAGACATATGCAACATGAAACTTCTGACGTAATGTTTTGGATGAAAACAATGGCAATGCAAGAGCCACTGGAAAATCAAATGGATTCCAACCAACCTCTGCTCCAATTTAAATGAATGCTTCAAATCCAGCTCAACTTTAACAAGAAACTCCCCATGTAGGGGGAAAATGAGAGTGTTTGAGGCGATTATAATCTGGCCTTATCGCCACCCGATTCCGATCCTCAGAGCTTGGAGGTGAGACCAAAGCACCAAAGACTAACATGAGCTGGACACTAACAAATAATCTTGCAATGGACCTTAACTCTAGACTTGGTAGGGGAATGTCAATTCAGGGAAGACATGGATTTGATGTTTAGTACTTAGCGAAAACCCCACGGCTGGAGGCACGGGATACAAGCCTCAAGCGGCATCGACTGCCTGATAACTCTATGCACATTTACTATCCTCGGAGTTCCACAAAATCCAATATCCTCAAGATTAACCCGCATACATCTAAGCAACTGATCATCATCTGAAATTAAATAGCAAAAGCCTAATCGACGAAGATTTCATATGTGGGACCAGGAAGCCCGAGGTCGGCTTCCACCCACTTCAGGACTTCATGTTGGGGCACCAACGTTGAATTTGACAACTCACAACAACTCCTAAGAGACGAAGGTCAGATTTCCAATACGATGCCTCATCAGAAGTAGCACATCTCAAGACGACGTGGATAATGTTAGTTACAACCCTTTCACATGAGACATCAGGGATTTCCACGATCCCCATACTTCAAACTACCATCTCAGGAGACTTACAACGATAAGATTGATCCTATCGTGCATCTGATGGGCTGAATGTACCGTATGGAAGTGTTACCGGCATCAGATAACATCATGGCAAAGGGCTTCCCTCCATTATTGACTTGCATTGGTGCTATACAATTTCGGTAGCCTACATTCGAATCGACCAACTGCTGGAATGTGTTAGTCACCGGCTTCATTGAGCAGTCAGAGGTCCACATCTTTTGACCAAAGAACATCATGTTACTCGCTTCAATCAAATAGAGTTCCAGCAAGACCCGGCTTTCATTCCTGCAAAGATTCAATGCCGTGGTGGCATTGATAAATCAACCTGAACCGTATAAGTTTTTGATGGTAGTAGTATCTTGTATTCTGGATAACTCGGACTTCAAAGTCTTACTACACAGAGATCCACCAACAGACCTTTCTGAATTCTACCCTGAGGCAGACAGATTCTTGCGACAAGAGGATGCTAATGTCGAGACAGATGATCTTGATGCTTTTGTAACAAATAATGGTACACCATCCGACTCCTAAAATGATAAGAACAAAGAAAAAGCCCTGAAAAATAACGATAAGTGTATGTGGTTATGAAGAGAATCTATTTCACTGATCAAGACCACGTTCTTGTTTCTCAAGCTCAATGGAGCCGAGTATAGGAAAGAGACTCAACCAGACCACGATGGCCATTTCGGATCAAGTTTAAGCTTGAATAGAAGGGATTATCTAGCTTCAAAATGTCAGTCATCTTCTTGCATTTTGACAAACCTACTCAACTCCGTGACTGATTCGATGAGAGTAAGTAAGTTCGCTGGATCCGGATAAGACAATCCTCACCTTCTAACTAAAGGGATGGGATGGCACCAAACCGAATGCGCTTCGACCATTCATGTATACAACTCCAACTCTTGTTGACTCAAGAAAGGATGTAGAACGGCTTAGGTCAACTAAGATTATTGAAACTGCAGCTCTAACCCGATGCGATAATGGAAAGTATAAAGGCTTAAAGGCAGAAGCATTCGATTGATTTAACTTAATCCCCACCGATGCTTGGGGCATAAGTACTGACTTCACTTGTCCTCCAATGGCACTGAGAGCACGAGCGTCAATTCACAGACTAACTTTGAGATGACCCTGGCTTTAAGTGCTAAAAATATATACGTTATGTCTTCGGAATATGACCTGATTCGGCTTTCCCGTTGAAGCGAATTTTCTTATTGGTTTATGAAACGGTCTAGAGCAGTTGTGGATTCCTTTAAAGTATGATCTAATACAACTGTGGATTTCTGGTTCTCTACCAATGCGATCTGAAGCGATCGTAGTTTTTCTGGCTTCCTGCTGTTATGATTCGATGAAATCATGGAAAGCTAGATTAATATCTAGATGTCGGGATAGTTCGAAAAAAGTGCGAGTGCCAAACCTATGTGCCAATTCTGAGGTGTTCTATCTAGATTCTACCCTAGAGCCCGACGATGTACTCTTTCATGACTTAAATAACTTCACATTGCGTTGAATCTTATGTAAAAGAAGTCCTGGCACATCCATGGGCTTGACTTGCGTAGAATGATGACGTTGTTTGACAACGACCAATGCGAGTAGAATCACACATGGGAGCGAATGATTTGGAATGACTTTTGATAAAAGAATTTAACCTCTTGATTCAACGAGGTTTAAACGACGACTTGATCATTTCAAATAAACCTTCCATAGAATTTGGCCTGACTAGCACCCATAGAAGCAATACAACAATTTGACAAAGCCTTCTCAAGGGAGGATGATATTCCAAAAAGATTCAGCTCGACTTACTCAAAGCACATCTCATCTGCGATAAGACGTACTTTAGGGAAAAAATGTTAGTCTTCTTTGTGACTAGGCTAACTAAAGTCAAAGACTTGAGTATGAACTCACATTGATCGGCAATCGGTTGGATGAAGTGATAGAGTATGGAAAAGCTTGGATTTTAGCATTAGTGAAGCCCCCGATCGGGTCACCCCTTTCAGGTCGAGACAACCGAGTAGCCCCCTTTCGGTTCGAGCCACCCGGGTCTCCCCTTTTGGGTTGAGCCATCCAGGTCTCCCCTTTAGGGTCGAGCCACCCGGGTCACCCCTACCCGACTTTTTCGGAACTATAGCTGCTAAACATCAATGTGTTCCTATTTTGATGCCTACAATCGTGGATCGGAGCCCATCAGTTAAGACCCGATCTGAAGCCACATCCTCCATGTTCTCCACTACTTCCGAGATCTAAGGGATGGTGCCATGTCATCAGGCGACCTGCACCCCTTCCATGCCTATAAATATACCACAACATAACAGATAAAAGGACTTTTGGTTCCTGGAACATCCATGGCTTCCATGGTAGAATTCCTCCATAGATAATCAACTTTTTCTCCAATGAAAATCGATGAATTCGGAGAGAAATATTTATTGGTTTCAAGTGACTATGTGAATGTGTAACAACCCGAGGGATTTAGCGACCTTGGTTATCGACATACTCTCAATGTCGACTATCAAGCATCAGAAATATCGGATAGTTAATGAAAGAAGTTAGAGGATGAGAATAGATAAGATAGAAAATTAGAATAGAATAAGAAGAACACAACTACAACAACATCAGAGTAACACGAATCTCAAAGCCGAACAAATAAAATATACTATATAACATAACTTTGAAATACAAATCTTTACTTGAATATACATATCATTATCAAAGTAAGGCACTTACAACACAACATAAATAAACAATTGCTATATAATCCTGAAGCCTCCTGCTCCAAGCTCTCAATATATCTGTAAAATCCTGACTACTTGACTGCCCGTACAAAATTAGGCACCCAAGAGTTTGGGGAAAACAAAACAAAATAAACTCCAGGTCAGTTATGGGACTGGTGTGAGTAAACAAATTAAAACACCTTGAGAAAATAACGATATCTCATAAGACCACGTCGTATAACATGGAACGGGTTTTTCCCTTATGAGAATCCAAAAAACTTGATTCAAAATTTCAAAAATCCTTTTGGGAGAACTGATAATCTTTATATCAACCCTTTTAATATTATAATAGTGTCTATCAACCAAAATATAACAATCATCTAGCAGAACGGTTTCATCTCACGTTCCACATACATGATATATAATCAAAAACCATGGACACTTATTGGTTAATGAATTCCAACTGGAAAGGTATGGGACCACCTTCCAACATTGTATCTCTACAGAGGAATACACCGGGTTCAACAAGAACATCTTGTAACCCAAGCTAACATAAACGGTCACTCGTTTCGCTTCAGTGCATCAAATGTATTATCACCAATGGTTGGGATCAGCAACCATTTCCCGAAAGGGACAACATCGAAATAGATTATAAAAGTAAAATGGAATTTCTCTAGATCAGGTGAAAATACACGCTAATTAGCAACTAACCACTTAGCCATGCGACCTACCCGATTTTATACCATTCCGGTTTGTGAGGCATGAGGCCAAAACTTACAGATGACACCTTTATTTACTTTGAATGTCTCATTATCATACCCGCAAACTCACAAATTGATTTCCCCAAAAATACCACGGGTATACAGCTAAGAGAAACGAATTCCTCCACCACCAAACGTAAATACGTTTGAAGAGATCAACTTACGCGATCTATTAAATATACTCTGTCAGACATTCTTCCATACAGGTCGTCCTGGGGCTGGACAGACCGAAGGTACTATTCTATAAATCCATCTTAGGCAATTTCTACCTAGGATTTACTGAACAACCCTTGCATAACTCCGTCTTCAATTATCTTCATCATATTTGATTCGCAACACTAACGTCATACGGAGTGGTTTTCAGATAATATATCTGATCCCGGTCTCTTCGTATTGGCAACGGAAATGGTCAAAATCTTTGATAGTCGTTGATTTAACTATCAAAGGAAAACATGTGTACAAACAACGGTCGTATTCCCAAATGGAAATCTTACCAACCAATCATCATTTCGTTTCCCAATTTCCCATTTATCGTTTCCATATATTCATAAATTCCTTATTTTCTAAAATTAGAAAATATATGTTATTAATTTTGGAAAACGTTTCCATTTCCGATTCACGCATCAATATCTTCCCACCTCTATCAATCTCTAACTATAAACTAGTAGTTGAACAACTTCACAAGTACAAACCCCGAAGGCCGAAACCAACATCAGATCGATACCCAGAATGCCATTCAACTCAACTAATTTCCAGTCAGTTTCTAATTTCAGTAATTCCATTTAAATTCCTAATTCAAACCCCAAATTCCTTTATAATATTTTATTTGCAAAATATTTAGTTTAATTTAATTTTTTACATAGAATGTGAATAATATTTCTTTATATAATCAAAACAGTTTGATATCGTATTTAAAACCAAATATCCAAATTTTATTTATATTTTTATTTGCAGAATTATTCATACAAATCTCCTTTTTCCTCTAACACTTAAATCTCATTTATTATTCCCTTTATATAATTCTATTTACTCTATACCAATCCTTGTATATAATTCTATTCATTTTATGTAAATTATTTTATATAATTCTATTCATTTTATGTAAATCCTTTTATATAATTCTATTCATTTTATGTAAATCCATTTATATAATTTTATTCATTTTATACAACTCCTTTTATATAATTCTATTCATTTATATAAATCCTTTTAAATAATTCTATTCATTTTATATAAAAATATTTCATTTTCAATATTCACTTTGAAACTTTACTTTTTTACATTCCAATATTTCATATGGTATTTAAAATACCAAATAACATGACCAGTGTCATCATAATCAATCATAGATTATATATCACATCATATATCACAATATATGAAAACAAACAGTATTATAAATATTGAGGAATACAGTTGGATCCCTCCAACCTGTTTCCCTGCATCCACAGATGTTAAACAATATAAATAACATTGATTTCATTTCAATATGAAATATTCTGATAAACAGAATCAATATCAGATTAATGATTTATATATATCATTGTCTATAATTTCAAACAATACATACACAATTCAACCAATCAATCAGCACACAACAATCAATCATCATTTAACAATTCTAAAAATACGTTATAAAAAAATAACTTGCAGAGTTATTGATATTTACTCACATTGGACGATCATCGTTAAATAACGATAACTATCGGTTGATTCAGACAGACAATTCATTTCTCTATAAATTGTAATGAGCTCCAATTCACTCCCAGTCAGTTTCATTGCGTAGCCGTCGTCCATACGTTCCCAATGGATCTGACCGTTCGAAATTCTGATAAAATATGATTGAGATATAAATTTTACATGTTGTACGTTTATTTAAATTAAATTAAACTTAAATGTAATTGCCTATGAGCCTTACCCATTTCCCACTAAGCCCATACCCTCATCATTTCTATACCCATCCAAATGTAGTCTTCTTCCCCAAACACTGCTCTACTGAAACAACCCACCACCGAGCCATATTCTCCTTTAAAAACTCCTTTATCACTTCGTAAAACAAACAAACAAAAACACAACTCTCTCTTAACCCATGTCCACATTCTTTTGCACCAAACAACTTACCAAAACATTAATCATCTTCTCTTAGGTATCAAGCAGCTTCTTCCTACTTCCTGAAAATCGAACTCAACTGTTTCTTCTCTCTGGTCATCCTATTCAGCTCCTCGTCCTCTCCTTCTATGTTTTTTTTTTTCACTTATTTTATATATTAATGGGCTTACTGGAAAGAAATGGCCCATCCTCCTTACACCTTAAAACTTCCTTCTTCCTCAGTATATTCTGCATCAAACAGTGATGCTTGCTGAACCTGGACGTGCTCTACAAATCCTTCTACCTCCATGTTCTCGCCATCATTGATCAAACGGAAATCACCTCCCAACCATCACCCTTTCATCGAACTCGAGTTCAACTTCCTACCGCGACTTACACCACGGCTCACAGCAGGTACCGAACTCTCTAGGCATGAAAATCTTTAAAGTCTTGCCAATACTTGCGTTATGATCCCCTTAACCTAAAAGTAAGATTGAAACAGACCTAGGCTAACTCAATTTCAATTATTTCTGAACCCTAGTTTTGCTGTATGAACTAGCGATATAAAAATAATGCTCGAACACCTTGATACATATACTACTTTGAAGGGCATCCTTACATGAGTTCAGAAACATATTTCTTGCAATTTATAGAATTTTCTTTGAATATCCCCTGAATTTCAAAGTCACGGTTTTAGATTTTATGAAGAAATTTGTGGCGCACATTTCTGTTGACCGTGAAAGTAAAAATGACTTTGAGTTAGAAGGTGGAGTGATATTTGTAGGCAATTTTTTTATATATTTTATTGATTAATAAATTCAGTTTTAATCAGCCGCTATGTGTATTTGTTGTTTTAAAATTCGTACAATCACATATTATATCCAATTTTGATGAAAATGGACATACACCTTCAATTCGACATTACGGACGCAAAGAAATTTGTTTCGTCGAATTCCGACTCCGTTTGCTCACACAACGTATTTTTAAAGTCAAATTATTGACTGTTTTACATATTAAAATCCAGTACGGCTACATACTGACTCCAAAAATCACGAAAATAAAAATCTAGCAATAATTTAATATTTGGATCCAACAAAGTTAGTTTCGATGAAAACAGAGCTCGTTTACAAAAATGGCTATTTTTAAAGCACTAAATAAACCCATTTAAATATTAATATATTTAAAAATAATCAAATTAAATATTAATAAATTAATATTATCGTATATATCCACATAGTATATCATATAGCTCCAAAATATTCGTATTCGGATTAATAACTCGATATTTCAAATTCGGGCTAAATCGATATCACATTTATATTGAAAATCCATTTATAATATAAATAAATCGTTACAAATTATAAAGGAATTCCATAATGACTTTTCGAAAATTTGATTTGGACATATCTCACAATCTAAACGACGAAATCTCGAATTTTCACTTCCATTAAAAAATATGCTTCACCGGCTCCGAACGTTTCTTATTTCACAAAAATCCGACTTAAAACGGATTCTGTATATTAATTTAAAGTTCTAATTGCCAAATTACGAACTGCCGCGCCATTTCGAGCTCGATTATAATTGTAATATAAATTATACGTTCAACTAACATTTATAAATAAATTCGTTAATATAATTCAATTCTAAACTGAATTATATATTTTAAATTGTCCAATTCACACACTATTGTCAATTCAACTTAATTCCGATTATTTCAGAATTAAATATATTATTCTACTATTTATATTAATTAAAAATTCAGTATTATTTAATTATGGTCACTTTAAATTACCAAACTATTATTTAAATAATTAAATAAATTATTTATTCTCCATTAAAAATACGGGACGCTACATTCTTCCCCCCTTAAAATAACATCGTCCTCGAAATTGTTAACATAGAAACTAACCTTATTAGCCAGGTTAAAAATTATTTGTTTACTTCTTAAATTTCAGTTTCACTGAACTAATAAATTTTAATTAAAATATTAATTTATTCCTACCAACGAAAATTTCCATAAATTCTGAAAATTTTCTAACACCTAAAATTTCTGAAAAAATTCACTAGCACCTCCTTTGTACGGCTCAATTGGTACGACTACAACTTGCCTCTCTAGGCCTTCTCCACCCCAAAAGAAAATCAAAACGCCAAGCGGCTTGCCACATCGATTTATAAATCACAAAACTCATATAAAAATAAACTTGTACTTTTTTGTCGGGCATATCATTATGTCCTTTCCATCTGCTACCAATTCAGCATCTTCAATATCATTCCAACCAATCTCCGATAATTTTATCCTCAACTCGGCTACTTGCTCATACCCAAACCAAATTACAACTCAAGTTTCATTCCTAATCCCTAATTCTTAACTTACCAACCTAATATCATTTCAAATCCCTATGTCACAAATCCAATTTTCTCGATATCATTCTAATCCAATTCAATTTCCACTTAATTAACTGATTCCAATTCAATTTCTATTTGCTGGTACAAATTTCTATTTAGATTTGTTTTCAATTCAGACAATCTCTTCCCGGGAGTTTTAACAACTTAACCTTTTCAAACATCAAATATTCCTTTTCAAAAAATCAAAACCACTTGTTTTCTCAAAACATTTCCAAAAACTATATCTTTGGTAGTAATCTGTCACTTAGAACTCGAAAATCGGCACTTATGATGTGGCCAACATCATCAGAATTATTTCCCAGCTACTGAATTGAGTTTAATACTTTATCACCTTTCAAACTTATATTTAAACAATTTCATTTTGAAGTTAATTCAAAATACCATTCACAATGCTTATAAAACAATTTAAAATCTCCCAGGATTTTAAAATTCCCATATATTTAATCCAAGTCCATTCACAAACACCTTTCCAAATTCCTAGGGTTTTAATTTTAATTTTGATTTAAATTCAGATTTAATTCATTTCGTGACACTTATACGAATTTTGATTGGTTATTTACAAAACCATTTCAATTATAATCTTAACTAATTATAATCACAACCAGTATATCCAATATACTATAATATTTCCAATATCTATACTTTCTTTATATCAAAATATAATTTCGATAAAATTATTTCATTTACCCTCTTTTAAAAACCTACCATGTCGGTTCATCGTATTCAAGTGTTTATTAACTCCTACTGATACAGTGGATCAAACTGATCGACCAGAACTCATAAACAACTCAACCAATAAATCTCCACAATATAAAACCATTTTATATTGAATAACAAATACGTGCTCATATATATATACTCAACTCAATCTAGGATATTACTAATCCTATCTCTACTGAGTCACGCCACAGAGCTAAGGTAATTACTTAACCTTTAGCTCTGATACCACTGTAACGACCCGGGGGATTTGACAACCTTGTTTATCGACATACTCTAAATGTCAACTATTAAGCATCGGAAATACCGGATAGTAAATGAAAGAAGTTAGAGGGTGAGAATACATAAGATAGAAATTTAGAATAGAAGAAGAAGAACACAACTACAACTACAACAACATCAGAGTAACAAAAATCTCACAGCGGAACGAATAAAATATACTATATAACATAACTTTGAAATACAAATCTGTACTTGAATATACATATCATAATCAAAGTATATCACTTACAACACAGCGGAAGTAAACAATTGGTATATAATCCTGAAGCCTCCTGCTCCAAGCTCTCAGTATATCTGTAGAATCATGAATACTAGATTGCCCGTACAAAATTGGGCACCCAAGAGTTTAGGGAAAACAAAACAAAATAAACTCCGGGTCAGTCATGGGACGGGTGTGAATAAACAATTCCAAATAGCTTGAGAAAATAACGATATCTAATAAGACCACGCCATATAACACGGAACGGGTTTCTCCCTTAATAAAATCTAAACCACTTGATTCAACATTTCAAAAATCCTTTTGGAAGAACCGATAATCTTTATATCAAAACCCGTATGATAATAATATTGTCTATCAACCACAATCATCTAGCAGAATGCTTTCATCTCACGTTCCACATACATAATATATAATCAAAAACCATGGGCACTTATTGGTTAACGAATTCCAACTGGAAAGGTATATGACCACCTTTCAATTGTGTATCTCTAGAGAGGAATACACCAGGTTCGACAAGAACATCTTGTAACCCAAGATAAACATGATCAGTCACTCATTTCGCTTGAGTGTACCGAATGTATTATCACCAACGGTTGGGATCAGCAACCGTTTCCTGAAAGGGACAGCTTCGAAATAGATTATAGAAGTAAAATGTAATTTCTCTAGATCAGGTGACAATACACCCTAATTGGAAGCTAACCACTTAGCCATGCGACTACCCGATTTTATACCATTCCGGTTTATGAGGCTTGAGGCCAAAACATACAGATCACACCTTTATTTTCTTTGAATGTCCCATCGTCATACCCGCCAAATCACAAATTGATTTCCCCAAAAATACCATAGGTATATAGCTAAGAGAAACGAATTCCTCCGCCACCAAACGTAAATACGTTTGAACAAATCAACTTATGCGATCTACTAAATATACTTTGTCAGACATTCTTCCATACAGGTCGTCCTGGGACTAGACAAACCGAAGGTACTATTCTGTAAATCCATCTTTGGCAATTTCTACCAAGGATTTGCTGAACAGCCCTTGCATAACTCCATCTTCAATTATCTTCATCATATTTGATTCGCAACGCTAATGCCTTACGAAGTAGTTTTCAGATAATATATCTGATCCCGGTCTCTCTGTATTGACAACGGAAATGGTCAAAATCTTTGATAGTCAGTGATTTAATTATCAAAGGAAAACATGTGTACAAACAACGGTCGTATTCCCAAATGGAAATCTTACCGATCAATCATCATTTCATTTCCCAATTTCCCATTTATCGTTTCCATATATTCATAAATTTCTTTTTTTCTAAAATTAGAAAATACATGTTTTTAATTTTGGAAAACATTTCCATTTCTGATTCACGCATCAATAACTTCCCACCTCTATCAGTCTCTAACTGTAAATTAGTAGGTGAAGAACTTCACAAGTATAAACCCCGAGGGCCGAAACCAACATCGATCGATACCCAGAAGCCATACAACTCAACTAATTTCCAGTCAGTTTCTAATTTCAGTAATTCCATTTAAATTCATAATTCAAACCCAAAATTCCTTTATAATATTTTATCTGCTAAATATTTTCTTTAATCTAATTTTTCACATAGAATGTGAATAATATTTCTTTATATAATCAAAATAGTTTGATTTCATATTTAAAACCAAATATCCAAATTTTATTTATATTTTTATTTGTAGAACTATTCATACAAATCTCATTTTCCCTTCTAACACTTAAATCTCATTTATAATTCCCTTTGTATAATTCTATTTATTCTATACAAATCCTTTTATATAATTCTATTCATTTTATATAAATCCTTTTATATTATTCTATTCGTTTTATATAAATCCTTTTATATAATTCTATTTATTTTATGTAAATCCTTTTATATAATTCTATTCATTTTATGTAATTCCTTTATATAATTCTATACATTTTATATAAATCCTTTTATATAATTCTATTCATTTTATATAAATCCTTTTGTATAATTCTATTCATTTTATATAAAAATATTTCATTTTCAATATTCACTTTGAAATTTTCCTTTTTACATTCCAGTATTTCATATGGTATTTAAAATACCAAATAACATAACCAGTGTCATTATAATCAATCACAAATTATATATCACATCATATATCACAATATATGAAAAAACAATATTATAAATATTGAGAAATCCAGTTAGATCCCTCTAACTTGTTTCCCTGCATCCACAGATGTTAAACAATATAAATAACATCGATTTCATTTCAGTATGAAATATTCTGATAAACAGAATCAATATTTGATTAACGATTTATATATATCATTATCTATAATTTCAAACAATACATCACCAATTCAACTAAACAATCAACACATAGCAATAAATCATCATTTATCAATTCTAAAAATATGTTATAAAAATATAACTGTGCAGAGTTAGTGAGATTTACTCACATTGGACGATCATCGTTAAGTAACTATAACTGTTGGTTGATTCAGACAGGCAATTTATTTCGCTATAAATTGTAATAAGTTCCAATTCACTCGTAGTCTGTTTCATTACGTAGCCGTCATCTGTACGATCCCAACGGATCTAACCATTCGAAATTCTTATACAATATGATTGACATATAAATTTTACAAGTTGTATGTTTATTTAAATTAATTTGAACTTGAATGTAATTTCCTATGGGCCTTACCCATTTCCCACTAAGCCCATACCCGCCTCATTTCTATACCCATCCAAATGAAATCTTCTTCCCTAAATACTGCTCTACTGAAACAACCCACCACCAATACTACTTTGAAGAGCATCCTTACATGAGTTCAGAAATATATTTCTTGCAATTTACAGAATTTTCTTTGAATATCCCTTGAATTTCAAAGTCACGGTTTAGATTTTTAGGAAGAAATTTGT
This sequence comes from Allium sativum, assembly GCA_030737875.1. Classification (NCBI taxonomy): domain Eukaryota; kingdom Viridiplantae; phylum Streptophyta; class Magnoliopsida; order Asparagales; family Amaryllidaceae; genus Allium; species Allium sativum. The sequence continues at coordinate 846,006,590 of CM060926.1, forward strand.
GGCGGCACATTTCTGTTGACCGTGAAAGTAAAAATGACTTAGGGTTAGAAGGTAGAGGGATATTTATAGATAATTTTTTTATATATTTTATTGATTAATATATTCAGTTTTAATCATCCACTATGTGTATTTGTTGTTTTAAAATTTGTACGATCACATACTATATCCAATTTTGATGAAAATGGACATACACCTTCAGTTCAACATTACACACACAACAAAATTTGTTTCGTCGAATTCCGACCCCATTTACTCACACAGCATATTTTTAAAGTCAAATTATTGACTTTTTTTCACATTAAAATCCCATATGGCCACGCACTAGCTCCAAAAATCACGAAACTTGAAATCTGGCAATAATTTAATATTCTGGATCCAACAAAACTAGTTTTGATCGAAAATGGAGCTCGTTTACAAAACTGGCTATTTTTAAAGCTCTAAATAAATCTATTTAAATATTAATATATTTAAAAATAATTAAATTAAATATTAATAAATTAATATTATCATATATATGCACATAGAATATCAGACAACTCCAAAATATTCATTTCCGGATTAATAACTCGATATTTCAAATCTGGGTTAAATCGATATTACATTTATATTGAAAATCCATTTATAATATAAATAAATCGTTATAAATTATAAAGAAATTCCATAGCGACTTTTCAAAAATTTGATGTGAACATATCTCACAATATACACGATGAAATCTTGATTTTTCTCTTCCATTAGAAAAATACTTCACCGGCTCCGAACGTTTCTTATTTCACAGAAATCCAACTTAAAATGGATTATGTATATTCATTAAAGTTCGAATCGCCAAATTACGAACTGCCATGCCATTTCGAGCTCGATTATAATTATAATATAAATTATACATTCAACTGACATTTGTAAATAAATTCGTTAATATAATTCAATTCTAAACTGAATTATATATTTTAAATTGTCCAATTCACACACTATTGTCAATTTAACTTAATTCTGATTATTTCAGAATTAAATATATTATTCTACTATTTATATTAATTAAATATTCAATATTATTTAATTATGGTCATTTTAAATTACCGAACTATTATTTAAATAATTAAATAAATTATTTACTATCCGTTAAAAATACGGGACGTTATAGAATGTATTCATTGTAATTGTAATCTATGAATGAAATGAGAAAGTATGAAGTGGACGTAGGCTCGTTAACGCCGAACCACTATAAATCTCGTGTGTTGATTGCTTTTTCTCTGGTTTTGGATTATTACTCTTGATTTTTCTCTACGAAATCTATCTTGTTGGCTATTAATACCAGTTTTTAGTCTAATAGATAATAATACACTATTTTGTATCAGATGGAACTAGTTTTGTTTAATTCTGGGATCGTTTGAAATTTAACTATTTTATGTATTAAATTAAATCGATTAAAATATAAATCGATCTCAAACAATTAAATTCAACAATAATAAATAATTATTGCCATTCTAATTCAAATAGAATTTATATTAATCGATTGAATTGTTTTAATTCAGTTTTAACTCTGCATTCAATTGTTACGGTCTCATATTATGATAATTAAATATATTAGATATTAAATCGTATATCGACTATTAAATCGATAAATTCTATATAAAAATCCATTTATATTTCTAATTCAACATTTGAATAAATTTAAATGTTCATCATAAAACAAATAAAAATCTGGGACATTACAATGTGAATCATGGCTGTTGCAATGATAGGTGTTGCACCCATTTTAAAATGGCATCCATTAACATGATGTATACACCTACACGGAACAATTGTTCACATCTAATGTCTTATGAAAATTTGAATTCTGAAATGCATATGCCTTGCTCCCACTTTATGTGATGTCTATAATGTGATCTATTCATTCTCCTTATTGCTCCGGCCTTACTACTGTTTACTGCATTTATATGCGCTACTGTCCATTGTTCTACTCATTTATGATATGTCTTTGGCACAAATCTTTACTGACTGCTTCCTTTGTGATTGGTCACGATCATTTTCATGTGTCTCCGATCTCATTGTATGACCTTGTTAGATACTTTGAAATTGTTGTTGCACGATTAGTTGGGCTTTCCTCGAATACTTGTGTTAGGATGTTTAAAACTCATGCACTTCCATACTTGTATATAGGCATATATCGAGATACATGCCGGGTAAAGTTATCATCTGCATTTCCTATTTGTTGTAGTGGGGAAAGAGTCTAAACATTATTTTTCCACAAAAGCATATTGATGTCGTGCGGGTGGAATAGGCTACTATTGGAGAATGGAGTTTTGATGACAACAACCTTATTTCAATTATCATTGATTATAAAATATATACTAACATCTCTTTCTAGAATATATAAACATATATATGCAACATTTGTATACAGCGCTTAAGTACTGAAGACTGTACAGATTTAGAGATTTAGAGATTCAAGATTCAAGACTCATGAGCAATCAAGATTTCAAGAGTTCAAGAGCTCAAGATAAATACAGTAATAAAGTCTAGTTTATGTAAGACTCTGAATAACACTCCAGGTTCAAATTCTATTTTTTAAATTTCAAATTTCAAATTATCCTTTTCAAATTTCAAAACTCTGATTTTTAAATTTCAAGTTCTAAATAATTTTACTTGTGATTTCAAACATTTAAGTTTAAAGTTTTAATTATATTATATACGTTTATATAAGTTTATATAGTTTTATAGTTTTAAACCCTATAACTTTATAAGTATGTATATGATTTCATATGATTTTAGATTTTAGAATTTTTATTTATATTATCAAGTTTTGATTAAAGAATTTCAAACTTATGATTTCAAATATATTTTCTAATTCATAAGTATTAGTATTTTTATAGTTTTATTAAACATATTTTACTAAGTTTATATTTAATTCTTCATATAACCTTTTATTTATATATAGTTTATAAATATCTCTTTATAAATTCCTATATATATGTTTATAATTATATTATATATGTTTATAATTATATTATATATAGTTTTCATATCACATGTATAATAAGTATTTAATCATATATTTAAATAATATTTTCTTATGTTTTTATACTTGAAAAATAATGTTTTAGCAACTAATTTTTTTTCTAGGAATTTCCAGAATTTAAATATTGATTTAAATACTTCAAAAATGAGTTAAAAATAAAAAATATGATAGATATGTCGACATATACTTATTTATATGTTGACATATAACTGTCAGAAATTTAAATTTGAAAGGAAGTATCTTTTCAGTAATTGTGACGGTTCTGAAGCGTTGCAACCTTTCACAGACTATTAAAAGGGATTGAATTCGAATTTTTAATCATCACTTCTTCTATAAATTCCTTCCATTACACCATTATACTTAATCATTTTTATGATTCCTACACTTATACTCTGCCGAATTCAATTCCATTTTAATCAAACTTCTTCTCACTCTCTACTAATTACTCTCTGAATTAAGTGCTATTGAAGAATTATAGGGTTGTTTGTAATTATTTTGGTTGAGTAAAGGAATCAGTGGTATCCCTTGTAGTTGTGAAATCAAGGACGGGTAATCGGTGGTATCCCTTGTAGCCGTGAAATCAAGGAAGGTATATTGATCAAGTGTGTGGGTGGAAACGGTGGTATCCCTTGTAGCCGTGAAATCTAGGAGGGTTGTAATTGGATTTTAATAAAGTAATAAAACTCTAAGAAAATCCAGCGTTGTTAGGACTGGACGTAGAAGCAATTTCGAACCAGTATAAAATTCGGTATGTTCTTTCCTTTTCTGCACTTTGCTTTGGTTTATCTTTGGATTTGTTCCTGATTTTGTGTCTGTTTTTTTCCTGTGGTGTCTGATTCATATAGTTTATCACATAAGTCCTAGATTTTGGTTAAATTCTCGAAAACACTATTCATCCCCCCTCTAGTGTTTGTTTTGCCTTAACGATCCATTCCGCAATCCCTAACAATTGGTGTCAGAGCAAAGTTTTTCAAAAAGTTCATAATCTGATTTTTGAAAATTTTAAATGGCAAATTTTAAACACTAGTTTAAATTCATGTCTTGCATCAGTATTAGATGAGTCTGCATTCAATTTGATTGAAAATTCAAGTTATCATGATATGATTTCTTGAAAAGTTAAATGGATGTGTCAAAAAATCATCATAATGTTATTATTTCAAATTACAATTTGTTATTTTAAAAAGTCACTTGATTCTTTGAAATGATATGCTGTTTTGCAGAAAAGAAGTTATTTTTGATGACTGTTGGCAAAAAGACATCAAGATGATCATTCATCAATCAAGAAAAGAAGAGTTTTATGAAGGCTTTTGGGCTTATAGTTGTTGAATTGTCCATTCATTCAAAATTCAAATTCATGTTCAAAAATTTGATGCCAAGTTGGTTAAATTACTAAGTCGTCAGTCTCATCATCGAATTCCGGAAGATGTAAATATGATTCAAATTCATAATCAATAGATGAAGAGCCGAAAATTGGAAATTCAGATATGTGTTCCACAATAATTAACAATTCAGAAAATGTCGAAGAAAAGGATTTGAAAACCGGGTGCGCCTTAATTAATTTTTTGGTTGAATGGATGTTTTGTTTACTTTGCTTGTTTTAAATTTGAAATTTAAAACTTTAAAATTCAAACTCGAAATTTGAATTTCGAAATTCATAATATCAATAAAATAATAATTATTTTAATAATAAATTTTGAGTGTTTGTTAGGATTAATATTATTTCAGGAATTAGTTAAACCTGGAATATAAATCGATAACTTAAAACCAAAAATCACAAAACCATATTCCCTTTGAAATAATGCATATATGTCAACCTACATATATCTATATGTCGACATATCAGCCTATAGTATAAAACTCAAATTTGTATCCCAAAGGTTTAAAACTTTCAAACTTCCCTCCATATTTTCAATAAGAAAATGCCAGTTCAAATTTTATTTATTAACTTTGTCTGTCTACTTATTTTCTTATATCTTATTTCAAATAAATATATATATATATATATTATAAGTATATAAATTATTAAAATTTTATAGACATGTTAATATGATATAAGAGTTAAAATAATTTTTTTATAAAATATAATTTTACTTATCTTTTATATATAGTTTAAACATATATAGTTTAGATTGTTCAAATACTATTTGTAACTTAATACTAATTTTGATTTCTTATTAAGATTTATAAAATCTTGAATTTATAACCTAGTATTTTGGTATAAAAATGATAATATGATTTTATGCCTTAAATATGTAGTATAAATATAAGAAGTTGTGGCTTTATAGTTTAATTTATATCCGAATTTCATAATTTCGTTATGACAATAGAATTCTTTTTAAAGTTTTAACATATAAATTCCCATAACAAACTAATATATTTTGACTTCTAAAAGTTTGAATTTAAAATTGATTTGTATCAAAAGATTGCTTATATTTCATAATAAATTAAAATTTAAATCCTTTTAAGAAATTAGTTTTTATGTATACAATTATGACTATATGTTTACTTTATATAATATAATTTTATATTCTCTTTAAAACGATCTTCAATTTTTATTAAATTGAAGAAGCATCCTACTAAGATTATTTAACTCCAAATTTATCATAGAATTATTTTAAATATTTTATTATATATTATGAATACGATAAAACTTTTATCTTTACTATCCTTTCAATCTCTTTCATAAGTGTCATTAACCTAAGTCTAGAAAATAATATATATTATCATTGTTTAATTCAAATAATTGGTAATATATATGTGTATGCATAATAGTTAGATAATGCGTTGAATATATGTTATCTAAAAAGATATAATTGCCAAATCATTCTGCATATATCATTACACATCTTATTTCATATCATACATCATTATTAGAGTACACTCAAATTAAAATCATCACAACACCAGAAAAGGGTATTTGTAACAATTATTACCATTGTAAATATACTTTGTAACAGTTATAACTATTACTATAACATATGTGACAAACTGTTGTCACGAATATTATAATGGTTGTCTATATAAGGTGTATATTGCACTAGTTATAACCGTTACAAAACTACGATTTTATCACACTTATAACCATTGGTACTGAAACAGTTTTAACATTTATAACCGTTATAATATTTATTTTTATAATGTTATTTACTATTACAAATAAATTGATTGTCTAATACAAAAAATTTTAATAACATTAATAACTGTTACAAACTTGAATATTGAAATAGACATGTTGTATGTAATTCCTTTAAATAAGTAACAATCATAATATGCTTCAACCAATTTCATAAAACATCTACCAATAAGAATATACAACATATAATATAACAATATCCCAAAGCAAATACAACATATCACAATTTACATCCTAAAGCAAATTCCATTTCGACAAACATCAAACTATCACATCATGGAATAGTTGATTTGGAATTATTATAAACCATCAAATCAATACTAAGTAAATTTGCACATGTATCACTAAAATATTAGGCATATCACCATTTGTTCTATACAACAGGAATTTTCATCATTTCAATTATTTTTCAACACGTAAAAGGTAAACAATTTCTAGCTTATATCTTTTGTTCTTCTTGTGCTTAGGGGAAGGCACAGGAAAAACTGCATCGATTGAAACAAGAACTGATGAGTAACATACCCATAAGCAATGCACATATTTTCTTAATTGGCTTGCATATTGTCCGAAGAAGAGAATTTCCTAAAATGTGATAACAAGCAGCAATATCTGAGCAAATGATTAAGTACTGTTTATATGTGTAATAATCATTGGTGCAAATTTTATAATCAGCATCTCAGACCTTGCAGTTGAAAAGGTAGTTTTCTATGAACTGATGCTGGCAGCAGATGAGTACCATGTTTTAAAGTAGATCACTGATATTTTTGTAATCTTTGTTCCTTCGTATGTTCTAAAGTAGATCAATTTTATTTATTTTACTAGGTGCTGATATATCACCAAGGACAAAACTTAAAATTATATTTTGTAGCCCAACAAGCTGTAGAACTTTTGGAAAGCTATAGTTACATATATTGTTTTGTTACAAATCTTTCTGGTTACCAGCAATTGATAATTGATAATGCTATCAAGTCCAGAATTACGAGCAACAATGTTTATTGCCTTACGTACATTACTATTTACAATAGTTTAGTATTTAGTTCTTATGAAACTTTGTTAACCTATTTAATTATGAACTTAGTTAATTATTGTTATTGTATTATACATAGTTTATTTTTTTATGTAAATTTGGTTTGTTATTATAAACCTATTAACTCTTAAGAAATTTAATTAGCTTGGTTAAATGTTTGTAATACTTAATTAATTTTTATAACTTATTTAATCTTCAAAAAACTTAGTTAATTCATTTTCTCATAAAGTTAATTTATTTTTATTACTATTATTTGTCTTTTTGTTATTGTAAACTTGGCTAAGTTATATCAAATTTAGTTTACTATTGTTATTATGAATACACGAACTTACTAACTTTTAAAGCTTAGGTACCATAGCTAAATTTTCAAAATATTTATTTATTTTACAGAAATAAGTTAATTTTTATGAAACTTAGTAAACTTTTTCAATATTTTTTAAAAATAATTTATTTGTTTTTAGTACCATTATTGTTATTGTTATTGTAAACCTAGCTAAATACATTAATATTTTATGATGGTTATATTTTGTGAAAATTTTGATTCTTTTTAATTTATTTTGAATAATGAAATTGACGTCATATTAAAGAGAGTAGATATACAAATCAAAATTTGTTTTAGAATATATATCTCAATACCATATTTGACCACTTCTCTATGCACCTCTCCTCCTCCTCCATCTTATTCAATATATGTAACGATAAATTAGTTCAGTTACTAATTTCGTTTGAGTAGCAGAAACATGTTTCCGAATATTGATAAATATCTACATGCCTGGTGTGAAGATATAGCACACATGTTTATTATTACCGTAAAACAACTAGGATAGTGGTTTACCTAAAGAAGCACAAGAGTAGGGGATACGTTGAAGAAATAAATTGTTATTTCCACCTAGAAAAATAAAGAGACCATATTAACTGACGCTCTTTATGCAGAACAAAGCAGTTTTTATTTAAGAAGGAAAAAATTATTGTTATTTTACTTGAATATCATTGAGCATCATGAAACAAGTATAAATTAAGAGAAATAATACACATACCATATAAGCAACCAAAACGAAGAATGCGATGACCCGCCCCGCGCCATCAGACATTTCCCCGAAATGCGTTGTGCTAATGTCCAACTAGCAAGGGACGATCGTCTAAAGAAAGTGATTTGAAACTATGAATCATCATGAACCTATAGTATATCTCACAACGCATGGAATAAAATATAATAATAACATAACTTGGTATAAAACAGGAGAGACAGTGCATAAGCTGAAAACTAAAACATATCCATCAGAGTAGCGGAATCCAAAATACAGCTTATGATCCAAACCATTATTATAACTTCAAAATACTGTCTCTAAAAGAAATAAAAGAGGTACACTATTAATGCCCAAGCAGTGACCAACAACAACACAGGGAGAATATATGTATATAGTACATGGAAGCCTCCTGCTCATCTTCGGATAGCTACTCGTGCATAACTACCTAACCTGTCTCTAGTCTGCTCATTTAGGAGAACCTAGAGTAATAAGAAGAGACATAAAACTCTAGGTCAGACGAAAGTCTGGTATTAGCGATAGCAAACCTATACCACTAAATAGAGCAATAACAGGTATAAGAAATCATACCTGATCTGGACCAACCAAAGAGTTAGCACAACAAGATGTACAATACTCTAAGGTAATACTAATATATAATGTAAAAATGGGGGTGTTCGTGTCATGGTGATAGCAAACATCAAACATAGCGATCATCCTAACATCTCTCACTCAGTGCGTAAATCATACGCTATCCACCGCTTTGATCATCAGATCCATGGGGCCATGACGGAGTCTAACTCGGTACAACTATCGCTATGACCACTTAGCCCTTTGGGTGCTGACAGAGTCCCACTCCATAAAACCTCTGACCCCACTGCACTAGTCCACAGTCAATAAGCATATCGGGTCAACCAGTCTACATAGCCCTGGTCCTGGTTCGTCTACATATCTCCTCTCTCAATGGTGAACCAAAGTTATGGATATCGATAACCCCATTGCACACATCCCGTAGCAAAGCCCAACTCTAGAAGTCAACTCGTCGGTTGCCATCTGGATCCAGAGTAATAACCTCTCGTTTGGACTTCCTTTGCATCTCGGGTTTTGGTCTTCTCCGGTTCGATTCGGGTCTCTTCCTCTTATCCGGTTTGGTTCGGGTCTCCTCCTACGATCTGGTTTGGTTCGGGTCTTACTCCTATCCGGTTCGGTTATGGTATCCTCCTCCTATCTGGTTCGGTTCGGGTCTCCTCCTCCTATCCGGTTTGATTCGGGTCTCTCCTCCTATCCGGTTTGGTTTGGGTCTTTCTCCTTTCCGGTTTGTTTAAGGTCTCCTCCTCCTATCCGGTTCGTTTCAAGTCTCCTCCTCATATCCAGTTCTGTTCGGGTCTCCTCCTCTTATCAGGTTCGATTCGGGTCTTCCTCCTAACCGGTTCAGATCGTGTCTCCCTCCTAACCAGTTTGGATCGGGTCTTCATCCTGACCGGTTCAGATCGGGACTCCCTCCTAAATGGTTCGGATCGAGTCTTCCTCTTAACCGGACCTGAAACTTGGCAATTTTTTTTCCAATAAGCTGTTTTCGCCAAATGACGGTATTTTCAACCATTCTAACTTTCCTATGCAATTATAAAACATCCCAAACAACAGTAACAACATATAGGTTCAATCAAAAAGATCAAAACATCAAGCATAAAGGTTATTTTAGATCAAACATACCCAAAATCCATGATTTTCCCCTTAACCATGTTTAACCATATCTAACAATAGGATTAGCAAACTTAATCAAAATTGACCGAAATTTGTACCAGTGACACAAAATAATATTTTAGAATTTTAATATATTTTTTCATATTTTTATGAGTCGTTATTTCGCTAATTATCACTAGTCACCCATAATTAGCCATAATTAGTGTAAAAACATGCAAATCATTCACCTTAGCCACAAATAAACGATATATCTGAAGCTTTAACTGATTTGTCATGGATTCCTATGAAGTGCAGCTGTAACATCTCGGGTTTTACTGATTTTGTTTAAACAATAATTATAGATTATATCTATAAAAATAATTTAGAAAATGTTATTGAATGTGAATTTTATATAAATTAGAATAACTTTTAGTTCAAAGTGTTATGTATTTATTTTTAACTTGTTATTTATATATTTAACGAGTAAAAACAATGTTTTAGCATCTATGTACATCTCTAAGGCTTGTTGTAGATTTCTTTAACTATTATACGTGTATATAAAAGTAATTAAGTATTCTGTCATTTTGTTGTTTTAAACTTGTGTTTAACTCTCTAGAATATAAATACTTAAGCACTTTATTACTTCTCATCAGCATATAGGAAGATATATATATATATATATTAAATTAAAACTAAATTAAAGTAAGTAACTTATAATATTTGCTTTGATAGATAAAATATAAATACATATATATGTGAAAATATATGTATGCAAGTCATTTAAGAAAAAACTTAGAATTTAAAATATATGTATATAAATATATGCATACATGATACTTAAGACAAGTATATATTTATATACAATGTATATACATCTAAACGAATGTACATATGTATCAATAAAATAACAATGAAATTAAATGTAAAAACTAGTAAATTTGAGTTGCTTCATGGAAAAGAATATAAGAGAACAAGACATTGAATTGATAAGATAAGAATGAAGATAAATAAATAAGGATACTTTTAACAATTTCTTTTCAAATCACCCTTCCCCACTTGCATCCAAAACTTTGCCAACCTATTACTCTATTTATGTCTTCATCATAACCAATCCAGTCTGGTGTAAGCAGTAAAACTTAGGAGCTAAGTTTTTGTTTCAAAAATCAATGAAGTACATGGGATACTCATACTGGCCGTAAAGCAAATGAATGAAACAGCTAGGAACATGGTTATTTAGTAGCTTAGGTTGCTTGGAAGCTAGGTTGAAAAAAACAGTCTAGCACATGAAGGTAATAATAGTAAAACACTTTTGTTCAAATCAATCAGCCAACCTATAACCTTTACCTATATTAAACCTAGTTTTCATAGCATGTTAGCACATGGTTGTGCATAACCTAGTACCTCAAAACATGACAGGTTGTGTGCATTATGGGAAGCAATATATGTGATAAGCCTTCACAATATTTTTCTTTCAATCCAGATATTACAACCTAATACATCTCATATCCAAGCTATAGGACTAGACAATAATTTATATTTATGTCCATCTATAAATACATAGCAAAACTATGCTAAATTAAAGAGAAGAAGTGAAACTAAAATGGTAGAAAACCCTGAAGCAAACTAGAGAGCAAGTGTGAACTAAAAACTGAAAATGGCAGAGAACTAGACTTGAAAACTTGAAGCTAAGCAAAAAAAAAAAAAATACAGTGAGAAAATATTCAAGAGCAAAAAGCAGTTTTTGGGGAGTAAACTCACTTATTAAAATTCTATTTAAACATTTCCTGTATTATTAGTGAATGTTGTTTCTGTATGCATGTTTGTTTGTGTATATGTTACTTCATCTATAACACATATATATTGATATGAGGTTTGATTTCAACATTGAAACACTTGAAACCTGAATGCCTTACAAAAACAAAACTTTGTCGGAAAAATAAATGTAAACAGTGAACAAGCTATTGTGATTAAACACCCTTTTTTCCCTATTCTAATGCATTTACTCGTGAGAATATAAGACAACATATATGCCGAAATACGCATAAAATTGTCTTAACTAAGCATTTTTGTTTATTAAGGTTAAATGACTGCAAAATAGCTGTATTACTTAAACGAGTATAACCGAAAGTAAAAGACAGTAAAGCATAAAACATAGGTAGCTAAAACGTGGAAATAGTGGTCTAAGATGAGTGAACCCTTTCCATTCAAAATTTATTGTTGACTGTTTATAGTAGGATGCAGACACAAATGCATATTTGTTTTGATTTTTATGTGTATCCATTATTTGTATCAAAAACTGGAAAAAAACATGAAATACAATGAGTAACAAAGCTTCCTCCCATCCACATACTGTAACAACCCGTATTTTTGAATAACATGTTATAACATAAATGGAGGCAGAATTAAACTGTAATATCTGAATCAAGGGAAACGGGCTGTGCCATTGCGTTCATCTCGGAAAAATACGCGAAATAGAGTCCGAGTTTTCGAAAATCGGAGTCCGTATGACCAAGATATGGCCTCGCAAAGTTTCACGAAAAAATTCAAAAATTAGAGTATACTTAATTAAGTGAAATGGGTTGCGCAGAGAAATATATATATATTGATATATATATATATATATAATTGAAAATTAAATAAATATGCAAAAATGTTCAAAACAGCGAATTAGGAGAGGGGAATAACCGAACCGGCCGATTTTTGAGGTCGACCCGAGCTCGCTGGGTCGACTAGGGGTTAATCCAGAGTGTTTGGCTGTCAACCCGTGGGCCGATTCGCTCAAATGCAGATTTTGCATTTGAATAGTTCTCATGGTTCAGCTTTAATCTAAAGGCCCTAGATGGTTCCTACACTTGACTTCTTCCCCAAGACATGCTTTGATGGCTTGGATTGAATCTAGGGTTAATCCTATGGCTAATACTATCCTAATCCTCTATAAAAAGACCCCTAAACCTAGCCTAAATCACCATTATTCAATCCTACAACTAAACTATGTCAAATTTGTTCCTCTCATGGCCTCCACTCTCATGCTAAAATTCCTAAGCCTATTTCTATGAGAGATTGTGAGTTCATACAAGTGCTTTCAAACTTGTATGAGTGTTCTTAGTTTGCATTCAAGTCAAGTTGCAACATTTCTATTTCAAAGCAAGGATTTTTATTGATTTGGCGCAAGGGTTTTTCAATTGGGGCTTTCATATTTTGGTGCTTGCATAAGGGCTTCGTCTCAATCTTTATAATAAATATTCATTTGTGTCTTCATAGCGTAGTAAGCCCTTTTCTACTTTCTTTTTAGTGAACTCTAAAGTTAAATGAATGGTGCAAGTTTGGGGTTGATCATTATATGCAAGTTTGGTTGATCATTATATGCAAGTTTGGTTGATCATTATATGCAAGTTTGGATGATCATTATGCAAGTTGGTTTAATCATTATGTATGACACATGTTGCTATGTTATGCAAGTTTGGGTTGATCATGTTATCATGTTATGCAAGTTAAACTTGATATTGTGAGCATAAAGCTCCAAGCTTTATGTTGAAGGTTGCATTTTGGCAACATGAAAGTTATCATATCCCTTATGATAACTTGCATGTGAGGCCAAATGCGAACTTCTAGCAACTTCTACATGTTATTTATCACCATGTATCACTCATATGCTAAGTTTGGTTTTATGCATGCTTTTGAAGCCTAATAATGCAATATGCAAGTATATGAACATATGTACATTTCATATGCCACCATGTTAAACTTGTGGCTTCAACACCTTTATGTCATGGTTATGCCAAGTTTCCTATTTTATCCTTTATGCGTTGTTGCGATTATGTAAACGATGGGATTACGTTGGGGTTGGGTAACATAATGACATGAACATGGTTTTTATAACATAACGTGATATGTTAACTTGTAATTATGTTTTGGAAACATAATGGACATGACACTTAGAAAATATGAGTGTGGCCAACTCGAGGTTGGGTTGAGTTTGTAGCATAAATCTACCCGGACCCGCCCGACTTAACTAGTGGCTACAAACAATAGGACCCAATGTGAGAAGTTGGTCATGTTGTGCACGAACCCGAGGTTAGACCAGGTTGTGGTGTAAAGCTACCCGGACCCGCCCGGCTTAACTAGTAACCACAACAAGGTCTAATGTGAGAGGTTAAAGCACATTAAGTTAATGAATGCCTCCTGATTAGGGTTAAGTCATGGTCCACTTAATACTTAACTAATTTGGGCTTGATGGATTAATCGAGGTTAAGTTAGGAGCCTTGGGTACTCTTAACCAATTTAATCCACGTGTGGATCGGGTTAACCACATTTAACCCGTTAAGAAACCCTAGTTGTGTGGTCCTTTTCAGCAGTAACCTCCTTGGTATATCATAAGACCCTATGACTAGGCTAGGGTGGGGCACGATTACTGGGCTGATTGTAAGAGACCAAAAGAGACGGCTGAATGATGCCCCGATTGTTCAGGCGGACCATGGTCGTGCACATTAAGTCCGGAGTTGAACACGGGCACCGGTAGGTTTGGACTGTGCATCATGGTATGGTGTCAGAGGGTTACACCATAGGGCCTGATACACCCTAGGGTGGACCCTGCACAGTCAACTACATTACATGATTAAGCCGCATGACACCGACACTTGACGAGTTAGGCATATAGGGAGCCGATCGACTAGACCGAGTAGTTGGACCTTGATTTAGGTCACCTCATGATGTTGGGCCAAGCTTGGGCCAAGGGATCAATTCTTGTTTTTACTTGACATGTTAGAATGCTAGTACACCCGTGGTGCAAAACTTAACCTTGATTATGCGATGACACCTTTATCTATCTTGTTAGTTAATCCCCATCACTACACCAAAAATGCCAATTTGGCAGTGCTCATTGCCGTATCAAAATCGATTTGATACGGTTTTAAGCCGTATCAAAAAATGGCGTCTCTGTTGCTTTGATACGGTTTTAAGCCGTATCAAAATCATAAATTGATACGGCTTAAAACCGTATCAATTTAGAAATTTGATACGGTTTTAAGCCGTATCAATTTATGATTTTGATACGGCTTAAAACCGTATCAATTTATGATTTTGATACGGCTTAAAACCGTAACAAATTTCTAAATTGATACGGTTTAAAACCGTGTTTAATGCCTCATTCCTACAATGCTATCAATGAATTAGATACGGCTTTTAACCGTATCAAAATCGGTATATCATATATGCAATATATAAAAACACTGCACCCATTGATATATGTGCACAATAAAAAAGATACGCTACACCTATATAACAGTATATAAAGAAGATACGCTAAGCATAATTCGATTAATATATAACTCATAACTTCAATTAATACAAACCACATAACACAATATATACAAAGCATAATGTTCACAGTTCTTGCTCAAAAAAAATAAAATAACTGCAGTTGTCGAGCCAGTATTGCTAAAGTTTCAGCTGAGCCTTAAGGGAGCGTATTAATTTGCAGTATGCAAAGCTGCGTAGCTTGTTGCCGGCCAGTACTGCTAAAGTTTAAATTGAGCCCTTTTCTTTCTTTCTTTTTTTCCAAACAATTGCAGTAAATGAGAAGACAAGAACCTTTTGTGTCTTGTTTATTTTTAACTCTAATATGTCCTCTAATCCCTTGCTTCTCCTTGCCAATACCTTCCCCTTCTTCCCATCCCTACATGAATATATAAAAGCATTAGCAAAAAAGTATGTAAACCTATAAGTTTAACATTAAATTGCACAAGTAGTAACAATGAACAAAAGAACTCAAGTATTAATCTTAGTCACAAGCTTGATTCTCAGCCACAACAACAGTCTAATATTTATTATTTTAATTGAAAATTGTGATACATGAACAGATCACAATTTCAAATCCCACCTGAAAAATATGATATTACAAAGACAAGTTTGTACGGTTTTTCAATCAAATTACCTGTTTCTAGATTTTCTGAAACCGCAAAAAGATCCACTAGGGTGAAAAATACAGCTGGGTGAATGCACCTAGTAAGAAGCCATGTGATATGCAGGAAATTACTCAGAACGACATTTCATGCAACAACACCTACACCTTATAATATAGTACATTCTTGACCCTGATTTTCTAGTCGTAAAAAAAAAGATGAAATTTTCCTATTTAAGTTTAATTACTTCATACGTATATATGAAATATTTGGAAAAAGGGTATCCGAACAACCATCTTCTCTGAGACAAACTTTTAATATCCATCAAATTCAAAATAAAGTTGATGCTTACTACCACTGTTTCACTAAATTACGAATCTCCAGAATTTTCTACTATCCTCTTTTTACCTTTAGATTTTGAAAACAATTAACAAATTCATTGGCAGTAAGAATTTATTCCATTTTATATGGAAATTTAATCGAGGGTCGGATAACAAGAGCAATACATGACATTCCTACAAATTTAAATAGCTTCTCTATCTGATCTATTATTAATTTAAATAACAAATATGCCTCAACTGTTAGATTTTGCGGAACCATAGAGGTACGTATTGGGGGTGTTGGCAACCTACACTGATTTAAAAACCTTTCATCATAAGATATACAGTTTTGGTCGTATAGGGCCCCATTAGACTTGGTTGTGTGAATGATGATCATATGTATACTAGATATAAAGTATGAATGGAAAGCTCAATGCACATAATATCATGTATGGCGCATACAGGGATGGTAGAAGTTCGGAGTAAACTATCCATATATTTATGTATTAACAACTAATTGACTATAACCTGTACAGGTTATTTTATGCTTAGGAACGTTTTTAGTAATACTATAAACTTAACAAGGTTATTTATTAGTGTTTACAAGTAACATGTACAACTTACAGAAACTGGGTCAAAACTTCACTTCCTGTATTGGAAGATATGTATCACAAACACCACCCATCCATATCAACTAGCTTTAAAAACAGGCACCAAAATATCTTCCCTCGAAACCATACCTTTCATCATCTGCCTCGTCAATATCTTCATCAGAATCAGCAGAGGTGATGGTGACATCTGGCTTGAACTGACCAGACTATAGTGATGGGGGCATGGCAACATTCATGTAAGGAAGAAATTTTGACCTAATCGCTTGCAAAGTCTAGCCCAACACTATTTTCATAAGCAAAGAACCTTTTAGAAAAAGGAAAAAGGCATGCAGTTTACACTGCTTTAGTACATGTAACTAATTTGGCAACATACCTATAGCATATAGCTTTTAATAGGGTCGTCTGTTTCCATTTGAGATCCTTGTAGCGACATCAGAACTTCCATGACCTGCAGCAAGAAACAATGTGAAGTTTATTTACGGAAGAATAGCAGCTTTCATTTAGATTCTTAACAACAATAACCTGGCAACTAATGGAACTTTGCACCCTTAAAGCATGCATTAATTAATGTGATGGGGGAAAAATATAATATTATGTAAATCATGCTAAAAAAAACAACATAAATTCATGTAATTTTTCTCACCTGTTTAGCATCATCCCTAAATTTATCCATCCCCACTAACATGCCAACTAGACTGATGCTCTCCATTGATTAAGCACAAAGCATACGGTTAGATTTGTCACTTGTGTTGATCAGAGTAGCATTTAGGTAAGGCGTGACAGCATCATAGTACTTCTGAAAGTGATCCTATACAGTTGAGATAATGAAATGATTAGAATAATCCTAGACATATAGCTTGCCAACACTGCATTTCCATGTGATACCTGAGATGAATCTACAACTAATGCCAAAGCCGTTAAGGCTCCCTCTTGCACCATTTGCTTCCCATTCTAATGAAAAAAAAACAATCATTATTATACTTCAGACATAAGACAGACTTACCTCACGCAAAAAACTAAAATGAGCATATACCTGTCATAGTACAAGTAATTTGCTAACGATTCCTTCTAAGTATGGCGTCAAAATATCTGGTGTGCAGTTCTCATTGAAATTTAGGACAGCTGATGCAGCATGTGCCTGGCAAAATATTTAAACCTTGTCAAAAGATATGATAATCAATGCAAGTCAAGACACAAAAGAACACCCAATCTTTAGACATGCAAATATGACTTTATACATCAATTTTTGGAGTTAAAAAAGAAATAACTACAAACAGAATTGTGTAACATTAAGAGGGAAAACACGGCTAAGGCCGTCCACGTCCATAACCAAAATGCGGATAAATAACCGAAAAACATGTAAGAATCATTAGTAGTAACCTAAGTGATTTCCTCGGGAGTGCTTATCGACAAGGCTTTGCTTTTTAAGTGGGTTATAACGGAATCTACAGCCATGTTTATACCATTGCGCAGATCCATGACATTGACTCCAGCAGCCACAGACTTGCATCTTTCGATTAGAATAGACTGTGTAAGTAAAGTTGCACAAGTGGTACCTGTTTGGGAAAACCCTGTATTAGTTTTCTGTGTTCTTTATTACCACAAAAGAATTTCACATCTGAAACTGACCCAAAGTGGATAGTGATGTCCAAACTAAACAAAACTATAAACATAAGTGAGACTAGTATAGTTAGCACACAGCTCAACATTTTATTAAAGAACAGAAATGTTTTTAACATGTAGAGTGTATAACAATGGATTTAGAAATGAATATTTTGAAAGAATCACATTGTCCCATACTTACTAGCCATGTAATGAAAAAATAAGACTAACCAAGTGAACAAAATATATAATTAACTGAATATATGACAATGGTGAGCACGCTCCCATTTTCGCAAACCATTTGGAAAGCGAACAAGCTGGAATGGAGGGGCATATACCATTTTCTACGCTGACTATACAAATGGCTAGTCTGGATCTAGAGATATGATATCCACCACAATACATCAAGATGTAAGTGAAGCTGCAGACTGGTAACCAACTATGGTACAGCAGAGTATAGCTACGAAATAATAATCTAAAAACTATAGCAGTGTTAATTAAACTAACAAATGTTAAACTGAAGATAGCACCATGAATCAATTACCTTGAGACCGGCATGATGTTTGTTCAATACAAGCATGGCTAAAGCATCGCTTTCCACATCCTCAGCGACAATTAAAAGAGCTCTGTTGTTCTGTGAAAATAAAGGGAAATCAAACTTCACCTCGAATTTCACCACACATGGGTTACCGTGTATGTTTTCTCATAATCGTGACATTAGCAAGTACCTTTTTAGCAAGTTCCAGTATGCGGACAAGGGAGTTTGCATCTGAAATCTTCTTATCATAAATAAGGACCAATGGATTGTTGAGCTCCTGCAACAAGAAGTATGCCTGAAATTACAAACATGATATGGTCATTTGCATCTGGAAGCACATATATTCAGTTCCCCTTTGTTGGCTTCCTATTCACATCTTGAGGTGTATTTCTTTATTTAATCATATACAACAAAGAGTTCGATCTTTCAGAACAAGCAGAGGACATACATCTACTTCTCAATTCTACTATTCATATATTGCCAACAAATTCATTTTGAAATCCCATTAAGCGAATTGCAATGACTTTTTCATCCATTAATCTCAAAATTATCATTCTATAGGTATTGGTAAACTGGAAATCAACCTATTTCAACATCTTTCAAACATAATGCAAAATAAAATAAAATACACTCATTCTTGCAAATTTAGCCAAAGAAGACTTCAATGAAGCCTATAAATAACCAACCTGAATCATGATATAATGAAAAAAAGGAAACATAATCTGTACCAAAACTATTTGAAATATATAGCATAAGATATATATACATAAATGGCGATCGTTCGATAGCTGGTTATGGATGGGGTGCCATAGAGCGTGCCTCTATACATTAAAATTGCTTAGTAAAGATCAGATCACAAAATATATATTAAGGAAAACAAACTGAATTTCAAATAAACATAATTAACGAACTATGAATGTTGATTCCCCCTTAGCTGGTTATGTAACTCACGAAGTACAAGAGAGAACAATATAACTCACACATTTCTGTGTCTTCGGATCTGTAATAAAATAGGGTGATATATAACACCTAGCTAGTTACATACCCTCAACCACTTCCAACTCATTGTCCAATGTGTTTCCATCCTGCATTAAACATATATTTGGTAATCCAAACAGTGTTCAATGGGCTGACCATATATAATATAAGAACAGTAAAGCACTTACAGAAACCGTGATTACTTCTTCCTTCCCTACTTTTTCCATCGCTCTTGCAATTAGCTCACCAATCTCTCGTTCACTATTTGCAGAAATGGTTGCCACCTGATTTAGTTCAATACAGGTGAGTAACCGTATACAATAAAATTCCTGTCGCAGGAAGTTTAAGAACAGTATTCAGCATGGAAAAATGCTACTCATTGTAGAATCTACATCATGTGAATATAAGTGCTATCAAGGTACTAAGGAATACTTATCATCCATTTAGCTGTCAAATCAACGGCATAAATTCAAACAGTACTCACTTACAACCTTTTTCTTTACATAATGAAATGCATGAGCATGTGGCATATATGTCTGCAAACTTCATGTCAAAATTATCTAATTAAATATAATTATTTCACTTTTACTCTAGTAATCTTTCAGGCTAATAATATGAAAAGAATGGATAGTAAATAATATAGACTTGGCTACCAAATAAGAAACTAAGTATCACTTATAATTCTGTTAGAAGTAGTGCAAATACCTTAGCTGTTAGAAGCAGCCATCATTGACACTAATTTATATGCCTCACCAAAGTCTACCGAAAAGAATCCATTACCGACCCTGCTATTTTTTTCAAACAAGAAACCATCCACTATAATGCAACTGCCAGCGTCCGTTCAATAAATCACTACACCAGGAAATCGAATTCGAAATAAAGATCCAAGTCAATTTCGAAATCCAAATCGATTTCGATTTCGACACCCAAATTCGGTAGAATAAAAAACGATCCAATGTATTTAAAACAGATAATGGCTAAAAAGGGAGATATGTTACCTAAGGGAAGCGAGGGAAGCGAGCGAGGCAAAAGGAAGAATATTGGGGAAGTGCGTGGATTTAGGGATGTATAATATTGGGGAATGCAGGAAATGAAATACGGGGGGAATGAAAATATGATGTGGTTATGATACAGTCCAAACCCGTGTCAAAAGAACCAATCGGAAACATTCAAGATGTATGGTTAGATTTTAGTTTAGAAGGATGGTGCGGATTGCAATCAGTGTGCCAAATGAATTTGATATGGCTATGAGCACCATCAAATTTGATACGGCTTTAAGCCGTATCAAATCTCCATATCTTGGTGCGCCAAATTGGTTGTTTTGGTGTAGTGCATGCCAGTATGTTGTTATCCTTATGTTCATCTCAGCTTCTCATGACAGTTAACTTTACTAGTTCATAGACAGATAGTAGTATGGCTTACCAGTCTTTTTGACTGACCTGTTTTCTTTCGCCTCTTTTCTTCCGTTCCCCCCCCCCTCAGGCCCTCAGGGTGGGAATATTGGAGCTTAGCTTGGATCTTTCTAGCTTGCTTACTGGATTTGCTCATGTACGGTCTTGGACATTGAGCTAGCTATGGTTTATCACTTCACTTTGGGGATAGTACTTTATGTATTTCAGTTTATGCTTTTGTCTAGACTTTGTTTATTGGAAAATAATGAGTACTTTGTTGTAACTTAACTCTGGTTTTGAAATGCTAATTTATCCGCTGCTTTACTACTCTGTTTTACTTATATGTTCTGTCATGTGATATCTGCATGCATGTTTACCTTGTTTAAACGCCCCTCCAAAGCCAGTGTGCTTGCAAGAGTTACTCTAGCGGAGGTGGGGTGTTACATTTGGTATCAGAGCATAAGGTTTACAAGATTTGAGCAAAGGTGTTTTTAAAACTTACCTTTTGAAAAACTATTTTCAAAACCAATTAAGTATTTTCCAAGAAAAAGTCTAGTTTATTTTAAAAGGCTATTCCGCAAAAGCCATAGCACTATCCTTCGTTTCTTCGTTCTGAATCTATCCTTTTCTTCGTTTTAGTATGGCCGATCGCTTTAACATCCCGGAAGGCGTGCAAGTACCCGTCTGGTTCCGGAGATTTATGGAGGCAAGTGCGAATGAAGCCGGCCCCGCAAACATTCCTCCTCCTTCCCCCGTCGCTAACATCTCTCCTCCTCGCGTAGCTGAGGTTCCTCCTCCCCCTCAGCATACACAAGTGAATTTCGCGGAGCTTTGCAAAAAGACTTTAAGGCGATGGGTTGCAAGAATTTTGTCGGAACGGAGACTTCTGTGGAGGCAAGAAACTGGTTAAAGGAAACTGAAGACCTCTTTGATATCTTGGATGTGGAAGATCGTAGGAAAGTTCTGTTGGCGGTATGGCTATTGAAAGGGGAAGCCGCTTATTGGTGGGTAGTCACCACTACTAGACCCATTGAGGCTTGGGATGACTTTAGGAGAAGGTTTGGACTAAAGTTCCTATCATCGACAGAAGAGAATATTCAGATGGAGAAGTTCCTATCTCTAAAGCAAGGGGACATGACAGTTAGGGAATACGTGGATATGTTTAATCAACTTGCTCAGTTCGGTCTAGAATTGGTAAACACAGCTCGGAAGAAGGCCCTACACTTTGCTCTAGGATTGAATGAGCCATTGCGCGGTTTAGCCCTATCTCATATACCTATGGGGGCCACTTTTGAAGGTCTAGTAGACATGGCATTGCTTCAAGGAGACGATAAGAATGGCAAGAAGGAAGTGAAGGCTAATGAGACCCAAGCCAAGAAGACAAACTCCAAGTGGGGAGGAAATCAGAGCAATCAGAACAACAAAAACAACAAGAACAACAAGGGCAACAAGGCCAAGGCAAAGGACCCAAGAAAATGCCACTACTGTGGGAATGTAGGGCACATAGCTAAAGGCTGTAAGAAAAGGAAGAGGAAGTCGGGCGAATGCTTTCATTGTGGAGAGACCGGACATTTTAGCAAGAATTGCCCCAAGAAGCAAGGGCAGAATCAGCGTGCAGGACCTTCTGGAGGGCAAGTGCATGCTCTCAACGCCGCTCCAGTTCAGGATCGAGGTAGCATTTCTGTAGAAAGTCTTGTTTACATTTCTGATTTTCCTGTTCGCACCTTATTTGATTCTGGCGCATCGCATAGTTTTATCTCTTCTGGTATTGTTGAAAGTTTGCACCTAAGTACTAGCTTAGTTGAGGATCCCGTTTGTGTTTCAAATCCAATTGGGGGTTCCGCCCATCTACCTGTGGTTTGTATGGATTTGAAAATCTCTATCTTGAGCATAGAATTCATGTGTAATGTTTAGGTTCTCGGGTTTATGGGATACGGGTTGATTTTGGAGGTGGATTGGTTGTCCAGTTATGGAGCCATTCTTGACTGTGAGCATAGGGTAGTGAGGCTCATGACTCGCCTCGGTAATCCCCTAGAAATTTCTTGTAACCCTAGAGGTCCTGTCATGTTATGTTATCTTGAATCTCTCGACTCATCCATCGATGATCTGCAATCTGTAAGGGTGGTCCGAGACTATCCCGATGCCTTTGAAGAAGTTAAGGGGTTACCCCTTAAACGAGAGATAGATTTCCGCATTTATCTAGTTGATAATGCCAAGCCAGTATCATTGCCAGTTAGGCACATGGCTCCACGTGAGAGAGGGGAGCTCAGTAAGCAAATCAAGGAGTTGCTTGAGAAGAATTTTATTAGGAGAAGCATTTCTGAATGGGGTGCTCTGGTGGTATTCGCCACTAAGGCGGATGGTTCGCTTCGTCTATGTGTTGATTATCGAGAGTTGAACAAGCTGACAAAGAAGAATAGGCACCCTTTACCGAGGATTGATGATCTCTTTGACCAGTTGGTAGGTGCTTCTGTTTTCTCTCAGCTCGATCTAGCCACCGGATTCCATCAGCTTAGAGTAGCTGAGGATAGTATTGATAAGACTGCGTTTAGGACTCCAGATGGATTCTTTGAATGGCTTGTCATGCCATTCGGTTTGACTAATGCACCCGCCTACTTCGTAGATTTGATGAGTAGGGTGTTCAGAGAGTTCCTTAACAAGTTCGTGGTTGTCTTCGTGGATGATATTCTGATCTTCTCAAAGGATGAGGAAGAGCATGCTAGGCATCTCAAGGAAGTGATGGATACGCTTAGAGCGCATCAGTTGAAAGCCAAGTTCTCCAAATGTCATTTCTGGAGAAGGGAAGTTCGGTTTCTTGGACATATATTTTCTAAGCAAGGCATAGCGGTGGATCCCGCGAAAGTGGTTGTGGTTCAAGACTGGAAGACTCCGAGGAATGCAACCGAAGTAAGAAGCTTTCTCGGTCTGGCAGACTACTATAGGAAGTTCATCAGGGACTTCGCTAAGATTTCGGCCCCTCTTACTAAGTTGGCTAAGAAGAACTTAGTCTTTGCATGGGACTTGGAGTGTGAGCTTGCTTTTCAAAGGCTCAAGAGAGCCCTTACCTCAGCTCTAGTTTGGCAACGTGGATTGGCACTGTTTTCAAGAGATAGTTTTCTGCGTGGGATACCGTATAATATGTAAAAGAGATCCAAGATTCACTAACGAATCTTGGAAAGCTTGCGCGAAACCATGAGCACGCAGTTATGTTTAAGCCAAGTATTTTAGGCAAAGAATAAGTGGAAGTGGAACGAGAGGCAACGGTGAAATGAGTTCTAACTCATATTTTGGGAACAAGAATTAAGAACTACGGAATTGCGAAGTTAAAAGACGGTCAGGGCACGATGGAATTAAGCACAAGAAAATGCGGCTTAGAAGATCGAAGACTAGATACGCGCATTTAATCTCTTTCTAAGAGTATATCCTTGATCCCTATTGTTCCGTAGAGCTTACTCGCATTCTATCTTTTAAGTATATCCTCTCGGCCCTATCCTCAATCTTAGATCTGTTGCAAACCCCCTAAGGAGTATGACTAGCCTATTTGTGATATATGGTTGGGGTGAAGAAGTTCGTCACCAAACTATTTGGGCTTTATGGGATATGGGTAATAATTGATAGACTTACGATGAGAACCCATTTTTCCGGTGAAAAGCAAGAGAACTGTATCATGTCTAGCATCTGTTTATCTTCGAGAGATAGTATGGTTGCATGGAGTTTCTTCTAGCATAGTTAGCGATCGTGACCCAATTTTCACTAGCCAGTTCTGGAACAGTTTGCAAGAAGTGATGGGTACACGATTGAATCTGAGTACAGACTATCACCCCCAGACGGATGGCCAAACCGAAAGGGTGAATAGAGTGCTAGAAGATCTCTTGAGGCTTTGTGTTCTCGACTTTGGTGGTACTTGGGAAGACCACCTTCCTCTTGTAGAGTTTGCTTATAATAATAGCTATCAAGCCAGCATAGGGATGTCACCATTTTAAGCTTTGTATGGGAGGCCGTGTAGGTCACCATCTTGTTGGTGGGAGACAACAGATAGACTTATACTTGGGCCCGATATGATACGAGACACATCCGAGAAAGTTGAATTAGTAAGAAGAAGGATGAAAGCGGCCCAAGATAGACAGAAATCCTATGCTGACAGACGAAGGGCAGATTTGGAATTCGAAGTGGGAGACATGGTTTTCATAAAGGTTTCTCCTTTACGTAATGTGGTTCGTTTTGGAGCAGTGGGGAAGCTGGCACCAAGGTTCGTAGGACCTTTCCCTATCACAGAGAGAATTGGAAAGATGGCCTATAAGGTGGAATTGCCCGAAAAGCTAGCCGGAGTGCATAATGTCTTTCATGTCTCGCATCTCCGAAAGTGCCTTCATGAGTCCGCTGAGGTGGTTGAACCAAGCATTCTTGAAGACATTGAGGTAGAGAAAGAAGCAACCTTGAGAAAAGCTCTGATTCGTATCTTGGGAACATAGATCAAGAAACTGAGGAATCGAGAAGTCAAATTGGTGAAAGTTCAGTGGGGTGAAGCCGCCGAAGATGCAACTTGGGAAACCGAGGAGAAGATGCGTGGGCTTTATCCATTTCTTTTTGAGGGTACATTCTCGACCTCTTTCCTAATTAGCATATCTTTCTGTTTATCCGCGTTTATCCTGTTTATCTTGTCATCTCGTTAATCATGTTATGAGGACCTTAGGTAGAAACCCTTTGGATGAAACATGTATTTGAAACATGTTATGCTTGATGGTTGCAAGTGGTTGCAAGTGTTTGCACGTGGATACTCGTGGATGCATGATACAAATTAGGCACTAAGATCGGCTCACACACTTTCATACCGCATATGCATGAGTGTTTATGCTTATTCATGGATGAAACTTGTTATGCTATCACGTGGATGTTGCATATGGATGAATGTTATGTGCACTCATGTAGAGACTATGAGTTATGTTAGGAATTTGCATACATATGGACTCATTTCACTAACATGCTTTGCATTAAGGAGGTTTACTGAATCAGTAACCGCCTGATTTTTGCATTAGATAAGTACATATACACACACCTTTGCATATGATCATACAACATTTAGAATCCTTTAAGGACAATGACTGCACGTTGTAACGACCCAGAAAATCTGAACCAATTTAAAAATTTTAAATTGGCTAAAATAATGGATTTTAAATATTTAAAATAAATATTTTAAATAATGGCGATGAAAACTGAGTTTGAATCGACATTTGAAAACGATTATAATTATATATAGAATTGAAAATAGCGCGGTAGTTCGATAATTCGATTTCAAACTTCAATTGAATATACCGGGTGCAAAACAATCCGGATTTTAGTGAAACCAAAAGTATTTAAATCTGTTAGTGAATATCTTTCTAACGAATCCGACCAATCGAAATTTGATAGCGGGAATCAAAAGATATGTCCAGTTGAAAATTCTGAATAGTCGCTATGGAATTCAGGCCCTTAAAAATGGACATTTTGCAGATGACCTCGGATTTCGACGAAACCACTTTTGTTGGATCCGCAGTGTAAAGTTATTGCTAGATTTCAAATTTCATAATTTTTAGAATCAATATGTGAGCGTGGCAAGGGAAAACGCGTTTGACCAGTTTCTGTTGATTTTAATCGAATGGAAATTGGCCATTTTTCAAACGGTCTCAGAATTCGACGAAACTAGTTTTGTTAGGACCGTATCGTCAATACGAAGCTAGAAAATATTTTTCTGGAATTTTTCTAGTTAGTATGTGACCCCGGTAATTTGAAATGTACGTTTAAAATTCAATATAATGATTTAAATGTGAATTCAATGGGAACTGATCGTAACGATCAAATCAGCTTGCAATACATATCCCATTGTGTTCGGAATGGGGGTAAAACGCTATGGACGGCAGGCGGTGGGCCTCGTTTAGAGGTCGTATGTAAAAGTCAACTTTTTGCATAATTAAATAATAATAATAAAAAAAAATATTTTAATTTTCCCTCTCTCCTTATTCGTTCAGGCCCCCCCCTTCATAAATTAAATCGGCAGAAAAAAAAAAGGAAGAAAACCCTAAAATCTGAATCGATCGACGCCCCGAAGCCATCGCCACCTCGTTCGAACCCCGAGCGCCGCCCACCGCCTTTCTCCGTTCGAACCCTCGAAGCAGCCCCCTGAAGCCCTGCCGCCGACACCATCGAACACGCCCCGAAGCCATCGCCACCTCGTTCGAACCCCGAGCCGCCACCTCGAAGCCAGAAGTCGCCACCACCGTTCGAAACCCCGAGCGCCGCCCCCTCGAAGCGCCTCCGATCTTCTTTCCCCCCTCTGTAAGTTTTCTTTTCTTTTATTTATTTATTTTATTTTTGTTTTAATTCTGATTTTATTTACTTAAGAAAAGAATGCTGTTTTTTTTAGTTTAAATACCGTTTGTTTTTTTTAGGTTTTAAAACTGATTTTTAAAAAGAATGTAAAACTGTTTTTTTTAAGAATTTAAAACTGACTTTTTTTATATAGTAAAAAGAATAAAAACCGATTTTTAAAAAAGAATAAAAACTGTTTTTTTTATAAAAAGAAAAACTGATTTTAAAAGCAATTAAAAACTGATTTTTTTCTATGCATTTAAAACCTGATTTTGTTTAAGAGAAAAAGTTTTAAACTTTAAATAGAAAAAGGTTTGAAATTTAAAAGGAAAAAGTTTTAAACTAAAAATAGAAGGAGGTTAGAAATTTACAAAGTAAAAATCAGATTTTTATATATTGAAAGTCGGAGTAAAAATCATATTTTTATATATTGAATAGCGTGGTAAAAATTCGATTTTTATATATTGAATAACATCGAAAAAATTCGATTTTTACATATGTAGAGAATACGGGCGAAAGCGACAGAAAGGCGAAGATTTCTCTAAGGAAGTGTCGTGAAGTTGGATAGCTATTGGTGAGATTTCTGATTTAAAAATATTTATATATGTGTTGAGATAAAAGTGAATTGCTATATATAAATATATATATATATATACGCCCCTCGTCCACAAACCATGGACGATATTTATTGGTTGAAATTGTTGTGAAAATTGATTGATAACGAGTGACTGTTTGGGATTGTTTGTGATTGATATTGGTTGATTGTGGTTGAAAAATACCCATTTGTGGTTGAGAAATATTTGGTTGAAACCACATAGGATTAGTTTGTGGAAATGAAATAAATATATACATGCCGCCTGCGTGCGAACTAGATGCATGATCCCCATTGTCAAAAACCGCGAGGTTTTAAGGTAGAGCGAGGAGCCGTACTAGGGACGGTGCCGGTTTAACTACCCTGCCGTTATGCTGCCGAAATTTTGAATAATATTCGTGTGTTTGAATTATTTTCATATGCTTAAACTATATTTATTCATTGTATAGAAAACATTCATGTGTTGAATTGATATTCATTCGTTGTTTAGAAATTCATGTGTTGAATGGTATTCATATTTTGAAATAAATTGTTCAATAATAAAAATCACATTTTTATCTATATATAGAAACTATAGAAAACATTCATGTGTTGAATTGATATTCATTCGTTGTTTAGAAATTCATGTGTTGAATTGATATTCATTCGTTGTTTAGAAATTCATGTGTTGAATGGTATTCATATTTTGAAAGAAATCGTTTTATGATAAAAATCCCATTTTTTATCACCAACATGAACTATATAGAAAAATAGTGTTTTGAAATGAATTGTTTTACAATAAAAATCACATTTTTATTGTATGCATAAATCGTTGGAATGCGAAGTGTTAAAAATAGCCACTTGTTCAAAATAAACATATATGAGATGAAATATTCATTAATTAGCTAATGAAATGATTTGCACCTATTTATGTAACATTAGAATGAATGGAGTTTTCAAACCAAATAGAAATCAAATATGAAGTCGAATAGAAATTGATAAATGATAAGAACTATATATATATGTACATGCAATATTCATTGAACAGGTTATAGCAAAGGGGCTAGAGAAGAGGAATAAAATTTTGTGCCCGACAAATAGGTACACATTTACTGATTTGTTTGGGTGATGATTTTGAGCCTGTTGGCTAGCCGCTTGGCTTTTTCTTTTTCTTTTTGAGATTAGAAGGACCGGGAACGCTATTTGCGATTTCCCGATGCTCCCGGTGCAGGGGAGGTTATGGCGAAATTTTTCCAAAATTTAAGGCGTTAGAAAAATATTTGAAGTGAAAACGATATTGAAATCATTGAATGAACTATATTTATATAAATATATAGATATAAATAAAATTAAAACGAAACCAGGCCGTGCAGTTCGTATTTTGAAATCGTGATTTCAAACAACTAGTACGGGAAATCCGACCATTGGATTTTCCCGAAACCTCAACCGTCGGGTTCGCCTTGGAATAATCTTTCCAACGGCACCAACCTTGTAAAAATCCAACGGTTGGATTGTCTGGAATGTTTAATTCAAATCTGAAGAAAAACAGCGCCAGAAGCGATTATATTTATATATATATAAATATAATTATATATTTAATCGAATAACGACGCTGCAGTTCGTATTTTGAAATCGAAATTTCAAACGATTGTACCGGGAGATCCGACCGTCGGATTTTCCCGAAACTGGAACCGTTGGATTCGTTTTGAAAAGACCTTTCTAATGATGTAAATTTTGTGAAGATCCAACGGTTAGATTTTTAGATATGTGTAAATCAAATCTGAAGAAAAACAGCGCCACGGCCGCCCTATGGCCCGAAGCGTCGTTTTGAATAAAATGGCTATTTTAAAATAAATAAAAATAGCGATAAATAGTTATAAAATATCATAAGCGATATGGAATGGAAATAAACTGAATTTGCTTGATTTATGTGATGTTTGATGGTTGAATGTGTTTGGTGTGAAAATTACATTAAAGGACAAAATTGGTGTTGTAGAATAATTTAACCATTGAAATAAGTTGAATTGAAATTCTAAATATACGTGAATTATTTGAGAAGGCCGAGTTAATTCTCATTTCAAATAATTGACCGACGATTGAAAGTCGAAGATAAAGACGGTGGTCGAAGACCGGAGATCTTCGCCTCGTTTGGATGGTAACCGAGGTCCTGATTGGGAGGCATCCCGAAATATGGATAATGAGTGGTGATCGTCCAGACGTACGTGGTGATCGAAGGGTTTGCGAGGTATTTAGTGCCTCCGGTTTCGTTCAGACCCAGAACGGACTTGTAAATGGACTGTGTGTCTGACATTGGAGTTTATTCTGTGTTGATTGATTTCTGTTAAATATACATCTGTTTGGCGGCGGAGAATTTATTCTTTTGCTTAACGCCCTTCTCTGAGACGTACGAGCTCAGAGGTTGTATATCGATGGACATCAGTCGCATGGCATGAATTGCCTGTGTGGCATGCTAAGATGCAGTGATCAGGACTTCTGTTGAAAAACAAAGTCTTGTGGTGATGATCAAAGCACCGCCTGTGTGGCGTAGCTTTGTGTATAACGTGAATTCGCGAGCCTCACACCCCGGTATGAACCTAAAACGGGAGAAGGACCTCAGGGAGGGCATGCGTTTCCTTCTAGCTAGGGTGGTGTCAGTGACCTACCAGCCCTGACATTTATATACTTTTCACCTATGTGGTTGTTGCTGTTGCGAGGCGCCTCGGTTTGATCGGACGATCCGGGTCCGATGGAGTCATTCGTTGGCTCGTTGACGCCCCAAAGGGCGGGGAAACGCAGTGTTCAGGAATTTTAATCCACATCGGTGGACCGGCCCTGACGATCCAAGGGCCCACCTGTGTCTGGGTCCTGGGACACGGGCTAGAGCATCTCGAATTCGGTAAGGACTATCTTTTGCCTTGGTTCATGACGGAAATCCAATTTCCAAATACGACATCGTGCGGTTTTGATTGTATATATATATGGCGACATGATATATGGTACCCATGCCGTCTATGATTGATAGTTATGATTTGAAAGTGTTTTCAAAACATATAGACACTAGCAATAATATCAATTGCCTTTGTTTTATTCGTATCAATCATATTTTGGCCATTATAAGGTAAAACTCTATCCTCCGGTTTGCGTTGCATTGTGTGATGGGAACTGAGTCTTATAATGGTTTCATTTTTATAAAAAGCATAGCGATGTTTAAAAGAAAGAGTTGTTTTAATGCACTGGCAATCCAATGGAGTAAACCCGTTCCACGAAAGTGGCGTGGTCCTGTGTTTTTGCCATATTATATATGTGTTGAGTAGATTTCTCATACCAGTCCCATGACTGACTCGTAGTTTGTTTCACTCTCAAACTCGGGTGCCCCTTTTTCCACACGGGCAGCCTTGTATTCAGGTTTAGCTGGTTCTTTTCCGGATAGCTGGAGCTGAAGATGGATTCTATCATTTATTTCTTTTATGCTGTTCAGCTACTATTGTACATATTTTGTTTATTTCCGCTGTAGACATTTATGTATAGCTGAACTGTATTTGTACTAAGTAAGATCCTGTATACTGTGTAAGTCTGATGATTACTTTTATCCAGTATATTCTGTTGTTCATTCTAGTGTATTTATTTAATTCTGTTCTGCTATTATCGGTTTCTGTGTTATATTCCAAAAGATAACCTTGTTTCCGTGAAAGCGGGAATTCGGGTCGTCTCATCGTGGTATCAGAGCTTTGGTTAAGCTTAGTTCTGGAATATAACATTTGAACGAACTCGTCAGAAATAGAACCAGTAGTGTTCTAGGACGGGTAACTCTATACAGATTGGATTAGCAATATCCTTGTATGAGTAAAGCAGAATGAAATTTCACCTCGATAGACACATTTACATTTGAAGTATGTGTTTCTATATTTTGAAATATCTTTTCTGTGACCTGACACTTGATCTGCTAATTGCAGAAGTACTAGAAAAATGAGGGCCAGAAACAGAAGGAATACAGAACCCGATCTAGAGGCTCTATTAAAGAAATATCGAAATCTGAACGGAGCGCAATTCTCGGGCAATGAATCTATTATTCAAACTCAAGCTTGGTTGAGTTCTGTCGAAAGAATCTTTGAGCATATCCAACTGAGAGACGACCAGAAACGGTTAGTAGCATCTTGGGCGCTCAAAGAAGAAGCTTTAATCTGGTGGGAAACAATCATCAAAAATAATCCAGAAGGTGATATCACCTGGGACAGATTCAAAGTGATTTTCCTAGAGAGATTTACTCCTCCCGAAGTAACCGAGAGATTATGTGATGAATTTTCTTATCTAATACAAGGTGATATGACCATTCCCGAATACCATAAGAAATTCAATGAACTTGCTCACTTTGCTCCTCATCTAATTCAAAATCCGAAGAGGAAAAATCTGAGATTTATTCATGGGCTTCAAAGGAAATACCAGAATAAAGTATTGGGGCATGTGAAGCTTCCTTTCACAGAAATGATTTACATGGCTTATCAGTATGAAGACCTCCATAAGAAAGGAATGTTGCGCGACGAAGAAGAAGTTTGTTGTAGTGACAAAGCAGAGTCGGAAACTGATATTCCTGAAGCCAGTATGAGGTCTGAGGTCAGTAAAGAGCTTAAGGTAAATCGAAAAAGGGCTAGATCTGAAAAAGAACCTGTCACAACTGCCGTATGCAATAACTGCCATCAAAAGGGGCATTTGTCGATAAATTGTGGGCCCTTAAAGAAACGAATCAAAGGTGGATTCCAAACCGGTGGGAAGGCTCGAGAAGGTAGGAAATGCCGGAAGTGCCATCAAGCTGGTCATATTGAGAAAAACTGCCCGCTATTCAGAAAGCCTGGAATAGTTCAAGTGAATGAAGTAGCAGAAATTTCTGAGCCCTCAGCTAGTCAAGAAAGGCCCGATGTTTTAGAAGGCACGCTCACTGTCAAAAACATTCCAGTCAAAGTACTGTTTGACACAGGCGCGTCGAGAAGCTTCATCGCCAAAGATGCAGCTAAGAAACTGGATTTGAATTTGAAAAAGCTCAGGGAACCAATGACGGTCCAGAATCCGGTTGGGGGTTCAATTGATCTCAGTTGGGTTTGCGGAGTGCCGGTTTCCTTTTCTCGTTATCGGTTTCCTACCATCGCAGCCGTCATGAATTTTAAAGAGTTTGATCTTATCCTAGGATTAGACTGGTTGACCAAATATGAAGCTGAAGTTAAATGCGCCGACAGAGTCGTAAAGGCGAAGATCAAATCAGGAGATTATATAACCATTCCCTGTGAAGGTCAGAATGCTAATAGAAAAGACTTCTGGGCAGCTTTGAATGTTTCTCCAGCCCAAATTGGAAATATCCCTGAAGTTACTGAGAATATTCCTGACCTCATCAAAGATATTCCTGTCGTCAAGAATTATGCGGATGTGTTCGAGGAAGTTGTTCGCTTACCTCCGCAGAGAGAGATAGATTTCAAAATTGCTTTAATTCCCAATGCAAGGCCGGTAGTTCACGCTATTCGAAGAATGTCCTTGAAAGAGAAAGTGGAATTGGACAATCAAACACGACAGCTAGTATGGAAGGGTCTAATCAGGCCTAGTTTCTCTGATTGGGGTGCAGCAGTGGTATTTGTCCCAAAATCTGACGGTACTCTACGACTATGTGTGGATTATCGTGATCTGAACAAACAGACAATAAAGAACAAGTATCCATTGCCGCGGATTGATGATTTGTTAGATCGATTAAATGGCGCACAAGTATTCTCAAGGATGGACCTAGCTACAGGTTTCCATCAACTTCGTATTGCCGAAGAGTGTGTTCCAATGACAGCGTTCAGAGGCCCCGACTTATTCTACGAGTGGTTAGTAATGCCGTTCGGCTTATGTAACGCTCCTGCTTACTTCGTCGATCTAATGAACAGGGTATTCAGAGGAGTATTGAATAAATTTGTTCTGGTTTTTATTGATGATATTCTAATCTTCTCTAAATCAAAGGCCGAACATGAAAAGCATCTGGAACAGGTTTTAGAAATTCTCAGACGGAATGTATTAAAAGCCAAATTTTCCAAATGTATCTTCTGGCAAGATGAAGTAAAATTTCTGGGCCACGTCGTATCGAAAGAAGGAATTGCTGTGGATCCAAGTAAAATCACAGCTATTCAAAATTGGAAACAGCCCAGTACTCCCACTGAAGTCCGCAGTTTTCTTGGATTGGCTAGCTATTACCGAAAGTTCGTTAAAGACTTTTCGAAGATATCTGGCCACTTAACGAAGCTTACAAAGAAGCATTCTAAATTTAAATGGACTCAAGAGAGTGAGGAGGCTTTTGAAGAGCTAAAGTCAAGATTAACGACAGCTCCAGTGTTAACCATCATCGACGGCAACCAGGATTTAAAAGTATGGACTGATGCTTCTAGAGAGGGCCTTGGCGCAGTGTTAATGCAAAGAGGCCAAGTAATTGCTTATGCTAGCCGTCAACTGAAGCCGCACGAGAAAAACTATGTAACTCATGATCTTGAGTTATTGGCTATCATATTCTCTTTGAAAATCTGGAGACACTATCTTCTGGGCGAGAGATTTGAACTGTTTACAGATCACCAGTCGTTAAAGTATCTGTTCACTCAGAAGGACTTAAATCTGAGACAGCAACGTTGGCTGGAGTTTCTTGCAGCATATGACTTTGAAATTATATATACCCCAGGAAAAGCCAATGTCGTGGCCGATGCATTAAGCCGAAAGAATGTAATGATCGCCAGTTTTATTATCACGACTTCATTGCTAGATAAGATATCTGCTCTTCAGGAGGATGATCACTTCATTCAGAAGATCAGAGGGATAATTCAGCAAGGCGAACCCTCGAGTTTTCAAGTTGATAATGAGGGGATTCTAAGGCTCAAAGGTCGAATATGCGTTCCTAACATTCCTGAACTTCGAAAGGAAGTACTGGATGAATGCCACAAGTCAAAACTCAGTATCCATCCGGGAGTAAGCAAAATGTATAATGACATCAAACGCACTTTCTGGTGGAAGTCGATGAAAAGGGACATTTCTTTATATGTAAGCCGATGCCCTACTTGCCAGCTAGTCAAGAGCGACCAACAGAAATTGGCTGGATTATTGCAACCGCTAGAAGTTCCTGGCTGGAAGTGGGAACATATTTCTATGGATTTCATTGATGGTTTGCCCAGAACCAGAAAGGGAAATGACAGTATTTGGGTGATCGTAGATCGCTTCACGAAGACCGCCCATTTTATACCTGTCAAATCAAATAGAACCGCTCAGAGTCTGGCGCAGATATACTTCAGGGAAATAGTTAGACTACATGGAGTGCCGCTCAGTATAGTAAGTGATAGAGATACAATATTCACTAGCAAATTCTGGGAAGCATTTCAAGTCGAGCTGGGAACGAAGTTAAACTTGAGCACCGCTTATCATCCTCAGACAGACGGTCAGACTGAGAGGGTGAATCGCATTTTAGAAGATCTATTGAGGGCTTGTGTTATAGATTTCGGTGGATCATGGGAAGACCATCTGCATTTGGCTGAATTCTCTTATAACAACAGCTATCAGGCGAGTCTGACAATGTCGCCATTCGAAGCATTGTATGGTAGACCGTGCCGATCTCCTGCTTGTTGGGTCGAGCCTGGAAATAGACTTGTGTTGGGTCCCGATATGATTCGAGAAGCTGCCGACAAAGTCGATTTTATCAAAAAGCGATTACTCGCCGCTCAAAGTCGACAAAAGAGCTATGCCGACAAAAGAAGAAGAGATATATCATTTGAAGTTGGCGACTATGTATATTTGAAAGTATCGCCGATGAGAGGAGTTATCCGGTTCGGTAAAACTGGAAAGTTGGCACCCAAATTCATTGGTCTGTTTCCTATTCTGGAACGGATTGGGACTCTCGCTTATAGGGTCAAACTGCCTGATTGGTTGCCTGGAGTTCATGATGTATTTCACATATCTCAACTTCGAAAGCACGTTCATGATCCAGACTTGATCGTGGAAGAAGCAGCTCAGCAGGACATTGAAATTACTCCAGAATTAGCTGTGAGGCGAGAGCCGCTAAAGATTATCGGCAAAGAAACCAAAGAGCTGAGAAACAAGAAAGTTCACTTAGTCAAAGTGCAATGGAGTGGAGATCCGCGAGATTGTACTTGGGAAACTGAGGAGAGCATTCAGAAAGCTTATCCTAGATGCCGAGTAGATATCTCTGATTGACTCCGGTGCAAGGTACATTTACCATACTTTGCATTACCATTTAATTCTCTATTCTGTTGCTATTTGCTTCCCATGGATGTGCACTATTTATTCTATACTCTGAAGGTTAGAAACAAATTGGTTGTTGTATTGTGTGATCGTAGATTTATCAAACCACTTTCGACTTTATTCCTTTTCGGGGACGAAAAGTTTTAAATGGGGGAGATTGTAACGACCCAGAAAATCTGAACCAATTTAAAATTTTTAAATTGGCTAAAATAATGGATTTTAAATATTTAAAATAAATATTTTAAATAATGGCGATGAAAACTGAGTTTGAATCGACATTTGAAAACGATTATAATTATATATAGAATTGAAAATAGCGCGGTAGTTCGATAATTCGATTTCAAACTTCAATTGAATATACCGGGTGCAAAACAATCCGGATTTTAGTGAAACCAAAAGTATTTAAATCTGTTAGTGAATATCTTTCTAACGAATCCGACCAATCGAAATTTGATAGCGGGAATCAAAAGATATGTCCAGTTGAAAATTCTGAATAGTCGCTATGGAATTCAGGCCCTTAAAAATGGACATTTTGCAGATGACCTCGGATTTCGACGAAACCACTTTTGTTGGATCCGCAGTGTAAAGTTATTGCTAGATTTCAAATTTCATAATTTTTAGAATCAATATGTGAGCGTGGCAAGGGAAAACGCGTTTGACCAGTTTCTGTTGATTTTAATCGAATGGAAATTGGCCATTTTTCAAACGGTCTCAGAATTCGACGAAACTAGTTTTGTTAGGACCGTATCGTCAATACGAAGCTAGAAAATATTTTTCTGGAATTTTTCTAGTTAGTATGTGACCCCGGTAATTTGAAATGTACGTTTAAAATTCAATATAATGATTTAAATGTGAATTCAACGGGAACTGATCGTAACGATCAAATCAGCTTGCAATACATATCCCATTGTGTTCGGAATGGGGGTAAAACGCTATGGACGGCAGGCGGTGGGCCTCGTTTAGAGGTCGTATGTAAAAGTCAACTTTTTGCATAATTAAATAATAATAATAAAAAAAAAAAATTAATTTTCCCTCTCTCCTTATTCGTTCAGGCCCCCCCCCCTTCATAAATTAAATCGGCAGAAAAAAAAAAGGAAGAAAACCCTAAAATCTGAATCGATCGACGCCCCGAAGCCATCGCCATCTCGTTCGAACCCCGAGCGCCGCCCACCGCCTTTCTCCGTTCGAACCCTCGAAGCAGCCCCCTGAAGCCCTGCCGCCGACACCATCGAACACGCCCCGAAGCCATCGCCACCTCGTTCGAACCCCGAGCCGCCACCTCGAAGCCAGAAGTCGCCACCACCGTTCGAAACCCCGAGCGCCGCCCCCTCGAAGCGCCTCCGATCTTCTTTCCCCCCTCTGTAAGTTTTCTTTTATTTTATTTATTTATTTTATTTTTGTTTTAATTCTGATTTTATTTACTTAAGAAAAGAATGCTGTTTTTTTTTAGTTTAAATACCGTTTGTTTTTTTAGGTTTTAAAACTGATTTTTAAAAAGAATGTAAAACTGTTTTTTTTAAGAATTTAAAACTGATTTTTTTTATATAGTAAAAAGAATAAAAACTGATTTTTAAAAAAGAATAAAAACTGTTTTTTTTATAAAAAGAAAAACTGATTTTAAAAGCAATTAAAAACTGATTTTTTCTATGCATTTAAAACCTGATTTTGTTTAAGAGAAAAAGTTTTAAACTTTAAATAGAAAAAGGTTTGAAATTTAAAAGGAAAAAGTTTTAAACTAAAAATAGAAGGAGGTTAGAAATTTACAAAGTAAAAATCAGATTTTTATATATTGAAAGTCGGAGGCAAAATCATATTTTTATATATCGAATAGCGTGGTAAAAATTCGATTTTTATATATTGAATAACATCGAAAAAATTCGATTTTTACATATGTAGAGAATACGGGCGAAAGCGACAGAAAGACGAAGATTTCTCTAAGGAAGTGTCGTGAAGTTGGATAGCTATTGGTGAGATTTCTGATTTAAAAATATTTATATATGTGTTGAGATAAAAGTGAATTGCTATATATAAATATATATATATATATACGCCCCTCGTCCACAAACCATGGACGATATTTATTGGTTGAAATTGTTGTGAAAATTGATTGATAACGAGTGACTGTTTGGGATTGTTTGTGATTGATATTGGTTGATTGTGGTTGAAAAATACCCATTTGTGGTTGAGAAATATTTGGTTGAAACCACATAGGATTAGTTTGTGGAAATGAAATAAATATATACATGCCGCCTGCGTGCGAACTAGATGCATGATCCCCATTGTCAAAAACCGCGAGGTTTTAAGGTAGAGCGAGGAGCCGTACTAGGGACGGTGCCGGTTTAACTACCCTGCCGTTATGCTGCCGAAATTTTGAATAATATTCGTGTGTTTGAATTATTTTCATATGCTTAAACTATATTTATTCATTGTATAGAAAACA
This sequence comes from Allium sativum, assembly GCA_030737875.1. Lineage (NCBI taxonomy): Eukaryota > Viridiplantae > Streptophyta > Magnoliopsida > Asparagales > Amaryllidaceae > Allium > Allium sativum. Next base: position 846,045,429 of record CM060926.1, read on the forward strand.
TTCATGTGTTGAATTGATATTCATTCGTTGTTTAGAAATTCATGTGTTGAATGGTATTCATATTTTGAAATAAATTGTTCGATAATAAAAATCACATTTTTATCTATATATAGAAACTATAGAAAACATTCATGTGTTGAATTGATATTCATTCGTTGTTTATAAATTCATGTGTTGAATTGATATTCATTCGTTGTTTAGAAATTCATGTGTTGAATGGTATTCATATTTTGAAAGAAATCGTTTTATGATAAAAATCCCATTTTTTATCACCAACATGAACTATATAGAAAAATAGTGTTTTGAAATGAATTGTTTTACAATAAAAATCACATTTTTATTGTATGCATAAATCGTTGGAATGCGAAGTGTTAAAAATAGCCACTTGTTCAAAATAAACATATATGAGATGAAATATTCATTAATTAGCTAATGAAATGATTTGCACCTATTTATGTAACATTAGAATGAATGGAGTTTTTAAACCAAATAGAAATCAAATATGAAGTCGAATAGAAATTGATAAATGATAAGAACTGTATATATATGTACATGCAATATTCATTGAACAGGTTATAGCAAAGGGGCTAGAGAAGAGGAATAAAATTTTGTGCCCGACAAATAGGTACACATTTACTGATTTGTTTGGGTGATGATTTTGAGCCTGTTGGCTAGCCGCTTGGCTTTTTCTTTTTCTTTTTGAGATTAGAAGGACCGGGAACGCAATTTGCGATTTCCCGATGCTCCCGGTGCAGGGGAGGTTATGGCGAAATTTTTCCAAAATTTAAGGCGTTAGAAAAATATTTGAAGTGAAAACGATATTGAAATCATTGAATGAACTATATTTATATAAATATATAGATATAAATAAAATTAAAACGAAACGAGGCCATGTAGTTCGTATTTTGAAATCGTGATTTCAAACAACTAGTACGGGAAATCCGACCATTGAATTTTCCCGAAACCTCAACCGTCGGGTTCGCCTTGGAATAATCTTTCCAACGGCACCAACCTTGTAAAAATCCAACGGTTGGATTGTCTGGAATGTTTAATTCAAATCTGAAGAAAAACAGCGCCAGAAGCGATTATATTTATATATATATATATATATAAATATAATTATATATTTAATCGAATAACGACGCTGCAGTTCGTATTTTGAAATCGAAATTTCAAACGATTGTACCGGGAGATCCGACCGTCGGATTTTCCCGAAACTGGAACCGTTGGATTCGTTTTGAAAAGACCTTTCTAATGATGTAAATTTTGTGAAGATCCAACGGTTAAATTTTCAGATATGTGTAAATCAAATCTGAAGAAAAACAGCGCCACGGCCGCCTTATGGCCCGAAGCGTCGTTTTGAATAAAATGGCTATTTTAAAATAAATAAAAATAGCGATAAATAGTTATAAAATATCATAAGCGATATGGAATGGAAATAAACTGAATTTGCTTGATTTATGTGATGTTTGATGGTTGAATGTGTTTGGTGTGAAAATTACATTAAAGGACAAAATTGGTGTTATAGAATAATTTAACCATTGAAATAAGTTGAATTGAAATTCTAAATATACGTGAATTATTTGAGAAGGCCGAGTTAATTCTCATTTCAAATAATTGACCGACGATTGAAAGTCGAAGATAAAGACGGTGGTCGAAGACCGGAGATCTTCGCCTCGTTTGGATGGTAACCGAGGTCCTGATTGGGAGGCATCCCGAAATATGGATAATGAGTGGTGATCGTCCAGACGTACGTGGTGATCGAAGGGTTTGCGAGGTATTTAGTGCCTCCGGTTTCGTTCAGACCCAGAACGGACTTGTAAATGGACTGTGTGTCTGACATTGGAGTTTATTCTGTGTTGATTGATTTCTGTTAAATATACATCTGTTTGGCGGCGGAGAATTTATTCTTTTGCTTAACGCCCTTCTCTGAGACGTACGAGCTCAGAGGTTGTATATCGATGGACATCAGTCGCATGGCATGAATTGCCTGTGTGGCATGCTAAGATGCAGTGATCAGGACTTCTGTTGAAAAGCAAAGTCTTGTGGTGATGATCAAAGCACCGCCTGTGTGGCGTAGCTTTGTGTATAACGTGAATTCGCGAGCCTCACACCCCGGTATGAACCTAAAACGGGAGAAGGACCTCAGGGAGGGCATGCGTTTCCTTCTAGCTAGGGTGGTGTCAGTGACCTACCAGCCCTGACATTTATATACTTTTCACCTATGTGGTTGTTGCTGTTGCGAGGCGCCTCGGTTTGATCGGACGATCCGGGTCCGATGGAGTCATTCGTTGGCTCGTTGACGCCCCAAAGGGCGGGGAAACGCAGTGTTCAGGAATTTTAATCCACATCGGTGGACCGGCCCTGACGATCCAAGGGCCCACCTGTGTCTGGGTCCTGGGACACGGGCTAGAGCGTCTCGAATTCGGTAAGGACTATCTTTTGCCTTGGTTCATGACGGAAATCCAATTTCCAAATACGACATCGTGCGGTTTTGATTGTATATATATATGGCGACATGATATATGGTACCCATGCCGTCTATGATTGATAGTTATGATTTGAAAGTGTTTTCAAAACATATAGACACTAGCAATAATATCAATTGCCTTTGTTTTATTCGTATCAATCATATTTTGGCCATTATAAGGTAAAACTCTATCCTCCGGTTTGCGTTGCATTGTGTGATGGGAACTGAGTCTTATAATGGTTTCATTTTTATAAAAAGCATAGCGATGTTTAAAAGAAAGAGTTGTTTTAATGCACTGGCAATCCAATGGAGTAAACCCGTTCCACGAAAGTGGCGTGGTCCTGTGTTTTTGCCATATTATATATGTGTTGAGTAGATTTCTCATACCAGTCCCATGACTGACTCGTAGTTTGTTTCACTCTCAAACTCGGGTGCCCCTTTTTCCACACGGGCAGCCTTGTATTCAGGTTTAGCTGGTTCTTTTCCGGATAGCTGGAGCTGAAGATGGATTCTATCATTTATTTCTTTTATGCTGTTCAGCTACTATTGTACATATTTTGTTTATTTCCGCTGTAGACATTTATGTATAGCTGAACTGTATTTGTACTAAGTAAGATCCTGTATACTGTGTAACTCTGATGATTACTTTTATCCAGTATATTCTGTTGTTCATTCTGGTGTATTTATTTAATTCTGTTCTGCTATTATCGGTTTCTGTGTTATATTCCAAAAGATAACCTTGTTTCCGTGAAAGCGGGAATTCGGGTCGTCTCATACGTGGATGATGTTTTGAGTAGATGGGTGATGGATGGTAGGATACGTTCTTCCTAACTTGGAGATTTCGGGGACGAAATCCTTTAAGGAGGGGAGAATGTAACAACCCGTATTTTTGAATAACATGTTATAACATAAATGGAGGCAGAATTAAACTGTAAAATCTGAATCAAGGGAAACGGGCTGTGCCATTGCGTTCGTCTCGGAAAAATACGCAAAATAGAGTCTGAGTTTACGAAAATCGGAGTCCGTATGACCAAGATATGGCCTCGCGAAGTTTCACGAAAAAATTCAAAAATTAGAGTATACTTAATTAAGTGAAATGGGTTGCGCAGAGAAATATATATATATATTGATATATATATATATAATTGAAAATTAAATAAATATGCAAAAATGTTCAAAACAGCGAATTGGGAGAGGGGAATAACCGAACCGGCCGATTTTTGAGGTCGACCTGAGCTCGCTGGGTCGACTAGGGGTTAATCCAGGGTGTTTGGCTGTCAACCCGTGGGCCTATTCGCTCAAATGCAGATTTTGCATTTGAATGGTTCTCATGGTTCAGCTTTAATCTAAAGGCCCTAGATGGTTCCTACACTTGACTTCTTCCCCAAGACATGCTTTGATGGCTTGGATTGAATCTAGGGTTAATCCTATGGCTAATACTATCCTAATCCTCTATAAAAAGACCCCTAAACCTAGCCTAAATCACCATTATTCAATCCTACAACTAAACTATGTCAAATTTGTTCCTCTCATGGCCTCCACTCTCATGCTAAAATTCCTAAGCTTATTTCTATGAGAGATTGTGAGTTCATACAAGTGCTTTCAAACTTGTATGAGCGTTCTTAGTTTGCATTCAAGTCAAGTTGCAACATTTCTATTTCAAAGCAAGGATTTTTATTGATTTGGCGCAAGGGTTTTTCAATTGGGGCTTTCATATTTTGGTGCTTGCATAAGGGCTTCGTCTCAATCTTTATAATAAATATTCATTTGTGTCTTCATAGCGTAGTAAGCCCTTTTCTACTTTCTTTTTAGTAAACTCTAAAGTTAAATGAATGGTGCAAGTTTGGGGTTGATCATTATGATATGCAAGTTTGGTTGATCATTATATGCAAGTTTGGTTGATCATTATATGCAAGTTTGGTTGATCATTATATGCAAGTTTGGTTGATCATTATATGCAAGTTTGGATGATCATTATGCAAGTTGGTTTAATCATTATGTATGACACATGTTGCTATGTTATGCAAGTTTGGGTTGATCATGTTATCATGTTATGCAAGTTAAACTTGATATTGTGAGCATAAAGCTCCAAGCTTTATGTTGAAGGTTGCATTTTGGCAACATGAAAGTTATCATATCCTTTATGATAACTTGCATGTGAGGCCAAATGCGAACTTCTAGCAACTTCTACATGTTATTTATCACCATGTATCACTCATATGCTAAGTTTGGTTTTATGCATGCTTTTGAAGCCTAATAATGCAATATGCAAGTATATTAACATATGTACATTTCATATGCCACCATGTTAAACTTGTGGCTTCAACACCTTTATGTCATGGTTATGCCAAGTTTCCTATTTTATCCTTTATGCGTTGTTGCGATTATGTAAACGATGGGATTACGTTGGGGTTGGGTAACATAATGAAATGAACATGGTTTTTATAACATAACGTGATATGTTAACTTGTAATTATGTTTTGGAAACATAATGGACATGACACTTAGAAAATATGAGTGTGGCCAACTCGAGGTTGGGTTGAGTTTGTAGCATAAATCTACCCGGACCCGCCCGGCTTAACTAGTGGCTACAAACAATAGGACCCAATGTGAGAAGTTGGTCATGTTGTGCACGAACCCGAGGTTAGACCAGGTTGTGGTGTAAAGCTACCCGGACCCGCCCGGCTTAACTAGTAACCACAACAAGGTCTAATGTGAGAGGTTAAAGCACATTAAGTTAATGAATGCCTCCTGATTAGGGTTAAGTCATGGTCCACTTAATACTTAACTAATTTGGGCTTGATGGATTAATCGAGGTTAAGTCAGGAGCCTTGGGTACTCTTAACCAATTTAATCCACATGTGGATCGGGTTAACCACATTTAACCCGTTAAGAAACCCTTGTTGCGTGGTCCTTTTCAGCAGTAACCTCCTTGGTAGTATCATAAGACCCTAGGACTAGGCTAGGGTGGGGCACGATTACTGGGCTGATTGTAAGAGACCAAAAGAGACGGCTGAATGATGCCCCGGTTGTTCAGGCGGACCATGGTCGTGCACATTAAGTCCGGAGTTGAACACGGGCACCGGTAGGTTTGGACTGTGCATCATGGTATGGTGTCAGAAGGTTACACCATAGGGCCTGATACACCCTAGGGTGGACCCTGCACAGTCAACTACATTACATGATTAAGCCGCATGACACCGACACTTGACGAGTTAGGCATATAGGGAGCCGATCGACTAGACCGAGTAGTTGGACCTTGATTTAGGTCACCTCATGATGTTGGGCCAAGCTTGGGCCAAGGGATCAATTCTTGTTTTTACTTGACATGTTAGAATGCTAGTACACCCGTGGTGCAAAACTTAACCTTGATTATGCGATGACACCTTTATCTATCTTGTTAGTTAATCACCATGCCAATATGTTGTTATCCTTATGTTCATCTCAGCTTCTCATGACAGTTAACTTTACTAGTTCATAGACAGATAGTAGTAGGGCTTACCAGTCTTTTTGACTGACCTGTTTTCTTTCGCCTCTTTTCTTCCGTTCCCCCCCCCCTCAGGTCCTCAGGGTGGGAATATTGGAGCTTAGCTTGGATCTTTCTAGCTTGCTTACTGGATTTGCTCATGTACGGTCTTGGACATTGAGCTAGCTATGGTTTATCACTTCACTTTGGGGATAGTACTTTATGTATTTCAGTTTATGCTTTTGTCTAGACTTTGTTTGTTGAAAAATAATGAGTACTTTGTTGTAACTTAACTCTGGTTTTGAAATGCTAATTTATCCGCTGCTTTACTACTCTGTTTTACTTATATGTTCTGTCTTGTGATATCTGCATGCATGTTTACCTTGTTTAAACGCCCCTCCAAAGCCAGTGTGCTTGCAAGAGTTACCCTGGCGGAGGTGGGGTGTTACACATACTGATGTGTTTAGCTGCATATATGTTGTGTTAGTCGGTTTGATTTCACATCGAATCAGAAACCAAAATCTGTTAGGAATTAACTATGTGAAGCATAATACTGAAGCCAATAACCATTTAAAATAAAGGCTCTGTGTTTTGTAAACCAGTGCCTCAAATAATAAAAAATCAAGAGTTCTAATTCTAATTTGATTTATGATCTGAGATCTAAAGGAAGGATGTTCGTTTAGGGAAATACTATATTTTAAAATTATTTTTAGTGCAAGAAATAGCCTGAATCTCCAGAATCAATATAATAATAGTAAAAGGAATATATTATCTCAAAAATTCGAATGTCACTATACTGTAAACCAGGCATACGATCGAGTTTGTTGTTGGAAAACATGAATTTTAGTATTAGTTTTATGATTTTAAGTTGTGAGGTTAGGGAGAATTCTTGAGTTCATAAAAAGTGGGATTTTGATCAATTTCCGACGGTTGCGGCCGTCGTCGATCAGGGCGCTGATACTGGAGCAGCGTGGGAGAGCAGAGGTCATGAGAAAAATATTAAAATAAATTTAAATAATATAAATCGAGTAAAGGAAATGGATTTATGCGTTTTAGGTTGTTTTCTTAGCCCTTGCTGGTTGGAAAACTGCAGCGTCGGTAGTGAGTTCCACGGCGTCGCACCTGGGGGAAAAGGAAGAGAGGAGTGTCGACGAACTCAGGGAGTAGCATGATGATGATTGAACTAAGGAGGTGGCGGTGCAAGGAGGTTTTGTGGAGTGGGTTTTTTGTGAACTTCCAGCCAAAGTCCTTTATTCCGATATGATTGAAGAAAGAAGAGGTTGGTGGTCGAGAAGTGTTCTGGTGATGGAGGGAAACTGGTGGAAACGGTTATAGGAGGATTGCATCAAGGTTGGTGTTGGTGCAGGTTCACAGAGTGGTGAGCACGATGGAGCACATGGGAAGGATGAAGGATGGGATCGGGCAATGAATATTGGGGTGATCAACGTGTTGATCACGCTGTTTTGTAATGTCATTTCTTGGATCTGGCAAAAGCGACTAAATGAGAAAAATAAAAGGAAAAAAAGAAAAAGCTGGGCTGAAGAATAGGCCTTAAAGAAATAAATAAATAAATTACAAAGAAAGGATGAAAAAAAAGAACTAAAGAAAAGGAAAGAAGTAATAGAAGAAGAAGTGTCGATATATGTTAAAGTGAATCAAACAGTCTTTATTCTCAACATTTTTTTTAAGATTTAATAAGGACAATATTATATATTGAAATTGATAAAATAAATTATATCAATTTGGTCAAATGTCGAAGATAGAAATTTTAATAGAAACTACTGACAAAATTTTGAAGTTAAATCAATATATATATATATATATATTCATTGATCTAATTTGTATTCAAAATAAGTAAAATTTAAATTATTCCTCCGAATAATTTAAATAATTCGATAATCATCTTATAGTCAAGCAATGAATTAAGAATCAAATTAGAAATGATGAAATGTAAATTTATAAAGGACTCGATGAACAACTTATAATAGTATTTCCAATGAAATCAAGTGATTAAATAAACAAGCCCAGAAGAAGTGGTATTCACATTTCTAAGTGAATAACAAAATTTTGTAGAAAAGGGTGATTGTAAAAGAGAATTAGGAAATGAAATTTGGGTTAATACTGTAGCAATGAGATTATTCCGAAACCCGGGAAAATAAACCACATATAGATAAATAGAAAGGGGATTTTGTATTGAAATCAACTTTGTTGAATTTAGAGATATATGATAAAGGATTTAATTTATTAATTTATTTATTTTGTTTATTTAAAGAGATGAAATAAAAGTTATGTCTCAAAGTGTGGATTATAACACTACTGTTATAATCAAAGATTTTTGTAAAAGGAAGGGATTCATAAACTGAATCTAATTTAAGATAGACATAGTTTGGAAATAACCATTTTCCAAAATTAACTAATTTATGGACGATGATTGTTGAGTTTAAATTGGCAGACTATTTTTGACAAGTTATGATGTGATATTTGATTTGTTGATTAAATTGATTGTAATGTGTGTTATGACCAAGTAAACCTGAATAGTTAACAGTAGAAACTGATACGTTTAATTCCTCATGTACTAGATCACTGTCTAAATCTGAAGATTTAACTATATATGTGAAATAAATTTCTATAGTAAGTCCTGATAATCAATTAGGATATAGGAACCCATATGAATTGTATTGAATTGATTTCTATTAAACAACACTTGACCGCACGTTATCGTTTCGAAGAGTCCGGAGTATAAATTCCACTTCGATCTGATTTATACGTTATAAGTCAGAGATTATTAAAGACAAATGAAGACGGAGTTTATACAAGGGATGTCCTGTTCATGGGATAGTGCCTTCAGTTTGTCCAGTCCCACGGCAACTTGTATGGACGAATGTCTGATAGAGTATACCTAATAAATCGCGTAAATTGATCTCTTCAGACGTATTTACGTTGGTGGCAGAGGAATTCGTTTCTCTTAGCTTTATGCTCGTAATTTTTTTTGGGAATTCAATGTGTGATCTGGTAGGTATGACGATGTGGCATTCAAAGTAAATGGAGTTATGATTTGTCTAATGATGAGTTCCAACCTCAAGCCTCTTCAACTGGAAAATGGTATAAAATCGAGTAGGCAGCATGGCTATGTGGGTTGCTCCCATTAAAAGGGTGTATCATTACCTGATCTGGAGAAATCAAATGCCTTCAGTTGTCCCTTTTATTTATATGCTATTGGTTCAGTTGGCTGGCCTCCAACTGTGGTTATGATATATATGGTACCCTCAAGCAAAATAACGGGCCGGTCATGTGTAGACAGGTTGCAAGTCGTTCTTGTTGAACCCTAATGTATTCATCTCCGGATGTACATTGTTGGAAGGTGGTTCCATACCTTGCCATAGTTGGAATCCATTCTCTAATAAGCTCCTGCAGTTTTGTTTGTATACCATATATGTGGAGCGTGAGATGCAAGCGTTCCACTAGATTGTTATTTATTTGTATTTAGACATTATTATAATACCAGAGTAATATTAATTTCAAAATGTTTTAGGTTATCGTAAGGTAAAAAACCATCTGTATTTATATGTGGATCGGTCTTACGATTATCTTTAATTTCAAAGGGTTTTTGAAAGTTAAAAATCAAGCTGTTTAAATCGTTTTCTCACACCAATCCCATGACTGACCCAAAGTTTATTTTCTATGTTTTCCCTAAAGTCTTGGGTGAACAAATTTGTACGGGCAGTCAAGTAGTTCAGGATATGCAGATACACTAGAAGGAATTTGGAGCATGAGGCTTCAGCGTTAGATACATAGAGTTATTTCCGCTGTGATGTATACCTATTGTACTCTGATCTTTTATGTAAGTATAAACACAGTTTTGTATTTCAAGTTATGTAATTTAATATATTTTGCTTGTTCCGCTGTGAGATTCATGTTACCCTGATTTTGTTCTTCTTGTTCTTCTATTCTAAATTTCTTTCTTTCTATTTCTCACCCTCTAATTTCTTTATTGAACATCTGAGTTTTAGTGCAATTTGGGTTGGACTTGTATTGTTTAGTCGATTCAAAGGGCACTAAAATTTGGGTCGTTACATTTGGTATCAGTGCAGAAGGTTGAGAAGTAACCTTGGATTTGTGGCATGACTCGATAGAGATGGGATTAGTAATACACTAGACTGAGTTTGAGTGTATATATATATGAGCGCGTATCTGTTAATTGATATAAAAATTTATTTTATATCATGTTAATTCATTTATTTAGTGTTATAGAAATTTCGAATTGACACGTTTAGCTTACGAGGTTGATGGGGATTTCTAAACACTGGAACAAAGTAATTCGACATTGTATTGTTTTGAAAGCTAGGTAAATGAAATAATTTCACCCAAAATTTATTTTTGATATAAAAGAATAATTTTTTGAAATTATTATAAATGGCTGTGTTGATCGCTATTATAATCTGGTATAAGATTATAAAATTGAAATGGTTATACATATAACCAAATTGAGTTTGTATAAGAATAAATATACAAGTAAGACAGACCAGAATTTGAAATTGAAAACCTGAAAAGTTGATGAATTAATTAGTAATGGAAAATGTGGATACAACTTAACGTAGTTAAGTAAATTGAATGGGTGAATTAAACCTAGGTTAGAGTTTAAGGAGAAAATTTGTAACTGATGAAAATATTTCAATAAGTTGATTCAGAAATAAACAAGTTAGAATTACCTTTCCAGTATAATCTGAGATGTTTTCCAGAAATAGGAAATTGAGTAATATGGGTAGATAAAGAATTTAGATATAGAATTAGAACCTGACTGGAGATTGGTTGAGTGAAATGATTTTCTTGAGTATTGATCTGATGTTGATTTCTGTCTTCGGGGTTGATACTTAGAGAATTATTTTCTTACCTATTAATAGTTGGCGGCTGACGAATGTTGAAAAGTAAAAGGCATATATAAGATAGGGAAATATTTTCCAACCATAATAACATATATTTTCAGTTATAAAAATGGATGTGATTAAATTGATGGATGCATATGAATGATAGCATATGAGGATATAATTTGGTCGCCAGAGAGGGGATACAAGTTGGTATTATAAATTGAATTTGATAAACCTGTTTGGGAAAAGTAGTTAGACTTATGGATGGCCTAGAAATGCGAGTTTTGGAATAGTACGATGGAACCGTACGAGAGAGACACTGTAGAACTTTCAAAAAATTTAAGAATTAAATTTCTAAAAGAATTTTGGATAACTAAAAATCAATTTACTGATTTTAGGTTGAAGACTTGATGAGTTAAGCGAAGTTAATAATTATCTTATAATTAGCTTGAATAGATATGGATTTCATTGCCGATTTGTTGAGAACGAGGTAAAGAGACAAAGAACTTTTGACGTGTACTCCACGTATTTGATAAGAAGAGATTGTTCACGGTCCATATTTGATTTGGAAATCATCATGCAAGTGAGCCTTGGACTTTGAACCATGTTTGACTGTGATCGGATATCCAATGTACAGTTGATTGGGATGAGAAGTGACTCCGGAATATGATAAATAAGCTACCTGAGGATAAATAAAGTGAAATATTAAGAATTGTTCAAGAGAGACTGAAAATATTATGAATGAAAAGTCAATCCAAGGAATATGTTTGATAACTAGTTGTTGATGTGTGTATTTTATGTTTGCTTACTGTGAATTGTTTGGTAGACAACTTGTGTGCATTAAATGCTATGTTTGCTATGATGATTGATATTGAATGTAGAGTATAAGCTTATAACTTTGAATATAACTGAAATTCTCCCATTACACTTTAATTTCAGGGATGAAATTCTTTTTAAGGGGGAAAGCATGCAATGTCCCGGATTTTTAATGATTTTGTTTAAACTATAATTATAGATTATTTAAAAAAATAAGAAAATGATATTGAATGTGAATATTATATAAATTAGAATAACTTTTAGTTTAAAGTGCTATGTATTTATTTTTAACTTGTTATTTATATATTTAACGAGTAAAAGTGATGTTTTAACATCTGTGTTCATGTCGAAGGCTTGTTGTAATTTTTTTTAACTATTATATATGTATATAAAAGCAATTAAGATTTTGTCATGCTGTTGTGTGTTTTAAACTTTTGTTTAACTCTCGTAGAATATAAATACTTAAGCACATATTTTTATTACTTCTCATCAGCATATACGGAGATAAATAAATAAATTAAAACTAAATTAAAGCAATTAACTTATACTATTTGCTTTGATAGATAAAACATATATACATATATATGTGAAAATATATGTATGCAACTCACCTAAGAAAAAACTTAGAATTTAAAATATATGTATATAAATATATACATACATGATACTTAAGATAAGTATATATATATTTATATACAATGTATATACATCTAAACGAATGTATATATGTATCAATAAAATAACAATGAAATCAAAGGTAAAAACTAGTAAATTTGAGTTGCTTAATGGAAAAGAATATAAAAGAACAAGACACTAAATTGATAAGATTAGAATGGAGATAAATAAATAAGGATACTTTTAATAATTTCTTTTCAAATCAGCCTTCCCCACTTGCATCCAAAACTTTGCCAGCCTATTACCCTATTTATGTCTTCATCACAACCAATCTTGTCTGGTGCAAGCAGTAAAGCTTAGGAGCTAAGTTTTAATTTCAAAAATCAATGAAGTACATGGGATACTCATGCTGGCCTTAAAGAAAATGAATGAAATAGCTAGGAACATGGCTATTTAGTAGCTTAGGATGCTTGGAAGCTAGGTTGAAAAAAAAAACAGTTTAGCACATGAAGGTAATAACAGCAAAGCACTTCTGTTCAAATCAATCAGCCATCCTAAAACCATTACCCTATATTATACCTAGTTTTCATAGCATGTTAGCACATGGTTGTGCATATACTAGTACCTCAAAACATGACAGGTCGTGTGCATTATGGGAAGTAATATATGTGACAAGCCTTCACAATATTTTTCTTTCAATCAAGATATTATAGACTAATACATCTCATATCCAAGCTAGAGGACTAGCCAATAGTTTATATTTATGTCCATCTATAAATACATAGCAAACCTTTGTTAAATTCAAGAGAAGAAGTGAAATTAAAATGGTAGAAAACCCTGAAGCAAACCAGAGAGCAAGTGGGAACTAAAAACTGAAAATGGCATAGAATTAGACTTGAAAACTTGAAGCAAAGCAAAACAAAAACAGTGAGCAAATATCCAAGAGCAGAAAGTAGTTTTTGGTGAGTAAACTCACTTATTAAAATTTAATTTAAACCTTTCCTGTACTATTAGTGAATGTTGTTTATGTATGTATGTTTGTTTGTGTATATGTTACATCATCTACAACACATATATATTGATATGAGGTTTGATTTCAACATTGAAACACTTGAGACCTGAATGCCTTACAAAAACAAAATTCTGTCGGAAAAATAAATGTACGCAGTGAATAGGCTATTGTGAGTAAACACCCTTTTATTCCCTATTCCAATGCATTTACTCATGAGAATATAAGACAACATATAAGCTGAAGTACGTATGAAATTGTCTAAACTAAGCATGGGTGTTTATTAAAGTTAAATGACTGCAAAATACCTGTATTACTTGAATGAGTATAACCGAAATTAAAAGACAGTAAAGCATAAAAACAAGTAGCTAAAACATGGAAATAGTGGTCTAAGATAAGTGTACTCTTTCCATTTAAAATTTATTGTTGACTGTTTATAGTAGGATGTATACACAAATGCATATATGTTTCGATTTTGATGTGTATCCATTCTTTATATCAAATACTGGAAACAAACATGAAAAACAATGAGTAATAAAGCTTCCTCCCATCCACATACTGATGTGTTTAGCTGCATATATGCTATGTTAGTCAGTTTGATTTCACATCGAATCAGAAACCAAAATCTATTAGGAATCAACTATGTGAAGCACAATATTGAAGCCTGTAACATTTAAAATAAAGGCTTTGTGTTTTGTAAACCAGTGCCTCAAAAAAGAAAAAATCAAGAGTTCTAATTCTAATTTGTTTTATTATCTAAGATCTAAAGGAAGCTTGTTCATTTAAATCAATAATATATTTTAAATTTTGTTTTAGTGCAAGAAATAGCTTGAATCTCCAGAATCAATATAATTACAGTAAAAGGAATATATTATCTCAAAAATTTGAATGTCACTATACTGTAAACTGGGAATACGATCGAGTTTGTTGTTGGAAAACATGAATTTTAGTATTAGTTTTACGATTTTAAGTTGTGAGGCTAGGGAGAATTCTTGAGTTCATAAAAGGTGGGATTTTGGTCAATTTCTGGCGGTTGCGGCAGTCGTCGGTCAAGGCACTGATACTGGAGCAGCGTGGGAGAGCAGAGGTCATGAGAAAAATATTAAAATAAATTTACATAACATAAATCGTGTAAAGGAAATGGATTTACGCGTTTTAGGTTGTTTTTTTAGCCGTTGTTGGTCGGAAAACTGCAGCGTCGGCGGTGAACTCCAGGGAGTCGCACCTCGGGGAAAAGGAGGAGAGGAGTGTCGACGAACTCGGGGAGAAGCATGGTGATGAATGAACCAAGGAGGTGGCGGTGCAAGGAGGTTTTTTGGAGTGGGTTTTTGGTGAACTTCCAGTCAAAGTCCTGTATTTCGATCTGATCGAAGAAAGAAGAGGTTGGTGGTCGAGAAGGGTACCCGTGATAGGGGGAAACTGGTGGCGATGATCAGCGGAGGATTGCGTCGAGGTTGGTGGTAGTGCAGGTGCACAGAGTGGTGAGCATGATGGAGCACATGGGAAGGACGAAGGATGGGATCGGGCAATGAATACTGGTTGTGATCAGCATGTTGATCACGCTATTTTGCAATGCCAATTCTTGGATTTGGCAAAAGAGGCTATATGAGAAAAAGAAAAGAAAAAAAAGAAAAAGTTGGGCTGAAGAATAGGTCTTAACGAAATAAATTACAAAGAAAGGATTAAAAAAGAATCAAAGAAAAGGAAAGAAGTAAGAGAAGAAGAAGTGTCGATATATGTCAAAGTGAATCAAACAATCTTCATTCTCAAAAAAATTATTTTGTTTTAAGATTTAATAATGATAATATTATATATTGAAATCGATAAAATAAATTATATCAATTTGGTCAAATGTTTAAGATAGAAATTTTAATGGAAACTGTCGACAAAATTTTGAAGTTAAATCAATATATATATATATATATATTCGTTGATCTAAGTCGTATTCAGAATAAGTAAAATTTAAATTATTCTTCTGAATAATTAAAATAATTCGACAATCATCTTATAGTCAAGCAATGAATTAAGAATCAAATTAAAAATGATGAAATGTAAATTTTTAAAGGACTCGATGAACAACTTATAATAGTATTTCCAATGAAATCAAGTGATTAAGTAAACAAGTCCAGAAGTGGTATTCATAGTTCTAAGTGAATAACAAATGTTTGTAGACAAGGATGATTGTAAAACAGAATTGGGAAATGAAATTTAGGTTAATACTGTAGCAATCAGATTATTTCGAAGCTCGGGAAAATAAACCACATATAGATAAATAGAAAGGAGATTTTGTATTGAAATCAACTTTGTTGAATCTAGAGATATATGATAAAGGATTTAATCTATTAATTTATTTATTTTGTTTATTTAAAGAGATGAAATAAAAGTTATTTCTCAAAGAGACTGCTGTTATAATCAAAGATTTCTGTAAAAGGAAGGGATTCGTAAACTGAATCTAGCTTAAGATAGACATGGTATGGAAATAACCATTTTCCAAGATTAACCAATTTCTAGACGATGATTGTTGAGTTTGAATTAGCGGACTATTTTCAACAAGTTATGATGTGATATTTGATTTGTTGATTAAATTGATTGTAATGTGTGTTATGACCAAGTAAACCTGAATAGTTAACAGTAGAAACTGATATGTTTAAATTCTCATGTATTAGATCACTGTTTAAATCTGAAGATTTAATTATGTATGTGAAATAAATTTCTACAGTAAGTCCTGATAATCAATTAGGATATAGGAACCCATATGAATTGTATTGATTTGATTTCTATTAAACATCACTTGACCCCATGTTATCGTTTCGAAGAGTCCGTAGTATAAATTCCACTTCAATCCAATTTATACGTTATAAGTCAAAGATTATTAAAGACCAATGGAGATAGAGTTTGTACAAGGGATGTCCTATTCACGGGATAGTGCCTTCGGTTTGTCCAGTCCCAGGGCAACTTATATGGATGAATGTCTGATAGAGTATACCTAATAAATCGCGTAAGTTGATCTCTTTAAACGTATTTACGTTGGTGGCAGAAGAATTCGTTTCTCTTAGCTTTATGCCCGTAATTATTTTTTGGGAAGTCAATGTGTGATCTGGCAGGTATGACGATGTGGCATTCAAAGTAAATGGAGTTATGATCGGTCTAACAGTAAGTTCTAACCTCAAGCCTCTTCAATTGGGAAATGGTATAAAATGGGTAGGCAGCATGGCTATGTGGGTCACTCCCATTAAAAGGGTGTATCATTACCTGATCTGGAGAAATCAAATGCCTTCGGTTGTCCCTTTTATTTATATGCTATCGGTTCAATTGGCTGACCTCCAACTGTTGTGATGATATATTCATTCCCTTCAAGCGAAATGAGGGGTCGGTCATGTGTAGTCGGGTTGCAAACATTCTTGTTGAACCCTAATGTATTGAATGGTCCCATACCTTGCCATATTTGGAATCCATTCTCCAATAAGCTCCTTCGGTTTTGTTTGTATACTATATATATAGAGCGTGAGATGCAAGCGTTCCATTAGATTGTTATTTATTTGTATTTAGACATTATTATAATATCAGAATAATATTAATTTCAAAATGTTTTGGATTATTGTAAGGTAAAAACCGTCCGTATTTATGTGTGGATCGGTCTTACGATTATCTTTTCTTCCAAAGGGTTTCTGAAGGTTAAAAATCAAGTTGTTTAAATCGTTTTCTCACACCAGTCCCATGACTGACCTAGAGTTTATTTTATATGTTTTCCCTAAACTCTTGGGTGCCCAAATTTTTACGAGCAGTCAAGTAATTCAGGATGCATAGATTCATTGGAAGGAGCTTAGAGCAGGAGGCTTCAGCGTTAGATACTTAGAGTTATTTCCGCCGTGATGTATATCTATTGTACTCTGATATTTTATGTAAGTACAAAAACAGTTTTGTATTTCAGTTTATGTTATTTAATATATTTTGCTCGTTCCGCTATGAGATTCGTGTTACTCTGATTTTGTTTTTCTATTCTAAATTTCTTTCTTTCTATTTCTCACCCTCTAATATCTTTCTTGAGCATCTGAGTTTTGGTGCAATTTCGATTCAAAAGGCACTAAAATTTGGGTCGTTACAGCAGCAGCTTTAGCTCTAATTTGGTGTTAATCCAACTTGATTTGATGTTGATTTTCTTAATTAGTGATTTGAAAGAGATTTAGAAGATGGAGGCCATTATTAGGGTTCAAGAAATGTTTGTGGCAGATGGAAAAATGAAATGGTATTTTTCTTCAATCCCTTTCATCCCTCCCATAACCGTAATCCCAAAATGGTTTATGGCCCTAGCTGCTAATCAGTCTATTAAGCCCGGTTAGGCTGTTTTTCCATCTTCAAATCTTATTTCAGCCATATCTCCCAAAAGCTAAATCCGTTTGACAAGTATGATCACTCGATGGAATGGGAAACCATCATCTAAATCCGATGGAGGTGGTTTCAGGTCAAAACTCCTTTCCAGTCAAAAGTTATTGGCGAAAGAACAAGATTCGCCAGCAGTAAAGCAGTCATTTAAAATTCAGCAAAAATCACGAACATGGGAAATGACCTCAATAGTCATTCCCCAACTTTACAAGACCATACAAATTCATATAAAAATAAAATAAATATTCTACGATCCTGTGAAATTCCTTAACTAAGAAAACATACAATGGTTCCATGCATGCATATCAGCCATTTACAAACAATCAAACATACATAATAACACAACAAGCCTATACTAGCATGCGGTTTATTAGTAAGGGAGTAATTATATCGCGATTAAAATCTTACCAAGTAAAGAGCTCTGGATACGACTTCGTTCTCCTTTGTTTCCCAAGTGCAGTCGTTCTCATTATTACCCCACTGGACCTTAACCAGTTTCACCGTCTTTCTCCGGAGTTGCTTCGTATCGTGTCCGACAATATGAATCGTTTTGCAGTTTCCAACTACCTCGGATTCTACCTCGATATCATCTAACTGATCTGGTGAAATAGTCATATCAGAATCGTGCACAAACTTCCTTAACTGAGAAACATGAAATTCGTTGTGCACTCCCGCCATCTTGTCAGGTAATCCAACTTTATATGCTAAATTCCCAACTTGTTCGAGAAATGGAAACGGACCAACAAATCTTGGTGCTAACTTACCTCTCCTACCAAATCGAATCACACTCTTCAATGGAGAAATCTTGATGAATACTAAGCCGCCAACGGAGAATTTCAAATCTCTTCGCCTTTTATCAGCATAGCTCTTCTGCCTATTTTGGGTAGCCTTCATTTGCTGTTGAATAACCTTGATCTTATCTGAAGTTTCTCTTATCTGGCCCATGCACAAATTTTTCACTGGTTTACAACCAACATGATGGTGAGCTACATGGTCTTCCGTGCAAAGCTTCAAATGGAACCATACCAATACTGGATTGATAACTATTATTATATGCGTACTCAACAAGATGCAAATGGTCATCCCATGAACCCACAAAATCCAATATACCATCTCTCAAGAGATCCTCTAATACACGATTCACGCTCTCTGTTTCACCGTTGATTTGAGGATGGTACGCGGTACTGAGATGTACCCTAAAGTCTCTTGTAAGCTCTTCCAAATCCCACTAGTAAGTAATGGATCGCAGTCACTCATAATACCTTTGGGTACTCCATGAAATCTCACTACCCACTTCATATACAGTTCCGGTAACTTAGTTGTCATCTATTCGACTTGACCGGTATAAACCTTGAGCTTTTGGTCAATCGATCCACAATCACCCAAATACTATCATGACCCGATCTAGTCCTTGGTAAACCATCAATGAAATCCATTGAGACTTGTTCCCTTTTCCATTTGGGGATTTCCAATGGTTGTAACAAAACTTTAGGCTTCTTTTGCTTGGCTTTAATTAATTGGCAGTTCGTGCACTTGGATATAAACTTCCAAACGTCTCTCTTCATCCCTTCCCAGTAGTATGTCTACTTCATGTCCCGATACATTTTGTTACCACCATGATGTATATTCAGCTTCGAGTGATGACACTCTCTGAGCACTTCATCTCTTAATCCATTTACGTTGGGTACAACCAACCTCTCATTCTTTCGAAGTCATCCTTCTCGATCAAGTCCATACTAGTTCATCCTCCGGTCATCGATACTCATCTCTACATTGGAGATGATTTCCAATATATTAGGATTGTCCCTCTGACCGGAACCAATCCGCTCAATCAAAGTCTGTCTAATAGTCAAACTTGCTAACATCTCTGGATCCCATTCGCACTTAGGTCTGAAATCATATCCTGCGATATACTCCAGTTGCTTTGATTCTAGAAACATAGCCCCCAAATTGCCATGTCTCCTACTCAATGCATCACCTATCATTACCCTTCCCAGATGTGTATGCGATATTGAAATCTTACAAAGCCAAGAACTCTAACCATCTCTACTAACGAAGATTTAAATTCTTTTGAGAGAAAAGATACTTTAATGACTTATGATCGGTAAACCACTTGAATCTTTCTCCCAAGAGATAGTGTCTCCGCATCTTTAATGCGAACACGATTGCTATCAATTTTAAACCATGGGTAGGATATCTTTTATCATGCGGTTTCAGTTTCCGACCTGCATAAGCTATAAACTTACCTCATTGCATCAGTACAATACCTAGTCCGGTACCACAAGCATCTATGTATACTGTCATCACATCATTCCCTTTAGGAATAACTAACACTAGTGCACATGTTAACTTCTCCTTTAGACTATTAATTACATACTCTCACCTTCCATCCTAGATGAAAACTTGATTCTTCCAGGTTAACCAAGTTAACGATGCTGCTATCTTAGATAAGTCTTGAATAAATTTACGATAGTATTCAGCTAACCCCAAGAAACTTCTCACGCCTGTTGCATTCTTGAGCATAGACCAATCTTGCACCGTAGCGGCCTTCACAAGAACTACGATAATACCATTCTATGAAACAACATGGCCCAAGAATCTCACTTCTCTCCTCCAGAAGTGACACTTAGAAAATTTCTCTTTCAATTGGTGTTTCCTCAACACCTCTATCACTGTCCTTAATGTTCCTTATGTTCTTGGTCTCTCCTCGAGTAAACCAAGATATCATCCACGAACACAAGAACAAACTTATTTAATTGATCCCTGGAAACCCTATTCATAAGATCCACAAAATATGCGGGTGCATTGGTCAAATATAATGGCATGACCAACCACTCATAAAATCCAGACGGCATCCGAAATGTCGTTTTAGGTATACTCTTAGCTGCTACTTAGAGTTGATGAAAAACTGTCGCGAGATCCAACTGGGAAAACATTTTTGCTCCATTCAGTTGATCAAACAAATCATCTATCCACGGAAGAGGATACTTATTCTTCCTAGTCACCTTGTTCAATTCACGGTAGTCCACACAAAAGCGAAGGGAACCATCGGCCTTAGTAGCAAATACAACATGTGCTCCCCACTCGGAAACACATCTTCGAATAAATCCCTTATTCAAAATAACGCCTACTTGTAACTTGAGCTTTCGCTCCTCCCTTGGCGCCATACGACGAAGTGACATCACTATAGTTCTGGCATCTTTCACTAAATCAATCTGAAACTTGATCTCTTAGTGTGGTGGAAGTCCAGTCACTTCCGCGAAGATGTCCGGATACTCACCAGCGATAGGCACATCTAATAACTCATCACGCGGGATGTCGAGGGAATTTAGAAAACTAGCCATCACCCCATCGCTAGGTAGGCAACTTAATACCACCCTCCACCCGTCATCCGCTCTAATGGTCACTGAAGACCCCTCACAACCAACCACCAACCCATACCTTTGGAGCCAATTGGATCCCAAGATAATGCCAGATCCAGTAAAGCTCAAGACAAAGCAATCACAAGCAAACACACATCCATGACTCGATAAGACCAAATAACGACAAATCATACAAAGGCTAATCGAACCATCGATCGGGTTCGTCATTGAAAAAGGTCTATCGACAATCTCGGGTTCCACGGCCAACCTATCTACCAGGTCATTAGATACAAAGGAATGGGAAGCCCTGGTATCAAACAGTACTCAAACAGGAACATCATAAATAGAAAGCATAGCTTGGATAATGACACCCTTTCCCTTCTCTACCGCCGTTGGGGCATTCGACGAAGAAGGAATATCGTTGATAGCATATGCTTACACGATCCGCTTCTCCTTAGGGGGTTGTGGACATTTATCCTTGTGACGTCCCACATGGCCATAATTGAAGCACTTCCTATCCAAAGGCTTTGCTCGACAATCTCTGGCATAGTGGCCCTTCTTGCCACAGCTAAAGCACTCGATATCTTTCTTATTCTTCTTTTTCTGACAATCCTTGTTCTAGTTCTATTTCCTCTTATTCTGGGAATTATTCTTGCCTTCACCACTTGCCTGTGGCTTTGGCTCCTCTACAGATGCAATAACAACCTCGATCTTTGACTTAGGGTAAAGGCGCTCTGATCTTAATGCCTTTCCCACAATAGATTCGAATGTCTCATCGATATGGTTTATAAGTCTTTCCCCCAAGTACCCATCTAGGCCAGTTATGAACTTCTCGTTCTTCTTCTCAGCAGTATCGATAAGAGATAATCCATATTTCGATAAGGTATCAAATATAGTAATATATTCCGAGACTGCCCTACCATTCTACTTAAGTTCCAAAAACTTCCTAAACAATTCTGATTTCTGAGCAGCTAGAATAAAATTGTCACTGAAGCGAGTCTTAAACTGATACCAAGTAATTGATCCTTGGGAGTATCCGGTTTAGTAGCATTCCAACAATGCATTGCTTGTCCTTGAAGTTGATGCGATGTTGGCTTTCTCTTCATTGCATCATCGATCCCCAAATCTTAGAAGATGCATTCAAAACTATCAAGCCAATCTTGAATCTCCGTAGTCGATTCCGTTCCGTAGAACGGCTTCCCACAAAGACTAGTATAATCCAGATTGAGCTTGGCGAAATCGGCTCTAGGGGCTTGCACTACTGCACCACCACCGTTAGCAGCATTAGGAACTGCTCCCTGGGCATCCCTAAGCTTCTCTTGCATGAAGGCAGTAAACATCATCCTAATATATGGGACATTCCCATTGTTGGTTCCTGAACCCATACTCCTCGTATTTCAGCTCATCGTTCAATCTGCAAAGAGAAAAACGATTAACCATCTCCTTAATGGTGCCCGTGCAGTGCGACTTCATCCTTAGATATACTAATAGTGTAACGAACTGCTAAATTTCCGATCCTAATTATCGAGATAAATACCATATCGACTAGCCAAGAACAAGAAATCTACTGGGTCATTGAAAGAAAGAAGTTAGAGGGTGAGAGTAGAAAGATACAAAATAAAATAGAAGAAAAAGAAGAACGCAAAAGAATTAGACTAACATGAATCTCATAGCGGAATGACCAAAATATAATATATAATGTCATTTGAAATACAAAATGGTATTAGTACTTACATATATCATCAGAGTACATCACATATAATAATACAGCGGAAAAAAACTGTATATATCTAACACTGAAGCCTCCTGCTCCAAGCTCTCTCCAGTATCTGTAAAATCCTGAACTACTTGTCTCCTCGTACAAACTTGGGCACCCAAGAATTTAGGGAAAACATGAAAAAATAAACTCTGGGTCAGTCATGGGACTGGTGTGAGCAAACGATTTTAAAACATTTTAAAGATATAAAAATATCTCATAAGACAATGTCGTAAGTACGGAATGGTTTTTACCTTATAAGAACAAAATGCTTTTGTATACTTAAATCAATTATTATGATAATGTCTAGGGTTTGCCACAAATAATTAGAATCTAGAAGAATGCTTGCATCTCACATTCAATTATATAGTATACAAACAAAACCGCTTGGCGCTTATGGATAATGGATTTCCAACTATGACAAGGTATGCAACCACCTTCCGATAGTGTATCTCTAGAGGGGAATACACTGGGTTCAACAAGAACATCTTGCAACTCAACCCACACGTGATGGACCACTCACTTCACTTAAGTGTATTGAATGTATATCACCAACAGTTGCTATCAGCAACCATTTCCCGAAAAGGGACAGCATCGAAAAATATTAAAGAAGGAAACGAATTTCTTTAGATAGGCGATTATACACCCTAATGGGAGCGACACATAGCCATGCTGCCTGCACGATTTTTTTCCCTGTAGTGAAGCTTGAAGTTTAACTTACACTTTTGACATATCGCTCTATTTACTTTGAATGCCACATCGTCAGATCCACCAAATCACTAATTGACATCGACAAAATTACTCTGGGAATTACGCTAGAGAAGAGTCTTCTCCGCCACCGAACAAAAGTACATTTGAAAAATCAGTGTACGTGACTATTAAGAAATACTTTGTCAGACATTCCTCCATACAAGTTGTCTGGGACAGGACAAACCAAAGGCACTATTCTGTAAATCCATTTGGGCATAGGATTAACAGAATAACCCTTGCATAACTTCGTCTTTAATTGTCTTCGATAATCTCTGACTCGTATAAATCGAACCAAAGTGGAATATAGATTCCGAACTCTCTAAAACGATAACGTTAATGTCGTTTAGGGTCAAGTGATATTTAATAGCAATCAATCAACATATTTTATTTGGTTTTTGTACCCTAATTGATTATCAGTACTTATAAAATTATTTCTCATATAAGATTCAACTCATAGATTTAAATAGTGACCTAGTACAGGATGGGTTAACATCAATGTTTACTTTAAATTATTCAAGTTTAGAAAAATCACATCACAACAAAACTATCAAGCA
The DNA here is from genome assembly GCA_030737875.1 of Allium sativum. Taxonomy (NCBI): domain Eukaryota; kingdom Viridiplantae; phylum Streptophyta; class Magnoliopsida; order Asparagales; family Amaryllidaceae; genus Allium; species Allium sativum. The sequence continues at coordinate 846,069,475 of CM060926.1, forward strand.
ATCGACAATCAACTCTCACGACGTATCTAACATCTCTAGTTTGACAATTAAAATTCAATTAATCATCCAAATTCAATTAATCATCATTTATATATTTGTTAATCATGGATAAGAATTACCTCCATATTATATTCGCCCATAATTCCCTTTCTTTAGATAAGTAAATAATTAATTTATTGAATCCTTATTTAAAAACGGAAAGTAAATTATACTTTTCTTGAATTCGATATAATCGATTACCAATTCAACTCCTCTTCCCAATTCATTTTCATTCTATCTATTTTCTGATTTTCGAAATAATCTTATCATTTCAGGGTTTATTTGATTCCCCTTTCCGAATTCCTCTTACAACCACTGTCATTTGCAACATTTTTTTATATGGTTATTCACTTAGAAATGTGAATATCATTTAGTCGAGTCTCATTTTATTTAATCATCTTGATTTCATTTGGAATTATTACAACGCATTGTTCATCAAGTTATTTAATCATTTTAAATTTTCCTTTCTTACTTATTAACTAATTATAAAATGATTAAGTCAAATAAAATTTAAGTAACATATCAACGTTTATTTCTAAACACTGAACTTATTAGTTATATTCAACCCTTTTATCGGAAATCATGATATATTCTCGATTACATTTTAACACATTGGATCTTAACCAATTATTTTGTCTAAAGGATAATTGAATAATTTTCATTCCTTATTATTAAAGAATAATTTAAATTCTATAAAAATGACTTGATAAATAAAGATAGAATTATTTATGAAAGTTAAGTTTTAATTAATGTCGACAGTTTTTATTTAAAATCTGCCATTAAATTAATACGTTCAATTCCATTACATAACACATCTAGATATAAATTCAAAACCCTTTGATTCATCTCGCCAAAAGGACACTTCATCTTTAATTCTTTATTTATCTATAAAAGTGTATATAAATTTTAAAGCATCCTAATTATCCATATTATAACCATCAAGCCAAACTGAATAACCAGTTCACAATTTCTGATAACACGGTGACATCATCTTGTCCACGAAGAGGGTGACTAGGATTTAAGCTTGCAAATGTGTACAATATCTGAGGCGTCACATTTTTCTATGTTTTTTTCCTTTCTGTGCACAACCGGTGCACATCGTACACATGTACGCTGGCCTCGATCATCGGAGAGCCATCGAATCACTGCCACACCACCTTTTGCAAGTCCAAGCACCACCAGCGATGCCACTGGCCTACTGTATTGGGCACACATCCTTCCTTTCTTCTCTTTATATGTTTCTTCCTTTTTCTTGCTTCTTCCACTTCTTCTTTTCTTTGTGGTTGTTCTCATTTCTTTTTTTTTTCTTTAACTACTTTTCTCTATCACTTACTGTGCAAGTGCATGAGCACCCCAATATACGGCATGAGTAAGAGGTGTTATGCAATTTGAGTTGTCTGTTACTTCAATATTATTCCTACTTTTAATTGTACCCATACAATGCGTAATGACATGTTCCAAATAATCAAAAATGGAGTAAAACCGAATCCTTCTTTTATTCCCACATATGTATGTGTCCCCTTTCTGCTGGTTTTCTTTCTTTCAATCCTTTTTACACTCTTCCTTTCCTGATACCCCACTACACCTAGTTCTCATGCACCCCAGTCCTCGGGTGACGAAGACTTCATGGTACATATTCATATGTATTAACATACATGCATCCCCTCTTCCTTTTATTATATTTTTATGGTAATTTTTATTCTAATCCACGGTTTTAATAAGTTAATCCACCATTTTACTTTAATAAGTTAATCCACGACTATTTTGTAAGTTAATCCATGAGTGGATTAACTCAAAGATTTCAACCTACTATATATTCTAACAATCGATTTTGTGTTTCTTGTTTCACAATTACGCGTTATTTCACAATTCCCATATCAGATTAATAATAATAATCCAACTAGCCTAAAATCATGATCTCATACCAGATTAATTATGTGAAAAAAATACATATTATGTTGTAATGTGACATTGATAACATATAAATCTAATATATGCAACATGTTTCTTATATAAATTATACCGACATGTCAATTAATAAGATTTTCATTTGGTAATCAAGTTCTCTTGCTGTATACGTTAAGTGCAGCCACTCATACTAGTCATCCGTACAAGCTAGTATATGTATGCATAAAAATCCAAATGATGTGGTGAGGAACAAACAAGATATCCTTGCTATAAATAAAAAGATCATGGAGCAAAACATCAATAGGTTCATCAAAGAAAAAACTATTTACTGTTATATTGAATTACTCCGCTTAACGCTTAACCTTGGATTTAGATGCTAGGATTCCAAAACCGAGAAGAACAACGGAAAACGCACGGAAGAAGAAAACGCATGGAAGAAGATTGAAAATAAGAGAATACGTACGGTTTTTTTTGTCGATGTACAGATTAAAATTTAAATCGTAGTAAAAGTTAATCATCATATAAAATAGGGTGGACTAACTTAGTAATATTGTGCATTAGAATAAAAATTACCTATTTTTATTTTATTCTATTGTATTGCTACAACATAACCCACTCTTTATATATATATAGGTATATATATATGGTATATAAATATGTAAGTATGCGTGCTCTTTGTGTACCGTGAAAGGTTAGAAACTACAAGAAGTTTGAAACGAAAGCAGCACATAGGTTATAATTTTCATTAGAACATGTCATGCTATTAATGTTTAAACTGTATACTTAACAAAAGTTACCTTATAATCCACGTTAGAAGATTAATACATATATTAGTATTATAAAATTTCTGTGGTACTGAAGCTCAAGCATACCACGTTTAATGTATGATATATGAATGTTACTTCAGCAGTTACTTATGGTTCTAAACTGTCTTGGGGTGAGTCATATACTTCGGCAGACTTTGCATTTAAATCATATGTTTCTCTATTACATGTGTTTAACTCACTGTCTTTTATTTTTTCTCTGTTCTAAATTTCACCTTCTTTTCTCAGTTTCATGTTTACAACTAATTAAACTAGCCACTCTCCTTTCCTAGTGCACATCCGTGCATTTGTACATGTGAACACACACTGTACTCGACACAGCAGGATTTTAATCATAGCCACAGCTTCGCTTCACACAACGTACACCATAACTCCAGTATAATGTGACGGCAAGGAATTTCGCTCGATCTGAATCGATCGTTAAACCGACCAAGACCATTCGAAACCCCTGATCGTTTTTGAGAACAGGACAAATCGGAATGCAGACAGAAGAACATTTCATTTCTATTACAACAATTCCATCAGATACAAGAATATACAGAGTATAATGAATAAATTACATTCGATAAATATCAGAGATTACATGTGACGACCCCATTTCCCATACAGACGGAGACAAGGGTTATCTTTGGAATATAACACAGAAACAGATAATAGCAGAACAGAATTAAATAAATACACCAGATAATGCACAATAGAATATACTGGATAAACGTAATCATCAGAGTTACACAGTATACAGGATCATACTTAGTACAAATACAGTTCAGCTATACATAAATGTCTACAGCGGAAACAAACAAAGTATGTACAATAGGAGCTGAACAGCATAAAAGGAGATAAATTATAGAATCCATCTTCAGCTCTAGCTATCCCAAAAGAACCAGCTAAACCTGAATACAAGGCTGCCCGTGTAGAAAAAAGGGCACCCGAGTTTGAAAGTGAAACAAACTACGAGTCAGTCATGGGACTGGTATGAGAAATCTATTCAACACATTTAATATATGGCTAATCCCAGGACCACGCCACTTTCGTGGAACGGGTTTACTCCATCGGATTGCCAGTGCTTTAAAAACAAATCTTTCTTTTAAACATCGCAATGCTTTTTATAAAAATGAAGCCATTATAAGACTCAGTTCCCATCACACAATGCAACGCAAACCGGAGGATAGAGTTTTTACCTTATAATGGCCAAGATATGCTTCATACGAATAAAACAAAAGCATTTGATATTACTACTAGTGTTCATATGTTTCAAAAACAATTTCAAATCATAAATATCAATCATAGACGGCATTAATGCCCCATACCACTATGTCGCCATATATAGGTATACAATCAAAACCGCACGATGTCGTATTTGGAAATTGGATTTCCGTCATGAACCGAGGCAAGGGATCGTCCTCACCGAATTCGAGATGCTCTAGCCCGCCCCTCAGGAGCAGCCGCAACTGCCCCTTGGATGGGTCGGTCCACCGATGTGGATTATTATGCCTGAACACTGCGTTTCCCCGCCCTATGGGGCGTAAACGGGCCAACGAATGGCTCCTTCGGCTTCACATAGTCACCGGTATATCTGAGGCGCCTCGCAACAGCAACAACCACATAAGTAAAATGTCAGGCCGTGTAAAAACACCGACACAACTCCTAGCTAGAAAGAAACGCATGCCCTCCCTGAGGTCCTTCTCCCGTTTCTGGTCCATACCGGGGTTTGAGGCTCGCGAATTCACGTTATACACAAAGCTACGCCACACAGGCGGGGCTTTGATCATCACTACAAGACTTTGCTTTTCAACAGAAGCCTTGATTATTTTCCACTTAGGCATGCCACACTAGCAATTCATGCCATGCGACTGATGTCCATCGATATACAACCTCTGAGCTCGTGCGTTTCAGAGAAGGGCGTTAAGCAAAAGAATAAATTCTCCGCTGCCAAACAGATGTATATTTAATAGAGATCAATCAACATAGAATAAAATCCAATGTCAGACACACGGTCCATTTGCAAGTCCGTTCTAGGTCTGAACGAAACCGGAGGCACTAAATACCTCGCATATTCATCGATTCCCACGTACGTCTAGACGATCACCACTCATTATCCATATTTCGGGATGCCTCCCAATCAGGACCTCAGTTATCATCCAAACGAGGTGAAGATCGGTCTTCTACCCCAGTCTTCATCTACGACTCCTTATCGTCGATTCAGTTATTCAGAATGGGATAAACCCGGTCTTTCTGAGAAACTCGCGTATATAATAAACAAGTGCAACACTAACATACATACACATCATTTCAATTCATTAGTCACTAACCGTCAATCAGTAAGAGAACGATTTCCCAAATATTAACCCCGAAGGCCGAAACCAACATCAGATCAACACCCAAGAAACCATTCGACCTAGCCAACCTTTAGTTAGTTTCTAAATTTCACATCCATATCGTTTATAATATTTTATAACGATTTATCGCTATTTTTATTTATTTTAAAATAGCCAATTTATTCCAAACGACGCTTCGGGCCATAACACGGCTGTGGCGCTGTTTTTCTTCAGATTTGATTTACACATATTTGAAAATCTAACCGTTGGATCTTCACAAAATTTATATCATTAGAAAGATCTTTTCGAAACGAATCCAACGGTTCCAGTTTCGGGAAAATCCGATGGTCGGATCTCCCGGTGTAATCGTTTGAAGTTTCGATTTCAAAATACGAACAGCAGCGTCGTTATTCGATTAGATATAATTATATTTATATATATATATAAATATAATCGATTCTGGCGCTGTTTTTCTTCAGATTTGAATTAAACATTTCAGACAACCCAACCGTTGGATTTTTACAAAGTTGGTGCCGTTGGAAAGATATTTCCAAGGCGAACCCAACAGTTGCGATTTAAGGAAAATCCGATGGTCGGATCTCCCAGTATAATCATTTGAAATCACGGTTTCAAAATACGAACTGCAGCTTCGTTATTCGATATATTTTAATTCTATTTATATATATATATATATATCGATTCTTCGATTTCAAAGCTATATTCTTTTCATACATTTGATAAAAATGATATTTTTATCTAACTGTCTTCTATTTCAACACTTCACTATATTTAACAATTCATGTATGTAATAAAAAATGTGATTTTTATTGTAAAACAATTCATTTCAAAACACTATTATTTTATATAGTTCATCTAGGTAATAAAAGTAGGATTTTTATTATAAAACAATTTCTTTCAAAACAAGATTATTTTATATAGTTCATATAGATGATAAAAATGTGATTTTTATTATAAAGCAATTTATTTCAAAATATGAATACCATTCAACACATGAATTTCAATTCAACGAATGAATATCGATTCAACACATGAAGGCTTTCTATAGTTTATATATATCGATAAAAATGTGATTTTTATATTTAAAACACGAACACCATTCAGCACATGAATTTCTATCCAACGAATGAATATCGATTCAACACATGAAGGTTTTCAATAGTTTCTATATATAAATAAAAATGTGATTTTTATATTTAAAACACGAATACCATTCAACACATGAATTTCTATCCAACGAATGAATATCGATTCAACACATGAAGGTTTTGTATAGTTTCTATATATAGATAAAAATGTGATTTTTATATTTAAAACACGAATACCATTCAACACATGAATTTCTATCCAACGAATGAATATCGATTCAACACATGAAGGTTTTCTATAATTTCTATATATAGATAAAAATGTGATTTTTATATTTAAAACACGAATACCATTCAACACATGAATTTCTATCCAACGAATGAATATCGATTCAACACATGAAGGTTTTCTATAGTTTATATATATCGATAAAAATGTGAGTTTTATATTTAAAACACGAATACCATTCAACACATGAATTTCTATCCAACGAATGAATATCGACTCAACACATGAAGGTTTTCTATTCAACGAATAAATATAGTTTCAACAAATGAAAATAATTCAAACACATGAATATTATTCAAAATTTCGGCAGCATAACAGCAGGGTAGTTAAAACCGGGACCGTCCCTAGTACGGCTCCTCGCTCTACCTTAAAACCTCGCGGTTTTTGACAATGGGGATCATGCATCTAGTTCGCACGCAGGCGGCATGTATATATCTATTTCATTCCCACAGACTAATCCTATGTGGTTTCAACCAAATATTTCTCAACCACAAATGGGTATTTTCAACCACAATCAATCAATGTCAACCACAAACAATTCCAATCAACCATTCGCTATCAATCAATTTTCACACCAATCACAACCAATAAATATCGTCCATCGTTTGTGGACGAGGGGCGTATATATATAAATATATATATTTATATATAGCAATTCACTTCTATTTCAACACATATATAATTTTTACAACGCATATATAACATATACATCGAACGTACAACTTATATAACGCTTACACATGAGGTGTACAACGCTTATATAACTCATACATCGACTATATAATTTATACATCGTCGTTTTCCATATCGTTTATAAATTAGAAATCTCACATTGGGTTCCACTCCACCAAAAATAGCAGAAGGCTCGGAAAAATATGCGGTCTCTTCTAGAATGTAGAAGACGTCCACACGATCCCACTGTCTCTTGTTTCACTGAATTTCGACCACAAACGAAAAAGATATGATTTTTATAGTGAAATCAAAATCCGTAGCGTTTAGAAGTGCTATAGAACAGTTAAAAATAAAACAGCCGTTACCACTCTGATTTGTTCAAAACTAGGTTTCAACTTTTCTCGAAATCTGTGTAGCTTGGTGATGATCGGCCTCTGCCACCTTATAGTGCTTGGAGTCGCGCACCACCGCTGGAGGAGGCACTCCGTTCGATGCAAGGAGGAAGGGGCGGCGGCTCTTCAAAGTCGGGAACTTCCGATCGACGGATCTCGAAGGTGGAGCAACTAGGGAGGGTGCTACCAGTATGGATTTGAATGTGGCGTTGGGCTCTTCAAAAAGTTCCAAAGGAGGGGGTCGTTTTGGTGAGCGTGGCGGCCGGAATCGGAGGAGGAAGTTTTGAATGGTTATCCGCCTTTAATCGTGGAGAGGGAGAGAGAATGGGAATGGGCCAATCAGGTTTTTTTTATTTTATAATTTTTAAATTCTCTAAAATACCCCTTTCCCACACGAACCCCAATCCAAACCCAACGACTGTCATCCCTAGCATTTTACCCCCATTCCGAACACAATGGGATAAGTTTCGTAGGCCCATTCGACTGTTTCATTCAGTTTTCCTTCAAATTAAAATATATAACATTCAATATTAAATTCGAACGTACATTTCAATTTGCCAGGGCCACAAACTGATTCGAAAAATTCCAGAAAAATAAATCTGGCTATGTTTTGACGATACGGTCCCAACAAAACTAGTTTCGTCGAATTCTGAGTCCGTTTGCAAAAAGGCCCATTTCTAGTCGATCCAATTTAACTATAATTGACCAAAACACGTTTTCCTTTGCCACGCTCACATACTAGCTTCAAAAATTATGAAATTTGAAACCTAGCAATAACTTCACATCCTGGATCCAACAAAAGTGGTTTCGTCGAATTCCGAGGTCGTATGCAAAATGGCCAATTTCACGGGCTATATAAATTCCATAGCGACCTTTCTGAAAATTCATTTGGCCATAACTTTTGCTTTCCGCTATGAAACTTCGATTTTTCAAATTCGTTAGAAAGGTATTCACTAACAGATTTAAATATTTTTGGTTTCACTCAAATCCGTTTTGTTTTGCACCCGGTACAGTCAGACAAAGTTTGAATTCAATTTTTGAAACTGCAGCGCCTTTTCAGGACTTGTTTATAATTAGAATTAATTATATTCGTTTTCAAACATCGATTCAAACTCACTTTTCATTGATATTATTTAAAATATTTATTTTAAATATTTGAAATCCATTATTTTAGCCAATTTAAAAATTTTAAACTGGTTCAGATTTTCTGGGTCGTTACAATACAATAAATTACATAGCAGCGGAAAAACAATATAAAACACAACTGAAAGTAATGCACGGATACAGAGCTTTCCGAGCATCGTTCCAGCTGTAAACCAGGATCCTGTGAATATAAATCTGCAAAACCAAAACAACTAGCTGCCCGTGTAGAAAATAGGGGCACCTAGAGTTTAGGTTAAAACAATAAACTCTTGGTCAGTCATGTGACTGGTGTGAGAACTAAAACAGTTATTTGAAACTTTACTTTAAAAGATAGTAATTCAAGGAACCACGCCGTATAACACGGAACGGGTTTCCTCCCAAGAACACCTTTGCATAGAATAAACAACGCAATACTTTTTCGAAAAATGAAGCTATTATAAGACCCAGGTCCCATCACATAATGCAACGCAAGCCGGAGGATAGGGTTTTCCCTTATAATAGCAAAACATGCTTGGTACGTTTTAAAACAAATCATTCGATACTATTATATGTGTATAGTGTCAAAACAATTTCAATCATAAATATCAATCCTAGGCGGCATGGGTACCATCTATCATGTCGCCATACTAGGCTCTACAAATAAAACCGAAATATCACGTATTGGAATTGGATTTCCGTCATGAGTCGAGGCAAGTGGAAAGCTCCTCTCCGATTCGAGACACTCTAGCAAATGTCCCAGGACTACACACTCTGGGCAACCCTTGGATCTTCAAGGCCGGTCCTCTCTTACGTTTGAGGATTAATTATTCCTAAACACACGTTTCCTGGTCCTTACAGACCTAAAATCGAGGCGCCTCGCATACAACAACCACATAGGTGAAAAGTATATAAATGTCAGGGCTGGTAAGTCACTAACACCACCAAAGCTAGAAAGAAACGTCGTGCTCTCCCCGCAGTCACTATCCCGTTTTTGACTCATACCGAGGTGTGAGGCTCGCGAATTCACGTTATACACAAAGCTACGCCACAAAGGCCGTGCTTTGATCATCAACCACAAGACTTTTCTTTTCAACTGAAGCCTTGATCAATTGCTACTTAGGCGTGCCACACAGGCAATTCATGCCATGCGACTGATGTCCATCGATATACAACCTCTGAGCTCGTACGTCTCAGAGAAGGGCATTAAGCAAGAGAATAAATTATCCGTCGCCAAAGAGATGTATATTTAATGGAGATCAATCAACACAGAATAAAATCCAATGTCAGACACACAGTCCATTTACAAGTTCGTTCTAGGTCTGAACGAAACCGGAGGCACTTTCCTCGCATATCCATCGATCTCCAAGTACGTCTGGACGATCACCAACTGATTCCCTCATCTTGGGTGTACAGCCCAATCAAAATCATCAGTAATCACCCAAACGATGTGAAGACTTCCGGTCTTCGACCACCGTCATCATCTTGGACTTATCGTCGAATCGGTTATTCAGAATGGGTGTAAACCCGGCCTTTCCGAACAACCCACGTATATTATAAACAAATGTTACACAAAACACAACATACGCCTCATTCCAATTCATCAGTCACTAACCGTAAATTAGCAAGATAACAATTCCCCAAATATTAACCCCGAAGGCCGAAACCAACATCAGATCAATACCCAGGAAACCATTCTTCTTAACTAACCTACAGCTAGTTTCTAAATTTCATATTCTTAGGGAAAGGATCCCATTAATTTGATCAAAGATAAATTCTTTAAAATTTATCCTTTAATCTTCCTTTGGATATCATTTCAAACCAGATTATGGTTTTCCAAACTAGTCGAGATTAGCGAACCACACCGAAGTAATTATTTATTTTATTTCCCAATCCCAACCTATTCATCCCATGAAGAAAAACTGGTAATACTCCATATCTAACACCACAGTGTTATCGGTAAAATTAATTACCATTTCACGTTCAAATCTAATTAAAGATTTAACTATCGCTTTGGAGCAAAACTGGTAATACTCCATTCTCGCTCACTTTTCAAATTTGATAATTTAAATTATCAATTCACATTTCAATTTAATTGCAGATTCATTAAAACTCCTTTACTGGGTTAAAGAACTAATGTCATTTAAAACACAGTTCACGATAAACCCAAATCACAATCTATTTATTATCGGGTTAAAGAACAAGTGTTATTTAAAACACCCTTCACGATAAACCCACAAATCAATTCTATTTAAAACCCATTTCAAATCCAATTTATTTATTTAAAAACAAATGGGTTTTAATTTTAGTTCCAAACTTGTTCATTTCGATATAAATCTATTTTTATCTTTTCAAATATGGAGTTTTTCATCCCAATTTTTCCCAAATCATTTCTTATGATTTTACACAAATTATTGATATTTTTGATAATTTTATCAAGGCCCATACAGTCGATTTCCAACAACGGCCATCGAACTGCACTTACAACGACCTTTTCTGAATTTGATTTGGACGTATCTCCAAATCCAACCGTTAGATTTCAAATTTCTAATATTCGTTGGAAAGCCCTTTTCGATACGAACCCAACGGTTCCGGTTTTAGGAGAATCCGACGGTCGGATCTCCCGTAATGTCCGTTCGAAGTCAATGGTCGAAATTTACGAACTGCCGCGGCGCGGTGCGATCTATTCAGGCCATTATATTATATATATAATATATATTTCGTCGATTACTATTTAAAACGAATTTTATAAATAGTTTCAAATTTGTTTCTAAAACAATTTCAACCTTCATTTCAATTTCAAATCAAAATTGAATTTTCCCTTATAAATTCGTTTTAAATTTATTTCAATTCGAATTCATTTTCTATTTAATTCAATTCAATTCAAATTCGTTTTCTATTCAATTCAAATCAAATTCGTTTTCTATTCAATTCAATTCGAATTCATTTTCTTTTCAATTTTCATTATAAAAACGAATATGATCGATATAAATATCGTTCGCGTCAAAATAGCGCATCTCTAATCAACACGGCTTTATATTTTTCAATAATTCCGTTATTCTATCCAACAAATGAATATTTATCCTATTCAACACATGAATCTATATTTTTTTCAACACATGACTAATCTCAACGAATGAGTACTGTCCACGTGTGACTGTTTTTGTTATCCAATATATTTTATAAAATTATGATATCTATCGTTTGATTTCAAATCAGACTCCAACCGTAAATTAGTAAGAGAACGATTCCCTAAATATTAACCCCGAAGGCCGAAACCAACATCAGATCAATATCCAGGAGACCACTCATCTTATCTATTTTCCAATTAGTTTCTAATTTTATATATGATAAAGATGTAAATTTTATTGTTAAAATATTTCGTTCAACACATGACTAATCTCAACGGATGAGTACGGTCAGCACATGAACCTTTATTTTATAAGGATAAAGATGTAAATTTTATTGTTAAAATATTTCGTTCAACACATGACTAATCTCAACGGATGAGTACTGTCAACACATGAACCTTTTTTTTATAATATTCTTTATTTTCTAAATTGGAATGAGGCCCAATCAATTACCATATAAAGTTAATTATATGGATTCCATACAACACATGTATATAATAGCAACGATAAATAATCAACCATCATCCAAAGTGCACTACACTGTATAAGCATCAAATATAGATATCTAACGCTTATAACAGCCTGTCGATCCATCGATCGACATACAACTAATTATTGGGATTAGTGTATGCCGTATTTTATCCCAATACCCATGTGTGGTTTCAAACAATCAAACACAGATTTTATTTGTGCAGTTGGGCGATGTGTAAAATTTATCGTCCCAATCAATGTCCTTCAAATAGGTGTACATAAACAAACCGTCCGGTTTGTAAATGAATATTTATTTATTCACATTCACGTTAAAAATTATATTTTTAACAACCAAATTATTTTACTCAACCTACGAATATTCTATTCGGTTTATTTATTAAATAAAATGATACCTTTATTTTTCTAACTTATTTTAGAAAATTTCGGCGGCATAACGGCACGATACTAGAAACGGGACAAGGCCTAGCCTTATCCCCGGTCTAATAATGGCCCACACCATACACATATCAATCAAATCCATTCCATTTCACCAAACAATCAAATTCAAATCAAATAATCTAACCAACTACACAACCAAACAAACAAGTCCATGGTCTGTGGACGATGGTGTCGGGTGCTACTAAACACCGTCTGCATCCTAGTATATATTTATATAACTAGAAAAGAAAAGTTAAAGTGAGAAGTTCTCACCAAGGGTTCCACTCCGCCGTGCTTTGCTGTTGAACTGCTGAATCGTCTGAATCTGCTTGAAATTCCAATTCAATCCTTTTCACGCTGTTCATAATAAAAATTATATTTTTAGTATTTTAACTGCTTCATATATATTTTTACCTCGCCTCTTTCTATATAAAAATTATATTTTTATATTACTACTTTATATATAAAGATTGAATTTTTAATTCATCGCTACAAAAATCTCATTTTTACTTCACTATATATATAATAAAAATCAGATTTTTATTTCGCTGGTTATATAAAGATAATATTTTTATATTCTCTATTATATAGAAATCATATTTTTAATACTCTACCAAAGTAAAAATCATATTTTTATTATGCCATTAGAAAAAAAATATTTTTAACTGTTTTATATTATAAAAATTATATTTTTAACCTTTCCATATTATGAAAATTTCGCCTTTCTCTATATAAAAATAATCAAACCTTTCACTTATATAAAAATCAAACTTTTCACTCTATAAAAATATGACCTTTCAAATATAAAAATATTAACTTCCTTATAATAAAAATCTATATTTTCTTATAATGAAAATCTATATTTTCTAACTATAAAAATATAAACTTTCTAACTTAAAAATCCGACCTTTATCATGTTAAAAATCTGATCTTTGCAATTCTAAAACTGAGAATAAATTATTTCAGTTAAAAATCGTATTTTTAATCACATTACATAAATAAAATAAAGTAAATAAAACAAAAAAATAAAAACTTACTGTAAATTGCGCTAGAACAGGAGGGGGCTGAGCTCGCGGATTCCTTATGGTGAGGGGGGTGCGGTTTGGGCTGAATTGGGTTCGGCTTTGCGGGTTTTCAAGGGGCGGCAGTGGTCTCGGGGTGGAGTGGAGGCGGCGAATCGGGTTCAGGCGCATGGAGGGGGCTGGGGGGTCTTGGCGGTGGCGCGCTCGAGGTAGGGGGGCTGCGGTGCCTGGCGTCGGTAGCCAGAGGTGGGCGTCGCGAGGGAGGAGAAGGGAAGAAGGAGGAGGAGGAGGTGAACACGAGGGAGGAGAAGGGAAGAAGGAGGTGGGTGGAGGATGAACGGCGGCGGGAGGTGGGGGAGAGGGAGGCGCGATATGGTTTTTTTGGGTTTTTTTTTTCTTTTAATTTTATCTGAACGAAATAAGGAGAGAAGGGGGGTGAGGGTTTAAAAAGGAAAATATATATATTATTTTATTTATTAAATTGATTCTAAAAAGCCACTTCTATTTTCGACCTCCAAAAGAGACCCACCGCCTGTTGTCCATAGTTAATTACCCCCATTCCGAACACAATGAGATATGTATCGTAAGCTGATTCGATCGTTTCGACCAGTTTCCGTCAAAATCAACATATAACTCTATATATTGAATTTGAATGCGCATTTCAATTTACTGGGGTCACATACTAACTCGAAAAATTCCAGAAAAATATTTTCTAGCTTCGTCTCGACGATACGGTCCTGACAAAACTAGTTTCATCGAATTCTGAGACCGTTGGAAAAATGGCCATTTTCCAGTCGATTAAAATCAACTAAAACTGGTCAAATGCGTTTTCCTTTGCCACGCTCCCATACAGAATCGAAAAATTACGAAAATTGAAACCTTGCAATAACTTGACATCACAGATCCAACAAAAGTGGTTTCATCGAAATCTGAGGTCGTTTGCAAAATGGCTATTTTTAAGGGCTTGAATTCCATAGCAACTATTCTAAAATTTCAATTGGGCATATCTTTTTACCCCCGCTATGAAATTTCTATTTTTCGGATTCGTTGGAAAGATATTCTCAAATAGATCCTATTATTTTTGGTTTCGTTAAAATCCGGTTTATTTTGCACCCGGTACATTCATTTGAAGTTTGAAATCGAATTATCGAACTACCGCGCCATTTTCAATTCCTTTTAGCATTTAAAATAAATATTTATATTCTAACGACGACGTATATAAATATATGCGTTCTAATTCTATTCAAAATAAATTTCTCGTCGATATTATTTAAAATAATTCATTTTATATATTCAAACTTCATCAAAATTGCCAAAATAAAAATTTTAAACTGGCCCAGATTTTCGGGTTGTTACAATCTCCCCCACTTAAAACTTTTCGTCCCCGAAAAGGAACGAAGTCGAAAGTTGTTTTATAAACCAACTCCGCTTTCTTTATTTTGACTAAGGCTTAAGTTCTTCAACTTTTCAGTTTCTAAGAATTTTTCAAATTTCTCAAAAATTTGGCTAACACCCTAAATTTCCGAAAAATTTCTCCATAACCTCCCCTGCATCGGGATCACCGGGAAAATCCCGAAATTGCCATACAGGCCCTCTGATCTCAAAAAGAAAAGGCCAATCGGCTCATAAAATCATCAGATCATCACCCAAACAAAATAGTAAATTATGGTAAACAAGTACCTATTTGTCGGGCAAACAAATTTTATTCTTCTGCTCTAGCCTCCTTGCTATGACCTGTTCCATGTAAGTACATGTATATGCAAGCAAATGCGACCAATTTTCAATACAATTCCATATTTGATTCAATTAGGCATAATGGTTCAAAATTATCAAACAAATAAACAAACAACACAACCATCAATCAATTAGTAGATTAGAGTTTCAAATTCATAATTTTGATATATATACAAAAATCACATTTTTGATGCCAAATCACAACAATAAATCTATCTAGTTTTGGTTCTCACACCATCCAAATGGAAATATATAGAAATCACACTTTCGTCATTCGAATATAAATTCTGACGACGAGTGCTCAACCATCAGAATCATCTTCGGGCCACTAGAGTATGATTCTATATCTATCTAGTATATTAAAACTTCGAATATACGTTCATGACGCGTATACGCGAAATCTTTATATACTCGATTGTCCAAATTCAAAATAAATAAATATTCAAATACGTATAAACGATTTAAATTTCAAAACAAAATTGTTTTCATTTAAAAAATATACTCTTCACACTCGTTCTAGGATACTACTGATCCCATCTCTAACGAGTCATTCTAATTGGATATTACTAATCCAATATTTGATGAATTCTTTTGTATGGTTCTAATGTGTCTTGTTCTCTAGCTCTGTAAACCAAAGCTATGATACCAAATGTGACGGCAAGGAATTTCGCTCGATCCGAATCGATCATTAAACCGACCAAGACCGTTCGAAACCCTTATCGTTTTTTAGAACAGGACAAATCAGAACGCAGACAGAAGAACATTTCATTGCTATTACAACAATTCCATCAGATACAAGAATATACAGAGTATAATGAATAAATTACATTCAATAAATATCAGAGATTACAATAAATTACATAGCAGCGGAAAAACAATATAAAACACAACTGAAAGTAATGCACGGATACAGAGCTTTCCGAGCATCGTTCCAGCTGTAAACCAGGATCCTGTGAATATAAATCTGCAAAACCAAAACTACTAGCTGCCCGTGTAGAAAATAGGGGCACCCAGAGTTTAGGTTAAAACAATAAACTCCAGGTCAATCATGTGACTGGTGTGAGAACTAAAACAGTTATTTAAAACTTTACTTTAAAAGATAGTAATTCAAGGGACCACGCCGTATAACACGGAATGGGTTTCCTCCCAAGAACACCTATGCATAGAATAATCTACGCAATACTTTTTCGAAAAATGAAGCTATTATAAGACCCAGGTCCCATCACACAATGCAACGCAAGCCGGAGGATAGGGTTTTCCTTTATAATAGCCAAACATGCTTGGTACGTTTTAAAACAAATCATTTGATCCTATTATAAGTGTATAGTGTCAAAACAATTTCAATCATAAATATCAATCCTAGGCGGCATGGGTACCATCTATCATGTCGCCATACTAGGCTCTACAAATAAAACCGAAATATCACGTACTGGAAATTGGATTTCCGTCATGAGTCGAGGCAAGGGGCAAGCTCCTCTCCGATTCGAGACACTCTAGCAAATGTCCCAGGACTACACACTCTGGGCAACCCTTGGATCTTCAGGGTCGGTCCTCTCTTACGTTTGAGGATTAATTATTCCTGAACACACGTTTCCCGGTCCTTATAGACCTAAAATCGAGGCGCCTCGCATCCAACAACCACATAGGTGAAAAGTATATAAATGTCAGGGCTGGTAAGTCACTAACACCACCAAAGCTAGAAAGAAACGTCATGCTCTCCCCGCAGTCACTATCCCGTTTTTGACTCATACCGAGGTGTGAGGCTCGCGAATTCACGTTATACACAAAGCTATGCCACAAAGGACGTGCTTTGCTCATCAACCACAAGACTTTGCTTATCAACAGAAGCCTTGATCAATTGCCATTTAGGCGTGCCACACAGGCAATTCATGCCATGCGACTGATGTCCATCGATATACAACCTCTGAGCTTGTACGTCTCGTAGAAGGGCGTTAAGCAAGAGAATAAATTCTCCGCCGCCAAATAGATGTATATTTAATGGAGAATAATCAACACAGAATAAAATCCAATGTCAGACACACAGTCCATTAACAAGTTCGTTCTGGGTCTGAACGAAACCGGAGGCACTTTCCTCGCATATCCATTGATCTCCAAGTACGTCTGGACGATCACCAACTGATTCTCTCATCTTAGGTGTACAGCCTAATCAAGATCATCAGTAATCAGCCAAACGATGTGAAGACTTCCGATCTTCGACCACCGTCATCATCTTCGACTTATCGTCGAATCGGTTATTCAGAATGGGTGTAAACCCGGCCTTTCCGAACAACCCGCGTATATTATAAACAAATGTTACACAAAACACAACATATGCCTCATTCCAATTCATCAGTCACTAACCGTAAATTAGCAAGAGAACAATTCCCCAAATATTAACCCCGAAGGCCGAAACCAACATCAGATCAATACCCAGGAAACCATTCTTCTTAACTAACCTACAGCTAGTTTCTAAATTTCATATTCTTAGGAAAAGGTTCCCATTAATTTTATCAAAGATAAATTCTTTAAAATTTATCCTTTAATCTTCCTTTGGATATCATTTCAAACCAGATTATGGTTTTCCAAACTAGTCGAGATTAGCGAACCACACCGAAGTAATTATTTATTTTATTTCCCAATCCCAACCTATTCATCCCATGAAGAAAAACTGGTAATACTCCATATCTAACACCTAATTACCATTTCACGTTCAAATCTAATTAAAGATTTAACTATCGCTTTGGAGCAAAATTGGTAACACTCCATTCTCGCTCACTTTCCAAATTTGATAATTTTAATTATCAATTCACATTTCAATTTAATTGCAGATTCATTAAAACTCCTTTACGGGTTTAAAGAACTAATGTCATTTAAAACACAGTTCACGATAAACCCAAATCACAATCTATTTATTATCGGGTTAAAGAACAAGTGTTATTTAAAACACCCTTCACAATAAACCCACAAATCAATTCTATTTAAAACCCATTTCAAATCCAATTTATTTATTTAAAAATAAATGTGTTTTAATTTTAGTTCAAAACTAGTTCATTTCGATAAAAATCTATTTTTATCTTTTCAAATATGGAGTTTTTCATCCCAATTTTTCCCAAATCATTTCTTATGATTTTACACAAATTATTGATATTTTTGATAATTTTACCAAGGCCCGTACAGTCGATTTCCAATAACGGCCATCGAACTGCACTTACAATGACCTTTTCTTAATTTGATTTGGACGTATCTCCAAATCCAACCGTTAGATTTCAAATTTCTAATATTTTTTGGAAAACTCTTTTCGATACGAACCCAACAGTTCCGGTTTTAGAAGAATTCGACGGTCGAATCTCCCGTAATGTCCGTTCGAAGTCAATGGTCGAAATTTACGAACTGCCGCGGCGCAGCGCGTTCTATTAAGGCCATTATATTATATATATATATATGTAATATATATTTCGTCGATTACTATTTAAAACGAATTTTATAAATTGTTTCAAATTTGTTTCTAAAACAATTTCAACCTTCATTTCAAATTCAAATCAAAATTGAATTTTCCCTTATAAATTCGTTTTAAATTTATTTCAATTTGAATTCATTTTCTATTCAATTCAATTCAAATTCGTTTTCTATTCAATTCAAATAAAATTCGTTTTCTATTCAATTCAATTCAATTCGAATTCATTTTCTTTTCAATTTTCATTATAAAAACGAATATAATCGATATGAATATCGTTCGCGTCAAAATAGCGCATCTCTAATCAACACGGCTTTATATTTTTCAATAATTAATTACGTTATTCTATCCAACAAATGAATATTTATCCTATTCAACACATGAATCTATATTTTTGTCAACACATGACTAATCTCAACGAATGAGTATTGTCCACGTGTGACTGTTTTTGTTATCCAATACATTTTATAAAATTATGATATCTATCGTTTGATTTCAAATCAGACTCCAACCGTAAATTAGTAAGAGAACGGTTCCCTAAATATTAACCCCGAAGGCCGAAACCAACATCAGATCAATATCCAGGAGACCACTCATCTTATCTATTTTCCAATTAGTTTCTAATTTTATATATGATAAAGATGTAAATTTTATTGTTAAAATATTTCGTTCAACACATGACTAATCTCAACGGATGAGTACGGTCAACACATGAACCTTTATTTTATAAGGATAAAGATGTAAATTTTATTGTTAAAATATTTTGTTCAACACATGACTAATCTCAATGGATGAGTACTGTCAACACATGAACCTTTATTTTATAATATTCTTTATTTTCTAAATTGGAATGAGGCCCAATCAATTACCATATAAAGTTAATTATATGGATTCCATACAACACATGTATATAATAGCAACGATAAATAATCAACCATCATCCAAAGTGCACTACATTGTATAAGCATCAAATATAGATATATAACGCTTATAACAGCCTGTCGATCCATCGATTGACATACAACTAATTATTGGGATTAGTGTATGCCGTATTTCATCCCAATACCCGTGTGGGGTTTCAAACAATCAAACATAGATTTTATTTGAGCAGTTGGGCGATGTTTAAATTTATTGTCCCAATCAATGTCCTTCAAATAGGTGTACATAAACAAACCGTCCGGTTTGTAAATGAATATTTATTTATTCACATTCACGTTAAAAATTATATTTTTAACGACCAAATTATTTTACTCAACCTATGAATATTCTATTCGGTTCATTTATTAAATAAAATGATATCTTTATTTTTCTAACTTATTTTAGAAAATTTCGGCGGCATAACGGCACGATACTAGAAACGGGACAAGACCTAGCCTTATCCCCGGTCTAATAATGGCCCACGCCATACACATATCAATCAAATCCATTCCATTTCACCAAACAATCAAATTCAAATCAAATAATCTAACCAACTACACAACCAAACAAACAAGTCCATGGTCTGTGGACGATGGTGTCGGGTGCTACTAAACACCGTCTACATCCTAGTATATATTTATATAACTAGAAAAGAAAAGTTAAAGTGAGAAGTTCTCACCGAGGGTTCCACTCCACCGTGCTTTGTTGTTGAACTACTGAATCGTCTGGATCTGCTTGAAATTCCAATTCAATCCTTTTCACGCTGTTCATAATAAAAATTATATTTTTATTATTTTAACTGCTTCATATATATTTTTATCTCGCCTCATTCTATATAAAAATTATATTTTTATATTACTACTTTATATATAAAGATTGAATTTTTATTTCATCGCTATAAAAATCTCATTTTTACTTCACTATATATATAATAAAAATCAGATTTTTATTTCGCTAGTTATATAAAGATAATATTTTTATATTCTCTATTATATAAAAATCATATTTTTAATACTCTACAAAAGTAAAAATCATATTTTTATTATGCCACTAGAAAAAAAAATTATATTTTTAACTATTCTATATTATAAAAATTATATTTTTAACCTTTCTATATTATAAAAATTTCGCCTTTCTCTATATAAAAATAATCAAACCTTTCACTTATATAAAAATCAAACTTTTCACTCTATAAAAATATGACCTTTCAAATATAAAAATATTAACTTTCTTATAATAAAAATCTATATTTTCTTATAATGAAAATCTATATTTTCTAACTATAAAAATATAAACTTTCTAACTTAAAAATCCGACCTTTATCATGCCAAAAATCCGATCTTTGCAATTCTAAAACTGAGAATAAATTATTTCAGTTAAAAATCGTATTTTTAATCACATTACATAAATAAAATAAAGTAAATAAAACAAAAAAATAAAAACTTACTGTAAATTGCGCTCGAACGGGAGGGGGGTGAGCTCGCGGATTCCTTGTGGTGAGGGGGGTGCGGTTTGGGCTGAATTGGGTTCGGCTTTGCGGGTTTTCAAGGGGCGGCAGTGGTCTCGGGGTGGAGTGGAGGCGGCGAATCAGGTTCAGGCGCGTGGAGGGGGCTGGGGGGTCTTTGCGGTGGCGCGCTCGAGGTAGGGGGGCTGCGGTGCCTGGCGTTGGTAGCCAGAGGTGGGCGTCGCGAGGGAGGAGAAGGGAAGAAGGAGGAGGAGGTGAACGCGAGGGAGGGGAAGGGAAGAAGGAGGAGGAGGTGGGTAGAGGATGAACAGCGGCGGGAGGTGGGGGAGAGGGAGGCGCGATTTGGTTTTTTTGGGTTTTTTTTCTTTTAATTTTATCTAAACGAAATAAGGAGAGAAGGGGGGTGAGGGTTTAAAAAGGAAAATATATATATTATTTTATTTATTAAATTAATTCTAAAAAGCAACTTCTATTTTCGACCTCGAAACGAGACCCACCGCCTGTCGTCCATAGCTAATTACCCCCATTCTGAACACAATGGGATATGTATCGTAAGCTGATTCGATCGTTTCGACCAGTTTCCGTCAAAATCAACATATAACTCTATATATTGAATTTGAACGCGCATTTCAATTTATTGGGGTCACATACTAACTCGAAAAATTCCAAAAAAATATTTTCTAGCTTCGTATCGACGATACGGTCCTAACAAAACTAGTTTCATCGAATTCTGAGACCATTGGAAAAATGGCCATTTTCCAGTCGATTAAAATCAACTGAAACTGGTCAAACGCGTTTTCCTTTGCCACGCTCCCATACTGAATCGAAAAATTATGAAAATTGAAACCTTACAATAACTTGACATCACGGATCCAACAAAAGTGGTTTTGTCGAAATCCGAGGTCGTTTGCAAAATGGCTATTTTTAAGGGCCTGAATTCCATAGCGACTATTCTAAAATTTCAACTGGGCGTATCTTTTTACCCCCGCTATGAAATTTCGATTTTTCGGATTTGTTGGAAAGATATTCTCAAATAGATCCTATTATTTTTGGTTTCGTTAAAATCCGGTTTATTTTGCACCCGGTACATTCATTTGAAGTTTGAAATCGAATTATCGAACTACCGCGCCATTTTCAATTCCTTTTATTATTTAAAATAAATATTTATATCCTAACGACGACGTATATAAATATATGCGTTCTAATTCTATTCAAAATAAATTTCTCGTCGATATTATTTAAAATAATTCATTTTAAATATTCAAACTTCATCAAAATTGCCAAAATAAAAAATTTAAATTGGGCCAGATTTTCGGGTTGTTACATATAATGTCACTCTTATATTTGTGCTAAGACAAATGTTTTTAGCAGTTCTTAATATTTATCTCAAGACCAGAAGTAGTATCAGTTCTTATTATTTATACCTTTTTTCGAGTTATTAGGCTACTCACAGTATGTTTATTTATCTCTGCATATATATATTGTTTGGATGAGTTATAAATGTTTTGATAATATACTACAAGTTTGAATAACAATGGAAAATGACATTTTGCACAGAAAGATTGGTCTAGTAGTATTCGCGTCATATTTCTCATATATTGTGAAACTCATTGCTCATTTTGACTCATGCACAAAAGTGATGTATACTTTAAATTATCATTTATTCTAACTTTTTAAACTAGCACATAATTTATGCTAATCATAACCGGCCACTGCCAGCCACTAGTCATCTACTAGCGGAACAAAATGCCGGATTTAGAAGGTTCAGTCAATTATTTATCAAGAAATAGTCCTGGAGAGTATTCTACGATTCGTCCAAAAGTCCCAGCAATTAGTTGTTACTATATGATCTTAATATCAAGTTTTAATTTTATGTTTAAATGTTTAGACCAAAAATTATTACAAGTTCAATACAAAAACCATTAGCGAAAAAAATCATCAAACACTTATGTCAGGAGCACCTGACAACTCTTAGACGTGTTCAGAAAAGAAACCCGCATCACTTATACGAATTTTCTATTTTGTTCACTGTCCTTACCATTCAAATATTTCAAGCTTCCTTTATAATTAAACCATTTAAAATAACTTAAAAATCTATTGCAGAGTACAAATATATGGCACACATATAAAACAGCAAAGAAGTTTCGGTTTGTTTATTCACTATCTTTCTCTCTTCTGTTTTTATTCTAGTTCCAACCTTTCGATTATTTCAAATTTTGGTATAGATGTTGAATTATGGTATACCCAGAGGTATATACATATGTTAACAATATAACATATAATAGATTACAGGGGATTAAGGGAGAGATTATCTTCAGAAGTACACTACTCTTGACTATGATTTATTCACTGGTTTGAATCTTCAACTTGCATATTTTTGTTTCCAGATTCTCACACACAGTTCTAACTACTCTATTCAACATATATACTTATACATATGCATTCCTAAATCATACAATCAAAACAGAGTCAAATGAGAAAACAGAGAATAGTTTGCTCACCAAAATGGTTTGCTTCTTGTTCAAGGATTCCAGGCTTTGATCTTCTATTTTTCTATCATTAATTTCATCCTATGTTTATTTCAGATCTCAGGTTTGAGTGATGAGTGTGTGCAGCAGCATATTTATAGGCGGCCAAGACTTGCACATGAAGGTATAGAGTAGATATAGGGGTTGATTTTAGGGATATAGCTACTGTAAATGGTGAGTGACAGTGATGGTGAGTGAATGTGAAAACTCATTCCAGGCTTTATATCATACGACCATGATAGTGTAATACACATATGCAATCATTCATGTGTAAAGATTTACAAAGTACCAGGCTTGGTTAGGGAAAGGTTCGTAATTTTAGGCTATTCTTCAGAAAAGATGTAACTTCATATGATCTTTCAATGCACAGCTAGTTTATAGCCGTGTAAAACAGGGTACAATGTTCATATTGTTGTAAGTTTATAAAAATTAAACTTAGCTTTTAAGTTTTGGCAGACCTGTTGATTGAAAAGAGGTACTCCCTATATACAAAGGCTATTTTAGAGCTTGTAGTTATTGTGAGTAGTGATTTAAAAGAAGTTAGCGAAATCTTCATTCGATCCTCTGCGTAGCTAGTTTTAAAGTAGCGTAGTGTCTATAGCTTACCCATGCGAAAATGACTGTAAAGGCTTTGATTTATTCCCACTGATATGTACATTTTAGTTTGTCTGCTATCACATGTAAAATACATTACTTTAGTTTATTAAGAAGTGCAAGTTATAGACCATTTTATTCTTGTCTGCTCGTATGTTTATACTTGAACCAAAACAAATATTACACATAGCATACATATATATAGATATATTTATTTATCTATTTATTTACAAGAGTCAAAACAAGTTTAAAATAAAATGACACCATACTTATATATATTTACATATATACACTCATATATTTGCACTTATGTGCTCAAATTTAAACAACTTAAATCAAGACGTTGATATAACAAAAATGCTAAAACGACATTTCATATATATATATATATATATACACACATACATACGACTCTAAAAACCATGATTACTATATTTTTCTAAAATATTCAAATTAAATAATGTTCAACTGGATTTAATTTCCAGATATAATCTAAATTTATAGATCATAAAATTGATCGAAAAACCAGGACATTACATTCCTTCCCCTTAAAAGAATTTCGTCCCCGAAATTAAAGTGTACGAGAAAATTTTCTGTTATACTCACAATCATATACTTGTCTCAAAACCACACATGGGACATCTCCTAATAATCGCAACAAACAATGCATTTTAAACACATAGTTTATCTACCAGAACATCAAAACATTCAATCCATTAGCGATTATATTGGCTGTCACGGACATTTTTGTTACTAGAAATATCTATTATTTCAATTTGGAAAACATTCCATACATTCATTTTTTTCAATATTTATCAGTTCCTGACCGTAAATTGGCAAGAAAATAAACCTTTTAGTATCAACCCCGAAGACCGAAATCAACAACAGATCAACACTAAGAAAATCAATTTAACTCAACCAGCTTCTAGTTGGGTTCTGATTTCTTAACTCCACATCTTATATTAACCCATATTACCTCATTTTAAATTCAAAATCTTTGAATTCTCAAACATCTTGTTTAACTTAAACAATTTTCCAAATTTCCAGGATTTCAAATTAAATTTCTTGTTTGTCTTAATTATATATTCATCCATATACAAATTTTAATTTGGTTATAATTAACCATCTTAATGTTATAATCTGATCATCAGATTATAATAATAATAATCAACATAACTATTTAAAATAATTTCGGAAAATTATTCTTTTTATATCAAAATATAATTTTGGGTAAAATTATACTAATTACCCAGCTTTTTAAAACAATACTATGTCGAATTACTCTCTTCAAGAGCTTAGTAAAACTTTTCGATCCAGTGTTCGATGACTGTATCGACCAGAAATTTTAAAGCACTCGACAAACCAATCATCACAGTATAAAACAGTTTTTATACAATCTACAAATATACGCTTATATATACACTCAAATTCAATCTAGGGTATTACTAACCCCATCTCTACTGAGTTACGCCACAAATCCAAGGTTATTACTCAACCTTATGCTCTGATACCACTGTAACGAACCGCCAAATTTCCGATCCTGATTATCGACATAAATACCATATCGACTAGCCAAGAACAAGAAATTTATTGGGTCATTAAAAGAAAGAAGTTAGAGGGTGAAAGTAGAAAAGATAGAAAATAGAATAGAAGAAAAAGAAGAAAGCAAAATTATCAGAGTAACACGAATCTCACAGCGGAATGACCAAAATATAATATATAATATTATTTGAAACACAAAATGGTATCAGTACTTACATATATCATCAGAGTACACAACATATAATAATACAGCAGAATAAAACTCTATATATCTAACACTGAAGCCTCCTGCTCCAAGCTCTCTCTCCAGTATCTGTAAAATTCTGAACTACTTGTCTACCCGTACAAATTTGGGCACCCAAGAGTTTAGGGAAAACATGGAAAAATAAACTCTAGTTCGGTCATGGGACTGGTGTGAGCAAATGATTTTAAAGCATTTTAAAGAAATAAAAATATCTCATAAGACCCTCTCGTAAGTATGGAACAAGTTTTTACCTTATGAGAACAAAACACTTTTGTATATTTAAATCAGATATTATGATAATGTTTAGGGTTTGCCACAAATAATTAGCATCTAGAAGAATGCTTGCATCTCACATTCGACTATATAATATACAAACAAAACTACTTCATGCTTATGGATAATGGATTTCCAACTATGACAAGGTATGGAACCACCTTCCGATAGTGTATCTCTAGAGGGGAATACACTGGGTTCAACAAGAACATCTTGCAACCCGACCCACACATGATCGACCACTCATTTCGCTTGAGTGTATCGAATGTATATCACCAACGGTTGGGATCAGCAACCGTTTCCCAAAAAGGGACAGCATCGAAAAGGATTAAAAAAGGAAATGAATTTCTCTAGATAGGTGATTATACAATTTAATGGGAGCGGCCCACATAGCCATGCTACCTGCCCGATTTTTGTCATTTCCTGGTTGTGAAGCTTGAGGTTTAACTTACTTTATTGACGTATCATTCTATTTACTTTGAAAGCCACATCGTCAGATATGCCAAATCAGTAATTGACGTCCAAAGAATTACTCTGGGAATTACGATAGAGAAGAGTCTTCGCCGCCACCGTACAGAAGTATGTTTGTAAAAATCAATGTACGTGGCCCTTAAGAAATACTTTGTCAGACTTTCGTCCATACAAATTGTCCTGCGATTGGACAAACCGAAGGCACTATTCTGTAAATCCTTCTTGGGTATAGGATTAACAAAACAGCCCTTGCATAACTTCGTCTTCAATTTTCTGCGATAATCTATGGCTCGTATAAATCGAACCGAAGTGGAATATAGATTCTGGACTCTTCGAAACGATAACGTTAATGTCTTTTAGGGTCAAGTGATATTTAATAGTAATCAATCAACATATTTTATTTGGTTTCTATGCCCTAATTGATTATTATGATTTATAAAATTATTTCTCAAATAAGAATCAACTCACATATTTAAATAGTGATCTAATACAGGATGGGTTAACATCAATGTTTACTTTAAATTATTCAAGTTTAGAAAAATCACATCACAACATAACTATCAAGCACTTGACAATCAATTCTCACGACATGTCTAACATCTCTAGTTTGACAATTAAAATTCAATCAATCATCCAAATTCAATCAATCGTCATTTATATATTTGTTAATCATGGATAAGAATTATCTCCATATTATATACGCCCAGAATTTCCTTAAATAATTATTTTATTGAATCCTTATTTAAAAACGAAAAGTAAATGATACTTTTCCTGAATTCGATACATCGATTACCAATTCAACTCCTCATACCAATTCATTTTCATTCTATTTATTTTCCGATTTTGATCTTATCATTCAAGGTTTATTTGATGCCCCTTTCCCAATTCCTCTTAAAACTACTGTCATCTGCAACATTTGTTTATATGGTTATTCACTTAGAAATGTGAATATCATTTAGTCGGGTCTCTTTTTATTTAATCATCTTGATTTCATTTGGAATTATTAGTACGCGTCGTTCATCAAGTTATTTAATCATTTTAAATTTTCCTTTCTTATTATTAACTAATTCTAAAATAATTAAGGTAAATAAAATTTAAGTAACATATCAACGTTTATATCAAAACACTGAACTTATTAGTTATATTCAACCCTCTTCTCGGAAGTCATGATATATTCTCGCTTACATTTTAACGCATCAGATCTTAACCAATTGTTTTGTCTGAAGGATAATTGAATAATTTTCATTCCTTATTATTAAAGAATAATTTAAATTCTATAAAAATGACTTGATAAATAAAAATAGATTTATTTATGAAAGTATAATTTTAATTAATGTCGACGGTTTTTATTTAAAATCTGCCATTAAATTAATACGTTCAATTTCGTTATATAACACGTCAAGATATAAATTCAAAAACCTTTGATTCATCTCGCCAAATGGACACTTCATCTTTCATTCTTTGTTTATTCATAAAAGCATATATAAATTTAAAAGCAGCTTAATTATCCATATTATAACCATTAAGCCAAACTGAATAACCAGTTCACATTTTCTGATAACACGGTGGCATCATCCACTTGTCCACGAAGAGGGTGACTAGGCTTTAAACTTGCAAATGCGTACAATATCTGAGGCATCCGATTTTTCGGTGTTTTTCCCCTTTCTGCGCACAACCGGTGCACATCGTACATATATACGCTGGCCTCGATCATCGGAGAGCCGTCGAATCACTGCTAGACCACCTCTGGCAAGTCCGACACCACCAGCAATGCCACTGGACTACTGCAGTAGGTGCACATCCTTCCTTTCTTCTCTTTCTGTGTTTTTTCCTTTTTCTTGCTGCTTCCACTTCTTTTCTTTGTTGTTGTTCTCATTTCTTCTTTCTTTTATTTCTTTAACTACTCTTCTCCATCACTTGTCCATTCCCTTTTTGTTGTTTGCCTACACCAGTATGTAACGTACACTGTGCAAATGCATAAGCACCCCAATATACGGCATGAGTAAGAGGTGTTATGCAATTTGAGTTGTCTGTTACTTTAATATTATTCCTACTTTTAATTGTTCCCATACAATGCGTAATGACATGTTCCAAATAATCAAAAATGGAGTAGAACCGAATCCTTCTTTTATTCCCACATATGTTATCTGTGTTCCCTTTCTGCTGGTTTTCTTTCTTTCAATCCTTTTTACACTCCACCTTTCCTGATAACCCCGTACACCTAGTTCTCACGCAACCCAGTCCTCAGGTGACAAAGACTTCATGGTCCATATTCATATGTATTAGTATACACGCATCCCCTCTTCATTTTATTATATTTTTATTTTGTTCTATTGTATTGCTACAACATAACCCACTCTTTATATATATATATATATATATGTAAGTATGTGTGCTCTTTGTGTACCATGAAAGGTTAGAAACTATAAGAAGATTGAAATGAAAGCAGCACACAGGTTATAATTTTCATTAGAACATGTCATGCTATTAATGTTTAAACTGTATACTTAACAAAATTTACCTTATAATCCATGTTAGAAGATTAATACTTATATTAGTATTATAAAATTTCCATGGTACTGAAGCTCAGGCATATCACCGTTTAATGTATGATATATGAATGTTACTCTAGTAGTTACATATGGTTCTAAACTATTTTGGGGTGAGTTATATACTTCGGTAGACTTTGCATTTAAATCATATGTTCCTCTACTACATGCATTTAACTCACTGTCTTTTGTTTCTTCTCTGTTCTAAATTTCACCTTCTTTTCTCAATTTCATGTTTATAACTAATTAAACTAGCCGCTCTCCTTTCCTAGTGCACATCCGTGCATTTGTATATGTGAACACACATTGTACTCGACACAGCATGATTCTGATCATAGCCACAGCTTCGCTTCACACAACGTACTCCATAACTCCAGTATAATGTCACTCTTATATTTGTGTTAAGACAAATCTTTTTAACAGTCCTTAATATTTATCTCAAGACCAGATGTATATTAGTTCTTATTATTTATACATTTTTATGAGTTCTTAGGCAACTCATAGTATATTTATTTATCTCTGCATATGTATATTGTTTGGATGAGTTG
This sequence comes from Allium sativum, assembly GCA_030737875.1. NCBI lineage: Eukaryota > Viridiplantae > Streptophyta > Magnoliopsida > Asparagales > Amaryllidaceae > Allium > Allium sativum. The sequence goes on from CM060926.1 coordinate 846,099,524, forward strand.
CAAATATTTTGATAATACACTACAAGTTTGAATAACAGGGAAAAAGACATTCTACGCAGAAACACTGGTCTGGTAGTATTCGCGTCATATTTCTCATATATTGTGAAACTCATTGATCATTTTAACTCATGCACAAAATTGATGTATACTTTAAATTATCATTTATTTTAACTTTTTAAACTAGCAAATAATTTATGCTAATCATAACAGGCCACTGCCAGCCACTGGTCATCCACTAGCGGAACAAAATGTCGGATTTAGAAGGTTCAGTCAATCATTTATCAAGAAATAGTCATAGTATTCTATGATTCGTCCAAAAGTCCAAGAGATCGGTTATATGGTCTTAATATCAAGTTTTATTTTTTTGTTTAAATGTTTAGACCAAAAATTATTGCAAGTTCTATATAAAAACCATTAACGCAAAAATCATCAAACGCCTATGTCAGGAGTACTTGACTACTTTTAGACATGTTCAGGAAAAAAACTCGCATCGCTTATATGAAATTTCTATTTTGTTCACTGTCCTTACCATTCCAATATTTCAGCCTTTCTTTATTAATTAAACCCTTTAAAATAACTTAAAAATCTACTGCAGAGTATAAATATATGGCACACATATAAAACAGCAAAGAAGTTTCGGTTTGTTTACTCACTATCTTTCTCTCTTCTGTTTTTATTTTAGTTCCAGCCTTTCGATTATTTCAAATTTTGGTATAGATGTTGAATTATAGCATACCCAGAGATATATACATATGTTTACACTATAACATACAATAGATTACAGGGGTTTAAGGGAGAGTTTATCTTCAAAAGTACACTAATCATGACTGTGATTTATTCATTGGTTTAAATCTTCAACTTACAAATTTTTTTTTTCAGATTCTCACACACAGATCCAACTACTTTATTCAACATGTATACTTATACATATGCATTCCTAAATCATACAAACAAAACAGAGTCAAATGGGAAAACAAAGAATAGTTTGCTCACCAAAATCGTTTGCTGATTGTTCAAGGGTTCCAGGCTTTGATCTTCTATTTTGTTATCATTAATTTCATCCTACGTTTATTTTAGATCTTGGGTTTAAGTGATGAGTGTGTGCTGCAACGTATTTATAGGTGGCCAAGACTTGCACATGAAGTTATAGACTAGATATAGGGGTTGATTTTAGGGATATAGCTACTGTAAATGGTGAGTGACAGTGATGGTGAGTGAATGTGAAAACTCATTCCAGGCTTTATATCGTCCGGCCATGATAGTGTAATACACACATATGCGCTAATTCTTGTGTAAATATTTACAAAGAACTAGGCATGGTTCGAGAAAGGTTTGTAATTTTAGGTTGCTCTTCAAACAAGATGTGGCTTCATATGGTCTTTCTCTGCACAGCTAGTTTATAGCTGTGTAAAACAGATTACAATGTTTATACTGTTGTAAGTTTATAAAAATTAAACTTGGCTCTTAGGTTTTGGCAGACCTGTTGATTGAAAAGAGGTACTCCCTATATACATAGGTTGTTTTAGAGCTTGTAGCTGCTGTTAGCAGTGATTGAAAAGAAGTTTGTGAAATCTTCATTCCATCCTCTGCATAGCTAGTTTTAAAGTAGTGTAGTGTCTATAGCTTACCCATGTGAAAATGACTGTAAAGTCTTTGGTTTATTCCCACTGATATGTACACTTTAGTTTGTCTGCTATCACATGTAAAATACAATGCTTTAGTTTATTAAGAACTGCAAGTTATAGACCATTTTATTCTTGACTGCTCGTATGTTTATACTTGAACCAAAACAAATCTTACACATAGCATACATAAATATAGATATATTTATTTATCTATTTATTTACAGGATTCAAAACAAGTTTAAAACAAAATGACACCATATTTATATATATTTACATATATACCCTCATATATTTGCACTTATTTGTGCAAATTTAAACAACTTAAATCAAGACGTTGATATAACAAAAATGTTAAAACGACATTTCATATACATATATATATACATACGACTTTGAAAACCATGATTATTATATTTTTCTAAAATATTCAAATTAAATATTGTTCAACTGAATTTAATTTCCAGATATAATCTAAATTTATAGATTATAAAATTGGTCGGAAAACCAGGACGTTACAAATAGTATATATATATATATGTATAGCTTTTGAAAACCAAAATATCATAAATATGCACTCTCATATATGTATGCTATCTCTCCCTGATGTTTTCCCCTAGGTTAAACTACGCAACCAAGGCTCTGATACCAAGTGTGACGGCCCACCCCACACCATCAGATTATTCTCCGAAATGCGTTGTGCCAATGTCCAACTGACACGGGACGGTCGTCAAAAGAAAGGGATTTGAAACTATGAATCATCAGGAACCTGTAGTATATCTCATAGCGCATTGAATAAAATATAATAATAACATAACTTGATATAAAACAGGTGAGATAGAGCATAAGCTGAAAACTAAACCATATCCATTAGAGTAGCGGAATCCAAAATACAGCTTATGATCCAAACAATTATGACAACTTCAAAATACTCTCTCTAAAAAGAAATAAAAGAGGTACACTACTAATGCCTAAGCAGTGACCAACAACAACACAGGGAGAATATATGTATATAGTATGTCGAAGCCTCCTGCTCGTCTCCGGACAGCTACTCATGCATAACCACCAAACATGTCTCTAGTCTGCTCATTTAGGAGCACCTAGAGTAATAAGAAGAGACATAAAATTCCGGGTCAGACGAAAGTCTGGTATAAGCAATAACAAATCTATACCACTAAATAGAGTAGTAAAAGGTATAAGAAATCATACCTGACTTGGACCTGCAGCCAAAGAGTTAGTGCAACAAGATGTACAATACTCTAAGGTAACACAAACATATAATGTAAAAATGGGAGTGTGCGTATCATGGTGATAGCAAACATCAAACAATAGCAATCATCCTCACATCTCTCACTCAGTGCGTAAAGCATACAATATCCACCACTTTGATTACCAGATCTATTGGGGCCATGACGGAGTCTAACTTTGTACAACTATCGCTACGACCACTTTGCCCTTTGGGGCCCCGACAGAGTCCCACACCATACAACCTTTGACACCACTGCACTAGTCCATAGTCAATAACCCTATCGGGTCAACTAGTTCACACAGCCCTGGGCTTGGTACGTCAACATACCCCTCCTCTCAATAGTGAACCAAAATTATGGATATCGATAACCCCTTTGCACATGTCCCGTAGCAAAGCCCAACTCCAGACGTTAATTCGTCGGGTCCCATCTGGATCCTGAGTAATAACCTCTTATTTGAACCCCCTTTGCATCTCGGGTTTTGGTCTTCTCCAGTTCGGTTTGGGTCTCTTCCTCCTATCTAGTTCGGTTCGGGTCTCCTCCTCCTATCCGGTTCGGTTCGAGTCTTCCTCCTGTTCGGTTTGGTTCGGGTTTCCTCCTCCTATCTGGTTCGGTTTGGGTCTCCTACTCCTATCCGGTTTGGTTCGGGTCTCCTCCTATCGAGTTCGGGTGTTTTCCTCCTATTTGGTTCGGTTCGGGAACCCCTCCTCGTATCCTGCTCGGTTCGTGTCTTCCTCCTATCCGGTTCGGTTCGGGTATCATCCTCCTATCCAGTTCAGTTTGGGTCTCCTCCTCCTACCCGGTTCGGTTCAGGTCTCCTCCACCTATCTGGTTCGGTTCGGGCCTCCTCCTCCTATCCGGTTCGATTCGGGTCTTCCTCCTATCCGGTTCGGTTTGAGTCTCCTACTACTATCTGGTTTGGTCCGGGTCTTCCTCCTAGCCGGTTCGGATAGGGTCTCCCTCCTAATCGGTTCGGATCGGGTCTCCTTCCTAATCGGTTCGGATCGGGTCTCCTTCCTAATTGGTTCGGATCGGGTCTTCCTCCTAACCGGACTTGAAACTTTGCAATTTTTTCCAGCAAGCTATTTTCGTCAACCGACAGCGTTTTCAACCATTCTAGCTTTCCTGTGCAATCATAAAACATCCCGAACAACAGTAACAACATATAGGTTCAATCAAAAAGATCAAAACATCAAGCATACAAGTTATTTTAGATCAAAAATTCACAAAATCCATGATTTTCCCCTTAACCATGTTTGACCATATCTAACAATAGGATTAACAAACTTAATCCAAATTGATCGAAATTTATACCAATGACACAAGATAATATTTTAGAATTTTTACATATTTTTTCCATATTTTTCTAAGTCATTGATTTGCTAATTATCACTAATCACGCCTAATTAGCCATAATTAGTGTAAAAACATGCGAATCACTCACCTTAGCCACAAGTAAATGATAAATCTGAAACTTTAACTGATTTGGCACGGATTCCTATGTAGTGCAGCAGCTCCAACACTGATTTGGTGTTAATCTGATTTGATTTGCTTAATTAGTGATTACAATGTGATTAGAGAGAGATTTAGAAGATAGAGGTTGTTACTAGGGTTCAAGAAATGTTTGTGGTGGTTGTAAAAATGAAAGGGGATGCTTTCTTAAACCCTTTTAGCCCTCTCATAACCCTAATCCTGAAATGGGTTATGGGCCTAGCTGCTAATCACCCTATTAATCCTGATTAGTCTGTTTTTCCATCTTCAAATTTTATTTTAGCCATATCTCCCAAATGGTAAGTCAGTTTGATTAATGTGGCCACTCTACGGAATGGGAAACCATCATCCAAATCCAATGGAAGTGGTTTCAGGTCAAAACTCATTTCCAGTCAAAAGTTATAGGCAAAACAAGATCCTCTGGGGGTAAAACAGTCATTTAAAATTCGGTAAAAATCGTGAACATGGGAAATGATGCCAATAATCGTTCCCTAAAGTTACATGACCATACAAATTCGTATGAAAATAAAATAAATATTCTACGATCTTCCGATACATGGAATGCAGATCTATACAAACAATATGCTTGAACCACAAACAAAAGCACTTGATGGTATCCATGTAAAAAAAACATTAATCTGCAATTCATTGGGTTTTATCACTAATCCATATGGAAGAATTAACGTATAAAAAGCGTAGATAAGCTATAAAATTACAAAAACTTGTGACTTTGTAGTAAGAATCAAATGTAGTTTTTGCCATTTCAACATTTTTACATGACAAACTAAAGCGTACAACTATGAAATCCCTTCTAAATATAATCTCTTACACTGTCCCACTTCAATGAGATCTTATAATTTTTTTGAAGTAAAACCTTAATAGGAAACACATGAAATATTTAAATGTGGATTTGAACCGAGCTTGCTCAGTTTTTGTAAATGAGTTTACCTTGCTTTTACAGCTGAGAGCTAGCTCAATTTGAGAACTGAGCTAAACTCAACTTGAGAATTGAGCTTTCTCAGTTTGGACTTCATCCTTTTTTGCTCAGTTTTAAAATTAAAAAAAATATGAATTTGTACCAAGAATCATTGGTTTAGATTTTAGGCAACATCGAAAAATCCAAGTGTGAAGGTTTTCAGAGGAAAGAAAGGCATAAATCTTGACATAAAAATAGCTTTTTAGTAAACTGTTAAAAACTAATAAGCAAGATGAGACCAAAAATACCTCATTTTTAAGATGCCATTAGACATACATTATTATGATTAATGAGTTTAAGACCATAAACTAGAAAATAAATCCCCAGCATAAGTGGCTTGGGTAGAACCAGACAAGTAATCATATGTGAGTTTTATCGCAGCATATGACGATGGATGCAGACCAAAAGGAAGTCTACCATGTACAAGCAAATGCCACAGGCAAAATCAACCAAAAAACTCGAAGTAGCTAACAATTTATTTTACTAGGAGAATTATTTTGTCTCTGTACCAGAAATGACCAACACAATGGAAGTCAATGATTTTCTCAGTTTGAAATTCATTCTTATTCTCCAATTTAAAGATAACAAAATGTATTTTTAAGAAAGAAAAATAAAGAAAAGAAAAAAAATTCAAGCGCAAACTGTTTCAAGGCTAAATATGGTTTTGACAATAATTCACAAGCATTCAACATGAATGTATAATGCATGAAAAAAAAATTGGAATAGCAATGTGCTAGGTGGATTACCATAAAATAAATTCAATGCTCGGCATGAGGAGAAACATGCCATATGTTGAAATAAAAAGAACTTTGAGTGTATCAATTTCAACCTTTAAATGAAACATTTTGCACAAATCTCGAAAGTCCAGACTCTATGCAATCAAATTCATTTCGCTTAACCAGTTTTGAAAATTAGACCTCCGTTTTTACATATTAATTCTCAATGCTTATAATTTAAAACGCTTTCTCCTTAGTGCTCTAATAAACTATAACATTTATGCAGACTATTATGTACTTATAAGTGCAAAGAATATGACCAAACACATACCAATTACCTTATAAGTACAGGATTCTTTAAGAATCATTTGCCCCAACATGAGCTTAAAACTAGATGTCCTAGCACTAATAACCCCACCCCATCTGTAGATTTATTGTAGCAGCCTAAATCCAAACTAGCTTAATTTTCATTAGTAATAAAGACTTTTTTTTAATTTTATAAATCTGAACTCCAAACTCATTAAGTAAGAAATGTATTTTTTTCCATTACCAGTGGATGCCACAACAGTAGTTGAAACTTTATTGAATGGAAAACCATAGAAAGCATTGTTGACAATTGTTGATTCTCACCCCTACCTGTTTAGAAACATAGCAAATGTTTAGCTAATTAACCAACGACACGTTTTAATGTTAGAAACAAACGAGGACATGTTTCAAATGAAATAAATATTACAATTTTCATCAGAATAAGAAAAACGAGATGCATCTTATAATTTATGTGTGTGTTTTAGAGAATTGGATGTTGTACCATTGTCCCAAATTTGATAATTTAGGTGAATTCAGTAGTATTAAAACTTAGATACGACAATAAATGACCCAAACTTTCCCATAAAGGAAAGTACGGGTTGAATTGAGAACAAGGCAAATCAGATTACAAACAGAAGAACATTTCATTGCTTATTACAACAATTACATCAGAGTACAAGAATATTCAAGAGTATGAATAAATATTACACATTTGATAAATACAATATCAGAGATTAAAATTACGTTTTAAATAGCAGTGGAAAAATAATAAATAAATACAACTGAAAGAAATACACGGCTACATAGCTTTTCGAATATCGCTTCAGCTGTAAACAGGATCCTATGAATATAATATCTGCAAAACCAAAACTACTAGCTGCTTATGTGGAAAATATGGGCATCCAGAGTTTAAGTTTAAATAATAAACTCCAGGTCAATCATGGGACTGGTGTGAGAACGGAAACAGTTATTAACTTGATTTCAAAGTCAGGTAAATCACAGGACCATGCTGTATAACACGGAATGGGTTTACTCCACATGACCCCTAGTTAAAAAGAAAACAACGCAATGCTTTTTAGAAAAATGAAGCTATTATAAGACTTATGTCCCATCACACAATGCAATGCAAGTCGGAGGATAGAGTTTTCCCTTATAATAGCCAAAAATGCTTGATACCCTAAATTTCTCTTTTATTATTACTATAAGTGAAGAAATCAACTTCGAATATAAATGTATTAATCATAGGCAGCGTAGGTACCACCGTATATATATTTACAACTAAAACCGAATATCGCGTATTGGAGATTGGGTTTCCATCTATGAACGGAGGCAAAGGATTATCCCCATCGGTTCGAGACTCTCTAGCCCGAGTCTCAAGATACAGCCGCAACTGCAACTGCGGTCATCAACAGGGTCGGTCATCCGTCAATGATTGGCAATACCGTAAACTATATGTTAGCCTTCCCTATGGGGCATAAAATAATCTGGTTAGTAATGTCGACCAGAACATCTATCGATACATATATATCTGAGGCGCCTCTCTATCCATCAAGTAATAAGCAACATCCACATGAGTTAGCAGTCTGGGCTTCATACCATGATGTTACTCCTAGTTAAACTAACATTTGTCCATTTCTCTGCAGTCCTCATCTCGTTTTTGGTTCATACCTGGGTGTGAAGCTCACAAAGTAACGCTATACACAAAGCTATGCCTAAAATGGGTTGTGCTTTGATCATCTACCACAAGGCTCTGTTTTTCAACAAAAGCCTTGATTATTTGCATCTTAGCATGCCACATTGTCAGTCCAGACCGTACCATTGATTTTCTGCCAATATATAACCTCTAAGCTCGTACGTCTCATAGAAGGGTGTTAAGCAAGAGAATAAATTCTCCGCCCCAAACAGATATATATTTAGCATAGATCAACGAATACAGCATAAAGGAATACGACGTTAGACATACCATCCATTTACAAGTCTGTTCTGGGTCTAAACGAAACCGAGGCACCTTATTCCTCATCCCTTATGTCCAATACAGGAGAGAGATCCTCACATATTCGTCGATCTCCAAGTACGTTTGAACAATCACCACTTATTACCTTGTCTTGGGTGTACAGCCCAATCAAGACATCAGTAATCACCCAAACGATGTGAAGAACTCTGGTATTCAACCACCATCTTCATCTTCGACTCTTGATCGTCGTAGTAATTATTCAGAATGGGTTAAACCCGGTCTTTCCGAATAATTCGCGTATTTATAAACAAGTGCTATAAAAACACATCAAACACCTTACTCCAATTTAAAATATTCTTTAAGTAAAATATTCATATTATTAGGGAAAGGTTACCATTAATTTTATCAAAGATAAATCCTTTTAAATTTATTCTTTAATCTTCTTTTGAATATCATTTTCAAAAGATTTATTTAACTAGTCGGGTTAGCGAACCTTACCGAAGTAATCATTTATTATTAATCCCAATCCCAACCTATTCACTCCATGGAGCAAAACTGGCAATACTCCATATCTAACACCCATAGTGTTATCGATAAATTTAATTACCATTTCACATTCAAATCTAATTAAAGATTTAACTATCGCCTGGAGTAAAACTAGTGGTACTCCATTCTCGATCATTTCAAGAATTTGATAAATCTAATTACCTCGTTTCCATTTCAATCTAAATTAGTAAAACTCCAGTTTGGTTTCAATATCAAAAATCATTACTTTATGATTATTCAAATTTAAGAAATCAATCTTATCCTTAACTGGGTTAAAGAACCAATGTCATTTAAAACACAGTTCACGATAAACCCAAAGTCATCTTCCATTAAATATGAAATCTTCATAGAAATCAGATCAATATATAATCGATATAAATTTCCATATCAGACTAATAATACAAATGGAATAAGGGCAAAGCCTTTTACATTCCATATATAGTAACGGTCTTCATTCACAGAAGCTTATCTCGATTATTACCAAATCGAATTCCAATTTCTTTCATTAAATTGGAAAACTTTACTTTGGAAAATTTTGATTTAAATCTTAATAAAAGATTTATAAAGTCCAAATTATATTCTATTTAATTCCAATTTACTATTAATTGAAAAACTTCATTAAATCTTATTTAAAAGATTTATTCTTTTCTAATCGGGGTTTAAGAGCAATGTCATTAAAGACACTATTCACGACAACCCAAATCCAGTTTATCCTCTTTAATTCCAATTAGATATTAATTAATTGGATTTTTATTCTAATTAATAACTAGTTCATTTCGATAAAAATATATTTTTATCATTTCATATATTGAATTTTTCATCCAAAAACTTTCCAAATCACTTGTTATGATTTTACATAACTTTCCCATATTTTTAATAATTTTATTAAGGCCTTTACAGTCGGTTTCCAATAACGACCACCAAACTGCATCCATGGCGACCTTTTCTAAATTTTATTAGAAAATAATTCCAAATCCAACCACTAGATTTCAAATCTTTTATATTCATTGGAAATCTCTTTTCGATACGAAGCCAAGGTTCCAGTTTTAGGACAATCCGACGGTCGGATCTCCCGTTACATCAATTAGAAGCTAATAGTCAAAATTCGCGAACAACCGCTGCGCGACATGTTCTAAGCCATTAAATATATATAGTATATTTATTATATATATTTTTTCGATTCTTATTTAAAACATATTTTTTAAATCGTTTATAATTTCGTTTAAAATGATTCCAACCTCATTTTCAATTTTAAATCAAAATTGAATATTCTATATTTTTATCATATTAAAATGATTATATTTTCAAAATATTAAAATTTTGAAATCTCCTCTTTTTAATGTTCATTATAAAATGAATCAAATTGATCGATAAACCCGTTAGTGTTAAAATGGCGTTTGCTACTTAACACGGCTTCATATTCCAATATTTTTATGTCCATCCAAAATCAAACATTGAAATCATGATTTTATTCTTCACTGAATATTATTTTAAAATATTCGTTATTTAAATTATTCTTTGTTTTAAAATACTCTTTATTATAAAATATTCTTTATTATAAAATATTCTTTACATTAAAATGTTTTGTTACATTAAAAATATTCTTTTACATTACTTACATTATAAATGTTCTTTTACATAAAAATATCCTTTTATATTATACACATAATAAATGTTCAATTACATTAAAATGACTCTTTTACATTGAAATGATTCTTATATTTTATTGAAAATTCTATTTCAATAAAATGATCAAAAAGATTCTTTTATTTTGTTGACAGTTCTATTTCAACAAAATGAATAAAAAAGTTATTAACTTGATTTTAAAGTTAGGTAAATCACGGGACCACGCCGTATAACATGGAACGGGTTAACTCCACATGTCCCCTAGTTAAAAAGAAAACAATGCAATGCTTTTTAGAAAAATGAAGCTATTATAAGACTCAGGTCCCATCACACAATGCAACGCAAGCCGGAGGATAGAGTTTTCCCTTATAATAGCCAAAAATGCTTATACCCAAAATTTCTCTTATTATTACTATAAGTGAAGAAATCAACTTCGAATATAAATGTATTAATCATAGGCGGCGTTGGTACCATTATATTATGTCGCCATATATATATTTACAACTAAAACCGAATATCGCGTATTAGAGATTAGGTTCCCATCTATGAACCGAGGCAAGGGATTATCCCCACTGATTCAAGACTCTCTAGCCCGAGTCTCAGGATACGGCCGCAACTGCACTTACGGTTATCAATAGGGCCGGTCATCTGTCGATGATTGGCAATACCGTAAACTATATGTTAGCCTGCCCTATGTGGCATAAAATAACCCGATCAGTAATGTCAACCAGAGCATCTATCGATGTATATATCTGAGGCGCCTCTCTATCCATCAAGTAAAAAGCAGCATCCACATGAGTAAACAGTCTGGGCTCCATACCATGAGGTTACTCCTAGCTAGAAACTAACATATTTTCATTTCCCAGCAGTCTTCATCCCGTTTTTGGTTCATACCAGGGTGTGAAGCTCGCGAAGTAAAACTATACAAAAAAGCTATGCCTAAAATGGGCTTGCTTTGATCATCTACCACAAGGCTCTGCTTTTCAACAAAAGCCTTGATCATTTGCATCTTAGCATGCCACATTGTCAGTCCATACCGTACCATTGATTTCTACCAATATATAACCTCTAAGCTCGTACGTCTCAGAGAAGAGTGTTAAGTAAGAGAATAAATTCTCCGCCACCAAACAGATACATATTTAACATAGATCAACGAATACAGCATAAAGGAATACAACATCAGACATACCATCCATTTTCAAGTCCATTCTGGGTGTGAACGAAACCGGAGGCACCTTATTCCTCGTCCCATATGTACAATACAGGAGAGAGGTCCTCGCATATCCGTCGATCTCCAAGTATGTGACGACCCCAAACCCTGCACTGGCGGTGGCAAGGGTAATCTTTGGAATATAACACATAAACAGATAATAGCAGAACAGAAATAATAGCAGAACAGAAATAAATAAATACACCAAATAATGTACAATAGAATGCACTGGATAAACATAATCATCAGAGTTACATAGTATACAAGATCATACTTAGAACAAATACAGTACAGCTATACATAAATGTCTACAGTGGAAAACAAACATAATATGTACAATAGGATCTGAACAACATAAAAAGAGATAAATGATAGAATCCATCTTCAGCTCCAGCTATCCAGAAAGAGCCTGCTAACCTGAACACAAGGTTGCCCATGTAGAAAAAGGGGCACCCAAGTTTGCAAGTGAAACAAACTACGAGTCAGTCATGGGACTGGTATGAAAAATCTACTTAACACATTTTATAATATGGCCAATCACAGGACCACGCCACTTTCGCGGAACGGGTTTACTCCACTGGATTGCCAGTGCTTTAAAACAAGTAATTCTTTTAAACATCGCAATGCTTTTTATAAAAATGAAGCTATTATAAGACTCAGTTCCCATCACACAATGCAACGCAAAATGGAGGATAGAGTTTTACCTTATAATGGCCAAAATATGCTTGATACGAATAAAAAAAAAGCATTTGATATTATTACTAGTGTTTATAGGTTTCAAAAACAATTTCAATCATAAGTATCAATCATAAACGGCATGGGTACCATATATCATGTCGCCATATAAATATATATATATATATATATATATATATATATAATCAAAATCGCGTGGTGTCGTATTTGGAAATTGGATTTCCGTCAAGAACCAAGGCAAAAATAGTCCTTACCGACTTCGAGACAATCTAGCCCATGTCTCAGGCGAGCGCGTAGGCAAGCCTTTGCAGCGATAGGGCAGGTCCACCGATGTGGATTATAATGCCTGAACACTACGTTTCCCCACCCTTTGGGGCGTAAATGAGCCAACGAATGACTCCATCGGCTTCACATAGTCACCGATAAATCCGAGGCGCCTCGCAACAGCAACAACCACACAAGTGAAAATAATATATATGTCAGCCAGTTTAAGCACTGACACCACCTCTAGCTAGAAGGAAACGCATGCCCTCCCCGAGGTCCTCTCCTGTTTCTGGTTCATACCGGGGTGTGAGGCTCGCGAATTCACGTTATACACAAAGCTACGCCACACAGGCGGTGCTTTGATCATCAACCACAAGAATTTGCTTTTTAACAGAAGCCTTGATCACTGCATCTTAGCATGCCACATAGACAATTCACACCATGCAACTGATGGCTATCAATCACACGGAATGAATTCCAATGTCAGACACACAGTCCATTTGCAAGTCCGTTCTGAGTCTGAACGAAACCGGAGGCACTATATACCTCGCATACCCGTCGATCTCCACGTACGTCTGGACGATCACCACTCATTACCCATATTTCGGGATACCTCCCAATCAGGACATCAGTTACCATCCAACCGACGTGAAGATCTCCGGTCTTCAACCACCGTCTTCATCTTCGACTTCTTATCGTCGATTTAGTTATTCAGAATGGGATAAACCCAGTCTTTCTAAGCAACTTGCGTATATAGTAAAAAGTGCTACACAAACACAACATACGCCTCATTCCAATTCATCAGCCACTAACCGTAAATCAGTAAGAGAACGATTTCCCAAATATTAACCCCGAAGGTCGAAACCAACATCAGATCAAAACCCAGGAAACCATTCGACTTAGCTAACCTTCAGTTAGTTTCTAAATTTCGCATTCCATATCGTCTATAATATTTTATAACGATTTATCGCTATTTTTATTTATTTATTTATAGCCAATTCATTCAAACAACGCTTCGGGCCATAACGCGGTCGTGGTGCTGTTTTTCTTTAGATTTGATTTACACATATCTGAAGATCTAACCGTTGGATCTTCTTAAATTTTATATCATTAGAAAGATCTTTTCAAAAATAATCCAACGGTTCCAGTTTTGGGAAAATCCGAAGGTCGGATCTCCCGGTACACTCGTTTGAAGTTTCGATTTCAAAATACGAACTGCAGCGTCGTTATTCGATTTAATTTAAATATATATATATATATATATATAAATATAATCGATTCTGGTGATGTTTTTCTTCAGATTTGAATTAAACATTCCAGACAATCCAACCGTTGGATTTTCATAAAGTGGGTATCGTTGGAAAGAGATTTCGAAGACAAACCCAACGGTTATGGTTTCGGGAAAATCCGATGGTCGGATATCCCGCACTAATCGTATGAAATCACGGTTTCAAAACACGAACTGCAGCTTCGTTATTCGATTTGTTTCAATTATATATATATATAATCGATTCTTCGATTTCAAAACTATTTTCTTTTCATACATTTGATAAAAATGATATTTTTATCCAACAGACTTTTATTTCAACACTTCACTATTTTTAAAGATTCATGTATATAGTAAAAATGTGATTTTTATTGCAAAACAATTTATTTCAAAACACGACTATTTTATATAGTTCATATAGATGATAAAAATATGATTTTTATTATAAAACAATTTATTTCAAAACACTACTATTTTATATAGTTCACATAGATGATAAAAATAGGATTTTTATTATAAAACAATTTATTTCAAAACACGACTATTTTATATGGTTCACATAGATGATAAAAATAGGATTTTTATTATAAAACAATTTATTTCAAAACACGGCTATTTTATATAATTCACATAGATGATAAAAATAGGATTTTTATTATAAAACAATTTATTTAAAACACGAATACCATTCAACACATGAATTTCTATTCAACGAATGAATTTCTATTCAACACATGAATGTTTTCTATAGTTCGTTGTTAAAACAATTTATTTAAAACACGAATATCATTCAACACATGAATTTCTATTCAACGAATGAATTTCTATTCAACGCATGAATATTTTCTATAGTTCGTATATATAAAATAAAAAATGTGATTTTTATTGTTAAAACAATTTACCTAAAACACGAATACCATTCAACACATGAATTTCTATTCAACTAATGCATTTCTATTCAACACATGAATGTTTTCTATAGTTCATATATATAATAAAAATGTGATTTTTATTGTTAAAACAGTTTATTTAAAACATGAATGTCGTTCAACACATGAATTTCTATTCAACGAATGAATTTCTATTCAACACACGAATATAGTTTCAACACATGAAACTAATTCTAACACATGAATATTTCAGAAAATTTCGGCAGCATAACGGGAGAGTAGTTAAAACCGGGGCCGTCCCTAGTACGGCTCCTCGCTCTACCTTAAAGCCTCGCAGCTTTTGACAATGGGGATTTCATGCATCTAATTCGCACGCAGGTGGCATGTATATTTTTTTCATTTCCACAAACTAATCCTATGTGGTTTCAACCAAATAATTCTCAAACACAAACGGGTATTTTTCAACCACAATCAATCAATTTCAACCACAAACAATTCTAATCAACCATTCGCTATCAACCAATTTTCATACCAATCACAACCAATAGATATCGTCCATGGTTTGTGGACGAGGGGCGTATATATATAAGCATTTCACTTCTATTTCAACACATATATAATTTTTAAAATGCATATATATCTTATACATCGAACGTACAACTTATACAACGCTTATACATGTGGTGTACAACGCTTATATAACTCATACATCGACTATATAATTTATACATCATCGTTTTCCATATCATTTATAATTCAGAAATCTTACATTGGGTTCCACTCCACCAAAAATAGCAGGGGGCTCAGAAAAATACGCGGTCTCTTCTAGAATGTAGAAGACGTCCACACGAGTCCACTGTCTCTTGTTTCATTGAATTTCGTCAACATAGCAAAAATATGATTTTTACAGTGAAATCAAAAATTGTAGCGCTTTAAAGTGCTATAGAACAGTTTAATTAAATCAGCTGTATACCTCTCTGAAATCTTCAAAACTAGGTTTTGGGTTTTCGCAAATCCGTTGCACGATACGACGATCAGTCTACGCCACCACGACGGGCTAGGAAGGGCGCACAGGCGCCACCCACGATGGCCAGTTCGGTGGCCAGATGAATGGACGGCGGCGATTTGAAGACACCGAGTTTGGAGCGTCCGATCTCGAGCTACACGAAGCGATGGAGGGTGCTCCTTATATGGATCTGAAGCTCTCGGGATGAACTTCAAAAGGTTGAACTGGAGCAGGGTTTGATTCTTCCTGGTTTGGTCAGAAAGTGGATGGGAACGGAGGGAAGCAGTTCCGCCGTCGAGACGAGGGAGTTAGGGGTTTTTTTGAATTTTTTTTTAAATTTATTTAATGAATTAATTAATTTGATTGACCCTTGATTATTTAATTTCAAAAATACCTCCTTCCACACACGGACTCCAATCCAAACCCAATGACTGTCGCCACTAGCTAAATACCCTCATTCTGAACACAATGGGATATGTTTCGGAGGCCCATTCGACTGTTTTAGTCAGTTTTCCTTCAAATTAAAATATAAAACATTCAATATTTGTTTTGAACGTACATTTCAATTTGCCGAGGCCACATACTGATTCTAAAAATTCCAAAAAAATAAATCTAGCTTTGTTTTGACGATACGATCCCAACAAAACTAGTTTCATCGAATTCTGATATCGTTTGCAAAATGGCACTTTTCTGGTCGATCCAATTTAATAGAAATCGACCAAACACATTTTCCTTTGCCACACTCACATACTGACTTCAAAAATTATGAAATTTGAAACCTAGCAATAATTTGACATCCTGGATCCAACAAAAGTGGTTTCGTTGAATTCTGAGGTCGTTTGCAAAATAGCCATTTTCACGGGCTATATAAACTCTATAGCGACCTTTTTGAAAATTCGTTTGGCCATAACTTTTGCTTCCCGCTACGAACTTCGATTTTTTTTTATTCGTTAGAAAGATATTCACTAACAGATTTAAATATTTTTGGTTTCACTAAAATCCGTTTTGTTTTGCACCCGGTACAGTCAGTCAAAGTTTGAATTCAAATTTTGAAACTACCGCGCCATTTCAGGCCTTGTTTATAATTAAAATTAATTATATTCGTTTTCAACTTACTTTTCGTCGTTATTATTTAAAATATTTATTTTAAATATTTAAAATCCACTAAAATAGCCAATTTAAAAATTTTAAGTTGGTTCAGATTTTCCGGGTTGTTACAATCTCCCCCACTTAAAACTTTTCGTCCCCGAAAAGGAACAAAGTCGAAAGTGGTTTGATTAATCAACTCTACTTTCAATCTGGCTTCCATTCTCCAACTTTTCAGTTTCTGAGAATTTTCAAATTCTTCAAAAATTTGGCTAACACCCTAAATTTTCGGAAAATTTCACCATAACCTCCTTTGTATGGGGAGGGGTTTGGAAATTTATTGGGCCGTATTAGGTACCCAGTAAATCCTAATAAGCATGCACATATTTATAGTGATATATTCCAGTGTCCACAGGGGAGTGTGTATAGATCATAACTCCAGAGAATGAATTCTCGTCGCCCTATAAATGGTTTTTGTGCCTTAATGATCAGAGAGACGTGTTTATTGTCATCTCCAAAGCCGTGTGAGGTTTTTGTTAATCTGACAATTTACCGTTACATTTTATATGGTCCATATCACTCATCGGTTCAACCTGTAATATATAGTCATCGCCATACAAGCCTCTCGCTTGTATGGCAAATCTTCAACCTCGTCACACAAGCTTCAAATGCTAATGTGGTATATGATGAAGTATGCCTATCTTCAAGAAGTATGCCATGTAGTGTATTTCAAAATTAATTGTTACTATCCTATAGCGACGTTTGTTATTACACACTGAACAACCAACACTCCGCATCCAGTGGCATTCACAGGAGTTGATATAATAATATTATGCATCCAACTCATTAAGGTTTACCTATTTGTCGGGCATGCAATTAATTCTTTACTCAACAGCTAATCCATTTACCTGTTGAAACATATATAATGCACATGTATATATTTCTACCTATTTCTAACTTAGTTCAATACTTGATTTAATTAACTATTATTCTAATAATTTAATTAATCAAATCTACTATTACACAATACAAACAACAATCAATTTGTTTTTAACTTTTCAAAAATATACTAATCGATTCATATACTCTTTTTAAATTAATCAGACTATAGAATTAAAAGTTCACATCCCTGAAAAAAAATAACAACAAAGTAGAGAACAAAATGGTAATGCAAAGTATGGTAAATGTACCTTGCACCGGAGTCAATCAGAGATATCCACCCTGCACTTAGGATAGGCTTTCTTAATGCTTTCCTCTGTTTCCCAAGTACAATCTCGCGGATCTCCACTCCATTGCACTTCGACTAAGTGAACCTTCTTGTTCCTCAGCTCTTTGGTTTCTTTGCCAATAATCTTTAGCGGCTCTCTTCTCACAGCTAATTCTGGAGTAATTTCAATATCCTGTTGTGTTGCTTCTTCCACGATCAAGTCTGGATCATGAACGTGCTTTCGAAGTTGAGATACGTGAAATACATCATGTACTCCAGGCAACCAATCAGGCAATTGAACTTTATAAGCGAGGGTTCCAATCCATTCAAGTATAGGGAATGGGCCAATAAATCTGGGCGCCAACTTCCCAGTTTTGCCAAATCGAATCACTCCTCTCATCGGAGAAACCCTTAGATACACATAATCACTAATAGAAAAAGCCAAATCTCTTCTTCTCGAATCAGCATAGCTCTTCTGTCGGCTTTGAGCGGCGAGTAATCGTTTCTTAACGAAATCGACTTTGTCCGCAGCTTCTCAGATCATATCAGGTCCCAATACAAGCCTATTACCAGGTTCGACCCAACAAGCAGGAGATCGGCACGGTCTACCATACAATGCTTCGAATGGTGACATTGTCAGGCTCGCTTAGTAGCTATTGTTGTATGAGAACTCAGCTAAATGTAAATGATCTTCCCATGATCCACCAAAGTCAAGAACACATGCCCGCAATAAATCTTCTAATATACGATTCACCCTATCAGTTTGACCATTTGTCTGAGGATGATAAGCGGTGCTCAAGTTCAGCTTCATTCCCAGTTCTACTTGAAATGCCTCCTAGAATTTGCTAGTAAATATTGGATCTCTATCACTAACTATACTGAGTGGCACTCCATGTAGCCTAACAATTTCCTTGAAATATATCTGCGCCAGACTTTGAGCAGTTCTGTTTGATCTGACAGGTATGAAATGAGCGGTCTTTGTGAAGCGATCTACGATCACCCAAATACTGTCATTTCCTTTTCTGGTTCTGGGCAAACCATCTATGAAGTCCATGGAAATATGTTCCCACTTCCAACCTGGAACGTCCAGCGGTTGCAACAATCCAGCAAGTTTATGTTGGTCGCTTTTGACTAGGTGGCAAGTAGGGCATCGGCTAACATATAAAGAAATGTCTCTCTTCATCGACCTCCACCAGAAAGTGCGTTTGATGTCATTATACATTTTTCTTACTCCTAGAAGGATACTAAGTTTTGACTTGTGGCATTCATCCAGTACTTCCTTTCGAAGCTCAGAAATGTTAGGAACACAGATTCGACCTTTTAGCCTTAGAATCCCATCATTATCGACCTGAAAACTCGAGGGCTCGCCTTTCTGAATAATCTCTCTGATCTTCTGAATGAAGTGATCATCCCTCTGAAGAGCAGATATTTTATCAATCAATGAAGTCATAATAATAAAACTGGCGATCATTACATTCTTTCTACTTAGCGCATCGGCCACGACATTGGCATTCCCTGGAGTGTACAAAATCTCAAAATCGTATGCTGCAAGGAACTCTAGCCAATGTTGTTGCCTTAGATTCAAGTCTTTCTGGGTGAACAGATACTTTAGCGACTGGTGATCTGTAAACAGTTCGAATTTCTCGCCCAGAAGATAGTGTCTCCAGATTTTCAAAGCGAATACGATAGCCAACAACTCAAGATCATGAGTAACGTAATTCTTTTCATGTGGCTTCGGCTGATGGCTAGCATAAGCAATAACTTGGCCTCTTTGCATTAATACTGCACCAAGGCCTTCTCTAGAGGCATCTGTCCAGACTTTCAAGTCCTGATTGCCATCGATTATCGTTAACACTGGAGCCGTTGTTAATCTTAAGTTTAGCTCCTCAAAAGCCTCCTCACATTCTGGAGTCCACTTGAATTTTGAGTGCTTCTTTGTAAGATTCGTTAAGTGACTAGATATCTTCGAAAAATCTTTGAACTTCCGGTAATAACTAGCCAATCCAAGAAAACTGCGGACTTCTGTGGGAGTACTAGGCTGTTTCCAATTTTGAATAGCGGTGATTTTACTCGGATCC
The DNA here is from genome assembly GCA_030737875.1 of Allium sativum. Classification (NCBI taxonomy): domain Eukaryota; kingdom Viridiplantae; phylum Streptophyta; class Magnoliopsida; order Asparagales; family Amaryllidaceae; genus Allium; species Allium sativum. The sequence continues at coordinate 846,119,712 of CM060926.1, forward strand.
ACAGCAATTCCCTCTTTTGAAACAACGTGCCAAGAAACTTTACTTCATCTTGCCATAATATACATTTGGAAAGTTTAGCTTTTAATACATTCCTTCTCGGAATTTCTAGAACTTGCTCCAAATGTTTTTCATGTTCGGCCTTTGACTTAGAGAAGATTAGAATATCATCAATAAAGATCAAAACAAACTTATTCAAGACTCCTCTGAACACTCGATTCATCAAATTAATGAAGTAAGCTAGAGCGTTACACAGGCCGAACGGCATTACCAACCATTCGTAGAATAAGTCGGAACCTCTGAATGCTGTCATAGGAACACACTCTTCGGCAATACGAAGCTGATGGAAGCCCATAGCTAGGTCCATCCTTGAAAATACTTGTGCTCAATTCAGACGATCCAATAAATCATCGATTCGCGGCAATGGATATTTATTCTTTATTATCTGCTTATTCTTATTCAAGTCACGATAATCCACACAGAGTCGCAGAGTACCGTCAGACTTTGGGACAAACACCACTACCGCTCCCCAATCAGAGAAACTAGGCCTGATCAGACCCTTCCATACAAGCTGTCTTGTTTGATTGTCTAATTCCTCTTTCTCTTTCAAGGTCATTCTTCGAATAGCGTGAACTACTGGCCTTGCATTCGGGATTAAAGCAATTTTGAAATCAATTTCTCTCTGCAGAGGTAAGCTAACAACTTCTTTGAATACATCCGCATAATTCTTGACGACAGGAATATCTTTTATGAGGTCGGGAACATTCTCTGTGACTACTGGGATATTTTCTATTTGGGCAGGAGAAACATCCAAAGCTGACCAAAAATCTTTTCTATTTGAATTCGGACCTTCGCATGGTATGGTTTATAATTCCCTAATTGGCCCTTTGCCTTAACAACTCTCTCGGCGCATCCAACCTCTGCCTCATATTTGGTTATCCAATCCAATCCCAAAATAAGATCGAATTCAGTAAAATTCATGACGATAGAGATAGTAGGGAACTTATAACAGGAAAAAGAGACAGGCACCGCACAAACCCAACTGAGATTGAGGGAACCCCCAACCGGGTTATGGACAATGATGGGTTCCTTGAGCTTTCTCAATTTCAAATCTAACTTCTTAACTGCATTCTTTGCAATAAAGCTTCGTGATGTGCCTATATCAAACAATACTTTAACTGGAATGTTTTTGATAGTAAGCGTGCCTTCCAGAACATCAGGCCTTTCCTGAACAGATGAAGATGCAGGCACTTCCGCCACTTCATTTACATGTGCTTTAGTCCTTTTCAACAGCCGGCAATCTCTCTTTATATGACCAGCCTTATGACAAAAATTACACTCTCTAATCTCTTGAAACTTGTTCTTGGATTTAGATTCATTCTTCTTTAGTTTCTTTAAAGATCTGCAATTTCCTTGCAAATGCCCTTGCTTATGGCAGTTATTGCATACGGCGGTCGTTACTGATTCTTTTTCAGATTCAACCCTTTTCCTCTTGGCTTTAGGCTTATCACTGACCTCAGGCATCGTACTAGCCTCAGGATTATCAGTCTCTGACTCCCCTTTGTTACTAGAACTGACTTCCTCTTCGTCGCGCAACATACCTTTCTTTTGGAGATCTTCATACTGATAAGCCATGTATATCATTTCTGAAAAAGGAAGCTTCACATGCCCGATAACTTTACTTTGGTATTTTCTTTGCAGACCATGAATAAACCTCAGATTCTTCCTCTTCGGATTTTGAATAAGATGAGGGGCAAAGTGAGAAAGTTCGTTGAATTTCTTATGATATTCTGGGATATTCATATCCCCTTGTATCAGGTAACTAAATTCATCACATAGCCGCTCAGTCACTTCGGGAGGAATAAACCTTTCACTGAAAACCTCTTTGAATCTATCCCAAGTGATATCACCTTCTAGATTATCCTTGATGATTGTTTCCCACTAGATTAAAGCTTCTTCTTTGAGCGCCCAAGATGCTACTAATCTTTTCTGATCATCTCTCAGCTGGAAACGCTCAAAAATTCTTTCGGTAGAACTCATCCAAGCTTGGGTTTGAAAATTCGATTCATTGCCCGAGAATTGTGCTCCACCCAGATTTCGATATCTCTTAAATAGAGCCTCTAGATCTGGTTTTGCATTCCTTCGGTTTCTGACACTCATTTTCTAGTACTTCTGCAAATAGCAGATAAAGTGTCAGGTCACAGAAAAGATATTTCAAAGCACAGAAACATATACTTGAATGTAAATGCATCTATCAAGGTGTTATTTCATTCTGCAATACTCATACTAGGATATTACTGATCCTATCTGTAATGAGTTATTCGTCCTAGAACACTACTGGTTCTATTTCTGATGAGTTCGTTAATATGTTATATTCCAACACTAAGATAAACCAAAGCTCTGATACCACGTTGTGACGACCCCGATCCCCGCACTGGCGGTGGCAAGGGTAATCTTTGGAATATAACATATAAACAGATAATAGCAGAACAGAAATAAATAAATACATGTAATGACCCGAAAATCCGGTCCAATTTGAGCTGACCAAAAACACAAGTCCAACCCCAATTACACTGGAAAATCAGAACACTAATAGAAAGAAAATAGAGGGTGAGGATAGATAAGGTAGAAAATTAGAATAGAAGAAGAAGAAGAACACAACATCAGAGTAACACGAACTTCACAGCGGAACGAATAACATTTAATATATATAACATAACTTGAAATATACATCTGTACTTGAATATACATCATTATCAAAGTACAACACTTACAACACAGCGGAAATAAACTATAGCTATATGATTCTGAAGCCTCCTGCTCCAGCTCTTCCAGTATATCTGTAAATCTCGACTACTTGACTGCCCGTACAAATTTAGGCACCCAAGAGTTTACGGAAACAAACAAATAAACTCCGGGTCAGTCATGGGACTGGTGTGAGTAAAATAGTTTAAACAAGAAATCGATATCTCATAAGACCACGCCGTATAACGGAACGGGTTTTTCCCTTATGAGAATCCAAATATCTTTATATCAAAACCTTTTGATATTATAATAATGTCTATCAACCACAATATAATAATCATCTAGCAGAAACACTTTCATCTCACGTTCTACATATATAGTATACAATCAAAACCGCAAGCACGTATTGGGTAATGGATTTCCAACTATGACAAGGTATGGAACCACCTTTCGCTAGTGTACCTCTAGAAAGTAATACACTGGGTTCAACAAGAACATCTTGCAACCTGGCCACACATGACCGACCACTCATTTCGCTTGAGTGTATCGAATGTATATCACCAACGGTTGGGATCAGCAACCATTTCCCGAATGGGACAGCATCAACAATAGATTTTTAGAAGTAAATGAAACTCTAGATCAGGTGATTATACACCCAACTTCGGAGCGACCGACTTAGCCATGCTGCCTGCCCGATTTCTGTCATTTACCGGTTGATGAGGCTAGAAGCTACGCTTTATCATCACATCAAATTCACTTCGAATGTCACATCGTCAAATCCATCAAATCACCGATTGACGTCCTCAACAATACATTATGTGTTAGCTAAAAGAAGTTTCCTTCTCTGCTTCCACTCTTGGTACGGTTGGAGAAATCAATACACGTGATCGTCTGGAAATACTCTGTCAGACATCCGTCCATACAAGTCATCCAGGAACAGGATGAACCGAAGGTACTCTTCAGTATATCCATCTTAGGCACTGTTATCTAAGACTTATACAATAGCCCTTGCACTTTACTCCGTCTTCAATTATCTTTGGCATATATGATTCGCAATGCTTATGCCAATAAGAGTGGTTCTTTGGATAATAATCCAACTGGTCTCTCCATATTAACAACGTTAAAATGGTCAAAACTTCGATAGTCTGTGATTTAACTATCAAAGAAAAACAGGTGTACAAACAACGATATCATTTCCAGATGGAAATTATATCGATCAAATATCATTTAACATTTATCTCCTTAGTTCATTTTTCATCTCATGTTTCCTTATATTCAACATTTCTTATTTTCTAAATTTAGAAAATATATGTTATTTCCATTGGAAAACATTTCCATTTCTTGTTTTCTATATCAGAAAACATTGCTGGTTCTTATTTGGAAAACATTTCCAAAACTCCTTCATTGGGCTTAGACAGATGTTTAACAAACCATCGCGATGCCAACTCAAACCATTACGCTTATTTCCTAAATTCACTTAACCACTTTCACTCTCGAACCTTAACTATTCCTTAGTTAAAAATGGAGTCAATCAAGTTGGGGTAATACTACCTCTCAGACCTTAACTGAACAACGTTTCTAACCTTGAAATAGACAAAGTTCACCCTTTTAATTCTTTAACAACCTCCTTACGTAACTCTCCTTCGAATCATCTCTATTCGATAATTCTTTCCTTCGAATAAGGTATATTTGATAACTCTATTCAATTTACTCTATTTGATTAACCCTTATCAATTAACTCTAACTCTATTCACTTTAATTCTATTCGAATAAACTATATATTCGATTAACTCCTTTAATTCTATTCGAATAAACTATATTCGACTAACTCGACTAACTTGGTTTGACTAACCATACTCGATTAACTCAACTTGACTAACTTAACTTATTTAACTCAACTTGATTAACTCGACATCATTTCACTCAACTGATTAACTCTAAGTTATTAAATCTTACTGATTTAACTCTAACTGGTTAACTCTAATTGATTAACTCTAACTGACTAACTCTTATTCAAATAAAAAATATTCGATTAACTCTATTCAGCTAACTCGACTCGACTAACCCCTTTTCGAATAACATATTTGATTTACTAACTTTCAAATACCTTATTCGATTGACTCCCTTCGAATACCATATTCGATTTAACTCTATTCGAATAACTAAATTCGATTAACTTCTTTTCGAATAAACTATAGATTTATAAAGATTTACTTTTAGTAACGGTTCTTCACTTTACAAATGATTTCCTTTTTACAACATCCTATTCGGTTATAAACAAATTTCCTTTTTATAACTCTATTTATTTCCTAAATATTTCCTTTTTAATTCTATTTGTAAATGGTTTTACAAATATCTCCTTTTCGAATAAACTATTCATTTATAAAGGTTTTACTAATATTCCTCTTTCTAATGTATTTGCAAATGGTTTGCAAATAATTTCTTTAGGGTTTTGTTTCTAAGTATTTTCTATTTATAAATAATCCATTTATAAATAAATTTCTATTTATAAATATTCTCTTTTCAGTATTCACTTTGACAAATTCCCCTTTCCCACATCCAGTATTTCTTATGGTATTTAACATACCATATAACAACGATGAATATCGTTCAAACACACATAATCAACAACAGATTATATATCACATCATATATCACAATATATGAATCACAGTAAAATAAATGTTGAGGAATCCAGTTGGATTCCTCCAACCTGTTTCTCTACATCACAGATGTTAAACAATATAGATACCATCACTTTCAGTTCCATATGATATATTCTGTTAAACAGAATCAATATAGAAATTCAACTAACTGACTAGCAGTTCAATCAAACAGTCAACACACAGTCAATCAGCCAATATTTAACAGTTCTAAAAATACAACATGAAGTTATAAACTGTTTAGAGTTAGTGAGATTTACTCACATTGGACGATCATCGTTAATAACGATAACCATCGCTTGATTCTGACGGACAATTTATTTTGCTATAAATTGTAACGAGCACCAATCCACTCCCAGTCAGTTCCATTGGGTAGTGTCCGCCCATACGATCCTGATGGATCTTGTTTCGCTGAATTTTGATATCGTATGACCGAGTTATGATAAACTAAAGTTAATACATTCCTTTATTTTAATTTAAATCGAATTTAAATTAGAAGATGGGCTTAACTTAGTTTCTCTTCTCCGGCCCAACACCCAAAAAGCCCACCCGCACCTTTTATCTTCTCCGATCCCAATCCTTGCTTCTGTTCATCGAAATACCCATTCAGGACCAAAACCGATCTCATTTTCCTCCACCTTTCTCCTTCATCTCTTCACAAATCACTAAACCGATAGCACCATCAACATCCTCATCAAAATCTCTTCGCAATCATACCCAAGAATTTCATCTCGAGTCCCCCCCCTTGGAGTTGCGTCGCACGACATTTTCCAGGTTCCAGCGCTTCCAAAGACGAAGAGACCATCGAATCCTCTCAAAAACTCACCACCGAACCTTCTCCCCGCCGCCAATACCCTGATACCCTTCAAACGTTGATCGATGCTTTCTTTCCAGTGAAAATACGAATCCTAGGTTACGACAGCTCCAAAAAGGTAGCGTCGATCTCTGTGAAATGCACATCAGCATGAAGAGGCTGTGAAGAGGATTGCAACTATATTCATATGATGATTTATAGAATTTTGCTTTCTTTGATTTTGATTTTAGAGGATTTGAACTTTCACATTTTGCTGAACCAAACGAGAATAACAGTGGCTGCCTCAAAGAATGATTATATACAGGATGGAATTTTTCTTGTGGTTGAATATAAAAGGATGTGGCACCTTAATGTTCACACATTCCATTTAGATATTTTATTTTTATTTATTTTTTCTTTCTAAAAATTCGTGCGGTCACACACGATACCCAAAAATCACGAAACTGGATATGTAGCTACAGCTCGACATTACGGTCCCAACGAAACTGGTTTCGTCGAATTTGACTTCGTATGCTCACACAGCGTATTTTTTTACCATCAAAATACTGACTGTTTCTCGCTCTAAAAATCCGTACGACCACACAGTGACTCCAAAAATCACAAAACTGGAAATCTAACAACTATTTGACATTGCGGATCCAACAGAATTAGTTTCATCGAATTCCGACTTCATTTGCAAAAGTGGCTATTTTTAAAGCTCTGGATGACCCATTTAAATATTTAAATATAATTAAAATAAATATTATCGTCTATATTCACAGTGGAATACCATACAGCTCTAGAGTATTCCTATATGAAATTTCTAACTCGATATTCACTTCTGGGTCAACCCGATATTCTATTTATATTGAAATTCCTTTTTAAAATATAAATAATTCCGTTATAAATTATAAAGGAATTCCACAGCGACTTTTCTGAAATTTGATTTGGACGTGAATCAACATCTACACGACGAAATCCCAATTTTTCTCTTCCACTAGAAAGATATACTCCACTAGCTCCACACGTTTCTTATTTCATAGAAATCCGACTTAAAACGAATCATGTACATTCAGTTGAAGTTTAAATCGCCAAATAACGAACTGCAACGCCATTTCAAGCTCGGTTATAATTATATTATAATTATACGTTCAAACTGTCGTTCAAATAATATATTCGTTATTTAAATTCAAATCCCAAAATGAATTATATATCACTGATGATCCAGTTCACACCATATCGCCATTTCAACCAAAGTCTGATTATTTTAGAATTAAATATATTATTTAATTTATTATTTTAATTAAATATTCCAAGTTATTTAATTAACCGACCATTAAATCCTCTATATCGCTATTTATATAATTAAATAAATTAATTATAATACCTCTGCCAATGCGGGTCATTACAATATTCCCCACTTAAAATAATTTCGTCCTCGAAATTGCTAAGGTAGAGAACGACCCTATCGACTGGTTAGAACATATTTATTCATTTCTTAACTTCAGTTTCAACTGAACCAATTTAATTTCAATTAAATATTAATTAATTTTTATCAATGAAAATTTTCAAAAAATCCAGAAAATTTTCTAATGCCCTAACTTTTCGAAAAATTTCGCCAGCACCTCCTTTGTACTGGTCAATCGGTCAAACTCCAACTCGCCTCTCTGGGCCATCTCCAACCCAAAAGAAAATCAAACAACCAAGCGGCTTGCCAATTCGGCTCATAAATCTTATATCCAACAGAAATATAAACTTGTACCTTTTGTCGGCATATCATTATATTCTTTCCACATGTTATCAATTCAACGGATACAAGGGTCATCCCAATCAAATCCCAGTCTGCTTTTATCCACGACACAACCATTCGCTTATATCCGAGACAAATATCATTTTAACTCGAGTTTCTTCTCGATTCCCAATTCTTAACTTGATTATCACATTACACTTCAAATTTGAATTTCACAATCCAATTTGTCTTGATATTATTCTAATTCAATCTCAGTTACCACTTTACTGGCTTTATTTTAATTCAAATTTGCTTTCACAAATTTCTGTTAAATTTGTTTTTAATTCAAACAGTCTTGCCCTGGGAGTTTTAAAACAGTTTACTCTCTTCAAAAAAAACAAATTTTCCTTTTGAACATGTCACTGAGCCCTTAATTAATATTCCATTAGTTAAATCACTTCTCTATTTCTTTATCAATTTTTGTTAACCAAATATTTTCAATAACCATATTGGCCTTTTATGTTATTTGGAAAACATTTCCGAATATCGCCTTCCTTTATTTTCTAAACTTTAGAAAATATATGCTATTTATAATTGGAAAAATATTCCAATTACTTGTCTCTTTTCTGATCTCGCTTATTTCTATACTTAGGAAATATTCTTTATTATATTTCCAAGCTTACACTTATTTGGTTAAAACGGATGTTGTGTAGAACATCATTACGACAACCCAAATACTAACTCTTATTCAACATTGATCTTCGAGCCTGAAATCTTACTATTTATTTGTTAATAATGAAATCAATCAAGTTGGGGTATAACTACCTCTCAGACCTTGACTGAATAACATTTATAACGTCAAAACAGATATGACTACTTACTCAAATAATCAATACCATACAACTACTTATTCACTTTTAAACACGTATACGCTTCCTCTTTCTATTCTTACTAGATTTTATTCTTATACTTCCTTTTTGTTTATACTATTCTATTTCTAAGTTCGTTTCCTTATCGACTTCTATATATATATCGATACGTTGATTTCTAACTATCAAATTATCTTAAAAATATTCTAACTCCTTAAATTCCCGGAAAAATTCGCCATAACCTCCTTTGTACCAGGAGCATCGGGATATTTCAAATAGCCTCCCATGGCCCTCACCAATCCAAAAGAAAAAGAAAAAGCTAAGCGGCTTGCCGATACGGCACATAAAATCTCATATATGAATTAACTACATATCTTTTTGTTGAGCAATCTATTTATATACCTTCTAACACTTTATCCACACTTGTCTCCTGTATATCTAACCCTGTCCAATTAAATTCAATTATACCTGATCATTTAACTCAATTCATTAATTAATTTGTTAATTAACTCTTTAGTCTATTTCACTTTTATATTTGAACATGACATGTTCAAATATATTTTAACTTGCTTATTAATTAATTTGAATTCAAATTTCAAACTTAATTTCTATATTCGATTTCGAATATACATTTACAAATCCAATTCACCGTTCAGAGTTCAACTTCAAATTCGAAACTCGATTAACTAATCCCTCTTCGACTTAGTTAATTCTATTCAATTTCTATTCAAATTTTATATCACTTCTATTATTCAAATCTATATATCAAATTATATATTTGAATTCCATTTGAATTCTATATTCAAACTCCCTTTGAATTTCTATATTCAATTCTATTTCAATTCCATTGAATTTCATATATTCAAACTCCTTTTGAATTTCTATATTCAATTCTATTTGAATTCTCTTTATTCAAATATATTTGAATTCTCTTTATTCAAATTATATATTTAAATCTATTAGAATTCTCTTTATTCAAATTCTATATATTCAATTCTATATTATAAATCCCAATTTGAAATTCAACACACTTGTCTTTCCCAAAACAAATTCAAAACAATATCTCTGGTAGTAGTTCGTCACTTACAACTCGAAAATGAATACTGATGGTGTAGTTGTCATCATCAGAATCTATTTTCCAGCAATCGAAGTGAGTTCGATACTATAAAACCATTTCTAAACATTTCCACTTTGAAATTCATTTCAAAATATGATTCACACTGCTTGTAAAACAATTTAAAATCTCCCCGGATCTTAAATTTTCCTCATTTTTAATCCAATTCCATTTACAAACACTTATCCAATTTTCCAGAATTTTAATTCAATTTCTGGTTTAAATTTCAGATTTAACTCATCTGACTTCACGTATTTCACTTATATGAATTCTGATTGGTTGTTTACAAAACCATTTAATTTATAATCTTACTCGATTATAATAACAATCAATATATCCACTATATTATAATTTTGATATATATATATATATATCTTCTCTATATCAAGATATACCTTGGGTAAACTTATTTTAATTTACCCTCCTTTTTTTTCAAAACATATCGTGTCGACCCATCGTATTCGAGTGTTTAGTAACTCCTACCGATATAGTGGATCAAACTGATTGACCAGAACCCATGAACAACTCAACCAATAAATCTCCACAATATAAAACAATTTTTATATCAATAACAAATACGTTCACTCGTATATATATACACTCAAACTCAATCTAAGGCATTACTAACCCTATCTCTACTGAGTTACGCCACAGAGCCAAGGTAATTCACTTAATCTGGCTCTGATACCAACTGTAATGACCCGAAAATCCGGTCCAATTTGAGCTGACCAAAAACACAAGTCCAACCCCAATTACACTGGAAAATCAGAACACTAATAGAAAGAAAACAGAGGGTGAGGATAGATAAGGTAGAAAATTAGAATAGAAGAAGAAGAAGAAGAAGAACACAACATACGAGTAACACGAACCTCACAGCAGAACGAATAACATATAATATATATAACATAACTTGAAATATACATCTGTACTTGAATATACATCATTATCAAAGTACAACACTTACAACACAGCGGAAATAAACTATAGCTATATGATCCTGAAGCCTCCTGCTCCAACTCTTCCAATATTTCTGTTAATCCCGACTACTTGACTGCCCGTACAAATTTAGGCACCCAAGAGTTTAGGGAAACAAACAAATAAACCCCGGGTCAGTCATGGGATTGGTGTGAGTAAAACAGTTTAAACAAGAAATCGATATCTCATAAGACCACGACGTATAACGGAACGGGTTTTTCCCTTATGAGAATCCAAATATCTTTATATCAAAACCTTTTGATATTATAATAATGTCTATCAACCACAATATAATAATCAACTAGCAGAAACGTTTTCATCTCACATTCTACATATATAGTATACAATCAAAACCGCAAGCACGTATTGGGTAATGGATTTCCAACTATGACAAGGTATAGAACCACCTTTCGCTAGTGTACCTCTAGAAAGGAATACACTGGGTTCAACAAGAACATTTTGCAACCCGGCCACACATGACCGACCACTCATTTCGCTTGAGTGTATCGAATGTATATCACCAACGGTTGGGATCAGCAACCGTTTCCCGAATGGGACAACATCAACAATAGATTTTTAGAAGTAAATGAAACTCTAGATCAGGTGATTATACACCCTACTTCGGAGCGACCGATTTAGCCATGTTGCCTACCCGATTTCTGTCATTTACCGGTTGATGAGGCTAGAAGCTACGCTTTATCATCACACCAAATTCACTTTGAATGTCACATCGTCAAATCCATCAAATCACCGATTGACGTCCTCAACAATACATTATGTGTTAGCAAAAAAAAGTTTCCTTATCCGCTTCCACTCTTGGTACGGTTGGAGAAATCAATACACGTGATCGTTTGGAAATACTCTGTCAGACATCCGTCCATACAAGTCATCCAGGAATAGGATGAACCGAAGGTACTATTCAGTATATCCATCTTAGGCACTGTTATCTAAGACTTATACAATAGCCCTTGCACCTTACTCCGTCTTCAATTATCTTTGGCATATATGATTCGCAACGCTTATGACAATACAGAGTGGTTCTTTGGATAATAATCCAAACGGTCTCTACGTATTAACAACGTTAAAATGGTCAAAACTTTGATAGTCTATGATTTAACTATCGAAGAAAAATAGGTGTGCAAACAACAATACCATTTCCAGATGGAAACTATATCGATCAAACATCATTTAACATTTATCTCCTTAGTTCATTTTTCATCTCCTGTTTCCCTATATTCAACATTTCTTATTTTCTAAATTTAGAAAATATATGTTATTACTATTGGAAAACATTTCCATTTCTTGTTTTCTATATCAGAAAACATTTCTGGTTCTTATTTGGAAAACATTTCCAAAACTCCTTCATTGGGCTTAAACAGATGTTTAACAAACCATCACGATGCCAACTCAAACCATTACGCTTATTTACTAAATTCACTTAACCACTTTCACTCTCGAACCTTAACCATTCCTTAGTTAAAAATGGAGTCAATCAAGTTGGGGTAATACTACCGCTCAGACCTTAACTGAACAACGTTTCTAACCTTGAAATAGACAAAGTTCACCCTTTTAATTCTTTAACAACCTCCTTACGTAACTCTCCTTCGAATCATCTCTATTCGATAATTCTTTCCTTCGAATAAGGTATATTTGATAACTCTATTCAATTTACTCTATTCGATTAACCCTTATCAATTAACTCTAACTCTATTCACTTTAATTCTATTCGAATAAACTATATATTCGGTTAACTCCTTTAATTCTATTCGAATAAACTATATTCGACTAACTCGACTAACTTGGTTTGACTAACCATACTCGATTAACTCAACTTGACTAACTTAACTTATTTAACTCAACTTGATTAACTCAACATCATTTCACTAACCTGATTAACTCTAAGTGATTAAATCTAACTGGTTTAACTCTAACTGGTTGACTCTAATTGATTAACTCTTACTGATTAACTCTTATTCGAATAACAAATATTCGATTAACTCTATTCAACTAACTCGACTCGACTAACCCCTTTTCGAATAACATATTCGATTTACTAACTTTCGAATACCTTATTCGATTGACTCCCTTCGAATACCATATTCGATTTAACTCTATTCGAATAACTAAATTTGATTAACTCCTTTTCGAATAAACTATTCATTTATAAAGATTTACTTTTAGTAACGGTTCTTCACTTTACAAATGATTTCCTTTTTATAACATCCTATTCGGTTATAAACAAATTTCCTTTTTATAACCCTGTTTATTTCCTAAATATTTCCTTTTTAATTCTATTTGTAAATGGTTTTACAAATATCTCCTTTTCGAATAAACTATTCATTTATAAAGGTTTTACAAATATTTCTCTTTCTAATGTATTTGCAAATGGTTTGCAAATAATTTCTTTAGGGTTTTGTTTCTAAGTATTTTCTATTTATAAATAATCCATTTATAAATAAATTTCTATTTATAAATATTCTCTTTTCAGTATTCACTTTGACAAATTCCCCTTTCCCACATCCAGTATTTCTTATGGTATAATACCATATAACAACGATGAATATCGTCCAAACACACATAATCAACAACAGATTATATATCACATCATATATCACAATATCTGAATCACAGTAAAATAAATGTTGAGGAATCCAGTTGGATTCGTCCAACCTGTTTCCCTGCATCACAGATGTTAAACAATATAGATAACATCACTTTCAGTTCCATATGATATATTCTGTTAAACAGAATCAATATAGAAATTCAACTAACTGACTAGCAGTTCAATCAAACAGTCAACACACAGTCAATCAGCCAATATTTAACAGTTTTAAAAATACAACATGAAGTTATAAACTGTTTAGAGTTAGTGAGATTTACTCACATTGGACGATCATCGTTAATAACGATAACCATCGCTTGATTCTGACGGACAATTTATTTTGCTATAAATTGTAACGAGCACCAATCCACTCCCAGTCAGTTCCATTGGGTAGTGTCCGCCCATACGATCCTGACGGATCTTGTTTCGCTAAATTTCAATATCGTATGACCGAGTTATGATAAACTAAAGTTAATACATTCCTTTATTTTAATTTAAATCGAATTTAAATTAGAATATGTGCTTAACTTAGTTTCTCTTCTCCAGCCCAACACCCAAAAAGCTCACCCGCACCTTTTATCTTCTCCGATCCCAATCCTTGCTTCTGTTCATCGAAATACCCATTCAGGACCAAAACCGATCTCCTTTTCATCCACCTTTCTCCTTCATCTCTTCACAAATCACTAAACCATAGCACCATCAACATCCTCATCAAAATCTCTTCGCAATCATACCCAAGAATTTCAACTCGAGTCCCCGTCCCCCTTGGAGTTGTGTCGCACGACAGTTTCTAGGTTCCAGCGCTTCCAAAGACGAAGAGACCATCAAATCCTCTCAAAAACTCACCATCGAACCTTCTCCCCGCCGCAATACCCTGCTACCCTTCAAACGTTGATCAATGCTTTCTTTCCAGTGAAAATACGAACCCTAGGTTACGGCTGCTCCAAAAAGGTAGCGTCGATCTCAGTGAAATGCACATCAGCATGAAGTGGTTGTGAAGAGGATTGCAACTATATTCATATGATGATTTATATAATTTTGCTTTCTTTGATTTTGATTTTAGAGGATTTGAACTTTCACATTTTGCTGAACCAAACGAGAATAACAGTGGCGGCCTCAAAGAATGATTATATATGGGATGGAATTTTTCTTGTGGTTGAATATGAAAGGATGTGGCACCTTAATGTTCACACATTCCATTTAGATATTTTATTTTTTTTATTTTTGCTTTCTAAAAATTCGTGCGATTACACACGATACCCAAAAATCACGAAACTGGACATATAGCTACATCTCGACATTACAGTCCCAACGAAACCGGTTTCGTCGAATTTCAACTTCATATGCTCACACAGCGTATTTTTTTACCATCAAAATACTGACTGTTTCTCACTATTTGACATTGCGGATCCAACAAAATTAGTTTCATCGAATTCTGACTTCGTTTGCAAAAGTGGCTATTTTTAAAGCTCTGGATGACCCATTTAAATAATTAAATATAATTAAATTAAATATTTAAAAATAAATATTATCGTCTATATTCACAGTGGAATACCATACAGCTCTAGAATATTCCTATATGAAATTTCTAACTCGATATTCACTTCTGGGTCAACCCGATATTCTATTTATATTGAAATTCCTTTTTAAAATATAAATAATTCCTTTATAAATTATAAAGGAATTCCACAGCGACTTTTCTGAAATTTGATTTGGACGTGAATCAATATCTACACGACGAAATCCCGATTTTTCTCTTACACTAGAAAGATATACTCCACTAGCTCCACACGTTTCTTATTTCTCAGAAATCCGGCTTAAAACGAATCCTGTACATTCAGTTGAAGTTCAAATCGCCAAATAACGAACTACAGCGCCATTTCAAGCTCGGTTATAATTATATTATAATTATACGTTCAAACTGTCGTTCAAATAATATATTCGTTATTTAAATTCAAATCCCAAACTGAATTATATACCACAGATGATCCAGTTCACACCATATCGCCATTTCAACCAAATTCTGATTATTTCAGAATTAAATATATTATTTAATTTATTATTTTAATTAAATATTCCAAGTTATTTAATTAACCGACCATAAAATCCTCTATATCACTATTTATATAATTAAATTAATTAATTATAATACCTCTGCCAATGCGGGTCATTACAATACACCAAATAATGTACAATAGAATGCATTGGATAAACATAATCATCAGAGTTACACAGTATACAGGATCATACTTAGAACAAATATAGTTCAGCTATACATAAATGTCCACAGCGGAAAACAGACATAATATGTACAATAGGAGCTGAACAACATAAAAAGAGATAAATGATAGAATCCATCTTCAGCTCCAGCTATCCAGAAAGAGCCTGCTAACCTGAACACAAGGCTGCCCGTGTAGAAAAAGGGGCACCCGAGTTTGCAAGTGAAACAAACTACGAGTCAGTCATGGGACGGGTATGAGAAATCTACTTAACACATTTTATAATATGGCCAATCACGGGACCACGCCACTTTCGTGGAACGGGTTTACTCCATTGGATTGCCAGTGCTTTAAAACAAGTAATTCTTTTAAACATCGCAGTGCTTTTTATAAAAATGAAGCCATTATAAGACTCAGTTCCCACCACACAATGCAACGCAAACCGGAGGATAGAGTTTTACCTTATAATGGCCAAAATATGCTTGATACGAATAAAACAAAAGCATTTGATATTATTACTGGTGTTTATAGATTTCAAAAACAATTTCAATCATAAGTATCAATCATAGACGGCATGGGTACTATATATCATGTCGCCATATATATATATATATATATATATATATATATATATATATATATATATATATATACAATCAAAACCGCACGGTGTCGTATTTGGAAATTGGATTTCCGTCATGAACCAAGGCAAAATATAGTCCTTACCGACTTCGAGACAATCTAGCCTATGACTCAGGCGAGCGCGCAGGCAAGTCTTTGTAGCGATAGGGCTGGTCCACCGATGTGGATTATAATGCCTGAACACTACGTTTCCTCGCCCTTTGGGGGCGTAAATGAGCCAACGAATGACTCCATCGGTTTCACATAGTCACCGATAAATTCGAGGCGCCTCGCAACAGCAACAACCACACAGGTGAAAATAATATATACGACAGCCAGTTTAAGCACTGACACCACCTCTAGCTAGAAGGAAATGCATGCCCTCCCTGAGGTCCTCTCCTGTTTCTGGTTCATACCGGGGTGTGAGGCTCGCGAATTCACATTATACACAAAGCTACGCCACACAGGCGGTGCTTTGATCATCAACCACAAGACTTTGCTTTTCAACAAAAGCCTTGATCACTGCATCTTAGCATGCCACACAGACAATTCACACCATGCAACTGATGGCTATCAATCACACAGAATGAATTCCAATGTCAGACACACAGTCCATTTGCAAGTCCGTTCTGGGTCTGAACGAAACCGAAGGCACTATATACCTCGCATACCCATCGATCTCCACGTACGTCTGGACGATCACCACTCATTATCCATATATTGGGATGCCTCCCAATCAGGACATCAGTTGCCATCCAACCGAGGTGAAGATCTCCGGTCTTCAATCACCGTCTTCATCTTCGACTTCTTATCGTCGATTCAGTTATTCAGAATGGGATAAACCCAGTCTTTCTGAGCAACTCGCGTATACAGTAAAAAATGTGCTACACAAACACAACATATGCCTCATTCGAATTCATCAGCCACTAACCGCAAATCAGTAAGAAAACGATTTCCCAAATATTAACCCCGAAGGCCGAAACCAACATCAGATCAAAATCCAGGAAACCATTCGACTTAGCTAACCTTCAGTTAGTTTCTAAATTTCACATTACATATCCTCTATAATATTTTATAATGATTTATCGCTATTTTTATTTATTTATTTATAGCCAATTCATTCAAATGACACTTCGGGCCATAACGCGGCCGTGGCGCTGTTTTTCTTTAGATTTGATTTACACATATCTGAAGATCTAACCGTTGGATCTTCACAAATTTTATATCATTAGAAAGATCTTTTCAAAATGAATCCAACAGTTCCAGTTTTGGGAAAATCCGACGGTCGGATCTCCCGGCACACTCGTTTGAAGTTTCGATTTCAAAATATGACTGCAGCGTCATTATTCGATTTAATTTAATTATATATATATATAATCGATTCTAGCATTGTTTTTCTTCAGATTTGAATTAAACATTCTAGACAATCCAACCGTTGGATTTTCACAAAGTGGGTATCTTTGGAAAGAGATTTCCAGGACGAACCCAACGGTTATGGTTTCAGGAAAATCCAATGGTCGGATCTCCCGCACTAATCGTTTGTAATCATGGTTTCAAAGCACGAACTGCAGCTTCGTTATTCGATTTATATCAATTATATATATATATATAAAATCTATTCTTCGATTTTAAAACTATTTTCTTTTTATACATTTGATAAAAATGATATTTTTATCCAACAAATTTTTATTTCAACACTTCACTATTTTTAACGATTCATGTATATAGTAAAAAAGTGATTTTTATTGCAAAACAATTTATTTCATAACACGACTATTTTATATAGTTCATATAGATGATAAAAATATGATTTTTATTATAAAACAATTTATTTCAAAACACGACTATTTTATATAGTTCACATAGATGATAAAAATAGGAATTTTATTATAAAACAATTTATTTCAAAACACGACTATTTTATATAGTTCACATAGATGATAAAAATAGGATTTTTATTATAAAACAATTTATTTCAAAACACAACTATTTTATATAGTTCATATAGATGATAAAAATAGGATTTTTATTATAAAACAATTTATTTAAAACATGAATACCATTCAACACATGAATTTCTATTCAACGAATGAATTTCTATTCAACACATGAATGTTTTCTATAGTTCGTATATATTAAATAAAAATGTGATTTTTATTGTTAAAACAATTTATTTAAAACACGAATACCATTCAACACATTAATTTCTATTCAACGAATGAATTTCTATTCAACACATGAATGTTTTCTATAGTTCGTATATATAAATTAAAAAATGTGCCTTTTATTGTTAAAACAATTTATTTAGAACATGAATGTCATTCAACAAATGAATTTCTATTCAACGAATGAATTTCTATTCAACACATGAATATAATTTCAGCACATGGAAATAATTCTAACACATGAATATTTCAAAAAAAATTGGCAGCATAACGGCAGGGTAGTTAAAACCGGGGCCGTCCCTAGTACGGCTCCTCGCTCTACCTTAAAGCCTCGCAGCTTTTGACAAAGGGGATATCATGCATCGCACGCAGGCGGCATGTATATTTTTTCATTTCCACAAACTAATCCTATGTGGTTTCGACCAAGTAATTCTCAACCACAAATGGGTATTTTTCAACCACAATCAATCAATTTCAACCACAAACAATTCTAATCAACCATTCGCTATCAACCAATTTTCACACCAATCACAACCAATAAATATCGTCCATGGTTTGTGGACGAGGGGCGTATATATATATAAGCATTTCACTTCTATTTCAACACATATATAATTTTTACAATGCATATATATATCTTATACATCGAACGTACAACTTATACAACGCTTATACATGTGGTGTACAATGCTTATATAACTCATACATCGACTATATAATTTATACATCGTCGTTTTCCATATCGTTTATAATTCAGAAATCTCACATTGGATTCCACTCCACCAAAAATAGCAGGGGGCTCAGAAAAATACGTGGTCACTTCTAGAATGTAGAAGACGTCCGCACTAGTCCACTGTCTCTTGTTTCACTGAATTTCGTCAACATAGCAAAAAGATATGATTTTTACAGTGAAATTAAAAACTGTAGCGCTTTAAAGTGCTATAGAACAGTTTAATTAAATCAGCTGTATACCTCTCTGAAATCTTCAAAACTAGGTTTTGGGTTTTCGCCAAATCCGTTGCACGATACGACGATCAGGCTACGCCACCACGACGGGCTAGGAAGGGCGCACAGGCGCCACCCACGATGGCCAGTTCAGTGGCCAGATGAACGGACGGCGGTGGTTTGAAGACGCCGAGTTTGGAGCGTCCGATCTCGAGCTACACGAAGCGATGGAGGGTGCTCCTTATATGGATCTGAAGCTCTCGGGATGATCTTCAAAAGGTTGAACTGGAGCAGGGTCTGATTCTTCCTGGTTTGGTTGGAAAGTGGATGGGAATGGAGGGAAGCAGTTCCACCGTCGAGACGACAGAGTTAGGGGTTTTTTTGAATTTTTTTATAAATTTATTTAATTAATGAATTAATTTGATTGGCCCTTGATTATTTAATTGCAAAAATACCTCCTTCCACACACGGACTCCAATCCAAACCCAACGACTATCGCCCCTAGCTAAATACCCCTATTCCGAACACAATGGGATATGTTTCGGAGGCTCATTCGACTGTTTCAGTCAATTTTCCTTCAAACTAAAATATAAAACATTCAACATTTATTTTGAACGTACATTTCAATTTGCCGGGGCCACATACTAATTCTAAAAATTCCAAAAAAATAAATCTAGCTATGTTTTGACGATACAGTCCCAACAAAACTAGTTTTATCAAATTCTGAGATCGTTTGCAAAATGGCCCTTTTCTGGTCGATCCAATTTAATAGAAATCGACCAAACACATTTTCATTTTCCAAGCTTACATACTAGCTTCAAAAATTATGAAATTTGAAACCTAGCAATAATTTGACATCCCGGATCCAACAAAAGTGGTTTCGTCGAATTCTAAGGTCGTTTGCAAAATGGCCATTTTCACGGGCTATATAAACTCTATAGCGACCTTTCTGGAAATTCGTTTGGCCATAACTTTTGTTTCCCGCTACGAAATTTCGATTTTTAGATTCGTTAGAAAGATATTCGCTAACAGATTTAAATATTTTTGGTTTCACTAAAATCCGTTTTGTTTTGCACCCGGTACAGTCAGTCAAAGTTTGAATTCAAATTTTGAAACTACCGCGCCATTTCAGGCCTTGTTTATAATTAAAATTAATTATATTCGTTTTCAAACGTCGATTCAAACTTACTTTTCGTCGTTATTATTTAAAATATTTATTTTAAATATTTAAAATCCACAAAAATAGCCAATTTAAAATTTTTAAATTGGTTCAGATTTTCCGGGTTGTTACAAAGTACATTTGAACGATCACCACTTACTACCTTGTCTTGGGTGTACGACCCAATCAAGACATCAGTAATCACCCAAACTATGAGAAGAACTCCGGTCTTCAACCACCGTCTTCATCTTTGACTCTTGATCGTCGTGGTAATTATTCAGAATGGGTTAAACCCGGTCTTTCCAAATGATTCGCATATTTTATAAACAAGTTCTATAAAAACACTTCAAACGCCTCATTCCAATTCAGAATATTTTTTAAATAAAATATTCATATTATTAGGGAAAGGTTCCCATTAATTTTATCAAAGATAAATCCTTTTAAATCTATTCTTTAATCTTCTTTTGAATATCATTTTCAAAAAATTTATTTAACTAGTCGGGATTAGCGAACCTTACCGAAGTAATCATTTACTGTTAATCCCAATCCCAACCTATTCATCCCATGGAGAAAAACTGGCAGTACTCCATATCTAACACCCATAGTGTTATCGATAAATATAATTACCATTTCACGTTCAAATCTAATTACAGATTTAACTATCGCCTGGAGTAAAACTGGTGGTACTCCATTCGCGATCATTTCAAGAATTTGATAAATCTAATTATCTCGTTTCCATTTCAATCTAATTTATTAAAACCCCAATTTGGTCAAAAATCGTTACTTTATGAATATTCAATTTAAGAAATTAATCTTATCTTTAACTGGGTTAAAGAACCAATGTAATTTAAAACACAGTTCACGATAAATCCAAAATCATCTTCCATTAAATATGGAATCTTCACAGGAATCAGATCAATATATAATCGATATAAATTTCCGTATCAGACTAATAATATAAATGGAATAACGGCAAATCCTTTTACATTCCATATATAGTAATGGTCTTCATTCACAGAAGCTTATCTAGATTATTTCCAAATCGAACTCCATTCAATTCCAATTTCTTTCATTAAATCGGAAAACTTTACTTTGGAAAATTTTCCATTTAAATCTTAATAAAAGATTTATAAAATCCAAATTATATTCTATTTAATTCCAATTTAATATTAATTGGAAAACTTCATTAGATCTTATTAAAAAGATTTATTCTTTTCTAATCGGGGTTTAAGAACAATGTTATTAAAGACACCGTTCACGACAACCCAAATCCAATTTATCCTCTTTAATTCCAAATAAATATTAATTAATTGGATTTTTATTCTAATTAATGACTAGTTCATTTCGATAAAAATATATTTTTATCATTTCAAATGTGGAATTTTTCATCCAAAAACTTTCCAAATCACTTATTATGATTTTACATAATTTTCCCATATTTTTAATAATTTTATTAAGGCCTTTACAGTCGGTTTCCAATAACGGCCACCGAACTGCATCCATAGCGACCTTTTCTAAATTTGATTTGAACATAATTCCAAATCCAACCATTAGATTTCAAATCTCTTATATTCATTGGAAAGATCTTTTCGATACGAACCCAACGGTTCCAATTTTAGGAGAATCTGACGGTCGGAACTCCCGTTACATCAATTTGAAGTTAATGGTCGAAATTCATGAACAGTCGCTGCGGTGCGCATTCTATTCAGGCAATTAAATATATATAATATATATTTATTATGTATATTTCGTTGGTTCCCATTTAAAACGTATTTTATGAATCATTTATAATTTCGTTTAAAACGATTCCTACTTCATTTTCAATTTTAAATCAAAATTGAATATTCTATATCTTTATCATATTAAAATGATAATATTTTAAAAATATTTAATTTTTTGAAATCTCCTCTTTTCAATGTTCATTATAAAATGAATCAAATCGATCGATAAACCCGTTCGGGTTAAAATGGCTTTTGCTACTTAACACGGCTTCATATTCCAATATTTTTGTGTCCATCCAAAATCGGACATTGAAATCATGATTTTATTCTTTACTGAATATTATTCTAAAATATTTGTTACTTAAATTATTCTTTGTTTTAAAAGACTCTTTATTATAAAGTATTATTTGTTATAAAATATTATTTACATTAAAATGTTATGTTACATTAAAAATATTCTTTTACATTACTTACATTATAATTGTTCTTTTACATAAAAAAGTCCTTTTATATTATATACATAATAAATGTTCGATTACATTAAAATGACTCTTTTACATTGAAATGATTCTTATATTTTGTTGACAATTCTATTTCAACAAAATGATTAAAAAGATTATTTTATTTTGTTGACAGTTTTATTTAAACAAAATTAATAAAAGTGTTAACTTCATTTTGTTAACAATTCTATTTAAAAAAAATGAATAAAAGTGACAACTTCATTTTATTTACAATAATCTAATTCAACAAAATTGAGATTTTTGTTTTCACACAAATCTATTAAACAAAAATTTATATTTGTTTTGACTATTTCATTTCAACAAAAACGATATTTTGGTTTCAACTACTTCTCTTTCAACAAAGATGTTAATTTTAATTCTAAAATGTCCTTTTAATTCTAAAATGTTATTTTATTCTAAATGTTATTTTTTTCATTATAATGTTATTTTATTCTAAAATGTATTTTTTTCATTATAATGTTATTTTATTCTAAAATGTATTTTTTTCATTATAATGTTATTTTCTAAATCGGAATGCGACTTATTCAATTACAATATAATTTCAATTATATGGATTTCATACATCGCATGTATGTACCAATAATGATAAGTAATCATAAAACAGTCCAATCACATCCAGAGTGAAATTTCCAACTGTGTGAGCATTAAAATAAATAAATAACGCTCATCATAGACTGTCAATCCATCGATTTATATACAAATAAATATTGGGACTAGTGTATGTCAAATATCATCCCAGTACCCGTGTGGGGTTTTCAAACAATAACATTTTATTTAAACAAATTATTGGTTAATAAATTTAACCAATTTTCACTGTTCAAATTATAAATGAATATTTATAATTTAAATTTAACTATCCTATTAATATTAACATTATTTTTAATATGTTAAGTATTTCACATCACAACCAACATGCAATACAGTCAATTTAAATCGTCCACGGTTTGTGGACGAGGAAGGTGATCTAACAGTACAATTCATAATGATTAACTGATAAAAAATTACACTAGCAATTCTATATATTTATCAGTTATGAAAATAAATAAATAATTGTGCTGAAATTTTAGTGAGGAGTTCTCACCTTTGGTTTCCACTCCGTCAGTGTGTATTTCTGAATTTCTGGTATGGTTTGGATTCCGCTTTGTTTTCAGATAGTTCCGTTGCACTCTGTTTCATGCGATATGTATATTATAAATTATATTTTTAATCCATGTTATATAAAAACCATATTTTTATTTTAAGCTATTTCTGTATAAAAATTTCATTTTTATAACGATGTTATTATATTGGAAAAATTTACACAAAAACAATGTATATTTTATTTACAAAACAATGTATATTTTATATACAAATTACAATGCTAATTTTAAATACAAATTACAATGCTAATTTTATGTACAATTATAATTTTAAACCAATGTATATTTATAATTTTTAAGACAAAGTTATTGCATTTAAAATTCACATTCTTAAAACAATGCTTTATATATAAAATATTATATTTTAAAACATTTCTATTTTAAAAACAATGTTTATGATTAAAAAACCACCTTTTGATTATCATGGTATTTTTAAAACAATGATTATGATTAAAAACAATGTTCTTTTTAATTTTGAAACAATGTTCTTCTCTTTTTAGTTTTACAAAACAATGTTATTTATTTATATTTGAAAAACAATGCGATTTCTATTTTTACAAACAATGATTTTTATTTAAGGTTATTTTATATTTAAAAAACAATGATTTTGAAAACAATGCTTATTTTATTATTCAAAACAATGTTTATTTTGTTATTCAAAAAATTGATGTTTATATTGTTAAAACAAAGCTTTTTTGATTAATAAAGCAGTGTATATTTATAAATGTTTTTCATATTTAAAGTTTAACGCTATTTTCATTTCTAATTTACAACTTAATTAAGTTTAAAATTAAATTGATAACCTCATAAACCATTACTATTCACTAACAAGGTCATTAGGGTTTTTAAACCTTTCCCTTTCTGTCGAAATCATCTAGAACACGTCGATTCGAAACTCGCTGTCTTCAACCACTCAGCATCGCATCCACAGTACGTCGGAGTTCGATCAACCCCCATACCATGACGCGCCGCCACATCGCCTTCCA
This sequence comes from Allium sativum, assembly GCA_030737875.1. Classification (NCBI taxonomy): domain Eukaryota; kingdom Viridiplantae; phylum Streptophyta; class Magnoliopsida; order Asparagales; family Amaryllidaceae; genus Allium; species Allium sativum. The sequence continues at coordinate 846,144,675 of CM060926.1, forward strand.
TCGACCCCCACCTGATCCAGCTCGGTTGCGCTAGTGGAGAGATAAATGCCCACGAAAGCCGCGTCTTTGGAGCGCGATTTCTTCCTCCTCGATCATCAGAAACTTATCACCTTCATTGGCGAGGTAGATCTCGCCGAGCTCCTTCATTTTTGCTTTAGGAGATTAGGAAAATACTGTGTGGATTGAGAGGTTTTAGAATTCAAAATCGGGTGTGTTTTGGCCATTGATAAACTTAAATGGCGGCTGCATGTTTTTTCCAGAAGAGGGTTAGGGTATCGTATATTGACCGTATTTATATAGTATAATATATATTATTTAATTTTTTTAATTATTTAATTCAAAAATGGCTTGTTAAACCATTCGAACTCCAAATGAGGCCCAATGACTATCGCCCCTAGCTAATAACCCCCATCCTGGACAAAATGGGATATGTTCTGTAAGCCAACTCAGTTGTTACGATCAGTTTTTATCAAAATTAAAATATAACTCAATTTAAATTGAATTTGAACGTACATTTTAATTTACCGGTGCTAAATACGGAGTCCAAAATTTCCAGAAAAAATTATTTCTAGTTATGTTTTGACGATATGGTCCTAACAAAACTAATTTCGCTGAATTAGGAGACCGTTTGAAAAATGGTCATTTTCTAGTCGATCCAAATTGACTAAAACAGTCAAAACACGTTTTCTTTTGCCACGCTCACATATTAATTCCAAAAATTATGAAAATTGGAATCTAGTAATAGTTTGACATTCCGGATCCAACAAAAGTGGTTTCGTCGAAAACGGAGGTTGTTTGCAAAATGGCTTTATTTAAGGGCCATATATTATATTAGAATATATATAAATTCTACAATGACTTTTCTGAATTTTAAATTGGACATAACTTTTAATTTATAAAGTGAAATATCAGTTACTTACATCCGTTAGAAAGATATTATTAAACAGATTCAAATATTTTTAGTTTTACTGAAATCCGATTTATTTTGAATCCTGTACACTTAGTTAAAGTTTAAAATTAAATTTTCAAACTGCCGTGCCATTTCAGGCTCATTTTATATTTAGAATAAATTTATTCGTTTTTAACTTCGATTAAAATAAATTTTTTGTCATTATTTAAAATAAAGTATTTTAAATACCTAAAATACATTAAAATTTCCAAAATAAAATTTTTAAATTGGCTCAGAATTTCCGGGTTGTTGCATGACAGTTAGATTATGTTATTGTTTAGCTACTGCTGTTAAACATATTTTTACCATCACAATTTATTATACATGTGTTAGAACCTTCGTAATTACACAATTGTATTACAAACAGACAATAACAACAATCAATGTTAATCAATTATGCCACAATTGTCACGTCAAACTGTGTTTAGAATAATCACATAAATCATAACCGATTTTTCCACAAGATTGAAGATAAAAAGAAATTATTCTGTTTCAATAATGTTCGAGTCCAAAAATATATTTTTTCCTTGAAACAATATTGTCGTCGTATGCACCAGTCGACGTAGTTGCAATTTTTTCTCAGGATAAAACGGACCAACTCCGTTGCGTAATGCTAGCAAACGGAGCTCTAAAAAATTGAAGTTGATTACAGAAACTAGATCAGAGGATTACTTTGAAGAAGAAGAAGTAATGTAAGATGAAAAAAGTGAATTTTGTCTTGTTTTGGGCAGTGTATATATAGGGAAGGAGGAGTGCCTATTCGCATGCATTAGTAACTGTCAGAATAGGAAAGGTTGCGACCCTTTAACCACCCGGTTATTAGTATGCGTACGTTGAGAGTTCAAATGGTTGTTCTCATTCAGCTAAAAGACATTCCTTTCGAATTCTGGACTGAACGGACACACATTTAAAATTCTAAGAAAAAATATTCTCATGTCAGTGCCCTAGCCCAATCAGCAACCGTCGGCCATATCTAATCAAGAGACCCCAAGTGTCCCAAGGCTAAGGCCCTTATCTTTGACATTTTAATGTATTATTATGTCATGGCCAAGCCCACATCCTCATTTCGTCTCTCTCCTTTCTATTTTACATAATCCTATTTGGCTTCTAATATATTAGGAGAGATTGTGCTAATATTTCTATGATGTGAGACTTTAAATATTTCTATCTCTTCTCCTTCCCACTTTCCTCTTTATTTGCTCATTCATTTCCAGTAAACCCCCACATGAATGAGCAGTCGATCTTAGTTTCACGAATCATTTATCGCATCGGTTAAAGTAGCACATGGGCCTTGACTTTGCAAGTGATTACCTATTTGAATCACAGGTGAATCAGTAGACATAGACTGTCCTTGAACTGTAAGCCTTTTGTGTAATTCCAAAGTAGATAACACACGATAAATCTTTCTTATAACCCTTCGTTCTCTGTATGTGTTCGTTTTTTCCTTGAACACCTGCCTGGTCTCATAAGTGCTTAGAGAATTTGGCCTCATAATTCTCTTTGAAGCGGCGCCTTCGCACTTACATAGGTGATACTATAAAGGGTAATCTCTAATTCCTCAAATACAGACATCATTAGAAGTACTAATACTTATACTTATTCAACATATAATGCACTGACTTATCATAGGAATGGTTTGTGTATAATAGTTCCATCAAGTTCCTCTTAAACTTCGTTGTCCCTTTGAACCTAGATCTTGGGATCTTCAGTCAACTAGGTAGGGTTTCCATTTTAGAAAAACCTTTAGTCTGTAGGCCTTAGCCCCATTCCCTTCGATAAGGTTTGAATTTCTCTCTTGGAAAGCCTTTTGTAAGTGGATCCGCTAAGTTATCTTTAGATCGAATGTAATCTATTGTGATAACCCCATTAGAGAGAAGTTGTCTTATCGTTTTATGTCTACGATGAATATGCCTAGATTTACCATTGTATAGTGTACTATTAGATCTTCCAATAGCTGATTGACTATCACAATGTATACATATTGGAGGCATAGGTTTGATCCAATTAGGAATGTCTTCCAAGAAGCTTCGAATCCATTCTGCTTCTTCTGTAGTCTTATCTAGTGCAATAAACTCTGATTCCATCGTAGATCTAGCGATACAAGTCTGTTTGGATGATTTCCATGAAATTGCTCCATTTCCTGATGAGAACACGTATCCACTTGTAGACTTTGTATCATTTGATCCAGTGATCCAATTTGCATCAATGCATCCTTCCACTTGAAGGATAGCTTGTACAGTATAGACCATAACTCTATGTGTACTTTAGATACCCTAGAACTCTGATTATCACTTTCTAATGATGCTTACCAGGATTGCTGGTAAATCTACTTAGTTTGCTTACAACATATGCGATATTAGGCCTAGTACATTTCTTAACATATATGATACTTCCTAGTATACGAGAGTATTCCAATTGGTAAATACCATGACTAGTGTTCTTTACCCAATTTTGGTTCATATCTACTGGTGATTTTGCAATAGTTACATTATATTGCTTGAATTTCTCAAGTATTTCGGTGATGTGATGCGATTGGGATAATGCATATCCCTGTTGTGTTCTCAGAATTTTTACACCCAATATCACATTAGCCAGTCCTAGGTATTTCATATCGAATCTAAAGGATAATATTTCCTTTGTAGATGTTATTATGGCCGCGTCATTGCCTAGGATCAATAGGTCATCAACATAAAGACAAACAATGACATATTCAATATTTGAATATTTTATGTACACACATTTATCTGATTCATTTATCGTGAATCCATTTGATAACATAGTATTATCAAAGTTCTCATGCAACTATTTTGGAGCTTGCTTAAGGCCATAAAGTGATTTTTACCAGTTTGCAAACTTTATGCTTATTTTCTGAGCTTGGAAATCCTTAAGGTTGTTTCATATAGATTTCCTCCTCTAGTACACCGTTTAAGAATGCAGTTTTAACATCCATTTGATGTATTTCCAAGTCATGTATGGATGCAATTGCAATGAGCATTCTAATTGGCGTTATCCTGGTTACAGGTGAATATATATCGAAATAGTCCAGGTCTTCCTTTTGTCTAAATCCTTGGACTACCAAACGAGCTTTGTACTTGTCTACCGAACCATCAGGTTTCAATTTCTTTTTAAATGTCCATTTATTACCTAAGGCCTTACATCCTTAAGGTAAATCAACCATTTCCCACGTATGACTGGACATAATGGATTCAATCTCATTGTTAATTGCCTCCTTCCAATAAGGGGCATCGCTGGAAGACATAGCTTGTTTGTATGTCAGTGGATCATCTTCTAACATAAATGTATAGAAGTCTGGTCCAAAGGTTTTTAAAATCCTTGACCTTTTACTTTTTCTTGGTTCCTCCACTTGCTGCTCAATACTACTTTGCTGAGTGTTATTTTGTTCAGCATCCTCAATAGAGTAAGGAACTTCATTTTCTCTTGGTCTCTTAGGTGCATAATTTTCAATACCATGTTTCAAGGGAAATACATGTTCGAAAAATCTAGCATTTCTCAACTCAATGATGGTATTTTCATGAATATCATCAATTTCAGATTTGTGTACAAAAATTGATATGGGACACTGTTTTGTGCATATCCAATGAATACACAATCAACTGTTTTTGGTCCAATTTTGACCTTGTTTGGTTTTGGTACCTCTACTTTGGCAACACACCCCACACTTTAGGTATTTGTAGGATGGTGGTCTGTTTTTCCAAAGTTCACGAGGAGATTTAGATAATTTCTTTCGGGGTATTTTATTTAAAATACGATTTTCCGAAAGAATAGTTTCTCCCCAAAAGTTATCTGGCAAGCAAGAGCTAATTAGTAATGCATTCATCATTTCTTTAAGAGTTCTATTTTTCCGTTCGGTCATACCATTGGATTGAGGTGAATACGGGGCTGTAGTTTGATGTATAATTCCATGCTCAGCACAAAATTCCTCAAATGGAGACTCGTATTCTCCTCCTCTATCACTTCTTAAAGATTTTATTTTCTTTTTGAGTTGATTCTCAACTTCTGCCTTATACTGTTCAAACATTTCAAATGCTCCGTCCTTACTTCTAAGGAGATATACATGACAGTATCTGGTACGATCATCAGTGAATGTAATAAAGTACCTTTTTTCACCTCTAGTTTGACACATTTTCAAATCGCATACATCAGTATGTAATAAGTCTAGAGGTTCTGTTTCTCATTCAGCATGATGAAACGAGGTTCTTGTCAATTTTGCTTCTGCACAAATTTGACATTTATAGTTGGACTCTATATTGCATTTTGATATAAATTCTAGATTAATGAATTTTCGCAATGTATCAAAGTTTACATGCCCTAATCTAGAATGCCATATGTCAGAAGATTCAAAAATGTAAGCAGAAGATTCAGTTTTATTCATATCAGTGTATGGTACAATATTGGTTACATTTGCTTTAAATAAACCATCACACACATATCCTCTTCCAACATACACTCCATTCTTGGAAAGAATGCATCGATCCTGAAATCAGGTTCTTGCGAATTTCTGGAATATGGAGAACAACATTTAAATTCAGTTCCTTTTCAAAGTCAGTTTCAATACAACTTTTCATTTGCCTTTGACCTTTGAAGCAGAAGAATTGTCCATAAAAAGTTGTTCAGCATCAGTTGCAGTTTTATAGGTCGTAAACATCCACTTGTTAGCACATATGTGTCGAGTGGCTCCACTGTCTACAAGCCGTTCCTTTGAGTTAACAACAAGGTTGCATTCTGATATTACTGCACATAAATCGAGATCAGAAATGCCTTTCGAAACATCAGTCGTATTTTCTTCTAACTTCTTTTTAGGTGCATGACATTCGCCTGCTTTGTGCACCTTCTTTTCACAGTTGTGGCAAGAATCCAGAAATTTCTTTGACTTCTTAGGAGCATTCTCTCTTTTTCTTTTGTTAGTCTTGTCTGACTCAACAACATTTGCTTTGGTAGCAAAATTCTGAGAAATCTTTTTCTTAGAATTTCTGTTATCTTCCTCAATGCATAGCCAAACAATGAGATCTTCCATTGCCATTTCCTTATGCTTGTGCTTAAGGTAATTTTTTAAGTCCTTCCAAGAAGGAGGCAATTTCTCAATAGTTGCAGCAACTTGAAAAGGCTCGCTAAGAGTCATCTTTTCATCTTCCAGTTGACGGATGATAAATTGTAGTTCTTGAGCTTGACTTATCACCGTCTTTGAGTCAACCATTTTGAAGTCTAGAAATTTTCTAGCAATGAATTTTTTCATTCTTGCATCTTCAGTTTTGTACTTCTTTTCCAGAGTCAACCATAGTTGTTCGGATGTTGCAAAAGTACAATAGACATTGTAGAGGCTATCATCCAGACCATTCAGAATATAGTTTTTGCACATGAAATCTGAGTTTGTCCAGATATTAAGTGCCTCTACTTTAGTAGCGTCAGCTTCGAGTTCATCTACCACAGGAGCCTCTTCGGTTAGAAACTTTGGCTAGGCTTAATGTTGTTAAATAAAACAACATTTTCTGTTGCCAACGCTTGAAATTGGTTCCATTGAACTTCTATGGCCTTTCTCCATGAAACAGAGCAATTGTTGGAAGCACAGGCGCTGGCTGACCAGTTGTCATTGTCCGAATCGGTGCAGAATCAGTGCCGCTGTTTTCGTCATCTGCAACAAATATTGTTTCAAGATTGTTAGAACTTTTGTAATTACACAATTGTATTACAAACAGATAGCAAAAACAATCAACGTTAATCAATTATGCCATAATTGTCATGTAAAACTATGTTTACAATAATCACAGAAAGCGTAACAGATTTGTGCACAAGAATGAAGATAAACAGAAAGTATTATGTTTCAGTAATGTCCAAATCCAGAAATTTTCTGTTTCCTTGAAACAATATTGTCGTCGTATGCACCAATCGAAGTAGTTGCAATTTGTTTCCCAGGATAAAACGGACCAACTCCGTTGCGTAGTGCCAACAAACGGAGCTCTGACAAACTGAAGTTGATTACAGAAACTAGATCAGAGATTACTTTGGAGAAGAAGAAGTAATGCAAGCAGAAAAAAGGTTGTAACCGTCAGAATAGGAAAGGTTGCAACCTTTTAACCATCCGTTTATTAATATGCGTATGTTGAGAATTCAAATGGTTGTACTCATTCAGCTAACAGACATTCCTTTTGAATTCTGGACTGAACGGACACACCTTTAAATTTTCTTTGACATTTTAATGTATTATTATGTCATGGCCAAGCCCACATCCTCATATCATCCCTTTCCTTTCTATTTTACATAAGCCTATTTGGCTACTAATATATTAGGAGAGATTGTGCTAATATTTCTATGATATGGACTTTAAATGTTGCTATCTCTTCTTCATCCCTATATCTTTTTCTTTCCACTTTCCTCTTTCTTTGCTCATTCATTTCCAACAACATGTAGGCAGGGGTTATAATATAAATGTGCATGTAAGTTTAGAATTAAAACTAAGTAATTATGTGGCCCTGATTTAACACTTCCGAAGCTATATATGTATACATACATACATACATACATACATATATATATATACATATATATATATATATATATATGGACCGACTATTTGGACACATAATTAAACACAAGGAGAAAGAGAGACACAAAGCTTCCATCATTGGATTTGTTTGTCTTTATGTGGAGAGTGGAAATCATGGGAGGATCCAGTAGTTGAGATTTATTGTGTGCAATTTATGCCCTCACTTTGTGTCTAAATAGAGTTTCCTCTCTCTCTCTCTCTCTCTATATATATATATATATATATATATATATATATATATATCAAAAAATTCGGGAAAATAGAACGAAACAACCTTTGTGGATGGACTACCTACTATAGCCAATGTAGTCAACCAAGAGCCCTTCCTCAGATTCAAATACTAGGCCATGAGCAAATGTGAGGGGAGGACGTATGTCCTGTTAGCATTGAACATAATTATATGTATATATACTATATATATATATATTGTAAGATGAATATTCGTTATGTATTACATAAGAAAGAATAATATATCATCAAATTGTGTTGTTTATGCTCCTATATATCTTTCAACCTTGGATGGATGAATACAAATCTAATGCCTAGAAAAAACTTTAAAAGATATTAAAACTACAATATTTGTGATTATCCGAAATAGAGTGAATAAAATTAACTTTCAAATATTTGATATTTATTGCTCTTTTATCAACATATATGTAGTTATTATAAGCCATGTACATACATATAGCCACTTATGAGTATGATAACTATTCAAAACGAAAAATAAATAATTGCAAAATTAGTGGATTCAAACCATAATAGCATAATAGTCCTATTTTTAAGTATATTTATTATCAAATAGACTAATATTTGGCTACAGTTATGTGCCAAAGAGACTTAAATACTATAATTCAGTTCAGGACAATTCGGTTATCAAGATAAGTGATTCAAATCCAAGTATAGTAGGTTAAAAGAAGCCTACAAAAAAACTTCAAATGTTTATATTTATTTATTAATATTTTTTACTTCATATGTTTTAGGAAAACACATGATCACTTTCCATATATTTGAAATTTATTAAACTTTTACCAACTTGTAGGTCGTTCATGATTGCCTTACATACACATGGTCATAGTAGGAGTACGCTAACAATTCATAGCGGTATAATTGCAGAATCAATGCTTTCATACCATATTAGTCCTATATTTAAGTAAAATTGCAATCAAATTTATTTTATAGGTCCATGTTCCCCATAGATATTGGCGCCAAAGACAAAGTTTCTAATTGATTTAATATATGACAATACATAGAAGACAACAAACAAACAGTGTTATTTCTTGGATGTAGACTTAGCTGTCAATTATAATGTAAATCAGAAGTTTCATAGACTACCGAGATATTTGCTTATTAGTATATATTAAAAAGAAACTGTAATGATTAAAATTTATCATTGATCCTTATATTAGCTGACAATTACAGAGATGAAACTGAGCTTTTGATCTATATATTCCAGACATGAATTACGAATTTGAAATAAATAATCCAAGTTCTTTGGAACGAGGCAAGTAATCTCTATTGCATTTTATATAGCTTACCTGATCCTTTTCTAACTATGTTACTTTTTTGACCATTAATTAATCAGACTACTACAACATGCAAAACTTCATGCTAACCATATTTTTTAGTTGTTGGATGTCACGAAGTATGATATGCAACTGTTATATATTAAATCATTTTGCAGTCAGACATTTATTGCACTTCTATTAACTTGCAGTAGCCATTATTGACCACATACATGCATCTGGCCACTACAGGAATGCGTTACCTACTCAAAAAAATATGAAGGTATAATTGCAAAATCAGTGCATTCATAACATACTAGCCCTATATTTAAGTACGTTTATTATCAGATTGATTGCGGACCTCATATTTCACTGCAATTATGATGCCAAAGAGTCTTACATGATATAATTTAGAATGATTGGGTTATTAAAGATACATGATTTATCTTTAAGAATATTTGGAAAAAGAATTCAGTTTAGAGATGAAATTTGAATCATTATGTAATAGAAGTAATTTGTTAAAAGAATCATATTTCAAAAATTAATTATTTAACAAAAAGTAACGGGATTGCAGTTATTTACTTGAGTAAAGATCCCATTAACAAAGATGATGGCAACAAGTAGCTATGGCCAGAACCTGTAGGTTGCAACTGGCACTCAAAAAACGTTTTTTCTTGCCAAATTGTGGTATTTGGAAAGGCAGTATTTATGGCTACATCTGCAAGCGAATTATACATACAGTGATTTAGAATTAGAATGAACTGAAAACACAATGGATGATAGAAAGGTTATTTGAAAAGAATAAATCTGTTTCTGCTGCACATAAATGTTTGCCAATGGCCACGTATTAGTGTTCCTTCAGTGATTCTATTCCTTTCAGTCCAAATCTATGAGTATAGAATATAACACATGAAAAATCCGAAGCTTGGTTTTTTGGCAAATATTTTGCCTGAAATCAAGATATTCATAATCAAACACAGAAGTAGAATAAGATGAAATTTTGCTCAAAATACAACTGATAAATGAAATTAATTAAAATAGCTTGTCATCGAAAACTGTTGGAAAATGCAACTCCATCGAGAACAATCCACTGCTATTTTATTTCCTTTTCAGTAGTAGATTAAAAATACATTGCATGAACAGTTCCAACTTCTAACAATAAATTGAAATTTAAATTAAATGTAACTTTTTCTATGCATCATTTATCTACAATCCAGGAGCAAATTGATATTCTATTCGCCAGTTTACCGCAAACAAAATATGTTTAGAGAAGTGCCAATAAGTGGTACGTACGAATATTCCCTTTAAGAATCTTCATTAACCGTTAACTACACCCCACTTCCATAACAACTTAGCTTATGTAAACACTAAAACATCATTAAGGTTATCGAAGAGACATATTCATGGTAAATGCTAATTAAACAGGTAACAGATTAGTGATTTTCTTCGCAACTAGTTGCTTGTCGAGGCAAATGAAGGCATGGCCATGTTCTTTTTCACCACATTCTAGCCCATAAAATTTTCAATTTTTATCATCTTATTAACTAATTTCATGCACATTCGATTTATAGTGAGAATTGATGAAGGGATACTCTTGATTACCAGGAATTGAGGTCAAAAAATTGCACTGCACCTTCTGATTTTAGCCTTACAAAGAACACAATGGAGATGCCATAAAAAAGTTTAACAAGCATATTTATGTTGGCAAGCCATAAATAAGAAATTCAAGTTGCTAGCTGAAAATGGCAAAGCAACTTGCAAAAAATTATAAGCAATTCATAAGAGCCTCTTGGAGCATGACATATAATGAAAATCAACACACTAGTTTAACTAGCGTTTAACAACACATAAATCTGCACGGATGATACAAAATCCTAAATTTTGAGAAGGGTAATCTGACATAATTAATCAAAGACATAATTGAAAATAATTATTTCTAGTTAAGATCTATCACATATAATTCAACTCAATTCAGCAAAGGAAAAATGAAAAGAGCAATGCTTGAATGACCGAAAATTACCAGTTGAGTATTGCTGATCTCGAAATTCACAAACGGAATTCAAGGAGCAAAAATGATCCAAAGGCTGCTGCGGTTGCTGGTGAAATTAACTTACCTATTTCTGGTCGAACAAGCATAAGCGGAATGAAAAATCCAACAACAAAACATAAAGAACCTAAATTCAGTAACATGGTAAAAATAACCCCAATTATGTGTTATTAAATGGATTTATCTTGCGAGAATTTACTCAGCGAATTAAGAAGTCAATTAAACCAACAGAAATCAAATAGATGTACATGATTACAAACAAAAACAAAATTGGAATTCAAACCTTTGTTATTGCTGAAATCTAGACGATGCGACTAAATGATTTAAGCCAGGTCCAATTTTCAAACAATTACTGAAATTAGTCACAACCAAACCCATTAAGTTTCAAACACTCAAGGGAAAAAACATTCAACCATAAATAAATTATCTGAGTAATTGAATGGATGAGGAGGATGGTTCCAGAACGTGGTTGAGGCTATCGAGAACGTCAACGGTGTAAAAACGAAGTAGAAACGAATCTTGGAGGAAGAACCCTAAGCGGAAATGTTAAAATATCCTATGAATCATAAAGTGTTCTAACGAAAAGGAAAAACTGCGTTACAAATGAGCTAAACGTAAAATTACTATATTATCCAACTTACTTTTACTTATTTACAATACCGTCAAACGTTATGACGGTTATAACCATTATAACCAGTTGTAATGGTAATAAACGTTATTAACTTATAACGGTTATAACCATTGCTATCAAGGCCCAAAAAATTGTGACAAAATGTCCTGTATGGTGTAGTGCATTCACATCCAAGTTGCATTTCATTCAATATATCACTTCATATAATTTTGCATATAACATACTGCATTATAACCAATACACCGCATTACATGTTAACTTTAACTCCACACGCAACAAGTATATAGTATGGAAAGTTTTTATCTAATTAGAAATACAGGATTTTTAATCAAATACATAACATATTAACTTTGTCTTGATTAACTTAATTGTCTTGTTTGACTTGGTTGAATTAATTGAAGTGATTGACTTAGTTTAATTGATTGATTTGATTAACTTGTTTGAATTGTTTGACATGGTTAAATTTCATTAGTGGTTGATAGGTTTGTTAAAAATATACTTATGCATTTGTAGTTATTAGGAGCTTTATAGGTTTTAGGATAAATAGAAGTTACAAGAAATGTTTGGTTTCATGTTTGAATTGGTGTTTTGTGACAACAAAACTTAAATTGATTGATTGGATTGGATTGAATTGCTATAATTATATCATAATTTTAAGGATATCTTATCAGAGTAGGGAATTGGAGTTTATGATAGGTTTGGTCTTATATAAAATTAAGGGGGAGTTTAAGAGTTTCTAAGGATTTGTTGAAGCTTCTAGAATACTTTGGTTGTTTTAATTATTTAGATTGATTTTAAAATTTCTTGTTTGTTTGAATTACTTGTTTGCTTGAATTATTTGTTTTAATTGCTTATTTAATTGAATTGTTTATCTGAATTCCTTGTTTGAGTTGCTTATTTGGATTGATTTACTTATTTGAGTTGATATTGACTTGTTTGCTTAACTTATTATCCTTTTAGACTAGCATAGTCATAATTTTAAGGGGAGTTATAATATTTTAGGTTTAGAATCATAGATTTAGAAGGATATATATATATATATATATATATATACGGATATTATAGAATCAGGGATAGTTATGTTAGAAACATTTATAGCATAAATTTAGAGAGAGTTATTTATACTAGTTCTTTAGAATAGAATCAAATATTATTGGATAAGAATAGATAGATATAGGATTTAGAGGGAGTTTGTTTATAATTTCTTTTTGATAATGACAAAGGGAAAGAAATTATAAAATATAGACATAGTTTATATGATTCATATAGAAATGGGGAGTATTTGAAGGATCATCATCAACAGGTATATACATGTATGATATTTTATAAACTAAGGTTTTCATCATCAAAAAGGGGGAGATTTTTGGAGAATGGAGTTTTGATGACAATAACCTTATTTCAATTATCATTGATTTAAAATATATACTAACATCTCTATCTAGAATATATAGACATATATATGGAGGATTTGTATACAAGACTTAAGTACTGAAGACTGTACAGTTTCATAGTTTTAGAGATTCAAGACTCATGAGTAATCAAGATTTCAAGAGTTCAAGATAAATATAGTAAAAGAGTCTAGTTTATGTAAGACTCTGAATATCACTCCAGGTTCAAATTATGATTTTCAAATTTCAAATTCTCCTTTTCAAATTTTCAATTTTGAAAATTCTGATTTTCAAATTTCAGATTCTAAATTATTTTAGTTATGATTTCAAACATATAAGCTTAAATTTTTACTTATATTATATATGTTTATATAAGTTTATATAGTTTTATAGTTTTAAACCTTATAACTTTATAAGCATGTATATGATTTTACACTTTAGAATATTTATTCATATTATTAAGTTTTGATTAAAGAATTTCAAACTTATGATTTCAAATATATTTTCTAATTTATAAGTATTCTTATTTTTATAGTTTTATTAAACATATTTTACTAAGTTTATATTTGATTCTTCATATATCCTTTTGTTTACGTATAGTTTATAAATATCTCTTTATAAATTCCTATATATAATTTTGTAGTTATATTATATATGTTTATAATTACATTGTATATAGTTTTCATATCACATATATATTATATTAAGTATTTAATCATATGTTTAAATAATACTTTCATATGTTTTTATACTTGAAAAATAATGTTTTAGCAAGTAGTTTGGTTTCAGGAATTTCCAGAATTTAAATATTTATTTAAATACTTTAAAAATGAGTTAAAAAACAAAAATATGATAGATATGTCAACATATACTTATTTCTATGTCGACATATAACTGTCAGAAATTTAAATTTGAAAGAAAGTGTCTTTTCACTAATTGTGACGGTTCTGAAGCGTTGCAACCTTTCACACACTATAAAAAGGGTTCGAATTCGAATTTTTAATCATCTCTTCTTCTCTAACTTCACTCTCTTCCATTACACCATTATTCTTAATCGTTTTTTTGTCTTCTACGCTTATATTGTGTCGAATTCAATTCCGTTTTGATCAAACTTCTTCTCTTCTCACTCTCTACTCATTACTCTCTAAATCAAGTGTTATTGAAGAGTTATAGGGTTGTTTATAGTTGTTTGGGTTGAGTAAAGGAATCGATGTTATCCCTTGTAGCCATGAAATCAAGGACTGGTAATCGGTGGCATCCCTTGTAGTCGTGAAATCAAAGAAGGTATACTTGATCAAGTGTGTGGGTGGAAACGGTGGTATCCCTTGTAGCCGTGAAATCAAGGAGGGTTGTAATTGGATTTTGATAGTAATAAAACTCTGTACAATCCAGCGTTGCGTAGGACTAGACGTAGGAGCAATTCCAAGTTAGTATAAAATCTAGTGTGTTCTTTCCTTTTCTGCACTTTACTTTTGTTTATCTTTGCATTTGTGTTTCATTCTGCATCTGTGATTGTTTCTGTGGTATTTGGTTTATATAGTTTATCACATAAGTTCTTGATTTTGTTTAAATTATCAAAAACACTATTTACCCCGCTCTAGTGTTTGTTTTTCCTTAACGATCCATTCCGCAATCCCTAACAGCTACATATGTCTACAACTTTATATAATCATAGCTCCTGAATTCTTTATGTGTTCCAATTGAACCCTTGTTAGTCTTCTTTGCCAATGTTGGTGTTGGTTAATTTTGTGTACACATGGGTTCAGTTGCCTAGTTTATGTAGTTCACGTTGAACTAATGCTTGTACGATCTATTTGGATTTGGTGTCAACATTGATATTGTTTAACATTTTCTATATCACTACACAAAAGTACCCTATTACAACATCACTTTTACAACGGGCACATGCAGCCCGTTGTAATATATGGGTTTTACAATGGTCATTTCAGAACTGTTGTAATAGATGTCCTATACAATGCTCTTTTTACATCGAGCAATTACAGCCTGTTGTAATAGAATGCTATTACAACAGTCGTTTAATGTCGGTTGTAATAGATATCAATTTTACAACATTCAAAAAATGACCATTGTAATAGATGCTAATTTACAACGGCCATGAAATGCCCGTTGTAATAGATGTTAACTTATATAAAATATTATTTGAAATTTATAATAATTAACGATTGTTAATAAATAATTCATAATTAATAATTATTATCTAAAATCAATAAAAAAAAAAATTAGCAAATTTTTTATGGTTAATTATTGATAATTAGTAAACTACATTTAATGTTTATTAGTTTCATTAAATAATTAATATAAAATATTAAATAACAAATAACTATAATTCATAATTAATACTATTAAATAATTAATGACTAATAATTAATTTTTAATATTAATTTCCATAATCAAAGCTAAATATTTAATATATTTAATTAATCTACAATTTTAATAATATTATTTAGTAATTACCTTAATTTGATAGTTAATAATTAAGTATTAATTGTTAATGATTAATTTACTATTTAATAATATATTCAATAATTAGTAATTATTGATTTGTAATTACTATTATTGTAATAATATTAACTATTTATTTAATAATTAATAAGTTATAAATAATTCACTATTAAATGCTAGTTATTAATCAATAATTTTTTTAATAAATAATTTAATAATAACTGAAAGTTAAAATATAATATTAAATAATAATAGTATATATAAACAATTAAATAGAAGTTTTTGATTCATTTTATCAACTTTAGTTTTAAGAATATCAAAAAATTTAAATTTGATAAGAAAACTAATTTTAAGTTCTATATATTGATCTTTATACACATTTTAATTTGTTTTACTCATATATGATAGTAAATGGCAATAATTTTATCTACTTAATCACACAAAAAATTGACTATAATCTTAACTAAGACCAAATGAATAATTATTAAATGTGGATGTGACTATATATGTATTCATTTTCGCTTTTTGAATATCAAATAGTTTTTCATATTTCGGATATGAATACACACAGATTTAGACTTTTTCGGGTACTCGTTAATAATTCCATATTGGATCTAATTTACTTAACATGTTACATGTTGAAGGCATACTAATTTCTTTAGGCTTCAAAACCAGCTTTCCTTTCGGCTCCAAAACCAAAAAATTTGGCTCCAACGTGAAATTTTTCGCTTCGTCCTGTTTTTTTCTATCTAGCCCAGATAGTTTTGGTTATATTGTTCCATGTCTCTCTGCCTTCTCCCCTTTCTTTTCATTTTCATTCTTATTTCCCAAATTCCCAAAACCCTAAATCAGCGAGCAGCCTAAACTGTGAAAACGAGGTTGTGGGAGAGCAATACAAGCGTCGTGCTGCTAGGCGAAGCAGTGGAGTGTTGCACCCTAGATGGCGAGAGTCCAGTAGCTGAAAGCATCACTAGCTTACCCTCTGACCCGAGTAGCATGGAGCACGTGGAATCCCTACTTCTGGGTGACCGATAGCGAAGTAGTACCATTACCGTGCCCCTCGGTAAAACGTTTGCAGATGCGACCATGAATCTAACCATTCAGCTGTCGGCGATCCCTCTTCCATCTCGAGAAACTTACAGACCTTGCTATTCTTGCGATATCATTGACCATCTTGAGATGATATTCTTTTGATCTTCATCGTCATGGCATCCATAACATGCGGCGTAGATTCCAATGACCCTATTCAAACCCTAATCAAGCAAAGCCCTAAACTAAGAACAATCTGATCTCATCTAATCCAAGCCCCAGATCGTGGCCATAATTAAAGAGTATGAGAAACTGCGTTAGCCCCTCCAAGTAGCAGTGTAGGGAGAGTTGTCTCAGAAATACTCTACTCTAGATGATTTGATCAGGTTTCATAGGCTTTGAGATGTATGACGATGAATCAAAAGGAAAAAGTAAGTTTCTAGTTTTAAATGTGTTTAACTATCAATTTTGGAATTTTGCATCTGTATTATCTACCTAGGGAAATTTCATATATATTTTAGTTCTAGTGTTGGGTGATTTGGAGCCTGTTCAGAATTCAGGCTAGAAATTAGGTTAACCAACATCTGCTAAACTCCTTTGATTTATAATAATAAGAATAATGTTTTGTTTGACTTTGAGGTTTGAGATTGTCAAATTTTCAAATCTTTATTTTGCACCTTGCTGCTTGGAATAGTGCAGGCTATAAGGCTACCCTCTTTACTAGAGCAGCATTCGGCACCTGGTCAGAGAATACAAAGGTTGGGAGCACAGCTAGTGGTGCAGTAGTAAGCATCCTTTTAGGGATTGCTTTGAGTGATATTGGCGTAATAACTTCATTTCGAATTTTTGCTTTGTTCAGTTACAACTATAGTTAAGACTAGTTGCTTATAAGTTAGTTCCTATGATGTCACTTGACCAGAATAGCTAGAAAGTTGTTGGAGCCTTGATGGGTAGTTACATTGGAGGAGCGATTAATCATGTTGTTGTCTACGATGCACTTGGTCTTTCTTCGTCGGTTTTTGCAGCTCGAATGGCTATGGATAATGTTATGTATGCAGTATATTTCATGCTACATTTTGTGTTGGCTTCTAAAATGTCTACAGAGCCTACAGTTGACAATGTAGACCAAAAACATAAAGGAGATTCATAGCAACATGGACTTCAAAGTGCTTCTGCTATTGCCATATCATTCATAATATGTAAATCCAGTTCTTCAATAAGAAAACTTAATTTGAAAAGGGATATGAAGAGAAAGCATAATGGAGGAACAAGTGGAAATACCAAATGGATGAACCGAAGAGGAGAAGCACAATGAAAATGAATCAGAATGTATCAGATGAGAATCTTTCATGGGATATAGGACGCATTGCCAAAGAGATAATTCCTCGGCATCCTCAACGTCGTAGTTTGTTGAAGTTATCATATGGATTATACTTTGTGGTCACTTTGACATATTCTCGACTAGGAAATAACCTTTATTTAAAAGCAGTATAATTTTCATAAGTTTTAGAGCTAATTCTTTTTACTGACTAGTAGGGGATTTACATATATGCAGGTGATGAACTGAAGTTTTGTGATGACTTTAAGAATGCATATGACAAGCTTGTAATTCCAGTGCTATGTGGAAGAGTTCTTAGGTAGAAATTTCTTAAAAATAAGTAATATTGTTGATTTGAAACCGGATATACATTATGCTTTACTAGTTGATGGAGGCAATTTTCCATGGCACATAAACTAAAGTTGGTGATTTATTGGATTTTGAATTAATCAAGCTAGCAAAATGTTCAAGGTATGTTCAATTATGTTTCCTCATGATATTGCATTTGTCAGTATAAAATTATTGTAAACATTTGTGATGCTAGAATGCTAATTCTATTCTTATTTTGGCTTACAATTTATGTGCCTTAATGTATGTACATACATAGATTTTTGTTTTAAAATCAGACCAAGAATCCAACTGGAATTAAGCAAGTTCAAACAGAACCGAATGAAAGTAGATATTATGATCTTCTGTAATCAGGGATGTTCTCTTATTTTTTGGTGTAGACAAGTTAATTATCATTTAAATAGTATGTTCTATTGTTTATATCTTGTATAAACTGTAAAGTAAGAAGCCAAAGACTAAAACTATAGTGAGAGTGTGAGTGACTATGTACGTATGAGTGAATAAGTGTGTAGTGAGGAGTTGAAACACTCCACCTCCGTTAAGGTCACTCGCAAAGGGAATGCCTTAATTTCGGTGAAGCGCTTTAGATAAAAGATGCAGATAAATTACAAGACAGACAAATAAAATAGCGGAAAATAAAGTCATTTTATTAACAATGTGATTCAGTCAAGCTTTTACAACAATTTTCTCAAATCATACATAAAAGTAATACATAGAACTTCTGTCTTGATTTAATAACTTCCAAGTGTAAAAGAAGCACAAAAATAACAATGATATTCCCCAATAAAGCATGAGCTAGCCATAGCAGTAGAAGAGAGAGTCCAAAGCAAAACATCGACCACCTTCGAGCTTGAAAAGAAAACTGTGCTAAGTGGTAACATTTCCTCCCTGAGAACCTGGGGGGAGGGGGGAACAAAAGAAAAGAGGTGAAACAAAACTAGGTCAAACATTAGTCTGGTAAGTCCAGTGATTATTCAGCATATAAACTGGTAAGAGAACCATGACATGAATAAACTGGATGCAGGACAACAACAAAGAAATAAGGTAACATAGGATAAGCATAAGGTATGATAAGGCAAGATAAACTGAATGCGCTCCTACTCTTTCTTTTCTTCGCTACTACCTTGTTAATCCGATTTTTATATCTATCTCTGCACCACCTAACTAGCGTCCCAACTAGTAGTCTATATAAAATGATAATATTACAACGTGATCCCAATCCCCGCAACTTTGGTAGCCTTCAGGTGTGCATCTAGTATGAGGATCTTACCTCAATCAGCCTAATTGCCATGAAGATGTTAGATGTACCCTTACTACCCTATCGATCGGCTCCCTACTTTTATTAAAGTTCCATGTGTCTGTGTCAATCGGCCCTCAATTGCGTGTAGATACCCTGTGCTGGTCCCACCATAAGGTGTATCAATCCTTATGATAGCACCCCGACATGATTCAAGATGCACAGTGTATAACTACTAGTACCCAGTGCCTGCTTTTTCCCACTCCGGAGTACGTGCATGCCCGTAAACCGTCTGAACCTACACTGACGTATATCATGCCGTTGTTTTGACCGCTTATAATCAGCCCAGTAATCGTGCCCCACCCTGCCTAGTTTCAGGGTACCATGATACATCTATGTGGGTTACTGCTGAAATGGGTCCCCGTTACTAGGGTTTCCTATTGGTTAAGTTTTGTGGGCCTATATTTACTAATATTACCCACCAACCCGATATGTACTTAACCCTCCCACTGATTCAAGCATGTTTACTTAACAGTTAAGTTTGTGAGCCTATATGTACTAATATTACCCATCTACACGAGATGTACTTAACCCTCCCATCGATTCAAGCATGTTCGTTTAACGGTTAAGTTTGTGGGCCTATATGTACTGATATTACCCATATATACGAGATGTACTTAATCCTCCCACTGGTTCAAGCATGTTTATTTAATGGTTAAGTTTGTGGGCCTATATTTACCAATATTACTCACCAACCCGATATGTACTTAACCCTCCCACTGATTCAAGCATGTTTATTTAATGGTTAAGTTTTGTGGGCTTATATTACTAATATTACCCACCAACCCGATATGCACTTAACCCTTCCACTGATTCAAGCATGTTTATTTAATGGTTAAGTTTTGTGGGCCTATATTTACTAATATAACCCACCAACCCGATATGCACTTAACCCTCCCGCACATTACGTCATATTGGTTAAATGTTGTCCGCTCATGTTAACTTAACCCACTCATTCATCATGTCATGTTGGTTAAGCGTTTCTTATTAACTAGACCCTCCTTACTTATCATGTGGGATCGGTTAAGTGTTTCCTACTAACTTAACCCTGTTCGTTCATCAAGTTATATTGGTCAAGTGTTTCTTGTTAACTTAACCCCACGTATCCATCTTGTTGTATTGGTTAAGTGTCATCAATCAATTCAAGTTAACTTAACCCACCTACATGTCATGTTACTTTGGTTAAGTGTTGCCTTCTTGTGTTAACTTAACCCTACCACAAATCAAGTTATATTGGTTAAGTGTTGCCCTCTTGTTTTAACTTAACCTTTCCACAAATCAAGTTATATTGGTTAAGTGTTTCTAAATTTACTTAACTTCACCCACTTGTCTAATTAACATCATATAATGGTTAAGTGTTCTAAATTTACTTAACCTCACCCACTTGTCTAATTAACATGGTGTATTGGTTAAGTGTTACCTTAAATAACTTAACCCTACCATTCCTGTCTTAGCTTTAATTCTTTTATTAAAGCACCAACCACTGGCGTTAGACAGGTATTGTTATGGTCACTGGATGTGTCGGTCGGTTCCGGGTAGTTTTACACCATAACTCAGTCTAACCTCGGGTTCTTTTGGGCTCAATGCGCTAACCACTCACATTAGATCTATATTGTTACGATTGCTGGATTTGTCGGGCGGTTCCGGGTAGTCTTACACTGTAACTCAATCTAACCTCGGGTCAGGCATATTTGTCTTTTACTAAATTTACATATTTATCCTTTTATGTAAATTATCAACAATTTATTGTCATTGCCCACTTTCCATCTAAATCAAGCTCATAATTTTAGTTATACAAATTTATACCACTTTTATGCCATAAACCATTTACTTGTTTATAAGCTAAATATGCCAATTATATGTAATTTCATGTTTTTCCCCAACGTTACCCCGTTAAACGTTCGCACAAATAACATAAAATGTTAGGCTCGATACATAGCCTAGTCTTATACAAAAAAAGGGAAAAAGAGGAACATGTAATAATTCCAACATCATAAAAATATGAATCTAACTACATATGTATCATATGAATTTGGCATAGAACAATATACATTTAATTATGAACTTGCAAATTTAGATCTATTCAACATGAATCTTGAAATAGGGATTTTACATAAAACTACATAAACTTAAAATTAGACTTGTAGTTGCGAACTTGCAAATCAGTTGGATCAAATCTAACATGAACCTAATCATATTAACATGTATTTTTGGATCATATATGTGAACATGGTTGAACATAGCAAAATCCCCAAATTGTCATACAACATATAAGTGTCATTTCCAAATCATACAACTTGAAATGTCATCACCAAATTATACAATATGGTATGTCATCACCAAATCATACAATACGATATTCCATTGCCAAATTGTAATATGTCATCGCCAATTTATGTCATCGCCAAAATACACAACATAATATGTCATTGCCAAATTACACCGCATATGGATTCATTGCCAAGCGTTTAACATTTATCATCAAATTACATACAACATGATTATCACTTAGCATGATAAGAATCATAGTCTCAATCAATTCAATTTTAACAAAAAAGATAGGCATAGATTTACATTAGGCGATGTTCTACATCCATTTATTTAGTCACGATTCTAATATCATTTAAGTCTAAATGATAACTGGATTTACAAAAAGGGGACTTGTCTTATGTTCAGGGATCTGTATTCTGAATTTGGATAGCTCTCCTTTGTTGTAGATGTTGAATTCTCTTAGTTGAATTAGATTTGATTTAATTTGATTCTGGCTTCTATCTTGCTTTCTAGTTGAATGGGAATGGCGGTTACTCTAGGTTGAGTGTTGACAGCATGACGGTCTTAGGAATATTTTTGTATGGCTTAGGGTTTTAGATTTAGGTTGCTTATCTAAAATTTTAATTAAATAAGAATCGTCAGATCAACCTAGAAGCAATCAGGACCATCCAGCTAAAGAAATGTGTCACTCAGCCAATCATAGCATGATACATAAGCCCTAATACCTCAGAATTTGTCACAAGGCCAACCATAAAAGGCCACGTAGAAAGACAATCCTTGACCAATAAAAAATGCGCCACGTGCACAACATGATGCGTACACGTCATATATACTTACATATATATATATATATATATCTTCCCAATTAACGATTATCACACTAAACCATTTTTTGAACTGCGTTCACACTAAGTCACTTTTTAGCCATTCCCCTAAATCAAAAATATGGCGCTGGCGGGGATCGAACTCTGTACCTCTTGCATGTAAGTCACATGTTCTAACCAAATGAGGTACTAAGTCTTTTGCTTACAAACCTTAGAACAATGTTAAACATTATTTTTTTCTCATTCTTCTTTTTCATGTTTTGCTGCAATATTTAATTTAAAGATATCTTCTTCATACGGAGTCCGATTTACGCTAACTCGGACTTTATCTCAAGCAGAATTCTGAGTTGAACGCAATGGCGCAACCCTTTCACCTATTTCTTCTTTTTAAAATTAATTGTTCTTTAATTTTTTATTTTAATATTCTCAGAAAATACGGGGTGTTACATTTTCCCCTCCTTAAAGGATTTCATCCGCGAAATCTTCAAGTTAAGAAGAATGCATATTCTACCATCTAATCATCCATCTACTCAACCATCAAACACAAGCATCCATTGTCCTTAAAAAGATTTCTGATGCCTTCATGATCATATGCATAGTGTGTGTACATGTCCTTATCTAATGCAAAATCAGACGGTCTACTGATTCAGTTGACCTCCTCAATGCGAATTATGTCAGTGCCATGAGTCCATCATATATGCAATTATTCCTAATCGTACTATATAACTTCTACATGAGTGCACAATCATTCATACAAATGCAACATCCATATGATAACACATCAAGTTTCAGTTCATATGTATAAAAATTCACTCATGCATATGCAATATGAAAGTGACTGAGCCGATCTAGTGCCTAATGTGTGTATATGCACCCACGAGCAACCACTTGCAATCACCAATCATAACATGTTTCAAACACATGTTTACATCCATTGGCTTCTACCTAAGGATTGAAGATATGACCTAGAGGATATTCCTAAAAAGGTAGAAACAAACATGCTTAGAATTCATAGAAAAAGAGATCAAGGATATACCCTCAAGAAAAAGGGTATGATGGGCGTGTCTTATCTTCAGTCTCCCACGTCGCGTCTTCTTGAGCTTCACTCCACTGTTCCTTAACTAATTTAACTTCACAGTTGCGAAGCTTCTTGACCTCCATTTCTAAAACTCACTAGTAAAGATAGGACCTCGATCACTTACTATGCTAGAGGGTATCCAATGTAGTCAAACTATCTTTCCAAGATAAACAGGTGTGAGCCAAGATACCAAGTGTACATACTAAGATGATAGAGGTCTCTCCTCTCCTTAGTTTATCCATAATGTCACAAATTTGAGGGTCTAAAGCTAAAGATTTCTATGTACTTTTTACCTCTCTTAAGGTCAGTCTTACTTTAGGGCGCCTGCCACAACCATTTATTTCTCACGCAAACCATCCTGGTTGAACTCGACATCCCTCAAGTACAAGCCCCAAAGGCCTAAACCAATATCAGACAAGCACCTAAGGAATACCTCCTCCGAATTTGGACAATTTACGCGAGATGATACTAGCAAAATAACCAAACAATTGAGCACTTAACCGACTCTGGCTGTCCTCGCCAATCTTGTTCCAAAACTGTCGTTGATCGCATAACGGGCTTTGCATTGTCAACTAAATATGTGCGAAAGTCTGTCTCGATTTTTAAGGGGAAAACCCCTACCTTAATCAAAACATCTTGCGTACTCATGGACTACTCCAACAGATCGAAAATTGTCAATAGATACATAAAGTGATTCTAGGTAGCTAAGACAAACTGATCCCTTAGGATCGCACGAAATCTCAACGGTATTCCCGAGGCAAGTCGAAAGACTAACTACCCTCCTTTCAAAATTACTAGCTAACCAATCCATGCCTAGAATAGACCCATGGCCCATGAAACCCAGAAATATAAGCATCTGAAATCCAAAGATAAATGAGCCGAACCACAAATTGGATTTGAGACAATAATGGGATCTTCTACTATACAAGTACTAAGGTGCAGAGACTCAACTATGGAAGAAGATAAAAACGTGAAGCGCTAAAATCAAAAGAGTACTAACAGGATGATCAAGAAGAAAAACTAAACTTTTTCAACAGAAACCTTACTACCTCTCTCTCAGGTACGCTGATGGTGAGAGCATGGATTTGCCCTCCTGAAAATCCTGTCATTTGTTCTTGCCCTTGCCCTTAATTATACGACCCGTTATACCATAATAAAGATACATCCTCTTGTTTTTAGGTTTTACTATTCTTTCCTCCCCTCCTTTGTGAACCAAGTCTATATCCATGAGTTCTTCATCCTTGGTTTGTGCTCCTTAACCAAACTCCCTCATTCTCATATTTGCCATCCTTGTGTAACTTGTTGACAAGTCTCTTGAAAGCTGCCTCCATCGCATGGAAAATCCTACAAAGTTCGAAAGAAAATTAGCCGTAGATGAAGCTACTGCGGCTATAGATGGAAGTTGGGCGCTTATTTTCCCTTTGACAAGTGTCGCAGTCTCATCAATCCTACGGAACCATGCCGCGGTGATTTTACCTCCCAAAAAGCCAGGAGCCCCAGAGACTTAGGAAAGAAGGAAACAAGGATTCAAACAGAGGATCAAAAAGATAGTGCATATGGCTTTGGGGAATATGCCTTTAAAAACAAAACTTTTTTTAGAAAATGCTTCTTTTAAAACCGTTTTGAAAATAATTTTTCAAATCTTTTATCTGATCCGGTAACCTTCAGCTCTGATACCAAGTGAAGCACCCAACCTCCGTTAAGGTCACTCACAAAGGGAATGCCTTAACTTCGGTGAAGCGCTTTAGGTAAAAGATGCAGATAAATTACAAGACAGACAAATAAAACAGTGGAAAATAAAGTCATTTTATTAACAATATGATTCAGTCAAGCTTTTACAACAATTTTCTCAAATCATACTTAAAAGTAAAACATAAAACTTCTGTCTCGATTTAATAACTTCCAAGTGTAAAAGAAGCACAAAAATAACAATGATATTCCCCAATAAAGCACGAGCCAGCCATAGCAGTGGAAGAGAGAGTCCAAAGCAAAACATCGACCACCTTCGAGTTTGAAAAGAAAACTGTGCTAAGTGGTAACTTTTCCTCCCTGAGAACCTGGGAGGGAGAAACGGAAGAAAAGAGGCGAAACAAAACTAGGTCAGACATGAGTCTGGTAAGTCCAGTGATTATTCAGCATATAAACTAGTAAGAGAACCATGACATGAATAAAGTGGATGCAGGACAACAACAAAGAAATAAGGTAACATAGGATAAGCATAGGGTATGATAAGGCAAGATAAACTGAATGCGCTCCTACTCTTTCTTTGCTTCGCCACTAACTTGTTAATCCGATTTTTATATCGATCTCTGCACCACCTAACTAGTGTCCCAACTAGTAGTCTGTATAAAATGGTAATGTTACAACGTGATCCCAATCCCCGCAATTGTGGTAGCCTTCAGGTGTACATCTAGTATGAGGATCTTACCTCAATCAGCCTAATTGCCATGAAGATGCTAGATGTACCCTTACTACCCTATCGATCGGCTCCCTACTTGTATTAAAGTTCCATGTGTCTGTGTCAATCGGCCCTCTCTTGCGTGTAGATACCCTGTGCTGGTCCCACCATAAGGTGTATCAATCCTTATGATAGCAACCCGACACGATTCAAGATGCACAGTGTATAACTACTGGTACCCAGTGCCTGCTTTTTCACACTCCGAAGTGCGTGCATACCCATAAACCGTCCGAATCTACACTGACGTACCCCCTGCCGTTGTTTTGACCACTTATAATCAGCCCAGTAATCGTGCCTCACCCTGCCTAGTTTTAGGGTACCATGATACATCTATGTGGGTTACTGCTGAAATGGGTCCTCGTTACTAGGGTTTCCTACTGGTTAAGTTTCGTGGGCCTATATTTACTAATATTACCCACCAACCCGATATGTACTCAACCCTCCCACTGATTCAAGCATGTTTACCTAACGGTTATGTTTGTGGGCCTATATGTACTGATATTACCCACATACACGAGATGTGCTTAACCCTCCCATTGATTCATGCATGTTCATTTAACGGTTAAGTTTGTGGGCCTATATGTACTGATATTACCCACCTATACAAGATGTACTTAACCTCCCACTGATTCAAGCATGTTTATTTAACGGTTAAGTTTGTGGGCTTATATTTACCAATATTACCCACCAACCCGATATGTACTTAACCCTCCCACTTATTCAAGCATGTTTATTTAACGGTTAAGTTTTGTGGGCCTATATTTACTAATATTACCCACCAACCCGATAGGTACTTAACCCTTCCACTGATTCAACATGTTTATTTAATGGTTAAGTTTTGTGGGCCTATATTTACTAATATTACCCACCAACCCGATATGTCCTTAACCCTCCCGCACATTAAGTCATATTGATTAAGTGTTGTCCGTTCATGTTAACTTAACCCACTCATTCATCATGTCATGTTGGTTAAGCGTTTCTTATTAACTTGACCCTTCTTACTTATCATGTTGGATCGGTTAAGTGTTTCCTCTTAACTTAACCCCGTTCGTTCATCAAGTTATATTGGTCAAGTGTTTCTTGTTAACTTAACCCTCACATATTCATCTTGTTGTATTGTTTAAGTGTCATCAATCAAATCAAGTTAACTTAACCCACCTACATGTCATGTTACTTTGGTTAAGTGTTGCCTTCTTGTGTTAACTTAACTTTACCACAAATCAAGTTATATTGGTTAAGCGTTGCCCTCTTATTTTAACCTAACCTTACCACAAATCAAGTAATATTGGTTAAGTGTTGCCCTCTTGTTTTAACCTAACCTTACCACAAATCAAGTTATATTGGTTAAGTGTTTCTAAATTTACTTAACCTCACCCACTTGTCTAATTAACATGTTATAACGGTTAAGTGTTCTAAATTTACTTAACCTCACCCGCTTGTCTAATTAACATGTTATAACGGTTAAGTGTTCTAAATTTACTTAACTTCACCCACTTGTCTAATTAACATGGTGTATTGGTTAAGTGTTACCTTAATTAACTTAACATTACCATTCTTGTCTTAGCTTTGATTCTTTTATTAAAGCACCAACCACTCATATTAGAAAGGTATTATTACGGTTATTGGATGTGTCGGTCGGTTCCGGGCAGTTTTACACCATAACTCAATCTAACCTCGGGTTCTTTTGGGCTCAATGCGCTAACCTCTTGCATAAGGTCTATATTGTTACCGTTGCTGGATTTGCTGGGCCTTTCCGGGCAGTCTTATACCATAACTCAATCTAACCTCAGGTTAGGCATATTTGTCTTTTACTAAATTTACATATTTATCCTTTTATGTAAATTATCGACAATTTATTGTCATTGCCCACTTTCCCTCTAAATCAAGCTCATAATCTTAGTTATAAAAATTTATACCACTTTTATGCCATAAACCATTTACATGTTTATAAGCCAAATATGCCAATTATATGTAATTTCATGTTTTTTCCCCAATGTTACCCCCGTTAAACGTTCGCACAAATAACATAAAATGTTAGGCTTGATACATAGCCTAATATTATACACAAAAAGGGAAAAAGAGGAACATGTAATAATTCCAACATCATAAAAATATGGATCTAACTACAAATGCATCATATGAATTTGGAATAGAACAATATACATTTAATTATGAACTTGCAAATTTAGATTTATTTAATATGAATCATGAAATAGGGATTTTACATAAAACTACATAAACTTAAAATTAGACATGTAATTGCGAACTTGCAAATCAGTTGGATCAAATCTAACATGAACCTAATCGTATTAACATGTAGTTTTGGATCATATATGTGAACATGGTTGAACATAGAAAAATCCCCAAATTGTCATACAACATATAAGTGTCATTACCAAATTATATAACTTGAAATGTCATCAACAAATTATATAATATGGTATGTCATCGCCAAATTACACAATATGATATTCCATCGCCAAATTATAATATGCCATCGCCAATTTATGTCATCGCCAAAATACACAACATAATATGTCATTGCCAAATTACACCACACATGGATTCATTGCCAAGCGTTTAACATTTATCATCAAATTACATACAACATGACCACCACTTAGCATGATAAGAATCATAGTCACAATCAATTCAGTTTTAACAAAAAAGATAGGCATAGATTTACCTTAGGCGATGTTCTACATCCATTTATTTAGTCACGATTCTAATATCATTTAAGTCTAAATGATAACTGGACTTACAAAAAGGAGACTAGTCTTGTGTTCAGGGATCTGTATTCTGAATTTGGATAGCTCTCCTTTGTTGTAGACGTTGAATTCTCTTAGTTGAATTAGATTTGATTTAATTTGATTCTTGCTTCTATCTTGCTTTCGGCTACTCTAGGTTGAGTGCTGACAGCATGACGGTCTTAGGAATATTTTTGTGTGGCTTAGGGTTTTAGATTTAGGTTGCTTATATAGAATTTAAATTAAATAAGAGCTGTCAGATCAACCTAGAAGCAATCAAGACCATCCAGCTAAAGCAATGTGTCACTCAGTCAATCATAGCATGACACATAAGCCCTAACACCTCAGAATTTGTCACAAAGCCGATTAGAGAATGCCACGTAAAAAGACAATCCTTGACCAACAAAAAATGCGTCACGTGCACCACATGATGCGTACACGTCATATATATATATATGTATATGTATATGTATATACATATATATTTTCTCTCTCTCTCTCTCTCTATATATATATATTTATCTATCTTCCCAATTAACAATTTTCACACTAAACCACTTTTTGAACTGTGTTCACACTAAGCCAATTTTTAGCCATTCCCCTAAAACAAAAATATGGCGCTAGCGGGGATCGAACTTTGTACCTCTTATATGCAAGTCACATGTTCTAACGGAATGAGCTACTAAGTCTTTTGCTTACAAACCTTAGAACAATGCTAAACATTATTCTTTTCACATTCTTCTTTTTCATGTTTTGCTGCAATATTTAATTTAAAAAAATCTTCTTCATATGGAGTCCGATTTACGCAAACTCGGACTCTATCTCAAGCAGAATTCCGAGATGAACGCAATGGCACAATCTGTTTCACCTATTTCTTATTTTTCAAATTAATTATTCTTTCATTTGTTATTTTAATATTCTCAGAAAATACGGGGTGTTACAGGAGTCAATGTATATGAGTGAAATGTAGTGAGGAAATGTATGTACAAGTGATTGTGTAAATAAAGGGGAAACACTATGTGTACTATTTGAAAGTGTAATAAATATTTATTTGAATAAATATGTGTTTAAAAATAATTTTTGAATTAAATATTCAATTCCTGCAAATATTATTAATATTATGTGTAATATTCAAAAGCATTGCAGCTTTCAGCATTTTACAATAGGCATTAATTGTTGTTACAGAAGATATTACAATGGTCAATACCTGTTGCAAAAATTATTACAATGAGCTCCTATTCTATTGAAGGAACATACACAAACAATGTAACTCCCCGTATTTCCTATGGATATTAAAGTAACCAATTAAAGAATAATTAAACTTTAAAAGAAGAATTAAGGGAAACGGGTTACGCCATTGCGTTCATCTTGGAATTCTGCTTGAGATAGAGTCCGAGTGTAACACCCCACCTCCGCTAGGGTCACTCACAAAGGGAATGCACTAGGTTTGGTGAAGCATTATCGAGGTAAACATGCACAGAAATATTACAAGAAGGAACATATATAAAACAGCGGAAGTAAAACAAATTTCATTACCTTATAAAATAAGGTCTAAAGCCTTTTACATCAGAATACATCAAAACCTGTCTTGCAATAGTAAAGAAGCATAAAACCTTTTCATAAATTATTCCCCAGAATAAAGCGGTGAAGCAGCCATAGCCAAAAGAAGACCAAGCTATACATGATAACCTTCAAGCATAAGAGGTCCGAACTAACCAACATCATTTCCTCCCTGAAACCTGGGGGGAAACGGAAGACAAAGAGGCGAAAGGAAACAGGGTCAGTCATAAAGACTGGTAAGTCCTATCTACTTCCAGTATAAAAACAGGTAAAGGTAACATGACATGCATAAACTGAAAGTAAACATAAGGATGACGACAAGATAGATAATCTAAACCAAGATAACTGGATGAACTACTGTAGCAAGCTAGGTATCATGATAAATCAAGGTATCACATCGTCAGGTTTCTATCAAGTATACAATCCCAAGGTATCTATCATGTATAACATCCCACGGTATTTATCATGTATATTTGCTCTGCACCCCTCGTACTAGTATCCCAACCCGCGTCATGTGTTAACTATGAATGTCCCTTGCCCAATGTCATGTAATGGTCCATGCCAATCTAATATATAGCATATGTAGGTTTTCCCAACTCGTATGTTTCTTTCCATGTATAAGTTCAGTCCTTTGCCGTAGGCCGTACGGGCTTTCCCATGTAAATCTATACCACCTCAACGTAGTACCATTTTATCCTTGAAGTTGTTTTGGACTGCTACCCTTGGTCTAGTTATGTTTTCTTACCATGAACTATCGCGTGTTCACTTAGGATTTATGCCACCTAGGACCACTAGGGATTACCTAATGAACATTTCCGTGTCTCAGTTTGGGTTCAGGCCACCTAGGGCCACTAGGGATTATGCCACCCGTCAACCGCGCCCTTTACCCCGCGTATGTATCGTGAATCGTTTTCCATGTCTAGACGCACATGTTCCTCAATGTGCCATCCGAGTTCCGTGCCAGGGCAAGTCAAGAAATACGGAACTCGGTCGGGAGCTTTAAGTCGTCTGCTGATGCAGATATCAAGGTCTGTTTTTGTATCCGTGGCTATGGTCCCACGTGACCCCTCCCTCAACTACTGAAAGGCAATCCAAGAAAAATCATGTATGAGAACCACATCCCGGCCCCACTATAGCCCCACTTTCCTATGGGCCAACCTCACCCATGACTCGATAGCAAGAACATGGTCTGTTGGGGGTTCTCTGCCTTTCCGTTCGTACACGATTGACTAAAGATGGTAGGTAGTCGGCGACGTGCTATCCAGGGCAAAATCAAGTATCATCGACTCCACGCTAATCCATCCCAGTCTTTAGGTCGCTCGCATAGCAACCAAGGCATACTCTTGGCTCTTCTACCGCAGACCTTAACCTCTGTGAGGCCAGGTTTCATGGACCGTCTGCCACCTCACAGAGGGATACCAAGAGTACCCTCACGTCCCCCGAAGCTATCGCTTTGTCACCCAGTTCGTTGGAGCCTTTATCCCAGTCGGATAATTTGCTCCTCCTTCTCGTGTGTTTAAGCGACGACCTACCGTATCGGGTTACTCATCTATCTGTGAACTGGTCCAAATTCCTCGACTAAGAATTACTACTTAGGTTCCCAAACTAAGGTTTACCACTTAGTCTCCTTTCTCGTTATTCTTGTTAATCCCGGTTTTCCACCTAGTCCCCTGAACTAGGGTTTTGTCTAATGGGTTAAGTATTGTCATTTAAGTTCATGACTTAACCTGCCTACGACTCATGTCAAGATTTGGCTAAGTATTCAAGTCCAAGACCTAGCCCTACAAGTTGGTTAAGTATACCAAGGAGCTCATGACTTAACCCTATACAATCATCAAGTCAAATTGGTTAAGTATTTGTTTATCTTAACCCTATCGGATTATCGTGTTAGATTGGATAAGCATAGATTATCTTAACCTCATCGGATTATCGAGTCGGATTGGTTAAGTATAGGTTAACTTAACCCCATCCGCTAATCGTCTTAGAATGGTTAAGTATATTTAAATGGTCTTGTGACTTAACCCTATCAAGTTCTCATGTTAGATTGGTTAAGTATGGGTACTTAACCTCATCAAATCATCATGTATAATTGATTAAGTATAAGTTACTTAACCCCATTAAATTATCATGTTAAGTTGGTTAAGTATTGGTTACTTAACCTCATTGAATTACCAAGTTTAGACTGGTTAAGTGTTTAACTTAACCCCATCGAATTACCATGTTTAGATTAGTTAAGTGTAGGTTACTTAACCCCATCTAATTACCGTGTTTAGATTAGTTAAGTGTGGGTTACTTAACCCCATCTAATTACCGTGTTTAGATTAGTTAAGTGTAGGTTACTTAACCCCATCTAATTACCAAGTCGGATTAGTTAAGTGTAAATTACTTAACCCCATCCCCTAATTGTCTTGTATGGTTAAGTGTCATTAAGAAATCAAGCCCGGTCCCCCTTAACCTACCCATTTGTGTCATATCGGTTAAGTGTCATTAGTCAAATTTACTTAACCTTATCATGTGTTATTAATTTAATTAATGCACTCTCAACCTCTCACATTAGACCTTGTTGTGGTTACTGGTTAAGCCGGGCGGGTCCGGGTAGTTTTACACCACAACCTAGTCTAACCTCGGGTCTTAAGCGCGACATGACCAACTTCTCACATTGGATCCTATTGTTTGTAGCCACTAGTTAAGCTGGGCGGGTCCGGGTAGATTTATGCTACAAACTCAACCCAACCTCGAGTTGGCCACTTTCATGTTTGGTCTAGTGTCATATTACACTTACAACCCATACATGTCTAGTTTCAAGTCCCATGTTTACCCTACATGTCATGCCCACATTTAGGTGTATCATAAGTGTCATATTTTCATGAAATCCCATGTCAAATTATCATCTCATAGTCACGCTCGTCCATCCTACCCCAAATCGTGTTTCCAACCCAAGTAAAAGCGAGTCAACATAGTAAGGATACTATACTACATATTGGCCTCAAAACATGCATGATGCCAAAAAGGGGTTGGCCACAAATATGCATGGTATCATAAGGGGGTTTGGCCTCAAAATATGCATAGCATCATAAGGGGTTTTTGGCCACAAACATGCATAGTATCATAAGGGAGTTTGGCCACAAACATGCATAGTATCATAAGGGAATTTGGCCACAAACATGCATAGTATCATAAGGGAATTTGGCCACAAACATGCATGATAACATAAGGGGTTTGGGTTCATTTACATGCATAAGCCCCAAAGTCAAGTCTTTGCCAATGTTTCACAAGTCAAATGGTTCCCAAAGGTTCATGCTAGCATTCCATAGATAAAGATTCAAACTTGCAAGATAAACTAGGTTAATCATAACATGAATAGCATGATTTAGTCACTAATCATAGCTAAAAGCCATAGGTTCAAGCAAAAGAGGCATGAGAGGGTTCATATAGGGTAGCATACTTAGTTTAATCTCGTTTTATTCCATGCCATCATTAAAACTACCGTTTAGATCTAGAAGTAGCTAGAACTTACATAGCGTGGCTTAGAGATTTAGGAGCATGAACCGTCTTGTCGAAGAATCCATGTTGAGACGATGATCAAAACACTTGATTTGGTGTAGAAAGCTTGCACCTTCGTCTTGGATCTAGTTTGAATGCATAGGCTCTTGAAGTTGGAGATGGAGGCCATGATCAATGGAGATTTTGGCAGCACTTCGTTGCAAGAGTGATTTGTGAGGGTTTAAGCTAGGTCTAGGGGTCTTTTTATAGAGATTAGGAGTAGTTTAGGCCATAGGATTAACCCCAAATCAGATCTGACCCATCAAATTCCGTCGGAAGCTTCCAGAACAGGACCAGAGACACAAGCAGGCGCATCCAGGTGGTCTGGGCTCGACCACCCAGGTCGACAGGGGTGTCGACTTGCAAGTCGACACCACCTTGGGTGTGTCAACACCCAAGTCGACACCCATGTCGACTTGGGTGCTGGGCGGGAAATCTTCCCGCCCAGTCTTTTCGGCTCCAGATTTGAATTTTGAACTATTTTTCGGACTTGGAATTTTCTAAAACTTCGTTGGGCCATAACTTGGTCATACGGACTCCGTTTTTCGAAAACTCGGACTCTATTTCGCGTATTATTCCGAGACGAACGCAAAGGCCCAGCCCGTTTCCCTTGATTCAAATTTTAAAATTTAATTTTGCCTTGATTCTTGATTATAACACGTTATTAAAATTTGGGTTGTTACATTCTCCCCTCCTTTAAGGATTTCGTCCCCGAAATTCCCAAGTTAGGAAGAACATATCCTACCATCCATCATCCATCTACTCAAAACATCATCCACAGGCAACCATTGTCCTTAAGAGACTTCTAATGCTTTATGTACACATGCAGAAAGTGTATGTATATGTTTCTTAGCTAATGCTAATGATCAGGCCTGAATGATCTTTCTAATGCAAAATATGTTTAGTGCCATGAGTCCAACATGTATGCAAATAGTCCTAGTCATATAAGTACTATATGCGTACACAAACATTCATCCACATGCAACATCCACATGACAACACACTCAATTTCATCCATAAACAAGTATAAATACTCGTGCATATGCAACATGAAACGTGACTGCGTCAATCTAGTATCTAATGTGTATTCGCGCACCCATGAGCAACCACTTGCAACCATTTGCAACCATATCAATCATAATATATTTCAAATACATGTTTACATCCATAGAGTTCTACCTAAGATTCCCTAGATAGGATCGAGAAGATAAACAAGACAAACTTCTTATGGGGTTTGCAACAGAAACAGGACCGAGAGGATATCCACCAAGCGATAGCATGCAAGCAAGCTCTACAGGAGAACCAGGGATCAACGATATACTCTTAAAAAGAGACATGATGCGCGCGTCTAAGCCGCCTTTCCTTGAGCTTAATTCCATTGTGCCTTGACCGCCTTTGACTTCATGATTTCGTAGCTCTTTGATTCCTATTTCCAAGATATGAGTCGGAACTCATTTCACTGTCGCCTCTCGTTTCACTTCCACTTATTCTTTCCCTAGTATGCTCGGCCCAAACATATCTGCATACTCATGCAAGCTCTCCAAAATTCACTAGTGAATTCTGGATCTCGTTTACCGATGCCAATCCATGTTACCACGTGCACTTACTAGGGTGATTCCTATAACCCATGCTTAAGCGGAATGAACCATCCGCCTTATTGGCGAACGTTACTTGGTCGGATCAGAGATTTCCGATAAATACATCAAGTGATTCTAGGTAACTAACCATGACAAAGCCCAAAAAGGTTACACGAGGCTTCGAGGGTATTACCAAAGCAAGCCAAGAGTCTGACTACCCTCTTTTCAAAACAGAGAATGGTATCCCTTACTGGATAACCACTTTACCCCTAGAATCCATCCATAGCCCAACAATAGAAGCATTGCTTCTAATCTCAACACTTGGCATAGACGTTCTCAAATTCAAACAAGTCATGAATAAATGGACCGACTTTCCAACCAGATTTTTGGGACAAAAATGGGATCCTCTACCATGCTAGTACTAAGGTGCAGAGACTTAACTATCGAGGCAGACTTAAATGATGCGATGATCAAAACAAAGTCTAGACGGGACGATAGAAAAGAAAGGCTAAGCCTTTAACAGAAACGGTACCATTCCTCTTAGGTACGCTAGAAATGAGAGCATATAATTGCCCTCTCGCTGATCTTGTCCTTATCTTCCTTTGTGGATCAAGCCATACCAACAAGTTGCTTATTCTTAAGCTCGTGTCCTTTATCCTTGCTCTTATTATCCCTTCTTATAACTTCAGTAACAGGTCTCTCGAGAACTTCCTCCATCGCACGGGAAAACACTTACGTAGCTAGACAAGGATTAGTCGCAGTTAAAACTACTGTGACTACAGATGGAGGAAAGAAAGGAAAAGAGGTTCAATCAAGGAAACAAAGGATAGTGCTAATGGCTTTTGGGGAATAGCCTTTAAAAACTTTTCTTGAAAAATGCTTCTTTGTAAACGGTTTCTCAAATAGTTTTCAGAAGGTTTTAAAAACTTTTGCCCAGTCTGGTAACCTTCTGCTCTGATACCAAATGTAACACCCCACCTCCGCTAGGGTCACTCACAAAGGGAATGCACTAGGTTTGGTGAAGCATTATCGAGGTAAACATGCACAGAAATATTACAAGACAGAACATATATAAAACAGCGGAAGTAAAACAAATTTCATTACCTTATAAAATAAGGTCTAAAGCCTTTTACATCAGAATACATCAAAACCTGTCTTGCAATAGTAAAGAAGCATAAAACCTTTTCATAAATTATTCCCCAGAATAAAGCGGTGAAGCAGCCGTAGCCAAAAGAAGACCAAGCTATACATGATGACCTTCAAGCATAAGAGGTCCGAACTAACCAACATCATTTCCTCCCTGAAACCTGGGGGGAAACGGAAGACAAAGAGGCGAAAGGAAACGGGGTCAGTCATAAAGACTGGTAAGTCCTATCTACTTCTAGTATAAAAACAGGTAAAGGTAACATGACATGCATAAACTGAAAGTAAACATAAGGATGACGACAAGATAGATAAGCTAAACCAATATAACTGGATGAACTACTGTAGCAAGCTAGGTATCATGATAAATCAAGGTATCACATCGTCAGGTTTCTATCAAGTATACAATCCCAAGGTATCTATCATGTATAACATCCCACGGTATTTATCATGTATATTTGCTCTGCACCCCTCGTACCAGTATCCCAACCCGCGTCATGTGTTAACTATGAATGTCCCTTGCCCAATGTCATGTAATGGTCCATGCCAATCTAATATATAGCATATGTAGGTTTTCCCAACTCGTATGTTTCTTTCCATGTATAAGTTCAGTCCTTTGCCGTAGGCCGTACGGGCTTTCCCATGTAAATCTATACCACCTCAACGTAGTACCATTTTATCCTTGAAGTTGTTTTGGACTGCTACCCTTGGTCTAGTTATGTTTTCTTACCATGAACTATCGCGTGTTCACTTAGGATTTATGCCACCTAGGACCACTAGGGATTATGCTACCTAATGAACATTTCCGTGTCTCGGTTTGGGTTCAGGCCACCTAGTGCCACTAGGGATTATGCCACCCGTCAACCGTGCCCTTTACCCCGCGTATGTATCGTGAATCGTTTTCCATGTCTAGACGCACATGTTCCTCAATGTGCCATCCGAGTTCCGTGCCAGGGCAAGTCAAGAAATACGAAACTCGGTCGGGAGCTTTAAGTCGTCTGCTGATGCAGATATCAAGGTCTATTTTTGTATCCGTGGCTATGGTCCCACGTGACCCCTCCCTCAACTACTGAAAGGCAATCCAAGAAAAATCATGTATGAGAACCACATCCCGGCCCCACTATAGCCCCACTTTCCTATGGGCCAACCTCACCCATGACTCGATAGCAAGAACATGGTCTGTTGGGGGTTCTTTGCCTTTCCGTTCGTACACGATTGACTAAAGATGGTAGGTAGTCGGCGACGTGCTATCCAGGGCAAAATCAAGTATCGTCGACTCCACGCTAATCCATCCCAGTCTTTAGGTCGCTCGCATAGCAACCAAGGCATACTCTTGGCTCTTCTACCGCAGACCTTAACCTCTGTGAGGCCGGGTTTCATGGACCGTCTGCCACCTCACAGAGGGATACCAAGAGTACCCTCACGTCCCCCGAAGCTATCGCTTCGTCACCCAGTTCGTTGGAGCCTTTATCCCAGTAGGACAATTTGCTCCTCCTTCTCGTGTGTTTAAGCGATGACCTACCGTATCGGGTTACTCAACTATCTGTGAACTGGTCCAAATTCCTCGACTAAGAATTACTACTTAGGTTCCCAAACTAAGGTTTACCACTTAGTCTCCTTTCTCGTTATCCTTGTTAATCCCGGTTTTCCACCTAGTCCCCTGAACTAGGGTTTTGTCTAATGGGTTAAGTATTGTCATTTAAGTTCATGACTTAACCTGCCTACGAATCATGTCAAGATTTGGCTAAGTATTCAAGTCCAAGACCTAGCCCTACAAGTTGGTTAAGTATACCAAGGAGCTCATGACTTAACCCTATACAATCATCAAGTCAAATTGGTTAAGTATTTGTTTATCTTAACCCTATCAGATTATCGTGTTAGATTGGTTAAGCATAGATTATCTTAACCTCATCGGATTATTGAGTCAGATTGGTTAAGTATAGGTTAACTTAACCCCATCCGCTAATCGTCTTAGAATGGTTAAGTATATTTAAATGGTCTTGTGACTTAACCCTATCAAGTTCTCATGTTAGATTGGTTAAGTATGGGTACTTAACCTCATCAAATCATCATGTATAATTGATTAAGTATAAGTTACTTAATCCCATTAAATTATCATGTTAAGTTCGTTAAGTATTGGTTACTTAACCTCATTGAATTACCAAGTTTAGACTGGTTAAGTGTTTAACTTAACCCCATCGAATTACCATGTTTAGATTAGTTAAGTGTAGGTTACTTAACCCCATCTAATTACCATGTTTAGATTAGTTAAGTGTGGGTTACTTAACCCCATCTAATTACCGTGTTTAGATTAGTTAAGTGTAGGTTACTTAACCTCATCTAATTACCAAGTCGGATTAGTTAAGTGTAAATTACTTATCCCCATCCCGTAATTGTCTTGTATGGTTAAGTGTCATTAAGAAATCAAGCCCGGTCCCCCTTAACCTACCCATTCGTGTCATATCGGTTAAGTGTCATTAGTCAAATTTACTCAACCTTATCATGTGGCATTAATTTAATTAATGCACTCTCAACCTCTCACATTAGACCTTGTTGTGGTTACTAGTTAAGCCGGGCGGGTTCGGGTAGTTTTACACCACAACCTAGTCTAACCTCGGGTCTTAAGCGCGACATGACCAACTTCTCACATTGGATCCTATTGTTTGTAGCCACTAGTTAAGCCGGGCGGGTCTGGGTAGATTTATGCTACAAACTCAACCCAACCTCGAGTTGGCCACTTTCATGTTTGGTCTAGTGTCATATTACACTTACAACCCACACATGTCTAGTTTCAAGTCCCATGTTTACCCTACATGTCATGCCCACATTTAGGTGTATCATAAGTGTCATATTTTCATGAAATCCCATGTCAAATTATCATCTCATAGTCACGCTCGTCCATCCTACCCCAAATCGTGTTTCCAACCCAAGTAAAAGCGAGTCAACATAGTAAGGATACTATACTACATATTGGCCTCAAAACATGCACGATGCCAAAAAGGGGTTGGCCACAAATATGCATGGTATCATAAGGGGGTTTGGCCTCAAAATATGCATAGCATCATAAGGGGTTTTTGGCCACAAACATGCTTAGTATCATAAGGGAATTTGGCCACAAACATGCATAGTATCATAAGGGAATTTGGCCACAAACATGCATAGTATCATAAGGGAATTTGGCCACAAACATGCATGATAACATAAGGGGTTTGGGTTCATTTACATGCATAAGCCCCAAAGTCAAGTCTTTGCCAATGTTTCACAAGTCAATGGTTCCCAAAGGTTCATGCTAGCATTCCATAGATAAAGATTCAAACTTGCAAGATAAACTAGGTTAATCATAACATGAATAGCATGATTTAGTCACTAATCATAGCCAAAAGCCATAGGTTCAAGAAAAAGAGGCATGAGAGGGTTCATATAGGGTAGCATACTTAGTTTAATCTCGTTTTATTCCATGCCATCATTAAAACTACCGTTTAGATCTAGAAGTAGCTAGAACTTACATAGCGTGGCTTAGAGATTTAGGAGCATGAATCGTCTTGTCGAAGAATCCATGTTGAGACGATGATCAAAACCTTTGATTTGGTGTAGAAAGCTTGCACCTTCGTCTTGGATCTAGTTTGAATGCATAGGCTCTTGAAGTTGGAGATGGAGGCCATGATCAATGGAGATTTGGGCAGCACTTCGTTGCAAGAGTGATTTGTGAGGGTTTAAGCTAGGTCTAGGGGTCTTTTTATAGAGATTAGGAGTAGTTTAGGCCATAGGATTAACCCCAAATCAGATCTGAGCCATCAAATTTCGACGGAAGCTTCCAGAACAGGACCAGAGACACAAGCAGGCGCACCCAGGTGGCTTGGACTCGACCACCCAGGTCGACAGGGGTGTCGACTTGCAAGTCGACACCACCTTGGGTGTGTCGACACCCAAGTCGACACCCATGTCGACTTGGGTGCTGGGCGGGAAATTTTCCCGCCCAATCTTTTCGGCTCCAGATTTGAATTTTGAACTGTTTTTCGGACTTGGAATTTTCTGAAACTTCGTTGGGCCATAACTTGGTCATACGGACTCCGTTTTTTCGAAAACTCGGACTCTATTTCGCGTATTATTCCGAGACGAACGCAATGGCATAGCCCGTTTCCCTTGATTCAGATTTTAAAATTTAATTCTGCCTTGATTCTTGATTATAACACGTTATTAAAATTCGGGTTGTTACACCGAGCTTGCGTAAATCGAACACCGTATGAAGAAGTTATATGCCTTAGAAGTTTGTATACGCCCAAGGAAGTATATATATAAAATAATTCCAGAGGTCAAAACAGGTCTAAAATTCGAAACCAGCCAAAGAGAAGTGGGCGGGAAAATTCCCGCTCAACAAGTGTCGACCCCCCAGGGGGAGTCGACATAGGTGTTGACCCCCTTAAGGGGAGTCGACATAGGAGTCGACCCCCCTATAGGGGAGTCGACATAGTTGTCTACCCCCCTATAGGGTGTTGATCCCTCTTCCAGATCTGGACGAAGTTTCTAGATGACGTGTTTTGGCTGATTTGTCGCTCCCTGAGTCACTGTGTGACGTATTTTTCTGCTATGAAAGATTCTGATGACTTCTAGACTAATCTAAAGGCTCTAAATCTCCCTATACACCTATAAAAAGGCCTCTAAACCTATTGTTTTCTCCACACGAATTCATAAGCGTTTATATGCTACTAAAACCTGAAGTGACCTAGCCTCCACCTTAATCAATCAAATTAGAGTTTTCAAGTTAACAATAAAAGTCTACATCAAAGGTGTAGCTAGTCAAATTCAGAAATCAGATCCCAGAATTCAAGACCATTCTGAAATTTGTAAGTTCATGTTACTTTCAGTAGCAAAATTTAAATTGTGATTCTGACATTGTAATAAATCTGAATCTGAGATTATGCCTATTTCTATTTGTCTTTCTATATCCATTGGATCTATCTCATTGATATTATTATGTCCATTCTTTGTCTCTTCTTTCCTTATTCCCTTTTTGTTTTTATAGCCAGGCTACTGCGAGCCTGAGCCAAATCACATAAGAGATGAACGTACGTTGGGAAAAATTGGGCGCAATATATGATTTGGACTTGATCAGCGCTAAAATTGGGCATAATATTTGATTTGGACTTGACCAGCGCTAAAATTGGGCATAATATTTGATTTAGATATGACCAACGCTAAAATTTGGAAAAGTATTAAATTATGTATAATTGGGCATAACTGATTTGAGGACGTAACTCATGTTGTATTTAAAACATAAAGTGTATCGAACATATGACTTGAGATTTGAGGCATAAAGTATATTGGACATATGACTTGGGATTTGGGGCCATAAATTGAACTATAAACATGTGAGGCATAGTACATGTTGTGGTTTAAGACCGAAAATTTGGGGCTTATATATATGATAGTTTATGACTTGGAAGAAGGAGATTATTGTGTATAGTGATGTATGGCTTAGGCATGAGAAACCTATAGATAGGGATAACTGTTAAATGCGAACGCGCCTAAAGTGGGATTTTGGGTAATTATCATGCACTATAATTAAAGGCTATACTTTGGCATAATTTATACTGTGAATCATGATTGGGGGTTTTTGGAGAATATTTTGTACGGTGCAATATTACTAAACCTTAGGGCATGTATTATATCGTGATTTTTGGGGCATGACTATTATTGCAAATTTGGGAAGATTGGGTGTAACCTATGTTGAGTAATAACTTGAATTTGAATTTGTGGGGCGTAACTTGTAATTAGCTTTGTTGAGGTATAACTTGAGAATTGGAACATGACTAGCATATAAAATCTAGACTTGGACATGTATGATAAATATGCTAAAAGATAAACATGTCTAACCCGAGGTTAGATTGAGTTGCGGTGTAAATTACCCGGAACTGCCTGGCACATCCAGTAACTGCAACAACACCTATCTAATGTGAAAGGTTAGTGCATCATGCCCAAGAAAACCAGAGGTTAGATTGAGTTGTAGTGTAAAACTGCACGGAACCGCCCGGCACATCTAGTAACCGCAACAACATAAATCTAATGTGAGTGGTTGGTGCATTAATAAATCGATTAATGCTAATAAGCAAGACATAGAAAAATGGTAGGGTTAAGTTAATTAAGGCAACACTTAACCATTATAACATGTTAATTAGACAAGAAATGGGTTTAAGTAAATTTAGAACACTTAACCGTTATAACATGTTAATTAGACAAGAAGACGGGGTTAAGTAAATTTAGAACACTTAACCGTTATAACATGTTAATTAGACAAGAAGATGGGGTTAAGTAAATTTAGAACACTTAACCGTTATAACATGTTAATTAGACAAGAATGTGGGGTTAAGTAAATTTAGAACACTTAACCGTTATAACATGTTAATTAGACAAGTGAGCAGGGTTAAGTTAACTAATATGACATGATGAATGGATAGGGTTAAGTTAACATAAGAAGACAACACCTAACCAATGTAACACGACAAGTGGGTGGGTTAAGTTAACTTGAATTGATTGATGACACTTAACTAATACAGCATGATGAACGCATGGGGTTAAGTTAGTAAGAAACACATAACCAATGTAACTTGATGAACGAATGGGGTTAAGTTAATGGGAAATACTTAACCAATATAACATGATGGATGAACAGGGTTAAGTTAATAAGAAACACTTAACCAATCCAACATGACAAGTGATAATGGTTAATAAGAAACACTTAACAAACATGACATGATGAGTGGGTAGGTTAAGTTAACATGAATGGACAACACTTAATCATTAAATAGACATGCTTGAATCAGTGGGAGGGTTAAGTACAT
Source organism: Allium sativum (assembly GCA_030737875.1). NCBI lineage: Eukaryota > Viridiplantae > Streptophyta > Magnoliopsida > Asparagales > Amaryllidaceae > Allium > Allium sativum. The sequence continues at coordinate 846,188,249 of CM060926.1, forward strand.
ATCGGGTTGGTGGGTAATATTAGTAAATATAGGAACACAAACTTAACCATTAAGTAAACATGTTTGAATCAGTGGGAGGGTTAAGTACATATCAGGTTGGTGAGTAATATTAGTAAATGTAGGCCCACAAACTTAACCAGTAAGAAACTCTAGTAACGGGGACATCAGTGTAGGTTCCGACGGATTGCGGGCGTGCACGTACTCCGGAGTGGGAAAAAGCAGGCACTGGGTACCAGTAGTTATACACTGTGCATCTTGAATCGTGTCGGATCGCTATCATAGGGATTGATACACCTTATGGTGGGACCAGCACAAGGTATCTACACGCAAGAGAGGGTCGATTGACACAGACACAAGGAAAATTAATACGAGTAAGGAGCCGATCGATAGGGTAGTAAGGGTACATCTAACATCTTTATGGCAATTAGGCTGATTGAGATAAGATCCTCATACTAGATGTACACCTAAAGGCTACCATAATTGCGGGAATTGGGATCACGTGATGATATTATCACTTTACACAGATTACTAGTTGGGACACAAGTTAGGCAGTGTAGAGATATAAAAATCAGAATAACAAGGTAGTAGCGAAGCAGTGAAAGAGTAGAAGCACATTCAGTTTACCTTGCCTTATCATATCTATATCTTGTTATCCCTGTTATCACGGTATTATCTTATATTCAGTTTATTCATGTCATGATGCTTTTGCCTATTTACATGCTGAAAGTCACTGGACTTACCAGACTTATGTCTGACCTAGTTTGTTTCCCCTCTTTTCTTCCGTTCCCTCCCCACCCCCCCTTCCCCCGGTTCACAGGGAAGAAATGTTACCACTTAGCTCAGTTTTCTTTCCAAGCTCGAAGATAGTCGATGTATTGCTTTGGACTCTCTCTTCCACTGCTATGGATGGTTCATGCTTTATTGGGGAATATCATTGTTATTTTTTTGCTTCTTTTATACTTGGAAGTTTTTGAATCAAGATAGAAGTTCTATGTATTATTTTTAAGTATGATTGAGACAATTGTTGTAAAAGCTTGACTGAACCGCATTGTTTATAAAATGACATTATTTTCCGCTGCTTTAATTGTTTGTCTTGTAATTTATATGCGTCTCTTACCTAAAACGCTCCACATAAGTTAAGGCATTCCCTTGGTGAGTGACCTTAACGGAGGTGGGGTGTTTCACTTGGTATCAGAGCTGATGGTTACCAGATCAGATAAAAAAATTTGAAAACTATTTTTCAAAAAAAAAAAAAGTTATAAAAGAAGCATTTTCAAAAGAAAGGTTTTGTTTTAAAGGCATATTCCCCAAAGCCACATGCACTATCTTTTGATCCTCTGTTTGAATCCTTATTTCCTTCTTTCTTGAGTATCCGGGGCTCCTGGCTTTCTGGGAGGTAACCTCATCCCGGCATGGTTCCATATGCTTGATGAAACTACGACACCTGTAAAAGGGCGAAGAAGTGCCCAACTTCCATCTATAGCCGCTGTAGTTTAACCTACGGCTAATTTTCTTTCAAGCTTTGTAGGGTTTTCCATGCGATGGAGGAAGCTTTCAAGAGATTTGTCAACAAGCCACACAAGGATGGTAAAGATGAGAATGAGGGAGTTTGGCTAAGGAGCACAACCCAAGGATGAGAAACTCCCAGATATGGACTTGGTTCACAAAGGAGGAATGAATAGAAAAATCTAAGACAAGAGGAAGTGTCGTTATTATGGTATAACGGGTCATATAATTAAGGACAAGGGCAAGAACAAAGGACAAGATTTTCAGAAGGGCAAGTGTATGCTCTCACCGCCAGTGTACCTGAGAGAGAGGTAGTAGAGTTTCTGTTGAAAAAGTCTAGTTTTTCTTTTTGATCATCCTGTTAGTACTCTTTTGATTTTAGCACTTCACATTCATTTATATCTGCTTCCATAGTTGAGTCTCTACACCTTAGTACTTGTATGATAGAAGATCCCATTATTGTCTCAAATCCGGTTGGTGGTTCGGCTCGTTTATCTCTGGTTTGTAAGGATTTAAGAACAGGTATATTAAGTACTGAGCGTAATGCTTATGTTTTCGGGATTTCATGGGCTATGGGTTGGTTCTAGGCACGGATTAGTTAGTTAGTAATTGTGAAAGGAGGGTAGTTAGATTTTCGACTTGCCTCGGGAATACCCTTGAGATTTCGTGCGGTCCTAAGGGATCAGTTTGTCTTGGCTACCTGGAATCACTTGATGCATCTATCGACGATTTGCGATCCGTTGGAGTAGTCCATGAGTACGCAGATGTTTTTGATTTTGTTAGGGGTTATCCCCTAAAACGCTAGATAGACTTCCTCATATATATAGTTGACAATGCAAAACCAGTTGCATTACCTGTACGACACATGAATCCAAGGGAAAGGAAGGGCTCAGTAAACAAGTAGAAGAGTTACTTGAAAAAGGGTTCATAAGGCGAAGTATTTCTGAATGGGGTGCTTCAGTCGTTTTCGTTAAAAAAGGCGGATGGTTCACTTCGCTTGTGCATAGAGCATCTAAGGGAAGTCTCGGATACCCTCCAAGCGCATCAACTTAAGGCGAAGTTCTCCAAAAATGTCATTTTTGGAGAAAAGAAGTAAGGTTTCTAGGACATGTGGCGCCCAAAGAAGGGATCGCAGTAGATCCCGCAAAAGAAGTTGCGGTGCAAGACTGGAAGGTCCTAAGGAATGCAACAGAAGTAAGAAGCTTTCTTGGACTAGCGGGCTAATATAGGAAGTTAATTAAGGACTTTGCGAAGGTATTAGCCCCACTTACAAGATTGATGGAGAAGAATCTAGTCATCTTAGTATATACACTTGGTAACATGGTTAGCATCTGTCTATTTTCAAGAGATAGTTCTGGAAATGTCAGCATGCCACAGTAGAAGTTGTAGTGCCAAGTATACTATAAGAAGAAAAGGTGGAATGAGAGTCGACAGTGGAATGAGTTCCAAAAACAGAAATTAAGGAGCTACATAAATCGTGAAGTTAAGACAGTCAGAGCAATATGGAATGAAGCTCCAGAAGATGTGACTTAGAAGACTGAAGACTAGATATGCGCATCATACCCTTTTTGAGGGTATATCCTTGATCTCTCTTTTTCTGTAAAGTTTATTTGCTAGTTTTTATCTTTTAGGTATATCCTCTCGATCCTATCCTCGATCCTTAGGCAGAAGCCAATGGATGTAAACATGTGTTTGAGACATGTTATGTTTGGTGGATGCAAATGGATGTAAGTGTTTGCTAGTGGTTTCTCGTGGATGCATATACACATATTAGGCACTAGATCGGCTCAGTCACTTTCATATTGCATATGCAAGTGTGAATTTTTATGGATTGGAACTTGATGTGCTATCATATGGATGTTGCATTTGTATGAATGATTGTGCACTCATGTAGAAGTTATAAAGTACGATTAGGAATAATTGCATACATGATGGACTCATAGCACTGACATAGTTCGCATTAAGGAGGTCAACTGAATCAGTAGACCACCTGATTTTGCATTAGATAAGGGCATGTACACACACTATGAATATGATCATGAAAGCAATAGAAATCTTTTTTTAAGGATAATGGACGCCTGTGATTGAATGGTTGAGTATATGGATGTTGGATGTTAGGATACATTCTCCTTGACTTGGAGATTTCGAGGACGAAATCCTTTAAAGGAGGGGAGAATGTAACACCCCGTATTTCCTATGGATATTAAAGTAACGAATTAAAGAATAATTAAACTTTAAAACAAGAATTAAGGGAAACGGGTTGCGCTATTGCGTTCGTCTCGGAATTCTGCTTGAGATAGAGTCCGAGTTTGCGTAAATCGAACACCGTATGAAGAAGTTATAAGCCTTAGAAGTTTGAATACACCCAAGGAAGTATATATATACATATAAAATAATTACAGAAGTCAAAACAGGCCTAAAATTCGAAATCAGCCAAAGGAAAGTGGGCGGGAAAATTCCCGCTCAACAGGTGTCGACCGCTCTAGGGGGAGTCGACATAGGTGTCAACCCCCCTTAAGGGGAGTCGACATAGGAGTCGACCCCCTATAAGGGAGTTGACATAGGTGTCGACCCCCCAGAGGGTTTCGACCCCTTTTCCAGATCTGGACGACGTGTTTTGGCTGATGTATTGCTCCCTGATTCATTGTGTGACGTATTTTTCTGCTATGAACGATTCTGATGACTTCTAGACTGATCTGAAGGCTCTAAATCTCCCTATACACCTATAAAAAGACCCAGAATTCTATTGTTTTCTCCACACGAATTCATAAGCATTTATATGCTGCTAAAACCTGAAGTGACCAAGCCTCCACCTTAATCAATCAAATTATAGTTTTCAAATTAACAATCAAAGTCTACATCAAAGGAGTAGCTAATCAAATTCAGAAATCAGATCCCAGAATTAAAGACCGATCTGAAATTTGTAAGTTTATGTCACTTCAGAAGTAAATTTTAAATTGTGATTCTGACATTGTATTAAATCTGAATCTGAGATTATGCCGATTTCTATCTGTCTTTCTATATCCATTGGATCTATCTCATTGATATTATTATGTCCATTCTTTGTCTCTTCTTTCTTTCTTCCCTTTTTGTTTTTATAGCCAGGCTACTGCGAGCCTAAACCAAATCTCATAAGAGATGAACGTACGTTGGGAAAAATTGGGCATAATATATGATTTGGACTTGACCAGCGCTAAAATTGGGCATAATATATTATTTGGACTTGACCAGCGCTAAAATTGGGCATAATATATGATTTGGACATGACCAACGCTAAAATTTGGAAAAGTATTAAATTATGTATAATTAGGCATAACTGATTTGTAACTGATTTGAGGACATAACACATGTTGTATTTAAAATATAAAGTGTATCGAACATATGACTTGAGATTTGAGGCATAAAGTATACTGGACATATGACATGGGATTTAGGGCATAAATTGAACTGTAAACATGTAAGGCACAGTACATGTTGTGGTTTAAGACCTAAAATTTAGGGCTTATATATATGATAGTTTATGACTTGGAAGAAGGAGATTATTGTGTATAGTGATGTATGGCTTAGGCATGAAAAACCTATAGTAAGATAGGGATAACTATTAAATATGAACGTGCCTAAAGTGGGATTTTGGGTAATTGGCATGCACTGTAATTAAATGCTATAATTTGGCATAGTTAATACTGTGAATCATGTGTTATATCCTGATTTTTGGGGCATGACTATTATTGCAAATTTGGGAAGATTGGGTGTAACCTATGTTGAGTATTAACTTGAATTTGAATTTGTGGGGCATAACTTGTAATTAGCTTTTTTGAGGTATAACTTGAGAATTGGAACATGACTAGCATATAAAATCTAGACTTGGACATGTATGGTAAATATGCTAAAAGATAATAATGCCTATCCAGAGGTTAGATTGAGTTGCGGTGTAAAACTGCCCGGAACCGCCCGGCACATCCAGTTCCGCAACAACACATATCTAATGTGAGTGGTTAGTGCATCATACCCAAGAAAACCCGAGGTTAGATTGAGTTGTGGTGTAAAACTGCCCGGAACCGCCCGGCACATCTAGTAACCGCAAGAACATAGATATAATGTGAGTGGTTGTTGCATTAATAAATCGATTAATGCTAATGAGCAGGACATGCAAAAATGGTAGGGTTAAGTTAACTAAGGCAACACTTAACCGTTATAACTTGTTAATTAGACAAGAAGATAGGGTTAAGTAAATGTACTGGAGGAAGAAAGAGGACTCGATGCTGTTGAAAGAGATTTGCTTCAGCAACGAGAAAGAGAACTCAACAAAGTTTTGTATCAAGAAGAGATTTTTTGGAGACAGCGATCCAGATCTCAGTGGCTGAAGGAAGGAGATAGAAATACTGCGTATTTTCATAGAGTTGCCAATGGTAGACGCCGTACCAATTTGATACACAGTATTTGGAAAGATGTTGTGGAGATTTGTGAGCAACAACTTTTGAGTGATACTTTCACTGAATACTATAAAAGTATCTTCGGTGATCGCATTGAGAACCATATTTCTGTTGAATGGTGCAAATTGTACCCTAAAGTAACTGATCTCTCGGATGTTGCAAGTGTTTTTTCTAAAGAGGAAATTCTGAATGCTTTGAAGGAGATGCCTGGTGACAAGGCACCTGGGCCTGATGGTTTCCCCACTTTTTTCTTCAAACAATACTGGGGTATGTTGAAAAATGTTGTTTTGCGTTTGTTTGACGAGTTCCACAAAGGCTCTTTGAGGTTGGATTTGATTAGCTATGCTAACGTAGTTTTAATCCCCAAAAAGGAAGGTAATGTTTCTGTCGCTGATTTCAGACCGATTAGCCTCCTCAACACTAGTTTCAAACTAATCACGAAGGTTTTGGCCAATAGGCTGAAAACTAAGATGGACTTGCTGATTGATATATCCCAAACTACTTTTATTAAAGGAAGAAACATTCTGGATGGTGCTACGTTGGTTGGCGAAGTGATTTCTAATTGTGATAGATTTGACGTCCCTTGTGCTATCCTTAAACTGGACTTCGCCAAAGCTTTTGACACAGTTGACTGGCGATTTTTGATTGAAGTGCTGGAGGCAAGAGGCTTCCCCACCAAGTGGATTAAATGGATTTCCATGATTCTTTCATCGAGTAGATCCAACATTTGTGTTAATGGAGTTGCTGGCTCTACTATCCATTCTAAGCGTGGACTGAGACAGGGCGATCCACTTTCCCCTTTCCTTTTCGATTTGGCGGAAGATGTTTTTTCAAAAATTCTGAAGCTGGGCTGTGCAGAGGGGATTATTAGCGGTTTTGGCAGTGACCATGTGGTTGGGGGCATCAACTCTTTGCAATATGCTGATGACACCATCATATTCAGCAAACCTGACTGTAAATTCCTTGCTGCACTTAAATTTATTCTCTATGCTTTCGAAAGTTTATCTGGCTTAAAAATTAACTTTCATAAGAGCAGTGTTTACACGTTGGGTTGTAGTGATGATTTACGCAGGTCATGTGCTGAAATGTTTAATTGCAAGGCTGAAGCTTTTCCTTTGAATTATCTGGGTATGTGCATTCGCCCCAAGAAATTAATGAAGAAAGACTGGCAGCACTTGATCGAGAAGGTGGACACTAGACTGGCGAGGTGGAAAGGCAACTCATTATCCAGAGCTGGTCGTCTTGTGCTTGTCAATTCTGTCCTTTCGTCGATTCCACTGTACTGGATGTCCTTCTATCACTTTCCAGGGTAAGTGTTGGAGAAGATTGATGCAATTCGTCGTAACTTTTTCTGGACTGGTTCTAAAGAGACGAAGAAGCTTAGCTGTTTGATATCTTGGAACCAAGTATGCAAATCTAAAGAGCAAGGGGGACTTGATGTTATAAACTTAAAGACAATGAATTCTGCTCTTCTTTGTAAGTGGTTGTGGTTTATGATCTCTGACAAGCATGCTTTATGGAAGGAGTGGATAATTAGTACATATTACAATGGCAATTTTGGTTGGAACACTGATTTCTCAAGATGCTCTGTGTTTTGGCGCAATGTTATGGTTCATGCGCAGTGGATGAAGTTGGGTACTAAGATTGTGGTGAGGAATGGACACAACACATCATTTTGGTTGGATAGTTGGCTAACTAATGTCACTTTGAGTGTGGAGTTTCCAGAGCTTTTTGGTATTGCTTGCAACAAAGAATTCACTGTTAGAGAGATGTACGATAATGATGCAGCGGGTTTCAAATGGAGATTGAATTTCTCAAGGTTAGTGGCTGGTAATGCATTGGTTCAACTATGCAGTTTGTTTGATTTGCTTGAAGCAGTGAGTTTGAATAATGAGAGGGATGATTTTATTTGGATGTTGGAGGGGGAGAGGAAGTTGTTTAGCGTTCGTAGCATTTACAAGTTGTTCAATTTTGCTGGGGTTAGGAGGTTGGGGTTCGAGCATATGTGGCGGTTCAAAATCCCTGATAAAGTCAAAATTCATATGTGGGTTGTGATACATGGTAGATTGAACACGGTTAGCAGAATTCGTCAGAGAGGGGTGCATGTTATGGATGGCTGTGTTTTTTGTGGTCATGACGACGAGGACTATCATCATCTATTTTGGCTTGCGACTTTGCTTTTTATATTTGGACAAAATGTTTGGTTGCACTTTACCTTGATTTGCACTGGAGTGACTTCATTGCTGACCAATTTGTTTTTTGGCATTCAATTTACCCGACCTTGCATGCCTCTCATGATAGTCTTCTTTTTGCTTTGTTGAACTTTGCTTACACTTGGTTGCTTTGGCATGAACGTAACTCCAGAAAATTTAACCGCAAATTGAAAGCTCCTAACAGTATTATTTACTCTATCCTTAATTTTGTCTATGACTGGGCAGGCATGGAGCGCAAAAGACATGTTGAAAGCATCGCAGACCGAGTGCGCAAAAGGGGGCGGAGCATCACTGGTCCACACGCTTGATGATGATGTTCACTGGTTCACTGGCCTTTTGCTGTTTTACTGTTACGTTTAAAGCTATGTAATGTTAACTATGATGTATGGTTCCTTTTTGTATGGCCGTATATAGCGATGGCCTGTTTTGGTTGTATATGTTGTACATACACGCACTGCTACTTTATGTTACTTGATGGATGCTATATATTTTAGGCGTGAATCATGTTGATTCACTACCTTTTCCTTCAAAAAAAATAAAAAAAAATTAGAAGACTTAACCGTTTTAACATGTTAATTAGACAAGAAGACGGGGTTAAGTAAATTTAGAACACTTAACCATTATAACATGTTAATTAGACAAGAAGATGGGGTTAAGTAAATTTAGAACACTTAACCGTTATAACATGTTAATTAGACAAGAAGGTGGGGTTAAGTAAATTTAGAACACTAACTGTTATAACATGTTAATTAGACAAGTGAGCAGGGTTAAGTTAACCAATATGACATGATGAATGGGTAGGGTTAAGTTAACACAAGAAGGCAACACCTAACCAATGTAACACGACAAGTGGGTGGGTTAAGTTAACTTGAATTGATTGATGACACTTAACCAATACAGCATGATGAACGCGTGGGGCTAAGTTAGTAAGAAACACTTAACCAATGTAACTTGATGAACGAATGGGGTTAAGTTAATGGGAAATACTTAACCAATATAACATGATGAATGAACAGGGTTAAGTTAATAAGAAACACTTAACCAATCCAACATGACAAGTGATAATGGTTAATAAGAAACACTTAACCAACATGACATGATGAGTGGGTAGGTTAAGTTAACATGAATGGACAACACTTAACCATTAAATAAACATGCTTGAATCAGTGGGAGGGTTAAGTATATATCGGGTTGGTGGGTAATATTAGTAAATATAGGCCCACAAACTTAACCATTAAGTAAACATGTTTGAATTGGTGGGAGGGTTAAGTACATATCGGGTTGGTGGGTAATATTAGTAAATATAGACCCACGAACTTAACTAGTAAGAAACCCTAGTAACGGGGACCCATTTCAGCAGCAACCCACGTAGATGTATCAAGGTACCCTGAAACTAGGCAGGGTGGGGCACGATTACTGGGCTGATTATAAGCGGTCAAAATAGCGGCAGAGGGTACGTCTGTGTAGGTTCCAATGGATTATGGGCGTGCACGTACTCCGGAGTGGGAAAAAGCAGGTTGAATCGTGTCGGGTCGCTATCATAGGGATTGATACAACTTATGGTGGGACCAGCATATGGTATCTACACGCAAGAGAGGGCCGATTGACAGAAGGAAAATTAATACGAGTAAGGAGCCGATCGATAGGGTAGTAAGGGTACATCTGACATCTTCTTGGCAGTTAGGCTGATTGAGGTAAGATCCTCATACTAGATGTACACCCGAAGGCTACCATAATTGCGGGGATTGGGATCACGTGGTGATATTATCACTTTACACAGATTACTTGTTGGGACACTAGCTAGGCGGTGTAGAGATATAAAAATCAGAATAACAAGGTAATAGTGAAGCAGAGAAAGAGTAGAAGCGCATTCAGTTTACCTTGCCTTATCATATCTATATCTTGTTATCCCTGTTATTACGGTATTATCTTATATTCAGTTTATTCATGTCATGATGCTTTTATTTACATGCTGAAAGTCACTGGACTTACCAGACTTATGTCTGACCTAGTTTGTTTTGCCTCTTTTCTTCTATTCCCCCCCCCCCCCCAGGTTCACCGGGAGGAAATGTTACCACTTAGCTCGGTTTTCTTTCCAAGCTCGAAGATAGTCGATGTATTGCTTTGGACTCTCTCTTCCACTGTTATGGCTGGTTCATGCTTTATTGGGGAATATCATTGTTATTTTTATGCTTCTTTTATACTTGGAAGTTTTTGAATCAAGATAGAAGTTCTATGTATTATTTTTAAGTATGATTGAGACAATTGTTGTAAAAGATTGGCTGAACCACGTTGTTTATAAAATGACTTTATTTTCCGCTGCTTTAATTGTCTGTCTTGTAATTTATCTGCATCTCTTACCTAAAACGCTCCACCGAAGTTAAGGCATTCCATTAGTGAGTGACCTTAACGGAGGTGGGGTGTTTCAAACAACATAAGACCGTTGTAAAAAGTCTATTACAACCACCTGTTACCACGTTCATTTCACATTGTAAAAAAGGACATATTACAACATGGCCTAATACAGCGGGCGGGCTGGCCACTGTAAAATCCCTATTACAACGGGCATTGCCCATTGTGATAGATTTGTTTTGTTGTAGTGTATGCAGTAGAAATCTGAACTACTATGTTATCTGAATTGCTCTATGTTATTTGAGTTGCTTTATGTCATTTCATTTGAGAAGGAATAACGCATACATAAAGTGATTTGAGTTACGTTAATTACTTAAAAATACATTTATCTCTTGTAAGAAGACGATTGTGAAAATTAGTGGAAATGTGCATTTCGTTAAGATAACATAAAACAGTTATCTTATTAACTTTCAGACAACAATATTCATCACAACTGTCTGTAAAACAAGAATACCACAACAGAAAACACATGATAAGTACCCATTAAAGTATACCATCATCTTCTTTTGAGAAATTGGTAAAACCTTTTTGTATGCTTTCAGAACGAGTACTGTTGGATGGCCTATAACTGTGGTGATGATATATCCGGTGCACTCAAGTTGAATGAGTGGCCAGTTCTGTGTGGTCGGGTTGTAAAATGTTCTTGTTGAACCCCGATGTTTTACCTCCAAAGGACACTAAAAAGGAGGTAGTTCCTTACCTAGTCATGTATGGAAATCCAAACTCCAATATGAGCCATATGGTTTTAGATGTTAAGCAACTCTATCGAAAAGTAAGATGCATGCTTTTTTACTATATTCCTATTTTATTTGTGGATTTCAAACATTATTATAATATCATTAGAATTATAATAAAAAGTGATTTGGTTATTGTAAAAGAAAACCACGTGTCATGTTTATATGTGGTCATGTCCTATGAGAGTTCCGTTCTATCAAAGAATTTCTAAAAATTATGCAAGTTGTTTGTGCTATGAGTTTTCTCACTGAAAGTACTCCAGATTGACTGAATCTGGGTGATTTTGTTTTTCTCAAAATGGGCTCGGTCAGGCCGAGTACATTTTTCATGTTGCATTGGGTTTTGCTTGGAGCTTCAGGAGAAGAGTCGGAGTCAAGGCGTATTCCCGTATTTTCTGGTGTTAATTTATTTTCACTATATGTATTTTGTTTATCAGATTATATAGTCTGATTTAGATGCCAGTAGAAGAAAAACCGCAAGTAGCGGTAGAATTTATGAGCAGAAAATTCCATCGCAAAATAACGACGGATTTTCATGGAAACTGTAAGGTATATTATTTAGGATTTTTTATTTCAACTTGTTTTAAAATATTACCGTCGAGCTCTGGTTTCTGTCACTAAACCATAACAAATAGCCATGGTTTAACGTCATCTGCTTTTCATCGTTGAATTCCGTTGCAATTTGAGACATTTTACCATCATATATTTTTTGAAGCTATTTTACAGTAGATTTTTAAGGGATTTGCAAAAGTCTAGCATGCTTATTCTTCATGAAATATTTTACTTTTATGTTTTTAATAAGTAATTGATAAGTAAAAATTAATTTTAAATAATTACTATTAATAATAATATACTAATAACAAAAAATAAGTAATTACTATTAATAGTAAATAAAGATTAATAGTTAATATTAATTAATTAATAATTACTAAATAATTAAGAGGTAATAATAATTAATAATAACGATTAATAATTAATCTTTAGTAATCAATGATTAATAAGTAACCTTTAATAATTAAGAAGTAATATTTATTACCGAGGATCTAAAAACTAATAATATTATTGATAATTATGATTAACTTGTATTATTTAAAAAATTAAAACTTTCATATTTTATAAAATAAATATAAAGTTCAAATATAAACTTTTGAACTTTTCGTAATTTTGAAATAGATATAAAATTTTGTAAAATAATAATATTTAGTAATAATAGTTAAATAATTAATAAAAACAATATTCACTACAAAACAATAATAATGATTAATATATAATTTGCAATATAAGATAGTTACATTATACTATCAAATAATTAAAAACTAATATTATAAGTGATTAATGTTTTTTAACAAGGCATATTAATTAAAATTTATTACTAAATAACTAATAATTAATTAATAAGAAATATTTTTAATGATTAATAATTAAGTAGTAGTAATAAATATTTGTATTTTATACGTAATAGTTAATAACTAATTTCAATAATTAAGAAGCAATATTTAGAAATTAAGCAGAATAATTAATTAATTAATTAAAATTATATAACTAATATTTTATAACTAACAATTAAAATCATATTTAATATGTCTTAATTATAAAAAACTCAAGTTGTTCGCGGTGTGATTTGTAATAAGTTGAATGCCTTTCTAGTTGTAGGATATGAATGTTGCGGCAGCTCGAGTCCTTTCCACCACCACATATATGGTTGAACCTGGAACCCTCAACCCAAAGGTATTGTTCGAAATTAGACGTCAATGACATTTTGTTGCGGCAGCTTAATAGTCTGACATGTTTGCTTTGAATTTTTTGTTCATTTTAATTAATGTCTAATAAAAGTGTTGATGCTAATGACATTTTGTTGAATTATTCCTCAGTACAGCAATTGATGCTTTGCTTATTGTTATGATATAATTTCTGATATAATTTCTACATTTATCCGTTGCCTTATTAACACAATCAGTCTTTTTTTACAATCGTATGCTTATGGGAAGTACAAACATGCTTTTCTTACCATGGACAATGATTTTATCCTTACTCGGTACATCGCGGCATGTAATTTCAGGTTCATATTAGCTCTTTAATTTTATTTCAGCTACATATCAGCTATTTAATTTGCACATTTTAACAATTCAAAATTTCAACTGTAAACTTCAATTTAACCATCACTTTAGAAATATTGAAGTTCTCCACCTTAATCAAATGTCCTATGTTTTGTGATGATCGATAATTAGTAATTACTAATAAATGTTTAAAAAATTCATAAAATTTTAAAACCAAAATTTCACTCATAGTAAAAAATAATGATTATTAGTAACATTGGATTAACCTTAATTTCTACCATAAACAAATGATTTAAATATGATTTATAATTACTCATCAGTATTAATAACTTGTAATTAATAATTTATTATAATGATGTACAATTTATTTTTAACAAGTTTTATAATTAAAATTAGCAGCTATAAGTAACGGACTAACAGAGTTTTAGACATTTGGATTACCGGTTCGCAATTTCATTCTCGCTATAGAAATTCGTTGAAATTTCGTGTTCCCTCTACAGTTCCTTCACCCCAAATTAACGTTTAGAGAAGCATCTTTTGGATCCCCAAGTTATCAAAACTATCCAAATCAGGGCTGCTTGCCTATGAACAAGTTCTTCCATCGCGAGCTCTCTCTTTCCTCCTCTGTTCTTCCTCGGCTCTGAATCCAAGATCGAACCCTGATTCACTTATAGCAATTTAGGTTTGTTCGTGAACTTGCGTGTAATTTCCAAGGCTTCGGGTGGCACGATTGCGGACAAGACTCCCACTTGTACTCTTGCCAGTAGCAACTGGAATATGTCATAGATCTGCATAGGTAACAAGATGTAGGTCCTTGAATTACATTTAGTTAAGGATGTAGCAATTTAGATCCATTTCAAATATTTCCTGACAAAAATTAGAAATAGAATATAAGTAATTTAGGAAAATGCTTCACCACTAAAATTTATGGAAAAATGAACTTTATTTGCGCTTTAATCTGAGCTTGAAAAGGTTTATACGCTTTAAACTCTACAATTCGTTGATCAAATTCATGTATGTTGGTACAAATATGTAAACGAACTTAGTTATTTATTTTTTGATATTCTGCATCGTGTTCATTTATCTTCGAACCCAAACTTCATTGTTGAACCACTAGTGTGAATTTTTTAACTAATAATTGTTTATTGACTTTAAACACATTTGAAGATTGAGTGTGTTTGCAAATTTCCCCATGTAGGCAGCTGTGTGTTTGCGAATGGTTCGCGGACCATATTAATATTTCTGTACAAATCCAAGTATGCCAATAGTGAAACTTCTATAGCTTGAAAGTTAGTTGATCTGATATTGAACTAGCGGTTTGTGTCAAACATTTGAATGAGTGTTAGCCTATTAGAATGTGTAATAAATCATTATTATCTTATGTAGTGGAGAACTGGAAAACATTGATGGCGCCATTAAGCAACTCTATGGTTAATGGAATCATCTCACTGAATGCAGTTCCAAATGAAGGATTTCGAAGAAAGGGAGCAAATAAAGAATAGTGTAGGCACAGCTTGGATAGCAAAGAACTCAAAGAATTAGACATTTCAGACATTCGTATTACATTTGGAAAGACTTTATATGCAGCAAACGCGATGATTATAGAACAGGAAAGCTACAACATCTACAGTAATAGTAATATCATTAGTGATATTAAGTTGATATAGCTAAAGATAGAGATGTTTTTGGTACTGTTCTCATTGACGATGAATAGTCTTGGAAGTTGGTTTTCTTTTCACACATGCAAGGAGTTTTTTTTTCCTCTCTATACATGATTACAGCAGTCAACGACGAAGAGTTACATGAATGTTGTATATGGTGATCTGTTTGGTTTCATAATTCATAATGGTGCGTGCGTATGAATAATCTTGTCTATGAGAAATGTATGTGCTTATTTAAATATACCTATTTCTCTTATTCTGTGCTTAACATGACTTGTAATGTGAATATTTATGCAGCAAAAATCGCAATGTTTGATGGATACTTTGTGGTGTACAGATTTGTCTAGGACTTGCATTTCTTCGTCACTGCAACTCATTCTAATTGCAAAGTATGCTCTCTTATTATCATACTACTGATTTTTTTGTATAATCTCAATACTATTTTCTAAAGAACATATCTTGTAGATTCATGTTGTATAGAGGGGTATTGTAAGGCCTCTTGTAGAGATGCTAAAGTGTGAGGATGTACAACTAAAGGAGATTGCTGCATTGCTCTAGGGAGATTGGCTCAGGTAAGTAGGTTTAATTTTGTTGTAAACTTGTTATTGTTTGCAGTTAAATGTGACAAGTTTTTTCTGTCATGAATTCTCTCAGTGCAACTATATTTATCTCCATTTATCTATACTTTGTTATCGTTCTTAGAATCATGTTCATTAAACTAGGATATATTCTCCTTCAACACTTCATCATGAAAGGAACCACCATTTAGATTAGAAATATAATGGTATGAATTAATAATTTTGTTTTATTGGTTGGATAATAGTATAGTAGAAAATAATGCAATTTCTAAATGTAATTGATGATGGATATATCTTTTGGAAAGGGGAAATCTCCATAAGAAATGATAATCCCTTGACCTATCATCATATTTTATTCTCTGTTTTGCTGGTTTGGATATATGTTTGCATTGGGTTTCATAAACCCATAGCTACACAATTTATTGTGATGGTTATCCTCCAAAGGATAAGCAAAACTGTAATGTATGTTTTTCTCCCTATGGCATTATAGAAAATCAAAGAAATAGCTCTGCGGTAATGCATTGTAAATTACTGTTCTATTTTCAACTGCATTCATCTTATATCATTTGAGTAGATAAGTTTATGTTACAATGTGAAGGTTTCAAATTCAAAACCTAATTTGCGCTATAACATACTTGTTGTCCTTGACTGGTCTTTAAAAAAAATTGTTATTGAAAGAATTTATATCCCATCAAGGAAACATTATGTTGTTAGAACGTAGTTTAACAGATTTCAATGTTGCATTTTGGGTGAATTTTAAAATGGTAGTACCTATTGTTCCATTGAGGTTTACGCTAGGGCATTTCAAAAAAATAACTTCTATTTCCAAAATGTGCTTGTGTGTGTAAATGCACACATGTTGGTTTCAAGGATTGAGCTTGTGATCTTTATTCGCAGTCTAAACTGTCAACAAACTGGCCCAACCTGATGACATAATTTTATATTATTTTTTGCTCTTATCCATGATGTTGACCCAATTATATTTTTGACCTATTATATATTGCAGTGGTTCATGCATAACTATGTTAGTATCATGTCTGTACACAATGAACAAAATCATTTAACATTCCATTCTTCCTCCTTTTCTAGGATACGGATAACCAGGCTGGTATTGCATATGATGATGGCCTGCTTCCTCTTCTAAAGCTTCTTGATTCAAAGAATGGTTCTTTACAACATATTGCAGCATTTTCCCTCAATGGGCTTGCTGACAATGAGGATAACATCTCAGATTTTATTGAGGTGGGTGGATTTCAAAAGCTACAAGATGGTGAATTTATAGTCCAAGCAACCAAGGACCGTGTATCGAACACATTAAAACGAATAGAAGAAAAACTAAATGGTCGAGTAAGTTTGATATTTTAGTTCCAACTTGTAGCTAGATGTTCAAACATTTTACCTTCTTCAATGAGATGTTGGTGCAGAGACTGTGTGTTGATGTGTCTTGCAATTCAAATGTACTTAAAAGAGAAGTATGGTTTGTTGTGCACAATGTAACCAAAAATAAAAAACGTGTGTATTGTACTATTCTGTGTTAAATAGTAACAAATTTGTATATTGTATTCATAACTGCATTTTTTCCCTTTTTGGGTTATGATATTTATTTTACTATTGACAGTTGAAGGATGTATTTGGTAAAGCTGTAAGTATAAAACATGAAAGAATGTTTATTAGCATAATAATAAGGGAATAGCGACGGACAACCTATAGAAAAAGTTTGATCTAAAAAATATTTTGTTACATATCCCTTGCTAATTATCAGGGCTTTACCGATGTTTTTGTATAAATAATAAATTATTAGAAAATATTTATCCATCCGTAAATGGTCGATAAATAAATTAAAATTAAATTAATAAATAAAATTATATTTTTATTATATAAATAGTATAATGATAGAAAACTATCGGAAAACTTACGCTAAATTCCATCGTTGAAATTTGATACAATTGCCGTCATGGTTTTTACCGACAACAGTGTTATACAGGAAATTCGTCGTTAAAACCAATATAGCAACGGATTGGAAGCTGATTTTGCCGCTGCAAAATCAGCTTTTTCTTGTAGTGTGCTTACTCTGAGTTGTAAGTGTTAGAATTAATGCCCTAGAGGCAATCCATTTGATGTGATTAATAACATTGTTGATGTTATTTTATTTGGAGTAAAATATTTTGTTATGTTATATTTACTGCATAATATAAATATTAACATAACAGAATTCCTTAGAATAATAATACAGAATTATATAGTTCGAGTAAGACTTGAATTTGAGATTATATAATATATTAAGTATTATAATTCGTAAATGTCCCTTGTCAAGTTTTATTGTTTACATAGGACAACAATAAAACACTAAGACTAGTATGTTGATTGACTGATGATCACATCTCATTGATCATTTATATACATGATATTAATGTCAAGGCATAAATACGTATTGGAGAATAGCGTATTAGACTGACCCACCATGAGAAAACAACATGGAATATAATTAATAGTATCATAAGTTATTCTCATAGCGACAGTGATTTAATGATCTTCAAACCTGAAATCATTATAATTTTGTTCGAGGATATTCGTGTTTTGATATCATTCAAAGCTACTTGTGACAGAGTAGACGATAACAGTGATTATTGGATACATCTTGAATCAAATGAAAATTATGAATGATCTGGATGGAATTTAACCCTACAGTATATTTGTAGTGATATTCACGGGCTCCTTGATTGAGTGAGACTGTGAAATGCATGGTCGTGCTTAAATATTGATTTGTTTTAAACAGTCTACTCATCGATCAGGATAAATGGATTAAATTATAAAGAGGATGATACATTCCATATCTCGAGTTTAATCCTGGATATATGGGTTAAAAGGATTATATTACATTGATACACTGGTCACGGAAAGGTTGTATCGAATCATTGATCTTATTATAACTTGGGTAGCACTGACGTATTGCTAGACACCAATCACTATTTATGATTTTATATATGATTTAAAATCATTGCCAACGTTGTAATAATCCACACGGTCACACAATAGAACGTATTAAAGGAGAAATTATTTTGGATAAATAAAATATCAATATATTGATATTTTAATTAAGGTTGGAATAAGTATTCGGTTTGGATCCTAATTTTATGGTTGACATTTGTTTTATAAAGGTCGTGTTTTCTTTTATGAGTAGCTAACATAAGAAATTATATTATTTGATCAGATCACTAACCCTAGCTGAACACCTTTTTCACCGAATACCAAAATAATGGCGGCTAGCACCGGCCCGTTCTCTTCCTCGATTCGATCGAAAGGAAGAATCTTGGATACATATGGAGGCATGGCGATTGACATGCTATGGATTAGGTCAAGTAATCCAAGGTTCAATCTATTTTATTTTGGATTTTTGCAGCGACATGTATGAATTCTACCTAAATTAGTTTGGTTTCAATTTTATTGCAAAGATCCTAGGTTTAATATTGTTAAATCATCAAACTGGGTTGTAGACTAGATCCTAAAAACCCATAAGTAATCATGTATAAATAGTTTTCTCTTTGTGTGAAGAGTGTTGACATATTATATTTTATTCATTTTGTTGTGAGAACTATTCTGATCTGATTTTGTGGTGATTGGTGTTCTTCTTCTTCTTCCATTCTAGCATTTCTTTCTTCTTTCTCCTCACCCTCTAACTTCTTTCCTTTGACCATTTGGATTTTCGATACTTGAGTTTTGGAAAGTGAATAAAATAATATATTAGTGTCAATATTCGAGCGTCGAAAATTCTCCAGGTCATTACGCAGAGGGAGCCCCAGGGAAATTCATCAAATAGGAGCAAGAACCCCATTAAACATCGTGGTGGTTCTAAGTCATTTCAGCATCACCGCGAGGACTTGGTATATTTATTAATTAGAATGTTAAAGATTTTAATTTCTGAGTTGTTAAAACATGCATAATATAAAAATATTTGCATATTTCAGAAGAGACAGTGCGGTGGTCTTGTATCGTATTGGGATGTTTTCACGCATACTCATGCGGTGAGTTAGGACGACAATTCCGGCGCAGTTATATACTCCTGGGACCATGCCAAAGTATGTACTGCATACTAAGTATAACATAGTTAATTTAAAGTTATAATTTAATTAAAGTAGCGTTACCTAAATTCAGTTGTATTTTGCATAGCAGGAACAGTTCCAACAACAATGGGAATAACTGCTCAAGGACACTGGATGAGCCGACTTAGTTACTTATGAGGAAGATAAGATTTTTGAGGCTGTTATGGATCCACCAACCCACAACAGACAATACTGATTTAGGAACCAAGCGACAATATTAAATTAAATTTTACAGTAATTATGAAATGTACATATATTGCGATTATTAAACACTAAAAATCTAAAATTGTTTACAGGTTAAGACATCTCCGAAAGCATACCAGAGGGCTTAAGATAAAGAGAAGATTGCAAAGCTAAGATCCTATATCATCGCGCTGTAGGAACATGATCGCCGCCATGAAAAACAGATGGAGTAGCTGAGCCAGTATTTGGCGGAGTTCATGGCCCAGTAAAAACAGTTTCCTTCATCTGATGGCTCCGAAGCAGAATGATTGAAGGTACGATTTGTTAGTTTTATTGTTATATGTGTATTTACACTTTGAGTGAGTGAAAATTTGATTTCAGTACATTATGATGGTTTGTATATATTGTTGATGTGGTGATGATGCTGGTTTTGACATTATGTTGAATGATGTTGGTTTAGATATTTTGTTGGAGGATGTTTATGTTGGTTTGATGACGTTGGTTTGTTGGATATTTGTATATATTTGTTTATACTGTGTATATTCGACTGTATGTGTATGATTTGGATTTAATTTATGTTTGAGGATATATGTGAGTATTCTTGTTATGTATATGCTCGATATGGAGCTTTAACGATATATTTGAGAGTGTGGGAGTGGTTGGAAGTAAGCTATATAAAATGAGGAAAAATAATACTTAAATTTCCAATGGTTGGCAACGGCTTACAGGACAATAATTTTTAATAGCTACCAACGACTTTCAATGACTAAATTCCAATAGTTTTTGACTGTTTCCAACGGCTCTCTTATCAACAATTTCTTCCACCTGTCAACATTAGACGTTGGAGGACGTTGGAAAATAGACATTGATACCGTTGGAAAGTGTTGATAGACGTTGATGGCGTTGAAAAGTGTTGATAACCATTGAAAAGTATGCTAACGGTGTTTCCAACGTCTTTCTAATGTCCACCAATGGCCTCTAACCATTGAAAACAACCGTTGTTCTTGTAGTGAAGTGAATCGCACAAGATAGGCTCTGAAGGATGGCAGGATGGAGCTCAAAAATTTCGGGGTGAAAATCCTCTAAGTATAGGGATCAGTACTTATCTATGGGGCATGGGTGGACACCAATCCATGAGGAGGAGCCAGGAGGAGAGTGATTTCTACTGGAACATGGTGGTCCCCTATTGAAGCTACTGTTGTAGTTTGGTTTGAATTGGATGGGCCAAGTGTTTGGAATTTGATTAATCGGCAAGAACAACAATAAATGGTCAAATGAGGAGAGGGATTGATGCAATTTGACCAGGGGCATAATAGGAAGCATGAAGCAATGCATGGAATGACTTATCCAAATTTGGCTAAGTATATGGATCGGTGCCAATCCATAGGGTATGAACCAGTATCGATCCATCATAATTGGGCAAGGGGGGCATGCAATCCATATGAGTGCAAGAGAGCTTCTTCAGGATTACGTTGGAACTTGAGGTTCGTCGATCGCTTCTATGAGGTGGATGTTATGACCTTGGGAAGTTGTAGCTCTTCGATTGTGAGCTCATATAGAAGTTCTCGGTGTAGTATATGGTAGGCAGCATCGGATGGAATAAGGATATAGAATAATGGACCCATTCAAGTGGGACTCGACTTAAAGATGGAGTTGTGGATGGCTCATGTACTTGGGAGTGCCAAGGAATCACTAATAGCTTGGAGTGTTATAGAGTTGTGCAGACTAAAAGCAGGAGCACGTATGGATTTTGATTAGGAATGGTTGTGATGGTTGTAAAGGGAGAATCTAGTTGTCTTAAGAAGGCAAACGTACTTAGGAAGTACTATAGTCCTAGTAGAACTTGGGTTTTCCATTAACCTTTGGCATAAATGAGGATCGTCATTCGGGTTATCAACGTATTCAAGACATTCTAATGTGATAGCTAGAATATTATTTGATGGATGTTATGGCTATTATAGATATTCTCTCATTCTTTCCTTGTGTTGGATATCATCTACATGATACTGAGGTGAAGTATGGGATTGGGGATAAAGAAATGGAAGAGGGTGCTTAACCTTGTCTTTCTTATTATGTGTAGTATCCTATGCAGTTAAAATACTCAGCGGATCCAATGCGGTGGAGATGCAAAAAGTTATAGTAGGGATAAAATAAGGAAATAACATGATATATCGGATGAGTCTAAAATAGCATATAAAACTCTTATTTAATGCTTTTACAAATGTACAAATGAAAAATAACATTCAATTTAATTATAATTAGTATATTCTTAAATTTTAAAAAGCATGCGCAATAAATGTAAATAGATGTAATCTTTTATTTAGTTTAATTGAATATTATAGTGTTTTCTATTATGAAAAATATGTGTTAAAAAGTTCTAAACTTATATTATAAAAATATCTATTTTCAATTCATTTCTTTTATAAAAGATATAGCAAAATACACCTGAAAAAATGTGATATATCGGGAATATAGCAGGCTTAATTAAAGTGGAAATGCTATTTCATAGGCTATCTGAATATAGCGTAGTGATAGAATTCCGCTACACGATATAGTAGAGATATGACATTCGGGTAATAGCGGCGTATAAACTGCACAGGCAGTATCTATTTCTGTTGTTGTTTGAGGGACATATTTTATTTAGTTAATATTTTTTTAGAGCAAGTAATATATGCTAACTCTTTTATTAAAAATACCGTTCAAGTGAGACTTAAACTCTCTAATGTCATATTTTAAATATAGCAGTTGATAGTCATTTATCACTCATATTAGACCGTAGTTTGACACAAGATTTTATGTTTTCTCTTATTACCTTGGGATGTTCATCAATGATGTTCTTGAGTAAACTGAGTAGCGGGTTTGGTGACAAGGATTCTAATCGACGATAAGATGAAGGTTGACGTATTATTCTATATCAGCAAATAGTTTCCGCTGTTTGATTATAAACTCAAGAGGGATTGTATGAGACTTGATGTATACAGACTTATGTCATACGATATTAAATTTTGGAGATTTTATTTGAAAATGAGGTTTCTGCTTTATCATACTTCACTACTATTCCGTAGTATATTTTCTTATTGTATACTATCCATGCACTATGAGATATGGTTGTTCTGTTTAGGTTTTACTTTTCTTCGATGATCGTTCTATATTGGTTGAGTACGGTCTTTAGTGCGTTTTCTTTATAGTTTTTCATAGGAGGCATGAGGTGAGGAAATCATCTTGTATCAGGTATCAAATTGCAGATAAATAAACAAACTCATAATCTCATAAATCGAAACAATATCATAAGAAAACATAATTTTATGCATAGAAAATAAAGATAAGATCAGCAATTTGAATAAAAATAATAAGTTTAACACCAAATAAATGGTGAGAAAAATAATACAATAAAATTCAAACCTTTAAATCAAGCTTGATATATCCAGTTAGTCAAGATATCGAAGGGGCACTTTGGATCATCAACATTGAAATTCAACTCTATTCCATATTAACCAACATGAAATTTTATAAAAAATATAACATACGCAAATGCATAAAGCATACAACAAAACGTGTAAGGGGAGATTTTGCGATTACAACCAAATGGTATGATAATATTTATGGATTCAAAATTTAGCTTTATATCAGAAGTTGATAAAAATTAAAGTATGACAAGAAAATGAATGTATAATGTTTTTGAACGGGTAGAAAATAATTTATTTTAGATAAGAAGTTGGAAATAAGAGTAAAGGAGAGTTTTTGAAAAATAAAATAGAAAACAAAAGGGAATATTTTTATTAACATAAATTAACAAAAAATATAACACACCCAAAAGCATGAAGCATACAACAAAACATGAAAGGAGACATATTATGATTACAGTCAAGTGATAAGATAATGTTTATAAATTCAAAACTTTGACTTGTATGAGGAGTTGATAAAACCGAAAGTAAGAAGAGAAAACGAACTCATAACATTTTCGAATAGCTAGAAAATGATTTATATTTGAAAAGAAATTAGAAAGAGAGAAGATGAAAGTTTCTGAAAAGATGAAATAGAAAATGAAAGAACATACTTTTATTGACACAATTGGAATTTAAATTGGAACTTGTCAAACCGACCGTTAGGGAGGTTTCCTACTATAAGGGACCCGAAATCAAACTTAATGAAGCCAATTATATTCGGTTGGAAAATCTGGTTTTCACGACAAATTTCTTCGATCCAAAATAATGAGCCGCCTGTCTCTCCTCCGTTTCTCCTTCGTTTCCTCACCCAGTCTTGTCTACTTCTCCACAAAATCCCTATTTTTTACTTAGTCTTCTATACTCGTTCTCCCACCATCTCGCCTACAACTTCTCCCCAAGACTGATTCATCTTTTTAGGTTAATCAATTCATTTTTTTAGTTTGATTTTATTTCCTAATGAGACTGATTTAGAAATCAATCTTGAAGTTGATTACCAATTTTCGAATCAAGCTTGTGGCTGGAAACTATGCTGGCATAGTCACTATGTTTTATGTAAGTTATAGTATGAACTTTTCCCCTTAATCCGAAGTGTTTTAATCACATGATTATGCAAGGATATCTTACAATGGAAGATATATAAATTGGGATGCATATTTAATTTAACTTTGTTTTATATATGCCGATTTATTAAAGAAAACATTGCCTTATTTTTTTTATAGTACAGTAAACCTTAAGCTCAATCTAGCTACTGAATCCCTAGGTAGAGTATTTTATGTTTGGTCTCACCTACACAAAAAGTAATTTCATAGATGTCTCCCTTGCTTAACCAAAAATAAACAAGTACAATAAGAATCTACTATTCTTAATTAAATTCTATGGACTGCACTACAATGCAATTTGTATAAGCCACAATAAAGTAAGTTTTTTCCATCAGTTACTTTCATACATGCATATCTTTCAATTTATGATCATGTATAAATTTAATTCTTCAGGCTTGAGTTTTTTTTCCCATTATCCACAAATATTTAGCTACTAACATTGATTCTAACAAAAAATTTATCTTTTTTATGCATCACTTTTTTGTTGAAGAATTCTAACAAATAATGCTTGAATTTTGTCTTATTTAGAATTCATATGATGGGTTATTTCGTTAGGATTTTGGCATGTTTTTAGTTGATTGTTGGTTGTCGATGGTCCATGGATAAAGCTTTGATTGAACAAATACTGCATCAGGTAAAATTTTATACTCGATGTTATAGTCTTTCAGCCATGTACACACATTTTGGTCTGATTCAAATTCACAACTACGTAACTAAATGATCAAATAAACTATTCTCTATTTAAGTAGTTATTATATACATGAATAAATATCAATATGATGTGTGTTGAAATTGCTTTAGAAGTACATTCATAAGTGACTATCAGGTCAGCACTTGAAGAGCACATTGTTTTTATTGCAAGTCCTTTTTTGTTCCATGTTTACATTTTACTCTCCAATTTATTAAATAATCCTAAATTAATGGTCTGTTGTAAAATTTTCAAATCGATGTTATGGGATAGGGGGTTTATCTGTGAAGAGAAGTAAGAAAGAAGGAAGAAGGAAGGGGTAAATGGTTTTGTCTTACATTGTGGAATATATGTGTGTATGCTACATAATTAAGTAGCATTCTCAAGAGGATGTTGGGGCCTTGGGGCACCCAAATGTTTACTTTGTTGTGAGGAGGAAGACCATGCATGTAGAACACACATGCGCGCCATCCGTCTGACCGACCGAACCAAACCAAACAGGGTCAGGCCAGGCCAGGTACGAGTTCGGGTTTCGGGTCCAATAAGAATATTTTTGGACCAAGATTTTAAATTGTAATGGGCTGAATACAGCTCGTTAAGAACCCAGACCTGTACTACATTTAAATGGAGGTGGACAACGCTGTAGAACGTTGCAAATGGAAAACGGCGGGCCGAATTCGAATTAGAAACACATTAAAGCATCACAATTCTAAATGTATACACCTGTTTGAATTCGAATAGAAATGACTGTTCCAATAACAGTTGCAACGTTTGGTGAAGGGATGCATCTTTCCATCACTATAAATAGCCACGCCCAAAAATAGTTTAAATCACTTCTGATAGTAATTCTTCTTCTTTCTCGATTCTGCAACGCTTTGCCATTACTAACACTAGAGAAGTGTTGCGAATTTCTGAATTTGCAACACTTGAAAGGTGTTGTAGAATTGTCTATCTTCTTCCTCTTCTTTCTCTATTTGATTCTAGCATCATCATATTATAAATTCAGAGTGTTCTTGATCGGACCAAAGCCGTACAAACTTTGAATCTGATTTCGTTGTTACAAGGCTTTATTGAATCATGAAAGTCAACAATTTAATAATCCGTTTGTACCTAGTGGATTGAACTATTGTCTGAAAGAATTTGCTCCACAAATCCTTAAAGTCTAAAGTACGACAATCATACGACGATCATCATCATCCAATAGCCTCAAACCACAACATACCCAACAAATTTTCAGACAATATCTTCAATCATGGAAGAATTGAGCGTACTGCAAGTTATGATTCCGCATTTGACGAAATTGGAGCGTTTTGATGGTGAAAACTTCAGTCGTTGGCAAGAGATTATGAAATTTTTTCTAATCCTTGTCAAATTATTTTATATCTTGAAAGACAAATTGGAAGTTATAACGGAGGAAACCGTTGGCGAGGATGCTGCTCTCAAGGAAAAACGTGCAAAGCGCAAAGAGGATGATTTTCTATGCAGAGGGCACATTCTGAATGCATTGTCTAATCCAGTCTACAATGCACATAGGACCTTGGAAACTGCAAATTAATTTTGGACTGCTTTGGAGAGCAAGTATCACATATCCGAGGCAAGTAATAAAAAAATTTCTTATTTGTAATTTTATAGATTTCAAAATGGTCGCCAACAAGTCCATAATTGGACAAGTGGGTGAAATCTTACTATTGGTGAATCAAATTAAAGATACCGGTATTGATCTCCCTGAATCTTTTATTGTTGGAATTATTATTTTGAGAGTCCCAAATTCTTGGAATGATTATAAGAAAAAATTGAAACATGCAGAAACAGATTATAATTTAGACGGTTTACAGTGTCATCTTCATATTAAAGACACTACACCAGAAATGCCAATTAGGCAGTGCTCATGACTGTATCTAAATCGATTTTTTAGTGCTCTGCACCGTATCAAAATATGACATCTTTGTCACTTTGAACGGCTCATGGCCGTATCAAATTGAGAATTTGATACGGCCCATGGCCGTATCTAATTTAAATAAAGATACAACCGTTAGCCGTATCAAATGATGAATTAGATACGACTTATGGCCGTATCTAATTTTAAATTAGATAGGACCATTAGCTGTATCTAATTTAAAAAAAAAAAATTATCCTACTCCAGCAGGTAAATTTACAAGACATGAATTTCAGCACATAAATTTACAACACATACACAGACCTTAACAAAAACCCAGATAAACCGAAAAGGAGATTTCATGATAATGATCCATAAAATGTACTCTTAATCTCATCAAGGTTTACTAGTTTAGGAACAAACAATACTCAATTTCATTAACACGAATGATGCTTACAACAGGGTGATAGTATGCATAAATCACCCCAATATTCCAGATATAGTGGTCAAGTTCAGATCTGAAGTGCCATTCCTGCAACAAGAGTGGAAGGTTTGCTTTAGAAGGCTCAGCATCTTTATATCCTGTATTCATCATATCCAGAAATTTTCAGCATAAATAACACTAAGTACAGAAAAAAGGTAAAATAAAATCATAACTCATAGTTCAACATTCAAATTGTGTATTGACTGCCATAACTCATACAATCATAATGCGGTGTCATTTATAATAACAAACTAGTTTGTACAGTGTATTTCCAAAAAGATTGATGCTTTAGTAGGCAGAGCAGTAGTCATATTTTTTTGTGCATTTGAAATGCTAGATGTAAAATCCAACTCAAAACACACATAATAAATTCCTCTTTATAGAAAGAAATACTTCAACGATACAAACACTATTATTTCAAATCACATTATTGCAGGGGTTGACTAGCGAATAAAAAAACAAGTCATATTTACATGTAATATTATAGTCTGTTTGTATTTAGTAGAAAATGAAATTGTAGCTGACAAATTTATCAAATGTGTGCATATTCACCCATCACAGTAAGGTGTAAACAAGCTTAGGTATCAGGATTATCAAGACTGCACGTTGCATTAGCAGTAAAGAAAATGTTGCCACTGCCAAAAGCAGGAAGCATCGCCAGAACTGTTACCTCTGTTGCCTTTGTACTTAATCGTCGGTTACCATTACTTGTTGGTTCACTGCAGCATCCCCATAGATCCACTCAGGCATCTTCCGTCCAATTCTATCTAATTTTGCCGTAGATCGACTCAGGAATCTCTCTGTTATAAAAATATCCCTATTGGTAACATATTAAGAAAACTGTTTTGTAATATTTTCTAAATATTCCTATCAGTGAGTTTAAGTGCATATAG
The DNA here is from genome assembly GCA_030737875.1 of Allium sativum. NCBI lineage: Eukaryota > Viridiplantae > Streptophyta > Magnoliopsida > Asparagales > Amaryllidaceae > Allium > Allium sativum. The sequence goes on from CM060926.1 coordinate 846,216,613, forward strand.
TAGTTCCAGTTTTCAAAAAACATCCATGTTTATATGTAGTATTGTTTCTAAAACCAAAAGTATTTTGAGTAAGCAAAATGTTATGCAATTGATTCTTGTCTTGGTTTAGTAGTTGTATTCTTAAAATATAGTAGTTTTCTTACAATTATAGGTATAACAATTCATTTATAATATTGGTTTTAAATATAAATACTAGTGTAATGAATTTTAATGAAACATGTGATTTTTCTTCCTTTTTCTTTGACAAAATGGAAAGAACATGAAATGGCAAAGTCCAGAACTTATACATATGAAATTTGATGTACATATAAAGAATTTAGTGCTCTTTGCTCATGGTATTTCATCTTTTGACATGTAAACAGATGTATATACATAAGAAAGCATACGATATGTGGGAAAACAAATGTAGAAACTAGGAACAAGAGACAAGAACAACCTCTGATAGACTTAACAGCATTCCTAACTTTGCTTTCGCAGAAATCACAATTCATTTTCACCTTCAAAACAACAGTCTGAATCATGGAAGAAGAAAACAACAAATAAACTTCATGGTAAAGCAAATATCCTAAAAATAAATGATAAGATGAAAATTTTCTTCAGAGAATTAAACCTGTAATGGCTTCGTTCTTCTGTTATGGAGTGAATTCTTTGTGTGCGTAAAACTACACATTTTTTAGAGTTGATCAACTACTCCAATGTTGTAGTTTGAACAATGAAAAAAAGTTAGATATATAATGATGAATATAAACAATAATGTGTTATATATATGGACAGGGCCGGCCCAGAGGGAAGCCCACCAAGCTTTCGGGCTGGGGCAGCCCACTGGGCCTAGGGCAAAGTAATAGGTTTTTATATTGCAGGCTTTGATGTAAGTAATGTTGGTATAAAACATTTATAGTTGATGTAGTGGTCTGGTGTTAAGTGCTTGTGGCTGAGATGCATAGAGCATTGTTCAAGTCCTGATCCTGGTGTGTTTACTTAATTTGCAGTTTTTACGTTCTAAATATTTTTTTTGACAATGTGTTTGACTGTTGAGTTGAGATTTACCTTGCGTCATAAGTAAAACAAAGTTGTATACTCTTTTTAAAGTTGCAGCATGTTAGATTTACCCTTAACTTGTTTTAAACTTTGTTTGCTGCCATTGCTGTGCATTTCTGTTTTTTTATATCACAATAACAAACGGATATGATTATCAAGCTTAACTTGCATTACTATACATATGTCCACCATTATTGTTATGATTTATTGTTTGCAAGACCTAATCATGTTTTGTAATTTGTAGGAAATAATCTGTAAAACTTATTACACTTTGCCAATACCCACGCAATTAGAGCTTCCTTATGCAAACATCGTTTTGTTTAATTTAAGACGAATTTCTAAGCTTTATTTGATTTTTAGTGTTTTTCCATGAATTTGTTTAAAATAAGAAAACTTTCGGTGCTTACACCCTTTGTAAATGAAGACAACTATCATATATTACTTGTCTACTGATGAGCAGATTCTGTCTTCTGACATGTTCATTTTTTTGCTTCATGTTAAGAAAAAGGTTGTCTTTTGATTTATAAAGGAGGATGTGTTTGCTCTATTAGAACATCTAGACTTGTCGACCAGTCAGCTTTAACATTGAGACTGTTTTACTTTTAAATAGAAATATGTTATGGCAAAAACATTAGAAAAAAACCTATGATTTTTTTTAGGAATGGGCAACCAAATCTAGTTGTGGCTTGGGCAACGGTTTCTCCGGGCCGGCAATGTATGGGCGTGATATGATATTTTCAGCACAGGGTTCCATTTTTACACAGATTTCATCCAAATATTTTTTATTTAAAAAAACAAAATTTGAAGTTGAGCACAAGCCAGATATGAGGTATCCAATATGACAACCGCCTACAAGAAAGTGACAAATTATTGCAGTGTTCAGAATAGCATTGATATGTAACGATAAATGAATGAGCAAAAAAAAAAAACTATGACATACCTCATTGTCTTCGTCAGAGGCAAGGGAATAAGCTATAAAAAAAAATTCACCAAGCATCAATACAAAAAACAATTGCAAAAGCAACGAACATTCATCAGTGGATATATCAAAGACAGATATGCACCCATTTTAATTTCTTGATTTTATGAATATGTACTGCTACAAAAACATTAACCAATATCGAAGTACAACATGATAAAACAAGAAACAAAATATCATAGGGAAGAATGTCTGAATATTTGGAAATTTTGTATTGCTTACATTGATATAAATTTTTATTTATAACCCATTAGAAATGTACGTTAATGGTAATGTTTATACAAGAACATCCATCCATTCATAGCGGATAACAATATCATACAAATAATTGGGTTTAAGGGGGGATGTTGGAAAATAAACCCAATTTATTGTGTTTCGTAGTTTGTTGTGTCATTTGAGTCAAGTGTTATGTCTTTATGGTTAAGAGTCATTTAGAAGTTTGTGTGTCTATTTAATATGAAGTGTTCCTTAGTTAAGTGTGTGTCTATTGAATGAAAAGTCATGTAAAGGCTCCTATATAAAGCCTACTACCATTTTGGTTATAAGTTAAGAAGTGTAAGAAATTGTTAAGGAAATTTTAAAAGAGTTTTTCCTCCATTAAACTTCAATATCCTCCTCCTCCTTAATTCCAACAATTGGTATCAGAGCCCCAGGTTGAAACTATGGCAATGCTATTTTTCTCGTCGTTTGTTCTCACAAAAGCAAATTTTGAAGAATGGAGTGATAAAAAGAAAAAAGAATTAATCTCCAAAGGGCTTTGGGAGATCGTTGAGAATGGCTACGAATGGCCAAAAGACGTCAAAAATATGATGGAGAAAGAGAGTGAGGCATTCACCAAGTTGAGATGGAAAAATCGTTGTGCACAAGCTGCAATGAGTGAGAACATTGATGAAGAAGCTTTCGACCATATTATAGGAGAAAAATCCGCAAAAGAATCGTGGATTTTATTGAAGGAGATTTATAGTAAGGAAGATGAGAAGAAAAATAGTGAGGATGAGAGAGATGTTCAAGCCGAAAAATTGGAAGACGAGGCTGATTATTTGGCTCTGAAAAGAGTCGAGCAAGAGGAAGCTGTTGACAATCAAGAATCCAATGAGGAGTCGGTACAAATGATCATTGCAGATCATGTTGATAAGGTGACTTTAGCAGAGAATGAAAAAGAAGTGGAAGCTATCAACGAGGAAACAAAACTGGAAGAGTCAACTGAACAAATGATAATTCTAGATGATGTTGGCGCGACCCAAGCTGAGAATGAGGGAGAAAAAGAAGAAGCTGATTTCGTTAACGCAAATGAATTCAAGATTCTCTACGGGCAATTTGGCGAATATGATAGTTTGATAAGAGGCACACCACCTGCAGCAAATCAAGTAGTGGATAATTTGCCAACATTTGTTTTATGTAAAAAGGATATGAAAAATGATGTTTTACTCTACGCAGTTTGTAAGGATGACATGGGCGTAAATGAGAAAAGGAAGCATCACAAAGAGTTAATAGCTGAAAAGCACCAGCAACGTATGATCAATCGAGGTGCTGACTTGGAGCAAATGAATCTAAGACTCAACCAGATAGTCATTAATGACATTGCCATGTTCTCATTCCATTCAATGCATTTTCGTGATTGTTCTTAGGTACAACTTCTTGCATCAATTTATGGACGACGGAGTGGCAGCCAAGGGTCAGAAAAAAAGAGATTTATGACTGTAATACGAACTACATCGAAGATCTTTCTGATGGAAAAGAAGAAAAGAAAAAAAAGAAAGTTTGGACAATTTCTTAATTCTGTCGAAACATGTGAGATATAAATCAATCGAAGCCGAGATGTTGTCAGAAGCTTTAAAGTTTGAAGAAAGTTCAAAATTACTGAAGAATTGGGTTTAAGGGGGGATGTTGGAAAGTAAACCCAATTTATTATTCTCTCATAATTTGTTGTGTCTATTAGTTTAAGTGTTATGTCACTTCGTTTAATGTTGTGTCTATTAATCAATCGGTGTCTATTGGTATGTGTAAGGGTGTGTCTAGTCTACTATATAAGGGTTGTCATATTTTGTTGTAAGAAATGCAAGTAATGCAAGAAATATTGTAAGAAGTATTGCAAGAAAATTAAGTATCCTCCTCCTCTTAAATTCCAACATGACTAAGCATTCTGGTTAAGCATTTTCTGATTGCATACAATTATAGTAGTGAGAACAAATAAATAACAGATGGTATCAATGAACAGGCATTATTGCTATGGATAAACAATATTTTAGGCAAACATATAGAATGAGATGCCATTATTGTTATGAAAGTATAAAAGTCAGGGTTAATGTATAGATGGCAACATAATATCTAAAACATATAAAATGGTGTGAACTTGGTGAAAACTTGTTGATTTCATAATAGCTTGGTGATTTCATAGTAGCTTTAGAAAGAGAGGTTCACTCAGGCTGCTCAGTTTCCGTGTGTGTATGTCTTATAGGTTTTATGCCTACCAAAATGAGTTTGACTCAAAAACATATCAACGCGGAACCACGTTGTGTTTTATGCAATCAACAAAATGACAGACCTTTATTTTCTCATGTGAGTTCAGTAGTAAAATATAAGAGTGGTGCCAACCAAAATTACATCATCTTATCATGCCTAATGAATTGAGTGACTTGGAGGAACAAACGTTCAATATCACATCAAGGTTCTCAACCAAAAACAAAAGCATAAGCATAACTTATATTGTGATATCTACATCTGTGTCGATCATGTTGAGTGAAAGAAACGACCATTTTTTCCCTGTAAAAGTGCTACTGATTCTCATCTAATTAAGGTAGTTGCAGAAATTATAGGAATTAAAGCCGACAGTTCTAAACACAAGGCTTTCGTGGACTTCATCGATGAAGCAATCAGTAAAGAATGTATCTATTATTTTACTAAACATACTAGATGGATGTTTGTAGCTGCCATTTTGTGTTATGCAAATTGTCTATTACTGCCTTCTCTTTATCATTGCCAAGCTAATCCCTATTTTACTTTTACGGTTTGCTTACATGAATTACAGGGAAAATAATAGAAAAATCAATACAAAATAAAACTATGCAAGCGGAATTTTAAGTGGGGTTGTTCGATTGTTCTTAAAATATAGATTTGGGTTAGCTGTAGTAACTATAATAAAGCAACATCTCTAACTAATTATCAGAATTTAGTCGGAGGAAAACTTATGCTGTGCTCGGTGTATATTGCGTTTCGTGTTTTGAGTTTTCACCATTAGTTACAAAAATATACAAAGAGGTAAGAGACAACTGAGGAAATGAAAAAACGATGGAGAGAACAACGGAGCAGACGAAAATTGAACCTGTTTAAACAATATTTTTATATAATCAACACAAAAATAATGTAATACCTTTTACGATGGAGGTAGAAAAGTTCAGTATGGTGATTTCATACTAGCTTGGTGGGTTGTGCCTTCTCAGCTAGCCACTACGAAACTAAATGACAAAATGAAGTTAAAAGCAGCTAAACTTTTTTTATCGAACACATTTTCTTATTTATATGATACTTTACAACAATATTATGAAAGACAGGGTAATAACATATGTTCTATAGGATCCAAACCAAAGTCTATCAGTTTAATAATGATTTTTTGCATAAGTAAAACATTTTATATTACCTTACAAACATATTGGTCTATGTTATTACATTTTCAATTAAAATTTTCATGACAAGTCTAATGTGATTGTTAGGAATATTTTTAAGAGAAGAAGAAGGAAATTTTGAGAGAATTATTTTAATGAAGAGGAAATTTTCATTGCTTTCCTTTTGATTACAAATTTTGATTGCATACATACATCAACTTGATTGCCTTGCTTTTATAATGCAGTGCACTCTCTAGAGTATTATATGAATGCATTATCTAGAATATCTAAAATAGGAATTCTTGATTTCCCCTTAATTTATTCAATTCATTAATACAATTGCTAATTTAACAATACAATTAACTGTTTCCTGAAAAGCCAAGATTATTTCCAATATTCCCCCGTAAGCTTGGTTTTTGAACTCCAAGAAGATCTCGTAATCTTTTAAAATTATCAGGCTTCAATGCTTTTGTGAAAATATCAGCAACTTGATTATTTGTTTTGCAAAAATTCAGCTGCACCTCTTCATTTTCAATTGCTTCTCGAATGAAATGATGTTTGATGGCTATATGCTTTGTTCTTCCATAATGGACTGGATTCTTAGTTATAGCAATGGCTGATTTGTTGTCACAATGGATAGTCACAGCTTCTTGTTTCTCACCAAAATCATTTAGTTCAACCATATTGCTTGTTGTATGGCTAGGCCAGCTGAAATATATTCAATTTCTGCATAAGATTGAGCAACTGTTTGTTGCTTCTTCGAACACCAAGAAAATGCTCCTGATCCAAGAGAAAACACATATCCAGAAGTGATTTTCATGTCATCTATACTTCCTGCTCAGTCACTATCGCAAAACCCAAATAAATTAGTTTCAACATTATTTTTATATTTGATCCCTTAGTCCAAAGTGCCTTGAATACATCTCAGCACCCTTTTTGTTGCACCTAGATGGATATGACTAGGATCATTCATGAACCGAGAAAGTAAGCTGGCTGCAAACATGATGTCAGGTCTTGTATTAGTAAGGTAAAATAAATTACCAACTAGACTTCTGTAGTAACTAGCATCAATCTTCCTTCCCCCATCTTCTTTTTTTAGCTTTTCATTCACAACTAGCGGTGTATCAACCGGATTACACCCAAGCATCCCAAACTTTCTCAATATTTTCTTAGCATATTTCTTTTGACAAATAAAAACTCCATCATCACCTTGAGAGATTTCTATTCCAAGGAAAAAATGCAGCAAACCCAAATTGTTCATTTCATATTTCTTCATCATTTCTTTTCTAAAATTTTCAATCAACTTTAAATTGTTTCCGCTATAAATTAACTCATCTACATAAAGTGCAATAATTAGAATACTGTCCATACCTTGCCGTTTGACATACAAAGTAGGCTCATTCTTGCTCTTCTCAAAGTCTTTCTCCATGAAGTAATTGTCAATATTGCTATACCATGCTTGTGGTGCTTGTTTTAGCCCATAAAGTGCTTTCTTTAGTTTGTAAACTTTTCCTTCTTGTCCTTCAATCTCAAATCCTTGAGGCTGCTCCATGTAAACCTCTTATTTCAATTCTCCATTCAAGAATGCAGATTTTACATCTAGCTGATATAATATCCATCCTTTTTGGGTTGCAAGTGATATTAAAGCTCTAATGGTGTCAAGACGTGCCACTGGAGCGAATGTCTCTTCATAATCAATACTGGTCTGTTGAGAATAGCCCTTTGCAACGAGTCTCGCTTTGTTCTTTTGAACTGAACAATCTGGATTATGCTTCACTTTGTAGATCCATTTTACACCAATGGTTTCTTTGTCTTTTGGCTTATCAACCAACATCCATGTTTTGTTCCTTTCAAGTGCATCCATCTCCTCTTGCATTGCCTTCCTCCAAGTTTCTTCCTTAACCGCTTCTTCAAAATTTTCTGGTTCCATTTTGCAATAGTTGCACCTAGCATAAGTGTCATCCAAACTCCTCATTTTTATTGGGGTTGAGCATGGAGATGATGAATTATGGCTTGCTGAGGATGAAGTGCTAGATGGAGAACTTGGTGTAGATGAATCACATTGGTTATTTGCAAATGTTGTTGGATTCTGTTCTAAAATTACTGTTGGAACAGTTTTCTCCTCCACTTTCTCCTTTTGCCAATTCCAAGATGTCTTCTCATAAAATACAACATCTCTACTGATGATTACTTTCTTTGTCTTCAAGTTGTAAAGTCTGTAGCCCTTTGACACATAACTATAGCCAATAAGAATGCATCTTTCACTTGCTTCTTGAAGCTTTATCCTTTTTTCTTTAGGAATTTGAGCATAGCAAATACTCCCAAAGACTCTAAGATGATTCACTGAAGGCTTCCTTCCACTCCACGCTTCAAACAGCGTCATATTCCATACAGCTTTTGTTGGACATCTATTCAGCAAATACACAACTGTATTTACAGCCTCGGGCCAAAATTCTTTAGGCATGCCTTTCTCAAACAACATTGATTTAGACATCTCCATCACTGTTTGATTTTTCCTTTCGGATACATCGTTTTGCTGAGGTGTATACCTAACGGTTAGTTGCCTCTCCACACCTTCTTCTTCACAAAATTTATCAAAATCATTGGAGTTATACTCCTTTCCCCTGTCACTTCTCAATACTTTTATGGACCTGCCACTATGTTTCTCAACAAAAGCTTTAAACTTCTTAAATATAACAAACACTTCAGTTTTTTGTCTCATAAAATAAACCCATGTCATGCGGGTCAAATCATCAATGAATAAAATAAAATACCTGTTTTGAGCATGAGATAATGTGCTCATAGGACCGCATACATTCGTGTGTACTAATTCCAACACTTCTTTGGCTCTCCTTGATTCTTCCTTTGGAAACGGTTGCCGATGATGTTTGCCAAGTACACAGCCTTCACATACTCATGTTTTTATTATTGTTGGCAACCCGTACACCATCTTCTCTTGTGAAAGCAATGTGAGACTATTGTAGTTTAAGTGCCCAAGTCTCTTATGCCATAAACAAGTGACGTCTTCCTTTTTTGCCATGAAGCTATGATTTTTCTCATAATTGAGATGGAGGGGAAAGCTTTTGTTGTTTGTCATTTTTATTACAGCAGTAGCTTTTCCTTTTGAATTGAAGATTTTACATTCTCGATTCTCAAATTTAAGAGAATAACCATGCTCTAAAAGTTGTCCAATGCTCAACAAATTCTCATCTAATTTAGGAACATAAAAGGTGTCATGAATAACTTTACTTCCCTGCTTTGTTGCAACTCCAATGCTGCCTTTGCCTTCAACTTCAACATACTCTCCATTGCCAAGTTTAACTTTCGAACCAAATGAAGGATCTATGTCAATGAATGCATTTTTCTCTCCTGTCATATGATTGCTACATCCACTGTCAAGGTACCATATACTCTTATATTCTTCGGTTGCCTTTTGACAAGCAAAGAACAAGCTCCCTTCCATATCTTCCGCTCTGGAAAATGTTGTGTTATGTGGCATACCAAGGCGACAGTCCTTTTGAATGTGCCTGAACCTTTTGCAATTATGACATTGTGGCTTTCCTTTGTTCCAGCAATTCTTTTCTTCATGAGAGCTTTTTTTGCAAATTCCACACCATTTATTTGTTCCTTCATCACTTCCTCTTCCGCCATAGGTGCCTCGACCTCTTTCGCGTGAATTTCTTCCTCTTCCTTTGCCAAATCTGTCCCCTCTAGAAGACTCGCCATTATTTTGCTTTATTGTTTTGTCATTGTTTAATTGAGTGGTGAGTTTGGACTGAAACACATACTCAACTATCGTTTCCATACTGCGTAACAACCTTTGCTCGTGGGATCTAAGTGAACCCATCAAGCCTTGAATGGTCATGTTTGACAAATCTTTGGTTTCTTCTATAACAACCACCATAGGATCAAAATTTTCAGTTAAGCTTATCAAAATTTTATCAACGATTCTACGATCGTCAGTTACATCTCCATGAGACATCATTTGATTCACTAATTCGGACAGCCTATTAAAATACTCATTCAAACTTTCGTTTTCTTTCATTTTCAAAATCTCTCTTTAGAGATTGAAATTTGACAGTTCTCACTTTTGAATCCCCTTAAAACTCTTGTTGCAAGATTTCTCATGCTACCTTGTCTGTTTTTGCTCTCATAATTCTTGGGAATATGGTGTTTGACATTCCTATTTGAATCATTCCAAGAACTCCAGCATCTGTGATTCTTTTCTTTTTTAATACTCCAGTTTGGGCTGTTGTACGTTCTGCCGCAGCTGTTGAGTCTTCATATCCTTGTTTGATGGACTCCAAGATATCCAAAGAGGTGAACAAAGTCTCCATTTTTACTGCCCAAAAATCATATTTTTCTCCTTCAAATAAAGGAACTTGGACATTGCTATAGGTGGAGTTGATGCTTGTTGAAGGATTGCTTGGAGAAGCCATTACTTTGCATTTTTTTTAATTGCAAGGATCTAGGGCTCTGATACCAATGTTAGAAATATTTTTAAGAGAAGAAGAAGAAATTTTTGAGAGAATTATTTTAATGAGGAGGAAGTTTTCATTGCTTTCCTTTTGATTACAAATTTTGATTGCATACATACATCAGCTTGATTGCCTTGCTTTTATAATGCAGTACACTCGCTAGAGTATTCTAGGAATGCATTATCTAGAATATCTAAAATAGGAATTCTAGATTTTCCCTTAATTTATTCAATTCATTAATACAATTGCTAATTTAACAATACAATTAATTGTTTCCTGAAAAGCCAAGATTATTTCCAATAGTGATGAACTAGTGTCCAAGAACATTTCGCGTATTAGTCTCTTAACAGTTCTTTTTGGTTGCGACTAGACTAACAAAATGATTATTATGCAATTAATTTAATGTATTAGTGAAAAGCCATTAGAAATTAATTAAATAAATAGCAATCAATTTGTGAATTATATAGTGGGGATAAGCTGGAGGCCAACGTTAAAAAATTAGTTTATGCCCATTTGCACTAGTTAAACATAGGATGCTTGTTCAAGTCAATGCAAAAAAGGACGAGTTAGATAAAGTATTTTCAACTTTCATCTTTTTTTAATCTGAATAACACAGAAATTGTCTTGTTCTCTAATTAGTTTTTCATATGAAGTTAACACTGAAGCAGAAGGGGAAACAACTTTTAGAAAGGCGCTGTCTCCAGTTGTGGAGTATACCAATATGAATTTTTACCCTTCAAAACAAATGGAATTACGCAATACCTGCTAGCCCTGTCCCTTTCGATGCCTGAATTCCGGGATTTCCCTCCCCCATCAATTAGCATATGTGCGCTTATGGATATTTTCCCTATTCCCATGTGCGCATGATCCATTAAATAACTACATGTCGGAAGAACTAAAAGGAGAAAAGTCTTGTCTTTTCAAATGCGATTCCACAAACTTGAACAACAGTTGTAACGACCCGACTTTTTGCCCGATTTTCGCCGGTAATTATACCAACTTAAATCGTTCATAAAGACGGATGGTTATGGTTACTAACGTATTTGAACACAAGTAATAGAACTTTTCATTTCATTACAAAATTTTACATAAGAGTTACAGTTAAATCAGAGTATACCATAAGCTCTGCGGAACCAAATGCTCACAGCGGAAGAATAAAACCAAAGAATGTTGTCTCCAAGATGAATCCAGCTCAGAAGACTAAACCTGCAAACTAAACTACAACCTGCCCGTGCAAAACTATAGGCACCCAGAGTTTAGATAAGGGAACAATAAACTCCAGGTCAGTTGTGGGACTGGTGTGAGAACACAAAACAGTTATTATTTCGGTTTATTTTAAAGTTGGGATAATTCATCGAGCTGCGCCGCTAACGTGGAACGGGTTTATTCCATGTGAATTCCCTTGCACAGAAATTCGCAATGATTTTGGAAACTGAAGCAATCATAAGCTCATCCCACATCACACAATGTAAACGCACACCAAACGGGCTAGTTTTGTCTTATGATAACCAAAAATGCTTTAATACGTAAAATCCTCTTTTAAAATTATCATTAGTACATAGTGTGAAAAATCATTTCGCAAATAAATATAGAATCATAGCCCCCATAACCCCAATTGGTTATATTGACATATAGGTATACAATCAAAATCGCATGGGCTCGTATTAGAGATTGGGTCTCCAACATGATGGTTTCTGACATTAAAGATCATTGGAGGACACAAAGCTAAGTATTCCCGGTTAACATCCAGACAACGGACACCGAATACATAGTGCAAAAGTATATATCCCGGATAACATCCAGACATCGGACACCGTATATACTTTATTCCCTCAGGTTTCAAGGCAGATTTACCGCCGCAGCTTTCGAATTTCACTAGAGATTATGTATACAACCTAATCGCCAGTTTACCATCAATCTGGGGTGTGAGGTTCGTCGATGTCACGATATACACAAAGCTATGCTTCAATAAGCCATGCTTTGATCATCACTAGCTCATTTCATAACTCGAGTATGCCACATTGACAATTTAGGACATGTCACTGATTTCTATCAATACATAACCTCAAAGTTTGTATATCTTAGAGATGGGAATAATTTATTACCATAAATCCGATATATATTAACGAAAATCAATGCTACGCAGTCAATTTAAATGTCAGATACACAATCCATACAAGTCCGTTCTGGGTCTAAACGAAACAACAATCCGAAAATATTCAAATATATTCAGACCTCACGCCACTTATAACCTTGTATTGGGTGATCGGCCCAAACGAGACATCGGTCGTCAATCTGAATAATTCGAAGATTCTCGGTCTTTACATATCGATTTCTAGGTCTTCGGTTACTTTATAACGTCGTATTATTACTTGGAATGGTTTTCGAACATATATTTGATCCCGGTCTTTCTAAGTAACAAGCGCATTTTAAAACAATAGTTATGGATCATTCCTGATTCTGAATTTAAATCTCCTTTCAAATCGTTATTAATTCAGTTATAATCAAGGTTGGATTTGTTCCTGTTTCCAAAACCCCGTTATAACCTTAACCCTTTCGTGAAATTCAATATTCATTTTCCAGTCTTATATTCCAAAACATAATTCTGTTATTGTTGTTGTTATTTTCATAAGTAGTTCACAATTACCCAATATTAATTTGGTTTACAATCCCATTCACGATAATTCATCAATTATATTTCAAATAGGGTTAAATTGACTTATTATTCGATGTAAATACACAAACTCACGTACACATTAGATTTCCATAACAATTCAAAATTTTCTTCTCGTATCGAATATCCAACTAACTCGTTTCCTTTATGTTTTCAAGTTTCCAATATCTTATTTAAAACCAGCAAAATTTAAAATAAATTTTATATAGAATAATTTTTTGTTATTCAAAATTTCCAGAATATTTAACAAGCCCTTTTCCATAGTTTGAATAATAATTCATGTTTTAAGGATCTAAAAAAAAACAAATCATTTTCAAAGGACAATTTATAGTAGCGTTAAAAGCGTTACAGAAATGCCGAAAATGGCTATTTAGATCAAACATATTCAAAATTTATTCAGATTTCAATCCATCACTTCTAAATAATAAAATATGATTGATCATACATTTCTCAAACTTTTATTTATTTATATAAGTCCGGTTTGTTCGATTTTTCCTTTGCGATCGCCAAACTGCATGTATAACGACCTTTCCCAATTTTATTTTGGACATATCTCGAAAACCATACGTTAGAATTTGAAATTTTCTCTTTTATTCAAAATTCATTATTCATAGAATTCTGACATTTCTCGTTTCAAGTCCAACCGATTTAAAATGTTCAAGTTATAGTTATTTGAAAATTAAAACTGATATTAACGAACTATCGCTACGCGACGCGTTCGATTCGAGCCATACAACGATTTAATATAAATCTACTAAATCCTTTCCAAAATAAACTTAAATTTTCACAACTTAAATTTTAAAACCATTTTCCAAATAATATTGCATATTTACACTTGGGTTCCAAAATCACTTTACTTGAAATCATCATTCCAAATCTTTAAATATTCATCTCAAATTAAATCAAAATATTAAAATAATTTTTTTCAATACTAGTTCGATTTCTCACAATTATCGTTAAAACCATTTTTAAATTTCCGAATGTTCATTTTAACTTAAATAGAATAATATTTCCTTAAACTCGTACGATTATCGTTATGAGATCAACTATTTACCTAAAATTCCTTTTTTGGGTACAAAACTCAAATCATATTTCCCTTTTTCGAACATTGTTGATTATTTTATATTTTTCAGTCAAATTTAAATACAATTCAAAACTAAATTCCAAATTATTAATTTGATAATAAAATCGTTATTTGCATGGGTAGAAGATTCAAATAGATAATGCGTACAATTACACAACTACAGTGTGTGCGATGCAACCATAAACAATCATAAAACAACCATATGAATATGAATACATCCATCGTAAACATGCAATTAAAACAACGAATCTTGTTGTGCGCAAACGTTACGTTCAATAATGCTCCGTGTTCGATGTGTTTCAACTACATAATCGTCCATTCTAAACATTCCATGCAACCATTAACATCCACAACAAATTTACTAACATTAACCAGTTATAATTACCAACTAGTTATAATCCTACTAATTAAAAATAATAATTTAAAATTAAAGTTCTCATCTCCATGCCTTCCAATTCGTCAGCGTCAAGTCCCGTATCAACTGCGAACAACTTTAGATGATCACATTCAACATCACGGACACGTAAACGCTACAAGTACCAATTTCTTTGCATCAAACGTGAATATACACACCTTACACATTTTTTTTTTTTCAACCTTCTTTTTCTTTGCATACCAACCTAACATCCCATCTGCTTGTCCAATTTCCTCACAGCAAACACCTCTTTCATCTGCGATTTATTTATTTATTTATTTACACACATATATGCAATTTTTTCCAAACGTCGTTCTGTTTCCCTTTTCCATTTCTTTGCAATACTCACATAGCTGGCACATGTATTATTAACGCAATCACCACTTTCACTTCTCTTCTCAAACTTCTCAATACATGGACTCGTAATAAGACTCAAGTGTTTAGTCAAAGGGATTTTTGAGGAGATAGTCGACTTCTTGGTGAGTAAAGGAGGCGTGCTGTTAAACGGGTGGGGAGAAATGACGCAGAGATCTGTGGCGTTGGGTGCAAAATAACACCAGCGAGGCTGAGTGTGATGAAATGGGAAAAGCAGGACTAGTTTACTGTAGAAAAACGTGAGCTTTTTGCAGAAGAAAGTGACTGATCTGATCAAGAAAAATGTGTTTGCTGGTAGAGCAGAGGATCGGTGCAAGTGTCGGAGGCGGTGACTGGGTAGGTACGGTGGCAGATGGAAATTAAAAGCAGGGGCCGAGCTATTTAAAGGAGCAGTTGCAGTTCTTAAAGGGAAGAAGAGTTTTGAGGTGCAGTCTGTGGAGGATGGCCGGTGATTTAAGGTGGTTTAATGAGAGGAGAGAGAGGCAAACGTGGAGGGTAGCGAAAAAAGTGCTGCTGCGGTGGTGAAACAAAAGAGAAGGCCGATTGCTAAAATGGTGGAGTAGCGTTTCAATGGGAAGAAATGTAGGAGAGGAACATAGTGGAAGACAGGAAATATTTTAGAGCTGTGCTAGGAAGCCTGAACCAAATATGTGCGGGTTTGCGCGGAAATGAGAAAAAGCGTTCGATTGTGGCATGTAATTCACGGGTACCCGTCCATATTTCAGCCGTACCTGTTTTCGGCTGTTCTTTCGGACCGCCAAGCATTTGTGAATATTTGTATACAAATCTATACTATATTATAATTACTGACTTCACAACCTAGCTCTCACAGACAATGCTGGATTTTATACACCTACCTAAAGCTGAACTGCCTCATGTTACCTTTCCTGAATTTCTCTTCTCGAACCCTACCTCCTATCCGATCCCTTCACATTTCCCTTCCTTCCATCTCAACCCCGTACCATTCTCTTCCACAAAAAGTCATGTCCGTTCTGCCTTTCCCCCATCCATGAAACGCATCATCCGCCTGTAAGAGAACGTGAGACCTTATCATTCTCTCATACTCAGCCTTATTCCTTCGCTTGCAACACTTTCAGTTCAACGTCCTCAGTTTGTGTTGAATTAGCTGTATTCGTTCGATTAGCTCACCGAGCTCGATGTCGCCCACCTCCAGTTATCGCCGCTGCTTCGTTCGTTGGATGCTTTCATACACACGCTCTTTCTTCCTATCCCAGTTTTGAACCCATTACCTAAATCATGTTTTTCTAATCCTTCAGTATCTCGATCGCAGACCTGAGTCAAAATTGGTGTTTGATGAAACCTTCTGGCGACTCCACTTTATAGCTCTAGAAATCCGTGAAACGAAAGTTCTGCTATGATGAAACCTTCTGGCGCACGAGGACAAAAATTGGTGTTTGAAGTTTGATTGTCAAATTACTTTCCAAACGAAACAAAAATTAGGGCATGATGTGATTTTAGGTCACACTGCTAAAGGATTAGGAAAAGCTACGTCTATATAAAGTCAAGATTAAAGTAAGTATCTGCGATTCTATCGCTGGCCTGATTATTTATTGAAATTAAGCTTATGCAGAAAGAACACTTTGTGGTTGTTAATAATATTATGAATAATTTTGGTATTGGTTAATGAAGTTAAGATCAATAGGATGATCCCATATTAATATGTACATATCAAAGTTTGAAATTTAATTAATTGAGTAGAAGCCTTAGATACAGATCCGTGATATGAAATATACCCTGCAATTTTATACAATATTATTGTGAATTGCTGTCAATCGATGATGATATATTAACTGTTTGATCTATAAAAGGGTCCTCAATATACTGTGACCAATTGCAATTCCAAAAATTCCTAGGGTGAAACTATATAAATTAGTACTCAGATAGAATAATTACTTGTTTTAACATCCAATATTGATTCCACTGATTTTAGTTTAGAGAAACATTAACATTTGTTTTCACCATGAAAAATCCATTCTTCAATGCATGGAATCTTGGAATAGGAATACACTGGCATTTTTTTAATCAGACAAGAAGAGTGTGTAAATCTGTGTGTGTGTGTGCGCGCGCGTAGTAATACCTCCAAGTGAAGCTTTTGAAGTTACCAGAGGGTCCCTATGACATTAGATAAATGTCAAGGACATATTTGCCGATTGTCCCCTCCCCGGTTCACCCTAAATGTCAAGTTCAACATAAACTAAACCCTCATCATCGTTGTTCCTCATTTTGAGTGCTTACTGCTACATTTGCTTTTTACAACTATATTTCCATTTTACTTTCCACATGTGTAGGGGACTATAGCTACAATGGGTCATTTCGAGAAGAGCTGTGGCAATGCTTTATAGATTGGCAAATAAATGAACAAAGCAGAAATAAAGAACGATTTCAACGATGGTGGAAAAAAAATGCGCTTTCAACTTGAGGTTAGTTAAAATTCTTACTTTACTTCTTTCATTTATTAGGGTCTGAAATTGTTCCGATTGTTCAAGATTTGAATTTCATGTGCGAACCATTATCGCTAATTGCGACACCTGTGAAAATCTTGCCAAAGACCTAAGCAAGTTTCATTCATTTACAGTTCCTATCAACTGGATTAACAAATGTGAAACCTCATTTTACATTATTTCTATGTAATTTTTTTTTTAGTTATTGTGGGGACCATGGATTTATGTAATTTCCTGCATGAGAAATGCACTTCAAATTACATGCTTTCTCCCTTTTTTTATCATATTTACTAATTGCTTGATTATTGCAGTTTAACTTATGATAGGTGTCGCATACACGAAGTTTTATTTTAATGGGGAATATAATTTATCAAAATCCATTTATACTGCTCATTAGTAATTGTTTCAATTGATGATAAGTATTTTTTTTTTGTTTCTACCTCAAAGGCAAGTGTTTTTACTGGATCGAGATTTTACGATATGTGATCTATTTTTGTACCATTTGGTTTGGTTCAAAATGAGCTGGATTGCAACATGAAATGTACTCATCTTTTTAGTCATGCTAGGCCGTATTCATGGAAAATAAATTAACATAATATTTGGTGAACCATTTAATATTTTTTACATGCGAGTACATTAGAATAAGTCTTTGACAGTAAAGATTATGCAGATTTTCTTTATAAATAATGTGACTCTCCTTTCCATTTTCTCCTTATTTTGTGCCAGGTTTAACAATGTAATTTTTTAATGTAATATTAGGCGAAACATATATTATTCATTTTGTGTCCATGTATATAAAGATACGATCATAGGTTAAAGTGTTGACGTTACAAAAGATGCAAGTCACCTTTACATTTTCCACTTCTTAGTTTCTTTGTACATAATATCAACAATAACTACCGAGTCAAAGTGGCTTCGATGAAGAGTATATAACATGATTAATATGGATTTTCTTATGCATTTTTAATAGGCAAACTACTTAGATTATGCACTATTATTTTCCATAGAATAGAATTTGATTTTATTTTTCATTTCAATTTTATGATTCAGCCTTCTCATTTCAGGCAGGATTGACAGGTATATCATTGTGTTATTTCCCATTAGAAGTGAATTGCTGGCAACATAACATGCATGAATTTTTAATACATTTATCCATTACAGTCCTTTATTACATTGGTATAGGTGGTTTATTTTATAATACCATGGAAAATAATGTTTGATGGAGTTGTATATAATGTCATTAGGCCAAATGGTTAGCATGAGGATTTAAACACGCACATACATATCTATATATTGATAACTCGGGAACAGTATCAAATATTGCTACTATATCATTTTTATAAAATTTGCATTTGGTAATGAACAGATAACACTGAATATGCCTTTGTCTTATATATGAGTATATATTTCTACTTAAAAGTTTGGTGCTTGATGCAAGCTCATAAGTTGTGAGGATTTTTTTTTTAAATATAGTCCAGCATTTTATATGCATGCTTTTTCAAACTTAGAACAGGGTGTTTGTATACTTTCTCCATGATTATGCAAATGCTGAGTACATGCTGAATTGGTGTGCACTTCACTTATCAATCATAGCTGCTGGTTTTTTTTACATGGCTATTACAATATCAAGTAAATACACGTTCTGTACCCTGGATGAACATCCTAATACCTCAAATTTTAGTTTTTTTTTCGTGTTGATTTCAAGCTTATTATTTAGTTAAACTATGTATTACTCAAAATAGGTTAGCTGAAGTTCTCAAATAAGTGTTTGTATTAACATTTAATTCATTCTTATACTAAACCTGCTTTGTATGCATTCATGTTGTTTTGTAACTGCATTACTTTATTAATACTATACGGCATATAAAAAAACAGCTTGATTGAATCAAGGTAAGAACATGTGAAGCATTCATTTTTATCATTCAAGAATGTACGCAGATAACATAGATTTTTAAATGCCAATTCACAGTTATAGAAAATAAGAAAGAAACGATCATCTAAAACCATTATTTTAAAATTACATAATCACATTGACACTTATTTTCTTTCGGCTAGGAATGAAATTCATGAACACTTCAACTGTTATATTTAAAGTTATATAATCACATAGACACTAATTTTGTAATAGTTTGGAATGTAATTCATCAACACATAATGAATCTTTCAAAATTATAATTGATATTATATACTGAAGAAGAAATGATGGAGCCCCCATATTATCACAAAACCAATTGGCAATGTGAAGAGTGAACTCTTGATAGTTATACAGGATTTATTTTATGAATTCCCCGATGTGGGACTTGTCTCAACACGCCCCCGCACGTGTGGCATATCTTGAGCCTAACACGTGGATCTTATTGGGTGACGTGAGACATGTGTGGCAGTTATGTGCACACGAATTAAACCCGCTCTGATACCATGAAGAAGAAATGATGGAGCCCCCATATTATCACAAAACCAATTGGCAATGTGAAGAGTGAACTCTTGATAGTTATACAGGATTTATTTTATGAATTCCCCGACGTGGGACTTGTCTCAACATATACGATTAGCCAGCGACCTGTATAGCTCGATTCAAAAATTTATAAATACACTGTGTGAGAAGTAGACGAATATTGTAAGAAAATTTTGAAATATTTGCACCCATAAAATTCTTGCAATGCTAACTATCATATTAATAAAAAAAGCCATTAATTACCTATATGGTTGCAATTTGTTTGCATAGAGCGGGTTCGCATAACTCATTTTAACTAGCTTTTCAAAGTCGGTTGAAATTGGATTATTTGTTGTGGATAGGGTGTATTATTTTTTATACATTGCGGGTAGGTTTGGTGGGGGTTGAGGGTCTGAATGGAAAAATTAATGTTTGGTAACCCTTTGGGTTGGGAATAGTCTAAATATATTTACCATCATCCTTGACTATTTTTGGATTCATTAACAGTGTGTTTAATTTGTCATAATAAAATCAACTGCAAAGATTACAGAAGTATGTTCTATCACTGGGAGCAGGCTGTTACTTTCTGTCTTATTATAATTTTATAAACAAATACTTCTTTAATCATACTTTTAGCTTTCCATGTAACAAAGTGGACTACTTCTATATTGTTTTTCAGTAGTACGATTGACAGCTTATTGTAAGCGTATGAATAGTATTGTAAACCTGTCCTATAAAGTTTTGTCTAATTACAATTTCAAACCAATTGATAAATTTTGGGTTCCCTAAAAAATTCTATTATCTTTATATAATATTACTTTATTTATTTCATTGTTTGGAATGGATACTTCTAGATGAAAATTGTTTCATATCCAGACCCATGTTCAAAATTATTATTGGGTATTTGCACCCAAAGATATCATATGGTTATTCTATTTGCTGATTATCGATGAATGAAGAAACATATATACAAATCTTGATATATAACATAAAATAAAATTCAGTCTGACCGAATAAGAAGTTATGAAAATTTGACAAATATACTAATAAAAAATAGGTTTGTAGACTTAATATGCATTAAATGTATGTAACTTAATAAAATAATGAATGCATTTCTTTCACTGTAATAAATGCATAAAATAACCTAAAATATAATCTTTGGAAAAACCGATAATTTCTGAGAGCAGACGTGTTCGTGATGCCGATTTATTCTATCCATCCATCTATTTTTTTTTTAGATATTACATATCTATTTGCTTTCTCGACATAGATGCAAATGAATTTTGAATATTTCAGTTATTTGTTGGCACACTTCATTATATCGTATTGATTATAAATACGACCCCACTAATTTATTTTCATACCCGACAACAAATCTTCTATCAATTTTTTATTTTTTTATTTTTTTTAACCTTTCCATTTCTCACATAGCAAGGATGAATAAATAAAAATATATTTAATACTCTGTTACTTCTTCTCCACTTATGTTAATATTCGTTCCATGTTATGATACATACAATAATTTCTGATCGTCGCTTTCCTATGAACTAGAAAAGCGCGAATTTTAAAATAAATTACTGCAAGCGTGCAGGTGTGTAGCATACAGGTCGAACACAGGGAGGTAAATTAAAATTAAATTATTTATCTAATCTCTTGGGCGAGTTAGACGAAGCTTGGAGGTTGATTTTGCAAAACAAAATAAAAATTGAAACTACAAATAAAAGATGCAATTAAATTCACTGCAGATTCGAATCTAATCGGATCTGTAATGAATTCAATGATGAAAGATAAAATAGAACAATGGAAATAAAATTGCAGAACAAAATTAAACGAACAGAAAATAAGAATTAGGATTACCGCTGAATCTAATCAGACGGTCAATCGCTAACGAAAATAAGTGAAAAATACAATTAATGCTCTACCGAATCTAATCGTGTAGACAACACTAATTGCTAAGAAATTAGAAAATAGCAGAAAAATAAAAAGAAGAACTTTGTTAATGGCAGAAGAATTACAGAATAATGGATGGTTACAATGAATATAATGGGTATTTATAGGGGATGTAGCCTCCATCCTATATGACTTTTGGGCCAAGAAATATCTCTTGAGATATTCTATTTACAAATAAAAGAGATATGGATATAGATTTGAGATGTTCAATGAAGATTCTCCCTCCTTGATTGCTGACATGTGGCATTTGATTGAGTTGCATTCTGGTAAATATATGTCAAGTCTACTCCTCAATGGCAAGTAAATATGCAAGATTTTCAATTGATTTCTTTGAGAAGAAAATGTCTAGCTCTTCAAATCTTAGTGCATATGTTATATACATATAAATATATATATATATATAATATAGCACTAGTCTCTTTATTCTTCAAAGCGACGGAGGCAATGTATATGTTCTTTTCTTCAGCAAAAAATAGGGCTTTGACGGTGGCTGAACTCAGAACACTCTGTCCAAATTTCCAGGCTTTATCAGTGTGCTACAGCTTCCTTTATGATTGAAAATTTGTTGATTCCAAGAAGTAGCATTTCCTATGCAATTGGTCTTTAATTGAATGAAGGAGACATTTATTTAACAACCTGTGGAAACACACGAAAATACCCAAAGTAATATTTATTTATTTACAATAAAGATAAGACATGAGCGTAAAAATAAACACATTTCTATGTCAATCAAATACCCCCACACTTATCTTTTACTCGTCCTCGAGTAAAACAAGAAATGAAAAACTAAACTAGATAGGTCACACTTTCGTAGGAGACACGATTGCATTGAGCGTATGCAACAAGCCGTTAAACCTCTAGGTGTCCCTAGTAGGACGAGTGGTGTCTCGTGAGGGTTTTCAGCGGATACTACCCACAAAATCCAAATGCAGTATGCTATGATTCTAATGAAACTACATGAATGCAATGGACATATGCAAATAAAAACGAAAAATGAAAACACGACTTATTTCAGGAAAGGGGTACAACAAATTAAGTTAACAATTTCTGATCAGTTGATTTTATTTTAGATACCTCAACTTGTCACAAATTTTTCAATATAAATCAAGTTTTCAAATGTTAAATTCCAGTTTGGCCAGTTAGTTCGGTCGATAACATAGTGCAGCCATGAAATAAATTCTTAGTTTGCTTGGCATAGTTTGCAAAGTGGTATTCTAATTTTCTCATGTATGGCTAGTCAAATCAATAAGGTCAAGAAGTGTTTGGGCATCATCGCTTATTCTTTATTCTATAAAATTTTAAAATTTATGATTAATACATACACCTAACTAAAAAGACCAAGGTTTACCACCCATGCACTGCCTCGCGGACTAACGGAGAGTAGGTAAAGAGCTTGGCGGATTGTGCAGGCCGACTTTGACTTTGTCAACAATGTGTCGGTAATCCTTAGGTGTCCAATCTCATAAAATGAGACCAAGATATTCCAACGCTGACTTTGTCAACAACGTGTCGGATAGAGCTTGGCAGGTTTGCACACCAACGCTCGATATACAAGCAATGTTGGATACCCTTGGATTACTATTCTTTTTATTGAATTTATAAGCACAACAAGAGAGTTACGCAAATTCAACTTAACACGACTTAGTTTTAAAGATTTGACAAGCCATTATAAGTATTTTAAGTCCTCCACTTATTTAAACAAAGTCTACAATATAGAATAGATTTCATGGCCATCACCTAAGAATCTCCCTATGTACCGGTTACACTATTATCTCTCAAAATTAAACTTTTCATTATATTTCTTATTCGATCTAAGTTGAGAGAAAAAATACTATCAACTGGCTAAAAATTGTAAACTTATTTTGTTGTATCAATTGAAAATGAGTCATGTTTGAAAAAAAAAATTGGCATGTTAGTACAGTCTAAAATGCATGATGGTCCTATTTAAATGATGAAAATGGAAAGAAAGAAAAATAAAGAAAAAACGAAAATGAGTGAAATGCAGACTCCCCCCCACACTTGAATTATACAGTGTCCACACTGTGAACGTTTCCTAAATTTGAAAGATCGTACCCAAAGATGGATTAAATGCAAAATGATTTGCAAAATGAAATGCAGTCTAACTATATGTAAGAATGGATCATATTTACAATGATATATGTGTTTACGATGCATGCGATGCAAAGAATTCCACCATCTTTTTCCCCCACACTTGTTTCTAGCTCGATGAATCCCGTTCCCACTTTGTCTAGGCATGTTTTCTAATAAGCAAAGGTTTTTGAAAACCATCTCATCTTTAAACCTAGATTTATAGTTTAGGAGATAAATATCTAGGGTCGTCCTCACACGAATTTTTTCAATCAAACCAGCATTCCAAAAGTGATTCATGTATTCAACAAATTTGTCAGTGTAATTTTTCAAAAATTTGTGATCGTATATAAATTCAGTGAAATTTGAAATCTGAGTGTTGTTCAAGACTATGTGATCACATTTCTCATCATTAATTGACAACGTATTTTCGACACTGACAATGTCAAGTTCGTTTGAAATTTTCTCAAAGTTGAAATTTTCGAACTCGTGGCGTGAATCCACTTCTTCCTCATTTGGCAACTCATCCTCGTTCAATCCAAAGAATTCATGTTCGTTAAAATCCATTTCCACTTTTGAGTTTTTGAAAAAATCACCATTTTCATTTGGTTCAATTTCAAAGGTTTCAAGTTTCTCGCAGTCTGAACAAGAAAGATCAAAATCCAAGCTTAAATCTTTTTCCCGAAAAGAGTTGAAATCCAAATCATTTGTTGAATTTTGAACAACTTCATTTAAATCGTTATCCTCAATTTCCAAAGTTGTAATCTGAAAATTTTCGATATCAGTAAAGAATGGATTATTTCCTGATTCATCGCATTAAATTTGATTTTGCTGCTCTCGTTGTTCTTTCAAAGATGTCAATAAACAAAGAAGTTCATCAGCCTTTTTATTTAGTCTTTCTTCCCTCTCTCTAAGAATGTTAAGACGATCGTTGATTTGAGAGCTCTCGCTTTGGGTTTCTTGGTTTTCAAAATAGTTTGAATTTTCAG
Organism: Allium sativum; assembly: GCA_030737875.1. Lineage (NCBI taxonomy): Eukaryota > Viridiplantae > Streptophyta > Magnoliopsida > Asparagales > Amaryllidaceae > Allium > Allium sativum. Next base: position 846,241,181 of record CM060926.1, read on the forward strand.
AAAATTGAAATTGAGATTGGAAATCATTTTGATTTTGAAAATTAGGTTCGTAACCAAAATTGTTAAAATTGGTGGGAAAATTCCAATTTTGGTCATTCTCAACATGTGGATATGGGTTGTAGTTTTGAAAATTTTGATTGATTTGAAAATCATTTTCAAAATTATTTTCGAATTGGTTTCCAACCCCATATTGATGTTGATCAAAGGTACGTTGCGATTCAAAATCGTTTTGATGTGGATGTGGCCCATAATCGAAGTTATTGAAATCTAAATTGAAATCGTCGTTTCGATTATATCTATGATTTTGAAAATGTTGGTCAGTTGGAAAATTTTGAAAATTGTTGACATTGGGCTCACGAAATTTTGGAAAATCTTGTTTCATGAGTTGCAATTCATACTCATACTCTTCAAGAGGACGTCTACTCCGATTATTATCCCACAATTCTCTCAAGGATTTTTTTGAATCAGACATTTGAATGAAGTCAGGGTAAGACATGAATTATTCTCACTTCAAAATAATATAAAATAATGAGTTGTGCTTTATTAATTAACTGACTCAATTGGAAGGGGGAAGAGGGTCTTATGGCCGTTCACGTATAGTATAAAACTAAGGGATACGACCAATGTTTTACGGGTAGTATGCAACCTCTTTTGCTAATAGTTCAATAAATTGAACTACTATATATCCGCGATCCAATTATACGAGACAGTCAACTTCACAAAGCACCACTTTTCAATTATATTATTTTGAAAATCAAAATTTTATTGTTGAAAAACGATGAGAGTGATGGCTGTAGTTATGGAAATTCGTTCCTCACCAAATATATTCAGAAAATTCAGTCATAGAACAGTCATAGAAACATAAATTGCAGAATTAAATTTTTTACATTCAAGCCGCTGCCCCTGCAGAAGATTTTTACAACAATTTCTATATATTTTTCTTTGCAACAGAGCACCTGTAGAGTTCAGAAAAATATTACCGTGGGGTATGGCTGTCCGTCCAGAGAAATTGAGTAGCTTGAATGAATAAAATCTCGCTGTTTGCAAATCGCTTGACCGTTGAATTCCTTGTTTGATGTTCGAATTCGATTCCTTATTCGCTTTTCCCTTTGATTTTTTTTCTTCCTTTGTGACACTCTTTCTCTTTCTCTTTTTTTCTTTTTCTTTTTTTTTCGAAAAAAAAGAAAAGAAAAAGAGTTAATTGCAATAAAAGTGAAAAAAAAGAGCAAAGAAGGGAAAATAATAATAGTAAGAATTTTTCGGTCACAATTTGCCACTAAGACATTGGGAAGCAATCTTTTCGAACGATTTTCCAGTCACAAACTTATATGATGATTCTTTACCAAAAATAAACACTCAAATAGGGAATTTTTGCCGGAATACTCAGCCCACAGTCTATGTCAAAAAAAATAGCCCGAATATTACCCTTAAACCAAAGGTTCGGACCAATCAATTTAGGAAGAAAATATTATAAATTCAGGCGTCCGTTAATTTTTGCAATCCTACTTTCCTCAAACCAAAATCAGTTCACAAATTTTTGCCGTACTGAACAGGGAACAAATCACGAAAATAAACCAGTTCACAAATTTCGATCTCCTAATACCCAGATCTCGACAGAAAAAGAATTAACACGTCCCCTCGCTTTCTGGAAATAATCACGAAAGTCGATTTCTTTCCATCACTTTGGTTCTCGGCTCTAATTCTCTCTCTCTTGTTTTTTTTTCTTCTGAAATCGAGTTAGGGCTCTGCGATGGGATTACAATTTTCGAACCGCGAATCGGGTTTGATGATGAGGGTTGAAAGGACAGAATATGTGACGTGAAAGAGGAAGGAGGAAGGGCGCAATTTTCAGGAATTGTTGGTTGTGTGTTGACAGAAGTTGCGGACTGGATTTAGTGGACGTGAAGCTTGTGTTAAGAAGATGAAACTGCTAGCTTGCAGTGTGCTTGTGGGGTTGTCGGTGATGCGGTGGGAATTAAATGAGATGGCAAATGAGGGGTTGAACGTGAAGAAGAAATTTGTGACAGAGGTGGTGTTTATATGGTTTTGAAAGGTGGTTTGGCAGAACGTTGACTGAATAGTGAAAGAGTTCGCATGATTGTTGATGGCGTTAGATGGAACCGGGTATGGCTTTGGTGTGGTAGGGGATTGAAGGTGATTTGCGTGGATTACGGGGTCAATGGATCTGTGTGGTTTATTTTGTTGGGTTGATCTGAGTATCGGGTTCAGTTGTGCGGAAAGGAGTTGATTTGGGGTCAGTGAAAACAGCGGTGAATGATCTTGGTTTGTTAACGGGGTGGCTTGTAGATGATCGCGGAGTTTGGTGCTGTCAGGGACGGATGATGGTATGGAGGATGGCTTGATTTGTTTGTTGAAGATGTGGTATCTGAGTGTGGGTGGTTTGTCAGTTTGTGGTAGAGTAGAAGGTGCATATTGATGTGGTGTGATGAACTTTGGTTGCGGATTTCGGGTTGCGGAGGATGGACGTGGAGACCGAGATGGTGGAGCTGTGTACAGAAAACAGAGAAGAAAATATGAAAGAAAGGAAAAAACAATTTAAAAGAGGCAAGAAATAAAGAAAAATGGCAAGTTTTTTTTTTTGATGAAAAGAGGAAAGAATTTGTAAAAGAAAAGAAATAGATTGAGGAATAAAAGGGAAGGAAATCAAAGAAGACTAGCAGCAAATTTTTTTTTTCTCTGGTATAGTAGATTATAGTATCAGCAATCAATACCAAATCAACTAATTGAGATTTTTTTTTATATATACAAGAAAACAAATGGAAACAAAATAAAACTAACACGAATCAGAAATTAAATAAATAATAAAATTTAAATGTTGCCTCCCCGGCAACGGCGCCAAAAACTTGATCGTCGCTTTCCTATGAACTAGAAAAGCGCGAATTTTAAAATAAATTACTGCAAGCGTACAGGTGTGTAGCATACAGGTCGAACACAGGGAGGTAAATTAAAATTAAATTATTTATCTAATCTCTTGGGCGAGTTAGACGAAGCTTGGAGGTTGATTTTGCAAAACAAAATAAAAATTGAAACTACAAATAAAAGATGCAATTAAATTCACTGCAGATTCGAATCTAATCAGATCTGTAATGAATTCAATGATGAAAGATAAAATAGAACAATGGAAATAAAATTGCAGAACAAAATTAAACGAACAAAAAAATAAGAATTAGGATTACCGCTGAATCTAATCAGACGGTCAATCGCTAATGAAAATAAGTGAAAAATACAATTAATGCTCTACCGAATCTAATCGTGTAGACAACACTAATTGCTAAGAAATTAGAAAATAGCAGAAAAATAAAAAGAAGAACTTTGTTAATGGCAGAAGAATTACAGAATAATGGATGGTTGTTACAATGAATACAATGGGTATTTATAGGGGATGCAGCCTCCATCCTATATGACTTTTGGGAAAAGAAATATCTCTTGAGATATTCTATTTACAAATAAAAGAGATATGGATATAGATTTGAGATGTTCTATGAAGATTCTCCCTCCTTGATTGCTGACATATGGCATTTGATTGAGTTGCATTCTGGTAAATATATGTCAAGTCTTCTCCTTAATGGCAAGTAAATATGCAAGATTTTCAATTGATTTCTTTGAGAAGAAAATGTCTAGCTCTTCAAATCTTAGTGCATATGTTATATACATATAAATATATATATATAATATAGCACTAGTCTCTTTATTCTTCAAAGCGACGGAGGCAATCTATATGTTCTTTTCTTCAGCAAAAAATAGGGCTTTGACGGTGGCTGAACTCAGAACACTCTGTCCAAATTTCCAGGCTTTATCAGTGTGCTACAGCTTCCTTTATGATTGAAAATTTGTTGATTCCAAGAAGTAGCATTTCCTATGCAATTGGTCTTTAATTGAATGAAGGAGACATTTATTTAACAACCTGTGAAAACACACGAAAATACCCAAAGTAATATTTATTTATTTACAATAAAGATAAGATATGAGCGTAAAAATAAACACATTTCTATGTCAATCAATTTCTATCATCGGTTTCTTGATATATTGCTTACGATAGAATCAAAAAACAGGGGGCTTGTAGTTTCTGTATACTGCAGGACTTTGTTTTCCATCTCTATTTAAATTTTGTGTGACATAATTGTCACATAACAAATGATCAATATTTACGATTTCATATTTACTATTTCTGAAAACTAATACAAAGTTACAATATATGTTTTCAAATTTTCTACCCCCATAGATCTTCATGCTTAGGATCCTTTAAATACGCTGAAATACCGACCAAGCAAAGTTGTAATTAAGAAAAGATAGACCAAGGAAGTTGGATATTGTTATTTCTATATACTTAGATAAATTGCGTTAATATTTCATGTAGCATATACGAATAATGTAACACTACCACATATACGTCATTCATTTATGTAATATAGTATTGGGTTTACTGTTATACACTTGAATGTGTACGGTAAGCAGATAAGGTTAAGCTTATAGATTTTCCCTTGAATGAATCTATGACATACATAGAAAGTCTCCTTTCGGTCAGAAGAATTGGAAAAGTCTTTGTGAGCAAGATGAAAATTTGCATTTTAAAATGCTAAAAGATGTGGTGCTACTCCTTATAATAATCATGTAGATATTCTTTGGGGTTATACTTACAATAGGAATCATCATATCAACATACTGAGTAATTTCATTATATATTCGATGTAGAATTTTTTTTATTTACTTTGTAGGCAAATATTACTGTCTGCATTTATTAGTATTTATTTCCAGTCGTAACCATGGTTTGAAAACCCGTCCGGTACCTAAATACGCGACTTTGAGGAAGGAAAAGAAGCACAAATTAGTAAGCAATAAAATGAGAAGCAGAAGGCAATGCGTTTTATCTCTCTCTTTGGGTATGACAATGACGTTAAAAAGAAGGGAAGAAAAAAAAACGCAGAACACTCGTTTTTCTATTTGGGGGAGAAGAAGACGGCAGTTTTCTGTTTGGGGTTAACAACATAATTTGGGCTTTTGATCAAATGGGTTGTTTTGAATGTAGCCAAGCCTTATTATTTTAATAGTTATTTGAAGTACAATGACATGATTTGGGCGTCTTGACTTCAAGTATTTTATAGTAAGAAAATGCTAGAACGACCGGGAATGGGTAGGTCAATTTACGCGGAAGCATCAGCAACCGCTGTATTTCGTAGCCTCCGTGATTTTCTTCCCTTCGTTTCCTGATCTAGTGTATTTCACCATTTATTTTCGGTCGTTTAAGCAAAGCCCTTATAGTATTAGAGGCAGAGCAACTGAGGTTTGTCTTTTCATTTTGTTTTTGCAGTGAGATTACATTTAAAGCTAGGAACTCTGATATAATACATCAAAACATGAACTTTTATTATTTCCTGCTATCTAATTTTTTTTAATCATGATGACACCAGGAACCAGAAATAAAACGAGATTTTCAAAAATTTCGAAACGGAACCGGAATTTCAAATTCTTCTAGTGATCGGAACGGAACCGAAAATGGAATTTCGAATCTTGGTCGTAGGTTCTATGCTTGACTGACTTTTTTAGCCTCCTACTTTTCTTTTTAGTCCATTTATGTGACACCAGATTGAGTCTTGGATGTCTAGAGTATTGAGATACAAAATTTTATTTGCCATCAAACATTTGCGATAACATATTACATTTCCACACGTTGATTTTCTACATATCTAGCATTTCCTACTCAAATGTTGAGTCTGATCATATCTTATTCGTGTTCACTATTGCAGTTTCATCACCTATCTCTAATAATCCTAGGCTTACTGCTCCAATAGTTGATCCATTGCACTAGAGTAGCTGGAGAATTTTGTTTACACTGGGCTTGGGAGAACTTTTCATATGGATAGCGTGAGTAAACACATCATTTTTAAGTGCTGAGTAAAGAAAGTTAATAAAGATGACGTGCTTTCTTATGTGGTGCTATTCTTGATTTTCTAACGGGTACTTTTGAAATATAATTATAAAGTTAGCTATTAAAATTCCAACTGTAATGGAGTATTGTACTGATATAGCTAATTTTTATAGTGATGGTGTAGTTAATTACTCTTATTCATATGAACACAGAGTGCACTATGTCTATTACTGTATACAGTGAGTTGCTGTTATGGGTAAAAAAAAGTTACTTTATGTTAATAATTCTTTTTATTCTATTATAGATTCCTGGTTGTCGCTAATCACGTATGCCTCGACTGCGGTATTACCTCTTCAGCGTCGTTGGGTTCTTCAATGTTTCTTTTACGAAGACACTCATGTCTATTCAGGTATTATTCTTAACTCATGACATCGTAAGTTACTTCTAATTTACATTTCAGTTCTATATATCCGCAGTTGCAAAATACTTTCTACTGCATCTATTTTACATAAATTCATTTTGTTAATTGAACATCCCTTAAAATTACAATGTGCAGCTTGACAAATGAAAATTCATGCATTGAAAAAGGGACTTTATTGATGGTTTCCAAAACAAGTAGGCCCAGTAGTAGAGGGTTCTGTATTAAGGAGCTAAAAAAGGAAGTATGTAAATGTTGTGTTAATATGAACCTGTGTTTTAGGTAGAGGTTCCATATAATGCAATTATTTTGTGTAGTATATGTTCTATTACTATGGACTTTAATTTTTTTATTTCACATCATCTTATTCCTGATTATTGACACTTTTTTTTGTAATATAACATTTTCAAATACAATAGATGTATCTAAAAAAATCTTTAAAGTTCAAAACCAATCGACATACTATCTTTTGGTACCATACTCTCTATTAGTCTCTTTTTCAATATATTAATCAAACACCCTAATTTCTGATTGTTCAGAATCACAACATGATCTGGAAAATGCATGTGTAACTTTTTTTTGGAAAAAAAGAGCTTATGAAGTACATAGCAGTTTACCAACTTTAATACATTAAAACAACCAACTGTCCATGATAATAAGAGTGCTAGCAAGGAAAAAAAGCAAGAAAGCTTAAGAAAAGTTTTCTCTACAAACACCTAAGGCAAACAGGGTTTCAGGAACCCAAAAAAAAAAAAAAAAAAAAAAAAAAAAAAAAAAAACAGAGGGACCTTCAAGTCCCGACTCACTTTCCCTGAGTTGGTTTATATTGTATTCTTTGCATTTAAAATAGTTGGTACATGAATTTGCCTGAGGTGAGTGACACAGGTTAAAACATAAATAACTTCCACTATAATTGCCTTGCGCTCCCAATTCTTATATTCATATTTTAATGTCATCTCTCAGAACCTTTTTCTTCACATTTTATGCATTTAACTCATCAGCAAATCCAAAGCACCATGGATTTGAGCTTTCACTTTGAATGCTTTTACTGCTTATGCTTGGTTAAACATATGTCGGAATTCTAACAGTTTTTATTTCGAATCTTTTATAAAGTTCTCTTATTGTATATGTATTAATCCCTACTAACATATAGGGTTGTGTCTATATATACTCGAAAAATTCAGAACCCGTCTGCATTTGTATCCGGAAAGTGGATAAGTATCCGATATCCCAAAAAATGGATGCGGATGCGGATATAGTGTATTATGTAGACATTCACTTTTAAAAATTGTCCATTCAATTTTTGTCAAGATTATAGCTCAAAGCGTATTTTAATATGTCCGAAGATATTTTTTAATTGCTTTATCAAGTTTGAAGTTCATATTATGCGCATTGAATGCATACTAACTGCTCAAAAATTTATTATCATCATATTTGTTTAACTTTAAACTTCAATAATCAATGAAATTGATTATTGTTTACATTTAACTAAAAAAAATCCATTTATGTTTCTACATTTATAATACATTAGCGGGTATGACAATTAATCGATATCCCACTGTAACTATGGATATCAGATATCGAAAATGATTTCAGATGCGGATACAGGTATAATACTATCAGCATTTGAAAGCTTCTGTTGACGTTCTGTTAACATAGAAGCTTTTGTTTGTAGTTTTGATAAAATCCCTCTAATTATTGCGTAATTTGATTTTGATATGTTGTATAGGTTAAATGTATGTCGTGCTAAAGCAAAGGAATTATGATTTGCCGCATAATATTTTACTCACTTGCTGTTAGCATGTCTGATTTATTATGAACTAATTTTATTATATTATTTATTATATAGCACAAAACCCATATAAAATTTTATTATATTATTTAGTATATAGCATAATATTGTTCAATTTAGGGTAGAAACAACTTTTTAGCATATGGGTTACGAAAATGCTATATTGATGTACGAAGTTTTGCCTTCATTCAGATAATCATTTTTATAATGATATTGCTATGTAACACAATTATTAGCAATATATGCCAAATATTAATTTAAACAAGAGCTTAAATAAAGAATAATAACAAGTGCATTGATGGTTGACAAAATATATGCACATTTTATGATCAACAAACTGTCTGCTACAAGAAGATCTATTGTTACCATAATATTAATATTATAATTAATGATATCTTACACTTTTTTAATTTGAAGCTGAAGTAGTTTCCAAAATTTTAAGGTAAAGTTATAATACCTGTTACTGAATCTATGGTTAAAATATTGGCTAAAAAATAATTTTACATATTTACACGGATTTCGTTTTACAACTTTAATATTATTGCCTTACATATTTAGAATAGCAGCCATGAATCGGTTCATCTACAGCTTACAGGAAGAAAACAAGCTAAGAGAGAATGCACAGAAGGACAAAGCCAAAGTGTATTGTACGTGCAACACACATGTCCATGCCAAAAGACAACAAACTTCCCTTGATGAGTCCAGCACTTTCTTAACAGCAAGAATAGTAGTCATGAATCAGTTCATCTACAACATACTAGACCTTAGATTAATGTGATAGTGGGAGACAATCTGATCTTACGCGTCTGCTATTAACTTTAATGTTCGTTGATTTGATCAAAAGATACCGCAATCTGTGTCTTTATGCTTATGTCCATCTAAAGTTAGATTTTGATTTGTTATCATCCTAAAAATAGTTAAACTGTTATGATTCTCAAAATAGAGTATGCATGTAAGTTATTGTCCAAGTCTAGCTAAATCATTAAGACATCTTTTGGTTCTAATTTACTTCATTTTTAGTTCAATGTAATGCTTTAGTATGTTCATCAACAATGTATTTACGGTTACCTTTTTGCCAATTAAATCACATATATATAAGTTTGAAAATTTCATTCCATTGCATTAAAAGTTGTGTATCATGTTACAAAGTCCTTTTTTTTTTTGGTGTATTTTAATTTGTTGGCTCCTTATAGGCAAAACATATTGTGGCATACATGTTATTTTCGTCAAATTCATAATATATTTCTTACTATTAGTATTTACTCATAAAAAGATGAATGAAGATAAATTTTAAAGACGTATAAATATATAAAAATTAGAGGGTTATGAGATCATATCACTTTAAAGTTTTGAGTCAACAATCCTTTTTAACAACATAGAGTCTACATGCTTTGGGCAAGAATAAGTATGTTTATACACTAATCCATCGTTAAATCTAATGACTTCATACTTCTATTTTCTCATTGGATTCCTTCCATTTATAATTTTCATTTGAGCTTGGTAGTTATTCATTTTTCATAAACTTTGAATTGTATTTAAACATCTTGATGTTGTTACTCCTAGGGACGATTCAATTGATGAATCCATTTTTGATAAAAATGATCACTATAAAAGGGAAATGCTGGTAGTAAAGATCGTTGAAAATGGAAAATGAGAAGGCTAATCATGATTATAATGCCTTAACTGTATCATGTTCATCTTCAAAGTAATAGAGCTGATAAATGAAACCAACTAGAGAAAGTATTGTTTGCGACATATGGAGTTTCGAAGTTAATCAAAAGTTGTAATTTCAATTTCCTTCAGTTATCCTCATATGTTATTCAATTAGAAACAACTGAAAGAACAAGTACGTTATTTATTTATGATTGTGGTTTAGACATTTTGTAGGAATTGGAAACTGCATGAGAAAGAGAAGACGTATTAGGAAGTCTATTTACATATAATTTTATGACATAGCTAATTTTTACATAATATCACTCATTCCCGTGTGCGAAGCATGGGTTCGCACTTGTTAAAGGAACAACACGTGTAATTATCTAAGAAAGAAGAAGCCACATGTTGAATTCGGAACCCAATTTAAACAAGTGTCCAATATTCAAATTTAAACACCACTATCAGTTCTATGCTTATTTCGTTTATACACGTTACGAAAACCGAAATTACATTGCCAATGATTCTTTGAAATTTAAATATTTCGAAGACAAATATATACACTACATTGGATTTCAAATTTTTAGTTAAAGTGCACATTTTCTCTCTATTATTAACGAAGAATGGCACATAACAAAATTATAATTGTGTACGACAAATTGTATTGATCACAAAATAATGATAAAACAAACCAATAAATTTATTCTGTAATGTGTCAAAATGGCCACAGTTGTCCAAAAACACGTTAGAAAAATATATGTTTATTTTCCAAATTAAAAATTACAGTAAAATTCTATAAAATATTTTAAGACTGCGCATACAGAAACTGAACGATTCTTCTAAACCGATATTTAATTATAATTTAATTTCAGATTCTGTCCATCATTAGCAACTGAATTGCAAACCGTTTAATGTTTCTCCAACGAACATGGTTTTAACTAAATTAATTTAAATCAAAATATTATTGTATTAAAATTTATATTTGACCAAAAAAAAATTTAAAAATTTAAATACTTAGTCAATCTTTATAAAATTTATACATATAACATTTTGAATCTCAATATTAAAAATAGATTTGTAAAATATTATATATTACATAACATAACATCCTTTAAATAATTCAAATTTGTTTAATAAAATTTTATATTTAAATATTGTCTTAAAATAGGTTTTTATTACAAACATCATATTTATAAAACAAAATATTTAACAAAACCCAAAATATAAAAGATTTTTTAAAACAATATTCTTACTAATTCAATTTATATTCAAAATCCATATAAATTATATATATATATATATATATATATATATATATATAAATGTAGAAAATCTTGGATCATTACATTCTTCCCTCCTTAAACCTTTTCGTCCTCGAAAAGGGGAGACTGGTAAAATTTTAATTACCTATATATAACATCACTTACACTTATATCACATTTAGATAAAATAAACAATAGGATTTAACCTCATTAACACATCAAAATGTAATTTTAATCAAACTTGCAATCAAAATGATTTATTCGACTTAAGATCCCGTTTTCACTGTCAAATCATTTGAAATCCCATGTTTTCCTTTTAATATCGAATCATACTTACTTCGGGATTTCCAAACCAAAATCATTTCGAAAATTTCAAATAAACGACATAAAACATTTATGTCCCAAGTTGAGAGGTTTCTCCCAGTGACAAGGCCACTAGGTACGGCCTACATGTATCGATATAAATAAATGACGTCTCTCCAGGCCTTAGAGAAGATCATCAATCAAAAGTTTACACACACGTCATACCTCTCTTTAGTCACGAGTTACTCGAATCTTAGGACCAAATTATTTTATTTCATATCCCGAAGTTAAAAACATTTTGAAATCATAATTTACAGAATCTTTCAAATCATATTATTGTTGTTTTCAAATAGTTCAAAATATTAGGATTTCAAGTCGTCGAACATTCCACGTTTATAAACCATTTTATAAAATATTTGCCATATCCAAGTAACTTTGAAAACTCCTTTCGATAGTTGGGAATCAAATTCGGTTAATTTGCAAATCAATTTAAATTAAATCAAGTATTGTACGAATTCAAGTTCGCAAATATTTAGATCATACATTTTATAAACCATATCAAGTTTTCATACAAATAGATTTTCAAATCATTCTCGAAATATACTTGAAATAAGATTTTCAACGATTTCCCATAATATTTTTCAAGTGGTTAATAAAATCACATAATTTCCCTTTCTAATTTCATTTTGAAATCATATGCACAAAATATAGGATTTATTCATTCAAGTTTCAAATAATAAGTCTCACTTGAAAAGGCTACATAATTCAAATAGTCGAAATCTCTTGAACCATTTACTTCGAAAATATTTTCACGCTTTGCTGCGCTACTCTGATCTATATAAACATATTTCAAACAAATTTTCCCGAATTATCAATTCTAAGATATTAGAAATTAATTTCAAAATTTTGGAAACTACATTCTCAAATAAATATTTTTCCAAAATTCACTTGTCCGTAGATTTGGTCGATGCAAGGCAAAGGATTCGATGGAATAAGAGTCAAATAGTCTCAAAAACTCAAGCACGAATATCAAACAACAAAAGATAACGGTGGGACAACAGAAAACAAAACACAACACTAGCGAAGGGATACCATTATATTTTCAAAACATTCATTTTTATTCAATTTATTTGCAAATTCAATTTATATTTCGCAAGCAATTCTAAAGGATGAAAATTTATTTTACTTATCTATTACAGTTCATATTTACTTACATAAACATTTTATTAACATTTCCAAAGCAGTTTCAAATACTTATCTAACCGTTTTAAGTATTTCTTGACGTTAAAATTGGAATCATATAGTCATCCCACTTTCTAAACTCAAAAATAAATACTGATGATGTTGCAGTCATCAACATAATCATCTTCAAGCGACTAGAGTGTGATTCTATATCTACCTAGTATATATATTGGACCTCGAATATACGTTAGCTAGGCGTATATTCAAAATCCTTACGTACTTGGTAGTCCAATTCCGACGTGCAGGAATATACCCAAAACCCTTATCGTACATTATACTTCATACGATTTACTTAATTTTAAAATAATTTATACTTTCAAGAATACGCTCTCAGTCTTGATACTACAGGATCCTATTCTAGGGAATTTCTAACACTATCTCTAATGAGATATTATAACTCTGATGAGCCCTATCTCTTGTTCAAATATGTCGTATCCCATAGCTCTGTATAAACAAAAGCTCTGATACCAACTGTAACGACCCGCCTTTTTGCTCGATTTTCGCCGGTAATTAAACCAACTTAAATCGTTCATAAAGACAGATGGTTATGGGTACTAACGTATTTGAACACAAGTAATAGAATTTATCATTTCATTACAAAATTTTACATCAGAGTTACAGTTAAATCAGAGTATACCATAAGCTCAGCGAAACCAGATGCTCACATCGGAAGAAGTAAAACCAAAGAACTCTATCTCCAAAATGAATCCAGCTCAGAAGACTAAACCTGCAAACTAAACTACTAGTAGCCCATGCAAAATTATGGACACCCAGAGTTTAGATAAGGGAACAATAAACACCTGGTCAGTCATGGGACTGGTGTGAGAAAACAAAATAGTTATTATTTCGGCTTATTTTAAAATTGAGACAATTCACCGGGCCGCGCCGTTAATGCGGAACGGGTTTACTCCATGTAAATTCCCGTGCACAGAAATTCGTAATGACTTTGGAAAATGAAGCTATCATAAGCTCGTCCCACATCACATAATGCAAACGCATTCCAGATGGGCGAGTTTTGTCTTATGATAACCAAAAATGCTTTAATACATAAAATCCTCTTTAAATATTATCATTAGTACATAGTGTGAAAAATCATTTCGCAAATAAATATAGAATCATAGCCCCCATAGACCCAGTTGGTTATATTGAAATATAGGTATACAATCAAAATTGCATGGGCTCGTATTGGAGATTGGGTTTACAACAGATGGTTTCTGACACGAAAGATCATTGGAGGACACAAAGCTAAGTATTCCCGGTTAACATCCAGACAATGGACACCGAATACATAGCGCAAAAGGATATATCCTGGATAACATCCAAACAACGAACACCGTACATACTTTATTCCCTCAGGTTTCATGGTAGATCTACCGCCGCAGCTTTCGAATTTCACTAGAGATTGTGTATACAACCTAACCGTCAGTTTACAATCAATCCGGGGTGTGAGGTTCGTCAGTGTCACAATATACACAAAGTTACGCTTCAATAAGCCATGCTTTGATCATCACCAGCTCATTTCATAACTCGAGTATGCCATATTGGCAATTCACGACATGTCACTGATTTCTCTCAATACATAAACTCTAAGTTTGTATACCTTAGAGACGAAAATAATTTATTGCCACAAATTCGATATATATTAACGGAAATTAGTGCAATGCAGTCAATTTCAATGTCAGACACACAATCCATACAAGTCCGTTCTGGGTCTGAATGAAACAACAATCCGAAAATATTCAAATATATTTAGATCTCACGCTACTTACAACCTCGTATTGGGTGATCACCCCAAACGAGACATCATCCGTCAATCTGAATAATTCGAATATTCTCGGTCTTTACATATGGATTTCCAAGTCTTTGGTTACTTTATAACGTCGTATTATTACTTGGAATGGCTTTCGAACATATATTCGATCCCGGCCTTTCCAAGTAATAAGAGCATTTTAAAACAATAGTTATGGGTCATTCTGAATTCTGAATGTAAATCTCCTTTCAAATCGTTATTAATTCAGTTATAACCAAGGTTGGATTTATTCCTGTTTCCATAACCCCGTTATCACCTTAACCCTTTAGTGAAATTCAATATTCATTTTCCAGTCTTATATTCCAAAACATAATTCTGTTATTCGTTGTTGTTATTTTCATAAGTAGTTCACAATTACCCAATCTTAATTTGGTTTACAATTCCATTCACGATAATTCATCAATTATATTTCAAATAGGGTTAAATCGACTTATTATTCGATGTACGTACACAAACTAATGTGCATATTAGATTTCCATAAGAATTCAAAATTTTCTTCTCGTATTGAATATCCAACTAACTCGTTTCCTTTATGTTTTCAAGTTTCCAATATCTTATTTAAAACCAGCAAAATTTAAAATAAATTTTATACGAAATAATTTTTAGCTCTTCAAAATTTCAAAAATATTTAACAAGCTCTTTTTCATAGTTTGAATAATAATTCATGGTTTAAAAATCTTAAAAAAAAACCAAATCATTTTCAATGAACAATTTATAATAGCGTTAAAAAGCGTTACAGAAATGCCGAAAATGGCTATTTAGATCTTATAAATTCAAAACTTATTCATATTTCAAATATTTCAACTTCTATAACTTTTAAATAATAAAATATGATTTATCATAAAAAATTTATTTATCTATATAAGCCCGGTTTTTTCGATTTTTCCTTTGCGGTCGCCGAACTGCATGTATAACGACCTTTCCCAATTTTATTTTGGACATATCTCGAAAACCATACATTAGAATTTGAAATTTTCTTTTCTATTCAAAATTCATTGTTAATAGAATTCTGACATTTCTCGTTTCAGGTCCATTCGATTTTAAATGATCAGGTTATAGTCGTTTGAAAATTAAAATCGATATTAACGAACTGTCGCTACACGATGCGTTCGATTCGAGCCATATAATGATTTAATATAAATTGACTAAATCCTTTCCAAAATAAACTTAAATTTTTGCAACTTAAATTTTAAAACCATTTTCCAAATAATATTGTGTATTTACACTTGGGTTCCAAAATCACTTTACTTGAAATCATCATTCCAAATCTTTAAATATTCATCTCAAATTAAATCAAAATCTTAAAATAATATTTTTCAATAATAGTTCGATTTCTCACAATTATCGTTAAAACCTTTTTTAAATTTCTGAATGTTTATTTTAACTTAAATAGAATAATATTCCCTTAAACTTGTACAATTATCGTTATGAAATCGACTATTTACCAAAATTCCTTTTTGGGTACAAAACTCAAATCATATTTCCCTTTTTCGAACATTGTTGATTATTTTATATTTCCAATCAAATTTAAATACAATTCAAAGCTAAATTCAAAATTATTAATTTGGTAATAAAATCGTTATTTGCATAGCTAGCAGATTCAAATCGATCATCCGTACAATCACACAACTACAGTGTGTGCGATGCAACTATAAACAATCATAAAACAACCATATGAATATGAATACATCTATCATAAACATGCAACTAAAACAACGAATCTTGTTGTGCACAAGCGTTACGTTCAATAATGCTCCGTATTCAATGTGTTTCAACCACATAATCGTCCATTCCAAACATTCCATGCAACCATTAACATCCACAACAAATTTACTAATATTAACCAGTTATAATTACCAACTAATTATAATTCTACTAATTAAAAATTATAATTTAAAATTAAAGTTCTCACCTCCATGCCTTCCAATTCGTCACCGTCAAGACCCCTATCAACTGGAACAACCTTAGATGATCACATTCAACATCACGGACACGTAACCGCTACAAGTACCAATTTCTTTGCATCTAACGTGAATATGCACACCTTACACATTTTTTCTTTCAACCTTCTTTTCCTTTGCATACCAACCTAACAGCCCATCTGCATGTCCAATTTCCTCACATCAAACACCTCTTTCATCTGCGATTTTTTTTTTTATATACACACGCATGCAAATTTTTCCAAACATCGTTCTGTTTCCCTTTTCCATTTCTTTGCAATACTATTATTAACGCAATCACCACTTTCACCTCTCAAACTTCTCAACACATGGATTCATAACAAGACTCAAGTGTTTAGCCAAAGGGAGTTTTGAGGAGATAGTCGACTTCTTGGTGGGTAAAGGAGGCGTGCTGTTAAACGGGTGGGGAGAAATGGCACAAAGACTTGTGGCGTTGGGTACAAAATAACACTGGTGAGGCTGAGAGGCATGAAATAGGAAAAGCAGGACTAGTTTACTATAGAAGAATGTGAGCTTTTTATGGAAGAAAGGGACCGATCTGATCAAGGAAATGCGGTTGCTAGTAGGGCAGAGGATCGGTGCAAGTGTCCGAGGCGATGACTGGGTAGGTACGGTGGCAGATGGAAATTAAAAGCAGGGGCCGAGCTATTTAAAGGAGCAGTTGCAGTTCTTAAAGGGAAGAAGAGTTTTGAGGTGCGGTCTGTGGAGGATGGCCGGTGGTTTAAGGAGAGGCGAAGCAAACGTGGAGGGTAGTGAAAAAAGTGCTGCCGCGGTGGTGAAACAAAAGAGAAGGCCGATTGCTAAAATGGTGGAGTAGCGTTTCGAGGGGATGAAAGGTAGGAGAGGAGCATAGTGGAAGACATGAAATATTTTATGCAAATTAAAGGAACATTATGTGTAATGATCTAAGAAAGAATTAAGGAGCCATGCGTTGAATTTGGAACCCAATTTAAACAAGTGTTCAATATTCAAATTTAAACGACACTATCAGTTCTATGCTTATTTCATTTATACACGTTACGAAATAATTTGTTGTTAGAGTACACATTTTCTCTCTATTATTAACGAAGAACGACACACAACAAAATTATAACCGTGTACGATAAAGTATATTGATCACAAAATAATGATAAAACAGACCAGTAAATTAATTCTGTAATGTGTCAAAATGACCACACTTGTCCAAAAACACGTCAGAAAAATAAATGTTTATTTTTCAAATTAGAAATTACAGTAAAATTCTATAAAATATTTTAAGACTATGCATACAGAAACTGAACGATTATTCTAAATCAATATTTAGGTATAATTTAATTTCAGATTCTGTCCATCTTTAGCTACTGAATTGCAAACCGTTTAATGTTTATCCAACAAACATGGTTTTAACTAAATTAATTTAAATCAAAATATTATTGTATTAAAATTTATATTCTACCAAAAAAAAAATTTAAAAATTTAAATACTTAGTCAATCTTTATAAAATTTATGCATATAACATTTTAAATCTCAATATTAAAAATAGATTTGTAAAATCTTATATATTACATAACATAACATCCTTTAAATAAGTCAAATTTGTTTAATAAAATTTTATATTTAAATATTGTCTTAAAATAGGTTTTCATTACAAACATCATATTTATAAAACAAAATATTTATCAAACCCAAAATATAAAAGATTTTAAAATCAATATTCTTACTAATTCAATTTATATTCAAAATCCAAATAAATTATATATATAAATGTAGAAAATCTTTGATCATTACAATAGTCATTGACAACTGCTAATAATTTTTCCAACGACTCCGCATATTATCAATACCAATTTATCATACAATAATTTTAGTTCTAGAACAGAATTAAACTCAAATATCAACTTTATCAAATTTAGCTGCTTTTACAAACAATGGTAGATTGAAGAACGAAAAAAGAATTTAACTCACTTGTGCCTATGAATTTGCAAATACTGGTTTCTTCGAGCAGACCTTTCATCGCTAGACGAGAGTTGAGGCGGTAATTGGAATTAAACTATTACGGAAGATGGTTGAAATCAAGTAAACCCTAATTTTTAAGGATTGGAATGCTCAAAATTGTTCGAGCGGATTCAGTGAGAAATAAAAAAATAGCGCGGAACCAGGGGCAAAAATAAGAAACAACTACGATACGGCTCAAACGCGTATTAAAATTATGTCATCAACGGTTAGATTTTAGTAGTTGAGAGAGCTTCAGATTGGTTGAGCTATAGCAAATGAAATTTGATACGACTATGAGCTATATGAAATTTGATACGACTTAAAGCCGTATCAAATCTCCACATCCTGGTGTGTCAAATTCGATATTTTGGTATAGTGAGAGGATTCTCGTAAATGCGAACTAGATGATAATCGCAAACTGAGTCTCAGGCTAAAGCAAATAAAGTTGAAATTACTGACAAATTAGAGCCTAAGAATGAGACACAGTTTAAGAAGAATAATAATTCCAAGAACAAAAAGAAGGGTGCCTGTTACTGTTATAACAAACCCGGCCACTATCCTCAAGACTATCGTCTTCGGCAGAAACAATAAAAAGCAAATGTGGTCGAAAAAAAACTTATGACTGTTGTATAAGAGGCGAACTCTGTTAGTGACATTGATAATGATTGGTAGCTCGATACTGGAGCAACCATTCATGTTTGCAAAGTCCGCAATTTGTTTAAGACTTATGAAGAGAATAATGGAGAATCCAGCGAAGTTACTGGCGCAAACAAAGTTGCAAGCAAAGTTATGGGAACACAATTGAACTTACATTCACCTTTGGGAAAGTTCTTACATTAGTCAATGTATTTTATGTACCCGATATGTGTAAGAATTTGGTTTCTGGATACCTTCTTAAAAAAAGGAGGATTCTAGATGGTGTATGAGTCTGATAAGTTAGTGTTGTCCAAGAACAACAAATTTATTGGACAGGGATATTCTTGTAACGACATGATTAAGTTGAGTCTAATGAAGAAATCTTCTGCTTATATTGTTGATTCTGTTAATTTATGGCATGGTAGATTAGGACATGTTAGTTATAAGTCTTTTAGAAATATGCATAAATTAGGATTAATTTCTGATTGTGATTTTGATTCCATCTCTAAATGTGAAATTTGTGTTCAAGCAAAAATACATAGGAAATCCTTTAAATCTGTAGAAAGGAAAACTGGTTTGCTTGATTTGGTATATAGTGATGTAGGTGACTTGAAAAGTCATATCACCTATGGTGGTAACCAATACTATATCACATTTATTGATGATTATACTAGATATGCATATGTGTATCGAATGAAATCAAAAGAGAAGGCTTTTGATAAATTCAAAATTTACAAAGTAGAAGTCGAAACACAATTAGGAGTTAAAATTAAAGTGTTACATTCAGATCGTGGTGGTGAATACTTTTCAAATGAGTTTACTTTGTTCTGTAAACACAATGGTATATTTCACCACTGTACCACCCCGTATACACCACAACAAAATGGTGTTGCTAAAAGGAAAAATAGAACTTTAGTAGAAATGGTTAACGCCATGCTCGTAAGTTCTACCTTATAACCTATGGGGTGATGCTATGTTATCTGCATGTCACATTTTATATAGAGTACCACTTAAAAAGAACAATATTTCCCGTTATCAATTATGATTTAATAGAAAACCTAACCTTACTAGACTTAAAGTTTGGGGTTGCTTAGCATATGTTAGAAAACCTGACCCCAAATGGCCCAAGTTAGGTAATAGGGCATTTAAGTGTGTTTTCATAAGATATTCTCTTATTAGTATAACTTATAGGTTCCTTATTCTTGATACCTTAGAAGTTATAGAATCTACTTTGAAAATCAAACTATTGAGAATCCATTGAAATCATCTAGTCCGGAACCTACTGAGACTAATGATATCAATGATGATGAATATGCTCCTGCTCAAAACAGCAAGGAAGTGTCAATACCAGATAATAGTACTAAACACAGAAGAAGTAAAAGAGCGAGAATAGAGAAGAACTATGGTCTAAACTTCATAACATATCTCATAGAAGGCATTCACTGCAAGAAAAATCACTTTTTACTGCAGTCACTATCAGCGTCGTTTCTACCGTAGTTGCGGTCAAAAGTTTATTTCAATGAATTACTTTTACGTCAAAACGCTGACATAAAATTTTCCTCAAAACACACCGCTTCTTTTATTCATGCCAAATTTTTTGCTTTCCCTCTTTTTCTGTTCGCTCAAATTCATTTCCCCTGTTATTCAATTTCAACTTGCCCTAAAACCATATTCTCCCTTTATATTTCCCCATTCCCTCGTTTTCCAATTTCAATGATGCCCTAATTTGTCTCGTTCGGGTACGTGACCGATTCAGTTATAATTTCCTTTTTTAACGTTTGGATTCAGCCACTGTATGGTAATTTAGTATCGGCCAGGAAGTTGATTCCAAAGGTCTTCAGTTTTTTCCAGGAGGTTGATTCCAGAATTTTTCTTCATACGCCGATTCAGTTTTGGTTCTGAATTTTAGGTAAGGTAACTCGAATCCATATTATACTTCTCTGTAATATGACTTATTAATCAACACAGAGATGCTTTGCTGTATATATAATTTGTAATTCTAATGGAATATTCAATACATGCACTTTGGTTTTTATGGCTTTCCTGGACCTTGTTTCATTGAACTGTATATTATATGCTGGTGCAAGTGGCTATGCTCATCCTTACACTGTAAACTTGTGAAAGTTGTTCTACAATTTCACTTCATTTGTTTTGTTCGTGGGCTAACACTTGAATGTTGCCATTTAGTTCTCATGTTTTATCTATATAGATATTTTAATATTATAAAACTCTGTGTTTATTTTATTTTTCACATTTTAGGTCGCTGTTTAGTGAGCTTACAGGACCATAAATGAATTAAATACAATAGCAGTATTTATTTTTGGTCTTTGTCAGACAATAACCATAGGAATTTGGTGAATGAACTACAGTGAAATAATATACATACATACATACAAGCCTTACTCCTCAAATCATATAAGCCAAGACTGAATTACTCATATATGTTATGTTCCTACGAAAATACTGCAAGGAGAATTCGTGATATATAAGTGCATCTTCCTTATTTATTTGATTCAGTTGTTGACACCAACATATAAACAACCCAGGTAATTAAAGGAAACACATGTTTATCTTCCTTATTTCTTCAAAACATTCCACTATGTACATCTTGCCATCTACAACGTTAAATTGCGCCCATGTGTAAGTTACGGTGCAGTGCAAAATACATGTTTAGTTAAGGTAATATTACAAACCATTAAAGTAATAAGCAGAAGTAACAAGATTTTGCCCAACAAATATATAAAACTCACAAGCAAGGCAAAACAACTCCAAAATAGAATCCATATATCAAATAGAGTGGGCAATATACTTAAAGTAGTTACTGTCAAACATGGAAATTTTCTTTTTCATTGATAAGTTGCATGTTTCAATATATATTTCAAAGATGCACAATCAATTGTCGAACTATTCAATATGTTAGATTTAATAGTTCTTTTTCATTGAACAGTTTTTTAGTTTCACTGATAAGTAATTGCGGCTGCTGACTATTTTTTAGCAATAAGAACTTTTGCAAAGTTGGGTACAATGTTGACAAAATATATCTTTTGCATGATTGAGTAAAATATTATTTTAAGTACTAATATCGAACAATGCTGCATTCAAGAAGACTGTTTGGCAATAAGCACCCTTTATGACATTTGGATCAGTAGACAAAGATCATAATCATTTGACAAACTTTCCAAGTACTACTGCATGCATTTGACCATGTCTGAGTTGATTTGTAATTAAGTAATTGCATCAAATTGTCATTCATTAAGATGTATCTCTATGTGGCAATTGATACCGATGAATGTTTGCTGAATTGGATGTGGGGGATCATCATAGTCAAGCTATATATAACAAAGTGACTAAAGAGAGACAAAATAAAAAATGGAGGAGGAAAATCTGGGGCCAAAACCTTAAATCTTCCCCGTGCGATTTTCTCCTGAAACACCAACAAAAATTAATTTTATTAACAATGAGACGTGCAAAGTGAGCACACCCAACAAGGCAATTGTCCTGTTACTGAATACTAGCAATGTTGTATTTAAGTTATGCTTATTTAATTATCATGCTAGCCGTGTTATGCTTGATGCTATGTTTTATCATAAAATTGCAGTTCTTTAAGCATTTATATATATCATAATGTTTCCTATGCATAGCTATGCAATGTGTTTATTTTCCTTTTTATATTTTAATTGCTTGGCCAAGTTGTGTTGTTCTGCAAGCTTTTAAGCAAGAAAAACAATTTACTAATGTCCTTTAAAAAATTGCAAGCTCAAGCAAGTTATTGGTTCCAGAAAATAGTAATTGTGGTTTATATTATGTGTGTCACAGAAAGCTTATTTCCAATCCAAGTTAGACAGAAGAAGGGGTGGACCCAATAAGATCTGCATCTGATCAGATGAAGGTATGAATATAAATGAAAGAATCAACTATATCATAATATTTGTTATGGAAACATTAAGGATGATCATTTTATTATATTATGTTATGTTCATTATTGATTAATTCAGAGGGTAAAAAATCCACCTATACGACTAGGTGGTTTTGCAAGTGTTGATTCTATGAGAGATGAAGTCAATGACATTGCTTGGCCAAGTCTGTTTTTGGTTTCTGATTTTCTTTTTCCAGTTTATATAGATTGTGCCACTTTTTATTTGCACGTTATGCCACTGCCACTTAATAGGCCATAGTTAGACAAAACATTAGTGCATGTTAATCAACTCATTAAGCAGCAACTTGAAACTTATCTAGATCAGTATTAGAAATGAGAAAGTCATTAGCAGTCACAGCCAAAATCAAACATCAGTTTTCATTAGCTGCTCACACCTTGGTCTTTCCACCAAATCAACCTCAACAATACAAATATATATTACATAAAATGTGACAGTTTTGTCCTAAAATAAATTATATGCCAAAATATTGTAAAGGGTAGAATTTACTATTTTACGGCAGGGTCTACCTAAGCAAAATTTTGAAATACATAGCTCCAGGACACCGTTGTTCTCCAAGTAGGCTTGCATCATGCATTTGAAAGTATAAACCAACATGGCTGATTTATTAGACTGTAAAAAAAGGGGATAGAGAATGCAGGTAAATGATGTGTCTTTGCTGTTAATTATGTAATATATGCATTTGGAATTTCGAAAACAACATGTGTATATGTTATAACGTTCATAAAAAGCGGAAATTGAACATGTGAGCGGATGGCTTAAATATACTGAGATGATTTAAGAGTGAACACATAAGTAATATAACTTTTCATGTCTCGGTAATTTGCATATTTGCAACCCATTCAAATCAGTTAACTAATTATTATTTTCACTTCTTTTAATCCATGGTACTTTGACTTTGTTTGTAGGCCTAACTTTATCTTTTATTATCCATTGCCATCTCGACCATGAACTATTGCTGAAAAGGAAAAAATATGACTAAATGAACTTTAAGTGTAGATGTATGAGGTTCCCCCGCATGATAGTGGACTTTGGGGAGGTTCATTGTATGTAGTATTTCCCTCGCATTGCGAAGAGGTTGTTTCCATCCTCAAATCTTAAGCAAGGATTGCTGACACAATACAGGTACAAACACTGATTTACTGTAATTACAAAGTAAAAAAATTTAGCCAGGTTACTTAAAATTGTATTTTAGTAATATCACAAAAGAAACGTATGATTTATAATTCCTGTCAATTTAAACTTGTAAGTACAAAAAGAAAGAAATAAAATGATTGTTCTTTAAGTACTACTACTATACTACAGTGTGGTAACATATTCGGTTAAGTAATAAATGAAGCATGCGTAGGTCTTAGTACTAAAGCAACAATCCTGATGTCACAATAAATATGTACGACAATTTTTAGTAAACATGCAGCCAAACTATCAATATTGACTATGGAAAGCCTAGAAATTAAACCGATAGTGTGAAGGGTGGTTTGGGATACAACAAAACAATGCTTGCTGGCACCCGTCCACAATCCAACGTGTGTAAAGCACAATGAAGTCTTCTGTAGCAGAGTAGCTGCTTACTACTATAATGTCAAGATCAAATTTCATTTTATATTCCAGTTAAAGATAAAGCAAATGTAGTTAGTTTATACAGTAACTAAACGACAAATTAGATTATCCCTTATTATTGTTAACGAATAGCGATATGGATAACAATGAAATGTAACGAAAAGGGATTTCGCTCGATCCGAATTGATTGCTAAACCGACCAAGACTGTTCGAAACCCCTGATTGTTTTGTGAACACGACAAATCAGAACCAAACAGAAGAACATTTCATTGTTTATTACAACAATTACATCAGAATACAAGAATATACAGAGTATGAATAAATAATATGCATCACAAAATATCAGAGATTACAATACATTACATAGCAGTGGAAAAATAATACAATACACAACTGAAAGAGATATACGGATACAGAGCTTTCCGGATATCATCCCAGCTGTAAACCAGGTTCCTGTGAATATAAATCTACAAAACCAAAACTACTAGCTGCCCGTGTCAAAATAAGGGCACCCAGAGTTTAGGTTAAACAATAAACTCCAGGTCAGTCATGTGACTGGTGTGAGAACTAAACAGTTATTAATCTTTATTTTAAAGGTAGGTAAATCAAGGGACCACGCCGTATAATACGGAACGGGTTTCCTCCCAAGAATACCAGTGCATAAAACAACAGCACAATGCTAAAATAAAGAACAATGAAGCTATTATAAGACCCAGGTCCCATCACACAATGCAACACAAGTCGGAGGATAGGATTTTACCTTATAATAGCCAAAGAATGCTTGATACGCTAAATTTCATCTTTTATTATTACTATAAGTGTATAGTGTCAAAACAATTTCAATCATAAGTATCAATTACAGACGGCATAAGTGCCCTATACCACTATGTCGCCATACTAGGCTCTACAATCAAAACTGCAAAGTCATGTATTGGAAGTTGGATTTCCATCTGTGAACCAAGGCAAGGGATCATCCTTACCGAATTCAAGACGCTCTAGCCCGTGTCTCAGGAACAGAACGCATCATCCCTTGGAGCGACAGGCCAGTCCACCGATGTGGATTAAAATGCCTGAACACTGCGTTTCCCCACCCTATGGGGTGTCATTGAGTCCAATGACTCCATCGGTTCCACATAGTCACCAATATATCCGAGGCACCTCGCAACCCAAAAACCACATAAGTCAAACTCATCAGGGCGTGTCAAACCACTGACGCCACTTCTAGCTAGAAGAAAACGCATGCCCTCCCTGAGGTCCTCTCCCATTTCTGGTTCACAACCGGGGTGTGAGGCTCGCGAATCAATGCTACACAAAGCTATGCCACACAGGTCGTGCATTGATCATCAATCACAAGACTCTGCTTTTCAACAGAAGCCTTGATCATTTGCATCTTAGCATGCCACACAGGCAAACCACTCCATGCAACCGATATCCATCAATCACACAGAATGATATCCAATGTTAGACACACGGTCCATTTAAAAGTTCATTTTGGGTCTGAACGAAACCGGAGGCACCTTGTACCTCGCATATCCATTGATCTCCAAGTACGTCTGGACGATCACCAACTGATTCCCTCCTCTTGGGTGTACGACCCAATAAAGATTATCAGTAATTATCCAAACGACATGAAGACCTCCGGTCTTCGACCACCGTCTTCATCTCGACACATCGTCGAATCAGTTATTCAGAATGGGATAAACCCGGTCTTTCAGAATAACTCGCGTATATAATAAACAAGTGTTACACAAACACAACATACGCCTCATTCCAATTCAGAATATTCTTTTATTCAAATATTCTTACACTTTGGGAAAGGTTCCCATTAATTTTATCAAATATAAATTCTTTAAATTTATTCTTTAATCTTCCTTTGAATATCAATTCAAACCAAGTTATGGTTTTCCAAACTTGTCGGGATTAGCGATCCTTACCGAAGTAATCATTTATTTTAATTTCCCAATCACAAAATATTCATCTCGTGAAGTAAAACTGGTCATACTTCATATCTAACACCACGGTGTTATCGGTAAATTCAATTACCATTTCACGTTCGAATCTAATTAACGATTTAACTATCGCCTGGAGTAAAACTGGTGATACTCCATTCTCGATCATTTCAATCTAATTAAAGATTCATTAAAACTCCACTTGGTTTTAATCTTCCCAAAAATCATATTAATGATTGTTTAACTTGGGAAACCAAATCCTGTCTTTAACTGGGTTAAAGAACCAATGTCATTTAAAACACCATTCACTATAAACCCAAAATCACATTCCATTCCAATTCAATTATTGAAACTTCGGGTTACTTTAAAACCCTTTCAAATCCAATTTATTTATTTCAAAAATAAATAAATTATTATTATAGTTCAAAACTAGTTCATTTCGATAAAAATCTATTTTTATCTTTTCAAATTTGGAATTTTTCATCTCAATTCTTCACAAATCATTTATTATTATTTTACACAAATTATTACTATTTTTAATAATTTTATCAAGGCCCATACAGTCGAATTCCATCAACGGCCATCGAACTGCGATTACAACGACCTTTTCCAAATTTGATTTAGACATAATTCCAAATCCAACCATTAGATTTCTAATTTCTAATATTCGTTAGAAAGCTCTTTTCGATACGAACCCAACAGTTCCGGTTTTAGGAGAATCCGACGGTCGGATCTCCTGTAATATCCATTCAAAGCCAACGATCGAAATTAGCGAACTGCCGCGGCGCGGCGCGTTCTATTCAGGCCATTTAATATATATATAATATATATATTATATATATTTCATCGATTTCCTTTTTAAAACGTATTTTATAAATCGTTTAAATTCGTTTTCGAAACGATTTCAACTTCATATTCAATTTCGAATCAAAATTGAATATTCCACATCATCGATATACAAATGAAAATATTTTCAAAACGCTATATTTTTGAAATCACTTTCTTTCTTATATTCATTATAAAAACGAATAAAATCGATATAAATATCGTTCACGTCAAAATGGCGTCAATCTAATCAACACGGCTTTTATTCAACACAAGAATTTTTATTCTATTCACCACAAGAATTTTTATTTCTATTCAACACATGAATTTTTATTCAATTCAACACATGAATTTTTATTCTATTCAACACATGAATTTTTATTCTATTCAACACATGAATTTATTTCTATTCAACACATGAATTTATTTCTATTCAACACATGAATTTATTTTCTATTCAACACATGAATTTATGTTCTATTCAACACATGAATTTATTTTTATAATATTCCTTATTTTCCAAATCGGAATGAGTCCCAATCAATTACCATATAAGGTTAATTATATGGATTTTCTACAACACATGTATATAATAGCAACTATAAATCATCAACTATCATCCAGTGTGCACCACACAACTGCATAAGCATTAAATATAAATAATTAACGCTTACACAGTCTGTCAACCCATCGATTGACATACAACTATACAATCGGGATTAGTGTACGTCAAATATCATCCCAATACCCGTGTGGGGTTTCACATCAACAAACACAGATTTTTATTTGCGCAGTTGGGCGATGTGTAAAATTTATCATCCCAATCAATATCAGTCAAATCGGTGTACATAAACAAATCGTTCGATTTGTAAATGAATATTTATTTTACTTCAACACATGAATATGTATTTTACTTCAACACATGAATACATATTTTATTTCAACCTATGAATATCTATTTTATTTCAACACATGAATATGTATTTTACTTCAACACATGAATATGTATTTTACTTCAACACATGAATATGTATTGGACTTCAACACATGAATATGTATTTTACTTAACCACATGAATATGTATTTTACTTCAACACATGAATACGTATTTTACTTCAACACGTGAATACGTATTTTACTTCAACACGTGAATACGTATTTTACTTCAACACATGAATACGTATTTTACTTCAACACATGAATACGTATTTTATTTCAACACATGAATACATATTTTACTTCAACACATGAATACATATTTTACTTCAACACATGAATATATATTTTACTTCAACACATGAATATATATTTTATTTCAACACATGAATATATATTTGATTTCACAACACATGAATATATATTTTATTTCAACACATGAATATATATTTTATTTCAACACATGAATATGTATTTGATTTCACAAATCACACAAGCATACAAGTCGTCCATGGTCTATGAACGACGGGTGTCGGGTGCTACTAAGCACCGTTTGCATCCTAGTATATATTTCAACTAGAAATCAAAATAAAAGTGAGGAGTTCACACCGATTAGCTAAACCAAACGTCGCGACTCTTCGTATGTAGAAAATCTTCGTCGTGCTTGCCTTTTGTCAATTTCATTGTCCGTAGCCACTACATATATAAAAATCACATTTTTATTTCACTATATATATATAATAAAAATCAGATTTTTTTTATTACGCTACATAAATGGAAATTGTATTTTTATATACTCTATTTTATAAAAATTATATTTTTATAATCTCTACTATATAAAAATCATACCTTTTTATTTATAAAAACCCTCGTCTTTCTACTTGTAACAATCACATCTTTCCTACATTAAAGATCCTACCTTTCTTCATATAAAAAATTATATTTTCTTTGTATAAAAATCTTATATTTTTATTTTCTCTTTCTACATATAAAAATTTAATTTTTATTTCCCTTTCTTCATATAAAAATTTATATTTTCTTTTCCCTTTCTTCATATATATAAAAAAGAAACATCCTTTCTTTATAAACATTAAAAAAACGAATCTTTTGTAAATATAAAGTCATAACTTTTCATATAGAAAAATATAACCTTTTCACATACAAAAATATAATCTTTTCATGTTTCTAAAAACAATACTTTTCGTTAGCTAAAAAAACATATTGTTACCTCGATGTTTACAGTGTAAAAATCATATCTCTAATTCTATGAATACACTATAAAAAAATCGTATTTTTATTTAGCTATAAATATTATAAAGATCCCATCTTATCATACACGATCTCTATAAAAATTGATTAAAAAAATGATATATATTTTCTACCTCTAAAAACTGATTTTATAAATTTATTTTAACCTAAAAGAAATCGGATTTAAAGATAAAAATAAAAAAAAGCTAACCTTTGCCAAAATCAGATCTTTATCGTAGGAGGGGGAAAAGAATGCGGCACCATTCGTCGGAGTGGGACTGGCACTCGGATTTGGGGCTGTTTTGGGGTGGATTGGGGTTTAGAGGGAGGGAGGAGGGAAAGGGGAGGTCGGAGGCGAGATGAGGGGGGCTGCGTCGACAAAAAAAAAAGGGGGGGGGGAGTGGATCGCGCTCGGCGCGAGGAGGAAGAAGGGAAGGGGGTCCCGCGTCCAGCGCGACGCTGGTGATCTCGGCGCCGCCGCTGCGGCGCCGGAGGAGGCCGTGCCCCTCCGCTCTTCTCTTTTTTTATTTTTTATTTCTCCAATGAATTGTCAACGGGGGGCTGAGAGAGTATAGAGAGGGAGAGGGGGTTTATATTTTTATTTATTTATTTATTTAATTATTTAATTTCAAAAAGTACCTTTTTATTTTGAACTCGAAATCAAACCCATCGACTGTCGTCCATAGCTAATTACCCCCATTCTGAACACAATGAGATATGTATCATAGGACGATTCAACTGTTTCGATCAGTTTTCGCCAAAATCAAAATATAAATATATATATTTGAATTTGAGTGCACATTTCAATTTACCGGGGCCACATACACACTCTAAAAATTCCCGAAAAATATTTTCTAGCTTCGTATGGACGATACGGTCCTAACAAAACTAATTTCGTCAAATTCTGATACCGTTAGAAAAATGGTTATTTTCCAGTCGATTAAAATCAACTAAAACTGGTCAAATGCATTTTCCTTTGCCACGCTCACATATTGAATCAGAAAATTACGAATTTTGAAACCTAGCAATAATTTGACATCCCGGATCAAACAAAAGTGGTTTCGTCGAAAACCGAGGTCGTTTGCAAAATTTCCCTTTTCAAGGGCCAGAATTCCATAGCGACTATTTTGAATTTTCAATTGGACATAACTTTTTATCCCCGCTATGAAATTTCAATTTTTCAGATTCCTGGAAAGATATTCTCAAACAGATTCGAATATTTTTGGTTTCACTAAAATCCGGTTTATTTTGAATCCTGTACATTCATTTGAACTTTGAAATCGAATTTTCAAACTATCGCACCATTTTCAATTTCTTTTATATATTAAAATAAATAATTATATTCTAACGACGATCTATATAAATATATACATGCTAATTCTATTCAAAATAAATTTTTCGTCGTTATTATTTAAAATATTTCATTTTAAATACCCAAAATCCCCTAAAATTTCCAAAATAAAAATTCTAAATTGGCTCGGATTTCCGGGTTATTACAATCTCCCCTACTTAAAACTTTTCGTCCCCGAAAAGGAACGAAGCTGAAAGTTGTTTTACAAATCAACTCAACTTTCATTATGGCTTAAGTTCTTCAACTTTTCAGTTTCTAAGAACTTTTCAAATTTTTCAAAAATTTGGCTAACACCCGAAATTTTCGATAAATTTCGCCATAACCTTCCGTGCACCGGGAGCTTCGGGATATTTTAAATAGCCTCCCATGGCCCTCACCAATCCAAAAAGAAAAAGAAACAGCCAAGCGGCTAGCCAATCGGCTCATAAAATCATCCAAACCCAAGAAATTAGTAAACATGTACCTATTTCTCGGGCAAATAATTTTATTATTCTGCTCTAGCCTCCTTGCTATGACTTGTTCAATGTAAGTACATATATATGCATGCAAATGCGACTAATTTTCAATACAATTCACTTTTTGGTTCAATTTGGCTAAATGGTTCAAATTCTAATTAATCATAACAATAATCAAACAACACAATCAACAATCAATTAGTTGATTAGCTTTTCAAATTCATAATTTTGATACATAGTCTAAAAATCAGATTTTTGATACCAAATCACAACAATAAGACCTATCTAATTTTGGTTCTCACACCAGTCAATTGGAATCATATAAAAATCCCACTTTCGTCACTCAAACATAAATTCTGATGACGAGTACTCAATCATCAGAATCTTCTTCGGACCACTAGAGTATGATTCTATATCTATCCAGTATATTAAAACTTTGAATGCATGCGGATCAGACGTATACGCAAAATCTTTATGTACTGGATTGTCCAAATTCAATACAAATAAATATTCAAATACGTTGAATAAAGTTTAAATTGTCAAAACAAGATTCGTTTTTATTTTAAAAATATACTCTTCACACTCGTTCTAGGATACTACTGATCCCATCTCTAATGAGTCATTCCCATTGGATATTACTAATCCAATCTCTGATGAATTCTTTCGTTTGGTTCTAACGTGTCTTGTTCTCCTAGCTCTGTAAACTAAAGCCCTGATACCAAATGTAGCGAAAAGGGATTTCGCTCGATCGTAATAGATCGCTAAACCGACCAAGACCGTTCGAAACCCCTGATTGTTTTGTGAACACGACAAATCAGAACGCAAACAGAGGAACATTTCATTGTTTATTACAACAATTACATCAGAATACAAGAATATACAGAGTATGAATAAATAATATGCATCACAAAATATCAGAGATTACAATACATTACATAGCAGTGGAAAAATAATATAATACACAACTGAAAGAGATATACGGATACAGAGCTTTCCGGATATCATCCCAGCTGTAAACCAGGTTCCTGTGAATATAAATCTGCAAAACCAAAACTACTAGCTGCCCGTGTCAAAATTAGGGCACCCAGAGTTTAGGTTAAAACAATAAACTCCAGGTCAGTCATGTGACTGGTGTGAGAACTAAAACAGTTATTAATCTTTATTTTAAAAGTTAGGTAAATCAAGGGACCACGCCGTATAACATGGAACGGGTTTCCTCCCAAGAATACCAGTGCATAAAACAACAGCGCAATGCTAAAATAAAGAACAATGAAGCTATTATAAGACCCAGGTCCCATCACACAATGCAACACAAGCCGGAGGATAGGGTTTTACCTTATAATAGCCAAAGAATGCTCGATACGCTAAATTTCATCTTTTATTATTACTATAATTGTATAGTGTCAAAACAATTTCAATCATAAGTATGAATCATTGATGGCATAAGTGTCCCATACCACTATGTCTCCATACTAGGCTCTACAATCAAAACCGCAAAGTCACGTATTGGAAGTTGGATTTCCATCTGTGAACCAAGGCAAGGGATTGTCCTTATCGAATTCGAGACGCTCTAGCCTGCGTCTTAGGAACAGAACGCATCGTCCCTTGGAGCGACAGGGCTGGTCCACCAATGTGGATTAAAATGCCTGAACACTGCGTTTCCCCACCCTATGGGGTGTCAATGAGTCCAATGACTCCATCGGCTCCACATAGTCACCGACATATCCGAGGCGCCTCGCAACCCAACAACCACATAAGTCAAACTCGTCAGGGCATATCAAACCGCTGACGCCACTTCTACCTAGAAGAAAACGCATGTCCTCCATGAGGTCCTCTCCCGTTTCTGGTTCACAACCGGGGTGTGAGGCTCGCGAATCAACGCTACACAAAGCTATGCCACATAGGCCGTGCCTTGATCATCAACCACAAGACTCTACTTTTCAACAGAAGCCTTGATCATTTGCATCTTAGCATGCCACACAGGCAAACCACTCCATGCAACCGATATCCATCAATCACACAGAATGATATCCAATATCAGACACACAGTCCATTTACAAGTCCGTTCTAGGTCTGAACGAAACCGGAGGCACCTTGTACCTCGCATATCCATCGATCTCCAAGTACGTCTGGACGATCACAAACTGATTCCCTCCTCTTGGGTGTACGACCCAATAAAGATTATCAGTAATTATCTAAACGACATGAAGACCTCCGGTCTTCGACCACCGTCTTCATCTCGACACATCGTCGAATCAGTTATTCAGAATGGGATAAACCCGGTCTTTCAGAATAACTCGCGTATATAATAAACAAGTGTTACACAAACACAACATACGCCTCATTCCAATTCAGAATATTCTTTTATTCAAATATTCTTACACTTTGGGAAAGGTTCCCATTAATTTTATCAAAGATAAATTCTTTAAATTTATTCTTTAATCTTCCTTTGAATATCAATTCAAACCAAGTTATGTTTTTCCAAACTAGTCGGGATTAGCGATCCTTACCGAAGTAATCATTTATTTTAATTTCCCAATCCCAACCTATTCATCCCATGAAGTAAAACTGGTCATACTTCATATCTAACACAACGGTGTTATCGATAAATTCAATTACCATTTCACGTTCGAATCTAATTAAAGATTTAACTATCGCCTGGAGTAAAACCGGCGATACTCCATTCTCGATCATTTCAATCTAATTAAAGATTCATTAAAACTCCACTTGGTTTTAATCTTCCCAAAAATCATATTAATGATTGTTTAACTTGGGAAACCAAATCCTGTCTTAAACTGGGTTGAAGAACCAATGTCATTTAAAACACCATGCACTATAAACCCAAAATCACATTCCATTCCAATTCAATTATTGAAACTTCGGGTTACTTTTAAAACCCTTTCAAATCCAATTTATTTATTTCAAAAATAAATAAATTATTATTCTAGTTCAAAACTAGTTCATTTCGATAAAAATCTATTTTCATCTTTTCAAATTTGGAAATTTTCATCTCAATTCTTCACAAATCATCTATTATGATTTTTCACAAATTATTACTATTTTTAATAATTTTATCAAGTCCCGTACAGTCGAATTCCATCAACGGCCATCGAACTGCACTTACAACAACCTTTTCCAAATTTGATTTGGACATAATTCCAAATCCAGCCGTTAGATTTCTAATTTCTAATATTCTTAGAAAGATCTTTTCGATACGAACCCAACGGTTCTGGTTTTAGGAGAATCCGATGGTCGGATCTCCCGTAATATCCATTCGAAGCCAATGGTCGAAATTCGCGAACTGCCGCGGTGCGGCGCGTTCTATTCAGGCCATTTAATATATATAATATATATATTTCGTCGATTTCCCTTTTAAAACGTATTTTATAAATCGTTTTAAATTCGTTTTCGAAACGATTTCAACTTCATATTCAATTTCGAATCAAAAGTGAATATTCCACATCATCGATATACAAATGATAATATTTTCAAAACGTTATATTTTGAAATCACTTTCTTTCTTATATTCATTATAAAAATGAATAAAATCGATATAAATATCGTTCACGTCAAAATGGCGTCAATCTAATCAACACGACCTTTATTCAGCACATGAATTTTTATTCTATTCAACACATAAATTTTTATTTCTATTCAACACATGAATTTTTATTCTATTCAACACATGAATTTTTAGTCTATTCAACACATGAATTTTTATTCTATTCAACACATGAATTTTTCTATTCAATACATGAATTTATTTCTATTCAACACATGAATTTATTTTCCATTCAACACATGAATTTATTTTCTATTCTACACATGAATTTATTTTCTATTCAACACATGAATTTATTTTTTTAATATTCCTTATTTTCCAAATCGGAATGAGGCCCAATCAATTACCATATAAGGTTAATTATATGGATTTTCTACAACACATGTATATAATAACAACGTTAAATCATCAACCATCATCCAGAGTGCACCACACAACTGCATAAACATTAAATATAAATAATTAACGCTTACACAGTCTGTTAACCCATCGATTGACATACAACTGAACAATCGGGATTAGTGTACGTCAAATATCATCTCAATACCCGTGTGGGGTTTCATATCAACAAACACAGATTTTTATTTGTGCAATTGGGCGATGTGTAAAATCAATTATTGAAACTTCGGGTTACTTTTAAAACCCTTTCAAATCCAATTTATTTATTTCAAAAATAAATAAATTATTATTCTAGTTCAAAACTAGTTCATTTCGATAAAAATCTATTTTCATCTTTTCAAATTTGGAATTTTTCATCTCAATTCTTCACAAATCATCTATTATGATTTTTCACAAATTATTACTATTTTTAATAATTTTATCAAGTCCCGTACAGTCGAATTCCATCAACGGCCATCGAACTGCACTTACAACAACCTTTTCCAAATTTGATTTGGACATAATTCCAAAACCAGCCGTTAGATTTCTAATTTCTAATATTCTTAGAAAGATCTTTTCGATACGAACCCAACGGTTCTGGTTTTAGGAGAATCCGACGGTCGGATCTCCCGTAATATCCATTCGAAGCCAATGGTCGAAATTCGCGATCTGCCGCGGTGCGACGCGTTCTATTCAGGCCATTTAATATATATAATATATATATTATATATTTCGTCGATTTCCTTTTTAAAACGTATTTTATAAATCGTTTTAAATTCGTTTTCGAAACGATTTCAACTTCATATTCAATTTCGAATCAAAAGTGAATATTCCACATCATCGATATACAAATGATAATATTTTCAAAACATTATATTTTGAAATCACTTTCTTTCTTATATTCATTATAAAAATGAATAAAATCGATATAAATATCGTTCAAGTCAAAATGGCGTCAATCTAATCAACACGACTTTTATTCAGCACATGAATTTTTATTCTATTCAACACATAAATTTTTATTTCTATTCAACACATGAATTTTTATTCTATTCAACACATGAATTTTTCTATTCAATACATGAATTTATTTCTATTCAACACATGAATTTATTTTCCATTCAACACATGAATTTATTTTCTATTCTACACATGAATTTATTTTCTATTCAACACATGAATTTATTTTTTTAATATTCCTTATTTTCGAAATCGGAATGAGGCCCAATCAATTACCATATAAGGTTAATTATATGGATTTTCTACAACACATGTATATAATAGCAACGTTAAATCATCAACCATCATCCAGAGTGCACCACACAACTGCATAAACATTAAATATAAATAATTAACGCTTACACAGTCTGTCAACCCATCGATTGACATACAACTGAACAATCGGGATTAGTGTACGTCAAATATCATCCCAATACCCGTGTGGGGTTTCATATCAACAAACACAGATTTTTATTTGTGTAGTTGGGCGATGTGTAAAATTTATCGTCCCAATCAATATCAGTCAAATCGGTGTACATAAACAAACCGTTCGATTTGTAAATGAATATTTATTTTACTTCAACACATGAATATATATTTTATTTCAACCCATGAATATATATTTTATTTCAACACATGAATATATATTTTATTTCAACACATGAATATATATTTTACTTCAACACATGAATATATATTTTACTTCAACACATGAATATATATTTTATTTCAACACATGAATATATATTTTATTTCAACCCGTGAATATATATTTTATTTCAACACATGAATATATATTTTATTTCAACACATGGATATATATTTTATTTCAACACATGGATATATATTTTATTTCAACACATGAATATATATTTTACTTCAACACATGAATATATATTTAATTCAACACATGAATATATATTTTATTTCAACACATGAATATATATATTATTTCAATCCATGAATATATATTTTACTTCAACACATGAATATATATTTTACTTCAACACATGAATATATATTTTACTTCAACACGTGAATATATATTTTACTTCAACACATGAATATATATTTTATTTCAACACATGAATATATATTTTACTTCAACACGTGAATATATATTTTATTTCAACACGTGAATATATATTTTATTTCAACACATGAATATATATTTTACTTCAACACATGAATATATATTTTATTTAAACACATGAATATATATTTTATTTCAACACATGAATATATATTTGATTTCACAACACAAACAATCACACAAGCATACAAGTCGTCCATTGTCTGTGGACGACGGGTGTCGGGTGCTACTAAACACCGTCTGCATCCTAGTATATATTTCAACTAGAAATCAAAATAAAAGTGAGGAGTTCTCACCGATTAGCTAAACCAAACGCCGCGACTCTTCGTATGTAGAAAATCTTCGTCGCGCTCGCCTTTTATCAATTTCATTGTCCGTAGCCACTACATATATAAAAATCACATTTTTAATTCACTGTATATATAATAAAAATCAGATTTTTTTTATTTTGCTACATAAATAAAAATCGTATTTTTATATACTCTATTTTATAAAAATCATATTTTTATAATCTCTACTATATAAAAATCATAACTTATAATTTATAAAAACCCTTGTCTTTCTACTTGTAACAATCACATCTTTCCTACATTAAAGATCCTACCTTTCTTCATATAAAAATTTATATTTTCTTCGTATAAAAATCTTATATTTTTATTTTCCCTTTCTTCATATAAAAATTTAATTTTTATTTTCCCTTTCTTCATATAAAAATTTATATTTTCTTTTCCCTTTCTTCATATATATAAAAAAGAAACATCCTTTCTTTATAAACTTAAAAAAAACGAATCTTTTGTAAATATAAAATCATAACTTTTCATATAGAAAAATATAACCTTTTCACGTGCAAAAATATAATCTTTTCATGTTTCTAAAAACCATACTTTTCGTTAGCTAAAAAAACATTTTGTTACCTCGATGTTTACAGTGTAAAAATCATATCTCTAATTCTATGAATACATTATAAAAAAATCGTATTTTTATTTCTCTATAAATATTATAAAGATCCCATCTTTTTATACACGATCTCTATAAAAATTGATTAAAAAAAAGATATATATTTTCTACCTACAAAAACTGATTTTATTAATATATTTCAACCTAAAAGAAATCAGATTTAAAGATAAAAATAAAACAAAAGCTCACCTTTGCCAAAATCAGAGCTTTATCGTAGGAGGGGGGAAAAGAATGCGGTGCCATTTGTCGGAGTGGGACTGGCGCTCGGATTTGGGGCTGTTTTGGGGTGGATTGGGGTTTAGAGGGAGGGAGGAGGGAAAGGGGAGGTCGGAGGCGAGATGGGGGGCTGCATCGACAAAAATGGGGGGGGGGGGGGGGGGGAAGGGGATCGCGCTCAACGCGAGGAGGAAGAAGGGGAGGGGGTCCCGCGTCCAACGCAGCGCTGGTGATCTCGGCGCCGCCACTGCGGCGCCGGAGGAGGCCGCGCCCCTCTGCTCTTCTCTCTTTTTTTATTTTTTATTTCTCCAATAAATTGTCAACGTGGGGGCTGAGAGTATAGAGAGGGGGATGGGGTTTATATTTTTATTTATTTGATTTCAAAAAGTACATTTTTATTTTGAACTCGAAATCAAACTCACCGACTGTCGTCCATAGCTAATTACCCCCATTCTGAACACAATGGGATATGTATCGTAGGCTGATTCGACTGTTTCGATCAGTTTTCATCAAAATCAAAATATAACCGGGGCCACATACGCACTCAAAAATTCCTGAAAAATATTTTCTAGCTTCGTATAGACGATACGGTCCTAACAAAACTAATTTTGTCAAATTCTGAGACCGTTAGAAAAATGGCCATTTTCCAGTCGATTAAAATCAACTGAAACTGGTCAAACGCGTTTTCCTTTGCCACACTCACATATTGAATCGGAAAATTACGAATTTTGAAACCTAGCAATAATTTGAAATCCCGGATGCAACAAAAGTGGTTTCATCGAAAACAAAGGTCGTTTGCAAAATTTCCCTTTTCAAGGGCCAGAATTCCATAGCGACTATTCTGAATTTTCAATTGAACATAACTTTTTAACCCCACTATGAAATTTCAATTTTTCGGATTCGTTGGAAAGATATTCTCAAATAGATTCGAATATTTCTGGTTTTGCTAAAATCCGGTTTATTTTGAATCCTGTACATTCATTTGAACTTTGAAATCGAATTTTCAAACTACCGCGCCATTTTCAATTCCTCTTACATATTAAAATAAATAATTATATTCTAACGACGATCTATATAAATATATACGTTCTAATTCTATTCAAAATAAATTTCTCGTCGTTATTATTTAAAATATTACATTTTAAATACCCAAAATTCACTAAAATTGCCAAAATAAAATTTTTAAATTGGCTCGGATTTCCGGGTTATTACATGAAACCACGGATAAAAACATGAAAATAGATGTATTGCCTCATTTTACATTGTTTGTTTCTCTCATCCTTTTTTATCCATCTTCAATTGATATAATTCGCACAGAATTAGTCATCTTCTGGCTCGTGCAATTCGACACATCAATTCCTACCCAAACCCCAACACCAGAAATATGGCTGAAAATTTCGTCCTCTACCTTGCATAATTCAACTCTTATGAGGTAATATGTAAACCAATTATCATTTCTGTTTCCATTTTGAGCCGGATTAGATTAATTTATAAACCAATTATAAAATAGTAGATTTTAGATGTGGATATTGGCATGTTCTTATCTGCTTTTATATTATTGTAATCCTTTTCAAATCTATTGTTGGATCTTGAAACATGCTTATATTTTTGCGTGATGCATTAATTTATTCCTTATTTATTTTGGATTCCCTTTAGTGTTAGTTTTTGTTAGCGGTCATCAGGTTTAAACAGTGCCAATGAAATTTTACTTGGTTCGCTTATTATCACAGTTCTATTTCACTAGGGTTGGAAGAAATCCTGAAGCTAAAGATGATAATTTTAAACAAATTTACGGCATTGTTGGATAAACATGTCGTACTTAGCGTTAAATGTGTACATTGTGTAATGTTACATTTTACATTGCAGTTCCAGTTCACCAGGGAAATATGGATGACTATCTTTTGGCAAGGATGATCCTAATTTCTGAGTGCTTTGAGTGCTTTTAGATATAAGATTGGATAGGTAATCAACCATGACTTCAATTATTGTATCCATCATTGCAGGTGAACATTCTGCTAACGAATTCTTAGCTTTTAAAACACTTTGCTTCGCGAGATCCAGTATTTCAGTAGGGCATGACTCAAGGACTCCAATTTACATTGCAGTTGCAGTTCACCAGAAATAAGCTGCATCTTGAGTTATTGAATCCGGTTTGGGTTCTAATTACCCATTTAAAAGAGCTTGACTGTATAACACTATGTGGTGCTGCTGCACCACTGCAGCAACAACACCACAGTGGTGCATCAGCGCCACTCTAAGTGTGCAACCTTCATCTTAATCTTAATTCTTGCAGTTGCTTCAGATCTGAGATGTTTAAGGCCGATTTAATTGTGATTAGGCTCTTTTATACTCGTAAATCCATGTAAATAGAACAAATTGGTAAATTAAACTAGGTGTTGCCTTTGTGCTCTTGAGTTCGAAGAATGATAGTGTTTTTCATGTGAAAGGTGAGCCAATTCTTTCTTTCTGAAATGGTATGTTCATCGATATTGTCTCTGCTATTGCATGCTTTGATTTGCTTACTCTAATCGTATTTACTACTGGTTTGCAGGTTTGATTTGCTTACTCTAATCATATTTGTTAATTGTTCATTAAATACCACGTTTACTGTGATGTTAATGTTGTACATTGCAGATTGTTGTCGTTACTTAGTGTTGTCGTTACTTTGAAAACATAATAGTTGAACATTTAATCACAGCGTTTATGAAATGCTGAGGAAAATGTGGAAAAACAACTATGTCAGCAAAAATGAAACGCTGTAGAAGTTAATAACAACGTTTATAGACTGTTGTTGAAAACATAAAACACAAATGCATCTACTTTTGATAGCATTCTGCAAAGGCTGTAAGAAACTATTAATAGCTCATTATAGCCACTGTCAAATGTAGTTTTCTACAGCGTTTCACCAGGTGCTGTTAAAAATTCTGCAGCTATGACCACATGTCGTTATACAGCGTTTATCAAAACGCTGTCGTATCTTACTACAGCGATTTTTAAACGCTGTGAAAAGCTGTTTTTGATGTAGTGATTTAGGAAGAAGTCCTTAATGTGACAAGATATGTAATGAACGTTGATGAAGATCCCAAAACTTATTCTGAGGCTAAGAGTTCTAGAGATTCTAATTTCTGGGAGGAAGCTATCAATGATGAAATGAATTCCATAATGTTAAACCAGACTTGGGTTTTATCTGATTTACATCCTGGTGCTAAACGTATAGGATGTAAATGGATATTCAAGAAAAATTTGAACGCAAATGGATCCATTGATAAGTTTAAAGCCAGATTAGTTGCTAAGGGATATAAGCAAAGACAAGGAGTAGATTATTTTGATACATATGCTCCAGTTGCTCACATATCTTCCATATGCTGTTTAGTAGCACTTGCATCAATTCATAATTTGGTCATACATCAAATGGATGTAAAGATAGATTTTCTAAATAGAGATTTAGAAGAAGAGATATATATGGAACAACCTGAAGGTTTCATAACCCCAGGCCAAGAAAAGAAAGTTTGTAAATTATTCAAATCTTTTTATGGCTTGAAGCAAGCTCCCATTCAATGGAATGAGAAGTTCGACAAAGTTGCACTATCATCTGGGTTCATTGTAAATGATGTAGATAAATGTATTATAGCAAATCAGATAACAATGGTTATGTTATAATATGTTTATACGTTGATGACATGCAAATATTTGGTTCTAGTATATCGTGTGTGAATGAAACTAAGAATTTTCTACCTTCTAAATTTGATATTAAAGATCTAGGAAAGACTGATGTAATTTTAGGAATTAAAATCATTAGGAAAGCGGGGGAGTTTTTACTAACTCAATCTCATTACGTTGAGAAGTTCCTAAAGAAGTATGGTCATTATGATGACAAACCAACACCAACTTCTTTAGATCCAAGTATCAAGTTAGAAAAGAACACTGGACGACTTGAGCATTCTAGTGTTATTGGGAGTCTTATGTATGCTATGCATTGCACTAGACCCGACATCGCACATGCTATAAGTGTTTTGTGTCGATTTACGAGTAACCTAAGTTTTGAACACTGAAATGCGATTTCTAGAGTTTTAGCTTATTTGAAAGGAACCATTAACTATGGTTTACTTTATAAAGGATATTCTGTTGTAATAGAAGGATATAGTGATGTAACCTGGAACAATGTAGAATCCAAGTCTACGACTGGATGGATATTTACATTAGGAGGCGCTGCTGTGTCTTGGGCTTCCAAGAAGCAGACCCGTATATATGATTCAACTATGTTGTCAAAATTGATTGCATTAGCAGATGCATGTAAGGAAGTGGAATGGCTTAGGAATTTGTTAATGGAAAGCCCATTGTGGAAGAAGCCATCTCCAGTAGTCTTGATTAACTGTGATAATCAAGAAACGATATACAATGTCTCAAATAAGACATATAATGGAAAGTCTAGACATGTGAGTCCAAGACATCATATAGTAAGACAGTTACTCAAAAGTGGAGTTATAACTGTTGACTACATAGAAACGAAGAAAAACTTAGCTGACCCACTTACTAAAGGTCTTCCAAAGGCTATGGTTTCTATAAAGTCAAAGGAAATGGTACTAAAGTCTGTGAATGAAGACTGATCATCCTTAACAGAAACCCAACTTGTGTGTTGAAAAGGATAGACAAAGTTCAGTGGGTACCAACAAGTTAAGAGAATGACTATGGAACACTGAATCAGTTATCCCATAATATCTAGTGTTGGATTCTACATGAACAAAGGATGGATAAATATCCTTAATAAGTCTAGGAACCCTAAAAGGTGTATCACAGAAATACCTTAAGAGACTTACCTATATGAGTATGGAAATATGGTCGTTTCCTAGGAAAGTAAGACCGCTTTCTAAAGTAGACTCATGAAGCTGCATTAAAGCACATGGCCATTATCATGACAAGCAACACAAAACACTCTAACTAAGGGAATCAACATGTGTGATTGTTCCGGTTTTATCATTAAGGAATACTTGGTTCAAGATTCGTTCACCATAGAATATCGATAGAGCTTTGAACGGTTTACACTAAGTAAATGTTCAAATCCAAAAGTTACCATTTAATTATGTGTTGTTTCATGATGATGCAAAACTTGATCTTAGAACTACATAGGCCTGATCCCAC
Organism: Allium sativum; assembly: GCA_030737875.1. Lineage (NCBI taxonomy): Eukaryota > Viridiplantae > Streptophyta > Magnoliopsida > Asparagales > Amaryllidaceae > Allium > Allium sativum. Next base: position 846,284,719 of record CM060926.1, read on the forward strand.
TTGGATATGAAGGAAGTCATTTGAGTGATTCAGCCATCCATTTTATTTATTTTGGAAATTGGGGGTGATTGTTGTTAAATTTTCAAATCAATGTTATGAAGTATGGGGTTTATCTTTGAAGAGAAGTAAGAAAGAAGGAAGAAGGAAGGGGTAAATGGTTTTGTCCCACATTGTGGAATATATGTGTGTATGCTACATACTTAAGTAGCCGTCTCAGGAGGATGTTGGGGCTTTGGGGCACCCAAATGTTTACTTTGTTCTGAGGAGGGAGACCACGCATGTAGACCACACACGCGCGCGTCGTCCAACTGGGCCGGGCTGGTACGAGTTCGGGTTTCGGGTCCAATAAGAATATTTTTGGACCAAGATTTTAAACTGTAACGGGCTGAATACAACCCGTTAAGAACCCAGACCTGTACTGCATTTAAATGGAGGTGGACAACGCTGTAGAACATTGCAAATGGAAAATGGCGGGCCTAATTCGAATTAGAAACACATTGAAGCATCACAATTCTGAATGTATACACCTGTTTGAATTCGAATAGAAATGACTGTTCCAAAAACAGTTGCAACGTTTGGTGAAGGGATGCATCTTTCCATCGCTATAAATAGCAACACCCAGAAATCGTTTAAATCACTTCTGATAGTAATTCTTCTTCTTCCTCGATTCTGCAACGCTCTGCCACTACTAACACTTGAGAAGTGTTGCAAATTTTTGAATTTGCAACGCTTGAAAGGTGTTGCAGAATTGTCTATCTTCTTCCTCTTCTTTCTCTATTTGATTCTTGCATCATCAGATTATAACTTCAGAGTGTTCTTGATCAGACCAAAGTTGTACAAACTTTAAATCCGACCTCGAAGTTCCAAGGCATTACCGAATCCTGAAAGTCAATAGTTCAATAATCCGTTTATACCTGGTGGATTGAACCATTGTCTAAAAGAATTTGCTCCGCAAATCCTTAAAGTCTGAAGTACGGCAAGCATACGACGATCATCATCATCCAATAGCCTCAAACCACAAAATCCCCAACATGGTCATTATCATTTTCTATATTTAGGTTAAATTTCATTTGTGGAAAATTCTTTTCTTTTATGAATTAGTTTTTTTTTATGCACACATATAAAATAAGAATTAACTATTATTTATGGCTTCAGGTCATGACTAGCAAATGCGGTTATGTTTTTTTTTCCTATTGTTTTGATTACCTTTCATCACTTTGTTTAATTTGTCACCGAAATAGTTGATATATTTTAGAAGCTAATGTATGATCTACTCATTTTGATAATTATACACAAGGTTGACATTAATTGTACCTACCTCTTATATTAGTATTGGTTATTGTAATCCAAAGTGCATCATTATGAACAACCATGGTTTCAAAATTTTAATTATCATTACTTACTGCCTTATATATGGAAATAATTATTGTTTTTATAACTTATTTCTATTTAATTTTCCATTTGTCATTAAACTTTTGTACTGCAAAAAACGGGTTGTAACATTAGCCAGAGACAAACAAAAATTGTACTTATAACCTTACTAGGGTCAATTTATTTGAAATAATAACCAACGTATTGTTTTCCCTTCTGTAGTTTACGCAACAAAATGACACCATATAATAGATAAAGCCTTCAGCATTTCCAGGCAGTGTAAGCCCAAATTGTACCATATAATAGATAAAACATTCAACATTCTTCGGTAGTGTAAGCTATCTAAGGCATTGTGTAGTAGCATCTTCATAGCACATAATGATAGTTTGCCTTGTAAACCCTTAATTTATTTGGCAGTACGATAAATGGACTAAACATGTTGTGTATGGTATCATTTAAGGATATGTTATGCTTGATGCCATTAGCACCTAGCTTATAAATCATTTCAAATTTAAAAGGAGCACTCAAATTATGGACATATTCGCCATCTTATTGTGTCCACTTTCAACATTCAAACCCATGTCGACTACAGCTACTTCACTTTCGTTATTTGTTGTTTTCCCCTTATTATTAAGATCACAAATCTAAACAAACCTTTATTTAGAAAAGAAAAGGATGTAAAATATATTGAAAAAAACAGAAAAGTACCTCTGCGAAGGCATAGGAGTTTGAACCTCAATCTCAGTATTCTCAATAAAAAATGCAAAAAAGATCTCAAACTTGGTCTTTTGGTAAACTAATTCCAATATTATTTACTAGCTTACTCTTTTCTGAGTTTGATTTTGAATATATACATTTTTTTTGTAGTTAATACGTTTAACCGATTGCAAAAGATTTGATGACCTTCAACCTTGAACTTTTCATTTTGAACTGTGAAAGAAATGGATATATATGTATTTATATGGTGGCTATGATTCATAGATTATCGAACATAATTTTGTTGAACATTAGCAAAAGACTTGATTTTCTTTGTGACCATTTTAGATTACAATATCAGTTTAAGTATTAAGCATAATTAGGTGTGTAGTTTATTGCATTCCCTATTGAAAGCAAAAGTTGGAGGAACTATTACCTTTGTTTCCTTTACAAGATACATTATTTCTAGACGTTGAATGCAAAAAATATTGTTATTGAATTTCCCTCCTCTATTGGCATTAAATACTTTGCTAAGCTATATTTTTGACGTAAAACTAGGACTAAGCCATATTTCCTTTTTTTTTTTTTTTTTTTTGTCACACGTTCCAACCTATTATTACAACATTCCTTGCAGTCCCTTTCATAGTCACGTATTAAATTATGACAACTGAAAAACATCCTAATTAACAAGGAAAAGGTGGAGCTCTAATCGATGAATGTTTTCAAATCGCACAAAGGCGAGTAATTAATATTTAATTTTAAGATAATCTAGAAAATTCCTAGTCAAATTATTCTTCATGCTCTTGGTAATGTATACCATTTACATTTTTAGTTCGGTCTACCTATACAACATGTATATATTTTCCATGTCAAGTCCTTTTTCAGGTTTCCACCAAATTGGGAGGAGTCAACCAAAAGCCATTTGAGCTGAAGGGAATATGATACGTGCTGAGAATGTATCGAAATACAAACAAATTTGTGTTAGGCATGTCCAAATTTGCCTTTTTGTTTTTGTAGCCTTAAAGTCATGGTCAATACTTCATCCTTTAGGGTGTCCTAAAAGAAGCACAACATTTATTTTTATTCTTTAAAAATATATGGTCCATTGTTCCAAAATGGTCAAAATTGGACTGGACAGTGGGATATTATTTGTGGAATATGAATGCGTGTTGGCAGAATGTGAACGCGTGTTCAAAGACCGAATCGGAAGATTATTTTATGAATGTGAACGTCCACCAGACATGCCTTATTACTCGAGTGTGTAGCTTTGCTTCCCTTAACCACTTCCTACAAATTTGAGGCTTGTTGGTGTGACATGGCTTGTATTTCAGATGCACTTCTTTGTGTTTTACAGATTGACACTCTTGTCATATTTAATGCAACTTAATTTTTACAGTGTACGCTCCATATGTTCCATTAGTTTGCGTATGTGGCCTTGGCGTTAGCAATAAGATATTAAATATTTCTCTTATATATGTTTAATTACATAAATGTCCAGCAAAATGAGTCAACGTTTTGTTAGCATTCTCTGTGTTTGCTTGGTTATCAAGCCACTTTGTTGTTTACGTTGTTTACTACCTTGTGACTTGCAATATTATCTAGATTGTGATTATGTTGTGTATCGCCGAATGGAGTCAAAAGCTTTCAAATATGGATCGGCCCTTATACAATAACAATTTTTCATTTTTTTTCCTCTGTCATCTTGCCTTATCTCATTTAGTTCAAAACTATGAGCCAGGTGTAGCATTTAGCTTAGCTAAGTACGGAGAAACACGCTTTACAGTACATTGCGTTAGTTCATAGTTATTAATAACAGAAATAATATCATTTCATAAAAAATATCATTGAAACAATGAAAACACCAATGTCTTTATTTTGAAATTACACATACAAACAATCCATTTTTCTGTTGTTGTGCGATTATACTAGAAATTATACAGTATCCATCGTTAAAGATGTCTGCTTACTATTAATGTCCAAAATCAATTTATCTGAAGTTCGAATAATGCTTCAATTTTTTTGAATTGTTTTCTTCATTGTTTTCAACTGCTTAAATTTTAACGTTTAAATTTCCTTGAAAATAATCCATTTCATTTTAAATCTATTGTAGCTCTATGGTTAATACTATATTTTTATTGCAATATCGTTTGATGAATTTAAAAAATTAATTATAAAATGCATTAAATTTTTAAATCGATAAATTTTTTGTTGACTAATTTAAAAATATAACTACTTTTTTTAAATTATATAATCAAACGGTAACCATTAAAGAGGAAAGTGAAACTTATTCTCTCAAATTACGAATAAACCGATTGGGAAACTAAAATAATTTGTTAGAACTAAGGAGAGCCCAACACTTAAGTTAGGAATTAATAAGAGAAGAGGAAATGAAAAAGTAAACATTGAACTTTATAAACAATAGAATAGATATGGTAAAACGGAAAAAAAAAAGAAAAAAAAAGTATTCCTCATACTTAACTGACATGGAGATCATGTCCTATTATTTTCACATTATTTCGGGTGATGCATCAAGAGATCAAAAAAAGAGAAAAACATGGCATGAAACCACGTAGGAGTTAATTGAACAGTGGGTTATATTGTGTTAAAAGTTTGGCTTTTGGGATGGTTCGGTGTATTCGTATTGGGCCGAGTAGCATTTCCCAGACTAGATTTAGCCAAAAAATACAAAGATAGAATTCACGGTTCATCTTTCAATCCCATCCGTTAAAATCTTCACTCTCCATGTCCCGACCCTCGACAATTCTGTGGGTCCTTCGGTTTGCCATATAAATCATGCAAACCCTAATTACGCAGTCAGCGCTATAATTCCATATCTCAGTTCGCGAATCCTAAGAGCGAACAATGGCGGCAAACCTCAGAGCTCTTCCAAGATGTTCGCCCACAATACACTGCTAAATATTTCTCTGGGCTTCGCAGAGGAGGGAACGGCATGGTCCGATCGGGCAAGCCCCTCCGCTTCAAGAAATCCAGCTTTCATCTTGCGGTCCACGTGACATAGAGGTGACTCTTCGGCCAGAAACGGTACCGGAAGTAATTCGATCGACGGTGCTAAGTTCAAGGAGGATCTGGAACCAAAGATTATCTATTTTTTTTCTGTATCAAGAAATCGGCAAGCATGCCATTTTGAGATAGGTACTTCAATGATCTTTTATCGCTTTTTTAAAATTATGTTTCTTAAATTAATTGTGTTGCTTGTTGGATGTTCTGAGTGACAATGGGAAGGTTGGATTTCAGAGTGGGCAGAACAAGAAACCAAAGATTATCTATTGTTGCATGAATCTAAACAAAACTGAAATCATACGTTATGAGTTGTGTTACTTTGTTTACATGTTTTATAATATGACCTCGAGTTAAACTTATGAGGTTAAGTCTAATGAAAATTGATGTTTGAACGTTTTGCTGTTTACTTTACAATCTTCATAATATGTTTCTGAATATTTTGGTCCTGACACCTTAGAAACTTCATGCATAAAACGTTTTCGTATTCCTTACGTGAAGGAATCCTAAGCTTTAGCTTGAGTTAGGATTTGTAAATCTTTCTCAGTTTACCTTGACTGTCCCTCTACCAAGTTGAATTCCAGTACAAGATTGCTTGTTCCTTAAGTTGATATCTTTGTCAGCAAGCTAAACCAGTTAGATCTTTCTAATTTTTGACTAGTTGATCTTTCGTAAATTTTTTTGGGTTTAATCTAGATAAGTGGGTTTAAGAGCACAAAAGTATATATATAGCGGGTTTGTATTTTTTTAATTCTGTTTTATTACACAAAAGTGCATAGTGGGTTAGTATTTTTAATTTGATAACATGTTTAGGACTTACTGTTTGTTTATTTCTAGCCAGTTCTGTCTTTTAGGGTAATTTTTTGACAACCTAGAAGAATGTCTTTGGCAGCAAAAACCACTCACAGTATCTATTCTAATATTTTCAAAAAGTACATGTACGTAATATCAGTTTATGATATAGTGTGTTTTTATATTGGTATTTCCAAAAGTATTTGCAAAATAGTACTTTGAAAATATAAATAATTGTGTATGGTATTGAAGTAGTTTTTTATGGCTAAGTGTGTGTAATATGATTTGTTTTTTATTTTGTAACATAATATGTTTATTTATCTACCTTATTTATGCAGTTAAACATGCAAGAAAACATCATGGATAAACTAAAATATCGTATAAATTATATTGTTTCTAAGATATTTAATAAAAATTGCGTTCAATCTTGTATCTTAATAGTATTTTCCCAGTTATTTTATTAAATCATTACATATTAATTAGAAGTTCAATGCTATGTAATAAGCATATACGATGAAATATTAAAATATACATATGTATTGTTTAATATATGTGGTAGGTATGCGACTTACCATTATTAATGCTCAATTACAATTACGGTAGCGCATATCTTTATATGATTTGGCATACCATACCAATCAAATCGGTTGCCAAATGTTCGGTACCGCTTCTGTCGGTAGCGGTTGATAATTGTTGGTAAGTGGTAATATGGTAAAAACGTCCAACCCTATGTTTCATATTGACCTTTTGGAATGCACTTGGGTTGGGTGGGCCAGACTAGAAAATGATAAGTTTAGATAAAAATTTATATGTTTCATTGTGCCAGTGCATGCGAAATCCTAGAGAGAATTTGAAGATAACAATTGATATAGGCTTCATGTATGATAACATTATGTGTACGTGTAACAACCCGAATTTCTGTCTGTTGGAATTCGGGTTGTTACGTCTGGTATCAGAGCCTAGGTTTAGGATTTCTGTATAGATAGTGAGTGAATGTATTTGTATTTTTTTTAAATATAAATATATTATATATATACCTAGATCTATAAAGGAACCTGATATATAGAGAAAACATAATATGGTAAAAATTGGGATTTCTGTTTTGTACACAAAAAGAACGAATATGGAAATCTGAGACCCTTAGGTAATTTGGGTGGAAGTGTACAATATACTTAGTATGAAAGAAAAGTGAATCTCATGTGTTCAGGTTAAGTGAGTTTAGTAGTAAAACCTTATAAATTGGAAATGGTTAAAAAGAGAAGAATGAATTAGGAATATATATAGTAGAGAGAATTGACTTTGTGGGAGTGTCTAGATAGCCTAGTTTAGATTGAAATCCCACTTGGAGTCTAATCCCATTGTTATCTTTTAGAAACTTGAAATTATAAAAGCTTTTGAAAGATGGTTTATGGTGTTTTCAAGTTTTAATCTTAAAGGTTGTAGTGTTAAATTATGAAAAGAACATATTATGAAAGTACATATTGAATTTTGATGTAAAATAGGGCATATTTTGGAAATATTGATTTCTTATGAAAATTTTGTCTAAAATAAAATTCTCTCAGTAAAAGGTGCACATTATAGAGCATATATAGCTCGCTAGTTTTCTTGTTATATTGCATGAAAAGATTAAAAAGAAAAACTTAGAAAATATTGTATTTTGTTGAAAGCTCAAATTTTTAGTAAAGAAAGCTTTGAAATCTCTATTCTTTTGACAATCATTTTTTGTAATTGTTTTAAAAAAGAAAATTTTGTTGGGTGGACAAAATAAGTTGTAGAAATTGAGAATAAAGTAGATGTTTGCACCTTGTAGTAAGAAACTTAACCGACCTTATAGGCAAGAATAAGTCGTAAACCAGATTGAGAAATAGTTGTACTTATCTACTCCAGTTTTTGTGATTTGAAAAAAAATTACATTTTTTTAAAGATGACATGTTTTTATGGTTTGGCAAAAGTAAGTTTTGATGAGGAAGATAAACTTTTGATACTTTTAGTTTTAGGTAGAAAAATGAAATGAAAAGGCCAAACCGTGTTTTGAAAAGTATGGTGTAGGTAAGGATTAATACCTAGGTAAGACGGGAAAAGTTTTGAGGTTATGAAGTAGATAGCAAGAATTATCATGAAGTAAAAGCATTTAGAAGCGTAGCGTGTTGCTTAAAAATTTCTGTTAGTACACAGCAAGGACTAGTGACGACTACTAGATAGTGAAGGGCAAGTAAGTGTTTAGATCATATTGGGGTAAAACTTGTTATTACATTTCTGTTGGGATAGTTCTGCTATTTTGTTCCTGTTGGGTAGTTAGGGTAACTGCTAAACCTGTCATTGATCCCGTGGTTTGAACTTTTTTGAGAGGGACATAGTCCTGAGATTCTTGACACTTAGTAGTAGCTGTGTAGAGTGTTTGTTTTCCTGTTTTTGTTAAAGGACTAGAAGACTTATTTGAAACTAAACTTGGATCCGAGAATTAAGTTAAATAATCTAAGAAAAGAGTAATGACATAACTAAAAAGGAAACAACAAATTCAGTAAAGCAACAAACATGTCAGTAAAAAAAAATGGAAACTTCTGAGAAAAGATATATAAGAATAAATTTTTCCAAGATAAGTTGAAAAGGTAAATCTCAATAAAGAAAGTTTTCTTATGTAGGCTATGCTTAGATAAGAAAAGAGGGAATCTTTATAAAATAGTTACATAAAATCCAAGAATGGACATAAAAAGGTGAATAAAAGAAAAATTGAAGATGTGAAGCTTTTCGTTATCTACCTTTTTGTAACATAAGAAATCAAATTTAGAAATTAGATTTTTTTGAAATTTGAAAGATAAAGTTGGTATGATTTTGGATGCAACAATTGGATGAACTGCGCTCTTGCTCTGCAAGAGTGTGGGAAAATTTAGATGAAAATGCATTTTATTTTCAAAATATTGCATTCATGTAGAATTGCCTGTATATTTAGGATGTGCGGATCATGTTTTTAAAGGATTTTTGAAAAATTTGCATACATATAGGAGATACTGCTTAGGCATACGTGTATTATTATGTTATATTACACTTTGCACAAGTGCACAATGTTTGCAAAAATTGGATGCACGCATGATGGATGGATATTATACGAGGGGTTATATGATTTTTACCCTTATCAAATTTCGGGGATGAAATTTCCTAAGGGTGGGAGTAACACCCCTATTTTATGACAATTAAATATTTAAGTGCATATGTGTGTGTATATATATATGCATAGATATAAATATATAAAAGAAGAATAAAATAATGATAATATATGATTGTATGTAATAAATACATGCATTGAAAAAAAAAGAAATTGGATGCATGCAGTGTAATTACGTTGCATGCAATTACTTACAAATATTATGCAAAGAAAAATGAAAGAAAATTATGCGTGCAAATTGATAAGGTTACATTCAATGGTTTAAATAAAACATTACAACAAATATGAAAAGGAGTAATAAGAAAAGAACAATGACTACCATTACTTTAAGCCTTGTTAATAAAAGCCTAAGTAGTTCAGTTTATTAGAGCATGTGGTTTTGATGCGAGAGGTACAGGGTTCGAATCCCCCTGGTGCCATGTTTTTATTTTAAAAGGAACGACTAAAATAACACATGTTCTAAAGAGAAAATATGTATAAATGTATATATAAGGAAAATTATACATATAAGGAAGTATAGAAAAATATATGTATATATATATATATATGAAAATGTATGTGTGTATATCTGAAAATAAATAAATAAATAAATATATGTATATATACAAAGGAGAAATTCAAAATAAGGCTGCAATCGAAGAAATATGGTTAGAATTAAATAACGGCATAACACCTTTTGAATTTTGAAAACGAAATAAAAGTTGTGCATATACATACGTGTAAAATGGGCATTTAAAATTTTGTATTCATATAAGAAGACTATAAGAAGATTATAATGCTTTAAATATAATATTTAAAATAAATCAAAGAAATTATAACAGGATATTAATCAAACGTTTAAAATCAAAAACGTCAAAACGGTAAATATTTAAACAAAAATGCTCGCGGGACCTAAGGGATCGAAACACACACAGGGTGGTCGACCCATCCCAGATCTGGCTAGATTCAACAATGAATCTGGACTGTTTTCTTAACCATGTTCGTTGCTTACTCAATGATGAATCATTGATGAACATGGTTAAGAAAACAATACAGATTCATTGATGAATCTAGCCAGACCTGGGGTGGGTCGACTCCAGGGTCGACCCCCTGTGTGCATGTTGACCCTAGGGTCGACCCTCCTATGAGTGTGACGACTCCAGGGTCGACCCCTTGGGTCCCGCGAGAGATTTTGGGCAGATGTTTACCGTTTTGACATTTTTGATTTTAAACGTTTGATTAGTATCCCGTTATACTTTCTTTGATTTATCTTAAATGTTATATTTACATATAATCTTCTTATATGCTTACAAAACTTCAAATGCCCATTTTATATGTATATATATATATATACGCACAACTTTTATTTCGTTTTCAAATTCAAACAGTGTTATGCCGTTATTTAATTCTTACCATATTTCTTTAATTGCAGCCTTGTTTTGAATTTCTGCTTTGTATATATATATATATATATATTTGCACATACATACGTGCATATATTTTTCTATACTTCCTTATGTGTATACTTTTCCTTATATATGCGTTTATACATATTTTCTCTTTAGAACATGTGTTATTTTAGTCTTTCCTTTTGAAAAGGAAATATGGCGCCGGTGGATAATGAAACCTGTACCTCTCGCATGAAAGCCACGTGCTCTAACCAACTAGACCACTTAGGCATTCGTTAACAAGGCTTAGAACAATGATGATCATTGTTCTTTTCTTATTCATCTTTTTCATATTTGTTGTAATCTTTTATTTAAACCATTGCATGTAACCTTATCAATTTGCACACATCTTTTTCTTTCATTTTTCTTCACATAATATTTGTAAGTCATTACATTCAACATAATTACACTACATACAACCAATTTTTCTTTCTTTTCATTGCATGTATTTATTACATGCAGTCATATATTATCATTATTTTATTCTTCTTTTATATATATATTTATGTCTATGCGTATATATATACATATGCACTATTAAATATTTAATTATTATAAAATGCGCGGTATACAATATGACTCTGTCTGTATTTAAGTAATAATTTGTGGTTCGAACATTTAATAATTTGAACAATCTTGTTTAATGTAGTATTAATTTATTGCATGGTACAAAAAGGGAAGAACACAACTTTTTTGGCCATGCAATGTAAATACTACATCAAATGTGGATACTTAAATTATTAAATATTTGAAGCTCAATTTATTGGTTTCTTGATTTTGCCACAATTTATTAAAGAAGCATATTTAGTTTATGGTATGAGCTAGCTAATACTCAAATACACTAGGGAGCATTATTTAGAGCATTTAAATGTGCTTTGTGTTTTTTTTTAACTATTCAAATGATGCAAGTTTATAAGTCTACCTGTGGAGTACTACTTTCCATTGGGCACGATTGTAAATAGTTAGTATATATTTAAGGCTAAACAATTATAGAATGTATATTGGTTCCATTTAAAGGGTTTCAATTATTGTACGTCTGTAATATTATATACATACGGGAAGAAATTAATTGCTGTAGGCATGAAAAACAAAAATAAACTTGAATATAAATTATTTGTTAGTAATTAATGCTCATCTAGTGTACAGTCTAATACATTCTAGGGAATTATGATCAAACAGTTAACCAAACTGGTTTAATCTTTCTATTTCATCGATGGGGAGTACATTCTTGTTTTACAAAGATAAGAGAGAATAAGTCTTATAAGGTGAATAATTGAGGTGGAAAATTACAAATGAATGCACTGTTGGATTTATTTTTCACAATAGTAAAGAGGGTTTATTGAAACTCTTTACAGTTCAGTAAAATTTAAGTTCTTTTTTGTTTTTTCTAATTGAACAAAGTTTTATTGGCTTTTGACTAGGGCGACTTTGGTAACTAAAACTATATGTGGATATCTTATTTATAGCTTAGCATTTGACCTATATTTTTTGCGACGGTAGTGTAATAGCCCAGAAAATCGAAATGAATTTAAAAATTTATTTTAAGAAATTTTAAATAGAAAATGTGTCAGAAAAAAAATCTTATTAAATTAAATTATATATATATAATCCATTGCTTGATGTTTACATTTTTAATGTAAATGAATCGTTAAATAAAATTCATTGTTTGAAAATGTTTTTATATTAAAATTTAAATCTTTAATGTAAATGAATCATTAAATAAGATTCCTTGTTTGAAAATGTTTTACATTAAAAGTTACATCTTTAATGTAAATGGATCGTTAAAAATGATCATTATTTGAGATGAAAATATGTTAACATAAAAATTCACATTTTTGTGGTATACATAAAAATGATCATTGTTTGAAATTTAAAGATTACATTTTTAATGTAATAAAAGAATGATTAAAAGATTACATTTTTAATGTAATAAAAGAATGATAAAAAGATTACATTTTTAATGCAACAAAAGAAAGGCTAAAAATATTACATTTTTAATGTAAGATAAAATGACTAAAAAGGTTCATTTTTTTTAAAAATGTGTTTACATGAAAAGTACATTTTTTTAAATGAAATATGATGCATTAAAAAGGTTCTTGTTGTGATAAAAATGTAGTAACGTAAGAAATCACACTTTTGATGAAATATGATATTTAATTATGTGTTTTGAAATATAAAAAGTTGCACAACTTAACAATCAGAGAATATGAATAAAACATTCATTTTTCATTTTATTCCCTTTCTCTTTAATTTTGAAATTTAAATGAAAAATAAGTTTGGTCCCATCATGCCTAGTCAGCTGATTAAATTACTTTGTAACCTATGTGAAAAGTCACATTAAGGGAAATGAAATTAAAGAAAACTAAATAATATTAAAACCTATATAAACAGCCAAAAGGAAAATTAGAAACCCTAATCCACTAAAAGCATTCAACTGCCGTCACCACATTTCAATGGACCTCATCGTTCGAAATCCATTCCTAATTCACGTTCAATTCATCAATTATTTTGCCAAACTCATTTTACGAAAATGGTAATACTCCTGATCTTCGATTTCATACCGAGATGATGGGTTCATTTTCTCCTGAAGGCTATGAGAAAGAGACGATGGATTAAGAGTATGATTAAGAATTTAATTAATTTATTTTATTATCTATTAATAAATCAAATAATGTAATTAATGTAAAAATTATCATAACTTTGCGGTACGAAATCAGAAATGGACAAATTCAGATGCGTTGGATTCGGAGCAATGAGATCTACAATAAGAAACTGACAGAAACTGATTTGGAGCTTGTCTAAATTTTGGCAGAATGGAAAATCTTCGGTAAGATTTCTATTTTTAATAATTAATTAAAATTTAATTATTTCTCGCTATTTGAAATCCATGTATGTATGATTATAAAATTAGATCTGTGATGTTTGAGACTGGAACTTGATGTTTGTGGATTGTGACGGATTATGATGTTCATGTTTTGTTAGATCTAGATCTAAAATAATAAATCCTTTCTTTTATTTGAATCTTCAGCTTATTGTTAGATTTGTTTTTAGTGAAGAATTCATCTTTTATTTGGATCTATGAATATTGGTTGGATTTGTAATAAAAATCTTATTTTTATTTTAGATTTAGGGATATTGATTTGGTTTGAAGTAAAAGTATCATCTTTATTTAGTTTCGTGAACATAGATTTGTTTTTATAATAAAATATCATCTTTATGTAATTCATGAACATTGAGATTAGGTTTAAAATAAAAATTGCATTTTTATTGTTTACATGAACTTGGTTTTTGTCCAATTTTAGATTTACAATAAACATCTTATTTTATTTGTTTTCATGAACAGGGTTATGTCAGGTTTTGATTAATAATAAAAATATTCATTTTCTTTTTATTTAAATATGGAACATGGGTTTTGATTAGATTTTGTTCAGAAATAAAAATATTATTTTTATTCGAATTTATGAACATAGAATACATTAGAATTAAAAGTACATATTTTATTGTCATTTTAGTTACAATAAAAAGAGTAGATTTAAGATATTTTTATTGTTATTTTAGTTACAAAAAAGAGTAGATTTAAAAGACATATTTTATTGTTATTTTAGTTGCAATAAAAAGAGTAGATTTAAAAGACATTTTTATTGCCATTTTAGTTAAAATAAAAAAAGTAGATTGAAAAGACATATTTTTTATTTATCATTTTAGTTACAATAAAAAGAGTAGATTTAAAAGACATATTTTTATTATTTTAGTTAGAATAAAAAAAGTAGATTTAAAAGACATATTTTTGTTGTCATTTTAGTTACAATAAAAAGAGTAGATTTTAAAAACATATTTTTGTTGTCATTTTAGTTAAAATAAATAAAATAGAATTAAAAGACATTTTTATTGTCATTTTAATTAAAATAAAAAGAGTAGAATTAAAAGACATATTTTTATTGTCATTTTAGTTACAATAAAAATAGTAGATTTAAAAGACATATTTTTATTGTCATTTTAGTTGCAATAAAAAGATTGGTTATTAAAGAAAATATTTTTACCATAATTTTTTTGCAATAAAAAGGTTAGTTATTTAAGATCATGTTTTTTATTTTTACTTTGTTTAAATAAAAAAAAGTAACATGAAAGATTAAATTTTTATTGTTCATAATTTTCAATTGTATGCAATTTAAATGAAAATGATATTTTATCTTGCATATAAATTCTAGTGTATGCATTTTTCAATAAAAATGATTCTTTTGAATTGCATACAAATTTTAATGTATGCATTTTAAATAAAAATGATATTTTCACTTTTGTTGATAATTCTATTTCAACAAAATCATTAAAAAGTAATTCATTCATTTTGTTGACAATTTTATTTCAACAAAACGATTAAAAAGTAATTCTTTCATTTTGTTGAAAGTCTAATTTAACAAAATGACTAAAAAGTTACTATTCATTTTTTTTTTGACAATTCTAGTGCTACACAATGACTAAAAAGTTATTATCCATTTTTGTTGACAATTCTAGTTCAATAAAATGACTAAAAATGACAATTTCATTTATTTAACATACAAACTCTAATGTATGTTGTGACGATAAAGATGCTTCTTTATTTTAATATCTAATTCCTTTTAATGTAACAGACATACTATGAAAATACAATAGTCATGGTCTAATCTGTTATTTAAAACCAAACGACAAATAAAAAGGTAATTATCTAATCTCTTTAATGAAACATGACAACGCTAAAAATGTCATTTTTATAATTCAATCTTTTTATTGAAAACAATGCTATATTAAAAATGTAATTTTTTTAATGTTCAATCTTTTTATTGAAAACAATGCTATATTAAAAATGTAATTTTTTATGTTTAATCTTTTTATTGAAAATAACGCTACATTAAAAATGTAATTATTTATGTTCAATCTTTTTATTTAAAACTATGAACAATAAAAATATAATCTTTCATGTTACTTCTTTTTATTTAAACAAAGTGAAAATAAAAACATAATCTTAAATAACTAATCTTTTTATTGCAACAAAATTATGGTAAAAATATGTTCTTTAATAACCAATCTTTTTATTGCAACTAAAATGACAATAAAAATATGTCTTTTAAATCTACTCTTTTTATTGTAACTAAAATGACAATAAAATATGTTTTTGAAATCTATTTTTTTATTGTAACTTGAATAACAATAAAAATATGTTTTTTAAATCTACTTTTTTTATTGTAACTAAAATGCCAATAAAAAATATGTCTTTTAAATCTCCTCTTTTTATTTTAACTAAAATGACAATAAAGATATGTCTTTTAAATCTGCTTTTTTTATTTTAACTAAAATGACAATAAAGATATGTCTTTTAATTCTACTCTTTTTATTGCAACTAAATTGACAATAAAAATATGTCTTTTAAATCTACTCTTTTTATTGCAACTAAAATGACAATAAAAATATGTCTTTTAAATCTACTCTTTTTATTGTAACTAAAATGACAATAAAAATGTCTTTTAAATCTCCTTTTTTTTACTGTAACTAAAATGACAATAAAAATGTGTCTTTTAAATCTACTCTTTTTATTGTAACCAAAATGGCAATAAAAATGTGTTCTTTTAATTCTAATCTATTTTATGTTCATAAATTCAAATAAAAATAATATTTTTATTACTGAACAAAATCTTATCAAAACCAATGTTCCATATTCAAATAAAAAGAAAATGGATATTTTTATTATTAATCAAATCTAAACCAATCTATTTTTCGTGTTTCAATAAAAATGAATATTTTTATTATTAATCAAAACCTGACATAACCAAGTTCATGAAAACAAATAAAATAAGGTTTTTATTGTAAGTCTAAAATTTGACAAAAACCAAGTTCATGTAAACAGTAAAAATGTAATTTTTGTTTTATACCTAATCTTAATGTTCATGGATTCCATAAAGATGGTATTTTATTATAAAAACAAGTCTATGTTCATGGATCTAAATAAAGATGATATTTTTACTTCAAATCAAACCAATATTCCTAGATCTAAAATAAAAATAAAAATAAAAATAAGATTTTTATTCCAAATCCAACCAATATTTATAGATCCAAATAAAAGATTAATTCTTTACTATAAACAAATCTAATAATAAGATAGAGATTCAAATAAAAGAAAGGATTTTTTATTGTAGATCTAGATCTAACAAAACATGAACATCACAATCCATCACAATCCACAAACAACAAATTCCAATCTCAAACATCACAGATCTGATTTTATAATCATACATACATAGATTTCAAATAGCAAGAAATAATTAAATTTTAATTAATTATTAAAAATAGAAATCACACCGAAGGTTTTCCATTCTACCAAAATTTAGACAAGCTCCAAATCAGTTTCTGTCAGTTCCTTGTTGTAGATCTCATTGCTACGAATCCAACGCATTTGAATTTGTCCATTTCTGATTTCGTATGGTAAAGTTATGATCATTTTTACATTAATTACATTATTTGATTTATTAATTAATAACCTAATTAAATTCTTAATTATACTCTTAATCCATCGTCTCTTTCTCGTAGCCTTCAGGAGAAAACAAACCCATCGTCTCGGTATGAAATCGAAGATCAAAAGGAGTATTACCATTTTCGTAATATGAGTTTGGAAAAATAATTGATGGATTGAACGTGAATTAGAAATGAATTTCGAACGATGAGGGCCATTGAAATGTGGTGACGGCGGCTGAATGTTTTTAGTGGATTAGGGTTTCTAATTTTCCTTTTGGCTGTTCATATAGGTTTTAATGTTGTTTAGTTTTCTTTAATTTCATTTCCCTTAATGTGTCTTTTCACGTATAGTAGGTTACAAAGTAATTTAATCAGCTGACTAGGCATGATGGGACCACACTTATTTTTCATTCAAATTTTAAAAGTAAAGAGAAAGGGAATAAAATAAAAAATGAATGTTTGATTCATTTTCTCTGATTGTTAAGTTGTGCCACTTTCTGTATTTTCAAAACACATAATTAAATATCATATTTCATCAAAAGTGTGATTTCTTATGTTACTACATTTTTATCACAACAAGAACCTTTTAATGCATCATATTTCATTAAAAAAATGTACTTTTCATGTAAACACATTTCTGTTAAACTATGAATCTTTTTAATCATTCTATCTTACATTAAAAATGTAATCTTTTTAAACTTTCTTTTATTGTATTAAAAATGTAATCTTTTAATCATTTTTTTACTACATTAAAAATGTAATCTTTTAATCATTCTTTTATTACATTAAAAATGTAATCTTTTAATTTCGAACAGTGATCATTTTTATGTATACTACAAAAATGTGAATTTTTATGTTTACATATTTTCATTTCAAATAATGATCATTTTTAATGATCCATTTACATTAAAGATGTAACTTTTAATATAAAACATTTTCAACAAGGAATCTTATTTAATGATTCATTTACATTAAAGATGTAAATTTTAATGTAAAACATTTTCAAAAAGTGAATTTTATTTAATGATTAATTTACATTAAAAATGTAAACATCAAGCAATGGATTATATATATATAATTTTATTTAATAAGATTTTTTTTCTGATGCATTTTCTATTTAAAGTTTCTTAAAATAAAAAATTTAAATTGGTTCTGATTTTCCGGGTTGTTACAATCTTCCCACTTAAAATCTTTTCGTCCTCGAAAAGGAACGAAGCTAAAAATTGTATAACTAACCAACTCAACTTTCATTCTTTTATTGGATTCTATAATTTTATTAGTTGATTAACGTTTCAAATATATATAACTTTTATATATTCAAAAATCATATTTTCTAAGATCAGATTAGGTATATATATGATCACAAATATGTTAATTATAAACTTGTCACTCTCAACTCATTCTAGGCCATTAACCCCATCTCTAATGAGTTTTCTCATTCTAGGATGCTGCTGATTCTATCTCTAATGAGTATTCTTTAATAGGATATTTCTAATCTTACCTCTGATGAGTCTTTTGTTTCGTTCTAACGAGTTGTATCCCAAAGATTTGAATTAACCAAAGCACTGATACCACATGTAACGACCCGAAAATTCCCGCTTTTGAATCGACCATAAACCACACAGGTTTGATCCAAAAGTTGGAAATCCTCGAATGCACTAACTATGGGCATACAACACATCAGAATAGATAACTGAAGACTTTTATAAACGTTATAATAATGTTACAATAGAGTACAGAATATCAGAGCACATCGATATAATTATACAACAGCGGAAGATAATTTACAATGAATTTAATACAATGCAGCGGAAGATTATCAATGCTCTGGACACAGCTTTAAACGTTGATCCAGAATCTTGCTCAATATATCTGCAAAATAAGCTATTTGACTGCTCGTGTGGAAAAAAGGGCACCCGAGTTTGCAAAGTGAAACAAACTACGAGTCAGTAATGAGACTGGTATGAGAAATCTTTTCTAACTTATATAACAATATGGCTAATCATAGGATCATGCCATTAACGCGGAACGAGTTTACTCCATTGGATTGCCAGTGCATAAATTAAATAAATTTTTATTCAAAACAACGCAATGCTTTTTAGAAAAATGAAGTCATTATAAGACTCAAGTCCCATCATGCAATGCAACGCAAACCGGAGGATAGAGTTTTACCTTATAATGATCAAACATGCTTGATACATAGAAAATAATTTTTAATATTATTATTAGTATCTAATTAGTTTTAAAATACTTCGGCATAGTACCCCATCCTACTATGTCGCCATATATAGGTTTACAATCAAAACCGTAATGTCGTATTGGAAATTGGGTTTTCATCATGAATCAAGGCTAGGGACGATCTTCTTACCGATCAATTGTCTCAGGATCACACCTATGGGCAACCCTTGGATCCTGCAAGGCCGGTCCACAAATACTTTAGTGAGTTGGCAATTCCTGAACACACGCTTCCCAGTCCTATTGAACCTTTAAATTGGTCACTACCGACCAATATAACTGAGGTACCTCATAATCCATCAACCAATCCATCAACCACAAGTAAAATATCAGGGCTTGCAAAACCCTGATACCACTTCTAGTTAGAAAGAAACGTGTGCACTCCCTGCGTTTCCTTGTCCCGTTTCTGACTCTTACCGGGGTGTGAGGATCGCGAAGTAGCACTATACACAAAGCTACGCCTAAACAAGTCGTGCTTTGATCATCAACCACAAGGCCCTGCTTTGAAATTAAAAACCTCGACCATTTGCAATTGGCATGCCACATTGACAATAACCGCTATGCAATTGATAACTACCAATATATAACCTCTGAGCTCGTGCGTCTCAGAGAAGAGTTTTAAGCAAGAGAATTAATTCTTCGCTACCAGACAGATATATATTAAATAGAAATCAATTTACATGGAATGAAATCTAATGTCAGACACATGTCCATTTACAAGTCCGTTCTGGGTCTGAACGAAACCAGAGACACCTTATTCCTCGTCCCGTATGTCCAATACGGAAGAGAGGTGCTCGCTTATCCGGACGATCAAAAAGTATGTCCAGACAACTACCACTTTAACCCTTTCCTAGGAGCGACCCAGTGTCGGGTATCAGTAGCCGTTCATTCGATGTGAAGATCGCCGGTCTTCAATTACCGTCTTCAAAATCTTCGATTTAAATCATCGTATAATTTTTTGAATTGAGATTGAACTCGGTCTTTTCAAATAATTCTCGCATATATATAATTTTAAACCATTCCATATCATTAATATTATTTTATAATGATTTATCGCTATTTTTATTTATATATAAAAATAGCTAAATTAATTTAACGACACTTCGGGTCAATAGGCTGCCCCGGCGCTGTTTTTCTCAAAATTTTATTTACACATATCTCTAAATCCAACCTTTGGATTTTAACAAAATTTATATCGGTGGAAAGATCTTCCCAAAGCGGTCCTAACGGTTCCAGTCTTGGGAAAATCCGACGGTCGGATATTTCGGTATAATCGTTTAAAGTTACGATCCTATCTTGGTCGATCCTTATGTCAACCCAAAGGTCGATATGTGTCGACCCACATAAGAGGTGGTTCGACCCATATACATGCCAGACATGATTTTTGCCTGGCACGACGCCAAGCCTAGTGCTGAACGCTTCCAGAGTCATATTTACTGTTGTTTTGATGATGTGTCTTCAAAAGCTAATCTTTAAAAAACTAAAAGTCAACGAACTGGGACACTTTAATTCTATTATAAATAGCCTCTAAAACCTAACATAATCCTCACTATTCCATTTCTCTACCTTTCTCAAATAACACTCTTCTTAAATATCACTCCAGACACATATATAGTCGACCCATCTGTTATGTAGGTCGACACAGGGATCGACCCAGATATGGGTTGGATCGTCCATTTCACTGTTAATTAAATTTTGATTATTTATTAAATTTCTATTTTAAATTTCAAACTTTAACAGATCATAACTTATTTAGTTTTCATTTGTTTAACGCGAACTAAAAGTTTATCTAAATCAGAATTTCATAACGGACGCAACTGTGAAATAATTTTTGCTTAATTTTGACTAATTTTAATTATTATTTGTTTTATTACTCTTTTATATTTAATTATTGTTTATTAAAAATTCGGGGAGTTACAATTTACCCTTAAAAAATTTCATTCTCGAATGTTATGAATATTAACAATTATCTACACCATCTACTCAACCATTATTCACGGGTATACATTGCCCTTAGAATTTCTAATGCTTAGTATGAAGATATGCAAAGGTGTTGTGTATATGTTCCTATGCTAATGCGAAAATTATGTGGTCTACTGATTCAGTTGACCTACTTAATACAATTCATGTCCGTGTCATGCATCCAATATGTATGCAATAGAATCCTGGTGATACATATAAAATCCTATATGTGTACACAACCATTTACCAAAATGCAACATCCAAGTGATGATTCAATCATTTTTCATCTATATTTATAACAAATTAAGATGCACACACATCCATATACAATATGCAAGTGCTATAGTTAACCCGATCCCTAATCTAGTGCCTAGTGTGTGTATATGCATCCACTCGCAAACACTTGCATCCACGTGAATCCATTCAACCGTAGTGTAGTGACACGAAATTCCGGTCCAATTTGAGTTGACCAAATAACGTAAGTCCAGCCCCAATTACACTGAAAAATCAAAAAACTAATAGAAAGAAAACAGAGGGTGAGGAAAGATAAGATAGAAACTTAGAATAGAAGAAGAAGAACATACAACATCAGAGTAAACACGAATCTCACAGCGGAATGAATAAATATATTTCATAACATAACTTTGAAATACAAATCTGTACTTGAATATACATATCATTTCCAAAGTACAGCACTTACAACACAGCGGAAATAAACAATAGCTATATGATTCTGAAATCTCCTGCTCCAGCTCTTCAAGTATCTGTAAATCCCGACTACTTGACTGCCCGTACAAAATTTGGGCACCCAAGAGTTTAGGGAAAACAAAACAAAATAAACTCCGGGTCAGTCATGGGACTGGCATGAGTAAAACAGTTCGAACAAGTAAACGATATCTCATAAGACCATGCCGTATAACGGAATGAGTTTTTCCCTTATGAGAATCCAAAATATCTTTATATCAAAAACCTTTTGATATTATAATAATGTATATCAACCACAATATAATAATCATCTAGCAGAAACGCTTTCATCTCACGTTCTACATATATAGTATACAATCAAAACCGCAAGCACGTATTGGGTAATGGATTTCCAACTATGATAAGGTATGGAACCACCTTCTGCTAGTGTACCTCTAGAGAGGAATACGCTGGGTTCAACAAGAAATCTTGCAACCCGGCCACACATGACCGACCACTCATTTCGCTTGAGTGTATCGAATGTATATCACCAACGGTTGGGATCAGCAACCGTTTCCTGAATGAGACAGCATCAACAATAGATTTTTAGAAGTAGATGAAACTCTAGATCAGGTGATTATACACCCTAATAGGTGCGACCAACATAGCCATGTTGCCTGCCCTATTTCTGTCATTTCCCGGTTGTGAGGCTAGAAGTTACGCTTATCTCTGATAGATCACACGTTTATTCACTTTGAATGTTACATCGTCATACCCGCCAAATCACAATTGATTTCCCCAAAAATACCACGGGTATACAGCTAAGAGAAACGAATTCCTCCGCCACCATACGTGAATACGTTTGAAGAGATCAACTTACGCGATCTATTAGATATACTCTGTCAGACATTCTTCCATGCAGGTCGTCCTGGGACTAGACAAACCAAAGGCACTATTCAGTATATCCATCTTAGACAATCTTTATCTAAGATTTATACAACAGCCCTTGCATTTTATCCCATCTTCAATTATCTTTGGCATATATGATTTGCAACGCTTATGCCAATATACAGTGGTTCTTCGGATAATAATCCAACCGGTCTCTCCATATTAACAACGTTAAAATGGTCAAAACTTTGATAGTCGGTGATTTAACTATCAAATGAAAACACGTTTGTGTACACACAACGATCTTATTTCCAAATGGAATTATCGATCCAATCATCAACCATATATATATATATCCTCACTTTCTATGTTTAGAAAATATACGTTATTAACACTGGAAAACATTTCCATGGCTTAATTACGTTTCCCTATTCTTCCACATCTATCTGACTCTAACTATAAACTAACAAGAGAACAACTTTCTAAGTATAAACCCCAAAGGCCGAAACCAACATCAGATCGATACTTAGGAAACCATTCAACTTATTAATCTCTAGTCAGTTTCTAATTTTCGTTTAACTCCATTTCTTAATTTCTATGTTCGATTAACTCCTTTTGAATAACTATGTTCAGTTAACTCCTTTTGAATAACTATATTTGATTTAACTCCATTCTCTTAACTCTAGATCGCAGCGATCACAATGGTTACGCCTGATTCCCTCAGGAAACATCTGACCGCCGTAGGCTATCTGCAGCCCTGCGAATTACGCTAGCAGTCGTTCTAAATGGTAACTTATCCTAAATAACTATGTCTGATTAACTCCTTTTGATAAACTACGTTTGATTAACTCCCTTTTATCTCGTCAATTTCCTTTTGTAATCCTATTTAGTTTCCAACTAAATATTCCTTTTATAATTCTATTTATTTACTAAATAAATATTCCTTTATTCTATTTATTTCCTAAATAAATATTCCTCTATATAAAATCATATTTATTTCCTAAATAAATATTCCTCTTTATAAAATCCTATGATTTTATAAATACTTTATTTTCAAAATATTTCCTTTTATAAAATCGGTTGATTTTATAAAATTCCTTTATTTCAGTATACACTAAAATATTTCTCTTTACATCCCAGGGTTTCTTATGATATTAAAAATATAGAATAACAATGATCAACATCATTCTAACACACATAATCCATAACAGATTATATATCACATCATATATTACAATACATGAACAAAACAATATTATAAATATTGAGGAGTCCAATTGGACCCCTCCAGCCTGTTTTCCTGCATCACAGATGTTAGACAACATGAATATAAAATATTCTAATAAACAGAATCAATATTCGATTAACGATTTATATATATATATCGTTATCTATAATTTCAACCAATACACAAACAATTCAACCAAACAGTTAACACACATCAATCAACATATAATTATCAGTTCTAAGAATACGTTATAAAAATATAACTGTGCAGAGTTGGTGAGTTTTACTCACATTGGCAGTTCATCGTTAAAGAACAATAAACAGTTGTTTGATTTGAATCAAACAATTTATTTCGTCATTAATTCAAACGATCCCCAATCCATTCCCAGTCAGTTCCATGGTGTAGCCACCGTCCATACGATCCTATCGGATCTTGTTTCGTCTGATTCTGATATCGTATGGAAAAGTTATACAGTTTACAATATTACGGACAAATTTAAAACCTTTAATCATTAAATTAATTTCCTTTTTCTTGGGCCTTACCATTTTATAATGGCCCATTACCCTTTTTGGTACCCTAACCCGTGTTCTTCTTCCCCCTCAAACAAATGTCGTGCTCCAGTATCTACCACTCCCCTATTTTCCATTATTCCAACGCAATACCCTTCTGCACCTCATCACTACAAATCAGATACAAATCACTAAAAATCGTCTCCTTTCATCCTCTTTCAAACCATACCACAATCATATATTTCGAAATCAAGTACTCAGATGCGTCGTCGACTTCCTTCAGTAAACCACCGTGGCTCATCACTTCCCTTTTCCCCCATCATTTGCCAAACCGACCTCACCATTGAATCCATGGCCTTGGGAGCTTCAACTTGGACCTCAACTCATCGAGCTCGCATAACCTACCCAGTTCGCGACTTCCCTGATGAGGTGCGCCTTCCAGTATAAACACCGAACTCAGATGAAACAGAATCTCATCAAACTTCACCCAACAATGTTAAATCTGCTGCTGAAACCAAATATGAACTTTATTTCGTGACATAGGACCTTGAACTCTCCCATAGTAGGACCAACGATACGCTGCTTATAAAACAACAAACCATGATGATGTCGAGTCTCTCAAAACTTATATAGCGATGAAGAGGAACACCCCAGCAATCCAACTAATTTGTTTCATGATTTCTTGAGGAGGATCGAATTTTATTTTGGATTTTAAAGTTGAAATTTTTGCTTGGGGGATTGATTTCAGGCGGCTACAATGTATTGACCAGGGAAGCAAATGTTTTAGGTTTAGACAGTTAAGGAGTATATATATAGGTAAATTATATTATTTTATATTCGATTGAAATATTAATTTCTAAGCAAACGCTATTTTATTTGCTCTCTAAAATTCCTATGACCACATACGATACTCCAAAAATCACGAAACTGGACATGCAGCTACTGTCTGACATTACAGTAAAATTCTATAAAATATTTTAAGACTGCGCATACAAAAACTGAACGATTATTCTAAATCGATATTTAGGTATAATTTAATTTCAGATTCTGTCCATCTTTAGCTACTGAATTGCAAACCGTTTAATGTTTATCCAACGAACATGGTTTTAACTAAATTAATTTAAATCAAAATATTATTGTATTGAAATTTATATTTAACCAAAACAAAATTTAAAAATTTAAATACTTAGTCAATCTTTATAAAATTTATGCATATAACATTTTGAATCTCAATATTAAAAATAGATTTGTAAAATCTTATATATTACATAACATAACATCCTTTAAATAATTCAAATTTGTTTATTAAAATTTTATATTTAAATATTGTCTTAAAATAGGTTTTTATTACAAACATCATATTTATAAAATAAAATATTTATCAAACCCAAAATATAAAAGATTTTAAAATCAATATTCTAACTAATTCAATTTATATTCAAAATCCAAATAAAATATATATATAAATGTAGGAAATCTTAGATCGTTACAATAGTCATCGACGGCTGCTAATAATTTTTCCAAGGACTCCGCATATTATTAATACCAATTTATCACATAGTAATTTTAGTTCTAGAACAGAATTAAACTCAAATAACAACTTTATCAAATTTAGCTGCTTTTACAAACAACGGTAGATTGAAGAACGAAAAAAGAATTTAACTCACTTGTGCCTATGAATTTGCAAATACTGGTTTCTTCGAGCAGACCGTTCATCGCTAGACGAGAGTTGAGGCGGTAATTGGAATTAAACAATTACGGAAAATGGTTGAAATCAAGTAAACCCAAATTTTTAAGGATAGGAAAGCCGAAAATTGTTCGAGCAGATTCGGTGAGAAATAAAAAAAATAGCGCGGAACGAGGGGCAAAAAAAAAAGAAACAACTTTGATACGGCTCAAACCCGTATTAAAATTAGGTCATCAACGGTTAGGTTTTAGTAGTTGAGAGAGCTTCGGATTGGTTGAGCTATAGCAAATGAAATTTGATACGGCTATGAGCTATATGAAATTTGATACGACTTAAAGCCGTATCAAATCTCCACATCCTGGTGTGTCAAATTCGATATTTTGGTGTAGTGAGAGGATTCTCGTAAATGCGAACTAGTTGATAATCGCAAACTGAGTTTCAGGCTAAGGCAAATAATGTTGAAATTACTGACAAATTAAAGCCTAAGAATGAGACACAGTTTAAGAAGAATAATAATTCTAAGAACAAAAAGAAGGGTGCCTGTTACTATTATAACAAACCCGGCCACTATCCTCGAGACTGTCGTCTTCAGAAAAAACAACGAAAAGCGAATGTGGCCGAAGAAAAACTTGTGACTGTTGTATAAGAGGCGAACTCTGTTAGTGACATTGATAATGATTGGTGGCTCGATACTGGGGCAACCATTCATGTTTGCAAAGACCGTAATTTGTTTAAGATTTACGAAGTGAATAAAGGAGAATCCAACGAAGTTGCTGGCGCAAACAAAGTCGCAAGCAAAGTTATGGGAAAAAGCACAATTGAACTTACATTCACCTTTGGGAAAGCTCGTACAGTAGTCAATGTATTTTATGTACCCGATATGTGTAAGAATTTGGTTTCTGGATACCTTCTTAACAAAGGAGGATTCAAGATGGTGTATGAGTCTGATAAGTTAGTGTTGTCCAAGAACAGCTAATTTATTGGACAGGGATATTCTTGTAATGACATGATTAAGTTGAGTCTAATGAAGAAATCTTCTGCTTATATTGTTGATTCTGTTAATTTATGGATGGTAGATTAGGACATGTTAATTATAAGTCTTTTAGAAATATGCATAAATTAGGATTAATTTCTGATTGTGATTTTGATTCTATCTCTAAATGTGAAATTTGTGTTCAAGCAAAAATACACAGGAAATCCTTTAAATCTGTAGAAAGGAAAATTGGTTTGCTTGATTTGGTATATAGTGATGTAGGTGACTTGAAAAGTCATATCACCTATGGTGGTAACCAATACTATATCACATTTATTGATGATTATACTAAATATGCATATGTGTATCGAATGAAATCAAAAGATAAGGCTTTTGATAAATTCAAAATTTACAAAGTAGAAGTCGAAACACAATTAGGAGTTAAAGTTAAAGTGTTACATTCAGATCGTGGTGGTGAATACTTTTCAAATGAATTTACATTGTTCTGTAAACACAATGGTATATTTCACCAGTGTATCGCCCCGTATACACCACAACATAATGGTGTTGCTAAAAGGAAAAATAGAACTTTAGTAGAAATGGTTAACGCCATGCTCATAAGTTCTACCTTATAACCTATGGGGTGATGCTATGTTATCTGAATGTTACATTTTAAATAGAGTACCACTTAAAAAGAATGATATTTCCCGTTATGAATTATGATTTAATAGAAAACCTAACCTTACTAGACTTAAAGTTTGGGGTTGCTTAGCATATGTTAGAAAACCTGACCCCAAATGACCCAAGTTAGGTAATAAGGCATTTAAGTGGGTTTTCATAGGATATTCTCTTAATAGTATAACTTATAGGTTCTTTATTCTTGATACCTTAGAAGTTATAGAATCTGCTTTGAAAATCAAACTATTGAGAATCCATTGAAATCATCTAGTCCAGAACCTACTGAGACTAATGATATCAACGATGATGAATATGCTCCTGCTCAAAACATCAAGAAAGTGTCAGTACCAGATAATAGTACTAAACACAGAAGAAGTAAAAGAGCGAGAATAGAGAAGGACTATGGTCCAGACTTCATAACATATCTCGTAGAAGGCATTCACGGCAAGAAAAATCACTTTTTACTGCAGTCACTATCAACGTCGTTTCTACCGTAGCTGCGGTCAAAAGTTTATTTCAATGAATTACTTTTACGTCAAAACGCTGACATAAAATTTTCCCCAAAACACATCGCTTCTTTTATTCGTGCCAAATTTTTTTGCTTTCACTCTTTTTCTGCTCGCTCAAATTCATTTCCCCCGTTATTCAATTTCAACTTGCCCTAAAACCATATTCTCCCATTATCTTTCCCCATTCCCTCATTTTCCAATTTCAATGATGCCCTAATTTGTCTCGTTCAGGTACGTGACCGATTCAGTTATAATTTTCTTTTTTAACGTTTGGATTCAGCCACTGTATGGTAATTTAGTATCGGCCAGAAAGTTGATTCCAAAGGTTTTCGGTTTTTTCCAGGAGGTTGATTCCAAAAAAATTCTTCATACGCCGATTCAGTTTTGGTTCTGAATTTTAGGTAAGGTAACTCGAATCCGTACTATACTTCTCTGTAATATGACTTATTAATCAACACAGAGATGCTTTGCTGTATACATAATTTGTAATTCTAATGAAATCTTCAATACATGCACTGGTTTTTATGGCTTTCCTGGACCTTGTTTCATTGAACTGTATATTATATGCTGGTGCAAGTGGCTATGCTCATCCTTACACTGTAAACTTGTGAAAGTTGTTATACAATTTTACTTCATTTGTTTTGTTCGTGGGCTAACACTTGAATGTTGCCATTCATTTCTCATGTTTTATCTATATAGATATTTTAGTATTATAAAACTCTGTGTTTATTCTATTTTTCACATTTTAGGTCGCTGTTTAGTGAGCTTATAAGACCAGAAATGATTTAAATACAATAGCAGTCTTTAGTTTTGGTCTTTGTCAGACAATAACCATAGGAATTTGGTGAATGAACTACAGTGAAATAAAATATATACATACATACAAGCCTTACTCCTCAAATCATATAAGCCAAGACTGAATTACTCATATATGTTATGTTCCTACGAAAATACTGCAAGGAGAGTTCGTGATATATAAGTGCATCTTCCTTATTTGATTCAGTTGTGTACACCGACATATAAACAAGCCAGGTAATTAATGGAAACACATGTTTATATTCCTTATTGTTAACCCAACGACAGTGAGAACTGCGTTGGTACAGGGAATACTGTATTGAAACTGTATCTGCAGAAAACCTATAGTAATCTGGAGACGTGGCTACAGAAAAGAGAACGTACCGTTGCAGTTGATCAGGCAGTAAATAATAATCCGAGTCCAGTCCGAAATGACTGTTTCCTTAAATCGTATTTGCGCCCCTTTGTAGCACTTAAAGGCTGTTGATGCAAATCGATTCCCAAGATAAAACGGATCAACTTCGCCGTGTAGTGCAACACGCGAAGCAACGGCGAACGCAAGGTAGTGTATTTTAAGAACAGAGAAGAGGAGGAAGAAGGAGAACAGTAGTCAGAAAACAGATATTCATTTGATTTTCCGCTGCCCCTTTATATAGGCTGCGAAGAGGTTCTCATCCGCGAAGGAATGCCACTGTTCGATTTGCAACGGTAACAACTGTTGGAAAGGTTGCGACCCTTTACCAACAGTTAGTTCCGTTGGTATTTTCGCGGCTGTATTAAAAAAATATCCGCCCGTTTGAACAGCGCAAGCAGGCCTGGGCCATCCAGAGGCCCTACACGATCACGAGACCCCAAGAGCCCCAAGGCCCAAGGCCCTAATCTTTGACCTTTTTTAATTTAATATTAAATATATGCATGCTTTGTTCATGCTATTCTATTGCCTCTCTCTCTTCCTCTTTCTTTTGATATAACATATCAAGCTTTTGTATATGTAGTGGATTAAGGCACAATATTTCCCGATGTGGGACTTAGTGATTTTGCCACATCCACTTATTCACTTTCCAACAATCCCCCACATGAATGAGTGGTTGTCTAATCTGTTCTGAGTTTTTTTATGGAATATTTATCATATCGGTAAAAGTAGCACAGAGGCCTTGAACTTTTCCTAGTGTTTTATCGTTATAACTAACTGGCGAATCAGTGGACTAGCTTGTCTTTGAACTGTAAGCCATTTGTGTAAGTCTATAATGATAACACATGATAAATTTCTTTAACTCCTTGGTTCTCTATTTGTGTTCGTTTTTGCCATGAACACCGTCTTGGTTTCATGAGTGCTTTGAAGAATTCGACCTTACAATTCTTCTTGAAGCGGCGCCTTCGCACTCACATAGGTGATTCTATAAAGAGTATCCCGTAATACCCTACTTGGTTCTTTATAACACCACAGTATAGACATCATTAAAAGTCAAGCTTATCCTATTCTCCGACGGGTAGTGCACTGATTTATCATAGGAATGGTTTTGAATTTAACAGTGCCATCAAGTTTATCTTAAACTTAGTTGTCCCATTGAACCTAGATCTTGGGATCTCCAGTCAACTAGGTGGGGTTTCCATTTTAGAAAACTTTTAATTCATAGGTCTTAAACCCATTCCCATCGATAAGGTTTGAACTTTCTCTCTTGGCAAGCCTTTGGTTAGTGGATCCGCTATGTTATCCTTTGACCTTACATAGTCTATAGTGATAACTCCATTAGAGAGAAGTTGTCTTATGGTTTTATGTCTACGACGAATATGTCGAGACTTACCATTATACAATGTACTATTCGCCCTTCCTATAGCAGATTGACTATCACAATGTATACATATTGGAGGTACCGGTTTTTCCCAGTTTGGAATATCTTCCAAGAAACTCCTAAGCCAATCTGCTTCTTCTGCGGCTTTATCTAGAGCAATGAACTCAGATTCCATTGTTGACCTTGCTATGCAAGTCTGTTTGGATGATTTCCATGAGATTGCTCCATTTCCTAATGTAAACACATATCCACTTGTGGATTTTGTGTCATTTGAGCCAGTTATCCAATTGGCATCACTATATCCTTCTATCACTGAAGGATACTTCTCATATTGTAACACATAGTTTTGTGTGTACTTCAGATATCCTAGGACTCTTATTATTGCTTTCCAGTGATGTTTACCAGGATTACTGGTATATCTACTCAGCTTGCTTATAGCGTATGCAATATCAGGCCTAGTGCAATTCATGACATACATGATACTTCCCAGTATGCGAGAATATTCAAGTTGATATATTCCATCACCGGTGTTCTTTACCCAATTTTGGTTCATATCCACTGGTGATTTTGCAATGGTTATATTATACTGCTTGAACCTTTCAAGTAATTTGGCTATGTAATGTGACTGAGATAAGGCATATCCTTGTGGTGTTTTTATAATTTTCACACCCAAGATTACATCAGCCACTCCTAGGTCTTTCATGTCGAATCTAGAGGATAACATATCCTTCGTAGATTTTATTATGGCATTATTATTTCCTAGGATTAGTAAATCATCAACATAAAGACAAACAATGACATATCCAATATCCGTATATTTTATATATACGCATTTATCTGATTCATTTATTTTGAATCCATTTGATAACATAGTTTCATCAAATTTCTCATGCCATTGTTTTGGTGCTTGTTTAAGGCCATAAAGAGATTTTACTAACTTGCACACCTTATTTTCATTTCCTGGGTTTACAAACCCTTCTGGTTGCTGCATATAAATTTCCTCTTCCAGTTCACCGTTCAAAAACGCAGTTTTCACATCCATTTGGTGTATTTCCAAATTCAATATAGATGCGATTGCAATAAGCATCCTAATAGATGTTATTCTGGTAACTGGAGAGTATGTATCAAAGTAATCCAGATCTTGCTTTTGTCTGAATCCTTTTATTACAAGTCTTGCTTTATACTTGTCTACCGAGCCATCAGCCTTTAGTTTCTTCTTAAATATCCATTTATATCCTAGTGGTTTTGATCCTTTAGGGAGATCCACTAGTTCCCACGTATGGTTTTGTAGAATGGATTCTATTTCACTATTGACGGCTTCTTTCCAATAAGGAGCATCCGGAGATGACATTGCTTGTTGGTAAGTTAGAGGTTCATTTTCTATCATATATGCATAGAAATCAGGTCCAAAGGATTTAGAGGTCCTTTGTCGCTTGCTCCTTCTCGGTTCCTCTATCTCAGTTTCATCATTCATTTCTCTTTGATCAGTATTATCCTCGGGAATATCTGAATCTCTTGGCCTCTTTTGAACACTAGTTTCAGTAGAGGTCTTTAGAGGATAAATGTGTTCAAAGAATCTAGCATTTCGTGACTCGATAATGGTGTTTTCATGAATGTCATCAATTTCAGATTTGTACACCAAAAATCGATATGCACTACTATTATGAGCATATCCAATGAATATGCAATCTATAGTCCTTGGTCCAATTTTGACCTTTTTCGGTTTTGGTATTTCTACTTTGGCAAGACACCCCCACACTTTCAAGTATTTGTAGGATGGTGGTCTATTTTTCCAAAGTTCATGTGGAGATTTTGATGTTTTCTTTCGCGGTATTTTATTCAAGATGTGATTTGCCGAAAGAATAGCTTCTCCCCAAAAATTATCTGGCAATCCAGAACTAATTAGTAAGGCATTCATCATTTCTTTAAGAGTTCTGTTTTTCCGTTCGGCTATACCGTTGGATTGAGGCGAATACGGGGCTGTAGTTTGATGTATAATTCCATGCTCAGCACAAAATTCCTCAAACGGAAACTCGTATTCTCCTCCTCTATCACTTCTTAAAGATTTTATTTTCTTATTGAGTTGATTCTCAACTTCTGCCTTATACTGTTTAAACATGTCGATTGCTTCGTCCTTACTTCTAAGGAGATATACATGACAATATCTGGTACAATCATCAATGAATGTGATGAAGTACCTCTTTCCACCTCTAGTTTGACACATTTTCAAATCACATACGTCGGTATGTATTAATTCTAGAGGTTCGGTCTCTCGTTCAACGTGATGAAACGAGGTTCTAGTCATTTTCGCTTCTGCACAGATTTGACATTTATAGTTGGGGTCTATGTTACATTTTGGTATAAAGTCTAGATTAATCAATTTTCGCAATGTTTCAAAGTTAACATGCCCTAATCTAGAATGCCAAATGTTAGAAGAGTCTACGATATAAACAGAAGATTCAACTTTATTCATATCATCTTTTGGTACAATGGTAGTTACATTAGCTTTAAATAAGCCATCACTAACATAGCCCCTTCCCACATACACCCCATTTTTAGATAATACAAATTTATCAGCCACAAATAGGAGTTTGAAACCATGTTTGCTAAGAAGCGATCCAGAAATCAAATTTTTCCGAATGTCTGGAACGTGAAGGACATCGGTCAAGGTAAGTTCCTTTCCAGAAGTCAATTTGAGCACAACCTTTCCTTTTCCTTCTACTTTTGATGCAGATGAGTTGCCCATAAACAACTGTTCCTCTTCGGTAGCAACTTTGTAAGTCGTGAACATCCATTTATTTGCACAAATGTGGCGAGTGGCCCCGGTGTCCACGAACCATTCCTTGTTGTTGCCAACAAGGTTACATTCAGAAACTACCGCGCACAAGTCCATATCAGTAATGCCATCAGAAACTTCAGCCACATTTGCTTCAGACTTCTTTTTCTTTCCGCGACATTCTGCTGCCTTGTGTCCTTTCTTTCCGCAGTTGTGACAAGATCCTTTAAACCTTTTAGCCTTTTTATTTGGACCATTTTCACGTTTTCTTTTGTTGGGCTTTTCTTCTTCAACTACATTAGCCTTTGCTGCAATGTTGAAGGACCCCTTTTTCTCTGATTTTCGATTGTCTTCCTCAATCCTCAACCGAACCACCAATTCTTCAACAGTCATTTCCTTGCGCTTGTGCTTTAAGTAATTTTTGAAATCCTTCCATGAAGGCGGAAGTTTTTCAATTGCAGCAGCCACTTTGAATGATTCGCTGAGCGTCATTCCTTCGTCATTTAACTCGTGGAAGATGACTTGCAATTCTTGCATTTGACTGATAACAGTCTTGCTATCAATCATTTTGAAGTCGAGGAATTTCCCTGCTATGAACTTCTTCATTCCTGCATCCTCAGATTTGTATTTCTTGTCGAGTGCAGTCCACAGTTCTTTCGAAGTCGCAGCAGTACAATAGACATTATACAGAGAATTGTCCAAGCCATTAAGTATGTAATTCTTGCACATAAAATCTGCATTTTTCCAGACATTGAGGGCTTCAACCTTTGTTGCATCTGGTTCCAATTCAGCCACCGTCGGAGCATCTTCCGTCAGATACTTCGCAAGACCCAGAGTTGTCAAATAGAACAACATCTTTTGCTGCCACCTTTTAAAATCTATCCCCGTAAATTTTTCAGGCTTTTCGCCATGGGATAGACTTACCGGTGGGTAGACAGGCGGAGGCTGAGTTGCAGTCAGCACCGATGCAGAAGTGTTGGTTTGTTTTGCCATATTCGCCTGTACAATGCAATACAACAACAACAAATACGATTTAAGATTGTTAACCCAACGACAGTGAGAACTGCGTTGGTACAGGGAATACTGTATTGAAACTGTATCTGCAGAAAACCTATAGTAATCTGGAGACGTGGCTACAGAAAAGAGAACGTACCGTTGCAGTTGATCAGGCAGTAAATAATAATCCGAGTCCAGTCCGAAATGACTGTTTCCTTAAATCGTATTTGCGCCCCTTTGTAGCACTTAAAGGCTGTTGATGCAAATCGATTCCCAAGATAAAACGGATCAACTTCGCCGTGTAGTGCAACACGCGAAGCAACGGCGAACGCAAGGTAGTGTATTTTAAGAACAGAGAAGAGGAGGAAGAAGGAGAACAGTAGTCAGAAAACAGATATTCATTTGATTTTCCGCTGCCCCTTTATATAGGCTGCGAAGAGGTTCTCATCCGCGAAGGAATGCCACTGTTCGATTTGCAACGGTAACAACTGTTGGAAAGGTTGCGACCCTTTACCAACAGTTAGTTCCGTTGGTATTTTCGCGGCTGTATTAAAAAAATATCCGCCCGTTTGAACAGCGCAAGCAGGCCTGGGCCATCCAGAGGCCCTACACGATCACGAGACCCCAAGAGCCCCAAGGCCCAAGGCCCTAATCTTTGACCTTTTTTAATTTAATATTAAATATATGCATGCTTTGTTCATGCTATTCTATTGCCTCTCTCTCTTCCTCTTTCTTTTGATATAACATATCAAGCTTTTGTATATGTAGTGGATTAAGGCACAATATTTCCCGATGTGGGACTTAGTGATTTTGCCACATCCACTTATTCACTTTCCAACAATCCCCCACATGAATGAGTGGTTGTCTAATCTGTTCTGAGTTTTTTTATGGAATATTTATCATATCGGTAAAAGTAGCACAGAGGCCTTGAACTTTTCCTAGTGTTTTATCGTTATAACTAACTGGCGAATCAGTGGACTAGCTTGTCTTTGAACTGTAAGCCATTTGTGTAAGTCTATAATGATAACACATGATAAATTTCTTTAACTCCTTGGTTCTCTATTTGTGTTCGTTTTTGCCATGAACACCGTCTTGGTTTCATGAGTGCTTTGAAGAATTCGACCTTACAATTCTTCTTGAAGCGGCGCCTTCGCACTCACATAGGTGATTCTATAAAGAGTATCCCGTAATACCCTACTTGGTTCTTTATAACACCACAGTATAGACATCATTAAAAGTCAAGCTTATCCTATTCTCCGACGGGTAGTGCACTGATTTATCATAGGAATGGTTTTGAATTTAACAGTGCCATCAAGTTTATCTTAAACTTAGTTGTCCCATTGAACCTAGATCTTGGGATCTCCAGTCAACTAGGTGGGGTTTCCATTTTAGAAAACTTTTAATTCATAGGTCTTAAACCCATTCCCATCGATAAGGTTTGAACTTTCTCTCTTGGCAAGCCTTTGGTTAGTGGATCCGCTATGTTATCCTTTGACCTTACATAGTCTATAGTGATAACTCCATTAGAGAGAAGTTGTCTTATGGTTTTATGTCTACGACGAATATGTCGAGACTTACCATTATACAATGTACTATTCGCCCTTCCTATAGCAGATTGACTATCACAATGTATACATATTGGAGGTACCGGTTTTTCCCAGTTTGGAATATCTTCCAAGAAACTCCTAAGCCAATCTGCTTCTTCTGCGGCTTTATCTAGAGCAATGAACTCAGATTCCATTGTTGACCTTGCTATGCAAGTCTGTTTGGATGATTTCCATGAGATTGCTCCATTTCCTAATGTAAACACATATCCACTTGTGGATTTTGTGTCATTTGAGCCAGTTATCCAATTGGCATCACTATATCCTTCTATCAATGAAGGATACTTCTCATATTGTAACACATAGTTTTGTGTGTACTTCAGATATCCTAGGACTCTTATTATTGCTTTCCAGTGATGTTTACCAGGATTACTGGTATATCTACTCAGCTTGCTTATAGCGTATGCAATATCAGGCCTAGTGCAATTCATGACATACATGATACTTCCCAGTATGCGAGAATATTCAAGTTGATATATTCCATCACCGGTGTTCTTTACCCAATTTTGGTTCATATCCACTGGTGATTTTGCAATGGTTATATTATACTGCTTGAACCTTTCAAGTAATTTGGCTATGTAATGTGACTGAGATAAGGCATATCCTTGTGGTGTTTTTATAATTTTCACACCCAAGATTACATCAGCCACTCCTAGGTCTTTCATGTCGAATCTAGAGGATAACATATCCTTCGTAGATTTTATTATGGCATTATTATTTCCTAGGATTAGTAAATCATCAACATAAAGACAAACAATGACATATCCAATATCCGTATATTTTATATATACGCATTTATCTGATTCATTTATTTTGAATCCATTTGATAACATAGTTTCATCAAATTTCTCATGCCATTGTTTTGGTGCTTGTTTAAGGCCATAAAGAGATTTTACTAACTTGCACACCTTATTTTCATTTCCTGGGTTTACAAACCCTTCTGGTTGCTGCATATAAATTTCCTCTTCCAGTTCACCGTTCAAAAACGCAGTTTTCACATCCATTTGGTGTATTTCCAAATTCAATATAGATGCGATTGCAATAAGCATCCTAATAGATGTTATTCTGGTAACTGGAGAGTATGTATCAAAGTAATCCAGATCTTGCTTTTGTCTGAATCCTTTTATTACAAGTCTTGCTTTATACTTGTCTACCGAGCCATCAGCCTTTAGTTTCTTCTTAAATATCCATTTATATCCTAGTGGTTTTGATCCTTTAGGGAGATCCACTAGTTCCCACGTATGGTTTTGTAGAATGGATTCTATTTCACTATTGACGGCTTCTTTCCAATAAGGAGCATCCGGAGATGACATTGCTTGTTGGTAAGTTAGAGGTTCATTTTCTATCATATATGCATAGAAATCAGGTCCAAAGGATTTAGAGGTCCTTTGTCGCTTGCTCCTTCTCGGTTCCTCTATCTCAGTTTCATCATTCATTTCTCTTTGATCAGTATTATCCTCGGGAATATCTGAATCTCTTGGCCTCTTTTGAACACTAGTTTCAGTAGAGGTCTTTAGAGGATAAATGTGTTCAAAGAATCTAGCATTTCGTGACTCGATAATGGTGTTTTCATGAATGTCATCAATTTCAGATTTGTACACCAAAAATCGATATGCACTACTATTATGAGCATATCCAATGAATATGCAATCTATAGTCCTTGGTCCAATTTTGACCTTTTTCGGTTTTGGTATTTCTACTTTGGCAAGACACCCCCACACTTTCAAGTATTTGTAGGATGGTGGTCTATTTTTCCAAAGTTCATGTGGAGATTTTGATGTTTTCTTTCGCGGTATTTTATTCAAGATGTGATTTGCCGAAAGAATAGCTTCTCCCCAAAAATTATCTGGCAATCCAGAACTAATTAGTAAGGCATTCATCATTTCTTTAAGAGTTCTGTTTTTCCGTTCGGCTATACCGTTGGATTGAGGCGAATACGGGGCTGTAGTTTGATGTATAATTCCATGCTCAGCACAAAATTCCTCAAACGGAAACTCGTATTCTCCTCCTCTATCACTTCTTAAAGATTTTATTTTCTTATTGAGTTGATTCTCAACTTCTGCCTTATACTGTTTAAACATGTCGATTGCTTCGTCCTTACTTCTAAGGAGATATACATGACAATATCTGGTACAATCATCAATGAATGTGATGAAGTACCTCTTTCCACCTCTAGTTTGACACATTTTCAAATCACATACGTCGGTATGTATTAATTCTAGAGGTTCGGTCTCTCGTTCAACGTGATGAAACGAGGTTCTAGTCATTTTCGCTTCTGCACAGATTTGACATTTATAGTTGGGGTCTATGTTACATTTTGGTATAAAGTCTAGATTAATCAATTTTCGCAATGTTTCAAAGTTAACATGCCCTAATCTAGAATGCCAAATGTTAGAAGAGTCTACGATATAAACAGAAGATTCAACTTTATTCATATCATCTTTTGGTACAATGGTAGTTACATTAGCTTTAAATAAGCCATCACTAACATAGCCCCTTCCCACATACACCCCATTTTTAGATAATACAAATTTATCAGCCACAAATAGGAGTTTGAAACCATGTTTGCTAAGAAGCGATCCAGAAATCAAATTTTTCCGAATGTCTGGAACGTGAAGGACATCGGTCAAGGTAAGTTCCTTTCCAGAAGTCAATTTGAGCACAACCTTTCCTTTTCCTTCTACTTTTGATGCAGATGAGTTGCCCATAAACAACTGTTCCTCTTCGGTAGCAACTTTGTAAGTCGTGAACATCCATTTATTTGCACAAATGTGGCGAGTGGCCCCGGTGTCCACGAACCATTCCTTGTTGTTGCCAACAAGGTTACATTCAGAAACTACCGCGCACAAGTCCATATCAGTAATGCCATCAGAAACTTCAGCCACATTTGCTTCAGACTTCTTTTTCTTTCCGCGACATTCTGCTGCCTTGTGTCCTTTCTTTCCGCAGTTGTGACAAGATCCTTTAAACCTTTTAGCCTTTTTATTTGGACCATTTTCACGTTTTCTTTTGTTGGGCTTTTCTTCTTCAACTACATTAGCCTTTGCTGCAATGTTGAAGGACCCCTTTTTCTCTGATTTTCGATTGTCTTCCTCAATCCTCAACCGAACCACCAATTCTTCAACAGTCATTTCCTTGCGCTTGTGCTTTAAGTAATTTTTGAAATCCTTCCATGAAGGCGGAAGTTTTTCAATTGCAGCAGCCACTTTGAATGATTCGCTGAGCGTCATTCCTTCGTCATTTAACTCGTGGAAGATGACTTGCAATTCTTGCATTTGACTGATAACAGTCTTGCTATCAATCATTTTGAAGTCGAGGAATTTCCCTGCTATGAACTTCTTCATTCCTGCATCCTCAGATTTGTATTTCTTGTCGAGTGCAGTCCACAGTTCTTTCGAAGTCGCAGCAGTACAATAGACATTATACAGAGAATTGTCCAAGCCATTAAGTATGTAATTCTTGCACATAAAATCTGCATTTTTCCAGACATTGAGGGCTTCAACCTTTGTTGCATCTGGTTCCAATTCAGCCACCGTCGGAGCATCTTCCGTCAGATACTTCGCAAGACCCAGAGTTGTCAAATAGAACAACATCTTTTGCTGCCACCTTTTAAAATCTATCCCCGTAAATTTTTCAGGCTTTTCGCCATGGGATAGACTTACCGGTGGGTAGACAGGCGGAGGCTGAGTTGCAGTCAGCACCGATGCAGAAGTGTTGGTTTGTTTTGCCATATTCGCCTGTACAATGCAATACAACAACAACAAATACGATTTAAGATTGTTAACCCAACGACAGTGAGAACTGCGTTGGTACAGGGAATACTGTATTGAAACTGTATCTGCAGAAAACCTATAGTAATCTGGAGACGTGGCTACAGAAAAGAGAACGTACCGTTGCAGTTGATCAGGCAGTAAATAATAATCCGAGTCCAGTCCGAAATGACTGTTTCCTTAAATCGTATTTGCGCCCCTTTGTAGCACTTAAAGGCTGTTGATGCAAATCGATTCCCAAGATAAAACGGATCAACTTCGCCGTGTAGTGCAACACGCGAAGCAACGGCGAACGCAAGGTAGTGTATTTTAAGAACAGAGAAGAGGAGGAAGAAGGAGAACAGTAGTCAGAAAACAGATATTCATTTGATTTTCCGCTGCCCCTTTATATAGGCTGCGAAGAGGTTCTCATCCGCGAAGGAATGCCACTGTTCGATTTGCAACGGTAACAACTGTTGGAAAGGTTGCGACCCTTTACCAACAGTTAGTTCCGTTGGTATTTTCGCGGCTGTATTAAAAAAATATCCGCCCGTTTGAACAGCGCAAGCAGGCCTGGGCCATCCAGAGGCCCTACACGATCACGAGACCCCAAGAGCCCCAAGGCCCAAGGCCCTAATCTTTGACCTTTTTTAATTTAATATTAAATATATGCATGCTTTGTTCATGCTATTCTATTGCCTCTCTCTCTTCCTCTTTCTTTTGATATAACATATCAAGCTTTTGTATATGTAGTGGATTAAGGCACAATATTTCCCGATGTGGGACTTAGTGATTTTGCCACATCCACTTATTCACTTTCCAACAATCCCCCACATGAATGAGTGGTTGTCTAATCTGTTCTGAGTTTTTTTATGGAATATTTATCATATCGGTAAAAGTAGCACAGAGGCCTTGAACTTTTCCTAGTGTTTTATCGTTATAACTAACTGGCGAATCAGTGGACTAGCTTGTCTTTGAACTGTAAGCCATTTGTGTAAGTCTATAATGATAACACATGATAAATTTCTTTAACTCCTTGGTTCTCTATTTGTGTTCGTTTTTGCCATGAACACCGTCTTGGTTTCATGAGTGCTTTGAAGAATTCGACCTTACAATTCTTCTTGAAGCGGCGCCTTCGCACTCACATAGGTGATTCTATAAAGAGTATCCCGTAATACCCTACTTGGTTCTTTATAACACCACAGTATAGACATCATTAAAAGTCAAGCTTATCCTATTCTCCGACGGGTAGTGCACTGATTTATCATAGGAATGGTTTTGAATTTAACAGTGCCATCAAGTTTATCTTAAACTTAGTTGTCCCATTGAACCTAGATCTTGGGATCTCCAGTCAACTAGGTGGGGTTTCCATTTTAGAAAACTTTTAATTCATAGGTCTTAAACCCATTCCCATCGATAAGGTTTGAACTTTCTCTCTTGGCAAGCCTTTGGTTAGTGGATCCGCTATGTTATCCTTTGACCTTACATAGTCTATAGTGATAACTCCATTAGAGAGAAGTTGTCTTATGGTTTTATGTCTACGACGAATATGTCGAGACTTACCATTATACAATGTACTATTCGCCCTTCCTATAGCAGATTGACTATCACAATGTATACATATTGGAGGTACCGGTTTTTCCCAGTTTGGAATATCTTCCAAGAAACTCCTAAGCCAATCTGCTTCTTCTGCGGCTTTATCTAGAGCAATGAACTCAGATTCCATTGTTGACCTTGCTATGCAAGTCTGTTTGGATGATTTCCATGAGATTGCTCCATTTCCTAATGTAAACACATATCCACTTGTGGATTTTGTGTCATTTGAGCCAGTTATCCAATTGGCATCACTATATCCTTCTATCACTGAAGGATACTTCTCATATTGTAACACATAGTTTTGTGTGTACTTCAGATATCCTAGGACTCTTATTATTGCTTTCCAGTGATGTTTACCAGGATTACTGGTATATCTACTCAGCTTGCTTATAGCGTATGCAATATCAGGCCTAGTGCAATTCATGACATACATGATACTTCCCAGTATGCGAGAATATTCAAGTTGATATATTCCATCACCGGTGTTCTTTACCCAATTTTGGTTCATATCCACTGGTGATTTTGCAATGGTTATATTATACTGCTTGAACCTTTCAAGTAATTTGGCTATGTAATGTGACTGAGATAAGGCATATCCTTGTGGTGTTTTTATAATTTTCACACCCAAGATTACATCAGCCACTCCTAGGTCTTTCATGTCGAATCTAGAGGATAACATATCCTTCGTAGATTTTATTATGGCATTATTATTTCCTAGGATTAGTAAATCATCAACATAAAGACAAACAATGACATATCCAATATCCGTATATTTTATATATACGCATTTATCTGATTCATTTATTTTGAATCCATTTGATAACATAGTTTCATCAAATTTCTCATGCCATTGTTTTGGTGCTTGTTTAAGGCCATAAAGAGATTTTACTAACTTGCACACCTTATTTTCATTTCCTGGGTTTACAAACCCTTCTGGTTGCTGCATATAAATTTCCTCTTCCAGTTCACCGTTCAAAAACGCAGTTTTCACATCCATTTGGTGTATTTCCAAATTCAATATAGATGCGATTGCAATAAGCATCCTAATAGATGTTATTCTGGTAACTGGAGAGTATGTATCAAAGTAATCCAGATCTTGCTTTTGTCTGAATCCTTTTATTACAAGTCTTGCTTTATACTTGTCTACCGAGCCATCAGCCTTTAGTTTCTTCTTAAATATCCATTTATATCCTAGTGGTTTTGATCCTTTAGGGAGATCCACTAGTTCCCACG
The DNA here is from genome assembly GCA_030737875.1 of Allium sativum. Taxonomy (NCBI): domain Eukaryota; kingdom Viridiplantae; phylum Streptophyta; class Magnoliopsida; order Asparagales; family Amaryllidaceae; genus Allium; species Allium sativum. Next base: position 846,327,564 of record CM060926.1, read on the forward strand.
TATGGTTTTGTAGAATGGATTCTATTTCACTATTGACGGCTTCTTTCCAATAAGGAGCATCCGGAGATGACATTGCTTGTTGGTAAGTTAGAGGTTCATTTTCTATCATATATGCATAGAAATCAGGTCCAAAGGATTTAGAGGTCCTTTGTCGCTTGCTCCTTCTCGGTTCCTCTATCTCAGTTTCATCATTCATTTCTCTTTGATCAGTATTATCCTCGGGAATATCTGAATCTCTTGGCCTCTTTTGAACACTAGTTTCAGTAGAGGTCTTTAGAGGATAAATGTGTTCAAAGAATCTAGCATTTCGTGACTCGATAATGGTGTTTTCATGAATGTCATCAATTTCAGATTTGTACACCAAAAATCGATATGCACTACTATTATGAGCATATCCAATGAATATGCAATCTATAGTCCTTGGTCCAATTTTGACCTTTTTCGGTTTTGGTATTTCTACTTTGGCAAGACACCCCCACACTTTCAAGTATTTGTAGGATGGTGGTCTATTTTTCCAAAGTTCATGTGGAGATTTTGATGTTTTCTTTCGCGGTATTTTATTCAAGATGTGATTTGCCGAAAGAATAGCTTCTCCCCAAAAATTATCTGGCAATCCAGAACTAATTAGTAAGGCATTCATCATTTCTTTAAGAGTTCTGTTTTTCCGTTCGGCTATACCGTTGGATTGAGGCGAATACGGGGCTGTAGTTTGATGTATAATTCCATGCTCAGCACAAAATTCCTCAAACGGAAACTCGTATTCTCCTCCTCTATCACTTCTTAAAGATTTTATTTTCTTATTGAGTTGATTCTCAACTTCTGCCTTATACTGTTTAAACATGTCGATTGCTTCGTCCTTACTTCTAAGGAGATATACATGACAATATCTGGTACAATCATCAATGAATGTGATGAAGTACCTCTTTCCACCTCTAGTTTGACACATTTTCAAATCACATACGTCGGTATGTATTAATTCTAGAGGTTCGGTCTCTCGTTCAACGTGATGAAACGAGGTTCTAGTCATTTTCGCTTCTGCACAGATTTGACATTTATAGTTGGGGTCTATGTTACATTTTGGTATAAAGTCTAGATTAATCAATTTTCGCAATGTTTCAAAGTTAACATGCCCTAATCTAGAATGCCAAATGTTAGAAGAGTCTACGATATAAACAGAAGATTCAACTTTATTCATATCATCTTTTGGTACAATGGTAGTTACATTAGCTTTAAATAAGCCATCACTAACATAGCCCCTTCCCACATACACCCCATTTTTAGATAATACAAATTTATCAGCCACAAATAGGAGTTTGAAACCATGTTTGCTAAGAAGCGATCCAGAAATCAAATTTTTCCGAATGTCTGGAACGTGAAGGACATCGGTCAAGGTAAGTTCCTTTCCAGAAGTCAATTTGAGCACAACCTTTCCTTTTCCTTCTACTTTTGATGCAGATGAGTTGCCCATAAACAACTGTTCCTCTTCGGTAGCAACTTTGTAAGTCGTGAACATCCATTTATTTGCACAAATGTGGCGAGTGGCCCCGGTGTCCACGAACCATTCCTTGTTGTTGCCAACAAGGTTACATTCAGAAACTACCGCGCACAAGTCCATATCAGTAATGCCATCAGAAACTTCAGCCACATTTGCTTCAGACTTCTTTTTCTTTCCGCGACATTCTGCTGCCTTGTGTCCTTTCTTTCCGCAGTTGTGACAAGATCCTTTAAACCTTTTAGCCTTTTTATTTGGACCATTTTCACGTTTTCTTTTGTTGGGCTTTTCTTCTTCAACTACATTAGCCTTTGCTGCAATGTTGAAGGACCCCTTTTTCTCTGATTTTCGATTGTCTTCCTCAATCCTCAACCGAACCACCAATTCTTCAACAGTCATTTCCTTGCGCTTGTGCTTTAAGTAATTTTTGAAATCCTTCCATGAAGGCGGAAGTTTTTCAATTGCAGCAGCCACTTTGAATGATTCGCTGAGCGTCATTCCTTCGTCATTTAACTCGTGGAAGATGACTTGCAATTCTTGCATTTGACTGATAACAGTCTTGCTATCAATCATTTTGAAGTCGAGGAATTTCCCTGCTATGAACTTCTTCATTCCTGCATCCTCAGATTTGTATTTCTTGTCGAGTGCAGTCCACAGTTCTTTCGAAGTCGCAGCAGTACAATAGACATTATACAGAGAATTGTCCAAGCCATTAAGTATGTAATTCTTGCACATAAAATCTGCATTTTTCCAGACATTGAGGGCTTCAACCTTTGTTGCATCTGGTTCCAATTCAGCCACCGTCGGAGCATCTTCCGTCAGATACTTCGCAAGACCCAGAGTTGTCAAATAGAACAACATCTTTTGCTGCCACCTTTTAAAATCTATCCCCGTAAATTTTTCAGGCTTTTCGCCATGGGATAGACTTACCGGTGGGTAGACAGGCGGAGGCTGAGTTGCAGTCAGCACCGATGCAGAAGTGTTGGTTTGTTTTGCCATATTCGCCTGTACAATGCAATACAACAACAACAAATACGATTTAAGATTGTTAACCCAACGACAGTGAGAACTGCGTTGGTACAGGGAATACTGTATTGAAACTGTATCTGCAGAAAACCTATAGTAATCTGGAGACGTGGCTACAGAAAAGAGAACGTACCGTTGCAGTTGATCAGGCAGTAAATAATAATCCGAGTCCAGTCCGAAATGACTGTTTCCTTAAATCGTATTTGCGCCCCTTTGTAGCACTTAAAGGCTGTTGATGCAAATCGATTCCCAAGATAAAACGGATCAACTTCGCCGTGTAGTGCAACACGCGAAGCAACGGCGAACGCAAGGTAGTGTATTTTAAGAACAGAGAAGAGGAGGAAGAAGGAGAACAGTAGTCAGAAAACAGATATTCATTTGATTTTCCGCTGCCCCTTTATATAGGCTGCGAAGAGGTTCTCATCCGCGAAGGAATGCCACTGTTCGATTTGCAACGGTAACAACTGTTGGAAAGGTTGCGACCCTTTACCAACAGTTAGTTCCGTTGGTATTTTCGCGGCTGTATTAAAAAAATATCCGCCCGTTTGAACAGCGCAAGCAGGCCTGGGCCATCCAGAGGCCCTACACGATCACGAGACCCCAAGAGCCCCAAGGCCCAAGGCCCTAATCTTTGACCTTTTTTAATTTAATATTAAATATATGCATGCTTTGTTCATGCTATTCTATTGCCTCTCTCTCTTCCTCTTTCTTTTGATATAACATATCAAGCTTTTGTATATGTAGTGGATTAAGGCACAATATTTCCCGATGTGGGACTTAGTGATTTTGCCACATCCACTTATTCACTTTCCAACAATCCCCCACATGAATGAGTGGTTGTCTAATCTGTTCTGAGTTTTTTTATGGAATATTTATCATATCGGTAAAAGTAGCACAGAGGCCTTGAACTTTTCCTAGTGTTTTATCGTTATAACTAACTGGCGAATCAGTGGACTAGCTTGTCTTTGAACTGTAAGCCATTTGTGTAAGTCTATAATGATAACACATGATAAATTTCTTTAACTCCTTGGTTCTCTATTTGTGTTCGTTTTTGCCATGAACACCGTCTTGGTTTCATGAGTGCTTTGAAGAATTCGACCTTACAATTCTTCTTGAAGCGGCGCCTTCGCACTCACATAGGTGATTCTATAAAGAGTATCCCGTAATACCCTACTTGGTTCTTTATAACACCACAGTATAGACATCATTAAAAGTCAAGCTTATCCTATTCTCCGACGGGTAGTGCACTGATTTATCATAGGAATGGTTTTGAATTTAACAGTGCCATCAAGTTTATCTTAAACTTAGTTGTCCCATTGAACCTAGATCTTGGGATCTCCAGTCAACTAGGTGGGGTTTCCATTTTAGAAAACTTTTAATTCATAGGTCTTAAACCCATTCCCATCGATAAGGTTTGAACTTTCTCTCTTGGCAAGCCTTTGGTTAGTGGATCCGCTATGTTATCCTTTGACCTTACATAGTCTATAGTGATAACTCCATTAGAGAGAAGTTGTCTTATGGTTTTATGTCTACGACGAATATGTCGAGACTTACCATTATACAATGTACTATTCGCCCTTCCTATAGCAGATTGACTATCACAATGTATACATATTGGAGGTACCGGTTTTTCCCAGTTTGGAATATCTTCCAAGAAACTCCTAAGCCAATCTGCTTCTTCTGCGGCTTTATCTAGAGCAATGAACTCAGATTCCATTGTTGACCTTGCTATGCAAGTCTGTTTGGATGATTTCCATGAGATTGCTCCATTTCCTAATGTAAACACATATCCACTTGTGGATTTTGTGTCATTTGAGCCAGTTATCCAATTGGCATCACTATATCCTTCTATCACTGAAGGATACTTCTCATATTGTAACACATAGTTTTGTGTGTACTTCAGATATCCTAGGACTCTTATTATTGCTTTCCAGTGATGTTTACCAGGATTACTGGTATATCTACTCAGCTTGCTTATAGCGTATGCAATATCAGGCCTAGTGCAATTCATGACATACATGATACTTCCCAGTATGCGAGAATATTCAAGTTGATATATTCCATCACCGGTGTTCTTTACCCAATTTTGGTTCATATCCACTGGTGATTTTGCAATGGTTATATTATACTGCTTGAACCTTTCAAGTAATTTGGCTATGTAATGTGACTGAGATAAGGCATATCCTTGTGGTGTTTTTATAATTTTCACACCCAAGATTACATCAGCCACTCCTAGGTCTTTCATGTCGAATCTAGAGGATAACATATCCTTCGTAGATTTTATTATGGCATTATTATTTCCTAGGATTAGTAAATCATCAACATAAAGACAAACAATGACATATCCAATATCCGTATATTTTATATATACGCATTTATCTGATTCATTTATTTTGAATCCATTTGATAACATAGTTTCATCAAATTTCTCATGCCATTGTTTTGGTGCTTGTTTAAGGCCATAAAGAGATTTTACTAACTTGCACACCTTATTTTCATTTCCTGGGTTTACAAACCCTTCTGGTTGCTGCATATAAATTTCCTCTTCCAGTTCACCGTTCAAAAACGCAGTTTTCACATCCATTTGGTGTATTTCCAAATTCAATATAGATGCGATTGCAATAAGCATCCTAATAGATGTTATTCTGGTAACTGGAGAGTATGTATCAAAGTAATCCAGATCTTGCTTTTGTCTGAATCCTTTTATTACAAGTCTTGCTTTATACTTGTCTACCGAGCCATCAGCCTTTAGTTTCTTCTTAAATATCCATTTATATCCTAGTGGTTTTGATCCTTTAGGGAGATCCACTAGTTCCCACGTATGGTTTTGTAGAATGGATTCTATTTCACTATTGACGGCTTCTTTCCAATAAGGAGCATCCGGAGATGACATTGCTTGTTGGTAAGTTAGAGGTTCATTTTCTATCATATATGCATAGAAATCAGGTCCAAAGGATTTAGAGGTCCTTTGTCGCTTGCTCCTTCTCGGTTCCTCTATCTCAGTTTCATCATTCATTTCTCTTTGATCAGTATTATCCTCGGGAATATCTGAATCTCTTGGCCTCTTTTGAACACTAGTTTCAGTAGAGGTCTTTAGAGGATAAATGTGTTCAAAGAATCTAGCATTTCGTGACTCGATAATGGTGTTTTCATGAATGTCATCAATTTCAGATTTGTACACCAAAAATCGATATGCACTACTATTATGAGCATATCCAATGAATATGCAATCTATAGTCCTTGGTCCAATTTTGACCTTTTTCGGTTTTGGTATTTCTACTTTGGCAAGACACCCCCACACTTTCAAGTATTTGTAGGATGGTGGTCTATTTTTCCAAAGTTCATGTGGAGATTTTGATGTTTTCTTTCGCGGTATTTTATTCAAGATGTGATTTGCCGAAAGAATAGCTTCTCCCCAAAAATTATCTGGCAATCCAGAACTAATTAGTAAGGCATTCATCATTTCTTTAAGAGTTCTGTTTTTCCGTTCGGCTATACCGTTGGATTGAGGCGAATACGGGGCTGTAGTTTGATGTATAATTCCATGCTCAGCACAAAATTCCTCAAACGGAAACTCGTATTCTCCTCCTCTATCACTTCTTAAAGATTTTATTTTCTTATTGAGTTGATTCTCAACTTCTGCCTTATACTGTTTAAACATGTCGATTGCTTCGTCCTTACTTCTAAGGAGATATACATGACAATATCTGGTACAATCATCAATGAATGTGATGAAGTACCTCTTTCCACCTCTAGTTTGACACATTTTCAAATCACATACGTCGGTATGTATTAATTCTAGAGGTTCGGTCTCTCGTTCAACGTGATGAAACGAGGTTCTAGTCATTTTCGCTTCTGCACAGATTTGACATTTATAGTTGGGGTCTATGTTACATTTTGGTATAAAGTCTAGATTAATCAATTTTCGCAATGTTTCAAAGTTAACATGCCCTAATCTAGAATGCCAAATGTTAGAAGAGTCTACGATATAAACAGAAGATTCAACTTTATTCATATCATCTTTTGGTACAATGGTAGTTACATTAGCTTTAAATAAGCCATCACTAACATAGCCCCTTCCCACATACACCCCATTTTTAGATAATACAAATTTATCAGCCACAAATAGGAGTTTGAAACCATGTTTGCTAAGAAGCGATCCAGAAATCAAATTTTTCCGAATGTCTGGAACGTGAAGGACATCGGTCAAGGTAAGTTCCTTTCCAGAAGTCAATTTGAGCACAACCTTTCCTTTTCCTTCTACTTTTGATGCAGATGAGTTGCCCATAAACAACTGTTCCTCTTCGGTAGCAACTTTGTAAGTCGTGAACATCCATTTATTTGCACAAATGTGGCGAGTGGCCCCGGTGTCCACGAACCATTCCTTGTTGTTGCCAACAAGGTTACATTCAGAAACTACCGCGCACAAGTCCATATCAGTAATGCCATCAGAAACTTCAGCCACATTTGCTTCAGACTTCTTTTTCTTTCCGCGACATTCTGCTGCCTTGTGTCCTTTCTTTCCGCAGTTGTGACAAGATCCTTTAAACCTTTTAGCCTTTTTATTTGGACCATTTTCACGTTTTCTTTTGTTGGGCTTTTCTTCTTCAACTACATTAGCCTTTGCTGCAATGTTGAAGGACCCCTTTTTCTCTGATTTTCGATTGTCTTCCTCAATCCTCAACCGAACCACCAATTCTTCAACAGTCATTTCCTTGCGCTTGTGCTTTAAGTAATTTTTGAAATCCTTCCATGAAGGCGGAAGTTTTTCAATTGCAGCAGCCACTTTGAATGATTCGCTGAGCGTCATTCCTTCGTCATTTAACTCGTGGAAGATGACTTGCAATTCTTGCATTTGACTGATAACAGTCTTGCTATCAATCATTTTGAAGTCGAGGAATTTCCCTGCTATGAACTTCTTCATTCCTGCATCCTCAGATTTGTATTTCTTGTCGAGTGCAGTCCACAGTTCTTTCGAAGTCGCAGCAGTACAATAGACATTATACAGAGAATTGTCCAAGCCATTAAGTATGTAATTCTTGCACATAAAATCTGCATTTTTCCAGACATTGAGGGCTTCAACCTTTGTTGCATCTGGTTCCAATTCAGCCACCGTCGGAGCATCTTCCGTCAGATACTTCGCAAGACCCAGAGTTGTCAAATAGAACAACATCTTTTGCTGCCACCTTTTAAAATCTATCCCCGTAAATTTTTCAGGCTTTTCGCCATGGGATAGACTTACCGGTGGGTAGACAGGCGGAGGCTGAGTTGCAGTCAGCACCGATGCAGAAGTGTTGGTTTGTTTTGCCATATTCGCCTGTACAATGCAATACAACAACAACAAATACGATTTAAGATTGTTAACCCAACGACAGTGAGAACTGCGTTGGTACAGGGAATACTGTATTGAAACTGTATCTGCAGAAAACCTATAGTAATCTGGAGACGTGGCTACAGAAAAGAGAACGTACCGTTGCAGTTGATCAGGCAGTAAATAATAATCCGAGTCCAGTCCGAAATGACTGTTTCCTTAAATCGTATTTGCGCCCCTTTGTAGCACTTAAAGGCTGTTGATGCAAATCGATTCCCAAGATAAAACGGATCAACTTCGCCGTGTAGTGCAACACGCGAAGCAACGGCGAACGCAAGGTAGTGTATTTTAAGAACAGAGAAGAGGAGGAAGAAGGAGAACAGTAGTCAGAAAACAGATATTCATTTGATTTTCCGCTGCCCCTTTATATAGGCTGCGAAGAGGTTCTCATCCGCGAAGGAATGCCACTGTTCGATTTGCAACGGTAACAACTGTTGGAAAGGTTGCGACCCTTTACCAACAGTTAGTTCCGTTGGTATTTTCGCGGCTGTATTAAAAAAATATCCGCCCGTTTGAACAGCGCAAGCAGGCCTGGGCCATCCAGAGGCCCTACACGATCACGAGACCCCAAGAGCCCCAAGGCCCAAGGCCCTAATCTTTGACCTTTTTTAATTTAATATTAAATATATGCATGCTTTGTTCATGCTATTCTATTGCCTCTCTCTCTTCCTCTTTCTTTTGATATAACATATCAAGCTTTTGTATATGTAGTGGATTAAGGCACAATATTTCCCGATGTGGGACTTAGTGATTTTGCCACATCCACTTATTCACTTTCCAACAATCCCCCACATGAATGAGTGGTTGTCTAATCTGTTCTGAGTTTTTTTATGGAATATTTATCATATCGGTAAAAGTAGCACAGAGGCCTTGAACTTTTCCTAGTGTTTTATCGTTATAACTAACTGGCGAATCAGTGGACTAGCTTGTCTTTGAACTGTAAGCCATTTGTGTAAGTCTATAATGATAACACATGATAAATTTCTTTAACTCCTTGGTTCTCTATTTGTGTTCGTTTTTGCCATGAACACCGTCTTGGTTTCATGAGTGCTTTGAAGAATTCGACCTTACAATTCTTCTTGAAGCGGCGCCTTCGCACTCACATAGGTGATTCTATAAAGAGTATCCCGTAATACCCTACTTGGTTCTTTATAACACCACAGTATAGACATCATTAAAAGTCAAGCTTATCCTATTCTCCGACGGGTAGTGCACTGATTTATCATAGGAATGGTTTTGAATTTAACAGTGCCATCAAGTTTATCTTAAACTTAGTTGTCCCATTGAACCTAGATCTTGGGATCTCCAGTCAACTAGGTGGGGTTTCCATTTTAGAAAACTTTTAATTCATAGGTCTTAAACCCATTCCCATCGATAAGGTTTGAACTTTCTCTCTTGGCAAGCCTTTGGTTAGTGGATCCGCTATGTTATCCTTTGACCTTACATAGTCTATAGTGATAACTCCATTAGAGAGAAGTTGTCTTATGGTTTTATGTCTACGACGAATATGTCGAGACTTACCATTATACAATGTACTATTCGCCCTTCCTATAGCAGATTGACTATCACAATGTATACATATTGGAGGTACCGGTTTTTCCCAGTTTGGAATATCTTCCAAGAAACTCCTAAGCCAATCTGCTTCTTCTGCGGCTTTATCTAGAGCAATGAACTCAGATTCCATTGTTGACCTTGCTATGCAAGTCTGTTTGGATGATTTCCATGAGATTGCTCCATTTCCTAATGTAAACACATATCCACTTGTGGATTTTGTGTCATTTGAGCCAGTTATCCAATTGGCATCACTATATCCTTCTATCACTGAAGGATACTTCTCATATTGTAACACATAGTTTTGTGTGTACTTCAGATATCCTAGGACTCTTATTATTGCTTTCCAGTGATGTTTACCAGGATTACTGGTATATCTACTCAGCTTGCTTATAGCGTATGCAATATCAGGCCTAGTGCAATTCATGACATACATGATACTTCCCAGTATGCGAGAATATTCAAGTTGATATATTCCATCACCGGTGTTCTTTACCCAATTTTGGTTCATATCCACTGGTGATTTTGCAATGGTTATATTATACTGCTTGAACCTTTCAAGTAATTTGGCTATGTAATGTGACTGAGATAAGGCATATCCTTGTGGTGTTTTTATAATTTTCACACCCAAGATTACATCAGCCACTCCTAGGTCTTTCATGTCGAATCTAGAGGATAACATATCCTTCGTAGATTTTATTATGGCATTATTATTTCCTAGGATTAGTAAATCATCAACATAAAGACAAACAATGACATATCCAATATCCGTATATTTTATATATACGCATTTATCTGATTCATTTATTTTGAATCCATTTGATAACATAGTTTCATCAAATTTCTCATGCCATTGTTTTGGTGCTTGTTTAAGGCCATAAAGAGATTTTACTAACTTGCACACCTTATTTTCATTTCCTGGGTTTACAAACCCTTCTGGTTGCTGCATATAAATTTCCTCTTCCAGTTCACCGTTCAAAAACGCAGTTTTCACATCCATTTGGTGTATTTCCAAATTCAATATAGATGCGATTGCAATAAGCATCCTAATAGATGTTATTCTGGTAACTGGAGAGTATGTATCAAAGTAATCCAGATCTTGCTTTTGTCTGAATCCTTTTATTACAAGTCTTGCTTTATACTTGTCTACCGAGCCATCAGCCTTTAGTTTCTTCTTAAATATCCATTTATATCCTAGTGGTTTTGATCCTTTAGGGAGATCCACTAGTTCCCACGTATGGTTTTGTAGAATGGATTCTATTTCACTATTGACGGCTTCTTTCCAATAAGGAGCATCCGGAGATGACATTGCTTGTTGGTAAGTTAGAGGTTCATTTTCTATCATATATGCATAGAAATCAGGTCCAAAGGATTTAGAGGTCCTTTGTCGCTTGCTCCTTCTCGGTTCCTCTATCTCAGTTTCATCATTCATTTCTCTTTGATCAGTATTATCCTCGGGAATATCTGAATCTCTTGGCCTCTTTTGAACACTAGTTTCAGTAGAGGTCTTTAGAGGATAAATGTGTTCAAAGAATCTAGCATTTCGTGACTCGATAATGGTGTTTTCATGAATGTCATCAATTTCAGATTTGTACACCAAAAATCGATATGCACTACTATTATGAGCATATCCAATGAATATGCAATCTATAGTCCTTGGTCCAATTTTGACCTTTTTCGGTTTTGGTATTTCTACTTTGGCAAGACACCCCCACACTTTCAAGTATTTGTAGGATGGTGGTCTATTTTTCCAAAGTTCATGTGGAGATTTTGATGTTTTCTTTCGCGGTATTTTATTCAAGATGTGATTTGCCGAAAGAATAGCTTCTCCCCAAAAATTATCTGGCAATCCAGAACTAATTAGTAAGGCATTCATCATTTCTTTAAGAGTTCTGTTTTTCCGTTCGGCTATACCGTTGGATTGAGGCGAATACGGGGCTGTAGTTTGATGTATAATTCCATGCTCAGCACAAAATTCCTCAAACGGAAACTCGTATTCTCCTCCTCTATCACTTCTTAAAGATTTTATTTTCTTATTGAGTTGATTCTCAACTTCTGCCTTATACTGTTTAAACATGTCGATTGCTTCGTCCTTACTTCTAAGGAGATATACATGACAATATCTGGTACAATCATCAATGAATGTGATGAAGTACCTCTTTCCACCTCTAGTTTGACACATTTTCAAATCACATACGTCGGTATGTATTAATTCTAGAGGTTCGGTCTCTCGTTCAACGTGATGAAACGAGGTTCTAGTCATTTTCGCTTCTGCACAGATTTGACATTTATAGTTGGGGTCTATGTTACATTTTGGTATAAAGTCTAGATTAATCAATTTTCGCAATGTTTCAAAGTTAACATGCCCTAATCTAGAATGCCAAATGTTAGAAGAGTCTACGATATAAACAGAAGATTCAACTTTATTCATATCATCTTTTGGTACAATGGTAGTTACATTAGCTTTAAATAAGCCATCACTAACATAGCCCCTTCCCACATACACCCCATTTTTAGATAATACAAATTTATCAGCCACAAATAGGAGTTTGAAACCATGTTTGCTAAGAAGCGATCCAGAAATCAAATTTTTCCGAATGTCTGGAACGTGAAGGACATCGGTCAAGGTAAGTTCCTTTCCAGAAGTCAATTTGAGCACAACCTTTCCTTTTCCTTCTACTTTTGATGCAGATGAGTTGCCCATAAACAACTGTTCCTCTTCGGTAGCAACTTTGTAAGTCGTGAACATCCATTTATTTGCACAAATGTGGCGAGTGGCCCCGGTGTCCACGAACCATTCCTTGTTGTTGCCAACAAGGTTACATTCAGAAACTACCGCGCACAAGTCCATATCAGTAATGCCATCAGAAACTTCAGCCACATTTGCTTCAGACTTCTTTTTCTTTCCGCGACATTCTGCTGCCTTGTGTCCTTTCTTTCCGCAGTTGTGACAAGATCCTTTAAACCTTTTAGCCTTTTTATTTGGACCATTTTCACGTTTTCTTTTGTTGGGCTTTTCTTCTTCAACTACATTAGCCTTTGCTGCAATGTTGAAGGACCCCTTTTTCTCTGATTTTCGATTGTCTTCCTCAATCCTCAACCGAACCACCAATTCTTCAACAGTCATTTCCTTGCGCTTGTGCTTTAAGTAATTTTTGAAATCCTTCCATGAAGGCGGAAGTTTTTCAATTGCAGCAGCCACTTTGAATGATTCGCTGAGCGTCATTCCTTCGTCATTTAACTCGTGGAAGATGACTTGCAATTCTTGCATTTGACTGATAACAGTCTTGCTATCAATCATTTTGAAGTCGAGGAATTTCCCTGCTATGAACTTCTTCATTCCTGCATCCTCAGATTTGTATTTCTTGTCGAGTGCAGTCCACAGTTCTTTCGAAGTCGCAGCAGTACAATAGACATTATACAGAGAATTGTCCAAGCCATTAAGTATGTAATTCTTGCACATAAAATCTGCATTTTTCCAGACATTGAGGGCTTCAACCTTTGTTGCATCTGGTTCCAATTCAGCCACCGTCGGAGCATCTTCCGTCAGATACTTCGCAAGACCCAGAGTTGTCAAATAGAACAACATCTTTTGCTGCCACCTTTTAAAATCTATCCCCGTAAATTTTTCAGGCTTTTCGCCATGGGATAGACTTACCGGTGGGTAGACAGGCGGAGGCTGAGTTGCAGTCAGCACCGATGCAGAAGTGTTGGTTTGTTTTGCCATATTCGCCTGTACAATGCAATACAACAACAACAAATACGATTTAAGATTGTTAACCCAACGACAGTGAGAACTGCGTTGGTACAGGGAATACTGTATTGAAACTGTATCTGCAGAAAACCTATAGTAATCTGGAGACGTGGCTACAGAAAAGAGAACGTACCGTTGCAGTTGATCAGGCAGTAAATAATAATCCGAGTCCAGTCCGAAATGACTGTTTCCTTAAATCGTATTTGCGCCCCTTTGTAGCACTTAAAGGCTGTTGATGCAAATCGATTCCCAAGATAAAACGGATCAACTTCGCCGTGTAGTGCAACACGCGAAGCAACGGCGAACGCAAGGTAGTGTATTTTAAGAACAGAGAAGAGGAGGAAGAAGGAGAACAGTAGTCAGAAAACAGATATTCATTTGATTTTCCGCTGCCCCTTTATATAGGCTGCGAAGAGGTTCTCATCCGCGAAGGAATGCCACTGTTCGATTTGCAACGGTAACAACTGTTGGAAAGGTTGCGACCCTTTACCAACAGTTAGTTCCGTTGGTATTTTCGCGGCTGTATTAAAAAAATATCCGCCCGTTTGAACAGCGCAAGCAGGCCTGGGCCATCCAGAGGCCCTACACGATCACGAGACCCCAAGAGCCCCAAGGCCCAAGGCCCTAATCTTTGACCTTTTTTAATTTAATATTAAATATATGCATGCTTTGTTCATGCTATTCTATTGCCTCTCTCTCTTCCTCTTTCTTTTGATATAACATATCAAGCTTTTGTATATGTAGTGGATTAAGGCACAATATTTCCCGATGTGGGACTTAGTGATTTTGCCACATCCACTTATTCACTTTCCAACAATCCCCCACATGAATGAGTGGTTGTCTAATCTGTTCTGAGTTTTTTTATGGAATATTTATCATATCGGTAAAAGTAGCACAGAGGCCTTGAACTTTTCCTAGTGTTTTATCGTTATAACTAACTGGCGAATCAGTGGACTAGCTTGTCTTTGAACTGTAAGCCATTTGTGTAAGTCTATAATGATAACACATGATAAATTTCTTTAACTCCTTGGTTCTCTATTTGTGTTCGTTTTTGCCATGAACACCGTCTTGGTTTCATGAGTGCTTTGAAGAATTCGACCTTACAATTCTTCTTGAAGCGGCGCCTTCGCACTCACATAGGTGATTCTATAAAGAGTATCCCGTAATACCCTACTTGGTTCTTTATAACACCACAGTATAGACATCATTAAAAGTCAAGCTTATCCTATTCTCCGACGGGTAGTGCACTGATTTATCATAGGAATGGTTTTGAATTTAACAGTGCCATCAAGTTTATCTTAAACTTAGTTGTCCCATTGAACCTAGATCTTGGGATCTCCAGTCAACTAGGTGGGGTTTCCATTTTAGAAAACTTTTAATTCATAGGTCTTAAACCCATTCCCATCGATAAGGTTTGAACTTTCTCTCTTGGCAAGCCTTTGGTTAGTGGATCCGCTATGTTATCCTTTGACCTTACATAGTCTATAGTGATAACTCCATTAGAGAGAAGTTGTCTTATGGTTTTATGTCTACGACGAATATGTCGAGACTTACCATTATACAATGTACTATTCGCCCTTCCTATAGCAGATTGACTATCACAATGTATACATATTGGAGGTACCGGTTTTTCCCAGTTTGGAATATCTTCCAAGAAACTCCTAAGCCAATCTGCTTCTTCTGCGGCTTTATCTAGAGCAATGAACTCAGATTCCATTGTTGACCTTGCTATGCAAGTCTGTTTGGATGATTTCCATGAGATTGCTCCATTTCCTAATGTAAACACATATCCACTTGTGGATTTTGTGTCATTTGAGCCAGTTATCCAATTGGCATCACTATATCCTTCTATCACTGAAGGATACTTCTCATATTGTAACACATAGTTTTGTGTGTACTTCAGATATCCTAGGACTCTTATTATTGCTTTCCAGTGATGTTTACCAGGATTACTGGTATATCTACTCAGCTTGCTTATAGCGTATGCAATATCAGGCCTAGTGCAATTCATGACATACATGATACTTCCCAGTATGCGAGAATATTCAAGTTGATATATTCCATCACCGGTGTTCTTTACCCAATTTTGGTTCATATCCACTGGTCATTTTGCAATGGTTATATTATACTGCTTGAACCTTTCAAGTAATTTGGCTATGTAATGTGACTGAGATAAGGCATATCCTTGTGGTGTTTTTATAATTTTCACACCCAAGATTACATCAGCCACTCCTAGGTCTTTCATGTCGAATCTAGAGGATAACATATCCTTCGTAGATTTTATTATGGCATTATTATTTCCTAGGATTAGTAAATCATCAACATAAAGACAAACAATGACATATCCAATATCCGTATATTTTATATATACGCATTTATCTGATTCATTTATTTTGAATCCATTTGATAACATAGTTTCATCAAATTTCTCATGCCATTGTTTTGGTGCTTGTTTAAGGCCATAAAGAGATTTTACTAACTTGCACACCTTATTTTCATTTCCTGGGTTTACAAACCCTTCTGGTTGCTGCATATAAATTTCCTCTTCCAGTTCACCGTTCAAAAACGCAGTTTTCACATCCATTTGGTGTATTTCCAAATTCAATATAGATGCGATTGCAATAAGCATCCTAATAGATGTTATTCTGGTAACTGGAGAGTATGTATCAAAGTAATCCAGATCTTGCTTTTGTCTGAATCCTTTTATTACAAGTCTTGCTTTATACTTGTCTACCGAGCCATCAGCCTTTAGTTTCTTCTTAAATATCCATTTATATCCTAGTGGTTTTGATCCTTTAGGGAGATCCACTAGTTCCCACGTATGGTTTTGTAGAATGGATTCTATTTCACTATTGACGGCTTCTTTCCAATAAGGAGCATCCGGAGATGACATTGCTTGTTGGTAAGTTAGAGGTTCATTTTCTATCATATATGCATAGAAATCAGGTCCAAAGGATTTAGAGGTCCTTTGTCGCTTGCTCCTTCTCGGTTCCTCTATCTCAGTTTCATCATTCATTTCTCTTTGATCAGTATTATCCTCGGGAATATCTGAATCTCTTGGCCTCTTTTGAACACTAGTTTCAGTAGAGGTCTTTAGAGGATAAATGTGTTCAAAGAATCTAGCATTTCGTGACTCGATAATGGTGTTTTCATGAATGTCATCAATTTCAGATTTGTACACCAAAAATCGATATGCACTACTATTATGAGCATATCCAATGAATATGCAATCTATAGTCCTTGGTCCAATTTTGACCTTTTTCGGTTTTGGTATTTCTACTTTGGCAAGACACCCCCACACTTTCAAGTATTTGTAGGATGGTGGTCTATTTTTCCAAAGTTCATGTGGAGATTTTGATGTTTTCTTTCGCGGTATTTTATTCAAGATGTGATTTGCCGAAAGAATAGCTTCTCCCCAAAAATTATCTGGCAATCCAGAACTAATTAGTAAGGCATTCATCATTTCTTTAAGAGTTCTGTTTTTCCGTTCGGCTATACCGTTGGATTGAGGCGAATACGGGGCTGTAGTTTGATGTATAATTCCATGCTCAGCACAAAATTCCTCAAACGGAAACTCGTATTCTCCTCCTCTATCACTTCTTAAAGATTTTATTTTCTTATTGAGTTGATTCTCAACTTCTGCCTTATACTGTTTAAACATGTCGATTGCTTCGTCCTTACTTCTAAGGAGATATACATGACAATATCTGGTACAATCATCAATGAATGTGATGAAGTACCTCTTTCCACCTCTAGTTTGACACATTTTCAAATCACATACGTCGGTATGTATTAATTCTAGAGGTTCGGTCTCTCGTTCAACGTGATGAAACGAGGTTCTAGTCATTTTCGCTTCTGCACAGATTTGACATTTATAGTTGGGGTCTATGTTACATTTTGGTATAAAGTCTAGATTAATCAATTTTCGCAATGTTTCAAAGTTAACATGCCCTAATCTAGAATGCCAAATGTTAGAAGAGTCTACGATATAAACAGAAGATTCAACTTTATTCATATCATCTTTTGGTACAATGGTAGTTACATTAGCTTTAAATAAGCCATCACTAACATAGCCCCTTCCCACATACACCCCATTTTTAGATAATACAAATTTATCAGCCACAAATAGGAGTTTGAAACCATGTTTGCTAAGAAGCGATCCAGAAATCAAATTTTTCCGAATGTCTGGAACGTGAAGGACATCGGTCAAGGTAAGTTCCTTTCCAGAAGTCAATTTGAGCACAACCTTTCCTTTTCCTTCTACTTTTGATGCAGATGAGTTGCCCATAAACAACTGTTCCTCTTCGGTAGCAACTTTGTAAGTCGTGAACATCCATTTATTTGCACAAATGTGGCGAGTGGCCCCGGTGTCCACGAACCATTCCTTGTTGTTGCCAACAAGGTTACATTCAGAAACTACCGCGCACAAGTCCATATCAGTAATGCCATCAGAAACTTCAGCCACATTTGCTTCAGACTTCTTTTTCTTTCCGCGACATTCTGCTGCCTTGTGTCCTTTCTTTCCGCAGTTGTGACAAGATCCTTTAAACCTTTTAGCCTTTTTATTTGGACCATTTTCACGTTTTCTTTTGTTGGGCTTTTCTTCTTCAACTACATTAGCCTTTGCTGCAATGTTGAAGGACCCCTTTTTCTCTGATTTTCGATTGTCTTCCTCAATCCTCAACCGAACCACCAATTCTTCAACAGTCATTTCCTTGCGCTTGTGCTTTAAGTAATTTTTGAAATCCTTCCATGAAGGCGGAAGTTTTTCAATTGCAGCAGCCACTTTGAATGATTCGCTGAGCGTCATTCCTTCGTCATTTAACTCGTGGAAGATGACTTGCAATTCTTGCATTTGACTGATAACAGTCTTGCTATCAATCATTTTGAAGTCGAGGAATTTCCCTGCTATGAACTTCTTCATTCCTGCATCCTCAGATTTGTATTTCTTGTCGAGTGCAGTCCACAGTTCTTTCGAAGTCGCAGCAGTACAATAGACATTATACAGAGAATTGTCCAAGCCATTAAGTATGTAATTCTTGCACATAAAATCTGCATTTTTCCAGACATTGAGGGCTTCAACCTTTGTTGCATCTGGTTCCAATTCAGCCACCGTCGGAGCATCTTCCGTCAGATACTTCGCAAGACCCAGAGTTGTCAAATAGAACAACATCTTTTGCTGCCACCTTTTAAAATCTATCCCCGTAAATTTTTCAGGCTTTTCGCCATGGGATAGACTTACCGGTGGGTAGACAGGCGGAGGCTGAGTTGCAGTCAGCACCGATGCAGAAGTGTTGGTTTGTTTTGCCATATTCGCCTGTACAATGCAATACAACAACAACAAATACGATTTAAGATTGTTAACCCAACGACAGTGAGAACTGCGTTGGTACAGGGAATACTGTATTGAAACTGTATCTGCAGAAAACCTATAGTAATCTGGAGACGTGGCTACAGAAAAGAGAACGTACCGTTGCAGTTGATCAGGCAGTAAATAATAATCCGAGTCCAGTCCGAAATGACTGTTTCCTTAAATCGTATTTGCGCCCCTTTGTAGCACTTAAAGGCTGTTGATGCAAATCGATTCCCAAGATAAAACGGATCAACTTCGCCGTGTAGTGCAACACGCGAAGCAACGGCGAACGCAAGGTAGTGTATTTTAAGAACAGAGAAGAGGAGGAAGAAGGAGAACAGTAGTCAGAAAACAGATATTCATTTGATTTTCCGCTGCCCCTTTATATAGGCTGCGAAGAGGTTCTCATCCGCGAAGGAATGCCACTGTTCGATTTGCAACGGTAACAACTGTTGGAAAGGTTGCGACCCTTTACCAACAGTTAGTTCCGTTGGTATTTTCGCGGCTGTATTAAAAAAATATCCGCCCGTTTGAACAGCGCAAGCAGGCCTGGGCCATCCAGAGGCCCTACACGATCACGAGACCCCAAGAGCCCCAAGGCCCAAGACCCTAATCTTTGACCTTTTTTAATTTAATATTAAATATATGCATGCTTTGTTCATGCTATTCTATTGCCTCTCTCTCTTCCTCTTTCTTTTGATATAACATATCAAGCTTTTGTATATGTAGTGGATTAAGGCACAATATTTCCCGATGTGGGACTTAGTGATTTTGCCACATCCACTTATTCACTTTCCAACACTTATTTCTTCAAAACATTCCACTATGTACATCTTGCCATCTACAATGTTAAATTGCACCCATGTGTAAGTTATGGTGCAGTGCAAAACACATGTTTAGTTAAGGTAATATTACAAACCATTAAAGTAATAATCAGCAGTAACAAGATTTTGCCCAACAAATATATAAAACTCACAAGCAAGGCAAAAAACTCCAAAATTGAATCCATATATCAAATAGAGCGGGCAACAGACTTAAAGTAGTTGTCAAACGTGGACATTTTCTTTTTCATTGATAAGTTGCATGTTTCAATATATATTTCAAAGATGCACAATCAATTGTCGAACTATTTCAATATGTTAGATTTAATAGTTCTTTTTCATTGAACAGTTTTTTAGTTTCATTGATAAGTAATTGCGGCTGCTGACTATTTTTTAGCAATAAGAACTTTCGCAAAGTTGGGTACAATGTTGACAAAATATATCTTTTGGATGATTGAGTAAAATATTATTTTAAGTACTAATATCGAACAATGCTACATTCAAGAAAACTGTTTGGCGATAAGCACCCTTTATGACATCTGGATCAGTAGACAAAGATCATAATCATTTGGCAAACTTTCCAAGTACTACTGCATGCATTTGACCATGTCTGAGTTGATTTGTAATTAAGTAATCGCATCAAATTGTCATTCATTAAGATGTATCTCTATGTGGCAATAGATACCGATGAACGTTTACTGAATTGGACGTGGGGGATCATCATAGTCAAGCTATATATAACAAAGTGAATAAAGAGAGACAAAATAAAAAATGGAGGAGGAAAATCTGGGGCCAAAACCTTAAATCTTCTCCATGCGATTTCCTCTTGAAACACCAACAAAAATTAATTTTATTAACAATGAGACGTGCTAAGTGAGCACACCCAACAAGGAAATTGTCCTGTTACTGAATACTAGCAATGTTGTATTTAAGTTATGCTTAATTAATTATCATGCTAGCCGTGTTATGCTTGATGCTATGTTTTATCATAAAATTGCAGTTCTTTAAGCATTTATATATATCATAATGTTTCCTGTGCATAGCTATGCAATGTGTTTATTTTCCTTTTAATATTTTAACTAGTGTGTAACTCGTGCGTTGCACACGATAACGTTATAAATATAGCTTTTAAAATTTTAATGTAAAAATTGGAATTTTATAATGTAACATACATGAATTCGACAAAATAAATATATTATAAATTATCGTTGTTGTTGGTGTTGTTTATATATGATATGTGTTATGTACTTAAGTCTTTCTTTGAAGTTAAACAAAATTTTATTGATCTTATTACTATGAGAAAATATTCATGTTAAACTGATATATTTTAATTGTTTTAGAAACATGAAGATTGATCTATCAAAGTGAAACTGAGATATAAAAGAGTTGAAAGAATGTTGAGCAATGCCATCCTTGAACATACATATAATTGGGATGCAGACTTTGATTTAGCAGTTGATAATGCACTGTTTGAATTTTTTATTTATTTAGCTGAACATGGAGCTCTTAGTTAATGTATCATGTATGTATTTATTTAACCCAAAAATTATATTAGATAATAGCGAAAACATAATTGAAAATAGTACATTTACATGGGATAGCAAGTTACATAAAACGTTAATTAATTTATAGCAAATTACTTAAAATGTTATTTACTTTCATAAATCTATTTCACGATGCAAGCAGAATTAAGTATAGAGGCATCAATTCACTATAAATAATATCATTCACGTGAAACTGATACGTAAGAAAGAAAATCTCTATTTTCAAGTTAAAGGCATTATTGTCACAGGCTAAGTGGTATAGGTAGTCAAAGTCAAAAAAAAAAAAAAAAAAAAAAAAAAAAAAAAAAAGCAGAATAAACAGCCGTCAAACTCAAGTACATCTAGGGATCATAATCTCCAATGTATAAAAGCATAGTACATTTACATCAATCATTGCAGCTGAATGAAATGCACTGAGTACAAAAATATGTCACCAAAAATGTGTGCTTAAGAAAATTGCTTAAAAATTCAATAATCTATACACATGTGATCTGAAACGAACCTGCACAAAAACAATATGATAACAATACATATAAAGTTTTAACAACTCACTTTTATTGTCATATAACACCTGCTGGTACAGCGTTGCCATGATCCTACATTTGATCAATGGTGACTTCAAATTATCAATACAGAAATGAGCAAAGATATTAGTATGAAGCAAAAATAGCATCAAATAATATACACCAATATCAAAAATTGTTAACCAATATGAAATAATAAGAGAACACATCAGTGAATTTAAATCATACATCAAATAATATACACCATGGACGGTTCGAATCTGAGAGGTAGCTCAATCTCAAGTTTAAGTTATATTTATCTTTTACAATCGTTAGTAATTCTTTTTCATTGACAAAAGTATCATCATAGAGATCTCGTGTATACCTTTCATTTTATTTAATAAAGGTTCTAATTTTGGTTGTCAGAAGATGCTTAAACATGATATTGCTTGTAGTGCCTCCCCCACCCAGAACTCATATAAAGGTGCGTTATGGAGGTACACAAACATTGCAGTGGTTCATCATGGGTAGAGCAAAGCAAACAAATAGATTATCATATATCTTAGTGGAAAAAAAAAACCTTTTTGGAGTCAGGTAGAACTATCAAAGAGCAAACAACCATTTTTTCTATTGTTCACGTCTGTTCCAAGGATAACTGGGATAGGTTACATAACTATTTGTGAATTGTATGTACATTGAAGAAAACGTTATACATAACTTATTTTTCCTAAACTAAAATATGATAAACAACTACAGACACACAAATATATTTACACACATATATAAAACTTGGGACCATTCATCCAAAATTAGTTTAAATGCACATAAGAAACCAATAAATACGAAATTATGAACCACTGGTATTAAACAAAACAGAACCACTCGAATAATCTCTTGGTCCATCTTATATAGATAACATAAACACCCACTCTCCATGTAAAAGGTATAGAGATGAAAGTAGCAACAACCAAATTGGACATATATGAAACGGTAATGATAGGAGAGACAAATATGAAGGTGATAATATTATATTCTCCAAGAGTTAGAAAAGGTTTTGGTAACGTAACATAAGATATAAAGTCATCCTTCTTATACACTAAATAGCAATTAAAGTTGAAAGGAAGATGAAAAAAAAATCATATTAGTAGGACATGAATTTGGAAAATCACACATTCCACTATGGTACTCATTACCCAGGTAGTTATATAATCTTAGTGAAGGGTTGATATTTGTATAAATTATTAGAGTGTTGATAACTATATCTATAGAATAATTTCCTTTCTTCAAAAAAGCTTCCTCAATTAGGGTAGTTTGGATATAACACATTCCACAAAAAGATTTTCATTACATGTACAGATAAACTCTTCTTTGACAATGCTTATTTTAGTTTGCATAATATATTACATTTATGATATGCAATTTTCATATCATAAATTAATTATTCATTATTACCCATCTTTATCCTTTGTATTTGGTCGTATTGTACCCTGAAATTTCTTTTTCTTTTGAATTTCAACTATGAAACTACTTTCGGAGCAGCCAAAAGAGTTCTAGCACAAGGTATAGTGCGTAGTCTGACGGTATTTTTTTTATTATCAACGTTTTTAAGTCAAATAATCATACGAACAATTGTATTATTAAGGCTGATAACAATGCTTTTGAAGATATAACATAAATTCTTACTGAATTATGAGATTTGACAAATTGTTGGATTCCTAAAGAGCAGGTAGTATGTCCGAACCTTTACTTTGTAGAGGTTTTGGTAGCATTTAGATTTAAACTTTAAAGTTAGTAACTCAAGAAAGGCTTATATATTTCAAGAGGTATTCATTCGGTCGCAGCATATACGTACACTGGTTCCATATTTTTAAAATTGAAAGCAATATAAAAAATGGATCTTAACATGGCGATATTTGAATAGTTTGGAATCTGAACTGAAAAAATGAATTCAGATGTCTATATATCTAGATAGTAAAAATAACAAATGAAAAGACAACATACCATAGAAAAATTGATATGCATATCCAGTAGAATAAAAAGTTCATGTACCACTGCAGTCTATAAGCATGCATGCCCTTCATTCTTCTTTGGAGTCCTCAGGCTTTCAATCCTTTTGCAAATAATGTGGTCGTGTTACCAATAAGTAAAACCGTAATAACCATAGTCAGAAAAAATACATCATATAGATATCATTTCCTTAAAATTAATTGCATATATGATACATAAATTATATGAAAATGTGATGTTACTTGACGTTATTATCTACATGATGAGGTCCCTGCAACTCTAATACTTTGTTGTTGAATTCATCCATATAGAATCCTAGTTAATTTGCATCCATATCGTATAAAAAGTTTAATTATTTGCTATTTCCTAAAATAAAACCAAGATCGCATCTTTTCCTCTCCTTATATCTCACACCTATTCTTGTGTGAGCTTACTCAAAAAAAAATCTACCAATTCTATACAGCTACCAAGATTCTCAACAACTAATAGATGTATTAAAAAAAGGTAAAATTTCAGCCCATCATTGGAAATTGTTGCAAATAAAAAAAAAAAATTACTTCAAATAAAATGTACAAAAAAAGCGATATATTTTCTACCATGAACTGATTTGCTTTAACACTTCGATCTGTAGCATAACCAATCCAAATAGTTTGCATAATTTTACATGATCCTATGAACACTAAAAAAATTTAGCGGATATTGACCTAAGTTTTTCAAATTATCTAAAAATAATCCTTATATACCTGCAAGGATTTTAAAACCTTCTCGTGAATAATCTAGAGATATTCCTTCCGTTTGATTTAGTTGCTAATAATAATATCAATGAAATTCGAATACAAATCATGCTCATTTAGTGAAAACAAATAAAATATATAAGGTCATATGCATATGATAATAACTTGGTTGTGACAGGATTTATAAGTAAAAAAAACTTAATAAGAATTTTTTGTAAGAGAATTAAGTGGATCCAAAATATATTAAGTAAGTGATGTTGATAAGTTTGAACTTGCATGCTTGGAAATAAAGTAAATTTAGAGAAGTAGAGTAATTCAAATATGTATTAAACATATGCATGGTTAGTGATATTCGAACTTGTGACATTCTCAGGTGTATAACAAATTAAGGAGAACTGAGTATTTACATTTTAAAATTATAAAAATATAAATAATTTTGAGAGAGATTCGGATTGTATACATAAAATAAAAGTGGAAGCGAGAAAAGAAATATAAAAAAGAAGCTTGTCTGTTAGTAAACAAACAAATTCATGAATTTTGAGTTACCTACTGTCTTATTAAGCTTTTTGTTTGAAAAAAATTGAGAAGCTTGAATTTTCATGAAATGTTAAGATGGTTGGATTTTCTTTTTAGAAAAGAAGGAAAATAAATTCATATGTACATAGTATTATATTAGTTATTCAACTTTATACTTTTGACATTTGGTAGTTCTAAGTGAAAGTAAAATTTCACGGGATTTATTAGTTGAAATTTAACATTTTTAAATAAAAATTGAAATTCAGAGGATAGTTTGAGTTGGTGAACTTTATATCTTACATATTAAAAACATGACGATGGTGATTGAGTTTATATGATTTTATTGAATAGCATGAAGGAAGAAAAGAGCTCAAAATGAGAACTATTGCACAACCTGTTGATATTCAAAATTTCTGATCATTATGTTTTGATTAATATGTACTTGTGTGTACACACACACAAAAATTACTTTAGAGACAATGAAAAACATAGGCTATGCTTAATTATTTAAAGTAAAGACATCAAATAGGATCATTTTAGTGGTAGAATATGAACTGACTGGAACAATTTTATTAACAATAAAGCTTAGGATGAAATTATAGCGCTCAATCCCCCGTTTTTACCCCCCCCCCCCCCCCACACACACACACAATCACACATATATGGATAGACATCTATTAGTCAGTACAAAATGATAAAGAATTTTGTCCCAAAAAGTTGGTCAAACAGTAGTAAGTTGGCATAAAATAAACAGAAATATAGATGGAAGGCACTTCTTTATGTCTTATACTCTTGTATCCATTTAAGAAGAAGTGAACGTGCATGAAAGTTCTAATTATGTTAATTACTTTCCTTTTTGCCAAATTGTTGGCCATGCACTACAACATAAAGCAGTTCCACTGCAGGCTAAATAAACTAACCGATCACCATTCTTGAGTTCTTTTCTTCTCGGTTGTGTTTCTACTTATGCTATCTCCAGTACCTATTTGCGTAAAAGAAATCAACGGTTAGTGGATGAAATTTTATTTCCTCAAAAGCTAGAAAATTGTCACTGCAAAAGCTTTGAACCTCGTGTTTGGAAAAGGTAAACAAATCACGAATCAGTCAAAAGGAAAAAACAGAAACATTAACTGAATCTAAAATTGATATTTTTCTTCAAAAGCAGTTTGTCGTAAAATGTAATCTGAGTATAAATCACAGTTAATTTTTGCCTTTTGAATCTCAAATCAACACACAATGATACAAAACGATTTAACTTCATTATCACATGGTCATTCAAATCTGCAATAGATTTTGTAAACTAAAAATGCGTCAAGGAGTTGTTTGTTCACTAATTGACTCCCTAAAGTTGCTGACAGTACAGTTTAGTCCATCCCAACTTTAAACGATCTCGATCAAAAATTGAATTTTCAATATATAATTACTTTGTGTTTCAAATTATATCGGTGCACAAAAATGTTTAATTTAATTTTATAAATATCATTTAAAGTAGATCGTCTACAAAAAATATGTAACATTAGGATATATAATTTCTATTAAGTAACAGTTTACCCGTGCTGCAGGAGAAATGGGTCCAGATTTGGTCTGAAAAATAGTTTGCTTGCCTCTTTCATGTAAGCTTTTAGTAATGAAAAAGAACACAAAGAGACACTATTTGGACCTTCGCCTACATATTAAATTATTGAAAGTTACTGATGTATGAGCTATCAAATGTAAATGTCAAATATTAAGTATTGATGGACCATGCCTCTATGCACCATCTAGTTTTTTATGCACAAATACATAGTTCATTCGGCATAGAGTAAAAGCAATCTATTTACACATTAATGTGATACGTACTGCAAAACATTGAACTGGAAACACTAAGTATAAAAGCAGAATTACGATACTAAGGTTAAATAGATTAGTTTTTTTAGATAATACTGACATTTTCATCTTTGAAAGGCATATCTATGTAGTTCGTTCTTAAAGCTTACAATAACCAAGGTTCCGTACATAGTCAGGTAAGTGTTGTTACCTATGCAGGCCTTTGTAGCAAATTTCAGTGAACAAATTGTAAAAGAGCCCTATCAAACACCATAAAGACATCAAGCAAAATACATTAATTGGATTTCACTTGGCTAATTATTAGTAGATTTGTCCAACTTTAGAAAAATCAAATCCCTTCCTTGGTATCAATTGTCTACCATTTCTTGAGATTACAATCCATCTCCTAATTAATTAGAAGGAGATACAAAATTTATGACATTGAAATGGATCTTAAGCAAATGATTTGTATGACCGAGGTGTTAGGGTTGGAGTGTAGATGATTAAGAGAAATGTAACTCAATTGTCTTTAACTTTTAGCCCAATTCAATTGAATTTCTAAAATAGACCTTACTCTATATTATATAATAGGAAGGTCTTTGAATTGTACTATAAATACTTTTATCATTTAGAAAGTGATTGCATAAGTTATTATTTTTTGGGATAAAGTGAAATCATCTACTTGTTTCTCTGATTATCATTCTAATGAAAAGTCTAAATGTAATTATCTTTTTAGATAAAAATAAACATATAATTCCGCTGAATATCCAAAAATTGTGAAACAATGTCTAAACATTGAAATGGATCTACAGTAGTCTAAAATTATATTAGCAGGATCAAATCTGAAATAGTGTCCAAATCCTGTAAGTATGATCTTTGTTTATTTTTAAAATGGATAGGTTTTTAGCCTGACAATGTAGGGAATATATTTTCATGTTTACTAACGGATGTTGGTGCTTACTGAAAGATGAATGTTTCCTTTCGAAATGTTATACTAATAACATTGAAATGGATCTACGGTTGTCTAAAATTATATTAGCAGGATCAAATCTAAAATAGTGTCCAAATCCTATAAGTATAATCTTTGTTTATTTTTAAAATGGATAGTTTTTTAGCCTGACAATGTAGGAAATATATTTTCAAGTTTACTAATGGATGTTGGTGCTTATTGAAAGATGAATGTTTCCTTTTAAAATGTTATACTAATAACATATATATTTCAATGGTCCTTCAATCCATAATATGCCTGCAACATAATCATCAATATTATTTTAATGGATGACAAATCAAAAATGGATATGGTAGAAACTGTATTTATGGAGAGAAATTAGTTACTGCTTTGTGAAGGTAAACCTATGGCATAGGACTGCATAAATGCAGCGCATCATGAGAGTAGAGTGCCCTAAATAGATGTCTAAGCTTAAATTTCATAAAATTACGAAACTATATAGAAAAACCTCATACAGTTCCCTCGAACATGGACATACCATTTTTCCTATTTGATACTGCAAACACATGAATATAAATCATGTACGCTCAATTAATAGCCTTTTAATATGTATAAGTATGTCTTTAAAAAAACACTCTAACATGATAGTGCAAAATATAAGGATGGTGGATTGCATATAGGTGCAAGTAAAAAAAATTGAAAAGTTATAATATCAAACCTGTATGTAGTGCGACAATGGAAGAACAATCAAAGGCAAGCTCCAAATCTAGACATTGAAATCCATACCCAAATACATGTTTTTAAATGTAAAATGACCACAAATATTGGATCGTTCTCTGATTGAGGTATTCAAGCATGTCAGAAAAACTAACTGTATGACAAATAAAATAACTAAACAAAAATAAGTGTTGTAATGGCTTATTTTAGACTTACACAGTGAAAATAATTGCCTTTTATACTTGCACTGGAAAAACTACCCATATGGTAACGATGCTTACCAAATATCGGGCCTCCAAGTCTGATTAAATGCATCAAAACAACCCATATCAAAACATGGAAAATGAACAAATTAGACAATTGTAAGAATCTAAACCATGAACCCTGACTTTCTAAAAATCAACTTCATATAAAGCTTCATAATCAATTATACTCATACCAATTATACATGATTTTCAAATAACAGCTGGTAAATTCATTTAAAATGTGTAAGAAAGAAGAGAAAAAGTTGGTGTAACAAAAAAAACATACTACCCTTAGGCCATGAAAATCAATATGAAACTTTTGCATCCCATCATCTGTCATTCCAATTGATAATTGCTAATCATTCAATCAAAGAAGCACATAAATATAAAATCCAAACGAACTCGATTAGAGGAAATAATTGATTAATAGGAAATATTCTTGAAGATATACAGGAGATTGATAAGAAATAAAAAATAGAATACCTTAATTGTAGGATCTATCCAAGCTGGTCCAAAAAGCTGACGGAGTTTCGAATTGCTTCGAGATACTTAAAATGAAGAAGAAGGACGGGATCCAGGGAAGATTTGGTGTTGAACAACTGACTATGACATAGGAAAGGGCGTTCAATGTTGTCAGATGGGAGAAGGCAAGGGTGTTAATATTAGGGCTAGGGTTTACAACGAAGGAAGCGAAAAGCAGGATACAAAAATAAAATAAAATAAAAAAGTGACGACTGCTTTACTATTAAATATTATTTAATAGATAGATTGATATTGTTGTATGATTTTGATTTGATAAAAGTATCTTGAGAGAATTAAGGGGAATTGAGAGAACTGAGAGAATTAAGGGGAATAGAGAGAATTGAGAGAATTAAGGAGATAGCTTGAAAAGCTTCTGCTTTACTATTATTTAATAGATTGCTTGGCCAAGTTGTGTTGTTCTGCAAGCTTTTAAGCAAGAAAAACAATTTACTAATGTCCTTTAAAAAATTGCAAGCTCAAGCAAGTTATTGGTTCCAGAAAATAGTAATTGTGGTTTATATTATGTATGTCACAAAAAGCTTATTTCCAATCCAAGTTAGACAGAAGAAGGGGTGGACCCAATAAGATCTGCATCTGATCAGATGAAGGTATGAATATAAATGAAAGAATCAGCTATATCATAATATTTGTTATGGAAACATTAAGGATGATCCTTTTATTATATTATGTTATGTTCATTATTGATTAATTCAGAGGGTAAAAAATCCACCTATACGACTAGGTGGTTTTGCAAGTGTTGATTCTATGAGAGATGAATTCAATGACATTGTGATATGTTTGCAAAATCCGGCAGCTTTCAGGGAAAAAGGTGCACATCCTCCTCGGGTATGTTATTATTAATTGTTATAAGTGCATTTTTCCTTAATTCCATGTATGTTTGTATGTGTATGTGTGTGTATATGTATACATATGCAGTTTACAGAATCATTGTTATCATAAGATTTGAAGAGCATGCAGTAATATTCGAGTAATTAAAATCACCATTGTTCAGTAATAGCTGCCTGTCTTCAAGGAACAACTAGTTAGCAACCTATGCTACGCACACGGGAAACGGGTAGAAAAGATTGTTAGTTATAATTGTAACCATGTAGTCTGTTTTTGGTTTCTGATTTTCTTTTTCCAGTTTATATAGATTGTGCCACTTTTTATTTGCACGTTATGCCAATGCCACATAATAGGCCATAGTTAGACAAAATATTAGTGCATGTTAATCAACTCATTGAGCAGCAACTTGAAACTTGTCTAGATCAGTATTAGAAATGAGAAAATCATTAGCAATCACAGCCAAAATCAAACATCAGTTTTCATTAGCTGCTCACACCTTGGTCTTTCCACCAAATCAACCTCAACAGTCCAAATATATATTACATAAAACGTGACAGTTTTGTCCTAAAATAAATTATATGTCAAAATATTGTAAAGGGTAGAATTTACTATTTTACGGCAGGGTCTACCTAAGCAAAATTTTGAAATACATAGCTCCAGGACACCGTTGTTCTCCAAGTAGGCTTGCATCGTGCATTTGAAAGTATAAACCAACATGGATGATTTATTAGACTATAAAAAAATGGGACAGAGAATGCAGGTAAATGATGTGTCTTTGCTGTTAATTATGTAGTATATGCGTTTGGAATTTCGAAAACAACATGTGTATATGTTATAACGTTCATAAAAAGCAGAATTGAACATGTGAGCGGATGGCTTAAATATACTGAGATGATTCAAGAGTGAACACATAAGTAATATAACTTTTCATGTCTCAATAATTTGCATATTTGCAACCCATTCAAATCAGTTAACTAATTATTATTTTCACTTCTTTTAATCCATGGTACTTTGACCTTTGTTTGTAGGCCTAACTTTATCTTTTATTATCCATTGCCATCTTGACCATGAACTATTGCTGAAAAGGAAAAAATATATGACTAAATGAACTTTAAGTGTAGATGTATGAGGTTCCCCCGCATGATAGCGGGCTTTGGGGAGGTTCATTGTATGTAGTATTTCCCTCGCATTGCGAAGAGGTTGTTTCCATTTTCAAATCTTAAGCAAGGATTGCTGACACAGTACAGGTACAAACACTGATTTACTGTAATTACAAAGTAAAAAAAATTTAGCCAGTTTACTTAAAATTGTATTTTAGTAATACCACAAAAGAAACGTATGATTTATAATTCCTGTCAATTTAAACTTGTAAGTACAAAAAGAAAGAAATAAAATGTTTGCTCTTTAAGTACTACTACTACACTACAGTGAGGTAACATATTCGGTTAAGTAATAAATGAAGCATGCGTAGGTCTTAATACTGATGCAACAATCCTGATATCACAATAAATATGTACGGCAATTTTTAGTAAACATGCAGCCAAACTATCAATATTGACTATGGAAAGCCTAGAAATTAAACCGATAGTGTGAAGGGTGGTTTGGGATGCAACAAAACAATGCTTGCTGACACCCATCCACAATCCAATGTGTGTAAAGCACAATGAAGTCTTCTGTAGCAGAGTAGCTGCTTACTATTATAATGTCAAGATCAAATTTCATTTTTTTTCCAGTTAAAGCTAAAGCAAACGTAGTTAGTTTATACAGTAACTTAACCGACAAATTAGATTATCCCTTATTATTGTAAACGAATAACAATATGGATAACTATGAAACCACGAATAAAAATATGAAAATAGACGTATTGCCTCATTTTACATTGTTTGTTTCTCTCATCCTTTTTTATCCATCATCAATTGATATAATTCGCACAGAATTAGTCATCTTCTGGCTCGTGCAATTCGACACATCAATTCCTACCCAAACCCCAGCACCCGAAATATGGCTGAAAATTTCGTCCTCTACCTTGCATTATTCAACTCTTATGAGGTAATATTTAAACTAATTATCATTTCTATTTCCATTTTGAGCCGGATTAGATCAATTTATAAACCAATTATAAAATAGTAGATTTTAGATGTGGATATTGGCATGTTCTTATCTGCTTTTATATTATTGTAATCCTTTTCAAATCTATTGTTGGATCTTGAATCATACTTATATTTTTGCGTGATGAATTATTTTGGATTCCCTTTAGTGTTAGTTTTTGTTAGCGGTCATCAGGTTTAAACAGTGCCAATGAATTTTTACTTGGTTCGCCTGTTATCACAGTTCTATTTCACTAGGGTTAGAAGAAAGCCTGAAGCTAAAGATGATAATTTTAAACAAATTTACGGCATTGTTGGATAAACATGTCGTACTTAGCGTTAAATGTGTACATTGTGTAATGTTACATTTTACATTGCAGTTGCAGTTCACCATGGAAATATGGATGACTGTCTTTTGGCAAGGATGATCCTAATTTCTGAGTGCTTTGAGTGCTTTTAGATATAAGATTGGACAGGTAATTAACCATGACTTCAATTATTGTATCCATCACTGCAGTTGAACATTCTCCTAACGAATTCTTAGCTTTTAAAACACTTTGCTTTGCGAGATCCAGGATTTCATCAGGGCATGACTCGAGGACTCCAATTTACATTGCAGTTGCAGTTCACCAGAAATAAGCTGCATCTTGAGTTATTGAATCCGGTCTGGGTTCTAATTATCCATTTAAAAGAGCTTGACTGTATAACACTATGTGGTGCTGCTGCACCACTGCAGCAACAGCACCACAGTGGTGCATCAGCGCCACTCTAAGTGTGCAACCTTCATCTTAATCTTAATTCTTGCAGTTGCTTCAGATCTGAGATGTTTGAGGCCGATTTAATTGTGATTAGGCTCTTTTATACTTGTAAATCCATGTAAAGAGAACAAATTGGTAAATTAAAATGTTGCCTTTGTGCTCTTGAGTTCAAAGAATGATAGTGTTTTGCATATGAAAGGTGATCCAATTCTTTCTTTCTGAAATGGTATGTTCATCGATATTGTCTCTGCTATTGCATGCTTTGATTTGCTTACTCTAATCGCATTTACTACTGGTTTGCAGGTTTGATTTGCTTACTCTAATCATATTTGTTAATTATTCATTAAATACCACGTTTACTGTGATGTTAATGTTGTACATTGCAGATTGTTTGCAAAAGGGATTGTTGTGATGTTTACTGTGATGTGGAAAGCTACAGGAGTGCTCACTAATCCAAAAGTATGTGATTATGATCGGTATAATTTCTTACCTACTTCTTGAATATACAATCAAACTGGCATAGTTATGTATCTCTTAAATATACAATTAAACTAACAAGTGAGTATGCACATGGGCTTGAAGATATGCTTATTTCGACCGTGAAAGGTGTTGCTGCTGTCGTATGAACACAGGAGACGATGAGATAGTGGCAATGACTAGGGAGGTTGTTCTTGGCATGATAGTTACTGGTATGGAGGTTGCTGAGATCGATGGCTCTCGTCGAATGGTAACATAGTATTTGAAATGGTCTTAAAGACTTGATATGAATGAATTGGGTAATAATATATGTATATGTCGGTGATGCAGGGGCCAACGTCCGGGGCTATGATGATTTCGGGGTAAAAGGCAGCACATCTGGCGTTGCAGGCTTTGGGGAAGCCGAATGCGCTAGAAGGAGCAGCGCATCCACAGATGGTTTTGGCATCAGCAGAGGATGGAAGAAGAGCTGATGCTTAGAGCATGATTACTGGATGTGTTTGGAGCTAGAAGTAGTGTTGTTCATCTATGTTAATTATCCACTGCTTTTCTTATTAAGAAGGTTAACTGGATTTTGCTGTTGTTCTAAGGTTTGTTAGTCTAAGGTTGATGTATGATTTTTGTATGAACTGTTACGTTGGTGCTTATGCTTGTAATGTTTACAGGTCTAAACCTTTATCTCATAATGTTTACAGCGTGCAAATGCAACTCTGAGCTGGTGTTTCAAGCAAAATCCTTAGGGCTATAAAGAAGCTTGATCATATTAAGGTTGGCTCCATTTTTACCTCCTTATATATTTTTATTTATAAATCTCATTGCACATCCCTTTGCTTTTGTGGCCACTGTTAAGTCAAAGATAGAAAATTCGTTAATGCATGCCACTTTTGGAAACCTTTTACGGCCATTTCCCAATATGCTATGGAAACAGACCTGTTTTCACCATGCAGTTATTTTTAAGAAAGAAAAATAATAATTAAATACGATCTATAAATAGTAAATTAGTTCATAAA
Source organism: Allium sativum (assembly GCA_030737875.1). Classification (NCBI taxonomy): domain Eukaryota; kingdom Viridiplantae; phylum Streptophyta; class Magnoliopsida; order Asparagales; family Amaryllidaceae; genus Allium; species Allium sativum. The sequence continues at coordinate 846,361,653 of CM060926.1, forward strand.
AATAACTAAGTATAATAATAATAATATAAAATAGTGGTAATAATAATAATAACAACACCTAAGTTTATAATAATAATAATAATTTATAAATACTAACCAAGTTAAATAAGTTTTATAAAAATCAACTAAATTTATAATAATGATAATAATTTAACTAAGTTAACTATGTTTTATAAATAATAAAAATAAATAAGTTCTATAAAAATTAACTAATTATATAATAATAGTAATTTATTTAAGTTAACTAAATTTTATAAGATTAGTTAAGATTTATGAAAACCAACCAGATATTATAAAATTTTAACTAATATATCTAAGTTTAATAATAATTAACATGCTTATAATAATAATGATGATAATAAACTAAGTTTGTGTAAAAAATATGGAACTATATAATATAACCAAGTTAACTGAGTTTTTTTTTAAATTAACTAAAATTATACTAATAATAACAATTTAACTAAGTTAACCAAGTATTATAAATGATAATAATTACTTAATTAAATTTTATATAAAATTAACTAAATATTATAAAAATATAATTTAGTTTGGTTAGTTTGAATTCTATAATTGGTTTTGTAAGTTTGGTTTAAATCCAATCTAGTTTGAATTCTATAAGTTTGGCTAAAGCTGCTTTGACCTAAAAGCGGCTCAAAACCTCTTAACATCGTTATATGATATCCGTCAACCACGGTAACAACAAAGGAAACAGATGATCATTGCAAAATAAATTTAGCAAATTGGAAAAAAAAATCAGAAAAAAGTAAAAAGGCAGTAGGAATTGCCCCGAACTGGATACTATCACAACACTGATAGAAAATCTTACAAGTGTTTTTAAGTCCCATAAAATTTATACATGCTTCATCAGTTACAAAAGAAACAAGATGCCAATCCCAAACTGCAAATTTCGAAGCTATCGTGATGCACGAATTTAATTGATGTCTCCATCATTAAACAATGTCTTCATCCTTAATACAAGCTATCCGCTAGGTACACAGTTAAAACACAAAATATTGGAGATCTGAAGCTCATGCTTTATGTTTTCCCATATTTTCCTTTTAATGCATTCCTCATTCATCTCTTCTTGCTTCCAACTCATAAGTTGAACAACCCGACATGCATTTTATCAAGCAAACTAGTCACGTTGTAACACCCCGTGAATTCTATAACTGTGAAACTCACAAATTAAGGTATAATTAATTTCAAATCAAAGAACTAAGGGAAACGGGATACGCCATTGCGTTCGTCTCGGAAAAATACGCGAAATAGAGTCCGAGTTTTCGAAAAACGGATATCGTATGAAGAAGTTATGGACGAACGAAGTTGGGCGAAAAACCGGAAAACGGGTCAGAATGCACTGGCGCACTTGGGAAGTGCGCCAGAACAAAAATGCACTGGCGCACCTGTGAAGTGCGCCAGTACATTTTTGACCTGGCGCACCTGCCAAGTGCGCCCAGGTCAAAAATGACCTGCTGGCCAGGTCTGGTCTAGCCCTGGCTGGCCAGGTCTGTGTTTGGCCGATTTTCAGAAGCTTGCTTTGTCATTAGGGCTAGGTGGCGAGTTTTTATTGGTCTCTCTTCCTAATGAATGGCTACGATCTAACCTAGCAACATCAATGGTCCTAATCAATTCCTAACCTCTATATAAACAACCCTAGACTAAACCCTAATCTATTCATTCAAAATAAGATTATAGCCGCCATGTTGCTGAGGAACGACAAAGAGTAGCCGCCGACTAGAGAGAGAATTAGGAAGAAAGTTCTAAAGCCTAAAGCAATTCAAGCAACCTAAAGCTAATCAATTCAACAAAGGAATCGTGTCTCTTAATTCGCCGCAACCATTGTAAGTAGAGTATTACTTTGGTATAATAAACAACTGTGTTGATGTGTATGCTTGAATTGTGGCAATGGAAGTAATTCATATTTATGCGTTCTTGTCAATTTATATACGTTTGGATATTTATGGATTATGTTATAAAGAACTACATGCGGTAGTTCTATACAAGTTTACGTTTGGAATATTGCGTAAATTATGTTATCTATGTTGAAGCTACATGTATGTAGTTGATTGAAATTTATGCGAGTTTGGGCTTTGTTATTATGCCATCATAATGTATATTTTGTGCATAAATCATTTTGCAAGTAATTGAAACAAGTTTGGTTGTTATAGTTCATATGAAACTATGTTGGAATTTTGACACCATAATCCATGTATTTGCAAAACTTATGAATATGGCTAGGCTATGAATGATATTTGGCATAATTGAAACTTATGATTAAGTCTATCTTGTTTAAAAGAATTATATGATGACATATGTGAGACATGGCTAGGTTAGACTCAAAAATCCCTTTTTGCAAGTTTTAAAGCAAACACCATGTTTAGGAATATTTATGCATAAGTATGTTCATACCATCGTTATGTGATTAGACTTAAATCATGATTAAGTTGAATTATGCTATGTTCATGCTAGAAGTATTTATGCCATACTTATGTTTGACCATATGTCATGCCTATGCTAGGAGTATTTTATGCCATGCTCATGTTTGACAATATGCCATGCCTATGCAAGAAGTATTTTATGCCATGCTTATGTTTGACATTATGCTATGCTTATGCTAGAAATATTTATGACATACTTATGTTTGACATTATGCCTAAATAAGAATATAGGTTCATGTTGTAGTTAAACCTATGCAAGTTCACATGCTTGATTCATGTCACCTATGTTACCACTATGCAAGTACACCAATTTCTATTTTGTATTTCCAACGTCGTATTGCAAGTTCATGCGCTCACCTTCCCCTTTTTGTGTATACGCCATAAGCCTCCCCTTTCGCATGGCTAAATTGGGCTTTAAAAGGCTAAGCCCAATATATATGAACGGACGTGTAAAACGGGGAAAAATAACGTTGGGTTAAAATGAATTAATGAATGAAAATATAAAATAGAAGGGCCCAAATTCAAGTATGGGTTGGGCCCGTGATTGGTGTAACCTTTACACCATTAACTTAATAATGGGCCGCAAATATTTACATACAAATAAAGAAGAATGACAAGATATGTAAATGTAGAACATACGATGTGTTTAACCCGAGGTTGGATTGAGTTGTGATGTAAACCTGCCCGGAACCTCCCGGCTGTCCAGTAGTCACAACAATACCTATCCAATGTGGGAGGTTAAACATGGAGCCCAGCAAGGACCCGAGATTAGACTGAGTTGTGGCGTAAGACTGCCCGGAACCAACCGGCAACAGGCAGCCACAACAATACCTGTCTAACGTGAGAGGTCAGGGCCTTAATAAGACAATTAAGGCTGAGTCAGGATTGTTAGGATTAAGTGGACTAAAGACTTAATCAAAATGGAACATGCTAAACTAAACGGACTGGTGGGGGTTAGGTTAGAAACACTTAACCAACTTAGCATGTTGGCTAGAGATAGAAAACCTAGTAACGGGGGACCCTTTTCAGCAGTAACCCTAAAAGGTGTATCAGGATACCCTGAAACTAGGCAGGGTGGGGCACGATTACTGGGCTGATTGTAAGAGGTCAAAGCGACGGCGGTGGTGTAGCAGTGTAGGTTCTAACGGAGTGCGGGCGTGCACACACTCCGGAGCAGAAAAATAAGGCACTGGACACCAGTAGCATACCTGTGCACTCTAAGGTTGTGTCGGGTTGCCACTATGGGACTTGATACACCCCATGGTGGGACCAGCATAGGTAACTACAGACATCGGGGGCCGTAAGACACATGTAACTATGCGAGTAGGAGCCGATCATCATTGAATGGATCACATCACCCTGATTATGGGTGCCAGTTGGAAACTAGTTTATATGGGTTCAGAGATTAACATGGGGTACGATAGTGTATTCGACCCTAGACAACTTAACCAGGTTTATAGTGTTTGCCCACTTCTTGTTATTACTTATCATACCCAGTTCTTTATTCATAGACAAAGTAGTACTAGACTTACTCAGGCTTTATGTCTGACTCTATTTTCCTTTCGTCTTCTTTCTTCCGTTCCCCCCCCCCCCCAGGTCCTCAGGGAGGGAACACAGCAGCTTGATCAGCCTCAACATCCAGCTTGAAGAAGAGAAATGTATTGCTTGGACTTTCCTGTTTTGAACTATGGCTTTGGACAATCCGCTAAGGGGCTTTTGCAGTTTATCTATGTTTTATTTATGCTTCTTTAAATAATGTACTCAAGACAGATTATGAAAGTGTTATGTTATGTTTTTGGAAAGGATGTTGTTGTAACACGTATTTGACTTAACGAAATAAAGTTTGTTGTTCTTCCGCTGTTTTACAAATATGTGTTCTTATATCTGTCTTGTATATCTGTGACTTGTACTTATAAACCTCCACCAAAATTAGGGCATTCCCTTTGAGAGTGACCCTAACGGAGGTGGGGTGTTTCACTTGGTATCAGAGCATAGGTTTACCAGATAAGATAAAAAGTTTTGAAAAATTATTTTCAAAAAGGAAATTTAAAGAAGCATTTTTAAAGGAAAAATATTATTTTATTTTAATAAAGGCAAAGTCCCCCCCAAAGCCATAGGTACTATCTTCTATCCTTCGTTTTGAATCTATCCTTTCTGTTTCAGCATGTCTGGAGACCTTACTCCCCAGCTGCTGACGCTTTCACTCCTCCTCCTCCACGTGAACCAGCAAGCGGAAGAGTCCTAGAGTAGGAAGACAAATAATAGTCAAACAAGAAAGGATTGTAACAGTAATAATAAGAAACGAGAAAAAAAAAAAGGAAATGCAATTTTTGTGGTACGGAGGGGCACATAGCCAAGGATTGTAGAAAGAGGAAAAGAAAGCAAGGTGAATGTTTTCATTGTGGGGAGACTGGACACATCAGCAAAGACTGCCCTGAGAAGACAGACTTTGAGAAGGGCGGGAAAGACAACAAGTCCCTAGCGAAGAGGAAGTGTAATTTCTGTGGCAAAGTGGGGCACTTAGTAAAGGACTGCCGGAAAAAGAAGGCCAAGGAAAATGGTGGGTGCTTTTCATGCGGTCAGACAGGCCACAGGGCTAAGGACTGCCCAAGGAAATGAGGACAGGGGCAGGGGGTTGGATCCACCCCAGGGGCACAGGTTCATGTGCTGGAAGCGCCACCTCTGCAACAGCGAGGTACAAACACTTCTGTAGAAAGTGTAGTTTATCTTTATGATCACCCCGTTCGCACTTTATTTGATTCCGGCGCATCACACTCCTTTATCTCGTCTGCTTTAGTAGAATCTCTGCACCTAAAAACTAGTATAGTAGAGGACCCCTTAATTGTTTCAAACCCAATTGGGGGCCCAGCTCATTTGTCTATGATCTGTGTGGGATTGAAAATTTCTATTCTAAGTGTAGAATTTCAGTGTAGTGCCTTTGTTTTGGGCTTTTCGGGGTATGGTTTGATTTTGGGTATGGATTGGCTATCCAGTAATGGGGCCATCCTTGATTGTGAGAAAAGGGTTGTTAGGCTCCTAACCCAGCTCGGTAATACTTGGGAAATTTCTTGTAATCCCTCGTATGCGGTTATGCTTAGTTATCTTGAATCGCTAGATGCCTCTGTTGAAAATTTGAAATCAGTTAGAGTGGTCCGGGAATATCCGGATGTCTTTGAAGAGGTGAAGGGCTTGCTTCCGAGGCGGGAAATAGACTTCCGCATATATCTTGTAGATAATGCAAAGCCCGTTGCGTTGCCCGTGAGACATATGGCTCCACGAGAAAGGAAAGAGCTCAGTAAACAGATTAAAGAGCTTCTAGAAAAGGGGTTCATTAGGAGGAGCATTTCAAAATGGGGCGCTCCGGTGGTGTTCGCTACAAAGGCGGATGGTTCACTCCGTCTATGTGTTGACTATAGGGAGCTCAACAAGCTAACGAAAAAGAATAGGCACCCTCTCCCTAGAATTGACGATTTATTTGACCAGCTTGTAGGAGCGTCTGTTTTCTCCCAACTCGATTTAGCAACCGGTTTTCATCAGCTAAGGGTGGCTGAAGATAGCATCGATAAAACGGCGTTCAGAACCCCAGACGGCTTCTTTGAATGGCTTGTCATGCCTTTCGGCTTGGCAAATGCACCTGCTTACTTCGTGGACTTGATGAGTAGGGTATTTAGAGATTTCCTCAACAAATTCGTAGTGGTCTTCGTAGATGATATCCTTATCTTCTCAAAGAGTGAAGAGGAACATGCTCAACACTTAAGGGCAATCATGGAAACTTTGCGAGTCCATCAACTAAAAGCCAAGTTCTCCAAATGCCACTTTTGGAGGGAAGAGGTGAGGTTCCTTGGGCACATAGTATCCAAACAAGGGTTAGCGGTGGACCCTGCTAAGGTAGTGGCGGTACAGGATTGGAAGACACCAAGGAATGCAACTGAGGTCCGAAGCTTTCTAGGACTAGCAGGTTTCTATCGAAAATTCATAAGGGATTTTGCGAAAATCTCAGCTCCGCTCACGAAGTTGACATTTGTTTATTTTCAAGAGATAATTCATCTATGTGGGATACCTTCTAGTAAGTGAACAAGATCCAAGATTCACTAGTGAATTTTGGAGAGCTTGCATGGAACCATGAGTACGCAGTTAGGCTTGAGCCAAGTATACTAGAAGGAGAATAAGTGAAAGAGGAACGAGAGGCAAGGGTTCCAACTCATATTTTGGAAACAAGGATTAAGAAACTACGAAATTGTGAAGTTAAAGACGGACAAAGCATAATGGAGTTAAGCTCAAGAAATGCGACTTAGAAGATTGAAGACTAGATTCGTGCATAATATCTCTTCTTAAGAGTATATCCTCTCGGTCCCATTCTCAATCCAATTTCTGTTGCAAACCACATAGGGAGTATGACTCATCTGTTAGTAACACATGTTGGGGCTCGAGGGTGTTCATTGGTTTGACTAAAGTTTTTGGGTTTTATAGGATACAGATTGGTCTTAGGAAGGGACTCCCTTGTGACCTAAAAGGAGTCCATCATGCTTAGTTTCCTAGAATCATATATGGTGGTTGGGTTGAGTAATTCTTTGGGTGTCAGTCTGATGTTGATTTCGGTCTTCGGGGCTGATGCTTAGAGAGTTCTTCTCCTAATCAATATATATGTGGCATAGGTTTTCAGTTTTGACATTGCCTAATGGGCACAAAGTTTTTACTTGCTTCTATCATTCGACTATACCTTTAGGTAGGACCATTCCCTATCATTAAGAAAATTGGGAAAATGGCCTATAGATTAGAGCTACCCGAGAAGTTGGCTGGAGTCCACAACGTCTTTCACGTTTCACATCTCCGAAAATGTCTACACGAGTCTGCTGAAGTGGTAGAGCCAAATATCCTTGAAGAGGCCGAAGTGGAGCGCAAAGCAACCATAAGGAGAGTTCCAACCCGCATCTTAGGAACGGAAGTGAAGAGGCTACGCAACCGCGAAGTCAAGCTCGTCAAAGTCCAGTGGAGCAACGCCGAGGGAGACGCGACTTGGGAAACTGAAGCTAGAATCCGTACAGCCTACCCTTTTCTGTTCGAGGGTACATCCTTGATCTTTCCTTTTCCTTAAGTTGCGCTTTTATCTATCTTCTTAGGTATATTTCCTCGACCTTATCTTTTAGATAGAATCTTTTTGGATGGAAACATGTAATTGAAACATGTTATGGATGATGGTTGCAAGTGGTTGCAAGTGATTGCTAGTGGTTGCTCGTGGTTGCATATACACACACAATCTAGGTTTTAGATCGGCTCAGTCACTTCATATTGCATATGCATATATGTTTTCTTTCGTATGTGGTTGAACTTTAATGTGTTGTCATATGGATGCTGCATTTGTATTGAATGGTTGTGCACTCATGTAGAATCAAGAATAGGAAAATTTGCATACATAATGGATTCATGGCACTTACATAATTCGCATTAAGGAGGTCAACTGAATCAGTAGACCGCCTGATTTTGCATTAGATAAGTACATGTACACACACACTTCGCATATGATCATGAAGCATTAGAAGTCTTTTAAGGACAATGGATGCTCGTGTTTGATGGATGAGTAGATGGATGATTGGATGTTAGGATATACATTCCTCCTAGCTTGAAGATTTCGGGGACGAAATCCTTTTAAGTGGGGGAGAATGTAACACCCCGTGAATTCTATAACTGTGAAACTCACAAATTAAGGTATAATTAATTTCAAATCAAAGAACTAAGGGAAACGGGATACTCCATTGCGTTCATCTCGGAAAAATACGCGAAATAGAGTCCGAGTTTTCGAAAAACGGATATCGTATGAAGAAGTTATGGACGAACGAAGTTGGGCGAAAAACCGGAAAACGGGTCAGAATGCACTGGCGCACTTGGGAAGTGCGCCAGAACAAAAATGCACTGGCGCACCTGTGAAGTGCGCCAGTACATTTTTGACCTGGCGCACCTGCCAAGTGCGCCCAGGTCAAAAATGACCTGCTGGCCAGGTCTGGTCTAGCCCTGGCTGGCCAGGTCTGTGTTTGGCCGATTTTCAGAAGCTTGCTTTGTCATTAGGGCTAGGTGGCGAGTTTTTATTGGTCTCTCTTCCTAATGAATGGCTACGATCTAACCTAGCAACATCAATGGTCCTAATCAATTCCTAACCTCTATATAAACAACCCTAGACTAAACCCTAATCTATTCATTCAAAATAAGATTATAGCCGCCATGTTGCTGAGGAACGACAAAGAGTAGCCGCCGACTAGAGAGAGAATTAGGAAGAAAGTTCTAAAGCCTAAAGCAATTCAAGCAACCTAAAGCTAATCAATTCAACAAAGGAATCGTGTCTCTTAATTCGCCGCAACCATTGTAAGTAGAGTATTACTTTGGTATAATAAACAACTGTGTTGATGTGTATGCTTGAATTGTGGCAATGGAAGTAATTCATATTTATGCGTTCTTGTCAATTTATATACGTTTGGATATTTATGGATTATGTTATAAAGAACTACATGCGGTAGTTCTATACAAGTTTACGTTTGGAATATTGCGTAAATTATGTTATCTATGTTGAAGCTACATGTATGTAGTTGATTGAAATTTATGCGAGTTTGGGCTTTGTTATTATGCCATCATAATGTATATTTTGTGCATAAATCATTTTGCAAGTAATTGAAACAAGTTTGGTTGTTATAGTTCATATGAAACTATGTTGGAATTTTGACACCATAATCCATGTATTTGCAAAACTTATGAATATGGCTAGGCTATGAATGATATTTGGCATAATTGAAACTTATGATTAAGTCTATCTTGTTTAAAAGAATTATATGATGACATATGTGAGACATGGCTAGGTTAGACTCAAAAATCCCTTTTTGCAAGTTTTAAAGCAAACACCATGTTTAGGAATATTTATGCATAAGTATGTTCATACCATCGTTATGTGATTAGACTTAAATCATGATTAAGTTGAATTATGCTATGTTCATGCTAGAAGTATTTATGCCATACTTATGTTTGACCATATGTCATGCCTATGCTAGGAGTATTTTATGCCATGCTCATGTTTGACAATATGCCATGCCTATGCAAGAAGTATTTTATGCCATGCTTATGTTTGACATTATGCTATGCTTATGCTAGAAATATTTATGACATACTTATGTTTGACATTATGCCTAAATAAGAATATAGGTTCATGTTGTAGTTAAACCTATGCAAGTTCACATGCTTGATTCATGTCACCTATGTTACCACTATGCAAGTACACCAATTTCTATTTTGTATTTCCAACGTCGTATTGCAAGTTCATGCGCTCACCTTCCCCTTTTTGTGTATACGCCATAAGCCTCCCCTTTCGCATGGCTAAATTGGGCTTTAAAAGGCTAAGCCCAATATATATGAACGGACGTGTAAAACGGGGAAAAATAACGTTGGGTTAAAATGAATTAATGAATGAAAATATAAAATAGAAGGGCCCAAATTCAAGTATGGGTTGGGCCCGTGATTGGTGTAACCTTTACACCATTAACTTAATAATGGGCCGCAAATATTTACATACAAATAAAGAAGAATGACAAGATATGTAAATGTAGAACATACGATGTGTTTAACCCGAGGTTGGATTGAGTTGTGATGTAAACCTGCCCGGAACCGCCCGGCTGTCCAGTAGTCACAACAATACCTATCCAATGTGGGAGGTTAAACATGGAGCCCAGCAAGGACCCGAGGTTAGACTGAGTTGTGGCGTAAGACTGCCCGGAACCAACCGGCAACAGGCAGCCACAACAATACCTGTCTAATGTGAGAGGTCAGGGCCTTAATAAGACAATTAAGGCTGAGTCAGGATTGTTAGGATTAAGTGGACTAAAGACTTAATCAAAATGGAACATGCTAAACTAAACGGACTGGTGGGGGTTAGGTTAGAAACACTTAACCAACTTAGCATGTTGGCTAGAGATAGAAAACCTAGTAACGGGGGACCCTTTTCAGCAGTAACCCTAAAAGGTGTATCAGGATACCCTGAAACTAGGCAGGGTGGGGCACGATTACTGGGCTGATTGTAAGAGGTCAAAGCGACGGCGGTGGTGTAGCAGTGTAGGTTCTAACGGAGTGCGGGCGTGCACACACTCCGGAGCAGAAAAATAAGGCACTGGACACCAGTAGCATACCTGTGCACTCTAAGGTTGTGTCGGGTTGCCACTATGGGACTTGATACACCCCATGGTGGGACCAGCATAGGTAACTACAGACATCGGGGGCCGTAAGACACATGTAACTATGCGAGTAGGAGCCGATCATCATTGAATGGATCACATCACCCTGATTATGGGTGCCAGTTGGAAACTAGTTTATATGGGTTCAGAGATTAACATGGGGTACGATAGTGTATTCGACCCTAGACAACTTAACCAGGTTTATAGTGTTTGCCCACTTCTTGTTATTACTTATCATACCCAGTTCTTTATTCATAGACAAAGTAGTACTAGACTTACTCAGGCTTTATGTCTGACTCTATTTTCCTTTCGTCTTCTTTCTTCCGTTTCCCCCCCCCCCCCCCCAGGTCCTCAGGGAGGGAACACAGCAGCTTGATCAGCCTCAACATCCAGCTTGAAGAAGAGAAATGTATTGCTTGGACTTTCCTGTTTTGAACTATGGCTTTGGACAATCCGCTAAGGGGCTTTTGCAGTTTATCTATGTTTTATTTATGCTTCTTTAAATAATGTACTCAAGACAGATTATGAAAGTGTTATGTTATGTTTTTGGAAAGGATGTTGTTGTAACACGTATTTGACTTAACGAAATAAAGTTTGTTGTTCTTCCGCTGTTTTACAAATATGTGTTCTTATATCTGTCTTGTATATCTGTGACTTGTACTTATAAACCTCCACCAAAATTAGGGCATTCCCTTTGAGAGTGACCCTAACGGAGGTGGGGTGTTTCACACGTTTTCAGTCTTTATATGTTCCATAAACAAAGACACATGTCATTTGAATATAACGAAAATTGGCGAGAATATTGCTAATAGAATCACTAACTTATGGTTTATTATTGTAGGTAGCTAAAGACCATTGGTGCAAAAAAGAAGACATGTGCTTCATCCATGGTAAGCATATGAAACTTTGTGGAAGTCAATTTTGTTATAATATTTGATGCAAACTTATTTTATGTGTATTTTGTTTTTTTTCTACATGTGTCTTTGTTTAAAGAATATTATATGAACTTAGTTTACGGGTTATTTTTGTTTATGGAAACTATGTAAACTTGACTTATAGATGTTTTTATTTATGAATACTCTGTTATGAATATTCTGTTATGTAATTTATGTAAATGATTAATAGTTGTGTGTTTTTATGGTAGTTTTTATGTTTGATTCAACCATATTATGGATAGTAGTTGCTTAAAACATATTCAAATGCTGATGATATGCATGTACATAAATACTTTGATTGTACAGCAAAATGTAAATGCTATAAAAGTCAAATCAATAAAAACACAGCGTTTACTTGGTGTTGTCGTTACTTTGGAAACATAATAGTTGAACATTTAGTCACAGCGTTTATGCAATGCTGAGGAGAATGTGGAAAAACAACTATGTTAGCAAAAATGAAACGCCGTAGAAGTTAATAACAACGTTTATAGACTGTTGTTGAAAACATAAAACACAAATGCATCTGCTTTTGACAGCATTCTGCAAAGGCTGTAAGAAACTATTAATAGCTCATTATGGCCACTGTCAAATGTAGTTTTCTACAGCGTTTCACAAAGTGCTATTAAAAATTCTGCAGCTATGACCACATGTCGTTATACAGCGTTTATCAATACGCTGTCGTGTCTTACTACAACGATTTTTAAACGCTGTGAAAAGCTGTTTTTGTTGTAGTGATTAAGGACGAAGTCCTTAATGTGACAAGATATGTAATGAACGTTGATAAAGATCCCAAAACTTATTCTGAGGCTATGAGTTCTAGAGATTCTAATTTCTGGGAAGAAGCTATCAATGATGAAATGAATTCCATAATGTTAAACTAGACTTGGTTTTTATCTGATTTACCTCTGGTGCTAAACGTATAGGATGTAAATGGATATTCAAGAAAAAGTTGAACGCAAATGGATCCATTGATAAGTTTAAATCCAGATTAGTTGCTAAGGGATATAAGCAAAGACAAGGAGTAGATTATTTTGATACATATGCACCAGTTGCTCGCATATCTTCCATACGTTGTTTAATAGCACTTGCATCAATTCATAATTTGGTCATACATCAAATGGATGTAAAGACAGATTTTCTAAATAGAGATTTAGAAGAAGAGATATATATGGAACAACCTGAAGGTTTCATAACCCCAGGCCAAGAAAAGAAAGTTTGTAAATTATTCAAATATCTTTATGGCTTGAAGCAAGCTCCCATTCAATGGCATGAGAAGTTCGACAAAGTTGCACTATCATCTGGGTTCATTGTAAATGATGTAGATAAATGTATTATAGAAAATCGGATAACAATGGTTATGTTATAATATGTTTATAAGTTGATGACATGCAAATATTTGGTTCTAATGTATCGTGTGTGAATGAAACTAAGAATTTTCTACCTTCTAAATTTGATATTAAAGATCTAGGAAAGACTGATGTAATTTTAGGAATTAAAATCATTAGGAAAGCGGGGGAGTTTTTACTAACTCAATCTCATTACATTGAGAAGTTCCTAAAGAAGTATGGTCATTATGATGACAAACCAACACCAACTCCTTCAGATCCAAGTATCAAATTAGAAAAGAACACTGGACGACTTGAGCATTCTAGTGTTATTGGGAGTCTTATGTATGTTATGCATTGCACTAGACTCGACATCGCACATGCTATAAGTGTTTTGTGTCGATTTACGAGTAACCCAAGTTTTGAACACTGAAATGCGATTTCTAGAGTTTTAGCTTATTTGAAAGGAACCATTAACTATGGTTTACTTTATAAAGGATATTCTACTGTAATAGAAGGATATAGTGATGTAACCTGGAACAATGTAGAATCCAAGTCTACGACTGGATGGATATTTATATTAGGAGGCGCTGCTGTGTCTTGGGCTTCCAAGAAGCAGACCTGTATATATGATTCAACTATGTTGTCAAAATTGATTGCATTAGCAGATGCATGTAAGGAAGTGGAATGGCTTAGGAATTTGTTAATGGAAATCCCATTGTGGAAGATGCTATCTCCAGTAGTCTTGATTAACTGTGATAATCAAGCAACGATATACAATGTCCCAAATAAGACATATAATGGAAAGTCTAGACATGTGAGTCCAAGACATCATATGGTAAGATAGTTACTCAAAAATGGAGTTATAACTGTTGACTACATAGAAATGAAGAAAAACTTAGCTGACTCACTTACTAAAGGTCTTCTAAAGTAAGAGTGTTCTTAATAAGATTAAAGCTGTACAAACTTTAAATCCGACTTCGCAGTTCCAAGGCTTTAATGAATCCTGAAAGTCAATAGTTCAATAATCCGTTTATACCTGGTGGATTGAACTATTGTCTAAAAGAATTTTCTCCGCAAATCCTTAAAGTCTGAAGTACGGCAAGCATACGACGATCATCATCATCCAATAGCCTCAAACCACAAAATCCCCAACATGGTCATTATCATTTTCTATAATTAGGTTAAATTTCATTTGTGGAAAATTCTTTTCTTTTATGAATTAGTTTTGTTTTTGTTTTTATGCAAACGTATAAAATAAGAATTAACTATTATTTATGGCTTCAGGTCATGACTAGCAAATGCGGTTATGTTTTTTTCCTATTGTTTTGATTACTTTTCATCACTTTGTTTAATTTATCACCAAAATAGTTGATATATTTTAAAAGCTAATGTATGATCTACTCATTTTGATAATTATACACAAGGTTGACATTAATTGTACCTACCTCTTATGTTAGTATTGGTTATTGTAATCCAAAGTGCATCATTATGAACGACCATGGTTTCAAAATTTTAATTATCATTACTTACGACCTTAAATATGGAAATAATTATTGTTTTTATAACTTATTTCTATTTAATTTTCCATTTGTCATTAAACTTTTCTACTGCAAAAAACGGGTTGTAACATTAGCCAGAGACAAACAAAAATTGTACTTATAACCTTACTTAGGGTCAATTTATTTGAAATACTAACCAGCATATTGTTTTCTCTTCTGTAGTTTACGTAACAAAATGACACCGTATAATGGATAAAGCCTTCAACATTTCCAGGCAGTGTAAGCACAAATTGTACCATATAATAGATAAAACATTCAACATTCTTCGGCAGTGTAAGCTATCTAAGGCATTGTGTAGTAGCATCTTCATTGCACATAATGATAGCTTGCCTCGTAAACCCTTAATTTATTTGGCAATACAATTAATGGACTAAACATTTTGTGTATGGTATCATTTAAGGATATGTTATGCTTGATGAGTTAGCACCTAGCTTATAAATCATTTCAAATTTAAAAGGAGCACTCAAATTATGGACATATTCGCCATTTTATTGTGTCCACTTTCAACATTCAAACCCATGTCGACTACAACTACTTCACTTTCGTTATTTGTTGTTTTCCCCTTATTATTAAGATCACAAATCTAAACAAACCTTTATTTAGAAAAGAAAAGGATGTGAAATATATTGAAAAAAACAGAAAAGTACCTCTGCGAAGGCATAAAAGTTTGAACCTCAGTCTCAGTATTCTCAAAAAAATGCAAAAAAGATCTCAAACTTGGTCTTTTGGTAAACTAGTTCCAATATTATTTACTAGCTTACTCTTTTCTGAGTTTGATTTTGAATATATACATTTTTTTGTAGTTAATACGTTTAACCGATTGCAAAAGATTTGATGACCTTCAACCTTGAACTTTTCATTTTGAACTGTGAAAGAAATGGGTATATATGTATTTATATGGTGGCTATGATTCATATATTATCGAACATAATTTTGTTGAATTTTAGCAAAAAAAGACTTGATTTTTCTTTGTGACCATTTTAGATTACAATACCAGTTTAAGTATTAAGCATAATTAGGTGTGTAGTTTATTGCATTCCCTATTGAAAGCAAAAGTTGAAGGAACTATTACCTTTGTTTCCTTTACAAGATACATTATTTCTAGACGTTGAATGCAAAAAAATATTGTTATTGAATTTCCCTCCTCTATTGGCATTAAATACTTTGTTAAGCTATATTTTTTTAAACAGTTTTCTCTTTACGTTGCATTGTATGTATAATTGATGTTATTTGACATAAAACTAAGACTAAGCCATATTTCATTTTATTTTTTTGTCACACGTTCCAACCTATTATTACAACATTCCTTGCAGTCCCTTTCATAGTCACGTATTAAATTATGACAACTGAAAAACATCCTAATTAACAAGGAAAAGGTGGAGCTCTAATCGATGAATGTTTTCAAATTGCACAAAGGCGAGTAATTAAAAATTAATTTTAAGATAATCTAGAAAATTCCTAGTCAAATTATTCTTCATGCTCTTGGTAATGTATACCATTTACATTTTTAGTTCGGTCTACCTATACAACATGTATATATTTTCCATGTCAAGTCCTTTTTCAGATTTCCACCAAATTGGGAGGAGTCAACCAAAAGCCATTTGAGCTGAAGGGAATATGATACGTGCTGAGAATGTATCGAAATACAAACAAATTTGTGTTAGGCATGTCCAAATTTGCCTTTTCATTTTTGTAGCCTTGAAGTCATGGTCAATACTTCATCCTTTAGGGCGTCCTAAAAGAAGCACAACATTTATTTTTATTCTTTAAAAGTATATGGTCCATTGTTCCAAAATGGTCAAAATTGGACTGGACAGTGGGATAGTATTTGTGGAATGTGAATGCATGTTGGCGGAATGTGAACGCGTGTTCAAAGACCGAATCGGAAGACTATTTTATGAATGTGAACGCCCATCGGACATGCCTTATTACTCGGGTGTGTAGCTTTGCTTCCCTTAACCACTTTCTACAAATTTGAGGCTTGTTGGTGTTGACATGGCTTGTATTTCAGATGCACTTCTTTGTGTTTTATAGATTGGCACTCTTGCCATATTTAATGAAACTTAATCTTTACAGTGTACGCTCTATATGTGAAACGACCCGAAAATTGCCCTTGCGGGAGATCGCCGGATACACTTACTTTGGGCTACAGCACATCAGAACAACAACAACAGACTTTTATAAATATCATATTAATGTTACATCAGAGTACATTGAATAAAATTACAGCGGAAGATAAATTACAATATTTTAATACATTAAACAGCGGAAGACTTCTATGCTCTGGACACAACTTTAGGCTTCGATCCAGAATCCTGCTCAAGAGATAAATATCTGCAAAAAGCTACTCGACTGCCGGTGTGGAAAAGAGGGCACCCGAGTTTGCAAAGGTGGAAACATACAACGGGTCAGTCATGGGACTGGTGTGAGAATTCTTAACTAATTTCACTAATAACAATAAGACAAATCCAAGGACCACGCCGCTAACGCGGAACGGGTTTACTCCAATGGATTGTCGTGCATAAATTAAAGTAAATCGTTAAACAACGCAATGCTTTTTGGAAATATGAAACCATCATAAGACTCAAGTCCCATCACACAATGCAACGCAAACCGGAGGATAGAGTTTTACCTTATAATGGTCAAAAATGCTTGATATGTTAAAAACGAATTTGATATTATTATTAGTGTATATACGTTTCAAAACCATTTCAAAGTAAATGTATCAATCCTAGGAAGCATAGCTACCATATATTATGCCTCCATACTAGTAATACAATCAAAACCACATGAGGTCATATTGGAAATTGGGTTTCCATCATGAGTCAAGGCTAGGGAGGAGCTCCTTACCGATTTGAGACACTCTAGCTAATGTCTCAGGATCCCCCGCAGTGAACCCTTGGAAAGCTGCAGGGCCGGTCCACACATACAGCTTGGTGGATTGGCAATTCCTGAACACACGTTTCCCGGTCCTATAGGACCTATCATCCGAGGCGCCTCATTCCATCATCCACATAAGTAAAATATCAGCCAGTTTAAGCACTAACACTACTTCTAGCTAGAAAGAAACGTGTTGCTCTCCCTGCGTTCCCTTCTCCCGTTTTAGACTCAACCGGGTTGTGAGGCTCGCGAAGTAACGTTATAACCACAAGGCCTGCTTTTCAACAAAAGCCTTGATCACTGCATCTTGGTATGCCACACTATCAATCCATATCATACTATTAATCTTTGCCAAAATATACAAAAGGGTGTTAAGCAAGAGAATAAATTTTCCGCCACCAAGCATTCATACATTCAGCAGAAAATCAATAAGTACAATATATAAAGGAGTACAATGTCAGACAGACATTCCATTTATAAGCTTATGCTCTGGGTCTGAGCGAAAGCCAAATCCGTACAAATCAACACTACGTCCGGACGGCCACCATTTTAGCCCTTTCAAGGTAGCTACTCCAATCATGGGCGTCAATGGTAACTCATCCATTCGACGTGAAGATCGTCGGTCTTGTACCGTCTTCAACTCTTCGACTGTTAGTCGCCGTATTCATTATTCAGATTGGGTTAAACCCGGTCTTTCCGAATAACTCGCGTGATTTAAATTAGGTGCTATATATAAACCACATCAACGCCTCATTCCAATTCAGAATATCCTTTTAATAAAGTATTCACATTATTAGGGAAAGGTTCCCATAAATTTTATCAAAGATAAATCTTTCAACGTATTCTTTAATCTTCCTTTATTCACCTTCAATCTAATTAAAGATTTATTTAGAACTTTATTAAGTTTTAGTCTTCTAAAATCATTGTTAAATGACTAATCACTTTTCTGGAATTAATCTTATCTTTAATCCGGGTTTAAGAACTGATGTTATTTAAAACATAGTTCACGAGAGACCCCATTTCATGCTTCATTAATTCCCAATTTAATATATAATATTAGGCATCTCTTCTTTTAGAAAATTTCATTTAATCTTAATTAAAAGATTAATTAAAAACAAATCCAAATTTAACTATTGATTTGAGTTTCAAGAACTAATGCCCTTCAAAACATTGTTCACAACCAACCCATAATCAATTTCCTTTTTATTTCAATTATATTTAATAATTGGAAATTTCATTTAAATCTTAATAAAAAGATTTTCCTTGAATTCTAACTATAATGCCAAAAATGTCATTATGTTCTCATTTCAACTTAGATACTAAAAACATAATTATCATCACGTCTTTTCATAAGCATTAAAATTATGCCTATTTACATATTCATATAAACATTAATATTATGTTCATTTTTCTCCGTTTCATCTTGACAACAAAAATACATTTATTTTTGTCGCTTCATTTTGTCAACAAAAATATGTTCAAAATCACATCTCTGTTTCTTAAACAATATTAAAAATCTAATCTTTAAGTTAGGAAAAATGTTAAAGTCCAATCTTTTATTTATTAACAAAATAAAAATCTAATCTTTATAAACCAAATAAAATCTCATCATTATTTCATAAAGGAAATAAAAATCCAATCTTTTAAGTAAATAAACGAAGATAAAAATCAAATCTTTAATTCATAAATAAAAAAATAAAAATCAACTTTTCACTTCATGAATAAAAATCAAATCTTGTCTCATCCCATTCGGTATTTCCTGATCTATACAAAGGCGGCTAAATTAAACCACATAAATCCAACCATCGCATATAATCCATGACATCACAATTCGTAAAAACAATCAACAAACAAGAACTATGCATCTCAGATCTATCATGATTACAAATAATTAATTCCAAACGACTCATAAATAATTTAATATTTAATTAAATTTCAGATCAGAAAATCTCACCTTGATCGGTTTCAGAAATCGTTTGAATAACGATTGTTTTTGGAAAAATTAAACAAAAGTTTAAATTTATCAAAAATTCCAGCAGCTCCAAAAAGCTTTCAAATCTTTTTCATAGCGTAGTACTCGACACCACGATTCTAGTGCACCTGAGTTTGCTCAATTCTGAGCTCGTATGTCAAAGTTATGGTCAAAACAAGCTTTTAAACACTAATATTACAATAATGTGGAAAGTTGACAATCCAGGCTTTCCTTTACGGGGAAGTTTGGGTCGTTACAATATGTTCCATTAGTTTGGGTATGTGGCTTTTGCGTTAGCAATAAGATATTAAACATTTCTCTTATATATGTTTTATTACATAAATGTCCAGTAAAATGAGTCAACGTTTTGTTATCATTCTCTGTGTTTGCTTGGTTGTCAAGCCACTTTGTTGTTTACATTGTTTACTACCTTGTGACTTGCAATATTATCTAGATTGTGATTATGTTGTGTATCGCAGAATGGAGTCAAAAGCTTTCAAATATGGATGGGCCCTTATACAATAACAATTTTTCATTTTTTTTCCTCTGTCATCTTGCCTTATCTCATTTAGTTCAAAACTATGAGCCAGGTGTAGCATTTAGCTTAGCTAAGTACGGAGAAACACGCTTTACAGTACATTGCGTTAGTTCATAGTTATTAATAATAGAAATTGTATCATTTCATGAAAAATATCATTGAAATAATGAAAACACCAACGTCTTTATTTTGAAATTACACAAACAAACAATCCACTTTTCTGTTGTTGTGCGATTATACTAGAAATTATACAGTATCCATCGTTAAAGATGTCTGCTTACTATCAATGTCCAAAATCAATTTATCTGAAGTTCGAATAATGCTTCAATTTTTTTGAATTGTTTTCTTCAATGTTTTCAACTGCTTAAATTTTAACGTTTAAATTTCCTTGAAAATAATCCATTTCATTTTAAATCTATTATAGCTCTACGGTAAATACTATATTTTTATTGCAATATCGTTTGATGAATTTAAAAAATTAATTATAAAATGCATTAAAAATTTTAATCGATAATTTTTTTGTTGACTAATTAAAAAATATAACTAGTTTTTTTAAATTATATAATCAAACGGTAACCATTAAAGAGGAAAGTGAAACTTATTCTCTTAAATTACGAATAAAGCGATGGGGAAACTAAAATAATTTGTTAGAATTAAGGAGAGCCCATCACTTTAGTTAGGAATTAATAAGAGAAGAGGAAATGAAAAAGTAAACATTGAACTTTATAAACAATAGAATAGATATGGTAAAACGAAGAAAAAAAAAGTATTCCTCATACTTAACTGACATGGAGATCATGTCCTATTATTCTCACGTTATTTCGGGTGATGTATCATGAGATCAAAAAGAGAGAAAAACATGGCATTAAACCACGTAGGAGTTAATTGAACAGTGGGTTATATTGTGTTAAAAGTTTGGTTTTTGGGATGGTTCGGTGTATTCGTATTGGGCCGAGTAGCATTTCCTAGACTAGAATTAGCGAAAAAGAAACAAAGATAGAATTCACGGTTCATCTTTCAATCCCATCTGTTAAAATCTTCACTCTCCATATCCCGACCCTCAACGATTCTGTAGGTCCTTCTGTTTGCCTTATGAATCTTGCAAAACCCTAATTACGCAGTCAGCACTATAAGTCCATATCTCAGTTTGCAAATCCTAAGAGCGAACAATGGCGACAAACCTCAGAGTTTTCATTGACATGAAGATGGGCGGGGCTCCCCGCAGTCACATGGTCATGGAGCTGTTCCAAGATGTTCGCCCACATACTGCTAAATATATCTCTGGGCTTCGCAGAGGAGGGAACGACATGGTTCGATCGGGCAAGCCCCTTCGCTTCAAGAAATCCAGCTTTCATCTTGCGGTCCACGTGACATAGAGGTGACTCTTCGGCCAGAAACGGTACCGGAAGTAATTCAATTGACGGTGCTAAGTTCAAGGAGGATCTGGAACCAAAGTTTATCTATTTTTTTGTATCAAAAAATCGGCAAGCATGCCATTTTGAGATAGGTACTTCAATTATCTTTTATCGCATTTTTATAATTATGTTTCTTAAATTAATTGTGTTGCTTGTTGGATGTTCTGAGTGACAATGGGAAGGTTGGATTTCAGAGTGGGCAGAACAAGAAACCAAAGATTATCTATTGTTGCATGAATCTAAACAAAACTAGAGTCATACGTTATGAGTTGTATTACTTTGTTTACATGTTTTATAATATGACCCCGAGTTAAACTTATGAGGTTAAGTCTAATGAAAATTTATGTTTGAACGTTTTGCTGTTTACTTTACAATCTTCATAATATGTTTCTGAATATTTTCAACTTAGAAGAATGTCTTTGGCAGCAAAAACCACTCACAGTATCTATTCTAATATTTTCAAAAAGTACATGTATGTAATATCAGTTTATGATATAGTGTGTTTTTATATTGGTATTTCCAAAGGTATTTGCAAAATAGTACTTTGAAAATATAAATAATTGTGTATGGTATTGAAGTATTTTTTTATGGCTAAGTGTGTGTAATATGATTTGTTTTTTATTTTGTAACATAATATGTTTATTTGTTTAATTTTGAGGATTTTTCCATATTTTGCGCTTCAAACTGGGCAAGCCTTTTGGTGCCTCTTGGTCTTTGTTGTTATAAACAATTTGAAGAAATTGATGGTGGATTCACGATTATTAGATTACTAGGGCATGGCTGGTTTCACTAGGAATGAAATCGGTTCGGTACCGGAGCATTGTATTCAAAACCATTACTGTACCGACTTATATGCCAATAGAAAAATTATATCATTACCAACCAAAGAAATTTGTTACCAACAATTCGGTTTATCACTGGTAATGGTTAGTAGAAGTCGATAATAAGTTTTTACCGTTTACTATATAAGATATTTTTGTTTCCAACATTTCACGTTAAAATATTAAATATTAAAATTGATTTTTTGTTGTTGTTAAATTATTATTTATCTACCTTATTTTACGCAGCTAAACATGTAGGAAAACATCATGGATAAACTAAAATATCGTATAAATTATATTGTTTCTAAAATATTTGATAAAAATTGCGTTCAATCTTGTAACATAGTAGTATTTTCCTAGTTATTTTATTAAATCATTACATATTAATTAGAAGTTCAATGCTATGTAATAAGCATATACGATGGAATATTAAAATATACATATGTATTGTTTAATATATGTGGTAGGTATGCTACTTACCATTATTAGTGCTCAATTATAATTACTGTACCGTATATCTTTATGTGATTTGGCATGCCGTACCAATCAAATCGGTTGCCAAGTGTTCGGTACCGCTTCTGTCGGTAACGGTTGATAATTGTTGGTAAGTGGTAATATGGTAAAAATGTCCAGCCCTAGGTTTCATATTGACCTTTTGGAATGCACTTGGGTTGGGTGGGCCAGACTAGAAAATGATAAGTTTAGATGAATGTTTACATGTTTCATTGTGCCAGTGTATGCGAAATCCTAGAGAGAATTTGAAGATAACAATTGATACAGGCTTCATGTATGATAACATTATGTATATGTGTAACAACCCAAATTTCAACAGACACAATTTTTTTTCAAAATTATGTCTTTTTGGAATTCGGGTTGTTACATCTGGTATCAGAGCCTAAGTTTATGATTTCTGTATAGATAGTAAGTGAACGTATTTGTATTTTTTAAAATATATTATATGTATACCTAGATCCATAGAGGAACTCGCTATATAGAGAAAGCATAATATGGTAAAAATTGGGATTTCTGTTTTGCACACAAAAAGAACGAATATGGAAATCTGAGACCCTTAGGTAATTTGGGTGGGAAGTGTACAATATACTTTGTATGAAAGAAAAGTGAATCTCATGTGTTAGTATTTCAGGTTAAGTGAGTTTAGTAGTAAAACCTTATAAATGGGAAATGGTTAAAAAGAGAAGAATGGATTAGGAATATATATATATAGTTGAGAGAATTAACTTTGTGGGAGTGTCTAGGATAGCCTAGTTTAGATTGAAATCCCAATTTGAGTCTAATCCCATTGTTATCTTTTAGGAACTTGAAATTATAAAAGCTTTTGAAAGATGGTTTATGGTGTTTTCAAGTTTTAATCTTAAAGGTTGTAGTGTTAAATTATGAAAAGAACATATTATGAAAGTACATATTGAATTTTGATGTAAAATAGGGCATATTTTGGAAACATTGATTTCATGTGAAATTTTTATCTAAAATAAAATCCTCTTAGTAAAAGGTGCACATTATAGAGCATGTATAGCTCGCTAATTTTCTTGGTATATTGCATGAAAGGATTAAAAAACAAAACTTAAAAAATATTGCATTTTGTTGAAAGTTAGAATTTTTAGTAAAAAAAGCTTTGAAATATCTATTCTTTTGACATTCATTTTTTATAACTGTTTTAAAAGGGAAAAGTTTGTTGGGTGGACAAAATAAGTTGTAGAAACTAAGAATAGAGTAGATGTTTGCACCGTGTAGTAAGAAACTGAACCGACCTTATAGGCAAGAACAAGTCATAAACCTAAATGAGAAATAGTTGTCCTTATCTACTCCATTTTTTGTGATTTGAAAAAAAAATTACATTTTTTTTAAGATGACATGTTCTTATGGTTTGACAAAAGTAAGTTCTGATGAGGAAGATGTAGTTTTGATACTTTTAACTTTTGGGAGAAAAATGAAATGAAAAGGCCAAACCGTGTTTTGAAAAGTATATAGTAGGTAAGGATTAGTGCCTAGGAAAGACGGGAAAAGTTTTGAGGCTATGAAATAGATAACAAGAATTATCTTGGAATAGTGGTAAGTTCCCACAGAATGCGTAAGCATTTATAAGCCTAGGGTGTTGCTTAAAAATTTCTATTAGTATACAGTAAGGACTAGTGGAGACTACTAAATAGTGAAGGACAAATAAGTGTTTAGATCATATTGGGGTAAAACCCGTTATTACATTTCTGCTGGGAACGTTCTACTATTTTTATTCATGTTGGGTAGTTAGAGTAACACCTAAACTTGTCATTGATCTCGTGGTTTGAACTTTTCTGAGGGGGGCATAGTCCTGAGATTCTTGGCCCTTAATAGTAGCTGTGTAGAGTGACTGTTTTTCCTGTTTTAGTTAAAGGACTAGAAGACTTATCTGAAACAAAACATAGATAGGAGGATTAAGTTAAATAAGCTAAAAAGAGAGTAATGACATAACTAAAAAGAAAATAACAAATTCAGTAAAGCAACAAACATGACAGTTAAAGAAAAATGGAAAGTTCTAAGAAAAGATGTATAAGAATAATTTTTTCCAAGATAAGTTGAAAACAAAAATCTTAGTAAAGAAAGTTTTTTTTATGTAGGCTATGCTTGGATAAGAAAATAAGGAATCTTTATAAAATAGTTACATAAAATCCTAGTACGGACAAAAAAAAGTGACTAAAAGAAAAACGGAAGATGTGAAGCTTTTCGTTTTCTACTTTTTTGTAACATAAGAAATCAAATTTAGAAATTAGATTTTTCTGAAATTCGAGAAATAAAGTTGGTTGGAAAGATTTTGGATGCAACAATTCGATGGACTGCGCTCTTACTCTGCAAGAGTGTGGAAAAATTTGGGTGAGAGCGAATTTTGATTTTCAAAATGTTGCATTCATGTAGAATTGTCAGTAAATTTAGGATCTGCGCATCATGTTTTTAAATGGGTTTTGAAAAATTTGCATACATATAGGAGGTACCGCTAATGCGTACATGTATTATTATGTTGTATTATACTTTGCACAAGTGCACAATGTTTGCAAAAATTGGATGCACACATGATGGGTGGATATTATGGGAGGGGTTATTTGATTTTTACCCTTATCAAATTTCGAGGACGAAATTTCCTAAGGGTCAAAGAATGTAACACCTCGCATTTTATGACAATTAATTATTTAATAGCGCATATGTATATATATATGCATAGACATAAATATATAAAAGAAGTATAAAATAATGATTATATGATTGCATGTTATAAATACATGCATTGAAAAGAAAAAAGAAATTGGTTGCATGCAGTGTAATTATGTTGCATGCAATGACTTACAAATATTATGGAAAGAAAAATAAAAGAAAAAGATGCGTGAAAATTGATAATGTTACATGCAATGGTTTAAATAAAAGATTATAACACATGTTGGTTAGAGCATGTGGCTTTCATGAAAAAGGTACAGGGTTCAATCCCCTAGGTGCCATATTTTTATTTTAAAAGGAACGGCTAAAATAGCATATAATCTGTAACACCCCACCTCTATTAAGGTCGCTCTAAAAGGGAATGCCTTAACTTCGGTGGAGCGTTTTAAGGTACAAGATACTAATAAATTACAAGATAGAACATTTATGCAGCGGAAAAAGATCAATATTATTTTATAAATACTTGTTCAACACAACAATTCAACAATTGTTTCAACCTTCCAAATTATTACAACTTTTCATCTGTCTTGAAAACATAAGGAAGCAATACTGAAAATAAAATGACATAAATCCCCAGTAACTGCTTCACCATAGCCATAGCTCAAAAAGGAAAGTCCAAGCCTTACATCTACGGTCTTCAAGCTTTGGCTAACCTGGACTAAGCAGAAGTGCTTCCTCCCTGCGGACCGGGGGGAGGGGGGATGGAAGAAAAGAAGCGAAAGGAAAATGGGTCAGACCTAAGTCTGGTAAGCCCAGTTATTTAATAGCATGTAAACAAGTAAAAGACTATGACATGAATAAACTGAACTTAGAATGATACCACAAGGATAGGGTAGTCCTAAAACGAGGTAAAGTAACATTTAACTAGATTTGGCTATCACACCCACTTTTACTTCTCTTCACCCACCAAGAGCTGCTAGCAATGTATGTTCATGATAAAGTGATCCCATTCATGTATTGATCGGCTCCTACTTGCATTCATGTATTCCCAGTGTCATGCGGCCCACATGATTTTTAAGTACTTATGCTGGTTCGAGTATACGGTGTATCAAGTCATGGCGACCCTGACATGATTCAAAGATGCACAAGTGTACGCACGGTGCCCAGTGCCTGCTTTTTCCACTCGGAGCCCGTGCACGCCCGTACTCCGTCAGAACCTACACCGACGCACCTAACCGTCGCCCTTTTGACCGCTTATATTCAGCTCAGTAATCGTGCCCCACCCTGCCTAGTTCAGGGTATCTTGATACATCCATGTGGGTTACTGTTGAAACGGGTCCCCGTTACTAGGGTTTATCTAGTCAACATGCTAAACTGGTTAAGTATCCTTGGTTTGACTTAACCCCTATCAATCTTGTCTATTTAACATGTTAAGTTGGTTAAGTGTTTCCTCAATTAATTAACCCCACCAATCTTGCCTTGTTAACCTGTTAAGTTGGTTAAGTGTTCCCTTAATTACTTAACCTCACTATTTCTAGCTTGATTGTTCATGAGTTTTAATTAATTAATTAAAGCACCAAACACTCACATTAGACAGATATTGTTGTGGTTACTGGATGTGTCGGTCGGTTCCGGGCAGTTTTACACCACAATTCAGTCTAACCTCGGGTCTTTCTGGGTTTAATGCACTAACCTCTCACATTAGGCAGGTATTGTGGTTACTGGATGTGTCGGTCGATTCCGGGTAGGTTTACACAACTCAGTCTAACCTCGGGTTAGGCATATTCATCTTTTACATTTTATATATGTGAATTTTCTACTGGTGTTTCATGTCACATATTTTAATTATGTTCAAGAATAATGGTATAAATTATACCATTCATGGCCTTAACCATCTAAATGGTTTTGGGCCCACCTACATTATTAACATATTTTGGTTTAATAACTATCCCAACGTTACCCCCGTTTGTTCCACTACACCAGAAAAGCCATTTTGCAACGGCTTAAAGCCGTTGCAAATCGATTTTGCAATGGCTATAAGCCGTTGCAAAATCTGGAGTTGTTAAATTTTTGCAACTGCTCATAGCTGTTGCAAAATATGTATTTTGCAATGGCCTTTGACTGTTGCAATTCTTTACTTTGCAACGGCTTTAGTCCGTTGCTATTGTAAATTTAGCAACGGCTTTTGGCCGTTGTTAATTCATAATAATTCAGAAAAAATCTGCATTTTCTCTCATCTTCGGTACTTCCTATTTAATACAAACGTTTATAGATCTGACATAATACCGCAAAAGAAATATCAATAAATTGAATATTTTCAATATTCAACATAAAAGACCAAATTTAACAACAGACTTTTAAACTTCAACAATATATATTGCAAAATTAAAAGTTCTTACAACATTGAAAATATTTCAACTTCACCACAATAATACTACAACATTAATTGTTCATATACATATTATACTGTTGCATTACCGTTTCACCCTGAATAGAAAAATAGTACCGCACAATTAACTATTACGGATAACGTTTCCACAAGAACAAAAGCACACAGCAAGGCATAAGCTAGAGCAGCCACAAGCTTGGATGCATCTTCTGCTTAACATTGTGTAAACCTGCAGACATTTTTTTTGTATTAGATGGAGTTTATATATGCAATTGTTATATGAGTTAGAAGTGTCCACAAGTAACATGCACAAATGAGTTTGTAATATAATTCACAGGTCTCAATCATATGAAAAAATAATTCTCGGATCTGAGATTTTCTTCAATTTTAGTCTCCCATTTGTCTCCATTTTCCAAGAGTTTTTCCTTATCATATAACAACTAGATGGAGACTCATGCTTCACACACAGGCATGAGATGGTGCTAATAGACTGGGAATTATATTGTAGTTTTGAAAGGAAATGATGTACCATGTGCAACTGGACATATTTTGACTACATGTGATATAGTTTATCGGTCCTATCAGCTTTAATTTTGTAAAACAAAGAACTTTTTCTACATATTTTGACTACATGTAGTCAAAAATATGTTATGTGTTTTTCACATGTAGTCAAAAAGTGCTAAAATGGTATTTTAATGATTAACTTAGTCATGTTCCATAGTGCAGTTCACACGGTTAAGTGATAAAAGAAAATTGATGATCCTCTTCTGTGCTGTAACAGGAAACAAATGCTCCTAGTGGAACATCAAACAACTAAAAAACATAAGCATCAGTTACAGCTACTGTATTTTCTGCCAAATAATCGCCTCTTAAACTAGTATTACCGCATAATGGTGGAAAAACCGACCGTTAAGTTGTGAGATATCAAAATGAAATAAAATTATATTAACTATTTTTTCAAATAAGAAAAATTCATTGTGTTATTAAAAAAATAAAAATGAGTGCAAACAAATGTTGCACATCATTGAGTTTTTTGTACCTCTAAATCTCTAAGTCATTACTGAATTTATAAAATGAAATGATAAATCGAACAATAATAGCTTAAAACACATCATTATATTTGTGAATACTCAATTAAAGAAGATGAAAAATGCAAAATACGTATAATAAATAAATCACATATTAATGAACTACATTATTTAAATAAAATACCTAAAAATGCTATTGTTATTTTAAAAAACTTAAATTGCTAAGATGATTAAACCAACATTGCTGAAATAAATAAATAAAACTAAACTATTGTTGATATTTCTTCCAACAAATGTTGCACTTGAACAAAATTGAATCCGTTGAACTGCAAAACTGATTGGAAGGACCAAAATCCATAGTTGAGTTTGCTTGCAACGTATATTTGGTGATCCTAGTTATAGATGATCATCATTAAGCACATGTTTGTTTCACCCAAAGCATTCAAGTTCAAGATTTAAAATTAAACATTTATAAACTAATGATAATTTCTTTGCTAAAAATGTGATAGAGAATAAATATTACCCTTGCACAGATACTTTGTTGAAAAGCCTGGAGTCTTGAAATAAGGTACCTTTTTTGTTAAAAGAGAAACGCATGAATTGCAGTTTCAGGTGGTTGGTAAGTATAAAAGTGATGTCGTTATTTCACTTAACGAGAGAATGTCAAATTTTGAGATATCTTTCACATAAACCCTTTCAATAAAATTCTACAGACCTTCCAACATAAACAACCAAAATATATGATACAATTCAAGCAATAGGTCAATTTGGGGAACAGAATAAAAAAAACTACTATAAAGTGTATGCATGGGTATTGTGTAGAAAATAACAAAGTTACTCACCTTAACACACCAACCAGCCCACATATCATCGTAATGCCTAATTGGCTATCCATCGCCTATAGGACCAAAATACATTGCATGTCCAATAAGCTTACATTCAAATGCCAAGTTCATTCCACACATGGGAAACAATGTTCCTTTAGGAATAGTCAACACAGCCACATACCTGCACCCAACAGTGCAACAAAGAATGCAAAATCAGTTCATGTAACATCAAATATGCGATTCGAACTTATACCATTGGCGCATTATGTACAGTTGTACCTCTTGTTCTTTGCCAAAGGTTTGACAAGCTCAGTAGGAGCGTCATAGTCAGAAATGTTGAGTCAAAGACCATGAGATACAGCAGTTTTGGCACCTTATCTTAACCTAAAAGGATAACCACGAACGAAATCAGCACCCTCAGTATAGGGACCATACAATGTGTTGAAGTACGGAGTGGCTGGACGTAGAAGAATCTTTATGTGCTGCTCAAGAGAATTTATATCTCCCGATGGTTTTTTCGGCAACCTATTTGTGATATTTAAAAAAGTTAAAAA
This sequence comes from Allium sativum, assembly GCA_030737875.1. Taxonomy (NCBI): domain Eukaryota; kingdom Viridiplantae; phylum Streptophyta; class Magnoliopsida; order Asparagales; family Amaryllidaceae; genus Allium; species Allium sativum. Next base: position 846,391,685 of record CM060926.1, read on the forward strand.
ATATATATCCTAGCATAGTAGATTACCACCAAGTTTCAAGTATTTAAGCTGATAGACGAACAAAAGAAAAATATATTCAAACATAATATACATGAAGCAACGCTGGAATGCTTGGATATCCAATATTTCCAAATATAGAGATTAGCTATCGGATCAGTTTATTTCATACAGTTAAATCATACATCAAATTTTCATGGGAACTATATTCAATGATCAAAACTTTTGAAGCGTCAATTAATTTTGCAACATATAGTTTCTTTATCAAATGCAAAAGAGAACCTTGGTCATTGCAATAGCGATCATCCATACACATTTCTCTAAATATATAATTAGTATACAAGTTTATAATCGACTGTAGATATTTTTTTACCTAAAGTACACTTCTCAATGAATAATTAAGTCAACATAAAATCTATGAAGCAATAGTGGACTGATTGGCTCCCAAAGAAAAAACTATTCTTAATAAATAAAGATACTGGCCACTAGACCGACTGATTTACACAATTAAACCACATTTCACATTATAAGGTGGATCATATGCAGCAAATATAATGTTTGGAGTGCAAGTCTAATTTTCAAACATATAAATCCTTATCAAATGAAATGGAGAATCTTGGTCATTGCAGTAAAGATCATACAAATACATATTCAACACAAACAAAAAAATTGCGTGTCTATAAATGGCTACAGGTGCAATCCAATGATTTTTTTTTTCATAAACTATATTCAAATTTACAGAAGTTAACCGTTAACATTTTTTTATTAAAATTGCATACATTTTATCACATGTTGGAAGTTAATACTTATGTGTACCACACCTTGGTGCATTATTTCTTTATCACGTGTCGGTTTGATTAAATGTAAAAAAAATTAGAAATGGCTGCTCTAATTAAAGCATGGTGCATCAGTTAAGAATTAATGCTTTGTCCTTTCGCACATAAATAACATTCTTAATATGTTTCCCCTACGCCAAGTGATAACAATACCTTTTTCTCGTTTTTGAACATTTATTCGTTACCACGTAATTTTCTAGTCTAGCATTGAATGCCAAGCCTTAAATTCATTCAGTCGTTAAATAGGAACATAATCATCCAGTGCCTTGACATAAAATATTTCGAGCCTTAAATCAACCAAATATGAAATTAAAGAAAAATATTATTATGCGCCCTAAAAACACATATTTTGTGCAATTACACAAATCGACCCTCGGAATTGCACATATTTTTTTATCCTACATAAATACAATTCTAAATGTGTGCCCTTAGGGCATATATTATCAAAACCTAAAATTAAATCATGTCATTTAATGCCATAATGCATTCAAGCCTCATGTTTAAACGCAAATGTTTCAAGCCTTCATTCCATTCATGGCTCAAAATTTTCAAAGTTTGAAAGAATCTATTCAGATTTCATTTAAGGCTAACTAAATCTCGCAAACCATATTCATTTAAACATGATCGTTTCAAGGCATCATTTAAGCACTAATTTATTCCAGCAATGACTCCATATATCAAAGCACCAATCTATACAAGCATTTGACGGCAGCACTTCAAACATTATTTAATATCGTCACAAAACTCATAAAAGTATTCAACATAGATAGCAACACGACAAGCATTCCTTAACAACGACAGTTTACAAATGTAAATGGTGATTCGCTGTAGCTTTAAATAGCATTATACGGAAAATAGTGCTGGAACTGTGGTAGAACTTAGCTACATGTGAACTTTTCCTAATTGTGCAAGTGAACATATTTTGACAACATGTGAACTCTTTCTAATTTTGTAAAACAAAGAACTTTAAAAAACCCAATAGTTTCCAGAAAAAAGAAAAAGAAAATAACCATAAGAAATTATATAAAATTTGATAATGGTGAAAACTATACTAAAATCAATAATGCTGCAGCAACAGTTAAAATTTTTAACCACCCTGATTTTCTCTCCTTCATTTTCAGATTCGCGATATTTCATCATTTATTTTCGATCGTTTAAGCAAAGTCCAAATAGTAAATATCACTATTTAAAAGTACAGAAATTTGGGTTATTTTTGAACTGCATGCCACCTTGTACTTTCCTCAAGGAAATAGGAATTAAGTTTGCTTTTTTTAATTTAGAACATTTGAAATAAAATTTACATGTTTATTGCTAAATTAACTTATAAAGGCTATTCCTATCAGAAAAATGTAATTATAGAGATTTGTAACATAATACGGTAATTGATTCATACCTGACGTCAGGCTCAATTGCTTTGTTATCTAGACGTCAATTTTGCTCTTAATCTTATCAATCATTGTTGAATAATCTTTATTTCTTAGATTGTTATTAGACAACGGTGTTCAAAAATACTTGCTTATGCAAATGTCTATATTTAATGTTGAGAATATTAGTAATTTCCTCCAAACAATCGACACCGTTCTTGAAAAATAAAAATGATTTCTCGTTGTTGAGGTGAAGACCTTTATATAATGATAGAATGTGAAAAACGTTTCTAATAGTCGGAGTGCTTATCATTAAAGCTTTCATAAATACAAGAATGTTGTTAGCAAAAATTAGTTGTGATAGTCTGTTCATTTTAGTTTGCACTAGCCTGATCGAACACTCTTCCACTTTTTGTCCATAAGAACTGTAAAAAATGTCATTATGGTTGTAAATAGCAAAAAGGAAAATCGATCCCTTTTTAAGACCATTGGAACTTTTACTATACGTTGGTGAAATATCATTTAAACATAAAGGTTTTACTTGTTTTTCCCTCTGTTTTTCCAGTATTTTGAATTTTACCCACATGTATATATTTTACCAAACTTAAAAATTATGCAATTGCCGATTGACAAAAAGAAATGGAATTCAGTGATGTATAAACCTAACAAAAAAATGTAGACATATTTAAATATATTAAAGTCTACAGAAAGTTGCAACCAATCACTGCAAATAGACTAATATGAGGTCAATCAGTAACATATATTTCACCATAAAAAACAACTGGAAGTATAAACGACCAACAGAGCAATATAGTTTAAGTAGAAGATTGTGTGAATGAACTGTATATCGATAGCCCATGGGGGTTCCGTGCACAAGTGTAGCATAAACCTGTTAGCAAAAGTAGTGCATAAACCTTAGAAGTATGTTCTTATTTGTGGCAACTTATCAAATAGTTTGGGTGCATTCAAAGTTCACAATATTTATTCCCAAACTTTAATTAAAATTGAGTACATGTACTTAGTGGATTAACATGTAGTCGTCCGAAAAGTAATAAAGAGCATACCAAAAATATATCAGCTTAATTTCACAATGTCTTCAGTACCGTTTCACAACGTCTTCAGTACCTTTTCAAATCAAGGCCATACATTGCCATAAAAATTATATTTTTCAAGAAACCCAATAAAGTAGCTATTAGACCATGCATTCATAACACTACTTCTATTTATTTCCCACTTTTCACCATTTTAAACTCCTAAACAAATCCACCTCTATACCCAAATATACAAACTAGCTACCAAACAATTTTTTTTGATAAAATCCTACACAAATAAAATGGCAAAATAAAAGTATACATGCAGTAAGAAAATAGCAAAGGCAGATCATTAACAGCAAGTCAAACATAGGCATGTGAAGACTGAAGACAAAGGCAGATCATTATATTCATATGTTTGAAAACTGAACTAAAGAACTAAAACCTAACAGGTCTTGTTGAATTTCGAATTCTGTTTTGGAGGTTGCTTTGTTATCTTATATGACCAAGAGTCTTAACCAAAAGCAAGCATTGAATATGACAACCATGAACATGCTTTGAATTTGGTCTGAGACTATCAATCATAGAAATATGATAACATGCACACATCTATAAGATCAAGTTAACTTAAAATTTCCTAATCCAAATACTATAAGGTGAAGTTAACTTAAAACCGAATTCTTTATTGAAATTGTACCTTACTTTGAATGTCCAAATATGCTCAAATGCAAAAATCGAATTCTATATTGAAACTGTACCTTACTTTCTTTCACTTACTATCATAAAGCTATCCAAGTCTTTAACCTAACTAGACTACCACTTACCCTGATGTTTTAACAGTACTAATTTTACATGTTTTCCAAATCTACCACTCCTGACATATATGGTTTTGTGAGCTGAATGGTGTATATCAATGGTAGAAAATGTAGTTTATAAAATAGTTGACATATCATGTGTGTTACTGACATGTCCACTAGAAGACAGACCTTCTCTCAAACTGTCCTTTTGAAGTGGCAAAATGGTATTGTTTATAAATGCCTGAATGTTAGATTTGAATGTTTAGTACCATTGTGCCATGGTGCTTAGTCTATAAGGTTTTCAACATGATACTAACCCATTCTATAGAGATAATCAACTATCCAAAAGTATAAATAAGCCAATGAGCAATTATATAATGCAAAAATTCAAAGTAGAAAAAATAACTTTATAAGATGACCGGTAATTAGAGTTGTAAGTGCATATCCATAGATGAAATTTTACTTGGAACGGTATTGATTTAAAAAAAAAATAGAATCACTAACAAAAATGTATGTTAACGACAATTTGTTTTCTAGCAAAATGATTCTTAAACAAACTAAAACAATAATTAAAAATATACCGTCTATGTCTACTAAATTTTTGTCGACTCTTCATGTCGTATTTCTCTTTATTAAGTCTGCAAGCATTAAGCCCATTCAAAAGGCAATACAAAATATCCAAATGGTCCTTCATGGTAACTGGTTCTTAGGTATATGTAATTTTGTGCAAACAAGAAGCACCTTCTAGCCAAGTAAAATAACCAACAGGAAGGAATTTAGAAAAATAATTATTTCTGTCCCAATCAGTATTGTCACTTAGAAATAGCACTATCAATATCCACAGTTACAAACATTAAAGAATGAACAGTTGAAAACTAAACCTGATAACGAATTATCTTAGAGTATCTCTTTATCATTCTTAGCTGAAGATTGTTATCTGGATAATGATTAATTCTACCTGACCTTCGCATATCCCTTTTATTTAATTTTATGATTCTCTTTAACAAAGCAAGATAGTTTAAAAACAAAAAATGTAATGCTAGAAACATATCATCAGGACAACAATATGATCCCCTCTTTTGATAGCTTAAACATAAAAAACCACTAGCGCAATACACTGCCAATAGGGGAGCGTTAATACGTTCTCATAAAATAGAATCCTTAAACCTTTAAGGAAAAGGCAAAAGGTTGATAATAAGAAGAATGGAATAAAAGCAAACATCACATGTTGCATTTCAATTGTTTGGCATTTCAAAATGAATAACGTGCATTTATAAATGATTATTGTTGCATTTTCAGACAATCATCAAATTTGTTACACAACATCTTGCTTATAGCTTAATCTCACATATAATAATTTGCCATGTGTAGATGCATATAGCTTAATCTCACATATAATAATTTGTTACACAACAACTTGCTTTAGGCTTATAGCTTCGATGATGTGCAAATATTATCAGTTGTGACACTTCAAATTATTATTGGATAAGGGCAACTAGGTATTGAGTATGACATCATAGAATTATACTATATCTCAGGTAAATAATACACCTATGAACACAAAACACTTTACAATAATTATACACTCAAAATTATGGTTGATAAAAAGCTATTAAGATAGACTGAATTTTTCACTTTTGTAATGTAGTATGACAAGATATGCTTCAAGTTTTTACAAAAATTGAATTCTTACTGTTTTTTAAAATGCATGTGCACCTTTACATTGTGGGTTCATTAGTTTTAATTGGTAACTGTATTGAAGGTGGTCTCACCATTTACGAACTGTAGCTTTAGCTCCTACTTTAATAAACATGCATATGCAAATATGTGCCTCAAAAGAGAAATGGACATGGAAATACCAGTTGAGAATAGCAATTAAACTACTTGGAAGTCACAAAGCAAATTTGTTATTCAGAAGTTGCAAACAAAAGCTGCTCATAGAAGTCTCTCGGTCAATGTGATTGTTATTCTTAACATTTACATAACAATGATGAAATTGTACACAAAAGAAACCAAGAACCCATGTTTAGTTAATGGAAATTTTTGTATACCAAAGTTTGTGTGTTGGTAATTTTTGTATACTTGATGATTGAAATAGCATGTATATTTTATTTACAGATTTCTGCATTGTCGGTTTTGAACAAAGTTTGCTGTAAATTATATTTCTGCTTGTCATATTATTATTACACATTAATATGAATTTTTCATATTACATATGAATACATATAAAACTGATGTTATTAGATAATCATTTTTAAAACTGAATACATTAGATAATAGGATGTTTTCTCAACTCAGTTCACTGATTATAATTCTATATAGGTTACTTAAATCTAATAATTTTGAACATTCATATTAGATGCGTTGAAAATGCCAAATGGGAAATTTTCATATTTTACTGAGTAAAAATATTTATGAAATCAAATAAATCATAATGAAAGGGTTATTGCATTTATTCCCTTGCCAAACGTGATCTATAAAAATACCTAGAGGCCACTGGTACTACCGTACTAGTCATGTTACTAGGATCACAAACATGCATCCTTGTTCATTTTCATTAAAATTCTAGTACATATACTTGTTTCCCTTCTTATTTCAGGTTACATGGGTTGCGATCGATATATAAAACTCTAGCGCAATAGTGATAAGTTCAGATGTCAAACTCTCGGTTCTCATTTGCCTCACTCGAGCTACAAAACTCAACATGAGACTAATGAGGAAAGATAAAGAATAAAAGAGTGTGAAGCAAATGATGCCACAAGGCTGGTAGAGAAAGAGAGATAGAAAGTGAAAGTAAGGAGGGAGACAGAGACCGAAGAAGGACTGGCATGTAATCCAGCCAAATGACCAAAAGAACAATATGATAGCCTAATTTTATTTTTGTTTGTTATATCATTACTACACATTAATATGAATTTTTCACATTACATCTGAATACTAATAAAACTGATGCTATTAGATAATCATTTTTAAAACTGAATACATTAGATAATAGCATGTTTGCTCAACTCAGTTCACCATATAGCAATTACAACATTTCTATCCAAACTTCTACTGCTATCCAACGGTCATACTAGGCTACATGTAAGTATCAATATACATTGTCTAAGTATAATAAGTATCACGTATGTACAATAATCAAGTCAAGAGAAATTCATTCATACATCCAATAACCAAATCCAAAACATCGCAAGATTAACTAGAAAGGATGTTGTATATAAAAATTCATAACAATTATCCGCATATCCAAGTTACTTGCCAAACCCGACAACATACCTGATACCCAAAATTTATTTTGATAGGTAAAATAATATATTTTACAAAATCAAATTAGATTAGCAGCAATGTTAGGACTAGTCTGCAATCGCATTTATACTAGAAAAAGGATTGTTGCAAATCCATCGCAAACTACTGATCAAGCAACCGTTTATTACTTCGGTTTTTTTTAGTTTTTTTAACATAAAACTCAATAATCAATTCCAAACACCACACAAAAGCACATATATCAGAATCCTAGTAACATTTTTTATCGATTGATAACATCTTAATTCATAAGCATTATGGTATAGTATAATCAAGCGGTAAAAATCACAAACCCTAAAACGTAGCAAAAATTTGTAAAATTCATATAGCAGAAATCAAGCAAAATAATCCATAGATCTAGGGCAATTTGAACCGATTATGGCCTGAATAACAAAATTACACAAAACCTAAAGATCTCATAATGATTTAAATAGATTACCTGACGATGGTTGATAGTTGATCACGATCGAACACGAGAAGAACAGGAAAGGCATGCGTCTTCGATTTCCGATCAGGAGAGGCAAGCGTCTTCGATTTTGATGGCCAGATCTACGGCGCGCAAGCGTTTGTTCCTTTTGTTTTCTTTTTTTCGTGTGAGGAGAATGAAAGCGTATTGTGGGGTAAGGGGGTGTATTGGATTACGTACTATATTTTAGAACAGACTAGATCCGTTCTAAAATTTAGAACGGTCAAAAGCCGTACTGAACAACACTGCAACGGTCGAAACCCGTTACTATTTAGCAACGGCTCTAAGCCGTTGCAGAATTTCCGCATCAGGGAGTTGCTAAACTGCCTGTATGGTGTAGTGTTCGTTCGTATTAATCACATAAAATCATTGGGCACACATATTAGCTCAATTTATAAACAAGAGGTAATAAAGGGAACATGCATAATATAGATTCAACCAAACATGTAAATTTTGCATAAAACTTTGTTCATATAATTTAACATGTCACATGAACTTGCATATAATTTAGACTTAGATAATCATAAGCCTAAAACATGTTAATATGTAGATCTAGGCATGTGTGAACATAACCTTAATTATAAACTAGCATATGACATCATCATGACATGTCCAATTCCAAGCCATGTATAATTTTAACATTAACATACAGGTGTGAACTAGATCTAACAAGGTGAACTTGCGTAAGTCCACTTTACAAACATGCATATAAATATAGATCTAGTTTTGGATCTAACATGTAACTTGTATATGAACATATGTATAATTAGATCATGATTTGGATCTATCATAAAACATATAACTTGCATTAATCATATGAACCTAGATAGATCTTGACATGGATCAAACATAAAACTTGTAACTTGCATATGAACATATGAGCATATATATAGGCATATGGATCTAACATAAAGAATATGAATATATATATATATATATATATATATATATATGTAGATCTTGACTTGGATCTAACATAATATATACAACTTGCATTAATTATATAAACATATATATGTAGGTCTTAACATGAAACATATAACTACACTTACAAAAGACAATCTTGATTTCTGAAATCTGTATTCTGAAGTTGAAATGCTCGCCTTTGATGTAGACAATCGTTGTTTTAGTTTAATTTTGATTTGATTTGGTTTGTCTCTTTTAATTTGCTTCATGTTGAACGGCGGCTACTCGAGGTTGTCTAACGGCAGCATGACGGCTCTTAGTTTGATTTTTAATATGATTTAGGGTTGAGGTATCAGGTTGCTTATATAGAAGTTTGATTTAATAGGAACCGTCAGATTAACCTAGAGCAAATCAAAGCCATTCAGACAAGATAGAATAGCCACATCAGCCCTAATGATTCAGTAAGGAGTCCATCAGAACCAATCAGATGCCACATCTGCCTTAGAGTGAATCGGCCCACAGGTTGACAGCAAAACACCCTGAATCAACCCCTAGTCGACCCAGCAGGGCTCGGGTCGACCTCAAAAATGGGTCGGTTCGGTTATTCCCCTTCCCGATTCGCTGTTTTGAACTTTTTTGCATATTTATTTATTTAATTTTTATATGTATATATATATATATTTCTCATATGCATTCATCAAAGCTTAATAACTTCTTCATAAAGTATCCGTTTTATGCAAACCAAATGTCTATCTTGACCAAAATTTTGAGACGAACGTAATAGAACAACCCATTTCACTTGATTCTTCTTCTAAAAATTAAGTGTTCTTGAATTTGTTAATTTTAATATTCTCAGAAAATTCGGGGTGTTACATTCTCCCCTCCTTAAAGGATTTCGTCCCCGAAATCTTCAAGTTAGGAGGAATGCATCTTAACATTCAATCATCTATCTACTCATCCATCATCTACAAGAATTCATTGTCCTTAAATGACTTCTAATGCCATATGGACATATGCAGAGTGTGTGTATATGTCTCTTATCTAGTGCAAAATCAGGCGGTTTACTGATCCAGTTGACCTCCTTAATGCGAATCATGAGTGCCATGAGTCCATTATTTATGCAATTTTTCCTATTCATAATTCTACATGAGTGCACAATCATTCATACAAATGCAACGCCATATGATACACATCAAATTTCAATCCACATACAATTTCATGCGTTCATATGCAAATGCAATATGAAAGTGATTGGGCCGATCTAGAACCTAATGTGTATGTGCATATGCATCCACGAGCAATCACTAGAAACCACTTGCAACCACTTTGCAACCATCAACCATAACATGTTACAAATACATGTTTACATTCATTGATTTCTACTAAGGATCAAGAAATAGGATCGAGAAGATAACTAAGCATGAATAAACTTATGATAAAGAAGAGATCAAAGATGTACCCTTAAAAAGATAAGGGTAGGTTTCGCGTATCTTACTTTCAGTCTCTCAAGTCGCGTCTTCTTCATTATCACTCTATTGTACTTTAACAAGCTTGACTTCATGGTTGCGTAGCTTTTTGACTTCCGTTCCCAAGATACGAGTTGGGATTCTTCTCACTGTTGCTTCTCGTTCCACTTCTACCTCTTTTAGTATGTTTGGTTTCACCACTTCCGCATACTCATGTAAGCACTTTCGTAGGTGAGAAACATGAAAGACATTGTATACTCCAGCCAACTTTTCAGGTAACTCTAATCTGTAGGCCATCGTCCCAATTCTTTCAATGATTGGAAATGGTCCTATGAATCTAGGTGCCAATTTCTCTTTGGATCAAAAGAGAACAACATTCCTCAAATGAGATACTTTAAGGAACACTCTGTCTCCAACCTCAAACTCAAGGTCGGTCCTCCTTTTATCTACATAGGACTTCTGTCTATCTTGAGAAGTTTTCATTCGTCTTCTTATTAGATCCACCTTTTCTGAGGTTTCCCTAATCATGTCTGGCCCAAGTATAAGCTTATCTGTGGATTCCCACCAATAGGTTGGTGATCGACACGGTCTCCCGTATAAGGCTTCGAAAGGTGTCATGCCTATTGTATCTTTGTAACTATTGTTGTAGGCGAACTCCACCAGAGGAAGATGATCTTCCCATGTCCCTCCAAAGTCAAGAACACACAATCTCAAGAGGTCTTCAAAGACTCTATTCACCCTTTCTGTTTGTCCCTCGGTTTGGGGTGGTAGGGCGTGCTTAAACATAGTTGTGTGTCTATAACCTCTTGCAAACTCTTCCAGAACTCGCTTGTAAAGATAGGGTCTCGATCGCTTACTATACTGGAAGGTATCCCATGCAGTCGAACTACCTCTTTAAGATATAGAGATGCTAGAGATGAGGCAGTCCTTCTACTTTTAACATGTATAAAGTGAGTGCTTTTTGTGAGCCGGTCCACTATTACCCAATTACTGGTATTGCCCTTTCTTGACCTAGGCAAGCCATCAATAAAGTCCATCGGCAATACCAGTATTTATGTAATAGTGGACCATCTCACAAAAAGCGCTCACTTTATACCTGTCAAAAGTAAAAGGACTGCCTCATCTCTAGCATCTCTATATCTTAAAGAGATAGTTCGACTGCATGGGATACCTTCCAGCATAGTAAGCGATCGAGATCATATCTTTACAAGCGAGTTCTGAAAGAGTTTACAAGAGGTTGTAGGCACACAACTATGTTTAAGCACGACCTACCACCCCCAAACCGATGGACAGACGAAAAGGGTGAACAGAGTCTTAGAAGACCTCTTGAGATTGTGTGTTCTTGACTTTGGAGGGACATGGGAAGATCATCTTCCTCTGGTGGAGTTCTCCTACAACAATAGCTACAAAGCTATAATAGGCATGGCACCTTTCGAAGCCTTATACGGGAGACCGTGTCGATCACCAACCTGTTGGTGGGAATCCACAGATAAGCTTATACTTGGGCCAGGCATGATTAGGAAGACCTCAGAAAAGGTGGATCTAATAAGAAGACGAATGAAGACTGCTTAAGATAGACAGAAGTCCTATGCAGATAAAAGGAGGACCGACCTTGAGTTTGAGGTTGGAGACAGAGTGTTCCTTAAAGTATCTCATTTGAGGAATGTTGTTCGCTTTGGATCCAAAGGGAAATTGGTACCTAGATTCATAGGACTATTTCCTATCATTGAAAAAATTGGGATGATGGCCTACAGATTAGAGCTACCTGAAAAGTTGGTTGGAGTTCATAATGTCTTTCATGTTTCTCACCTACGAAAGTGCTTACATGAGTCTGCGGAAGTGGTGGAACCAAAGATACTAGAAGAGGTAGAAGTGGAACGAGAAACAACAGTGAGAAGAATCCCAACTCATATATTGGGAACGGAAGTCAAAAAGCTACGAAACCGTGAAGTCAAGCTTGTTAAAGTACAGTGGAGTGACAATGAAGAAGAGGCGAATTGGGAGACTGAAAGCAAGATACGCGCAGCCTACCCTTATCTTTTTAAGGGCACATCTTTGATCTCTTCTTTATCATAAGTTTATTCATGCTTGGTAATTTTCTCGGTCCTATTTCTTGATCCTTAGTAGAAATCAATGGATGTAAACATGTATCTAAAACATGTTATGGTTGATGGTTGCAAGTAGGGGTGAGCATTATTTGGTTAAACCAAATAAACCAGCCAAACCAATTTATTTTGGTCGGTTTGGTTTTCAAATTAGATCGGTTTGTAATCGGTTTCGAAAAATATTTAATTTGGTTATCGGTTTAACCAAATTAACCGAACTTTTATTATATTTTCAAAATTATCAATATTTTAATAAATATTTTAGGTTAGTTTAGTTATACAGATAAATTTTTATCATCATGTATGGGTTAAAACTACTTTTAGAAAGCATAAGAATCATATGTAATAATACTTTAACCATATATCTATGATATATTTCAAATTATAATTAATATTAAAGTGTAAGGTCTGAAATATTTTTAGTTCGGTTAAATCGGATAACCAACCGAACCAACCAAAGTTAATTTGGTTGGTTTGGTTTGGTTTTCATTTTTATCGGTTTTAGTTTGGTTTGACAATTTTCATCATCGGATAAACCGAACCAACCAAACGCTCACCCCTAGTTTCAAGTGGTTGCTAGTGATTGCTCGTGGATGCATATGCACATACACATTAGGTTCTAGATCGGCTCAATCACTTTCATATTGCATTTGCATATGAACGCATGAAATTGTATGTGGATTGAAACTTGATGTGTTATCATATGGACGTTGCATTCGTATGAATGATTGTGCACTCATGTAGAATTATGAATAGAAAAAATTGCATATATAATGGACTCATGGCACTCTCATGATTCACATTAAGGAAGTCAACTGGATCAGTAGACCGCCTGATTTTGCACTAGATAAGAGACATATACACACACTCTGCATATGTTCATATGGCACTAGAAGACTTTTTAGGACAATGGATGCTTGTGGATGATGGATGAGTAGATGGATGATTGAATGTTAAGATGCATTCTTCTTAACTTGAAGATTTCGGGGACGAAATCCTTTAAGGAGGGGAGAATGTAACTCCCCGAATTTTTTGAGAATATTAAAATTAACAAATTCAAGAACACTTAATTTTTAGAAGAAGAATTAAGTAAAATGGGTTGTGCTATTACGTTCGTCTCAAAATTTTGGTCAAGATAGACATTTGGTTTGCATAAAATGGATACCATATGAAGAAGTTATTAAGCCTTGAAGTTGTATGCATATGAGAAAAAAAAATATATAGATATATATAAAAATTAAATAAATAAATATGCAAAAAAGTTCAAAACAACGAATCGTGAGGAGGAATAACCGAACCGACCCATTTTTGAGGTCGACCCGAGCCTTGCTGGGTCGACTAGGGGTTGATTCAGGATGTTTGGCTATCAACCCGTGGGCCAATTCGCTCTAAGGAAGATGTGGCATCTGATTGGTTCTGATGGACTCCTTGCTGAGTCATTAGGGCAGATGTGGCTATTCTATCTTGTCTGAATGACTTTAATTTTCTCTAGGTTAATCTGACGGTTCCTATTAAATCAAACTTCTATGTAAGCAACCTAATACCTCAACCCTAAATCATATTAAAAATCAAACCAAGAGCCGTCATGCTGACGTTGGACAACCTCGAGTAGCCGCCGTTCAACTTGAAGCAAATTAAAAGAGACAAAGTGTGACGGCCCGCCCCGCACCAACCGACATTTACTCCAAAAGTGCGTTGTACACATGTCCAGTTAGCACGGAACGGGTCATCAGAAGGAAAGGGAAGAAGGAAATGAACATACAAAGAACCTGTAGAATGTCTCACAGCGCATAGAACAAAATATAATAATAACATACTTGACATAAAACAGGAGAGACAGTGCATAAGCTGAAAATCAGAACTAAAAAATCATAGCAGCGGAAATCCAAAATACAGCTTATTACAACTTTCAAACTGTCTCAAAGCAAAAGTAAGATAAAGGAGGTACACTACTAATGCCCAAGTAGCGACCACCAACGACACAGGGAGAATGTGTATATATATATATCATACGTGGAAGCCTCATGCCCGCCTCCGAATCAGCTACTCGCGCATCACCAGCTAACCTGTCTCTAGTCTGCTCGTGTGAGCACCCAGAGTAATAAAAGGAGACATAAAACTCTGGGTCAGACATAAAGCCTGGTATGAGCGATAAGCATCTAAAGTGAACAATAACAGGTAGACTAAAACATACCTGAACCTGGACCTGCAACCAAAGAGTTAGCACTACATACTATACAACACTCTAAGGTACCATATCAAACAGTGTAAAGATACGGAGGTGGGGGAGGTGTGCATGTCATAGGGATGGAAAACAATCAAACATAGCATCCATCCTCACATCTCTCACTCAGTGCGTAAAGCATACGATATTCACCACTTCGATCACCCAACATACCTTGCTACGATCACTCTGCCCCATGAAGTCATAAATGGCTTCACTGCACTGATAACGTAGCCACTAATCCTTTGCTATGTCCACTTTTCCCCATGGAGTCACAAGAACCCCACTGCACTGGCTCATAGCCTTACCAATCCTTACTATGTCCACTTGCCCCATGGAGTTATTCACCCCATCTGCGCTGGCTCATAGTCTTACTACGCATCACCTTGCCCCTCAGGTCATAATGACCCTACTGCACTGATAACGTAGTCTTGCTACCATCACCTTGCCCCTCAGGTCATAATGACCCTACTGCACTGATAAGTAGCCCATCATTCATTCTTAGTGGTGAGTCGAAGTTATGAACGTCGACAACTCCTTAGCACACGTCCCGCAGCAAAGTCCAACCATGAAGTGAACTCATCGGTTCCCAACTGGATCCTGAGCTCTAACTTCCCATATTGGACTACCTTTGCATCTCGGGTTATTGGTCAATACTGGGTCGGGTCGGGTTCCTTCTCAAGCATCGGTTCGGGTCGGGTATCCTCCATCTGTTCGGTCGGGTCTTCTTCTGGTGCGGTTCGGGTCGGGTGCCACTCCATCGGTTCGGGTCGGGCGTTTCTCCTCGGTTCGGGTCGGGTGTCACTCCCCCTCCAGTTCATGCTTCCGCTCCAATCCGCCTCCTCATCCTTTACGTGCTTCGATCCGATCCATCCTCCTCTATCCGCTCCGATCCCTACTCCCTGATCCGATCCGATCCCAGTTCAACTAGCGTGGCCTTCCTTTTTGCCATTTTCCCCAAGTGTTGGGTTCCGATCCGATCGAATTCCTTGCTCAGTTCAACATATCTGATCCGAGCCCCATATCCGATCCGATCCGAACCCTGCAGTGTTTTCTGAAACTGTTCCAGCAAGTGTTTACGCCATTCGACGACGTTTTCGACCATTCTAACTATTGAAATCAATCACAAAGCATTTCATATAGTCATAGCAACATGCATAATCAACCACAAACATCAAAACATCAATATAATAGGTTAAAATGGATCAAACATACCCAAAATCCCACATTTCCCCTTAAGCATGTTTAGGTGAAACTAATGACAGGATTAGCAAAACTTAACCAAATTAACCCAAATTCATATCAGAGGTCTATAACATCATTTAGGGATTTATGAACATTTTCCCCGAATTTATTAGTGTATAAATTCGCTAATTAACACTAATCACCCATAATTAGCCATAATTAGTGCAAAACTATGCAAATCACTCACCTTAGCCACAAATAAACTAAGATTGAAATAATTCTCTGATTTGATGTGAATCTTAATGCCTAACAGCAGCTCCTATGTTGCTTTGGTGAAGATCTTCCTTGATTAGGGGTTGCTAAGCCAAATCCTTGACCAAGAGATGATTTTGAGGTGATTTAGAGGTTAGAGGCCATTTTTAGGGTTCCTTGGTGATAAGTGGAGGCTAGAAAACTGAAATGGAATGATCTTCTATCTCATTTCAGCCTCCCCATAACCCTAATCCCGAAATGGGTTATGGGCCTACTCACTAATCACCCGATTTGGCCCGGTTAAGCAGTTTTTCACCCTCCAAACCTTATTTCAGCCATATCTCCCAAACGGTAAGTCCGTTTGGCTATTATGACCACTCTACGGAAAGGTAAACCATCAAACGAATCCAATGGAAGTGGTTTCAGGTCAAAATTCCTTTCCAATCAAAAGTTATGGCCAAAACAGTACCAACTAAGGGCAAAATGGTCATTTAAAAATCGACAAAAATCATGAACATGGGAAATGACTCTAATGGATGTTTCCCAAAGTTACATGACCATACGACTTCACATGGGAAAGAAATAAATATTCTACAATCCTATGATGTGTAGAATACGGGTCGTTACACTCTCCCCCCCCCCTTAAGAAATTTCACCCCCGAAATTCCCTAATCCAAACACACAAAAAGGTCCCGCATGCCTATCAATCATAAAACAACAATCAAACATGCAAAGCAAGTAAAATAAGTCTATCCTAGCATGCGGAATAACTAAATCGCAAAGTAAATCTTACCAGGCAAAGAGTTCTGGATATGCCTTCCTAATGCTCTCCTCTGTCTCCCAAGTACAATCATTCTCGTCTTCGCCCCCACTGAACCTTGACTAACTTCACCGCCTTCCTTCGAAGTTGCTTTGTATCGTGCCCCACAATACGAATCGGCTTGCGGTTCCCAACCGCCTCGGGTTCTACTTCGAAGTCCTCTAACTGATCAGGTGAAATAGTCATATCTGAGTCGTGAACGAACTTCCTTAGTTGGGAAACATGAAATACATTGTGAACTCCCGCCATTTTCTCTGGTAAGCCAACTCTATATGCCAAATTCCCGACTAATTCAAGAACAGGGAATGGGCCAACAAATCTTGGTGCCAACTTGCCTCTCCTGCCAAATCGTATCATGCTCTTTAACGGAGAGATCTTGACAAACACCAAGTCACCAATGGAGAATTTCAAATCTCTTCTCCTCTTATCAGCATAACTCTTCTGCCTATCTTGGGCAGCTTTCATTCGTTGCTGAATGATCTTAATCTTATCCGAAGTTTCTCTCACCACATCTGGTCCAAGCACAAACTTCTCGCCAGTCTCTATCCAACATGATGGTGAGTTGCACGGTCTTCTGTACAAAGCTTCATATGGAGCCATACCGATACTGGATTGGTAGCTATTATTATATGCAAACTCTACTAGATGCAAATGGTCATCCCATGATCCACCAAAATCCAATATACAAGCTCTCAAAAGAACTTCCAATATACGATTCACCCTCTCCGTCTGACCGTCGGTCTGAGGATGATATACGGTACTGAGATGTAATCCTGATCCTAGAGCCTCTTGTAAGCTCTTCCAAAACCCACTAGTGAACAACGGGTCTCGGTCACTCACAATGCCTTTGGGTACTCCATGAAATCTCACTACCCACTTCATATACAATTCTGCCAACTTGGCTGCCGTTCTGGTCGATTTGACTGGTATAAATCTTGCGCTCTTAGTCAATCGATCCACAATTACCCAAATGCTATCATATCCCGATCTAGTCCTTGGTAAACCGTCGATGAAATCCATGGAGACTTGCTCCCATTTCCATTCGGGAATTTCTAATGGTTGCAACAACCCACTAGGCTTCTTTTGCTCGGCTTTAACTAGCTGGCAATTCATGCATTTGGATATAAACTTCCCAACGTCTCTTTTCATCCCTTCCCAGTAGTAAGTCTGTCTCATGTCTCGATACATCTTATTACCACCGGGGTGTATAGTCAGTTTTGAGTGATGACATTCTCTAAGCACTTCATCTCCCAATCCATTGACATTGGGTACAACTACCCTTCCATTCTTCTGAAGCCATCCATCTCGATCAAGCCCATACACATTCATCTCCTCATCGATACCCATCTCTAACTTGGAGATGATTTCTAATAGATTAGGATCGTCCCTCTGACTAGAACCAATCCGCTCTATGAAAGTGGGTCTGATCGTCAAACTAGCTAGCATGACTGGATCCAATTCGCACTTTGGTCTGAAATCAAACCCCGCGATATACTCCAGTTGCTTCCACTCAAGAAACATTGCCCCTAAGCTGGCATGTCTCCTACTCAAGGCATCGGCTACCGCATTACCCTTCCCAGGTGTGTATGCGATATCAAAATCATACGAAGCCAAGAACTCTAACCATCTCTGCTGACGGAGATTCAGATCCTTCTGGGAGAAGAGATACTTTAACGATTTATGATCGGTAAACAACTCAAATCTTTCTCCCAAGAGATAGTGTCTCCACATCTTCAGCGCAAATACAATCGCTGTCAATTCCAAATCATTGGTAGGATACTTCTTCTCATGCGGCTTTAGCTGTCGACTAGCATAAGCTACAACCCTACCTTCTTGCATCAATACTGCACCCAGTCCGATACCACAAGCATCCGTGTATACCGTCATCTCTTCATTCCCTTTAGGAATGACTAACACTGGCGCACGCGTCAACTTCTCCTTTAGACTCTTGAAGGCATCCTCACACACTCCGTCCCAGACGAAGGACTGATTCTTCTTAGTCAACTGAGTCAACGGTGCTGCTATCTTGGAGAAGTCCTGGATAAACTTACGATAATATCCAGCTAATCCCAAGAAACTTCTTACGTCTGTCGCATTCTTGGGCGTAGGCCAATCCTGTACCGTAGCCACCTTCGCAGGGTCCACGGCAATACCACTCTCTGAAACAACATGACCCAAGAATCTCACTTCCCTTCTCCAAAATGGCACTTAGAGAATTTCGCTTTCAATTGGTGTTTTCTCAACACCTCCATCACTATCCTCAAGTGTCCCTTGTGTTCCTCCTCTGTCCTTGAATAAACAAGGATATCATCCACGGACACAAGAACAAACTTATTCAACTGATCTCTGAATACTCGATTCATGAGATCCACAAAGTAGGCTGGTGCATTAGTCAACCCAAATGGCATGACCAACCACTCATAAAATCCAGACGACGTCCTAAATGCCGTTTTCGGAACATTCTCATCCGCTACTCGAAGCTGATGAAATCCTTTCGCGAGGTCCAACTGGGAGAACACTCTTGCTCCTTCCAGTTGATCAAACAAATCATCTATTCGTGGTAGAGGATACTTATTCTTCCTCGTCACCTTATTCAACTCGCGATAGTCCACACACAAACGAAGTGAACCATCTGCCTTAGTGGCAAACACAACTGGTGCTCCCCACTCGGAGACACTCCTTCTAATAAATCCCTTCTTCAAAAGATTGTTGACTTGCACCCCGAGCTCTCGCTGCTCCCTTGGTGCCATACGACGAAGTGGCATCACTATAGGTCTGGCATATTTCACTAAATCAATACGGAACTCAATCTCTCGGTGTGGTGGAAGCCTGGTCACCTCCTCGAAGACGTCCGGATACTAGCCAACCACGGGCACATCTGACAACTCATCCTACGGGATGTCGAGGGAATTTACAAAACTAGCCATAACCCCATCACTAGGTAGACTACCAAACACTACCCTCCGCCCATCATCCGCCCTCACTGTCACCAAAAAGCCCTCACAGTCTACCACCACCCCGTATCTTTGGAGCCAATCGACTCCCAATATAATGCCATACCCAGTAAAGCCCAAAACAAAGCAATCACATACAAACATACATCCGTGACTCGATAAGACCAAATTCCTGCAAATCATACTAAGGCTAGTCGAACCACCAATCGGGTTCGTCACAACCAATGGTCTATCGACTATCTCGGGTTCCAGTCCCAACCTATCTACCAGGTCACTAGATATGAAGGAACGGGAAGCCCCAGTATCAAACAAAACTCGAACTGGTACATCATAAATAGAAAGCATACCTTGAATAACAACATTCTTTCCTTTCTCCGCCGCAGTTAGGGCATTCGACGAAGAAGGAACAGCATTTATAGCATATGCTTTCACAATCTGCTTCTCCTTAAGAGGTTGCGGACACTTATCCTTCTGATGTCTCATTTGACCACAGTTGTAGCACTTCCTTTCCGCTGGCTTGGCCCGACATTCTTTAGCATAATGGCCCTTCTTTCCACAGCTGAAGCACTCAACATCCTTCTTGCTCTTTTTCTGTCCACCCTTAGATTGGTCCTGCTTCCTCTTATTTTGAGAGTTATCCTTGCCTCCACCGCCTGCTTGCGGCTTTGGCCCTTCTGCAGATGCAGCCTCAGTCTTTGACTTAGGGTAAAGACTCTCTGATCTCAAAGCTTTCCCCAAGATCGATTCAAAAGTCTCATCGATGTGGTTGATAAGCCTTTCCCCCAAGTATCCATCCAAGCCAGTAATAAACTTCTCGTTCTTCTTCTCAGGAGTGTCGATAAGAGACAGTCCATACTTCGACAAAGTGTCGAACTCGGCAATATAATCAGAAACTGCCCTTCCGTTCTGCTTGAGTTCCAAGAACCTCTTAAACAACACTGACTTCTGGGCAGCTGGAATGAACTTCTCGCTAAAGCGAGCCTTGAACTGATCCCAAGTAACCTAGTCCTCTGGAGTAGCTGTTCTAATGGCATTCCACCAATTCGCCCTTGCAGGCGACGAGACGCTAGCCTTCTCTTCATCGCATCCTCAAGACCCAAGTCATCAAAGATACGATCACAGCTATCCAT
Source organism: Allium sativum (assembly GCA_030737875.1). Lineage (NCBI taxonomy): Eukaryota > Viridiplantae > Streptophyta > Magnoliopsida > Asparagales > Amaryllidaceae > Allium > Allium sativum. Next base: position 846,412,521 of record CM060926.1, read on the forward strand.
CCAATCTTGAACATCTGTAGCCGACTCCGTTCCGTGGAACGGCTTTCCACCAAGATTAGTGTAATCCTTGCACAACTTGGCGAAATCGACCCCAGGCGCCTGCACTACTGGGCCAACACCAACTCCGGGATTGGGAACTGCCCCTTGCACTTCTCTAAGCATGTCTCTCATGAGGTTAGTAAACATCGCCCTCATGTCAGCGGCATTCCCTGGGTTGGTTCCTCTACCAGCACCCCTCGTATCTCGGCTCATCGTCAATCTGAAAAAGGGAAACGATTAACGACCCCATAGTGGTGCTAGTGCAGTGCGACTTCATTCTTAGACTACTAATAGTATATATATACATAGCTTTTGAAAACCAAAGTAATCACAAATACGTGCTCTCATATACGTACTAACTCTCCCTAGTGTCTTTCCCTAGGTTAACTACGCAACCTAGAGCTCTGATACCAAGTGTGACGGCCCGCCCCGCACCAACCGACATTTACTCCAAAAGTGCGCTGTACACATGTCCAGTTAGCACGGAACAGGTCGTTAGAAGGAAAGGGAAGAAGGAAATGAACATACAAAGAACCTGTAGAATGTCTCACAGCGCATAGAACAAAATATAATAATAACATACTTGACATAAAACAGGAGAGACAGTGCATAAGCTGAAAATCAGAGCTAAAACATCATAGCAGCGGAAATCCAAAATACAGCTTATTACAACTTTCAAACTGTCTCAAAACAAAAGTAAGATAAAGGAGGTACACTACTAATGCCCAAGTAGCGACCACCAACGACACAGGGAGAATGTGTATATATATATCATACGTGGAAGCCTCCTGTCCGCCTCCGAATCAGCTACTCGCGCATCACCCGCTAACCTGTCTCTAGTCTGCTCGTGTGAGCACCCAGAGTAATAAAAGGAGACATAAAACTCTGGGTCAGACATAAAGCCTGGTATGAGCGATAAGCATCTAAAGTGAACAATAACAGGTAGACTAAAACATACCTGAACCTGGACCTGCAACCAAAGAGTTAGCACTACATACTGTACAACACTCTAAGGTACCATATCAAACAGTGTAAAGATACGGAGGTGGGGGAGGTGTGCATGTCATAGGGATGGCAAACAATCAAACATAGCATCCATCCTCACATCTCTCACTCAGTGCGTAAAGCATACAATATTCACCACTTCGATCACCCAACATACCTTGCTACGATCACACTGCCCCATGAAGTCATAAATGGCTTCACTGCACTGATAACGTAGCCACTAATCCTTTGCTATGTCCACTTTGCCCCATGGAGTCACAAGAACCCCACTGCACTGGCTCATAGCCTTACCAATCCTTACTATGTCCACTTGCCCCATGGAGTTATTCACCCCATCTGCGCTGGCTCATAGTCTTACTACGCATCACCTTGCCCCTCAGGTCATAATGACCCTACTGCACTGATAACGTAGTCTTGCTACCATCACCTTGCCCCTCAGGTCATAATGAACCTACTGCACTGATAAGTAGCCCATCATTCATTCTTAGTGGTGAATCGAAGTTATGAACGTCGACAACTCCTTAGCACACGTCCCGCAGCAAAGTCCAACCATGAAGTGAACTCATCGGTTCCCAACTGGATCCTGAGCTCTAACTTCCCATATTGGACTACCTTTGCATCTCGGGTTATTGGTCAATACTGGGTCGGGTCGGGTTCCTTCTCAAGCCATCGGTTCGGGTCGGTTATCCTCCATCTGTTTGGTCGGGTCTTCTTCTGGTGCGGTTCGGGTCGGGTGCCACTCCGTCGGTTCGGGTCGGGCGTTTCTCCTCGGTTCGGGTCAGGTGTCACTCCCCCTCCAGTTCATGCTTCCGCTCCAATCCGCCTCCTCATCCTTTACGTGCTTCGATCCGATCCATCCTCCTCTATCCGCTCCGATCCCTACTCCCTGATCCGATCCGATCCCAGTTCAACTAGCGTGGCCTTCCTTTTTGCCATTTTCCCCAAGTGTTGGGTTCCGATCCGATCGAATTCCTTGCTCAGTTCAACATATCCGATCCGAGCCCCATATCCGATCTGATCCGAACCCTGCACTGTTTTCTGAAACTGTTCCAGCAAGTGTTTACGCCATTCGACGACGTTTTCGACCATTCTAACTATTGAAATCAATCACAAAGCATTTCATATAGTCATAACAACATGCATAATCAACCACAAACATCAAAACATCAATATAATAGGTTTAAATGGATCAAACATACCCAAAATCCCACATTTCCCCTTAAGCATGTTTAGGTGAAACTAATGATAGGATTAGCAAAACTTAACCAAATTAACCCAAATTCATATCAGAGGTCTAAAACATCATTTAGGGATTTATGAACATTTTTCCCGAATTTATTAGCGTATAAATTCGCTAATTTATACTAATCACCCCTAATTAGCCATAATTAGTGCAAAACTATGCAAATCACTCACCTTAGCCACAAATAAACTAAGATTGAAATAATTCTCTGATTTGATGTGAATCTTAATGCCAAACAGCAGCTCCTATGTTGCTTTGGTGAAGATCTTCCTTGATTAGGGGTTGCTAAGCCAAATCCTTGACCAAGAGATGATTTGAAGGTGATTTAGAGGTTAGAGGCCATTTTTAGGGTTCCTTAGTGATAAGTGGAGGCTAGAAAACTGAAATGGAATGATCCTCTATCTCATTTCAGCCTCCCCATAACCCTAATCCCGAAATGGGTTATGGGCCTACTCACTAATCACCTGATTTGGCCCGGTTAAGCAGTTGTTCACCCTCCAAACCTTATTTCAGCCATATCTCCCAAACGGTAAGTCCGTTTGGCTATTATGACCACTCTACGGAAAGGTAAACCATCAAACGAATCCAATGGAAGTGGTTTCAGGTCAAAATTCCTTTCCAATCAAAAGTTATGGCCAAAACAGTACCAACTAAGGGCAAAATGGTCATTTAAAAATCGACAAAAATCATGAACATGGGAAATGGCTCTAATAGATGTTTCCCAAAGTTACATGACCATACGACTTCACATGGGAAAGAAATAAATATTCTACAATCCTATGATGTGTAGAATACGGGTCGTTACACAAACCAAATCAAATCAAAATTAAACTAAAACAACGATTGTCTACATCAAAGGCGAGCATTTCAACTTCAGAATACAGATTCCAGAAATAAAGATTGTCTTTTGTAAGTGTAGTTATATGTTTCATGTTAAGATCTGCATATATATGTTTATATGATTAATGCAAGTTGTATGTATTATGTTAGATCCAAGTCAGGATCTACATATATATATATACATATATATATATATATTCATATGCTTTATGTTAGATCCATATGCATACATATATATATATATATATATATACATATATATATATATATATGTTCATATGTTCATATGCAAGTTACAAGTTTTATGTTGGATCCATGTCAAGATCTATCTAGGTTCATATGATTAATGCAAGTTATATGTTTTATGATAAATCCAAATCACAATCTAATTATACATATGTTCATATATGTTAGATCAAAAACTAGATCTATATTTATATGCATGTTTGTAAAGTGGACTTATGCAAGTTCACCTTATTAGATCTAGTTCACACCTATATGTTAATGTTAAAATTATACATGCCTTGGGATTGGAAATGTCATGATGATGTCATATGCTAGTTTATGATTGAGTTTATGTTCACACATGCATAGATCTACATATTAACATGTTTTAGGCTTATAATTATCTAAGTCTAAATTATATGCAAGTTCATGTGACGTGTTAAATTATACGAATAAAGTTTTATGAAAAATTTACATGTTTGGTTGAATCTATATTATGCATGTTCCCTTTTTTACCTCTTGTTTATAAATTGGGCTAATATGCGGGCCCAATGACCTTATGTGATTAATACGAACGAACAAACGGGGGTAACGTTGGCATAGTTATTAAACCAAAACATGTTAATAATGTAGGTAGGCCCAAAACCATGTAAATGGTTAAGGCCATGAAAGGTATAATTTATACCACTATTCTTGAACATAATTAAAATATTTGACATGAAACACTTGTAGAAAATTCACATATATAAAATGTAAAAGATGAATATGCCTAACCCGAGGTTAGACTGAGTTGTGGTGTAATCCTACCCGGAACCAACCGGCACATCTAGTAACCACAACAATACCTGCCTAATGTGAGAGGTTAGTGCATCAAGCCCAGAAAGACCCGAGGTTAGACTGAGTTGTGGTGTAAAACTACCCGGAACCGACCGGCACATCCAGTAACCACAACAATACCTGTCTAATGTGAGTGGTTGGTGCTTTAATTAATTAATTAATTAATTAATTAGTTAAAACTCATGAACAATCAAGCTAGAAATGGTGAGGTTAAGTAATTGAGGGAACACTTAACCAACTTAACATGTTAATCAGATATGATTGGTGGGGTTAAGTAACTGAGAAAACACTTAACCAACTTAACATGTTAACTTGACAAGATTGATAGGGGTTAAGTCAAACCAAGGACATTTAACCAATTTAGCATGTTGACTAGAAAAACTCTAGTAATAGGGACCCGTTTCAACAGTAACCCACATGGATGTATCAAGATACACTAAACTAGGCAGGGTGGGGCACGATTACTGGGCTGAATATAAGCGGTCAAAAGGGTGGCGGTTATGTGCGTCAGTGTAGGTTCCGATGGAGAACGGGCATGCACGGGCTCCGAAGTGGAAAAAGCAGGCACTGGGCGCCGGACGTCCACTTGTGCATCTTTGAATCGAGTCAGGGTTGCCATTATAGGACTTGGTACACCCTGTACTGGAGCCAACACAAGTACTTAAAAATCACGTAGGGCCGCATGACACCGGGAATACATGAATGTGAGTAGGAGCCGATCTGGTAACCTTTAGCTCTGATACCAAGTGTAACACCCCAACTCTGTTAAGGTCACTCTCAAAGGGAATATCTTAACTTCGATGGAGCGTTTTAAGATACAAGATACTAATAAATTACAAGACCGAAAATTTATGCAGCGGAAAAAGATCAATATTGTTTCATAAATACTTGTTCAACATAACAATTCAACAACTGTTTCAACCTTCCAAATTATTACATATTTTCATCTGTCTTGAAAACATAAAGAAGCAATACTGAAAACAAAATGACATAAATCCCCAATAAGTGCTTGACCACAGCCATAGCTCAAAAAGGAAAGTCCAAGCCTTACATCTACGGTCTTCAAGCTTTGGCTAACCTGGACTAAGCAGAAGTGTTTCCTCCCTACGGACCGGGGGGGGGGGGGGGACGGAAGAAAAGAAGCGAAAGGAAAATGGTTCATATATAAGTCTAGTAAGCCCAGTTATTTAATAGCATGTAAACAAGTAAAAGACTATGACATGAATAAACTGAACTTAGAATGATAATACAAGGATAGGGTAGTCCTAAAACGAGGTAAAGTAGGATTTAACTAGATTTGGCTATCGCACCCACTTTTACTTCTCTGCACCCACTAAGAGCTGTTTAACTAGCAATGTATGTTCATGATAAAGTGATCCCATTCATGTATTGATCGGCTCCTACTCGCATTCATGTATTCCCGGTGTCATGTGGCCCCACGTGATTTTTAAGTACTTGTGCTGATTCCAGTATAAGGTGTATCAAGTCCTATAATGGCAACCCTGACACGATTCAAAGATGCACAAGTGTATGCCTAGTGCCCAATGCCTGCTTTTTCCACTCCGGAGCCCGTGCACGCCCGTACTCCGTCGGAACCTACATTGGCGCACCTAACCGCCGTCCTTTTGACCGCTTATATTCAGCCCAGTAATCGTGCCCTACCCTGTCTAGCTCAGGGTACCTAGATACATCCATGTGGGTTACTGCTGAAACGGGTCCCCGTTACTAGGGTTTTCTAGTCAACATGCTAAATTGGTTAAGTGTCCTTGGTTTGACTTAACCCCTATCAATCTTGTCTAGTTAACATGTTAAGTTGGTTAAGTAATTCCTCAATTACTTAACCCCACCAATCTTGTCTTGTTAACATGTTAAGTTGGTTAAGTGTTCCCTTAATTACTTAACCTCACCATTTCTAGCTTGATTGTTCATGAGCTTTAATTAATTAATTAATTAAAGCACCAACCACTCACATTAGACGGGTATTGTTGTGGTTACTGAATGTGCCAGTCGGCTCCGGGCAGTTTTACACCACAACTCTGTTTAACCTCGGGTCTTTCTGGGCTTGATGCACTAACCTCTCACATTAGATAGGTATTGTTGTGGTTACTAGATGTGTCGGTCGGTTCCGTGCATGTTTACACCACAACTCATACTAACATCGGGTTAGGCATATTCATCTTTTACATTTTATATATGTGAATTTTCTACAAGTGTTTCATGTCACATATTTTAATTATGTTCAAGACTAATGGTATAAATTATACCATTGATGGCCTTAACCATTTACATGGTTTTGGGCCCACCTACATTATTAACATGTTTTGGTTTAATAACTATTCCAACGTTACCTCTGTTTGTTCGTTCGTATTAATCACATAAAGTCATTGGACCCGCATATTAGCCCATTTTTAAACAAGAGGTAAAGAAGGGAACATGCATAATATAGATTCAACCAAACATGTAAATTTTGCATAAAACTTTATTCATATAATTTAACATGTCACATGAACTTGCATATAATTTAGACTTATATAATCATAAGCCTAAAACATGTTAATATGTAGATCTCCGCATGTGTGAACATAACCTCAATTATAAACTAGCATATGACATCATGACATGTCCAATCCCAAGGCATGTATAATTTTAACATTAACATATAGGTGTGAACTAGATCTAGCAAGGTGAACTTGCATAAGTCCACTTTACAAACATGCATGAAAATATGGATCTAGTTTTGGATCTAACATGTAACTTGCATATGAACATATGTATAATTAGATCGTGACTTGGATCTATCATAAAACATATAACTTGCAATAATCATATGAACCTAGATAAATCTTGACATAGATCCAACATAAAACTTGTAACTTGCATATGAACATATGAACATATATATAGGCATATGGATATAACATAAAGCATATGAATATATATATGTAGATCTTGAGTTGGATCTAACATAATACATACAACTTGCATTAATCATATAAACATATATATGTAAATCTTAACATGAAACATATAACTACACTTACAAAAGACAATCTTGATTTCTGGAATCTGTATTCTGAAGTTGAAATGCTTGCCTTTTATGTAGACAATCGTTGTTTCAGTTTAATTTTGATTTGATTTGTCTCTTTTAATTTGCTTCAAGTTGAACGACGGCTACTCGAGGTTTTCCAACGGCAGCATGACGGCTCTTGGTTTGATTTTTAATATGATTTAGGTTTGAGGTATTAGGTTGCTTATATAGAAGTTTGATTTAATAGGATCCATCAGATTAACCTAAAGAAAATCAAAGCCATTCAGACAAGATAGAATAGCCACATCAACCCTAATGACTCAGCAAGGAGTCCATCAGAACCAATCAGATGCCACATCTGCCTTAGAGCGAATCGGCCCACGGGTTGACAACCAAACACCTTGAATCAACCCCTAGTCGACCCAGCGGGGCTTGGGCCGACCTCAAAAATGGGCCGGTTCGGTTATTCCCCCTCCCGATTCGCTGTTTTGAACTTTTTTGCATATTTATTTATTTAATTTATATATATATATATATATATATATTTCTCATATGCATACAAACTTCAAAGCTTAATAACTTCTTCATAAGGTATCTGTTTTATGCAAACCAAATGTCTATCTTGACCAAAATTTTGAGACGAACGTAATAGCACAACCCATTTCACTTAATTCTTCTTCTTAAAATTAAGTGTTCTTGAATTTGTTAATTTTAATATTCTCAGAAAATTCGGGATGTTACATAATCTAAAGAGAAAATATGTATAAACGCATATATAAGGAAAATTATACATATAAGGAAGTATAGAAAAATATATCTATATATGCATATGAAAATATATGCATATATATATGAGCAAAAATATATATACAAAGGAGAAATTCAAAATAAGGTTACAATCAAAGAAATATGGTAATAATTAAATAACGACATAGTACCGTTTAAATTTTGAAAATGATATAAAGTACTGCGTATATATATATATATATATATATATGTATGTATGTATATATACACATATAAGATGGACATTTAAAGTTTTATATACATATAAGAAGATTATATGTAAATATAATGTTTAAAATAAATCAAAGAAAGTATAACGGGATAATAATCAAACATTTAAAATCAAAAACATCAAAACGGTAAACATCTACCTAAAAACGCTCGCGGGACTCAAGGGATCGACCCTGGGGTCGACACACACGTAGGGGGTCGACCGTAGGGTCGACTCACTCCAGATCTGGCCAGATTCATCAATGAATCTGGATTATTTTCTTAACTATGTTCGTTGTTGATTCATTGATGAATAATTGATGAACATGTTTAAGAAAATAGTCTAGGTTCATTGATGAATCTAGCTAAATCTATGGGTTTTTGGTAGATATTTAACCGTTTTGATGTTTTTGATTTTAAACATTCGATTAGTATCCCGTTATATTTTCTTTGATTTATTTTAAATATTATATTTACATATAATCTTCTTATATGTATACAAAACTTCAAATGACCATTTTATACGTATAAATATATGCATAACTTTTATTTTGTTTTCAAAATTCAAACGATGTTATGCCGTTATTTAATTCTTACTATATTTCTTTGATTGCAACCTTATTTTTGAATTTCTCCTATATGTGTGTGTGTGTGTATATATATATATATATATATATATATATATATATATATATATACGTGCACATATATATGCATGTATTTTCATATACATATATTTTTCTATATTTCCTTGCATGTATACCTTTTCTTATATATGGGTTTATAAATATTTTCTCTTTAGAACATGTGTTATTTTAGCCATTCCTTTTAAATTAAAAATATAGCGCCTACGGTTATCGAACCCTGTACCTCTCGCATGAAAGCCTAACTAGATTGCTTAGGCTTTTGTTAATAAGGCTTAGAACAGTGGTGGTCATTGTCCCTTTCTTATTTCTCCTTTTCATATTTGTTATAATCTTTTATTTAAATCATTGCATGTAACCTTATCAAATTGAATGCATTTTTTTCTTTCATTTTTCTTTCCATAATATTCGTAAGTCATTGTATGCAATATAATTACACTGCATACAACCAATTTCTTCTTTCTTTTTAATGCATGTATTTATTACATGCAATCATATATTATCATTATTTTATTCTTTTTTATATATTTATGTCTATGGATATATATATACACACACACACATACATATGCTCTATTAAATATTTAATTATCATAAAATGTGGGATGTTACAGTATGCCTCTGTCTGTATTTAAGTAATAATTTGTGGTTTGAACATTTAATAATTTGAACATTCTTGTTTAATGCGGTATTAATTTATTGCATGATACAAAAAAGGAAAAACACAACTTTTTTGACCATGCATTGTAAATAGTACATCAAATGTGGATACTTAAATTATTAAATATTTGAAGCTCAATTTATTGGTTTGTTGATTTTGCCACAATTTATTAAAGAAGCATATTTAATTTATGGTATGACCTAGCTAATACTTAAATACACCAGAGAGCATTATTTAGAGCATTTAAATGCGCATTGTGTTTTTTTAACTATTCAAATGGTGCATGTTTATATGTCTACGTGTGGAGTACTACTTTCCGTTGGGCCCAGTTGTAAACAATTAGTATATATTTACGACTAAACCATTCTAGAATGTATATTGATTCAACTTAAAGGGTTTCATTGTAACAACCCGGAAAAGTCAGAACCAATTTAAAATTTTAACAGAAAATGTGTCAGAATTTAAAAATTTCATTTTTAAAATAAAAACAAAGCTATTAAAAATAGCCATTTTGCAAACGACCTCCGTTTTTGATGAAACCATTTTTTGTTGGATCCTGAATGTCAAATTATTGCTAGGTTTAAATTTCCATAATTTTTGGAATTAATATGAGAGCGTGGTTAATTAAAATACGTTTGATAATTTCTGTGGGATTGGATCGACCATTAAAAAGACCATTTTTCAAACGATCTCCAAATTCGACGAAATTAATTTTGTTATGACTGTATCGTCAAAACATAGCTAGATTTATCTTTCTGGAATTTTTGGAGTCAGTATGTGGCCCTGGTAAATTAAAATGTACATTCAAATTTAATATTAAATGTTTATATTTTAATCTAAAGAAAAATAGGCTAAAACTGTCGAATGGGCTTATGAAACATGGTCCACTGTGTCCGGTATAGGGGTATTTGGGCTTAATTTGGGGTTAGTATCAATTAACGGGCATTTAAGGGTTAAAAGAATTAAATAATATAATACATATAAATACCCTAATATTCTAAAACCCTATTTCGTCTGTAGCCGCGGCCACCTTATTCTTTAATGGCCAGAACCGCTCCATCCTTCTTCCCCCAATAACTCCTTGTCCACTCAATAAAACCCATCTATCCTTTGGACAATTTTGGAGTCCTCTCCATTTTTCAAATCCATATGGACAATGCCCCGCCTATAGTGGAGTATCCATCGAGATCTTGATCTCCGAACCTCGGCCGTATCGACCGTCGCCCGCCTACTAGGTACGATCGAGTTTGTCACCGTGGGGTCCACCCTGGGCGCGCTTCCTCCCCCTCCGACGTGGGGCAATCTGATTCCCTCCTTGTGCAACTGATTGGAAGAAAAGTTTGACCCTAGTTTTGAACCAATAAGAAAACGGTCGGCCTTTCTTTACAGAAGAAGAAGCTGATTTTTTTAATTATTTATTTAATTAATTAAATTTAAAATATTTTCAACACGATAAAAATCATAACTTGTTCATACGATGTCGGAATCACATGAAACAGGGACCGTTGGGATCATGGCAGTGTCTACTACATTTTAGAAGTGACCAGGGAAATTAGAGCAATGTCACTTCAAAAATGTAGTAGACACTACCACGATCCCAACGGTCCCTATTTCATGTGATTCCGACATCGTATGAACAAGTTATAATTTTTATTGTGTTAAAAATATTTTAAATTTAATTAACTAAATTAATTTAAAAAAAATTCACCTTCTTCTTTTGTAAACCAAGACCGACCATTTTCTTATTGGTTCAAAACTAGGGTCAAACTTTTCTTCCAATCATTTGCACGAGGATGGAATCGGATTGCACCACGTCGGAGGGGGAGGAAGCGCGCCCAGGGTGGACCCCACAGCGGCGAACTAGATCGGTCCTAGGAGGTGGGGCAGCGGTCGATACATCCAAGGTTCGGGGGTCTAGACCTCAGCGGATACTCCACTATAGGGGGCGTTATCCGTCTGGATTTGAAAAATGGAGAGAGGACTACAAAATTGTCCAAAGGATGGATAGGTTTTACTGAGTGGATAAGGAGTTTTAGGGAAAGAAGGATGGAGCCGTTCTGGCCATTAAAGAACAGGGTGGCGGCGGATACAGATGAAATAGGGTTTTAGAAGATTAAGATATTTTTAAATTTAATTCTTTTAACCCTGAAAGGCCCATTAATTGATACTAACCCTAAATTAAGCCCAGCGACTGTCGCATCTAGCCAAATATCCTATTCCGGACATAATGGACCATGTTTCGTAAGCCCATTTGACCGTTTCATCCTATTTTTCTTTAAATTAAAATATAAAACATTTAATATTAAATTTGAACGTACATTTTAATTTACCAGGGCCACATACTGACTCCAAAAATTCTCGAAAAATAAATCTAGCTATGTTTTGATGATACGATCCTAAAAAAATTAATTCCGTCGAATTTGGAGACTGTTTGAAAAATGGTCTTTTTAATGGTCGATCCAATTCAATAGAAATTAGCAAACGTATTTTAATTTACCACGCTCACATTTTAATTTCAAAAATTATGGAAATTTAAACATAGCAATAATTTGGCATTTCAGATCCAACAAAATGGTTTCATCGAAAACGGAGGTCGTCTGCAAAATGACTATTTTAAATAACTTTGTTTTTATTTTAAAAATGGAATTTTTAAATTCTGACACATTTTCAGTTAAAATTTCTTAAAACAAAAGTTTTAAATTGGTTCTAATTTTCCAAGTTGTTACATCGATTATGTATGTTTGTAATATTGTATACATATGGGAAGAAATTTATTGCTGTAGGCATGAAAAACAAAAACAAACTTAATACATTCTAGGGAATTATGATCAAACAATTAACCGAACTGGTTTAATCTTTCTATTTCATCGATGGAGGAGTATATTCTTGTTTTACAAAGATAAGAGAGAATAAGCCTTTGTTGTGTGATCAGGTGAATAATTGAGATGGAAAATTACAAACGAATGCATAGTTGGATTTTTTTTTTCACAACAGTAAAGAGGGTTTGTAGAAACTCTTTACTGTTCAGTAAAAATTCAAGTGCTTTTTTTGTTTTGTCTAATTGAACAAAGTTTTATTAGCTTTTGACTAAGGCGGCTTTGGGAACTAAAACTATCCAAAACTATCTGTGGATATCTTATTTATAGCTTAGCATTTGACCTATATTTGTGGCGATGGTACGTTTGATTCCACTGGTCGTTTGTCGCCTGTATACTACCCCGAACAGTGGATGATTGAGGGGTAGTATAAAGAGAGCATATTTGTTCACTTGAAAAAAGTGGGATTTAGATGTGATCGGAAGGATGATGTTGGATTGTCAATTCAGTATTTCGAACCATGCACGTATACTTAACGGGCAATCAAGGATGAGATTATTAAATAAGCGTCTAACACCTCGCTAAACGGTTTTAGGTTTTTAATGTTTATTAATAGATGTTCAACCGGACGTTTGTTAAATATATAAGTTTTTAGAGTACACTCGGTTAATAGATGTTTCAGCATTGTACGTCAGTTAAATAGGCGTCGTTTGTTAGGTGCTTACTTGGATCTAAATGGATGAATATTCTGAGGTTGAATATCTAGTTGTTGTAGCAATGTTAGTGACCAGGGAGCCAATGAAGCACAATATGATATTTAATGCTTTTGATTGTTTAACGTTTTTATTTTTATTTTTCAGGTATACACAAATGTTCATGACATAATGTTGAGATGATCACGGTTGAAAAAGATACTGGATTGGCTTGGTTAGAAAGACTTAAATAAAACAAACCGCGATCAATTTATAACGACACATTGATTATCTATTTGTTCTTGTATCTCACTTCTTTTATATAATCTATTAATTTATTAATTTTGTAAATTTAAACATATAGAATTAATCTATTGATTTTGTTCTTAGATGTACAAGTAACTTTAATCCGAGAATTGGTAATGTCTATCGTGGACTGTTTTTGAGGATGTATATAATGGCGTTAGCGTGTATTGGAGCATAATGAGTGTACAGGGTCAGTGTGTGAAATCTGTAACACCCCGAATTTTTAATAATCCATAAATAGAAAAGAGAAATAAAAAATATTAATTAAAATTATTTAGAATTAGGCCCAAAGGATTTCACCATTGCGTCCGCTACGAAATTTTGATTCAGATAAACTTTTAGTTTGTGTTAAACGAACGAAAAATGAATAAGTTATGATCAGTCAAAGTTTGAAATTTAAAATAGAAATTTAATTAATCAGAACTTAAACAGCGGTGAAATGGGCGATCCAGCCTATATCTTGGTCGATCCTTGCGTTGACCCAAGGGTCGACACGTGTCGACCCACATATGAGGTGGATTGACCCATACACATGCCAGACACGATTTTTTCCTGGCACGATGTCGAGCCTAGTGATAAACGCTTCTGGAGTCTTCTTTACTGATGTTTTGCTAATGTGTCTTCGAAAGATGATCTTTAAAAACTAAAATTCAGTGAACTTGGACACTTTAACTCTATTATAAATAGCCTCCAAAACCTAACAAAATCCCCACTACTCCAATTCTCTACCTTTCTCAAATAACAATCTTCTCAAATAAAATTTTATAGTCGTGCTTGGTTCTATACATATTTCTAGTGATATTCATAGATAAAGAGGATCTACAGATATAACAACCATTATATCAATTTTAACCTCAACTTAGAAGAAATCTCGTAATCACATAGATAATCACCCAAAATTTGAGCAAATCTAATAAGCCTCTCTAGATCCTCTTTATTTATGAATATCCACCAGAAATATGTAAGAACCAAGCCCCAATACTCCATTATAATTTTATTTGAGAAGAAGGCTATCTGAGAGAGATAGAGAAATGAAGTAGTGAGGATTAAGTTAAGTTTTCGAGGTTGTTTATAATATAGTTAGGGTGTCCAAGATCATTGGATTTTAGGTTTTAAATATTATCCTTTTAAAGACACATCAACAAAACATTAGTAAAGAAGACTCCAGAAGCGTTCAACACCAGATTCGATATCGTGTCAGGAAAAAATGACGCCAGACAAATATATGGGCGACCCATCTTTTATGTGGGTCGACACAGAGATCGACCTAGATATAGGTTGGGTCACCCATTTCACAGTTGATTAAGTTCTGATTATTTATTAAATTTCTATTTTAAATTTCAAAATTTAATAGATCATAACTTATTTTCCGTTTGTTTAACACAAACTAAAAGTTTGTCTGAATCGGTATTTCGTAACGGACGCAACTGTGAAATCCTTTTTGCTCAATTTTAACTAAATTTAATTATTATTTGTTTTATTACTCTTTTCTATTTAGTTATTGTTTATAAAAAATTCGGGGAGTTACATTTTCCCCTCCTTGAAAAAATCATTCTCGAGATCTCCATGGCTAGAAGAATGTTATGAACATTATCAACAATTATCTACATCATCTACTTAATCATTAACTACTGGTATACATTGTCCTTGGAATTTCTAATGCTTAGTATGAAGATATGCAAAGGTGTTGTGTATATGTTCCTATGCTAATGCGAAAATTAGGCGGTCTGCAGATTCAGTTGACCTCCTTAATGCAATTCATGTCCGTGTCATGCATCCAATATGTATGCAATAGAATCTTGGTGATACATATAAAATACTATATGTGTACAGACCCATTTATCAAAATGCAACATCCAAGTGATGATTCAATCATTTTTCATCCATATTTATAACAAATTAAGATGCACACACATCTATATACAATATGCAAGTGTTATAGTTCAATTGATCCCTAATCTAGTGCATAATGTGTGTATATGCATCCACTTGCAAACACTTGCTTCCACGTGAATCAATTCAATCGTAGCATGTTTCAAACACATGTTTTAACATCTCATATCATCTGCAAGCTCAAATCCTAAGATCTACCCTTGTCAAGGATATCTTAAAAGGAAGTCCCTTACCAAAGGAAGAAGCTACTAATAGAATATAAAAGAGGAAATACTAGCCAAAAGAACACAGTTAAGAAACCTCGAATCTTCCTATGAGATAAAGGATTTTATAGCCGAGTCTGATAGCATCACCCCGCATTATGTCTTAAATCGTACTCGTTCCAAGTCTTTTAGTTCCTTTTAAGAACACTGGGTTGTTTTTACCAATCCCTCGGTATAGTTCTTCCGTCTTATTATTCCTACTCATTTAGGAAGAAATCTATTAAATAATAGTAAAGTAGAAGCTTTTCAAGCTTTCCCGTTAATTCTCTAAATTTCCTCTTCTCTCCATAAAAGTCTCTAAGATATTTTGTTCTCACATTTTTCATAATAACAACATAACACGTTAAAAAAATCGCAGGACTAGTCTTGCAGTGATAAGAGCCGGACCAAGTCTCCCGTACCTATCAACCATTTAGTCTGGTCTTCTTCCTCTTTTTCTATGCGTCCCGTGTCCCCAGCCAATCACAGCCACCTGATTTTCGTCTTTTGCAGTTAAATCCTTTAATTGTCTGGAGACTTAAATGCAAAAAACCGAAAATGGGAAGATTTGATTGGTGGGCATAAGCGGGATAGGGGTGCTGGGCACAGAAGAATTGCTCTCCCCTAAGTTCTCTTATTCCAGCTTTCTAAATCGATTAATGTTCCTTTTTAATCGCTCTCTTCCCTCTCTTACTATTCTAACCCTAAATACCCATTTTCCTAGATTGAGAACTTAATCCCTAACCAACACCCAAATCTCAAGGCAAACCCTATCTTTAGGCTACAACAGCAAGGTAAAGCAAACTCATTGCATAGTTCAAATACATATCAATTAGACGTCGATCTTCCAACCCATTATCAGTGGAATTTTTTTCAATTCCACGACAAATACCTGTTCGGCCTCAGCATATTTGGTTCTCCCAGTTCAAGTGTGGGTTTGATGATTTTCTTGGCATATTTGGTTCTCCCAGTTCGAGTATTATCAAATGCCATGGTTGCCATCCAAATCTGCAACAAATACTTCCTATCTACCCTATTTTCTATTTCGAGACTGTGTCAGTCAAACTTCCAAGAGGCAACCAGTTCACCATGGATTATCGCGAGTGGGTATTTCAGTCAAGGAACCTTAGTTCTTGAAGACAGTTTGTCTATTCGGAGTTTGGTTTTGGGTCCATCATCCTACTTTGTTGTTTCGGCCTCACCTCTCTAAAGGTTCACTTTAAATTGTTTTGAGCATAACATTTTGCTGATATTTACTTTTAGGTATTTTCATACATTGCTACAGAAGAAATTATGCTTTAAACCATAGGAATGAAAGAAAGGTCTTTTCTTTATATTTTAGAGTCCGGGATGATTCTCATTTTCAAACGTGAAATGGTGATCATACCCACAATTCTGTTCTAGATCTTTGTCAAGGTAACTAATGAGAAAAGTAGTCCCACTTAAACTAAGATATGTTTGATAAATCTTATATACTTGCAAGATGCATATGCCAGTTCATATATTTTAGGTTTTTGTGATACAGAATCCTTCAAAATTATTTGCAATTTATAGGTAGAAGTCTACATATATTTGACAGACTTTGTTTTAAATTTAATGGTTCCATTTGGTCAGTGTTTATTATATGTATGTCCAGCATTTCATTTACAGCTATGGTCATAAGGATGGACCATCATACGTATTGTTTATATGTTTATCTATTTTCTAACTGACTTTCAGTTTCAGCCTATAGCATACAAAAGGAGGTTTCTTGAACAAGATTGGAAGTAACAGCTTATTATCCTATCACCTAAGATTTCTTAAATAATGTACTTAACACCTAAATGTTTGATGTGGTTACAACTATTTATATGAGTTAAATAATACATCTTTTCCAAAAGCATCGCTCAGCCCTGAAGAACGCATCTTTGAATTATTGTTACTGCCAGTAGCATCGATGATTACCTCTCTCTCTCTCTCTCTATGTGTGTGTGTGTGTGTGTGTGTGTGTGTGTGTGTGTGTGAGTGTGTGTGTGTGTGTGTGTGTGTGTTTGTGTATATTCATTCCAATGTTATTCGTTTTATATATCCATCATAATGTCGAACATTGTTTGGGTGTACATTTTTGGTACAATATCGAGTCCTATAAAATTTTGTATGTTTTATGCAATAGTTATCTTTCTCAGACAAGTAATGGCTATATGTATATTTGCTTAGTTTGTCCAAATTTGTTATGCGGAAAAATGCAACTATTTGCGTTCATGACGCCTCTCAATTGGAACATGAGTTTCTTTTTACATAAGAACATTTGCAAGATAGTTCCAGTCTCTCATACCAGATTGACCAATGTAACAAGTTTTTAACAAGTGGTGCAGTGAATAATTCCTATTTTTTTTATCATTGCCTTAATCATTTATCCTCAAGATTACTTACTTTCTAGCTCAACTTAAGGATAACCTTAATTGTGATTACCAAGAGTTGGTTCATTTTACCTTTTTGTAGATACTATTTTTTCTAAAACAAAAATGGAATCATATTCTCTAAAATGAGTACATCCGGGTGAAATACTAACCTATTCACATTTTAATTATTCAGCTATAATGTAAACTTTAACATGGGAATTACAAATGCAATACTGAAGATGAAGTGAACAAAAGATGCATGGTTCTAAGTACGTACTTTTACATAGCTAACTGGACATGTGACTGAAATCATACGAACATTATCCTAATTCTTGTGTGATGTAATGAATTATTCACACATTACAATATTTGCAGGGCATCTTCCTGCTTAATGAAGCATGATTGCTCTGTTGCTTCACAGAGTAAAAGAAGAGGTACATCCTATAGTTAAATTGTGTGTGATCGTGAATGAGTAAAAATGGTAATATAAGAAAGAAAAACAAATCATGCTAACATTTTGAATTATTTTCGTGCAGCCTTAGTCCCTTCACGGGCACGTTTTCTCCTTCTTTCTTAGTTAGCCAGTTAAAGCATATATATTGAGTGTAAATGTGCAAGCAAGCTTTAAAGCTAGCATGAATCCAACTTACAATCAAAAGATGATTAGTGTTTAACTACTTTAAGTTCATATATAATGGAAGTATTCAGCAACACCCTATAATTTATTATATAGAATCAAATCTAAAATAAATGCATGGTATTATTGTATTAAAATTACTTGGATTTTGAGGTAACTTCTCATAATATAGGCAATAACATGCCAATAAATGTATGATATCACTGCATCCATTTTTTATGTATGGTCCCAATTTCTAAACTCTTCGACATTGCTTTCTAACTTGGAGATATTTCTAGGAGTAGATGTAGTTTAATTTCAGTTTATTTTTGAATTGTTCATGTTTTCCCCTCCTTTTGATTTGGTAGAAATCTGCAATCATGTCTACTGCTTATATAATGCGAGATATTCAATTTAGTATCCCAAAAATGGAAGTATAGCTCTAATGCTTCTTATATGACGCCATTTTTTTTATTCATACTTATGTAGAATGATTGATTTTCACAAATACATTAATTTTTATAAATTACCCTGCAATTGACTTTTCCCAAAAAAAAAACATGTCATAAAGCCTACTTTCGTCTATATTATTATAAATGAAATCATAAATGGAAACACTTACGTTGCACTGGATTATATTCTTTGTGTGTTAATAAATTTGGCTTTTTGTTGCCTAATTGGCTGAAGAAAATTTTTGCGTTTTTATCAAAAATTAGACAAGGGATAGCTATGAATGCTGAATTTTTAATGGGGTTTCTTCTTATTAATTGGATAAAATTAATTTTTAAATATTGGCTATCATTTTAGCTTGGATATATCATAGATTCGTTATTGTCTCTATTTGAAAATTGCATTGCAACCGGTGAATCTTTCATGTTAATCTACGATAAAAATGCTTCATTAGTATGATAAATTAAGAAACATTAGTCTTACACTAGATTAGACCTTTTTAATTCAATACAAGTATGAGTATACAAGTATTAAAACAATGTACAAGTGACAGCTTGCATCCTTATGTAACTTTAAATTATGAATATTGATTGCATATGACAAGGCATTTAAAAATTAAAATTCAATGTTGCATTTTTGACTTTTATTGGGTTTTGAATCAATATTTCTTTCTTTTTAATCTTTCAAGGGCTCTTCTTATCAAATCATTGCTCTTTGTAAGGAAACTGCATCAAGAAGCCATGTAGCAAATTAAGCTATGAAGAGAAAGCAATACAATTGTATTTTCATAAGTCCTATTGTCATTGCTAAAAAGAAGAGGGAAATCAAATACTGCAAAATATAAATGTATGGTTTCTTATTTTCGTTTAAATCTTTCTATGAGTTATACATTTTGCTTAGACAGTCCCGTTCTTCTTTTCCTTTAACTGCAAGTGTTACATATTGAATTTAGTTTGTGGATTGCAGACTAAAAAAGGATACATGAGGGCTTATATGTTTCCTCTTGCAAGAGTTAACATTATTTGCATTAAAAATACACATGTGGGTTGTCAATGTTTCAATAAATGATAAAAATAATTCCACAGACCTATTTATTATTTACTGCCGATAAAAAAAATTTGCATTTTGAATTTTTGCATATGTGGTATTCTAGAAAAAAAACAACCCTTAACAAGTATGAATGTATGATAATAATAATAATAATAATAATAATAAAAGACTTAGTTTTTATACATAATATAGTTTTCTTCCTATTATTTAGTTTAAGACGTAAATGACATGCTGCAAGGAAACTAAATGATGATGTAGACCTTATTGTAAAACTGCATCAATCTTAAGCAAATATTAATTTTCTCTCTAACGGATGACATATAAAACTGTCGCTTTAAAATAAAACAGAAACATATAATGCACAAATATCATGTATGATTTATTAACATATACGGGCAAGTTCTCTGTAAAGAGTTCTCGTAATTTTATTATTACAGCGTTCAAGTGCCATCAACAAGTCTAATGGTTGATGATGCAAAACTAATTACAATAACATTCAATGATTAATGTTAAGCTAAATGGACTATTCAAGCTGATTAATACATTATATGTATGACTAAGTCTTAAGCAAATAAGATCTTAACTTGAAATTATGTGACAAAGCAGTGTTTTCATGATTATGATACTGCATAGAAAAAGATTTGAAGTATGTTTTCGTGATGGAACAAAGTAGTAATTGGAACTAAGCATCAAATTATTGGGGTAAATCTAAATTATGTTTTGCGTAACATCCGAAGCAATGTAGGACTAGGCATCAATTTATTGCTTAATTTAGCAAAGCAAGATAATGCATGGTTTAAATGATATAAATAAAGCAACCGGGACTTTGCATTTATATCTAATGCAGACATTTCAAGAATGCACGTTACTCTCAGGTAAGAAGTATTTAGTGTAGATGGACTAAAGTGAAAGTTTGGGAGTTTGGATGCTATGATGAACCGAATACCCGTTTTGGATGTATCACCACGTATACATTATAATACGCATCATATTTATATCAGTAAAATATTACAAAAATGGGGCTTTTAGCCTCAAGGACAAAATGAACAAAAAATTGTTCCATAAGGACAAAAGGGTAAAAATTTACCCATAAAAACAAATTTTAATGTAAATGGAGAAATTTAGGGTTCACTGTAATTCCTCCCTTTACATTAAAATTTGTATTTATGGACAAAATTTCAACCTCTTGTCCTTATGGAACATTTATTTGATCATTTTGTACTTCAGAGTATTTTCCTTTTTTTAAAATACACTCTTTAAATTTTGAAATACACAAATATTCTTCCTTAAAAATATGTTTAAAAAACACTATCACTTTTAATTATCCAACCCGTAAATAATTGCAGTAAAATAGAAAATATTTCGTGTTTGCAAAAAGAAAGCACTTTAGCAAATTAAATTCGAAACAATTTGTTTATAAAAACATGAGATTAAGTGCAAATTTAATTTTTGAGATAAAACAAAATAATTGTAGCAAAAATATATCAGAAAAAGTATCAATAAATTCATCTTACAAAATTATGATATTTTAATAACAAAACCGAAATTTTAAAAGGGGTTTTTAGCCTCAAAGACAAAATGAAAAAAAATTGTTTCATAAAGACAAAGGGGCAAAATTTTATCCATAAAGACAAATTTTAGTGTAAAGAGAGGAATTCAGGGGTCCACTATAACTCCTACCTTTACACTAAAATTTGTCCTTATGGACAAAATTTTAGCATTTTGTCCTTATGGACCAATTTTTTTGTTCAATTTATCCTTTATGGTATTTTTCTGATTTTAAAATTCGTACAACCTCTTACAGAACTATCTCACTTCTTTTCTAATATTTTATATTTGAGTTCATATATTAGACAGTTAAGAATCTTAAAACAATAGTTAAACTTAGTAAACTAATAGTTGTTGATGTGCCAAATAAATTGTTAAAAAAAAAAAAAATCAATGTTTGCATAGTATTTATATTAACAAAAAAGGATATAAAATTCATTTGGATATGTAAATACATCAGTTACATAACATAATTACATACGTAAGTAGTGATTGCTGATTTAATGATGATTCAGCTATATTAATACATTGGTGCGTTACGTTATAAAATTCTTATTTTAATTAAAAGTGCTTATATTTTGAAATTTCTATGGTTGTTAACAAAATCCACTTCAATGTCACATAATTTAGTGCATTTACATCAACATATTTTAATTGACCATGTAATCTTAGTTTTATTTTATTAAAATAAATTTGATTTAATAATGTTCATTAGTTCATCTAATAAATTCGTAAATGTGATGGTTTTAATTTGTAAGTCACATTCATATTAAGAAAAGTAGTTAAAAAGAGTTTTCATTTAAATATAAAGATATATAATTCATGTATCATAAATATTTTACATAAATAACATTAGCAAAACTAATTTTATTATTCATTTACTTCAATAAATTTATATGCATTTTTGAATTCTCTTTTTAACTTTAAATATAAATATTTTGACATTTCTATATTTATGTACAACTTCATCAGCAGTTTCCTAATCTTTCATGTTTAGATCCATATATTTAAATTGCTTACGAAATCTCAAATTTAAATTATCTTAATATATATATATATTTGTATATATATGTATGTATGTATATATATATATATGTATATATATATATATATCAATCGTATATGTATACATACACGTATTAATTGAAACAATGACAAAAAATTTGAGTTTAATTATGTAGATATATATATATATATATATATATCATATGCATATATTTATGTACATAAACAGTAATAACAAAGTTAGTTTGTAAATTAACTATAATAATTTATGTACATAGACAATAAGTTTTTCGTACACAACGTTAAAATTCCATGTTTAACTTCAAATAACTACGCATTAAAATTTCCGCGATCTTTTCACAAAATCCTTCTCAGTGTATTCATATTATTTACTCTTAAGTCAATATATTTTAACTAATTACGTATTTTCAAATTTAACATATATAAAACAAATAAGATAATAATATTTACTAATTTATGTAAAAAATTATAATATGTCAATTCCAACAAAAATATTTGCTCATAGTAGTAAAAACAATAAAATTATTGTTTCACTTCAAAAAAATATAAGTTACATAACACATACCATATATAAAAACAACAACAATAATTTGTATTACAATTAATTTGCTGATTTTATCACGTGTTATGTAATAAAAATGTTGAAAATCTGTTTTATAATACTATCGTGTGCAACGCATAGGTTAAACACTAGTATCTCAAGTGAACTAATCCAAAGACCTACCTTAAACTTACAAGTAAAGTCACACTTCTTTTTTCCACCTTCCAATTTCTAGTCCTTACCTTGCCCATCTTGTGTCCCTTAGTTCATTCCACTTATATTGTCCAATCCCATAAGGGCTTATCTAATGCCTCACTTTCTATATAATTTTCCAAAACCTTATTTGAAAAGCTTTAGTGAGGTAAAATTTTCATCTACAAAAACATTTTTATGATATATATACACTACAACCAAAACACCATATTACAACTTTAATTTTGTAATTGTGCGAAAGGCACAATTGTAATAAATGATTTTTTACAACTGTGCGAAAAGTACAATTATAATAAATGTTTTTTTTACAACTGTCAGCTCTCTAAAGTTGTAATAAACATATATATCACAACTTTTCATTTTATTAGTTGTAATAGATGCCTATTAATTACAAACTTGATGTTTATAATAACTATGTTTAATAACTAATTATATTAATATTTAATAATAATAATAATTAATAATAATTTTGGGAATCAATAATATTTATCAGTTATTATTAAATAATTAATAGTTAATAAGTAGTAATTTATTTTTAGTAGTTAATGTATGTTAACTACTTATTAACTAATAGTAACATAAGCTTTTAATAAGTATTACTCTCGATTATAACTAAGTAGAAATAAGCAAAAGTTAATTCATAACTATTATTAATAAGTAATATTTATTAATAAGTAATATTAATTAATAAGTAATATTAATTAATAGTTAATTAATAACTATTATTAATAAGTAAAAGTTAATTATTAAGTAAAAGTTAATTAATAACCTTTTTTTTAAATAAAGGACAATAATTTATACATAATTTATGTTAAGTGTTTAATAACTAATAACTAGTAACATATACATAATAAACTTTTAATAATTAATATTTAACTATTATAACTAAAAGGAAATAAGTAATAATTAATAATAACTATTATTAATAAATAGAATTTAATATTTTAATAAAAGTTAAATCTTAAGAATCCATATTATATTTAATATAATTTTTTCTTATTAACTATAACTTATAACATTTAATTTTACATAATTTGGTGAAACTTTGACTAAGGTCAATGAAAAAATGGTGGTCACAACAAATTAACGCAACTGATAAAATATAGGCGGGAAATGTGAAAAATTGGCACTAAAGTAAACATCACCTTCTATTTCACTCTCACGTGGGCCGGCTTCTCCCATCCTCTTCCTAAATCAAAGATCGATCCCCAAATTTTTTGCCCTTAAATCCAGAAATTTTCCGAACATTCCAGCCTCATAACCCTTTTTGTCACCAGTTTCCTTGTCAAATCAAGCTCAACAACAGCAAATTCTAGCTTCATAATCGAATCCCACAGGTTAAAATGTCGTCCTGATCAACTGTAGCAATCGTCCAGCAATGAGATCCGGTCGTCATCTCCCGCCGCAAACCAAAAACTGCAGATCTGAAAGTAAGCGCGATCCTTCCCGGTGCGCAAGTCGAGACGATCAAATTCGACATTGGTCAGAACAAGAAGAAGGATGAGCTCGACGAGCAGACGGAACCTACGACGCTGAACTGTGTGCCAACGGGGGTAAGGGCTGAGATCCAGACGGCAAGGTTGGCGAAGAAGAGGAGTCAGGCGGAGCTGGCTAAGCAGATCGAGTGAGTGCAGGTTGTGCAGGAGTACGAGAACGATAAGGTTGTTTGAAACTAGGGAGTTTTGGCTAAGATGGAGATGGTTCTTGTTCTTCGGGTTAAACTCAGGGGAAAGCATAAGTAAATTTGAATACTGTGTGGGCATTTTTAAGGCTGGTATATTAGTCATAATAAATCATGTTGGGTTGTTTGTGTTCACGTTTCTCGTTGAATGCTTTGGGTGCATGTTAGACGTGCTTTTGATATGAATAAATAATATAAGCTATGTTGATAAGTTTGTGGGTCATTGCTGGCTGAATGACATTTCATTTTATATTAAAAAAAAGGGTGTATATTTGATATATGCACGAGCCCAGAAAATGACCTCTCAAATTATTTGAACTTAGATGCTTTAGTCTTATTTATAGATGATAAAAGACAGTGATCATGATGCATGCTGAAGTATGTAGAGTACTTCACTAAATTTTTGGCAAGGGACAATAAGGAAATATAAGGACATCATTACTGTGCATAGCTAGAAAGTAACGCAAATCAGATTTAATTCGGGCCAACTTTGTGTCTTGCGTAGGAACAATGTGGTTTCAAGCATACATGATAATATAGCTTATGGAAAAGATGGTGTAACTAATGAAGAAATATATGCTGTTGCAGAGCTTGTTAATGCTTCTAAGTTCTTCAACAGACTTCCCCAGATATGTTGTTTACAAAAGCATTAGCATAATTTTGTTTGTGTGTGCGCATTTGTGTGATGCATCAAGCATGTGGTACCCAAATTTCATGTGATTGAAAATTAAAGTAGTGGTTTGTTCAGAATTTTGATAAGTAAGATCAAAGATGATTTCATTTTTTGGGAAGTTTGCAGACTCAAATCAGATAGCTGTGGTATCTAGAGTATACACATGTAATAAGTGAAAATAATATAACTAGGGACTTATACCTTGGTTGATGAACATGGGACCCATAGTTTGAGGGATTCTCTTTAATGGAGAATATATTAAGTACACATAATGACACTCATTAACAGAGAATGACAACACTTGTGAATGCAATTTCTACATGTCAAAATAAAAGTATAACTGAGTATATATCATATTTTCCAAGTGCATAACAGGTACTACATAATTGTATAATACTAAGGTTTGATTCAGAATCTTGTGATTATTATGATGATTTTCTTATATGAACATTTTATCTAATTTTTATACTTGGTTGCTGTTATTGTAGGGCATGGAGTATTTCTTCCTCAATCCGATGCGGCCATGGCAGTGAAGAACGCTAATCACACGGCTTGTGAGTTCTACTTTTTGATCAATTCTCGTGTTATTCAATATGTGCAGGCTTGGAATTAGACGTGATGCAATGTAGTTTCATTTATAATCTTTAAATTTGGCATTTTGATAGCCAGCTCATGATATTGGAAAGTCATGTACTATGATGAAAAACCTTATCTAAATTATTACTTTATGTTTTGGTAGGATACATTGGTGAAGGTATTTGACAAAGCCAAAGAAAGTAGGTTTGATCGGCGTTCAACATTCATGGCTCTAGGTGGCGGATTGATAGGCGATATTGCTGTCGCTTTTCTTCGTGGTGTTAATTTCATTCAAATTCCAAAAACTCTGATGGCTTAGGTGTGTTCTATTTGGACGGATGGCTTTAAAAGTTTACTTATTCCTTTTTAAAAGCACGGAAAAAAGAGCAAGATTCATGCAAATGAGCTTTGTAGATTTCATAGGAAAATAAGCTTTGTAATTTGATTAAAGGCTTTCAGAGGCAAATAAGGACAGTTGTAATTTTACATTTTTATGTGGTATATGATTTATAACTTGTATTATAGATATAAAGTTGTGATTTTTATCAATGAATGGATTATGATGCCTTTCAACTTACATCTATTTCTCATGTTATTTAACTATTTATTGTTGCACACTTAAAACATATATATATATATATATATATATATATGCGTATAATTTGTGGATATATTAATACTATAAAATAAAAGTTGTAATAAAATATATCGCAACGATTATAAATAGTTGTAAAAATTACAATAACAACGGTGCATAACTATTGTAATAAAATTTATTACAACGGTGGAACAAAGTAGTAAAATATAAATATTACAACAGTACAAAAAAGTTGTAAAAGATTTTAGTCTATTACAACTTCTTAATACACGATGGTTTGCCCATCGTTATAAAATGTATATTACTACAATGGTATTCCACCGTTGTAATATGATCATTTTGTTGTAGTGATATATATATATATATATATAGTTGCTTTTATGAAATTCCCAAAATACAATTTTCATATCAAAATATTTTAGTCTTTCAAAATTCCCATTTCTAGAATTTTATGCATATGGGGTTTCAACTCAAAGTGGTTCTATAAGTTTTCTTAAAACACCACTTTGTTACACTCATGTCTTGGAACACAATTATCCATTTGAAATCTCTATATTCGCTTATCCATTAACCTAACTTGTTAATTGCCTCAATTCTATATAATGATTTAGTTGGAACTCCTAAGATCCAACTCTTTTGTCCAAATAAAAAAATCCCGATAAGAATCAAATCTCAATAATCTATTTTAACATATGGTGAACTCCTATCCAATCATTGGACACAATCTCGGGTTAAATCTCTTGGGCCTACAAAATATTCTCATTGATATTACATGAACTCTTAAATTTTTTAAAAGCCAAAAATTGTTAACTACATATTCGCAATATTTTTTCTTGTCTTAAAGCCTCAATTCCTAGTATGGAAACATCTAACCAACAACCTATGTTTACTGAAAATTCAGACTTCTCTCATAGTAGGTAACGATCTATTTCTCACAACAAACTATTGGTAGTTAACCCGAGATAACTACCCTTACTGGTTTTCTTACCAATGTTGCTTTAATAGAACTGGTACTAAAGCATTAATTCGAAGAAGGTTTTCCCATTCATCTTAGAACAACACATCACGAACACAGATTTACCAATCGCCCTACTACACAAGTCAATAACTAGGCTTAGTGTAACGACCCGAACTTTCCCGTAAAGGAAAACCCGGATTGATTTGAGGACAAGACAAATCAGAACACAAACAGAAGAACATTTCATTGCTTATTACAACAATTCCATTAGAATACAAGAATATACAGAGTATGAACAAATAATATACACTTGATAAATATAAGAGATTAAAATACATTACATAGTAGCAGAAAAATAATACAAAACACAACTGAAAGTAATACACGGATACAGAACTTTCCGAGTATCGTTCCAGCTGTAAACCAGGATCCTGTGAATACAATATCTGCAAAAACTTCCCATTTCGAAAATATGGGCACCTATAGTTTAGGTTAAAACAATAAACTCCAGGTCAATCATGTGACTGGTGTGAGAACTAAAACAATTATTTAAAACTTTACTTTAAAAGAGACTAAATCAAGGGACCAGGCCATATAACACTGAATGGGTTTCCTCCCAAGAATACTAGTGCATAGAATAAACAGCACAATATTTTTTGGAAAATGAAACTATTATAAGACCCAGGTCCTATCACACAATGCAACGCAAGCCGAAGGATAGAGTTTTACCTTATAATAGCCAAACATGCTTGGTACGTTTAAAACAAATCATTTTGATACTATTATAGTATGAAGTGTACGAAATCAACTTCAAATATAAATGTATAAATCATAGATGGCATAGTGCCCCATCCCACTATGTCGCCATACTAGGCTCTACAAATAAAACCGAAATGTCACGTATTAGAAATTGGATTTCCATCATGAGTCGAGGCCAGGGATGGCTCCTCACCACTTCGAGACACTCTCGCCAATGTCTCAGGACTAGGCACTCTGGGAAGCCCTTGGATCGGTTGGGTCGGTCCTCCGTTACGTTTGAGGATTGGCAATTCCTGAACACACGTTTCCTGGTCCTATCGGACCTATCCATCGTCTCCATAGAGACCGATATAACCGAGGCGCCTCGCAATCCAACATCCACAAAGGTAAAAATATAAAATGTTAGGCCTTGATAAAACACTGACACCACCTATAGTTAGAAAAAAACGCCGTGTTCTCCCAACGGTCCTTATCCCGTTTTTAACTCATACCGAGGTGTGAGGCTCGCGAATTAACGCCATACACAAAGCTACGCTGTATTAAAGCTGTGCTTTGATCATCAACCACAAGACTCTGCTTTTCAATAGAAGCCTAGCATGCCACATAGGCAATTTATGCTATGCGACTGATGTCTATCGATATACAACCTCTGATCCCGTATGTCTCAGTGAAGGGTGAAGTAAGGGAATAAATTCCCCTTCACCAGGCAGATGTAAATTTAATAGAAATCAACCAACACAGAATAAAATCCAATGTCAGACACACAATCCATTTACAAGTTCGTTTTGGGTTTGAACGAAACCGGAGGCACCTTATTTCTCGTCCCGTATGTCCAATACAAGAGTGAGGTCCTCGCATATCTGTCGATCTCCAAGTACGTTTGGACGATCACCACTTATTACCTCGTCTTGGGTGTACAGCCCAATAAAGACATCGGTAATCATCCAAATGATGTGAAGACCTCTAGTCTTCAACTACCGTCTTCAACTACCGTCTTCATTGTCGACATATCGTCGAATCAGTTATTCAGAATGGGTATAAACTCGGCCTTTCCGAATAACTCGCGTAGATAATGTTATAAAAACACAACATACGCCTCATTCCAATTCTGAATATTCTTTTATTTAAATAAGCACATCTTTAGGCATTTGTTCCCATTAATTTTATCAAAGATAAATTCTTTTAAATTTATTCTTTAATATACCTTTGGATATCATTCAAACCAAATTATGGTTTTCCAAACTAGTCGGGATTAGCGAAACACACTAAAGCAATCATTTATTTAATTTCCCAGTCTCAACCTATTCATCCCATGGAGCAAAACTGGTATTACCCCATAACTAACACCACGGTGTTATTGGTACATTTAATTACCATTTCCAATTCCTTTTATATTTAAAATAAATATTTATATTCTAACGTCGATTCAAATAAATATATACGCTCTAATTCTATTCAAAATAAATTTCTTGTCGTTAATATTTAACTTAGGTACAAGCAAGTCAAAAAGGTACAATAACTTGTTCAAAAATCCATTGGACATTCTGAGAACACCCTTTGTTCCTATGATTCTTTTACCACTAATCAGAACTTTATCGAAATCCCAAGCAAAGAAATCTGACCATAGTGAAAATCTAACTCTCAATCGTTCCAGAAAGGCCTTCCACATGAGTTAACAGAAATGTTCCTTTCCACACATTCACCTTTAACTATTGCTAAACCAAGGGAACTATCCGTCTTTGAAATAAATACGAATGACACTTCTAATCCAAAATATTTGCACTCAAATTCAAAAAGTTTCCTATTTGTTTTTTTTCAATACAACCGAGGTCCAACTACTTCCTTTCCAATATCAGAGATGGCTCATTATATGGATAGCTTGTCTAAACTTCAAACCAATCCATCAACAACATGATTCCCTATCTATAAAAAATTCTAGTCATAACCATGAAACTCAGTTTTCACTTACACCCGACAAAATCATGTTCTTTATCCAAAATGCTACAAGTTTAGCATCATCCCAAATATAGATTCGAAAATCAATCTCACTCCAAGAGATAATCTTACAACTACTTATCATATTTTGAATATGTAGCACAAAGAGAACTGAATCGATACTACCTAGAGATGCACTAAGGAAAAATAGGAATAATAAACATGACTGACCCTTCAGGTTGCAATAAGTCTCAAAAATTAGTCTATCACACAATCTAGCTCAACCATTTTCTTCTTGTAGTCAAAATATCCCCCAATTGGCTAACTAATCCATCCTCCAAATTTTTCCTACTTCAAAACCATAGAATATAAGCACCTCAATCAAACTATACTACTAGTGCAAAAATCTAGGATAACCAATTTATTGTTGATCCCAAAACCAACCCATGCCCAGAAATGCCTCAAGCATCTCTTAAATCAAGATTTCTCGATTCAACCCAGACTCACCATAGATAATCGAGCCTATCTCTCTGCGGGATTTAGGAACTAATAGTTGGCCTAAGTGCAAAATGGTCAACTGGTGTTATCATCACACCCTTAGGGATTTACTATATCTTCAAAGGACAGTTCCAGTAGGTGTACAATAAGATGCTTCACATGACTCAAACCATCGAGGCTATGGCCCCATGCAGCCACCTCCAATCAATACATTAAAGAAAACGGGATAAAATATTCTTAAATCGAGTAAGAAAACTAGAAAGAACTAAAATGGATAACATTCTTTCTTTCACCAACCCTTGCCTTCTGCCATTCCTTAATTACTAAACTAATAAGGTTGTTCCATCCATGACTAACCCTTTTTAATATTTGTTAAGGAGGAAGTTTCTTTCTAACATCAACCTTCCCAACTACTGAGCTAACGGGATTGTCCACTAATCAAATTTCAACCTATAAAGAAAAACATAGATAGGTTGCCTTATAACTCAATTATAAAGATAAAGATTTAGAATTCGAGAGAGTCAAATTAAATTGTGACTAACTTGAGGGGATATTTGTAACACCCCACGTCCATTAATGTCACTCACAAAGGGAATGCATTAACTTCCATGGAGGTTTTAAGTGAATATAGAACAGTAAAATTACAACAAGACAGATATAAAATAGTACTTGGAAATTCAAAAACTTTATTTCATTGTAGCAGAAGTCAAAACATGTTTGATTACATCATAACACCATATTCAATGTCAAGTACAATATCTATCTTGATAAAACAAGTACATAATCCCATTACATGAATAGCCATTAAAAAGAAAGATAACAAGCTGGACTTTACTTCAGCAGTCCAAGCTTTCCAGAAGATAAGCGATCCAACTAGACTCCACTAAAACTTGGCCCAACCTGCGGACCTGAAGGGAGAAAAAGGATGGAAAAGAGGGGGTCAGACATAAAGTCTGGTGAATATGATAATTCTTCAATACTATTACCAAAATAACTGGACTAAGGCATAAGCTGGAAAACAAGAAAATGTCTATGAAGAGCAGATTAAGGACATAGACAATCGCTAAAGGCAACGTTATAGGCGCTCCTAAATACTAAAGGATAAACACTATACTGCACCACACCAGTCACCCTAAAGATTCATCCCACTTAGCTTCACTTAGAAACTTTCCCAATGGCTTTACGTACCCCTAGCTGACTACATAGGTGCCGCCTGCCCCTATCTCCACTAGGTGTACCCTACTTCCCATTATTCGATCGGCTCCCTAACTCGTAGATACCCGTGCTGGCCCCACAGTGGGGTGTATCACTCCCCTAAAGTGGCAACCTGATACCACGGACATGCACGGCTTATACCTACACGATGCAACAACGTCTTACCTACCAGCCCGGGTCCACACACGCATATGAAACCCGTTGGACTTGCGTTGCCACCGCTCCCTGTTTTGGCCTCTTATAGTCAAACCCAGTATGCGTGTCCCGTCCTCGACTTGGGTCGAGCCCACAAAGATACGTTTTGGGATACTGGTTGAAATGGGCCCCCACTATTTACCACAAGCATTCCACCTAAGCTTGTCCCCATTAGTCCATCCCACTTAACCCGCTTAGTCATGTTCATTTACATGTGTGTTTGGTTAAGTCTAATCGTATTTCAAATGCCTCTAAAGGCAACCACCAGATTCCTCATGCCACCCAAGGCACCTACTTAACCCCCATGTCCCACCTTACATGATTATCTGGTTAAGTATTTCTTAGTTCATTAAGGCCATAACCTCATAAAGACCTCTCACATTAGACTGGCATTTATGGCAGCTGGATTTGCCGGGCGGGTCCGGGCAGTCTTACACCATAAAAGAGTCTAACCTCGTGTCTTTACAATTGTTATGCTTTAGTTTGGGCCTAGGACCTCTCACATTGGGCCGACATTTGTGACTACTGGATTTGCCGGGCGGGTCCGGGCAGGTTTACATCACAAACGGGTCCAACCTCGTGTCCTAAGCATTGATTATTAATAATAATCCACTTACCCCCAATTTTAATAATTCCCTACTTGAATTATTAATTACTTCCAATTTTTAACAATGTCCATAATTGACTCAATTATGGACATTCATTCATGGTATGCAACATCTTACAAAATTGCACCCAATTTATTAATTCCTAATATTACCCCTACCCCACGTTTGAACGTTTATTCGCAAAATATATGTTAGACTCGAATAGCCTAACTCATAGCATAAAAGAGATTATCATAATAACAACATGTATATGTGACCAAATGAATCATAATAAGGGGTGAAACTTGCATATGTCCAACTTGCATAGATTATACATGTCATGGATCTAAAGGTGTCAACTTGTTCAAAATTCACCTAATATGATCTCAATCAATTTTCATAAACTTACATATGAACATGTGTGAATCAACATCATCTAATTTTTTAACAACATGGTTTTATATGGGTACACCTAACTCAATAGGCAAATTCCCATAATCAAGTTTTATTTAATTATAGTTTCAAGTTTATGGGTACACCTAACCTAATAGGCAAATTCCCATAAACAAGATCCCTTTAAATTAAGAAAAAAAAACATAACTTTAAGCATGATCCAACAACATGATTTTTCAACATAATATAGCATGATTTATAACATGGCATAGTATGATAGTATAACATAGCTTGACATGATTCTCAACATAGCACGACATAGCATAAGAGAATTTACAACATAGCATGACATAGCATATATAATTTACATCATACGACAACATAATAACATAATAAGAGATCCACAATATATAGAATTTACAATTACAAATCACATCACTTTCTTGTGATCCATTCATAACTGAGTCAAATTAGTTTGTAATAGTCTTGTGAGAATCATCATACTCACCAACAAAAGAAAAGAATTAGAGAAAGAGAGATCTTTTGATTTGATTTGTGTAGATTTAGTTGTAGATGATTAGGCTTCCTCTTCTTAGTTTGTGACGGCTATGCTGAACTCCATGGCAGCAGCATGACGGTAGCTCCTCTAATTTTACAAGTGATTTAGGTTTAGGGTCTACCCACTTATTTATAGATTTTAGAATTCATTTAGGCCATTAGATTTAACCTAGAAATAACCGCAGCCGTTCAGACAAGATGGGGTTTATCTTGTTGACTCAGCAATGAGTCAGAAGTGACTCAGCAAACACTCAGCATATTAATAAACTTCTATTCATGTCATAAATATATATATATTTTCTACAATGTACATATTAGATACATCCCCCTTTACTTATTATTGTTTTTATATACATATTAGATACATCCCCTCTCTCACACACTTATTAATATTTTTATATTCATATTAGATACATCCCCTCTCTTACACACTTATTAATATTTTTATATTCATATTAGATACATCCCCTCTCTTACACACTTATTAATATTTTTATATTCATATTAGATACATCCCCTCTCTTACACACTTATTAATATTTTTATATTCATATTAGATACATCCCCTCTCTTACACACTTATTAATATTTTAGCAACTTTAGTGTTAATAGAAAATTCGGGGTGTTACATTCTCCCCTCCTTTTAGGATTTCATCCCCGAAATCTTCAAGTCTGGAAGAATGTATATCCTACCATCCAAACGTCCATCTACTCATCCATCATACACAGGCATCCATTTTCCTTAAAAGACTTCTAATGCTTTATGATCATATGCAAGTGTGTGTACATGTCCTTACCTAATGCGAAATCAGGCGGTCTACTGATTCAGTTGACCTCCTTAATGCAAATTATGTAAGTGTCATGAATCCATTATGTATGCAAAAGATCCTAATTGCTTACATACTACTTCTATATGCGTGCACACCCATTCAACCGAATGCAGCATCCATATGATGGTACAACCATTATACATCCATTATACTAAATACATCCATATATATGCAATATGCAATATGAAGTGACTGAGCCAATCTAGTGCCTAAAGTGTGTGTATATATGCATCCACGAGCAACCACTAGCAAACACTTGCATCCATCATACATAACATGTCTCAAACACATGTTTCAACCATAGGATTATCCTAACTAAAGGTCAAATATACTAATGAGAGGACATACTAAAGATAAGATAAGATAAGCTAAGCGATAAAGGAGAAATTAAAAGACATACCCTCAAAAAGAAAAGGGTACAACGAACGCATCTTCTCTTCTGTCTCCCAAGTTGCGTTGCTCTCATCATCTCCCCATTGCACTTTAACCAGTCTGACCTCTCGATTCCTCAACTTTTTGATCTCCGACCCAAGAATGCATGTAGGAGCTCGTCTAATTGTTGCATCACGCTCTATTTCCACCTCTTTAAGCAAGCTCGGCTCTACCACCTCCGCGGTCTTGTGCAAACACTTCCTCAAATGTGATACATGGAATACGTCGTGTACTCCACTAAGTTTCTCAGGCAACTCCACCCTATATGCCATCTTCCCAATCCTGTTTTTTTTACAGGAAACGGCCCTACAAACCTTGGTGCTAATTTCCCCACGGACCCAAAGCGAACAACATTCTGTAACGGAGATACTTTGATAAAAACCATGTCCCCAATGTCAAACTCAAGATCTGTCCTCCTCTTATCAGCATACGATTTTTGCCTATCTTGTGCTGCTTTCATCCTCCTTCGAATCAACTCAATCTTCTCCGAGGCTTCCCTAACCATATCGGGCCCAAGTAGGATTTTATCGGTAGATTCCCACCAACATGTAGGCGAACGGCAAGGCCTTCCATAAAGAGCTTCGAAAGGTGCCATGCCAATACTAGACTGAAGGCTATTGTTATATGCGAATTCTACTAACGGAAGGTGCTCTTCCCATGTACCCCCAAAGTCTAGGATACAAAGCCTTAAAAGATCCTCTAGAATGCGATTCACCCTCTCGGTCTGGCCGTCTGTCTGAGGATGATATGCGGTGCTCAAACATAGCTGAGTCCCTACCACCTCTTGTAAACTCTTCCAAAATTCGCTAGTAAAGATGGGATCACGGTCGCTTACTATACTAGAAGGAATACCGTGCAAACGAACTATCTCCTTAATGTATACAGAAGCCAACCACGGAGCAGTCCTCTTACTTTTCACGGGAATAAAATGGGCGCTTTTAGTAAGTCTATCTACTATAACCCAAATCCCCGTGTTACCCTTCCTTGATCTTGGTAATCCATCCACAAAATCCATTGAGATGCTTTCCCATTTCCATAGTGGAACTTCTAATGGGTGAAGCAACCCACCGGGTTTCTTTTGTTCTGCTTTAACTCGTAGGCACACCAAGCATCTAGCAACGTACTCGGCCACATCCTTTTTCATACCGGCCCAAAAGAAAACCCGCCTCATATCTTTGTACATCTTATCCCCGCCGGGATGAATGGTCATTTTTGAGCGATGAGCATCATCAAGAATGGCCTTCCTTAAGTCTTCGTCTTGTGGTACACAAAGTCTATTATCCCTTCGTAACCAACCCTTATCGTCTAGGGTATACCTACGAAGATGGCTTGACGACTCCCCCCTTTGAGCTTTTCTACTATCTCAACCAACTGTGGGTCGTCTCGCTGTGCCTCACCAACCCGTCCTAGAAGTGTAGGTCTAACCTCCAAGGGTGCTAACAGACCGGGTACTAAGTCAACGGAGGGTCTAAAGTCAAACATAGAGATGAATTCTAAGCTTTGTCGTTCAACAAACAACGGACTCAAGGACAACCTTTTCCTACTTAAGGCGTCTGCCACCACGTTACCCTTGCCCGGGGTATATGCTATTTCAAAATCGTAGGAGGCTAAGAATTCCATCCACCGTTGCTGCCGTAAACTCAAATCCTTCTGAGAGAATAAGTATTTTAATGATTTGTGGTCAGTGAACAGTTCGAATTTCTCACCAAGAAGATAGTGACGCCAAGACTTAAGCGCGAAAACAATTGCGGCTAGCTCTAAGTCATGCGTGGGGTAATTCTTTTCATGAACCCTCAACTGCCTTCCACCATAGGCTATTACTCTTCCCTCTTGCATGAGAACCGCGCCAAGTCCCGTCCCACAAGCATCAGTATAGATGGTAAACGGTTTATTCCCGTCTGGCAGCACTAAGACTGGGGCTGAAGTTAAGGCTCTCTTTAAACGTTGGAACGCATCATCGCAATCTTTGTCCCACGTAAAAACCAGGTTCTTCTTCGTTAACCGTGTTAATGGAGCTGATATTTTTGCGAAGTCTTTGATAAACTTCCTATAATAGCCAGCCAACCCCAAAAAACTTCTTACTTCGGTTGCATTTTTAGGGACCTTCCAATCTTGGATGGCCACCACCTTTGCGGGATCCACTGCTATCCCTTCTTTGGAAACCACGTGCCCTAAGAACCGTACTTCCTTCCTCCAGAAGTGACACTTAGAAAATTTTGCCTTAAGGTTATGCGCTCGAAGGGTTTCCAACACTTCCCTAAGATGTAGGGAGTGCTCTTCTTTATTCTTAGAAAAGACTAAGATGTCATCCACAAAGACTACCACGAATTTGTTAAGGTATTCCCTAAACACCCTACTCATCAAATCAACAAAATATGCAGGGGCGTTTGTCAAACCAAAGGGCATCACTAGCCATTCATAGAATCCGTCAGGAGTCCTAAAAGCAGTCTTATCTATACTATCCTCAGCCACTCTCAGTTGATGAAAGCCAGTGGCTAAGTCCAACTGCGAAAACACTGAGGCGCCAACTAACTGATCAAAGAGATCGTCAATCCTCGGCAGTGGGTGTCGGTTCTTTTTAGTAAGCTTGTTTAGTTCTCTATAGTCCATACAAAGTCTAAGAGACCCATCCGCCTTTGTGGCAAAAACTACTGGAGCACCCCACTCCGATATACTACGTCTTATGAACCCCTTCTCAAGCAACTCCTTTACTTGCTTATTGAGTTCCCTCCTTTCACGAGGAGCCATGTGGCGCACTGGCAAAGATACGAGTTTAGCATTATCCACAAGATAAATTCGAAAGTCTATCTCCCGCTTTGGAGGTAAGCCCTTCACCTCCTCAAACACATCCGGATATTCCCGGACCACTTCTACCGATCGCAGGTTCTCTACAGACACGTCAAGCGATTCAAGATAACTTAGCATAACAGAATTTATGGGATTACAAAAGATGTCGAGAGCATTACCAAGGCGAGTCACAAGCCTAACTACTCTCCTTTCACAATCAAGAATGGCCCTATTTCTAGACAACCAATCCATTCCTAAAATTAGCCCATAGCCCGTGAAGCCCAATACATAAGCATCACATCTAAATTCAACGCTAAGTATAGAGATTTTCAAATCCAAACATATCATGGTCAAATGAGCCGAACCCCCAATTGGATTTGAAACGACCAAGGGATCCTCTACTAAACTGGTGTTCAAGTGCAGTGATTCAACTAATGATGCAGAGATAAACGAATGAGATGCGCCAGAATCGAATAAGGTACGGACAGGATGATCAAACAGAAAAACTAAGCTTTCAACAGAAATTGTTCTACCTCTTTCTTGCAGCGGTGGGGCCGCAATAGCCTGAACTTGCCCCCTTGCCTGCCCTGGTGCCATAAGAGCCTGCACCTGTCCTCCCGAGGTAGACCCTGCCCTCTGCCCCTTCTTTGGACAGTCCTTCACTAAATGTCCCGCATCTCCACAATGAAAACAACCAGTCTTCTTTTTCTTTCTACAATCTTTGCTGAGATGGCCAGGCGTCCCACAATTGAAGCATTTCTTCTTCCCTTTGCCATTATTGTTTTTACCACCCTTCTTATTTTGATGTTGGGGTTTCTTCTGATCCCCTTTCTTTTCAACTGCCTTATCCTCATGCATAAGTGCCATTTCTACTAGCTTTTCAAAGGTGGCTCCCATAGGGATGTGGGTCATAGCCAACCCTTGCAACGGTTCATTCAAGCCTCTAACGAACCTCAAAGCTTTCTTCTCTGGCGTGTTCACCAACTCCAAGCCAAACCTTGCTAACTGATTAAATTTATTGACATATTCCTTTACTGATGAGCTCCCTTGCTTTAGTGCCAGGAATTTTTCCATATTTAAGTTCTCCTCTGCCCTTGAAAGAAACTTTGCCTCAAACCTTCGTCTGAAATCCGCCCATGAATCAACTGGACGTTCCCCGTTAGTGACCTCCCACCAAAACGAGGCCTCTCCCTTCATTAACCAAGCAGCTAAACGGACTTTCCTCCCATCTTCCACTTCAAAGATATCCAACAATTCCTCAGTCTCCTTAAGCCAATCTCTGGCCTCCAAAAACGTCTCAGTCCCTTGAAAAGTTTTTCCTCCCATAGCCTTGAATTCCTTGCACGTCTTTGCAAAAGTGTCAACACGAGGAGGAGGAGGAGGAGGAATGGGTGCAACTAGGGGTGGAGGAGTATCCGCTGGGCCTGCAGTGGTGGCCCTAGCCTCCAAGTATCTCCTAAACCACCCTGGAATCGTCACACCTTCTAGGAGATTAAGATCTTCAGCCATGCTGAAACGAAAAAGGAAAGATTAAAAATGGAGAATTCGAAAGATAAAGATAAGGATGTGGCTATTTGGGATTATGTTTTTCATAAAAACTCTCTTTAAATAACATGTTTTTTTTTTTGAAAGCACTTCTTCCAAAAATACTTTAGAAAAAAAAATATTTTTCTAAAATTTTTTTTTATCTGTTCTGGTAACCTTATGCTCTGATACCACGTGTAACACCCCACGTCCATTAATGTCACTCACAAAGGGAATGCATTAACTTCCATGGAGGTTTTAAGTGAATATAGAACAGTAAAATTACAACAAGACAGATATAAAATAGTACTTGGAAATTCAAAAACTTTATTTCATTGTAGCAGAAGTCAAAACATGTTTGATTACATCATAACACCATATTCAATGTCAAGTACAATATCTATCTTGATAAAACAAGTACATAATCCCATTACATGAATAGCCATTAAAAAGAAAGATAACAAGCTGGACTTTACTTCAGCAGTCCAAGCTTTCCAGAAGATAAGCGATCCAACTAGACTCCACTAGAACTTGGCCCAACCTGCGGACCTGAAGGGAGAAAAAGGATGGAAAAGAGGGGGTCAGACATAAAGTCTGGTGAATATGATAATTCTTCAATACTATTACCAAAATAACCGGACTAAGGCATAAGCTGGAAAACAAGAAAATGTCTATGAAGAGCAGATTAAGGACATAGACAATCGCTAAAGGCAACGTTATAGGCGCTCCTAAATACTAAAGGATAAACACTATACTGCACCACACCAGTCACCCTAAAGATTCATCCCACTTAGCTTCACTTAGAAACTTTCCCAATGGCTTTACGTACCCCTAGTTGACTACATAGGTGCCGCCTGCCCCTATCTCCACTAGGTGTACCCTACTTCCCATTATTCGATCGGCTCCCTAACTCGTAGATACCCGTGCTGGCCCCACAGTGGGGTGTATCACTCCCCTAAAGTGGCAACCTGATACCACGGACATGCACGGCTTATACCTACACAATGCAACAACGTCTTACCTACCAGCCCGGGTCCACACACGCATATGAAACCCGTTGGACTTGCGTTGCCACCGCTCCCTGTTTTGGCCTCTTATAGTCAAACCCAGTATGCGTGTCCCGTCCTCGACTTGGGTCGAGCCCACAAAGATACGTTTTGGGATACTGGTTGAAATGGCCCCCTACTATTTACCACAAGCATTCCACCTAAGCTTGTCCCCATTAGTCCATCCCACTTAACCCACTTAGTCATGTTCATTTACATGTGTGTTTGGTTAAGTCTAATCGTATTTCAAATGCCTCTAAAGGCAACCACCAGATTCCTCTTGCCACCCAAGGCACCTACTTAACCCCCATGTCCCACCTTACATGATTATCTGGTTAAGTATTTCTTAGTTCATTAAGGCCATAACCTCATAAAGACCTCTCACATTAGACTGGCATTTATGGCAGCTGGATTTGCCGGGCGGGTCCGGGCAGTCTTACACCATAAAAGAGTCTAACCTCGTGTCTTTACAATTGTTATGCTTTAGTTTGGGCCTAGGACCTCTCACATTGGGCCGACATTTGTGACTACTGGATTTGCCGGGCGGGTCCGGGCAGGTTTACATCACAAACGGGTCCAACCTCGTGTCCTAAGCATTGATTATTAATAATAATCCACTTACCCCCAATTTTAATAATTCCCTACTTGAATTATTAATTACTTCCAATTTTTAACAATGTCCATAATTGACTCAATTATGGACATTCATTCATGGTATGCAACATCTTACAAAATTGCACCCAATTTATTAATTCCTAATATTACCCCTACCCCACGTTTGAACGTTTATTCGCAAAATATATGTTAGACTCGAATAGCCTAACTCATAGCATAAAAGAGATTATCATAATAACAACATGTATATGTGACCAAATGAATCATAATAAGGGGTGAAACTTGCATATGTCCAACTTGCATAGATTATACATGTCATGGATCTAAAGGTGTCAACTTGTTCAAAATTCACCTAATATGATCTCAATCAATTTTCATAAACTTACATATGAACATGTGTGAATCAACATCATCTAATTTTTTAACAACATGGTTTTATATGGGTACACCTAACTCAATAGGCAAATTCCCATAATCAAGTTTTATTTAATTATAGTTTCAAGTTTATGGGTACACCTAACCTAATAGGCAAATTCCCATAAACAAGATCCCTTTAAATTAAGAAAAAAAAAACATAACTTTAAGCATGATCCAACAACATGATTTTTCAACATAATATAGCATGATTTATAACATGGCATAGTATGATAGTATAACATAGCTTGACATGATTCTCAACATAGCACGACATAGCATAAGAGAATTTACAACATAGCATGACATAGCATATATAATTTACATCATACGACAACATAATAACATAATAAGAGATCCACAATATATAGAATTTACAATTACAAATCACATCACTTTCTTGTGATCCATTCATAACTGAGTCAAATTAGTTTGTAATAGTCTTGTGAGAATCATCATACTCACCAACAAAAGAAAAGAATTAGAGAAAGAGAGATCTTTTGATTTGATTTGTGTAGATTTAGTTGTAGATGATTAGGCTTCCTCTTCTTAGTTTGTGACGGCTATGCTGAACTCCATGGCAGCAGCATGACGGTAGCTCCTCTAATTTTACAAGTGATTTAGGTTTAGGGTCTACCCACTTATTTATAGATTTTAGAATTCATTTAGGCCATTAGATTTAACCTAGAAATAACCGCAGCCGTTCAGACAAGATGGGGTTTATCTTGTTGACCCAGCAATGAGTCAGAAGTGACTCAGCAAACACTCAGCATATTAATAAACTTCTATTCATGTCATAAATATATATATATTTTCTACAATGTACATATTAGATACATCCCCCTTTACTTATTATTGTTTTTATATACATATTAGATACATCCCCTCTCTCACACACTTATTAATATTTTTATATTCATATTAGATACATCCCCTCTCTTACACACTTATTAATATTTTTATATTCATATTAGATACATCCCCTCTCTTACACACTTATTAATATTTTTATATTCATATTAGATACATCCCCTCTCTTACACACTTATTAATATTTTAGCAACTTTAGTGTTAATAGAAAATTCGGGGTGTTACAATATTACTATTTTCAAAAGTAACTTTTGGTTCTGAAAAATGTGTTTTTCTTTTGAAAATACTTTCTTCTAAAATAAAACATTAGTGAACTTGGTAACCTAACTCTATGATATCAACTGTAACATGTCACATTCCTTAAAGTCACTCATATGAGGATTTCGTTATGAAAATACGTAGCATTATAGGTATAAAGACATAAAACATCATAGACTAAGATTTCACAAGACATAAAATAATAAATTTACAGCGAAAGAAGACAATTTCTTTTTAAATACAAAACCATATTTACTTCAATTAACCAAATTGTTACAAAAGGTTTTGTCTTAAAATCTCAGTCAAAATAACATCAGAGTACAAACTAATACCATCCCGCAAATAGTCAAAAAGATACAATGTAACCTTGGGAAGAAAACAAGAAGTAATCCATCTTTTGTAGACATCCTTCATGATAGAATCAACAAAGAAAACTGAACTCTACACTTCCTCCTTGTAAGTCTGGAGGAGAAGAGAAGAGAAAGGAAGAAAGGAAATGGGTCAGACATAAAGTTTGGTGAGTTGCTATGATTACTAGTACGACTGCTACGTTAAGTAAAAATAGATAAATTGTAGTTCTAATGCCATAAAATGGTAAGAGTTTGTGCATAATTGGAAGTGAACAATTACTAATATGGTGTAACAACCCAAATTTTTTTAATAAACAATAGTTATTATTTTATGGGTTAATTAATTAAGGATGAAAACTTAAAAGGTGCAAGTAATGAATGATTGCATGTGATAAGATTAATGCAAATAATTTACGCAATGCAAGCGTTAAAAGAGGCGCTTATATTCATTACTTACACTAGAATGATTACATTAATTTTAATTTTTCATCCTTAATTAATTAACCCATTAATTAATAATTATCAACTATTAAAAAAATTGGGTTGTTACATTCTCTCCTTCTTAAAGGATTTCGTCCTCGAAATCTCAAAGTCAAGAAGAATGTTATAA
The DNA here is from genome assembly GCA_030737875.1 of Allium sativum. NCBI lineage: Eukaryota > Viridiplantae > Streptophyta > Magnoliopsida > Asparagales > Amaryllidaceae > Allium > Allium sativum. Next base: position 846,456,175 of record CM060926.1, read on the forward strand.
TTCCTACGACCATCTACTCAATCACCATGCACTGGCGTTCATTGTCCTTAAGAATTTCTAATGCTGGTACGAACATATGCAAAGGTGTGTGTATACGTCCTTACACTAATGTGAAAATCAGCCTGCTTACTGATTCAGTCAACCTCCCTAATGCAATATATGTCTGTGCTATATATCCAATATGTATGTAAAGGAATCCTAATGATACATGTAAATTCTATACGTGTGCACAATCATTCACCAAAATGCAACATCCATATGATTATTCAAACATTTTCATCCATTGAAAATTAAAATGCACACACATCCATATGCAATATGTTAGTGTTTGAGTCGATCTAGTGCCTAATGTGCGTGTATATGCGTCAACTGGCAACCACTAGCAAATACTTGCATCCACTTGCAACCATCAAACATAACATGTCTCAAACACATGTTTCAACCATATCCTATCTTCTATAAGCTCAACTCCGAAGATCTACACTTTTCAAGGATATACTAAAGGAAAGCCTCTAATCAAAGGAAGAAGTGATAGGTAGAATATCAAAGAGGAAAAATACTTGTCAAAATAATGTGGGTACACTATACCAGAAAAGCCATTTTGCCACGGCTTTGGGCCGTGGCTAATGTATTTTGCCACGGCCCAGAGCCGTGGAAAAATGGGGAGCGGCAATATATTGCCACGGCTTTGTCACGGTTCAAAGCCGTGGCAAAACTGGAATCTTTCACACTCTGGCCTGAGTTATGCCACAACATAAAGCCGTGGCAGATTTGGATTTTGCCACGGCCCATAGCCGTGGAAAATATCAAGCCGTAAATTTTTTATATAATTTTGCCACGGCTAATAACCATGGCAAATATCCAACCGTACTTTTTTTATATAATTTACCCATGGCTTTGTGTGCCATGGCTAAATTCATTTGAAAATACTGCATTTTAATTTGGTACCTCCACCTAAAGCTTTGCTTTAAACAAAATATGAGCATACAAATTGTAATCTTCATAACTACAAAGTTCAAATGAACAACTCATACTTCATTAACACAAATACAACTTGTCCAAACTAAAAACTACAAAGTTCAAATGAACAACTCATACTTCATTAGCACAACTACAACTTGTCCAAACTAAAAACTACAAAGTTTAAATTCAATTCACAATGTCGGTACGCATTAACAATTCAAATTGCAGACCCTTCAAAGTTTAATTATGTCTACTTGCAAATTAGTACACACATGATAAAGATAAAGTCGCCCAAAGCTCCATTAAAAGCATCAACTTCAAACAATTGAAATCTCCATCGTTGCATTGCATGTTCACCCTGTAGAAAATTCAACAGTTAGCAAATACTTTTTTTTCACAGGCAATAAGCAGTGCATGAGTAAAAAAATAAACATGAACATCTCTTCTGCAGGCGCCATGTTTATTCACAAGGCACTCAGATTGTATTTAGTTGTTAATTTGATCTTATAAACACCAACAAAACTATTATTGCAATAAATGTATAAAACCACAGATATAAACTGCCTCTTGTAAGAATTTCTTTCCTTCTTTTTAAGTACTGTTTTAGAGAAAATTTTGTAAAGAATTATCATGTTTTTTCATATAAAAAAAGTTTTCGCTGCTGAAATGTAGCACCCAGGCATTGTGTCAATAGAGCAAATTACCTTGTTTCATCTCATAATATTGTACATAATAGAGAATATACGTTTGCTGGGGGGCATTCAAACTGAAAACAAAAATTAAACAAATGCCCTTGGTAAAAATGCTCGATTGCTAAGCAAAATATGTGAGATACTTTAAGAGGAAAAATTCTTATGACAATTCCCGTGATCTACATTTCAGCCATTTTTATTTCTTCATCTTATTTTTCTAGGTTCGCATTCTCATCCAATTTCCTTTGCAGAAAAAAATAAATACCCTAAAAAAGGATTTAGTTTATCGTAAATTTCTTAGCGTCGCTACCTTGATTAGGCCATGAACCACTTAGATCTAAAATGTGAAGTTGTTATAGATGGAAAATTCGTCACTACTTCAAATTTTAACAACTGTTTGATTTGCTCGCGTAAGATGTGAAGGTGGATTTGGTGTTCTTTGCAGACTGCAGTATCCAAAAAAGGCAAGAACTGCCATTAAAGTTTTGCCCTTAAAAGAACTGATAAAACGGAGCTTTCTTCCCAAAGCGAAACCCCTATCATAAGCCCAGAAGACCTAACCAATCCCTCTCCTCCGCCGCAGCCTCAGTCGGATTCCTCTAACCGCGGTAACGAAGATCCAAGAGATGCCAAACCCCTGAGCCCGAAAATGTCTGAAATCGAGAAGAAACAGAAGAGAGCAGAGCGATTTGGCGTGCAGGTTCAGCTTTCCGAGGAGGTGAAACATAGCACGAGAGCTGAGAGGTTCGGAATTAAGTCATCATTGCCAAAAACTGATTTGCAGAAACTAGAGGAGGATTAAAAAAAGGCTCGTGCAGAGAGATTTGGGATTCAAGGAGATAAACAAGCAGACGAAGAAGCAAAAAAGAAGGCGCGTTTAGAAAGGTTTGGGGGTAAAACTACACAAGTTCCTCAAGAAGAAGAAGAGAGGAGAAAAGCAAGATCTCTTAGGTTTTCAGGCATGCCTAATGTTGCATCTGGAACCAATGGCAAGGGAAATTCTGTCCGGGATGAAGTCGGGGCTGACATTTGACTGAGGAGGCATAAATAGCTTGCATTTTGGGCATTGCATCTCCCATTATTGAGGAATACTCATTTTGTTTTTTCCTGTTATTCCCAGATGTATTACTTTCTTACTTAATGTAGAAAATGAGTTCACTGTTAACGTAATATTCTTCTGTTAGAATAGAATTTGGGAGATACATAGCTGATCATATTTGTATTTATTAAATGGCTGTAGAATTAATTTTTGAATTGCACTAAAAAAATGAAGGTGGATTTGGTTGAAACTTTTCCTCCGTGGTCAGTTCGAGTTTGCCATGATGCTATATTGAAGAGATCCCGGAGTTCACCGTTGAATGGCACTGCATTTCTTCGGGTTTTCTAGCAAAAGGCTATTGATTTCCACTTCACAATGCTATTGATATCCATTGGATGCATATCCAATAAAGTGGAAATCAATAGCCTTCAGCTAGAAAACCCAAAGAAATGTAGTGTGGATTTGTGCAGCTCAGTGAAGTAGAAATTTGCTGAAATAATGGTTTGAAGTAAAAATTATGAACAGAAAACCCTAAGCTCAAGCTAATCATGTTAGTGGTTTTTGTACTTTTTATCAAATAACATTATCGTCACAGCAAACTTTGAAAATAACATCCTGTACCCAATTTTGTAAGCTTATTTTTTTCCTGTAATGTTTATCTAATAGTGCACTCTGTATCATTGCCATATTGTGAGTTGTAGTGCACTCTACTCAAGAAACGTAATTAAAGTTACGGTTTTGACTAACAACATATCCAAGCACGTATGATTGAATGCTTTAGTTTTATCATTAAATATTCATTCTTTTCACACACCACGGACAGCCATAAGTTGCTGCTACAACTGCAATAGTTGTGGCTATTTTTAGTAGGGAAAGTTTCTGCTATTTATAGCAGCAAACAACGACAACTACCACTGCTTTTTACAGCAAAGACAACGCAAATAGCTGATATGAACAGACTATAAGTCGCTGCTATGAACTAACTCCTCCTTATGATGGTATTCATTGACTTCAACAATAAATTTCCAAGTAAAAGATATGTTCGTTAGTATCCATAAATCTTATCGTGACATAGCTAGTAAAGGTGTATAAGCAGTGTAACTTTACAACTAAACATGGCGACCATTTAAGTACATTTTAGATTTATAAATCGACAATTCACATTGAAATGCAGGTAATGAAATAGTTGGTGCCTTTTTGAACTTTGTTGAATGTTCCTGAGTCCAGAACTAGATAAAAAGTATAAAAACCACTAAGTTTGCAGCCTTTTTTTTATTTGAAAATAGTAGCTAATTCGAGCTTAGGATTTTCTATTCATAATTTCTACTTTGAGCTTAGGATTTTCCATGGTAATCACGGAAACCAGTAGGAAAACCCAGCTCGTTCAACGAGTTTGAAAATAGCATTATCGTCACAGCAATAAAATCCATAATATGAGCATATGCAAAATTTGCAGGATAAGACCAAATTAATATCTGTTTTAAAACTGGTACAAAAAGGACAAGAATCAATATAAATTGATTCATAAAGTTTAAGGTCAGTATACCGCTATTCAGCCCAGTGAAGGATATTTAATAAATGACCTCATACAAGGAGGCTTGTATATAGTGTTAACATCCAAGCAAGAGAATACACGCACAAATTACAAGTAAATGTATGGCGTAATTAAATAAACGTTAAATGGGTTTAAAAGGGACAAGAATATATAATCCAACTCATAAAGTTCAAGCTTAGACAACTACTAGTCATTTCAGCGAAGGGTTTTACAAGAGTAATAAATTTTACAAAGTGAACACATGCAATAAATCTAATTTAAATTTTAAATTTAAACATCAGCTTTCACCTTATTTTTTTGAGTAAGGGAAAAATCAATCAGATTTTGCAAGCATTAAGAAGTAAAAGGAGAAAAAATTCAATCAGTTTTGCCTATTTTGTATTTGATTTTGTAATTATCAACCAACAACATCTCAGTTTAGTTAATTTACAGAACTATAAAATACCAATAAAATTCAATGTACAAATGCTAAACATAATCTATTTCGAACGTTTCAGCTACTTGGGTTAAGTCATTTTTGGAGTTGTAATGTAGAAGTAAAACAATGTTTTCTTAATAAACGTTGGAAAACTTGTAGGTGCCTTTCTCGATAAAGTTTCGCATACCATTCGAACCATCAAACTGGACGTTAATGAAACTATAGGAAAAAGTTCCTTTTCAATAGTTGGAGAAGAGGGTAATTTGAATTTCAGTAAAGGTTATATGGTATTTAAATATTACTCCTACTATTGTTTAAGCCGTTTTATTTCAAAATTGAATTTTTGTCCATATATATTAACATTCCACTATAGTTGAGCAACGTTGATATAGTTTTCAATTTTCCGAGCTTGATACATCACAAGTTCAAATGTGTGTATTCTCTATTGGTCTATTAAAGTTTGCCATGATTGTTGATATTTTTAAACAATCACATTAACATAAGACGTCTGTAATAACTGCTACGTTAAATGAGACAGATACAAAAACAATCAATATTGCTTAGAAAAAAGAGAGCTGGCCTGGCTTATGCATCTACAAATATCGAATCATATTTTTTGGATGACACACATATCCACCAAATCCAACTTCGCCAAATGTCAAAGCAAGAGGATGATTTGATTTGCTTGTTCTCTCTTCAGGTAGCAATATATTGTCCACAACCAATTTCTCATCTCCTGGAGGTACAGTTTTTCCGTGTATAATGGATGCAGTTGAATCTCTGCATACGGAGGCTGTGGCAATAATCTCTAGGTCAGTACTTAGGATTTCACATTTCTGATTCGACAAACCAGGCGAATTCAATGAATTAGGAAAATCATTATTCGGAATTCTTCCAACACTTTCGTGAGGTGTATCGCTTCCATTTGTAGCTGGCATTCTTTCAACACTTTCATGAGGTGTACCGCTTACTCCATTTGTAGGTGGCATTCTTCCAACACTTTCGTGAAGTGTACCTCTTCCTCCTTCAATTGTAGCTGGTATATGATTTTGTTGACCCCCGCATTGTCCCGTCATCAAGTCAAGGATCGAATTCAACTTTCCTTCCATATTATCCGTCCTTGCATTCAAGTATTCCGAACCTCCTTGTTGAGTCTTTTTAAGTTGTTTTCGCGCAATATTAGATGCTTTAACTTGTGTCCTTGATATTTTGTCTCCAATACTTCGAGTGCGACCCTTTTTATCCTTGCCAAAAACTTGTGATATGATATCTTCGTCTAATGTCAAATCTTCTTCATCTCCATCATCAATTAACTCCTTTGCCTTCGCAATTTTTTCCTAAAATATCATAATACTTGAGATGTTATTTATTACGAAAACTTTATTGAATATATAGATGAATTATTATTCGTTTAACTTATGAAGTATAGAGAAGCCGAATCTGATATGGTACCATCTTTTTTGTGTGAACCCTCTCCTATACTTCATGACGTTTGATTTCTTTTGTCGGATTTTCACTAGCCTGCACATTTAATAAGACATTACATATAAGACAGGAACCATATCATTAAAACATACGATGGAGGAAGAAAACTGCTTCAGTAATTTTCAGAAGGCAATCCTGTACTAAAAATGCAACATAAGGCTTAAAAGTGAAAAAAGTCAGATGTACTTTACAACACATATGGCAATGTGACTAATGAGCATAGAGTTTTAGACATATGTTCAACTGTTAAGCAAGCTCCAAAACTTCAGACTGCACCCAAGGTGTAACTTGAAATATGATTAAACTTTCAAGTCTTAATAAACTGAAAACTAAAATATTAGAATGCGAGCCAAGAAGATAGTGCAGCCTCAAATTGAGGCCACGACAAACAACATCCATTTATTTCGCCATAGCTCGCCATATCTCAATTAATCAACTTAAGAGCATATATGGCAATGGGTTTGCGTGTGAGCACACGTGCATAGAGATGTGTCTACTTACAGTAAATGCTCCAAATGGTCATACCTGAAAGAAAAAGCCTAAAATGTTGCAATCTATAGTGCTAATCAAGCATATTAATTAATAGGGTATTTATCAAGAGAAAAATTAATAATAAACATAAAATATAAAAATGTAAGTCAGCAAACATCAGAATATAGCTATGAAGTTTTTTGTTTTTTTAGTCATACCCTCCAAAAAGGGGAATGTTTGCCCATCTAGTACAAAATACAATATACTAAAGATATTTGCTTCTCGTTCAGTAATATTTTGAATTTTATTCACTCAATGAGAAATAACATGGTACTTGAAGATAGGCATCTCTCATGCTGCTTGGGTGTTTCCTTTTAATTTGAATGTGGTCATGTATACAGCTTTAACACAAGATCATCACATTCAATCAGGAGACACCGACGGTTTTGCCCAGCATCCACAAAATCAAAGAAAACGTGATCATGAACAATTCATTTGTTAAAGTTATGATACCAGTATTCTATTTTGTCAGACACTAAAGGTAGTTTGGATACAACATATGTTAAAGTTAGCCGATTGCAAGTCATGTAAAATAGGCATATTAAATGTTATGTTTTGAAGTAAGCGGATTGCAAGTCATGCAAAACAAGAATTGAATTTAAGTATATTAAAGAACGTGTCACCTAATGATCTCTTTAATTTAATGTTATATTGTATAGTGAGTTTGTCAAAAGACCAAAATGTTATTGGTACCCTGAAAATTCTGTAACTCAAAAAGTCAGCAAAATTATTGAGTGGCTATTGTCAGAAAACTTCACATTTTAAATGAAATACCGTCTTTCGATGGTAACAAATATCACGATAACTCCCTTCTTCTCATACCCCAATATGGAAGATTAAAAACCATGAAATACTTTGTACGTGTATTATCTCAATAGGGAGATTGGAAAACCGGAAATCGGCTGATGCCGCAAATAAAATAAGAAACAAAATCTGGATCAGACTTAATATACTATCATCATCAATGAGCATGCACTAATAAAAATTACTTGTATTCGTTTCTACTCATAAGCTAATAAGTCGAATAAGATAAATGTATTAAGTTCTTTGCAGAAGAAATCAATGTAAAACTTTGTTTGAAGTTTTGGTATTTATCAAAAAGGTGTTTGTTACAGGATCTAAGTATTTATGAATGTTTACTTGTTTAACTAATCCTACTTGCACAACAGTTGGAATCTACCTACGGTTTGTCTCTATTTAGGATTATGTTTCAACTGGGCAGTTCATGAAATAATGTTTTTGGATGGTTTTATAATCCGGTTAAAAACCACTTTAGTGTAATTTTGGTTGTTAATTTAAATTTTCGATCTACCAAATATTGGCCATTTCTGATATTTTATTCTAGCTTACTCTTTTCAAAAGCTGTTGTTTCAAATTTTGTTCAAGACTATAATTGTGATTTTGCATTTTGTTATTTAAAAAAAGTCAAATATATATGATTACATTGACAATACATCAATTTTCCCCCAAAGAAAGTAGAAGTTATTAATTTAATAAAAATTATTTTTGCTTTCAATGTATTTTATAATGGTTTGAAGCATTATGTTTATTTAATATTACTTGAAATATAAAACAGAAACATTTCTCTTGAAAATAATGAATGTGTTGGATAGTTTAATGAAAGATGGGTAATTAACCTTGAATGGTCGTGCGCTGTATAAAGTATAAACTAGAAGGATCTATATAAATAGGTCAAATCGTATTAGCTTTGTTTTGCATGAACTAGAAGGATCTCTATCCAATGATCGTGACTAAGAAATCCAGAACATTGAATCCTGTATTGATTTTGCTGATGAAATTGAAAATGATATGAAATACACAGCTGTACACGAAGAGCGGTTCATAGCGGAAAACATAAGGATAGAAAACACTGCGGGACCATGGAAGCACCAAGCAGTCGCCCTCCGGAGCAGCGCAGACCTATCCAGCTTCTACCGCTGCGAATTCCTCGGGTACCAAGACACGCTGTACCGTGCACTCCCTCCGCCAGTTCTACCGAGACTGTGACATCTACGACACTATCAACTTCATCTATGGCAATGCCGCCTTTGTCTTCCAGAACTGCAACATCTACGCACGCAAACCTCTGCCTTACCAGATCAACGTCATCACAGCCCAGGGCACGGTGCACCCTAACCAATTTCTCCTGATACGGTCAATCTCTCCAACCAATTTATCAAGAAACAAGAATCTCCGTAACCCATACCGATGGACAAAGTTCGTCAAGCAAACAAAAGAAATTGTAGAAGCAGATGACAAGGATAGCTGAACAAGAAGGTCATATGTGTAACAACCCGGAAATGCGAGCCAATTTAAAATTTTTATTTTGGCAATTTTGATGAATTTTGATCATTTAAAATGAAGTATTTTAAATAATAACGACGAAAATTTATATTGAATAGAATTCAAATGTATATATTTATATAGATCGTCGTGAGGATATAAATATTTATTTAAAATTATAAAAGGAATTGAAAATGGCGCGGTAGTTCGATAATTCGATTTCAAAATTCAAATGAATGTGCAGGATTCAAAATAACCCGGATTTTAGTGAAACCAAAAATATTAGAATCTATTTGAGAATATCTTTCCAACGAATCCGAAAAATTGAAATTTCATAGCGGGAATCAAAAGATATGCCCAGTTGAAAATTCAGAATAGTCGCTATGGAATTCAGGCCATTATAAATGGAAATTTTGCAAACGACCTCGGATTTTGACGAAACCACTTTTGATGGATCCGCGATGTCAAATTATTGTTAGGTTTCAAATTTCATAATTTTTCGAATCAATATGTGAGCATGGCAAATGAAAATGCGTTTGACCAATTTCAATTGATTTTAATCGACTGGAAAATGACCATTTTTCAAACGGTCTCAGAATTTGACAAAACTAGTTTTGTTAGGACCGTTTCGTCGATACAAAGCTAGAAAATATTTTTCGGAAATTTTTCTGGTTAGTATGTGACCTCGGTAAATTGAAATGCGCGTTCAAATTCAATATATAGAGTTATATGTTGATTTTGACGAAAACTGATCGAAAAGACCGAACTGGCTTACGATACATATCCCATTGTGTTCGGAATGGGGGTAATTAGCTAGGGACGATTGTCGTTGAGTTTTGTTTGGGGTTAGGATAAAAAGTCAACCTAAAGGGAAAATAAAATAATAATAATATTTAAATAAAAGTTTAAAACCCCAAAATCTAAATCACAACATCAGCTGCCCCTTTTCTTGAGAAAACCCGTAGCCGCTTGCCCTCTTCCCCACGTCGCCCTTCCACCTAGTCGCCCTCCTCCCTGGGTCGCGCCTCCGGCCATCCGCCATCGCCTGGCCGCCATCAACGTCGATCCGCCCCCCTCTCTCCTATCCCTCCTCTTCGAAACCATGTGGTAAAACCCCCCCTCTGGCCAAAACCACCACCGCCTCAGCCCACCACGCATCACCCGCCACCTCCCCAGCCACCTGCGCACCCCTACCATCCGCCGCCACCACAGAGCCCCCCTTCCTCAGTCCAATCACACAGAGAACCTCCACCTCCTCTGAATCAATTTTTCTCCCCTTTGACAGCGAGCTCCGACCACTATTGCTCTGCCTACACCTCCTCATCGCACCATGGAAGCCTGGTTCGAGCGACACCATTCGAGGAAGACGATGGACACGGCAACTCCGACCCCTTCTCCCCCGAAGTAGTGAGTTTTAATTACTTTTATTTTGTCCCATGTAATTAATTCAGTTAATTTCGTGATTAAACGGTGTTTATAAAAATAAAAATAACGGTTGTAAAGTTATGATTTTGTTTAAAAATATGATTTTTTTTATTATAGAAAGATTAAAAATATGATTTTTATATAGTGGAGATAATAAAAATACGATTTTTATATTATATAGATAGTAAAAATTTGATCTTTATACATGTAGCGAAATAAAAATCTGATTTTTATTATATATGTGTTGAAATAAAAATGTGATTTTTATAGCGATGAATAAAATTCGATCTTAATATACGAAGTAGAAATGAAAATATGATTTTTATTTATTGAAATGAAGTAATAAAAATATAATTTTTATTATGAATAGCGGGACAAAGACTGCATTGGAATTTCAGTCAAATCCAGACGGTTCAGCAGTTCAAAAGCAAAGCACGGCGGAGTGGAACCCTCTGTGAGAACTTCTCACTTTTAATTTAATTTTCTAGTTAAAATATATACTAGGATGCAGACGGTTTTTAGTAGCACCCGACATCCGTCGTCCATAGACCATGGACGGCTTGTACGCTTGTTTGTTTGATTTTGATGTGTAGTTGATTGTGTAATGTGATGTGAAATGAAATAAAATATTTATATAGTTAAAAATATTTTATAGTTAAAAATAGAATTTTTAATGTATATATGAAATCAAATAAATTAATATAAACAAGTCGGACGATTTGTTTATATACACACATTTGACTGATATTGATTGGGACGATAAATTTTACACATCGCCCAACTGCACAAATAAAATCTGTGTTTGATTGTTTGAAACCCCACACGGGTATTGGGATGATATATGACATACACTAATCCCAATAATTAGTTGTATGTCGATCGATTGATTGACAGACTGTTATAAGCGTTGAATATTTATATTTGATGCTTATACAGTGTAGAATGCACTTTGGATGATGGTTGATTATTTGTCATTGTTGATATATACATGCGTTGTATGGAAATCCATAGAAATAAAATCTATGGTAATTGATTGGGCCTCATTCCAGTTTTGAAATAGAATATTTGAAGAGAACTATTTGAATAAAATATTTGAATAGAAATATTTGAAAAAGAAATATTTGAAACAGAATATTTGAAAATAGAAATATATGAAGCCGTGTTGATTATGTTGACGCCATTTTGACGTGAACGATATTTATATCGATTTTATTCATTTTATAATGAATATCGAAAGTGATTTCAAAATCTGATATTTTGAAAAGAATTGAAATTCGAATTGAAATTGAATAGAAATGAATTCAAATTGAAATGAATTCAAATTGAAATTGAATAGAAATGTATTCAAATTGAAATTGAATAGAATTGAAATTCGAATTGAAATTGAATAGAAATGAATTCGTATTGAAATTGAATTGAATTGAAAATGAATTAGAAATCAATTTGAAATGAAATCAATTTGAAATGAATTTAAAACGAATTTATAAGGAAATGTTCAATTTTGATTTGAATTAGAAATGAAGTTGAAATCGTTTTGAAAACGAATTTAAAACGAATTATAAAAATACGTTTTAAAAGGGAATCGACGAAGTATATATTATATATATAATATAATGGCCTGAATAGAACGCGCCGCGCCGCGACAGTTCGCGAATTTCGACCATTGACTTCGAATGGATATTGCGGGAGATTCGATCGTCGGATTCTCCTAAAACCGGAACCGTTCGGTTCGTATCGAAAAGAGCTTTCTAACGAATGTGAGAAATTAGAAATCTAACGGTTGGATTTGGAATTATGTCTAAATCAAATTTGGAAAAGGTCGCTGTAAGTGCAGTTCGATGGCCGTTGATGGAAATCGACTGTACGTCCCTTGATAAAATTATTAAAAATAGTAATAATTTGTGTAAAATCATAAGAAATGATTTGGGAAGAATTGGGATGAAAAACTCCATATTTGAAAAGATAAAAATAGATTTTTATCGAAATGAACTTGTTTTGAACTAGAATTATAATTCTATTTATTTTTTTATAAATAAATTGAATTTGAAAAGGGTTTTAAAAGTAACCAGAATTTCAAGTAATTGAATTGGAATGGATTTGAATCGAAATTGTCTTTGGAATATTTCGATGCTGGATTTCGTGATTATACAGATAGCGTTATGGAAATTTGAAAGGTATATATATCGTTATTTCCAATACGATATTTGTTGGTCATAGAATTTGATATTGAATATAAGCCGATATATTTTCTATTCAAAGCCTTGTATTTAATATAAAATGTGATTTGGGTTTTCGTGAATGGTGTCTTCATTAACACTATTCTTAAGCCCAATCGAGAAAAAGATTAAATCTTTTTGTTTAGATTTAATGAGATGTACCAATTAAATAATATTTAATTGGAATTGAATTGGTATTGATTTTTGGGTTTATCGTGAACAATGTTTTAAATAACACTTGTTCTTTAACCGGATAATCAATGGAATATGATTTTGTGTTGTCGTGAACGGTATCTTCAATAATACTGTTCTTAGACCCAAAGGAGTTAAAGAAAATCAGAAACTAACTGGAGATTAGTTAAGTTGAATGGTTTCTGGGGTATTGATCTGATGTTGGTTTCGGCCTTCTGGGTTAATACTTAGGGATTTTCTCACTTGCTAATTTACGGTTAGGGACTGATTGAAATGTGATGTGATCTTGGGTTTATCGTGAACCGTGTTTTAAATGACATGGATTATTAAACCCAGTTACAGATTAAAACTAAGTGGAGTTTTAATGGATCTTTAATTAGATTGAAATGATCGAGAATGGAGTATCACCAGTTTTGCTCCAGGCGATAGTTAAATCTTTAATTAGATTTGAATATGAAATGGTAATTGAATTTACCGATAACACCATGGTGTTAGATATGAAGTATTACCAGTTTTACTTCATGGGATGAATAGGTTGGGACTGGGAAATAAAATAAATGATTACTTCGGTGCGGTTCGCTAATCCCGACTAGTTTGAAGTGATATTCAAAAGGAAGATTAAGAATAAATTTAAAAGAATTTATATTTGATAAAATTAATGGGAACCTTTCCCTAAGAATGTGAAATTTAGAAACTAGCTGTAGGTTGGTTAAGCAGAGTGATTTCCTGGGTATTGATCTGATGTTGGTTTCGGCCTTCGGGGTTAATATTTGGGGAATTTTTCTCTTGCTAATTTACGGTTAGTGACTGATGAATTGGAATGAGGCGTATGTTGTGTTTGTGTAACACTTGTTTATTATATACGCGAGTTATTCGGAAAGACCGGGTTTATCCCATTCTGATAACTGATACGACGATAAGTCGAAGGTGAAGACGGTGGTTGAAGACCAGAGGTCTTCACGTCGTTTGGATAATTACTGATGATCTTGAATGGGCTGTACACCCAAGAGGAGGGAATCAGTAGGTGGTCGTCCAGACGTACTTGGAGATCGATGGATATGCGGGATACTAGGTGCCTCCGGTTTCGTTCAGACCCAGAACGGACTTGTAAATGGACGGTGTGTCTGACATTGGATTTCAGTCTGGGTGATTGATTTCTATTAAATATATATCTGTTTGGCGGCGAAGAATTTATTCTCTTGCTTAACACCCTTCTCTAAGACATACGAGCTCAGGGGTTATATATTGATGGATATCCATCGCATGGAATGAATTGCCTGTGTGGCATGCCTAAGTGGCAAATGATCAAGGCTTCTGTTGAAAAGCAAAGTCTTGTGGTTGATGATCAAAGCAAGGCCTTTGTGGCATAGCTTTGTGTAACATTTAATTCGCGAGTTTCACACCCGGTATGAACCAAAAACGGAAGACGGATATCAGGGTGGGGCATGCGTTTCCTTCTAGTTAGAAGTGGCGTCAGTGGTTTTACATGCCCTGACGAGTTTGACTTATGTGGTTGTTGCTGTTGCGAGGCGCCTCGGATATATCGGTCGTTCTCGAACCGATGGAGTCATTTAGTTGGCTCACCTACGCCCCCAAAGGGCGGGGAAACGCAGTGTTCAGGCATTATAATCCACATCGATGGACCGGCCCTGAGTCCAAGGGACGATGCGTTCTGTTTCTGAGACACGGGCTAGAGCGTCTCGAATCGGTAGAGGACTATCTTTTGCCTCGGTTCATACCATAAATGATAACCCAACTTCCAATACGACATTTCGCGGTTTTGATTGTATACCTATATATGGCGACATAGTGGTATGGGACAGTCATGCCGCCTATGATTGATATTTATGATTGTATATAAAATCAGAAACTAACTGAAAACGAGCTAAGATGGGTGGTTTCCTGGGTATTAGTCTGATGTTGGTTTCGGCCTTCGGGGTTAATACTTAGGGAATCGTTGTCTTACTAAGTTACAGTTGGAGTCTGATTAAAAATTTAAAACATGAAATTTAGCGTATCAAGCATTCTTTGGCTATTATAAGGTAAAACCCTATCCCCGGCTTGCGTTGCATTGTGTGATAGGACGTGGGTCTTATAATAGCTTCATTTTTCTTTATTTAGCACTGCGCTGTTGTTATATGCACTAGTATTTTTGGGAGGAAACCCGTTCCGTGTTATACGGTGTGGTCCCTTGATTTACCTAACTTTAAAATACAGATTAATAACTATTTTAGTTCTCACACCAGTCACATGACTGACCCGGAGTTTATTGTTTTAACCTAAACTCTGGGTGCCCTTATTTTGACACGGACAGCTAGTAGTTTTGGTTTTGCAGATTTATATTCACAGGATCCTGGTTTACAGCTGGAACGATATCCGGAAAGCTTTGTATCCGCATATCTCTTCTAGTTGTGTATTGTATTATTTTCCGTTGCTATGTAATGTATTGTAATCTCTGATATTTATCGAATGTGTAATATTGATTTATACTCTGTATATTCTTGTAATCTGATGGAATTGTTGTAATTAACAATGAAATGTTCTTCTATTTGTGTTCTGATTCGTCTTGTCCTCAATTCTATCCGTGCTTTCCTTCCCGGGGAAGTTCGGGTCGTTTCAGCTGATATCAGAGCTTTGGTTTACAAAGCTCAGAGAACAAGACACATTAGAACCATAAGAAAGAATTCATCAGAAATTGGATTAGTAATATCCAATAGGAATGACTCGTTAGAGATGAGATCAGTAGTATCCTAGAACGGGTGTGAAGAGTATATTTTTGAAATATAAAAAGAAAAACAAATTCTGTTTTGAAAATTTAAATCAATTATTCGTATTTGATTATTTATTTTATATTGATTTGGACTATCCAGTATATAAAGATTTTGTGTATACGTCCGATCCACGTGTATTCGAAGTTTTAATATACTGGATGGATATAGAGTCACACTCTAGTCGTCCGGGGATAATTCTGATGATGCGGCCGCATCATCAGTATTTATATTCGAGTGCCGAAAGCGTGATATCTGTATGATTCCAATTGATTGGTGTGAGAACCAAAATTAGATAGGGCCTATTGTTGTGATTTGGCATCAAAAACGTGATTTTTGACGATATTTCGAAGTTATGAATTTGAAATGATAATCAACTAATTGATTGCTGTTTGTGTTGTTTGATTATTGGTTAAGTAATTAAAATTTTAACCATTTAGCCAAATTGTATCAAATATTGTGTTGAATGGAAAATTTGTCGCAATTGCATGCATATACATGTATTTACATTGAACAGGTCATAGCAAAGAGGCTAGAGCAGAAGAAGAAAATTGTTTGCCCGACAAATAGGTACATGTTTACCATAATTTACTGTTTTGTTTGGGTGATGATGATTTTATGAGCCGATTGGCTAGCCGCTTGGCTTTTTCTTTTTCTTTTTGAGATCAGAGGGCCTGTATGGCAATTTCGGGATTTTCCCGGTGCTCCCGGTGCAGGGGAGGTTATGGCGAAATTTTTCGAAAATTTAGGGTGTTAGCCAAATTTTTGAAAAATTTGAAAAGTTCTTAGAAACTGAAAAGTTGGAGAACTTAAGCCGTAGTGAAAATAATGAAAGTTGAGTTGATTTGTTAAACAACTTTCAGCTTCGTTCCTTTTCGAGGACAAAAAGTTTTAAGTGGGGGAGTTTGTAACAACCCGGAAATGCGAGCCAATTTAAAATTTTTATTTTGGCAATTTTGATGAATTTTGATCATTTAAAATGAAGTATTTTAAATAATAACGACGAAAAATTTATATTGAATAGAATTCAAACGTATATATTTATATAAATCGTCGTTAGGATATAAATATTTATTAAAAATTATAAAAGAAATTGAAAATGGCGCGGTAGTTCGATAATTCGATTTAAAAATTCAAATGAATGTGCAGGATTCAAAATAACCCGGATTTTAGTGAAACCAAAAATATTAGAATTTATTTGAGAATATCTTTCCAATGAATCCGAAAAATCGAAATTTCAAAGCGGGAATCAAAATATATGTCCAGTTGAAAATTCAGAATAGTCGCTATGGAATTCAGGCCCTTATAAATGGAAATTTTGCAAACGACCTCGGATTTCGACGAAACCACTTTTGTTGGATCCGCGATGTCAAATTATTGCTAGGTTTCAAACTTCATAATTTTTCGAATCAATATGTGAGCGTGGCAAAGGAAAATGCGTTTGACCAATTTTAGTTGATTTTAATCGACTGGAAAATGGCCATTCTTCAAACGGTCTCAGAATTTGACGAAACTAGTTTTGTTAGGACCGTATCGTCGATACGAAGCTAGAAAATATTTTTTGGGAATTTTTCTGGTTAGTATGTGACCTCGGTAAATTGAAATGCACGTTCAAATTCAATATATAGAGTTATATGTTGATTTTGACGAAAACTGATCGAAACGGCCGAACTGGCTTACGATACATATCCCATTGTGTTCAGAATGGGGGTAATTAGCTAGGGACGACAGTCGTTGGGTTTTGTTTGGGGTTAGGATAAAAAGTCAACCTAAAGGGAAATTAAAATAATAATATAAATATTTAAATAAAAGTTTAAAACCCTAAAATCTAAATCACAACATCAGCCGCCCCTTTTCTTGAGAATACCCGTAGCCGCTTGCCCTCTTCCCCACGTCGCCCTTCCACCTAGTCGCCCTCCTCCCTAGGTCGCGCCTTCGGCCATCCGCCATCGCCTGGCCGCCATCAACGTCGATCCGCCCCCCTCTCTCTCCTATCCCTCCTCTTCGAAACCGTGTGGCAAACCCCCCCCCCCTCTGGCCAAAACCACCGCCGCCTTAGCCCACCACGCATCACCCGCCACCTCCCCAGCCACCTGCGCACCCCCTACCATCCGCCGCCACCACACAGCCCCCCTTCCTCAGTCCAATCACACAGAGAACCTCCACCCCCTCCGAATCAAATTTTCTCCCCTTCGACAACGAGCTCCGACCACTATTGCTCCGCCTACACCTCCTCATCGCACCATGGAAGCCTGGTTCGAGCGACACCATTCGAGGAAGACGATGGATACGGCAACTCCGACCCCTTCTCCCCCGAAGTAGTGAGTTTTAGTTACTTTTATTTTGTCCCATGTAATTAATTCAGTTAATTTCGTGATTAAACTGTGTTTATAACAATAAAAATAACGGCTGTAAAGTTATGATTTTGTTTAAAAATATGATTTTTATATTATAAAAAGATTAAAAATATGATTTTTATATAGTGGAGATAATAAAAATACGATTTTTATATTATATAGATAGTAAAAATTTGATCTTTATATATGTAGCGAAATAAAAATCTGATTTTTATTCTATATGTGTTGAGATAAAAATGTGATTTTTATAGCGATGGAATAAAATTCGATCTTAATATACGAAGTAGAAATGAAAATATGATTTTTATTTATTGAAATGAAGTAATAAAAATATAATTTTTATTATGAACAGCGGGACAAAGACTGCATTGTAATTTCAGTCAAATCCAGACGGTTCAGCAGTTTAAAAGCAAAGCACGGCGGAGTGGAACCCTCTGTGAGAACTTCTCACTTTTAATTTAATTTTCTAGTTAAAATATATACTAGGATGCAGACGGTGTTTAGTAGCACCCGACACCCGTCGTCCACAGACCATGGACGGCTTGTATGCTTGTTTGTTTGATTTTGATGTGTAGTTGATTGTGTAATGTGATGTGAAATGAAATAAATTATTTATATAGTTAAAAATATTTTATAGTTAAAAATAGAATTTTTAACGTATATATGAAATCAAATAAATTAATATAAACAAGTCAGACGATTTGTTTATATACACACATTTGACTGATATTGATTGGGACGATAAATTTTACACATCGCCCAACTGCACAAATAAAATCTGTGTTTGATTGTTTGAAACCCCACACGGGTATTGGGATGATATATGACATACACTAATCCCAATAATTAGTTGTATGTCGATCGATTGATTGACAAACTGTTATAAGCGTTGAATATTTATATTTGATGCTTATACAGTGTAGAATGCACTTTGGATGATGGTTGATTATTTGTCATTGTTGATATATACATGCGTTGTATGGAAATCCATAGAAATAAAATCTATGATAATTGATTAGGTCTCATTCCAGTTTTGAAATAGAATATTAGAAGAGAACTATTTGAATAAAATATTTGAATAGAAATATTTGAAAAAGAAATATTTGAAATAGAATATTTGAAAATAGAAATATATGAAGCCGTGCTGATTAGGTTGACGCCATTTTGACGTGAACGATAATTTATATCGATTTTATTCATTCTATAATGAATATCGAAAGTGATTTCAAAATCTGATATTTTGAAAAGAATTGAAATTCGAATTGAAATTGAATATAAATGAATTCAAATTGAAATTGAATAAAATGAATTCAAATTGAAATGAATTCAAATTGAAACTGAATAGAAATGAATTCAAATTGAAATTGAATAGAATTGAAATTCGAATTGAAATTGAATAGAAATGAATTCGTATTGAAATTGAATTGAATTGAAAATGAACTGAAATTGAATTAGAAATCAATTTGAAATGAATTTATAAGGAAAAATTGAATTTTGATTTGAATTAGAAATGAAGTTGAAATCATTTTTAAAACGAATTATAAAAATACGTTTTAAAAGGGAATCGACGAAGTATATATTATATATATAATATAATGGCTTGAATAGAACGCGCCGCGCCGCGGTAGTTCGCGAATTTCGACCATTGACTTCGAATGGATATTGCAGGAGATTCGATCGTCGGATTCTCCTAAAACCGGAACCGTTGGGTTCGTATCGAAAAAAACTTTCTAACGAATATGAGAAATTAGAAATCTAACGGTTGGATTTGGAATTATGTTCAAATCAAATTTGGAAAAGGTCGTTGTAAGTGCAGTTCGGTGGCCGTTGATGGAAATCGACTGTACGGGCCTTGATAAAATTATTAAAAATAGTAATAATTTGTGTAAAATCATAAGGAATGATTTGGGAAGAATTGGGATGAAAAACTCCATATTTGAAAAGATAAAAATAGATTTTTATCGAAAAGAACTAGTTTTGAACTAGAATTATAATTCTATTTATTTTTTTAATAAATAAATTGAATTTGAAAAGGGTTTTAAAAGTAACCCGAATTTCAAGTAATTGAATTGGAATGGATTTGAATCGAAATTGTCTTTGGAATATTTCGATGTTGGATTTCGTGATTATACAGATAGCGTTATGGAAATTTGAAAGATATATATATATATCGCTATTTCCAATACGATATTTGTTGGTCGTAGAATTTGATACTGAATATAAGCCGATATTTTTTCTATTCAGAGCCTTGTATTTAATATCAAATATGATTCGGGTTTGTCGTGAATGGTGTCTTCATTAACACTGTTCTTAAGCCCAGTCGAGAAAAAGATTAAATCTTTTTATTTAGATTTAATGAGGTGTACCAATTAAATAATATTTAATTGGAATTGAATTGGTATTGATTTTTGGGTTTATCGTGAACAATGTTTTAAATAATACTTGTTCTTTAACCCGATAATCAATGGAATGTGATTTTGGGTAGTCGTGAACGGTATCTTCAATAATACTGTTCTTAGACCCAAAGGAGTTAAGAAAATCAGAAACTAACTGGAGATTAGTTAAGTTGAATGGTTTCTGGGGTATTGATCTGATGTTGGTTTCGGCCTTCGGGGTTAATACTTAGGGAATTGCTCACTTGCTAATTTACGGTTAGGGATAGATTGAAA
Organism: Allium sativum; assembly: GCA_030737875.1. NCBI lineage: Eukaryota > Viridiplantae > Streptophyta > Magnoliopsida > Asparagales > Amaryllidaceae > Allium > Allium sativum. Next base: position 846,476,768 of record CM060926.1, read on the forward strand.
TGTGATGTGATTTTGGGTTTATCATGAACCGTGTTTTAAATGACATGGATTCTTTAACCCAGTTACAGATTAAAACTAAGTGGAGTTTTAATGAATCTTTAATTCGATTGAAATGATCGAGAATGGAGTATCACCAGTTTTGCTCCAGGCGATAGTTAAATCTTTAATTAGATTTGAACGTGAAATGGTTATTGAATTTACCGATAACACCATGGTGTTAGATATGAAGTATTACCAGTTTTACTTCATGGGATGAATAGGTTGGGACTGGGAAATAAAATAAATGATTACTTCGGTGTGGTTCGCTAATCCCGACTAGTTTGAAGTGATATTCAAAAGGAAGATTACAGAATAAATTTAAAAGAATTTATCTTTGATAAAATTAATGGGAACCTTGCCCTAAGAATGTGAAATTAAGAAACTAGCTGTAGGTTGGCTAAGCAGAGTGATTTCCTGGGTATTGATCTGATGTTGGTTTCGGCCTTCGAGGTTAATATTTGGGGAATTATTCTCTTGCTAATTTACGGTTAGTGTTTGATGAATTGGAATGAGGCGTATGTTGTGTTTGTGTAACACTTGTTTATTATATACGCGAGTTATTTGGAAAGACCGGGTTTATCCCATTCTGAATAACTGATACGACGATAAGTCGAAGGGGAAGACGGTGGTTGAAGACCGGAGGTCTTCACGTCATTTGGATAATTGCTGATGATCTTGAATGGGCAGTACACCCAAGAGGAGGGAATCAGTTGGTGCTCGTCCAGACGTACTTGGAGATCGATGGATATGCGGGGTACTAGGTGCCTCCGGTTTCGTTCAGACCCAGAACAGACTTGTAAATGGACGGTGTTTCTGACATTGGATTTCAGTCTGGGTGATTGATTTCTATTAAATATATATCTGTTTGGTGGCGGAGAATTTATTCTCTTGCTTAACGCCCTTCTCTGAGACGTACGAGCTCAGGGGTTATATATTGATGGATATCCATCGCATGGAATGAATTGCCTGTGTGGCATGCCTAAGTGGCAAATGATCAAGGCTTCTGTTGAAAAGCAAAGTCTTGTGGTTGATGATCAAAGCAAGGCCTTTGTGGCATAGCTTTGTGTAACGTTTAATTCGCGAGTTTCACACCCGGTATGAACCAAAAAGGGAGACAGATATCAGGGTGGGGCATGCGTTTCCTTCTAGTTAGAAGTGGCGTCAGTGGTTTTACACGCCCTGACGAGTTTGACTTATGTGGTTGTTACTGTTGCGAGGCGCCTCGGATATATCGGTCATTCTCGAACAGATGGAGTCATTTAGTTGGCTCACCTACGCCCCAAAGGGCGGGGAAACGTAGTGTTCAGGCATTATAATCCACATCGGTGGACCGGCCCTGAGTCCAAGGGACGATGCGTTCTGTTCCTGAGACACGGGCTAGAGCGTCTCGAATCGGTAGAGGACTATCTTTTGCCTCGGTTCATACCATAAATGATAACCCAACTTCCAATACGACATTTTGCGGTTTTGATTGTATACCTATATATGGCGACATAGTGGTATGGGACATTCATGCCGCCTATGATTGATATTTATGATTGTATATAAAACCAGAAACTAACTGAAAACGAGCTAAAATGTGTGGTTTCCTGGGTATTAGTCTGATGTTGGTTTCGGCCTTCGGGGTTAATACTTAGGGAATCGTTCTCTTACTAATTTACAGTTGGAGTCTGATTAAAAATTTAAAACATGAAATTTAGTGTATCAAGCATTCTTTGGCTATTATAAGGTAAAACCCTATCCCCCGGCTTGCGTTGCATTGTGTGATAGGACATGGATCTTATAATTGCTTCATTTTTCTTTATTTAGCATTGCGCTGTTGTTATATGTATTGGTATTCTTGGGAGGAAACCCGTTCCATGTTATACGGCGTGGTCCCTTGATTTACCTAACTTTAAAATAAAGATTAATAACTATTTTAGTTCTCACACCAGTCACATGACTGACCTGGAGTTTATTGTTTTAACCTAAACTCTGGGTGCCCTTATTTTGACACGGGTAGCTAGTAGTTTTGGTTTTGCAGATTTATATTCACAGGATCCTGGTTTATAGCTGGAACGATATCCGGAAAGCTTTGTATCCGCATATCTCTTCTAGTTGTGTATTGTATTATTTTCTGCTGCTATGTAATGTATTGTAATCTCTGATATTTATCGAATGTGTAATATTGATTTATACTCTGTATATTCTTTTAATCTGATGGAATTGTTGTAATTAACAATGAAATGTTCTTCTGTTTGTGTTCTGATTCGTCTTGTCCTCAATTCTATCCGTGCTTTCCTTCACGGGGAAGTTCGGGTCGTTTCAATATGCACGAATAGTGGGATCCTTGTATGACATAAATAAATAAGACAAGATGGGCACCACAATGGATAGAAGAAGAAAGATGGACCAAGAGAAAAGCATGTTCCATGTATCTGATTGGTCGACACACAGGTAACGTAGCCATGAACGGAAGTTTTTGAGCTCGTCTTGAGCATGGGAGAGGGAACGTTGATATGATGCTTTTCTTGGCAAGGTGGAGGACGATATTAATGGCTCCTTTACCGTTACTTCTCCCTTTTCCATTGGTTATTTATTAATCAAATTTCATATTATCAGGAATATTTTGTGGTTTTTTGTTTGTTTTCAGCTCATGTTGAACATGGGTTAGCTATGAAGTTTACATCATTATACTAGTAGTGATTATCTGATCAACTTCCGTACATTAAATTTCGTGATTAAAGTTCAAATGAGAAAGCCATCGATCATGGTTTAAAGATTTGAAATCGAAAATAATTCAAAACTCAATAAAGGAAATAAATTAATAAAGAAGAAAAATAAATAAAGAGGTCAACATTAATAAAATAACATTAATCCTATTAATAAATAAAGACCGTCTTCTATTTGTCGATCGATCGATCAACGTGTATTGGATTGGGTTAGCGTAGGCCTGAACTATCTGGATTTTATAATATAAACCAAACATTTGTTGTGCATCCCATTAGCTATAAACAGGGAGATGTGACCATTCAGTGTTCGTATTCTGAAATCCTAATCTAGCTAACAACAATACTATTAGCTGGAATTATCAGTTAGCCAACACTCAAAAGCTTCCGAAAGTAGGTTCTGGAAGGAAATAAGAAAAATAAAAGAATGGCGAATGCAAGTACGACAAAATAATCGAAAGGTAAAATGATACAAATTACATAGTGGTTCGATACTGGGATCCCTAAGTTCACTTTAAAGGCTCCGGTTTTGATTCATTGCTCAAATTTGGTTACAGGTATAATCATGATGAATTCTACCATTAAGGCTCTTTTATGTACATAAAGCTTTACAAAAAAGGAAATATGTACTGAGTAACAGAGGAATGTTAGAGATTCTTCAGTCCCTTTGCTGTAACATTTTGTCATCCATTTATACTGGATTCTAGGTTGTTTCATTGGTCCAAGGGCTTTTTTGGATTGACGACGTGCACTATCTTCCTGACTCGAAATACAGATTCAAAGGTGTTAAATACAGACTTGAATTCATCATGATTATACCTGTATTTCGATTCACATCTGTATTTAACAATTGAATTCATCATGATTCAAATCTGTACTTAACATCCCTAAGATTTAGCCGAAATTAACAGCTTTGAATCTGTATTTGATTCAAAATGAATGTTTTTCGATTCAATTGAAGTTAAACCATTTTGGACATTTCACCAAATCAAAAGATAACTGATTTAAAACAAAAAAACAATCAAAACAAGTCCGACTGATTAAGTGATATTCCCAGGTTTTCATAAAAGAACCAAGTGTCACCCTTGCGCTTTATAATCGAAAATTTTAGACATTTTAACTATGAACTATCTATAAAATTGTCATGGAAATATCAATATTAATTATTGAAGTATAACTTATAATTACAAAATATAACTAAAATTGTACAAAATATCATGATACTACGGATGACATATGCCATATTATTCCAAACATGTGGGCAGCAAATGTATATGACATTGCCTCGACTTATGAATATGTTTGTTAATAAATTAACAGTAATAATTAATGGATAATCTAGAAAGGGTACATACCGTTTCATGTTCAATAACGGGTGACTTGTACGTCCAGTATGATGGCCATAGTTGTAAACTGGTCTGTTTTTTTCCTTTATCTCTTCTTTCCTTTGCACTAGGTGTTGCTTCATTTTTCAAAAACATATCCCAATCTTCTTGTTTGATGGTCGGTGGACAATTCTTTGATCTATCTTCATCATTATCGTATTTGTCATAATAACGTGTCCTCAAATCGCTTTTGTGCTTCCTAAATGACTCGAACATTTTTTAAAAATCAAGTCTTTTGAATCCATTTCTAGATCGAAGAATGTCTATGAAAATAATAGTAATAGTTAAATTAATAATGAAAGCAAATATGACAATTTAAATTTGTAAGCTAAAATAATAATAGTTATTCAACTAAAATAAGAATTAACAGTGCGACAGATATGACAAATCGAATTTTAGCTTACCAGCAATTCTTTCCAAATGTCTGTCTTATATTTGTCAGGTACCTTACCACAATGTTCGTATGAAACAGGAACATGGATTCGTACCAATTTACCAATTCGACTGCTTATTTATCCAGCGTTTTTTGAAATAGGAGCACCTATTGTGTTTATCTCCACTTTTTCAGGTTGTGTAGAGGATGATTGCGTAATTGATTGGTTTGATGGTTCTACACGTTCTGACAATGTTATTGTCCTCTTGCAATCCAAACTACCAAGACCACCTGCAACAAACAAACAATCCAGTTTTCAACAAGACATGACAATACATGTTAATTTATTGCGTAAGTGCATATTTAAAGGTGAATACACTCTTGATCTAAGATGGCTAAAAGTATTAACATTTTTATATAGAGAAAGCAGAACTTTGATATGGAAAGAAAATAATTAATAGTTGTTGACAAGTAAAACATAATAAGAATAGCACTAATAATAACAGCCCTAAAAATAGCATTAATAGAATGGTCTTTAAGCTTGCATGACCAAACCTACTTGTTTGAACTAACAGTAGAAAGGGTTTGCATGGCTGTAGGGGGGACGCTAATTTAAAAAAAAACATTTCTAAAACGTACATGGGAAAGCATATAAAAAAAATCCAAACACTACTCAATTCAAAGGATCAATTCATATATGATCAAAATCAATTCAAAGGATCAATGGTGATAGTTTTGACCCACCAGTCCAACCAAGGAAAAAAATTAACAACAAAGTCCAAGCTTTGATGGTTTTACTTCTAAAATTTACAAGCAGCATTGCGATGAAGTGCACGATCAGAAATTATTTGTCGATATTACAATAGATTTCCATACTGGAAAGCTCACTCTTGGCATGGATTACAGTTTTAATAAATTAAGAGCTTAATAACAATGTAAAAAAAATGAGTACAATTATTGTATGAACATATTCTTACTATGACTCACCATAGTCAAGTACAATTAATGGATGATTCACAATAATATCATATCTGATAGGTAACTATTTATGATGCGGAACATATAACATGCAAAATAAGAGAAGATGATACTCATGTCACATAATAAAAACACAATAAGCATGTTCAACTACATAAGAGAAGGAAAATAAAAACATAAACTGCTAGGAAGTAAACACGACTTACCAAAGTTGCAGCATGTATATATAATATATTAATATGATCATTCATTCTTATTTTGCAAAAGTTTGTGCATATGATTTAACCATATTCTTTCCTCTGGGAACTAATAGCAACTTGAGATAAGTTTGTGACATGATCAATTATCCAACTTGATATAGACCATCTGTATGATTACAGTATATTTCTAAGGGTACCACGTTCAAATTGTTGAGGACAATGCAGTCAACAATTTAACAAGCTTTCATCAAAGAGATGCAATTAAAGGTGCATCATATTACTGTGGGCTTAACTTTCAACATTAAGCACTTAAAACATCATATTGGCACGGATTTAACCTCGTGTTAATTATTAAATTAGCTACATCATTTTGATGCCCATAACACTGCATAAAAGATTTTCAATTTCAACTGCATCATACTCTTGTAATTTCAGTGTTTGTGAGATGCATATCGCAATAGGCAGCATTACCACTTTGTCAATACTATTATTACATCATTTTTGCTGATAAACTAAAATTGTTTATCGTTACCAATCGGGTCCAGTAGATTGGCAATTGTTACACTGTTAATGGTAATTACCGTTTGTCCAACAACAACAAAATGACATATTTTTACAGTCACGATACTTCATTATATATTTCACTACTTCACTTAATAAAATGCATCAATGAGACATAAAAATAAGGCATATAACATCATCTAAGCTTAACTACCCAATCAACTTCAGCCATTTTTTTACCTGTAAATGCTTGTAATACAACATATTACATGAATATTCATGTATTGTAAATGGACTGATATATTACATTAGATTTTGAAAAATTATTAAATGATATTTTACCATCAAAATTTCTAAATTTACCATTATCATATTGATCATATCAGTATACCAACTTCACTTAAAAATGTTAACCAATTGACTAGTAATGGTTAATTTACTACGACTATAAAAGTACTAGATGCACTGATTAACTACCTAATAAATGCCATATCCTTCGTCTTTGTAAATATAGAATAATGTTAGCACTTAAGCAGGGCACTCAATATCACTCATATTGATGCCTTAAGGATTCAAACCCACGACCTCTATCTATGAAGGATTAGTTGCTTGACTATTTTGATATAGTTTTAAATAGAATTTTCATTTTAACTAATTTAATATATTTTTTAAGAAGTTTTTAGCATCTTCTCAACCTTAAAGCTGCACGTGAGAGATGCAGCAATTAAATGTATAACTGTTATAGCTTCAAAAATTCAGAGCACTTCAAAATATTTTAATTTCTTTCACTACATTCGAATTAAAGTAGCATATGAACATTATCAAAACCTCTAAGCTGGATTTGAGAGATGTAGTAATTGAACTTCATAACTGTTATGTCAAAATCAATGACATTTTAATGTGGCTTTTAAATAAATCAGCTTTATCGTGTTTAAATTATGAAGTTTTAAAAGTTTAACATTGTTTTTAAATATGCAAGCACTCTATAAGCTTTAAAACGGCAATAGAGAAATATAGTAATTAACATGGAAATTTCACGCAGTTGAATTTTTCATATCATAGTTTTGATGTTGTTTGACAAACCACAGGGTATGGTATTTACATCAAAAAATATCAAAATAGTGAATTTCAAAACTTATATTTTTACACATGTAAACTTATCATTATAAAATTATTAATCTATCTGATTTATTGTGAAAACGATTCTTAATCCGATGTTCCACAAAAAAATACATTTTGTTTTGATCATTTAAATAGATCAACGTGTCAAACATTAATATGAGTGAAAATATCAATTGATCATAAAAATATCCGAACAGGGACTAAATTACTGAAGAAATTATATCATGGATATTTTATCTATTTTTATTATAAAGAAATGTCATCTAAAGTCCCTTATATCAACAATGTTATATGTTTCAAAGCATAAACATGAGAGCTTACCAGAATACCTGCGGAATACCACGACTAAAAATATTAAACATTTCTGTAAGATGAATGAACAAATTCCATCATTCGAATTACTTCTTCGAGAAATACAAGACATCTAAGCGATACAGGTCACAAGATTTAACCAACAAAATGAAAATGAAAAAAAAATCTGAACGGTGATTGGATTGATGATCAAATGAAATCCTAGGTCACAAACAATGATACGACTGACAATGAAAAAAGATAACTCTAGGTTTGTTTCTCTACCTAAATGATAGAAAAAAGATAAACTCTGTTCGTGGTCATTTATTACTCTAGGCTTATCACACGAACAACAACCCTTATCTTTCCTTTGATTTTTTCTAACAAACAAGATCATTTTTCAGAAGAAGAAAAAACATAATGCAGTTGAGTACTTCTCTATCAACTTCTTCCCCCAAAGGTGTATTGAAAGGATACCCGAAAAATCCAAATTCCTATATCCATATGAAAAATTGATAAATATTTAATATTCCAAAAATCAAATACAAGTGTCGATTCTAAAATACACATTCCAAAAGAATTCATTCAATTTTTTTTCCAGTATTATTGTTTACTTGGGTAGTTTAGTATCATAAATGATACAGATATACTATTTTATCAAGACTATTGTTATATTGTATAAATCCATAAATGCATGTTCACTGCCCAAATTGATTTTTATTATAGTTTCTTTGTTTTCTGTACTTATGCTCTATCCAACTAAAGTTGTACTTCTATTTTTAGATTAATCAACTTTTAACAGACATGATCATATATGGCATCCATCAGCAATCCGCTGACATGAATCTATTCAACAATGATTTTGGACATGACCGCAAGCATTACGCTATATATGCATCAAAAGATATCCCTTAACATACCTACTACCAACGTTTAAGTCATTTGTCCAAAATATTACTTTTCAAAAATAATATGAATATTAACGCCATTAGTGATAGTAAAAAATTATATGATATTGACATCTGATGTTAGATATCAATAATTGGCTTAATGCTCTTCTGTATGTGGTAATGGATTTTACTACATCCCATTACTAAATACTAAGTCAAATCGGTATACCAATACAACTAGAGAGGGAGAAAGGAAAGGAGGAGGGGCCAACAATATAACAAGTTAAGGTGATTTTGTGTCTGACAAGTCATTGCAGTTTACTCTAATTCAACCCAATGGAAAGAGCCATAATATAATCAGCGCAAAAGTGAGCACAACTTATACCTTGCATAACTATCGCAAATACAATTCAACACAACCCAATGAAAATTTCCACTATTTCCATATGTAATAGTGAGTATCAAAGTGAATATTTAAAGTGAAATTAAGAGCTTAGCAAATTAAATTCAACACAGCTCAATTAAGAAATTTTAAGTTCAATCACACTTGAAATTCAATACAATTCAATTAAGAAATACAACTAATATTAACATATGCATTTGGTAAGATCTTGTAATTTTTTGTTGTCTTCAAAAACTATTTGATAAACCATAGGAAACTCAATGTCATTCACATCTGTAGTCAACCGTTTTGGAGAGTGCATAACCACAAACCAGCTGTTACTTTTTAAATCTTTTGACTAGAACACTTGACTCGCTTCTGATGCAAGGATGAACAGCTCATCATTTACTCTATCTTTGGTTTTTAATTTCTCTAAGTTAACCATAATCAAATTTGAAACAGGATCTGTCTTGCAACCATTGACTTTATCTTCGACGTTTACCTAATCACAATAAAAAACTGTTTGTTTGAAGTCAATGTAACCTAATTCAATTATCTACTGAATGACTCCATAATACATTGTTTCTGCTTCCTTGTAATTTTTATCTTTTCCGCTGGCCCTAAATTTTGTGATTGCTCTCATACAAACAACACCATCTTGTGTCACCATTCTTTCTTCATAACTTTTTGGGGAAAATATGAACCCATTCACTTGGTACTTCATATAACTACGTGCCTTGAACTTCAGTCCGTTCACCAACCTCCAAAGAGTTGAATAAACATCACTAGTGTCCGCCAGCTAAAAAAAACAATAAATGAAAAGCATGATCATGATAGTGTATGATCCACTTAAATACACTTGAATATATGAGAAGATGTAATACCTCATCACGTAACCATAGAGTAAAACTTTTACAAGTTTCTACGGATGTAACGCTACTTCGAGATTACGATTTAGTATTTTTCACATAAATGGTATACTTCCTACGATAAACATTTTAAAATGAATATAGGAGTAAATTTACAATAATGGGAATTTAGGATAGACTAGTGAACTTACTTCTCCCATTCATCCAATCCATCGTGCTTATTAAGGACCCATCTATGAACTTGTTCAAACTGCACCTGGGTTAAGGTTATATCTTTACCACTATCTAGAGGCATCTCATCAGCAAACTCGTCATCTTCGTCTAAAAACGCTTCACGGGTATGTTTATGAGTGCCATCACCTCCTTTTGGCATATACTCCATGCAGTAATAACTGGCTTCTTGTATAATATATCCTTCTGCAATACACCCTTCAATGTATCTTTTGTTTTGCACATATCCTTTATATGTTTTCATCAACCTATGCAGGTAATAAGTTGTAAACAACCTGTATCCATTTAAATCGAACAATGTAGAATAAAACTAAAAGTAGTAATTTACCTTTCAAAGGGATACATCAATCTATATCTAACAGGACCGCAAATCAATGCTTCATCGGCTAAATGAACCATAAGGTGAATACTGATATCAAAAAATGCAGGTGGAAAATATTTTTCAAACACACACATTGCTTCTACCAAACTAGGTTTTGCTTTTAAAAGATGTTCTCTGTTAATCAACTTTGAGCACAAAATGTTAAAGAACAGACTTATACGGTGTACAGCATTATGCAAATCCTTATGTTCTGTGTAAGAATGTTGAAGCAATACCGGAAGTAACCGTTGCATTATAACGTGATAATCATGCGACTTCATATTTGTTAGTTCAAGAGGATTGATGCTAACATTGTTGTGGAAGTTAGAAGAGAATTTGCTAGGTACTTTCAGGTTTTTCAAAACGGTGCAAAACCGTATCTTTTCTTCTTTGCTCAAAGTGAAAGCTGCCTCTGGTATAGTTATTTCATTTGTTTCGCGGTCTTACCTCACCCACATTTTTTGTTTTATACCCATGGTTCTCAAGTCTTTGCGTGCATTGAGACCATCTTTTGACTTCTCCTTGTGGCTCATAATCGTGCTAATGAGATGCTCGGTGACATTCTTCTTTGTATGCATCACATCAACATTATGTCGAATCAAATTTGCTTTCCAATATGGAAGATCAAAGAAGATAAACCTTCTATACCATGTAGGAACATTGTTAACCTCTTCATCATTGGTTTTTCTTTTTTCGTTTTCGACCAATTTCGGGCTTTTTACCAACTTTCATCTTGATATTAGCTAATTTTTCTTCAACTTGATAACCATTCAATGGATGTGCAGGACGACGATATTCTTGTTCGTTATTGAAGTTAGTCTTATCGTCTCGAAACTTGTGTATGGTAGGAAGAAATCTTCGATGTCCCATATAACACATCTTCTTACTTTCAGGAAGATAATAAGAACAAGTATCTTCCCCACAAATAGGACAAGCAAAATAACCATGAGTCGTGCACCCCGATAATGTACCAAATGCAGGATGATCATGAATCGCCCACAACATCCTAGCCCTCAATGTGAACTCTGAGTTACTGAATGAGTCAAATGCAAAGACTCCATCCCATAATAGCTTTAGCTCGTTTATCAATGGTTGTAAATAAACATCGATATCCTTTCCTAGTTGTTTTGGTCCTGAAATTAACAATGTCAACATTGAGAACTCTATTTTCATGCACATGGATGGTGTAACAACCCGAATTTTAATATCATGTTAAAATAAGAAATCAAGGTATAATTAATTTTTAAAATGAGAATTAAGGGAAATGGTTGCGCCATTGCGTTCGTCTCGGAATTCTACATGAAATAGAGTCCGAGTTTTCGAAAATCGGAGTCCGGATGAAGAAGTTATGGCTTGTAGAAGATTTAGCATATTTTAGGCAACACAGGACCAGGCATGTCGACCTGGGGGTCGACCTGGGGGCCAGGTCGACCACGTGGTCGACCTTACGGTCAACCCACCCCCACAGGTCGACCATATGGTCGACCTACCCCGTACAGGTCGACCTGGTCGGCCTGTTTTGACCCAGAACCCATTTTTGAAGCCTGAGACGTGTTTTGATGGTCCGGATTGATTCTAAGGTTAATCTAATGGCCTAAACCAGTTGCTACCCCTATAAATACCCAAAGGCCAAACCTAATTCATAACAAATCATTCTTACATCAAAATGCTGTTTAAATCCCTCTTGATCATGGCCGCCGCTTCTAATAAATTTCCTAAGCTTTCATACGCAATCCAATTCAAAGATTAAGACTTTTACAACGATTCAAGACAATAAATCAACAACGCTGCAACATTTCTATAAAAAATTCAGTTCTTAATTCGCTAGCCATGCTCTGTAAGTGCTAGTTACTTTTAGATTTAAATATTTAATTATAATATGGACATGAAATAAAGTGGAATTGGATCTAAGTATGTTTATCGATTCAGATCTATTTCTGTTGCTTCTTGAATCTTGAGTTTTGATACTTGTCTATCTTTATTCTCATGCCAAGTTTATGATCTATTCAGCATTTTTCTTGATTCATAATGATGTTATCATCAAGTTGTAATCTTTATGCCTTTCATGATGATTTATGATGTTCTCTTTCTGATCTTGTTCTTATTGCAACTTCTACCTCCCCCTATTTATTTTCTTTTGATGAACCTTGGTCAATTTCGGACCTAGGCCTAAACTACGATATACGTGCGATTGAATACGGGGAAATATTGGGATATTGCCTATTTGGATATATGTGTTTGGTGTAATTGATGGAACAACATAAAAAAAATTGGATATTTAGGTAGTACTACCATTAACAGGAAACTTGGTATTTGGGTATTGTCATTATAATGGTAATTGCAAGAATGGGGATTGGCATATATAATTTGACATGGATCTTGATATATATAATTTGACATGGATCTTGATATGTGTAATTTGACATGGATCTTGATATATGTAATTTGGCTAGAACTTGTTATGGGTAAATTAGTATAAACGTGGTATACATGTAATTTTGGGTATAAAACTTGATCTATGTAAATTGAGCATAGCTTTGTAAACATGTAAATCATGAAACTTGGTATGTGGGTAAATTGGCATAAAATTGGCGTACATGTAAAACGGCATGAATTGAACATATGTAAATTTGGTATGAATTGGGCATATGTAAAATTGACATGTAATCTAGAACTTGGGAATATGTTATTTATGTAAAATTTGGAGTAAAAACATATATGATAATTTATGACTTGGAGAAAGTTTAATATGAACGTGCCTAAGTTGGGTTTTGGGTAGTTGGCTTGTATTGTAAATAAAAGGCTATAACTTGGCATAACTTTATAGTGAATTATGATAATAATTTGGGAATACGTTTTGGAGCAACAACGTGAATTATGAACTTGGAAAATGGGCCATAACATTAAATTGTTAGCACACTTACATATAGAGAACAAATATGTAAATTTAGAAAATACGAAATGCTTAACCCGAGGTTGGATTGAGTTGTGATGTAAACCTGCCCAGACCCGCTCGGCTGTCCAGTAATCACAACAATACCTATCCAATGTGGGAGGTTAAGGCATTGAGCCCAGTAAGGACCCGAGGTTAGACTGAGTTGCGGTGTAAACCTGCCCGGAACCGACCGGCTGTCCACTAACCGCAACAATACTAGTCTAATGTGAGTGGTTGGTGCTTTAATGAATAAGTTAAAGCTAAGTCAGGATTGATAGGGTTAAGTAAACTAAGAATGCTTAACCAGCATAACATGTTAACCAGTGGGTGGTTTAAGTAATATGACTAGGCTAATGACATTCAACCAATATAATATGACGCGTGGCAGGGTTAAGTCAACTTGAACATATAGATAATACTTAACCAACTTGACATGATACGTAGGCGGGTTAAGTCACGAACCGCTTGAATATACTTAACCAATTTGACATGATGATTTGGTAGGGTTAAGTCACGAACCGCTTGAATATACTTAACCAATTTGACACGATGATTTGGTAGGGTTAAGTCATGAACCGCTTGAATATACTTGACCAACTTGACACATGATTCGTAGGGCTAAGTCATGAACTTGAACGACAACACTTAGCCAATTTGACATGACACGTAGGCGGGTTAAGTCACGAACTTGAATGACAACACTTAACCAACTTGACATGCTGGACTGATAAGGGTTAAGTCATGAATTTAAGTGACAACACTTAACCTGTTGGACGGAAAACCTAGTTTCGCGATCCATTTCAGCAGTAACCCACATAGATGTATCAAGATACCGTGGAACTAGGCAGGGTGGGGCACGATTACTGGGCTGATTGTAAACGACCAAAACGACGGCTGAGTTGGTGCGCCAGTGTAGGTTCAGGCGGACTACGGTCGTGCACATAGTCCGGAGTTGAAAAAGCAGACAATGGGCATTAGTAGGTTTACTCTGTGCGTGTTTGATTCGTGTCGGGGGTTGGCACCCTAGGGCTTGATACACCTTATGGTGGACCCAGCACAGGTAACTACATTCGTGATAGGGCCGTATGACACAGACACATGAACGAGATAGGTCTTGTAGGGAGCCGATCGATTAATAGATCGTTTCGTGGGACCAAGTAATGGGTCATTTCATGACATTGGGCAACAGATCATTTTATAGTCAAAACATGACACGGGTTTGGATACTAGTATGGGTGGCGCAAAGCAAATATATATTATAGAAATATTTTAATGGTGAAGCAGAGAAATCTTGCGATCTTGCGAAATTATACTTGGTTCATCTTGAATGGGAACCTCGCAATGTTATACATGACAAAAGTCATATGATGTTATTCTTAGTTATCGTGCTTGTAGCTTATCTTGTCATCATGCTTATTTTCATTTTCAGTTTATTCATGCCATGTTATCTTTACCTATTTTTATGCTGAAAGTCACTAGGACTTACTCAGTCTTTATGACTGGCTTGTTTTGTTTCGGCTCTTTTTCTTCCGTTCTCCCCCACCCCAAGGTTCGCAGGGTGGGAATACAACTTAGTTCGGATCTTACCAAGCTCCAAGGCTCTTTCATGTACGGCTTGGATTTCCCTTGGCTATGGCTTGCTTTGCTTTATTGGGGAATATCACAATTTATTTTTATGCTTCTTTGTTTTTTAGCAAGACAGATATTTTAGCTATGTAATTGGGTATTGGAAGTTGATGGCTTTTATTGTAAACAATTATATTTAATAAATGATTTGAAGTACTTCCACTTTACTTTCCGTTGTTTTATATATGTCTGTCTTGTAATATTTCTGTTCCAGTACCCATAATGCTCCACTGAAGTTAAGGCATTCCCTTTATGAGTGACCTTAACAGATGTGGGGTGTTACATTTGGTATCAGAGCAAAAGGTTACCAAACTGGGCAAAAGCTTTCAAAAACCTTCTGAAATTATTTTCAAAACGTTTACAAAGAAGCATTTTTCTAAAGAAAAGTTTTGTTTTACGAAAGGCATATTCCCCAAAGCCATATGCACTATCTTTTGATTCTCTCCTTGAGTCTCTTCTCTCTTTCTTTTTCACCATAGATTGTAGGCATGCGACACAAGTCGGAGGTCAAAGTAGTGTCCAACCTCCATCTGTAGCCGTAGTAGTTTTACTTGCAACTAATCTTATTTCAAGCTTTGTAGGGTTGCCGTGTGATGGAAGTAGCTTTCGAGAAACTTTTCAACAAGCTATACAAGGATAGTAGGAACGAGGATAAAGAACACAAGTCTAAGGATGATAAACTTGTTGATATGGCTTAATCCACGAAGAGGAAAAAGGTGAAAGGGAAGAGGCCAAGTGAAAGAATAATAAAAAACCATGATAAGAGAGAATATCTTTAGTATGGTAAAAAGGGACATGTAATTAAGTATTATAGGACAAGGAAAAGGGCAAAGAACAAGATCGTCGAGAGGGCAATTGTAAGCTATCACTACTAGCGCACCTAAGAGAGGTAGTAACGTTTCTGTTAAAGGCTTAGCTTTTCTTTTCTATCATCCCGTGAGAACTTTGTTTTTGTACATTGCATCCTTTTAATTCTGCTTCGATAGTTGAGTCTCTGCACCTTAGTACTAGCGTAGTAGAGGATTGCATTTTGTCTCAAATCCTGTTAGGGAATCAGCTCATTTATTCATGACTTGTTTGGACTTGCGAATGTCTATGCTAAGTGTTGAGTTTAGAAGTAATGCTTATGTTTTTTTTTGGGCTATGGGTTGATTCTAGGGATGGAGTGGTTATCCAGTAATGGTGCCATTCTTGAGTATGAAAAGAGGGTAGTTAGATTCTTGACTTGCCTTGGTAATGCCCTCGAAGTCTAGTGTAACCCTTAGGGTTCTGCCATGCTTAGTTACCTAGAATATCTTTATACATTTATTGATCCGCTCGAGTAGTGTTCGCCACTAAGGCGAATGGTTCATTTCGCTTATGCATGAGTCATAGAAAATCACCTTAGTAAGTACATTTGGCAACATGGTTGGCATTTGTTTGTTTTCAAGAGATAGTTCTCCTGCGTGGAATACCTCATAATAAGTAAACGAGATCCAGGATCCACTAGTGAATTTTGGAGAGCTTGCATGAAACCATGAGTACGCAGTTATGTTTGAGCCGAGTATACTAGAAAGAGAATAAATGAAAGTGGAACGAGAGGCGATAGTGAAATGAGTTCCAACTCATATTTTGGAAATAAGAATTAAGAAGCTACGAAATTGTGAAGTTAAAGACAGTCAAAGCACAATGGAGTTAAGATCAAGGAAAGGCGGGTTAGAAGATTGAAGACTAGATACGCACATTATATCTCTTTATAAGAGTATATCCTTGATCCCTCTTTTCCTGTAGAGCTTATTTGCATGCTATCTTTTAAGTATATCATCTCGGTCCTATTCTCAATCCTATTTCTGTTGCAAACCCCATAGGGAGTATGACTTATCTGTTAGTAATACATGTTGGGGCTTGAGGGTGTCCGTTGGGTTGGCGAAACTTATTGGGTTTTATAGGATACAAGTTGGTTTTAGGAAGGGATTTACTTGTGACCTTAAAGGAGTCCATCATGCTTAGTTTCCTAGAATCATATATATTGGTTGGGATGAGTGATTCTTTGAGTGTCAGCCTGATGTTGATTTCGGTCTTCGGGGCTGGTGCTTAGGGAGTTCTTCTCCAAATCAGTATATATGTGACGTAGATTTCCATCTTTGACATTGCCTAATGGGCACAAAGTTTTTACTTGCTTCTATCATTCGACTATATCTTTAGGTTGGAACAAGTGGGTGTAAACATGTGTTTGAGATATGTTATGATTGATGGTTGCAAGTGGTTGCAAGCGGTTGCTAGTGGATGCATATACACGCACATTAGACACTAGATCGGCTCAGTCACCTTTCATATTGCATATGCATGAGTGTTTATACTTGTTTATGGATGAATTTGAATGTATTATCATGTGGATTTGCATATGGATGGATGTTTGTGCACACATATAGTGTTTATGTGACTAAGACTATTTGCATACATGATTGGACTCATGGCACTAAACATATTTTGCATTAGGAAGATCAATCAGGCCTGATCATTTGCATTAGATAAGGAACATATACGCACACTTTCTGCATATGTTCATACAACATTATAAATCTCTTAAGGACGATGGATGCCAGTGATTGATGATTGAGTAGATGGATGATTGGATGGTAGGACACATTCTTCTTAACCTGAAGATTTCGGGGATGAAATCCTTTAAGGAGGGGAGAATGTAACAAGCCGAATTTTAATATCATGTTAAAACAAGAAATCAAGGTATAATTAATTTTTAAAATGAGAATTAAGGGAAACGGGTTGCACCATTGCGTTTGTTTCGGAATTCTACATGAAATAGAGTCCGAGTTTTCGAAAATCGGAATCCGGGTGAAGAAGTTATGGCCTGTAGAAGATTCAGCAAATTTTAGGCAGCACAGGACCAGGCAGGTCGACCTAGGGGTCGACCTAGGGGCTAGGTCGACCACGTGGTCGACCTTAGGGTGAACCTACCCCCCTCCTAGGTCGACCTCCCCTCTTACAGGTCGACCTGGTCGGCCTGTTTTGACCCAGAACCCATTTTTGAAGCCTGAGACATGTTTTGATGGTCCGGATTGATTCTAGGGTTAATCTAAGGGCCTAAACTAGTTGCTACCCCAATAAATACCCTAGGGCCTAACCTAATTCATAACATATCATTCTTACATCAAAATGCTGTTTAAATCCCTCTTGATCATGGCCGCCGCCTCTAATAAATTTCCTAAGCTTTCATACACAATCTGATTCAAAGATTAAGACTTCTACAACGATTCAAGACAATAAATCAACAACGCTGCAACATTTC
The DNA here is from genome assembly GCA_030737875.1 of Allium sativum. Lineage (NCBI taxonomy): Eukaryota > Viridiplantae > Streptophyta > Magnoliopsida > Asparagales > Amaryllidaceae > Allium > Allium sativum. The sequence goes on from CM060926.1 coordinate 846,494,945, forward strand.
TATAACAAATTCAGTTCTTAATTCGCTAGCCATGCTCTGTAAGTGCTAGTTACTTTTAGATTTAAATATTTAATTATAATATGGACATGAAATAAAGTGGAATTGGATCTAAGTATGTTTATCGATTCAGATCTACTTCTGTTGCTTCTTGAATCTTGAGTTTTGAGACTTGTCTATCTTTATTCTCATGCCAAGTTTATGATCTATTCAACAGTTTTCTTGATTCATAATGATATTATCATCAAGTTGTAATCTTTATGCCTATCATGATGATTTATGCTGTTTTCTTTCTGATCTTTTTCTTATTGCAACTTCTACCTCCCCCTATTTATTTTCTTTTGATGAACCTTGGTCAATTCCGGACCTAGGCCTAAACTACGATATACGTGCGATTGAATACAGGGAAATATTGGGATATTGCCTATTTGGATATATGTGTTTGGTGTAACTGATGGCATAACATAAAATTTTTAGATATTTGGGTATTACTACCATTAACATGAAACTTGATATTTGGGTATTGTCATTATAATGGTAATTGCAAGAATGGGGATTGGCATATATAATTTGACATGGATCTTGATATATATAATTTGACATGGTTCTTGATATATGTAATTTGACAAGGATCTTGATATATGTAATTTGGCTAGAACTTGTTATGGGTAAATTAGTATAAACGTGGTATACATGTAATTTTGGGTATAAAACTTGATCTATGTAAATTGAGCATAGCTTTGTAAACATGTAAATCATGAAACTTGATATATGGGTAAATTGGCATAAAATTGGCGTACATGTAAAACGACATGAATTGAACATATGTAAATTTGGTATGAATTGGGCATATGTAAAATTGACATGTAATCTAGAACTTGGGCATATGTTAGTTATGTAAAATTTGGAGTAGAAACATATATGATAATTTATGACTTGGAGAAAGTTTAATATGAACGCGCCTAAGTTGAGTTTTGGGTAGTTGGCTTGTATTGTAAATAAAAGGCTATAACTTGGCATAACTTTATAGTGAATTATGATAATAATTTGGGAATACGTTTTGGAGCAAAAACGTGAATTATGAACTTGGAAAATGGGCGATAACATTAAATTGTTAGCACACTTACATATAGAGAACAAATATGTAAATTTAGAAAATACAAAATGCTTAACCCAAGGTTGGATTGAGTTGTGATGTAAACCTGCCCGGACCCGCCTGGCTGTCCAGTAATCACAACAATACCTATCCAATGTGGGAGGTTAAGGCATTGAGCCCAGTAAGGACCTGAGGTTAGACTGAGTTGCGGTGTAAACCTGCCTGGAACCGACCGGTTGTCCAGTAACCGCAACAATACCAGTCTAATGTGAGTGGTTGGTGCTTTAATGAATAAGTTAAAGCTAAGTCAAGATTGATAGGGTTAAGTAAACTAAGAATGCTTAACCAGCAGAACATGTTAACCAGTGGGTGGGTTAAGTAATATGACTAGGCTAATGACATTCAACCAATATAATATGACGCGTGGCAGGGTTAAGTCAACTTGAACATATATATAATACTTAACCAACTTGTCATGATACGTAGGCGGGTTAAGTCACGAACCGCTTGAATATACTTAACCAATTTGACACGATGATTTGGTAGGGTTAAGTCACGAACCGCTTGAATATACTTAACCAATTTGACATGATGATTTGGTAGGGTTAAGTCACGAACCGCTTGAATATACTTAACCAATTTGACACGATGATTTGTTAGGGTTAAGTCATGAACCGCTTGAATATACTTGACCAACTTGACACATGATTCGTAGGGCTAAGTCATGAACTTGAACGACAATACTTAGCCAATTTGACATGACACGTAGGCGGGTTAAGTCACGAACTTGAATGACAACACTTAACCAACTTGACATGCTGGACTAATAAGGGTTAAGTCACGAATTTAAATGACAACACTTAATCTGTTGGACGGAAAACCTAGTTACGCAGTCCATTTCAGCAGTAACCCACATAGATGTATCAAGATACCCTAGAACTAGGCAGGGTGGGGCACGATTACTGGGCTGATTGTAAGCGACTAGAATGACGGCCGAATTGGTGCGCCAGTGTAGGTTCAGGCGGACTACGGTCGTGCACGTAGTTTGGAGTTGAAAAAGCAGGCGTTGGGCATCAGTAGGTTTACTCTGTGCGTGTTTGATTCGTGTTGGGGGTTGGCACCCTAGGGCTTGATACACCTTATGGTGGACCCAGTACAAGTAACTACATTCGTGATAGGGCCATATGACACAGACATATGAATGAGATAGGACTTGTAGAGAGACGATCGATTAATAGATCGTTTCGTGGGACCAAGTAATGGGTCATTTCATGACATTGGGCAACGGATCATTTTATAGTCAACACATGACACGGGTTGGGATACTAGTATGGGTGGTACAAAGCAAATAGATATCATAGAAATATTTTTATGGTGAAGCAGAGAAATCTTGAGATCTTGCGAAATTATACTTAGTTCATCTTGAATGGGAACCTCGCAATGTTATACATGACAAAAGTCATATGATGTTATTCTTAGTTATCGTGCTTGTAGCTTATCTTGTCATCATGCTTATTTTTATTTTCAGTTTATTCATGCTATGTTATCTGTACCTATTTTTATGCTGAAAGTCACTAGGACTTACTCAGTCTTTATGACTGACTCGTTTTGTTTCGCCTCCTTTTCTTCCGTCCCCCCCCCCCCCCAGGTTCGCAGGGTGGGAATACAGCTTAGTTCGGATATTACCAAGCTCCAAGGCTCTTTCATGTACGGCTTGGATTTCCCTTGGCTATGGCTTGCTTTGCTTTATTGGGGAATATCACAATTTATTTTTATGCTTCTTTGTTTTTGAGCAAGACAGATATTTTAGCTATGTAATTGGGTATTGGAAGTTGATGGCTTTTATTGTAAACAATTATATTTAATAAATGATTTGAAGTACTTCCACTTTACTTTCCGCTGTTTTATATATGTTTGTCTTGTAATATTTCTGTTCCAGTACCCATAATGCTCCACTGAAGTTAAGGCATTCCCTTTGTGAGTGACCTTAACGGATTTGGGGTGTTATGGATGAAGGAAGATTATATGGTACTATAATCACTGGCCAACAACTATAACGATTAGATAGAGATTTATGTGGTTTGAAACCATCAGTTGCTATTCCAAGCGTGACATTTCGTGGTTCAGCAACAAACGTTTGATCAAATGAGTACAGTTCTCCATTGGGAAGTGCCATGTGGATGACGCATTATATTTGAATCAGATTTGGCACGAGCATGCCAAGTCATAGCATCTGCTATCCACGGTATGGTATACAGTCTCCTCAATCTAGAAACTAAAGGGAAATGCCTCAACGTCTTTTGAGGTATTTTGGTAACTTTTTTCTCGTCGTCGAATGATGTCCTATATCTTGGTTCGTTGCAAATTCTACAAGAAACTTTGTTTGCATCATCTTTCCAATATAAAATGAAGTCATTAACGCATGCATCATAAGTTGTGTAATCCATTACAACTTGTTTAATCATCTTCTTCATGTTGGAGTATTTTATTGGCAGTGTGTTACCTTCACGGAGTAACTGACTTATAAATTCGAGAAGTGCAGTCACACCATTATTGGAAAAACTGTATTGAGTTTTCAAGTTGTTCAGTTTCACAATGGCATATAATTTTGTTACTCCTTTAGGATATGAAGGATACGATTGCTCTTTTGCATTCTCAAAAAAAGATTTATACTTCCCACTTTGATTGGTTGACCAATCGATAGCTAGTGTAGATCATTCCTCAATATTATCATGCAGCGAACCGAAATCGTGAAGATGATGAAATCTATCTGCATCATTTGCCAAGTCTTCCATCCTAGGATGCTCAGACTCATCAATACTTATGTCTTAACTAACAGATTGTTTTTGCTTTGTCGTCGACTCTTCATCATGAAAACGCCAAACGGTATATGATTGTAGAATTCCCCATCTTAGCACATGATAATGAATGTCATCTAATTTAATCTTCATTCTCATATTTTTGCAATGTGTGCAAGGACAAGAATAGACTTCCTGATTACCACCATTTTCTATAACGAAATCAATAAATTTCTGAACTCCTATATTTCGTGGGGTTCTTCGATCAGATTCTTGCATCCACTGTTTGTCTATACTTAAAGACATAATGTCCTGCTATATCATACAATGCGATTTTATGAGAACAATTTACTTCAAAAAGAGAGAAATACTTAAATTATGGTAGAATGTTTAGCCTAAATCAATGAGGATATGGTTATATTTGAGACATATATTTGCATTACCTAATTGTCAATGAATATTGTTTGCGCAGGCTCAATAGCTACAAATTATATGCCCTTGTTTTGGGAAATACTCCATTAGTTCTTCCTACAACTAATGTTACCCCAACAATTAAGGGTACGACTTCCAAGTTGCAATGAAATTTACTACAACTCTATCAGTGTGAACGATATCTGTACAGTTGCATTAGTTATAACATGTTACTTAAACCTATTCGTAGATGCCAAAATGCTACATTTGCAAAAAGCAAACTTCTATTTTACCAACTTTGTGGTTATTCTTATTCAAGCTTGGTCAAGTTCCTATTGACCAAGTTTATGCAAGTTTTCCTCTGTTCACAGAGCTGATGATTCTAAGTGCCAGAAACCTAGCATTTATAAGAGAAAATACTATGCCCAAATTATTTGATTTTCCCTGATCTAGCCCTCAATCCTGCTCCAAGATTAGATAAAGTTTTTTTTGGGAGAACTATAGTGCCATTTACCATTATCTCAACATGTTTTATTGTTGAAACAGCACATTGAATCGACTATAAAATGAATGAAGTTATTGAAAATGATGTTAAGATTTGTGTCTAGTTCTTTATAGTAATTCAGATGTGTTTACTTGAGATCCCTTTCGCCATGTGTTTACCTGAGATCCTTTTCACCTATCATTTATGGGAACAACTGGATGCATTTGTGGATTATAGCGGCCCTCCTTTCTGTCCACAAAACCGTTTCCACCATTACACTTATGCTATTAGAACCTAGCGATCATTACACACACATGCAAATATCCTCATGCATTAAACAATATTGTAATTTAAAGAAAGCACCAATGAGAACACAACGCTTAGGTGTAAGAACAATTTTATATTAACGTCCTTGGGTTTAGCCTCTCCTGCGAAAATAATTATTTTCACACCCCTTTGTGAGACGTGGATTTAGCACAAATGTTGATTGACTATTGATTATGCATGGTCATATTGGGGAAAGAAAAGGGATAATAAGTACATGTCTTTACATGGCTATAAGAAATGTCCACATGTCGACAAATATTAAATTAGATCTCCATCTTAATTTAAAAAAAACGCAAACTAACTTGCACTTGTCGGAAAGTTCTATTAAATTTCATAATGGTTAGAAAAATGAAGTAAATTGATTAAAACATCATTAAACATTGTATTGAATACTAACAATTGTATAGGAAAACGTCCTACATCTGAAAAGTTTGAGTCATGAACATATGATTACATGTATGCTGGTATATACATTACAATAAGCAAGAAATAGTGTCAACAATGATTCAGGTGAAAACCATAAATGCCTGTATGGCCTTTTAATGGTATTTGCTGTGGAATTTTGAGTTGAGCTATACTGCAAGTTAATTCTGTTATTATACTAATAAAAGTACCTATAAAATACTATGAAATGATGTGCGGAGATTGGATGCTTGCGATATTATTATACTATAAGTTTTAGGGAAGAAATAACATGATAAACCGCTTGCAATATTATGCAGTTTACACGTGGAAACACCTTAAGAATACAATAGCTTACCGCACAAATCATGGTTATATTGTATTTTGGCTTCGAACACAAGATTTTATGTCGTTTAGACCATTATTTTAGTCGATATGGACAGGTATTCTAGCAAGTTATTAGGCTTGTCCGATTATTTAAAAATTTGGCAAGGAGGAGAAAATACAAGGCTTTCAATTTCCAAATTTATCGCTCGTTCCTGCAACCACCTTTTCTTACCTTATTTTATTTGCATCTCATTTTAAGTCACTTACTTATAATTAAATAAGTTAGTACCAAGAGAGACAAACAAGAATGTATAGTGAAAATCAAAAGGCTATAAGGATGATACACTGTTCAAGTTGTGTGTGTAGCATAGCATCTTGATTTTCACCATTACGAGGAGCGTTATGTGCAACATCATGCAGTTCAACATCCCTAAATATCCTCTAAATTCTACCACATAATCTGTTTTTTCATTATTTCCACTTGCTCTTTATTTAAATATAAATGTGTAGTTGTGTTTCAAATACAAAAGAGATCTCTGAAATAGGGATGTCATGTAATAAAAAGTTTCATTTGTAAGTGGAGAAAGTAACAAAAAAATTAAAACTATAAATAAATAAATAACACAAATAGCAAAAGACGACCCTTATTAAAATATGCACCTCTAACAAAAATAGCTCTACACATTAATGGATGATTGTACAAATTACCAGCTTGAAGTCAATTTCTCATTAATGTTTATGCTTTTTCTCTCCCTCTCTCAATCTACTTATTCCTAAAGGTAATAAGTAAACACCACAATATTAACCAAAGCCAATAAGTAAATTTGGGCAGTATATACTAATAGAAGCATGATTTGACTGTCCAAAAAAAGCCATAACAAAAGTCAAAAATAATGGGAACATAATAGTCAATGAATCCAAAAAAACATCCACTCTGAAAATGAATATGCAAATTATCAATGTAATTTGTTTTGTTTCATGAAAAGTTGAAAATGATAACTCGCTACATTAATGCCCCCCCAACCTGAACAGCAATGAAAACATATTTCGGACACTTTTCCAAAGGCAGTAATTTTCGATTGGTTTACGGTGGTCCTTGTCTTTTGTCTACTGATCGGTTGGGGGTAACCTTACCCACTCCTTATCTTTTATAAATCATTTATTTATGTGTATTTTTAGCACTTAGTGTCCACCTTCTTCTTTCTCCTAATATTATTATTGTTACATTAGCTAACTGCTGCCTTAAATTTCCAAATAGCTACAAACATGTCACAAAATAAAAGAGGAAGGAGAGATTGAATTTGATAGTTATTTCTTTTTAGTCTTTCAAGTTATATATATTCGTACATGCAACTTGTTTTGCTATTGATGGATTTTGAGGGACGACTAAATTCTATATCATTTTATTATTTAGAAGCTTGAAATAGAACTTCAATGGAAAGTAGAGGTAATAATCATAATCTGCAAGGGCAGCAGATTAATAATCATAATCTTTTGGGATGACGCAGCCTTCTTCTTCCATGCAAGGAAATTTCAACATGTAATCAGTTTTCAATTTTTTTCATTCAATTCCTTTTATAATTTTATAATTCTGTTGCTTTTTATTTCTTTTCTTTTATAGCATTAGATGAGATCAAGTGAAATCTAGCATAGAGATGACTTATGTCATGGATTATTATTTTCTTACATCATGCATGGTTTTTAATCTTGCTACTATAATTTAGCTAGGTCATCATCCATACTTTATTTATATTTTATTTTTCTTATGCACAATTCAACCTAATGATCTTACACACATCCCTGTGAAAGCATATATAAATGAAAAATTATGCTTTTATGGCTATATGTATCTATATAACTTTTCGACCAAAATAAATAAAGAATTATGTTATGATTTATATTCACTATTTCTTAATATAATAATACAGTTAGTTAGATTTTTCAGAAAACCTTTTCTGTAAAAAAAATTGAACTTTTGTTTACTCATTGTCGATCTATTATAACTGGATTCAACGTAACCAGCTGTTTGACTATCTTTGTTTATGAAGCTATATGATCCTAGTTACATTACTCTTCGTGTTCTAAATTTATACTTGCAACTATACATATGTATCACCTCATATTCCATATACATATGATAAACAAAAACCTTCAATCATGAAATAGATTTATAGTAGAAGTATAATAATATGTCATTGAAAATACTATTACTTATTATATGATCCTACTGGAAACAACATCAAGCATTGCAAGAAGAATAAATTAAGAACAAATCCACAAGCAAAGAATCCCCAGAAAATTCAGTCTATTCAATTAGAACGCTGTCCTAATCCACCATTGGTGATACCTTTTTTCTTCCTAAATAAACAACAATACAACAGGCAAAATACTCGAAAACAACAATACTTCAAACTAATAAATTATCGCATCAGTTAATACCGATCTTTCCGCCATGGATTTATTCGGTTCAAAGTGAAAATTATAATTAGGGTTTCGATGGAATACCTGGAGACTGCACTTGAATCGGAATATTCGAACAGGAAGACGCTGATTTTGATTTCAAATTTAAGCAGCGGTATATTTTTTAGATCGATTTGCAAGAAATAGGCTTGAGTATTTGTGGGATAGCCTGAGGGGATAACTTGTTATTTGGAATCGATCTGACATTTCGTGGGGACAGTGGCTTCTTTTTGTTAGCGTGACTCTTTGGCACACAATGGGCATGCGGACTATGAAACATTTATCCTAACCAGTATAACGGGCTAAGCCCGTCCCAAAATACCATGGGAAAAAAACCGTTCTAAATCAACTTGCCATGGCTTATAACCGTTCTAAAATTGCCATGGCTTTGAACCGTGACAATTCTTCCACATCTGCGTGTGGCAAAATTGGAAATATGGTGTAGTGGTAAGAAACTTAAATCCCTTAGTGGAGCTCTTTCATCTTACATATCTTAGTTACTTCGGGGAAAAACTATCAAGCGAACTAATCCAAAAGCTTACCCTAGTCTTATAAGTAAAGTCATGTTTTTCTTCCTTTCCGTATTTCTAGTATTCACTTTACCCATCTTGTATTCCTTGGCTCCTTCCACTTATATTGTCCAACCCCAGAAAGACTTACTCACCACCTCACTTTTTATATATACATAATTTTCCAAAATCTTAATTGAAAAATCTTAACGAGGCAAAAAAATTAGTTGCAAAAATTCCTTTTTGAAACATATATAGTTATTATTATGAAATTTCCAAAATACAGATTTCATATCAAAACACATTAGTCTTTCAAAATGCTTGTTCTTTAAAACTTTACACATCTGGCATTTCGACTCAGAGTGGTCCCACAAGTTTTCCTAAAACACCTCCTTGTTGTACTCTTGTCTAGGAACACAAAAAGTCCTTTAATCATTTTTCCGAAAACCTTTACAATATAACTGAGGTCCAAATGCTTCCTTAAAACACAAGCGGAAAGTTCTAACCTTATCCATTTATGGTATATTCCCATAGTTAAATTTACTCAAAACTGTGAAACTCTATTATCTCTTACACCATTTGCTTTATCAAAAAAAAAATTGCTACTAACTTAGCATTGCCATAAATGCAGATCCGAAAACAAATCTCTCATTCTCTCCAAGAGATAATATTCAATCGCTTACTATTCAGAATATGTAAAGCGCAAGGAGAACTGAACTGATACTTCCTAGAGATGCACTAAGAATATCAATATGTCTAACCCTTTGGTTCGCAAGAAGTCTCAAAAATTAGTCCTAGCCGACTATTTTCTTCTTATTTTCAAGATAGCTTCAGGAATACTTAACAGGTATTAGGCCCGTAACTTTACCCTATAAGTCCATATGCCATTTAAAGCCTATGTCATCCTTTAGGCTTGTAATTTAACTTCTCATTGTAAATCAGTATGTCATATGAGGCCTAATCATAGCAACCTAATACATGCACAAACATCAAGATTTTAGTTTCAACCCCGACTCACCTCAGATAAACTGATAATCAAGACGATCCCTATAGGGTTCAGAAACTTCTCCTGAGCCTAAGTGCAAAACAGTCACTAGTGCTATCATCATTCACTTAGGGATTTACCCAATCTGTAAAGGATCGCTCCCTTTAAGCCTACAATACAGATGCTCTACAAGATTCAACCTACCGTGGCTGAGGCCCCACACAGCCAATGTATCAAAGCGAAAAGGATAAAATATTCCTAAACCAATTAGGAGAGCTATAAAGGACTAAAGATAGATAAAATCTTTCTTTTACCAAATCTTGCCTTTTCCTTGATCTTCCCCATAATCCTTTAGACATTAATAGACTCATGTTGATCTTTTACTTGCCATCCTTATATTCACCTTTTTTTTGAAAGCTTCCTAATTAACTGGTTACCGAAAACGTATAAAATCTGTTTCCACTACACCAGAAAAGACATTTAGCAGCGTTTGAAATGTTAGGATTTCCACGCATGTTGTTATAGAGGAATGATGGTTTGGATACAATAGTCCCACATCACGGAATATATTGAAGGAATTGTGTACAAATATGAGTTGGTAGGCACGTATCATCAGGGACTCCTTTTGTTATATGGGAGTTGTGTGTCAGCTCATATGCGTGCAAGGAACGAGGCTTTGTTCTGACCGTCATTACATAACAGTGGTATCGGAGCCGAAGGTTACGGACTGGGCCATGCGGGCAAGGCAGTACTCTCAAAAGATACTCGTAGGATGCGAGTCAAGGGGGAGACTGTTAGGATTGCGTCGCATGTTGTTAAGGTGGAATGATGGTTTGGATACAATAGTCCCACATCACGGAATATATTGAAGGAATTGTGTACAAATATGAGTTGGTAGGCACGTAACATCAGGGATTCCTTTTGTTATATGGGAGTTGTGTGCCAGCTCATATGCATGCAAGGAGGGGGGACTATGTTCCGACCATCGTTACATAACATGAAAAACGCTATCAAAACGTTTTGGTAGCGTTTTAAAGAATGCTACTACATGTCCCACAACTAAAAGTCTTATTTTTTTTGGTTGTGTTTTGATAAATGCTACCAAATTTACTGTACAGTTGCAGTTTTCACAGGTCTTTTTTGCTTTTCTGTAACGTTTATTTTATGCAACTAAAATTTTTGTTGCATTTATTTTTTGCCACTAGAAATTTAAATGGTGTGTTACATTTATTTCTATAGCATTTCTTATACGCTATTAAAACATGTTTATTGTTTTATAGCATATTTTAATTGCTACTACATACTGTTAATGTTTATATTATTTCCGGCACCCAGTTATATAATAGTCTTATTAAAACCAACAACAATCACATAAATGTCTAATTTAAGTCAACAATCAATGAATGATATAATCATCATACTCAAATAGCTTAGAGCACATTAGTTATATAAGTATTTTGCATAACCATTTAGATAATAGTTATTTGACAAAATTAGCAAATTCATATATCACGAGCATTCAGAAACAAGTTTATACAGTAGGCACTAACAAATATCATAATACAAATAACAAATAAAGTCACGTCCAATATTGCTGATGGTCTTCACTCCAGAAAAGCTAATTACCTGTAGACAAATTGATATTCAACAAGAAGAATTTGTCATGGGTTAACGAGTAATATTCAAACAAAAGTTTATGTCAAAGGAAACGATAAGATAGATGCTTGTCTTTTTGTTGGAGGTTGCATGATAGAACTGTGGATGGTGATATTTGGTGATTAGTTGCACTACAAACTCATATAATTTAGGTTTTCAAACTGTTAAACATGCCTTTAATAATACATGGCTTGTTGGTCTAAAGTTTAGGTTCTTAAACTCAGTTAAATTTTGCAATAACTGGATTTGAAAAAAAAATGTGAAGAAGTAGCTAAATAAGTATTAGAACTAAGCACAAGATAAAACATATGAGATATGAGTCCAAAATTTAGTTACATGCATGCAACAAGTTATCAAGATTTTTAGCAGGTCCGGGCATGTTTAGAGGCAGCTATTGACATTCCAAAGATAAAAGTACTTGAAAGAGGAATTGTGTACTTGAAAACTTATAATAAGCAAACTGTTATAGTAGATAAAAGAGATCATGGAAAAACAGGTACTAACTCATTTTCGCCAGTTACATGTTGGGTTTCACTGAACTTAATATCTAGAAGGTAACAAGTATTTTATGTCACAACCACAATAGAAGATCACTTACATTGTACCCTACGGATGTAATGCAAACTCTGGGCATGCCTATCTAGGACTGTTTTTATACTTTCAAAATGCATGTCCATTTAGGATTCGGAGTTGTAGAGTTTCTTCAACAGTCATATCATCTAGATGAAGTACGCCATTCGTAATTCTAGAGAAGACAGAATATAAAAGCATGTCCATAGATTCCTGTATGTAGACATTATCATAAGTGACTCCCCAGAAATATGAACCTTGTCCAAAATTAAAATAACCTACAACAACAAGGAAGCACTTATCAAGATTTATGTAACTAAGCTTAGTGTTCCGTGATGTCTTTCTTCATGTATCAGCTCCCTTGTCAAAAAACAAAATAAAAACAAAGAGGGATAAATTTTTCTTACTTGATTATAAATTGACAAATTTAGTTTTGGTTTTTAATTAAACTTATTTAGCATTTAAGCTTTGTCATTGATACTTCTACTTCACCTAAGGTTGCACTTTTAGTTCTATTTACATTAATAATAAGTGAAGATCGTAAAGCAAAATTTCATAGAAAAAGTCCTAAGATTATATGCAAATTGAAATTGCTTTGCAGATATGGACAACATACCATCAGTAAACAAGCTCATATCCCCATCAAATACATCAAATAAAATAAGAACCCTTTCCTACGTAGAAGAATACATTTCCAGAAAATTAAAATAATTAAACTTATTAAATTAGAACATGTATAACATGAAATAATACATACTTGCTGCAGTGAACATCATCTTATATATTATTAAGTCTTATAAATTAATGTGTGTACATATGAGTGATGAGTACAATACATCAAAAAATAAAATAGAAGATAAAAATAGAAACCTGATATGTTGCTCAAAAAAAAATTCAGTCTAATTTGCATTGCAGTTGCTCTACACATTTTCGGTCCTTCAAATCAATCACAACTGATCTCTCCAGATCGATAGAACTACCACTCTGCGCATTCAAGGCCACAAAAAATGAGTATATCTAGAGTTAGAACAAACTAACTTACAAATTGCAAGTAGTCAACATATAGAAGCAATATTGTATCATATGATAATCATATTACAAATTCGTGACTCTTTATTATGTTACAAGGCTTGCCAATGCTGCTTCTTGATTGGAAAACCAAGCATTTTGTTAGAGTACTTTGTTGATGTTACTGGAGTAGCATTGTCATTATCGCCACTACATACATCAATGTTGTTAATTAGTATTATACATTTTAAGCTGATCATATTCACTACTTATTAATCAGCATGAATATTAATGTATATATAGCTGAACAGCCAAAAAAATTTCATTCAGTCCACAGTAATCGTAATTTTTATTCTAGAATAGATCATTCTCGATTGTTTTTTATATAACTTGAAACGGTTATTTTATAGAAACTAGCACCTGGTCAATTCTTCTGACATGGGTTTTTTTGGCTGAAAATATGTGATTTCCTACTGGTAAATGAAACATTCTATGCACTCAATAATCTTTTTTTTTTGAATGGTTAACTTATGTAACATATGATGTTAAGCCTAGTATTTCAGCGAAACCCACACAAATTTCCCTTTACTTAGCAAATATCAAACAAATCCAAGCACATTAAGTAACACCAAACTAAATAGCTGAAATAACCAAAGAAATATTACTTGCTAAGTTAAGGATTGTCACATACAGCAGCAACCCTAAGCTACACGACCCTTTCCTACTCTCCATTTCTTTTCCAAAACATCCTCCTACACCAAATCTCAAACCCTCTCTGTATATTCGCGTAACACCCCGCCTCCGCTAGGGTCACTCGCAAAGGAATGCACTAGCTTTAGAGGGGCATTATTGGTAAACATGCACAGAAATATCACAAGACAGAACATATAAAATAGCGGAGGTAAAACCGAATTTTCATAAACATTAATAATTAAGGTCTAAAGCCTTTTACATCAGAGTACATCAAAACCTGTCTTGCAATAATAAAGAAGCATAAAAACCTTTTAATAAATTATTCCCCAAAATAAAGCGGTGAAGCAGCCATAGCCAAGAGAAGACCAAGCTATACATCAAGCTATACATGATGACCTTCAAGCATAAGAGGCCCGAACTAAACAACATCATTTCCTCCCTGGAACCTGGGGGGGAAACGGAAGACAAAGAGGCGAAAGAAAACGGGGTCAGTCATAAAGACTGGTAAGTCCTATCTACTCCCAGTATAAAAACAGGTAAAGGTAACATGACATGCATAAACTGAAAGTAAACATAAGGATGACTACAAGATAGATAAACTAAACCAGGGTAACTGGCTGAACTACTGTAGCAAGGTAAACTAAGATATCATGATAAACTACGGTGTCATGATAAATCAAGGTATCGCATCGTCAGGTTCCTATCAAGTATACTATCCCAAGGTATCCACCCTGTATAACATCCCACGGTATCAATCATGTATATTTGCTCTTGGTTCTAACATGTATGTTTGCTCTGCACCTCTCGTACTAGTATCCCAACCCGCGTCATGTGTTAACCATGAATGTCCCTTGCCCAATGTCATGTAATGGTCCGTGTCAACCTAATATATAGCATATGTAGGTTTTCCCCACTCGTATGTTTCTTTCCATGTATACGTTCAGTCCTTTGCCATGTAAACGTTTTATCCTCGAAGTTGTTTTGGACTGTCACCCTTGATCTAGTTATGTTTCCTTACCATGAACTATCGCGCGTTCACTTAGGATTTATGCCACCTAGGCCCACTAGGGATTATGCTACCTAATGAACGTTTCCGTGTCTCGGTTTGGGTTTTGGCCACCTAGGACCACTAGGGATTATGCCACCCGTCAACCGCGCCCTTCATCCCACGTGTGTATCGTGAATCGTTTCCCATGTCTAGACGCACATGTTTCCCAATGTGCCATCCGAGTTCCGTGCCAGGGCAAACCAAGAAATACGGAACTCGGTCGGGAGCTTTAAGTCGTCTGCTGATGCAGATATCAAGGTCTGTTTTTGTACCCGTGGCTATGGTCCCACGTGACCCCTCCCTCAACTACTGAAAGGCAACCCAAGAAAAATCATGTATGAGAACCACATCCCGGCCCCACTATAGCCCCTCTTTCCTACGGGCCTACCTCACCCATGACTCGATAGCAAGAACATGGTCTGTTGGGGGTTCCCTGCCTTTCCGTTCGTACACGATTGACTAAAGATGGTAGGTAGTCGACGACGTGCTATCCAGGGCAAAACCAAGTATCGCCGACTCCACGCTAATCCACCCCAGTCTTTAGGTCGCTCGCATAGCAACCAAGGCATACTCTTGGTTCTTCTACCGCAGACCTTAACCTCTTGTGAGCCCAGGCGGATCATCTGCAACCTCACAGAGGGATACCAAGAGTATCCTCACGTCCCCTGAAGCTTCCGCTTCGTTACCCAGTTCGTTGGAGCCTTTATCTAAGTCAGATATTGCTCCACCTCGTATTCTAAGCGATGACCTACCATATCAGGTTACTCATCTATTTATGCACTGGTCCTATGTCCTTGGCTAAGAATTATTACTTAGTTCTCCTTAACTAAGGTTTACCACTTAGCCTCTTTTCCTGTTATCCTTGATTAACCACGATTTTCTATCTAGTTCCTCTACTACGGTTTGTCTATTGGGTTAAGGGTTATCATTCAAGCCCATGACTTAACCCACCCACGAATCATGTCCAGATTGGCTAAGTATTTAAGTTCAAGACTTAACCCTACAAGTTGGTTAAGTGTACCCTGAGGCTCATGACTTAACCCTATCGAGTCAAATTGGTCAAGTACTAGTTTACCTTAATCCTATCGGATTATCCTGCTAGATTGGTTAAGCATAGATTATCTTAATCCCATCAAATTATCGAGTCGGATTGGTTAAGTATAGGTTAGCTTAACCCCATCCTCTAATCGTACTACAATGGTTAAGTATATTAAAAAGGCCTTGTGACTTAACCTTATCAGGTCCGCGTATTAGATTGGCTAAGTGTAGGTTACTTAACCTCATCCAATCATCATGTATAATTGGTTAAGTATAAGTTGCTTAACCCCATTAAATTATCACGTTAAGTTGGTTAAGTATTGGTTACTTAACCACATTGAATTACCAAGTTTAAATTGGTTAAGTGTTTAACTTAACCCCATCAAATTACCGTGTTTAGATTAGTTAAGTGTGGATTACTTAACCCCATCTAATTACCGTGGTTAGATTAGTTAAGTATCAATTACTTAACCCTATCTAATTACCATGTTTAGATTAGTTAAGTCTTAATTACTTAACCCCATCTAATTACCGTGTTTATATTAGTTAAGCCTTAATTACTTAACCCCATCTAATTACCAAGTCGGATTAATTAAGTGTAAATTACTTAACCTCATCCCCTAATCATCTTGCATGGTTAAGTGTCATTAAGAAATCAAGCCCGGTCCCACTTAACCTTCCCATTCGTGTCATATCAGTTAAGTGTCATTAGTCAAATTTACTTAACCTTATCATGTGGCATTAATTTAATTAATGCACCCTCAACCTCTCACATTAGACCTTGTTGTGGTTACTAGTTAAGCCGGGCGGGTCCGGGTAGATTTACACCACAACCTAGTCTAACCTCGGGTCTTAAGCGCGACATGACCAACTTCTCACATTGGATCCTATTGTTTGTAGCTACTAGTTAAGCCGGGCGGGTCCGGGTAGATTTATGCTACAAACTCAACCCAACCTCGAGTTGGCCACTTCCATGTTTGGTCTAGTGTTATATTACACTTACAACCCATACGTGTCTAATTTCAAGTCCCAAGTTTACCCCACGTGTCACGCCCCCATTTTGGTTCAACCTACATGTCGTGTTCACATGTAACCTCAAGTCAAGTTTTCATGTCATATTCAAGTCAAGATTTCGCGTCATGTTCATGTTTATCTAACTACCCCAAAGTCGTGTTTTCCAACGCAAGCAAAAGCGAGTCAACATAGTAAGGATACTACGTCACATATTGGCCTCAAAACATGCATGATGCCAAAAAGGGATTGGCTTCCACATGCACAACCTTGGCCAAAAACATGCATAGTGTCATAAGGTGATTTGGCCACAAACATGCATAGCATAAAAGGGGATTACTTGCATAAGTGTTCATGTCATAAACCTATCATGAAGGGATGAACATGCCCATGTTACTCATGTGATAAAAAGGTAAACTTGCATATTATCATAAGGGATTTCGGGTTCATATACTTGCATAGCCTCAAAGTCACATTCATGCACATGTTTCATGAGTCAAAGTGGTTTCAAGTGTGCATGCTAACATACCACAAGGAAAGGTCCAATCTTGCATGGCAAACTAGGTCCAATGTAACATGAATAGCATGGTTTGGTCGCTACAACATAACCCAAAGTCATATGTTCATGCTAAGGGGCAAACTAGGTTCCCATAGGCTAACATACTCATGTTACTTTGCATTTTATCCCATGTCACATCAAGATCATCGTTTAAATCTACAAGTAGCTAGAACTTACATAGCGTGGCAAGAGGACTAGGAGCATGAATCGTTTTGATGAAGAAAGGTGGCTCCTTTGATGAAGATCCGTCATGAAACTCGCATAGCAACGTTGATTTGGCCTCTATTTGGTGTAGCAAGCTTGCACCTTTTGATTTGAACCCGATTTGAATGCATAGGCTCTAGGGATTGGAGATGGAGGCCATGATCAAAATTGATTTTGGCAGCACTTAGTTGCTAGGTTTGATTTTTAGGGATTTAGGTTAGGTTTAGGGTCTTTTTATAGAGATTAGGATAGTTTTAGACCCTTAGATTAACCCTAGGATAGATCTGAACCATCAAACCACGTCAGAAGCTTCCAGAACAAGACCAGGGACCAGTGCAGGTGCACCAAGCCAGGAATGCTCGTCTGAGCCAAGTCGACAGCCAAGTCGACAGGGCTGTCGACTTGGGTACTGTGGCGGGAATTTTTCCCGCCTGGCCCAATTTTCCAAATTCAAGTTTGAATTTGAAATCTGTTTTTACTTAGAAATTTTCTGAAAACTTCGTTGGGCCTTAATCGGGTCATACGGACTCCGATTTTCGAAAACTCGGACTCTATTTCGCGTATTTTTCCGAGACGAACGCGATGGCATAGCCCGTTTAACTTGATTCAGAATTTAAAATTAAATTCTGCCTTGATTCTCGTCTTAATCATGTTATCGAAATACGGGTTGTTACAATTCGGGCAATCATCTCCAGAGTTCAGAAACCTATCAAAACCATTCAAGAAAATCTCCTGCTGCCTTCCCATAGGCAATGTAAGAATCGTGTTAGCAAGTCCATCTTCTATCAAATGCCTATCAAGCCCTTTACAAGCTCTCCTCATCCATCTAAAATCCTCATAAAATGGGTCTAACCATGTCCTTAACAGCATACTTCCCATCTCCTTCGATACCAACATCTTCCCTTTACCAATTCCTACAAATAATCTAGTTGTTACATTGCCAACTTCATATTTATACATTGCTTGAATCTTTGAATGCAACCCTAAAATATCAGTCTGTGATGCCCAAGCACTTAAAAACTCATCTGCAATACTACGATCAATCAAAATGTCCAAAATCCAATGTAGGTTATCTACCTGCCTAGCTGTCTGCACTGCCTCGGTTGTATCACATGAAGCAACACAAATGAAATGATGATGCAAGAGTTGCTTATGTCCTTACCATCGCATGTTGGAGCATAAGAACTTGCAACGATTATATCTTAAATGTTTTATCCAGACATGAACTTAAAGCGATGCCACAAAGGTTGATAACGGGTTGACTTGTGATCTTGTTATTATTGTCCAGTATGAGTTGAGCAAGATCAGGTATATAGCACCCGACATAGCTCTCTCTCCAATTATGAAAAAATCACAGGTTTTGTATTGCAAAAATCTTTCTAACCAGTTTGCTAAAAATGTGTCTGCATCAATTTTTGTTTTGTTATCTCAATTATATCATATTATGTAGTGTTTGAATATGAAAATCTAACCCCTGCTCGCAACTCCAGAAATAGCACATTGGCCTCTAAAAATGCACAACAATAAATCTGAATTTGTTTTATGTATATATGAGTATTGATTTTGAATTTCCTGCATTTATTTTTCATTTTCTTTCTTCTTAATAAAAATGGGTAGTTGTCTTCAAATAAAAATGGGAAGTTGAGGCCAAATTTTCCTATTCAAATTTTGTTTAAGAAAGATTACATAAAGTTAATTATTACTCTTTCCAAATTTGAAACTTAGAGGTTCATAAACTAAAGAGTGCCATAAAGTTATTCTTTTATGTTAAAGTTTTTGAAAGATTAGACCGTTAACATTTGAAAGTTGAAATCCTATTTGCCAAATGTCTAATAAAGTCAATATCAAAGTAATTCATTCTTAGTCCAAGTTCGCTGGAAAATTGCTGGTTGACAATAACAGATCTTACAGCATAATAATTTAAATGCTTATTGTTTAATCCACTCATCATTCTTGGTAAACCAAAAACGAGTTCGACTAAAGTAATTCATGACCACAGTCCACTATGACCACAATCAACACAATAAGAGATATCTTGAAACATGAACCATTAAACTGAAGGTCAACATTTTATTTAGATATCCACTGTAGAATAGTCAGTTTGAGGGGATTATTCATAAATTTTATCTTCTAAAGATGATATGAAACTGTTAGGTAGAAATAAATATATTAAACATGCATCAATAATTTTTTCCAAATACTTCAACAATTTTAATCATTAACTGTTACAGACTTACAGTCAGCTATTACATTTGACAACCAAATGAAGCAAGTGAAAGTTCACATTCGAAGCAATCAAGTGATCAATTTTGGTAAAGAGAGCAAGTTTGAATTAGTTAGACAAATGAAATAGCTTGTGAACTTGGACTATTCCCCAAACAAGTAGTTTTCTGGTTTCAAAACAAAAAGGCAAGGTGGAAGATCAAGTAACTGGAAGAGGAGCTTGCTAAATTCAAGGCTCAGCTAGACATGGCTTTACTTGAGAAATGTCATGTTGAAAATAAGATAGTCAATTGTTTCACTTCTTTCATCATTATATTCGATAATCAAATTAACAAATGACACTTTTATTCTAGTTATGCAAATACGAAAGTGAAGAGGATGTTAGGGAGGTGAAGGAACAACAATATATTTTCAAAATTGAAAGCTCAAAAGTTGGAAGTCCAAAAACAATTTAATTGAAAATGTGAATACGTCCAACTATTATACAAACATGAACTTTTTAGTTTTGGGAAACAAAGACGACTTCGTTTTACCATCTAGTACTTATGATTTATGTTATAAAAGACATTATAATACGAAAAAAATAACATTTGCTATCATATATCAACTGACAAGTAATGTTATCGGTTTTGTGGAATGGAAGAATGAAAATAGTGATTGCAGTACAAAGCATAATGACACTTGGAACAGGTAGCTACTATTTTTGTATTTGACGTCAATTACTAGTGTATATTACACTTAGAACAGGTAGTTTCGAATCGAAAGTGAGCCGAAAGGCTCAGTTTAGAAACTGAGCCAAAAGGCTTAGTTTCTTAACAGAGATTTGACTCAGTTTCTAAACTGAGCCGAAGGGCTCAGTATTTAAACGAGCCAATCTTAGTTTCAAAACTGAGCCGAAAGGCTCAGCATTATTAGAAAATATACTATTTGACCCTGATTTGACATAACTTCAGAGATCTCTTTCTTCTTAATCATCCCAACATGAAAATATAACTTAGACTTCTACTCACTTTGTAGAGTATCAGAGGTTCTGTATTTTGATTCATTTTATATGTTTGTATGTAGTTTAGTATGTTTGCATGTTTTGTATTCGGTGTAGTTTCCTGTATGCTGTTATGTTTCCTAGCTTGTACTATATATATACTTTGGTGTTCTGTATTCTAGACGAGAGTTAATAAAATTTCATTTCCTCTTCGTCTTCATGGTATCAGAGACAAGGGAGAAATAAAATTCGTAACCCTAAATGCCTGAATCCAGACAAATCTCTTCTTCAAATCCAGAAAACAATGGAAATTTCGCAATCAACTATAATGATCCATACTTCCTCTCTCATGGAGATAATCCAAATTCACAATTAGGGCAAATTATTTTTAGTGGCGAGAACTATGCAAACTGGAGTCGTAGCGTTCGCCTTGCTCTTGGAGTGAAAAATAAGATCTCGTTTATTGATGGATCAATTCTTCGTCCAGATCTTCAGAAGTGGATTTGAAATGACTATATGGTTACAGCTTGGATTCTCTGCTCAATGAATAAGAAGATTTCTGAGAGTTTTATATTCAATTCCTCTGCAAGACAGCTATGGAATGAAGTTCAAGAAAGGTATATTCACTCGAATGTACCTCAGATCTACGAATTTCATAAGAATTTAATGAGTATTCAACAAAATGATGACAATATAGCTACCTTTTATGCTAATTTGAAACGAATTTGGGATCAATTACAAGCTATTGAGTCGTTTCCTACTTGTACTTGTGAGCAATAAGTAATTGTTCATGTGGTTTATTGAAAAAGATTCTTGAGGCCGAAGATCTTAGAAAACTCATTCAGTTCATTTCTGGTTTAAATAAAACATATGATCAAGCAAGGATAAATATGCTCAGTATGGATCATCTACCGAATGTGAATCGAGCATATCATATGCTTCAACAAATTGAAAAACAGAATAATCTGAATCTACTTTCTCAGACTACAGAAATGAATGCATTATTTTCAGCCAAGCAATTATCTCGTAATTTCAATTCAACTTTGCAAAAAAGGGAATCCAAGAAGGCTAAATATGAGAAAATCTGTGTTTTTTTGTAAAATGAGAGGCCATATTAAGGAGCAATGTTTTAGAATTGTTGGTTATCCAGATTGGTGGAAAGGAAGAATAACTCAAGCTCAAGTTTCTCAGAAATTGGTGGCAAATGTTCAAGAGAATTCAAATGCAAATGGGATTTTGGGTGCTGCACCTCATTCTGCTGTTATTGAAAGTGGTTCAAATGCAAATTCTCCTTCCTTTGATCCACAAATGGTATCTTCTCTTTACAAGGAGTTTGTGAAGATAGTTCAAGCTAATCAAGGTTCTTCTTCTGAATCATACAATGCTGCTGTGAACTTCTCAGGTATTGTTTCTGCATTCAATGTGTTTTATTCAATTCAGCATGCAAATACATGGATAGTTGATACAAGTGCTTGTGATCATATGGCATTTGATTTAAATATTTTTGATAAAACCCATGCTCTCAAAAATCCTATTCGAATTGCATTACCTGATGGTAGTTATAAAACAGTTTCTATCATAGGGATTGTTAGTATGAATTCTCACATTACTCTCAAAAATGTCTTTTATGTATCAGACTTCAAATATAATCTCTTATCTGTTGGGAGATTGTTTGATCATAACAATCTTATTGCTAAATTTTAACAAAATTCTTGCTCTTTCCAGGACCTTTCGACTGAACAAGCGAAGGGAATTGGTTTGAGACAAGGAGGATAAACTTCTTAAGGGCATCCCTAGTAATTCTGTTTCCACAAATACTATCTTGTCTGATCAATGTTTTTCTGCTTTATTTTCTACTTCAAAGAATTCCATTGAATTGTTACATGCTAGACTTGGGCATGCTTCTATAGGGAAACTCAAATATGTACCTCTTTTTCTTCCTAAATAAAACATGATAGTACTTTTCATTGTGAGTCTTGTATTTCTGCCAAGCATCATAGATTAGCATTTCCTGTATCAAACCCAATTGCAAGTGCATGTTTTGAATTAATTCATGTTGATTTGTGGGGGCCATACAAAATACCTTATATAACTGGTGCTAGATATTTTTTAACAATTCTAGATGATCACTCTAGAACAACATGGACATATCTCCTTCGTCATAAAGATCATGTACCTAAAATCATGTCTGATTTCTTGGCATATGCTCAAAATTAATTCCAGAAGTCTGTCAAAACTATTAGATCTGATAATGGCACAGAAATTGTTCAAGAAATTTGCACAAATTTATTTGCATCAAAAGGAATAATTCATCAACGAAGTGTTGTAGGGACTCCACAGCAAAATGGTAGAGTAGAACGTAAACACAAACACTTAGCTGAAACTGCTAGGGCAATTAAGATTCGTGCAAATTTGCCTAACAGATTTTGGGGTGAGTGTTTTCTTAATGCCACATATCTTATAAATCTAATGCCTAGTTCTGTTATTGGTTGGAAAACACCATATGAAGTAATAATGAATAAATTGCCAGATTATTCTCATTTGAAGGTCATAGGTTGTTTATGTTATCCTGCTGTTAAAAATAAGGACAAAATGGCTTCTAGAACTATAAAGTGTGTTTTTATTGGATATCCATATTCTCAGAAAGGACACAAACTCTATGATTTGGAAAATCAAAGGTTTTGATTAGTAGGGATGTGTTGTTTAAGGAAGACATTTTTCCCTACCATTCTACTAATTCTAATATTCCAGATTATCATGAAAATTCTTCTTTGCCTCTTGTTAATCCTGCATTATCATCTGATTTTTCTTTGTCATCTCCAATACAAAACACTCATCATTTACCACAAAATAATTCTCAAACTTCACATCAAACATCTTCCACTTCAACTTCTTCTTTACCTAACTTACAAACTAGTTCTTCACCAACTAATTTTCCACAACAACCAGTTTCTCAAAATTCATCTCTTCCAATCAGAAAATCATCCAGACCCATTCAACTACCTAAAAAATTTGACAATTTTATTTTAGACAAACATCAAAGTCCTCCTACAAATTGTTCTTTTGTTCAACAAGTTCTCTCTAATCCTTCACTGAAACATTTGAACTCACAACACGTTGCCAGCCAAGCGAATGTCTTTTCTGTTCATGAACCAAATTCTTATTATCAAGCTAAAAATTATCCTGAATGGAAAGAGGCCATGGAAAAGGAATTGCAAGCACTTGAGAAAAATGAAATTTGGGATGTAATGTCTCTACCTCCAAACAGAACTGCTATTGGAAGCAAATGGGTGTACAAGGCAAAATTTAATCCAGATGGGAGTTTAAACAAGTGTAAAGCTAGAGTAGTAGCAAGAGGTAACAAGCAAATAAAAGGAAAAGATTTTAAATACACTTTCAGCCCTGTTGCAAAATTCACTGCAGTCAGAATTGTTATTGCTTTAGCTGCTGCAAAAGGATGGGATCTGTTCCAGCATGATATTAATAATGCTTTTCTACATGGTTATGTTGATGAAGAACTGTATATGCAACCTCCACCAGGATATAGTAAAGCAAAACCAGGAGAAGTGTGCAAGTTAAAGAAGTCTTTGTATGGTTTGAAGCAAGCTGTAAGGCAATGGAATTTTGAACTTACTAATCAGTTGCTAAACCTGGGATATAAACAGTCAAGGCAAGATTATTCTTTGTTTATAAAATCTGCTGAAGGTACTTTTACTATTATTATTGCCTATGTTGATGATTTGTTGATTATTGGAAATTCTGCTAATGAGATGAATTGTGTTAAAAAAATTCTTCATTCTGCCTTCACAATAAAAGATCTAGGTTTGTTGACATACTTTTTAGGCATTGAGGTTTCTAGAACACCACAAGGTATATTGTTGAATCAGAGAAAGTATATTTTGGATCTTTTAAGAGACACAAACATAGAATAGTGCAAATCTGTGTCATTTCCAATGCAAAAGAATTTAAAATTAAGCATACATGACACCACTTTGCTTGAGGACCCTGAGTCATACAAAAGATTAATTGGAAAATTGCTTTATCTTAATATGACTCGACCAGACATTTCTTATGATATCCAACAACTCAGTCAGTTCTTAAGTAATCCTGCTCAATCTCATTTTGATGTTGCTTTACATGTTTTAAAATATCTTAAAGGCACCATTGATATTGGGTTATTTTATTCTGCCTCATCTGATATGGTTCTTTCAGCATATTGTGATGTTGATTGGGGAACTTGTCCCTTTTCTGCAAAGTCTTTATCTGGGTATGCAGTGTTTTTGGGGAGTTCATTGATTTCGTGGAAAACTAAAAAACAGAAGACCACATCAAAAAGTACATGTGAAGTTGAGTATAGAAGTTTAAGTTACACCACAAGTGAATTAATATGGTTGCAAGGTTTGCTTAAGGATTTACAAAATACAGTGCCTCCTCCTATAGATCTTTTTTGTGATAACATTGCGGCTAAATACATTGCTGAGAATAAGGTGTTTCAAGAGAGGACAAAGCATTTAAAGGTTGACTGTCATTTTGTTCGAGATTACGTAGATGCAAAGTTTATCAACATTCTTCATGTTAAATCTGCTCTTCAGTTAGAAGATTTGTTGACCAAGCCGCTGGGTGCTGATCAACATGCATTTCTTTCATCCAAGCTTGGACTTTTGCATACACCACCAAGTCCAGCTTGAGGGGGGATGTAGAGTATTAGAGGTTCTGTATTTTGATTCATTTTATATGTTTGTATGTAGTTTAGTACGTTTGCATGTTTTGTATTCGGTGTAATTTCCTGTATTATGATGACCCCAAATCCCGTACGGATGGCGACAAGGGTTATCTTTGGAATATAGCACAGAAACAGATAATAGCAGAACAGAATTAAATAAATACACCAGATAATGCTCAATAGAATACACTGGATAAACGTAATCATCAGAGTTCCACAGAATACAGGATCATACTTAGTACAAATACAGTTCAGCTATACATAAATGTCTACAGCGGAAAACAAACAAAATATGTACAATAGGAGCTGAACAACATAAAAATAGATAAATGACAGAATCCATCTTCAGCTCTAGCTATCCAGAAAGAACCAGCTAAACCTGAATACAAGGCTACCCGTGTAGAAAAAGGGGCACCCGAGTTTGAAAGTGAAACAAACTACGAGTCAGTCATGGGACTGGTATGAGAAATCTACTCAACACAATTGAAATATGGTTAATCACAGGACCACGCCACTTTCGTGGAACGGGTTTACTCCATCGGATCACCAGTGCTTTAAAACAAATCATTCTTTGAAACAACGCTATGCTTTTTATATAAATGAAGCCATTATAAGACTCAGTTCCCATCACACAATGCAACGCAAACCGGAGGATAGAGTTTTACCTTATAATGGCCAAAATATGCTTGATACGAATAAAACAAAAGCATTTCGTATTAATACTAGTGTTTATATTTTTCAAAAACAATTTCAATCATAACTATCAATCATAGACGGCATGGGTACCATATATCATGTCGTCATATGTATATACAATCAAAACCACACGATGTCGTATTTGGAAATTGGATTTCCGTCATGAACCAAGGCAAAAGATAGTCCTTACCGAATTCGAGACAATCTAGCCTACCATGTCTCAGGATCAGAGCTCGAGTGACCCTTGGATCGTCAGGGCCGGTCCAACGATGTGGATTAAAATGCCTGAGCAATACGTCTCCCCGCCCTATGGGGTGCAAATGAGCCAAGGAATGACTCCATCGGACCCGGATCGTCCGATCTAACCGAGGCGCCTCGCAACAGTAACAACCACATAAGTAAAATGTCAGGTCGTGTAAAAACACTGACACAACTCCTAGCTAGAAAGAAACGCAAGCCCTCCCTGATGTCCTCTCCCGTTTCTGGTTCATACCGGGGTGTGAGGTTCGCGAATTCACGTTATACACAAAGCTACGCCACACAGGCGGTGCTTTGATCATCACCACAAGACTTTGCTTTTCAACAGAAGCCCTGATCATTTTCCACTTAGGCATGCCACACTAGCAATTCATGCCATGCGACTGATGTCCATCGATATACAACCTCTGAGCTTGTGCGTTTCAGAGAAGGGCGTTAAGCAAAAGAATAAATTCTCCACCGCCAAACAGATGTATATTTAATAGAGATCAATCAACATAGAATAAAATCCAATGTCGGACACATAGTCCATTTACAAGTCCGTCCAGGGTCTGAACGAAACCGGAGGCACTAAATACCTCGCAAACCCATCGACCACCACGTATGCCTGGACGATCACCACTCATCATCCATATTTCGGGATGCCTCCCAATCAGGACCTCGGTTACCATCCAAACGAGGTGAAGATCTCCGGTCTTCTACCACCGTCTTCATCTTCGACTTTCAATCGTCGGTCAATTATTTGAAATGAGAATTAACTCGGCCTTTTCAAATAATTCACGTATATTTAGAATTTCAAATCAATTTATTTCAATGGTTAAATCATTCGACAACACCAATTGTGTTCTTTAATGTAATTTTCACACCAAACACATTCAACCATCAAATACCACATAAATCGAGCAAATTCAGTTTATTTCCATTCCATATCACTTATGATATTTTATAACGATTTATCGCTATTTTTATTTATTATAAAATAGCCAATTTATTCAAAACGACGCTTCGGGCCATAACGCGGCCGTGGCGCTGTTTTTCTTCCGATTTGATTTACACATATCTGAAAATCTAACCGTTGGATCTTCACAAAATTTACATCATTAGAAAGATTTTTCAAAACGAATCCAACGGTTCCAGTTTCGGGAAAATCCGACGGTGGGATCTCCCGGTATAATCGTTTGAAGTTTCGATTTCAAAATACGAACTACAGCGTCGTTATTCGATTAATTATAATTATATTTATATATATAAAAATATAATCGATTCTGGCGCTGTTTTCCTTCAGATTTTAATCAAACATCCCAGACAATCCAACCATTGGATTTTTACAAAGTTGGTGCCGTTGGAAAGATATTTCCAAAGCGAACCCAACGATTGCGATTTCAGGAAAATCCGATGGTCGGATCTCCCGTACTAATCGTTTGAAATCACGATTTCAAAATATGAATTGCAGCGTCGTTTTTCGATATATTTCAATTCTATTTAAATATATATATATATCGATTCTTCGATTTCAAAACCATATGAATTTCACACTTTTGATAAAAATGATATTTTCATCTAACTGCCTTCTATTTCAACAATTCACTATTTTTAACAATTCATTTATATAATAAAAATGTGATTTTTATTGTAAAACAATTCATTTCAAAACACTGTTATTTTATATAGTTCGTATAGATGATAGAAATGTGAATTTTATTATAAAACAATTTATTTCAAAATATGAACACCATTCAACACATGAATTTCAACTCAACAACGTTTCCACACATGGAGGTTTTCTATTCAACGAATAAATATAGTTTCAACAAATGAAAATAATTCAAACACATGAATATTATTCAAAATTTCGGCAGCATAACGGCAGGGTAGTTTAAACCGGGACCGTCCCTAGTACGGCTCCTCGCTCTACCTTAAAACCTCGCGGTTTTTGACAATGGGGATCATGCATCTAGTTCGCACGCAGGCGGCATGTATATATTTATTTCATTTCCACAAACTAATCCTATGTGGTTTCAACCAAATATTTCTCAACCACAAATGGGTATTTTTCAACCACAATCAATCAATATCAACCACAAACAATCCCAATCAACCATTCGCTATCAATCAATTTTTACACCAATCACAACCAATAAATATCGTCCATGGTTTGTGGACGAGGGGCGTATATATATATATATATATATATATATATATATATATATAGCAATTCACTTCTATTTCAACACATATATAATTTTTACAATGCATATACAACTTATACATCGAACGCACAACTTATACAATGCTTATACATGAGGTGTACAATGCTTATATAACTCGTACATCGACTATATAATTTATACATCGTCGTTTTCCATATCGTTTATAAATTAGAAATCTCACATTGGGTTCCACTCCATCAAAAATAGCAGAAGGCTCAAAAAAATATGCGGTCTCTTCTAAAATGTAGAAGACTTCCACACGAGTCCACTGTCTCTTGTTTCACTGAATTTCGTCAACAAATGAAAAAGATATGATTTTTACAGTGAAATCAAAAACCGTAGCGCTTTAAAGTGAACGAGGGGTGGCGTGGGAGGTATAGATTTGAAGCCCTCGACGAGTACTACAAAAACCCTAACTGGGTGGAGGTGTTTCGTTGCGTGGATTAGCCAGAAAAGAGGAGAGAAGATTCGAGCTGCTGCCGCCGTTCGTATCGGGGAGAGAGAAAGGTTTTCTTTTTTTTATTTAAATTCTGATTGGCTGGGGGAGTTTTAAAGGGGTTTTCTGACACGACCACCAATCTAAACCCAACGACTGTCATCCCTAGCGTTTTACCCCCATTCCGAACACAATGGAATATGTTTCGTAGGCCCATTCGACTGTTTCAGTCAGTTTTCATTCAATTTAAATATATAACTTCCAATATTTGAATTGAGCGTATTATTCAATTTGCCAGGGCCACAAACTGATTCGAAAAATTCCAGAAAAATAAATCTGGCTATGTTTTGACGATACGGTCCCAACAAAACAAGTTTCGTCAAATTCTGAGACCGTTTGCAAAAAGGCCCATTTCTGGTCGATCCAATTTAACTATAATTGACCAAAACACGTTTTCCTTTGGTACGCTCACATACTAGCTTCAAAAATTATGAAATTTGAAACCTAGCAATAACTTCACATCCCAGATCCAACAAAAGTGGTTTCGTCGAATTTCGAGACCGTTTGCAAAATGGCCAATTTCACGGGCTATATAAATTCCATAGCGACCTTTCTGAAAATTCATTCGGCCATAACTTTTGCTTTCCGCTATGAAAATTCGATTTTTCCGATTTGTTAGAAAGGTATTCACTAACAGATTTAAATATTTCTGGTTTTACTTAAATCCGTTTTGTTTTGCACCCGATACAGTCCGACAAAATTTGAATTCAATTTTTGAAACTGCCACGCCATTTCAGGCCTTGTTTATAATTATAATTAATTATATTCATTTTCAAACGTCGATTCAAACTCACTTTTCATTGCTATTATTTAAAATATTTATTTTAAATATTTAAAATCCACTATTTTAGCCAATTAAAAATTTTTAAATTGGTTCAGATTTTCAGGGTCGCTACATGTATGCTGTTATGTTTCCTAGCCTGTACTATATATATACTTTGGTGTTCTGTATTCTAGACGAGAGTTAATAAAATTTGATTTCCTCTTCGTCTTCACACTTACTTTCAATCAAGAATAAAGTTTCAGTTAAAACATGGTTTATTTGATGATTTGGCAAACAACGGAAGTTCGTTAGTATAAATAGTTAATATAATTTAGGTTGCATTTATATTGCAGTGACTCAAATTAGTTACCTTCTAAATGTTCTAACTTAGACATTACGGAAAGGCGCTCCGTCACCGCTACAAAGAGATAACAAGACAATGGAGCCCCATGTTCAATCCTATATTGCTATTTATAAATCCATATGGACTACCCTCGGTAATGATAGAAAAAGTGGGAGAAGTTATGTATGTATATATCAAACTAACCAACTTCGTTAAGAATTCCATAATACAGTAGAATATGACATATAATCCCCGATTTTATATACTATTTGTATATTAACTTCTAGGCCACGTACTGTTTGAGCCCTCTGTATTAAAAGGTCTCACTATTTCATGGGCTAACAAAGAATTATCACTACACACACACACACTCTTATATATATATATATATATATATATATATGGAATGCAAGCATTTCGGTCCATAGAAATTAAAAAAATTGTACACCCTTAATTTTGTTGCAAATCACATTTAAAATGGTTTGTATATGACATTGGAACGCAAAATTAGATGAAATTCTGATGTGGAACTTGAGTTACCTACCTATTTTGGCATCAAGGTCAAAAGAGTGATTGATCTATGACATCGAAAAATACTGCAAAGTGGATTATATCTAAATTAGTTGACCTAATTTGCTCGCCTCCCTAAACCCATAAGAAAAAAACTAGGTTTAATATCTCTATACAGAAAGGATTTTGCATGAACAAACACGACTAGGTTCATCTGTGAAGAAAACAAAATTGATAGAATAAAATAGATAATTTTGGCAATTTACCATTTAGAAGAAAGAAAAAAGGGAAAAAATCATACCATTTGATCAATAAGCGTCTTCGTTAGCCTGAACATTGCAGTGAATGAAACAAAAACAAACTTACTAGTATGAGTGCAACATCTTAGTTAGTATGAACATTATTACCTGAGGCAAAAGAAAGATAAAAGAATCCCAAACATAGTACGGAATTTGTGCTATAAAATTCAAGAAGCTGAAAACTTCTTGCTGTTATCAATGATAAAATTAAAAACCCAGATAGATTTCGCCAAAAGATCCGCTTTCAATCCTTTTCCCAAGCGTAAACTTGGTAGCGATACGTCGCTCCATGTAATGGATTTCAAATCAGAAACTAAAAACCCTAATGTCTTGCTTAACAAAAACCCAAATAAACCGAACAGGAGATTTCATGATAATGATCCATAAAATATACTCTTAATCTCATCAAGGTTTACTAGTTTTGGAACAAACAATACTCAATTTCATCAACACGAATGATGCTCATAGTAGGGTGATAGTGTGTATAAATCATCCCAATATTCCAGATATAGCGATCAAGTTCAGATCTGAAGTGTCATTCATGTTACAAGAGTGGAAGGTTTACTTTAGAAGGCTCAACATCTTTATATCTTGTATTCATCATATCCAGAAATTTTCAACATAAATAACACTAAATACAGAAAAAAGGTAAAATAAAATCATAGTTCAACATTCTAGTTGAGTATTGATTGCCATATCTCATACAATCATAATGCAGTGTCGTTTATAATAACAAACTAGTTTATACAGTGTATTTCCAAAAAAATTGATGCTTTAGTAGGCAAGAAGTAGTCATATTCTTTTTTTGTGCATTTGAAATGCTAGATGTAAAATCCAACTCAGAATACACATAATAAATTCCTCTTTATAGAAAGAAATACTTCAATGATACAAACACTGTTATTTCAAATCATATTATTTCAGGGGTTAACTAGTGAATAAAAAAACAAGTCATATTTACATGTAATATTATAGTCTGTTTGTATTTAGTAGAAAATGAAATTATAGCTGACAAATTTATCAAATGTGTGCATATTCACCCATCACAGTAAGGTGTAAACAAGCTTAGGTACCAGGATTATCGAGACTACACATTGCATTAGCAGTAAAGAAAATGCTGCCTAACAAAAGCAGCAAGCATCGCCAGAACTGCTACCTCTGTTGCCTTTGTACTTAATTGTCGGTTACCATCACTTGTTGGCTCACTGCAGCATCCCCATAGATCCACTCAGGCATCTTTCGTTCAATTCTATCTAATTTTGCCGTAGAACGACTCATGAATCTCTCTATTATAAAAATATCCCTATTGGTAACATATTGAGAAAACTATTTTGTAACATTTTCTAAATAGTACTATCAGTGAGTATAAGTGCATGTAGCAGTTCCAGTTTTCAAAAAATATCCATGTTTATATGTAGTCTTGTTTCTAAAAGAAAAAGTATTTTAATAGGAAAAATGTTATACAATTGATTCTTGTCTTGGTTTAGTAGCTGGATTCTTAAAATATAGTAGTTTTCATACAATTATAGGTACAACAATTCATTTATAATATTGGTTTTAAATATAAATATTAGTGTAATGAATTTTAATGAAACATGTGATTTTTCTTCCTTTTTCTTTGACAAAATGGAAAGAACATGAAATGG
Source organism: Allium sativum (assembly GCA_030737875.1). NCBI lineage: Eukaryota > Viridiplantae > Streptophyta > Magnoliopsida > Asparagales > Amaryllidaceae > Allium > Allium sativum. The sequence goes on from CM060926.1 coordinate 846,527,677, forward strand.
CAATATCCAGACCTTATACATATGGAATTTGCATGGATATATAAAGAATTTAGTACCCTTTTGCTCATGGTATTTCATTTTTTGACATGTAAGCAGATGTATATACGTAGGAAAGCATACGTATGTGGGAAGACAAATGCAAAAACTAGGAACAAGAGACAAGAACAACCTCTCATAGACATAACAACGTTCCTAACTTTTCTTTTGCAGCCATCACAATCCATTTTCACCTTCAAAACAACAGTCCGAATCAATGAAGAAGAAAACAACAAAAAAACTTCATGTTAAAGAAAATAGACTAAAAATAAATGATAAGATGAAAATTTTCTTCGGAGAACTAAATCTGTAATGGCTTCGTTCTTCTGTTATGGAGTGAATTCTCTGTGTGCGTAAAACTACACATTTTTGAGAGTTGATCAAGTACTCCCATGTTGTAGTTTGAACAATGAAAAAAGTTGGATATAGATTGATGAATATAAACAATAATGTGTTATATATATGGGCGTGATTTGATATTTTCAGCACAGGGTTCCATTTTTACATAGATTTCAACCAAATATTTTTTATTAAAAAATACGAAATTTGAAGCTGAGCACAAGCCAGATATGAGGTATCCAATATGACAATAGCCTAAAAGAAAGTGACAAATTATTGCAGTGTTCAAAGTAGCATTGATATGTAATGATAAATGAATGAGCAAAAATAAACTATGACATACCTCATTGTCTTCGTCAGAGGCAAGGGAATCAGCTATAAAAAAAAATTCACCAAGCATCAAAACAAACAAAATTGCAAAAGCAACAAACATTCATCAATGGATATATCAAAGAAAGATATGCACCCATTTTAATTTCTTGATTTTATGAATATGTACTGCTACAAAAGCATTAATCAATATCGAAGTACAACATGACAAAAAAAGAAACAAAATTGTTAACCCATAAAATATTTTCTAGAGAATGATGAGCATGTTTAGGGTGATTTATGATTTTAGGTCGTTAGGCCCTTTGGGTCGTTCTCTAACTCGATGGGCTCTCAAGCTCACACAATTACCTTAGGTTGTTATGATGTCTTGGGTCGCCTAGATAATACGTGGTGTTCAGGAAGCTTTGGTTCGTTTGAGCATCTTAAGTCGTTGAGGCATCTCGGTTCTCCCAGTTGCTAGCCTGTAGGGCTCCAAGATCGCCAGCTTGCTAAAAGTTTGAGCCCGCTTCATCAAAGCCCGGACTGCATCATCCTGGTTTAGCTCATTCTAAGCATGTTTGGGTAGCCATGCTTTGTCCAAGCTCGCGCCGCCTTAACCTAACCTTCTCCACATCCTTTAGCTCGCACCACCCTCAGCTAGAACGAGTTGAGTAATCTCGTACTCTCGTATCTCGTATCACTTCGTATCAGGAAGTCTTGGGTCGCTCCGCCTCGTTTAGCACCCCCTGCCTTCCTTCAGACTGTATAATGCTACTTCTAGCTCGCCTGCGGCCTAAAACGAGAGCATGGTATTTACATAATTGCCACTTGGTCTGAACTCCACCTATAAATACCCCCTTCATCCCTTCATTTGGGAGGGGGGGTAGGGGGTAATTCTTGGGCCACGAAGCGCTGCTGAAATTTCTCTACAACTATCTCAAGCAATTCTAAACACTTATTTCTCAAAAAATCAAGTGAAAATCCTCGGTGAATCTAAGTAAGGTTCATGAGTGTGAGAGTGTCAAATTTGTTGCAAGAGTGAAATTAATCTTGTAATCAACATACTGATAATGGAATCTCTTATGAGAATGGATGTATATTCTCATTGGATCGAACCACCATAAAAACTCCGTGCTCTTACTTTTATGCTTTTTGTATGCTTGTGATTGTGGCCTCACTTTATTCTTCCTTACCAATTTGGTGAAGCGTTTTGATACACCCTTGGTGTTGATTTAAATCTCTAGCTCAACATTTGGCGCCCACTGTGGAGTCGTGTTCGCATCTCCTACCTCCTCTCACAAAGTTAAACGCCATTAAAGTTCTAAGTCTCATCTTTCCTCAAAATTATGGCAAAATCTAAGAAGACCACTAGCAAAACCGTGGTAGATGCCGATAATGTTGCTAATGAAGAAACACTGCTCACAAACCGCTTTGAAGTTAGTGAAAATTCAGAAAGCGGAGCCGGTGTGACCAGAAATGAATTAAAAGTCGCTATTGCTAACGTGAATAGTCGAATGGATGCCTCTACTAAAATGATGATGGAAAAACTTGACGCCATCCTTAATGCTCGATTGAATCCATCTCCTCCGGAAATGCATATAGATTTCAAAGGGAATGACAAATCGCCCACTTCCGATCGTAACCGCAACAATAATGTGGAAGACGATTATGATGGGGCAAGTGATAGGGATGAAGCTAATATCGAAGAATTGAGATCAAAAGCAAAGAATCATTCCGAAGTGAGTGCTCAAAAGGCACTAACCCTGTCGCGGGGGCACCCCCTCGACGAGAAGGCCAAACACCTAGGCTTTCTAATCGAGACTGTATTCCTAGGCGAACGTTTGGTAAAGAGCTCAGCTGCACAGAGCGTCATAGCATTGAAGAGTATATCTCGGATATGATAGAACAAGCTTTGAAAAAGAATCAAGCTAGCAAAGACAATGAAAGGGAATGGGAATTCAATCCACCAACTCTCCCTCCATATAACGGCCTTGTTGACCCGAACTACTTTTTGTTCAAATACGAGTGGCATAAGAGTGCAATCAAAGCAACAGATGAGATGAGACGCACGTATTTCCCTCTCTATTTGGAAGGAGCTGCATCACTCTGGTTCACGAAGCTGCCTCCCAAATCTATCGATCGGTTCTCCGATCTGACAAAAACGTTCAAAGAGCAATTCCGCTTAAATGCTACCAAAGCCAAGGACGTTATAACACTTTCGGCTATGAAACAGAAGTCATGAGAAACTGTCAAAGCCTTCCTTAATCGGTTCAATATTGCCCTATCTGAAGTAAGGGACCCGAAGCTATGCATAGTCCTCATGGCTCTACTCGATGCTATAGATAAAACAAGCGAATTCAGAATATGGATAAAGATGAAAGAACTGACTGCGCTCGACAATTTCTATAAAAAAGCAGAGGAGTATATGAGTATAGACAACAATCCTGTGCCCCTCTAGATCATTGACGGTAACCCACTTCTTGAGGCTCCTAAAAGTGCAGCTATGCAGTCCAACCAAAAGAGTATTCAGGGGCAGAAGCGAATCAGTGGTGGGAACGACAACAAAGCCAATAAAAAGTCTCGCCTTTTCATTTTGTCAGAACTAACACCTTTGAATGACATTCCTGAAAACATCTATCTTGCAACCAAGAATTCTGAAGAGTATGCAAAGCCAAACCCAATGAGGATAAGAAACAAGGCAGCAAACACGGGAAAATTCTGTAGATTTCACAACCAACTTGGTCACAAAATTAACGAGTGCCGACACCTGAAGAACCTCATTGAGGAATTGACCAGGAAAAACAGATTGCATCAATATATAAAGAATCCGCAAGCTTTGAGTCCTTTTGCAATTCCTCAGGGGCAGGGAGAATTGAATGATCAGTCTGGTCCAAGCAACGTAGCTTCTGTTCAAGCCAATCCAAGGCTGATTATCAACTAATAGCTATTTAGGGTGTTCCAACCTGAGCGACTCGAATAAGCAATCAACATTGCTATATTTTCACTTTATGCTCTACTCCTTGCTTTAGCTCATGCTTTTCTTCGCATTTTACCTTCTGTTATATTCAAAACTTATTGTAAACAGTTTGTAATAATCTGTAGGTGATACATTGAACGTCAACTTTACGATAAGAGCATATATGTTTGAATAAGTTTCTCGCTTGCGAAGCCATATCTCGAATCGAAACTTCTTAAAAGATGATTTCGTATTGCATGCCAGCTACTGAGCGCTTGCTCCTATATCATCGCGACCCCGACAATGCTAGTTCAAGGGCTAAATGCTACGAATTCCAACATGCGCAAATGCGGAAAAAATACGGAAACCGCTACCATGAAAAGTGAATGGGAAAGTCGCAAAGATTCAAACAGTGACCAAGCACCACGACAAACAGATGGGAGAGACGAAACTTTTATCACTGGGGCACCCCCCTAAGTGAGATATTCAGAGCTTCAGTTCCTAAACCAGAATGGCTTGCTAAGTCAAGCATGTGGTAAAGGGACTGATGGCCGCCCTGCAAAGATATAAAACAGCCAATAAAATCCGCTTGCGTAGCATCTGAAATCTCGGATGTGAAGAGTGACGAAACATTTGCATAGCATCTGAAAAATCAGATGTGAAGAATGAAAAACCATTCGCGTAGCATCTGAAAAGTCAGATGTGAAGAATGGAAAATCCATTCGCGTAGCATTTAAAAACACTACAAGAAAAATAGCAAATAGCAGCGGCAGAATCCGCTTCTAATCCATCGCTAAATAGGCATTAGCGACGGATTTCCTACATAACGATTTGGTCGGTAAAAACCTTGACGGTATTTGTGTCAGATTTTGCGACGGATTTTAACATGAGTTTTCCGACATTTTTCCATCATTTTACTAATTTTATAATAAAAATAAAATTTTATTTATTAATTTTATTTCAATTTATATATCGACTATTTACCGACGGATAATTAATTTATAATAAAATATTATTTATAAAAGACGTTGGTAAATCCTTACTAATTACCAAGGAATTTGCGACGAAAAATAAATTAAGGTAAACTTAACCTCCTTTTTTGTTGGTAATCCGCTGCTATTCTCCTTCAGATATATATATATATATATATATATGTGTGTGTGTGTGTGTGTCTATATATATATATATATATATATATATATATATATATATATATCATCACACACATAATTTGTGTTTCATTCAATACACAATCTTAATGTACATACAACACAATTAATATGAACACACACATCTCATAATCAATGTATTATATTAATCACTTATCTCATATTCAACATTCAACATTACATTTTTTTTCAAATAAAATATTTTCTAATCTTATTCTACTGTTGTTAATTTACCTATGTTATTACAAGAAAATCAACATCATCAATTCATCAAAACAAATCTACTGCTTCACTATTCACAACCTTCCTTCACCTCAAACTCATTCCTTGGAATCCCTGCCATTTCTTTTCGACCATCCACGGATATACTTCATTGTTTTTAAGAGACATACTTCACTCAGTGTAAATTATCATTTGCCATTTCTTTAAGAGATTGTTCCAAATCATCCAGTTTTTGCACCTTAGATATAATTAATACAATTAATAAGAACCCAACCTGCAAATTCATACAATTAATAAGATATATTTTCAAAAAACTACTTTGATTAGAGGAAATAATAAGAAGCTTAGTAAATGGCATAATGAGATGACCAGTACTATACATATAATACTTACCAAAAATAAAACATAACAAACAAAGCCAACATCCACAATGCAGCATAGGTCCATTGCTTGATTTGAAGCTAGATATAACCAAGTAACTTTAACACGATACACAAAACTAGGACCACTATGACCTGAACTGAGGCATCATAAACCACGTATTACATCCATGGAGGGCTGAGGATGATTAAAAAGGCAGCAATATCTACAGACAAAATCCCATCATCATCGAAGCTAAGAGCTTTCGCTGTGATAATGCAAAGCTACAGATAAGCACGATAAGATGATTACCCTCAAGACCCTGCACAAGCAAGACCAAACCCCAAATAAAACACATACACAAGCTCCATAAACAATAAACAACCGAAAACAAAACTAGTCGATACCCCAACTGCAGCAACACCCAAAAGTCATTCATCAATACTCCAACAGCAAACCAACGAAAGGCAAAGACCAAAAACAGATCCATGCTGGAGAATTACCCGATGGAACACTCTTATTTGAACGGATCTGAACAATTTCTACGAGAATTGGTGGTTTACTTATTTTCAGCAGACAAGGAGAAAGGAGAAGAAAGAAAAGAGGAGAAGAGAAGTGACTGCTGATTTCAGATCGACATGAAGGAATGATGATTGGAAATAAAGCAAGAGGAAACGGATTTTAGTTTAGACTTGGGGAATTGGAAGGATCGATGAACAGGCGGCTTCGGGGAGGGTCAGCATGGGCTCGGCACTGGCGTTGGTATGAGCGGAGGTCAGTTGGAGGTGGCTGGTTTACGCTGGTGGAGGCGTGGCATACTGACAAGGAGAGGCGGCTTGGGATCAGATGGGAAGGCGAGGGGCAGGTAGGTGGAGGCAGGGTTCGGTGGAGCTTGGAATTAGGGAACGTGAGGAATTCCATGGTGAGGAAGCTGCAGTTGCTTTTTTTAATTCATGGAATGATGAAATTGGGGAATAGGAATGAGCGGACCCGCAGGGTAATAAAAATAGTGTGCTGCTAAAAGCACCCTGAAATGTGCTTCCTAACACCATACTTAATTTAATCACTTTTAATTAAATTAATGTACTTCCTAACACCAGTTTTATTCCTCCACTCAATCGCCAATCACCGAACGTATTCCATCATTAGCCATTAGTTCAAACATAAACCCTATTTCTTTTTATCATCTTATCTCGATCTATCAAATATAAACGTTGACCTGATTTTCTTCCTAACATGATTCGCCATCTACTTCTTCCCCAATTAATTCCTCTTAAATGATAATTCTCAATTTTATTGTAATTTAAGGAAAAATTATTTCAGTAATCATTACTGTAGGATTTCGTAGCAATGAAGGGAGAGAACTTTTACACGAATGAAGATTTCGCGAATAGCCAATACTCGAATGAAAAAGATGGGATTATTTATCTTAAATTATTTTTGTATGGTTTCTAATGCTATTGTCTTTTTTTTCTTTTGATTTTTAAAAATTATAATTATTGTTATGGATTTAATTTTTTTATTGTGAGTAACAGAAGTCATTGAGCATGCTGAATTCAAGAACCATAATGCAGAAGAAAATAGCGTCGAATAAAGGAATAGCGGGAATAATTTAGGGTTGGGTGCCTACTTTTTATTTCGTGGTGGCCAGAGGCATATGTGTATTGGAAGGATGGTGGTGTTTAGTTATGGTGTTAGGAAGCACATTTCAGGGTGCTTTTAGCAGCACACTAAAAATAATAATGGTTTGTTCATGGAGGGAAACGAATTAAGTTGGAGCCAAAATTTTGTGGAAGGAAGCGGAAAAACTTTTACTTTTGCAGTAAATTTTGAATTTGAACCTGGTTTTCAATTTGGTGGAAAAAACGTCAGCTAAAAGCCAAAATTCTGCTGCTATAGATTGAAAGAGCGTTTGTTTAAAGCCAAAATTCATTAATTGTATACCAAGTAACCACCAAATATCTTTAACGAAATTGTTTCTAATGGAGGTATTTTTTTTTCCTAATCAATGAAATGAGTCATGCCAATTTAAAGGCATTCAATTGAATATTTTAGAAACTTACCTTTAATTCATTAATTATATATCAAGTAACCACCAAATATCATTAATTATCTTGTATGGAAAAAAATGGAAAGGGTTTCAGGTGTCCTTTTATTTCCAGCTATTTTACTTTTTTCTTAACTCTAGTCCATAATTACCGTTAGTCTTCCAACTTTGGAATTTTGAATTTGGATGGATTCTATAATTAGTATTTTCCTTTCTTAATAAATCTACTATTTTTCCACTTCATTGTATTTGAAGAATAAACCACATCTGTTCACTAACTGAAATTTGGTGGTTTCCATCTATTATATAATCAACGAAAATTTTGTTCTTTTAAAGTTTGGGAACAAATTCTAAACATAATTTTCTAAATTATTACTTTCCTTTATTTGTAGATTGATTTTTGATACACTTGTATTTATGCCATGTATATGTGTATATCATTTCGAAAATTTACTTGGTGTTTGATTGCTATGATTCATTTGCAGGTGGTATAAAAGGAAATGATGCCAATTGCTATTTTAACATTACTTGGTTAATTATGGAATCATTTGTATTTATCATTATTAGAAATGTAGCTTTAATTCATTAATTATAAACCAAGTGACCACCAAATATCTTTAACGAAATGGTTTCTAATGGAGGTATTTTTTTTCTAATCAATGAAATGAGTCATGCCAACTTAAAGGCATTCAATTAAATATTCTAGAAACGTACCTTTAATTCATTAGTTATATACCAAGTAACCACCAAATATCATTAATTGTCTTGTATGGCAAAAAATGGAAAGGGTTTCAGGTGTCCTTTTATTTTCAACTATTTTACTTTTTTCTTATTTCTAGTCGATAATTACTGTTAGTCTTCCAACTTTGGAAATTTGAATTTGGATGGATTCTATAATTAGTATTTTCCTTTCTTAATAAATCTACTATTTTTCCACTTCATTGTATTAGAAGAATGAACCACATGTGTTCACCAACTGAAATTTGGTGGTTCCCATCTATTATATAATCAACGAAAATTTTATTCTTTTGAAGTTTGGGAACAAATTCTAAACATAATTTTCTAAATTATTACTTTCCTTTATTTGTAGATTGATTTTTGATACACTTGTATTTGTGCCATGTATAATGCCCAAGACGACTCATGTGTGTGTGTATATATATATGATGTATGATCGCCTCAGTTCCGTTTGTTTAACATTAATTAACATTAACGTTAAAACTGGTCATAAATGCACATAAAGAAAGAAAATACAAGGAACTGATATACAAGACTTGTCATGATTATTCAATAGATATTGTAATTAATGCATCATACAAAGGAGGACAAAATGGGTATTGTAAAAAAGCTTTAGATGGACGAAAGTTTTCAAAGACTCACTAGAATCAAGAAAAACCGACAAAGTTGGTTTGATAAAAATAATATTGATTATAGATAACAATTACTAATTATAAATTATTTATCAATAATCATTAATTATTATAAACTTCAATAATTTCTATATAAGTTGACATTTATAATTATTATTTATAAATTTATGAGTTTTCTTAAATTTGAAGGTTATATTTAGTTTAAATTTATCTGAAGTTTTATTTTTTTGGTTTTATGAAAGTTTCAAATTTTGGTTTATAAATTTTATGAATTTTCAAATTTTAATTTAACAAATTTTAGAATTTCAAAAATAATAAAATATAATTAACAATTATAATTAACATGTAATAAATAAAAAATTGGAATTAACAAGAGAAAATTAGGTACTAATTATTACTTATTTACAATTAATTATTAATTTTAGTTATAATTGTGAGTTCTGGAATTTATGTGAAATTTACTTATTAATTACTAAGTAAAATCACAAATGTAAAATATAAAGAATAAATATAAAATATATTTTATTGATTTCTTAAAAGCAAATATGTATTAATAATTTATTGATATTAATTTAATTAATCGTCTTAAAGACTATTAAATAATCATTTATTATCAAAACAAATTTAATAAACATCGAAAAACAATGTATTTTATTAATCACTATTACCTCTTATTTATATTATATAGTAATTAATAATTAATCAGCATTAATTTTCAAAAAAAATTAATCAGCATTAACGATTGAGTTATATTTACTTCTAATAGTTTTTATTTATTATTAATTACTAATGTATTATTAACATTAATTATTTAAAATTTAAATTTACTAATTAATTACTAAGTAATAACACAAATTTAAAACATTTTATATATAATAAATATAAAAGTTCGTATCAAATCTCTTGGAAAACTACAGGAAAATAGCTTCAAAATTATGTCGACGGTAATCCAACTTTATTAGCAACGGAATTTAGCGTTAAATATTTTATGACAGTAAAGTGCTGCAATTTCCATTGATTTAGCGACAGAATTAGTATTCGACGGTAATGATTTATAATAAGGTGACATATAAAATCCAAAATATTTTCTCTTTCAAAGCCCACGAAAATCCGTCACTAATTAGCGACGAAATTTTCCGCTGCTAAAAATCTGTCGCTATTCTCTATTTTTCTTGTAGTGAAAGTCAGAAGTGAAGAATGAAAAATCCATTTGCGTAGCATTTGAAAAGTCAGATGTGAAGAATGAAAAATCCATTCGCGTAGCATCTAAAAAGTCTGATGTGAAGAATGAAAAATCCATTCGCGTAGCATATGAAAAGTCAGATGTGAAGAATGAAAAATCCATTCGCATAGCATTTGAAAAGTCAGATGTGAAGAATGAAAAATCCACTTGCGTAGCATCTGAAAACTCAGATGTGAAGAGTATCAAACCATTCGCGTAGCATCTGAAAAGTCAGATATGAAGAATGAAAAAACCATTTGCGTAGCATCTGAAAAGTCAGATGTGAAGAATGAAAAATCCACTTGCGTAGCATCTGAAATCTCGGATGTGAAGAGTGTCAAACCATTCGCGTAGCATCTGAAAAGTTAGATGTGAAGAGTGAAAAAACCCTTTGCGTAGCATCTGAAAAGTCAGATATGAAGAATGAAAAATCCATTCGCATAGCATCTGAAAAGCTAGAAGTGCAGAATGAAAAATCCATTCGCGTAGCATCTGAAAAGTCAGATGTGAAGAATGAAAAATCCATTCGCGTAGCATCTGAAAAGTCAGATGTGAAGAATGAAAAATCCACTTGTGTAGCATCTGAAATCTACGATGTGAAGAGTGTCGAACCATTCGCGTAGCATCTGAAAAGTTAGATATAAAGAATAAAAAAACCATTCGCATAGCATCTGAAAAGTCAGATGTGAAGAATGAAATATCCACTTGCGTAGCATCTGAAATCTCGGATGTGAAGAGTGTCGAACCATTCGCGTAGCATCTGAAAAGTCAGATGTGAAGAACGAAAAAACCGTTCGCGTAGCACCTGAAAAGTAAGATGTGAAGAATGAAAAAACCATTCGCATAGCATCTGAAAAGTCAGATGTGAAGAATGAAAAATCCATTCGCGTAGCATCTAAAAAGTCAGATGTGAAGAATGAAAAATCCATTCACATAGCATCTGAAAAGTCAGATGTGAAGAATGAAAAAATCTACTTGCATAGCATCTGGAATCTCAGATGCGAAAAGTGCCTACCACGCTCATAAGAGTCATTAAAGTGATAGCGTTCGGGATCTACAGTCAACCTAAGTTCACTGAACGATTTTAAGCGTTAACACAAACTTGAATTAGAATACTATGACTATGCAAACAAAATTTGATGAGTTTTGAACCGACAAATAAGATGGTCCTAGGCTACCATTTTATTCAATGCAAGTTGAAGTTTGTTATAGTTCATTTCTAACTAATCCATTATCAACATGGACAATTGATAATGAGTATAAGTCCGAAATTATGCAGAAGTTTATCTTAATTACAGAACAGGTAGCATGGGACGTACGAGTTCAAAACCAAAAGATTACCACAGCCGATATTTTTTCAACATTAGCATAAAAACTTAAAGTGTGGTAGAAAAAATGAAACTCCATCATCGCATTGCAAATCCAGCACAAAGACATACACAGAGACATCAGACGCAAAATATCACAAGAGTGTTAAGCGAGGACCGGCACTCGCATATACAACCAGTCTATAGCATAAGCACATAAAAGATAAATAGCAAAAGTCAAACAAGAAAGCTTCTTCTTTTCATCAATCAATCATTCCTCACCTCGAGAAGGAGGAGGAGTACCAGTCGTTTCAGCCTTGCTCCCAGGACTTGATAGTTCAGCAATGATCTCATCCTGAGACTTAAAAGCCTGAAAGAAAAACTTCGTCTTTCTCCAAGGTGGTGATGAGCTCAATATTCTCCCTGTTCAGCCTCTGAAGCTCGCAAGAAAAGGTGTTCCAAGCACCTAATTTTTGTGCGTGATATTGACTAATTTCCTCAAGGTGCTTTTCCATCTAAGTCCTAATAGCGTCAAGTTGCATCAACGAGTGGTTCCTTAAGAATATCCAAATCTCCGGGGATAGTTCGCTTGTCATACGGATATATATCCAAGTCAAATTGATTGAACTTGACTCCTTGAAGCCACCAGCCTCCAAAGCGGTCAGCAAGCTCAGAGGTATGCGACTTAGAAGCATATCCAGGCCTATCTATGATAGCTTTTAGCTCAGCTGAAGTGGGAGCAACAGACATAGTTTCATTTCTAACATCGGAAGTTTTCCCAATCTACGGTGCTTGCGAGTTATGTCCTCGCTCAAGGTTCCTTCAGTTCTTTTATACATCCTATGCGAATAGTAGTGTTAAGAAGTGAATGGCAAACCAGGAAACCTTAGGTCGCTGTAACAATCTGATTTCTCATGAATTCTTTCTACTTGAAGGTTTTTGGTTTGTAAATGACCTAAGGCATCAAGGGTTAATGACCTAGGACTTCAACGGTTTAGCGATCCAAAGATGAGGACTGAAATGACGACCTAAGGCCTTGAATCATCATAACGACCTAGAGTAGGGTCGCAATCTAAAATCTGAAAGTGGTTGCGGCGACCTGATTCAACACGAGCCATTACAAAACAACGACCTAAGGTGTACATCCAATAGGGGCACTTCAATTTCAAAAAGGAAGGAAGGGCATGATTAATGGAATTGAGCAAGATTATTACCCTAGAAACACTTAACAGTTAAAGCCACGACCAAGCGGTGAGAATTTACGCATGAAAGTTGAGCTGAATCCATCATAAGCAGGTAAGCTCAAGATCGTTACATGCGTCAACATTGTCATCAAACGGATGATTGAAATCATACCAAATAATGACCCCACAAAGTCGAAAAATATCAAATTCTACTTAAAACGTACATGTATACACAGTAAGTAAAAGCTTTGAATTGCACCTGATTCTTAGTGGTGAGAAGCTTCGAATTCGATTATTAGACGGAGGGATTATTTGGACTTCAATTGCTTTGATGATGATGTGGATCGGTGGATTTAGTTGATAATGGCTGCCATTAATGAGATTTTCTAGCTTAAGTGAGGGTTTTGAGTGAGTGATGACTTAAAGAGAAGTTATAAGGCAGGTTAAACAAATAAGTTGAGTTTGCAGGGCCCACAACGGTCTAATCCCAAGGAGAATACCAATGTACTCTTATCAGAACGCGACCCAGAAGCCGCAACGACTTAAGACCACGTCACGACCTAAAAAGCAGGAAAACTTCGGGATAAAATACTTCAGGGACTCAGGAAGTCTGAAGGCCTAGACGACTTGAAATCTTGAATTACATGCCAATATCACCTAGTTTGAAGCCCGTATTATTTTCAATAAATACGAACTTCGAGGGGAAAATTTTAACCTAGAAAATATTTTCCAAAGAATGATGAGCATGTTTAGGATGATTTATGATTTTAGGTCGTTAGGCCCTTTGGATCATTCTCAAACTCGATGGGCTCTCAAGCTCACACAAATGCCCTAGGTCGTTATGATGTCTTGGGTCGCCTAGATAATATGTGGTGTTCAGGAAGCTTTGGTTCATTTGAGCATCTTAAGTCATTAGGAGCATCTCAGTTCTCCCAGTTGCTAGCCCGCAGGGCTCCTATATCGCCAGCTTGCTAAAAGTTTTAGCTGGCTTCATCAAAGCCCGTAATGCATCATCCTGGTTTAACTCGTTCTAAGCGTGTTTGGGTCGCCACGCTTTGTCCAAGCTCGCGTCGCCTTAATCTAACCTACTCCGCATCCTTTAGCTCGCACCACCCTCAGCTAGAACGAGTTGAGTCGTCCCGTATTGTCGTAGCTCGTATCACTTCGTATCAAGAGGTCTTGGGTCGCTCCGCCTCGTTTGGCATGCCCCGCCTTGCTTCAGACTATATAATGCTCCTTCTTGCCCGCCTGCGACCTAACATGGGTGCACAGTATTTAAGAAATTGCAACCTGGTCTGAACTCCACCTATAAATATCCCCCTCATCCCTTCATTTGAGGGGGAGGGGAATTCTTGGGCCTTGAAGTGCTGCTGAAATTTCTCTACAACTATCTCAAGCAATTCTAAACACTTATTTCTCAAAAATCTAGTGAAGATCCTCGGTGAATCTAAGTAAGATTCATGAGTGTGAGAGTGTCAAATTTGTTGTAAGAGTGTAATTAATCTTTAATCAACATATTGATAATGGAATCTCTTATGAGAGTGGATGTAGATCCTCATTGGATCGAACCACTATAAAACTCCATGCTCTTAATTTTATGCTTTTTGTATGTTTGTGCGGCCTCACATTGTTCTTCCTTACCAATTTGGTGAAATGTTTTGATACACCCTTGGTGTTGAGTTAAATCTCTAGCTCAACAAAAAAATCATAGGGAATAATGTCTGAATATTTAGCAATTTTGTATAGCTTAAATTGATATAAGTTTTTATTTATAACCCATAAGAAATGAATGTTAATGGTAATGTTTATATAAGAACATCCATCCATTCATAGCGGATAACAATATCATACAAATTTGTACGTAAATGGAGCATTTAAATAATGTTAGGCGTTCTGACTAAGCATTCTGGTTAAGCATTTTCTGATTGCATACAATTATAGTAATGAGAACAAATAAATAACAGGTGGTATCAATAAACATGCATTGTTGCTATGGATAAAAAATATTTTAGGCAAACATACAGAATGAGATGCCATTATTGTTATGAAAGTATAAAAGTCAGGGTTAATGTATAGATGCACTACACCGAAACAGGTGATTCCCAACGAGTATAACCGTCGCAAACAATTTCAGCAACACTTATTAGTGTTGCTATGGGGGGTGGCAATTTAGTACCAACGCTTATAAGCGTTAGTAGATTTTCTGTCCCAACGCTTATAAGCGTTGGTAGATTTTCTGTCCCAACGCTCATAAGCATTGGTATATTTTCAGTCGCAACGCTTATAAGCGTTGGTGGATTTTCTTTAGCAACGCTTATAAGTGTTGGTAGATTTTCTTTACCAACGCTTATACATGTTGCAATATATATTAAGAATAATAGAAATATGTATTAGCAACTTGCATATTCTAACATTGATAGTCAATTAATAACCAACATGATGATAATATAGGCGATATTTAATATGAATCAAAAACCAATATTAAACTCAATGCATACTAATAGATAACATTCATAATCACATAACGACATAGAATATCAGTTAACAATAAACAAGCACAATACATAATTAAGATGTCAAATTCAATACATAATTAGTTTGCTAAATTTAATACATACATAAGATTCTACAAATACCGAATACGAAACTCTGGCCATATAACGAAGCCTCCATCTGAAAATTCACATAACTTGTACATTCCAATATAAATTTGTCTTCATGTCGGAACCAAAAACTTCTACAATTGGATCATTATCAAGATCATCCACTGCGCCATTAGAACTACCATCCAATTTTCTCTTTTCTTCCGCTACCTCTATAAGTGCCTGCATTCATTGAATATCACATTAAATTGAAAATTTCAGTTTCTTGTTAAAAACAGAAAAATATGAGTTTACGTCTCGCACAAAATAATATAAACCTGCAGGCTCGGAGTGATCAATAATACCGAACGGCTCAGTTTTGCTGAGCCACAATCTCAGAAAAACTGAGCCTTACGGCTCAGAAAAAATGAGCCATAAGGCTCAATTTTGCTGAGCCTTATGACTCAGAAAAACTGAGCCATAGGCTCAGTTTTAATGAGCCATAAGGCTCAGTTTTAATGAGCCTTATGACTTAGAAAAACTGAGCCATAGGCTCAGTTTTAATGAGCCATAAGGCTCAGCAAAAATGAGCCATAAAGCTCAGTTTTGCTGAGCCTATGGCTCAGCAAAGCTGAGCCTTATGACTCAGAAAAACTGAGCCATAGGATCAGTTTCCTTATGTGTCGTTTATCATTTCTAGTAAAACCATTTTAAGCTAAACCATCCATTAAAATATACTCTTATCATCTATAGGAACACAATATATATAAACACCTTCAGTTAATCATAATTGCATTTAGTAATTTGATATTACAGTCAAACTAGCAAACATATGTTACCATTTCAATCGAACGAAGACCAGAATCGTTTTGTAATACGAAAGTAGGCAACGTAATGAACAAGATCCAACTCCTTCCATTTGCATTTTACCGACACAAATTTATAATGAATTCGAATTCGTAAACCCGTCAACTCATTTCGCCATTCTGACGGTAACACTACTTTACACTATAATCAAATGTCGGTATATGATGACACTAGGAGTTAAACATTTTATATCAAAGACTTATGGAGAAAGAAGCTACGTATATGTATACCTACAAAACCATTGTATGATTTTGTTAATCTATGCGTTTCAATGTTTTTACCTTTGAAACTAAAACTGCATACTTATTGTGTATGACTGTGATATGCTCATAGCTAGATTTCTAGCCTGACTTGAGCTTTGATGTGCGTATGACAATGCCTCGTGTATGACTTAAAGATTGGATACTAACACCTTATTTACTCATTTCAAGAACTCATGTATATTACTCTACGTTAAAACGTGATGCTTACTATTTGTAATTGATTCAGGTATCCTAATATATCTGTGTTGACCCAAAGTAATGTATACGAGAGATCGCTTCTTCCATGCCCTATAATCTGAGCTACCAGACGACATACTACCTCTAATTGTTCGATCAGCGAAGACGAGGGTTTACATTACACTATGAGTGGAAACTATATGTGATGATACACGTTTTCTTTCGAGTACGATATATGTTCGCTTCAACAATCTTTAAAATGGTAGCAGTAGTTTTATGTTATGTTTTTTTTATGTAGCTTTCTGAGCGTACCATGTCTTGTTACTCCCTTGTTTATTTATGTTATAGCCGTTGTTCATTTTTTGTTGATCTTTGGGATGTAATCACGTCCATGAGAACTGTTGCATGGTAAATGATTTTATATAAATGAACAACCTTTAATATTATGTCCAAACTCAATAGTTTTTCTTCATCAGACTTTAAGAGTATAATAATTATAACAGCATACTAAACCTGGTAAGATGATGAGTTAATTCTCAGAACGCAGACCCTACACAGTCAAGATAATAAAAGATAAGTAGAAAATTGTTTACCGAGGGAACGTTTGTCTCTATCATTAAAGTAAACGGCACAATGGATGCACCTTTTTGCTTGTACAACCCACCACCGGCAGTACTTTCCCTCTGACTATTCCATTTCCCAAGCCAGGTATATGTGGCTTCTTATCTGCATACCAAGACTAATTAGTTACAACTTCACAATAAATCATTGATCTATCTAGCAAATACCTGAAACCATTCAAATGACAACGGCAAGTAAAGTGAACCGAAGCTGTTAAGGGAATAGGGTTTCAAACGATGAAATCAAATACCTGAAATCGAAATGAACCGAAGCTGTTAGGGAATAGGGTTTCAAACAATGTCCAAAAACGATGAAATCAGATTCGAACGATGTTATTCTAACCTGAAATCAATGAAATCAGATACCTGAAATCGAAATTCATACGATGTGCCCTGAAGCCAAATCGATTCTCCCCCAAAATCCGATTCTTTGACGTCGGAACTGATCTGAACGCCTTAAGCTTCGCGATTCTTTGATGCCGAAACGAATTTGAACGGACTCTGGGATCTGGGTTTTTTTTTTTGGGGGGGGGGGAATCGTTGGATTTGGATTTTCTAATTTTGCGGCCGAACTATGACAAAGCGTTGGGCAAAACAAATGAGAAATGTAAATAGGGTTATGGACATGAGTTTACCTTTTTACCCTCAGAAAGTAGCCTTAACAACACAAATAAGCGTTGCCAATAAAAAAATTATAATTATGTATTTTTGGAAACACTTTTTAAATATAGCAACGCATATTATTGTTATTACCCTACAACACAAATAAGTGTTGGCAATTGTGAAAAAAAAGCGTTACCAAATGACCATTATGGTGTAGTGATGGCAACATAATATCTAAAACATATAAAATGGTGTGAACTTGGTGAAAACTTGTTGATTTCATAGTAGCTTTAGAAAGAGAGGTTCACTCAGGCTGTTCAGTTTCCATGTGTGTGAGTCTTATAGGTCACATACCTACCAAAATGAGTTTGACTCAAAAACATATCAACGTGGAACCACATTGTGTTTTATTCAATCAACAAAATGACAGACTATTATTTTCTCATGTGAGTTCAATAGTAAAATATAAGAATGGTGCCTAATGAATTGAGTCACTTGGAGGAACAAACGTTCAATATCACATCAAGGTTCTCAACCAAAAACAAAAGCAGAAGCATAGCTTTTATTGTGATATCTACATCTGTGTGGATCATGTTGAGTGAAATAAATGACCATTTTTTCCTCTAAAAGTGCTATTGATTCTCAATTAATTAAGGTAGTTGCAGAAATTGTAGAAATTAAAGTCGACAGCTCTAAACACAAGGTTTTCGTGGACTTCATCGATGAAGCAACCAGTAAAGAATGTGTCTATTATTTTACTAAACGTACTAGATGGATATTTGTAGCTGCCATTTTGTGTTATGCAAATTGTATATTACTGCCTTCTCTTTATCATTGCCAAGGTAATTCCTATTTTACTTCTACAGTTTGCATACATGAATTATAGGAAACTAACAGAAAAATCAAGACTAAATAAAACTACGCGAGTGGAATTTTAAGTGTGGTTTTTTGATTGGTCTTAAAATATAGATTTGGGTTAGCTGTAGTAACTATAATAAAGCAACATCTCTAACTAATTATCGGAATTTAGTCAGAGGAAAGCTTATGCGATGCTTGGTGTATATTGTGTTTCGTGTTTTGAGTTTTCACCATTAATTACAAAAATATACAAAGAGGTAAGAGACGATGGAGGAAATGAAAAAACGATTGAGAGAACGACGGAGCAGACAAAAATTGAATCTGTTTAAACAATAATTTCAGATAATCAACACAAAAATAATTAAAAAACTTGAAACTAATTGAAAAGTTAGAAAATTTCAGTATGGTGATTTCATAGTAGCTTGGTGGGTTGTGCCTTTTCAATTAGCCACTACGAAACTAACTGAAAATTTGAAGTTAAAAACAGCTAAACTTTTTTTATCGAACACATTTTCTTATTTATACGATAGTTTACAACAATATTATGAAAGACAGGGTAATAACATATGTTCCATCGGATCCAAACAAAAGTCTATCGGTTTAATAATGATTTTTTTGCATAAGTAAGATATTTTGTATGACCTTACAAACACATTGGTCTATGTTATTACATTTTCAATTAAAATTTTCATGACAAGTCTAATGTGATGAACCAGTGTCCAAAAACATTCCGCGTATTAGTCTCTTAACAGTCCTTTTGGTGGCGACTAGATTGACAAAATGATTATTATGCAATTAATTTAATGTATTAGTGAAAAGACATTAGAAATTAATTAAAAAAATAGCAATCAATTCGTGAATTATATGGTGGGGGATAAGCTGGTGGCCAACGTTAAAAATTTTGTTTATTCCCATTTGCACTAGTTAAACATAGGATGCATATTCAAGTCAATGGAAAAAAGGATGAGTTAGATAAAGTTATTTTCAATTTTCATCTTTTTTTAATCTGAATAACACAGAAATTGTCTTGTTCACTGGTTAGTTTTTCATATGAATTTAACACTGAAGTATAAGGGGAAACAACTTTCAGAAAGGTGCTAGCTCCATTTATGGAGTATACCAATATGAATTTTTACCCTTCAAAACAAATGGAATTATGGATTACCTGCCAGCCTAGTCCCTTTCGATGCCTGAATTTCGGGATTTCCCTCCTCCATCAATTAGCATACGTGTGCTTATGGACGTTTTCCCCTTTCCCATGTGCACATAATCCATTAAACAATTGCATGCTGGAAGAACTAAAAGGAGAAACATCTTGTCTTTTCAGATATAATTCCACAAACTTGAACGATAGTCATCGGCGGCTGCTAATAATTTTTCCAATGACTTCGCCTATTATTAATACCAATTTATCATACAAAATTTTTAGTTCTAGAACAGAATTAAACTCAAATATCAGCTTTACCAAATTTAGCTGCTTTTACAAAAAAATGGTAGATAGAAGAACGAAAAAATAATTTAACTCACTTGTGCCTATGAATTTGCAAATACCGGTTTCTTCGAGTAGACCTTTCATAGCTAGACTAGAGTTGAGGCGATAATTGGAATTATGCAATTACGGAAGATGGTTTAAATCAAGTGAACCCTAATTTTTAAGGATAGGAAAGTCGAAAATTGTCCAAGCAGATCTGGTGGGAAATAAAAAAATAGCGCGAAACAAGGGGCGAAAATAAGATGCAACGTCGATACGGCTCAAACCCATATTAAATTTACTGATCCAAAACTTTAGCCACCAACGGTTAGATTTTAGTGGTTGAGAGAGGTTCGGATTGGTTGAGCTGTAGCAAATGAAATTTAATATGGCTATGAGATGTATCAAATTTGATACGATCTAAAGCCGTATCAAATCTCCATATCCTGATGTGTCAAATTCGTTGTTTTGATGTAGTGAGAGGATTCTCGTAAATGCAAACTAGATGATAATCGCAAACTGAGTCTCAGGCTAAGGCAAATAATGTTGAAATTACTAACAAATTGAAGCCTAAAAATGAGACATAGTTTAAGAAGAATAATTATTCCAAGAACAAAAAGAAGGGTGCCTGTTACTATTATAACAAACTCGGCCACTATCCCTGAGACTGTCGTCTTTGGAAGAAACAACAAAAAGCGATTGTGGTCGAAGAAAAACTTGTGGTTGTTGTACAAGAGGCGAACTCTATTAGTGGCATTGATAATGATTGGTGGCTCGATACCGGAGCAACCATTCATGTTTGCAAAGTTCGTAGTCTGTTTAAGACTTACGAAGAGAATAATGGAGAATCCAGCGAACTTACTGGCACAAACAAAGTTGCAAGCAAAGTTACAGGAAAAGGCACAATTGAACTTACATTCACCTCTGGGAAAGTTCTTACATTGGTCAATGTATTTTATGTGCTTGATGTGTGTAAGAATTTGGTTTCTGGATACCTTCTTAACAAAGGAGGATTCAAGATGGTGTATGAGTCTGATAGGTTAGTATTGTCCAAGAACAGCAAATTTATTGGACAGAAATATTCTTGTAACGACATGATTAAGTTGAGTCTAATGAAGAAATCTTCTGCTTATATTGTTGATTCTATTAATTTATGACATGGTAGATTAGGACATGTTAATTCTAAGTCTCTTAGAAATATGCATAAATTAGAATTAATTTCTGGTTGTGATTTCGATTTCCATCTCTAAATGTGAAATTTGTGTTCAAGCAAAAATACACCGGAAATTCTTTAAATATGTAGAAAGGAAAACTGGTTTGCTTGATTTGGTATATAGTGATGTAGGTGACTTGAAAAGTCATATCACCTAAACCAATACTATATTACATTTATTGATGATTATACTTGGTATGCATATGTGTATCTAATGAAATCGAAAGATGAGGCTTTTGATAAATTCAAAATTTACAAAGCAGAAGTCGAAACAAAATTAGGAATTAAAATTAAAGTGTTACATTCAGATCGTGGTGGTGAATACTTTTCAAATGAATTTACTTTGTTCTATAAACAAAATGGTATAATTCACCGGTGTACCGCCCCGTATGCACAACAACAAAATGGTGTTGCTAAAAGGAAAAATAGAACTTTAGTAGAAATGGTTAACGCCATGCTCATAAGTTCTACCTTATAACCTATGGGGTGATGCTATGTTATCTGGATGTTACATTTTAAATAGAGTATCACTAAAAAAGAATAATATTTCCCGCTACGAATTATGGTTTAATAGAAAACCTAACCTTACTAGACTCAAAGTTTGGGGTTGCTTAGCATATATTAGAAAACCTGACCCCAAACGACCCAAGTTTGGTAATAGGGCATTTAAGTGTGTTTTCATAGGATATTCTCTTAATAGCATAACTTATAGGTTCCTTATTCTTGATACCTTAGAAGTTATAGAATCTATAAATGAAGAATTCTTTGAAAATCAAACTATTGGGAATCCATTGAGATCATCTAGTTCAGAACCTACTGAGACTAATGATATCAATGATGATGAATATGCTCCTGCTCAAAACAACAAGGAAGTGTCAGTACCATATAATAGTACTGAACACAAAAGAAGTAAAAGAGCGAGAATAGTGAAGGACAATGGTCCAGACTTCATAACATATCTCATTGAAGGCAATAAGGACGAAGTCCTTAATGTGACAAGATATGTAGTGAACGTCAATGAAGATCCCAAAACTTATTCGGAGGCTATGAATCCTAGAGATTCTAATTTCTGGAAAGAAGCTATCAATGATGAAATGAATTCCATAATGTTAAACCAGACTTGGGTTTTATCTGATTTACCTTCTGGTGCTAAACCTACAGGATGTAAATGGATATTCAAGAAAAAGTTGAATGCACATAGATCCATTGATAAGTTTAAAGCCATAATAGTTGCTAAGGGATATAAGCAAAGGAAAGGAGTAGATTATTTTGATATATATCTCGCACCATACGCTATTTAATATCACTTGCATCAATTCATAATTTGGTCATACATCAAATGGATGTAAAGACAGCTTTTCTAAATGGAGATTTAGATATATATGGAACAACCAGAAGGTTTCATAACCTCGGGCCAAAAAAATAAAGTTTGTAAATTATTCAAATCTCTTTATGGCTTGAAGCAAGATCCCATGCAATGGAATGAGAAGTTTGACAAAGTTGCACTATCATTTGGGTTCACTGTAAATGATGTAGATAAATGTATTTATAGCAAATCGGATAACCACGGTTATGTTATAATATGTTTATACGTTGATGACATGCTAATATTTAGTTCCAATATATCGCGTGTGAATGAAACTAAGAAGTTTCTATCTTCTAAATTTGATATTAAAGATCTTGGAAAGGCTGATGTAATTTTATGAATTAAAATCATTAGGAAAGCGGGGGAGTTTTTACTGACCCAATCTCATTACATTGAGAAGTTCCTAAAGAAGTATGGAAATTATGATGACAAACCAACACCAACTCCTTTAGATCCAAGTACAAATTAGAAAAGAACACTGGATGTACCATTTCTCAACTTGAGCATTCTAGTGTTATTGGGAGTCTTATAGATGCTATGTATTGCACTAGACCCGACATCGCACATGCTAAAAGTGTTTTGTATCGATTTACGAGTAACCCAGGTTTCGAACACTGGAAAGCGATTTCCAAAGTTTTATCTTATTTGAAAGGAATCATTAACTATGGTTTATCTTATAAAGGATATCCTGCTGTAATAGAAGGATACAGTGATGCAACTTGGAACAATGTAGAATCCAAATCCAAGTCTACGACTGGATGGATATTTACATTAGGAGGCACTGCTGTGTCTTGGGCTTCCAAGAAGCAGACCTGTATATCTGATTCAACTATGTTGTCAAAATTAATTGCATTAGAAGATGCATGTAAGGAAGCGGAATGACTTAGAAATTTGTTAATGGAAATCCCAATATGGAAGAATCCATCTCCAGTAGTCTTGATTAACTGTGATAATCAAGTAACGATATACAATGTCTCAAATAAGACATATAATGGTAAGTTTAGACATGTGAGTCCAAGAAATCAGATGGTAAGACAGTTACTCAAAAGTGGAGTTATAACTGTTGACTACATAAAAACGAAGAGAAACTTGGTTGACCCACTTACTAAAGGTCTTCCAAAGGCTATGGTTTCTATAAAGTCAAAGGAAATGGGACTAAGTTCTGTGAATGAAGATTGATCATCCTTAACAGAAACCTAACTTGTGTCTTGAAAAGGATATATAGACAAAGTTCAATGGGTACCAACAAGTTAAGAGAATAATTATGGAACACTAAATCAGTTATCCCATAATATCTAGTGTTGAATTTTGCATGAACAAAGGATGGATAAATATCCTTAATAAGTCTAGAAACCCTAAAAGGTGTATCGCAGAAACACCTCTAGAGACTTACCTATATGAATATGGAAATCAGGTCATTTTCTAGGAAAGTAAGACCGCTTTCTAAAGTAGACTCATGAACCAGGAATAAAGCATATGGCCACCAACATGCTGAGCAATACAGAACACTCGTACTAAGGAAATCAACATGTGTGATTGTTCCGATTTTATCATTAAGGGATACTTGGTTCAGGATTCGTTCACCATAGAATCTCGATAGAGCTTTGAACAGTTTACACTAAGTAAAGTTTTAAATCCAAAAGTTACAATTTAATTATGTGTTGTTTCCACGATGATGCAAAACTTGATCTTAGAACTACATTGGCTTGATCCCACTTGGGTATGAAAGAAGTCACTTTAGTGATTCAGCCGTCTATTTTATTTATTTCTTTATTTTGAAAATTGAGGGAGATTATTGTAAAATTTTCAAATCAATGTTATGGGGTATGGGGTTTATCTTTGAAGAGAAGTAAGAAAGAAGGAAGAAGGAAGGGGTAAATGGTTTTGTCCCACATTGTGGAATATATGCGTGTATGCTACATACTTAAGTAGCCGTCTCAAGAGGATGTTGGGGTCTTGGGGCACCCAAATGTTTACTTTGTTGTGAGGAGGGAGACCATGCATGTAGACCACACACGCACGCGCCGTCCGACCAGGCCGGGTACGGGTTCGATTTCGGGTCCAATAAGAATATTTTTGGACTAAAATTTTAAACTATAACGAGCTGAAGACAGCTTGTTAAGAACCCAGACCTGTACTACATTTAAATGGAGGCGGACAATGCTGCAGAACGTTGCAAATGGAAAATGGCGGACCGAATTCGAATTAGAAACACATTGAAGCATCACAATTCTAAATGGATACATCTGTTCGAATTCGAACAGAAATGACTATTGCAAATAACAGTTGCAACGTTTGGTGAAGGGACGCATCTTTCCATCGCTATAAATAGTCGTGCCCAGAAGCCGTTTAAATCACTTCTGAGAGTAATTCTTCTTCTTCCTCGATTCTACAACGCTCTGCCATTACTAACACTTGAGATGTGTTGCGAATTTCTGAATTTGCAACGCTTGAAAGGTGTTGCAGAATTGTCTATCTTCTTCCTCTTCTTTCTCTATTTGATTCTTACATCATCAGAATATAAATTCAATGTGTTGTTGATCGGATCAAAATCTTACAAAATTTGAATCCGATTTCGCTGTTCCAAGGCTTTATTGAATCTTGAAAGCCAATAGTTCGATATTCCGTTTGTACCTGGTGGATTGAACTATTATCCAAAAGAATTTGCTCCGCAAATCCTTAAAGCCTGAAGTACCGCAATCATACGACGATCATCATCGCCCAATAGCCTCAAACCACAAAATCCCCAACATGGTCATTATCATTTTCTATAATTAGGTTAAATTTCGTTTGTGGACAATTCTTTTCTTTTATGAATTAGTTTTTTTTCTCTTTATGCACACATATAGAATAAGAATTAACTATTATTTATGGCTTCAGGTCATGACTAGCAAATGCGGTTATTTTTTTTCTATTGTTTTGGTTACTTTTCATCACTTTGTTTAATTTGTCACCGAAATAGTTGATATATTTTAGAAGCTAATGTATGATCTACTCATTTTGATAATTATACACAAGGTTGACATTAATGTACCTACCTCTTATGTTAGTATTGGTTATTGTAATCCAAAGTGCATCATTATGAACGGCCATGGTTTTAAAATTTTAATTTTCATTACTTACGGCCTTAAATATGGAAATAAATATTGTTTTTATAATTTATTTCTATTTAATTTTCCATTTGTCATTAAACTTTTCTGCTGTAAAAAATGGGTTGTAACATTAGCCAGAGACAAACAAAAATTGTACTTATAACTTACTTAGGGTCAATCTATTTGAAATAATAACCAACATATTGTTTTCCCTTCTGTAGTTTACGCAACAAAATGACACCATATAATAGATAAATCCTTCAACATTTTTAGGCAGTGTAAGCCTAAATTGTACCATATAATAGATAAAGCATTCAACATTCTTCGACAGTGTAAGCTAATGGACTAAACATGTGTAGTAGCATCTTCATAGCACATAATGATAGCTTGTCTCGTAAACCATTAATTTATTTTATTTGGCAGTAAAATAAATGGACTAAATATGTTGTGTGTGGTATCATTTAAGGATATGTTATGCTTGCTGCCGTTAGCACCTGGCTTATAAATCATTTCAAATTTAAAAGGAGCCCTCAAATTATGGACATATCGCCATTTTCCTGTATCCACTTTCAACATTCAAACCCATGTCTACTACAACTACTTCACTTTCTTTATTTGTTGTTTTCCCCTTATTATTAAGATCACAAATCTAAACAAACCTTTATTTAGAAAAGAAAAGGATGTGAAATATATTGAAAAAAGCAGAAAAGTAACTCTACGAAGGCATAGGAGTTTGAACCTCAGTCTCCTTTTTCAAAAAGATGCAAAAAAGATCTCAAATTTGGTCTTTTGGTAACCTAATTACAATATTATTTACTAGCTTACTCTTTTCTGAGTTTGATTTTGAATATATATATTTTTTGTAGTTAATACGTTTAACCGATTGCAAAAGATTTGATGACCTTCAACCTTGAACTTTTCATTTTGAACTGTGAAGGAAATGGATATGTATGTATTTATATCGTGGCTATGATTCATAGATTATAGAACATAATTTTGTTGAACATTAGCAAAAGACATGATTTTCTTTGTGACCATTTTAGATTACAATATCAGTTTCAGTATTAAGCATAATTAGTTGTGTAGTTTACTGCATTCCCTATTGAAAGCAAAAGTTGAAGGAACTATTACCTTTGTTTCCTTTACAAGATACTCTATTTCTAGACGTTGAATTCAAAAAATATTGTTATTAAATTTCCCTCCTCTGTGGCCACTAAATACTTTGTTAAGCTAAATGTTTTTAAATAGTTTTCTATTTACGTTGCATTGTATGTATAATTGATGTTATTTGACGTAAAATTAGGACTAGGCCATATTTCCTTTTTTTTGTTATCACACGTTCTAACCTATTATTACAACATTCCTTGTAGTCCCATTCATAGTCACAGATGAAATTATGACAACTGAAAAATGTAACAACCCGCATTCTACGCATCGGAGGATCGTAGAATATTTATTTCTTTCCCATATGAAGTCGTATGTTCATGTAACTTTGGGAAACATCTATTAGAGTCACTTCCCATGTTCATGGTTTTTGTCGATTTTTAAATGACCGTTTTGCCCCTAGTTGATCTTGTTTCGGCCATAACTTTTGATTGGAAAGGAATTTTGACCTGAAACCACTTCTATTAGTTTGTTTGATGGTTTACCTTTCCGTAGAGTGGTCATAATAGCCAAACGGACTTACCGTTTGGGAGATATGGCTGAAATAAGGTTTGGAAGGTGAAAAACTGCTTAACCGGGCCAAATAGGGTGATTAGTGAATGAGCCCATAACCCATTTCAGGATTAGGGTTATGGGAAGGCTGAAATGAGTTAGAGAATCATTCCATTTCAGTTTTCTAGCCTCCACGTATCACCAAGGAACCCTAAAAATGGCCTTCAACCTCTAAATCACCTCCAAATCATCTTTTGATCAAGGATTAAGCTTAGCAACATTAAATTAAGGAAGATCTACACCAAATCAACATTTAAGCTGCTGTTTAGCATTGGGATTTGCATCAAATCAGAGATTTATTTCAGATCTTAGTTTATTTGTGGCTAAGGTGAGTGATTTGCATAGGTTTGCACTAATTATGGCTAATTAAGGGTAATTAGTGTTAATTAGCGAATTAAAACTTGATAAAATTCTGGAAAAATGTTCATAAATTCTTAAATGATGTTTTGGACCTCTGAGATGAATTTGGGTTAATTTGGTTAAGTTTTGCTAATCCTATCATTAGTTTCACCTAAATATGCATAAGGGGAAATATGGGGTTTTGGGTATGTTTGATCCATTTTAACCTATCATATTGATGTTTTGATATTTGTGGTTGATTATGCATATGACTATATGATATGCTTTGTGATTGATTTCAATAGTTAGGATGGTCGAAAACGTCGTCGAATGGCGTAAACACTTGCTGGAAAAGTTTTAGGAAATAGTGCAGGTTTCGGATCGGATCAGATATGGTGGTTCGGATCGGATAAGTTGAACTGGGCAAGGGATTCGATCGGATCGGAACTTGACACTTGAGAAAACTGGCATAAAGGAAGGCCACACTAATTGAACTGGGATCGGATCGGATAAAGGAGGAGGGATCGGATCGGAGCATGTGAAGAACGAGGGAGCTGATCGGAGCGGGAGCACGGACTGGATGGGAGATGGCAACCCGACCCGACCCGAAGTGGGACATCTGACCCGAACCGATACAACACTGTGAACCCGAACCGAACCGCTACAGGGGAAGACAACACACCGAACCGACTCAACGTAGACACCCGACCCGAACTGATGGCTTGAAGGGGAAACCGACCGACCCAGTATTGACCAATAACCCGAGATGCAAAGGTAGTCCAATATGGGAAGTTAGAGCTCAGGATCCAATTGGGAACCGACGAGTTCACTTCATGGTTGGGCTT
The DNA here is from genome assembly GCA_030737875.1 of Allium sativum. Classification (NCBI taxonomy): domain Eukaryota; kingdom Viridiplantae; phylum Streptophyta; class Magnoliopsida; order Asparagales; family Amaryllidaceae; genus Allium; species Allium sativum. Next base: position 846,556,210 of record CM060926.1, read on the forward strand.
TGCTGTGGGACGTGTGCTAAGGAGTTGTCGATGTTCATAACTTCGATTCACCACTAAAAATGGATGATGGGCTACTTATCAGTGCAGTAGAGTCATTGCGACTCGAGGGGCAAGGTGATGGTAGCAAGACTACGTTATCAATGCAGTAGAGTCATTATGACTTGAGGGGCAAGGTGATGCGTAGTAAGACTATGAGCCAGCGCAGATGGGGTGAATAACTCCATGGGGCAAGTGGACATAGTAAAGGATTGGTAAGACTATGATCCAGCGCGGATGGGGTGAATATCTCCATGGGGCAAGTGAACGTAGTAAAGGATTGGTAAGGCTACGAGCCAGCGCAGATGGGGTGGATAACTCCATGGGGCAAGTGGACATAGCAAAGGACTAGTGGCTACGTTATCAGTGCAGTGAAGCCATTTATGACTTCATGGGGCAAAGTGATCGTAGCAAGGTATGTTGGGTGATCGAAGTGGTGAATATCGTATGCTTTACGCACTGAGTGAGAGATGTGAGGATGGATGCTATGTTTGATTGTTTGTCATCACTATGACATGTACACCCCCACCTCCGTATCTTCACACCGTTTGATATGGCACTTTAGAGTGTTGTGCAGTATGTAGTGCTAACTCTTTGGTTGCAGGTCCAGGTTCAGGTATGTTTTAGTCTACCTGTTATTGTTCTGTTTAGATGCTTATCGCTCATACCAGGCTTTATGTCTGACCCAGAGTTTTATGTCTCCTCTTAGTACTCTGGGTGCTCACATGAGCAGACTAGAGACAGGTTGGCTGGTGATGCGCGAGTGGCTGATTCGGAGGCGGGCAGGAGGCTTCCACGTATGATATATATATTCTCCCTGTGTCGTTGGTGGTCGCTACTTGGGCAATAGTAGTGTACCTACTTTATCTTGCCTTTGCTTTGAGACAGTTTGAAAAGTTGTAATAATGTTTAACTTTGGATCATAAGCTGTACTTACATTTTCCGCTGCTATGTTAGTTGTTTCAGCTTATGCACTGTCTCACCTGTTTTATGTCAAGTATGTTATTATTATATTTTATTCTATGCGCTGTGAGACATTCTACAGGTTCTTTGTTAGTTCATTTCCTTCTTCCTTTTTTCCTTCTGGCGACCCGTTCTGTGCTAACTGGACATGTGTACAGCGCACCTTTGGAGTAAATGTCGGTTGGTGCGGGGCGGGCCGTCACACTTGGTATCAGAGCTCTAGGTTGCGTAGTTAACCTAGGGGAAGACACTAGGGAGGGATAGTACGTATATGAGAGCGCGTATTTGTGATTACTTTGATTTTCAAAAGCTATATATATATATACTATTAGTAGTATAAGAATGAAGTCGTACTGCACTAGCACCACTATGGGGTCGTTAATCGTTTTCCTTTTTCAGATTGACGAAGAGCCGATATGCTAGAGGTGCTGATAGGGTAGCTAATAATGGGAATGCTGCTGACATAAGGGCGATGTTTACTGACCTCATGAGAGACATGCTTAGAGAAGTGCAAGGGACAGTTCCCAATCCCGGAGTTGGTGTTGGCCCAGTAGTGCAGGCGCCTAGGGTCGACTTCGCCAAGTTGTGCAAGGATTACACTAACCTTGGTGGGAAGCCGTTCCACGGGACGGAGTCGGCCACAGATGTTCAAGATTGGATGGATAGCTGGGACCGTATCTTCGATGACTTGGGTCTTGAGGATGCGATGAAGAGAAGGCTAGCGTCTCGTCAGCTGCAAGGGTGAGCGATGAATTGGTGGAATGCCATTAGATCAGCTACTCCAGAGGATCAGGTTACTTGGGTTCAGTTCAAGGCTCGCTTTAGCGAGAAGTTTATTCCAGCTGCCCAGAAGTCAGTGTTGTTCAAGAGGTTCTTGGAACTCAAGCAGAGTGGTAGGGCAGTTTCTGACTATATTGTTGAGTTCGACACCTTGTAAAAGTATGGGCTATCTCTTATTGATACTCCTGAGAAGAAGAATGAGAAGTTCATTACTGGTTTGGATGGATATTTGGGGGAAAGGCTTATCAACCACATCGATGAGATTTTTGAATCGATTGTGGGGAAACCTTTGAGATCAGAGAGTCTTTACCCTAAGTCAAAGACTGAGGCTGCATCTGCAGAAGGGCCAAAGCCGCAAGCAGGCGGTGGAGGCAAGAATAACTCTCAGAATAAGAGGAAGCAGGACCAATCTAAGGGTGGCCAGAAAAAGAACAAGAAGGATGTTGAGTGCTTCAGCTGTGGTAAGAAGGGCCATTATGCTAAAGATTGTCGGGCCAAGACGGCGGATAAGAAGTGCTTCAACTGTGGTCAAGTGGGACATTTCAAGGATAAGTGTCCACAACCTCTTAAGGAGAAGCAGATTGTGAAAGCATATGCTATTGATGTTGTTCCTTCTTCGTCGAATGCCCCAACTGCGGCGGAGAAAGGAAAGAATGTTGTTATTCAAGGTACGCTTTCTATTTATGATGTACCAGTTCGAGTTTTGTTTGATACTGGGGCTTCCCGTTCCTTCATATCTAGTGACCTGGTAGATAGGTTGGGACTGGAACCCGAGATAGTCGATAGACCATTGGTTATGACGAACCCGATTGGTGGTTCGACTAGCCTTAGTATGATTTGCCGAAATTTGGTCTTATCGAGTCATGGATGTATGTTTGTTTGTGATTGCTTTGTTTTTGGCTTTACTGGGTATGGCATTATATTGGGAGTCGATTGGCTCCAAAGATACAGGGTGGTGGTAGACTGTGAGGGCTTTTTGGTGACAGTTAGGGCGGATGATGGGCGGAGGGTAGTGTCTGGTAGTCTACCTAGTGATGGGGTTATGGCTAGTTTTGTAAATTCCCTTGACATCCCGCAGGATGAGCTGTCAGATGTGCCTGTGGTTGGCCAGTATCCGGACGTCTTCGAGGAGGTGACCGGGCTTCCACCACACCGAGAGATTGAGTTCCGTATTGATTTAGTGAAAGATGCCAGATCTATAGTGATGCCACTTCGTCGTATGGCACCAAGAGAGCAGCGAGAGCTCGGGGTGGAAGTCAACAATCTTTTGAAGAAGGGATTTATTAGAAGGAGTGTCTCCGAGTGGGGAGCACCAGTTGTGTTTGCCACTAAGGCAGATGGTTCCCTTCGTTTGTGTGTGGACTATCGCGAGTTGAATAAGGTAACGAGGAAGAATAAGTATCCTCTACCGCGGATAGATGATTTGTTTGATCAACTGGAAGGAGCAAGAGTGTTCTCCCAGTTGGACCTCGCGACAGGATTTCATCAGCTTCGAGTAGTAGATGAGAGTGTTCCGAAAACGGCATTTAGGACGCCGTCTGGATTTTATGAGTGGTTGGTCATGCCATTTGGGTTGACCAATGCACCAGCCTACTTTGTGGATCTTATGAATCGAGTATTCAGATATCAGTTGAATAAGTTTGTTCTTGTGTTCGTGGATGATATCCTTGTTTACTCAAGGACAGAGGAGGAACACAAGGGACACTTGAGGATAGTGATGGAGATGTTGAGGAAACACCAATTGAAAGCGAAATTCTCTAAGTGTCATTTTTGGAGAAGGGAAGTGAGATTCTTGGGTCATGTTGTTTCCGAGAATGGTATTGCCGTGGACCCTGCGAAGGTGGCTACGGTACAGGATTGGCCTACGCCCAAGAATGCAACAGATGTAAGAAGTTTCTTGGGATTAGCTGGATATTATCGTAAGTTTATCCAGGACTTCTCCAAGATAGCAGCACCGTTGACTCAGTTGACTAAGAAGAATCAGTCCTTCGTCTGGGACGGAGTGTGTGAGAATGCATTCAAGAGTCTAAAGGAAAGGTTGACGCGTGCGCCAGTGCTAGTCATTCCTAAAGGGAATGAAGAGATGACGGTATACACGGATGCTTGTGGTACCGGACTAGGTGCTGTATTGATGCAAGGAGGTAGGGTTGTAGCTTATGCTAGTCGGCAACTAAAGCCGCATGAGAAGAAGTATCCTACCCATGATTTGGAACTGGCAGCGATCGTGTTTGCGCTGAAGATGTGGAGACATTATCTCTTGGGAGAAAGATTTGAGTTGTTTATCGATCATAAATCGTTAAAGTATCTCTTCTCCCAGAGGGATCTGAATCTCCGTCAGCAGAGATGGTTAGACTTCTTGGCTTCGTATGACTTTGATATCGCATACACGCCTGGGAAAGGTAATGCGGTAGCCGATGCCTTGAGCAGGAGACATGCCAGTTTAGGGGCAATGTTTCTTGAATGGAAGCAACTGGAGTATATTGCGGGGTTTGATTTCAGACCAAAGTGCGAATTGGATCCAGTCATGCTAGCTAGTTTGGCGATCAGACCCACTTTGATAGAGCGGATTGGTTCCAGCCAGAGGGACGATCCTAATCTATTGGAAATCATCTCCAAGTTAGAGATGAACATCGATGGTGAGGAGATGAATGTGTATGGGCTTGATCGAGATGGATGGCTTCGAAAGAATGGAAGACTAGTCGTACCCAACGTAAATGGTTTGAGAGATGAAGTGCTTAGAGAATGTCATCACTCAAAACTAACTATACATCCCGGTGGTAATAAGATGTATCGAAACATGAAGCAGACTTACTACTGGGAAGGGATGAAAAGAGACATTGGGAAGTTTATATCCAAATGCATGAATTGCCAACTAGTTAAAGCCGAGCAAAAGAAGCCTAGTGGGTTGTTGCAACCATTAGAAATTCCCGAATGGAAATGGGAGCAAGTCTCGATGGATTTCATCGATGGTTTACCGAGGACTAGGTCGGGACATAATAGCATTTGGGTAATTGTGGATCGATTGACTAAAAGCGCAAGATTTATACCAGTCAAATCGACCAGAACGGCAGCCAAGTTGGCAGAATTGTATATGAAGTGGGTAGTGAGATTTCATGGAGTACCTAAAAGCATTATGAGTGACCGAGACCCGTTGTTCACTAGTGGGTTTTGGAAGAGCTTACAAGAGGCTCTAGGGTCAGGATTACATCTCAGTACCGCATATCATCCTCAGACCGACGGTCAGACGGAGAGGGTGAATCGTATATTGGAAGATCTCTTGAGAGCTTGTATATTGGATTTTGGTGGATCATGAGATGACCATTTGCATCTAGTAGAGTTTGCATATAATAATAGCTACCAATCCAATATCGGTATGGCTCCATATGAAGCTTTGTACGGAAGACCGTGCAACTCACCATCATGTTGGATAGAGACTGGCGAGAAGTTTATGCTTGGACCAGATGTGGTGAGGGAAACTTCGGATAAGATTAAGACCATTCAACAACGAATGAAGGCTGCCCAAGATAGGCAGAAGAGTTATGCTGATAAGAGGAGAAAAGACTTAAAATTCTCCGTTGGTGACTTGGTGTTTGTCAAAATTTCTCCATTGAAGAGCGTGATACGATTTGGCAGGAGAGGCAAGTTAGCACCAAGATTTGTTGGCCCATTCCCTGTTCTTGAACTAGTCGGGAATTTGGCATATAGAGTTGGCTTACCAGAGAAAATGGCGGGAGTTCACAATGTATTTCATGTTTCCCAACTAAGAAAGTTCGTTCACGACCCAGATATGACTATTTCACCTGATCAGTTAGAGGACTTCGAAGTAGAACCCGAGGCGGTTGGGAACCGCAAGCCGATTCGTATTGTGGGGCACGATACGAAGCAACTTCGAAGGAAGGCGGTGAAGCTAGTCAAGGTTCAGTGGGGCGAGAACGAGAATGATTGTACTTAGGAGACAGAGGAGAGCATTAGAAAGACGTATCCAGAACTCTTTGCCTGGTAAGATTTACTTCGTAATTTAATTTTTCTGCATGCTAGGGTAGACTTGTTTTGCTTGTTTTGCATGTTTGATTGTTGTTTTATGATTGATAGGCATGCGGGACCCTTTGTGTGTTTTGGTTAGAGAATTTCGGGGGCAAAATTTCTTAAGGGGGGAAGAATGTAACAACCCGCATTCTACGCATCGGAGGATCGTAGAATATTTATTTATTTCCCATATGAAGTCGTATGTTCATGTAACTTTGGGAAACATCTATTAGAGTCATTTCCCATGTTCATGGTTTTTGTCGATTTTTAAATGACTGTTTTGCCCCTAGTTGATCTTGTTTCGGCCATAACTTTTGATTGGAAAGGAATTTTGACCTGAAACCACTTCCATTAGATTTGTTTGATGGTTTACCTTTCCGTAGAGTGGTCATAATAGCCAAACGGACTTACCGTTTGGGAGATATGGCTGAAATAAGGTTCGTAAGGTGAAAAACTGCTTAACCGGGCCAAATAGGGTGATTAGTGAATGGACCCATAACCCATTTCGGAATTAGGGTTATGGGAAGGCTGAAATGAGTTAGAGAATCATTCCATTTCAGTTTTCTAGCCTCCACTTATCACCAATGAACCCTAAAAATGGCCTCCAACCTCTAAATCACCTCCAAATCATCTTTTGATCAAGGATTAAGCTTAGCAACATTAAATTAAGGAAGATCTACACCAAATCAACATTTGAGCTGCTGTTTAGCATTGGGATTTGCATCAAATCAGATATTTATTTCAGATCTTAGTTTATATGTGGCTAAGGTGAGTGATTTGCATAGGTTTGCACTAATTATGGCTAATTAAGGGTAATTAGTGTTAATTAGCGAATTTATACTTGATAAAATTCTGGAAAAATGTTCATAAATTCTTAAATGATGTTTTGGACCTCTGATGTGAATTTGGGTTAATTTGGTTAAGTTTTGCTAATCCTATCATTAGTTTCACCTAAATATGCTTAAGGGGAAATATGGGGTTTTGGGTATGTTTGATCCATTTTAACCTATCGTATTGATGTTTTGATGTTTGTGGTTGATTATGCATGTTGCTATGACTGTATGATATGCTTTGTGATTGATTTCAATAGTTAGGATGGTCGAAAACGTCGTCGAATGGCGTAAACACTTGCTGGAAAAGTTTCAGGAAACAGTGCAGGTTTAAGATCAGATCGGATATGGTGGCTCGGATCGGATAAGTTGAACTGGGCAAGGGATTCGATCGGATCGGAACTTGACACTTGAGAAAACTGGCATAAAGGAAGGCCACGCTAATTGAACTGGGATCGGATCGGATAAAGGAGGAGGGATCGGATCGGAGCATGCGAAGAACGAGGGAGCTGATCGGAGCAGGAGCACGGACTGGATGGGAGATGGCAACCCGACCCGACCCGAAGTGGGACATCCGACCCGAACCGATGCAACACCGTGAACCCGAACCGAACCGCTACAGGGGAAGACAACACACCGAACCGACTCAACGTAGACACCCGACCCGAACCGATGGCTTGAAGGGGAAACCGACCCGACCCAGTATTGACCAATAACCCGAGATGCAAAGGTAGTCCAATATGGGAAGTTAGAGCTCAGAATCCAATTAGGAACCGACGAGTTCACTTCATGGTTGGGCTTTGCTGCGGGACGTGTGCTAAGGAGTTGTCGATGTTCATAACTTCGATTCACCACTAAAAATGGATGATGGGCTACTTATCAGTGCAGTAGAGTCATTGCGACTCGAGGGGCAAGGTGATGGTAGCAAGACTACGTTATCAGTGCAGTAGAGTCATTATGACTTGAGGGGCAAGGTGATGCGTAGTAAGACTATGAGCCAGCGCAGATGGGGTGAATAACTCCATGGTGCAAGTGGACATAGTAAAGGATTGGTAAGACTATGAGCCAGCGCAGATGGGGTGAATAACTCCGTGGGGCAAGTGAACGTAGTAAAGGATTGGTAAGGCTACGAGCCAGCGCAGATGGGGTGGATAACTCCATGGGGCAAGTGGACATAGCAAAGGACTAGTGGCTACATTATCAGTGCAGTGAAGCCATTTATGACTTCATGGGGCAAAGTGATCGTAGTAAGGTATGTTGGGTGATCGAAGTGATGAATATCGTATGCTTTACGCACTGAGTGAGAGATGTGAGGATGGATGCTATGTTTGATTGTTTGTCATCACTATGACATGTACACCCCCACCTCCGTATCTTCACACCGTTTGATATGGCACTTTAGAGTGTTGTGCAGTATGTAGTGCTAACTCTTTGGTTGCAGGTCCAGGTTCAGGTATGTTTTAGTCTACCTGTTATTGTCCTGTTTAGATGCTTATCGCTCATACCAGGCTTTATGTCTGAGCCAGAGTTTTATGTCTCCTCTTATTACTCTGGGTGCTCACACGAGCAGACTAGAGACAGGTTGGCTGGTGATGCGCGAGTGGTTGATTCGGAGGCGGGCAGGAGGCTTCCACGTATGATATATATATATATATATATATATATATATATTCTCCCTGTGTCGTTGGTGGTCGCTACTTGGGCATTAGTAGTGTACTTCTTTTATCTTGCCTTTGCTTTGAGACAGTTTGAAAAGTTATAATAATGTTTAACTTTAGATCATAAGCTGTATACATTTTCTGCTGCTATGTTAGTTGTTTCAGCTTATGCACTGTCTCACCTGTTTTATGTCAAGTATGTTATTTTATATTTTATTCTATGCGCTGTGAGACATTCTACAGGTTCTTTGTTAGTTCATTTCCTTCTTCCCTTTTTCCTTCTGGCGACCCGTTCCGTGCTAACTGGACATGTGTACAGCGCACCTTTGGAGTAAATGTCGGTTGGTGCGGGGCGGGCCGTCACAAAAAACATCCTGATTAAAAAGGAAAAGTGGGAGCTCTAATTGCATGAATGTTTTCAAATTGCACAAAGGCAAGTAATTAATATTTAATTTTAAGATAATCTACAAAATTTCTAATCAAATTATTCTTCATGCTCTTGGTACTGTATACCATTTACTTTTTTGTTCGGTCTACCTATACAACATGTATATATTTTCCATGTCAAGTTCTTTTTCAGATTTCCTCCAAATTGGGAGGAGTCAACCAAAAGCCATATGAGCTGAAGGGAATATGATACGTGCTAAGAATGTATAGAAATACAAACAAATTTGTGTTAAACATGTCCAAATTTGCCTTTTCATTTTTATAGCCTTGAAGTCATGGTCAATATTTCATACTTTAGGGTGTCCTAAAAGAAGCACAACATTTATTTTTGTTCTTTAAAAGTATATGGTCCATTGTTCCGAAATGGTCAAAATTGGACTGGACGGTGGGGTAGTATTTGTGGAATGTGAATGCGTGTTAGCGGAACGTGAACGCGTGTTCAAATACCGAATCGGAAGATTATTTTATGAATGTGAACGTCCACCGGACGTGCCTTATTTCTTGGGTGTATGCCTTATTACTCAGGTGTGTAGCTTTGCTTTCCTTAACCACTTTCTACAAATTTGAGGCTTGTTGGTGTGACATGGAGATGCAATTCTTTATGTTTTACAGATTGACACTCTTGCCATATTTAATGCAACTTAATTTTTATGGTGTATGCTCCATATGTTCCATTAGTTTGCGTATGTGGCTTTGGCGTCATCAATAAGATATTAAATATTTCTCTTATGTATGTTTTATTACATAAATGTCCAGTAAAATGAGTCAACGTTTTGTTAACATTCTCTGTTTTTGCTTGGTTGTCGAGCCACTTTGTTGTTTACGTTGTTTACCTTGTGAATTGCAATATTATCCAGATTGTGATTATGTTGTGTATTGCAGAATGGAGTCAAAAGCTTTTAAATATGGATGGACCCTTATACAATAACAATTTTTCATTTTTTTTCCTCTGTCATCTTGCCTTATCTCATTTTGTTCTAACCTATGAGCCAGCTGTAGCATTTAGCTTGGCTAAGTACGGGGAAACACGCTTTACAGCACATTGCATTAGTTTATAGTTCTAAATAGTAGAAATAATATCATTTCATGTATAATATCATTTTATGAATAATATCATTGAAACAATGAAAACGCCAATGTCTTTAATTTTGAAATTACACAAACAAACAATCCATTTTTCTGTCGTTGTGCGATTATACTAGAAATTATACAGTATCCACCGCTAAAGATGTCTGCTTACTGTCAATGTCCAAAATCAATTTATCTGAAGTTCGAATAATGCTTCAATTTTTTTGAATTGTTTTTTTCAATGTTTTCAACTGCTTAAATTTTAATGTTTAAATTTCCTTGAAAATAATTCATTTCATTTTAAATCTATTATTGCTCTACGGGTGACACTATATTTATTGCAATATCGTTTGGTGAATTTAAAAAATTAATTATAAAATGCAATAAATTTTTAAATTGATAATTTTTTTGTTGACTAATTTAAAAATATAACTACTTTTTTAAAATTATATAATCAAATGGTAACCATTAAAGAGGAAAGTGAAACTTATTCTCTCAAATTATGAATAAATCGATGGAAAAACTAAAATAATGTGTTAGAATAATTAAGGAGAGCCCAACACTTAAGTTAGGAATTAACAAGAGAAGAGGAAATGAAAAAGTAAATATTGAACTCTATATACAATAGAATAGATTTGGTAAACCGAAAAAATAATAATTGTATTCCTCATATTTAATTGACATGGAGATCATGTCCTATTATTCTCACGTTATTTCGGGTGATGTATAATGAGATCAAAAAGAAAGAAAAACATGGCATGAAACCACACAAGAGTTAATTGAACAGTGGGTTATATTGTGTTAAAAGTTTGGTTTCTGGGATGGTTCGGTGTATTCGTATTGGGCTGAGTAGCATTTCCCAGACTAGAATTAGTGAAAAAGAAACAAAGATAGAATTCGCGGTTCATCTTTCAATCCCATCCGTTAAAATCTCCACTCTCCATATCCCGACCCTCCACGATTCTCTAGTCCTTCCGTTTTCTGCCTTATAAATCATGCAAACCCTAAGTACGCAGTCAGCATCGCGAATCCTAAAAGCATCCTAAAAGCGAACAATGGCGGCAAACCTGAATTTTCTTCAACATGAAATCCAGCTTCAAGATGTTCCAAGATGTTCGCCCACATGCTGCTAATTATTTCTCTGGGCTTCGCAGAGGAGGGAATGCCATGGAGGTTACTCTTCGGCCAGAAACGGTACCGGAAGTAAGTCGATCATCGATGGTACTAAGTTCAAGGACGAGATCTTTATTAAAAAGAATACCGGACCTGCTATCTTGTCCATGGCCAGCGCTGGATCTGGAACCAAAGATTATCTATTTTTTTTCTGTACCAAGAAGTCTGCTTGGCTGATGGCAAGCAAGCATGCCATTTTGAGATAGGTACTTTTATTATCTTTTATCCCTTTTTTTAAAATTATATTTCTTAAATTAATTGTGCTGGTTGTTGGATGTTCTGAGCTAGTGACATTGGGAAGGTTGGATTTCATAGTGGGCAGGACAAGAAACCAAAGATAATCTATTGTTGCTTGAATCTAAACAAAACTGGGATCATACGTTATGAGTTGTGTTACTTTGTTTACATGTTTTATAATATGACCCCGAGTTAAACTTATGAGGCTAGTTAATTCTAATGAAAATTGATGGTGGAACGTTAGATGGTTTTATTTATTTTGCTGTTTGCTTTACAATCTTCATAATATGCTTTTGAATATTTTGGTCGTAACACCTTGAAACTTCATGCATAAAACGTTTTCGCATTCCTTACGTGAAGGAAGCTTTAGCTTGAATTTTAGTTAGGATTTGTAAATCTTATTCAGGTACCTAAAACTGAACTAGACTTGACTGTTCCTTTACCAAGTAGAATTCCAGTACAAGATGGCTTGTTCGTTAAGTTCCTATCTTTGTCAGCAAGCTAAACTAGTCGGACCTTTCTAATTTGTAACTAGTTGATTTTTCTTTATTTTTTTTGGTTTAATCTAGATAAGTGGGTTTAAAAGCACAGAAGTATATAGCGGGTTTGTATTTTTCAATTCTGTTTTGTTACACAAAAGGCATAGTGGGTTTAGTATTTTTAATTCTGATAACATGTTTAGGACTTACTCTTTATTTATTTCTAGCCAGTTCTGTTTCTTAGGGTAATTTTTTGACAACTTAGAAGAACATCTTTGGCAACAAAAACCACTCACAATATCTATTCTAATATTTTCAAAAAGTACATGTGCGTAGTATCAGTTTATGATATAGTGTGTTTTTATTTTGGTATTTCCAAAATTATTTGCAAAATAGTAGTCTGAAAATATAAATAATTGTGTATGGTATTGAAGTAGTTTTTTAGGGCTAAGTGTGTGTGTGTAATATGATTTGTTTTTTGTTTTGTAAGATAATGTGTTTAATTTTGAGGACTTTTCCATATTTTGCCCTTCAAATTGGACAAGCCTTTTGGTCTTTGTTGTTATAAACAATTTGAAAAAATTGATGGCGGATTCATGATTATTAGATTACTTAGGGCATGGCTAGTTTTATTAGGGGTGAAATCAATTCGGTACCGGGGTTTTGCATTCAAAACCATTACCGTACCGGCTTATATGGCAATAGAAAAATTATATCATTACCAACAAAAGAAATTGGTTACCAACAATTCAGTTTATGGTTTGTAGATGTCGGTAATAAGTTTTTGTCGTTTACTAGTATAAGATATTTTTGTTTACAACATTTCACGTTAAAATATTAAATATTAAAATTGATTTTTTTGTTATTAAATTATTATTTACCCATCTTATTTTACGCAGTTAAACATGCAAGAAAACATCATGGATAAACTAAAATATCATATAAATTATATTTTTTTAAAGATATTTGATAAAAATTGCGTTCAATCTTGTATTATAATAGTATTTTCCTAGTTATTTTATTAAATCATTACATATTAGAAGTTCAATGCTATGTAATAAGCATATACGATGAAATATTAATATATGCATATGTATTGTCTAATATATGTGGTAGGCATGGTAATTATCATTATTAATGCTCAATTACCATTACCGTACCGCATATCTTTATGTGGTTTGACATACCGTACCAATCAAATTGGTTGCCAAATGTTCGGTACCACTTCTGTCGGTAATGGTTGGTAATTTTTGGTAAGTGGTAATATGATAAAAATGTCCAGCCCTAGGTTTCATATTGACCCTTTGGAATGCACTTGGGTTGGGTGGGCCAGACTAGAAAATGATAAGTTTAGATGAAAACTTGTATGTTTCATTGTGCCAGTGTATGCGAAATCCTAGAGAGAATTTGAAGATAACAACTGATATAGGCTTCATGTATGATAACAATATGTGTATGTGTAATAACCCGAATTCCGGCAGAAAGAATTTTTTAAAATATATGTTTCATTCTGTCTGTTGGTTCGGGTTGTTACATCTGGTATCAGAGCCTAGGTTTAGGATTCCTGTATAGATAGTGAGTGAACGAATTTGTATCTTTTAAAATGTAAATATATTATATATATACCTAGATCCATAGAGGAACCTGCTATATAGAGAAAGCATAGTATGGTAAAAGTTGGGATATCTGTTTTGTACACAAAAAGAACGAATATGGAAATCTGAGACCTTTAGGTAATTTGGGTGGGAAGTGTACAATATACTTTGTATGGAATAAAGGTGAATCTCATGTGTTAGTATTTCAGGTTAGTAGTTTTAATAGTGAAACCTTATAAATTGGAAATGGTTAAAAAGAGAAGAATGGATTAGTTAATATATATAGGTGAGAGAATTGACTTTGTGAGAGTGACTAGGAAAGCCTAGTTTAGATTGGAAACCAACTTTGAGTCTAACCCCATTGTTAATTTTTAAAAACTTGAAATTATAAAAGCTTTTGGAAGATGGTTTATGGTATTTTCAAGTTATAATCTTAAAAGTTATAGTTTTAAATTATGAAAAGAACATATTAGAATAGTACATATTGAATTTTGATATAAAATGGGATATATTTTGGAAACATTGATTTCTTATGAAAATTTTGCCTAAAATTAAATTCTCTTAGTAAAAGGTGCACATTATAGAGCATGTATAGCTCGCTAGTTTTCTTGTTATATTGCATGAAAGGATTAAAAAGCAAAACTTAAAAAATATTATATTTTGTTGAAAGCTAGAATTTTTAGTAAAGAAAGTTTGAAATCTCTATTCTTTTGACAATCATTTTTGTTAATTGTTTTAAAAAAGAAATTTTTGTTGGATGGACAAAATAAGTTGTAGAATTTGAGAATGAAGTAGATGTTTGCACCTTGTAGTAAGAAACTGAACCTAGCAAGAACAAGTCGTAAACCTGATTGAGAAATAGTTGTCCTTATCTACTCCAGTATTTGTGATTTGAAAAAAAAATTGATTTACATTTTTTTAAGATGGTATGTTTTTATGGTTTGGCAAAAGCAAGTTTTGATGAAGAAGATAAAGTTTTGATACTTTTAGCTTTTTGAAGAAAAATGAAATAAAATGGCCAAACCGTGTTTTGAAAAGTATGGAGTAGGTATGGATTAGTGCCTAGGGAAGACGGGAAAAGTTTTGAGGTTATGAAGTAGATAGCAAAAATTATCTTGGAATAATGACAAGTTCCCATAGAATGCGTAAGCATTTAGGAGCGTAGGGTGTTACTTAAAAATTTCTGTTAGTACACATCAAAGACTAGTGACGACTACTAGATAGTGAAGGGCAAGTAAGTGTTTAGATCCTATTGGGGTAAAACCCGTTATTACATTTTTGCTGGGATCGTTTTGTTATTTTGTTCCTGTTGGGTAGCTAGGGTAACACCTAAACTTGTCATTGATCCCGTGGTTTGAACTTTTCTTAAGGGGACATAGTCCTGAGATTCTTGGCTCTTAGTAGTAGGTGTGTAGAGTGTCTGTTTTCTCGTTTTAGTTAAAGGACTAAAGACTTATTTGAATCTAAACTAAGATCCGAGAATTAAGTTAAATAAGGTAGGAAAAGAGTAATGGCATAACTAAAAAGGAAACAACAAATTATGTAAAGTAACAAACATGACAGTTAAAGAAAAATGGAAAATTATGAGAAAAGATGTATAAGAATAAATTTTTCCAAGATAAGTTGAAAAAGAAAATCTCAATAAACAAAGTTTTCTTATGTAGGCTATGCTTGGATAAGAAACGAGGGAATATTTATAAAATAGTTAAATAAAATCCAAGTATGGACAGTTGTAACATAAGAAATTGAATTTAGAAATTAGGTTTCCTGAAATTCGAAAAATAAAGTTCGTTGGTAGGATTTTGGATGCAACAATTGGATGAACTGCTATCTTGCTATGCAAGAGTGTGGGAAAATTTGGATGAAAATGTATTTTGATTATCAAAATATTGAATTCATGTAGAATTGCCAGTATAATTAGGATGCACGGATCATGTTTTTAAAGGATTTTTGAAAATTTTGCATACATATAGGAGGTACCGCTTACGCATACATGTATTATTATGTTGTATTACACTTTGCACAAGTGCACAATTGCACATTGTTTGCAAAAATTGGATGCACACATGATGGATGAATATTATGCGAGGGGTTATTTGAATTTTACCCTTATCAAATTTTGGGGACGAAATTTCCTAAGGGTGGGAGTAACACCCTCATTTTATAACAATTAAATATTTAATAGTGCATATGTATATATGCATAGCATAAATATATGAAAAAGAATAAAATAATGATAATATATGATTGCATGTAATAAATACATGCATTGAAAAAAAAAGAAATTGATTGTAGGCAGTGTAATTATGTTGCATGCAATGACTTACAAATATTATGCAAAGAGAAATGAAAGAAAATGATGCATGCAAATTGATAACGTTACATTCAATGGTTTAAATAAAATATTACAACAAATATGAAAAGGAGGAATAAGAAAAGAACAATGACCACCAGTGTTCTAAGCCTTGTTAACAAAAGCCTAAGTAGTCCAGTTGATTAGAGCATATGGTTTTCGTGCGAGAGGTAGAGGGTTCGAATCCCACAGTTGCCGTATTTTTAGTCCAAAAGGAACGACTAAAATAACACATGTTTAAAAGAGAAAATATGTATAAACGCATATATAAGGAAAAATATACATATAAGGAAGTATAGAAAAATATATGTATATGTATATGAAAATGTATGCGTATATATGTGCAAATATATATGTATATATATATATACACACACACACAAAGGAGAAATTCAAAATAAGGCTGAAATCAAAGAAATATGGTAAGAATTAAATAACGACATAAGACCGTTTGAATTTTGAAAATGAAATAAAAGTTATGCGTATATATATACGTGTAAAATGAGCATTTGAAGTTTTGTATACATATAAGAAGATTATATGTAAATATAATATTTAAAATAAATCAAAGAAATTATAACGGGATACTAATCAAACGTTTAAAATCAAAAGGTAAAAACGGTAAACATCTATCCAAAAACCCTCGCGGGACCCAAGGGGTCGACTCTGGGGTCGACACACACAGGGGGGTTGACCTACCCCAGATCTGGCTAGATTCATCAATGAATCTGGGCTGTTTTCTTAACCATGTTCGTTGCTGACTCATTGATGAACATGGTTAAAAAACAATACATATTCATTGATAAATCTAGCCAGATCTGGGGTGGGTCGACTTCAGGGTCGACCTCCTATGTGCATGTCGACTCTAGGGTCGACCACCCTATGTGTGTGTCGACTCCAAGGTCGAACCCTTGGGTCCTGCGAGTGTTTTTGGGCGGATGTTAACCGTTTTGACATTTTTGATTTTAAACGTTTGATTAGTATCCCGTTATACTTTCTTTGATTTATTTTAAATGTTATATTTATATATAATCTTCTTATATGTATACAAAACTTTAAATACCCATTTTATACGTATATATACGCCCAACTTTTATTTCATTTTCAAAATTCAGACGGTGTTATACTGTTATTTAATTCTTACCATATTTCTTTGATTGCAGCCTTATTTTGAATTTCTCTTTTGTATATATATTTTTGCACATATATACGTATATATTTTCATATACATATATTTTTCTATACTTTCTTATATGCATGTTTTTTTATATATGCGTTTATACATATTTTCTCTTTAGAACATATGTTATTTTAGCCATTCCTTTTAAAATAAAAATATGGCGCTGGTGGAGATCGAACCCTGTACCTCTCGCATGAAAGCCACGTGCTCTAACCAACTGGACCTCTTAGTCTTTTGCTAACAAGACTTAGAACAATGGTGGTCATTGTTCTTTTCTTTTCCCATTTTCATATTTTTGTAATCTTTTATTTAAACCATTGCATGTAACCTTATTAATTTGCACGCATATTTTTCTTTCATTTTTCTTTGTATGATATTTGTAAGTCATTATATGCAACATAATTACACTGCATTCAACCAATTTTTCTTTTTTTTTCAATGCATGTATTTATTACATGCAATCGTATGTTATCATTATTTTATTTTGCTTTTATAAATTTAGGTCTATGCATATATATATATATATACATATGCACTATTAAATATTTAATTATCATAAAATGCATGGTATACAGTATGCCTCTGTCTATATTTAAGTAATAATTTGTGGTTCGAACATTTAATAATTTGAACATTCTTGTTTAATGTAGTATTAATTTATTGCATGGTACAAAAAGGGAAGAACACAACTTTTTTGACCATGCAATGTAAATACTACATCAAATGTGGATACTTAAATTATTAAATATTTGAAGCTCAATTTATTAGTGTGTTGATTTTGCCATAATTTATTAAAGAAGCATATTTAGTTTATGGTATGAGCTAGCTAATACTCAAATACACTAGAGATCGTTATTTAGAGCATTTAAATGTGCTTTGTGTTTTTTTAACTATTCAAATGATGCATGTTTATATGTCTATGTGCGGAGTACTATTTTCCATTGGACACAGTTGTAAACAGTTAGTATATATTTATGACTAAAGCATTCTAGAATGTATATTGGTTCCATTTAAAGGGTTTCAATTATTGTACATCTGTAACATTATATACATATGGGAAGAACACAACTTTTTTGACCATGCAATGTAAATACTACATCAAATGTGGATACTTAAATTATTAAATATTTGAAGCTCAATTTATTAGTGTGTTGATTTTGCCATAATTTATTAAAGAAGCATATTTAGTTTATGGTATGAGCTAGCTAATACTCAAATACACTAGAGATCGTTATTTAGAGCATTTAAATGTGCTTTGTGTTTTTTTAACTATTCAAATGATGCATGTTTATATGTCTATGTGCGGAGTACTATTTTCCATTGGACACAGTTGTAAACAGTTAGTATATATTTATGACTAAAGCATTCTAGAATGTATATTGGTTCCATTTAAAGGGTTTCAATTATTGTACATCTGTAACATTATATACATATGGGAAGAAATTAATTGATGTAGGCATGAAAAAAAAACTGGAATATAAATTATTTGTTAGTAATCAATGCTCATCTAGTGTACAATCTAATACATTCTAGGGAATTATGATCAGACAGTTAACCGAACTGGTTTAATCTTTCTATTTCATCGATGGAGGAGTATATTCTTGTTTTACAAAGATAAGAGAGAATAAGCCTTAGTTGTGTGATCAGGTGAATAAGTCAGATGGAAAATTACAAATGAATGCACGGTTGGATTTATTTTTACAATAGTTAAGAGGGTTTATAGAAACTCTTTAGAATTCAGTATAAATTCAAGTGCTTTATTGTTTTTTTCTAATTGAACAAAGTTTTATTGACTTTTGACTAGGGCGACTTTGGTAACTAAAACTATCTGTAGATATCTTATTTATAGCTTAGCATTTGACCAATATTTATGGCGATGGTAGGTTCGATTCCATTTGTCGTTTGTCGCCTGTAATACTACCTCGAACAGTGGATGATTGAGGGGTAGTATAACGGGAGCATATTTATTCACTTTAAAAATGAAGGATTCAAACGTGATCGGAAGGATGATGCTGGATTATCAATTCGGTATTTTGAACCATGCACGTGTACTTAATGGGCAATCAAGGATGATATTATTAAATAAGCGTCTAGCACCTAGCTAAATGGTTTTAGGTTTTAAACGTTTGTTAATAGATGTTCAACTGGACGTTTGTTAAATATATAAGCTCTTAGAGTACACTCGGTTAATAGATGTTTTAGCATTCTACGTCTGTTAAATAGGCATCGTTTATTAGGAGATTCCTTGGATCTGAATGGATGAATATTCTGAGCTTGAATATCTAGTTGTTGTAGGAGATGTTAGTGACCAGGGAGCCAATGAAGCACAATATAATATTTAAGATTTTGATTGTTTTGACTTTTTAGTTTTATTTTTCATGTATACACAAATGTTCATGACATAATGTTGAGATGCTCACGGTTGAAAAAGATAGTGGATTGGTTTGGTTAGAAAGAGTTAAATAAAACAAACCTCGATCAATTTATAACGACACATCGATCATCTATTTGTTTTTGTATCTCACTTTTTTAATTTAATCTATTAATTTATTAATTTTGTAGATTTAAACGTATAGAATTAATTTGCTAATTTTGTTCATAGAAGTACAAATATCTTTAATCCGAGAACTGGTATCGTCTATTGTGGAGTGTTTTTGTGGATGTATATAATGGCATTAGCGTGTATTGGAGCATAATGATATAGGTTCAGTGTGTGAAATCTGTAACTCCCTGAATTTTTAATAATCAATAATTAATAGAAAAGAAAAAATATTAATTAAAATTATTTAGAATTGTTCCAAAAGGATTTCACCATTGCGTCCGCTACGAAATTCTGTTTCAGATAAACTTTTAGTTTACATTAAACGAACAAAAAATGAATAAGTTATGATCAGTTAAAGTTTGAAATTTAAAACGGAAATTTAATTAATAGAACTTAAACAACGGTGAAATGGGCGACCCAGCCCTTATCTTGGTCGATCCTTATGTCGAGCCACATAAGAGGTGGGTCGACCCAACGGTCGACACGTGTCAACCCACATAAGAGGTGGGTCGACCTATATACGTGCCAAGCGCGATTTTTGCCTGGCACGATGCCGAGCCTGGTGCTGAACGCTTCTGGAGTCTTCTTTACTGATGTTTTGCCGATGTGTCTTCAAAAGCTAATATTTAAAAACTAAAATTCAATGAACTTTGGCGCTTTAACTCTATTATAAATAGCCTCTAAAACCTAACATAATCCTCACTACTCCATTTCTCTACCTTTCTCAAATAACACTATTCTCAAATATCACGCCTGACACATATATGGTCGACCCATCTATTATGTAGGTCGACACAGGGATCGACCCAGATATAGGTTGGGTCATCCATTTCACCATTGATTAAGTTCTGATTATTTATTAAATTTCTATTTTAAATTTCAAACTTTAACAGATCATAACTTATTTATTTTTTGTTTTTTTAATGCGAACTAAAAGTTTATCTAAATCAGAATTTCGTAACGGACGCAACTGTGAAATACTTTTTGCTTAATTTTGACTAATTTTAATATTATTTGTTTTATTACTCTTTTCTATTTAATTATTGTTTATTAAAAACTCGGGGAGTTACATTCTCCTGTCCTTAAAAAATTTCATTCTCGGAATCTCCAAGGCTAGAAGAATGTTATGAATATTATCAACAATTATCTACACCATCTACTCAACCATCAACCACCGGTATACATTGTCCTTAGAATTTCTAATGCTTGGTATGAAGATACGCAAAGGTGTTGTGTATATGTTCCTATGCTAATGCGAAAATCAGGCGGTTTACAGATTCAATTGACCTCCTTAATACAATTCATGTCCGTGTCAGGCAACCAATATGTATGCAATAGTATCTTGGTGATACATATAAAATCCTATGTGTACACAACCATTTACCAAAATGCAACATCCAAGTGATGATTCAATCATTTTTCATCCGTATTTATAACAAATTAAGATGTACACACATCCATATACAATATGAAAGTGTTATAGTTTAGCTGATCCCTAATCCAGTGTCTAGTGTGTGTATATGCATCCACTCACAAACACTTGCATCCACTTGAATCCATTCAATCGTAGCATGTTTCAAACACATGTTTTAACATCTCATATCATTTGTAAGCTCAAATCCTAAGATCTACCCTTCTCAAGATATCTTAGAAGGAAGTAACTAACTAAAGGAAGAAGCCACTGATAGCATATAAAAGAGGAAATACCACCCAAAAGAACACGGTTAAGAAACTTGGATTCTTCCTATGAGATAAAGGATTTTATAGCCGAGTCTGATAGCATCACCCCGCGTTATGTCTTAAATCGTACTCGTTCCAAGTGTTTTAGTTCCTTTTAAAAGCACTGAGTCCTTTTTTACCAATCCCTCGGTATAGTTCTTCCATCTCATTCTTCTAGTTACTTTAGGAAGAAATATCTCAGGTGAACTAATCCAAAGGCCTACCTTAAACTTACAAGTGAAGTCACACTTCTTTTTTCGACCTTCCAATTTCTTGTCTTTACCTTGCTCATCTTGTGTCCTTTAGTTTGTTCCACTTATATTGTCCAACCCCATAAGGGCTTATCTAACGCCTCAATTTCTATATAATTTTCCAAAACCTTATTTGAAAAACCTTAGTGAGGTAAAATTTTCAGCTACCTACTATATGTCGGAACGAGCTCAAATTTTGGATAGGTTCTTAAATATATGTGGATTGAATATTTACAAATTCTCGTTCTATTTGGATCGCCGTAGCTCACGGACCGGCAGCGGTGCTAAAGGGGTGCTTAAAAACAGGGGTGCCCCCGATCGCTCCTATATATATATATGTATATATATATAGTCGCTTTTATGAAATTCCCAAAATAAAATTTTCATATCAAAATATTATAGTCTTTCGAAATTCCCATTTCTAAAATTTTATACATATCGGGTTTCGACTCAAAGTGGTTCTATAAGTTTTCTTAAAACATCTCTTTGTTACACTTGTGTCTTGGAACACAATTATCCGTTTGAAATCTCTATATTCGCTCATCCATTCACCCTACTTGTTAATTGCCTCAATTCTATATAATGATTTAGTTGGAACTCCTAAGATCCACCTCTTTTGTCCAAATGACAAAATCCTGATAAGCATCAAATCTCAATAATATATTTTAACGAATGGCGGACTCCTATCCAATCATAGGACACAATCTCGGGTTAAATCTCTTGGGCCTATAAAATATTCCCATTGATATTACATGAACTCTTAAATTTCTAAAAAGCCAAAAATTGTTAACTACATGTTCGCTATATTTTTTTCTTGTCTTAAAGCCTCAATTCCTAGTAAGGTAACAAGTAACCAACAACCTATGTTTACTGAAAATTCAGGCTTCTCTCATAGTAGGTAGCGGTCTCTTTCTCACAACAAACTAATGGTAGTTAACCCGAGATAACTACCCTTCTTGGATTTCTTACCAATGTTGCTTTAATAGAATTGGTACTAAAGCATTAATTCGAATAAGGCTTTCCCATTCGTCTTAGACCAACACGTCATCGACACAGACTTTACCAATCGCCCTACTGCACAAGTCAATAACTAGGCTTAGTTACAAGCAAGTTGAAAAGGTACGATAATTAGTTCAAAAATCCATTGGACGTTCTGCAAACACCCTTAGTTCCTATGATTCTTTTACCACTATTCAGAACTTTGTTGAAAAACCCATGCAAAGAAATCTTACCATAGGGAAAATCTGGCTCTCCACCGTTCCAAAAAGGCCTTCCACGTAAGTTAATAGAAATGTTCCTTTCAACACAATTCACTTTTGATTGTTGCTAAACCAAGTGAACTATCCGTCTTTGAAATAAAGACGAATGAAACTTCTAATCCAAAAATAATTACACTCAATTTCAAAAAGTTTCCTATTTTGTTTTTTCCCAATACAACTGAGGTCTAACTACTTTCTTTCCAATATCAGAGATGGCTCATTATACACATAGCTTGTCTAAACATCAAACCAATCCATCAGCAACATGATTCCCTATCTAGAACAAAATTCTAGTCATAACCATGAAACTCAATTCTCACTTACACCCGCTAAAGCCATGTGCTTTATCCAAAACACTACAAGTTTAGCGTTGTCTCAAATATAGATTCGAAAATCAATCTCACTCCTAGAGGTACTCTTACAACTACTTATCATATTCGGAATATGTAGCACAAAGAGGATTGAATCAATACTGCCTAGAGATGCACTAAGGAAAAACCGTAATATAAACATGACTGACCCTTCAGGTCGCAAGAAGTCTCAGAAATTAGTCTATCGTACAATCTAGCCTAACCATTTTCTTCTTGTAGTCAAAATAGCCTCTAATTGGCTAACTAATCCATCCTCCAAATTGTTCCTACTTCAAAACCTTAGAATATAAGCACCTCAGTCGAACTCTACTACTAGTGCAAAAATCTAGGATAACCAATTTATGGTTCATCTATCTAGGCTCCAAACTAAGCCATGCCCGGAAATGCCCCAAACATATCCTAAATCAATATTTCTAGCTACAACCCAGACTCACCATAGATAATCAAGCCGATTTCTCTACTGGATTCAGGAACTACTACTTGGCCTAAGTGCAAATAGTCAACTGGTGTTATCATCACACCCATAGGGATTTACTATATCTGCAAAGGATAGTTTCGGTAGGTGTACAATATAGATGCTTCACATGACTCAAATCATCGAGGCTATGGGCCCATGCCACCCAAATCAATATACATCAAAGAAAAAGGGATAAAATATTCTTAAATCGAGTAAGAAAACTAGAAAGAACTAAAGACGGATAACATTCTATCTTTCACCAACCCTTGCCTTCTACCCTTCCTTGATCACTAAACTAATAAGGTTGTTCCATCCATGATTAACCCTTTTTAATATTTGTTATGCAGCTAAACGGGTTTGTCCACTAATCGAATTTCAACCTATAAAGAAAAACATTGATAGGTCGCCTTATAACTCAATTAAAAAGATAAAGATTTAGAATTCGAGAGAGTCAAACTAAATTGTAACTAACTTGAGGGGATATTACTATTTTCAAAAGTAACTTTTGGTTTCTGAAAAGTGTGTTTTCTTTTGAAAATACTTTCTTCTAAAACAAAACTTTAGCGATCTCAGTGTAGTCAATAGGGAATAGCGCAAAATAGCGGAAGGCTTGTGCTATGCGCGTGCTATTTGGTCCACTTTTTTTTTTTTTTTTTTTTTTTTTTTTTTGCATTTTTCAATAACTAATCAAGTATATTATATCTACTTGAAATTTAATTCTATATTTTTGCATATTTCATGCCATATCCAAACCCTTCAACACTCCAAGCACAAAAACTATCATACTTTATGCATGTACTAAATATTTGTTGATGTAAAATGCAATTATATTAAATAAAATTTAATAATTTTATATTATACATTAAAAATAATTGATGGCACATAATATATTTGTCTTATAGAATTTATATGTCTGAATTATGATAAAATTTATTCTTGTTTTGTGACTAATGATGATAAAATTATACAAACAAAATGCATAAAAAATACAATTTTGCATAAACTGTAAAATATTTTCTAATGACAAGAATTAAGTAAGAATATAAACAACAAAAAGCAACGAAGTAAATAAAAAAGTCAAAAACTATAATTATAAGTAAGTTATTTGTGTTTAGAGATCTCACTTAGAAGAGAAGGAAATATTTTTATACTTTAAGGGTAGAAAAAAATTGTTGTCCAACATACTAGACATACTGGAATTGCTTTTAGATATTACGTGCATCTTTTTTCTGATGATGCTCAAACAAACAGAGGAGTTTCTATTGTTTCTAGATATTGGATTTAATAGCCTAAACCAAAGTATATAGATATAGAATGATGTATCTAGACAACGGTCCAAAAAGTCAAGTTTTCAGTAAAAAAAAAGTGAAATGTGTTGATAAAACTTAATTGAACACTAGCTAAAGAAATAACCATAGAAGAAAAATGCATGCTTGTAGAATCAGAAAACATTGTATATATAGTTGTATCTCAATGGGTCTGAGATTTAATTACTATACAAAATTAAAAAATCAAATAGCGCACTATTATGCGCTACGCGCTATTTTGCGCTTCGATAAAATAGCGCGCTATAGGGAACCCTTGCGCTATTTTAGGTTGCATAGCGCAGAGCTTGCGCTATGCGCTATTTGGCGCTATGGCGCACGCTTTGATAACACAGAGTGATCTTGGTAACCTGATGCTCTGATATCAAATGTAACACCTCATATTTCTTAAATCACTCATATGAGGATTTCATTATGAAAATGTGGAGCATTATAGGTATAAAGACAAAAAATCATAGACTAAGATTTCAAAAGACATAAAATAATAAAATTACAACAAAAGAAGACAATTTCTTTTTAAATACAAAACCATATTTACTTCAATTAACCAAATAGTTGTCTTAAAATCTCTGCCAAAACAACATCAGAGTACAAAATAATAACATCCCCCAAATAGTCAAAAAGATACAATGTAACACCCCACGTCCATTAATGTAACTCACAAAGGGAATGCATTAACTTTCATGGAGCATTATAAGTGTATAGAACAGAATATTACAAGATAGATATATAAAATGGTACTTCAAATTTCAAAATAACTTCATTGCAACGAAAACTGAGTATAGTTTGGTTACAACATCAAAACCAAATAATAAAGCCAAGTACATGAATATCCATCTTGGACAATTTATTTCAAAATAAATAAAAACAAAAGCATAATCCCACTCCAACTAGCCATAATGAAAAGAGATAAAGCTAAACATTACTTCAACGCTTCCAAGCACTTCAAGAAGAAAGAAAGCTGAGTCAAGCTCCACTAATCCCACCTTGAACACCTAGGGGAGGGGGAGGGGAGAAAGAAAAGAGGCGAAACAAAACGGGTCAGACATAAAATCTGGCGAGTCCCGTAACTTTAACATATAATCAGTAAAGTAACAAGATAAGAACATAAACCGAATATAAGAAATGACTGAAACATGAATATATATGACAAGGTAACAAGATGGACAAGATAAGCAAGATATAACGTTGATTGCGCTTCTAATAAAATAGATCTTAATAAAATAGATCTAATAAGCATATGATCTTGGCATAATAAAATAGATCTAATTAAGCATATTAACTATCATCATAAAATAGATCTAATTAAACATATGAACTTGCATCATAAAATAGATCTAATTAAACATATGAACTGGCATCATAAAATAGATATAATTAAACATATGAACTGACATCGTAAAATAGATCTAATTAAACATATGAACTGACATCATAAAATAGATCTATTTAAACATATGATTCATCTCACAGTCATGTTCATAAAATCCAATCCACAAACTTATCACAATTATTTTTAATTAATTATTTGTGAAAGCAACATGGACTCATAGTGGAAGAAGAGAAAGTAGATCTGAATTCTGTATTCTGAATTTGATTAGCTAAACCGTTGTTGTAGAATTCTATTATTATCTTCCAATATGAATTACTCCTATTTAAATTTGCTTTAGTGTAGAAGAAAGACTAGCTTAGGTTGCGGAAGCATGGAGGCGCCATGAATTAGTAGAATGAAATTAGTTTTAGGTCTAAGTGTGTTTATATAGGTGTAGTGAGTGAATTAGGGCCTTTAGATCTGACTAGGATTCATTTAAACCATTCAGATTAAAAGATACATCACTCAGCCAACCAGAAGAGACCACGTCAGCCCTAAAACTCAAAAAATGTCATTAACTAATAAAAATGCGCCATGTGTGCAACATGATGTGCAGCAGCAGGGGTGTTGACACCCACATGTCATATATATATATATATATTTAGATATATATGTATTTTTCTTTTTAACTATCTTTTCAATTAACCTTTTTCACACTAAACTGTTTTTTTTAGTTGAACTGCGTTCACACTAAGCCACTTTTTAGCCATTCCTCTAAAACAAAAATATGGCGCTGACAGGGTTGAACACAGAACCTCTTGTATACAAGTCACGTGTTCTAACCAAATGAGCCACTAAGTTTTTTGTTTATAAACCTTAGAACAATGCTAAACATTATTCTTTTCCCATTCCTCTTTTTCATGTTTTGTTGCAATATTTAATTTAAAAATATCTTTTTCATCCTAAATTGGTTTTCGCAAACCATAGGTCTAAATTGGCTAGAAAATCGCCATGAACGCATTGACGCTAATTTCGTGACCAAATTCCTGAAGCTTCTCAAATTTTCCTTTTTATTTCTATTTAATTGTTCGCATGCATTTCTTTGCATTTCATATATTGCATTTAATTTCTTTTATTAATCTTTTTCCTTCATTTCACTGCATGAACTTATTACATGCAAATTTATTGTCAATATTTAATTTTTCTCTTAAATGTATATATGTATATAATATATATACATATTTCTGCATTATATCCCTTTCGAACCGTACGCGCATCTTTGGATGCATACGATTCAAAAAAATTGCGAAAATAAAGAATCAATGTGTTGATTCCAATCCTATTTCTCTTTTTTTAAGAGATTCCTGCTTTTCTAATGAAGTCGTTTTTTCTTCCATTAAAAAAGAAAGAGTTTTTATCCTTTCCCTAAAACGAAGGAAATATGTATATATATATATATATATCATATACATAGATATATTTAAGAGAAAAATTAAATATTTACAATAAAATTGCCTGTAATAAGTTCATGCAGTGAAATGAAGGAAAAAGATTAATAAAAGAAATTAAATGCAATACATGAAATGCGAAGAAATGCATGCGGATAATTAAATAGAAATAAAAAAGAAAATTTGAGAAGCTTCAGGAATTTGGTCACGAAATTAGCGTCATTGCGTTCGTGGCGATTTTCTAATCAATTTAGACCTATGGTTTGCAGAAAACCGATTTAGGATGAAAAAGATATCTTTAAATTAAATATTGCAACAAAACATGAAAAAGAGAAATGAGAAAAGAATAATGTTTAGCATTGTTCTAAGGTTTATAAACAAAAGACTTAGTGGCTCATTTGGTTGGAGCACGTAACATGTACACAAGAGGTTCTGAGTTTAATCCCTACCAGCGCCATATTTTTGTTTTAGGGGAATAGCTAAAAAGTGGCTTAGTGTGCACGCAGTTCAACTAAAAAAACGGTTTAGTGTGAAAATGGTTAATTGGAAAGATAGTAAGAAATATATACATATACATATATATATATATATATATATATATATGTGT
Organism: Allium sativum; assembly: GCA_030737875.1. Taxonomy (NCBI): domain Eukaryota; kingdom Viridiplantae; phylum Streptophyta; class Magnoliopsida; order Asparagales; family Amaryllidaceae; genus Allium; species Allium sativum. The sequence continues at coordinate 846,584,326 of CM060926.1, forward strand.
GTGTGTGTGTGTGTGTGTGCGTGTGTGTGTGTGACATGTGGGTGTCAACACCTCTGCTGCTGCGCATCATGTTGCACACATGACGCATTTTTATTGGTTAATGACGATTTTTGAGTTTTAGGACTGACATGGCCTCTTCTGATTGGCTGATTGATGTGTCTTTTAATCTAAATGGTTTAGATGAATCCTAGTCAGATCTAAAGGCCCTAATTCACTCACTACACCTATATAAACACATTTAGACCTAAACCTAATTTCGTTCTACTAATTCATGGCGCCTCCATGCTGCCGCAACCTAAGCTAATCTTTCTTCTACACTAAAGCTAATCTAAATAGGAGTAATTATTCATATTGGAAGAATATAATTCTACAACAACGGTTTAGCTAATCAAATTCAGAATACAGAATTCAGATCTACTTTCTCTTCTTCCACTGTGAGTCCACGTTGCTTTCACAAATAATTAATTAAAAGTAATTTTGATAAGTTTGTGCATTGGATTTTATGAACATGACTGTGAGATGAGTCATATGTTAAATTAGATCTATTTTATGATGCTAGTTCATATGTTTAATTAGATATATTTTATGATGCCGGTTCATATGTTTAATTCGATATATTTTATGATGCTAGTTCATATGTTTAATTAGATCTATTTTATGATGCAAGTTCATATGTTTAATTAGATCTATTTTATGATGCTAATTCATATGCTTAATTATATCTATTTTATTATGCGAAGATCATATGTTTATTAGATCTATTTTATTAAGATCTAATTTATTATGTCAGTTCATATGCTTATTAGATCTATGCCAGTTCATATGCTTATTAGATATAATTTTATGAGATCTATTTTATTATGTTAGTTCATATGCTTATAAGATCTATGCTAGTTCATATGCTTATTAGATCTATTTTATTGTGTTTATGCCAGTTTTGGTGCTTTAATTCTCTTCTACTTTGTTTTTTTTATGAGATTAGGCTAACTGCGAGCCTAACATATTATTATACGTACGAATGACGTGGGAACGTTATGGGAAAGTTTGGGAAAACATTGAATTATATGCAATTGAGCATAAATTGGTTTGTAATCATGTAATTGACTTGGGGCATAAATTTGGCATAATTTATATGCATGGAATTATGGGCATAGATTTGGATTAAAATGATTAACATAACTTAGATTGGAAATTATGGGTAATTAATATATATTAATCCAGGATTTGAAATTTGGGACAAATTAAGAGAGTAATAATGAACGCCTAAGATACCAAGTTAGACTCAGATTGTGGTATAAGACTGGCCGGAACCGCCCGACATATCTAGCCACCACAAACCGTAGTCTAATGTGAGAGGTCGAAGGCAGAAACTAGACACGTAATAATGCAAAGGCACGAGGTTAGATTCGGATTGCGGTGTAAGCCTGGACGGACCCTCCCGGCAAATCCAGCAACCGCAGAACGATAATCTAATGTGGGAGGTCTTGCAAGATTACGGTTTTGATGAATTAATGAACACTTAACCAAGATAAAACATGTAGTAAGACATGGGGGTTAAGTGGGTGACATGGATAACATGTGAAATATAACTAGAGGCACTTAACCAAAGTAAATCATGTAAGAAGACATGGGAATAAGAAGGGGTTAAGTGGGAATTCCTAGTGGGGACCAAGCTTAGGAGGGAAGCTTGTGTCAAATGTGTGGAACATTTTCAACCAGTAACCCATTCTGTATCTATATGAGCTTGAACTAGGTCGAGGACGGAACACGCTTATGGGATTGATTGTAAGAGGTCAAATGAGGTAGCGGTGGCAACGCAAGTACAACGGAGTCACGTGCATGCTTGGGTCCGGGCTGGTAGGTAAGACGTTGTTGTATCGTGTAGATATAAGCCGTGCATTTAGTAGTATCGGGTTGCCACTTTAGGGAGTGATACACCCTACTGTGGGACCAGCACGGTATCTACGAGTTAGGGAGCCGATCGAATGGGTAGGGTAGTGGGTACAACTAGTGGAGATAGGAGCACGCGGCACATATGACAGCAGCTAGGAGTACACGAACCTACCATTATCATTATCATTATGATTAGTAAGAGGGATCAACTTTCTGTATAACTAGTATTGGTGCGGTGTAGGAATTATTTGTAGTGATTGGAAGAGCAATCAACGTTATATCTTGCTTGTCTTGTCCATCTTTTTACCTTGTCATATTTATTCATGTTACAGTCATTTCTTATATCCAGTTTATGTTCTTATCCTGTTACTTTACTGATTATATGTTAAAGTCACTGGACTCGCCAGACTTTATGTCTGACCCGTTTTGTCTCGCCTCTTTTCTTTTCTTTTTCCCCCCCCAGGTGCTCAAGGTGGGATTAGTGGAGTTTGACTCAGCTTTCTTTCTTCTTGAAGTGCTTGGAAGTGTTGAAGTAATGTTCAGCTTTATCTCTTTTCATTATGGCTAGTTGGAGTGGGATTATGCTTTTGTTTTTATGTACTTTGAAAATAAATTGTCCAAGATGGATATTCATGTACGGCTTTATTATTTGGTTTTGATGTTGTAACCAAACTATACTCAGTTTTTGCTGCAATGAAGTTATTTTGAAATTTGAAGTACCATTTTATATACTTATCTTGTAATATTCTGTTCTATACATTTATAATGCTTCATGAAAGTTAATGCATTCCCTTTGTGAGTGACATTAATGGACGTGGGGTGTTACACATGGTATCAGGGCTGAAAGTTACCTGAACAGATTAAAGAATTTGAAAAAGCATTTTTACACTACACCATAAATGCTATTTCGCAACGGCTTTGGGCCGTTGCAAATTGATTTCGCAACGACTTTGAGCCGTTGCGAAACAAGGAGTAGCAAATAATTAGCAATGGCCCAAAGCCGTTGCTAAATCTCTATTCTGCAACGGGCGTGATACGTTGCAAATTTAGAGTTTGCAACGGACGTTGCCCGTTGCAGAATAGGGTTTAGCAACGGCTTTGAGCCATTGCTAATTTGTATACTTTCATAAAAAAAATTAACTGGTTTTTCTCCTTCTTCTACACGTCATACTCTGTAACTTTGTAGATTTCACATAATACCACAAAATAAAGATGAATAAACTGAATATTTTCAATAGATTCAACGTAAAAATCAAATTTCACAACAAACTTTTAAAGCTCAATAATATATACCAGTACATACTTTTATGTTCTAACAGTTTACAGCAGCAAATATAATATTACCGTGCATTACAAAGTTTTATAACATAGTCAAAATAATATTACAGTATTACAATACATTTCAACTTCACCAAAATAATAATACAATTGCTGGAATACCACACTCTATTTAGAGTTTTTGTTTCTCTCCAAGCTTTAAACTAATGAGCATTCACCCGAGAGCATTCGGACCCTAAATACAAATTCACGATTAGTGAGTAATCATATGTTGATTTCACGAAAAATTTCCATTCATATCTTGTGTTACACAAGCACATCTATTAAACTTCTCATTAATTATAGAGTCTAAGAATGAATGCACAGCAGCGAATATATGTATATATTAAAATAGAAATGATAATAGTCACGGTCTTTTACTCCCTAAATGGGTTGCAGGTTAATAAACCCAAATCAGCAATACTCATACACTTAGAACAAAGCTGATGTTGCTACACATATTAGCGATTTACTCAATTATGAAGGCAATCTCCTGGTTCTTAAGAAGTTTCCTTGATTAAAGACCTTGCATATTACCATATATTAGGCATAATCTAGCCCAGAATTACAAATCCACTTTCTGTTATGATTAGTAGGGAGATAGTGGTCTTATTCTTGAACAGTTGAACATACATTGAACTATAATAAAAAACACCGTGAAGAAAAGGGGAAAACAAACACTGAAATATACCTGAAACTGAATACCATATTTAAGGTATGTGCTTCCTAACCGCATTCTTTCTTGCATTTGTCACTTTCATTAACTTTAAAATCATTTGAAATAATTAAGTTATCAAATTTTTCATGCCATTGTTTAGGTGCTTGTTTTAAACCATATAATGATTTATCTAATTTGCATACTTTATGTTCTTGACCATGTACTACAAATCCTTCAGGCTGGTCCATATAAATTTTTTCGTCTAATTCACCGTTCAAAAAAGCGGTTTTAACATCCATTTGGTGTATTAGTAAATTATGAATGGATGCAAGTGAGATTAATACTCGAATGGATGTTATTCTAGTTACAGGTGAAAAAGTATCGAAGAAATCTATATTTTCTTTTTGTCTAAAACCTTTAACTACTAGTCGTGCTTTGTATTTATCTATAGTACGATCAGGTTTTAGTTTCTTTTTAAGTACCCATTTACAGCCTATAGATTTACAACCAGGGAGTAAATCGGCCAAATGCCAAGTCTTATTGGATTCAAGAGAATCCATCTCACCATTTATAGCCTCTCGCCAGAAATCGGCATCTAATGAAAATAAGGCCTCTTGGAGGTTTAAGGGATCCTCCTCTATAGTAAAAGCGCTAAAATCCGAACCAAAATCTAATGAAGACAACCCCAAGTTCTAAAGTATGAGACATTGGGTTTATGATTCTTTAAAATTTCGTAAGGTGAAATTTTATTCTTAGATTTATGGATTCTGTTTAGAACATAACATACAGTCAATTAAATATCCCCACACCAATGTTTTGCTGCACCAGAATTTAGTAGGATGACAACTAGTAATTCGGTAAAAGTCGTATTTTTTCTTTCATCTTTACCGTTCATTTCAGGTGAATCGGGTGCAGTTCTCTCATGTACAATACCATGTAATTTATAAAAGTCCAGAATTGAATTAAATTCATATTATGTTCCTCTATCACTACGAAATCTCTTGATTTTCCTATTTGTTTGATTCTCAATCTCAATTTTGAATGTTTTAAACATGTCAAAAGCATCACTTTTATTTTTCGTAAGATAAACATATGTGAAATCAGAACAATCATCGATAAAAGTGATAAAATAACGATGTCCATGTCTAGTCAATGTGCCATCAAGTTCACATATGTCAGAATGAATCAAGTCTAAGGGTTCAAATTCTCTATCAACAGATTTATGAGGTTTCTTTGTGATATTTGCTTGTGTACAGAATTCACATTTATCAGATTCAGATTCTGCTATCTTAGGTATCATATCTAGAGTGCTCATGATATGAATTATCCGTTTAATAACATGACATAATCTAGAGTGCCAAATATTAAAATCATACAACATATAAGCAGAATTATTCACTTTATTAGATTCAACATTTAATTTGAACATTCCCTCACAAGCATAACCCTTTCCTACAAAGTTTCCTTTATACACTATGGTATACAAATCAGCCCCAATAAATTGAGTAAACCCTGCCTTATTAAGGAGATAGCCAGACACCAGATTCGTCCTCATCTCTGGAGTATGCAAAACATCTTTGAGGATCACAGCCTTTCTAGAGGTAAACTTGATCTCCACGTTTCCAATCCCTGCAACTTTAGTGATGTGAGAATCTCCCAGCAACACTTTCTGATCATCAGCAGGCGTGTATGTGGAAAACATAGCACGATCATAGCAGACATGGCGAGAAGCACCAGTGTCTACCCACCAACCCTCTGATCCACCAACAAGGTGAATCTCAGTAATCATAGCCATAAGAGGCTCCTCCTCAGTCAAGTTAGCCTGTGGTACAGAGCTAGGCTTGTTCCGACACTTTCGTGCCATATGACCTGGTTTTCCACAGTTGTAACATAGAAACAACTGCCCAGAGTAATTCTTTTGGGCTGATTTTTGCTGTCCTTTTGGGTTTCCTTGCGGATTCCCATTCTGTTTGTTGCGTCTGTTCTGATTCTTAAAGACTTCTGGTTTGGTTTCAGAACTGCGGGTTTGGTATTTTTAGTGTTGTTGTTTGAAACAAACAACACTTCCTCTTTCTGGTCCTGTTTGCGTGCCGCTTCCTCAATGCGAAGACGAGTGATCAAACTCTCTAAGGAAAATTCATTAGTCTTATGCCGTAAGAAATTTTTAAAGTCTTTCCAACATGGGGGCAGTTTGTCAATAATAACAGCAATTTGAAACTGTTCATCCAAACCTATACCTTCGGAGATGATCTCATGACCTATTTTCTGCAGCTCATGAGACTGCATCTCTACTGACCTATCGTCTGTCATTTGGTACTTGAGATAGCGGCTTACAGCATACTTCTTTGCGCCTACCTCCTCTGTATCGTATTTCTTCTGTAGAGCTTCCCAGATCTGCTTTGCTGTCTTGTCCTCTGAGTTATAGTAATCATACAGATCATCGCTCAATCCGTTCAGAATAAAATTCTTGCACAGATAATCCTGTTCAGTCCAGGTCTGCAACTGCTTTGATTGTTCAGTCCAGGATGTCATCTGCGCTTCATCAGTTCCGTCGGGCTTGTATGGCAGCTGCGGTTTGTCGGTTGTCAGAGCAGCAGCCACCTTCCTCATCGTCAAGTAGAACTCCATCTTCTGATGCCATCGTTTGAAGTGCAGACCTTCGAAACGAAACGGGGCAGCAGTCCCCAATGGGATCTGGAATGCAGAGGGAGGAGCAGCATCATCTATGGTTGTTGTCGAAGCCATTGTTTCTGTTCGTCTTCAAATTGTTGGGAAACAATGGATGAGTCACGTACTTTGTCGCTTTCTTGAAGACGATTCGGCGATCTGGTCGGTGTTGCAAAACCAGTTCGTACTTCCGCCGCCGCCTCTAGGATAAAACAGCTTCTCTAAAATGAATAACTGATTTGCTTTGCACAAAAAATCAGTGTAGATTTGCACTTTCGAATTTAACTGCTTGAAAATTTCTAGAAGAATTTTTTTTTAATGGCGAAGGAAGAGAAAAAAATTTCTGTACAAATCTCGTCTACAACTGAAGATAATATACAGATGAGATTAGGGCTGAACGAAAATACTGGTCAGTGGAGGAAAATAGGATCTGCGAAATACTTGGTCAAAAGTTTACCGCTTCATATATAAAAGTCGGCTCAGAAATATTTTCCGTATGGAAAAGTCGGTTCGAAAAATGCAGTGTTTTCTGGACTAAAAATATAAGTATCTACACCACATAGCCGATGCCCAAAGCCCAAGCCCAATCCCGAACCGAACCGAGCCGTGCCGGGTCGGGTCGAGTCGAGTCGGTCGGTCGTGCGCGCGTGTGTGGTGGTCATGATGCATGGTCTCCCTCCTCACAACAAAGCATGCATTGGGAGCCCAAGGCTCCAACATGACTTCTTAGAAACAAGTATAAATACTTGCATCTTTCTTATAATCCCATGATGTGGGACTATTCACAAATAGGAGGCATCATAAACTTATTTCATATTTTAAATAATTCATAAAATGTCCAACAATCCCCTACTTGAATTTTTTTAAAATATTATCGAGCAGTTTCTAAAAACATAAGACTGTACATAAACAAAGGTGTCATCCGACTTGAACCTTTGCATAGTGAATAAGATTCAGTTTTTACTAGAGTGACGTGTAGTCTTGAACTCTATTCCTGACATCAAACCACACACAATCTTTTCTATAGTGCAATCAATTAAGCCCGTGCATTTATGGTCATACACGTCTATCCCAGTTTAGTGAACGCTCTAAAAGTTTTGCCCAAAACTCCATAGGAAACGACCACATTTCCATATTCACATAGGTGAGCCTATCAAGAGTACTCCTGAAGGTAGGTACTCCACTCCAAATAGAGTATAAATCTCATTAAGAGTTTCTATTAACTCATCCTCTATCACTTCAGGAATACATGCTTCTTAGTTTTTCATATAGCATGTTCAACTTCTATCACTACACAACTTGTTTTTACCCATTGAACCTATTTCTTAGGATCTCCAGTCATTTAGGTCGGGTTACCATTGTGACTCAACAATCTAAGGGCAATAGTCTCATTCTTTTAGAAGAATTATGGACTTTCTCTCTGGACAGTCCTTTCGTCAAAGGATCTGCCAAATTTTCTTCGCTACATACGTAATCTACTCTAACGGTACCTGTAAAGATTAGCTCTCTAACCGTGTTGTGCTTACGACGTATTTGTCGTCTCTTACCGTTATAATAACGGTTCTGAACTTTTGCAATAGCCGCGGTACTATCGCAATGTATCAACACGACCAGTATTGGTTTTTCCCATAAGGGAATCTCTGCTAGCAAATTTCTCAAATACTCTGCTTCTTCACTAGTTGTAGCTAGTGCTATCATCTCAAACTCCATAGTAGACTGAGCCAAAATAGTCTGTTTCTTGGATTTCCAAGAAACAGCTCCTCCAGCAATGCTAAATATATAGCCACTCGTCGCTTTAGAATCATCTGATAAAGTACTCCAGTCTACATCTGAGAATCCTTCAAGTACAACTGGAAACTTTTCATAATGTAATCCGAGGTTCGTAGTTCATTTGAAGTATCTCATGACCCTTTCAATAGCATGTCAGTGCTTTATACTAGGTCTACTGGTAAACCTGCACAATAATCCCACGACATAGGCAATGTCGGGTCTAGTACAATCAGTGGCATAACGAAGGCTGCCAATGATGCTCGCATAATCAGACGGTCTTACACCTTCACCAGTGTTCTTAAATAACTTTACACTTGGATCGTATGGTGTACATGCAGGTTTACAGTCAAAGTAATTATATTTCTTTAGTATCTTCTCAATGTAATGAGACTAATCCAAAGAAATTCCCTTTTCTGACCTAGTAATTTTAATACCAAGGATTACACTCGCCTCACCAAGATCTTTCATGTCAAAACTAGCACTTAATAAGGATTTGACTGAATTTATGGCATGAATGTTTGACCCAAAGATGAGTAGGTCATCTACATAAAGGCATATAATAGTGCAAATGTCATTCTCAAATTTGTAATAAATGCATTTGTCACTTTCATTAACTTTAAAATCATTTGAAATGATTAAGTTATCAAATTTTTCATGCCATTGTTTAGGTGTTTGTTTTAAACCATATAATGATTTATCTAATTTGCATACTTTATGTTCTTGACCATGTACTACAAATCCTTCAGGTTGGTCCATATAAATTTCTTCGTCTAATTCACCGTTCAAAAAAGTGGTTTTAACATCCATTTGGTGTATTAGTAAATTATGAATGGAAGCAAGTGAGATTAATACTCGAATGGATGTTATTCTAGTTACAGGTGAAAAAGTATTGAAGAAATCTATATTTTCTTTTTGTCTAAAAGCTTTAGCTACTAGTCGTGCTTTGTATTTATCTATAGTACCATCAGGTTTTAGTTTCTTTTTAAGTACCCATTTACAGCCTATAGATTTACAACCAGGGGGTAAATCGGCCAAATGCCAAGCACTACAATAGAATTTGTCTTTTATAGCGGTACATAGCCGCTATTAATAACAGTTATAGCGGTTTGATAAACGTTGTATATCAACATGTTATAAAAAACTGCTGAATATCTATAACACAAAAAAAAAACCGCTATAAAAAAGCTTGGTTTTATAACGCAAATTTTCCGCTATGTTATTTAAAGACAATAACTCATCATCACCGCTATTAAACATCTACATCTCAAAGACAATGAGAATATTTATAACACATTATAGCCGCTATAACATATTTATTCGATAGCGGCTGTATGACGCTATTAAATCAACACATTATAGTAATCAAAATGAATCTTCATAACAATTTAGAAAGCAATGTATAAACGAAAAAATATAATAAACAAATATAACGCATATTTATGATAACAAAATAAAGTATCAACTAACAAAAAATAATTTCAATCCATGAATTAGTTCAATACATAGGTTTTCAATTCCACATTGATGTCAATTTGAGTACACAAACATAGTTCATATTTAAAGTCTACAAGTACCAAATGCATCACTAAAAACTTCAACTGCTCAAAACCATTCTTTTTCCATCAAATAGTCCAAAAAGATCTGATCTACTTGCGTACAAAGGACCTTGCTTCCAAATAAGCTTGTCTGCCAAAATAAAAAAATTCATAAAATGATATGAACTATACAGCTGTTGAACTAAAAATTGATTTTACCATTTTGTTTGTTAGCAAAATTGTGTACATATGCAAAATCATTCATCGGTGGTGCCATCAAAAACTGCATGTTTCTGTCCATGTTCTGCATTATACCTTCACCATGCAGTAGCAAATGTTTTAAGCACATCCCTAGAAATAGTAGCAAAGTTTAACAGAAAACAAACACACATTCGGTTGTTTGCGTTAGAAGAAGAAATATCCCACAACTTTCACATCCTTCTTCCACGCATCTTCAAATAAGCTAAACATTTATATTAGAAACGAATATAAATAAAAAGGCAAGTTAATTTTGCAAAGAAAGGGATCAGATTAATGGTTTCTTATATGTATGCTTAAAGGCATTTTGTGTGGTTGGTGTTTACAAAGGTAAATCAAATTTCAATAAATATAATAATATAGTATGAGTGCTTACAAGTTTTTTAACATTTTGCTTTGCAATCTCTCCCTCCAGGCCCTCCATAATGTACACAGTCTCCTGGTTCATGAGAAAAAAATGAAAAAGATGAAAATAACAAATTCAAACAATAATAACTGATAATAGATGTATACCTCATATATCCACTTAAAAAACTGAAAGAAACTCCATCAATCTTACAAATCTGAAACCTTGGTAGTTGTGTACACTGCAAAAACAAGAATACTTATACAGAACTATGTAGACTCTGAGTTTCTTCTACTTTATTCTTCCATAACTTTCCCAAGAACTATGTAGCTCATATGCTTGCTTAATAGAACAACAATCATACTAATACCTCAGGCAATCACTGGACGTCAACATTTCCATCCACTCTAACTATAAATGCCTTTATAATATGTACAACAGCCCAATTAACTGCAGTTTCCATTGTTTGGCATATTTTTCAAATAAATTAGTCACTCTATCGGTCATAATGTGGAGACTCGAGTTTGTTTAACTCAGCATGTCAGGCTTGCTGTTTGAAACTGCAAGCCAAGCTTGCAGTGTCAAACACAGCAAGCCAGGCTTGCTTGCTGTGTCAATAAGCAAGCATGGCTTGCTGTGTTTGGCAAGCAAGCTTGACTTGCTGTTTGAACACAGCAAGCCAAGATTGCTTGCTGTGTTCGACACAACAAGCATGGCTTACAACTTCGTATTTTCATGCACTTTCATTTTGTTTTAACTTGTATACTACTACGAAGATGTTCGATATTTAGGATATCAAAATGATCATAAAGATAATATAAAGCAGAATCCGATTGAATTGTAAGTTCTAGTAAAATATACAGGTACAAATCAGCTATATCCTAGTTCACATAACCATACCTGATACGGTGGTGGTGGTCAACTGAATTTGAAATACACTCGTAAGAAAAATATTTTTAAAATAAAATGAAGATGTAGAACAAATGGCAGAAGCTATTGACTGAAGAGCAAAATGACCCTCAAATGTCAAAACTCATTTTCAAAATTCACTTTTGTCTTTGATAAATCTTGTACAAATAAGACAGACTTGCCTCCTCCAGGACATTGTTGCTTGGCCTAGTGTAATCTCATTCTACAAATTGTAGCTGAGATAAAATTCAGATTACATAACAGTTACAACCAATATCTTTTGTCGGTTCAGTTGCATCATTATATACAAAATTAGCACACTTTATCGACTACTACCACTGTCTTAGTGGTTAAACGCTTCAACTTTGTTGCTAGAGGTTATAAGTTCGCTTTTTTGCATTGGGTGATTCGAACATATATTGACATGTAGTGTTAAAAAAAAGTAGCACTTCTATAAGGAACTTATTTTTGAAAAACAAGATCTGACTTTCCATTGTGTACGAACTTATGTCCAAGACTCAACTTATCTTATTTGCTCTGCAGTAAACTTGCAGCAAAGAAAGAAAAAAAAGCTTGTTATTGTTGATTTTTACCTTATCAAGCACTTCAAGAAATCATCCGGAAACACATGAGAATAGCAGTCTGGACCATCAACCTGAGATACAAATGAACATACAAAAAAAAAACAAATATAAGGCCGTATCGAATTATTTGTACTCAGTACTCAGAAACTAAGATCTAATTCAAAAGAATGTCTCCTACCAGAACAAACTTGTCCAGCTTTCCATCCAAAACCAAACAAAGCACATATTATTCTTTTCACTAATTATCCTCCTAATCTGTAGCAAATGGTGTAACGTTACACCATTCTACAAACTAAAAACTTACCAAACGTCGAACAAGTGCAGGAAAGCTATGTTCTGGCATCGCTTTCACCACATATTATCCTTTTCTTTACCTAACTCTGCAATCTACTAAATACATATTTCCCATTCTGACACATGTACCAATTTGTCATGTCTCTTTCACCATAGTCTGATACTGGGCAGTGAGGATGTTAAGCCCAAACATATGATCATTCAACATAGTCAAACAGGGATTATTGTTGAAATAAATAAATAAAGGTACCTTAGTCAAAACTGATTTTCCCTTCAAGTCCAAAGCAGCCGTTGGTTACAGGGTACTATTGCTAGATGCAGTCTCAAAACCTGTACCATGTTCAATAGCTAAAGAAACATGGAATTTTTTTCCTTGTTAACTAAAGTAATTGCTATGTCGTATTGCTAAAAATATTGATCAGAACATGTGGTAAATTAGCGTAGAGGCAATCATTTGGGAAAGCATGGTAATTGAACGTGAACCATCTATGCCCTTGGTTAATTTTCTTGCTGTAAGAAATGCATCTGGATTGTTCTTCTCTTTCTTCTTTTCCTTTTTTTTTACGGTTTTCTGACAACGTTCCTAAATGGTTTTCAAAAAACAGTTAACCAACGCTCAAAATATTAATTAAGACATTGCCGAAGCTACTCATCGTTTCTTGAACAGAACTCAAAAACTGCATCAGAAAAGTGTTGGATGTCATTAAGCACTTACCCCTAACTATAACTAATATTAATTAAGCATTTCTGTTGTGCCTGTTGGTCACATTAAAAATGCTCAAATAAGAATAAAAAAAGAGATAAATACTGTAGCAAACAAATTTAAAATTGGTCAGTATTCACAACAGCCTTTTTAATCAAAATAAAGGCAATAAGTTTGTTGCATGGTTCCAATAAAAGTTCAGATTTTGGAAAAAAGGGCATATTTTTTACATAAAAATGTAAAAGAAAGTGCATTGTACCTTGAGATCCAAGTGAGAAAATCGAATGATCCAACCAATCCTTGCAAAATCTAAGCTCTAGATGAGCAGGTACAGTCAGCAATGGATTGAATGGCATATATTTTTGAACATACTTACTAGACATTGCCGAAGGTAATCAAAGGGTTCTTACTATCAGTTCCACCAAGCTTAGCAACCGCATCCACAAGCGGATCAAGCAAATCAGGCGCCCATCTCAGCCTTGACTTCAGATCTCTGGAAAGAAAAACTCCACTGTTCATTTCTACTGAATTACATAATCTTTTATTATTCGCGGTCACTGCACATTCATTGATGCAGCAATTCACTATCTTGCAAATAGTTATGTGGCTCTCATTCATGTCTGCTCATGCCCCACATGTTTGGATTCATTGATGCTTCACATTCCTTGCACGTTTTCATTGTCACCACCTCATGCTTCAACAATCTATCCTGAAGCAACAACAAGCATAAGAGGACCATTTTCTTCATACAAAATCAAACCTTTAGAAACAACACATGATTTTGTTTGTCCCTTTGGTAATCAAAAATTCTCTTCCAAGACATCCTACAAATTACAACCAGAAAAGAGAAACTACAATATAAACAGTGAAAAATACATTATCACTTAAATGCAAAGTATTTCCAAAGAAGTCAGTAGCTTATTTTATTGTTAGAGTCATTCTCCTCAAATATACTATACTTCGGATTGGATCAATGGAAAATTAATTCATTTCTAAATAGACACAATTCTCTGTGTTATAGCATCCATCTTATTTGTTGAAAATATATAAAACCCAATAATCAATCTTGCAATATATGAAGGTAACATACAAATATAAAAGTGCTAGATGTCTGTGCACTAAGTTCTTATAATGAAATAACTGCTAATTTGTTCACAACAATTATTACACCTATTTTATTTTTATTATCAAGCAAATCAAATATATATTCTCTAGGCTTCAAAACTAATTTAGCTTGGTATAATCTAACAATGCCATGGAATAGCTAAAATAAGCTGATGAACCAAAAGGAAGTGGACCCACTATCATTTATCGCAAACTAACACTATGAATCATCTTCTATATCTAAATTATTAAGCTTCGGTTAGCCTTGTTCTGTCTTGAGATTGATATCACATGACAAAAAGGTAACAACGAATATGCTATAATCCTGTCATACTAAATCAATTCAGAATAGTTCTTCATTGCCTGATTTGTATTTAAATCCTATTAAAGTGACTTAAATGCCAGCAAAAAATAATGCTTGTAGAGTAATATAAGCAGTTAGCAAACTCTCCCAGCAATGTTTCATCTTCTTGGGATTTAATTTCATCTTCCAAAACTCTTTAAAAAGATTTGTTATAATTTCCTCTTCTTGTGATTTAATTAATGATTATAATAGTATTACATTTGTTTAATTATTAGTATGGTAAACATAAGACTGATTTAGCATCAAACTTAAGCAGCCCACAGACCATTGACTGGTTTGGGACTAAGGACTTTTTGCCACTTACGCAAAGAAAAAAGGGAAATTGCAATATTAGTAATATTTTTATGCACATTGAATGCACTGTCATAACAGGTAACAAATAAATAGACAAACTTTTATGAATATGGTAAAGGTTTATTAAATGTATTAATAGCCTGTAGTCATTACCAAATATAACAACCTTTGGGTAACAACTAGACACTGTATTTAATTTATGCCCATTAATGATGCTGATACATATATTTATGGAAAACAGTTAATGCATACCAAGTATACAACGACATTTAAAAAAAAAAATCTTATTCGTTTATAATTTGACCACTAAATAAAACAAATCGATAATTAATTTCTTCATTATGGAAAATGGAGGTATAAAAAGCCAAATGATAATTTATGTAAATCGACATAGTAACAAATCATGATCATGTTTCATGCTAAAATTTCATTCTTCCACGTGTGCATAGATTTTGGTAAGTGCATTCAGGCGTAACTGAATTAATGACCTTCATATAGCATTCATCTTCATGAATAATAAGCCTTTTAGTGTTACTTGATATAGGCTTTCATGTGTTAGTTTTATTCACATGCACTAACATAAAGGAGCAAATATAAGAAAAAAAAAGATGCAAATGAAAGCTTTTGTCTGGTTTGTCACTTAACATTAAACAGTAACTTGAAATTTTCCAAACTGTCTAAAACTAAATTTCTTGCTATGCAATACAATAAATGGTACGATTAATGCTAAAATTTGAGCCTGAAAATGCATCCTATTAATATAATAGTTTCAAAATTCCCAACTACTACATGTAACCTCCACATTTATTCGACCATTTAACGTACAATAGAACCTACCATTTTCTCCTACCAATAGAATGAATACTACCATTAATAACCTTTTCAACTTATATTCATAACTGCATAACTTTATTATCAGTGCACATTAGCACAAAATAAAAATGAAAAGACCACACCAATGTAACATTTATATGCTGTGAAAAGTGCTAAAAGAGATCAATTCCTTCATTGTTTTACCTAACGTCTTTAAATGAATATACAAATATCATATATATCCCTTAAACTACCTATGTTATAGAAGGAGTAAATAGGGATGACTAAGGAATAAAATGGTAAGGCAAACATTTTATTCCTAAAGGTTAAGTCATGTGATAAAGAAAGTTGGTTACTTTGTATTGAAAGTTGGTTAACAAATTTTAATTCGGACTCACTGTAGGAAGGCAGTCTTTGTACCCAGTTATGGTTGCTGAAGATTACTTGGTCTTGCATGTTTATTATGAAGTCGAAGGCATTGTCCATCAGTCCATCACTGCACCCTTGATCCATTCTTTCTACGTCGCAATCCACTGATTCTTGCTCTGAAAGTGATATCAATTTCCCTGAACTAGGTTTTGTTATTCCATCTGTTGCTGCCACTGCCGAAAATACCCAACATCAATCTACGATTTCTATTTCATTGTAATATAGTTGATTAACATTCATTTCACATTGATAAATCATTTCACATTGATAAATATAGCTGTCTTTTGTGTGAGCAAGTATATGTGCATGTATGTGTACGCACGTATGTGTATGAGAAAGGATCAAAATATATACTCATTTTACAGTTATCCCAATAATATTCATCCATCAAACCTTAATTTTCAGTTGTAAATGTCCTGGATATAGTTTATTTTTTCAGATATGATGTTCTTACAACAAAGATCACCTCTACAAATCTTTTAATTTTTTGCAGAAATACAATCCCCCAACGCTACTACTTAATTTGTTAGTCCAAATATATTTATGATTTTAATAGCTTTAATAGGTATCAGAATGATCTAAATAATTAAATTGACCTTTATGTTAAGAATATCATATGCTCAGAGATTAACCATATTGGAAACAAATAGATACCAAAAATTAACAGAGAAAGAATGAAACAAAGTACCGATCAGTCTTACCGCATTGTCCTTGATCCTTGATTAGAGTAATAACACCTTTTGTTCTCCAGTCCAAGCTAGAAGGTACTGCCGATACATTATGCTACCATAACAAATTTATTTTTGTATACTCAGTTGCTTCCTTAACAGATTGCTGCATTATGCTACCATAACAAAAGATAGGTTTCTTGCAACACATTTTAATATCTTATCTGATTCACAAGTGTTAATAGATACAATCTTTAGTCAATGACAACGATTATAGTCGTAAGCCTTTGATTGTTGATATAGAAAAAATGGGATCGAATTCTATTGACATCTTTAATCACGTTTATAATAATAATAATTATTATTATTAAAAAAAGAACCTACCTTCTGAAGTATATGGTTGAGGTGGAAGTTCATAAGGTACTGGCAGCCGAATTACTTCACATGACTCATCATTCGGAGTGTTGTTATGTGAAAGAGTTGTTAATTTTGTATTAATGCTTGCGTTCCTACTCAATTCACCCTAAAACATAAGAAACGGTAGAATCAGTTAAATATCAGAACAGTAAATTACAATGTAGTTCAGTTTTGTCGTCCGCACATACCTGTTTTAAATTACCATTCTCTGTGCATGAAAACAGTTTTCCATGTTTCTGGATGGAAGAAGGCAGGAACAAAACCCCTAACTGAAATTTTACAAGTTGAAAATTTAAAATTGATAAATATGGACTTATAACCAGAAAACTCAGGGACGAGACCATGAAAACTACAAACAAAATTAAATCATCAGTATCAAGTACAATTGATCTTGACTATATTTTGAAAACAACACAATACATATACATATTTACACAAAACCATATTGAAATAGCATAATACAAATCCATTTCAAAATTTATCCATTTTGTTCGGCTTAGACACGGAAATAACATAATATGTCTATTTATACATATGTTGAAATTTTCTATCAGTTCAGATCAGACAAAATACACCATTATATCCAAACGAGCTATTATAATGCTCATCTGAACCTTATGTTAAGGCATGCCAAAACTAAAGCAGAATGATTTCTGCAGTGTCTAAAGTTAAACCATGTGACCTACTCATATTTTTCAATAGAAAAGTATAACAAGAGACAGAAAATAGAAGGGAAATGGCTAGTTATTCTACGCTTCTCTTTTCCGTATTTAAATTTGATATTTACCTCATAGGAACATATCATTAATTGTGTATTGTTCTTCTACAGAGCACCCCATGTAGCTTTGTTCAAATTTGTTGAAGTGAGCAGGAACCATCTATTGCCAAGAATAAATTTAGCTCAGAACATAGCATTGATAAGACATATTATAAACATTGTGAACTTATAAACATAACATGAGTTGCTGGAATAGAACGTATGCAAGATTTTGGCCATTATACCGAGTATACGATTTAATGTGAGACATCCCACGACTGGAAAAATAAAGTACGATTGATTGACGGCATTATGCATCAAGATTTTATTTGTCAAACTTAGGCTGTAACTTGAGAAGCTGAAGAAACTACTGTTGACATGACATTATTACATTTTGCTTTATGAAATATTGCTCCACTCTATGGTTATTTTAAGATGAAATCATGAAACCATAAGCATGCGTACCTACGGCCAGTATGATCTGCTTTCCATTTTGCCTGATACTTCTTCATAAAATCCTTTTCAATATTTTTGTGGGGACTTGGGATACAACTAGCAGCTTTATAACCCTAAATGCGACACCAATCATTTATGGGAAATCGCTATATGGTGTGATTCTACAAATACAGATGAGGAGAGAAAGAAACAGAGGGGCTGAAGGAGACGAAATAAGCTGGAAAGGAAATGTTGAGAGAAAAGTTTGCAACTAAATTCTTCTATATTCTTTCTGATAGCATGGGTACAGTTATATAGACCTTGCCTCCTAACAACTTTGGAGGACGTGGCAAGGTTTGAGCGCCAAAAACACTCAGTAATTGCGCCAAAACATATGTAAATAACAGAAAATAAAAAAAAGTAGCTCTGAAAAAAAAAACAGAAAAAGCAGCTGCCATATAACAAATTTTGATTCCTTAGTCTAGAAATTTCATGGGTACCCTCCTTGTCCTTTTTGGACGTGCAGTGCTTGCTTGTGCACTATCAACATATGCACCCTCCTGTGTGTTATTATTGGTAGTGTGCACATCAATGCCCATCCCATCAAGCTCGACCTTGTCCTCAAGGTCGGTGTAATGTTCAGTGATGTTTGGTGGCAGCGGCATAGGGTCTGAAGCAGACGGATTTGGGCATGCCTTGAGTAAAGACACGTGAAAAACTGGGTGAATGCGGGCTGTTGGTGGTAGTGACAGTTTATAGGCAACTTGTCCAATTTTCTCCACCACCTGAAATGGCCCATAGTATTTCTTGATAAGTTTGTGATGATTGTTGCGTATGGTTTGTTGGCGGTACTGTTGCAGTTTTAGAAAAACCCATGAACCGACTTCAAACTGTTTATCGCTGCGGTGCTGGTCAGCTTGTGTCTTCATCCGTTGCTGAGCTCGCTGGAGGTTGGATTTGATGAAGTGTAACAGATTATTGCGTGATTCCGCCCAGTCATATAGTGCTGGAATCGTGACAGATGAGGTAATATAATCTGCAAGAATAGGTGGGGGTCTGCCGTATACAACTTGGAAAGGCGACGTGCCGATCGAGGTGTGTTTGGATGTATTATACCACCATTCCGCCCATGGCAAGCATTTGAACCATTTTGTTGGAGTGTCGCCTACCACTGCACGTAGATATGTCTCTAAGCAACGATTCACCACTTCCGATTGACCATCCGTTTGCGGATGGTAAGCGCTGCTCATCTGCAGTTTTGTTTCATGAAGGCGGAACAATTCTTTCCAGAATTGGCTAGTAAAGAGGCGATCTCTGTCTGAAATGATGGAGCGCGGAAACCCATGTAAACGCACATACTCTTGTAAAAAATATGAAGCTAACTGAGGTGCGGAAACTGAAGTAGGCAAGGCACAGAAATGCGCATATTTTGAGAGTCTATCAACTATCACCCAAATAGATGTGCGACCATATGATGGTGGAAGGTGAGTAATGAAATCCATTGCAACGTCTTCCCATATTTGTGATGGAATTGGTAAGGGCTGAAGCAGTCCTTTGTAGGGTGTGTTGTCTGGCTTCGTCTGAAGGCAAGTGTGGCAGTTTTTGATGAAATCTTGGACTGAAGCAGCGAGTCTGGGCCAGTAGAAATTGCTAGAAACTCGAGCAATTGTTGCTTTAATGCCGGAATGACCACCAATCTTGGATCCGTGTAACTCATCGATGATTTGTTTTTTAAGCTCATTATCATCAGGAATGTAAACACGGTTTCCCCAAAACAACAAATTATTGCGGAATTGAAATTTTATGTTAGAACAGGTACCTGCCTCTAATTGTTGAATAATTGATTGAGCTGTTGCGTCTTTAGTCAGCGCAGCCTGAATCTCGGTGAGGAGTGGGAAGGTCGGACCAGAAATTGCATGCATCGTGGCGGCGGCAGAGAATCGTGACAGCCCATCTGCAACCACGTTTTGTTTGCCTGGTCTGTAGTGGATCGTAAAGTCAAACCCTAGTAATTTTGTGAGCCACTTCTGTTGTTCCGGAGTTTGGATGGTCTGCGTTGTAAGCTCCCGGAGGCTCTGGTGGTCGGTGATGATCTGGAAGGGGCGACCCAACAAGTATTGGCGCCATTTTTTTATAGAAGAAGTAATTGAAAACATTTCTCTCGAGTAGGCGGAGGATTTTTGGAGAAGGCGGGGTAATTTAAGGCTGAAAAATGAAATTGGGTGGTCGGATTGGGAAAGTATGGCACCAACAGCCGTGGAAGAAGCGTCGGTGGTTACTGTGAATGGTAGATCGAAATTTGGGAGAGAAAGTATTGGAGTGTTAGTGACAGCTGTCTTCATTTTCTCGAATGCGGATTGGGCTTCAGGGGTCCAGGAAAATGAGCTTTGTTTTAATAAATCGGTTATTGGGCTAGCAATTGCGGAGTAATTTTTTATAAATCTGCGGTAGTAGCCCGTGAGGCCTAAGAAGCCTCGAACAGCTGTTAGCGAATTTGGGGTGGGCCATGTGGTCATTGCTTCTATTTTTTTCGGGTCCACACGTACGCCTTTGGCCGAAATAATGTGTCCCAAATATTCAAGTTCATTTAGGCCGAAAGTACATTTAGCAAGATTGGCGTAAAATTGATTTTGGTCTAAAATGGTAAGAGTGGTGTGGAGGTGGGCTAGATGGTCGGTCCAAGAAGTACTATAAACAAGTATATCATCAAAGAAGACGAGTATGAATTTTCTCAAGTGTGGACGAAATATATTGTTCATTGTTGCTTGGAAGGTCGACGGTGCATTTGTTAGGCCAAATGGCATAACAAGAAATTCATAGTGGCCCTCATGAGTTCGAAAGGCGGTTTTTGGGATGTCGGGTGGGTGGACACGGATTTGGAAGTAGCCACTTCTAAGGTCAAGTTTGGAAAAAATTATAGCACCATATAATTCGTCAAGCAATTCGTCCACCGTTGGTATTGGGAAGCGGTCTTTAATGGTGATTGTATTGAGTGCACGATAATCAACACAAAATCGCCACGACCCGTCTTTCTTTTTTACCAAAGAACGGGTGATGAAAAGGGACTTGTCGAGGGTTGTATAATTTTGGAGTTGAGCATTTCTTGGATTTGCTTTTCTATTTCAGCTTTTTGAAAATATGGGTAGCGGTATGGTTTTATGTTTATGGGGTTGGCGTTGGGATTAAGATTAATGTGATGGTTGAGTGTTCGGCTGGGTGGAAGTTTTGTTGGTGGTGTGAAAATGTGTTTGAAGGCTGTCAGGATAGCTTGGATGTCAGGTTGTTTGTGGTTAATTGAGTCATGGGCTGGTGGGCTAATAGTGGGCTGCATGTCTAAGTAGAGGAAGTGGGAAATTGATGAAGTGGCTTCCATTCGTTTTAATTGATGGATGGATATGGGAAAAGGTTTGGTAGTTGGGCCGAGCCCAGTTAAGCTAATGGGTATGTCATTGAAGGTAAAGGACATGGTTAAATTACGGTGATCCATCGTAACTGGGCCTAGTTATTCCAACCACTGAATTCCAAACACTGCATCGGATCCCACAATATCAAGTAAATGAAAGTCAATGAAGAATTTATACCCTTGGATTTCCACAGAAACTTGTTTGCAGCATCCCGAGCTCCGTAATTTTTCACCATTTCCCACTGTGACGGCGAACGAGCTTCCATTGTTGATTTCGAGGCCCAAAAATTTGGCTGTTTTTGGATGCAAGTAGTTGTGTGTTGATCCTGAATCCACCAATATGGAGATTGGGTTGCCATTAACGAGAGCGGGAAGTCGAATTGCTCTTGGGTGTGCCGATCCAGTCAGAGCATGGAAGGAGATTTCGGGTGGCGGTTCATTGATGCTGTCGGTGGGGGTGGTTTCGTCGGTCGTGGGGGTTAAGTCGGCGGCGTTGTCGTCTGGTGGTTTGTCTTCGTCTGGGTTATTATCTGGTAAGATCATAAGAACGTGCGTTGGTTTGCATCGGTGACCGAAATGATATTTTTCGTCATAATTAAAACAGAGGCCTTGTTGTTTTCTAACATTCATTTCAGCCTGGGTAAGTTGTTTGATGGGTATGGGTTGTTTGGGAAAATGAGGATGAGTTGTTTGAGGAATTGTTGAAGTGGTATTTTGGGTTTGTGAAGGTTTGGTGAAGTATTGATTGGTTTTCTGGTATGGGTATTTATGTTGGTCTGTGTATTTTTTTTCAATTAGCTTGGCAGTGTCTATAGCTTCAGAGATGGTAAGTGGCTTGAGCAGTAGCAGCTCGTTTTGAATGTGTGGTTTTAGACCAGAAACGAAGCATTGCAATATTGATTCAGGGTTGAGGGTGGTGATTCGGTTACACAATGTTTCGAATGTAGCCTGGTAATTCTCTACAGTGGTGAGCTGCTTGAGTTTGAAAAGGGTTGCTTGTGGATTTAAAAATGTGGGTGGGCCGAAGCGTTTTTCAACTGCCTGAGATAGCGCCGGCCAAGAGGATAGCTGCTTGTTTCGATGCATCCACTGGAACCAGGTTAGTGCTTGTCCTTCCATATGGAAGCTAGCAAGCTCTACACGCTGTTCCTCTGGGGTGGAGTAATAGGTGAAGTAGCGATCCGCTTGGAAGATCCAATCGTGCGGATTAGTGCCGTCAAAAGTGATGAGTGTGATTTTAGGTTGGCGGTTTTGGTTTGGTGTGGACAGTAATGGAGGTTGGCGAGTGGTTAATGGCTGATTTAGTGTTGTAGAAGTCTGGTTGTTTGGTGAAGTTGGTGGTTGGGTTTCAAAACGTTGAGTGAGATCTGCCATTGATTTTGTTAATGATTGGATGGCTGTTTTGATATCGACTATGTCGGCATGTTGGGATTCAAGCAGTGAACCATGGCTGGACTGGGTAGATTGGATGGCGGTTATGGTTTCGTTGTGGTTGTGGAGCTGTTGGACGGCTTCTTCAAGTCGAGTCATGGTGTAGTGGTGTTTGGATGTTGAGGGAGGAAGTAGAGATCACTGGTGAAAGCACCAAAATGATGTGATTCTACAAATACAGATGAGGAGAGAAAGAAACAGAGGGGCTGAAGGAGACGAAATAAGCTGGAAAGGAAATGTTGAGAGAAAAGTTTGCAACTAAATTCTTCTATATTCTTTCTGATAGCATGGGTACATTTATATAGACCTTGCCTCCTAACAACTTTGGAGGACGTGGCAAGGTTTGAGCGCCAAAAACACTCAGTAATTGCGCCAAAACATATGTAAATAACAGAAAATAAAAAAAAAGTAGCTCTGAAAAAAAAAACAGAAAAAGCAGCTGCCATATAACAAATTTTGATTCCTTAGTCTAGAAATTTCATGGGTACCCTCCTTGTCCTTTTTGGACGTGCAGTGCTTGCTTGTGCACTATCAACATATGCACCCTCCTGTGTGTTATTATTGGTAGTGTGCACATCACTATATCTAAAACCTAGCAACTCCAAACCATTCTTTTTCACCACCACCAAACTCCAAACCATTAGAACTCTCCTGCTTGAAACCACATACTACTGCACTCATCACACAACTACATCAAGCCACCCCCCTCAAGCAAACTCATGCACTATCTCTTCAAAGTTCCCATTCATCTCATGTTTCTACCAAACAAACACCAACCATCCTACAGGCAAGACCAAACATAATTCAAGAAACCATGCATCCCCCCTTCCTTCATCCGCAATTTGCTACCGCTTACCACCCTAACCTAGTCCCTTATTAACCTGAACTTAACCAACTCAAAATAATCCGAACGAACACCGCCTGCAACTGCAAGCTCGGCCCGTAGCAAAGTTGGCAGAGACAAAAGACTAGGGCAATATTTGGAGAGGAGCAGCATAAAAACCAGAAGAAAAAGAGGGAAAAAAAGGCGTTCAATACCTGGCGCTTCTTTTCAATCGTCGTTCGCCGCAACAGCGAAGCTGCTGGACACATTCATCGCTTCACAAATCCACCTCCTGACTCCATCATACCAATAATCAAATCAAGCAGCTGTTTCTGCAACCTGCAATACGTAAATTACAAAGCCATAAATTACCTTTTCAGATTGCGACCAAACTCAAAAATCGTATCCAGTCCGCAACTCATTCTATGACTAATTATTGGTTTTGGAGGGAGGGGAAATGGTTTTGGAGGGAAAGAGGGTAATTTGTGAAGTTGGAGGGAGCGTGAATGATTTCGTGAGGGGAGCGATACGTGTGAAGTTGGAGGGAGGTAATGAATAATTCTGTGAGGAGCGTTACATGTCAAAACAAATTAATTAGGAAGTAAATAATTAAATGTAAATAATAACGGTTCAGAATAACGCGTTATTAAATAGCGTTATTAATATCATATTTTGTTGTAGTGAAGTCTTATTGGATTCAAGAGAATCCATCTCATCATTTATAGCCTATAGCCAGAAATCGGCATCTAATGAAGATAAGGCCTCTTGGAGGTTTAAGGGATCCTCCTCTATAGTAAAAGCGCTAAAATCCAAACCAAAATCTTTTATGTTTTTTGCTCTTTTACTTCTTCTAGGTTCAGCTTCAGAACTTTTATTAAGTTCTGTTCTAATAGCCGTACTTAATGTGCCCCACTATTCCTTAATTTTAAAAGAAATTTAGTTTCATAAAAATCGGCATCATTTGATTCAATTATGTTATGTGCATTTATATCATAAAATCGATATGCTTTGCTATTAATAGCATAGCCTACAAATACACATTCATATGCTCTACTTGCCAATTTTATTCTCTTAGGGTCTGGAATGCGAACATATGCTAGACAACCCCAAGTTCTAAAGTATGAGACATTGGGTTTATGATTCTTTAAAATTTAATAAGGTGAAATTTTATTCTTAGATTTATGGATTCTATTTAGAACATAACATACAGTTAATAAAATATACCCCCACCAATGTTTTGCTGCACCAGAATTTAGTAGGATGGCAACTAGTAATTCGGTAAAATCCTATTTTTTCTTTCAGCTTTACCATTCATTTCATGTGAATAGGGTGCAGTTCTCTCATGTACAATACCATGTAATTTATAAAAGTCCAGAATTGAGTTAGATTCATATTATGTTCCTCTATCACTACGAAATCTCTTGATTTTCCTATTTGTTTGATTCCCAATCTCAGTTTTGAATGTTTTAAACATGTCAAAAGCATCACTTTTATTTTTCACAAGATAAACATATGTGAAATCAGAACAATCATCGATAAAAGTGATAAAATAACGATGTCCATGTCTAGTCAATGTGCCATCAAGTTCACATATGTCAGAATGAATCAAGTCTAAGGGTTCAGATTCTCTATCAACAGATTTATGAGGTTTCTTTGTGATTTT
Source organism: Allium sativum (assembly GCA_030737875.1). NCBI lineage: Eukaryota > Viridiplantae > Streptophyta > Magnoliopsida > Asparagales > Amaryllidaceae > Allium > Allium sativum. Next base: position 846,609,861 of record CM060926.1, read on the forward strand.
TGCTTGTGTGCAGAATTCACATTTATCATATTCAGATTCTGCTATCTCAGGTATAATATCTAGAGTGCTCATGTTATGAATTATCCATTTATTAACATGACATAATCTAGAGTGCCAAATATTAAAATCACACAACATATAAGCAGAATTATTCACTTTATTAGATTCAACATTTAATTTGAACATTCCCTCACAAGCATAACCCTTTCCTACAAAGTTTCCCTTATACACTATGGTATACAAATCAACCCCAATAAATTGAGTAAACCCTGCCTTATTAAGGAGATAGCCAGACACCAGATTCTTCCTCGTCTCTGGAGTATGCAAAACATCTTTGAGGATCACAGCCTTTCTAGAGGTAAACTTGATCTCCACGTTTCCAATCCCTACAACTTTAGTGGTGTGAGAATCTCCCAGCAACACTTTCTGATCATCAACAGCCGTATATATGGAAAACATAGCACAATCATAGCAGACATGGCGAGAAGCACCAGTGTCTACCCACCAACCCTCTGATCCACCAACAAGGTGAATCTCAGTAATCATAGCCATAAGAGGCTCCTCCTCAGTCAAGTTAGCCTGTGGTACAGAGCTAGGCTTGTTCCGACACTTTCGTGCCATATGACCTGGTTTTCCACAGTTGTAACATAGAAACAACTGCCCAGAGTCATTCTTTTGGGCTGATTTTTGCTGTCCTTTTGGGTTTCCTTGTGGATTCCCATTCTGTTTGTTGCGTCTGTTCTGATTCTTAAAAGACTTCTGGTTTGGTTTCAGAACTGCGGGTTTGGTCTTTTTAGTGTTGTTTGAAACAAACAACACTTCCTCTTTCGGGTCCTGTTTGTGTGCCGCCTCCTCAATGCGAAGGCGAGTGATCAAACTCTCTAAGGAAAATTCTTTAGTCTTATGCCGTAAGAAAATTTTAAAGTCTTTCCAACCTGGGGGCAGTTTGTCAATAATAACAGCAATTTGAAACTATTCATCCAAAACCATACCTTTAGAGATGATCTCATGAGCTATTTTCTGCAGCTCATGAGACTGCATCTCTACTGACCTATCGTCTATCATCTGTACTTGAGATAGCGGCTTACATCATACTTCTTTGCCCCTGCCTCATCTGTATCATATTTCTTCTGCAGCGCTTCCTAGATCTGCTTTGATGTCTTGTCCTCTGAATTATAGTAATCATACAGATCATCGCTCAATCCGTTCAGAATAAAATTCTTGCATAGATAATCCTGTTCAGTCCAGGTCTGCAACTGCTTTGATTGTTCAGTCCAGGATGTCATCTGTGCTTCATCAGTTCCGTCAGGCTTGTCTGGCAGCTGCGGTTTGTCGGTGGTCAGAGCAGCAGCCACCTTCCTCATCGTCAGGTAGAACTCCTTCTTCTGACGCCATCGTTTGAAGTGCAGACCTTCGAAACGAAACGGGGCAGCAGTCACCAATGGGATCTGAAATGCAGAGGGAGGAGCAGCATCATCTATGGTTGTTGTTGAAGCCATTGTTTCTGTTCGTCTTCAAATTGTTGGGAAATAATGGCTGAATCACATACTTTGTCACTTTCTTGAAGACGATTCGGCGATCTGGTCGGTGGTGCAAAACCAGTTCGTACTTCCGCCGCCGCCTCTAGGATAAAACAGTCTCTCTAAAATGAATAACTGATTTGCTTTGCACAACAAATCAGTGTAGATTTGCACTTTCGAATTTAACTGCTCGAAAATTTCTAGAATATTTTTTTTTAATGGCGAAGGAAGAGAAATTTTTTTCTGTACAAATCTCGTCTACAACTGAAGATAATATATAGACGGGATTAGGGCTGAACGAAAATACTGGTCAGTGGAGGAAAATAGAATCTGCGAAATACTTGGTCAAAAGTTTACCGCTTCATATATAAAAGTCGGCTCAGAAATATTTTTCGTATGGAAAAGCTGGTTCGAAAAATGCAGTGTTTTCTGGACTAAAAATATAAGTGTCTACACCACATAGCCGATGCCCAAAACCGAGCCGAGCCGGGTCGAGTCGGTCGGTCGCGCGCGTGTGTGGTGGTCATGATGCATGTTCGCCCTCCTCACAACAAAGCATGCATTGGGAGTCCAAGGCCCCAACTTGACTTCTTAGAAACAAGTATAAATACTTGCATCTTTCTTATAATCACATGATGTGAGACTATTCACAAATAGGAGGCATCATAAACTTATTTCATATTTTAAATAATTCCTAAATTTTCCAACAGTTGCACTACAAACTCATATAATTTAGGTTTTCAAACTGTTAAACATGCCTTTAATAATACATGGCATGTTGGTCTAATGTTTAGGTTCTTAAACTCAGTTAAATTTTGCAATAACTGAATTTGGAAAAAAAATGTGAAGAAGTAGCTAAATAAGTATTAGAACTAAGCATAAGATAAAACATATGAGATATGAGTCCAAAATTTAGTTACATGCAATCAACAAGTTATCAAGATTTTTAGCAGGTCCGGGCATGTTTAGAGGCAGCTATTGACATTTCAAAGATAAAAGTAATTGAAAGAGGAATCGTGTACTTGAAAACTTATAATAAGCAAACTGTTATAGTAGATAAAAGAGATCATGGAAAAACAGGTCCTAACTCATTTTCGCCAGTTACATGTTGGGTTTCACTGAACTTAATATCTAGAAGATAACAAGTATTTTATGTCACAACCACAACAGAAGATCACTTACATTGTACCCTACGGATGTAATGCAAACTCTGGGCGTACCTATCTAGGACTGTTTTTCTACTTTCAAAATGCATGTCCATTTAGGATTCGGAGCTGTAGAGTTTCTTCAACAGTCATATCATCTAGATGAAGTACGCCATTCGTAATTCTAGAGAAGACAGAATATAAAAGCATGTCCATAGATTCCTGTATGTAGACATTATCATAAGTGATTCCCCAGAAATATGAACCTTGTCCAAAATTAAAATGGGCAGTGCTATGAGGCCCGAGAGAAAAATGTGCGGCTTTGTGCGGAAATGGCAACAGCCGTTGGATGGATTCACGTCATTCACGGGATGACTTCCACGTTTGCTGCCGCAGAAAATGTTAGTTTATTTTCGGGCCTTATAGCTTTGTTGAATTAAAATAACCTACAACAACAAGGAAGCACTTATCAAGATTTATGTAACTAAGCTTAGTGTTGCGTGATGTCTTTCTTCATGTATCAGCTCCCTTGTCAAAAAACAAAATAAAAACAGAGAGGGATAAATTTTTCTTACTTGATTAGAAATTGACAAATTTAGTTTTGGTTTTTAATTAAACTTATTTAGCATTTAAGCTTTGTCATTGATACTTCTACTTCACCTAAGGTTGCACTTTTAGTTCTATTTACATTAATAATAAGTGAAGATCGTAAAGCAAAATTTCATAGAAAAAGTCCTAAGATTGTATGCAAATTGAAATTGCTTTGCAGATGTGGACAACATACCATCAGTAAACAAGCTCATATCCTCATCAAATACATCAAATACAATAAGAACCCTTTCCTACGCAGAAGAATACATTTCCAAAAAATTAAAATAATTAAACTTATTAAATTAGAACATGTATAACATGAAATAATACATACTTGCTGCAGTGAACATCATCTTATATATTACTAAGTCTTATAAATTAATGTGTGTACATATGAGTGATGAGTACGATACATCAAAAAATAAAATAGAAGATAAAAATAGAAACCTGATATGTTGCTCAAAAAAAATTCAGTCTGATTTGCATTGCAGTTGCTCTAAACATTTTCGGTCAGCTATATATACATTAATATTCATGCTGATTAATAAGTAGTGAATATTTAGAGTTAGAACTACCACTCTGCGCATTCAAGGCCACAAAAAATGAGTATATTTAGAGTTAGAAGCAATATTGTATCATATGATAATCATATTACAAATTCGTTACCTCTTTATTATGTTACAAGGCTTGCCAATGCTGCTTCTTGATTGGAAAACCAAGCATTTTGTTAGAGTACTTTGTTGATGTTACTGGAGTAGCATTGTCATTATCGCCACTACATGCATCAATGTTGTTAATTAGTATTATGCATTTTAAGCTGATCATATTCACTACTTATTAATCAGCATGAATATTAATGTATATATAGCTGAACAGCCAAAAAATTTAAGCCACTTGCAGCAAGATCTTTAATGACAGGAAACATAGTGCGAGCCTTCTTCTGACATGGGATTTTCCTAACATGGGATTTTTCTTCTCTTTCAATTTCAGCATTAATTTAGGATCAACGTCCACATTCAAGACAATAGCTGCCAACAATCATTGGAATGCCATCCTCTGTCCAATGATTTATAGAATTGTTCTCTATAATTTCAACAAAGAGATGATGAATTTTTAACCAATATTTATTTCTAAGGTTATGTTTACAACTTTGATTTTACTCTTCTAACTAGTACTCTATTTTGCACTTTGATTCGATACTCCTGGAAAAAGTTTCCATATTCACTTCCACGTACCTGATTTTGTGGCTAAATATAGTTCATCCAATCACACCTTAATGCGATTTAATTTTCATTCAGTCCACAGTAATCGGAATTTTTATTCTCGAATAGATCATTCTCGATTGTTTTTTATATAACTTGAACCAGTTATTTTACAGAAACTAGCACCTGGTCAATTCTCCTGACATGGGTTTTTTTGGCTGAAAATATGTGATTTCCTACTAGTAAATGAAACATTCTATGCACTCAATAATCATATTTTTTTTAATGGTTAACTTATGTAACATATGATGTTAAGTCTAGTATTTCAGCGAAACCCACACAAATTTCCCTTTACTTAACAAATCTCAAACAAATCCAAGCACATTAAGTAACACCAAACTAAATAGCTGAAATAACCAAAGAAATATCACTTGCTAAGTCAAGGATTGTCACATACAGCAGCAACCCTAAGCTACACGACCCTTTCCTACTCTCCATTTCTTTTCCAAAACATCCTCCTACACCAAATCTCAAACCCTCTCTGTATATTCGGGCAATCATCTCCAGAGTTCGGAAACCTATTAAACCATTCAAGAAAATCTCCTGCTGCCTTCCCATAGGCAATGTAAGAATCGTGTTAGCAAGTCCATCTTCTATCGAATGCCTATCAAGCCCTTTACAAGCTCTCCTCATCCATCTAAAATCCTCATAAAATGGGTCTAACCATGTCCTTAACAACATACTTCCCATCTCCTTCGATACCAAAATCTTCCCTTTACCAATTCCTACAAATAATCTAGTTGTTACATTGCTAACTTCATATCTATACATTGCTTGAATCTTTGAATGCAACCCTAAAAGATCAGTCTGTGATGCCCAAGCACTTAAAAACTCATCTGCAATACTACGATCAATCAAAATGTCCAAAATCCAATGTAGGTTATCTGCCTGCCTAGCTGTCTGCACTGCCTCGGTTGTATCACATGAAGCAACACGAATGAAATGATGATGCAAGAGTTGCTTATGTCCTTACCATCGCATGTTGGAGCATAAGAACTTGCAACGATTATATCTTAAATGTTTTATCCAGACATGAACTTAAAGCGATGCCACAAAGGTTGATAACGGGTTGACTTGTGATCTTGTTATTATTGTTCAGTATGAGTTGAGCAAGATCAGGTATATAGCGCCCGACATAGCTCTCTCTCCAATTATGAAAAAATCACAGGTTTTGTATTGCAAAAATCTTTCTAACCAGTTTGCTAAAAATGTGTCTGCATCAATTTTTGTTTTGTTATCATCAATTATATCATATTATGTAGTGTTTGAATATGAAAATCTAACCCCTGCTCGCAACTCCAGAAATAGCACATTGGCCACTAAAAATGCACAACAGTAAATCTGAATTTGTTTTATGTATATATGAGTATTGATTTTGAATTTCCTGCATTTAATTTTCATTTTGTTTCTTCTTAATAAAAATGGGTAGTTGTCTTCAAATAAAAATGGGAAGTCGAGGCCAGATTTTCCTATTCAAATTTTGTTTAAGAATGATTACATAAAGTTAATTATTACTCTTTCCAAATTTGAAACTTAGAGTGTCATAAACTAAAGAGTGCCATAAAGTTATTCTTTTATGTTAAAGTTTTTGAAAGATTAGACCGTTAACATTTGAAAGTTGAAATCCTATTTGCCAAATGTCTAATAAAGTCAATATCAAAGTATTTCATTTTTAGTCCAAGTTCGCTGGAAAATTGCTGGGTTGACAATAACAGATCTTACAGCATAATAATTTAAATGCTTATTGTTTAATCCACTCATCTTTCTTGGTAAACCAAAAACATGTTCGACTAAAGTAATTCATGACCACAGTCCACTATGTCCACCACACAAAAACATTTTTCTTTTCTTCTAACATAGACTGATAAATTGAGTTTTAAACTTGGTTTAAAATTCTATTTCAAATTGAGTTTGTTTACAATAGAGATTTAAACTGAGTTTAATAACACAGTTTGAACTATCTTTTAACTCATTTTTTTTTTTTTTACTAAGCTTAAACTTAGATGGCAATTAACTCATGCAATCAACACAATAAGAGATATCTTGAAACATGAACCATTAAACCGAAGGTCAACATTTTATTTAGATATCCACTATAGAATAGTCAGTTTGAGGGGATTATTCATAAATTTTAACTTCTAAAGATGATATGAAACTGTTAGGTAGAAACAAATATATTAAACATGCATCAATAAACCATTTTTTCCAAATACTTCAACAATTTTAATCATTAACCGTTACAGACTTACAGTCAGCTATTACATTTGACAACCAAATGAAGCAAGTGAAAGTTCACATTCGAAGCAATCAAGTGATCAATTTTGGTAAAGAGAGCGAGTTTGAATTAGTTAGACAAATGAAATGGCTTGTGAACTTGGACTATTCCCAAAACAAGTAGTTTCCTGGTTTCAAAACAAAAAGGCAAGGTGGAAGATCAAGTAACTGGAAGAGGAGCTTGCTAAATTCAAGGCTCAGCTAGACATGGCTTTACTTGAGAAATGTCATGTTGAAAGTAAGATAGTCAATTGTTTCACTTCTTTCATCATTATATTCGATAATCAAATTAACAAATGACACTTTTATTCTAGTTATGCAAATACGAAAATGAAGAGGATGTTAGGGAGGTGAAGGAACAACAATATATTTTCAAAATTGAAAGCTCAAAAGTTGGAAGTCCAAAAACAATTTAATTGAAAATGTGAATACGTCCAACTATTATACAAACATGAACTTTTTAGTTTTGGGAAACAAAGACGACTTCGTTTTACCATCTAGTACTTATGTTTTATGTTATAACAGACATTATAATACGAAAAAAATAACATTTGCTATCATATATCAACCGACAAGTAATGTTATTGGTTTTGTGGAATGGAAGAATGAAAATAGTGATTGCAGTACAAAGCATAATGACACTTTGAACATGTAGCTACTATTTTTGTATTTGACGTCAATTACTAGTGTATATTACACTTAGAACAGGTAGTTTCGAATCGAAAGTGAGCAGAAAGGCTCAGTTTAGAAACTAAGCCAAAAGGCTTAGTTTCTTAACAGAGATTTGGCTCAGTTTCTAAACTGAGCCGAAGGGCTCAGTATTTAAACGAGCCAATCTTAGTTTCAAAACTGAGCCGAAAGGCTCAGTATTATTAGAAAATATACTATTTGACCCTGATTTGACATAACTTCAGAGATCTCTTTCTTCTTAATCACCCCCGCATGAAAATATAACTTAGACTTCTACTCACTTTGTAGAGTATTAGAGGTTCTGTATTTTGATTCATTTTATATGTTTGTATGTAGTTTAGTACGTTTGCATGTTTTGTATTCGGTGTAGTTTCTTGTATGCTGTTATGTTTCCTAGCCTGTACTATATATATACTTTGGTGTTCTGTATTCTAGACGAGAGTTAATAAAATTTCATTTCCTCTTCGTCTTCATGGTATCAGAGCCAAGGGCGAAATAAAATTCGTAACCCTAAATGCCTGAATCCAGCCAAATCTCTTCTTCAAATCCAGAAAACTATGGAAATTCCGCAATCAACTATAATGATCCATACTTCCTCTCTCATGGAGATAATCCAAATTCACAATTAGGGCAAATTATTTTTAATGGCGAGAACTATGTAAACTGGAGTCGTAGCGTTCGCCTTGCTCTTGGAGTGAAAAATAAGATCTCGTTTATTGATGGATCTATTCTTCGTCCAGCAGATGATTCTCCAGATCTTCAGAAGTGGATTCGAAACGACTATATGGTTACAGTTTGGATTCTCTGCTCAATGGATAAGAAGATTTCTGAGAGTTTTATATTCAATTCCTCTGCAAGACAGCTATGGAATGAAGTTCAGGAAAGGTATGGTCACTCGAATGCACCTCAGATCTATGAATTTCATTAGAATTTAATGAGTATTCAACAAAATGATGACAATATAGCTACCTATTATGCTAATTTGAAACAAATTTGGGATCAATTACAAGCTGTTGAGCCGTTTCCTACTTGTACTTGTGGAGCAATAAGTAATTGTTCATGTGGTTTATTGAAAAAGATTCTTGAGGCTGAAGATCTTAGAAAACTCATTCAGTTCATTTATGGTTTAAATAAAACTTATGATCAAGCAAAGATAAATATGCTCAGTATGGATCCTCTGCCAAATGTGAATCGAGCATATCATATGCTTCAACAAATTGAAAAACAGAATAATCTGAATCTACTTTCTCAGACTACAGAGATGAATGCATTATTTTCAGCCAAGAATGATCAATTATCTCGTAATTTCAATTCAACTTTGCAAAAAAGGGAATCCAAGAAGGCTAAATATGAGAAATTCTGTGTTTTTTGTAAAATGAGAGGCCATATTAAGGAGCAATGTTTCAGAATTGTTGGTTATCCAGATTGGTGGAAAGGAAGAACAACTCAAGCTCAAGTTTCTCAAAAATTGGTGGCAAATGTTCAAGAGAATTCAAATGCAAATGGGATTTTGGGTGCTGCACCTCATTCTGCTGTTATTGAAAGTGGTTCAAGTGCAAATTCTCCTTCCTTTGATCCACAAATGGTATCTGCTCTTTACAAGGAGTTTGTGAAGATAGTTCAAGCTAATCAAGGTTCTTCTTCTTCTTCTGAATCATACAATGCTGCTGTGAACTTCTCAGGTATTGTTTCTGCATTCAATGTGTTTTATTCAATTCAGCACGCAAATACATGGATAGTTGATATAAGTGCTAGTGATCATATGGATTTGATTTAAATATTTTTGATAAAACCCATGCTTTCAAAAATCCTATTCGAATTGCATTACCTGATGGTAGTCATAAAACAGTAATTCTGTTTCCACAAATACTATCTTGTCTGATCAATGTTTTTCTGCTTTATTTTCTACTTCAAAGAATTCCATTGAATTGTTACACGCTAAACTTGGGCATGCTTCTATAAGGAAACTCAAATATGTACCTCTTTTTTCTTCCTCAATAAAACATGATAGTACTTTTCATTGTGAGTCTTGTATTTCTGCCAAGCATCATAGATTAGTATTTCCTGTATCAAACTCAATTGCAAGTGCATGTTTTGAATTAATTCATGTTAATTTGTGGGGGCCATATAAAATACCTTCTATAACTGGTGCTAGATATTTTTTAACAATTCTAGATGATCACTCTAGAACAACATGGACATATCTCCTTCACCATAAAGATCAAGTACCTAAAATCATGTCCGATTTCTTGGCATATGCTCAAAATCAATTCCAGAAGTCTGTCAAAACTATTAGATCTGATAATGGAATAGAAATTGTTCAAGAAAGTTGCACAAATTTAATTGCATCAAAAGGAATAATTCATCAATGAAGTGTTGTAGGGACTCCATAGCAAAATGGTAGAGTAGAACGTAAACACAAACACTTAGCTGAAACTGCTAGGGCAATTAAGATTCATGCAAATTTGCCTAACAGATTTTGGGGTGAGTGTTTTCTTAATGCCACATATCTTATAAACCTAATGCCTAGTTCTGTTATTGGTTGGAAAACACCATATGAAGTAATAATGAATAAATTTCCAGATTATTCTCATTTGAAGGTCGTAGGTTGTTTATGTTATCCTGCTGTTAAAAATAAGGACAAAATGGCTTCTAGAACTATAAAGTGTGTTTTTATTGGATATCCATATGCTCAGAAAGGATACAAACTCTATGATTTGGAAAAGGTTTTGATTAGCAGGGATGTGTTGTTTAAGGAAGACATTTTTCCCTATCATTCTACTAATTCTGATATTCCAGATTATCATGAAAATTCTTCTTTGCCTCTTGTTAATCCTGCATTATCATCTGATTTTTCTTTGTCATCTCCAATACAAAACACTCATTATTTACCACAAAATAATTCTCAAACTTCACATCAAACATCTTCCACTTCAACTTCTTCTTTACCTAACTTACAAACTAGTTCTTCACCAACAAATTTTCCACAACAACCAGTTACTCAAAATTCATCTCTTCCAATCAGAAAATCATCCAGACCCATTCAACTACCTAAAAAATTTGACAATTTTATTTTAGGCAAACATCAAAGACCTCCTACAAATTGTTCTTTTGTTCAACAAGTTCTCTCTAATCCTTCATTGAAACATTTGAACTCACAACACGTTGCCATCCTAGTAAATGTCTTTTCTGTTCATGAACCAAATTCTTATTATCAAGCTAAAAATTATCCTGAATGGAAAGAGGCCATGGAAAAGGAATTGCAAGCACTTGAGAAAAATGAAACTTGGGATGTAATGTCTCTACCTCCAAACAGAACTGCTATTGGAAGCAAATGGGTGTACAAGGCAAAATTTAATCCAGATGGGACTTTAAACAAGTGTAAAGCTAGAGTAGTGGCAAGAGGTGACAAGCAAACAAAAGGAAAAGATTTTAAATACACTTTCAGTCCTGTTGCAAAATTCACTACAGTCAGAATTGTTATTGCTTAAGCTGCTGCAAAAGGATGAGATCTGTTCCAGCTTGATATTAATAATGCTTTTCTACATGGTTATGTTGATGAAGAACTGTATATGCAACCTCCACCAGGATATAGTAAAGCAAAACCAGGAGAAGTGTTGTAACGACCCGTATTCTACACATCATAGGATTGTGGAATATTTATTTCTTTCCCATGTGAAATCATATGGTCATGTAACTTTGGGAAACATCTATTAGAGTCATTTCCCATGTTCATGATTTTTGTCGATTTTTAAATGACCATTTTGCCCCTAGTTGGTACTGTTTTGCCATAACTTTTGAGTGGAAAGGAATTTTGATCTGAAACCACTTCCATTTGATCCGTTTGATGGTTTATCTTTCCATAGAGTAGTTACATTAGCCAAACGGACTTACCGTTTGGGAGATATGGCTGAAACAAGGTTTGGAGGGTGAAAAACTGCTTAACCGGGCCAAATCGGGTGATTAGTGAGTAGGCCCATAACCCATTTCGGGATTAGGGTTATGGGAGGGCTGAAATGAGATGGAGAATCATTCCATTTCAGTTTTCTAGCCTCCACTTATCACCAAGGATCCCTAAAAATGGCCTCTAACCTCTAAATCACATCCAAATCACCTTTTTGGCAAGGATTTAGCTTAGCAACCCCTAATCAAGGAAGATCTTCACCAAATCAACATAGGAGCTGCTATTGGCATTGAGATTCACATCAAATCAGAGAATTATTTCAGATCTTAGTTTATTTGTGGCTAAGGTGAGTGATTTGCATAGTTTTGCACTAATTATGGCTAATTAGGGTTGATTAGTGTTAATTAGCGAATTTAAACATGATAAAATTCTGGAAAAATGTTTATAAAATTCGGAATGATACTTTAGACCTCTGTTAGAAATTTGGTTCCATTTGGTTAAGTTTTGCTAATCATATCATTAGTTTCACCTAAACATGCTTAAGGGGAAATATGAGATTTTGGGTATGTTTGATCCATTTTAACCTATGATATTGATGTGAATGATGTTTGTGGTTGATTATGCATGTTGCTATGACTGTATGAAATGCTTTGTGATTGATTTCAATAGTTAGAATGGTCGAAAACGTCGTCGAATGGCGTAAACACTTTCTGGAACAGTTTAGAAAACAGTGCAGGGTTCGGATCGGATCGGATAAGGGGGCTCGGATCGGATATGTTGAACTGAGCAAAGAATCTGATCGGATCGGAACCCAACACTTGGGAAAAGTGGCAAAAAGGAAGGCCACGCTAGCTGAACTGGGATCGGATCGGATAGAGGAAAACGGATCGGATCGAGAAGGACGGATCGGATCGAGGAGGACGGATCGGATCGGAAACACGAAGACGAATCAGAGCAGGAGCACGGAAGCGGATCAGATAGGAGCATATGAAGGGAGCATGAAGACGGATCGAAAACGTGAACCAAGAAGGGACACCCGACCCGACCCGAAGGGAAGCTCCCGACCCGACCCGAAGAGAAGCATCTGACTCGAACACAAAGGAGTACCCGCCCCGAACCACACCAGAAGATGACCCGACCCGAACGGATGAAGGACACCGACCCGAACCGATAACTTGAGGAGGAACCCGACCCGGCCCAGTATTGACCAATAACCCGAGATGCAAAGGTAGTCCAATAGGGGAAGTTAGAGCTCAGGATCCCGGAACCAGTTGGGAACCAAGGAGTTCACTTCATGGTTGGACTTTGCTGCGGGACGTGTGCTAAGGAGTTGTGGACGTTCATAACTTCGATTCACCACTAAAAAGGAATGATGGGCTACTTATCAGTGCAGTAGGGTCATTATGACCTGAGGGGCAAGGTGATGGTAGCAAGACTACGTTATCAGTGCAGTAGGGTCATTATGACCTGAGGGGCAATGTAACACCCCACCTCCACTAGGATCACTCCTTAGAATGTACTAGCTTTGGAGGGGCGTTATTGTGAAGGTAAACATGCACAGAGATATCGCAAGACAGAATATATGAAAATAAATATAAGTAAAGCAGCGGTAGCAGATAAAACCCATCATCATCATCTCAGAAAACCGACATAGTCAAGTACATAATATCAAAATGTCATGATCCAAAATACAACATAAGTCTAGATACGTGATAACAAAATACATGGTAAAACATCAGTACTAATCCCCAGAAATAAAAGATAAGCCACAGCTAGCTCAGATCCATACATGAGCTATCCAACAAGCAAGCCAAAGATCCACTAAGCAGATGTAGCCCCTCCCTGAGAACCTGTGGGGGGGGGGGGGAACGGAAGAAAAGAAGCGAAAGAAAACAGGTCAGTCAAAAAGACTGGTAAGCCCTACTACGATCAATCTATAAACTAATAAAGTTAACAGCATGATGGAAACTGAGATGAACATACTGGCAATAGATAAGGGTGACAACACATAGATGAGATTAAACTTTGCACCACAGTGTACTAGCAAACCCACAAAACAGATCTTGATCCCTTCGCCCAAACTTTGGCCCAATAACATGAAGTGACCTTAGTATAAGGTCCAGCCCAACGGTCTAGTCGATCGGCTCCCTATAAACCTAACACGTCAAGTGTTGGTGTCCATACGGCCCACATGGATGTAGTCAGACTGTGCTGGGTCCACCTTCGGGTGTATCAAGCCCTAAGGTGTCAACCCCAGACACCTAAGCAATAATGCACAGTCCAAGCCTACTGGTACCCGTGCCTCGAGTTTGTCCAACATCGGACTACGTGCACGTCCGTAGCCCGCCGGACCCGCACCGCTGTACCACTCAGCCGTCGCTTTGGTCGCTTACATCAGTCCAGTAATCGTGCCCTGCCCTAGCCTAGCCTCTAGGGTTGTGAATGATACCAAACTGGGATTACTGCTGGAACAGACCACGTTGCTAGGGTTTCTAATAAGGTTAAGTGTGGTTTTAACCCCTCACTAATCCTGGATTAAATTAGTTAAGTGTAACCACTTAACCCCATCTAATCCTCGCATCCCCATTATTGGTTAAGTATTAGTGGGCCATGACTTAACCCTAATCATGAGGCATTAATTTATTAATGCACCCAACCTCTCACATTAGACATCCGTGGTTACCTGGGAAGATTTACACCACGTCTAGGTCTAACCTCGGGTCTTACGGTGCAACATGACCAACTACCCACATTAGACCCCACGTTGTGGTTACCTAGGAAGATTTACACCACAACTAGGTCTAACCTCGAGTTGGCCATATCATGTTATCTAACGTCATGTCCACTTTAAAACATATTTACAAGTTAACATATACTTGGGTAGACCTAACTTAATAGGTAAATTCCCAAGGGGTAGACCTAACTTAATAGGTAAATTCCCAATCTTTTAGTTTCATGTATTTTTAAGTTTACCCAAACCCTCCCAACGTCATTATCTCGCTTACATATTCGTCATAACGCATAATGGTATAAAAGGTAACTTGGCATAACATACATGATGAACTTCACATATCATAATAGACATGCATACATGTTAAACTTGCAAATCATGTCATAGTGAACTCGCATAAACATGCATAGCTTATTAAATATGCATAACATGGTAAGGTGAACTTGCATAGTCATGCATAACCCATTAAACTTGCATAACATGGTAAGGTGAACTTGCATAAACATGCATAACCCATAAAACATGTATAACATGGTAAAGTGAACTTGCATAAGCATGCATAATCCATTAAACATGTAGAACATGGCATAGTAAACTCACATAAGCATGCATGACTTATGAAACATATAAAACATGGCATAGTAATCTCGCATAAGCATGCATAACTTATGAAACATATAAAACATGGCATAGTGAGTTCGCATAAGCATGCATAACTTATGAAACATATAAAACATGGCATAGTGAGTTCGCATAAGCATGCATAACTTATGAAACATATAAAACATGGCATAGTGAGTTCGCATAAGCATGCATAATCAACTATACTCACATAAATCTCAACTTTCACCACATATTAACTTTAGAGTTTGTAAAGTGAAGGTAAGAGGGCTTACAAATATAAACAAGCCACAAATCCACCAAATAAGATGAAGAAGCCCTTTAAAAAACCCAAAACAAAGCTTCAAATAAGAAAACCCTTTTGCAAAATCCCAAAAACACAAACTTAGCAAATCAAACTTGCAACTTAATGAAGTATGCAAGTTATTAAGCATTCATACAACATAGAAAAGGTTGTATGATCATCATATCTTCATAGGATTAAACTTTGAGGAAGGTGGAGGCTAGGGATTTTAGGTGGAGGCCATTTGAGGATTCAATTTGACATAGTTTAGTTGCTAGATTGATTAATGAGGCTTTAGGGTAGGATTAGGGGTATATTTATAGAAGATTAGAGTGTTTTTAGCCCTAGGATTAACCCTAGATTAGTTTAGGCCCGTCAGATCTCGGAACTCTCTAGAACCAAGCCACAAGACCCAACCCAAATCAGAAATGGTGCACCAGGCTAAACTGCCCGGGCACCCCTGTCGACAGGGCTGTCGACACCCTGGGGGCCCTGTCGACATGCCTGTCGACATGGGGCCCCTGGCGGGAATTTTCCCGCCTGACCCCGATTAGCCCTAATCCTTGTCTTTAATTTGAAATTTAAATCTGTTTTTAGCATAGAAATTTCTGAAAACTTCAATGGGCCTTAACCGGGTCATACTGACTCCGATTTTCGAAAACTCGGACTCTATTTTGCGTATTTTTCCGAGACGAACGCAATGGCATAGCCCGTTTCCCCTGGTTCAGATTTTAGAATTAAATTCTGCCTCAATTTATGTTATAACAGTATATTGAAAATACGGGTTGTTATATTCTCCCGTCCTTAAAGGATTTCGTCCCCGAAATCTTCAAGTTGGGAAGAACATATCCTACCATCCAACATCCATCTACTCAAAACATCATCCACGAGCAACCATTGTCCTTAAAAGATTCTAAATGCCGTATGGACATATGCAGAAGTGTGTGTATATGTACCTATCTAATGCAAAGATCAATGCAAAAATATGTTAGTGAAATGTATCCATATGTATGCAAATCCTAACATAATGTATAATGTCTACATGCGTGCTCAATCATACATCCATATGCAACATCCATGTGATTGCATACAAATTTCATCCAAGAATATGCATAAACACTCATGCACATGCAATATGAGGAGTGTGTGAGCCGATCTAGTGCCTAATGTGTATCATGCATCCACGAGTAACCACTTGCAAACACTTGCAACCACTTGCAACCATCAAACATAACATGTTTCAAACACATGTTTCATCCAAAGGGTTTTTACCTAAGGTTCTTATGACAAGATTTGCACGATAACTAGATAAACATGGATAGCAAAGAGAAAGATATACTAACAAAGGAAAGGGATTGAGAGTGTACTCTCAAAAAGGAATGGATAAAGCCCACGCATCTTCTCCTCGGTTTCCCAAGTTGCGACTTCTTCGGCTTCACCCCATTGAACTTTCACCAACCTGACCTCACGATTCCTTAGCTTCTTGGTCTCCGTCCCCAAGATACGAATCAGAGCTCTCCTTAAAGTTGCTTCTTTCTCTACTTCCACGTCTTCAAGAATGCTAGGTTCAACCACCTCAGCGGACTCATGTAGGCACTTTCGGAGATGTGAGACATGAAAGACATTATGCACTCCGGACAACTTTTCAGGCAATTGCACTTTATAAGCCATTTTCCCAATTCGCTCTATGATGGGGAAGGGTCCAACGAATCTCGGTGCTAACTTCCCAACAGCTCCAAACCGGACCACTTTCCGTAAAGGAGAAACCTTTACGAAAACCTTGTCCCCAACCTCAAACTCCAAATCGGATCTCCGCTTATCAGCATAGGATTTCTGCCGGTCTTGGGCCGCTTTCATCCGTCTTCTAATCAACTCGACCTTCTCGGATGTATCCCTAATCATGTCGGGTCCAAGTATAAGCTTATCCGTGGACTCCCACCAACATGTAGGTGACTTGCACGGCCTCCCATATAAAGCCTCAAATGGTGCCATCCCTATGCTCGCCTGATAACTGTTATTATATGCAAACTCAACAAGAGGAAGATGGTCTTCCCAAGCACCACCAAAATCCAGAATGCAAAGCCTCAACAAGTCCTCAAGTACCCTATTCACCCTTTCTGTTTGGCCGTCTGTTTGTGGGTGATAGGCCGTACTCAGGTTCAATCTCGTGCCCATAGCTTCCTGTAAACTGTTCCAGAACTGACTAGTGAAGATGGGGTCGCGGTCACTGACTATGCTGGAAGGGACTCCATGTAGTCGCACTATCTCACGAAGATATACTGATGCTAGTCCAGATGCGATCCTTTTGCTCTTCACTGGGATAAAATGAGCACTCTTCGTAAGCCTATCTACAATGACCCATATGCTCGTATTCCCCTTCCTGGACCTTGGAAGCCCATCAATAAAGTCCATAGAAATGCTCTCCCACTTCCATAGCGGGACCTCGAGCGGATGTAATAGCCCACCGGGCTTCTTCGACTCAGCTTTTACTCTCTGACAAATAACACATCTCGAGACAAACTCCGCCACATCCTTCTTCATTCCAGGCCAGAAGAAAACGCGCTTCATTTTTCTTATACATCTTATCACCACCTGGATGTATAGTCATCTTGGAGCGATGTGCTTCCTCAAGAACTTTCCTCACCAAGTCTTCTACCATCGGAACACAAAGCCTTCCGTCTCTCCTCAGCCAACCCTTATCGTCTATAGAATATCGAGCAAGGTGACTAGACGTCTCCCCTCGAACCAGCTTGTCCATGATCTCAATTATCTGAGGGTCTTCCTTCTGTGAAGCCCCGACTTGATCCAGAAGGGTAGGCCTGAGCTCTAGAGATGCCAAAGAACCGGTCATCGTCTCAACTGTCAAAGAAAAATCAAAGGTTGCCAAGAACTCTAAATTCTTCATCTCAACAAATAGAGGACTTAGTGTCAACCTTTTCCTACTCAACGCATCCGCTACAACATTCCCCTTGCCAGGGGTATAGGATATCTCAAAATCATAGGAAGCCAAGAATTCCATCCATCTCTGCTGCCTTAAGTTCAGATCCTTCTGCGAAAAGAGATACTTCAAAGACTTATGATCAGTATATAGCTCAAATCTCTCTCCCAGAAGATAATGACGCCAAGCCTTGAGTGCATATACAATCGCTGCCAGCTCTAGATCATGAGTGGGATAATTCCTCTCATGCACCTTAAGTTGCCTCCCACCAAAACATATAACTCTGCCCTCTTGCATCAGAATGGCGCCCAATCCCGTGCCACAAGCATCAGTGTACACGGTAAATATCTTGCCACCATCGGGTAAGGCTAGAACTGGTGCTGAGGTGAGGGCTCTCTTGAGCCTTTGAAAAGCAAGCTCACAATCCATATCCCAAGCAAAAACTAAGTTCTTCTTCGTCAACTTAGTAAGAGGAGCGGATATCTTCGCGAAGTCCTTGATGAACTTCCGGTAAAACCCCGCAAGACCCAGAAAGCTTCTTACCTCGGTTGCATTCCTTGGAGTCTTCCAATCCTGAACTGCAACCACCTTAGCGGGATCCACCGCCAAGCCTTGCTTGGATACGATATGCCCAAGAAATCTGACTTCCCTTCTCCAAAAGTGGCACTTTGAGAACTTGGCTTTTAACTGGTGTGCTCTGAGTGTATCCATCACCTCTACTAGGTGCCTCGCATGCTCTTCCTCATCCTTGGAGAAGACCAGAATATCATCCACAAAGACCACGACAAACTTATTCAAGAACTCCCGAAACACCCTACTCATCAAATCCACAAAATACGCGGGTGCATTCGTCAAACCGAACGGCATAACAAGCCATTCAAAGAATCCGTCTGGAGTTCTGAATGCAGTCTTGTCTATACTATCTTCAGCCACTCTGAGCTGATGAAAACCCGTAGCAAGATCAAGCTGAGAGAAAACAGAAGCACCAACAAGATGATCAAAGAGATCATCGATCCTCGGTAACGGGTGTCTGTTTTTCTTAGTCAGCTTATTCAATTCTCTATAATCCACACAGAGCCGAAGAGAACCATCTGCCTTAGTTGCAAACACCACAGGCGCTCCCCATTCGGATATACTTCTTCTGATGAAGTTCTTCTCAAGCAATTCTTTCACTTGCTTGCTCAGCTCCCGTCTCTCACGCGGAGCCATATGCCGAACGGGCAAAGAAACAGGCTTAGCATTATCCACCAGATAGATGCGAAAATCAATCTCTCGTTTAGGGGGCAACCCCTTAACTTCTTCAAAAACATCCGGATAATCTCGGACCACCCTTACAGACTGAAGGGCCTCCTCTGATGAGTCGAGAGATTCTAGATAACACAACATGACGGGATTCTTCGGATTGCATGAAATCTCTAAGGTGTTGCCCAGGCGAGTCACAAGCCTTACAACCCTATGCTCACAATCCAGAATGGCTCCATATCTGGACAGCCAATCCATGCCCAAGATCAATCCGTATCCCCTGAAACCCAGCACATACGTGCTACACAAGAACTCTACGCTGAGTATAGAGATCCTCAGATCCTCACATATCATAGATAGATGAGCAGAACCCCCAATGGGATTCGAAACACAAACGGGATCATCCACTAAGCTAGTACTAAGGTGCAAATTGTCAACAAGATCAGATGAAATAAAGCTATGTGAAGCACCAGAATCAAACAAGGTACGCACTGGAAGATCAGAGATATAAACAAGGTTCTCAACAGAAACACTACCTCGATCGGGAACTGGAGCGGTATTGAGAGCATGAACTTGCCCTCCTGAAGGTCCAGCCTGTCCTTTCTTCTTTGGGCATTCTTTGCTAAAGTGCCCAGTCTCTCCACAAGAAAAGCATCCACCACTAAGCTTCCTTTTCTTCTTCCTGCAATCCTTAGCAAAGTGCCCAGCTATGCCACAGTAATTGCACTTTCCCTTGCCTTTGTTGTTGTTGTTGTTCCCCTTCTTGTTCTTGCCCTGATTCCCCTGGCTGCTCTGACCACCTTGATTGCCTTTGCCTTGAGAATCAATCTTCTTTGCTTGGGTATCGCTCGACTTGACTTCTTTCTTTCCATCTCCCTGAAGCAGAGCCATATTGACCAAACTCTCGAAAGTAGCTCCATGCGGAATATGTGACATCGCCAGGCCCTGTAGCGGCTCATTCAACCCTCTAGCAAATCGAAGAGCCTTCTTCTCCGGAGTGTTCACCATATCCAGACCAAAACGGGCCAGCTGATTAAACTTGTTCACATACTCCTTGACAGACATATCACCTTGCTTTAATGCAATGAACTTCTCCATCTGTAAATTCGCCTCAGCCGAAGATAGAAACTTGGTCACAAATCTAGCCCTCAAATCGGCCCAAGTCTCAACGGGCCTCGTCCCATTGGTGACCTCCCACCAATAGGCCGCCTCATCCTTCAAAAGCCATACTGTCAATAAAATCTTCCTCTCGTCATCAATCCCAAAGATAGCAAACAGGTCCTCCGTGTCTTTCAGCCAATTCCTAGCTTCAACGAAAGATTCCGTGCCTAGGAAATTCTTGCCTCCCATTGCCTTGAAGTCTTTACAAACCTTCGTAAGCTCAATCTGAGGATGCTGAGGGGGAGGAGGAGGAAGAGGAGCCTCAGCAACAGGAGGGGGTGGAACATTAGCCACGGGAGGAGGAATATTGAATGCTGGAGGAGAGGGAACAGGAATCACCGGGGGAGGGACATTAGGGATAGGATTCTCAACTACAGGAGGAGGAGTGGGAGTAGGGTTGGCGGGACCAGCTGCCGCCCTAGCTTCTAGAAGTCTCCTATACCAGAGTGGTACGTTCACTCCATCTGGGATGTCAAGATTCTCAGCCATACTGAAACGAAAGATAAGATAAGATCAGGTCAAGGGAACGAAGGATAACGCTAATGGCTTTTGGGGATTAGCCTTAAAATAATCTAGACTTTATTTTGGAAAATACTTAGTAGGTTTTTGAAAATAGCTTTTCAAAAAGGGTTTTTTTTTTTTACAAAAGTTTCGTTCAATCTTGTTAACCTTGTGCTCTGATACCAAATGTAACACCCCACCTCCACTAGGATCACTCCTTAGAATGTACTAGCTTTGGAGGGGCGTTATTGTGAAGGTAAACATGCACAGAGATATCGCAAGACAGAATATATGAAAATAAATATAAGTAAAGCAGCGGTAGCAGATAAAACCCATCATCATCATCTCAGAAAACCGACATAGTCAAGTACATAATATCAAAATGTCATGATCCAAAATACAACATAAGTCTAGATACGTGATAACAAAATACATGGTAAAACATCAGTACTAATCCCCAGAAATAAAAGATAAGCCACAGCTAGCTCAGATCCATACATGAGCTATCCAACAAGCAAGCCAAAGATCCACTAAGCAGATGTAGCCCCTCCCTGAGAACCTGTGGGGGGGGGGGGAAACGGAAGAAAAGAAGCGAAAGAAAACAGGTCAGTCAAAAAGACTGGTAAGCCCTACTACGATCAATCTATAAACTAATAAAGTTAACAGCATGATGGAAACTGAGATGAACATACTGGCAATAGATAAGGGTGACAACACATAGATGAGATTAAACTTTGCACCACAGTGTACTAGCAAACCCACAAAACAGATCTTGATCCCTTCGCCCAAACTTTGTCCCAATAACATGAAGTGACCTTAGTATAAGGTCCAGCCCAACGGTCTAGTCGATCGGCTCCTTATAAACCTAACACGTCAAGTGTTGGTGTCCATACGGCCCACATGGATGTAGTCAGACTGTGCTGGGTCCACCTTCGGGTGTATCAAGCCCTAAGGTGTCAACCCCAGACACCTAAGCAATAATGCACAGTCTAAGCCTACTGGTACCCGTGCCTCGAGTTTGTCTAACATCGGACTACGTGCACGTCCGTAGCCCGCCGGACCCGCACCGCTGTACCACTCAGCCGTCGCTTTGGTCGCTTACATCAGTCCAGTAATCGTGCCCCGCCCTAGCCTAGCCTCTAGGGTTGTGAATGATACCAAACTGGGATTACTGCTGGAACAGACCACGTTGCTAGGGTTTCTAAGAAGGTTAAGTGTGGTTTTAACCCCTCACTAATCCTGGATTAAATTAGTTAAGTGTAACCACTTAACCCCATCTAATCCTCGCATCCCCATTATTGGTTAAGTATTAGTGGGCCATGACTTAACCCTAATCATGAGGCATTAATTTATTAATGCACCCAACCTCTCACATTAGACATCCGTGGTTACCTGGGAAGATTTACACCACGTCTAGGTCTAACCTCGGGTCTTACGGTGCAACATGACCAACTACCCACATTAGACCCCACGTTGTGGTTACCTAGGAAGATTTACACCACAACTAGGTCTGACCTCGAGTTGGCCATATCATGTTATTTAACGTCATGTCCACTTTAAAACATATTTACAAGTTAACATATACTTGGGTAGACCTAACTTAATAGGTAAATTCCCAAGGGGTAGACCTAACTTAATAGGTAAATTCCCAATCTTTTAGTTTCATGTATTTTTAAGTTTACCCAAACCCTCCCAACGTCATTATCTCGCTTACATATTCGTCATAACGCATAAGGGTATAAAAGGTAACTTGGCATAACATACATGATGAACTTCACATATCATAATAGACATGCATACATGTTAAACTTGCAAATCATGTCATAGTGAAATCGCATAAACATGCATAGCTTATTAAATATGCATAACATGGTAAGGTGAACTTGCATAGTCATGCATAACCCATTAAACTTGCATAACATGGTAAGGTGAACTTGCATAAACATGCATAACCCATAAAACATGTATAACATGGTAAAGTGAACTTGCATAAGCATGCATAATCCATTAAACATGTAGAACATGGCATAGTAAACTCGCATAAGCATGCATGACTTATGAAACATATAAAACATGGCATAGTAATCTCGCATAAGCATGCATAACTTATGAAACATATAAAACATGGCATAGTGAGTTCGCATAAGCATGCATAACTTATGAAACATATAAAACATGGCATAGTGAGTTCGCATAAGCATGCATAACTTATGAAACATATAAAACATGGCATAGTGAGTTCGCATAAGCATGCATAATCAACTATACTCACATAAATCTCAACTTTCACCACATATTAACTTTAGAGTTTGTAAAGTGAAGGTAAGAGGGCTTACAAATATAAACAAGCCACAAATCCACCAAATAAGATGAAGAAGCCCTTTAAAAAACCCAAAACAAAGCTTCAAATAAGAAAACCCTTTTGCAAAATCCCAAAAACACAAACTTAGCAAATCAAACTTGCAACTTAATGAAGTATGCAAGTTATTAAGCATTCATACAACATAGAAAAGGTTGTATGATCATCATATCTTCATAGGATTAAACTTTGAGGAAGGTGGAGGCTAGGGATTTTAGGTGGAGGCCATTTGAGGATTCAATTTGACATAGTTTAGTTGCTAGATTGATTAATGAGGCTTTAGGGTAGGATTAGGGGTATATTTATAGAAGATTAGAGTGTTTTTAGCCCTAGGATTAACCCTAGATTAGTTTAGGCCCGTCAGATCTCGGAACTCTCTAGAACCAAGCCACAAGACCCAACCCAAATCAGAAATGGTGCACCAGGCTAAACTGCCCGGGCACCCCCTGTCGACAGGGCTGTCGACAGGGCTGTCGACACCCTGGGGGCCCTGTCGACATGCCTGTCGACATGGGGCCCCTGGCGGGAATTTTCCCGCCTGACCCCGATTAGCCCTAATCCTTGTCTTTAATTTGAAATTTAAATCTGTTTTTAGCATAGAAATTTCTGAAAACTTCAATGGGCCTTAACCGGGTCATACTGACTCCGATTTTCGAAAACTCGGACTCTATTTTGCGTATTTTTCCGAGACGAACGCAATGGAATAGCCCGTTTCCCCTGGTTCAGATTTTAGAATTAAATTCTGCCTCAATTTATGTTATAACAGTATATTGAAAATACGGGTTGTTATAGGCAAGGTGATGCGTAGTAAGACTATGAGCCAGCGCAGATGGGGTGAATAACTCCATGGGGCAAAGTGGACATAGTAAGGATTAGTAAGGCTATGAGCCAGTGCAGTGGGGTTCTTGTGAATCCATGGGGCAAAGTGGACATAGCGAAGGATTTGTGGCTACGTTATCAGTGCAGTGAAGCCATTTATGACTTCATGGGGCAAAGTGATCGTAGCAAGGTATGTTGGGTGATCGAAGTGGTGAATATCGTATGCTTTAAGCACTGAGTGAGAGATGTGAGGATGAATGCTATGTTTGATTGTTTGCCATCCCTATGACATGCACACCTCCCCCACCTCCGTATCTTTATGTTGTTTGATATGAATACTTAGAGTGTTGTACAATATGTAGTGCTAACTCTTTGGTTGCAGGTCCAGGTTCAGGTATGTTTTAGTCTACCTGTTATTGTTCACTTTAGATGCTTATAGCTCATACTAGGCTTTATGTCTGACCCAGAGTTTTATGTCTCCTCTTATTACTCTGGGTGCTCACACGAGCAGACTAGAGACAGGTTAGCTGGTGATGTGCGAGTAGCTGATTCGGAGGCGGGCAGGAGGCTTCCACGTATGATATATATATATATATATATATATACACATTCTCCCTGTGTCGCTGGTGGTCGCTACTTGGGCATTAGTAGTGTACCTCATTTATCTTGCTTTTGCTTGAGACAGTTTGAAAGTTGTTATAAGCTGTATTTTGGATTTCCGCTGCTATGATGTTTAGTTCTGATTTTCAGCTTATGCACTGTCTCTCTGTTTTATGTCAAGTATGTTATTATTATATTTTGTTCTATGCGCTGTGAGACATTCTACAGGTTCTTGGTTAGCTCATTCACTTATTCCTTTTTCCTTCTGACGACCCGTTCCGTGCTAACTGGACATGTGTACAGCGCACCTTTGGAGTAAATGTCGGTTGGTGCGGGGCGGGCCGTCACAAGTGTGCAAGTTAAAGAAGTCTTTGTATGGTTTGAAGCAAACTGCAAGGCAATGGAATTTTGAACTTACTAATCAGTTGCTAAACCTGGGATATAAACAGTCAAGGCAAGATTATTCTTTGTTTATAAAATCTGCTGAAGGTACTTTTACTATTATTATTGCCTATGTTGATGATTTGTTGATTACTGGAAATTCTGCTAATGAGATCAATTGTGTTAAAAAAGTTCTTCATTCTGCCTTCACAATAAAAGATCTAGGTTTGTTGACATACTTTTTAGGCATGGAGGTTTCTAGAACACCACAAGGTATATTGTTGAATCAGAGAAAGTATATTTTGGATCTTTTGAGAGACAGAAACATGGAAAAGTGCAAATCAGTGTCATTTCCAATGCAAAAGAATTTAAAATTAAGCATACATGACACCCCTTTGCTTGAGGACCCTGAGTCATACAGAAGATTAATTGGAAAATTGCTTTATCTTAATATGACTCGACCAGACATTTCTTATGCTATCCAACAACTCAGTCAGTTCATAAGTAATCCTGCTCAATCTCATTTTGATGCTGCTTTACGTGTTTTAAAATATCTTTAAGGCACCATTGATATTGGGTTATTTTATTCTGCCTCATCTGATATGGTTCTTTCAGCATATTGTGATGTTGATTGGGGAACTTGTCCCTTTTCTGCAAAGTCTTTATCTGGGTATGCAATGTTTTTGGGGAGTTCATTGATTTCGTGGAAAACTAAAAAACAGAAGACCACATCAAAAAGTACATGTGAAGCTGAGTATAGAAGTTTAAGTTACACCACAAGTGAATTAATATGGTTGCAAGGTTTGCTTAAGGATTTCCAAATTACAGTGCCTCTTCCTATAGATCTTTTTTGTGATAACATTGCGGCTAAATACATTGCTGAGAATAAGGTGTTTCAAGAGAGGACAAAGCATTTAAAGGTTGACTGTCATTTTGTTCGAGATTATGTAGATGCAAAGTTTATCAACATTCTTCATGTTAAATCTGCTCTTCACTTAGCAGATTTGTTGACAAAGCCGCTGGGTGCTGATCAGCGTGCGTTTCTTTCATCCAAGCTTGGACTTTTGCATACACCACCAAGTCCAGCTTGAAGGGGGGATGTAGAGTATTAGAGGTTCTGTATTTTGATTCATTTTATATGTTTGTATGTAGTTTAATACGTTTGCATGTTTTGTATTCGGTGTAGTTTCCTGTATGCTGTTATGTTTCCTAGCCTGTACTATATATATACTTTGGTGTTCTGTATTCTAGATGAGAGTTAATAAAATTTCATTTCCTCTTCGTCTTCACACTTACTGTCAATCAAGAATAAAGTTTCAGTTAAAACATGGTTTATTTGATGATTTGGCAAACAACGGAAGTTCATTAGTATAGATAGTTAATATAATTTAGGTTGCATTTATATTGCAGTGACTCAAATTAGTTACCTTCTAAATGTTCTAACTCAGACATTACGGAAAGGCACTCCGTCACCGCTACAAAGAGATAACAAGACAATGGAGCCCCTTGTTCAATCCTATATTGCTATTTATAAATCCATATGGACTACCCTCGGTAATGATAGAAAAAGTGGGAGAAGTTATGTATATATCAAACTAACCAACTTCATTAAGAATTTCATAATACAGCAGCATATGACGTATAATCCCCGATTTTATATGCTATTTGTATATTAACTTCTAGGCACGTACTGTTTGAGCCCTCTGTATTAAAAGGTCTCACTATTTCATGGGCTGACAAAGAATTATCACTACACACACACACATACACACACACACACACACACACACACATATATATAGGGAATGCAAGCATTTCGGTCCATAGAAATAAAAAAATTTGTACACCCTTAATTTTGTTGCAAATCACATTTAAAATGGTTTGTATATGACATTGGAACGCAAAATTAGATGAAATTCTGATGTGGAACTTGAGTTACCTACCTATTTTGGCATCATGGTCAAAAGAGTGACTGATCTATGACATCGAAAAATACTGCAAAGTGGATTATATTTAAATTAGTTGACCTGGTTTGCTCGCCTCCCTAAACCCATAAGAAAAAAACTAGGTTTAATATCTCTATACAGAAAGGATTTTGCATGAACAAACTCAACTGGGTTCATCTGTGAAGAAAACAAAATTGATAGAATAAAATAGATAATTTCGGCAATTTACCATTTAGAAGAAAGAAAAAAGGGGAAAAAATCATACCATTTGATCAATAAGCGTCTTCGTTAGCCTGAACATTGCAGTGAATGAAACAAAAACAAACTTACTAGTATGAGTGCAACATCTTAGTTAGTCTGAACATTATTACCTGAGGCAAAAGAAAGATAAAAGAATCCCAAACATAATACGGAATTTATGCTATAAAAATCAAGAAGCTGAAAACTTCTTGCTGATATCAATGATAAAATTAAAAACCCAGATAGATTTCGCTAAAAGATCCGCTTTTGATCCTTTTCCCAAGCATAAACTTGGCAGCGATACGTCGCTCCATGTAATGGATTTCAAATCAAAAACTAAAAACCCTAATGTCTTGCTTAACAAAAACCCAAATAAACCGAAAAGGAGATTTCATGATAATGATCCATAAAATATACTCTTTATCTCATCAGGGTTTACTAGTTTTGGAACAACCAATACTCAGTTTCATCAACACGAATGATGCTCACAGTAGGGTGATAGTGTGTATAAATCATCCCAATATTCCAGATATAGCGATCAAGTTCAGATCTGAAGTGCCATTCATGCAACAGGAGTGGAAGGTTTAGTTTAGAAGGCTCAGCATCTTTATATCTTGTATTCATCATATCCAGAAATTTTCAACATAAATAACACTAAGTACAGAAAAAAAAGGTAAAATAAAATCATAACTCATAGTTCAACATTCTAGTTGTGTATTGATTGCCATAACTCATACAATCATAATGCAGTGTCGTTTATAATAACAAACTAGTTTATACAGTGTATTTCCAAAAAAAATGATGCTTTAGTGGGAAAGAAGTAGTCATATTCTTTTTTTGTGCATTTGAAATGCTAGATGTAAAATCCAACTCAGAATACACATAATAAATTCCTCTTTATAGAAAGAAATACTTCAATGATACAAACACCGTTATTTCAAATCATATTATTTCAGGGGTTAACTAGCAAATAAAAAAACAAGTCATATTTACATGTAATATTATAGTCTGTTTGTATTTAGTAGAAAATGAAATTATAGCTGACTAATTTATCAAATGTGTGCATATTCACCCATCACAGTAAGGTGTAAACAAGCTTAGGTACCAGGATTATCGAGACTGCACATTGCATTAGCAGTAAAGAAAATGCTGCCTACCAAAAGCAGCAAGCATCACCAGAACTGTTACCTCTGTTGCCTTTGTACTTAATTGTCGGTTACCATCACTTGTTGGCTCACTGCAGCATCCCCATAGATCCACTTAGGCATCTTTCGTTCAATTCTATCTAATTTTGCCGTAGAACGACTCAGGAATCTCTCTATTATAAAAATATCCCTATTGGTAACATATTGAGAAAACTATTTTGTAATATTTTCTAAATATTGCTATCAGTGAGTTTAAGTGCATATAGCAGTTCCAGTTTTCAAAAAATATCCATGTTTATATGTAGTCTTGTTTCTAAAAGAAAAAGTATTTTAAGTAAGCAAAATGTTATACAATTTATTCTTGTCTTTGTTTAGTAGCTGGATTCTTAAAATATAGTAGTTTTCATACAATTATAGGTACAACAATTCATTTATAATATTGGTTTTAAATATAAATATTAGTGTAATGAATTTTAATGAAACATGTGATTTTTCTTCCTTTTTCTTTCACAAAACGGAAAGAACATGATATGGCAATGTCCAGACCTTATACATATGGAATTTGCATGGATGTATAAAGAATTTAGTGCCCTTTTGCTCATGGTATTTCATCTTTTGACATGTAAGCAGATGTATATACGTAGGAAAGCATACGTATATGGGAAAACAAATGCAAAAACTAGGAACAAGAGACAAGAACAACCTCTGATAGACTTAACAGCATTCCTAACTTTGCTTTTGCAGCCATCACAATCCACTTTCACCTTCAAAACAACAGTCCGAATCAATGAAGAAGAAAACAACAAAAAAACTTCATGGTAAACCAAAAAGACTAAAAATAAATGATAAGATGAAAATTTTCTTCGGAGAACTAAACCTGTAATGGCTTCGTTCTTCTGTTATGGAGTGAATTCTCTATGTGCGTAAAACTACACATTTTTTAGAGTTGATCAAGTACTCCCATGTTGTAGTTTGAATAATGAAAAAAGATGGATATAGAATGATGAATATAAACAATAATATGTTATATATATGGGCGTGATATGATATTTTCAGCACAGGGTTCCATTTTTACATAGATTTCAACCAAATATTTTTTATTAAAAAAAAACGAAATTTGAAGCTGAGCACAAGCCAGATATGAGGTATCCAATATGACAATAGCCTAAAAGAAAGTGACAAATTATTGCAGTGTTCAAAGTAGCATTGATATGTAATGATAAATGAATGAGCAAAAATAAACTATGACATACCTCATTGTCTTCGTCAGAGGCAAGGGAATCAGCTATAAAAAAAAAGTCACCAAGCATCAAAACAAACAAAATTGCAAAAGCAACGAACATTCATCAGTGGATATATCAAAGACAGATATGCACCCATTTTAATTTCTTGATTTTATGAATATGTACTGCTACAAAAACATTAATAAATATCGAAGTACAACGTGACAAAAAAAGAAACAAAATTGTTAACCTATAAAATATTTTCTAGAGAATGATGAGCATGTTTAGGGTGATTTATGATTTTAGGTCGTTAGGCCCTTCGGGTCGTTCTCTAACTCGATGGGCTCTCAAGCTCACACAATTACCTTAGGTCGTTATGATGTCTTGGGTCGCCTAGATAATACGTGGTGTTCAGGAAGCTTTGGTTCATTTGAGCATCTTAAGTCGTTGAGGCATCTCGGTTCTCCCAGTTGCTAGCCCGTAAGGCTCCAAGATCGCCAACTTGCTAAAAGTTTGAGCCCTCTTCATCAAAGCCCGGACTGCATCATCCTGGTTTAGCTCGTTCTAAGCATGTTTGGGTAGCCATGCTTTGTCCAAGCTCGCGCCGCCTTAACCTAGCCTGCTCCACATCCTTTAGCTCACACCACCCTCAGCTAGAACGAGTTGAGTCATTCTGTACTCCCGTATCTTGTATCACTTCGTATCAGGAAGTCTTGGGTCGCTCCGCCTCGTTTAGCACCCCATGCCTTGCTTTAGACCGTATAATGCTACTTCTAGCCCGCATGCGGCCTAAAACGAGAGCACAATATTTACATAATTGCCACTTGGTCTGAACTCCACCTATAAATACCCACTTCATCCCTTCATTTGGGGATGGGGGAGGGGGTAATTCTTGGGCCACGAAGTGCTGCTGAAATTTCTCTACAACTATCTCAAGCAATTCTAAACACTTATTTCTCAACAAATCAAGTGAAAATCCTCGATGAATCTAAGTAAGGTTCATGAGTGTGAGAGTGTCAAATTTTTTGTAAGAGTGAAATTAATCTTGTAATCAACATACTGATAATGGAATCTTTTATGAGAATGGATGTAGATTCTCATTGGATCGAACCACTATAAAAACTCCGTGCTTTTACTTTTATGCTTTTTGTATGCTTGTGATTGTGGCCTCACTTTGTTCTTCCTTACCAATTTGGTGAAGTGTTCTGATACACCCTTGGTGTTGATTTAAATCTCTAGCTCAACATTTGGCGCCCACCGTGGGGTCGTGTTCGCATCTCCTGCCTCCTCTCACAAAGTTAAACGCCATTAAAGTTCTAAGTCTCATCTTTCCTCAAAATTATGGCCAAATCTAAGAAGACCACTAGCAAAACTGGGGTAGATGCCGATAATGTTGCTAATGAAGAAACACTGCTCACAAACTACTTTGAAGTTAGTGAAAATTCAGAAAGCGGAGCCGGTGTGACCAGAAATGAATTAAAAGTCGCTATTGCTAACGTGAATAGTCGAATGGATGCCTCTACTAAAATGATGATGGAAAAACTTGACGCCATCCTTAATGCTCGATTGAATCCATCTCCTCCGGAAAAGCATATAGATTTCAAAGGGAATGACAAATCGCCCACTTCCGATCGTAACCGCAACAATAATGTGGAAGACGGTTATGATGGGGCAAGTGATAGGGATGAAGCTAATATCGAAGAATTGAGATCAAAAGCAAAGAATCATTCCGAAGTGAGTGCTCAAAAGGTCACTAACCCTGTCGCGGGTGCACCCCCTCGACGAGAAGGCCAAACACCTAGGCTCTCTAATCGAGACCGTATTCATAGGCGAACGTTGGGTAAAGAGCTCAGTTGCACAGAGAGTCATAGCATCAAAGAGTATATCTCGGATATGATAGAACAAGCTTTGAAAAAGAACCAAGCTAGCAAAGACAATGAAAGGAAATGGAATTTAATCCACCAACTCTCCCTCCATATAACGGCCTTGTTGACCCGAACTACTTTTTGTTCAAATACGAGTGGCATATGAGTGCAATCAAAGCAACAGATGAGATGAGACGCACGTATTTCCCTCTCTATTTGGAAGGAGCTGCATCACTCTGGTTCACGAAGCTGCCTCCCAAATCTATCGATCGGTTCTCCGATCTGACAAAAAAGTTCAAAGAGCAATTCCGCTTGTATGCTACTAAAGCCAAGGACGCTATAACACTCTCGGCTATGAAACAGAAGTCATGAGAAACTGTCAAAGCTTTCCTTAATCGGTTTAATATTGCCCTATCTGAAGTAAGGGACCCGGAGCCATGCATAGTCCTCATGGCTCTACTCGATGCTATAGATAAAACAAGCGAATTCAGAATATGGATAAAGATGAAAGAACTGACTACGCTCGACAATTTCTATAAAAAAGCAGAGGAGTATATGAGGATAGACGACAATCCTGTGCCCCTCTAGATCATTGACGGTAACCCACTTCTTGAGGCTCCTAAAAGTGCAGCTATGCAGTCCAACCAAAAGAGTATTCTGGGGCAGAAGCGAATCAGTGGTGGGAACGACAACAAGGCCAATAAAAAGTCTCGCCTTTTCATTTCGTCAGAACTGACACCTTTGAATGACATTCCTGAAAACATCTATCTTGCAACCAAGAATTCTGAAGAGTATGCAAAGCCAAACCCAATGTGGATAAGCAACAAGGCAGCAAACACGGGAAAGTTCTGTAGATTTCACAACCAACTTGGTCACAATATTAACGAGTGCCGACACCTGAAGAACCTCATTGAGGAATTGACCAGGAAAAACAGATTGCATCAATATATAAAGAATCCGCAAGCTTTGAGTCCTTCTGTAATTCCTCAGGGGCAGGGAGAATTGAATGATCGGTCTGGTCCAAGCAACATAGCTTCTGTTCAAGCCAATCCAAGGCTGATTATCAACTAATAGCTATTTAGGGTGTTCCAAACTGAGTGGCTCGAATAAGCAATCAACATTGCTATATTTTCACTTTATGCTCTACTCCTTGCTTTAGCTCATGCTTTGCTTTGCATTTTACCTTCTGTTATATTCAAAACTTATTGTAAACATTCTGTAATAATCTGTAGGTGATACATTGAACGTCAGCTTTACGACTAAGAGCATATATGTTTGAATAAGTTTCTCGCTTGCGAAGCCATATCTCGAATCGAAACTTCTTAAAAGATGATTTCATATTGCATGCTAGCTACTGAGCGCTTGCTCCTATATCATCGCGACCCCGGCAACGCTAGTTCAAGGGCTGAATGCTACGAATTCCAACATGCGCAAATGCGAAAAAAATAGGGAAAATGCTACCTTGAAAAGTGAACGGGAAAGTCGCAAAGATTCAAGCAGTGAGCAAGCACCACGACAAACAGACGGGAGAGATGAAACTTTTATCACTGGGGCACCCCCCTAAGTGAGAGGTTCAGAGCTTCAGTTCCTAAACCAGAATGGCTTGCTAAGTCAAGCATGTGGAAAAGGGACTGATGGCCGCCCCACAAAGCTATAAAACAGCCAATAAAAATCCGCTTGCGTAGCATCTGAAATCTCGGATGTGAAGAGTGTCGAACCATTTGCATAGCATCTGAAAAGTCAGATGTGAAGAATGAAAAACCATTCGCGTAGCGTTTGAAAAGTCAGATGTGAAGAATGAAAAATCCATTCGCGTAGCATTTAAAAACACTACAAGAAAAACAGCAAATAGCAGCGGCAGAATCCGCTTCTAATCCGTCGCTAAACAGGCATTAGCGACGGATTTCCTACATAACGGTTTGTCGGTAAAAACCTTGACAGTATTTGTGTTAGATTTTGCGACGGATTTTAACATGAGTTTTCCGACATTTTTCCGTCATTTTACTAATTTTATAATAAAAATAAAATTTTATTTATTAATTTAATTTTAATTTATATATCGAGTATTTACGGATGGATAATTAATTTATAATAAATATTATTTATAAAGACGTTGGTAAATCCTTACTAATTACCAAGGAATTAGCGACGAAAAATAAATTAAGGTAAACTTAACCTCCTTTTTTGTTGGTAATCTGCTGCTATTCTCCTCCTGATCTATATATATATATATATATATATATATATATATATATATATATATATATGTATATATATATATCTATATATATCGTCACACACATAATTAGTGTTTCATTCAATACACAATCCTAATGTACATACAGCACAATTAATATGAACACACACATCTCATAATCAATGTATTATATTAATCACTTATCTCATATTCAACATTACATTTTTTTTCAAATAAAATATTTTCTAATCTTATCCTACTGTCGTTAATTTACATATGTTATTACAAGAAAATCAACATCATCAATTCATCAAAACAAATCTACTACTTAACTATTCACAACCTTCCTTCACCTCAAACTCATTCCTTGCAATCCCTGCCATTTCTTTTCGACCATCCACGGATATACTTCACTTTTTTTAAGAGACATACTTCACTCAGCGTAAATTATCATTTGCCATTTCTTTAAGAGATTGTTCCAAATCATCCAGTTTTTGCACCTTAGATATAATTAATATAATTAATAAGAACCCAACCTGCAAATTCATACAATTAATAAGATATATTTTCAAAAAACTACTTTGATTAGAGGAAATAATAAGAAGCTTAGTAAATGGCATAATGAGATGACCAGTACTATATATAATACTTACCAAAAATAAAATATAACAAACAAAGCCAACATCCACAATGCAGCACAAGTCCATTGCTTGATTTGAAGCTAGATATAACCAGGTAACTTTGACACGATACACAAAACTAGGACCACTATGACCTGAACTGAGGCGTCACAAACCACGTATTACATCCATGGAGGGCTGAGGGTGATTAAAAAGGTAGCAATATCTACAGACAAAATCCCATCATCATCGAAGCTAAGAGCTTTCGCTGTGATAATGCAAAGCTACAGATAAACACGATAAGATGACTACCCTCAAGACCCTGCACAAGCAAGACCAAACCCCAAATAAAACATAGACAAAAGCTCCATAAACAATAAACAACCAAAAACAAAACTAGTTGATACCCCAACTGCAGCAACACCCAAAAGTCATTCATCAATACTCCAACAGAAAACCAACGAAAGGCAAAGACCAAAAATAGATCCATGCTGGAGAATTACCCGATGGAACACTCTTATTTGAACGGATCTGAATAATTTCTACGAGAATTGGTGGTTTACTTATTTTCAGCAGACAAAGAGAAAGGAGAAGAAAGAAAAGAGGAGAAGAGAAGTGATTGCTAATTTCAGATCGACAGGAAGGAATGATGATTGGAAATAAAGCAAGAGGAAACAGATTTTAGTTTAGACCTGGGGAATTGGAAGGATGGATGAACAGGCGGCTTCGGGGAGGGTCAGCATGGGCTCGGCGCTGGCGTTGGAAGGAGCGGAGGTCAGTCGGAGGTGGCTGGTTCACGCTGGTGGAGGCGTGGCATACTGACAAGGAGAGGCGGCTTGGGATCGGATGGGAAGGCGAGGGGCAGGTTGGTGGAGGCAGGGTTCGGTGGAGCTTGGAATTGGGGAACGTGGGGAATTCCATGGTGAGGAAGCTGCTGTTGCTTTTTTTTAATTCATGGAATGAAGAAATTGGGGAATAGGAATGAGCGGACCCGCAGGGTAATAAAAATAATAATGGTTTGTTCATGGAGGGAAACAAATTAAGTTGGATCCAAAATTTTGGGGAAGGAAGCGGCAAAACTTTTACTTTTGCAGTAAAATTTGAATTTGAACCTGGTTTTCAATTTGGTGGAAAAAATGTCAGCTAAAGGCTAAAATTCTGCTACTATAGATTGAAAGAGTGTTTGTTTAAAGCCAAAATTCATTAATTATATACCAAGTAACCACCAAATATCTTTAACGAAATTGTTTCTAATGGAGGTATTTTTTTTCCTAATCAATGAAATGAGTCATGCCAATTTAAAGGCATTCAATTAAATATTTTAGAAACTTACCTTTAATTCATTAATTATACACCAAGTAACAACCAAATATCGTTAATAATCTTGTATGGCAAAAAATGGAAAGGGTTTCAGGTGTCCTTTTATTTCCAGCTATTTTACTTTTTTCTTATTTCTAGTCCATAATTACTGTTAGTCTTCCAACTTTGGAATTTTGAATTTGGATGGATTCTATAATTAGTATTTTCCTTTCTTAATAAATCTACTATTTTTCCACTTCATTGTATTTGAAGAATAAACCACATGTGTTCACTAACTGAAATTTGGTGATTTCCATCTATTATATAATCAACGAAAATTTTGTTCTTTTGAAGTTTAGGAACAAATTCTAAACATAATTTTCTAAATGATTACTTTCCTTTATTTGTAGATTGATTTTTGATACACTTGTATTTGTGCCATGTATATGTGTATATCATTTCGACAATTTACTTGGTGTTTGATTGCTATGATTCATTTGCAGGTGGTATAAAAGGAAATGATGCCAATTGCTATTTTAACATTACTTGTTTAATTATGGAATCATTTGTGTTAATTATTATTAGAAACGTAGCTTTAATTCATATTTAATAATAGTCGGAATAGGTTTGGTGTCACACTTTTTTGGTGTACACCTGAACTGACAAAAATGCCCTTCAAATAATTAATTTACCTATTCAAATCTTTAATTGCCCAAAATTTTAGGCAACTGTCCAAAGAATATGCATGTGAGGAAAAAATGAATAAGCATATGTAAATATAAAGGAAATAAATAATATATATAGAGAGAGAATGAGGGGGAGGGAGAGACAGAGACATGGCGAAATAACATGAAAAAACGAACAATTAATGCAGACAAAAATGACAAGGGGAAAACATATATGTACTATATTAATAACTCACTGATTATAATTAACGTACAATTCTTTTTAAACCGAAATATCACATTATACAAAATATGGTAATATATTATCAATTAATATGGTAATATATTATCAATTAATATATATCTATTATACAAAATATCACATGGCAAAAATTATTCCAATCAGCCTAAATTTAGATAGGCAATTAGTCAAATTTTTGAAACATTTATCTTTTATAAAAGCTACGTGGAGCACTTATCCCAATCAAAAAGATAGACAACAATCTAATTAGCTGTCACACGTTATGCCTCATAACTTTAATAATAGTTGGAATAGATTTGGTTCACACTTTTTTGGTGTACACCTGAACTAACAAAAATGCCTTTCAAATAATTAATTTACCTATTCAAATCTTTAATTGCCCAAAATTTTAGGCAATTGTCCAAAAAATATGCACGTGAGGAAAAAATGAATAAGCATATGTAAATATAAACGGAAATAAATAATATATATAGAGAGAGAATGAGGGGGGAGGAGAGACAGAGACATGGGGAAATAACATGCAAAAAAGAACAATTAATGCAGACAAAAATGGCAAGGGGAAAACATATATGTACTATATTAATAACTCACTGATTATAATTAACGTACAATTCTTTTTAAACCGAAATACCACGTTATACAAAGTATGGTAATATATTATCAATTAATATGGTAATATATTATCAATTAATATATATCTATTATACAAAATATCACATGGAAAAAATTATTCCAATCAGTCTAAATTTGGATAGGCAATTAATCAAATTTTTGAAACATTTATCTTTTATAAAAGCTATGTGGAGCACTTATCCAAATCAAAAAAATAGACAACAATCTAATTAGCTGTCACACATTATGCCTCATAATAAATATGGTAATATATATTATCAATTAATATATATTAACAAATATCAAATATTCTAACACAACCTTATCATAATTCATGTAATTCTAGAAAAATCCCCTTCGTTCTATAAATACCACTCAGTATAATCTATCTTCATCACTCTTTGATCTTCAACCTTTCCTGCTACTCCTCCAGCGTTTCAATCTCATAGCCACTACTAATATCTGTCTAAGGGTAGATTCCCTATTTAGGTTGAGATATATTTCTATTTTCCTTTTGTTTTATTTGTATTACAGAATTTTGAGTTCCAATGTGATATATCAAATGATGATTTTATTTGGAACGCTGAATTTAGTGCAACAGTTGTATGAGTTTTCTTCTCTGTTTTGATGAGCGAAACAATAATTATATAACCATTCATTCTTCTATAATGAAAGGTTTGCTAGATACTCATTCTATATATCTGAGAAATAATAATCCATGCGCGAAACGCATGCCATCACCATGCGCGAAGCGCGTGCCACGACCACGCGCGAAGCGCGTGCCGTGACGCTCGTTAATTATAAACCAAGTATCCACCAAATATCTTTAACAAAATGGTTTCTAATGGAGGTATTTTTTTTTCTAATCAATGAAATGAGTCATGCCAATTTAAATGCATTCAAATAAATATTCTAGAAACGTACCTTTAATTCATTAATTGTATACCAAGTAACCACCAAATATCATTAATTATCTTGTATGGCAAAAAATGGAAAGGGTTTCAGGTGTCCTTTTATTTTCAGCTATTTTACTTTTTTCTTATTTCTAGTCGATAATTAATGTTAGTCTTCCAACTTTGGAAATTTGAATTGGGATGGATTCTATAATTAGTATTTTCCTTTCTTAATAAATCTACTATTTTTCCACTTCATTGTATTAGAAGAATAAACCACATGTGTTCACCAACTGAAATTTGGTGGTTTCCATCTATTATATAATCAACGAAAATTTTATTCTTTTGAAGTTTGGGAACAAATTCTAAACATAATTTTCTAAATTATTACTTTCCTTTATTTGTAGATTGATTTTTGATACACTTGTATTTGTGCCATGTATATGTGCCCAAGACGACTCAAGTGTGTGTGTATATATATATATATATGATGTATGATCGCCTAAGTTCCGTTTGTTTAACATTAATTAACATTAACGTTAAAACTGGTCATAAATGCACATAAAGAAAGAAAATACAAGGAACTGATATACAAGGCTTGTCATGATTATTCAATGGATATTGTAATTAATGCATCATACAAAGGAGGACAAAATGGGTATTGTAAAAAAGCTTCAAACGGACGGAAGTTTTCAAAGACTCACTAGAATTAAGAAAAACCGACAAAGTCGGTATGATTAAGAAAAACCGACAAAGTCGGTTTGATAAAAATAATATTGATAATAGATAATAATTACTAATTATAAATTATTTATCAATAATCATTAATTATTATAAACTTCAGTAATGTCTATATAAGTTGACATTTATAATTATTATTTATAAATTACTATCTATAAATTTATGAGTTTTCTTACATTTGAAGGTTATATTTAGGTTAATTTTATCTGAAGTTTATTTTTTTGGTTTTATGAAAGTTTCATATTTTGGTTTTTAAATTTTATGAATTTTCAAATTTTAATTTAACAAATTTTA
This sequence comes from Allium sativum, assembly GCA_030737875.1. Taxonomy (NCBI): domain Eukaryota; kingdom Viridiplantae; phylum Streptophyta; class Magnoliopsida; order Asparagales; family Amaryllidaceae; genus Allium; species Allium sativum. The sequence continues at coordinate 846,648,885 of CM060926.1, forward strand.
AAATTTCAAAAATAATAAAATATAATTAACAAATATAATTAACATGTAATAAATAAAAAATTGGAATTAACAAGAGAAAATTAGCTACTAATTATTACTTATTTACAATTAATTATTAATTTTAGTTATAATTGTTAGTTCTGGAATTTATGTGAAATTTACTTATTAATTACTAAGTAAAATCACAAATGTAAAATATAAACAATAAATATAAAATATATTTTATTGATTTCTTAAAAGCAAATATGTATTAATAATTTCTTGATATTAATTTAATTAATCGTATTAAAGACTATTAAATAATCATTGATTATCAAAACAAATTTAATAAACATCGAAAAACAATGTATTTTATTAATTACTATTACCTCTTATTTATATTATATAGTAATTAATAATTAATCAGCATTAATTTTCAAAAAAAATTAATCAGCATTAACTATTAAATTATATTTACTTCTAATAGTTATTATTAATTATTAATTACTAATGTATTATTAACATTAATTATTTAAAATTTAAATTTACTAATTAATTACTAAGTAATAACACAAATTTAAAACATTTTATGAATAATAAATATAAAAGTTCATTTCAAATCTCTTGGAAAACTGCAGGAAAATAGCTTCAAAATTATGTCGACGGTAATCCAACTCTATTAGCAACGGAATTTAGCGTTAAATATTTTATGACAGTAAAGTGCTGCAATTTCCATTGATTTAGCGACAGAATTAGTATTCGACGGTAATAATTTATAATAAGGTGACATATAAAATCCAAAATATTTTCTCTTACAAAGCCCACGAAAATCCGCCGCTAATTAGCGACGAAATTTTCCGCGGCTAAAAATCTGTCGCTATTCGCGTAGCATTTGAAAAGTCAGATGTGAAGAATGAAAAATCCATTCGCGTAGCATTTGAAAAGTCAAATGTGAAGAATGAAAAATCCATTCGCGTAGCATCTAAAAAGTCCGATGTGAAGAATGAAAAATCCATTCGCGTAGCATATGAAAAGTCAGATGTGAAGAATGAAAAATCCATTCGCATAGCATTTGAAAAGTCAGATGTGAAGAATGAAAAATCCACTTGCGTAGCATCTGAAAACTCAGATGTGAAGAGTATTGAACCATTCGCGTAGCATCTGAAAAGTCAGATGTGAAGAATGAAAAAACCATTTGCGTAGCATCTGAAAAGTCAGATGTGAAGAATGAAAAATCCACTTGCGTTGCATCTGAAATCTCGGATGTGAAGAGTGTCAAACCATTCGCGTAGCATCTGAAAAGTTAGATGTGAAGAGTGAAAAAACCCTTTGCGTAGCATCTGAAAAGTCAGATGTGAAGAATGAAAAATCCTTTCGAATAGCATCTGAAAAGTTAGATGTGCAGAATGAAAAATCCATTCGCGTAGCATCTGAAAAGTCAGATGTGAAGAATGAAAAATCCATTCGCGTAGCATCTGAAAAGTCAGATGTAAAGAATGAAAAATCCACTTGCGTAGCATCTGAAATCTCCGATGTGAAGAGTGTCGAACCATTCGCGTAGCATCTGAAAAGTTAGATGTGAAGAATGAAAAAACCATTCGCATAGCATCTGAAAAGTCAGATGTGAAGAATTAAAAATCCACTTGCGTAGCATCTGAAATCTCGGATGTGAAGAGTGTCGAACCATTCGCGTAGCATCTGAAATGTCAGATGTGAAGAACGAAAAAACCATTCGCGTAGCACCTGAAAAGTAAGATGTGAAGAATGAAAAAACCATTCGCGTAGCATCTGAAAAGTCAGATGTGAAGAATGAAAAATCCATTCGCTTAGCATCTAAAAAGTCAGATGTGAAGAATCAAAAATCCATTCACATAGCATCTGAAAAGTCAGATGTGAAGAATGAAAAAATCTACTTGCATAGCATCTGGAATCTCAAATGCGAAAAGTGCCTACCACGCTCATAAGAGTCATTAAAGTGATAGCGTTCGGGATCTACAGTCAACCTAAGTTCACTGAACGATTTTAAGCGTTAACACAAACTCGAATTAGAATACTATGACTATGCAAACAAAATTTGATGAGTTTTAAACCGTCAAATAAGATGGTCCTAGGCTACCATTTTATTCAACGCAAGTTGAAGTTCGTTAGAGTTCATTTCTAACTAATCCGTTATCAACATGGACAATTGATAATGAGTATAAGTCCGAAATTATGCAGAAGTTTATCTTAATTGCAGAACAGGTAGCATGGGACGTACGAGTTCAAAACCAAAAGATTACCACAACAGATATTTTTTCAACATTAGCATTAAAACTTAAAGTGTGGTAGACAAAATGCAACTCCATCACCACATCGCAAATCCAACACAAAGACATACACAGAGACATCAGACGCAAAATATCACAAGAGTGTTAAGCGAGGACCGGCACTCGCATATACAACCGGTCTATAGCATAAGCACATAAAAGATAAATAGCAAAAGTCAAACAAGAAAGCTTCTTCTTTTCATCAATCAATCATTCCTCACCTCGAGAAGGAGGAGGAGTACCAGTCGTTTCAGCCTTGCTCCCAGGACTTGATAGTTCAGCAATGATCTCATCCTGAGACTTAAAAGCCTGAAAGAACAACTTCGTCTTTCTCCAAGGTGGTGATGAGCTCAATATTCTCCCTGTTCAGCCTCTGAAGCTTGCAAGAAAAGGTGTTCCAAGCACCTAATTTGTGTGCGTGATATTGACTAATTTCCTCAAGGTGTTTTTCCATCTAAGTCGTAATAGCATCAAGTTGCATCAATGAGTGTTTCATTAAGAATATCCAAATCTCCGGGGACAGTTCGCTTGTCATACGGATATATATCCAAGTCAAATTGATTGAAGTTGACTCCTTGAAGCCACCAGCCTTCGAAGCGGTCAGCAAGCTCAGAGGTATGCGATTAGAAGCATATCCAGGCCTATCTATGATAGCTTTTAGCTCAGCTGAAGTGGGTGCAACAGAGATAGTTTCAATTTCTAACATCGGAGGTTTTCCCAACCTACGGTGCTTGCGAGTTATGTCCTCGCTCGAGGTTCCTTCAGTTATTTTATACATCCTGTGCTAATAGCAGTGTTAAGAAGTGAATGGCAAACCAGGAAACCTTAGGTCGCTGTAACAATCTGATTTCTCATGAATTCTTTCTACTTCAAGGTTTTTGGTTTGTAAATGACCTAAGGTATCAAGGGTTAACGACCTAGGACTTCAACGGTTTAGCGATCCAAAGATGAGGATTGAAATGACGACCTAAGGACTTGAATTATCATAACGACCTAGAGTAGGTTCGCAATCTAAAATCTGAAAGTGGTTGCGGCGACCTGATTCAACACGAGCCATTACAAAACAACGACCTGAGGTGTACATCCAACGGGGGCACTTCAATTTCAAAAATGATGGCAGGGCATGATTAATGGAATTGAGCAAGATTATTACCCTAGTAACACTTAGCAGTTAAAGCCGCGACCAAGCGGTGAGAATTTATGCATGAAAGTTAAGCTGAATCCATCATAAGCAGGCAAGCTCAAGATTGTTACATGCGTCAACATTGTCATCAAACAGATGATTGAAATCGTACCAAATAATGACCCCACAAAGTCGAAAAATATCAAATTCAACTTAAAACGCACATGTATACACAGTAAGTAAAAGCTTTGAATTGCACCTGATTCTTGGTGGTGAGAAGCTTCGAATTCGATTATTAGACGGAGGGATTATTTGGACTTCAATTGCTTTGATGATGATGTGGATCGGTGGATTTAGTTGATAATGGCTGCCATTAATGAGATTTTCTAGCTTGAGTGAGGGTTTTGAGTGAGTGATGACTTAAAGAGAAGTTATAGGGCAGACAAATAAGTCGAGTTTGCAGGGCCCACAACGGTCCAATCCCAAGGAGAATACCAATGTACTCTTATCAGAATGCGACCCAGAAGCCGCAACGACTTAAGACCATGTCACGACCTAAGAAGCAGGATGACTTAGGGATAAAATACTTCAGGGACTCAGGAAGTCTGATGGTCTAGACGACTTGAAATCTTAAATTACATGCCAATATCACCTAGTTCGAAGCCCGTATTATTTTCAATAAATACGAACTTCGAGGGGAAAATGTTAACCCAGAAAATATTTTCCAAAGAATGATGAGCATGTTTAGGATGATTTATGATTTTAGGTCGTTAGGCCCTTTGGGTCATTCTCAAACTCGATGGGCTCTCAAGCTCACACAAATGCCCTAGGTCGTTATGGTGTCTTGGTTCGCCTATATAATATGTGGTGTTCAGGAAGCTTTGGTTCGTTTGAGCATCTTAAGTCGTTGGGGCATCTCGGTTCTCCCAGTTGCAAGCCCGCAGGGTTCCTATATCGCTAGCTTGCTAAAAGTTTTAGCCCGCTTCATCAAAGCCCGGAATGCATCATCCTGGTTTAACTCGTTCTAAGCGTGTTTGGGTTGCCACGCTTGGTCCAAGCTCGCGTCGCCTTAACCTAACCTGCTCCGCATCCTTTAGCTCGCACCACCCTCAGTCAGAACGAGTTGAGTCGTCCCGTATTGCCGTAGCTCGTATCACTTCGTATCAGGAGGTCTTGGGTCGCTCCGCCTCGTTTGGCATGCCCCGCCTTGCTTCAGACCATATAATGCTCCTTCCAGCCCGCCTGCGACCTAACACGGGTGCACAGTATTTAAGAAATTGCAACCTAGTCTGAACTCCACCTATAAATATCCCCCTCATCCCTTCATTTGAGGGGGAGAGGAATTCTTGGGCCTCGAAGTGCTGCTGAAATTTCTCTACAACTATCTCAAGCAATTCTAAACACTTATTTCTCAAAAATCAAGTGAAGATCCTCGGTGAATGTAAGTAAGATTCATGAGTGTGAGAGTGTCAAATTTGTTGTAAGAGTGTAATTAATCTTTAGTCAACATATTGATAATGGAATCTCTTATGAGAGTGGATGTAGATCCTCATTGGATCGAACCACTATAAAACTCCATGCTCTTAATTTTATGCTTTTTGTATGTTTGTGCGGCCTCACATTGTTCTTCCTTACCAATTTGGTGAAATGTTTTGATACACCCTTGGTGTTGAGTTAAATCTCTAGCTCAACAAAAAAATCATAGGGAAGAATGTCTGAATATTTAGCAATTTTGTATAGCTTAAATTGATATAAGTTTTTATTTATAACCCATAATAAATGAATGTTAATGGTAATGTTTATATAAGAACATCCATCCATTCATAGCGGATAACAATATCATACAAATTTGTACGTAAATGGAGCATTTAAATAATGTTAGGTGTTCTGACTAAGCATTCTGGTTAAGCATTTTCTGATTGCATACAATTATGGTAATGAGAACAAATAAATAACAGGTGGTATCAATAAACATGCATTGTTGCTATGGATAAAAAATATTTTAGGCAAACATACAGAATGAGATGCCATTATTGTTATGAAAGTATAGAAGTCAGGGTTAATGTATAGATGGCAACATAATATCTAAAATATATAAAATGGTGTGAACTTGGTGAAAACTTGTTGATTTCATAGTAGCTTGGTGATTTCATAGTAGCTTTAGAAAGAGAGGTTCACTCAGGCTGTTCAGTTTCCATGTGTGTGAGTCTTATAGGTCTCATACCTACCAAAATGAGTTTGACTCAAAAACATATCAACGTGGAACCACATTGTGTTTTATGCAATCAACAAAATGACAGACTATTATTTTCTCATGTGAGTTCAATAGTAAAATATAAGAATGGTGCCTAATGAATTGAGTGACTTGGAGGAACAAATGTTCAATATCACATCAAGGTTCTCAACCAAAAACAAAAGCAGAAGCATAGCTTTTATTGTGATATCTACATTTGTGTGGATCATGTTAAGTGAAATAAATGACCATTTTTTCCTCTAAAAATGCTATTGATTCTCAATTAATTAAGGTAGTTGCAGAAATTGTAGAAATTAAAGCCGACAGTTCTAAACGCAAGGTTTTCGTGGACTTCATCGATGAAGCAATCAGTAAAGAATGTGTCTATTATTTTTCTAAACATACTAGATGGATGTTTGTAGCTGCCATTTTGTGTTATGCAAATTACTGCCTTCTCTTTATCATTGCCAAGGTAATTCCTATTTTACTTTTACAGTTTGCATACATGAATTATAGGAAACTAACAGAAAAATCAAGACTAAATAAAACTACGCGAGTGGAATTTTAAGTGGGGTTCTTCGATTGGCCTTAAAATATAGATTTGGGTTAGCTGTAGTAACTATAATAAAGCAACATCTCTAACTAATTATCAGAATTTAGTCGGAGGAAAATTTATGCGATGCTTGGTGTATATTGTGTTTCGTGTTTTGAGTTTTCACCATTAATTACAAAAATATACAAAGAGGTAAGAGACAACGGAGGAAATGAAAAAACGATTGGGAGAACAACGGAGCAGACAAAAATTGAATCTGTTTAAACAATAATTTCAGATAATCAACACAAAAATATTAAAAAAAAATTAAACTAATTGAAAAGTTAGAAAAGTTCAGTATGGTGATTTCATAGTAGCTTGGTGGGTTGTGCCTTTTCAATTAGCCACTACGAAACTAACTGAAAAATTGAAGTTAAAAACAGCTAAACTTTTTTTATCGAACACATTTTCTTATTTGTATGATAGTTTACAACAATATTATGAAAGACAGGGTAATAACATATGCTCCATCGGATCCAAACAAAAGTCTATCAGTTTAATAATGATTTTTTGCGTAAGTAAGATATTTTGTATGACCTTACAAACACATTGGTATATGTTATTACATTTTCAATTAAAATTTTCATGACAAGTCTAATGTGATGAACCAGTGTCCAAAAACATTCCGCGTATTAGTCTCTTAACAGTTCTTTTGGTGGCGACTAGATTGACAAAATGATTATTATGCAATTGATTTAATGTATTAGTGAAAAGCCATTAGAAATTAATTAAAAAAATAGCAATCAATTCGTGAATTATATAGTAGGGGATGAGCTGGTGGCCAACGTTAAAAATTTTGTTTATGCCCATTTGCACTACTTAAACATAGGATGCATATTCAAGTCAATGCAAAAAAGGATGAGTTAGATAAAGTTATTTTCAATTTTCATCTTTTTTTAATCTGAATAACACAGAAATTGTCTTGTTCACTGGTTAGTTTTTCATATGAAGTTAACACTGAAGTAGAAGGGGAAACAACTTTCAGAAAGGTGCTAGCTCCATTTGTGGAGTATACCAATATGAATTTTTACCCTTCAAAACAAATGGAATTATGGATTACCTGCCAGCCTTGTCCCTTTCGATGCCTGAATTTCGGGATTTACCTCCCCCATCAATTAGCATACGTGTGCTTATGGACATTTTCCCCTTTCCCATGTGCACATGATCCATTAAACAATTGCATGCTGGAAGAACCTAAAGGAGAAACGCCTTGTCTTTTCAGATATAATTCCACAAACTTGAACGATAGTCATCGACGGCTGCTAATAATTTTTCCAACGACTCCGCCTATTATTAATACTAATTTATCATACAATAATTTTAGTTCTAGAACAGAATTAAACTCAAATATCAGCTTTACCAAATTTAGCTGCTTTTACAAACAATGGTAGATTGAAGAACGAAAAAAAAAATAACTGACTTGTGCCTATGAATTTGAAAATACCGGTTTCTTAGAGTAGACCTTTCATCGCTAGACTAGAGTTGAGGCGATAATGGGAATTATGCAATTACGGAAGATGGTTTAAATGAAGTGAACCCTAATTTTTAAGGATATGATAGTCGAAAATTGTCCAAGCAGATCTGGTGAGAAATAAAAAAAATAGCGTGGAACTAGGGGCGAAAATAAGATGCAACGTCGATACGGCTCAAACCCATATTAAATTTACTGATCCAAAACTTTGGTCACCAACGGTTAGATTTTAGTGGTTGAGAGAGGTTCGGATTGGTTGAGCTGTAGCAAATGAAATTTAATATGGCTATGAGATGTATCAAATTTGATGCGATTTAAAGCCGTATCAAATCTCCATATCCTGGTGTGTCAAATTCGTTGTTTTGGTGTAGTGAGAGGATTCTCGTAAATGCAAACTAGATGATAATCGCAAACTGAGTCTCCGGCTAAGGCAAATAATGTTGAAATTACTAACAAATTGAAGCCTAAAAATGAGACACGGTTTAAGAAGAATAATTATTCCAAGAACAAAAAGAAGGGTGCCTGTTACTATTATAACAAACTCGGCCACTATCCCTGAGACTGCCGTCTTCGGAAGAAACAACAAAAAGCGAATGTGGTCGAAGAAAAACTTGTGGCTGTTGTACAAGAGGCGAACTCTATTAGTGGCATTTATAATGATTGGTGGCTCGATACCGAAGCAACCATTCATGTTTGCAAAGTCCGTAGTCTATTTAAGACTTACGAAGAGAATAATGGAGAATCCAGCGAACTTACTGGCGCAAACAAAGTTGCAAGCAAAGTTATAGGAAAAGGCACAATTGAACTTACATTCACCTCTGGGAAAGTTCTTACATTAGTCAATGTATTTTATGTGCTTGATGAGTCTGATAGGTTAGTGTTGTCCAAGAATAGCAAATTTATTGGACAGAGATATTCTTGTAACGACATGATTAAGTCGAGTCTAATGAAGAAATCTTCTTCTTATATTGTTGATTCTGTTAATTTACGACATGGTAGATTAGGACATGTTAATTCTAAGTCTCTTAGAAATATGCATAAATTAGGATTAATTTCTGGTTGTGATTTCGATTCCATCTCTAAATGTGAAATTTGTGTTCAAGCAAAAATACACCGGAAATTCTTTAAATCTGTAGAAAGGAAAACTGGTTTGCTTGATCTGGTATATAGTGATGTAGGTGACTTGAATAGTCATATCACCTAAACCAATACTATATTACATTTATTGATGATTATACTTGGTATGCATATGTGTATCTAATGAAATCGAAAGATGAGGCTTTTGATAAATTCAAAATTTACAAAGCAGAAGCCGAAACAAAATTAGGAGTTAAAATTAAAGTGTTACATTCAGATCGTGGTGGTGAATAGTTTTCAAATGAATTTACTTTGTTCTATAAACAAAATGGTATAATTCACCAGTGTACCGCCCCGTATGCACAACAACAAAATGGTGTTGCTGAAAGGAAAAATAGAACTTTAGTAGAAATGGTTAACGCCATGCTCATAAGTTCTACCTTATAACCTATGGGGTGATGCTATGTTATCTGCATGTTACATTTTAAATAGAGTACCACTTAAAAAGAATAATACTTCCCGCTACGAACTATGGTTTAATAGAAAACCTAACCTTACTAGACTTAAAGTTTGGGGTTGCTTAGCATATGTTAGAAAACTTGACCCCAAACGACCCAAGTTAGGTAATAGGGCATTTAAGTGTGTTTTCATAGGATATTCTCTTAATAGTATAACTTATAGGTTCCTTATTCTTGATACCTTAGAAGTTATAGAATCTGTAGATGAAGAATTCTTTGAAAATCAAACTATTGGGAATCCATTGAGATCACCTAGTTCAGAACCTACTGAGACTAATGATATCAATGATGATGAATATGCTCCTGCTCAAAACAACAAGGAAGTGTCAGTACCATATAATAGTACTGAACACAAAAGAAGTAAAAGAGCGAGAATAGAGAAGGACAATGGTCCAGACTTCATAGCATATCTCATAGAAGGCAATAAGGACGAAGTCCTTAATGTGACAAGATATGTTGTGAACGTCAATGAAGATCCCAAAACTTATTCTTAGGCTATGAATCCTAGAGATTCTAATTTCTGGAAAGAAGCTATCAATGATGAAATGAATTCCATAATGTTAAATCAGACTTGGGTTTTATCTGATTTACCTCCTGGTGCTAAACCTATAGGATGTAAATGGATATTCAAGAAAAGTTGAATGCACATAGATCCATTGATAAGTTTAAAGCCAGATTAGTTGCTAAGGGATATAAGCAAAGACAAGGAGTAGATTATTTTGATATATATGCTCCAGTTGCTCGCACCATACGCTATTTAATAGCACTTGCATCAATTCATGATTTGGTCATACATCAAATGGATGTAAAGACAGCTTTTCTAAATGGAGATTTAGATATATATGGAACAACCAGAAGGTTTCATAACCTCGGGCCAAAAAAAGAAAGTTTGTAAATTATTCAAATCTCTTTATGGCTTGAAGCAAGCTCCCATGCAATGGAATGAGAAGTTTGACAAAGTTGCACTATCATTTGGGTTCACTGTAAATGATGTAGATAAATGTATTTATAGCAAATCGGATAACAACGGTTATGTTATAATATGTTTATACGTTGATGACATGCTAATATTTAGTTCCAATATATCGCGTGTGAATGAAACTAAGAAGTTTCTATCTTCTAAATTTGATATTAAAGATCTTGGAAAGGCTGATGTAATTTTAGGAATTAAAATCATTAGGAAAGCAGGGGAGTTTTTACTGACCCAATCTCATTACACTGAGAAGTTCCTAAAGAAGTATGACCATTATGATGATAAACCAACACCAACTCCTTTAGATCCAAGTACAAATTAGAAAAGAACACCGGATGTACCATTTCTCAACTTGAGCATTCTAGTGTTATTGGGAGTCTTAAATATGCTATGCATTGCACTAGACCCGACATCGCACATGCTATAAGTTTTTGTATCGATTTACGAGTAACCCAGGTTTCGAACACTGGAAAGCGATTTGCAAAGTTTTATCTTATTTGAAAGGAACCATTAACTATGGTTTATCTTATAAGGATATTCTGCTGTAATAGAAGGATATAGTGATGCAACTTGGAACAATGTAGAATTCAAATCCAAGTCTACGACTGGATGGATATTTACATTAGGAGGCGCTGCTGTGTCTTGGGCTTCCAAGAAGCAGACCTGTACATCTGATTCAACTATGTTGTCAAAATTAATTGCATTAGCAGATGCATGTAAGGAAGCGGAATGACTTAGAAATTTGTTAATGGAAATCCCAATATGGAAGAATCCATCTCCAGCAGTCTTGATTAACTGTGATAATCAAGCAACGATATACAATGTCTCAAATAAGACATGTAATGGTAAGTTTAGACATGTGAGTCCAAGAAATCAGATGGTAAGACAGTTACTCAAAAGTGGAGTTATAACTGTTGACTACATAGAAACGAAGAGAAACTTGGTTGACCTACTTACTAAAGGTCTTCCAAAGGCTATGGTTTCTATAAAGTCAAAGGAAATGGGACTAAGGTCTGTGAATGAAGATTGATCATCCTTAACAGAAACCTAACTTGTTTCTTGAAAAGGATATATAGACAAAGTTCAGTGGGTACCAACAAGTTAAGAGAATAATTATGGAACACTAAATCAGTTATCCCATAATATCTAGTGTTGGATTCTGCATGAACAAAGGATGGATAAATATCCTTAATACGTCTAGAAACCCTAAAAGGTGTATCGCACAAACACCTTAAGAGAGTTACCTATATGAATATGGAAATCAGGTCATTTTCTAGGAAAGTAAGACCGCTTTCTAAAGTAGATTCATGAACCAGGAATAAAGCATATGGCCACCAACATGCTGAGCAATACAGAACACTCGTACTAAGGAAATCAACATGTGTGATTGTTCCGATTTTATCATTAAGGGATACTTGGTTCAGGATTCGTTCACCATAGAATCTCGATAGAGCTTTGAACAGTTTACACTAAGTAAAGTTTTAAATCCAAAAGTTACAATTTAATTATGTGTTGTTCCCACGATGATGCAAAACTTGATCTTAGAACTACATTGGCTTGATCCCACTTGGGTATGAAAAAAGTCACTTTAGTGATTCAGCCGTCCATTTTATTTATTTCTTTATTTTGAAAATTGAGGGAGACTGTTGTAAAATTTTCAAATCAATGTTATGGGGTATGGGGTTTATCTTTGAAGAGAAGTAAGAAAGAAGGAAGGGATAAACGGTTTTGTCCCACATTGTGGAATATATGTGTGTATGCTACATACTTAAGTAGCCGTCTCAAGAGGATGTTGGGGCCTTGGGGCACCCAAATGTTTACTTTGTTGTAAGGAGGGAGACCATGCATGTAGACCACACACGCACGCGCTGTCCGACCAGGCCAGGTACGGGTTCGATTTCGGGTCCAATAAGAATATTTTTGGACCAAAATTTTAAACTACAATGAGCCGAAGACAGCTTGTTAAGAACTCAGATCTGTACTACATTTAAATGGAGGCGGACAATGCTGCAGAACGTTGCAAATGGAAAATGGCGGGCCGAATTCGAATTAGAAACACATTGAAGCATCACAATTCTAAATGGATACATCTGTTCGAATTCGAACAGAAATGACTATTGCAAATAACAGTTGCAACGTTTGGTGAAGGGACGCATCTTTCCATCGCTATAAATAGTCGTGCCCAGAAGCCGTTTAAATCACTTCTGAGAGTAATTCTTCTTCTTCCTCGATTCTACAACGCTCTCCCATTACTAACAGTTGAGATGTGTTGCGAATTTCTGAATTTGCAACGCTTGAAAGGTGTTACAGAATTGTCTATCTTCTTCCTCTTCTTTCTCTATTTGTCTTACATCATCAGATTATAAATTCAATGTGTTGTTGATCGGATCAAAGTCGTACAAAATTTGAATCCGATTTCGTTGTTCCAAGGCTTTATTGAATCTTGAAAGCCAATAGTTTGATATTCCATTTGTACCTGGTGGATTGAACTATTATCCGAAAGAATTTGCTCCGCAAATCCTTAAAGCCTGAAGTACCGCAATCATACGACGATCATCATCGCCCAATAGCCTCAAACCACAAAATCCCCAACATGGTCATTATCATTTTCTATAATTAGGTTAAATTTCATCTGTGGACAATTCTTTTCTTTATGAATTAGTTTTTTTTCTCTTTATGCACACATATAGAATAAGAATTAACTATTATTTATGGCTTCAGGTCATGACTAGCAAATGCGGTTATTTTTTTTCTATTGTTTTGATTACTTTTCATCACTTTGTTTAATTTGTCACCGAAATAGTTGATATATTTTAGAAGCTAATGTATGATCTATTCATTTTGATAATTATACACAAGGTTGACATTAATGTACCTACCTCTTATGTTGGTATTGGTTATTGTAATCCAAAGTGCATCATTATGAACGGCCATGGTTTTAAAATTTTAATTTTCATTACTTACGGCCTTAAATATGGAAATAAATATTGTTTTTATAATTTATTTCTATTTAATTTTCCATTTGTCATTAAACTTTTCTGCTGTAAAAAATGGGTTGTAACATTAGCCAGAGACAAACGAAAATTGTACTTATAACTTACTTGGGGTCAATCTATTTGAAATAATAACCAACATATTGTTTTCCCTTCTGTAGTTTACGCAACAAAATGACACCATATAATAGATAAAGCCTTCAGGATTTTCAGGCAGTGTAAGCCTAAATTGTACTATATAATAGATAAATCATTCAACATTCTTCGACAATGTAAGCTAATGGACTAAACATGTGTAGTTGCATCTTCATAGCACATAATGATAGCTTGTCTCGTAAACCCTTAATTTATTTTATTTGGCAGTAAAACAAATGGACTAAACATGTTGTGTGTGGTATCATTTAAGGATATGTTATGCTTGCTGCCGTTAGCACCTGGCTTATAAATCATTTCAAAATTAAAAGGAGCACTCAAATTATGGACATATCGCCATTTTCCTGTATCCACTTTCAACATTCAAACCCATGTCTACTACAACTACTTCACTTTCGTTATTTGTTGTTTTCCCCTTATTATTAAGATCACAAATCTAAACAAACCTTTATTTAGAAAAGAAAAGGATGTGAAATATATTGGAAAAAGCAGAAAAGTAACTCTACGAAGGCATAGGAGTTTGAACCTCAGTCTCCTTTTTTTCAAAAAGATGCAAAAAAGATCTCAAACTTGGTCTTTTGGTAACCTAATTACAATATTATTTACTAGCTTACTCTTTTCTGTGTTTGATTTTGAATTTGTATATTTTTTGTAGTTAATATGTTTAACCGATTGCAAAAGATTTGATGACCTTCAACCTTGAACTTTTCATTTTGAAATTTGAAGGAAATGGATATGTATGTATTTATATGGTGGCTATGATTCATAGATTATAGAACATAATTTTGTTGAACATTAGCAAAAGAGTTGATTTTCTTTGTGACCATTTTAGATTACAATATCAGTTTCAGTATTAAGCATAATTAGTTATGTAGTTTATTGCATTCCCTATTGAAAGCAAAAGTTGAAGGAACTATTACCTCTGTTTCCTTTACAAGATACTCTATTTCAAGACGTTGAATGCAAAAAATATTGTTATTAAATTTCCCTCCTCTATGGCCACTAAATACTTTGTTAAGCTAAATGTTTTTAAACAGTTTTCTATTTACGTTGCATTGTATGTATAATTGATGTTATTTGACGTAAAATTAGGACTAAGCCATATTTCCTTTTTTTTGTTATCACGCATTCTAACCTATTATTACAACATTCCTTGCAGTCCCATTGATTAACATAGAAATGTGTTTATTTTATGCTCTTATATTTTATCTTTATTGTATATAAATAAATGCTACTTTGGGTATTTTGTGTTTTTTTTATAGGTCATTGATTAATTGTCTCCTCCATCAAATAAAAGTCCACTGATAAGAAAAAGAAGCTACTTTCCCATCTCAACAAGTTTTCAATCACAAAGGAAGCCGTAGCACATTGGTTAAGGCATGGAAATCTGTACAGAAAGATCTGGGTTCGATTCCCATCAAACTCTCTTTTTGTTGAAGAATGGAACGCGTTCACACTACCTCCCTTGCTTTGAAGAATTTATGGATTAGTGGTTTATGGTGTATATATAATTCATATGTATGAATATATGATATACACTAATAAATATTTCAAGAATTGGAAGTATTATTCATAAATAAATCAAAGGGAATCTTTCCTTTTTTCTCTCCATAAAGATGAAGATTTGATTAGATAGATGCCAGTCGTGATGCCAATCAATTTACCAATCAACTTCAAATCTCTTGGAAAATGCCAATCAATTTGCCACACGACCAATCAAAAGAGGAAAGCTGCATGGAATATTTCAATTTTATCTTATCTCTTTTATTTGTGAATATATTATTTTCAAAAGGTTGAGTCATGGCCCGTTAGAGGATTAGGGTTTTTCAGTTCACCTATATAAGCACATGTATACCCATTGTAACGGGCATCTCCATTTTTCTGTATTCTCTTCTCCATTAATAAAAGTTCTTCTTCTTTTTACTATTTCTGCATTTTTCTTTCTTAGCAATCGGTGTTGTCTTCACAATTAATTTTGGAAGAGCACCAATTGTATTTTACACTTTTTTTTGTTAGTGTTTAGTCGTTTGATTAGTTTCAACGACAATCCTAATTTACTTTTTGTTGTTCTCCTTTTCCTGCAATTTTACTTTCTGCATTTTATTTCTGTTTTGCATTTTAATTTCCCATTGATAGTTGTGATTTGATCGTCGGTTCAATTAGATTTGTTCTGAATCGGATCGCAGTTTCAATTTTTATTGTTTTCAAAAACCAACCTCGAAAATCGTCTAACTCGCCCAACAAATTAAATAAATAATTTGATTTTAAATACACCTCCCTGTGTTCGACCTGTATGCTACACACCTGTATGCTTGCAGAATTTAATTTAAATGTCGCGCTTTTCTGATTCATAGACTAGCGTCGATCAAGTTTTTGGCGCCGTTGCCGGGGAGGCAACAATTTAATTTTATTATTTACTTAATTTCCGATTCGTGTTAGTTTTATTTTATTTTATTTTTTCTCCTTTTGTTGTCTTGTATATATATAAAAAAAATCTTCATTGGTTAGATTTGGTATTGTTCAATAATACCATAATCTTCCTAGTCAAGAAGAAAAAAATATAATTTCTTTCCATTCTTTTGTTCACTTTCTTTCTTCTTTTCTGCACCTTAATTTCTTCTTTTCCAAGTTTCAAATAAATAAATAAAAGGAAAAAAAATTCCTTTCCAGTTTTCTTTTATATTTAATTCCCCTTTTGCTTTGAATTTCTTTCCCTTTTGCCCTACTTACTTCTATCTCGTACAGCCTTCCCTTACAATATAGCTTCTCTTCACCATCCACCTTGACAATCTCTGGCCATTCTAACAGACCATCTTCTCACGCAAATTTCCAAACCAAATACCCCCACACTTCGATCAATTGCACAATCTCACACAACACCCTATCATCAACACTCCACTTCACCCAATTTAGAAACACACTGCTTCACATCCACCGATCACAGCACCTTTCCAAAATGCGCCAGAGTTCCGGTTCCACCAACTTCAAAATACAAAACAACATCCATCCCCCTTAACAATCTCCATTTTCTATATTCTCTTCTCCATTAATAAAAGTTCTTCTTCTTTTTACTATTTCTGCATTTTTCTTTCTTAGCAATCGGTGTTGTCTTCACAATTAGTTTTGGAAGAGCACCAATTGTATTTTTCATTTTTTTGTTAGTGATTAGTCGTTTGATTAGTTTCAATGACAATCTTAATTTACTTTTTGTTGTTCTCCTTTTCCTGCAATTTTACTTTCTGCATTTTATTTCTGTTTTGCATTTTAATTTCCCATTGATAGTTGTGATTTGATCGTCAGGTCAATTAGATTTGTTCTGAATCGGATCGCAGTTTCAATTTTTATTGTTTTCGAAAACCAACCTCGAAAATCGTCTAACTCACCCAAGAGATTAAATAAATAATTTGATTTTAATTACACCTCCCTGTGTTCGACCTGTATGCTACACACCTGTATGCTTGCAGAATTTAATTTAAATGTTGCGCTTTTCTGATTCATAGCCATATTTCCTTTTTTTTTTGTTATCACGCGTTCTAACCTATTATTACAACATTCCTTGCAGTCCCATTCATAGTCACAGATGAAATTATGACAACTGAAAAACATCCTGATTAAAAAGGAAAAGTGGGAGCTCTAATCGCATGAATGTTTTCAAATTGCACAAAGGCAAGTAATTAATATTTAATTTTAAGATAATCTATAAAATTCCTAATCAAATTATTCTTCATGCTCTTGGTACTATATACCATTTACTTTTTTGTTCGGTCTACCTATACAACATGTATATATTTTCCATGTCAAGTCCTTTCTCAGATTTCCACCAAATTGGGAGTAGTCAACCAAAAGCCATATGAGCTGAAGGGAATATGATACGTGCTAAGAATGTATAGAAATACAAACAAATTTGTGTTAGACATGTCCAAATTTGCCTTTTCATTTTTATAGCCTTGAAGTCATGGTCAATACTTCATACTTTAGGGTGTCCTAAAAGAAGCACAACATTTATTTTTGTTCTTTAAAAGTATATGGTCCATTGTTCCGAAATGGTCAAAATTGGACTGGACGGTGGG
The DNA here is from genome assembly GCA_030737875.1 of Allium sativum. NCBI lineage: Eukaryota > Viridiplantae > Streptophyta > Magnoliopsida > Asparagales > Amaryllidaceae > Allium > Allium sativum. The sequence goes on from CM060926.1 coordinate 846,666,373, forward strand.
ATAGTATTTGTGGAATGTGAATGCGTGTTGGCGGAACGTGAACGTGTGTTCAAAGACCGAATCGGAAGATTATTTTATGAATGTGAACGTCCACCGGACGTGCCTTATTACTTGGGTGTATGCCTTATTACTTGGGTGTGTAGCTTTGCTTTCCTTAACCACTTTCTACAAATTTGAGGCTTGTTGGTGTGACATGGGGATGCAATTCTTTATGTTTTACAGATTGACACTCTTGCCATATTTAATGCAACTTAATTTTTACGATGTATGCTCCATATGTTCCATTAGTTTGCGTATGTGGCTTTGGCGTCATCAATAAGATATTAAATATTTCTCTTATGTATGTTTTATTACATAAATGTCCAGTAAAATGAGTCAACGTTTTGTTAACATTCTCTGTTTTTGCTTGGTTGTCGAGCCACTTTGTTGTTTACGTTGTTTACTTGTTTACCTTGTGACTTGCAATGTTATCCAGATTGTGATTATGTTGTGTATTGCAGAATGGAGTCAAAAGCTTTTAAATATGGATGGGCCCTTATACAATAACAATTTTTAATTTTTTTCCCTCTGTTATCTTGCCTTATCTCATTTTGTTCGAACCTATGAGCCAACTGTAGCATTTAGCTTGGCTAAGTACAGGGAAACACGCTTTACAGCGCATTGCATTAGTTTATAGTTCTAAATAATAGAAATAATATCATTTCATGAATAATATCATTTTATGAATAATATCATTGAAACAATGGAAATGCCAATGTCTTTTATTTTGAAATTACACAAACAAACAATCCATTTTTCTGTCATTGTGCGATTATACTAGAAATTATACAGTATCCACCGCTAAAGATGTCTGCTTACTGTCAATGTCCAAAATCAATGTATCTGAAGTTCGAATAATGCTTCAGTTTTTTTGAATTGTTTTTTACAATGTTTTCAACAACTTAAATTTTAATGTTTAAATTTCCTTGAAAGTAATTCATTTCATTTTAAATCTATTATTGCTCTACGGGTAATACTATATTTTTATTGCAATATCGTTTGGTGAATTTAAAAAATTAATTATAAAATGCAATAAATTTTTAAATCGATAATTTTTTTGTTGACTAATTTTAAAATATAACTACTTTTTAAAAATTATATAATCAAATGGTAACCATTAAAGAGGAAAGTGAAACTTATTCTCTCAAATTATGAATAAATCGATGGAAAAACTAAAATAATGTGTTAGAATTAAGGAGAGCCCAACACTTAAGTTAGGAATTAACAAGAGAAGAGGAAATGAAAAAGTAAATATTGAACTCTATATACAATAGAATAGATTTGGTGAAACGAAAAAATAATAATTGTATTCCTCATATTAAATTCACATGGAGATCATGTCCTATTATTCTCACGTCATTTCGGGTGATGTATCATGAGATCAAAAAGAAAGAAAAACATGGCATGAAACCACGCATGAGTTAATTGAATAGTGGGTTATATTGTGTTAAAAGTTTGGTTTTTGGGATGGTTCGGTGTATTCGTATTGGGCTGAGTAGCATTTCCCAGACTAGAATTAGTGAAAAAAGAAACAAAGATAAAATTCACGGTTCATCTTTCAATCCCATCCGTTAAAATCTCCACTCTCTATATCCCGACCCTCCACGATTCTCTAGTCCTTCCGTTTGCCTTATAAATCATACAAACCCTAAGTACGCAGTCAGCATGGCGAATCCTAAAAGCGAACAATGGCGACAAACCCGAGTTTGATGGCAAGCAAGCACGCCATTTTGAGATAGGTACTTCAATTATCTTTTATTCCTTTTTTAAAATTATGTTTCTTAAATTAATTGTGCTGGTTGTTGGATGTTCTGAGCTAGTTACATTGGGAACGTTGGATTTCATAGTGGGCAGAACAAGAAACCAAAGATTATCTATTGTTGCTTGAATCTAAACAAAACTGGGATCATACGTTATGAGTTGTGTTACTTTGTTTACATGTTTTATAATATGACCCCGAGTTAAACTTATGAGGCTAGTTAATTCTAATGAAAATTGATGGTGGAATGTTAGATGGTTTTATTTAATTTGCTGTTTGCTTTACAATCTTCATAATATGCTTTTGAATATTTTGGTCGTAACACCTTGAAACTTCATGCGTAAAACATTTTCGCATTCCTTACGTGAAGGAAGCCTAATTAGCTTTAGCTTGAATTTTAGTTAGGATTTGTAAATCTTATTCAGGTACATAAAACTCAACTAGACTTGACTGTCCCTTTACCAAGTAGAATTCCAGTACAAGATGGCTTGTTCGTTAAGTTCCTATCTTTGTCAGCAAGCTAAACTAGTCAGACCTTTCTAATTTGTAACTAGTTGATTTTTCTTTATTTTTTTTTGGTTTAATCTAGATAAGTGGGTTTAAGAGCACAGAAGTATATAGCGGGTTTGTATTTTTCAATTCTGTTTTATTACACAAAAGGCATAGTGGGTTAGTATTTTTAATTCTGATAACATGTTTAGGACTTACTCTTTATTTATTTCTAGCCTGTTCTGTTTCTTAGGGTAATTTTTTGACAACTTAGAAGAACATCTTTGGCAACAAAAACCACTCACAATATCTATTCTAATATTTTCAAAAAGTACATGTACGTAGTACCAGTTTATGATATAGTGTGTTTTTATTTTGGTATTTCCAAAATTATTTGCAAAATAGCACTTTGAAAATATAAATAATTGTGTATGGCATTGAAGTAGTTTTTTAGGGCTAAGTGTGTGTGTGTAATATGATTTGTTTTTTGTTTTGTAAGATAATGTGTTTATTTGTTTAATTTTGAGGACTTTTCCATATTTTGCCCTTTAAATTGGACAAGCCTTTTGGTCTTTGTTGTTATAAACAATTTGAAAAAATTGATGGTGGATTCATGATTATTAGATTACTTAGGGCATGGCTAGTTTTATTAGGGGTGAAATCAATTCGGTACCGGGGTTTTGCATTCAAAACCATTATCGTGCCGGCTTATATGGCAATAGAAAAAATATATCATTACCAACAAAAGAAATCGGTTAACAACAATTCGGTTTATGGTTTGTAGAGGTCGATAATAAGTTTTTGTCGTTTACTAGTATAAGATATTTTTGTTTACAACATTTTACGTTAAAATATTAAATATTAAAATTGATTTTTTTGTTATTAAATTATTATTTATCCATCTTATTTTACGCAGTTAATCATGCAAGAAAACATCATAGATAAACTAAAATATCACATAAATTATATTTTTTAAAAGATATTTGATAAAAATTACATTCAATCTTGTATTATAATAGTATTTTCCTAGTTATTTTATTAAATCATTACATATTAGAATTTCAATGCCATGTAATAAGCATATACGATGAAATATTAATATATGCATATGTATTGTCTAATATATGTGGTAGGCATGGTAATTACCATTATTAATGCTCAATTACCATTACCGTACCGCATATCTTCATGTGGTTTGACATACTGTACCAATCAAATTGGTTGCCAAATGTTCGGTACCACTTCTGTCGGTAATGGTTGGTAATTGTTGGTAAGTGGTAATATGATAAAAATGTCCAGCCCTAGGTTTCATATTGACCCTTTGGAATGCACTTGGGTTGGGTGGGCCAGACTAGAAAATGATAAGTTTAGATGAAAACTTGTATGTTTCATTGTGCCAGTGTATGCGAAATCCTAGAGAGAACTTGAAGATAACAACTGATATAGGCTTCATGTATGATAACAATATGTGTGTGTAATAACCCGAATTCCGGCAGAAAGAATTTTTTAAAATATATGTTTCATTCTGTCTGTTGGTTCGGGTTGTTGCATCTGGTATCAGAGCCTAAGTTTAGGATTCCTGTATAGATAGTGAGTGAACGTATTTGTATCTTTTAAAATGTAAATATATTATATATATACCTAGATCCATAGAGGAACCCGCTATATAAAGAAAGCATAATATGGTAAAAGTTGGGATATCTGTTTTGTACACAAAAAGAACGAATATGGAAATCTGAGACCTTTAGGTAATTTGGGTGGGAAGTGTACAATATACTTTGTATGGAATAAAGGTGAATCTCATGCGTTAGTATTTCAGGTTAGTAGTTTTAATAGTGAAACCTTATAAATTGGAAATGGTTAAAAAGAGAAGAATGGATTAGTTAATATATATAGGTGAGAGAATTGACTTTGTGGGAGTGACTACGAAAGCCTAGTTTAGATTGGAAACCAACTTTGAGTCTAACCCCATTGTTAATTTTTAAAAACTTGAAATTATAAAAGCTTTTGGAAGATGGTTTATGGTGTTTTCAAGTTTTAATCTTAAAAGTTATAGTTTTAAATTATGAAAAGAACATATTAGAATAGTACATATTGAATTTTGATATAAAATGGGGTATATTTTGGAAACATTGATTTCTTATGAAAATTTTGTCTAAAATTAAATTCTCTTAGTAAAAGGTGCACGTTATAGAGCATGTATAGCTCGCTAGTTTTCTTGTTATATTGCATGAAAGGATTAAAAAGCAAAAACTTAAAAAATATTGTATTTTGTTGAAAGCTAGAATTTTTAGTAAAGAAAGCTTTGAAATCTCTATTCTTTTGACAATCATTTTTTATAATTGTTTTAAAAAAGAAAATTTTGTTGGGTGGACAAAATAAGTTGTAGAATTTGAGAATGAAGTAGATGTTTGCACCTTGTAGTAACAAACTGAACCTAGCAAGAACAAGTCGTAAATCTGATTGAGAAATAGTTGTCCTTATCTACTCCAGTTTTTGTGATTTGAAAAAAAAATGATTTACATTTTTTTAAGATGGTATGTTTTTATGGTTTGGCAAAAGCAAGTTTTGATGAAGAAGATGAAGTTTTGATACTTTTAGCTTTTTGAAGAAAAATGAAATAAAATGGCCAAACCGTGTTTTGAAAATTATGGAGTAGGTATGGATTAGTGCCTAGGGAAGACGGGAAAAGTTTTGAGGTTATGAAGTAGATAGCAAAAATTATATTGGAATAATGACAAGTTCCCATAGAATGCGTAAGCATTTAGGAGCGTAGGGTGTTGCTTAAAAATTTCTGTTAGTACACATCAAAGACTAGATACGACTACTAGATAGCGAAGGGCAAGTAAGTGTTTAGATCCTATTGGAGTAAAACCCGTTATTACATTTTTGCTGGGATCGTTTTGCTATTTTGTTCCTGTTGGGTAGCTAGGGTAACACCTAAACTTGTCATTGATCCCGTGGTTTGAACTTTTCTTAGGGGGATATAGTCATGAGATTCTTGGCTCTTAGTAGTAGGTGTGTAGAGTGTCTGTTTTCTCGTTTTAGTTAAAGGACTAAATACTTATTTGAAACTAAACTTAGATCCGAGAATTAAGTTAAATAAGGTAGGAAAAGAGTAATGGCATAACTAAAAAGGAAACAACAAATTATGTAAAGTAACAAACATGACAGTTAAAGAAAAATGGAAAATTCTGAGAAAAGATGTATAAGAATAAATTTTTTCAAGATAAGTTGAAAAAGAAAATCTCAATAAACGAAGTTTTCTTATGTAGGCTATGCTTGGATAAGAAATGAGGGAATATTTATAAAATAGTTAAGTATGGACAGTTGTAACATAAGAAATCGAATTCAGAAATTAGGTTTCCTGAAATTTGAAAAATAAGTTCGTTGGTAGGATTTTGGATGCAACAATTGGATGAACTGCTATCTTGCTATGCAAGAGTGTGGGAAAATTTGGATGAAAATGTATTTTGATTTTCAAAATATTGAATTCATGTAGAATTGCCAGTATAATTAGGATGCACGGATCATGTTTTTAAAGGATTTTTGAAAATTTTGCATACATATAGGAGGTACCGCTTACGCATACATGTATTATTATATTGTATTACACTTTGCACAAGTGCACAATTGCACAATGTTTGCAAAAATTGGATGCACACATGATGGATGGATATTATGCGAGGGGTTATTTGAATTTTACCCTTATCAAATTTCGGAGACGAATTTTCCTAAGGGTGGGAGTAACACCCCCATTTTATAACAATTAAATATTTAATAGTGCATATGTATATATGCATAGCATAAATATATGAAAAAATAATAATAATGATAATATATGATTGCATGTAATAAATACATGCATTGAAAAAAAAAAAAAAATTGATTGCATGCAGTGTAATTATGTTGCATGCAATGACTTACAAATATTATGCAAAGAGAAATGAAAGAAAATAATGCGTGCAAATTGATAACGTTACATTCAATGGTTTAAATAAAAGAATACAACAAATATGAAAAGGAGGAATAAGAAAAGAACAATGACCACTAGTGTTCTAAGCCTTGTTAATAAAAGCCTAAGTAGTCCAGTTGATTAGAGCATATGGTTTTCGTGCGAGAGGTAGAGGGTTCGAATCCCATAGTTGCCGTATTTTTATTTTAAAAGGAACGACTAAAATAACACATGTTTAAAAGAGAAAATATGTATAAACGCATATATAAGGAAAAATATACATATAAGGAAGTATAGAAAAATATATGTATATGTATATGAAAATGCGTGCGTATATATGTGCAAATATATATATACACAGACACATATAAAGGAGAAATTCAAAATAAGGCTGCAATCAAAGAAATATGGTAAGAATTAAATAACGACATAAGACTGTTTGAATTTTGAAAATGAAATAAAAGTTATGCGTATATATATAGGTGTAAAATGGGCGTTTGAAGTTTTGTATACATATAAGAAGATTATATGTAAATATAATATTTAAAATAAATCAAAGAAATTATAACGGGATACTAATTAAACATTTAAAATCAAAACGTAAAAACGGTAAACATCTATCCAAAAACCCTCGCGGTACCCAAGGGGTCGACTCTGGGGTCGACACACACAGGGTGGTTGACTCACCCCAGATCTGGCTAGATTCATCAATGAATCTGGACTGTTTTCTTGACCATGTTCGTTGCTGACTCATTGATGAACATGGTTAAAAACAATACATATTCATTGATAAATCTAGTCAGATCTGGGGTGGGTCGACTTTAGGGTCGACCTCCTATGTGTGTGTCGACTCTAGGGTTGACCACCCTATGTGTGTGTCGACTCCAAGGTCGAACCCTTGGGTCCTGCGAGTGTTTTTGGGCAGATGTTAACCGTTTTGACATTTTTGATTTTAAACTTTTGATTAGTATCCCGTTATACTTTCTTTGATTTATTTTAAATGTTATATTTATATATAATCTTCTTATATGTATACAAAACTTTAAATACCCATTTTATACGTATATATAAGCCCAACTTTTATTTCGTTTTCAAAATTCAGACGATGTTATACTGTTATTTAATTCTTACCATATTTCTTTGATTGCAGCCTTATTTTGAATTTCTCTTTTGTATATATATTTTTGCACATATATACGTATATATTTTCATATACATATATACATATATTTTTCTATACTTTCTTATATGCATGATTTTTTTTTATATGCGTTTATACATATTTTCTCTTTAGAACATGTGTTATTTTGGCCGTTCATTTTGAAATAAAAATATGGCGCTGGTGGAGATCGAACCCTGTACCTCTCGCATGAAAGCCACGTGCTTTAACCAACTGGACCTCTTAGTCTTTTGCAAACAAGACTTAGAACAATGGTGGTCATTGTTCTTTTATTTTCTCATTTTCATATTTGTTGTAATCTTTTATTTAAACCATTGCATGTAACCTTATTAATTTTCATGCATATTTTTCTTTCATTTTTCTTTGTATGATATTTGTAAGTCATTACATGCAACATAATTACACTACATTCAACCAATTTTTCTTTTTTTTCAATGCATGTATTTATTACATGCAATTGTATGTTATCATTATTTTATTCTGCTTTTATAAATTTAGGTCTATGCATATATATATATATATATATATACATATGCACTATTAAATATTTAATTATCATAAAATGCATGGTATACAGTATGCCTCTGTCTATATTTAAGCAATAATTTGTGGTTCGAACATTTAATAATTTGAACATTCTTGTTTAATGTAGTATTAATTTATTTCATGGTACAAAAAGGGAAGAACACAACTTTTTTGACCATGCAATGTAAATACTACATCAAATGTGGATACTTAAATTATTAAATATTTGAAGCTCAATTTATTGGTGTGTTGATTTTGTCATAATTTATTAAAGAAGCATATTTAGTTTATGGTATGAGCTAGCTAATACTCAAATACACTAGAGATCGTTATTTAGAGCATTTAAATGTGCTTTGTGTTTTTTTAACTATTCAAATGATGCATGTTTATATGTCTATGTGCGGAGTACTATTTTCCATTGGACACAGTTGTAAACAGTTAGTATATATTTATGACTAAAGCATTCTAGAATGTATATTGGTTCCATTTAAAGGGTTTCAATTATTGTACATCTGTAACATTATATACATATGGGAAGAAATTAATTGATGTAGGCATGAAAAAAAAACTGGAATATAAATTATTTGTTAGTAATCAATGCTCATCTAGTGTACAATCTAATACATTCTAGGGAATTATGATCAGACAGTTAACCGAACTGGTTTAATCTTTCTATTTCATCGATGGAGGAGTATATTCTTGTTTTACAAAGATAAGAGAGAATAAGCCTTAGTTGTGTGATTAGGTGAATAAGTCAGATGGAAAATTACAAATGAATGCACGGTTGGATTTATTTTTACAATAGTTAAGAGGGTTTATAGAAACTCTTTAGAATTCAGTATAAATTCAAGTGCTTTATTGTTTTTTCTAATTGAACAAAGTTTTATTGACTTTTGACTAGGGCGGCTTTGGTAACTATAACTATCCAAAACTATCTGTGGATATCTTATTTATAGCTTAGCATTTGACCAATATTTATGGCGATGGTAAGTTCGATTCCATTTGTCGTTTATTGCCTGTAATACTACCTTGAACAGTGGATGATTGAGGGGTAGTACAACGGGAGCATATTTATTCACTTTAAAAATGAAGGATTCAAACGTGATCGGAAGGATGATGCTGGATTATCAATTCAGTATTTTGAACCATGCACGTGTACTTAATGGGCAATCAAGGATGATATTATTAAATAAGCGTCTAGCACCTAGCTAAACAGTTTTAGGTTTTAAACGTTTGTTAATAGATGTTCAACTGGATGTTTGTTAAATATATAAGCTCTTAGAGTACACTCGGTTAATAGATGTTTTAGCATTCTACGTCTGTTAAATAGGCATCGTTTATTAGGAGATTCCTTGGATCTGAATGGATGAATATTCCGAGCTTGAATATCTAGTTGTTGTAGGAGATGTTAGTGACCAGGGAGCCAATGAAGCACAATATAATATTTAAGATTTTGATTGTTTGACTTTTTAGTTTTATTTTTCATGTATACACAAATGTTCATGACATAATGTTGAGATGCTCACGGTTGAAAAAGATAGTGGATTGGCTTGGTTAGAAAGAGTTAAACAAAACAAACCTCGATCAATTTATAACGACACATCGATTATCTATTTGTTTTTGTATCTCACTTTTTTATTTATTCTATTAATTTATTAATTTTGTAGATTTAAACGTATAGAATTAATTTGCTAATTTTGTTCATAGAAGTACTAATAACTTTAATCCGAGAATTGGTATCGTCTATTGTGGAGTGTTTTTGTGGATGTATATAATGGCATTAGCGTGTATTAGAGCATAATGAGTGTATAGGGTCAGTGTGTGAAATCTGTAACTCCCTGAATTTTTAATAATCAATAATTAATAGAAAGAAATATTAATTAAAATTATTTAGAATTGTTCCAAAAGGATTTCACCATTGCGTCCGCTACGAAATTTTGTTTCAGATAAACTTTTAGTTTACGTTAAACGAAAAAAAATGAATAAGTTATGATCAGTTAAAGTTTGAAATTTAAAATAGAAATTTAATTAATCAGAACTTAAACAACAGTGAAATGGGCGACCCAACTCTTATCTTGGTCGATCCTTGTGTCGACCCAAAGTTCGACATGTGTCGAGCCACATAAGAAGTGGGTCGACCCAAAGGTCGACACGTGTCAACCCACATAAGAGGTGGGTCGACCTATATACGTGCCAAGCGCGATTTTTGCCTGACACGATACCGAGCCTAGTGCTGAACGCTTCTGGAGTCTTCTTTACTGATGTTTTGCTGATGTGTCTTCAAAAGCTAATCTTTAAAAACTAAAATTCAATGAACTTAGGCGCTTTAACTCTATTATAAATAGCCTTTAAAACCTAACATAATCCTCACTACTCCATTTCTCTACCTTTCTCAAATAACACTATTCTCAAATATCACGCCTGACACATATATGGTCGACCTATCTATTATGTAGGTCGACACAGGGATCGACCCAGATATAGGTTGGGTTGTCCATTTCACCGTTGATTAAGTTCTGATTATTTATTAAATTTCTATTTTAAATTTCAAACTTTAACATATCATAACTTATTTATTTTTCGTTTTTCTAATGCGAACTAAAAGTTTATCTAAATCAGAATTTCGTAACGGACGCAACTGTGAAATACTTTTTGCTTAATTTTGACTAATTTTAATATTATTTGTTTTATTACTCTTTTCTATTTAATTATTGTTTATTAAAAATTCGGGGAGTTACATTCTCCCGTCCTTAAAAATTTCATTCTCGAAATCTCCACGGTTAGAAGAATGTTATGAATATTATCAACAATTATCTACACCATCTACTCAACCATCAACCACCGGTATACTTTGTCCTTAGAATTTCTAATGCTTGGTATGAAGATATGCAAAGGTGTTGTGTATATGTTCCTATGCTAATGCGAAAATCAGGTGGTTCACAGATTCAATTGACCTCCTTAATACAATTCATGTCCGTGTCATGCAACCAATATGTATGCAATAGAATCTTGGTGATACATATAAAATCCTATATGTGTACACAACCATTTACCAAAATGCAACATCCAAGTGATGATTCAATCATTTTTCATCCGTATTTATAACAAATTAAGATGTACACACATCCATATACAATATGCAAGTGTTATAGTTTAGTTGATCCCTAATCTAGTGCCTAGTGTGTGTATATGCATCCACTCGCAAACACTTGCATCCACTTGAATCCATTCAATCGTAGCATGTTTCAAACACATGTTTTAACATCTCATATCATCTGTAAGCTCAAATCCTAAGATCTACCCTTCTCAAGATATCTTAGAAGGAAGTCCCTAACTAAAGGAAGAAGCCACTGATAGCATATAAAAGAGGAAATACCACCCAAAAGAACACAGTTAAGAAACTTGGATTCTTCCTATGAGATAAAGGATTTTATAGACGAGTCTGATAGCATCACCCTGCATTATGTCTTAAATCGTACTCGTTCCAAGTGTTTTAGTTCCTTTTAAAAGCACTGAGTCCTTTTTTACAAATCCTGCGGTATAGTTCTTCCATCTCATTCTTCTAGTTACTTTAGGAAGAAATATCTCAGGTGAACTAATCCAAAGGCCCACCTTAAACATACAAGTGATGTCACACTTCTTTTTTCCACCATCCAATTTCTTGTCTTTACCTTGCTCATCTTGTGTCCCTTAGTTTGTTCCACTTATATTGTCCAACCCCATAAGGGCTTATCTAACACCTCAATTTCTATATAATTTTCCAAAATCTTATTTGAAAAACCTTAGTGAGGTAAAAATTTCAGCTACAATTTTTTTTGGGTGATATATATATGTGTATATATATATATATGAGGAGTGATCGGGGGCACCCCTGTTTGTGAGCACCCCATTAGCACCCCTGCCGGTCCGTGAGCTACGGCGATCCAAATTGACCGAGAATTTGTAGATGTTCAATTCACATATATTTAGGACCTATCCAAAATTTGAGCTCGTTCCGACATCCGTAGCATATTCAAAATCTTAGCTCAATTATTCACCGTTCAGACATTTCTTCAAACCGTTAAATTTAAACACCAAATATATTATTGTACGAATGTCGGAACGAGCTCAAATTTTGGATAGGTCCTTAAATATATGTGGATTGAATATCTACAAATTCTCGTTCGATTTGGATCGTCGTAGCTCACAGACCGGCAGCGGTGCTAAAGGGGTGCTCACAAACAGGGGTGCCCCCGATCGCTCCTCTCTCTCTCTCTCTCTCTCTCTCTCTCTATATATATATATATATATATATATATATATATATATATATATAGTCGCTTTTATGAAATTCCCAAAATACAATTTTTATATCAAAATATTACAGTCTTTCAAAATTCCCATTTCTAAAATTTTATACATATTGGGTTTCGACTCAAAGTGGTTCTATAAGTTTTCTTAAAACACCTCTTTGTTACACTCATGTCTTGGAACACAATTATCCGTTTGAAATCTCTATATTCGCTCATCCATTAACCCGACTTGTTAATAGCCTCAATTCTATATAATGATTTAGTTGGAACTCCTAAGTTCCACCTCTTTTGTCCAAATGACAAAATCCTGATAAGCATCAAATCTCAATAATATATTTTAACGAATGGAGGACTCCTATCCAATCATAGGACACAATCTCGGGTTAAATCTCTTGGGCCTACAAAATATTCCCATTGATATTACATGAACTCTTAAATTTATAAAAAGCCAAAAATTGTTAACTACATGTTCGCTATATTTTTTCTTGTCTTAAAGCCTCAATTCCTAGTAAGGAAACAAGTAACCAACATCCTATGTTTACTTAAAATTCAGGCTTCTCTCATAGTAGGTAGCGGTCTCTTTCTCACAACAAACTAATGGTAGTTAACCCGAGATAACTACCCTTCTTGGATTTCTTACCAATGTTGCTTTAATAGAATTGGTACTAAAGCATTAATTCGAATAAGGCTTTCCCATTCGTCTTAGACCAACACGTCACCAACACAGACTTTACCAATCGCCCAACTACACAAGTCAATAACTAGGCTTAGTTACAAGCAAGTTAAAAAGGTACGATAACTAGTTCAAAAATCCATTGGACGTTCTGCAAACACCCTTAGTTCCTATGATTCTTTTACCACTATTCAGAACTTTGTCGAAAATCCCATGCAAAGAAATCTAACCATAGGGAAAATCTGGCTCTCCATCGTTCCAGAAAGGCCTTCCATATAAGTTAACAGAAATGTTCCTTTCAACACAATTCACTTTTGATTGTTGCTAAACCAAGTGAACTATTCGTCTTTGAAATAAAGACGAGTGAAACTTCTAATCCAAAAGTAATTACACTCGATTTGAAAAAGTTTCCTATTTTGTTTTTTCCCAATACAACTGAGGTCTAACTACTTTCTTTCCAATATCAGAGATGGCTCATTATACAGATAGCTTGTCTAAACTTCAAACCAATCCATCAGCAACATGATTCCCTATTTAGAAAAAAATTCTAGTCATAACCATGAAACTCAATTCTCACTTACACCCGCTAAAGCCATGTGCTTTATCCAAAACTCTACAAGTTTAGCGTTGTCTCAAATATAGATTCAAAAATCAATCTCACTCCTAGAGATACTCTTACAACTACTTATCATATTCGGAATATGTAGCACAAAGAGGATTGAATCAATACTGCCTAGAGATGCACTAAGGAAAAACCGGAATATAAACATGACTGACCCTTCAGGTCTCAAGAAGTCTCAGAAATTAGTCTATCGTACAATCTAGCCCAACCATTTTCTTCTTGTAGTCAAAATTGCCCCTAATTGGCTAACGAATCCATCCTCCAAATTGTTCCTACTTCAAAACCTTAGAATATAAGCACCTCAGTCGAACTCTACTACTAGTGCAAAAATCTAGGATAACCAATTTATGGTTCATCTATCTAGGCTCCAAACTAAACCATGCCCGGAAATGCCCCAAACATATCCTAAATCAATATTTCTAGCTACAACCCAGACTCACCATAGATAATGAAGCCGATTTCTCTACTGGATTCAGGAACTACTACTTGGCCTAAGTGCAAAATAGTCAACTGGTGTTATCATAACACCCATAGGGATTTACTATATCTGCAAAGGATAGTTTCGGTAGGTGTACAATATAGATGCTTCACATGACTCAAATCATCGAGGCTATGGCCTCATGAAGCCACCCCAATCAATATACATCAAAGAAAAAGGGATAAAATATTCTTAAATCGAGTAAGAAACTAGAAAGAACTAAAGACGGATAACATTCTATCTTTCACCAACCCTTGCCTTCTACCCTTCCTTGATCACTAAACTAATAAGGTTGTTCCATCCATGATTAACCCTTTTTAATATTTGTTAAGGAGCTAAACGGGTTTGTCCACTAATCAAATTTTAACCTATAAAGAAAAACATTGATAGGTCGCCTTATAACTCAATTAAAAAGATAAAGATTTAGAATCCGAGAGAGTCAAATTAAATTGTAACTAACTTGAGGGGATATTACTATTTTCAAAAGTAACTTTTGGTTTCTGAAAAGTGTGTTTTCTTTTGAAAATACTTTCTTCTAAAACAAAACTTCAGTGATCTCAGTGTAGTCAATAGGGAATAGCGCAAGGCTTGTGCTATTTGGTCCACATTTTTTTTTTTGCATTTTTCAATAACTAATCAAGTATATTATATCTAATTGAAATTTAATTCTATATTTTTGCATATTTCATGCCATATCCAAACCCTTCAACACTCCAAGCACAAAAACTATCATACTTTATGCATGTACTAAATATTTGTTGATGTAAAATGCAATTATATTAGATAAAATTTAATAATTTTATATTATACATTAAAAATAATTGATGGCACATAATATATTTGTCTTATAGAATTTATATGTATGAATTATGATAAAATTTATTCTTGTTTTGTGACTAATGATGATAAAATTATACAAACAAAATGCATGAAAAATACAATTTTTCATAAACTGTAAAATATTTTCTAATGACAAGAATTAAGTAAGAATATAAACAACAAAAAGCGACGAAGTAAATAAAAAAAGTCAAAAACTATAATTATAAGTAAGTTATTTGTCTTTAGAGATCTCACATAGAAGAGAATGAAATATTTTTGTACTTTAAGGGTAGAAAAAAATTGTTGTCCAACATACTAGACATACTGGAATTGCTTTTCGATATTACGTGCATCTTTTTTCTGATGATGCTTAAAGAAATGCATGCGGATAATTAAATAGAAATGAGAAGGAAAATTTGAGAAGCTTTAGGAATTTGGTCACGAAATTAGCGTCATTTCGTTCATGGCGATTTTCAGTCAATTTGGACCTATGGTTTGCAGAAAACCGATTTAGGATGAAAAAGATATCTTTAAATTAAATATTGCAATAAAACATGAAAAAGAGAAATGAGAAAAGAATAATGTTTAGCATTGTTCTAAGGTTTATAAACAAAAGACTTAGTGGCTCATTTGGTTGGAGCACGTAACATGTACACAAGAGGTTCAGAGTTCAATCCCCGCCAGCGCCATATTTTTGTTTTAGGGAAATAGCTAAAAAGTGGCTTAGTGTGAACGCAGTTCAACTAAAAAAAAGCGGTTTAGTGTGAAATGGGTTAATTGGAAAGATAGTTAAAAAGAAATATATATATATGGGAGCGGCTATTGAGACACAAAATTGAACACAAATCAAGGGACACAGAGTATTAGCAGTTGGATCATTTTGTCTGGAGAGGTGCAAATCATGTGGAGATCCAATGGTGGAGATGCATTGTGTAACCAATTGTGTTTATGTTTTGTGTCTCTTTAGACTTTCCCTATATATATATATATATGTGTGTGTGTGTGTGTGTGTGTGTGTGTGTGTGTGTGACATGTGGGTGTCAACACCCCTGCTGCTGCGCATCATGTTGCACACATGACGCATTTTTATTGGTTAATGACGATTTTTGAGTTTTAGGGCTGACATGGCCTCTTCTGATTGGCTGATTGATGTGTCTTTTAATCTGAATGGTTTAGATGAATCCTAGTCAGATCTAAAGGCCCTAATTCACTCACTACACCTATATAAACACATATAGACCTAAACCTAATTTCATTCTACTAATTCATGGCGCCTCCATGCTGCCGCAACCTAAGCTAATCTTTCTTCTACACTAAAGCTAATCTAAATAGGAGTAATTATTCATATTGGAAGAATAGAATTCTACAACAATGGTTTAGCTAATCAAATTCAGAATACATAATTCAGATCTACTTTCTCTTCTTCCACTGTGAGTCCACGTTGCTTTCACAAATAATTAATTAAAATTAATTGTGATAAGTTTGTGCATTGTATTTTATGAACATGACTGTGAGATGAGTCATATGTTTAATTAGATCTATTTTATGATGCTAGTTCATATGTTTAATTAGATCTATTTTATGATGCCAGTTCATATGTTTAATTAGATCTATTTTATGATGCAGGTTCATATGTTTAATTAGATCTATTTTATGATGCTAGTTCATATGCTTAATTATATCTATTTTATTATGCGAAGATCATATGTTTATTAGATCTATTTTATTAAGATCTATTTTATTATGTCAGTTCATATGCTTATTAGATCTATGCCAGTTCATATGCTTATTAGATCAATTTTATGAGATCTATTTTATTATGTCACACTACACCAGAAAAAGCTTTTAGTAGCATTGTAAAAACGCTACAATAACTTGTAGTAGTGTTTCGATAAACGTTGTTGTTCGACATGCAACTAAAAGTTTGAAAGTTTTGGTTGTGTTTTAGTAAACACAACAGAAAATGTAAATATTGTAGCGTTTCTGAAACCCTACAAAAAGTTTTTTTGGCAGCGTCCAAAAAATGCTACTAAAGTGGTAGTTGCATCATTTTTCAATTTTTTTGTAGCGGTTTTTCTGTCCTACTATATGGTTTTTGTAGCTGTTTTTAAGGCCTACTATATGTTTTTTGTAGCGGTTTTCCTGTCCTATTATATGTTTTTTGTAGCGGTTTTTCAATCCTACTATATGTATTTTGTTTCAGCTACAATATCTTTTGTCAATTACATTTGTAGCCACTTTTTCAACGCTACTAAAACTAACTGATGTACACCACATTTTAATTGCGGTTATTTACTGTTAATAGCTTCTAATATTTCCATCAACCACTCATATATACTAGAAATATTAAAACAAATAATTATAGGAGTATCATTTCAAACTAAAATCAATAATCATCATATTTAAATACTTAAAAAACACATTACTCGCAATATCAAATATAACACACATAATCATTTGAACAGTAATATTTCAACAAAATAAGTGAATCCACATACCACAGTTTCTTACAAACAAGTCTACCCGACTACTACAAACAAAATAATAGTTGAAGTCTTCTTCACAGCTTAATAACCACCGGTTCTTTGATGCGTTCGTTCTTCACTTTGAAAATCTAATTACCTGCACATATGTAGAAGGATCAACGGTAAGAATTACATACAAATATGAAACAAAATAAAACAAATGCTGCAACTGCAGGCATAGGCCTCCGCCTAGTCAACAACATGTATTACGAATTGAGGTATATTAGTCGGAGAAGAAAACCATTAATGTCATTTGTTCACCTGTGCCATATGTATTTGCATGTTAATAATACTTATGCATACGGACTGTAGCTTAAATTAACTTTCAGTATGAAAATTCAGATGAACTCCATTCCCATTTCAGCGTACACCCTGTGTCCAACTGAATATGAAAGCATACTCAAAAGTCAAAACGCATCAATCTTAGTTATTAAAGAGCAGTTTTTTTTAAATGGTTATATTGCAATGTTCATAAAATATGCTCACACTCTAAATGGATTCCATTACAAAATTAGCAGGATACGTTCACTTTATGCCGTTTATTAATTAAAGAAAACCACACTAGTAATATCTCAGTAAAATAATATAAACAAATGCACTCCAAAACAAAGATCATAACGATGTATCTTACATAATCAAAATTTCAAATTAAGGAACTTTGCTTAATTAAATTGTGTTGAAAATTAAAGGAATCTTCAATACAAAACCAACCATCCACATAGAACCGTATCAACATTTGATACCACCTTTTCCTTCTTTTCCTTTAAAAAAGAACAGTAAAACTTAGTATTATAATCGACATTCAACCTTGCATTGTACTAATCGCCTTATTATAGAAGTAAGAAAGGGATACATGATGTGAGATCTCCATTGCATGAAAAATATTTCATATTTTTTTTAATTAATTTTCCGGCCTGAATATCCACTACCATGACTGGCCTGCCACTGCTTCAGTTTTACCATCACCACTGCTTCAGCGTACGCTTACCAGAATCGACCACTACCACCTTTCGCTTGCATCCTTGATCTGGCCAATTTTGCCCTCTCCTTTAAATGTCATTGCAGCCGTAACTACCCTATCACCTTTGCTCAACCTGAACAACCACATCATCCCAAAGCTGCCTATTCTCCATCCCCATTCGACCTGGTTTAACCAAGTAGTCCAGCCTCATCCATTCCAGGATCGCACTCGCTGACTGCCAACATAAACCTACTAGTCCTCGAAGTATGTGCACGTTGCTCCATCATCTTTCAACCGCATCTACATGTGTTGTAACTGTCGTGTCTATTGTGTAAGCGTGGCATGTTTATTTCATGTGCAAGTCCGTTAATCGACGTTCATATTCATGTTTATAGTTCGGGTCATTGTCCATGTATTTTATTCAAGTTAAATTAGGTCACGTTATAATAATTTATTGATTCGAAATTGAAATCAACATTGAAATTAAATGTCGTTGCTGATTGACACTCAGGTGATGAGTTTTATATCTCACGACATGTATCATGACACTAATGGGGGTATTATTAACATGTATTACAGATCACTAAACAAAATAAAACAAATATGAATGTCATTTAATTATCCTAACATGAAACTCCTTTAAGCATAATAAAACAAATGCTAGTCATGATGTCTCGATACCTGAAATGTCTTTAGACTGATGCCAACATTATAAAATACACATGCGTCAGATTATGTCTAACCAAAGATTTATAAGTGTAACACTTTATAAACAAGATATCTCAAATCAATAAGAAATAATCAACACTAATACCCCCAGATGTCATCACCCATCTAGAATCCCATTAAATCAGAAATCACAAAAACAACACCTGAAGTCATTCCCAAAATCTAAAATCTAAATAATTGCTTTTGCCTATTTAGAATTTTAAGAAAGATGTTTTTGCTGCTTTAGAGATGTTGATTCACCATTGAGACCGCAATGTAGCAAATCTTAATAGTAACAGCTTGCATGATCTTTTATGTGCATACCCAGACTATTAGTCATTTCTAGAAGGAATAAGGGTATGATTTATTTTCCTATTCATGATCTGTTGTTAAACTAAGAAGTATAAGCATAAGTATGAAAATGTTGTGTACCTATCCATCATTTAAGGCTAGACAAAATCTAACCTTACGACTTCAGATCCAAGTAGTTTTAAATTGAACTTTGCGCACTATAGTTTTTTCTAAATTATCATTAGTACACACATTGTTTCCAATTAACATTCATGCTTCTTTTACCATTATATTTTATTATCCAGATTTTTACTTTTATTCTATTGTGTGATGCATTTTCTCTATGAATAGGTTGGAATTTCAATGTGACTTGCGTCATGTTAAGAGATCCCTGAAAGATTTATCATGACTTTAGGTATTGGTAAGTAAATTCAAGGTTCGTTCCCAAAATCATCATCAAATCCAAAAATAACATATCGATCAGGAAAAGAAGTCTAGGACAGAGCTTTAACCAAATTTCTCCCATTCTCTATTTATAAATAACCAAGATCAATGTGTGTATACATAAAAAGATGGGCAACATATCAAATACTGAGAATCCACTACGCATTGAATAAATATCTCAAGTATATTCTTATCTCCTTATATATGTAAATATCAAAATTGTATCATGAAGGAAAAGGACCCTACAGCAGACATGAAGTCCTAAGTAGAGTCGTGTGTGTGTGCACGTATAACACATCGTGTGGCAACCGACACATCTATTCCACAATGAGGTGTAACAAATGTATATGCCAATCTGCTACTCCATCGGAACCAGATGAGAGACTAATAGCACGAAGCTAGCTCCAAAGACAATAAGTATCTACAGTCTTATTTTCTCTATGATTTTCTCTTTTCGCGCCCGATACTTTATCCGTTTTCAGATTTTTCAGAATTGCCTATATTAAAACTACAACATATCACGTCTAGGAGAAATAACCTCGTATATCAAACCCGACATGCAAAACAGTCACCAATTCACTAATCAAACCCGACATGCAAAACAGTCACCAATTCACTAATCTACTAATCAAAACCGACATGCAAAACAGTCACCAATTCACTAATCAAACCCAACATGCAAAACAGTCACCAATTCACTAATCTACTAATCAAACCCGACATGCAAAACAGTCACCAAAACAGATGAAAAATCTATAATTATTGACTGGGTTGACAGTATTGACTTACTTGAACTTGATTCCCCAACGACATATGTGGCTGGCCAAGCCACAGTCGTACCAAATGCATCTTCCATGTATGTGCACTCCGATGTAGGTCTTCATAACAATGCATCATTGACTCTCACAAATTTTATCCAAACTTTTACGGCACCTTTTCCCAATGGAACATAGGGAACCATCGTTGTTGGATCGGTTGACATGATGGTTCCTTCAGCCACTATTCGTCCTGTTTCACCCACATCAAGCAACTTGCATTTACTATTTGCTACCAGATTTCCAGTCGTCTGTTGGGTAAGCAAAAATGCATGAATTATCGTATTTTTGTGTAATTATATTATATGAGAAATCATGTCTGCCAAAGAAACTATAGTTAGTACAATGGTTGTATAAATTTTACCAACGGTTGTATGAAACTATATTACCTGAGGAGTAGTCAGAACACTTGTTGAAGTCAGGTTCACAACATTTGTTTTTTCAACTATCACTTTTGATTTCGGCCATGCTATTTTCCTACCAACGGCGTCTTTAATGCATGACATATCGGTTGTAGGTCGCCATAAGAAAGCATCTCCTTTGTTGGCATAGTCTACCAGAACCACAAAGGCTAACGGACCAAGCGGAATACCATTTACCATCATTTCAGAATAACTAGAACACAGTTTTCCTTTGGAAACTAACACTTCGCCCTTATTCCAATCATAAAGCTTGCATTTTTTTAGTTGTGTTACTAGTTTTACTCTGAAAACAACAACAAAATTAATGGGAAAAGATATGTATACAATTGCAAATAGTTATCGTAAATTATGAAAATTACCGTAATGTCTTCCTCCAAGTTTTGTCGTGAAACAACATAATTAGCAGGCCATACTACTGACTTATTCTTAGCTTCCCTTAATAGCGACAAACTTGGTGTAGGCCTCCATAAATAAGCATCTTCTTTCTTTACATGCTCTATAACAACTTTCATAGCATATGGTCCAATGCGAATATCATTGACAACCTCATTAGGATCAGCGGACACTACTCTTCCTTCAGCAACAATTTTGTTGGTTCCATCCCAATTCATTAACTCACACATGTTACAATTGCCCTACAATTATTCAACCAAAAATTATATTAATTATTGGTTCGGGAACTAAATTACGATTGATGTTATATCGATAATATAAGAGTTTTTTTACCATTTCAACAGTGCTTGCCTTTTTTGAACATTCTTTACCCTGTCAAATAAAAATATATTGATTATTGGATTAAAAGTAAACTACAACTGATGTTATATCAATAATAAAAGTGATTTCAACCATTTATGGTGTGCTCCCTTCTTTCGAACATTCTTTACCCTGTCAAAGCAAAAAAAAGCGGTATTAATAGTTTATGGTTTAAATTTTGAAATTTAAAGAAATTCATGAAAAATCAATGACGCAATACGTGAACCTTCTGATGTAGGTTTTCCAGCTTGTTCATTAACATGTGGACCATACTCTCCATTTCTGAAATTCTTTTATGACAGTGAGTTATCTGTTTATCTCTACATTGTGACAACGCTAGCTTGGTTTGGGT
This sequence comes from Allium sativum, assembly GCA_030737875.1. Lineage (NCBI taxonomy): Eukaryota > Viridiplantae > Streptophyta > Magnoliopsida > Asparagales > Amaryllidaceae > Allium > Allium sativum. The sequence continues at coordinate 846,688,475 of CM060926.1, forward strand.
GTAGCCCTTTCCTAGTGCTCTTAGGTGTCCCGGTTTATCGTGCCCCAATACTTGCACAATTGCATCTTCTCTGATATTATTTGTCGAGTCGGATTGTCTTGAATTATCAATTGATTTAATCTCCTCCTACATAAATTAAAAAACATATAGGCTATATACGATGGTAGTGTTAAAGCGATGTTTAGTTGCTGAAAAAAAACAAATATTCTTACAATAATACTCGCAACATCCGTGTTTACTGGTTCTCCATTCTTTTTAGTGCGGGATTTAACCCAAACATCAACTCTAGATACGGGTAATGAATCCTGACTTTGCTTTTTCTACATTTAGACATTTAATAAATCAATAAGTAATTAAGTAATTGGGTAAATAATGCTACAAATAATTAACTAACGACATCATCGGTGAATCTGGCCATTCCTCTGCGTCCAGTCGTATGTGGCAATTGTTTTTGCCTAATGGCAGTATATTTCTCACTTCGTGCCTGAAAGAAGGTAAGAGATAATTTAATACCTACTCAATACATTAATTTGCAAAACCTGCACAAAACTGAAGACCAATAAATTGTTATTTCACATGATTTTCCCAAATCCCAATAACTTTTTATTACTTCACATGAGTTTCATATTTGTTTTTTTGACATGAAATAATCACTCAGATCCCAATAATTATTTCACATGTGAAAAACCTGCACAAACCTTTTGTCAGGTTTACTTTACAATATACTGCAAAATCTAGTCAAAAAAACAATTTATTTCACATACCTTCTTTCAGGTTTGTGCAGGTTTTTCACGTGAGACTCATTCAAATAATGCCAATAAATATTTCACATACCTTCTGTCAAAATATGGTCAAACAAATAGAAATAATCACTCAGATCCCAATAATTATTTCACATGAGTTTCATTCAAGGAAACTCAACTCGAAACAAATAGAAATAACTGCAAAATCTGGTCAAAAAAATATATTTTTCTAGACAAACAAAAAGCATTTTTGGTAACCAAAAAATAGAACGAAGTAATGGAATTTTGCTAAAGCAATTTCATGACTTTTACTTTCATGTATGAAGTTACAGCAAATAAAAGCATTGCATAGGCATAAGAAGGTATAATATGAATAAATTTTAGTACAAGCGCTTATATTATTATATATGGAGGTAGTTGTATATAGGCATGAATAAAATATATAAGTATTGGAATATAAACAATACATAGAATATTCACATGCTGCATGATTTGGCCATTGTTGTCCATGTTCACACAGACACATTAATGGTGCGACTGTGAATGATCAAGATTTAAGGGTTGATGATCAAGATTTAAGGGTTTAAATCTTGCTTCCCCATGCAAGCTTTCTTCTGGCTCGTCTTATCATACCAGTTGATGATCAAGATTTAAGGGTTTAAACACTTATAGGTTTTAGAGCATGCTTGTTTGCTTCTTTTCATACTACAAAACTTGGTTGATCGGTTAAAGTTGTGTAGGCCTCTGTGTAGTATTTATATCAGTTCTTGTCATTTTATGCAAAAATAAAATACATGGCAGTCATGTATGAACATGGGTTGCTATGTTTTATAGCTATATGTTACCAATCCGTCTAATTTCATTGGCATTTTGAACTTAAACTGTTGATGGTTTTAAACTGTTAATTCTGAAGACTCTAAGGTCTAATTTCATTGGCATTTTGAACTTGTGTGCCTAGCTTGACATTTCAGCTAGGTCGATATTTATTTTAGAAAACGAGCAAAGAGTAGAGAAGATCGCGTATACCTGATCAAAATCAGTACAAACCCAAACCAAAGAATCACACAGTAGAGAATTGGAGACGTAGAACAAAACAGTTCAGATTTATTTCGGTGAGAGATTGAAATAAACTTCTCATTTGCAATTTTAATCCACTGTTTAGGATTAGTTTATTCTGCTCATAAACGCGCAACGAGATTGTGTAGCTAGATCGTCATTTATGTTGCATAAAAATTATAATAATTGAAAACAGTGGCGAGTAAATATTTGGCTTGATTTCAAACCCCTCATAAATGTTAAAAATCAGAAAAACGTTAAAAAAATAAGAACTGATCAAACTAAATCGATTTTTTTTCTAAAATAAAAAACCGGCAAAACCGATAATATGTAGTGTAAAAGTTATGTGTTGTTTGTGTTGCATGGTACGCCAATAAATCTAAGAATAAAACAGAAATCAAGATTAGTCAATTAATTACTAGCGAAACTAAACCAAATTGATCAAACTTAATTGTTTGTGTTGCATTCGGTTTAACCAATATAAGCGCACCCATAAATGAAAAACTAACTTTTACATAGTATAAATTAGTCAAAATAATAATTTCTATACATTTGAAGAAGAAAATTTATGTGAATAGTATAAATTAATCAAGCTCAAAGATTCAAATATTTTGCACTTGAATTTAAATGTAAGTATTTTACCTTAAACTCCAAACTTGTTTTCTCCTTTACAAACTTTCTCCACTCCTTGACGTTTTTTATGTTGTATGGTTTCAAAGCAAGTCTTTCCTCTTCCGTTGCCGTTCTAATTATTTGTCGAACCAATCTACTTTTTGAAGTTCTCCAAATGCTTCCCATTTGCTGAAATATGGTTGTTTTTTGCCATTCATCCTCCAATTTAAATCTAGCCTACAAATCGAAAGGAAAAAACTAGTGTTATTTCATATTAAAATGAATTTAAAAGAACATTTTGTTAAATAAATCATTTCCGTAAATATAAATTTTTGTTACTTGAATGGAATCCCACAAGACAGTTTTTAGTTCATCGCTTAGAAGCCTCCAATCGGTAAATGTAACTGGAACATGCTCCCTTACTAGTGGTCCAAGATAAGAAGATAAGCGGACCGAGCCTTCTCCTATCGGTATGCATGCCTCATTAAATTCTACTTCAATTCGACTCTCAAGATTAATGGAAGTCTTTTTATTTTCGTCGGTCCTCCACCACTTTTTTTACATTTTCATTTGGAATTTCAGCTTCTACTGACCTCTCGATTTCCATTTCGGTAACAACATTTTCTTCACAAGCCATTTCGCATTCTTCACGCGTTTCAATTTCTTCGCGCATCTCATTTTCATTACATGGCATTTCATTTCGTTCACGCATCTCATTATCTTCGCAAGGCATTTCATTCTCTTTGCGCATTTCATTTTCTGCACAAGGCACTTCAATTTCTTCACATGGATTTCGTATGATGTTGGGCCTTAATTCTTGTTCCTTCTCTACATGAAAAGACTCATAAGTTGGCACAATGGATTTGCCTTTTCGCTTATACTTCCGAGATTTCTCATTCTTCAATTGATGACGAGTGCGTACATTGCTTGTATGCATATCCTTTTTCTGCAAAAACATGGAATAAAAGCATTTAATAACAACAAATGAAAACTCGAGACAAAAATGAACAAAAGAAATGAATATAGGTGCACTACACATAGCTGTATAGTCAGGTCAGGTTAAAGAACAACCAAAAAAATATATTATACAGCTAAATAATAGAAGAGTTGGCTTGCTGAAATTATTCAGTCCCAGTCCTAGTCAATAACTCGGCATTTTAAAGTTATTTAGCTTGCTGAAATTATTCAGTGGTCAAACTAGTCAATAATGTGTCAGTCCTAATTTTTTGGGTATAGTTAGTCAAATAGGAACACCTAAGTAATTTACATGGAATTGTAATGCACTTTAGATCAAAGCATTATAATTTCATTTTTGAGATTCAATTTATCGTTCAGTATAAGAACTGAGCTTCTATGCAGAAACAAAGTACTGAAAGCAATTAGAAACTATATAAGATTAATTTTAGTGCGGAAATGTGTTTAAGTGAATATGTATAGAAGAATATATAACATGACATCAATATACTGAATGGTAGATACATTATTACTATTAATACAGATTAAAGTCTAGGAATATTTTGTTATTGTTACCAGTTTTAATAACTCTTAAATACATCGGATGTTGAGTTTTTCTTTTCTAAGATTCAAAATGACATCGACAAAATTAAATATGATTAATTGAAGATTACCAACGTAGAGTTCCATGAAATTACTCATTATGTCATGCTTAATTAAAACCCAAAGGCGAAACCAATGGAGATATGGGTACCAAAATCAGAAATTAATACTGTAGATGTGGAAGAGAAAATATTAATTGATGGGCAAGATGGTATTAATGCAAGTAGCCATAGCTCAAATGGTGTTGCATACGTTCATGTGGTGCATGGTACTAACAGTAGTAACTTAGAATGAAATTAATAATAATTTTAGTGTGGCAACACAAAATAAAATTCCAGTTCAAAATGTGGGAATAGAAGATGTAAAAAGCAATCTGAATAACAATGTAGATGCTGTAAGGACAAGTAATAAGCATAGCGATCTGATAAATATATCGGTGCAGATTTTAAGTGATGTGGAACTTAATATAAATAACACATTAAAAACTAGAAAACAAGCATATCATATATTCTACATGTTCCAATGATGGGAGTAGCTATTATACAACTATATGCAACATAAAAAAGCCACAATCCGTATGTAAAAGAAGTTTTAATTTAAGATGGTAGATAGCAAGCATTTAGAATAAAGAAATATAACCACTTCACATGCACTGATGCACATTATTTTATGTTAATGGGAAACAAGTTTGTGTAGGAATCAGCAGACTAACAACAAATTAAGTTGTTTAGCTATATTTTAGCTACAAAAACAGTATATGTGCATATATGCAGGTGGAAGTATATGAGAATAACCACTTAGTTCAGGAATAAAGTATAATACAATGCAGGTTATGCATTTATCTGTATAACGATCTTAAAAAAATTAATCAACAAATGAGTGGATTTGAAAAAGGACATGAGAGTTGAACTTGCATAGAATAAAATTACATGCAATTAATGACAAGTATAGGGTATCTGTATATACGTTTTGATGTACATTCCAATACAGGATTAGTGAAGATACATTTGTCTTACTGCATTTACTTTAAATTATGTGTAATTAACAAATAGAATAAAGTTGTATAATAATGACAAATATAGGAACATAAGAAACACAAGAAAGTAAGGTGTGAAGGCCACATGGAACATGAATACTTAAATCACATAGCAGATAATTGAAAGCCAATTTATTTAATAAAATAAAAATTAACATGGATACCTTCATGACGAAGATTGAGTATGCCTTCAAGTATATAGATCTCGATGATAAATCACTAACTCACTAACTCAATATCTGCATACAAAAAAATATTAATTGGTTATCAAACATATTAATTACATTTGTCTAATTTAAACATAAAAAATAATCACATTTACCTTAATTGCAACATCATTTATTACATAACAATCATTGATCTTATAAGCAAATAATGGAAAAAACAAACATGAATGACATGTTCAGGTTCTCAAAAACAATTCTCATAATCAAACAAAATACTCAAACTACTCAAGTATGCCTTCGCAATTCTCCCTTACATAACATTTTCAACATCTATATCGGTATCATCACAATCTTCAACGATATTGATAGCTTCTTCTTTATAATCATTTGTCTCTAAGTCGTGAAGACCTCTTGGTGGTGCTTTCATTACAACATACCAATTCGACAAATCATTTTCTCTTAAATAAAATACTTGTTTCGCTTGAGATGCAAGGATGTATGGATCTTTAGAAAATGATGCTTGATTTTGATGTAGATTGACAAGAGTAAAACCATCCTCATCGACTTTCTCCATTTCCTATATGTGCCCAACGACACTTAAAAACAGGAATATAAAACACATGATAATCCAATAAAATTATATCAGTCAATATCCCATAATAGGTGACCACATCAACTACTTGAGAATTATCCTTTGCACTTGCTCTACACATAGTAGTCGCATCATAAGTCACTCCGCTATTTTGAGTTTCTCTCCCTACATCTTTTATATGAAATCGTTGATCATTGATAATATATCCTTTGTAAGAAAAAGCATCATTCTTCGGACCGTATGCAATCCACTTCAACATTTCATCGTGATCATTAGAGTTTATAGGTATCTGTAGAAAATTTCATTGACAACGGATATTTTAGAGTAATATTCTTAGGCAAACGAGAGAATATTCAAATATTTATTTAACCTTTTTTTTTAATCCAGTCAGCAAATTTTTTTGCATGTGTTTCCCAAAGTAAAGTTGAATTTCTTTCCATACGCTTACTAGAATTTTGCAATTCCTCCAAGTGCAAGCTAGTATAAAACAAGGCATGCGAAGTTATATTTATTAGCACAAACACATCCAAATAATTGAAAAATAACGTAACGTATACGTACCTTAAAAATGGTTCAACCACTGCCATATTCACAGCTAAATGGGCAATTTCTTTCTCATAGGAGGATAGTGTAACTATCTTAGACGCTGAAATTGGACGTTCTTCAAGTATTACACTATTTTCATATTCTTCATTTCAAGTTGGTGTCTCCTCAACATGTCCTGATTTTTTTAAAAATTCACCAAAAAACCTCATGCATTCATCTGCGAGATAAGATTTTGCAATACATCCTTCGGGCCGTGAATAATTTCTTACATAATCTTTAAGTGTCTTCGTATACCTTTCAAATGGGTACATCCAACGAAATTGAACCGGACCACATATGAGCGCTTCTCTACCAAGATGAATTGACAAATGTACCATTATGTCAAAAAACGACGGCGAAAAATATTTTTCAAGCTCACACAAAATTTCAATAATTTCAATGTTGATTTCCTGCAACTTCTCTATGTCAAGGACACGCTGACATAATTTAGTGAAAAATGAACATAAGCGAATTATTGCTTTTCTTGCCTTCTTTGACAATAGCTCTCTTATTGCTACCGGCAACAAGTGTTGCATTAAAACATGATAATCATGTGATTTCAAACCATTAATCTTACAATCCTCCAACGATATACGATTTTTCAAATTTGAACAGTAGCCATCGGGTCCTTTGAAATCGTACAATCTTTTACAATTTTTCTTTTCTTTTCAGATTTGGATAACGTATAAGGAGCTGGTGGAAGATATGATTTCTTCCCACGAGGTTGTGCATGAAGCTCGTGCCGAATTCCCCATTCTTCTAAATCCTTTCTAGAATTGAATCCATCTTTTGATTTGTTATCATGCAACATTGTGCCTAAAATGCTTTCACTAATGTTTTTCTCCACATGCATTACATTTAAATTATGACGTAACGGCAGTTCCTATAAAAAAAATGTAACACATAATTTTATGTATATTTAATTGTTAAAACATTAAAAAAAAACACTCACCTCCCAATATGGCAAGTCAAAAAAAATTGATCTCTTTTTCCATCTTGATAGCTCCAACTATGTAGGATCGTTATCTTTATCGCCTCCATCGTTCATATCATGCGTACTCTTCCTCTTCCTTTTTCTCAGCTTAATAGGCTTCATCTTAATGACATTTTTCTTATTGTTTCTCCTCTGCCTTTTTTTCTTCTCTTTCTCTTTCCCAAAATTATTTGTAAAATCTTTTAACAATACAGAAATATTTCTTCCAGTTAAAATTCTAGGAGCATTACCTAACTCCACTGTTTTATCAAACCAAGCCTTCTGTTTCCGCCGTGAATCTGGCATAGGTAGATATCTTCTATGACCCATATAGACATTCTTTCGACTATAATTCAACCAACGGTGATGAGTATTAACACCACACAATGGACAAGCTTTTTCTCCCTTCACACAACATCCAGCAAGGTTTCCATAAGCAGGAAAATCATTAATTGTCCATAGCAAAATTGCTTTCATTTTAAATAATGTTTTACTAAATGCATCATATGCATCAACTCCATTGCTCCATAAATAATGCAAGTCTTCAACAAAGGTGCCAAATATACATCAATATTGTTTCCGGGCTGCTTTGGACCAGGAATAAGTAATGTTAACAAAATATTTTCCTTCTTCATACACAACAGAGGTGAGAGATTATATATCACAAGCATTACCGGCCAACAACTATATTTGGAACTCAACATAGAAAATGGATTGAATCCATCTGTAATAAGACCAAGTCTAAGATTGCGCGGATCGGCAGAAAAATATTTCCATCGTTCAACCACCATATTCCATGCCATAGAATCCAACGGATGACGCATTTTTCCGTCATTTCTTCTATTATTGAAATGTCATCTTAAATCTTTAGCCATCTTTTGAGATCTAAACATTCTTTTAAATCTTGGAATTATTGGAAAATATCTCAACACTTTAATTGGAACACCTTTTATAACCTCCTTGGTATCTTGATTTATCTTCCATCTTGAAGAACCACATTTTGGACAAGTTTCTAAATCTTTGTGTTCTTTTCTAAAAAGAATACAGTCATTCTCACAAGCATGTATTTTTTCAAAACCCATGTCAAATGCTTTAAGAAATTTCTTTACTTCATATAAAGTTTTGGGAAGTACATTATCCTTTGGCAAAAACAATTGTTGCACGTTTAACAGCTTGTCAAATCCACTATCGGACAAACCAATCTCACATTTAAGATTGTATAAGACGGTGAGGGCGGATAACTTTGTATGGTCTGTGCATCCGGGATACAATGGAGTTTCTGCATCTTCCAAACTCTTAAGAAGTTCATCCTCCCTTCTTTGAGAGTCATCATCATCCTTATCATCAACAAAAAAAATCAGAATTCAAAAAATCTTCATCTTCATAGTGAATCATCTTGAACAAGTCATATGTGTCAAACGAATTTGTTTTTTTATCTATATTTTTTAGCTCGCCATGGCAATACCATCTACCAGTCTTATATTTAGATTCCATTCCTTTTATAATTAAATGCTCAATGACGATGTGGTCATCTTGCCGGCTAAGATTTCGACAATCTGTACATGGACACAAAAGTTTCTCCACATTCGTTAGATTTCTTTTTGCCACATGCACGAAATTCAAAGCTCCTTGTCGATAATCTATACTGGTCCTAAAACAAATATTAAAAATAAATTTTAATATTAAAACATGTGATACTTCTCAAAATACAAATTTAGGTTAAGCATTAAATAGTCACCTGTTTAAATACACCCAATCTTTTTCCATTGGCAATACAGGCATTCAAATAAGTTCTCAAACTTTGATGTAGAATTTGATTTCCTGCTATAATCAGACAACAAAATACTTCAACCTAATTTCTTTTTTCATGCACGAACAATGGCGTACGCAGTTTTAAATCAATCAGGATGGAAATTTATATTAAAAAAAATCATTAACCGTATGTTCATAACAAGTACTAACACATATTTGATCCACAAACATTATATATTAATATTCAGTTTTAACTATGATGAAAAATTACATCAAATGTTCATAAACAAATCGTTTTGTGATCATTTTTTTTAAATTTTAAATAGTATGGTCATTTTCGAGTTTATGATCAAGTTATTTTGATGAATCACATTATTTTTTCCTTGTCATATGATGAGAATGGATTACTTAGACCAAGACAAATCATATTCGAAAATAATTCAATATTTATTACGGACGATTATTCAACTATTGAAATTGCATATCTAAGCTTCATAGAAAAGTTCAACAAGATGGGAATGAAGTGGTGTCTTTCCTTCCACTCAATGATCTTTCTTGAATAACAAACAAGTTTTTCATGTTAGGGATGAAAATGAAAAGGACATGTAGACAGAATTGGACAAAAGCACATGTAGACAGAATTGGACAGGCTTGTTGACCATATGGAAGTCTCTCATTCCCTAACTTTTCTTTCAATTAATTTCATGGTTGGTGCTTCAAGTTTAAATAAATGGCATGCTCTCCATCTTACTCCTTGCCTCTCTTTGTTCTAATATCAATTCCTATCATTTTAAAATATCAAGTCAAGAAATGAAAGCGATATCGATCGAAGATTGTTAACATATTTTATCATAAAAAAATGAAGCTATTACATGGTTACTGGATGGCATGAATTTTTTTTCTACAAGAATTAATTAATACGCTAGAACCTAAAATGGTATCAAATCCAGCAATTAACGAAAGCCTGAAATGTATTAACTTGATATTGAAGAATGGAAACTTCATAAATATCCTTTTATATTTTTAGCTAGCCATATATAGTTAATGTGTATGAAACAACCTGTGATAAGAGGTATGCATCAGTTTGTTTTCAAATTAGCTGTTCTATATGTCCAGCCTTAATCTGATCGGAAATCAATTATTGAGATTAGCTGGTACATATAAGGTTACAATCATCCTTATAAATGAATAAGCTTAAACCTGAAACTGTGTTGAGTGAAGCAATCTCGGTGCAAATTTAAACATTGATTCATTTCACATTGAAAAATAGGAACTTCATTTTGATATCACCATATTTTTGGCAAGTCATATATTTAATGTGCATGAACCTTTTGCTTGATATTGAAAATATAAATAAGCTCTGAGCTGAAATGGTTGCAAATCCCCCATATGGAATTAAATGATAATCTAAGATGTACTTACTTGATATGAAAACCAGAAACTTCATAAATGCCATTTTATTTTTGTCAAAGACGTACAACTATTTGCTCATACTGGAAAATTGAAGGAAAACTCAATTGCTTTGCCTGTCGTAAGCTTGTTAAAGAGCACTCAATATTTTATGTTTCTTTAAATTCTTTCTTTTAATAAAGCCATGTACTTTTACTACTGCATTCCTACCATTTACGAATGACTTCGCTGATTTGTGCGAGAGTTGGTAGCCTTGACACTTAGTTATGGATTTCATAAACTGTGTTGAGGGAGCGAACTTCGACGTAAATAGGTTTAGTTACTCATCTTCCGGTATCAGTCAGCTCTACCTATATGTAGGGAAGATTTCATGACACTTAGTTATGAATGGAGTATTTGGAATATTGAGATAACAAATCTTTAACTTGAGTTAGAAAAACAAATTATTTTGCTTAAGTTTGGACTTAATTTGATGCTCAGAGGCCAAGTCTAAGCTGGTCGCTTATGTCAAAAGATTAATATATAAACGTTTTGAAAGTTGGAAGACGAAGTTTTAGTATGGTCTGTGAGCTCAAAAAATATGAAAATTGTATTTTCGATTTAAAGCCATCTAAGCTAAGCGATAAACGAAATTGCTTGAGCGTGAAGATGCAAAATCTAATTCGAGACCATGAGGTCAGAATGTTTGAAAATTGCGTTTGTCACTTGAAGCCATCTAGGCAAAGTGGTAAGCAAAATTGTTGAGCGTCGGGAGATGAGATATTGTTTGAGACAACAGGTTCAAAATATTTGAAACTGTGTTTACTATTTGAAGCCATCTAGGCAGGGTTGTAAGAAAAATTGTTTGTTTGAGGTTGATGGGTAAATTATGATTTGAGACTATGAGGTCACAATATATGAAAATTGTGATTACAACTTGAATTCTTCTAAGCTAAGTGGTAAGAAAAATTATTTAAGTGTCGAGATGTGAAATATGATTTGAGACCATAAGGTCAAAAAAAATGTTTGAAAATTGTGCTTGTCACTTGAAGCAATCTATGTTAAGTAGTTAGCGAAAATATGTGGTTACCGAGAGACAAAAAGTGATCTTAAAATAACTGTGATGTTAACATAGTACTCGCAACATGAAATTGTAAACGAATGAACATGACCTTTGGAGGGAAAGGTTTTGATCCTGCATTAAATTGAGGATAGTTGCCGATATTATTTGCTACTCTGTAAAGCAAATGGCTACCAACAAATCTGAAAGCTGGAGGTAAATAGTAATGACAAAATTATCTAATACTAAAACATATAAATAGATCAGTGGTTACCGAAGAACGTGAAAAACATTGACACTACAAGAAAGTAGATACTATTACAACAATAGTTACATAGCCTAAACTGACAAAAAGAGATATACTGAATATAAAGGCAACAGAAGTGGAACTGGTTGCGTTGTGTACTGTAATGGATGAGTCGCTTTAGAAAGTGTGCTGATGGTGCTATACTGCAACTTGCCAAGACATAGCATGGCTAAGTGTATCACAAGCAATGCTGAATTGAATTCAGTACCTGCTAAAGGCTTAAGTCTTCACTAAAAATAATTTATACTACAGAAGTAATGCTAGCGAATTGGGATTGTTGTGTCATAAACATTGTCAATAGAACTACACAGAAATGGAAAGGTTAACTGGCATGAAAACTGAAATGGATGAATGAAAACACGATCTCAATTTAATTCTAGATATGAAAACAATAATTTGTAAACATGAAATAATTTTTAATAAATCTTACCCCAATCTGAATGAAGATCTCAGTTGATTTCTAGATCTGAAAACCCAAATTAGCAAGCTCAAACGAGACGAAATCGATCCTGAAGTGACTGAAGGGCAAGATGAAATCGATCCTAAAGTGAACGAAGATCTGAAATCTTAAATTAGCAAGCTCAGTCGATCTGAAATCAATCCTGAATCCGTGAATGAAGGGCAATGAAATCGATCCTGACACGCGGAATTAGGGTTTGTTAAACGTGGAATTAGAGAAGTTGAGGGAAAATTTTGAGGGGAATAAAGGAACGTATTTTTGGTGAAGCGCCAACGAAAATTTGAGGGGGAAAATTTTCAGGAGGAGGGAAGTTGAGGGAAAATTTTCAAAAGAGGGAAGCTTTGGCGTGTAAAGGGGAAGACTAAACGTGACAAGGTGTTTGTTAAAGAAACGTTAATTTGGCCTAGGTTAATGAATAAAAATTAAGGAAAAAAGGATTAAAATAGTATTGGTTGCTTTCGCACTATAAACGCTGCTAATAGATGTAACTAAATATATATTTTCTTGTAGGTCAGTTCATATGCTTATAAGATCTATGCTAGTTCATATGCTTATTAGATCTATTTTATTGTGTTTATTCCAGTTTTGGTGCTTTAATTCTCTTCTTCTTTGTTTTTTTTATGAGATTAGGCTAACTGCGAGCCTAACATATTATTATACGTACGAATGACGTGGGAACGTTATGGGAATGTTTGGGAAAACATTGAATTATATGCAATTGAGCATAAATTGATTTGTAATCATGTAATTGACTTGAGGCATAAATTTGGCATAATTTATATGCATGGAATTATGGGCATAGATTTGGATTAAAATGATGAACATAACTTAGATTGGAAATTGTGGGTAATTAATATATATTAATCCAGGATTTGAAATTTGGGACATAAATTAAGAGAGTAATAATGAACACCTAAGATACGAGGTTAGACTCGGATTGTGGTATAAGACTGCCAGGAACCGCCCGGCATATCTAGCCACCGCAAACCGTAGTCTAATATGAGTGGTCGAAGGCAGAAACTAGACATGCAATAATGCAAAGGCACGAGGTTAGATTCAGATTGCGGTGTAAGCCTGGACGGACCCTCCCGGCAAATCCAGCAACCGCAAAACGATAATCTAATGTGGGAGGTCTTGCAAGATTACGGTTTTGATGAATTAATGAACACTTGACCAAGATAAAACATGTAGTAAGACATGGGGGTGAGTGACATGGATAACATGTGAAATATAACTAGAGGCACTTAAACAAGGTAAAACATGTAAGAAGACATGGGAATAAGAAGGGGTTAAGTGGGAATTCCTAGTGGGGACCAAGCTTAGGAGGGAAGCTTGTGTCAAATGTGTGGAATATTTTCAACCAGTAACCCATTCTGTATCTATATGAGCTTGAACTAGGTCGAGGACTGGACACGCTTACTGGGATCGATTGTAAGAGGTCAAATGAGGTAGTGGTGGCAACGCAAGTCCAACGGAGTCACGTGCGTGCTTGGGTCCGGGCTGGTAGGTAAGACGTTGTTGTATCGTGTAGATATAAGCCATGCATTTAGTAGTATCGGGTTGCCACTTTAGGGAGTGATACACCCTACTGTGGGACCAGCACGGTATCTACGAGTTAGGGAGCCGATCGAATAGGGAGGGTAGTGGGTACAATTAGTGGAGATAGGAGCAGGCGGCACCTATGACAGCAGCTAGGAGTACACGAAACTAACATTATCATTATGATTAGTAAGAGGGATCAACTTTCTGTATAACTAGTATTGGTGCAGTGTAGGAATTATTTTATAGTGATTGGAAGCAAAATCAACGTTATATCTTGCTTGTCTTGTCCATCTTTTTACCTTGTCATATCTATTCATGTTACAGTCATTTCTTATATCCAGTTTATGTTCTTATCCTGTTACTTTACTGATTATATGTTAAAGTCACTGGACTCGCCAGACTTTATGTCTGACCCGTTTTGTTTTGCCTCTTTTCTTTTCTTCCCCTCCAGGTGCTCAGGGTGGGATTAGTGGAGTTTGACTCAGCTTTCTTTCTTCTTGAAGTGCTTGGAAGCATTGAAGTAATGTTCAGCTTTATCTCTTTTCATTATGGCTAGTTGGAGTGGGATTATGCTTTTGTTTTTATGTACTTTGAAAATAAATTGTCCAAGATGGATATTCATGTACTTGGCTTTATTATTTGGTTTTGATGTTGTAACCAAACTATACTCAGTTTTCGCTGCAATGAAGTTATTTTGAAATTTGAAGTACCATTTTATATACTTATCTTGTAATAATTTGTTCTGTACACTTATAATGCTCCATGAAAGTTAATGCATTCCCTTTGTGAGTGACATTAATTGACGTGGGGTGTTACACATGGTATCAAGGTTGAAAGTTACCTGAACAGATTAAAGATTTTGAAAAAGCATTTTTACACTACACTATAAATGCTATTTCGCAACGGCTTTGGGCCGTTGCAAATTGATTTCGCAACGGCTTTGAGCCGTTGCGAAACAAGGAGTAGCAAATAATTAGCAACGGCCCAAAGCCATTGCTAAATCTCTATTCTGCAACGGGCATGATCCATTGTAAATTTAGAATTTGCAACGGACGTTGCCCGTTGTAGAATAGAGTTTAGCAACGGCTTTGAGCCGTTGCTAATTTGTATAATTTCATAAAAAAAATAACTGGTTTTTCCCCTTCTTCTACACGTCATACTCTGTAACTTTGTAGATTTCACATAATACCACAAAAGAAAGATGAATAAACTGAATATTTTCAATAGATTCAACGTAAAAAATCAAATTTCACAACAAACTTTTAAAGCTCAACAATATATACCAGTACATACTTTTATGTTCTAACAGTTTACAGCAGCAAATATAATATTACCGTGCATTACAAAGTTTTATAACAGTAGTCAAAATAATATTGCAGTATTACAATACATTTCAACTTCACCAAAAATAATAATACAATTGCTGGAATACCACACTCTATTTAGTTTTTTTGTTTCTCTCCAAGCTTTAAACTAAGGAGCATTCACCCGAGAGCATTCGAACCCTAAATACAAATTCACGATACATGAGTAATCATATGTTGATTTCACGGAAAATTTCCATTCATATCTTGTGTTGCACAAGCACATCTATTAAACTTCTCATTAATTATAGAGTCTAAGAATGAATGCACAGCAGCGAATATATGTATATATTAAAATAGAAATAATGATATTCACGGTCTTTTACTCCCTAAATGGGTTGCAGATTAAGAAACCCAAATCAGCAATACTCATATACTTAGAACAAAGCTGATGCTGCTACACATATTAGCGATTTACTCAATTATGAAGGCAATCTCCTGGTTCTTAAGAAGTTTCCTTGATTAAAGACCTTGCATATTACCATATATTAGGCATAATCTAGCCCAGAATTACAAATGCAATTTCTGTTATGATTAGTAGGAAGACAGTGGTCTTATTCTTGAACAGTTGAACATACATTGAACTATAATAAAAAACACTGTGAAGAAAAGGGGAAAACAAACACTGAAATATACCTGAAACTGAATACCATATTTAAGGTATGTGCTTCCTAACCGCATTCTTTCTTGCATCTGGTTGATCACCACCATTTTTTTCACCTACGATTCTGCAGTCTGCATCATATTTGTTACAAGGATTATGATGGTCTTTTGTTTACGTTCCCCCTTGCCAACCTACTGCTACTAATACCCCCTCCACCTCGAATGCTCCATCAATACTTGCATCTCCTCCAAACCCACAGGTAAAGTTTTGCGGAAATGCACAGATATCGACAATAAAAAATGAAAAATAGTCAAAATACCAACAACACGGCCTGCTAACTTCTGCGCTACCCTTTATCATGTCGCCAAAATGAATGCAGCATGCCTGAGAATGATAACCGTAATCAAGTCTATGCTAGCAAGGACAATTATCAAACTTAGTAGACTATGGTTTCATATGATTTACAGAGAGAACACATTAATACTTGCCTGAAGCCCTCCATTTTAATTTTAGCATCAGGATTAGTGCAGGAAGCGTCAGTGTTAGGAATGATTTATAGAATAGGTTACAAAATTACATTTAATTTAAAATTCCATAACATACCGAATAAACAACAACAAATACAACCATGCAAGATAAAAGATGCACATATAACGAGATGTGCAGTATTGAGAATACAGTAAATTTGGAAAAGCGTGTGAACTACAATTAAAAACGTTTACACTAAGATGAACAAGCCTCATAATCAGCTACCAGATAATGCATAATTAAAAGACCAAAACGTTTACAGTAAATTCTGCAATGGGCATGATCCGTTGCAAATTTAGAGTTTGCAACGGACGTTGCCCGTTGTAGAATAGAGTTTAAGAATGGCTTTGAGCCGTTGCTAATTTGTATAATTTCATAAAAAAAATAACTGGTTTTTCCCCATCTTCTACACGTCATCCTCTGTAACTTTGTAGATTTCACATAATACCACAAAAGGAAGATGAATAAACTGAATATTTTCAATAAATTCAATGTAAAAATCAAATTTCACAACAAACTTTTAAAGCTCAACAATATATACCAGTACATACTTTTATGTTCTAACAGTTTACACCAGCAAATATAATATTACCGTGCATTACAAAGTTTTATAACAGTAGTCAAAATAATATTGCAGTATTACAATACATTTCAACTTCACCAAAAATAATAATACAATTACTGGAATACCACACTCTATTTAGATTTTTTGTTTCTCTCCAAGCTTTAAACTAAGGAGCATTCACCCGAGAGCATTCGGACCCTAAATACAAATTCACGATACGTGAGTAATCATATGTTGATTTCACGGAAAATTTCCATTCATATCTTGTGTTGCACAAGCACATCTATTAAACTTCTCATTAATTATAGAGTCTAAGAATGAATGTACAGCAGCGAATATATGTATATATTAAAATAGAAATGATGATAGTCACGGTCTTTTACTCCCTTAATGGGTTGCAGATTAATAAACCCAAATCAGCAATACTCATACACTTAGAACAAAGCTGATGCTGCTACACATATTAGCGATTTACTCAATTATAAAGGCAATCTCCTGGTTCTTAAGAAGTTTCCTTGATTAAAGACCTTGCATATTACCATATATTAGGCATAATCTAGCCCAGAATTACAAATGCACTTTCTGTTATGATTAGTAGGGAGACAGTGGTCTTATTCTTGAATAGTTGAACATACATTGAACTATAATAAAAAACACCGTGAAGAAAAGGGGAAAACAAACACTGAAATATACCTGAAACTGAATACCATATTTAAGGTATGTGCTTCCTAACCGCATTCTTTCTTGCATCTGGTTGATCACCACCATTTTTTTCACCTACGATTCTGCAGTCTGCATCATATTTGTTACAAGGATTATGATGGTCTTTTGTTTACGTTCCCCCTTGCCAACCTACTGCTACTAATACCCCCTCGACCTCGAATGCTCCACCAATACTTGCATCTCCTCCAAACCCACTGGTAAAGTTTTGGGGAAATGCACAGGTATCGGCAATAGAAAATGAAAAACAGTCAAAATAACTACAACACGGCCTGCTAACTTCTGCGCTACCCTTTATCATGTCGCCAAAATGAATGCAGCATGCCTGAGAATGATAACCGTAATCAAGTCTATGCTAGCAAGGACAATTATCAAACTTAGTAGCCTATGGTTTCATATGATTTACAGAGAGAACACATTAATACTTGCCTGAAGCCCTCCATTTTAATTTTAGCATCAGGATTAGTGCAGGAAGCGTCAGTGTTAGGAATGATTTATAGAATAGGTTACAAAATTACATTTAATTTAAAATTCCATAACATACCGAATAAACAACAACAAATACAACCATGCAAGATAAAAGATGCACATATAACGAGATGTGCAGTATTGAGAATACAGTAAATTTGGAAAAGCGTGTGAACTACAATTAAAAACGTTTACACTAAGATGAACAAGCCTCATAATCAGCTACCAGATAATGCATAATTAAAAGACCAAAACGTTTACAGTAAATTCTGCAACGGGCATGATCCGTTGCAAATTTAGAGTTTGCAACGGACGTTGCCCGTTGTAGAATAGAGTTTAATAATGGCTTTGAGCCGTTGCTAATTTGTATAATTTCATAAAAAAAATAACTGGTTTTTCCCCTTCTTCTACACGTCATCCTCTGTAACTTTGTAGATTTCACATAATACCACAAAAGGAAGATGAATAAACTGAATATTTTCAATAAATTCAATGTAAAAATCAAATTTCACAACAAACTTTTAAAGCTCAACAATATATACCAGTACATACTTTTATGTTCTAACAGTTTACAGCAGCAAATATAATATTACCGTGCATTACAAAGTTTTATAACAGTAGTCAAAATAATATTGCAGTATTACAATACATTTCAACTTCACCAAAAATAATAATACAATTACTGGAATACCACACTCTATTTAGATTTTTTGTTTCTCTCCAAGCTTTAAACTAAGGAGCATTCACCCGAGAGCATTCGGACCCTAAATACAAATTCACGATACGTGAGTAATCATATGTTGATTTCACGGAAAATTTCCATTCATATCTTGTGTTGCACAAGCACATCTATTAAACTTCTCATTAATTATAGAGTCTAAGAATGAATGTACAGCAGCGAATATATGTATATATTAAAATAGAAATGATGATAGTCACGGTCTTTTACTCCCTAAATGGGTTGCAGATTAATAAACCCAAATCAGCAATACTCATACACTTAGAACAAAGCTGATGCTGCTACACATATTAGCGATTTACTCAATTATAAAGGCAATCTCCTGGTTCTTAAGAAGTTTCCTTGATTAAAGACCTTGCATATTACCATATATTAGGCATAATCTAGCCCAGAATTACAAATGCACTTTCTGTTATGATTAGTAGGGAGACAGTGGTCTTATTCTTGAATAGTTGAACATACATTGAACTATAATAAAAAACACCGTGAAGAAAAGGGGAAAACAAACACTGAAATATACCTGAAACTGAATACCATATTTAAGGTATGTGCTTCCTAACCGCATTCTTTCTTACATCTGGTTGATCACCACCATTTTTTTCACCTACGATTCTGCAGTCTGCATCATATTTGTTACAAGGATTATGATGGTCTTTTGTTTACGTTCCCCCTTGCCAACCTACTGCTACTAATACCCCCTCGACCTCGAATGCTCCACCAATACTTGCATCTCCTCCAAACCCACTGGTAAAGTTTTGGGGAAATGCACAGGTATCGGCAGTAGAAAATGAAAAACAGTCAAAATAACTACAACACGGCCTGCTAACTTCTGCGCTACCCTTTATCATGTCGCCAAAATGAATGCAGCATGCCTGAGAATGATAACCGTAATCAAGTCTATGCTAGCAAGGACAATTATCAAACTTAGTAGCCTATGGTTTCATATGATTTACAGAGAGAACACATTAATACTTGCCTGAAGCCCTCCATTTTAGTTTTAGCATCAGGATTAGTGCAGGAAGCGTCAGTACTAGTAATGATTTATAGAATAGGTTACAAAATTACATTTAATTTAAAATTCCAAAACATACCGAATAAACAACAACAAATACAACCAAGCAAGATAAAAGATGCACATATAACGAGATGTGCAGTATTGAGAATACAGTAAATTTGGAAAAGCGTGTGAACTACAATTAAAAACGTTTACACTAAGATGAACAAGCCTCATAATCTGCTACCAGATAATGCATAATTAAAAGACCAAAACGTTTACAGTAAATTCTGCAACGGGCATGATCCGTTGCAAATTTAGAGTTTGCAACGGACGTTGCCCGTTGCAGAATAGAGTTTAACAACGGCTTTGAGCCGTTGTTAATTTGTATAATTTCATAAAAAAATTAACTGGTTTTTCCCCTTCTTCTACACGTCATCCTCTGTAACTTTATAGATTTCACATAATACCACAAAAGGAAGATGAATAAACTGAATATTTTCAATAGATTCAACGTAAAAATCAAATTTCACAACAAACTTTTAAAGCTCAACAATATATACCAGTACATACTTTTATGTTCTAACAGTTTACAACAGCAAATATAATATTACCGTGCATTACAAAGTTTTATAACAGTAGTCAAAATAATATTGCAGTATTATAATACATTTCAACTTCACCAAAAATAATAATACAATTGCTGGAATACCACACTCTATTTAGATTTTTTGTTTCTCTCCAAGCTTTAAACTAAGGAGCATTCACCCGAGAGCATTCGGATCCTAAATACAAATTCACGATACGTGAGTAATCATATGTTGATTTCACGGAAAATTTCCATTCATATCTTGTGTTGCACAAGCACATCTATTAAACTTCTCATTAATTATAGAGTCTAAGAATGAATGCACAGCAGCGAATATATGTATATATTAAAATAGAAATGATGATAGTCATGGTCTTTTACTCCCTAAATGGGTTGCAGATTAATAAACCCAAATCAGCAATACTCATACACTTAGAACAAAGCTGATGTTGCTACACATATTAGCGATTTACTCAATTATGAAGGCAATCTCCTGGTTCTTAAGAAGTTTCCTTGATTAAAGACCTTGCATATTACCATATATTAGGCATAATCTAGCCCAGAATTACAAATGCACTTTCTGTTATGATTAGTAGGGAGACAGTGGTCTTATTCTTGAACAGTTGAACATACATTGAACTATAATAAAAAACACCGTGAAGAAAAGGGGAAAACAAACACTGAAATATACCTGAAACTTAATACCATATTTAAGGTATGTGCTTCCTAACCGCATTCTTTCTTGCATCTGGTTGATCACCACCATTTTTTTCACCTATGATTCTGCAGTCTGCATCATATTTGTTACAAGGATTATGATGGTCTTTTGTTTACGTTCCCCCTTGCCAACCTACTGCTACTAATACCCCCTCCACCTCGAATGCTCCACCAATACTTGCATCTCCTCCAAACCCACTGGTAAAGTTTTGGGGAAATGCACAGATATCGGCAATAGAAAATGAAAAAAAAGTCAAAATACCTACAACATGGCCTGCTAACTTCTGCGCTACCCTTTATCATGTCGCCAAAATGAATGCAGCATGCCTGAGAATGATAACCGTAATCAAGTCTATGCTAGCAAGGACAATTATCAAACTTAGTAGCCTATGGTTTCATATGATTTACAGAGAGAACACATTAATACTTGCCTGAAGCCCTCCATTTTAGTTTTAGCATCAGGATTAGTGCAGGAAGCGTCAGTGCTAGGAATGATTTATAGAATAGGTTACAAAATTACATTTAATTTAAAATTCCAAAACATACTGAATAAACAACAACAAATACAACCAAGCAAGATAAAAGATGCACATATAACGAGATGTGCAGTGTTGAGAATACAGTAAATTTGGAAAAGCGTGTGAACTACAATTAAAAACGTTTACACTAAGATGAACAAGCCCCATAATCAGCTACCAGATAATGCATAATTAAAAGGCGAAAAGTTTTCCTTAGCATCATATAATGCAGAGGAGAAAACTTTGTTTCAAAAAGGAAAGATTATTGTGCCCCAGGTCCAACAATTATGGAACTGCATCATGCAAAAATAATTTGATATCTCAGACAAAATGGTTCTTTGGATTGTTACGTTGAAAGCACGCACAATTAAAAACATTTACAGTAAGATGAATAAGCCTCGTAATCAACTACAGTACACATAATTAAAAACGTTCACACAAAATCTAAAACTGAAAATGACAAAACAAATGGGGCTTAAGTTGTTTCATTTCCGTAAAACACTTGGTATTTTCTCAATAATAGCTATGCTTTGGTGTTATATTCGTGCTCAACTATTTTTAATCAAATACTTGATGTGTTTTTCTTGGCCCTTTAATGCTGGAACATGTTTCTGTTTTTCTTTTTCTTTTTAACATAAAAAAACGATTTGCTTATGCATTCTGTCCCTTAACAATTAATGTTTTGAGCAACTTCTTCGTTTGCTACATCAATTAATTGGTCCAATGAACCTATTTATTTTTAGAATTAAAAAACTAACAGGAAAATCGGTTCAAGGAAGAACATCTCGTGTTTTTTAGTCTAAAGGACGCACACTTTATTTCTTCTCAAGAAGGACGCACTGATTATAATTTCGGCTGAAGGAAATATTTTGGCTGAGAAATTCTAGCGTCTTCTTCTTCGTTCTCCATCTTCAATGCTGCCGATTAAAAAAAAATCGTCCTTAATTATTAAATTAGCTAACTATCATTTATTATATTTTATACAGACATCAAAATGAAATGATCTTAAATCTCAAATCGATCTTAAATCTCAAATCGTGCGTGTTCTTTCTACAGGCGACGCCTTCAAAATGAAATCGATCTTAATTCATGCATTTTGAAGATTGAGATTGTTGCAAATTTGATCAATCCATTTATCTTCTGTCAAATCACTTGACGACGACGACGACGGATTCACTCGGCGGTGATGGATTCACTTGACAAAGACGGCTTCTGATCGACGCTAGTCTATGAATTAGAAAAGCGCGACATTTGTAATAAATTCTGCAAGCATACAGGTGTGTAGCATACAGGTCGAACACAGGGAGGAAAGTTAAATTTTATTATTTATATGTTTCGTGGGCGTGTTAGACGAACTTTGGAGATTGATTTTGCAAAACAAAACAAAATTAAAACTGTAATTTGATTCAGAACAGATCTAACTGAATCGACGATCAAATCACAATTTCAATGGAAAGCAAATGAAACTATGAATTAGATTTGAATCTAATCAAACCCAATTTGACCTAAGAAAATAATAAAAAGCAGAAATTGAAATTGCAGAAATTGAAACAACAAACAAGAATTAAAATTAGGATTTCCGCTGAATCTAATCAGACGGTAAATCACTAATGCAAACAAGTGCAAAATACAACTAGTGTTCTACCGAATCTAATCGTATAGACAACACTAGTTGCTAAGAAAACAAAAAAATGCAGAAAATAAAAGAGAAAGAAGAACTTTTATTAGAACAATGGAATAAGAGATGAACCCTAATGATAACTGGGCCTTGTCATTACACCACTAATTTGTTTACAATGAGAAACATAAATGGGCCTTAGATAAATAAAGCAAATTTGGGCCTTTTCTCTTTTTCCTCTTGCTTCCTTGATATTTCTTCATTGATTTGTGATGTGCAAAGCCTTTTTATCACTCCTTTTCTTGTCCAACAGCAACTAGATGTGATATCTTCATCTACAATTCTTCAAAATGCAGATACACAGCAATTGAACTCTATTTCTCTACATTTCTGGTTGCATGCGGGCTGGGTTGAACTATCTGTAAAAATAACAAAACAATACCCAAGTAATATTTATTTATATACAAAAGATAATATATAAGAGCATAAAATAAACACATTTCTATGTTAATCAGCTTCACTCGACGATGGTTTCAGACGACGGCGGTGGCTTCTAATTCGTGATTTGAAAATAATACTTTTTTGCTACTGTGAGTTTTTTCGATTTGTTTTTGTTTTTCCATAGAATAATGATGTATAAAACTATCATTTCTGTGGGTAGTACGAAATTTTGTCTATTATAGTGCAATTTACCTTATTGTTGTTGTATTTTATGCTGGGAATAAGAGATGTTGTTGAATTTTGTATTAATTATATGCTTAGTTGTATTATATGTGCAATTTAGTTTGTTGAAACTATCATTTATGTTGATCAATCTCAAATTGTGCATTTTCTGTCAAATAGATCGATTTTTTTTTGTTCCTCGTGTGCTTTGTGATTTTGATAGTAAGAGATGTGGCTGTTATGTTTTGTTTCGATTGGGTTTTGGTTTTAGCTCAGAATAATGACATATGAAACTATCATTTCTGTGTGTGCTATGAAATTCACTCTATTATATGTGCAATTTAGTTTGTTGTTCTTGTATTTTGTGTTATTCTATTTTTTACCTGTTTCAGGCTGTTGTTGAATTTGCTTAGGTGTAATACTAAATGTATATAGCATTTCATTTTAGTAGTTAATTATTTGTATCATTTGTAAATATTTGGGTAGTATGAAATTTTGTCCATCATAGTGCAATTTACCTTCTTGTTATTGTATTTTATGCTGAGAATAAGAGATGTTGTATTTTATGTTAATTATATTTTAAGTTGTATTATATGTGCAATTTAGTTTGTTGAAACTATCATTTATGTTGATCGATCTCAAATTGTGTATTTTTTGTCAAATAAATTGAGTTTTCTGTTCCTCTTGTGCTTTGTGATTTGATAATAAGATATGTGGCTGTTGTGTTTTGTTTCGATTGAGTTTTGGTTTCAGCCCAGAATAATGATATATGAAACTATCATTGTTGTATGTGCTATGAAATTCACTCTATTATATGTGCAATTTAGTTTGTTGTTCTTGTATTTTGTGTTATTCTATTTTCTGCAAGTTTCAGGCTGTTGTTGAATTTGCTTAGGTGTAATGCTAAATGTATATAGCATTTTATTTTAGTATTTAATTATTTATATCATTTGAATATATTTTTAAATTTACATGTACACTAAATATTTATCGCCATCTAAGTAGTCAACAATATATGTTATTTATGATTTTCACAATGCAAATATTGAACATCAAGTTTTTGTATTATGCTAGTTTCAAATTGCATTTTATTGTAATTGAAAGTAATAGGAATAAATACATTAATGTATCACTTTGTATGATTTAAATAGACTAATATACTTCATAACTAAAATGCCACAAGAGACAATCATTTCAAATTAATACCATAAACATGTTATTAGACTTTATAAAAGAATGTTACATTAATATATCATTTGTAATGTTATAAATATTGAAGTGGATTAAATTTTTATTTATCATAAGCACTCTACTAGATCTTGTACCAAAATGCTAGATTATATTATCACCGGTATCCATTCAGTTAATCAATCCCTAATGGGTGCAGATTCGTTGTTGAAGTACCCGATTAGGTCTTGCGTCTGGATGTATTTTACGTGTGTACCCGATTAGGCCTTGCGTCCAGATGTCTTTTACGTGTCATCGGTACCCGCTCGGTTAATTAATCTCTACTGAATGCAAATTCGTTGCTGAAGTAACCAAATAGGCCTTGCGTCTGGACGTCTTTAATGTGTCATAGGTGCCCGACTAGGCCTTGCATCGTATGTCTTTTACGTGTCACCGGTACCCGCTCGGTTAATTAATCCCTACTGGGTGCAGATTCGTTGCTGAAGTACCCGATTAGGCCTTGCATCCGAACGTCTTTAACGTGTCATTAGTACCCGATTAGGCCTTACGTCCGGATGTCTTTTACGTGTTATCGGTACCCCCTCGGTTAATCAATCCCAACTGGGTGCAGATTCGTTGCTGAAGTACCGAATTAGGCCTTGCGTGCGAAAGTGTTTTACGTGTCATAGGTACCCGATTAGGCCTTACGCGCAGAAGTCTTTTAGAGTCACGGGTACCTGCTCGGTTAACTTATTCCTACTGGGTGAAGAATCGTTGCTGGAGTACCCGATTAGACCTTGCGTGCGGAAATGTTTTATGTGTCATAGGTACCCGATTAGGTCTTGCGTGCGAAAGTTTTTTACGTGTCACGGGTACCCGCTCGGTTAACTAATTCCTACTGGGTGCAGAATCGTTGCTAAAGTACCCAATTAAGCCTATCATCAATCATACACCGAATGCTATTTTTCTCTATCATTTATCATTACAACATAATACATTAAGCAAACAAAGTAACACGTTCAAATGTAAATATATAATGTTATGTTTGTGTATCATTTTTTTTCCAATGTTATGTATGTCTATCATTACTCAAATGCTATATTAAAGTTAACTAACATTATACAATATGATAAATGATAGATGAATATAGCGTTGTGTTTTCAAAGTGAACTAGCATGTATATAATATGATGAATGATACCTGAATATAGCATTACATTTTTAAAGTGGTAAATGATAGTTGAATTTAACATTGTATTTTTTAAAGTCAAATAACATATGTAAAATATGTTAAATGATAGCTGAATATAACATTGCATTTTTAAAGTGAGCTACCATGTATAAAATATAATAAATGATAATTGAATTTATCATTTGTATTTTTGAAGTGAGTTAGCATATGTGGAGTTTGCAAACAATTGTTTGAATATAGTGTTTATTAGTAAAATGAACTAGCATAAATAGAATATAATAAATGATAGTTGAATTTTGCATTGTATTTTTTAAAAGGAACTAGAATGTCTAAATATGCTAAATGATGGTTGAATATAGCATGGCATTTTTAAAGTAAACTAGAATGTACAATCATATATTATGATAGTTGATTTCAATATTGTATTTTTAAAGTGAATTAACATGTATAGAATATGTTAAATGACGGCTGAGTATAACATTATATTTTTAAAACGAACTATATAAGACATGAAAAATGATACACAAATATAGCAGTTTGTATTCAAAAGAGAACTAACATGTATAGATATGATAAATGATAGTTGAATTTAGCATTGTATTTCTGAAAGTGACCTAGCATGTGTATAACATACTAAATGATATTTAAATATATCATTGTATTTTTAAACTTCTATAAAATATATTGCATAGATAGTTGAATTTAACATTTTTTATGTTGTTATAAAGTAGACGATGCAATCAATGACAAAAGATAAATCTTTAGAAAATTCTAGATTAATTTAGCATTGAACAGTTGTGTTATCTACTGTAGAAATCTATGGTTTATAGCAATAAAACAATGTTATATTAGATTAGCATTAAATTTAGACTAACATAACACATATGCTAAAATACATTAGCATAATATTTTTTTAGAAATTGTTAAAGTGCTAGGTTGAATTAGCAGTAGACAAAAAATTTGACATATCAAAATAATGCTATATGCAACTATCATATGAAAATTTAAATATAATTGTCAGCAAAAACATCAAAGCTAGAAAATAAGACGGGGAAAATGTTATGTTTAAGTAATATTTACCAAATTTAACTGTCATTGACCTAAAAACAAAATGTTATATCTAACTGTCATTTCAAAAATATGTATCATTGAATATGTATATAAAAAAAAGGGTAGAACTATATGGAGAAAATGTTTTATCAGACTATCATATTTATGTTTGAATAAAACTGATAAGTACAACTACCATTTAAAATAAAATAATAAGTAGGTCTATCATTTTTTAAAATAAACGCTGCACTGTAAAAAAAAATGATAAGTAAAACTATAGTTTCAACATTTGAAAATATTTGACCTAAACTAAAAAAGGAAAGAAAATATACTCAAACTACATAAGTGTTTTCTTTTTTTACTGAAATGCTACGGTAAAAAAAAAAAAAAAAAAAAGAAGAAGAAGAAGAAGTAAACAATTCTTATGTTATTAGCATTTGACTGAAATGCTGAGTACAGTTAGCATTGAAAAGAATTGGTAATACTGAAAGTAGAAATACAATAGCAGATTGACATACGACTGAAATGCTAAGTTCAGTTAGCATTCGACTGAAATGTTGAATACATTAGCAGATCGGAATTGCCGACTTGAACAACGGCGACTAGGGTTGGAATGAACGAAGACGACAGCTGAAGCTTGAACGACGGTGGCTAGAAAGTAGAAACGCAGTGGCTAGGGTTTGATTGAACATCAACGTCTTTGGTGACAGTGGCGACAACCACGCTGGCTTATGGCGGCGACTGCTAGGTTTGAGGCAGCGGTGGTTAAGGGCGATGGCTTGGAAGGCAGCGGCTAGGGTTGAGGCGGCAGCTTCGAAGAAAATGGCGGTTACGAAGGAAGACAATTGAGTTGCGTGAGGAAAATTGCATGTGTCCTTCCGTCTAATTTATGAAACTTTCGTCCCTGATTAAAAAATTAAAGTAAAGTTTTTCCTTTAAACTAATTACCTGAAAAACTAATCCATTTAAATAATTTTGTATTTATCGTATTGTTATGCATAGCAATCAGCATAATTTTGTATTTAATGTTTTCACCGCTATTTTAGCAAATCGGAATTATTGTATGTTAGTTAGTTGGCTGAAAAAATTAAACCAATATAATCACAAAGAAAAAATGGAAGTGTAGTGTATGCCAGGAAACTCAAGCATGAAGATAAGATCATTGTGGACTAATGGAAATTCCCATGTGGTATATGCTAGAAAACTTAAGCATGAGGATACTGGGTGTATATAATCCTTTCATTTAGTAATAATATATTAAAGGATTTGAAAGAGAGATGGACCATCCATTCATTTTATTCCTATATTCTTTTCTTAATTTGGTAAAATCTGTGGTTGCCGCAAATTAATTAGATAGTGTTTAATGTACTGCGATATTAAGGGACAGTGTTTTCCTTTCTTTTATAACAGAATAGGTACATTATTTTTTACACCATTTGAACATCCATCCACACAGTTTGAAAGATGTTATTTTAATTGTTCAAACCGCCTATAAAATGTTATCCTGCATGCTCAAGTAGGCTATCAATTTACATTTTGTATGCCTCTGTCATATTTACAAGCATGTATGTACAGTACTACAATGTGCAAATATAACTCACCTTTCAAGCATATAAGAATTAAAGGAACATATGAAATATAAGGAATTTCGGATGTAGGGAATTTAAAAAAAGCTGGTATATCAGAATAATTGTTGAGGAATTCAAACCACTGGAAATCATCGAATACAAGTTTCCTTTTGTTGAAGTGGATGAAGCAAATGTAGTTATTAAAAGAGAAAAGGCTGAATGGTTGAGTTGTGTTATAGATAAGATATTAAAAGTCAGTATGTACAAAAGATATTAAATGCAATCTTAGTCAAACATGCAAATTTATCATGGTTTATTGAATCCAATTAACCAAAAAAATATACCACATTTTAAGATGTTAAAACGAAAATGTCATTGTTTTCATATTGCAGGTGTATATAATCCTTTCATTTAATAACAATTATCACAATGTTTATTTGCTAAGTGCCAAAAACGCTGCCAACTCTTATGCGTCAAATGAGACATGCAACATGTTACTTTATACCTGAGAGACTCTAAATATGGTAATAAAATTGATGCATGCGAATTTATATAAACTTAATTTTGACAATAAAAAGTCATATTTACCGAATATAATTACAATTGTGAAAGCAATGGCATGCTTCAGCAGTTTAGGCAAAAGAGATTTCATCTAACAATTCCACGCATGTTTAATTATTTTTAATACACAAATTTCATATTTGATGATGGAACGACTTAAAATGCATCCACTAAATGTATTAATTGCTAATATATCATATAGTAAAGGAATGCTTGCAACACTCTCTTCTATACTCCAACGTGAAGGAAAGTATAATCATTTGCCTCCTACTAAATACACGTTTGTTAAGTCTTGGCAAATTTGGTGCTGACTGAAAACAGATCAACTCATTGCTTACTTTCAATTCTTCATTAAAAAAAATACTTTATATTCTGGAGTCACCATCTTTTAGAATATCGATATTTAAGGTTTTATTGATTTAAATTTGAGCGTGTTTTCAAAAAGAAAAGGAACAATGAAACCATGTAAGGCTCCAGTTGACTAACCACCATTGGCAAGGTGAAATGTAAAGTTTGCTGGTTAATTGAGCCAGGGTTGCAATTGAACGTGGAATGTTTGTTTGTTGAAGAGGAGAAATAAATAAAACTCAGTAAAGACGGAAGAAATATAGGAACAAAAAACATAAAAATAGAAGATTGGTTCATTTATTATGCACATAAATATCCTAAGTGCGATATATAACACTAAAACACACATTACACTTCAGCTTTCTTGTCCATGCAACTTAATAACATACAGACCTAAAATAATTGAATGCTGATTACATTGTCCCTTTGAACTGGCAGGGAGCGTACATTGTTTTCACATGTGTGATACATCGACTTCCCATTCTTCAAACAAATCCACAAGCCTAATTATCTATAAAATCCAAAGTAACAACCGCAACTTGAAAAGCATCCAATTTTTTATTTTATTTTGAAAATGAATGGATGGTCCATCTGTTATTCAAATCCTTTAATATATATATATATATATATATATATATATATATATTAAAAAAAAACTTTATACTTGTTAGAAGCGTCTGACTACTTTGGAAGATATTCCTAACTAAGACTTCCGTGGCAGCGAAATACAATTGAACAGAAGTTGACCAAAGTTCTAAATCAGTGATCTTTAATCTCAAATAACCACATAAAAATGGGCATTTGCCACTTTATTAAACTAACATTTAATCCTATAAACACATTTGTAACACCCCACCTCTGCCAATGCCACTCTTGCAAGCACACTAGCTTTGGAGGGGCGTTAAACAAGGTAAACATGCATGCAGATATCACAAGACAGAACATATAAGTAAAACAGAGTAGTAAAGCAGCGGATAAAACTAACATTTCAAAACCATAGTCAAGTTACATCAAAGTACTTGGTCATTATTTTCCCACAAAACAAAGTCTAGAACATAAACTGAAAACGGGAAAAAAAACATAAAGTAACTATTCCCAAAGTAGAATAAAGTCATAGCATGCTCAAGTCCAAACCGTACATGAGCTATCCAGAAAAGCAGCTAAAGATCCAGCTAGATACCAGTGTTCCCACCCTGCAAACCTGGGGGGGGGGGGGGACGGAAGAAAAGAGGCGAAAGAAAACGGGTCAGTCAAAAAGACTGGTAAGTCCTACCTACTATTAGCATAAAAACTAATAAAGTTAACTGGACATGTAAAGCAGAGGTGAAACATAGGGTGATAACTGGCATGGTGAAAAGATAGATCAAGTGTGGCATCGCATATACAAGGTTAAGTTGCACCAGGTGTACTAGTATTCTAATCTATGTCAAGTATAGCAAGAAATGCTCCCTTGGCCCAAAGTTGGCCCATATCATGAGATGACCTAAATCAAGGTCCAACTACACGGTCTAGTCGATCGGCTCCCTAAAAAGCCTAACTTGTCAAGTGTCGGTGTCATACGGCCCAATCACGAAGTGTAGTCAAACTGTGCTAGGTCCACCCTAGGGTGTATCAAGCCCTAGGATGCCAACCACGGACACAAATCAAGCACGCACAGTCTAAACCTACGGGTGCCCATGTCTGCTTTTTCATCTCCGGACTATGTGCACGACCATAGTCCGCCTGAACCTACACCGGCGCACCTACTCAGCCGTCGTTTTGGTCGCTTACATGTCAGCCCAGTAATCGTGCCCCACCCTAGCCTAGTCCCTAGGGTATCATGATACAATCAAGAGGGTTACTGGTGAAAAGGACCACGTAACTAGGGTTTCTAACGGGTTAAAGGTGGTTAACCCTACCCAATCAAGTTGGTTAAGTGTACTCAAGGTTCATGACTTAACCCTATCAACCCATCGTGTTTAATTGGTTAAGTATCCAAGTGGTCCATGACTTAACCCTATCATGTGGCATTAATTAATTTAATGCACCCAACCTCTCACATTAGACCTTGTTGTGGTTACTAGTTAAGCCGGGCGGGTCCGGGTAGCTTTACACCACAACTTGGTCTAACCTCGGGTTTCAAGTGCAACATGACCAACTACTCACATTGGGTCCTATTGCTTGAAGCCACTAGTTAAGCCGGTCGGTTCCGGGTAGATTTATGCTACAAACTCAACCCAACCTCGAGTTGGCCATTCTCATGTTTTCTAGAAGTCATGTCCAAGTTCATGTTTCAAGCATAATCACATGTCATATTTCATGTCATCTTTTCAAGTCATGTTTTTATGTCATTTTAGTTTACCCATAACGTAACCCCATCGCATGTAAGTTCGCATAAACGCAAATAGATCTCAAAGGGGAAACTTAGAAGCATGACATAATTAATAAGGTTTGGGCCACAAGTTAAACATGGTGGCATATGAGGCAAATGTGTTCATAAACTTGCATATTACATTATAGGCCTCAAAACATGCATGATATCAACTTTAGCATAATAGGTGAAACATGGTCATAAATGACATAGGATGGTAGCTAGTGATTCGCATATAACATCATATGCAAGATATCACAAGGTTTATGAGAGTTTCTATGTTGCTTTATGCAACATTTCCAATCAAAGCTCATAGCTTTGTATGCATAAGGTAAAGGTGATAGCTTTACATACATGCATAGAATAAATCCATGCATAACATGATAGGATCAAAGCACATATCATACTTAGGCCCAAACTCAAACTTGCAACATGTCATATTTAACTTCATAGTTAGAATCTAAGAGTAGCATAGGGCTTACAATGCTATGAAGACTTATAAAATATAAATAAGATTGAGACGAAGCCACTAGCAACTCTAAATCTCCCAAATGACAAGCTCTAATGAAAACCCAAGAAGAAGATCCTTGCTTTGATGAAGAAAGATTGAACTTTGGCCTTGAATCAAGCTTAGAAACTCTCAAACAAGCTTAGGAACTCTCATATGAATGAAGATGGAGGCTATGACAAGAGGGTGGAGGCCATGATTAAACATTTTGGCATAGTTTAGTTGTAGGATTGATCTATGACGATTTAGGCTAGGTATTAGGGTCTTTTTATAGAGTTTAGGATTAGTTTTAGCCATAGGATTAACCCTAAATCAAATCTGAGCCATCAAATCACGTCACTAGCCAACAAAACAGGTCCAAACAGCCCAATTAAGTGCACCAGGCCGACCTGGCCGACCAGGGAGGTCGACCCCCAGGTCGACCCTAGAGTCGACCTGGTTGGGGGGAGGTCGACCCTAGTGTCGACCCCCCTGTCGACCTGTCTGGGCGGGAATTTTCCCGCCCAGTCTGTTTTGGCTGAATTTGAATTTCTGAATTCAAATTTGAACTTGAACTTTTCTGAAAACTTCGACGGGCCATAATTTGGTCATACGGACTCCGATTTTCGAAAATTCGGACTCTATTTCGCGTATTTTTCCGAGACGAACGCAATGGCGCAGCCCGTTTCCCTTGATTCAGATTTTATCATTTAATTCTGCCTTGATTTATGTTATAATATGTTATTTAAAATACGGGTTGTTACATCCTCCCCACCTTAAAGGATTTCGTCCCCGAAATCTCTAAGTTAGGAAGAGCGTATCCTACCATCCATCATCCATCTACTCAAAACATCATCCACGTGCAGTCAATGTCCTTAACAAATTCTAAATGATGTATGATTATATGCAAAGGTGTGTGTATGTGTACTTATCTAATGCGAAAATCAGGCGGTTACTGATTCAGTAAACCTCCTTAATGCAAAGTATGTTAGTGAAATGAGTCCATATGTATGCAAAATCCTAACATAATTTATAATCTCTACATGAGTGCACATAACATTCATCCATATGCAACATCCACGTGATAGCTTAACAAGTTTTATCCATGAATAAGTATAAGCACTCATGCATATGCAATATGAAAGTGTGTGAGCCGATCTTAGTGCCTAATGTGTATCATGCATCCACGAGTATCCACTTGCAAACACTTGCAACCACTTGCAAACATCAAGCATAACATGTTTCAAATACATGTTTCATCCAAAGGGTTTCTACCTAAGGTTCTCATGACAAGGTTAACGAGATAACAAGATAAACAGGATAAACATGGATAGCAAGAAGGAAGATATGTTAAAAAGGAAAAGAGGTCGAGAATGTACCCTCAAAAAGAAATGGATAAATCCCACGCATCTTCTCCTCGGTTTCCCAAGTTGCATCCTCTTCGGCTTCACTCCACTGAACTTTCACCAATTTGACTTCTCGATTCCTTAGCTTCCTGATCTCCGTTCCCAAGATACGAATTGGAGCTCTCCTCAAGGTTGCCTTTTTATCTACCTCTACGTCTTCAAGAATGCTAGGTTCAACCACCTCAGCGGACTCATGTAGGCACTTTCGGAGATGCGAGACATGAAAGACATTATGCACTCCGGCTAGCTTCTCGGGCAATTCCACCTTATAAGCCATCTTCCCGATTCTCTCTACGATAGGGAAGGGTCCTACGAACCTTGGTGCCAGCTTCCCAACTGCTCCAAAACGTACCACATTACGCAAATGAGAAACCTTCACGAAAACCATATCTCCAACTTCGAATTCCAAATCTGTCCTTCACTTGTCAGCATAGGATTTCTGTCTGTCTTGGGCCGCTTTCATCCGTCTTCTCACCAATTCAACTTTCTCGGATGTGTCCCGTATCATATCGGGCCCAAGTATAAGCCTATCCGTTGTCTCCCACCAACAAGATAGTGACCTACACGGCCTCCCATACAAAGCTTCAAATGGTGCCATCCCTATGCTAGCTTGATAGCTATTATTATAAGAAAACTCTACAAGAGGGAGGTGGTCTTCCCAAGTACCACCGAAGTCAAGAACACAAAGCCTCAAGAGATCTTCTAGCACTCTATTCACCCGTTCGGTTTGGCCATCTATCTGGGGGTGGTAGGTTGTACTTAGATTCAATCGCGTATCCATTGCTTCTTGCAAACTATTCCAGAACTGGCTAGTGAAGATTGGGTCACGATCGCTAACTATGCTAGAAGGAACTCCATGCAATCTCACTATCTCTCGAAGATAAACAGATGCTAGCCATGATGCGGTCCTCTTGCTCTTCAATGGAATGAAATGAGCACTCTTCGTAAGTCTGTCAAATATGACCCATATGCTCGTATTCCCTTTCCTTGACCTAGGCAATCCATCCACAAAATCCATAGAAATACTTTCCCAGTTCCATTGCGGGACCTCCAATGGATGTAATAGCCCACCGGGTTTCTTCGACTCGGCTTTCACTTGTTGGCACACCATGCACTTTGAAACATACTCTGCCACATCCTTCTTCATTCCAGCCCAAAAGAAAATACGCTTCATATCCCTATACATCTTATCTCCTCCGGGATGTATAGTCATCTTCGAGTGATGCGCTTCTTCGAGAACTTTATGCACCAAGTCTCCTACTTGTGGAACGCATAGCCTTCCATCACGCCTTAGCCAACCCTTGTCATCAATAGTATATCTAGCAAGGTGACTAGACGTCTCACCACGAATTAACTTGTCCATGACCTCGACTATCTGCGGGTCTCCTTTCTGCGAAGCCCCAACTTGATCAAGAAGTATAGGTCTAAGCTCAAGGGATGCTAACGAACCCGTCATCGACTCAACAGCTGTTGTGAAAATTAAGGTTTCCAAGAACTCTAGGCTCCTCATCTCAACAAACAAGGGACTCAAAGTCAACCTACTTCTGCTTAATGCATCTGCCACAACATTACCCTTGCCAGGGGTATAAGCTATCTCGAAGTCATAAGATGCCAAGAATTCCATCCACCATTGCTGCCTTAGATTCAGATCTTTCTGCGAGAAGAGGTACTTGAGCGACTTATGATCAGTATATAACTCAAACCTTTCGCCTAGAAGATAGTGGCGCTAGGATTTGAGTGCAAAGACGATCGCCGCCAACTCCAAATCATGAGTGGGATAGTTCTTCTCATGAACTTTAAGTTGCCTACCCCCATAACATATCACTCTTCCCTCTTGCATCAGAACATCACCTAACCCTGTGCCACATGCATCGGTGTACACGGTAAACATCTTACCGCCATCGGGTAATGCCAAAACTGGAGCTGTGGTAAGGGCCCTCTTGAGCCTTTGAAAAGCAAGCTCACACTCTAAGTCCCATGCAAAAACTAAGTTCTTCTTCGTCAACTTAGTAAGAGGGGATGAAATCTTAGCGAAGTCCCTGATGAACTTCCTATAGTAGCCCGCCAGACCGAGAAAGCTTCTTACTTCGGTTGCATTCCTAGGAGTCTTCCAGTCTTGAACCGCAACCACTTTCGCGGGATCCACAGCTATGCCTTGCTTAGAAACTATATGTCCAAGAAATCGAACTTCCCTTCTCCAAAATGGCATTTGGAGAACTTGGCTTTCAATTGATGAGCTCTAAGCGTATCCATCACTTCCTTGAGGTGTCTAGCATGTTCTTCCTCATCCTTTGAGAAGATCAGAATATCATCCACGAAGACAACCACGAACTTGTTAAGGAACTCCCTGAACACCCTACTCATCAAATCTACGAAGTAGGCGGGTGCATTAGTCAAACCGAATGGCATGACAAGCCATTCAAAGAATCCATCAGGAGTCCTAAACGCAGTCTTATCAATACTATCCTCAGCCACTCTAAGCTGATGGAATCCGGTGGCTAGATCGAGCTGAGAGAAAACGGAAGCACCAACAAGCTGGTCAAAGAGGTCGTCTATCCTTGGTAACGACTGCCTATTCTTCTTTGTCAGCTTGTTCAACTCTCGATAATCAACACATAGACGAAGCGAACCATCCGCCTTAGTAGCGAATACCACAGGAGCACCCCATTCAGAAATGCTTCGCCTAATAAAATTCTTTTCAAGCAACTCCTTGATTTGCTTACTGAGCTCTCTTCTTTCTCGTGGGGCCATGTGCCTAACGGGCAATGATACTGGCTTGGCATTATCGACTAGATAAATGCGGAAATCTATCTCTCGTTTAGGGGGCAACCCCTTAACTTCTTCAAAGACATCAGGATAGTCTTAGACCACTCTTACAGATTGCAGATCATCGATGGACGAGTCAAGAGATTCAAGATAACATAACATGATGGGACCTTTAGGGTTACAAGAAATTTCTAGGGTATTACCGAGGCGAGTCATGAGCCTCACCACCCTATGCTCACAATCGAGGATGGCTCCATAACTGGACAACCAATCCATGCCCAAAATCAACTCGTATCCCGTGAATCCGAGAACATAAGCATTACACGTGAATTCTACGGTCAAGATAGAAATCTTCAAATCCACACAAATCATAGATAGATGGGCAGAACCCCCAATTGGATTTGAAACACTAACGGGATCCTCAACTAGACTAGTACTTAGGTGCAAACTTTCATCAAGATCAGAAGAAATAAAACTATGCGATGCGCCAGAATCAAATAAGGTGCGAACAGGATAATCAGAAATATAAACAAGGCTTTCTACAGAAATACTACCTCGATCCTGAACTGGAGCAATGTTGAGAGCATGCACTTGCCCTCCAGAAGGTCCAGCACGCTGAGTCTGCCCTTGCCCTTGTCCTTGCTTCTTGGGGGCAATCCTTGCTAAGGTGTCCAGGCTCTCCACAGTGAAAGCATTCGCCCAACTTCCTCTTCTTCTTTCTGCAATCTTTTGCTATGTGCCCAACAATCCCACAGAAGTTGCATTTTCTTGGGTCCTTTGTCTTGTTGTTGTTGGCCTTATTGCCCTTGTTGTTCTTGTTGTTCTTGTTGTTTTGATTGCTCTGATTCCCTCCCCACTTGGAATCTGTCTTCTTGGTTTGAGTCTCATTTGGCTTGACTTCTTTCTTGCCATTCTTATCGTCTCCTTGAAGCAATGCCATGTCCACTAGGCCTTCAAAAGTGGCCCCCATGGGTATATGAGACAGGGCTAAACCTTGTAATGGCTCATTCAACCCTCATGCAAAGCGTAAAGCCTTCTTCTGGGGAGTATTGACCATGTCCAAACCGAATCGAGCAAGCTGGTTTAACTTATTCACATACTCCCTCACTGTCATGTCCCCTTGCTTCAAAGATATAAACTTCTCCAATTGCAGATTCGCCTCAGCAGATGATAGAAACTTAAGCCCAAACCTCGTCCTAAAGTCGGCCCAAGTCTCTATAGGCCTAGTAGCGTTGGTGACCTCCCACCAATAAGCAGCTTCTTTTAATAGCCATGCTGCCAATAAAACCTTTCTATGGTCTTCCACATCAAAGATGGCGAAGAGATCTTCAGTTTCTTTCAACCAATTTCGCGCCTCCATAAAAGTCTCCGTCCCAATAAAATTCTTGCCACCCATCGCCTTAAAATCTTTGCAAACCTTTGCGAAATCTGCTTGGGGATTCTGAGGAGGAGGAGGAGGAGGAACCTCAGTTACGGTGGGGGTGTTTGCTGGGCCCACATCGTTGGCCCTAGCTTCCAAGTACCTCCGGAACCATCCGGGAATGGTTACTCCCTCGGGAAGGTTAAGATCGGCCATACTGAAAAAAAAAGATAGATTCAGAACGAGGAAACGAAGGATAGTGCTAATGGCTTTTGGGGAATAGCTTTTTAAAATAACTAGACTTTTCTTGGAAAATACTTAATTGGTTTTGAAAATAGTTTTCCAAAAGGTAAGTTTTAAAAACACTTTTGCTCAAATCTTGTAAACCTTATGCTCTAATACCAAATGTAACACCCCACCTCCGCCAATGCCACTCTTGCAAGCACACTAGCTTTGGAGGGGCGTTAAACAAGGTAAACATGCATGCAGATATCACAAGACAGAACATATAAGTAAAACAGAGTAGTAAAGCAGCGGATAAAACTAACATTTCAAAACCATAGTCAAGTTACATCAAAGTACTTGGTCATTATTTTCCCACAAAACAAAGTCTAGAACATAAACTGAAAACTGGAAAAAAACATAAAGTAACTATTCCCAAAGTAGAATAAAGCCATAGCATGCTCAAGTCCAAACCGTACATGAGCTATCCAGAAAACAGCTAAAGATCCAGCTAGGTACCAGTGTTCCCACCCTGCAAACCTGGGGAGGGGGGGAACGGAAGAAAAGAGGCGAAAGAAAACGGGTCAGTCAAAAAGACTGGTAAGTCCTACCTACTATTAGCATAAAAACTAATAAATTTAACTGGACATGTAAAGCAGAGGTGAAACATAGGGTGATAACTGGCATGGTGAAAAGATAGATCAAGTGTGGCATCGCATATACAAGGTTAAGTTGCACCAGTTGTACTAGTATTCTAATCTATGTCAAGTATAGCAAGAAATGCTCCCTTGGCCCAAAGTTGGCCCATATCATGAGATGACCTAAATCAAGGTCCAACTACACGGTCTAGTCGATCGGCTCCCTAAAAGCCTAACTCGTCAAGTGTCGGTGTCATACGACCCAATCACGAAGTGTAGTCAAACTGTGCTAGGTCCACCCTAGGGTGTATCAAGCCCTAGGGTGCCAACCACGGACACAAATCAAGCACGCACAGTCTAAACCTACGGGTGCCCGTGTCTGCTTTTTCAACTCCGGACTATGTGCACGACCATAGTCCGCCTGAACCTACACCGGCGCACCTACTCAGCCGTCGTTTTGGTCGCTTACATGTCAGCCCAGTAATCGTGCCCCACCCTAGCCTAGTCCCTAGGGTATCATGATACAATCAAGAGGGTTACTGGTGAAAAGGACCACGTAACTAGGGTTTCTAACGAGTTAAAGGTGGTTAACCCTACCCAATCAAGTTGGTTAAGTGTACCCAAGGTTCATGACTTAACCCTATCAACCCATCGTGTTTAATTGGTTAATTATCCAAGTGGTCCATGACTTAACCCTATCATGTGGCATTAATTAATTTAATGCACCCAACCTCTCACATTAGACCTTGTTGTGGTTACTAGTTAAGCCGGGCGGGTCCGGGTAGCTTTAAACCACAACTTGGTCTAACCTCGGGTTTCAAGTGCAACATGACCAACTACTCACATTGGGTCCTATTGCTTGTAGCCACTAGTTAAGCCGGTCGGTTCCGGGTAGATTTATGCTACAAACTCAACCCAACCTCGAGTTGGCCATTATCATGTTTTCTAGAAGTCATGTCCAAGTTCATGTTTCAAGCATAATCACATGTCATATTTCATGTCATCTTTTCAAGTCATGTTTTTATGTCATTTTAGTTTACCCATAACGTAACCCCATCGCATGTAAGTTCGTATAAACGCAAATAGATCTCAAAGGGGAAACTTAGAAGCATGACATAATTAATAAGGTTTGGGCCACAAGTTAAACATGGTGGCATATGAGGCAAATGTGTTCATAAACTTGCATATTACATTATAGGCCTCAAAACATGCATGATATCAACTTTAGCATAATAGGTGAAACATGGTCATTATGACATAGGATGGTAGCTAGTGATTCGCATATAACATCATATGCAAGATATCACAAGGTTTATGAGAGTTTCTATGTTGCTTTATGCAACATTTCCAATCAAAGCTCATAGCTTTCTATGCATAAGGTAAAGGTGATAGCTTTACAAACATGCATAGAATAAATCCATGCATAACATGATAGGATCAAAGCACATATCATACTTAGGCCCAAACTCAAACTTGCAACATGTCATATTTAACTTCATAGTTAGAATCTAAGAGTAGCATAGGGCTTACAATGCTATGAAGACTTATAAAATATAAATAAGATTGAGACGAAGCCACTAGCAACTCTAAATCTCCCAAATGACAAGCTCTAATGAAAACCCAAGAAGAAGATCCTTGCTTTGATGAAGAAAGATTGAACTTTGGCCTTGAATCAAGCTTAGAAACTCTCAAACAAGCTTAGGAACTCTCATATGAATGAAGATGGAGGCTATGACAAGAGGGTGGAGGCCATGATTAAACATTTTGGCATAGTTTAGTTGTAGGATTGATTTATGATGATTTAGGCTAGGTATTAGGGTCTTTTTATAGAGTTTAGGATTAGTTTTAGCCATAGGATTAACCCTAAATCAAATCTGAGCCATCAAATCACGTCACTAGCCAACAAAACAGGTCCAAACAGCCCAACTAAGTGCACCAGGCCGACCTGGCCGACCAGGGAGGTCGACCCTAGAGTCGACCTGGTTGGGGGGAGGTCGACCCTAGTGTCGACCCCCCCGTCGACCTGTCTGGGCGGGAATTTTCCCGCCCAGTCTGTTTTGGCTGAATTTGATTTTCTGGATTCAAATTTGAACTTGAAATTTTCTAAAAACTTCGACGGGCCATAATTTGGTCATACGGACTCCGATTTTCGAAAACTCGGACTCTATTTCGCGTATTTTTCCGAGACGAACGCAATGGCACAGCCCATTTCCCTTGATTCAAATTTTATCATTTAATTCTGCCTTGATTTATGTTATAACATGTTATTTAAAATAGTGAAAATTAGGCATACATCCCTAGAATTAAAGCTAATTAACATGTAATCCTCCCGCTTTAAATTATACTTTTCGCATCCCTATTTTTTTTTTGGGTATTCTTTTTCCACAAATACCCTTGTTCTAATTAACGCATTTTTCTTTTCATGGCGGCTTCATGGATTTGATTCATACGGCTATTATTTAGAGAGAATATTTTAGTTGATTTAATGTTGCTGTCGTCAGTGTTTTTTTTCTTCTGAGATTCAATATTCGATCTAATTGCGATTTGTTGAAGAATCTAATATTCGATTTCTTCAGCGGTTGAGAGATATAATGAATGTTTCATCTTCAAGGTAATTTGCGCTTCTTCTTTTTTTTTCATACGTGTGTTATTATTATTTCCGATTTGTTTTGATGTATTTATTATTATTTGTAAGGCTTCTTTTGTGAGATTAAATTTCAATACATTTGTACAATTGTGCATACAAGTATGCTAATATTTTTATTATGTGCTTACAAGTATGAAACTAATTTGTATTTTGGATAACAAATGTATGCAATTGTCCTGAATATGTGCATATAAGTATGCAACTATTTTGTATATGTGCATATAAATATGCAACTTTTCTTTAATAGTGGATAAAATTGTACGCTTCTAATTTGAATATGCGCATACAGATATGCAATTGTTCCCTATATGTTCATACAGATATGCAACTATTCTGAATATATGTAATACAACTATTATTAACAGTTGCATAAAAGTATGCTGATATTCTGGATATATGTGTACATGTATGCATATAATTATAATATGCTGCAAATGTGTGTGTAGTTTTATTTGATTAATGCTGATAAGGTTTATTAATAATTTTCTTCTTTGTATAAC
This sequence comes from Allium sativum, assembly GCA_030737875.1. NCBI lineage: Eukaryota > Viridiplantae > Streptophyta > Magnoliopsida > Asparagales > Amaryllidaceae > Allium > Allium sativum. Next base: position 846,730,654 of record CM060926.1, read on the forward strand.
AGTGTTCCTGCTAATGTTGGTGTATTGGTCTTGTTGAAGTTTGGGAATGATAGCTTTTCTATACGTCTTTATTTTGATAGTACTGTTGATATTGTGAGAGATGTTGTTTGTGGTAAATGGATTGATTTAAGTCCATTGTCATTTGAATTGTATCACATTAGAGATGGCTTGAGAAGGAATATTCAAAGTAATTCTGATCTTCGATCTATTCTATTGTTGGCTGCACATAATCATGAGGATTATTTGGTTTTTTTTGTTGAGGTCAATCGTAGTAGTTCGTCAGTTAACAATGCTAGGTCAGATGATGTTTCTTGTGGTAGTGATTCTTCTTTTTCTAGTACATGTGATTCAAACAATCAATTGAAACAATTGTTGAGAAGTGATTTGAATCAACCTGTTTTTTCTGGTGTTGGTCAGCAATTTCCAGGAGGTGTTACTGAATTTAGGTTGTATGTGATGATGTATAGTATGAAGACTGGATACAAGCTTAATTTGGTTAAGAATGACAAGGAAAGAGTTACAGCCGTTTGTTCTAAGCAAAATTGTACTTTTAGGATTCATGCTTCTGTTAAGTTCAATCTTCCTGGCTATTTTGTTTTAAAGAGATTTCAATCTGATCATACTTGTGGTGCTGGAATTCATGATATAAACAATCCTGTTGTATCCAGCAAATTCATTAAGTTGTTAGTTTATGATCATATTCATTCTAATCCATTAATGAAGACCAAGGATATTATTAATTTGTTTCAAACCGAGTATAATGTTATTTTGAAGTATTACTATGCTTATAGTGGGAAGAAGTTGGCATTAGAAGAGTTACATGGAAGCGATATATTGTCTTATCATCATTTGCAGTCATTTTGTGATGCTGTTGTTACTACTAATCCTGGGAGTAAAGTTGTGTTGGAGTGTAATGATGATACACGTCAATTTGAAAGGGTTTTTATTGGTTTCGAAGCTTGTGCACATGGATTTCAATATTGTCGTCCTTTAATTTTTGTTGATGCTACTTTTATGAAAGGAAGAGCTCAAGGTTGTTTGATGGCTGCTACTGGTAAAAATGGAAATGAAGGTATGGTGTTTTGTCAGTTTATAACTGTATGTGTATGCATAAAAGTATGCAGTTATATTTATTATATGCATTCATGTATGCAACTATTCTGGATGAATGCATAGGGATATAATAATCTTCTATATGTATGCATACAATTATGCAGCTATTCTTGCATGCATTCATGTATGCAACTATTCTGGATGAATGCATAGGGATATAATAATCTTCTATATGTATGCATACAATTATACATATATTCTGAATATGTGCATACTTGCATGCATCTGTTCTGAATAAGTGCATATATACATGCATTCATTTGCATGCATCTGATCTAAATAAGTGCATACTTGTATGCATCTGTTTTGTAAATTTGCATTCAAGTATGCTATTATTTGGAATACACAATAAGGCAACTGATCTAAAAATTTGCAAAAATTATTTATAATTGTTGCTGATTTTATTTTTTGTTTGATAATATGTTTGTTTCTGTTAACAGGTTTTTTTCCTTTAGCAATTGCTATTGTGTCTGGGGAAGATGAAGACAATTGGATTTGGTATTGTGAACAACTGAAAGAGTTTCTTAAGGATGATAGTAGAAGCTTTGTTTTCATTTCTGATCGACATCCTGGTATTCTTGTTGCTATTCCAAAAGTGTTTCCAAATTCAGTTCATGGTTCTTGTTTTTATCATTTGAATAACAATTTAAAGGTTACTCTAAAATCTGAATTTTCCAAATCAAACAAGAAGTTGTTGTTAGATTTGTTTGCACGAGTTGCTTATGCTTCTAATTTGATTGATTTTAATGCTGCATTGAAGAATTTTAGAGATGTTGGAGGATCCAAAGTGGTAAATTTTTTGAGCGGAATTCCTTTTGAGAAGTTTGCAAATGTTTTTTTTTCCTGGTTGTCGTTATGGTGAGATGTCTTCTAATTGTTCGGAGAGTTTTAACAAATGGATTTTGGAGGAAAGACATTTACCAATTACTGCTTGTTTGGATAAAATTAGAATGAAGTTAATGAAACTTATGTCTGACCGTCGTGAAGTTGCTTCTACTTGGAATAGTGTTTTATGTCCTGTGATTGAAACTCGATTAAGAAACCTTTATTTGGAAGGAGCTTCATGGTTTGTTATCAAATCAAGTGAATATGTGTTTGAAGTACATTCTCCGGTCCATCAATCCGTTGATTTACATAGTCGAGTGTGTTCTTGTAACATGTGGCAAATTAATGGTTTTCCTTGCTCTCATGCTATACGATGTATTTTAAGTTGTGAGAAGTTGGATGTATATGACTACATCGAGGATTACTTCAAAGTTTCTTATTTTCGATTAGCTTATTCTCATGCAATCAATCCTATCATAGACTTTATGGGTGAAGATGTTGCAATTGAAGATGCAATTATAGCTCCTCCAAAAGGTAGAAGAATGCCCGGTCGTCCATCGTCTTCTAAAAGGTTAAAATCTGCTGGTGAATTTACAAAGACTATTAGATGTGGGTTATGCAAAAAGTTGGGTCATAATAAAAGGACTTGTTCTTTACAAGGAAACTAATTGCAATTTGGTTTAGTATTTTAATATGTTTGTAACTAGTTTGAATTTTTCTATTTTGTTGTTTACTGTTTGTAACCAAGTTGAATATTTCTGTTATGTTTGTAACTTTGGTTTATTATTTTAATGTTTCTGTGCTGAAGTTTGGTTTTGTATTTTGAATATTATTGTCAATATATGTGTTCTGTTTTGCATACATGTATATATGCATACTGTGAATGAATGTAAGTAGCCTGTTGTTTTCCTGTATATATGCATACATGTATGCTGCTATTTAGAATGTTTAGCATTCTAGTATACAACTTTTCTGTATAAATGCATACATTCCGGCTATAGATTTGTATACAGTACACATACATACTGTGAATTTGTGTTTAGTGTTTTGTGATGAAGTTTGGTTTATTGTTTATGTGAATACTGTCTATGAATGTAAGTAGCCAGATTTTTTTTCCTGTATATATGCATACATGTATGCTGCTATTTGGAATATTAGCATTTTAGTATGTAACTTTGCTATATAGATGCATACATTCCGGCTACAAATTTGTATAAAGTATATATATATTCAGATTTTCTTAATATGAGCATATGATTTTGCATTTACAATGATTAGATGCATACATTAGAGTAATAAATTGGTATAAAGAACATAAATTCACGTTTTCTAAATATACGCATATAAGTATGCAACTATTTTGGATATGTACATAATAGTATGCGATTTTTTAACAATTGATTGAATCAGCAACAGTAATGTAAGAAATATAAGTAAAATTGAATGAACTTAACTCAATACAAAAAATTACACATTGATTCAGCTTGAAAACTATATAATCACTTTCCAGTAGTTCATACATTGTACTTTAGTCAGAATATTTACAATACTTTGATCAGTGTATTTTAGCCAAAATATTTACAAGAAGTGAAAAGACCATTTTCCATAAATTTAAGCAGAAGGTTTGTTTGCATCTAAAAATATAAAGTTCTGTGTCAGGTCTTCTTCTGGAGTCCAACTATGAGGTTTGCGATTGAGAAGTTCGTAAGCAAGCTTGGCCCGTTGTAGATAAATAGTCGCAGGCTTGTACATTTCATCCTGTTTATCAATTTCTTTGTACTCGCTTCTCTGTTTCATCATGTTAATAACGAACATTCCACAATCGACCCTGCAGAATTTGTAAAACATGATTAATATTATGCTAGTATTTAAGAAAGCTGCATACAAGTATGCACATATTCATACTATATCAGTAAATAATTGTAAATACAAGTATGTAAATACAAGTATTGTAAATACAAGTATGCATACAAGTGTAAAATAATTGTAAATACAAGTATGCAATTATTTTTATTTACTTACGTGGCGCCTTGTTGTGGGCAATTAGCAATTTCAAGTTGTCCATGTTTCTGAAATTTCTTGTTCTCTAGCTTTTTCAGCAATCCACTGATGTAAATTCTCTGTATATGTATAAAAAAAACACATACATCTGACTATTTATAACAGTTTATATACTAGTTTGAATGTCAATTATCTTCAATTTACATACAAAATCTCTTGCAAGTCTTTGGTGATTTCCTCCTTCACGACGATTTTTGTTGGAATCGTAATGTATCCATCTTCTACTGTCTTTTATAAATTCTAACAATGAAAAATGGTTTCCTTCGTGGATAGGAATCAATATTTTTGTGCTTGTGTTGTAGAATGTTTGCACTTTTTTATCTATCAAATACTCTCTGTTTTCTGATGATTCATTCTTAATTAATGCCTGTAATTGCAATCATTTTAGTGAGAAAATTTTTTGATGTTACAAGAAAATTTTGCTAGAAAATTAATAAAAACTTACAGAAGCTATAGTTCTGATGTACATGATTTCTGGATGGTCATTGTTGAGCTCATGTGCACACCAGTCAATTATCTGTTTAAATTAGTAGATTGTAAATGTTAAGGAAAACTTCCAGCTAATAATCATCATATGATACTATATTTGAATTTGACTGCGGCTATACCTGTGAGTCAAGGAATCCTCCAGCTATTAAATCAGCCAATGAAACTCCAAAAATGTATATGTCTGCGTCGCCATTAAGGTATGCACTTCTACTGCTAATTTATGTAATATATTTAGAGAATTTCTAGAAATATATTAGCACTGATCTATGCATCTAATCTTAATAATTGCATATATATATATATACAACTTTTATTTTTAATTAAAACATTTAGAAAATTTAATTAAGTTTTTAAGTAATTTTACCCCAGGTCTGAATTTGAAAAATATGCTTCTAGTTTCTGGATTTGATCCTCTGGTAGTTGCTTAACATTGTTAAATTTCCTGACGTCCATTTTTGTTCGTACATTCGTTTCTTCTGATGTTGTTCTCATCTCATAATCCTCAACAATCACAGTTTCTGTTTGTTCCTGTTTTTTCCTGTTTTTTTGGGCTGCAGCTGAGAATAATATAAGATATTAGCAATGTATTGATGGAAACTTTCTATTTGGAATATTATTACCATTAGAATTTTTTTTTTACCTTTTTGATTTCTAACATTTTGAAGCTTCAGCTTCTTTTGCTTCCCGTTGTCATTATTCTTCTCCAGCTCTTTTATGTCTTTTGATTTTTCATCATCAATTTTATGATCATTATTCTTTTCCATGTTATCTATTTACATATTATTAATCTCATCAATAAGTGAATAGATGCACACAAGCAAGCAACTATTCAGAAATAGCTGTACACAAACATGCAACTATTTTTGAATAGTTGCAAACAAGCATAGAACTATTCTGAACAAATGCACCCAAGCATGCAACAATTAGTAATAGATGCACAGAAGCATGCAACAATTACTATAATTATTTTTTACCTTTTTCCTTTTCCACCTCCTTCTGTTCTTTCTCCACCTCCTTCTGTTCTTTGTCCACCATGTTCTTTTCTTTCTCCATCTCCTTCTCTGGCTTCTTTGGCTCCTGTTTCTTCTCCACATCTTTCTGTTTTTTCTCCGCCTCATTCTCTGGCTCCTCTTCCTTCTGTCCAACCTCATAATTGTTCTTCTCTGTATCTACTTCCATGTTATCAATCTGATCAATATTTCTTGTATCGGCTTTTTTATCTTTATCCTGCATGCCAACATCTAAATTTTTTTGCGGTTCTTCATTTCCTTCTTCTGCAGTGTTTTCTTTTTCCACATTATCTCTGTCAACATTTTCATTCTTGTCACCTTCGGCACTTTTATTCTCATCATCATCGGCATTATTATTCTCATCTTCATTTTCATCGTTCATATTAAGCTTTTCCTGCTTTTCATCCTCACTCTCGTCATTATTTTCACTTTCATTGTCATTGTTCATATTATCATTTTTCTGCTTTTCATTCTCACTGTCATCGTCATACTCAGCCTCACTTTCATTGTCACTTTCATTCTCAATCTTATCCTCATTATCCTCTTCCTCTTCATTATCCTCACTTTCATCATTATCCTCATTTTCAATTGCATTTGCATCTTTTATTCGAAGTTGTACTTTTCTTCCCTTTTCTTCACTCTCAGTGCTTTCGTCACTCTCAGTGCTTTCTTCACTCTCATTAATTTTCTCACTATCAGTGTTTTCGTCACTCTCCTTATTTTCCTCACTTTCATCTTCTTTAGATTCATCACTGTCAGCAAGTCCTTGTAGTCTTTTTTTTAACCTTAAATTTTCCTGTTTAAGTTGTTTATTTTCTTGTTGTAGCTTTACTATCAAGCTCGTGTAATTTTCCACCCGTTTTTGGTAAACTGCTTCGTACTCTTTGTCTTTGTAAATAGCTTGTTCTAACAGTTCTAAATCCTTTCCTTGGGACTCCTGAAAACAAAGGGAGCAAATGTTCAACTAATACTGAAAATAAATGCAGTAAAGTATGCATCTGTAGAAAATAAGTGCATACATCCATGCATTTTTTATACAGATGAATACATAGATGCTTCTGTTCAAAATATATGCACAAATATATGAAACTGAATTTGACTGTTGTGAATAGACACATAGATGCGTGCATGCAATTGTTATGATTATAATCATACATGGACGCACCTCTTTATAATAGATGCATACAAGTATGTAACTATTCCTATATATCTGCATACTTGTATGCAACATTTTTAATATGACACTAAAAAATTATTCAAAATTAAATATCACTTACAGTTGTGTATTTGATGTTTATTAACATGTTTGGCTTCAACAATTTTATATCCCATTTTGCAGCCAGAGGATATACATCACTGTATTCTTTCTTTGTATTTTTTAGAACATAGGGTTTTTCGCAAACCCACCACTGAAAAAAAAAATTATTAGAATGAACAATAATTAAATAAGAAACACAAAAAAGTTCAAAATAGTACCAGCAATAGTGTCACACAAGCATTAATCTTGCGTGGTGTATCACAGTATTTTTCCACTTGGGTTATGAGATGGTTGTGTATGGTTTTTGGCCAAGATATTTTCATTAATTTTTGGCTGCATACACAATATGGAATCAAGGTCCATGGTAAGCTGTATTTTGTGTTTGTTAGAAGAAATGTTGCGGCCAAATAAAGAAGAATAAGCTTCACTGCATCAAATTTTGCTTCGGCTGTGTCTTCTTTTAATGTCAAAAAAATCTGTCTCTTTATATTTTTCTTGTTGACTGAGGCTTCTCCTTTAAAATGTCTTTCCATGAACGATTTATATTCTTCATCTTCCTTCTCGTTCTTTTTCAAGTGCCCTGTTGTTTTTATTATCTGTCCTTGTATTGGAGCACCTAGTAAATCTGCAACATCTTCTTGTGTAAAAGTTAGCATGATATCACCAAACTGAAAATATTTTAAGTTCTTCTTGTAGTTCTTGATGATGAGATCTAAAGTTGTAGAATTTTTAATGGTTTCTGCAGGTGAAATGAGCCCATCAAAAATCATGTTCATAAACTTGTAGAGCGGCAGTTTTTTCAAATATTTTGAATGTTGTGCTGTAAATAGTTGATCTTTGTTTATGTTTTCCACCAACTCAATGAACGCCTTAATATTATTTCTATAAACATTGTCCTTCCTGGGAAGCATTTGTTCATCTTCAATTTTCCTTCGTTTGATTATTGGTGCATGTTTTGAAAGGTTTTCTGTGAGAATTATTGCTGTTTCTTTTTGAATCTCTTCATTATCTCCTTGTTCAACATTTGCTCTCTGTAATAAGGGTTAAAAAAAAATTAAATAAGTTTTGAATATATGAAGATATTTGAGCACTTTTGTGCGACTATTCTTAATAAAATTACACAATCGTGCAACTATCATAAATAATAACACACAAGTGTGCAACTATCCTGAATAATAGCACAGAAGTGTGCAACTATCCTGAATAAAAGCATATAAGAAAGAAAATATCCTGAACAATAGAATATAGGAATGCAACCATCGTGAGTAAAATCGTAGAAGCATGCAACTATCCTGAATAATAGCACACAAGCATGCAATTATCCTTAATAAAAGCACACAAGCATGCAACTATCCTGAGTAATAGCACACAAGCTTACAACTATCCTGAATAAAAGCACACCACAAGCATGCGACTATCTTGAATAAAGCACACAAGCGTGTGACTATCCTGAATAGAAGCACGCATGCGTGCCACTATCCTGAATAAAAGCACGCAAGCGTGCGACTATCCTGAGTAAAAGCACGCAAGTGTGCGACTATCCTGAATAAAAGCACGCAAGCGTGTGACTATCCTGAATAAAAGCACGCAAGCGTGCAACTATCCTGAATATAAGCACACAAGCGTTGGAATATCCTGAATAAAAGCATGCAAGCGTGCGACTATCCTGAATAAAAGCACGCAAGCGTGCGACTATCCTGAATAAAAGCACACAATCGTGCGACTATCCTGAATAAGAGCACACAAGAGTGCGACTATCCTGAATAAAAGCACACAAGGGTGCGACTATTCTTAATAAAAGCACATATGCGTGCGACTATCCTGAATAAAAGCACGCATGTGTGCGACTATCCTGAATAAATGCACTCATGCATGCCACTATCCTGAATAAAAGCACACATGCATGCCACTATCCTGAATAAAAGTACGCATGCGTGCGACTATCCGGAATATAAGCACGCATGCATGCGACTATCCTGAATAAAAGCACACAAGCATGCGACTATTCTAAATAAAAGCACACAATTGTGCGACTATCCTGAATAAAAGCACACAAGCGTGCAACTATCCTGAATAAAAGCACACAAGGGTGCGACTATCCTGAATAAAAGCACACAAGCGTGCGACTATCCTGAATAAAAGCACGCATGCGTGCCACTATCCTGAATAAAAGCACGCATGCGTGCGACTATCCAAAGTAAAAGCACGCATGCAAGCGACTATCCTGAATAAAAGCACGCATGCGTGCGACTATCCTGAATAAAAGCACACAAGCATGCAACTATCCTGAATAAAAGCACACAATCGTGCGACTATATTGAATAAAAGCACACAAGTGTGCAACTGTCCTGAATAAAAGCACACAAGCGTGCGACTATCCTGAATAAAAGCACAAATGCGTGCCACTATCCTGAATAAAAGCACACATGCGTGCGACTATCCTGAATAAAAGCACGCATGCGTGCGACTATCCTGAATAAATGCACACAAGCATGCGACTATCCTAAATAAATGCACATAAGGGTGCGACTATCCTGAATATAAGCACACAAGCATGCGACTATGCTGAATAAAAGCACACAAGCGTGCGACTATCCTGAATAAAAGCACGCATGCGTGCGACTATCCTGAATAAAAGCATGCATGCGTGCGACTATCCTTAATAAAAGCACGCATGCGTGCGACTATCCTGAATAAATGCACACAAGCACGCAACTACCCTAAATTAAAGCACACAAGGGTGCGACTATCCTAAATTAAAGCACACAAGGGTGCGACTATCCTGAATAAAAGCACACAAGCGTGCGACTATCCTGAATAAAAGCACACAAGCCTGCAACTATCCTGAATAAAAGCACACAAGGGTGCGACTATCCTGAATAAAAGCACACAAGCGTGCAACTATTCTGAATTAAAGCACACAAGCATGCAACTATCCTGAATAAAAGCACACAAGCGTGCGACTATCCTGAATAAAAGCACAGAAGCTTGCAACTATCCTAAATAAAAGTACACAAGTGTGCAACTATCCTTAATAAAAGCATACAAGCGTGCAACTATGCTGAATAAAAGCACACAAGCGTGCGATTATCCTGAATAAAAGCACACAAGCGTGCGACTATCCTGAATAAAATCACTCAAACGTGCAACTATCCTGAATAAAAGCACACAAGCGTGCAACTATCCTGAATAAAAGCACACATGCATGCGACTATCCAGAATAAAAGCACACAAGCGTGCGACTATCCTGAATAAAAGCACACAAGCGTGCAACTATGCTGAATAAAAGCACACAAGCGTGCGACTATGCTGAATAAAAGCATACAAGTATGCAACTATCCGTAATAAAATCATCCAAGAATGCAACTAACGTGAATAAAATCACACATGTGTGCAACTATTCTGAATAAAAGCACACAAGCGTGCAACTATCCTGAATAAAAGCACGCATGCGTGCAACTATGCAGAATAAAAGCACACAAGCGTGCGACTATTCTGAATAAAAGCACACAAGCGTGCATCTATTCTGAATAAAAGCACACAAGTGTGCGACTATCCTGAATAAAAGCACACAAGTGTGCAACTATGCTAAATAAAAGCACACAAGCGTGCGACTATGCTGAATAAAAGCATCAACTATGCAACTATCCATTATAAAATCATCCAAGAATGCAACTATCGTTAATAAAATCACACATGTGTGCAACTATCATGAATAATAGCACAAAAGTGTGCAACTATCCGGAATAAAATTATGTAATCAAGCAACAAACATTAATAAAATCATATTAATAATTTTATCCGGAATAAAATTATGAATAACAACAGTTACGCATGCGACTATCATTAATAAAACCACACAAATGTGCAAGAATTTACACTAACAGCATTCAAGGATGCAACAATTTTAAGTAACAGCAAATTTTGATAATAATTCGAAAAATCAGTAAATACTGAAGTTTTTTAGTAACTAAGTACAATATTTGCCACAATCACTTTCGATTACTGTTGTTTACAATCTATAATATACATTTTTCATAAACAGTGAAATATGAAATAAAGAATACAAAAATATACCTTCCCTCGCACCATTGTTGATAAAACGAAAATGATTTTCCAGTTTTCAGAAGATCGAGATTAAGTGAAGATCGCGATTAGGGTTTGATTTATTTTGTTGATCGACTGATTTAGAACATTGATTTGTTGTATGTAGTCGCGGTTAGGTTTATGAGGCGACATAAGGGTAAAACTGGAAATAATAGACCCGGATTCAAAAATAGGGACCTAATTTTTAATGTTACAGCAGCTGGACTTTTTTTTAATTTTGAAAGTTAATAGGGATGTTAGCCTAACGTACCCTTTAAAATATGGGTTGTTACAACATTAGAGTACAAAAGATGAGCCGCCATCGGGATGTGATGGAACAATGTTGCAATCCTATGCCAACATTGAAATAATAAGGATGTGCCGCTATCTAGATGTAACAAAATAGCTCTGCAACCCAAAAATACTTCCCACAAGGGTAGGGACTCAAGGGATAAATCAATGTTATGAGACTGTTTCTTAACTGAACACCGAACCTGGTTTCTCAAAGGCAAATATATAGATCCCAGTCTCATCCTTATTACCATATGTCATAAACCAAGGATAGAACTCATAATGTAATATGTCAATCTTAGGACTCTACTCTAATGTAATATGTAATTTTAATGAAGTAGGTTGACCAACCATAAATTTTAATCTCCTGTGTATTCTAATGAGAACCATGTAGTTTTGAGTTTTGACACTTTCAGATAGGAAATTTTCAAAATAGAAAGCTAAATGTCCAGTTCCAGTACTTCTATCGCCAACCAAATATTTATATTTATTATTCTAGTTTATACATCAGTAGTAACTTTCAGACCATCAAGAGTTATTATTAGAATTGATCGATACTGAATTATGAGTTTATATGCGGATTAAATTGGTAAAATATGACATTTCCTAGCTAACACAGTGCGTTCTCTCATGTCTAAAAATAAGTCAAATATACCAAAAAAGTGCTCAAAGCCAATGAACTTAAAATAATACTTGTATCTTAACGGTATTTAATCTTCAAACTGTAAAGTAATAAAATAAACAAACAAATACACTTTGTTTTAGCCTATATATATATATATAATGATTTGTTCTGTTTCAATGTGGAAACTATAGTATATTTTTTAGATATTTGTTGCATGTATTTTCAACCCAAGCACGTCCTTTCAACATTTCTACAAATATTTCAGTATTTCAGCAGTATTGCAAGTGGTAAACATTAGTTACCAAATTGTTAATATTATCGCCAAAGTATATGAGTTTAAGAAGTGAGGAAACATGATGTATGTTCGACTTGATAATGCACACTACTGGGTATGAACTAAGTAAAAGATATTTTGAGTGTAATTTCATAACCATAATTTGTATTGCAATTCAAAATTCAGAATAAATAAGCATTAATAGTACATCATAAAAAAGTCAAATTTCATAACCAAATTGACTTTTCTACTGGTTATTTTCCAATGAATGTTTGAAAAAAATAGTATATTAAAATTTATATCATACCTCTATGTCAGCCAACTTATATAAGCATGCTCACTTGAAATCTGTCTAGATGAAATAAAAAATAACATATTAATAGTTAGTTCTTGCACAAAAATACAACATAACTAAATTGAGCTAAGAGCAGCTAACATATAGAAAAAATTGACTTAATATATGATTGTAATGAACAAACAGCCTATAAATGGACTAAATACTTTATATGCAGCAGTTGCCAAAATGAAACTCGCAAAATCATCTCATGACTCAATAATTGGAAACTGTATCCATTAAATAGAAATATAAGCACAAATAATTAATGTCGCATGTTGACGGTAGCCAAAGTAGTAGTGTTGTTCTAATTTGTATCCTAACTGAAAATTGAATACGCATTAATGGACAATTTCCATTTTCAGATCCAACTGAACATCATAAAAAATTTAAACCCTAACGCTCAGTGAAAATTCCATAAAATTAGACCTCGCGGATACTTTAAAGCCATAACATACATAAGTGCAGTCACTTTACCAGTCCAAATGAACATTTCATTAATTTCAAATACTATACGGGCGTTCTTAAAATTAAGAGGATAGCAAGATGTAGGCTTTTCCCTCTGTAGTTGACTGCAACTGTGCAGCTGAATGGTTAAACACAAAATTAGTATGCTAACGTAGTTCATATTTCTATTATCTTCTAACTTGTGGGTATGCTAAATTGTTAAATACAAAATTGTGTTATGTTGCGTTTAGATTAGAGTTTATTGGTTTGAGAGGGTTAGTAGATGATAGGATTCTGTAAGGATTTCAACACTCCACTTGAAATCCCACCATAGCAGCACTGCTATAAGGATTCAACGAGCGAAAAAAGAAGCAGTAAGCGATTCTGCAAGAGGAAAAACAAAGTAGAAATGCTCATTTTGAAGTTTGGCAAAACATGTTTATTTTAGAAGGAAAAATAACACAGCTCCTAACATTGAGCAAAATAATCAATTTAAGAAAAATGGAATGCCAAACTGATCTATTCCAATTCCTATTTGTAAACAGCAACTTCTACAACATTACACAAGGCTTATGCAAATCCATTACATCAAAGGACACAGGTGAAGATGATATGGTGGTCCTCCTCTTCTTCCTTTTGGCACATTCGGATATATGATTCCTTACCAATTGTATGGTTATAATAAACGAAGACTGTATAAGAGATAAGATTCATCAAAAGTGACACACTGATTTGGGCAAGAACAGCCAAAGCGTCTCAATAAGCCACAATAGACCTTTTGTTAATAAATTAACATGCAAATTAATATATTGTCACTCTACTCATGAAGCACGAAATAAACGCATCAAAGACTATTCATTGATTAAGCAGCGAAAGTGAGTTCTCTGATTATTATTTTCCAATAATAAATGGAAACGATGCACAGATGTACAACCAATTTGGATTGTTTAATTGTGAGATTTTTTTTCTCATTACCTGAGGATGCGAGAGATGCCGATTAAAGACGGTTTCAAGATGAACAGAGAGAGCGACTACGATCAAGAGAGGGCGACTACGGTTAGCAGAGGTCGACCACTCACGATTAGATCAAAGGCTCGAGTTTTCCAGATCTAGGGCGCAATGTCTTTTTTTTCCTCTGTGAAAAATTGGGAAAGTGGTAACGGGGGTATTGAAGAGGTATTGATGGGTGTAGTTATTTTTAGAACGGGTTAAGTCCATTCTATAATGCAAAACGGCTTGTAACCGTGCCAAGTATTTAGCAACGGACTATAGCCATTGCTATTTCGCAACGGCTCAAAGTCGTTGCGAATTTTCCGCAATTTGGTGTTGCAGAATTGCTAGTATGGTGTAGTTTTAAAAGAAGTATTTTCAAAAACATGTTTTAAAGAGAGTACTTTTAAGAGAAATGTTTATTATGAAAAACATAATCCCCAAAGGCCATATATCTGTCTTTCGATTATCTGTTTTGAATCTCTTCCTTTTTCCTTTCAGCATGTCTGGGGAACCCGTTATACCCGAGGGCATACAGATACCAGGATGGTTCAGAAGATATCTGGAGGTTAGGGCTACTGCCGTAGGCCCAGCAGACTTTCCTCCTCACCCAGCTGCAGCCGCTCCTCCTCCTCCTCCCCGTGTAGACACTTTTTCTAAGATATGCAAGGAATTTCGTGCGATGGGCAGAAAACCTTTTCATGGGACTGAGACGTTCGCCGAAGCTAGAAACTGGCACAAGGAAGTGGAGGACTTATTTGGTATCAGAGCCTATACCTAGCCGGAATTGTGTGTGTAATGCTGCAGATGTCAGTCGGTGTGGTACTGATGCGGGTTACATGCACAACGCCTGGGTGGTGAGTGATATGAGCCAACGAGGACGTTGGGCTCTTTAAGGGGGGTAGTCTGTAACACCCCTCTTGAAAAGCTAACACAAAGATCTTTTAGTACAAGTGGTTAGTGCGTGGTGTTGCTTTCCGAGAGGTTGGGAGTTCGAATCCCGTGGGTGCCACATACAACCTAAACTTGGGAAGAAAACAAAAGGTAATCCATCTTTTGTAGACATCCTTCACGATAGAATCAGCGAAGAAACCTGAACTATACACTTTCTCCCTGTAAGTCTAAAAGGGAAGAGAAGAGAAAGGAAGAAAGGAAATGGGTCAGACATAAAGTGCAGTGAGTTACTATGATTCTGGTGAGTCGCTATGTGTAACACCCCGTAATTTTAAAACGGGACATAAGAGATAATTAAAGAATAATTAATTATTAAAAGAAGAATTAGATGAAACGGGTTATGCCATTGCGTTCGTCTCGGAATTCTGCTTGAGATAGAGTCCAAGTTTGCATAAAATCGATATCGTATGAAGAAGATATGGACGAACGAAGTTTGGTAGAAAAACCGGAAGTCAACCAGAATGCACTGGCGCACTTCACAAGTGCGCTAGTACTAAAATGCACTGGCACACCTGCCAAGTGCGCCCATAATGATCCAGCACAGAATTCTGAAGTGTTCTGTGATGATGTGTCTTCTTCTGAGTGGCCGGATGATGTGTATTTGAGCTGGGTGGTTCTGATGGACCCCTAGTTCATCTAAGGGCTCTAAACAATCCTAGACTTCTATATAAGCAACCTAAATCTAAACCCTAAACCACACAAATTCATTCCAATGAGCCACCATGCTGTCAATCATCATCCTAACCTAGCCACCATCTCTTATCAAACTAGAAAGCAAGATTAAAGCAAGAATCAAATTAAATCAAATCTAATTTAGAGTATTCAACGATCTACATCAATGGCGAGCAATTCAGTTTCAGAATACAGATTCCAGAAAACAATACTTGCCTTTGTTTTGTAAGTTCACAATTACTTTCATATTTAGACAACCAATTATAGTATGGACATGGAATAAAATGAATTTGGACCTATGCTCGATTTTCTATTTGGATCTATTCTTAGCCTTTGTGAATCTATGACTTTGGGTTGCTTCTTATTGATCCAATCGAACCTATACAAGTTATCGAACCTAGTTTATTATTCAAGCCTTTCATGTCCATAATATTGTTCATAATCAGATCTATATGCCTGCAATGATTCTAAATCAGTTTATTCAATTATGCTGTAATTCTATTAGATCTGTAATTCTTGTGTTTTGGGACTATTATCTTATGCCAGTTCTTATGCCTATCATTGTCATATTATTCCTATTTGTTCCATTTTATTTGTGAATCTAGATTGACCTATAATCTAGGTTGAATCGCGATATACGTACGATGGGAATACGAGGAAGGTTTGGGTTATTGGGGGCATAAACATGAAATTGACAATATTGGCATAACATAATTGGGGAAAGTAACTGAACATAACATATTTAGTGAAATGGTTGGGCAAAACTTGTAATTGACATTGGGGCATTGTTATCATTATAACTGCAAGTTTGGGTTAGTTGGCTTGTAAACCAAGTTTTGGCCATACACTGTAAACTAGAATATTAAAACTAGATTAGGCTTAACTATTGATTTGGAACGCCAAATATATGACATAGTGATTTTGGGAATGACTATTATTGCAAGTTTGGGAAGACGGGGTATAGCCTGTTTTGATTAATAACTTGAAATTTCTTGTAATTGACATATTTGGCTCATAACCATGTAAATGGTTTATGGCATGTAACGGTATAATTTATATACCAAAGATTATGAACATGATTTAGAAGGTAAGTGGGCCATGACAATAATTGATTTATAATTTACATATAAATATGAAGGATAAACATGAAAATTACATGGCATAGATTGGTTCATGAAATGGTATATTTAGTATACCATTAATTGTGAGCATAATTAAAAGGATAATTATGGCATAATTAAATTGGGAATAATTTACATATGGAATTTGTCATAAATAAGAAATATGTAAATTGTAGGAAAGATGAATATGCCTAACCCGAGGTTAGATTGAGTTGTGGTGTAAAACTACCCGGAACCGCCCGACTGTCCAGTAACCACAACAATACATATCTAATGTGGGAGGTTAGGGCATTGAGGCCAATAAGAACCCGAGGTTAGACTGAGTTGCGGTGTAAAACTGCCCAGAACCGACCGGCACATCCAGTGACCGCAACAATACCTGTCTAATGTGAGTGGTTGGTGCTTTAATGAATGAATTAATGCTATTGACACATGCTAATTATGGGAGGGTAAGGTTAATTGATACTTAACCAATATGACATATGGGTGGGTTAAGTTAAACATGAATGGACAAAGGACACCTAACCAACAAGACATGATATAAGGTAGGGTTAAGTTAACTAAGGGAACACTTAACCGTTATAACATGTTAACTAAACAGATGGTAGGGTTAAGTTAACTAAGGCAGCACTTAACTGTTATAACATGTTAATTAAGCAGATGATAGGGTTAAGTTAACCAAAGTAACACTTAACCAAAATATATAATGACTTGTGGTAGGGTTAAGTAACACAAAAGAATACACTTAACCAATATATAATGACATGTGGTGGGGTTAAGTAATACAAGAGGAAAACACTTAACCAATTATATAACACGATGTATGGGAAGGGTTAAGTTAACACGAGAGGGAAACACTTAACTAATATAACATGGTTTGAGGTAGGGTCAAGTTAACACCAGAAGGAAACACTTAACCAACATGACAAGATGAGTGGGTGGGTTAAGCTGACTTGAATTGATTAATGACACTTGACCAATATAACTTGATGAACGAATGGGGTTAAGTTAAATGGGAAATACTTAACCAATATAACCTGATGAATGGACAGGGTTAAGTTAATAAATCACACTTAACCAATCCAACATGATAAGTGAGAAAGGTTAAGTTAATAAGAACCACATAATCAACATGGCATGACGAGTAGGAGAGTTAAGTACACGTCGGGTTGGTGGGTAATATTAGTAAATATAGGCCCACAAAACTTAACCATTAATAAACATGCTTGAATCCGTGGGAAGGTTAAGTACATGTTGGGTTGGTAGGTAATATTAGTAAATATAGGCCCACAAAACTTAACCATTAAATAAATATGCTTGAATTCGTGGGAAGGTTTAAGTACACGTCGGGTTGGTGGGTAATATTAGTAAATATAGGCCCACAAAAATTAACCATTAAATAAACATGCTTGAATCCGTGGGAAGGTTAAGTACACGTCGGGTTGGTGGGTAATATTTGTAAATATAAGCCCACAAAACTTAACCATTAAATAAACATGCTTGAATCTATGGGAAGGTTAAGTACACGTCGGGTTGGTGGGTAATATTAGTAAATATAGGCCCACAAAACTTAACCATTATATAAACATGCTTGGATCGGTGGGAGGGTTAAGTACATATCGGGTTAGTGGGTAATATTAGTAAATATAGGCCCACAAACTTAACCAGTAGGAAACCCTAATAGCGGGGACCCATTTCAGCAGTAACCCACATAGATGTATCACGGTGCCCTGAGCTAGGCAGGGTGGGGCACGATTACTGGGATGATTATAAGCAGTCAAAACAACGGCAGGGGGTACATCAGTGTAGGTTCCGACGGTTTACGGGCGTGCACGTACTCCGGAGTGGGAAAAAGCAGGCACTGGGTACCAGTAGTTATACACTGTGCATCTTGAATCGTGTCGGGTCGCTATCATAAGGATTGATGCACCTTATGGTGGGACCAGCACAGGGTATCTACACGCAAGAGAGGGTCGATTGACACAGACACATGGAACATTTATGCAAGTAGGGAGCCGATCGATAAGGTTGTAAGGGTACATCTAACATCTTCATGGCAATTAGGCTGATTGAGATGGAATCATCATAATAGATGTACACTTAAAGGCTACCATAATTGCGGGGATTGGGATCACATTGTAATATTATCCTTTATACAGATTACTAGTTGGGACACTCGTTAGGTGGTGCAGAGATATAGAAATCAGAATAACAGGGTAGTAGCGAAGCAGAGAATAGTTAACATGCGATGTTATACTTAGTTTATCTTGCTTATTGCTTATCCTGTGTATCCTATGTTCCTTATCATCATGCTTATGTCTTTATTCAGTTTAATTCATGTCATGTTGTTCTTGCTTGTTCATATGCTGAAAGTAGCTGGACTTACCAGACTTATGTCTGACCTAGTTTTGTTTCGCCTCTTTTCTTCCGTCCCCCCTCCCCCAGGTTCTCAGGGAGGAAACACTTCTTCTTAGCTTGGATTACTTGTTGCTTCAAGATCATCATGTATTGCTTTGGATTCAGTCTCAATTCAGCTATGGCTTGCTTTACTCTATTGGGGAATAAATCGATGTTATTTTTATGCTTCTTTTATACTTGGAAGTTTTTGAATCAAGACAGAAGTACTATGTATTGTTTTTAAGACAACTGTTGTAAAAGCTTGATTGAACCACATTGTTAATAAAATGACTTTATTTTCCGCTGTTTTATTTGTCTGTCTTGTAATTTATCTGCATCTTTTACCTATAATGCTCCACCGAAGTTAAGGCATTCCCTTTGTGAGTGACCTTAACGGAGGTGGGGTGTTTCACTATGATTACTAGCACGGCTGCTAAGTTAAGGAAAAATAGATAAATATTAGTTCTAGTGCCATAAAATGGTAAGAGTTTGTGCACACCTGAAAGTGAGCAATTACTAATATGGTGTAACTACCCATTTTTTTTAATAAACGGTAATTATTAATTAATTGGTTAATTAATTAAGGATGAAAATTTAAAATGAATAGATTCATATATGCATATATGTGCATAAACTATTATGTTAAAAAGATTCAAACTTAAAAAGTGCATGTAATGAATGATTGCATGTAATAAGATTAATGCAAATAATTTATCAAATGCATGCGTTAAAAGAGGGAAGAATTTGGTATAATGCAATGTAATTATGTTGCATGCAATAATTTAAAACACTATACATTAATAAGAAGATGAAAGAAATAGTTAGGATGCATGCAGCTTAGTTAGGATGCGTGCAGTAAATTAAAGGTAATATATTAAAAAGATTTACATATTAATACATGCAATCAATTAATAAGTTTAACTGGAGAAAAAGATTACTCAAAAAAGTGAATGCATGCGATTGCATGTAAGTAAATTAAAGGGATAACATATTAAAGGGTGAAACATGGTAATGCATGCAAATATAAAAAGGGAAACACACAATGTAAGTAGAAAAGATGAATTGATTGAGTTAATTGGATGCAATAAATTAGAAGGATAAGGCATACATAATATATGCATTTCAAAAAAGTAAAGGTTGTAAATCTGCAAGTTATTGGTGGAAGAAAATAAATGTTATTAAGTAACATTTAAACAGATAAATGTATTTATACATACAAAAATTCAAATGGAAAGATATATAAGAGGCAATTAATTAAACGTTACCTGAATATGGACCTCCTTTGAACATGGACTATTTAAGCATGGGGCAGCCTTCTTCAAATTGAATTGGAAACACCTGCAAAAACACTTGTTAGCTGCTTATCAAGAGGCTCTGAGCTCAGGTGAATTCATTATAGAAATTAATCACACTTTTATTTCACTAATACCCAAAGAGCAGAATCCCACCAGAATTGAGGACTATCGACCAATTGCATGCTGCAATGTGGTTTATAAAGTTTTGAGCAAAATTATCTGTAATCGATTGAACAGTGTCCTACTAGCCTTAATTTCACAATGTCAAAGTGCTTTTATTAAGGGCGGGTCTATCTCTGAAAATTCCCTTATGGCCCATGAACTTGTTAGAGAATTTAATAAAAAGGGTGCTGACAAGCTATGCCTGAAAATTGATTAGCACAAAGCATATGATAGAGTTAATAGAGAATTTATTATTCATTCGCTTGCAGCACTGGGATTACCAGCCAATCTCTTAAACCTAATTAGGTTCTGCCTCAATTCTCCTACTTATTCTATTCTAATTAATGGTGTACCCAAGGGCTACTGTCTTCAAATTTATTCGTTGTGGCAATGGAATGGTTCATATTACAAATGAGGCTGGCCACTGAGCATAACCTCATATTTCCTATCTATAATCATCAGCCAAAAGTTACCCATTTGATATATGCATATGATTTAGTAGTGGTGTTCAAAGCCTCTTTTACAGCTATAATGCATTTAAAATCCATTTATGCTAATCTGGACAAATGGGTTGGGCTCAAGGTTTATGATCTCAAAAAAAAGAAGCTATTTTACAAGTTATGCAGCCGCAAACAGAAATTTCTAGAAGCAATTGGAGTTCATAAGGGTTCACTTCCGGATCACATTCGTCATTTGCTGGAAGATTAGAATTAGTCCACATTATAACTACTTTGAAGGTCACATTTTGGTTGCAAACTTTTCAAATTCCTGACGGTTTGATAGCTAAAATTAATACAGTGTGTGCTAACCTTATATGGAAAGGTGTACATAAAATAAGCTACAAACTCTTATGTAGACCGAAAAAAGAAGGTGGTGTTAAAAATCCGTTTGAGCTTAAAAAGGTCTATAGGCTTAAAATGGCTTGGAATTTAATTTCATCTGAAAGCTTATGGGCCTTGTGGATGAGGGCTAGATACATGAAAAACAATTTCAGGGCTTCAAGTATAAATAATAACTCTTTAGTAATATGAAAAAACTGTATGAAATTTAGACATGAACTCAAAGGAACAATTCAGAGGGAGATTGCTAATGATAACACGACAAACCTATTGCGAGACCCATGGCTCAATGGAAAGAGCCTGATTGACAAACATAGGTGGGATAATTTGTCAACTTACGGTGCACCGACTGTTACAATGAACTCTATTATTTCAAACAATTCATGGGATTGTAACAACAGTCTGGTAGCACGTAATTTGGTTGATGAACTAGTTGACAAACCCATTTTTCCAAACAACATTGAAGACTCATGGAAATGGGCTGAGGGTAATTTTAAATTCAAAAATGTTTGGGATAGCATCAGACAAGAGTACCCTAAAGTCACATGGAGCTTTGTGGTATAGGAAAAATCAAGTCCCCCCAAAATGTTGCAAGTTCTATACAAGGCCATATTAGACAGACTACCTACAAAGGAAAGGTTATATAGCTGGGGGATAATTGACGATGATAGATGCTTGTCATGTAACAGAGCACCTGAAACCCTAAATCATCTATTCTTTGATTGCTAGTATAGCGAAAGGCTTTGGGCCATACACAAATTGAAATGCTTTAACACTGACCAAATTGGGAGCTTGGAGGAGGAGATTAGTTACCTGCACGATAGGCGACACGTGTCTCAATTGATGGTAGAGATCGGCAAGTTTGGCTTCACAACCACAGTATGGTAGACATGGCGTGAAAGAAACACCCATGCTTTTAAGAAGAAAGAGAAAGAGGTGTTAGCTAATTCGGCAGTGATCAACAGAGTAATTATAGGAAGGATTGAACTAATATACATTACCAGTGCATCGGAATGAGAATTATTGCAATTGGAGAAGTGGAACAGGAGGGCAATGGCTGGAGGAATGAGACGAGAGATCTATGCCCGCCATGAACTTGTTTTGTCTTATTTTGATTTCATGCTTTTCATAACTTTTGTAGAGAATGTGGAAGATAGGAAAAGCGTGGTTTGGATGTATTATGTCTCACCCGTGGTTTATGAACGACTTTGTAACTTGGGCCGAGCCGCCTTTTTGGTTGAAATAAACATTTACCCAATTTCATATATATATATATATATATATATTAAACCATTCGTATATATGCATTTACCATCTAATTTCATTTGATTGTAATTTTATTCATGCGAGCACCGTTTTCAACATATTATACATGAAAACAGACCAGAATTTCGCCGCGAATCCAAAAAAAATCATAGCCAAATTATTAATGTTGCAAAATTTCACCTTTCTGCCCAATTATATTTTATTACTTAATTGCTAATTTCCATTAACTATTAATATTAATAATTTTAGGCATATTTTACAAGGTGTTACATACTCCGTCCTAAGATAGATTTCATCCCAAAATCTGTTTAAAGGGGAGAAAAACACAACTCGCTCTACACGTCCATGTTGTACACCTATGTTATTTTAAATTCATCCATAAGCATCCATGACTCACAGTGGTTATCAACTGCAAACTTACTAAGGTGAGCTCAATCCTGATGTGTATGTGTAATAGAAGATGCAATATGTATGCAAAACACCTTAACATGCATATATCTCTATATGAGTGCGCTGTGTAATTGTGTTGCATCCATCTCCTACCATCCAATCTAACAACCACAATGCAAGCAAAAATCCTAAATTTTGGAGGGAGGCCACAAGTTTTTTAAAATTCTCATGTCTTCTCTTGAATTTTAACTTTACTGTACCCGAACTAATCTATCTGAAAAAATGCGGAGTCTCAAAATCTCGTGCTCTAAAATATCTATGGTGGCACAAGACTTTCTAGCTTCCATCTTTGTCCCCGTTTCTTGATTAGGCCCAACCAAAAATTTATTGTACCGTGGTGGTATCTTATCAAACATAAAACTTTTATGGGTTCCCATTCACAATACCATAACTTAGAAAAACCCAAAATATAATATCAACTCATTATCCTCCATAGTCTGCCTAGTCAAAATTAGACTTTTTTCTGAAGTCTAACCACAGATTTAGTTCGAGTAGCAATTGGTCAATGGTTATTACATCAACACTTTGGTAATTTAGGTAGCCTCTTTGAAGTTCTTCAAGAGTGCCCACTAATTACCAAAAAGATAAATGGAATAACCATTGATAAATATCTACTCGAACCAAGTTTGTGGTTAGACTTTAGAAAAAAGTCTAATCTGATTAGGTAGAATGTGGAGGATAATGAGTTGACATTGTGTTTTGGGTTTTTCTAAGTTATGGAGATATATGATATTGTGAATAAGAACCCGTGAAAGTTTTATGTTTAATAAGATACCTACACAGTACAATAATTTTATTGTAGGATCTAATCAAGAAATGAGCACAAAGACAGAACCTTGGAAGTCTTGTGCCTCTATAGTTATTTTGGAGCACGAGATTTCGAGACTTCGCAATTTTTCAGCTAGATTTGTTCGGGTACAGTAAAAAGAAAATTTGAGAGAAGACATGAGAATTTTAAAAAATTTGTGGCCTCTCTCAAAAATTTAGGATTTTTGGTTGCATTGTGGTTGCTAGATTGGATGGAAGGAGATGAATGCAGCACAGTTGCACAACACACTCATACAGATATATATGCATGTTAAGGTGTTTTGCATACATATTGCGTCACTTATTATACATACACTTTAGGATTGAGCTCACCTTAACAAGTTTGCGGTTCATAATCACCGTGAGTCATGTATGCTTATGGATGAATTTAAAATAACATGCGTATACAGCATGGATGTGTAGAGAGAGCTGCTTTTTTCACCCCTTCAAACACATTTTTGGATGAAATCTATTTTAAGGGAGGAGAATGTAACACCTATAAAATATACCTAAAAATATAAATATTAATAATGAATAGAAATGAGCAATTAAGTAATAAAATATAAACAGGGTAAAAAGTGAAATTTTGTAGTTTAATATTGTCGTTATACCCAATCCTCTTAGGCATACAAATCTATATGATAAACGTTTGAGGTCTTGCATGTAAACAGAAGTTACTTCTTATTTAAAAACAAAACTTTAGTTGAATGTCAAAAACTTAATTAGGCAACATTCAGTAAATTCAACTGCATATTACTGTCATTTAGGTCAATAATTAAAGTTGTTTTTTTAGCAAAAACCGGACATATTCCTCAAATTGGTCCATATTAATTGTTCACATAATGGACACTTATTTAAATGTTTTTTCTTTACCATGATAGATAATTCATCCGAATAACTTCTATTTATCACTTTAGGAGGTTTCTATCCTTTCCATGCTTCAAAATTCTTTAACCATCCAATTCTCAGAGGTCTCTAAATTGACAAGGAGGTTGCTAGGCCTCTAGATTATTTCTAGGATGTAATGCCAAACCTTACCTAAAATGACCTACAGATGCTCTTTCCTAAAGATACGCGTACTTTAAAAATATATATACTTTATATATATAGTAAAACTTTTGAAAATCCTTTTTCAAAATAACAAGTATGCCTCTCATGCGTATATATTTTCTCGTAATCGGGTAACCTATGCTCTAATACCAAATGTAACAACCGCAAATATGATTTTTGACATACCATCAATTTATTTTGAAAAAAAGGAATTTTAGAAAATATACCTCCGTAGAATAGTGTGTCAGAAAAATTAAGACCAAGAATATTTAGAAACCCATCAAGATGAATTATTTGAAAGAGGAAATTTTTGAAGAACTTCTAACCTCTTATATATTAGACTAGAATTACATAATAATTCCAGTTGAAAAAGTGGAGTTATAAATGTTCACTAGTTCTTCAATTAGACAAATAATAAATATGAGTTTTAGCAATGACAAAAGATGAAAAGGTTAATTGTAGATGTTTGCAAATAAGAGCTTTAATGGGAAAGAAATTAAAGCAATAAGCACTAAACAAATTCAAATGGTTAATCTAAAATTTTCATGGTCTTGATATAATGAGCTTTTAAGTTTAGATTTGAAGATATTATTTTTTAGACGGTGATAGTAAACTGGCGTTTAAATAACCCGCTTCTCATGCCTATAAATACCCCGCCTCTTCATACATGAAAGGGATCGAATTTTATGCTCCCGAAGGGCTGTCACTTTCATTCCGCAACATCACTTAATTGTCTCAAACTCCATTAAATCTCCACCAAGCTCCGATCAATCATCTCCATCATCGAGAAATCATCAAAGATCATCAAAGTGCATGATTATCGAAGATCTACTTCAATAATCTCTGCAACTAGAGAGATCTAAGTATTTCCATGGTGAAATCAATAGATTGTAGAGAGAGAAGATAGAATTGTTGTAAAAGGGATAAAAAATGTATGAAATGATGTTGAATGTGTATCTTGTAGTGAAGATCATAATGAAATCATTGACTAAAGTGGACGTAGACTAGAACTGAGGTCGATCCATTATAATCGTCCCTCTACTTTACTGCTCTCTGCTTGTTTTTTCTCTTAACCTTGATCTAAAGGTCTTCACACACCTCTTGGGGGTGTTAGTATCTGTTTTTTGATATTAACATTTTTGGCGTGCACCGTGGGGCTCGAATCCATGACCACAAGGTTAAGTGCCTTGGTGGGGGACATTGAAGATTAAAGCCTAATTTTTACGATAGATCTACACGGTCTAAGATCAGGCCTGTCGAATGAATTTCTACAAACTTTAGGAGATTGTCTGAAATTATGGCACCATCGAAAAAGTCTAGTAAGTCTGCAAGAGCTTCGGTCTCGGGGAATGTTGCTAACGATGCTACAACTCCATAAACCAATCATCCGAATGTTGGTCAAACTTCGGGGTTAGGAGTTGGCATAATCAGAGGAGAGTTAGATGAAGTAGTTTCCGGCTTGACTCAGCAGACGGAGGCTTCGAACAAAGCTTTAATGGATAGGCTAGAAGCTCTTTTCGTTGCTCAAGTTAATAGGGAAAATGAGAAAGTTGAGATTAACCTCGAAGAGAATGCTAACTCGTCTGCTTCAGATCTCAACCATGAGTACTTTGTTCAGGAGGTTAATGATTCAGATGATGTCGATATCGAAGATTCCAAACCATATGCTAAGAATCATTCCAAAAGATATACTTCTCATAATGTGGCTAGTCCCACCAAAGGGGCACCTCCCTAAGTGGTAGGCCCAGAGCCTCGAATCCCTAACCGTTATCGCTTTCCCAGGAGAGCATCCGGTAAAGGGGATGGCGTCCGACCCGTGGAATGACACGGCAATGAAGAATAAATTTCGAAGATGATTAGGCAAATTTTGAAGGAGAGTCTGGATAGAAACAATGACGAGAGAGAATGATATTTTTCTCCAAAGCAAGACTCCGCTTACTGAGAGAATTCGGATGGCTAAGTTCCCAAAGAAATTTGTCCCTCCAACGATACCGGCTTATGGTGGAACTGGTAACCCTAACCTGTTTCTGTGCATGTATAACCAGCACATGAATGACGCAAGAGAGACTGATGAAATCAAGTGCATGTAATTACCTGTCTATTTGGAGGGAGTGGCATCACTATGGTTCACCAAAATGCCGCCAAAATCCGTAGATCAGTTTTCTGACTTAGCAAAGAAGTTTAGGGAGCATTTCCGGTTGTGCACTACTAAAGCTTAAGACATATGGTCATTATCAAACTTGGAGCAAAGACTGGGAGAATCTGCGAAAAACTTTCTTACTCATTTTAATGTTGTCATAACAGAAGTGGGAAATCCAGAACATCGGATGATTTTGATGGTATTATACCCAGCTATGGACAAGAAGTTCGAGTTTGGGAAATGGATGAAAATGAAGGAGCCCAATACTCTTGAGAAATTCTATAAGAAGGCAGAAGAGTTCATCAAAGTAGAAGATGACTCTTCTCGTGCCCAGACTGTTGCCAATACTAGTGTTATGCCGAAAAAGAAGGATAATGATGTTCAAGGCAGTCAGAAGAATATCGGAACCAGAAGAGAGGAAATGGCGGAAGAGATAACTGGAATGGCAAGAAGTCCCTCTTCTTCAAACCCTCAGAGTTAACTAGCTCCTCTGATGGATACTCTGGAGAATATTTACACTACCGCTAAAGACATAGAAGATTATGCAGAACTGCAACTGCAGAAACTGGGGGTTAGGAAGTTAAAGTACGGAAGGTTACGCCGTTTCCATAATCAGCCCAGTCACCACACAAATGAATGTAGACATCTAAAGAGCTTGATCGAAGAATTAATCAGAAATAATAGGCGGCAACAATATGCTAAGAGACCACAGACTGCAAATCCTTCTCAAAATCCTCAGGAGCACAACGCACCTACTAATCAGTCTGGTGCAAGCAATGAAGCTCTAGTGCAAGCTAACCAAAGGCCAGTGATTAATACCATTTCTGTAGGTCTTCATCCGACAGGTATCAGTTAGGGAGATATTGAAAGGTACACAAATGCTTTGAAGTATGTTTCAAAGGAGGAAAGGTGTCTGATCCTAAGCAATACCATACCCGTGAAGCATCAGAATACTTCTCATGGAGATATTGCATTTGGAGATAAAGATGCAAAGGGTGTGTTAGCCAAAACTGAGGATCCAATGGTGGTCATTGTCGGGATAGGCCAACTATGGTTAGGAGGGTGCTTGTTGATTGCGGCGCCTCTTTTGACATCCTATTCCGAAAGACCTTCAACCAGATGAATCTCTCAATGTCATATGTTCAAGCCTATCAAACAAAGATTCAAGGGTTCACGGGAGAGCCGAAGCAACCAATCTGAACTATCGACTTGCTTGTAGGGTTGGGGGATGGAGAAAGAAGAGCTATCTTGAAGCAAACCTTTGTTCTTGTTGATGAAGTCTCTGCTTACAATGTGTTTTTGGGTAA
Organism: Allium sativum; assembly: GCA_030737875.1. Taxonomy (NCBI): domain Eukaryota; kingdom Viridiplantae; phylum Streptophyta; class Magnoliopsida; order Asparagales; family Amaryllidaceae; genus Allium; species Allium sativum. The sequence continues at coordinate 846,758,917 of CM060926.1, forward strand.
ACTTGCATTGTCTGATTTCAGAATCGCGTTGGTGCAATGGTGCTTGACTATGAATTTCCAACGGAAAAGGGCGTTGGTGTAGTGAAAAGGAATAAGAGTACTGCTCGAGAATGTTATCTTACTGAGTTGCATGAAGCCAAAAAGATGGATAAAGGGAAGAATGTGGAGGCTTATCTCCGCATTCGTGATCCCGTCGTATAGCAACTAGGGCACTACCCCTGCACTAGAGAGCATAGTGGGGGTTCAGAAATAAATGGATTCATGGAAAGCCAGTGCAGGGGATAAACGAGTGGCACTTGCCGAGATCACAATTCCTATATCAGTTCATCTGAAAGATCTTGATCGAGTGTTGAAGATAGGATCTCAGTTGTGTCAATTGATAGTTTTCCTTAAAGCTAATATGTATTTGTTCGCCTGGAGTCCTTCTGACATGTGTGATATATCCCCCGAGGTGGCGGTTCATGCATTAAATATTGACCCAAGCGTCTCACCTGTGAAGCAAAAGAAATTGATTCAAGGGCCTGAAAGATAGATGGCTCTTAAGGAAAAAGTAGATAAACTGATAGAGTATCACTTCATTCGAGAGTCAACGTATCCAGATTGAGTGTCAAATCATGTTCTAGTGAAGAAACCCAATGGCAAGTTGCGTGTGTGCATCGACTGTTCAGACCTCAATAAAGAAAGTCGTAAAGATAGTTTCCCGTTGCCTAGAATTGATCAGCTAGTAGATGCGACAGCGTGGCATGAGTTATTATCGTTCATAGATGCTTATTCAGGTTATAATCAAATAATGATGCATGAGTCGAATCAGGAGAATACATGTAACACCCCAAAATCTAATACACTATATGTAATGACCCGGGATTTTGTCGACTTTGGTTATCGCCATAAACTCACTGTTGACTAACCAAACATCGAAAAATACCGGTCATTAATGAAAGAAATTAGAGGGTGAGGAAAGATAAGATAGAAACTTAGAATAGAAGAAGAAGAAGAACACAACATCAGAGTAACACGAACCTCACAGCGGAACGGATAACATATAATATATATAACATAACTCGAAATATACATCTGTACTTGAATATACATCATTATCAAAGTACAGCACTTAGAACACAACGGAAATAAACTATAGCTATATGATTCTGAAGCCTCCTGCTCCAGCTCTTCAAGTATCTGTAAATCCCGACTACTTGATTGCCCGTACAAAATTGGGCACCCAAGAGTTTAGGGAAAACAAAACAAAATAAACTCCGGGTCAGTCATGGGACTGGTATGAGTAAAACAGATTAAAATAGTTCGAATAAGTAATCGATATCTTATAAGACCACGCCGTATAACGGAACGGGTTTTTCCCTTATGAGAATCCAAATTATTTTTATATCAAAACCTTTTGATATTATAATAATGTCTATCAACACAATATAATAATCATCTAGCAGAAACGCTTTCATCTCACGTTCTACATATATAGTATACAATCAAAACCGCAAGCACGTATTGGGTAATGGATTTCCAAATATGACAAGGTATGGAACCACCTTTCGCTAGTGTACCTCTAGAAAGGAATACACTGGGTTCAACAAGAACATCTTGCAACCCGGCCACACATGACCGACCACTCATTTCGCTTGAGTGTATCGAATGTATATCACCAGTGGTTAGGACCAGCAACCGTTTCCAGAATGGGACAGCATCAACAATAGATTTTTAGAAATAAATGAAACTCTAGGTCAGGTGATTATACACCCTACTTCAGTGCGATCGACTTAGCCATGCTGCCTGCCCGTTGTCATTTACCGGTTGATGAGGCTTGAGGTTACGCTTTATCATCACACCAGATTCACTTCGAATGTCACATCGTCACATCCATCAAATCACCGATTTGACGTCTACAACCATACATTACGTGTCAGCTAAAAGAAGTTTCCTTCTCCGCTTCCACTCTTGGTACGGTTGGAGAAATCAATATACGTGATCGTCTGGAAATACTCTGTCAGACATCCATCCATACAAGTCATCCAGGAACAGGATGAACCGAAGGAACTATTCAATACATCCATCTTAGACACTGTTATCTAAGACTTATACAATAGCCCTTGCACTTTTCTCTGTCTTCAATTATCTTTGGCATATATGATTCGCAACGCTTATGCCAATACAGAGTGGTTCTTTGGATAATAATCCAACCGGTCTCTCCATATTAACAACATTAAAATGGTCAAAACTTCGATAGTCTGTGATTTAACCATCAAAGAAAACACGTGTGCAAACAACAATATTATTTCCAAATGGAAATTCTATCAATCAATCATCAATCATATATATATCTATATATATATATATTCATATTTCCTTATTTTACTTATCTCCTGTTTCCCTATATTCAACATTTCTCATTTTCTAAATTTAGAAAATATATGTTATTACCACTGGGAAACATTTCCATTTCTTGTTTTCTATATCAGAAAACATTTCGGCTTCTTAGTTGGAAAACATTTCCAAAATTCCTTTATTGGACTTAGACAGATGTCTAAACAAACCATCGCGATGCCAACTCAAACCATTACGCTTATCAACTAAATTCCTTTAACCCACCTTCACTATCGAACCTTAACCATTCCTTAGTTAAAAATGAAGTCAATCAAGTTGGGGTAATACTACCTCTCAGACCTTAACTGAACAATGTTTCTAACCTTGAAATAGACGAAGTTCACCTTTTAATTCTTTAAAGAACTTCCTTACGTAACTCTCTTTCGAATCATCTCTATTCGATAATTCTTTTCTTCGAATAAGGTATATTCGATAACTCTATTCAATTTACTCTATTGGATTAACTCTATTTAACTCTTTTTCGAATAACTAATATTCGATAACTCCTTTAACTCTATTCGAATAACAAATATTTGATAATTCTATTTAACTCTATTCGAATAACTAATATTCGATAACTCTATTTAACTCTTTTTCGAATAACTAATATTCGATAACTCCTTTTACTTTATTCGAATCACCAATATTCGATTAACTCAATTGATTCTATTCGAATAAACTATATTCGGTTAACTCCTTTATTCGCTCTAATCGATTAACTCCATCGAATAACTAAATTCGATAACTCCTTCGAATAACCAATATTCTATAACTCACTTCGATTAAACAAATCGACAACTCTTTTCTATTACACTATAATCGATAACTCCTTCGATTAACTAGTAATCGATAACTCCTTTCGATTAACTAAAAATCGATAATTACTTTCCTTTAACTCTATTCGAATAAACTAATATTCGATAACTCCATTCGAATAACTCTAGTTCGATTTACTCTAACTGATTAACTCTAATTGGTTTGACTCTAACTGGTTAACTCTTATTCGAATAACAAATATTCGATTAACTCTATTCAACTAACTCGACTCGACCAACCCGTTTCGAATAACTAATTCGATTTACTAACTTTTGAATACCATATTCGATTTAACTCCTTTCGAATACCATATTCGATTTAACTCCTTCCGAATAACTAATTCGATTTACTAACTTTCGAATACCATATTCCATTTAACTCCTTTCGAATACCATATTCGATTTAACTCCTTTCGAATACCATATTCGATTTAACTCCTTTATTCGTTTTATAAAGATTTCCTTTTTAACAACATTTATTCATTTTTAAAGATTTACTTTTAGTAACGGTTCTCCACTTTAAAATGATTTCCTTCTTATAACAGTTTCTTTTTTATAATGTTTTCCCTTTTTCTAAATATCTCCTATTTATAAATATTCCAATTTATAAATATTTCTTATTTATAAATATTCCAATTATAAATATTTTATTTTCAAATATCACTTTGACAAATTCCTCTTTATCAACATTTCGGTATGTTATGGTATTCAACATATCAAATCACGATGACCAATATCGTTCAAACACATAAAATCGACAATAGATTATATATATCACATCATATATTACAATATATGAATCACAGTAAAATAAATGTTGAGGAATCCAGTTGGATTCCTCCAACCTATTTCCCTGCATCACAGATGTTAAACAATATAGATAACATCACTTTCAGTTCCATATGATATATTCTGTTAAACATAATCAATATATGAAATTCAACTAACTGACTAGCAGTTCAATCAAACAGTCAAGACACAGTCAATCAGCCAATATTTAACAGTTCTAAAAATACAACATGAAATTATAAACTGTTCAAAGTTAGTGATATTTACTCACATTTGCAGTTCATCGTTAAAGAACCATAAACTGTTATTTGATTTGAATCAAACAGTTTATTTCGCCGTAAATTCATACGAGCCCCAATCCACTTCCAGTCAGCTTCATTGTGAAGCTCTCGTCCATACGATCCCGACGGATCTTGTTTCACTGAATTCCGATATCATACGAGAAAGATACGATTATTTAAAGTTATTACACTAATATAATTTAAATTTTAACTTAATTAATTTTTCCTATTGGGCTTTACCTATCCAAGTCGGCCCATTACACCCCATACCCAAACGGCCCTTCCACATTTCCATCTTCCCCGATAGCTAGAAACCAGTCGCTCCTCTTTTATCATAACCGAACTTCCCTCAAGCTCAATCCTACTTGCTCATCCATGGATTCAAGAATCAAGGCCACCATTCAACTCCTGCTCGAAATCTGCATCATCCGCTTACACCAGCATCAAACTCGAACTCACCCAGGCACTTCCATCGTCGAGCCTTCAACCGAAGACGATAGTGATCCTACTGAATTCAAAACTCCTCAAATCCATCCAAACTTCGTACTCTAGATCAATAACAACCCGTCACCCCGAATATCAACACCAATTTCAGAATTAAAGCCTCAACATCCCAATCGGTTCAACCCAAACCCATTAGAACGCACGCTGTACATATTTCCACCATCGGAAGTCTTCACCGAGCCCCTCCAGAGCTACACCAAATCGAAGAGGGTCGTATGAGGATTACATACATACATATATATATATCTCATAATTCTTTGGATTTTATTTCTTTTGTTCTTGAATTTTGAAGGATTGGTTTTCACGTTTTGAGATAGAGGAACAAAAATAGAAACCACGGCCGGTTTCTATGCTTTGGTTTAGGTCTTAAGGAAGTTGGTTAAGGTGCTTTTATAGTGTAGTTTTTTTTTATATTCAATATTATATTAGTTTATATTGAACTGCTGTTTGTATTCGGCTTTAAAAATCCCCATGATCACATACGACACCCAAAAATCACGAAACTGGACATGCAGCTACAGTTCGACATAACGGTCCCAACGAAACTGGTTTCGTCGAATTCCGACTTCGTTTGCAAAAGTGGCTATTTTTAAAGCTCTGGATGACCCATTTAAATATATAAATATATTTAAATATAATTAAATTAAATACAAATAAATTTATATTATCGTATATACTCACAGTGGAATATCATACAGCTCCAGGATAACTATATACTCGCTATTCCGAGTCCAGATTGAATCGATATTCAATTCACATTAAAAACCCTTTTATAACGTATATAAAGCGTTACGAATAATAAAGGAATTCCACAGCGACTTTTCTGAAATTTGATTTGGACGTGAATCAAAATCTACATGATGAAAACCCGATTTTTCTCTTCCACTAGAAAGATATACTCCACCAGCTCCACACGTTTCTTGTTTCACAGAAATCCGGCTTAAAACAAATCCTGTACATTCAGTTGAAGTTCGAATCGCCAATTTATGAACTGCAGCACCATTTCAAGCTCGATTTTAATTATAATTTAATTATACGTTCAAACTGTCGTTATTTAAATATATTCATTATTCTAATTCAATTCTAAACTGAATTTAATATCACAGATGATCCAGTTCACACCATATCGCCATTTCAGCCAATTTTGATTATTTCAGAATTAAATATATTATTTAATTATTATTTTAATTAAATATTCACCATTATTTAATTCCACGACCATTTAGTTCACTATATCACTCTTTATATAATTAAATAAATTAATAATAATACCTCTGCAAATGCGGGTCATTACACTATAACCATGGTTAAAAATAATAATTTGGGTATAACTTAATGAAATATTCAGAATTAAGTGAAATTGGCACTACCGTTGCATTCATCATTTTCGGATTTGATTTCTTAGCATCGTTGGAGGTGTGACCTACTATATTGTGGCGTATAGGATCTGTGCAGTGGGAGGACCCGCATATATCAGACATCTTGGATAGACTTGGTAAAGGAGAGACTTCTAGTCACCTTGCTAGATATACAATGAATGATAAAGAGTGACTAAGACAAGATGGAAGGCTATGTGTCCCTAATATTTGGGAATTCCTTAAGGCATTGCTTGAGGAAGCTCATTATTCTCGGATGACTATCCATCTAGGCGGCGAAAAAATATATCGAGACATGAATGGGGTTTTCTTTTGGACTGGCTTAAAGAATGATGTGGCGTAATTTGTAGCTCGATGCTTGACTTTCCAAAGAGTAAAGGCTGAACAAAAGAAACTGGGTGGATTGCTTTAACCATTAGATATCCCATAATGGAAGTAGGAGAGCGTCTCTATGGATTTCATCGATGGATTGCCTTGATCAAGGAAGGGCAATACGAGCATTTGGGTGATAACGGATAGACTCACGAATAGCACTCATTTTATTCTGTTAAGAGTAAGAGGACGATGAGTTGGTTGGCTTCAGTATATCTACAAGAGATGGTTCGATTGCATGGGGTACCTTCTAGTATTGTAAGTGACCGTGACCCCATCTGTACTAGTGAGTTTTGGAAGATCTTACAAGGGGCGTTAGGTACACAGCTACGTTTGAGCATAGCATACCACCCTCAGACAGATGGACAAACTGAGAGAGTGAATAGAGTTCTTGAGGATCTTCTAAAACTGTGTATCCTAGACTTTGGAGGGACCTGGGAAGTGCATATCTCTTTGGTGGAGTTAGCCTACAATATTAGCTACCAATCAAGCATAGGTATGGCACCTTTCGAAGCGTTGTATGGACCACCTTGTAGATCCCCGATTTGTTGATGGGAGTCAATAGACAAACTTCTGCTTACACCAGAGATGATTTGAGATTCTTTCGAGAAGTTTGATCTTATCCGTCGAAGAATGAACACCGCTCAAGACAGACAGAAATCTTATGCCGATAAAAGGAGGACCGACTTGGAATTCAAAGTGGGAGATATGGTCTTCATTAAAGTGTCATCGCTAAGGAATGTAGTTTGCTTTGGCTCAGTAGGGAAGTTGGCACTAAGATTTGTAGGGCCAATAGAACAAATGGCTTATAGGATTAAGCTGCTGGATAGATTGGCGGGCATACACGATGTGTTTCACATTTCCCATTTGAGGAAATCTCCCCATGATATGGTAGAGATAGTAGAGCCGAGCACACTTGAGGACGTGGAAGTTGAAAAGAAAGCATTAGTGAGACGCGTTCCTACTCATATCCTTGGATCAGAAATCGATGAGCTACGTAACATGGAAATCAGATTGGTTAAAGTGCAATGGGGAAAAGACCGCAAAGATGCAATGTGGGAACCCGAAGATAGAATTCGCGCTTCTTATCCTTTTCTTTTTGAAAGTACATTCTTGACTTCTTTTCCAATCTTTTACTTTATGTTTGCTTCTATCATTCAAGTTTATTTATCCTATCGTTCGAACCTTTCAATCCTTAGATAGAATCCTATGGTTGGAAACATGTGTTTGAAACAAGTTACGATTGATGATTGCAAGTGGATGCAAGTGTTTGCTAGTGGTTTCTCGTGGATGCATACACACACACTAGGCACTAGATCGGCTCAATCACTCACATATTACATATAAATGTGTATGCGTTTTAAAATTTCTATGGGTAGAAAATAGGTGAATCATCATATGGATGTTGCATTTTGATGAATGGTTATGCACATACATAGAGTTTATATGTTATATACTAGGATTATTTGCATACATTTTGGACTCATGGCACCAACATATATTGCATTAAGGAGGTCAACTGAATCAGTCGACCGCCTGATTTTTGCATTAAAGTAAGGACATATAGACACAACACCTTTGCATATGTTCATACAAGCGTTTGAAATTTCTTAAGGACAATGGATGCCTGTGAATGATGGATGAGTAGATGGTTGTAGGTGGATGTTCGGATTGTATAATTCTTCTTAACGTGGAAATTTCGAGAATGAAATCTTTTAAGTAAGGGACAATGTAACACCCAAAATTTAATACACTATAACCATGCTTCCGATAGACCCCAAGTTTGCGTGAAACAGACAACGTATGAAGAAGTTATGGGCATTAGAAGTTTGTATACATATAAGGAAATTATATGTAAATATAAAATAAAAATAATTCCAAAGTTTTCAATGAAAAGATGCGGGAACCAGGACCATTGTAGGATGACCCACACTCGGTCTATGTCGACCCATGGTCGGCATGATCGACCCTGGGGTCGACCCCGTGGGTTCATGGGTCAACCCACTGCCGATCTGGGCAGATTCATTCTATGAATCTAGAATGTTTTGCGGACTGTATTCGTTGCTAACTCAGCATTATATGTACGGTTAAGATTAAAACCCTAGGATTTAAAGGCTGAGGTTAATTTTGTGAACCTATAAGCAGGTGGCTTCTCGCATTATGATTTGCACCGTTTCTTCATACCTTCTGCCTCTGTAAATCTATTCTAAAAAAATATAAACTTATAATGGGGGAATGCTGCTGAGGACTGGACGAAACCAAGACAACATCAGGACTTGCATACATACAGCTAAAAGGATTGGATTGGACTTTTTTTTACGACATAGTGTTTTATATTTAAGAGATTTATTATCTTCTTCACCAAGACCCACTGTGAGTTCCTTGTCATTTTCAGATTTGATTTCCTAGACAATAACATGAATGTTAAATAAAAATTGGTTTAGGGTATACAATATTTGTAAAATAAATGTTATACATGTTTTTACTGTTAATCGCCTATGCCGTTATGATCGTTAAAACATATGCCTTTGATGATGGATAATTAACAAGTTATATGTATCTATCGTATTATTTCCATTTTTATGTTTTATGTTTTTTTTCTCGTCTTGCCTATATGCCTATGTGAATTGATTCTATTCTCCTTCCTCTATTTTCCCTTTTTATTTTATGCTAAGCCTAGGCTATACTGATTAGTGTGCACGTATAATTGGGGCAATGATGTATGACATAAAAAGAGAAACTTAGGCATGTTATTGAATTGGGATTGTTTAACTATAATTTGGAAAAGGGATAATATAAACATATTTAGACTTTCTGTAAACCAATAAAAATGGATAACATTAATATACTTGTTGTAAATGTATAATATGCATAAACCTGTATATGTTTTAATTTGGGAACATAGTTGATAAATAATATGCATATGAATTGGACATGTTAGATTTGACTTAAAACAGACATTAAATAGATGACATGTTAAGAATATGGTTAGTACCAGATGTAGGTTAATAAACTGGAATGTTATGGGGGATTGTATACATCTAGGCAGGTGTTTTGGGAAGTGTTGTACACACATAATGACATATAATATTACAACTACACTTACTAGTAAACCTAAATCTACTAAGTTAAATATGAGTATTAATAAGCTTAGAGGTCCCTCATTCTGCTATTGTATTAGCTTTTTGAGACTCTTAAATCCAAGTTTTAGGGGCATAAGCTTAAGGAATATGGCTTGTGTCAATCTGTTGTTTGGAACCCATATCAGTCAGTATCCTTGTCGGTATCTTGTTAGAGGGGAGGGGGACCTAGCACTGGGTAGGGGCCACGGCACGCTTTACTCAACTAGATAGTAAATGGTTCACATGGGGGTAGGTACGAGTCCGTTTCGGCGGAGTCATGACCGTGCATGGGTCCGAATAGGGAAGATAAGACATTGTAGCACCAGTAAATAGGTCTATGTTATATAGTTGTTGGGTTAGAGAGTGATATACACCCTACTGTCGGGGCTGACACAGGGTATTTACATAGTAGAGAGTCGATCGCATGAGTAGTAATTAGGGTACACTTAATCCTGTTGTTGTGTAATTAGGTTAAATTCTAATATGGTTATGTAATTAGGGTATGCCTAATCCAGCTGTTTAATTCTGCCGTTAATCCTGCTAATGTGTAATCATGTTGAACTTGTTATACTAGTATTGGTGCAAACATTACCTGTTTTAGGGATATAAATGTGAAACGGTACTCCATAGTTTATTCCTATTATTCCTTCCTGTCATGCTATTCTATTTAGTTTATCTGTTACCTTATATGACACTGTACTTTCTCATCCAGTCTTATTTACCTGTCTTGGCATGTCTATATTATGCACATTTGAAAATCACTGGAACTCACCAGAATTTATGTCTGACCTTTTTTCTTTCACATCTTCCTTCCTTCCCCCCAGGTCTTCAGAGTGGAAGCACTCAACAGTGACTAGGATTTCTCTTATAGCTTGGACTTGGAGTTCTTTAGTATGGCTTATGGCGAGGGATATGATTTTGTGTACTCTAATGCTTTGGTTTATGAGATGTTTTAATGAGACAGATTTGTTGTAACTTGTTTTGTTGTGACTTGTTTGAAACTATGCTTTATTTTTAATTATGAAGTTAAGATTTTCCGCTGCTTATTTTATCTGTCTTGTAAGTTTTCTAATGTTTACCTATTGCGCTTCACAAAACTTAATGCATTCTCTTATGAGTGAAATTAATGGACGTGAGGTGTCGCAACAAGCTTCATTAGAGATGTAGGTTTGTGTTGTTACAAAGTGATGCCATTTGGGTTGAAGAATGCATAAGCGACTTATCGGTGTCTCGTCAGTGCGATGTTCAAATGAGACGACCCCAAACCCCGTACTGACGGTAGCAAGGGTAATCCATGGAATATAACACAGAAACAGATAATAGCAGAACAGAATTAAATCAATACACCAGAGAATGAACAATAGAATATACTAGATAAAAGTAATCATCAGAGTTACACAATATATACGATCTTACTTAGTACAAATACAGTTCAGCTATACATAAATGTCTACAGCGGAAATAAACAAAATATGTACAGTAGAAGCTGAACAGCATAAAAAGATATAAATGATAGAATCCATCTTCAGCTCCAGCTATCCAGAAAGAACCAGCTAAACCTGAATACAAGGCTGCCCGTGTAGAAAAAGGGGCACCCGAGTTTGAAAGTGAAACAAACTACGAGTCAGTCATGGGACTGGTATGAGAAATCCATTCAACACATATATAATTGGCTAATCACAGGACCACGCCACTTTCGTGGAACGGGTTTACTCCATTGGATTGCCAGTGCTTTAAAACAAATCTTTCTTTTGAACAACGAAATGCATTTTATAAAAATGAAGCCACTATAAGACTCAGTTCCCATCACACAATGTAACGCAAACCGGAGGATAGAGTTTTTACCTTATAACGGCCAAGATATGCTTGATACGAATAAAACAAAGGCATTTGATATTATTGCTGGTGTTTATACGTTTTGAAAACAATTTCAAATCATAACTATCAATCATAGGCGGCATTAATGCCCCATACCACTATGTCGCCATATATAGGTATACAATCAAAATCGCACGGTCACGTATTTGGAAATTGGATTTCCGTCATGAACCAAGGCAAAAGATAGTCCTTACCGAAGTCGAGACTGGCTAGCCCGAGTCTCAGGATAAGAACGCATCGACCCTTGGAGCGACAGGGCCGGTCCACACGGAGTGGATTAAAATGCCTGAGCACTACGTTTTGCCGCCCTTTGGGGCGTAAGCGAGCCAACAAGTGACTCCATCGGACTTGGATCGTCCGATCTAACCGAGGCGCCTCGCAACAGCAAAACCACATAGGTGAAAAGTATATAAATGTCAGGGTTGGTAGGTCACTAACACCACCCTAGCTAGGAGGAAACGCAGGCCCTGCCTGAGGTCCTTTCTCCCGTTTCTGGTTCATACCGGGGTGTGAGGCTCGCGATTTCACGTTATACACAAAGCTACGCCACACAGGCGGTGCTTTGATCATCACCACAAGACTTTGCTTTTCAACAGAAGTCCTGATCACTACATCTTAGCATGCCACACAGGCAATTCATGCCATGCGACTGATGTCCATCGATATACAACCTCTGAGCTCGTACGTTTCAGAGAAGGGCGTTAAGCAAAAGAATAAATTCTCCGCCGCCAAACAGATGTATATTTAACAGAGATCAATCGTCACAGAATAAAATCCAATGTTAGACACACAGTCCATTTACAAATCCGTTCTGGGTCTGAACGAAACCGGAGGCACTAAATACCTCACAAACCCATCGATCACCACGTACGTCTGGACGATCACCACTCATTATCCATATTTCGGGATGCCTCCCAATCAGGACCTCGGTTACCATCCAAACGAGGTGAAGATCTCCGGTCTTCGACCACCGTCTTCATCTTCGACTTTCAATCGTCGGTCAATTATTTGAAATGAGAATTAACTCGGCCTTTTCAAATAATTCACATATATGTAGAATTTCAAATCAATTTATTTCAATGGTTAAATCATTCGACAACACCAATTTTGTTCTTTAATGTAATTTTCACACCAAACACATTCAACCATCAAATACCACATAAATCGAGCAAATTTAGTTTATTTCCTTTCCATATCGTTTATGATATTTTATAATGATTTATCGCTATTTTTATTTATTTTAAAATAGCCAATTTATTCAAAACGACGCTTCGGGCCATAACGCGGCTGTGGCGCTGTTTTTCTTCAGATTTGATTTACACATATCTGAAGATCTAACCGTTGAATCTTCACAAAATTTACATCATTAGAAAGGTCTTTTCAAAACGAATCCAACGGTTCCAGGTTCGGGAAAATCCGACGGTCGGATCTCCCAGTACAATCGTTTGAAGTTTCAATTTCAAAATACGAACTGCAGCGTCGTTATTCGATTAATTATAATTATATATATATATATATATATATATAATCATTTCCGGCGCTGTTTTTCTTCAGATTTGAATTAAACATTCCAGACAATCCAACCGTTGGATTTTTACAACGTTGGTGCCATTGGAAAGATATTTCCAAGGCGAACCAAACGGTTGCGGTTTCGGGAAAATCCAATGGTCGGATCTCCCACACTAGTTGTTTGAAATCACGGTTTCAAAACACGAACTGCACGACCACATTTCGTTTTAATTTTATTTATATTTATATATCTATATAAATATAGTTCATTCAACAATTTCAATATCGTTTTCACTTCAAATATTTCACTAACGCCTTTAAATTTTGAAAAACTTCGCCATAACCTCCTTTATACGGGAGGGGCTGGGAAAATTCCCAAATAGCTACACCGGCTTCTCATGTCAAAAAGAAAAAGAAAAATCCAAGCGGCTAGCCAACAGGCTCATAAAATCATCACCCAAACAAAACAGTAAATGTATACCTATTTGTCGGGCACAAAATTTTATTCCTCTTCTCTAGCCCCCTGGCTATAACATGTTCAATAAATATGCATGTACATATATACAGTTCTTATCATTTATCATTTCCCGTTCGACTTCATATTTGATTCCATTTGGTTTAAAAACACCATCCATTCTAATGTTGCATGCATAGGCAAAAGTCATATCATTAGCTAATTAATGAATATTTCGACTCCTGCATAATTATTTGAACGAGTTGCTATTTTTAACACTTCACATTTCAACATCCATGTATATAATAAAAATGTGATTTTTATTGTAAAACAATTCATTTCAAAACACTATTATTTTATATAGTTTATATAGTTGATAAAAGGTGATTTTTATTATGAAACAATTTATTTCAAAATATTATTATTTTATATAGTTTATATAGTTGATAAAAGGTGATTTTTATTATGAAACAATTTATTTCAAAATATGAATACCATTCAACACATGAATTTCAATTCAACGAATGAATATTGATTCAACACATGAAGGTTTTCTATAGTTTCTATATATTGATAAAAATGTGATTTTTATATTTAAAACACGAATACCCTTCAACACATGAATTTCTAATCAACGAATGAATATCGATTCAACACATGAAGGTTTTCTATTCAATTAATAAATATAGTTTCAGCAAATGAAAATAATTCAAACACATGAATATTATTCAAAATTTCGGCAGCATAACGGCAGGGTAGTTAAAACCGGGACCGTCCCTAGTACGGCTCCTCGCTCTACCTTAAAACCTCGCGGTTTTTGACAATGGGGATCATGCATCTAGTTCGCACGCAGGCGGCATGTATATATTTATTTCATTTCCACAAACTAATCCTATGTGGTTTCAACCAAATATTTCTCAACCACAAATGGGTATTTTTCAACCACAATCAATCAATATCAACCACAAACAATCCCAAACAACCATTCGCTATCAATCAATTTTCACACCAATCACAACCAATAAATATCGTCCATGGTTTGTGGACGAGGGGCGTATATATATATATAGCAGTTCACTTCTATTTCAACACATATATAATTTTTTTACAACGCATATACAACTTATACATTGAACGTACGACTTATACAACGCTTATACAAGAGGTGTACAACGCTTATATAACTCATACATCGTCGTTTTCCATATTGTTTATAAATTAGAAATCTCACATTGGGTTCGACTCTACCAAAAATAGCAGAAGGCTCAAAAAAATATGCGGTCTCTTCTAGAATGTAGAAGACCTCCACACGAGTCCACTGTCTCTCGTTTCACTAGATTTCGTCAACATAGCAAGAAGATATGATCCACAACGCGTTAATCACTTTTCGAACTAATTAAAATAGGATTAATTTAATAAAAAAAACCTTCTTCCTGGAACAGCAAAACCCGACATCGCCACCTTCAGGCTCAAATCGCGCACCACCCTATCGAACGGAAGATGATCCCAGCGTGCCACCTCGAAGCCCTTGGCTTCCTCCACCGCCACCTAGAAGGGGGCCCGACTCGCACCTCGCCAACGCTCAAAAATCGAGCCCAAAACGTCCGGCTTTGAGCGTAAAATTCGGGCTCCCCTGTCACCTTCAGATGATCACCGCCATATGGATAGAGAGGCCTTGAGTTGCTCCTCCATTTCCGCTTTGAATCGTGTTTTAATTCGTCTTCGTTTGTGAGATCTTAGCTAGGGAAGATTGGGAAGATGTCGGTCGTTGTTTCTGTCGATGGCGGCTGTAAAGAAAAAGGGCTAGGGTTTTATAAAATTTTTTATATATATTTTATTTTTAAAATCTCGGAAATACCCCCTTTCACGCTCGAACCCCAATTCAAACCCAACGACTGTCGTCCCTAGCGTTTTACCCCCATTCCGAACACAATGGGATATGTTTCATAGGCCCATTCGACTGTTTCAGTTAGTTTTCCTTCAAATTAAAATATATAGCATTCAATATTTGATTTGAACGTACATTTCAATTTGCCAGGGCCACAAACTGATTCGAAAAATTCCAGAAAAATAAATCTAGCTATGTTTTGACGATACGGTCCCAACAAAACTAGTTTCGTCGAATTCTGAGACCGTTTGCAAAAAGGCCCATTTCTGGTCGATCCAATTTAACTGTAATTGACCAAAACACGTTTTCCTTTGCCACGCTCACATATTAGCTTCAAAAATTATGAAATTTGAAACCTAGCAATAACTTCACATCCCGGATCCAACAAAAGTGGTTTCGTCGAATTCTGAGGTCGTATGCAAAATGGCCAATTTCATGGGCTATATTAATTCCATAGCGACCTTTCTGAAAATTCATTCGGCCATAACTTTTTCTTCCCGCTATGAAAATTCGATTTTTCTGATTTGTTAGAAAGGTATTCACTAACAGATTTAAATATTTTTGGTTTCACTAAAATCCGTTTTGTTTTGCACCCGGTACATTCCGACAAAGTTTGAATTCGATTTTTGAAACTGCAGCGCCTTTTCAAGCCTTGTTTATAATTAGAATTAATTATATTCGTTTTCAATTGTCGATTCATTCACTTTTCATCTCTATTATTTAAAATATTTATTTTAAATATTTAAAATCCATTATTTTAGCCAATTTAAAATTTTTAAATTGGTTCAGATTTTCTAGGTCGTTACAATCTCCCCTACTTAAAACTTTTCGTCCCCGAAAAGGAACAAAGTCGAAAGTGGTTTGATTAATCAACTCTACGTTCGATCTGGCTTCAATTCTCCAACTTTTCAGTTTCTAAGAAATTTCAAATTCTTCAAAAATTTGGCTAACACCCGGAATTTTTGAAAAATTTCGCCATAGCCTCCCTTGTACGGAGAGAGGTTTGGAAATTTATTGGGCCGTATTAGGTACCCAATAAATCCTAATAAGCATACACATATTTATAGTGATATATTTTGGTGTTTACAGGGGAGCATATATTGATAATAACTCCAGAGAATAAATTCTCGTCACCCTGACCCGTGTGGGAAATAAATAGTCCATGTGCCGTATCTAATAACTAGAGAGACGTGATTATTGTCAACTCCAGACCCGTGTGGGTTTTTTATTAATCTGGCAAATTTAATCGTTACAATTTTAAATAGTCCATATCAGTCATCAGTTCAACCTGCAAAATATAGTCATCGCCATACAAGCCTCTCGCTCGTATGGTAACTCTTCCACCTCGTCACACAAGCTCCAAATGCTTATGTGGTATATGATGAAGTATGCCTATCTTCTGAAGTATGCCATGTAATGTAGTTCGAAATTAATTGTTACTATCCTATGGCGACGTTTATTATTTCACAAAGAAAAACCAGCACTCCGCATCCAATGGCATTCACAGGAGTTGATATAATAATATTTCGCATCCAACTCATTAAGGTTTACCTATTTGTCGGGCACGCAAATAAAATCTTTACTCAACAGCTAATCCATTTACCTGTTCAAATATATATAATGCACATGTGTATATATTTCTATCTATTTTTAAATCAGTTCAATGTGTGATTTAAATGAGTAAATTCTACCATTATTCCCTTATTGATTAAATTAACTATCGTTTTAATAATTCAATTAATCAAATCTACAATCACACAACACAACCAACAATCAAATTGTTTTTAACTTTTCAAAAATATACTAATCAATTTCATATATTTCTTTAAAATCATTCAGACTATAGAGTTAAAAGTGCACATCCATGAAAAGAAAATAACAACAGAGTAGAGAACTAATTGGAAATGCAAAGTAGGGTAAATGTACCTTGCACCGGAGTCAGTCAGAGATATCCACTCGGCATCTAGGATAAGCTTTCTGAATGCTCTCCTCAGTTTCCTAAGTACAATCTCGCGGATCTCCACTCCATTGCACTTTGACTAAGTGAACCTTCTTGTTCCTCAGCTCTTTGGTTTCTTTGCCGATAATCTTTAGCGGCTCTCGTCTCACAGCCAATTCTGGAGTAATTTCAATGTCATGTTGAGCTGCTTCTTCCACGATCAAGTCTGGATCATGAACGTGCTTTCGAAGTTGAGATATGTGAAATACATCATGAAGTCCAGGCAACCAATCAGGCAATTTGACCCTGTAAGCGAGAGTTACGATCCGTTCCAGAATAGGAAATGGACCAATGAATTTGGGCGCCAACTTTCCAGTTTTACCGAACCGGATTACTCCTCTTATCGGCGATACTTTCAAATATACATAGTCGCCAACAGCAAAGGATATATCTCTTCTTCTTCTATCGGCATAGCTCTTTTGTCGGCTTTGAGCGGCGAGTAATCGCTTCTTAATAAAATCGACTTTGTCGGCAGCTTCTCGAATCATGTTTGGCCCTAACACAAGTCTATTTCCAGGTTCGACCCAACAAGCAGGAGATCGGCACGGTCTACCATACAATGCTTCGAATGGCGACATTGTCAGACTCGCCTGGTAGCTGTTGTTATAAGAGAATTCAGCCAAATGCAGATGGTCTTCCCATGATCCACCGAAATCTATAACACAAGCCCGCAATAGATCTTCTAAAATACGATTCACCCTCTCAGTCTGACCGTTTGTCTGAGGATGATAAGCGGTGCTCAAGTTCAACTTCGTTCCCAGTTCGACTTGAAATGCTTCCCAGAATTTGCTAGTAAATATTGTATCTCTATCACTGACTATACTGAGCGGCACTCCATGTAGTCTAACTATTTCCCTGAAGTAAATCTGTGCCAGACTCTGAGCAGTTCTGTTTGATCTGACAGGTATGAAATGGGCGGTCTTCGTGAAGCGATCTACGATCACCCAAATACTGTCATTCCCTTTTCTGGTTCTGGGCAGACCATCAATGAAATCCATGGAAATATGCTCCCACTTCCAACCAGGAACTTCTAGTGGTTGTAGCAATCCAGCCAGTTTCTGTTGGTCGCTTTTGACTAGCTGGCAAGTAGGGCATCGGCTAACGTATATTGAAACGTCCCTTTTCATAGCCTTCCACCAGAATGTTCGTTTGAGATCGTTATACATTTTGGCCACACCAGGATGGATACTCAGCTTGGACTTGTGACACTCGTCTAACACTTCCCTTTTTAACTCTGGGATATCAGGAACACAAATCCTTCCTTTCAACCTCAAGGTCTCGTCGTTATCCATTTGAAAACACGAGGGTTCGCCTTTCTGAATCCTTTTAATCATATTCTTAATAAAGTTAACCTCCTTCTGAAGAATAGATATTTTGTCAATCAAGGAAGTCGTGATAATAAAGTTGGCGATCATTACATTCTTTCGGCTCAGCGCATCGGCCACGACATTGGCTTTCCCTGGAGTATATATAATTTCAAAGTCATATGCTGCAAGAAACTCCAGCCAACGTTGTTGCCTCAGATTCAGGTCTTTCTGAGTGAACAGATACTTTAACGACTGATGATCTGTAAACAGTTCAAATCTCTCACCCAGAAGATAGTGTCTCCATATTTTCAAGGCGAATACTATAGCCAACAACTCAAGATCATGAGTTACGTAGTTCTTCTCGTGTGGCTTCAGTTGCCGGCTAGCATAAGCAATCACTTGGCCTCTTTGCATTAACACTGCGCCAAGGCCTTCTCTAGAAGCATCAGTCCAGACTTTCAAATCCTGGTTGCCATCGATGATGGTTAACACTGGAGCAGTCGTTAGTCTTAATTTTAGCTCTTCGAAAGCCTCCTCACTTTCTGGAGTCCACTTGAATTTAGAGTGCTTCTTCGTAAGCTTCGTTAAATGACCGGATATCTTCGAAAAGTTTTTAACGAACTTCCGGTAATAGCTAGCCAATCCGAGAAAACTGCGGACTTCAGTGGGGGTACTGGGCTGTTTCCAATTCTGAATGGCTGTGATTTTGCTTGGATCCACAGCGATTCCTTCTTTCGATACGACGTGGCCTAGAAATTTTACTTCATCTTGCTAGAAGATACATTTAGAAAATTTGGCTTTTAATACATTCCATCTCAGAATTTCTAGAACCTGTTCCAGATGCTTTTCATGTTCGGCCTTTGATTTAGAGAAGATTAGAATATCATCAATAAAAACCAGAACAAATTTATTTAATACTCCTCTGAATACTCTGTTCATTAGATCGACGAAGTAAGCGGGAGCGTTACATAAGCCGAACGGCATTACTAACCACTCGTAGAATAAGTCGGGACCTCTGAATGCTGTCATTGGAACACACTCTTCGGCAATTCGAAGTTGATGGAAGCCTGTAGCTAGGTCCATTCGTGAAAATACTTGTGCGCCATTTAATCGATCCAACAAATCATCAATCCGCGGCAATGGATATTTGTTCATTATGGTCTGCTTGTTCAAATCACGATAATCCACACATAGACGTAGAGTACCGTCAGATTTTGGGACAAACACCACTGCTGCACCCCAATCAGAGAAACTAGGCCTGATCAGACCGTTCCATACTAGCTGTCGCGTTTGATTGTCTAATTCCTCTTTCTCTTTCAAGGACATTCTTCGAATAGCGTGAACTACCGGCCTTGCATTCGGAATTAAAGCGATTTTAAAATCTATTTCTCTCTGCGGAGGTAAGCGAACTACTTCCTCGAACACATCCGCATAGTTTTTAACGACAGGAAGGTCTTTGATGAGGTCAGTAATATTCTCTGTGACTTCTGGGATATTCTCTATTTGAGCTGGAGAAACATCGAGAGCTGACCAGAAATCTTTTCTATTTGAAGTCGGGCCTTCACATGGCATGGTTATATAATTCCCCGATTGTGCCTTTGCCTTAACAACTCTCTCGGCGCATCTAACCTCTGCTTCATATTTGGTTAGCCAATCTAATCCCAGAATAATATCGAATTCATTAAAATTCATGACGATAGAGATAATAGGGAATTTATAGCAGGAGAAAGAGACAGGTACTGCACAAATCCAACTGAGATTGATGGAACCCCCAACTGGATTTTGGACAGTCATTGGTGCTTTGAGCTTTTTCCATTTCAAATCCAACTTCTTGACTGCACTCTTTGCAATAAAGCTTCGTGACGCGCCTGTGTCAAACAGTACTTTAACTGGAATGTTCTTGACATTGAGCGTGCCTTCTAAAACATCTGACCTTTCCTGTTCAGACGAAGATGCAGGTACTTCTACCACTTCATTTACATGCGCTGCTTTGGACTTCTTAAATTGCCTGCAGTCCTTTTCAAGATGGCCAGTCTGACGGCATTGAACGCATTTTATATTCTCTCGAAACTGGTTATCGGGTTTTGATCCCTTCTTTCGTTTCTTCGAGGTTTTACACTTCCTAGTCAGATGCCCCTGTTTATTGCAGTTAGAGCATGTGGAAGTCGTTGCCGGTTCCTTTTCAGATTTAGCCCTTTTTCTCTTGGCACTGGGCTTCTTACTGACATCAGACCTCGTACTTGCCTCAGGACGATCAGTTTCAGACTCAATTTTATTACTAGAGCTGACTTGTTCTTCGTACTGTAGCATACCTTTCTTGTCTAGGTCTTCGTACTGATAAGCTATGTATATCATTTCCGAAAAGGGGAGCTTCACGTTCCTTATTACACTGTTCTGATATTTTCTTTGCAGGCCATTAATAAATCTCATATTCTTCCTCTTCGGATTTTCAATTAGATGAGGGGCAAAGTGAGAACGTTCGTTGAATTTCTTATGATATTCTGGGATTGTCATATCACCTTGTATCAAATACGAAAATTCATCACATAGTCGCTCTACTGCTTCTGGAGGAGTAAATCTTTTCAGGAAAATCACTTTGAATCTATCCCAGGTGATATCACCATCTGGATTATCCTTAACAACAGAATCCCACCAGAATAAAGCTTCGTCTTTGAGTGCCCAGGAGGCCTGTAATCTTTTATGGTCATCCCTCAGCTTTGATCCTTCAAAGATTTTCTCAGCCGAACGAATCAAGACTTGTGTTGTCATAATAGATTCTTCACCAGAGAACGGTATTCCACCCATATTCCGATATTTGATTAATAGGGCCTCAATATCCGGTTCTGTATTCCTTCTGTTTCTGACACTCATTTTCTAGAACTTCTGCAAACAGCAGATCAAGCGTCAGGTCACAGAAAAGATAATTTAAAATATAGAAACATATACTTCAATGTAAAGGTGCCTATCGAGGTGTTATTTCATTCTGCTACTCATACTAGGATATTACTGATCCTATCTGTATAGAGTTACCCGTCCTAGAACACTACTGGTTCTATTTCTGATGAGTTCGTTCAAATGTTATATTCCAGAACTAGCTTAACCAAAGCTCTGATACCAAATGAGACGACCCCAAACCCCGTACTGACGGTGGCAAGGGTAATCCATGGAATATAACACAGAAACAGATAATAGCAGAACAGAATTAAATAAATACACCAGAGAATGAACAATAGAATATACTAGATAAAAGTAATCATCAGAGTTACACAGTATATACGATCTTACTTAGTACAAATACAGTTCAGCTATACATAAATGTCTACAGCGGAAATAAACAAAATATGTACAGTAGAAGCTGAACAGCATGAAAAGAGATAAATGATAGAATCCATCTTCATCTCCAGCTATCCAGAAAGAACCAGCTAAACCTGAATACAAGGCTGCCCGTGTAGAAAAAGGGGCACCCGAGTGAAACAAACTACGAGTCAGTCATGGGACTGGTATGAGAAATCCATTCAACACATATATAATTGGCTAATCATAGGACCACGCCACTTTCGTGGAACGGGTTTACTCCATTGGATTGCCAGTGCTTTAAAACAAATCTTTCTTTTGAACAACGAAATGCATTTTATAAAAATGAAGCCATTATAAGACTCAGTTCCCATCACACAATGCAACGCAAACCGGAGGATAGAGTTTTTACCTTATAACGGCCAAGATATGCTTGATACGAATAAAACAAAGGCATTTGATATTATTGCTGGTGTTTATACGTTTTGAAAACAATTTCAAATCATAACTATCAATCATAGGCGGCATTAATGCCCCATACCACTATGTCGCCATATATAGGTATACAATCAAAATCGCACAGTCACGTATTTGGAAATTGGATTTCCGTCATGAACCAAGGCAAAAGATAGTCCTTACCGAATTCGAGACTGCCTAGCCCGAGTCTCAGGATCAGAACGCATCGACCCTTGGAGCGACAGGGCCGGTCGACACGGAGTGGATTAAAATGCCTGAGCACTACATTTCGCCGCCCTTTGGGGCGTAAGCGAGCCAACAAGTGACTCCATCGGACCCGGATCGTCCGATCTAACCGAGGCGCCTCGCAACAGCAACAACCACATAGGTGAAAAGTATATAAATGTCAGGGCTGGTAGGTCACTGACACCACCCTAGCTAGGAGGAAACGCAGGCCCTCCCTGAGGTCCTTTCTCCCGTTTCTGGTTCTTACCGGGGTGTGAGGCTCGCGATTTCACGTTATACACAAAGCTACGCCACACAGGTGGTGCTTTGATCATCACCACAAGACTTTGCTTTTCAACAGAAGTCCTGATCACTGCATCTTAGCATGCCATACAGGCAATTCATGCCATGCGACTGATGTCCATCGATATACAACCTCTGAGCTCGTACGTTTCAGGGAAGGGCGTTAAGCAAAAGAATAAATTCTCCGCCGCCAAACAGATGTATATTTAACAGAGATCAATCGTCACAGAATAAAATCCAATGTTAGACACACAGTCCATTTACAAGTCCATTCTGGGTCTGAACGAAACTGGAGGCACTAAATACCTCGCAAACCCATCGATCACCACGTACGTCTGGACGATCACCACTCATTATCCATATTTCGGGATGCCTTCCAATCAGGACCTCGGTTACCATCCAATCGAGGTGAAGATCTCCGGTCTTCGACCACCGTCTTCATCTTCGACTTTCAATCGTCGGTCAATTATTTGAAATGAGAATTAACTCGGCCTTTTCAAATAATTCACGTATATTTAGAATTTCAAATCAATTTATTTCAATGGTTAAATCATTCGACAACACCAATTTTGTTCTTTAATGTAATTTTCACACCAAACACATTCAACCATCAAATACCACATAAATCGAGCAAATTCAGTTTATTTCCTTTCCATATCGTTTATGATATTTTATAACGATTTATCGCTATTTTTATTTATTTTAAAATAGCCAATTTATTCAAAACGACGCTTCGGGCCATAACGCGGCCGTGGCGTTGTTTTTCTTCAGATTTGATTTACACATATCTGAAGATCTAACTGTTGGATCTTCACAAAATTTACATCATTAGAAAGGTCTTTTCAAAACGAATCCAACGGTTCCAGTTTCGGGAAAATCCGACGGTCGGATCTCCCGGTACAATCGTTTGAAGTTTCAATTTTAAATTACGAACTGCAGCGTCGTTATTCGATTAATTATA
Organism: Allium sativum; assembly: GCA_030737875.1. NCBI lineage: Eukaryota > Viridiplantae > Streptophyta > Magnoliopsida > Asparagales > Amaryllidaceae > Allium > Allium sativum. Next base: position 846,782,826 of record CM060926.1, read on the forward strand.
ATTATATATATATATAATCATTTCTGGCGCTGTTTTTCTTCAGATTTGAATTAAACATTCCAGACAATCCAACCGTTGGATTTTTACAACGTTGGTGCCGTTGGAAAGATATTTCCAAGGCGAACCCAAAGGTTGCGGTTTCGGGAAAATCCAATGGTCGGATCTCCCGCGCTAGTTGTTTGAAATCACGGTTTCAAAACACGAACTGCACGGCCACATTTCGTTTTAATTTTATTTATATTTATATATCTACATAAATATAGTTCATTCAACAATTTCAATATCGTTTTCACTTCAAATATTTCACTAACGCCTTTAAATTTTGGAAAATTTCGCCATAACCTCCTTTATACGGGAGGGGCTGGGAAAATTCCCAAATAGCTACACGGGCGTCTCATGTCAAAAAGAAAAAGAAAAAGCCAAGCGGCTAGCCAATAGGCTCATAAAATCATCACCCAAACAAAACAGTAAATGTGTACCTATTTGTCGGGCACAAAATTTTATTCCTCTTCTCTAGCCCCCTGGCTATAACATGTTCAATAAATATGCATGTACATATATATAGTTCTTATCATTTATCATTTCCCGTTCGACTTCATATTTGATTCCATTTGGTTTAAAAACACCATCCATTCTAATGTTGCATGCATAGGCAAAAGTCATATCATTAGCTAATTAATGAATATTTCGACTCCTGCATAATTATTTGAACGAGTTGCTATTTTTAACACTTCACATTTCAACATCCATGTATATAATAAAAATGTGATTTTTATTGTAAAACAATTCATTTCAAAACACTATTATTTTATATAGTTTATATAGTTGATAAAAGGTGATTTTTATTATGAAACAATTTATTTCAAAATATTATTAATTTATATAGTAAAATAGTTGATAAAAGGTGATTTTTTTATGAAACAATTTATTTCAAAATATGAATACCATTCAACACATGAATTTCAATTCAACGAATGAATATCGATTCAACACATGAAGGCTTTCTATAGTTTCTATATATAGATAAAAATGTGATTTTTATATTTAAAACGCGAATACCCTTCAACACATGAATTTCTAATCAACGAATGAATATCGATTCAATACATGAAGGTTTTCTATTCAATTAATAAATATAGTTTCAGCAAATGAAAATAATTCAAACACATGAATATTATTCAAAATTTCGGCAGCATAACGGTAGGGTAGTTAAAACCGGGACCGTCCCTAGTACGGCTCCTCGCTCTACCTTAAAACCTCGCGGTTTTTGACAATGGGGATCATGCATCTAGTTCGCACGCAGGCGGTATGTATATATTTATTTCATTTCCACAAACTAATCCTATGTGGTTTCAACCAAATATTTCTCAACCACAAATGGGTATTTTTCAACCACAATCAATCAATATCAACCACAAACAATCCCAAACAACCATTCGCTATCAATCAATTTTCACACCAATCACAACCAATAAATATCGTCCATGGTTTGTGGACGAGGGGCGTATATATATATATATATATATTTATATATAGCGGTTCACTTTTATTTCAACATATATATATTTTTTTTACAACGCATATACAACTTATACATCGAACGTACGACTAATACAACGCTTATACAAGAGGTGTACAACGCTTGTATAACTCATACATCGACTATATAATTTATACATCGTCGTTTTCCATATTGTTTATAAATTAGAAATCTCACATTGGGTTCCACTCCACCAAAAATAGCAGAAGGCTCAGAAAAATATGCGTTCTCTTCTAGAATGTAGAAGACGTCCACACGAGTCCACTGTCTCTCGTTTCACTGGATTTCGTCAACATAGCAAAAAGATATGATCCACAACGCGTTAATCACTTTTCGAACTAATTAAAATAGGATTAATTTAATAAAAAAAACCTTCTTCCTGGAACAGCAAAACCCGACATCGCCACCTTCAGGCTCAAATCGCGCGCCACCCTATCGAACGGAAGATGATCCCAGTGTGCCACCTCGAAGCCCTTGGCTTCCTCCACCGCCACCTAGAAGGGGGCCCCACTCGCACCTCGCCAACGCTCGAAAATCGAGCCCAAAACGTCCGACTTTGAGCGTAAAATTCGGGCTCCCCTGTCACCTTCAGATGATCACCGCCGTATGGATAGAGAGGCCTTGAGTTGCTCCTCCATTTCCGCTTTGAATCGTGTTTTAATTCGTCTTCGTTTGTGAGATCTTAGCTGGGGAAGATTGGGAGGATGTCGGTCGTTGTTTCTGTCGATGGCGGCTGTAAAGAAAAAGGGCTAGGGTTTTATAAAAAAATTTATATATATTTTATTTTTAAAATCTCGGAAATACCCCCTTTCACGCTCGAACCCCAATTCAAACCCAACGACTGTCGTCCCTAGCGTTTTACCCCCATTCCGAACACAATGGGATATGTTTCGTAGGCCCATTCGACTGTTTCAGTTAGTTTTCCTTCAAATTAAAATATATAGCATTCAATATTTGATTTGAACGTACATTTCAATTTTCCAGGGCCACAAACTGATTCGAAAAATTCCAGAAAAATAAATCTAGCTATGTTTTGACGATACGGTCCCAACAAAACTAGTTTCGTCGAATTCTGAGACCGTTTGCAAAAAGGCCCATTTCTGGTCGATCCAATTTAACTGTAATTGACCAAAACACGTTTTCCTTTGCCACACTCACATATTAGCTTCAAAAATTATGTAATTTGAAACCTAGCAATAACTTCATATCCCGGATCCAACAAAATTGGTTTCGTCGAATTCCGAGGTCGTATGCAAAATGGCCAATTTCACGGGCTAAATAAATTCCATAGCGACCTTTCTGAAAATTCATTCAGCTATAACTTATGCTTTCCGCTATGAAAATTCGATTTTTCAGATTTGTTAGAAAGGTATTCACTAACAGATTTAAATATTTTTGGTTTCACTAAAATCCGTTTTGTTTTGCACCCGGTACATTCCGACAAAATTTGAATTCGATTTTTGAAACTGCAGCGCCTTTTCAAGCCTTGTTTATAATTAGAATTAATTATATTCGTTTTCAAATGTCGATTCATTCACTTTTCATCTCTATTATTTAAAATATTTATTTTAAATATTTAAAATCCATTATTTTAGCCAATTTAAAATTTTTAAATTGGTTCAGATTTTCTAGGTCGTTACATCAAATCTCAGATAGGCAAGGCTATGGAAGTCTATGTGGACGACAGTAACACTCCTTAATTTTAACAACACTAAAAGATGATAAATTAAGGAATAATTAATTTAATATTCAGAATTAAGGGAAACGGACTGCGCTATTGCGTTCATCTTGGAATTCTGGTCAAAAGAGACACCTGGTTTGCGTAAATATGTGTATATATATAATCAACCCTGGAAATTCAAAACAGTTTAAAATCGCAAGATTTGGGGGAGTGGGAAAAATCACGTCCAAGGGTGTCGACCCCATAAGGGAGATGTCGACCCCTGGGTTGACCCCATTAGGGGGGTGTCGACTCATGGATCGACCCCCTACGTCAGTTCTGGGCAGAATGCATTTTTTTGAACTTAGACTGATTTATGTGCAAAGTTCGTGAACCCTAGACTATAAGTAAGACCCCATTTCTTCTGTTTCTCTACACCTGAAATAATGGAGAACTAGATGCTTCCTCTGCCCAGATTGAATTAAGCCATTTCTTCTTCAACAATCAACTAGAGTTATTCAAGTTTAAAGATCTATGATTCAAAATCAGTAATTCTTTTCTCTAATTTTCTAGATCCAAACACTGTGCGTCTGTGTTAATTTTAGATGTAAATAATTAAAAGTTAATCTTGACATGACTATAACTTGGATCTATGCCTGTGACTATACGAATCATATCAAATCTGCTATAACCTGTTTATCTGAGTTATTCTGACATGGTTATGATCCAGATCTAAACCTATACATATTTATCATGTCAGATCTACCATTGTTTGTAGATCTAATTCACTGTTTAGATCACATCATGCCTGTTCCAATTATGTTTGTGGCTAAATGAGATCTATTGTTAGTTGGTTATCTAATTCATTGGTTAGACCATATCATGACTGTTATGATGTCCCTATTATGTTAGAATCAATTCTATTCATCAGATCTGTTTCCATATACCTATCTTGTCATTGTGCCACTACATGTTTATGCTTATTTCTGCCATTATATTTCAAACTTGTTAGTATGATCATTTCTGTCCTCTTCCCTTCACCTTTCTCCCTTTTATTTTTATAGCCAGGCTAACTTCGAGCCTAGGCATGCCACTGAAATATGCGAACGCGTTAAATTGGGAACAAGGGGAAAAACGATAAAATTAGGGCATAACTTGTAATTGGAAATTCGGGGCATAACTTGAATGAAATATATGAACATGTATTTGGGGAATAAATCAACTTGTGGTTATAGACCTTAATTTGGGGTATATGGTTCATCATGAACATAACTTGGGAAAGGTGCATGAAAACCTATAATGACATAGGAATAATTGGTTAATAATTGATATGCCTATAATTACAGTAATTTGAAACTGTAACCGCGCTTAAACACAAGGTTAGATTACACTTATGGTGGAAGTCTGCCCGGAACAGACCGGCATATCCAATGACCACAAGTGGTGAATCTAATGTGATGGGTCTAAGTGCATGAATACAAGTTGTGCTAAGACACGAGGTTAAGTCTGACTTGTGGAAGAAGTCTGCCCGGAACCGACCAGCATATCCAACGTGCACAAGTGGTAGGCTTAATGTGGGAGTTCTAGCACATTATAACCATAATTGAATATGGTAACGAATTGGAATACTTAACCTAGTTGAATCCATAGGGATTGTATGAATATATAACTTGAATAGAGGTTAAGTAAACTTGTTTGAAATAGTAGGTGGGTTAAGTAAATCTGGGGTGGGTGGGTAATATACATATAGGCCCACAAAACTTAACCTGTGGAGTTATGCAATCTTTTACTCTGGTATGGCATAGCCTATGGAAAACCTAGTAGGGTGCAAGCATAGGGGGAAGCTTGTATCGTCTTGTGTGTGGGACCCGTTTCAGTCAGTAACCCATATATAGGCATCAAACAAGTACTCTGAACTAGGTCGGAGTTGGGGCACGCTTACTGGGCTGATTATAAGAGATCCAAATGTGGGGGACGTTGTATGCGGCGTTGACCGACGGAGTCTTATGCATGCATGGGTTCGGCAGAGGAGGATAAGACACTGTGACACCTGTAGATATGATTGTGCACATCCTGAAAACGAAGGGTTGCCACTTTAGGTAGTGGCACACCCTATTGTGGGGCCAACACATGGTATCTACGGAGTAGGGAGTCAATCAATTAGGGTACATCTAGACCCCAGTATGTTTCTGAGCCCGTTAATAACCTTAGGGGTAACTCCGGTATGTTGGGCTATCTGTTGATTGTATGGGTGAAAACGTCTTAGTGGAAGTACACCTAAGTCTACTATCTTATACTTGTAAGTGATAGTCATGTTAATAGGACAATAGTATTAGTGCAGAGAAATCATTAGAGAAGTGCTATTTATTCAATCCAGTTGTCCTGTTTACCTTGTCATACTTGCCTTATATGTTGTTATCTCTCTCATCCACTTTATATGCCTATCATGATACTTTACCTATTTTTATGCTAAAAGTAACTGGACTCGCCAGACTTTATGCCTGACCCATTTTGTTTTCTCTTCTTTCTCTTCCGTTCCCCCTCAGGTTCTCAGGGTGGGAATATTTAAGCTTGACCAAGATTCTTCTTTCTTTCTGCTTGGTGCTGCTTAGATGTATTGCTCAAGCTCTTATATTTTCTACTATGGCTATGCTTTTATTTGGGGAATTATGCTTCTTTATTTACTGTACTCTGATGTTTCAAGTACAAGACAGAAATTTTAAGGTGATGTACTGGGTTTATGTATTTTCAGACTTGTGATGTTTTAAACCATGATGTTATGCTTTATGATTAATAAAGTTTTTTTTATTCCGCTGCTATTTTATATTTATCTTGTAATGTTTCTCTTCTGTTACCTATAACGCTTCACGAAACTTAATGCATTCTCTTAATGAGTGACATTAACGGACGTAGGGTGTCACACTTGGTATCAGAGCTGAAGGCTACCAGATATGGTAAAGTTTTCGAAAATTATTTTCAAAAAGGTTTTAAAAGGAAGCATTTTAAAAAGAAAAGTCTGTTTTGAAAAAATATATATTCCTCAAAGCTATATGTAATATCTTTCGATCCTTTGTCTGAATCCCTTTCCTTTTTCTTTTCAGCATGTCTGGAGAACCTAATATTTCTGAGGGCATTATGATACCAGGCTAGTTCCGTAGGTATCTAGATGTCAGGCACCTGCCGGTGGTCAAGCTGACGTTCCTTCCCCAGCTGCACCCGTCGTTCCTCCTCCTCCGCATATAGATAATTTCTCCAATATCTGCAAAGATTTCTGTGCTATGAGAGGAAAACCATTCCGTGGAACCGAGACATTCATAGAGGTAAGGAATTGGCTCAAAGAAACGGAGGATCTGTTTTCGAATTTTCGAAGTGGATGATCGTAGGAAGATTCAGTTAGCCGCCTGGCTATTGAAAGATGAAGCTTCACTCTGGTGGGAAGTGACGCAAGCAGGGCGTCAAGTGGAGACTTGGGATGATTTTCGGAAAAGTTTGAAATGAAGTTTCTTTCTCAAGTTGAGAAAAGTATGCAAATGGAGAGGTTTCTAGCACTCAAGCAAGGAGGCATGACTGACAAAGAGTATGTTAACAAATTTAATCAACTAGCAAGGTTTGGGTTGGAACTAGTGGATACTCCGCATAAGAAAGCATTGCCGTTTGCTAGAGGATTGAATGAACCCCTCCATGGGTTAGCTAGGTCTCACATTCCAATGGGAGCAACTTTTGAAAGGCTCATTGATATGGCCTTGATGCATGAGGAAGACAAAGGTGAAAAGAAAGAAGCTAAGGTTGAGGAAACACAAAATAAGTAAGTATGGCCCAAGAAGGACAACAACTACAACAACAAAAGAAGAGCAGAAAGTATGACAAGCCTAAGGATAAGAGGAAGTGCCATAATTGCGGACGCGAGGGTCATTTGATCAAGGATTGCAAAAGAAGGAAGAATGCTTTCATCAGTTGTGGAGAGGTTGGACACTTTTCTAAGGAGTGCCCGAAGAAGCAAGGACAAGATCAAAGGGAAGGAGCTTCTGGAGGACAAGTATATGCTCTCGCGATCACTGCTCCAGATCGTGGAAGGTTTTATTTCTCTTTCCAATCATCCTATTAGAACTCTTTTTTATTATGGCGCTTCGCATTCATTTATATCTGATTCTGTGGTTGAGTTTCTGCACCTTAGTACTAGTATAGTAGTGGATCCCGTTGTTGTCTCAAAACCCACTGGTGGTTCGGCTCATTTTTCCATGATTTTTCGAGGTTTGAGAATATCTATGTTAGGCGTTGAGTTCGAGTGCAATACATATGTGCTTGGTTTTATGGGCTATGGTTTGATTCTAGGGATGGATTGGCTAGCCATGTATGATGCCATTCTGGATTGTGAGAGGAGGGTCGTTAGACTTTTGACTTGCTATGGGAGGACCCTCGAGATTTCTTGTGACCCTAAGGGGTCTGTCATGCTTAGTTTCCTAGAGTCTCTTGATGCATCTATTGATGATCTGCGATATGTACCATTAGTCCGTGAATATTATGATGTTTTTGAGGAGCTTAGTGGCTTACCTCCGAGGTACGAGATTGATTTTTTTATATACTTGGTAGACAATGCAAAGTCAGTTGCATTACCTGTGCGCCATATGGCTCCAAGGAAAAGGAGGGAGCTTAGTAAGCAAGTAAGGGATCTACTTGAGAAAGAGTTTATTAGGCGAAGCATATCTGAATGGGGTGCTCCGGTGGTATTCGCAACTAAGGTGGATGGTTCGCTTATGTGTAGGCTATAGAGAGTTGAATAAACTTACAAAGAAGAACAAGCACCCACTTCCAAGGATAGATGATTTGTTTGACCAGCTTGTTGGTGCATCAGTATTCTCTCAATTAGACTTGGTCACGGGATTTCATCAGTTGAGGGTGGCTGAGGATAGTATAGACAAGACCGCTTTTAGGACTCCAGATGGTTTCTTTGAATGGCTCATTATGCCTTTTGGGTTGACGAATGCACCCGCCTATTTTGTTGATCTGATGAGTAGGGTGTTTCAGCAGTTTCTAAATAAATTCGTCGTGGTCTTTATTGATGATATCTTGATCTTCTCAAAGAGCGAGGAAGAACATGCCCAACATTTGAGAGAAGTTTTGAAAACTCTGCGTGCGCATCAGCTTAAGACGAAATTCTCCAAGTGCCATTTTTGGAGAAAAGAGGTGATATTTTTAGGGCATGTGGTCTCTAAAGATGGGATAGCAGTAGATCCCGCAAGTTAGTTGCAGTTCAAGATTGACAAGTTCCTAAGAATGCAACAAAAGCAAGAAACTTTCTTGGATTGGGAGGCTATTATAGAAAGTTCATTAAGGACTTAATAAAGATATCAGCCCCACTCACCAGGCTGACGAAGAAGAATTTGACGTTTTCATGGGATATGGATTGTGATATTGCTTTCCAACAATTGAATATGGTTCTGACAACAGCCCCAGTCTTCACCTTGCCCGATGGAAGCAAAGTGTTTACAGTATACACTAGTGCATGTGGTACAAGGCTTGGTGTAGTTCCGATGCAAGAGGAAAAGTAGTATGTTATGGGGGTACACAACTAAGAGTTCATGAGAAGAACTACCCTACCCATGATTTAATGCTAGCTTCCATTGTATTCGCGCTTAAGACATAGCATCATTATTTGCTTGCAGAAAAGTTCGAATTGTATACCAATCATAAATCTCTCAAGTATTTATTTTCGCAAAAGAATCTCAATTTAAGGCAAAAAAGGTGGATGGAGTTCCTAGCTTCTTATGACTTCGAAATTGCTTATAACCCTGGTAAGGGTAATGTGGTGGCAGACACACTAAGTAGCAGAGGATGGCCTTAAGTCCTCTGTTTGTGGAAAGGAAAAGCTTGAGTTGATATCCACTTTTGACTTTAGACCTTCCACCGAGTTTTTTCCTGGCTTATTTGCATTACTAAAAATATGACCTACTCTGATGGATTAGATAGGAGCTTCACAGCGAGAGGATCCACAGATTTCAGACATCTTGGATAAGCTCAGTAAAGGGGAGACTTCTAGTCACCTCAGTAGATATTCCATAGACGATAAAGGGTAGTTGCGACGAGATGGAAGGCTTTGTGTTCCCCTAGTTGGGAGAGCTTGCTGAAGACAGTACTAGAGAAAGCTCATCATTCTAAGACGACTATTCATCCAGGCGGTGATAAGATGTATAGAGATATGAAGAGGAGTTTCTTTTGGGCTGGGATGAAGAAAGATGTGCAGATTTTGTTTCTTAATGTTTGATTTGTCAGCAAGTTAAAGCTGAGCAAAAGAAGTCTGGTGGTTTACTTCATTCTTTGGAGGTTCCATGGTGGAAGTGGGAGAGCGTCTCTATGGATTTCATAGATGATTTGCCTAGATCAAAGAAAGACAATACCAATATTTGGGTTAGTAGACAGACTTACTAATAGCGCTTATTTTATTCCAGTTAAGAGTAAGAGAACGACATCGTGGTTGGCAGCAGTTTACATTCGTGAGATAGTCCATCTTCATGGAGTACCTTCCAGCATCGTAAGTGTCATGGTCCCATTTTCACCAGTAAATTCTGGAAGAGCTTGAAAGAAGCATTAGGTACACAGTTGTGTTTGAGCACCGCTTATCACGCCCAGATCGATGGACAGACAGAAAGGGTGAACAGGGTTATAGAGGATCTTTTAAGGTTGTGTATCCTAGACTTCGGAGGGACCTGGGAAGAGCATCCTCCTTTAGTATAGTTCGCCTACAACAACAGTTATCAAACCATTATTGGCATGGCAACCTTCGAAGCATTGTACGAACGACACTATAGATCACCGACTTGTTGGCGGGAGTCTAAAGAAAGACTACTACTCGGACCAGATATGGTTAGAGAAACGTCCGAGAAGATTGATCTCATTAGACGGTGAATGAAGACAACTCAGGATAGGAAAAAGTCCTACGCAGATAAGAGAAGGACTAACATTGAGTTTGAGGTGGGATACATGGTTTTCATTAAGGTGTCAACATTGAGGAATGTAGTTCTCTTTGGATCTATAGGGAAATTTGCACCAAGATTCGTAGGGCTATTTCCCATAATAGAAAGGATTGGCCAAATGGCTTATAGAGTAAACCTACCAGAGAGACTGTCCAGTGTTCATGATGTTTTCCACGTTTCTCATTTGCGGAAGTGTTTGCATACTGTAGAAGTAGTTGAGCCAAGTATATTGGAGGAAGTAGAGGTGGAACGGGAGGCAACAGTTAGGCGAGTTCCTACCCGTATTCTTGGATCAGAAGTTAAGAAGCTACACAACAGAGAAGTCAAGTTAATGAAGGTTCAGTGGGGAGATAACCCAGAAGATGTAACTTGGGAAACCGAAGTCAAGGTTCGTGCTTCTTACCCTTTTCTTTCGAGGGTATGTTCTTCACTTCCTTTCCAAAGCTTTTATTCATGCTTGTTTCTATCGTATGAATATGTCCTATCGATCGATCTTCGACATTTAGGTAGGAATCCCATGGATATAAACATGTGTTACTTGATGGATGCAAGTGGATGCAAGTGTTTGCTAGTGGTTGCTCGTGGATGCATATAGACACACATTAGGCACTAGATTGGCTCAATCACTCTCATACTGCGTATGGATATGTGTGCATTTTTCTTCTTTTTATGGATGGAAATGGATGTATCATCATACGGATGTTGATTTAGACCAAAAGTTGTGCACACATATAGAACTTATAAGTTATAATAGGATTATTTGCATACATATTGGATTCATGCCACTAATACACATTGCATTACGGAGGTCAACTTAATCAGTAGACCGCCTGATCTTCACATTAGTATTGGCACATATACACACACCTTTGCATATGTTCATAAAAGCATTAGAAATCTTTTAAGGACAATGGATGCCTGTGATTGGTGGATGAGTAGATGGATGTGGATGCTAGGATATATTCTTCTTAACATAGAGATTTCGGGGACGAAATCTTTTGAGCAGGGGAGAATGTAACACCCCGTAATTTTAAAACACTAAAAGATGATAAACTATATAATAATTAATTTAATATTCAGAATTAAGGAAAACAGACTGCGCCATTGTGTTCATCTCGGAATTCTGGTCAAAATAGACACCTGTTTTGCATAAAACGGACACCGTATGAAGAAGTTATTAAGGTTTGAAGCTTGTATACACATAAAGAGAATATATATATACACATACATACATATATATATACACACACAACACACATAATCAACCCAGAAAAATCAAAAACAGTTCAAAATCGCAAGATTTAGAGGGGTGGGAAAAATCCCGCCCAAGGGTGTCGACCCCATAAGGGGGTTGTCGACCTATGGGTTGACCCCATAAAGGGGGGGGTCAACCCCCCTGCGACAGATCTGGGAAGAATGCATTTTTCTGAACTTGGACTGAATTCTGTGCAAAGTTCGTGATCCCTAGGCTATAAATAAGACCCCATTCCTCTTGTTTCTCCACACCTGAAACAATGGAGAACTAGATGTTGCCTCTGCCTAGATTGAATCAAGCCTTTTCTTCTTCATCAATCAACTAGAGTTATTCAAGTTTAGAGATCTGTGATTCAACATTAGCAATTCTTTTCTCTATTTTTCTAGATCTAAACACTGTGAGTCTAAGTTAATTTTGGATCTAAATAATTAAAAGTTAATCTTGACATGACTATAGGTTGGATCTATGTCTGTGACTATATGAATCATATCAGATCTGCTATAGCCTGTTTATATGAGTTATTCTGACATGACTATGATCCAAATCTAAACCTATACCTATTTATCATGTCAGATCTGCCATTGTTTGTAGATCTAATTCACTGTTTAGATCATATCATGCTTGTTCCTATTATGTTTGTGGCTAAATCAGATCTGTTGTTAGTTGGTTATCTAATTCATTGGTTAGACCTTATCATGACTGTTATGATGTCTGTATTATGGTAGAATCAGTTCTATTGTCACATGTTCATCAGATCTGTTCCCATATACCTATCTTGTCATTATGCCACTATATGTTTATGCTTATTTCTGCCATTATACGTCAAACTTGTTAGCCTTATCATTTCTGTCCTCTTTCCTTCACCTTTTTCCATTTTATTTTTATAGCTAGGCTAACTTCGAGCCTAAGTATGCTACTGAAATATGCGAACACGTTAAATCGGGAACGAGGGGAAAAACGGTAAAATTAGGGCATAAATTGTAATTGGAAATTTTGGGGCATAACTTGAATGAAATATATGAACATGAATTTGGGGCATAAATCAACTTGTGGTTAAAGAACGTAATTTGGGGTATATGGTTCATTGTGAACATAACTTGGGAAAGGGGCATGAAAACCTATAACGACGTAGGAATAATTGGTTAATAATTGAAGTGCCTAGAATTACAGCAATTAGAAACTGTAACCGCACTTAGAAACGAGGTTTGATTACACTTTTGGTGGAAGTCTACCTGGAACCGACCAGCATACCCAACGGCCACAAGTGGTGAATCTAATGTGAGGGGTATAAGTGCATGAACAAGAGACGTGCTAAAACACAAGGTTAGTCAGACTTGTGGAAGAAGTCTGCCTGGAACCGACCGATATATCCAACATCCACAAGTCATAGGCTTAATGTTGGTAATGAACTGGAATACTTAACCTACTTAAATCCATAGGGATTTTATGAATATATTACTTGAATAGAGGTTAAGTAAACTTGTTTGAAACAGTGTGTGGGTTAAGTAAATCTGGGGTGGCTGGGTAATATATATAGGCCTACAAAACTTAACCTGTGGGGTTATGCAATCTTTTACTTTGGTATGGCATATCCTGTGGAAAATCTAGTGGGGATGCAAGCATAGGGGGAAGTTTGTATCATCTTGTGTATGGGACCCGTTTCAGTCAGTAACCCATATATAGGTATCAAACGAGTACTCCGGACTAGGTCAGAGTCGGGGCATGCTTACCGGGATGATTTTAAGAGATCCAAACGTGGGGGACGGTGTAGGCGGTGCAAGTCGACGGAGTCATGTGCATGCATGGGTCCGGCAGAGGAGGATAAGACGCCGTGACACCTACAGATATGGTTGTGGACATCTTGAAAATGAAGGGTTGCCACTTTAGGGAGTGATACACCCTACTATTGAGCCAGCACAGAGTTTCTACGGAGTAGGGGGTTGATCGATTAGGGTATTACGGTATGTTTGGGAGCCCGTTAATACTCTTAGGGGTAACTCCGGTATGTTGGGCTGTCTGTTGATTGTACGGGGTGAAAACCTCTCACTGGAAGTACACCTAAGTATACCATCTTATACTTGTAAATGATCATCTTGTTAATAAGACACAAGTATTGGTGTAGAGAAATCATTAGAGAAGTGCTATTTATTCTATCCAATTGTCCTGTTTACCTTGTCATACTTGCCTTATATGTTGTTATCTCTCTTATCCACTTTATATGCCTGTCATGATACTTTTACCTATTTTTATACTAAAAGTAACTGGACTCGCCAAACTTTATGTCTGACACATTTTGTTTTCTCTTCTTTCTCTTCCATTTTCCCCCCAGGTTCTCACGGTGGGAATACTCAAGCTTGACCAGAATTTTGCTTTCTTTCTGCTTGGAGCTGCTTAGATGTATTTCTCAAGCACTTATCTTTTCTACTATGGCTACACTTTTATTTGGGGAATTATGCTTCTTTATTTACCGTACGTTGATGTTTTAAGTACAAGCAGAAATTTTAAGATGATGTACTGGGTTTATGTATTTTCAGACTTATGATGTTTTGAACAACGATGTTATGCTTTATGATTAATAAAGTTTTTTTTATTCTGCTGCTATTTTATATCTGTCTTGTAATGTTTCTATTCTGTTCTATAATGCTTCAAGAAACTTAATGTATTCTCTTAATGAGTGACATTAATAGACGTGGGGTGTCACAACGACATGCTTGTTAAGTTGAATTGAGTAGATGATTACCTCGAAAATCTAGCTGCGATGTTCGATATCTTGAGAAAGTACAACATGAAGTTTAATCCTCTCAAGTGTTCATTTGGAGTCGCATCTGGGAAATTCCTTGGGTTCAAGGTCAGTCTCGGGGGCATCGAACCCAGTCCAACTCAGATTTTAGCATTAAGAGAGATGCGGGCTTCTAGGACGAGGAAAGAGCTCCAAAGTTTGAATGGGAAAGTTGCTTCATTAAGTCACTTCATTTCAAAGGCGACAGATATGTGTATTTCACTTTTTCATGCATTGATAAAAGGGAAGAAGGACTTCCAATGGACTTCAAAATGTCAAAAACCTTCGAGGAGTTAGTGAAGCATGTGGAAACACCCCTGATGTTGTCAAAACCTAAAGATGGAGAAGATTTGTTTCTATATTTTGCAATTTCATCCCATCCCTTAAGTGCAGAACACTACATCAGCAAAAGGCTTATCGGGGCAGATTTGAACTATCCAAAGTTAGAGAAGCTTGCATATTGTCTGCTCATCGCCTCAAAGAAGCTTAAGACGTATTTCCAAGCTTATTCTATCAAAGTGCTCACGAATCAGCCGCTAAAGCAAGTCTTATTTCGTCTAGAAACTTCAGGAAGGTTATTGAAGTGGAATATTGAACTCAGTTAGTATGATATCACTTACCATCCACGAAAAGTCATCAACAAACAAGCTTTAGCAGATTTCATTGCTAAGATTACAGATATAGGAGATGAGATGGAAGAGCTTATCGAGGTGATATCCCGACGGAAGTTGTTTGTTGATGGAGCTATGAATGAGTATTGCTCGAGGGCAGGAGTAGTTCTAGAGACTCCTGAAGGATGCTCAGTATGATATTATTTTAGATTGGATTTTCCAACGATGAACAATGATGCAGAGTATGAAGCGTTGACCGTTGGGTTGAAGATAGCAAAGGAGCTGCACTTGAAAGCCTTGCAGATTTTCAACGACTTGTAGTTAGTGGTATGTCAAGTTCGAACGGAGTTTCAAGCAAAGGAGGGAAAATTTGCCTGCCTACCTATCGAAAATTTGGGAACTGGTTAAAAACTTGGACTACTACACCATAGCTCATATTATTAGAGAAGAGAATATGAAGCCGGTTGCAAAATATTCTAGTATGCGAGATGGTCAGCTGCTGAGACTGGTGCCAATTGAAGTTCTCTCAAATCCCAGCACTGAAGATAATGATGTGGTTTGGATCATGGAAACCGCCGAAGTGCCAGATTCATGGATGACTCCAATTAAAGATTATCTCCTTAATGGTGTGCTCCTAACTGATCAGAAGCGAAAGAAGCTGCTCCGAAAGGCTCCTATGTTTCTTGTTTAGGATGGTCGGTTGTACAGAAGAGGTTTCTCTATGCCTTAAATTCAATGTGATACAAAAGAGGAGTCTAAAGCGATCTTGGAAGAATTTCATGATATAGAGTGTAGAGGACATATAGGTGGTCAGGCATTGGCCAAGAAATTTTTTCGATATGGTTATTTCTAGCCTGATGTGAATCAAGACTCTGCATCTTATACCAGGAAGTGTGACAGATGCCAAAGTGTCGCAAAGATCCCAAGGGCACCATCTATAAAGCTAACTAAAATGGTCATCCCATGGCCATTCGCTATCAGGGGTATTGATCAAATTGGAGCATTACCATTCGTGAAGACTAGTTTTAGATATGCCATTATAGCCGTCGATTATTTCACCAAGTGGACTGAAGCAAAGCCAACTGCTACTATCACCTAAAAGAAAGTCATCAATTTCGTGCTGAAGAAGATCATCTGTAGGTTTGGTATGCCACAGAAATGGACAATGGGACTCAATTTGAAAGTGAAGAATTCAAAGGTTTCTGTGCCAAGTATAAGATCCGGAAAAGCTTAGCAGCAGTGACCCATCCACAGGCAAACGGGTAAGTGGAATCAAAGAACAAGATTATCAAGTTAACCATCAAGAAGTGCTTAGAGAAAGGAAAAGGTGGTTGGGTAGATGAGCTGCCACTTGCACTATAGGCAAATAGGATGACTCGTAAATCTACGACTGGGTACACTCCATTTTCCCTAGCATTTGGCTCAGAGGCGACGATTCCAGTAGAGTTGGAGGTTCCCACTCATCGTAGAAACCATTTCAACCAAGCAGAGAATGAAAGCTACAACTTGAGGCTCTCGATCAGCTGGAGGAAAGGAGAGATGAGGCAGAGCTTAGAATCGCAGCACATCAGAGAAGAATTGCGAGGCACTTCAATAGTAAAGTTATGCAAAGAACTTTCGAAGTTGGTGAACTTGTGCTTAAGAAAGTGATGACAGGGACTGGAGTTTTCAGACCAAATTGGAAAGGACCATCATGTTCAAATTGGCAGCTATTGATTGGCATCCCAATACCAACGGCTTGTAAAACTATTTATAAGTATTGTGCAAGTGTTGTATTTGAACATCGTCTATATGAATAAAAGCATTCCTGCTTATGTCGATCATAAATTTGCAAATTTTTGTCAAAATAATTAAAAAGTTGCTTAAAATCGATTTAATATTGCACGATACCCAAAGAGCACTTATTTCCTCAAAGTTCGGCAAGACCTGGCGACCCCGACTATGCATCCCAACGATGACAGCTCAAGCGTCGAGTGCTACAAACATAAATTTGCACAAATGCACGAATGTAAAGCATCACCTTGAAGAGCTAAAGGAAGAGTCACTAGAAGTCAAGCGGTAGAGAGCGAGGCAAGATAAGCAAGGAACAAAAATTGTGAGTTTCACCAAAGGTGTACCTCACCAAAGTATGAGATCCAGGGCCTCAGTTCTCTAACCACGATGGCTTGCTAAGTCAAGTGTCCGGTGAAAGGATCGGCGTCCGCCCCATGGAACGACGCAACATCCAAATACCTCAGCCGAGGCACCCAATTAATTAGGTTAGCACTTGATTTATTCAGATTGCGAAGAATGTTGGGCATAAACAAAAGACCTCTACAAGGGAACCCAATTAATTCGATTAGCACATGATTTATTCAAAGCACAACGAATGTTGGGCATAAACCAAAGACCTCTATGGGAGAACCCAATTAATTCACTATCACCTAGTTTATTCAAATTTCGATGAATGTTGGGCATAAACCAAAGACCTCTATGGAGGCACCCAATTAATTTGATTAGCACCTAATTTACTCGAATTGCGACGAATGTTGGGCATAAACCAAAGACCTCTATGGGGACACCCAATTAATTCGCTAGCACCTGATTTATTTAAACAGTGACGAATGTTGAGCGTAAATCAAAGACCTCTACGGGGGTGCCCAGTAAGATTGTTAGTGCCATATTTATTTGGCCCGATTACGAAAAAATGTTGGGGTTAAATACAAGACCTCTAAAGCGGTGGCACAAGCACTAGAGTCTTATTCAAAAAGAAGCATGAGATCAATCAATATAGCTCAGTTTCCTAATTAATTGGCAAGCTCTGAAGCTCTAAATACGATGGAAAAACAAAGAGACTTCGTCAACAGACCATGATCTTCTAGTGCCTTAATTCAAATCAAAGAAACTCATCAAAGTTGATCGCATTCAGCTTCAGCAGTTCGTGATGACCTATGGTATTGGGCAACACCACCACATTGAGATGGACCAATGCTCACAAGGCATAATACAAGCTCATCACGACATCGCACCAAGTAAAAGGCTTGTATTCTGCAAAGAAATAAATTCATGTAAAGTACGACAAAGCTAAAAGGAATACCTAAAGTACAACAAGCAAAAGACAATTTTATTTTATTAGTCAAGTCTTAACAAAGTTTATAAGTGAGGGTCGACACTGGCACAACATCCGGTCGAAGAAAAATGCAGAAAAGAAAGCTACATAAAGCAAAGTAAACAGCCAAAAGCCTTAATCCTTCTTCTTCCTGCCTTTGGAAGAGTTGCCAGACCTTAATGTGATTTTGCTAACTCTAGGCAAAGGAGGAGGTGTAATGGCTGCCCAGTTTTCGTCTTTGGCCTCTTTACCATCCAATGGGCTCTCAAAGGAGGAAGGAGCAAGTTCCTTCTTGCGAGCACTGGGCTTCCCCTTGCATTTCTTTTTCCCTGAGTGACCCTTAATATCCTTCTACGAGCTCTCATATATATCCTTAATGTCTTTTGTTCCTTCTAGAGTGTAATTCGGGTCATCTAAATCAGCAAGGCAACAAATTTCTCTAATTGTGACCCAGTTTGAGAAGACGAAGTAGGAGTAGAGGCAATATCTAAAGAGGGATCACCTGGAGTAGGGGTAGTAATTAGAGCAGTAGTAGTTGCCACTAGGGTAAAAGAGGTGAAAATAGCTGCAGTCATTTCGATTATAGCAGGAGAACGCTTTGGTGTAACCAGGCCTAATGCAAAGGAATGATAAGCAAGGAGTTCATTATACCCATAAGGAGTGCAAAAGAAGTCCAAGTTCGACAAGAATTGATCAATGTTTGTTTTACCTGAGGCATGTGTGCTTTTGAGCTTTATTTCATACTCATTTGGCTTATCATCATCATCTTCTGGACGCTCCTTAGCAGCTTCCTTCTTTTCTTCATGACTGGCAGAGGGATCAATAGAAGGCATAAAAAGGGCCTGGGTATCATAAAAATTGATATCAGTAGAAGTAGTGTGAGTGGTGGTGGCAGTTGTGTTCGGGGCATGCTCCCTAGAAGACCCAGCTCTAACTAATCATCCAGAAAGGACTTCTAGAGTTCCTCTCTAGTATAGACAATGTCTTCAAGATTCGCTAGCACTTCCTCTCAAACTTCAGCTAAAGTGATGGAAAATCTCTCTCCCAAGAAAAATAAGCTGCCTCATCCCATGACGTTGAGAGTATAGAATCTGAACAGAGTAGAGTTAAAGTCATCTTTAGCCTCGGTATGTGCCCGTTCAGCAGTTGCCTTGCCTAAAAGAGGCTGATCTCTCTCCCTCTCTCTCTCGCTCAAGTGCTTCTGCTTTGGCTTTCAATAGAGAAATCTCTAACTCCTACGAAGTGTTCTTTTCATGCAGACTCGCATTATCCTGCCAATAAGTCTCAATGGTTTGCTGCTCTATGGCCAGTTTATCTTCAGCGGTCTTTTGACCAGAATGGGCATCTTTGAGTAGAGTAGTTAGCAAAGTATCCCTCTGTTTATTGGCAACAAGCTCGTCTTTAAGCCTTTGGTTCTGGCTTCCAGTTCTTGATTATCCTGGGAATGAGATTCAATGCTAGTATCACATTCTTGGAAGTTAATCCTTATCGTTTTCCATCGTAAGCATGGCCTGGAAGTTAAGCTTGTTGACTCATTGAAGTTCGTCAGCCAGTTTCTGCCACTAGGACAACTTCTCAATATGAACGTTAACTATATCCGGGTTCTTCTCAATATGACCCTTCTTTTTATCCAGGTCCTTAAGCATATTTTCCTTGTTCGTTGGATTGATGTCCATATTACAGCAAACCCCTTTGAAGAACTAATTAGAACACCGCTTAGTTAGCGTGTTGGGTGCTGGATCAAGTGTGTAGCGCGACCTTTGGATGATTTTTTGTATATCAGCAGGAAAGGGTGTGTCAGATGGAGGTGCAAGAGGCATAAGGTTGGTAGAAGTCTGAACGGCGGGAGCAAGACCCTTATCTGTTTTGAAACGCTTTTGTGAATCATCTTTGCCATTATCCATATCCCGATCATCCCTATCTCTCCTCCTCTTCCGGCTATCCTCCTCTTGTCGTTTGTCCCGTTCGTGGCGATCATCATTAGAGCTCCAGCTCCAGTCGTCTTTCCCTTGCCAATCCCGGGCCTCATGAGCTTTCTCACTCTTCTCTACTCTTAGTCTCTCTGTAATGAGGTTACACATAATGACGCGGGTTATAAGAGCTTGAGCAGTGCTTGAACTCGTTTACATATGAGCGACTCATGGTTGGACCTAAAACAGAAAAATGCAAGAGTACATTATTTAAAGCAAGAAGCACTGGGGCAGGATATAAAGCACATGCAAGATATCAAAAACTTTAAGTGTATGTAGTGTGTGATCTAACGCGCATCTAACAACAAACCGCTCTTTATTTTTTGAGTTAAAGTAGCCACGACCTCGGGGATAGGTTTCTTGGACAGAGGAGTTAAAGCCAATTCAGAAGCCACCATTATCACTAAGGCAGTAAGTTTAGAAGTTACAATGTCGCTTGCGGTATGTTCGCTTGAAGTAACATGAGGCCCACTTAAACCCTCATTTATATCCATAAAGTCTTCCTGATTAGGGCTGGGAATTGTGGGGTTGGTGCTAGTTTTCTCAACATTCGAATCGCCTTTGTCCATGATCTCTCCCTCCTCAAGATGTTCCTCAGTCATCACATGACTTTTACGTTTGCGATGAATAATTTCTTCTTCTTCGATAGAAGGTAACTGCGGCTGGACAGATGATTCATGATTCAGCTCCGCCAGTCTGGTCCGAGCACTTCTTCAATAAGGAATCATCGATAGAATTCTTCATTGTAATATCCACCGCAGAAGCTAGGGCACCAGATGCTTCAGGCATAGAGAGAGGAGTGGAAGAAGCTTCTCTGGAAGGAAAGGATCTGGAAGGATCAAGCAATTTGAATTCATGACGAAATTGTTTCGTGATTAAGACCTTTTTGGTCCTCTCTTCATCACTAACAGCTTTTAGAGACTCGAGAGTATTCTTGTAAGCAACAGAGACTTTAGAATCGTCGACAAGAAATGGAATTTCTGCAAAAAAGAAAGATTTAATGGTCTAGACTTAGAAGAAATCAAATGAGAAGAGCTCTAGGCAAATATGTTCACCTCCTCCATCCAGATTCCTTGAAAACTCTTCGTGCATCGAAAAAAAGAACTGATTCAGAAATCCTAAAGCGCTATCTGGTAAATCGAGTATAAGCTTGAGATTTCGAGCGCCTTCAACAAAGATGATAAAAGGGTGGTCTTTCTTCCTTTAGAATGAGCATAAATAACATATATCCTAGAAAGTAGGCATACAACGCCTTGTCCTCATGAAAAACACACAAAACCTTATCAGAATGGCAAAGCCATTAGGGTGTAGCTGAAATAGGGAAATAGCTAAATGTCGAACGATCATCTGGAGAAATGGATTGATAGGAGGAACGACTCCCCTCATCAACATCTGATGGTTAACTGCTACAAAGCCAAACGGAGGTCGATCATTAGTCATGTCTTTCCCCGGTAATATCGCGTCAACCTCGGGTATGCCAAATTGAGTACATATCGGCTTAAAAACCACAGAATAATTATTGTAGAGCGTCTCTCCGATGGTAGACTACTGAGGAGATGGGGACCAGGGACATGCTGATTTGATACCGACCCAGTAGCTGCAGTTGTTGTAGCCTCAAAAGCAGAAGAAATAATTTCATCTTGAACAGAAGCAGTCACACCTTCAGATTCTTGACGTATCTTATGTTGGGTATCCATTCTACACAAAAAATCTCATTTATAAATAAATTACAGGTACACATTTCCTAAGCGTGAAGTGATGTGCAAAATTATATAAGTCATAAAAAAGTGAAGCTTGAAATCCACAGTTAGCGTTTGTCAATTAGTCGATCTCAAGCGTCGTTGCGAATTAAAACTAGCATGTTGTATCTATACAAGCAAATTTTGACAAGTTATAATTGTTAAATGAAACGGTCTT
Source organism: Allium sativum (assembly GCA_030737875.1). Classification (NCBI taxonomy): domain Eukaryota; kingdom Viridiplantae; phylum Streptophyta; class Magnoliopsida; order Asparagales; family Amaryllidaceae; genus Allium; species Allium sativum. Next base: position 846,804,617 of record CM060926.1, read on the forward strand.
GTGTAGGCACTTCACTCAGTTTAAGTTTGGAAATTCGTTGGAGTTTATTTTTAACGATTAACTAATATATCGTTGCTGTAGGAAGTTGATGGAAAATAATAAGCCTAAAAACGTGCGAGTATTCTTGTTGATTACATGACGAGTGACATAGAAGATGTGCATTCAGTTTTCAAGTTTCAACTTGGGTTGTTTAAGCACTTGGGTCATCTAAAGGTTCGGGTCATTTAAAAGGCTAGATCGTGTTTGCATCGGGATTGCCTGTCTGCTATGGACCTAAAAGATGTGTTCCAATGGCTAGAGACATGGGTCGTTCGCCGACTCAAATGTATAGTTCATTCACAATCCTTCGTTGGCAAAGGAAATTCATGTTTTGCAAGCGACTCAAGCTCTACGTCATAAAAATTGATTCATGCTCCACGTCTCGATGGCTAAATCAATTTATCAAATACATGAAATTGTAACACTAATCCAAGACACAACACATCTGGAATGCGCGATCACCAAAGAAAGGAGATTTGATTTTATCACCGTCAATTCTAATTCAAAGAAAATAAAAGTGCAAACCGTTGATGCATAGAGTAACATGCAAATTCATGCATCATCTAGAAGTTAATAAGTAACAAATCGATTCAGAAATTCAGAAGCACCAATGCAAAGGATTATCAACATCAGATATCTTCATTAAAATCAATTCAATACATGGATTTCTCAACATATACAAACAATCAAAAGTGGGAGAAAATTGTATGTTATTTCAGACCCAAAGCATCATTATTCACTAAGCATATGGTTTGTAAATAAGTTACAATCGAGATTTGCTATCAAAGATTCAGAATTGCCAAATCAAATTGATGTTGAAAGTTCTAATTTCAAATACAAATCGTTGAACTGGCCAGTCACAAGCCTAGAATTGTTGCCTAAAAACTGAATCAATGCACATCTCATCAAACTTAATGCAAACCCTATGTCACCATAATCAGCTTGAAACTGCAATTCAACCAAAAGATCAACTTACCGAATACAAGTCAAGGAATAAATTATTCAGATCCACAACAATTGACCTAAACCCTACGTTCAGTTCAGCATAAAAAGCTTAGAAAAAATAGCCACCTACGGTTAAAAAGGTTGCTCAGACTCTGACAAAAGGGAGTTGTAGGGACACAATGATCTCGAAGTGACTTAGATCTGATTGGATCATCTACGAGTTGGGTTGAATTAGTTGCAATCGAGGTGGCGATGGGTTTCAGGTGAGGCTCAAAGATCTGATGAATGTTGACGGAGTAGATCTAATCGGTGACGAGGTCGGTTGAAGGTGAAAAGGCAAGATCGGATTGGGTTACTGTGAATCTCTCAAAAACCATCCACCATTAAAATGTTTTTCTCAGGAAATAAGAAAAAGTGAAGACATAAGGATACAAAAAGCCATAAAAGGCATCTGTTAATGGGCTTACTCGACCCACTGAATGAAGCCCGCACGACCCATAAGAAAAAGTTTGCTCGCGACCCGAGAATGGAGCTAATTTTTTAATCCGATCGAAATAATCGACAACAATCAATGAATTGTGTACCAAAGTCAGTATTGTTAATACCGTTCGGTTTGAAGCTTACCTTATCATCAATAACTTAAGCCCTGAGGGGTAAATGTTAATCCATCTAAAATCATGATTCTGATGATGGATCGTTTGAATAATAACATGAGTCGTTGATAGTAAGTCAGGGCGCCAACCTCATGGGTCGTTGATAATCATGTCGTTCACCTGTGAGTTGGCAAGTGAAGGAATGTTACATGCACATATGGGTCGTTCACGATTAGGCCGCACGGAGTTGGGTTGGTAAAAAACACATGAAGTCGGGTCAGAGAGAAACAGGTTGCTGGCACTTTGTGGAAGATATTTATAAGCGGGCCTTTCATCAATTGTGTCGCTAAGACGTGAGTTGAGTCGGGTCGTTCACACACATATGCTTCATTTGGAGGCGGGTTGGTCAAGAAAAGGTCGCACATGACCCATGGAGTCGAGTCATTCAACGACCCAAAAGCCTGCACACACACAATTCTGAGCCTTCTCCACTTCAAACCACTTCACCACTTCGCCTATAAATATCCCGCCTCTTAATACATGAAAGAGGTCGAATTTTAGGCTCCTAAAGGGCTGCCATTTTCATTCCACAACATCGCTTAATCGTCTCAAAATCCAATAAAGCTCCATCAAGCTCCGATCAATCATCTCCATCATCGAGAAATCATCAAAGATCATCAAAGTGCATGATTATCGAAGATCTACTTCAATAATCTCTGCAACTAAAGAGATTTAAGTATTTCACGGTGAAATCAAGAGATTGCGAAGAGTGAAGATATAATTGTTGTAAAAGGGATAAAAATGTATGAAATGAGGTTAAATGTGTACCTTGTAGTGAAGATCATAAAGAAATAATTGATTAAAGTGGACGTAGACCATAACCAAGGTCGAGCCACAATAAACGCCTCTCTACTTAACTGTTTTCTTCTTTTGTTTGCTCTTAACCTTGATCTAAACATTTTTAAGGTGTTCACACACTACTTGGGGTGTTAATATCTGTTTTTTGATATTAATAGTTTGGATAGGTTTTAGGATTTAATTCAAATAAACGAACAACTAGGATTAAATCTTAATAATCATACAGTCCTTGCTAACATAAGCAACTATAAGTAACCCTCTAGACTCCATACCTAAATCTTGCCACTATCTCTCTCTCTCTGTTTGTGCCTGCACTCTGCTGTCATTGATTCCAGAAGTAGGTTTTTTCTTCTTGTCTTATGAATCTATCCTTTTTTTTAATCTTCCTTTTCTTATAGGATTAGAATATAGATATGGAATTACCTAATTTATGTATATAAGAATTTTAATTATTTGATTCTTGTATATATAGATCTCTAGGGATTGGAGTTTGCATAAAATAGGCATAACAATGTCAGATCTACGACCTTTCCAATCATTTTACCAAATCTCCTTTGGCGTACAAATCCATATAGTAATCAACAAATGTGGAATATGCCTAAGAAAATACTAATTCTACTCACAGTGATTGGAAAGGTCGTAGATTTTACGTTATTGTGCCTATTTGACGCAAAATCCAATCCCTAGAGATCTATGTATATAAGAATCAATTAATTAAAATTCTTGTACACATAAATTATGTGGTTCTTGATCTATATTCTAATCCTATAAGAAAAATAAGATTAGAAAAAGAAGAATAGATTTGTAAGAGTAGAATAAAATTTATTCGTGGAATCAATGGCAGTAGAGTGAAGGCAGAAATAAAAAGAGTGGCTAGGTTTGGGCATGGAGTCTAGAGGGTTATTTATAGGTGTTTGTGTAAATAAGAACCGTAGGATTATTAAGATCTAACCCTAGTTGTTCATTCTTATAAATTAACCCAAAAAACTAACCCAAACTAGCCTTATTGGGCATTTGAAGCAGCAGGTGGTCGACACCCCTTATTAAGGGCGGTTGATCGCTTAAAGGCAAAAATGGCCAATAATACTGGTAGCGCTTGTTGTTAATTAACCAATTACTTGCTTGCCTTTTATTACCAATTTTTTCCTTATGTGACATATTCTTTGTCCCTTTGTCTTCATCTATTTATTTGAAATTCAAATCCACCTAAGGGAATGTTATTATTATCCAATTTATTTTATCCCTTAGATATATATTTTATTAATTCACACACACGCACATACACAGATATATCTATATACACACACATACACGTTTACCGTATGATTTTTTTGATTGTAGTTTCTTCATATGAGCACCGCTTTCAACATATCATACATGATAACGAATCAAAATTTTGCCATGAATCCAAATAAAAGATTTTCATAGCCAAATTCTTAATGCTGCAAAATTTCACTTTTCTGCCTGTTTATATTTTATTATTTAATTTCTCATTTCCATTAATTATTAATATTTATATTTTTAGGTATATTTTATGGGATGTTACATTCTTCCCTCCTTAAATTAGATTTCGTCCCGAAATCTGTTTGAAGAGGCAAAAAACACAACTCGCTCTACACATCCATGTTGTACATACATGTTATTTTTAATTTATCTATAAACATCTATGACTCGTAGTGATTATGTACTATAGACTTCATAAAGTGAGCTCAATCCTAGCGTGTATATGTAATAAGTGATGTAGTATGTATGTAAAACATCCTAATACGCATATATTTCTATATGAGTGCGCTGTGCAAATGTGTTGCATCCATTTCCTAACATCAAATTTATGCAACCAAAATCCTAAATTTTTGAGGGAGGCCACAATTTTTTTTTAAATTTTCATGCCTTCTATTGAATTTTCTCTTTACTATAACGGAGTAGGGTAGTTCACGAGGGATGTCAACTTTCTCTAGAAGCTTGTAAGGCTAAACTAGGGACTAGTTTATATATGATATATGGTCGTAGCATGCTCACCAACTATCTAAGGGAAGTCTTAAGTGACACAGGTGCTCTACCGTAATATCAGTTAAGTAGTAACATTCACAATACTCTTCTCATATTACTTGTGAGAGTATAGAATTAGGAACGTTGACGTATTAACACGGGGAATTAAGGGGCTAGGCCTGCCTCAAGGTTATAATAGATCATAAGCATCCACTTTTAATAGGGCCATAAGTGACCGAGAATGCCCACCTCATTGGGTATTTACCATAAATGCACTAATGGAGGTCTTAAACGATTGACTCAGATATCCACCTCATCGGTTAGATACTTGGTGTTTGTGTGAATGTTTGTGTGTTGCGTAGACATACCTTGATATATAACCTACTAAATGTAGGGTATGGTCTTTAAGTAAATACTATATGTTAACTGACATTCTGGTCCATTTCCCGAAGTAGTCTAGGCCCACACGACTTGGCCCATCGTGTGGTTTGCCAGGCTGTTCTCGAGCAACGCAAATCACAAATGAAACCAACACACTCAGGCTGTGTGATCATATCACCAGAAGACTCGAGTCGGTCCACTAGCAGAATGTCTGTAACAACCCGTATTTTTTAATAATCTGTTATAACATAAATTGAGGCAGAATTAAATTATAAAATGGGAATCAAGGGAAACGGGCTATGCCATTGCGTTCGTCTCGGAAAAATACGCGAAATAGAGTCCGAGTTTTTGAAAATCGGAGTCCGTATGACCCAGTTAAGGCCCGTTGAAGTTTGCAGAAAATTTCTAAGTAAAAACAGATTTAAATTTAAAATTAAAAACAAGGGTTTGGGCCAGCTGGGCCAAGGCGGGAAAAATCCCGCCAGGACCCGCATGTCGACAGGCCTGTCGACAGGGTCCTGGGCATGTCGACTGCCCTGTCGACAGCCCTGTCGACAGGGGGGTGCCCGGGCTGCTTAGCCTGGTGCACCATTTCTGATTGGGGTTGGGTCTTGTGGCTTGTTTCTAGAGAGTTCCGGGATCTGATGGCCCTAATTGAATCTAGGGTTAATCCTATGGTTCAAATCACTAACCTAATCTATAAATAAGACCCTAACCTACCCTAAATCATTCATTATTCATCCTAGTAACTAAACTATGCCAAAATCCATCCTCTCATGGCCTCCACCCTCTTCATACAATTCCTAATTTAATTCCTAAGTGATTTTCCATGCATACAAGCATATTTAGGCTTGTATGATCCTCCTTAGCTTGCATTAAAGGCTTGTTTCTCTATTTTGCACCATAAAGGAGGAGTCTTGGTCAAGTTTGCTTGCATTTTTGGGGTTTAATTAGTTGCATAAGGGGTTCTTTACATTTGCTATAGTTATTTGAGCCCGCATAAGCATAGTAAGCCCTCTTACTTTCACTTTGTAAACTCTAAAGTTAATATGTGGTGAAAATTGAGATTTATGTGAGTTTATTTGATTATGCTTGCTTATGCGAACTCACTATGCCATGTTTTACATGTTTCACAAGTTATGCATGCATATGCGGATTCACTATGCCATGTTTTACATGTTTCACAAGTTATGCATGCATATGCGGATTTATTATGACATGATTTGCAAGTTTATTTGAGTATGCATGTTTATGCAAGTTTGCTAAGCCTCGATTTGCAAGTTAAATGAGTTATGCATGTTTATGCATGTTTGCTAAGCCATGATTTACAAGTTAAATGAGTTATGCATGTTTATGCATGTTTGCTAAGTCATGATTTACAAGATAATTGAGTTATGCATGTTTATGCATGTTTGCTAAGTCATGATTTACAAGTTAATTGAGTCATGCATGTTTATGCAAGCTTACTAAACCATGATTTGCAAGTTTAATTAGTTTTGCATGCTTATGCAAGTTTAAAATGACAAGTTGTGCATGTTTTGACAAGTTGTGCATGTTTTGACAAGTTGTGCATGTTTATGCAAGTTTAGTTGTGCATGTTTTGACAAGTTGCGCATGTTTGACAAGTTGTGCATGTTTTGACAAGTTATGCATGATTATGGTAATATGCAAGTTCACTTTGCTAAGTTATGCAAGTTTAACATGTTATGCATGTTTATGGCAATATGCAAGTTCACTATGCTAAGTTGTACAAGTCTAACATGTTATGCATGGTTGTTGTGCAAGTTTATCATGTATGTTGTGCCAAGTTCCCTCTCCCTATCCTTTATGCGTTATTACGAATATGTAAGCGATAGAATGACGTTGGGGGTTTTGGGGTAAACTTAAAATACATGAAAATATAAGATTGGGAATTTACCTATTAAGTTAGGTCTACCCCTTGGGAATTTACCTATTAAGTTAGGTCTACCCAAGTAATTGTTGACTTGTAATTATGTTTTGAAATAAAGTGGACATGACACTTAGAAAACATAAGTGTGGCCAACTCGAGGTTGGGTTGAGTTTGTAGCGTAATTCTACCCGGAACCGACCGGCTTAACTAGTGGCTACAAACAATAGGACCCAATGTGAGAAGTTGGTCATGGGGTGCCAAGACCCGAGGTTAGACCAAGTTGTGGTGTAAAGCTACCCGGACCCGCCCGGCCTAACTAGTAACCACAACAAGGTCTAATGTGAGAGGTTGAGGTGCATTAAATTAATTAATGCCTCATGGTTAGGGTTAAGTCAGGGTCCACTAATACTTAACCAATTTGGGGATTCAAGGGATGAGAATGGGGTTAAGTTACACTTAACCAATTTAATCAATTTGGGAATACAAGGGGTTGGATGGGGTTAAGTGGTGAACCGTTGATTACACTTAACTAATTTAATCCATGATTAGTGAGGGGTTAAATCACACTTAACCCTCTTAGAAACCCTAGCAACGTGGTCTGTTCCAGCAGTAATCCCAGTTTGGTATCATTCACAACCCTAGAGGCTAGGCTAGGGCGGGGCACGATTACTGGACGGATGTAAACGACCAAAGGGCGATGGCCGAGTGGTACAGCGGTGCGGGTCCGGCGGGCTACGGACGTGCACGTAGTCCGATGTTGGACAAACTCGAGGCACGGGTACCAGTAGTTTAGGGCTGTGCATTATTGCTTAAGTGTCCGGGGTTGACACCCGAGGGCTTGATACACCCAAAGGTGGACCCAGCACAGACTAACTACAACCATATGTGGGCCATATGGACACCAACACTTGACGTGTTAGGTTTATAGGGAGCCGATCGACTAGACCGTGGGCTGGACCTTTTATTAAGGTCACTTCATGTTATTGGGCCAAAGTTTGGGCTAAGGGATCAATACCTGTTATGTTGGTTTGCTAGTACACCGTGGTGCAAGAACTTAACCTTGCTTTATGCGATGACACCTCTATCTATCTTGTAGTTGATTTATTCATGCCAGTATGTTGTTATCAATAATCACCTCAGTTTCCATCATGATGTTAACTTTATTAGTTTATAGACTGATCGTAGCAGGGCTTACTCAGTCTTTTTGACTGACCTGTTTTCTTTCGCCTCTTTTCTTCCGTTTCCCCCCCCAGGTTCTCAGGGAGGGAATACTGGAGCCTAGCTTGGATTTTAGCTGCTTCCTTGGATAGCTCAAGTATGCCTTGGGCTTGAGTCGCTATGGTTTATCACTCTTATTGGGGATAGTACTTATGTATTTTCAGTTTATCAGATAATGTATTTATCTAGACTTGTAAATTTGGGAAAGTGACATTTTGATGTACCAGACTTGTGTTTTGAAATGGTTTATAAATCTTCCGCTGTTTTATTTACTTACTCTGTTTATTTACATATATATATATGTCATGTCCTGCCTTGCTATATCATTATGCATGTTTACCAATAATGCCCCTCCAAAGCTAGTGCATTCCTTTGCGAGTGACCCTGGCGGAGGTGGGGTGTTACATTTGGTATCAGAGCATAAGGTTTACGAGAAGGGATAAAAAGGTTTTAAAACTCTTTGAAAAACTATTTTCAAAACCAAGAATAAAGTATTTTCCAAAGAAAAGTCTAGTTGTTTAAAAGGCTATTCCCCAAAAGCCATTAGCACTATCCTTTGACTCCTCGTTTGAACTCTTTTCTTTTCGTTTCCAGCATGTCTGATAATCTCATCTTGCCCGAAGGAGTAACGATACCCGATTGGTTTCGTCGGTACTTGGAAGTCACGGCACCGGTCCCGGGTGTCCCTAATGTTGTCTCCCCAGTCGAGGCCGCTGTTCCTCCTCCTCCCGTAGTTGATGTTCCTCTTCCTCCTTCCCCTCAGCATCCTCAAATTGACTTCGCCGAGATTTGCCGAGATTTTAAGGCGATGGGTTGCAAGAATTTCTTTGGAGCCGAGACTTTTGTAGAGGCAAGGAATTGGTTGAAAGAGACTGAAGATCTTTTAGCCACCTTTGATATAGGTGACCGCAGGAAGGTTTTACTGGCAGTATGGTTGCTAAAGGAAGAAGCTGCATGTTGGTGGGTAGTCACCACCGCGACTAGGCCAATTGGGACTTGGGATGACTTTAGGGGAAGGTTTGGACTGAGATTCTTATCACTGAAGCAAGGGGACATGACTATTAGGGAATACATAGATAAGTTTAATCAACTGGCTCGTGTCAATTTAGACTTGGTTAATACAGCTCAGAAGAAGGCCCTACACTTTGCTCTAGGATTAAACGAGCCATTACATGGTTTGGCCATGTCTCATATACCCTTGGGGGCGACTTTCGAGAGTTTGGTGAATTTGGCCCTACTTCAAGAAGAAGATAACAATGACAAGAAAGAGGTCAAGGCGAATGAGTCTCAAGGCAAGAGAGTAAATTCCGGGAAACGGGGCAAGAATATAAAATGTAACTTCTGTGGTAAAGTTGGACATATAGCCAGGGAATGTAGGAAGAAGGAAAAGAGAAAGCGGGGCGAATGCTTTCGTTGTGGTGAGTTTGGACATCTCAACAAGGATTGCCCGAGGAAACAAGGGCAAGGTCAGACTCAGTGTGCAGGACTATCTGGAGGGCGAGTTCATCTCCTCAACACCGTTCTTCCAGCTTATGATAGAGGTAGTGTTTCTGTCGAAAATCTTGTTTGCATTTTCTGATTTTTCCTGTTCGAACTTTGTTTGATTCTGGCACATCGCATAATTTTATTTCATCTGATCTAGTTGAAAGTTTGCACCTAAGTACTAGTCTAGTTGATGATCCCGTGTGTGTTTCAAATCCAATTGGGGGTTCTGCCCGCTTGTCTGTGGTCTGGGTGGATTTGAAAATTTCTATCTTGAGTATAGAATTCTCGTGGGATGTTTATATTCTCGGTTTCGGGGGATATGGGGTGGTTTTGGGCATGGAATGGTCGTTCTGTTTTGGGCCATTCTGGGTTTTTGTATATAGGGTGTGGGGCTCATGACTCGCCTCGGTAATACCCTAGAAATTTCTAGTAACCCTATGGGTCCCGTCATGTTATGTTATCTTGAATCCCTCAACTCGTCTATCGATAGTTTGCAATCTGTGAGGGTGGTCCGAGAATATCCTGATATCTGGGGTTAGATTCCCGTATTATCTGGTTGGTAATACCAAGCCAGTTTCGTGGCCGGTTAGGCACATGGACTCACGAGATGAGAGTTAAGAAAGCAAGTCAAGGAGTTGCTTGAGAAGAACTTCCTGAGACGAAGCATTTTCGAGTAGGGTGCTCCAGTAGTATTCGTTACTGATGTGGACAGTTTGTTTCGCTTGTGTGTTGATTATCGTAAGATAACCGTTACCAAGGATCAATGATTTGTTTGATCAGCTTGTAGGAGCATCTGTTTTCTTCTGATCTAGCTACCGGATTCCATCAGCTTAGGATGGCTGAGGATGGAATTGACAAGACTGCGTTTAGGACTCTAGATGGATTTTTAGAATGGCTAGTCATGCTATTTGGCTTGACTAACGCACCCACATATTACGTAAACTGGATGGGTAGGGTGTTCAGGAAGTCCTTGAACAAGTTTGTCAGGGTCGTCGAAGACGATATTTTTATCTCCTCAAAAGCAACGAGGAAGAGCATGCTAGACATCTCGAGAAGGAGATGGATACGCTTAGAGCCACCAGTTGAAGGTCAAGTTCTCCAGATGTCACTTTGGAGGAAAGAAGTTGGATTTCTTGGGCACATAGTTCTTAAGTAAGGCTTAGCAGTGGATTCCGCTAAAATGGCTGCGGTTTGAGACCGGAAAGCTCTGAGAAGGGCAATTGAAGTAAGAAACTTTCTCCGTTTGGCTATTTAGCTAGCATCCCCGGAGCTTAGACTTACTCTTCTGGATCAAGAAGGGGGTTTCGCGGAAAGAAGACCCGCAGTTGGTCAAGAATATGGACCAATCAGTTCGAGGCGAGATGTTAAGTCACCTCACTAGATATATTATAGATGACAAGGGATGACTGAGGCACGATGAGAGATTATGTGTTCCTCGAGTGGAAGACTTGGTAAAGAAGGTTTTTACAGATGCGCATCACTCGAGGAGGTGGCCGAGTTGGTCTAGGAATGCATGTTGTGCCACCAAGTTAAGGCCAAGTCATAGAAGCCCAGTGGGCCATTACCTCCATTGGAAGTTTCGCAAGGGAAGTGTGAAAACATCTCGATAGATTATGTGGATAGACTACCTAGATCAAAGAAAGGGAATACGGGTATGAGGGTCATAATAGGAAGACTTACGAAGAGTGCTCATTTCAGTCCAGTGAAGAGCGAGAGGACTGCATCATGGTTAACAACGGTTTACCCTCAAGAAGTTGGCCAGTTTTGTAATAACCTACAGGAAGCCATGGGTAGGCAATTGAATCTAGGTATGGCCTATCACTCATAGGCGGATGGTTCATTTCGATTAAGCATGAGTTATAGAAAATCACGTTTATAGGGTGATTGGCAACGTGGAGTGGTATTTCCAAGAAAAGTTCTGCTGCATGGAATACCCTATGGTAAGAAGACGAGATCCAGGATTCACTGGTGAATTTTGGAGAGCTTGCATGAAATCATGAGTTTATTGTATGTTTAAGCCAGGTATACAGAAGGAAGAATAAGTGGAAAAGAAAGACGAGAGGCGATAATGAAATGACTTCCAACTCGAATTTGGGAAATAGGGGTTAGGAAGCCAAGGAATCATGAAGGGAAAGATAGTCAAAGCACAGTGGAGTTAAGCTCAAGGAAACGTAACTGAGAAGAGTGAAGACTAGATATGCGCATCATATCTCTTTTTAAGAGAGCATCCTTGATCCTCGTTTTCCTGTGGAGCTTGCTTGCAAGTTGTCTTTTGCATATATCCTCTCGGTCCCATTCTCGATCCTATTTCTGTTGTAAACTCCATAAGGGGGTTAAGACTCATCGGTTAGTACTATATGTCAAAGTTTGAATGGATTTCTTGTAATCCAAAAAGGAGTTTATCTAGTTTATCTAGTTTATCGTGTCGATCTTGTCATGAGAACCTTAGGTAGAAACCCTTTGGATGAAACATGTATTTGAAACATGTTATGCTTGATGGTTGCAAGTGGTTGCAAGTGTTTGCAAGTGGTTGCTCGTGGGCGCATTATACACGATTAGGCACTAGATCGGCTCACACACTCCTCATATTGCATGTGCATGAGTGTTTATGTTTATTCTTGGATGAAATTCGTATGCTATCACATGGATGTTGCATATGGATGTATGATTGAGCACGCATGTAGATATTATACATTATGTTAGGAATTTGCATACATATGGATTCATTTCACTGACATACATGTGCATTAAGGAGGTTTACTGTATCAGTAACCGCCTGATTTACATACATATGCATTAAGGAGGTTTACTGTATCAGTAACCGCCCGATTTTTGCATTAGGTAAGTACATATACACACACTTTTGCATATGTTCATCCAGCATTTAGAATCTTGTAAGGACAATGATTGCTCGTGGATGATGCTTTGAGTAGATGGATGATTGGATGGTAGGATACGTTCTTCCTAACTTGAAGATTTCGGGGACGAAATCCTTTAAGGAGGGGAGAATGTAACAACCCGTATTTTTTAATAATCTGTTATAACATAAATTGAGGCAGAATTAAATTATAAAATGGGAATCAAGGGAAACGGGCTATGCCATTGCGTTCGTCTCGGAAAAATACGCGAAATAGAGTCCGAGTTTTTGAAAATCGGAGTCCGTATGACCCAGTTAAGGCCCGTTGAAGTTTGCAGAAAATTTCTAAGTAAAAACAGATTTAAATTTAAAATTAAAAACAAGGGTTTGGGCCAGCTGGGCCAAGGCGGGAAAAATCCCGCCAGGACCCGCATGTCGACAGGCCTGTCGACAGGGTCCTGGGCATGTCGACTGCCCTGTCGACAGCCCTGTCGACAGGGGGGTGCCCGGGCTGCTTAGCCTGGTGCACCATTTCTGATTGGGGTTGGGTCTTGTGGCTTGTTTCTAGAGAGTTCCGGGATCTGATGGCCCTAATTGAATCTAGGGTTAATCCTATGGTTCAAATCACTAACCTAATCTATAAATAAGACCCTAACCTACCCTAAATCATTCATTATTCATCCTAGTAACTAAACTATGCCAAAATCCATCCTCTCATGGCCTCCACCCTCTTCATACAATTCCTAATTTAATTCCTAAGTGATTTTCCATGCATACAAGCATATTTAGGCTTGTATGATCCTCCTTAGCTTGCATTAAAGGCTTGTTTCTCTATTTTGCACCATAAAGGAGGAGTCTTGGTCAAGTTTGCTTGCATTTTTGGGGTTTAATTAGTTGCATAAGGGGTTCTTTACATTTGCTATAGTTATTTGAGCCCGCATAAGCATAGTAAGCCCTCTTACTTTCACTTTGTAAACTCTAAAGTTAATATGTGGTGAAAATTGAGATTTATGTGAGTTTATTTGATTATGCTTGCTTATGCGAACTCACTATGCCATGTTTTACATGTTTCACAAGTTATGCATGCATATGCGGATTCACTATGCCATGTTTTACATGTTTCACAAGTTATGCATGCATATGCGGATTTATTATGACATGATTTGCAAGTTTATTTGAGTATGCATGTTTATGCAAGTTTGCTAAGCCTCGATTTGCAAGTTAAATGAGTTATGCATGTTTATGCATGTTTGCTAAGCCATGATTTACAAGTTAAATGAGTTATGCATGTTTATGCATGTTTGCTAAGTCATGATTTACAAGATAATTGAGTTATGCATGTTTATGCATGTTTGCTAAGTCATGATTTACAAGTTAATTGAGTCATGCATGTTTATGCAAGCTTACTAAACCATGATTTGCAAGTTTAATTAGTTTTGCATGCTTATGCAAGTTTAAAATGACAAGTTGTGCATGTTTTGACAAGTTGTGCATGTTTTGACAAGTTGTGCATGTTTATGCAAGTTTAGTTGTGCATGTTTTGACAAGTTGCGCATGTTTGACAAGTTGTGCATGTTTTGACAAGTTATGCATGATTATGGTAATATGCAAGTTCACTTTGCTAAGTTATGCAAGTTTAACATGTTATGCATGTTTATGGCAATATGCAAGTTCACTATGCTAAGTTGTACAAGTCTAACATGTTATGCATGGTTGTTGTGCAAGTTTATCATGTATGTTGTGCCAAGTTCCCTCTCCCTATCCTTTATGCGTTATTACGAATATGTAAGCGATAGAATGACGTTGGGGGTTTTGGGGTAAACTTAAAATACATGAAAATATAAGATTGGGAATTTACCTATTAAGTTAGGTCTACCCCTTGGGAATTTACCTATTAAGTTAGGTCTACCCAAGTAATTGTTGACTTGTAATTATGTTTTGAAATAAAGTGGACATGACACTTAGAAAACATAAGTGTGGCCAACTCGAGGTTGGGTTGAGTTTGTAGCGTAATTCTACCCGGAACCGACCGGCTTAACTAGTGGCTACAAACAATAGGACCCAATGTGAGAAGTTGGTCATGGGGTGCCAAGACCCGAGGTTAGACCAAGTTGTGGTGTAAAGCTACCCGGACCCGCCCGGCCTAACTAGTAACCACAACAAGGTCTAATGTGAGAGGTTGAGGTGCATTAAATTAATTAATGCCTCATGGTTAGGGTTAAGTCAGGGTCCACTAATACTTAACCAATTTGGGGATTCAAGGGATGAGAATGGGGTTAAGTTACACTTAACCAATTTAATCAATTTGGGAATACAAGGGGTTGGATGGGGTTAAGTGGTGAACCGTTGATTACACTTAACTAATTTAATCCATGATTAGTGAGGGGTTAAATCACACTTAACCCTCTTAGAAACCCTAGCAACGTGGTCTGTTCCAGCAGTAATCCCAGTTTGGTATCATTCACAACCCTAGAGGCTAGGCTAGGGCGGGGCACGATTACTGGACGGATGTAAACGACCAAAGGGCGATGGCCGAGTGGTACAGCGGTGCGGGTCCGGCGGGCTACGGACGTGCACGTAGTCCGATGTTGGACAAACTCGAGGCACGGGTACCAGTAGTTTAGGGCTGTGCATTATTGCTTAAGTGTCCGGGGTTGACACCCGAGGGCTTGATACACCCAAAGGTGGACCCAGCACAGACTAACTACAACCATATGTGGGCCATATGGACACCAACACTTGACGTGTTAGGTTTATAGGGAGCCGATCGACTAGACCGTGGGCTGGACCTTTTATTAAGGTCACTTCATGTTATTGGGCCAAAGTTTGGGCTAAGGGATCAATACCTGTTATGTTGGTTTGCTAGTACACCGTGGTGCAAGAACTTAACCTTGCTTTATGCGATGACACCTCTATCTATCTTGTAGTTGATTTATTCATGCCAGTATGTTGTTATCAATAATCACCTCAGTTTCCATCATGATGTTAACTTTATTAGTTTATAGACTGATCGTAGCAGGGCTTACTCAGTCTTTTTGACTGACCTGTTTTCTTTCGCCTCTTTTCTTCCGTTTCCCCCCCCAGGTTCTCAGGGAGGGAATACTGGAGCCTAGCTTGGATTTTAGCTGCTTCCTTGGATAGCTCAAGTATGCCTTGGACTTGAGTCGCTATGGTTTATCACTCTTATTGGGGATAGTACTTATGTATTTTCAGTTTATCAGATAATGTATTTATCTAGACTTGTAAA
This sequence comes from Allium sativum, assembly GCA_030737875.1. Taxonomy (NCBI): domain Eukaryota; kingdom Viridiplantae; phylum Streptophyta; class Magnoliopsida; order Asparagales; family Amaryllidaceae; genus Allium; species Allium sativum. Next base: position 846,820,120 of record CM060926.1, read on the forward strand.
TTTGGGAAAGTGACATTTTGATGTACCAGACTTGTGTTTTGAAATGGTTTATAAATCTTCCGCTGTTTTATTTACTTACTCTGTTTATTTACATATATATATATGTCATGTCCTGCCTTGCTATATCATTATGCATGTTTACCAATAATGCCCCTCCAAAGCTAGTGCATTCCTTTGCGAGTGACCCTGGCGGAGGTGGGGTGTTACAATGTCGCATCCCTCAGATGCGACATCCATAAGCATTAAAGACCACTCGCCCGGCACATGCCGACCACCTCCAAAGCATGCGTAGCACACACCGGTCGATTCCTGAATCCATCCTTGACTCCATCCATGCCTCGCACCACCACGCTCCGCGCTCTTAGCCGAAGGCGAGTCATCAGCGAGTCCGAGCGTAGCGCCGGTGGGGTCCTGGGACCCACAGTCCCGATAGCGACCGACTTAGCTATTTAGGTCGAACAAGTGGGCATCGCCCGATTCATTCAGTTTACACCAACAGGTGTATCACCCAGAATCACCGGATCGATTCAAAGTCAAGACTCGACCCTTGTATTCCTTGATTTTTCGTATCCCTCAAGGGATATAAATCGTACCCCACAACGGATACGTTCACCCTAGAACCTCGCCATCCTCTAACCTTCGGCTCCTTCTAGAAGCTCGGAATGCTCCAGTTCAAACACCTCTGGAGGTCTCGGATACCAACTCTTTGGGCACCTCAGCATCAACAATCTCGTACCCCTCATGGGGATACGAATTTCATATCCCCCATGAAGATATGAAATTTGTACCCCCGGGAGGGATATGAATCTCGTACCCCTCCAAGGGTACGAATTTCGTATCCCTAAAGGGATACGAAATTCATATCCCTCATGGGGGGTACGAATTTCCCTGCCACGCAAGGGGATCCGAAATTTTTGGAGTTCTCCTTCGCGAATTGAGATTCTACTATGCGAGTCCCATATCCTACCTACTCCCACCTAACTCTTCCATGCAAGGGTTAGTCCAAGCTCTCTCCCAAGCTTTAATGGCTTCCAAGGAAGAATATATTCCTCCCCAAAGCCTCCTATGCACCTTCCTTCTTCATATAAGGAACAAGATAAATATGGCCAGACCCATGAACATACTCATAAAGGTTTAGCCACACTTCCGGACATCTACATGGACCTTTACGTATCCTTTGAATATTCCTGGACGCTTTGGACACTTCTGACCAAGTCATCACCTCTTCCACTCAATGAAGAAGAAGGCCTCGGATCCCTCACTTCAAACCCCTCACCTCGGACCCCTTCCCTCGGTTCCTTCACCTCGAACCCCTCACCTCGGATCCATCCTCTTGGACCCCTCACCTCGGACCCGCTTCCCTCAGATCCCTCGACCTCGACTCCGCTTCCCTCGGATCCCTCGATCTTGACTCCGCTTCCCTCGTATCCCTCATATCCCTCAACTCTGCCACACTATCAACAACTCCTTGACTACTCCTACTCAGCAAGAAAGCTCGACATTAAGGAATCTCGACAGCAAGGACTAATAAGATTTTATTAATTATTGTAACTTCTTGTAATAGTGTATTGTACTTTGACTCTGCCACATCATCGACAACTCCTCGACTACCCCTACTCAATAAGAAATCTTGACAACAAGGACTGTATAATATTGCTAATCATTGTAACTTCTTGTAATAGTGTCTTATTGTACTTTGTTGTAAGGGAACAAAATCTGCAAAGCCTTCGAAACGGACGTAGACCGCGATGGGCCGAACCAATATAAATAACTGTGTTCTTTACTTTCCCGCACATTATTACTGCATCTCCCATAATTTTCCGCTCTGGACATTTAAGTTTTAAATTTTCAGAACTCTTGGATGTTGAAGACAATTTTAGACGCCAACATTTTGGCGTGCCAGGTGGGGGGAGTAAAGCGCGCATCTACGGTCGACTTTCTGTCACTTCCTTTGAGGAATCGAAACCTCGCCTTTCCTTTTATTTAGTCACCAAGACTTGGGATGCTACTTAAGTTTTCTCAGACTTACCAACCAAGCCAATCGATAATGGTGGATAAAGGAATGAACCCCATGGCCGGACCTTCCACTGTTGATCCTGATTTGGAATTTCCTCCTCAGCCTTGATTCCCTGAAGCTCCGAGCAGCCTTAATGCTCCAAACCTCGACGCATTCATTGATCAACCCCAATTTTACAAAACATCATAAAATTTGGGTGAGACTCAACAATCCCTTGTCGACAAAATCCACTAGAGCATCGGATTAACACAACGGCTTCAGCCTATGATCAACGAGGCATTCTTCACCTTCAGGCTGACTTGGCCGCTCAACCTCCATCAGCCAATGCCTTTGCTCAAACTCTACAAAGCTAATTTTTCCCACCGATTTTTGACTATAAGTTTGTTTGTGCTACTTGGATTCCATCTTGTCCACCGAACAAACTTCTGGACAATGGCAAGAAAGGAAAAATCTATCATTGGCGGACTTTATAACAATAATCAAGGCACTCCGGTCCATCAGCGACCTCTTCCTGACACCTTACCCACTTCTGATATGGCATTACGTCCGGCCCTTGAGACTTTAGTAAATCAAGTATAGTTTCTCGCGCTTAACCAGAGATTGGAAGACCTAGCAATGGCTTGAATCCCAAGTTAGGCAAAATAGGGAGTTAGTCTAGTGATAGGCACAACGAGACATCGCCTGTTTCACAATAAGTAGGAGCGCATCATTGAGAGAACTCAGATTTGCTTCTTTATTGCAAATTCTCATCTCGACTTCGACGTGCTTTAGATTCCTTTTATAACCTGCGGTCGATTCCGCTTATGATGGCTAAGTGACCAAAGAATCAAACGCTCCTCCAATCTGCTGCAATTGATGCCGGTACTGCTCAGCAACCCCAAGCGGTAGGGAACCCGACCAAAACGTATCTCCTTCCACATATGGAACCTAAAGCTCCTACGACTCAAGCGCAGATTCACACGTTTAATAAGAGGTATGAGAATACAGCTCTTGAACTCAACCAGGTGTTGAAGAATAACATCGACCTCATACGCCAACTTCAAGAAAGTCAACGCATCGTTGCTCGATTTCATCTTGCTCAGAACAATACCCGCCCACGGCATACCATATCGGAAACTTCTCCTTCGAATCTAGGGGTTCCATGACAATGAAGGTTCAACCTCATTAACGACATCGTCGTCCGCTCCAATGCTCATACTAATGGCAACGACAACGGAAATGGAAATGGTGATCGAACCACCGTCACTTACAGCGGGGGCCACGATGCTGTAACTGCTCTCGGTTGATTATCAATGACGAACTGGGTCTAAGTAACTGACCCCCTCCTCGATAGAATCCATATGTCATTGCTAAGAACCTGAGGCCTACACTTTCGGCAACCTAGCCAGCCCAAGTTCCTTCGGATCAGGATGAACACCAACCTGCTCAGCCTCGCGATCCTTACCAAAACTAGGCCATCAATGTCGACGACATGGAAGAGGATGACCCAGATGTGCAACACAGAAGACGCCCACGGAATAGAACTTCCGAAGTTTGCCAAAACTAATGGATTCCACTAGAAGGATTCCCATCCAGCATATCACCTCGACATGGTCCGAAGGATCATAAAAGATATGCAAGGGAACGCCAACAACTCATGGGAAATCCACTTGAGGCGTAATCCCTTCACTAGGATGGTACACGAAGCCGGGTGGCCCCAACACTTCAATATGCCATGAATGGTGTTCTATGACGACACGACTAACCCCTAATCTCGGAAATGTCTGGATCACCATCAGAGATCGAACGCGTTATCCCGGCCGCTCCTGGCTTGAACCTAATCTCGACCAAGGGAATAGCGCTCGAGCTTCCACTAGGCAGACTCAAACGGCCACAAGTCCGGACTTGTCGCCTATGCTTCTAGCGTCCAACTAGGCCCAAGTTCACCTTAACCAACCTCCATAGGATCGTGCAACTGAGGTTGGAGACTCACCGAACGACGAAGACCTACCTTCGAGAAGACGCCCTAGGCTCCAAACTCCTCGATTGGATCACGACTGCCATGATACGGTAGGAACCCAACATCTGACCCCGCAAACACGATCCATAGGATCGTGAGTGAATCATGGGGGCACGGCAACGACATCTGGGAAACCAGTACGACGCGTAACCCATTTACTTCAGGTATCCTTAATGCCGAATGACACAAGCACTTCGACATGCCAAAACTCATTCCTTAAGCAAGGAGCTATGATCCTCGGAACTTCATCAACCGCCACGGATGACATACGGATTCATCACATGCTACCGACGCCGTAAAGTGTAATTGCTTCCCCGTCCTTATCCAAGACATGGTTCAATAATGGTTCTCACGACACCCACAGGGAACCAACTCAACTTTTAACCAACTCACCAGGAATTTTGTTGCGCCATCCAGGATGCATAACGCCATGCCCAAAAGCATCCTCTTAGTCTTGAACATTTACTAAGGCACAAGTGAAACTCTCAAAAACTTCCTCGAAAGATTCAACACCGCCTTGGTCGAAGTCAGGAAACCTACCCCTCGAATCGTACTCGTCCAGCTTGCGAATGATGTACCACCTGATTCCGAATTCAGAGCATGTACCGATTGAAAGCAACCGAAGATTTCGGGGGATCTTCTACGAGAATTCCAACTATTTCCTACGCCGAGAGCTAGCACAAAGGAATTGAGCTTCTCACCTAAACAAGTTGCCTCGAGACGAAGCCCAAAGCTTCAGCGACTCTAACCCGATCGCTCTACACAATCTCGCTCACACTAACAACGTCATAGGTAGTCAAAACAATAAGAGGAAGCATCTTCGACCTCCGTCTTTCCGCAACTGCACTCCTCCAAATGACATACCCGAGGACATCTACCTTGCAACTCGCAGCCACAAAAGGACAAGGCCTAAGAGCCCAACAAGCACATTAAGGGACTCTACAGAACACTGTTGGCTCCATAGCATCCTGAATACGACGCAAAAAGCTGTTGCCATTCACAGGATAACATCGAGAAACTCATCCGCAAGGGTCACCTCGAGCAGCATCGACAGAATCCAGCGCATGGAATCTCCGAGCCACTCAACGCCTACCAAAGATTCCAACCAACCAGGACCTCGACCGGCAGTTAAATCATTTAAGGTAATCTCCTCAGCTCATCAGGGCCACAGCGTCAACGAGCAGCCGCGCCTCATGACTCATCTCGTATGGGTTGCCTTTTTTGCCAATCTAGTTATTATGAATTCTCAAGTGTTGCAACTCTGCCAGATGTCTTATGTTCGATTTGTAATCAACTATTACAACTGGTTCGCATAAACCAGTGCATCACACTAGATCAACATTTCAGACACCAAAGCCATCCCCCTTAACCAAGCCTCGAATCGACGACGAGGCCATGCATAACAACTCCGTCCCATGCCCCAAGACTTGGGGGCAGTCCCTTACCCGAATAAGCGTGACATCGACCATCCGTTTGGCTCCATCCGACCCGAAGGGTCTGGATCCAGGCAACACATGGTGAACCAAAGATGCCCTCGAACTCTGCCCAACTCAAGTCTCTCGAGAGTGGAACTTTGAACGAAACCTGAGTGCAGCGCTAAGTCATTATTCTCGAGCACTTGGGCCCACAACTTCCATGGCATAGTGGACTCTGAGGCTATCTTCAGAGATATCGCATTGCGACTCATCCCTATCTGTGACTCCCTCATTGGAAGCAAAATGTGAATGGGAAGCAAGATTTCTTCTCCAAAAGTCACCTCCTCTTCATTGTACCATGGCTTTTGACCTCCATCATATGCTCTCGGCCACCCTCTAGTTAGCTGGGGGCACGCCGGGAAGTACTACAGGGGGCACGTTCTATAGCAGGCCCGAGGTTACTGGTCTTCCACCGATCCTACTACTGTGCTCTATGATACAGCCATCTCTGAGGTCGTCATCGGAAATGTCAACCCGCGACTCATTACCACCATTGGCTCGCTCATTAGAAGCAAAATGGAAACAAAAAGAAAGACCTCTTTTCTTAAACACACCTCCTCTCCGATGTGCCGTAGCTATCCTCCTCCATCTGATACTCCGACCACCTGGAGGCACGCCGGAGAGTACTACCGGAGTCACAATCTGAAGCAGGCTCGAGGTTGTCGGTCCTCCACTAGTCGTGTATCCTCCCTATGCGACGCGAGGATCTCTGAGGTCATCTTCAACGGTGTCAGCTCGTTGCTCGTTACCACCTTAACCTCCCCTATCAGAGGCAAAGTGGGAATGGAAAGTGAACCCTCTCCTAGGAAAAACGCCTCGTCTTCACCACATCGTAACCATCTTCCTCTATCTGAGCTCTGGCAACCCTTCAGTTATCTGGGGCCATGATTGGAAGCTTTATTAGAGGCCCACTCGAGTCACGGGCCCACGACACGACTAAGTATAAACAACTCTACTCGAATCTCGGTCCGGCATTGAGACCGAGTATAAATCGTTCTGCTCCCAATTCTAGAAACTTGCGGGCAGCCCACCAACTAACCTAGTGTGATACCGACCACTCGCACGGCTCCACCCGGCCCATCGGGTCAGGATCTGGGTACCTCTCGAACCTCGACCCAGCACCGAGACCAAGCATAAATCATTTTCGCTTCTAAGCCTTCGAACTCCGGGGCAACCCCTTGGCCACAATCCGACCCACTGGGTCCGGATCCAGGCACCCTTTGGCGAATAAACGACACCTTCGAGCTCTAATACCGAAGGAACAATGAGAGAGTCAAAAGTTGGACGAATCGCAACGTCCACACCTTCACTCTACTTGGGACTAACAAACTCCGGGCGGCCCAAGACAGAAGGCACCTGTCCTGGATTCCATCCCCCTCGGGATTCCTGAACAAAGGATACCCCATGAACGAAACCAATGCATGGTCTCCGCACGATCGGGGACCCCCCAAAGCGAAGACTCCAATCACATTTCTATTAGTGTAACAATAAATACGCTTGTGCAAGTATAAGACGCTGGAAAACATAAGATTAACATTCGAACAATTAACATGAAATGCGATTTAGATAACTAATATCCCCTTTTTTACACACTCGAAACAAACTACATATCTAATATCTTTTCTTTCTAATGACAGGGTGTACAAGAAAAGCACATTGTGCCTTTAAGGACCAAAAGCGAGGGTCATAATCGCATATACTATCGGTCTACATAACTAAAAATATCTATAATTTCTATAACAATTACTGATACTACTCATCCTTCTTCTTTCTTCTGTTTTTCTGTACAGTTTGGCGTTAGGCAGGTCACCACCAGTGATGGATCCCTTCCTTCCAAAGCTGCTTCTGCCTTCTCCTCCTCATCTCTTCACAGGAGTAACAGACTCATGAGACACCGATGTGCGCCTCCTGCCATCATCCTCACTACTTGTAATCACCGTGACCTCCCCGGGGGCAATACATTGCAGTGGCTTAGGGACGATGTGAAAAGCAGGAACCAACATAGCCTTAGTTTCTCCCCGAGCATTCTTGGTCTCCAACTATGCTTTCTTCTTGACATCTTTGGAGGCCTTCTAATTAGCCTGCTTCCGGGCCTGGAGTCGCGTAGCTGCATCCGCTTTAGATTTATTAAAGGTTTCCTTGTCCCCCTTCGGATGGCACCATCGACGACTTCCCTTTTTCTGGCCTCTTCAGCGGTCCTTTCCTTCTCCGCCTCGGCATCAACTCTCTTCTTCGCCACCACAGCGGCAGCCTTCTCCTCAACACCCTGCCTATCCTTCGCCAATGCCTCGTGCATGTCAGCCTCATCCTGTTTCCTCTTCTCCTCCAGCGCCTCAGACTTTGCCACCATCTGGGCTTTCGAGCTTCCACCGCATCATGTGCTGTGTGCACACTCACATCTGCTACACCCGTCACCCGAGCACTTTGGCCATCCATAATTTTTCCCTCTTCAGGGAGACTCTTATAAACACTGGATCCCAAGTCCACATCCGAGAATGTATCCACGTGTTCTCTTACCTCTACAAATTGTATTCCCTGTAACCCCGATCCAGACTCGGACGTCTAAGGAAGCATGTGGGAAAAGCCTGGTCTCACCCCACTCTAAGGAGGGCTGCCGGACAAAAGACGCAACTATTTGGTTTCTGAGGACCTAAGTCGGATCCCGGCCAGTTCCCGCACTGGCATGACAATCACCACAACCTTCGGATCAACCATTTTTAATAGGAATGCCCACCACACGGTGAGGGTGACCCAGTCCCGAAAGCTCGGGTCTCGGAAGCTTTTGACCATCCGCCGATATTGGGCAGGCCAGGCATAGAGACCCGAACTCAAGGACAAGGGGAATAATACAAGTACTAATCCCCTGTGGAACAAGAGAATTTAGACGAGTCCTTAGTATGTGAAATACCAAATACAATCTCAATACACCTTTTCTAAGTTCTAATGTTCCCTTGACCTGGACATTGGGTTCCCAAAGTCTCAACGCCCTGCCAGCATACTCATACTTACATGCAACGCGAAGCTGACTTACATCTCTCAACACAAAGGCTTCCGACTTACAAACGCATTGGAATTCAGTGACGATATCTAGTTTTAGCAACTAAAACCGTGATCACCGCTGACCATCAGCACCATTCTCGGATTAGACTATGGTTACATGGTGATTGGGTTGGATACTAACGACTCGACCATGTGTCCACATCTTATGTGCACATTCGAGCGGTCAGTCCAAATATGTTCATTTCTTGAATGTTACGCCGATCGGTTGTGTTACATTCGACTTCGATTACAATCCAACCAGGCGACGTCACACAACGATCCGAACTTGCAAACTTATTCTTGGTGTCGAACAGAATCCAACCTGGCCATCACAGGACCCGAGGCAGATCCCTTTTAGTTCCCGCACTGGCATCATTTTCGCCGCATACCTTGGAGCAACAGTCTTAGAAGCACTTCCACCCCACGAAGAAGGCGATCCAAAGCCAATGTCCAGACCCCGAAAGTTTTCAACATTCCATTAGTACCGAGACTCTACAAAATCAAACACTACGGAACTCGATGGAAACCTTTAGCCTCAGCAATTAACGCCATGGCCATCACCGACCACCAGTACGATGTTTGAGTCGAGATGCGACTACATCATGGTTGAGTTATGGATTGGATCCTGAAACTAACAGCTTAATAATGTGTCCACATCCTACATGCACATCCGAGCTGCCAGTCCATGCAAGTCCATTCCTCGAGTGCCACGTTGCAAGGCCACAACTCACTAATCGTAATCCAATCACGCGACGTTATGAAAAGGTCAAGTTCACTAGCTCAAGCTCGAAGCCAAAGTTCAACGAAGTCATTGGAGTATGAAATTTTATTTTGTGCTCCCACGCACCTGCTAAGTTATCATGTCCTCAAACAAGCTTCAGGCCCCTAAAAGTCTAGAAGACTTATTAAGTGTCTTGGATATAAAGTCCAATCCCGTATCCACACATACTTGGGAACTCTTCACCGAACTCCTGCTTCCGTTTCTCGAAATCTACCACTCCACATTCTTGAGTGCCAATCCCGAAAGCCCTCTCACATTCCATATCTCTCTTCCGTTCTCCCGAAAACCTAAAAACAACTCGAACACCCAAATTACAAAAGCATTATTCTGTATCCTCCACGCCTTAAGCTGATTTTCTGTTCAGAGTAGAGAAAAAAGGAAGCAAATACAATTATGGCATCAGCAAGCTCCAAATGAACATTTCGGGAACGGAATTCGGGATCGCACACCAAGCTATGTTAACTTGTCATCAAAGCCTCGATTACCAAATCTATCACGGCTCAACGACCACTCGTATACTCACTAAATGCCTAACCATCAAAGTGCACGCGCTTAGCATTTGGGTTCGACCTCGCTTTGAAGGAAAATCTACGTGATTACATGCCACGATATACACCATGTATTGTCCTTACAATGACATTTGCACATACGAGTTACCGTAACTTTGATCGTTGGGACCAACTTTGATCGTTGAACGATTTTGTGCTTATGAATCCAAGTGATTCAGTGGGACACACCAAACGATCAAGCTTCAGTCCAATGACATTTTGATAGCCACATTATGTGATCGCATGCCCAAGCATGGCAATGACCATGCATGCATGCTTTCGAAATCTCAACTAAGAAGATCAACTTGATTCGTTAACCAAAGGTGCGCTCACAAGCTGTAATGGATCTGGAGTACCAACCAAACTATCAACTCTCTATCTGAAAACTTTCAAAAGCTAGAATATGCGATCATAATCCCATGGCATACAACTTATTTTCATGTTACTTATTCCAACTTAGATCGCATTGCCCAAAACTACATGCAAACGTGTGAGTGCATACACGGTTCTGACCCGACAACGAACCGTTTGCACTTTAGTGCAATCGGGAGTCGGCAACTAACGTTTAATCTCTCTAATCTATAGAAATCAGATGCCTTCGACAAGTTTACACCTAAGCGGCAAGACTTAGGCAAGTCAAAGATCTCACTACTACAAAATATGTCTATTGCATCGTCTTATTTGCTTTGGTTGTGCTTATAACCGAAGCAAATAGTATTGCTTGCTTCTGTTATCTTAACAACCAAAGCGAATGCACCAAAGCAATAGTATAAGTTGCTCCGGTTTTGCTCATAACCGAAGCAAATTGTATCATTTGCTTTGGTCTACTTAACAACCAAAGTAAATGCACCGAAGCAAATAGTGTTATTTGCACCGGTTCTTAGAAATCGAAGCAAATTCACTAAACCAAGTAATATTATATTCTTCGGCTTCTTAATAACTGAAGCAAATGCAGCGAAGCAATTTCAATTATTTTAATTAAAGCAAATGTGCATGTCAATAACCATAAACAACAACTTACATATATCATTATTTATAGTTGATTATAGCTAATGATCATAAAGAAATAATTTATTACGAATGATTTTTATATAATCAATAATTAGTTTTATATTTAATAATTTATTATGACTAATAATAAATAATTAGTATATTACAGTTAACATTTATTAATTACATTTAATAATTAATAAATGATATCAATTAATTAACAAAATTTAGCACTTAATGTTTAACATTAAATGTTTAATTAATAAGCAATATATATAATAAATTTTTTTTGATAATTAAACCTAGAATATTATAATTAATATTTAAAAATTATATTTAATAAGTAATAAATAAATTAATAGCTGCAAAAACTAATTAAAAATTAATAGCCAATAATTAATGTTTAAAAGTATATATTTAATTATTAAGTTTAATAATTAAGAAGTAATGTCTAAGATTTAATAATTACCTTTTAATAACCATTAATTTTTTTAAATAATTATATACTAATTAAGACTATTATTTAATAAATCATAATAAAATTTAATGCTTAAGAAATGATATCTGGTATAATAATTAATTTTAAATAATTATTTGTTAATAATGACTAATATTTTATAAATAATAAATTAATGAGAAACATATTTAGTAATTCGTAGTTAATAAGAAACATAAATAATTGAGATGTTCCATTTATCATAATATTTACAATTATACATAATAACTATATTTAATATTTTAAAATTGAAATTAATATAAATAATTTCTATTTACTAGTTAATTATTCATCGTATTGTAATCGTTAATGATTTATAATAAGTAAACTATAAAAATTAACGTTAATAGTTTGTAATTACAAAATAATCAATAAGTTATAATTAATAATTATCAATAAATAATTCGTAATTAATAACTATTATAAATAGTTGATAAAGATTATTTTATATTATAATTTATTGTATTCACTTATTAATAATTTGTAGACTATAATTAATATTAATTAATTACATTTAATATTGCATAAATAATCATCAATATTTAATAATTAATGTTTGATATTTAATAATTAATAAGAAACAATTTATATTTATTAACTAATAATTACTACAAAATAATTACTGCTAAATAATTAATTTTGGAAAATTACTTCGCAATTAAGACTAATACTTAATAATAATAATAAAAGGCAATACTTAATAAATATTTATATAATTAGTAATAATTAGTAAATTACCGTTAGTATTTATTAGTTACATTTAATAATTAATAAACTATATTTAACTATTAATGTTTAAGATTTAATATTTAATTAATAGCTGATATTTAATTATTAAGATGTAGTACATAGTAATTACTTTCTTCTTTTTATTAATTAATAGTAACTGTGTTGGTATACTGGTATCATCCGCTAGTCCGAATGATATAATCTAAGATAAACGGTGCCTTGGGCCTCTAGATGCAGGAGCCGAAGCCAATATGGGCCTAAAAAAATCTCCACCCGCTTCGCAAATCAATCCAAAAGTTATAATTAGGTTTTCACACTTTTCATTCCGCCGCCTCCTTTCTTTGCTTATTCTTCATTTTTTTTATTCTTACTTTGAGATCAGTTACTAAGAATAATTCTGTATTAGCCCGATTTGGTGTCTGTTTTATCAGCCTAATCTTGTAATGTCGATCTGAAGCAGCCGAGATCTAAGGCGTCAATTCTTTCTATTGCTCCTGATAGTGTGAAAAATAGTGCCTAATGTGGGCTGGATCTCAAGTTTCGTCTGCTACCGATGGTGTAACTAAAGTAGTCGTCGCCGTCGCCCTCCATTGGAGATGAAGCTTCGATCGTTCTATTTGTTCCTGATGGTATGTTTATCTTCTTCCATTATATGTTTACGTGTGTATAAATTTTTATTTTTAACTCAAATGCAAAACAATTTGATGTATTTAAACAAAGGTTTCGATGATGTATATCTTTGCCAATGGATTTTGGGTCTGTCAACTTTTGGGTGTAAAATTCCTCATGTTTCTGGGCTTAAAAAATATATCTTGAAGTGTATTCATAAGTTCCAATAAATACCACTTTTTAGCAGTTCCAGTTCGGGATTCATTTACTCAAATAGTTTTTGACGGTTCCAGATCGAGAGTTATTAGATATCATGGTCTGTTCTAATGGTAGTGGAATGTGGAAAAGTGTGAACGTAGCTGAGGTAATGTCAATTATGATGTACTTCTAATTGTAAATCCATCTTTTGTCGATGTTATGGTTATCAAATATTGGTTTGCTTATTTAGTTCCTTTCTAATAGTACAATACAGTGAATTGATGGATTTTGAAATGCTTGAGATTGATTTCTAACTTTTATAGTAAATCAACTGTAGTGGTTATATGATCAAATTGTCGTTCATAATAACATTGGTGTCTTTTCATTATCTAAATTATCTCCATACGTTAACTTCTCTGTGTTTATTAGGTTCCATTATCGTGTTCATTGTTCATTTTTAGTAGTGTCTTGTGTGTTTCGTAAAGCATACATCTCAAAATTGGAAGTTTCAAGTATGCATTATTTTACGTATGACTTAAGTTTTAGAGATATATGCATGTAATTCAATAGGTGGAAGGGCGTTAAACATTCAAGTATGCAGTTTCAACATTATGAATTTTTGGGGTATGCGCTGTCTTCAAGGATGTTGGAGTTCTTACGTATGTAAAATTTTGTGCATATGAATTTCAAAAATGTACAACTCTTATTATATCAGCTTTGCATTCTAGAATATCCTTGGTTTATATATTTACCACGTTTTCATTAATACCGAGATATGTATAAATGTGAGCCACCAAATATACATTAAATCTTAAATATATAAAGTTTCTTCGACATTTGTTTAAGGTTCCGATATACAAAGTTCCATGCATAACTAGTCTGTTGACACATCTAGTCTTGTATTAAATGTACGAAGATTATAAACCCATTAGAATTTCAAGTGTCCATAATTTTTTCCATATAAAGTTTGTCATGTGTATATTTTTAGAACATTAGTTTTGATTTGGAGCGTATATGACTTAACTATAAATTAACTTTAGAATACCCATGAGGTTTAAACATGTATAAATATTAAATCTGTTTAATTTCAAATGGGCCAGGTTCTAAAATGTATATTAAATTGTAATGTAATGATATTTGGAATGCATGCAGGGATATGGAAAAATAAGTTTAAAATATAAAGGCACACATTTCAACTACTACCATACGTTAGACTTTAAGTTGCAAGGAAGAAATAAGCTTTAGACAAAGGCATTAGTGTAAAATAATTTGTTTAAGCATGTTTGCCTTCTCTGTTTTTTGACATTTTTAAGCATTATCTTTATTAAGGATTTGAGCAATAATTTTGTTGCAGATGAGAGAGGCTTAGTATAATAAATCTAAAATGGTTTGCTTTCTGCTTGTCTTTACTTGTGTTGATTTTAACACTGATAGGATTGGTAAATGTTTTGTTTATTGCACTTGTTTCCCGCAAATAATAAATGCATTTATGTTTTATTTACTTCTATGTTATAAATCAGTATTAGTATAGGAAGAATTCTTTGAAGATAGTTTGTTATCCTCATTTTTGAAAATGGTTTTCTTCCTACAGGAAATGCTTGATTAACTTTGTTATGTGACATCAGTTGTATTATTTTAGTAGATTTAGTTTTGGATAAAATAATAATTCATTCTTTTTTATTTGTTTTATGCTACATTCGCATTTGGTTTTGGAACATGCACCAAGCTTGAGTAAGCGAGTTGCCGATGCATTTGATTTAATGCCCTTAATTTATTTTTCTATTTTCAGCAAATAATGATGTTTGATACTGCAATTAGTTTTATTTCACTTTGTTATACTATTTAGTTTTATTTCATTGTGTAACATTGACATTTAGTTAGAATTTTAATGTTTTGTATTGATATTGCAGTCGGGTTTAGTGTTATTATTGTGCTTATTGTGCTTGCTGTGCTTGCTGTTCTGACTTTGAATGCAATTTTATGCTATTTTAGGTTTTAATTAAAACCTGAAGCAGTATAATTATTTTTTAACTTCAACCACTTTTTTGCTTCAGTTGCTTGGAGCAACTGAAGCAAAATATCGGCCATTTGTTTCCCCGTAGAATGGAAGCAACAAGTGTATACCTATTGCGTCTTCTGCATTTGCTTCCGTTATTGAACTGAAGCAATAGGGGGTAAACAACCGAAGCAAAAAAATATTATTTTCTTTGGTTTTCTGTTTGAAGCATCAAATTTTGGTCTGTTGCGTCTTCTGCAGTTGCTTCGGTTCCAGACCAGAAGCAACAGGGGGTAAATAACCGAAGCAACTGATCTATTTTGTAGTAGTGTCTTAGCAATGCCGGAATCCCATACTCATACCGATAGATTTCAACAATGCGTCTCAACCGCTCCGAAGCAGCACACTCCCAGCGTACAACTCAAAGGAAAGGTCATGACAGTCGTTAAGCACAGCACGGAGATGTTTTCGCCCATGCTAGACTTGTCTCACTTCAAAGCACGTCCCGTTAACACAAGACGTACATTGAGGGGACAAATATTCACCGACATTCTGGTCCAGTTAGCAGAAGTAGTCAAGGCCCACACGACTCGGTCCATCGGGTGGTTCAACGGCCCAGAAGTGTCGCCAACATCAACATGAATCAAGCTAAGGTGGGATCGCGCAAGAATAGTCATTGCGGCTTGCTAGACTGCTCTCGAGCAATGCAAGTCACAATTCAAATGAACGCACTCAGGGATGTGATCGTATCAAGCAAATCATGGTTCTAGCACCAGAAGACTCGTGTCGGGCCATTGGAATAATGTTGCAACCCTCGAATGCGACATCCATCTGCATTAAAGACCACTCGCCCGGCACATGCTGACCACCTCCAGAGCATGCACAACATGCACCGGTCGATTCCAGATTCCATTCTTGGCTCAATCCATGCCTCGGACCACCGCGCTTCCCGTTTTGAGCCGAAGGCGAGCAGTCAACGGGTCCGGGCGCGGCGCTGGCGGGGGTCCGGGGTCCCCACAAGTCGGCACCGCCCGATTCATTCGATTTCTGCCAACAGGTGTATCACGCAAAATCATGGGATCGACTCAAAGTCAAGACTCGACGCCCGTATTCTTGGATTTTTGTGTCCCTGAAGGGATATGATAACAAACCCCTCAGGGAATACGTACACCCTAGAACCTCGCCATCCTCCAACCTTCGGCTCCTTCTAGAAGTTTGGAACCCTCCACTTCAAACCCGTCTGGAGGTCTAGGATCCCAACTCTTCGGGCACCTCGGCATCAACAATCTCGTACCCCTCCAGGGGATACGAATTTTGTATCCCCTAGGGGGATACGAATCTCGTACCTCCTGGGGGATGCATAATTCGTACCCTCAGAAGGGATACAAATCTCATATCCCTCCAGGGGATACGAATTTCGTATCCCTCATAGGAGGTACGAATTTCTCTGCCACGCAAGGGGGATACAAAATTTCTGGAGCTCTCCTCACGGACTTGAGATTCTAGTATGTAGGTCCCATATCCTACCTACTCCCACCTAACTCTTCCACTATAAATACCCCTTCACTTCCTTCTAACAAAGGGTTGGTCCAAGCTATCTTCCAAGCTTTAATGGCTTCCAAGGAAGAAGACATTCCTCCCTAAAGCCCCGTAGGCACCTTCCTTCTTCACACAAGGAAGAAGACAAATATGCTCGTACCCATGAGCATATTGATGAAGGTTTAGCCACACTTCCGGACATCTATAAGGACCTTTACATATCCTTTGAATATTCCTGGATGCCTCAGACACTACTGACCAAGTCATCACCTCTTCCACTCAATGAAATAGAAGAAATCCTCGGATCCCTCACCTAGGTATCCTCAACTCGTACCCCTTCCCTTGGATCCCTCACCTCGGATCCCTCCTCTCGGACCCCCCACCTCAAACCCACTCGACCTTGACTCCGCATCCCTCGGCTCCCTCAACCTCGACTTCGCTTCCCTCAGATCCCTCGACTCCGCTCCCTGGGTCCCTCGACTTCGACTCCGCTTCTCTCGAATCACTTGACTCCACCACATCATCGACAACTCCTCGACTACTCCTACTCAGCAAGGAAACTCGACAGCAAGGAATCTCGACAGCAAGGACTAATAGGATTTTATTAATCATTGTAACATCTTGTAATAGTGTCTCATTGTACTTGACTCTGCCACATCATCGTCAACTCCTCGACTACCCTGGTCAACAAGGAAGCTCGACAGTAAGGAAGCTCGATAGCAAATAGGGTATTGTTAATCATCGTAACTTCTCGTAATAGTGTCTCATTGTACTTTGTTTTAAGGGAGTAAAATCTGCAAATCCTTCAAAGAGGAAGTAGGCCCCGACGGGCTGAACCACTATAACTAACTGTGTTCTTTACTTTCTCGCACATTATTACTGCACCTCCTGTAATTTTCCACTCTGGACATTTAAGTTTCAAATTTTCAGAACTCTCGGATGTTGATGAAAATTTTAGACGTCAACATTATATTTCAATCACACTGGACTTTATGTTCTAACCACTCTCCTTAACATATCCAATTGGACAGTAGGTGGGGTAGATTCAATGGACGAAGCATTGATGGAGACTGAAGACGAAAATGGAGATATTATTTTACTGTTAGTTATCGCTGTTGTATTGCTTATGGAAACTTTTAATGATGAGTTTACTGATGTACCCATGAATTAATTGTACCATGACAATCTGTGTTTGGATTTTGTGGCTTTTTAATAAATTGTTAAGTCATATTTTGGTATTTTACTTTCTCGTTCCGATGTGTGAGATTTCCATAACGCAATATCTATACATTATTATGTACAAATGTAATTCCTTACAGAAACCATTAACCCATTTTGAGTGGCTCTAAGTTTTGACGGCCTTTTCTAGTTCAAAATTTTGGCCCATTCCGTTAGGTTATAACATTTTCCACGTAAATTCTTTTACCCTTTTTGCGACTGTCATTAAAATTTCTTACAATTAAAATTTTCCATATCTGCATACTTTATGTTACATTTTGGGCAGGTTGTAATGTAGGCCCATTAAGTAAATTTTCTCCATATCTTTGTGAATATGGATGGTTCTGCTTTAATATAACAACCCACCCGGAATGGGCTTAAATTTCGACCTAGATTAGGCCCATCAAAACTTAGAGCCATTCTAAACGGGTCGTTGGTTCCTGTAAGGAAGAACATTTGCACAAAATAATATATAGACATTGCGTTATGGAAATCTCACACAGCCGAATGAGAAAATATAATACTAAAATATGATGTACCATTTCATAAATACCACATAATTCAAACACAGATTATCAAGATACAATTATTCCATAGGTACATCAATAGACCCATCATTAAAAGTTTCCATAAACAATACAGCAATGATAACTAATAATAGCATAGTATCTCCATTTTCGTTTTCGGTCTTCATCATTGCTTTGTCCATTGAATCTACCCCACCTACTGACATTTTGGATATGTTAAGGATAGGGGTCAGACCATAAAGTCCTGTGTGACTGAAATATAGTAATTACTTAATGGTCAAACCCTAGATTTAACAGGTTATATATATCAAGGTATGTCTAGGAAACACACAAGCATTCACATGTACAAAAGTTTCTAACCAATGGGGTGGATATCTGAATCAATCCCTTAGGACCTCCATTAGTGCATTTAGGGTGTAACGACCCTGTTTTCGCGATGCTGAGTAATCGACATAAACTCAATGTCGACTATTCAAGCATCGGAAATACCGGATAGTTAATGAAAGAAAATAGAGGGTGAGGATAGATAAGGTAGAAACTTAGAATAGAAGAAGAAGAAGAACATACAACATCAGAGTAACACGAATCTCACAGCGAAACGAACAACATATAATAGATAACATATTTTTGAAATAAAATCAGTATACGTATACAGTAACATTATCAGATTATAACACTTACAACACAGCGGAAATAAACAATAGCTATATATTCCTGAAGCCTCCTGCTCCAAGCATATCTATAAAATCCTGACTACAGACTACCCGTACAAAATTGGGCACCCAAGAGTTTAGGGAAAACAAAACAAAATAAACTCTGGGTCAGTCATGTGACTGTGTGAGTAAACTCCAACCATTTGTTTAACTTTTAAAATTCTTTTAAATTCACTATTCTGATATTATAATAATGTTTAAATCAAATAAATAGCAATCTAGTGGAACGGTTTCATCTCACGTTCCACATATATAATATACAATCAAAAACCATGGGCGCTTATTCACAGCGCCATAGATGGCCTACCACAACGAAAATCCATGGTGTTGCTAGCTACAGTGTTGCCATTGCGATGCTGTTTTTTGTCTATTGCAACGCACGCTTCAATGTGTTAGCATAGATATCAACATGTGTTGTTGTAGCCAGTGATATTTTCAAATTAGTAAAATAAATAAAGTTAGTAATCCGTGTGACTCTAATCTAACGGCCTATGTTATCAATCCGTGTCAATGTGATTTTCCTTCACCGCCTCACCTCCTTTGCCACGAAATTTCATTTTCCCACTGAAATATCTGCCAATTTTCCAAATCAAAAATATTTTCTAGAAACAAATCCTTGGATTTATGATGGCAAACTCTAATCCAATCGATTTCAATCCTACCCCAAACACTAACCCTACCCTAATCCAATCGATTTCAATTCTACCCCAAATAAACCCTTGAAACATCGGCTTTAATTTACTAGTTCGATTGATACTCGGTGGATCAAGACATCAAAGATTGGGGCTTGTGGCAAAAATTTATTTTCGTTTCCAATATCTTATGCTGATTTGTTCCATTTCTACCAACTGATCCCTCGTGTGTTCGGATCTAGTATTGGAGTTCGATCTGAAAGGGGTAAGATTCAAACTGGTTTTAAACTGTTAGATCTGGTTGTTTATCTTGATGTATAGCCCATAAAGCTTTAACAAAAATTTCTATCTGGGTTTTTTTAGTATTTTAATGGCAATTATTGGTCTTCACTGTCAAAAAAATTTCGCTAACAGCTGGATTGGGTTCTCTGCAATATCAATTTCTAGATACTCTCTAACAAGTTACAAAAATCAATGACTGGGGATAATTCTTCCAATCATATCCTTGTACTGTATGTTTAAACGGGAATATGTCGTTTTAAATTATCCATGTCGATCCCAAGGAAAATTGAATCGGTGTAATTAAGGAACCAAATCCATTGTCTCGGCTACTTATGTAACTAATTTTCAGATTCGTGTGTACCAATTAGTGATTTTGGAAAGAAGGGATTAGAAGTTAGTTTATAGATGGTTGATGGGTTTTCTTATATCTGCCATTCTACCGTTTTAATTTAAGAAAATTTAAGAGCTTCGGATTAATTGACAAGGAGGTGAACCAAAAGAACTTAATTGGTTACTAATTGGAGTTGACGTCGATCATTGCACAAGTATGAATGGTTCGAAAATGATGGAGCAACCTGAACGTGGTTTATATCATATAAAATGCTTTATGCACTGTGTGAACATTGGCTCCTTAAAAACAGTTTCAGATGACAAGTCTGCTCGGTGTGGCGTAGTAGCAAGCAGTTGCACGATTTCTGGCTTCTGAAGTAAAGGATCGTAGAGCATGCTGTGTGGATCAGCTTTATTTTAGTATCACACGATTTGTTGTTGGGTTTCAGTTTAAACTATGTTTGGTTTAATTTTTTTACTTTCTGTATTCTGTTTTTTTTTCTATTAGGTGCGCTTATGCACTGTTATTTCAAAGTTAACAAAAGTGTACCAAAATTGTGCAGCTTCTTTGGCTTACATGATTTCAGGTATATGTATCAAAATGGTTTACAATCACTATGTCAACAAAGTAGTTTTTAGATTCCAGGTATATGCAGTAACAAAGGAAAATGCAGTATTCAGAATTTCTGGTTGCAATCGGGTCACCTACTCAAATAGCAATGTTTATGGTAATCTTCTTTAGTATTCATGTTTTCTTTTTTGATATTTCATTTCTTGTATTATGATATCTCTTGAAATTCGTGTATTATTTTATTTGATAATTGGATAGATTATGGTATAGAAGATGGATTTTAATTTTCAATTATCTGAATGCAAGTTTATTTATCACTGTGCTTGTTGTGGCTTTCATGCTTCTGGTCTATACTAAGCCAATGAAAATACCATGAAAGGATGTAGATATTATAATTATATGTGTGAAACATAGCAGCAGTGTCATAATTTGACAATTTCATTCATATGCAGGTCACTTAAAAATCTCATCCACATGATGGAAAGATTCACATGAGAGTAGGCACTGCCATGCTCTACTTTAAAATTACATTGAATGCAGCAATTAGGATGCATGAATCCTTCACTCAGATATGCAAGGTCAGAGATGATGAGTTAAATCAGTATATTTTTTTTCTACTTTATAAGGTCAATTAATAGGAAGTTAACGACTGCAGTATTAGAGTATTTAGAGCAAAAAATGATATCCTGTTAATGATGATAAGTATTTGGATATTCATTATAATGGTAATCTTCTAGAGATTCATTCAACATTTGGAATGCATTTAGATCCGACCTGCATGTAAGACCAGGTGCATGTTATAATCTTCTTATTAGAAACCTATTAACATAAAAAAAAGATATAAAATCAGCATAAACCAATGGTCCAATTGATGTTGAACCTGGTACCTATATTACCACAGCATATGTTCGAAAGAAGGTACATATATTTTATTTTCTGTCAAGTTATCAGTGTTTTTGAAATTATGATGCAGGTTGAAGTAGAATGTAAGGCATATCCTAAAAGATTGGCACTAAGGTTAGCTGGTGCATATGATGATGCAGTTACTACTTAGGTCAGTGAATCGAGTGACAATGTAGTGAGCAATGTATGTAAATATGAACGATTGTGTAATATACGAGTGAATGTGCAATAGTGGAGTCAAAATATTTGTACTATTTGAAATGTTGAAATAAAATATTTATTCAAATAAAATACTGCATTATAATATTATGAAATCTTTGATTAATAGCAGTTGAGGTGTAATTACTTTTAGCAGTTGTAAAGAAAATTTTAACAGCTGCTAGAAACAGTTGTAAAAAAGGTTGACTTGATTACAATTGCCAACTGTACTAAACATATTACAACTGTTTTTGGTTGTTGTGAAAGGAATTTTTTTTGTTGTATTGGCATCTGTGGCAACACCTGTACCGATATTGCCATAGAGTCGCAAAGGTGTTGCCTTTGACTCTAAGGCAACGCGGCAAAAGGCAACCCCAAAAAAGTGTTGCCACATATCATTTTTTTCCCATGGCAGCACTTTTTGGCACCTACTGCCTCACTTGTCGGGGGTTGTCGTAGGCCATCTATGGCGTAGTGATTGGTTAATGAATTCTAACTGGCAAGGTATGGGACCACCTTCCGACAGTGTATCTTTAGAGAGGAATACACCGGGTTCAACAAGAACATCTTGTAACCCACAAGAACATCTTGTAACCCAGGCTAAACATGACCGGTCACTCATTTCGCTTGAGTGCACCGAATGTATTATCACCAACGGTTGGGATCAACAACTGTTTCCCGAAAGGGACAACATCGAAATAGATTAAAGAAGTAAATGAAACTCTAGATCAGGTGACAATACACCCTACTTAGCAGCTGACCACTTAGCCATGCGACCTACCCGATTTTATATCATTTCCTGTTGTGAGGCTAGAGGTCACTCTTATCTCTGACAGATCACACATTTATTCACTTTGAATGTCACATCGTCATACCCGCCAAATCACAAATTGATTTTCCCAAAAATACCATGGGTATACAACTAAGAGAAACGAATTCCTCCGCCATCAAACGTATATACGTTTGAAGAGATCAACCTACGCGATCTATTAAATATACTCTGTCAAACATTCTTCCATATAGGTCGCCCCTGGGACTGGACAGACCGAAGGCACTATTCTGTAAACCGGACAGCCCTTGCATAACTCAGTCTTCAATTATCTTCATCATATTTGATCGCAATGCTAACACCCATACAAAGTGGTTTTCAGATAATGAATTTGATGTCGGTCTCTCCATATTGATGACGAAAATGGTCAAAATCCTTGATAATCGGTGATTTAACTATCAAAGGAAAACATATGTGCAAACAATGATATTACTTTTAGATGGAAATTCTATCGATCAATCAACATTTATTCATTTCCCCATTTCTCGTTTTCATATATTCATCAAATCCTTATTTTCTAATTTTAGAAAATATACTTATTAACTTTGGAAAACGTTTCCATTTCTGGTTCACGCATCACTATC
Organism: Allium sativum; assembly: GCA_030737875.1. Classification (NCBI taxonomy): domain Eukaryota; kingdom Viridiplantae; phylum Streptophyta; class Magnoliopsida; order Asparagales; family Amaryllidaceae; genus Allium; species Allium sativum. The sequence goes on from CM060926.1 coordinate 846,843,323, forward strand.
TTCTCACATATATCAGTCTCTAACTGCAAACTTGTAAGAGAACAACCCCGTACATATTAACCCCAAAGGCCGAAACCAACATCGGATCGATACCCAGAAAGCCATTCAACTCAACAAATTTCAAGTCAGTTTCTAATTTCAGTAATTCCATTTAAATTCCCAATTCAAACTCAAATTCCTTTATAATATTTTATTTGCAAAATATTTACTTTAATCTATTTTTCACATAGAATGCGAATAATATTTCTTCATAAAATCAAAACAGTTTGATTCCGTATTTAAAAACAATATCTAAAATCCAATTTCTATTTACTTCTAATCATAGAATTATTTATATAAAATCTTATTTTATTCTTCTGACACTTATAATCCCATTTATAATTCCCTTTATATAATTCTATCCATTTTATATAGTTCCTTTTATATAATTCTATTCATTTTATATAAATCCTTTTATATAATTCTATTCATTTTATATATAAATATTTCATTTACATTATTCACTTTGAAAATTTCCTTTTTTACATTCTAGTATTTCATATTGTATTTAAAATACCAAATAACATGACCAGTGTCATCATAATCAATCATAGATTATATATCACATCATATATCACAATATATGAAAACAAACAGTATTATAATATTGAGGAATCCAGCTGGATCCCTCCAACCAGTCTCCCTTCATTCACAGATGTTAAACAATATAAATAACATCGATTTCATTTCAATATGAAATATTATGATAAACAAAATCAATATTTGATTAATGATTTATATATATCGTTATTTATAATTTCAAGCAATAAATCAGCAATTCAACCAGATAAACAACACATAGCAAGCAATCATCATTTATCAATACTAGATTATATTTATAAAATATACACTCTACAGAGTTAGTGAGATTTACTCACATTGGCAGTTCATCGTTATATAACGATAAACTATTATTGAATCAAATTGGGCAATTTGTTTTGCTATAAATTGTAACGAGCCCCAATTCACTATCAGTCAGTTCCGTAGCCCTCGTCCATACGATCCCAATGGATCTGACCGTTCGAATTTCTGGTACAGTATGAAGAAGTTACTAATTTTATAAGTTAAGTAAATATTTAAATTAGGAATTTAACTTGTATTCATTTTATTCGGGCCTCACCACAATTTAAAACAACCCAACTTCTCACCGTAGAGACCCACGAAGCCCGCCTCCCTTTAAACACTGTTTCTCCTTTCCATCTTCTATAGGTAACGCACCAAATCTCATGGCCATTTTTGAACCCTTGGACCGCCTTTTCTTCTCCAATACTTCATGTTATACAAATCAAAACACACCGTGATCTCTCTGTTTCCATCCTCTTTCCACATATACCCAAAACGAAGAACTCGATCCTCTGCTTCAACTCACGTCGACCAGCCCAGTTTACGTATTTCGGTGACAATACCTAACTCGATTTCCCACAAATTCCACAAAAATTGGCCAGCAAACCCTCATCAATCTCGTAAACCCAAATATCATACCCATTTCACGAATCACTCAAACTCTCGAATCGATGAACCCTAGCTTTCGTGGATGAACACAGCAAGTCAGAAAAATGGATCGAGCTCAGAAAAACCAACACGAGCGTGTAGTGCTCGACACTAGGATTGCAAACATGTGTGTTTTGCGATTTAAGAGATTTTATTTGATTTTGTTTTGAATTTATTTGGCTCACCATTTTTGCTGTAAGGGAAAAAAAACAGCGACGGAAATTTTGGTTGACTGTGGAATTAGATTAGGGTTAGAAATGTTAAGGAGTATATATAGGGTGAGAATATTATTTTTATATTCATTATTTAATTAATTATAATGAACTGCTGCTTGTATTGGCTTTCTAAAAATTCGCATGATCACACATGATATTCAAAAATCAGGAAAATGGACATACACCTTTAGTTTGACATTACGGACCCAACGAAACTTGTTTCGTTGAATTCCGAGTTTGTTTGCTCACACACCGTATTTTTAAAGGTCAAATTATCGACTGTTTTTCACATTGAAATCTCGTACGGCCACATAGTGACTCAAAAAATCACAATAACTGATATCTAACAATAATTTAACATTTAGGATCCAACAAAATTAGTTTCGTCGAAAACAGAGGTCATTTGCAAAATTGGCTATTTTTAAAGCTCTAAATAAATCCATTTAAATATTAAATATATTTAAAAATAATTAAATTAAATATTTATAATTAAATATTATCGTATATATTCACACAGAATATAATACAGCTCCAAAATATTCTTATCTGAATTTATAACTCGACATTTCAAATCCAGATTAAATCAATATTCAATTTATATTGAAACTCCATTTATAATATAAAATAAATCGCTATAAATTATAATGGAATTCCGTAGCAACTTTTATAAAATTTGATTTGATCATAACTCAAAATCTATACGACGAAATCTCAATTTTTCTCTTCCATTAGAAAAATATACTTCACCAGCTTCGAACGTTTCTTGTTTCACAGAAATCCGGCTTAAAACGGATTCTGTATATTCTTTTAAAGTTTGAATCGCCAAATTACGAACTATCGCGCCATTTCGAGGTCGATTTTATTTATAATATAATTATACGTTCAACTTTCGTTTATATAATATATTCGTTAATATAATTCAACTCTAAACTGAAATATATATATATATATATATATTATAAATGATCCAATTCACACAATATTGTGAATTCCAATATTTCCGACTATTTCGAAAATTAAATATATTGTTCTATTATTTAATTTAATTAAATATTCACTGTTATTTAATTCTGGTCATTTTAAATTAACAAACCAACTTTTAAATAATTAAATAAATTATTTATTATACGGTAAAAATACGGGTCGTTACATCCTTCCCCCCTTAAAATAATTTCGTCCTCGAAATTGCTAAGGTAGAAAACAAACCCTAACTGGGTTAAAAATTATTTGTTTACTTCTTAACTTCAGTTTCAACTGAACCAATTAATTTTAATAAATTATTAATTCATTTCTATTAACAAAAATTTTCATATATCCTGAAAATTTTCTAACACCTTAAATTTCCGAATTTTTTTGCCAGCACCTCCTTTGTATGACTCAATCGGTACAACTACAACTCGCCTCTCTGGGCCATCTCCAACCCAAAAGAAAATCAAACAGTCAAGCGGCTTGCCAATTGGGCTCATAAATCTCATACCCAATAGAAATATAAAATTTTACCTTTTTGTCGGGCATATCGTTATATCCTTTGCATCTTTTACCAATTCAATATATACCAATGTCATCTCGGTCAACTCCAATCACTTTATTTGTTTATATTCAACCCAGATCTCATTTCAACTCGAGTTTCATTCTCGATTCCAAATCCTTAACTCACCAATCCAATTTACATAACCTCATTAAGTTTCATCTGCATACTTCATTAATTAATTAATTTCAATTTCAGTTTGCTTTCACAACTACTATTTGTCTTGTTTCTAATTTTAATGATCAGTCCATTATAGTTCAACATTCTTTTTCTTGGGATTTCTTAAACCACTTTGCTTTTCTCAAAAAAATCCAATAATCCTTTTCAAAATTCAAACAACTTGTTTTCGCAAAACATTTCCAAATTTTTGGTAGTAATCCGTCACTTACAACTCGAAAATGAACACCGATGATGTCATGATCATCATCGAAATCTATTTCCAGCTATCGAAGTGAGTTCAATACTATATCACTTTCAAAACCATATCTAAACACTTCCATTTTGAAATATATTTCAAAATACCATTCACAATGCTTGTAAAACTATTTAAAATCTCCCAGGATTTTAAAATTCTCTTATATCCAATCCATATTCATTTACAAACACTTATTTAAATTTTCGGAATTTTAATTCCAATTCTGATTTAAATTCAAATTTAATTCATTTCATAACACTTATACGAATTTTGATTGGTTATTTACATAACCGTTTCAATTATAATCTTATCTGATTATAATCCCAACCAACACATCCAATGTTATAATATTTCCAATATATATTTTCTTTATATCAAAATATATTTGGGTAATTTTATTTCATTACACTCTTTTTAAAACATACTATGTCGGTTCATTGTATTCAAGTGTTTATATACCCCTACCGATACAGTGGATCAAACTAATCGACCAGAACTTATAAATAACTCAACCAATAAATCCTCACAATATAAAACAATTTTATATTGAATAACAAATATGTGCTCATATATACACACTCAAACTCAATCTAGGGTATTGCTAACCCTATCTCTACTGTGTCGCGCCACAGAGCCAAGGTAGTCACTTAACCTTAAGCTCTGATACCAACTGTAACGACCCGGGTTTTCGCGATCCTGAGTAACCGACATAAACTCAGTGTCGACTATTCAAGCATCGGAAATACCAGATAGTTAATGAAAGAAAATAGAGGGTGAGAATAGATAAGATAGAAACTTAGAATAGAAGAAGAAGAAGAACATACAACATCAGAGTAACACGAATCTCACAGTGGAACGAACAACATATAATAGATAACATATCCTTGAAATAAAATCAGTATATGCATACAATAACATTATCAGAGTATAACACTTACAACACAGCGGAAAGAAACAATAGCTATATATTCCTGAAGCCTCCTGCTCTAAGATCTCCAAGTACATCTGTAAAATCCTAACTACTTGACTACCTATACAAAACTGGGCACCCAAGAGTATAGGGAAAACAAAACAAAATAAACTCTGGGTCAGTCATGTGACTGGTGTAAGTAAACACCAACCATTTGTTTAACTTTTAAAATTATTTTAATATTCATACTCTTCTGATATTATAATAATGTCTAAATCAAATAAATAGCAATCTAGTTGAACTCTTTCATCTGACGTTCTACATATATAATATACAATCAAAAACCGCGGGCGTCTATTGGTTAATGAATTCCAACTGGCAAAGTATTGGACTACCTTCCGACAGTGTATCTCTAGAGAGGAATACACCGGGTTCAGCAAGAACATCTTGTAACCCAGGCTAAACATGACCGGTCACTCATTTCACTTGAGTGTACCGAATGTATTATCACCAACGGTTGGGATCAGCAACCATTTCCCGAAAGGGCCAACATCGAAATAAATTGAAGAAGTAAATGAAACTCTAGATCAGGTGACAATACACCATACTTGGCAGCTAACCACTTAGCCATGCGACCTACCTGATTTGATACCATTTCCTGTTGTGAGGCTAGAGGTCACGCTTATCTCTGACAGATCACAAATTCATTCACTTTGAATGTCACATCGTCATACCCGCCAAATCACAAATTAATTTCCCCAAAAATACCACGGGTATACAACTAAGAGAAACGAATTCCTCCGCCACCAAACATACATACGTTTGAAGAGATCAACCTACGCGATCTATTAAATATACTCTGTCAGACATTCTTCCATACAGGTCGCCCTGGGACTGGACAGACCGAAGGCACTATTCTATAAACAGGATAGGCCTTGCATAACTCCGTCATCAATTATCTTCATCATATTTGATCGCAACGCTAACGCCCATACAGAGTGATTTTCACATAATGAATCTGATCCCGGTCTCTCCGTATTGACGATGGAAATGGTCAAAATATTTGATAGTCGGATATTTAACTATCAAAGGAAAACATGTGTGCAAACAACGATATTATTTCCAGATGGAAATTCTATCGATCAATCAACATTTATTCATTTCCCCATTTCTCGTTTCCATATATTCATCAAATCCTTATTTTCTAATTTTAGAAAATATACGTTATTAACTTTGGAAAACGTTTCCATTTCTGATTCACGAATCACTATCTTCTCACATATATCGGCCTCTAACTGTAAACTAGTAAGAGAACAACACCCTACATATTAACCCCGAAGGCTGAAACCAACATCAGATCGATACCCAGAAAGCCATTCAACTCAACAAATTTCCAGTCAGTTTCTAATTTCAGTAATTCCATTTAAATTCCCAATACAAGCCCAAATTCCTTTATAATATTTTATTTGCAAAATATTTACATTAATCTATTTTTCACATAGAGTGCGAATAATATTTCTTCATAAAATCAAAACAGTTTGATTCCGTATTTAAAAACAATATCTCAAATCCAATTTCTGTTTACTTCTAATCATAGAATTATTTATATAAAATCTTATTTTATTCTTCTAACACTTATGATCCCATTTATATTTCCCTTTATATAATTCTATCCAGTTTATATAATTCCTTTTATATAATTCTATTCATTTTATATAAATCCTTTTATATAATTCTATTCATTTTATATATAAATATTTCATTTTCAATATTCACTTCGAAAATTTCCTTTTTCACATTCTAGTATTTCATACGGTATTTAAGATACCAAATAACATGACCAGTGTCATCATAATCAATCACAAATTGTATATCACATCATATATCACAATATATGAAAACAAACAATATTATAATATTGAGGATTCTAGTTGGATCCCTCCAACCTATCTCCTTGCATTCACAAATGTTAAACAATATAAATAACATCGATTTCATTTCAATATGAAATATTCTGATAAACAGAACTAATATTTGATTAGCGATTTATATATATATATATATATATATATATCGTTATTTATAATTTCAAGCAATAAATCAGCAATTCAATCAAACAACCAACACACAACAATCAATCATCATTTATCAATACTAGATTATATTTAAAAAAATATACACTCTGCAGAGTTAGTGAGATTTACTCACATTGGCATATCATCGTTAAATAATGATAAACTGTTGTTGAATTCGATTGGGCAATTTATTTTGCTATAAATTGTAACGAGCTCCAATTCACACCCAGACAGTTCCATTGTGTAGCCCTCGTCCATACGATCCCAACGGATCTGACCGTTTGAATTTCTTATATAGCATGAAGAAGTTACTAATTTTATAAGTTAAGTAAATATTTAAATTAGGAATTTAACTTGTATTCATTTTAATCGGGCCTCACCACAATTTAAAACGGCCCAACTTCCCACCATAGAGACCCACGAAGCCCGCCTCCCTTTAAATAGTGTTTCTCCTTTCCATCTTCTACAGGTAACGCACCAAATCTCATGGCCATTTTTTAACCCTTGGACCACTTTCACTTCTCCAATACTTCATGTTATACAAATCCAAACACACTGTGATCTCTCTCTTTCCATCCTCTTTCCACCTATACCCAAAACGATGAATTCGATCCCCTGCTCCAACTCGCGTCGACCAGCCTAGTTCACTTACTTCGGTGCCAATACCAAACTCGATTTCCCATAAATTCCAAAAATTGGCCAGCAAACCCTCATCGATCCCGTAAACCCAAATATCATACCCATTTCATGAATTGATCACTCAAACTCTCGAGTCGATGAACCCTAGGTTTCGTGGATGAACACAACGAGTCAGAAAAATGGATCGAGCTCAGAAAAACCAACACTACCGTGTAGCGCTCGACACTAGGATTGCAAACATGTGTGTTTTGGGATTTAAGAGATTTTATTTGATTTTATTTTGAATTTATTTGGCTCACCATTTTTGCTGTAAGAAAAAAAAAACAATGGCGGAAATTTTGGTTGACTATGGAATTAGATTAGGGTTAGAAATGTTAAGGAGTAAATATAGGGTGAGAATATTGTTTTTATATTCATTATTTAATTAATTTATAATGAACTGCTGCTTGTATTGGCCTTCTAAAAATTCGTATGATCACACATGATATTCAAAAATCACGAAAATGGACATACGCCTTCAGTTCGACATTACGGACCCAACGAAACTTGTTTCGTCGAATTCCGAGTTCGTTTGCTCACACAGCGTACTTTTAAAGGTCAAATTATCGACTGTTTTTCACATTAAAATCCCGTACGGCCAAATACTGATTCCAAAAATCATGAAAACTGAAATTTAACAATAATTTGACATTTTAGATCCAACAAAATTAGTTTCGTCAAAAACGGAGGTCGTTTGCAAAATTGACTATTTTTAAAGATCTAAATAAATCCATTTAAATATTAAATATATTTAAAAATAATTAAATTAAATATTTATAAATAAATATTATAGTATATATTCACACAGAATATAATACAAGTCCAAAATATTCTTATCTGAATTTATAACTCGACAAATCAAATCCAGATTAAATCAGTATTCATTTTATATTGAAAATCCATTTATAATGTAAATAAATTGCTATAAATTATAAAGGAATTCCATAGCGACTTTTCTAAAATTTGATTTGATCATAACTCAAAATCTATATGAAGAAATCTCGTTTTTTCTCTTCCATTAGAAAAATATACTTCACCAGCTCCGAACGTTTCTTGTTTCACATAAATTCGGCTTAAAACTGATTCTGTATATTCATTTAAAGTTCGAATTGCCAAATTACGAACTGCCACACCATTTCGAGCTCGATTTTATTTATAATGTAATTATACGTTCAACTTTCGTTTATATAATATATTCGTTAATATAATTCAACTCTAAACTGAAATATATATATTATAAATGATCCAATTCACACAATATTGTGAATTCCACTATTTCCGACTATTTTGGAAATTAAATATATTGTTCTATTATTTAATTTAATTAAATATTCACTATTATTTAATTCTGGTCATTTTAAATTACCAAACCATCATTTAAATAATTAAATAAATTATTTATTATACTTTAAAAATACGGGTCGTTACATTGGGTGAAGACCCAACGAGGTGGGAATCCTCGGACACGTATTTCCCTATTAAAGGTGGATTCTTATGATCTCTTATTTCCTTGAGGAAGAACCTAGCCCCTTAAGACCCCTTCTAATACGTCAATGTTCCTAAGTCAATACTCTGACAAGTATTATGAGAAGTAGTATTTCGAGCATTATTAGTAAACTGATATTACAATAGAACATCTATGTCCCTTAAGACTTCCTTTAGACAGTTGGTGAGCATGCTACGACCACATATCACATATAAAATAATCTTATCCCTAGATTAGCCCTCACAAGCTTCTAGAGGAAGTGGATATCCCCCCATGAACTACCTACTCCGTTACCGCTATGCCTAACCACTTTCAAACAAGGAGGACCCGTAGTTTTACTTTGAATCTAACAAGGGTGGGTCCCATGACTTTGGTACCTATCCAAGAAATAAATCTTCGAAAAGGATCCTAGTCCTAACCACTTAAAACTTAAACTAGATAAGAAGAGATTCATCCACTTAAGACCTTCCTAAGGCATAATAAACCTGCTGTTTTCACACATAATAGGTTTATATATGTATATATACTAGACCTCTCACATTAAAGCGTATACCTATAGTTGCTGGATATGCTAGGCAGTTCCAAGAAGACTTCTACTACAAGTGGGTTAAACCTCGTGTCATGCTATACTAAATTTTAATGGCCCATGGTGCACAGACCTCACATTAGCCGGACCCACTTATGGTTGCTGGATTTGTCGATCGGTTCCGGATAGACTTCTACCACAAATGGTAACTAAGCTCGTGTCTGTATGTCATTATTCAATATATATAAGCCATTCTATATGCACACACAAAAAATTAATATATGGGGACATTTCAATTTCAAATCTTATCCTAATCACATTTACTATGTCATTATTATGCTCATTTCGTTAATTACGCTATATAAGTAAAATATTTAGTACATATAAATAACGCTAATTTTGTAACGACCCGGAAAATCTGAACCAATTTAAAATTTTAAATTGGCTAAAATAGTAGATTTTAAATATTTAAAATAAATATTTTAAATAATAGAAATGAAAAGTGAGTTTGAATCGACGTTTGAAAACGAATATAATTAATTCTAATTATAAACAAGGCCTGAAATGGCGCTGTAGTTTCAAATTTTGAATTCAAACTTTGTCGGACTATACCGGGTGCAAAACAAAACGGATTTAAGTGAAAACAAAAATAGGTAAACCTTAATGAGTTGGATGCGAAATAATATTATATCAACTCCTGTGAATGCCATTGGATGCGGAGTGCTGGTTATTCTATGTGTAATTAATAAATGTCGCTATAGGATAGTAACAATTAATTTTGAACTACACTACATGGCATACTTCTTGAAGATATGCATACTTCATCATATACCACATAAGCATTTGGAGCTTGTGTGACGAGGTGGAAGATTTACCATATGAGCGAGAGGCTTGTATGGCGATGACTATATTTTATAGGTTGAACTGATGACTGATATGGACTATTTAAATTGTAACGAGAAATTTCCAGATTAATAAAAAACCCCACACGGGTCTGGAGTTGACAATAATCACGTCTCTCTAGTTATTAGATATGGCACATGGACTATTTATTTCCCACATGGGAGGACGAGGTGACGAGGATTTATCCTCTGGAGCATTTAAAATACACACTCCCTCAGGCTTTGACAGGGTGACGAGAATTTATTCTCTGGAGTTATTATCAATACACGCTCCCCTGTAAACACCAAAATATATCACTATAAATATGTGTATGCTCATTAGGATTTATTGGGTACCTAATACGGCCCAATAAATTTCCAAACCTCTCCCCGTACAAAGGAGGTTATGGCGAAATTTTTCGAAAATTCCGGGTGTTAGCCAAATTTTTGAAGAATTTGAAAATTCTCAGAAACTGAAAAGTTGGAGAATGGAAGCCAGATCGAACGTAGAGTTGATTAATCAAACCACTTTCGACTTTGTTCCTTTTCGGGGACGAAAAATTTTAAGTGGGGGAGATTGTAACGACCCGGAAAATCTGAACCAATTTAAATTTTTTAAATTGGCTAAAATAGTAGATTTTAAATATTTAAAATAAATATTTTAAATATTAGCAATGAAAAGTGAGTTTGAATCGACGTTTGAAAACGAATATAATTAATTCTAATTATAAACAAGGCCTGAAATGGCGCTGCAGTTTCAAAAATTGAATTCAAACTTTGTCGGACTGTACCGGGTGCAAAACAAAACGGATTTAAGTGAAACCAAAAATATTTAAATCTGTTAGTGAATACCTTTCTAACGAATCTGAAAAATCGAAGTTTCATAGCGGAAAGCAAAAGTTATGGCCAAATGAATTTTCAGAAAGGTCGCTATGTGTTGACACATTTTTTGGTAAAAGCTGTCACACATGGAATTCCTGAATGATAACATGCTCGAGCGATGGAAACAACGTCAGAAGACATTGAGAGATTTGGTCAAAATCACATCCTCAACATAAACAGGCCCGAAATTCCTATCAGACGACCTCTTTTGGGCCCGAAAACAGCGATTACATAGTTGAGCTCTGTAATTTTTGAAGATCTCTGAGTTAGCTTCAGTTTGAGCTTCGGTTTGGCTCAATCGGACTTACGGTTTGAAAGTTATGCCCGTTTCCGTAAACTGGTGTAATCTGGCAATTTCCTGGATAAAGAGACGAAGCAACACACGATTGGAGTATGGATCACGCACCCTCGGATCGTCCCTCATCGATCGCCCCTCATCGGATCGCCCTCCTCGGACCACGACCCGATCGCCAGCACTTCACTCCAGCTTCACCATGCCGCTCACGACCAGACTCGGCTCGTAATAGCCATATCACGATCCGACCCCATGATCGCGATCCGACCTTCAGACCTGCAGATACGCTCCTAGTTCTGACCTATTCTCAAGGATATTTTCACTCTAACTTGCATGGATCTTATTACACATGTCATATGACGATTTGGAGATGATTTTTGGACGTTTTTCACCTCTTTTCGAGATTTTTGGGATGCGTGCCACGTGTCCCGCGATTCGCCTGCTGTAAACAGCTATAAATACACCATTCAAAGGCATTTTCATGGACTTTTGGCCATTCTTCTTCCCTGCTTCCACCATTACTGAAGTGCAAGGATTTTGCACCCTTCTCCACATAAATTCTCCTCTTCTAATCTCAGTTAACACACGGATTGTGCGTCTGCATGTAACTGATTCTTGTAATCCGTCAGTATAACAATAAGATTATAAAGTGGACGTAGGCTACATCTATAGCCGAACCACTATAAAAATCTCGTGTGTCTCCTCTTAATTTACTATTTTCTGCATTTCTGTTATCTTCGATTTGCATTTGGGTGTTAGGCCCAGATTTTTGTCTAACATTTTGGCGCGCCAGGTAGGGGGGCACACAAAAACTTCAACTTCTAGCTTGAAAGGAAACTCAATGGCGAACAAAAGGAAGAAGACTGGAACTTCTTCTCATGTCGATGATGCTGAAGGCGCAAGGAATGAGGCAAGCCTGGAGCCTTCCTCCCATGAAGACCCATCAGCATACCTGACTAGAGACGAGATGGATCGAGTTCTCGTTGAATTGAGGACCCAGATGGCAAGGCAGGACGATCTCCTCCAGAAACAACAGGAAATGATCAACCAATTCTTCGCTCTGATGGATGGAAGGCCGAGCAATGCTCAAGTCACTGGAAACGAAGCCATTAACGCAACTCGAGTATCACCCGGACTCGGGGGAATCCCCCCATTCAACAGCAGAACTCGTCTCGTGATACACCTCTGGACCGCGACCCGGATCGTGGAACACTACTAGGCTCACGAGCCGATCCCAACAACTCGCTCCCGCCTGCTCAACAACAACCAGCTCGTGACCCACCTCCTGGACCCAGTCGGATCGCCCCCCTACTCCACGATCCGGCCTCACGAGCTGGACTTCACGAACTGTCCCCCTCGAACGGGGTCGGGTCGTTCCCCTCGATCCACGATCCGCGAGCCGCGATCCCCAGGCGATAGCTCACCAACTTCCATCTTCTCCTGCATTCAACGCTGGGGGCACCAGCTCTGATTTTGGTAGTTTACAACAACTTTTCGACGGCAATCGACTAGCCGATCTGATTCAACGCCTCATGAGAGGCCGCACCTATCAGAATGACGTAGATGACGTCAATCATAACCCATTCACTCAGGAAATTAGAAATTCCCGCAATCCACCAGATTTCAAACTTCCACAACTGGAGCCTTACAATGGAAGGACATATCCTGCTGTGCATCTCATGCGTTACAAACGGCATATGGAAGTTCAATCGGCATCGGAAAACGTCATGGCTAAATGTTTTCCCCTCTTTCTGACTGATATAGCAACCATGTGGATTCAGCAGCTGGAAACAGAATCGATCAATAGTTGGAACATGTTGGTCGCATGCTTCCTTGAACAGTTTCAGGTCCACATCGCTCGACCCAAGAACGTCATGTCACTCACTACAATAAAACAGAGGCCCAGAGAAACTCTGCGTTCTTTCCTGTAAAGATTCAACGTTGCAGCAGCATCAGTGGATCGCCCTGAGCAATCGATGGTACTGATGGCTGCGGTATCCGGCGTTCTGGATAACACGGAATTCAAGAAATCTTTGTACCGAGATCCACCACGAAATCTCGGCAAATTCTACCTTGAAGCAGATAGATTTCTGCGGGAAGAAGATGCAACTTCCGAGAAGAAAACCCTCGAAGTCAACATGCTCGGAGATGGAGAACCGCCCAATCCTGGAAAGGGCAATGACAAGGGTAAAGGAAAGACCCCTGCTACAAATGATCGTAATGCTCCACCCTGGAGAGGGTCCAGATACGACAAATACACTAAACTGAATGACACTCTGAGCAACATATACATGGATACATGAGGTGCTGCCTCCTATCCGAGACCTCCCAAGAGGGAGCCGAGACTAGCACAATGCAATTCTGGCAGACACTGCATATTTCATGACATTGATGGTCATAACACTGACGACAGCAGACATTTGCGAGACCTTATTGAGGACCGGGTCAGGCGAGGAGAACTACCCGAGTATATCATTCAACCAACTACGCCAGCACCTGCGCTGCTACCACCGACTCCCCATAGAGGGAATGATCCTAGATCGAGCAATCACGGGATCATTATCAAATGATCCCACTCAGCGGATCCCTTCAGTTTGATGGACTCCGGTTCGTAGTTCATGTTTTTAGGCTTTTAGGCGACTCCTCGCCCCTCTTTGTTTTCCCCGCATGTAATAAAAGCAGTCACATCAGCCCACACGCACGGAACAGGCTTGTGGTCTCCAGCCGTGTCCGGCAAACAACTGCTGCATTTTCATGAATTAGCAATAAGCATTGAGCTCCGGCTCCCAACTGGATCCGTCCAGTACAAACATGAGCTCCGGCTCCTAACTGGATCCGTCCAGTATAAGCAAATTTTCATGTTCTTTTCCTTGGTCGTCTTACTCCGGTAAGGCCGTCTTGGAACCTTCATGTGCTTTTCCTTGGTCGTCTTACTCCGGTAAGGCCGTCTTGGAACCTTCATGTCCTTTTCCTTGGTCATCTTACTCCGGTAAGGCCGTCTTGGAACCTTCATGTGCTTTTTCTTGGTCGTCTTACTCCGGTAAGGCCGTCTTGGAAACTTCATGCGCTTTTTCTTGGTCGTTTTACTCCGGTAAGGCCGTCTTGGAACCCTCATTGCTTCTCCTCGGTCGTCTTACTCCGGTAAGGCCGTCTTGGAACCCCTCTAACATCTCCTCGGATGGTTTACTACGGTGAGGCCATATAGGAAATATTTTTGCATTGTTTGGTTTATCTTATTGGAGGTACAAATTCCTTGTCTTCTTGGATTTCTCTGGCCTTAATACGATCCCGTGTGATCGTCGGTTTTCTGGCCTTAATACGATCCGTCGTGATCGTCGCATTCTGAATTTGGATTTCTCAGATTATCCAGAACACATCTTCCTTCAACCAGCACGATATGTTCTGGGGGGCAAACGTGTTGACACATTTTTTGGAAAAAGCTATCACACATGGAATTCCTGAATGATAACATGCTCGAGCAATGGAAACAACGTCAGAAGACATTGAGAGATTTGGTCAAAATCACATCCTCAACATAAACAGGCCCGAAACTCCTATCAGACGACCTCTTTTGGGCCCGAAAACAGCAATTACAAAGTTGAGCTCGGTAACTTTTGAAGATCTCTGAGTTAGCTTCAGTTTGAGCTTCGGTTTGGCTCAATCGGACTTACAGTTTGAAAGTTATGCCCGTTTCCGTAAACTGGTGTAATCTGGCAATTTCCTGGATAAAGCGACGAAGCAACACACGATTGGAGTATGGATCACGCACCCTCGGATCGTCCCTCATCGATCGCCCCTCATCGGATCGCCCTCCTCAGACCACGACCCGATCGCCAGCACTTCACTCCAGCTTCACCATGCCGCTCACGACCAGACCGGCTCGTGATAGCCATATCACGATCCGACCCCATGATCGCGATCCGACCTTCAGACCTGCAGATACGCTCCTTGTTCTAACCTATTCTCAAGGTTATTTTCACTCCAACTTGCATGGATCTTATTACACATGTCATATGACGATTTGGAGATGATTTTTGGACGTTTTCCACCTCTTTTCGAGATTTTTGGGATGCGTGCCACGTGTCCCGCGATCCGCCTACTGTAAACAGCTATAAATACACCATTCAAAGGCATTTTCATGAACTTTTGGCCATTCTTCTTCACTGCTTCCACCATTACTGAAGTGCAAGGATTTTGCACCCTTCTCTACATAAATTCTCCTCTTCTAATCTCAATTAACACACGGATTGTGTGTCTGCATATAACTGATTCTTGTAATCCGTCAGTATAACAATAAGATTATAAAGTGGACGTAGGCTACATCTACAGCCGAACCACTATAAAAATCTCGTGTGTCTCCTCTTAATTTACTATTTTCTGCATTTCTGTGATCTGCGATTTGCATTTGGGTGTTATGCCCAGATTTTGGTCTAACACTATGGAATTTAAATAGCCCGTGAAATTGGCCATTTTGCATACGACCTCGGAATTCGACAAAACCACTTTTGTTGGATCCAGGATGTGAAGTTATTTCTAGGTTTCAAATTTCATAATTTTTGAAGCTAATATGTGAGCGTGGCAAAGGAAAATGTGTTTTGGTCAATTATAGTTAAATTGGATCGACCAGAAATGAGCCTTTTTGCAAACGGTCTCAGAATTCGACGAAACTAGTTTTGTTGGGACCGTATCGTCAAAACATAGCTAGATTTATTTTTCTGGAATTTTTCGAGTTAGTATGTGGCCCCGGCAAATTGAAATATACGTTCAAATTAAATATTGAATGTTTTATATTTTAATTTGAATTAAAAACTGGCTAAAACAGTCAAATGGGCCTTCGAAACATATCCCATTGTGTTCGGAATGGGGGTAAAACGCTAGGGACGACAGTCGTTGGGTTGAATTTGGGGTTCGTATTAATAAAGGGGTATTTTTGGAAATTAAAATATTATAAATATCCTCCCAACCAATCAGAAAATAGAAAAAAAATTATAATATACTAAACCCTAGCTGCCGTTCATCCCGATTGAAAGGCGGAAAAGGCTCGAAACTTCTTGGCCATTTTCCGGCCGCCACAACCACTTCCAGCCTCCGCTACCACCCTAACTTCGAAGCCCTCCTCCTCCCCTTCACATCCATCCAAGCCTCGCCCCCCACCATCGCCTATCTTCGCCGGATCGAGTGCCCAAAGTGGCAAACTTCGTCGCGCCGCCATCGCCTGCATGCGAATTCAAACTGCACCCCACCTGTCTTGATCTGCGCGCGAGGGGGAGCTCTCTACCGTTGAGGGTTCTGATCTGACGCACGGTGGCCCTAGGCGGCGCAAAATCCAACCCTAGGTTGGAACCTTAGGGTGACTGTCGGCTGTTGATTTTTAACAGGGGAAAAGGTAGCATTTTTAAACGCTATAGATTTAATTAATTATGTTTCTAAATAGTTTCATGTTCAAAACTACATATCTTTTTCATTTATTGACGAAATCCAGTGAAACAAGTGACAATGGACTCGTGTGGATGTCTTCTACATTTCAGAAGAGATCGCATATTTTTCTGAGCCTTCTGCAATTTTTGATGGAGTGGAACCCAATGTGAGATATCTAATATTATAAACGATATGGAAAAAACCGATGTATAAATTATATAGTTGATGTATGAGTTATATAAGCGTTGTACATCTCATGTATAAGCGTTGTATAAGTTGTATGGTCGATGTATAAGTTATATATGCGTTGTAAAAATTATATATGCAATGAAATGATATTGAATTGTGTTGAAGTGATTTGAAATATATTTATATAATATATATATATATACTCCCCTCGTCCACAGGCCATGGACGATATTTATTGGTTGTGTTGTTGTTTGGATTATTTGGTTGATGTGAAATTTGGTGAATGATGTGAATGATTGATTGTGGTTGAAAAATACCCATTTGTGGTTGAAAAAATAAATAGAATAGGATGTGGAAATAAAAATAAAACATGCCGCCTACATGCGAACTAGCTGCATGAATCCACATTGTCAAAAACCGCAAGGTTTTAAGGTAGAGCGAGGAGCTGTACATCGATATGGTCCTGGTTTTAACTATCCTGCCGTTATTCTACCGAAATTTCCTGAAATATTCATGTGTTTGATTTATTTCAATTGTTGAAACTATATTCATTTGTTGGGTGGAAATTCATGTATATAAAATAATCGTGTTTTGAAATAAATTGTTTTACAATAAAAATCACATTTTTACTACATACATGAACTGTGGAAAATGGTGATGTGTAGAAATAAATATCTGTTGGATAAAAATATCATTTTTATCGATAGTGCGAAGTGAAAATGGTTTTGAAATCGAAGAATGAAATATATAGAAATATATATAATTATAATATATCGAATAACGAAGCTGCAGTTCGTATTTTGAAACCGTGATTTCAAACGATTAGTGCGGAAGATCCGACTATCGGATTTTCCTGAAACCACAACCGTTGGGTTCGCCTTGGAAATATCTTTCCAACGACACCAACTTTGTAAAGATCCAACGGTTGGATTGTTTGGAATGTTTAATTCGAATCTGAAGAAAAACAGCGCCATAATCGATTATATATATATATAATTAAATTAAATCGAATAATGACGCTGCAGATCGTATTTTGAAATCATAACTTCAAACGATTAGTGCGGGAGATCCGACCATCGGATTTTCCCGAAACTGAAACCATTGGATTCATTTTGAAAAGATCTTTTTAGTGATATAAATTTTGTGAAGATCCAACGGTTAGATTTTCAGATATGTGTAAATCAAATCTAGAGAAAAACAGCGCCACGGCCGCGTTATGGCCTGAAGCATTGTTTGAATGAATTGGCTATTTTTAAATAAATAAAAATAGCGATAAATCATGATAAAATATTATAAACGATATGGAATGGAAATAAACTGAATTTGCTCGATTTATTTGATATTTGATGGTTGAATGTGTTTGGTGTGAAAATTACATTAAAGAACAAAATTGGTGTTGTCAAATAATTTAACCATTGAAATGAATTGATTTGAAATTCTCGATATACGTGAATTATTTGAAAAGGCCGAGTTAATTCTCATTTCAAATAATTGATCGACGAGTGAAAGTTGAAGATATGAAGACGGTGCAAGATCGATGATCTTCAAGTCGAATAGAGGGGTGCTACTGATGCTCATGATAGGAGTAGCTACCTTGACGGGGTTGAAGTAGTAGCCACCCGGACGTACTTGTTGATTGTACGGATATGCGAGGTATTGAGTGCCTCCGGTTTCGTTCAGACCCAGAACGAACGTGTAAATGGACTGCGTGTCTGACATTGTATTTTGTTCTGTGCAGATTGATCTCTATTAAATATATATCTGTTTGGCGGCGGAGAATTTATTCTCTTGCTTAACGCCCTTCTCTGAGACGTATGAGCCCAGAGGTTATATATCGATAGAAATCAGTCGCACGGGGTGGATTGCCTGTGTGGCACGCCTAAGTGATAGATGATCAAGGCTTATGTTGAAAAGCAAAGTCTTGTGGTTGATGATCAAAGCACAGCCTGTGTGGCATAGCTTTGTGTATAACGTGAATTCGCGAGCCTCACACCCCGGGATGGACGAGAAACAGGAGTAGGATCCAGGGAGGACATGCGTTTCTTTCTAGCTAGGGTGGTCTCAGTGACCTACCAGCCCTGACATTTATATACTTTTCACCTATGTGGTTGTTGCTGTTGCGAGGCGCCTCGGATATATCGGTCGATCCGAGACCGATGGAGTCATTGGGCTCATTAATGCCCCAAAGGGCGGGAAAACGCAGTGTTCAGGCATTTTAATCCACATCGGTGGACCGGCCCTGTGGCTCCTAAGGGTCACTCGAGCTCTGATCCTGAGACACGGGCTAGAGCGTCTCGAATCGGTAAGGACTATCTTTTGCCTTGGTTCATGATGGAAATCCAATTTCCAATTACGACATCGTGTGGTTTTGATTGTATATATATATATATATGGCGACATGATATATGGTACCCATGCCGTCTATGATTGATAGTTATGATTGAAATTGTTTTTGAAACATATATGCACTAGCAATAATATCAAATGATTTGTTTTGCTCGTATCAAGCATATTTTGGACATTATAAGGTAAAACTCTATCCTCCGGTTTGTGTTGCATTGTGTGATGGGAACCGAGTCTTATAATGGCTTCATTTTTATAAAAAGCATTTCGATGTTTAAAAGATTTATTTGTTTTAAAGCACTGGCAATCCAATGGAGTAAACCCGTTCCGCGAAAGTGGCGTGGTCCCGTGATTAGCCATATTTGAAAATGTGTTAAGTAGATTTCTCATACCAGTCCCATGACTGACTCGTAGTTTGTTTCACTTGCAAACTCGGGTGCCCCTATTTCTACACGGGCAGCCTTGTATTCAGGTTTTAGCAGGCTCTTTCTGGATAGCTGGAGCTGAAGATGGATTCTATCATTTATCTCTTTTTATGTTGTTCAGCTCCTGTTATACATATTATGTTTTTCTTTTCCGTAGTGGACATTTATGTATAGCTGAACTGTATTTTGTAGTAAGCAAGATCCTATATACTGTGTAACTCTAATGATTATATTTATCCAGTGTATTATATTGTGCATTATCTGGTGTATTCATTTATTTCTGTTCTGTTATTATCTGTTTATGTGTTATATTCCAAAGATTACCCTTACCACCATCTTATCGAGAATGGGGTTGTCACAAATTTTTTGCAAGAACAAGGGAACGTTTTAACGAGGTAAAATTGTCAATTTGGTCTAATTTAAGGCATACAAGTTAATTTCCACATTCAACCACCACATTTATGGCGCAATGGCATAATTGAATAATTACATATATCAATAATAGAAAAATACAACATACAATTAAAACTTGCATCCTAAGCCTGTATGGATAATTCTAGTAATGAGTCAAGAATAGGGCAAAAATTTCTTAAATCATACATATACGTATACATACACACACATATATGTATATATACACATATATATGTAAGTATATATAAATACATGTGTATAAACCTTTATTTATCTAAGTTACCCCTTCTTATGTTGTACATAAAAACACTGATATTTGATTAGCTTCAAACCCGAATACGTTCAGATTATCTAATTAGAATATAAAACCAAACCTATTCAAATAATAAATCTAATCAAATCTAAACCTTTTTACATTGAAATCAAATATTTAGATAAAAATGACAAAACAAGTAAAAAAAGTGAATCACCCAATTGTTCTTTATCTACTACTAAAACGAAATCCACAAACCCAATATAAATTGAAAATTCTTGCGAGATACATAAAAACAGGAGATTTGGGGTTTTTGAAGTTTGATATTGTCGTTATGCCAAGACACCTTAGGCATACAAATCCATATTGTAATCTACGAATGTAGAATTTGCCTAGGAAAATACTAGTTTCACTCATAGTAATTGGAAATGTCGTGGATCTGACGTTGTTATGCCTATTTGATGCAAACTCCAATCCATATATATATATATATATATATATATATATATAAGAATCAAATAATTAAAATTCTTATATACATAAATTATTTGATTCCAAATCTACATTCTAATTCTATAAGAAAAAAGAAGATTAGAAAAAGATGGATATATTTGTAAGAGAAGAAGAAAACCTATTCCTCGAATCAATGGCAGTAGAGTGGAGGCACAAACAAAGAGAGTGGCTAGGAATAGGCATGGAGTCTAGAGGGTTATTTATAGGTGTTTGTGTAAAAAAGAACCGTAGGATTATCAAGATCTAATCCAAGCCATTCACTCTTTTAACTTAACCCAAACCAGCCTTATTGGGCATTTGAAGCACTAGCCGGTCGACACCCCTTATGAACGGCGGTCGACCGCTTATAGGCAAAAATGTCCAGTAAGTCTAATGGTGCATATTGTTAATTAATTAATTAATTGTTTGGCTTTTATTACCAATCCTTTTCCTTATGTGACATATTATTTGTCTCCTTGTCTTTATGTATTTATTTGAAATTCAAATCCACCTACGGGAATGTTATTATTGTCCAAATAATTTCGTTTATCCCTTAAATATATATATATATTTATTTATTATTATTTCAAACATATATATATATACACACACACACTTTTACTGTATCTTTAATTTTTTTCCCATCCATACACATTCCTAATACATATATTCTAATTGATATTTTGTAGTATGTCAAAAATTCATCAGGATGGGTTTCTAAATATTCTTGTTCTTTTTATTTTAAATTTCTAGCACTCTATTCTATGGAAGTATATTTGTTGACAGTATGTCAAAAATCATGTTTTTAGGCTTTACATTTTTTTTCGATTAGGAAGACATGTTAGTCCTTTCAATTTTCCTACCCTATCTACAATCTTTTAAATAAAGGTTGATATCTTCATTTACGGAAGTCTATATCTTGCCTCAACCCCATTTTTTCTTTAGCATTATTTAATTTTCCCCATCCATACACATTCCTAATACATGTCCATTATGTCCATTTAAACTATTTTAAATGTTACTTATTCTTATGTGCATTTTAACATCTCTTCAAAATATTCATGCTTATAAATGGTCTTAATAAACCTATTAATACTTTCCTTTCTGACCATTTAACGATTCTTTGAAAGCTTAGACATTCATAGCACTATTCTCGAAGTTTATGTCAATAATAATAAGATGTTTCTTAGCAAAAACCAGACATATTTCTCAATTAGGTCCATATTAATTGTTTACATAAGGGACAATTATTTAAATGTTTTTCTTTACCATGATAGATAATTCATCCTATTAACTTCCATTTATCACTTACTGAATAAGGAGGTTTTAATCCTTTCCATGCTTCAAAATTCTATAACCATCCAATGCTCAAAAGTCTATAAATTGACTTGGAGGTTTCTATATTACTATATGGCCTCTAGATTATTTCTAGTATGTAATGCCAAATCTTTCCTAAAAAGACTACAGATGCTCTTTTCTAAAGATATGCGCACTTTAAAATATATATACTTATATGTATATTAAAATTTTTGAAAATCCTTTTCCAAAATACGCCTCTCATACGTATATATTTTTCCATAATCGGGTAACCTATGCTCTTATACCAAGTGTAGCGACCCGTCCCGAGTAGGCCTAATTTTCGACCCAAAAAAGGCCCACCAAACTTAGAGCAACTCTAAATGGGTTGTTGGTTCCTATAAGGAATTACATTTGAATAGAATAATATATAGATATTACGTTATGGAAATCTCACATAGCGAAACGAGAAAAAATATTACCAAAATATGATGTACCATTTTATTAAAAATCCACAGAATTCAAACACAGATTGTCAAGGCACAATTATTCCATAGGTACATCAATAAACCCATCATAAAAGTTTCCATAAGCAATACAACAATGATAACTAATAATAGCATAATATCTCCATTTTCGTCTTCAGTCTCCATCATTGCTTCGCCCATTGAATTTACCATACCTACTGACCTGCTGGATATATTAAGGAGAGGGGTTAGAACATAAAGTCCTGTGTGACTGAAATATAGTATTCATTTAAAGGACATACCCTAGATTTAGTAAGTTATACATAAGGCGTTTTTACGCAACACACAAACATTCACACAAACACTAAGTATCTAACCAATCAGGTGGATATTCGAGTCAATAACTTAAGACCTCCATTAGTGCATTCAGGTAAAGACCCAACGAGGTGGGCATTCTCGGCCAGTTACGACCCTATTAAAGGTGGATTCTTATGATCTCTTATAACCTTGAGGTGGACCCTAACCCCTTAAGACCCTATCCTAAAATGTCAACGTTCTTAAGTCTGTACTCTCACAGGTAAATTGAGAAGTAGTATTGCGAAAGTTACTACTTAATAGATATTATGGTAAAACACCTATGTCTCTTAAGACTTCTTTTAGACAGTTGGTGAGCATGCTACGACCACATATCATATATACACCAATCATGTCCCTAGTTTATCCCTTACAAGCTTCTAGAGGAAATTGACATCCCCCATGAATTACCCTACTTCGTTAACGCGATGCCTAACCACTTTCAGAGAAGGAGGACCCATAGACTTACTTAGAATCTAATAAGGATGGCTCCTATGACTTTGGTACATACCAAGGAATAAACCTTCGAATAGAATCCAAGTCCTAACCACTTAAGACCTAAACTAGGTAAGAAGAGAGTCAACCACTTAAGACCTTCCCAAGGTGTAGTAAACCTACCTATTCTCACAAACAATAGGTTTATATATATATACACACACACACATACACACACTAGACCACTCACATTAAACCGTATACCTTTAGATGTTGGATATGCTTGGCGGTTCCGGGCAGACTTCTACTACAAGTGGTTTAACCTCATGTCATAGTGTACTAGACTTGATTGGCCCTTGGCACCCAGAGCTCTCACATTAGTTGGACCCATTTGTGGTTGCTAGATTGGCTGGTCGGTTCTAGGAAGAATTCTGGCACAAATGGCAACTAACCTCGTGTTTGTGTGTCAATATTTTATATATATACAAGCTATTCTATACACACACAAGCAATCGATGTATGGGGACATTTCAAATTCAAATCTTATCCTAATTGCATTAATACATCATTATTACGCTAATTTGTTAAGTATGCTAGAAATTTGAATATATAATACGTATAAATAACGCTATTTTTTCGTATGAACAAGTGAACATTTCAACGAGGTAAAAGCGTTCATACAATTAGAACTTGCATCCTAAGCTTATTGGAATAATTCTAGTAATGAACCAAGAATAGGGTGTAATTTCAACACACACACACACACACATATATATATACACACACACACACACACACAAATGTATACATATATACACATAGACCTTTATTTATCAAATTTTCCCTTTTCTCATACATAAAAACATTCATATTTGATTGGCTTCAAATCTGAATATGTTCGGATTTTCTAATTAGAATAGAACCCAAAACAATTCAAATAAGATTTAGACAGAAAGGATAAATCACATAAAATAAAAGTGCATCACCGACTATTCCTAATCCGCTACTAAAACAAAATCCACAACCCAATATAAATTGACAATCCTTGCGAACATACATAAAAACAGAGGATTTGGGAGTTTTGTAGTTTAATATTATCATTATACCAAATCCCCTTAGGCATACGAATCTATATGATAATCTATAAATGTAGAATATGCCTAAGAAAATACCAATTCCACTCACAGTGATTGGAAAGGTCGTAGATCTGACGTTGTTGTGCCTTTTGATGTAAATTCCAACTCTAGATATCTATATACATACGAATCAATTGATTAAAGTTATTACATATATATTTCATATGATTCCAAGAATATATCCTAATCCAAATACTATAAGAAAAGATTAGAGAAAGAAGAATAGGTTTGTAGGAGAAGAAGATAACCAATTTATGGAATCAATGGCGGCATTGTAGAGGCATAATTAGAGAGAATGGCTAGGGTTTAGGTATGGACTCTAGAGGGTTATTTATAGTTGCTTATGTAAGCAAGGACCGTAGGATTATCAAGATTTAATCCTAGCCATTCGTTTACATAATTAAACCCAAAAACCTAACCAAACCTAGCCTCATTAGGCGTTTCAGCCATCCAATGAACGTATGTGGAGATGGAGATACTAATTATAAATAACGTTAATTGATTTGGCTTATTTCTTACCTTGTATATATTATTCTTATCCCCTCATTCTTATCTTCATTTGAAATTCAATTTTGTCTAAGAGAATACTATTCTTATCCAATTTATTTATCCCTTAGATATATATTTATATATATTATTAATTAAACTACACAAACACAGATATATATATATATGTATATATGTGTGTTTATCGTCTAATTTCATTTGATGGTAATTTATTCGTATGAGCACCGTTTTCAGCGTATCAGAATTTCGCCACGAATCCAAAAAAAAAAATGGTAGCCAAATTCTTAATGCTACAAAATTTAACATTTCTGCCCGTTTATATTTTATTACTTAATTGCTCATTTCCATTAATAATTAATATTTATATTTTTAGGTATATTTTACGGGGTCTTACAATTATTGTTTTGGATAATAGTCTCGGATTTCAACAAAATTTGTACCATCGAAACCATATCGTTGTAGTGATGCACGCTGTCAAGTTTTGTAGCGAACAGGCTTATCGTTTGGCGGTACGTAAATAAAACGTGTAATGGTTTTAAGTGAAATTGAAATGAAATTCAAGAGAATAAAATAATGTTAAGCCCTATGCTAAAGTAGAACCCATTCATCCACTCTCTCTCATTCACCATTTACAGTTCATTGCTTATTAATGGATTTTCCCCCTTTCTTTCAAAAATTAAAATCAATTAATTTAAGCATCCATAAATCATGAAATTAGATCTGTCAAATTTTGACCGAGAAGATCTCCACCTCGATATCCATTTCATAACCTGCGATTGTGATGTAATTTTCGAGCTCGAGAATAGGGTTCGAGTTCTTTTCGGCTATGGTCGAGAACGAGGGATGGTTGGACTGTCGTTGCATCCGGGGTTGAGATGTGCTTCGGAGGTGCAAGTCTGGATGGGCTCGGTCATTTTTTTTGTTTCATGGTTTTGCCTAGGTTAGGAAGCGTATGGAAACATGTCTAAATTTAGGTAATTGGGCCGAGTGTTATGACCTTAGGGTGGGGGTAGAGGAGGTGGAGAGGAGGTCAATGGCGCGACTAGATATTGGTTTAGTTGAGTGTGAGGGTGCATCATCGTAAGGAGTGCTTGAGTATGACATGGAAGTGCATGGCCTATGTTTCCTGTAAGGAAGAAGGACCAAGAAATGTTTATGTAAGTGATTAGTTAAGCTAACTATAGTTTAAGTTAATTTAATTGCATATTTTGTGATCAAACTTATATTGTATGTAACTTTCTTGTATGAGGTTGGAATTGGACGTCATTTATTCTTATGGAATCGTATTGACGAGTTTTACACTATGGAGAACTTTGGCTTGATTTGATTGAGGTGAGTGATATTATCTCTCACTTTACTATATTTGTTTGTATAATATACAAACTGTGTTTCTAAACCTAAATGAATTTTATATAGGGTTTCTAAAATATTAAAATCCAGCTAATAATTCTATAACTGGATTTAAAAGTTTTTAAAAATGTTTAAAGATTAAATAACACATTTTATCATGTTTACAAACTATTTATCGATACTGTTAGATTTATGATATTTTGACACATATCTCATTTCGATTGCTTTAGATAGATTGTGTTAACTGGCCTTTTGGTCCGGTTCCAAAAAATGCACAGGACATGCTCAACTCAACCCATCGTATGGAGTCAAGGCCAAGGAGGACATCTAGGAGCGAAGGGAATAGGTTGAAGGCGGATTGCACCAACAAAGACATCACAGTCCGAGCCGAGAACTCGAGCCATGGGCCATCAAGACACCCATACCCATGGCCTTCGCGCCCTCCAAGAGGTGAAGTTCATACCCCTCGGGGTGCAAAATTCGAACCCAGCTGGGTTGCGAAATCCGCACCCAGCGAGGTGCGAAATTCACGCCTAACATGGTGCGAAATTCGCACCCAGTAGGCGGCGAAATTCGCACCCAAACGGGTGCGAAATTCATGCCTAGCAGGGTGCAAAATTCGCCCCCAGTAGGGGATGAAATTTGTACCACGGGGTTCGAATTTCGCACCCCGGGAGGTTCGAATTTCGCACCCCCAATAGGGTACGAATTTCGCACCCCGAGAGGTGCGAAATTAGCACCCTAGGGCTAGGTGCGAATTTCTAGCATGTGCAGGTGATTAGGCCCGAATTTCTGGGAGTGGTCCCTTATTTTTACCTACTCCTACCTACTCCTTCCTACTCCCACCTACTCCTACCTAATCCATTTCCTGTAAATACCCCACAAATCATACTTCAAAGGGGTTGGAATTTGAGACCTTGAGACCTCATGAGAGATCCTTTACTGGCATCTCCAATTTGAGGAAAAAGAAAGGAAAAAGTGTCTTTTTCCTATATTTTGTAACATATGTCAATTATGACATCATATATGATAATGATGACATCATATACCTTAGAAGCTAATGTAATGAGATGTCATGAGATGGTCTCAACATTGTAACCTATTGTGATCAATAATATTCCAACAACGCTTCAAAGTGGAAGTAGGCCCCTCACGAGGCCGAACCACTATAAATCTATTTTGTTATTTACCGCTTTCCGTTCTTGTCTACACGACCAAGTTAATTATTCCTAGTTATTGGAATCTTTGGTGTTTAAGACATTTTTTGCCGTCAACATTTGGTGGTTTCACTGAGAAAACTTGGATTTTTGCGCCTTTGTCGCACGTTGCCATCTTGACCTCTGATGAGCTTTAGGTTCTTCAGCTTAACCTGCCGCCAAGTCCACTTACGATGGCAAAGCGACCAAAGAACGCAATGATCGGCTCTTCAGTCGCGGTCGAAGCCGGAACATCTTAACGGCCTCAGCCGGCGGATATCCCGACCACTCATGAAGACGTCCCTCCTACTGTGGACCCTGAAGCACCCGCAACATAAGCTCAGATCCGCGCGCTTAGTAAGAAATATGAGAACACAGTGGTCGAGCTCAATCAACAACAAGGAACAACATCGACTTTATGCTACAACTTCAAGAAAGTCAGTGCGTCGTCGCTCGAATTCGACTAACCCGGAACAACGTTCGACCTCGACCAACTATCTTGGAAATGTGTTCCTCTGAGTCAAGGGGCCCACATCAAAGAAGGAGGTTTAGTCTCATCAACAAAGTCGCCGTCTGCACTAACGCTCTCGACAACGGTAACGGCAACGACAATGGCTACGCCAATGGAAACGACAACGGTGACCGAACTACAGTCACATATAGCGAGGGAGAACAATACAGAGATCCCTCGTGCTTGATTATCAATGACGGACCAGGTCCGACCAACCAACCCGTTCCTCGACAAAACCCAATGGTCGCCCATCGAGACAATGGACCTACTATGCCAGCGGCCCGCGCATTTCCAGAACAGGATATTCACCAACCCGCTCCCTACCAGGATCCGATTATAGATGTTGAGGACATGGAAGAAGACGACCCGGACATCCATCATAGAAGATGTCCTCGCAACAGAACTCCAGAACCTCGCCAAAACCCATGGGTCCCAATAGCGGATCCTCATCCAACTTATCTTCCCGACATGGCCCGAAGGATCATGAGGGAAATGCGAGGAAATGTGCATGATTCATAGGAGACACACATTAGGCGCAACCCCTTCACAAGAAGAGTAAACGAAGATGAGTGGCTACGACGCTTCAGCATGCCGCAGATGCCACTCTATGATGGCTCTACTCATCCTTGTGCTTTCTTGAACCGGTATGAGAGGCAAATGGATTCGAGCTGGGGCAATGATCCAGTCAAATGCAAATGCTTCCCAGTCTTCCTATCCGGGACCGCATTACTTTGGTTCTCTTGCCTTCCACTTGACTCCATCAACAACTTCGGCCAGTTAGCGATAGAATTAGTCAAGCAATTCAGGGTGCATATCCTGACTCCAAAGAACCCCCTCACCTTTTCCAACCTATACCAAGGGCCCACTGAGTCGCTCAAAAGCAACCCCTCTAGGTTCAACGTCGCCCTCGCTGAGGTCGAGGATCTAGACCCTCGCACCAGACTCTTCCAATTAGCAAAAGGTGTCCTTCCTACTTTCGAATTCGGGGCATGGATCAATCAGAAGAAGAAGAAAACCTTGATGCTTTCTAAGTGAAGGTAGGCCAATACTTATGCCAAGAAGAAGCAAGACAAAACCGACTTTCCGATACCGGTCGCCCTAATGACTCTCAAGCAGTCGCTACAAATAACAACCTCAGGGGAAGGCAAATGAGAGCACCATCTGATCAGAACAAGGGGGCGGGTCCCTCCAGGCAAAGATCCAATAACGGTTGGCATGGTGGCCGCAATAACGGTCAGGCCCCGATCGAGCCAAGGAGGCCCGACCCTTACCAAGCCTACGAGACATACACCCCACTGAATGAGGACCTAGAAACAATCTACTTGGAGACATGCTACACATTGCCATACAAGAAAGCCATGAACTAGGGAATCAACCGACCACGAAAGAAATACGGGGAGGTACTACCGATACTACGACGTGTATGGACATAACACTAATGAATGTCGCCAACTCAAGGACATAATTGAGAAGCTTATCCGTGAGAAACGCCTTAATCTGTACGTCTAGGAGCCCTTTCCACTACAACAAAAACACCATATTACAACTTTAATTTTACAACGGTGGTAAAATCACCGTTGTAATAAATGTTTTTTTAAAACTTTTTTCCAGAAAAGTTGTAATAAACTTATTTTTAACAACTGTGTTATTTTGACAGTTGTAATAAAAGCCTATCACAACTTTTATTTTTTGACTGTTGTAATATATGACTACACTACAACAAAAAATACCATATTAATAATTAATAAAAATTCGATAATCAATAAAAATATTAATACTCAATAACTATTATTTAATAATAATAATAATAATAAATACTTTATTTGAAAATATGTAATAACTAATATTAATAATTTCTTTTAGCTATATAATAATTATGTATTATTTTTAGAAATTAAAAATAAATAAAAATTAGTTTTTAGTAATGAATAATTAATTTTAGTAATCAATAAATAAGAAGTAAGAATCAATAATTAAGAAGTAATAATTAAATAATTACTTTTAAACATTTCAATAAAAATTTCAAGCAACTTATATGATATTCTATTACATTTTTTCATAAAAGAAAAAAAAGAAAAATCATAAGATAATAAATAGCTATTATATATTATTTAACTTACCATATTAAATAACTTTCAAAATAGTAATTATTAATATTAAATTACTAATTTATTTTGCCACTTGTAATAAATGTCTAATAATCAATATTACCAATTAATAATCAGTATTACAAATTAACACTACATAAAAAACCGCAAATAACGATAGATTTTAGTAGCGAAAAACACCGTCCCAAATTGGCGATGGATTTCCTGGAATTTGTAAGGGATATTATCTATGATTTTTTATTTCAACTTAGTTTTAATTATTACCATTGATTTTTCATTTCTGACGCTAAAGCATAGCAAATGCAGTGATTTACCGTCATCAGTTTGTTACGAACCAGTTTTCAACGCTTTTTATATATGAGATTTATTTGAATTGATACATATGAAATTTATACTTGGTTAAAATTTTAGAATTTAATTAGTCTATTCTAATATGGTTTTGGATTGATTTTTTTTTTAATAAATGTGAATATTAAATTATCTTTGAATCTAAAATTTGTTTATTAAATTGTGACGGTATTAATATTTTAAACTAATTGATATTTAATGTAGAGAATTTTTAATTTGGTTTCTCAATTTAAGTTGCGAATTTATTTTATTTTGAATTTTAGTTTTAAAATTTACTTAAACTTGTATTGAAAATATTAAATAAATTTATATTAGATTTAAATTTGGTTTAAATTTTATATATATATATTTTAGATTGTATTTAGAATTATATGCATACACTAGTATTGTTTTATAATATAATAGTGTATTACAATTGGTAAATATACCTTGGGAGAAAAGTGTTTATTTAATTTTACACTTGTAAAACAATTGAAAGATGCAAAATTCACTTGTCCTTTATTTGGAAAAATGGCTTTCTGCGTGCCCCTTTTACTCCTCTTTCTAGTTACCTGTATACGAGAAAAATAGAACCCATTTATTCCCCCTTTTTTATGCCTCGTTCATTTCATTTTTCCCCAATTGTTTTTTCCAAATCCCTAAATTAAAACCACCGTAAAGCCGTAGCCACCCTGAGTGCCATCTCTCCGCCTCCTGCTTGTTGTCAAAATCAAACCCATCACCCTCGGCCTCCGTCACCGTTCACCTTCACCGCGCCTGATTGGAACCACCGCCTCCTTTCCGAAGTCAACCGCAACAGCGACATCTCAAATCGAAGCACCTGCACCTCCGCCTGTTCAAGCCACCTTTTCCTTTTTATCATCGCGCTGCCGTGAGCGTGTAACCATCAAAACCCTCTCCTCAGTCGATTCCAAGCCATCGCTGCTGCTTTATTGTGCCAGAATCGATGCTGCTTTATTGCGTCAGAATCGCTGCTGGTTTACTACGCCAGAGTCGCTGCCGCAAACCGTCCACCATCTTCGACTCTGTCATCCAAAGCCATCGCATCGAGCACACTGCTTGCACCGTCTTCCTACCACGTTCAAGGTAATATTTTCACTCACGATTTTCTTTTAGTTCAAGTTGTTGACCTCAATAGTAAACTGGAATATAGTTGTATATACTTTAGTGTTGAGTTGTATGTCCATACCTTGTATGTTGTACTCATCTGTACTACCGTGTTCAACAAATTGGTTGTGTCCTAAGCTCTTGGTTCATCCCTTGTACTGCCGTGTTCAACAAATTGGTTGTGTCCTAAGCACCTTTATTCGTAGTTTCAGGAATCTATACTATATTATAGTTACTGAGTTTGCATTCCAGCGCTCACATGCATTCTCACAACTTTAAACTCAACCGTCTCCCAATAAATATAATGCAAAAAGGTATTGCGCCTGACAAACATATGTCTTTTCCTTCCTTCTGCTAAATAATCGAAAAAATCCTTTTTTTTCCTGTAGCTTTCTTTCGTTACTTCCTTCCATCTACCCCCATCTACAACCTAGGCCTAAATCGAAGGTCACTCCACTGCTGGGCTCCCTTTTTCGTCACCCTATCAATCGTGACTTAGGGCTACGACTGTTTCCCAAACGCCAATCGATTTGCCCCAAATGCGACAACAAGTCATCGCCTATAGGTGATTTATCTATTATATTTATACATGGTCCAGTTTTTTCCGTTTGTGCCAACTATTTTTAACTGATTGGTTACTAAAATGAATTTGTTTCGCTGAGTAGGTCCACATTATGAAAACTATGATGGATTAGAGTTAATGTTCTACGAATAGTAATACCTTATTTGATGATCATAGTCTACTGACTTGAAATTTTTTTTCCAGTAATTTCCATATGGCGATATCACTGAGTTACTAGGCTTGAATACAAGAAGTAAATAATAAAAAGAAAACAATAAGTTTTGGTTTGTCTGCTGCTTTCATGATGCAATTTTAAACGACAATTAGCAGTTTAAGAAATACCCCTCATTCAGTTCTACTTTAGTTCAATATGTTTCTGATGTTGAATTCAAATAATATAATGATACTCTTAGGCTGTTTTTTGATGGAGTTTCTGTTAGTGTGAGATAATTGAACATTCGAACTCCTATACCATTTAGTTTGTTTACTAAATTTATTGACTGGCTTATTTACTATGGTGTACTAGAATAATTACTTCATTGGCAATAAATATTGGAACACAAGGAAGAGGACCACATCTATGAACACTATTATACACAGTACAGGTTTGAGTATTTGCATGGACATTGGACTTAACATCATATGTGAATTTATGTTAAGCAATTATTGAATTCTTATTTTTATATGTAAGCCACTTTAATCATCATTTAATTCCTTTAGTTCTCATTTATTTTATTTTGACTGATCATTGTTGGTAATATTATGAAGCAAATAGTGTTATGTTAGATTTTGTGAGGATTGTGCACTGCATGTTGCAATTGCTGCTTGGTTTTTTATACAACACTCCCCATTGTTTCGTTCACCATTCTTAAATATGTCTAATTTGATCTTTAAACTTAATTCGTAATGAATATGTTATTGACTGTTGTAGCTTTCATTTCTTTCTTTTGGTGTTCTTTTGAATATGTTATTGAAATATTTTTTCACTCTTATATGATTTATTTTATTTTCTCAACTTTAAAAAAATTGCTTTGATGCATCTTTCAGTTCAAAGAAAAAAATTCGCAAGATAGTATGTATAAAAAGTCTTTAACTAAGTTTCGGGTTTGAATCCTGACAAAACAAGAACTTTTCGTAAACAGAAAAAGAAATGTTAAAAATGGAGTTAAACATGCATGTTTATTTCTTCAAATTGATGTTTCATTCAATTTTTATTAGTTTATTTTAAATATGTGTCATGCATGTTGGATATTATGAAACGGTGATTTCGCTTCATGTACTTTAGCTTCATTGGGATTATTGCATTTTCCATTGTTTTTTCGCTGTTATTTTAAGATCATTTGCTCTGTTATTTAACTCCAGATTTGTTTACTTTATATGTTTAACTAACATATCATTACTTAAAACATCATGCTTCTATTGATGTGGGAATTCTTTTTAGTTACAAATAAGGAAGTGTCATTTTATATAACATTATATTGAAGGCTTCAAAATTCGGGCTTTACTGCGCACTTGAGAGTACAATAAACTTCATATTAGATTCCACATTGGGTACATTGAATTTAAAAAAGTAGCATTTTATGCTATGATGTGGATATTAAATTACAAGTTCTGT
Source organism: Allium sativum (assembly GCA_030737875.1). Classification (NCBI taxonomy): domain Eukaryota; kingdom Viridiplantae; phylum Streptophyta; class Magnoliopsida; order Asparagales; family Amaryllidaceae; genus Allium; species Allium sativum. The sequence continues at coordinate 846,877,270 of CM060926.1, forward strand.
CGTAAATATTTTAACTTCTGTTTCTTTATTGAATTTTATGGTTGAACATGTTATATCCAAGTTTTAGAAGCTTGGACTTGGCTTCGATTAGCTATACTAAATGATGGGTGGTTATTCTAATTTAGTCTAAAAAATTGGTTACCATGTTCTTTTTGGTGTAAATAATGAGATTACTACTATAATTTAGAATTTTAAACTCATAGTTAAGCCATCAAAATTTTTGGTCACTTGGTATATATAGTATAAAATCTAGCAACTTATTGCTAAGCAAATTAATGCTATACAACTTATTACACTTAACTAAACTGAGTGTGTTCGCACTGGTGTTTTGTAAAAACCCACTATGAGAATATTGTTTATTTTCTCCTATATTGGTTGACACAAGAGTAGGGAATTCCACCATTGGATCAACATTGGTTCTGGAAACACTTTAGAACATTCGTTATGTTTTGTAGAGGACAGGTAACATGTCAAAAATGCAATTTCAATTGTCGATAATTTTTGATGAAACGGTATTCATAGAAATATTTTTTTTAAAAAAATATTTGTTGCACGTTGCAAATATGCTTTATCATTGTTCATTATAACCACCTTGATTGGAATATTCAAAACCCCATTAACGAAGTTATGATTAATCCAGGTAATTTATGAGTTAATACTCTTATCAGTTGAAAATAAATAGTGATATCGGACATCAAAAAATTACCATAGTCCATTGAGCCACTCAAAAGTGTGATCACATATGGTCCTTTTGGGTAGGTTGAGTAAAATAGTACATGCATTATTGAATCCACATTTGTGAATTTCATGTATGTCATTCGAATCGATCTTAGTTTCCATTTTATGGAAGGATTGAATTTCATGTATGTCATTCGAATCGATCTTAGTTTCCATTTTATGCAATAATTGGGCATATTTCACCAACATCGAAATAAATTCAATCCTTTTCTTTTTAAAACAAATCCATTTTATGCAATAATTGGGCTTATTTCACCAACTCCCAATTCTAATTACAATCCACTTTTGGGCAGTGGTTTTCCTGTGTATTGTTTGAAAAATAAGGCTATGGTTTTTATTTCATGATTATGTTGCAGTATTAACTATATAACAAAGAATGCGCAGTTGGCTCTGTTTTAACTGAGGCAGTTGCCTTGTTTTCCAACTAGCGTCGACTCCAACTGAGGCAGTTGACCAAACTGCAACTACAACAGTTGCCTCAACAGCAACCAAAGCTCTTGCCTCACTTGGAAACTAGGCTCTACATGAACATGTGCCATTATGTTCGCTGTATTCAGTTTACTTTCAGAGTCATCTATAGTTTTTTACCATGAAACATGCTGTTCGACAACTATTAACCACTTTTACTGCAATAATATGCAGGAACAAAAAAGCGCAGTGGGGCTGAATTGAAACTTCTGCTCTCATTCTATTTTTGGAGTTCCTCGCTGTTATTCCTCTGCTTACTAGCTCGCTTTATAACATTGTGGATTTCTAAGCACCAGCAATTCTTCCAGACTATTCTTATAAAGTGAGCTGATAATAACCAAGCCAACAATTTACCAATTTCCATCCTACATTTAGTTAGCCAAATTTTGCTTAGCAGCTTTACATCTATATTTCATCAGCTATATATAAGCACTTAGCTTTCTGTAATAAATAGATTATGCTTTTCCTATTTGCTTTTGAAATTTTATATCCTATGTTATGTGTTTAGATAGTGAGGATATCAATCAATTTATGGTAAAAATGCAACTGGTATTTTGAACTTGCAGGCTTTCATGGAAGGAGAACTATCACCTGGGAAAGCCATCTTATGACTATATTTCTTGATATTCTATCATTTCCGATTTAATTCAAGAAGTCTTACTTTTAGTATGCAGTTAAGCTCATTTCTTTCCTAATTTCCTATAAATTATTTCTCAGGTAAGGCTAAAAGATATCTGGAAATGAGGGTGCAGATGGAGGTCCTTGCAGAAGGTTATGTTCTTTGCCAGCATTTTGGGTATTGCACCATATTTTTTTTAGAAACTTAACAGTATAAAATAATATGGCCAAATCATGTTACAAATAAGTATTCATTTTCTTGAATTTTTAGTTTGCTTGATTTACTAAAGCTTGGATAAATATTTTTGTTTTACATCTAGCATCCATTCTCAGTTTGTGATGGCTTCCCTATTTCCAAATGTAATTTTTTATTTTGTCATTTGGATTTTATCGATCAAATATCCATCATGACAATAGAGGGTTTGACCTATCTGATTTTACATTTTGCTTTCGCGCTCTACTACAATTGTTTTTTGACACTTCAATTCTTTCGAAACTCAACTTAGCAAGAGAGACTTTCAATTTGTCATTTCAGTTATCACAAGAATTTGAAAATACAATGTCCTTGCAAATTTCAAATGGTAATTGGAATTATAAAGCTTGCACTGATCGAAATTACATGTTCTTATCTTGTTTCAAAATCTGTTGTTGTCATTCTAGTGAGCTTGGGAAGAAAGTTTGTTGCTTGGGGTTAACGTCACTCATCACTCTCCTTGAAGAGCCACTGCCTAAAGAAGCTTTTGGACGTTGTTAGCCCAAATTTCTTGCTGCTTTCAAGGGTCAAATTACAGGATAGTTTTGTTTATTTTATTATTACTTTCACCTCTAATGCTTTTGAACGTGATCCCTATATAGTGGGTGCATGTCAACCTTTTCAACTCAGATTTACAAATCACTATAGTTTCCTTCTCCTTCATACTTTTCTCACAATAACAATATATATGAGTTTGCACCTATAATGCTTTTTTTTTTTTTTTTTTTTTTTTTTGCAGTCCCACCGTGGACCGCAAGGTTGGAAAGTTTGGATTGATGTGGCGGTGGATCCTGATGCTTTCTTGTGGAAGCCAAATTCCGAAATGACTACCATTGGAGAAGCTGTTGGATCAACTGTGGCTTGGAATAAAAATTACGTTGCCTTAAGTTAGAGTGCTTTCATAGGGTACGCTTATATATCTTTTGTGGACAAAGCTTCTATCTTTCTTATGTGTTAGATCGATGTATGTATTTTGAAACGGTTATGTTTTTTGTGATGGGTTTAGTTGGTGATGTACTATGTGTATGTTGATCGAATATTATGTTAATTAATATATATGAATGATTCCGTATAGTTATATTTGTTGCACTGAAATATGAATCATATTAGTATTAATATATATGAATTCTGTATATTAATAAGGTGTATATAAGTTACAACAACGAAAAAAAGTTGTAATAAATCATTTTACAACGGTGTGAAAGAGTTGTAATAAAATTTATTACAACGGTGAGTAAAAGTTGTTAAATACACTATTTCACAACGGTGTTGCAACGGTGCAGAAACGTTGTAAAAGATATAAGCATATTACAACATCTTAATACACGACGGTGGCTCCAACGTTGTAAAAACCTTTTACAACATTTTTCCACCGTTGTAATATCGTATATTTCACAACGGTGTTACAACGGTGCAGAAACGTTGTAAAAGATATAAGTATATTACAACTTCTTAATACACGACGGTGGCTCCACCGTTGTAAAAACCTTTTACAACATTTTTGCACTGTTGTAATATGGTATATTTGTTGTAGTGTTCCCGCCGAAGCAAATTCAAAGCCTCAGGCGTTTGCACCTTAGGTGCCTTCCAAAAATGCTCCGGGTCCATCTAACCCAAGGCGAGGCATCGTGATCAACACTATATGTGGTGGACCTTACCCTACACACGATAGCTTTTGAAAAATGGAAGAATATGTAAGTTACATAAAACACGCTACTTATGAGGCTTGCTCCGCTCCCAACAAATCCGTCCCATCTAAGCTCCAAAAAACCATGCGGGACAACATCGTTTTCCGCAAAAGAGACTCTAAGGGGGTTGAGATCCCGACCACCGATCCACTGGTCATCACAGCTTAAATCGGTGCTACTTTTGTCTAAAAAGTATTAATTGACTCAGGAAGCTCGGTCAACATTATTTTCCAGACTGCTTACGACCAAATGAAGTTAGAAGCAAAAGACATAAAGCCATGTCGTGTCATGATCCACGGCTTCAATGGGGCTTCTAGTTGCCCGGTAGGTATGATCAATTTTCCCGTAGAGCTGGGTGAGGGGGATCGGAGCCGGGTTCGAATCCTCACTTTCTTGGTAATAGACATTGATTCCCTATACAATGCTTTCCTTGGACGCCCTTTCCTCCCTGAGTTTCGGGTTTGCATGTCGCCGTGGTCCCTTCTAATGAAATTCCCGACAGAAAACTATATTGGAACAATTAGGGGTGTCCAAGCCAATGCTCGAGAATGATATGTAATAGAGTGGAAGAACGAGCGCAACAAGGACAAGGGCAAAGCCGTGCCCATGCCTTTTTGCGCCAAGATCGCCTCCCCATAGCAATCAGCGGCGTCTGGGCCTAGGCTCAGGCGCCACTGCCATCTTTTCGATGACCTCGACCCATGGAAGGACGAAGAGCCCGAGTATGAGAGGGCTACTCCGGTCGAACCAACAGTGGATGTTCCAGTTAATCCCGATGACCCATCAAGAGTGTTAAAGATAGGACCACACCTCCATCCAACAATCAAAGAGGATCTTGTAGACTTCCTGAAGGCTAACTTAGACGTGTTCGCATGGACTCACTCCGACATGAAAGGCATCGACCCAGCAGTTTTTTGTTACTTTCTAAGCATAGATCCTACGATGCATCCAGTCAAGCAGAAACGCAGCTTCTTAGGACCCGAGTGGTCCAAGGTACTCGAGGAAGAGGTGGACCGACTCCTCAACAACAACTTGATCCGCGATGCCGACTACCTCGAATGGGTCTCCAACCTAGTTTTGGTCAAAAAAGCCAAAGGCAAATGGCGGACGTGTGTCGACTTCTCCGACTTAAACAAGGCATGTCCCAAGGACAGCTTCTCACTCCTGAAGATCGACCGACTTGTTGACTCAACCGCTGGGTACCGGCTACAATCTTTCATGGACGCCTATTCAGGCTACAACCTGATCCCAATGAATCTTTGCGATTAGTACCTCTTTCATATCCGACCTTGGACTTTACTGCTATCGTGTCATGCCCTTCGGCCTCAAGAATGCTGGCGCTAATTACCAACGACTAGTTAATCGACTCTTCAAGAACCAAATTGGAAAGTCCATGGAGGTGTGTGGACGACATGTTGGTTAAGTCTAAAAGGTCCAATGACCATGTCCACGATCTCTCTGAAATGTTCGACATCCTCTGTCGTTACGACATGAAACTCAACCCCTTTAGGTACTCCTTCGGAGATGCTTCAGGAAAATTCTTGGGTTTCATCGTCAACTCCTGGGGAATTGAAGCCAATCCATAAAAAATCCAGGCTATTCGGGACATCCAAATCCCCAAGAACATCAAGTATGTCCAAAGTTTAAACGGAAAGGTCGCCGCTTTAAGTCGATTCATCTCTAAGGCCACCGAAAAGTGCATTACCTTTTTCGATTTACTTCGAAAGGGGAAACACAATTTCGAGTGGAATCCAGAATGCGTTTCCATGTTTAAAGTACTTCCGGATCACTTAGAGCGACCACCTATCTTAGCTAAGCCCATAGATCATGAGGACTTATACATTTGGTTTGCTTTTTCTATGCAGGCAATCAGCTCAGCATTAATACGCCTCGAGGACCGCATCCAATGGCCCGTCTACTACATAAGCAAACGATTGACGGGGGAAGAGAAGAATTATCCAAAGTTGGAAAAGCTGGCATTCTGCTTATTGATTTCCTCTCGGAAACTTCGACCATGCTTCCAGTCTAATCCCATAAAAGTTTTCACCAACTAGCCAATACGACCGATCCTACAGTGACTCAATGCATCTGGATGACTATTAAAATGGAGTATGGAGCTAAGCCAATTTGAGATAACATTCGTCCGTTGACGGACCATCCTCGACCAAGCTCTTGCTGATTTCATAGTGGAATTCACTGCCCCCGAGAAGACTCCTGCAGAGAACACTGAAACTCCCAACTCTTAAACTCCCAACACTTAATGGAAATTGTTCGTGGATGGCTCCGCCAATAGGAAATACTCTGGGGCCGGGGTCTTGTTTGTCACCCCCGAAGAATGCCCAATATGCTACGCACTAAAACTGAACTTTCCTGCTACCAACAACGATGCGGAATATGAGGCCTTAATAGCCGGACTTAGAATAGTGGTCGAGCTCAAGCTAAAGAAAATCCGAATTTTCTCTAATTCGCAACTCATTGTGCACCAGGTGCAAGGAGAATATCAAGTTAATGGGGAACGACAAGCTCGATACTTGACCTAGGTTCAGGAATTACTCACCCACTTCGACCACTTCGTCATCACGCACATTCCTCGGGAGAAGAATGAAGAAGCATATTCACTAGCCATACTAGCAAGCTCCGAGGATCTGCAACTCTTGGGGTTCGCCCCTTTGAAGTGTTTAACTACCCTAGTATCAAGCAAACGCAAACCAAGGCGGCCATGAACGTCGAATTCGAACCTGAATCTTGGATGACACCGATCAAGAGCTACCTGCAGCACGAGTCCCTTCCGGGAAGCTACAAGGAAAGGCGATTTCTCACCCACCAATCGGCTCGCTATCTTCTTATGGATGGGGTGCTCTACCGTAGGGGTTTCTCTATCCCACTTCTCAGATGCGTATCCCATTAGGATGCCACCCGAGTGCTCACTAGTATATATGAGGGTGAATGCGGTGACCATACTGGAGGACAAACCCTGGCCAGAAAGATACTCAAACATGGTTACTATTGGCCCTCGCTCGATCAAGACGCCGCAGACTATGCTCGCAAATGCAACAAGTGCCAACACTTCTCAAAGATCCCGAGAGCCCCGCCTAAAGAATTGACATAAATGATCAGCCCATAGCCATTCGCCATGTAGGGAGTAGACATCATTGGAACTCTCCCAATGGCCAGTGGTGGGGCACAATATGTTATCATCACAGTTGATTATTTTACCAAATCGGCAGAGGCCGAAGCCCTCTCCACAATCACCACCAAGAAGATCAACTTCGTTGTACGCAACATCATCACTCAATATGGGGTCCCTCAAGCTATCATCTCCGACAATGACAGTCGAATCGAGAGTGTCGAATTCAAAGCCTTCTGTCAGCGGCACAACATTGAAAAAAGATTCTCGGCAGTGGCTCATCCCCAAGCCAACGGGAAGGTCGTGGCGGTTAACAAGGTCATCAAATCCATTATCAAGAAGCATTTGGAAAAGGCTCGGGGCATATCGACGGAAGAACTTCCTCTAGCCCTATGGGCCTACCGAAACACCCACAAGACAACAACCGGACACACTCCCTTCGCTCTTGCCTACGGATCCAAAGCCGTCATTCCCATTGAGCTCAAGCTCCCATCTCATCGAGTCACCCATTTCGACCCAAAGACAGACCAAGATTTACTTCTGGGATCACTCGACTTGCTAGAAGAGAGAAAGAATGAAGCCGAGCTCAGAGCCGCCGCCCAATTGCAACGAGTTTCCCGTTACTTCAACTCCAAGATCTGCTGTAAGGACCTCAACATCGGCGACCTCGTCTTAAAATGGATATTCCCTCCGCCAACAGGTCTTGCTCCTCGTTGGGAAGGCCGGTACTCCATACAACAAAGGCTCAGCGATGGAACTTTCAAACTCGCTACCGTGGAGGGAGCCGAACTCCTAGGGGCATGGAATAGTGAACATCTCCGCCGCTACTTTACATAACTTAACGCACAGTTGCTTACGCTTTCCAACGATGTTTTGTTTTCTAACAATTCAAGGCTTTGTAAAGTCTTTTACTGCCAAAGTTATTAGTAAAATGATGTTCAACTTTCTATCTCCTTCCCGTGTTTACTCTGTGCATGACACATTTGATTAATCCTGACGACTAGCTTGTGTGTCAAATATCGATCGCCGTATCGGCCCTGCGAGCGGGAGCCAGAACTACCATCCAAGCCTCGAGCTAACCTCGATGTCAAACTACATTGGCTACAACCGGCACTCCGAGCATGGGAGCTGGCGACGCTACTTGAGTCGCATGCCCGTGGCGTGTCCGAGTATAAATAACCACGAACTCGAACCTCGGCTCCGGGCCGAGGTCGAGGATAAATCGTTCCGCTCCTAAGTTCCAAACAACTTGGGGCCACCCGACATCCAACCGGGAGCTATGTAAATTTCTCCCCTAGCTACGAGTGTCGGTAGAATCTTGGCGCAGCATCGAGACTAACCTTAAATTGTTTCTTCCTCAAAACTCTCAAGGCTAAGGAGTAGCCCATGGCCACGATCGGACCCTACGGGCTGATGATCCAGGCTTCTCCTCTTAGGCAAATAAACGACGCCTGCGGCTTGCCTCAACCCGATGAATGACAGGAGAGACACACACCGGAAGGACCGCATAACGTGACATCATACGCCTTCGCTACACTTGGGAGTAACCTCGGGCAACCCAGAACTGCAGGCACTCGGCCTGGTTTCTCAAACTATGGGTTTCCTGAGCTAAGAGAAACTTACTAGAAGCCTCTTCTTAATCACACCCCTCTGGGATAATGTACCTAGAGCGCGGCCCCCGATCGCCATTTTGTTAGGTGTAACGATAAGTATGCTTATGCAAGTACATGACGCTGGAAAACATAAGAAGAACATCCGAACACGACACAAATCGCGATCTTCACTAATTCAAATTCAATTTCCACACACACAAATTGAACAAGCTACATGTCTAATATCTTTCTTTCTAATGACAGGGTGTACATGAGAACCACATTGTGTCTTGAAAAACCAAAAGCGAGGGCCCTACTCGCGTAAACTATCGGCATACACTACCAAAATGAACGTTGACTTCTACTTAAGTTACTAACACTAACTGTTTCTCTTATTTTTGTCCTTGTGCTTCTTCTTTGCAGATTCGACACTTGATGGTTCATCCTTCGCGCTGGGTCTCTTCTTACCAGATCCTCTCCTTCCAGCTCGGCCCTTTTGAGAAGTAGTCGATTCAAGAGAAGCCGAGAGACGCGTCTCATCCGCACCATCCCCACTAGAGACCTCGGTGATATCAACAAGGGCGGTAAGCGGCGTAGGAATAAGGGAACTTCTGGCAGCAAGGCCCACTAAAGCATCACTCTTCTTTGGTATCTCCTTGCCCTCTCGCTTGGCCCTTTCCTTGGCCTCTCTTGCGGCCCGTCATTTAGCAAGCTTCTGGGACTTATGCGGCGTGACATCACCGGCCTTGGTTTTCTCAAGGAACTCGGTGGCCCTCTGCTGGGCATCCTCATCCTCCCTTTTCTTCCAGGCCTCATCAGCAGCTCTCTTCTTCTCTGCCTCCTTATCGTCCCTCCTCTGTGCAACCGGTTCCACGGTTCTCGCCTCAGCATCCCATTTGGTCTTCATTAGGACCTCCTGCCTGGCAGTCTTGTGTTGCCTCTACTTATCCTCTACTTCCTCGCTTTTAGCCACCATCTTGGCTTGTTGAGCCTCCACCATAGCCACTATCGAAGGCACATCGGCTTCCATTGGACCTCTGGCATGAGAACTTTTCCCGTCAACCACCTCTCCTTCCTCTATAAGGATTTCAACAAGGCGGGGCGTTATCCTTATATCCAAAAAGGTGTCAAGCTAATCACTGCCTTCTCCAAATTGCACCCTTACGGGTCCTGGCCTAGATTCGGTCGCTTGCGGTATAACGGGGGCAGGGCCCGATGCCATGGTCAGTCCAGGTAGGGTTGCACTATAAAAACACTTTTAGTACGCAAATTCCGTAATCACGTCATCCTCTGGGATGCATTGTAAAGGGAATTCACCTATAGTCACGGATGGCATAGGAAGAATAGAAGGGGCACTCGGCACAACAGGTAATGTGATTCTGGTCTCTCCTAGCTTCGTATGCTCGGGGTTATACTCGGTTGAAACCCGAGTCGAAGCTGCGGGATCGCACACCATAACTGATTCAGGGGCCAGTGGCCGATAGGAGCTTCCCTCTGCAAATATCTCCGCTACCACAATGATCTCAGTCATGGTAGACTTCCCCTTTTCCACAGCAAGTTTCGCCAACCTCTCTCTCTCTCGGCGTCCTTAAGAAATAACCTCTTACCCTCCTCCAGCTTCTCGCACTCTTCGGCGATCAAGAAATCAACCATGAGTTATCGTTCGTCCAAGGACCTACATCCACTTGGCGCAAATAGGTCACATACGAAACCAACCTCTCCCAGGTTCGGGCTAGTTCACGAGAGTAATCTTCGACCCACGAAAGCCCATGAAATTTTATAACTTTCACATACATATTTCGGATATCTTCCTCCACGGACGATTGCACCCGAAATTTTGTGTCCTCCAGCTGCTCTCTCAGTTGTTCCACCACTCTCATATGCGCACTCTCATACCATCCAACGTGCCCAACACATCCTGATTACGGACCTTCGCGTCCTCCTTGGCCTTCCTCATCTCCTCAAGCTGCCTCTTCAAGCTATCATTCTCCTCTCTTAAAGCATTATTATCATCTTGGAGCTGACCGACTCTCGCATTATCTTTCTCCAAGTCAGCACATGATAGCACCATCTCAGCCTTGTCCTTTTTTAAAGCTGTGTTCTCAGTGGTCAAGTCAGCTACGATATCTTTGAAGTTTACGAGGGCATGCTCTGACTCCTCGTAAGCCTGCTTCATCTCTACTGCAGCGACGTGGTTACAAGTTAGAATTTGGAAACATTAAGGCTAACGATTAAAACAACCATTGCATAACAGATAGACCTACATATCTCTGTTTCCAAGTGACCGACGGTGGTCTTCTCACAATCAATCGTTAATTGCTGATTAATCAGCTCTAGGTTCTTCCTCTTGATCAGCTCCGAAAGATGATAAGAATACTTGGTAAGTTCATTGGTCTGGTGATACGCAGCCTTCACATGAATCCATACTTCTCCGGACTCCCTAGTTGGGGCTGGGCGGAGATCAGGGAGAAACATCAGCTCATCAAAGTAATGGTGAGGGAAGTAATGTTTCAAGAATGCCCTCCGCTCCTCGACTGAAAGCTCTAGTATCTGAGGCTCCGTTAGATCTTGCATTTGTATCGCGGTCGCCTCATCCGACCTTGAACGATCAAACGATGGCTCCTTCCCCTTAGTAGTCTAAGCAGGAGCCAAGGGTGCTATAAAAGGAGGAGTTGTTGATGGCAAGCACTTCGATCCCCCTAAGTCAAGTTGGGAATCTCCCACGGACACTCGGATTGGAGGAGGGGGAGGAGGAGACGAAGGCAATTAGGGTCTATCGGGTCGAAGACCCTCGCTGCTACGATCCTGTGAAGGTGAGGCATCACCATACAAATTGGCCCCTCTCCTAAAGGCGCCAAGAAAAGCAATCTGAGGTCGCCATTGGTCTCTAGGTCCGTTACTGCGTCCTCCACGCAGTCTAGCCATATCACCTGTTAAGAGAAAGAAACAAAGTTAGTCGAGTCACGTATTTAGAAGGATCTCTATGCTATGCAATGTTTATGAGTGTGTGCCCTAAGTGTTCTCTCAATAAACCAGATTGTGGTCCACTCAAAGGAGTTAACCTCTCCGTAGCAAGAGCTAATTTGTCCACGCTAGCCGGAGTCAGCCACGGGGATATCTCTAGGTCAAGTTTATTTAAGCCATCAAACTGGTGCTCATCATCAAGTGGGGTAGCAGCTTCAGGAGAGGTCACTGGAGACGATGTCCTGATCGACACTCCAGCCCCTCCTCCTGGAGGTGGGATAGGAATATTCATCGAGCCCTTATCTCCAGTTGTGGCCTCCTCACCGCGAGCCCCATCTCCACCGACAACTCCCTGGAACTTGACAACCTTTTTTGGCTTAGGCCCCGCAGCGGGCAACTTTCTTTTCTGACCAGGGGCCGCGGGACCTTTCCCACCACCTCTTTGGGTACACTCCTTACAGCTTCAGGCATGAGTATTGATCAAATGTCCCGAAGCAACACAGCGCGATGAAGGTGCTCCTGGCTTATCACAGTATCAGTTTTGCGAGACTCTTCGGGGATCTCTCACAAAGTATTAAGGCATTGCTGGTACTCTTCACCAGTGGGTGCCTATGGATTTCCTGCCGCGATCAGAAAATAATGAGACACGAGATCCAATAACTTTACAGTAGGGAACATAGTTCTAATATACTTACTCCCTTCTATCCATTTCCTTGCGAATCCAGGGGGCAACACACGAAGAACCAATCATACTTAATCACCGACGACCTGGGCCACTTCCCGACAAAGAACTTAGTGGCAGATGACGCTTCCAGGAACCATTGGGAGGGCAATCCACTAGCCGTTCTCCTAAGATGGAAAATAATACCGAATATCCTCTCCAGTAGGTTCTAAGTGCAGATATTCTCGATAAAGAACATAAGTGCCTAGGAGCGAGGCCTAAGCATTCGAGTGCAGTTGCGATGGTGCATGGCGGAAATAGCTTAGTATATTCCAAATGAAATCATTGGTCGGGGGCATGCATCCAGAAAAACTAGCTCGGTGCGTGAGCCCGGTCACCCTCTCCCAGGGCATGAACATCACCCTCTGGTATATTAAACCGCAACGCCATTTTCCTAACTGTTGCAGAATCCAAGCGAGACAGTATCGAAATATCGGATTCTCCAGAACTACGGCGTCAGGCAGCATATAGGGGGCCACCGGAGTCGCTGGTGCATCCCCACTCATGATATCCACATTCTTAACCTCTACATATATGACCGGAGAATGTAACCTCTTAGTTTGTTCCCCGTGTTCAAACACTCTGGGCAAAATGGCTTTTTGGGAAGGAATGGATCGTTCAGTAGTCTCAAGCTCGCTGCTAGTCGAGCTACCGCTGTTGGTAGAATCAGATGTATGCGACAATGGAGTGGAGGCCTTTGCCTCCAAGGTCTTCCCAGTTTTTGATCTTGTTTGCATTGCTAGCTATAATTTAATATACTAGTATTAGACATCGCAGTGGAATAACCTGTACCCCTCAAGTTGGTGAAAACTAACAAGTGCATGCAGTGTCATGCAAAATCAAGATGTGTAGAGAAAATTTAAACAGTCCTATAGTTCACTCACAGTGCAAGTATATGCGCTATCCAACGTGAAAGGTCTGAATCCCTGTCCGCACAATCAACTACGTGTGCACTAGGCGCAATCGTGTGAGTGAATAAGTGATACGCAAAACCAAGGGCTGGCATCCAGGAGATCAAAGCTCTAGAAAAGAGAAGCAATACCCCGCTAAGGCGCGACGTGAACCAACCGCGCTAAGTAACTCTGGCGGAAGGATCGAGCCTATCTAGGGTTCGAAAACTCGAACCTCCCTCGGGGTTCGAAAATTCAAACCCCCCAGGGTTTAGAAATTCGAACCCGGAGGTTCGGATATTCGAACCCCCTTGGGGTTGGAAATTCGAACCCCCATAGGGTTCGGAAATTCGAACCCCTTAGGGTTCGATAATTTGAACCCCTTCCGGATTCGGAAATTCGAACCCCGGAGGTTTGAATATTCGAACCCCTTTACGGTTTCGAAAGTTCGAACTCCCCAGGTCCGAAAATTCGAACCTCCCCGAGGGTTCGAAAACTCGAGCCTCTGATGGGTTCGGATTTAGAGGCTCCTCCAAGTTTCGGCCCTTCGACCTCCCTCCTCCTGTTTTTCTTCGACCCTATTCATTACCTATGTCTGATTAGAAGGGTTGAGTTCTCAAGCTTTCACAACAATGGCAACCTAGGAAGAAAATAATGGAAGGAAGGAAATAAGTGGGCTATTTAAAATAAAAAGGGAAAAGTCCGTTGGTATTCCTCGAGTCTCGAACCCACGGGTTCTAAATTTCGAACCCCTAGGGTTTGAAACTTCGAACCTCCAGGGTTCGAAACTTCGAACCCCCAGGGCTTGGAATTCGAACCTACAGGGTTCGAAATTTCGTACCCCAGTGTTCAAAATTTTGAGCTTCCAGGGGTCGAAAATTCGTACCCTAAAAAAAATATCGTTTCCTGCCCCTAGGTTCAAAGCAACACACCGTGTGCTCATGTACACACATTTCATGCACATACCGACCACCGCGAACACACAGAGGCGACGCATTACGAATACTTAGCAATGTGAGCACATCGTTGCACCAATGAAAGCTCATTCGCAATTCCACAGCGAATGAGCCGGACAAATGACATCTGTTTTTCTTTAACAGGACAAGTAAACAACCCGACTACTATCTTAGCCATTAATCCAAAGTACATCATGTAGAGATAAGGCGTACTTTGGGGGGCAAATGTTAACAGACCTTTTGGTTCGAGTCGCAAAAGTACATAGGACATGCTCAACTCAACCCATCACATGGAGTCATGGCCAAGGAGGACATCTAGGAGCGAAGGAAACAGGTCGAAGAGGGATCGCACCAATAAATACCTCACAGTCCGAGCCGGGAACCCGAAGAGGCTATACCCATAGCCTTCGCGCCCCCAAAAGGCGACCTTCGCACCCCTCGGGGTACGAATTTCGCACCCCTAAGGAGTACGAAATTCGCACGCAGCAGGCTGCGAAATCCATACCCAGCAGGGTGCGAAATTCGCACCCAGAGGGGCAAAATTCACACCGAACCGAGTGCGAAATTCGCACCAAACCGAGTGCGAAATTTGCACCTAGCAGGGTGCGAAATTCTCACGTAGTAGGGGTGAAATTCGTACCCTAGGGTGTGAATTTCGCACCCTAGGAGGTACGAATTTCGCACCCCCCATGGGTTATGAATTTCTCACCCTAGGGATGGGTGTGAATTTCTTGCATGTGCAGGTGACTAGGCGCGAATTTCTAGGTGTGGCCCCCTATTTTTACCTACTCCTACCCACTTCTACCTACTCCCACCTACGCCTACCTAATCCCTTTCCTATAAATACACCCACAACATCATACTTCAAATCGGTTGGAATTTGAGACCTTGAGACATCATGAGAGCTCCTTTAATGGCATCTCCACTTTGAGGAAGAAGAAGGGCAAAAGTGTCTTTTTCCTATATTTTGTAATATATGTCAATTACGACATCATATATGATAATGATGACACCATATAGCTTAGAAGCTAATGTAATGAGATGTCATGAGATGGTCTCAACTTTGTAACCTATTATGATCAATAATATTCCAACAACGCTTCAAAGTGGATGTAGGCCCCTCACGAGGCCGAACAACTATAAATCTCTTGTGTTATTTACTGTTTTCCTTTCTTGTCTACATGACCAAGTTAATTATTCCTAGTTATTGGAATCTTTGGTGTTTGCGACATTTTTTGCCGTCAACAGATTGTATTTATCACATTGATGATACCATTAATGTTTGTACGCTATGTTAGTAATTTATTGGATTATTGATTGCATGATTGTTTGTTTGTGTATTTTGGTTGTGTATGCCAATTATTGGCGATCTAGGATTATGATAGCTATGTAAAAAAGCTCCTGACCATATCAACATTGATGCGGTAGATGGACTCGACGACGAGCGAGATATCGATACGAACATCGGAAGCTTTCATTGGACAAGTATTTAAAAAAATTCAGTTAAATACTTGGTCTGAATGATCGTTAGTGATTATAGTTGAATAATTGATATTGGCTACTGTTGTTGTTTGTCTTTTTAATAACTTAGGCATGAACGATGACGAGTATTTAACAAGTTCTTGTTAAATAAAAGGTCTGGCTGGTCATTAGCGATGTAAAGAGTAATCGATATTAATTGCTGTAGCTGTTGGTCATTTTGACCAACTTTGATGTCGATAAGTTTTCAAGGAGCTGGATTTTGTATGGTCGGTTCGATGGTGGATTCTACGTGGTGACTCTTCGATCAGATACATTGGTACGAGTCGGGATTGATGCTTCGCCATTGAGTAGAGATGGATGATTTAATACATGGATTAATCCTGTTTGACAATTAGAGTGAGTTAAGGATTGCAATTTTTTGATTCGAGGTTTGGTTGTGATCGAGGGGGGATTGACAGGATGGGTTGACAAATGGAGGTTACCCATATGACCATTCGCAATAGTCTACTACCTTTGGCCACAAGCTTAGGCTAGCATGGCATAAATGCGTCAACATGGAATCCTACTAGAATCAAGGTCTTACCAACCATTGATAGATTAGGTTGTAATAGATATGAATTTTTAATCGGTGTTATAATTGTTATGGTTGCTCCTATCTTATATCTCTTAGTAGATGATCACCTCTAAGATTCTGGATAGAAGATGAGAAGTAGGTTTAGGACTGACTATAGAGATTTTTATATCCTAGGAAAGTTTATCTTTTGTTATTCCGAGCAGCATATACTATCTTGATTCTATGTGTTGATTCTATGTACGTAAGGACATGATATGTATGATTTTCCGCACCTATGTTCCTTATACTATTACGACGTGTAGTATTTTGAGAGTTGTTTATCGCTCACACCAGACTATTGTCTTAACCAAAGTTTTATGCTTCCTCTTATTGCCTTGGGTGCTCATCGATGATGCTGATGAGCAGACGAGGGAACAAGTATAAGCATTGCTTGGAGTTATGTAGAAGGATTTGCGGAAGCGATATCTTTTCATATTGTACATGTATTGTTATTGTTATTCCGTAGTTTTGCACTACGGAGCTTTCACATTGTTATTTATTGTGAGACAGTTTATTAGTGAGTTTATTATCCTTGTATAAACTCTGTTGTTATGTATAACTATATGGGCCTGTACACTGACCATGTGGTGTGCATAATTATCACTGCCACATCTATTATACTTGTGATTAATATATATTATCTAATGCGATGTGAGGTATTCGACAGGTTCTGTGGTTGTGATTTTTTGATTTGTTCCCTTCTTCTTTCTCCTTTTCGCTTCCCTTCTATTCTATTTCCTTCTTTTTTCTCCTTTCTTTCCCTTAGCTACCATTCTACATTGATGGTGTAGGGCGGTCATTACAGCAGGAGAAAGGGTAATGAGTAGATTTATTGTTGAACATGCTTTTTCTTACACCCTTGAAGTTCTTAAATTATTTATTAGTAATCAATGCTCATCTAGTTTACAACTTATTACATTTGAGGAAGTTCTAACCAAATAGACCGAACTGGTTTAATCTTTCTATTTCATGAATGGTGGAGCATAACTCTTGTTCAATCAAGATAAGCGATAATGAGCTTTAGTTGTGTGATTTGATAAATTAGTGAGATTGGAATTTACAAATGTGTGCATGGTGAAATTTATTTTTCACAACAACCTAGAGTGTTAATAGAAACTCTTTACTACTTAGTAAAATTTCAAGTACTTTTAGTCCTTTCTATTTAGACAAAATTATTGGCTTTTGGCAAGAACGCCTTTGGTAGATAAAACCATTCAAAGCCTCATGTTAATAACTTATTTATAGCATATCATTTGACCTATATTTGTAGAGGTATTGGGTTCAATTCCATCAGTTGTTTGTCACATGTAATACTATCTCGAACAGTGGACGACTAAGGGGTAGTATAATGGGAGCATAGTTTTCACTTAAACAGAGAGGGATTCAAATGTTACGAGAAGGATGATATTTGATGGACAATTCAATATTTTGAACTATGCATGCCTACTTAATGAGTGTTAAATGATGAGAGTCTATTAAATAAGCATTTAACACTTCGCTAAACAGTTTTCTAAGAGGTTATAAATGTTTTATGTAATAGATGTTCAGTAGGATGTCATCAAATAAGCTCTTTGAGAAAGTCCCTTAGTTAGTAGATGTTTAGGCATTGTACGTCTGTTACATAGGTGTTGCTTATTAGGTGCTCTCGTGAATCTAAATGGATGAATATTTTGAGGTTGAATATCCAGCTGTTGTTGGAGATGTTACCAACTAAGGAGTGAATGAAGCGCCATTGAATATTTAAGCTTTTGATTGTTTGACGTTTTAAGTTTTCATGTACATGTAAATGTTCACGATGTAATGTTGAGATGTGCTATACATAGTTGAAAAGGATTGTGGGTTGGATTAATTTGGAAGAGTTAAATAAACAAACCTCGATCAAGTCGTAGTTACACACAATTATCTTTTTTTTGTATCACACTTTTGTTATACAATCTACTAATTTATTAATTTTCTAAAATTAAACACATGTAATTAGGATTTAGAATTAATCTTAATTCGAGGATTGGCATCATGGAGCGTTTTAGTGGAGTATATGGTGACAATAGAGTGTACTGGAGCACAATCGCGTGTATGGGGTAGGTTCAGTGTGAAATCCTTGATGTTAGTCCTATAGGATGTAGTAGCAAGAGTGCCTTTGATTTGTCCTATTCCTGGATAAATTATATGGACGAGTCTCTAATATGGTATTTCTAATATTACGTACATTGGTTTTTACAAACGTACATCTATTTGTTGGTGTAGAAGGAAACCCCTCTTATGCTTAACGCCCTTCTCTAAGCCGTATAAAATTGGAGTTAGTATTTTTATAAAAATCAATTGGTGTGTCATGGGAGTGGCGATGTGACATTCTAAGTGGAGCTTGATGTTCAGTGAAAGATTAAACATTACATTAGGTCTTAGACTTCGAAATGGAAAAAGGATGGAGAGATGCAGCAAGGCTATAAGGGTCGCACCCATTAAGATATAGTCATTATATTTCTAGTTTGCACTCTATTTATTATGTTTGTCATGTATGTTATAGCCACAGATAGGTAAGAGTACGATCGAGATGACCTGCCATAATGTACTATCGTAAAAAGAGAGGAGATAAGTTGGTTATGTGTTGGTAGGGGGAAGCAATGGCTGTAGCTCGGCACACTATAGTGAAGT
Organism: Allium sativum; assembly: GCA_030737875.1. Lineage (NCBI taxonomy): Eukaryota > Viridiplantae > Streptophyta > Magnoliopsida > Asparagales > Amaryllidaceae > Allium > Allium sativum. The sequence goes on from CM060926.1 coordinate 846,896,032, forward strand.
ACTTATAGGAGGTCATCATTTATATTGTCGTTGTTGGAATTCAATCTCCAATATGTGTCTTTTATGGATTTGGTTGGTTGTATACCTATTATAATGAAATTTAGCTAATATAAAAATTTAGGCTATGTCAATGTATATATTCGGAAAGATTTTAAAACGAGTAGACATTAAAAATGATTTCAAATGATTTGGTAACGATGTTTTAAGTTATTATAAGGGAATAACCTGTTCATGTATGTGCTTCGTAGTCTTATGAAATATTTTCCTTTTTAAAGGTTTTCAGTCGACGACAAAGTCGACATATGACACTGTTACAATAATTAATATCTCACGCTGATTTGCCAAGCCTGACCTGGGTGATTTTAATACAAGTTTAGATTCTGTATTTTTAGTATTAGCTGAAGACTCCTGGAGTCTCTATAAGAGATTTAGATATCTTCATCTATGTGTGAGCATAGTTTACTTTTTCTGCTTTGTTTGTTATTTTTAGGTAAGGACAGGCGTTTATAACTATTCAGGCTGAGATAAGATAGACTTTGATGTACGTATTTAAAATTACCATTGTAAAGATGATTGAATTAGTGTATGCTATTCAATTAGAGTAATAATCTATTTTTTTCTGTTGCTTCTTCTTCTTCCTCTTTCCCATAATGATCATGGTTTCCAAAACAAGTATTTTTTGTACGTAAATACAAAATGTGTATTAGTGGCGTTTTTTAGAAACTGGATAACTAATGCCTAAGTTGGAGTATTTTCGCTATTATAAATCAACGAATCTATTTCGGGGGAAGCAGCAAAGGTTTTATTTGGTGAATCCTTTTGTAATTATAAGGCATTAAAGTGCTCTAAACGCAAAGAATTATTTTCGAAAGAGACATCTGGATTTTCTTAAGAAAATAAAATTCTTGAAAATGATTTGTAAATTTTGGAATTTCTTGGGAATTATTTTTGAAGTTGAATAATGGAGATTATATATCTAATAAGTATCTATTAAATTATTTTAGGATTTTAAGTCAAATAAAATAAATAATTTTTCGTGACATTTAAAGTTTGAATATTTTCATTTTGTAAATTATTAATGAAATCAATCACATGATCTAACAAAGTCGCTTAGGAATATATATTTATTTTGTAAGGAAAATTATGTTATATATATATATATATTACCCTTTAACGGTTGAATACAAGAGGGAAATAAGAAATAGCAACTATATTTTGTTGAAGTGGGTTTAAATAAAAACCCAAAACACATATTAAAACAATTGTAAGAAAAGAAACATTTTTTCCGCCTTATCACTTTAAAAGGAATCGGTACGCTCAAAATTCAAGAAGAAAAACTAGGGTTTCTTCCCTGTTCCTGAAATTCAATCAAAAGCCATCTATATTTGTGGCAAAACCAACTGGATTTATAGTGGTCATATCACTTTTATTAATAAAAGAAAGAAGGTGCTTTGTACGTGCACATAATAATTAGGTTGGTTTATAGTTTCATGTCCACCAATAAAAGAAAACAGGTTAGGGGAGCATAGTTTTTCACCTTAATCGACAGGGATTCAAACGTTATGGGAATGATGATATTGGATGGACAATTAAGTATTTTTGAACTACACACGCTTATTTAATGGGTGTTTAACAATGAGAGTTTATTGAACAAGCACTTAGCTAATTGGTTTTCTAAGAGGTATTAAACTTTTTAGGTAATAGTTGTCCAGTTGGACGTCTGTTAAATAAGCTCTTAGAGAAAGACCATCGGTTAATAGATGTTTAGGTATTATATGTCTATTACATAGGCATCGTTTATTAGGTGCTTCTGTGAATCTAAATGGATGAATATTTCTAGGTTGAATACGCAGCCGTTGTCGGAGATGTTATTGATTAGGGAGTGAATGAAGCGTAGTTTAATATTTAAGCTTTAGCTTCTGATTATTTGACCTTTTTAGCTTTAAGTTTTCATGTATATTTAAAAGTTCACGATGTAATTTTGAGATGTGTTGTGCACGGTTGAAAAAGATAGTGGGTTGTCTAGGTTAGGAAGAGTTGAATAAACAAACCTCAATCAATTCGTAACGGCACACGATTATTTATATGTCTTTGCATCACACTTTTGTAAACAATATATTAATTTATTAATTTTGTAGAATTAAATGCATAGAATTAGGATCTACATTTAATTATTGAAACACCCCACATCCCTTAACTATACCCAAAAAGGATCCCATTAAGAAATATGAACTATTATAGGTATAAAGACGTAAATACATCACATATACTAAGATTCACAAGACATAAAAAAATTAAACATTGCGGAAGGGGAAGATAATTTGCATAAGTTACAAAACCATTTATTTCAGAGAAAAAAACCGCCACAAAATACCATGTCTCATGAAGATAAAATCTCAGTCATTAAAATAACATCAGAGTACATAAATAACCTCCCTTAAGTAGTCAATAGATACAACCAAACCATGGAAAAGGAATATAAAAGAGCAATACATCTGCTGCAAAGAAAATCCTTCAAGATAGTATCAGCTGAATAATCCAAACTATGTACCTCTGCCCTGCGAGCTTGGAGGGAGAAAAGGAAAGAAGGAAGGAAAATGGGTCAGACATAAAGTTTAGTGAGATGTTATGATTACTAGCATGATTGATAAGTAAAAGGAAAACAGATAAAATAGTAGTTCTAGTGTCATAGGGTAAGTGTTAGTGTACACCTAAAGTGAACATAGAGGATAACTATTCTCATTCCAATTTTGACAGTTTGCACTTCTACTAATTGTGAACATAATATAACTAGGAACGTCTTCTTAATACTACCCATCGAATGGCTACCAAAATCATAGAGTGATAGCATACGCCTACTATGGGCTTATCAGGCCCTACCCATTAGCAAAAAGACAGCATTAATTACATGTGTTACAGTGTCTTATTTTCCTAGGTCGGGTCAATGCACACATATTGAACTGTCGGAATGCACACGAACCCTCCTTAATTTGGGCCATTTTACTACAACACACAACATGGCGTGCGCCCTTGCCTCCTACATATGAGACCGTATGTGATAAAAAGGATATGTTATATGTAGGGATGTAAATCAAACAAAATTGTCCGTCGTCCGTCCATGTCCGACCAAAATTTCTTTTTGACTATTTACCCGTCCAAATAAGCAAATTAGGACATCACTCGATGTCCGCCCAAAAATTTCAGTTCGAGCTTGAACGTGAAATATCCGGATCAAATGGTCGAAATTGTCCGTCAACACATGTTTGTTTGATGAGTATTTAGTTTTAGTTTGTAAGTTTTACATATCTCTATGTATGGAGTGCAGTTCATCCAAATGACAATTTTATATATTTTTGTTATGGCTACTTTATTTTCATGTTCTATACCATTATATATTCGTTATTGATGGTGAATAATTTATTGTATAGGTACATATTCTTGCATAAGTTCTGGTGGAATTTCATGTATGTACATGCGTGAAATTCCTAGTTTCAACTGAGTTCGTCCGGGTCGTTCGAGTCTGTTCGATTTCGAGTGAATTAAACAGGTCAGACACGGTCATTAATTTTTTTTTGGCTAAGCTCGAATATAACTGTTGTAGTTTTTATATTGTTAAGTCAGACAGTTGTCCATCCGATTTTTTTTTGGGTCTAAGTTTGAAAGTTTTATTGTCCGGTCTGACCTATCCATTTTACACCCCTAGCTATATGTAACGGGCAGTAAAAATTTATCATTTAGAATTGTAGTAAAATTAGAGTTCTAATGAAATTCAATTTATTTTAATCTGATGAATTGGACATTTGAATATAAATTTTCTTTATGTTTGTTTAATTTTAACTTAAGTAATTAAAACGATAGTTAATTTACAATTTATTTGTTTTGTATTTGACGTAAAACCAATTATTTAATAAAATGTTGAAATATTGACTTTTAGAATATGAATGATTTTACATTAAATAGATTTACAAATTTAAATAATGAAAATGTCGGTGTTTGTTTCATTGGATTTCGATTTTGCTAACTCCGTTAAACATCAATTTATACGACCGATTTATGGTGGCGATAAACGACATGACGTAAATGACAAATTGTCACACAAACGTTAATTACTAGTTTTCAAAATGCTATCTTGTTCGTATTTACATGTCGAATATAACATTATTCTGATCATAAGTTTGGGCGTCGGGGTTGAATTGCATGGTGTTTGATTTCGAGATTGACGGTGTTTAATTTTAGACTTTAACCTTTGTAAATTTCTGAAACGATAGAAGCTAATATTAATGCATTTATGTTATACACAACAGAATAAAAGATAAGATTTTTTTTTGCTAGATTTACATTATTTAATTTTTTTTTTTAAATATCTTAGCACTTGTTTCCTTAACATAAAGGAACAATTCGAAATGGAATAAAAATTGCCGAACCTTGGATGCTTTTCGTTCCCACGTATTCTCCACTTTGCCATTTCTTTTCCCACTTCTCTTCATTTCCAAGTCAATTTCTCTTCCATCATTTCTATTCTTCCCCATCCTATAAAATTTGAGCTCCAGACTTACTAAAAAACACCAACAAAAGCTTTAGCCAAGCTTGCTTCCATGAAACTCCACCCATGTAATTCATGTGTATGTATTTCCTAAAATCATTCTAAACACAGCCCCCTTTCCCCTCCACTCCTCTCTAATCTGTCCTCGACCAACACAACGTCGTAACCATTGTTTTAACCTCCACCGATCCATGCTAATACTTCACATGATCAACGCCTTACGACATTACTAACGGTAAACACCCCATTGACCCAGAGCCACCGCAACAGCCCCATAATCCCTAAATTCACACCCTCCTCCTCACATCCTACCTAACACTTCTCCGACGCAAACCAACCTCCACCCTGCTTCATGGAGGCTACCCGACCATGATGTCCACCTCGCTTGAGCCTCCCTAACCAAGCTATTGTATGTTGACTCCAAGTAGTTGTCACATATTTATAGTCTCCTAAGCCATCTGATGTTGATTTCAATTAGCTATCACATGTTGATAGCTTTCCAATCCGTTGCATTTTGACTCCAGGTAACTGCAACATGTTGATAGCTTCCCAAGTCATCAATATTTACTCTAAGTAGTTGTATCATGTTGATAACTTCCCAAGCCATTGCGTGTTGACAACAGGTAGTTATTCCATGTTGAAATCTTCCCTAGCACATTAGATAAACAACTTGTCGATGAAATAAGCAGAGGATAAAATATTTTGGACAAAATCAGATTGGTTCGTAATTACGTTTTAGACGAAATGAGACTGGCTCGATTGATACTAGAGACTAATAAATATTTCTCGTACGTTCAAATTTCCGGTCAGACATAAAATATGAGTTGAGTGTTTCCGCACTCACAGTTAACTAACGTTTTGATGCCAATTAATAAATTAAAATTTTCATATTTATTTGTTGTTTGAATTTAATTGATGCTTGGATTGTTTGGTTGCATATGAATTGTTTAGATCAATTATGCACATGTTGACACGATATACAAACGTCATATGTATCAATACATGTGTAGGAAATTAATATTCATATACGATGTTATACTTATGTTATCAATGTTTGATTATGTTTAGTATATTATATTTGATTATTATGATTATTCTTAATTCCTGGTTAATGTCAGACATGTTTTGACATATCTACTCGTGACATTGGTAAGGGTTGAAATGATAAATACCTAAATTAAATTATAAATATTTCATTTGGTCTAGACAGAAAAAAATTTAATTATGAACACCATTCGTCAAAATTAATTTTTTTATAAACTGATATTAGTTTGGAATTCAATAATGAATGATTTAAATTTTTTAATTGCAATTGTTTCTAATCAGTTTTATTTCTCGACTCGATCTATTAATAAATTGAGATTTAATGGATTATATGATAAATTATCGACAAATAGTTTTAAATCAATTTATTTATTAGAACTCAAATTTTAAAAATTGGATATATAATCGACTGTAATTGAGAAATTTAATATTTAAAAATGATGACATTAACGAAAGTTATTAAAGTGATAATCGTGGATTTGGTTCAGTGATTTCTAATTTTACAAGATTCTGTAAAGTTTGTTTCTTAATTGGAATTCAATTTGAAATCATCGACGTATAATTTAATGTGCCATTGAAATTGGAATATATCATAGAATAGATTAAAACTTAGAAAAAGGGAAATTCTAAATTAATTTTGAAATCAAAATTTGATCGTAAGTTAAATCCATTATTTTGGAATATTCGTTGTAATTGAATTTAACAAATTTTGTTGAATGAAACCAAAGTTTGGGTCGAACTCTATTTTGAAATAGATCGTTGATATGAAACCTTGTACATAGAAATTTATAATTTTAATTCAACTCGAAATATGAAATGGTACATGCATACAAATTTGAGTTATTAATTGAAATAGATAAATAAGGTTAGACTTAATTGGAGAGATTTGAAATCTTAAAGTGAAGGTAAGATTAAATTGGTTTTTATAAAAATTTGGATTTATATTAAAGAGTTAAATTTTGGGGTTGGGATTTAAACTAATATAATGAAGCTGGCTAAACTTGTGATTTAACTGGTAATCGATATAATGGAAACAGATTTGAATTTCGGAATAGATTAAACCTATTTAATGAAATATGTTGAAATTGGTAATAAAAGTGCATTCCTTAAATCGACATGAATTTTTAATCAGTTAGCTTAATTTCAGTATAGTATAAGTGGTAAATTGAAATAATTGAATTTTTTTTTGAATTGGGATATGAAATCGACAATGGTTTAAAGTAGATTTTGGAACTCGATATTGGGTTCAAATGGCTTAGAAGGAAATAACTGTTTATTTTAAGATATTATACCTATGTTATTCTAAAAATTAGTATTATTTTATTAAACTATTTTATTTTAACTATTTTACTTATACTATTTTATGTCATATTATTCTATGTATAACTATCCTTATTAAAGTGTTATATTTTAATCTTAATTATTTTATATCTATTCAAACTGTTTGTATATATAGTTTATTTCCAATCAAAACTGTCGAACCCAAATTGTTTGAATATAAGTTTCCATTTGAATAACGATAATTGTGTTATGGAATCTAAATCAAAATTTGAATTTTGATAATAAACTAGTTTGTGATATCAAATTATGAAAGTGGACTTCAAAATCCAATATTGAATTATTTTGAGATACGACAATGAAATTCGAATTTAAGGTAAATCGTTTTATGATTTGAAATAAAATGTTTATTTAAACATAAATGATCACGGTGTGTAAAATGACAATTGGTTGTTAGAGAGACCGGGACTGGATATTGGCATGCTCTTTGTCAATACTAGAACCACTTTAACAACTATGTACGTGGAGGATGTTCCAGAATGAAGTAAGAGAACGATAATGTATAGCCTTGACATTTGTGTCATAATTAAAATGACTAAAACAGGAGCACACGTCTAGCCATTGAGGTTAGCGACCTCTAACATACACACCTCTTTTTATTACTCATTTAACTTGTTATTCGGTTGGTGCACCTTGATTTGATCGGGGGTATTGGACGCAATTGCCCACAGATTGGATACGAGCAGCCAGAAAGGGTAAATTGTTAGAATCCTACCTTGTGCATTGTCTCACATGTCTTGTCATAGTTATCCTTATACGATCCCATTACGATTTTGGTTTCAAAATTTAATGTGTTAAGGTTGATCAATGTAATGCCTTTACGCATTAATATTTATTTTACTGATAGACATAACCTATTATAGCGTATAATATTATATGTAAACAGTTTAACGGAACCTTAAGAGATGAAAAACTAGTATCATCTCTTGAGTTACTACGAACTTTGATTTATTGATCAACATGAGGAAGTTAGTTCTAATCCGCGTGTTTTTGCTTTTCCCAAAATGTGCTTTGTTCGGCCGTGAGTATTACGGTTATAGATTGCTTTTCTGAAGACGAAACCGTAATTGGAAGTTCTATTTTATTCCAGTATATTATCACCTCAGTTTAGTTAAGTAGTTGCTAGCTTATGTAATTTCTAGTTGTTTTACTTCAAAGAAAATAAACTCTAAACATATGAATCACTTATGTATTATTTATTTCCACAATGAGATTCTGGTTTGTAATTTTATTTCTGTATCTATGTTCTATGATGATTTTATTGTTACCCCCCAATAACTATCTATCATTTTGAGCAAAATCCATTATTTAAAAAGGTGGGACGTTACACTATATGGTATGGATCTCCAACAATTAATACTTGGCCTAAATCCCCATTAATTTGACCCTTCAAAGTTAAACCATGGAATTTTAGGCTCGTAAATCAACACCCTTTTAAGTTAATATGTTCACATTAAAGCTTAACGCATAATCACAAGGTCTTGATAGATTTTTAGGCTCGTAACTTAACACCTTTTAATTCAATATTTACATATTAAATCCCGACTGCCCTTTTAACCATTCACGGTTATATTCATATGTGCGTATAAATCATGTTTGTTTATTATGATTTCCCAATTATCATATTTAGGCTCGTGACTTAACACCTTTTAAGTCAATATGTTCATATTAAAGCCTAACTGCCCTTTTAACCATTTCTTGTCATAATTCATGTTTGCAGATAAACTATGTTCATTTATTATGATTTCCTAATTTTCATATTTATGTAAATACAAGTTATAGTTCATTTTTCTATCACAACCTACACCATGCTCATTTTAGAAACTTATTCAAGTTTGTATATTATTAGTCCAATATCCCCTTTTATTATAGTTTTACAACATAGGTCCAATTAGCCCTAAATTATCTAATTATCCATTTTAAATCAAATTTCCCAAAAGTGTACATAATAAAGGATAATAATCAATCGTAGGTAATTAAGCATATCAACTTATGCCTAAATCAGTTGTATACGAATGATTTTTAGGCGTATTTCGGGCATAACCAAAATAAATTGTGTAAATTCCAATGAAGAATGCAGGAATAGAAGACTGAGAATATAACTTACAGTAATCCGAATATTAATTAAATAGAAACTGTAAGGAAAGATAAAAAGATTACAGAAAACTACCGATAGATTTTTTTTATAGAAAACAAGAATGAACATAAACTTTAAATAAACTGTAAGTAAAAGGAGTATAAACAAAACTATAACTATAACTACTATTATTAATACTACTACTATTACTATTTATCCTGAACTTTGATAAAAGATCAAATAATCATAAAAATTCACCAAAAAGCTTTCCCTCGTGGATCTGGCAGAACCCCCCCTCCCCCAAAAAAAAATATAGAAAATAATTTTATTTAATCTAAACCCCTAAAATTTAGATTAAGGTTACCTATCACCAAAAAGAATATTAGCTTAAATTTAAAATTAGGGTGGCAAGTCTCCAAAAGAAGATTAGCCCAGGTCGGAAAGAGATGTGTTGTGAGAAAATAGGGAGGGGGCTCGGGGTTTATTTATAAGTGGAGTAAAAGACCCTCAGCCGTTAGATTCAGGTTTTAAATCTGAACTGCGTATCCTTGGGTCAATTTGGAATAAACACATCAGCCAATAAAAACCAAACACATCAGCAAAAAAATCCCGAAATAAATCAAGCTCATTCGTTGTGTTTCGTGCCCGGAAAGTAATCGTGTCAGGCATGCTTGGGTTGACCCAGTATCTAGCTGGGTCGACTGGGTCGACCCACTTATGGCCTGGGTCGACTTGGCCAATAATTGGTCATCCTAGGCAACATGTAATATTTATTTTCTTATTTTAAATTCCTGGCTTGAATTTTGAATTTTGATTCGTCATATCTCCTTTTTTAACTCCGTTTTACACAAACCAAGTATGCATCTTAACTAGAAAATCATAACAGACACAAAGTCATAATTCTCATTACCGAATTCCTAGAATTTTTGAACTTATTCTTTAATTAATTTGTAATTAATTATTATTCCTTAAAATTTGAGTTGTTACATTCTCTCCTCCTTAAAGTATTTCGTCTAGAAATTTACAATAGTAGGAGTAAAGGAATGTTTTCATACAAATATCTACAACTATCTACTCATACATCATCCAATAACAACCATAATCCTTATATTTTCTAATGCTTTTCATGTACTTATGCAACAATTTAGTGTATATGTCTCTGACTAATGCAAAAGATTAGGCGGTTTACTGATTCATTTGACCTCCACTTTATGCAATTATGCTAGTGTCATGCATCCTATGTATGCAAAAAGTCCTAATGATAACAGGTAGTTTTATATGTGTGCTTCAATCATCATTAAAACGCAAAAGACATATGACAATGCCCATTTATATCATCCATAAAAAAATATAAAATGTGCACACATCCTTATGCATATGTAAATGTCCTATTAATCAATCATTAGTGCCTAGTGTATGTATATATGAATCCACTGCATCCACTTGCAAACACTTACATAGATATGCAAACATAATATGTAACATGTTCCAATAACATATTTCAATCATATTCTACTATCCAAGGCTTAAATCTTAAGATTACAAATTCAGTGGAATAGTAGTGGTCCAACAGAAAACTAAGTTATGTCGATCCTTGACGAATTCAAATCGATCCACTAAAATCCGGTTCACCCTCTCAGTCTGTCCATCAGTTTAAGGGTGATTGGGACGACCCTCCCTACCGGCCGAATTCAAATCGATCGTCAAACCAACTTCAACCTATCAGCAAGACGTATCACTTGAGATTACGACTGATATGAACTGAAACTAACAACAATTTTCATTATCATTATAATAACTTTACATCAGAGTACAGAAATATCAGAGTACATTAAATAATACATTGCACATCGGAAATATAAATATCAGAGTATAACAAATATAAATACATAGCGGAAATACACAAAACTACAACAGAAGAAATAAAATGATCTGGACACAGCTTTAAGCTTAATTCCAGCACCTTCTGTAAAATATCTACAAAACCAAAACTACCAGCTGCCCATATGGAAAATATGGGCACCCAAAGTTTAGGTGGGAAACAATAAACTTTGAGTCAGTCATGGGACTGGTGTGAGAACTAAAACAGTTGCTAATCTTATTTTAAAGTAAGGTAAATCACGGGACCACACCGTATAACATGGAAAGAGTTTTCTCTACATGAATACCAACCATAAACTAATCGCAATGCTTTTTGAAAAATGAAGCTATAATAAGACTCAAGTCCCATCACATAATGCGACGCAAACCAGAGGAAAGAGTTTTACCTTATAATATCCAAATATAATTGATACGGGGAAAACAAATCATTTTTCATATAATTACTAGTGCATAGTGTGGAAATCATTTTCACAAATAAATGTAACAATCTTAGACGACATAATGCCCCATCCTATTATGTAGCCATATGACTATACAACTGAAAAACACGAAGGCACTTATTGGAATTTGGATTCCGTCAATGAACCAAGGCAAAGGATCTTCCTTAACCGCATTCGGAACACCTCTAGCAAGTTGTCATGGAGTCAGCCCGTGAGTCCTTTAGAGCGGCAGAGTCAGCTAGCACTAAATGAATGATTATAATCTTTCCTCAGCATAAGGTTCCACCAATAGTATTTGACCGTCACCCTGGTCGTATTTGTCCATCATTCGAGGCGCCTCTCCATCATCCACATAAGTAAACTTGCCCAAGCTCCATATCATGACATCACTTTTCAGCTAGAAGGAAACATTAGCCCATATCTCTGCAGTCCATTGGCCTTTTTTAGCTCATTACGGGGTGTGACGCCCTAGAGTCAACGTCCACAAAGATCTGCTTTTCAACAACGACTTTGATCTAACTACCAGCAGCACTTAGCATGCCACATTGTCAATTCACAACATATAATTGGTGTCTATTAATATATAACCCTCTGAATGCCAGAAGTATAAGAGGAGGGAATTAAGAAAAAGAATAAATTCTCCGCCACCGACTGATATAACATCAAAAGAAACCTATCAGTTATGTTGTAAAGTACATCGTCGGACACACATCCATTTACAAGTCCGTTCTGGGTTTAAACGAAACCAAAGGCTTCTTATTCCTCGTCCAATTAAAAATAGAAGCCCTTGCATATCTAGTCAATCTCCATGTACACCTGTACGATCGCCACTTATAACATCGTCTTGGGTGTACCGCTCAATGGAGACATCAGCAAAAATCCAAACGATGTGAAGATCTCCGATCTTCAAGCACCATCTTCAATATTTTCAATACTCGTCATATATTTATTCAAAATGGGTCAAAACTGGCTCACTTCGAATAATTATCTCATCTTTCAAGTCAATTAAGATATGCACTAACAGCCCATAATTTTTTCCAATTTAAAATTTGGATTTTAATATGTTTTAATGAAATTAGAAATAGAAATTGTTGATTTGACTCGATAAAATTTGTGAATAATTTTAAAATTAGTTGTAATGTTTTATTTGACTTAAAACAGGGTCAGTAAAAAAATTAATCAATTTAAAAGCTCAAATTTTGAATATCGATATTTCAAAACTATATTGATCACTTGTAAAGGACCATTTTTGAGACAGTCTCGGAATCCGATAAACCACTTTTATTTGATCTAGAATGTCGAAACATGTCAGGACTTAAAATTTCAAGTCAAATGGAATTCATATGTTAGAGAAGGATATATAAATGTATGTTGAAAATTCAGTTAGATTTCAATTTAAGCTAGAAATAAGGTGATTTTTCCAACGGTCTCCAAATTCGACAAGACTAGATTCGTTGGAAGCGTAATTCCATAACATAGAGAGATTTCAAATTTCGTAATTTTTCGAGTTAATGTGTAGTCGTACGACTAGAACGAAGTTAACAAGGTGTAATTAATGTTTGACTTAAAACATCACTTCAAGCTACACCTCCAAGCCAATTATAATTAAACAACACATGCCCTCTCTGCCACATGTCGCATTCTTCTTCATTGAGTCATTCTTGAGTAGATTGAGTCTAAGTAGGTTTAGTTAGGTTTTAATGTATCTTCCATTTGCAAAATACGCTCACTTAAGCTCAAAAACACTTTAATGGAAGCTCGCACCCCTTTTGATGGCTGGGGTGAGAGCTAATAAACTTTAATTAGTTAATTAGATTGTTAAAACGAAGGTTGCAAGTTAGTTAAACCGTAAATGTTTGGTTTAGTAAGTGATTAAGTTGAATTTAACCTGGGAAGTAATGTGGTAGTTGAAACGAGATAATTAACAAGTTAGAATATTGTTAATAAGCTAATGATGTGAGAACGTTAGTTTTTATTTGATAAGTTACTAAAAATTGGTATATGGTATATGAAAGCTCACATCACAAATTGTTTGCAAACTAGATGGATGAATTGATGATTTATTGTGTTATGTCTTGGATGTGATGTTGAGTTGATTAACATGTTAAAACAATGTTAATGTATTTTTGTTAGTTGAAGTTGGATTAGATATCTCTTTGTAATTCAAACGATGAATTTATAATCACTTGTTTAAGTGAAATTGGTTAGATTGAAAAACGACTGGCGGTGAATAAGTTATGATTAAATTCATGAATCTATGGTTAGTTTGAATTGATCAATTGTAGGTTGAAAATCCCACATGTGTCTTAGGATTATATTCGACCGACAGTAATCCCTAGTATGTAGTTTATATGTCGATCGGTTGATTGACAGACTGAAATAGGCATTAATTGATTATTGGATGCTTATGCAGATGTAGGTGCACTCTGGATGTTATTTGGATGTTTGATAGTTGTTTACAACTATTGTTGGATGTATAAAATTCATATAAGTGAAATTATATGATTTTTGGTTGAATGTTATTCCAATTTGGAATAAATACGAATATTTTAATAATACAATATTTAGTGAAAAATCGAGGTTTGATTTCGATGTCCGATTTAATATGGATGCGTAGATATAAAAATACCAATGAATATTCATAACTGTAGTGAATGATTTTGAAGTGAATTTAATGTATTTACGGCTTGTTGAAATTTTTAATTCGAAATGAATAGTAAATTTTCAAAGCAAAATTCGGTTAGGATGTATAGCAAACAATTATAAAGAAGACTTCTTTCGAAAGTTCTTCATTTATTTTTATAACGACTGTAAGGAAAATTGAGCGTAAAAAATGACTTTCGAAAAATAATATATTTTTATTCATTTAAATAATATTAAAGTTTACCGAATAGTGAAAAATTGGATTTTAAGATAAACGACTAGAACGAGTTTTCAAAGATAATTATATATATTTTATACAGGTGGTTTGGAGGTGTTTCGATTTATTTTTATTTATAAGTCGATTGGGGCAAGAATAGAATGCGTCGCGTAGCGACAGTTCACGAACGTCAACCCGTAACTTTGAATTGACGTGACGAGAGATCCGACCGCCGGATTCTCCTGAAACCAAACCCATTGGGTTCGTATTGGAAATATCTTTCAAATTAGTATACAAGATTTAAAATCTAATGGTCAAATCTTGAGAAATGTCCAAATCTATTTTGAACAAAAATAGCGCTAGTGCAGCTGAATGACCTGAAACGTCATTTAATTGAAAGAGTTGGTTTAAAAGTAGAAGGAAGAATACAATGTTTTGATATAAATAATTGGTTTGAGGATGGTTTTAATATAACTAGAGTTTTTCCAATGTATAAATTGGAAAGGATATGAATGGGAATTATCTTCGGATATTTTCGATATTTGATTCCGTAATTATACGATATCATTGAGGAATTTGAAAGATATAGATATCACTATTCCGATATGATATTGTTGGTTTCAGAATTTGATATTGAATGTAAGTCGACATGATTTCCATTTAAAATCTTATTTTTAACATCAAATTGGATTTTGGGTTTGTTATGAATGGTGGCTTTAATAACGTTGTTCTTAAATCCTGTTGAAATGTAAGTTATGGAACAAATCTTTTAATTAATATTTAATGGAATTTTCCAATTTAATAAACTAAATCGAAGTTGATTTTAGGTTTATTGTGAACGTTGTTTTAAATGGCATTTGTTCTTTAGCCCAAGTAAAGACAGGATTTATTTCCTAAAAGTTGAATAATCATTAAGTAGCGATTTTTGAGGTGAAAAGATATTATAAAATCTTTTGAAATGATTTCCGAGAAATGGATTAAAGAACAAGTTTAAATGAGATAATATTTGATAAAATTAATGGGAACCTTTCCCAAAGTAAAGAATATTTGAAATTAATAATATTCTGAATTGGAATGGGATGTGTGCTATCTTTGTGTATCTATCACATGAGGTTAAAGATGCGCGAGTTATGTAGAAAGAACGGGTTTAACCCATTCAAAATAACTGTAATGACCGTTAAAAGTCATAGAATGAAGATGGTGGTTGAAGTCCAGAGAACAAGACACATTATAACCAAACAAAATAATTCTTCAGAGATAGGATTAGTAATATCCTATTAAAGAATACTCACTAGAGATAGGATCAGTAGTAACCTAGAATGAGAAACTCATTAGAGCTGGGGTTAGTAATGCCCTAGGATGAGTTGAGAGGGATATGTTTGTAAGAAACGTATTTGTGATTATTATATATACAATGTGATTTTGAATGTATACATAGAATATATTAAAAGAAATTTATGTTTGTTAACAGATGTAATTTAAAGAAATTTATTAATTAATTGGTTGTTTGGTTGCTTGTTTATTAATTTAGATGTCAAAGCAGGATAAGCAAACGGAATTTTTGATGATTTTGGATAGTCAATTAATTCTGACACACCATAGTGTTTAAACTTATAAAGGAGTTATATTCATGATTTTGGATAGTGAATATATGTAAAGCCACTTGTTATTTATTTAAAAATGAGTTAATTTAAAACTTATGTTCCAAATTGAAATTCGTTGTTTCAAATTGTATAGAGGTAAGGACTGTGCCCGTCGAATTGTATGGGGTTCATTTTATTCAGTCCTCATCTTCTTCCTCTAACAGTAGTTCATCCTGTTGTTTGGGTGATAGTTCCTCAGTATCGCTAGTATCGATAGTATCTATTGGTTCCGATAGTGATAGCTCAGATAGCAGCTCCTTAGTTTCCTCATACCCTAGTAGTGGCGAGACTAATCCGGACTATGATAGTGACAGTGAATTAATGTCAGATGCTATCTCCTCCTATGTACCGTTTGTTCCCATGGATACTGATTCAGATTCTAGTTTGGAGGATATTTCCATGGAATCGAACTCTCACTATTTTGAGGATTCAACAGATTATGGCGCTTCGATGCTTGAGGATGACGACGAGTTTGTATTTGATCAATATGGCCATGTAGTCATGGGAGACCCAGTTCCCATGCCTCCTCCAACAATTGAGGAGAAGTCACTCCCCGAGTTATAGATTGTTCCCGATTATATCCCTAAGGCAGATTTAGATCTAGTTTTCTTTGACATTGGTCCTGAGTTGCCTGTATTGCCATACCTTGAGTTGGGTGTGTATATATACGAGAATATGATGTTAGTACCAGAGATGGATTCCAGTATGAAGGATCAACCACCTCTAGTTGTTGAGGACCAGCCACCTCCAACATTAGAGATTTTTCTTGATTATGTTCCTGAGGTTGACCTGTATATGGTTTTCCATGACGTTGGTCCTGCTTTTCTAGTTTTTCCACACCATGAGTTAGATGCACTTATGTAGCTTGGGTTTCATATAGAACCAGAGATAGACATGATGATAGAGGGTTTCACTCATCCCATTAGTACTAGATATTGTAGATCCACAACTTGCTTTAGAGTGGCCCGAGCTTGAGGATTTGCAGATGCAGGATGATATAGTTGAGCAACCGATAGAGCAGCCAGTAGAGCCTGAGCTTGAGCAAGTAGAGGAGGAGGATGATGAGGATGAGGTAGTCATTTATAGGTTGGACTATGACAGTGATGACGACCAACCTGACGATTTTTGGGTAGAGGAGGACTTACCTGATGACTGGGCTGATATACCTCTTGATCTGGATGACGAGTTCACAAAGGAACCAGAGGAGTTGACACTGTCTAGACCTTCTGTGCCTAGATCTGTTGACGAGTGGTTGTGATGTATGTTAGTTGTATATATGACGTATGTGTAGTAGTCTCGTTTTGGTGCGGTATAGGCATAAGTTGTACATTTTGGA
The DNA here is from genome assembly GCA_030737875.1 of Allium sativum. Taxonomy (NCBI): domain Eukaryota; kingdom Viridiplantae; phylum Streptophyta; class Magnoliopsida; order Asparagales; family Amaryllidaceae; genus Allium; species Allium sativum. The sequence continues at coordinate 846,913,194 of CM060926.1, forward strand.
TAAGGTATATTTTGTGACGTAGGCCGCCACAAGTACGTAGCTGTACTCAGGTGGGCATAGATATGGATAGTGAGATGCATATACATGGTTTATACCTTAAGTGGCACTACATACTAGGGTATACGCAGTGTCTATGATTATTGTTTATCTTTTTGGTTGTGACTTCACCATGATATGATATATGACTTGATGATGATAGATGATCTTTTTGTTATGACTTGATGGTATAAAATATATGCTTGAAGATGTGTGATTTGACTAAATAACTTATAGGAATGACACACAGGTGACGATTATATATCGTGGACTGAATAACCGTATAAGCATGCAAGTGTTTGATGCTTATACATTTTGGACTGCATAACCCTATGAATATATATATTGTGGACAGAATATAATTGTGGACAACATAGCTTAGCATAAAATAACCGTATAACATGTAAGCGTTTGATGCTTGTACGACGAGGACAGAAGAACCGTATAGCATGTAAGCATTTGATGCTTATACGATGAGGACAGAATAACAATATAAGCATGTAATTGTTTGACGCTTATATATTGTGGACAACATAGATTGTGGACCACATAACATAGCAAAACCATAAAAGCATGTAAGTGTTTGATGCTTATATATTTGGACTTTATTTTGATTTATAAAAGCCTATAGAGGCAAGTTATAGTTGTACAGATCGACCCGTACAAAGGAGGTGATGGCAAAATTTTCGAAAGTTTAAGGCGTTAGTCAAATTTCAAAAGATTGGAAAGTTCTTAGAAAATTAAAAGTTGAAGAACTTGAGATAGAATGGAGGTTGAGTTGGTTGAGTAAACGACCTTCGATTCTTCGTTCCTTTTCGGGAATGGAAAGTTTTAACTAGGGGAGACTGTAACAGCCCATAATTTTGGTCAATTTAAAATTTGAATTTTAATCTATTTTAATGAATTTTGAAATAGAAATCATAGATTTTGACTCAAAAAAATATGAGAATAATTTTAAAATTAGTTTTAATATTTTATTTGACTTAAAAAGGGTTAATAAAAAAATTAAATCTATTTAAAAGATTAGATTTTGAATATCGATATTTCAAAGATATATAGATCACTTGCAAAACGACCATTTTTGAGACAGTCTCGGAATCCGACGAAACCACTTTTATTGAATCCGAAATGTTGAAACATGTCAGGATTTAAAACTTCAAGTCAAACGGAGTTAGTATGTGAGAGAACGATATATAAACATACATCGAAAACTCGATCAATTCTCGATTTAAGCTAGAAATATGGCGATTTTTTAAATTGTCTCCAAATTTAACAAGACTAGACTCGTTGGAAGTGTAATTCCATAACGTATCAAATTTCGTGATTTTTGGAGTTAATGTGTGGTCGTGCGACTAGAACGAAGTTAGCAAGGTGTAATTAATGTTTAACTTAAAACATCACTTTAAGCTACACATCCAAGCCAATTAAAATTGGATAAAACTTGCCCTCTCTCTACCACATGTCGCGTTCTTCATCATTGAGTCATTCTTGTGTTGATTGAGCCTAAGTAGATTTAATTAAGTTATAGTGTATCTTCCATTTGCAAAATACACTCACTTAAGCTCAAAAAACTTTAATGGAAGCTCGCACCCCTTTTGCTCTCCCCCACGCCCCTAGGGCCCCACCTCCTACTGCCACCTGCTGCGCCAATGTTCGACGTACCCCACCAGGTCACGGGTAAGTGGGCCCCCTCTCCCCTCCTTGAAACCTTCTCTCCTTTCTTCTCTCTTTTGTGTGCAAAGGTTGCTCCTTTAAGAGTCTACTCCACTTCTACCACCTCTTAGCACCCATTTGTGGACCTACTTTCACTAGGCACCCCTACAGCGCCGCCACATCATCTTCCGATGCTGGACAGCAAAGACATGGGCCCCACTTGTCCCTACAAAACCACAAATTCTTAAAATCTTAGCTTTCCTCCTTTAAAACTCAAGTGTAATTGTGTTCAAGCGTTGGCGAGAAGTATCGAGTTTATTTGGCAAGGAAAGGCGACATTTTTGGCTCATAGCAAGCACGTGGAGATCCAACGTTAAGGTATATCATTGTTCAATGATTGGGGTGAGAGCTAATTAATTTTAGTTAGTTAATTAGATTGTTAAAACTTAGGTTGCAATTTAGTTAAACCATAAATCGTTTTCTTTAGTAAGTGATTAAGTTGAATTTAACCTGAGAATTAATGTGGTTGTTGAACCAAAATAATTAACAAGTTAGAATACTTTAAATATGCTAATGATGTGATAAAGTTAGTTTTTATTCAATTTGTTATCACAAATTGTTATACGTATATGGTAGCTCACATCACAAATTTTTTGCAAACCCGATGGATGAATTGATGATTTATTGTGTTATGTTTTGGATGTGATGTTGAGTCGATTAACATGTTAAAATGATGTTAATATATTTTTGGTAGTTGAAATTGGGTTAAATATCCATTTGTAATTCAAACGATAAATTTATAATCATTGGTTTAAGTGAAATTGGTTAGATTGAAAAATAGTTAGAACTAAGTAAGTTATGATTAAATCCATGAATATGTGGTTAGTTTGAATTGATAAATTGTTGGTTGAGAACCCCACAAGGGTCTTGAGATTATATTTGAATTACACTAATCCTTTGAGTTTATATGTCGATCAGTTGATTGATCGACTGAAATAAGCATCAATTGTTTGTTTGAAGCTTATGTGGATGTAGGTGCACTCTGGATGTTATGTAGATGTTTGATAGTTGTTTATAACTATTGTTGGACGTATCAAATTCATATAAGTGAAATAATACGATGTTTTGTTGAATGCATTCCAATCCGGAATAAATATGAATATTTTAATAATATAATATTTAGTGAAAAATCGTAGTTTGATTTCGATGTCCGATTTTAGATGGGCGAATAGATAATAAAAATATCGATGAATATTCGTAACTGTAACGAATGATTTTGAAGTAAACTTAATGTACTTACGACTTGTCAAAGTTTTTAATTCGAAATGAATAGTAACTTTTCAAAGTGAAGTTCGGTTAGGATATGTAGCGAACGTTTTAAAAGAAGGTTTCTTTCGAAGGTTCTTTGTTTATTTTTATAACGACTGTAAAGAAAATTTGAGCGTAAAATAATATGATGACCGCCCATAACTCATGCACTTAACAAGAGGAATAATGCGTTGAAAGACGTGCCAGGAAGCTATAAATGATCATCAGAGAAGAATAACACAAGTGGAACCTTTCGTAAACAACAGGCAGTAATGGTGAAGCATCATATAACAAAATCTCAAAATTTCATATCACCATTAAAAAAATATCCATACATCAAACAGGATACAACATCGAATTCTATACAGGAAGCCTCACACTGGTTCACTTTGAGTAGCATACATCAAACATAAGCGGAAACAGCTAGATATGTATAGTAGAAAATAATACGTAAATCTCCTACTCGTCGTCGCTCTGCAGCATCGTCCTAATCAAGATCTACAAACTGTCACATGCTACCTAGTCTACCCATCCACAACATCAATGGATGAACAACCCAAGGTAATAAGACGGAACATAAAACCTTGAATAAGACAATAGTCTTAGTGAGCGATAAAACAACTATCTAACATCATCAATAAAATATCTGAAAATAGGTTGATCAATCATCTAATCTACCAACATCAACAGAGAAGAAACCCAAACCAGTCTCCTCCACATCTGACAGTGATAGCCCTTATAAACAATCAAATAGAAACAAATAGATGTAGCAACTAGTTATCTAGCTTAGACCATCCTAATCGAGATTATCATTTCCCAAGAACAATCCACGAAGGCCTAAACCAACATCAGACAAGTACTTATCATGGCTTCGACTTCGAACGATCTACACAAAACGATACAAGAAAAGCAATCAACATCCATGACTCTGGCTATCACTGCCTATCCTGCCTTGAAACCATCATGAATTATATGATTGGCCCACCTTACCATCAGTCAGGGGCTAATGGTAACCCTAGTTCTAGCAAAACCCCATACGCCTTTCATTGATACTTAGGGTACTCAGCAAATCATCTATTCTTTTAGACGTCCCTATTATACCCATACTTTGAGTCTGTTAGAGCCTCCGACTAACGATAATCCCTCGGGCTTCAATATCTCTAGATCCACGACTATTCATAAGCTCAAGTGTCTTCTCGAGCCACCATTATCCACGAACTCAAAAAATCCTTAAGTTGTCTTCACATACGTTGCATTTCATCGATCAACGTACACATCATAACACTTCAAACATTCCACCTTGAATATAATTCGAAGCTACATCATTCTCTAACCAATAATAAACATATTATGGTTACTTTATAATAGACCAGAACCCTCTTTGAATCGCAACCGATCCATTCACTAATGATTGATCCATCATATGCATCAAAACGAGTCGATACATCCACAACATTTCTTCTTTTACTATGCGAAACGACCCATAGCACTTCAGTCAAACGCCACGATTCAACATGGATCGTTTCACGATCCATCGGCTAAAACATGATCAATCCATCCCTATTGCAGTGCCATCACCGATCCATTGTTAAGCCTGCGCGATCCATCAAGCCATTACCAATCCACTAAAGCACCGTCGATCCATCAAAGTCTTGGTCGACCCATCCTCTTCTCTATTCCACGATCCATCGCATTGTTGCGTGCTCCAGATTTCAATCGATCCATCCATGGATCGTTCTGCCCGATCCACAGCTTGTGCAACGATCCCCGATCCCTCCAAATTCCAACACCAGTCCATTCTTTTTGAATAGTTTCACACACGTCTGATCCATGATTCCTTCGATCCATCAACGTTGGTCCATCTATCCATTACTTGCTCACCAAGCCACCGTCCATCAAACCAAACACCACCAATCCATACACTTAGCGGCCGATCTATCAAGTTGCCACTTTCACACTTTCCGACTTGCACAAATTTGATTCGATCCAATTGATTAATGCACACATCATGACCAAAACTGACCAAATTCCAACAACTAATCCATAGCACAAACAAACAATAATCAAGCAAACATTAGCACACAAATCATCATCATATGATCATATAAAATTCACCAAATCATGATAAAACAACAAATGAATCAATAACTAGATCTAAACTTGCATAAACACATGAATTAACATATGAATTTGCCATCATAATCTTCCTAGATTAGATCCTATGGCGACTCGAATTGGAAATATACTTACATCGATTATATCTAGGTGAAACAACTTGAAATGATGAAAATAAGATCAAAGAACCCATATACTTGATTGAATCTGTGTGAGAGATGCTTATCACTCACCAAATCCACCAAATAGCTTGAAATCAGCTAATCTCTAATCTGGATAGCGAAGAACGGCCTCTGAATCAATCACTTTGATGCAATCTACCTTTCTTCGTTGTTGATCTTCAATCCTCTAATGTAGATCTATGAATTAAAATGAAGAGGAGAGCTATTTGATGGAGTAGGGAGAATCACAAATTCCAACCAAATAGAGAAATGAAGGGACTAAATAATTCTCCTTGCATCTACCCTCCTATTTATAGCCAACAACAGCTAATCTTAATGGGCCACTAATTAGCCTACTATTAACTAATTAGTCAGTCCAAAAAATGTGTAGCACTAAAACAACGATTCCTCCCAAACTGTTGAACCAAATTTTAATGTTATCTCTCTACGGTATTGGAAATATCATTTCCCTTCCAATGAAATCGATCCCAGCACCTAATTCGATCCCAGTCAAAAGTTATGCCCTATATGAAACTGACAGGGGAAACTCACAAATAAAATTGATAAAAAATATGGACATGTCACATATCCCCATAAATAACATATCAAAATATGAGAATGATCCAACCCTCAGGGAATCAAATAAAAACAATTTACGATCCTCCGACACGTAAAATGTTGGTTGTTACAAATAACGACTTTCAAAAAAAAAAATTTATTTTATTCATTAAAATAATATTAAAGTTGACGAACAGTGAAAATTTGGATTTTGAACATAAACGATTGGAACGAGTTTTCAAAGATAATTATATATATATATAATTTGTAAAGGTGGTTTGGAAGTGTTTTGATTTATTTTTATATACAAATCAATCAGTGCTTGAATAGAGCGCCTCGCGCAACGACAGTTCACGAACATCATCCTGTAACTTCGAATTGACGTAATGGGAGATCCGACCGTCAGATTCTCCTGAAACCAGAACCTTTGGGTTCGTATCGAAAAGATCTTTCAAATAACTATAAAAGATTTAAAATCTAATTATTATATCTTGAAAAATGTTCAAATCAATTTTGAATAAAAAACAAGGCCAGTGTAGCTGAATAACCTGAAACGTCATTTAACTTAAAGAGTTGATTTAAAACAATAAGGCATAATCCAATGTTTTGATTTAACGAATTGGTTTGGGAATGGCTTTAATTTAACTTGAGTTTTTCCAATGTATAAATTGGAAAGTAATTGAATGGGAAATATCTTCGGACATTTTCGATATAGGATTACGTAATTATATGGATATCATTAAGGAATTTGGAAGATACAGATATTGCTATTCCCATACGATATCTGTTGGTTTCAGAATTTGATATTGAATGTAAGTCGACATGATTTCTATTTTAAATCTTATATTTAATATCAAATTGGATTTCGGGTTTGTTGTGAATGATGGCTTTAATAACGCTATTCTTAAACCCTATTGAAATGTAAGTTATGGAAAAATCTTTTAATTAAGATTTAATGGAATTTTCCAATTTAATATATTAAATTGGAATTAAATGGAAGTTGATTTTGGGTTTATTATGAACGGTATTTTAAATAGCAATTTTTCTTTATCACAAATAAAGATAGGATTTCCTAATAGTTGAATAATCATTAAGTAATGATTTTGGAGGTGAAAAGATAATATAAAATCTTTTGAAATGATTTTCGAGAAATGGAATAAACAACAAGTTTAAATGAGATCATCTTTGATAAAATTAATGGTAACCTTTCCTAGAGTAAAGAAAATTCGAATAAATGAATATTTTGGACTGGAATGGGATGTTTGCTATCTTTGTGTATTTATCACATGATGTTAAAGATGCACAAGTTACTCGGAAAGACGGGGTCTAACCCATTCTGAATAACTGTTACGACGGTTAAAAGTCGAAGAATGAAGACGGTGGTTGAAGACCAGAGATCTTCACATCGTTATGGGTAATTGTTGATGTCTTGATTGGGTCGTACACCCAAGACAAGGTAATAAGTGGTGGTTGTTCAGACGTACTTGGAGATCGATTGGATACGCGAGGACCTCTCTCATGTATTGGACATATGGGACGAGGAATAAGGTACCTCCGGTTTCATTCAGACCCAGAACGGACTTGTAAATGGATTGTATGTATGACATTGTACTTTATGCTATATTCAGTGATCTCTAATAAATGTATATCTATTTGGTGGCGGAAAATTTATTCTCTTTTCTTAACACCCTTCTCTGAGATGTATGAGCTTAGAGGTTATATATCGATGGAAATCAATGGTATGATGTGGATTGACAATGAGGCATGCTAAGATGCATGGATCAAAGCTTTTGTTGAAAAGTAGTGCTTTGTGGATATTGATCAAAGCATAGCTTATATGGCTTAGCTTTGTGTATGGTTTTAATTTGTGATCTTCACACCCCGGTACGAGTCAAAAACGGGATGAGGGATGGTAGGGAGAACTAGCGTTTTTTTCTAGCTAGAAGCGGTGTCATGGTATAGAGCCTGGACATATTTACTTATGCGGATCATGGAAGCGAGGTCCCTAGGATATGGCAGCACAAGGCGAAGATGTCTGATAGGACCGGTAAACGTAGTGTTCAAGCATGAATATTCAGTAACATAAGGCTGATAGGCCCTGTCGATCCAAGCGGATCACATGCGTGTGGTCCTGGACACTTTGCTAAAGATGGTCCGAACTCGATGAGGAGAGATCCATTTCCTCGGCTCATAATGGAACTCCAAATTCCAATATGTGATCTTACGGTTTTAGTTGTATACCTATTGTGACATAATAGGATGGGTTATTATGTCGTCTAAGATTGATACATTTATTTTCGAAGTTGTTTTTCGCACTATGCACTAGAAGTAATATCAACAATATTTGTTTTAAAGCATATAAGCATGTTTGGCTATTATATGGTAAAACTCTATCCTTCGGCTTGTGTTGCATTATGTGATGGGACATGAGTCTTATAATAGCTTCAATTTTCAAAAAACATTACGTTATTTTTATTTAAAACTAGTATTCTTGTAGAGGAAATCCGTTCCGTGTTATACGACGTGGTCTCGTGATTTACCCAACTTTAAATTAAGATTATACCTGTTTTTAGTTCTCACGCCAGTCCCATGACTACCTGGAGTTTATTGATTTCACCTAAACCTCGGGTTCCTGTAACGACCTGTATTTTTGGTAGTCAAATATCTTATTTAAATTATTATTTTAAATATTTTATTTGGAACAGTAATGGATTTTAATATTTAATTCGTTATTAAAAACGAAGTTTGAACGTTAATTTATTTATAATATAGATCGAGCTCGAAATCGCGTGGTAGTTCGTAAAATGGAGTTTTGAACTTCAATTTGATATACAGGATCCGATATAAGTCGGATTTTTGTGAAACAAGAAACATTAGAACCGTATTGATGATAATTTTCATATGAAAGATAAAATTTCAGATTTCGTGTTATAGATTGTTAGTTAGGGCCAAATCAAATTTTAAAATAGTCGCTATGGAAATCATTATTAAAATATAGGCCTTTAAAATAGCCATTTCGCAAATGACCTCCGTTATCGACGAAACAAATTTTATTGGAATGCGTATAGCTAATTATTGCTAGGTTCACAGTTTGGAGCGAATTGGAGTTATTTTATCTGTACATGCAATTTAAAGGTGAACCGATAAATTAAAATATCGCCATTGTGCAAACGGAGTCGGTTTTCAACGAAATAAATTTTATTGGGACTGGAACGGAAAGATGGGACGATGTATCGATTGTCATTATGTTTGAAGCTCGCGCATGTCAAACCGAATTGAATGATTTATGGTAATAAGCAATAGAGTTTAAAACCATATTAAATATAGAATAAAATATAGCCTAGTCCCTAAGTGTAAAGAGAACCGAAAGCTGCTGGACCTGCTATATGTACAAAACATTTCATACTGCTTCCAAGAAGACATGATGAAAAGCACAAGCCTACCTAGTTAGTAAATTCACATAGCACGTGCCTATATTATTTTATTTTCTGTGCAAACCTACTACGTTAAGCAACCTCAAAGCTAAGCAAGCTGGTACAAACCATAAAACAGCTAAACCTACTATTGTCTTTCCTATTCTCAATCACATACATACACCATCTCCCTCACAGCTCATGTTTCTTTTCCGCTCACAGCTTTTTCTCCTATTCTCTGAATGACTACCTAGACATAACCTACCATGTATACTTTAAATAACAGCTCACCCTGAAGGATTCTGGAATATCTTAACTCGAAGCACATGCACGTATGAAGCCTACACTTCATTTCAAATCACGTACAAGCTACAATACCTACCTTCTATATTTTCTTTTCATCTTTTACAAACGTGTCGACCAAGCCTAATCCCTACCCTATGCCTACCATGTACCGCTGTACCCTGCATTACTTGCTGCCCAAACCATCAACGCATATATATATACACGCTTACCCAATACAGCAATACTCATTTCCTTTTACTAGCAAAATAAACGAGATCAAGCTTTCCATTTGTTCTCTCCAGTGAAGCAAACTAGAACTTCCTCCTCCAAAATAAGATCACTCGAACTTCCTTTTATATATATATATGTACATATATAAAAATAGATCGGCACACACGGGATAGTTGAAGGACGTGGCGAGAAGATGGGAGTGGGGTTCGAAATTCATTGGAGAAGGCTCGGAAGTTAGTGGAGTCTTCGATGGGCTTTGCTGCGCGGGGAGGAAGGGATGCATGGGAGGTCGGAAACAGTAACACGGCAGGGGAGGACTGTGTAGAGTATGGCATGTAACGAATGGAATAAGAAGGGGGAGTTGCGTGGGTTCCAGGCTGAGGGGCGTTGTTCATGGTGCACAATTGGAAGGAAATCTTGGTGGACGTAATGAAGGTAAGTAACGGAGTCTGGCATGACGTGTGATGTGAGAACAATGGTGGAGTGTTTGAACGAGAGGCAGAAAAGAATGGTACGAATAGGGCACTGGGAATACTTGACGTGGAGATTTGGGTGCTGAGTTAATGGCGGAAAATTGTCGTGGAGGACATGAGCAGGTTTTCTAATACATGAACGGAGCAAATGGTGGTCTGCCAGAGTAAAGGAAGGTTGTGTGTGCGGACACCGTGCAATCGAGGGTGCAGAGAAGAAGCACTACCATGAACCACTGGGTAAATATTTCGTGGGCCTAAGCTTGTTTAAATATAACGTTGTTACCTTAACATGTATTTAACAGCGCTGAACCTATATTTAACTATAACGTTATTACCTTAAAAATTAATTCGTGCCTAATTAATAGTACCTAACTCTACTTTAACGTGCCAACTTCAGTAAATTATATATATGTTAATGTCCTAGTATTGCATTGACGAAGCAAAGTAATTTTTCTTCGAAGTGATGTTACACACATATAACTCTTTTGTGGGTGTCACCTAAAGCCATTAGTAGCTATACTGTATAGTTACGTGACCATTTTTTTTCTTGTTTTATTGTTGTGTCAAATATGATCGATCAATTTAGTATTAACATGACCCAAATGCGTAAACCAGAATATATACAAAAACGTTGGCCAATTATTAAACGAGATTAACATTGTTTAAAATTTAATTAAGGGTCTAATTGGTTTAAATTATATAATTAACTTTTTAAGGTTTAATTAAGAGACACTGTATTTAAATTTAAATTGTAACTCGAAAATATGTGTAACATACTCTTATGTTGCCAGAATTCGACAAGATCAGTCCCGATGGAACCATGTCGACAAGCACTTCATGATGGGGCTGGTTTGATCAGAGTTGGACGCAGTGGTTAATTAAATTAGACAATTGTTTAATTTAATTAAAACAAACTGTTTCAGCAACATATGGAGGTCAAAGTGAGTTAAACTCACTCAGTTCTTCCCATTTATATTTTATAAATTGGGTTTTTATTTTGTTTGCTCTATTTGCTGGTGGATGCCTGTTCGCTAATTATTTATCCATTTGTTGATTTAACCAACGAAATTAAACTATTGCTTAATTTCAGTAAAACACCAAATCGTTATTTTAACGATTGGACCCAATAAAGGTAACTTACATTGTTGGTCACGTTTATAAAATAAACATGTTGAATTGTTTGAAGTGTTTGAAGTGTTAGATTGGTTGATGTTAAATAGTCGATTATTTACTGTTATAAGTAAATGGAATTGAATGATCTGTTTTGAGATAACCGTTTTGAATATAGGGAAGAACAGGTTGGAGGGATCCAGCCGGATTCCTCAATTATATTATTTATTTTCATATTATCATATATGAACTGATCTGATAGGGTGATTGTTGATTGAAAATTCAACCTGTGTTTTGTTTTAACCAGTGGTCAATGTTGGTTGAGTAATCGGCGGTAAACAGTCTAAAAATAAATTGATTTGTTTATATTGATTTACCGTCGGGTGAATCGATAGAACTGAAGTTATAAAATTTATTTTATAACTGAAGATAGGCTTTGAAATATATTATTTTGAATAAAAGTTTATAAAAAGAAAAATTAATATTTATTATTTATTTAAGTTTATAATTCATTATAAATTGATTTTACGAAGCAAATTCTGGAATTTATCAGATTTATAAATATGGGAATAGAGATTAACCTTAACGGTTAATATCTGGATAATTGGTTGGTTAAGAAACAATTAAATGAAATTATTTAATTAATAATATTATTAATTAATTTGAAGTGAGTACAAATTGGAATCGGGTAATGGAATAACCGCGTTTTAAATTAATTAAATCGACGGTTTTAAATTGGGTTTTGATTATTAAATTGATGTGTTTTGAATAAAATAGTTAATGAAGACCGTTTTAAATTTTAGTAAGGTTTTTAAAAGGGAAATTATATTTATTTCAGTTAATACTGAAATTAACTACGGAAGTAGTTAATAACCAAAGTAAATTATTAATAATAATTGAGAAAATTACTTTTAATGGGAATTCATTTAAAAGTAATCTAAGGGAAATGAAATTCAAGGGAATAGTGGAAGAAGTTTATGAACAGGTTGTGTTTAAATCTGAGTTTTATAACAAAGTTATAAAAAGGAATTTTTAAGCGAATATTATAGCTTAAAATAAATGTTACTTAATTATTTGAATTAAGTAAAAAGAGAATTGAGATAAAAAGGGGTTTAAGATAAACCAGGATTTTATAAAAGAGGTTTGAGGTGTTATATCATTAATTCTAAATTAATGTTATTTAATAATGGGATTAATTATAAGTAGGGAATTGAACTGAGAAGTTTAAGCGGGAAATAGTTAAATGGATTTGGAAAGAGTTTGGTAAAGATGAATTTGGTAAAAGAAGCAAGTCGTAGTATTTGATAACCAAATCCGAATTTATAAATGAGCTTGGTTAAAATGGCCGAGTTAAAAGTGATGTTTATAAAGAAGTTACTTAATTATTGAATTAAGAAAGAACGAGCATATCCGAGAAAGAGATTTCCAAAGACTAAGAAGGCTTTATGAAACCATATTTTGAATAAAATAGTGAAATGGAATTTGTATTGATATTGGAATGAAGTATCGGGTTTTGAATTACAACTTGTATTTATCTTAAGATATGAACATTGTTGATCAAGGTCGGAGAGGTTATTAAAATACCCCAAATTGAACGACTCCAGGATTATCTTAGAATGATACTAGTTGTAAGGGTAAAGGAGGTTAGCGAAATTTATTATTTCATTAGAAAAATAATAACGCAACATTTTTGGTGAAATTTGGAATATATATATAGGGATTCCAAAGTAAGAGGGAATTGCGGGAAGTTATAACGACATTTTCGAGTGAGAAGGAAATGTAAAAGTCGAGTTTTATTCAATAAGAATAAGCACTGGGTGTTCTTAAGTAATAAATAAAAGATATTCCGTAACAATGTTTTTATGAATAATAAGTGAATTGATTTCCCAATATTAGATAATAATGTGGGTAATTTTTTAAAAGTAGGAATCTGGATACGATATAGAATTTTCCCTAAGTAGTAAAATGAATTGGTTTAAAGAAGAATCTTAAGTTAAATAAGAAGCGAAAAGCTATATTCGTAATTTCAAAATATTTAAGAGTTTTGAATTAACATTTGTTTTTAATTAAAAAGGCCAGGTGGTGCTGAATACTGAACCAGCGAACTCATTGGATTGTCATGACTGAATCACTGTTTATTATGATAGTTAAATCAATCACCGACTATCAAATTTGTCCAATACGATTGTTGGTAAGGAAAGACCAAGATCGAATTTATATTCGTAAACCATTCCGACCGGCAAATACGTAAAAGAAGATTATTGAAGATGGAGCAATTGAAGACCGTTGATCTTCATGAGCGGAAGAACAACTTGTTGAGATTCTCTGGTTTAGCGGCCAGAGATTTTGCGACAGTAATTCTGTCGTAATTGAAATCTACGGATTGCAAGGACTACTCGCTACTAATCTATAGGGTGATTCCTTGGATGTGGTAGGAGGGTACCTTCGGTTCTTCCTGCTCCTGGATGACTTGTATGGACGGATGTCTGACAGAGTATTTCCAAAGGAATTACGTACATTGATTTCTTCAAACGTACCATAGTTGATGGCGGAGAAATGGTTTTCTCTAGCCAAATAACTAGAGTTATTTTGTGGAAGTCAATTAGTGATATCTGGCGGATCTGACAATGTGGCATTCAAAGTGAATGGTGACCAGATGTTTAAAAGGGGAAATTCAAACCTCAAGCCTCATCAACCGGGAAATGACAAAAATCGGGCAGGCATCATGGCTATGTGGGTTGCTCCCATTAGGGTGTATAATCACCTATCTTGAGAAATTCCTTTTTCTTCTTTAATCTATTTCGATGTTGTCCCTTTTTGGGAAAAGGTGGTTTAAGCCCAACCGTTGGAGATATACATTCGATACACTCAAGCGAAATGAGTGGTCGGTCATGTGAGGGCCGGGTTGTAAGACGTTCTTGTTGAACCCAGTGTATTCGCCTCTAGAGATACACTATCGGCAGGTGGTCCCATACCTTGTCATAGTCGGAATCCAGTCTCCAATAAGTGCCTGCGGTTTTGTTTGTATACTATATATGTGGAGCGTGAGATGCAAGCGTTCCGCTAGATTGATATTTACTTGTATTTAGACATTATTATAGTAACAGAAAAGGTATTGATTTCAAAATGTTTTGGGTTATCGTAAGGTAAAAACCATCCGTATTTATGTGTGGATTTGGTCTTATGATTATCCTTTTCTTTCGAAAAAATATTAACTTTAAAATTAAGTTGGATACCCTTAATACTATGCGAGTTTTTCTCACTTTGGTTCACCAGACTGACCCGGTGTTTTGTAAATGCTCGGGTTAGCTCGGGTTGTACAGGTTTAGGTTATCGAATGCTGTAAAGAGCCGCGCTGGAGGTGTTCAGACGTATGAAATCATCTAGCTATTATTTAGTTGTGTGTTGTGAATGGGGCAGATTATTATAACTGTCCAAAGGTGTTGATGTACTCTGATATTGTAAGTATGTTTAAAAGCTCTCAATAAAATTTATTTCTGTATTATATTTTGTTCCGCTGCGATGTGAGACTCTGATTCTTTGTTATGTTGGTTCTTCTTCTTCTATTCTAATATTTCTTTTCTTCTTATCTCACCCTCCAAATTCTTTCTAATAATGTTTCAGTGTTTTCGGTGTTTGGAAGGTCGGCATGAATTACGGTTATTGTATTTATGTCGATTTTCAGGGCCGAAAATACTTGGGTCGTTACAGTGGTATCAAAGCTATTGGTTTAGTAATAACCTTGGCTCTGTGGCGTAACTCGATAGAGATTGGGTTAGAAATACCCTAGATCGAGATTGAGTGTATATATATGAGAGCGTATTTGTAAATTTTATATACAGATGTTTTGTATTGTGTTGGTTGATCGGTTCAAACATTGAGAAGCATTGAACTGGCAATGGATACAATATTGTTCGGTAAAGAGGGTAAATGAAATAATTTTACCCAAATTATATTTTTGTATAGAAAGGAAATAATTTTATCAAATTATTGAGATATTAGTGTGTTTGGTCGATTTGAATGGAATTCAAATCGGATTGAAAAATTGAATTGAAGCTTAACCTAGTTAAGTATAATTAAACTGAGAATGATATTGAAATTAAATTAAATAAATAGGAGATTTAATGAATAAATAATAATCAAATAGAAATCAATCGGATATTAATTAATTGATGTTCAAATATGCGAAACCAAAGTAAAATATTAATATTGAATGTAAATTCAAATTGATTTGGTTTATTTGATTGTGTATTGGTTGTTGGTTGTGAATTGTTTGTTAGCGGATGGTTATTTATTTGAATGGGAATAATCAATAATTTAATGGACCTAAATGAATAATAAATAATTTCCAGTATAATTAAACAAGAATAAAACCGCAAATGAATTTAAATTTGTGGTTTAACCCTGTATTTGATAATGAATTAAGGCTATTTGTTTTATTTGGAATTCATGTAGTTATACTTGTTGATTAGTGAAATATTACTTAAGAAATTCATGTATTTATTACTCATATATTGAATCGAGATAAGTACAGGTGCCGATGGCTAGGCAGATTTATATTGGTTGAGTAAATCGCATATATATTAAGCAAATATGCTCAATAACGCTTGTAAAGGTACGCCTACGCGAAAATATAAAATTTTGGGTTTTGGTTTTTGTTTTCCGACCGTGTGGGTCAATGTATATATATTATTTGTTCCTGCGATATCGCAAATGTCACTCCATATAGGGGAGACTCTGCCAAATTTTTCCGGGAATTTGAAGTGTTAGAAATTCCTTGATATTTTCGGAAAATATTTATATACGGTATTGAATTGGTTTTTGATTTAAAATAAATTGGATTTGGAAATTAATGAAATTTGTAGCATCTTTCTTACCTTAGCAATTTCGAGGACGAAATTATTTTAAGGGGAAAAGAATGTAACGACCCGTATTTTTGGTAGTCAAATATTTTATTTAAATTATTATTTTAAATATTTTATTTGGAATATTAATGGATTTTAATATTTAATTCGTTATTAAAAACTAAGTTTGAACGTTAGTTTATTTATAATATAAATCGAGCTCGAAATCGCGTAGCAGTTCGTAAAATGGAGTTTTGAACTTCAATTTGATATACAGGATCCAATATAAGTCGGATTTTTGTGAAACAAGAAAAGTTAGAACTGTATTGATGATAATTTTCATATGAAAGAGAAAATTTCAGATTTTGTGTTATAGATTGTTATATAGGGCCAAATCAAATTTTAAAATAGTCGCTATGGAAATCGTTATTAAAATATAAGCCTTTAAAATAGCTATTTCGCAAACGACCTCCGTTATCGATGAAACAAATTTTATTGGAATGCGTATAGCTAATTATTGCTAGGTTCACAATTTGGAGCCAATTGGAGTTATTTTATCTGAACGTGCAATTTAAAGGTGAACCGATAAATTAAAATATCGCCATTGTGCAAACGGAGTCGGTTTTCAAAGAAATAAATTTTATTGGGACTGGAACGGTAAGATGGGACGATGTATCGATTGTCATTATATTTGAAGCTCGCGCATGTCAAACCGAATTGAACGATTTATGGTAATAAGCAATAGAGTTTAAAACCATATTAAATATAGAATAAAATATAGCCTAGTCCCTAAGTGTAAAGAGAACCGAAAGCTGCTGGACCTACTGTATGTACAAAACATTTCATACTGCTTCCAAGAAGACATGCTGAAAAGCACAAGCCTACCTAGTAAGTAAACTCACATAGCACGTGCCTATATTATTTTATTTTCTGTGCAAACCTACTACGTTAAGCAACCTCAAAGCTAAGCAAGCTGGAACAAACCATAAAACAGCTAAACCTAATCTTGTCTTTCCTATTCTTAATCACGTACATACACCATCTCCCTCACAGCTTATGTTTCTTTTCCACTCACAGCTTTTTCTCCTATTCTCTGAATGACTACCTAGACATAACCTACCATGTATACTTTAAATAACAGCTCACCCTGAAGGATTCTGGAATATCTTAACTCAAAGCACATGCACTTCTGAAGCTTACACTTCATTTCAAATCACGTACAAGCTACAATACCTACCTTCTGTATTTTCTTTTCATCTTTTACAAACGTGCCGACCAAACCTAAGCCCTACCCTATGCCTACCATGTACCGCTGTACCCTGCATTACTTGCTGCCCAAACCATCTACGCATATATATACACGCTTACCCAATACAGCAATACTCATTTCCTTTTACCAGCAAAATAAACGAGATCAAGCTCTCCATTTGTTCTCTTCAGTGAAGCAAACCAGAACTGCCTCCTCCAAAATAAGATCACGTGAACTTCCTTATATATATGTACATATATAAAAATAGATCAGCACACACGGGATAGTTTGCGTTGGAAGCAGTAGGAAGGACGTGGCGAGAAGATGGGAGTGGGGTTCGAAACTCATTGGAGAAGGCTCGAAAGTTAGTGGAGTCTTCGATGGGCTTTGCTGCGCGTGGAGGAGGGGATGCATGGGAGGTCGGAAACAGTAACATGGTAGGGGAGGACCGTGTAGAGTATGGCATGTAACGCATGGAATAAGAAGGGGGAGTTGCGTGGGTTCTAGGCTGAGGGGCGTTGTGCATGGTGCACAATTGGAAGGAAATCTCGGTGGACGTGATGAAGGTAAGTAACGGAGTCTGGCATGACGTGTGATGTGAGAATAATGGTGGAGTGTTTGAACGAGAAGCGGAAAGGAATGGTGCGAATGGGGCACTGGGAATACTTGACGTGGAGATTTGTGTGGGGAGTTAATGGCGGAAAATTGTTGTGGAGGACAGGAGCAGGTTTTCTAATACATGAACGGAGCAAATGGTGGTCTGCCATAGTAAAGGAAGGTTGTGTGTGCGGACACCGTGCAATCGAGGGTGCAGAGAAAAAGCACTACAGTGAACCACAGGGTAAATATTTCGTGGGCCTAAGCTTGTTTAAATATAACGTTGTTACCATAACATGTATTTAACAGCGCTTAATCTATATTTAACTGTAACGTTATTACCTTAAAAATTAATTCGTGCCTAATTAACAGTACCTAACTCTACTTTAACGTGCCAACTTCAGTAAATTATATATATGTTAATGTCCTAGTATTGCATTGACGAAGCAAAGTAATTTTTCTTTGAACAGATGTCACGCACATATAAATCTTTTGTGGGTGTCACCTAAAGCCATTAGTAGTTATACTGTATAGTTATGTGACCAAAATTTTTTTCTTATTTTATTGTTGTGTCAAATATGATCGATCAATTTAGTATTAACATGACCCAAATGCATAAACCAGAATATATACAAAAACGTCGGCCAATTATTAAACGAGATTAACATTGTTTAAATTTTAATTAAGGGTCTAATTGGTTTAAATTATATAATTAACGTTTTAAGGTTTAATTAAGAGACACTTTATTTAAATTTAAATTGTAACTCGAAAATATGTGTAACATACTCTTATGTTACCAGAATTTGACAAGATCAGTCGCGATGGAACCATGTCGATAAGCACTTCATGATGGGGCTGGTTTGATCAGAGTTGGACGCAGTGGTTAATTAAATTAGACGATTGTTTAATTTAATTAAAACAAACTGTTTCATCAATAGATGGAGATCAAAGTGAGTTAAACTCACTCAGTTCTTCCCATTTATATTTTACAAATTGGGTTTTTATTTTGTGTGCTCTGTTTGTTGATGGATGCCTGTTTGCTAATTATTTATCCATTTGTTGATTTAACCAACGAAATTAAACTATTGCTTAATTTCAGTAAAACACCAAATCATTATTTTAACGATTGGACCCAATAAAGGTAACTTACCTCGTTGGTCACGTTTATAAAATAAACATGTTGAATTGTTTGAAGTGTTTGAAGTGTTAGATTGGTTGATGTTAAATAGTCGATTATTTACTATTATAAGTAAATGGAATTGAATGATCTGTTTTGAGATAACCGTTTTGAATACAGGGAAGAACAGGTTGGAGGGATCCAACCGGATTCCTCAATTATATTATTTATTTTCATATTATCATATATGAACTGATCTGATGGGGTGATTGTTGACTGAAAATTCAACCTGTGTTTTGTTTTTACCAATGGGCAATGTTGGTTGAGTAATCGGTAGTAAATGGTCTAAAAATAAATTGATTTGTTTATATTGATTTACCGTCGGGTGAATCGATAGAACTGAAGTTATAAAATTTATTTTATAACTGAAGATAGGCTTTGAAATATGTTATTTTGAATAAAAGTTTATTAAAAGAAAAATTAATATTTATTAATTATTTAAGTTTATAATTCATTATAAATTGATTTTACAAAGCAAATTCTGGGATTTATCATATTTATAAATATGGGAATAGAGATTAACCTTAACGGTTAAGATCTGGATAATTGGTTGGTTAAGAAATAATTAAATGAAATTATTTAATTAATTATATTATTAATTAATTTGAAGTGAGTACAAACTGGAGTCGGGTAACGGAATAACCGCGTTTTAAATTAATTAAATCGACCGTTTTAAATTGGGTTTTGATTATTAAATTGATGTGTTTTGAATAAAATAGTTAATGAAGATCATTTTAAATTTTAGTAAGGTTTTTAAAAGGGAAATTATATTTATTTTAGTTAATATTGAAATTAACTACGGAAGTAGTTAATAACCAAAGTAAATGATTAATAATAATGGGAAAATTAATTTTAATGGGAATTCATTTAAAAGTAATCTATGTGAAATGAAATCCAAGTGAATAGTGAAAGAAGTTTATGAACAGGTTGTGTTTAAACCTGAGTTTTATAACAAAGTTATAAAAAGGAATTTTTAAGCGAATATTATAGCTTAAAATAAATGTTACTTAATTATTTGAATTAAGTAAAAGAGAATTGAGATAAAAAGCGGTTTAAGATAAACCAGGATTTTATAAAAGAGGTTTGAGGTGTTATATCGTTAATTCTAAATTAATGTTATTTAATAATGGGATTAATTATAAGTAGGGAATTGAACTGAGAAGTTTAAGCGGGAAATAGTTAAATGGATTTGGAAAGAGTTTGGTAAAGATGAATTTGGTAAAAGAAGCAAGTCGTAGTATTTGATAACCAAATCCGAATTTATAAATGAGCTTGGTTAAAATGGCCGAGTTAAAAGTGATGTTTATAAAGAAGTTACTTAATTATTGAATTAAGAAAGAACGGGCATATCCGAGAAAGAGATTTCCAAAGACTAAGAAGGCTTTATGAAACCATATTTTGAATAAAATAGTGAAATGGAATTTGTATTGATATTGGAATGAAGTATCGGGTTTTGAATTACAACTTGTATTTATGTTAAGATATGAACATTGTTGATCAAGGTCGGAGAGGTTATTAAAATACCCCAAATTGAACGACTCCAGGATTATCTTAGAATGATACTAGTTGTAAGGGTAAAGGAGGTTAGCGAAATTTATTATTTCATTAGCAAAATAATAACGCAACATTTTTGGTGAAATTTGGAATATATATATAGGGATTCCAAAGTAAGAGGGAATTGCGGGAAGTTATAACGACATTTTCGAGTGAGAAGGAAATGTAAAAGTCGAGTTTTATTCAATAAGAATAAGCACTGGGTGTTCTTAAGTAATAAATAAAAGATATTCCGTAACAATGTTTTTATGAATAATAAGTGAATTGATTTCCCAATATTAGATAATAATGTGGGTAATTTTTTAAAAGTAGGAATCTGGATACGATATAGAATTTTCCCTAAGTAGTAAAATGAATTGGTTTAAAGAAGAATCTTAAGTTAAATAAGAAGCGAAAAGCTATATTCGTAATTTCAAAATATTTAAGAGTTTTGAATTAACATTTGTTTTTAATTAAAAAGGCCAGGTGGTGCTGAATACTGAACCAGCGAACTCATTGGATTGTCATGATTGAATCACTGTTTATTATGATAGTTAAATCAATCACCGACTATCAAATTTGTCCAATACGATTGTTGGTAAGGAAAGACCAAGATCGAATTTATATTCGTAAACCATTCCGACCGGCAAATACGTAAAAGAAGATTATTGAAGATGGAGCAATTGAAGACCGTTGATCTTCATGAGCGGAAGAACTACTTGTTGAGTTTCTCTGGTTTAGCAACCAGAGATATTTCGACAGTAATTCTATCGTAATTGAAATCTACGGATTGCAAGGACTACTCGCTACTAATCTATAGGGTGATTCCTTGGATGTGGTAGGAGGGTACCTTCGGTTCATCCTGTTCCTGGATGACTTGTATGGATGGATGTCTGACAGAGTATTTCCAAAGGAATTACGTACGTTGATTTCTTCAAACGTACCATAGTTGATGGCGGAGAAATGGTTTTCTCTAGCCAAATAACTAGAGTATTTTTGTGGAAGTCAATTAGTGAAATCTGGGGGATCTGACAATGTGGCATTCAAAGTGAATGGTGACCAGATGTTCAAAAGGGGAAATTCAATCCTCAAGCCTCATCAACCAGGAAATGACAAAAATCTGGCAGGTAGCATGGCTATGTGGGTCGCTCCCATTAGGATGTATAATCACCTATCTTGAGAAATTCCTTTTTCTTCTTTAATCTATTTCGATGCTGTCCTTTTTAGGGAAACGGTGGTTTGAGCCCAACCGTTGGTGATATACATTAGATACACTTAAGCGAAATGAGTGGTCGGTCATGTGAGGGCCGGGTTGCAAGACATTCTTGTTGAACACAGTGTATTCGCCTTTAGAGATAAACTATCGGCAGGTGGTCCCATACCTTGTCATAGTCGGAATCCAATCTCTAATAAGTGCCCGCGGTTTTGTTTGTATACTATGTATGTGGAGCATGAGATGCAAGTGTTCCGCTAGATTGATATTTACTTATATTTAGACATTATTATAATATCAGAAAAGATATTGATTTCAAAATGTTTTGGGTTATCGTAAGGTAAAAACCATCCGTATTTATGTGTGGATTTGGTCTTACGATTATCCTTTTCTTTCGAAAAAAATTTAACTTTAAAATCAAGTTGGATACCCTTAATACTGTGCGAGTTTTTCTCACTCTGGTTCACCAGACTGACCCGGTGTTTTGTAAATGCTCGGGTTAGCTCGGGGTGTACAGGTTCAGGTTATCGAATGCTGTGAAGAGCCGCGTTGGAGGTATTCAGACGTATGATATCATCTAGCTATTATTCCGCTGTGTGTTGTGTATGGGGCAGATTATTATTACTGTCCAAAGGTGTTGATGTACTCTGATATTGTAAGTATTTTTAAAAGCTCTCAATAAAGATTTATTTCTGTATTATATTTTGTTCTGCTGCGATGTGAGACTCTGATTCTGTGTTATGTTAGTTCTTATTCTTCTATTCTAATATTTCTTTCTTTCTTATCTCACCCTCTAAATTCTTTCTAATAACGTTCCAGTGTTTTCGGTGTTTGGAAGGTCGGCATGAGTTACGGTTATTGTATTTATGTCGATTTTCAGGGCCGAAAATACTTGGGTCGTTACAGTGCCCGTATTTTCTAGATGGGCAGTCAGTAGTTTTGTTTTGTAGATCTTTTTTTCACTGGATCCTGGATTATGGCTGGAGCTATACTCTAGAAAGCTTTTTATCCGTATATTTCCTTTAGCTGTGTTGGTTGATTTTTTTCCGTAGTGCATTGTATTTATATATTTCCAATTTCGATGTTCTATAGTTTATTCTCTGATATTTGTTATCCGATGTGTATATCTACTTTCCGTACTCTGATATTCTTGTAACCTAACGTAATATTATTGTAATAGTAGTGAAATTTTTTCCTATTTTGTGTTTTGGTGCATCGTGTTCTCAAAGGAATCCGCTTTTCTCTATCATTTTGGATTAGACTTGTGTGGCTAATGGTCGATTCGAAGAGCGAGGGATTTTGGGTTGCTGCATATACAAGATGTCCTATTCCATTTTAGGAATATTCTTACACTCAATCATTCTTTACACTAGGAACTATTCCCCTAAATCTTGTCAAAGATGTACGTTAAAACTACTCGTTTAAATCTTCCCTTGGAAATCATTTTCTCATTCCCATCCTATTCATCCCATAGAGCAAAACTGGTGGTACTCTATATCTAATACCCCTCGTATTTCGGTAAGTTTGATTACTTCTTTCATTAAAACTCTAACTTAGTTCCAATCTCCATTTTATCCATCCAAATCTTTGCTTAAAGACGTATTAAAACTTTAACATAGTTTTAATCTTTCCTTTAACTAGGTTAAAGAACAAATGTTATTTAAAACATCATTCACGATAAACCCCTAACCAATTGACATTAAATCTAAGAATTCAGACAAAGTTATATCATCTTATATTCAACATTAATTTCCGTAATCAACGAATAATATAAGTGGAATAATGATGTTAACATCTTCCAAATTCCTAGAAATAGTAAATGTCTACACAACGGTAATCAATACAAAATATCTGAAGATCATTTCTATCCAAATCCAATTTTTATTTCAAATTGGAAATCTTTTTTAAATCAAAAGATTTGTTTAAACATTTCTTTCTAGTCATGTTTATATTTGATAAACTAACTAATTTAAGTTTATTTCACTTAAATTTACTAACCATCATGAGCCAGTTAGCCTGAAAACAAAAATATCCTAAAATATAGTTTGACACCACATATTTCTTTTTCAAATCACTTTGACATCTTTTATTATGGTTTGTCACAATTTTTCCCTATTTTTAATATTTTAAAAAAAGTTCCTTTTATTAAATTCCACTTATAGGCCACTAATGATTTTGGCGCTGTTTTTTTATTCAAAATTAATTTGAACTTATCTCTAGATCTAACCGTTGGATTTCAAAGATCTCATACTCATTCGAAAGCTCTTTTCATTTTGAACCTAATGGTTTTTATTCCGGGAGAATCAGACGGTCGAATCTCCTGGTATGTCAATTTGAAGTCAGTGGTCGAAATTCTCGAAATGTCGCTGCGAGACAAAATTATTCAAACAAAACATCAATTTTATATTAAAATAAAATCAAATTGCTTCTAAAATAATTTATTAATTACCTGATAATTACTAAAACCCATATTTTCAATATTTCATTTCAAATTCAAATATTTCCACTAAATGGCTATTATATTATTATTTTATTCTAAAAATAATATTATTTTTCGGACTTCATTATTTTAAATCCACTTTTTCCAAATATCCATTATAAAAATAAAAAAAAGTTTTGGGAAGAAAATTCTTTTAAAACATTTCGTAGATACCCTAACCTAACTTCATTTTTTCTAGTTACTATTCATTTAAAAATAAAAACTTGAACAAGCCTTAACTATGTTAAAAATATTCCAAAACCATTTCTCTTTTGCAAACGTTCATCGTAATGAATTTTGCTTTCGTCCGTCCTAAATCGACGTCAAATTTTGACTTTTATTTTTCACCTATTATTATATTAACCAAATATTCATTAAAATTGTTTTAATGAATGAAGACTTAATAGATTAGCTAATAATTATAATTTTTAGTCATATCAACTATGGTAATCTCATACAACCTTATCAATAAAAATGATAACATCGAATCACAACTATTGTGATATAATCCATACCATATAAGCCTTAAACTATTTATCGCTTATATGGTTTTGTCAATCAACATATTAACCGCAAACCAAATCATCAACTAAAATATATATTCAATATAAATGGGGTTCATACCCAAATCAGATAATCACAACCAACAATAATAAGATAAGCATTTATAAATTTTTTATGCTTAAATGCGCAATAAACAATATATATATATACATATACATACATACATACATACAAATATACATATATATAAAACTGTAAATAAACATCCATCATCCATCAAGCAACCACAAGCAATCAATATATAATATGATAAGATTATAATAACTTATAAATCAGTTTAGGTGGTTCTCACCATGAGTTTTGATCGTTAAATAATAATCGCTTTTTGAATTAAATAAAATGTGGGTTTAATTTAATCCAAAATAATAACTTGCCCCAAATTCAACCAAATCAGTTTTGTTGTGAAGCTCTCGACTCCACGATTCCAACGGATGCAGTCTCATTCAATTCTAAGTTCATATGAACGAGACATACAAGTTTAAATATTTTATTATTTAAGTAATATTTAAATTACAATTCACCTTACCCAATTTGCAACCACCCCCTCTCTCCTCGCCCCGATCATCATAGCCCACCAGACCGTCACCACTGACGACCACTAGCACCGCCTACCAGATGGGGTCCCACACTCAGAACCCTAGCCCCACTAGTCGCAACCATCATTGGAATTTACCGCTTTACCTGAATCACATTTCTGGCTCTACCGGCCAACTCGACCACCATTCACCACGAGATTTGGACACCAAACCCGACTCGACATTCCGAGCAACTTTTCAGTTGGACACTTTTGCTGAAAACTCCCCCTTTATCTCGAAAAATGTGAAATATGAAAACTGCATTGAAAATAACCAGCTTCCGATCATCTCCATTTTCCAGCCACTTTTAGGTGAAACGCCCAACTACGAAGTTGTACCCTGTCTCTCTCCTCTCCAACATCCTAATTGACCACTTTTGCTAATTCTTAACCGTTCACCCCCGAAATGCAAAAAAAACGCAGGTCACTCCATGACATTGCGGGCTAGATCTCGACCAAACCACAACTCCTAACACTCTTAAATTTTTACATAGCTAGTACTTACTATACTCTACAACTTTCATGTTGGAAGTTTATTTCAATTCATGATACTTTGGAAGATAAAAATTAAGAAGGGAAGAGGGGCTTTATTTTAAAAATGCAAAGGCTAAAATTTATGAAGCATTGGCATGGAGAAGGGTTATACTTATAGGAGTAGAAATTAGCTTATGGAAGAAGCTACACGTATTAGTTTATAAATTTATATTGTAATGCTACCTGTATTTGTCGTTTAAAAATTAGGACGACCACATATGAACTTCGTTTCGGGTGAAAATTGATACACCCCTATGGTTTGTCATTACGGTCCTTATAAAACTTGTTTCATCGAATTCCGAGTCCATTTTCTTAAATTGCGCTAGTTCGAGCTTGGATTACTGATCAATTATCTACATTAAACGTTTATATCTCAAACTGCCACAAAATAACTCCGATGAGCGCAAATTCGGGATCTTACTAAAATTTACTATTCTGCATCCAATAAAATTGGTTTCATCAAAAACGGAGGTCGTTTGCAAAATGGCTATTTTAAGACATATGTAATATTATTAAATTCCAAAACTATTCAATTTAATAATATACTAGTTATTATTATCCTATATATAACCTAATGGGATTGTATATAACTTCCAATTCAGTATTTACTAATTTCGAGTTAAATGACATCCCTATTATATATAAAAACCCTATTTATATATTTAATGAATCGATAAAATATTAATAAATTCCATAGCGACTATTTGGAAATTTGATTTGGATATAACTAATGATCTATACGACGAAATCATGATTTTTCACTTTCGTTAGAATGATATAGTTAAATAGATCCCAACATTTCTTGTTTCAACTAATCTGACTTATATTGAATTCTGTAAAATCATTCAAAGTTCAAAACGTAATATTTAGAACTACCGCGCCATTACACGCTGGTTTTTTTATTTATTTTATAAAATATTCATTCAAACCTTATTTTAAATAAATTTCACGTCCTAAATCCTTAAAATAAATAATTTTGAATATTAAATCTCTATTAATTTTTTCTTATTAAAATCTGGATCGTTACATTCTCCCCCATTTAAAAGGATTTCTTCCTCGAAATCGAAGATGGAATTAAAGGTTGTTTAATTAACCAACTCAAGTTGTTGTACTTTTCAGTTTCTAAGAACTTTCCTAATTCCTCGAAATTTGACTAATGCCTTAAATTTTGGAATTTTTGCCATAACCTCCTTTGTACACCCTTATCGGTAAAACTGCAGCTCGCCTCTCTAGATCCTCACCAATCCAAAAGAAAATTGAAAAACCAGATGGATTGCCAATCTGTTCATAAAATCATCAACCCCGATCAATACACTCAATATGTACCTTTGTGTCGAGCGTAGAATTTTATTCATCTTCTTAACTTCCATACAATAACTTGACCAATATATATATATATATATATATATGTGACGATCCCAAAATCCGAGGGGCGGTATTAAGGATAATCATTGGAATATAACACATTAATCATCATAGCAGAGTACAGATAATAGCAAAAACAATAAAATAGAATAATTTTACATGGGTATGACAGCGGAATCACAACATGTAGGAACATCAGAATAGCATAACGTGGGATATAACTTAGTAAATAAAAAGGAAAGTGATCAGTCATCATCGCCAGAGGCGGAATACATACATGCAGTGAGACGTAATAAGGGTATCAGTCTTCATCGCCGAAGGCGGAATGCATATACATATAGTAAGAAATACAGAAAGTAAATCAGTCTGCATCGCCCGTGGCGGAATCATAATATAAGAACAATAATGGCGGAAAATGTCAAAGTCATCTCTGTGAAGTCAGCCTCGCCATGAGCCAAAAATGCACTCTATGCAGCAGTGCAGAGCCAAAAACAACCTGTCACCTGTGTACTAGGCTGCCCGTGTGAAAATAAGGGCACCCGCGTTTGCAAAGTGAAACAAACAACGAGTCAGTCATGGGGACTGGTATGAGGAATCTATTTAACAGTTAAACAACAGTAATAAGCAAATCATAGGGCCACGCCACTTTCGCGGAACGGGTTTACTCCAGTGATTGCTAGTGCATTTAAAACAAAGTAAATTCTTTTAAAACAACGCAATGCTTTTAGAAAGAATGAAGCCATTATAAGACTCAGGTCCCATCACACAATGCAACGCAAGCCGGAGGATAGAGTTTTACCTTATAATGGCCAAATATGCTTGGTACGTATAAAGCGAAATCATTTGATATTATTACTAGTGCATATATGTTTCAAAAACGAATAACATCATAAATATCAATCATAGGCGACATGAGCATCCCATGCCACTATGTCGCCATATATAAGTTATAATCGAATCCGTTATCTCGTATTGGAAATTGGATTTCCGTCATGAGTCGAGGCAAGGGGCAAGCTCCTCTCCGCTTCGAGACACTCTAGCAAATGCCTCGGGACTACACACTCTGGGTAACCCCTGGATCGGCTGGGCCGGTCCTCTCTTACGTTTGAGGATTATTTATTCCTAAACACACGTTTCCCGGTCCTTACAGACCTATAATCGAGGCGCCTCGCATTCCAACAACCACAAAGGTGAAAAGTAGATATATATGTCAGGGCTGGTAAGTCACTGACACCACCATAGCTAGAAAGAAACGTCGTGCTCTCCCAGCGGTCCGTATCCCGTTTTTAACTCATACCGAGGTGTGAGGCTCGCGAATCTACGAAATACACAAAGCCAGGCCACGTAGACCGTGCTTTGATCATCAACCACAAGGCTTTGCTTTGCAACAGAAGCCTTGATCACAGCATCTTGGCATGCCACATAGGCAGTCCACTCCATACGATTGATTTCCATCGATATATAACCCCTGAGCTCGTACGTCTCAGAGAAGGGCGTTAAGCAAAAGAATAAATTTTCCGCCGCCAAATAGATATATATTTAACAGAGATCAATCAGTATAGAACAAAATCCAATGTCAGACACACAATCCATTTACAAGTCCGTTCTGGGTCTGAACGAAACCGGAGGCATCAAATTCCTCGTATATCCGTCCAATTAACACATACGTTCAGACGGCTACTACTTCCGTCCCCTTCCGGTAGCTACTCCGGTTAGGAACCTTAGTAGCGCCCATCCAACCGATACGAAGATCGTTGGTCTTGAATCGTCTTTGCATTTTCCAATTCGAATCGCTCGATGAATTATTTGAAATGAGGGTTAGCTCGGCCTTTTCAAATAATTCACGTCATTAGAATTTAAATCGATTCTTTTTATGGTTATATTATTCGACATCCATCTTTCAGTTCTTTAGTGTTATTTTCGCGTCAAACACATACAACCATCAAATATCAAACAATTCAAGCCCAATTGGTTTATTTTCAATCAATGTTGCTTATAATATTTTATAACGATTTTTCGCCATTTTTATTTATTTAAAAATGGCCATATTTAATTAAACGACGTTTCAGGTCGTGCCGTGGCACTGGCGCTGTTTTTCTCCTAATTTGTTTTACACATATCGGAAAATCTAACCGTTGGATTTCTACAAAGTCTATATCAGTGGGAAGATATTCCCAAAGCGAACCCAACGGTTCCAGTTTCGTGAGAATCCGACGGTCGGATCTCCCACACTAGTCGTTTGAAGTTACGGTTTCAAAATTCGAACTGCAGCGTCGTTATTCGATTTAATTTAAATATATTTATTTTTATATAAATATAAACAATTCTGGCGTTGTTTTTCTTCAGATTTGAATTAAACATTCCGGACAATCCAACCGTTGGATTTTTACAAGGTTGGTGCCGTTGGAAAGATATTTCCAAGGCGAACCCAGCGGTTGCGGTTTCGGGAAAATCCGATGGTCGGATTTCTCGCACTAATCGTTTCAAATTACGATTCCGAAACACGAACTGCACGGCCTCTATTCCTTTTAATTATATTTATATTTATATATATAAATATAGTTCATTCTATAATTTCAACTATAATTCATTCTATATTTTCAACTTCGATTTCACTTCAAATATTTCACTAACGCCTTAATATTTCGAAAAATTTCGCCATAACCTCCTTTGTACGGGGAGGGGTTTGGAAATTTATTGGGCCGTATTAGGCACCCAATAAATTCTAAAAAGCATTCACATATTTATAGTGATATATTCTGGTGTTTACGGGGGAGCGTGTACTGATAATCACTCAAGAGAATAAATTCCCGTCACCCCGTTTCCGTGTGGAAATAAATAGTCCATGTGCCGTATCTAATAACTAGAGCGACGTGATTATTGTCAACTCCAGACCCATGTGGGGTTTTTATTAATCTGGCAATTTATCGTTATATTTTATATTGTCCATATCAGTCATCAGTTCAACCTGTAGTATATAGTCATCGCCATACAAGCCTCTTGCTTGTATGGTAAATCTTCCACCTCGTCACACAAGCTCCAATTGCTTATGTGGAATATGATGAAGTATGCCTATCATCAAGAAGTATGCCATGTAGTGTAGTTCAAAATTAATTGTTACTATCCTATGGCATTATTTATTATTTCACACAGAATAACCAGCACTCCGCATCCAATGGCATTCACAGGAGTTGATATATAAATAAAATTGCGTAGCCAACTCATCAAGGTTTACCTATTTGTCGGGCACGCAAATAATTTCTTTACTCTACAGCTAATCCATTTTTCCTGTTCAACACATGTGTATATATGCAGAACAAAGCTAATAATAATATTTTTAGCAAACTATTATTTATTTCAACACATGTGTATTTTTAACTAAGCGTATACATGATAAAAGAAATTTTTTTATCATCAAAAATATTTATTTGACACGTGTGTATTTTTAACTAAGCGTATACATGATAAAAGAAATATTTTTATCACCAAAAATATTTATTCGACACGTGTGTATTTTTAACTCTTCATATTTACAATAAAGGTGTAGTTTTTATTGTCGATTCATTTTATTTTTAAAAGATGATAACATTCAACACATGAATTTCAACTCGACGAACAAATTGCAATTCAACACATGAATATTCTATATAGTTTGTATATATATAAAAATGTGATTTTTATCGCTAAAGCTATTTGTTTAAATTCAAATAATATTCAACACATGAATTTCAACTCAACGAATGAATTACAACTCAACACATGAATATTCTATATAGTTTGTATATATATAAAAATGTGATTTTTATCGCTAAAGCTATTTGTTTAAATTCAAATAATATTCAACACATGAATTTCAACTCAACGAATGAATTGCAACTCAACACATGAATATTCTATATAGTTTGTAATTTATTTCAATGAATGAAAATTATTCTAACACATAAATTTTTCCGAAAATTTCGGCAGCATAACGGCAAGGTAGTTAAAACCGGGACCGTCCCTAGTACGGCTCCTCGCTCTACCTTAAAACCTCGCGGTTTTTGACAATGGGGATCATGCATCTAGTTCGCACGCAGGCGGCATGTTTTATTTTCAATTCCACAATCCTATTCTATTTTGTTTCAACCACAAGAGGGTATTTTTCAACCACAAAGGTATTTTTCAACCATAAAGGTATTTTTCAACCATAATATCAACTACAAACAATTATTTCCAACCATTCGTCATACCATATAATATCACGTCAATCACAAGCAATAAATATCGTCCATGGTCTGTGGACGAGGGGAGTATATATATATATAATATAATAATTAACTTGCATTTCATCTCAATTCAAAGCATATATGTTTCATTCAACGCTTGTATAATTTATACATCGCTAATATAACTTATACAACACATGTACATGAGGTATACAATGCGTATATAATTTACACTTCGCTTATATAATTTATACAACGTGATTTCATTCACACAAATAGTTTATATTCCTCACATTGGTTATTGCAGTGCTAAAAATCGTAGGAAGGTCAGAAAAATCCGTGGCTTCTTTTAGAATGTAGAGAGCCTCCTTGCGGTCACGGTGTCTCCTGTTTCATCAAATTTCGTTAAAGAACGAAAAAGATATTATTTTTCAAAGTTTTGCAACGCTTTATAGTGTAAAAACAGTTTAAAATTATATAAGCCGTTAGTTTTCAAACCTTCTCAAATTTAGGTTTAGATTTTTCTCTCGATTCGTTGCTCTATAGGTTGATCAGACTGTCGGACGTCGTCGAGGGAGGGAAGAGCTTTCTGGCAGCACCAGTCTCCTCCAGTTCGACGTCGAGATGAACCCTGGGCGGCGGCTTAAACGTGCCGACTTTGGAGCACCAGAACTCGATGGCGGCGCCTCTGATGGTGGCGAGACTGGGTCGGATGTGGAGAGGGGACTACGGCGGTCAGAAGCTTCTACAGGCGGAGGCGGCGAAATCGACTGAGGCGGCGGCGAAATCGACGAGAAGTTTCGAGCTCCCTGAGTCATCCAGATCGCTGGCGGCTAGGGTTTCTTTCCTATTTTTATTTTTATTTTATAAAAGAAAAATTCCTATTGGCCAGAGCTTTATAGGAAGTTTTAAATAGTGTTTTTGCAAACGGACTCCTTTTTAAACCCAACGACTGTCGCCCCTAGCTAAATACCCCTATTCCGGACACAATGGGATATGTTTCGTTGGCCAAGTCGACTGTTACAGTCAGTTATTCTTCAATTTAAAATATAAAACATTCGATATTTAATTTAAAAGTACATTTCAATTTGCCAGGGCCACAAACTGAATCGAAAAATTCCAGAAAAATAAATCTAGCTTTGGTTTGACGATACGGTCCTAACAAAACCAGTTTCGTCGAATTCTGAGCTCGTTTGAAAAACGACCATTTTTAGGTCGGCCCATTTTAATAGAATTTGACCAATCACATTTTCTTTTGCCCCGCTCACATACTAGCTTCAAAAATTATGAAATTTGAAACTTAGCAATAATTTGACATCCCGGACTCAACAAAAGTGGTTTCGTCGAATTCCGAGGTCGTATGCAAAATATCAATTTTCAAGGGCTATATATTCTATATAGCGACCTTTCTGAAAATTCATTTGTCCATAACTTTTGATTCCCGCTATGAAACTTCGATTTTTCGGATTCGTTAGAAAGATATTCATAAACAGATTTAAATATTTTCAGTTTCGTTAAAATCCGTTATATTTTCCACCCGGTACAGTCAGACAAAGTTTGTATTCAAAATTTCAAACTGCCATACCATACCCAATTCTATATTTTATTGAAATAGGCTATTTCAATTATTCAAATTTCTTGGTAATAACCAAATTTAAAATTTTTAAACTGGTTCACATTTTCCGGGTTATTACAATATATATATATATATATATATATATATATATATCCAATTCCAACTCAATTTAATATTATCGTTAAATTGACATGTCTCAATTTATTTTGCCATTCTTTTATTGGTTTTATCGTTTCAATCTTATTTAACTTCACATAAGTTAAATTTTAATTCATGTGAGTCACTGTTATTTTTTTTAATCTATTAAACCTATTATAGTTAAATTTAAACTCATATCATTTTAATGGGTCTAAGGATATCTTGATGTTTTAAATGGAATTATATAGTCATCCCACTTTCAAAACTCGAAAATAAACACCGGTGTTGTCATGATCATCAACAAAATCATCCACAAGCAGCTAGAATGTGATTCTATATCTGTCCAGTAAATTTGAGACTTCGGATATATGTTTGCAAGGTGTATATTCCAATTCTTCTTATAATCAATAGTCCAAATTCAACTTCAAATGAATTACTTAAACTCTTATCATATGATATAATCTTTTATAACTAAGTTCATATATATATATATATACATATATACACACACACACACACAAAACCATTTACTTCTATATATAATACACTTTAAACTCATTCTAGGGTGTTACTAACCCTATTTCTAATGAGTTACTAATCCTATCTTTGATGAGTTCTTTCCTTTTCCTCAAACGAGTCATATCCCAAAGCTTTGAATTAACCAAATCTCTTATACCAACTGTGACGACCCACCCCACCGACCAAATTCAAATCAATTATCAAACCGACTTGAACCGATCAGCAAGACATATCGCTTGGGATTACGACTGATAAGAACTGAAACAAACAAAAAATTTCATTATCATTACAATAACTTTACACCAGAGTATAGAAATATCTGAGTACATTAAATAATACATTGCACAACAGAAATAAAAATATCAGAGTATAACAAATATAAATACACAATGGAAATACACAAAACTACAACGGGAGAAATAAAATGCTCTGTACACAGCGTTAAGCTTAATTCCAGCACCTACTATAAAATATGTGCAAAACCAAAAATATTAGCTGTCCATGTGAAAAAATATAGGCCACCAGAGTTTAGGTAGGAAACAATAAACTCCGAGTCAGTCATGGGACTGGTGTGATAACTTAAACAGTTACTAGTCTTTATTTTAAAGTAAGCTAAATCACGGGGCCATGCCGTATAACACAGAACGGGTTTTCTCCACATGAATACCAATCATAAACTAATGCAATGCTTTTTGAAAAATGAAGCTATTATAAGACTCAAGTCCCATCACACAATGCAACGCAAACCGGAGGAAAGAGTTTTACCTTATAACAGCCAAACATGCAAATCATTTTTGATATTATTACTAGTGCGTAGTATGGAAATCATTTTCAAAAATAAATGTATCAATCTTAGATGGCATAATGCTCCATCCCATTATGTCGCCATATAGGTATACAACTGAAAAATGCGAAGGCACTTATTGGAAATTGGATTCCATCAATAAACCAAGGCCAAGGATCTTCCATAACCGCATTCGGAACACCTCTAGAAAGATTCCTAGGAGTCAACCCGTGTGTCCTTCAGAGCGGCGGAGCCGACAAGCACTAGATGGATGATTAGAATCTTTCATGAACATAACGTTCCCTAGTCGTATTTGACCATCATCTTGGTTGTATTTGACCATCATTCGAGGCGCCTCTCCATCATCCACACAAGAAAACCTGCCTGGGCTCCATACCATGGCATCACTTTTCATTTAGAAGGGAACGTTAGCCTATATCTCTGTGGTCCACTATCCCGTTTTCTGTTCATTTCGAGGTGTGAGGCCCTAGAGTAAACATCCATAAAGCTCTGCTGTTCAACAATAGTTTTGGCATATCTGCTAGCAACACTCAGCATGCCATATTATCAATCCACAACATATAATTGGTGTCTATCAATATATAACCCTCTGAATACAAGAAGTATCAAAGGAGGGTGTTAAGAAAAAGAATAAATTCTCCGCCATTAATGTAACAATTGGGAATTTTGCTCGATATGAATCGATCGCTAAACCGACCAAGACCGTTCAATACCCCTGATTGTTTTGAGAACACGACAAATTGGAACGCAAACAGAAGAATATTTCATTGCTTATTACAACAATTTCATCAGATTACAAGAATATACAGAGTATAAACAAATAATATACATTTGATAATTATCAGAGATTACAATACATTACATAACAGAGGAGTATAATACAAAACACAACTGAAGGAGATATACGGATACAAAGCTTTCCGAATATCATTCCAGTGGTAAACCAGGATCCTGTGAATATAAATCTGCAAAACCAAAACAACTAGCTGCTCATGCAGAAATAGGGGCACCCAGAGTTTAGGTTAAAACAATAAACTCCAGATCAGTCTTGTGACTGGTGTGAGAACTAATACAGTTATTAATCTTTATTTTAAAGTTAGGTAAATCAATGGACCACAGCGTATAACACGGAACAGGTTTCCTCCCAAGAATACCAGTGAATAAAACAATAGCGTAATGCTAAATAAAGAACAATGAAGCTATTATAAGACCCAGGTCCCATCACACAATGCAACACAAGCCGGAGGATAGGGTTTTTACCTTATAATAGCCAAGAATGATTGATAAGTGAAATCTCATCTTTTATTATTACTATAGGTGTATAGTGTCAAAACAATTTCAATCATAAGTATCAATCATAGACGGCATAAGTGCCCCATACCACTATGTCGCCATATATAGGTTCTACAATCAAAATCGCAAAGTCACGTATTTGGAAGCTGGATTTCCATCTGTGAACCGAGGCAAAAGAGAGTCCTGTACCGATTCGAGACCCTCTAGCCCGTGTCTCAGGAACAGAACGCATCGTCCCTTAGGAGCCACAGGGCCGGTCCACCGATGTGGATTAAAATGCCTGAACACTGCGCTTCCCCGCCCTTTAGGGCGTCAATGAGCCAAATGACTCCATCGGCTCTATATAGTCACCGATATATCTGAGGCGCCTCACAACAGCAACAACCACACAGGTGAAAATAATATAATTGCCAGGGCTGGTAGGTCACTGACACCACCCTAGCTAGAAGGAACTGCATGCCCTCCCTGGATCCTTCTCCCGTTTCTGGTTCACAACGGGGGTGTGAGGCTCGCGAATTAATGTTACACAAAGCTATGCCACACAGGCGGGGCTTTGATCATCAACCACAAGACTTTGCTTTTCAACTAAAGCCTTGATTATTTGCCACTTAGGCATGCCACACAGGCAATTCACACCATGCGACTGATGTCTATCGATATACAACCTCTGATCCCGAATGTCTCAGAGAAGGGTGAAGTAAGGGAATAAATTCCCCTTCACCAGGCAGATGTATATTTGATAGAGATCAATCAACACAGAGCAAAATCCAATGTCAGAAACACAATCCATACAAGTTCGTTCTGGTTCTGAACGAAACCGGAGGCACCTTGTACCTCGCATATCCATTGATCTCCAAGTACGTCTGGATGATCACCAACTGATTCCCTCCTCTTGGGTGTACAGCCCAATCAAGATCATCAGTAATCACCCAAACGATGTGAAGAGCTCCGGTCTTCGACCACCGTCTTCATCCTCGACACCACGTCGAATCAGTTATTTAGAATGGGATAAACCCGGTCTTTCTGAATAACTCGCGTATATAATAAACAAGTGTTACACAAACACAACATACGCCTCATTCCAATTCAGAATATTCTTTTACTCAAATATTCTTATACTTTGGGAAAGGTTCCCATTAATTTTATCAAAGATAAATTCTTTAAATTTATTCTTTAATCTTCTTTTGAATATCAATTCAAACTAGTCGGGATTAGCGAACCACACTGAAGTAATCATTTATTTTAATTTCCCAATCCCAACCTATTCATCCCATGAAGTAAAACTGGTAATACTTCATATCTAACACCATGGTGCTATCGGTTAATTCAATTACCATTTTACGTTCAAATCTAATTAAAGATTTAACTATCGCCTGGAGCAAAACTGTTGATACTCCATTCTCGATCATTTGAATCTAATTAAAGATTCATTAAAACTCCACTTGGTTTTAATCTTCCCAAAAATCACTATCAATGATTGTTTAACTTGGGAAATCATATCCTGTCTTTAACTGCGTTAAAGAATCAATGTCGTTTAAAACACGGTTCACGATAAACCCAAAATCACATTCAATTTCAATTCCAATTAAATATCATTAAATTGGTATACTTCATTAAATCTAAATAGAAAGATTTAATCTTTTTCTCAACTGGGTTTAAGAACAGTGTTAATGAAGACACCATTCACGACAAACCCAAATCCCATTTGATATTAAATACAAGGCTCTGAATAGAAAATATATCGGCTTATATTCAATATCAAACTCTACGACCAACAAATATCGTATTGGAAATAACGATATAAATATATCTTTCAAATTTCCATAACAATATCTGTATAATCACGAAATCCAACATCGAAATATTCCAAAGACAATTTCGATTCAAATCCATTCCAATTCAATTATTAGAAATTCTAGTTACTTTTAAAACCCTTTCAAATCCAATTTATTTATTTCAAAAATAAATGAATTATAATTCAAGTTCAAAACTAGTTCATTTCGATAAAAATCTATTTTTATCTTTTCAAATATGGAGTTTTTCATCCCAATTCTTTCCAAATCATTTGTTATGATTTTACACAAATTATTACTATTTTTAATAATTTTATCAAGGCCCGTACAGTCGATTTCCATCAACAGTCATCGAACTGCACTTACATCGACCTTTTCCAAATTTGATTTGGACATAATTCCAAATCTAACCGTTGGATTTTCAATTTCTAATATTTGGTAGAAATCTCTTTTCGATACGAACCCAACGGTTCTTGTTTTAGGAGGATCCGACGGTCGGATCTCTCGCAACGTCAATTCGAAGTCAATGGTCGAAATTCGCGAACTGCAGCAGCGCGGCGCGTTCTATTCAGGCCATTATATATATATATAATATAAATAAATTATATATATTTCATCGATTTCCTTTTAAAACATATTTTATAAATCGTTTTAAATACGTTTTCAAAATGATTTCAACTTCATATTCAATTTCTAATCAAAATTGAATATTCCATATCATCGATATATAAATGATAATATTTTCAAAACATTATATTTTGAAATCACTTCCTTTTCTTTATTCATTCTAAAAACGAATATAATATATATAAATATCGTTCGCGTTAAAATGGCGCATATCTAATCAACACGGCTTTATATTTTTCAATTATTTCATTATTCTATTCAACACATGAATATTTACTTCAACACATGAATCTATATTTCTTTCAACACATGAATATTCTCAACACATGAGTATCGTCAACACATGACTATTTTTATTATTTAATATATTTTATAAAATTATGATTTCTATCGTTTAATTCTTAATCATACTCCAACCGTAAATTAGTAAGAGAACGATTCCCTAAGTATTAACCCCGAAGGCCAAAACCAACATTAGATCAATACCCAGGAAACCGTTCATCTTAACTAGTTTCCAGTTAGTTTCTAACTTTATATATGATAAAGATGTAAATTTTATTGTTAAAATATTTTACTCAACACATGAATATTTTCAACACATGAATGGTTTCAACACATGAATATTCTCAACACATGAGCATTGTCAACACATGACTATTTTTTTATTCAACACATGAATGCAATTTATTTTCTAAATTGGAATGAGACCCAATCAATTACCATATAATATTACTTATATGGATTCCATACAACATATGTATATAATAGCAATGATAAATAATCAACCATCATCTAGAGTGCATTCTACACTGTATAAGCATCAAATATAAATATTCAACGCTTATAATAGCCTGTCAATCAATCGATCGACATACAACTAATTATTGGGATTAGTGTATGTCCAATTTCATCCCAACACCCGTGTGGGGTTTCAAACAATCAAACACAAATTTTATTTGTGCAGCTGGGCGATGTATAAAATTTATCTTCCTAATCAATATCAGTCAAATCGGTGTACAAAAACAAATCGTTTGATTTGTAAATGGATACTTATTTTATTTCAACACATGAATATGTATTTGATTTCACAACCAACAGTCAATTTTCATAACACAAACAACAAACAAACAAATCATCCATGGTCTGTGGACGACGGGTGTCGGGTGCTGCTAAGCACCGTCTTCATCCTAGTATATATTTCAACGAGAAAACAAATTAAAAGTGAGAAGTTCTCACAGATTAGCTAAACCAAACACCGCGACTCTTCATATGTAGAAATCTTCGTCGTGTTTCCTTTCATCAGTTTCGTTGTCCGTATTCACTTTGCATAAAAATCGAATCTTTTTGGCTGGAGGAGGGTTCGCGGCGAGCTCAGGTGGTAGTGATGGTCGCTGGGGCTGTGGGGTGCTGTCTTCGTGGTGGAGGGTCTCGTGGTGGCTCGTGTTCGTTGACAGAGGAAGGGAGGAGGTGAGAGGAAGGGAAGGAAGGGGCAAGAGAGAGAGAGAGAGCGATGGAGGAGGAGAGAGGCAGGGGCGAATCGGAGTGCGATGGCGAGGTGGTGGGCCATTCAAGGCGGTGGTGGGTCAAATTGGTGCTAGGGTTCAGGCGGTTTTTCGATAGAAGAAGGGGGGAAAGAGGGAAAATGGCGGTTTGTACGAAGGTGGGGGAGGTTGGAGGGAGAGAGGGGGTGTGTGATGAGCGGCGGCGGCGGAGTTCCCTCCGGCGGAGGCGCGATTGACGGCGAGGAGGTGGGCTGAGGGCCCGATCGTAATTTTGTTTTTTTGTTTTTCCTTCTGAATCGGGGAGAGAGAGTGTGAGGGGTGAGGGTTATATAAATAAATATATAATTATTTTAATTTATTTTCAAAAAGGGTTGACTTTTTGTTCGGACTCCAATCGAAACCCAACGACTGTCGCCCCTAGCTAATTACCCCCATTCCGAACACAATGGGATATGTATCGTAAGCTGATTCGATCGTTTCTTGCCAAAATCAAAATATAAATCTATATATTGAATTTGAACGCGCATTTCAATTTACCGGGGCCACATATGAACTCTAAAAATTCCCGAAAAATATTTTCTAGCTTTGTATTAACGATACGGTCCTAACATAACTAGTTTCGTCAAATTCTGAGACCATATGAAAAATGGCCATTTTCCAGTCGATTAAAATCAACTGAAACTGGTCAAACACGTTTTCCTTTGCCACGCTCACATATTGATTCGAAAAATTATGAATTTTGAAACCTAGCAATAACTTGACATCATGGATCCAACAAAAGTGGTTTCGTCGGAAATCGAGGACGTTTGCAAAATTTCCATTTTTAAGGGCCAGAATTCCACAAAGACTATTCTGAAATTTCAACTGGGCATAACTTTTTATCCCTGCTATGAAATTTCAATTTTTCGGATTCGTTGGAAAGATATTCTCAAATAGATTCTAATATTTTCAGTTTCGCTAAAATCCGATTTGTTTTGAATCCTGTACATTCATTTGAACTTTGAAATTGAAATTTCAAACTACCGCGCCATTTCAATTCCTTTTATAATTAAAAATAATTATTTTTATTCTAACGATGATTCAAATAAATATATATGTTTTATTTCTATTCGAAATAAAATTTTTGTCGTTTTTATTTAAAATAATTCATTTTAAATATTCAAAATTCATCAAAATTGCCAAAATAAAATTTTTAAATTGACTCATATTTCCGGGTTATTACAATCTCCCCCACTTAAAACCTTTCGTCCCCAAAAAGGAACGAAGCTGAAAGTTTTTTTACAAATCAACTCAACTTTCATTATTTCCATTATGGCTTAAGTTCTTCAAGTTTTCATTTCTAAGAACTTTTCAAATTTTTCAAAAATTTGGCTAAATTCGAAAAA
Organism: Allium sativum; assembly: GCA_030737875.1. Classification (NCBI taxonomy): domain Eukaryota; kingdom Viridiplantae; phylum Streptophyta; class Magnoliopsida; order Asparagales; family Amaryllidaceae; genus Allium; species Allium sativum. The sequence continues at coordinate 846,954,509 of CM060926.1, forward strand.
TTTCACAATAACCTTCCCTGCACCGGGAGCTTCGGGATATTTCAAATAGCCTCCCACGGCCCTCACCAATCCAAAAAGAAAAATAAACAGCCAAGCGGCTAGCCAATCGGCTCATAAAATCATCAAAAACCCAGGAAATTAGTAAACATGTACCTATTTGTCGGGCAAACAATTTTATTCTTCTGCTCTAGCCTCTTTGCAATGACCTGTTCAATGTAAGTACATATATATGCATGCAAATGCGACTAATTTTCAATACAATTCACTATTTGGTTCAATTTGGCTATATGGTTCAAATTTTAATTAATCAACCAATAATCAAACAACACATTCAGCAATCAATTAGTTGATTAACATTTCAAATTCATAATTTTTATACATAGTCAAAAAATCACATTTTTGGTGCCAAATCACAACAATAGTCTCTACCTAATTTTGGTTCTCACACCAGTCAATTGGAAATATATAGAAATCCCACTTTCAAAACTCGAAAACAGACTACTGATGTCGTACGTCATCAGTAGAATCATGCCCGAGTGATTAGGGTGTGATTCTATATCTATCCAGTATATTAAAACTTGGAATACACATGGATCAGATGTATATGCAAAATCTTTATATACTCGATTGTCCAAATCAATATAAAATAAATAATCAAATACGAATAATTGAATTAAATTTTCAAAACAAAATTTGTTTTCATTTTAAAAATATACTCTTCACACTCGTTCTAGGATATTACTGATCCCATCTCTAACGAGTCATTCTTATTGGATATTACTAATCCAATCTCTGATGAATTCTTTCGTACGGTTCTAATGTGTCTTGTTCTCGAGCTCTGTAAACCAAAGCTCTGATACCAACTGTAACAATTGGGAATTTCGCTCGATCGGAATCGATCGTTAAACCGACCAAGACCATTCAAAACCCCTGATTGTTTTGAGAACACGACAAATTGGAACACAAACAGAAGAACATTTCATTGCTTATTACAACAATTTCATCAGATTACAAGAATATACAGAGTATAAACAAATAATATACATTTGATAATTATCAGAGATTACAATACATTACATAGCAGCGAAAAATAATACAAAACACAACTGAAGGAGATATACGGATACAAAGCTTTCTGAATATCATTCCAGCGGTAAACCAGGATCCTGTGAATATACATTTGCAAAACCAAAACTACTAGCTGCCCATGCGGAAATAGGGGCAACCAGAGTTTATGTTAAAACAATAAACTCCAGGTCCGTCATGTGACTGGTGTGAGAACTAATACAGTTGTTAATCTTTATTTTAAAGTTAGATAAATCAAGGGACCACACCGTATAACACGGAACGGGTTTCCTCCCAAGAATACCAGTGAACAAAACAACAGCGCAATGCTAAATAAAGAACAATGAAGCTATTATAAGACCCAGGTCCCATCACACAATGCAACACAAGCTGGAGGATAGGGTTTTTACCTTATAATAGCCAAGAATGCTTGACACGTGAAATCTCATCTTTTATTATTACTATAGGTGTATAGTGTGACAACCCAAACCCATAACACGAAGGTAAGGGTAATCTTTGGAATATTACACATAAACAGATAACAGTAGATACAGAAATAAATAAATACACCAGATAATGTACAACAGAATAAACTGAATATAATAATAATCAGAGTTACACAGTATACAGGATGATACTTAGAACAAATACAGTTCAGCTATACATGAATGTCTATAGCGGAAAACAAACATAAATGTACAATAGAAGCTGAATAGCATAAAAAGAGATGAATGATAGAATCCATCTTCAGCTCTAGCTATCCAGAAAGAGCCTGCTAAAACCTAAATACAAGGCTGTCCGTGTAGAAATAGGGGCACCCGAGTTTGCAAGTGAAACAAACTACGAGTCAGTCATGGGACTGGTATGAGAAATCTACTTAACACATTTTATAATATGGCCGATCACGGGACCACGCCACTTTCGCGGAACGGGTTTACTCCATTGGATTGCCAATGCTTTAAAACAAGTAATTCTTTTAAACATCGCAATGCTTTTCATAAAAATGAAGCCATTATAAGACTCAGTTCCCATCACACAATGCAACACAAACCAGAGGATAGAGTTTTACCTTATAATGGCCAAAATATGATTGATACGAGCAAAACAAATCATTTGATATTATCACTAGTGTTTATATGTTCCAAAAAAAATTGAATCATAACTATCAGTCATAGACGGCATGGGTACCATATATCATGTCGCCATATATATATATATATATATATATATATATATATATATATATACACACACACACACACAATCAAAACCGCATGATGTCGTATTTAGAAATTGGATTTCCGTCATAAACCGAGGCCAGGGATCGTCCTCACCGCTTCCAGAAAATCTAGCCTACCATGTCTCAGGCGAGCACGCAGGCAAGCCTTGGATCGTCAGGGCCGGTCCACCGATGTGGATTATTATGCCTGAACACTACGTTTCCCCGCCCTTTGGGGCGTAAATGAGTCCTCCGACTCCATCGGCTTCACATAGTCACTGATATCTCCAAGGCGCCTCGCAACAGCAACAACCATACAGGTGAAAGTAATATAAATGTCAAGGCTGGTAGGTCACTGACACCACCCTAGCTAGAAAGAAACGCGTGTCCTCCCTGAAGTCCTCTCCCGTTTCTGGTCCATACCGGGGTGTGAGGCTCGCGAATTCACGTTATACACAAAGCTATGCCACACAGGCGGTGCTTTGATCATCAACTACAAAGCTCTGCTTTTCAACAAAAGCTTCGATCATTGCATCTCAGCATGCCACACAGGCAATTCACGCTATGTAACTGACGTCTATCAATCACACAGAATGAAATCCAATGTCAGACACACAGTCCATTTACTAGTCCATTCTGGGTCTGAACGAAACCGGAGGCACTCAATACCTCGCATGTCCGTACAATCAACAAGTACGTCCGGACGGCTACTACTTCAGCCCCTTCAAGGTAGCTACTCCTATCATGAGCATCAGTAGTACCCCCTCCATTCGACGTGCAGATCATCAGTCTTGCACCGTCTTCAAATCTTCGACTTTCACTCGTCGATCAATTATTTGAAATGATAATTAACTCGGCCTTTTCAAATAATTCACGTATATTTAGAATTTCAAATCAATTCATTTCAATGGTTAAATTATTCGATATCACTTATTCTGTTCTTTAAAGTAATTTTCACGCCAAACACATTCAACCATCAAATATCACATAAACCGATCAAATTCAGTTTATTTCCATTCCATATCATTTATAATATTTTAACACGATTTATCGCTATTTTTATTTATTTAAAAATAGCCAATTCATTCAAAACAACGCTTCAGACCATAACGCGGCCGTGGCGCTGTTTTTCTTCAGATTTGAATTACACATATCTGAAAATCTAACCGTTGGATCTTTAAAAAGTTGGTGCCGTTGGAAAGATATTTCCAAGGCGAACCCAAGGGTTATGGTTTCGGGAAAATTCGATGGTCGGATCTCCCACAATAATCATTTGAAATCATGGTTTCAAAAATAAGAACTGCAGCTTCATTATTCGATATTATATATATATAATTCATTCTTCGATTTCAAAACCATGTTCATTTCATACATTTGATAAAATTGATATTTTTATCCAATCAACCATTTATTTCAGTACATCACTATTTTTAACAATTCATATATATTATAAAAATGTGATTTTTATTGTAAAACAATTTATTTCAAAACACGATTATTTTATATAGTTCAAAGAGGTGATAAAAATGTGATTTTTATTATAAAACAATTCATTTCAAAACACGATTATTTTATATAGTTCAAATAGATTATAAAAATGTGACTTTTATTTTAAAACAATTTATTTCAAAACACAATTATTTTATATAGTTCAAATAGATGATAAAAATGTGATTTTTTTTCAAAGAATTTATTCAACACATGAATGTCACTCAACACATGAATTTCTATTCAACACATGAATTTCTATTCAACACATGAATTTAAATCAAACACAGAATTATTTCAGAAAATTTCGGCGACATAACGACAGGGTAGTTAAAACCGGGACCGTATCGACGTACGGCTCCTCGCTCTACCTTAAAACCTTGCAGTTTTTGACAATGGGGATTTCATGCATCTAATTCGCACGCAGGCGAGCATTTTTTTCTTTCATTTCCACAACCTATTCTAATTTTGTTTTCAACCACAAATGGGTATTTTTCAACCACTATCAATCATTCTCAACCACAAACAATTCTATCAACCATTCGCATTATTCACCAAATTTCACATCAACCCAATAATCCAAACAATATCACAACCAATAAATATCGTCCATGGTCTGTGGACGAGGGGAGTGTGTGTGTGTGTTTGTATATATATATATATTCGTATATAAATATATTTCAATTCACTTCAATTCATTTCAGTGTCATTTCATCGCATATATAATTTTTACAACGCATATATAACTTATACATCGAACATACAACTTATACAACGCTTATACATGAGGTGTACAATGCTTATATAACTCATACATCGACTATATAATTTATACATCGTCGTTTCCATATCGTTTATAACACAGAAATCTCACATTGGGTTCCACTCCACCAAAAATTGCTGAAGGCTTAGAAAAATATGCGGTCTCTTCTAGAATGTAGAAGATGTCCACACGGTCTTGGCGTCTCTTGTTTCACTGAATTTCGACCACAAACAAAAAAGATATGATTTTTATAGTGAAATCAAAATCCGTAGCGTTTAGAAGTGCTATAGAACAATTAAAAATAAAACAGCCGTTACCTTTCTGATTTGTTCAAAACTAGGTTTCAACTTTTCTCAAAATCCGTGTAGCGGTTGCTCGATCGGATTTCACCACGGGGTAGGGCCTGGAGAGGCGCACGTGCGCCAGGGAAGGGGTCCAGTTCGGTGGCTCTAGGCGCTGCCGGCGGCGGTTGAAAGGCTCCGACTTTTGAGACCTGGATCTCGCGATTCACTTGATGAGAGGGGGTGCAATGACCGTGGATTTGAAGCTTGAGGGGAGCTCTTCAAAAACGCCCAACTGGGTCGAAGGCTATCAATGCGTGTAGGAGGAGAAAACGAGGAGAGAAGGGTTTGATTGATTTCCATCGTCGGTCGAAGGTATATCGAGGAGAGAGAGAAAATTAATGAGCCAATGATATTTTTTTATTTTTTTATATATTTTTAAATTTCTAAAATACCCATTATCTCCTACGAACTCCAATCCAAACCCATCGACTGTCGTCCCTAGCTAAATACCCCCATTCCGAACACAATGGGATATGTTTCGAAGGCCCATTTGACTGTTTCAGTCAGTTTTCCTTCAAATTAAATTATAAAACATTCAATATTCGATTTGAACGTACATTTCAATTTGCCGGGGCCACATACTGATTCTAAAAATTCCCGAAAAATAAATCTAGCTATTTTTTGATGATACGGTCCCAACAAAACTAGGATCGTCAAATTCTGAGACCGTTTGAAAAATGGCCATTTTCTGGTCGATCCAATTTAACTGTAATTGACCAAAACACATTTTCCTTCGCCACACTCACATATTAACTTCAAAAATTATGGAATTTGAAACATAGCAATAATTTCACATCCCGGATCCAACAAAAATGGTTTCGTCGAATTCTGAGGTCATATGCAAAATGTCTATTTTCAAGGGCTATATATTCTCTATAACGACCTTGCTGAAAATTCATTTGGCCATAACTTTTGATTCCCGCTACGAAACTTCGATTTTTTAGATTCTTTAGAAAGATAATCATAAACAGATTTAAATATTTTTTGTTTCACTAAAATCCGTTTTATTTTGCACTCGGTACAGTCAGTCAAAGTTTGAATTGAAATTTTGAAACTGCCGCGCCATTTCAGGCCATGTTTATAATTCAAAATAATTATATTTATTTTCAAACTTCGATTCAAACATACTTTCCATCGTTATTATTTAAAATATTTTTTTTAAATATTTAAAATCAACTAAAATAGCCAATTTAAAAATTTTAAACTGGTTCAGATTTTCCGGGTTGTTACATATAGTGTCAAAACAATTTCAATCATAAGTATCAATCATAGACGGCATAAGTGCCCCATACCACTATGTCGCCATATATAGGTTCTACAATCAAAACCGCAAAGTCACGTATTTGGAAGCTGGATTTCCATCTGTGAACCAAGGCAAAAGATAGTCCTCTACCAATTCGAGACGCTCTACCCGTGTCTCAGGAACAGAACGCATCGTCCCTTAGGAGCCACAGGGCCGGTCCACCGATGTGGATTAAAATGCCTGAACACTGTGCTTCCCCGCCCTTTAGGGCGTCAATGAGCCAAATGACTCCATCAGCTCCGCATAGTCACCGATATATCCGAGGCGCCTCGCAATAACAACAACCACACAGGTGAAAATAATATAAATGTCAGGGCTGGTAGGTCCATTTTTATTTAAACAAATAAACAATTAATTGAAGACAAATCCTAAGTTTTAATGGCGGACTCTCTCCGCTTCTCCTATCCTTTCCCAGCTAAATATCGTGCCGCGTTCCACCCCCGTCCTCATATCCTTCCTTCCCCTCCTCCGCCTCATCGTCCTCCCCCCCTTCGGTTCATCGTCCTCCTTCTTTCATCCGCTCTCGCCCTCCGTCCTCCTCGCATCTTCATCGTCATTCTTCATATCACCCTCACTCTTCTCGCTCAGCTTTTCGAAAACCTGCTCTTTCTTCCTCTCATCGACCTCTTGCCTCATCTTATCCTGTCGATCGTCCGGTTTATCCTCCCGCTTCTAAATTCTCATCTCGCCAAAATTTAAGTCACCCAACAACTCAAGGTTTTACCTGTAACAACCGTTTTGATGCTCTGAAAAATCTTTCAGATGACATGCCAAAAAAATCCTATGCTGAGGTTGCATCAACTCCACCGTTGGATCCACCTGATCGTAGGATTGCGAAAAAATCATCTGTTTTTCCTGCTTTCTCTTCAATTCAGAATATGGTCAATTTTCTGAAGAGCGAACGTCGCTGTATTCAATGTGCAGATAAAGGCCACGTGGCAAGTGCCTGCAGGAATTCTAAAATTTGTTTTTTTTGTTCAGGCTACGGCCATTTATATACACGTTGCCCTAAAAAAGAATACAAAGAGGCACCTCAAAACATGTGCGTAAAGGCGTCCATTGGAATGATGCATCTTCTGTTGCGTGGGTCCCCCGTACATCATCTCAATCTGATCGAACCCAGAAAAGACCACATCGTTCCAGCTGTAGGCAATCCACGCCCTCTCCAACTCCTATTCCCTCCCCATCCATCACTCCCACACTATGCACTGAAAATATGAATCACTTTGTAATGGAAGATTCATCAAACTACATTGTTGGAACTGTGATTTCTGGTGGTTGGAGTATTACATCGCTTCACTTCATCCTATCTAATGCTTTCAATTATCATGAATGGCCCATGTGGATATATAGAAACAACTCCTTCATCGTTTCTTGCCCAAACGAATGGATTAAAAACCAAGTCTTGTTCTGGAAACTCTTTGCGAAGCCTGGTGGATCTATATACTTTGAGCCTTGGTCTGAAGCTGAATGGGAACCGGAAGCGGTGTTAGAGTGTGAATCATGGGCAAAGGTGGTGGGTTTTCCAGAATTTCTAAGGTACAATTCTGCTGCAGTTATGAATATTCTTAGTCCTTTGGGAAAAGTTGTAGCATTAGATGATTGTGAATGGGCTCACTTCGATCACAGAAACTTATTTATCAAAATTCAATTTTTTGAGGGGATTGACCTGATTACTTTCCTTGTGGTTAACATCAATAAGAAGAAACATCTCATAAAAGTCCAACGTTGCATCCATGAACACCCTGGTGTTAAACCCGAATCCTTACTTATTGGTAATGTTGAAGAGCTAACGATTCCCTGCATGCATGATAACTTTGAGGATTCTGTTGAAGCCACACCAAATGATATGTCTGCTATGGCCATACCTGATGTTGATCACGAAGTTGATCAAGCCCCTCAACAGAACATGAATCACCTTTTCAACACTGACATGATTTTCCAAAATATCCCTATGCCCTTCCCGTTCTCTATCCCCCTCCCAATTGTCCCTCTCCAAATTGATGACCCTCTATCAGCTGCCCCTCCCAACGTGATCCCTCAAGACAATCAGTTGCCACCTCAATCTATCCCCCCTCTCCAGCAAATCCTTCCGGCTGATGCTACTCATAACGCAGAAGAAGAGAACTGGACTCAGTTTCTTTCGTCGGTCATTGTCAGGCGTAGCGCAAGGATCAAGAATAGAGTGGATCATCCTGAAGGCTCGGGTAGTTTATTTACTCCTGTTGTTTTTTCTTCTGCTAATAAAAGTCTATGTAGAAAAATGTCACGTTGCATGGGTGTTAATTTACGTGAATCACACTATATTTCCATGCATGATTTGGAACTTGAGCGTATTAATGGTGCCAAATGAAAATCGTTTCATGGAATGTTAGGGGCTTGGGCAACCCCTCAAAATGCCACGCAAATAGTTTGGTTTTACTTCCTTTAAAAGTCGACATTCTTTTTCTCCAAGAAACTTAACTTGATGACCCTTCTCCATATCACTTTAGACTTGTGGGGGGCTCCTTCCTTTCTGGTTGGACTTTTGTTAAGGCAATTGACACATGTGGAGGTTTAATTACAGCTTTGAATTAATCAATTTGGTCTTTATGTTGGTCTATTCAAAATAAATCAGCACTTCATGTTGCACTACGTCATATTCCCTCAAACCAAATCTACTTCTTCTCTAATATTTATGGTCCTCAAGATGCAACTGATAGATCTCTTCTCTGGTCTGAATGTTGCTCTCTCGCATCTCAATTCTTGGGCCCTTGGGTGATTGGTGGAGATTTCAACACTACCAGATTTGTTTATGACAGAAACTCAGGCAATCTATCCCAGGACTCAGAAGCCTTCAATTCTTTCATTTTCGACTGCTCCTTGATTGATCCACCGATAAGTAACCGCTCTTTCACTTGGTCAAACCATAGATCATCACCATCGTTGGCTAAACTTGACCGCTTTCTATATAATGGCGCTTGGGACGAGCTTTTCCCTATGACTGTTGTGTATGGTTTGGCTTCATTTATATCAGATCATTGTCCCATTCTGCTAAATTCTGATATTTCTATATGCAGCAAACGACCCTTTAGATTTGAAAGGTTGTGGCTACTCGAACCCTCGTTTGATGACTTTATTCATTCAATTTGGTCTCAAAACTTAAATGTAGCATCAGCATCTCATAAGATTGTCCTAGAATTGAGAGCCCTTAGAAAGATTATTAAACCATGGGCTAAAAACTTATGGGGTTCTATTCGTTCTCGCATCTCCTCTATTCAAAATGAAATTATTGACATCAACATTCTAGAAGAGCAGCGCCCACTTCTTGAAGCTGAGTATGTTAACTTACGTGCTTTAGAAGATGAGTTGGATAGACTGATGAAACAAGAAGAAATTGGTTGGAAGCAAAGATCCAAAGCCAAATGGTTGGAGGAAGGTGATAGGAATACATCATATTTTCACCGGATGGCTAATGGCAGACGGAGATCAACATTCATCTCGGAAATAATTAAAGATGGCCACTCTTTCTCTGATCAAAATGTCATCCTCTCTCTCTTTTCTGATTTCTTTCGAACTCAGCTTGGTCGTTCACACTCAAATTCACCTGATGTTGAATGGCATCTTCTTTATCCAAACCCTGTGCCTATTCACATTGACCATCCTTTCTCTGAATCAGAAATTTGGGCTGCATTGAAGGATATGTCGGATGATAAGGCCCCCGGTCCTGATGGGTTCGGCCCAGTTTTATTTAAGCATTTTTGGGCCTTGGTCAAACTTGATATAATTGACATGTGCAACGAATTTTATAACGACCCTACTTCAATTGCCAGACTAAATTATGCCAACATTATCCTCATTCCCAAACATTCGGGGGCCAACACTTTATCTTCTTTCCGTCCCATTAGCCTGCTAAATACTACTTTTAAAATCATCACAAAGGTGTTGGCTAATCGTCTTCAATCTGTTATTGCCACACTTGTTGGACCAGAACAATCTACTTTCATTTTGGGGAGGAACATTCATGACTGTATCGCTGCAACTCAGGAAATAATCTCCTTCTGTCATCACTCATCTACCCCTGGTGTTTTACTTAAGCTGGATTTTTCCAAAGCATTTGATTCAGTAAGTTGGCCCTTTATCATGGATGTTTTTAAACACAGGGGTTTTTCAGATAAATGGTGTTCATGGATTGATAATATACTTAATTCATGCTGCTCATACATTTCAGTAAATGGTGCTTCTGGAAACCTTTTCAAATCTAAATGTGGGCTTAGACAAGGCGATCCTCTTTCCCCTTTGATTTTTGTGCTTATTGCTGATGTGTTTAATCAAATGGTTAAACAAGCTTCTTCACATGGTTACTTGGCTGGTATTTCTCTCCCAAATACTCCCCTATGCATCAACAATTTACAATTTGCAGATGATACTATTATTTTCTCTTCCCCTGAACCTTACCATATCCAGTGCCTCAAAATCCTATTATATGTATTCGAGCTGATATCTGGTCTTTCCAATAATTTTAATAAAAGTGTTATTTACATGCTTGGTAAGTCAGATCATCTTGGTGACTTGATTTCTTCTACTCTCAACTGCAAGGTAGCAAAATTCCCAATGACCTACCTTGGTTTACCTCTCAGACCCTCTAAGCTTCATAAAAATGATTGGCTTCCCCTTATCAATAAGATTGAAACTAGATTAGCGGCTTGGAAAGCAAATTCATTATCATCTATGGGCCGTGTAATTTTAGTTAAATCTGTGCTTTCCGCTATCCCTACATATTGGATGTCTTTTCATAAACTCCCCAAATGGGTAATTTGTAAGATTGATTCAATTCGAAGTTCATTTCTTTGGAATGGTCATAACATCAAGAAATTAATTAACTGGAGGACGGTATGCCTACACTCTGATCAAGGGGGGCTTGGTGTTCTTGACCTTTACCACTTTAATATTGCTTTGTTGGCCAAATGGGTTTGGAGACTCCTAAGCCCTGGAAATTTTATTTGGAAAAATTGGATTTTAGCTCGCTACTTTTCTTCAATCCCCCATCTTGTTTTGCATCATCGTCCTTCCTCTAGAATCTCTCCCTTCTTGCATGGGATTCTATCTTGTCTTCCTCATATTAAATTTCTGTTTCATGTCTCTTTGGGGGGTGGTTCATCCTGTTTATTTTGGCACGATATTTGGCTTGGTCAGTTACCTCTCTCTCTTACCTTTTCTTCACTCTTTTCTCTTCAGTCTAACCCTTCGCTTTCTGTTGCTGATGCTTTTAACGATGATTATGTTAGCTTAGTTCCAGGTTCGCTATTTGATCGGAGTATTCTTTTTCAGTTGCTAAATATCTTTGCACTCATTAGCAACACTCAGCTAAATAACTTGGATGATCATTTTGTTTGGGTTCTCTCTCCATCTAGAGGCTTTTCTGTTTCTTCATGTTACAAGTACCTAAATTTTTCTGGTAGATTGTTTAAATTCTCAAGACTTTGGAAATGCAAGCTGGCTCCAAGAATTCTCTTCTTCCAATGGTGTTTGATTCATGAAAAGGTCAATACAAGAGAGAAGCTCTTCAAACGCAATGTGGTTCCTGACCCCAACTGCCCTTTCTGTAATTCTCATGCTGAATCCATTCATCATCTCTTCTTTTCCTGTGACTATACCTACCCAATTTGGGCTGCAGCAAGTACCCCTTTAATTGGTTTCATCCCCATCATTTCTTCTTTTTTTGACCATTGGGAATCTGATTCTTGTCCTGTACTTGATATCTTCCTAGCGGTTTATAGTTGGTGTATATGGAAAGAAAGAAATGCAAGGATTTTTAATAACAAAGCTAGTTCGATCATGTCTATCTGTCATCGCATCATTCATATTTTTTCGTCCTCGTCAGGTTCTGGAGTCAATCATGCTGCTATATTCAGGTTTGCACTGCCGGTGGCCACTTCTCCAGCTACTTCTATTGATAGCAATGATACAGCGTCTAGCATGGAGCTTATGTGATGACTGATGATGCCTCTTTATTTCTCAGCGTAGTATTTGTATAATTATGATGGTTAACAGTTTGATCTGCATGCTTTTGTAGTTGTATTCGTAATATACTCTACGTGTGTTGTATGTTGTATCTTAAACCTTGTGGTGATGGTTGTTTTTTGGACCACCAACTGGGTTTGTCAGTTGGATAACTACTGTTATCTATTAATTAACCGGCTGTGTAGCCCCGCGCTACATATCCGTTTGCTCAAAAAAAAAAAAAACCTCTGATCCCGTACATCTCAGAGAAGGGTGAAGTAAGGGAATAAATTCCCCTTCACCAGGCAGATGTATATTTAATAGAGATCAATCAACACAGAGCAAAATCCAATGTCAGACACACAGTCCATACAAGTTCGTTCTGGGTCTAAACGAAACCGAAGGCACCTTGTACCTCACATATCCATCGATGTCCAAGTACGTCTGGATGATCACCAACTGATTCCCTCCTCTTGGGTGTACGACCCAATCAAGATCATCAGTAATCACCCAAACGATGTGAAGACCACCGGTCTTCGACCACCGCTTCATCCTCGACACCACGTCGAATCAGTTATTCAGAATGGGATAAACCCGATCTTTCTGAATAACTCGCGTATATAATAAACTAGTGTTACACAAACACAACATATGCCTCATTCCAATTCAGAATATTCTTTTACTCAAATATTATTATACTTTGGGAAAGGTTCCCATTAATTTTATCAAAGATAAATTCTTTAAATTTATTCTTTAATCTTCTTTTGAATATCAATTCAAACTAGTCGGGATTAGCGAACCACACCGAAGTAATCATTTATTTTAATTTCCCAATCCCAACCTATTCATCCCATGAAGTAAAACTGGTACTACTTCATATCTAACACCACGGTGTTATTGGTAAATTCAGTTACCATTTTACGTTCAAATCTAATTAAAGGTTTAACTATCGCCTGGAGCAAAACTGGTGGTACTCCAGTCTCGATCATTTCAATCTAATTAAAGATTCATTAAAACTCCACTTGGTTTTAATCTTCCCCAAAATCACTATTACGATTGTTTAACTTGGGAAATCATATCCTGTCTTTAACTACGTTAAAGAATCAATGTCATTTAAAACACGGTTCACGATAAACCCAAAATCACATTCCATTTCAATTCCAATTAAATATCATTTAATTGGTATACTTCATTAAATCTAAATAAAAAGATTTAATCTTTTTCTCAACTGGGTTTAAGAACAATGTTAATGAAGACACCATTCACGACAAACCCAAATCCCATTTGATATTAAATACAAGGCTCTGAACAGAAAATATATCGGCTTATATTCAATATCAAACTCTACGACCAACAAATATTGTATTGGAAATAACGATATAAATATATCTTTCAAATTTCCATAACAATATTTGTATAATCACGAAATCCAACATCGAAATATTCCAAAGACAATTTTGATTCAACTCCATTCCAATTCAATTATTGGAAATTCTGGTTACTTTTTAAACCCTTTCAACTCCAATTTATTTATTTCAAAAATAAATGAATTATAATTCTAGTTCAAAACTAGTTCATTTCGATAAAAATCTATTTTTATCTTTTCAAATATGGATTTTTTTTCATCCCAATTCTTTCCATATCATTTCTTATGATTTTTCACAAATTATTACTATTTTTAAAATTTTATCAAAGCGCGTACAGTCGATTTCCATCAACGGTCATCGAACTGCACTTACAACGACCTTTTCCAAATTTGATTTGGACATAATTCCAAATCCAACCGTTATATTTTTAATTTCTAATATTTGTTAGAAAGCTTTTTTCGATATGAACCCAACGGTTCTGGTTTTAGGAGGATCTGACGGTCGGATCTCCCGCAACGTCAATTCGAAGTCAATGGTCGAAATTCGCGAACTGCCGCAGCGCGGCGCGTTCTATTCGGGCCATTATATATATAATATAAATATATTATATATTTCGTCGATTTCCTTTTAAAACGTATTTTTTAAATCATTTTAAATTCGTTTTCAAAACGATTTCGACTTCATATTCAATTTCTAATCAAAATTGAATATTCCATATCATCGATATATAAATGATAATATTTTCAAAACGTTATATTTTGAAATCACTTCCTTTTCTATATTCATTCTAAAAACAAATATAATTGATATAAATATCATTCGCGTCAAAATGGCGCTTATCTAATCAACACGGCTTTATATTTTTCATTTGCTTCATTATTCTATTCAACACATGAATATTTACTTCAACACATGAATCTATATTTCTTTCAACACATGAATATTCTCAACACATGAGTATCGTCATCACATGACTATTTTTATTATTTAAAATATTTTATAAAGTTATGATTTCTATCATTTAATTCTTAATCAGACTCCAACCGTAAATTAGTAAGAGAACGATTCCCTAAGTATTAACCCTGAAGGCCGAAACCAACATCAGATCAATACCTAGGAAACCATTCATCTTAACTAGTTTCCGGTTAGTTTCTAACTTTATATATGATAAAGATGTAAATTTTATTGTTAAAATATTTTACTCAACATATGAATATTTTCAACATATGAATGGTTTCAACACATGAATATTCTCAACACATGAGCATTGTCAACACATGACTATTTTGTTTATTCAACACATGAATGCAATTTATTTTCTAAATTGGAATGAGACCCAATCAATTACCATATAATATTATTTATATGGATTCCATACAACACATGTATATAATAGCAACGATAAATAATCAACCATCATCCGGAGTGCATTCTACACTGTATAAGCATCAAATATAAATATTCAACGCTTATAACAGCCTGTCAATCAATCGATCGACATACAACTAATTATTTGGATTAGTGTATGTCCAATTTCATCCCAACACCCGTGTGGGGTTTCAAACAATCAAACATAGATTTTATTTGTGCAGCTGGGCGATGTATAAAATTTATCTTCCCAATCAATATCAGTCAAATCCGTGTACAAAAACAAATCGTTCGATTTGTAAATGGATATTTATTTTATTTCAACACATGAATACATATTTGATTTCACAACCAACAGTCAATTTTCACAACACAAACAACAAACAAACAAGTCATCCATGGTCTGTGGACGACGGGTGTCAGGTGCTGCTAAGCACCGTCTGCATCCCAGTATATATTTCAAATAAAAGTGAGAAGTTATCACAGATTAGCTAAACCAAACACCGCGACTCTTCATATGTAGAAATCTTCGCTGTGTTTCCTTTCATCACTTTCGTTGTCCATATTCACTTTGCATGAAAATCGAATCTTTTTGGATGGAGGAGGATTCGCGGCGCGCTCAGGTGGTAGTGATGGTCGCTGGGGCTGTGGGGTGCTGTCTTCGCGGTGGAGGGTTTCGGGGTGGCTCGCGTTCGTTGATAGAGGAGGGGAGGAGGCGAGAGGAAGGGAAGGAAGGGGGCAAGAGAGAGAGAGTGATGGGGGAGGAGAGAGGCAGGGGCGAATCGGAGTGCGATGGCGGGTCATATCAGTGTTAGGGTTCAGGCGGTTTTTTGATAGAATAAGGGGAGAAAGAGGGAGAACGGCGGTTTGTACGAAAGAGGCGGAGGTTGGAGGGAGAGAGGGGGGTGTGTGACGAACGACGGCGGCGGAGGTCCCTCCGGCGGAGGCCCGATCGACGGCGAGGAATTGGGCTGAGGGAGCGATCGTAATTTTGTTTTTTTTCCTTCTGAATCGGAGGGAGATCAGAGTGTGAGGGGTGAGGGTTATATAAATAAATATATAATTATTTTAATTTATTTTCAAAAAGGGTTGACTTTTGTTCGAACTCCAATCGAGACCTAACGACTGTCGCCCATAGCTAATTACCCCCATTTCGAACACAATGGGATATGTATCATAAGATGATTCGATCGTTTCAATCAGTTTTCGCCAAAATCAAAATATAAATCTATATATTGAATTTGAATGCGTATTTCAATTTACTGGGGCCATATATAAACTCTAAAAATTCCCGAAAAATATTTTCTAGCTTCGTATTGACGATACGGTCCTAACAAAACTAGTTTCGTCAAATTCTAAGACCATATGAAAAATGACAATTTTCCAGTCGATTAAAATCAACTGAAACTGGTCAAACGCGTTTTCCTATGCCACGCTCACATATTGATTCGAAAAATTATGAATTTTTAAATCTAGCAATAACTTGACATCACGGATCCAACAAAAGTGGTTTCGTCGGAAACCGAGGTCGTTTGCAAAATTTCCATTTTAAGGGCCAGAATTCCACAGCGATTATTCTGAAATTTCAACTGGGCATAACTTTTTATCCCCTCTATGAAATTTCAATTTTTCGGATTCGTTAGAAACATATTCTCAAATAGATTCTAATATTTTCGGTTTCGCTAAAATCCGGTTTATTTTGAATCCTGTACATTCATTTTAACTTTGAAATCGAAATTTCAAACTACCGCGCCATTTTCAATTCCTTTTATAATTAAAAATAATTATTTATATTCTAACGACGATTCAAATAAATATATACATTCTATTTCTATTCAAAATAAATTTTTTGTCGTTTTTATAAAAAATAATTCATTTTAAATATTCAAAATTCATCAAAATTGCCAAAATAAAAATATTAAATTGGCTCAGATTTCCGGGTTATTACAATTAACTGATATAACATCAATAGATACCAATCGATTATGCTGTAAAGTACAACGTCAAACACACATACATTTACAATTCCATTCTGGGTTTGAATAAAAATGAAGGCACCTTATTCCTCATCCAATTAAGGAGAGGGGCCTTGCATATATAGTCAATTTCCAAGTATGTCTGGACGATCAACACTTATAACCTCGTCTTGGGTGTTTGTAACGACCCGGAAAAAGGCGATCTTGATTATCCGATGTACAACACATATCGAACATCAAGAGTTGAAAATAACGGATGCTTAATGAAAGAAATTAGAGGGTGAGAATAGATAAGATAGAAACTTAGAATAGAAGAAGAAGAAGAAGAACAACATCAGAGTAACACGAATCTCACAGCGGAACGAACAACATATAATAAATAACATATCTTTGAAATATAAATCTGTACTTGAATATACATATCATTTCAAAGTACAGCACTTACAACACAGCGGAAATAAACAATAGCTATATGATCTTGAAGCCTCCTGCTCCAAGCTCTCTAAGTATATCTGTAACATCCCGACTACTTGACTGTCCTTATAAAATTGGGCACCCAAGAGTTTAGGGAAAACAAAACAAAATAAACTCCGGGTCAGTCATGGGACTGGTATGAGTAAAACAGTTTAAAACATTTTGAATAGGTAAACGATATCTCATAAGACCACGCCGTATAACGGAACGGGTTTTTCCCTTATGAGAATCCAAAATATCTTTATGTCAAAAACCTTTTGATATTATAATAATGTCTATCAACCACAATATAATAATCAACTAGCAAAAACGCTTCCATCTCACGTTCTACATATACAGTATACAATCAAAACCGCAAGCACGTATTGGGTAATGGATTTCCAACTATGATAAGGTATGGAACCACCTTTCGCTAGTGTACCTCTAGAGAGGAATACACTGGGTTCAACAAGAACATCTTGCAACCCGGCCACACATGACTGACCACTCATTTCGCTTGAGTGTATCGAATATATATCACCAACGGTTGGGATGAGCAACCGTTTCCCGAATGGAACAACATCAACAATAGATTTTTAGAAGTAAATGAAACTCTAGATCAGGTGATTATACACCCTAATAGGTGCGACATACATAGCCATGCTGCCTGCCCAATTTCTGTCATTTACCGGATGTGAGGCTAGAAGCTATGCTTATCTTTTACATGCCACATCTTCATT
Organism: Allium sativum; assembly: GCA_030737875.1. Lineage (NCBI taxonomy): Eukaryota > Viridiplantae > Streptophyta > Magnoliopsida > Asparagales > Amaryllidaceae > Allium > Allium sativum. Next base: position 846,972,577 of record CM060926.1, read on the forward strand.
CACTTTGAATGTCACATCATCATAGCCGCAAAATCAAAAATTGATTTCCCCAAAAATACCACGGGTATACAGCTAAGAGAAACGAATTCCTCCGCCACTAAAAGTGAATACGTTTGAAGAGATCAACTTACGCGATCTAATAGATATACTCTGTCAGACATTCTTCCATACAAGTCGTCCTGGGACTGGAAAAACCGAAGGCACTATTCAGTATAACTATCTTAGGCAATCCTTACCTAAGATTTATACAACAGCCCTTGCACTTTACTCCGTCTTCAATTAACTTTGGCATATATGATTCGCAACGCTTATGCCAATACGGAGTGGTTCTTTGGATAAAAATCCAACCGATCTCTCCATATTAACAACATTAAAATGGTCAAAACTTTGATAGTCTATGATTTAACTATCAAAGAAAAGCACGTGTGCAAACAACGATATTATTTCCAGATGGAAATTATATTGATCAATCATCATTTAACATATATATATATATATGTATGTATGTATGTATTCACATTTCCTTATTTTCTATGTTTAGAAAATATATGTTATTAACACTGGAAAACATTTCCATTGTTTATTTACATATCACTATCATTCCACTACTATTAGTCCCTAACTGTAAACTAGTAGGAGAACAATTCTCTAAGTATAAACCCCGAAGGCCAAATCCAACATCAGATCGATACTCAGAAAACTATTCAACTTAACTAATCTCTAGTCAGTTTCTAATCTTGTTTAACTCTATTTCGATTAACTCTAACTGAATAACTCTATTTGCTTAACTCCTATTCGAATAACTAATATTCGATTTAACTCCATTCGCTTAACTCTAGATCGCAGCGATCACAATGGTTACGCCTGATTCCCTCAGGAAACATCCGATCGTCGTAGGCTATCTGCAGCCCTGCGAATTATGCTTGCAGTCGTGCAAAATGGCAACTTATCCTGAATAACTATGTTTGACTAACTCTATTCGACTAACCAAGTTCGATTAACTAAATTTGATTAACTCTTTTATATCTCGTCAACTTCCTTTTTTATATAAATCCTGTTTATTTTCCCAATAAATATTCCTTTTATAATTCTACTTGCTTTCTAAATAAATATTACTTTATTAATTCTATTTATTTCCTAAATAAATATTCCTCTTTATAAAATCCTATGATTTTATAAATACTTTATTTTCCAAAATATTTCCTTTTATAAAATCGGTTGATTTTATAAAATTCCTTAATTTCAATATACATTGAAATATTTCTTTTTACATCCCAGGGTTTCTTATGATATTAAAAATACCAATTCACAATAATCGATATCATTCCAACACACATAATCAACAACAGATTATATCACATCATATATTACAATATATGAATAGCAGTAAAATAAATATTGAGGAGTCCAGTTGGACCCCTTCAACCTGTTTCCCTGCATCCACAGATGTTACACAGTATAATATACATCAATTTCATTCCAACATGAAATATACTGATACAAAATCAAATATTGATTGTCAATTTTTATCCATAACTAGATCTACGTTTTCAATCAAATCTATTTAACAGTCCAAAAATCAATACACAACAATCAAAAATAAAGTACAGTTTATAAAAATATAAACTGAGCAGAGTTAGTGAGCTTTACTCACATTGTCGTTGATCGTTAAATAACGACTTACGGTCCTTGATTCAGATTTGACGTTTTTCTATCGTAAATCTAGATAAGCTTCGAATTACTGCGAACCAATCTCCAATTGATAGCTGTCGTCGACACGATCTGGTCGGATCTGAATTTGCGAAGTTTCTTATCATAAGGCTCAAACCCCTTTGAATTTTCTTTCTTCTTCCCCAATTTTCTGAAAACAAACTTGACGCCTTGTTCCAGCATCAACTAGAAACAACCAAACCGTATCATCTTCATAACCATAAACAAAAAGGAAAATCACGCAACTGGCATCTTCACAACATCAACTTTCCGGCAGTAATACTCCTTCATCATTTCAAACCAAGACCAAACCCCACATCATTCACTCAAACAAACCTTAAAACCACTGCCCCTCCAAGAACAAAACAGAAACCCATAACATAATCCACGATATGATAAGTGAGCTCCAGACTTTTATCTCCATCAACAGCTCCAATATGAAAATACAAACTTTCCCTAGTATATGTTTCGGACCTGCTGAAACTCCACCATCGAAATATAAACAGAACCACCACCGAAACTTAAACACCAAACTGCTTCACCAGTCAACATCCCCTCCTCTCCACGCACCTGTTGTTCCAAGCCGAGACCACCCTCCTCATTTACTTACCCACGTTTTGTCGATCCCTCAGCTGCAAAACGCAGCAGCTTCCTTTATCCCCCCCCCCACCGTCTTCGAACTGGGTCAGATTCCGCCTGAACACAAAATCGCAACTCCTATTCGACGCTGCATGGAAACCCTAGCTTTCTGCGCCCAGGAATCTGTGAACAGAATTTTCTGTGAACTGCTTAAAATGTGTATGGATGTATCGAGAAACTCTTAAGGGATCCAACTATTTTAGTTTGAGAATTTTTAGGATTTTAGATGATTTATTTTTTATTATTGAAGCCGTGATTTTTCTCGCTTGGAAACAAGAAGCTGGCGGCTCAACTTTTCGTTGATTGGAGAAGTTTTAGAATAAGGGTTTAGAGAAGGAGAGGGTATTTATAGAGATGGGGTGTTATTTTAATATTAATTTATATTATCACCGTTTTCTTACTTGTCTTTTAAAATTTCCTATGGTCACACATGATATCCGAAAATCATGAAAATTGGCACGCTACTAGAGTTCGACATTACGGTCCCAACGAAACTGGATTCGTCGAATTCCGACTCCGTATGCTCACACAGCGTATTTTTAACCATCAAAATACTGACTGTTCTTCACATTAAAATCCCGTACGGCCACATACTGGCTTCAAAAATCACGGAAATTGAAATCTAACAATAATTTAACATTGCGGATCCAACAAAATTAGTTTTGTCGAATTCTGAGGTTGTTTGCAAAACTGGCTATTTTTAAAGCTCTAAATAACCCTTTTAAATATATAAATATATTTAAAATTAACTAAATTAAATATAAATAAATTAATATTATTGTATATATTCGTATACGATATCATACAGCTCTAGAATAATCATATCAGAGTTTATACTTGATATCCCAGAATTCCAGATTATCTCGATATTCAAATTTATATTAAAAATCTTATTTATAACGTAAATAAAGCGTTGCAAATTATAAACGAATTCCACAGCGACTTTTCTGAAATTTGATATGGACGTAAATCAAAATCTATCCAACGAAATCCATATTTTTCTCTTCCATTATAAAAATATACTCCACCAGCTCCACACGTTTCTTATTTCACAGAAATCTGATTTAAAACGAACCCTGTACATTCAGTTGAAGTTCGAATCGCCAATTTACGAACTGCAGCACCATTTCGAGCTCGATTTTAATTATATTATAAATTCTACGTTCAAACTTCGTTTAAATAATATATTCGTTATTCAAATTAAATTCTAAACTGAATTATATATTATATATAATCCAATTCACACTGTATTGTGAATTCCACTATTTTTTATTATTTCTGAATTAAATATATTATTATATTATTTAAATTAATTAAATAATCCATATAATTTAATTTAACGACCATTTAAGTCTCTGAATTACTATTTAAATAATTAAATAAATAAATTATTATATCGCCGAAAAATGCGGGTAATTACATTCTTCCCCACTTAAAATAATTTCGTCCTCAAAATTGCTAAGGTAGAAAACAAACCCTATCGACCGGTTAGAACTTATTTGTTTACTTCTTACATTCGGTTTCAACTGAACTGATTTAATTTCAATTAATCAACGAAAATTTTCGAAAATCATGGAAATTTTCTAATGCCTTAACTTTTCGAAAAAATTCGCCAGCACCTCCTTTGTACCGGCCAATACGTCAAACCACAACTCGCCTCTCTAGGCCTTCTCCAACCCAAAAGAAAATCAAACAGCCAAGCAGCTTGCCAATTCGGTTCATCAAAATCTCAAACCTTATGAAATATAAACTTGTACCTTTTTGTCGGGCATATCAACTCTATCACTTCCATATGCTATCAACTCACCATATACCAATATTAATCCAATCAAACTCTGATCAATTTATCCTCAACACAACCATTCAATTTTGACCAAGCCAAATATCATTTCAAACTCGAGTTTAATTCTCGATTCCAAATTCTTAACTTGATTATCAAATTACATTTCAACTTCGAATCTCACAAATCCAATTCGTCTCTATCATTCTAGTTCAATTTCAGTTACCACTTAACTGACTTTATTTCAAATTTTGAATTTTCTTTCACAAATTTCTATTTAATTTGATTTTAATTCAAACAATCTTCCCCAGGGATTTTGAACAGCTTTGCTTTTCTAAAACCAAACCTTCCTTTTCAGGATTTCAAAACAACTCATTTTCCCAAAACAATTCGAAATCAATATCCTTGATAGTAATCCACCACTTACAAACTCGAAAATGAACACTGTTGATGCTACGCACTCATCATCAGAATTATTTTCCAGCGACCGAAGTGAGTTCAATACTATATCACTTTCAAACCCATTTCTAAACACATTTATTTTGAAATCAGTTCAAAATATCATTCACAAATGCTTGGAATACAAATTTTAAAATCTTCCAGGATCTTAAAATTTACATATATTTAATCCAAGTCTATTTACAAACTCTGTACCAAATTTCCAGGGTTTTATTTTCAATTCTGATTCAATTCAGATTTAATTCATTTCGTAACACTTATACGAATATTATTTGGTTATATACGTAACCATTTCACTTTTTATAATCTTACTCGATTATAACAACAACCAATATATCCAATATATTATAATTCCAATATATATATCTTCTTTATATTAAGATATATTTTGGGTAAATTTATTTTAATTTACCCTCCTTTTCAAAACATATCGTGTCGACCCATCGTATTCGAGTGTTTATAAACTCCTACCGATACAGTGGATCAAACCGATCGACCAGAAAACATAAACAACTCAACCAATAAATCACCATAATATAAAACAATTTTTTACATCAATAACAAATACGCTCACTCGTATATATACACTCAAACTCAATCTAGGGCATTACTAACCCCATCTCTACCGAGTCACGCCACAGAGCCAAGGTAATAACTTAACTTAAGCTCTGATACAAACTGTAACGACCCGAAAAAAGGTGAGCTTGATTATCCGATATACAACACATATCGAACATCAAGAGTCGAAAATACCAGATGGTTAATGAAAGAAATTAGAGGGTGACAATAGATAAGATAGAAACTTAGAATAGAAGAAGAAGAACAACAACATCAGAGTAACACGAATCTCACAACGGAACGAACAACATATAATAGATAACATATCTTTGAAATAAAAATTTGTACTTGAATATACATATCATTTCAAAGTACAGCACTTACAACACAGCGGAAATAAACAATAGCTATGTGATCTTGAAGCCTCCTGCTCCAAGCTCTCCAAGTATATCTGTAACATCCCGCCTACTTGACTGCCAGTATAAAATTGGGCACCCAAGAGTTTAGGGAAAACAAAACAAAATAAACTCCGGGTCGGTCATGGGACTGGTATGAGTAAAACAGTTTAAAACATTTTGAATAGGTAAACGATATCTCATAAGACCACGCCGTATAACGGAACGGGTTTTTCCCTTATGAGAATCCAAAATATCTTTATATAAAAAACCTTTTTGATATTATAATAATGTCTATCAATCACAATATAATAATCATCTAGCAGAAACGCTTCCATCTCACGTTCTACATATATGGTATACAATCAAAACCGAAAGCACGTATTGGGTAATGGATTATCAACTATGACAAGGTATGGAACCACCTTTCGCTATTGTACCTCTAGAGAGGAATACACTGGCTTCAACAAGAACATCTTGCAACCCGGCCACACATGACCGACCACTCATTTCGCTTGAGTGTATCGAATGTATATCACCAATGGTTGGGATCAGCAACCGTTTCCCGAACGGGACAGCATCAACAATAGATTTTTAGAAGTAAATGAAACTCTAGATCAGGTGATTATACACCCTAATAGGTGCGACCTACATAGCCATGCTGCATGCCCGATTTTTGTCATTTATCGGATGTGAGGCTAGAAGCTACGTTTATCTTTTACATGCCACATCTTCATTCACTTTGAATGTCACATCGTCATACCCGCCAAATCACAAATTGATTTCCCCAAAAATACCACGGGTATACAGCTAAGAGAAACGAATTCCTCGGCCACCAAACGTGAATACGTTTGAAGAGATCAACTTACGCGGTCTATTAGATATACTCTGTCAGACATTCTTCCATACAGGTCGTCCTGGGACTGGACAAACTGAAGGCACTATTCAGTATAACTATCTTAGGCAATCCTTACCTAATATTTATACAACAACCCTTGCACTTTACTCCGTCTTCAATTATCTTTGGCATATATGATTCGCAACGCTTATGCCAATACAGTGTGGTTCTTTGGATAATAATCGAACCGGTCTCTCCATATTAACAACGTTAAAATGGTCAAAACTTTGATATTCTGTGATATAACTATCAAAGAAAAGCACGTGTGCAAACAACGATATTATTTCCAGATGGAAATTATATCGATCAATCATCATTTAACATATATATATATTCACATTTCCTTATTTTCTATGTTTAGAAAATATATGTTATTAACACTGGAAAACATTTCCATTGTTTATTTACATATCACTATCATTCCACAACTATTAGTCCCTAACCGTAAACTAGTAGGAAACAATTCTCTACGTATAAACCCCGAAGGCCGAAACCAACATCAGATCGATACTTAGAAAACTATTCAACTTAACTAATCTCCAGTCAGTTTCTAATCTTGTTTAACTCTATTTCGATTAACTCTAATTGAATAACTCTATTTGCTTAACTCTTATTCGAATAACTAATATTCGATTTAACTCCATTCGCTTAACTCTAGATCGCAGCGATCACAATGGTTACGCCTGATTCCCTTAGGAAACATCCGACCGCCGTAGGCTATCTGCAGCCCTGCGAATTACGCTAGTAAATCGTGCAAAATGGCAACTTATCCTGAATAACTATGTTTTACTAACTCTATTCGACTAACCATGTTCGATTAACTAAATTTGATTAACTCTTTTATATCTCGTCAACTTCCTTTTTTATATAAATCTTGTTTATTTTCCCAATAAATATTCCTTTTATAATTCTTTTTACTTTCTAAATAAATATCCCTTTATTAATTCTATTTATTTCCTAAATAAATATTCCTCTTTATAAAATCCTATGATTTTATAAATACTTTATTTTCAAAAATATTTCCTTTTATAAAATCGGTTGATTTAATAAAATTCCTTTATTTCAATATACATTGAAATATTTCTTTTTACATCCCAGGGTTTCTTATGATATTAAAAATACCAATTCACAATGATCGATATCATCCAAACACACATAATCAACAACAGATTACATCACATCATATATTACAATATATGAATAACAGTAAAATAAATATTGAGGAGTCCAGTTGGACCCCTCCAACCTGTTTCCCTGCATCCACAGATGTTACACAGTATAATATACATCAATTTCATTCCAACATGAAATATACTGATATAGAATCAAATATTGATTGTCAATTTTTATCTATAACTAGATCTACGTTTTCAATCAAATCTATTTAACAGTCCAAACAATCAATACACAGCAATCAAAAATAAAGTACAGTTTATAAAAATATAAACTGAGCAGAGTTAGTGAGTTTTACTCACATTGTCATTGATCGTTAAATAACGACTTATGGTCCTTGATTCAGATTTGACGTTTTTCTGTCATAAATCTAGATAAGCTTCGAATTACTCCGAACCAATCTCCAATTGATAGCTGTCGTCGACACGTTTGTGAAGTTTCTTATCATAAGGCTCAAACCCCTTTGAATTTGCTTTCTTCTTCCCCAATTTTCTGAAAACAAACTTGACGCCTTGTTCCAGCATCAACTAGAAACAACCAAACTGTATCATCTTCATAACCATAAACAAAAAGGAAAATCACGCAACTGGCATCTTCACAACATCAACTTTCCAGCAGTAATACTTCTTCATCACATCAAACCAAGACCAAACCCCACATCATTCACTCAAACAAACCTTAAAACCACTGCCCCTCCAAGAATAAAACAGAAAACCCATAACATAATCCACGATATGATAAGTGAGCTCCAGACTTTTATCTCCATCAACAGCTCCAATATGAAAATACAAACTTTCCCTAGTATATGTTTCGGACCTGCTGAAACTCCACCATCGAAATATAAACAGAACCACCACCGAAACTTAAACACCAAACTGCTTCACCAGTCAACATCCCCTCCTCTCCACGCACCTGTTGTTCCAAGCCGAGACCACCCTCCTCATTTACTTACCCACGTTTTGTCGATCCCTCACCTGCAAAACGCAGAAGCTTCCTTTATCCCCCCCACCGTCTTCGAACTGGGTCAGATTCCGCCTGAACACAAAATCGCAACTCCTATTCGACGCTGCCTGGAAACCGTAGCTTTCTACGCCCAGGAATCCGCGAATAGAATTTTCTGTGAACTGCTTAAAACGTGTATGGATGTATCGAGCAACTCTTAGGGGATCCAACTATTTTAGTTTGAGAATTTTTAGGATTTTAGATGATTAGTTTTTTATTATTGAAGCCGTGATTTTTCTCGTTTGGAAATAAGAAGCTAGCGGCTTAACTTTTCGTTGACTGGAGAAGTTTTAGAATAAGGGTTTAAAGAAGGAGAAGTGTATTTATAGAGATGGGGTGTTATTTTAATATTAATTTATATTATCACCGTATTCTTATTTGTCTTTTAAAATTTCCTATGGTCACACATGATATCCGAAAATCATGAAAATTGGCACGCTACTAGAGTTCGACATTACGGTCCTAACGAAACTGGTTTCGTCAAATTCCGACTCCGTATGCTCACACAGCGTATTTTTAACCGTCAAAATACTGACTGTTCTTCACATTAAAATCCCGTACGGCCACATACTGACTTCAAAAATCACGGAAATTGAAATCTAACAATAATTTAACATTGCGGATCCAACAAAATTAGTTTCGTCAAATTCTGAGGTCGTTTGCAAAACTGGCTATTTTTAAAGCTCTAAATAACCCTTTTAAATATATAAATATATTTAAAATTAATTAAATTAAATATAAATAAATTAATATTATCATATATATTTGTATACGATATCATACAGCTCCAGAATAATCATATCATAGTTTATACTTAATATCCCAGAATTATAGATTATCTCGATATTCAAATTTATGTTAAAAATCTTATTTATAACGTAAATAAAGCGTTGCAAATTATAAAGGAATTCCACAACGACTTTTTTGAAATTTGATTTGGACGTAAATCAAAATCTTTCCAACGAAATCCATATTTTTCTCTTCCATTAGAAAAATATACTCCACCAGCTCCACACGTTTCTTGTTTCACAGAAATCCGATTTAAAACGAACCATGTACATTCAGTTGAAGTTCGAATCGCCAATTTACGAACTGTAGCACCATTTCGAGCTCGATTTTAATTATGTTATAAATTCTATGTTCAAACTTCATTTAAATAATATATTCATTATTCAAATTAAATTCTAAACTGAATTATATATTATATATAATCCAATTCACACTGTATAGTGAATTCCACTATTTTTGATTATTTCTGAATTAAATATATTATTATATTATTTAAATTAATTAAATAATACATATAATTTAATTTAACGACCATTTAATTCTATGAATTACTATTTAAATAATTAAATTAATTAATTATTATATCGCCGAAAAATGCTTGTCATTAAAGTGTACCGCCCAATCGAGACATCAGCAATAATCCAAACGATGTGAAGATCATTACTATCCAAACTCCTCGAAATAGTAAATATCTACACAACGGTAATCAATACCAAATATTTGAAGATCATTTCTATCCAAATCCAATTTTTATTTCAAATTGGGAATCTTTTCTAAATCAAAAGATTTACTTAACACTTCTTTCTGATCATGGTTATATTTGGTAAACCAACTAATTTAAGTTTATTTCGCTTAAATTTACTAAACAGCGTTTTACCGTTTTTCGTTAGTTAGGCTAAAAATGTAAATATCCTAAAATATAGCTTGAAACTATATATTTCATATTCAAATCAAATTGAAATCATTTATTATGATTTATTATAATTTTTCCCTATTTTAATTATTTTAAAAATGACTTCTTTTACTAAAATCCATTTACGGGCCACCAATGGTTTTATTGTTGTTTCTGTTCAAAATTGATTTGAACTTATCTCTAGATCTAACCGTTGGACTTCAAATATATTATAATTATTTGAAAGATCTTTTCATTTTGAACCCAATGATTTTTATTTTGGGAGAATCCGACTTTCAGATCTCCTGGTTTGTCAATTTGACGTCAATGGTCGAAATTTGCGAACTGTCGCTACGCGACGAGTTTTATTCAAACGAAACTTCAATTTTATATTAAAATAAAGTAGAATTGCTTCTAAAATAGTTTATTAATTATCTAATAATTACTAAAACCCAATTTTCAATATTTCATTTCAAATTTAAATACTTCTATTAAATGGCTATTATAAAAATATTTTATTATTAAAATAATATTACATTTCAAACTTCATTTTTTAAATCTAATTTTTCCTGATATCCATTATAAAAATAAATATGAAAGTTTTGAAAAGAATTTTTTTAAAACCTTTCCTAGATACGCAAACCGAAATTCACTTTTTCTTGCTACTATTCATTTAAAAATAAAAACTTGAACATACCATAACTATGTGAATATTATTCCAAAACCATTTCTATATTTTGCAAATGTTCATCATAATGAATTATACTTTACATCCATCCAAAATCGAATGTCAAATTTTGACTTATATTTTTCACATATTATTATATTTATAAAATATTCATTAAAAATGTTTCAATGAACAATCAACGAGACAATAATAATAATTTTTGGCCATATTAACTATGGTAATCTCATACCATATTATCCATAACCGCAATAACATTCAGTCACAACTATTGTGATATAATCCATACCATATAAGCCTTAAACTATTTAACGCGTAAATGGTTTTGTCAATCAACAGATTAACCGCAAAACAAATCATCAACTAACATATCTATTCAACATAATGGGGTTCTACCCATATCCAATAACTGCAATCAACAGTCATAAGAGAAGAGTTTATAATTTTTTAAGCTCTTAAATGCACAATAAACAGTATATATACATACATACATATATATATATATATATGTAAATAAATGTATATCATCCATAAAGCAACCATTGTAACCATAAGCAATCAATATATAATCAGATAAGATTATAACAACTTATAAATCAGTTAATGGAGTTATCACCTTGAGTTGTGATCGTTATAATAACAATCGCTTTTTGGATTAAATTAAACGTGGGTTTAACTTAAGGGTAAGTTTGGCTCAGGTCCCTAATAGGTTTCAAAATTCACGTCACATCTAGTTAAACTTTTAATATAAATTACATCCCTTTTTTTTTTTTGAAAAATCATCAAAAAATCACGAAAATTCATAATTAAATACAACAACTAATCGTCATCAAAATAATGCGTTAAAACCACTAAAAAAAGATGAAACTGCAGTATTATGCATCAAACGATGCATATATTTGCAATATATGCATACATTTCTGCATAAAATGCAGTTATGCATCAAACTGCAGTTTTTATGCAGAAATGTATGCACTAATACTGCAATAAATGCATCGTGTTATGTATATATTCAATTCTGGCCTGCTTTTCCTAGAATATATAGTTTTTAAACATTGTTGCATGCATTTCTGCACTTACACAGAATAAATGCATACATTTCTACGCATATTCATAAGCTTCATCCTTTCTAATTTTATTGCATATATTTCTGCATTTATACGGAATAAATGCATACATTTCTGCAATTATTCGTAACACATGTAGCTTAGTTTAACTTTGTATGCATACATGTATGCAACTAACCAATATATGTATACATGTATGCATATATTCATCCATATTTTTCAACAGAAACGCTGTTAATAGTTGCATACATTTCTGATTTTTTTTCCCAGGTTGCTTCTGGGAATATTTGCGATTTTTTGAATTTTTTTATGTACCAGCGCACTTTTTTTTTTTTGGAAAACATGTAACATGGAAAAATAGGGACCCGCTATTAATTAGAAAGTTGGACTGGATGTTGTTTGTATTTAGAAATTTTTTAGAGATGTGTCCCTAATTTTCAGTTAATTTAACCCAAAATTCCAACGTGCTCCAAATTCAACCTAGTCAATTTTATTGTGAAGCTCTCGACTCCAAGATTCCAATGGATCCAGTCTCGTTCGATTCTGAGTTCATATGAACGAGATACAAGTTCAAACACTTGATTATTCAATTAATATTCAAATTACTATTCACCTTTGTCCCCAATTTGCAACCACCTCCTCTCTTCTTGTTGTGATCACCACAACCCATTGGAGCGCTGTTGCCAATCATTATTAGCACCACCTACTATAGAGGGACCTATGTCTAAAACCCTTACCCAACTAGTCGCTGCAATCGCCCGAATTTCACCGTTTTAACTGGATCACATTTCTTGCTCTACCGGCCGCCAACGACCTCTGATCGAATTTGGACACTAGACCCCTCTTGACATTTCGAGCAACTTTCTACTCGGGCATTTGCTCGAAAACTTCGCCTTCACCTCGAAAAATGTAAATACGAAAACTGCACTAAAAACAGCCCGCCTCCGATCATCTCCGTTTTCAGGCCACTTCCAACCCCTTTCTGGCGAAACACCCAACTACAAAGTTGTAGCCCTCTCTTCCATCTCCAACTTCATAATTGACCACGTTTGCTAATTCTCAACCGTTCACCCCTGAAATGCCAAAAAACGCTGGACATCCTGCTGCATTGCGGGCCAGATCCTGACCAAAGCACAAATCCAAACACCCTAAAAATTTTACAGTAGCTACTACTCGATATATTCAATGACTTTCATTTTGGAAGTTTCTTCCAATTCGTGATAGTTTGGAAGATAGAAATTATGAAGAGAAGAGTGGCTTTATTGCAAAAATACGAAGGCTGAAATTTGTGAAGCTTTGGGGTGAAGTTGGATTATACTTATTGGAGTAGGAATTAGCTTATGGAAGAAGCTTCACGTATTAGTTTATAAATTTATATTATAAAGCTACCTGTATTTATCGTTTAAAAATTGGCACGACAACATATGAACTCCATTCCGAGTGAAAATTGATACACACATATGGTTTGTCATTACGGTACTAATGAAACTTGTTTCGTCGAATTCTAAGTCCGTTTGCTCAAATAGCGCTAGTTCGAACTCGAATTATTGATCGATTATCTACATTAAACGTTTATATCTCGCACGACCACAAAATAACTCAGATGGGCATGAAATTGGGAATCTTACAACAATTTCCTATTCTGAATCCAACAAAATTGGTTTCGTCGAAAACGAAGGTTATTTGCAAAATGACTATTTTTAAGGCCTATGTAATATTATTATAATACTATTAAAATCCAAAACTATTCAATATTATTATCCTATATATCCTAATGGGATTGCATATAACTTTCAATTCAATATTTGCTAGTTTTTAGTTAAACGACATGCATATTATATATAAAAATCTTTTTTATATATTTAATAAAGTGGAAATTCGGCACACGTCCTTCTTTTCAAGTTTGATTTGAAAGGCATCCCTCCGTAAACTTTATTATAAAGCGGGTCCCTGTTTTTGAAGTTACGTGTTTTTTCACATTTTTTTGGCGCTGCTGTATATAAAAGAATTGCAAATATTCAGATTAGTCATCTGGAAAAAGAAAATTCAAAATCAGCAATTATAGTGAATAATTGCTTATATATCAGCAGTAATTCACTATAATTGCTTATATATCAATAATAACGTTAAAAATTGTTGCAATGTGAAATATTGCTAGTATACAAGCAAGTTGATGAATACTTGTTGATATATCAGCAATAAAAGTGTATTATACTGATATATCTGCAAGTATAAATTATTTGATGTAAAACAGAGTTCACGAAGGGCGGATGGAAAATTGCATCAAAATATGCGATTATTTCTTTAGATTGCTGATATATCAACAATAGTTGTACATGTGACGCAAGTAATTGCTATTGTTGCTGAAGTATCAGCAATAATTGCAAATAATTGCATTGTTTGCTGCAATATACTGGGGCTACATGATTTTTTTGTTCTTGATCCGTTTTTTGGTAGTTTTAATGCATGAAAACGATGAAAATTATGTGTTGAATTCAATTATGATTTTTCATATTTTTTTTTATTTTTTTTGATGATTTTACGAAAAATAGGGACCTAATTTACAATGTTTTAACACAAGGAGTTTTTGTGTATTTCAAAACCTAAACTAGACCTGAGCCAAACTTACCCTTTAATAAATAGATAACATATTAATTAATTCCATAACAACTATTTGGAAATTTTATTTGGACATAACTTACAATCTCTACGATGAAATTTTGATTTTTCACTTCCATTAGAAAGATATAGTTAAATAGATCCTTACGTTTCTTATTTCACCCAATTATGACTTATATTGAATTATGTACGATCATTTAAAGTTCAAAATGTAATATTATGAACAACAGCGCCTTTGCGAGCATGCTTTTTTAATTATATTATAAAATTTTCGCCCAAACCTTATTTTAAATAAATTTCAAGTCCTAAATTCATAAAATGAATCATTTAAATATTTAATCTCCATCAAATATTTCTTATTAAAATCCAGGTCATTACATTCTCCTTAACTTAAAAGATTTCGTCCCCATAATTGAAGACGGAACCGAAGGTCATTTACTAGTAGCCTCAGCCTTCATTATGACCAACTAAAGTTCTTTGACATTTCAGTTTCTAAGAACTTTCCTAATTCCTCAAAATTTGGCTAATGCCTTAAATTTTTGAAAATTTTCACCATAACCTCCTTTCTACAGCCCTATCGGTAAAACTACAAATCGCCTCTCCAGCATCAATCTAAATGCCAAACAGCTTGCCAATCGGCTCATAAAATCATCAAAGCCAATCAATACAATAAATATGTTCCTTGGTGTCAGGCACACAATTTTATTCTTCTTAGCTTCCATACAATAACCTGTCCAATATATATATATATATATATATATATATATATATATATATATATATATATATACGTATATATATGTCCAGTTCCAATTCAGTATTATCGTTAAATTGACCTATCTTAACTTATTTTTCCATTCTTATATTGATTTTATCATTCTAGTCTTATTTAACTTCACTTAAGATAAATTTTATTTCATTTGATTCATTGATATCTTTTTAATCTATTTAACTTGTATTAGTTAAATTTAAACTCATATCATTAATGGGTCTACGCATATCTCGACGTTTTAATTTGAATTATATAGTCATCCCACTTTTGAAACTTGAAAATAAACATAGGTGATGTCATGATCATCAACATAATCATCCTCAAGCGACTAAAATATGACTATATATCTATCCAGCATATTTGAGACTTTTGGATATATGTTTGCAAGGCATATATTCAAAATCTTCTTATACTCGATAGTCCAACTTCAATTTCAAATGTAATACTCAAACTCTTATTATCTGATATAATATTTCATAGCTAAGTTCATTTTTATATATATGCGAACTCATTTACTTCTATATATAATATTCTTTAAACTCATTCTAGGTTGTTACTGACCCTATCTCTAATTATACACTCTTATAGGATGTTACTAATCCTATCTCTGATGAGATCTTTCCTTCTGTTAAAACGAGCCATATCCCAAAACTTTGAATTAATCAAAGCTCTGATACCAACTATGACAACCCACCCTGTCGACCGATTCAAATCGATCATCAAACCGACTTGAATCGATCAGCAAGACGTATCGCTTGGGATTACGACTGATAAGAACTGAAACAAAGAACATTTTTCGTTATCATTACAATAACTTTATATCAGAGTACATTAATTAATACATTACACAGTGGAAATAAAAATATCAGAGCATAATGAATATAAATACATAGCGGAAATACACAAAACTACAACGGAAGAAATAAAACGCTATGGACACAGCATTAAACTTCAAACCATCACCTGCTATAAAATATCTACAAAATCAAAACTACTAGGTACCCACATGGAAAAATATGGGTACCCAGATTTTCGGTGGGAAACAATAAACTCCGAGCCAGTCATGGGACTAGTGTGAGAACTAGAACAGTTACTAATCTTTATTTTAAGTAAGGTAAATCATGGGATCACGTCGTGTAACACAGAACGGGTTTCTTTACATGAATACCAATCATAAACTAATCACAAACTTTGGGACTTCTCCCTTAGCATCCTTAAACTCTTCCTTTTTTTTCCTCATGCATCAAAACCATCTCTACTAGAGTGTTAAAAGTAACCCCCATTAAAATATGAGTCATAACAAATCGTTAAAGAGGTTCATTTAGTTCTCTCGCAAATCTAATAGCTTTCTTAATAGTGGTACCAACTAAATCCGTCCCAAATAATGATAACTCATTTAAGTGGTTGATGCACTCCTTGATAGAAATGTTTCCTTGCTCCAAATTAAGAAATCTCTCTAATTGCATCCCTCTTTTGCTTGCAACGTAAATTTCTTCCTGAATCTGACTCAAAGTCCAACCGAATCCATAACTCTTCCTTCGACCTTAGTAATCTCTCATCAAAATGATCCTTCTCCCTTAAACTACCAAGCTACCAACTGAATTCTATACAGACCCTCAAGCTCTTATAACTAAAAGATCTACTTTATGTCTCTAAGACAAGTGTAGGCCTCCATGAAAATCTCTATGCCCATAAAAGTCTTGCCGCCCAAATTAGAGAAATCCTTGCAAAGATTGGAAAAGTCAATGAATTATTTTTGGATTAGGAGGAACCACCATAGCAGGTGTTGGAGCCTGCACATGTTCCTATCCTTCGGCTGGTGCCATAAACTCTAAGTATTTGTGAAACCAACCAGGAATAGGGACGCCCCTAGGAAGATTATGGACGACTAACATACTACGAAAGAGAAAGAAGACAAAGATTTTAGAATTCGAGAGAGTCAAAGGAAGGTTGTAATTGACTTGAGCGGATATCTTTTTAAATTAACCTTAGTTTTGAAAATATGTTTTGTTCAAAAAAATTTCTTTTAAAACAAAATTTTAGTGATCTTATAATCATAGGCTCTGATACCAAATAAAACACCCTACACCCTTTAGTGTTACCCAAAATAGGATCACATTAAGAAATATGAAGTGTAATAGGTGTAAAAGACATAAATACATCACAGAGACTAAGATTCAAAAGACGTAAATAATTAAAATAAAGCTGAGGGAGAAGAAAATTTACATAAGTGAAAAGCCATTATTTCAGTAAAACCAACCGTCACAAAATAACGTGTCTCATGAAGATAAAATCTTGTTATTAAAAATAACATTAGAGTACATAAATAACATCCCTTAAGTAGTCAATAGATACAACCAACCATCGCAAAGGAATAACAAAAAGAAATACGTTTGCTGCAAAGAGAATCATCCAAGACATAATCAACTGAGTAATCCGAACTACGAACTTCTCCCTGCGAGCTTGGTGGGAAGAAAAAGGAAAGAACAAAGGAAAATGAGTCAGACATAAAGTCTAGTGAGCTGTTATGATTGCTAGAATGATTGATAAGAAAAAGGGAAACAGTTAAAAGAGTGGTTCTAGTGTTATATGGGGTAAGTGTCAGTGTACACCTAAAGCGAACATATAGGATAACTATTCTCATTCAACTTTTGACTGTTTGCACTTCTACTAATTTAGAACATAATATAACTAAGAAAATCTTCTTAATATTGCCCATTGATCACCACAAAAAAAACATAGAGTTATAGCCTATGCATACTATGAGCCTTGGGCTTTCCAAGCCCGACCCAATAGCAAAAAGACATAGCGTTTATCATAGGTGTCACAATGTCTTATTCTCCTAAGTCAGGTAAATGCACGCACATTGAACCATGAAAACACACACATACCCACATCAATTTGGACCATCTTACTACCTCCCACTGTGTGGTGCATGCCTTTGCTTTCTACGTGAGACTGTATGTGATAAAAATGGTATGTTGTATGGTATGGATCGTTAACAGTTAATAATCGACCCAAATCCCTATTGATGTGACCCTCCCATAAATTAACCATAGAATTTTAGGTATGTAACTTAACACATTTTAAGTCAATATGTTCATATTAAATCCTAACGCCTTATCACATGGTCGTCATAGATTTTTAGTGTCATAACCTAACACCTTAGTCAATATGTTCATATTAAAGCCTAACTGTCCTTTCAACTATTCACTGTTATATTCATAAGTGAAAATAAACCATGTTCTTTTATTATGATTTCCCAGTTATCATATTTAGGCTCGTAACTTAATTCCTTATAAATCAATATATTCATATTAAAGCCTAACACCTAATCACTGGGCCATAAAAGAATTTTAGGCTCGTAACTTAACACATTTTAAGTCAATATGTTCATCTTAAAGCCTAACTATCCATTCAACTATTTCTTGTCATATTCGTATTTGAAAATAAACTATGTTTATTTATTATGATTCCCCAATTATCATATTTATGCAAATATAGGTTATAGTTTATTTTTTTGTCACAGTCTGCACCATGGTCATTTTACAAACTTAAATAAGTTTGTATATTTTCAATCCAACATTTCATTTTATTACAATTTTACAACATAGGTCCTATTAGCCTCAAATTATTCAATTATTCCAATTTAATCAAATTTCCCAAACATGTACATAATAAAGGATAATAATCAATCGTGGGTAATTAGACATGTCAAACTATGCCTAAATCAGCCGTATACACATGCCTTTTAGGCATATTTTAGGCATAATCAAAATAAACTGTAAGATAATCCAGCGAAGAATGGGGGAAAAGAAGACTAAGAATATAATTTATAGTAATATGAATATTAATTAAATAGAAACTTTAAGAAAAGACAAAAAAATTTACAGAAAAATACTTACATAAAGAAATTACAAAAACTGGAATAAACATAAAACGTAAATAAACAATAAGCAAAAGAACTGTAAACAAAACTACAATTATAAATACTACCATTCCTATTTACCTTGAACTTTAATCAAAAATAAAAATAGTCATAAAAGCTCACCAGAAAGCTTTCCCTCGTGGATCTGGCAGAACTCCTCCAAGAAGAAAATAAAATAGAAAATATTTTTATTTAGTTTCAGCCCATAAAATTTAGATTAAGGTGGTCTATCTTCAAAAATAAAACTAGCCTAAAATTTAAAATATGGTGGTTTGTCTCCTAAAGAAGACCACCTGAGGTAGGGAAATGATGCATTGTAAGAAATTAGGGGGAGTTGGAGGTTTATTTATAGGTGGAGCTAAAGACCATCAACCATTAGATTTAGGATTTAAATCTGAACTGCTTATCCTTGGGTCAATCCGGAATAGCCGCATCGGCCAATAAAAAACAAACACATTAGCATAAAAAGCCCGATATAAACGCTATAAGAGAATACAGCTATTCCAACGGCTTAGAGCCATTGGCGATCGTTCAAAGCTGTTAAAATATAATCAACGAATTTAAACGAATTCTAAAGGACGTAATGGGGCATTTCCAACTGCTTTCCAACGGCCTCCAATGGTTGTCTACTTTTTGGAAACCATTAGAAATATATGACCAATAAGCCATTGGAAACCATTTCAAGCCATTGGAAATCTAGGTAAAAAAATTGTAACAACAAGCCTGTTATTTTCCAGCCAATCCATTTCCACTCTATTCCACACATATATAACAGATATATATCAATAACAACATCAAAAACCAACATAAATCAAATAAACACCAATATAAACAAAATAAACCATCCAAACATCAAAAACCAACTCATCAACATCACATCTCAGCAAATCTAGTACATACCATCAAAATATAATCAAACTATCATCCTCACCCACTAGATACCAACATGTACAACATCAAAACACAATCCTCACCATCTCCAAGTTAACATATATATCGTGCAATCACAAACACAATAAACACACCTCAAGCATCTTTGTCATTTGCAGAAGCACCAGATGATGAAGGAAAAGAACCATGATTATACACATACTCTACAAGATTTTGACTCAACTGCTCCATCTATATAGCTTTAAGACGATTATGATCTCGTAGCTGCTCAATCATTGTTCTAAGCTCTTTTATTTCAACTTTGTCTTGCACTTTTTGAGTTGCTCAAGCCTGCAAATAGAATGAATGGCAAAAGCATTGTCGGTGCATATCTTACCATATTGACCGAATCATGAATAGAAAAAGGTTCATGTCAGCATATAAAATATTATAATACTATATATCTACATGTTCATTTGTTGTATATATGCAAAAGGGTTAATTACCGTTAGCTTCCCAAAGCAACAACATCTACTCAGCTGCGTTGGATCCATAACAACGTCAAATATCATATCTTCCTCCTCCGGTGTCAACTCATCATGACCACAATCCTCAAGCGCATGAGCCCGTGCCTCCTGAAACCTTGCCTATAATGAAAAAAACTACAACAGTTGAAAAATAGTAGAATGTTATTTTTATTTTACATAGCTAGTAATTAATAAATTTATCGATGTGAGTAATAGAATTTAAAATACGCATACATATGCATACATTGGTCCAATTAGTCAAAAGCTATGTCCTTGCGGTAATGCTGGATAGACTTGGATCCTCCACGATGAGTTACTGGATTCCTTCTCCTATTTGCTTAGTTCTTTGCTGACTCCACCTGCAAATTTACATTGACTAATTATTTAATAATTGCCAAAAAAAATTAATGAGATTCGTCATAGATTTACCTTGAATTCATCTGTGTTCCACCAGTCAACCCGCTTTTCCCATATAGTCGCGCTCATCCACTTTAGTTTCTTTCCCAATTTTTGTTTATCTCTGACATTTTCTTCCTGTAGTTCTTAGCAATCTTTGAGTTCTAGTGTTGTTGAACTAGGCTAATGTAAACCTCCTGTAGATCTACTCTGCCTTGTACAATGAGAAAATATTACTAACTATTTATTTGTATTTAATCATTTTGTAAAGCAATATAAACTTACAAGAAAATCTTGCAGACTGGCCTCTCTAACAGTGTCAGTGATATTGCTCCACTTAAGCTAGAAATCGCTCATCCTAGCCATATACACATTCATGGAAATGTTCAGAACCACCGACGATGGCTTCAACTCAATTCCCCTATGTTAAATACAAAATAGAACTTCCGAAAATTGTAGATATATCATGTACACAAAATTAAATTGCTATGCTTCCAACTTTGATACTTACATATGATCAGCCTTAGGCTATAAGTAAACGACTAGACGAGCTGGTAACTCACCACTACTCTCACCAATCTGCTCGAAAAGGCTACGCCGCCGAGAGCCAGAGCTAGACATAATACCTGCCACATACATACATATACATTTCATAATAATTATGATATGATGAACCATTAAAAAATATAATACATATGTAATGGCCTACAAGTCCCGTACTATCTAAGTTGACTAAATGCACCACACGTCCAACCCAAATATCACATAAATACAAATTATTAATAATATAGAAGAAAAAGGTAGAAGAAGAACAAAAATAACAATATAGAATCCCACATCACAGAAGAACGAAATATAATATATATACACCAGCTTTTGGAGTACAATTTTTTACTTCTGTATATACATATCATCATCAGAGTACAACACTTACAACACATCAGAAAAAAAAACTAGATAACGCTTAAGCCTCGTACTCCAAGTTCCTTTAGATAACTATATAAAATCCTGAACTACTTGACTGCCCATAAAAATTTGGACACCCAAGGGTTTAGGGAAAACATAGAAAAATAAACCCCGGGCCAATCATGGGACTGGTATAAGTAAACAACTTAAAACAGTTTGAGAAAATAAAGGATATCTCATAGGACCACGTCATATAACACGAAACTAGTTTTTTTTATGAGAATCCAAAACACTTTATTCAACTTTCAAAATCCTTATAAAAGAAAACGATAATCTTTATATCAAAACTCTTGTGATATTATAATGGTGTCTATCAACCACAACTAAATAATCATTTAGCAAAACGTTTGCATCTCACACTCTACATATATAATATACAATCAAAACCGCGAGCACTTATTGGGTAATGGGTTTCCAACTATGACAAGGTACGAACCACCTACAAATAGTGTATCTTTAGAGAGGAATACACTGGGTTCAACAAGAACATCTTGTAACCCGGCCATACATGACCGACCGCTCATTTTGCTTGAGTGTATCGAATGTATATCACCAACGGTTGGGATCAGCATCCGTTTTCCCGAATGGGACAACATCGAATATAATAAAGAATAAAATGAATTTCTCTAGATAGGTGATACATCCTAATTGGTAGCTACCCACTTAGTCATGCTGCCTGCCCGATTTTTGTCATTTCCCAGCTGTTGAAGCCTGAGGCTACGATTACTTACCATTCATTGATAGCACAATCACTTTGAATGCCACATTATCAGATCCGTTAATCATTAATTTATTTCATAAAGATATTCTAAATATTATGCTAAGAGAATAAATTCTCCGCCACCATATATATTTATACAGACGAACCTATGCGATCATTGGAAATACTCTGTCAGACATTCGTCCATACACTTCGTTCTGGGACTAAACGAAACCGAAGGCACAATTTCCATTAATCCAACTTAGGCAATTTCTACCTAGGATTAACAAAAAAATCCCTTGCGCTTTACTCCGTCTTCGATTATCTTCATATAATCTGATTCACAATGCTACTATTAATATGGTGTGGTTCTCGGATAATAATCAAACCGGTCTCTCCATATTGACAATGATATTGGCAAATACTTCGATAGTCGATTATTTAACTATCGAAGAAAAACAAACAAACATTCATCCATAACTTCAAATAATCACTGGGCTCGTTAATTAATATTTCATTAATTAAATCACTTCTTCATTTCCTTATCAATATTTGTTATCCTAAATATTTTCAATAATCATCTTATCCTCTTACGCTATTTGGAAAACATTTCCATATATCACCTTTTTTTATTTCTTGTACTTAGAAAATATTTTCTATTTATAATCGGAGAACATTCCAATTATTTATTTCTTTCCCGACTCATTTAGTTCTATACTCAAGAAATATTTATTTTTTATTCCAAAATCCTACTTATTTGGGTTAAAACGAATGTTGTATAAAACATCGTTACAACAACCCGAAATACTATTTTCAACTATATCTTCTTTAAATAGTGCCCTGCGAGATTGAATCTTGCTATTTATCGGTTATTAATGAAAACAATCGAGTTGGGGTAAAGCTACCTCTCAGACCTTGACTGAAAACATCCTTAACTTCAAAACAGACAAGACCATTATTCCCGAATAATCAACAGCATAAACAAATTATTCATTTTTGAAACGTTTATATGTTTCTCTTTCTATTACCAGATTATCGATTTCCTTTTTGTTTATAATATTCTATTTTTAAGTTTGTTTCCATATCGAATTGTATATATATCGATACATTGATTTTCTAGTTATCCAATTTTCTTAAAAATATTCTAACTCCTTAAATTTCCGAAAAAATTCTCCATAACCTCCTTAGTACGGGTCACTCGGCAGAACTAAAAAACGCCTCTCTAGGCCCTTTCCATTCAAAAAGAAAATTAAAAAGGCAAACGTCTTGTCGAATTCGGTGCATAAAATCTCATATGGAATTTAAACATGTACCTTTTTGTCGGGCACTCGAATTAGAATCTCCATACACCTCATTCCGTACTTGTCTAACCCATATACGTCCATTTCCAATTTATTCTAACTCAAGTCAATCATTTTTAACTCAATTCTCTAATTTATTCATTAATCAGGCCCTTTGCCTATTTCACTTTTTATTTGAACACATAATGTTCAAATATATTTTAACTTGCTTATAACCAAAGTCGAATTCTAATTTTTATACAAATATCATATTCGATTTCAGATATAATTTACAAATCACATTCAATTATCTAAGCCTAATTTCCAATCAAAACTCGATAAACTAATTATTCTTCAAATTAGTTAATACTGTTCAATAATTAAAAATCTGATTTTTGTTTCAAAAATCGGTTCACTTACTCCACTAGCGTTCATATTTAGTTTATATCTCAAGTCTAGGTTTTTCTAATGGAAATTCGAATTTTATTTACTTGAAATCCTTTAATTTATTTAAATAAATCATTATGGTTTTTAAATGGTTATGGTGCTGTTTTTCTGAAAATTTAATTTTGACATAACTCAAAATCTATAAGACGAAATCTAAATTTTTCCCTTCCAATAGAAAACTATTATTCGATTGGTCCTGACGATTCTTGTTTCAAAGAATTCCGACTTAAATTGAGTTCTATATACTCAATTGAAGTTCGAAACCCCAAATTACGAACTATCGTGCTGTGGAGAGTTTGTTTTTAATTATATTTAAATATAAACGTTTAAACCTCGTTTATAAATAAATTTCACTTCCATTATTCAATATTTTAAAATATAGATTAATCCAGTTTTCCAAATTCAACTTAATATTTCTGATTTTTCCCTAACCGTTGATTATTTTATAATTCAGTTATAATTAAATCTTCTATACTAAATTCCAATCCATTATAAATAAATTATTTATAAAATTCAATATAACTGAATTCTAATTTTAAATCCTTAGACTTATCTTAGTCCCGTTTATATTTCCAATTCCAAAATAAAATTTGTTGCTCTATTTCAAACCATTTTCCAATTCATTTTTAAATTCACACTTGAATTTAAACGTCTAAATTATCAAACGATAATTTATTTTACTAGATTTATAAACATCGTTTACAAATCCAACTTCCCTGTTTCATATGTTAAACAAGTTCCATTTCAAAATATATCTGAAACCTAATTCATTTTTTATTCCGATTACTGGAATAAAACCGTCGTTCCCTTTTTCGAAACGATTTCAAATATTTTAAATTCATACTAGGATTTAAAATTACAGATTATCTCTAGATAAATAAATTCACTATATTTATAAACATCGTTTTATAGATTTACTTGTTTTATAAATTCAAACAAGTTCCATTTCAAAATCTAGTTAAAACCAAAATCTTATTTTGGAATATTCTATTTATTATAACTTATCTATATAAATATAGAATCTACTTTCATATTTAAAATTTAAACTGTTTAATACAATCGTAATATTTTTCTGAAAATATTTTATCTAAATAAATTCAATCTAATCGATTTCAAATCATAAATCCATAGAGATATTCTAATTTAATTTACAATTTGAATATCAGAATAAATTTCTTGGTTTCCCTTTTTAACACAATTCCCAATCCACATTTTAAATTCACGTATGAATTTAAATATTCAAATTATCCAATGATAATTTCCCACCTTTCTTTATGAATACCGTTTACATTACTTGTTTATATATTTTTAAACAAGTCTAAGATTCAAATCCGTTTGAAATAAAAATTCTCCTTTGGAAAAATAAATTTCCGTTTTTAAATACACACTCGTATTTACATTTCCCAAATCATCCAAAGGATAATTTTCCCATTTAATTTATAAACATTCGTTTATAAATTAAACTTTAATTTCCAACATTATTTAATTTATAAACATCGTTTATATATTTCTTTACTCGTTTTTATTATTTAAAACAAGTTGATATTTCTTAACCCATTCGAAATTCAAATACTATTTCTAGAAAAATAGATTTACCCATTTAAATCTCAAAATATCCTTTTCACGGTTTTTCTATAAATCAATATTTTAGGCCCAATGATATTTAAACAATCAAACCACCCAATTATCAATCAACACATCATATATGATTATATATATATATATATATGAAAACAACAAATAATAAATTTTGAGGAATCCAGTTGGATCCCTCCAACATGTTTTTCCTACATCCACAGACGTTAGCTAATCATAAATAATACCCATCCTGCTTCGAGGCAGGATATTGGGGTATGGAAGGTCATTCACTATCATAGCGTAGGGCGCATAGGATCATCCGCTAATGATACTGCAGGCATCCACTAATGATACTGCAGGAAACCAACCACCAATATATATATATAATAACCACAAACACAAATCCTAAATAACGAATATATATTTAATAGCCACAATAATATTTTAGTGCATACAAACAACCAACGAACAATTATTTTTAAAGAATAAAATAATTCTAAATAAAATATGAGTGAAATTTACTCACCTAACTTTATTTTGCCAAATATCCAGCTTTTTGAATTATCTAAATCCTTAGCTGACTAAGAAAAATCTCTACTGAATCCCAGCTCGTATATTACACAACCCAATCGTGATAATGCATATTCAACTCATCCAATCAACGTATAATTATTATATTTTCATTTAACTAATATAATAATATTTCGATTGAGTTAATATATTTTCCATGATTCGGTTAATGGTATCGATAAAAATATTAGGGTAATGTATTTCAATAAATAATTATTTAAACTAAATTACCTTTCTAAATCCATGTCAGAACTCACTACTGTAGTTCCTTCCTCTTTATTCACTCAACACAAACCCAGAAATTACTAACCGAATTCAGTCCCCTTTTTTCTTTTCTCAAACAGCAATCTATTTTTCACTAACTCCATTAAAGTTGTCGCCAGTTGCTCCCTTCATAATAACCACTTCTTCATTAAAATGCAACAGTTTATGTTCTGCAATCCTCCCTATCTCGTGATAAATTCTGGACATCCTAGTTCCAGTATTTGTCTCTTCATGAAATTTCAGTGAGTCATCCCTCATCTAATCGAACCTCTTTTTGTTTGAATCTACTCAATTTCTCACACCCCCTTCTCTCCAGTGTCAACCCAAGACCCAGCTCTTCATCGCCAGCGCAAGTTGCGATATCTGTAAGAACCTCTAAAAGTAACCACCGAACTCGATCATCTTAGAAATCGACAAAATTCCATCGATAGGTGCGTCTTGCTTAGGTGAAAACTAAGCTACCCTTTGTTCTATCCAATTCTGCCTCAATCACCCCTCGCATCAAACCCTAGTTTGTGCTTAACGAGGTCGAACCACCTCAACGAACCTCGCCTCACACTACACGCATCCTGAGGTCGAGTTTCCAGTGGAACGATTTTGTGAATTAATGTCGTGGCCATTAGTGAAGTTATCGATTTGTTTTTGAGGAAATTGAAATAGGAAACTGGAAAAGGAAATCACGGGTTTTGGGGTTTAAATTGTGAAAAGAAAAGAAAAATGAAATGGCCATTTTCGTTTAAATCTTTGGATCGAATTTCCAACAGAAGGAATGAAATGGATGGGAGTCGCGCCTTATAGAAGGTGAATACTTAAATACTAAGGAACGTGCGGTACAATGGTAGGGTTAGTTAAGTACACTAATATTAAATTCTGATTTGATTACACATTAATATGATTTGATTTAGTACTTATCTACTTAAATTTTAAAATAATATATTTCAAGGTTCTGAACTCCAATTGGAACACAACAACTGACGTTTATTGGGTTTAACCACTATACTGAACACATTGGGATAGGTTCAGAAGCCCAATCGATCATATAGAGAAGATATTGATTTAAACCGATAAATTAAATTTAAAACAATTAAATTCCTGGATAATAAATTATTATTATCATTTATATATATCCAATTAAAATTTCTATGAATCCATTTAAAATAGATATTAAATTTTGAATTGAATTAGTTCATATTTTGGTATTACGATTATTATATCGATAACTCAATATAAAATTCATTTATATTATCAACACAACAATTAAAATAAATATTAAATATTAAAATTAATCGACCAAAAATCTGGGTCGTTACACTCTTTCCCCTTTAAAAGAATTTTGTCCCCGAAATTACTAAGGTAAAAAAAATGCTACAAAAACATTTACTTTTCAAAATACACTTATGTTGAAATTGAACTCTTCAAATTTCAACAAATTTAATTCCATCAAAACTTTTGGTTTCCATTTACATTGCACACCATATATGCTCACATTCAATTAATCTAAATGATTTACAATCAGTATTTTCACATCTAGTTCATATTCATTCAAACTGATTTTAATCAATTTGTTCATTTCAATCCATTTAACTTGTTTAAGTTAAATTTAAATTCCAGAATTCAAATTCCCGGGTTTTCATTTCAAATCCTTCTGAATCTCATAAATATATATATATATATATCCATCTCAAATTTTAAAACATTTGAATTTTCAAACCCACTTGTTTTTTCATCAAACAAATGTTCATCAAAAACTTTTCTAAGGTAGCAATTCATCACTTAGAAACTCGAAAATGAACACTAATGATGCTGCAGTCATCATCAGGATTATTTTCCAGCCACGGATGTGAGTTCAGTGCTTTATCACTATCAAAATTTATAAAAATGATTTTTATTCAAATTCTTCATAGTAATGCTATATTACTTTATATTTATTCAGAAAAATATTTTTCCAAACACCCAGGATTTTAAATTCTTAATTCTAATTCTGAATCCAATTTTAACAATCTGATTTGTTTATTTTATTCATAACAAATTTTATTTGATTATAAATAACCAACTCAATTTTATAATCTCTTTTTATTATAATAATAACAATCAACTCATCCATATATTATAATAATTTCATAAAATTATTCCTTTTCTATCAAAATAGAAGTTTTGGTAAAATTATTTCATTTACCCACTTAAAAACAATATCTTGTTCAATCTTCTGTTCAAGTGTTTACAAACTCTTATCGACGTCGTGGCATCCCACGAATCGACCAGAATTCATAAACCACTCAACAGACTAGCCAACACAATATAAAACAATTTTTATATCAATGAACAAATACGCCCTCTCTTATATATATACTCAACTCATTCTAGGGTACTACTGACCATATCTCTAATGAGTAAACCCCCACCAAAGCCTAGGTGTTCACTCAACCTAAGCTCTGATACCAACTGTAATGGCCCTAAAATCCTGTACTATCTGAGTTGACTAAATACACCACACGTCCAACCCAAATATCACTGAAATCTGAATCATTAATAATATAGAATAAAAAGGTAGAAGAAGAACAAAAATAACAATACAGAATCTCACGTAGCGGAACAAAATATAATATATATACTAGCTTTTGGAGTACAATTTTTTTTTCTGTATATATATATCATCATTGGAGTACAACTGTAACGACCAGCATTCTACGTACCGGAGAATCGTAAAATATTTATTTCATTTTCGTATGAGGTCGTATGGTCGCGTAACTTTGGGGAACGACTATTGGGGTCATTTCCCATATTCATATTTTTGCCGAATTTTAAATGACCATTTTGCCCCTAGTGAATCGTATTTTGCCCATAACTTTTGATTGCAAAGGAGTTTTGACCTGAAACCACTTCCATTGGATCCGGATGATGGTTTTCCTTTTCTAAAGTGGTCACATTAGCCAAACGGACTTACCGTTTGGGAGATATGGATGAAATAATGTTTGGAAGGTGAAAAACAGCTTAACCGGGACAATTAGGGTGATTAACAGCTAGGCCCATTGGGGGATTTCGGAATTAGGGTTACATAAGAGCTGAAAACGTTTAGAGAAACCTTTCTTTGTCATTTTTACAGCTGCCACTTACCTCTCTTCAACCCTAACAATAGCCTCCAACCCCCAAATCACCTTCTAATCACATTCTAATCCAATATTAGCCAAATCAACACATCGAATTAAAGCGGATTAGCATAGCGATCGAGGTAGAGTTGCTTTGTTGCATAGGGATTCAACCCAAATCAAAGTTATTTACAGATATGAGTTTTATTTGTGGATAAAGTGAGTGATTTTCATTGTTTTTCACTAATTACGGCTAATTAGGGGTGATTAGTATTAATTAATGAAATTATGCATTATAAAAATCTGCAAAAATATTTAGAAATCCATAAATACTATTTTATGCCTCTGTTAGAAATTTGGGTTAATTTGGACATGTTTTGATAATCGCATGGTTAAATCATGATTAGGGAGAGTAAGGGAAAACCATGGGTTTTGGGTATGTTTAATCCATATTAACATGTTATGTCGTTGTTTTGGTGTTTATGGTTGATTATACATGTTGCTATTACTGTTTGGTATGCTTTGTGATTGCATAGAAAAGTTAGATTGGTTGAAAACGCCGTCGTATGGCGTAAATTGTTTGCTGGAAAAGTTGTAGAATTTGGTGAGACATCCCGTTCGCAAAACACATGTCACGAGCTGACCCCGATCGTGAAGCCCCATCACGAGCCAGGCCATCCCCCGAATGTGCACCCAAGTGCCACGAACCGAACCACCCTTCATGAGTTGAGCCTTCATGAGCTGCACACCACGATTGAAGACCACGAACTGGGAGGAAGCCCACGACCCGAGCTCACTTTCACGACCTAGGCAGGGGTCACGAGTGGACCCCATGACTGAAGGTGTTCCACGAGCAGGACCCACGAAACAATGTCATGAATCAGAGATGGAGACAACGGGCCGAGCATGGTTTCGAACCGTGAGCTACTGCATATCACGAACTGAATGGAACTGAAGTGTAAATGGGATAATGACCAAAATCCGAGATGCAAAGGTAGTCCAAATGAGAAGTTGTAACTCAAGATCCAGATGGGAACCAATGAGTGAACTTCATGATTGGATTTTGCTGCGGGACGTGTGCAAAGGGGTAGTCGATATCTATAGCTTTGAGTCACCACTGAGAGAAGGATTAGTGGCTATGGATCAGCGCATTGGAGTTGTCATGAATCCATGGGGAAAAGTGATCGTAGCAAGGCTATGAGCTAGTGCAGTGGAGTTGTTATGACTTCATGAGGCAGGGTGGACATAGCAAAGGATTAGTGGCTATGGATCAGTTCAATGGAGCCATTATGACTCTATAGGGCAGAGTGATCGTAACAAAGAATTGGATGATCAAAGTGGTAGATATCGTATACTTTACGCACTGAGTGAGAGATATGAGGATGATTGCTATGTTTGATGTTTGCTATCACCTTGACATGCACACCCCCTCCCCATTATTTTCACACCATGTGTTAATGTCACCTAAGAGTATTGTACACCCTGTTGTGCTAACTCTTTGGTTGCAGGTCCAGGTTCAGGTATGGTTATGTATACCTGTTATTGTTCTGTTTTTGCTGCTTATCGCCCATACCAGACTTTTGCCTGACCTAGAGTTTTACGTTTCTTCTTATTACTCCGGGTGCTCCTAAACGAGCAGACTAGAGACATATTTGCTGGTTATGCACGACTAGTTGTCTGGAGACGAGCATAAGGCTTACACATATCGTTTCCATATGTTCTCCCTGTGTTGTTACTAGTCACTACTTTGGGCATTAGTAGTGTACCTTCCTACTTTGATTTAGAGACAGTTTTTAAAAGTTATAATAATGATGGTTTAGATCATAAGCTATATCTTCAATTTTTCCGCTGCTATGATTGTTTAGTTTTCAGCTTATGCATTGTCTCGCCTGTCTTATATCAAGTTATGTTATTGTTATATTTTGTTCCATGCGCTGTGAGATATGCTACAGGTTCTTTGACGATTCATAGTTTCAAAACCCTTTTCCTTTGGCGACCGTCCCGTGCTGGTTGGGCATCGGCACAGCGCATTTCGGGGAAATGACGGCTGGTGCGGGGCGACCCGTCACATTTGGTATCAGAGCAAGGTTGCGTAGTTAACCAAGGGGATGACATTAGGGAGAGATAGTATACGTAGATGAGAGCGCGTATTTGTGATATTTTGGTTTTCAAAAACTATATATATTATTAATATATCTAAGGATGAAGTCACATTGCACTGGCACCACTTAAGAGATGGTTAATCGTTTTCTCTTTACATATTGAACGATGAGCCGATATACGAGGAGTACGGGTTCAAGAGCCAATAATAGTAATGCCCCTGACATGAGGGCAATGTTTACAACCTTCATGAGAGAGATGCTTAGTAATGTTCAGGGAGCAGCTCCTAATGCTACTAATGGTGGTGGTGCAGCGATGAAGGCGCCTAGGGCCGATTTCGCCAAGCTTTGCAAGGATTACACTAGTCTTGGTGGGAAGTTGTTCCATGGAATGGAATCGGCTACGGATGTTCAAGACTGGCTCGATAGCTGTGAGCACATCTTAGAGGACTTGGGGATCGAGGATGCGACGAAGAGAAAGCTAGCATCCCGTCAACTGCAAGGACGGGCAATGAATTGGTGGAATTCTATTAAAGCAGCTACTCCTGAGAATCAAGTTACTTGGAATCAGTTTAAGACCCGCTTTAGTGATAAGTTTATCCCAGTTGATCAGAAATCAGAATTATTTAGGAAATTTCTAGAGCTTAAGAAGAATGGTAGGGCAGTCTCGGAGTATATTGCAGAGTTCGATACTTTGTCGAAGTATGGGTTATCCCTTATTGACACTGCCGAGAAGAAGAATGAGAAGTTCATAACTGGCTTAGATGGGTACTTAGGGGAAAGGCTTATAAAGCACATCGATGAGACGTTTGAATCCATTGTAGGAAAGGCATTAAAATTGGAGAGTCTTTACCCTAAGCCGAAGACCAAGGTTGTTATTACATATGCAGGGGAGCCAAAGCCGCAAGCAAGTGGCGAAGGCAAGAATAATTCCCAGAATAAGAGGAAGCAGAACCAAGCTAAGGATGGTCAGAAAAAGAATAAGAAAGATGGCAAGAAAGGCCATTATGCTAAAGAATGCCGAGCAAAGCCAGCAGACAGGAAGTGCTTCAATTATGGCCAAGTGGGACATCATAAGGATAAATGTCCACAACCTCCTAAAAAGAAGCAGACTATGAAAGCATGTGCTATTAATGTTGTTCCTTCTTCGTCGAATGCCCCAACTGCGGCGATGAAAGGAAAGAATGTCGTCATTCAAGGTATGCTTTCTAGTTATGATGTTCTTGTTCGAGTATTGTTTGATACTGGGGCTTTCCATTCCTTCATATCTAGTAACCTGGTAGATAGGTTGGGAATGGAACCCGAGATAGTCGATAGACCTTTAGTGGTGACGAACCCGATTGGTGGTTCGACTAACCTTAGCATGATTTGTCCAAATTTGGTCTTATCGAGTCATGGGTGTATGTTTGCTTGTGATTGCTTTGTTTTGGGATTTACTGTGTTTGGCACTATTTTCGGAGTCGATTGGCTCCAAAGGAACATGGTGGTGGTAGACTGTGAGGGATTTTTGGTGACTATTAGGACGAATGATGGGCGAAGGGTAGTGTTTGGTGGCCTACCTAGTGATGAGGTGATGGCTAGTTTTCTAAATTCCCTCGACATTCCGCAGGATGAGTTATCGGGGGTTCCCATTGCTGGCCAGTATCCGGACATCTTCAGGGTAGTGACCAGACTTCCACCACACTAAGTGATTGAGTTCTGTATTGATTTAGTGAAAGATGCCAGACCTGTAGTGATGCCACTTCGTCGTATGGCTCCAAGGAAGCAGCGAGAGCTTGGGGTGCAAGTAAACAATCTTTTGAAGAAGGGATTTATCTAAAGAAGTGCTTCTGGGTGGGGAGCACCAGTTGTATTTGCCACTAAGGCAGCTGGTTCCCTTAGTTTATGTGTGGACTATCGCGAGTTGAATAAAGTGACTAGGAAGAATAAGTATCCTCTTCCATGAATAGATGATTTGTTTAATTAACTGGAAGGAGCACGAGTGTTCTCCTAGTTGGACCTCATGACAGGATTTCATCAGCTCCGAGTAGCAGCTGAGAGTGTTCCAAAAACGGCGTTTAGGACACCGTCTGGATTTTATGAGTGGTTGATTATGCCATTCGGGTTGACTAATTTACTAGCATATTTTGTGGATCTTATGAATAGGGTATTCAGGGATCAGTTGAATAAGTTTGTTCTTGTGTTCGTGGATGATATCCTTGTTTACTCGAGGAAAGAGGAAGAACACAAGGAACATTTGAGGATAGTGATGAAGTTGTTGAGGAAACACCAATTGAAAGCGAAATTTTCTAAGTGTCACTTTTGGAGGAGGGAAGTGAGGTTCTTGAGCCATGTTGTTTCAGAGAATGGGATTGCCGTGGACCCAGCGAAGGTGACTACGGTGCAAGATTGGTCTTCGCCCAAGAATGCAATAGACATAAGTAGTTTCTTGGGGTTAGCTGGATATTATCGTAAGTTCATACAGGACTTCTCCAAGATAGCGGCACCGTTAACTTAGTTGACCAAGAAGAAACAAGCTTTCATCTAGGATGAAAAGTGCGAGAATTCATTTAAGAGTCTAAAGGAAAAGTTAACGTGTGCACCAGTGTTAGTTATTCCTAAGGGGAATGAAGAGATGACGGTATACACGGATGCCTATGGTATCGGACTAGGTGATGTAATGATGCAAGGAGATAGGGTCTTAGCTTACGCTAGTCGGCAACTGAAACCACATGATAAAAGATATCCTACCCAAGATTTCGAATTGGCAGCGATCGTGTTCGCATTAAAGATGTGGAGACTTATCTCCTGGGAGAAGATTCGAGTTGTTTACCGATCACAAGTCATTAAAATACCTTTTCTCTCAAAAGGATTAAAATCTTCGTCGGCAAAGATGGTTAGAGTTCTTGGCTTCGTATGATTTCAATATCGCATACACACCCGGAAAGGGCAATGCGGTAGCTGATGCATTGAGTAGGAGACATGACAGATTGGGGGCTATGTTTCTGGAATGGAAGCAACTGGAGTATATCGCGGAATATGACTTCAGACCTAAGTGTGAACTAGATTCAGAGATGTTAGCAAGTCTGACGATAGACCTAATTTGATTGAGCGGATTGTTTCCAGTCAGAGGAACGATCCTAACTTATTGGAAATCATCTCCAAGTTAGAGACAGGTATCGATGAGGAGATGAACAAGTATTTGCTTGATCGAGAAGGATGGCCTCGAAAGAATAGGAGACTGGTTGTACCCAATGTCAATGGATTGAGAGATGAAGTGCTTAAAGGATGTCATCACTCAAAACTGGCTATACATCCCGGTGGTAACAAAATGTATCGAGACATGAAGCAGACCTACTGCTGGGAAGGGATGAAAAGAGACGTTGGGAAGTTCATATCCAAATGCATGAATTATCAGCTAGTTAAAGCCGAGCAAAAGAAGCCTAGTGGTTTGTTACAACTGCTGGAAATTCCCGAATGGAAATGGGAACAAGTCTCAATAGATTTCACTGATGGGTTACTAAGGACTAAATCGGGCCATGATAGCATTTGGGTGATTGTTGATCGATTGACCAAGAGTGCAAGGTTTATACCCGTCAAGTCGAATAGAACAACGGCTAAGTTAGCAGAATGGTATATGAAGTGGGTAGTGAGATTTCAAGGAGTACCCAAAGGCATTGGGAGTGACCGAGATCCATTGTTTACTAATGGATTTTGGAAGAGCTTACAAGAGGCTTTAGGGTCAAAATTAATGAAGGTTGTCCAAGATAGGCAGAAGAGTTATACTGATAAGAGACGAAGAGAATTGAAATTCTACGTTGGCGACTTGGTGTTTCTCAATATTTCTCCGTTAAAGAGCGTGATTCGATTTGGTAGGAGTGGCAAGCTAGCACCAAGGTTTGTTAGTCCATTCCCAGTTATCGAGCAAATTGGGAATTTAGCATATAAGGTTGGATTACCTGACAAGATGGCGGGAATTCACAACGTATTTCATGTTTCCCAGTTAAGGAAGTTCGTACACGACCCTTTTATGGCTATTTTACCGGATCAGTTGGATGACACCGAAGTAGAACCCGAGGCGGTTGAGAACCGCAGGCCGATCCATATTATCGAGTACGGTACGAAGCAACTTCGAAGGAAGACTGTGAAACTGGTCAAGGTTCAGTGGGGCGAGAATGTAAATGACTGTACTTGGGAAACAGAAGAGAACATAAGGAATTCATATCAAGAACTCTTTTCCTGGTAAGATTTTTATAGTGATATAGTTATTCCCTTGTTAGCAAATCGCACGCTAGGATAAGCTTTTTTTGTTATCATGTATGTTTGATTGTTTGTGTATGGCTGATAGGCATGTGGGATGCCATAGTATGTTTTGGTTAAGGAATTTCAAGGGCGAAATTTCTTATGGGGGAGAATGTAACGACCCGCATTCTACATATAAGAGGATCGTAATATATTTATTTCATTTTCATATGAGGTTGTATGGTCGTGTAACTTTGGGGAACGACTATTGGGGTCATTTCCCACGTTCACGAATTTTGCCAAGTTTTAAATGACCATTTTTCCCCTGTTGAATCTTGTTTTGCCCATAACTTTGGATTAGAAAGGAGTTTTGACCTGAAACCACTTCCATTGGATCCGGATAATGATTTATCTTTCCATAGAGTGGTCACATTAGCCAAACGGACTTACCATTTGGGAGATATAGCTGAAATAAGGTTTGGAAGGTGAAAAGCAGCTTAACTGGGCCAAATAGGGTGATTAGCAGCTAGGCCCATTAGGGGATTTCGGGATTAGGGTTACATAAGGGCTGAAAACGGTTAGAGAAACCTTTCTTTGTCATTTTTACAACCGCCACTTACCTCTCTTCAACCCTAACAAAGGCCTCCAACCCCCAAATCCCCTTCTAATCACACTCTAATCCAATATTAGCCAAATCAACATCAAACTAAAGCAGATTAGCATATAGATCGAGGTAGAGCTGTTGGGTTGCATTGATATTCAACCCGAATCAAAGATATTTTCGGATCTGAGTTTTATTTGTGGCTAAAGTGAGTGATTTGCAATGTTTTTCACTAATTACAGCTAATTAGGGGTGATTAGTGTTAATTAACGAAATTATGTATTGTAAAAATCTGGAAAAATATTTAGAAATTCATAAATACTATTTTATGCCTCTGTTAGAAATTTGGGTTAATTTGGACATGTTTTGCTAATCATATGGTTAAGTCATGATTAGGGAGATTAAGGAAAAACATGGGGTTTTGGGTATGTTTAATCCATATTAACATGTTATGTCATTGTTTTGGTGTTTATGGTTGATTATACATGTTGCTAATACTGTTTGGTATGCTTTCTGATTGTATAGAAAAGTTAGATTGTTCGAAAACGATGTCGTATGGCGTAAATTGCTTGTTGGAAAAGTTGCAGAATTTGGTCAGACGTCCCGTTCGTGAAACACATGTCACGAGTCGACCCCGATCGTGAAGCCCCATCACGAGCCAGGCCATTTTCCGAGAGTGCACCCAAGTGCCACGAATCGAACCCCCCTTCACGAGTTGAGCCTTCACGAGCTGCACACCACGATTGAAGACCACGAACTGGGAGGAAGGCCACGACTCGAGCTCACTTTCACGACCTGGATAGGGGTCACGAGTGGACCCCACGACCCGAAGGTGTTCCACGAGCAGGACCCATGAACCAGTGTCACGAATCGGAGATGGAGACCATGAGCCGAGCATGCTTCCGAACCGTGAGCTACTACATATCACGAACTGAATGGAACTGAAGTGTAAAATGGGATAATGAGCAAAACACAAGATGCAAAGGTAGTCCAAATTAGAAGTTGTAACTTAGGATCCAGATGAGAACCAATGAGTGAACTTCATGATTGGATTTTGCTGCGAGACGTGAGCACAGGGGTAGTCAATATCTGTAGCTTTGAGTCACCACTGAGAGAAGGATTAGTGGCTATGGATCAGTGCAATGGAGTTGTCATGATTCCACGGGGGCAAAGTGATCGTAGCAAGGCTATGAGCCAGTGCAGTGGAGTTGTTCTGACTTCATGGGGGCAGAGTGGACATAGCAAAGGATTATTGGCTATGGACCAGTGCAGCGGAGCCGTCATGACTCCACGGAGCAGAGTGATCGTAGCAAAGAACTGGGTGATCAAAGTGATAGATATCGTTTACTTTACGCAATGAGTGAGAGATGTGAGGATGATTGCTATGTTTGATGTTTGCTATCACCACGACATGCACACCCCCTCCCCGTTATTTTCACACCATGTGTTAATGTCACCTAAGAGTACTGTACACCTTGTTGTCCTAACTCTTTGGTTGCAGTTCCAGGTTCAGGTATGGTTACGTATACCAGTTATTGTTCAGTTTTTGCTGCTTATCGCTCATACTAGACTTTTGTCTGACCCAGAGTTTTATGTCTCTTCTTATTACTCTGGGTGCTCATAAATGAGTAGATTAGAGACAGGTTAGCTGGTTATGCACGAGTAGATGTCCGGAGACGAGCACAAGGCTTACACGTATCGTTTCCATATGTTCTCCCTGTGTTGTTACTGGTCACTACTTTGGGCATTAGTAGTGTACCTTCCTACATTGCTTTAGAGACAGTTTTAAAAAGTTGTTATAATGATGGTTTAGATCATAAGCTGTATCTTGAATTTTTCCGCTGCTACGATGGTTTAGTTTTTAGCTTATGCACTGTCTCACCTGTTTTATATCAAGTTATGTTATTATTATATTTTGTTCCATGCGCTATGAGATATACTACAAGTTCTTTGATGATTCATCGTTTCAAAACCCTTTTACTTTGACGACCGTCATGTGCTACTTAGGCATCGGCACGGCGCATTTCAGGGAAATGTCGGCTAGTGCGGGGCGGGCTGTCACAATAACACTTACAACACAGCGGAAAAATAAAATTAGATAACGCTTAAGCCTCTTGCTCCTAGCTCCTTTAGATAAATCTGTAAAATTCTGAACTACTTAACTGCCTATACAAATTTGGACACCCAAGAGTTTAGGGAAAACATAAAAAAATAAACTCCGGGTTCGTCATGGGACTGGTATGAGTAAACAACTTAAAACAGTTTGAGAAAATAAATGATATCTCATAAGACCACGCCGTATAACACGGAACGAGTTTTTTCCTTATGAGAATCCAAAACACTTGATTCATCTTTCAAAATCCTTATAAAAGAAAACGATAATCTTTATATCAAAACACTTTTGATATTATAATAGCGTCTATCAAACACAACTAAATAATCATTTAGAAGAACGTTTGCATCTCACGCTCTACATATATAATATACAATCAAAACCGCGAGCACTTGTTGGGTAATGGGTTTCCAACTATGACAAGGTATGGAACCACCTTACGATAGTGCATCTCTAGAGAGGAATACACCGGGTTCAACAAAAACATCTTGTAACCCAGCCACACAAGACCGACCACTCATTTCGCTTAATTGTATCGAATGTATATCACCAACGGTTGGGATAAGCAACCGTTTTCCCAAATGGGACAGCATCGAATAGAATAAAGAATGGAATTTATTTCTCTGGATAGGTGATAATACACCCTAATTGGTGCAACCCACTTAGTCATGTTGCCTGCCCGATTTACGTTATTTCCAGGTTTTTGAGGCCTAAGGCTACGATCACTTACCATTCATTGATAGAACAATCACTTTGAATGCCACATTACCAGATTTGTTAATCATTAATTGATTTGCATAAAGATATTCTTGATATTATGCTAAGAGAATAAATTCTCTGCCACCATATATATTTGTATAGACCAACCTATGTGATTATTGGAAATACTCTGTCAGACATTCGTCAATACACTTTGTTCTGGGACTGAACAAAACCGAAGGCACAATTTCCATTAATCCATCTTAGGCAATTTCTACCTATGATTAACAGAAAAAGCCCTTGCACTTTACTCCGTCTTTGATTATCTACATATAATCTGATTCACAACGCTACTGTCAATACGGAGTGGTTCTCAAATAACAATCCAAATGGTCTTGGCAAATACTTCGATAGTCGGTTATTTAACTATCGAAGAAAAACAAACAAACATTTATCCATAACATTGAACAATCACTAGGTCCGTTAATTAATATTCCATTAATTAAATCACTTCTTCATTTCTTTATCAATATTTGTTATCCCGTATATTTTCAATAATCATCTTATCCTCTTACGCTATTTGGAAAACATTTCCACATATCGCCTTCTTTTATTTCCTATACTTCGAAAATATTTTCTATTTATAATCGGAGAACATTCCAATTATTTATCTCTTTCCCGACTCATTTAGTTCTATACTAAGGAAATAATTATTTTTTTATTTCCAAAATCCCACTAATTTTGGTTAAAACGAATGTTGTATAAAACATCGTTACAATAACCCAAAATAATGTATTCAACTAAATCATATTCAAATATTGATCTTCAAAATTGAATCTTGCTATTTATCGGTTAGTAATGAAAACAATCGAGTTGGGTTAAAATACCTCTCAGACCTTGACTGAAAACATCATTAACTTCCAAACAAACAAGACCATTATTCCCGAATCATCAACAACATAAACCAATTATTCATTTTTAAAACGTATATATGTTTCTCTTTCCATTACTAGATTATCTAATTCCTTCTTGTTTATAATATTCTATTTTTAAGTTCATTTCCTTATCGAATTGTATATATATCGATACACTGATTTTTTTAGTTATCCAATTTTCTTAAAAACACTATAACTCCTTAAATTTTCGGAAAATTTCGCCATAACCACCTTTATACGGGTCACTCAGTACAACTACAAAACGCCTCTCTAGGCCCCTTCCATTCTAAAAGAAAATTAAAAAGCCAAGTGGTTGTCGATTCGGTGCATAAAATCTCATATGGAATTTAAACGTGTACCTTTTTGTCGGGAACTCGAATTAAAATCTCCATACACCTCATTCTATACCTATCTAACCCATGTAAGTCCATTTCCAATTTATTTTAACTCAAGCCAATCATTTTTAACTCAACTCTCTAATTTATTCATTAATTAGCCCCTTTCCCTATTTCACTTTTTATTTGAACACATAA
Organism: Allium sativum; assembly: GCA_030737875.1. NCBI lineage: Eukaryota > Viridiplantae > Streptophyta > Magnoliopsida > Asparagales > Amaryllidaceae > Allium > Allium sativum. The sequence continues at coordinate 847,013,828 of CM060926.1, forward strand.
TGTTCAAATATATTTTAACTTGCTTATAACCAATCAAATTCTAATTTTAATTCAAAACTCATATTTGATTTCAAATATAATTTACAGATCACATTCACTTATCCAAGCCCAATTTCTTGTTAATACTCGATGAACAAATTGTTCTTCAAATTAGTTAATACAATTCAATAATTAAAAATCTGATTTTTGTTTCTAAAATCAGTTCACTTACTACACTTGAGTTCATATTTATTTTATATCTCAAGTCTGGATTTTTTAATGGAAATTCAGATTTTATTTACTTGAAATCCTTTTATTTACTTAAATATACCGTTATGGCTTTTAAACGGTTATGACATTGTTTTTCTGAAAATTTGATTTTGATATAACTCAAAATCTATAAGACAAAATCCATATTTTTATCTTCCATTAGAAAACCATTATTCAATCAGTCCTAACGATTCCTGTTTCAAAGAATTCCAACTTATATTGAGTTCTATATACTCAATTGAAGTTCGAAACCCGAATTAAGAACTACCGTGTTGCGGCGAGTTTGTTGTTAACTATATTTAAGTATAAATGTTTAAACTTCGTTTTGTAAATAAATTTCACTACCATTATTCCATATTTTTAAATATAGATTAATCCAGTTTTCCAAATTCAACTTAACATTTCTGATTTTTCCATAACCGTTGATTATTTTATAATTTAGTTATAATTAAATCTTCTATACTGAATTCCAATCCATTATAAATAAATTATTAATAAAATTCGATAAAACCAAATTGTAATTTTAAATCATTAGATTCATCTTAGTCCCGTTTATATTTCCAATTCTAGAATAAAATTTATCTTTCTATTTCAAACCATTTTCCAATTCACTTTTAAATTCACACTTGAATTTAAACGTCTAAACTATCAAATGATAACTTATTTTACTAGATTTATAAGCATCGTTTATAAATCCAACTTCCTTGTTTCATACGTTAAACAAGTTCCATTTCAAAATCTATTTGAAACCCAATTCATTTTTTATTCCTAATCCTGGAATAAAACTGTCATTCCCTTTTTCGAAACGATTTCAAATTATAGTTTAAATTCAAACTTGGATTTAAAATTACAGAATATCTCCAGATAAATAAATTCACTATATTTATAAACAACGTTTTATAAATTTACTTGTTTCATAAATTCAAACAAGTTCCATTTCAAAATTTATTTAAAACCAAAATCTCATTTTGGAATATTCTATTTATTATAACTTATCTATATAAATATAGAATCTATTTTCATATTTAAAATTTAAACTTCTATTTGATACAATCGTAATATTTTTCTAAAAATATTTTATCTAAATAGATTCAGTCTGATCGAATTCAAACCATAAATCCATACGGATTTATTTTAATTCAATTTACATTCTTAATATCAGAATAAATTTCCTGATTTTCCTTTTTAACACAATTCCCAATCCTCATTTTAAATTCACATTTGAATTTAAATATTTAAATTATCCAATGATAATTTCCCACCTTTCTTTAGGAATACCATTTATATTACTTGTTTATATATTTTTAAGCAAGTATAAAATTCAAATCCATTTGAAATAAAAATTCTCCTTTGGAAAAATAAATTTCCCTTTGTTAAATACACACTCGTATTTACATTTCCCAAATCATCTAAAGGATAATTTTCCCATTTCATTTACAAACAACGTTTATAAATTCAACTTCAATTCCCTGCATTATTTAATTTATAAACATCATTTATAAATTTCTTTACTCGTTTTTATTATTCAAAACAAGTTAATTTTTCTTAACCCATTCAAAATTCAAATTCTATTTTTAGAAAAATAGATTTTCCCATTTAAATCTCAAAATATCCTTTTCACGGTATTTTTATAAATCAACATTTTGGGCCCAGTGATATTTAAACAACCAAACCACCCAATTATCAATCAACACATCATATATGATAATATATATATACATATATATATATATAGATGAAAACAACAAATAATAAATTTTGAGGAATCCAGTTGGATCCCTCCAGCATGTTTTTCCTGCATCCACAGACGTTAGCTAATCGTAATTAATACCCATCCTGCTTCGAGGCAGGATATCACGTTATAGAAGGTCATCCACTATCATAGCGTGGGGCACATAGGGTCATCCGCTAATGATACCGCGAACATCCGCTAATGATACTGTGGGAACCCCACCACCAATATATATATATACATATAAATATATAACAACCACAAACTCCAATGCTAAATAACTAATATATATTTAATAGCCACAATAATATTTCATTGAATGCAAACAACCAACGAACAATTATTTTTAACGAATAAAATAATTCTAAATAAAATATGAGTGAGATTTACTCAACTGATTTTATTTTGCCAAATATCCAACTTTTTGAATTATCTAAATCCTTAGCTGACTTAGAAAAATCTCTACTAAATTCCATCTTGTATATTACGCAACCCAATCATAACAATGCATGTTCAATACATCCAATCAACATATAATTATTCTATTTTCATTTAACTAATATAATAATATATCTATTGAGTTAATATATTTTCCATGGTTCGGTTAATGGTATCGATAAAAATATTAGGGTGATGTATTTCAATAAATAATTATTTAAACTAAATTACCTTTTAAATCCATGTCAGAACTCACTACTGTAGTTCCTTCCTCTTTATTCACTTAACACAAACCCAGAAATTACTGACCGAACTCGGTCCCCCCTTTCTCTTTTCGCAAACAGCAATCAATTTTTCACCAACTCCATTAAAGTTGTCACCAGTTGCTCCCTCATAATAACCACTTCTTCATTAAAATGTAACCGTTTAAGTTCTGCAATCCTCCCTACCTCGTGATAAATTCTGGACATCCTAGTTCCAGTATTTTCCTCTTCATGAAATTTCAGTGACCCATCCCTCATATAATCGAACCTCTTTTTGTTTGAACCCACTCAGCTCCTCACACCTCCCTTCTCTCTAGTGTCAACCCAAGACCCAGCTCGTCATCACCAGTGGAAGTCGCGATATCCGCAGGAACCTGTAACAGTAACCACCGAACTCGATCATCTCACAATTCCACAAAATTCCATCGACAGGTGCGCCTTGCTTCAGTTAACATTGCGCTACCCTCTATTCCATCCAATTCCTCCTCAATCACCCCGTACGTTGAACCCTGGTTTGTGCTTAACGAGGTCGAACCACCTCAACAAACCTTGCCTTACCCTACACGCATCATGAGGTTGAGTTTCTAATGAAATGATTTTATGAATTAATGTTGTGGCCATTAGTGAAGTTATCGATTTTTTTTGAGGAAATTGAAATGGGAAACTGGAAAAGGAAATCACGTGCTTTGGGGTTAAATTATGAAAAGAAAAGAAAAATGAAATGGCAATTTTCGGTTAAAGCTTTGGATCGAATTTCCAGCAGAAGGAATGAAATTGATGGGAGTCGCGCTTTATAGAAGGTGAATACATGAGCACTAAGGAACATGTGGTACAATGGTAGGGTAAGTTAAGTGCACTAATATTAAATTCTGATTTGATTACATATTAATACGATTTGATTAAGTACTTATCTACTTAAATTTTAAATTAATACGTTTCGACAACAACTAACATTTACAGGGTTTAACCACTATTCTGAACACACTGGGACAGGTTCTGAAGCCCAATTCGATCATATGGAGAAGATATTGATTTAAACCGATAAATTAAATTTCAAACAATTAAATTCCTAGATAATAAATTATTATTATCATTTATATATATCCCATTAGAATTTCTATAAATCATTTGAAACCATTTAAAATAGATATTAAAATTTGAATTGAATTAGTTTAGATTCTCGTATTACGATTATTATATCGATAACTCAATATAAAATTCATTTATATTATCAACACAACAACTAAAATCAATATTAAATATTAAAATTAATCTACCAAAAATCCAGGTCGTTACAACATGTTATACATATGTCATGTTGTATATGTGTTATATGTGTGAGTATACGCTTGTTGTCATTCAAATTGTATAACTTGGATAAATGTAATATTAATTGGAGAAAATGTAATGTGAATAATTTTAAAAATTACCACATATTACTCAGTCCTCGTCGTATTATGATTCAGTCTCGGTTTCTTGTTCTACGTCATTTTCCTCTACACTCTCAAATGTTTCGACTAATACATTTGTCTCATCATTTAAAGGTCCGAAATCAGCTTGATCGTTGTTGACCAACTTTTTGGTAAAAGTCGTTCCAACCAATAGATGGAGCCAGCACCAGATATAGGCCCATTCCAGACTTTATGGGATGTTTATTATCATGGGTCAACCAACTATACGCCAACCCCAAGCCACAACAGCATCAAACCAGCCAGGTCGAACCGTCAACAAATCGACCGACCAAGCCATCTACCAGTAGATCAGGTCGATCCCATAATACCAAATCAAACCTAAAGTCTTGGATCTCCCCTAAAGTATCTGTAGTATTATACGCTACCAGACGAAGTCCTACTCCCAAGGTTGCGGATTTAGATTATCTTTTGACTAGCTCTCGTTTTGCCACGACAAATATCAAGCTCTACGTCGACAACGATTTTCGAGGAGAATTATTCACCAGCAATAGATTGGGTCCCTCCGCCGCAACTACTCGGTTGGATCGAGCTTCTCGTGTCTAAGATCCGAAAAAGTGGCAAGCCATGTGGCGCACAACTCAGCCCACCTTCTTTAGCTATAAATACACCATTTCTGAAAACGGAAAGGCATGTTGAATTCTCCTCCAACTTATGCTCGATATACTGGAAACATCCAACCGTGCACCTCAAACAACACAAGGATTTTGTAATCTTTACTTTCTTCCATTGAAAAATCGACAGTATAAACGAGGATTATAAGTGACATAAGCATCGATATAAGCCGAACCACTATAAAATATTGTGTCTCCCTTGTTCATCTACTTTTTCTCACATCTTTGTGATCATTTTTCGTGTGTGTTCAACACACGTTGGGGGTAGATCGTCAAAAGAACAACTTTTGACATCAACACTTTCGCGCGCCTGGAATGGGTCGAACCTTTGACTGCCTTCAACAATTTCTAAGCAGATAATAGCAATCAAGTGGAAGAAGGATGCTTTATCTTCTCGTCCTTTACCTGCATATCCAGCAGAAACAGAAGCAACGAAGGCGAGCCATGACGCTTCCTCCCACGAAGACATATCCTAATACCTTACCAGGGATAATATGGATAAAAATTTGGCTGAGTTCAGAAAGCAGATGGAATCTCAGGGTGAACTTCTCAAACATCGGCAGGAATTGATGAACAACCTGCTTGCTCGAATGGAAAAGGGATCTCACATTCCAGTTTCATTTCCTACACCGAGCGAGGTTGGGGAAACAACTGATCTTCGGGCCGCGGAGAACCAAGCCTTAGATCATTCCACACCTTTGCTTCGTCCTGGCTTAACTTCATTTCCCGATCGGCCCCTGCCAGGGGAATCACTTCCAGCGTTAAGCAGAGCTTTGGTAGCTACAGATTCTCAAGTCCAACTTGGCCAAGTTCAGAGCCAGATTACCAGTTTGCCTTCGGTCCAGGGATCGACTCAACCCCCTGGGCAAACAGCTCTCGATCCAGTGCAACCTGTGGGTCGGCCAAAACCAGGAACGTTTTTACATCTGGTCCGACCTCAACGTCTTACTACAAACCCGTCTTATGTCGCCTCCCCTTCAACGAAAAGTTAGTGATGGCAACCCTTTATGTCACCAAGACCACACTACCATAGCGGTCTCCAACGTGATAGAGGGAAACACCACAACATCGCTCTAAGCGAGGGCAATGCCGAACCCTAGATGGGTACCACTCGCCTTGGCCCATTTCTCCCAATAGGAGTGGATACGGTTCGGTCCAACAATAACCAGGCGACTTTAGCTACAGTCGAACTAGGACCCGAGGCTACGATATACCCTCACCCTCACCTTCACTCAACTCTCGGAGTTCAAGCCCAAGCGACCGTTCGGCTTCCAAACATGCTTTCGTCGGATCCTAGTACTAGGATTCTCGCCCATGCCCCCCAATGCGGAATTGGATTCATGGCAACGACTCCTTGGATATGGAAGCCAGCTTGTAAGAATCATCAAATGCTTAACACGGGCACATCTTCTCAGCAGGACATGGATGACATCTATTGCAGTCCATTCACACGGGAAATCAGGAACTCTCGAAATCCTCCAGACTTCAAGCTTCCAGTCCAAGAGCCCAACAATGGCCGGACCGACCCAACCATTCATCTCATGCAATACATGCATTACATGGAATTGCTCTCTACATCAACCAATGTCATATCCAAGTGCTTCCCTATCTTCCTCATCGACATAGGTTCAAGCAGTTAACAACTGAGTTGATCAACATCTGGAATATGTTGGTCACCTGCTTCATCGAGCAGTTCAGAGTTCACATCTCCCGACCAAAAAGCATCATGTTCCTTACCTCCATCAAGAAGCGGTCCAGAGGGACCCTCTGATCCTTCTAAGAAAGATTTAACATGGCCATAGCAACAGTCGATTCACCCAAGCCATCGATGGTTCTCATGCCGCCATAACTGGTGTTCAGAACCGATCAAAATTCATGATTTATTTAATCAGAGACCCTTCCAAGGACATTGAAGATTTCTATGTCGAAGCAAATAGATTCCTCCGCCAAGAGAATGCTAGCATTGAGATGGAAAGCCTCGAGGTACTTGCTATCAATTACGGAGGTCCATCCAACACCAATGGCCAGAATAAATGAGAAGGAAAAATCTCGGAAAAGAATGATTGCAACGTATGACTCTGGAGAGAGAACAAGTCAATACAGTGAGCTCAACTCATCCCTGCTCGATATATATCTTGACGTACGAGGATATCCACCTTTTCCTAAACCTTCTCAAAGGGAGCCGACTCAAAAAGAACTTGACTCTGGAAATCACTGCATGTACCGCAACATGGTAGGCCACAACACTAGTGAATGCAGGAATTTACGCGATCTCATCGAGGATAAGGTTAGGCGTGGAGAATTTTCCGAGTATGTCAAGAAACCGACATAGGCCATGCTGCAACCTCCTTCGCAAGCTCCTCGGGTCGGTCCTCGAGCTCCTCGAAACAGAAAGGACCCTGAGTCCAGCAATCGCGACATCATCATTTATTAATAAAATTTAGATCATTGTGGATTTTACCCATTTCTTAAGATATAAGAAATTTATTTGTTCAATAATGTGATTATGTTGAAGTACACACGTACGGGGTTAGGATTTTACTCCTAGACGTGGTACGGATTCAACTATCACCCTGTTAAAATTTGTTTTCATTTTTCTGTAATAGCTTCTTAGCAACAATAAACTTTCTTTTTTGAAAATGGATTAAGTTTGAATGATTCGAGCCGAGCATGATTGACGCTCGTCGACCCAAATATGGTAAGTGTTACCCACCATTTCTAAACTACAGTCGATGTCTGCCACCATATCTAACCAACTCCATAAGCCGAGTATGGTTAATACTCGCCAACTCCATATGCCGAGTATGGTTAATACTCGCCAAATCCATAAGCCAAATATGGTTAATACTCGACAACTCTAGAAGCCGAGTATGGTCAATATTCGCGAACTCTCTAAACCAAGTATGATTAATACTCGCCAACTCTTTAAGACGAGTGTGATTGACACTCACCAAACTTCACAAAACTTCGTCCGGTTCTGAAAAGTATGAGCTGTTAACCCAAGAGTATGGATCGTACTCAAACCTTTTGATCACTCCCTAAACATGGTCAAAGTCCGACCTAGAAAACCATGGGATAACTGACTGCACCGTCTCACCAGGCAAAGTCGTTTATGGTTAATACTCGCCAACCCTCTAAGCCGAGTATGATTTATACTCGCCAAATTTGCAAAAACCAAGCATTGTTTATACTCGTCCCTTAGACTATACTGTTACACCACTAGAAATTGAGCATGGCTTATACTCGTACCCAGTTCTTTACAGATATCATTTAATTGGCGGGATCTCGATTCTTCTGTTTCTATCAAGACAAACTCGGAATAGTCGACTTATTTTATGGCATTCGCAAGTTATCGGCCTTAATACGATTATCGATGGTTTTCGGTTTTCCGGCCCTAATACGATCCTCATTAATCGTCGAATTTCTGGCCTTAATACAACCATTGTCGATCGTTGGTTTTCTGTCCTTAATATGGTTTGGTGTAACATGGTTTCTTGAATTTCTACTATACAACATTTTTTTAAAAGATTCAGAACACATCTCCTTTCTTCAAGAAGATATATTCTGGTTGGCCAAGTGTTAGCCAACTTTTTGGCAAAAGTTGTTCCAACCAATATATGGAGCCATATATCGGCCATTCCAGACTTTATGGGATGTTTGTTATCATGGGTCGACTAACCATAAGCCGACCCCAAGCCACAACAACACCAAACCAATTAGGCCGAACTGTCAGCAGATCGACCAACCTAGACATCTACCTGCAGATCAGGTCGATCCCATAATACTAGATCAAGCCTAAAGTCTCGGATCTCCCCTAAAGTATCTAGAAAATTATATGCTATCGGACGAAGTCCTACTCCCAAGGTTGTTGATTCAGATTATCTTTTAACCAACTCTCCTTTTGATACGCCAAATATCAAGCTCCATGTCGACAGCGATTTCCATGGAGAACTATTCACTAACAATAGACCGGGTCCCTCCGCCGCAACTACTCTGTCGGATCGAGCTCCACGTGTCTAAGCTTCGAAAAAGAGGCAAGCCACATGGCACATGGCCCAGCCCACCTTCTTCACCTATAAGTATACCATTGCTGAAAACCTAAAGGCATGTTGAGTTCTCCACCAACTTATGCTCGGTATACTGAAAACATCCAACGGTGCACCTCAAACAACACAAGGATTTTGTAATCTTTACTTTCTTCCACTGAAAAACTACTGTAACCTGTAGTCAAAAGTATAAACAAAGATTATAAGTGGACGTAGGCATCGATATAAGCTGAACCGCTATAAAATATTGGGTTTCCCTTGTTCATTTACTTTTGGTCACATCTATGTGATCGTTTTTCATGTGTGTTCAACACATGTTGGGGGTTGATCGTCACTAGACCAACTTTGACGTCAACAGTCACCTGTAATTGTTGTTTCAACATTTTTCTCTAGATCTGCTAGATAGGCTTATTCATTTGGAATATTCTTTCCATCGAATGTAAATTTTGCCATGGTTTTAAACACCGCAGACCAATCTGCTTTATCTCTTTTTAGAGAAGGATAAGAAGCGTACTAAGCTTTAGGGCTTGTCTGGCTAGTACAAAAGGGTTGCACTTTTGATAACACGAGGTATGTTTAATTTCTATAAGATTATAAATTGGACGCACGTTAATATTAGAACCTGGTACATTGTTGGACCAGTTGCATCTAAACAAACAAACAGTCTCTACGGGTCTTGCAAAATATGTCAATTGCGAAATCTGAGTTAGCACGCCATACAAATCATTTATATGATTATTAGGATCATCACTGCCTTTAACAAATACACTAGTATTGTTTGTTAATTTTTAAGCATCATTTTCTTTATTGTTGAATTTATATCCATTGACGAAAAATATTGGATACATTTTAATTTTTCTTTTTGGTCCAAACCGGAATGTTTCAGTCCTTCATCGAGCACATGATTTTTGGTAACGGACACATAGTTCGAAAACCAAGTACTGAAATCTTTTCTTAAGTAACCACTTGGATTTTGTGATTCATAAATACTACAAACACAAATGTAATATATTACATCATTATTTATTTATATGTGTATTATTAAATTTAACAAAACTTGTAATGCAATAATTACCTAATAAATGGTGCAACTTCAGGACAATTAAGAAGAATATATGTGTGTGCTACATGGTAATCTTGATCATCTAGCCATACTTCCATACATTTTCAAGCATGTCGGCCATATTGTTTAAATAGATAACATTGTTTAAGAAGAGGAACCTTATTCAAGGGCATCATTAATACGTGCAATGCTATCAAATGATAAATTCACATGATCATTGAAGTAATGAGAGAAAAAGAAAGAAGCTTCTTCTTTGATATGTGACTTGCAATTGGAACCTTCAACTCGTGCTTTTTGTCTTCAAATGATTTAAGTACCTAATAAAAATATTTTGGTTTAATATTAACTTTTATTTATAATTAAATTAACATTTGCGTACTTAGTATAGTTACATACCTTTCGAATGGATACATTCATTCATATTACATAGAACCTCAAAGACGTGCTTCGTACGGAAGATGAATAGGTAAATGCTCCATTACATTAAAGAAACCCGAAGGAAATATTTTCTCCAGTTTGTAGAGCAGTATAGGGACTCCTTCTTTAAGCTTCAGTAGACGGTCAACTTTTATCGTAGTTGAACAAATCTCCCTGTAAAATAAACTAAGTTTTGTTGTTGCCTTCCAAAATTTTATAGGTAACTGTTCTTTGAAAGCAACGAGTAACAAATTTTCAATAATTACATGATAATCATGGCTTTTAATTCCACTCAGTCTTCCATTTTTATAGTCGACACATATACGAAGATTAGAGGAAATTCCATTGGGAAATCGTAATCCTTCCACCCATTTTAATAATATTTTAACATGGTTGTTGTCTACTTCATAGCATGCTTTGGGTATTTTACTGTCATTGGGCTTCATATGAAGCTCAGGACGATTGCATATTTCCTCTATATCAGTCCAGATTTCATATCCTCCTTAATCTTGCCTTTAACATTCAAAATTGTATTAAACACAGTATCAAATACGTTTTTCTCGTTGTGCATAACGTCAATGTTATGACGGATTAAGAGATTTTTCCAATAAGGCAATTCCCCAAGTATACTCTATTTTTACCAATTATGTACCATCGATTTACCTTGGAATTTCAGTTTGTTGTCCGGTTTCATGTATCTTTAGATAATCTTTTACAAGTTCATATATATTCTGCGTAACAAAGAAGCGAACATCCAAAAAAAATTCTTTTTAGATACATCATATGTTTCAACTCCGGCATACCATAATTTTTTCAACTCTTCGATTAATAGTTGTAAGTAAACATCAATGCCTTATGTCGGATCATCAGGGTCAGGGACGACAATTGTGAGAAATATATGTGGAGTTTTCATATACATCCACGGAGGTAGATTGTAAGGTGTGATTATTATAGGCCAAGATGAATATTTAGAACCAAACTAAGAAAATGGTGAGAAGCCATCTGTACATAAACCTAGTCTAACATTGCAGCTCTCCGCTGCGAAATTGGGATATTTCATATCAAAATATTTCCATGCTTCTCCATCAGATAGGTGTGTCAACATACCTTATTGAGGCATTCTCACACTATGCCATCCCATATGATGCGTTGTTACAGATGATGCATATAACCCTTGAAGTCTAGGAGTGATGGGTAAATAATGCATACGCTTGTACGAAACTTCGTTTCCCTTCTTTTTCCTTGGTTAGTGTGACGGCCCGCCCCGGACTAGCCGACATTTCTCCAAAATGCATTGTGCCGATGTCCAACTAGCACGGGACAATCGCCAAGGAAAAAGGGTGTGAAGCTAAAAAGGCCAAAGGAAACTGTCGTATATCTCACAGCGCATGGAATAAAATATAATAACCACATAACTTTGACATAAAACAGGCGAGACAGTGCATAAGCTGAAAACTAAATCATCATAGCAGCGGAATCCATAATACAGCTTATGATCCAACATCATTATTACAACTTCAAATTTCTGTCTCTAAAGCAAAAGAAAGAAAAGTTACACTACTAATGCCCAAGCAGTAACCAGTTACAACACAGGGAGTATATATGTATATCATACGTGGAGGCCTCCTGCTCGTCTCCGGACAGCTACCCGCGCATTACCACCTAATTGTCTCTTGTCTGCTCGTTTAGGAGCACCCAGAGTAATAAGAAGAGACATAAAACTCTAGGTCAGACAAAAGTCTGGTATGAGCGATAAGCAACAAAACAAAACCATAACAGGTATAATCTAATCATACCCGAACCTAGACCTGCAACCAAAGAGTTAGCACAACAAGATGTACAGGACTCTAAGGTAACACTAACATAAAGTGTAAAAGTAATGTGGGGGTGTTCATGTCATGGTGATAGCAAACATCAAACATAGCAATCATCCTCACATCTCTCACTCAGTGCGTAAAGCATACGATATCCACTACTTTGGTCACCTAATCCTTTGGGCCATGACGGAGTCTAACCTTGTACAACTATCACTACGAGCCCCTAATCTGTCTCTCAGTGGTGAACCAAAGTTATAGGTATCGATAACCCCTTTGCACACATCCGCAGCAAAGTCCAACTCAAGAAGTTAACTCGTTGATTCCCAGTTGGATCCTGTGTCCTACTTCCCATTTGGACTACCTTTGCATCTCGGTTTTTGGTCTCCTTCGGATCGGTTCAGAAACAAGCTTCCATTCGGTTCGGTCCTCTTCTCCTCGTTCGGTCCGTGGTCATCAACCCTGCTCGAGTCGGGTCGTGAGTTCCTCCCCAGGTCGGGTTGGTTCGTGCTGATGCTTCAGTTCGTGGTTACATGCTTCAGATTGGCTCGTGTAAGACAACTCCTCCAGGCGGATCGAGCTCCTCGGTTCGTGATCAGTCTACTTGTGGCACTTCAGTTCGTGGTCACCAAGCAGAAGCAGTTTGGTTCGGCGATGGAAAACTTCACGGTCCTGGATTATCTGACGTGAGCGGATCGGGGTCGTGGAGTGCTCCACGAGCGGGTCGGTTTGGGCAGGGGCGATCCGATCTGATTTGGCTACCGCATATTTTTCCTACAACTTCCAACAACTGTTTTTATGCCACACGACGGCGTTTTCAACTATTCTAAACAATTACAAAACATTCCAAACAGTCATAGCAACATGTATAGTCATCCAAAACACTAAAACAATAAATAATCATGATAATATAGATCAAACATACCCAAAAACCCTTGTTTTCCCCATAATCATGTTTAAGCATAACTAACCTTAGGATTAACAAAACTTAACCAAATTAACCCAAATTTTTATCAGAGCCCTAAAATAATATTTTAGAATTTTACAAATTTTTCCAGATTTTTTTTTCTGAGTTATAATTTCACTAATTATCACTAATCACCCCTAATTAGCAGTAATTAGTGAAAAACAATGTTAATCACTCACTTAGCCACAAATAAACTATAGATCTGAACTATTCAACTATTATGGCGCTGTTTCCAAAGCAACACAGCAGCTCCAACTCTGATTTGGTGTTGATTTTCCTTGATTTGATGTAGCTTAGCTTAACCTTCGATTAGGAAGCGATTAGGAGGTGTTTAAATGAAAAATTTGAGAGTGGAGGCCATTACTACTGTCAGGAGAATGAAAGTGGCGACTGAAAAATGATCAAAGAGGATTTCTCTAGCCTCTATCAGCCCTTAAATACCCCTAATTCCGAAATCTCTAATGGGCCTAGCTGTTAATCACCCGGTTAAGCCCAATTATGTTGTTTTTCACCTTCCAAACCTTGTTTCAGTCATTTCTCCCAAACAGTAAGTCCGTTTGATCATTGTGACCACTCTACGGAAAGGTAAACCATCATTTGAATCCAATGGAAGTGGTTTCAGGTCAAAACTCCTTTCCAGTCAAAAGTTATAGGCAAAACAAGATTCGCCAGGGGCAAAACGATCATTTAAAAATCGTTAAAAATCATGAACATGGGAAATGACCCAATAGTAATCTCCCAAAGTTACACGACCATACGACTTCGTATGAAAAAGAAATAAATATTCTACGATCCTCCGATGCGTAGAATGCGGGTCATACAGTTTGTATCTTTCTTGATTATATATTTACAATTTCTAAGATTGATGTCCTTTTTTGATACGGCCAACCGAAAGATGACATAAGTTTTTTCACTTCTTAATAATTTTCACACATTAAATTATCGGATGACACATAGCATTTAGCAGCTCGAACAACAGCCGTAATTCCAGCTTCCGTAAGGTTGTATTTAAATTTCATTGCAATGTATTCTACAGTTACCAATAATTGAGTTTCGCTTGTACATCCATTACAAAGGTGTATTTTAGCATGATCCAGTAAATCATATATTTTCTTAGCTTCAACATTTGGTTTCTCTTCGACATTAACATCGTCATTATCAATTTCAACAGTAGGGAACGTCTATCATGTTGCACCTTCGACCATATGTTCTATGAGATTCGTCGTACTAACATCATCACCAATGACCTCCACTGACTGTTCTTGGTTATTAAGGGCTACAATTTCTCCATGACGATCCTACATCAAATAATTTGGTATGAAATCGTATTGGCGTAAATGAACCTTAACCATATTTAATATTAGATAGTTCGACAATTTGCACTTACTACATGGACAACAAAGTTCTTTATCGTTACCAATATTACTTACAACAAATTCGATGAACACATTTACCCCGTTTAGAAAATGTTCGCTTACTGCGCCAATAGTTTCCCTTCTTCGATACATCTTGCTCCGATCAATAAAATAATTGACCATCTTCCTACTTTGAAACTTATGATGAAAAGTAAAAAAAATATTAATTGTTCGTTTTATATTTTGTTTATATTTTAATTACTACTTTAGTAAACATACACTAAATTATATATATTTTTACAAACTTTGTTTTTAATAAACGACTATTGGTTCGTCGACACTTATGTGTCTTCTCTGATGGTCGGTCATCCTACTTCCTATTACAAAAACAACAACAATTACATTCCATAAATCATATCATTTTAAGCGATTTCCTAAAATTTCAGCAACATTTCCCCTGTGTTCCTTGTGTAACAACCCAAATTCCGACAAACCGATTTTTTTCAAAATTCTTATCTATTGAAACTCGTGTTGGTTTGCTCTGGTATCCTGCAGAAAAGACAGAGACATAAA
The DNA here is from genome assembly GCA_030737875.1 of Allium sativum. Classification (NCBI taxonomy): domain Eukaryota; kingdom Viridiplantae; phylum Streptophyta; class Magnoliopsida; order Asparagales; family Amaryllidaceae; genus Allium; species Allium sativum. The sequence goes on from CM060926.1 coordinate 847,028,828, forward strand.
ATATGTCAGAGCTCAGAAAATATCTCACAACGGAATGGATAAAATATAATATAATCAAAGTATAGCCTTACCGTATTAATAATACTGCATAACTACTATTTCAAAGCTATCATGTCTCTGCCACAAATCTAACATGTGAGTATGTTATGAGTAGGGGGTTAGAACACAAGTTCTGGTGACTGGATTTAAACTATACACTTTGGATATTCCTACATATACCATTCAATCACATTCTTTTATTTATTAGTTTACTTGAGTTGACGACACTTAAGGCTTGCACACACGTCGTTCCCATTAACTTCCCAATGGTTTAACCTAATGATATAGTATATATCTAGCTACCCCTAATATTAAGGTACACTCCATGGTACCCCACTCGCACGGTCTCCACCGTAATACCACTAAAATATACATAGTCCCTCATCCTACGCCGGAGTGACGTACGGATCTCTATATAACAATGTTGCATTCTGCATATATCTGTCAATTCTATGCAACAAAATCATACGGACTACTACCTTCGATTGAATCAAGTTCCATACCAGAGTAATGCCATCAAGTCAACGATACACCGTCCAGAGCACACATGCATGTTTCTAGACTTTCCCACGTACGTATCATCAATTGTAGCTCGATTCTTTAACCGCACGTCCTCTAATGTGCACCGAGTTCCGTGGCAGGGCAATACAAGAAACATAGAACTCGGTCGAGAGCTTTTCCATATCTACACAGGCCTTCCTTTAAGAGCCTCAAAATACAGATATTCCTAGGATCTATTTTTCATGGTGGCTATGGCCCCACCATGGCCCCTCCCTCAACTTGTAAAGACTACAAGAGCTAAGTGACATGCCCCTAACAACAAAAAATCTAAACATCCAGTTGGCGTCTCCCCTTAACCACCGTACCTCGATAGTGAAAGATGAATGGTTTATTAGGTTTAGCTCTAGTCTTTTTGCATCCCACTGGCTGTCGATGACGGGTATCCAACGATATACTATCCTTGTTAGTCTTGACCCTCTGCTCCCCCATTGAGGCGACCGCTGAATCACCCTTATGTCACCTCGTCACAACATTCTGACTGCAAAACTACTTTTGCAGCCAAGGCCTACCCACCTGGTAGTTACACGCTGACCCAACCTCTGAGAGCACAACCTAAACATCTGCCACCACACAGAGGACTACTAGGAGCACCTTACGTACCTAAGGAATCCACGTGCTTCCCCTTCCAGTCCTTCGGAGCCGACAGAATAATCAGATGAACATTCTCTCCCCTCGTGCCTTATGAAACCATGATGATCTGCCCCGTTGGATTATTCACGCTCAAACGTGCGGACTGGTCCAAGGGTCTCACTTTAATATATTATTAGATCCTATGTCTAAACATTCTTTTATATGCTTGCTTTACCTCATCGCGTTTCCATTTAACTTGGTTATCATCTTAATTTTTTATTCAGGTTACCAAGTTCTTTCTAACCCCTTATATCTAAGGAATGGGCCTCTCTTGCTTGTTAATTTCAGTCATGTAACTTAACCCATTTAAGTTTATTAATAAGCCATAACATGTTATTCTCTAGATTGTGATCCAAGGTCTTTAATCCACAATCGCTTCATATTCTTGTTTGATTCAAGGTTAAAATAACATGTTGTACTTAATACGTAATTAAGTATATCTCAATTTACATGTTTTCTGTCTAACATGTCACTCATCATTTATGATTAAATTTGATTTATTTCATTTCATAAGTTTTCCTCAATCTTTCCTATTTAATCATAATTCCATCTTACATTGTCACTACAACTTATCGTTGTTTACTTATTAACTTAGTTCTCTTAACTAAGGTTCATTGATAAGTTTCCTTTCCATTTATTATAACCTATGTTATAATTTTCTCTTGTTCCTAGGAAAAGCCTTAACATGTTATTCTTATCAGCATATTTCATATTTCAAAGTTTTCAAATTACTTAATTTATAATTAAGTACAACTTCTTTTATTTCATAAACTTCCCCCTTTTCTCTACTTGTTACAAACAACTAATTTCAGGTTTCCCCATATACTTAATCTACAATTAAGTGCCACTTATATTATTTCACGAGTTATCTCATTTTCTCACCAGTTTATTATAACCTAAGTTATAATATCCACTTGTCCCTAGGACAAGTCTACCTATTATATTAAATTCTCATTAACATAGTTTATTTATAATAGGTTATTACCAATCCCCGTTCATTCCCATTTCCTTTTACTATTGTAATTATATTTCATTTAGTTCCATTTGTTTCCATTAATTACAATTAATGTCATTTATCAATCCTGCCATATGCATATATATATATATATATATATATATATACATATATATATATATATATATATATATATATATGTTTATGCACTAGACCTCTCACATTAAGCTTACACTTGTGGATGCTGGATTTGCCGGGCGGTTCCGGGCAGACTTCTTCCACAAGTTGACTTAACCTCGTGTCTCAGCACCATTACATGTTTTATTTATGCACTTATACCCCTCACATTAGATTAACCACTTGTGGATGTTGGATATGCCAGGCTGTTCCGGGCAGACTTCTACCAGAAGTGTAATCTAACCTCGTGTCTAAGCGCGGTTACATTTTCTTATCTACTGTAAATATTCTATATAATCTAGGCATGTCCATTCTTTCAAATTTCCACTGTAATTTATATTTTACATGTCATTTTATTATGCCTATTTTATGCCATATGTTCTTTCTAACATATAATCAATTTCTATTCTATCATGTAATAAATCAATCAGATAATTGTTCAAATTTAACCATAACATGTGATCGCCAAATCATGTAATTTTTCTAAATTAACATGTAATTTTCTCAATTTCTATCGTTAGTGGTCCAGGTACATAAATGTCACAAGTTAATATGGAATTTAAACAACAATAATTGCTACGCATATTTTGGCAACTTTTCCAACATATTAATATCTTAGCATATTAATATTCCAACATGTCATATTCGTCACTTTAATCCTTTTAACATATGTTTAAACATTTCAACATATCATATTTAAACATGTCATAATAACATTTCAATACTTTCAATTATTCTAGCAAATTCACATTATATGATAACATGGAATGTTAATATATCATTATCAAAAATGATATAACTTAAATCCACTCACCTTATTTGCTTTCCAAATCCTAGGTCTAGTCCAAATCTAGCATTCCATGGTTTTCCCCTAATTGGATTTAAAACCTAACAACCATGGATTCTTAATTTTTACTAAAATAAAAAAGGGAAGAAGGAGAAAGAAAATTGAATAGACCAAATCTAGAAAATTACCTCACTTCGCATTTGATTCTGAACACTTTTTTATTTGCGTCAATTCTTTTCCTATGGATCTTGATTTATAATTTTTCTAAACTAATAATCTTAATTTTCTAAAGAGATTTGAGGAGGAAGAAGAAAGGCAGAGTATAGACGTCATCTCAAAAATGTGAGATTTAGCTAGTCTCTACTAACCTATTTATAGGTGTTCAGGATCTTATCGTACACGCAGCGTTGAGTCAGCAATGAACCTTGTTAAGAGAATAGTCCAGATTCATTGATGAATCTGGGATGGATCCGGGTGGTGTCGACCTAGGTGTCGACCCCCCTATAGGGGTGTCGACCCCTGGGTCCCACCAGCAATTTTGGCTCATAAATTTCATTTTCGAACTTTTGAATTTTAGAATTTCGAATGTTTGAATTTTCTCGAATTTATTTAGCTGTTATATTCACATGAACTTCTTATGCATATACAATTCTTCTAATGATCATTTTATGCGTATATATATACGCACAACTTTCGTTTTGTTTTAAAAATTCAAGCGGTGTTGCACTGTTATTTGATTCTTGCCATATTTCATTGACTGAAGCCTTATCTTGAATTTTATCTCTTGTATACGTATATTTCTGCATATATATATACACACACACTTATATATTCTCATATATATATATTCTTCATTTCCTTATATGTACATTCTTATCCTTTCAAATTTTGAATTTGTATGCGTAGATATTTGTATGTTCAGTTGGCCCTCTCTAAAACAAAGACAAAATTTATGTCACCGCCGGGGTTCGAACCCCCGACCACTATGTTACAAATCCAATGCTTTAACCAACAGAGTTATGATGTCTTTTATTAATAAGTTTGGAAACAATGGTTGTCATTATTCTCCTTCTTTTACCTTATTTTCATGTTTTGCTACAATACTTCATTTAAAGGTATCTCTTTCATCTTAAATCAGTTTTCTGCAACCCATAGGTCTAAATTGAATAGAAAATCGCCATGAACGCAATCACACTAATTCTGTGGCTAATTTCTAGAAGCTCTTCAAACTTTCGTTTCAAATATGCATTTTAATTGCATTGCATTTCTTATTAACTGTTTATGCCTATGCATATATATACACATATGCATTATTTAATCATTTAATTATTATAAAATGCAGGGTGTTACAAATAATGAAACGTGATGCTTCAAATCATATTCTCCCCTCTTTTCCTGTCTTCTTACATTTCGACAGATCTGTAATTTTCCCCTTTCCTGATAAATTGTAGATTTATAAGAATTTGGGGAATGTAGGCCTAAAGGACTTTGAATTTGGAGGCTATAAGGTGAGTGGAAAATTTACGAATACAATTATAATGACTTGTCTATTTCTTTTGAATCAAATCTATGTTTTATGCCTACCAGATCTATTCATTTAAATATTGTGAATTTATTGGCAACCATAGATCTGATTATAAATATGGTTAAAACTTGTGAATGATAAGTTGTGATTATGTATAACATGAATTGTAGGATTCTTAAATATTTTTCCCATATATTCTTACATTTATGTCATGAAATATGTTGTACATGTTTCATAGCACTGTGGATCTGGAAATCAGTCCCATTAAACACAAATTCGATGTTTTTAAATTCTAGATCTTTAGTTCAGTGTAGAATAATGAAATATGTGAATTTGGGTAAAAAGATGAGATTTGTTAATTATGTGATTGTAAGAATAAAATAAATATTCCTATTGTGTTCAATATTGTTGGGTTTTTGGATTAATCATTATAAACATGTCGTTTTCCTCCTTTTGAAAAAAAGGCATTATTTTGAAATCACAAGTGGTATAACAAAAAGGATTAAAAAGGGAAAATTGGTGCAAATGTATGCATAAATGTAAATACACATATTTGTATGTAATTTGAATCGACAATTCCAAAATATATATTTACATATATTTCTTATGATTTGGAAATATGTCAATTCCACTAATTAGGCATTATTTACAATGATTACGGCTAATGGACTTTTGTGAGATTTAACACCTTTTGGCAAGATTGAATATAGAAAAGGAAATGTTTGGTAAATTGATTATACAAAATCATTAAATTAAAAATAAGAATAATAATAAAAATAATAATAACTACGTCGACCGCACGAAAACATAGAAATATATACATATATATATATATATATATATATATATATTGGAAATTGGTACTCTTTATTGCTAATACCAATATAAAACCTCCTTTATATGCCTCGTTAAAACCCTACAACCCGCCTAACCTAGATGGGTACCTTTCAGGGAAAAAGAGTACATATAAATTCGGTGATTACAATGCTGAAATATAAAGTCGAAATCAAAAAACAAAAATACAAGGCTGAAAGAACAACAAAGAAACAACACCTCTATCGACCCAAACACAAGGCCCCAAACCAACAAAAATAAACCAGCAAAGCCCAATGTTGATCCTAGCTTCTTCTACCCTATATCTACTAGATCAATTCCCCAAACATTCAAAATTTGAAAATTTCTCATATTCCGTTCAGATTTATTCCCATTATTTCGAACCAGAAATGAATCTCCCTTTCAGTCTGAGAAAGCTAAGTCATTACATTGGTACTTCGATTCCTGAAAATTCTTTCATTTCTTTCTTTCCAAATGAAATAAATCACTGAAGTAATAGCTCCACATGCAAGGTCTCTGACTTGATCTTTAGTTTTGAAATATTGATCAATGTTCTTCAGTTCGTCTTTTATCTGCAGATGCATCGACAGAGGAATAGCAAGCTTCTGCTTTAAAGATAACCATAAGAAAGATGAATAATCACATTGGAAAAAAATATGCTCAATTGATTTTGGATGGGCTTCACAAAGAGGACATAAGGAACTTGAGATATTTCCAAAATAAAGGATTCTATCCTTTGCGTTTAATCTTCCCAAACGTGCAAAGTATGTAATAAATGACATTTTCCTGTTGTTTTTATTCTGCCAAATTACTGAAAAAGAAGGATCAATATCTTCATGATTTCTCACAGAATTCCATGATTTATGATATGAAAAGTCACCTCCAGGACACCATTCATATTTATCCTCACTAAGATTAGACTGAATTTGAATGGAACTAATTTCATCAATTAACTCTCTGGTTGCTGGATGAATTAGAGGATTAATTTCTTCACCACACACAATGGAACTAACTTTTTGATTAGAATTACCTATCAGATGTAATCCATCATATCCAAGAATATCCACCAAACACTGACAGTTTATCCAAGGATCATGCCACAAAAAATTATCATTCCCATTTGCAATGATTTTATTAAAAAACTGCTTAGAATGAGATCTTAATCTAAGCATAGATTTCCATGTGGAAGAAGAATTATTATCTATTGCCATCGACCAAAAAAATTTACCTTTGTTATATTTGTTCTTCAGCCATTTACTCCATAAGGAATTTTCAGATAAGAATTTCCATAACAATTTAACACACGCAGCTTTTTTAAATCAGAGAAATTCTTCAAACCTATACCCTCTTCATTTTTTTGTTTGCACAAGGAATTCCATGCTACTTTATGCACTGATCCACCCCAGAAAAAATCAGAACAAAGAGACTGCAATTTATCTAGAGTAAACTCTGGAAGTTGATAAATAAATAACCAATAGAGGATGATAGGAGTTAGAACCCCATTGATCAATTCAGCTCTACCAGCATAAGATAGCATTTTAGTTTCCAGTCCCTGAATTTTAGCCTGTATTCTTTGAATTAGAGAGTTACATTCTGAATAATGCAAATAATTGGATGATAAAGGAACACCTAGATACTTTATAGGTAGAGAACCTTTTTCAAAACCCATAATATACAAAATTTCCTGTGCATTATTTACTGAGCTACTGAAAAAAATCCTTGTTTTATCTGCATTAACTTTCAGACCTACACTATCTTTTAGCTATTGAAAAATATGTTTCAAATAATTTGCATTCTGCTTTGAGCTTTTTCCAAATATCATTAAATCATCTACATAAAGTAGATGTGAAATTATTGGTAAAACTGAGCTGCTTGGCTGAAAGACTTTATTTGAAACTACTTGATCCATTTGAAAAGTAAAGAATTGCGTTGCTAAAGCAAAAAGATTAGGAGATAAGGGATCTCCTTGTCTAATACCTCTTGTTGATGTGATAAACCCTTTAGGAATTCCTTGAATTAAGATTGAAAAGGTTGTTGTGGACATATATTCATAGATCAGACTTATAAAATGATTAGGAAAATTCACTAGTGGCATTAAATGACAAATGAATTTCCTATTTATACTGTCATAAGCTTTTCGTAAATCCACCTTTACAAACATTTTTGCCATTCCTTTCTTCTTAAAATCCCTTAACATTTCATGCGCGAGTAAGATATTATCTCCAATGTAACTATTCTTCATAAATGCACTTTGGTTCTCTGATATTAGATGAGGCAAAAAGGGTTTTAACCTATTGCAAAGAACCTTAGCAAAAACTTTATAGTATACATTGCAATAGGAAATTGGCCTGTAATGGGAGATCTCCGTAGGTCTGTCTTTCTTTGGAATGAGAGTTATAAATGTGTGATTGATGGATTTTGGTAATTTTCCAGACCTATAATGTCTTGAATAGCCTCTAGCAAATCTTGCTTTATCAAATCCCAATGCAATTTCATAAATTTGGAATTTTTTCCATCTGGACCAAGGCTTGTGTCATCTTGAGTTGAAATCAAAGCCTCTCTGATTTCATTTATAGAAATTTCTGATAAAAGAAAAATCTGTCCTTGTTCATTTATAGTACTGATAGGTTGAAAATTGAAAGCATGAATGTTTGAAGGACCATTAAATAATTCAAAAAATATTTAATGGCCTCTTTCTCTATTTCTTCAACTTTAAACATTAAATACCCATTTTGGTCAATGAGAGCTCGAATATGATTGAAATATCTTCTATTAGATATACAAGAATAAAAAAATTGAATTAGTATCACCTTGATGCAACCAAGAAACCTTTGCTTGTTGTTTAAATCCTTCAAAATAAAAATTTTGCAAATTTTGATATTCTTGATTGGCTAGAAGATAATTATCATACAGCATAGTATCCTCAGGATTTAGATCTGCAGCTTGTTCCATACTATAGCACTTCTTTTCTGCTGAAATAAGGTTTGCATTATTTTTATCTCTGATTTTATTCCAAAGCTTCAGCTCCGCTTTACATCTCTGTAGCTTATGAATAAATTTATAACTCTGAAAACCCCATGTAGAAGCATTTAAACCTTTTTCAACAGCATTCATATAGCCAGGAAAATTTGGCCATTCATTCTTGAATATGAAAGGGAAACCTTTTGTTCTAGGGGTAGGAATAAGGTCCAACATAATAGGATTATAGTCACTGGAGTGTTGAGAAAGTGATAGAGCCTTCATGTTAAGGAAATTCTATAGACAGAAATTATTAACTAACACTTTATCAATGTGACTTGCAATTCCTCTACTACGCCAGGTAAAAAGAAATCCAAGAGGTTTCAATTCTGATAAAGATTCTTGTAAATTGAATTTCTGAAATTCCCTTATATATTGATATGGAATCGAACGACCCCCTCTTTTATCCTTAGGAGATAAAGCATTGTTGAAATCAACCAAAAGAATCCATGCATAATTGACCAGTCCAGAACCACTAATAAGAAGTTTCCATAAATTCAACCTTTTTGAGAAAATGTTGCTTGCATAAACCAAAGAAAAAATCATTGTGAAGCCCACTTTATTTGAAGCAGAAACAGTAATATGTTGAAAAGAAGATGCTAAAGTCGTAATATCCAAACATTTGAATCCCATATCATTATTACTCTACCATTAATTGTATCTGAATTATTTGTCAAGTGTTTCCATGAACTAGGAATTAAAGCAAGAAAAAGTTTCAAATTAGAATTAGACAACTTATTTTCAACTAAACCAACAATAGTTGGCTTAGCTTGATTAAGGAGTTTGAGCACCTCTTTCATACGAGAAAGAGTGTTCATTCCCTTCACATTCCAGGATAAGATTGTCATTTAATGGTAGAAGAACTCCTTGTAATTCTTTTAGCAGGAGTGATGTGAGGGATATCATTTGCACTTGAAGTATTAGATTTTGTACTTTGCATGTAACTTGCATTTTTTTCAACAAAGTTAGAAACATCAACCTGTTTTCCTTTGTCAGGCTCTTTTGGATGATTATTTTTCTCAATTGCATCAGCCACATGATTCAAAACATCTGGAAGTATATCAATAGGAAGTTTTGAATTGAGGAAATCTAAATCATCCATTTGCTTAGCACGAGACTCATTTTGCTGGTTTTGTTCAGACAGAGAGCTATCAACATTTTCAGCTATGGTTTCATCTTCTACTTCATTTCGCTTCCATGATGGATCAAGAGTAACTTCATGCTCATCATCATCGTGCCCGAATTGATTACATATCAAGCATTTTGCTGGGACAAATTCATACTCTACTGATATTTCTATTTATTGTCCATTATGTAATACAATAGGAATCAAAGTTTTCAAATCTGTTTGAGTATCAATAGAGATTAATACCCTTACATATTTTGTAAAACGTTTTCAGCTTAATTTGAGTCAATAATCACTGGTTTAGAAATGAAACTAGCAATCATTTGTATAACATTTTTCGTCCATAGTTCCATAGGAAGGCCGTGAAATCTTACCTAGATTTGAATAATATCCCTCTGTTTTTTAGAAAAATCATATCCTAGGCACCATTCGTCAACCAAAAGTAATCGACCAAAATAAGAATATGTAGATCCTTCTAATATTCGAGAAAAATCCTCTAGAGATTCAAACTGGACTGCAAAATTATATTGAAGAGCAATATGCACATTAAAACCATTATGATGCTTCCAAACCATTTGAATATAGTCCTTTAACTTCATGATCGAAAGCTTGAAATTAATCGGAACTAAAGTAACTGTATGAATCCAAGCTTGATCTGATTCATTAAAATTTTGCTCAGGAATAAAAACGAACTCGGATCTAGGTTTGACATATTCGAGCTTTCGATCATTAGATCCTAATGAGGATGACTTAGTTTGCGGAGGAAATGTAGGATTAGATTGAGGATGAGGTAGATCTGGATCCAATGTTGATGGTGGTTTAGTTTTTGATGATTGAAAAGAAGATCGTGGAGGAGGAAAAAGCGATGTATTGTCCCTAATTAAGGAAGAAAACCGTTAGAATTTTTTATATAGAAATATATATATATTATCCATCCAAATCAGCGTAAAACGGTAAAATATACATTGTATGGAATGTTTGAATGTTTGGATAAGGTTCAATTATGGAATTATATGTAGATGTAATTCATATTGAATTAATATATTTGTGCCCACCATTTGTAGCCATCAATATAATTAACTGCTATAAATAAGACCGTAAGTCAATAAATAACCATTGTAACCAATATTGATTGGGGGAAAAATAAATGTGATAGGAAAATGGTTACAATTCCTAAAACCAGTTAGGATAAATGTTGAAAACCCCAATTAGAAATTTTGAATTATAACTGCATTTAGACACGAAGTTAAGCTCAACCTGTGGTATGAGCCTACCTGGAACCAACCGGCAAATCCAAGAACCACAGGTAGTCAGCTTAATGTGAGGGGTCTAATGCATAAACATAATTTTATTAAGGAACGAGGTTAAGTTTAACTTGTGGAAGAAGTCTGCCTGGAACCGACCGGCAAATCCAGCATCCACAAGTTGTCAACTTAATGTGAGAGGCATGGTACATAAATATATATATCAATAAATAAATTAATAAACGAATATGAATAGAAATTTTTGGTGGGGTACAACAAATAGATAACTTGGGACTGATAAATAATTTGCTTACGAAAATATGACCGTTATGGTCATAAAGGGCAATAAAAAGGAAATAAAAGGAAATGGGTGTCATAAGAGAATTTATGATTGTCGTTTAAACACTAAGTCCAAATTAGGGAAGGTATCAAATAAATATCCTAAGGAAAAAGGGAACATAACCTTCCTTATTTATATTAATGGAAATAGAAAATATGATTGGACTTAGCAGGTTAATAATGTAATATATTATTAACTACATAAACCCGTGACGAAAATGAATCGTTTAAGTATATTATTTTCGTGTAGAGGGACCAAACGAGAATGACTTAATAGCATAGCCTACTTTATCACAATAGGGAAAGCTGTTAAAGGTAAATGGGGTAGGAATCCAATAACCTTTGCGTATAGTCCGCTTCCTTGGGTCTTAAGTAGATTTGTGTTTAGGAGTCCACATGGGAGTAGGACTTTCAGTTTAAGGGTATTAAACTCCATTTGTGAGTACTGCCTATCCAAACCTGGAAACTTAAAATGTCAGATAAGGCTACCTATCCTATGGGAAGTAATAAGCGACTAAGGAGGTTATCCAATAAGGTCAGCTAGATGGTATAGCGAACGATAAAATACCACCTCTCACCTTACACAGGGCAAGGGTATATGCGTGAATGGCAGAAGCCTTAACTAGTAGGGCCCATAGCTAGTGCCCTCTAGTTTATGTTAATGTTGAATATGCTATTGAGGGTTAATAAGTGACCAATAGATCCACCTAAGGGTCTTAAGCGATCAGGGAGAATCCACCCTATCTATCATTGATAGTGAGGCATTGAATAATAAAGGACTGTGAATGAGGATACATACATATATAGAAACCCTATAATTAGGGGTCTACTCTTGATTAAATAATCAGTCATGTTCTGGTATAAAGGCTTCACAAATACATGCGTAAATGTTCTATCTCAGTATTATAATTTGGGAATACTACTTTGGGAAGAGTAGTAAAGTCATGCGTAAACAGCTACAACGTCAGGTTAGAACTACTTACCTTTTTAGGCATACATCTTATGTTGAACCAAGCGGGATACATTTTTGTATTATAGTCTATGTTGTACACTTCTTAGTCACCAGAACTTGTTGTTCTGACCCTCCTCCTCATTACAATCTCCCAGGTTTCCTAGAGAAGGTCGGGTTCTCATAGATGATTAAGTTTGGCTTTCGTTTCTCGTTCTCTCTCATGCTCGATATTAGCAAACCGACTTACTTTAAAAAAAGGTAGTTACTTGAGTTAATACTAGTTTATCCTATTTTGTTTCAGTTGTGAGTTATTTTTTATCGTACTCTGATTATGCTCATGCTCATTTATTGCAGGTACTAGATATATACACTTCTTTCTTAGATGTGTTTAAGTTTCACTTTTTGTCGAAATTTGGTCGTAGAAGAGTGTGCGTGTCACATTTGGTATCAGAGGCTAGGTTAAATGATTAGAGGAATTAGTTAAATTAGCAATCATGAGAGAATGTAATTCGATTTTCTTTTCTGTTTTTCTTCGTATTTCTTACTCTACTTTAATTTATTTCGACAGCGAAATTAGTCGTGGGCCTAATTATATAATATGGGCTTTGAGCGACTAAGAGTTGAAATAGGTTGGGTTCGGGTTTCTAGCAAATTATGTCTTACCCCCACAGTATGTTGGCAATCTCGTCGTAAAGAGCATAAGGACGACATATGGTGGTTCCTTTGGTTCGAGATTGGGAACTGGAATAATATATATTAATACAAAATGCTAGCTACAATCGAGATAGTCATAAATTCCTGGTTTAATTTCATTGGTAGTTCCAATTAAGACCATTACTCGATCTAAAATGGAAAAAGCCCACGTTAATATGTCGCGTCCATTTAGGAGATATAATTACGAGGTCTATCCATTTGTTACTTCGTTAAAATTCTGAATCTACCTTTGTTGAAATACTTAATTGAGTTCTTGGCCTTGTATTCGAGGAAAATTATTTTTAAACTATTTGAAAAATAAAAATGGATTTCAATGGTTTTGAAGTATGGTTTCGGAAAATAGTTTGTAAAGAAATGGTTTTTAAATTCTTAATCTATTCGTGTTTTAAAATTTTCGGGGCTCATTCAGTCATTTTAATAGATATGATGTGATTGGTAGGAAATAAGGTATTAAAAATAACAAGTAATATGCCACTAAAATTCAAGAGTAATAAATACCCACTCCTTGGGATTTTTTTATGCATTTTCCTATATATATATTGGAAAATTTATTGAAGTTATCAAAATAAACCTTAATTGTTTTTAAAATCCAATATGTTTTAACATGAGAAGGTTTTTCCAGTTTGTAATATAAACTGGAATAATAATAGTAATATAATGGATTTATAAATACAAAACCGTTAGTTTATAATAAATTCCATTTTTGGAAAAGTTTTAAATTTCTCTTCGAAAAGGCTAAGAAAAATACTTTGTTCGGATTTTTGGGGTATTTGGTTTTGAATCGTCAGCTTGTCGTCAGTTAGGTAAGTGGAAAATCCATTTTAATTTATATTATGAATTTCTAGCCAAACTATTTTTCGAAGTTCGTTCGTTTATTGTGTAGTCGCAACATCATTGTTGAGACTGCAAATCCTTGGAGTTGGTTCGGAGTATAACTATGTTCTTTAAATACCATCGTGAAATGTAGGAAATTATTTTTCGGATCGCATTAAATCTAAAAAGATGATGCGGGATGATTAATATTTTAATCTGGCCTAATAAGGCCAAGGTTTATCCTCTGTCTAAAGCACATTTGTAGTTGACAATTTAATATTATACTAGGATGGTCAATTGTTTGATGAGCTTTGGTACAACTTGGACCTAGGACTCAACCTTAAAAGTTGCATCTAAGTCAACCCCTTAGCTTCTTTCTTTTGTCCTTTCTTCTGCATCTTACCGAACCATATCTCTATCCTTCTTCTCTTTCTTTGTTGTCGCCTCGTCTTCCCTTTTTCACGCTTGTTTGCGCATTAGATTATGCCTCACTAATACTCCAAGATCTAATTTCTTCTCTCCGACCATTTCTTGGCTTATAATACCTAAGTTGCAATATTTGATCCTACTCATACCATTTAAGTCTCCTCTCTAGGTAGAGGTTGGTTGGATCGGAATGAGCAAAAAGGTCTCACCGGTTTAGGGCTAAGAAAATTTGTCGAGGCAGTTAGACTTGCACCGGTCCATTGCCCGATATCTTAGAATAGGTTGTTGTTTGTGCTGCATCCGCCTTTGTTATACCTTGTTTGAATAAGTTCTTTCGAAGGTGATCGTCATTTCAGAGATGAAGATTAAACTAATAGTGATCCTAGAGCTGGAAAGAATAGAATTCTGTGTTGGATAAATCTAAGCGAAGTACCGGTTCTACGTCACGGGGATATAAATAAATAAATCACCGTTCTTTATTAAAACTAAAATTTATTTTCGTCCTTGTGTGTGATTTCAGTTTTCGTATTTTTGGCGTAACTTACTTCCTTCTTCACCAACATGTGACTTGAATTGTTTAAATTTCCGCAAAATAGATTTTTTAAAGTTTTCGGAAAATGTTGTTGGAAAAAAACATTTTATCAATTTTCAATTTTTTTAGGAAAGTGAAGCGGTTTTGGAGGAAATTTTCAAAATAGACATGACAGGTTTTAAAGCGGAAATTAACTTTTGTGAAAAAATTCGATTTTTGGTCACATGAACGGTGTAAGGAAGATTGTTAGATGCTTTGTGTGTGCATTTTAGAGGTGCAGTAGGACCAACGATATGTTAAAAACGTTAATGATGACAAGAAAAATGTTGTTTTGGCCTTGGAAACGCTGTTTCCATACCTTGTTAACGATGCGCGCGAGCTATTGATTAACTCGTTCTATGTTTTAGAGCTTATTTTAAGCCACCTTTACAATCTACATATGGAAATTTTTGGAGCATTTTGGGTAACTGAGGTGAAAATTCCACTGTAGGGTGGAAAATGGAATATTTGCAAGCGGAGAAAATGTTAAAATTATTCGCCTTAATTTCCTTTTTCCGGCTTAGGACAAATAAAATAAGAAACGGTTAGATTGCGTGACGTCTTGGATGGTAGGGTTTAGATGGAAAATTGGTTGCTTCATACTTTTATTCGTAACTGTGTGAAGGTAATGGATGAAAAAGAGCTTTCAAAATTTGCATTCATATAGAACTATCAGTATATCTAGCATGTTTTGCATAATGTTTTCAAAAGTATATCAAAATTTTAATGCAAACATACAGGAGGATCCGATTAGAATCACCTTGCATGCATATTTTATGGTTGAATTGCATTATGTACTCCATGCAAATATACACATGGTTGCAAAGTGGATGTACACAAATTGATTATGTAGAATAGGACTATAGGCGTGAGAATTAGGACGAATTCCTTTTAAGGAGGGAAGAATGTAACAACCCGAAAATTTGGCGATAAATTAATTATAAGAATTTCAAAAATAGGAATTTCTACAAATGATGGAATTTGGCCATGAAACTTTAACCGATACGCTCGTATCGAAATTCTGGTCAACTTTCATGTTTGGAGTTTCGCGAACGGAGTCCGTATGAAAATGTTATGGACGAAATATGAAAACGGACAAAAAATAAATAAATCATAATTTATAATTATAATTTACCTAATTTAACCAAGCTAACCTGGGCAATCCGATGCCCAGACGGTCGACCATAGGGGTCGATCACCACGGTCGACCTACTGGTCATCGAGCTGCCTAGTGGCGGCTAGGTTTTGAGAGGTTAAATTATTTATATAGCGGATGGATTAATATAACTTAAAACTAATCTGACAGTTCTAGGTCATTTTAACCCCAATAAATAGTGGGGTAAGGCCTCATCCTTTTTCCACATAAATCTGCAGAGGCAGCGGAGCTCTGCCATTTTTCTCTCCCTCCAAACCTAAATTCTAAAATAAAAATATATTCATACATATCAAATCAAATCCAATTCATATGAAATTGAGAGGATAAGCAGATCTAATGGAAAAGAATGCAAAGTGATGCTCCAAATCATATTCTCCCTACTTTTCCTGTTTTCTTACATTTCTACAGATCTGAAATTTTCCCCATTGTAGATAAATTATATATTTACAAGAATTTGGGGTATAGGCCTAAAGGGTTCAAAATTTGAATTTGAAGGCTATAAGGTGAGTGGGAAATTTACGAATACAGTTATAATGACTTGTCTATTTCGTTTGAATCAAATCTATGTTTTTATGCCTATCAGATCTGTTCATTTAAATATTATGAATTTATTGGCAACCATTAGATCTGATTATAAATATGGTTAAAACTTGTGAATAATAAGTTGTGATTACATATAACATGAATTGTAGGATTCTTTAATATTTTTCCCACATATTCCTACAGTTATGTCATTAAATATATTCTAATTGTTGCATAGCACTGTAGATCTAGAAATCCGTCCCATTAAATTCAAATTTGATGTAGTTACATTCTATATCTTTAGTTTAGTGTAGAATAATGAAATATGTGAATTTGGGTAAAAAGATGAAATTTGTGAATTAAATGATTGTAATAATAAAAGAAATATTCCTGTTGTATTCAATATTGTTGGGTTTTTGGCTTAATCATTGGAAACATGTCGTTTTCCTCTTTTAAATAAAAAGGCATTATTTTGAAATCACAAGAGGTATGATAAAAAGGATTAAAAAGGGAAAAGTGGTGCAAATGTATGTATAAATATAAATACAAATATTTGTATGTAATTTGCATCGACTATTCCAAAACGTATATTTACATATATTTCTTCTGATTTGGAAATATGTCAATTCCACTAATTAGGCACTATTTACATTAATTATGGCTAACGCTTTTGTGAGATTTGAAACCTTTTTAGCAAAATTGAATATAAAAAAGGGAATGTTAGGTAAATTGATTAGACAAAATCATTAAATTGAAAATAAGAATAATAATAAAAATAATAATAACTGCATTGACCGCATGAAAACATAGAAATAAATATATACATATTATCTGTCCAAATCAGCGTAAAACGGTAAAATATACACTGTATGGAATGTTTGAATGTTTTGATAAGGTTCAATTATGGAATTATATGTAAATGTAATCCATATTGAATTAATATATTTGTGGTGACAATTTGTAGGCATCAATATAATTAACTTCTATAAATAAGACCGCAAGTCAATAAATAACCATTTTAACCAATATTGATTGCGGGAAAAATAAATGTGATAGCAAAAATGGTTACAATTTCTAAAATCAATTAGGATAAATGTTGTAAACGCCAATTAGAAAATTTAAATTATAACTACATTTAGACACGAGGTTAAGCCCAACTTATGTATAAGCCAACCCGGAACAGACCGGCAAATCTAGCAACCATAGGCAGTCAGCTTAATATGAGTGGTCTAATGCACAAACATAATCGTATTAAGGCACGAGGTTAAGTTTAACTTGTAGTAGAAGTCTGCCTGGAACCGACCGACAAATCCAGCATCCACATGTTAACATCTTAATGTGAGAGGCCTGGTACATAAATATATATATCAATAAATAAATTAATAAACGAATATGAATAGAAATTTTGGGTAGGGTACAACAAATAGATTACGTGGGACTGATAAATAGTTGCCTTAGGAAAATATGACCGTAATGGTCATAAAGGGCAATAAAAATGAAATAAAAGGAAATGGGTGTCATAAGGGAATTTATGATTGTCGTTTAAACACTAAGTCCAAATTAAGGAGGGTATCAAATAAATACCTGAGGAAAAAGGGAATATTACCTTCCTTATTTATTTTAAAAGGAAATATAAAATATAATTATACTAGTAGGTTAATAATGTAAGATATTATTAACCATATAAACCCGTGATGAAAATGAATCGTGTAAGTATAGTATTCTACGTAGAGGGACTAAACGGGAATGACTTAATAACATAGCCTACTTTATCCCATCAGGGAAAGGTGCTAAAGGCAAATGGGATATGAATCCAATAACCTTCATGAATAGTCCACTTCCTTGGGGCTTTGAGTTGAGGAGTCCAACTGGGAGTAGGTCTTTCAGTTTAGGGGTATTATACGGCATGTGTGAGATTTGCCTGCCCAAACCTGGAAATTTAAAATGTCAGATATGGCTACCTATCCTACGCGAGGTAACAAGCGACTAAGGAGGTTATCCAATGTAAAAACCTGTAACTTCCCCGTAAAGGAAAGCGCGGATAGTTCAAGAACAAGCCACAAAATAGAACGCAGACGGGAGAACATTTCATTGTATATTACAACAATACATCAGATTACAAGAATATACAGAGTATAAACAAATATTATTCAACAGAAAATATCAGAGATTACAACAAATTACATAGCAGCAGAAAATAATACAATACACAACTGAAGGAGATATACGGATACAAAGCTTTCCGGATATCGTTCCAGTTGTAAACCAGGATCCTATGAATATAAATCTGCAAAACCAAAACTACTAGCTGCCCGTGTCAAAATAAGGGCACCCAGAGTTTAGGTTAAAACAATAAACTCCAGGTCAGTCATGTGACTGGTGTGAGAACTAAAACAGTTATTAATCTTTATTTTAAAGTTCGGTAAATCAAGGGACCACGCCGTATAACACGGAACGGGTTTCCTGCCAAGAATACCAGTGCATAAAACAACAGCGCAATGCTAAATAAAGAACAATGAAGCTATTATAAGACCCAGGTCCCATCACACAATGCAACGCAAGCCGGAGGATAGGGTTTTTATCTTATAATAGCCAAGAATGCTTGATACGTTTAAAACAAATCATTTGATACTACAATAAGTGTACAGTGTTTAAAACAATTTCAATCATAAATATCAATCATAGGCGACATGAGCGTCCCATGCCACTATGTCGCCATATATAGGTTTACAAATAAAACCGCAAATGTCACGTATTTGGAAATTGGATTTCCATCTATGAACCGAGGCTAGGGATCGTCCTCTACCGATTCGAGACTCTCTAGCCTGAGCCTCAGGCAAGCACACAGGCAAGCCTTGGAGCGACAGGGTCGGTCCATCGATGTGGATTATTATGCCTGAACACTACGTTTCCCCGCCCTTTGGGGCGTAAATGAGCCAACGAATGGCTCCATCGGACCCGGATCGTCCGATCTAACCGAGGCGCCTCGCAACAGCAACAACCACACAGGTGGAAAGTATATAAATGTCAGGGCTGGTAGGTCACTGACACCACCCTAGTTAGAAAGAAACGCATGCCCTTCCTGAGGTCCTCTCCCGTTTCTGGTTCACAACCGGGGTGTGAGGCTCGCGAATTCACGTTACACAAAGCTATGCCACACAGGAGGTGCTTTGATCATCAACCACAAGACCCTGCTTTTCAACAAAAGCCTTGATCATCTGCCACTTAGGCATGCCACACAGGCAATTCACTCCATGCGATTGATATCCATCAGTATATAACCCCTGAGCTCGTACGTCTCAGAGAAGGGCGTTAAGCAAGAGAATAATTTCTCCGCCGCCAAACAGATATATATTTAATAGAAATCAATCACACAGACTAAAATCCAATGTCAGACACACAGTCCATTTACAAGTTCGTTCTGGGTCTGAACGAAACCGGAGGCACCTAGTACCCCGCATATCCATCGATCTCCAAATACGTTTGGACGATCACCAACTGATTCCCTCCTCTTCGGTGTACAGCCCAATCAAGACCATCAGTAATCACCCAAACAACGTGAAGACCTCCGGTCTTCGACCACTGTCTTCATCTTCGACACCACGTCGAATCAGTTATTCAGAATGGGATAAACCCGGTCTTTCTGAACAACTCGCGTATATATATAATAAACACGTGTTACACAAACACAACATACGCCTCATTCCAATTCAGAATATTCTTTTATTCAAATACTCATATATTTTGGGAAAGGTTCCCGTTAATTTTATCAAAGATAAATTCTTTAAATTTATTCTTTAATCTCTTTTGAATATCAATTCAAACTAGTCAGGATTAGCGAACCCCACCGAAGTAATCATTTATTTTTATTTCCCAATCCCAACCTATTCATCTCATGAAGTAAAACTGGTCATACTTCCTATCTAACACCACGGTGTTATCGGTAAATTCAATTACCATTTCACGTTCAAATCTAATTAAAGATTTAACTATCGCCAGAAGCAAAACTGGTGATACTCCATTCTCGATCTTTTCAATCTAATTAAAGATTCATTAAAACTCCACTTAGTTTTAATCGTTAACTGGGTTAAAGAATCAGTGTCATTTTAAACACGGTTCACGATAAACCCAAAATCACATTCCGTTAATTATCGGGTTAAAGAACGAGTGTTATTTAAAGCACTGTTCACGATAAACCCAAAAATCAATATCAATTCAATTAAATATTATTTAATTGGTACACTTCATTAAATCTAAATAAAAAGATTTAATCTTTTCTCAACTGGGCTTAAGAACAGTGTTAGTCAATACATCATTCACGACAAACCCAAATCACATTTGATATTAAATACGAGGCTCTGAATAGAAATTATATCGGCTTATATTCCATATCAAACTCTACGACTAACAAATATCGTATTGGAAATAACGATATAAATATATCTTTCAAATTCCCATAACCATATCTGTATCGTCACGAAATCCAACATCGAAATATTCCGAAGACAATTTCGATTCAAATCTATTCCAATTCAATTATTGGAAATTCTGGTTATTTTAAAAACCCTTTTTTAATTCAATTTATTTAAACAACTAGAATTTTAATTCTAGTTCAAAACTAGTTCAATTCGATAAAAATCTATTTTTATCTTATCAAATATGGAGTTTTTCATCCTAATTGTTCACAAATCATTTCTTATGATTTTACACAAATTATTACTATTTTTAATAATTTTATCAAGGCCCATACAGTCGATTTCCTTCAATGGCCATCGAACTGCACTTACAGCGACCTTTTTCAAATTTGATTTGAACATAATTCCAAATCCAACCGTTAGATTTCTAATTTCCAATATTCGTTAGAAAGCACTTTTCGATACGAACCCAACGGTTCCGGTTTTAGGAG
This sequence comes from Allium sativum, assembly GCA_030737875.1. Taxonomy (NCBI): domain Eukaryota; kingdom Viridiplantae; phylum Streptophyta; class Magnoliopsida; order Asparagales; family Amaryllidaceae; genus Allium; species Allium sativum. Next base: position 847,050,123 of record CM060926.1, read on the forward strand.
AATCCGACGGTCGGATCTCCCGTAATATCCGTTCAAAGTCAATAGTCGAAATTCACGAACTGCCGCGGCGCGGCGCGTTCTATTCAGGCCATTATATTATATATATATATATAATACATATATTATATACTTCGTCGATTTCCTTTTAAAACGTATTTTATAAATCGTTTTAAATTCATTTTCAAAACGGTTTTAACTTCATATTCAATTTCAAATCTAAATTGAATATTCCAATATAAATTCGTTTTAAATTCATTTCAAATTGATTTCAAATTGATTTCAATTCAATTTCAATTTAATTCGAATGCAATTCCTTTCGATTTCAATTCGAATTAAATTCTATTCAATTGCAATTCGAATTCATTTCTATTCAATTTCAATTCGAATTCACTTCTATTCAATTTCAATTCGAATTCATTTCTATTCAATTTCAATTCGAATTCACTTCTATTCAATTTCAATTTGAATTCATTTCTATTCAATTTAATTCGAATTTCAATTCTTTTCAAAATTTTAGATTTTGAAATCACTTTCGATATTTGTTATAAAATGAATAAAATCGATATAAATATCGTTCACGTCAAAATGGCGTAAATTTAATCAACACGGCTTCATATATTTCAAATATTCCATTTCGAATATTTCTATTTCAAATATTCTATTTCAAATATTTCTTTTTCAAATATTTCTACCTCTAAACTGGAATGAGGCCCAATCAATTACCATATAATGTTAATTATATGGATTTTCTACAACACAGGTATATATCAACAAAGATGAATAATCAACCATCATCCAAAGTGCATTCCACACTGTATAAGCATCAAATATAAATATTCAACGCTTATAACAGTCTGTCAATCAATCGATCGACATACAACTAAACAATCGGATTAGTGTACGTCAAATATCATCACGATACCCGTGTGGGGTTTCAAACAATCAAACACAGATTTTATTTGTGCAGTTGGGCGATGTGTAAAATTTATCGTCCCAATCAATATCAGTCAAATGTGTGTGTATAAACAAATCGTCCGATTTGTTTATTTTTATTTCATTTCATATTCACGTTAAAAATTCTATTTTTAACTATAAAATATTTTTAACTATATAAATATTTTATTTCATTTCACATCACATCACACAATCAACTACACATTAAAATCAAACAAACAAGCATACAAGCCGTCCATGGTCTGTGGACGACGGGTGTCAGTTGCTACTAAACACCGTCTACATCCTACTATATATTTCTACTAGAAATAAAATAAAAGGGTGAGAAGTTTTCACAGATTAGCTAATCCAACGCCACGACTCTTCTAATGTAGAAATCTTCGTCGTTCTTGGCTCTTGTCACTTTCTTTGCCCGTATTCTCTACATATGTAAAAATCGAATTTTTACTTTATTATTCAATATATAAAAATCGAATTTTTTCTTTGCTATTCAATATATAAAAATCGAATTTTTTCTTTGCTATTCAATATATAAAAATTGAATTTTTACTTTGCTATTCAATATATAAAAATCGAATTTTTACTTTGCTATTCAATATATAAAAATCAAATTTTTACTTTGCTATTCAATCTATAAAAATCATATTTTTACTTCGTTATTCAATATATAAAAATCATATTTTTACTTCGTTATTCAATATATAAAAATCGAATTTTTACTTTGCTATTCAATATATAAAAATCGAATCTTTATAAATGGATAAATAAAAGAAAACTTACATTCATTTGAAGAAGGAAGGAGATTGGAGCGGTACTGGAGCAGAAGGGGGTTTCTTGGCGTCGGAATAGGGTGGAAGAAGAAGAAGCAGCGGCCGCAGCAGGCGGATGAGGCCGAGGGGGTGTCGCGCAGGCGCGGGGAAGGGGGGGTTAGCGCGGCGGCAGCGCCGCCTGGGGGGGAGGTCGCGATCGGGTCTAGGTTTTTTTTTTCCTGTTTGAACGAAGAGTGAGGGAGTGGAGAGAGAAATGAGAGTATATAGTTTATAATATTTTTTTTATTTAATTAATTTAATTCCAAAAAGGTACTTTTATTTTGGACCTCGAAACGAGACCCACCGCCTGTCGTCCATAGCTAATTACCCCCATTCCGAACATAATGGGATATGTATCGTAAGTCGATTCAACTGTTTCGATCAGTTTTCATCAAAATCAACATATAACTCTATATATTGAATTTGAACGCGCATTTCAATTTACCGGGGTCACATACGAACTCTAAAAATTCTAGAAAAATATTTTCTAGCTTCGTATTGACGATACGGTCCTAACAAAACTAGTTTCATCGAATTCTGAGACCGTTGGAAAAATGGCCATTTTCCAGTCGATTAAAATCAATTGAAACTGGTCAAACGCGTTTTCCTTTGCCACGCTCACATATTGATTCGAAAAATTATGAAATTTGAAACCTAGCAATAATTTGACATCACGGATCCAACAAAAGTGGTTTCGTCGAAATCCGAGGTCGTTTGCAAAATTCCCATTTTTAAGGGCCTAAATTCCATAGCGACTATTCAGAATTTTCAATTGGACATATCTTTTGATTTCCGCTATGAAATTTTGATTTTTCGGATTCGTTAAAAAGATATTCACAAATAAATTCTAATATTTTTGGTTACACTAAAATCCAGTTTATTTTGAATCCTGTACATTCATTTGAATTTTGAAATCGAATCATCGAACTACCGCGCCGTTTTCAATTCCTTTTATAAATATAAATAAATTTATATTCTATTGTCGATTCAAACGAATATATACGTTCGAATTATATTCAAAATAAATTTCTCGTCGATTTTATTTAAAATAATTCATTTTAAATAATCAAAATTCGCTAAAATTGCCAAAATAAAAAATTTAAATTGGCCCAGAATTCCGGGTTATTACAATCTCCCCCACTTAAAACTTTTCGTCCCCGAAAAAGAACAAAGCCGAAAGTTGTTTCACAAATCAACTCAACTTCCAGTGTTTTCACTACGGCTTAAGTTCTTCAACTTTTCGGTTTCTAAGAACTTTTCAAATTTTTCAAAAATTTGGCTAATACCCTAAATTTTCGAAAAATTTCGCCATAACCTCCCCTGCACCGGGAGCACGGGAAAATCCCGAAATTTCCATATAGGCCCTCTGATCTTCAAAAAGAAAAAGAAAAAGCCAAGCGGCTAGCCAATCGGTTCATAAAATCATCATCACCCAAACAAAACAGTAAATTATGATAAACATGTACCTATTTGTCGGGCAAACAAATTTTATTCTCTGCTATAGCCTCCTTGCTATGACCTGTTCAATGTAAGTACAAGTATATGCAAGCAAATGCGACACATTTTCAATACAATTCACTTTTTGGTTCAAATTGGCTATATGGTACAAATTTTAATTAATCCATCAATAATCAACGACACAACCAGCAATCAATTAGTTGATTAGCTTTTCAAATGCATAACTTTGATATATAGTCAAAAATCAGATTTTTGATGCCAAATCACAACAATAAGCCCTATCTAGTTTTGGTTCTCACACCAGTCAATATGAAATATATAGAAAGCCCACTTTCGTCACTCGAACATAAATTCTAATGATGGAGCTCCATCATCAAAATCATCTCTGGGCGACTAGAGTGTAATTCTATATCTATCCAGTATATTAAAATTTCAAATACACGTGGATCAGACGTATACGCAAAATCTTTATATACTGGACTGTCCAAATCAATATAAATAAATAATCAAATACGAATAATTGATTTAAATTTTCAAAACAAAATTCGGTTTCATTTTAAAAATATACTCTTCACACTCGTCTAGGAAACTACTGATCCCATCTCTAACGAGTCATTCCCATTGGATATTGCTAATCCAATATCTGATGAATTCTTTCGTACGGTTCTAATGTGTCTTGTTCTCTGAGCTTTGTAAACCAAAGCTCTGATACCAAATGTAAAAACCCGTAACTTCCCCGTGAAGGAAAGCGCGGATAAATCAAGAACAAGCCACAAAATAGAACGCAGACGGGAGAACATTTCATTGTATATTACAACAATACATCAGATTACAAGAATATACAGAGTATAAACAAATATTTTCAACAGAAAATATCAGAGATTACAATAAATTACATAGCAACGGAAAATAATACAATACACAATTGAGGGAGATATACGGATACAAAGCTTTCCGGATATCGTTCCAGCTGTAAACCAGGATCCTGTGAATATAAATCTGCAAAACCAAAACTACTAGCTGCCCGTGTCAAAATAAGGGCACCCAGAGTTTAGGTTAAAACAATAAACTCCAGGTCAGTCATGTGACTGGTGTGAGAACTAAAACAGTTATTAATCTTTATTTTATAGTTCAGTAAATCAAGGGTCCACGCCGTATAACATGGAACGGGTTTCCTCCCAAGAATACCAGTGCATAAAACAACAGCGCAATGCTAAATAAAGAACAATGAAGCTATTATAAGACCCAGGTCCCATCACACAATGCAACGCAAGCCGGAGGATAGGGTTTTTACCATATAATAGCCAAGAATGCTTGATACGTTTAAAACAAATCATTTGATACTATAATAAGTGTACCGTGTTTAAAACAATTTCAATCATAAATATCAATCATAGGCGACATGAGCGTCTCATGCCACTATGTCGCCATATATAGGTTTACAAATAAAACCGCAAATGTCACGTATTTGGAAATTGGATTTCCATCTATGAACCGAGGCTAGGGATCGTCCTCTACCGATTCGAGACTCTCTAGCCCGAGACTCAGGCAAGCGCGCAGGCAAGCCTTGGAGCGACAGGGCCGGTCCACCGATGTGGATTATTATGCCTGAACACTACGTTTCCCCACCCTTTGGGGCGTAAATGAGCCAACGAATGGCTCCATCGGACCCGGATCGTCCGATCGAACCGAGGCGCCTCGCAACAGCAACAACCACACAGGTGAAAAGTATATAAATGTCAGGGCTGGTAGGTCACTAACACCACCCTAGCTAGAAAGAAACGCATGCCCTCCCTGAGGTCCTCTCCCGTTTCTGGTTCACAACCGGGGTGTGAGGCTCGCGAATTCACGTTACACAAAGCTATGCCACACAGGCGGTGCTTTGATCATCAACCACAAGACCCTGCTTTTCGACAAAAGCCTTGATCATCTGCCACTTAGACATGCCACACAGGCAATTCACTCCATGCGATTGATATCAATCAGTATATAACCCCTGAGCTCGTACGTCTCAGAGAAGGGCGTTAAGCAAGAGAATAAATTCTCCGCCGCCAAACAGATATATATTTAATAGAAATCAATCACATAGACTAAAATCCAATGTCAGACACACAGTCCATTTACAAGTTCGTTCTGGGTCTGAACGAAACCGGAGTCACCTAGTACCCCGCATATCCATCGATCTCCAAATACGTCTGGACGATCAACAACTGATTCCCTCCTCTTGGGTGTACAGCCCAATCAAGACCATCAGTAATCACCCAAACGACGTGAAGACCTCCGGTCTTCGACCATCGTCTTCATCTTCGACACCACGTCGAATCAGTTATTCAGAATGGGATAAACCCGGTCTTTCTGAACAACTCGCGTATATATATAATAAACACGTGTTACACAAACACAACATACGCCTCATTCCAATTCAGAATATTCTTTTATTCAAATATTCTTATATTTTGGGAAAGGTTCCCATTAATTTTATCAAAGATAATTTCTTTAAATTTATTCTTTAATCTCCTTTGAATATTAATTCAAACTAGTCGGGATTAGCGAACCACACCGAAGTAATCATTTATTTTTATTTCCCAATCCCAACCTATTCATCCCATGAAGTAAAACTGGTCATACTTCCTATCTAACACCACGGTGTTATCGGTAAATTCAATTACCATTTCACGTTAAAATCTAATTAAAGATTTAACTATCGCCAGGAGCAAAACTGGTGATACTCCATTCTCGATCTTTTCAATCTAATTAAAGATTCATTAAAAATCCACTTGGTTTTAATCGTTAACTGGGTTAAAGAATCAGTGTCATTTTAAACACGGTTCACGATAAACCCAAAATCACATTCCATTAATTATCGGGTTAAAGAACGAGTGTTATTTAAAACACTGTTCACGATAAACCCAAAAATCAATATCAATTCAATTAAATATTATTTAATTGGTACACTTCATTAAATCTAAATAAAAAGATTTAATCTTTTCTCAACTGCGCTTAAGAACAGTGTTAGTCAAGACACCATTCACGACAAACCCAAATCACATTTGATATTAAATACGAGGCTCTGAATAGAAATTATATCGGCTTATATTCCATATCAAACTCTACGACTAACAAATATCATATTGGAAATAACGATATAAATATATCTTTCAAATTCCCATAACCATATCTGTATCATCACGAAATCCAACATCGAAATATTCCGAAGACAATTTCGATTCAAATCTATTCCAATTCAATTATTGGAAATTCTGGTTATTTTTAAAACCCTTTTTAAATTCAATTTATTTAAAAACAACTAGAATTTTAATTCTAGTTCAAAACTAGTTCAATTCGATAAAAATCTATTTTTATCTTTTCAAATATGGAGTTTTTCATCCCAATTCTTCACAAATCATTTCTTATGATTTTACACAAATTATTACTATTTTTAATATTTTTATCAAGGCCCGTACATTCGATTTCCATCAATGGCCATCGAACTGCACTTACAACGACCTTTTTCAAATTTGATTTGAACATAATTCCAAATCCAACCGTTAGATTTCTAATTTCCAATATTCGTTAGAAAGCTCTTTTCGATACAAACCCAATGGTTTCGGTTTTAGGAGAATCCGACGGTCGGATCTCCCGTAATATCCGTTCGAAGTCAATAGTCGAAATTCGCGAACTACCGCGGCGCGGCCCGTTCTATTCAGGCCATTATATTATATATATAATATATACTTCGTCGATTTCCTTTTAAAACGTATTTTATAAATCGTTTTAAATTCATTTTCAAAACGGTTTCAACTTCATATTCAATTTCAAATCTAAATTTAATATTCCAATATAAATTCGTTTTAAATTCATTCCAAATTGATTCCAAATTGATTTCAATTCAATTTCAATTTAATTCGAATGCAATTCCTTTAGATTTCAATTCGAATTAAATTCTATTCAATTTCAATTCGAATTCATTTCTATTCAATTTCAATTCGAATTCACTTCTATTCAATTTGAATTCATTTCTATTCAATTTAATTCGAATTTCAATTCTTTTCAAAATTTCAGATTTTGAAATCACTTTCGATATTCATTATAAAATGAATAAAATAGATATAAATATCGTTCACATCAAAATGGCGTAAATCTAATCAACACGGCTTCATATATTGATATTTTCAAATATTCCATTTCGAATATTTCTATTTCAAATATTCTATTTCAAATATTTCTTTTTCAAATATTTCTACCTCTAAACTGGAATGAGGCCCAATCAATTACCATATAATGTTAATTATATGGATTTTCTACAACACAGGTATATATCAACAAAGATGAATAATCAACCATCATCCAAAGTGCATTCCACACTGTATAAGCATCAAATATAAATATTGAACGTTTATAACAGTATGTCAATCAATCAATCGACATACAACTAAACAATCGAGATTATTGTACGTCAAATATCATCCCGATACCCGTGTGGGGTTTCAAACAATCAAACACAAATTTTATTTGTGCAGTTGGGCAATGTGTAAAATTTATCGTCCCAATCAATATCTGTCAAATGTGTGTATATAAACAAATCGTCCGATTTGTTTATTTTTATTTCATTTCATATACACGTTAAAAATTCTATTTTTAGCTATAAAATATTTTTAACTATATAAATATTTTATTTCATTTCACATCACATCACACAATCAACTACACTTCAAAATCAAACAAACAAGCATACAAGCCGTCCATGGTCTGTGGACGACGGGTGTCGGGTGCTACTAAACACCATCTGAATCCTAGTATATATTTCTACTAGAAATAAAATAAAAAGGTGAGAAGTTCTCACAGATTAGCTAACCCAACGCCATGACTCTTCTTATGTAGAAATCTTCGCCGTTCTTTCCTCTTGTCACTTTCTTTGCCCGTATTCTCTACATATGTAAAAATCGAATTTTTACTTTGTTATTCAATATATAAAAATAGAATTTTTTCTTTGTTATTCAATATATAAAAATCGAATTTTTACTTTGCTATTCAATATATAAAAATCGAATTTTTACTTTACTATTCAATATATAAAAATCGAATTTTTACTTTGCTATTCAATATATGAAAATCATATTTTTACTTCGTTATTCAATATATAAAAATCATATTTTTACTTCGTTATTCAATATATAATAATCGAATTTTTACTTTGCTATTCAATATATAAAAATCGAATCTTTATAAATGGATAAATAAAAAAACTTACATTCATTTGAAGAAGGAAGGAGATTGGAGCGGTGCAGGAGCAGAAGGGGGTTTCTTGGCGTCGGAATATGGTGGAAGAAGAAGAAGCAGCGGCCGCAGCAGCAAGAAGAGGCGGGGGGGTGTCGCGCAGGCCGGGGGGTAGCGGGGGGGGGGGGGGGGGTGCAGCGCCGCCTGGGGGGTCACAATCGGGTCTAGGGTTTTTTTTCTGTTTGAACGAAGAGTGAGGGAGTGGAGAGAGAAATGAGAGTATATAGTTTATAATATATATATATAATTTTTTAATTTAATTCCAAAAAGGTACTTTTATTTTCGACCTCAAAACGAGACCCACCGCCTGTCGTCCATAGCTAATTACCCCCATTCCAAACACAATGGGATATGTATCGTAAGCATATTCGACTGTTTCGATCAGTTTTCGTCAAAATCAACTTATAACTCTATATATTGAATTTGAACGTGCATTTCAATTTACCGGGGTCACATACGAACTCTAAAAATTCTAGAAAAATATTTTCTAGCTTCGTATTGACGATACGGTCCTAGCAAAACTAGTTTCATCGAATTCTGAGACCGTTGGAAAAATGGCCATTTTCCAGTCGATTAAAATCAACTGAAACTGGTCAAACGCGTTTTCCATTGCCACGCTCACATACTGATTTGAAAAATTATGAAATTTGAAACCTAGCAATAATTTGACATCATGGATCCAACAAAAGTGGTTTCGTCGAAATCCGAGGTCGTTTGCAAAATTCCCATTTTTAAGGGCTTGAATTCCATAACGATTATTCAGAATTTTCAACTGGACATATCTTTTGATTTCCGCTATGAAATTTTGATTTTTCGGATTTGTTAAAAATATATTCACAAATAGATTCTAATATTTTTGGTTTCACTAAAATCCGGTTTATTTTGAATCCTGTACATTCATTTGAATTTTGAAATCGAATCATCGAACTACCGCGCCGTTTTCAATTCCTTTTATAAATATAAATAAATTTATATTCTATCGTCGATTCAAACGAATATATACGTTCGAATTATATTCAAAATAAATTTCTCGTCGATTTTATTTAAAATAATTCATTATAAATAATCAAAATTCGCTAAAATTGCTAAAATAAAATTTTTAAATTGGCCCAGATTTCCGGGTTATTACATCCAATAAGGTCAGCTAGATGGTATAGCAAACGATATAATGCCACCTCTCACCTTACATGGGGAAAAGGTATATACGTGAATGGAGGAAGCCTTAACTAGTAGGGCCCGTAGCTTGTGCCCTCTTGTTTATGTTAACGTTGAATATATTATCGTAGGTTAGTAAGCAACCAATAGGATCGCCTAAGGGCCTTAAGCGATCAGGGAGAATCCACCATATCTACCATTGATAACGAGGCATTGAATAATAAAGGACAATGAATGAGGATACATACACATATAGAAACCCCGTAATTAGTGGTCCACTCTCGATTAAATAACCAGTCATGTTCTGGTATAAAGGCTTCACAAATACATGCATAAACGTTCTATCTCGGTATTATAATTTGAGAATACTACTTTGGGTAGAGTAGTAAGTCGTGCATAAACAGCTACAAGGTCAGGTTAGAATTACTTACCTTATTTGGCATACATCTTAAGTTGAACCAAACGGGATACATTTGTGTATTATAGTCTGTGTTGTATGTTTCTTAGTCACCATAGCTTGTTGTTCTGACCCCCCTCCTCATTACAACCTCCCAGGTTTCCTAGAGAAGGTCGGGTTCTCACAGATGATTAAGTTTGGCTTTCGGTTCTCGTTCTCTCTCATGCTCGGTATTGGTACAGTGACTTACTTTGAAAAAAAAGGTAGTTACTTGATTTATTACTAGTTCATCCTATTTTGTTTCTGCTGTGAGTTATTTTTTATCGTACAAAGTGACTTACTTTGAAAAAAAAGTAGTTACTTGATTTATTACTAGTTCATCCTATTTTGTTTCCACTGTGAGTTATTTTTTATCGTACTCTGATTATGCTTATTTATTGCAGGTACCAGATATACACGTTCCATGCATGGATGTGTTTGAGTTTCGATTTTTATCGAAATTTGGGCGTAAAAGAGTGTGAAGTGTTATAGATAGTCTACCCAAAAATGAAAGTTCAAGTGACAAAACAATCATAGCACCATCGTCCATATCCTAACTATCACCTTCTAAAACCGTGAATGCGTTGATACTCGTATGGTAACCCCAATAAAGGACTAATGGAAGTCTTGTTCCTAGCAGAAACTCCGTGCTTCGCCAATATGCGACCAACTAGCCTTGGTTCGCTACCCAAGGTACATGATCCTTACGATCCTAATGGGTGTCCCCACGATACCCCTGCTTTGAGCTTCACTAGAACCCTCCGAGATATCGACGATTCCTTGGCTAACCATTAGCAGAGTACTCCTCTCAGTAAGTCTAAAGCAAGATCCCCCTCAGCCAATCCATTATCTTGGAGCTTCGCTACCACGAATAACTTTAATATTTATTGTGTCATTTGCCACAAGCTGTGTCCATAATCTCGTTCGCCACAAGTTAATCTAGTAACAGCCAAACTCTGTGCTTCGCCTACACGTGCGCTACTGGCCTAGGTTCGCCAGCTAGGGTTCTCGATCCTATCGGTCTTACCCTTGCTTTGAGTTTGCTATTCCATAACTTCGTTCCATCCACAAAATAGATATCATATCGATCCATGATCCTGCAGCCTCATCCCGCCATGAACTGCATAGCATTGATCCATCCATCGATCCATCTCGAGCATATCTAAGTCTCGAACCAAAGAGTCGCAGTCTTCAGCTCATTCTGAAGGTCAAATTGCCTTAATCCACGGATTACACTATCCATTTGTACTCACTGTCGAAGCATCGATCATGCCTCATACCAATATATTTGATCAAAGAGTCACCATGTTGAATTCACCATCGAACGTGCCATCCAATCCGACTCCTTGAAAACGCATTGTCGTCAACGTCAAAGTTGGTCAAAACGCCCAATAACCATATTACTCGATGTCGATTACTCTGTAGCAATTTCTGACAACCGCCCAGACCCCGTATTTAACCAGAATTGGTTAAACACCCGATATCATCCATGTCAAAGTTAGTTAAAACGACCAACATCAATAGTAATCGATATCGATCACTTAGCCGTAATCGCTAACGACTGCCCAGACCAAGTATTTAACCAAACTGGTTAAATACTCATCATTGTCCATGTCAAAGTTGGTCAAAATGAGCAACATCAATAGTAGTTGATATCAATCACTAAACTGTAATCACTAACGACTACTCAGACCAAGTATTTTACCAAACTGGTTAAATACTCATCCAGTGAAAGTGTCCGGCATTCGTCTCGAAATCGTACTCATCGTCGAGTTCACTACTGCTTCCATGTCGATACGTACACCCCAGAGCTTCCTTGCAAATCTTACCGAATTCCTAGATCACCATTAATTGGCGTATACAACCAAACTACGCAAATAAACGGCCATGCAACCAATAGTCAGCATACAAACATTTATGGTATCATCAATGGGATAAAATAAATCTATCTGAAACAGTTAAGTTAGGATATGGGACGAAATGTCCTAAATCAAGCAATATCGACAAACAGTGTATAAATGGGATAAAATGTGATATTTATTCTTAAATATTTCTAGAACACATTTTAAACCATTTATAAAATCATTGACTGCATTTTATTACTTTTAGAAATCCCGTTCGAAATCCATTTTAGTTTAAAATGCAGTTTTATCCTATATGAACAACTATAGTAAAGAGAGAGATAAAATCACTCACCTCAACCAAATCAGCCCCAAATCAACTTAACAGTGTAAAGCTTGTCAATACGAGTCCAACATAAGAAACCACATCTTAATTTGATTACGTATGTAAAAGATATAGTCAATACAAGTTTCATATCTTAGTCGGGTAGTTAGATTAGCTTAATTTAAGATTAATTAAGTAAATTAGCACCTTAATCCCTTCTCCCTAGCATTCAAATCGCAAATTCCGGGAACCCAAACTGCCGCCATTTTCGAGCCCTTGCGCCTCACGCCTCACCAGGTTGCCGCACCACCATTGGAGAATGCCCAGGCCTCACCCTTCCATTCGGCACTAGTGCCACCTCCTACAGTCGCCTATAGCTCAAGATCTAACCCAAAACATCCTGTTCAGTCGTAGACCCCTAGGCGCTGCTTTGCACCACCTCTCCTCGATCAGACGGTGGCGATCGAACCCCCAGACCCCCACATCCAAATCTCTAGTTGAGGCTATAACCTAATTCGACTTGTGGTGGTAGAAGCAATAGTGGTCGTTGATGTTGGGGTTGCCATGAACAGTTCACCCAAAATGAACGGTGAAAGTGCGGATGTGGACCAGTAGAGAATAGGGTTATGGATAATATAACATAAATTTATTATCATAAAGGCCAAATAGCTTACAAATTCCAAACGACATGTGCCGTCGGTCGTCCTATATATGTCTTGTGAAACCAATGGGACTGGTCAAGAGACTCAAATCAATCATATACAGAAAGTAACATTTAAAACTTGAATTTACAATGAAAGTTTCACATAGAAAGCGACATAATTTTAGTTTACGCACGACCAAATGATAAGTCCTTTCGCCATGAAACTTGACATCGAGCATCATTACAACGATATGTTTCCAATGGTCTCGTTTAAATCTGAGACTGTTGCCTAAAATGATAATTTTACATGTATTTCGAGATCGATATAACCTTCAACTGGTCTGAACTCGAAATAAAAGATTTGTATACTTTGTATTAACGTAACGTACCATACAAACTCAATGAAACTAGCCTCGAGTCCCGTTTCATTTGTTTGTGAAAAATCACCTTTTGGAACCGTCACTCGATTAATTAACTATTAATACTTTAATAAAATATTTAAATATCCAATCGTTAAAATCCAGGTCGTTACAAAGATATTCCTCGGTTGAAGAGAATTTGAAATAACGCATAGATTCAACAAAAATAGCTTGAAGATCACCTTGTAGCTTACAAAGATGACGGCATAGGGTCTTGGCATATTGAAGACTCCACAAAGGGTTCAAAAACGCATAATATAGCCTAACTGGAAAGCATCTACTAGTTCAATTTTGAGTTATAACACCAAGATATTTAAGTAATAAAGATTAATTAAGAAATCAATTAAATAATAAAAAAGATTATGAAATTGTTTGAATATGGCTATGAGAGTTTCACCATTAAGTCTGTAGTGATGCTTTGAACAATTTTCATATATAACTAGTTGAAATTTGATTTCAATGTAAAAGTTATAAGCGGATTCATATGTCAGAACTCAAGTTAAAATTAATGTAAGTAAGAAAAAAACTATATAAGGCTTAGCATGGGTAGACCCGCCACGGAGCAGATCGACCGTGCGGTCGACCCCCATAAGGCATGGGTCCTTGCGACTATGACAGTAAAATATCCAATTACATGCCGAGCTCTTTGAGATTTGAAATATTTTAACCTATAACATTGATTTTTGGATTCGAGGATTAAACCTATGCTTATAACGTAGTTAGTGTAGATCTAGTCAAGCTAGTTAAGATAATTCTACAGTCAGGGATCCCCTAACGTACCTATAAATAAGACCCTAGCCTAACCTTTTTCTCACACTCATTTCCTTTTCCTTTTGACTCCCTCTTGACTGAGGCGGTACCTAAATCTAAGTATTTTCTAGGAAGGAGAATATAAATTAAAAATAGTAGACAACCTAGGAATGAGTATCAATGAAGATTGCAGACATCAGCTAAGGTGAAAGGTGAGTGGAATTGATTGTTTTAGAATTTGAATAATTGAAGTAATATGGCTAAAAATAGTTGTAGATTACATTTTTTAGCTTTCTAAATTATTTTTAATACAGGTATATTTCCATTATTTTTCCTTGGAAAGAGAGTGGTTTCCATGAAATAAATATTAAATAGGAAAACAATAAATTTATGGAAAATTATCATAAAACCTGTAGACCTGAATTAAAAAGAAAATGGACTGAAAAGAGAAAGTTTAGGAGGCTTGTAAGTAAATTATGACATCAATTACAATTAAGAAAAAATATTAAAACCTATTAAATTACTTCACGGTTAGGTAAACCTAATATATTACTTCATGGTGAAATAGGAACTAAACTTATTACATATTGCTTCGTGGCGAATTAGGGACTGTCAGATTAAACATAAATAATAGGAATATTAAGGGACTGTTCCAATAGTAGACATGCAAGATGATTAGGAAAAATAAGTGGCAAATAGATAAGATCTAGTCATTGGGACTAGGCTAGGAGTGCAACTAGATTTTTGTTTGGAGGATTTCATTTTGGTGGCATATTGCCACATGTCAATTAGGGTAAATAAGTGGCTTGGGAAAAGAATCGATGGCATACAGCTCAGGCCTTGGGGACCGAGATGGAACACGCAATGCAACTTAGGGTAATAAGTGGTTAATAGGGGATGATAATTAGTTGTACTAGCGATGATTGAGCGTGCGACATTAATTGTGTAAATAATTCACTTTTGCGTCCAACGATAAACAGATATCCAACCAGTGGATCCGTGGATTGCAATTCGTATGATGTAGTTTCACATCTGAGCGAGCTTTCAATTAGTATAAAGGGCATGCTACCATACTAATTTGATGGTAGATAGAGAAGGCCGACCGATTGGGCAAAAGTAGGAATTAATCCTTATAATACCTCCATTTTAGCAATTATAGCACAAACAATCAACTTGAATAATCAAATATGCAAACAATTTAAGCCATCCTTCTAAATATTGCATAGAAATTTACCCGTGTAACACTAGGATTATTATCAAGTATATTATCACTTATTTGTTTAAATCTTACTGACTAGTTCTATTCATCAGACTTTGCATTTGATCCATTTTCCATTTTTTTTCCTTTCCCCATTAGGTTTATAGGGTAAAGATTGATGTAGACAGCTTGGTGGTTCATCTTGGAGTTCTTTTTCTCTTTTTGTTAATGTGTTCATTTATTCTTTTCATCATTTTATTTGTTGTGGTTTATGTTAATACTTGAGAGGGGATGTTTGTTTTATACTCTGATATGGCTATTGAGACTGAGAGTGTATGACATAAGTTGTTATGGTTTGTTTTGAATAAAAATTGATCTTTAACAGTAATAAGCTATTTCATCCGAATTGTTTCTATTGTAATTATTTTTATGTCTTGTGAATGATAATCTCTGTTGAATTGGACCGAACAAATATTTGTTATGGTCTCGTCATAAAATGGATATGTAAGAGACAAACATTATGCTCGAACATTATTCGTATAGACCATACAATGGATGAATAATAAAAAACATTAAATATTTTCAAATGAATATATTTTCGCTTATTATTTTTTTGGTTCTAAAAATAATAAAAATCGAACTTGAGCTCTTGTGGGCAATAGCCATCACGGTTTTCTTTCAGTAGTCGGTTTTCTTTCGGTAGTGCTTACCGAACCAATGATGAGTTCATGATGGCTCAACGCAAACATGCAGGAACACACAATACCGTGTATTACAAAGGAAAATAAAAGAAATGCAGGTGTATCATCAAATGCTAATGGATTATTCAGATGAATGCATGCATCAGTGCACCAGCATACAATCTACATTTTCAGGTGCGTTTACATTCTACATACAGCCATCAAGCATGCTTTGCCTACATGGTATCATGTTCTCTAAATTTCTCACCATGTTTCCTTATTTTTGGCTTTGTTATTCCCATATAATCGAAATAAGTTGAGCGCAAACATACAAGTGATGGCTACCATACTAATAATGCTCACAACCAATGCTCTTGCGATGCCTTCTCCCACTTGGGTGCAAAATTTCCGATGGAGGTCGCATATTTTCATCCATTGCAGTTGAGGTAGACTATATTTGCCGATCACTGCTGATTGTGTTGCCGCTGCCAGTGCTGATTAATGTCAAATAAGCCATCACCTGCATTGTTCAATCTGATTAAACATACATATATTTCTACTATGTTGCAGTATTTCATACATCCATATGAATATGTCCGAGTATTTATGAGACATACCAATTATTCTTTCCATGTACAGAGTGGCTTATCCTTGTTGAATTTAGATTTCTTGAATGTTAACATGGCATTCTATTTCACATGAATGATCTGTACGTACACTATTGTATAACGGATTTAAGCATGACTTTCATATTAACTTTCAAAGAGAAATCTTAAGTAAGGTATTTGTAAATTATGCATTTAATACCTTTCAAACAAATATGATATATATCTAGAAGCATTTTAATTTTGCTGCCAATATCTGATCACAAGAGAAGATGGCCCAAGCAAGGCCTTTGTTAAAGAGAAACCATACTCACTATAGAGCGCAATTATTGAATTAAACTATAGTTTACTTCTATTCCATTTGTTATCCCCAAAATCTACAGCAGTGAAATTATATGGATTTTTGACTACTATAAATTTTTTGAAATGGGGTAAAAAAAATTGAAACAGGGTAAAATAGTTTCTTAAATAAAGTCAATGCTTATTTACAGGGATAAAATAGTTTGAAAAGTACACTGCACTATTTTTCTCAATAGCTGTGACTATATAAACTTCTACCAAGTAAATGAAAACTCATGCTGACACACAAGTTACATCTATCAAATACAACACTCAAGGGTTAGTTTATCGCTTTTAATGAAACAGCAGGGAAAATTATAGGTTGCAGCACTAGCGATCTTTGCAAGATTAAGAGCGAAGAAGGAGACGATGTATATAAACAAAAACTAAAGGAGTTGCTATGAATACCTCATCTTTTCAGGGTTGGTGTTGTCCAAATTAACGACATAAATGAGAAAAAGCAAAAGATTGCTGTTATTTCTCAATCGATTGTTGATTATTTAGCTAAATCGATTTTTTTTATCAAAAGAAATATTAATGATGACATATTCTTCAGATTAATTATTTATTTATTTCAGCGGTATTAGTTTAATCATCTCAGCAATTTTAGTTTTTGACAATAACAATGGTACTTTTAGATATTTATTTAAATAATGTAGTTCATTAATATGTGATTTATTTATTACACTTATTATTGCATTTTTCGTCTTCTTTAATTGAGTATTCACAAATATAATGATGTGTTTTAAGCTAGCATTTGTTTAATTTGTTATTTCATTTTATAAATTCAATAATGAATTAGAATATATTAATTAATAAAATTTACATGTTTGCACTCATTGTCATTTTTTCAAAAATAACATAGTGAATTTTTCATTAATTTCTTGTTTAAGTAAGTAATTAATAGAATTTTTTTTTAATATCACACAACTTAACGATTGGTTTCCCCACCGTTGTGCGGTAATACTAGTTACATAAACCGTTGATTTTGTTGTCAAACGAATGGTAGGATGTTTAGTGAAGGTAGTGGATTGGATTACCTTGTGTATATACGGCAGTAACTTCGTAAGCCCTTCTTTCTTAACAATGGACATTGGGAAGTTGTAGAAGATTTTTTAAATTTCCTACGCCATTCCTACGCCCCGGCTTAAGACGTAAGAAAGACGTAGAAAATTTCAGACACTTCTTGTGCCAACCTAAATTAATAATGGCGTGGAAATACCATAGGATATTTTTACGTCTTTTCTGGCGTAGGTAAGACGTAAGAAATGGTTGACGCCTTTCATACGTCGTAAACCATTCCAACTAATTTCCTAAGTCGTTCCTACCCCCCGCCTTAAGGAGTAGGAAAGGCGTAGGAAATTTCAGGTAGGAAAGTGGACTATTTTCTAGTAGTGAATTTCCATATATAACTAGTTAAAATTTGATTTCAATGTAAAAGTTATAAGTGGATTCATATGTCGAAACTCAAGTTAAAATGTAAGTAAGCAAAAAAATTATATAAGGCCTAGTATGGGTCGACCCGCCATGGAGCAGGTCGATCGTACGGTCGACCCCCATAAGGCATGGGTCCTTGCGATTAGGACTGTAAAATATCCAATTACGTGCCGAGCTTTTTGAGATTTGAAATATTTAAACCTGCAACATTGATTTTATGATTTGAGGATTAAACCTGCGCTTATAACGTAGTTAGGTAGATCTAGTCAAGCTAGTTAAGATAATTTTACAGTCAGGGATCCCCTAACATACCTATAAATAAGACCCTAGTCTAACATTTTTCTCACACTCATTTCCTTTTCCTTTTGACTCCCTCTTGACTGAGGCGGGACCTAAAACTAAGTATTTTCTGGGAAGGAGAATATAAATTAAAAATAGTAGACATCCTAGGAATGAGGATCAATGAAGATTGCAGACATCAGCTAAGGTGACAGGTGAGTGGAATTTATTGTTTTAGAATTTGAATAATTGAAGTAATATGGTTGAAAATAGTTGTAGATTACAATTTTTTAGCTTTCTAAATTATTTTTAATACAAGTATATTTCCATTATTTTTCCTTAGGGTTATATTTAATTCTACATTTTATGTACAGTTTTTTGTACATGTTAATATAATTAATAATATAATGTAAATGTTAGATTTAATAAGAAGATTTAATCCCTTAATTGACGTAAAAAATAATGGAAAGAGAGTGGTTTCCATGAAATAAATATTAAATAGGAAAACAATAAATTTATAGAAAAATATCGTAAAACCTGTAGACCTGAATTAAAAAGAGAATGGACTGAAAAGAGAAAGTTTACGAGACGTATAAGTATATTATGACATCAATTACAATTAAGAAAAAAGATAAAAAACTATTAAATTACTTCATGGTTAGGTAAACCTAGTATA
Organism: Allium sativum; assembly: GCA_030737875.1. Lineage (NCBI taxonomy): Eukaryota > Viridiplantae > Streptophyta > Magnoliopsida > Asparagales > Amaryllidaceae > Allium > Allium sativum. The sequence goes on from CM060926.1 coordinate 847,069,404, forward strand.
TTACTTCATGGTGAAATAGGAACTAAACTTATTACGATATTGCTTCATGGCGAAGTAGGGACTATCAGATTAAACATAAATAATAGGAATATTAAGGGACTGTTCCAATAGTAGACATGCATGATGATTAGGAAAAATAAGTGGCAAATAGATGAGATCTAGTCACTGGGACTAGGCTAGGAGTGCAACTAGATTTTTGTTTGGAGGATTTCATTCCGGTAGCGTATTGACACATGTCAATTAGGGAAAATAAGTGGCTTGAGAAAAGTATCGATGGCATATGGCTCAGGCCTTGGGGACTGAGATGGAACACGCAATGCAACTTAGGGTAATAAGTGGTTAATATGGGATGATAATTAGTTGTACTAGCGATGATTGAGCGTGCGACATCAATTGTGTAAATAATTCGCTTTTGCATCCAACGATAAACAGATGTCCATCCAGTGGATCCGTGGATTAGAATTCGTATGATGTAGTTTCACATCTGAGCGGGGTTTCAATTAGTATAAAGGGCATGCTACCATATTAATTTGATGGTAGATAGAGAAGGCCGACCGATTGGGTAGAAGTAGGAATTAACCCTTATAATACTTCCATGTTAGCAATTACAGCGCAAACAATCAACTTGAATAATCAAATATGTAAACAATTTAAGCCATCCTTCTAAGTATTGCACAGAAATTTTACCCGTATAACACTAGGATTGTTATCAAGTATATTATCACTTAGTTGTTTAAATCTTAGTGACTAGTTCTATTCACCAGACTTTGCATTTGATCCATTTTTCATTTTTTTTTCTTTCCCCATTAGGTTTACAGGGTAGAGATTGATGTTTACAGCTTGGTGGTTCATCTTGGAGTTCTTATTCTCTTTTTGTTGATGTATTCATTTATTCTTTTCATCATTTTATTTGTTGTGGTTTATGTTAGTACTTGAAAGGGGATGTTTGTTTTATACTCTGATATGGCTATTGAGACTGAGAGTGTATGACATAAGTTGTTATGGTTTGTTTTGAATAAAACTTGATCTTTAATAGTAATAAGCTATTTTATCTGAATTATTTTTATTGTAATTATTTTTGTGTCTTGTGAATGATAGTCTCTGTTGAATTTTATTATACCAGACGCTCCACATTTCTTGGATTGTATGATCCGTAAGGAGTGTGATGGTGTGATAGGATCTACGAAACCCTTTAAATACTTGGGTTCTTCTTTTGTTTAAATTGAGTTTGACTATTGCCAAAGTCTAAAAACAATGTTGAAAGTACAAGTCTTTGGAAAATGAAATTATCGATTTAAGTTGTGCAAACCTCAGATCTCCTGTCTAATTGTGGTGCATGTTTTCTAGTATAATTTGATTTCTTATTCTAGATGTTAACTAAAACAGAATTGTTGTTCATATGAATTACCATTTGCTGAGAGCTGAAACTTTTTATTGATTTAAAACGTGAGAATTAAATTGGTAACGTGATTTATTTTGTGATATTTTTGAATGCATGTAAGCTCGAAATCTAGTATATACAATCTGGGAGTGAAACACAATTACCAATGCAACGAATAGAGGGGTTCTTAGAGATGGAAAGCTCTATAAATCGTTCACTTGCAGGCTTATGGTACGCCACCGATGCATCTGTGGGAATGTCGTCAGGGTGTTCCGACTCCATGAAGTTCACACCAAACAGTTAGTTTGGTGCCCCATCTGCTACCGTGTGTTATACAGCAACTTGTGCCTGTAAGCATGTGAGACCAAAAGGTGCTTGGTTTGAAACAAAGTATTAACATGCATGCTACGCTAGGGGGCAGCATTGCTTGGGACAAAGCAGTATCATGGGAGAGAGTCCAAAGGGTAGCATGGGGAGCAGAGCTGCGCACGCTAAAAATAATAATGTTCCCTAACAATCAAGACACCAATAGGATCAATATATGGGCAGGGCCGGTCCTGACCAATTTCATGCCCAGTGCGGGATGAAAAAAATATGCCCTTATATATAAAAAAAATTCTATTTTTTTGGGGTTTCGAACCTAGCCAAGTGCAATGCTAGGAGGCTCATCCCCACGCCTGAATGTTTTTATTCATACGATAAAACAAAGTACGGATACATGACAAGAGAAAATAAATATTACAATATATGACATACAAGCATAGGTACAATAGAAATCCGGTCTCATTTGAAATGACTTCTTCTTGCATTTTTAGAAGCAAAATCTTCAATTATATGCTCAAGGTCAATGATTTTCAACATATTCTTTTCAATACTCAATATTGCCAATCCATTCAACCTATCATGAGTCATTGTTGTCCGCAAATAAGATTTTATCAACTTCAACTTTGAAAACGTTCTTTCTGCTGATGCTACAGTGACAGGTACAGTCAATAAAATTCGATAAGCTACCAAAACATTTGGAAACATATCCATTTTTTTCACAAACTCCATAATTTTGAGGGAATTCTGTGGTTTACCAGTATCATAAGATTCACTAAGTAACATTTCCTGCAAAATCTGTAATTCTGAAAGTAGACTCTTTGCATCAATATCATAATCTTCACCATGTTTTAGAGCCGTTTCAAGGTTCTCACAACAGTTTTTCAATTTATCATCATCCAAAAAAACTAACTGAGATGCATCAAATAAGAAACCAAATATAGACTCAAAAAGTTCCATTTGTTCAAATCTAATCCTCAATTGAGAAAGAGCAATATCAACTAAAACAAGAAAGTAATCTGTCCTAAAATCTTCTTGAGCAGATTGTTGCTCCCTCTCAGTATTAGGAATTTCATCGAAATGTTTTTTTCTCATGGACTTACGCTTTACTTGAAATTCTGACTCAATTTCCATCTCATCTGCAATCTCTTTAGCATCAATCAAAGCAGAAATAAATCCATTTTCTCTATATTTTTCAAAAAATGAAACAAGCCCTTTCAAATTCTTAATAGCAACATCAAGAAGCATATCATCAAATTGCAAATTTTTGCTCACTAAGTTTATCTTGTACAATATCTCATGCCAAATGACCAAACTCAAAATAAATTCAAAACTTGAAAATTCACACGACAGGAGTTTTTCAGCATCCCAAGTTAATTTTGAGTCATCACAAACTTCAACTAATTTTTTTAAAGCTTGTTTTACTTTTGGAAACTGACTTTTTATCGCTTTAACACTTTCAATATGACTTTCCCATCGTGTAGTGGACAAGGACTTCAATGTCAATTCGTCTACATATTGAAGTAAAATGTTCCATCGTTTTGTAGAATTAGCAAACATATTATAAAGGGCTTGACATGCTCCAAAAAATGATTTAGCTTTTTGATAAGAGTTGGCCATATCACAGATAACTAAATTAAGAGAATGACAACCGCACGACATATAGAAAGCTTTCGGATTTATATCAAGTAATCTTTTTTGTACACCTTGGTGTTTTCCCCTCATATTAGAACCATTATCATAACCTTGCCCCCTCACATCATTAATGTTTAAATCAAATGAGTTTAGTGCAGCTTGTAATTCACCAAACAGACCTAATCCTGATGTATCTTCCACATTTAAAAACTCCAAAAAATACTCTTTCACATTTATTGGGTAGTTAACAACATCAACACATCTAATTATCAAAGTCATTTGCTCTTGGTGGCTAGCATCAGGAGTACAATCAAGTATCACAGAAAAATATTTAGCTTCTTTAATTTTTCTAATAATTGCACTTCTTACCTGTGATGCCAACAAAGATATCAATTCGTTTTGAATTTTATGGCTTAGATAATGGTAATGAATATTTTTATCTTGTACAAGTCGAAAATGATGTTGCATTATTGGATCAAACTCTGCTATTGATTCAAGAAAGCCTAAAAAATTTCCATTCAAGTCTTCATAGATTTTTTCATTTGTTCCACGAAATGCCAAATTATTCATCGCAAGACGTTTGACAATTGAAATGATTCTTATCATGACTTGTTTCCAATGTTCTGTATCCTTCTTAATCATCTCTTGTACTTCTTTATCAATTGTTTGATTAGTGCTCAATCTAAATCGAAGTTCCATCCAAGCTCTTAGGTTAGTGAGATGTTCAACACTATCTTCATGTTGTTTAAGTTTTTCACTCAAATGTGCCCAATCATTAACTCCTATATCTGCCAAATGACTTCTTGAACGAACTCTTTTAACCACTTTACAACAAAAGCAAAACACTTTATTCAATTCCTTTGAGTAAACCAACCATTTCCTATTAGAAAGTTCTCCATTTCGTAATTTTTGATCATAGTGAAATGTGGAAAATCCTCTATTATGATTATCCTTAGGAAAATTAATGTTGGTTTCTCTAACAGGACCATTTTCAACAAGCATATCTCTCATTTTTGCATCTAAACTATCCCACACTCTAGGATCATATATATCCAAAGATAAAGAAGGTTCAGGACATTCGGCCACATAGTTAGTTTCTTCATTATTTTCAGTAGCCTCATTGTCAAGCGCATTTGTTGTATCTTCGTTCACTTCATTTTCAAGTACATTTGTTGTTTCTTCGATCACCTCATTAGACTCGTTTTGAACAAAATCTTGTACTTCTTCATTAACTTCATTTTCAGTTTGGTTATCAGAAGAAATATTTTTTTTTTCCAAAGACTTTGTAATGAACCTTGCAAAGATTTTTCTTCTTCTTTTCGTTGTTTTCTTTTTTTTCTATCTTGACTACCAGAGGGTTGTTTCTTAGAAAACATTACTGCATTTCAAAAATATAAAATAAGTTAATAAGAGAGCAAATTAGAAGTTTAGTAACAATTTTGGATTAAAAGTAACTTACATAGATGAAAAATAATGTTTAATAACAATTTTGGATTGTGATATACCTAGAAACAAATTAATTGAAAGGCATCAAAAATCGGTGTATCAATTAGGGATTGTATATCTCAAATCAAGGATCCCTAATTAGTAATTATTGTAAAGAATCGGTATATCACAACAACCAATTTCAACCAGATTCATAAATCATATCAACAATTTCAATTATTGTTAACAATCGATAATTAGGGTTTGTGATTTACCAGAGGCTACGACTCACAACTGATTGATTTATACGGGATAAACTGATTGATAATTAGGGATTGTGATCATATACAGTACAAACTTACAGGCTGCCATAGCATACCTCAGGAAGTTTTGCCCTTTTTTTCGCTGAAGATTGATGAGAAGTTTTGTGTGAATTCTCCTTCTGTTCGCCGGCCCTAATCTTCTTCCGTGTTTTTTTTCCTCTTCGCGTTTTCGCTTCGCGTTTCTCTTCTTTTTTTTTATCCGCTGAAAGGTTTCTCTTCGCGTTTCTCTTCTTTTTTTTTTATCCGCTGAAAGGTTTCGGCGGTTTAGAAATTGATGCCCCCTTTGGGCTTGCTGCCCCGTGCCCAAGCACAACTGGCACGTGCTGAGGGCCGGCTATGTATATGGGATTCACAATTGCTACATGGTATACCTTTATGTAAACTAAAAATAGTATAGCTCTACGTTGATATGTATTTCTATCTTGCAATCTTTAGTTTGATTAGATCCTATTCACACCATGATGGAAAGATAATTGTGGATGACTACAGTTACACTGTGTTACAATTTATGGTATAGTGAACCTATCTTGATATTTGTTATTACATTTGGCATGTTTTCTAGCTATGTTATATCTTATGTAATGTACAATGTGCTCTCACTTGGTTATATTTAGAATGATTCTTACCTGTTTATAAATAAATACTTGGATCAAACCAAGATTTGAAGCTCATAGGGGCCTAATAACCAGGATCATGACTAGTTTCTCCTTGGCATTTATCGGCCCTAGGCATAGGCGACCTAGGCGGTCGCCTAGGGCCTCGGGTCCGGCGGTGGCAGGAGGAGGAGGGGGCCTCAAAGTTTTGTGTTTTCTAATTAAAAAGGATACTGGTACTTTGTATTTTTCCATTCAAGCATGAAATTGTGTTGGTCCAGTGGTAGCACATGCGGCTCTTTGGCTTTTAAGTAGAGTTTGAATCTGGCCACGAACAACTTTTGTATATTTTTTGTCAACTTTATGCCTGCAAAATTTTTTTTTGCCTAAGGCCCCAACTTTCCTAGGGCCGGCACTGTTTATCATATATATATATATACATATATATACATATATATATATATACATATACATATATATATATATATGGTCATGCTAAATATGAACAAATATTATAAGATGTATGAAATAATGGTTCACCTGAACGTTGCATAATGCTAAATATGAACAAATATTATAAGATGTATGAAATAATGGTTCACCTGAACATTGCATAAGTTGTGATTCTGTGTTTTATATTATAATGTATATTGTTCAGGTTATTAGAGCATCTCCAATAGAGGTGTGGATTTGCGATTTTGCGAAATCTCTCCCTAAAAGCTGCTGCAACACAGTTTCGGAACATCCCATAGTGTGGATTTCAAAGGCTTTGGTTTTGGAATCCCCAAACTAAGCAGGCGCTTGGTGAACAAATGTCTAAAATCAAGCGGTTGTTCAATAAATGCCTAAAATAATTGCTTGATGTCCAGGCGTCGGTTGAACAAATGCCTAAAACAAACTTTTCAAAATAAACACCTAAAACCGAATTTAAAAAATGCGGGCGTTTTTTAGCAAACGTCTGATGTCCAGGTGCATGTTGAACAAATGCGTGTTCACAAAACTATTGAGAAATCTTTGGTTCCAACAATTCAAGGTGCAGAAAATCGAAAATCCGCACCCTGAACAGCTGGATATGCTTTTATGGTTCAGCAAATGTGTTGCTTTATACGAAGACCAGTCACACAATTTATTGCTTCAGAAATTAAGGGTAAGGGGTAAAAAGTGTTAGTTTGAAGTAATATACATGGGTAGTGTAACACCCAATAATTTAATGTTAGTTATTTTAGTTAATTAGTTACGAGTGAAACATGGAATTTTTGTAAAAGATGAAATTTGAACACGAAACTGCGTTCATGAAAAATTTATAAGCAAATTTCATATTTGAAGTTTCGCGAACACATTCCAAATGAAGAAGTTACGAACAAAAAAGAAAAATATAATAAATGTAATTTAATAATAAAACTTATATATAATATATATAAACTTATATTATATACATATACATAAATACATATATACGTACATATATATATATATATATTGATTTGAAGGAACCTAAAGATCGACTTGCCTCTTCCAAGCAGTCGACCCCTTAATAAGTAGCGGTCGACCGACTTTGTGTCAATGCCTTCAAAATTGTTAAAGCCTGAATTACGCTGTTATAATATATTAGATCGAACAATCATGGTTGATTCTTGCATCTATAAATAATAATCCTTCATTCTCTTTTTATATTTTTTGGAGACAAGAGCAAAGCTCTACCATTTCTTCATCTCCTCCTCTTTCTTCTCAAATCATGAAATAAGAATTATATATTGATATACATACAATATAGAGGAGATTAGGAATCAAAATAAAGAGAAGATGATCAAATCAATCAGCCTCCGTCTAAAGTATGTTCTTTAGAATTAAACTTGATCTATTCTGTATATTCTTTTTTCAACTAAACCAAAATCTTTCTTTATGACTAAGATCCTAACATATGCATATTGTTTTCTTGTACATATATTTGGTTTTAAAAGAAACCGGAGTTGAATCCAGAATTTATAAGTTATATCTAGACTTTGTGAGAACCTTTTCAATATGAGTAAGAAATTATATTTATTGTTTTGCAATAAAATTTATCTCGTGGCACAGATCTGATCTTTACGCCTAGATCTATCTTTTATCTGAGTTATAGGCTTATCGTTTCGTTAATATTTAATATTTTGCCTATATATTCATCTATAGGTTTTTTTTCACTTGGATTTGGAAATCGATCTTGAAAGAATTGTTGTTGAAAAAATTCTTGTTTTATTCCAAGTCTGTAAATTTAGATGAAAGGAAAATAATGTGATTAAAGGACTATCATTACTTTGGTAATATTTTGAAATTTCATTATTAAATTATGGCAATAATATTCATTAATTTTTACAAATTTACTCTTGTTCCCAATTTTCCTCGTAAATTACGGCATTGGATTTAAGAAGCAAAATAAACAAATTAAAATGAAGAGATGTTTTAAGGACACGAATTTATCCATATTTTCCGCTGTTTATTCCAAATAAAAAAAGAAACATGAACATTCTCGTAATTTCAAAGGAAGTTAATTTTTTTTAGAAAAATTATGGAAATTAAATGGAAAATTTTCTTAAAAAATGTAGTTTTTAAAGCAACAACGTAGATAGAAGCAAGATCATATGGATCAAATCATAGCCGCATGGGTTTAGGGTAGTGATTCGATACAAATTAGCAGTATGGTTCAGGTCGTTGTTCGTAGTGGTTAGACTTTGGACTGATGTTCGGAGCGATACAACACCAGGAGGACACAAAGTGTGGAAGAGTACTTTGAAGCTTGAAGCATTGTGCCTTGAAGAGGTGTATCTTTGAAGAGGTATAACTTTAAAGTAGGTGCTTAGAGATTTGAGGCGGTGCGTTTAGGGCCAAGTGTTTTGAAGCAATGTACCTTCAAAGTAGTGTGCTTCGACGCTCAGAGCATGTCCTCGAACAGGTGTAACTTCGAAGTAGTGCATAGTATTCGAAGCCAAGTAACTTCGAAATGAAGAAATATTTGATGTGAAGCAAGGTAGGTGCTTCATCAAGAGGCAAGGATGGATTATGTACTCTATGGAATGAAATAAAGTGATCTTTAGAATGTACTGAATGTTGTGGTTTATTGAAGTCACTATGGAAAAAACTCATCATTCGACAAATATCTTCAAATGTCTGATGACTATACTTTCTATCATCAGAAGCGGCGCCAACTTTTTTTAACAAAAGGAAATAGTGTATAACAAAAGGGAGAAAAATGCCTTTCTCCAATGGCATACAAAAACAGATTTTGTAGCTAATAAACGTCAAACAAAATCTTTGAATACAAAAAGAGAAACAAAAAACAGAGAGCAAAGGAGAAAACCCTCCAAGAAAAGACTAAAACTATTATATACAAGAAGAATTAATACTGGTAACTATCCAAGAGTCTATCAAAACCAAACATGAATGTGCTCCAATCCGTTCAAGATCTAGACCTATAGAAAGCAACTGCTTTTACGCCATGTAGCGATCCCAATGCTAGTGCTATTCTAACCAAGCTCGAAATCCAGGACCTATGACCTACCTCTCGCCAAACTCAAATACAATGGCCACACGACCAGTGCTCCAGAGATCAAATCTGAAACACTAGGAATCCAACAAGACAAGCAAAGAAGCCAGCTCTAACCCTTGGCTCTTGCTCCTAAAAGCATCTCCAACATCCAATTAACCCTTAACAAGAAGAAAAAAATAGAACCTTTAAATCCAAGACTTGCAACACTAGCAAACAACATGAAAAATAAACTTGAGGGGTGAGGTGAGGATGTGAAGAAGATAGCGGGGGACCCGGCTGCTCTCACAAAAACCAAGTAAGGCTTCAATCAATCACCGCCCTAGGGGCCGGCGGTATTGTGGTAACCGCCAAAGTACCCATCAGCCTCTTCGAACGAAAGCCAATTTCTCCCTTAAAGGGCCTACCTTGGAACACAAGGAAAACATCGTTATTTACCCACCGAATGATGGTAGGTGGATCCATAGGAATTTCCTCAAATATTTCCTTATCCCGCAAATACTAGATATGCCAGCAGATAAGACAAGGAATAAGACGAAATAGGATGATCAAATAGATTTACCTGAGATATCGGCCCACCAGTATCTTAGTATATCAGCAAGATAAATGGCATTACCTCGGAGACTAACAAAATTTCCAAAGTAATTTCAGACAGCTTTAACAGAATAGCCACGAATAAACAAGTAGGCTATATATGGTTTCCAAATCACCTAATTCGCGGTACCTGCAACGAGACACGATTGAGATGCCAATTCTTTGGAGGTTCTCATCTAATGTTAACCCACCATGTAGGGTTCTCCATATATACAGAGAAACTTTCATAGGTAATCGGACATCCCAGATGTAAGTAAAAAGATGGAGACATGGAGTCGGGGTCCTCGCCGAACTCCATGCCGCCTTAATCGAGAAAGGACTGTCATCCCATCCAGGTCCAAAAAGGACTTTATGGATTGCATACGTTTCCATGTCTCGCTATAGTAGGACGAGACACCGGTGAAATTCGCGCCCTTAAGCCGGCAGTACTTAGCATGGAGGAATGTTTCCCATAAGGAATCGTTCGCTCCAAACCGTACCCACAATTTGCAAGAAAAGGTAGTATGGTTATCCTTTGGATTACGAAGACCCAAGCTCCTTCACATTTGAGATGACATATAACGTCCCAAGAAATCCAATGGTGCCGATGAGCATTGTCCTTTTTAGCCTGGAAAAAGGATGATGCCAACGAACGATAAGAGAGGAAAAAGGAAGAAGTAGGAGTCATAACAGCAAAGACATGCGAACCTATAGAGTCTAGAACAAACTTTGTGAGAACCAATCCACCTGCCTGAGAAAGAAGAGTTGCATTCCAACAAAAGATCTTACCCATGACTTTGTCAGTCAAGGGGTCGAAAATGACGTTGAGCTTCCTACCTCTGTATAGGACAATACCTAGGTAAGGCAACGAAGAGAGACGAACCTGAAACCGGTTAAGGCTTCAATCCAAGAAGATCAAACCAGAGACAAGTCTGTTGCTGGGACAAAGTGGCTTTTAGCAGAATTAACGATATAGCCCGAACACCTCTCGTACTGCTGAATGAGACTAACCAGACGATGAACGGAGCGACGACTACCATTAGTGAAAATGATAATGTCGTCAATGAGTGATAAAGAAGAGATAAGCGGGTAGCCCCTAGGAATGCCAAACCTATTAATATAACTTGCTATCGTAAGGGAATGCAACCTTAGAACGATAGCCTTGACAACAATGATGAACAAAGAAGCTGAAAGGGGGTCTCCCTGACGCAGTCCCCTTCCTACCTTAAATATTCTATTGACCGACCCGTCAATGAGAACAGAAAACCAACAATTGGAAATGAGCCTCCAAATATTATCGATAAAGGGTTTCGGAAATCCAAAATCCCTCAGAACCTTAATGACAAAAAGCCAAGACATGAGATCTTAAGCCTTAGCCATGTCCAACTTAACGACCACATTAGAACCGCAGACCTTCCGATCGTTCTGGGAAACCATCTCCTAGGCTAAAAGGACGTTGTCCGTGATCAAGTGTCCTTTTACAAACCCATCCCGAGAAGAAGAAATAATAAGTTCAAGAAACGTTGCTAGCCAAGGTGCTAGTACCTTAGAGATAACCTTGTTAGAGAAATTACATAAGCTGATCAAACGAAAATCCACGCATGAACAAGGATTTTCGCACTTGGGAATAAGAACCAGATTGGTGGAAGTCCAACCTTAAGGAAGAGTTCCACTAGAGAAGAAAATTTGAAAAAACAGACAAAAATCCACTTAAAAAATCGGACACTATGGAAAAAGTCCATGTTGAAATTATCGGACCCACTCACACTGTCCTTAGTAAGTGCAAAGACGCAAGCACGTATCTCTTCCATAGAAGGAGGTAAGGCAACATCCACACTATCCAAAGGAAGAACTAATCTAGGAATTAAAACTAACAGGGTCGGATCAGAGTCAGACACAAAAGGAGTACCCAGAAAGGAATGGAAATGAGATAGAATAGTCTTTTTGACTTCCTCCGGCGTGGAAGCCACTGAGAGATCAGGGCGTTTGATTTTATGAATCATGAGAAAATTATTTTTCTTACGAATAAAAGAATGGAAAATTTTGGATTTCGTATCTCCTTCGACCACCCACTTTATCCTCACCTTCTGACGAAGATAGTCGTCTTCGATATGAAGTTCTAACAAGAAGGCCAGTTGAGCTAGCACCCATGCCTCCTTATTATTAATAGAAGGTTGCTCATCAAAGGAAAATTCTGCTAAGACATGATTTTATTCGGCCCCCTAACTCGTTCGAAAATATTCTTGAAAACTTGCACGTTCCAAGCCTTGAGACGCTTTAGCTTACAAGAAAACACAACAAAAGGAGAGCCTATAAAGGTAGAGTTCCATGAATCTTCCACTGCTCGGTGGAACAAGTGGTGAGATCTCCACATACTCCGGAACCTAAAAGAAGATGGACTAGAAAGAAATAAGGGAGAGCGATGAAGAATCATTGGAGCTTGATCTAAAAAGGTACGATGAAGATGGGAGACAGAATGCATAAGGGAAGGCTGAACCAACCTTCCGATCCGAACCCTCTTTTAAGTCTAGAAAGAATCCGGATAGACCGCTCCTGATTGTTACACCAGGTGAAGGATGAACCGATGAAGGAAATCTAAGAAAGACCCGAGCTGATGTGGAGGCATTGAAATCTACAACCGCCGCCCGGTCAATAGCGTTGCCTCCCCGTTTCTCGACTTGGCAAGTGACTACATTAAAGTCGCCTCCCAGGACTGAAATCCCAAATCCTATGTCAAAAACTAAGAGGTTGTAGGACCAAATGGTTAACCTTTCCACTTGATAAAACTTGGCGTAGACCGCCGAGAAAAGGAAAGAAGATGCAATAGAGCTGAGTAAACTATCAAGATAAGCTGATCGGAGTCAAACATGGAGCAAACCACCTTATCTTCCGACCAAAGATCCAAACCTTCGCAGACACATTGGCTAAGGCTCCACCAAAGCCAAGGGATAAAACTGATTTGGTGATTACATTTTGACTAATTAAAGGCTCTCGAAGTGAAACCAGACAAACATAATGCTTCCAAATGATGCTCTTCAGCCAAGCCGTCGATGCATCGTTACCGATACCATGAACATTCTAGAAATAATTCGACATCTACAGACCGACAAGAAAGCATAAAACCAAGAAAAAGAAAGGAGCAACTCCTAAGGGAGGTGTAACGACCTGGGTTTTTGACGACTTTGGTTATCGCCATAAACTCAAGATGACTAACCAAACATCGAAAAATACCGGTCATTAATGAAAGAAATTAGAGGGTGAGGAAAGATAAGATAGAAACTTGGAATAGAAGAAGAAGAACACAATATCAGAGTAACACGAATCTCACAGCGGAACGAATAAATATATTTCATAACATAATTTTGAAATACAAATCTGTACTTGAATATACATATCATTATCAAAGTACAACACTTACAACACAGTGGAAATAACTATAGCTATTAATCCTGAAGCCTCCTGCTCCAGCTCTTCAAGTATATCTGTAAATCCTGATTACTTGACTGCCCGTACAAATTTAGGCACCCAAGAGTTTAGGGAAACAAACAAGTAAACTCCGGGTTAGTCATAGGACTGGTATGAGTAAAACAATTTTAAAACAGTTCGAACAATTAAACGATATCTCATAAGACCACGCCGTATAACGGAACGGGTTTTTCCCTTATGAGAATCTAAATATCTTTATATCAAAAAACTTTTGATATTATTATAATGTCTATCAACACAATATAATAATCATCTAGCAGAAACGCTTTCGTCTCACGTTCTACATATATAGTATACAATCAAAACCACAAGCACGTATTGGGTAATGGATTTCCAACTATGACAAGGTATGGAACCACCTTTCGCTAGTGTACCTCTAGAGAGGAATACACTGGGTTCAACAAGAACATCTTGCAACCCGGCCACACATGACCGACCACTCATTTCGCTTGAGTGTATCGAATGTATATCACCAACGGTTAGGATCAGCAACCGTTTCCCGAATGGGACAGCATCAACAATAGATTTTTAGAAATAAATGAAACTCTAGATCAGGTGATTATACACCCTACTTCGGTGTGACCGACTTAGCCATGCTGCCTGCCCGATTTCTGTCATTTACCGGATGTGAGGCTAGAAGCTGCGCTTTATCATCACACCAGATTCACTTTGAATGTCACATCGTCAAATCCATCAAATCACCGATTGACGCCCTCAACAATACATTATGTGTTAGTTAAAAGAAGTTTCCTTCTCCGCTTCCACTCTTGGTATGGTTGGAGAAATCAATATACGTGATCGTCTGGAAATACTCTGTCAGACATTCATCCATACAAGTCATCCAGGAACAGGATGAACCGAAGGCACTATTCTGTAAACAGGATAGCCCTTGCATAACTCCGTCTTCAATTTCCTTTGGCATATATGATTCGCAACGCTTATGCCAATACAGAGTGGTTCTTTGGATAATAATCCAACCGGTCTCTCCATATTAACAACGTTAAAATGGTCAAAACTTCGATAGTCTTTGATTTAACTATCGAAGAAAAACAGGTATGCAAACAATGATATTATTTCCAAATGGAAATTTATATCGATCAAACATCATTCAACATTTATCTCTTTATTTCATTAATTTACTTATCTCCTGTTTCCCTATGTTCAATATTTCTTATTTTCTAAATTTGGAAATATACGTTATTAACAATGGAAAACATTTCCATTTCTTGTTTTCGTTATTAGAAAACATTTCTGGTTTCTTATTTGGAAGACATTTCCAAAGCTTCTTCATTAGACTTAGACAGATGTTTAAACAAACCATCGCGATGCGAATTCAAACCATTTCCTTTAATTACTAAATTCACTTAACCATCCTTTACTATCGAACCTTAACCATTCCTTAGTTAAAAATGAAGTCAATCAAGTTGGGGTAATACTACCTCTCAGACCTTAACTGAACAACGTTTCTAACCTTGAAATAGACAAAGTTCACCCTTCTAATTCTTTAACAAACTTCCTTACATAACTCTCTTTCAAATCTTTTCTATTCGATAATTCTTTCCTTCGATAAGGTATATTCGATAACTCTATTCAATTTATTCTATTCACTTAACTCTTTTGATTTAACTCTAACTCTATTCACTTAACTCCTATCGAATAAACTATATTTGATAACTCTTTTAATTCTATTTGAATAAACTATATATATTCGATTAACTCCTTTTAATCTATTCGAATAAACTATATCCGATTAACTCCTTTATTCTATTCGAATAAACTATATATTCGATTAACTTCTTTTACTTTCTATTCGAATAAACTATATTCGATTAACTCCTTTTTACTTTAACTCTTATCGATTAACTCCAACTGGTTTAACTCTAACTGGTTAACTCTAATTGATTAACTTCATCTGGTTAACTCTAACTGGTTAACTCTAACTTGTTTAACTCTAACTGGTTAACTCTAATTCGAATAACAAATATTCGATTACTCTATTCAACTGACTCGACTCGACTAACCCCTTTCGAATAACTAATTTGATTTACTACTTTCGAATACCATATTCGATTTAACTCCTTTCGAATACCATATTCGATTTACTACTTTCGAACACCATATTCGATTTAACTCCTTTAGAATACCATATTCGATTTAACTCCTTTCGAATACCATATTCGATTTAACTCCTTTCTTATACCATATTCGATTTAACTCCTTTCGAATACCATATTCGATTTAACTCCTTTATTCGCTTTATAAAGATTTCCTTTTTAACAACATTTATTCATTTTAAAGATTTACTTTTAGTAACGGTTCTCCACTTTAAAATGATTTCCTTCTTATAATAGTTTCCTTTTTATAACTCTTTTCCCTTTTTCTAAACATATCCTATTTATAAATATTCCAATTTATAAATATTTCTTATTTATAAATATTCCATTTATAAATATTTTATTTTCAAATATCACTTTGAAAATATCCCCTTATCAACATTTCGGTATGTTATGGTATTCAGCATATCGAATCACGATGATCAGTATCGTCCAAACACATATAATTGACAAAAGATTATATAATACATCATATATCACCATATATGAATAGCAATAAAATAAATGTTGAGGAATCCAGTCGGATTCCACCAACCTGTCTCCCTACATCCACAGATGTTATACAATAAAATCAATATCACTTTCAGTTCCATATGATACATTCTGATCGATAGAATCAATTTATATATATATAATTTCCATTAACTGACTAGCAGTTCAATCAAACAGTCAACATACAGTCAATCAGCCAATATTTAACAGTTCTAAAAATACAACATGAAATTATAAACTGTTTAGAGTTAGTGAGATTTACTCACTTTAGCGCGTTAGCCGTTAAATAACGGTTTGCGTTATTTGATTCGGTCAGACAATTTATTTTGCCATAAATTGTAATGAGCTCGGATTCACTTCTAGTAAGTCTCATTGTGTTGCTCCCGTCCATACGGTCCCAACGCAACTTACGGTTCGTGATTCTGATTTCGTATGACCGAGATATTGAATTTACAACTTATACAATTATTAAATTAAAATGAAACTAAATAAATTTTCACTTGGGCTTAACTTAGTTTGCCCGGCCCATTACCACTTCAAAACCCACCCGCGTGGACTCTTCTCCCCCAAACGATGCATAGCTCCTCTCGCTCCTGTTTGCTCCACCATTACCAAACCACGACCCCTTTTTCACTTTCACCTTCTCACTTAAACCATAAACAAATATCACCATAGTCCTTCTCTTCAAATACTCTTCACAATCGTACCAATTTCAGGGAGCTCGAGTTCATTCCCTGGTTTCCGTCGAACAGAAAAACCAGCGTCAGTACTGTATACGAGCGACGTCCATACCCACCGAATCCCCTCAAAATCACCTACAGGGCATGAAACTCCCTGCCAATACCAAAAAAAACATCCAAACAAACCAATACTTCCTCATTCAAGCTAAAACGTGAACCCTAGAAAATATGCTATGTCGTAAATACCCGTCGAACTCCCCAATATGCACATCAGCTCGAAGACTGCCTCACAACGAATTCAATAATATATGTTTCAGGATTTGTAGGATTTTATTTGGGTTTAGTTTGAATTTAGAAGGATCGAACTTTCGGTTTCTTTGCTGAAGAGAACGGAACTGGCGGCTACGAATTTGATGAAGGAAATGGGATTCTAGGTTAAACGTTTGTAAACGGGTATTTATAGGGTGCTTTAGATATTTGTAAATTGGTTTTTATATTGATTTTTAACCAATCGTTAATTCAGTTTATCAATTAAAAATACCCAGGTTACATACGCTATTCAGATTCAGTGAAAATGGACATACAACTAGAGTTTGACATTATGGAACCAACGAGACTGGTTTTGTCGAATTCCGACTCCGTTTGCTCACCCAGCATATTTTTAACCGTTGAAATAGTGACTGTTTTTCACTCTAAAAATCCGTACGGCCATACAGTGACTCTAAAAATCACGGAAATGGAAATCTAACAATAATTCAACACTGCGGATCCAACAAAGTTAGTTTCGTCGAATTCCGACTTCGTTTGCAAAAGTGGCTTATTTTTACAGCTCTGAATGACCCATTTAAATATATAAATATATTTAAATATAATTAAATTAAATATAAATAAATTTATATTATCGTATATATTCATAGTGGAATACCATACAGCTCTAGAATATTCCTATATGAATTTCTAACTTGATATTCACTTCTGGGTCAACCCGATATTCGATTTATATTGAAATTCCTTTTTAAAATATAAATAATTCCTTTATAAATTATAAAGGAATTCCACAGCGACTTTTCTAAAATTTGATTTGGACATATCTCAAAATCTACACGACGAAATCCTGATTTTTCTCTTCTGCTAGAAAGATATACTCCACCAGCTCCATACGTTACTTCTTTCACAGAAATCCGATTTGAAACGACTTATGTATATTCATTTGAAGTTCGAATCGCCAATTTACGAACTGCAGCGCCATTTCAAGCTCGATTTTGATTATAATATAATTATTCATTCAAACTATCGTTCAATTAATATATTCGTTATTCTAATTCAATTCTAAACTGAATTAAATATCACAGATGATCCAGTTCACACCATATCGTCGTTTCAACCAATTCTGATTATTTCAGAATTAAATATATTATTTAATTTATTATTTTAATTAAATATTTACCATTATTTAATTCCATGACCATTTAATTCTCTATATCACTACTTATATAATTAAATAAATTAATTATAATACCTCTGCCAATGCGGGTCATTACAATCTTCCCCACTTAAAATAATTTCGTCCTCGAAATTGCTAAGGTAGAGAACGACCCTATCGACTGGTTAGAACATATTTGTTCACTTCTTAACTTCAGTTTCAACTGAACCAATTTAATTTCAATTAGAAATTTATTTAATTCTTATCAACGAAAATTTTCAAAATCCTGAAAATTTTCTAACACCTTGACTTTTTTTGGAAATTTCGCCAGCACCTCCTTTGTACTGGTCAATCGGTCAAACTCCAACTCGCCTCTCTGGGCCATCTCCAACCCAAAAGAAAATCAAACAGCCAAGCGGCTTGCCAATTTGGCTCATAAATCTTATATCCAATAGAAATATAAACTTGTACCTTTTGTCGGCATATCATTATATCCTTTCCACCTGTTATCAATTCAGCAGATACAAGGGTCATCCCAATCAAATTCCAATCTGCTTTTATCCACAACACAACCATTCGCTTATATCTGAGCCAAATATCATTTCAACTCGAGTTTCTTCTCGATTCCCAACTCTTAACTTGATTATCACATTACACTTCAAATTTGAATCTCACAATCCAATTTGTCTTGATATCATTCTAACTCAATCTCAGTTACCACTTTACTGGATTTACTTTAATTCAAATTTTCTTTCACAAATTTATGTTAAATATGTTTTAATTCGAACAGTCTTTCCCTGGGAGTTTTCAAACAATTTACTATTTTCAAAAAATCAAATTTTCCTTTTGAACATGTCACTGAGCCCTTAATTAATATTCCATTAGTTAAATCACTTCTCTATTTCTTTATCAATATTTGTTAACCAAATATTTTCAATAACCATATTGTCCTTTTATTTTATTTGGAAAACATTTCCTAATATCGCCTTCCTTTATTTTCTAAACATTAGAAAATATATGCTATTTATAATTGAAAAATATTCCATTTACTTATCTCTTTTCCGATCTCGTTTATTTCTATACTAAGGAAATATTCTTTATTATATTTCCAAGCTTACACTTATTTGGGTTAAAACGGATGTTGTGTAAAACATCGTTACGACAACCCAAACACTATATTCAACTAACTCTTATCCAACATTGATTTTCGAGCCTGAAATCTTACTATTTATTTGTTAATAATGAAATCAATCAAGTTGGGGTATAACTACCTCTCAGACCTTGACTGAATATGTAACAGCCCGCATTTTATGTATCGGAAGAACATAAAATAATTTTATTTTATTCCCTGAGGGTTGGATCATTCTCATCTTTTAGTATGTTTCTTATGGGGATGTGAGACATGTCCATAAATTTTACCGATTTTGTTTGTGACCATTTTGCCCCTGTTAGTCTTGTACAGGGCATAACTTTTGACTCAGGTCGAATCAGAGGGTGAGACCTGTGCCATTGGAAAGGAATTGATGATTCTCTTTCCGTAGAGTGGTTACATTAAGGATTTGGTTCAGCGGTTTGGGAGAAATCGCTGTTTTAAGGTTTAGCAGTTGGCTGTCCAGGTTTTGGAAGGCTAATGGGCTGGTTTGGAGAAAGCCCATTAAGGGGTTGGTGGAGGCTATAAATAGGGGGGTAAGGGATATGGGGAAAGGTTAGAATTTTCCATTCTTTTATGGGGAGGCTTTGATCTCCGTCTTCCTCTAATACCTTTCCACCATTAAAATTCCAAAATCCAAGGAGGAAAATCGAAGATCTACACCATAAGAGGCTAGATCTACATCGTCTCAAGGGCGAATTCATCGGATTGAAGAGTTTGATTCGAAGTGTTCGTTGTCCGAATTGCGTTTTCATTGCTTTTGCTTAGATTTGGATAATTGGTGAGTGATTTACATCTCTCATTCGGATGCATGCAAGTATATGGGTCTTATGTTGTTAATTTCATCATTTCCATGTTATTTTCCTTAGATCTACACCATGCTAAGTTTATTTTACATGTGAATCACTTTAGGATCTGATCTAGATAATTTAAATGGTAAGTTTCATGTTATTTCATGAGTTTATGCAAGTTAAATCTATATTTATGTTCATATGTTCAATTATCATGTTTTTGGGAAAATTTATGTGTTTTGATGGAAATTGTTAGATTGGTGATATTGTTGGTTGCATAACATGTTTGTGGTTGCGTTTGGATGAATTGGATGAGCCGGTTTCGTCGGATTCGTCGTTTGGCGAAGTTTTGGTCGAAATCGAAGTCAAAATGGAGCATTGTAGGTTTCTGGTCGGTTTTGGAGCTAGTCGGGTCGGTTGAGGCGGTCTGATGGCTCTGGTCGGTCCAGAAGGGTCTGGACTGAGGTGGTCGGTCACGTTATGGCTTGGGGAGCAAGTCAGGGATCTGGTTGGTTGGAATGGAGGCATCGGGGTCGGTTTTGACTGGTCGTTCTGGAGCAATGCTGGTCGGTTTTGACTGGTCGTTCTGGAGCAATGCTGGTCGGTTTTGATTGGTCGTTCTGGAGCAATGCTGGTCGGTTTTGACTGGTCGTTCTGGAGCAATTCTTGTCGGTTTTGACTGGGTCTTGGAGCTGGTCGGTTTGATTGGTCCAGAAGGCTGAGGAGGGAGTCTGGTCGGCTCAGGAGGGTCCTGGTCGGTCCAGGAGGAGCAAAGGGAGGTCTGGTCGGTCCAGGGGGTCTGATCGGTCCAGAAGTACCGGAAGAGGTCTGGTCGGTCCAGAATGGGTCTGGTCGGCATTTCTAGTAGAAATTTCTGATCGGACACTTCTAGTGATGACGTAACTTCGAGGTGGTTCAAGTAGGAAGGCTCGAAGTGGTTAATGTGTTCGTTGATCAAGGTGGAACAACGAATGCGGTGACAACTCAAAGTTCGTGAGTTGGTGGATAATGGTTGCTTGAGAAGTTTGCTTAAGCTAAGAAAAGTCGTCAAGTTTGGATGACTAGAGATGCGGAGGCTGAGAAGTTATCATTGTCGTAAGTTCTAGCAGGCTCAAAGCAGGGGTACGATGGGTATCGTTGAAAGGCCCAAAAGACCGGTTGTTGGTCGAGTACCCTGGGTCTTTCTGGTTGGGGAAAGGCCTAGCGTCAAGTTGGACATTGCCAAGGTCGGGCATATGGAGTTCATGCTAGAACTGGGGTTATCATTAGCCCTTGACATATGGCAAGGTTGGCCGTCATACGATAATGATGGTTTCGAAGCAGGATTGGCAGTGATAGCCAGAGTCAGTCATGGATGATTAGTTGTTCTGTTTGTACTATCTCACATAGATTATCCAAGGTCGAGGGAGACGTTCTTTGAGTGCTTAAGTGATATTGGTCTAGGCCTCTGGCGAGAGTACTTGAGGAATGTTAAACTCGATTAGGGTTGTCTGCGTGAGACTTATCTGGATGTCACGTGTGTTTTCTATGATTGAATGGGTGTTCTGATTTCTATGGATGAATGGTTGAAATGCTTGTCGTAAAGGCTATCACTGTCCGATGTGGGGAAGATAAGGATGAGTTCTTCTCTGGTGTTGTGGGTAGATAAGTTTTTCATTTACCCATTCTCATATACTTTCTTGTTGAAGTTTGTTAGTTGTTTTATCGCTCACTAAGACTATTGTCTGACTCAAGGTTTTATGTCTCCTCTTATTACCTTGGGCTGTTCATCCGGTTGTGGATGGGCAGACTAAGTAGCAGGTTACAGGTAATGGAGCTTAGTGAGACGAGGAAGCTGAGCGATGACGAGCAGGAGGCTGGTGTATCAGTTTTATTACTATCTAGTATTTATGTTTCCGCTGTTTGAGTTGCTTTGAGGGTTGTAGTGAGGCCTTATGTACAAACTTTGATATCAGTTGGATAATTTTTCTGGATGTTGAGAAAGTTTCAAAAGTTTGCTATATGATACCTCATTACTATTACCTGTTGTATATGCTCTATTATATTTTATCCTTGCGCTGTGAGTTCTACGACAGGTTTAGATGTGTTTACCTACTCTGATGATCGTCCATAGCAGCCTGGCACACCTTTCAGTGCATTATTCCTCTTGTTTAGTGCGGGGGTTATGGGCGGTCGTCACATTTGGTCTCAGAGCTCTGGTCAACGATTTTGTCCAAAGTTCGAAGACGTAATTACGTATGAGAGACGTATTTGTAGATTTCAGTTGGATGTTTATTATATATATTAACATATATAGTGGTAGCGATTGTATCTCTTTAGCAGTTTTTCTTGGAAGTGGCTAATTATTCTAGATTGCAGATTTAGAATGAGTAGACGACCATCAAGACATGCTGCTAGGAGAGCTGATACTGGAGGGGGAAATGGTGGTGAACCAGATTGCCCAGCCATGTTTGAAGCCATGGCGGAAGCAATTATGCGAAGGGTACACGCTCCAGTGGCGGCTACGGTGGATGTAGGAGTGCGAGTTCCTAGAGTAGATTTTGCAAAGATGTGCAAGGACTTTATATCTCTAGGAGGGAAACCATTTAAAGGAACTGAACCAGCTGAAGAGGTTCAAAGGTGGATGGATTCATGTGTTCGAATCTTTGGAAACTTGGGTATTGAAGATGCAATGAAGAGAAAGGAAAGGGTGTCGTGGTGCAAGGTACTTTTTCCGTTAATGGTGTTTCAGTTCGAGTTTTGTTTGATACTAGAGCATCACATTCATTCATCTGCAATGAGCTTGTTTGTCGCTTGGGTTTGGAACCCGAGATTTGTGATAGGCCATTGATCGTGACAAATCCAGTTGGGGGTTCGTCCAGTTTGTGCATGATTTGCCGTGGTCTAGTATTATTGAGTCATGGTTGCTCTTTTATGTGTGATTGCTTTGTTCTTAACTTCGCTGGGTATGGGATCATCTTGGGCATGGATTGGCTCAAGAGATATGCGGCAAGGGTGAATTGCGAGAAGCTAGAGGTGAGGGTCGGGGATGTGGAAGGGCGAAAGGTGTTGATTAGATGTAAGCGCGAAGACGGGGTCTTCGTGAGTTATCTATATTCGCTTGGGATTCCACAGGAAGACCTATCATCAGTGCTGATCGCTAATGAGTATGTGGATGTCTTTGACGAGGTCAAAGGGTTGCCGCCGCATCGTGAGATCGAGTTTAGGATCGATTTGGTCGAAGGTGCTAGACCAATTGTTATGCCCCTTAGGCGGATGGCGCCTAGGAAACAACGAGAGTTAGAGGTGCAAGTTCGTGACCTTTTGGGTAAAGGATTCATTCGGTGGAGTGTTTCCGAGTGGGGTGCACCAGTCGTGTTTGCAACTAAGGAAGATGGCTCATTAAGGTTGTGTGTGGACTATCGTGAGCTGAACAAGGTGACTAAGAAGAACAAGTATCCGTTGCCAAGGATTGATGACTTGTTCGATCAGCTTCACGAAGCCAAAGTGTTTTCTCAGATGGATCTGGCAACGGGATTTCACCAGTTGAGAGTGGCTAAGGATAGTGTACCAAAGACTGCTTTTAGGACACCATCCGGGTTCTTCGAGTGGTTGGTGATGCCATTCGGATTGACTAACGCGCCAGCGTGTTTTGTGGATCTTATGAATAGAGTGTTCAGAGATCAGTCGAATAAGTTTGTGCTTGTGTTCGTGGATGATATACTGGTTTACTCCAGAAATGTGGAAGAACATAAGACGCATTTGAGAGTTGTGTTAGAGATCTTGCGAAAGCATCAACTTAAGGCTAAGTTCTCAAAGTGTCACTTTTGGAAAGATGAAGTGAGGTTCTTGGGTCATGTTGTTTCTGGGAAAGGTATAGCGGTTGACCCCGCTAAAGTGGCAGCAATCCAGGACTGGGATAGACCTAAGAATGCGACGGATGTTCGGAGTTTCCTTGGGTTGGCTGGTTATTACCGAAGGTTTATCAAGGATTTCTCCAAGATAGCTGCACCATTAACAGGATTGACGAAAAAGAACCAAGTGTTCACAAGGGATGTGAAGTGTGAACAAGCGTTCGGAATCTTGAAGGAGAGATTGACAAGTGCACCTGTGTTGACCATCCCAAGTGGGAATGAAGAGATGGTGGTGTACACGGATGCATGTGGTACTGGACTTGGAGCGGTACTAATGCAGAAGGATAAGGTAGTGGCTTACGCAAGTCGACAGCTAAATCCGCATGAGAGAAAATATCCAACTCATGATTTGGAGTTGGCAGCGATCGTGTTTGCTCTGAAGATATGGAGACATTACCTGTTGGGGGTACGATTCGAGTTGTTTACGGATCACAAGTCGTTGAAGTATCTTTTCTCCCAAAAGGATTTGAATCTTCGGCAGCAACGATGGTTAGAGTTTCTGGCATCGTATGATTTTGGGATAGCCTATACTCTTGGCAAAGGCAATGCAGTTGCAGATGCATTAAGTCGAAGACACGCAAGTTTGGGAGCGATGTTTTCGGAATGGAAGGGCCTCGAGTATTTGGCAAGGTTCGATTTCAGGCCAAGGTGTGAGTTGGAACCTGAAATATTGGCAAGCTTGTCGATAAGGCCTACTCTTATCGAAAGGATTGGCGAGAGCCAAAAGAAAGATGTGAAGCTTGTCAAGTTCATTCAGAAGCTGGAACCAGAGAATAAAGAATTCGAGGTCGATCGAGAAGGTTGGCTTCGAAAGCAAGGGCGATTAGTTGTTCCTGATATCGATGGATTGAGAGATGAGGTTCTGAGAGAATGTCATCACTCAAAGTTTACAATTCATCCCGGTGGTAATAAGATGTATCAGGACATGAAGAGAATCTACTATTGGGAAGGCATGAAGCGAGATATTGGAGAGTTCATTTCCAAGTGTATGAACTGTCAGTTGGTGAAAGCTGAACAGAAAAAGCCGAGTGGTTTGGTTCAGCCATTAGAAGTTCCTACATGGAAGTGGGAGCAAATATCGATGGATTTTATCGATGGACTACCTAGAACTAGGGCAGGAAATGAAGGGATGTGGGTCATTGTGGATCGTTTGACCAAAAGTGCGAGATTTATTCCTGTCAAGTCGACTAGGAAAGCATCAAAATTGGCTGAGCTTTATGTGAAATGGATAGTTCGATTCCATGGTGTCCCGAAGAGTATAGTAAGTGACCGGGATCCATTGTTCACGAGTGGATTTTGGAAAAGTTTGCAGGAAGCTTTGGGAACCGAGTTGTGCTTAAGTACGGCATACCATCCCCAAACTGATGGTCAGACCGAGAGAGTCAACCGAGTTTTAGAAGATCTCCTGAGGGCTTGTGTGTTAGACTTCGGAGGATCATGGGAGGACCATCTACATTTAGTCGAATTTGCATATAATAATAGCTACCAGTCGAGTATTGGGATGGCACCATATGAGGCGTTGTATGGAAGGCCGTGCAATTCTCCAGCTTGTTGGTTAGAAACTTGAGATAAGTTGATACTTGGGCCTGAGATGATAAGAGAAACCTCGGATCGTATCGAGATAATTTGGCAACGAATGAAGGCGGCCCAAGATCATCAGAAAAGTTACGCCGATAAGCGTCGTAAGGATTTGGAGCTCGACGTAGGTGATATGGTTTTCATAAAGATTTCACCGTTGAAGCAAGTGGTTCGATTCGGAAGTAAATGAAAGTTGGCTCCTAGGTTTGTTGGACCATTTCCGATAGTCGAGCGAATAGGAAAGCTCGCATATAGGTTGGAGTTACCCGAGAAGATGTCGAGTGTGCATAATGTTTTCCATGTGTCGTTTCTACGAAAGTTTGTGCACGACTCGAATGTGGTGGTATCTCCAGAACAGTATGAAGATTTAGAAGTTGAGACCGCAGTTGCGAAAACTCACAACCCACTTCGTGTTGTGGGGAATGACATGGAACAGCTTAGGAGGAAGACGGTTAAGCTAGTCAAGGTACAATGGAGTGAAGATGGCGATGATTGTACATGGGAGACGGAAGAGAGCATGAAGGCGACTCATCCAGAACTTTTCATCGGTAGGACCCTTTGATTGTATCATCGTTATATCGTTGTATCTTGTTGTTGTTTGATAGAATTCCGCGTGCTAGGATAAGGCTATGGATGTATGGCTTGACGGTTGCTAGTTTGGATGATAGGATTGGCTTCTCATGAATGATAGGCATGCGGAATTGTTGTGGTTGCTTGTGTTTGCTTGGAATTTCGGGGGCGAAATTCTTAAGGGGGGGAGAATGTAACAGCCCGCATTTTATGTATCGGAAGATCATAAAATAATTTTATTTTATTCCCTGAGGGTTGGATCATTCTCATCTTTTAGTATGTTGCTTATGGGGATGTGAGACATGTCCATAAATTTTACCGATTTTGTTTGTGACCATTTTGCCCCTGTCAGTCTTGTACAGGGCATAATTTTTGACTCAGGTCGAATCAGAGGGTGAGACCTGTGCCATTGGAAAGGAATTGATGATTCTCTTTCCGTAGAGTGGTTACATTAAGGATTTGGTTCAGAGGTTTGGGAGAAATCGTTGTTTTAAGGTTTAGCAGTTGGTTGTCCAAGTTTTGGAAGGCTAATGGGCTGGTTTAGAGAAAGCCCATTAAGGGGTTGGTGGAGGCTATAAATAGGTGGTAAGGGATATGGGGAAAGGTTAGAATTTTCCATTCTTTTATGGGGAGGCTTTGATCTCCTTCTTCCTCTAAAACCTTTTCACCATTAAAATTCCAAAATCCAAGGAGGGAAATCGAAGATCTACACCATAAGAGGCTAGATCTACATCGTCTCAAGGGCGAATTCATCGGATTGAAGAGTTTGATTCGAAGAGTTCGCTGTCCGGATTGCGTTTTCATTGCTTTTGCTTAGATTTGGATAATTGGTGAGTGATTTACATCTCTCATTCGGATGCATGCAAGTATATGGGTCTTATGTTGTTAATTTCATCATTTCCATGTTATTTTCCTTAGATCTACACCATGCTAAGTTTATTTTACATGTGAATCACTTTAGGATCTGATCTAGATAATTTAAATGGTAAGTTTCATGTTATTTCATGAGTTTATGCAAGTTAGATCTATATTTGTGTTCATATGTTCAATTATCATGTTTTTGGGAAAATTTATGTGTTTTGATGGAAATTGTTAGATTGGTGATATTGTTGGTTGCATAACATGTTTGTGGTTGCGTTTGGATGAATTGGATAAGCCGGTTTCGTCGGATTCGTCGTTTGGCGAAGTTTTGGTCGAAATCGAAGTCAAAATGGAGCAGTGCAGGTTTCTGGTCGGTTTTGGAGCTAGTCGGGTCGGTTGAGGCGGTCTGATGGCTCTGGTCGGTCCAGAAAGGTCTGGACTGAGGTGGTCGATAACGTTATGGCTTGGGAAGCAAGTCAGGGAGCTGGTTGGTTGGAATGGAGG
Source organism: Allium sativum (assembly GCA_030737875.1). NCBI lineage: Eukaryota > Viridiplantae > Streptophyta > Magnoliopsida > Asparagales > Amaryllidaceae > Allium > Allium sativum. The sequence continues at coordinate 847,096,717 of CM060926.1, forward strand.
CATCGGGGTCGGTTTTGACTGTTCGTTCTGGAGCAATGCTGGTCGGTTTTGACTGGTCGTTCTGGAGCAATGCTGGTCGGTTTTGATTGGTCGTTCTGGAGCAATGCTGGTCGGTTTTGACTGGTCGTTCTGGAGCAATTCTTGTCGGTTTTGACTGGGTCTTGGAGCTGGTCGGTTTGATCGGTCCAGAAAGCTGAGGAGGGAGTCTGGTCGGCTCAGGAGGGTCCTGGTCGGTCCAGGAGGAGCAAAGGGAGGTCTGGTCGGTCCAGGGGGTCTGATCGGTCCAGAAGTACCGGAAGAGGTCTGGTCGGTCCAGGATGGGTCTGGTCGGCATTTCTAGTAGAAATTTCTGATCGGACACTTCTAGTGATGACGTAACTTCGAGGTGGTTCAAGTAGGAAGGCTCGAAGTGGTGAATGTGTTCGTTGATCAAGGTGGAACAACGAATGCGGTGACAACTCAAAGGTCGTGAATTGGTGGATAATGGTTGCTTGAGAAGTTTGCTTAAGCTAAGAAAAGTCGTCAAGTTTGGATGACTAGAGATGCGGAGGCTGAGAAGTTATCATTGTCGTAAGTTCTAGCAGGCTCAAAGCAGGGGTACGATGGGTATCGTTGAAAGGCCCAAAAGACTGGTTGTTGGTCGAGTACCCTGGGTCTTTCTGGTTGGGGAAAGGCCTAGCGTCAAGTTGGACATTGCCAAGGTTGGGCATATGGAGTTCATGCTAGAACTGGGGTTATCATTAGCCCTTGACATATGGCAAGGTTGGCCGTCATACGATAATGATGGTTTCGAAGCAGGATTGGCAGTGATAGCCAGAGTCAGTCATGGATGATTAGTTGTTCTGTTTGTACTATCTCACATAGATTATCCAAAGTCGAGGGAGACGTTCTTTGAGTGCTTAAGTGATATTGGTCTAGGCCTCTGGCGAGAGTACTTGAGGAATGTTAAACTCGATTAGGGTTGTCTGCGTGAGACTTATCTAGATGTCACGTGTGTTTTCTATGATTGAATGGGTGTTCTGATTTCTATGGATGAATGGTTGAAATGCTTGTCGTAAAGGCTATCACTGTCCGATGTAGGGAAGATAAGGATGAGTTCTTCTCTGGTGTTGTGGGTAGATAAGTTTTTCATTTACCCATTCTCATATACATTCTTGTTGAAGTATGTTAACTATTTTATCGCTCACTAAGACTATTGTCTGACTCAAGGTTTTATGTCTCCTCTTATTACCTTGGGCTGTTCATCCGGTTGTGGATGGGCAAACTAAGTAGCAGGTTACAGGTAATGGAGCTTAGTGAGACGAGGAAGCTGAGCGATGACGAGCAGGAGGCTGGCGTATCAGTTTTATTACTATCTAGTATTTATGTTTCCGCTGTTTGAGTTGCTTTGAGGGTTGTAGTGAGGCCTTATGTACAAACTTTGATATCAGTTGGATAATTTTTCTGGATGTTGAGAAAGTTTCAAAAGTTTGCTATATGATACCTCATTACTATTACCTGTTGTATATGCTCTATTATATTTTATCCTTGCGCTGTGAGTTCTACGACAGGTTTTGATGTGTTTACCTACTCTGATGATCGTCCATAGCAGCCTGGCACACCTTTCAGTGCACTATTCCTCTTGTTTAGTGCGGGGGTTATGGGCGGTCGTCACAGAATAACATTTATAATGTCAAAACAAATATGACTACTCACTCGAATAATAAATACCATACAACTACTTATTCACTTTTAAACACGTATATGCTTCCTCTTTCTGTTCTTACTAGATTTTATTCTTAGTCTTCCTTTTTGATTTTACTATTCTATTTCTAAGTTCTTTTCCTTATCGACTTCAATATATATATACATCGATACGTTGATTTCTAACTATCAAATTATCTTAAAAAAAATTCTAACTCCTTAAATTCCCAGAAAAATTCGCCATAACCTCCTTTGTACATGGAGCATCGGGATATTTCAAATAGCCTCCCATGGCCCTCACCAATCCAAAAGAAAAAGAAAAGGCCAAGCGGCTTACCGATACGGCGCATAAAATCTCATATGTGAATTAAATACATACCTTTTCGTCGAGCATTATATTTATGTACCTTCATACCTTATCCATACCTATCTCATGTACATTTATACATGTCCAATCTATTTTAACTATACCTGATCGTTTTAACTCAATTCGTTAATTAATTTGTTAATTAACTCTTTAGTCTATTTCACTTTTATATTTGAACATGACATGTTCAAATATATTTCAACTTGCTTATTAACTAATTTGAATCCAAATTTCAAATTTAAGTTCTATATTCGATTTCGAATATCCATTTACAAATCCAATTCACCTTTCAAAGTTCAACTTCAAATTCAAAACTCGATTAACTAATTCCTCTTTGACTTAGTTAACTCTATTCAATTTTTAATCAAATTCTATATCACTTCTATTATTCAAATCTATTTCAAATTCCATATTATTCAAAATCTATATTATAAATTCCATTTGAATTCTATATTCAAACTCTATTTCATTTCCATTGAATTTCATATGTTCAAACTCCCTTTGAATTTCTATATTCAATTTCTATTTCAAACTTTCTTTATTCATTCTTTATTATAAATCCCATTTTGAAATTCAACACAACTTGTCTTCCCCAAAACAAATTCAAAACAGTATCTCTGGTAGTAATTCGTCACTTACAACTCGAAAATGAATACTGATGATGCAGTTGTCATCATCGGAATCTATTTTCCAGCGATCGAAGTGAGATCAATACTATAAAACCATTTCTAAACATTTCCACTTTGAAATTCATTTCAAAATATAATTCACACTGCTTGTAAAACAATTTAAAATCTCCCAGGATCTTAAATTTTCCTTACTTTTAATCCAAATCCAATTACAAACACTTATCCAATTCTCCAGATTTTTTTTTAATTTCTGGTTTAAATTTCAGATTTAACTCATCTGATTTCACGTATTTCACTTATATGAATTCTGATTGGTTATTTACATAACCATTTAATTTATAATCTTACTCGATTATAATAACAACCAATATATCCAATATATTATAATTTTGATATATATCTTCTTATATCAAGATATACCTTGTGTGAACTTATTTTAATTTACCCTCTTTCTTTTTAAAACATATCGTGCCGACCCATCGTATTCGAGTGTTTATAAATTCCTACCAATACAGTGGATCAAACTGATCGACCAGAACTCATAAACGACTCAACCAATAAATCACCCAATATAAAACGATTTTATATCAATAACAAATACGTTCACTCGTATATATATACTCAACTCAGTCTAGGGTATTGCTAACCCCATCTCTACTGAGTCACGCCACAGAGCCAAGGTAATTCACTTAACTTAAGCTCTGATACCAACTGTAACGACCTGGATTTTTGACGACTTTGGTAATCGCCATAAACTCAAGATGACTAACCAAACATTGAAAATACCGGTCATTAATGAAATAAATTAGAGGGTGAGGAAAGATAAGATAGAAACTTGGAGTAGAAGAAGAAGAACACAATATCAGAGTAACACGAATCTCACAGCGGAATGAATAAATATATTTCATAACATAATCTTGAAATACAAATCTATACTTGAATATACATATCATTATCAAAGTACAACACTTACAACACAACGGAAATAACTATAGCTATTAATCCTGAAGCCTCCTGCTCCAGCTCTTCAAGTATATTTGTAAATCCCGACTACTTGACTGCCCATACAAATTTAGGCACCCAAGAGTTTAGGGAAACAGACAAATAAACTCTGGGTCAGTCATGGGACTAGTATGAGTAAAACAGTTTTAAAACAGTTCGAACAATTAAACGATATCTCATAAGACCACACCGTATAACAGAACGGGTTTTTCCCTTATGAGAATCTAAATATCTTTATATCAAAAACCTTTTGATATTATAATAATGTCTATCAACACAATATAATAATCATCTAGCAGAAACTCTTTCATCTCACGTTCTACATATATAGTATACAATCAAAACCGCAAGCACGTATTGGGTAATGGATTTCCAACTATGACAAGGTATGGAACCGCCTTTCGCTAGTGTACCTCTAGAGAGGAATACACTGGGTTCAACAAGAACATCTTGCAATCCGGCCACACATGACCGACCACTCATTTCGCTTGAGTGTATCGAATGTATATCACCAACGGCTAGGATCAGCGACTGTTTTCCGAATGGGATAGAATCAACAATAGATTTTTAGAAATAAATGAAACTCTAGATCAGGTGATTATACATGCTACTTCGGTGCGACCGACTTAGCCATGCTGCCTGCCCGATTTCTGTCATTTACCGGATGCGAGGCTAGAAGATGCGCTTTATCATCACACCAGATTCTCTTTGAATGCCACATCGTCAAATCCATCAAATCACCGGTTGACGTCCTCAACAATACATTATGTGTTAGCTAAAATAAGTTTCCTTCTCCGCTTCCACTCTTGGTACGGTTGGAGAAATCAATATATGTGATCGTGTGGAAATACTCTGTCAGACATTCATCCATACAAGTCATCCAGGAACAGGATGAACCGAAGGCACTATTCTGTAAACAGGATAGCCCTTGCATAACTCCGTCTTCAATTTCCTTTGGCATATATGATTCGCAACGCTTATGCCAATACAGAGTGGTTCTTTGGATAATAATCCAACCGGTCTCTCCATATTAACAACGTTAAAATGGTCAAAACTTCGATAGTCTGTGATTTAACTATCGAAGAAAAACAGGTGTGCAAACAACGATATTATTTCCAAATGGAAATTTATATCGATCAAACATCATTCAACATTTATCTCTTTATTTCATTAATTTACTTATCTCCTGTTTCCCTATATTCAATATTTCTTATTTTCTAAATTTGGAAAATATATGTTATTAACAATGGAAAACATTTCCATTTCTTGTTTTCGTTATTAGAAAACATTTCTGGTTTCTTATTTGGAAGACATTTCCAAAGCTTCTTCATTAGACTTAGACAGATGTTTAAACAAACCATCGCGATGCGAATTCAAACCATTTCCTTTAATTACTAAATTCACTTAACCATCCTTTACTATCGAACCTTAACCATTCCTTAGTTAAAAATGAAGTCAATCAAGTTGGGGTAATACTACCTCTCAGACCTTAACTGAACAACGTTTCTAACCTTGAAATAGACAAAGTTCACCCTTCTAATTCTTTAACAAACTTCCTTACATAACTCTCTTTCAAATCTTTTCTATTCGATAATTCTTTCCTTTGATAAGGTATATTCGATAACTCTATTCAATTTATTCTATTCACTTAACTCTTTTGATTTAACTCTAACTCTATTCACTTAACTCCTATCGAATAAACTATATTCGATAACTCTTTTAATTCTATTTGAATAAACTATATATATATTCGATTAACTCCTTTTAATCTATTCGAATAAACTATATCCGATTAACTCCTTTATTCTATTCGAATAAACTATATATTCGATTAACTCCTTTTACTTTCTATTCGAATAAACTATATTCGATTAACTCCTTTTTGCTTTAACTCTAATCGATTAACTCCAACTGGTTTAACTCTAACTGATTAACTCTAATTGATTAACTTCATCTGGTTAACTCTAACTGGTTAACTCTAACTGGTTTAACTCTAACTGGTTAACTCTAATTCAAATAACAAATATTCGATTACTCTATTCAACTGACTCGACTCGACTAACCCCTTTCGAATAACTAATTCGATTTACTACTTTCGAATACCATATTCGATTTAACTCCTTTCGAATACCATATTCGATTTACTACTTCCGAATACCATATTCGATTTAACTCCTTTCGAATACCATATTCGATTTAACTCCTTTCGAATACCATATTCGATTTAACTCCTTTATTCGCTTTATAAAGATTTCATTTTTAATAACATTTATTCATTTTAAAGATTTACTTTTAGTAACGGTTCTCCACTTTAAAATGATTTCCTTCTTATAACAGTTTCCTTTTTATAACGTTTTCCCCTTTTTCTAAATATCTCCTATTTATAAATATTCCAACTTATAAATATTTCTTATTTATAAATATTCCATTTATAAATATTTTACTTTCAAATATCACTTTGAAAATATCCCCTTATCAACATTTCTGTATGTTATGGTATTCAGCATATCAACATTTCGTATGACCGAGATATTTAATTTACAACTTATACAATTATTAAATTAAAATGAAACTAAATAAATTTTCACTTGGGCTTAACTTAGTTTGACCGGCCCATTACCACTTCAAAACCCACCCGCGTGGACTCTTCTCCCCCAAACGATGCATAGCTCCTCTAGCTCCTGTTTGCTCCACCATTACCGAACCACGACCCCTTTTTCAGTTTCACCTTCTTACTTAATCCATAAACAAATATCACCATGGTCCTTCTCTTCAAATACTCTTCACAATCATACCAATTTCAAGGAGCTCGAGTTCATTCCCTGGTTTCCGTCGAACAGAAAAAACAGCGTCAGTACTGTATATGAGCGACATCCATACCCACCGAATCCCCTCAAAATCACCTATAGGGCGTGAAACTCCCTACCAATACCAAAAACAACATCCAAACAAACCTATACTTCCTCATTCAAGCTAAAACGTGAACCCTAGAAAATTTGCTATGTCGTAAATACCCGTCGAACTCCCCAATATGCACATCATCTCGAAGACTGCCTCCCAATGAATTCAAGAATATATGTTTCAGGATTTGTAGGATTTTATTTGGGTTTAGTTTGAATTTAGAAGGATCGAACTTTGGGTTTCTTTGCTGAAGAAAATGGAACTGGCGGCTACGAATTTGATGAAGGAAATGGGATTCCAGGTTAAACGTTTGTAAAAGGGTATTTATAGGGTGCTTTAGATATTTGTATATTGATTTTTAACCAATCGTTAATTCAGTTTATCAATTAAAAATACCCAGGTTACATACGATATTCAGATTCAGTGAAAATGGACATACAACTAGAGTTTGACATTATGGAACCAACGAGACTGGTTTTGTCGAATTCCGACTACGTTTGCTCAACCAGCGTATTTTTAACCTTTGAAATACTAACTGTTTTTCACTCGAAAAATCCGTACGGCCACACAGTGACTCCAAAAATTACGGAAATGGAAATCTAACAATAATTCAACACTGCGGATCCAAAAAAGTTAGTTTTGTCGAATTCCGACTTCGTTTGCAAAAGTGGATTATTTTTACAGCTCTGAATGACCCATTTAAATATATAAATATATTTAAATATAATTAAATTAATTATAAATAAATTTATATTATCGTATATATTCACAGTGGAATACCATACAGCTCTAGAATATTCCTATATGAATTTCTAACTTGATATTCACTTCTGGGTCAACCCGATATTCGATTTATATTGAAATTCCTTTTTAAAATATAAATAATTTCTTTATAAATATAAAGGAATTCCACAACGACTTTTCTAAAATTTGATTTGGACATATCTCAAAATCTACACGATGAAATCCCGATTTTTCTCTTCCACTAGAAAGATATACTCCACCAGCTCCACACATTTCTTCTTTCACAGAAATCTGATTTGAAACGGCTTCTGCATATTCGTTTGAAGTCCGAATCGCCAATTTATGAACTACAGCGCCATTTCAAGCTTGATTTTAATTATAATATAATTATACGTTCAAACTGTCGTTCAAATAATATATTCGTTATTCTAATTCAACTCTAAACTGAATTAAATATCACAGATGATCCGATTCACACCATATCGTCGTTTCAGCCAATTCTGATTATTTCAGAATTAAATATATTATTTAATTTATTATTTTAATTAAACATTTACCATTATTTAATTCCACGACCATTTAATTCACTATATCACTACTTATATAATTACACAAATTAATTATAATACCTCTGCCAATGCGGGTCATTACAGGAGGGAACACCCAAGCATAGCTCGGAGAAGATAAAGTGTATGATGAGTAGATCTAATAATCTACCTAGATGTTGCTATAGAGCATGTGCGACTTGTGCGAGAAGTGCGAAGAGACACTCTCGGTCTTTGGCGCAAAGAGAAGAAAGTGCAGAGAGAAGGCCGCGTAGACACCTCACAAGTTTTGGGGGACCCGAAAAATACCCCAAAACCTTGATTTGGCGGATAAGACATCGAGACTGCAGACCTCTAAGGACAATAATTCTTAGTAAGTTGAGATAGATGATCGTTAATGATCGTTATCTCGTCCTTACTAAGCAAAGAAAAATGACCAGAGATGGATGACTCGGTGTAATCCGGGGGGTGAGGAACTAAATGGGGCAGTAGTGTCAACAAGCAAGGGAGAAAATGTGGTGTTGCTCAGAAGACACAACAAAGATTCCTATGTGAACAATACCAGAACCAGATTGATATCCCCGTAATAAAGGTAATGATCCCGATCCAATACTCCAACAGGCTACATATGGTAAAGAAAATATAGAGGGGCAACCTCTATGGTAGCCCGTATAGCGGATTAATACAGGCACCAATATATGACTACGACTGTGAGACCACCCTACCATAGAATCCCCTAACCAATGTAGTCTCCAAAAAATCCTAAGCGCCTAAACTAACCAAAACCAAAAAACTTGAGTCATAGACGACATGATATTGGCCATAGACCTTAGTAATCTCACGTCTTCTAATATGCACTAAAACAACATATGAAAAATAATTTGTATGTTGTTTGGTTGGCTAGCATCATATAACTACCGAGCAACACACAAAACCACAGGTATGCCCCATCGTCTGGGTAGCACATCAAGTAACAGTTTTACGTAGCTTGATTCTGTTAAATTTGGTGATAAAAAATCACACATAAGTGGAAACAAATATGCAAAATGGAAAGTAAATATTTTTAATGTTGATATGCATATTGAATTTGCATAGATGACAAAGAAATAAATGTAGACATTATTTTTTTTTCATCTATGATAAGGAAAGAAATTGGTGATTTACTTGCTATATTTGTGTCGTTTGTTACCTCGGTAGCATACATCCATTATTTATTACTGTATCTTGATAATTTGATTGATGGCTCACATAGAATTCATTGGCTATTTATTGGGAGGTAGACTGGATTATAAACCTATATGGCAAGGTGTCAGTGATCCCCAAATGGCGTGCCTCTTATTGTTAAGCCTAATTTAAGGTTTGAATATGTAAACTCTTATTTTGTAATCTTTTGCAATTCTATCATGTGGAATAAAATCTATCTCCTTTGGACTGGATGTACACTATCTCGATGGTAGTGGAACCAGTATAATTATTATGTGTCTCATTGTTTCTTCGTTACAATTGTTTACTGTTTTTCTGATGTAGTAGAATAATTTTTACATATTAGATTGATGTTCAGTTGGAAAATTTAGATCCTATTTATTGTTCTTTCGCATCCATGAATAAAAATTCACGACGAATTGGTATCGGGGCAAGGTGATTTGTTTTGGATTGTGCATCAATTTTTTCTACAAAGTTTGGCAGATTCAATATTGATTGTGCTATTACTATTTTCAGGGAAAAAGAGAATTTGATGGGAAAGATTATATTGAGAGATAAGAGTGTTTCAGGCTTGGAACTTTGATGTAGCTAGAGCTTCGGATTCTCATTAAGTTGGAGTTATATGTTAGAACGCGGCCCGGCCAACCGTAGGAAAGAGGACTCTTTGTAGAAACAACTTGGCGAAACTACTTAGAGGTGGTAGTGTCCTAAGCCGAACCGTTAGAGGTGTTAGTGACCTTTCCAAGTGCTTGAGGACTCCATACAAATTCAAGTTCAATTGAGAAATGCTTACCAAGGTGGAGATTTGTTAGGTGTGGATAGCATTGTATGAGAGATAGATGATAAAGAGTTTAATGTGTTGAAATGACCATTAGATTAAAGAACTATATCTGATGTAGCTGATTTTGGTGATGGATTTGACATCGTTGAGGCTTATCGACTTGTGATGCCATCTTGAAGAGTTTAGTTCATAGAGCTGATTTTGGCGGATTTGGTGCTATTGTGGTACATCGTCAATTTTGTTATGTCATATTAAAGGAATGGTGTTACATGTAGGTATGCGGAAGGAGAGAGATTTGTCTTGCATACAGAGATTTGGTTGGCTCTGTATTTGAATTAGTGATTGAGAGAATTATTTTTGACCTTGTTGGTGTTGAGATTACTTTGGAACCTGCCTTATTTGATTTTGGATATTTGCAACATTTTATTGGCGGATAGGGACATTGTCTGAGCTCGTTAACAAGGTGTGATGGACGGTGTTATGCCTAAATAAAAATATGTTTTAGGCTTATGTTGTTATAAAAATCATATGCTAATACAAGTGACACCTAATTTAGTTAGGTTCATATTTTAAATGCAAGTTTACATGAATAGATTGAAACCCATGACTCATGTTTAGGTTTATGATTTATGTCAAAATTATATGCTATTACAATGCAAGTACACAAGCCCCTAATTTATGTTAGTTAAATCGCTATATTGCAAGTTCATGCACCACTAATTTATGTTAATTAAATTGCTATATTGCAAGTTCATGCACCACTAATTTATGTTAATTAAATCGCTATGTTGCAAGTTCATGCGTTCACACACCCCTTTTATGTTACTTAGAATATATCATGTTCTAAGCCTATTTTTTTTTATGTTTCTAAGTTGGGCTGAAATGTTGAAGCCCAACATATGTTATAATATTGCGAACGTACAAATGGGGAAAATAACGCTGGGTTTAATTAAAATATATGTGTTGGCATGTTTGGCACATGCCAACGACTTGTGAAATTTAAGTGGTATAAATTATTATACCCAAGAATAACGAATTTGGATAATGGGCCACAAAACATTTACATATAAAATTGAAAAGAGACAAATATGTAAACTTAGAAAATACGATATGCTTAACCCGAGGTTGGATTGAGTTGTGATGTAAACCTGCTCGGAACCGACCGGCTGTCCAGTAATCACAACAATACCTATCCAATGTAGGTGGTTAAGCATTGAGCCCAATAAAGACCCGAGGTTAGACATGAGTTGTGGTGTAAACCTGCTCGGAACCGACCGGCTGTCCAGTTACCACAACAATATCTGTCTAATGTGAGTGGTTGATGCTTTAATTAATAAACTAAGGCTGAGTCAGGATTGATAGGGTTAAGTCAATTGAATTAATACTTAACCAAATTCAACATGTTAACTAAATTGGTGGGTAGGGTTAGGTTAATCTGGACACTTAACCAATTTAATATGTTGACTAGGGGAGTGGGTAAGGTTAAGCAAATGTTTAACCATTCTAACATGATTAAACTGGACTAGAGAGTGAGGTTAAGTTAATTAGAACACTTAATCACAGAAACATGTTAGTGTGACAAGTGATTGAGGTTAAGTTAATTAGAACACTTAACCATAAGAACATGCTAGTGAGACAAGTGATTGAGGTTAAGTTAATTAGAACACTTAACCATAGAAACATGTTAGTGAGATAAGTGATTGAGGTTAAGTTAATTAGAACACTTAACCATAGAAAACATGTTAGTGAGACAAGTGATTGAGGTTAAGTTAATTAGAACACTTAACCATAGAAACATGTTTGTGAGATAAGTGATTGGGGTTAAGTTAGTTAGAACACTTAACCATAGAAACATGTTAGTGAGACAAGTGATTAAGGTTAAGTAAAATTAGAACTCTTAACCATGATAACAAGTTGATTTGACAAGTGGGTTAGGATTAAGTAAGTTAGAAATACTTAACCAATATAACATGAATGATTAGAGTTAAGTAACAAGAACACTTAACCAGTGTAATTTGACTTGTAGTAAAGTTAAACGTGAATGGACAACACTTAACCATTATAACCTCTTAATTAAACAAGTAGTAGAGTTAAGTTATATAAGGAGACACTTAACCGTTGTAACAGGTTAGTTAAACAGATGGTGAGGTTAAGTTAACACAAGGAGGCAACACTTAACCAGTATACTATGACAAAAGGGATGGGTTAAGTTAACTTGAATTGACTAATGACACTTAACCAACTTGATGAAGGAAAGAAACTAAGTAGTAAATCTTAGTAGAACACGAGAAGGAGCGTACGTTCGTCTGATTCTAGAAGGCTCCAACGAATTGGGTTATGAAGCTCGAGGCTTCGAGGGGACGTGAGGGTACTCTTGGTATACCTCTATGAGGCTGTAGATGATCCTCCTGGGCTCACAGAGGTTAAGGTCTACGTTAGAAGAACCAAGGGTATGCCTTGGTTGCAAAATAGGGCAACCTGAAGACTAGGATGAACCAGCGTGATTCGGCGAGAAGACGGTAGCCCTTGTATAGCAACTCGTCGTCTACCTACCATCTTGAGTCAATCGAGATACGTGAAGCGGAAAGGCGGAGAACTCCAAAAGACCATATACTTGCTATCTAGTTATGGTTGCGGATGGCCATAGGACAGTGGGGCATAGGGGGCCTGCGCATAGTTCTCATTTTTCAAGGATGGCCTTTCATTAGTTGAGGGAGGGGTCGAGTGGGACCATAGCCACCAGAAAAAAAACAGACCTTAGCATCTGCATTGGCGGATATCTGAAAGCTCCCGACCGAGTTCCGTATTTCTAGATTAGCCCTGACACGGAACTCGGGCCGCACATTACAGGACATGTGCATCTAGACAAGCGATAACGATTCGCGACACATACGTGGAAAAAGTCTAGGAACATATACCACTCTAGGTAGTGTGTCCTAGACTAGAGGGCATCGTTCAGAAGATAGCGTAAACCCTAGATTAGATCTAGGTCAGAAACAATAAATGTACGCCTGAAGGCAACAAAAATTACAGGGATTGGGATCACGTTATCATTACTAGTTGGGACACTAGTTAGGTGGTGCAGAGATTAGTATGGGGTACGATAGTATATTCGGTTCGAGATAACTTAACTTAGTTTAGGGTGCTTTCCCATTTCCATCATATACTTATCATGCTCTTTTTCTTATCCATAGACTGAATAGTCACTAGACTCAGGCTTTATGTCTGACTCTACTTTTCTTTCGTCTTCTTTTCTTCCGTTCCCCCCTCCCCCCCAGGTAGTTGAGGAGGGAATAATTCAGCTCAGGTTAGATTGGACCGCTGCTCTTCCCAAGCTTGAAGATTCTTGGACAAAGTGCTTTGGACTCTCCTTTTCGCTGCTATGGCTGGCTTATGCTACATTGGGGAATATAAATGAATTTTTATGCTCCTTTATTTTGTAAGACAGATGATACTCTGGTATTGGAAAACATTTGTTGTACAAACTATCTTATCAATAAAGTAAAATTTTATTTTCCGTTGTTTAATTTCTATCTGCATCTTTTACCCTAAATGCTCCACAGAACTTAGTGCATTCCCTTTGTGAGTGACACTAACGGATGTGGGGTGTTACACGTGGTATCAGAGCTGAAGGTTACCAGATCAGATAAAAGATTTGAAAATTTATTTTTTAAGACGGTTTTTAAAAGAACCATTTTCAAAGGAAAGGTTTTGTTTTAAAGGCATATTCCCCAAAGCCATATGCACTATCTTTTGATTCTCTGATTCAGTCCTTATTTCCTTCTTTCTTGAGCCTCTGGGGCTCCTGGCTTTCTGGGACGTAACCTCATCGAAGGGCGGAGTAGTGCCCGACTTCCATCTATAGCCGTAGTAGTTTCACCTACGGCCAGTTTTCTTTCAAGCTTTGTAGGGTTTTCTGTACGATGGAGGCAGCTTTCAAGAAATTTGTCAACATGATTACACACGGAAGAGGATGAGGAGTTTGGCAACGGAGCACAACCCAAGGATGAGGAATTCATGGATCTAGACTTGACTCACGAAGGAGGATGGAATTATAAAACCAAAGACAAGAGGAAGTATCTTTACTATGGTATAATATGGCATATAATTAAGGACAAAGGACAAGATTTTCAGAAGGGAAAGTACATGTTTTCACCACTAAGCATACCTAGGAGAAAGGTAGTAAAGTTCTGCTGGAAGAGTCTAGCTTTTCTGTTTGTACTCGTTCTTTTGGTTTTAGCACTTCGCATTTGTTCATATTTGCTTCCATAGTTGAGTCTCTGCACCTTAGTACTTGTATAATAAAAGATCCCAACTAGTGCTCAAGTGTTTGGTTGTTTTTGCTTAGATCATCTCACATAGATCGTCCAAATTCGGAGGAGACATTCCTCGGGTGCTTGTCTGATATTGGTTTAGGCCTTTGGGGCTTGTACTTGAGGGATGTCGAGTTCGACTAGGATGGTTTGCGTGAGAGATAGATAGTTGTGGCAGGCGCTCTAAATAGAAAAAGACTAACTTTAAGAGAGGTAAAAAGTACGTAGTGACCTTTTGACCCTCATAGTTATGGCGTGATGGATAAGCTAAGAGGTGAGACCTCAAATCATCTTTGTATGTACGCTTGGTATCATAGTTAACATTTGTTTATTTTGGAAATGGAGGTCAAGAAACTTCGCAATCGTGAAGTAAAATTTGTTAAAGTTCAAGAAGGCGCGATATGGGGGATTGAAGATAAGGCATACGCGCCGCGTACCCTTTTTCTTAAGGGTACATCCTTGATTTCTTTTTCTAGGAATTCTATGCATACTTGTTTCTAGATTTTAAGGTATATTCTCTAGGACGTATCTTCGATCCTTAGGTAGAAACCCTTTTAGATGTAAACATGTATTTGAAACATGTTATGGTTGATGGTTGCAAGTGGATGCATATACACACCATAGGCGCTAAAACGACTCGGTTACTTTTATATCGCATTCGCACATATGTATTTGTATATGAATTAAACTTAATGTGCTATCATATGGATGTTGCATTTGAGTGAATGGTTGTGCACTCATACAGAAATAATATGCATCATTAGGATTTGCATACATATTGGACGCATGGCACTGACATGATTTGCATGAAGGAGGTCAACTGAATTAGTAGACCGCTTGATTTTGCATTAGATAAGGACATATACACACACTATGCATATGAACATAAAAGCATTAGAAGCCTTTAAGGACAATGGATGCCTGTGTTTGATGGCTGAGTAGATGGACGATTGGATGGTAAGATATGCATTCTCCTAGACTTGAAGATTTCGGGGACGAAACCCTTTAAGGAGGGGAGAATGTAACACCCTGTATTTCTGTTAACACTATAGTTGCTAATTCAAAAATAATAATAAATGTGTAAAGGGGAGATGTATCTAATGTGCATACAAATAATAATAAATGTTGATAATGTACATTAAGAAAGTAATTATGACATAATTTGAAATAGGAGTAATTTACAGCCCTTAAATTGTGAACATAATTGGCTTATCTTTAGAACGGACGGCTTGTATTAACCTTGGCTTCATCGACGGCTCAAATTAACTTACAACTCTATATAAACAACATAGTTCTCACAACCTAATTCACACAAAAAAAGGAGCCGTCATGCTGCTGAAGAAAGACTAGGAGTAGTCGTCAAATTAAGAGACGATTAAGAGTTGATTCAAAGCTTAAAACTATAACAAATAAATCAAAACAACGTCGACCTCAAAGGATAGCATCACCAAATTCAGAATTCAGAATCCTGAATACAAGATTCGTCTTACGTTGTAAGTAGAGTACTATTCCGTTATGAATAAAAATTGAGACTTGATTTGTGTAGAATGAAAATAGAATCATACTTTAATTGTAACGATGCTAGTTCATAATTGTATGTTGTTCTGATTTTATTATAAATGGATTTGGGATGTTGTAGTATAATTAACATGATATTGGATTAATTGTACATTTGCAATGAAAAGTATCACCCCTTGCAAGTATACGATTCATGTTGGAAATTGACATTTATATGTTGTGGTTAATAAGAAGTTGTATATATTTTGTTACTACCAAGTTGAGACTTATGTAAACATAATTCACTGTTATGCCTACATGATTTAGATCTTTGTATATATATGCCTATGATCATTTCAAGTGTAGTTGGATCCATTTGGGTAACATGATTCATATAAGTTTATGTTGGAATAGGCCTCATAATTCAAGTTAAACTATACTTTTGTATTGGTGACAAAAGTAAGCATCTTTGTGAACATATAGTGACTTTATGGAAATGACTAGTTTACGTTTAGTGTTATGCCTAAGTAAAAATATGTTTTAGGCTTATGTTGTTATAAAAATCATATGCTAATACAAGTGACACCTAATTTAGTTAGCTTCATATTTTAAATGCAAGTTTACATGAATAGATTGAAACCCATGACTCATGTTTAGGTTTATGATTTATGTCAAAATTATATTCTATTACAATGCAAGTACACAAGCCCCTAATTTATGTTAGTTAAATCGCTATATTGCAAGTTCATGCACCACTAATTTAAGTTAATTAAATCGCTATATTGCAAGTTCATGCACCACTAATTTATGTTAATTAAATCGCTATGTTGCAAGTTCATGCGTTCACACACCCCTTTTATGTTACTTAGAATATATCATGTTCTAAGCCTCTTTTCTTTTATGTTTCTAAGTTGATTTGAAATGTTGAAGCCCAACATATGTTATAATATTGCGAACATACAAACGGGGAAAATAACACTGGGTTTAATTAAAATATATGTGTTGGCATGTTTGGCACATGCCAACAACTTGTGAAATTTAAGTGGTATAAATTATTATACCCAAGAATAACGAATTTGGATAATGGGCCACAAAACATTTACATATAAAATTGAAAAGAGACAAATATGTAAACTTATAAATTACGATATGCTTAACCCGAGGTTGGATTGAGTTGTGATGTAAACCTGCCCGGAACCGACCGGCTGTCCAGTAATCACAACAATACCTATCCAATGTGGGTGGTTAAGCATTGAGCCCAATAAAGACCCGAGGTTAGACATGAGTTGTGATGTAAACCTGCCCGGAACCGACCGGCTGTCCAGTTACCACAACAATATCTGTCTAATGTGAGTGGTTGATGCTTTAATTAATAAATTAAGGCTGAGTCAGGATTGATAGGGTTAAGTCAATTGAATTAATACTTAACCAAATTCAACATGTTAACTAAATTGGTGGGTAGGGTTAGGTTAATCTTGACACTTAACCAATTTAATATGTTGACTAGGGGAGTGGGTAAGGTTAAGCAAATGTTTAACCATTCTAACATGATTAAATTGGACTAGAGAGTGAGGTTAAGTTAATTAGAACACTTAATCATAGAAACATGTTAGTGTGACAAGTGATTGAGGTTAAGTTAATTAGAACACTTAACCATAGAAACATGTTAGTGAGACAAGTGATTGCGGTTAAATTAATTAGAACACTTAACCATAGAAACATGTTAGTGAGATAAGTGATTGAGGTTAAGTTAATTAGAACACTTAACCATAGAAGCATGTTAGTGAGACAAGTGATTGAGGTTAAGTTAATTAGAACACTTAACCATAGAAACATGTTAGTGAGATAAGCGATTGGGGTTAAGTTAATTAGAACACTTAACCATAGAAACATGTTAGTGAGACAAGTGATTGAGGTTAAGTAAAATTAGAACTCTTAACCATGATAACAAGTTGATTTGACAAGTGGGTTAGGATTAAGTAAGTTAGAAATACTTAACCAATATAACATGAATGATTAGTGTTAAGTAACAAGAACACTTAACCAGTGTAATTTGACTTGTAGTAAAGTTAAACGTGAATGGACAACACTTAACCATTATAACCTGATAATTAAACAAGTAGTTGGGTTAAGTTATATAAGGAGACACTTAACCGTTGTAACAGGTTAGTTAAACAGATGGTGAGGTTAAGTTAACACAAGGAGGCAACACTTAACCAGTATAATATGACAAAATGGATGGGTTAAGTTAACTTGAATTGACAAATGACACTTAACCAACTTGATGAAGGAAAGAAACTAAGTAGTAAATCTTAGTAGAACACGAGAAGGAGCGTACGTCCGTATGATTCTAGAAGGCTCCAACGAATTGGGTTACGAAGCCCGAGGCTTCGAGGGGACATGAGGGTACTCTTGGTATCCCTCTATGAGGCTGCAGATGATCCTCCTGGGCTCACAGAGGTTAAGGTCTATGTTAGAATAACCAAGGGTATGCCTTGGTTGCAAAATATGGCAACCTAAAGACTAGGATGGACCAGCGTGATTCGACGAGAAGACGGTAGCCCTGTGATAGCAACTCGTCGTCTACCTACCATCTTGAGTCAATCGAGATACGTGAAGCGGAAAGGCGGAGAACTCCAAAAGACCATATACTTGCTATCTAGTATGGTTGCGGATGGCCATAGGACAGTGGAGCATAGGGGGGCCTGCGCATAGTTCTCTTTTTTCAAGGATGGCCTTTCATTAGTTGAGGGAGGGTTATAGTGGGACCATAGCCACTAGAAAAAAAACAGACCTTAGCATCTGCATCGGCGGATATCTGAAAGCTCCCGATCGATTTCCTTATTTCTAGAGTAGCCCTGACACGGAACTCGGGCCGCACATTACAGGACATGTGCATCTAGACAAGCGATAATGATTCGCGACACATACGTGGAAAAAGTCTAGGAACATATACCACTCTAGGTAGTGTGTCCTAGACTAGAGGGCATCGTTCGGAAGATAGCGTAAATCCTAGATTAGATCTAGGTCAGAAACAATAAATGTACGCCTGAAGGCAACAAAAATTACAGGGATTGGGATCACGTTATAATTACTAGTTGGGACACTAGTTAGGTGGTGTAGAGATTAGTATGGGGTACGATAGTATATTCGGTTCGAGATAACTTAACTTAGTTTAGGGTGCTTTCCCATTTCCAGCATATACTTATCATGCTCTTTTTCTTATCCATAGACTGAATAGTCACTAGACTTACTCAGGCTTTTGTCTGACTCTACTTTTCTTTCGTCTTCTTTTCTTCTATCCCCCCAGGTAGTTGAGGAGGGAATAGTTCAGCTCAGGTTAGATTGGACCGCTGCTCTTCCCAAGCTTGAAGATTCTTGGACAATGTGCTTTGGACTCTCCTTTTCGCTGCTATGGCTGGCTTATGCTACATTGGGGAATATAAATGTATTTTATGCTCCTTTATTTTGTAAGACAGATGGTACTCTGATATTGGAAAACAATTGTTGTACAAACTATCTTATCAATAAAGTAAAGTTTTATTTTCCGCTGTTTAATTTCTATCTGCATCTTTTATCCTAAATGTTCCACAGAACTTAGTGCATTCCCTTTGTGAGTGACACTAACGGATGTGGGGTGTTACATTTACTGGAACCCATTAGGTAAATATTCATTTTTGGTTTCTATCTCACAATGATATTTTGGTTTAAGGTTTGATGATTTTATGTTGAAAAGAGAATTTGACTCGAGATGGAGTGTTGGAGATATGTGATTTTGCATCAGGGCGGAGTTTTAAATTTAGTGATAAAAAATCACAAATAGGTGGAAACAAATATGCAAAAATGGAAAATAAATAATTTTAGTTTGGATATGTATAAATTATTGATTGCATTTGCATGAGATGGCAAAGAAATAAATGTAGGCATTATTTTTTTCCATCTATGCTAAGCAATGAAATTGGTGATTTACTTGCCATATTTGCGCCGCTTGTTACATCAGTATTTTACCTCCATTATTTATTATCATATCTTGGTAATTTTATTAATGGCTCACATAGATTTCACTGGCAATGTATTGAGAGGTAGATTGTATTGTAAACCTACCCTGGCATGGTGCACCCAGTAATCCCAAATGAGTGTTTCTTCTTGTTAAGCCTAATTTAAGGTTCGGGTATGCAAACTCTTATTCTATAATCTTTTGTAATTCTCTCATTTAGAATAAAATTTCTCTTCTTTGGACTGAACGTACACTATTTCGATGGTAGTGGAACCAGTATAAATATTGTGTGTCTCATTTTTTTCTTTGTTATAGTTATTTACTATCTGTTTGATGTAGTCGGAAAATTGCTATCACATCAGATTGATATTCAATTGAAAAATCTCGATCTTGTTTATTTTTCTTCCGCATTTGTGCAATTTTTCGCGCAACAGGCTTATGGTATTTATCTTGTGACTCTGCTAAAATTTTCTCTCCTTTGTTTTCAACTTTTTTTTTTAATAATGATGAACAATGAATATTAAAGGGTTCATATCGAAAAGCATATGGAAGAACGTGGGAGTTGGAATCAGCGACTATGGCGATGGTGTACATCAGTACCTAACAAGCAATGGTGAGGAGAATAAATGGGGGATGTTTAATTTCTAAGTCTTAATGTCAATGATATTGAAGAAGGAATAAAAACTGGGAAAGATAAAAAGGTTTGAATGATATGAAAATTAAATCAGAAAATGTGATAGAGTTTTCTTATTACTAACGAGTGGCAACGTAGGAAACTTTTGAAAAAATAAATGAATGGTTAATCAAATGTAAAGTGTGCGTTCATATAATATAATAGATATATTATTCTATCTTTATTTTTTTGAATAGAATATTGCTCATATTTCCTTCTCTGGCATATATATTTTTGAATAGAATTTCTTTACAAGAAACCATCAATATTCTCCAATAAGTACATGCTAGTAGGACGCTCTGGTTTCGCACGCGTGAAGAGTCACAATGATGAAGCGTCTCGAAACTTGTATATTGAATAAATGAAGAATTGTGCTAAGTGTCCTAAAATATTGATGGATATGCTTTGGAAATAAACATGGTTGTAAGGATATAAATGCAGACAGTGCTGAAAGATGCAAAAACAGGAGTGAAGAATTCATACATCATTGAGAAATTCTAAATTACATGGTGCGTACATGATGCCTAATAAGGGTAATGATTATTTCACAAACTGATGATGAACCTAGTTGTAACACCCCAAATTTTAATCAACAATATTTATATAAAGAAGATGAAAAACTCAAATATTAATAAATTCTGATTTGGACAGACTTTTGGTTTGTGTAAATCGGACTAAGTATGAACAAGTTATAGTCAAACGAAGTTTGAATTAAAATAAATAATTTCAATAATAAATTCAGAAAAGATGCAACGATCAAAGACCCAGACCCTATATGGGTCGACCCCTGTGTCGATCTATGGGTCAACACTAGCGTCAACCTACAAAGGAGGTGGGTTGACCCACTCGAGCCAGGTACGAGCCTGTACCTGGTCGGATTAACCTTCTTATAGAGAACTCTTTTTGATGACTTAACATGAGGTGTATTATATGGTTTGGATTGAAACCCTAAGATCCGATAGCCTAGACTATCCTATCGCACCTCTAAATAAACTAGCAACCCTCACTATTTTCCTACACCAAAATATTTCTTCATCTTCTTCCTCCAGTCTATCATGTTCTGAAATAAAATTATGAAAAGGGTTAGGTTGCTGTCAAAATACAGATTGAAAGGATATTTCTTCTTTTACTTTAGTTTCAAAAGGCCTTTTCTGGATCTATTACAAATCTCTGTGAGTTCTACATTATTTTTAGATTGGCAATTTAAAAAGGATTATTAACAGTAAATATATTGGATCTGAAAGTATCAGTATTTATAAGTTTAGTCTTATATGTTATTATTCATTTTTTATTACTATTAATTACCTATTCCTTTTTCAGTCATTATTTGTTTATATGTACATTCTTCTTCCTTATCCCCTTTCTTTCATTGTTTTATTTATGGTCTTATAATGCCTATTTATTCATTTTGTTCATTTCTATGTTTTAATACGTTTCTCCTTCTTTTTTTTCTTCTTTTTTTTTTTTTAATTTTTGCTCTGAGCTTAGGCCACCGAGAGCCTAGGCCTTTATCATTTCAGTCGCGTAAAATTGGAATAATTTGTAATAAATATAAAAGGGGATTTGGCCATATTGGAATTGTAAACTATGGATTGTAAAATTAGGATAATTAAAAAGGAAAAATATGCCAATATGTAAATTTGAATAGGTTGGACTTAATTTTATATTAGGTAAACATGTCATGAGAAAACATGAGAATCAGATGTATATTAAGTAAAACATGTTACTATAACTTGTAACTAGTAATATGTATCTATAAACATCTGAGCATGGGCTTGGCTGACTTGGAAAAGGGTTTTGTAAAGAATTACATTTAATAAGAAATGTTATTTACAACCTTGGAATATAACATAGGGTTATATTAAGCTTACTATTGAATTTAAACTTGCTAAGTTAAACCTATCTGATTAATAAGCTAAGATATCCATTCTGCTAGTAAAATATGTGGGGTCTCTTAAAATCCTAGTTAACTTAGGGGCCAAGCCTAGGGGTGGCTTGTGTCAATCTGCTGTTTGTTTGTTTTTTGTTTGGAACCCATATCAATCAGTACCCTCATGTTATCAAACGAGTATCGCACTAGGTAGAGACTTGGGCATGCTTTATCGGTTGATGATTGTAAAGATTCAAATTATGGAGGTGGGTATGAGCACGTTATAGTGGAGTCATGAGCGTGCATTTATCCGGTTAGGGAAGATAAGACTCTGTAACATCGACGATATGGCTATGTATTTTTAAGTTGATGGGTTCGGGACTGATATCCCCGAACACCATAGCTGGCATAGGTTATTCGTGTCTGTTTAGGGAGCCAATCACTGGGTGGTAATTAGGTAAAAACTAAACCCGATATTATGATAATTTGTGCCGAAATTCTGTTCTGGGATATGAATGAGAAGCTTATCTTAATTTATCTTGTTTTATTCTATATTTCCTACTTTACTCTATTTTCATATCTAGTACTATTGATCTGTCTTGATACTTCTTTATCTTATGCTTATGGTAAAATCACTAGAACTCGCCAGACTTATTGTTTGACTTAGTTTTTTTCTCTCTCTCTCTTCCTCACCTCCTTCAGTTTCTCAAGAAGGGGATTGCAGCAGTGACTGTGACTCTTTGATTCAGCTTGGACTTGGACTATTTGTTACTCCATGTATTGTTTTGATTTATGTTCTATGGCTATTGTTATGACTCATGAGGGATATGATTTTATGTTTTTGTACTTGTACTTTATTGACTTACTTTCCATGAGACAGATGTTTTATGGTTACACTACAATCGGCACAGTGAATTCCAATGGCTAGGGGCCAACAGCGACCGTTGGTAATACCATTGGTATATAGATCAACGGTTTCCAACAACTTTCAATGGTTCCAACGGAAGTTTTCGAACGGCTTCCAAATGTCACGTGAATTTCATGCTGGGAAAGTAAGATATTGGAAACCGTCGAAGGTCGATGGAAATAGTCGTTGTTAACAATTGATAACTAATGAAATGTATGGACCTGTAAGCCACTGGTAACCGTTGGACGCTGTTGGAAATCTTAGCACTTTTTTTACAAATTTTAGACTAATAACTTCCAACTACCCCATAATTCATATTCATTAAAACAGCTCCATTTCGAGAATATACATCACAGTCACAATCACATATATACCCTAACATAATATTATATCCAAATCAAACACAAAACATTCAAAACAAGAATCATAATCCAATATTTACAAAATACATCAACTCAACATCATCATAACAAAATAAACCATTAACCATCATTACATCCAAACCGTCATCACTAACACAACATCAATACATATAAAACATCATAATGTATCAAGAAAAATCCTCAACCACTCTCAAAGCGTACACACACACACACACACACACACATATATATATATATATACACACATATATAACAACAAAACAAACAAACCTTAACTCAATCTCTTCCGGAACAACCAGATGGACTCATACCGTACATGGCAATGAACTCTACCAAGCACTGGTTAAGCTACTCCATATGATCTTCGCCACAGCGATCATGCTCATTAAGTTCTACGATCTGGGCTTGTAGTTGTGCGATCTCCTCCTTATCCTGAGCCTTCTAGTATGACTGCTGAGATGCCCTAACCCGTAATAATTTTAAATTTTCAGTATTTCATAATAGCAATACAAGCAAATTTTAGTTTTTATTATGAATTTTAGTTTCTAATATCGCTTGGTTCCCAAAACCATAATGTATGTTCTAGGTTGGTGGACTCGTGACAGCCTCAAAAACCATATCCTCATCCTCGGCGGTCAACTTGTTCTTCCCAGTCTCCTTAAGCATTTGTGCCCTTTGTTGCTGAAATTTATTGTGTTAAACAATACACAATTGAATTTGGACAATGCTTAATTAAATTATAACTTTAAATTAACTATGTTATATTTACATATGCATTACATGCTTTGGCATCATGGTCCCAAGAGTAGTAAACTGAGCATGTGTTGTCGATCAGACTCACTGCATGTGTATGCTCAAAAACATCCTAGTCCGACATAGGAATACCACGTTGTCTATCCTAAAATATGCATGTATGTAAATTAGAACTTAAAGTTAAATCAACTAACTTTTAACAACTTATAACTTAAAATCTTTAATTGTGTAATTAATAAATATACCAGGTCCTCATGATGGTGCTGGAACGACTTGGAACCATCATGATGTGTAATCTGGTTCTTGCTTTTATTTGTCGAATTTCTCGTAGACTCAGCCTATAAATTTAAATTAAAAAATATTTTATCCTAGTTTACTTATTAGTTGAGTAAAACAATTTAAGTAAAATATGCAGTAAATTTACCTGAAATTGCTCGATATTCCACCAATTATGAAGATCATCCTACACCTTAGCGCTCATCCAATTCGATTTTTTCCATCTATTTTTGTGCTATTTAGCGTTTCTCTGTAATTTTTAGCCACTTACTGTTCTAGTGGCGTCGGACGAGAAAAATATCTATCTTCGGGAGATGCATCGCACCCTGCATTTTTTAAAATAGCACAAATATTAACTGATCAAATAAGAGCATGACTACTTAATGGAATAAATGTTATATCACACGTACCAGAAAATCCTGCCAAATAGCCTCCTTGACATTGTCTGGTACCAATGTCCACTTGGGCCAACATGAAGTCATACGAGCCATGTAAGCGTGGTTTGTTAATCCCCAGACTATATTGGAGGGCTCAAACTCAAAACCCCTATGTCAAATGAAAAACAAACATTTAATATTTCATGGCTACTGTATATATATTTATAACATATTGCACAGAAATGAAATTTATACTTGAAACTTAATACTTACCCTTTATTGGCTTTTGGCTTAAGCCACACCGCAGGACGTGACAGCTCCTGCGATATACCATCGCCACCTACCGGAGGATAAAAAGAAGAAGGAGATCCAGAAGCTGTATGTCTGTGTGATGTCATACCTATTACAGACAACAATATAACATAATATAAAAGGGCCATGTAAAACAAACAGTATGACATAACATAAGAAGACTATGCAATATAAATAATATTACATGACATAACATAAAATTATAACATTATAACAAACAGTATCACAAATAATATGACCTAACATAAAAGGACTATGTAAATCAAACATTATGACATGACATAACATAAAATTACCTTTTTAAAATGATGATTATTGGTTAATCCTCGTCACTATCTGATTCTGACTCTATATCCTCCTCTATATATGATTCATATGTAGTCTCAAATGCTTCAATTATTGCATTTGATTCATCGTTTAGAGGTCTAAAATCTATTTGATCATCAGTTATTACTATTCCTCTATTTTCCTCGACATCTGCTAGATAAGATTGTTCGTCTGGAATATTTCGTCCGTCAAATGTTAACGTTGCCTTTGTTTTAAAAATAACCGACCAATCTATTTTTTCTCTTTTTAGAAATGGATAAGGATCGCAATATACTCGAAAAGCTTGTTTGGCAAGTATAAAAGGACTGTACTTATAATAACGCGGAGTATGTTTTATTTCTATAAAATTATATTTTAGGTGCATGTTGATTCCAGAACCTAGAACATTGTTGAACCAGTTGCATTTAAACAAAAATACTTCTTCCGAGTCATGTGAAAAATATCAATTGCAAAATATAGGATAGTGCATCATAAAAATCGTTTATATCATCATTTGGATCATCGCTAACTTTAACAAATACATCAGTATTGTTAGTTAATTTTTTAGCACTATATTCTTTAGTATTAGTTTTATATCCAATAAAAAAAATTGGATATGTCTTGACTTTCCTTTTTGGTCACATGGCTAAATGTTTCAATCCTTCATCTACAACACAATTTGTTGTATAAAAATGTAATTAGTACACCAAGTAGCGAGTTCTTTGCTGATATCGTTGTTTGGATGTTGTGATTCGTAAATGCTGCAATTATAGGACAAATGTTACAATATGATTAAAGGTACAGTACATGTATAGATGATATAAGTTCATTACCTAATGAACTTGCAATTTCTACGCAGTTGAGAAGAATATATGTGTGCGGCGCATAATAATCTCTATCATCCAGCCATGCTTCCACACATTTACCAGAAGGCCGACCATGCTTTTTTATAAATAGATAAAGTCATTTGACAATCATCTTGATCAATGCCTTCATCATTACGCATAGTAACTTCAAATGATATGTTCATATGGTCATTAAAATAATGAGAGGAAAAAATGAAGCTTCTTCTTCGATGTATGATTTGCAAATTGAACCTTCAACTCGAGCTTTATGTCTCACTTTTTTCTTTAGATGATTCAAATTCCCATTTAGAATTATTGTAAATTAATTTTTTATATGGTTCAAGGAGAGAAACGAGAACTGCTTACCGAAAACTTTTCAAGGAGAAGCAATGAAAAGTGAGTGTAGTAGGTAAAATCGCAATTGATGAAATTAAATGAGGTACGAAGAGATTCAAACGAGAACTGCTTACCGAAAGCTTGGAACTGACAATTGCTGAACTAGGAAGTCTAAATTTGTTGGATGCGAGGGGCGACACTCCAGGAACAAGCAGAAACCCTCAGCAGCCGCCATGATTGGTGCGAGCAGAATTGTGGGAGACGAAGTTGGTTGCTGCCGTGTTATGCATGGAATGTTTAGTTGGCAGTTAGTTTAAGTATGTTATGTTATGTTACACTGAATTGTGTTGCGTGATGTAATCATTTTCTCTTTAGGACTTCATGTCTAATAAAGCAATTAACCAATTTTCAAAAAAAAAAATAATTAATTAATTAAATATTAATATAGATTTCAAATGGATACATCCATCCATATTGCACAGGTCCTCAAAGATGTGTTTCTAATGGAAGATGAATAGGTAAATGCTCCATAAAATTAAAAAGCCTGAAGGAAATATTTTTTTTTTATAGTTTGTAGAGCAATATAGGGATTTCTTCCTCTAGACGATCAATTTTTCATGTAGTAGAACAAAGCTCTTTATAGAACAAACTAAGTTCTATTGATAGTCCAAAATTTTACAAGCAACGGTTCTTTGAAAGCGGCTAACAATAAATTTTCCATCATAACATGATAGTCGTGGCTTTTTTCCCGCAAAGTTTATTATTTTTATAGTCGACACATCTCCGAAGATTAGAAGATATACCATCCGGGAATATTAATCCTTCCACCCATTTTAAAAGTACTTTAACTTGATTATTGTCTTGCTCATAGCACGCTTTTGATTTTCTTTGTAGTCATTTGGCTTTATATGAATCTCATGATGATTACATATTACCTTGATATCTTGTCATGATTTCAGATAATCTTTCGTCTTCCCTTTGACATTCAAAATTTTATTAAACACATTATCAAAAAACGTTTTTTTCATTATGCATCACGTCAATATTATGACGAATTAGGAGATTTTTCCAAAAAGGAAACTCCCAAAATATGCTTAGCTTACACCAATTATGAATCGATGATTTACCTTGAATTTCATTATGTTCACTGGTCTCCATGAGGTAAAGAAAATTCTCTTGTTTCTTCCATGTAGTAAGGACAAGCTCGACGACCAGCCATACTCCAACCTGAAAGCATTACGTACGCAGGAAAATCACTGATTGTCCACAATAGAGAAGCATACATACGAAAGTTATTTTTTTGCTATGTTTCTACTCCTTCGTATCACAATTTTTTTAATTCTTCAAATCAAAGGTTGAAAATAAACATCGATTTCTTGTGTTGGATTATCAAGACCAAGGACGACAACTATGAGAAACATATAAGGATTTTTCATACACATCCACGAAGATAAATTGTAAGTATGACAATTACAGGTCAGGACAAATATTTAGCACCAAATTTAGAAAATGGTGAAAATTCATCCGTACATAAACCAAGTTTAACATTATGACTCTTGGATGGAAAATCGGGATACTATTGGTCAAAATGCTTCCATGCTTCCCAATCAGTCGGGTGTGCTAACGTACCTTCTTCCTATGTTCTCAGATTGTGTCATCTCATATGTTGCGCTGTTACAGAAGATGCATATAACCTTTGAAGTTTAGGATTAATAGGTAAATAAAGCAAACGTTATACGGGACTTCCTTTCCCTTTTTCTTTCTTGGTTGTATCTTTTCTGACTGCTTATTTTACAATTCTTAAGGTTGTCATACAGTAAACTAAATGACAACACCTTTTTTTTACTTCATAATGGTTTTCGCACATTAAATTATTAGAAGGCATATGCCGCTTCCAAGCTTGTACAATTGTGTAAATCCAGCTTCTGTGAGGTTGAATTTAAATTTAATTGCAATATATTCAGCAGTCACTGATAATAGTGTTCCGCTTTTACATCCTTCCCAAAGGGTTTCTTCGCGGCATCTAATAAATGATATATTTTTTAGCTCCAATATTTGGTTCTTCTTCAGCATTACCATTGTCATCGGTAAATTGTTGAAACAGGAACATTGAAAGTGCAACATCTTCAAACTTATGTTCTGTGAGATTCATTGTAGCAATTTCATTATTCACTACCTCCTCAACTTGTATAAAAGTAGATGCTAACGGTTCTCCATGAAGTTCCAAAACAAATAGTTCGGCACAAAACTGTACTGATGCAAATGAACTTTAACTATTTGCAGTATCAAATGCTTCAATAATTTGCATCAACTACATGGACAATGGATTTAGTCGTCATTTTCGTTATTACTTAAAGCGAAATCAATAAACACGTCAACA
Organism: Allium sativum; assembly: GCA_030737875.1. Taxonomy (NCBI): domain Eukaryota; kingdom Viridiplantae; phylum Streptophyta; class Magnoliopsida; order Asparagales; family Amaryllidaceae; genus Allium; species Allium sativum. Next base: position 847,125,797 of record CM060926.1, read on the forward strand.
CCATTAATAAATTGTTCACTTATTGTGCCTCTAACTTCTCTTTGGTTGTACATCCAACTTCAATCAGTAAAATAATGGACCATTTTTCCTAAGTAGATAATTAAAAAGTATGATAAAATTTGCATTGACATTTTATTAAAACAATTTATTTTTGAATGTTATGTTAATTGATCATCTAAACTTTGTTGATGGGTCATCCTACCTCCCATTACAAATACAATAACATAATTAAATCTCGTAAATCTTTTTCAATTAAATGATTCAACAAAATTTCGGCAACACTTCGCTTTAATTCCCTGAATTGTACACAATTGCGTGTACACATCGAACATCAAGGAAGCGCTTTCGAAATTTTGAGAACCATTTAAAATGAACTGCTTTACGGGATTTAATTTTGTTATTGTGTTCGTAACTTGTCCAATACAAGGACAAATCCAACAAATACTGTATATGATGCATATAGATGTCCGTTCTGTTAACAAATCGAACATTTACATAACAATCATATACAATACTTATCAGACATGTCCGAAAAATACTCTAAGGTTTTAAGAATATAATATATTACAATTGATGCTCTATTTATCAATCGTCTATGTAAAAAGCAAATTTTAAACCAAATACGCCTTGAACGACTTAATTTCAACCTCTAATTGTACATATACGGACCTTATCACATATACGTATATTTTCAACATCCAATCGAATAAACATACGTTATAAAAATAAATATCGTTTTTGTTAAATTTTTATACAACATAAACTTAATTATTTTCATTTCCACTAAACGTCCCTTAACAAGCCTAAACCCTTTTATATATTAATTCAATATATATATATATATATATACACATAATGTTATTGTTATACAAACAACATAAACTTGCAATACATAGATTAATAACAATAATTGAGCCTCAATTAGTTCAACATATATATAGATTAATTAACAACACTATACATAGAACACTACATACGCACATATACATACAACATAAACTAATTAACCCAAGATTAGCAACACTATACATATATTAATAACATGATTAATTCAATCTATATATGCACATATTAACAACAATATACATACAAACATAAAATCTAAAAAACTAATTAACATTAAATTAGCAAACCTAGGGTATTAAAAAATAATTAGGATTTATGCCTTGAACAATGGAGAAGAATCGGAGCCTGGAGAGAAGGAGAGAGATGCTTTCGGACATTTGAGAGGGTATGGCGGTCGTTCCTAGCGGTGGTGGCAAAATTTTGAATTGGGGAGGGAGTTTTGGAAGAAATTTGGGGAGAAAATGAAATGGGAAAGAAGGAAGCAGGTCCGTCAATTTCTGCTCGATATACCAACGACTAGCAACGGTTGTAAACGACTTTAAAATAAACGGTTTTCAACAGCTTCCAGCATTTCTTTTTTTTAGAAGATAAAGAAAAATCCATGAAAGAGCTTTAATTGGAGGCGGTTTTCCTCGGTCCATTGCTATATATTATATGTCTTGTAGTGTTATGACTTTATATACTACTTCTTCGTGATTTATATTGGTACAAGAACGCTCCCCCCTTTTCAAAGGGGTTATTTTATATGGGCTTTGCTAGATCAACCAAAAATAAGCGATGAAATAGTGAGGATCATGGGTTGGACGGAAGGAAATCAGCGGGGAATATATTCCGACGGCTTCTTCTCATTTCGCAGGAAATGACTTACCATGTTTCGGTTGAATTAGCATTTCTGGTTTTATAATGTTATACAGAGAATTCTATATTGGTACAGTAACCGCAGAAAACCTGTAGTAATCTGGTAACACAGTAGTTGAAATACAACAACAAATAGAGTATACCGTCGCAGTTGATCAGAGAGCAATTGATAATCCGAGTCCAGTCCTGAACGACTGTTTCCTTAAATTGTATTTGCGCCCCTTTCTCAGCAGTAAAGGGCTTTGGTGCAAATCGATTCCCAAGATAAAACGGATTCAACTTCGCTGTACAGTGCAGTAGGCGAAGCAACGGCGAACGCAAGGATGTTTTATTTACAGAACAGAGCGGTGGAGGAAGAAGGGCGAAAGTCAGAAAATTCGATACTGATTTGATTTTTCGCTGCCCTTTATATAGGCTATGAAGAGGTATTCAATCGTGAAGGGACGCTACTATTCGAATTGCAACGGCAACGACTGCTGGAAAGGTTGCGACCCTTTACCAACAGTCATTTCCGTTGGTATTTGGTGGCTATGTTCAAAAAATAGTCGTTTGAACAGCGCAAGCAGGTCTGGTTATCAATCGTCTATGTAAAAAGCAAATTTTAAACCAAATACGCCTTGAACGACTTAATTTCAACCTCTAATTGTACATATACGGACCTTATCACATATACGTATATTTTCAACATCCAATCGAATAAACATACGTTATAAAAATAAATATCGTTTTTGTTAAATTTTTATACAACATAAACTTAATTATTTTCATTTCCACTAAACGTCCCTTAACAAGCCTAAACCCTTTTATATATTAATTCAATATATATATACATACATAATTTTATTGTTATACAAACAACATAAACTTGCAATACATAGATTAATAACAATAATTGAGCCTCAATTAGTTCAACATATATATAGATTAATTAACAACACTATACATAGAACACTACATACGCACATATACATACAACATAAACTAATTAACCCAAGATTAGCAACACTATACATATATTAATAACATGATTAATTCAATCTATATATGCACATATTAACAACAATATACATACAAACATAAAATCTAAAAAACTAATTAACATTAAATTAGCAAAACTAGGGTATTAAAAAATAATTAGGATTTATGCCTTGAACAATGGAGAAGAATCGGAGCCTGGAGAGAGATGCTTTCGGACATTTGAGAGGGTATGGCGGTCGTTCCTAGCGGTGGTGGCAAAATTTTGAATTGGGGAGGGAGTTTTGGAAGAAATTTGGGGAGAAAATGAAATGGGAAAGAAGGAAGCAGGTCCGTCAATTTCTGCTCGATATACCAACGACTAGCAACGGTTGTAAACGACTTTAAAATAAACGGTTTTCAACAGCTTCCAGCATTTCTTTTTTTTAGAACATAAAGAAAAATCCATGAAAGAGCTTTAATTGGAGGCGGTTTTCCCCGGTCCATTGCTATATATTATATGTCTTGTAGTGTTATGACTTTATATACTACTTCTTCGTGATTTATATTGGTACAAGAACGCTCCCCCCTTTTCAAAGGGGTTATTTTATATGAGCTTTGCTAGATCAACCAAAAATAAGCGATGAAATAGTGAGGATCATGGGTTGGACGGAAGGAAATCAGCGGGGAATATATTCCGACGGCTTCTTCTCATTTCGCAGGAAATGACTTACCATGTTTCGGTTGAATTAGCATTTCTGGTTTTATAATGTTATACAGAGAATTCTATATTGGTACAGTAACCGCAGAAAACCTGTAGTAATCTGGTAACACAGTAGTTGAAATACAACAGCAAATAGAGTATATCGTCGCAGTTGATCAGAGAGCAATTGATAATCCGAGTCCAGTCCTGAACGACTGTTTCCTTAAATTGTATTTGCGCCCCTTTCTCAGCAGTAAAGGGCTTTGGTGCAAATCGATTCCCAAGATAAAACGGATTCAACTTCGCTGTACAGTGCAGTAGGCGAAGCAACGGCGAACGCAAGGATGTTTTATTTACAGAACAGAGCGGTGGAGGAAGAAGGGCGAAAGTCAGAAAATTCGATACTGATTTGATTTTTCGCTGCCCTTTATATAGGCTATGAAGAGGTATTCAATCGTGAAGGGACGCTACTATTCGAATTGCAACGGCAACGACTGCTGGAAAGGTTGCGACCCTTTACCAACAGTCATTTCCGTTGGTATTTGGTGGCTATGTTCAAAAAATAGTCGTTTGAACAGTGCAAGCAGGTCTGGTGGCATTCAGAGGCCTATACGATCACGAGACCCCAAGAGCCCCAAGGCCCTAGGCCCTAATCTTTGACCTTTTTAATATTAACATGAATATATAATCATGTCATTGTCTCTCCCTTTTCCATCTCCTCTTTCTATTAATATAATACATCAAGCATTAGTATAAGTAGTGGCATAAGGCACAAATTTGCCCGATGTGGGACTTAGTTTGCCTCAACCACTTTACTCATTCTTCCAACGTATAATACAAGAGAGGAGACGCAGAAAAGATTTCTTTCCTTGGTTATTGCCAACGCTCGGACAATACTTGAAACTAAACTTTTAAAAGGATAAAATTCAACCATTCTGTTGGGCTGGGATAGGTACAATTTAGCACTAACATTGCAAAATTCTGCTGGACCATTTCCCTTCAGTAACATATCCCATTTTTTGTTTTGTTCTTTTTTTAAACAAAAAAGAACTTGAAATTAGCATCTAAATGTTTCCAAAATGCTCAAGAGCATATTAATAGTAAAACTAAGCCTAAAGCAATGAATGTCCCATCCTTTTTTCCTTCTATTGTGGAGCAGAGGTTATAATCTCATCAACCATAAGTATCATCTCATTGCTTCTATAGCGAAAAGGAGAACTGCTTTCTTCACTTTGAATGATTCAGATATGTCAAGCTTGTTCATATACCCTGCAATGCCAAATATAACATCTACACTAACAGTATTGTTCCCCATTTTGATGCTCAACACGAAGCTAGGAGATCAGCTCAATGCAAGGCCAACACTATCAGCTATTATAGTCGAAATTTCGTGGAGCGCCCTTGAAAAAACTTCAATGGAAGGAATGAGACTTATTTCCCAGCGTTTTGCGTGCAAGTTCATCCACTTCTTTTGACATAACCATTTTAGGCAATCCACCTTCAAGAACCACAGGTGTGTCATTTACGGTTTAGTGAAAGGACATAGATACAATAACATAAATACATGTATTAGATAGAATAATAAAAAAAATGACTCACGTGCAGGTAGAGGTTGATAACAAAAATAGTCTTGAGGTTTTTTATTATCTAACTTAACAAAATGACTTGTGTGCAAGTAAATGTTCCCACATTTAATTGTTTAAAGTTTGTGATTCCATAAATCTAATATTTTGTACAATTAATTCCATCTCATCTTTAAGCAGGTTAATTTTGTGCAAGTAGATGTTCAAAACATTTAATCGCTTGAGGTTTATAATTCCATAAACATAACATTTTGTACAATAATTTCCATCGAGGTTTGTCTTCCTATAAACTACTTCAAACTCTTTCATTAATGTCGAGTTGCATCTCCTCACAATTATTCAATTCTAAACTGTTCCAGTTTCCGATTGTCGACCGTTCTGACATTGGTAAGTGTTGACAAATTTTGGTTTTTCCGTTCTCATTCCCATTGGATATACAATTTTCTATCATAGATGAATATAAATGATTATACTGTTTACTCCCATTTGCATCTAATTCAGTAGGCTTAGAACCGATATTGACATGTAAGATGTATAATGTGTTTCCTTGTCGGACGCAAATAGGTAAATTGCAGTATGAATAATCTAAGCATTTCAAATTTCATATTTGGAATGCCTGTAAATCATATAAAAAATGAAAGCTAAGAATTAAATTCAGTTCCAACTGAAAACAGTGAGCATCACTTTTCTTTATAGCAGCCAAACTTTGGATTGTAGATTACACATAGAGTACAAAAGAGTACACTGTAGAAAGGAAAGCAACCCTTGCGATAAATGGAGAATTTAGGAAAAATATCTTTCATATTGCATAAGGAATTAAGTGCATGTAGATTAATTACCTTTTTAGGGTTGATTGCAAGAAGAGACGAAAAAGAGAAGAAAAGTGTATGGGACGACAACTGAAGACGTTCTAGATTTTTGTAATAGTTGGAAATGTTATTGCAAAGTCAAGGAAGATGGAACCGAATTGTATTTTGAAACGGTTGATCTGAGGAGCTACATGTAACTGAACCGTAGTAAGAACATGTGTTTTACATTATCATATTGGAATATAGGTTTACCATTATGATTAATAAGAGCATCTCCGGTGGCTTAAGGCCTTAATATTTAGCGGCCTGAATGTTAAGGGCATAAGCCCTGAAGATTGCCCAAGGGTCTAGCGCCCACTTAGTGGGTACCTGACCCTGGAGTCTACTTTATGGGCTCCATACTTTTGGAGCCCATAGAATAGGCGCCAACCCCCTCCCCTCATTTAAATCCCTCTCCCGCCATTTTCACTACAAGGAAAAGGCTGATTTTCGACGGTTTTTGCTGTCGGCGGCCGTCGGAAGCCGTCGGAAATCTCCGTCGCTAATTAAGGCGTCGGTAAACAATATTTCCAACGGCTTCCGACACACTTCGTCATTTAATTTTCCGACGGCTTGAATCGGTTAGTAACGGCTTCCGACGGCGTCGGAAGCCCTTAACATGATTAACCACTAATCCGTCTGTAACCGTCGGGAACCGTTGTGTTTTTTTAACCCAGCAGCCGTCGGAAGCTGTCGGAAATACTGCATTTTTTTTTGTATTTCTGCTGCTACTTAGCCTTCCAACACACATTCATCTCAAATCGTCGTACTAGACCATCAGTCTATAACCCAGCAATCGCAAATTCATGCAAAACACAACATATCTAAAAAAAACATAAAAAAGAAAAAAAACATAAAATACATACCAAATACATAAGTTACCATCACATTAACAAAAGCCCCACCAAGTCTACAACATCAACCGTACCAAAATATGTCTAGCGTCATAATACATGCAAACCAAAGTCATACCCATACCATAGTCATATCAATACATTCATACATGTACATATGCCCCGAACAACTAAACACATACCTATCTAACCATCACTGATTGTCATCTTCGTCGTTTTCTTCAGCGGATCCGGCTGATGAGGGGAAGTGTCCATATGTTTGCGCAAACTCCGCTATGCGCCGATCTAGAAGCTGAGTCGTCTCGATCGCTTGACGACGATTTTGCTCCTCAAGCTATGCCACCCTAGCTCTCAGCTCCTCGATCTCTGCTGTGTCAGCTCTACTCTTTTTACCCCGTGCTGTTTACTGGTGGACTGTAATAATCATTTAAAATAATTTTAATCATGTACTATGGTGGCTTGATGATTAACATATAATGGTTTAACTAGAATAAAAATAGAATACTCATATTTGATCTAATTATTAAATACCAAGTGAAAATTAAACTAAGGTAAAACCAAATGAACCCCGCAAAATCTATAAAACAAAGAGCATCAACCGTTACGTTTTGGCAAGTATATACAATGTAGTTATATCAATGTGAAGAGGAGAATGGTGTTTGATGAAATGTTAATTGCACTGAAAATTAAATTAAGGTAAAAAGCCTTTACCACTTGATTTTCGAATCCATATCGTCTATTCCGCGTCATCGGATCCATCACTGACTGGAAGATGATGTCCTCCTCGTCGGTAGTGAGCTGCTCCTGCCCAGTCTCAGCTAGACGCTGCTGGCGTTGCTCCATAAACTTCTCCTGCATGCAAGACCAAATAAGAATGTATCTAAAATTAATATCATGATATATTATATTACTATAATTTAACAATTACTACAAATACTTCTGCATATAATGAAATCTTACGTGACTCTTCCTAGACTTGTCGCCATGCCATGTGTATATGGTGTTCCCTTCTGAATCGAGACTCTCAATGGCATGCGTACGGGTGAACACATCCATATTTGAAACTGGACCATGTCCCTCAGCCTCCTGAATTTGATTATTACACATAATTATTACATTTTAAAAATTATATAGTATATTAATTTTTATATAAGTCGCATTTAATATTTTTTTACCAATTCTTGTCGATACTGATGAAAGGACTTCAATCCTCCTCGATGCGTAACTGGATTTTTATTCCGATTTGCGCTGTTTCTTTCTGACTTCGTCTGTTCATTCAAAATTTGATACATTACGTACTTATCGAGTAAATATTTTTTATATTTTAAAAAAAATTAGTATACTAACCTTCGCTTCATCACTGTCCCAATACTTTAGAAATCCTTCCCAAACGGCTGCTCCCATTCATGGAGGTTTTTTCATGTTTTTCTTCATTGTTGATATGCCATCTTTATAACATTTTCTCATTTTCTGCACCCAGTACGTCCGAGCCAGCTGTAAATCATCCGTCTCGAAATCCACCTCAGCCTGTATTTCACATTAAAGAAATATTACTATTAAATATGTAAGAATTGGACTGGAATAAAACACACACAAGTAAGGACATAGTCATTTGACATGCTAGTCTGACCTAAGTAGCGTTTGTAGCGGATTATTGGATTGAATAATAGCTCATGCAGTCTACCAACTTATATGGTGCAATATATGCAACTTCTATTAAACTAATGAAAACAGTAAACTAATACTGAAAATGATTGGAACCAGATGAGATTTTTCTCTTTAAAAATGCACATCAATCATTTGTATTAATCATTTAGCACTGCATATATGTAAAATGTGATGTGCTAAATGAACTGATTGTTTTGCTTTGCACAGACATCATATGCCGTTAGATCTGGTAAGATTACAAATTTTCTAGAGAAAACAAATTGAAACACTGAATAAATGTGTTTATTTTTATTTATGAAAAAAATTGAACAGTTTACATTAAGCTTAAATAAAATCTGATAGATATGTTTATAAAATAGGCATATTTTTATGCATATGAACAATTATAAGTATCTATGGAAAAAAAATGTATAACAAATAAGACAATTCACCATCTATTAAATAGTGTTGATGTTTTGCATCATTGTTTTTTATTTGTAAATACTGTGCAAATAGAAAATTGTTTTCTTCTTTGTATAATAAAATTCTCTCCTTCTATAGGCATTAGTGACCGACAATTCCTACTTTAAATATTTCTTACAAATTCTGGCAATGTAGTCGATCATTAAAACGCCAAATAATTATGTGCTTTGATCATATCATTATCTAATAATTTAACAGTGGCTTCTAAATATCCTTGCATGTTCAAGTTTCAATCGTCCCAAACTAAGAATAATTACATATCCAAAGTCAAGCAGGTCTCTAACTTTGACATCAAGTATAATGCATAATCTTAACTGCAATTTCTCATCCACCACTCAATGAAGTGCAAGATAATGGTTCAATTTTTAAAAGTAGTGATTTCATTTCAAAGTAGCAGTTCAATTTCAAGGGAAGTAATTTGGTTTCAAGCACATAACTAAATTTCAAGGGATTTTATGGTAAGTGTCGCACATGTACACCAAAAAACTCTTTCAATGGATCGAATCTAGAATAACAATTTAATATTTAATATGTTATATACAAAGAGCATTTTGTGAAGTTCGCAATCAAAACAAAATTTGGTGCTTAATAAAGATGATACATGTACAATATATCATTGAGTAAAAGAAATTAAAATGCAAACAGTATATAAGAAAACACTTACTAACACATCCTGCCAAATGACCTCCTGTATGTGAGGTGGGATTAGATCCCACTTAGGCCAACATCTCGAAATCCGAGCCTTATATGCAGTTCTCGAAATGTCCAAAATAACCCTCGAAGTTTGCAGATCGAAAATCCTGCGTTAAATATAATATACATGAGTTATAGTAAAAATAATAATTAATATTCTAAATAAAGATTAAATTTTACCCTGTACTCGTAGGAACCAAGGAGATGACTGGACGCTGAGGGGGTTGCGATCCAGAACCCTCACCCGAAGAATTCCCTCTAGATGACATACCTATCACATACAAACCATTTTAAAAGATAACAATAACATCATATTCAAATTTATTTACGGCTAACTTACACAAATGATATAAGCATCTAAATAAACGACATAAAACATAATGAAATCGTTTATACATGTATTTCACTGGGTCTCATATTCCAAGGAGTGACATATTACATTGCAGATTTAATATAAATAGGAAAAACAGAGTTACATGAATTGCATATGACATAAAAGATGTAAAAAATGATCATAATATTAGAAAATTAAACAGAGTTACATGAATTGCAGAATGTACGTCGTATACTCCATAATTACATTACAACTAGACAGATAATACTCGTCATGATCCACATTAGTCATCATCTTCTTCTGATTCAGATTCGGCCTCAGATTCTACATTATCTTCCTCCGCACTCTCAAACGCTTCTACTAAAACATTTGTCTCATCGACCAGAGGACCAAAATCAGCATGGTCGTCTTCAATTAGAATTTCATTGTTCTGTTCGAGTTCTGCCTGATAGGCTCCTTCGTCTGGAATATTCCTCCCGTCAAACGTAAATCTAGCCTTTGTTTTAAAAACTGCCAACCAATCTGCTTTATCTCTTTTTAGAGACGGGTAAGGAGCGTAATAAACTTGAAATGCTTGTTTGGCTAGTACAAGAGGATCATACTTGTAATAGTGTGATGTACGCTTAATTTCAATCAGATTATAATCCTTATGCACATTAATCTCATATCCTTGAACAGTGCTAAACCAATCACATTTAAATAGAAACACCTCCTCCGCGGGTCGTGAGAAATATGTCAGTTGCAATACTTGTGTTAAAATGCCATAAAAATCATTAATGTGATTTTCAGGATCGTCACTGCCTTTAACGAATACACCTGTATTGTTCGTTAATTTTTCAGCACCGTATTCTTCGGTGTTAAATTTATATCCATTAACAAAATATATTGGATATGTCTTGACCAATCTTTTTGGTCCCATTGCAAGATGTTTCAACCCTTCATCAACAACATAATTTTTGGGTTCATAAACATAATTTGTAAACCAAGCAGAAAATTCTTTACCGATATCTCCGTTTGGATGTTCACGTTCATAAACGCTGTAAGTAGAAATAAAATTTTACATTAATTATCATACATAAGAAAAAATGTAGAAATGAATAAAGCACTAATTGGTATTTCATATTACCTAACAAAAGGTGCAACTTCAGCACAATTTAGAAGAATATAAGTGTGTGCTACATGGAGATCTTTATTGTCTAGCCATACGTCTACACATTTCCCAGAAGGTCGACCATGTTGTCTAAAAATAGAAAAAACTGTTTGGGACGATTCTTGTACGTCTCCTTCGTCATTTCGAGGAACACTTTGAAATGATATATTCACATGATCACTGAAATAATGAGAGAAAAAGAACGAAGCTTCTTCTTCAATGTAAGATTTGCATATCGAGCCTTGAACTTGGGCTTTTTGTCTCACTTTTTTCTTCAAATGATTCAGATATCTATACAAAATTAATTTACATTATTTCATAATTTTAAGTGCAATTAAATTAATGAGTCACATGTTTATATTTACCTCTCAAACGGATACATCCATCCATATTGGACGGGACCTAAGTCGTGCTTCAGTTGGAAGGTGAACAGGTAAATGCTCCATTACATTAAAAAAACCTAGCGGGAATATTTTCTCCAATTTGCAAAGCAATATTGGAATATCTACTTCGAATTTACGTAAGCGTTCCACTTTTAAAGTAGTCGAACAAAGCTCTTTGTAAAACAAACTAAGCTCCGTTAATACCTTCCACACTTTTAACGGCAGTAGTTCTTTGAACATAACGGGAAATAAATGCTCCATCATTATGTGGCAATCATGACTTTTCATTCCGTTCAATTTACCATTTTTGAAGTCAACACATCTACGAAGGTTTGATGAAATCCCATTAGGAAATCTTAACCCTTCAACCCATTTTAACACAACTTTAACCTGATTATTATCTAATTCATAACATGCTTTGGATTTTTTTACTCTCATTTGGTTTCATATGAAGCTCGCGACGTTTGCATAATTCTTCTATATCGCGCCTTGATTTCAAATCATCTTTAGTTTTCCCTTTAACATTCAAAACTGTGTTAAAAACATTACCAAATACATTTTTCTCATTGTGCATCACATCAATATTATGACGAAGAAGAAGATGTTTCCAATACGGCAACTCCCAAAAAATAGACTGTTTACACCAATTGTGATAAATCGATTTTCCTTCAATTTCTGTTTGAACTCCAGTTTCATATAGATTTGAATGATTTTCAACCATTTCATATATTTCTTCACTAGACCATAGTGTTGGAGGTTGTCTGGTTTCTACTCTATTAGCCAAAAAGTTTTCTTGTCTACTCTGAAAGGATGGTTTACATGGAGAAAACATCGGTGGCAGTCAAACCATGAAATTTTCTTACCATGCGGTAAGGAAAACGCTCGTGTCTCTTCCATGCAATATGGACATGATAGATGACCAATAGTACTCCATCCTGAAAGCATTGCATAGGCAGGAAAATCACTTATAGTCCACAACAAAGAAGCAAACATACGAAAAATTTTCTTCTTTGAAACATCGTATGTTTCTACTCCTTCGTTCCACAATGTTTTTAATTCTTCAATTAACGGTTGTAAATAAACATCAATTCCTTGTACCGGATCGTCGGGGCCAGGAACAAAAACAGTAAGAAACATATATTGTGTTTTCATACACATCCATGACGGTAAATTATAAGGTGTGATAATAATGGGCCATAATGAGTATTTAGAACAAAATTGAGAAAATGGTGAAAAACCATCCGTACATAATCCTAGTCTGACATTACGACTCTCCGCTGCAAAATTCGGAAAAGTTTTATCGAGATGCTTCCATGCTTCCCCGTCGGCCGGATGGGTCAACGTACCTCCTTCTTCCGATCTCACCTTATGCCATCTCATATGAGATGCAATTACAGAAGATGCATACAATCTTTGAAGCCTTGGAGTAATGGGTAAGTAATGCATACGTTTGAATGGAACTTCCTTTCCCTTTTTCATTCTTGGTTTATATCTTTCTTTATTACATATTTTACAATTTCTAAGGTTTACGTCATCCTTCCAAAACAACATGCATCCTTTTACACATGTATATATTTTCTGATAAGGTAAACCAAATGCCGACATAAGTTTTTTAACTTCGTAGTGATTTTCACACATTAAATTATCTGGCGGCATGTGTCTTTTTGCAGCTTGTACAATAGCTGTAAACCCAGCTTCAGTGATGTTGTATTTTGACTTCATTGCAATGTATTCTGCGATTACTGATAGCTGAGTGTTGCTTTTACAACCATCCCAAATAGGTTTTATTAGCATTATCCAACAAATCATAAATTTTCTTAGCTTCAATATTTGGTTCTTCATCATTTTCATCATCGTCATCAACTGCATTCATAGGAAACATTGATCATGCTGTCTCTTCGACCATATTTTCAATACGGGGCGTACTAATATTTTCATCAACAACACTTTCTACCTCGGTCTCTATAGGAGTATTTGATACAACTTCTCCATGACGATCCCAAAAATAATACTCGGGTACGAATCCGTTTTTGCACAAATGAACTTTCACAACATCGGGTAACAAATGCTTCAAATGTCTACACTTGCTACACGGACAACGAATTTCAGGATCGCTTCCATTATTACTTAAAGCGAATTCAACAAAGACATTTATACCATTATAAAAATCTTCTTTTATTGAACCTCTCTGTCCTCTCCTTTGGTACATCCAACTCCTCCGATCAACAAAATAATCAATCATTTTTCCTATTTGACAAATTTAGTCACAATTCAAAATTAATAATGGTTGAAAGCAAATAACATTTTCACTAAGTAAAAAAAAATCTACTTTGGCACTTTTTTTTACTGCAACTCTTTTACATGGTTAGACATCCTACTTCCCATTATAAACAGAGTAAACATTTACAATTGTACACTACTTCGTCTCAAACGATTCAACAAAATTTCGGCAACATTTCCCTTTTGTTTCCTGCATTGTACACATGTACGCAGGAAACAAAAAGAGAAATTAAACCGAAATTTTGTGAATCTTTTGAAACGAAGTAGTATACAAAATGTACATGCTTACTGCGTTTATAACTTGTCCAATACAAGGACAAATCCAACAAATATTGTACCAGATGAATATAAACGGCCATTTTTTAATTTGATAAAAACAGCTATTTATATAACGATCATGTACAACATCCGTCGGACGGGGCCGATAACACTCTAGGGGATATTAGTCAATTAGATGTGCGCATTTTACTATAAATATACGTTTTACTGCAACACAAAAATATTTTATCTTCTCTCATCTTCTTGACATTTCAATCAACTTAAAGCCAACTTATTATTATCGTCGTTTCAATAGGCATAACTACTATTTAGACTCATGATCTTTTTTGTGTATTTAGTCAAAATTTGCACTATATACTATTCCTATTTCGTCCGTTTATTTTTTTCGTATGCCAACTAACACATACAAGAATGACAAGCGCAAAACGGTGCATATGTACACAAATATCCTAAATTATACAACGGCAAAAACTAAGCTAAATGGGAGCATATTCACAAATACTCAAACATTGCACATAACATTTTCAATTTCACAACATAGCATGAAATATGCACATAATAGGGTACTATTGCCCACTACTAGGATATTAGAATCAATTACCATCAATAATTAACCCTAATTTTCGATTTACGACATAAATAAGTTTAGGAAAAAAATGGATTTTTAAGTAAATTAAGAGATTGTACCTTAAATTTCTTGCCCAAAAGGTTAGAGACGAAGACGGGGAGGATTATACGCGAAGAAATTAAAGTTTAGGGGTGAAAAATTCAAGTTTGGGTGTGGGTTAGGGTAAAAATCGGGTTCTGGAAATGTTTGAGCGAAAGTGGAGAATGGGGGAGAAAGGGAGGCGGTCGGGTGGGTAAATCCGCATATATGCGACGGCTTCCGACGGCCGCCGACGGCCGTCGGAAGGTCCCGTCGGAAGCCATCGCATATATCCGTTGCAATTTTGCCCATTTCTAGTAGTGTTTTTCCCATAATTTCAGCTCAAATTCCTCTTTTTAATTTCATGTTAATAGATAATTGAAACGAAATGCCGCAACGTCCCACTAAGATTACAAGGAGAATTGTTCATGGACATACAAATAATGAGCAAATAGTTCCACTATACACTCCTCCAACTCCTAGAGCACCACCTTATGAGTTTCGTGTCCTTCACGATCATCCAAAAGGTTACCAGCATAGAGCCGATACAACGTTGACTACGATACGTGTATAATTTACAAGTTATTGCTTTCAAGTATTATCCGATCTAGATCATCGAACATACTATATAACTGTTAGTTTATTGAAAATCATTTATTATTTAATTATACATAGGACCAGTATGTTCACTGCCGTGGTACTTGGGTGAAGTGCCTTACTCAATTTCATGACATTCTGGCCTCTCCTATTAAAGCTAGACTATAGGATAGTCCTTTTGGTCAGTGTTTATCGATTATGCCATTTCAGTCATTTGACAGACCCATTTTAGAGGCATTAGCTGAGCAGTGGTGGCCGACTACTCATATTTTTCATTTTTTTGACTTTGAGCTTGGTATCACTTCGGTTGATTTCTATATGTCGACGGGTATTGAGGTTGGACGACAAGATCGTATGCAGGCTCCATTTGATGATTTGTACGAGTCGGCCAACATGTTTTCATTATGCTTACCACTTTTTGATGTTAGCTGGGTTATCAATGGATCACTTAAGTTGACTTACTTGCAGGAGTACATCACTGCATACGTGGTTAGAGCAGATATTATGGACAGGGTGACTAGAGCCTATTTATTGTACTTGTTTGGTTCGACCTTTTTTTAGAACCAAAAAGGTATGGTTCAGTTGGGTTATCTAGCTTCTCTTACTATGTTGGATCGGCTTCATATGATAGACCAGGGCATAGCTATATTAGGCACCCTTTACACTGCTTTAGATTCGTTTGTGCTGTGAGATATTAGGCAGATGCATGCTTTTTGGTGCATTTTTCCAATATGGTATTACGAGTTCACGGTTAACATGCATCCACGCATGTTAGAGATGGCTAGTCAGGCAGGTGAACAATATTTTTCCAAGATGAGACGATGGAAGAGTATTCAGTACCTATAACATGCTCCATTGGGTGTACGACATGATTTGATGAAGGCTAGGAAACAACTTGACATGCATAGTCGGGGAAATATCATACGCACTCCGTGGACTTCACATTGGACTCGTCTCGTATAGGCTGCACGTGTTGTGGAGGGGGAGTCTGGTGCCCATTTTATGGGCACCAGAGTCTGGCGTCCATACAATGGGAGTCAGACATCCGTTCAGGATCCTGAATCCACTGAGTAAGAAAACTGTAATCTTCACCCGTAATTCTCCACCACTAGAGATACTCTAAGAAGAACATCAGCACCAAGTCAGATACTTGTATGAAAAGAAAGTACAGTAAAATATAGTATTTGTAAGAATATATAAAATGGTAGTGACTTATTGATGCTTGTAAAAATGCAACATACCTATTATTTAAATAAGCTCGGTGGAGACTTCGAAGTTGTCACGCAAATTTTTTGTGAATGTAAGGAGAATAAAAAATCTAGCATTTGGATCTCCAGCCATATCATAGGCATTAAATGTTAGAATGTATGTAAAATAGTGCAGCAAATGACATGTATAAAATTTGCTGGACCAAAACACAAACAATATTTGCATCAACTTTCATACGAAAACCACATAAGAAGAATATAAAAATGCATTAATGGAAAATTGAGTTCAAGTATCCTATGAATATCTATATATTTGTAAAAAAAAAATAGCATTAATGAAAGCCAGCATTGACGGATATGTAGAGAGGTTTGATAACAAGCACCATAAGCTTGTCCTTATTTGGCCAAGACCGTACAACAATTGGTGGGTGAGAATCTTGTTCTCCTTCACACATAGAGAACGGCTCCAGAAATAAGAAAAAGTTCGGTTGCCCCAATCGAAAAATGTTGCTACAACCAAAGGGTAAGTTCCAAAGCAAAAATGTTCCCACAAACAAACACCAATCCATCCCAGATTTGAACACACGACCTATGCATTCATAATCCTATGCACATCCAACTAAACCAAACACTTCATTGCTTGGCTTTCCCATCTAGATTTATTTGATCAAAAATTTTTTGCTTCACCGCCACCACCATTCTCTGGTGGTTGCTCCGCCAAAGGGGGTTGCTCCAGGCTGCAGTCTACTCCGACTACCCCTGAAGCCGGCTCTGTTCACACATAAGCTTTATGTTCTTGTTGGACAACATGATCATAAAGAAATACAATTTATATTCTGATAAATCAACCTTGGCAGGGACGGAGGGACATTATAACTGGTGAGGTCACGTGACCTCACCAGAAAAAAAAAAAAAAGAGGACTCAGTAATCAACTCACGCACGGACAGAAATGATTGTATATGTAGGTAAGAGTGATTCTAGTTTTATTGTGAAATGATTGTATATGTAGGTGTATATGACCTGTCGTGAGAAACATGCCTTTATGTGAAGGTTGTTCAGATTATATATTTAAACTTTCTTCTTGGATAATATTGCCTATCATTGTATAATTACTAAACAAAAGGTTAACGTTTATGACTGTTATCTTAACTCGGACCTGCGCATAATTTATGTGTACTCCCAGGTCCCAATCTAACACTATGAGATATATCAGTCATGGCTTTTAAATTTAGGAATTGTTCTTTGTATTTATAGCTATTGTGGTGAATGTTAATACAGGAATATAACTAGAGTTTTCAAGTCATTGTCCATGCTTTCTCTTTCTGACTATTGACATTGTAGCTTTTTTATTCTGTTTTGCTGAGTTATTGCAAGATACAATTGTAATGTAGATTTACATGATATAGTAGACATGCATAAAAATAATTGATCGTTTTTGTAATCAAATGATATTTTGTCACTTATTGTATATTGTTGTTCAATGGTTTATTATGAATTTTTTTTCAAATTTTGCCGATTGCATGCTAATTTTTTTTTTCGTGGGCTATCGCCCTCGAACCCCCAACATTTCCTAATTTTGACCTCATCAGGCTAAAATCCTGGCTCCGCCACTGAACCTTGGTACTTCCTTTTTTATCACCAACCACCAGAAAGATGATATACATAATTAAAGATACAATGTAGGCTTTTGTACAGCACGAGTAGGGAAATAATAGCCCGTGCCTTATGTTCAGAGTTGACGAAGTCAATTATTATGATGGACTTCGTGAGAGCACAAATAAATTTATGTAACCTTTATCATATGTTCATAACTGACATAGTCAAATATTGAGTTAAATGATTTTGTTAAACAAGTCAATACAGTGCAACAATAAGCCTAGATTGTTACTATGAATCCATTCTGGATATATCAACACTATAGTACAACTATGTTGGAGGAGTACGTGTTTTGTTTCCTTCTTTTGTACACAATGAACCAAGTATTTCATGACATGTGAACTGTTACAAAATTAAATTGTATAGGTTAGGCAGCACAGTCAAAACATAGTTAGCCCCAAATGTACGAAGATCAAACATAATGGGTGAAGTGGTTTTTTGTTTAAATGCATAATATATGTGTTATATGATCATTGTATAATCCCGTAGGACTAAGGGTGAGCAAATGGTTGATTCAGTTTCAAACCTATCAAAAATGTTGATACCAAAAAAACCATTCAAGAAACATGAACCGAACCAAACCAAACTGATATCTTTTTAAACCAAAACCAACAAAACTGATAATATTGGTTCGGTTCAGTTCGGTTCGGTTCGGTTCGGTTCGGTTTGATTGGTTTGGCTTATCTTAAAATGAAATAGATCTTCTATCTGTTGATATAACATAGGATCAAAACAAATAGTTGAGTTCATTTGATACTACTTTAGAAATCAAACTCTTCTTCTAAAAATATCAATATGAAACTAAAGAAGAAAAAAATTGGTATGAAAATATAGTAAATAATAGCATTCATAGTGGTAATTTTTTAACTTTTAAATAAGTTAATTTTTAAGCTTGGTTTAATTGGTTGGTTCGGTTTTTAAATATTAAAAACCAAACCCGACCAACAAACCGAAGTAATATAAAAACCAAACCAACCAATTAACTTACAAAACCAAACCAAAACTTATCAGGTTTGCTTGGTTTAATTTGTTTCAACCAATAAATGTTCACCCCTACGTATGACTGACTGGGTAGTGTGCAGTTAATGTTGGAACAAAAAATGTTTTACTACTATTGATGGTGAGATTATGGTTGTTATGGTAATGGTTACCGTACTGTTTTTACTGGTAAGTTTAAATTGCTTACCGTTACCGATCGACTGGTACATACACAGAAGGCTGGTATACCGGTAATCTGGTAATCATTACATTGGTAATAGTAAATTACTATTTCAAAGCTTATATCTTAACATGTTTTTTGTACACATTGTATCTTTATTATACTATATGTAGTGTTAGTTTATAAAAAATGGAAACTCTATATGAACACGAAATTAGACACAAAGAATCTCAATCACTAAATTTTCCTTTGAATTCCACCTTCCATATAAACACAAAAAAATCTTGTGGTTCACAATTCTTGTTTCTAAATTTATGTCTAATTTTGCTTCCTAATAGCTGCTCCCTAACAAATAAACATAAACAAGGAAGGAAATAAGTGTACCTATAATTATTTCACCTGATTATTGAACTAAATATAATCATTTATAGTTTAACCGGTAAAATTACGGTTACCGCTGGTGTTGAAGAAATGTCACTGATAATTTACCGTTAATAATGGTAAATTTACCGTTACTATAACATTTTAACTAGTATTCCGATTTTAACCAAAAATGATTATTGATCGCTGATAAGGGTATGGAAATGATAAATATACCGTTACCATAACAGCACTAGGTGAGATAATGTCATTGCCAATGAGACGGCCCGCCCCGCACCAGCCGGCATTTCCTCCGTAAGTGCGCTGTACACATGTCCAGCTAGCACGGAACGGTCGCCAGAAGAAAAGAAAGAAGAGAATGGGCTAACAAGGAACCTGTAGAATGTCTCACAGCGCATGAAACAAAATATAATAATAACATAATCTTGACATAAAACAGGCGAGACAGTGCATAAGCTGAAAACTAAACCAACATAGCAGCGGAAATCCGAATACAACTTATGATCCAATATCAATATTACAACTTTAAACTGTTTCTAAAGCAAAAGAAAGCTAAAGTAGAAGATGCACTAGTAATGCCCAAGCAGTGATCTTCAACAACACAGGGAGAATACTATATGTATCATACGTGGAAGCCTCCTGCTCGTCTCCGGATCAGCTACCCGTGCATACCCAGCTAACCTGTCTATAGTCTGCTCGTGAGAGCACCCAGAGTAATAAGAAGAGACATAAAACTCTGGGTCAGACAAAAAGTCTGGTATGAGCGATAAGCAGCTAAACAGAACAGTAACAGGTATACTAAACCATACCTGAACCTGGACCTGCAACCAAAGAGTTAGCACTACATACCATACAATACTCTAAGGTGCCATAACAAATGGTGTAAAGAATACGGGGGCGGGGGGTGTGCATGTCATAATGATGGCAAACAAATCAAACACAGCAACCATCCTCACATTTTTCACTCAGTGCGTAAAGCATACGATGTCCACCACTGTCAATCACTAGACCCATCGAAGTAGTGACGGAGTTCGACTTGTACAACTACTGCTACTACCAAGCTTACCACATGGAGTCATGACCAAATCTCTACAAATGACCCCACTTCATTGGTCTATAGCTTTTTAGTCGTACCTAGGCCACTGTGGCCCTGAATCCGTTTACGTACTCCCCACACATAGTGAATCAAAGTTACAGACATCGACAACCCCTTAGCACACGTCCCGTAGCAAAGCCCAACACATGAAGTTAACTCATTGGTTCCCAACTGGATCCTGAGTACAAACTTCCCACTTGGACTACCTTTGCATCTCGAGTTCTGGTCATCACCTTCTTCTCCGGACCGGTCTTCATTTCTTCGCTTTGCTTCAGGTCGTGGCCATTAGCCCCTCGGTTCGGATCGGAATACTCCTCCCTAAGCAATCGGATCGGTTCGGAATCTCCAGCTCAAACCTTCCTCTCTGCTCCGGGTCGGATCGAGGTGAACTTCCTCAGCGGTTCGGATCGGATTCCACACCTCCTGGCTTCATGGAAAACTCCTCTTGTTCGGTCCTTCTTCCCAAGTGCTCCGGATCGGGTTGGGTCTCTCAAACTTCTCCATGGCTCATCGGTTCGGGTCGGAGTGGAACACGAGAGGCGGATCGGGTTGTGTGTTTGGGTCCAGATCTCCTCGTGGATACAACATCTTGGAGGGGCGGTTCGGTACGGGCTCCTTCCTCCGATCCGATCCGGATCGGCCAAATTCCTGCAACTTCTTCCAGCAACTGTTTACGCCACTCGACGGCGTTTTCGACCAAACTAACTCTTCTAATAAGTTACAAAGCATATCATACAGTCATAGCAACATAGAAAACTAACCACAAATACCAAAACAATGAATTAACATGTCAAAACGGATCAAATATACCCAAAAACCCATATTTTCCCTTAAGCGTGTTTGGGCAAAACTAATGGTATGATTAGTAAACTTAATCAAATCAAACCAAATTTCTAATAGAGGTCTAAAACATTATTTTCGAATTTATGAATATTTTTTCAGAATTTATTAGTGTATAAATTCGCTAATCTTCACTAATTACCCTTAATTAACCGTAATTAGTGCAAAACTATGCAAATCACACACCTTAGCCACAAATAAAACCCCAAAACTGAAATGAATCTCTATTTGGCGTTGTTCCCAATGCAACTCAGCAGCTCTAACCATGCTTTGGTGCTTTCTCTCCTTAATTTGATGTAGTTTAAACCAAAACTTGATTAAGAAGTGATTAGGGGTGTTTTTAAATGATGGAGGTCATTGTTAAGTTGAAGAGAGAGTTTGTGGCGGCTGGAAAATGAGTGAAAAACAGAAATCCTAACCCTAGCAGCCCTCAAATACCTCTAATCCCGAAATCCCTCATTGGGCCTAGCTGTTAATCACCCGGTTAAGCCCAATTAAGCTGTTTTTCACTATCTAAAACTTGTTTAAGCCATATCTCCCAAACGGTGAGTCCGTTTGGCTAATGTGACCACTCTACGGAATTGTAAACCATCAAACGAATCTAATGGACGTGGTTTCAAGTCAAAATTCCTTGCCAGTCAAAAGTTATGGCTAAAACAGTGTAAGCTAGGGGTGAAACGGTCATTTTAAAATCGAGAAAAATCATGAACATGGGAAATGACCCCAGTAGTCATTTCCCAAAATTACATGATCATACGACTTCGTATGTGAAAGAAATAAATATTCTACGATCCTTCGATGCATAGAATGCGGGTCATTACATTCTTCCCCCCTTAAGAAATTTCATCCCCGAAATTCCTTAACCCAAAACATACAAAGGATCCTGCATTCCTAACAACCACAAACAACAACCAAACATGCAAAACAAACAAAACAAGCCTATCCTAGCATGCGGAACGAATAATCGAAACTGAAATCTTACCAGGCGAAGAGTTCTGGATACGTCTTCCTAATGCTCTCCTCTGCCTCCGAAGTACAGTCATTCTCATTCTCGCCCCACTGAACCTTGACTTAATTCACCGCTTTCCTTCGAAGTTACTTCGTATCGTTCCCAACAACACGCATAGGCTTGCAGTTTCCAACCGTCTCGGGTTCAACTTCGACATCATCCAACTTCGATAAAGTATCGAATTCAGCAATGTACTCCGAGACAGCTCTGCCATTCTGCTTGAGCTCCAAAAATTTCCTAAACAATGCTGACTTCTTAGCAGCTGGAATGAACTTATCGCTAAAGCGAGCCTTAAACTGATCCCAAGTAATCTGATCCTGGGGAGTAGCAGCCTTTATAGTATTCCACCAATTCATTGCCCGTCCTTGCAGCTGACGGGATGTTAGCTTTCTTTTCATCGCCTCCTCGATACCCAAGTCTTCGAAGATACACTCGCGGCTATCCAACCAATCCTGAACATCTGTAGCCGACTCCGTTCTGTGGAACGGCTTCCCACCAAGACTAGTAAAATCCTTATTCAGCTTGGCAAAATCGGCCCTAGGCGCCTGCACTATTGGACCACCACCATTACCACTATTGGGAGCTGCCCTCTGCACATCCCTAAGCATCTCCCTCATGAGGTCAGTAAACAACGTCCTCATGACAGCAGCATTCCCATTATTGGCTCCTCTACCGGTACCTCTTGTGTATCGGCTCATCGCTTAATCTGCACAGAGAAAACGATTAACCATACTCTTTGTGGTGTCAGTGCAGTGCGACTTCATCCTTAACTATACTAATAGTATATATATAGCTTTTGAAAACCAAAATAATCACAAATACGCACTCTCATATACATATACTATCTCTCCCTATGACTTCACTAGGTTAACTACGCAACCTAAAGCTCTGATACCAAATGTGACGGCCCGCCCCGCACCAGCTGACATTTTCTCCGTAAGTGCGCTGTACATATGCCCAGCTAGCACGGAACGGTTGCCAGAAGAAAAGAAAGAAGTGAATGGGCTAACAAGGAACCTGTAGAATGCCTCACAACGCATGGAACAAAATATAATAATAACATAATCTTGACATAAAACAGGTGAGACAGTGCATAAGCTGAAAACTAAACCAACATAGCAGCGGAAATCCAAATACAGCTTATGATCCAATATCATTATTACAACTTTAAACTGTCTCTAAAGCAAAAGAAAGCTAAAGTAGAAGATGCACTACTAATGCCCAAGCAGTGATTTTCAACAACACAGTGAGAATACTATATGTATCATACGTGGAAGCCTCCTGCTCATCCCCGGATCAGCTACCCGTGCATACCCAGCTAACATGTCTCTAGTCTGCTCGTGAGAGCACCTAGAGTAATAAGAAGAGACATAAAACTCTGGGTCAGACAAAAAGTTTGGTATGAGTGATAAGCAGCTAAACAGAACAGTAACAGGTATACTAAACCATACCTGAACCTGGACCTGCAACCAAAGAGTTAGCACTACGTACCATACAATACTCTAATGTGCCATAACAAATGGTGTAAAGAATACGAGGGTGGGGGGTGTGCATGTCATAATGATGGCAAACAAATCAAACACAGCAACCATCCTCACATCTCTCACTCAGTGGTAAAGCATACGATGTCCACCACTGTCAATCACTAGACCCATCCAAGTAGTGGCGGAGTTCGACTTGTACAACTACTGCTACTACCAAGCTTACCACATGGAGTCATGACCAAATCTTTACAAATGACCCCACTTCATTGGTCTATAGCTTTTTAGTCGTACCTAGGCCACTGTGGCCCTGAATCCGTTTACGTACTACCCACACATAGTGATTCAAAGTTACAGACATCGACAGCCCCTTAGCACACGTCTCGCAGCAAAGCCCAACACATGAAGTTAACTCATTGGTTCCCAACTGGATCCTGAGTACAAACTTCCCATTTGGACTACCTTTGCATCTCGGGTTGTGGTGATCACCTTCTTCTCTGGATCGGTCTTCATTTCTTCACTTTACTTCAGGTCGTGGCCATCAGCCCCTCGGTTCGGATCGGAATACTCCTCCCTAAGCAATCGGATCGGTTCGGAATCTCCAGCTCAAACCTTCCTCTCTGCTCCGGGTCGGATCGAGGTGACCTTCCTCAGCGGTTCGGATCGGAGTCCACACCTCCTGGCTTCATGGAAAACTCCTCTGGTTCGGTCTTTCTTCCCAAGCGCTCCGGATCGGGTCGGGTCTCTCAAACTTCTCCATGGCGCATCAGTTCAGCTCGGAGTGGAACACGAGAGGCAGATCGGGTTGTGGGTTCGGGTCCAGATCTCCTCGTGGATACAACATCTTGGAGGGGCGGTTCGGATCAGGCTCCTTCCTCCGATCCGATCCGGATCGGCTAAATTCCTGCAACTTCTTCCAGCGACTGTTTACGCCACTCGACAGCGTTTTTGACCAATCTAACTCTTCTAATCAGTTACAAAGCATATCATACAGTCATAGCAACATAGCAAACTAACCACAAATACCAAAACAATGAATTAACATGTCAAAACGGATCAAATATACCCAAAAACCCATATTTTCCCTTAAGCATGTTTGGGCAAAACTAATGGTATGATTAGTAAAACTTAATCAAATCAAACCAAATTTCTAACAGAGGTCTAAAACATTATTTTCGAATTTATGAATATTTTTTCAGAATTTATTAGTGTATAAATTCGTTAATCTTCACTAATTACCCTTAATTAACCGTAATTAGTGCAAAACTATGCAAATCACTCACCCTAGCCAAAAATAAAACCCCAAAACTGAAATGAATCTCTATTTGGCGCTGTTCCCAATGCAACTTAGCAGCTCTAACCTTGCTTTGGTGCTTTCTCTCCATAATTTGATGTAGTTTAAGCCAAAACTTGATTAAGAAGTGATTAGGGGTGTTTTTAAATGATGGAGGCCATTGTTAAGTTGAAGAGAGAGTTTGTGGCGGTTGGAAAATGAGTTAAAACCGAAATCCTAACCCTAGCAGCCCTCAAATACCTCTAATCCTGAAATGCCTCATTGGGCCTAGCTGTTAATCACCCGGTTAAGCCCAATTAAGCTGTTTTTCACTATCTGAAACTTGTTTCAGCCATATCTCCCAAACGATGAGTCCGTTTGGCTAATGTGACCACTCTACGGAATTGTAAACCATCAAACGAATCTAATGGAAATGGTTTCAGGTCAAAATTCCTACCCAGTCAAAAGTTATGGCTAAAACAGTGTAAGCTAGGGGCAAAACGGTCATTTAAAAATCGAGAAAAATCATGAACATGGGAAATGACCCCAGTAGTTATTTACCAAAGTTACATGATCATACGACTTCGTATGTGAATGAAATAAATATTCTACGATCCTTCGATGCGTAGAATGCGGGTCGTTACATTCTTCCCCCCTTAAGAAATTTCGTCCCCGAAATTCCTTAACCCAAAACATACAAAGGATCCCACATGCCTACCAGCCACAAACAACAACCAAACATGCAAAACAAACAAAACAAGCCTATCCTAGCATGCGGAACGACTAATCGAAACTAAAATCTTACCAGGCGAAGAGTTCTGGATACGTCTTCTTAATGCTCTCCTCTGTCTCCGAAGTACAGTCATTCTCATTCTCGCCCCCACTGAACCTTGACTAAGTTCACCGCTTTCCTTCGAAGTTGCTTCATATCGTTCCCAACAACACGCATAGGCTTGCGGTTCCCAACCGCCTCGTGTTCAACTTCGACATCATTCAACTGATCAGGTGAAATAGTCACATCTGGGTCGTGCACGAACTTCCTTAACTGGGAAACATGAAATATGTTGTGAACTCCTGCCATCTTCTCTGGTAATTCAACTTTATATGCTAAACTCCTAATTTGCTCAAGAACTGGGAATGGACCAACAAATCTTGGTGCTAACTTGCCTCTCCTGCCAAATCGTATCACGCTCTTCAACGGAGAAATCTTGATACACACCAAGTCGCCAATGGAGAATTTTAAATCTCTTCTCCTTTTATCAGCATAACTTCTCTGCCTATCTTGGGCAGCCTTCGTTCGTTGTTGAATAACCTTAATCTTATTTGATGTTTCTCTTATCACTTCCGGTCCAATCACAAACTTCTCACTTGTATCTAACCAACATGACGGTGAGTTGCACGGCCTTACGTACAAAGCTTCAAATGGAGCCATACCAATACTGGATTGATAACTATTATATGCAAACTCTACTAGATGCAAATGGTCATCCCATGACCCACCAATATCCAATATGCAAGCTCTTAAGAGATCTTCTAACACTCGATTCACCCTCTCTGTCTGTCCGTTGGTTTGAGGATGATACGCAGTACTGAGATGTAGTTCTGATCCCAACGCCTCTTGTAAGCTCCTCCAAAATCCACTAGTGAACAACGGATCTCGGTCACTCACAATGCCTTTGGGTATTCCATGGAATCTCACTACCCACTTTACATATAGTTCAGCTAACTTAGCTGCCGTCCTGTTTGACTTGACGGGTATAAATCTTGCACTCTTAGTCAATCGGTCCACAATTACCCAAATGATATCATGGCCCGATCTAGTCCTTGGTAACCCATCAATGAAATCCATTGACACTTGTTCCCATTTCCATTCTGGAATTTCTAATGGTTGTAGCAAACCACTAGGCTTCTTTTGCTCAGCTTTAACTAGCTGGAAATTCATGCATTTGGATATAAACTTCCCAATGTCTCTTTTCATCCCTTCCCAGTAGTAGTTCTGCTTCATGTCTCGATACATCTTGTTACCACCGGGGTGTATAGTCAGTTTTGAGTGATGACATTCTCTAAGCACTTCATCTCTCAATCCATTGACATTGGGTACAAGTAGCTTTCCATTCCTTCTAAGCCATCT
This sequence comes from Allium sativum, assembly GCA_030737875.1. Classification (NCBI taxonomy): domain Eukaryota; kingdom Viridiplantae; phylum Streptophyta; class Magnoliopsida; order Asparagales; family Amaryllidaceae; genus Allium; species Allium sativum. The sequence goes on from CM060926.1 coordinate 847,153,170, forward strand.
ATCTCGATCAAGCCCATACTTGTTCATCTCTCCGTCGATTCCCATCTCTAACTTTGAGATGATTTCCAATAGGTTAGGATCGTTCCTCTGACTGGAACCAATCCTCTTAATCAAAGTGGGTCTGATCGTCAAACTTGCTAACATTTCTGGATCCAATTCGCACTTTGGTCTGAAATCATACCCAGCGATGCACTCCAGTTGCTTCCATTCAAGAAACATAGCCCCTAAACTGGCATGTCTTCTAATCAATGCATCAGCCAACGCATTGCCCTTTCCTGGTGTATATGCGATGTCGAAATCATAGGAAGCTAAAAATTCTAACCATCTTTGTTGTCGGAGATTTAGAACCTTTTGAGAGAAGAGATACTTCAACGATTTATGATCGGTAAACAACTCGAATCTTTCTCCCAAGAGATAATGTCTCCACATCTTCAATGCAAACACGATCGCTGCCAATTCCAAATCATGGGTAGGGTATCTTTTCTCATGCAGTTTCAGTTGCCGACTTGCATAAGCTACAACCCTACCTCCTTGCATCAATACAGCACCTAGCCCTGTGCCACATGCATCCGTATATACCGTCATCTCTACATTCCCCTTAGGAATGACTAACACTGGTGCACATGTCAACTTGTCCTTTAGACTCTTGAATGCATTCTCACACTTTTCGTCCCAGACGAAAGCTTGATTCTTCTTGGTCAACTGAGTCAACGGTGCTGCTATCTTGGAGAAATCCTGGATAAACTTACGATAATATCCAGCTAATCCCAAGAAACTTCTTATGTCCTTTGCATTCTTGGGCGTAGACCAATCTTGTACCATAACCACCTTCGCATGATCCACGGCAATACCATTCTCTGAAACAACATGGCCCAAGAATCTCACTTCCCTCCTCCAGAAGTGACACTTAGAGAATTTTGCTTTCAACTGGTGTTTTCTCAACACCTCCATTACTATCCTCAAATGTTCCTTGTGTTCTTCCTCTGTCCTCGAATAGACCAAAATATCATCCACGAACACAAGGACAAACTTATTCAATTGATCTCTGATTACCCTATTCATAAGATCCAAAAAATATGCTGGGGCATTGGTCAGCCCGAATGGCATGACCAACCACTCATAAAATCCAGACGACGTCCGAAAGGCCGTTTTAGCTATACTTTCAGCTTCCACTCTAATCTGACGAAAACCTGTCGCGAGATCCAACTGAGAAAATACTCTCACTCCACTCAACTGATCAAACAAATCATCTATCCGCGGTAGAGGATACTTTTTCTTCCTCGTCACTTTATTCAACTCGCGGTAGTCTACACACAAACGAAGGGAACCATCCGCCTTGGTAGCAAACACAATTGGTGCTCCCCATTCAAAAACACTCCTTCTAATAAATCCCTTCTTCAAAAGATCGTTGACTTGCACCCCGAGCTCTCGCTGCTCCCTCGGTGCCATACGACGAAGTGGCATCACTATAGGTCTGGCATCTTTCACCAAATCAATACAGAACTCAATCTCTCGATGTGGTGGAAGCCCGGTCACTTCTTCGAAAACATCCGGATACTGGCCAACCACGGGCAAACCTGACAACTCACTATGTGGGATGTCGAGGGAATTTAGAAAACTAGCCATTACCCCCTTACTGGGTAGACCACCAAACACTACCCTCCGCCCATCGTCCGCTCTAGCTGTCACCAAAAAGCCCTCACAGTCTACCACCACCCCGTATCTTTGGAGCCAATCGACTCCCAAAATAATGCCAAACCCAGTAAAGCCCAAAACAAAGCAATCACAAACAAACATGCATCCATGACTCGATAAGACCACATTACGACAAATCATGTTAAGGTTAGTTGAACCACCAATCGGGTTCGTCACTTCTAAAGGTCTGTCGACAATCTCGGGCTCCAATCCCAACCTATCTACCAGGTCACTAGATATGAAAGAACTAGAAGCCCCGGTATCAAACAAAACTCTAACAGGAACATCATAAACAGAAAGCATACCTTGAATAACGACATTCTTTCCCTTCTCCGCCGCAGTTGGGGCATTCGACGAAGAAGGAATAGCACTAAGGGCATATGCTTTCACCATCTGCTTTTCTTTAGGGGGTTGCAGACACTTGTCCTTGTGATGTCCCACTTCGCCACAGTTGAAGCACTTCCTATCCGCTGGCTTGGCCCGACAATTACTAGAATAATGGCCCTTGTTACCACAGCTGAAGCACTCAACATCCTTCTTATTCTTTTTCTTCTTGCTATCCTTAGTCTGGTTCTGCTTCCTCTTATCCTGAGAACCACCCTTGCCTCCACCGCTTGCTTGCGATTTCGGTTCTTCTACAGATGCAGCCTCAGTCTTCGGCTTAGGGTAAAGACTATCTGACCTCAGTGCTTTCCCCACAATCGATTCAAACGTCTCATCGACGTGGTTAATAAGCTTTTCCCCCAAGTACTGATCTAAACCTATTATAAACTTCTCGTTCTTCTTCTCGGCAGTATCTATTAGGGATAACCCATACTTCGATAAAGTATCGAATTCTGCAATGTACTCCGAGACAGCTCTGCCATTCTGCTTGAGCTCCAAAAATTTCCTAAACAATGCTGACTTCTGAGCGGCTGGAACGAACTTATCGCTAAAGCGAGCCTTAAACTGATCCCAAGTAATCTGATCCTCGGGAGTAGCTACCTTTATAGCATTCCACCAATTCATTGCCCGTCCTTGCAGCTGACGGGATGCTAGCTTTCTTTTCATCGCATCCTCGATACCCAAGTATTCGAAGATACGCTCGCAGCTATCCAACCAAACCTGAACTTCTGTAGTCGACTCCGTTCTGTGGAACGGCTTCCCACCAAGACTAGTAAAATCCTTATTCAGCTTGGCGAAATCGACCCTAGGCGCCTGCACTATTGGACCACCACCATTACCACCATTGGGAGCTGCCCTCTGCACATCCCTAAGCATCTCCCTCACGAGGTCAGTAAACATCATCCTCATGACAGCAGCATTCCCATTATTGGCTCCTCTACCGGTACCTCTTGTGTATCGGCTCATCGCTTAATCAGCACAGAGAAAACGATTAACCATACTCTTTGTGGTGTCAGTGCAGTGCGACTTCATCCTTAACTATACTAATAATATATATATAGCTTTTGAAAACCAAAATAATCACAAATAAGCTAAAGTAGAAGATGCACTACTAATGCCCAAGCAGTGATCTTCAACAACACAGTGAGAATACTATATGTATCATACGTGAAAGCCTCCTGCTCGTCTCCGGTCAGCTACCCGTGCATACCCAGCTAACCTGTCTCTAGTCTGCTCGTGAGAGCACCCAGAGTAATAAGAAGAGACTTAAAATTCTGGGTCAGACAAAAAGTCTGGTATGAGTGATAAGCAGCTAAACAGAACAATAATAGGTATACTAAACCATACCTGAACCTGGACCTGCAACCAAAGAGTTAGCACTACGTACCGTACAATACTCTAAGGTGCCATAACAAATGGTGTAAAAAACAATGGTGGGGGGTGTGCATGTCATAATGATGGCAAACAAATCAAACACAGCAACCATCCTCACATCTCTCACTCAGTGCGTAAAGCATACGATGTCCACCACTGTCAATCACTAGACCCATCGAAGTAGTGACAGAGTTCGACTTGTACAACTACATCTACTACCAAGCTTACCACATGGAGTCATGACCAAATCTTTACAAATGACCCCACTTCATTGGTCTATAGCTTTTTAGTCGTACCTAGGCCACTGTGGTTCTGAATCCGCTTACGTACTCCCCACACATAGTGATTCAAAGTTACAGACACCGACAGCCCCTTAGCACACGTCCCGCAGCAAAGCCCAACACATGAAGTTAACTCATTGGTTCCTAACTGGATCCTGAGTACAAACTTCCCATTTGGACTACCTTTGCGTCTCGGGTTGTGGTGATCACCTTCTTCCCTGGACCGGTCTTCATTTCTTCACTTTACTTCAGGTTGTGGCCATCAGCCCCTCGGTTCGGATCGGAATACTCCTCCCTAAGCAATCGGATCGGTTCGGAATCTCCAGCTCAAACCTTCCTCTCTGCTCCAGGTCGGATCGAGGTGACCTTCCTTAGCGGTTCGGATCAGAGTCCACACCTCCTGGCTTCATGGAAAACTCCTCTGGTTCGGTCCTTCTTCCCAAGTGCTCCGGATCGGGTCGGGTCTCTCAAACTTCTCCATGGCACATCTGTTCGGCTCGGAGTGGAACACGAGAGGCGGATCGGGTTGTGGGTTCGGGTCCAGATCTCCTCGTGGATACAACATCTTGGAGGGGCGGTTCGGTTCGGGCTCCTTCCTCCGATCCGATCCGGATCGGCTAAATTCCTGCAACTTCTTCCAGCGACTGTTTACGCCACTCGACGGTGTTTTCGACCAATCTAACTCTTCTAATCAGTTACAAAGCATATCATACAGTCATAGCAACATAGCAAACTAACCACAAATACAAAAACAATGAATTAACATGTCAAAACGGATCAAATATACCCAAAAACCCATATTTTCCCTTAAGCATCTTTGGGCCAAACTAATGGTATGATTAGTAAAACTTAATCAAATCAAACCAAATTTCTAACTGAGGTCTAAAACATTATTTTCGAATTTATGAATATTTTTCCAGAATTTATTAGTGTATAAATTCCCTAATCTTCACTAATTACCCTTAATTAACCGTAATTAGTGCAAAACTATGCAAATCACTCACCTTAGCCACAAATAAAACCCCAAAACTGAAATGAATCTCTATTTGGCGTTGTTCCCAATGCAACTCAGCAGCTCTAACCTTGCTTTGGTGCTTTTCTCTCCTTAATTTGATGTAGTTTAAACCAAAACTTGATTAAGAAGTGATTAGAGGTGTTTTTAGATGATGGAGGCCATTGTTAAGTTGAAGAGAGAGTTTGTGGCGGCTGGAAAATGAGTGAAAAACTGAAATCCTAACCCAAGCAGCCCTCAAATACCTTTAATCCCGAAATCCCTCATTGAGCCTAGCTGTTAATCACCCGGTTAAGCCCAATTAAGCTGTTTTTCACTATCTGAAACTTGTTTCAGCCATATCTCCCAAACGGTTAGTCCGTTTGGCTAATGTGACCACTCTACGAATTGTAAACCATCAAACGTATCTAATGGAAGTGGTTTCAGGTCAAAATTCCTTCCCAGTCAAAGGTTATGGCTAAAACAGTGTAAGCTAGGGGCAAAACAGTCATTTAAAAATCGAGAAAAATCATGAACATGGGAAATGACCCCAGTAGTCGTTTCCCAAAGTTACATGACCATACGACTTCGTATGTGAAAGAAATAAATATTCTACGATCCTTCGACGCGTAGAATGCAGGTCGTTACAGCCAACATATAAAATACAAAACCACAAAAGTTAAAAAACTTGGTAGATGAAATCTTGTAAGAAGAGCACAGGAGTAAATAACTTGAAATCAAAACTGAAGAATAACCACAGATAGACATTGTTCCAGTGGGTAACAACAAATTTCCAATTGAGTAGCCCTCTTCAAATAACCACAACCGTTGATTGTAAACATGTATGAAATTGATACAAATATGTTATAATTCTAAACGTGCCAATAGAAGTCAAAGTGAGGCATCGTGTGAGACGTATGTTGGAAAAAAGTTGGACAAACAGATCGTTTTTACCGAATGGGGAAATAGAACAAAAGAAGGCTTAGATGGACGGACGCATTAGGAATTAAATCATAATGTCAGATAGGAATAAGGTAAAAATAAGCAGGTGATGTGAGACGTTTTAGCCAAAAGTTGAATTCTGTAAGAAAGTAATGTAGATCGAAGAACCTAAAAACATAGAGTACACAATTATTTGACAGGAAAACAGGTGATAACTGTAAATCACATAGTCGGTCGTGGAGTAGATAAAGTAGTGGGTGAATGAATATCATTACCAGATTTTGCATAGATGACACCGATCACCAAGTGGGTTGAAAATACCGCGGATGTGGAAAATAGCCTCACAAAAGGGATTTGGTAAAGAATAGGCATCGTCGAGGAGAAGCTGAGGCGTATATGGCAACGTTGGATTAGTTTGGTTACAATCAACAGTGAATTGAATAAAAGGGGATGTTCATTTTCTATGTCTTAGGCTTTGTTTGTTAAAATTGTCGAATGCCGAATGCTGAGGGCTGATGGTTGAATGCTAAAAAGTAGATGCTTAATGTTGATTGCTAAGTGTTAAAATGTTGTTTGATTACGTGCTGATTGTAAATACGTTAAACAAGTTGTTAGCTGCCAAATTTGCTATTCATGGTTTATTATGCACAAATTAGCATCTACTACTTTTACACACAAATATAAAATATGCTGAGAATTCAAGAATTTGTTTGAACATGTTGTAATGTAGCAAATTTACCTACTATAAATGCAAAAAAGTTTAAAAATACTCATACTTTATATAGTAACAACATATTCGGTTGAGTGACAACCATCATCTGATCAGTGTTATGGGTCAGCCAGATCAAACTGTAAAACATTTTCTGGAAGGTTACCTTGGCTTAGAAAGTCACTATTTCCCACTCATAGTCAGCCTTCACTTTGTAAGAGCATTCCCAATCCAAGGTTGGATTGGAAACCAACTGACCCCCAATAGGGGGTCAAGTTGAGCTGGGGGGTTGCTTTGGAAGCCCCCAAGGCTGCCAGAGCAACCATTCGGTTGCGTGACAAACTTGTACTTAGCTGGCGTTATAAAATTCGGCTAAGGGTTTACGTTGTGGATCGCAATCCACGCCGTGGTGTGGATTATGATCCAACGACTGTGGATCGCTATCCACACCATTTCCCCTTAGTCAGCTTTTGACCCACCACAACCCTCATATTTTGGGTTGTGGTGTTTCTCCCCATTAGGGTGAGTTGGGTGTCAACCAATGGGGATGAGACACCCAATCAAACGTCCCATTGGGAATGCTCTAATTATTATCGTGTTTGGCTTTACATTTGGATTTATCCAAAACAATAAATTTTCAGAAATGATGAATAATGAATAATAAATGATAGGAGATTAAGTAAACTTGAAGTCGGCAATGCTGAAACCATGAATACTACATAGTTGTATAGGAAATAGAAGTGATTTATCGTTAAACATATATTATTTTGAAAAATATAGGATCAAATGTGGCATCGTTTGTTGTTTCACGGAAAAATAAAAAGATCAGTAAAGAATAAAAAAAATCCATTCCTTATTAAATTCTGACACAGTGTGCCTTCCAACAGAAAAAATAGTATGGTCAAAAGAAGTCCCTAATAATATAATTCCACTTTTATTTACATATACATATAACATGTAGCAGCAATTCAAATGTATAAAAAGTTCTCTACAGGAACATCGATACATTATAACATCAGTTCACACAGTGCATGACATCCATTTTCAAAGTATAGTAACAACTATACAAATAACAACTCTTTCACTTGACAACAAACTACTAAAAAATAAAATGTGTACCCATTCCAAGATGAAAGGAGGACAGTTTTTTTAATTGGTAAGTTAAAAGACAAAACTGTGTAGAGGGGTTGAGAGTAAGCTGTTTCTTTTGTGATAAAACTGGTCTTCACTCTTCAGCATAGAAAAGAAATCGGGGGTATCCATTTTAAAAGCATCACCATCAAATCAGCAGCTCGAATAAGCTTTGCATTTTGCTTAATGATTTTATGATGGTTTGAGTCTGTTTTGTTGATTGAGCATTCCAATCAAACGTGACTAAATATATTAAGCAGATTCATTTAGCACTTCCAAAAGCACTTTTTTTTCTAAAACAAACAATACTGTTAATACCGAAAAATCCACGCGCACATTGAATAAGGGATACGTTGTTAACACCATCAGGGTCGCTCGCATGAAAAACCACCAAGGCACTTAAAGCATTCATAATGGAAAAGAACGACCACAAGGGGAAGCGGCGAGTAACAAACCCAGAGCAGATCAGGTCGACCAGGCACAACCGGACGACATGACGCAGTGTGCGACCCTAAAACTTGGGTCCAAATCACAAATCGGACATGGAAGCTAAAACCAATCGCTCACTCGAGTATAAGGCCGTGCCAAGCATCAGCATGAAACAGGTCGCTCATCTAGCATGGGCCAGAACGACCGCACTGAACAACCACATAGACAGACCACATCCTGCGGAAGTAATAAGAGGACGAACACCCTTAAACTAAAGCAATCGGTCGCGCAAGGAGCAATGGGGAACCGATTCCAGACTTGCGTCCCGCTCCAACAAAGCCTCTCAAATGGTCGCCCGCACAAAAGCACCCGCTCTCATGAATCCGCTCAACTGCTCAAGGTGCCCGCCCTAAAAAGCAATCTGCGCATGACAACCTGAGACAGCTCATGACAAACTGGCGACAGCTGGCCGATGGTCCGATTGTGATTCGCAGAATGAGAGATCCGCAAGGCGGGAAATGGATTTCAAACCAAGGACTCACCTATAAATACGCGATGGCTACCACTAAAAAAGGGATCGAATCTTCAGAACCACGAAGTGCTGCCAAACTCTGCCTTAAACCGCAGATCTGGCCATGGTGTCAAGCTCAAGTTCATAATCCAGTGAAAATGAAGACATTCCCATTCTCAATCATCCAATCATCCTCCTTCTCCTCAAATTAAACCATCTTCTTGTATAATTTTCTAGACTAAAGTATATAAGCAAGGTTATATTGAGAGAAAATGGAAATGTACGGACGTAGGCCTCATTAACGGCTGAACCACTCTAAACCTTGTCTTTATTTTTACCTCTTTTCGCATTTTCTATTATGAATTACTGATTGAATACGGCTCCATTTTATCCCCTACCAAATTGGTGAAGTACAGCTATGTACCTGAGGTGTTTGGACCATTTTTGGTGTAAACATTTTTGGCATCCACTGTGGGGCCGTTTCATAATTTCCTTTGGTAAAAAACTATCCCAAAAATCACTTTCTCCTTTGAAGTCATGGTTGGATCGAAGAAGGGTAACAAATCTGTTAAAATCGCCATCATCAACGAGAACAACATTGCTGACGAAGCTACACCTCAGACCCCGAATCGAGGGGCAGGCGAAGCTCCCAAGCACCCTATAACGCAAGATGAATTAAATGTGGTTGTAACGGGCCTGAACGAAAAGATGGATTACACTGCGAAGATGATAATGGAAAGGTTCGATACCCTTACCGGCATCCAAACCAATCCGTCGCCTCCGAACACTGTGGATGACATTAGCGAGAAAGGGGACTCTTCAGCCTCAGACCCTGAACGACCTCACTACACAGTAGGAAACGGGGGAGAGGCCAGCGTTGAGGATCCTAAAGCCAGATCTAAACAGCGCAAAGAGGAACGGCCAACTCGAGCAGCTGCAGGTCCCACCCATGTTGTACGCCTCAAAGGGAATACAAGGCGCCGAAGCTCAAACCGCGACCGCACTGATGAGAACACCGGTATCGGCGCCAACGACCAAGCAGATGACGAGAAGCGCATGACGGATATGATCCAACGAATAATGGAAGAGAAGGTGACCCGAGAAGATGAGGAGAAGGAGTGGGAGTTCTCCCCCAGCAAGAACCCATTCACTGAAGAAATCTGTCAAGCAAAATTCCCAAAGAAGTTCACGCCTCCAATAATAGCTCCTTACGGTGGATTTGGAGATCCTACTATTTTTCTATTCAAGTACGACCAGCACATGAATGGAGCTAGAGCCACTGATGAGATCAAGTGCTTAACTTTCCCGTGTGTTTGGAAGGTGTGGCTTCATTGTGGTTTACCAGGCTTCCGCCTAGATGTATCAGCCAGTTTGCCGATCTGGCAAGGAGATTTCAGGATCAATTCCGGTTGCAGACCACCAAGGCAAGGGACGTGATGTCACTTAGTGAGATGAGACAGATGCCCGGAGAAACCATTAAAGCCTTCCTTACGCGTTTCCACGCTGCCGCAGCGGAGGTTATAGAACCGGAGCCGTGGTACCTATTGGCAGCCTTAAAAGGGGCTATCGATAAAAAGTCAGAATTCGGGAAATGGCTCAAGATGAAGAAGTCAAAGACTCTGAAGAATTTCTACAAGAAAGCTGAAGAATACATGAGCGTGGAAACCGACACCATAAACGCTCTGAAGGCTACGGGGAATAACACTGCTAAAGAAGGGAAGAATAACGAATCTTCTCAGACGGCTCAGAGGAACGACTCTGGGCATAAGAGGGGGTTCGATAGAAGGGACAATGGAATGCATAAGAAGTCCAAGTACTTCAGGCAATCGGAATTGACTCCCCTAACCGAAACTCCAGATAAAATCTACTCTGCTACGAAGGATTCAGGCATCTTTCCTCAGGTGAAAACACAAAGAACCACAGAACAACAAGCAAATTCGGGTAAGTTCTGCCGATTCCATAATCAACCAGGGCACAACACGAACGAGTGCCGACACTTGAGGAATCTAATTGAGGAGCTCATCCGAAAGAATCAATTACAGCAATATGTTAAAAATCCTCAAAATGCACCAGAGAATCAGAGGCAGGGAAAGGTCGCTGATCAGGCCGGGTCACATGAAATAACCCAAGCGCCAGAAGACATGTGACCAATCATCGATTGATGACTCTTGGGTGCAATCCAATGTTTGGAGTCAAAATATAACCAATTATTTTCTCCACTTTATTTTACTATTTCTATAGTTTATCTCTTACTTGTCCATTTTCATGAAATGATCTATGAATCCATCTTTATTATGTTAAGTAGAAACTTTGCATGGTAGAAGATGTTCCCCCATGAATTATAGTCTCATGGAAAATAAAAATTATTTATGAACTAATGCTGAAACTGGTCTCGTGTATAGGGAAAAGCGGTGCACAACACACCAAAGGCATCGATCAAACCAAGCAGGATAATCAAGCTCATCATCTTGCAGAAACCAAAAGGGGTCAAAACTTTTCAAAAAGTAATTCATGGAGAGCCCACCGAAATCCGGAGGCTGCGCTCTTTGTTTTCCCTTCTTAAAGAACCTAGGCTGGTTAAAGCCAGCCCTAGAATTGGAGGGTCCCATAAATATACTGGAGCAAAAGCAACTCAAAACAAAAATCCCTCGGATAAAATAGCTGAGCCAACCAAAGAAACATCCTCTTGGGTGCAGGACACAGGTCACTTGGCTTGGGGAGATTTCTTAATTTTCTCAATCAAGTGACCAATGTCTATTTCATAGGGCAAAATGCAAAGTCGGCAAAAATCGACAAAAATGTAAAGTCGACAAAAACTGACGTGGTTCGTGAAAACCCTACCGAAAGGAGGTGTCTGATCTTGTTCTTTGTTGTTAACCAAGTCAAAAAAAGCTAAGATTGGATTACAGCAAAAATCCAAGCCGAAAGGGGGTGTAATAAATCCAATTTGGGCCTCTATTTGATCATAATAGCCGGATCAAATAAGACCGAAGTTGGGTCGAAAATGCTTAACCCAAGTCCTCCCATGGGGGCGCGTACCCAAAACTAGTCTCCGAAGGACTCGGGTCATTGAGTTAGTGAGATATGGCATTTGGATACATTAAAAGGAATAAACCCTGCATACGGAAGTACATTTAATTAGGTTTCAAAAGGGCCTGGGACACCAAGTCAATGAGGAACAGGGTTAAATGTGCAGTAAGGTGTCTGCATTTCATAAGAATACACATGCAAGATTAACTTTAAGGGTTTGGGTTACCAAATCGTTGAAAAATACTAATAAATATGCAATTAAGACTAAAACTCCCCAAAGAGGAGATAAGATGTCTAAAATCAAGACCAACCCGCGATACTGACGTTAAACGACGTAAAAGCGTAATCAGCGCACAATTCGTAAAAAGCGCAATATGATACGGATAAATAAAGGTCACAACATACCAACATTAACAGGTTCATCATAAAGGCACACAGTCATAAGACTGGCGCTTAAAAGTACAGAACAATTCCACATCATTTGACAACATTTTCAGGTGCAACATGACCCTCAACCAAATGATCCTTGGAGGTACCTTCACCAGCAGTAGGGGGTTCCGTCAGAACAGCTTGGGATCCCGAGGCATCATCTCCTACAGAACTAGGGGCACGGACGGGACCCACATTCCGAACCCTTTTTCCAAGGGATTTGGCTCGTTCGCCAGCTAATATGCTCCTACCCATCTCCAGAGCATCACGGTCTTTTGGCTCAAGGAGGACTTCTTGTAGAGCCTTATCCTCCTTATCTTTGGAATAACCAAGCGCCTCTCCCCAGACAAGGGCTAATGTACGAGGAAAGTCTTTGCCCAGATAGCTCAAGCTTCCGCGAGTCATAACACTGAGAGTGTAAAACCGAAACAAGATCTCGTCAGTTTCCTTTTTGACCTTCACAAGACCGCTGGATAGCTTTGCCTTACTGCCCTCTAAGGTTTCAATAGCTTTGCCTTGCAAAATAAGTTTACCTTCGAGCATTGCCTTCTCCTGGCGGCAAGAAACCACGGTCTGATGTACAGAAGTTAGCTGGGATTCTAGGAACTCGCAGTCAGTCAGGACTTCACCCATTTGCTTCTTGGCAGCTTCAATCTCTTCCTGAAGCCTCCTGTTGTCGGCCTCCAAATTTTTGACCTTGCAGTGCCCGTTCTTAAGAAGAGCAATTTCAGCTACCTGGTTTTCAACCTCATGGATCAGTTCAGTCTTGTCATTTTCCAGAAGCCCGATATGTTTGAGATGCTGAGAGTTCAACCTCTGGAACTCAAAGCAGAGCCTATTCCAAGACTCCAACCGCTCCCTGGAAGTGTTTTCGACCTCGTTTAACTGAGCTTAAAGGTTACCCACAATTGTGGTAAGCTGGGAGGTCGCATAATTTTTTATAGCACTCAGCTCTCCAATGCTACTCTGATCATCACATTGCGACAAGTCTAAGTCAAGTTCTATTCCACTCAAATCCCAACCGACAAATCTACCCCGCAGCGCAGTATTTCCAAGGGTAACTGCATAAGGAGGTCTGTTAACGATCGCTTGAATCTGACTGGAAACATGCGTATTAGGTACAGAAGAACTGAGCAACGGCTCCATAAGAACCAAGGAACTGGGGCATAAAAGTCCTGCTCGCTCAGAAGACTCACCAACTTCATCCCTATCCTGCCTCATATCACTTGTTCTTCGCTCAGCATCCTGGTTTTCCCCTTTTGACACTCGCGGATGGTCATACTTCTTCTTCTTCAACAAGCTTTCCAGCGGCGCCTCAAGAGCATCTTGGGATAAGAGATCTGAAAAGGGAAAGGAGCATTTGCTCCCGCAAGAAAGGCTAGACTGCAAAATATCCCGCGGATCGGTAAGAGCAAGCTGTTGAGAGAGACTGCCCGGTAATGGAGACCCCATTCCTGGATCTAAGAAGAAAGGAAAAATTTTTAACCACTTCGATTGCAAGGAACTAAAGAATAAAATCAAGAAAAGAGATACATATGATATAAAAGGTTGAGGTGGTTCCCGACTCTGTGAAATACCATTTTGACCCAGAGACAAGCGGTTCTTTCGTAAAATCCTGCGACTAAAGATTCTTCCTAAAGTAGGAATATTCAAGTGACAACCTTACCTTGAACGAGTCCTCCAGTCAGAGCAGAAAGACTAAGTACTTTTAAGGCCTTTGAACCATCTTCCTCTTGACCTCCCTTGGGAGAATCCCTTCCGCCTCCCAAGCTTTCGGCAGAAATCTCTATAATGTCATCAAGCCGTTCCGCCTCCTGAAACTGCTCCGGGGCAGTCTTCGGAGGGATCATGCTCACATCTCCCCGAAAGGCTCCCTCTACCAAGAATCCACCTCCTTCGTGCGAAGCCGTTGAAATCTTAGAACCTTTGCGCTTGGGGTGTTTGACTGCTACCTTTTTGGAAGAGATCGCCCTACCACTGGAAGATGTCTCACTGCCATCCGAGACACCAGAAACCCCCTTGTCCAAAGACTTCTTGACAGGGGGCAAGTTGATAGCATTCTTTTTGCCAAAAGCATCCGCTAGGAAAGTACGCGAAGATGAAAGCAAGTTATACTGCTTTAAGAACTCTTCGCTAATCAAGAACTTCCTATTCTGTTCTTCGTCAACAGCTAGTAATGAGTTGCATAGGTCTGGGTCAAAGGGTACACTTTGATCAGGAAGCACTGCAATATGTCGAAAGGTTTCATAAAAAATGGAAAAAAAAGGAAGAAAGAGAAGAGATAAACCTTGCTCAGAAACCCTAAGAAGTCGCGCGATCAAATTCACGCTTTAGTAATCGCCTAAAAGGCAAGCCCACAGGGAAAAAGAAGATTGCCTGCAGACAAACGAGCAATCAAAAAATCTGAGCGAACGATCCAGACGAGTTGATTACAAAACCGATTCACCAAAAGAACTGGGATCTCCAGAAGGTATAGAAGAGTATCAGCGGTAAGGAAAAGTCACTCAAATCGACGCCGCCATTAAAACATCCATTCACTTTTCCTTACCAAAATGACACTTGAAAAATAATGAGATGGGCAAGCCAAAAAGGCGTTGCCGCCCGCTCACTATACAGCTATTTACACGAAAGCCGAGAAGACTCGTCAAGTTCTGCACACGCAGCAGGAAAATATAGTCGACCCCCCTGGATAGTACACTCCCAACTTCTCATGTGACCGATCCCCCAACAAGCCGACTCAGCAATGTGCGAACAAATATGTTGAAACCAGTAATTCCTCATTGAAAAGAAATCACAAGCTTCGAGGGGCAAGTGTTAATACCTAAAAATCCATGCGCACATTGAACAAGGGATACGTTGTTAACACCATTAGGGTCGCTCGCATGAAAAACCACCAAGGCACTTAAAGCATTCATAATAGAAAAGAACGGCCACAAGGGGAACGGGCGAGTAATAAACCCATAGCAGATCAGGTCGACCAGGCACAACCGGACGACATGACGCAGTGTGCGACCCTAAAACTTGGGTCCAAATCACAGATCGGACACGGAAGCTAAAACCAATCGCTCACTCGAGTACAAGGCCGTGCCAAGCATCAGTGTAACACCCCGAATTTTCTATTAACACTAAAGTTGCTAAAATATTAATAAGTGTGTAAGAGAGGGGATGTATCTAATATGAATATAAAAATATTAATAAGTGTGTAAGAGAGGGGATGTATCTAATATGAATATAAAAATATTAATAAGTGTGTAAGAGAGGGGATGTATCTAATATGAATATAAAAATATTAATAAGTGTGTGAGAGAGGGGATGTATCTAATATGTATATAAAAACAATAATAAGTAAAGGGGGATGTATCTAATATGTACATTGTAGAAAATATATATATATTTATGACATGAATAGAAGTTTATTAATATGCTGAGTGTTTGCTGAGTCACTTCTGACTCATTGCTGAGTCAACAAGATAAACCCCATCTTGTCTGAACGGCTGCGGTTATTTCTAGGTTAAATCTAATGGCCTAAATGCATTCTAAAATCTATAAATAAGTGGGTAGACCCTAAACCTAAATCACTTGTAAAATTAGAGAAGCTACCGTCATGCTGCTGCCATGGAGTTCAGCATAGCCGTCACAAACTAAGAAGAGGAAGCCTAATCTACTACAACTAAATTCTACTCAACAAAACAAATCAAACCAAAGAACTCTCTCTCTAATTCTTTTCTTTTGTTGGTGAGTATGATGATTCTCACAAGACTATTACAAACTAATTTGACTCAGTTATGAATGGATCACAAGAAAGTGATGTGATTTGTAATTGTAAATTCTATATATTGTGGATCTCTTATTATGTTATTATGTTGTCGTATGATGTAAATTATATATGCTATGTCATGCTATGTTGTAAATTCTCTTATGCTATGTCGTGCTATGTTGAGAATCATGTCATGCTATGTTATACTATCATACTATGCCATGTTATAAATCATGCTATATTATGTTGTAAAATCATGATGTTGTTGGAACATGCTTAAAGTTATGTTTTTTTTTTAATTTAAATGGATCTTGTTTATGGGAATTTGCCTATTAGGTTAGGTGTACCCATAAACTTGAAACTATAATTAAATAAAACTTGATTATGGGAATTTGCCTATTGAGTTAGGTGTACCCATATAAAATCATGTTGTTAAAAAAATTAGATGATGTTGATTCACACATGTTCATATGTAAGTTTATGAAAATTGATTGAGATTATATTAGGTGAATTTTGAACAAGTTGACACCTTTAGGTCCATGACATGTATAATCTATGCAAGTTGGACATATGCAAGTTTCACCCCTTATTATGATTCATTTGGTCACATATACATGTTGTTATTATGATAATCTCTTTTATGCTATGAGTTAGGCTATTCGAGTCTAACATATATTTTGCGAATAAACGTTCAAACGTGGGGTAGGGGTAATATTAGGAATTAATAAATTGGGTGCAATTTTGTAAGATTTTGCATACCATGAATGGATGTCCATAATTGAGTCAATTATGGACATTGTTAAAAATTGGAAGTAATTAATAATTCAAGTAGGGAATTATTAAAATTGGGGGAAAGTGGATTATTATTAATAATCAATGCTTAGGACACGAGGTTGGACCCGTTTGTGATGTAAACCTGCCCGGACCCGCCCGGCAAATCCAGTAGTCACAAATGTCGGCCCAATGTGAGAGGTCCTAGGCCCAAACTAAAGCATAACAGTTGTAAAGACACGAGGTTAGACTCTTTTATGGTGTAAGACTGCCCGGACCCGCCCGGCAAATCCAGCTGCCATAAATGCCAGTCTAATGTGAGAGGTCTTTATGAGGTTATGGCCTTAATGAACTAAGAAATACTTAACCAGATAATCATGTAAGGTGGGACATGGGGGTTAAGTAGGTGCCTTGGGTGGCATGAGGAATCTGGTGGTTGCCTTTAGAGGCATTTGAAATACGATTAGACTTAACCAAACACACATGTAAATGAACATGACTAAGTGGGTTAAGTGGGATGGACTAATGGGGACAAGCTTAGGTGGAATGCTTGTGGTAAATAGTGGGGGCCCATTTCAACCAGTATCCCAAAACGTATCTTTGTGGGCTCGACCCAAGTCGAGGACGGGACACGCATACTGGGTTTGACTATAAGAGGCCAAAACAGGGAGCGGTGGCAACGCAAGTCCAACGGGTTTCATATGCGTGTGTGGACCCGGGCTGGTAGGTAAGACGTTGTTGCATCGTGTAGGTATAAGCCGTGCATGTCCGTTGTATCAGGTTGTCACCTTAGGGGAGTGATACACCCCACTGTGGGGCCAGCACGGGTATCTACGAGTTAGGGAGCCGATCGAATAATGGGAAGTAGGGTACACCTAGTGGAGATAGGGGCAGGCGGCACCTATGTAGTCAGCTAGGGGTACGTAAAGCCATTGGGAAAGTTTCTAAGTGAAGCTAAGTGGGATGAATCTTTAGGGTGACTGGTGTGGTGCAGTATAGTGTTTATCCTTTAGTATTTAGGAGCGCCTATAACGTTGCCTTTAGCGATTGTCTATGTCCTTAATCTGCTCTTCATAGACATTTTCTTGTTTTCCAGCTTATGCCTTAGTCCAGTTATTTTGGTAATAGTATTGTAGAATTATCATATTCACCAGACTTTATGTCTGACCCCCTCTTTTCCATCCTTTTTCTCCCTTCAGGTCCGCAGGTTGGGCCAAGTTCTAGTGGAGTCTAGTTGGATCGCTTATCTTCTGGAAAGCTTGGACTGCTGAAGTAAAGTCCAGCTTGTTATCTTTCTTTTTAATGGCTATTCATGTAATGGGATTATGTACTTGTTTTATCAAGATAGATATTGTACTTGACATTGAATATGGTGTTATGATGAAATCAAACATGTTTTGACTTCTGCTACAATGAAATAAAGTTTTTGAATTTCCAAGTACTATTTTATATCTGTCTTGTTGTAATTTTACTGTTCTATATTCACTTAAAACCTCCATGGAAGTTAATGCATTCCCTTTGTGAGTGACATTAATGGACGTGGGGTGTTACACGTGGTATCAGAGCATAAGGTTACCAGAACAGATAAAAAAAATTTTAGAAAAATATTTTTTTTCTACAGTATTTTTGGAAGAAGTGCTTTCAAAAAAAAAAAACATGTTATTTAAAGAGAGTTTTTATGAAAAACATAATCCCAAATAGCCACATCCTTATCTTTATCTTTCGAATTCTCCATTTTGAATCTTTCCTTTTTCGTTTCAGCATGGCTGAAGATCTTAATCTCCCAGAAGGTGTGACGATTCCAGGGTGGTTTAGGAGATACTTGGAGGCTAGGGCCACCACTGCAGGCCCAGCGGATACTCCTCCACCCCTAGTTGCACCCATTCCTCCTCCTCCTCCTCCTCGTGTTGACACTTTTGCAAAGACGTGCAAGGAATTCAAGGCTATGGGAGGAAAAACTTTTCAAGGGACTGAGACGTTTGTGGAGGCCAGAGATTGGCTTAAGGAGACTGAGGAATTGTTGGATATCTTTGAAGTGGAAGATGGGAGGAAAGTCCGTTTAGCTGCTTGGTTAATGAAGGGAGAGGCCTCGTTTTGGTGGGAGGTCACTAACGGGGAACATCCAGTTGATTCATGGGCAGATTTCAGACGAAGGTTTGAGGCAAAGTTTCTTTCAAGGGCAGAGGAGAACTTAAATATGGAAAAATTCCTGGCACTAAAGCAAGGGAGCTCATCAGTAAAGGAATATGTCAATAAATTTAATCAGTTAGCAAGGTTTGGCTTGGAGTTGGTGAACACGCCAGAGAAGAAAGCTTTGAGGTTCGTTAGAGGCTTGAATGAACCGTTGCAAGGGTTGGCTATGACCCACATCCCTATGGGAGCCACCTTTGAAAAGCTAGTAGAAATGGCACTTATGCATGAGGATAAGGCAGTTGAAAAGAAAGGGGATCAGAAGAAACCCCAACAGCAAAATAAGAAGGGTGGTAAAAACAATAATGGCAAAGGGAAGAAGAAATGCTTCAATTGTGGGACGCCTGGCCATCTCAGCAAAGATTGTAGAAAGAAAAAGAAGACTGGTTGTTTTCATTGTGGAGATGCGGGACATTTAGTGAAGGACTGTCCAAAGAAGGGGCAGAGGGCAGGGTCTACCTCGGGAGGACAGGTGCAGGCTCTTATGGCACCAGGGCAGGCAAGGGGGCAAGTTCAGGCTATTGCGGCCCCACCGCTGCAAGAAAGAGGTAGAACAATTTCTGTTGAAAGCTTAGTTTTTCTGTTTGATCATCCTGTCCGTACCTTATTCGATTCTGGCGCATCTCATTCGTTTATCTCCGCATCATTAGTTGAATCACTGCACTTGAACACCAGTTTAGTAGAGGATCCCTTGGTCGTTTCAAATCCAATTGGGGGTTCGGCTCATTTGACCATGATATGTTTGGATTTGAAAATCTCTATACTTAGCGTTGAATTTAGATGTGATGCTTATGTATTGGGCTTCACGGGCTATGGGCTAATTTTAGGAATGGATTGGTTGTCTAGAAATAGGGCCATTCTTGATTGTGAAAGGAGAGTAGTTAGGCTTGTGACTCGCCTTGGTAATGCTCTCGACATCTTTTGTAATCCCATAAATTCCGTTATGCTAAGTTATCTTGAATCGCTTGACGCGTCTATAGAGAACCTGCAATCGGTAGAAGTGGTCCGGGAATATCCGGATGTGTTTGAGGAGGTGAAGGGCTTACCTCCAAAGCGGGAGATAGACTTTCGAATTTATCTTGTGGATAATGCTAAACCCGTATCTTTGCCAGTGCGCCACATGGCTCCTCGTGAAAGGAGGGAACTCAATAAGCAAGTAAAGGAGTTGCTTGAGAAGGGGTTCATAAGACGTAGTATATCGGAGTGGGGTGCTCCAGTAGTTTTTGCCACAAAGGCGGATGGGTCTCTTAGACTTTGTATGGACTATAGAGAACTAAACAAGCTTACTAAAAAGAACCGACACCCACTGCCGAGGATTGACGATCTCTTTGATCAGTTAGTTGGCGCCTCAGTGTTTTCGCAGTTGGACTTAGCCACTGGCTTTCATCAACTGAGAGTGGCTGAGGATAGTATAGATAAGACTGCTTTTAGGACTCCTGACGGATTCTATGAATGGCTAGTGATGCCCTTTGGTTTGACAAACGCCCCTGCATATTTTGTTGATTTGATGAGTAGGGTGTTTAGGGAATACCTTAACAAATTCGTGGTAGTCTTTGTGGATGACATCTTAGTCTTTTCTAAGAATAAAGAAGAGCACTCCCTACATCTTAGGGAAGTGTTGGAAACCCTTCGAGCGCATAACCTTAAGGCAAAATTTTCTAAGTGTCACTTCTGGAGGAAGGAAGTACGGTTCTTAGGGCACGTGGTTTCCAAAGAAGGGATAGCAGTGGATCCCGCAAAGGTGGTGGCCATCCAAGATTGGAAGGTCCCTAAAAATGCAACCGAAGTAAGAAGTTTCTTGGGGTTGGCTGGCTATTATAGGAAGTTTATCAAAGACTTCGCAAAAATATCAGCTCCATTAACACGGTTAACGAACAAGAACCTGGTTTTTACGTGGGACAAAGATTGCGATGATGCGTTCCAACGTTTAAAGAGAGCCTTAACTTCAGCCCCAGTCTTAGTGCTGCCAGACGGGAATAAACCGTTTACCATCTATACTGATGCTTGTGGGACGGGACTTGGCGCGGTCCTCATGCAAGAGGGAAGAGTAATAGCCTATGGTGGAAGGCAGTTGAGGGTTCATGAAAAGAATTACCCCACGCATGACTTAGAGCTAGCCGCAATTGTTTTCGCGCTTAAGTCTTGGCGTCACTATCTTCTTGGTGAGAAATTCGAACTGTTCACTGACCACAAATCATTAAAATACTTATTCTCTCAGAAGGATTTGAATTTAAGGCAGCAACGGTGGATGGAATTCTTAGCCTCCTACGATTTTGAAATAGCATATACCCCGGGCAAGGGTAACGTGGTGGCAGACGCCTTAAGTAGGAAAAGGTTGTCCTTGAGTCCGTTGTTTGTTGAACGACAAAGCTTAGAATTCATCTCTATGTTTGACTTTAGACCCTCCGTTGACTTAGTACCCGGTCTGTTAGCATCCTTGGAGGTTAGACCTACACTTCTAGGATGGGTTGGTGAGGCACAGCGAGACGAC
Organism: Allium sativum; assembly: GCA_030737875.1. NCBI lineage: Eukaryota > Viridiplantae > Streptophyta > Magnoliopsida > Asparagales > Amaryllidaceae > Allium > Allium sativum. The sequence goes on from CM060926.1 coordinate 847,174,285, forward strand.
CCATAGTTGGTTGAGATAGTAGAAAAGCTCAAAGGGGGGGAGTCGTCAAGCCATCTTCGTAGGTATACCCTAGACGATAAGGGTTGGTTACGAAGGGATAATAGACTTTGTGTACCACAAGACGAAGACTTAAGGAAGGCCATTCTTGATGATGCTCATCGCTCAAAAATGACCATTCATCCCGGCGGGGATAAGATGTACAAAGATATGAAGCGGGTTTTCTTTTGGGCCGGTATGAAAAAGGATGTGGCCGAGTACGTCGCTAGATGCTTGGTGTGCCAACGAGTTAAAGCAGAACAAAAGAAACCCGGTGGGTTGCTTCACCCATTAGAAGTTCCACTATGGAAATGGGAAAGCATCTCAATGGATTTTGTGGATGGATTACCAAGATCAAGGAAGGGTAACACGGGGATTTGGGTTATAGTAGATAGACTTACTAAAAGCACCCATTTTATTCCCGTGAAAAGTAAGAGGACTGCTCCGTGGTTGGCTTCTGTATACATTAAGGAGATAGTTCGTTTGCACGGTATTCCTTCTAGTATAGTAAGCGACCGTGACCCCATCTTTACTAGCGAATTTTGGAAGAGTTTACAAGAGGCGGTAGGGACTCAGCTATGTTTGAGCACCGCATATCATCCTCAGACAGACGGCCAGACCGAGAGGGTGAATCGCATTCTAGAGGATCTTTTAAGGCTTTGTATCCTAGACTTTGGGGGTACATGGGAAGAGCACCTTCCGTTAGTAGAATTCGCATATAATAATAGCTTTCAGTCTAGTATTGGCATGGCACCTTTCGAAGCTCTTTATGGAAGGCCTTGCCGTTCGCCTACATGTTGGTGGGAATCTACCGATAAAATCCTACTTGGGCCCGATATGGTTAGGGAAACCTCGGAGAAGATTGAGTTGATTCGAAGGAGGATGAAAGCAGCACAAGATAGGCAGAAATCATATGCTGATAAGAGGAGGACAGATCTTGAGTTTGACATTGAGGACATGGTTTTTATCAAAGTATCTCCGTTACAGAATGTTTTTCGCTTTGGGTCCGTGGGGAAATTAGCACCAAGGTTTGTAGGGCCGTTTCCTGTAAAAAACAGGATTGGGAAGATGGCATATAGGGTGGAGTTGCCTGAGAAACTTAGTGGAGTACACGACGTATTCCATGTATCACATTTGAGGAAGTGTTTGCACAAGACCGCGGAGGTGGTAGAGCCGAGCTTGCTTAAAGAGGTGGAAATAGAGCGTGATGCAACAATTAGACGAGCTCCTACATGCATTCTTGGGTCGGAGTTCAAAAAGTTGAGGAATCGAGAGGTCAGACTGGTTAAAGTGCAATGGGGAGATGATGAGAGCAACGCAACTTGGGAGACAGAAGAGAAGATGCGTTCGTTGTACCCTTTTCTTTTTGAGGGTATGTCTTTTAATTTCTCCTTTATCGCTTAGCTTATCTTATCTTATCTTTAGTATGTCCTCTCATTAGTATCTTTGACCTTTAGTTAGGATAATCCTATGGTTGAAACATGTGTTTGAGACATGTTATGTATGATGGATGCAAAATGGATGCAAGTGTTTGCTAGTGGTTGCTCGTGGATGCATATATACACACACTTTAGGCACTAGATCGGCTCAGTCACTTCATATTGCATATTGCATATATATGGATGTATTTAGTATAATGGATGTATAATGGTTGTACCATCATATGGATGCTGCATTCGGTTGAATGGGTGTGCACGCATATAGAAGTAGTATGTAAGCAATTAGGATCTTTTGCATACATAATGGATTCATGACACTTACATAATTTGCATTAAGGAGGTCAACTGAATCAGTAGACCGCCTGATTTCGCATTAGGTAAGGACATGTACACACACTTGCATATGATCATAAAGCATTAGAAGTCTTTTAAGGACAATGGATGCCTGTGTATGATGGATGAGTAGATGGACGTTTGGATGGTAGGATATACATTCTTCCAGACTTTAAGATTTCGGGGACGAAATCCTAAAAGGAGGGGAGAATGTAACACCCCGAATTTTCTATTAACACTAAAGTTGCTAAAATATTAATAAGTGTGTAAGAGAGGGGATGTATCTAATATGAATATAAAAATATTAATAAGTGTGTAAGAGAGGGGATGTATCTAATATGAATATAAAAATATTAATAAGTGTGTAAGAGAGGGGATGTATCTAATATGAATATAAAAATATTAATAAGTGTGTGAGAGAGGGGATGTATCTAATATGTATATAAAAACAATAATAAGTAAAGGGGGATGTATCTAATATGTACATTGTAGAAAATATATATATATTTATGACATGAATAGAAGTTTATTAATATGCTGAGTGTTTGCTGAGTCACTTCTGACTCATTGCTGAGTCAACAAGATAAACCCCATCTTGTCTGAACGGCTGCGGTTATTTCTAGGTTAAATCTAATGGCCTAAATGCATTCTAAAATCTATAAATAAGTGGGTAGACCCTAAACCTAAATCACTTGTAAAATTAGAGAAGCTACCGTCATGCTGCTGCCATGGAGTTCAGCATAGCCGTCACAAACTAAGAAGAGGAAGCCTAATCTACTACAACTAAATTCTACTCAACAAAACAAATCAAACCAAAGAACTCTCTCTCTAATTCTTTTCTTTTGTTGGTGAGTATGATGATTCTCACAAGACTATTACAAACTAATTTGACTCAGTTATGAATGGATCACAAGAAAGTGATGTGATTTGTAATTGTAAATTCTATATATTGTGGATCTCTTATTATGTTATTATGTTGTCGTATGATGTAAATTATATATGCTATGTCATGCTATGTTGTAAATTCTCTTATGCTATGTCGTGCTATGTTGAGAATCATGTCATGTTATGTTATACTATCATACTATGCCATGTTATAAATCATGCTATATTATGTTGTAAAATCATGATGTTGTTGGAACATGCTTAAAGTTATGTTTTTTTTTAATTTAAATGGATCTTGTTTATGGGAATTTGCCTATTAGGTTAGGTGTACCCATAAACTTGAAACTATAATTAAATAAAACTTGATTATGGGAATTTGCCTATTGAGTTAGGTGTACCCATATAAAATCATGTTGTTAAAAAAATTAGATGATGTTGATTCACACATGTTCATATGTAAGTTTATGAAAATTGATTGAGATTATATTAGGTGAATTTTGAACAAGTTGACACCTTTAGGTCCATGACATGTATAATCTATGCAAGTTGGACATATGCAAGTTTCACCCCTTATTATGATTCATTTGGTCACATATACATGTTGTTATTATGATAATCTCTTTTATGCTATGAGTTAGGCTATTCGAGTCTAACATATATTTTGCGAATAAACGTTCAAACGTGGGGTAGGGGTAATATTAGGAATTAATAAATTGGGTGCAATTTTGTAAGATTTTGCATACCATGAATGGATGTCCATAATTGAGTCAATTATGGACATTGTTAAAAATTGGAAGTAATTAATAATTCAAGTAGGGAATTATTAAAATTGGGGGAAAGTGGATTATTATTAATAATCAATGCTTAGGACACGAGGTTGGACCCGTTTGTGATGTAAACCTGCCCGGACCCGCCCGGCAAATCCAGTAGTCACAAATGTCGGCCCAATGTGAGAGGTCCTAGGCCCAAACTAAAGCATAACAGTTGTAAAGACACGAGGTTAGACTCTTTTATGGTGTAAGACTGCCCGGACCCGCCCGGCAAATCCAGCTGCCATAAATGCCAGTCTAATGTGAGAGGTCTTTATGAGGTTATGGCCTTAATGAACTAAGAAATACTTAACCAGATAATCATGTAAGGTGGGACATGGGGGTTAAGTAGGTGCCTTGGGTGGCATGAGGAATCTGGTGGTTGCCTTTAGAGGCATTTGAAATACGATTAGACTTAACCAAACACACATGTAAATGAACATGACTAAGTGGGTTAAGTGGGATGGACTAATGGGGACAAGCTTAGGTGGAATGCTTGTGGTAAATAGTGGGGGCCCATTTCAACCAGTATCCCAAAACGTATCTTTGTGGGCTCGACCCAAGTCGAGGACGGGACACGCATACTGGGTTTGACTATAAGAGGCCAAAACAGGGAGCGGTGGCAACGCAAGTCCAACGGGTTTCATATGCGTGTGTGGACCCGGGCTGGTAGGTAAGACGTTGTTGCATCGTGTAGGTATAAGCCGTGCATGTCCGTTGTATCAGGTTGCCACTTTAGGGGAGTGATACACCCCACTGTGGGGCCAGCACGGGTATCTACGAGTTAGGGAGCCGATTGAATAATGGGAAGTAGGGTACATCTAGTGGAGATAGGGGCAGGCGGCACCTATGTAGTCAGCTAGGGGTACGTAAAGCCATTGGGAAAGTTTCTAAGTGAAGCTAAGTGGGATGAATCTTTAGGGTGACTGGTGTGGTGCAGTATAGTGTTTATCCTTTAGTATTTAGGAGCGCCTATAACGTTGCCTTTAGCGATTGTCTATGTCCTTAATCTGCTCTTCATAGACATTTTCTTGTTTTCCAGCTTATGCCTTAGTCCAGTTATTTTGGTAATAGTATTGTAGAATTATCATATTCACCAGACTTTATGTCTGACCCCCTCTTTTCCATCCTTTTTCTCCCTTCAGGTCCGCAGGTTGGGCCAAGTTCTATTGGAGTCTAGTTGGATCGCTTATCTTCTGGAAAGCTTGGACTACTGAAGTAAAGTCCAGCTTGTTATCTTTCTTTTTAATGGCTATTCATGTAATGGGATTATGTACTTGTTTTATCAAGATAGATATTGTACTTGACATTGAATATGGTGTTATGATGAAATCAAACATGTTTTGACTTCTGCTACAATGAAATAAAGTTTTTGAATTTCCAAGTACTATTTTATATCTGTCTTGTTGTAATTTTACTGTTCTATATTCACTTAAAACCTCCATGGAAGTTAATGCATTCCCTTTGTGAGTGACATTAATGGACGTGGGGTGTTACAATCAGCATGAAACAGCTCGCTCATCTGGCATGGGCCAGAACGACCGCACTGAACAACCACATAGACAGACCACATCCTGCGGAAGTAATAAGAGGATGAACACCCTTAAACTAAAGCAATCGGTCGCGCAAGGAGCAATGGGGAACCGATTCTAGACTTGCGTCCCGCTCCTACAAAGCCTCTCAAATGGTCGCCCACACAGAAGCACCTGCTCTCATGAATCCGCTGAACTGCTCAAGGCGCCCGCTCTAAAAAGCTATCTGCGCATGACAACCTGAGACAGCTCATGACAAACTGGCGACAGCTGGCCGATGGTCCGATTGTAATTAGCAGAATGAGAGATCCGCAAGGCGGGAAACGGATTTCAAACCAAGGACTCACCTATAAATACACGATGGCTACCACTAAAAAAGGGATCGAATCTTCAGAACCATGAAGTGCTGCCAAACTCTGCCTTAAACCGCAGATCTGGCCATGGCGTCATGCTCAAGTTCATAATCCAGTGAAAATGAAGACATTCTCATTCTCAATCATCCATTCATCCTCCTTCTCCTCAAATTAAACCATCTTCTTGTATAATTTTCCAGATTAAAGTATATAAGCAAGGTTATATTGAGAGAAAATGGAAATGTATGGATAGAGAGAATGGATGTACTCTGTAACTCATATCATGAGATTAGTAATCACCTTCATAGTGGACGTAGGCCTCATTAACGGCTGAACCACTCTAAACCTTGTCTCTATTTTTACCTCTTTTCGCATTTTCTATTTTGAATTACTAATTGAATACGGCTCCATTTTATCCCCTACCAAATTGGTGAAGTACAGCTTTGTACCTGAGGTGTTTGGACCATTTTTTGTGTAAACATTTTTAGCGCCCACCGGGGGGGGGGCCGTTTCATTATTTCCTTTGGTAAAAAACTATCCCAAAAATCACTTTCTCCTTTGAAGTCAATCACCAACCAATCAGTATATTAAAGTTTACCTATTTGTCGGGCAACTCATCCTCCAAATTTGTCTTCCAATATATATTTCCAATCTGTAGAACTAAGTCAACTCCACTGCCTTCTGAAATCTGCATTTAACTCAACTGACGATGAAAATAACCAATACGGGGTTAAATAACTCAGTTTCCAATCAACTTCTGCTATTTCTCCGTTTGATGAAATTTATTCACTCAATCCATCATTCGAATAACAAACAACCAAATCATTTGAATTATATTAGCCATTGATACTAACTAGTCTGCATTCACTTTGGTTTAACATATATTAATTTCAATTGATTTGTATCCGATGGATTTTCTTTTATTATCCATTCCATTTTTTCCAAATTCCAAATTATTTCATTTGATTACATTTCTCAAATTAATTATATGACCAGATCAATTTTCATTATTCATATCCAATTCAACTAACTAATTGATTTTTCTAATCAATTCACTTCTATTTCAGAATCCAACTTCTGACTTTATTTTATTTCAAATTATAATTCTCATTTGATAATTTCATATTGAAATCTCCTCAGTTATATTAACCATTTCAATTTTTTTACCCAAGTTGTTAACAATTTTATTCTGACAAAAATATCTTTTATCTTTACAAACTTCGAATATATCGTCCAAAATCACTTCAGATTATTTATTACAATTTTACATAATTTATTCATATTTTTAATAATCTTATTAAAGCCCTTATAGACGGTTTCCAATATCGGCCACCGAACATCATCTATAGCGACATTTTTCGAAACTGATTTGGGCATATCTAAAAATTTATCTGTTAGATTTCAAATCTCTTATTATCATTCGAAAGATTTTTGCGATACGAAACCAATGGTTCTGGTTTTAGGAGAATCCGACGGTCAGATCTCCCGTTACGTCCATTCGAAGTCAATGGTCGAAATTCACGAACGGTCGCTACGTGATACGTTTTATTCAAACCATTCAAATATATAATATATTTCGTCAATTTCCCAAATCCCAAATTCGTATTACTCAATTCTACTTTGCACAGTTAGGTCTTATTTCCATATTAAATTAACCAACTGGTTTCTAACTAGTCCAGTTCCATTTCATAATTCTAAACGTCCAATCCATCCACTTACTCACCTGAGTCCAATTTTATTCCAAAGTCCCATTTCACGTAACAGTATTTTATTACCATTCAATTTTCGCTTAACTTATTTTAGTTAAATTTCAATTTTCTATTTACTTTCTCAAATTTTTATTTCAATCTTATGAATTTATCCTGTATATTTTTGGTAATCTCTTCCTGGGATTTTTGAATCAACTTTGCTTTTCTAAAATCAATATTCCTTTTCAGGATTCAAAATAATTTCTTTTCTCAAAAAAATTCAAAAACAAAATCTTCGGTAGTAATCCACCACTTAGAAACCCGAAAATGAATAGCGATGATGTGGCCATCCACCATCAGAACTATTTTCCAGCTGCCAAAGTGGGTTCAATACTATATCATTTCAAAACCTATTTTAAACACTTTCATTTTGAAATTACTTCAAAGTGTCCTTTTCGAATGCTTGGAATATATTCCCAAATCTCTCCTAGGATTTTAATTTTTACATATATCAAATTCAAATCTATTTACAACTTCCTAAGTTTCTGGAGTTTTTAATTCCAATTCTGATGTAGATTTAATCCATCTGATTGCATTATATAAATCTTGATTAGTTATTTATAACCATGTCAATTATAATCTTGTTTGATTATAATAACAACCAACACATCCAATATACTATAATAATTCAAATATATATACTTCTTTTTATATAAAATATATTTTTGGTAAAATTATTTCATTCACCCAGCTTTTAAAACAATATTGTGTTGAATTACTCTGTTCAAGAGTTTAGAAACACCTATCGATACAGTTTGCATTACCATATCGACCAGAATTCATAAACCACTCGACAAACTCATCAACACAATATAAACAGTTTTTATACCAATTTACAAATATGCGCTCATAAATACACACTGAAACTCAATCTAGGGCGTTACTAACCCTATCTCTATTGAGTTACGCCACAGAGCCAAGGTTACCACTCAACCAATAGCTCTGATACCACTGTAATGTACTGGCGATTTCGGTAGGCTTTCCAACCATCCCTTTACCCGCAAGTCAGCGGGTTAACATCCCACCGTGGCTCACACTGGTACCCCACCAACTCATTTTACGGCTAGCCTTTCGACTTCACAACCAACCCTCCCTTACTTTCGAGGGACATGTAGAGGTAAGAGTCTCCCGTCCGCCACCTAACGCGAAGCGAGAACCCTCTATCATGCGAACCCAGCTCACACAGCCAGCAACGAGTTGGGGTATTTTATTTAGCTCTCAGACCTTGAGATGACAACATTATTATCTTCGGAAGGGATAGAAGTTTATCAACGTGTCTTATTTCAAATATACTAGTGCTTTTACTTACCATACGATTTTTAAACATTGGTTTAACTCCATTTATTTCCTTTTAAAAATCCCTTCTTCCCAATTCAGATTACAAATTCCATTTTGAACTTGTTTTGATTAGTTCATTTATAACTTACCCTTATAATTGCTAAATTTGGATTTATAGAAATCCAACCAATAGAATTCTTACTATGGGTTCACATTAAACATAAATTCGCTTACCATTCCAGTTAAACTTCACATAAGGCTTTACGACTTCATAACTCCTAGTTGAGGCACTTAACTTTAAGAATTATTACTTTCATTATTATTAAATAAAAATGAATCCTAATTATTTAGAAACCAATTAATTAACTATTATTATAATAGTAAATCTTCCCTTTAGTGTTATTTAAATAATAATTAAAAATTCAATAATTGTCCAATAATCAATTCTGGATAAGCAGTTGACTTAGTCAATCCTACACACGGTTAATTCGTTAATCGTTTCCACTTGGTTATTAATAATTAAAAATTTACTTAAATAATTTCATTTAATTTAATTAACAATCTAATTAAATCAAATCATCATAATTAATTGTTTATTTGAAACAATTGGTTTAATCCTTTCTTTTAAATTGATTTATAAAATCAATTTAAATAATTTCATTTAATTTAATTAATAATCTAACTAAATTAAATAATCGTAATTAATTGTTTATTTGAAAACAATTAATTCCATCCTTAACCATCTGGTTAATTCTTACCTATTTGCTTATAAATCCGAATAATCTTGGATAATAAATAATAAATATTTATTTCCTTTAATGAACTCTTATTTAGAAATAATCTATATAAAATAGATTTTAAAGTCTGTCTTTAGTTATAAAACAAATTTTATAACTCTCTTTCTATTTATTTACCTGATAGTAAATCAATCCTTATAAACTGATTCATTTATAGGTCATCCACCGATAATTACTCATCCAATATCACCCATTGGTTAATATCACACATATGTTGGGTTTGGGGTCAACATTCAACAATCAACAATCAATCAGACTGGTTAACGGTTCATATAAGTAAACAATATATTTGAGGAATCCGGTTGGATCCCTCCAACCCGTCCATCCCTGCATCATAATGGGTTACTTCAATTTTAATACAACACAATAAATAGGATAAGCGGTTTAACTAATAATGGCCAACAATCAGTCAACAACACTCATCACATTCAATTATTTATTTAGTACATCTATATTATTATAGACGTAACCAACAAGGTAAGTTACCTCACTGGAAATCTATTCATTGAAACAACGATTTAATTCGATTAAATTAAACAAACGTTTAATTTGATCAATGAATATTTTTAAATATGCAGCATCCATGTAAACAGTCATCAAATCATCAATTAACAGCAAATATTGCACACAGAATAAAAACCCATATTTTATAAAATATAAACGGGATAACTGAGTGAGTTGAACTCACCTTGATTTCCATTGGTCGTTAAAACGGTTCGTTTCCAGTTGTTTTCAACACCGTCCAATCCAGCTCCATGAATTGTGTCCGTCGGTATGGTTTTAACGTCATCTGATTTTGTTTCGATCTGTTCACATATACGAGTTATATGTCATACGGTTTATATGAGTTAACTAACCCCTTACTTTAATTAAAGTATAATTACCTTGAGTTATACCAAACCGACTGCCAATTTTCCCTTTTGTATGTTTCGCTCGGGCTTCCGAGACCTTCCACATGAGAAACGTGCTCCTTCATTGTTCAACTTCAACTCTCTAATGATTCTTACACGTGAGAAACGTGCAAACCTTTGCAATATACACACTAGTTCCACTGTTGACCCCTTCACTGTAAGGTCAATCTTGACTTGCTGGCTTCCAATGGCTTCACTATTTCCATTGCCAATGATAATACTGATTCTTTCTTGCTCTCTGGTTCAATATAGGGATAACACATATATTGATGATGTGTCCGATCTTGCTGCTAAAACCTTTGGTTCTATAATCAAGCTTAAATTTTACCAAAGCAACTTCAAAATCTAACAAGAATGTACCCGTTCAACTCATGCAAATCGGCCGCTGCGCTTATGATCATTGTGATGCCAACCAAAGCCAACATCCTACTGCGCACCGTTCCGCCTCCCCTATAGACCCCAGCCGCCACCTCCTTGCCATTACTACCAGGCTCCAACCGTCCGTTGTCAACGCCGGAGCATCACCTTAGACCAGAGATTCACACCCACCTGCTCTTCTTATCACCCATGCCCAAGCAGGGGCGGACCTACCTTTCGTCTAGGTAGGGCAGAGGCCCTATCTCACATTATTTAGTTTAATTAAGAAAAATTAAGTTTTGATGTCTTGCATCACCTTAAATCAATGTCTTGCCCCGGTCAGTACATTATTCAGTCCACTTTACCCATTAAATCAACTAAATTATGCTTTTCGTTTCCTATCATTGCTGTAAAACCCATAACTAATTTTTTTTTGTTGCTTATATGAAAACAAAAAAAATTCTTGCTATGTTTTTTTTACGTCTGTCTTTTGCCCTACCTAACGTTCAAAGTCGGGTCCGCATCCAATGTATAACTCTGCTTCCATCACGTCCACCCATGCCTAAAGCCAAACATTCCACCGCAATGACACGCTGCTTCCATTCACACAAACCCAGACCGAGGCAACAGTCCACCACCCCATCGCCCAAGCTCACCACGTCAGATCACTCCTCTGTTCCATCTCATAACACTTCAACTCCACTTCACGTTCCAGCTACCGGAGCCTCGCTGCACCGGGAAACTCCCGTCATCACACTTCCTTCAACCCAAAGTCCATTTAAGACAGCACCGCCACGCCCATGATTTCCTCTCCCGTTGTTGTGTTGCTGCATAGTTCCTTCATAACGCAAGTATTCCTTTTCCTTTTTATCCTCATTTACGTTTTCAGTTTCTCCTCTACACAAAATTTCTTCCCATATTGGTCTTCAACTCCTCGCGCTACCCCCTCTTCTTACTTTAAGCAAACCACGTTCTTACACTTTACTCAACTACTTCTCTTCTGTTCAAGAAGAACTCCTTCACGTTAAATGTATTCCAATCCTCACAAAACTCCCCAGCACCCATATTTTCTTACTTTCACTATATTTGGAATTTCGAATGCCACCTCCCCTCACAAAGTTTCCTTCGCAAGCATCTTTTATCGTTTCAGACAATTAACTAATGCCACCCCATGCTACTGCAGCATCACCCGTACGCCAACTTTGAGACCCCCCCCCCCCCCTCGACCATTGCACAACTTCCCGAGCACATCTCGCCTTCTCTAGCTTCTTGGAGTTGGGGTTGATCTAATCTTGGGTGGCAGTGTTATACCTATTTGTTTTGAATTCATATTTTGTTTGAAAGAAAAGCTTACGGTTTACTTTTATATAAACATACAGGGTTGCAGTTTTTGTTGTTTGTAGAACGAGATGAAGTATTATATACAGGCAGGGGTGTTTGGGGATAAAGTTACTGTCATTTCACTAGTATAGGTTTAGGCATTGACTTAGTGCATGTACGCTGAGCATGGTCTTTAATTAATTAGATTAGGACTGACCATGGTTTTGCACAGGTTCTAATACTATTCGACACATTGAATTTTCATTTCCAAGGGGATAGGTTAGACTTATTTTAGGTTAAGGCTTGCAAAAGTTTAAGGCATCCCATTCCTTCTTTGTCCATATATTGGTCTGCGTTTGTAACTTATATGGTAAGTTTTGACATAAGCTTTCCTTCCATTGAAAGGAGTGTATACATTTATTTTATTTTATTTATATTGATTTAACGAGGTATGGTCATTTTACGCGGTTACTAAATTATACCGGTATTACTTAACACGTTAAATATATGTACCATTATGTCTCGACATTTCGGTTCCAATGAAACTAATTTCATTGAAAACGGACTCCGTTTGCTTGACGGCGACATTTTAATTTATCAGTTCACCCTAAAATTTCGTCTAACAGCAAAACATCTCCGTTTGGCTCCAAACTGGAAATATAACAATAACCAGTTGTACTCTTCCAATAAAACTTGTTTCGTCGGAAACGGAGGTCGTTTTAATTATATATGTATATATATATATATATATATATATATATATATATATATATATATATATATATATATATTCGAACTTCATTTTATATAATAAATTCGATATAAAATCCATTATAATATATAAAACAAATTTAAATATTCCAATTTAAATAGCCCAAAAATCTAGGACATTACATATTCCATTGAAACTTCCTTCACATCTTCGTTTCTTTAAAAGTTTTTTCCAGTTTAATAACACCTCCTTTTATGTTTTCCACTGTTCTTTTGTACGATCGATAGCTCCTTGTAAAAACTATGGAGCCATTCGGCTATCCAAAATGGACCGCCTAGTCAGCGGATGCGTGACTAGCGGTCTGTTTTGAACCGATTGCCCAACGACTCCATTCCGAGCCATTGGGCCTCCCATTCCCCTATAAAACACCTCATCTCCCCCACTTCTCTTCCACCTCGAACTCACTTTTCTACCTTTCTACTCTCTCTCAAAAATGGCAAACAAACAATAGGAGCAACGTTGGATCAGTGAGTCAACTAGGCTATTGCTGAAATGCGCCGTTGCTGCGTATGGTAAATGCGGTAACAATAAAAAAGGAGTTACGAAAGTCATAGCAGAAAGATTTTATGTTGCAGCGGTTGAAATCAATGTTTCTAGGCCTGATAGAAAAAACGTTGATATGGTAGCAAACGTTAAACGTTTGAGTGAAGAAACGGGTTTTAGTTTCAATGAAGCTTTACACATAGTTACAAAGCCCAACAAGGCAGATATATTCAACATCTTAAACGTTGACGATGCAATACCATGGTTGGCGCTTAAGATAAATCGGGTTTGTCTTTCGGCTGACTACTAGTATTATCTGATCAAGCACGGACCGGACAACATACAAGATTTCTACTATTATTTCAGTTTTTGTTATATTTCTGCATATTTATGGTCTGTTGTATTTCTGCATATTTATGTTCTGTTTGGTTTACTGTATTATTTTGCTGTAATGATAATGTTCTGTTTTAATGATATTGTTCTGGTTTAAACATAAATTAATTAAAACTTTAAAAACAAAATTAAAAATGGTCCACTTAAATGTTCTGCTTATAGCGCCAAACTCTTTCTCTCCGTTAACTCAAATTCTCCGCTGCGCCAAACACGCTTTATAGCTCTTTCTATCAATGATAATTTAGCATTAACATTCAATAGGTTTTCTTTTAGTTTGGCGTGCTCAACCTTCAACAGCTCTACATTTTCAACCTTCGGTATTTGTGCACCATGTACTAATATTTGGAAGTTGTGGTTGTAAAAATACGCAAGCAATAATGATGATATGTGGTCATAGTTTATCTATTCATGTAAGGTTAAATGGTAGTCTTGCTGACCCATTTGCTGAGGATATTCCAGGAAACGTTGTTAAAAGAACCCGAATGGGAATGGGTTTGGAATCCAATATGGAAATTATCAAAAAAAAAAAAAAAAAAAAAAAAAAAAAAAAAAAAAAAAAAATATTGCAAGCAAACAAGAAAATGATCAGCAATTAGCCTTTGTAATTCAAACTCAAGCAATCAGCATTCGAAAATTCATTTTTATAAACGTATGCACAGCCTTAGTTAATATTTATTGTTTAATCTATTAATATACCTTGTTTCTGGAGTATTAACCATTACTAGTGCGACAAAATGAATATTTAGCACAACTGTAAGCTCTCATTTCAAAGACAAACACAGCTGTAGTAGTTCGCTTCTTCATTTTGCGCATGCTTCTTGAAAATAGCTTACATAGTTACAAAATAACCAAATAAAATTGACGATAAATTTATTCCTACACCATCAATTTGGCATGTAATACATTATTCAAATCCACTGTTGATCAACTCTTGTGTGTGTTGTACTGAAAATGTGTTATCTGTAATATTCCCGCATATACAGATAAATATCCAAAATTCCAAATACAAAGCTGTATATTTTTTGTCTTCTTTAATGGTGTGTGATTTGATGTGTTCATACTAAGAAAAAAAAAAATTCAATTCTAATACTAGTTGCTTATCCCATTATCCAAACCTTTATAACTAAGTAAAATAAAATATACATATACCGATTTAGGTTAATTCTCTGAGGAGATGAGTGATATTTAATTAAAATTTCTAATACTGGTTGCTTATCCCATTATCCAAACCTTTATAACTAAATAAAATAGGGATTTATATATAAATCATATGTTACAATAATATGAATGGCCATTTTCCGAACTCAAATTAGGACTGTTTGTTGAAAATCTTTCAGCAACATAATGTCTAATTCTTGTTGTTCAAAGACAAGCCTGTTTTTCACTTAAATTACATGTGACATAAAATGGTCATCGCAGTCGAAGTAATTATGAAAAGGACCAAAGGAAAAGGAAAGATCTCCATGACTAATTAACACAGGTATTTAATGACATGCTTGAAAAAAGTGGTTTTAGCTTATGTGTACAGTTTGCTGGTATATGGAAGCAGCTGCCCATTTAATTAAAATGACGAATATTTTTTAATGCGACGTCTTTATCATGTATATTTATATTTATTAACGTTGTTATTAATTAGGTGATATGCCTACACTTCATTTGTTCAACTGCATGACTAATTTGATGCACATATGGCAGAACTACACCTTAATTTTGCTGTACTTCAAAATCGGTGGATTTCATCCTTTTGTTTCGATAGAAGAGATTATAAATGTTGCAAAAGTGGAAGGAATGTTCGTGTGTGTGTGTATATATATATATATATATATATATATATATATATATATATATATATATATATATATATATATATATATATATACACACACACGTATACATATATATACACATACGTATACATATTATTATAATGCTTTTTCATTGATGTATTAAAGTAAAAAAATTGGTTAGGAAGTATTCTGCTCTCTCATGTACATTACAACTCCTAAATATAGAAACGAAGAGGAACAAAGTTGATGATTTTTACTAGAAATAGCTAGGTTTTGGAAATCCTTTAGTTTGCATATTAATGCTATTAATTTTTACTAGCTGATTATGCAATGGGTATTAAGTGTTAGATAGAAGTCTTTATCAGTTAGCTGTATGCTGTTGAAAGAAAAATATATATATATAAAGTTGGTAACACAATATTCATTCCGATAACATAGTAAATTCATTTAGGGCCACAGTGATCTTACATGACTACATTAATAAAGTCCACAGTTAACGTTATAGATATTTCTCCAACTGACAACAAAGCCCTGCTCATGCATTTCAGTTTTGTAGTAATTAATCAACTGTTCCAAGAACATCAATCAAATCAAAACACAATCTGTAGCTTGCAGCGTATATTCCATTTCCTTACTTCTTAACTTTGACAATAAGACCAAGTTTACCATTCCAAATGTATGAAAATAGGTTGAAATCATCAAAACCTAAAATTGGCTGGTCCAGGAACTCCTGATTTCAATCTTTTGTAATTAAACCCCTGATGAGTCTAATTGCAAAAGGTTGAAATCAGACCCGTCTGATTGGATGTGATCGGAGTTTTTTAGCTTCAGATGATCTGCTTCCTATGAAAATAGTCAATCTAAGTTTCACACATTGAATCATCAATTTTTTGTTACGCATCAAATGTTAACTACTTTGCTTCTTTCACTACTTCCACGATGGCTTGTCCTACAATGATGACATTGTTCTTTGCTTTGGTATTGTTCATGGTGATAAATTTACCTTTCCCCTATTGTTATCAATGAGCAGCTCTGCCTAGATCGTTGGAGGTTATGATGGTCGTCCTTGCTACACCAACTTTAAATACAAACTGGTTGTTGACATGAGAAAATGGTTATTCGTGCACGTCAATACTTAAGTGTATGTTTTGTAGAAAAAACGATAATTCAAATGCAAAGTAATGAAATGTGCATGAAGAACACAACTTTTTATAGTAATTCGGCACTAACGCCTACGTGCACTTCATAGTAATCATTTTTTTTTATAAAACAAGCATATATATATATATATATATATATATATATATATATATATATATATATATATATAACGAAAAGGAGAATCTAGTCATCCTCCAACGACTCACAAAAACAAATTTGCAAAAATGGTTACAAAATCGGTGCGCACACACAAACAATATAGAACAATCAAAAATAACATAAATAACTCAAATACAACCGAGGACCATCCAAGCCTAGAGTAGTGGCCAATCAAACGGACTCTAACAAGTCGTTCGTCAAACACAAACACTACTCGTAGTCTCCACTGCTCCATGGAACGAGAGCAGAGATCCTAAAAACGAGCAAGCTAAGACCAGAAGCCAATAAACGAGAACAATCAACTCTCTTTCTGTTAACCCCATTAAAATGCGGTCACCAAAAAGATGACGGATCAGTCGGCCTCAAAGCAGTATGGGTCAGCACAGTTTGGGTCGACACAGTTTGGGTCGGCATCAAAATCAACCCAGTGGCATTTTCATAAATATTTTGGGTAGGGCTCAAAATGCATGCCAGCTATTGTTAGCTGTAAAGTAGACCGGTGGCAGTTCCGTAAATAAGTTTATGACCGAGACCCAAACCATGCACACCATAATTACAACACTACCATTACCTCCAAACTACACCTATAAATAACCTACTTCTCTACCATTCAAGGGACGAATTCTACCCCGAAGGGCCAACAAATCATTTCTCCAACACTCCAAGCTTCATTACAAGCTCTATTAATGGCTTCCAAAGATCAATCTACGTTCGTGCAACATCAAATGGATCAAATCTCTTTCAAACTACATTAGAAATCTCTCCAACATAATTCAAGTGATCTCTAATCTCCGGTAATCCTCTCTAAAGCATAGATTTAACATTAAATCACCATGAAATTCATGAAGATCATTCAATTGCTAAAGTGATCGAAGATTCATACATCCACCATCACAAAGCAAGAGATCCTATCAATTCCTTTGCAAATTCAAGTGAAATTTAAATCATAAAGAGAGAGAAAAGAGAGAGAATGAATGTAATGAGGGAAACTCCATATTTTGTAAACTTGTGCATGATAATGAAATCGACTTCAATAGTGGATGCAGGTCTAAATTGACCAAACCACTCTAAAAATCTCTCGTGTTTACTTTTTGCTCTTTATTTTGAATTACGTGGCTCCATTTTCTAATCTAACCATTTGGTGAAGTGCTTTAAAAGCACCTTTGGTGTTGAAATCAATTTTTTGTTTTAACATTTGGCGCCCACCGTGGGGCCGTGTTCACACTTCCTTCTCTCACACTTCTCTCAAGTTTGAGAGCCTTGCATTGAAGTTCTAAGCCTACTTCTACCTTAGATTCACCAAGTCTACGATGTAGACCAATCGACAAATTCTCTTCAAAGTTCAAATACTTGTCCGAAGCTACTACACTTACCAATTCGACAAATTCTCTTAAAAGACCACCATTGGAGAAACCAATAACGTTGCTAACAACGAAGCTACTACACTTACCAACCACTTTGAAGTTGGAGAAAACTCAATATCCGGAGTCGGAGTGACTAGAGCCAAACTAGAAGTCATTGTCGCCAATCTAAATCAATGCATGGAAACTTCAAATAAAGCTTTGATGGATGCTAATGATGCTTTAATGGAGAAGATGAATGCTCTTGTAAACGCTCAAGCAAATCCCGCTCCTCCTCAAAAGGTTCATGTCAACCTCGAAGAGAACACAAACTCGGTAGCTTCTGATCATCATCTTAAAGATAATATGGAAGGCCTCGATGGATTGGAAAGCGATAGGAATGAAGCTGAGATTTAGGATTCGAAGACGAAAGCTAAAAGCCATTCCGACTGAAATACCCAACGAGTTGCAAGTCCCGCCAAGGGGACACCTCCCCACAGTGGAGGTAAAAGGTCAAGATCCTCTAACCGCAATCGCTCGCCAAGACGAGCATCCCGAAAAGAGATCGAAGACCGCTCTCCTGAATGACACAACTCGAAGGAATATATCGTGAATATGGTAAAAAACTCATGAAAGATAGCATGGCTCGCAACGACAGTGAAAGAGAATGGGACTTCTCCCCCAGCAAAAATCTATTCCCAAAGAGAATGCACAAAGCTGAGTTCCCTAAAAAGTCCACTCATCCTACCTTGCCTCCGTACAACAGGGCTTCTAATCCGAATCACTTCCTGTATAGATATGAATGGTACATGAATGCAGCTAAAGCAATGGACGAGATCAAATGCCTGTACTTCCCTCTCTATCTAGAAGGTGTCGCATCATTATGGTTCACAAGGCTGCCGAATAAATCCGTCAACCGACTCGATGATTTGATTTTGGAATTCAAGGAGCAATTCAGGCTACAAGCTAAAAAAGATAAGGATGTTATTTCTCTGACATCAATGAAGCAAAATCCGGGAGAATCTGTTAAAGCATTCCTCAAGAGATTCCATACTGCTTTGTCCGAAGTGGGAAATCCTGAGCCCCGCATGATCCTAATGTCTCTAATTGGCACCATAGATGAGAAGAGCGAATTTGATAGACTGATCAAAATTAAAGAGCCAAACACGCTTGAAAAATTCTATAAAAAAGCAGAGGAGTATTTGAGAGTGGACAATAATCCTGTGCCTCTTCAGATTATTGATGCTAACCTGCTTCTTGAAGCTCCCAAAAATGTTGTTACCCAGTATAATCAAAAGAATAATCAGGGGAAGAAGCGAGCCAATGACGGGAAAGACAACAAGGCTAACCAGAGATTTCACTTTCACAACCAGTCAGAGGTCACTCCTCTGATTGACACCCTGAAGAACATTTTCTCTGCCACGAAGGATACAAAATCCTATCCCGAACCACCAATGCTGAAAGTCTCAAAAAGGCCGTGAAATCTGGATAGTTCTGTCGATTCCACAATCAACCAGGCCATGATACAAATGAATGTAGGCATCACCAAAGCTTGATTGAGGAGTTGATTAAGAAGAACAGACTACAACAGTATGTGAAGAATCCACAACCCTCAAGCACTACTCCGACTCCTTAGGGGAAAGAGGCATCAAATGGTCAGTTTGGTCCAAGCAGAGGAACTTCCACTCAAGCTCAATCGAAGCTGATCATCAAGTGATAACCAGTGGTGCTCCAATTCCAACGGCCCAGAATAAGCGATCTTCATCGCCATCGTTTTAATACTTCATGCTTTACTTACTTGCTATATTCAGAATTCTTGTAAATAAGTCTGTAGTATCTTATAAACATTGTTCTGAACAGTAGCTTTAAAGCACACCAGCTTGAATAAATCTCTTACTTGCAAAAATTTTGTCAAATCAAAATGTGCTTAAGAGTTATTTCATATTGCAGGTCATCTGTCGTGTGCTTCTTTCATTGAAATTTGACACTACTTCGCAACCCCAATAACATTAATCTAAGAACTATGTGCCTTAAACATCAATATGCACCATTTCAAAAATAAAGAGCACCGCCTTGAAAAGTGAATGAAGGGAGTCGCGAAGAGTCAAATAATGAACAAGCGCCATGGAAAATAAACCCAAGAGTTCTAAGTTTCGTTAAAGGGACATTTCCCTGAATAAGAGGACCAAGACCCTACTCCTTTAACTAAGATCACTTGCCAAATCAAGCATCCGTTAAAGGAATTGGCGTCTGACCCTTGAAATGATACATTAACAAAAGACCTCCCCAAGTGGGGGTACCTAACCCAAAGACCTCCACGAGCAGGGGGGCTAAATCCAAAATCCTCCCCTAGCGGGGGCACAAAACATAAAGACCTCCCCAAGCCGGGGCACTGAACCCAAAGTCCTCCCATAGCAGAGGCAAAATAAAGTCCTCCCATAGCAGAGGCAAAATAAAGTCCCTCCATAGCAAGGGCAAATCAAATTCCTCCCATAGTAGAGGCAAATCAAAGTCCTTCCATAGTAAAGGCAAGATTAAAAGTCCCTCCGCAGTAAGGGCAAATTAGAATTTCGTCCTCCCATAGTAGGGGCGAAATTGAAAACCCAAAGACCTCCCCAAGCGGGGGACTAAGTCCAAAGTCCTCCCCTAGCGGGGGCACAAAACATAAATACCTCCCCTAGCGGGGAGATTAAATCCTAAGACCTCCCCGAGCGGAGGCATGGAATCCAAAGACCTCTCCAAGCGGGGGCATTAAATCCCAAGACCTCCCCAAGTGGGGGCGCCGAATCCAAAGACCTACCTGAGCGGGGGCACTAAATCTCAAGTCCTCCCCGAGCGGGGGCACTGAACCCAAAGTCCTTCCATAACAGTGGAAAAATAAAGTCCTCCCATAGCAGAGGCAAAATAAAGTCCCTCCATGCAAGGGCATATCCATAGCAGAGGCAAATCAAAGTCCTCACATAGTAAAGGCAAGATTAAAAGTCCCTCTGCAGTAAGGGCAAATTAAAATTTCGTCCTCCCATAGTAGGAGCAAAGTTGAAAACCCAAAGACTCCCCCAGCGGGGAAACTAAATCCAAAGTCCTCCCCTAGCGGGGGCACAAAACATAAAGGCCTCCCCTAGCGGGGGCACTAAATCCCAAGACCTCCCCTAGTAGGGGCATAAAATTCAAATACTACTCACAATAAAGGATAAAGACCCCCAGACAGGGGCAAAAATATCCCAGACTTCTCCAAAAGGGGACCAGAAAATAAATCACAGATGCGTATTTCCCAAATTGAAATGTCGTACACCATCATATAAGTCGTTAAAACATTGGCGCTTGAAATCCACAATCTGCTTGTATCACTTAGATGATCTTAATTATCAACGCGAAATTCAAACTAGAATATTGTGTTTGTGCAGATAATATTCGACGTGTTATAAACCGTTGAATAAAATAATTCTGTGCAGACACTTCATTCAATTTAAAATAAAATTCGCCATAGTTGAAAATTTCATCTGACTAATCTATTGTCGATATGGGCAGTCGGTGACAAAATATTAGCCCAGAAACATGCAATGTTTTTGTAGTTATGAAACATGTTGTAGCAGTGAAAAAAGACACAACTGTCATTCGCTTTAGAAAGTGTCCAATGACAAAACAAGTTCATAAAACAAGCAATTTAGCACGGATTGACCACAACCGTTTCAATGAAAATCAAGTACAACCAGTTCATCACAAATCTCACTTGCTTTACGCACTCAAGTCTAGGTTAAAGCTTGGGCAGTCACACACTAGCGTGGCGCTATCAGCAACAAACACTTGAATTCAATACTGGAGCGTTTGTTAGCGTAACAAGATTCGTGTAATAGAGCGTTTCAATAATGAAATTGAGTTCGAGTTGTTATCAACAAGCTTTCAGGTGCTCGACAAAAGTTGGATCAGAATGCAAGTTCCATATGTGAGTCAAACAAGCAAAAATATATCAACAACAACGTTCGTTTCGAAGCCAACATTTTTTCAAGCAAAAAATACAAGCTTCGAGGGGCAAATGCTAACCCCATTAAGATGCAGTCACCAAAAAAATGACGGATCGATCGGCCTCAAAGCAGTATGGGTCAGCACGGTTTGAGTTGGGAGAGTTTGAGTCGGCACAACATGGGTCGGCACAGTTTGGGTCTAGTTTGGGTCGGCACAGTTTGGGTCGGCATCAAAATCAACCCAGTGGCATTTTTGTAAATATTTTGGGTCGGGCTCAAAATACATGCTAATTGTTACTAGCTGTAGGGTGAGCATACTTTGGTTCAAACCGAATGAACCAAATTAATTTGGTCGATTCATTTTGGTTGTCTTTGCAGATCGGTCGGGTTTGGTTTTTATTTTTGATTAAATTCGGTTTACTGGTTGGGTTTGGTTTTAAACAAAGCGGGTTTGGCCCAACCGAACAAACCGAAGTAGCAACAATGATTTTTTGCGTTCTATTCCATTTTGGCATTTTCTCTGACCGCTTTTCAATTTTTTAATATCTTCTCATTTTTATTATTATTGAAGAATTCGAAGCGCATACCATGGATTCAAACAAAAGCTATCAAACATCTATGGCCATATTTCTCAATTGCTTATTCGCTTCTTTATATTCTTCTTCGTTCTTCCCCAATTCAAGTGTCCTCCTCCCTGTACACAAATCAAATCGCATCGATACCCTTCCACAAAATAGAGTTGAAAGTTCTCAAAACCATAATTTAGCCAGTGCATGCGCTTTCTCCTCCACGTGCGATTGTTCTGCAAAGTGGGTTTGTGCCTTCTAATTCGCAACCAGGGTTTCAATTCTCATAATTTTTGGCTTCGATCTACTCCAATACAGGGCTGCGGTCACCGATTCACCTAGGTAAAAACTTTATTTTTTCGTATCCTTTTTCTATGGTTCCTGGTGTTCTCGCAAAGGATTTCCAGAAGCTCATTAGTGGAGTTTTTACTTCTGTTCATGTTATAATTTTCATAACATATTGTTGGCGTTTTCAGATTCATATCTACGTTTTATTTTGTCCTAATCTATTTTAATTTTGTCAAAGTAATTGACTTGTTAAATGTATGTTTAACGACAATGATGTACTCTTAGACTGATTCACGGTTATTCATAAAGATGTTGAATTTGTCTTTCTATATTTAAATATATTCTATATTGATGAGATGGACTAATATCATGTATCTATTCTCATAAACCCACATAGAATTTTAGTTTGCAAGTAAATTTATTTACTTTAGAAAAGAAAGTTTCCAAGTAATTTAACTGGTTGAACTTACATTTAACAAAATTTCAAAAATGTTATACAAGATTCATTCACACATAATATACTAGCATTTCAAAAATGCTAGCTGTTTTTATTATGCATGTTTCCAGATATTGATAAGCATATACTACTTTTTGCAGTCTATATGCTTTGCAGCAGTTCTCCCTTTCTCCAAAAATACATATAGAAAGATCAATAGAGTTGTTGCTGAGTTTTTGTGGATTCAACTTGACTTGTTGATTGGTGGGCTGGTGTTAAGGTATTTATGTTTATATTGCTCTATATAACACTTCATGGCAGAAGCTAACATACACAATGATCTTTTGCTTGAACTTCTGATGGCGGAGAACCTTGTTAGTATAAATAAGATCCCAAATCTGTTATTTCTCAAAACAAGCGCACATTCTTTATGTTACTATAATTTATATTTTGGGAAATATCAAGAGTTTTTCCTTTGATAGCATTAAGAAACTTCAGTGTTAGGCTATTGGAAAAAAAACTGTTTCCCTTACTTATTCTGCAGGTCGTGTATCATTTTGGTAGCATTGAGAATCTTCAGCATGACAACTTCAGCAAGAGAGCAAATGATTTTTGAAGTTTATTTTGGTGTATTTCGTTGTATCATTTTGGTTCCTATTGTAGAAAGACTGCAAACGAAATGTTAGTGTATTTTGTTATATTTTGATGTATTTTGCAGTTTAGAGACCGTTTAACTTAGAAATGTAGTTTGTTCGGGTCAGTGTTTTTAATTAATTTGTTTTGTGCCAACTGAATGTTAGATTACGTCCAAATTTATTTATCAGTAATTAATATTAGTTAGAATGCATTTTCATTGTGTTAAATTGTAAACTGTTGTGTATAGTGTACAAGACAGTTTATGTTCAATTTTATCAAAATATAATAACCGAATAACCGACCGAACCGAACCGGTCTAATTCGGTTTGGATTAAGTTCGGTTTCACTTTAAATCGGTTCGGTTCGGTTTGGTTGAAATGTTATTTGGTTTCAAATTGGTTATATTTTTTTTATGCGAAACCAAACCGAACCAAACGTTTGCTCACCCCTAGCTAGCTGTAAAGTAGACTAGTGGCAGTTTCGTAAATAAATTTATGATTGACCTAAACCCTACACAACATAATTACAACACTGCCATTACCCCCAAACTACACCTATAAATAGCCCACTTCTCCACCTTTCAAGGGACGGATTCTTCTACCCCGAAGGGCCACCAAATCATTTCTCCAACACTCCAAGCTTCATTACAAGCTCTAATAATGGCTTCCAAGGATCAATCTACCTTCATGCAACATCAAATGGATCAATTTTCCTTCAAACTACATTAGAAATCTCTCCAACACAATTCAAGTGATCTATAATCTCCGCTAATCCTCTCTAAATCATAGATCTAACATTAAATCACCATGAAATCCATGAAGATCATTCAATTTCTAAAGTGATCGAAGATTCATACATTCACCATCACAAAGCAAGATATCATGTCAATTCCTTTGCAAATTCATGTGAAATTTAAATCATAAACAGAAAGAATGAATGTAATGAGGAAAAATCCATATTTTGTAAACTTGTGCATGATAACAAAATCGCCTTCAATAGTGGACGTAGGTCCAAATTGACTGAACCACTCTAAAAAATCTCTTGTTTTTTACTTTTCGCTCTTTATTTTGAATTACGTGGCTCTATTTTCTAATCTAACTATTTGGTGAAGTGCTTTAAAAGCACCTTTGGTGTTGAAATCAATTTTTTTGTTTTAACACTTTCAAAGATCCAACTCCAAAACTGCACTGCCGACAACAAAAGACCCAAAAAGGCTCGATCCAATAAGTATCTAAAAATCCGGGACCTGCGGTACTTATAAACAACATCGGAAAAAAATGGGGGAGGGGGGAGTGAGGGGTAGGACAAGAAAGCGAGGAGGAACACGCACGTAACAACTAAAGGATTCAACCAATCTCCGCCCTAGGGGCAGGCGGTACTGAGGTAACACCTATGGTACGAGCCAACCATCTCGAATGGAAGCCAATTGTTTCCTTGAACCACCTACCATGAAATGCAAGTAATACATCCTTCCTTACTCTTCGGATGATGGTAGGAGAGTCCATAAGCAATTTTTAAAAAATTGTCTCATTCCGCGAGCACTGGATATGCCGGTAGATAAAGCAACGAATCAGACAGAAGTGGATCGAGCGAATTGATTTGATTGAGATTCCTTCCCACTAGTATCTCAGTAAATAGCCAAGAGAAGTGACATTATCTCGGAGACCAACCAAGTTTCCGAAGTAATTCCAAATAGCTCTAGCAGAATAGTCATGGAAAAACAAATGAGCAATGGATCCCAACTCACCAACTCCATAGCATCTGCAACGAGACATGATTGGGATGCCAATCCTTTGGAGGTTCTCATCTTTTGGTAACTCATCATGCAGGGTTCTCCACATAAACCAAGAAACCTTCGGAGGTAATCAGACATCCACGATGATAGAGAAAAGATGGAGACGTGGAGTCGGGATCTTTGCTGAGTCCCACGCTGCTCTAATCGAGAAAGGATTGTCATACCACCCAGACCTACCACCATGTGAACTGGAAAAGGACTTCACGGATTACATCCATTTCCATGCCTTACTAACGTAGGATACCGGTGTAATCCGCGCCCATAAGCCTGTGGTACTTGATGTGGAGGAACATCGCCCATAGGGAGTCGTTCGCTCCAAATTGCCACAACTTGCAAGCAAAGGCAGACAGATGCCCTTTGGATTTTGGATGCCTAAGCCCCCCTCACTTTTGGGATGACAAATGATGTCCTAAGAAATCCAATGATGACGATAAGCGTTGTCCAATTTACCCTGGAAAAGGACAATGCCAACGATCGATAAGAGTGGAAGAAGGAAGAAGTTGGAGTCATAGCAGCAAAGACATGTGATCCGGTAGAGTCTGAAACTGACCTTATGAGAAGCAGTCTAACTGCTGTAGAATTAAGAGATGCACTCCAACGAATGATCTTTCCACTGACATTTCTAGTCAAGAGATCGAAAATGGCGTTGAGCTTTCGACCTCTGTACTGAACAATACCGAGGTAAGGCAAGGGAAGGGAGGCTGCCTTGAAATCGGTGATGGTTTCGATCCAAGAAGATATAACCAGTGACAAGTCTTTTGCAGGGACGAAACAACTTTTAGCAGAATTAACGAGATGGTTTGAACACCTCTCGTACTACTGAATGAGGCCAAGAAGGCGACGAACTGACCGACGACCACCATTAGTGAAAATGATAATGTCGTCCGCAAAAGATAGGGAAGAAATAAGAGGACAACCTGAGGGGATGCCAAACCTCTGAATCTGGTTATCTATCGTAAGTGAGTGCAACCCACGCACGAAAGCCTCGGCAGCAATGACGAATAGAGATGGGGAAAGATGGTCTCCTTGATGAAGTCCCCTTCCCGCCTTGAAATACCTGTTGGCCGATCCATTTTTGAGAACGGAGAACCAACACTTGGAAATGGGCCTCCAGATAATATCAATAAGGGCTTCCGGAAAGCCAAAATCCCTTAGAACCTTAACGATGAAAAAACAAGATATGCGATCGCAGGCTTTAGCCACGTCCAGCTTAACGACCACACTAGAACCTCTGACCTTCCGATTAAGCTAGAAAATCAGTTCTTAGGATAAAAGAACGTTATCTATGATCAATTATCCTTTAACAGACCCCGCTTTAGAAGAGGATATAATATGTTAAAGAAATGGTGCTAAACATGAAGCTAGAATAATAGAGTTAACCTTGTTAAGAGAAATTACACAAGCTAATAGGACGAAAATCCACGCACGAATGAGGATTTTCGCATTTGGAGATAAGAACCACATTGGTGGACGTCCATACTTGAGGGATATCTCCACTCGAGAAGAAGTACCGAATAGCAAGGCAAAAATCCGCCTAGATAATCGACCAAACACTCCGGGAAAAGACCCCGTTGAAGCCGTCAGGCACACTCGCACTATTCTTACCAAGAGCAAGGACATAAGCATGTATTTCCTCCAAGGAAGGAAGTACGACAAGATCAACACTCTCCGAAGGATGAACCAACCTGGGAATGAATGCTAGCAGGACCGAATCAGAGACAACCATAGAGGGAAAACTGAGAAAGGATCGAAAATGAGATAGAATAGTCTCATTGAATTCCTCCGGCATGGAAGCCATAGAGGGATCAGGACGCTGAATCTGACGGATCGTAAGAATATTCTTCTTCTTATGAATAAAAGAACGAAAGAACTTGGAGTTCGTATCTTCTTCGACTACCACTTAATCCTCGCCTTCTGGCGAAGATAGTCGTTCTCAATATGAAGTCCGGACGAGAAGGCCAACTGGGCAATCACCCATACCTCCTTGTCAGCAGAAGAAGGACCCTCATCAAAAGATGATTCTGCTAATATAAGAGTCTATTCGGCCACTCGAACATGGTCAAAGATATTTTTTTGAAAACTACCATATTCCAGGCCTTGAGGCAATCCTTGAGATGCTTCATCTTAAGAGAAAAAACAATAAAAGGGGAGCCAAAAGCGGGAGAGTTCCATGAATCTTCTACCACTAGATGGAAGTGTGGTGGGATCTCCACATACTCTGGAACCTAAACGAGGAAGGACCAAAGAGAATATACGGCGAGCAATGAAGAATCATCGGAGCGTGATCTGAAAAGTTTCGTTGCAGATGCGAAATAGAGAAAGAGAATGGAAGGATGAACCAACCTTCAAGTTTAGAAAGCATTCGGTTTGATCCCTCCTAGTTATTACACCAAGTAAAAGCCTAACCGATGAAAGAAACCTCGATAAGACCTTACAACATTGAAGTCGCCCCCCAAAACTAAAACCGCAAAACCCAAATCAGAAAGAGAGAGGATGTCGGACCAAAGGTCAATCTCTATATCCGATCACATTTGGCATAGACTGCCAAAAAACGAAAAAAAATAGGAGAAAGAGGGAGCCGAATGGGCCACCGAGAGAAGTTTAATGGAATCGAGCACAGGGTGGACCACAACGTCCTTAGACCAAAGAATTCAAATCTTCTCAGACACATTGGCTAAGTCACCCCTAAAGCCAAGGAAAAAACCCGGCCTGGTGACCTCCTATGGACCCATAAAAGGCTCCAAAAGTGCCACCAAACAGACAGAGTGCTTCCTAACGATGTGCATCAATCTAGCCATCGATGTATCGTTGCTAATACCACGAATATTTCAGAACAAGAAATTCGCCATTCAGAAATAGCAGAAGACTAATAGTGAAAACACAAAAAGCCGAAACTCCCAAAGGAGGAGACACCCAAACAAAGCTCAGATAAGATAAAGAGTATGTCGAGTAAATCTAACGATCTGCTCAAACGCCGCTATAGAGCATGTGGGAATGGTGCGGGGAGTGCAAGGAGCCGCAGTCGGTCTACGACGAAACGAGCGGAAAGGAGCAGAAAAAGGGACATGCGATGGAACCGACGCCTCATAGGTCTTGGGGAACCCAAAAGATAGCCCAAAAACCTGATCTAGCGGAAAAATAACGAATCACGAGACCGCGAAGGACACAAATTCTTAATAAGTCGAGATAGGCAATCGTTAGTGATCGTTATCTCGTCCTTACTAAGAAGAGAGGAACAAGCAAACGCAGAAGAGACGAGACAATCAGCGGGTGGTGTAGTACACAGTGGGTTAGCAGTAACCGATATTGATGGGAAAAAAATGTAGGGTTGCTCAAATTCCGCAACACAAATTCGTGTGTGAACTTTATCAATGTTGAACTACCAATGCTGAGCTTCCATTAAATTGATAGCCCGCATAAGAGGTAAAGTTCCCAAATGCACACTCCGACATGCGACATATGGAATATACAAAATTGGGAGGCAATCTCCTTGGTAACCCTATAATGGACCAATGTAGGGTCATTCAAAGTGGGAAGGGAATGAACATGGGTTGCATGCAAAGTGATAGGCAACATAAACATAACACAAGAAATATTAAAAACAACCACAATCAAACTACCATCACCATATACATAGAAACGAAAATCAGACCATACTTGCCTTGTGAAAGATGAACCAACTCCATAGCATCGATTACCCATAACAACCGACGACCACAAAACCTCCAAGACCAACTTCGAAAATCCACAAGTACCCAATGCATCGAACAAAGTACCAAAGTTATCCAAACCTAAAGAGACAACACCTGGCATGTGATGACAGAGCAAACCCATGGCAGAATCAACCAATGTTGTATCAATGACATCATACCACATATCCAAATCAACAACAATCTCCTCAACCATAGTCGTATCAACGGAAAGCAGCGCGAAATAGTTCGATAAGCTAACTGGTGTAGCCTAAAGAGAATCATCAGAACCAACGGTAATATCGACAATCGCCATGGGTGCTTTAGGCTTCGCCTTTTTTGCCTTTTTCGAACGCCGACGGTGCAAAGACGCTTCAAAGGGTAACCTGAATTCCATATGACTGCTGGAATGACTAACGAGGGAAAATTAGAGGAAGTCAACCCGACAAGAAATGGGTAGGGGGCTTGACTTCCCTTTCCCCGTTCTCCTTCATGATATGATCGACACAAAGACCATCGTTCGCCAAAACCCCACAAACAACGGAGCCAACCATAAAGCCGCGACAGGCTCAAAATCCAAAAAGGCTGCGTTTTGTAGAAAGCTAATTTAGGCAAAAAAGGGGTGATGAATTCCCCCTTGCTTGAAGAAAAACCATGGAAACCATCGAAAGCCAAACCCAAAACCGAGGCAGATTGATTATCGATCTTTCGAGTACCAACTCGAGGCTATACCAATCACCCCGAGAAAATAGGAGGTATTTCCAAGAAACAATCTTCGACAAGGAAGAAACGTTGTCTCAAATTCGAAGCGACTCCAAAGAATGAATCCAAATCAAAATCGAATCAACACCCTCAATCGCCACAGACGGCGGAACGTGAAGACGCATGACGTGCGCAAGCCCGACTGAAAGTGTAACCTTTTTATTTTAAACTTCATGTATTTTATATTCTTCCACTGTAAAGATAAATTTGTAAAACTCTGATATTATTTTTGTATAAAAATTTACGATGTGAGCTATAGCATTTTCTGTGTCTGTGATTTTGTGTTTATTCTGTTTAGACCTGCAAGATAAAATAACGATTCGTCGTTTTGAGCGTCTAGAGTTGGTTTAATTACTGATTCACGAAGTTGAAAATGGCTAGTCGTTACAACATGGAAGCAGTCAAAACTGCGTTAATAATTGATTCTACTTTGGAGAAAGACCGTGGAAACGACCCATGTAACAAGAAGAAATCACAATCAGAGCTCATGAAGGAAACCCTAGATTCGATCAATAAGGGAAAAGCAGACGAGCTCACAACTTCAATGTTAGAGATATAATCACGAACGGATCAAGCTCCGTTAATCAAAGAGAAAGAGTAGAAGAAAAATCGCAGTATTACTCAGAAGATAGCTGCCATATAAGTAGCCATTGAAAAAAATTGTGTGAATGTTTTGCTTCATAATAATCGTTCTCGTATAATAGCTGATTACAAAAGTTGTATAAGCTCGAACAATTTGTGTACAAAGTTGTGTGATAGAACAACAAAATATTTGTTAATTCTAAACTTTGACCAAAATGCCCTTCTTCTTCGTTAGGCCAAAGTATGAACCATATCCAAAAAGTAGCTTCAATGTCCAAGAAATTCCAAAAATATCCAAAGTGTCCAAAAGTAGTGTTAAAATCCGAGTAAATGTCCAAATGTTGTAGGAAAACGTTTGTGCAACATTTAGAAATCTAAAAGAAGTCCAAAATCCATGAAGATGATGAAGATAACCATAAATTGCACTTGAGAGCTTCAATCCGTATGACAAAGTGTAGGATGAGTGCAAATGAGCCCAACCATTTAAATGTCAAGCTTAGGGGTATTTATAGATGAGTTATGGGGACCATGGTAGGAAATTTCGTATCCTAGGGTAGTGGGATATGAAATTTCATATCCCGACGATTTGCCAAAAATCGCATCCCAAAAAACTTGCCAAACACATGTTGCTTAACCAAAAAACCGTGATTCGCATGCGTTTCTGGCTCGTGCCAAAGTCCTTGGCATTTGCCACTAAATTTAACATCCTATGCCAGTCCTTTCAAGCCAATCACGATATTTTGAGTTGCCAGAAATTTATATCCTACTTACCTTTCCATTTTCTCATATCTGGTGCGTGCATGGGAAAATATCACATCCTATCGATGCGATCACCCAAAATCTCGCATCCCCAGAGCATGCCAAACTTCGGATCCGAGCCAGTGCCACCTCCTTCGCATCCCATGCCCAACTTGATGAAAAACGAGCCGGGGTAGATGCGAATACATGGATTTCACATCCTAGTTAGGATGCGTAATGTTCGGGATTCGAAATCCCAATTTTGCCTAGGCAAAAACTAGGCCATACCAGACCTAATGCGCGCTCATGAAAATGAGTTTCTTTCCCGTGTTGACAAATAATTTTCCAACATGCCAAGCAATGTAGTTGACCATTTTCCAAACGTGATCATCCAAGCACGAACACGTGATTTTTGATGATTTTCAAGTGTCGATCGCTTATTTTTGAATGTACCATACCATAATTTTGCCAAGTGCCAGATTTTGATGTCGTGAGTCGCGCAAGTCATTTTTTGTGATCGTGCAATGTCGATCAGCTGTTTTTTGAGTGCACGATACTGCTTTTCACCAAAATCCATATATTTTTCCATGACAAGTTTTTCCATATGTGACACCCCACGTCCGTAAATGACACACAAAATAGAATGCGTTAAGTTCTGTGAAGCGCAATAGGTAGACATTACCAAAAATTTCACAAGATAGATAAAATAAGAAGCGGATAAAGTTAAAACTTTATTACTAAAAACAGAGCATAGTTTCACAAGTACATCAAAACCAGTTACAACTACTCAAATGTCTCAAATATGTCTCACACAACATCTCATGAAATAAAATATCAGTGTACATAAAATCATATCCCTCGCCATAAACCATACTAAAGTAAAGGGCATGTCAAAATGATACATCTTAAGAAATCCAAGTCCAAGCTGTAAGAGAAATCCTAGTCACTGTTGAGTGCTTCCACATTTAGGACCTAGGGGAAAAGGAAGAAATAGGCGAAAGAAAAAGGGTCAGACATACAGTCAGGCGAGTTCCAGTGATTTACAAATGTGCATAAAATAGAAATGCCAAGACAAGTAAATAAGATTGGATGAGAAAGGTATAGTGTCATCAAAGGTAACATGTAAACTAAGCAAAATTACATGATGTACAAGAATAACAGGAATATACTATGATCGAGTAATGCTTCACATTTATATCCTAAAACATATATATTTGCACCAATGCTAGTATAAAAAGTTCAACATGATTACATATCAACATGATTATGAACAGAAATAAACAACAGGATTAAACAGCAGGATTAAACAATAGAATTAAACAACAAGGTTAGATGTACCCTAATTCATAACCATATTAGGTGTAAACCTAATTACACAATAGTAGGATTAGGTGTATCCTAATTATTACCCAAGCGATCGGCTCCATACTACGTAAATACCATGTATCATCCCTGGCAGAAGGGTGTATCACTCCCTAACCCAACAACTATATAACACAGACCTATTTACTGGTGTTACAACGCCTTATCTTCCCTAGTTGGACCCATGCACACTCATGACACCGCCGGAACGCGCCCGTACCTACCCCATGTGAACCTCTTACTATCTAGTTGAGTAAAGCGTGTCGTGGCCCTTATCCAGTGCGATTGCCTCCTCTAAAAAGATACCAACAGGGATACTGACTGACGTGGGTTTCAAACACCAGATTGACACAAGCCAAACTCCCTAAGCTTGTGCCCCCAAACTCGGATTTAAGAGTCCCTAAAACCCGATACAACAGCAGATGAGGGACCTCTTAGCTTATTAATACTCATATTTAACCTAGCAGATTTAGGTTAACTAATAAGCGTGGTTGTTATTATTACATGTCATTATGTTTACAACTTTTCCCCAAAACACCTTCCTAGATGTATACAATTCCCTCAACATTTTCGTTTATTAACCTACATCTGGTACTAACCATATTCTAACATGTCATTTACTTAATGTTCGTTTTAAGTCAATTTGAACATGTCCATTTCATATGCATATTATTCATCAACTATATTCCCAAATTACAACGTATATAGGTTCATGCATATTTATCCATTTCTACGAAGTTATAGTAATATATACACATTATCCCTTTTTATCAGTTTACAGCAAGTCTAAACATGTGTATATTATCCATTTTTCCCAAATTATAGTTAACAGTCCCAATTTAATAACATGCCTAAATTTCACTGTTTATGTCATTCATTATTGCCCTAATTATATACACACTCTAATCGGGTATAGCCTAGACTTCCAAAGGCTTAGGCTTGGCGTAAAATAAAAAAGGAAAACAGAGGAAGGAGAATAAAATCAAATCACATAGGCATATAGGCAAGACTGCAAATAAACATAAAACATGGAAAATGGGAAAAGGAAGATAGATACATATAACTTGTTAATTATCTAACATCATAGGCATATGTTTACTTATCTTAACGACATAGGTGATTAACAGTGAAAATATATATAACATTTATTTTACTAACACTGTAGATCCTAACCTGTTTTATTTAACTGTCATGTTCAAAGTCTAAGAAATCAGATCTGTAAATCACGTGAACTCACACTGAGTCTTGGTGAAGATAAATATATATAACATTATGCCATAGAAATGTCCAATCCACGTCGTATGTATGCAAGTCCTGATATTGTCTCCTTTTGATCCAGTCCTCAACAACATAACCCCATTATATGTTTATATTTTTAAAAGAGATTTACAGAGGTAGAAGATATGAAGAAATGGTGTAAATCAGAATGGGAGAAGCCACCTATTTATAGATTCACAAAGTCAACCTCAACCTTTAGATTCTAGGATTTAAATCCAAACTGATCAAGTCATGTTGAGTCAGCAACGAGCATAGTCCACAAAACAGTCCAGGTTCACACTCAGAATCTGCCCGGATCTGGAGTGGGTCGACCCACCTACCCCCTTAGTCGACCCATAGGTCGACCCAGGCCAGTGTGGGTCGTCCCACAATGGTCCTTCCCGCTTGTTCCCGCTCGCCTTGTTTTTTGAGTTTTCTAGAACATATTATATTTTATATTTACATATAAGCTCACTATACGTATACAAACTTCTATTGTCCAAAACTTCTTCATACGTTATTTGTCTTACGCAAACTTGGGGTCTATCTGAACCAGAATTCTAAGACGAATGCAACAATAATACTGGTTTCGCTTAATTCTGAATATTTAATTAAGTTTTTCCAATTTGTTATCTTTTAGCATGGTTATAGTGTATTAAATTCTGGGTTGTTACATTCTCCCCTACTTAAAGGATTTCATCCCCGAAATCTCCAAGTTGAGAATAATATTAATACCCTAATATCCACCTACAACCATCTACTTATCCATCATCCACATGCATCCATTGTCCTTAAGGAAATTTTAATGCTTTTATGAACATATGCAAAGTGTTGTGTGTATGTATCCTTATACTTATGCGAAAATCAGATGGTCGACTGATTCATTTGACCTCCTTAATACAATATATGTTTGTGTCATGAGTCCAAAATGCATGCAAATAATCCTAGTATAACATAAAAGTTCTATATGTGTGCACAATTATTCATCCAAATGAAACATCCATATGATGATTCACCCATTTTCATCCATAGAAAACCTAAAATACACACACATCTATATCCAATATATAAGTGATTGAGCCGATCTAGTGCCTAGTGTGTGTGTATGCATCCACGAGCAACCACTAACAAACACTTGCATCCACTTGCAACCATCAATCACAACATGTTTCAAACACATGTTTCCAACCATTGGATTCTACCTAAGGATCGAATGGTTCGAACTATAGGATTAATAAACTCAAATGATAGAAGCAAATGCAAAGTAAAAGCTTGGAAAAGAAGTCAAGAACGTACTTTCAAAAAGAAAAGAATAAGAAGCGCAAATCCTATCTTCGGGTTCCCATGTCGCATCTTCGCGGTCTTCTCCCTATTTCACTTTAACCAATCTGATCTCTTTGTTACGTAGCTTCTTGATTTTTGATCCAAGGATATGAGTATGAACTCATCTCACTGATGCTTCCTTCTCAACTTCCAAGTCCTTAAGTACGCTCGGCTCTACTATCTCTGCCGTATCATGGAGACATTTCCTCAAATGGTAAACGTGAAACACATCATGTATGCCTGCTAGTCTATCTAGTAGTTTAATCTTATAAGCCATTTGTCCTATCCTCTCCACTATAGGGAATGACCCTACAAATATCGGTGCGAACTTCCCTACTGAGCCAAAGCAAATTACATTCCTTAGCAGTGACACTTTAACGAGGACCATATCTCCAACTTTGAATTCCAAATTGGTCCTCCTTTTGTAAGCATAATATTTCTGTTTGTCTTGAGCGGCTTTTATTTTTCGATGGATAATATCAATCTTCTCAGAAGTATCTTGAATCATCTCTGGTCCAAGCAGAAGTCTTTCCGTAGACTCCCACCAACAAGTCGGCGATCTACAAGGCCGTCCATATAATGCTTCGAATGGTGCCATGCCTATGCTTGATTGGTAACTGTTGTTGTAAGCGAACTCCACCAAAGAAAGATGCTCTTCCCAAGTCCCTCCAAAGTCTAGGATACACAGTCTTAGAAGATCCTCAAGAACTCTATTCACCCTCTCAGTTTGTCCATCTGTCTGAGGGTGGTACGCCGTGCTCAAACATATATGTATACCCAGCGTCTCTAGTAAGCTCTTCCAAAACTCACTAGTAAAGATGGGGTCATAGTCGCTTATTATACTAGAAGGTACCCCATGCAATCCAACTATCTCTCGAGGATATACTGATGCTAATCAAGCCGCCGTCCTCTTACTCTTAACAGGAATAAAATGAGCGCTTTTCCTAAGTCTATCCACTACCACCCAAATGCTTGTATTGCCCTTCCTTGATCGTGGGAATCCGTCAATGAAATCGATAGAGACGCTCTCCCACTTCCATTGTGGGACATCCAATGGCTGAAGCAATCCGCCCAGTTTCTTTTGTTCAGCGTTTACTCTTTGACTAGTCAAGCATCGAGCTACAAATTCTGCCTCATCTTTCTTCATGTCAGTACAAAAGAAAACCCTCTTCATGTCTCGATACATTTTGTCGCCACCCGGATGGATAGTTATCCGAGAATGATGAGCTTCCTCAAGCACTACCTTAAGCAATTCCCCAATCTTAGGAACATATAGATTTCCATCTCATCTTAGCCACCCTTTATCATCCATGGGGTATCTAGAAAGGTGATTAGAAGTCTCTCTTCTACCGAGCTTGTCCAAGTAGTCTGAAATTTATGTGTCCTCTCATTGCATAATAGAGTAGGTCGCACCTCCAATGATGCTAATAGTCCCAAAGTGAAATCCGTAGAAGGCTTAAAATCAAAGGTCGAGATGTACTCCAAGCTTTGTCTTTCTACGAATAGAGGACTCAAATTGATTCTTTGCCCACTCAATGTGTCTGCAACTACATTACCCTTCCTCGGTGTATAGGCTATCTCGAAGTCATATGACGTTAGGAACTCCATCCACCATTGCTACCTTAGGTTGAGATCCTTTTGTGAGAACAAGTACTTGAGCGACTTATGATCCTTATGTAGCTCAAATATTTCTCCAAGTAGATAGTGTCTCCAAGACTTCAATGTGAACACTATAGGAACCAACTCTAGATCATGGGTAGGGTAGTTCTTCTCATGAGCCAGCAACTGTCTACTACTATAGCATACTACCATACCCTCTTGCATCAGAATGACACCAACTCCTATGCCACAAGCATCAGTGTAGACCGTGAACATTTTGCTTCCATCTGAGAGAGTTAGAACTGGGGCTGTTATCAGATCCCTCTTCAATCTTTGAAAGGCATCCTCACAGTCAATGCTATACGAAAAAGGCAAGTTCTTTTTCGCTAATCGGGTAAGCGGGGCTGATATCCTTGCAAAGTCCTTGATAAACTTTCTATAATAGCCCGCCAACCCTAGAAAAATTCTGACCTCCATTGCATTCTTTGAGACCTCCAATATTGAACTGTAATGACTTTCCCGGGGTCCACTGTTATCCCGTCCTTGGAGACCGCTTGCCCTAGGAACCTTACTTCCTTTCTCCAAAAGTGACACTTAGAAAACTTCGTCTTGAGCTGATGTGACCTGAGAGTACGTAAAACCTCTCCTAATTGTTGGGCATGCTCCTCCTCACTCTTTGACAAGATCAGAATTTCGTCCATGAAGACCACCACAAACGTGTTCAAGAACTCCCTAAACACCCTACTCATCAAGTCCACAAAATAGGTGGGTGAATTGGTTAGCCCAAAAGGCATAAACAATCATTCGAAGAAGCCATCTGGAGTTTTGAATGATGTCTTGTCAATGTTGTCCTCTACCACCCTCAACTGATGAAAACCGGTGGCCAGATCCATTTGCGAGAAAATGGATGCGCCTATTAGTTGATTGGACAGATCGTCAATTCTCGATAGCAGGTGCCTATTCTTCTTAGTGAGCTTATTTAGCTCGCTATAATCCACACAGTGGCGAAGTGAGCCATCTGCCTTAGTTGCGAAGACGACTGGAGCTCCCCACTCTGCAAAGCTTCGCCTAATAAAACATTTCTAGAATAGCTCCCCTACTTGCTTGTTGTTCCCTCCTTTCCCTAGGAGCTATGTGGCGCACTGGTAGAGCATCTGGCTTCGAATTCTCTACCAAATAAATCCGGAAGTCTATCTCACACTTTGGAGGTAGTCCCTTAACCTCCTCAAACACATTCAGGTATTCTCTAACTATAGGCACATATCGCAAGTCATCAACAAAAGTATCAAGTGATTCTACAAACCTGAGCATCACTGACCCCCGTGGGTCACATGAAATTTCGAGAGTCCTAACATGACAAGTAAGAAGCCTAACCACTCTCTTTTCACAATAATGGATTGCACCATACATGGTTAGCCAAACCATGACTAGAATCAAACCATGACCCATAAAGACAAGCATGTATGCGTCGCATTCAAACTCGACGCCCATGATAGAAATTCTCAAACCCCTACACATCATGGATAAATAAGCAGATCCTCCTATGAGGTTCGAGACCACTACAGGTTCAAAGACTATACTAGTTTTAAGGTGCATACTATCTACTAAAGAAGTAGATATAAATGAATGTGAAGCGCCAAATCAAACAGGGTTCGAACAGGATAGTCAAAAAGGGAAATCAAACCTTTAACCGTGAATTCCTACCTCGATCAGGTCCACTCGCATCCAAAGCATGCACTTGTCCAAAAGTTCCAGCCCTTTGTCCTTGCTTGCTAGGGCATTTATTAATGAAGTTTCCCACTTGTCCCCAATTAAATCAGGCTCTTTTTGTATTTCTACAGTCATTTGCGAAATGATCTATAGCACCGCAACCGTGGCACTTGATATCCCTCTTGATCTGAGCCTTGTCAGGCTTTCCACCTTTCTCCTTCTTTTGCTTTCCTTTTCTTGTCCACTGTTTCTGTTTTTCTCCCTTAGCTTGAGTCTCCTCGGTCTTAGTATCTTTCTTCTCATCCTTACCATCTTCGTGCATAAGAGATATATCAACTAGCCTTTCAAATGTAGCCCCCATAGGTATATGAGATAAAACAAGTCCTTAGATAAGTTGGTTCAACCCTCTTGCAAATCTAAGTGCCTACTTGCGGGGCGTATTTGTAATAACCATCATGGAATGGGCCTAAATTTCGACCTAGAAAAGGCCTACCGAAACTTAGAGCCATTCTAAATAGGTCGTTGGTTCCTGTGAGGATCATATTTGCATAGATAATATATAAAGATATACTTCGAATGGAAATATCACACAGAGGAAAGAGAAAATATAATAAGGAAATAAGATGTACCACTTATTTGAAAAAAATCAAAGAAATACATTGGTCACAGTTATATATGTTCAACGGGTACATCAAATAGTTCATTTTCACAAGTTTTCAAAAGAAGTAAAGCAATAACTACTAATAATAGCATAATAACTTCCTCTTCTTCTTCAGCTCCAGTCATAACTTTGTCCATAACTTTACCACATCTACTGACCTGTTGGATATGTTTAGGAGAGGGGTCAGAACATAAAGTTCTGTGTGATTGGAATATGGTGTTATTTAATGTCCATACCTTATATTTTTAGCAGGTTACATATGTCAAGGTATGTCTACGTAGCACACAAGATTTAGAAACACAAAGTATCTAACCAATGAGGTGGATGTCCAAGTCAATCTCTCATTAGTATTTTTAGGGTAGAGACCCAACGAGGTGGACATTCTCGATCACTTATGGCCCTTTTGAAGGTGGATTCTTATAGTCTCTTATAACCCTGAGGCGGCCCTAGCCTCTTAAGACCCCATCCTAATACGTTAACGTTCTTAAGTCTATACTCCCACTTGTAATATGAGAAGTAGTATTGCGAACGTTACTATATAACTGATATTACGGTAGGATAACTGTGTCACTTAAGACTTCCCTTAGACAGTTGGTGAGCATGCAATGGCCACATATCTTTAATATACCAATCTTGTCCCTAGTTAAGCCATTACAAGCATCTAGAGGATGTGGACACCCCCGCGAACTACCCTACTCCGTTGTCGTTTATGCCTAACAACTTTTAGAGAAGGAGGACCCAAAGACTCACTTCAAATCTAATACGGGTAGGTCCCATGACTTTGGTTCCCCTCCAAGGAATAAACCTTCGGAGGAGTCCTAGTCCTAACCACTTAAGACCCAAACTAGATAAAAAGAGAGTCAGCCACTTAAGACCTTCTCAAGGTGTAGTAAATCTTCCTATTTTCACACGCAAAAGACTTTTATATATACATACTAGACCTCTCACATTAAACCGTATACCTGTAGATGTTGGATATGCCGGTCGGTTCCGGGCACGCTTCTAATACAATTTGGTTTTACCTCATGTCTAGTGTATTAATTTTTTGAATGGCCTATGGCACCTAGACATCTCACATTAGTTGGGCCTACTTGTGGTTGCTGGATTTTTCGGTCGTTTCTGGGAAGACTTCTACCACAAATAGCAACTAACCTCATGTCTATGTGTCACTATTCATATATACAAAGCCATTCTATATATGCACGCACAAGCAATCAATATGTATTTATATATGGGGACATTTCAAATTTGAATTCTAACCTAATCGCATTTATGACGCTAATACAACGTTAATTACGTTTATATAAGTATAATAATTATACCGTCTGAATGACATAAAATTCGTACGAACACGAAAACATTCTAACGAGGTGGCAATTTGTAAATTTATCCAAATCAAGGTACACAAGTTAAATTTTCCATATTTCTACTGCTACAATTTAGGCATGATGACATAATAACAAATTAATAGATAGTTGTGAATGGAAAATATACATACATACAAATTTCAACTTGCATCCTAGGCTTGTTGGAATGATTTCAATACTGATTAAAAATAGAGTATTACATACACTTATACATGTACGTTTATAATTTCCTCTTTATATAATTCACCCCTTTTTGGTGTTATGCACATAAAAACATTTACATTTGACATATTTTAAATATGAATATGTTTGGATTCAAAATAGAATCCAAACCCAATCAAATAATGAACTACCCAGATTTTATCCCTTTTAGATTATAATCAAATGTTAATAAAGGTGAATTACACAAAATAGAAACAATAGTAGCAACACCCCTTTTCATCTTTAACCTAATACTAAAATCAACAATCCACAAAACCCAAATAATCATGACAATTCATATGCAAATATAATATAGGATTTGGGGGTTTTGGTATTTTTGTTATTGATTTCCAAATCCTCCTAGGCATATCTATCAACATGATAATCTAATAAAAATATGAATATGCCTAAGTAAACGATATTCCACTCAAAAATCTAGGGAAGAATAAAGAGGAATCTTTAGTAGATATAGATCTGTGCTTAATTTTTGCGGCAAACATGCTCCAACAATTTTCCTTATATATATATTTATACACACACACACACACACACACACAAAACGGACATGTATTGGAATCATATATACATATATTTATGCCAAATTCCAGGATAGAAAACCTATATGAATTAGAATAGAAAGAGGTTAGGAATAGGATTAGAGGAATAGAAGAAATTCTTAACCCTTTTCTTTTATTTTTTCTAGAATTTAGTAATGTTTAGAGAGGCAACATGGAGGCAAGGATACCGAATGGTTAGGGTTCTAATGGTGTATATGAGGGGATATATACAGTTGTCCATGTGAGTGTAGACCACTGGATTAGTTTGATTTAATCCAGGCCTTTTATTTATATATATCCTCTCTAAAAAAAACCTAACCACATAAATTTATTGGGCTGTCCAACTGCCAGGCGGTCGACCTGGGCACTCGACACCCTTCTAGGCAGGGCGGTTGAACCCCTAGGAGCTGGATTGCCCAATAAATGTGCATTATTGAGGTGTTTATTTTAATTAATGCTTTCCTTAATCTCTTGATCTTATTCCTAATATACAATATCTTTTGTCCTTCATTATCTTATCCTCAACTCAAAAATCAAATTCTCCATCTTTATTTTAAATTTATCTTGGACATATATAAATATATATATATATATATATATATTATCCATTTAATTATATATATATTCTGCGTTTACTGTCCAAATTCATTTTTTCATAACTTCTTCATACATCGACCGTTTTCAGCATATTATATATGAAAACGATTCAGAATTTCGCCACGAATCCAAATAAAAGAATTTCATAGCCAAATTCCTAAAGCTGCAAACCATCATTTTCCAGCCATATTATTTAATTACTTATTCTTAATTATTTATTTATTATTAATACTTATGAATTTTGTAGGGTGTTACATTCTCCTCCCATAAAATGGATTTATTCCCGAAATCAGTTTTAATGGGCAAAAAACACAACTCGCGTGATCACATCCATGTTGTACATCCATGTTATTTTTAAATCAGTCATAAGAAACCATGACTCGTAGTGATTATGAACTGCAGACTCACTAAAGTTAGCTCCATCCTAGCATGTAGGTGTAATAGGTGATGCAATATGTATGCAAACAACCTAAATATGCATATATTTCTATATGAGTGCTTGGTGCAATAGTGTCACGTCCATTTTCTAACATCCAATCTATCAATCGTGATGCATCCATAAACGTTATTTTAAGGAAAAATTACCCGAGAAAACCTATGGGTGAGTCTGTCTCATCTTATCCTCGGTCTCCTATGTGTTTTCCGCGGGGTCATTTCCCCATTGTACTCGGACAAGGCGAACGATTTTGTTGTGGAGCCTCCTGATTCCGTTCTCTATAGTCCTTGCAGTGGCACGGGGCCCCTTGGACTCCAACTCGAGTTTTTCTATGCCCCCAATTTCATCAAGCTCGAGTCTGATAGAAGAATCATGAAGGCATTTCCTTAAATGAGATACATGAAAAACATTATGGATCCCCGATAGACTCCCTAGGAGATCCACTCGATGAACCAAATATCTTATCTTCTCGATAACACGAAAAGGCCCAATAAATCTGGGAGCCAACTTTCCAGTCTTCCCAAACCAAATAGTTTTCTTAAGAGGGGATACTTTTACGAATACCAAGTCTCCAACATTAAACTCAAGTTCCCTCCTTAGCTTATCAACATAAGATTTTTGATGGTCTTGGGCTGCCTTCATCCTCTGCCTAATCAAACTTATCTTCTCCGTGGAATCACGGACGAAGTCTGGTCCAAGTATAACCTTGTCTGTAGTTTCCCACCAACAAATTGGCGATTTGCATGGACTCCCGTAAAGCGGATCGAAAGGGGCCATATCAATCGTCATTTGAAAACTATTATTGTACATGAACTCCACAGCTTTTTCGAAGATAATTATCAATGAGAGTTAGAATGCAAGTTATTAGTTGGTAAGTTTTATTTTTTATTTTTCAGGTCCTGTAGCTGAAGATATGTTCCACTGGCAGGCTACTATCATGGGTCCACAAGATAGTCCATATGCAGGAGGAGTTTTCCTAGTTACTGTTCACTTTCCTCTGGATTATCCATTCAAACCACCTAAGGTATCGACTATTTGATTACAGGCATCTACATTTTTTTTCTTCCTTTTTTGAATGTAATAATATGTTACTGCAGTTTAGCACTATGTAGATTTCATAGTGATTTTGTGTACTGATTATACTGGTGGATTCATCTTTAAATTTAGTTTAAGAGGAAAAAAAAACACTACAAGAAAAATGCTCCAAATCAACATATGAAAAGCAATTCTAGTGATTTATTATATCATATAATACACAAACATTGCAGCTTCTGAATTGAGTTGTAAAATAAATTTAATCCAGTTACAATCTAATTATGTGATCACTGTGAAATGATTCTTCCCTAATATCTAAAACTGGTTTTCACTCATTGTTTTAGTGCGGTTTGTTTTTTTCAGGCAACAAAAGCTGCTTGAAGCTTATCAAGACTCATGCGCTCTCAAAGATGTGCTCCTTAACGCTTTGAAGTAGTTGAGTACTTTAGGAGATTGGATTGTGTACTATTGAGTGTTGTGTGAGTGAAGAAATTGTTATACCTGAATAGTATATGAAAATTGTAGAAACTTTTATTGTAATTGTTTGTATTATTAAAACTTTGTTGAAATAAAAATTTTATTTGTTATTTCATTATGTGATATATGCTATTACTAAAATAAATACATTTAATATGTAATATCTATAAGCTGTAAAAAAAAATTTTTATAAATTTATGAATCTATTGCAACGGGCATATACGGTTGCAAAATGGTCTGTTGCAACAGCAAAAGCCTGTTGCAAAAAAGTATACCA
Organism: Allium sativum; assembly: GCA_030737875.1. Taxonomy (NCBI): domain Eukaryota; kingdom Viridiplantae; phylum Streptophyta; class Magnoliopsida; order Asparagales; family Amaryllidaceae; genus Allium; species Allium sativum. The sequence continues at coordinate 847,218,491 of CM060926.1, forward strand.
TAACATCTTATTGCAACAGGCAGAAAATGTTGCGGACTTTTAGCAACTTCGGCTATACCAACAGACGCAGGCCTGTTGCAATAGGTCTACTGCAACAGATATCGCCTGTTGCGAAAAGTGTTTTTTGTTGTAGTGACAAGTGGTAGGTACAGCTCCCAAACTCCTCCAAAGTCAATGACGCAAGCTCTGATTAAGTCTTCCAGGATTCTTCTTACTCTTTCTGTTTGTCCGTCAGTCTATGCATGATAAGTTGTGCTTAGGTTGAGGGTCATTCCCAATGCTGCTTGTAGGATTTTCCAAAATTCGCTTGTGAACAAGGGGTCTCTATCACTCACAATACTCGATGGGATACCATGTAGTCTAACTATTTCTTTGACATATAATTGGGCTAAGGAGATTGTAGTCCTTGTCTTTTTGACTGGTATGAAATGGGTGCTTTTGATTAAATGATCTACCATAACCCAAATGGCCTCATTACCCATTGGCTTCTAAGAAGTACATCTATAAAGTCCATGCAAATATGTTCTCACTTCCACATAGGGATCTCTAAAGGTAGTAACAGTCCACTGGGCCTCCCTAGCTCCGCTTTAACTTTTTGGCACGTCAAGCATTTGGCCATGAACTCAGCTACGTCTCTCTTCATTCCTTCCCAATGGAGATTTCTCTTCATATCCTTGTACATTTTTACCCCACCGGTGTGTATGGTTAATTTATCATATGGCACTCCTCTAGAATTTCTTTCCTCAACCCTTCGTCCTTAGGGACGTAAAGTCGTCCATCCCAAAGTAAACTTCCATCATCGCCGATCGAATATCTATCTGAATAGGGAAAGGTCTCCTTCTTTCCCACTTTTTCTTTTATACTTCTTAATTCCTCATCAAGGTCTTGTGCGCTTTGGATCCTTTCTCTTAGCGTAGGTCTAATTATCATAGCCCAGGAAAACCATTGGAGTGGTTGGTGAGGGTTGCAAATTAAAATTAGAGAGGAACTCTATTTGTTTCCATTTGGTCATCGCATTCAAAGTCGCATGTTTCCTACTTAAAGCATCTGCCACAGCATTCCCCTTTCCCACGGTGTACTGGATCGTGAAATCAAACGAGGCAATATATTCCATCCACCATTGCTGTCTCAAGTTTAGGTTACATTGAGAAAATAAATACTTAAGGGATTTATGGTCAGTAAAAAGTCAAATTTCTTCCTTAATAGATAATGGCTCCACATCTTAAGGGCGAACACTACTACGACTAAATCATGGTCATGAACTGGGTATCTCTTCTCTGGATCCTTGAGTTGTCTACTAGTGTAGGCAACTTCTCTTCCTTCTTGCATAAGGACTGCTCCTAAACCGGTCCCACATGCATCGGTGTAAAATGTAAACAATTTTGAACCGTCGGGTATATTTATGACTGGTGCGCCAGTTAACACTTCCTTTAATTTCTTAAAGGCTATATCACATTTATCACTCCAAGAAAACACCAAATTCTTCCTTATTAATTGGGTTAATGGATTAGCAAACTTTGCGAAGCCTTTAACGAATTTCCGATAATATCCGGCCAGTCCAAGGTTCTTACTTTCGTAGCATCTCGAGGCATCCTCCATTCTTCGATTGCCTCGATTTTTGCGGGGTCTACGGCCAAGATTTTACTTGGCACAATATGTCCTAAAAATCTTACTTCTTCCCTCCTAAAATGGCACTTTGAGAATTTTTCTTTCAGTTGGTTCTTTCTCAAAATCCCTAACACTTGTCTTAAGTGAACTTCATGCTCTTCACTATCTTTTGAAAATATAAGGATATCGTCTACGAAGACTACCACAATTTTGTTTAGAATGCCCCTAAATACCCCACTCATGAAGTCAACAAGGAAAGCGGGTGCATTCGTTAGTCTGAATGGCATAACTTCCCATTGGAATAATCCATCTGGCGTCCTAAACATAGTTTTGTCCTTGTTGTCCCCCAAAATTCTTAACTGGTGAAATCCAGTAGCAAGATCTAGCTGGGAAAATACTCGAGCTCCTCCCAAGTGATCAAAAAGTCATTGATTCTTGGTGAAGGGTACCTATTCTTCTTGGTCAATTTTTACAGTACCCTATAGTCTACACAAAGTCTTAAAAATCCGTCTGCTTTGGTGGCAAATACAACAGGTGCAACGAATTCTAAGTTACTTTGTCAAATAAAACCTTTTTGTAACGATTCTGAAATCTTCTTATCTAAATCTCTTCTCTCCTTGGGCGGCTTATGCCTCAAGCGTAGTGCTACAGGTCTAGCGTCCTTCTCTAGGTCTTTACGAAAAGAGATTTCTCTATGGGGTGGAAGTCCTGTGACTTCCTAAAAAACATCCAAGAACTCACAAACTATAGGGACCGAAGATGGTCCTTTAGAACTAGGAGATAAGGAATATAATAAGGCTTTATCCTTGTTTCTGACATTACAAGAAATATTCAAACTACGTCCTCCTCGGTTCCTAAGATGAACAATTCTCTTATCCATAGCCAGTCCATACCTAGGATAAGGTCATACCCCATAAAATCCAACGCATACGCTTCGCAGTGGAACTCGACATTGTTAACCTCCAATACTAGGTCTTTACACAATAGCTCAAGATACTTAGATCCTCCGATAGGGTTAGCCACCTCTATCATACTATCTGAGATAAATATGGAAAGGTTCAATAGATTTACTAATCGTTTAGAGATAACAGAATGGGTCGCTCCGGAATCAAACAAGGTGTATACAGAATTTCCAAAAACAGAGGTTATACCTTCCAGTGCGGGTTATCCTTGGTCTCTTGGGGGTAGGCTTTGAATCGTTGCTGATTTATTGCATAGTTGTGGCCACTCTTGGAAACTTTGGGCTTTGGGCAGTCCCTAGACATGTGTCCTTTCTCATGGCAGTTGAAGCATTTTCCCTTGATTTCCTTTTTGGCCAACGAGGTCCTACAATCCTTGGCCTCATAGCCCTGGCGATTGCACCTCATACAAATCTTTGCTTGCTTTTTGAATTTATTCCCCTTCTTCTTGTTTTTCCACCATTCCTTTTTTCCTTGTTGGAGCTTTCTCCTTTCTCGCCTTCTTTATCCTCCTTGGAGCCTTCAGTCGTGCATAGGATAGCTATCTCAACTAGGGTTTCAAAAGTAACCCCAAACGTTACTTGGGCTAATAAGGTTTGTTTCAACGAAGAGCTTAGTCCTTTAACAAATCTTAGGGATTTGTTCATGTAGGTTTCTATTAGTCTCTTTCGAACTTACATGATTCGGTAAATTCGGATATATACTCTTGCAGGCTCAAGCTTCTTTGCTTGAGGTGGATGAATTTTTCTAATTGGATACTCATTTATGCCCTTGGCAAAAACTTTGCTTCGAAATGGTTTTTGAATTCGTCCCATGTAAAAATCCGGCCCTTGTTTTCTCCAGATATTAGATTCCACCATTCAAGGGCTTCAGCCTTCATGTGCCAGGCTTCTATCCTCCTTTTCACTTCATCAGGCCAGGCAGTAGCTTCGAAGATTCTTTCACAATCAATAATCCAGGCTTTAGCATTAGCAAAGCCTTCCTTTCTAGAAAATGATTTCCTTCCAAGATTCGTAAATGTCTTAGATTAGCCGGAAAAGTCAAAGGCTACCTCGGCGGTAGGAGATACAGGTGCCGCTGAGGAAGGATTGACAAAGGGGACTTATTCCATAGTATGAAGATACTGTTGGAACCATTCTGGAAAGTAGCGGGGTCTTGTCTGGTTATCCTGCTCAAGAGGATTTTCAGCCATTCTACTATCTGAAAAGAAAAGGAAGAATCCCTTAGTGGATACTCCTGAGATAGTATCTAAGCTGAAAAAGGGAGGAGAACGATAAAGATGCCTTGTACAAATATGCATGCTTATTGGGGGTAATTGTATATTATATATAGTTTGAAAAACCTTTTTTTTTCAAATTATAAATACGCCTCTCATACGTATAATTCCCTTATAATCGGGTAACCTACGCTCTGATACCAACTGTAACAACCTGCCCCGAACAAGCCTAAATTTCAACCCAAAAAAGGCCCAAACTTAGAATCATTCTTAACGGGTCGTTGGTTCTTGTAAGGATCGCATTTGCACAGATAATATATAAAGATATACTTCGAATGGAAATATCACACAGGGGAAAGAGAAAATATAATAAGGAAATAAGACTTCCACTTTTTTTTGAAACCATAAATAAGATGTACCACTTATTAAAAAATCACTGAATAGTCACAGTTACATCTGTTCAACCGGTATGTCAAATAGTTCACTCTCACAAGTTTCCAAAAGAAGTAAAGCAATAACTAATAATAATAGCATAATAACTTTGTCTTCTTCTTCAGCTCCAGTCATAACTTCATCCATAACTTTACCTCATCTATTGACCTGTTGGATACGATAAGGAGAGAGGTTAAAACATAAAGTTCTGTGTGACTGAAGTATGGCGTTACTTAATGTCCATACCCCATAATTTTAGCAGGTTACATATGTCAAGGTATGTCTATGAAGCACACAAGATTTACAAATACAGAGTATCAAATCAATGAGGTGGATATCCAAGTCAGTCGCTCATTTGTGTTTTTAGGGTAGAGACCAACCGAGGTGGACATTCTTGGTTACTTACGACCCTATTAAAGGTGGATTCTTATGATCTCTTATAACCCTGAGGCAGACCCTAGCCCCTCAAGACACCGTCCTAATACGTTAATGCTCTTAAGTATACTCTCACTTGTAATATGAGAAGTAGTATTGCGAACGTTAATACTATACTGATATTACGGTAGGAAACCAATGTCACTTAAGACTTCCCTTAGACAGTTGGTGAGCATGCAATGGCCATATATCTTTAATATACCAATCATGTCCCTAGTTAAGCCCTTACAAGCTTCTAAAGGAAATGGACACCCCCGTGATGTACCCTACTCCATTATCGTTTATGCCTAACCACTTTTAGAGAAGGAGGACCCAAAGACTCACTTCAAATCTAATAAGGGTGGGTCCCATGACTTTGGTTCCTCTACAAGGAATAAACCATCGAAGGGATCCTAGTCCTAACCACTTAAGACCCAAACTAGATAAAAAGAGAGTCGATTACTTAAAACCTTCTCAAGGTGTAGTAAACCTGCCTATTTTCACATGCAATAGACTTATATATATACATATATGTAGTTATATATATACACACACTAGACCTCTCACATTAAATCGTATACCTGAATGCTGGATATGCCAGTCGGTTCCGGATAGGCTTCTACTACAAGTCGGTTTAACCTCGTGTCTAGTGTACTAAATTTTTGAATGGCCCATGGTACCTAGACATCTCACATTAGTTGGGCCTACTTGTGGTTGTTGGATTTGTCAGTTGATTCCGGGCAGACTTCTACGACAAATAGCAACTAACCTCGTGCCTATGTGTCACTATTAATATATATAAAGCCATTCTATATATGCACACACAAGCAATCAATATGTATTTATATATGGGGACATTTCAAATTCGAATTCTAAACAAATCACATTTATGACAATAATACAACATTAATTATGTTTATACTAGTATAATAATTATATCATCTGAATGACGTAAATATTCGTATGAACGATAAAACTTTCTAACGAGGTGGCAATTTGTCAATTTATCCAAATCAAGGTATACACGTTAAATTTTCCATATCTCTACCGCTACAATTTAGGCATGACGACATAAAAACAAATTAACAGATAGCAGTGAATGGAAAATATACGTACATACCAATTTCAACTTACGTCCTAGGCTTGTTGGAATGATTTCAATATTGGATTAAAAATAGAGTTTTACATACACTTATACATGTATGTTTATAATTTCCACTTTATATAATTCACCCCTTTTTGGTGTTATGCAAATAAAAACGTTTACATTTGACATACATCAAATATGAATACATTTGGATTCAAAATAGAATCCAAACCCAATCAAATAATGAAATACGCAAATTTGAACCCTTTTAGGTTACAATCAAATGTTAATAATGGTGAATTACACAAAATAGAAACAATAGTTGCAACACCCCTTTTCATCTTTAACCCAATATTAAAATCAACAATCCACAAAACCCAAATAATCATGACAGTTCATATGCAAATATAATAGAGGATTTGGGGGGTTTTGGTATTTTTGTTATCAATTTCCAAATCCTCCTAGGCATATCTATCAATACGTTAATCTAATAAAAATACGAATATGCCTAAGTAAACGATATTCGACTCATAGATCTAGGGAAGAATAAAGTGGAATCTGTAGTAGATCTGGATCTGTGCTCAATCTTTGCTGCAAACGTGCTCCAACAATTCTACTAATATATATATATATATATATATAGAAGAAACATATATTAGAATCTTATACGCATATATTTATACCAAATTCCAGAATACTGAACCTATATGAATTATAATAGAGAGAGGTTTAAGAATAGGATTGGAGGAATAGAAGAAATCCTTAATCTTTTTCTTTTATTTCCTCTAGAATTTAGAATTATGGTTGCCCGTATGAGCATAGACCGTTAGATTAGTTTGATTTAATCCAGGCTTTTATTTATATATATCCACTCTAAAAAAACCTAAACACATAGATTTATTGGGTTATCCAACCGCCAGGCGGTCGACCGACGATCGACACACTTCTAGGAGGGGCGGTCGACCCCCTGGGGGATGAAACGCCCAATAAACGTGCATTGTTGAGGTGTTTATATTATTTAATACGTTCGTTAATCTCCTAATGTTATTCCTAATACACAATATCCTTTGCCCCCTGATCTTATCTTCAATTCGAAATTCAAATTCTGCCTCTTTATTTTGAATTTATTTTGGACATATATATATAATCCATTTAATAATATATATATATATATATATATTCTGCGTTTACTATCCAAATTCATTTGTTCATAACTTCTTTATACATCGACCAATTCCAGAATATTATATATGAAAACAACTCAGAATTTCACTACGAATCCAAATAAAAGAATTTCGTAGCCAAACTCCTAAAGCTGCAAAATCTCATTTTCCAGTCGTATTATTTAATTGCTTATTCTTAATTATTTATTGTTAATACTTATGAATTTTACGGGGTGTTATGGTATTCACTAACTCTAGTCCAAATCTAGCCAATTGATTGAACTTATTCACATAATCCTTAACAGACATGTCCCCTTGCTTTAAAGCTAAGAATCTCTCCATCTGTAATCCCTCTTCCGCCCGAGATAAGAATTTCATCTCGAATCTCTGCCTGAATTCATCCCAAGTAGCTATTGGTTGTCCAACTTACGTTACTTCACACCAGTAGGAAGCCTCATCCTTTAGTTATACTGCAACGAATTGTATCTTCCTTCGGTCATCGATCTCAAAAAGTCTAAACAAATTCTCCATCTCTCATAGCCAATTCCGTTCTTCCACAAAGCTTTCGGTAGCGCAGAATGGTTTTCCTCTCATAGCGCAAAAGTCTTTGCACAAGTAAAAAAGTTATCTGCTCATGGAGGTGGAGCAACAGCCACTACTGGGGCAGGGACATCCCTTTGACCTCCGGCAGGTGTCGTGGCCTTAAGATACATACGGAACCTTGTCGGTAGCGGAATACCCTCAGTAAGATTGGGTGCCCCTAACATGCTAAAAAGAAAAGAAAAAGGATTCAACAAGAGATCAAGAGAATATTGGCTATGGCTTGAAGGGATATGTTTTTCAAAAACAGTTGTTTACTTGAAAATAATTTGATTTTGAAAATGTTTTTTTTAATCTTAGATCTTGTAAATCTTCACTCTGATACCAAATGTGACACCCCACGTCCGTTAATGACACTTATGAGAGAATGCATTAAGTTCCGTGAAGTGCAATAGGTAAACATTACCAAAAATTTCACCATATAGATAAAGTAAGCAGCGGAAAAAAATAAAACTTCATTATCAAAATAGAGCATAGTTTCACAAGTACATCAAAACCAGTTACAACTATTCAAATGTCACAAATCTGTCTCACACAACATCTCATGAAATAAAATATCAGAGTACATAAAATCATATCCCTTGCCGTAAGCCATACTAAAGTAGAGAGCAAGTCAAAACGACACATATCAAGGAATACAAGTCCAAGTTGTAAGAGAAATCCTAGTCATTTTTGAGTGCTTCCACTCTAAGGACCTGGTGGGTGAAAGGAAGAAAGAGGCGAAAGAAAAAGGGTCAGACATAAAGTCCGGTGAGTTCCAGTGATTTACAAATGTGCATAAAATAGAAATGCCAAGATAGGTAAATAAGACAAGATGAGAAAGGTAGAGTGTCATCAAAGGTAACATGTGAACTAAGCATAATAACATGATGGACAAGAATAACAGGAATATACTATGATCGAGTAATGCTTCACATTTATATCCTAAAACATATATATCTACAGCAATACTAGTATAACAAGTTCAACATGATTACCAAATTATAGTTAACAATCCCAATTTAATAACATGCCTAAATTCCTCTTTTTATATCATTCATTATTGCCCTAATTATATGCACACTCTAATCGGGTACAGCCTAGGATTCAAAAGGCCTAGGATGGCATAAAATAAAAAGGGAAAATAGACGAAGGAGGATAGAATCAAATCACATTGGCATATATGCAAGACTAGAAATAAAAATAAAACATGGAAAATGGGAAAAGGAAGATAGATACATATAACTTGTTAATTATCCGACATCACAAGCATATGATTACTTATCTTAACGGCATAGGTGATCAACAGTGAAAACATATATAACTTTTATTTTACTAACACTGTAGATCCTAACCAGTTTTATTTAACTGTCATGTTCAAATTCTAAGAAATCAGATCTGTAAATGAAGGGAACTCACAATGAGTCTTGGTGAAGATAAATATATATAACACTATGCCATAGAAATATCAAATCCAAGTTGTATGTACACAAGTCCAGATGTTGTCTTTGTTTGATCCAGTCCTCAGCAGCGTTCTCCCATTATATGTTTATATTTTTAAAAGAGATGTATAGAGGTAGAAGATATGAAGATATGAAGAAATGTTGTAATCAGAAAGAAAGAAGTCACCTATTTATAGATTCACAGAATCAACCTCAGCCTTTAAATTATAGGTTTTAAATCCAAACTGTACAAGTCCTGCTGAGTAAGCAACGTATATAGTCCACAAAATAGTCCAGGTTCACCCTAAGAATCAACCCGGATCTGGAGTGAGTCGACCCACCTACCCCCTGGGTCGACACTAGGTTCGGCCTTGCCATTAATGGGTCAACACATGGGTCGACCCAAGCCAGTGTGGGTTGTCCCACAACAGTCCTGGTTCCTACTTGTTCCCGCTCGCCTCGTTTTGACTTTTCTGGAACATATCATATTTTATATTTACATATAAGCTCTTTATACGCATACAAACTTCTATTTCCCATAACTTCTTCATACGTTATTTTTTTTACGCAAACTTGGGGTCCTTCTGAACCAGAATTCCGAGACGAACGCAATGGTAATACTAGTTTCACTTAATTCTGAATATTTAATTATGTTATTCCCAATTTATTATCTTTTAGCATTGCTATAGTGTATAAAATTCTGGGGTGTTACACCACGTGATCAGACCGAGTCGATCACATATTTTTACCATGTCAGCTTTTCCAAGTCTATTAATGACGATTTCACGAATCTTTACTATTTTCAACCTTTTTCGACCATATCATGAATTTAAACAAATCGCTTTGTATTTTATGATGATGTTCTCAAAACTTGAGCGCGTCGTTAACCAAAATCCTAACATGTGCAGCTTTGACCAAAAAGCGTGTCAACACTTTGCCCCCCAAAACATGTCCTGCTTACTCGATGGATGAGGCCCTTTTTGAAGAAACCAAAAATCCAGAAACCAAAGCCCAGAGATGTCCGGGGTGAACTTCTATAACTAGAAATCCGAAGAGCTACGATCGTTTAGAATCGTATTGACCAGAAATCCAAAGCCAATAAACCAGAAATCCAAGATCGCTCCAGATCGTATTATCCATAAACCAGAAAAACTGAAATACAATGAAAACAGATGATCACTCCAGATTTTTTAGAGATAACTAAAATAACCAGGAACACCAGAATAAGCAAGACTGCTAGAATAACCGAAGGACTGCAAGATTCCATTAACCTGAATAACCTGAAAATCCATAACCTCGAAATTGTAAAAACTAGAAATCCGTATATCCAAAATGACCAATAACGAGATCAGCTCAAGGAGGCCTTGTCGACGCAAGATGACCAAGAACGAGCCAGTGAGGTCCAAGACGGCCTTGTATAGCAAGGCGACCAAGGACAAGCCAAATGAGGTCTAAGCCGGCGTTGCGAAGCAAAAGGACCAAGGACAAGCTAGGTGAGGTCCAAGATGACCTTGTGAGGTAAGACGATGAAGGATAATCCAAGTGAGGTCCAAGATGGTTTTGCAATGCAAGACGGCTAAAGAAAAGAAAGATGAGGTCCAAGATGGCGTTGCGAGGCAAGACGACCAAGGACAAGCCAAGTGAGGTCCAATATGGCCTTGCGAAGCAAATGACCAAAGACAAGGAAGATGAGGTCCACGACGACCTTACGAGGCAAGATGACCAAGGGCAAGCTAGATGAGGTCCAAGACGGCCTTGCGAAGCAAGATGACCAAGGACAAGCCAGATGAGGTCCAAGGTGGCCTTTCGAAGCAAGACGACCAAGGACAAGCCATGGACAGAAGTCCGTAGAGTTTACAATCCAGTTTTAGATTTCATACTCCACAAGCAAGCGTCCTATCTTTGCAAAGTAATCTTATTATATAAAACATTGGAGTTTTTAGTAAAACCAAAAGGAAAAACTCGACGGTCCATCATCCATAAAGAGCACGCTTAGGGGCTCTCATGTCCCCGTACATGGGTTTGCAGACTTAGCCGTTTCCAATTTCAAATTCATTTGTGAAGGAGACTGAATGGTTAACGTCTGCCAAGTGCATGCCTTAGATCTCACTGGTTCCCACACATAGGTAAGAAAACTTAGCCACTCAAGTTCCAAAAGCAGAGTTATCTCAAGATGGCCTTGCTTGAGCAAGACAACCAAGAGTAGCCAGAAAGGTTCAAGACGACCTTATTGGAGTAGCACGACCCAGAAAAGCCAAAGTATCCAAGGTGATCTTATTGAAGTAAGACGAACAAGGAATGCCAGAATAGTTCCAAGACGACCTTACCGAAGTAAGACGACTAAGGAAAGCAAGAATCAATCCATTTTATTAAGACAACCAAGCAAAGCTAGAACCAATCCATTTTATAAATAGCAAGGAGAGATGGTGTGTTGTCGAGCAAAGAGTATGCCTATGAATTATAATAGCTCTCGTGCATGGGTAGGTCAACCCAACCATCTACGATCAAGAAAGCGAAAAGATAAATCTAGAGGGTTAGAGCCTACAAAACTAAATCCAATGGCCGGAGCTCGAATATCCAAAATCCAGAGAAAGCCAAGAGAGCCAAACCATAAGCTCAAGAAGTCCAAGAGATACAAGCACTGAAAAATCAAAAGTGAGAAAGCCATGAGTGGAAAGCCCATTATCTAAGAGCCATAAGATCCAGAAACTAATAAGCCAAATCCAAAGCCAAAAGCACTGAAGTCTAGATAACCAAAATCCAAGAATCTAAACAGCCAAAATCGATATATGAAAAAGCCAAGACTAATATTATAAAGACCACACAAAACCACGACCAAGTAACCAAAATACCCATAAAGCCAGAAGATCGGAAACTACAAGCCACAAGATACTGATGCCCGGGAGGCTTGCATCCAATACATCAAATCCTGTAAGGGGTTTAGTTCATAACAATTCCACTGGATAATTGCTGGTCCCAGGCCTATCTTGAATTCTATGAGGGGTTGTGCCTGTCTTGGCAACACAGGTCGATTTCGAACAAACCGTACCATCTCTTCTCATCTGATATGCTCTTCAATCATATCTCTGAGATGTCGAAAATCATTTGTAATATGACCGTCGAGGTCATGAAACAAGCAACGCTGATGGTTGAATCAAAAATGGTTCAAACACCAAAGGTGCACGAATCGTACTTCACTAATATGGTTAGAAATTGAAAGTAGCCACAATCGCAAAGTAAACGAGAAAAAGTAGGTAAAAGCACAAGGATTTTTATAGTGGTTCAATCTAAAGTAGATCTACGTCCACTTCGGAAGCCATTTCGTTATCATGTGATAGATTTACAAAATTCATCATCTCATACATCTCATTTTGGCCCATTCTCTCTTTGTATAATGTTTTTCCTCTCTTTAATGACTTGATTCTCTCTAATCCACTATGGAAATGGTTGGATCCTTATGAATGCGATGAACGTGAAAATGTATGTTCCAGGGTTTGAGCACTTAGGGGATCAATGGTGAATCCATGGCGGTTGAGGTGTGAATCGAAGCTTAGAGGAAGATTAATGGTGGTAGGAGAGAACTAGAATAGAGATTGAGAAGATAGAGATGATGGATCTCGATTTGAAGATGGTAGATCTCATCTTGGAGATAGAGAAGGATGGAGAGAACTTGAGTTGATCCCTAATAGAGGAAGGAGGAGCCTTGGTCCATTTGATGATGGAGGAAGACGAAGGATGCTTTGGTTGCCATTAATGAAGCTTGAAATTGGGGTTTGGAGTGTTCGAGAAATGATTTTGGCGGCCCTTCGGGATAAAAGAATCGATCCCTCCAAAGGTTGTGAAATGGGATATTTATAGGTGGATTTGGTGTGGAGCTAGTGGAGTGGAAATGTTATAATTAAGAGTTGCAAAGCCATGTGGGACAGCTAGCAGCGAACACTTTACAACTGGCGCTAGTTCAGCTCCAACTTACATGTCCAGGAAATAACGTGCCCAATCGAAGTGCGAGCGACCAATCCTTGCACGAGCGACCCTTAATTCATATGAACGAGCAATGTGGAAAACTATGTGACCGCCCCTTCTATTTTAAGCGTATGAATCATCATCCACGTTCTGTGCATATATGCGGCTTTGCCTTGTTATAAAAGTGGGAACAACAATTACGGAAAATTCCATTGCTCCTTTTGTTTTATTCTGCTCTTTATAGTGGTACGTGTCTTCTTCTTTTCCACTTTATTGTTTATCCTATTAACATGAATCTGTGCGCTGCAAATCTGCTCATCCCCTACGCTAAGTGTTGCTCAACCACCTTCTGGATGATAGCACTCGACCCTACTGGAATGGCTTGCTCGACCCTCCAGATGATGCTCCGCTCAACCTCTTTACACAAGGTGAATGAGCGACCCTTTCTACGGAGATGTGCGAGCGACCTTAAGTTGGATTGCACGAGTGGCATAGGGAAAGCATGCACGACCAGACTTTCTCTGCTCGACCCACCTGAGCTGATTGACCACTTGGTGATCGACCGAGCGCCAGATGACCAACTTGTTGCTGGCCGATGAGTTGCTGAGACAAGCGTGACCAGAATGGAAGTTGCTGCTCGACCGACAAGGCTGAAACCACTAATCGACCGACCAGGTGGAAGCTGCTTCTTAACCGACTAGGTGATGGTGCTCTTGGGTGAGCGACCTTGCCAATATAGCTACCTGCACCCATTCTGTTTGACACAATGCTTGAATAGGTTTTTAGCTAGTTAACATTTGCCCCTTGAAGCTTGTATTTTTTCGCTTGCGAGAAATGCGGGCTTTGAAAGGAACTTCGCTAATACCATTTGTATTGAGATCTAGTTGTAGCTTTTCGTTTGCTATGGAAAATCGTACTTTGAATTCATTTGCTTCATGTCACCCGTTCTGTAATGAAAACAAATACTTGCACGATTTTGGATTTTACTTTGCTATTGATCATCCACATCAATAACAGATTAGTTAAAATTATGACGAACCGAGTGACATGCCTATGCAGAACTACTTTGTTTAGATGTTTAAAATTCGTTAAATGTTGTTTGCATAGATACGGTGCTCGAATTCGAATTCACAACAGTACTTGAGTTCTGCTAATCGATATGTATATTGATTGCAGATTTCAAGTCTCACCTTTGTAATTAATTATATGATCCTGTATGACGGTTTACGTTTTGTAAAACGTGTACTTGTTCGGATTAGAGCTTTGATTTGAGTTTCCTTGATTGTGGTTGACTGCTAGAGGTTTCTACTTTGTCGATTAAAGCCATTCAAGCTTTCCAATATGTATGGAGCCCCTGAGCTTTGTTAATACAATAGGAATTTCGATTTAACTGATTAGTTTGAGACTTCTACTTGGAGAAGTTTTTATATCATTGTGCCCCTGCTCGGGAAGGTCTTATATTTGGTGCCCCCGCTAGGGGAGGACTTTGGGTTTTGTGTCCCCACTCGGGGAGGACTTGAGATTTAATGATTGTATCTCCGCTATGGGAGGACTTTGGATTTAGTGATTGTGCCCCCGCTAGGGGAGGACTTTGGATTTAGTGCCCCCGCTCGGGGAGGTCTTTGGATTTTTGCACTCACATCTGATATTTTAGATGCTACGCAAAAGGATTTCATTCTTCACATCTGATATGTCAGATGCTACGCAAATGGATTTCATTCTTCACATCTGATATGTTAGATGCTACGCAAATGGATTTCATTCTTCACATCAGATATGTCAGATGCTACACAAATGGATTTTATTCTTCATATCTGATATGTCAGATGCTACGAAAATGCATTTCATTCTTCACATCTAATATGTCAGATGCTACACAAATGGATTTCATTCTTCACATCTGATATGTCAGATGCTACGCAAATGGATTTCATTCTTCACATCTGATATGTTAGATGCTACACAAATGTATTTCATTCTTCACACCTAATATTTCAAATGCTATGCAAATGGATTTCATTCTTCACATCTGATATGTCAGATGCTACGCAAATGGATTTCATTCTTCACATCTGATATGTCAGATGCTACGTAAATGGATTTCATTCTTCACATCTGATATGTCAGATGCTACGCAAATGGATTTCAATCTTCACATCTGATATGTCAGATGCTACTTAAATGTATTGGGTGGCTGTTATACCATTTCATGGGGCAGCTATCAATCCCTTTGTCGGATGCTTGACTTGGCAGGCTATTCCGATTTTAGGAACTGAGGGTTTGAACCTCTCACTTGGGGAAGTACCTCTTCGACGAAAGTTATAGCTCTTGCATTTGTTTGTCGTGGAGCTTGTTCGTTGTTTGGATCTTTGCGACTTTTCCCATTCACTTTTCAAGGCGGTGTTTTTCTATTTTGCATTTGTGCATTTTAATGTTTACAGCTTTTGGCACTTGAACTAGCGTTGTTGGGGTCACGATGCTATAGGAACACACGCTCGACAAATGGCCTGCAATATGAAATCATTTTTTAAGTAAGTTTTGATTTGACATATAATTTTGCAAGCAAGAAATTTATTCAGACAGATATGCTCTTAATCGTAGAGCTAATGTTCAGTGCATCACTTGCAGATTATTACAGACTGTTTACAAGAAGTTTTGAACATAACAGAAAGTAAAACATGAAGTAAAGCAGAAAATAGAGCATGAAGTAAAGCGGTGGCGATGTTGATAGCTTATTCTGAGCCATTGAAATTGGAGCACCAATCATTGGTCTTTAGTTGATGATCGGCCGTGGATCGATTTGAGCAGGAGCTCTGTTGCTTGGTCCAGACTAATTATTTGATACCCCTGGCCCTAAGGAGTTACATAAGGATTCATGGTCTGTGGATTCTTAACATGCTGTTACAGCCTATTCTTCCTGATTAACTCCTCGATGAGGTTCTTCAAGTGTCGGCCCTCATTGGTGTTATAACCAGGCTGGTTATGAAATTTTCCTGAGTTTGCTACTTTATCGCTTATCCTCATCGGATTTGGCTCCGCATACTCCTCAGAGTTCTTTGTTGCAAGATAGATATTTTCAGGAGTGTCATTCAAAGGCGTTAGCTCTGATGAGTTGAAAAGGCGAGACTTCTTAGTAGCCTTGTTGCCATTCCCGTCATTGGCGTGTTTCTGCCCCTGATTACTCTCCTGATTATATTGGGTAGCAGCATTTTTAGGTTCTTCAAGAAAAGGGTTAGCATCAATAATCTGAAGAGGTACAGGATTAGTGTCGACTCTCATGTACTCCTCGGCCTTTTTATAGAATTTCTCAAGCGTGTTTGATTCCTTCATTTTAATCCATCTACCGAATTCGCTCTTCTCATCTATAGTGCCGATTAGAGACATTAAGATCATGCGGGGCTCGGGATTTCCTACTTCAGATACAACATCATTAAATCTTTTGAGAAAATCTTTGACAGATTCTCTTAGATCCTGCTTCATTGACGTAAGAGAAATAACATCCTTAGCCTTTATAGCTTGTAGCCTGAACTGCTCTTTGAATTTCGGAGTCAAATCATCGAATCGATCGATGGATTTGGGTGGCAATCTTGTGAGCCATAACGATGCGATGCCTTCAAGATAGAGAGGGAAGCACAAGCATTTGATTTTTTCCATCACCCTGGCTGCATTCATATGCCACTCATATTTGTATAGGAAATGATTCGGATCAAAAGCTCCGTTGTATGGAGATAGAGTAGGATGAGTGAACTTTTTAGGGAATTCTACTTTGTGGATCCTCTTTGTGAATGGATTTTTGCTGAGGGAGAAGTTCCATTCCCTTTCACTATCCTTGCGAGCCATGTTATCTTCCATGATTTGCTTTACCATATATGTGATATATTCCTTCGAGTTATGCCGCTTCGAAGAGCGGACTTCGATCTCTTTTCTGGATGCTCGTCGTGGCGAGCGATCGTGAATAGAAAATCTAGGTCCTTTGCTTCCACCATAGGAAGGTGCTCCCGTACCGGGACTTGCAACTCGTCGGTTATTTCGATCGGAATGGTTTTTGGCCTTCAACCTTAAGTCTTCGATATTATCATTGCTTTTATCAACAAGCCCTTCCAAGTTGTCATTAGGATGATGATCGAAGGCTGATGAATTTGCATTCTCTACAAGGTTGACATGGATATTCGGAGGAGGAGCGGGATTCGCTTGAGCGTTTAGAGAGCACTCATTTTGTCCATTAAAGCTTTATTAGCATCCATTAATGTTTTATTAGCATCGATTAAGGATTTGTTGGAGGCTTCCATTCGTTGACTCAAGTTAGCGACGACGACATCTAGTTCGGCTCTAGTCACTCCGGCTCCACTTATTGAGTTTTGGCCAATCTCAAAGCGGTTTGTAAGCGGTGTAGCTTCATTGTTAGTAATGTTGTTAAGTGCTCCAATGGTTTTACTTGCAGTCTCTTTTGACTTAGCAATTATCTCGGACATGGATTTGAATTTGGAAGAGAGCTTGTTGATTGGCCTAGATGTTAGACTTGTAGAATCTACGGTAGAAGTAGGCTTAGAAATTCAATGCAAGGCTGTTGAAATGGAGAGGAATGCGAACGCGGCCCCATGGTGGACGCATAAATGTTTGAATCAAAAATGGTTCAGACACCAAAGGTACACGAATCGTACTTCACCAATATGGTTAGAAATTGAAAGGAGCCACAATCGCAAAGTAAACGGGGAAAAGTAGGTAAATGCACAAGAATTTTTATAGTGGTTTGATCTAAAGTAGATCTACGTCCACTTCAGAAGCCATTTCATTATCATGTGATAGATTTACAAAATTCATCATCTCATACATCTCATTTTGGCCCATTATCTCTTTGTACAATGTTTTTACTCTCTTTAATGACTTGATTCTCTCTAATCCACTATGGAAATGGTTGGATCCTTATGAATGCGATGAATGTGAGAATGTATGTTCCACGATTTGAGCACTTAGAGGATCAACGGTGAATCCATGGCGGTTGAGGTGTGAAAGTAAGCTTGGAGGAAGATTAATGGTGGTAGGAGATAATTAGAATGGAGCTTGAGAAGATAGAGATGATGAATCTCGATTTGAAGATGGTAGATCTCGGATTGGAGATGGAAAAGGATGGAGAGAACTTAAGTTGATCCCTAATGGAGGAAGGAGGAGCCTTGGTCCCTTTGATGATGGAGGAAGATGAAGGGTGCTTTGGTGGCCATTAATGAAGCTTGAAAATGGAGTTTGGAATGTTCGAGAAATGATTTTGGTGGCCCTTCGGGGTAGAAGAATCGGTCCCTCCAAAGGTTGTGAAAGGGGATATTTATAGGTGGATTTGGTGTGGAGCTAGTGGAGTGGCAATGTTGTAATTAAGGGGTGCAAAGCCATGTGGGACAGCTAGCAGTGAACACTTTACGGCTGGCGCTAGTTCAGCTCCAACTTCCACGTCCAGGAAATAACGTGCCCGATCGGAGTGCAAGCGACCAGTCCTTGCACGAGCGACCCTTAATTCATATGAATGAGCGATCTAGAAAACTATGTGACCGTCCCCTTCTATTTTAGGTGTATGAATCATCGGCCATGTGCTATGCATATATGGGGCTTTGTTTTGTTATAAAAGTTGGAACAACAATTATGAAAAATGCCATTGCTCCTTTTGTTTTATTCTGCTCTTTATAATGGCACGTGTCTTCTTCTTTTCCACTTTATTGTTTATCCTATTAACACGAATCTATGCGTTGCAAATCTGCTCGTCTCCAACGCCAAGTGCTGCTCGGCCACCTTTTGGATGATAACACTCGATCCGACTGGAATGCCTTGCTCGACCCTCCAGATGATGCTCCGCTCGACCTCTTTATATAAGATGAATGAGCGAGCCTTTCTCCGGAGATGTGCGAGCGACCTTACGTTGGATTGCACGAGCGGCATAGGGAAAGGGTGCACGACCAGACATTCTCTACTCGACCCACCTGAGTTGACTGACTACTTGGTGATCGACCGGGCACTCGATGACCGACTTGTTGCTGGCCAATGAGTTGTTGAGACAAGCATGACCAGAATGGAGGCTGCTGCTCGACCGAAAAGGCTGAAACCGCTGCTCGACCGATTAGATGGAAGTTGCTTCTTAACTGACCAGGTGATGGTGCTCTTGAGTGAGCGACCTTGCCAATATAGCTACCTGCACTCGTTTTGTTCGACACACTGCTTGAATAGGTTTTTACAGCTGACCAGTGTCCTTTTCACTTTGAGTCGACTACCTAGGAGGAGGCTTCTGGGAAGGAGCAGCAAGATGAACTTCTAAGTAAATTTCTTCAGGGGTGTGAGTAAGTTCCGAGTAAGTTGAGAACTTAGGTTGCCACCATGGCATGTTGACCATTCCCTGAAGAAGGTTTACTAGCGCCAAAATCCTTAGCTTTACCAAAATCGGATGGTTTCCCGCCCTTAACCACATTAGCTTTGAGAACTTTTTTATTAGTTCTCGCATCCTCTTCCCAAAGAAATCTTTCAGCTTTAAAATAGGACTCACCGAGATCCCTTGGCGGGTCCCGATGCAAAGAATTCTTAAAGCCAGATTTATCTAGAATTCCAGATACTACGACCATCAACACAATAGACGGATCGGGTCTGTCGACCGTAGCCATAGCAGCATTAAACCATTTCAAGAATTTCCGCAGAGTCTCGTTGGACTTCTACTTAATTCTAGTTAAATTCATCATGCTTTTTGGATGAGCGATGTGGACTCTAAATTGTTCCACAAACTTCCCAAGCTAAGCATTCCAAGAAGTGATAGAGTCTGTCTCTGGCTCCCTGAACCACATGGCAGTTATATCTATCAAGTAAAGTGGAAAACACTTTTACATGACACTCTCTGAAGAAAAGAGAACTTCCATATGATGCACATAATGCATCAACTGAGAAGTGGATACTTCTGACCATCATAAGCTTCCAACACCGGTAGCTTGAAATCAGATGGGTTGCGGGATTCCTTATACCCAAAGAGAACAAAATGCGAGTAACACAATCCAAATTCGAAGAAGAAGCAACACCTCAAGTGAATCAATAAATAACATCCGTGATTTGAGAGCCATTACCAAAAGCTAGCAACAAATTTAGATTATCCAAAGTTACACCGGTCCCCCTTGTGTTTAAGTCCAAATTAGGAATCAATTGATTAGAGAGAAGAATATCTTGTTGAATTCCAACCTGAGAAGCCGCGTCGGGTGCAATCTTGACACCAGGAATCATGGGAGCACTACCATCCAAAATTGTGCGCACCAGCGGGTGAACCACCTTACCAATAGCGGATCCCGCGACTTGACCAATCAAAGCATCACAGGCTAGAGTGATTTCGAGATGAGGGGTTCCTCCAAGTGTGAAGGGACCGATAATGGTCCGAGGATCGGCGTCCACCTGCTGATTAGTTTGCGGGGTTTCCCCCAAGTCCCGGTCGCGGCTTAAGGAACATTGGTACTTGATCAAACAATATCTGTCTAGCCTGTCGGTCTTCTAGTATTTCCAATCCTAGCCTCAATTCGAGCAAGAAAAGTAGTAAAATCTTCTTCTTGTCTCTTGAGTCGATCGTTCAAATCCGTAGCCAAATTCTTAATCATCCTATTAACATCGCGACAAGTGACGTAATTCGAGGGAACTCCAGTTGAAGAAAGTTCTTTACTTCCTTTACCTCCAATACCTTGAGTTTCAGCAATAGCGTTGAGCTTCTTGCGCTTAACCATGATGAAAAGAGAGTGACAAAGTGAAGTCGAAGACTGAAACCAAAGTATAAAACCAAAGTCAAATTCGTAGACAAAACTGAGAATCTAATCCAAAGCAGAAGTTAAAGCTGTGTGCCTCCTTCCTAGCACGCCAAAGTGTTGATGCAGGGAAATGGATATTTGCGCACGCCAACGCCCAAGTGTATGATTTGTAGGAAAATGATAATCCAAATCCCAAGCAATGAAATGTGCAGGGAGAAAACAGCTTTTTATAGTGGTTCGGCATTAATGCGTACATCCACTTCATAGTAATCATTCATCATATAGTAGCTGATTACAAAAGTTGAATAATCTCAGACTGTTTATGCCTACAAAGTTATGTAATAGAACAACAAAATGTTTATTAATTCTAAACTTTGACAAAAATGCCATTCTTCTTTTTTATTAAGCCAAAGTATGAAACAATGTCCAAAAAGTAGCTTCAATGTCTAAGAAATCCCAAACATATCCAAAAGTAGTGTTAAAATCCAAGTAAATGTCCAAATGTTGTAGGAAAACGTTTGTGTAACGTTTAGAAGTCCAAAATCCATAAAGATGATGAAGGCATCCATTAATGGTGCTTCAGAACTTCAATCATGTATGCCAAAGTGTAGGATGAGTGCGAATGATCCCACCCCTTTTAATGCTAACCTTGGGGGAATTTATAGGTGAGTTTTAGGGGCCACAGCATGAAATTTCGTATCCCAGGGTAGCGGGATATGAAATTTTGCATCCGAGAGATTTGCCAAAAATCACATCCCAAAATACCTTGCCAAACACGTGTTGCTTAACCAAAAACCATGATCCGCATACGTTTCTGGCCCATGCCAAAATTGTTGACATTTGCCACTAGTTTCACATCCCAGGCCAATCTAGAAATCGCATCCTAGAAGTTGCAATGCCAACACTTGAAAATATCGCATCCCTCCAAGCCGATCACAATGTTTGTTGTTTCTAAAAATTCATATGCCATTTGCCTTTCCATTTTCTCGCATCTGGTGCACGCATGAAAAAATCTCGCATCCCACCGATGCGATCACCCAAAATCTCGCATCCTTGGAGCGTGCCAAACTTCGAATCCAAGCCAGTGCTGCCTCCTTCACATCCTACGTCCAACTGGATGATAAAAGAGCTAGGATGATTTGAATACATGGATGTTTCATTCCCGTTAGGATGCTAAATCTTAGGGATTTGAAATCATAATTTTTCCAAGCAAAGAACTAGACCTTGCCAAACTCGATGCACGCTCATGAAAATGAGTCGCTTCCCCTTTTGCTCACTGATTTTTCAATGTGCCAAGCCATATGATCGACCATTTTACAAACGTGATCAGTTAAGGACAAACACGTGATGTTTGATGATTTTCACGTGCTGATCACAAATTTTTGAACGTACCAAACCAGAATTTTGCCAAGTGCCAGATTTTGATGCTGTGTGTCACGCAAGCCATTTTTCGTGATCGTGCCTTACCGATCAGCTATTTTTGAGTGCATGACACTGCTTTTCACCAAAATCCATTTAGTTTTCCACGACGACTTTTGCCACATGATCGGACCGACACGCTCAAGCCTTTTGAGTTGATTGAACCGAGTCAATCATATATTTTTACCATGCCAGTTTTTCCTAGTTCGTTAACAATGATTTCACGAATCGACGCTATTTCCAATGTTATTCGAACACATCGGGACTTCAACTAAATTGCATTTTGTTTTCTGATGACATTCTCGAAACTTGAGCGCATTGCTAACCAAAATCCTGATATGTGACAGCTTTGACCAAAAAGCATGTCAACACTGATCAAAGTTAGAAAAAAATCAGTTTTTAAACTACTGAATTAAAGACTGAAATTCAATCTTGAATCAGTATTTAAAATTTGAGACTGGTCTGACACCAAACTTCAATCTTTTGTTCGAACTATATTTTAGTCTTTAAGAGGTATTAAAATAAATAAAAATCAATATTCTTTTTAAATAAAAACTATTTTTATAAGTTACGGACGTAAGTACATTGAAAATTGTTATAGCTAATGCAACAGGCTACCTCATACATACTATAATTTGCAGTTGATGTCATTGCCATATATAAATTGTATTTTATGCTCGCTAGCACAATCCAAAAATAGTTGAAAAAACCTCCGAACTTCAATTCAGAATAACATCATAAGAATATATGTTAAATTTTCCTTTGTATAAAAGGCTTAAGGCATGTTTTATCTTTTCAATTTTCAAATTAAAAAAAACTATGTTACGTATCCTACATAACTGACTTGTCTGTTTTTCCAATCCAAATTTACTAGACAGTTGGCAGTTAATGAAATTTGGGTTGATATATGGCATTGCATTCCTGTTAAGAAATTAATTATAAGGATAAATCGTGAGTGCTTTGCACTTGCACATCAAGGCATGATTTTTTTTAAATCGTGTACTTTATATACAAGTTTAGGTACTATGTAACATACAACATAAGAAGAGGGTTAAATCCCGCGGGACGGAATTCGAACCTATAACATCTCGCACTTAATCAAAATATCTTAACCATTTGAACAACGGTGCTTGTCGAAAGGAAGATTTATATAAACAACCTATATATGTTTTGCATGTGCAAAATAATGAAGTAGTATAAATAGTACATGATTATCTTATAAAGTTATAGTACAATACATGCGACGTCATCCCTATCTGCTTTACCAAACTTATGTTCAGAACAAAAAAATCTTTGATAGTTTGGGTAGATGTGTTTGAGACTTAATAAATAATGGACTTCAATGGGAAATGACAAACTTCAAAGGAGATAAGTTTAAGATCGCATAGTAATGGGATCTAGAGATAAACTGAAAGCGATCAAATAGTAAGCCATAAAGATGGATAAATGAGAAAAATCTCTACATAATAAATTAAGTGTGCATTAAGCCATTCTCGCCCTAAATATTATAATAAATAAAAATCAAGTTTTCCCTATATTTTATTAAAGAAAGGATTTGTTAAAATGTCTTCATTTCTGCCAAGAGGAATGGAAAATATAAGGCTAATTCGATTTTTATTAATTATAAAATTTCAGGATGAGAATGACTTAATGCACACTTAATTTATTATATAGAAATCTTTCCCATTTACTCATCTTCACTACCTTTAGTTTATCTCTACGTTTCGTCGCTACATGATCTTAAACCTATCTCCCTTGGAGTCCATCATTGCCTATTGTAGTCCATTATCGGTTAAGTCTCAAACACCTCTCACAAACGTTTATAAGCTAATTCCACTTATACACCCCTAGTCACTTAACATAATGATCTTAAACCTATATGTTTATTTCGTTGAAAAATTAGCTTTATAAACATTTTTTTGATTTTTTTTCCGAAATTGGGTACTTGGATGGTATTACGTAAATCCTTCAAGTCATATGTAGTATAACATACTATATGGCAAGGAGGTTCAAACCCTGGAAAACAAAATTGGAACATGTGACATTCCAAATTATATCAAAGCGCCTTAATCATTTAGACAATGCTACTTGTCAACATCATATACACCATGTTTTATGTAATATTCCCAGATATGTTACAAAACTAATATCAATCAATTATAATAAAACAAAGATAACCATTATACTTGTCCAAGGTTTTGTTAGATTAATCCAAATATAAGTTAATCTACAAATAACCCAAGTGTGACTTAATTGATTAATCTACTAATATAAGTTTTTTTCACTTATTGAAGGAGAAAATGAATTGACTACTAAATAGTAAAAAAACAAATTATCTAGGTCAATCCTAACCGGGCTTAAATGTTATTTTTTTTATCAGCGAAACTTTGTATAGAACAAAAAAATTGTTATTACTGTATAAGTTAACGGTTTTTTTAGCTAATAATAATAATTTCTTATAGTGATTATTCAGATATAAGTGTGAAGTAACACAAAACATTAGCTCTTTACAAAATTATATATTTAACAAATTCTTCTCAGGTAATATATTGAATCCTAGCTGTCTACTGTTGCTATTTCAATGGGTTGACGCTCTCTTCTTCCTACATCAAAGCAGCCTCCATACTTTCTCAACCACTCGGATTAAGTTGTTGAATTTTCTTTAATTTTCACTACAAAAGAATTCTGAATTCCATACGCCAATTTGGCGTAGGTATGGCATAGAGAATCGAATTTCCCTACGCCATCCCTACGCCAAAAAGGAAGTCGGGAAACAGCTCGTCGCAAATATTTCTCTACGCCATCCCTACGCCAATTTGCCTACGTCATACCTACGCCAAATTCTCTACGCCATACCTACGCCAAGTTCCCTACGCCATACCTACGCCAAGTTCCCTACGCCATACCTACGCCAAGTTCCCTACGCCATACCTACGCCAAGTTCCATACGCCATACCTACGCCAAATTTCATACGCTATCCCTACGCCAAATTCCATACGCCGTCACTACGTCATCCCTACGCGAAGTTTCATATGCCTCCTTACCTCTTCCCTACGCCTTCCCTACGCATTCGTACACCAAAAATCAATATGGTAGTTTTATATTTATCTTTGTCTACCACAAATCATAACAAAACCGAACATACACAATATATATCAATAAAAATATTGATGTAAAATAAATTTCATGGTCGAATTACCGTAAACTTGCTACAGATCATGTTCAAAACAATAAAATAAAGTAGCTACATAACTCGAACATGATCGTTTCGTCTAATTCAAACATCGTGTAATGTACCTTACATAAATAGAACATCAAACTCACTATCAAAACAAGATTAATTCATAAAGTACGTCATATTTGTTGTTCTTGCTCTCGCCGTAACCCTTGTAAAAACTCTTGTACAGAACTCATTTGTTCTTCTAGTTTGCTAACAGTGACACTCAATTCTTGATTTTTATCTCTTAACTCTTCTACTTCCTTTTCAAGCTTTTCTGTATGATCTGTACCTCCAAATATAACGGTGTATGTGCTGTCTTTGTATATCTACACATAAAAATTATAACCCAATCAGTACAATAAATACATTTCATATTACAATCAAGTAAAATGTTCATAAAAAATTTAACCCAATTAGTACATTAAATTCATAAAGAGAGAATTCATGTGAAACATCAACTGAAGTTGCTGTGTGCAACAGCAACTCAAGTTGCTGTGCACAGCAAGCAACTTGTTGCTGTGCAACATCAACCTCAGTTGCTGTGCACAGCAACTTTCAGTTGCTGGTGCACAGCAACTTTCAGTTGCTGTTGCACAACAACTTCAGTTGTTGTGCACACAGCAACTTCAGTTGCTGTGCACACAGCAACCATGGTTGCTGGTGCACAGCAACCATGGTTGCTGGTGCACAACAACCATGGTTGCTGTGCACACAGCAACTGAAGTTGCTGTGCACAGCAACCATAGTTGCTGTGCACAACACAATTGCTATGCACAACAACTGAAAGTTGTTGTTGCACAGCAACCATGGTTGCTGTGCACAGCAACCATAGTTGCTGTGCACAACACAATTGCTATGCACAACAACTGAAAGTTGTTGTTGCACAGCAACCATGGTTGCTGTGCACAGCAACTGAAGTTGTTGTGCAACTTCAAAGTTGCACAGCAACTCGAGTTGCTATGCAACAGCAACTCGAGTTGCTGTGAAACAGCAATGTTTCACAGCAACTCGAGTTGCTGTTGCACAGCAACTTGAAGTTGCTAGCACAGCAAATTCAAGTTGTTGTGCGACAGCAACTTCAAGTTGCTGTTGCACGGCAACTCGGCTCAGCCGAAACTGAGCCTTAAGCTCAGTTTCGCTGAGCCTTAAGGTCGGTTTCGGCGAGCCTTAAGCTCAGTTTCGGCAAATTTTGCCATAAAAATACATATGGTATAGGGAATGTAGAGAGATTTATTTATTTTTCTTAAAGTTTTAACATTGTAAAAAAAATAAAAGAAATTAAATATGAAATATTTTAATAAATTATCATGCTAGAGTTCAATTATTGCTCAAACGGGATGTCTCGTTCTACAAAATATGGCTAGTGAATAAACAAGACCGTACAACTAATTTAAGAAACCTTAAATGGAGAATGGATGAAATAATTTATACAAAAAGTATTGATTTGTCCGAAAGAGAATGTAAGAGAAATAAATATGTTGGCAATTTTGGAAACAATCGCCCTACAAATGACAATTGCTAGACTTCATGATAATGGGTGTCTAATCCATAAGAGAGCGCCCATCTATTTTGACATGGAGTTCACTAACATACATTGAGAATAACTATGTGGTATTGATTCAACACAATTTATATTACGTAGAAGCATTATCAACTAAAAGTCTACAGTATAGAGCATAAACATAACTAGAAAATAAATAAATTAAGTTTTCAGTCAATACCCCAGGAATATTGCCGGTACCAGGTCTTCGTTTGCTTCTTGAAGAAGCACACGTCTCACCTTCTCCAATAAGCTGCATATAAAGATAGTTTAGCTCGTCGTGAGAGAGCTCACCGCCCTGACTCTTGGTCATTTGAGCAACCTGCTCATTGTATTTGGCCTGTAATTTACATAAAAATTAGATATTGTATTGTTTAACAGAATCAGAAAATTGTAAACTATAATTTAAAACTTTTGTTGATTACATACAACAAACTGTTCCGAGTACTCATCAACCCATCCCCCATCTATAGAACCGTCCGGTCTCTCAACATAGTGTGTTCGAATATAAACCTGCATGAATGTTGGTGTTCGGCCTTGTTCTTTCTCCTAAAAAATAAAAACACTTTATCATATCTTTATTTGGATTGTATACTATTATTAGTTAATAATTTAAACAATTACCATATCGTTCATCCATTGTGCCATTGACTTAGAACCACATCTATGTGGCCTTGGATTTTTTTTGCGAGCAGTTGAGTTTTTTTTAGAAAGCTCCTTCACATCCTCCCTCTCCCAATATGCTAAAAATTGTTGCCATACCTCATCTGTTATACAAGCATTTTTCTTTTTATTTCTTTTTATGTCTCCAACAATCCACCAGTACTTCAAAGAACACTTTTGATTCCATAACAGTCTGACATCAGCAAAAGAAGTATTGGTATCCCAAGTGTACAATACCTACACAAGATTTTAGGATCAAATAAACTGGAAAACTTAATCATGAATGAACTAAATATTGCAAGAACCTGAATTTCAAAATTATTCTACCTTAAACTCATCAAACCAATGATCCTTAATATTAGCAGGAATCATTCTGAAACAAGGCCAAAATGTTGTCAAACGGGCCTTAAGCATATTAGATAAAGTACGAGATGTCGAGTCACTATTCGCGAATTCCCACCTGTTAATGCAGAAATTAGAGTAAATTATGTAATGCATTATTGAAATACACGATAATTCGAAAATTTAAAATTTTTACTTACTCACCACTATTCCTATAATAGATGTACATGGTACCGACTGAAGAAGTCGAGCCAGTCTGTGACACTTGTCCAGATAGCCCAGAGATGTCTTCATCATGATCACATTCATCCGAAGGGGTGGATTGTTGATCGATAGAGGGTGGTGCTGGTTCGATCAAACCCAAACCACGTCCACTACCACTACGACCACTACCACTATGACCACCACATCCACTACCATTACGACCACCACTACCACTATGACCACCACGACCACCACCGCTACTACTGCCACCACGACCACGAGAAATCATATCTATTAAATGAATACGACATTTGCAACTATATACATAAGATAATCTAACATTTCATGAAAGTAGTGAACTTTATTTAAGACAAGGTTTGAAAAGATTCATCAAAGAGCATAGAATGTAAATCAACAATTGAAAATTTTACTGCTAAGTAAACATAAACAACTTCATAAACATTAAAGCAACCGAGCAACTAAAAACCCATGCAAACAATCGTAATTAAATATACATGCTACCAATCTTCATTATCATCGTCACTCTCAACGTTAACACTCTCGCCTTCAAGCTCACACTCATCTTCCTCTACTTCAATTTGCTCATCGTCATCTCCATCTACTTCGACCCCATCATTGATGTCGTTAATAAGAGATCCTATATCTTCTACTTGTTGTACAATCTCTAGTAGCTCATTATGTTCTGGATCATTTTGATATGCCATATTATCGGTTATGATCGTGTTTGAGTGAAATGACCATCTCGGTTTTGTTTTAATAACAGCCCACCAATTTGAACGACTGTTGTCGATAGCAGGATACGGTGTGAAATAAACTTGTGTAGCTTGGGATGCCAACACAAATGGATCATACCCTAAATATTTTTTTTTGTGGTTTACTTCAATAAGAGGGTAGTCCTTATGTATGCGTTTTACTCTAATATTCGGTCCACTATCAAACCATCGACATTTGAATAGAAACGTTTTTAACTCCGGCACCACCGAGTAAGTTAACTCGATTATTTCCTCCAGTACACCATAATAATCTGTTATGTCATCATCGTTGTTCCCACCTTTGATACAAACTCCACTATTAACAGTTGTCTTTTTCTTTCTATATTCTTCTGTGTGGAACTTAAATCCATTTATAAACATTATCGGACATATTCTGTAACTACTATGCGGACAAAACGCAAGTTTCCTATAGCAAATGTCGGTGATGTTGTTCGTATCAACCTGTCAATTTGAATTAAATGCACAAGTTAATTAATATATAATGGTCGTGCAAGGTTAAAAAAAACATGACTTATTATACTTACATATTGTTTATACCATCCCTCGAATTCTTTACAGAGTTCAGCATTGGGATATTCACTTTCGAACTTGCTGTTTAAACGAAATACACATGTTAATATCTAAGTAGTATAGTGTGTAGCTTGAAGAGATTGACATTAATTTAGTTAATGAATAATCAAATTATTATAGTACCTTATAAGATCAGCCAATACATTGCAATTAAGAAGCACAGTTGCATTGGCTAGATTGTAATCCTTTGTTGTATTGAAGCCTTTAACATTCTTCCATTTACCAGATGGACGTCCTTGTTTTTTGAATACCGAGAGAATGTTATCGAGTGAATCATCCACAATATCATTTTCATTGCGATGACCACGATTAAAATTTAAATTCACATGATCATCGAAATAATGACTAAAAAATATGGATGCTTCTTCAATAATGTACGCTTGACAAATAGAACCTTCAACACGTGCTTTCTGCTTCACCTTTTTCTTTAGGTGGCCCAGATACCTTAATAGGAAAACGTGTGAAATTAACTATGACATGTTCTATATTTAAACATTACGTAAATAAATATAATTATTACATACCTTTCAAAAGGATACATCCATCCATACTGCACTGGTCCCCATAGTAATGCTTCAGTTGGTAAATGTACTGGAAAATGTTCCATGCAGTTAAAAACTCCAGGAGGAAATATTTTCTCCAATTTACATATTAATTTGGGTATATCTCTTTCAAGCTTCTGCAAATGGCTTTTAGATAAAGTTGTCAAGCATATATCTTTAAAGAATAAACTGAGCTCTGTTATAGGCATCCAAACCTTTTGTGGTAAAAGCTCTTTTAATACTATCGGAAATAGATTCTCTAAAAATACATGGCAATCGTGACTCTTCATACCTGACAGAATAAGATCCTTCGTATCAACTCATCGTTTCATATTAGAAGCAATCCCATCGGGAAATCTCAAAGAATCGACCCACTCTAGTAATTTTATACAATGAGTCCTACCCAGCTCATAACAAGCAAGAACTTTGAAGTTTGGATGAATAGGATTAATCTTAAGCTCTGGACGATTGCAATAGTATTCGACATCTTTTCTTGATCTCAAATCATCTTTGGTTTTTCCTTTTGCATTCATGATTGTATGAAAGAAATTCTCAAATACATTTTTTTCAATATGCATCACATCTAAATTGTGTCGAATTTTTAGATCCTTCCAATATGGCAATTCCCAAAATATACTCTGTTTGCACCAATTGTGATAATCACCTTTGCCAGGAATTTTGGGCTCTTTGTTTCCTGTCTCATGTAATTTTGCATAATCTTGTACAATATCAAATATCTCTTCTCCATTCAAAAAAGTTGGTGGTTGCAAATTTATAGTTTTATTTCTTTCAAAGTTTTTCTTATCACGTCTAAATGTGTCATTTGTATGTAAAAATCGACGGTGGCAATCCCACCAACACTATTTATCACCATGCTTCAGTGTAAATGCTTTTGTTGAATCCATGCACACAGGACAGGATAATTTACCTCCCGTACTCCAGCCCGAAAGCATCCCGTACGCGGGAAAATCGCTTATCGTCCATAACAAACAAGCAAATAGTTTGAAATTTTTCCTTTTTGATACGTCGTATGTGTCAACACCCTCTACCCACATTTTCTTCAAGTCCTCGATTAAAGGTTGCAAATAAACATCTATTCCGTTTTTCGGATTTTTGGATCCAGGGACAATTAGGGTTAAAAACATGTATGGATTTTGCATACACATCCAAGGAGGTAAATTGTAAGGTGTCAAAATAACTGGCCAAGTGGAATACTTTTTACCATACTGGCTGAAAGGTTGGAAACCGTCAGTGCATAAACCGATCCTAATATTTCGTGATTCATTGGAAAAATCAGGATATTTGTCATCGAAATGTTTCCATGCTTCTCCATCTGCAAGATGACTTAAAACTTCTTCCTCTCGAACCCGCTCACTATGCCATCTCATATGCTCCGCAGTGGCATAAGACGAATACAATCTTTGCAATCTAGGAATAATCGGAAGATAATGTAAACGAGTAAAAGGCACACCTTTACCGTTGCTTTTTTTTCTTTTCGTATCTTCCTAAGCCACAAAATTTACATTGTGAATGGCCTATGTCTTCTTTCCAATATAGCATACAGCCACTACGACATGTATCTATCTTTTCATACGGCAATCCGAATGCAGACACTTGTTTTTTTAGTTGATACCAATTTTCAGCCAATCTAGTTTGCAAACCGGATGGGACCACATCTCTAATTAAACTAAGAACGTCATTCATTAATTTTTGGGTACCGTTGTTTGTGGATTTTATTGCAACTAGCCTAGCAGTCGCTGCCAACTCTGTCATAGGACATCCATCAAAAAGTGGTTTTTTTTATGCTTCTAACAAATCGAAAAAAGATTTATCTTTTGGATTTGGCTCTTCCTCTACATCCAATGAATTAGAAAACATGCTCGGACCAGCGGCATCAATAACCATTTCAGTCATTCTATTTTCTGTAGCACTAGATTCATCAAAATCAACACCAAAATTTACGTTATCATCCTCAACATCAACCGACGTATTAATAACGTTCACCGCATCTTCACCGTGATGTATCCACACATAGTAATCATCCATAAAACCGTTTTTAGTCAAATGTCTTTGAACATTTTCATGACGATGATGTTTTGTAGCTTTGCATTTCTTACAAGGACAACGGATTTCCGTCATATTTGTTCCATTGGAAGATGCCACTAGCATGAACTCATTTAAACCTCTTAAAAATTGAAATGGAATTGTTCGTCTATGTCCAACATTTTTGTACATCCAAGCACGACGAACTTTCAATTGTTCCATCTTATACTGCATAATTAAGACATGTTATATTATAAGATGAGTACTTATATTATTATTATTATATAGAACTATAGTAATTTCATTATTTTAATACTTACCTAATTATTGTATTATTTTATTTAGATGGATATAATTTCAAATTCGTACACATACAAATACAATATAGATGTATGCTATTTTAACTTAAAAATTCTTATTCTTTTAAATGTTTAAATTCTTCCATTTATGCAAATTAGATGTATGCAAATTAGATGTATTCTTATTTCTTTTTACTTTGACGGTCGGTCTACCTACTTCCCATTACAAAATAATAACATAAGCATATTTTATAAATCATTTCAAATTAAATGGTTCAACAAAATTTCGGCAGCACTTCCCTTTGGTCCCTGTATCGTACACAAATGCGTGTACACAGGGAACAAAAAGGAAGTGCCATCGAAATTTTGTTAACCGTTTAAACTGAAATGATTTATAAAATATGCTTACGTTATTATATTTGTAACTTGTCCAATACTAGGACAAATCCAACGAATATTGTATCAGATGAATATAGATTTCCGTTTTGTGTAAAAACAAATATCCATATAACGATCATATACAACACTTGTCGGACGGGGCCAAATTCATCTAAGGGGTTCACATAAGTAGTCAAAAAACATTCAATCTAAGTTTAAAACAAAAAAACATTTCGAATGAAAGGGACGATAAAGGAGTATGGAAAAAGTGAAAGACAGACTTTTGAGTTTTGACATATGACCACAAATTTATATTAGTCTGGTATAAGAAAAGGAAAGTCTGAAAACGACCATTAAATCTATCTTTCCTGTATTTAATAAAATTAAATACCTTATTCCAGTTTCTTCGATTTTCCATTTCTTCGATTTATTTTGAAATCTTCAAATAAATAAATCCAAAAAAATTCTACCATAAAATCTTTATTACTTATATCAAAATCGGTGAACTGGATGGAAAACATTTTATGGGGTTGCACTTTTTTTTTTGCATGTTTATTCAACCACATATTGTTTAGTTGCTATTTCAGTTGTGAAGTAGATGACGTAAACCAAACGTAGTGATAATAAAATTATATGTTGTTGTTGTTGCTTGATTTTTTATTTTTTTTGATGTTCAGCTACGTTGTCAATTTCGACTGTTGTAAATTTACTAGTTCACTTGACTACATTTTGGACAAACTAACTTTCCGGTAAATTTTAGTAAAGACGTATTTGTAAGTCTAACATATATTCAGTTATGTACATACACTACACCTTTATCAAAATATGTACAAATGATGAGAACATGCAAGTATGTTTGATAGAAAACTTTTAATATTCTTAACCTTAGAAACATCCTAATCCCTTATCCATTTGTTTGTATAAGGCTAAAAATTTCCACTAAGTTGCAATAAATGGGTTAAAACTATAAATCATAATGGAAATAATAAATTCCTTTTCATTCATTGAAAACCTATAAACCTATAAGCCATGTCCAATGGTAGGTCTTGTATGTTTTAGCCGTTAAATACTTCCGAAATATTTTGGATTGGCAAACTTGTCAAATATTGTATTTTGGGTATGTCGTAGACAAATATGTTTCTTATTAAAAACTTAAATTTTTATTCCCAATTAACTAAGAACAGAGATTATTTTTCACCAGTAGTACACATGTTTTTTTTAAACGATATCCAGTTTACATATGTTGAAGTTGAGAATTTACTGTGGCGCAAGTATGAGACCTGTGAAGATTAGGCAGCTCAGTCGAGAGAGTTATAGTTCTGGTGTCTTATAATAATATTTCTAACATGTACAGTGGTTTTATAATATGCGAGCTTTCTTCTTTGAAAATCTACAATATATTTATTAATAAATATTATATAAATATAATATCTTTAATCACATTTTTTCAAATGCATTCGATCCTTAACTTGTACATGGATTATAAACAAGCCATGTCCATTTTAGGTTAAGCTGAAATAATAAATGAGCTATTTCTTATGCTCTGGAGTAGGCAAATTCAATCAATATCAACTGAAGTAGGCAATTAAGTAATTATTGAGAACTACCTTTGATTTTCTGATGCTCTGGAAGAGAGACAGGCGGCCTGAAGGAGGAACAACCACCGCACGAAGGGAGAAAGAGCGCTAAGGAGGAAATTGGGTAGGCGGCGGTCTGAAATTGGGTAGGCGGTCTGAATGAGAACTGGGTGGGATGGCGCGGAGGAAAGAGGCGGTGATCTGAAATTGGGTAGGCGGCGTGAGCTCGTAGACGAACTAGGTTTTTTTTTCATTTAATCGTTGAGAACGAGAATGAGAACTGACAGATTTTTTTTAATTATACTAGCCGCGTTGGTTTTAGTCCAACGAGAGAAATGAAGGGCAACGTGTGTGTTTTATACGGGTTGCGGATATTTGACCCATAATTCCAGAACCGATTAAATAAATTCCAACCTATATAAAAGACGTAGGGAATGGGTAGGGAATTCCCTACACAGTCCCTACGCCATTTATGTATTTTTTGCATTTTCCCTACGCCGCGCCTACGCTGCATAGGTACGGCGTAGGGAAATCCGAGTTGGAAAATGACCCCTTTTTTTGTAGTGTTTGCGTATAATGGGTTTGGTATATTTGTAAGAAAACTAAAATAAGAAGATGCAGATTTCTAAGTTTGAGCTTCATATTTAAGTAAATATTAAGATGCCTTTAGCCAAAATATTTACTGGACCTGAAATATGAAAGAAGGCTAGCGGGGGCAAAGAGATAGGCTTTCGAAAGAACCAGAGATAGCCTTTAGATTTATCAAAGAAGTATCACCAAGGATGTTAATAAAAGAAGCTTGCGAAAAAAGGTCTTTGGAGAAATAAAAGGGACTTTCGAAGACATTAAATACCTGTTGATAGAAGCATTAAAACAAAAAAAAACATAAGATGTGAAGGAATACTCAAATACAACTCATCCGAGAGAAGAAAAAGCCTTTCAGTTCGGTAGGGACATCGCTAAGATTCCAAATGCGAAATCAAAAGCCACATAACCGATAGTCTCCCGTGCTTACTTCGCTCCAGTGCTTGATGGAATGAACACCAAAGATACTCAACTTTAAAGGACAATAATTCATCTTCAACCACTCCTCAATTTTAAAGGACAATAAGCACTCTTCACCTAAACCAGTTGTCGAGATCTACTCCGATAATTGGTGGAATTTGTGATGCTTGTTTACTTACTTTAGAGAACATTGTGTCCTAGTCGGCAATCATTGTAGTCTGGCATGGAAAATATATAACTAATGATAATCAAAATGGATGTAGGTCTTACTATTGACTGGTCCACTATAAAAATTGTGTCTTTTCTCTTTGCTTTCTTTATTGTTTAATTTTTCATTTATTTATCTGTATAGTATTGTTTTCCTCTAAAACGGATGGTGCTTTCCTTAAAATTATGTGTTAATGTCATTTTTGGCAATAACAATTTGTAAGCTAAATTAAAATGGATTTGATTAGAAATAAAAGAAATCTAATAGGATACGTTAAGTTCGGTAAGGACTTAAAATGTTATGAAACAGAATAATTATAATATTATAATTTGATTACTGAGTTTCAAATACAGAACTCATACTATCCATATGAATTTAGTAGGTGTTATCATTGTTATTTGACGAGTAGTATAAGTGGGATTTGGAAGTTGACATTGAGTATGATTTTTCTTATCACTATACATCCTTTTGTACTCAATGCCACTTATTCTGGTTTTTATATTAAACGATGTATCACATGACATTGTTTTTGATACATCCATGATTCCACTACGCCATAGATGGCCTACTACAACGAAAACCCATGGTGTTGCTAGCTAAAATGTTGGCACAACCATGCTGATTTTTGTCTATTTCAACGCACGCTTCAATGTGTTAGCATAGATATCAAATTGTGTTGCAGTAGCTATGGATGTATTCAAATTAAAAAATTTAAAAATAAATGACACCTTAGCGATCCACACCTTTAGTTCAAACGAAATCCTAGCCATTCAATCAACATTTTTGATCCGCACCTCACCCATTTATATTTCCCACCGTTATTTTCCTTTGCCGGCTTATTTTCATTTCGTTAACGTCCCCAAAATTCCAAAATCAAAAAAATTCAATGAATTTTACAATCAGAAATCAAATTAAAACCCAAGTCTTGCAAATTGATAAACTTGTTGCTGGGTTGGAGCTCGATCTCGGATTTGAGAGTTAGATTGCGATTGGTAGAAACTATATCTGATTTTTAATCAGATCTGCTCGATTTCGGGTTTGAATGCTTGATTTTAGGTTTTTCAATCAATTTCTGTTCCGTTCGGATTTGGGAAGACTTTCTTATTTTCAGGAATTAATCTATGTTGGTCGATTGTATTTTACAGTTTGGTTTTGAATTCGAACCAAACAAGTTTTCGGATAAACAGATCTGTATCTCCACTATGGGTACCTAATTTGTCAATTGATGATGTTTAATTCATGTTGCTCCCCGTATATTCAGTTTAGATTTTATCATCTTGTTGCGAGTGATTTAACATGTACTGATTTTGCAGTTTGTGAAGCACAATGGATAACTGGAATGAAATCGGTATTGACGTGAAGAGCTTGACATGTACTGATTTTGTAGTTTGTGAAGCACAATGGATAACGGGAATGAAATCGGTATTGATGTGAAGAGCTTGACATGTACTGATTTTGTAGTCTGCGAAGCAGGCTTTGAATTATTTTATCTTAGATTAACATGTTTCTTGAATCGATATTATGTTATTGATGGATTGATAATGCTAACCCAAGCACCAGTGAAAAGCAGATTAGAGATGTCATTGCTTGGAAACTACCCAATGTTATTTCAGCAAAGGTATCATATAATCCCTTATTTGATAATAATCCTTATGTGGTTGTTAGCCCAAAGCAAACCATGTATTGTGAATGGACTTGATCAAAGAAAATAACTTTTGCCTTGGTGATATATATTCGTCCCGTCAGGTGACTGTTATTTCAACCATCGATCGTATCAAGTATTGTTATGTGTGGCATTGCTTAATTATATAATAATTAGTTAATTTATAGGACCAAACTGAGTTGGAATAATACTCTATTGTATATTTAATCTTTTACAATCACAATGATTATTTTTATGGTTGGAGTATGAAGATTCTTAACGCAAATAGGATGTTCTATTGAAAATGGTCATTTTCAGTATGTTACTCTGAGTTTTCCGTTTAAGACTGACTTTTCCGAACTACATTTTTTTAATTACATACTAAATTTTCAAAATCGTATTGCTTACTGTATTTAGCCTGCTTGTTTAGTTATGGTATATTCATTTTTATTTCCAAAACCTCATTAAGAATAAGCAATAGTATAAAATGGAAGGAATATAGTTAAGCAGAAAGGGCACAGATGTGTCGATGCACATATGATAGGAAACTGATTCCTGTTATAATGTCCCCATATGCTTGAACTCATAAAAAATTATGGATGCGGACAACAGTACAACGCAGCTGATTCATTCAGTTATATGGAAAGGATCGATATCTTTCACTGTATAATATACTGAATTAGTTTGAATGTAAATTAATTTAGCAGTCCTAAAATTAAGTTCTTGAGATGCAAGATTAGACCATCATAGAACTAACCAGATTAATATCTTCCTACTACCCTCGAATTATACTCGAACTACAAATATACAATTACGTAGAAGGAAAGAAATTTCTAGAACAGACAAAATGCTACTAGTTATAATCCTAAGAAATAGAATCAAGAATCTGCCTAAACCTGATAACATTGCATGGAATTCTCTGGATTCCTCTCTGTTCAAACCCGAACTCTTCAGCTGCTAACTCCAACAATTGTATAATGGTTGGATGCTTTAATAACTTTAGATATATAATGAATTTCTCCACTCCTTCTTCATCTCTGTTTCTACCGACTATAATAGGAATGTGACTTGGCTACCAATATTCTTTCATGTTTTTTCTTCATTCTGTTTTCTTTGTATATTGTTTTTGCAAGTTTTC
Organism: Allium sativum; assembly: GCA_030737875.1. NCBI lineage: Eukaryota > Viridiplantae > Streptophyta > Magnoliopsida > Asparagales > Amaryllidaceae > Allium > Allium sativum. The sequence continues at coordinate 847,256,690 of CM060926.1, forward strand.
TTCAAGAATAAACTGATCTAAGAAGCAGATTCCATTATGTATAGATCAATGATCCATATATCCTATTCCTCTGTATGGAATTCAGTGGTTGTAGCTTTAATCGTGATTGCCAGTTGGAAATACACCATAAAAGATACTGCACGCTTTGTAACTATCACTCGTTTATTAAATGGTGAGTTGTGTCTGTGAGTTATTATGATGTGCTTCCTTCTTGCCAGAGAAGAATGATTAGTAATTGAGATAATTTAATAAAAAGGTGAAATGAGCTTAGTGATCGTGTGTCATAAAGGCTTGCACAATCTTCATAATGTTCCTATAGTTTCTTGGACAGATGAAATACATTCATGGATGGTGTCTCGAAGACTTTCGTCTTATGTTCGTCTTTCCACTGCGCTTGCAGGTCAGTTGATTTCATTCGTTCTTACTCTTTAACATCATGTTACAATGTCCTTATTTTATCAGGTAATGGCAAGATAGCAATGGGCCAAGTTTTGACGTGAGTCACAAGTGCAACGAAGAAAATTTCATGCCAGCTATGTGCAGTCAATCAAACAATATAATATTTCCATTTTGTATGTATATCCAGTTATTTTTCGATTTGTAGGAGTTTGAAGCAGTCCTAAAGGAAAGTTTTTGTGAGCAAGAACCAAACCTCCAGAGTCCAGACATTGATTCACAGAAACCTTTGGATTGAGGCACAAGCTCTGTTGTTTTTGGTTAAATATGAACTTGCCTATGCAGAGATGTAAATTTTGAAGAGCAATCAGTACGGAAAAGGTTAGTCCTTGATATAGTTAAAAGTTTACATGATATTTTGCATTTAAGTTACAAGCTGAATTCTAGGCATTGCCCAGTTACAAGCTAAGATTATACACTAATTTGGCTTTTCTTCTGATTTTTTATTTTAGCTATTGAATATATATTCAACATATGTATATTGGTTTGATGACTAAACCTTGAGTTCTTTTGGTCTGTAAGGACGTTAATGCGATGCTAAGATTTTGTTGGATGAATAATGTGATTACATGTTCATCTACTCTACTGAACTGTTCAACTATGCATTGTCAAGGCCTTCTTATATGATTCAATGCTAATAGTGAGGACGTCTGGTGTTTTTTTGAGTGTTTCTATTATCTCATTTATGGTCAATTTTGATCATATATGTATAGTACTTCTTTATATTGTCTGAGGCTGATGGAATCGATTACACTGATCCTGAGGATGGATTAATTATTTTCAACTGTGATTATATTAACATCTTAAAATTTAAACTGTTCAAATAAAATGAGTTTTGCGACTTTTGAATGCAGGTTGAATTGTTAGTAGTTGCTCTTATCGATCTTGATGCAATGGATGGTAAAGGCAGCGTCTCTCTTTAGTCTGAATGCTCCAGTTCACCCGATGTTAACACGAGGTATAATCATTTCCGTGTATTTTTTCTTACTTATGGTTGTATGTGTCAGTCTGTATATGAGTGAATCGAGTGACAATGTAGTGAGAATATATGTAAATATGAATGATTGTGTAATATACGAGTGAATGTACAGTAGTGGAGTCAAAAAAATTGTACCGTTTGAAATGTTGAAATAAAATATTTATTTGAATAAAATACTGTGTTATAATAATATTTATTATAATATTATGAAAAGTTTGATTAATAGCAGGTGAGGTGTAATTACTTTTAACAGTTATAAAACAAATTTTAACAACTGCTAGAAACAATTGTAAAAAAGGTTGACTTTATTACGATTGTCAGCTGTGCTATACATATTACAACTGTTTTCAGCAGTTGTGAAAGGGTATTTTTTTGTTCTAGTGGTAACTGTGGCGACACCTGTACCGATATTGCCATAGGGCCGCAAAGGCGTTGCCTTTGACTCTAAGGCAACGCGGCAAAAGGCAACCCCAAAAAAGTGTTGCCACAGGTTATTTTTTGCCTATAGAAACACTTTTTGGCACCTACTGCGTCACTTCTTTGGGGTTGCCGTAGGCCATCTATGACGTAGTGTTCATAACTGTACTTATACCTTTGTGTTAAGTATGGCAATTTTTCTAAGTACTGAAAACTATATGATTCACGAATAAGGTTACCCAATAAAGATAAGTGTATGGATATGACTACCAAGTATTGAAACCAAGTGATTTATGGTTATGTTTATTCCTTTGTGATCAATACATGAAATTAATTTTTTATGATCGATGAAATAATTTTAATAAACGGTTTTAACTAAAAGGGTATATAGTAGTGATATGCGTAACTTCCCACTTATGATTGATAGTTAAATAACCGACTATCAATAAATTTTCTTTTTATTTATAACGTATTAGTTTTGAGGAGACGGGTTCAAAATGAATCTGAAAAACCTTCGAACTGGCTTGACATTCGAGATTGATATGAAGTTATCCTCATGCAAATAATTATGCTCAAGACTGTGATGTGAATATGTTGACCTTTTGTAACATCTTATTTTCTAAAACCTAAAGCTAAGTGCTATAGATGTTGTAGTCATCTATAGTATTAACTTTTGATGGTAGAAAATGAAATATTACTAAATCAAATCATCATATAACATGGTAATATGAAAGAAACTAAAGCGCTTTCACTAATAATATCGTTCACTACGTTCCCTTTCACAAATCCTCGTTCAAATCAAATATAATTAATAAAAAATAAAATCTTTTGGAGCGACATATGAAGATTGTCCCTTGGTTGATCAGAGTTAAATATATAGGCATTAATATTTATGCCTTTACATACATCTAAAAAATGGTATAGAGAATAGTGGATAAGAACTCCTAGAATAACTATGCCTCCTTCACACCTTCGGAAGCTTATTCGTAGAAGTAAAACCTAGAAAACCTCAACTATCAGCCTACTTAAATGAGTACCTGAGAGTTTAAGGAGAATACACAATCTTCAGGTTAGTCAACAAACTAGTGTAAATAATACTTTTGTCTACCTGATTCAAATAGATATCTAGTGAGATCACTATGCTTAGAAAATTGGGTTTCCCCTCACTAATATGTTCCATAACCTAACCATCCTTGTGAACCAACAACCATAATTGTTAGAACAAACATAATAGATGTGCCAATGTGGAACAAAGTGTTGTTTGCTCTAACCTATACCACAGTATTACCCTTTCGACGACTATGAATCTCTATCTCCATTTGCATGGAAGCACCATACATATGTACCATTCGATATAGATGTACCTTCGATTAATGCAACCGTGTTAGAAAAAAAAACATACGTGTGCCATTGTTTTATCCGTAGAATGATTAAGAACCTGTGAACAAAAGGTGGGCAACACCATATACGATCCATGATTTTATCCATAGGATGACTAAGAATCTTCCGACGCAAATCGGGTAACACCATTCAAACGTTTAAACTTCACTTATCAACACATGTTGGGCACTACTGTACATATACCATAATTTTATCCATAGAATGACTAGGTACCCATAAATCCGCCCGATTTAACCCTTTCCATTAGAATCTCCAATGTGTTTAAGCCAACCTGAAAGCATAACATGGTTCCCTACCAAGTATAGGTCAACACCTTAGCTTTTGACAGGAAAGTTGTTGCATCCAAATGATAAGATAGTTCCCTATTTAAAGCATGATGCATACATTCGAGTTCGAAACCCCTTCGATCGAAAACCCCCTTTCGACTTCTTCACTAAGTGTCGAAAGCAACATAGTACAACCCTATGAAAACAAAGTGTCAGAAAACCCAATGCAAAAATATAAGCCTAAGTAATCATTACAAAATCAGTTGTTTGTCCACTTAAGGCTTACTTTCAAAACATTGATTTTTGTCCCATCGGAAGGTATAGAGGCAATAGCCTCATGAATTTTTTAAAACCATATTTTAGAAAACAATCCTCTTCATTCCATCAAATGGAAGTGAGGTAATGTTCAAGTTACAACATGGCCTTTGGATCCCTTCGTTAAGCGTTGAGATGGTAGCTTCGGTCTATCTTTCAAACACAAGGAAAAACCCTTTTCATTTATATCTTAAGGTTCCAAAAGTAAAACCTCCAACCCAAATGAGAGGTAAGGAGACAGAAGCCCCTTATGTAACACCCCACATTTTTATGCCTCCAAATTTCGACAAAAAAATGATACTTAAACACATCCAAGCATGGGGCATGTAAATCTGGTACCTGCAATAAATGAGCATGAGCATAATCAGAGTACGATAAAAGAAAACTCACAGCGAAAAAAGAATAGGATAACTAGTATTAACTTAAGTAACTACCTTTTTCGAAGTAAATCACTTTGCCAATATCGAGCATGAGAGAGAACGAGAACCGAAAGCCAAACTTAAACATCTATGAGAACCCGACCTTCTCTAGGAAACCTGAGAGATTGTAATGAGGAGGTGGGTCAGAACAACAAGTTCTGGTGACTAAGAAATGTACAACACATATTATAATACATAGATGTATCCTGTAACACCCCACTCCCGCTATGATCACTCACTAAGGGAATGCCATAGCATCGGTGGAGTATTTTAGTGAATATAGAACAGAAAAATTACAACAAGACAGATATAAATAGTACTTGAAATTTTAAAACATCATCTCATAACAGCGGAAGTAAAACATGTCTGGTTACATCATAAAACCACAATAAAGGTCAAGTACAATATCCATCAAAATAAAGAAGTACATAATCCCACTCTCATACAATAGCCAAACAAAAGAAAAGATAACTGGATAACTGGAGCTTTACATCTATCCAAGCTCCTAAAGACTGGAACAGCAATCCGATCAAGCTCCACTACTGCTAGGATCCACCGTAGGACCTGAGGGTTGGGAAAAAGATAAAAACAACGGGGTCAGACATAAGTCTGAGCGATTCCTATAACTTTAACAATACAATCGTTAAAGTAACCAGAGAAGACATAAACTGATATACGGTAACATATAGGGATGAATGGCTACCCTAAGCAGTCAACTAAACGAAGATAAAGGATAAAGACGCATCTACCCTCCCTAAGGTAAATTACTAAACTGCACCACACCAGTCGTTCCTAACTTAAAGGTTGATCCCACCCAAGGACTTATAAAATTTACTAATTAGTACCTGCGTACCCCTAGGTGACCAAGTAGGCGCCACGGGGCCCTACAATCCACTAGGTGTACACACTACTTCCCATTCGATCGGCTCCCTAACGTAGATACCCGTGCTGGCCCCACCGTGGGATGTATCATTCCCCAATGTGGCAACCTGATGAAACTAAAGGTGCACGGCTTATATCTACTCGATGCAACAACGGCTTACCTACCAGCCCGGGCCCACTCACGCATATGAAGCCCGTTGGACTTGCGTTGCCACCGCTAACCCGTTTGCCTCTTACAGTCAAGCCCAGTATGCGTGTCCCGTCCTCGACATGGGTCGAGCCCACAAAGATACGTATGGGTTACTGGTTGAAATGGGCCTCCACAAGCTACCCACCTAAGCTTGTCCCTTTTTCTAGTATATCCCACTTAACCCTTTAATCATGTTTTAATTACATGTTCCATTTTGGTTAAGTATTCTAATCGTATTTTCTATTGCCACCCAAGACAACCACTAGATTTTCTCATGCCACCCGAGGCACCCACTTAACCCCTCATGTCCCTCTACATGCTAATGTGGTTAAGTGTTTCTTAATTAATTAATTAAGAACGTAACCTTTGTAAAGACCTCTCACATTAGACTGTCTTTTATGACCGCTGGTTAAGCCGGTTGGGTCCGGGCAGCCTTATGTCATAACAGAGTCTAACCTCGTGTCTTTACATTAATTACGTATTTAGTTTGTGCCTAAGACCTCTCACATTGGGCTAACATTTGTAGCAACTGGTTAAGCCGGTTGGGTCCGGGCAGTTTTACGCTACAACTGAGTCCAACCTCGTGTCTTAGTCAATTAATTACACCTAATTAATCACCCTCATAATTTTATATTAATTATCCCTAATTAATCAAGTTTTCTTAACATGGGTAGACCTAACTTAATAGGTAAATTCCCATGGGGTAGACCTAACTCAATAGGTAAATTCCCAACACATAGTATGGGTACACCTAACCAAATAGGCAAATTCCCATACTATGTTTATTTATTTTGTGTTATGCATAATTATATTAATTTCACACAATCTTATTAACTTATGCATTTAATTACCCCATCGTTCCCACGTAATTTCGTTCATGATATAACACATATAAAAGGTGTCAACTTGCATATGAATGAACATGTTTCAAAGGTGCCATCTTGCATATTAACAAACACATAACTTGCATATGAACTTGCATAACATGTCACATAACTTGCATATAATATGTCACATAACTTACATATTCATTTTGCATAACAAACTTGCATATTAGCTTATAGACTTGCATAATGTGTCATCATGAACTTGCATATTAATAAACATGTAACTTGCATATTTACATACATGTAACTCGCATATTAACAAACATGTAACTTGCATATAAAGAAACATGTAACTTGCATATAAAGAAACATGTAACTTGCATATTTACATACATGTAACTTGCATATTAACAAACATGTAACTTGCATATTAACAAACATGTAACTTGCATATTTACATACATGTAACTTGCATATTTACATGCATGTAACTTGCATAGCATATTACCATGAACTTGCATAACATGCATATGATTACATAGCCCACAACTTGCATATTTAGCATCATGCAAACATAACATACATCATATTAAACTTGCATAAGCTTACATACTCAACATGCATAAACATAAGATTAATGCTAACATCATATCATATGATTCAAAGCTCATTAACCCACATACAAAACCATAAATCTCATCACATCTCATCTAATTAGTTTACCAAAAGATCATCAAAGTGATAGAAACTCACAACTAGCAACTTTGAACACCAAATGAAGAAGATTAAGATGCTAAGAAGGGATTAGAAGTTGATTAGAGAGTGATTAGTATGCAACCCTCTTCATAAAATTAGTGGAGGCCATGAGAGCTAGCATTTTGCCATAGTTTAGTCACTAGGTTTAATTATGAATGAATTAGGGTAGGTTAGGGTCTTATTTATAGATTAGGCAAGTGTTTTAGGCCATAGGATTAACCCTAGATTCAATCCAAGCCATCAAAGCATGTCTTGGGGAAGAAGTCAAGTGTAGGAACCATCTAGGGCCTTTAGATTAAAGATGGACCATGAGAACCATTCAAATGCAAAATCTGCACTTGAGCGAATCGGCCCACGGGTTGACAGCCAAACACCCTGGATTAACCCCTAGTCGACCCAGCGGGCTCGGGTCGACTTCAAAAATCGGCCGGTTCGGTTATTCCCCTCTCCCAATTCGCTGTTTTGAGCATTTTTGCATATTTATTTATTAAATTTTCAATTATATATATATATATATATATCAATATATATATATATATATATCTACACAACCCATTTCACTTAATTAAGTATACTTTAATTTGGGAATTTTCGTGAAACTTCGCGAGGCCATATCTTGGTCATACGGACTCCGATTTTCGAAAACTCGGACTCTATTTCGCGTATTTTTCCGAGACGAACGCAATGGCATAGCCCGTTTCCCTTGATTCCCATTTTAGAATTAAATTCTGCCTCGATTTATGTTATTACAGGTTATTGAAAATACGGGTTGTTACATTCTCCCCTCCTTAAAGGATTTCGTCCCCGAAATCTTCAAGTTAGGAAGAACGTATCCTACCATCCAATCATCCATCTACTCAAAGCATCATCCACGAGCAATCATTGTCCTTACAAGATTCTAAATGCTGGATGGATATATGCAAAAGTGTGTGTATATGTACTTACCTAATGCGAAAATCAGGCGGTTACTGATACAGTAAACCTCCTTAATGCAAACCATGATAGTGCCATGCATCCAATATGTATGCGAAACCCTATTGACACATACAAATTTCTACATGCGTGCACAACCATACACAAAAATGCATCATCCATATGATAACACAGCCATGATACATCCATCAATCTAACTACCACATCCATTTATGCAATATGCAACATGAAGTGACTGAGCCGATCTAGTGCCTAATGTGTGTGTATATGCATCCACGAGCAACCACTAGCAAACAATTGCATCCATATGCATCCATCAACCATAACATGTTTCAAACACATGTTTCAACCATAGGTTTTACCCTATCTAAAGGTCATAGGTATTAGTGAGAGGATATACTAAAGATAAGATAAGTACTAGACAAGCAATAAAGGAGAAGTTAAAAGACATACTCTCAAAAAGAAATGGATACAAAGAACGCATCTTTGCTTCCGTCTCCCAAGTAGCATTGCTTTCGTCATCTCCCCATTGCACTTTAACTAGCTGAACTTCTCTGTTCCTCAACTTCCTAGTTTCTGACCCAAGGATGCGAGTAGGAGCTCGTCGAATCGTCGCATCACGCTCTACCTCTACATCTCTAAGCAAGCTCGGCTCTACCACCTCCGCGGTCTCATGTAAGCACTTCCTCAAATGTGATACATGGAATACATCATGAACACCACTAAGTCTGTCGGGCAACTCCACCCTATATGCCATCCGTCCAATCCTTTCCTTAATAGGAAACGGCCCAACAAATCTCGGTGCTAACTTCCCTACGGACCCAAAGCGAACAACATTTCTCAATGGAGATACTTTGACAAAAACCATGTCCCCAACCTCAAACTCAAGATCCGTCCTTCTCCGATCCGCATAAGATTTCTGTCTATCTTGCGCTGCTTTCATCCTTTTTCGAATTAAATCAATCTTCTCTGAAGTCTCTCTAACCATATCCGGCCCAAGCAAGATCTTATCCGTAGATTCCCACCAACATGTAGGAGATCGACAAGGCCTTCCATAAAGAGCTTCGAAAGGAGCCATACCAATACTGGACTGAAAGCTGTTATTATATGCGAACTCCACCAAAGGAAGATGTTCTTCCCATGTACCTCCAAAATCCAAGATACAAAGCCTCAAAAGATCTTCTAAGATACGGTTCACCCTCTCAGTCTGACCGTCCGTCTGAGGATGATATGCGGTGCTCAAACACAACTGAGTCCCTACCGCCTCTTGCAAACTTCTCCAAAACTCACTAGTGAAAATAGGATCTCGATCACTCACAATGCTGGATGGTACGCCATGCAATCTAACAATCTCTCTAACATAGACTGAAGCAAGCCATGGAGCGGTCCTCTTACTCTTTACGGGTATAAAATGGGCACTCTTGGTAAGTCTGTCTACCACAACCCAAATTCCCGTATTGCCCTTCCTCGATCTCGGTAACCCGTCGATGAAATCCATCGAGACACTATCCCACTTCCACTGTGGAACTTCCAATGGGTGTAGCAACCCACCGGGTTTCCTTTGCTCCACTTTAACTTGTTGGCACACTAAGCATCTAGCCACATACTCGGCCACATCTTTCTTCATACCGGCCCAGAAGAAAACTCTCTTCATGTCTTGGTACATTTTGTCTCCACCGGGATGAATAGTCATTCTTGAACGATGTGCATCATCCAAAATAGCCTTCTTCAAACCCTCATCTTGCGGTACACAAAGTCTACCGTCTCTATGCAACCATCCCTTATCATCTATGGTGTATCTACCCAAATGGCTGGACGACTCCCCTCTTATAAGCTTCTCTACCAACACAACCAACTGTGGGTCGTCTCGCTGAGCCTCGCCAATCCGTCTCAAAAGAGTAGGTCTAACCTCCAAGGATGCCAACAAACCAGGTACAAAATCAACAGAAGGTCTGAAGTCAAACAAAGAAAGAAACTCCAAGCTTCGTCGTTCCACGAACAATGGACTCAAAGATAGCCTTTTTCTACTTAAGGCGTCTGCCACCACGTTACCCTTACCAGGGGTATACGCTATCTCGAAATCATAGGATGCTAAGAACTCCATCCACCTTTGCTGTCTTAAGTTTAAATCCTTCTGAGAGAATAAGTACTTCAATGATTTATGGTCGGTGAACAACTCGAATCTCTCACCAAGAAGATAATGGCGCCAAGACTTAAGTGCGAAAACAATCGCGGCCAACTCTAGATCATGGGTAGGGTAATTCTTCTCATGCACTCTCAATTGTCTCCCTCCATAGGCTATTACCCTTCCCTCCTGCATCAAGACTGCGCCTAATCCTGTTCCACAAGCATCGGTATAAACAACAAACGGCTTACTCCCATCCGGGAGCACTAAAACTGGAGCGGTGGTCAAAGCTCTCTTTAACCGTCGGAAAGCATCATCACAATCTACATCCCACGAGAAAACCAGATTCTTTTTCGTCAAGCGGGTTAATGGGGCTGATATCTTCGCGAAGTCTTTGATGAACTTCCTATAATATCCTGCCAACCCCAAGAAACTTCTTACCTCGGTAGCATTTCTAGGAACTTTCCAATCCTGGATAGATACTATCTTTGCGGGATCCACAGCTATCCCTTCCTTAGAGACCACATGCCCTAAGAATCGCACTTCTCTTCTCCAAAAATGGCATTTAGAGAATTTAGCTTTAAGACTATGCGCTCGAAGAGTCTCCAACACTTCCTTGAGATGTAAGGCATGCTCTTCTTCATTCTTGGAAAAGACCAAGATGTCATCCACAAAAACTACTACAAACTTATTCAGATACTCTCTGAACACTCTACTCATGAGATCAACAAAGTATGCGGGGGCGTTTGTCAACCCAAATGGCATCACTAGCCACTCATAAAAACCATCCGGAGTCCGGAAAGCAGTCTTCTCTATACTGTCCTCCGCCACTCTTAACTGATGAAACCCTGTAGCTAAGTCCATCTGCGAAAATACTGACGCGCCAACCAACTGATCAAAGAGATCATCTATCCTCGGTAATGGGTGTCTATTCTTCTTCGTGAGCTTATTAAGTTCTCTATAATCCACACAAAGTCTGAGGGACCCATCCGCCTTCGTGGCAAACACTACTGGAGCTCCCCACTCCGATATACTTCGCCTTATAAACCCCTTCTCAAGCAACTCCCCTACTTGCTTATGAAGTTCCCTTCTCTCCCGAGGAGCCATGTGGCGCACTGGCAAAGACACTGGTTTGGCATTATCCACCAAATAAATTCGGAAATCTATCTCCCGCTTCGGAGGCAAACCCTTTACTTCTTCAAACACATCCGGATATTCCCGGACTACTCTGACAGAACACAAACTCTCGACCGAAGCATCGAGCGATTCAAGATAACTTAGCAAAACAGATTCCATGGGATTGCAAGAGATCTCGAGAGTGTTACCCAAGCGGGTCATGAGCCTGACAACTCTCCTTTCGCAATCAAGAACGGCACCATTACTGGATAACCAGTCCATGCCCAAGATCAACCCATAGCCCGTGAAGCCCAATACAAAAGCATCACATCTAAACTCAACGCTAAGTATAGAAATCTTCAAACCCAAACATATCATAGACAGATATATGGAGCCCCCAATTGGGTTTGAGACAACCAAGGGATCATCAACTAGACTGGTGTCTAAGTGCAGTGACTCAACTAACGATGATGAGATAAAAGAATGCGATGCGCCAGAGTCAAACAAAGTACGAACTGGATGATCAAACAGAAAAACCAGACTTTCAACGGAAATAGTTCTACCTCTCTGCTGAATCGGTGGAACTGAGAGAACCTGAACTTGCCCCCCTGACTGAGGTGGTGCTATAAGAGCTTGCACCTGGCCTCCTGAGGTAGACCCCGTCTTCTGCCCCTTCTTTGGGCAGTTTTTCACAAGATGCCCTGCTTCACCACAATGAAAGCAACCGGTCTTCTTCTTTTTGCGACAATCCTTACTAAGGTGTCCTGGTGTTCCACAATTGAAGCACTTCTTCTTCGTCTTCTTTTTGTCACCATTGCCTTTTCCGCCCTTGCCTTGTTGTTGTTGTTGCGGTTTCTTCTGATCCCCCTTTTTCTCTGGTGCCTTAGAATTCTTATCATCCTCATGCATAAGTGCCATGTAGACAAGCTTCTCAAAAGTGGCCCCCATAGGAATGTGAGTCATAGCTATTCCTTGCAATGGTTCGTTCAAGCCTCTAACGAACCTCAAAGCCTTCTTCTCCGGTGTATTCACCAACTCTATGCCAAACCTTGCTAATTGATTGAATTTGTTGACATATTCTTTCACCGTGAGATTCCCTTGCTTCAAATTCAAGAACTTCTCCATAAACAGATTCTCTTCCGCCCTTGAGAGAAACTTAGCCCCAAACCTTTGCTTAAAATCTGCCCAAGAGTCAACAGGGCGTTCTCCATTAGTGACCTCCCACCAGAATGAGGCCTCTCCCTTCATTAACCAAGCCGCCAACTTGACTTTCTTTCCCTCTTCCACTTCAAAGATATCTAGCAACTCTTCCACTTCCTTAAGCCAATCTCTAGCCTCTACGAAAGTCTCTGAACCAAGAAAAGGTTTTCCTCCTATAGCCTTGAACTCCTTGCAAACCTTAGCAAAATTATCCACTCTAGGCTGAGGAGGAGGAGCGGTTGTCTCTGGTGTAGTAGCATTGGCCGGACCCGCAGCCGCGGCCCTAGCCTCTTGCAACCTCCTATACCATAGTGGTATAACTAAACCCTCCGGGATGTTAAGATCTTCAGCCATGCTGAAACGAAAGAGGAAAGATTCAAAAAGGAGATTCCGAAAGATAAAGATATGGCTATTGGGGATTATGCTTTTCTTTTTCAAAAACTTTTTCTCTTAGAAGACATGCTTTTAAAAATACTTTCTTCGAAAATACTCTTAGAAAGTAGTTTTTCTCAAAAATTTTATCTGTTCTGGTAACCTTAAGCTCTGATACCACGTGTAACACCCCACTCCCGCTATGATCACTCACTAAGGGAATGCCATAGCATCGGTGGAGTATTTTAGTGAATATAGAACAGAAAAATTACAACAAGACAGATATAAATAGTACTTGAAATTTTAAAACATCATCTCATAACAGCGGAAGTAAAACATGTCTGGTTACATCATAAAACCACAATAAAGGTCAAGTACAATATCCATCAAAATAAAGAAGTACATAATCCCACTCTCATACAATAGCCAAACAAAAGAAAAGATAACTGGATAACTGGAGCTTTACATCTATCCAAGCTCCTAAAGACTGGAACAGCAATCCGATCAAGCTCCACTACTGCTAGGATCCACCGTAGGACCTGAGGGTTGGGAAAAAGATAAAAACAACGGGGTCAGACATAAGTCTGAGCGAGTCCTATAACTTTAACAATACAATCGTTAAAGTAACCAGAGAAGACATAAACTGATATACGGTAACATATAGGGATGAATGGCTACCCTAAGCAGTCAACTAAACGAAGGTAAAGGATAAAGACGCATCTACCCTCCCTAAGGTAAATTACTAAACTGCACCACACCAGTCGTTCCTAACTTAAAGGTTGATCCCACCCAAGGACTTATAAAATTTACTAATTAGTACCTGCGTACCCCTAGGTGACCAAGTAGGCGCCACGGGGCCCTACAATCCACTAGGTGTACACACTACTTCCCATTCGATCGGCTCCCTAACGTAGATACCCGTGCTGGCCCCACCGTGGGATGTATCATTCCCCAATGTGGCAACCTGATGAAACTAAATGTGCACGGCTTATATCTACTCGATGCAACAACGGCTTACCTACCAGCCCGGGCCCACTCACGCATATGAAGCCCGTTGGACTTGCGTTGCCACCGCTAACCCGTTTGCCTCTTACAGTCAAGCCCAGTATGCGTGTCCCGTCCTCGACATGGGTCGAGCCCACAAAGATACGTATGGGTTACTGGTTGAAATGGGCCTCCACAAGCTACCCACCTAAGCTTGTCCCTTTTTCTAGTATATCCCACTTAACCCTTTAATCATGTTTTAATTACATGTTCCATTTTGGTTAAGTATTCTAATCGTATTTTCTATTGCCACCCAAGGCAACCACTAGATTTTCTCATGCCACCCGAGGCACCCACTTAACCCCTCATGTCCCTCTACATGCTAATGTGGTTAAGTGTTTCTTAATTAATTAATTAAGAACGTAACCTTTGTAAAGACCTCTCACATTAGACTGTCTTTTATGACCGCTGGTTAAGCCGGTTGGGTCCGGGCAGCCTTATGTCATAACAGAGTCTAACCTCGTGTCTTTACATTAATTACGTATTTAGTTTGTGCCTAAGACCTCTCACATTGGGCTAACATTTGTAGCAACTGGTTAAGCCGGTTGGGTCCGGGCAGTTTTACGCTACAACTGAGTCCAACCTCGTGTCTTAGTCAATTAATTACACCTAATTAATCACCCTCATAATTTTATATTAATTATCCCTAATTAATCAAGTTTTCTTAACATGGGTAGACCTAACTTAATAGGTAAATTCCCATGGGGTAGACCTAACTCAATAGGTAAATTCCCAACACATAGTATGGGTACACCTAACCAAATAGGCAAATTCCCATACTATGTTTATTTATTTTGTGTTATGCATAATTATATTAATTTCACACAATCTTATTAACTTATGCATTTAATTACCCCATCGTTCCCACGTAATTTCGTTCATGATATAACACATATAAAAGGTGTCAACTTGCATATGAATGAACATGTTTCAAAGGTGCCATCTTGCATATTAACAAACACATAACTTGCATATGAACTTGCATAACATGTCACATAACTTGCATATAATATGTCACATAACTTACATATTCATTTTGCATAACAAACTTGCATATTAGCTTATAGACTTGCATAATGTGTCATCATGAACTTGCATATTAATAAACATGTAACTTGCATATTTACATACATGTAACTCGCATATTAACAAACATGTAACTTGCATATAAAGAAACATGTAACTTGCATATTTACATACATGTAACTTGCATATTAACAAACATGTAACTTGCATATTAACAAACATGTAACTTGCATATTTACATACATGTAACTTGCATATTTACATGCATGTAACTTGCATAGCATATTACCATGAACTTGCATAACATGCATATGATTACATAGCCCACAACTTGCATATTTAGCATCATGCAAACATAACATACATCATATTAAACTTGCATAAGCTTACATACTCAACATGCATAAACATAAGATTAATGCTAACATCATATCATATGATTCAAAGCTCATTAACCCACATACAAAACCATAAATCTCATCACATCTCATCTAATTAGTTTACCAAAAGATCATCAAAGTGATAGAAACTCACAACTAGCAACTTTGAACACCAAATGAAGAAGATTAAGATGCTAAGAAGGGATTAGAAGTTGATTAGAGAGTGATTAGTATGCAACCCTCTTCATAAAATTAGTGGAGGCCATGAGAGCTAGCATTTTGCCATAGTTTAGTCACTAGGTTTAATTATGAATGAATTAGGGTAGGTTAGGGTCTTATTTATAGATTAGGCAAGTGTTTTAGGCCATAGGATTAACCCTAGATTCAATCCAAGCCATCAAAGCATGTCTTGGGGAAGAAGTCAAGTGTAGGAACCATCTAGGGCCTTTAGATTAAAGATGGACCATGAGAACCATTCAAATGCAAAATCTGCACTTGAGCGAATCGGCCCACGGGTTGACAGCCAAACACCCTGGATTAACCCCTAGTCGACCCAGCGGGCTCGGGTCGACTTCAAAAATCGGCCGGTTCGGTTATTCCCCTCTCCCAATTCGCTGTTTTGAGCATTTTTGCATATTTATTTATTAAATTTTCAATTATATATATATATATATATATCAATATATATATATATATATATATATATATCTACACAACCCATTTCACTTAATTAAGTATACTTTAATTTGGGAATTTTCGTGAAACTTCGCGAGGCCATATCTTGGTCATACGGACTCCGATTTTCGAAAACTCGGACTCTATTTCGCGTATTTTTCCGAGACGAACGCAATGGCATAGCCCGTTTCCCTTGATTCCCATTTTAGAATTAAATTCTGCCTCGATTTATGTTATTACAGGTTATTGAAAATACGGGTTGTTACATATCCCGTTTGGTTCAACCCAAGATGTATGCCTAACAAGGTTAGTGATTCTAGCCTAACCTTGAAAATGTTTACGCACGACTCTACCACTCTTTCCAAAGTGGTATTCTAAAATATAATACCGAGATAGAACGTTTACGTATATATTTAGCAAGCTCCCTTTTTATAATATAATTTAATTGATTATTAGACCGAGAAGTGAACCCCTAATTGCGGAGTTATCACATACACATACTTTTCAATCCACTTTCCCTTCATTGTTTCCACCTCACTACCAATGATAGATAGGGTGGATTCTCCAGATCCCTTAAGACCATAGGTGGATTTATTGGTTGGCAGACTTATTGGTTACTCAATACCTCTTGGTAGTTTGTTCCACATTTTTATAAACTAGTGGGAAATAGCTACAGGCTCTACTAGTTAAGGCTTCTGCCATTCCCGCATATACCCTTGCCCTGTATAAGGTAAGAAATGGTATTTTATCATTCGTTGTACCATCTAGCTGACCTTATTGGATAACCTCCTTAGTCGCTTATTACTTCCCGTAGGATAGGTAGCCATATCTAACATTTCAAATTTCCAGGTTTGGACAGGCAATATGAAACATGCAGTTTAATTTCCTTAAATTGAAAGACCTATTCCCAGGTGGAATTCTCAACCCCTAGCCGCTTAAGACCCTAGAAGCAGACTATACATGAAGGTTATTGTACTCGTCCCCTATTAGCCCCTAATACCATTCCTTATTGGGATAAAATGGGCTACGTTATTACGCCCTTTCTGTTTAGTCTCTCTCCACACGATTTATTATCATCACGGGTTATTATGATTAATAATATTTTTACATCATTCACCTACTAAGTCCAATTCTATTTTTAATTATAAGTTCTAACTTCATTTATATAAATAAGGAAGGCTATATCCCTTTTTTTCTAGGATATTTATTTGATTTATTCTTTAATTTGGACTTAGTATTCAAATGTCAATCAAAATCCATTAGTACCGTTATGACACCTATTTCCTTTTATTTCTACCTTTATTGCCCTTTAAGACCATAACGATCATATTTTCCTAACGCAACTATTTATCAGTCCCAAGGTATCTATTTTTTGTACCCCAACAGACAATTACTATTCTTATTCATTCATTTATTTGTTTATTTATTGGTTGACTATTAAATATATATTTGTATATATATTAATGTATCGAACGTCTCAATTAAGTTAACAAATTGTGGATGCTGGATTTGCCGGTCGGTTCCGGGCAGACTTCTACCACAAGTTAAACTTAACTTTTTGCCTTAGTGCATTTACGCATTAGACCCCTCACATTAAGCTAACTACCTATGGTTGCTGTATTTGTCGGTCGGTTCCGGGCAGACTTATACCACAAGTAGAGCTTAACCTCGTGTCTAAATGTGGTTATAATTCAAATTTCCTAATTTGGGGTGTGCAACATTTGTGCTAACAAATTTTAGGAAATTATACCCATTATCCTATTATATATATTTTCCTCAATCCACATTGGTCACAGTTGCTATTTATTGATTTGCGGTCTCATTTATAGCAATTTATAATATTGATAGCTACAAATGATCACCACAAATATATTAATTCAATATGGATTACCATTTACATATAATTCCATAATTGAACCTTGTCCACACATTCAACATTCCATACAATGTGTATTTTAGTGTTTTATGCTAATTTGGACGGATAATATGTAAATATTTATTTTTATGTTTTCGTGTGATCAACATAGTTATTAATTTTATTTTTATTATTATAAATTAAATGATTTATTCAATAACAAAAAATTCCGTTTTTGCATTCAATCTTACCAAAAGGTTCAAATCTTACAAAAAGACTTTTAGCCGTAATCATTGTAAATTATGCCTAATGAAGACCTATTTCAAAATCATAAGAAATATACGTAAATATGTAATTTGAAATAGTTTACGCAAATTACGCATATATATATATATATATACACACACACATATACATACATTTGCACCACTTCTCCCTTTTTTATTCTTTTTATCGCACCTCTTGTAATTTCAAAATAATGCCTTTTTATGCAAAAGAAGGAAAACGACACCTTTACGACAGCTAAGCAAAAAACCAACAATATTGAATACAAACACACATATTTTTATATTACATTCACACAATTTACCAATTTCGCATTTTTACCAAAATTTCATTATTCGACACCGAACTAGAGATCTTGAATGTAACTACATCTAAATGGTGTTTAATGAGACTGATTTCCAGATTTGCAGTGCTATGCAATGTCCACAATACATTTTACCATATAATTGCAATATATTTCATAACATAACCGTAGGAATATGTGTAAACAAGTTTAAGAATCCTGCAATTGATGTTAAGCATAACCACAACTTACAATTCACAATTTTTAACATGTTCATAATCAGATACGAGGGTTGTCAATAAATTTACAATACTTAAATGAAAAGGTCTAGTAGGAAATAGACATAAAAATTTAGATCTAATTCAAACGAAATAGATAAGTTATTATAATTGTATTCGTAAATTTCCCACTCACTTTATAGCCTCTAAATCCAAAGTTTGAACCCTTTAGGCCTACAAATCCCTAAATTCTTATAAATCTATAATTTATCTAAAAAGGGGGAAATTCCAGATCTGTAGAGATATAAGAAAACAGGAAGAGAGGGGATAATCTGATTTGGAGCGTCAATTTGCATTCTTTTCCATTAATCTGCTAATCCTCTCAATTTCATATTAATTGGATTTGATTTGTTTATTGAGTATAATTTTATTTTAGAAATTAGGTTTGGAGAAAGAGGAAAATGGCAGAGCTCCGCTTCCAAATTTGTGGAAAAGAATGAGGCCTTACCCATGGAAATGGCTTAGGACCGTTGGATTAGTTTTAAGTTATATCCGTCCACTTGTTTTAATAATATTTTATAAACCAACCCCCCTTAACCTTAGCCGTCATAGCCTGGCTCGACCAAACGGTCGTAGCCGGCAGCCGACCTAGCAGTGACGTGGCTGGGGGAAGATATATATATATATATTATTCTGTTTGATTTATTATATGTCATTTACATATTTCGTCCATAACTTTAAAGTTGACCAGAATTCCGACATGAACGCATCGGTTAAAGTTTCATGGTCAAATTCCATAGTTTACCGAAATTTCTATTTTTGAGATTCTAATAATTGATTTATATCGCCAAAATTCCGGGTTGTTACATTCTTCTCTCCTTAAAAGGAATTTCGTCCTGAAATTTTGATGCCTACAGTCCTATTCTACACAACCAATTTGTGTACATCCACTTTGCAGTCATATGTATATGTGCATGGTGTACATAATGCATTTTAACTATAAAATATGCATGTAAGATGATACTAATCAAATCCTTATATAATTTTGCATTAAATTTTTGAAACACTTTTGAAAACATGATGCAAAACATCCTAAATATACTGGCAATTCTATATGAGTGCAAATTTTGAAAACTCGTTTTCATCCATTACCTTTACAGAATTATGAATAAAAGTTTGAAGAAGCCAATTTTGCATCCAAACCCTACCATCCAAACCGGAAAAAGGAAACCGAAGTTAAGCATTTTAACATTTTCCCGCTTATAAATCTTCCATTTCCTGCCCTACAATGGAATTTTCTCCTCAGCTACCCAATGTACTCCGGAAATTCCCATCTGTAGACTGTAAAGGAGGCTTACAACAAGCTCTAAAACGAAAAATGAGTTAACTAATAACTCACGTGCACCGTTGACAAGGTATGGAAACAATGTTCCAAGGCTAAAACTGTATTTTTCTTGT
Organism: Allium sativum; assembly: GCA_030737875.1. NCBI lineage: Eukaryota > Viridiplantae > Streptophyta > Magnoliopsida > Asparagales > Amaryllidaceae > Allium > Allium sativum. The sequence continues at coordinate 847,276,568 of CM060926.1, forward strand.
TACTGTTAACGTTTTTATCATATTATTGGTCCTATTGCACCACTAAACGAGCACACAAATCATCCAAAAATCTTCCTTACGCTTATTCATGTGAAAAAAAAACATATTTTTTCATAAAAATAAGTTTCCGTTTAAAAACTTCTTGTGTTTATTTTGAAAATTCCTTTTCAATACTGGTTTGCTTTCTATATGAGATTTATATGAAAATCAAAATTTTGATAACGTGCACTTTGCACCATTCAAATTATCTACCTTAATGTGAAATAGACGTTAAAATATGCATAATTTGCCATATCCAAATTTTGCCTTTTCACACAAACCGAAATAAAAGAAAGTAAATCGGTTAAAAATTAAAAAAGGTATAAAAAAAAAATTCGAACAACGCTTTCCAAAAACTTTAAAATGTTTTTTGCGGATACTTAAACGATTCATGTCACCTATCGGCGAAGAAAGAAGTCAATTATGCCAAAAATGTGAAAATTGAAATCATACAAGAGATCAAAATAAATTTTAGCTTAACAAGGAATGGTGATTTATTTATTTATATACCCGTGACGTGGAATCGGTCCTTTACTAAAATTTATTCAACGTGGAATTTTATTCTTTCTAGCTCTAGGACAAGTGCTAGTAAATAAATGATATTTCATTCAAATAATTGTGCGTGAATGACAAGACATTTTTTTTCAACATAGAAATCTCATTAACTAAAGTCGTTCGATTTTTCAATACTAATATTTACAAGCACGAATCACCATCAAGCCAAGAACCCGATGCTGGAAATGGAGGACAACAAAGACGACGACAAAACAATACCGAAACTCCCAAAATAATGGCTATAAACAACGAGATGTCTTGCTCCACGGCTGGAGCTCGAACCAATTTCTATTATCTTTAATTAACCATATCATGGTAACATAATATTCAATCTCGTGTTATAAACACTGCTGGTGTTGTTGGAGGTTCTACGTCACCATCTCTTCTAAGAGAGAATTTGCGATGAGAAAAGAAACTACCAAAAAACGAAAATTCATCAAATATTGTCTAAGGAGAAAATGGATAGGTGAACTTATAGAAAGTAACACCATGAGACAACGCAAGGACAACAAGCTGAACCGAATATGATGCGGCATAAAATGATGGTTACTCCACCGATTAAAGAAAAGATTATTTTTCGCAGCATGAGACAAATCTAGTTTTAACTGCCCTTTTGTAGAATGATGTGCTAAATGCGTCGCACGTATACATGGGCAGTTCGAACATAGATCCCCGAACACAAGAACTGACATCGAGAAAAAGAGATTTGCTGCAAAACCTCCAAACTCGGTCAAACAAAAGACCATTCAGGTCTGCATAAAACACGGATGCCTCTAAAGCTCTCATCGAGATTCTCCTCAGAAAAACCATCCAAAGATATCTTAATCTTCATTTTCGAAACGACGATCACGTTTGAAAGAACTTATTCAAACAAGGTATAGCAAAGGCGGATGCAGCACAAACAACAATCATATTCTAAGATCTCGAAGCAATGGATCGGTGCAAACCCAATTGTCTCGACAAATTTTCGTAGCCCTAAAGCAGTGAGACCTTTTACTCACTCTCCAACCAAATGATCTCTCCCTAAGGATAAGACATAAATGGTGTGAGTAAGTTTGGATAGCGCAATTAAGTATTATGGACTAAGAAATGATCGAAGAGAAGAAATCAGATCTTGGAGTACTAGTGATGCAAGATCGAATGCGCAAACTAGCATAGAAAAAGAGGAAACGAGGCGACAACAAAGAAATAGAAGAAAGATAAGAATATAGTTCGGCTAGATGAGGAAGGAAGGACGAAAGAAAGAAGTTAAGAGGGTGATTTAGACGCATCTTTTATGGTTGAGTCCTCGGTCCAAGTTGTATCAAAACTCATCAACTAATTGACCGTCCTAGTATAGCACTAAACGGTAAACTACCAAATAAGCTCTGGACAGAGGATGGACCTTAAACTTATTAGGCTGGACTAAAATATTAATCGTCCCGCCTTATCTTTTAAGGTTTGACGTGATTCAAAAAATAATTATCCTCATCACCACGGTATTTAAAGACCGTAGTTAAACTCCAAACAAACTCCAAGGATTTATAGTCTCAACAACGATGTTGTGACTACACAACGAACCAATTCAAAAAATAATTAAGCTAGAAATCCGTAATATAAATTAAAACGGAATCTCCCCTTACCTAGCTAACAAAAAACAGATGATTCATGATATCAAATAACCCAAAAATCAAGACGAAAGATTTTCCTTAGCCTTTCCGAAGAAAATTTAAAACTTTTCCAAATGTGGAATTTTTATTATAAACTAATGGTTTCATATTTCTAAATCCATTTTGTTATTATTATTCTAGTTTACATTACAACTGGAAAAACCTTTTGTTTGCAAAATGTTGGAGCTTCAAAATCTTAAGGATTAATTGTGATAATTTCAAAAAACTCTATAATATATACAAGGAGATGGATATTAAAAATCAAAAGGAACGGATATTTATTATTCTTGAGTTTAGTGGTATATTCCTTGTCAATTTTACTTCCTTTCTTCCTATCAATCGGATTATATTTATTAAAATTACACAAAGTCCCAATAATTTTGAAACACAAATTGATTAAAATTTTGAAAACCATATCACTAGGCCTTTATAAAACCATTTTCCGAAACTGTATTCCAAAACTTTCAAAACCCACTTTTATTTTTCCAAATAGTTTTAAAATAAAATTTCCTCCAATACAAGGCCAAGAACTCAATTGAATGTTTCAATAAAGGTATATTTAGAAATTTAATAAAGTAACAAATGGATATACCTCGTAATTATATTTCTGAAATGGATACGACATACTAATGTGAACTTTTCCCGTTTTGGATCGAGCAATGGTCTTAACCAGAACTCGAATCAACGGATTTTTGTCCAAACTCAAAACTCGAATCAACGGATTCCACCATATGTCGTCCTCGTGCTCTTCACGACGAGATCGCCATCGTACTACGGGGTAAGACAGAATTGTCTAAAAACCCGAACTCAACATATTCCAACTCTTAGTCACTTAAATTCCATTTTATAATTAGGCCCACAATAATTTCATCGTCGAAATAAATTGAAGTCGAGTAAGAAAGAAGAAGAAAAACAGAATACAAAAGTGAATTACGTTCTCTCATGAGTCCTAATTTAACTAATTCCTCTGATCGTTTAACCAAGTATTTGATACCAAATGTAATACCCCACTCGTTTCTACGCCAAAATTTCGACAAAAATCGAAACATAAACACATCCAAGCATGGTGCGTGTAAATCTGGTACCTGCAATAAATGAGCATGATCAGAGTAAGATAAAAGAAAAATCACAGCGGAAACATAATACGATAACTAGTAATAACTTAAATAACTACCTTTTTCGAAGTAAGTCACTTTGCCAATACCGAGCATGAGAGAGAACGAGAACCGAAAGCCAAACTTAAACATCTATGAGAACCCAACCTCCTATAGGAAACCTGGAGGTTGTAATGAGGAGGGGGGGTCAGAACAACAAGTTCTAGTGACAAAGAAATACATAACACTAATTATAATACATAGATGTATCTCATTTGGTTTAACCCAAGATGTATGCCTAACAAGGTTAGTGATTCTAGCCTAACCTTGAAAATGTTTACGCACGACTCTACCACCCTTTCCAAAGTAGTATTTTAAGATATAATAGCGAGATAGAACGTTTACGTACACATTTAGGAAGCCCCCTTTTATAATATAATTTAATTGATTATTTGACCGAGTAGTGAACCCCTAACGGGTGGTTCTCACATACATATACTTTTCCATCCACTTTCCCTTCAATGTTTCCTCCTCACTACCAATGATAGATAGGGTGGATTCTCCAGATCCCTTAAGACCCTAGGTGGACTTATTGGCTACTCAATACCTCTCAGTAGTTTGTTCCACATTTTTATAAACTAGAATGCACTAGCTACAAGCTCTACTAGTTAGGGCTTCCGTCATTCACGCATATACCCTTGCCCCGTATAAGGTAAGAAATGGTAGTTTATCATTCGCTGTACCATCTAGCTGACCTTATTGGATAACCTCCTTAGTCGCTTATTACTTCCCGTAGGATAGGTAGCCATGTTTGACATTTCAAGTTTCTAGGTTAAGGGAGGCAATACGACACATGCCATTTAATACCCCTAAATTGAAAAGCCTATTCCCATGTTGACTTCTCAACCTCAAACCACTTAAGACTTAAGAAACGGACTATACGCGAAGGTTATTGGACTCGTCCACCATTAGCCCTTAATACCTTTCCTTATTTGGGTAAAGTGGGCTAAGTTATTATGCCCTTTCTGTTTAGTCTCTCTCCACACGATTTATTATCGTCATAGGTTATTATGGTTGATAATATTTTTCCATTATTAACCTACTAAGTCCAATTATATTTTTAATTCTAAGTTTAATTTAATTTATATAAATAAGGAAGGCTATATCCCCTTTTCTCTAGGATATTTATTTGATTTCTTCCCTAATTTGGACTTAGTATTCAAATGTCAATCAAAATCCATTAATCCCCTTATGACACCCATTTTCTTTTATCTCCACCTTCATTGCCCTTTATGACCATAACAGTCATATTTTTCTAAGGCAGCTATTTATTAGTCCCAAGATATCTATTTGTTTGTACCCCAATAGAAAATTGCTAATTCTTATTCATTTAATTATTTGTTTATTTATTGGTAGACTATTATATATATATGTGTATATATATATATATGTATATGTATGTGTATTACGTATTTATGTACCAGGCCTCTTACATTAAGTTGGCAACTTGTGGATGTTGGATTTGCTGGTCGATTCTGGGAAGACTTCTACCACAAGTTAAACTTAACCTCGTGCCTTCGTACATTTACGCATTAGACCCCTTACATTAAGCTAACTACCTATGGTTGCTGGATTTGCCAGTCGGTTCCGGGCAGACTTGTACCATATATAGAGCTTAACCTCGTGACTAAATGCAGTTATAATTCAAATTTCCTAATTTGGGGTGTACAACATTTATCCTAATAAATTTTAGGAAACTATACCCATTATCCTATTACATTTATTTTACCCAATCCGCATTGGTCACAATTGTTATTTGTTGATTTGTGGTCCCATTTATAGCAATTTATTATATTGATAGCTACAAATGGTCACCACAAATATATTAATTCAATATGGATCACATTTACGTATAATTCCATAATTGAAACTTTTCCACACATTCAACATTCCATACAATGTGTATTTTACCGTTTTATGTTGATTTGGACGGATAATTTGTACATATTTATATTTATGTTTTCGTGTAGTCAACGTTGTTATTATTTTTATTTTTATTATTATAACTTAAATGATTTGGTTTAATCAATAACCAAACATCTCTTTTTTACATTCAATCTTGCCAAAAAGTTCAAATCTTACAAAAAGACTTTTAGCCGTAATCATTGTAAATTGTGCCGAACTAATGGAATTGGTATATTTCAAAATCACAAGAAATATATGTAAATGAACAATTTGAAATAGTTGATGCAAATCACACACAAATATATATATATATACATATACATATATATATATATATATACACGTACATTTGCACCACTTTTCCATTCTTCTTTTTATTCTTTTTATCGCACCTCTTGTAATTTCAAAATAATTCCTTTTTATGCAAAAGGAGTAAAATGGCAACTTTATGACAATTAAGCAAAAAATCAATAATTTTGAATACAAATAGGCATATTTTTAATATTACAATCACACAATTTACCAATTTCACATTTTTATCAAAATTTTATTATTTGGCACTGAACTAGAGATCTGGAATGTAACTACATCTAAATGGTGTTTGATGGAACTGGTTTCCAGATCTAAAGTGTAATGCAATGTCCACAATATGTTTTACCATATAATTGCAATATATTTCATAACTTAACTGTAGGAATATGTATAAACCAGTTTAAGGATCCTACAATTAGTGTTAAGCATAACCACAACTTACAATTCACAATTTTTAACAATGTACATAATCAAAACTGTGGGTTGTCAATAAATTTACAATACTTAAATTAACAGATCTAATAGGAAATAGGCATAAAAATTTAGATCTAATTCAAACGAAATAGATAAGTTATTATAACTGTATTCTAAATTTCTCACTCACCTTATGGCCTCCAAATCTATAGTTTGAACCCTTTAGGCCTACAAATCCCCAAATTCTTATAAATCTACAATTTATCTAGAAAGGGGAAAATTTCAGATCGGTAGAGATGTAAGAAAATAGGAAGAGAGGGGAGAATCTGATTTGGAGCGTCAATTTGCATTCTTTTCCATTAGATCTACTAATCCTCTCAATTTCATATGAATTGGATTTGATTTGTTTATATGAATATAGTTTTATTTTAGAAAATAGGTTTAGAGAAGGAGGAAAATGGTAGAGCTCTGCTGCAACTACAGATTTATGTGGAAAAGAATGAGGCCTTACCCCGTTACTTATAGTGGTGGAAATAGCCTAGGACCATTGGATTAGTTTTAAGTGATATCTGTCCATTTGTTTTAATAATATTTTATAAACCAACCCCCCTTAACCCTAGCCGCCACTGCCTGGCTCGACCAAGCGGTCGCCCGCCCCGGTCGACCACTTGATCGACCTGGCAGTGAGGTTGTTGGGGGAAGATTTATTTGTATATATATTATTCTGTTTGATTTATTATCCGTCCATTTTTGTATTTTGTCCGTAACTTTTTCATACGCACCCCGTTAATGAAACTCCAAACATAAAAGTTGACTAGAATTCTGAGACGAACGAATCGGTTAAAGTTTCATGGTCAAATTCCATCATTTGCAGAAATTCCTATTATGAGATTTTAATAATTAATTTATATCGCCAAAATTCCGAGTTATTATACCTTAGTTAAAATAAGGTCTCGAAATAAAATCCTTCTGGCATGGCCAATAGGTCCAAAAGCGATAGCCTTGATGCTTCTTTTATAAATCCAAGCTAAAGGAAAACATTCCCTTTTGGTTCAGTCAAAGGGTGTTGAGGTAGAAGCCTCAAAAGCTTTAAAGCAATAGAGGTGGCAACCTCTATATTATACTTTCAAAATTAGTCCTATCGTCTATGCGAAGGCGATAGGCAATGTTGGAAATGACGCTTTAATAGCTTAAAGCCAGCGGCCAACGAACCGAAATAAAAGGTGGTGGCGGAAGTCTCATATATGAACGCGGAAAACCCGAACACTTCAAATTCCAAAAGGTGACATTACATGCATCTAAACTTATAGGAGGAAGCGGAAGGTGCTTTCGATCGTTCTATAGGGTACAAAAGGTGGTTTCCAAGTAAGGGCGATGGAATTGATAGTAAACATAGAGAAAACTAATTTATTTTCTTATTTATATGTGCTTCTCATTAATTTCAACGTACTCACATTGGTTTATATAAAAAAGGCACTGATTAAAATAAGGCTTTTTGGGTGTCCTACACTTTCCAAAAATAGAAAGTATTAATTAATAACATTAATTTTTTATTTCATCAAAAGTTTATCTAAATTAGTATATTCATATCAATTAACCTGTGCATGGAGAAAATCCCAAAAATCCACAGATTTGATAATATATCCTCCTTTAACATTCATAAGGAATTTAAATCTGAACTAATAAATTAAACCTCTTAATTAATTTTCCTAGTAATTAGACTTAGGAAATTCATAAGAAATTCACACAAGATTAGAAACCTACGAAATCAAATACACATCTCCCAAAACCTATTATACACATCATATAAAATTTCCAAGTCAGCTGGAGATGTTTAACTATAAGTTACACCATAAAACCTACCTAAAATATATGGAAAAGCCTGCATAGGTATATTCAAACAAAACAAGTCCATAACATCATAACAAAAATGAAAACGTTGATGTCAATGTAAATAAATTTCAAATATATTTTAATATATGGAAATTTCATGGGTAAGAGCCATTATTCACCTTGATTGGTGTTGAGATATTGAGATTTGTTGTTGTAGGATCTAAAGCTTTATTCTTCTTAAGCTTTCTTTAGCTCTCTCTTCTCCTTGAAATTTTTAATAGTCGGAGTCCTTTAGTTTTCTTTTATAGTTTTTGAGTATGAAATGATAAGGGTAAAGGTATAGGAAGAATTTCCTATTTTTCAACTTACACATTCCTGCTTATTTTGATTTAAGAAATTTAGTTCCTAAGGCCAACTCATTAATTATTTACACGCACAAATCTCAACTCAATAATCTAGTTACATTATTTTATCTAATATATCTAGTTACATATCCCAAATAATGTTTACAAAAAATGAAGGATGTTATATCCCTCCCTCCTTGGTAGGATTTCATCTTAAAAATCCCAGCAAGGACTAAAACTACCATAGAACACAACAAACATTGCAAACTATGCTAGTGTAACCGAAATCACCAAGTCTATAAAAAATATATATAACTTACCACTAAATCCATAAAAGTAGCCCTAATCATGTCTTCTATTTCTCAAGTACAGTCCTTAGCATTATCGCTCCACGGGCTTTCACCTGCTTGACTGTCTTGTTCGTTAACTTCTTCTTGTCTCTTTCCATAATCTGAACAGGTTATTGCACAAATGTAAAGTTTGGTTCCATCATCAACTTTTCCAATACCCCTAGATCAGCAATAGTTTCTAGATCGTGCATATGTTTCCATAGATGTGAGACATGAAACACATTATGAACGACAATAAAACTATATAGTCTCTTTACTTGATACACGAGGTTCCCAATTCTTTCCAAGATAGCAAAATGTCCAACAAATCTCAAAGCAAATTTATGGGACTTACCGAAATGAACCACACCTCTCATAAGTGACGACTTGACAAAAACTCTATCTTCAATGGAGAACTTAATATCCTTACACCTTTTATCAGCATAAATCTTCTGCCTTAATTGAGCTTCATTTATCCAGTCTTGGATCAACTCAGATTTTTTTTCACAGCTTCCTTTACCAATTTTGGACCAAGAACCAAATTTTCTCTAGTCACTAACTAACCAGATGGTGATTTTATTGTCCTTCCGTATAATGCTTCAAAAGGTGTCATGCCTATAGTACCGTCAAATCCATTGTCATAAGAGTACCCAACTAGATGCAGATGGTCTTCCCATAAGCCACTGAAATCTAGAACACATGCTCTCAACAAATCTTCAAGTACCTTGTTGACTCTTTTTGTTTGGTCATCTGTTTCAGGTAATAAGCGGTTCTCATCTTGAGTTTGATTCCCAAAGCACTTTGTAGACTTTTCCATAACTCGCTAGTAAATAATGGGTTTATACCATTTATGATGCTACTAAGAATCCCATGAAGTCTAACTATCTTCTTCATGAACAATTATACCAACATAGGGATCTTCCTAGTTGACTTAAAATGAATAAAATGAGCACTCTTGAACACTCGACCTACAACGATCCATAGACTCTCATTCTGCTTTCTAGATCTCAATGATCCATCGATTAAATCCGTGGAGATAAAATGCTACTTCCATTATAGAATATCTAATGGTTAAAGCAAACCACTAGGCTTTTGATGCTTGGTCTTAAATTTCTGCAGTTTATACACTGCTTCACCCATAAGCCAACATCTTTCTTCATGCCTTCCTAAAAGAAATCCCTCTTCGTGTCTTAATACATCTTGGTACAACTAGGATGAATCGTGAACCTGGATTGACGACATTCCCTATGAACATCCTTCCTTCGATCGCCAAAATGTGAAATGCATAATCTTCCTTCTTTCTCAGACGTCCATTATGGTCAAGGCTGAAATCCTTCAAGTCACCAATCTCTATTCCAATTAGGAGTCTTATGATCCTTTTAGCTAATAAAAGATCCTTTTCCTGCTTAGAAGCGATTCTTTCGATCATAACTGGTCGAACCACTAAATATGACAACATCATTGTGCTTTCACTCAGTTTTGTTGTCGATCTGATCTGCTCATCACATGTAGTCAAATCATATAAATTCTTCCACTCTGCTAACATAGCTAACACCACATCCTGCTGTTTTCTGCTATGGGCATCAGCAACCTTGTACCCTTTCCTAGGTGTATACTCGATTATGAAATCATATTTTGCAAGAAACTCAAGCCATCATTGTTGTCTCATATTTAACTCTTTTGAGAGAACAAGTACTTTGAATAATTATGATTCATGAACAACTCAAATCGCTTTACCATAAGGAAATGTCTCCAAACCTCCAAAGAGAACACGACAGCGGTAACTGAACTTTGTGAATTGGATGTCAAACGTCATATGGTCAAAGTTGTCCAAAAGCATATGCAATAACTTCTCCTTTTTGCATAAGAACCATTACTAATGCAGTTCCACAAGCATTGGTATATTCTGCAAGATCCTAATTACCATACAACCAGTACAAGATGGTCAACAAATGCTTTAGTTCCTATAATACTTCCTCGTAACTATTCGACCAAACAATTTTGACATCCTTCCTGGCTAGTTTGATAAGAGGTACCACTAATCGCAAGAAATCCTTGATGAATCTTTGGTAATACCGAGCCAACCCAAGAAATTTCTTATCTTGACAACACTTGTTTGCTTTTTCCAACTATTGATAGTCTTATCCTTAGCTAGATCCAAGGAAAACCCTTCTTCTGATACCACATGACCAAGGAACTTAACTTCTTTCTCCCAGAAGTGACACTTAGAAAATTGAACCTTTTGTTGGTACTTTCTCAAAGTCACAAGCACAATCCGACGGTGAGTCACGTGATCCCTCTCATCCATGGAATACACGAAAATATCATCAATGAAGACTAGCATGAACCTATCAAAGTGCTCCCAAAAAACCTGATTCGTCAAATCCACAAAGAAAGTCGGTGCATTAGTCAAGCCGAAGGGCATGAGCATCCATTTATAAGATACATACCTTGTCTGAAATGTCGTCAATGGGATAGTTTTTCCTCTACCCGTAGTTAGGGCTAGTAGTGAGTTTTGGGTTTCATGGTATATGAGTTGTCTCCTCCTTCGTAGAATTCTCTTTAACTCACCTGCACCCAGTTATAAGAAAGAATCTGAGGTTTTGAAAGAATTTCTAGCTTCGCCAATGTCTGAGGTGCGTAGCGGGAACTACAAGCGTGGAAGGCTTAGCTATCAGGGGAGGCTCAGATAGTATACCTGCCTCTAGAGAGGCTTTAGGCTCATATATCACTCAAGAGAATTTGAGATATGTGAGTTTGCATGCTGAAAGATGAACCTTCCCCCTCTTCCACCTACCCAAATGATCGTATAACCGAATGAAGGACTTTCTAGTGATGGATTCCCGGTTACCGAATGAATGGAAGAGGTTTCCAATACCAAGATCAGCACTGGCCAATACTGCTGACGCTATTAATGCTGTTCCAGCCAAATCCAATTGAGAAATTACTTTGGCACATCCCAACTAACAAAAAAGATCGTCTATTCTTTGCAAATGATATTTATTATACATCATCTTCTCGTTGAGCTTATGATAATTAATGAATATCCTTGTAGAACATTCCGACTTCCTCGAGAACACCATAGTTGTACCCCTTGGTGAAATTCTAGGACATTTAAAACTCTTTACCTATAAATCCACTAGTTATACCTTCAGTTCTCTCATTTCCATAGGTGGTCTACTTACATGTTCAAGTCTGGGCAAGATCAACCCTGAACTCAATAGCTCTCCTTAGAGATAACCTGGACACGTTTAAAAACATCTGCAAACTCCTTGATGATATGAACTTGCCTTACTTCATCTTCCAAGTTCAGTGTGCCCAACAAAGCAAACACTTGGAGATTCGTATTATTTATCGAACATATGATCCAACTATTACCACTAGGTGTCTCAACGACATCACTATATCTTAGCAGAATTTTCTAGCATTATAAGGATCTATCCAATCTATACCAGAATTAATTCTAAAGCCTTCGAAATCAAACAAATATAAATCATAAGCAAAAGTGTATCCTAGAAACTGAAATTCTAGGTTATCGGCTCTTATCCTAATACTTGTGTACCCTCTTATAGGATTGGCTACCCGAAAAAATGTTATATGGTTTTACTGATAATCTATTTGTTAAACGTTAAGGGATAGGAGTGTGATGCAGTAGTATCAAATACAACTCTTAACATGTATGCTATGAATCAAAAGCATAACTTTCAACATGAGTTTTCCTTTCTCCATAGTAGTGGGTTAGATGATGAAGGTTTCAAAGCAAGTACCTTGCCTTTAACTACTTATGGATAACTCTGCCTAAAGTGCCCTAGTTGATTGTACTTGTAACATCTCATGTTTTTTGCAAAATAAGATTTGACCTCAATAGCCCAATATTCGTTGGCGTAATGCCTCTTTTTATCGCACTTGAAGCAAACGACATCAACCTTGCTCCTTTTTGCCTTACCACCCTTTTGAGATTTCTTTCCCTTGAAGAGCTTTCTCTTCTTTTCTTAGAATCCCTTATTCTTATAGAGATTCTCACAATTAGCAGTTAACTCCTTATTATGAATAAATATTTCCACGACGACATCACTAGATTCTCCCAAATGTGGCATAGTTGTCTTAGCAATATTGGGTCCTTCACCTTTAATGAACTTCTCGTTCCTTTGGATGACGGGATCAATTTTCTTATAAGAATCATGAAACAACTTATCAAATCTAGCAACATACTCAACAACAATCATCTCTTCCTGAACCAATTCAGCAAACTTCCAAAGCAACATGGATTGAGCCACTTCTGACACAAATCTGGCTCTATATCTTTCTTAAAAATCATTTTAAGTATACTTTTCTTCCAGAGTATTAGCAGCGACACCATTGCACCAATTCAATGCTTTCCCCTTAGTTGCCTGGAAACCATACTCCTCTTCTATGCATCATCCAAGCATATATCTATGAAATTCCTGTCGCAATCCAATAACTAAGTCTCCACTGTGTTAGCCTCTTATGTTCCAATAAAAGGTCTCCCTTAAAGACTCGTGTTATCCATACTTAGCTTGGAATAGTTGTTTTCAACTTGTGGCATAGGGTTAGATCCTCCTACTACAGTAGCAGCTTCAGCTTAGATCATTTGGACAAAGAACTAATACACGTTACCTGTATCTATTAGTGAGGTTGCTTTATTATTATCACGATGGCCTTGGTCTACTTTAGATCGGGCATTTCCTATGTTCGTGGTTCTTCCACTACCCAGACTCAATCTTGCACTCCTTCTCTCCATACCTTATTTCTTACATGTAGATGAACCTTTGTAAGATACTGAAGGATGACCCTAAGACTATGGCTTATATATACGTATAATATATAATACAAATAAAATTACACTAATGAATCGCTAACCCATACCATCGTACTTTACTATGATCTTTGGGTAAGTATACAAATCTTTCTTAAAAAATGATTTCTAATTTGCATAAACTTATTCTCTGATACACAATTGTAACACCTACATTTTATGAGGCTCAAAAGTAAGCGCTATAGATGCAGTAATCATCTGCAGTATTAACTTTCGACATTAGGAAATAGATTGTTAAAAAAATCCGATCATCAGATAAAATGGGAATACAGAAGAATTTAAAACACATTCATTGATAATATCATCATTATATTCCACTTTGCAAAACCCCATTCAGATCAAAATATAACTCTTACAAAATAAAGTCTTCAAGAGCGACAAATGAAGATGCCCCTTGCTCAATAAGAGTTAGATATATATGCACTAACATTCATGTCATTACATATATCCAAAAAATGATGTGGAAAATAGTGGAAAAGAACTCCTAGAATAATCATTGCTTCCAGCATGCCTTCAAAAGCTTATTCTAGAAGTGAAACCTGAAAAACCTCAACCCTTAGCCAACTCAGATGAGTACATAAGAGTTTAAAAAGGAAAAAAATCATCGGCTCAGTCAACATACTATTATGAATAATAGTTTATCTACATGATTCAAATAGATATCTGACGAGACTACGTCGCTTAGCGGAATGAGTTTGCCCTCACTAGTATCATCCATAACCATCCTTGTGACTTTACACCCATAATTGTGTGAATAAATAAAATAAATGTGTGAGTAAGCAACATAGCTTGGTTCACCCTAACCCACTTCATAGTTTTATCCTTTTGATGACTGTGAACCCTTATCTTCATTTATTGGGAAACACCATACATGTGTATCCTTCAATATAAATGTACCTTTCGATTAATTAACTCATGTCGGAGAACACCATGCATGTGCCATATTGCTATCCAGAGAATGACTACGACCATATGAAAACATGCTAGGGTACACCATGCATTTTCCATAGTTTATCAATAGAATGTCTAAAAACGTTCTAACTTGTGCAGTTAAAGCGCTTAGCTGTTTTATAGCGGTGGAGGTGCAAAAAGGTGTAGCATGGATATAGCGGAGGTGCAAAAAGGTACATCTAATGTAAAAATAAGTATTTTAAACAAAAAATTAATTATCATTCTTACATAATTTATGCAGAAGAAACTAATACCTGTTAATATGATATAATAAAATCAACGAATATCATGGATATACACATTAAAATTGAGGATTATAATAGATTCCTACCATATATTAGACTCTTATGTTTAAAATTATCTCTTTACACTATCTTTATTGATTTTTTATAAAACTAGTCAAATCAAGCTTCGTATATTAATATTGTTAAAGAGGGTGCTAAAAAGCGTTGATTTAATGGGTGTAGTAGAAATAAGCAGGGATTTAAGTGGTTTTATTGTTCATCGGTGTTATGTAAAAATAGCACAGCGACTGAAGGGCGTACGGGCTATAGCGGGGATTTAGAGGGGTTTAACTGCATAGCTTCTGATACAAGTTGGGTGGAACCATGTAGACGTATGAACTTCAATTATCAACACATGTTGGGGAACACCATAAATATTCCATAGTTTATCCATAGGATGACTAAGAACCTCTTAAATTAGCCTGATTTAACCATTTACATTAGTAGTACCCCATGTGTGTTAAAATAAGTACGAAAGAATAATATGGCTCCCTAACAAGTATAAGTCAAAACCTGACTTTCAAAAGGAAAGTTGTTGCATTTAAGGTGATGAAATGGTTCCCTACCGAAAGCATTATGCATATACATCGCGTTTGAAACCCCTTGGATCAAAAACCCCTTTTGGACTCCTTCACCAAGTTTCGATAGCAACATGGTACGACCTCATGAAAAAATAGTGCAAGCAAAAAACCAAAGCAATTAAACAAGCCTAATTAATCATTCAACAATCTATTGTTTAACTAGTTTAAGTTATGTTCAAAACACCTCTTTTGATTCCACCAAAAGGTACAGAGGCGATATTATCCTGCTCTTTTTAAAACTATTATTTAAAAAAAAGTACCATTCATTTAACCGAAGGAAAGTTAGATGACAGTCACTCTTACTTTATAAAACTATGTTCAAGTTGCCCTTTCGATCCCATCGATAGGCATTGTCGCATTAAGGCGGTAGCCTTGGGTCTGTATTTAAAACATAAAGGGAAACCCCTTCTCTTTATATTTTAAAGTTCAAAATATTTACCCCCAACTCAATCAAGAGGTAAGGAGGAAGAAGCCTTTTAGTTAAAATAAGGTTTCAAAATAGAATCCTTCTGATATGGTCGATAGGTTCAAAAGGATGGGATCTATGCTTCTTTTATAGAATCAATTTAAAGGAATACGTTCCCATTTGACTCAACCGAAGGGTATTGAGGTGGAACCCTCAAAATATTTAAAATAACATAGAAAACAATCCCTATATTATACTTCCAAAAATAGTGCTAGCGACCAAGCACAATGATCATAACCCATGTGTGATGGAAATAAGCCCTGTTGGAGTTGAAACTTTAAAAATTCAATGCCTATGGCTAACCATCCAATTTGAAAGATAGAGGCAGAAGCGTCTTATAAAGTGAAAATAAAATACTTCGTATGCCAAAAAGTGACATAACAAGCATTCAAAATTTATAGGAAGGCACTTCCGACCATTTCGAAGGATGCAAAGGTGGTTTCCAAATAAGAGTGATGGCAATGACAGTAAATATGTAGAAAACTGATTTATTTCCTTATTTAGATGTACTTTTGAATAATTTCAATGTACTTCTTGAAATATTATTGGTCTGTATAAAATGGTACTGATCAAATCCAGGCCTTTCCTATATCATATACTTTCCGAAAGTAGAAAGTATTAATCAATAACATTATTACCTTAACTAGCATCAATTTCACACTAAGTCTAGCCAACTTAGAAAATTCATATCACTTAATCTAAAGCTGGGGAAAATCCCAAAAATTCACAAAATCAAAAGTATTTTCTCCCCTATCATTTAAAAAAAATAAAGTCCAAATTAATCAATTAAACCCCTTTATTATTATTTTTCCATAATTAGCTTATAATTAAACTTAAAGTATTTATAGGAAATTCACACAAGCTTAGAAAACTACAAAACTAGAAACAAATCTTCTAAAATATATTGTAAACATCATATAAAAGTTTCTAATCAAATGGAGATGTTTAACTATAGGTTTTACTCTAAAACTTACCTAAAACACATGCAACAAGCATATATATGCATACTCAAACTATGTTCTAAGACAACAAGTCTAAAGCATCATAAGAACCTGAAAACACTCATGTCGACATAAACATATTTATACTATAATAATACAAAATAACATGGCAAAGAGTTATTGTTCACCTTGATTAGTATTAAGATGTTGAGATTTTTTGTTGTTGGATTTAAAGCTTTAATCTTCCTAAACATTCTTTATTTTTCTCTTCCATTTGAGGTCTTTAGTCACCGGCCTTATTTAGTTTTCTTTTAGGGTTTTCGACAATGAAATAATAAGGATATAGGTGTATGAAATGAGCTTATATATGAGGCCAAGTGTTTCCCACTTTTCCCCTAACATATTCCTGCTAATGTTCAATTCATACATTTTGTTCTTAAGGCTAACTCGTTTATTATTTATAGGTATAAATATCAACTCAATAATGTCATTATATTATACTCATAAAATTTATCCAATTAAATATCCCGAATTATGTTTACCAAAAATAAGGGATATTTCACTTTTTGAATGGAAACGCTGCGTTTTGATGTCCTTCTTTGCTATACCAAGGTTATATATACTTATAGTTGTGGTCTATGCGTTCTGGAGATCCGCATAATACGAGAACTTCTTATTACTAATCCTAGGGGTTATTCAGATAAGATATGGTAAATAGTACCGGTTTGTCCTACTCCTGTGCCACTTATATGGATGGATGTTTGATGTTACGTTTCATAGATCTCGTACAATTATTTTTATAGATGTACATCTGTTTGTTGATGGATAAACACCTTCTCTTATCTTAAAACCTTTCTCTAAGATGTATGAGCTTGAAGGTTGAACTTATGTGGATGTCAATTAACAGTCGACACAATGACAACGTGACATCCAAAAATGATTATATGTTATGTATGAAAGGCATCTTCCTCACCCAAAAATGGAGAAATAGGGAATGTAGTGGGGCTATGTGGGTCGCACCCATTAGGATATCATTAACGCCCTTCCAGATACTGTGATCTTTATATGAAAGTTATGATCGTGACATGAGCATGCTCTATAGGTTAGGTGACCAAGGTGATCACAAATTCGATCGGTGATCCACCTTCGGATCTGTGAAGCGAAGCTGGTCTTACATGGAGCAAGGGGAAGCTTCGACCTCTATACATCCCTCTAGAGGAGTGCTGGATGGAAGATTGTTCTTTACCTTCCATTTGTATATAATCCATTTTCCACTAAGAACCTATCAGTTCGTATGTATAGCCTAGCATACACAGAATTTATGTATGGTAGAAATTCAATAATTTGATTTGATTTACCTTATTAGTTTTATCCCAAATTGACATTAAAAATAATAACACTTGATTTCACATAAATGTTATGGTTATCATAAAGGAAAAAGATGTGTCGTGTTTATGTATGGTGGTGTCTTACGAGATTTCCATTCCGTCGAAAGATTTTCTTAAATTAAGAAAGTTGTTTGTGATATGATTTTCTCATACTTTCATTTCAGGTTGATTTAGGCGTTGTTTTACCATAATTATGGGATCGGACCGAGTATGTTTTCTACCTTAGCTTTTGATTTTGTTAGAACTTCAAGAGAGGAGCTCAGGTCCAGGTGTATTCTCATATTCTGTTATTATCTATATTTCTTCAATGTGTCATTCTCTATGTTGTGTATGCACTTTGCTATGCTATGATGTTTATTTTCGATGTTTTAGAATGTTTCGTGTTGTATACGTTGTGCTACGTGTCGTATGTATCAGCATTTATGAGGACATGATATTATAACTCTTTAGGCTGATTTATATGTTATACTCTGATTATTTATATAGTTCTACACATATATTTACTTTCTTATGGAAAATATATTTTATTTTGTTTATTTCTCTATGGATTTTGGTGTACTTTAATTATATTTATTTTATCTTCTTTCTCTACTATAAACCACTTTCTTTCTTTTTTCTCACCCTCTATCTTCTTTCTTCGTACTTCTCCTATTTTTTCCGGTTTGGCTTGTGCATCGGTCTGGACGAATGGGAGGATCATTTCATGTTCCTTCCTTGCATATGGAGTTAGACTTGACATTTCAAGATCTGATGACTTCGTCGTACAATTTCTAAATGACAAGCATAGGAAACCTTAGAAATAACTTTTGGCACTTGATCTTCTTCACACTCCCTTTCTACAAGGTTAGTACTTTATTATATATGTGTGTGTGTATATATATATATATATATTACATCCTTAGTCGTATAATTTCAAAACAATTGATGCAGCACTCTATTGAAAACTCACTCGTACCGAAATACAGCGTACAATCTAAAGATGTAAAATGTAAGGACACCTACATGCCTATATAAGACTAATATAAGACCAAACTAAAAGACAACTAAAAGTCCCATAAAGTAGTAAGCATAAATCTCCCTATTGGCATGGTCTCTTCACTATGATCCAGAAGAAGCACCCTGGCCAGAAAAGGATAACAATTCCAATTTCTTAAGCTTTCTTGCCTTCTTCTTTTTTCAATCCTTTATTTAAATGACCAGTGTATTTCAAGCAAGGTTCAATATTAATCCTGAATCAGCAGATATAAATAGGAGGACTTGGGGAGAGAACTAGGGTTACTCTCTTCATTCTAAACTTTAGGTTGGGTGTCTATGATTCTTTGTTTCAACCTAAAACCCTATTTCTCCATTCTTTTCAATCAAATTCATAGTAGATTGCGTATAGAAGATAAATCATCATCAAGAGAAGTTAGATCATACCAAATTGCATCAAATCCGTAGGTTTTCAACGTTGTCCAGATATGATCTCATCAGATTTACATCTAATTAGGAATTAGGTAAGTTAAGATATCTCTCACACGAAAGCAGAGGTTTGTTTGGATTAGATCTAGGTTAATTTCATTCATATATGTTGTAGTCACCTTAGATCTGATCATATATGTTTAATTCTGATATAGAAACCCTAGAAAAACCTAATTTGATCATATTAACTAGATAGATGCTAGATCAATCATGTTATACGCATTATTAGATACAAATCATGCTAGTTCTTATGTTTGTGCTCATATTTTATGTTTTATGCTGTATGAATTAGATGTTTGTTTTGATTGAATTGATTGCTTTGTTTGAGTTGGTTGTTAGAATTGGTTGTTGTGGATCTTAGGGTTGAAGAATAGAGAAAAATAGAGGTTCAGATGATTGGATTCAGACGAAACTTAGCAGATGTGCTTTGGAAGAAGAGGGAGTGGAGCATGAAAATTTTTGTGGAAAAAACAAGCTAAGTACATAGGTCGGCAACGACCCATATACAAGAACCGTGGGGTTTCATCTTTTGTGTCGTTGCTTCGTATTGATGAATATGTTTTCCTGCAAATTTTCAAGTCATTAAGAGAAGGTTTTAGATGGGTCGAAGGCTGATTACTCGAGATATGAATGAGCTGGCTGAAACTTCAACATAGACGCAGAAATTATTGGAGAATGGACTGGAAGGATATGCCTGAGACAAGGAAAGAAAGAGGCCAGCTACTTAGCCAAAATTGGCTAAGTAAATGGGTTGACACTGGCCCATGATGGGTTGGCACTTTCCCATGATGGGTCGGCACCGAGTCATATGGGTGGGTCTGGTGAACTCAATTTTTAGGGTGCCTAATTATGGTGGCTTCTAGAGGTTGTTGGTGACGTTTGGATTGAAATGAACTTCATATGATCGTTATGCAGCTCAATAACATATGATGCTTTGGTTATGAACTCATGTATAGTGGTCGGACCCAGATTGATGTGACACTAGTCGTGATTCGACATACGATCCAATAGGATGTTGGATTAGTAGGATGGGAGTCAATCATGGCTGATAATGGAATGGTTAGAGAAATGGATTGAGTTGCCGAGATGAAAGGCTTGACAAATTAGATGTGCCAAGGAATCGTTGGTAATCTGAGTATTCTAGTAGACTCAAAGCAGGGGTATCATGGGGACACCCATTAGGAACAAGTTCGATATATTGTGTACCCCGAGCAGTCATGATGGGCCTAGTTGTCTTCGTCGAGTAAGGCAAACATACGGGTCACGATGGCATATGTTTGTTTGGCTAGAACCGTGGTTTTCCATTATCCCTTTTTGATCGTTGAAAGCAAGTTCGATTATCAATGGATTCAAGGATGTTGTCTGTGATAGTTAGGATATTGGATGTTCTGGTTGATTGTCTGTTTCATTCTCTATTTTCTTTGCGTAGCCTATCACCGTAGGATGTTGAAGAGGAGCGGGAGGATGTATTGAGGCATATTGTATGTTCATAGATTCATGTACAGAGATGCATTATATTCAAGATTCTTTAGCTTTATGGAAATTAGATTTTCTATTCAGTTATGCTTCACTACCTTATTTATTGTATATATTATTATTATATATTATCCATGCGCTGTGAGTTATAAGATAGGTTTTTTTGAGTTTTTTCTACCTTGATGATCGTCCTATATCGGCCTGGCATGTCATACAATGCACCATTCCTTAGCTTGGTGCATGTGGTATGAGGTGGTCGTCACATTTTGTATCAGGGCTTTGTTTTATCGATTTTCCCAAAGTTCGCAAACGTAAACGCATATGCGAGACATATTTGTAATTTTATTTGGAAGATTACAATATTATGTATGTATATAGTATAGTATAGTAGGTTAGTAAGCACTTGAACACATATGTGGCTTTCTCTAATGTGAATTGACTCTCGTTTCAAAGTAAGAATTAGTCGATGAACTTCGAGACACGCTGCTAGGTATGAGCCTACGACTGGAGGGGTAGGCAATGATCACCAATCGGGAGCTGCAGCTACTATACACGATTATCATGCCACATTCAAGGCCACGATGGCATCGATCATGAGGAGGCTGCCCACTCCAGGAGCGGCAATAGATGGTGATGTTCTTGTGCAGGAACCTAGGGCAGTGGATTTCGCTAAGCTGTGCAAGGATTATACTTCTAGTGTGGAAAACCGTTTGTTAGGACAGAGCCCATGTTGAAGTTCATAATCGGTCGGATACATGTGTTCGAATTTTTAGAGAATTGGAAAATGAGGATTCGACTAAGAGGAATCTTGCATCGAGGTAGCCGCAAGGTCGAGTGATGGACTTGTGGAACTCTATTACTCTTGAAACTCCGGAGAAACAAATAACTTGGGATCAGTTCAGAACTAAGTTTGAGGAGAATTTCATTTCTACGGTCCAAGAGCCGATACTTTTTAAGAAGTTTGTTGAGTTGAACGAAGACAGGAGGCCTATCTCTGAATATGTGACTGAATTTGAAGCTTTATCGAACTATGCTTGTTCATATATCAAGAATCCTTATCAAAAGAATGAGAAGTTAACTACAGTTTTGAAAGAGAGCCTTGGGAAATAATTGATCGAACATGTTGATGATCCCTATGAGAAATTGGCCGAGAAGATTTTAAGGAAAGAGAATTTGTTTCCAAAGAAAGTGGAGGTTGTTGTTGAGGATAAAGAGGAGTTGAAACCACAACAACGTGGTAAGAATTAGAAAATTTGGAATGGTAAGAGAAAACAATAGCAACAGGGAAAAAATGGCCAGAAGAAGCCAATAGGGGAGATTACTTGTTATAACTATCAGCATAAGGTACATCTTTCCATGGATTGTAAGATCGCTAAGGTGGAAAAGAAGTGCTTTAACTGTGATAAGCCCGAGGACATATGAAGAAGAATTGTCCAGAACCACCAAAGGATAAGCAGATTGTGAGAGCATATACTTTGGATGTTGTGGCATGTTCATCAAGGGGCCCAACTGCGGAGGAGAAGGGGAAGAACGTTGTTGTGCAAGGTACGCTTTCTATCGGAGATGTTTCAGTTCGAGTTATGTTTGATACCGGAGTATCACGTTCTTTTATTTGTAATGAGAATGTTTGCAAGTTAGGTTTAGAATCTGAGATATTTGATAGGCCATTAGTCAGGACTAATCCAGTAGGGGGTTCGTCTAGTCTGTATATGCTCCGCCATGGTCTAGTTTTATCGAGTCATGGTTGCTCTTTTGTGTATGAGTGCTATGTTTTGAATTTTGCTGAGTTTGGGATTGGGTATGGACTGGCTTAAGAAATATGCGGCAGTTGTAGATTATGGGAGGCTCGAGGTGATAATTGGGATTATGGAAGGGCGAACGATAGTGATACGTTGTCTACCAGAGGATGGAGCTCTGGTTAGCTTTTTAAATTTGCTTGTGATTCCACGGAATGGGTTGTCATCTGTACCAATTGTATGAGAGTTTTTTGATGTATTTGACGAGGTCAGAAGATTACCGCCACATCGAGAGATCGAGTTTTGGATTGATTTAGTGGATGAAGCCAGACCTATTGTTATGCCTCTTAGACGGATGGCGTCTAAGGAACAACGAGAGCTATAGGAACATGATTCATTTGGAGAAGCGCATTCGAATTGTGTGCACCAGTCGTGTTTGCAACCAAGGCTGATGGATCGTAGCGATTACACATGGATTATTGTGAGCTGAATAAGATGACCAAGAAGAATAAGTATCAATTGCCAGGAATCGATGACTAATTTGATCGGCTTCACGAAGCAAAGGTGTTTTCCCAAATGGATTTGGAAACGGGATATCACCAGGTGAGAGTAGCTAGGGATAGTGTCCCGAGGACAACATTTAGGTGTAGAGGACAACATTTAGAACACCAACTGGATTTTATGAGTGGCTAGTGATGCCATTTGAATTGACTAACGCCCCAGCATATTTTGTGGATCTTATGAATCGTGTCTTTAGAGATCAGTTGAACAATTTCGTACCTGTGTTCGTGGATAATATTTTGGTTTACTCCAAGATGGACGAGGAACACAAGATGCACTTGAGAATTGTTTTGGAAGTCTTGTGAAAGCATAGGTTGAGGGCTAAGTTTTCGAAATGTCACTTCTAGTAGGTGGAAGTAAGTTTTTTAGGTCATGTCGTATCGGGATAAGGAACAACAATGGATCACGCTAAGGTATCAGCAATACAAGATTGGAATCGACCTAAAAATGCAATGGATGTGAGAAGTTTCCTTGGTTTAGCCGGATAGTACTAACGATTTATCAAGGATTTTTCTAAGCTAGCTGCGCCATTAGCTGAATTGATGAGGAAGAATCAGGTCTTTGCGTGGGATGCGATGTGTGAAGAAGCCTTTGGAATCATGGAAGAGAGATTGATGAGTGCTCCAGTTTTGACTATTGCGAGTGGAAATGAGGAGATGATAGTATATAACGAGGCATGTGGCACCAGACTTGGAGCAGTGGTAATGCAAAAGGATAGAGTTGTGGCCTATGCGAGTCGATAAATAAAACCGCATGAAAGGAATTACCCGAGTCACGATTTGGAGTTAGCGGCGATAGTATTTTCTCTTAAGATTCAGAGGCATTATTCGTTGGGAGTTATATTTAAGTTGTTTATGGATCATAAGTCATTGAAGTATCTTTTCTCCCAGAAGGATTTGAATCTTCGGCAGCGGCGATGGTTGGAGTTTGTGGTATTATATGACTTTGGTATAGTCTATACTCCAGGAAAAGTTAACGCGGTGGCCGATGCATTAAATAGAAGACATGCTAATTTTGGAGCAATGTTTCGAAATGGAAACATCTCGAGTATTCGGCCGGATTTGATTTTAGACCTCATTGCAAATTAGAGCCTAAGATGTTAGGGAGCTTGTTGATTAAGGCAACTCTCATCGAAAGGATCGGAAAAAGCCAAAAATAATACGATAAGATTTCGGAAATCATTCGAGGGTTAAAGATGGGAGTGGAACCTGAGGAATTTAAGGATTACGTAGTCGATCAAGATGGTTGGCTTTACAAGAATGGATGATTAGTTGTTCCTTATTTGAATGGGTTAACAAATGAAGTTTTAAGGGAGTGCCATCACTCTAGATTGACGAATCATCTAGGTGGTAATAAGATGTATCGGGATACGAAACAATTTTCCTATTAGGAAGGTATAAAGGGGATGTTGGGAAATTCATCTCGAAATGCATGAACTGCCAATTGTTTAAAGATGAGCAGAAAAAACGAGCGTACTATTACACCCATTGTAAGTTCCTACACGGATATGGGAGCAAGTGTCAATGGGTTTTATTGATGGATTACATAGGACAAGGAATGATAGTATTTGAGTTGTAATGGATCGTTTGCCAAAAGCGCAAAGTTTTTTCCTATCAGATCGACTAGGACTACATCAAAGCTGGCTGAGTTATATCTTAAGTGGAAAGTTCGATTCCATGGAATTCCGAAGAGTACATTTAGCGATCGAGATTCGTTATTCACCAGTGGATTTTGGAGAAGTTTGCAAGAAGAATTGGGAACCGAGTTATGTTTGAGTACAGCTTATCATCCCCAAATAGATGGCCACGCCGAGAGAGTTAATTGAGTATTGGAAGATTTTCTTAGAGCTTGTGTCTTGGATCTTGGAGGATCGTGGGAAGACCATCTGCTTTTAGTCGAGTTTTCTTACAACAACAACTACCAATCGAGAATTGGAATGGGACTGTATGGCACGTCGTACGACATGTCGTGTAATTCTCCATCTAGTTGTTTAAAGGCTAGAAAGAAATTGGTACCTAGGCACGATATGATAAGAGAAATGACGGATAACATTGAGATCATTCGACAATGAATGAAAGTAGCCCAAGATCGTTAAAAGAGTTATGTCGATAAGCAGCGAAAGGATTTGGAATTCTCAGTCGGACACTTAGTATTCGTGTTGTTCATTTTGGAAAGAAAGGAAAGTTAGCGCCAAGGTTTGTTGGGCTATTTCTGATTATTGAGCGTGTTTGGAAGATCGCTTATAGGTTGGACCAACCTGAGAAGATGGTGAGTGTGCGTAACGTGTTTCATGTATTGTTTCTATGGAAGTTCGTGCACGACTCGAATGTGGTGATATCTCCAAATGAGCATGAAGATACTGAAGTCGAGACCGAAGTTTCTAGACCTTGTAAACCGCTTCGTGTCGTTGGTAAATACACGAAACACCTTAGGAGGAAGGTTGTTAAGCTAGTCCAAGTACAATGAAGCGAGAACGATGACGGTTGCATGTGGGAAACGGAAGAGAGTATGAGGTCGACCTATCGAATACTCTTTGAGTGGTATGTACCATATATCGTATCTTACTTGTACAATTGTGTCTTGCACTGTTAGGAGTTCCACATGCTAGCATAGGATTTCGGATGCATGGATTGTTGGATGCTAGATTTCATAGTAGATTGACCGCTAGTGGATTGTAGGCATGTAGAATACCTTGTTTTCTCGCGTTTGCTCGGAATTTCGGGGGCGAAATTCCTAAAGGTGGGGAGAATGTAACGACCCATATCTTACATATCGACCAATCGTAAAATAGTTATATTTTATTCTCTAGTGGTTAGATCATTCTCAGGTTTTAATATTTTGTTAATGGCAAAGTGGGACGTGTCCATGATTTTTACCAAACCTAATTATGACCATTTTTCCCTTTCATTTACTTTTTGGTTATAACTTTTGATTGAGGTCGAATCAGGTGCTGAAATCAATCTCATTGTATCAGGATAGTTATTTACGATTTCGTAGTGTGGTCACATGAAGAATTTGGTTTAGCAGTTTGGGAGGAATCACTTTTTATGTTTCAACTGCATTTAGGTAGACTGACTAGTAAGTAATTGGCAGACCAGCCAAGCGCATTAAACTAATGACCAATAGATATAAACATGGGGACTTAGGAAGAGAACCAGGGTTACTCTCTTCATTCTAAACTTTAGGTTGGGCGTCTATGATTCTTCGGTTCAATCTAAAACCATATTTCTCTGTTCTTTTCAATCATATTCATTGTAGATTGCATCTAGAAGACAGAAAATCATCAAGGGAAGTTAGACCACACCAAATTGCATCAAATCCAAAGGTTTTTAGCACTGTCCAGATCTGATCTCATCATATTTATATCGAATTGGGGATTAGGCGAGTGATAGATATCTCTCACACAAAAGCAGAGAGTTCTATATGTTAGATTTATGTTAATTTCATTCATATATATATTGTAATCACCGTAGATCTGATCATACATTTTTAATTCTGATTTAGAAACCCTAGAAAACCCTAATTTGATCATATTAACCAGACATATGCTAGATCAATCATGTTAAATGTATTGTTGGATCCAAATCATCCTAGTTCGTATGGTTATGATATGTTTATGCTATAATTGTGGTGTGCTCATATTTGTATTTTCAATGTTGTATGAATCGATGTTTGTTTTTATTGAATTGATTGCGTTGTTTGAGTTGTTTGTTAGAATTGATTGTTGTAGATCTTAGGGTTGAAGAATAGAGCAAATCGAAGGTTCAGAAGAAACTTAGTAGAGGCGCTCTGGAAGGCGAGGGAGTGGAGCACGAAAATTTTTATGCAATAATAAGCTAATTATATAGGCCGACACCAACCTATGATCGGTCGGTAATGACCGATATAGAAGAACCGTGGAGCTTCAACTTTTGTGGTGTGGCTTCATGTTGATGAATTGGGGTCACCTGCAAATTTTCAAGTCGCTCGGAGAAGGGTTGAGATGGGTCAAAGGTTGATTACTGGAGATATGAATGAACTGGCAGAAGCTTCAACACGGACATCGAATTTATTAGGGAATGGACTAGAAGGATGTGCTCGAGACAAGGATAGACAAAGGCCTGCTACTTAGCCAAATTTGGATAAGTAGATGGCTCGGCACCGACCCATGATGGGTCGACACCAACCCATATGGGTGTGCCTGGTGCACTCGATTTTTGGAGTGCCTAATTGTGGTGGCTTCTGGAGGTTGCTGGTGAAGTTTGGATTGAAATGAACTTCAGATGATCGATGTTCAACTCAATAACGGATGATTCTTTGGTTGTGAACTCATGTGGAGTGGTTGAAGCCGGATTGTTGTGACATTGGTCATGATTCGATATACGATCCAGTATGATAACGGATTGAAAGATGGGAGTCATTCATGAATGATAATGGAATAGTTAGAGAAATGGATTGAGTCGCCAAGATAAAAGCTTGAAAGATTAGGTATGCCAAGGAGTCGCTGGTAATCGAAGTGTTCTAGCAGATTCAAAGAAGGGATATCATAGGGACGCCCGTTAGGATCAGATTCGATAGATTGTGTACCCCCAAGCAGTCATGACGGGCTTAGTTGTTTTTTTCGTTTAAGGAAAACATACGAGTCACGATGGCGTGTGGTAGTTTGGCCAAAACTAGGGTTTTCCATTAGCCCTTTTTGATTGTTGAAAAAAATTTTGATTATCAATGAATTCAAGGTTGTAGTCGGTGATAGCGCGGATATTGGATGCTATGGATGTTCTGGTTGATTATGTGTTTTCTTCTCTATTTTCTCTGGGTAGGCTGTCACCGTAGGATGTTGAAGAGGAGCGAGATTGGGGGTGTTCCTTTCCTATTTTGTAATGGCATGTGATGTATGGTTTTCATGTGTTAACTTGTTGATTGTTGGGAAAAGCGGATGGTTGACCCGCCTGTACCTGCATTATCCTGTGTAACTGTTGTTAACTATTTTATCTTTCACTAAGACTGTTTTCTGATTCAAGGTTATATGTTTCACTCTTATTACCTTGGGTTGTTCATCAAGGTTATTGATAGGCATACTGAGTAGCAGGTATCAGGTTAGGTGTCGTTGATGTTGTGCGGTGACGAGCAGGAGGATGATGTACTATTACTACCTGCTACTTAGATATTTCTTTTCTATTTCTGTTGTATGTTGATGTTATTGAGACTCTTAGGGATGTAGTGAGGCATATTGTATTCATAGATTCATGTACTGAGATGCATTGTACTCGAGCTTCTTTGGTTTTATGGAAATTGGATTTTCTATTCAGTTATGCTTCACTACTATATCCTGTTCTATATTTTATTATTATATATTCAGTTATGCTTCACCACTATATCATGTTTTATATTTAATTATTATATATATACTCCATGCGTTGTGAGGTATACTACAGGTTTATTTGGACTTATTCTACCCTAACGATCATCCCGTATGGCCTGTCATGTCATGCAGCTCACCATTCCTTAGCGAGGGGCAGGGGTATGGATTGGTCATCACAACTAATGATGTCTAGAGCCTATAACATAAATAACTATGGCATTCCCTCATTGTTGTCTCCCCTTTTGAACTATTTCAGGATACATTTTAGCACATTTCATATTCTAATATTCCTTAGGGCAATAAAACTTAAGTGGAATAGAAACTGGAACCTGATTGCCTGTTGCAACCTCCCTCCAAGCGCGAATGGGGCTTTCCGTCTAGGAGTAGGAAAGTTAGCAATTTTTTGGTTAGGTGGCAGCAAATACAACTATTGTGCCTATCTAGGTGGAAGCTGAGAAGTATTTATTTTACCAGCCTGATGTGCATTAGAAAATACAACACAATCCCTATCACTGTCGGCGATTGGAAGACCCGACCACTCCGAATTCATAGCCAGTAACCCTAACTTGATTTCCATTTGTCTGTGGAGAATTGAGATTTCCACCTTAATTGAAAGGATTAATTGAAATCCCTCTTCATTTATCATTGAAGGAGGGGGAGTATTAGAGGAGGAGAGACTGCTGAAGCTGCAGATTTTGTTGAAGGCATCAGAGGTTCAGACTTTGGTTCCTCTGAGATTAGGGTTTCCTTGTTAGCTTTGTTAGGTGACAATTAGACCTGACCCGACAGACTTGGATCCGAGGGTCTCGGGTCTAAGCGAGTCGCGTTTACTCGGTCTTAACCATACATTTCTAAAATCTGGACCTGACCCGAGCTTCGGTTCGGGTCAGAACGGATCGGTTCGGGTTCGGGTGGGTAATAAAACTAAAATTACATATATTTCAATGCTTTTCGGTCGGGTCTTTCAGGTCTTCTAAATTTGGATCGGGTTTTATCTAGTCTTTATTGTGCTTTTCATCACCTAGACCCGACCGGAGACCTATCGGGTTCGGGTCTTTTCGGGTCGGTTTGGTTCCGGGTTTCGGTTCTAATTGCCATTCCTTGGCGACGTTGTGACTTAGAACAACATTTGGAGGGTCGGCAGGAGGATGTCGGTGGTGGTAAGAACGGTGGTTGGAAGGTAGGCGAGGTGATCGATTATGTTTCATAGGAAAATCACTTTGTTGACACCATTTTTCTAATTTCTACAAGACTTTGACACAAAGGAATGTATTTTTCTGATTATAGATTGTCATAAAACATAAATCCCCTGCAATCATTGTAAAAACTCTAAACAATAAAGATTAAGTGGAATAAACTTCATATTTTCCGACTACTGTATACACTACATATTTCTCGCTTTGTTTTGTTATCTATAGGTAGATTTCATTCCTTTAATTTGGACTCATGTATTGTGCCACACTTTGGCTCAATAGCAATCACTCTTTGTAAATCAAAATCAAGTTATTAGCAATCAAAATTCATCATTCTAAATAACTGACAACCTTTGTTATGGTTTATTCTATTTGAATATAATTTTAACTTAGTCTTTTGCTCTTCATGCTTATTCAATAATTAATGTTCGTTCCTGTATTCAAAGCATCTTTTTAAAATGAAGAGTCGTGTCCAATCAGTTAAGAGGCGTTTCCAGTCAAATGGTCATGTCTATTTGTAAGGGTGTGTAGTCCACTATAAATATGTGGTCATTTTGTTGTGTTGGAAGAAAGAAATTCAAAGAGTTCTCTCAACTTAAAATAAGTACTCTTCCTCTAACAAAGAGGTATTAGAGCAAGGTTAAGAGTGAATGTGTGATGAAATGGAAAACATCCTTCCAATTTTCTCATCTCACAAAAGAAAATTATGATAAATGGTGTCTTCGATTGCAAGGTTTACTTGGCGCACAAGATTTGTGGGAGATCGTAGACAAAGGCTATGAAAAGATAGAGCATGAAACTACATTATCTCAAGTGGAGAAGGAAGCCTTAGCAAAGACGAAGAAAAAAGATCAACAAGCTCTCATCCTCATCCATCAATGTTTGGATGATTCAATGTTCAAAAAGTAGCGGATGTAGCCACTTCAAAAGAAGCCTGGGAAATTCTGAAATTAAAAAATATCTTTCCAAAGAGTTGATAAAGTAAAGAAAGTTAAGTTTGAATCACTAAGGAGTGATTTCGAAGCAATGAAGATGAATGAATCCGAATCGATTTCGGATTATTGGCCAAGGGTGAAGGCAAATGTGAATCAATTAAGAGGTCATGGAGAAAAAATTGTAGATGTTTCGAATGATGGAGAAGATTCTTCATTCTTTGACTCCGAAATTCGACTATGTTGTGTGTGTCATTGAAGAAACGAAAGACAGTAGAAAATTGGAAGGTTCTTTACGTGCTCAAGAAGAGAAAATTAAGAGAAGACAAGAAGAACCACAGGATCAAGTTCTCACAACTAAAGAAACTTTGAAAATTGAAGAAGGAGAAAAACAATATTTTAGAGGAAGAGGACGTGGACATGGACGAGGAAGAGGACGCGGAAGATAAGGATGTGAACAAGAAAGAAGCAATGGTGAAAGTTCAAGTAATGATGACAGAAATCCTTCATATTTTAGAGGCCGTGGAAGAAGTTGAGGATGAGGTTGGGGAAATTATCAAAGATCAAATGACAGAAAGTATGAAAAGTCCAAAATTGAATGTTATAAATGTCATTGGTTTGGTCATTATTCATGGGAATGTCGAGAAGCTGCTAATACTGAAGAAAGGGCCAATCTTGTTAATGATAACTAAGAAGTTAAAGAATCCACCTTGTACCTAACTGAGAGAAAGGAAGAAAAGGAAGTTGAAAGTCCATGGTATTTAGATAATGGTGCAAGCAACCATATGTGCGGATATAGAATTTTTTTTCGAGATCAAGGACAAGGTGAAAGGCCGTGTTTCCTTTGGAGACTCTTCGAAAATCCATATTGAAGGTAAAGGTACAATTCTCATATCCTCAAAGGGTAGTGGCTAAAAATTAATCTCTGATGTTTATTATGTTCCTAAACGAAGAAGTAATATTTTTAGTCTCGGACAATTTGTAGTGAATGGTTATGAAGTTTTGATGAAGGATAATTATCTTTGGCTTCGAGATAGAAATAATAACTTGATTGCAAAGGTGGGCATGTCATGTAACTGGATGTTCAAATTGAATATCCAAATTGTTGAAACAAGATATTTGAAGGTTGATGTGCAGGATGTGTCATCGTAGTGGCATATGAGATTTGCTTACTTGAACTTTAGAGAAATGGGAGAAAAGATTATGGTAAGGTGACGTCTACAATTGAAAATCCAAATCATTTGTGTGAAGCATGTCTTCTTAGCAAACATGCAAGGAAAATATTTCCAACGAAAGCAACATCAAGAGCCTCCAAACCACTTGAATTGGTGCATACATATATTTGTGTGCCTATCAATCCACCATCTATTGGTAAGATTAAATATTTTATACTCTTCACTGATGATTACAGCATAAAAACATGGGTTTATTTTCTCAAATAGAAATCAGAAGCTTTCACCATATTCAAAAATTTCAAGATGCATGTTGAGAAGGAAAATAGCTATAATATCAATGCATTGAGGTATGATCGGGGAGGCGATTTCACTTCAAAGCAATTCAATAATTTCCATGCAGCACATGGAATTCGTTGTCCTCTCACTGTTCCAGGATCATCTCAGTAAAATGGCGTGGCGGAGAGGAAAACTAGATCAATCATTAATATGGCTAGGTTTACGCTTAAAACAAAAAAATATGCCAAAGGAGCTTTGGGTTGAAGCTGTTTCTTGTGTGGTGTATTTGTCAAATCGCTTCACAGCTGTAAATGTCAAAGATCAAACTCCTTAAGAAGCATGAAATGGAAAAAGACCAAGTGTCCATTATTTGCATGTCTTCAGAAGCATCGCTTATGCTCAAGTTCCACAACAAGAGCGTTAAAAGCTGGGTGATAGAAGTACCAAGTATGTTTTTATCGGATACAATTATCATTCCAAAGGATACATGCTATTTAATTCAAACAATAGCAAAGTGGTGGTAAGTCGTGATGTTGAGTTCGATGAAGGAGCAACCTAGAATTGGGATAGACAGCAAGAGAGCACATATAATTTTCTTTTGTATTTTGATGATGATCAAGAATCAGAGAATGTTGAAACTATATAAGAACCTTCATCTCCAACTCCAGATTTTGAAGGCTCAAATTAACGACCGCCGAGGATAAGATTGCTTGCTGATATGTATGAAATAACTGAAGAAATTACTCTTAAAAATGATGAACTTTATTGTTTTTACAGATAACAAGCCAACGAATTTTCAAGAAACTGTCCAAGATAAGAGGTGGAGAGAAGCTATAGATGAAAAAAATTAAATCCATTGAAAGGAATGACATATGGGAATGGACTACTCTTGCCAATGGTCACGAATCCATTGGAGTTAAATGGATATATAAAGTGAAAAGAAATGCAAAACGAGAGGTGGAGAAATATAAAGAAAGACTTCTAGTGAAGGGATATAAACAAAAGCATGGAGTTGATTATGATGAAGTATTTGCGCCAATTACATGGATGGAGACTATTTGCTTGTTGATTTCTCTCGGTGCTCAGAAGAGAGGATAATTTACCAAACGGATGTCAAGAAAGCCTTTTTGAATGGCTATCTTAAAGAAGAGATTTATGTTGATAATCTATTAGGCTATATAGCCGAAGGGAATGAAAATAAGTTGTTGAAACCCAAAAAATCGTTGTATGGATTGAAACAAGCCCCTTGAGCATGGAATAGCCGCATTAACCAATACTTTCAAGATCATGGCTTTGTTCGTTCCTTAAATGAGCATGCTTTATATTCTAAGTTTCATAATAATGGAGATGTTATGTTTATTCACATTTACGTTGATGACCTCATTTTCACTAGCAACAATCCCGATTTATTTGATGAATTTAAAAGATGCATATCGATAGAATTTAAGATGACAGATTTGGAGCATATGACATATTATATGGAATTGGAAGTGAAACAAATGGAGGATGGTATATTTCTTTCGCAAACAGGTTATGCAAAGGAAGTGTTGAAAAGGTTTAAGACGATTGATTGTAATCCTGTGAATACAATTATGGAAGCTGGAACGAAAATATCCAAGTTTGAGGATGGAGAAAAGGCAGATCCTACTCTTTACAAAAGCCTTATGGGAAGTTTGAGATATTTAACAAGTACAAGGTATGTTGTTGGATTGATAAGTCATTTCATGGAGACTCCTAATTCTGTCCGTATGACTGTTGCTAAGCAAATTCTTTCATTACCTTAAAGGAATGCTTGATTTCAGAATATTTTATACCTCATCCAATGATCTTATGTTGAATGGATTTTGCGATAGTGATTTTGCTGGTGACATAGATGGTAGAAAGAGTCCTGCCGGTTATGTGTTCTTCTTAGGTGATTGCGCTATTTCTTGGTAATCAAAGAA
Organism: Allium sativum; assembly: GCA_030737875.1. Classification (NCBI taxonomy): domain Eukaryota; kingdom Viridiplantae; phylum Streptophyta; class Magnoliopsida; order Asparagales; family Amaryllidaceae; genus Allium; species Allium sativum. The sequence continues at coordinate 847,310,644 of CM060926.1, forward strand.
GCAATATATTATCACATTGCCAACCTGTGAATTTGAATATGTTATTACAAGTTTAAGTACATGTAATGTTTTATGGTTAAGAGAGATGTTGAAAGAACTTCATTTGCCATAAAAAAGAGCTTCTGAAATTTGCATTGATAATAAATTAGCGCAAGCACTTGCAAAGAATCCGATATTTCATAATCGAAGCAAACATATCGACATGAGCTATCATTTTATCTGGGAATGCATTGCCCAAAAGGAAGTGGAGCTGAAATATGTGACAACTCAAGATCAAGTTGCTGATATTTTACCAAGCCATTGAGATTGAAGATTTTTGAAGGATGAGATCTATGCTTGGAGTAAAAAAGGAATTTTCAAATCAAGACGGTGTGTTGGAATATAATTTGAACTTAGTCTTTTGCCCTTCATGCTTATCCAATTATAAATGTTGGTTCATGTATTTAAAGTATCTTTTAAGATGAAAAGTCATGTCCGTTCAATGAAAAGTCCATTCAATGAAGGTTCGTGTCTATTCAAAGGGTCACTATTTGTAAGGGTGTGTAGTCCATTATGAATATGTGGTCATTTTGTTGTATTAGAAGGAAGAAATTTAAAGAGTTCTCTACTAAATAGGAACTCTTGCTCTAACATATTCTTTATTGTATTGATATACTTTGTTGCTGGAGCACTTGTAAACATATCTATTATGTTATCTCTACTTACCCGCATTGTATTCATTCCCTCATTGTATTCTTTCCAGAAATAGCCTTCCAGACTTTCCTATTTTTGTTATTTACTTTGGGCCTTATGTATTAGGTCGCTTCTTTTATTTTCAGCAAGTTTTTATTTCTATGGCTATATACATCATGATATTAGCCATTACAACTTGTATCATCAAATAATTACAACTCATTGCTATTGAATAAAATCTTCTTTCTTCAATTTTGGTATTAGAGCCAACAACCAAAGGGCATCCTTCAGATATGGCTGCGCCATCCACCACTTCTCTCATTGTACTTCTCTTTATACTTTGCATTAGCTGCAATTTTCCATCATTGCCTTGCCATTTTTTTCTCCATATCTTTTTCCTGTATTGCTACCAACTCTCTTTACCCTTTTTGACTAGTACGACTCAAGAAAATGAATCCACATCTGCAGTATCTACAAATACCAGCAATGGAGATTCAACAGACATCCCAAAGAATGAAACACCCCAAAAAAAGAACAACAACCCAAACAGACAAGACAATCAAACCAACCTCAAAGAGGTCGAGGAAGAGGTGGATGGAATAAAAATAATAGGGTGAAGTGCCAAATATGTGAAAAGTTTGTCCATATGGCTAACAAATGTTACTTCAGGTTCAATACAGAATTCAATGTTCCACAATTCAATCAAAACAACTCTGGACAAAAAGGGCCACATGTTAATGTTTGTACTGTTAATAGTCAAAACAGGAATAACAATGATACTAGCAGAAGTCAGAATACTAGTGAGGATATAACCAGATCAGATGACATCAATTTTGAAGAGTGGTACCTAGATTCAGGTGCAATTCATCATATCTCTAATAATCTTTAGAATTTAAATATTGGAAGCAAAAGCTACACAAGTATGAAATATTTACATATGGGTCATGGTGAGACTGCAAGTATCATGCACATTGGTATAGGGATTATTTCTGGGAAGAGACAACTTAAATTAAATATTCTTAACATAAGGAATTGTCGCTTTATTCAGCACACGCCAACCCCGAAGTGTATGCGTGGTATGAACACAATAATCCAAAGATGTGATAAAGTAAATGCGGGAAAACGTAGCTTTTTATAGTGGTTCAACACTAATGCCTACGCCCACTTCATAGTAATCATTTATCATATATTTGTCGTTTCCACTGTTGTACAAGTTCGAACAATAGTTGAGGTCAAAGAGTTACAATAGAGTAACAAAATGCATGTTAATTCTAAACTTTGACTAAATTGTCCTACTTCTTCTTCGTTGAGTGAGAGAAATGTTGACTTGGTCAACAATGTCCAATCTTAGCTTTAATGTCCAAGAAGTCCAAAACAATTTAAAATGGTGTAATTATGCGTGTTGATGTCCAAAAAGTGATGGAAAATGTGTATGCAACGTTTTAATGGTCCAAGCTATGTCTAATAGCCTTGGAGAAGATGGAAGCCATTAATGATGCTTTTGGAGCTCTAGAAGGCTAAAATTACAAGTTAAAAAAAGATCCCAATGAAGGCCAAGCCTTGGGGTACTTATAGGTGAAGGTTGGTAGTGGAGTAGGTAGGAAGTGGGGACCATGTAGAAGAAATTCGGATCCCAGAAGAGGCCAAGAATAGAAATTCATATCCCTCTGGTGAGGGACATGAATTTTTGTATCCCCTGAGGGATACGAAACTGCATAACCCTCCAGGGGATACGAAATTGCGTATCCCTCCAAGGGATATGAAATTTTGTATCCCCATAAGGGATACGTAAGAAAGGGAAGATTGAGGGGTTCAAAATGATGAATTTGGGGGATCTGAAATCCTTGTGTGCAATGAGGGAGTCGAAATGTGCCTATGCTGCGAGATTCAAAGTGTTGGGATTCGAAATCCTTAAGTTGACTGACATGCGTTCATGGAAACGGGCGTAACTTTCAAACCATAAGCCTATTTTGGTCAAACGAAAGTTGTACTTGAAGTTAATTCAGAGGTATATAAGATTTGACATGCAAAGCACCATAATTGACATTTTCGGGCCCAAAAGAGGTCATCTAAAGGGGTTTTAGGCCATTTTTATGTTCATGACTGACTTCAACCAAATTGCTTTGTGTTTGCTGAAGATGTTATTGACGCTTGAGCGCGTTGCTAACCAGAGACTTGAACGTGTGGCAACTTTGACCAAAAAGCGTGTCGACATTTTCCCCCTAGAACATGTCTTACCTGATAGGAGGAAGATGTGTTTTGCGAGAAGATCAGAAATCCAGAAAACCAAAGTTGGGAGAAGTCTGAAGCGAACTCTGTAATCAGAAGACCAAAGATCCATGATTGTGCCAGATCGTATTATATAGAAATCCAAGATCACTTGAGATCGTATTAGAATTTAAACTGACGATCGTCTAGATCGTATTTAGAATAGTTTGCCAAGTCCGAGATGCTTGAGATCCAGAAAATAAGAAGTCATGGAGTTGTTAGGCCTTACCGAAGTGAGTATGTACCTGCAAAAGAGGATGTTCCACTTGGCAGACCAAGTTATGTTGTGCTATGCATATGGAGGGTCAGGTCGTTAAGGTTCCTGTGATAAGAGGGTTGGGATAAGGAACTGCTATGCTTGGCGGACCAAGTCGGGTAGTTCTTATGTTTGGAAAACTTATCCAAGAGATCTTAATACCCGATTGGCCCAACTTTTGGGCAAAGTCATGGAACGGAATTCGAAGCCAAGAACCAGAGTTTAAATTCATGCCCGACCGATCAGGGAGGAGGAGACCAGATTCTTGTATTTATACTGGACGGATCCAGTATAGGACTGTGTCTATACTAGACTGATCCAGTGCGAAACTATATTTATACTTGACTGATTCAGTGTGGAAACATATTTGCACTGGACTGGTCCAGTGTGGAATCATTTTTATACTGGACTTGTCTAGTATGGAATCATATTTATACTGGACTGATCCAGTGTGGAAACATATTTATACTGGTGTAACGGCCCGAGAGATTTTCGACCCTGAAAATCGACAACAAACACCATACCGACTATTCAAGCATAGAAAACACTGGGATATTAATAGAAAGATATTAGAGGGTAAGATAAGAAAGAAAGAAAGAAATATTAGAATAAAAGAAGAAGAAAAAGAAGAAGAAGAACACAACACAAAGTATCACATCGCAGTGGAACAAAATATAATATAGAAATAAATCTTTACCGAGAGCTTTAAAAATACTTACAATCATCATAGTACAAAAACACACGTGGATAATTATAATAACCTGTCCTCAAATACAATCACACAGCGGAATAACAACTAGATATCATATGTCAGGACTCTTCCAGCTCGTCTCTTCATAGCATCCAATAACATGAACCTGTATAATCCGGTCTAACCCGAGCATTACCAATATCGGATCAGTCTAGTGAACCAGAGTGAGAAAACACACTAAATTTAAAAGTATCACACAACTTGATTTTAAAGTCAAAATCTTTTCGAAAGAAAAGGATAATCATAATACCAAATCCACACATAAATACGGATGGTTTTTACCTTACGATAACCCAAAATATTTTTTGAAATCAATACCTTTTCTGATATTATAATAGTGTCTAAATACAAGTAAATATCAATCTAGCAGAACACTTGCATCTCACGCTCTACGTATATAGTATACAATCAAAATCGCGAGCTCTTATTGGAGAATGAATTTCCATGGCAAGGTATGGGACCACCTTCCCGACAATGTATCTCTGGAGATGAATACATTGGGGTTCAACAAGAACATCTTGCAACCTAGGCTAAACATAACCGACCTCACTTCTCTTGAGAGTACCGAATATATCATTACCATGTTTGGAAGCCAGCCAATTGAACTGATAGCATACAAAAATAAAGGAACAAACGAAGGCATTTGATTTCACCAGATCAGGTAATGATATACCCTTTTGATGGGTGCAACCCACATAGACATACAACCTACCCGATTTTTGCCATTTCCCAGTTAATGAGGCTTGAGGTTTAAATCTTCTTTGAAGCATCTGGTCCCCATTCACTTTGAATGTCACAACGTCAGATCAGTCAAATCACTAACTGAAGTCCACAAAAATATCTAGTTGTTAAGCTAAGAGAAGCGTGCTCTTCTCCGACATAAAAAAAATACGTTTGAAGAAATCAACTTACGTAGCCCTTTTGGAAATACTCTGTCAGACACTCGTCCATACAAGTCATACAGGAGCAGGATGAACCGAAGGTACTCTCCTACCACATCCTAGGAGTCAACCCATGGATCAGTAGTGAGTAGTCCTTGCAATTCGCAAAATCTCACTTACGAATGAATCACGTCAGAATACCTCTGGTTGCGCTCCAGAGAATATTCGACAAGTAATTCTTCTACTTGAGAAAATCGACGGTCTTCACTTGATCCATCTTGAATCAGCATCTTCACTTTCTAGTTCTGAATGGTTTTCAAATATAAATTCGAACATGGTTTTCCGTACCAACAATCCTATGGGTCAGAACTGATAGTCGGTTATTTAACTATCAGATAACAATCATGAGAATAAAATGAGTCCACTAATTCCGTACTTTGCATTACTTGGCCTCTTTGATTAAAACAATTAATGAATGTTAATTTAAAGCTTAAAATCTTTTAATATAATGAATATAGCTTTTCACTTCTTATTTAACATAAGATTATTAAAAAACAATAACCAACCCTTATTCTTTTAGAACAAACTCGTTCCAAAACTCCACATGTCATTTCCTTTTAACCTCGAAAGTACCGTTATAATTCCACACCATCTTCTTTTATTTCTTTTACTTCGGAATTATTAATATATATATATATATATTCTCAAATCTTCTCATTTCCGTTACCTTGGAAATTACATTATATATATTCATAAATCATTTTTATTTCCGTTATTTTGGAAATTACATTGTATATTCACAAATCATGCAATTTATATTGCGTTATATTTCACATATGGAAATAATAAATTGTTCATAACCTCTTTCCCATTACCAACTAATATCATCCTCAGATAATCCTCAAGTCGTTCAAGTTGGGGTATTTATTTACCTCTCAGACCTTGATCAACAACGTTCTTATCTTAAGATAGATATGAATTGTAATTGAAAAATCGATATTTATTTTAATATCAAACAAATCTCATTAAACTATTTTATTTGAAATACTGTTTACAAAACCTTCTTACATTTGAAATATCTTTTTCTAAATATAATTTATTATTACTTAATATATTGATTAAGCAATTCCTTGATAAAAATCACTTCTTAACCTTGACTCCTTTCAAGAATTCATTTTATAACTCGAGTTATTATTACCAAATCCCGTTACCAAATCCTTTATCAAATTCAATTACAAATCTTTTCTAATAATCCCTTCTTGAAATTCCCAATTCGATTCCATTCATTTCCCTCGATTCTATTATTTGATAATATTAATTTAAAATTAACGCTTTTACTTCACATCTCATTTTGTAAACCTTGTTTATAAAAACCAGGTTTAACATAAAACCCCTTTTACCTTTATTTCCTTTATTTAATTCAAATATTAAGCAAACATTTGTTTTAAGCTATCGTATTCGCTTAAAATCCCCTTATAACTTCGTTACAAAACTCGGGTTTTTAATATAAAAATCCTGTTCACAAACTCCTTCCATAATATCATTAGACGTCATTGCAGCTGCAGTTAAATTATTACTAATTAAAATAATAATTTACTTCATCATTAACTACTGTATAAGTAGTTATCTTATTTTATTAAATAAAACAATTAGACATTTTCTTTTTAAAATCTTGTTTAAATTAAAACAATTATTCGTTAAACCATTTTATTAAATTAATTCAAAACAAAATAATTTAATAATCAATCCCAGTTAAAACGGTCGACTTAGTCAGCTCAAAACACAGTTATTTCACTAACCGATTCCAGTTAGTTCTCAATTTAAATTAATTAATAATATAATTAATTTAAATAATTCCATTTAATTGTTTCTTAAAAACAATTATCCAATTCTTAACCGTTAGGTTAATTTTCTACTCTCTTGCTTATAAATCTGATCGATATTAAAATTTACTTCATAAAATCATTTAATAATCACTTATAAATTTAAATAATAATTAATAACCATTTATTTCTTTTTAATAACTTTTATTCGAAATAATATATTTCAAAAACTATCTTCAGTTATAAAATAAATTTATAACATCACTTCTATCGATTTACTTGACGGTAAATCAATATGTAGAAAACGATTGATTTATAGGCCATATACTGCCAATTACTCAACCAATACTACCCTTTGGTTTAAAACAACAAATGTTGAATTTCAGGTTAACGGTCAACAACCAATCAATCATATAATCAAAACAATTCATATAATGATAATATGAAAATAAATATCATTAAATATATTTGAAGAGTCCCGTTGGATTCCTCCAATCTGTTCTTCCCTGCATTAAAATAGATTATTTCAAATAAATTCATTCCAGTTCAATTTAACTGCTAATTTCTATCACTGTAAATAACGATTATTTAACATCAAAACAATTAAACACGTTTATTTAATAAACATGACCAATAAGGTAAGTTACCTTCATTGAGTCCAATCGTTAAAATAACGGTTTGATTTTTCACTGAAATTAAACAACGTTTAATTTCGTCGGTTCAATCAATATATATAATTAACAACAATCAACCATTAGTAGCCATAGCATACAATTTATAAAACCCGACTTATATAAAATATAAGTGAGAAGTACTAAGTGAGTTTAACTCACCTTGATTTCGTTTGTCATTTACACAACTCGTTTTAGTTAAATTAAACAAGCATTTAATTTAACTGGAAATCGCACTTGATTCCAATTCAGTCCAGTTCTGTTCCATAATGTAAATTTTGGCAAGACGATTCCAACGACACCTGGTTCGTCAAATTCTGATAACATACCAATGAGATATTTACATCTTAAGTTAACAAAATTAAAATAAATAAATTTCTTAATTAATAATTAATTACTTAATTATACATTTAATCTTATCGAGGATGAACTCAATCTTATCCGGTCTTCCTCATTCTCCCATTTAGAAACACTGCACGAGTTTAAAACAATCATAAAATTAATGGTTTAAATAAATACTTAACCCTAGATTTTATTATTAAACTATAAACATTTCAAATTAGCCTTATTATTTGATTATAAACATAATTACATTATAATGAAAACGGTCGATCTCTTCATTGTTCTCGCTCGTGCATCAATTTTCTCATTCCAGTTTTCTTAATAGCCTCCAAAATTCCCGACTTAATTATTAACCAATTTATTTCCTTAAATTAAAACTAACAGACCCTAATCATTTAATTATTAAAACTAAACAAAAATGTAAATAACAGATTATGTTTCAGAAATGGACGACCTTCTTCCTGATAAACTGCTTTATCCCGCATCAACACCATGCACGTAAAAAGCCATCTCTGCCTGTTACACCCTCACCATCTCCAACAGTCAACCGCCTCCCTTCTCTGCTACTCCGCACTTCCCATTTTTTTATACGTGTTCAGCAAAAGTTACTCCACGTAGAACCCAGCTCCAACCCACGCTCGAGATAACACCCGCCGACCACTCCTCCTATAGTTCACCGAAGGTCATCAACTGCTGCCAAACGAACCCCCTCAACCTATTCTTCCATCACCCTAAAACTCGTTGCACTCAGCCACATCAATCACCGGAAAAGACTCCACAAATGTCGCCTCTGTTGGGTGTGTTTCCGGCTAGCACTAACCACAAAAATTGATCATACCTGATCAGTCTATAGATCTCAGCAAATTAAAGGGTTTACTAGTTGATGAATTTTCCAATCTATTCATGAATTGGAAGTATTGGAGGAAATGGTATTCAAGATTTTCAGCCGTTAGAGTGTATGGTGGCGGCCATATGATGGTTGACCACGAACGGAAATTATTTTGGTCTTGACCCTCACGTCTATTTATAGTTAAAATGAGATGGATAGGAAATTATTATTTTATTATTTATCGACACTTACAGCTGAAGTATCAGGTTAAAACATGCACGTACGACCTTTAATCGAGATGAAACTACTAATCCTAACATAAAAAATATTTCGGACACGATGGGACAGGTTTCGTCAAATTCCAAGGCCGTTTGTAAAAAGTCCTTTATAAATCACAGGCTAAAAATCACGCATTTAAATTTTCCACAATCACAGAATAAATCCAATCAACTTGAAACTTTGAAATTCTACTAGACCTCCCTCTTCCTTACGGATCCAATGAAATTTATTTCGTTAAAACCGGAGTCCATTTGGCAATTCGCTTATTCCATTAAAGTTACCCCGTCTAAAGATATAAATGATTTACTAAAAACAAGGGCGTTTGACGCTGCCATGATCAAACGGTAATTCTGACTAATATGAAAATTGAAATCTTATAATAATTAATTGATACAGATCCAATGAAACATGTTTCGTCGCATTTCGAGACTGTTTTCCGGTACGCTATTTTTATATGCCAAACAACGCTATTTTGGACACCAAAATACCCGATGTCCATAAATAACAAACTACCTACCTATCCTGACTCTAATGTCGATACGAACTCAATGAAATTTGTTTCATGGCTTAATTCGATCGTTTGCCCAAGTTATACACAAATACCCCTCTATTAAATTAATTTAATATAATTATACGCTATAGAAAATGACTGAGCGTTTACGGCTTCCGTTGTAAATACTACATCGGTTTGCCATGAAATTTGACACCGCACAATAATTTAACGTTACGGTTCCAATAAAACTAATTTCATCGAAAACTGAACCCGTTAGCAAAATGGCCATTTTTGAGGCACATATAATATTGATATAATATTATATAAATTCCAAAATAATCGAATTAAATAATTATAAATTATTATTATCGTAAATATCTAAATAAATTCGTCATATGGTTTCAAATATAAACCAGTATAGGTTCTACAACTCAATATCATCAATTTCGAGTTAAAACCGTATCGAAAGTATATTAAAACCCTTTTTAAATGTTATATTTTAAATAATGATTTCCATAGCGACTATTTTAAAATTTGATTTGGACATAACTATCAATCTATAACACGAAATTTTGATTTTTCTCATTCAATAGTATTCCGAATATAATATTTAAAATAATTTAAATATTCGACTACCATAAATACGGGACATTACATTCTTCCCCCTTAAAAGAATTTCATCCCCGAAATAACTAAGCTGAGAAAAATGTCTCAAACCCATTATCTGTAAAATCCAATTTATTTTAAATCAAAAACTATTCATCATCGTTAAATAAAAAATTCATAAAATATTGAAATTTTTCTAACATTTTAAATGCCTGGAAAAATTCGGCAGAGTCTCCCTTGTACGGAGGGACTTATACGATATCGTAGGAACAATTTTTTTTTTTGAAAATTGGTTCACTTTTATTATCTAATAAAAAAACAGTATAGATATACGGTTAGCATACTAACCGTTACAAACTAAGACAAATAAGAAAAAAGCAAAATAGAAAATACAAGAAAATTTAAAGCTTAAAAAACATAGATTAGGCCCATGATGAGGCCGTTATCCCACTTAATGCAAAAGATCATCACTCATAAAACCGACCAACACCTAATGTACCATCAAAACCTGTTCTCATGTAATAGAGCAGTTTGGAGAACTTCCATTTGATAAATGGCTGAAATAATGTTGCACACTCAAACTTGGTTTTAGATCTGAAAATCAAAGCACTGGAGTCCACGGACATAGCAATTCACGAAGAAACTTTCATCAGTTAATTAAAGGAGAATTAAATTTCTAATGGCTCATTTTCATCTTCAAAATTCCCAATAAAACATAATTGGCAACAGAACACTGCAAATATTGACTGCTACATGAACTTGCCACTGATCAACAGTAACCAATTTAAAAGAATAACCAACACCATTATGAATGATATATAAACTGCACCTAGATCCCCTACAAAGCCATCATGGATCTGATACATATCTCCACCAATCAATTTTCAAAAGTCCAAACTTCGAGAAGAGCAGTAAAATATACATCAAGGTGTTGGAATTTATGAACAATATGGGTTTGAAAAGCAAATTCTACCATATTTCAATACGTACTTATCCAACCAAAATCCAAACGCATTACTAAACGATAACAACTCATCAATAGATCGAAAACCATGAATCCCCAAGCCTCACGCAATTTTCCAATAAGAACAAAACCCCAAAAATCAACCTAAACAAAATAATTACCAGGCACCAAGAGACAATAATCGAGATGGGAAATTTGATCTCCCGTTTTCCAATAAAATTCGCATCTGAAATACTCTTCGGTAGACCAGATCTGCAATTAAGTTCGGATGAATCTCAAGGATCAAAGCCATTGCGATATGAAATACGGCTTTATCTGGAGTTGGAGAATGCATTATGTGTAGATCTGGATTTGTAGTGCGTTGATCGAACGAAACGCTGATTGCAGATTCGCGATACTTAAATCAAAATCACGAAGAAGATCGGAAACATGAAGATAGGTTATGAGGAACCGGAAGTGATTTAACACTTTCGCCGGCAATGCCAGATCCCAGCTCCCCCAAAGGCTTAATCTACCCATTTCGAACAGCTTCATAATAGATCTGTGGTAACTACAGTTATCTCCTCGAAGCGTAGATCTAAAATAAAAGGATTGGTACACAATCGTAGAAAAACCAGATCTGACTTTGGTTGAGATAGCATATCTGGCGATGTGAATATTAGGGTTAAAAAGGTGAATTAAAAGTATCAGATCTGAAAAAAATTATGAAAAACTGATTGAAAACAGAAGGCTTATCAACGAGAAAACCTCATTGAAGGTTGCAGATGGAAGGTGATAGGAAGTAAATGAGAAACAGGATAGAAGTTAGAAAACGCTCACGCATGGCTAAAGCAGGGGAAGGAATTCTCCTGTCGCCATTAACGAGCATTTCAAACCCAAGTAAATAAGAACAAATTATATATATATATATATATATATATATATATATATGTACACACACACACACATCGATCCACAAGGTCGGAAAACAAAAACCAAAAACCAAAATTTATATTTTCGCGTAGGTATACCTTTTACGAGCTCTATTGAGCATACTTGCTCAATTTATTGCGATCTACTCAATTAAAATCAAATCCTCAAAGCCTTATGGCACCTGTACTTAACTCAATTCAAAATATAAGTAATAGATATATGAAATTATTAAATAATTTTTCACTAATCCACTAGTATAACTACACCAATCTCCAAAATCCACATGAAGTATCAATTCACTTTCAAACACAGGGTTAAATCATTAATGAGACGACCCGAACCTCCCCGTAAAGGAAAGCCCGGATTGCTTTGAGAACACGACAAATCAGAACACAAACAGAAGGACATTTCATTGATTATTACAACAATTTCATCAAAGTACAAGAATATTCAGAGTATTAACAAATATTACACATTTACTAAATATCAGAGATTTACAATTTACAATGCAGCGGAAAATAATACAAAATCATAACTGAAAGAGATAAACGGACACAGAGCTTTACGAATATCATTCCAGATGTAAACTAGGATCCTGTGAATATAAATCTGCAAAACCAAAACTACTAGCTGGCCGTGGGGAAAATAGGGGCATCCAGAGTTTAGGTTAAAACAATATACTCCAGGTCAATCATGTGACTGGTGTGAGAACTAAAACAGTTATATAAAACCTTACTGTAAAATCAGATATATCAAGGGAACACACCGTATAACACGGAACGGGTTTCCTCCCAAGATAACCAGTGCATATAACAAAACAGCGCAATGCTTTTTGAAAAAAATGAGGCTATTATAAGACCCAGGTCCCATCACACAATGCAACGCAAGCCGGAGGATAGGATTTTCTCTTATCAAACATGCTTGGTACATTTAAAACAAATCATTTGATACTTATTATAAGTGCATAGTGTTTAAAACAACTTCAAATATAAATGTATCAATCCTAGACGGCATGGGTACCATATATCGTGTCGCCAATATTAGGCTCTACAATCAAAACCGCAAATGTCACGTATTGGAATTTGGATTTCCATCTGTGAACCAAGGCAAGGGATCGTCCTTACCGCTCCGAGACTCTGTAGCCCGAGCCTCGGGACCCAGACTCAGGTGGGCCCTTAGATCGTCAGGGCCGGTCCACTCGATGTGGATTAAAATGTCCGAACACTACATTTCCCCGCCCTATGGGGCGTAAATCTGGTCTGTATAAAGACCATCCATCGGCTCTGCAGAGACTGAAATAACCGAGCGCCTCGCTATCCATCATCAAAATAAGTAAAACGTTAGGGCTTGCAAAACTCTGACACCACTCCTAGCTAGAAGGAAACGCATGTCCTCCCTGAAGTCCTCTCCCGTTTCTGGTTCACACCGGGGTGCAAGGCTCGCGAATTAACGCTACACAAAGCTATGCTATATTAAAGCCTTGCTTTGACCATCAACCACAAGACTCTGCTTTTCAACAGAAGCCTTGATCATTTGCATCTTAGCATGCCACACAAGCAATTCACGCTATGCAACCGATGTCTATCAATCACACAGAATGAAATCCGATGTCATACAAACATCCATTTACAAGTTCGTTCCGGGTCTGAACAAAACCGGAGGCACCTTATTCCTCGTCCCTTATGTCCAATACAGGAGAGAGGCCCTCGCATATCTGGTCGATCTCCAAGTACGTCTGGAACGATCACCACTTATTACCTCGTCTTGGGTGTACAGCCCAATCAAGACATCAGTAATCATCCAAACGATGTGAAGACCTCCGGTCTTCAACCACCGTCTTCATCGTCGACATATCGTCGAATCAGTTATTCAGAATGGGATAAACCCGATCTTTCTGAATAACTCGCCTATATAATAAAAAAGTGTTACAAAAACACACCATACGCCTCATTCCAATTCAGAATATTCCTTTATTCAAATATTCTTATACTTTGGGAAAGGTTCCCATTAATTTTATCAAAGATAAATTCCTTAAATTTATTCTTTAATCTTCTTTTGGATTTCAGTTCAAACCAAATTATGGTTTATTCAAACTAGTCGGGATTAGCGAACCTTACTGAAGTAATCATTTGTTTTAATTTCCCAATCCCAACCTATTCATCCCATGAAGTAAAACTGGTAATACTTCATATCTAACACCATGGTGTTATTAGTAAATTCAATTACCATTTCATGTTCAAATCTAATTAAAGATTTAACTATCGCCTGGAGTAAAATTGGTGGTACTCCATTCTCGATCATTTCTTGAATTTGATAATTTTAGTTATCAGATTCACCTTTCAATCTATTTAAAGATTCATTAAAACTCTATTTCAGTTTTAATTTCCAAAAATCATTACTTAATGATTATTCAAAGTTAAGAAATAAATCTTATCTTTAACTGGGTTAAAGAACTAATGTCATTTAAAACACAGCTCACGATAAACCCAAAATCACATTCCATTAACAACGGAATCTTCATGGAAAACAGATCAATATATATAATTGATATGAACTTCCATATCAAACCAATACTATAAATGGAATAACGGCAAAGCCTCTTAAATTCCATATATAGTAACAGTCTTCCTCCACAGAAGTCCACTTCGATTATTACCAAATCGAATTCCATTCGATTCCAATTTATTTTATTAAATTGGAAAACTTCACTTTGAAAATTTTCTTTAAATCTTAACAAAAGATTTATAAATTCCAAATCACATTTCACTGTAAATCGGGTTAAAGAACGGATGTCGTTAAAAACATAGTTCACGATAAACCCAATTCACATTCTATTTTATTCCAATTATTAAATATAATTGGAAACTCTAACAATCTTAATTAAAAGATTTATTCTCTTCACATGGGGTTCAAGAACAATGTTACTGAAGACACCGTTCACGACAAACCCAAAATCCCATTTGATATTAAATACAAGGACCTGAATAGAAAATATATCGGCTTATATTCCATATCAAATACAACAACCAACAAATATCGTATTGGAAATAACGATACAAATACATCTTTCAAATTTCCATAACAATATCTGTATATTCACGAAATCCAACATCGAAATATTCCGAAGACAATTTCGATTCAAATCTATTCCAATTCATATATTGGAAATCCTGGTTATTTTTAAAACCATTTCAAAAATACAATTTATTTTATTTAAAAATTATTGGATTTCAAATCTAGTTAATAACTAGTTCATTTGGATAAAAATATATTTTTATCTTTTCAAATATGGAATTTTTCATTCCAATTCTTTCCAAATCATTTCTTATGATTTTACACAAATTATTAATATTTTTAATAATTTTATCAAGGCTCGTACAGTCGATTTCCATAAACCGCCATCGAACTGCACTTTTTCCAAATTTGATTTGGACATAATTCCAAATCCAACCATTAGATTTCAAATCTCTAATATCCGCTAGAAAGCTCTTTTCGATACAAACCCAACGGTTCCGGTTTTAGGAGAATCCGACGATCGGATCTCCCGTAATGTCCATTCGAAGTCAATGGTCGAAATTCGCAAACTACCGCGGCGCGACGCGTTCTATTCAGGCCATTATATATATATTATATATATTTCGTCAATTTCCGTTTAAAACGTATTTTATAAACTGTTTTAAATTCGTTTTCAAAACGATTTCAACTTCATATTCAATTTCAAGTCAAAATTGAATATTCCATATCATCTATATATAAATGATAATATTTTCAAAACATTATATTTTGAAATCATTTCCTTTTCATATTCATTATATAAATGAATAAAATCGATATAAATACCGTCCACGTCAAAATGGCGCCAATCTAATCAACACGGCTTCATATATTTAATTATTTTCGTGTCCATCATAAATCGGACATCAAAATCATATTTTGATGCTTTACTGAATATTATTTTTAAAATATTAGTTATTTTAAAATATTCATTCTTTTTGAACTGGAATCAGACACAGTCAATCACCATATAATGTTGATTATATGGATTTCATACAATACATGTATACAATAATAATGATACACAATCGACCATCATCCAAAATGCACTACACAGCTGCATAAGCATTAAAATAAATAATTAACGCTTACAACAGTCTATCAACCAATCGATCGACATACTACTAAGCAATTGGGATTAGTGTATGTCAAATATCATCCCAATACCAGTGTGGGGTTTTAATCAATCAAGCACAGATTTTATTTGTGCAGTTGGGCGATGTGTAAAATTTTATCGTCCCAATCAATGTCAGATAAATGTGTGTACATAAACAAATCGTCCGATTTGCAAATGAATATTCAATTCTTTTCAGGAGAATTTCAAGTCGTTCATTTATACGTTAAAAATTATATTTTTAACGTTAAAATATTTATTTCAACCCTTTGCTATTTTTAACAGTTCGAACATTTAATAAAAAATGTTATTTTTAACAAACACATTTTATTTCATAAAATTTTGGCATTATAACGGCGCGATATTGAAATCGAGTAATGTCTAGCATTACCCCTCTCCTGATATTAGCTCGCACCATATGCATATCAATTCTAATCAATTCATTTCACCCAAACAACCAAATTCAAACAAATAATCCAATCAACCACACAAACAAATAAACAAGTCGTCCATGGTCTGTGGACGATGGGGAACAGTTCATATATGCAGTTATAAAATAAATAACTGTATAAAAAAAATTATAGTGAGGAGTTATCACCTTTGGGATCCACTCCTCCATTCTATTCTGAATTTCTGAACGGTTCAGATTTTCTCAACTTCCAACGCAATCTTCTTCACGTTGTTCATATTAAAAATCACATTTTTATTATGATTATTATATATTTAAAATCACATTTTTACATCGCTATTATATAAATAAAAATCATATTTTTACTTATACTTCATATATATATAAAAATCGAATTTTTAACGCTACTTCATATATATAAAAATCGAATTTTTATTTCAACGCAATAATATAACAATTGGATTTTTATCAACTAAAAATCATATTTTTATACTTCTAAAAATCAAATCTTTATACCGTTAAAAATCAAATCTTTATACTGCTAAAAATAAAATCTTTATACTGTTAAAAAATAAAATCTTTATACTGTTAAAAATCAAATCTTTATACCGCTAAAAAATAAAATATTTCTACTTATAAAAATCTATCATTTTATAAATAAAAATGTCATCTTCTTGATAAACAAAAATATAATCTTCTTGATAAACAAAAATATAATCTTTTTGTCTACAAAAACCATAGCGTTCTATATTTAAAAATCATTCCTTCTTACTTTTAAAAATCATTCCTTCTTACTTTTAAAAATCATTCCTTTTTACTTTTAAAAATATAATCTTTTTACTTTTAAAAATATAATCTTTTTACTTTTCAAAAATCACTTCTTGTTCTATTTTAAAAATCACATCTTCCCTATCTATGCTATGTTAAGAAAACTGATTTTAGATTTATGAAATCAATCACATAGAAAATAAATAAAAAGAAATATATAAAAAACTTACAGGAAGTTCGGGGGAGAGAAGAAAGAGGCGCGGCCATCGGAGGTTGGGGGGAAAGAGAAGGCGGCGATGGCGGCTTGGGGGTCCGGTGCTGGGTTGAAGCGGGGGTTCGGTCGCAAGAAGGGGGGTTTCGGGATTCAGAGGGGGAAGAGGAAGGATTCGCAAGGCAGCGGAGGAGGAGCGGTCGAAGGTCGGGGGGTTTGGCCAGATCGGCGGCGCTCCGTCGATGGGAGGGCGGCGGTTTCAGACAATGGGGGGCGCGATTTTTTTGTTTCCCTTTTTTTATTTCTACAATTTCAATCTGATGTATAACGGGGGAAGGAGAGGGTTAAGGGGGTGGGGTTGACCAAAGGAATATAATATATATTTAATTTAAATAATTTATTCTCTAAAAGAAGGTTGCTTTTAATTCGAACTCGAAATCAAACCCATTGACTATCGTCCATAACTAATTACCCCATTCCGATCACAATGGGATATGTCTCGTGAGCCAATTCGACTGTTACGATCAATTTCCATAAAAATTAAAATATAAATAAATAGAACGATCAATATTGATTTTAACGTACATTTCAATTTACCGGGGCCACATGCGAACTCGAAAAATTCCAGAAAATTATTTCTAACTTCGTATTGACGATACGGTCCTAACTAAACTAATTTCATCAAATTTGAAGATCGTTTGAAAAATGGCTATTTTCTGGTCGATCCAAATTGACTAAAACTGACAAAACACGTTTTCTTTTGCCACGCTCACATATTGATTTCAAAAATTATGAATTTTAAAACCTAGCAATAATTTGACATTTCGGTTCCAACAAAAGTGGTTTCGTCGAAAACGGAGTTTGTTTGCAAATTGGCTATTTTTAAGGGCTATATTTCCATAGCGACTATTCTAAATTTTCAACAGGACATAACTTTTTATACCCGCTATGAAATTTTGATTTTTCGGATTCGTTGAAAAGATATTTTCAAATAGATTCAAATATTTCTGGTTTTACTAAAATCTGGTTTATTTTGAATCTTGTACATTCATTTGAAATTTGAAATCGAATTTTCAAACTACCGCGCCATTTCCAATTCCTTTTATAATTAAAATAAATATTTATATTCCAATTTCGATTTGAATAAATTTATACGTTCTAATTCTATTCAAAATAAATTTCTAGTCGTTAATATTTAAAATAAATCATTTTAAATAATCAAAATTCATTAAAATTGCCAAAACAAAAATTTTAAATTGGTTCTCATTTTTCGGGTTGTTACAATCTCCACCACTTAAAATCTTTTCGTCCTCGAAAAGGGACGGAGCTGAAAGTTGTTTAACTAGTCAACTCAACTTTCAGTTTGGCTTTCATTCTTCAACTTTTCAGTTTCTAAGAATTTCCCAATTCTTCAAAAATTTGGCTAACACCCTAAATTTTCGAAAAATTTCGCCATTACCTCCTTTTTACGGGAGCACCGGGAAAATCCCCAAACTGCCACACAGGCCCTCTCATCTCAAAAAGAAAAAGAAAAAGCCAAGCGGCTAGTCAATCGACTAGTAAAATCATCCAAACCCAATAAATTAGTAAACATGTACCTATTTGTCGGGCATACAATTTTATTCTTCTTCTCTGGCCTCCTTGCAATGACTTGTTCAATATATATGCATGCAATTCCAAACAATTTACAGTTCAATATTTGATACAATTTGGTTATATGTACCGTTCTTTCGCATAATGGTTTAAATAAATAATCACACAACACAATCATCAATCAATTAGTTGATTAGCTTTTCAAATGCATAACTTCAATATATAGTCCAAAAATCAGATTTTTGATGCCAATTCACAACAATAGACCCTATCTAGTTTTGGTTCTCGCACCATTCAATTGGAAATAAATAGATATCCCATTTTCGAACTCGAACATAAGCACTGATGATGCTATAGCGATCATTAGGATCATCTCCGGGTGACTAGATTGTGATTATATATCTACCCAGTATATTAAAACTTGGAATAAACGTTCATGACACGTATATGCAAAATCTCATATACTCGATTGTCCAAAAAAAAAATCTACTCAAATACGTATAATTAGATTAAATTTTCAAAACAAAATTAGATTTGATCCTATCTCTAACGACTCATTCCTATTGGATATTACTAATCCAACCTCTGATGAATTCTTTCCTATTGGATATTACTAATCCAACCTCTGATGAATTCTTTCCTATTGGATATTAAATTTTCAAAACAAAATTAGATTTGATCCTATCTCTAACGACTCATTCCTATTGAATTCTTTCCTATTCTCAAAAAGAATTCATGACACATATAATTAGATTTGATCCTATCTCTAACGACTCATTCCTATTGGATATTACTAATCCAACCTCCGATGAATTCTTTCGTTTGGTTCTAACGTGTCTTTTTCTCCAAGCTCTGTAAACCAAAGCTCTGATACCAAAATGAGACGACCCGAACCTCCCCGTAAAGGAAAGCCCGGATTGTTTTGAGAACACGACAAATCAGAACACAAACAGAAGGACATTTCATTGCTTATTACAACAATTTCATCAGAGTATAAGAATATTCAGAGTATTAACAAATATTACACATTTACTAAATATCATAGATTTACAATGCAGCGGAAAATAATACAAACACACAACTGAAAGAGAAAAACAGATACAGAGCTTTACGAATATCATTCCAGCTGTAAACCAGGATCCTGTGAATATAAATCTGCAAAACCAAAACTACTAGCTGCCCGTGGGGAAAATAGGGGCACCCAGAGTTTAGATTAAAACAATAAACTCCAGGTCAGTCATGTGACTGGTGTGAGAACTAAAACATTTATATAAAACCTTACTGTAAAATCAGATATATCAAGGGACCACGCCGTATAATACGGAACGGGTTTCTTCCCGTGAATACCAGTGCATATAACAAAACAACGCAATGCTTTTTGAAAAAAAATGAGGCTATTATAAGACCCAGGTCCCATCACACAATGCAACACAAGCCGGAGGATAGGGTTTCCATTATAATAGCCAAACATGCTTCGTACATTTAAAACAAATCATTTGATACTTATTATAAGTGCATAGTATTTAAAACAACTTCAAATATAAATGTATCTATCGTAGACGGCATGGGTATCGTATATCATGTCGCCTATACTAGGCTTTACCATCAAAACCGCAAATGTCATGTATTGGAATTTGGATTTCCATCTGTGAACCAAGGCAAGGGATTGTTCTTACCACTTCGAGACTCTCTAGCCCGAGCCTTGGGACCCAGACTCAGGTGAGCCCTTGAATCGTCAGGGCCGGTCCACTCGATATGGATTAAAATGTCTGAACACTACGTTTCGCCGCCCTATGGGGCATAAATCTGGTCTGTATAAAGACCATCCATCGGCTCCGCAGAAACCGAAATAACCGAGGCGCCTCGATAACCATCATCCACATAAGTAAAATGTTAGGGCTTGCAAAACGCTGGCACCACTCCTAGCTAGAAGGAAACGCATGTCCTCCCTGAAGTCCTCTCCCGTTTCTGGTTCACACCGGGGTGTGAGGCTCGCGAATTAACACTACAAAAGCTATGCTATATTAAATCTGTGCTTTGATCATCAACCACAAGACTCTGCTTTTCAACAGAAACCTTGATCATTTGCATCTCAGCATGTCACACAGGCAATTCACGTTATGCAACCATTGTTTATCAATCACACAGAATGAAATCCGATGTCAGACACACATCCATTTAAAAGTTCGTTCTAGGTCTGAACGAAACCGGAGGCACCTTATTCCTCATCCTGTATGTCATACAGGAGAGAGGCCCTCGCATATCCGGTCAATCTCCAAGTACGTCTGGAACGATCACCACTTATTACCTCATCTTGGGCGTACAGCCCAATTAAGACATCAGTAATCATCCAAACGATGTGAAGACCTCCGGTCTTCAACCACCGTCTTCATCGTCGACATATCGTCGAATCATTTATTCAGAATGGGATAAACCCGATCTTTCTGAATAACTCGCGTATATAATAAACAAGTGTTATAAAAACACAACATACGCCTCATTCCAATTCAGAATATTCCTTTATTCAAATATTCTTATACTTTGGGAAAGGTTCCCATTAATTTTATCAATGATAAATTCTTTAAATTTATTCTTTGATCTTCTTCTGGATTTCAATTCAATCCAAATTATGGTTTATTCAAACTAGTCGGGATTAGCGAACCTTACCGAAGTAATCATTTGTTTTAATTTCCCAATCCCAACCTATTCATCCCATGAAGTAAAACTGGTAATACTTCATATCTAACACCACGGTGTTATTGGTAAATTCAATTACCATTTCACGTTCAAATCTAATTAAAGATTTAACTATCTCCTAGAGTAAAACTAGTGGTACTCCATTCTCGATCATTTCTCGAATTTGATAATTTTAATTATCAGATTCACCTTTCAATCTATTTAAAGATTCATTAAAACTCTATTTCAATTTTAATTTCCAAAAATCATTACTTAATGATTATTCAAAGTTAAGAAATAAATCTTATCTTTAACTGGGTTAAAGAACTAATGTCATTTAAAACACAGCTCACGATAAACCCAAAATCACATTCCATTAACAATGGAATCTTCATGGAAAACAGATCAATATATATAATCGATATGAACTTCCATATCCAACTGATACTATAAATGGAATAACGGCAAAGCCTCTTAAATTCCGAATATAGTAACAGTCTTCCTTCAGAGAAGTCCACTTCGATTATTACCAAATCGAATTCCATTCGATTCCAATTTATTTTGTTAAATTGGAAAACTTCACTTTGGAAAATTTCCTTTAGATCTTAACAAAAGATTTATAAATTCCAAATCACATTACACTATAAATCGGGTTAAAGAATGGATGTCGTTAAAACACAGTTCACGATAAACCCAATTCACATTCCATTTTATTCCAATTATTAAATATAATTGGAAACTCTAACAATCTTAATTAAAAGATTTATTCTCTTCACATGGGGTTCAAGAACAGTGTTACAGAAGACACCGTTCACGACAAACCCAAAATCCCATTTGATATTAAATACAATGCTCTGAATAGAAAATATATCGGCTTATATTTCATATTAAATACTACAACCAACAAATATCGTATTGGAAATAACGATACAAATACATCTTTCAAATTTCCATAACAACATCTGTATAATCACGAAATCCAACATCGAAATATTTCGAAGACAATTTCAATTCAAATCCATTCCAATTCATAGATTGGAAATCCTGGTTATTTTTAAAACCATTTCAAAAATCCAATTTATTTTATTTAAAAATTATTGGATTTCAAATCTAGTTAATAACTAGTTCATTTGGATAAAAATATATTTTTATCTTTTCAAATATGCAATTTTTCATCCCAATTCTTTCCATATCATTTCTTCTGATTTTACACAAATTATTAATATTTTCAATAATTTTATCAAGGCCCGTACAGTCGATTTCCATAACCGGCCATCGAACTGCATTTACAGCGACCTTTTCCAAATTTGATTTGGACATAATTCCAAATCCAACCATTAGATTTCAAATCTCTATTATCCGTTAGAAAGATCTTTTCGATACGAACCCAATGGTTCCGGTTTTAGGAGAATCTAACGGTCGGATCTCCCGTAATATCCATTCGAAGTCAATGGTAGAAATTCACGAACTACTGCAGCGCGGCGCGTTCTATTTAGGCCATTATATATATATATATATATATATATATATTATATATATATATATTTCGTCGATTTCCATTTAAAACATATTTTATAAACCGTTTTAAATTTGTTTTCAAAACGATTTCAACTTCATATTCAATTTTAAGTCAAAATTGAATATTCGATATCATCGATATATAAATGATAATATTTTCAAAACATTAGATTTTGAAATCATTTCCTTTTCGATATTCATTATATAAATGAATAAAATCGATATAAATATCGTTCACAACAAAATGGCGCCAATCTAATCAACACGGCTTCATATATTTAAATATTTTCATATCCATCCAAAATCAGACATCAAAATCATATTTGGATCCTTTACTGAAATATTCATTATTTTAAAATATTCGTTATTTTAAAAAATTCATTCCTTCTGAACTGGAATTAGACACAGTCAATCACCATATAATGTTGATTATATGGATTTCATACAATACATGTATACAATAATAATGATACATAATCGACCATCATCCAAAGTGCACTACACAACTGCATAAGCATTAAAATAAATAATTAACGCTTACAACAGTCCGTCAACCAATCGATCGACATACTACTAAGCAATTGGGATTAGTGTATGTCAAATATCATCCCAATACCCGTGTGGGGTTCAATCAATCAAGCACAGATTTTATTTGTGCAGTTGGGCGATGTGTAAAATTTTATCGTCCCAATCAATGTCAGATAAATGTGTGTACATAAACAAATCGTCCGATTTGTAAATGAATATTTAATTCTTTTCAGGAGAATTTCAGGCCGTTCATTTATACATTAAAAAATATATTTTTTACGTTAAAATATTTATTTCAAAACTTTGCTTTTTTAACAGTACAAACATTCAATAAAAAATGTTATTTTTAACTAACACATTTTATTTTAGAAAATTTCGGCATTATAATGGCGCGATATTGAAATCAGTTATTGTCTAGCATTACCCCTCTCCTGATATTAGCTCGCGCCATATACATATCAATTCTACTCAATTCATTTCACCCAACAACCAAATTCAAACAAATAATCCAATTAACCACACAACCAAACAAACAAGTCGTCCATGGTCTGTGGACGATGGGGAGCAGTTCATATATGCAGTTATAAAATAAATAACTAAATAAAGAAAATTATAGTGAGGAGTTCTTACTTTTGGGATCCACTCCTCCATTCTATTTTGAATTTCTGAATGGTTCAGATTTGCTCAACTTCCAACGCAATCTTCTTCACGCTGTTCATATTAAAAATCACATTTTTATTATGATTATAATATATTTAAAATCACATTTTTAAATCGCTATTATATAAATAAAAATCATATTTTTAATTCTACTTCATATGTATAAAAATCGAATTTTTAACGCTACTTCATATATATAAAAATCGAATTTTTATTTCAACGCAATATTATAACAATCAGATTTTTATCAACTAAAAATCGTATTTTTATACTTTTAAAAATCAAATCTTTATACTATTAAAAATCAAATCTTTATACTGCTAAAAATCAAATCTTTATACTGTTAAAAAATCAAATCTTTATACTGTTAAAAATCAAATCTTTATACTGTTAAAAAATCAAATCTTTCTAGTTATAAAAATTTATCTTTTTATAAACAAAAATGTCATCTTCTTGATAAACAAAAATATAATCTTCTTGATAAACAAAAATATAATCTTTTTGTCTGCAAAAACTATAGCTTTCTATATTTAAAAATCATTCCTTCTTACTTTTAAAAATCATTCCTTTCTACTTTTAAAAATATAATCATTTTACTTTTAAAAATATAATCTTTTTACTTTTCAAAAATCACTTCTTGTTCTATTTTTAAAAATCACATCTTCCCTATCTATGCTATGTCAAAAAAACTGATTTTAAATTTATGAAATCGATCACATAGAAAATAAATAAAAAGAAATATATAAAAAACTTACACGAAGTTCGGGGGAGAGAAGAAAGAGGCGCGGCCATCGGAGGTTGGGGGAAAGAGAAGGCGGCGATGGCAGGTGGCGGCTTGGGGGGTCCGGTGCTGGGTTGAAGCGGGGGTTCGGTCGCAAGAAGGGGGGTTTCAGGATTTAGAGGGGGAAGAGCAAGGATTCGCGAGGCAGGAGAGGAGGAGTGGTCGAAGGTCGGGGGGTTTAGCCAGATCGGCGGCGCTCCGTCGATGGGAGGGCGGCGGTCTTGGACAATGGGGGGAGCGATTTTTTTGTTTCCCTTTTTTTTATTTCTTCAATTTCGATCTGATGTATAACGGGGGAAGGAGAGGGTTAAGGTGGTGGGGTTGACCAAAGGAATATAATATATATTTAGTTTAAATAATTTATTCTCTGAAAAAAGGTTGCTTTTAATTCGAACTCGAAATCAAACACACCGACTGTCATCCATAACTAATTACCCCCATTCCGAACACAATGGGATATGTCCCGTGAGCCAATTCGACTGTTACGATCAGTTTCCGTCAAAATTAAAATATAAATAAATAGAACGGTCACCGGGGCCACATACGAACTCTAAAAATTCCAGAAAAATTATTTCTAACTTCGTAATTTCGTCAAATTTGAAGATCGTTTGAAAAATTGCCATTTTCTGGTCGATCCAAATTGACTAAAACTAACAAAACACGTTTTCTTTTGCCACGCTCACATATTGATTTCAAAAATTACGAATTTCGTAACCTAGCAATAATTTGATATTCCGGTTCCAAAAAAAGTGGTTTCGTCGAAAATGGAGGTCGTTTGCGAAATGGCTATTTTTAAGGGCTATATTTCCATAAAGACTATTCTGAATTTTCAACAGGACATAACTTTTTATTCCCGCTATGAAATTTTTATTTTTCGGATTCGTTGAAAAGATATTTTCAAGTAGATTCAAATATTTCTGGTTTCACTAAAATCCGGTTTATTTTGAATCCTGTACATTCATTTGAAATTTGAAATCGAATTTTCAAACAACCACGCCATTTCCAATTCCTTTTATATAATTTAAATAAATATTTATATTCCAATTTTGATTTGAATAAATTTATACGTTCTAATTCTATTCAAAATAAATTTCTAGTCGTTAATATTTAAAATAAATCATTTTAAATATTCAAAATTCATTAAAATAAAAAATTTAAATTGGTTCTGATTTTCCGGGCTGTTACAATTAGTTTCAATTCACATGTAGTTTCCTTCCAATTTAATTATACTGGATATTTTTTATAATGTATAATTCATTCAGCTCCCATAAATTGTTAATTATTTCTATTCAAACAATCTACCATCCAATAACAAACAATTCACAATCAACAACCAATACGCAACCAAATTAATTGAATTCACATCCAATATTAATATTTACTTCGGTTTAACATATTTTAACGCTAATCAATTAATATCCTATTGATTTTCGTTTATTATTATTCATCTAGTTTCCAAATCCTAATCAATTTCATTTAATTTCAAAATCATTTCTTAATTCCACATAACCAAGTTAAGTTCCAGTTCAAATTTTTAATCCAAATTGAATTCCATTCAAATCAATCAACACACAATACTTCAATAATTTGAGGAAATTATTTCTTTTCTTTAAAAATATAATTTGGGCAAAATTATTTCATTTACCCTTTACAAAACTATATCGTATCCATTGCCAGTTCAATGGTTCTCAGCACTTGAGCCGGTCAAACAACATAATACAAAACATTTGTAAATAAAATCTACAGATACGCTCTCTCACATATCTACTCAACTCAATCGAGGATATTACTAACCCCATCTCTATCGAGTCAAACCACAGAGCCCTGATACCACTATAACGGCCCGAGAGATTTTCGATACCGAAAATCAACAAACACTATGTCGACTATTCAGGCATAGAAAACACCGAGACGTTAACAGAAAGAAATTAAAGGTCGAGATAAGAAAGAAAGAAATGTCAGAATAGAAGAAGAAGAAGAAGAACACAACACAGAGTCTTACATCGCAGCGGAATAAATATATATAGAAATAAATCTTTACTGAGAGCTTCAAAAATACTTACAATCATCAGAGTACAACAACACACCTGGACAGTTATAATAACATGTCCTTATATACAATCACACAGCGGAATAACAACTAGATCTCATACGTCTGGACTCTTCCATCTCGTCTCTTCACAACATCTGATAACCTGAACCTGTACAACCCGGTCTAACCCGAGCATTACAAACGTTGGATCAGTCTAGTGAACCAAAGTGAGAAAAACACACTAAATTTAAAAGTATCACACAACTTGATTTTAAAGTTAAAATCTTTTCAAAATAAAAGGATAATCGTAAGACCAAATCTATACATAAATACGGACGGTTTTTACCTTATGATAACCCAAAACATTTTTTGAAATCAATATCTTTTTTGATATTATAATAGTGTCTAAATACAAGTAAATATTAATCTAGCAGAATGCTTGCATCTCACGCTTTACATATATAGTATACAATCAAAATCACGGCTCTTATTGGAGAATGGATTTCCATGGCAAGGTATGGGACCACCTTCCTGACAATGTCCTATTGGAGATGAATACATTAGGGTTCAACATGAACATCTTGCAACCCAGGCTAAACATGACCGACCCCTCACTTCTCTTGAGAGTACTGAATATATCATTACCACGGTTGGGGGCCAGCCAACCGAACCGATAGCATACAAAAATAAAGGAACAAACAAAGACGTTTAATTTCACCAGATCAGGTAATGATATACCCTTTTGATGGGTGCGACCCACATAGCCATGCGACCTACCCGATTTTTTCCATTTCCCGGTTAATGAGGCTTGAGGTTTAAATCTTCTTTTAAACTTCTGGTCCCCATTCACTTTGAATGTCACATCGTCAGATCTGTCAAATCACTAACTAAAGTCCACAAAAATATCTAGTTTTTAAGCTAAGAGAAGTGAGCTCTTCTCCGCCATCAACAAAAATACGTTTGAAGAAATCAACGTACGTGACCCCTTTGGAAATACTCTGTCAGACACTCATCCATACAAGTCATCCAGGAGCAGGACGAACCGAAGGTACTCTCCTACCACATCCTAGGAGTCAACCCACAGATCAGTAGCGAGTAGTCCTAGCAATTCACAAAATCTCACTTATGACCGAATCACGTCAGAATACCTCTGGTTGCGCTTCAGATAATATTTGACAAGTAATCCTTCCACTTACGAAGATCCATGTTCTTAACTTGCTCCATGTTGAATCAGCATCTTCATGTATTTGCTAGTTCAGAATGGTTTTTGAATATAAATTCGATCCCGATCTTTTCGCACCAACAATCGTATGGGTCAGATTTGATAGTTGGTTATTTAACTATCAGATAACAATCATGAGAATAAAATGAGTTCACTGATTCAGTACTTGGTATTACTTGGCCTCATTGATTAAAACAATTAATGAATGTTAATTTAAAACTTAAAATCTTTTAATATAACGAATATAGGTTTTCACTTCTTGTTTAACATAATATTATTAAAAAACAATAACCAACCCTTATTCTTTTCAAATAAACTCATTCCAAAACTCCACATGCCATTTCCTTTCAATCTTGAAAGTACCGTCCTTTTATTTCTTTTGCTTTGGAAATATATATATATATATATATATATATATATATATATATATATATTCTCGAATCTTCTCATTTTTGTTACCTTGGAAATTACACTATATATATTCACAAATCCTTTTTATTTCTGTTATTTTGGAAATTACATTATATATTCACAAATCATGCGATTTACATTGCGTTATTATTTCATATATGGAAGTAATAAATTGTTCATAACCTCTTTCCCGTTACCAACTAATATCATCCTCAGATAATCCTGAAGTCGTTCAAGTTGGGATATTTATTTACCTCTCAGACCTTGATCAACAACGTCCTTATCTTAAGATAGATATGAGTTGTAATTCAAAAACTGATATTTATTTTAATATCAAACAAATCTCATTAAACTATTTTATTTAAGATATGGTTTATAAAACCTTCTTACTTTTGAAATATCTCTTTTTAAATGTAACTTATTATTACTTAATATATTGATTAGTAATTCCTTGATAAAAATCACTTCTTAATCGTGATTCCTATCAAGAATTCATTTTATAGCTCGAGTTATTATTACCAAATCCCATTACTAAATCCTTTATCAAATTCAAATACAAATCTCTTTTAATCATCCCTTTTTTAAATTCACAATTCGATTCCATTCATTTCCCTTAGTTCTATTATTTGATAACGTTAATTTAAAATTAACGCTTTAACTTCACATCTCTTTTTATAAACCTTGTTTATAAAACTCAGGTTTAATATAAAACTCCTTTTACCTTTATTTCCTTTAATTAATTCAAATATTAAGTAAACATTTGTTTTAAGCTATCATGTTCGCTTAAAATCCCCTTTATAACTTCGTTAAAAAACTCGGTTTTTTAATATAAAAACCCTGGTCACAAACTCCTTCCATAATTTCATTAGACTTCATTACAACTACACTTAAATTATTATTAATTAAAAAAATAATTTACTTCATCATTAACTAATGTATAAGTAGTTATCTTCTTTTATTAACTAAAACAATTAGACATTTTCTTTTTAAAATCTTATTAAAATTTAAACAATAATTCATTAAACCATTTTATTAAATTAATTCAAAACAAAATAATTTAATAATCAATCCCAGTTAAAACGGTCGACTTCGTCAACTCAAAACACAGTTATTTCGCTAACTGATTCCAATTAGTGCTCACTTTAAATTAATTAATATTATAACTAATTTAAATAATTCCATTTAATTATTTCTTAAAAATAATTATCCAATTCTTAACCGTTAGGTTAATTTTCTATTCTCTTGCTTATAGATCTGATCAATATCAGAATTTACTTTATAAAATCATTTAACAATCACATATAAATTCAAATAATAATTAATAACCATTTATTTCTTTTTAATAACTTTTATTCAAAATAATATATTTCAAAAACTATCTTCAGTTATAAAATAAATTTATAACTTCACTTCTATCAATTTACCTGACGGTAAATCAATATGTAGAAAACGATCGATTTATAAGCCATATACTGCCAATTACTCAACCAATACTACACATTGGTTTAAACAAAACAAATGTTGAATTTCAGGTTAATGGTCAACAACCAAATCATTCATCTAATCAGAATAGTTCATATAATGATAATATGGAAATAAATATCATTAAATATATTTGAGGAATCCCGTTGGATTCCTCCAATCTGTTCTTCCCTGCATTAAAATAGATTATCTCACATAAATTCATTCCAATTCAATTTAACTGATAATTTCTATCACAGTAAATAATGATTATTTATCATCAAAACCATTCAAACAATTAAACATGTTTATTTAATAAACGTTACCAACAAGATAAGTTACCTTCATTGGGTACAATTGTTAAAATAACGATTTTATTTTTCGCTGAAATTAAACAACGTTTAATTTCGTCGGTTCAATCAATATATAAATATATATAATTAGCAACAATCAACCATTAACAGCCATAGCACACAGTTCATAAAACCCGACTTATATAAAATATTAGTGGCAAGAACTGAGTGAGTTTAACTCACCTTGATTTCGTTCGTTGTTTACACAGCTCATTTCAGTTAAATTAAACAAGCATTTAATTTAACTAAAAAATCCAATTGATTCCAATTTAGTCCAGTTCTATTCCATAATGTAGACTTTGGCAAGACGATTCCAATGACACCTGGTTCGTCGATTTTTGATAACATACCAATAAGATATTTACATCTTAATTTAAGACAATTAAAATAAATAAATAAATTTCTTAAATAATAATTAATTACTTAATTATACATTTAATCATATCCAGGATGAACTCAATCTTATATGGTCTTCCTCGTTCCCATTCAAAAACACTGCACAAGTTTAAAACAATCATATAAATTAATGGTTTATACATCTAATCGCCCTAATACTTGTTAACTCAACCACATCAATCACCAGAAAAGACTCCACCAATGTCATCTTTGTTGGGCGCGTTTTCGGTCAGCACTAACCACAAAATCTGATCAAAACCATCAGACTACAGATCTTAGCAAGCTAAAGGGTTTACCAGTTAATGAATTTTCAATTCTATTTATGAATTGGAAGTATTGGAGGAAATGGTATATGAGATTTTCAGCCGTTAGAGTGTATGATGGCGGCCATATGATGGTTGACCACGAACGAAAATTATTAAGGTCTTGACCCTCACGTCTATTTATAGTTAAAATGAGATGGATACGAAATTATTATTTTATTATTTATCCAAACTTACGGCTGAAGTATCATGTTAAAACATGCATGTATGACCTTCAATCGAAATGAAACTCTTAATCCAAGCATAAAAAATATTCCAAACCCGATGGGACAGGTTTCGCCAAATTCCGAGGTCGTTTGTAAAAAATCCTTTATAAATCATAGGCTAAAAATCATGCGTTTAAATTTCCCACGATCACGGAATAAATCCAATCAACTTGAAACTTTGAAATTCTACTAGGCCTGTGATGACCCGCATTTTTACTCACTTCAAACCGACCAAAAACCGAACCTATGTCGATTCAAAGTAAGCAAAAGTACGTTTCGTTAGGGTTTATCAGAGCAAACACAACAGAATACAAAACTCACAGCGGAAAAGATAAAATATAATAAGAATATATCATTGCAACGGAAACATCTTTGAATACAAACCTGATTTTTCATTTCATTATATCCATGTCAACTTAACATAATACACCGATAATAGAGTATGTCCGACCTTCATATGAAACTCCATCTCTCTCTGGAACTCCAAGTCTTCAAGCTTGAGCCCGATCTCGATAACTGAAAAACAAACTAACAGACAACCCATGTGGAAATTGTGGGCACCCGCGGTTTGGAAGGGAAAAACAAACTACGAGTCAGTCATAGGACTGGTGTAAGAAAACCTTTATTACAAATTTGATACTTAGCCTTAATTTGAATAAGGTACCTCGGGACCACGCCGCATGTCATAGAATGGGTTTTCTCCCAAGGATACGTGCACAACCATAGCAACCAGAACCAAACATAGCAACCATAAACCTGATTTTGAAAACATGATGTTTAGAAAAATGAATGATTATAAGCCCCAGATCCCATCACACAATGCAAGAGCACACCAGAGGATAGGGGTTTGCCTTATAATCGTAAATCATGCTTGATTGTGTTTAAAACCAAATCATTTGATATTATGATAATGTCTAGGGTGTGTAAAATCATTTCGAAAATAAACTTATAAATCTTAGCTCGCATAGTGTCCCATACCACTATGTTGGCTACATAGGTATACAACTGAAAATCATAAAAGGGTTCGTATTGGATTTTGGAATCCATCATGATGGTTATTGATCAGAAGACCACTTGGGAATTCAGTGGATACCATGTTTGTACACAACACTGCACCCATTCTCTCAGGTTGATGAACTTAATCTCATATCATATCATAGGTCGACCGAATCCACGCAAAACATAAAGTCAAGCTAATCTAACAATCAGAATACCATCATATCGGGGTGTGAGGCCCGCGAAGCCCCGTCATACACAAAGTTACGCATTTAAACCATGCTTTGATCATCACCATAAAGCCCTTCTTTTCAACAAAATCCCTGATCATTGCTCAGCACTTAGCCTTCCCCATGGTCATTCCATGTCAGACATGCAATCCATTCACAAGTCCGTTCCGGGAAAGGGAACGAAACCGAAGGCACTTGATTCCACGTCCCCGCCTGGGAGTGCAGGTCCTTGCAAACCAAATCGCTTCAAGTACTGTCATATTGGCCGCTACTTTAACCTGGGTGCCTACCCAAGGCATCAATAGGCCATCCATCCGATGTGAAGAAATCTGGGTCTTCCACCATCGTTGTCGATATCTTGGCATTAGCATCACGTCGTATAATTATTCGGAATGGGTAAAAACGCGGCCTTTCCAAATAATTAGCGCATCTTTTAAACAAATCGGTTTACAGGATTTCATGAACCTCATTCCATTTTGGAATATTACTCGGTCCATTTATTAAAACTGTAATGAGCTTTAATATGTCAAAATCATTCATCAATGATTACTTAATCTTGAAATCCAATTTTGGATTATCCAATCAAACTTTATGACTATTTAGTCATCTCTATACGTGAATACACATTTATTCCAGCGCATTTATCCATTCCAATCTTTTATTCAAAGATTTATTGAAACTATATTAAGTTTTAATATATCGAAATCATTCATTTCTATCTCATGAAGCAAAACTGTTAATACTCCATTTTAATCATCTTATGTTTCAATAATTCCCATTACCTTTCAAATTCCATTACTTCAAATCCTGTTGAAAGATTTCAGAAAACTCTAAATCAAATTATTCTGATTTCTTTACTTCAAATTCCAAGTTAAATCTTCCTAATAATCCTTATCGATTATTCGTTATTTACTTCATGTAAAACATGTTGGTTCCTTTCTCAATCATCTTTATAAATAAAGATCTCATTTACTCAATTGGGAGAATCATTTCTTATAATAAAGTATCTTTCCATATTTTTAAATAATTTATAAACATCTTTATTGATAAAATCAGAAATTGCACTTTTACTGCCAAATCTGGATTTTTCGGGAAAAACGGATTTGGACTTTTAGGACAATCCGAACATTAAAACTCCTTCTATTTTACTTCATTGGAAAACTTTCATTATTATCAACAAAAAAAATTTAGATTCGGGAAAATCTGACGGTTAGATCTCCCGGAATTTCAATTTAAAGTTTCGGTTCGAAATTCGTGAACTACTATTACGCGACAAGTCGTATTCGAGCCCAAAAGTGACTTAACTTTTATAACTTAGTTGAAACACTTTAAAATAAGTTCGATAATTATTCAAAACATATTAAATAGCTTTTGGAATTCATTTTCCACATTTTTGACTTTTTATTCAATTATCCCATATTTAAATATTTAAAATATTTTTTAAATCATTAAAATAATATTATTTTTCAAAAATGATTATTTAAGTCTTAAAATTAGCTGACGCCCATTATAAAAATAAATACAAACATTGAAATAATAATAACGCAAATTCGAGTCCATTAGCTATGCAAATGCAACTTCAATTTACTATTCACCGTAAAATCGATTTACTATTCATTTCAATATTTGACAAGACATAACTTGTTCTTAACTTGTTGAAAACCAGTTTGTTCTTTTTCAAAAGTTCATTGTTATGAACTCAATTTCATTTTTAGAAATTGTTGGAGCTTAAATTCAAACTTTTATTTTCTCCTGATTATTTTATTATAAAGACTCATCATAGGTAGGATTAGTAACATCCTATAAAAGAATAATCATTAGAGATGGGATAAATAGTATCCTAGAATGAGTGACTCATTAGAGATAGGATCAATAGTATCCTAGAATGAGTTACTCATTAGAGATAGGGTTAGTAATGCCCTAGAATGAGTTAAGAGTATTATATCTTCCTTTCTTTTTCGAGGATGAAAAGTTTTTAAGTGGAGTGGAATCTAACAACCTGAAATTTCAGTCAATTTTAAAATAAGAATTCAAATAGGATTGAATGATTTTTTTTTAAATGTATATATGGTTTTAATTTGAAAATATACCATTTGAATTTCGATTTAATTAAATATTGGATTAAAAAAATATTCAACTTTGAAAATATTTGTCGTGGTAAGTAGCTAGGTATTTCAATTTGTGACATTTAAATTTAAGTACTTAAGTCAAGATAATGTTAAACTAAAACAATTCCTAAATAAATTTTTAGTGGCTTCTCTTGGAAGCCAAGCCAATCTTTAGTGGCTTCTTGAGGAAGCTAATGTTTGGTGGCTTCCCTTGGAAGCCAAAGGTGGATTCTCAAGGAAGCCAATCTTTAGTGGCTTCTTGAGGAAGCCAATGTTTAGTGGCTTCCCTTGGAAGCCAAAGATGACTTCTCAAGGAAGCTAATCTTTAGTGGCTTCTCTTGGAAGCCAAAGATGGCTTCACAAGGATGTTAATCCTTAATAGCTTCTCCTGGAAGCCAAAGCATTAATAGCTTCTCTTAGAAACTTAGTCATATCTACATGGCTTCTCTTAGAAGCCAATTCTTGGTGGCTTCTCTTGGAATCCAATTCTTAGTGCCTTCCTTCTTAAGCTTCTTTATAATCATCTTATGCATTCTTAGTACCTTCCTCCTTAAGCTATTCTTAGTGTCTTCTTTCTTAAGTGCATAGCTTCTCAAAGAAGGTAAAGAGAGTAATAAGTGTAAGAAGACAATTTGGGTTTTTCTTCCTTAACCTTATAGCTTCTTAAGGAAGCCTTAACACATGT
This sequence comes from Allium sativum, assembly GCA_030737875.1. Lineage (NCBI taxonomy): Eukaryota > Viridiplantae > Streptophyta > Magnoliopsida > Asparagales > Amaryllidaceae > Allium > Allium sativum. The sequence continues at coordinate 847,346,126 of CM060926.1, forward strand.
ATACTTACATGTTAAGTAGTGGTAGGAACATGACAAGTGTCCTTAGGTTAATGATATAAATTCCATTATACATGGCTATATAAAGGCACCTACACCCTTTCATTTTCATTCCATCCTTATGTCTTTCCTTCTTCCCCTTCCTCCTCCCTTATACCTTTTGTCGAACCCCTCTCTAAATAATATTTTTTTTTAAGCAAATGAAAGGGAAAAAGGGAAGGAAAGCCATAGATCTAGGAGCATATAACCCTTAGCTAAATTCTGGTGGAGTATGGTAGCTTTCGGGTGAGGAAATCTCAACTTATAAAGGGGTTCTATTTGCTAGTTTATATGATGCCTATAAGGTGTTAGATGATATGTCTCTTAGGAAATTAATGGTTTATATGTTGTTATATTGATGGTATATGTTTGCTAATGATTCTTAAATAGATTCATGGAGTAAAAATGACATCTTTATGGAATTTGGAAGCGGATCACCATATGTTAGCTCACGAAATTACAATTTAATGGAATATTAGTTATATGCATGCCTTAGTTGATTTGTGGTGGTATGTTTGAATTATTTGCAAGTGATTTGATGTGGTAATGAATATTAAACCCTTAAAGATTCGATCTTTAAGTAGAATTTATGTAGTCACTTAAGTATGTGAGAATCTTAAATGATTATAAGGGCTAGTTAGCGATTGATTAATGTTTATACATTCGTTGATTATCATTGTTGACTGAGTGTGTTCGCTCGACCAGTTCATGAGCAAGTATGCTTTTATATTTAGCATTGGGTTGGGAAGATAATACTTGTATGCTAACGCCCTGTGATTTATTTCACGATTTGACTATGAGGTGTTTAGCTACGTTTTTGGGTTCATTTAAATTTAGTGAATGATTTTGAAATGATTTTTTCTTAAATGAAAAGAAGTGCTATTCCCGATTTTGGATAGGGAATGTTTTACAAAAATGTTTTATAAAATAGAAAGGATTTCGAGGGCTAAACCCGATGATTTTGAAATGATTTGGAAGTGGAAATCTGTATTGATTTGATTATACCTGCGATTATTATTAGTGTTAATTATTTTTCCACTTCGGGATATAGAATTGATTTTTATGTGTTACCAATGATCGGGTAACATCCCTGGTGATGAAAAGTCGGCCATGTGAGGACTACGGTACACGAAAGGTATGATTCGCTCTCGGGAAGGGGGAGAGGACGTACCCAGATTATTATCGTGATGATACGGTGTACCTGGAGCCTGGTCATTAGGGGAACCTCTTTATCAGGTGGCATTTATTTTGATATGATTGTATAGTAGATATTTGATATTTTCAAATATGTTTTGGTTTGAGATCCCGAAGTGGAAGCTAATTTGATATGAAAGTTGTAACAACCCATGTTCTACGCATCGAAGGATCGTAGAATATTTATTTTATCCTTATACGAAGTCGTATGGTCGTGTAACTTTAGGGAACCACTATTGGGGTCATTTCCCGTGTTCACGTTTTTTTCCGATTTTTAAATGATTGTTTTGCCCCAAGAAAATCTTGTTTCGTCTATAAGTTTTGATTGGTAAGGAGTTTTGTCCTGAAACCACTTCCATTTGATTTGGATGATGGTTTACCTTTCCGTAAAGTGGTCACATTTGTCAAACGGACTTACCGTTTGGGAGATATGGCTGAAATAAGGTTTGGAAGATGAAAAAATTGCATAATTGGTAACCAGGTGATTAACAGCTAAGTCCATAACCCATTTCGAGATTAGGGTTAAGGGAGGCCTGATAGGCTTTGGGAAATCAGTTTTTTTTTTCATTTTTCTAGCCGCCATTTACCTTCCTCTAACCTTATCAATGGCCTCCAACTCCCAAATCACCTTCTAAACACATTCTAATCCTATATTAAGCTAATCAACATCAAATCAAGGGAAATTAACATCAAATAGGAGGTAGAGCTGCTGTGTTGCATTGGGATTCGAACCAAATAAGAGATATTTTCAGATCTAAGATTCATTTGTGGCTAAGGTGAGTGATTATCATCTTTTTACACTAATTACGGCTAACTAGGGGTGATTAGTAATAATTAGTGAAATTACACCTCAGAAAAATATGTAGAAATTCTTAAATATTATTTTATGCTTCTGCTATGAATTTGGATTAATTTGGACATATTTTGCTAACCCTACAGTTAAAACATGATTAAGGGGATTAAGGGGAAAACCATGGATTTGGGTGTGTTTGACCCATATTAACATGTTAAATTGTTGTTTTGGTGTTCATGGTTGATTATACATGTTTCTATTACTGTTTAGTATGATTTGTGATTGAATAGAAAGGTTAGAATGGTCGAAAACGCCGTCGTATGGCGTAAACAGCTTGTTGGAAAAGTTGCAGGAAATTGGTCATAACCCTGATCGTGAAGCACCCTGTAAGCCGACCCCGATCGTGGACCCCCTTCACGAGCCGCCTTGTCCACCACGAATTGATGCCACGAATAGGAGCATGAAGCACCCTCCACCACGAGCCACCAGGGAAGTGCCACTCACGAACCGGGTCCATATGAGGACCACGAGCCGAACCTGAAGACCACGACAAGGACAGGGATCACGAGTGGGTCCCACGACCCGAATGTGGTCCACGAGCCGAACATGAGTCATGAACCGGAGCATCCACGAACCGCGAGTCGAGATGAGTACTTAGGCATCGAACCGAGACATGAGGGTATGAGCTAAACCGAATGGAAACTAAAATACGATCCGTGATGATGACCAAAACCCGACATGCAAAGGTAGTCCAAATAGGAAGTTAGAGCCCAGGATCCAGATGGGAACTAATGAGTTAACTTCATGAGTTGGGCTTTGCTGCGGGACGTGTGCAAAGGGGTTATCGATATATAGCTTTAGTTCACCACTGAGAGACGGATTAGTGGCTATGGATCAGAGCAATGGGATCATCAAGACTCCCAAGGGAAAGTGATCGTAGCATGGTTATGAACCAGTGCAATTGATTTGTCATGAATCCAAAGGGGAAAAGTGGACATAGCAAAGGATTAGTGGCTACGGACCAGCGCAATAGGGTCATTAAGACCCCAAGGGCATAATGGTCGTAGCAAAGGATTGGGGTGATCAAAGTGGTGGTTATCGTATACTTAATACACTGAGTGAGAGATGTGAGGTTGATTGCTATGTTTGATGTTTATTATTACCATGACGTGCACACTTCCACTTTACACTTTATGTTATGTTACCTTAGAGTACTGTACATCTTGTTGTGCTAACTCTTTGGTTGTAGGTCCAGGTTCAGGTATGATTATTTGTACCTATTTTTGTTCTATTTTGCTGCTATCGCTCATACTAGACTTTTGTCTGACCCAGAGTTTTATGTCTCTTCTTATTACTCTGGGTGCTCCTAAACGAGCAGACTAGAGACAGGTTATGTGGTATGCACGAGTAGTTGTCCGGAGATGAGCAGGAGGCTTCCACGTACTATTTACATATATTCTCCCTGTGTTGTTGATGGTCACTGCATTAGGCATTGGCAGTGTCCCTTTTCTATTTTGTTTTAGAGACAGTATTTTGGAGTTGTAATAACGATGATCTGGATCATAAGCTGTATTTTTGGATTCCGCTGCTATGATGGTTTAGTTTTCAGCTTATACACTGTCTCGCCTGTTTTATGTCAAGATATGTTATTATTATATTTTATTTCAAGCGCAGTGAGATATAGTATAGGTTCTTTTGTGATTTATAGTTTCAAATCCCTTTCTTTTGACGTCCATCCCGTGCTAGTTGGGCATTGGCACAACACATTTCTGGGGAAATGTCGGCTGGTGCGGGGTGGGCCGTCACACTTGGTATCAGAGCCTAGGTTGCGTAGTTTAACCTAGGGGAAGATATCAGGGAGAGATAGTATACGTATATAAGAGCACGTATTTGTGATATTTTGGTTTTTAAAAAACTATATATCTATATATATACTATTAGTATATCTAAGGAAGAAGTCGCATTGCACTGGCACCACTAAGGAGATGGTTAATCGTTTTCTCTTTACAGATTTGACGATGAGCCGAAATATGAGGAGTACGGGTTCAGGGGCCAATAATAGCAATGATCCTGATATGAGGATGATGTTTACTACCTTCATGAGAGAATGCTTAGGGATGTTCATGGGGTAGTTCCTAATGCTGCTAAAGGGAGTGGTGCAGCCGTGCAGGCGCCTAGGGCCGATTTCGCCAAGCTCAACAAGGATTATAGTAGTCTTGGTGGGAAGCCATTCCATGGAACGGAATCGGCTACGACGGTTCAAGATTGGCTTGATAGTTTTGAACATATCTTCGAGGATTTGGGAATTGAAGATGCAATGAAGAGAAAGCTAGCATCCCGTCAACTTCAAGGACGAGCTATAAGTTGGTGGAATGCTATTTAAGCAGCTACTCCTGAGGATCAAATCACTTGGAATCAGTTTAAGACTCGCTTCAGTGACAAGTTTATCCCAGCTGCTCAGAAATCAAAATTATTTAGGAAATTCTTGGAACTTAAGCAGAATGGTAGGCCAGTCTCGGAATATATTGCTGAGTTCGATACTTTATCGAAGGATGGATTATCTTTTATCGATAATGTCGAGAAGAAGAACGAGAAGTTCATAACTGGCTTAGATTAGTACTTGGGGGAAAGACTGATAAATCATATAGATGAGACATTCGTGTCTATTATGGGAAAGGCATTGAGATCTGAGAGCCTTTACCCTAAGTCAAAGGCCGAGGTTGCTATTACATCTGCAGGGGAGCCAAAGCCGAAGGCAAGCGGTGGAGGAAAGAATAATTCGCAGAATAAGAGGAAACAGAACCAAACTAAGGATGGTAAGAAAAAGAATAAGAAAGAAGTTGAGTGCTATAGTTGTGGCAAGAAAGGCCACTATGTCAAAGATTGTCGGGCAAAGCCAGCGGACAGGAATTGCTTCAACTGTGACCAAGTGGGACATCTTAAGGATAAATGTCCGCAACCTCCTAAAGAGAAGCAGATTGTGAAAGAATATGCTATCAACGATGTTCCTTCTTCATCGAATGCCCCAACTGCAAAGCAGAAGGGAAAGAATGCTGTTATTCAAGGTATGATTTCTGTTTATGATGTTCCTGTTTGAGTGTTGTTTGATACTGGGGCTTCCCATTCTTCATATCTTGTGACGTGGTAGATAGGTTGGGATGGGAACCCGAGATAGTCGATAGACCTTTAGTTGTGACGAGCCCGATTGGTGGTTCGACTAGCCTTAGTATGATTTTTCGTAATTTGGTCCTATCGAGTCATGGATGTATGTTTGCTTGTGATTGCTTTGTTTTGGGCTTTACTGGGTTTGGCATTATTTCGGGAGTCGATTGGCTCCAAAGGTATGGGGTGGTGGTGGACTGTGAGGGGTCTTTGGTGACCGTTAGGGCAGATGATGAGCGGAGGGTACTGTTTGGTAGCCTACCTAGTGATGGGGTGATGGCTAATTTTCTAAATTCCCCCGACATCAAGCATGATTGTCAGATGTGCCTATTGCTGGTGAGTATCCGAACATCTTCGAGGAAGTGACCGAACTTCCACCACACCGAGAGATCGAGTTCCGTATTGATTTAGTGAAAGATGCTAGACCTATAGTGATGCCACTTCGTCGTATGGCGCCAAGAGAGCAGCGATCGCTCGGGGTGCAGGTAAGCGATCTTTTGAAGAAGGGATTTATCAGAAGAAGTGTTTCCGAGTGGGGAGCACCAGTTGTATTTGCTACCAAGTCCGATGGTTCCCTTCGATTATGTGTAGAGTACCGCGAATTGAATAAGGTGACGAGGAAGAATAAGTATCCTCCTCCATGAATAGACGATTTTTTTATCAGTTGAATGGAGCTAGAGTGTTCTCCCAGTTAGATCTCGCGACAGGTTTTCATCAGCTCCGAGTAGCAGCTGAGAGTATACCTAAAACGGCATTTCGGACGCCATCTGGATTCTATGAGTGGTTGGTAATGCCATTCGGGTTGACCAATGCACGAGCATATTTTGTGGATCTTATGAATAGGGTATTCAGGGATCAACTGAATAAGTTTGTCCTTGTGTTCGTGGATGATATCATGGTTTACTCGAGGATGGAGGAAGAAAACAAGGAACATTTAAGGACAGTGATGGAGGTGTTGAGGAGACACCGATTGGAAGCAAAATTTTCTAAGTGTCACTTCTGGAGGAGGGAAGTGAGATTCTTAGGCCATGTTGTTTTAGAGAATGGTATTGCCGTGGACCCGACGAAGGTGGCACGGTACAAGATTGGTCTACACCCAAGAATGCAACGGATGTAAGAAGTTCTTGGGGTTGGCTGGATATTATCGTAAGTTTACGCAAGACTTCTCCAAGATAGCAGCACCATTAACTCAGTTGACCAAGAAGAATCAAGCTTTTTCTTGGGATGGAAGGTATGAGGATTCATTTAAGAGCCTAAAGGAAAATTTAACGTGTGCACCAGTGTTAGTTATTCCTAAGGGGAACGAAGAGATGACGGTATACACGGATGCTTGTGGTACCGGACTAGGTGTTGTATTGATGCAAGGAGGTAGGGTTGTAGGTTATGCTAGTCGACAACTGAAACCGGATGAGAAAAATATCGTACTCATGATTTGGAATTGGCAGCGATTGTGTTCGCGTTAAAGATGTGGAGACATTATCTTTTGGGATAAAGATTTGAGTTGTTTACCGATCATAAGTCATTAAAGTATCTTCTCTCTCAGAAGGATTTAAATCTTCGTCAGTAGAGATGGTTAGAGTTCTTGGCCTCATATGATTTCAATATCGCATACACACCTGGAAAGGGCAATGTGGTAGCTGAGGCATTGAAGAGGAGACATGTCAGTTTAGGGGCTATGTTTCTCGAATGGAAGCAATTGGAGTATATCGCAGGATATGATTTCAGACCTAAGTGCGAATTGGATTAAGAAATGTTAGCAAGTTTGACGATTAGACCGACTTTGATTGAGCGGATCGGCTCCAGTCAGAGGAACGGTCCTAATCTATTGGAAATCATCTCTAAGGTAGAGACGGGTATCGACGGTGAGGAAATGACTAAGTATGGACTTGATAGAGAAGGATGGCTTCGAAAGGGTGGGAGACTAGTTGTACCCAACGTAAATGGATTGAGAGATAAAGTGCTTAGAGAATGTCATCACTCGAAACTGACTATACATCCCGTGGTGACAAAATGTATCGAGACATGAAGAAGACCTACTATTGGGAAGGGATGAAGAGAGACGTTGGGAAGTTTATATCCAAGTGCACGAATTGTCAGCTAGTTAAAGCTGAGCAAAAGAAGCCTAGTGGTTTGTTACAACCATTGGAAATTCCCGAGTGGAAATGGGAACAAGTCTCAATGGATTTCATTGATGGTTTACCAAGGACAAGATCTGGTTATGATAGCATTTGGGTGATTGTGGGTCATTGAAAAAAAGTGCAAGGTTTATACCCGTCATGTCGAATAGAACGGCAACTAAGTTATCAAAATTGTATATGAAATTGATAGTGAGATTTCATGGAGTACCTAAAGGTATTGTGAGTGATCGAGATCCATTATTTACTAATTGGTTTTGGAAGAGCTTACAAGAGGCTTTAGGGTCATAATTACATCTCAGTACTGTGTACCATCCTCAGACCGACGGCCAAACAGAGAGGGTGAATCGTATATTGGAGGATCTCTTAAGAGCTTGTGTATTGATTTTGGAGGGTCATGGGATGACCATTTGCATCTGGTTGAGTTTGCATATAATAATAGTTATCAGTCCAGTATTGTATGGCTCCATTTGAAGCTTTGTATGGAAGACCATGTAACTCACCATCATGTTGGTTGGAAATCGGTGAGAAGTTTATGCTTGGGCCAGATGTAATAAGAGAGACTTCGGATAAGATCAAGGTTATTCAACAATGAATGAAGGCTGCTAAGATAGGCAGAAGAGTTATGCTGATAAAAGACGAAGAGAGTTGAAATTCTCCGTTGGCGACCTGGTATTCATCAAGATTTCTCCGTTGAAGAGTGTGATTCGTTTTGGTAGGAGAGGTAAGTTGGTACCAAGATTTGTTGGTCTATTCCCAATTCTCGAACAAGTTGGGAATTTAGCGTATAAAGTTGGATTGCCTGACAAGATGGCAGGAGTTCACGACGTATTTCATGTGTTTCCCAGCTAAGGAAGTTCGTGCATGACCCTGACAGAACTATTTCACTAGATCAGTTGGATGATATCAAAGTAGAATCCGAGGCAGTTGAGAACCGCAGACCGATTTGTATTGTCGAGTTTGATACGAAGCAACTTTGAAGGAAGACGGTGAAACTAGTCAAGGTCCAATGAGGTGATAATGAGAACTAATGTACATGGGAAACAGAGAAGAACATAAGGAAGACGCATCCAGAAAACTTTGCCTGGTAAGATTTTAATAGTGATAGTTATTCCTTGTCAGTAAACTGCATGCTAGGATAGACTTGTTGTGTTGTGATGTATGTTTGATTACTGTAAATGGTCGATAGGCATGCGGGACACCATTGTATGTTTTGGTTAAGGAATTTCGAGGGAGAAATTTCTTAAGGGGGAGAGTGTAACGACCCGCGTTCTATGCATCGAAGGATCGTAGAATATTTATTTTATCCACATACAAAGTCGTATGGTCGTGTAACTTTAGGGAACGACTATTGGGGTCATTTCCCGTGTTAACAATTTTTGCCGATTTTTAAATGACTGTTTTGCCCCTAGCGAATATTGTTTTGCCTATAACTTTTGATTGGTAAGGAGTTTTGACCTAAAACCACTTCCAATTGATTCGGATGATGGTTTACCTTTCCGTGGAGTGGTCACATTTGTCAAACGGACTTATCGTTTGGGAGATATGGCTGAAATAAGGTTTGGAAGGTGAAAAAAATGCATAATTGGGTTTAACTAGGTGATTAACAGCTAAGCCCATAACCCATTTCGGGATTGGGTTATGGGAGGGCTGATAGGGTTTGGGAAATCAGTTTTATTCATTTTTCTAGCCGCCATTTACCATCCTCTAACCCTAGCAATGGCCTCCAACTCCCAAATCACCTTCTAAACACATTGTAATCCTATATTAAGCTAATCAACATCAAATCAAGGCAAATTAACATCAAATTGGAGGTAGAGCTACTGTGTTGCATTGGGATTCGAAACAAATCAGAGATGTTTTCAGATCTGAGATTCATTTGTGGCTAAGGTGAGTGATTAGCATCTTTTTACACTAATTACGGCTAATTAGGGGTGATTAGTAATAATTAGTGAAATTACACCTCAGAAAAATATGGGAAAATATGTAGAAATTCTTAAATATTATTTTATGCATCTGATATGAATTTGGGTTAGTTTGGACATATTTTACTAATCATATAGTTAAAACATGTTTAAGGGGATTAAGGGGAAAATCATGGATTTGGGTGTGTTTGATCCATATTAACATGTTAAATTGTTGTTTTGGTGTTCATGGTTGATTATACATGTTTCTATTACTGTTTAGTATGATTTTTGATTGAATATAAAGGTTAGAATGGTCGAAAACGCCATCGTATGGCATAAACAGCTTGTTGGAAAAGTTGCAGGAAATTGGTCATAACCCTGATCGTGAAGCACCCTGCGAGCCGACCCCGATCTTGAACCCCCTTCACGATCCGCCTTGTCCCCCATGAATCGATTCCATGAGAAGGACCGTGAAGCACCCCCTACCACGAGCCGCCAGGGAAGTTCCACTCACGAACCGGGTCCATATGAGGACCACTAGCCGAACCAGAAGACCACGACCAGGACAGGGATCACGAGTGGGTCCCACGACCTGAATGTGGTCTACGAGCGGACCATGAGTCATGAACCTGAGCATCCACGAACCGCGAGCCGAGCTGAGGATTTGAGCATCGAACCGAGACATGATGAAGGGTATGAGCTGAACAGAATGGAAACTGAAATACGATCCGGGATGATGACCAAAACCCGAGATGCAAAGGTAGTCCGAATAGGAAGTTAGAGCTTAGGATCCAGATGGGAACTAACGAGTTAACTTCATGAGTTGGGCTTTGCTGCGGGATGTGTGCAAAGGGATTATTGATATCTATAGCTTTAGTTCACCACGAAGAGACGGATTAGTGGCTATGGATCAACGTAAGGGGATCATCAAGACTCCCAAGGGCAAGTGATCGTAGCATGGCTATCAGCCAGTTTAGTGGAGTCGTCATGACTCCAAAGGGGGCAAAGTGGACATAGCAAAGGATTAGTGGCTATGGACCAGCGCAATGGGGTCATTAAGACCCCAAGGGAAAAGTGGTCGTAGCAAAGGATTTGGGTGATCAAAGTGGTGGATATCGTATACCTTACGCATAGAGTGAGAGACATGAGGTTGTTTGCTATCACAATGAATGCACACTTCCACTTTACACTTTATGTTAGTGTTACCTTAGAGTACTTTACATCTTGTTGTTCGAGCTCTTTGGTTGCAGGTCCAGGTTCAGGTATGATAATTTATACCAGTTTTTGTTCTGTTTTGCTGTTATCGCACATACAAGACCTTTGTCTGACCCAGAGTTTTATGTCTCTTCTTATTACTCTAGGTGCTCCTAAACGAGCAGACTAGAGACGTGTTAGGTGGTATGCACGAGTAGCTTTCCGGAGACAAGCATGAGGCTTCCACGTACTATTTACATATATTCTCTTTGTGTTGTTGATGGTCACTGCTTTGGGCATTAGTAGTGTACCTCTTCTATTTTGCTTTAGAGACAGTATTTTGGAGTTTTAATAATGATGGTTTGGATCATAAGCTGTATTTTGGATTACACTGCTATGATGGTTTAGTTTTCAGGTTATACACTGTCTCGCCTGTTTTATGTCAAGATATGTTATTATTTTATTTTATTCCATGCGCTGTGAGATATACTATAGGTTCTTTGGTGATTTATAGTTTCAAATCCCTTTCTTTTGACGATCATCCCGTGCTAGTCGGGCATTGGCACAACACATTTCTAGGGAAATGTCTGCTGGTGCGGGGCGGGCCGTCACAAAAGTTAGATATGTATTTCAAATGATTTAAAATAAGAATTCGGGTATAAAGTCCAAAGAAATGAATTATGTAAAGTTAATTGGATTTTGAAATCTAAGTTTGAGAATTAAGCCTAAAAGGGTAGCTTTAGAAATTGCATATTGTTTGTTGCATTGTAGGCTCCATAAATTTACGTTTGGTAGGTGTTTCTACAATGGCATTCGTTTGGAGTAAACCCGTTTCGTGTTATACTGCGTGGTCCCTTGATATGCCTCACTTTAAATAAAGTAAATAACTTATTTGAGTTCTTATACCAGTCCCGTGAATGACCCATAGTTTTTTTCCCTTGCAAACTCGGGTCCCCATAATTTCCGCATGGGAAACCGGGTAGTTTATTTTGAAGGTATTTAGAGCAGGATTCTGTATTGAAGCGTAAAGCTGTGTCCAGAACATTTGAGAGTTTCTCGCTGACGTAATATTCGTACATCCGTTGTGCATTGTAATCATTACACTCTGATATATATTCTTTTACTCTGATGTAACATTTTATGATGTTAATGAAAAGTCTTTTGTGTTTTGTTCTAATGTTGTTGTACTCCCAAAGTTAACGGTTCGAGGATTTCTGCAGTTTTGGATCGGACCTGTGTGGCTTACGGTCGGTTTTAAGGGTGGGGATTTTTGGGTCATAGAGCTTAGGTTAATTCAAAAGCTTTGGGGTTCAACTCGTTAGAACAGATAGAAAAGACTCATCAGAGGTAGGATTAGTAACATCCTATAAAAGAATACTCATTAAGTATCCTAGATTGATCGACTCATTAGAGATATGGTTAGTAATGCCCTAAAATGAGTTAAGAGTATTATGTCTTCCTTCCTTTTCGAGGACGAAAAGTTTTTAAGTGGGGAGGGGGGAATGTAACGACCTGAAATTTTAGCCAATTTTTTAAATAAGAATTCAAATAGGATTGAATGATTTTTTTAAATGTATATACAATTTTAATTTGTAAATATACCATTTGAATTTCGAATTAATTAAATATCGGATTAACAAAATATTCAACTTTGAAAATATTTGTCATGGTAAGTAGCTAGGTATTTTAATTTGTGACATTTAAATTTAAGTAGTTAAATCAAGATTATGTTAAACTAAAACAATTCCTAAATTAATTTTTAGTGGCTTCTCTTAGAAGCCAATTCTCAATGGCTTCTCTTGGAAGCCAAGCCAATCTTTAGTGGCTTCTTGAGGAAGTCAATGTTTAGTGGTTACCCTTGGAAGCCAAAGGTGGATTCTTAAGGAAGCCAATCTTTAGTGCTTTCTTGAGGAAGCCAATGCTTAGTGGCTTCCCTTGGAAGCCAAAGATGACTTCTCAAGGAAGCCAATCTTTAGTGGCTTCTCTTGGAAGCCAAAGATGGCTTCTCAAGGAAGCTAATCCTTAATAGCTTCTCCTGGAAGCAAAAGCATTAGTAGCTTCTCTTAGAAGCTTAGTCATATCTACATAGCTTCTCTTATAAGCCAATTCTTGGTGGCTTCTCTTGAAAGCCAATTCTTGGTGGCTTCCTCCTTAAGCTTCTTAATACTTATCTTGTGCATACGTAGTACATTTACCCTTAACCTATTCTTCGTGCTTTTTTTCTTAAGTGCATAGCTTCTCAAAGAAGCTAATGAGAGTAATAAGTGTAAGAAGACAATTTGGTTTTTTCTTCCTTAAGCTTATAGCTTTTTAAGGAAGCCTTAACATATGTATACTTACATGTTAACTAATGGTAGGAGCATGACAAGTGTCCTTAGGTTAATGACATAAATGCCCTTATACATGTCTATATAAAGGCACCTACACCCTTTCATTTTCATTCCATCCTTACCTCTTTCCTTCTTCCCCTCCCTCCTCCCTTATACCTTTCGCCCGAACCCCTCTTTAAATAATAATAAAAATAAAGGAAAGGAAAGGGAAAAAAGGAAGGAAATCTATAGATCTTGGAGCATACAACCTTAGCAAAATTCTGCTGGAGTATGGTAGCTTTCGGGTGAGGAAATCTCAACTTATAAAGGTGTTTTATTTGCTAGTTTATATGATGCCATTAAGGTGTTTTATGATATTTCTCTTAGGAAATTAATGGTTTATATGTGGTTATATTGATGGTATATGTTTGTTAATGATTCTTAAATAGATTCATGGAGTAAAAATGACATCTTTATGTAATTTGGAAGTGTAACACCTTATGTTAGTTCACAAATTACACTTATATGGAATATTAGTTATATACATGCCTTAGTTGATTTGTGGTGGTATGTTTGAACTATTTGCAAGTGATTTGATGTTGTAAAGAAAATTAAACCCTTAAAAATTCGATCTTTAAGTAGAATTTACGTAGTCACTTAAATATGTGAGAACCTTTAATGATTATAAGGGCTAGTTAGCTATTGATTAATGTTCATGCACTCGTTGATTATCATTATTAACTGATTATGTTCGCTCGACCAGTTTATGAGCAAATATGCTTTTATATTTAGCATTGGGTTAGGTAGATAATACTTGTATGCTAACGCCTTCTGATTTATTTCATGATTTTACTATGAGGTGTTCAGCGATGTTTTTGGATTCATTTAAATTTAATGAATGATTTTGAAATGAGTTTTTATTAAATGAAAAGAAGTTTTATTCCCGATTTTGGATAGGGAATGTTTTATAAAACAAGAAGGATTTCGAGGGCTAAACCCAATGATTTTGAAATGATTTGGAAGTGGAAATCTATATTTCTTTGATTCTACTTGAGATTATTATTCATGTTAATGAATTTTTCACTTCGGGATATAGAAATGATTTCTATGTGTTACCAATGATCGGGTAACAGCCCTAGTGATGAAAAGTCGGGCATGTGAGCACTACGATCCACAGAAGGTATGGTGCGCTCTCGGGACGGGAGAGAGGACGTACCTGGATTATTATCGTGATGATAAGGTGTACCTGGAGCCTGGTCATCAGGGGAACCTCTCGATCAGGTGACATATATTTTGATATGATTGTATAGTAGTTATTTGAGATTTTCAAATATGTTTTGGTTTGAGATACCAAAGTGAAAGCTAATTTAATATGAAAGCTAGATATGTATTTCAAATGATTTAAAATAAGAATTCGGGTATAAAGTCCAAAGAAATGACTTCTATAAAGTTAATTGGATTTTGAAATCTAAGTTTTAGAATTAAGCCTAAATGGGTAGCATTAGAAATTGCATATTGTTTGTTGCATTGTAGGCTCCATAAGTTTATTTTTGGTAGTTGTTTGTGCACTGGCAATCATGTGGAGTAAACTCGTTCTGTATTATACGGTGTGGTCCCATGATATGCCTCACTTTAAATAAAGTAAATAACTTATTTGAGTTCTCATACCAGTCCCATGACTGACCCATATTTGTTTTTCCCTTGCAAAATCGGGTGCCAATAATTTCCTCACGGGCAACCGGGTAGTTTATTTTAAAGGAATTTGAGAGTCTCCCGCTGACGTAATATTCATATTTCCGTTGTGCATTGTAATCAATACACTATGGTATATATTCTTGTACATTGATGTAACATTTTATGATGTTAATGAAAATTCTTTTGTGTTTTTTCTGATGTTGTACACCCAAAGTTAACGGTTCGAGGATTTCTACAATTTTGGATCGGACCTGTGTGGCTTATGGTCGGTTCGAAGGGCGGGGATTTTCGGGTCATTACAAGACCTCTTCCTTGCAGATCCAATGAAATTTATTTTGTTAAAATAGGAGTCCATTTGCCCTGTCGTTTATTCCATTAAAGTTACATCTGTCTAAAGATATAAATGATTAAACAAAAACAAGGGCATTTGACGCTGCCACGATCAAACGGTAAGTCAAATTGACACGAAAATTGAAATATTATAACAATTAATTTATATGGATCAAATGGCACACGTTTTGTCGCATTCCGAGACTGTTTCTCGGTACACTATTTTTATATTACAAACAACGCTATTTTGGACACCAAAATACCCGATGTCCAAAAATAACAAAATACCTACTTATCCAGACTCTAAACGTCGATACGAACTCAACAGAATTGGGTTCATGGCTTAATTCGATCGTCTGCTCAAGTTATATACAAATACCCCTCTATTAAATTAATTTAATTACGCGCTATAGAAAATGACTGGGCGTTTACGGCTGCCGTTGTCACATATTGCAACTTTGACACCGTACAATAATTTAACGTTACGGTTCCAATGAAACTAATTTCATTAAAAAATGAATCCATTTGTACAATGGCCATATTTAAGGCTCATATAATATTACTAAAATATTATATAAATTCCAAAATAATCGAATTAAATAATTATAAATTATTATTAACGTAAATATCCAAATAAATTCGTCATATGGTTTCAAATATAAACCAGTATTGATTATACAACTCAGTATCATCAATTTCGAGTTAAAACCATATCAAAATTATATTTAAACCCTTTTTAAACGTTATATTTTAAATAACGATTTCCATAGCGACTATTTTAAAATTTGATTTAGAGATAACTATCAATTTATAACATGAAATTTAGATTTTTCTCTTTCATTAGGAAATTATAATCAACAAGATTCCAATGCTTCTTGTTTTATAGAAATCTGACTTTAATCGGATCCTATTGAAGTTCAAAACTCAATATTAGAAACTGTCGTAGAATTTCGAGCCCATTTTAAATTATATATAAATTTAACGTTCAAAGTTCGTTTTAATAAACGAATTAAATATTAAAATCCATTAATATTCCAAATATGATATTTAAAATAATAAAATAATTTAAATATTCGACCACCAAAAATATGGTACATTACAACTATATTGGTCCAGTGTGAGCCGAAGCTCGAAAGTAGCATTTTATTACTTCCGTACGAGTACAACCGTCGTTAGTCCAACCCCATACACGACTAAAGACCACAAGCTGATTGTTTGTGTGTGGGCCGACGTTGCCGCTTTAATTACATAGATAATGAAAAAAACAAAAAGGGCGAGAAGCCGCCCGCAACAAAAACAACAATGGATGTCAGACCGGGGTCCAGGAAAGACACAGAGGTTCGCTAAGCATGATTTGTTGATGATCAAGCTCTAGGTATGACCAATCCTACCAATATCCTGAGATGTTGTGGGGGTAGCACTGGCGGTGCAGCCATGGTAGATGGATTCAAGACATACTGTTGTAGCTCGCCACGCCTGATGCGGGATTCAACGTGATCGTGGATTACCCTGCAGTGATCAATTTCATGACCAACTAGCTCATGTAAGAGGCAGTATTTGTCAAATGCTGCTTTCTACGGAGTCGGGTATCTCCTAGTAGGCTTCGGGAAAGGCGCAGTCTCTTACGTGTCGAGGTAGATCCTTTCCAGACTTTGGTTGAGCTCGGTGTAAACTGGTAACTTTGGCTCGAGGCGAGGCCGTGAGTTTTGGTTGTCCCGAGAATTACCCTCGCCTTTGTCGAAGGCGGGTCGACCTGAATCCACTGTTGAGTTGGTTCCTTGTGCGGGCTTCTCGTCATGGGAGTCTTTCTCCCTTAGGAATATTTCGGCTTCGAAGTAGAATTCAGCGAGATCCCTCGGCAGGTCCCGTCATAATGAAGTCCGGAATTCTATTTTATCGAGAATGCCAAAGAAGGAAGCCATTAGGACCATGGACGGATTTGGTCTGTCAAGAGAGGCCACCACTGCATTGAATCGTTCAAGGAATTTGTAGAGTCTTGCCTGTTTTCTGCTTGACAGACGTTAGAGTCATGATGTTCCTTCGTTGAGCAATATGAACTCTGAATTACTCGATGAATCTGATGACCAAGGCATTCCAACTACTAATGGATTCTGGTTCCAACCGTATGAACCATAGAGCAACAATGTTGGTAAGATAAAGAGAGAAGCACTTGGTTGTGACGCTTTCCGAGGCTGAGTGTATTTCCATGTGGCACATGTAGCGCATTAGATGAACAGTAGGGTTTTTCCTAATGTTAAAAGGCGCTTGAAGCCCAGTGGATTTTGAGAATTCCTAATCTGGAATGAAGGGGCTGCGAGTAACGCAGTCCAAGCTAGCGCGTGCTGCCCCGCCACAGGCATAGCGTCGAATAACATCAGCAACATAGCTTTCGTTGCCAAAGCCAAGGAATGGGTTCGGATTAGGTAAATTGATGCTGATTCCACCGGCTTCAAGTCCAACATTTGCAAAAGGTCGAGCGCCAAGCAGAATGTCTGGCTCGATTCTGACTTGAGGTGCATCGGCGGGTACAAATCCAAGATTAGGAACTACGGGAGTTCCTATGTCCAAAGCTGCGCTCATTGGCGCTTGAGCGGCATTTCCAATGCTTGATCCAGAAATTTGATTGGCTGCAATCTGAGTTGTTGCTCCGATACCAATTATTAAGTTTGCGAATCTTAACGCAATACTAACACTAGAGGGGGGTGCATAGTGTTTTAAAGAAATTACAGAAAATATATACAATCTTGAATTACTATATGAATCACACAATGATTATCACACCAGAAACGATCACAAACACACAAAAAATCATAGACACAGAAATAAGTAAATATAAAATGAAAAAGCAAAAGAACACACTGGATTTTATACTGGTTTGGATTACTCCTGCGTCCAGTCCCACGCAATGTTGTGTTGCGCAGAGTTTTATTATTTTTAATATCCAAGTACAACATCCTTGATTTCATGGATACAAGATTAACATTGATTCCACCACCCTTGATTTCACGTCTACAAGGTTAACACCGCTCCCTTTCCTTGATTTCAAGGCTACAAGGAATACACCCTTTCCCAAGCAATTCCTAAAAGAACTCTTCAATAACTTTTCCAAATAGATAATAGTTGATAGAGATTGAGAAGAGAAAGAGAATGTATAAATTTTGTTAAAATCAGCAGTATAAGTGTAGAAATCAAGAAAATTATTTATTTTAATGGTGGTAAGTAAAGGGGTGAATAAGGAGAAGAAGTTATTAAAAATTTGAAGTTGACCCTTATTTATAGTGTCTCAAAGGTTGCAACGTTTCTAAAACGTTTCAAATAGTGAAAAGACACTTCTTTTGAAATTTAAAAATACGAAGGTTATATGTCAACATGTCCATAAATGTATGTCGACATATGTATGTTGATTTTGAATTTTAAACCATTTTTCAAGTGCTTAAATTTATATGTATATTCTTGAAATAAAAGCTAGTGTTTAAATTATATATTCTAAAGTGTAAAAACATATAAAAACGTAGTAATATATTATATAAACATATCTATAAAGTTATACGATTTAAAACTATAAAACTATATATATATTATAAACATATTATTATAAAACTTTATTAAACTATAAATATATATATATATTCAAAATCATAATAATTTGAAATCATCTAGAAAAGTAATTTGAAATAACTTGAAATCAGAATTTGAATTTTGATAACAGAATTTGAAATTTGAAAAACAAAATTTGAAAATGGAGTGTTATTTAGAGTCTTACATATAAACTAGGCTCAATTACTATATTTTCTTGAGCTCTTTGAAATCATGATACTCATGTGTCTTGAATCTCTTTTGAATCGTGAATCTCTTGAAGCTCCAAAACTGTACAGTCTTCAGTATTTAAATCTTGTATACAAATTCTGTGCATACATATGTATATATATTCTAGATAAAGATGTTAGTATATATTTTATAATCAATTGATAATGATAATTGAGACAAGGTTGTTGTCATCGAAATTTCATTCTCTAACATGTTTTATTTCTATAAGATTATAATTTGGATGTACATTAATACCATAACCTGGAACATTGCTGAACAAATTGCATCTAAATGAAAAAACATCCTCTTCGGATCTGGTAATATATGTCAATTGCAAAATATGGGTAAACATGCCATAAAAGCCATTTATATAATTATTAGAATCGTCATTCCCTTTAACAAATACACTAGTATTGTTTGTTAATTTTTCGCATTGTACTTTTTGATGTTGAATTTATATCCATTAATGAAAAATATTCGATATGTTTTAACATAAAGATTTTGTCCCAAGGCCAAATCTTTTTGTCCTTCATCGACCACATGATATGTGGGATCACAAATGTAGTTCGAAAACAAAGTAGTGAAATCTTTGCTTAAATCATCATTTAGATTTTGTGACTCATAAATACTGCAAACCCAAACATAAAATATTGCATTATTATTAATTTACATGCGCAATATTAAATTTTATCAAAACTCGTAATATGATAATTACCTAACGAATGGTGCAACTTCAAGACAATTAAAAATAATATACGTGTGTATTACATGGTAATATCTATCATCTAGCTATACTTCCATAATTTTTTTAGCATGTCGGCCATGTTGTTTAATAATAGATAACATTGCTTCGGAAGAATAATCGTGTTCAACGACCTCATCATTAAGTGTAACAATTTTAAATAATAAGTTCAGATGATCATTGAAATAATAAGAGAAAAAGAACAATGCTTCTTCTTCGATATATGATTTGCAAATGCAACCTTCAACTCGAGCTTTTTATCTCACTTTTTTCTTTAAATGGTTTAACTACCTAATAAAAAATATTTCAGTTCAATATTAACTTTTATTTATAATTAAATTAACATTTCTGTGCCCTGTATAGTAACATACATCTTGAATGGATACATCCACCCATATTGCACAGGACCTCGAGGAGGTGCTTTATATGGAAGATGAACAGGAAAAAGTACCACTACATTAAAGAAACCAAGAGGAAATATTTTCTCCAACATGTAGAGCAGTATAGGGATTTCTTCTTCAAGTTTAAGTAAATGGTCAACTTTTAACGTAGTTGAAAAAAGCTCCTTATAAAATAAACTATGTTCTGTAATTACCTTCCAAACTTTTACAGGCAAAAGTTCTTTGAAAGAGACGGGTAACGACTTTTACGGGAAAATGTTCTTTGAAAGAGACGAGTAACGAATTTTCCATCATTACATGACAATCATTGCTTTTAATTCCACTAAATCTTTCGTTTTTATTGTCTACACATCTACGAAGATTAAAGGAAATTCCGTCAGGAAATCGTAACCCTTCCACCCATGTTGAAAGTACTTGAACTTGATTGTTGTCTAGTTCATGGAATGCTTTCGGAATTTTTTTACTGTCCTTTGGATTTATATGAAGCTCAGTATGATTATGTATTTCTTTTCTTCTATATCACATCTTGATTCCATATTGTCCTTAATCTTGCCCTCAACATTCAAAAATGTATTAAACACACTATCAAATACGGTTTTCTTGTTATGCATCACGTCAATCTTATGACGGATTAAAAAAAATTCAATAAAGCAACGCCCAGAATATACTCTGTTTGTACTAATTATGAACCGTCGATTTACCTTGGATTTCAGTTTGTTGTTTGGTTCCGTGTATCTTTGGATATTATTTTACAAGCTCATATGTATCCTAGCTTGACCAACCATTGGTGCTCATAGAGTCTTGTGGCTATTTGATGTAAAGTTTTTTTTCTATTAAAAAAAGATGATTAATATGAAGAAAACATCGATGACAATCAAACCATGAAATTTTCTTCCCATGTGGTAAGGAAAATGCTCATGTTTCTACCATACAATAAGGACCAGCAAAACGACCAGCAGTACTCCCAACCCAAAATCATTGCATTGCAGGAAAATCACTAATAGTCCATAATAAAGAAGTGAATATCTAAACAAAATCTTTTTTGATACATCGTATGTTTCAACTCCTTCATACCATAATGTTTTCTACCCTTTGATTTACGGTTGTAAGTAAACATCGATGCTCTGTGTCGGATCATTAGGGCTAGGGATGACAATTGTGAGAAACATATGTGGAATTTTCATGCACATTCATGGGGATAGATTGTAAGGTGTAATTATTATAGGACAAGATGAATAATTAGATACAAATTGAGAAAATGGTGAGAAACCATCCGCACATAAATCTAATCTAACGTTACAACTCATCGTTGCGAAATCGGGATATTTTTTATAAAATTATTTCCATGCTTCTCCATCGAAAGGATGTGTTAACGTAACTTCTTCAAGTGTTCTTACACTGTGTCATCTCATATGATGTGTTGTTACTGATGATGCATTTAACCTCTGAAGTCTAGAAGTGATAGGTAAATAATGCATACGCTTGTACGGGTCTTCTTATCCTTTTTTTTCCTTGATTACATATTTTATAATAACTAAGATTTATGTCTTCTTTGCAAAACATTATGCAACCATTTAAACATGTATCTACATTTTGATATGGCAAACCAAAAGATGACATAAGTTTTTTCACTTCATAATAATTTATGCGTATTAAATTACCAGATTGCATATAGCGTTTAGCAGCTTGAACAACAGCCATAAATCCAACTTCCGTAAGGTTGTATTTTGATTTCATTGCAATGTACTCTGCAGTTACCAGTAATTGAGTGTCGCTTGTAATTCCATTCCAAAGAGGTTTTTAAGCATCATTCAATAAATCATATAATTTTTTAACATTTGGTTCCTCTTCGACGTTAACATCATCGTTATCAATTTCAGCGGTAGACAACAATGATCATGCAACATCTTCGATCATATATTCTATGAGATTCGTCGTACTAACTTCATCACCAATGACCTCCGTTGACTATTCTTGATTAGGGGCTACAATTTCTCTATGACGATCCCACATCAAAAATTGGGTACAAAACCGTACTGACGCAAATGAACTTTAACCATATCCAGTATTAAACAGTTCAACAATTTACACCTACTACATGGACAACGAATTCCTACATCATTTCCAATATTACGTAAAGCAAATTCGATGAACACATGTACCCTGTTAAGAAATGTTCACTTATTGAGCCACCAATTTCCTTTCTTTGATACATCCAGCTTCGACCAATAAAATAATTGATTAGTTTTCCTACTTTAAAACCTATGATGAAAAGTAAAAAATATTAATCATTCAGTTTATATTTTGTTCATATTTTAATTACTGCTTTAGTAAACATATACTAAATTATATAAGATTTTTAAAAACTTTATTTTAATAAACAACTAATGATTAATTGACAATTTTGTGCCTTCTGTGATGGTCGGTCATCTTACTTCCCATTACAAATACAATAATAATTACATTCCGTAAGTTATATCATTTTAAACAATTTCCCCAAATTTTGGCAGCACTTCCCCCGTGTTCCTTGTATCGAAAACAAATTATGGAAGATGGATTTACGAAACATTTAAAATAACATGGTTTACAAAACATAATTACTTTATAATGTTTGTAATGTGTCCAATCACTACAAGAAAATGGGGTCTTTACCTACCAATTGTAAGTGTAAGTAAAACTAACCTAATGGTGGGTAATATGTTTTAGCTACCAATGTTGAATTGGTAGACATTGGTAAGCAAAGGTTAGTAGAGAAAGAGTCTTTACCTACACATATTAATATCGGTAGGTAAAAGAATCTATGGACCCCACTAAGTTGTGAATCAAATAATGAATCATCGGTTGATGTGTTTGATGATGTGTCATCCTATGTGGCTAATGACATGGTTGTCATATTAACATATACGTGGCATACATAATTGCTGACATTTGGCATCTTGTGGTTGGTTCATGTGTCAAATAACGATTCGTCCATGTGTCATCATTTGATTAGTACATATGGCATTGTTTGATTAGACTATGTGACATTATTTGATTTACCACATGGTATTGGTCTACACTGCATAATACATTGAACCATGTAATTATTGGTTTATTACACAATTCATAATTTGATCAAATTTAATGGTTATGTATAGATAAAGATAATAACATTTATTTATAAATGTTGTATATTAGAAATAAACAAGAAAAAATACAATAATAAATGTTTAACACTCAAATTCTTCATAATGTTCAATACTAGAATGAGTCATAAAGTTAATCTTTTAAGGTTAACCCTACGAAAATAAAAGAGTTTCATGAATCCAATCTCATTATTAAATTTCTCATCATTAGTACAAACTGGTTGACGACACTCCACAACAAAAGTCATAATTGTGGAATATACAATATAATTGACAATTACATCACTTTCAAGCAACAAGAACATCGACCATTTTATGCATAACTATAGTTAGAACAAAAGGGTAATGATTGTACTGCTGCTCACCAATATTGTTTGTACTGCAGCTCACCAATATCATCTCCCAATAGCTTTTTTCCACCCTGTTGGTTTTATATAATATACTGCACATAACATTAATAGTCATAACGTGTGATCGTTTATAGTACAAAAAGATGGTATCGGTAAAAGTTGAATTCAACAACCTAACTATTATAGGTCCAAACCATGAACAATTCAAGGTAGGAAGGATAAACCGGTTAAATAGTGTACCTGAAATGTAGGAGAACAATAATATTCATTGCCAAAGAAATGGAAAGCTGGCAGAATTGGCAGTTGAGAAAAGTGGGTAACAAAAATTAATAACTAGTTAGTAATGGAGGGACAACGCAACAATTCTAATTGTAGAAATAAAGGACGAAATGCCATATTGAAACCAACAATTCTGAAACTCACCACTAAATTACATCCCTACTGAATATTAAAGGTAACCTTGACTGTTCATGATGATGATTTAGGAACAATTTGTGGTCTGCGATCGAACTTGCGGTAATTTCTCTTTCATTGGCTACATGCTTCTGTCATCATCTCTAGTCTGAGAGAGAGAAGAGGTTGAGGCTTCCATAACTGCTGATGATGATGATTTAGGAACAACTCCTTTAAATGCAGCAACTATAAATCTCTCTCTCATAATTCTTATAAATTTGAACAAATCATTGGTTTTGTTTAAATCCTTCGTCAATGTGCTAATATATTCCACGTCTCGATCGCAAGTCACTACTAAACAAAGTGGCAAACATACTTGTCAAATGTAGTGACTAACATGGTAATAATATATCATTTAGTATAAGCAAACTATTTCTGCAATATTGACTTATAACCGTATGTATCACCATCAAGATTAATTGTAAACATTTACAAGTCATTCATACTTTTCTTGTTGATATTGCTGAATATGTATTTGACCATGTAAATGGTAACGGATAATGCATCCAAGTGATTAATTTTAACAAGAATTGCAAGAAAATATACAAACAAATACCTGCTTCTCCTCTTTCAGTACCGAGGCCAAGCACATTCCTATACCATAAACACTCACATCATTGATATTTTTCAATTCCAACAAATCATCTTCTCTCTTCTCTTCTAAAGACTTCAAAATGAGTTCTTGTTGTGAAATTGTATATGCATATTCATCTGTCCTCTTCCGCTGATCATGAATATGCTTCTCAAGTAACTGTATTCTATACCCCCTACTGTTATACACCTGGCTTTGTCTATACCTCCTTCTGTTATGCCGATCGACGTTATGTGTGCTACTGCAAGAAGGCAGGCTTCCCCTGCAGTTCTGTTGCGCAACTCTTTTTCTGTTCTTAATGGTGCTCTCGGGCTCGAAGAGGCTGTGCATGTTTGTTCATATTCCACAGGGTTACAGGGAACACCGACTTGGCTTGTGCTTCCTCTTGAAGATGGCTTGTTGTGTGAAGCAGAGGATTTCATCACCTCTTGTTCAGCTGTTCTTGATGCTCAGGAGTTTTGGTAGTCTCCAATGATCTCCACTGGTTCGTACTATTCATCATTGGTTTTTCTGGTTACGGCCAGAGTGTTTGCAGGGGAAGAATAGGATTTCCCCATCTACTCTTAACCTGCAAACCCGACCTTTGACTTGGTAAAGGTGGTAGGTGATCCTTTAGAATTTTTACTCTTATTGATTGCTTCACGTGGTTGCTTTCTTTGGAGCAGCTTTCCTCGGCTTTACTAGTTCTTGGGGCCCTTGTACAGGTTCGTGTTGCTTTTCCCGTTTGTTTTAATTTGTCCAAAGTCTGGTTTGTTGGTTTTCCTGCTTATAGGGATGTTGTTTGTGGTGATGTTTGCATGAGACTTGTCGTGCCTAGGCGTGATCTCCCCATCACCAACGTTGCAATTCCGATTGCACTGGTGACGGGTCACGTGTATGTTTGTGAGATTACTGGTTTACTTCCTTTTCCTGGCATGTCATTGTTTTTTTCTCTGGTGATGTTTGTTTAGTTTGCCTTGTACTTCTACCAACGAAGGTAAACTTGATCTCGATCCCTTAATCAATTTGTTCGAGCTTCTCTTTTCACCCCCTGTTTTCGGTATTTGGCTAGACGTGGGATTTTATGATTCTTGGTCTTTGGCCTTTGGGGTTGGTTCAGGATGGTTTATTGGTTGATTGTTATTTTTTTTGTATTATCTCTATCATTGGCTCGTCGACTCTCTCAGGAACACGAAAGGATTGATAATGCCTTGTGCGTGTTCATTTATGATCTTGTGGTTTCTTTCTCCTTGGCTTGTCAGTCGGTCCCTTGGCATCGATGTAGGTTTGGCATGTGTAGTCTCCAAATAGCAAAAACTAACGCTGCTAGCTATATGAGAACTATATGTACCCCTGATGGACTGTCTGAGTTTATGGTAGGTTTATCTTTGGTTAACTCTTGTTTGGCTTGGTCCCTTGTTGGATGTTGGTTCAATGGTCCTAGAACTTTACCTAGTAAGCGGAACGGTCAATCCGATGTGTAGCGACCCGGGAATTCCGACGCTCGAATCTCGACACTAACACATTCTGTGTCTAAATTCAAGAATCGAAAACCCAGAAATCTAATAGAAAGAAGTTAGAGAATGAGAAGTAGAAAGAAAGAAATATTAGAATAGAAGAATAAGACGATCAGAGTCTCACAGCGAAATGGACAAAATATAATAATCAATAATACTTTATACAAAAGAAACTGTATATATATGATTACAACATCAGAGTATACATTCAGATCAATACAACACACAGCGGAAATAAACTAGTACCAGTAAATATATGGAATACGTCTCGGCTTCAACTTCTCTTCTTAAGCTCCAAGCGATACCTAACCTGGAAATATACTCGGTCTGACCCGAGCACATTTGATTTAAAACAAAATTCACCCGGATCAGTCTGGAATACTTTCAGTGATAAATTCATACAGCAAACAACTTGTTTAACTTTAGAAATCATTTTGAAAGAAAAGGATAATAGTAAGACCAGTCCACACATAAACACGAACGGTTTTTACCTTACTATAACCCAAACATTTTGAAATCAATATCCTCTTCTAATATTATAATAGTGTCTAAATACAAATAAATAGAATCTAGCAGAACGCTAGCATCTCACGCTCCACATATATAGTATACAATCAAAACCATGGGCGCTTATTGGAGATTGGATTTCCAACTATGACAAGGTATGGGACCACCTACCGATAGTGTATCTCTAGAGACGAATACACTGGGTTCAACAAGAACGTTTTGCAACCCGGCCCACACATGACCGACCACTCATTTCGCTTGAGTGTATCGAATATATTGTCACCTTACGGCTTTTTGTTGCGACCCGTAGTTCCCGGGAGATACAAAAATGGAAAGAAGTAACAAATATGAATATTCTCTAGATGGTGACAACACACCCTAATGGGTGCGACCTACATAGCCATGTTGCCTGCCCAATTTTTTTCATTTCCCGATTGTGAGGCTTGAGGCTATAATCGACTTTTGAGATATCTGGCCACCCTTCATATCGTCCATTCACGTCATCCATGAATAGGATGAACCAAAGGCACCATCCTACCGCATCCTAGGAATCACCCTATAGATCAGTAGCGAGTAGTCCTTGTAATCCGTAGATTCCAATCACAACAGAATCATAACTCTAGGGATCAGCCAGAGATATTTAACAATAATTCTTCCGCTCATGAAGATTTACGGTTTTCAATTGCTCCATATCGATCAGCATCTTCGACGTATTCATATTTATTGGTCGGAATAGTTTTCGAATATAAATTCGATCCTGGTCTTTCCATGCCAATAACGTTGGGTCAGATTTTGATAGTCGGTTATTTAACTATCAAAACAAACAACCATAAAAGTAAAACAGATACATTGGTTTATACACAGCATGACTTGGCCATTTAAAAATAATATCTCAGTTGAAATACCTAAAAATAATATATTGGTTTAAATATGTTAATATTCTCAAATCCTTTGACCTATATTCCTAGAAAATATCTTAAAATGATATCCAATTCAACCTTCAACTAACTTTTCAAAACATTGTTATTACCCTTCTTATTTCCTTATCGATTCAAATTACCATTCGTAAACTATCATTACGACCTCTTCTTTGGCTTCATTATTTGAACACTAAAAATCACCACTCATCCCTTTAGAATAATCCCATTTAAATCCTATTTCAATACTTTGAAAATACCGTTATGCTTTCACCAATCTCCCTTTTAAGTCCCAATATTTCCAGTTTGAGTATTGGTAATCAAATTTCACATTTAAAAATATGTTTTACTTAACCAATTATCATTTCCATTAAATAAATATAAATTAATTTAATAAATCCATTTTAGCTAACAAAGTTGACTTAGTCAAATCTTAACACGATTAACTCGCTAATCAAATCTTAATTTATCTTCCCATTTAAATTAATCACAAAACTGATTAATTTAAATAATCCCATTTGATTATAATCGTCCTTCAAACTTTTTATCAAAATAAACATGGTTTGGTTTACCATTAACTATCCTCATTAAATTAGTGAACTAATTAAATAAACAATTTCAGTTAACGCCGTTAACTTGTTCAACTCTAAACGTATTCAACCTGTTAATCAATCGTTATTGATCTTGCCAATTAAATTAATTAATAATTAATTAATCCAAATAATTCTATTCACTTTTATTTCTATTAATCAATATCAATGTAAACCCATTAGTAAATTCTGGTCATTTGAATTAGCTAAATAAAATCGTTTTTAATAATCACTTAATAAGCACATGCTTCGTGCACGGTAGATTTGGTCAAACCAATTAATGTACAAATATGTGGTTGGTTTCTTTCCTTTTTAGAATTTTATTTAAAATGATATATTTAAAAAAAAAATTCGGTTATAAAATGAATTCTATAACTTCGTTTCTAGCGATTCGCCTGACGGTGAATCGATCTTTGTACAACGGTGTATATCTGGGCCATCTGCTATTTATTTCTCAACCCTACTATTTATTGATTCAAAACTCAACCACATTCAACAATCAACAGGGTTTAAAGTCAACGGGTTTTAAACCGTTCATATAAAATATGAAATAATAGCATACTAAATATTTGAGGAACCGGTTTGATTCCTCCTATTTGTTCTTCCCTGCAACACAAATCATTATAATATTTCTTATCAGCATATAGAAATATTTTAAGCGACGATACTATAATTAATGTCAACCATTAAAGCAACCATAGGCACCCAAAACATCCAATCAACTAATTAAATTTAATTATACAAATTTAGCACATCCTAGTATTTCAGAAATGTGTGAGAATTAACTCACCTTATTTGATCGATGGTTCGCGCGTCACCTCATTTAATTTTAAATCAGCGTTTAAAATTAAATGGAAAATCCGGTTGCTTCTGCTCCTTTCCAATTTAGCACAACATCGTAGAGTTCTTTACCGCGATTCCATCGCTTCCAGTTTCGCGAAGTTCTGATTTCAAATGACCGAGTTACGCTGATATAAATTAAAACAACATACTTAACTTAAATTAATTAATTAATTAACTAAATTAATTACTTACTGTTAACACCCACTTTTCACTTGCCAAAGCACCATACTGAACTCCTCACCGTTTCCTTCCTATTCTTCAAAACACGTCCCAGTACGTTATGCAACCACCGAAAATACACAGCCATCTACCTTATGCAATTTATACCACTACACCGTGCTCATCAACAAATCTACAGTCCACCTCCTTTACTTCTTTTCCTCCAAATAACCCAATATACTGTTAATAACATTTTCACGTCATCAGCCTCTTTTCACTAAATGAAACACCGCGGCTTCCAACTCCTGTTACCATTCAAAATATCATAGTCCATCCTCCACCATCGATCCACCACAAACAGACTCACGTGTTTTCCTTCAACTTCTATCCATGCAAATTTTAAAACCTGTTACTGCATATTTACCCATACGTTCCACGTCTCCTCCATACTTTGCCAACCTATACTATCATGTCCTCTCTCCCATTAATGTCTAGCTTGCCATCGTGAACCCAGTCACCTACGGAAACCACACAATCGCTTCTTTCCTGGCCGACGCAAGTATGTCGAACCACCTCGAGATGATGTACCACATCGCCAGAAATGCAACGGCCCACCCTTACTACTGGTTACTGCTACACTACTTCGGGTCATGAACTCCAACTCCAACAAGCCCAAAGGTCTCCATCCACGTCCTTCACCATGCATCTGTCATCAAATTTGGTTAAAGGAAAATGGAGCTTGTTTTATAATTCACGAGTTTTAAAGAAAACGAGAAGATTGAGGCTTTGGTTTTTGTTTTGAAGGAAGGATTCTCATTCTGTGTTGAGGAGGGGAATTGGTTCCATTTTGCTGAAATGAAATGGGTAGAGCAGTGTGCATTTATAGTGAGTAAGACTTGCTCCCCACGTATAAGGATTTATAGGTTTTCAGTATAGATTAGGTGTGCATTCAGTTTTCATTTCAAAGTCCTGCGTGTTGTCTTGTAAATAGGAAGGCTACTTCTTCAGGGTAGCTGCGAGTTCTACTGTTCAGCTGTTCGGCGCAAGAATTCATAATCTGTAAGCTAGAAATCTTTGATGTATCTTATGGTATGGATTAGGTGAAGTCTCGTATGTGCATAGACTGTTAAGAGTAGTTTAAATCAGTAGGTAGCTGCATATTTAGATTAGGCTGCATGTGTTTTAAACGTAGTGGTTGACATTTTCCAATGTACCTATGGAAAATAGGTAGCTGAAGTGAAACTACGCACTGCTGAAGAGTACATGCATATGCGAGTTGTGCACAAACTTTCATTTCCCATGCAACGATGACGCGTTGATTAAAAGGCCATGTGGTTTGTATTTGTTATCAATTCATGAGATAGTGATTTGATTTTGAAGAGACCAACGATATTTAGTTAAAAAATTAAACGTACCCTGCTATATAAAACTCCGTCCGCATACGACTCGCTAGAGACAGAAATAAATATACTGTCACGTTCAACAATGTGTCACGACCACGAAAATATAATAATATCGGTAGGTTAACTTATATTGTGATACCCCAGAATGTTGATATAGGGTGCAAAAAACTCCAAATAAAAAGTAGCTTATTTCACAAAATAATAATTACAGAAAAATTCTAAAAATTAAATTATAACTACGCCTCAAAGGACTTGTTCAAATTTGAAGCCTATATTTAATTATATTTAAATAAATCGTTATGACGTATAAACGATTCCACAGCGACTATTTGAAAATTTGATTTGGACGTAAAATAGAATCTATAATACGAAAACTCGAATTTTCTCCTCCATTGGAAAAATAAAATCAAATCGGTTTAGACGTTTCTTGTTTCACCGAAATCCGACTTAATACGGATTAAGTATAGTCAATTGAAGTTGAAATTAAATTTTACGAACTACCGTGCAGTTTCGAGTTCGTTTTAAATTAAATATAAATTTGAACGTCAACCGCCATTTAATTAACGAATTAAATATTTAAAATCCGTTAATATTCCAATTATAATATTTAAAGTAGATTTAAATATTTGAAATCAAATAGCTGAAAAATCTGGGTCGTTACATTCTTTCCCCCTTAAATAAATTTCGTCCTCGAAATTGCTAGGTAAAAAGAGTGTTTCAAACCCGATTATTTTAAAAATAATTATTATAGAATATTACAAAAATGTTCCTAAGTTTCAAAAAGTTCCGAAAAATTCGCCAGCACCTCTTCTGTACATTTCGATCCAAACAGCTATAATTCGCCTTTTCGGCCTCACATATCGATCAAAAGAAAACATGCCAAGTGGTTATCCAACTCAGGTATAAATTCAAACACCACATCAATAATATTAAGATTTACCTTTATGTCGGGCACCCAATACTCGAATCATGAAGTTCGGCAACTAACTGCTCCTCCATTTTCAACCTGTACTCAGCTCGATATATAATGGAAATAACTAATACAGGGTCAAACCATTTTGTTCTATTTCATATTGATTTTATACTGAAATTTATTTTCTAGTTTTCAGTTCATTCAACCGTTGATGAATTCTTATATTCGGTCAATCTAGTAACTAATAAACAAACAATTCACAATACACAATCACTTTAACCAAATCATTTTAATTTCCTTTTTTATTTTTTATTTAACATGACTTTAGTTAAATATTTAATTCCATATTTAAATTTTATCCACTAATACTGTAATTTAAATTTCCTTCGAGTTTTATTAAACCATTCAAATTTATTACCCTTGAATCTCATTTTATCGTGCCCAACTCATTCATTGGTTCTAAATCCAACTCAAATCCATATTTCAATCATACCATTCAGTTCCATTGATATTTTATTTATAACTAACTCTTGTATATATTCCATTCAAATTCGGGATATTTGAATCTTATTTCAATTTATTTACTCCAAATCAGTCCTCAATCAAGTTCAAATCCATATTACGATTCGTGCTTGTGAGATTATTCCGAACATACAATCCAACAAATTTCCATTTATTCGGTTTGGATTCATTCACCAACACAAGTCAAATTCCTGTTGGCTTGTCTCAATTCCAATTTAAAGGATTCATTTTAACTCATACAAGTTATAATTTATTCCCACCTCATATTTGAAATGTTTCCAACTGTAATAACCCGGAAAATCTGGGCCAGTTCAAAATTTTTATTTTGGCAATTTTAACGAATTTTGAATATTTAAAATAGATTATTTTAAATAAAAACGACCAGAAATTTATTTTGAATAGAATTAGAACGTATATATTATATACGCCGTCGTTAGAATATAAATAATTATATATAATTATAAATAGAATTGAAAATGGCGCGGTAGTTCGATAATTCGATTTCAAACTTCAATTGAATGTACCGGGTGCAAAACAATCCGGATTTTAGTGAAACCAAAAACGTTAGGATCTATTCGTGAATATATTTCCAACGAATCCGAAAAATCAAAATTTCATAGCGGGAATCAAAAGATATGTCCAGTTGAAAATTCTGAATAGTCGCTATGGAATTCAGGCCCTTAAAAATGGGAATTTTGCAAACGACCTCGGATTTCGACGAAACCACTTTTGTTGGGTCCGTGATGTTAAATTATTGCTAGATTCCAAATTTCATAATTTTTCGAATCAATATGTGAGCGTGGCAAAGGAAAACGCGTTTGACCAGTTTCAGTTGATTTTAATCGACTGGAAAATGGCCATTTTCCCAACGGTCTCAGAATTCGGCGAAACTAGTTTTGTTAGGACCGTATCGTTAATACGAAGCTAGAAAATATTTTTCAGGAATTTTTAGAGTTCGTATGTGACCCCGGTAAATTGAAATGTACGTTTAAAATTTAATATAATGATTTAAATGTAAATTTAACGGAAACTGGTCGAAACGATCGAATCAGCTTACGATACCTATCCCATTGTGTTCGGAATGGGGGTAAAACGCTATGGACGACAGGCGGTGGGCCTCGTTTTGAGATCGAAAATAAAAGTTGCTTTTTGGCGAAAAATAAATTAATTAAATAATAAAAAAATACCTTTCTCTCCTATATTTCTGCCCACCCCCCCCCCCCCCCGATATTTTCAATTCAGTTTTTCAAAAAAAAAAAAGAAGATCGACAGAGACCGCATCGATCCCCAGCCACCACCGGCGTCGTCGACCTCCCTACTGACCGGCGCCACCGCGAACCTCCCCTCCCTTCGCTCCTCCTTCCACGAACCTGCGCCTCCATCTCTCGACGAGCCCAAACCCTCCAACCCCAAAATCGATCGCCTCCCTTAGCCATTTGGCCACCACCGCCGACCCCAAACGGCCCTCCCCCGGCCACCGCCCGACTGCCGGACCCCTCCTCCTTCCGTGAATCCGAACCCCCTCCCTCTTATTAAAAAAAAAACCACTGTAAGTCTTCTATTGGTTTGTATTTATTTATTTTTGCTATTAAAATTTTTGTATGAACCACTATGATTTATGAAAGGATTTTTAATGTGAAAAGCTCGGATTTTTAATGTGCAAACCTCGGATTTTCATATAACAAAAGTTCAGATGTTTGATTATAATAAAGATTAGATTTTTAAAATGCAAAAGATTAGATTTTTGAAAGTGAAAAGACGATATTTTTAGATTTGAAAAGACGATATTTAGAGATGAGTAGTGAGGTAAAAATATGATTTTTACTTCGAGAAAAATATAATTTTTATATTACGGAAAGGCTAAAAATATAATTTTTATATAGTATAGATAATAAAAACTCGATCTTTATTATGTGGGAGATGTAAAAATATGATTTCTATATTTTTAAAATATTAAAAACATAATCTTTACTATATAGAAGTGGTAGAAATATGATTTTTGTTTATGTAGAGATGTAAAAATATAATTTTTACACGATAGGAATATTAGAAATACCATCTTTATATGTGTAGAAAATTAAATATGTGATTTTTATAATGGTATATTTGAAAAGGCGAAATCTTTATAGTTGTAAAAATTCGATTTTTACATATTGAATAACATAATAAAAATTCGATTTTTATATATTGAATAGCAAAGTAAAAATTCGATTTTTACATATGTAGTGGCTACAGCAACGAAGATGACAAAAATGCGATAACGATGAAGATTTCTATCAAAGAAGAGTCAAGATGATTGGATAGCTATCGGTGAGAATTTCTCACCTTTCAATTTCTCTTCTAGTTATATATATATATATACTAGGATGCAGACGGTGTTTAGTAGCACCCGACACAATCGTCCACAGACCATGGATTTGTTTGTTTGGTTGCATAAATTAGTTAGATGATTTGATTTGAATTTGGTTGTTTGGTGAATTTGATTGATGTGTGAATGGCGTGGGCCTTCACTAGCCGGGGATAAGGCTAGGCCTCGTCCCGTTTCTAGTATCATGCTGTTATGCCGCCGAAATTTTCTAAAATAAGTTAGAAAAATAAAAATATCATTTTATTGAATAAATGAACTGAATAGAAATTCATATGTTGAAATAAAATGTTTTTATCGTTAAAAATATAATTTTTAACATGAAAGTGAATAAAATAAAATATTCATTCACAAACCAGACGGTTTGTTTATGTACACCTATTTGAAGGACATTGATTGGGACGATAAATTTTACACATCGCCCAACTGCACAATTAAAATCTGTGTTTGTTAATTTGAAACCCCACACGGGTGTTGGGATGAAATTTGAAGTTCACTCATCCTGATTGATTAAATATGTCGATCGATTGATTGACAAGCTGTTATAAGCGTTAGATATCTATATTTGATGCTTATACAGTGTAGTGCACTTTGGTTGATGGTTGATTATTTTTCAATGCTATTATATACGTGTGATGTATGAAAATCCATATAATTAATATTATATGGTGATTGATTGGGCCTCATTCCAATTTAGAAAATAAAGAATAATAATAAAGTAAAGGTTCAGGTGTTGACTGAACTCATCCGTTGAGATTAGTCATGTGTTGAACGAAATATTTTAACAATAAAATTTATATCTTTATCTCTATAAAATAAAGGTTCATGTGTTGACTGTACTCATCCGTTGAGGTTAGTCATGTGTTGAACGAAATATTTTAACAATAAAATTTACATCTTTATCATATATAGAATTATAAATTAACTGGAAAATAGATGAGATGAGTGGTCTCCTGGGTATTAATCTGATGTTGATTTCGGCCTTCGGGGTTAATATTCAGGAAATCGTTCTCTCACTAAATTACGGTTGGAGTCTGATTCAATATCAAGCAATAGATACCTTAATTTTTATAAAATATATTAAATAACAAAAATATATTAAATAACAAAAATAGTCACACGTGGACAGTACTCATTCATTGAGATTAGTCGTGTGTTGACAAAAATAAATACTCATTTGTTGAATAGAAATATTTGAAAAAGAAATATTTGAAAATAGAAATATATGAAGCCGTGTTGATTAGTTTGACGCCATTTTGACGTAAACGATATTTATATCGATTTTATTCATTTTGAAATGAATTGAATATAAGGTGATTTCGAAATGAATTGAATATAAAGTGATTTCGAAATGAATTGAATATAAAGTGATTTCGAAATGAATTGAATATAAAGTGATTTCGAAATGAATTGAATATAAAGTGATTTCGAAATGAATTGAATAGAAAACCAATTTGAATTGAATATATAACGAATTTGATTTCAATTGAATATATAACGAATTTGATTTCAATTGAATATATAACGAATTTGATTTCAATTGAATATATAACGAAATGAATTCGAATTGAATAGAAAACGAAATGAATTCAAATTGAATAGAAAACGAAATGAATTCGAATTGAATAGAAAACGAAATGAATTCAAATTGAATAGAAAACGAAATGAATTCGAATTGAATAGAAAACGAAATGAATTCGAATTGAATAGAAAACGAAATGAATTCGAATTGAATAGAAAACGAAATGAATTCGGATTGAATTAAAATCGATTTGAATTGATGTAACGACCCAGAAAATCTGAACCAATTTAAAAATTTTAAATTGGCTAAAATAATGGATTTTAATTATTTAAAATAAATATTTTAAATAATGACGATGAAAACTGAGTTGAAATCGACATTTGAAAACGAATATAATTAATTATAATTATATATAGAATTGAAAATGGCGCGGTAGTTCGATAATTCGATTTCAAACTTCAATTGAATATACCGGGTGCAAAACAATCCGGATTTTAGTGAAACCAAAAATAATGGAATCTAATTGATAATATCTTTCTAACGAATCCGACCAATCGAAATTTGATAGCGGGAATCAAAAGGTATGTCCAGTTGAAAATTCTGGATAGTCGCTATGGAATTCAGGCCCTTAAAAATGGACATTTTGCAGATGACCTCGGATTTCGACGAAACCACTTTTGTTGGGTCCGCAGTGTCAAGTTATTGCTAGGTTTCAAATTTCATAATTTTTCGAATCAATATGTGAGCGTGGCAAAGGAAAACGCGTTTGACCAGTTTTTGTTGATTTTAATCGAATGGAAATTGGCCATTTTTCAAACGGTCTCAGAATTCGACGAAACTAGTTTTGTTAGGACCATATCGTCAATACGAAGCTAGAAAATATTTTTCTGGAATTTTTCTAGTCAGTATGTGACCCCGGTAATTTGAAATGTGCGTTTAAAATTCAATATAATGATTTAAATGTAAATTCAACAGAAACTGATTGTAACGATCACATCAGCTTGCGATACATATCCCATTGTGTTCGGAATGGGGGTTAAACGCTATGGACGACAGGCGGTGGGCCTCGTTTCGAGGTCGTGGGTAAAAGTCAACTTTATGCAATTAATTTAAATAAAAATATATATATATATATATATTTTCTTTCCCCCCCCTTTTATCTCCTGCTTGCCCCCCCCCCCCGTTTCAGTTATCAGGAAAAAAAAAACAAAAAAAGGAAGAAAACCTAAATCGAATCGCGCCCCCCCCCCCCCCCCCCACTGACCTCGACGCCGAAGAAAACCACCACCACGAAGGCCTCGCCCTCCTCCCTCGATCGAAGACCCAACCGCCTCGAAGCCAGAAGCCTCCATCGCGTTCAAACCCCGAGCGCCACCCTCGAGAGCTCCTGCCGCCGACGAAGACGAGTCGCGCTTCCTCCCCTTCTTCGCAGCTTCGGTGAGCATTTTCCTTTTTTTTTATTATTTTATTTTCTTTTTTATTTAATCTGTAAAACTGATTTTGTTTTTAAATAAAAAAAAAAGCTGATTTTTGTTTTAAGAAATAAAAACGGATTTTATAAAGAAATAAAACTGAGTTCTTTTTTTTAAAGATTTTTAAACTGCTTTTTAAAAACTGATTTTCTTTAAAAAGGGATTTAAAAACTGAATTGATTTATAAAAGCAAAAGAAAAACTGATTTTTTAAAAGCAAAAGAAAAACTGATTTTTTTTCTATGCATTTAAAACCTGATTTTGTTTAAGAGAAAAAGTTTTAAACTTTAAATAGAAAAAGGTTTGAAATTTAAAAGGAAAAGTTTTAAACTAAAAATAGAAGGAGGTTAGAAATTTACAAAGTAAAAATCAGATTTTTATATATTGAAAGTCGAAGTAAAAATCATATTTTTATATATTGAATAGCGTGGTAAAAATTCGATTTTTATATATTGAATAACATCGAAAAAATTCGATTTTTACATATGTAGAGAATACGGGCGAAAGCGACAGAAAGGCGAAGATTTCTCTAAGGAATTGTCGTGAAGTTGGATAGCTATTGGTGAGATTTCTGATTTTAAAAAATTATATATGTGTTGAAGTAAAAGTGAATAGCTATATATAAATATATATATATATATATATATATATATCTATATATATATATACGCCCCTCGTCCACAAACCATGGACGATATTTATTGGTTGAAATTGTTGTGAAAATTGAATGGTTGTTTGGGATTGTTTGTGATTGATATTGGTTGATTGAGGTTGAAAAATACCCATTGGTGGTTGTGAAATATTTGGTTGAAACCACATAGGATTAGTTTGTGGAAATGAAATAAATATATACATGCCGCCTGCGTGCGAACTAGATGCATGATCCCCATTGTCAAAAACCGCGAGGTTTTAAGGTAGAGCGAGGAGCCGTACTAGGGACGGTCCCGGTGTAACTACCCTGCCGTTATGCTGCCGAAATTTTGAATAATATTTGTGTGTTTGAATTATTTTCATATGCTTAAACTATATTTATTCATTGTATAGAAAACATTCATGTGTTGAATTGATATTCATTCGTTGTTTAGAAATTCATGTGTTGAATGGTATTCATATTTTGAAATAAATTGTTCGATAATAAAAATCACATTTTTATCTATATATAAAAACTATTGAAAACATTCATGTGTTGAATTGATATTCATTCGTTGTTTAGAAATTCATGTGTTGAATGGTATTCATATTTTGAAATAAATTGTTCGATAATAAAAATCACATTTTTATCTATATATAAAAACTATTGAAAACATTCATGTGTTGAATTGATATTCATTCGTTGTTTAGAAATTCATGTGTTGAATGGTATTCATATTTTGAAATAAAATGTTTGATAATAAAAATCACCTTTTATCGACTATATGAACTATATAGAAAAATAGTGTTTTGAAATGAATTGTTTTACAATAAAAATCACATTTTTATTGTATGCATAAATCGTTGAAATGTGAAGTGTTAAAAATAGCCACTTGTTCAAACTAAACATATATGAGTTGAAATATTCATTAATTAGCTAATGAAATGATTTGCACCTATGTATGTAACATTAGAATAAATGGTGTCTTTAAACCAAACAGAAATCAAATATGAAGTTGAATAGAAAAGGATAAATGATAAGAACTGTATATATATGTATATGCATATTCATTGAACAGGTGATAGCAAAGGGGCTAGAGAAGAGGAATAAAATTTGTGCCCGACAAATAGGTACACATTTACTGATTTGTTTGGGTGATGATTTTGAGCCTGTTGGCTAGCCGCTTGGCTTTTTCTTTTTCTTTTTGAGATTAGAAGGACCGGGACGCTATTTGCGATTTCCCGACGCTCCCGGTGCAGGGGAGGTTATGGCGAAATTTTTCCAAAATTTAAGGTGTTAGAAAATTTTTTGAAGTGAAAACGATATTGAAATTGTTGAATGAACTATATTTATATAAATATATAAATATAAATAAAATTAAAACGAAACGAAGCCGTGCAGTTCGTATTTTGAAACCGTGATTTCAAACGACTAGTACGGGAAATCCGACCATTGGATTTTCCCGAAATCTCAACCGTCGGGTTCGCCTTGGAATAATCTTTCCAACGGCACCAACCTTGTAAAAATCCAACGGTTGGATTGTCTGGAATGTTTAATTCAAATCTGAAGAAAAACAGCGCCAGAAGCGATTATATTTATATATATATAAATATAATTATATATTTAATCGAATAACGACGCTGCAGTTCGTATTTTGAAATCGAAAATTCAAACGATTGTACCGGGAGATCCGACCGACGGATTTTCCCGAAACTGGAACCGTTGGATTCGTTTTGAAAAGACCTTTCTAATGATGTAAATTTTGTGAAGATCCAACGGTTAGATTTTCAGATATGTGTAAATCAAATTTGAAGAAAAACAGCGCCACGGCCGCCTTATGGCCCGAAGCGTCGTTTTGAATAAAATGGCTATTTTAAAATAAATAAAAATAGCGATAAATAGTTATAAAATATCGTAAGCGATATGAAATGGAAATAAACTGAATTTGCTTGATTTATGTGATGTTTGATGGTTGAATGTGTTTGGTGTGAAAACTATATTAAAGAACACAATTGGTGTTGTCAAATAATTTAACCATTGAAATAAATCGATTTGAAATTCTAAATATACGTGAATTATTTGAAAAGGCCGAGTTAATTCTCATTTCAAATAATTGACCGACGATTGAAAGTCGAAGATGAAGACGATGGTCGAAGACCGGAGATCTTCACCTCGTTTGGATGGTAACCGAGGTCCTGATTGGGAGGCATCCCGAAATAGGGATAATGAGTGGTGATCGTCCAGACGTACGTGTTGATCGAAGGGTTTGCGAGGTATTTAGTGCCTCCGGTTTCGTTCAGACCCAGAACAGACTTGTAAATGGACTGTGTGTCCGACATTGGAATTTGTTCTGTGTGATTGATAGCCATCAGTTGCACGGTATGAATTGCCTGTGTGGCATGCTAAGATGCAGTGATCAGGGCTTCTGTTGAAAAGCAAAGTCTTGTGGTGATGATCAAAGCATCGCCTGTGTGGCGTAGCTTTGTGTATAACGTAAATTCGCGAGCCTCACACCCCGGTATGAACCTAAAACGGGAGAAGGACATCAGGGAGGGCATGCGTTTCTTTCTAGCTAGGGTGGTGTCAGTGACCTACCAGCCCTGACATTTATATACTTTTCACCTATGTGGTTGTTGCTGTTGCGAGGCGCCTCGGTTTGATCGGACGATCCGGGTCCGATGGAGTCATTCGTTGGCTCGTTTGCGCCCCAAAGGGCGGGGAGACGTATTGTTCAGGTATAATAATCCACATCGGTGGACCGGCC
The DNA here is from genome assembly GCA_030737875.1 of Allium sativum. Classification (NCBI taxonomy): domain Eukaryota; kingdom Viridiplantae; phylum Streptophyta; class Magnoliopsida; order Asparagales; family Amaryllidaceae; genus Allium; species Allium sativum. Next base: position 847,386,454 of record CM060926.1, read on the forward strand.
CTGACGATCCAGGGGGCAGTTGCGGCTGTTCCTGAGACATGGTAGGCTAGATTGTCTCGAATTCGGTAAGGACTATCTTTTGCCTTGGTTCAGGACGGAAATCCAATTTCCAAATACGACATCGTGCGGTTTTGATTGTATACCTATATATGGCGACATAGTGGTATGGGGGCATTAATGCCGTCTATGATTGATAGTTATGATTTGAAATTGATTTCAAAACATATAAACACTAGTAATAATATCAAATGCCTTTGTTTTATTCGTATCAAGCATATTTTGGCCGTTATAAGGTAAAAACTCTATCCTCCGGTTTGCGTTGCATTGTGTGATGGGAACTGAGTCTTATAACGGCTTCATTTTTATAAAAAGCATAGCGATGTTTAAAAGAAAGATTTGTTTTAAAGCACTGGCAATCCAATGGAATAAACCCGTTCCACGAAAGTGGCGTGGTCCTGTGATTAGCCAAAATATATGTGTTGAGTAGATTTCTCATACCAGTCCCATGACTGACTCGTAGTTTGTTTCACTCTCAAACTCGGGTGCCCCTTTTTCTACACGGGCAGCCTTGTTTTCAGGTTTAACTGGTTCTTTCTGGATAGCTGGAGCTGAAGATGGATTCTATCATTTATTTCTTTTTATGCTGTTCAGCTCCTATTGTACATATTTTGTTTATTTCCGCTGTAGACATTTATGTATAGCTGAACTGTATTTGTACTAAGTAAGATCCTGTATACTGTGTAACTCTGATGATACTTTTATCCAGTATATTTTGTTGTTCATTATCTGGTGTATTTATTTAATTCTGTTCTGCTATTATCTGTTTCTGTGTTATATTCCAAAGATAACCTTGTTTCCGTGAGAACGGGAATTCGGGTCGTCTCAACGTGGTATCAGAGCTTTGGTTAAGCTTAGTTCTGGAATATAACATTTGAACGAACTCGTCAGAAATAGGACCAGTAGAGTTCTAGGACGGGTAACTCAATACAGATAGGATCAGTAATATCCTAGTATGAGTAAAGCAGAATGAAATTACACCTCGATAGACACATTTACATTGAAGTATGTGTTTCTATATTTTAAACTATCTTTTCTGTGACCTGACACTTGATCTGCTAATTGCAGAGGTACTAGAAAATGAGTGACAGGAACAGAAGAAGTAATCGTATAGCTCGACCAGCTAATGAGCCAGTTGTGCTCCCGCAACCAGAATCCAATATAGAAGTTCTATACAAGAGATTTCGAAATCTTGGTGGATCGCCATTCTTAGGCAAGGAGCCCATTATGGAAACACAAGCTTGGATTCGTTCTGCAGAAAAGATCTTTGAGGGTTTAAAGCTGATAGACGATCAGAAAAGGTTACTAGCGTCTTGGGCACTCAAAGAAGAAGCTTTGTTTTGGTGGGATTCTGTTATTAAAGATAATCCAGAAGGTGATATCACCTGGGATAGATTCAAAGTTATTTTCTTGGAAAGATTTACTCCTCCCGAAGCAACCGAGAGATTATGCGATGAATTTTCTTATCTGATACAAGGAGACATGACCATTCCCGAATATCATAAGAAATTCAATGAACTTTCTCACTTTGCTCCTCATCTAATTCAAAATCCGAAGAGGAAGAATATGAGATTTATTCACGGGCTTCAAAGGAAATACCAGAATAAAGTATTGGGGCATGTGAAGCTTCCTTTTTCAGAAATGATTTATATGGCTTATCAATATGAAGACCTCCATATGAAAGGCATGTTGCGAGACGAAGAAGAAATCAGCTCTAGCAGCAAAAGGAAATTTGAGGCTGATAGCCCAGAGACAAGTGAGCAGCCTGAGGCTAGTACGAAGGCTGAAGTCAAAAAGAGGCCTAAGATCAATCAGAAAAGGGTAAAGGCAGTCGTATGTCTAAAGTGCAATCAGCAAGGGCATTCGATGAGAAATTGTAGATCTTCGAACAGACGAAAGGGTGATGGGTCTAAATCCGGGATGAATCTTCAAGTAAATAGTAAATGCAATCTCTGCCATCAGGCTGGTCACGTAAAGCAAGATTGCTGGCAGTTGAAAAAGACAGAAATAGTTCAAGTGAATGAAGTGGCAGAAACTTCTGAGCCCTCAGCTAGCCAGGAAAGGTCTGACGTTTTAGAAGGCACGCTCATTGTCAAGAACATCCCAGTTAAAGTACTGTTTGACACTGGCGCGTCACGAAGCTTTATTGCAAAGAGTGCAGTCAAGAAATTAGATTTGAATTTGAAGAAGCTCAAAGAGCCAATGACTGTCCGAAATCCAGTTGGAGGATCCATCAATCTCAGTTGGATTTGTGTAGTACCCGTCTCTTTTTCTTGCTATAAGTTCCCTATTATCTCTATCGTCATGAATTTTGATGAATTCGATCTTATTCTGGGATTGGATTGGCTAACCAAATATGAAGCAGAGGTTAGATGCGCCGAGAGAGTTGTTAGAGCTAGGATTAAATCAGGGAGTTATATAACCATACCGTGTGAAGGTCAGAATGCTAATAGAAAAGACTTCTGGGCAGCTCTAAATGTTTCTCCAGCTCAAATGGAAAATATCCCTGAAGTTACTGAGAATATTCCTGACCTCATCAAAGATATTCCTGTCGTCAAGAATTATGCGGATGTGTTCGAGGAAGTTGTTCGCTTACCTCCGCAGAGAGAGATAGATTTCAAAATTGCTTTAATTCCGAATGCAAGGCCGGTAGTTCACGCTATTCGAAGAATGTCCTTGAAAGAGAAGGAGGAATTAGACAATCAAACACGACAACTGGTATGGAAAGGTTTGATAAGGCCTAGTTTCTCTGATTGGGGTGCAGCAGTGGTGTTTGTCCCAAAATCTGATGGTACTCTACGTCTATGCGTGGATTATCGAGATCTGAACAAACAGACAATAAAGAACAAATATCCATTGCCGCGAATAGATGATTTGTTGGATCGATTAAATGGAGCACAAGTATTCTCACGAATGGACCTAGCTACAGGATTCCATCAACTTCGAATTGCCGAAGAGTGTGTTCCAATGACAGCGTTCAGAGGCCCCGACTTATTCTACGAGTGGTTAGTAATGCCGTTCGGCTTATGTAACGCTCCAGCTTATTTCGTCGATCTAATGAACAGAGTATTCAGAGGAGTATTGAATAAATTTGTTCTGGTTTTTATTGATGATATTCTAATCTTCTCTAAATCAAAGGCCGAACATGAAAAGCATCTGGAACAAGTGTTAGAAATTCTCAGAAGGAATGTATTGAAAGCCAAGTTTTCCAAATGTATATTCTGGCAAGATGAAGTGAAATTTCTGGGCCATGTTGTATCGAAAGAAGGAATTGCTGCGGATCCTAGTAAAATCACGGCTATTCAAAATTGGAAACAGCCCAGTACTCCCACTGAAGTCCGCAGCTTTCTCGGATTGGCTAGCTATTATCGGAAGTTCGTTAAAGACTTTTCTAAGATATCTGGCCACTTAACGAAGCTTACAAAGAAGCATTCTAAGTTCAAATGGACTCAAGAAAGTGAGGAGGCTTTCGAAGAGCTGAAGTTAAGATTAACGACAGCTCCAGTGTTAACCATCATCGATGGCAACCAAGATTTAAAAGTCTGGACTGATGCTTCTAGAGAAGGCCTTGGTGCAGTGTTAATGCAAAGAGGTCAAGTAATTGCTTATGCTAGCCGTCAACTGAAGCCACACGAGAAAAACTATGTAACTCATGATCTTGAGTTATTGGCTATCATATTCTCTTTGAAAATCTGGAGACACTATCTTCTGGGCGAGAGATTTGAATTGTTTAAAGATCACCAGTCGTTAAAGTATCTGTTCACTCAGAAGGACTTAAATTTGAGGCAGCAGCGTTGGCTGGAGTTTCTTGCAGCATATGACTTTGAAATTATATATACTCCAGGGAAAGCCAATGTCGTGGCCGATGCTCTGAGCCGAAAGAATGTAATGATTGCCAGCTTTATTATCACGACATCCTTGATTGACAAAATATCTATTCTTCAGAAGGAGGATAACTTTATTAAAGATATGATCAAAAGGATTCAGAAAGGTGAACCCTCGTGTTTTCAAATAGATAACGACGAGACCCTGAGGTTAAAAGGAAGGATTTGTGTTCCTGACGTTCCTGAGCTAAAAAGGGAAGTGTTAGACGAGTGTCACAAGTCCAAGCTGAGTATCCATCCTGGTGTGGCCAAAATGTATAACGATCTCAAAAGAACTTTCTGGTGGAAGGCTATGAAAAGAGACGTTTCGATATATGTTAGTCGATGCCCTACTTGCCAGCTAGTTAAAAGCGACCAACAGAAATTGGCTGGACTATTGCAACCACTAGAAGTTCCTGGCTGGAAGTGGGAGCATATCTCTATGGATTTCATTGATGGTTTTCCCAGGACCAGAAAGGGAAATGACAGTATTTGGGTGATCGTAGATCGTTTCACGAAGACCGCCCATTTCATACCTGTCAGATCAAACAGAACTGCTCAGAGTCTGGCGCAGATATACTTCAGGGAAATAGTTAGACTACATGGAGTGCCGCTCAGCATAGTAAGTGATAGAGATACGATATTCACTAGTAAATTCTGGGAGGCATTTCAAGTCGAGCTAGGAACGAAGTTAAACTTGAGCACCGCTTATCATCCTCAGACCGACGGTCAGACTGAGAGGGTGAATCGCATTTTAGAAGATCTATTGCGGGCTTGTGTTATAGATTTCGGTGGATCATGGGAAGACCATCTGCATTTGGCTGAATTCTCTTATAACAACAGCTACCAGGCGAGTCTGACAATGTCGCCATTCGAAGCATTGTATGGTAGACCGTGCCGATCTCCTGCTTGTTGGGTCGAGCCTGGAAATAGACTTGTGTTAGGGCCTGATATGATTCGAGAAGCTGCCGACAAAGTCGATTTTATTAGGAAGCGATTACTCGCCGCCCAAAGCCGACAAAAGAGCTATGCCGATAGAAGAAGAAGAGATATATCCTTTGAAGTTGGTGACTATGTATATTTGAAAGTATCGCCGATGAGAGGAGTTATCCGGTTCGGTAAAACTGGAAAGTTGGCACCCAAATTCATTGGTCCGTTTCCTATTCTGGAACGGATTGGGACTCTCGCATATAGGGTCAAACTGCCTGATTGGTTGCCTGGAGTTCATGATGTATTTCATATATCTCAACTTCGAAAGCACGTTCATGATCCAGACTTGATCGTGGAAGAAGCAGCTCAGCAGGACATTGAAATTACTCCAGAATTAGCTGTGAGGCGAGAGCCGCTAAAGATCATCGGCAAAGAAACTAAAGAGCTGAGAAACAAGAAGGTTCACTTAGTCAAAGTGCAATGGAGTGGAGATCCGCGAGATTGTACTTGGGAAACTGAGGAGAGCATTCAGAAAGCTTATCCTAGATGCCGAGTAGATATCTCTGATTGACTCCGGTGCAAGGTACATTTACCATACTTTGCATTACCATTTAATTCTCTATTCTGTTGCTATTTTCTTCCCATGGATGTGCACTATTTATTCTATACTCTGAAGGTTAGAAACAAATTGGTTGTTGTATTGTGTGATCGTAGATTTATCAAACCACTTTCGACTTTATTCCTTTTCGGGGACGAAAAGTTTTAAGTGGGGGAGATTGTAACGACCCGGAAAATCTGAACCAATTTAAAATTTTTAAATTGGCTAAAATAATGGATTTTAATTATTTAAAATAAATATTTTAAATAATGGCGATGAAAACTGAGTTGAAATCGACATTTGAAAACGAATATAATTAATTATAATTATATATAGAATTGAAAATGGCGCGGTAGTTCGATAATTCGATTTCAAACTTCAATTGAATATACCGGGTGCAAAACAATCCGGATTTTAGTGAAACCAAAAATAATGGAATCTAATTGATAATATCTTTCTAACGAATCCGACCAATCGAAATTTGATAGCGGGAATCAAAAGGTATGTCCAGTTGAAAATTCTGGATAGTCGCTATGGAATTCAAGCCCTTAAAAATGGACATTTTGCAGATGACCTCGGATTTCGACGAAACCACTTTTGTTGGGTCCGCAGTGTCAAGTTATTGCTAGGTTTCAAATTTCATAATTTTTCGAATCAATATGTGAGCGTGGCAAAGGAAAACGCGTTTGACCAGTTTCTGTTGATTTTAATCGAATGGAAATTGGCCATTTTTCAAACGGTCTCAGAATTCGACGAAACTAGTTTTGTTAGGACCATATCGTCAATACGAAGCTAGAAAATATTTTTCTGGAATTTTTCTAGTCAGTATGTGACCCCGGTAATTTGAAATGTGCGTTTAAAATTCAATATAATGATTTAAATGTAAATTCAACAGAAACTGATTGTAACGATCACATCAGCTTGCGATACATATCCCATTGTGTTCGGAATGGGGGTTAAACACTATGGACGACAGGCGGTGGGCCTCGTTTCGAGGTCGTGGGTAAAAGTCAACTTTATGCAATTAATTTAAATAAAATATATATATATATATATATATTTTCTTTCCCCCCCCCCCTTTTATCTCCTGCTTGGCCCCCCCCCGTTTCAGTTATCAGGAAAAAAAAAACAAAAAAAGGAAGAAAACCTAAATCGAATCGCGCCGCCCCCCCCCCCACTGACCTCGACGCCGACGAAAAACACCACCACGAAGGCCTCGCCCTCCTCCCTCGATCGAAGACCCAACCGCCTCGAAGCCAGAAGCCTCCATCGCGTTAAAACACCGAGCGCCACCCTCGAGAGCTCCTGCCGCCGACGAAGACGAGCCGCGCTTCCTCCCCTTCTTCGCAGCTTCGGTGAGCATTTTCCTTTTTTTTTTTTTATTATTTTATTTTCTTTTTTATTTAATCTGTAAAACTGATTTTGTTTTTAAATAAAAAAAAAAAGCTGATTTTTGTTTTAAGAAATAAAAACGGATTTTATAAAGAAATAAAACTGAGTTCTTTTTTTTAAAGATTTTTAAACTGCTTTTTAAAAACTGATTTTCTTTAAAAAGGGATTTAAAAACTGAATTGATTTATAAAAGCAAAAGAAAAACTGATTTTTTAAAAGCAAAAGAAAAACTGATTTTTTTTCTATGCATTTAAAACCTGATTTTGTTTAAGAGAAAAAGTTTTAAACTATAAATAGAAAAAGGTTTGAAATTTAAAAGGAAAAGTTTTAAACTAAAAATAGAAGGAGGTTAGAAATTTACAAAGTAAAAATCAGATTTTTATATATTGAAAGTCGAAGTAAAAATCATATTTTTATATATTGAATAGCGTGGTAAAAATTCGATTTTTATATATTGAATAACATCGAAAAAATTCGATTTTTACATATGTAGAGAATACGGGCGAAAGCGACAGAAAGGCGAAGATTTCTCTAAGGAAGTGTCGTGAAGTTGGATAGCTATTGGTGAGATTTCTGATTTTAAAAAATTATATATGTGTTGAAGTAAAAGTGAATAGCTATATATAAATATCTATATCTATATATATATATATACGCCCCTCGTCCACAAACCATGGACGATATTTATTGGTTGAAATTGTTGTGAAAATTGAATGGTTGTTTGGGATTGTTTGTGATTGATATTGGTTGATTGAGGTTGAAAAATACCCATTGGTGGTTGTGAAATATTTGGTTGAAACCACATAGGATTAGTTTGTGGAAATGAAATAAATATATACATGCCGCCTGCGTGCGAACTAGATGCATGATCCCCATTGTCAAAAACCGCGAGGTTTTAAGGTAGAGCGAGGAGCCGTACTAGGGACGGTCCTGGTGTAACTACCCTGCCGTTATGCTGCCGAAATTTTGAATAATATTTGTGTGTTTGAATTATTTTCATATGCTTAAACTATATTTATTCATTGTATAGAAAACATTCATGTGTTGAATTGATATTCATTCGTTGTTTAGAAATTCATGTGTTGAATGGTATTCATATTTTGAAATAAATTGTTCGATAATAAAAATCACATTTTTATCTATATATAAAAACTATTGAAAACATTCATGTGTTGAATTGATATTCATTCGTTGTTTAGAAATTCATGTGTTGAATGGTATTCATATTTTGAAATAAATTGTTCGATAATAAAAATCACATTTTTATCTATATATAAAAACTATTGAAAACATTCATGTGTTGAATTGATATTCATTCGTTGTTTAGAAATTCATGTGTTGAATGGTATTCATATTTTGAAATAAATTGTTTGATAATAAAAATCACCTTTTATCGACTATATGAACTATATAGAAAAATAGTGTTTTGAAATGAATTGTTTTACAATAAAAATCACATTTTTATTGTATGCATAAATCGTTGAAATGTGAAGTGTTAAAAATAGCCACTTGTTCAAACTAAACATATATGAGTTGAAATATTCATTAATTAGCTAATGAAATGATTTGCACCTATGTATGTAACATTAGAATAAATGGTGTCTTTAAACCAAACAGAAATCAAATATGAAGTTGAATAGAAAAGGATAAATGATAAGAACTGTATATATATGTATATGCATATTCATTGAACAGGTGATAGCAAAGGGGCTAGAGAAGAGGAATAAAATTTGTGCCCGACAAATAGGTACACATTTACTGATTTGTTTGGGTGATGATTTTGAGCCTGTTGGCTAGCCGCTTGGCTTTTTCTTTTTCTTTTTGAGATTAGAAGGACCGGGACGCTATTTGCGATTTCCCGACGCTCCCGGTGCAGGGGAGGTTATGGCGAAATTTTTCCAAAATTTAAGGTGTTAGAAAATTTTTTGAAGTGAAAACGATATTGAAATTGTTGAATGAACTATATTTATATAAATATATAAATATAAATAAAATTAAAACGAAACGAAGCTGTGCAGTTCGTATTTTGAAACCGTGATTTCAAACGACTAGTACGGGAAATCCGACCATTGGATTTTCCCGAAATCTCAACCGTCGGGTTCGCCTTGGAATAATCTTTCCAACGGCACCAACCTTGTAAAAATCCAACGGTTGGATTGTCTGGAATGTTTAATTCAAATCTGAAGAAAAACAGCGCTAGAAGCGATTATATTTATATATATAAAAATATAATTATATATTTAATCGAATAACGACGCTGCAGTTCGTATTTTGAAATCGAAAATTCAAACGATTGTACCGGGAGATCCGACCGACGGATTTTCCCGAAACTGGAACCGTTGGATTCGTTTTGAAAAGACCTTTCTAATGATGTAAATTTTGTGAAGATCCAACGGTTAGATTTTCAGATATGTGTAAATCAAATCTGAAGAAAAACAGCGCCACGGCCGCCTTATGGCCCGAAGCGTCGTTTTGAATAAAATGGCTATTTTAAAATAAATAAAAATAGCGATAAATAGTTATAAAATATCGTAAGCGATATGAAATGGAAATAAACTGAATTTGCTTGATTTATGTGATGTTTGATGGTTGAATGTGTTTGGTGTGAAAACTATATTAAAGAACACAATTGGTGTTGTCAAATAATTTAACCATTGAAATAAATCGATTTGAAATTCTAAATATACGTGAATTATTTGAAAAGGCTGAGTTAATTCTCATTTCAAATAATTGACCGACGATTGAAAGTCGAAGATGAAGACGATGGTCGAAGACCGGAGATCTTCACCTCGTTTGGATGGTAACCGAGGTCCTGATTGGGAGGCATCCCGAAATAGGGATAATGAGTGGTGATCGTCCAGACGTACGTGTTGATCGAAGGGTTTGCGAGGTATTTAGTGCCTCCGGTTTCGTTCAGACCCAGAACGGACTTGTAAATGGACTGTGTGTCCGACATTGGAATTTGTTCTGTGTGATTGATAGCCATCAGTTGCACGGTATGAATTGCCTGTGTGGCATGCTAAGATGCAGTGATCAGGGCTTCTGTTGAAAAGCAAAGTCTTGTGGTGATGATCAAAGCATCGCCTGTGTGGCGTAGCTTTGTGTATAACGTAAATTCGCGAGCCTCACACCCCGGTATGAACCTAAAACGGGAGAAGGACATCAGGGAGGGCATGCGTTTCTTTCTAGCTAGGGTGGTGTCAGTGACCTACCAGCCCTGACATTTATATACTTTTCACCTATGTGGTTGTTGCTGTTGCGAGGCGCCTCGGTTTGATCGGACGATCCGGGTCCGATGGAGTCATTCGTTGGCTCGTTTGCGCCCCAAAGGGCGGGGAGACGTATTGTTCAGGTATAATAATCCACATCGGTGGACCGGCCCTGACGATCCAGGGGGCAGTTGCGGCTGTTCCTGAGACATGGTAGGCTAGATTGTCTCGAATTCGGTAAGGACTATCTTTTGCCTTGGTTCAGGACGGAAATCCAATTTCCAAATACAACATCGTGCGGTTTTGATTGTATACCTATATATGGCGACATAGTGGTATGGGGCATTAATGCCGTCTATGATTGATAGTTATGATTTGAAATTGATTTCAAAACATATAAACACTAGTAATAATATCAAATGCCTTTGTTTTATTCGTATCAAGCATATTTTGGCCGTTATAAGGTAAAAACTCTATCCTCCGGTTTGCGTTGCATTGTGTGATGGGAACTGAGTCTTATAACGGCTTCATTTTTATAAAAAGCATAGCGATGTTTAAAAGAAAGATTTGTTTTAAAGCACTGGCAATCCAATGGAATAAACCCGTTCCACGAAAGTGGCGTGGTCCTGTGATTAGCCAAAATATATGTGTTGAGTAGATTTCTCATACCAGTCCCATGACTGACTCGTAGTTTGTTTCACTCTCAAACTCGGGTGCCCCTTTTTCTACACGGGCAGCCTTGTTTTCAGGTTTAACTGGTTCTTTCTGGATAGCTGGAGCTGAAGATGGATTCTATCATTTATTTCTTTTTATGCTGTTCAGCTCCTATTGTACATATTTTGTTTATTTCCGCTGTAGACATTTATGTATAGCTGAACTGTATTTGTACTAAGTAAGATCCTGTATACTGTGTAACTCTGATGATACTTTTATCCAGTATATTTTGTTGTTCATTATCTGGTGTATTTATTTAATTCTGTTCTGCTATTATCTGTTTCTGTGTTATATTCCAAAGATAACCTTGTTTCCGTGAGAACGGGAATTCGGGTCGTCTCAATTGAAATCAAATAGAAATGAAAGTAAAAAGGATTTATAATAGAAAATTCGATTTTGATTTGAATTTGAAATAAAGGTTGAAATTGTTCTTGAAACGAATTCAAAACTATTTATAAAATTCGTTTTAAATAGAAATCGACGAAATATATTATATATATATATATATATATATATATATATAATATAATGGCCTGAATAGAATGCGCCGCGCCGCGGTAGTTCGTGAATTTCGACCACTAACTTCGAACGGACATTACGGGAGATCCGACCGTCGGATTCTCCTAAAACCGGAACCGTTGGGTTCGTATCTAAAAGAGCTTTCTAACGAATATTAGAAATTTGAAATCTAACGGTTGGATTTGGAGATACGTCCAAATCAAATTTGAAAAAGGTCGCTGTAAGTGCAGTTCGATGGCCGTTGATGGAAATCGACTGTACGGGCCTTGATAAATTATTAAAAATAGTAATAATTTGTGTAAAATCAGAAGAAATGATTTGGGAAAATTTGGGATGAAAAAATCCAGATTTGAAAAGATAAAAATGGATTTTTATCGAAATGAACTAGATTGAATTAAATTTAAAACCCGATTTTTTTTTAATAAATAAATTAGATTTAAAAAGGGGTTTTAAATAATCGGAATTCCTAATATATTTGATATGAATTGAACTAGAATTGATTTGTGGGTTTATCGTGAACTGTGTTTTAAATAACACTAGTTCTTTAACCCGATAATATATAGAATGTGATTTGGGTTTGTCGTGAACTGTGTTTTAAATAACACCTAGTTCTTTAACCCAGTAAAAGGAGTTTTAACGAATCTGCAATTAGGTCGAAATATGAATCTATAATCTAAATTATCAAATTTAGAAATGAGCGAGAATGGAGTATCGCCAGTTTTTCTCCAAAGCGATAGTTAAATCTTTAATTAGATTTGAACGTGAAATGGTAATTAATTTTACCGATAACACCATAGTATTAGATATGGAGTATTACCAGTTTTGCTTCATGGGATGAATAGGTTGGGATTGGGAAATAAAATAAATAATTACTTCGGAGTGGTTCGCTAACCTCGACTAGTTTGGAAAACCATAATTCGGTTTGAAACGACATCCAAAGGAAGATTAAAGGATAAATTTTAAAGATTTTATCTTGGATAAAATTAATGGGAACTTTTCCCTAAGAATGTGATTTCGTGAATAAAAAGGATATTCTGCATTGGAATGAGGCGTATGTTGTGTTTGTGTAACATTTGTTTTAAATATACGCGGGTTGTTCGGAAAGGCCGGGTTTATACCCATTCTGAATAACCGATTCGACGATAAGTCGAAGATGAAGACGGTGGTCGAAGACCGGAAGTCTTCACATCGTTTGGGTAATTACTGACGATCCTGATTGGGCTGTACACCCAAGAGGATGGAAATAGTTGGTGGTCGTCCAGATGTACTTGGAGATGGATGGATATGCAAGGAAAGTGCCTCCGGTTTCGTTCAGACCCAGAACGAACTTGTAAATGGATTGTGTGTCTGACATTGGACTTTATTCTGTGTTGATTGATTTCTGTTAAATATACATCTGTTTGGCGGCGGAGAATTTATTCTCTTGCTTAACGCCCTTCTCTGAGACGTACGAGCTCAGAGGTTGTATATCGATGGACATCAGTCGCATGGCATGAATTGCCTGTGTGGCACGCTGAGATGCAATGATCAAGGCTTCTGTTGAAAAGCAAAGTCTTGTGGTTGATGATCAAAGCACGGCCTACGTGGCAGCTTTGTATATAATGTGAATTCGCGAGCCTCACACCTCGGTATGAGTTAAAAACGGGATACGGACCGCTGGGAGAGCACGACGTTTCTTTCTAGCTATGGTGGTGTCAGTGACTTACCAGCCCTGACATTTATATACTTTTCACCTTTGTGGTTATTGGAATGAGGCGCCTCGATTATAGGTCTGTAAGGACCGGGAAACGTGTGTTCAGGAATTGCCAATCCTCTAACGTAAGTGAGGACCGGCCCAGCCGATTCCAGGGTTGCCCAGAGTGCGTAACCCTGAGACATTTGCTAGAGTGTCTCGAACGCGGAGAGGAGCTTGCCCCTTGCCTCGACTCATGACGGAAATCCAATTTCCAATACGTGTATTGCGGTTTTAATTGTAGAACTAGTATGGCGACATGATAGATGGTACCTATGCCGCCTATGATTGATATTTATGATTGAAATTGTTTTGGACACTATACACTTATTATTGAAATTGTTTTGACACTATACACTTATTATAGTATCAAATGATTTGTTTTAAACGTATCAAGCATGTTTGGCTGTTATAAGGTAAAACCCTATCCTCCGGCTTGCGTTGCATTATGTGATGGGACCTGGGTCTTATAACAGCTTCATTTTTCGAAAAAGCATTGCGTTGTTTATTCTATGCACTGGTATTCTTGGGAGGAAACCCGTTCCGTGTTATACGGCGTAGTCCCTTGAATTACTCTCTTTTAAAGTAAAGTTTTAAATAACTGTTTTAGTTCTCACACCAGTCATATGACTGACCTGGAGTTTATTGTTTTAACCTAAACTCTGGGTGCCCCTATTTTCCGCACGGGCAGCTAGTAGTTTTGGTTTTGCAGATTTATATTCACAGGATCCTGGTTTACAGCTGGAATGATATCCTTAAAGCTCTGTATCCGTATATCACCTTCAGTTGTGCTTTGTATTATTTTCCGCTGCTATGTAATTTATTGTAATCTCTGATATTTATCGAATGTAATTTATTCAATTATACTCTGTATATTCTTGTATCTGATGGAATGGTTGTAATAGCAATGAAATGTTTTTCCGTTTGTGTTCTGATTTGTCCTGTTCTCAAACGATCAGGGGTTTCGAACGGTCTAGATCGGTTTAACGACTGATTCGGATCGAGCGAAAGTTCGGGTCGCTACATTTGGTATCAGAGCTTTGGTTTACAGAGCTCGAGAACAAGACACATTAGAACCATATGAAAGAATTCATCAGATATTGGATTAGTAATATCCAATTAGAATGACTCGTTAGAGATGAGATCAGTAGTATCCTAGAACGAGTGTGAAGAGTATATTTTTCATATGAAAACAATTTTGTTTTGAAATTTAAATCGCTTTATACGTATTTGAATATTTATTTATTTTGAATATGGACAATCTAGTATATAAAGATTTTGCATATACGCGTCATGAACGTATATTCGAAGTTTTAATATATTGGATAGATATAGAATCACATTCTAGTCGCCCGGACATGATTCTGATGATGGCGCGCCATCACCAGTATTTATTTTCGTGTTTCGAAGGTGTGATTTCTATATATTTCCATTAGACTGGTGTGAGAACCAAAACTAATATAGTTAGAACACATTGTTGTGAATTGGCATCAAAAACATGATTTTTTGTATATATATCAAAATTATGAATTTGAAACTCTAATCCACTAATTGATTGATGTTTGTGTTGTTTGTTTATTTGTTTGCTAATTTTGAACCATTATGCCTAATTGCATCAAATATTGAATTATATTGAAAATTGGTTGCATTTGCTTGCATATACATGTATATCATTGAACAGGTCATAGCAAAGAGGCTAGAGAAGAGAATAAAATTTGTTTGCCCGACAAATAGTGTAACAACCCATATTTTCAATAACCTGTTATAACATAAATCGAGGCAGAATTTAATTCAAAAATCTGAATCAAGGGAAACGGGCTATGCCATTGCGTTCGTCTCGGAAAAATACGCGAAATAGAGTCAGAGTTTTCGAAAATCGGAGTCCGTATGACCCAGTTAAGGCCCATGGAAGTTTTCAGAAAATTCCTAAGTAAAAACAGATTTAAATTTAATTTAAAAACAAGGGTTAGGGAAATCTGGAGCAGGCGGGAAAAATTCCCGCCAGGACCCACATGTCGACAGCCCTGTCGACAGGGCCCCCAGGGTGTCGACAGCCCTGTCGACAGCCCTGTCGACAGGGGGTGCCCGGGCAGTTTAGCCTGGTGCACCATTTCTGATTTGGGTTGGGTCTTGTGGCTTGGTTCTAGAGAGTTCCGAGATCTGACGGGCCTAAACTAACCTAGGGTTAATCCTAGGGCTTAAAACACTCTAATTCTCTATAAATATACCCCTAATCCTACCCTAAAGCCCCATTAATCAATCTAGCAACTAAACTATGTCAAATTGAATCCTCAAATGGCCTCCACCTAAAAACCCTAGCCTCCACTTCCCTCAAAGTTTAATCCTATAAAGATATGATGATCATACAACCTTTTCTATGTTGTATGAATGCTTAATAACTTGCATACTTCATTAAGTTGCAAGTTTGATTTGCTAAGTTTGTGTTTTTGGGATTTTTGCAAAAGGGTTTTCTTATTTGGAGCTTGGTTTTGAGTTTTCAAAGGGCTTCTTCATCTTATTTTGTAGATTTGTGACTTCATTTTGGTTGTAAGCCCTCTTACCTTCACTTTACAAACTCTAAAGTTATCATGTGGTGAAAGTTGAGATTTGTACATGTTTCATAAGTTATGCATGCTTATGCGAGTTTACTATGCCATGTTCTACATGTTTAATGGATTATGTATGCTTATGCAAGTTCACCTTACCATGTTGTACATGTTTTATGGGTTATGCATGCTTATGCGAGTTCACCTTACCATGTTATGCAAGTTTTATGGGTTATGCATGTTTATGCAAGTTCACCTTACCATGTTATGCAAGTTTTATGGGTTATGCATGCTTATGCGAGTTCACCTTACCATGTTATGCAAGTTTTATGGGTTATGCATGTTTATGCAAGTTCACCTTACCATGTTATGCAAGTTTTATGGGTTATGCATGTTTATGCGAGTTCACTATGACATGATTTGCAAGTCTAACATGTTATGCATCATTATTATGATATGTGAAGTTCATCATGTATGTTATGCCAAGTTACCTTTTATACCCTTATGCGTTATGACGAATATGTAAGCGATATAATGACGTTGGGGGGTTTGGGTAAACTTAAAAATACATGAAACTAAAAGATTGGGAATTTACCTATTAAGTTAGGTCTACCCCTTGGGAATTTACCTATTAAGTTAGGTCTACCCAAGTATATGTTAACTTGCAAATATGTTTTAAAGTGGACATGACATTAGATAACATGTAATGGCCAACTTGAGGTTAGACCTAGTTGTGGTGTAAATCTTCCCAGGTAACCACAACGTGGGGTCTAATGTGGGTAGTTGGTCATGTTGCACCGTAAGACCCAAGGTTAGACCTAGACGTGGTGTAAATCTTCCCAGGTAACCACGGATGTCTAATGTGAGGGGTTGGGTGCATTAATAAATTAATGCCTCATGATTAGGGTTAAGTCATGGCCCACTAATACTTAACCAATAATGGGGATGCGAGGATTAGATGGGGTTAAGTGGTTACACTTAACTAATTTAATCCATGATTAGTGAGGGGTTAAACCACACTTAACCCTCTTAGAAACCCTAGCAACGTGGTCTGTTCCAGCAGTAATCCCAGTTTGGTATCACCACAACCCTACAGCTAGGTTAGGGCGGGGCACGATTACTGGACGGATGTAAGCGACCAAAGCGACGGCTGAGTGGTACAGCGGTGCGGGTCCGGCGGGCTACGGACGTGCACGTAGTCCGATATTGGACAAACTCGAGGCACGGGTACCAGTAGGTTTAGACTGTGCATTATTGCTTAGGTGTCTGGGGTTGACACCCGAGGGCTTGATACACCCAAAGGTGGACCCAGCGCAGTCTGACTACATCCATGTGGGCCGTATGGACACCAACACTGGACGTGTTAGGTTTATAGGGAGCCGATCGACTAGACCGTTGGGTTGGACCTTATACTAAGGTCACTTCATGTTATTGGGCCAAAGTTTGGGCTAAGGGATCAAGATCTGTTTTGTGGGTTTGCTAGTACACTGTGGTGCAAAGTTTAATCTCATCTATGTGATGTCACCTTTATCTATTGCCAGTATGTTCATCTCAGTTTCCATCATGCTGTTAACTTTATTAGTTTATAGATTGATCGTAGTAGGGCTTACCAGTCTTTTTGACTGACCTGTTTTCTTTCGCTTCTTTTCTTCCGTTTCCCCCCCCCCCACAGGTTCTCAGGGAGGGGCTACATCTGCTTAGTGGATCTTTGGCTTGCTTGTTGGATAGCTCATGTATGGATCTGAGCTAGCTGTGGCTTATCTTTTATTTCTGGGGATTAGTACTGATGTTTTACCATGTATTTTGTTATCACGTATCTAGACTTATGTTGTATTTTGGATCATGACATTTTGATATTATGTACTTGACTATGTTGGTTTTCTGAGATGATGATGATGGGTTTTTATCTGCTACCGCTGCTTTACTTATATTTATTTTCATATATTCTGTCTTGCGATATCTCTGTGCATGTTTACCTTCACAATAACGCCCCTCCAAAGCTAGTACATTCTAAGGAGTGATCCTAGTGGAGGTGGGGTGTTACAAATAGGTACATGTTTATCATAATTTACTGTTTTGTTTGGGTGATGATGATTTTATGAGCCTATTGGCTAGCCGCTTGGCTTTTTCTTTTTCTTTTTGAGATCAGAAGGCCTATATGGCAATTTCGGGATTTTCCCGTGGCTCCCGGTGCAGGGGAGGTTATGGCGAAATTTTTCGAAAATTTAGGGTGTTAGCCAAATTTTTGAAATTTTGAAAATTCTCAAAAACTGAAAAGTTGGAGAATGGAAGCCAGATCGAATGTAGAGTTGATTAATCAAACCACTTTCGACTCTGTTCCTTTTCGGGGACGAAAAGTTTTAAGTGGGGGAGATTGTAATAACCCGGAAAATCTGGGCCAGTTTAAAATTTTTATTTTGGCAATTTTAGCGAATTTTGAATATTTGTAATAGATTATTTTAAATAAAAACGACCAGAAATTTATTTTGAATAGAATTAGAACGTATATATTATATACGCCGTCGTTAGAATATAAATAATTATATATAATTATAAATAGAATTGAAAATGGCGCGGTAGTTCGATTATTCGATTTCAAACTTCAATTGAATGTACCGGGTGCAAAACAATCCGGATTTTAGTGAAACCAAAAACGTTAGGATCTATTCGTGAATATCTTTCCAACGAATCCGAAAAATCAAAATTTCATAGCGGGAATCAAAAGATATGTCCAATTGAAAATTCTGAATAGTCGCTATGGAATTCAGGCCCTTAAAAATGGGAATTTTGCAAACGACCTCGGATTTCGACGAAACCACTTTTGTTGGGTCCGTGATGTTAAATTATTGCTAGATTCCAAATTTCATAATTTTTCGAATCAATATGTGAGCGTGGCAAAGGAAAACGCGTTTGACCAGTTTCAGTTGATTTTAATCGACTGGAAAATGGCCATTTTCCCAACGGTCTCAGAATTCGGCGAAACTAGTTTTGTTAGGACCGTAACGTTAATACGAAGCTAGAAAATATTTTTCAGGAATTTTTAGAGTTCGTATGTGACCCCGGTAAATTGAAATGTACGTTTAAAATTTAATATAATGATTTAAATGTAAATTTAACGGAAACTGGTCGAAACGATCGAATCAGCTTACGATACCTATCCCATTATGTTCGGAATGGGGGTAAAACGCTATGGACGATAGGCGGTGGGCCTCGTTTTGAGATCGAAAATAAAAGTTGCTTTTTGGCGAAAAATTAATTAATTAAATAATAAAAAAAATATACCTTTCTCTCCTATATTTCTGCCCCCCCCCCCCCCCCCGATATTTTCAGTTCAGTTTTTCAAAAAGAAAAAGAAAATCGACGGAGACCGCATCGATCCCCAGCCACCACCGGCGCCAGGCGCCGTCGACCTCCCTACTGACCGGCGCCACCGCGAACCTCCCCTCCCTTCGCTCCTCCTTCCACGAACCTGCGCCTCCATCTCTCGACGAGCCCAAACCCTCCAACCCCAAAATCGAACGCCTCCCTTAGCCATTTGGCCACCACCGCCGACCCCAAACGCCCCTACCCCGGCCTCCGCCCGACTGCCGGACCCCTCCTCCTTCCGTGAATCCGAACCCCCTCCCTCTTATTAAAAAAAAAAAAAACCACTGTAAGTCTTCTATTGGTTTGTATTTATTTATTTTTGCTATTAAAATTTTTGTATGAACCACTATGATTTATGAAAGGATTTTTAATGTGAAAAGCTCGGATTTTTAATGTGCAAACCTCGGATTTTCATATAACAAAAGTTCAGATGTTTGATTATAATAAAGATTAGATTTTTAAAATGCAAAAGATAAGATTTTTAAAATGCAAAAGATTAGATTTTTGAAAGTGAAAAGACGATATTTTTAGATTTGAAAAGACGATATTTAGAGATGAGTAGTGAGGTAAAAATATGATTTTTACTTCGAGAAAAATATAATTTTTATATTACGGAAAGACTAAAAATATAATTTTTATATAGTATAGATAATAAAAACTCGATCTTTATTATGTGGGAGATGTAAAAATATGATTTCTATATTTTTAAAATATTAAAAACATAATCTTTACTATATAGAAGTGGTAGAAATATGATTTTTGTTTATGTAGAGATGTAAAAATATAATTTTTACACGATAGGAATATTAGAAATACCATCTTTATATGTGTAGAAAAATAAATATGTGATTTTTATAATGGTATATTTGAAAAGGCGAAATCTTTATAGTTGTAAAAATTCGATTTTTACATATTGAATAACATAATAAAAATTCGATTTTTATATATTGAATAGCAAAGTAAAAATTCGATTTTTACATATGTAGTGGCTACAGCAACGAAGATGACAAAAATGCGATAACGATGAAGATTTCTATCAAAGAAGAGTCAAGATGATTGGATAGCTATCAGTGAGAATTTCTCACCTTTCAATTTCTCTTCTAGTTATATATATATATACTAGGATGCAGACGGTGTTTAGTAGCACCCGACACAATCGTCCACAGACCATGGACTTGTTTGTTTGGTTGCATAAATTAGTTAGATGATTTGATTTGAATTTGGTTGTTTGGTGAATTTGATTGATGTGTGAATGGCGTGGGCCTTCACTAGACCGGGGATAAGGCTAGGCCTCGTCCCATTTCTAGTATGATGCTGTTATGCCGCCGAAATTTTCTAAAATAAGTTAGAAAAATAAAAATATCATTTTATTGAATAAATGAACTGAATAGAAATTCATATGTTGAAATAAAATGTTTTTATCGTTAAAAATATATTTTTTAACATGAAAGTGAATAAAATAAAATATTCATTCACAAACCAGACGGTTTGTTTATGTACACCTATTTGAAGGACATTGATTGGGACGATAAATTTTACACATCGCCCAACTGCACAATTAAAATCTGTGTTTGTTGATTTGAAACCCCACACGGGTGTTGGGATGAAATTTGAAGTTCACTCATCCTGATTGATTAAATATGTCGATCGATTGATTGACAAGCTGTTATAAGCGTTAGATATCTATATTTGATGCTTATACAGTGTAGTGCACTTTGGTTGATGGTTGATTATTTTTCAATGCTATTATATACGTGTGATGTATGAAAATCCATATAATTAATATTATATGGTGATTGATTGGGCCTCATTCCAATTTAGAAAATAAAGAATAATAATAAAGTAAAGGTTCAGGTGTTGACTGCACTCATCCGTTGAGATTAGTCATGTGTTGAACGAAATATTTTAACAATAAAATTTATATCTTTATCTCTATAAAATAAAGGTTCATGTGTTGACTGTACTCATCCGTTGAGGTTAGTCATGTGTTGAACGAAATATTTTAACAATAAAATTTACATCTTTATCATATATAGAATTATAAATTAACTGGAAAATAGATGAGATGAGTGGTCTCCTGGGTATTAATCTGATGTTGATTTCGGCCTTCGGGGTTAATATTCAGGAAATCGTTCTCTCACTAAATTACGGTTGGAGTCTGATTCAATATCAAGCGATAGATACCTTAATTTTTATAAAATATATTAAATAACAAAAATATATTAAATAACAAAAATATATTAAATAACAAAAATAGTCACATGTGGACAGTACTCATTCGTTGAGATTAGTCGTGTGTTGACAAAAATAAATACTCATTTGTTGAATAGAAATATTTGAAAAAGAAATATTTGAAAATAGAAATATATGAAGTCGTGTTGATTAGTTTGACGCCATTTTGACGTAAACGATATTTATATTGATTTTATTCATTTCGAAATGAATTGAATATAAAGTGATTTCGAAATGAATTGAATATAAAGTGATTTCGAAATGAATTGAATATAAAGTGATTTCGAAATGAATTGAATATAAAGTGATTTCGAAATGAATTGAATATAAAGTGATTTCAAAATGAATTGAATAGAAAACCAATTTGAATTGAATATATAACGAATTTGATTTCAATTGAATATATAACGAATTTGATTTCAATTGAATATATAACGAAATGAATTCGAATTGAATAGAAAACGAAATGAATTCAAATTGAATAGAAAACGAAATGAATTCGAATTGAATAGAAAACGAAATGAATTCAAATTGAATAGAAAATGAAATGAATTCAAATTGAATAGAAAACGAAATGAATTCGAATTGAATAGAAAACGAAATGAATTCGAATTGAATAGAAAACGAAATGAATACGGATTGAATTAAAATCGATTTGAATTGAAATCAAATAGAAATGAAAGTAAAAAGGATTTATAATAGAAAATTCGATTTTGATTTGAATTTGAAATAAAGGTTGAAATTGTTCTTGAAACGAATTCAAAACAATTTATAAAATTCGTTTTAAATAGAAATCGACGAAATATATATTATATATATATAATATAATGGCCTGAATAGAACGCGCCGCGCCGTGGTAGTTCGTGAATTTCGACCATTAACTTCGAACGGACATTACGGGAGATCCGACCGTCGAATTCTCCTAAAACCGGAACCGTTGGGTTCGTATCGAAAAGAGCTTTCTAACGAATATTAGAAATTTGAAATCTAACGGTTGGATTTGGAGATACGTCCAAATCAAATTTGAAAAAGGTCGCTGTAAGTGCAGTTCGATGGCCGTTGATGGAAATCGACTGTACGGGCCTTGATAAAATTATTAAAAACAGTAATAATTTGTGTAAAATCAGAAGAAATGATTTAGGAAAATTTGGGATGAAAAACTCCAGATTTGAAAAGATAAAAATGGATTTTTATCGAAATGAACTAGATTGAATTAAATTTAAAACCCGATTTTTTTTTTAATAAATAAATTAGATTTAAAAAGGGGTTTAAAATAATCGGAATTCCTAATATATTTGATTTGAATTGAACTAGAATTGATTTGTGGGTTTATCGTGAACTGTGTTTTAAATAACACTAGTTCTTTAACCCGATAATAAATAGAATGTGATTTGGGTTTGTCGTGAACTGTGTTTTAAATAACACCTAGTTCTTTAACCCAGTAAAAGGAGTTTTAACGAATCTGCAATTAGGTCGAAATGTGAATCTATAATCTAAATTATCAAATTTAGAAATGAGCGAGAATGGAGTATCGCCAGTTTTGCTCCAAAGCGATAGTTAAATCTTTAATTAGATTTGAACGTGAAATGGTAATTAATTTTACCGATAACACCATAGTATTAGATATGGAGTATTACCAGTTTTGCTTCATGGGATGAATAGGTTGGGATTGGGAAATAAAATAAATAATTACTTCGGAGTGGTTCGCTAATCTCGACTAGTTCGGAAAACCATAATTCGGTTTGAAACGACATCCAAAGGAAGATTAAAGGATAAATTTTAAAGAATTTATCTTGGATAAAATTAATGGGAACTTTTCCCTAAGAATGTGATTTCGTGAATAAAAAGGATATTCTGCATTGGAATGAGGCATATGTTGTGTTTGTGTAACATTTGTTTTAAATATACGCGGGTTGTTCGGAAAGGCCGGGTTTATACCCATTCTGAATAACCGATTCGACGATAAGTCGAAGATGAAGACGGTGGTCGAAGACCGGAAGTCTTCACATCGTTTGGGTAATTACTGACGATCCTGATTGGGTTGTACACCCAAGAGGATGGAAATAGTTGGTGGTCGTCCAGATGTACTTGGAGATGGATGGATATGCGAGGAAAGTGCCTCCGGTTTCGTTCAGACCCAGAACGAACTTGTAAATGGATTGTGTGTCTGACATTGGACTTTATTCTGTGTTGATTGATTTCTGTTAAATATACATCTGTTTGGCGGCGGAGAATTTATTCTCTTGCTTAACGCCCTTCTCTGAGACGTACGAGCTCAGAGGTTGTATATCGATGGACATCAGTCGCATGGCATGAATTGCCTGTGTGGCACGCTGAGATGCAATGATCAAGGCTTCTGTTGAAAAGCAAAGTCTTGTGGTTGATGATCAAAGCACGGCCTACGTGGCAGCTTTGTGTATAACGCGAATTCGCGAGCCTCACACCTCGGTATGAGTTAAAAACGGGATACGGACCGCTGGGAGAGCACGACGTTTCTTTCTAGCTATGGTGGTGTCAGTGACTTACCAGCCCTGAGATTTATATACTTTTCACCATTGTGGTTGTTGGAATGAGGCGCCTCGATTATAGGTCTGTAAGGACCGGGAAACGTGTGTTCAGGAATTGCCAATCCTCTAACGTAAGTGAGGACCGGCCCAGCCGATTCCAGGGTTGCCCAGAGTGCGTAACCCTGAGACATTTGCTAGAGTGTCTCGAACGCGGAGAGGAGCTTGCCCCTTGCCTCGACTCATGACGGAAATCCAATTTCCAATACGTGTATTGCGGTTTTAATTGTAGAACTAGTATGGCGACATGATAGATGGTACCCATGCCGCCTATGATTGATATTTATGATTGAAATTGTTTTGGACACTATACACTTATTATTGAAATTGTTTTGACACTATACACTTATTATAGTATCAAATGATTTGTTTTAAACGTATCAAGCATGTTTGGCTGTAATAAGGTAAAACCCTATCCTCCGGCTTGCGTTGCATTGTGTGATGGGACCTGGGTCTTATAACAGCTTCATTTTTCAAAAAAACATTGCGTTGTTTATTCTATGCACTGGTATTCTTGGGAGGAAACCCGTTCCGTGTTATACGGCATGGTCCCTTGAATTACTCTCTTTTAAAGTAAAGTTTTAAATAACTGTTTTAGTTCTCACACCAGTCACATGACTGACCTGGAGTTTATTGTTTTAACCTAAACTCTGGGTGCCCCTATTTTCTGCATGGGCAGCTAGTAGTTTTGGTTTTGCAGATTTATATTCACAGGATCCTGGTTTACAGCTGGAATGATATCCGGAAAGCTCTGTATCCGTATATCACCTTCAGTTGTGCTTTGTATTATTTTCCGCTGCTATGTAATTTATTGTAATCTCTGATATTTATCGAATGTAATTTATTCAATTATACTCTGTATATTCTTGTATCTGATGGAATGGTTGTAATAGCAATAAAATGTTCTTCCGTTTGTGTTCTGATTTGTCCTGTTCTCAAACGATCAGGGGTTTCGAACGGTCTAGATCGGTTTAACGACTGATTCGGATCGAGCGAAAGTTCGGGTCGCTACACCAACTTCATATAAGTTTTGAATCAAATAATAACTTGAGAAAATTATAAATTTACCTTCTTATAAAATATTTTGGGTCGAAACAATATAAAAATAATTTTATACTCAAATTACAAATACGCACTCTCGTATATATATATACACACTCAACTCGATCCCGGGTATTACTAACCCAATCTCTATCGAGTTATACCACAGAGCCAAGGTTATTCCTAAACCATGGCTTTGATACCAACTGTAGCGACCCGGGAATTCCGACGCTCGAATCTCGACACTAACACATTCTGTGTCTAAATTCAAGAATCGAAAACCCAGAAAGCTAATAGAAAGAAGTTAGAGGATGAGAAGTAGAAAGAAAGAAATATTAGAATAGAAGAATAAGAAGATCAGAGTCTCACAGCAGAATGGACAAAATATAATAATCAATAATACTTTATACAAAAGAAACTGTATACATATGATTACAACATCAGAGTATACATTCAGATCAATACAACACACAGCGGAAATAAACTAGTACCAGTAAATATATGGAATACGTCTTGGCTTCAACTTCTCTTCTGAAGCTCCAAGCGATACCTAACCTGGAAATATACTCAGTCTGACCCGAGCACATTTGATTTAAAACAAAATTCACCCGGATCAGTCTGGAATACTTTCAGTGATAAATTCATACAGCAAACAACTTGTTAACTTTAGAAATCCTTTTGAAAGAAAAGGATTATAGTAAGACCAGTCCACACATAAACATGGACGGTTTTTACCTTACTATAACCCAAACATTTTGAAATCAATATCCTCTTCTGATATTATAATAGTGTCTAAATACAAATAAATAGAATCTAGCAGAACACTTGCATCTCACGCTCCACATATATAGTATACAATCAAAACCGCGGGCGCTTATTGGAGATTGGATTTCCAACTATGACAAGGTATGGGACCACCTACCGATAGTGTATCTCTAGAGACGAATACACTGGGTTCAACAAGAACGTCTTGCAACCCGGCCCACACATGACCGACCACTCATTTCACTTGAGTGTATCGAATATATTGTCATCATACGTCTTTTTGTCGCGACCGCCGTAGTTCCTGGGAGATACAGAAATGGAAAGAAGTAACAAATATGAATATTATCTAGATGGTGACAATACACCCTAATGGGTGCGACCCACATAGCCATGTTGCCTGCCCGACTTTTGTCATTTCCCGGTTGTGAGGCTTAAAGCTATAATCGACTTTTGAGATATCCGGCCACCCTTCATATCGTCCATTCACATCATCCAGGAATAGGATGAACCGAAGGCACCGTCCTACCGCATCCTAGGAATCACCCTATAGATCAGTAGCGAGTAGTCCTTGCAATCCATAGATTCCAATCATGATAGAATCATCGTTAACTCTGGGGATCAGCCAGAGGTATTTAACAATAATTCTTCCGCTCATGAAGATTTACGGTCTTCAATTGCTCCATATCGATCAGCATCTTCGACGTATTCGTATTTATTGGTCGGAATGGTTTTCGAATGTAAATTTGATCCCGTTCTTTCCATGCCAATAACGTTGGGTCAGATTTTGATAGTCGGTTTTTTAACTATCAAAATAAACAACCATAAAAGTAAAACAGATACATTGGTTTATACACAACATGACTTGGCCATTTAAAAATAATATCTCAGTTGAAATACCCAAAAATAATATATTGGTTTAAATATGTTAATATTCTCAAATCCTTTGACCTATATTCCTAGAAAATATCTTAAAATCATATCCAATTCAACCTTCAACTAACTTTTCAAAACATTGTTATTACCCTTCTTATTTCCTTATCGATTCAAATTACCATTCGTAAACTATCATTACGACCTCTTCTTTGGCTTCATTATTTGAACACTAAAAATCACCACTCATCCCTTTAGAATAATCCCATTTAAATCCTATTTCAATACTTTGAAAATACCGTTATGCTTTCACCAATCTCCCTTTTTAAGTCCCAATATTTCAAGTTTGAGTATTGGTAATCAAATTTCACATTTAAAAATATGTTTTACTTAACCAATTATCATTTCCATTAAATAAATATAAATTAATTTAATAAATCCATTTTAGCTAACAAAGTTGACTTAGTCAAATCTTAACACGATTAACTCGCTAATCAAATCTTAATTTATCTTCCCATTTAGATTAATCACAAAACTGATTAATTTAAATAATCCCATTTGATTATAATCGTCCTTCAAACCTTTTATCAAAATAAACATGGTTTGGTTTACCATTAACTATCCTCATTAAATTAGTGAACTAATTAAATAAACAATTTCAGTTAATGCCGTTAACTTGTTCAACTCTAAACTTGATCAACCTGTTAATCAATCGTTATTGATCTTGCCATTTAAATTAATTAATAATTAATTAATCCAAGTAATTCTATTCACTTTGATTTCTATTAATCAATATCAATGTAAACCCATTAGTAAATTTTGGTCAATTGAATTAGCTAAATAAAATCGTTTTTAATAATCACTTAATAAGCACGTGCTTCGCGCACGGTAGATTTGGTTAAACCAACCAGTGTACAAATATGTGGTTGGTTTCTTTCCTTTTTAGAACTTTATTTAAAATAATATATTTAAAAATATATATTCGGTTATAAAATGAATTCTATAGCTTCGTTTCTAGTGATTCGCCTGACGGTGAATCGATCTTTATACAACGGTGTATATTTGGGCCATCTGCTATTTATTTCTCAACCCTACTATTTATTGATTCAAAACTCAACCACATTCAACAATCAACAGGGTTTAAAGTCAATGGGTTTTAAATTGTTCATATAAAATATGAAATAATAGCATACCAAATATTTGAGGAACCGGTTTGATTCCGCCTATCTGTTCTTCCCTGCAACACAAATCATTATAATATTTCATATCAGCATATAGAAATATTTTAAACCACGATACTATAATTAATGTCAACCATTAAAGTAACCATAGGCACCCAAAACATCCAATCAACTAATTAAATTAAATTATACGAATTAAGCACATCCCAGTATTTCAGAAATGTGCGAGAATTAACTCACCTTATTTGATCGATGGTTCGCGCGTCACCTCGTTTAATTTTAAATCAGCGTTTAAAATTAAATTGAAAATCCGGTTGCTTCCGCTCCTTTCCGATTCAGCACAACATCGTAAAATTCTTTACCGCGATTCCATCGCTTCCAGTTTCGTGGAGTTCTGATTTCAAATGACCGAGTTACGCCGATATAAATTAAAACAACATACTTAACTTAAATTAATTAATTAATTAACTAAATTAATTACTTATTGTTAACACCCGTTAACACGTCAGTTGGCATCAACACGGTTCCCACTCTTCTTCATGATTACGCAACTTTTCACTTGCCAAAGCACCACACTGAACTCCTCACCGTTTCCTTCCTATTCTTCAAAACACATCCCAGTACGTTATGCAACCACCGAAAATACACAGCCATCTACCTTATGCAATTTATACCACTACATTGTGCTCATCAACAAATCTATAGTCCACCTCCTTTACTTCTTTTCCTCCAAATAACCCAATATACTGTTAATACACTACAAGAAAACCTGTTTTTAGATGCATCCGCTGGCAGCGTTTACCGGGTGAATGCATCCTATACTATTTTTTTCAATTTTATTCGTTAGTTTTCATTTAATTTTGGGTCTATCAAATATTGCCGCATTCCCTGCCAACCAGTAAAAACTTGTCACGTTTTTCCCCCCTTTCCCCCCACTTTTTTCATTCTCCCTCTTTCAGCCAAATTTCAGTTCTCCCGCTTGTAATCCTTACCATCATCTCGCCTCATCTTTTATCACGCATAGGCTACTTCGCCGACCTGCTCCCATTTTTCCACCTCATCGATCTGCTCCACTCTACTTCGTCAGTAGGGATCCTCTCCATCTTACCGGTCTTCTCCCCCATTTTATTCACAAGCCCTAAATCTACAAATCGAGGTTTGCGCTGATTTTTTTTTTTTGGGTGCAAATCGCTTTGTAAAGAAATCAAGCTATTATTACTTGTTAATTAATTTGAAAATCGGTAGTCATTTTCATTTTTGTATAAAACGTCATGCTTAATGTTATCAACTAAATGTCAAAAAAGCCCCTTTTATTTTGTTCAATATTAGATATTATATCTGAGAAAATTGATTGCTTTGATTTGGGAACTACGACGGATCTATTAGCAGTTTAAGCTCCATTACTTCGGTTTCGATTTTCATATGTTATTGCTTCTTAAAAGTCATTTTGATTTTCAATATGAAGGATGGGTTGCAGCTGCAAATGTTATGAAATGATGAATTAGCTAATGCATCTTCTTGAAAACAGCAATCACTGTTCTACTTAAGATCTTCTTTCTTGATCCAAAGGAGCTTACTTCATAAATCAAACAAGGATAAGATAGGATTACATTAAAAAAAATCCACTTCAGTTTAGCATATTTTCTATAAAAGCATTACATCATCAAATGGCTGGTGTTTTCTCTCTAGTTACGTTCAAAGGAACAAGAGTTCTTAGTTAAACGCTTGAAAAAGTTGAAGTGCATCATGATGACTTGAACATGTAAGTTACATTCCAGCAATTTATACAGATTTCATATATCATCATTACTAGATTAGCAATTAAATTGTTTGATCTTTAGCGACAGATATTATCAGTAGCAATCGTCCTATGTATGAGTCTAATTAGCATAGAGCATGCTATAGTGTGTCTACCGACACTAGATCGGCATGATATAGCTGTAATATTACCAACGAAGCATAGAATTAATTATTACATTTTGTAGTGTGAAGGTGTATTTCCATCACATACTTGATTTTTCTTTCATTGTGCAGGAGTTGATTCTAAAAAGAACTTGATAAGACCAAAGCTAGCTATGTATTCAATATGACACAGCACGAAAACATGTTATAGAGGAGAGGCGGAGAAGCATGAAGAAGAACGGGAGTAAAAAAAGCATAAGGTAGAAATATAAGTTAGAAATATGTTTTCAACCAGCTTGGTATTCCGTTTTTTACTGTTGC
The DNA here is from genome assembly GCA_030737875.1 of Allium sativum. NCBI lineage: Eukaryota > Viridiplantae > Streptophyta > Magnoliopsida > Asparagales > Amaryllidaceae > Allium > Allium sativum. The sequence continues at coordinate 847,416,256 of CM060926.1, forward strand.
CTAAATAGGCTCCAATACAATGCCTCTAAATGCTAGTTGCCCATATTGTATTGGATGGCTTTTTCTATTAGCACTAGTTAAATGGAATATTAGTAAATAAATAAATTGTTGATAACCAACTATTTTGTCTCTAGTGCTTCTGAGTTACATAAGTAAACTGTTGCATTGTTTTTTGATAGGGAGTGTAGGCCGCTGCAATTTGTTTTTTCGTACTTACTCAAGTTATATGGTTCTGGTTTGAGATTTTTTCATAGAAGTATAATGTAATTTTTTTGAAACAAATACTTCACACAAAGTAAGAAGTCAGTGATGAAAACCTTGATTGCTCCAGCTAACAACTTACGAGTTTGGACTTTAGAGTTAGGAGGCAAATAATCACTCAGAATTTATACAAGTCTAAACCAGAAGCTGGACAACAATAGTTGTAACATTATATAAGTACATAATATTGTGGAACTACCATTAGGAGGTATGACAGGAGGAGGAGGTGTAGGATAAGGAACAAGAGGTACTGGCATTGCTGCTGCAAATACTTCAATCTCTTTACTTTCAAAATATCTGCTATTTCAGCACAAGTCTAAGAAGATAATGAGTTATGCATATCCCGCTTGCCTCTAATCACAGAAAAAATAAAGTAAGATTTGGTATTCTAGTTTCATTTTTTATTTTCTATTTCTTGATCAAATGTCCAATTCAAGCAAAGAAGATAAACTAACAACATAATTGCATAGACACATATAAACATATTAGATACAAGTTGCTGTCAGCCACACATATTACTAAGATAAAACAATACCTCATTTATGTCAGTCTCCTCCTATCCTAATACTACAGAGGAGAAAGAATGGTATTGTTGTGTTTAAGTAGTGGGACTGTTGTGTGGAGACCTCACTCTTCAATAACCCTAGTATATAAAGAGCTGTGGAGAAAAGCAGTTGTACTAATTTCAATATCGATTCTTATTAATCATTCGGTTTATCTCTCTGAACTCTTATTCTTATGTCCACTTCTTGCTTCACAGCTACCTCTGTGGCATCCCACAACATGCATGCTGGGTAAGTATGCTGAAGGATAGGAGGTTGTGTTTACTTCCTTGAATTCTGCTTTTTTAAGGAAAGAGACTAATATAATTTTGTTTTTTAAGTTTTAACAAGTAAATATGCAGAAGGCGAAACATTTTATACATGATTATGTTAAATTGATATGATGAGTTCATGTATCAAGATTCAAAATCTTGGTTTTTGTTTCCATTTCAGTCATGTAGAAAATTTAAAATTCCGGTCCCGTTCCAGAAATTCCAGAAGTTCCGGCTTAATTTCGGTTTTCCAATTCCGGTACTTCTTTTTTACAAATACACAAATAAATATGCAATACTAAGAATTTCGGTAACACCAATTTCGATACTTTTTTTTACAAATACGCAAATATGGATGGATTCTGGTCTGGTCAACGTCGACCATGTAAATTTGGTTGATTAGATTTAGAAGTTAGATGCGGCATTCACAATGTGTAACCAGCAATATATCTCTTTTATTATATTTTGATTCAAAAAGAGCATAAACAGTTAACTTTGTAAATATTTTTGTGATGATCCACCACTGTAGTCAATACATCTCTTTTATTATATTCGTAATTCTAGGACATGACATTAAATCAAGTTTGGATATTTATAATCTGTTGAAGTCCTGTAGTTTATATATATCATGAAGTCATAGAATTTAGATATTTTGATGATGTCTGTAATTTTGCACTATTTTTGTATACAACTTAGATATGTAGTAGATATCATCATTAGAGTCTTGATGCAGTGCTCCCTTTTTTCCCTCACAACTTTGCAGTAATTTGTTCGTAGTTTTAATGCTCAGTACATGTACAGAGAAAGTTAGAAAAAGTTACTTTCACGTAGTTAATGCTCACAAATGATGGTCTATAAAGTGCAACATTTATCTTACTGCAATAGCAAATAATTTTTTTTGACATTGTAGTCTACCATGGCTTTCAGGTTTGCAGCATTCTGGTTCTTGATTCTTGCATTTGTTCTTGGAAATGTTGGCAGAACTTCCCGTGATTTTTTAAATGGATCAGTCTCCTGCCTCGACTGTGTTTTGCACAATGACCTTTCTAATTAGCTTCTTGATGAACTGCTTTCATATTATTTGACAGTAAGTAGACACTATTATTTGTTAATTGAATCATAAGAAAATAAATTTAGCGTCTGCCACAATGTGTCACGTTAACTGAACGAAAGGAAGCATAGAGTAATCTATACTACATTATAATAAGCGAGTTTAGAATGCTGTGCTCACAACAAAAGTTGGGATTCTAAACTCAACAGTCCTATATTAATTTCATTCTAAACTCTAACAGTCCCATATTAATTTCTCCCTCAACGATAGTCGCTTTCCCTTCGTTCCCTGCCTTCTCCAATTTGCTTTTGCTTTTCTGCCCCTTCCCGTCAGCTCTAATTTCCTTTTTTTTCTCCTTTTTTACAGGAATTAGCTTCACATTCACTTCACAAAATCATAGCAGCCTGACTGTTTTTAAGTCTCCATCGCTGAGCATTCAACCATTAATTCCTGAAGGAGAAGAGTCGTTTCCAGTCTCGGTCCAATGATGAACGCCAGAGGGTTCGTTGTTCCCCTGCCTTGATTTATACATCAATGACGGTAAATTCTCTATAATTTTTTGTTGTATTGTTATTTCTATGTTCGATTTGTTCCATCTCCAAAATCTAAACTAATACTAAGAAACTGATTGGTGGGAGATGCCTTTTTAGTTTCAAGTTTATGCTTCATTTCGATTTGAATTAGAGGCCTTTTTTGCTGAGTTGGTTAACAAGTTATGGTCACTTCGTGCTTAAAATATTTGATCTGCAATTATTTCTAGAATTTTCTTTTTTCTTTAATTTGAATTTTGAATTTCATACAATTCAATGTTTATACAATTATTATTTTTTGTTCAGGCAATGAATTTTTTTGGAATGATGTTATGTTTGGCTGCTAATTTTCATTCAGATACATTCCCATGTGGTAGCGTTGGAGTTTCTACTGGTAATTTTTATTATACTGGATATGCTTCAGTCCTTTTTTTATATCGTTATAATTTCACCTTACATTACTATGTGTTGTGATGGTAAAAATTTAATTTAATTTGATGTTAAAGTTAAATGTTAGGTATCATCAATAATAACAACCATATTTTTCCCTTAAAGTATCATCAATACATATTTGCCACAAGATGTCAATTATGCAAATGAATTTTGACTGATGATGTTCTTATAAATCTTTAACCTCTTCTATTACTGTATTTTTTTTTGGATATGTTTGTACTGAATTCAAATAATCTAATTTTGATGTCATTGGTCGTTTTGGACTGCAAAGAGAATTCAAATTGCACATCAACTTAGTGTTGCAGTGTGTACCTTTTCACATGGTTCCTCTCTGGCTGTTTCAGTATCAGAGTGGTGCGTGAACCTCTCTTGGATTAGGTATGTAAATCTTTGGACCCTGTTACTTTATTCATTAGTGATTTGTGAATGATTTTTAAGTAATTAACGTATATTAATAGGTGGAGCTACAAATTCACATTCTTTGCTTGGTACTTTAATTATACATATTAAATAAGTGTTTTTAATGGCTTCTTTGAATAAACAAAGTGAGTATGTAATAGTCATGTTATTTTTTCATCCATCTTCAAGCCATCGACAAAAATAAATAGTCTCTTTAGCGCAATATTACTTAAATTGAAAATTTTCTTTTTAATCCAACTCAAAAGCAAGTGTTAATTTTTCCTTTTAAGACCACTGTTGCATTCCTTATGTAAGTTCCACTATTCATACCAATGAATCAGAACATCATACACTGCTTCTTCTTTTTTCAGGAAAAAGAAGTAGGTTATATTGTTGTTCAATATCAGTTTTTTTTTTCTTATTTGAAAAAAAGAGACAGTGAAGCCTCATTTTCATTCCATGCACAAATATTACCGACATACTCCTTTTGCAGCTAAGAAATGAAGTTAGCTCCCGACTAAGGTTTTGAGTCCTATTTCAAAGATTTTTTTTATATGAGGCGATTTATATGTTGTGATTTAGTGCTTTTAAGTCTACTGAATTCATATGTGCATAGAGTTCCTTCTTACAGCAACTGATAAAATTTTGACTCAAGTTTTGAATATATTTGTTTATCATTCACTATAAATGTGGTGTATATTGCGGCCTTAAATGATTATGAGATGTAAACATCTTGCATGGAACATAGCAAGGTATAATCTTAAGCGTCACATGTTCAAATCCTCCAGTTTTATGATTGCAAATAAACATAGCAGGTTGTAACATTAAGCAAATTTTACACTTTTATCGATGTTAAGATTGGTGAAATCACATAAGGTTTGGCATTTGGTAGTCATGTACTTTTTTTCTCAAATGAGAGCTGAAGCAAGGATTAGTTGAGTTTTGAAATCTAGCAACAAAAGATCTATGTCTACCAGCACAAAGATAGTGGCTCATGGCATAACTGGCCTGGTGTCGTGGAATCAAGAGGTGGAAAGAATAGCTTGAGGTATGCTGCTTCATGATGAATCAGCTAAAGAGGAACCCAACCAAAAGTTTGATAATAAAATCTTCCTTTTTTAAAAAAAAATACATACAAAATAAAATTTGGGTTTAAAATATAACTATTGCCTTATTTTTGTGAAAACAACTGCAATTATTAACTAAGCACAAATTATTATTTTTGAAATATATTGTCATCCATGTAACAGCAAGTGATCTTTGTGATTAGTTGATATTTTCCCATAAAAGATGGTTAGATACTAGCTAATAATGAAGATGACAAAAAAGATCTGTCAGAAAATTTTCTTTAACTCTCAATATCAAAATAAAGTGTCATGTCTTTGAAAGAATTTGTAATAAAATTTTCTTTAACCCTCAACATAATATTAAAGTGTCATATTTTAGTGTTTACGGGTTTCCCATTCGTAAAATTTTACTGTGGGTGCGTGTGTAAAATACTATAATATATAAGATTTTCATTTTCATTTTCATTTTCATAACATTATTTCTTCCGTGAATTTTCAAACACATGAAATAGTGGATTACATGGTTCGTCTTATTCTATCATATATAGTTCCTTTTTAGGGAACAAATCTTGGTAATCGATTCAACCATTAATAAAGCAAATCATCTCTTATGGGATAGAATAAGGAAGCAACATAAAAAATTGTTGAAGAGAAAGGGTTTGAATTAAAGGAATGAAAAAAGTTTATTATTATGTAATTTTGTTATAACTGATTATTGCTTCTTCTCAACCATCAACTAAATTTTTACCTCATCATCATAATATAATATAAACATCGACAACCCTTTTTCATACTTAAACGTCATGGTATTCTGATCACAGAGATTTTTCATTAGTGGATATTATGATGATTATGTTTGAATGCTATTTTACTGTCAGTCTATGATTTTTGATGATAGTATCGTTAGTGTTTAATCTATTGAAAAACTTTGCACTCAGCGTCTTTCCCTGTAGAGGTGGAAAAAAAGTCTCATACTTGGATTTTGGTTTCAGGTGTTATTTACTACCAGAATAATTTTTATGGAAACACTGATTTTCCGTTATCTCTTTTGTTTGTATTCTACAATTCATCAATTGTTTCTATTGTTGGGTTTCCCTACTTGCTCATTTGTGAAATATGATATTTCAAACTTAGTTGAAATATTTATGGTTAAAATAATTACTACTCTCCTAAGGTTATCTAATACATTTGTATTGTTGAAGTTTGGCAAAATACAGATAAAGCCTTGGATATGCCATAACATTTACCATGTCATATTATTTGATTTACTGTTGACATGCTTATTTTTGTGATGTTATTGGATAGGAAAATTTTGGCAGCTGGGGAAAAAATTATTATAATAGTTGCAGTTCAAATTTGTGCTATTTCACACTAATTTTGCATTATAATCTGTAACAACCCGTATTTTTGAATAACATGTTATAACATAAATAAAGGCAGAATTAAACTGTAAAATCTGAATCAAGGGAAACGGGCTGTGCCATTGCGTTCGTCTCGGAAAAATACGCGAAATAGAGTCCGAGTTTTCGAAAATCGGAGTCTGTATGACCGAGATATGGCCTCGTGAAGTTTCACGAAAAATTCAAATTCAAAACAGATTCAAATTTCAGAAAATCAGGGTAGGCGGGAAAAATCCCGCCCAGACCAGGTCGACCCCCAAGTCGACCTGGGAGACGACCTGGGTGGGACCAGGTCGACTGGGGAGTCGACCCCAGGGTCGACCTGGGGGTCGACCTGCCTGGTCGGACCCAGGCAACCTGGTGCACCTATTTTGGCTGTTTTGACCTGTTTTGTTGGCTAGTGACGGGATTTGATGGCTTGGATTGAATCTAGGGTTAATCCTATGGCTAATACTATCCTAATCTTCTATAAAAAGACCCTAATACCTAGCCTAAATCATCATTATTCATTCCTACAACTAAACTATGCCAAAATGATTCTGGATCATGGCCTCCATCTTCATATCATGGCCTCCATCTTCTTCATGAAAGCATGAGTGTCTCAAATCAATCTATGTCATAAAAGAGTCATCTTTCTTAAGTAAAAGAGCCATCTTTCCTTGTCTTTGGGGTTATTACTTCTTGTTTCAAGGCGTTTAAGTGGAGCTTATTATTTTCTTTGCGGATTTTGCTTGTGGCTTCGTCTCAATCTTTATATATTGATCTAGATCGCATAACCGCTCATTGTAAGCCCTATACTACTCTTAGATTCTAACTATGAAGTTAAATGTGATATGTTGCAAGTTGAGTTTGGACCTAAGTATGATATATGCTTTGATCTTATCATGTTATGCATGAATATATTCTATGCATATTTGAAAACCTATCACCTTGACCTTGTGGGCTAAAAGCTTCAAGCTTTATACTAAAGGTTGCATTTTGGAAACATGGAAGTTATCATATCCCTTATGATAGCTTGCATGTGAGGCTAAATGCGAACTTCTAACAACTTCTACATGTCATTTATCACCATGTATCGCTTATATGCTAAGTTTGGTTTTATGCATACTTTTGAAACATAATAATGCTATATGCGAACTTTTAGCCATCATCCTATGTCCTTCATAATCATGTTTCACCTATTTGCCTAAGTTGATATTATGCATGTTTTGAGGCCTATGATGTAATATGCAAGCTTATGAACCTATGTATGCCTCATATGTCACCATGTTTAACTTGTGGCCAAAGCATCCTTATGCTAACTTGTGGCCAAATCACCCTTATGCTAATTGATATGTATGAGGCCAAGTCACCTTTTATGCTATCATACATGTTGAGGCCATATGCTAGTATGTTGAACCCCTTTTGGCCTCAAATATCGCCATGTTTAATTTGTGATAGATTTTCCCATCTTATGCCCACCTTGTCATATAGTTATGTTCCCTCTTTTGGTCTATGTTATGCGAAACGTACATGCGAGGGGAATGCGTTGGGTTTGGGTAATATTAATGACATGAAACATGATTTTGAAATATGATATGAACGTTGACTTGTGATTATGTTGTAAACATAATAATGGACATGACATGTAGAAAACATGAGAATGGCCAACTCGAGGTTGGGTTGAGTTTGTAGCATAAATCTACCCGGAACCGACCGGCTTAACTAGTGGCTACAAGCAATAGGACCCAATGTGAGTAGTTGGTCATGTCGCACTCAAAACCCGAGGTTAGACTAGGTTGTGGTGTAAAGCTACCCGGACCCGCCCGGCTTAACTAGTAACCACAACAACGTCTAATGTGAGAGGTTGGGGTGCATTAAGTTAATTAATGCCACATGGTAGGGTTATGTCATGGATTACTGGAATATACTTAACCAATTAAACACGATGGATTGGTAGGGTTAAGTCATGGACTACTTGAATATACTTAACCAATTAAACACGATGGATTGGTAGGGTTAAGTCATGAACTACTTGAATACACTTAACCAATTGAACACGATGTATTGATAGGGTTGAGTCATGAACTACTTGGACACACTTGACCGACTCAATACATGGTTAGGATAGGGTTAACCACACTTAACCCACTTGAAACCCTAGTTACGGGGTCCTTTTCAGCAGTAACCCTCTTGATAGTATCAAAAGACCCTAGGACTAGGCTAGGGTGGGGCACGATTACTGGGTTGATTGTAAGAGACCAAAAGAGACGGCTGAATGGTGCACTGGTTGTTCAGGCGGACCATGGTCGTGCACATTAAATCCGGAGTTGAACATGGGCACCGGTAGGTTTAGACTGTGCATCCTGGAATTGTGTCTGAGGGTTACACCGTAGGGCCTGATACACCCTAGGGTGGACCTTGCACAGTCAACTACATTACATGATTAAGCCGTATGACACCGATACACGACGAGTTAGGCTTTTAGGGAGCCGATCGACTAGACCGAGTAGTTGGACCTTGATTTAGGTCATCTCATGATGTGGGCCAGCTTTGGGCCAAGGGATCATTTCTTGATTATACTTGACATGGATTGGAATACTAGTACACACCTGGTGCAACTTAACCTTGTATATGCGATGCCACACTTGATCTACCTTGTTAACTCTTCACCATGCCAGTTATCACCCTATATCTCATCTCTGTTTACATGTTCAGTTAACTTTACTAGTTGTTATACTAATAGTAGATAGGACTTACCAGTCTTTTTGACTGACCCATTTTCTTTCGCCTCTTTTCTTCCGTTTCCCCCCCCCCCCCCCTCCAGGTTTACAGGGTGGGAATACTGGTACTTAGCTTGGATCTTTAGCTGCTTTTCTGGATAGCTCATGTACGGTTTGGACTTGAGCTCGCTATGGCTTTATTCTACCTTGGGGATAGTTACTTTATGTTTCTTTTTCAGTTTTCAGTTTATGTTCTAGACTATGTTTTGTGGAAAATAATGACCAAGTACTTTGATGTAACTTGACTATGGTTTTGAAATGCTAGTTTATCCGCTGCTTTATTTACTCTGTTTTCACTTATATGTTCTGTCTTGTGATATCTGCATGCATGTTTACCTTGTTTAACGCCCCTCCAAAGTTAGTGCCCTTGCAAGAGTGGCACTGGCGGAGGTGGGGTGTTACATTTGGTATCGGAGCCAGGTTAACAAGATTCGAGCAAAAGGTTTTTAAAACTCACCTTTTGGAAAACTATTTTCAAAACCAATTAAGTATTTTCCAAGAAAAGTCTAGTTTATTTTAAAAGGCTATTCCCCACAAGCCATTAGCACTATCCTTCGTTTCTTCGTTCTAAATCTATCTTTTTCTTCGTTTTAGTATGGCCGATCGCTTTAACATCCCGGAAGGCGTACAAGTACCCGTCTAGTTCCGGAGATTTAGGGAGGCAAGGGCGAATGAAGCCGGCCCCGCGAACATTCCTCCTCCTTCCCCCGTCGCTAACATTTCTCCTCCTCCCGTAGCTGAGGTTCCTCCTCCCCCTCAGCATCCACAAGAGGATTTCGCAAAGCTTTGCAAAGACTTTAAGGCGATGGGTTGCAAGAATTTTGTCGGAACGGAGACTTCTGTGGAGGAAAGAAATTGGTTAAAGGAAACTGAAGACCTCTTTGCTATATTTGATGTGGAAGATCGTAGGAAAGTTCTGTTGGCGGTATGGCTATTGAAAGGGGAAGCTGCTTATTGGTGGGTAGTCACCACCACTACTAGACCAATTGAGACTTGGGATGACTTTAGGAGAAGGTTTGGACTAAAGTTTCTATCATCGACAGAAGAGAACCTTCAGATGGAGAGGTTCCTATCTCTAAAGCAAGGGGACATGATCGTTAGGGAATACGTGGATAAGTTTAATCAACTTGCTCGGTTCGGTCTAGACTTGATTAACACAGCTCAGAAAAAGGCCCTACGCTTTGCTCTAGGATTAAATGAGCCATTGCGCGGTTTGGCCATGTCTCATATACCCCTGGGGGCGACCTTCGAGAGTTTGGTGAATATGGCCCTACTTCAAGAGGAAGATAAGAGTGTCAAGAAGGAGGTCAAGGCAAATGAGTCCCAAGGCAAGAAGGAAGATACCGAGAAAAGAGACAAGAACAACAACAAGGCAAGAAAGACAAGAAAGTGCAACTTCTGTGGGATCGTTGGGCACATAGCCAAAGATTGTAGGAAGAAGAAGAGGAAGTTGGGAGAATGCTTTCATTGCGGAGAGTCTGGACATTTTAGCAAGAATTGCCCGAAGAAGCAAGGACAAGGGAAAAGGCAAACTCAGCAAGCAGGACCCTCTGGAGGGAAGTTGCAGGCTCTCCTCACTCTTGATCGAGGTAGTGTTTCTGTAAAAAGTCATGTTTACATTTCTGATTTCCCTGTTCATACCTTATTTGATTCTGGCGCATCGCATAGTTTTATTTCTGATCTTGTTGAAAGTTTGCACCTAAGTACTAGTCTAGTTGAGGTCCCGTTAGTGTTTCAAATCCAATTGGGGGTTCCGCCCATCTACCTGTGATTTGTATGGATTTGAAAATCTCTATCTTGAGCATAGAATTCATGTGTAATGCTTAGGTTCTCGGGTTTATGGGATACGGGTTGATTTTGGGCATGGGTTGGTTGTCCAGTTATGGAGCCATTCTCGATTGTGAGCATAGGGTGGTGAGGCTCATGACTCGCCTCGGTAATACCCTAGAAATTTCTTGTAACCCTAAAGGTCCCGTCATGTTATGCTATCTTGAATCTCTTGACTCGTCCATCGATGATCTGCAATCTGTAAGGGTGGTCCGAGACTATCTTGATGTCTTTAAAGAAGTAAGGGGGTTACCCCCTAAGCGGGAGATAGATTTCCGCATTTATCTGGTTGATAATGCCAAGCCAGTTACATTACCCGTTAGGCACATGGCCCCGCGAGAAAGAAGAGAGCTTGGTAAGCAAATCAAGGAGTAGCTTGAGAAAAATTTCATTAGGCGAAGCATTTCAGAATGGGGTGCTCCGGTGGTATTCACTACTAAGGCGGATAGTCCATTTTACTTGAGCATGGGTTAGAGAAATCACCCTAGTAAGTACATTTGGCAACGTGGATTGGCACTTGTTTTCAAGAGATAGTTTTCAACGTAGGATACCGCATAGTATATAAAAGAGATCCAAGATTCACTAACGAATTTTGGAAAGCTTGCATGAAACCATGAGTACGCAGTTGGGTGGAAGCCAAGTATTTTAAGTGGAAGGGGAATGAGAGGCAACGGTGAAATGAGTTCTAACTCATATTTTGGAAATAAGGATTAAGAACTACGGAATTGTGAAGTTAAAAGACGGTCAAGGCACGATGGGATTAAGCACAAGAAAATGCGGCTTAGAAGACTGAAGACTAGATACGCGCATTATATCTCTTTCTAAGAGTATATCCTTGATCCCTATTATTCCGTAGAGCTTACTCGCATGCTATCTTTTAAGTATATCCTCTCGGTCCTATCCTCAATCTTAGTCCTGTTGCAAACCCCATAAGGAGTATGACTCGCCTATTTGTGATATATGGTTGGGGTGAAGATGTTCGTCACCAAACTATTTGGGCTTTATGGGATATGGGTAATAATTGATAGACTTACAAAGAAAGCCCATTTTATTCCAGTGAAAAGCAAGAGGACCGTATCATGGCTAGCATCTGTTTATCTTCGAGAGATAGTGCGGTTGCATGGAGTTCCTTCTAGCATAGTTAGCGATCGTGACCCAATTTTCACTAGCCAGTTCTGGAATAGTTTGCAAGAAGCGATGGGTACGCGATTGAATCTGAGTACAGCCTATCACCCCCAGACGGATGAATAGAGTGCTAGAAGATCTTTTTGAGACTTTGTGTTCTTGACTTTGGTGGTACTAGGGAAGACCACCTTCCTCTTGTAGAGTTTGCTTATAATAACAGCTACCAAGCAAGCATAGGAATGACACCATTCGAAGCTTCGTATGGGAGGCCGTGCAAGCCACCAACATGTTGGTGGGAAGACGACGGATAAGCTTATACTTGGGCCCGACATGATAAGGGACACATCCGAGAAAGTTGAGTTGATTTGAAGGCGGATGAAAACGGCCCAAGACAGACAGAAATCCTATGCAGACAAGCGAAGGACAGACTTAGGATTTAAAGTTGGAGATATGGTCTTTGTGAAGATTTCTCCTTTGCGAAATATGGTTCATTTTGGGCGGCTGACACCAAGGAACGTAGGACCCTTCCCTACTATAGAAAGAGTTGGGAAGATGACTTATAAGGTGGAATTGCCGAGAATCTGGCCGGAGTGCATAATGTCTTTCATGTCTCGCATCTCCGGAAGTGTTTGCACAGATCCGCCGAAGTGGTTGGACCAAGTATTCTTGAAAACATGGAGGTAGAGAAAGAGGCGACCCTGTGACGAGCTCCGATTCGTATCATGGAAACGGAGACAAAGAAGCTAAGAAGCAAAGAAGTTAAGCTTGTTAAGGCGCAATGGAGTGAAACAGAGGAAGACGCAACTTGGGAAACCAAGGAGAAGATGCGTGTGCTTTATCCATTTCTTTTTTAGGATACATTTTCAATCTCTTTTCCTAGATTGGTATATCTTCCCTTTGCTATCCATGTTTATCTAGTTTATCTTGTTTCGTAAATCTTGTCATGAGAACCTTAGGTAGAAACCCTTGGTTGAAACATGTATTTGAAACATGTTATGTTTGATGTTTGCAAGTGGTTGCAAGTGTTTGCAAGTGGATACTCGTGGATGCACGATACACGTTAGGCACTAAGATCGGCTCACACACTTTCATACCGCATATGCATGAGTGTTTATGCTTATTCATGGATGAAACTTGTATGCTATCACGTGGATGTTGCATATGGATGAATGTTATGTGCACTCATGTAGAGATTATAAATTATGTTAGGAATTTGCATACATATGGACTCATTTCACTAACATGTTTTGCATTAAGGGGGTTTACTGAATCAGTAACCTCCTGATTTTCGCATTAGATAAGTACATATACACACACCTTTGCATATGATCATACAGCATTTAGAATCCTTTAAGGACAATGACTGCACGTGGATGATGTTTTGAGTAGATGGATGATGGATGGTAGGATACGTTCTTCCTAACTTGGAGATTTCGGGGACGAAATCCTTTAAGGAGGGGAGAATGTAACAACCCGTATTTTTGAATAACATGTTATAACATAAATCAAGGCAGAATTAAACTGTAAAATCTGAATCAAGGGAAATGGGCTGTGCCATTGCGTTCGTCTCGGAAAAATACGCGAAATAGAGTCCGAGTTTTCGAAAATCGGAGTCCGTATGACCGAGATATGGCCTCGCGAAGTTTCACGAAAAATTCAAATTCAAAACAGATTCAAATTTCAGAAAATCAGGGTAGGCGGGAAAAATCCCACCCAGACCAGGTCGACCTGGGGTCGACCTGGGAGTCGACCTGGGTGGGACCAGGTCGACTGGGGAGTCGACCCCAGGGTCGACCTGGGGGTCGACCTGCCTGGTCGGACCCAGGCAACCTGGTGCACCTATTTTGGCTGTTTTGACCTGTTTTGTTGGCTAGTGACGGGATTTGATGGCTTGGATTGAATCTAGGGTTAATCCTATGGCTAATACTATCCTAATCTTCTATAAAAAGACCCTAATACCTATCCTAAATCATCATTATTCATTCCTACAACTAAACTATGCCAAAATGATTCTTGATCATGGCCTCCATCTTCATATCATGGCCTCCATCTTCTTCATGAAAGCATGATTGTCTCAAATCAATCTATGTCATAAAAGAGTCATCTTTCTTAAGTAAAAGAGCAATCTTTCTTTGTCTTTGGGGTTATTACTTCTTGTTTCAAGGCGTTTAAGTGGAGCTTATTATTTTCTTTGCGGATTTTGCTTGTGGCTTCGTCTCAATCTTTATATATTGATCTAGATCGCATAACCGCTCATTTTAAGCCCTATACTACTCTTAGATTCTAACTATGAAGTTAAATGTGATATGTTGCAAGTTGAGTTTGGATCTAAGTATGATATATGCTTTGATCTTATCATGTTATGCATGAATATATTCTATGCATATTTGAAAACCTATCACCTTGACCTTGTGGGCTAAAAGCTTCAAGCTTTATACTAAAGGTTGCATTTTGGCAACATGGAAGTTATCATATCCCTTATGATAGCTTGCATGTGAGGATAAATGCGAACTTCTAGCAACTTCTACATGTCATTTATCACCATGTATCACTTATATGCTAAGTTTGGTTTTATGCATACTTTTGAAGCCTAATAATGCTATATGCGAACTTTTAGCCATCATCCTATGTCCTTCATAATCATGTTTCACCTATTTGCCTAAGTTGATATTATGCATGTTTTGAGGCCTATGATGTAATATGCAAGCTTATGAACCTATGTATGCCTCATATGTCACCATGTTTAACTTGTGGCCAAAGCATCCTTATGCTAACTTGTGGCCAAATCACCCTTATGCTAATTGATATGTATGAGGCCAAGTCACCTTTTATGCTATCATACATGTTGAGGCCATATGCTAGTATGTTGAACCCCTTTTGGCCTCAAATATCGCCATGTTTAATTTGTGATAGATTTTCCCATCTTATGCCCACCTTGTCATATAGTTATGTTCCCTCTTTTGGTCTATGTTATGCGAAACGTACATGCGAGGGGAATGCGTTGGGTTTGGGTAATATTAATGACATGAAACATGATTTTGAAATATGATATGAACGTTGACTTGTGATTATGTTGTAAACATAATAATGGACATGACATGTAGAAAACATGAGAATGGCCAACTCGAGGTTGGGTTGAGTTTGTAGCATAAATCTACCCGGAACCGACCGGCTTAACTAGTGGCTACAAGCAATAGGACCCAATGTGAGTAGTTGGTCATGTCGCACTCAAAACCCGAGGTTAGACTAGGTTGTGGTGTAAAGCTACCCGGACCCGCCCGGCTTAACTAGTAACCACAACAACGTCTAATGTGAGAGGTTGGGGTGCATTAAGTTAATTAATGCCACATGGTAGGGTTAAGTCATGGATTACTGCAATATACTTAACCAATTAAACACGATGGATTGGTAGGGTTAAGTCATGGACTACTTGAATATACTTAACTAATTAAACATGATGGATTGGTAGGGTTAAGTCATGAACTACTTGAATACACTTAACCAATTGAACACGATGTATTGATAGGGTTGAGTCATGAACTACTTGGACACACTTGACCGACTCAATACATGGTTAGGATAGGGTTAACCACACTTAACCCGCTTGAAACCCTAGTTACGGGGTCCTTTTCAGCAGTAACCCTCTTGATAGTATCATAAGACCCTAGGACTAGGCTAGGGTGGGGCACGATTACTGGGCTGATTGTAAGAGACCAAAAGATACGGCGGAATGGTGCACCGGTTGTTCAGGAGGACCATGGTCGTGCACATTAAGTCCGGAGTTGAACATGGGCACCGGTAGGTTTAGACTGTGCATCCTGGAATTGTGTCTGAGGGTTACACCATAGGGCCTGATACACCCTAGGGTGGACCTTGCACAGTCAACTACATTACATGATTAAGCCGTATGACACCGATACACGACGAGTTAGGCTTTTAGGGAGCCGATCGACTAGACCGAGTAGTTGGACCTTGATTTAGGTCATCTCATGATGTGGGCCAGCTTTGGGCCAAGGGATCATTTCTTGATTATACTTGACATGGATTGGAATACTAGTACACACCTGGTGCAACTTAACCTTGTATATGCGATGCCACACTTGATCTACCTTGTTAACTCTTCACCATGCCAGTTATCACCCTATATCTCATCTCTGTTTACATGTTCAGTTAACTTTACTAGTTGTTATACTAATAGTAGATAGGACTTACCAGTCTTTTTGACTGACCCGTTTTCTTTCGCCTCTTTTCTTCCGTTTCCCCCCGCCCCCCCAGGTTTACAGGGTGGGAACACTGGTACTTAGCTTGGATCTTTAGCTGCTTTTCTGGATAGCTCATGTACGGTTTGGACTTGAGCTCGCTATGGCTTTATTCTACCTTGGGGATAGTTACTTTATGTTTCTTTTTCAGTTTTCAGTTTATGTTCTAGACTATGTTTTGTGGAAAATAATGACCAAGTACTTTGATGTAACTTGACTATGGTTTTGAAATGCTAGTTTATCCGCTGCTTTATTTACTCTGTTTTCACTTATATGTTCTGTCTTGTGATATCTGCATGCATGTTTACCTTGTTTAACGCCCCTCCAAAGTTAGTGCCCTTGCAAGAGTGGCACTGGCGGAGGTGGGGTGTTACATAATCTCACTTCTTATGCTTTATGATATCTTGGCTTACATGCAACTTGACAATATCTTAGCATCAAGGAATCCAATTTAGCCAAATATGAAGGGGAAAAAGATTTTTGAATGCATCTTCTATACTTACATGGTAGGATCCTTTAAATTCAGACAAGCACAGTATATTTACTCTTACTATTAATGGTGTGATTTTTTATTACTTTTTTGGTCCATTAACGGTATTTGAGCAAATCATACTAAGTTAATCGATTTGTTGGAGCAAATCATCATGTTCAACCCGCCATATTTGTTAGAGAAGCCTATTTTGTTAACGTAGTGGAAACCATGCAATCTATGCTATTTATATTAGTTAATCAATTTATCTGCGATAACTTTGCAACCATTCGACAGTTATAATCAAACAGTAGTGTGTTATTGCCTTCATTCGTATGGTTCACGATTGCTTAGGATTAGTTTTGACTAAATGATAGCTGTACATTTTATCTATATTAGTCAATGCACTTCTTTCATTATATAATTAAATTTATCATATGTGTGTACATGTTCTAAATATATGTAGTTAACTTTTGTTATTCAAATTAATTTGTTTCTATTTCAATAGAATAAATTACACATTAATCATATGCTATATATCTAGATATAGATTTTCTAATAACTTTTTTTATACAAACAGACACACACGCACACATGAACACGCGCGCGTGCACACACACACGCGCGCGCGCACACACACATATATATATAACACATGAAAATTGATAAAGATATTATCATAATGATAAAAGAATGGAATAATACATCATCAAGAGCCTGAGTTCAACAAGTGATTTACACGCTAAAACATAAGGACCCAAAAATTAAAAGCAAGGCAGTTCACATGCCCAACAGTTTCAACTTTCAACATTAGCCTGGAAGAAATTCTACATACTTTAGGGTCACTATCTGCAGGACTGATAGAAGGCCTACATGCATTTTTTTTTAATATTACTTATACCCTTAGAAAATGATGGTTGTTGCATATGATTCATATTAATCTTCGAAGTGACTTTAGAATTTCTAGCAGTAGTGTTGTCTACATATTGGTGTCCACTTCCTGGACCTCTAGGTATAATTACTGGTAACACAACATGTTTGTTTGTTGCTCGACTGTTTTCCTCATTTCAAGTTCCACCAGGGTTTCTTCTTTTGTTATTTGCCTATTAATCCTTGATGTAGGAAGCATGATGCTGACACATTTGCATTTCTACCAACAACCTTTGTGGTTTTACTTACTCTGAAATTGGTGGAATTTGAGGCAGGTAAGCTTACTTAGATTCATGCAAATGGTTTTCATAACTCATTGGAGAACTGTTGCTTTTTAATCCACATGGTTTTCAATCAAGTGTTACTGGTGGACAAACTGGACGCTCAATCAGAGCAGTTTGATTGCATACGTTAGTTGTGCCTTATATGAAAGTATTCATAAAGCTTACGTCATGAAACTCTTGAGCAAACTAGGCCTAGAAGGTTGTTTTGAAGGAATTATTTGCATGCTTCAAAGCTCTAAACCTGCCCACTCAGTTAAACATCGGATGGTGAGAACTGAGAAGAATGGCAAGGAGAACAGAAAAGAACACGGTTTTTCAGTGAAACCGATGATCTAAAAAACTGTGTATTGTGCATACCTATTGTCAAAGCGAAGAAAGCTGATATTAAGACAACGATATATGAATTTTTTTTTTGATAGAATTAGGATTGATGTATATATCATAGTACACCAATTTCCAAATATACTGGTTTTTCTTGCATGCAGTATTTTCAGTTTTTATCAAAACCGCATAATAATTCAAAAAAAAATTCTTTTTAGCATTAATGATTTGTTTGATCATAACCATTGGGATACTTCCACTAGATATTCTTTGTGCACCCACATTGACTTTACGTATGCAGACAAAAATGGAAATTCTTTTGTATCTGCTCGCTTTAAGTGGTATGTAGATAAAAATGGAAATTCTTTTGTATCTGCTCGCTTTAAGTGGCCATGATCATCAAATACATGAGAGAATTGAGGGCTGTATTCAACATCTGCATGAGTTACGTTCTTAAATCTTGCATCATGATTCATGAATATCATCTAACTGTAACAATGGATATATCCAGTTAGTAAATGTCTTTTGTACATTTACACTATTTTGTATATATAGGCTGAGACTTTCAAAGTTGACATGGATCCTAGATGGAAGTGTTCAATTCCTAGGCAAAATTATGTCAGTTGAGTTTGCAGGTGGCTAAAATGAAACGATAGTTTTGTATATAGAGCTGGAATATTTAGTATCCAATGAAGAAAGCATCTAAAGCCTATACTGCGTCGCATGTAATTGATGCAGGTTGGGGTTTTATGCGTTAAAGTTCAATCAAAACAACTTCTTATTTAGATAATTTCTTATCCTGTAGAAACCAAGCTTTTGGCGGATGGAAAGGTGGTCGTTTGTTTTGTTTATTTATTCATACAGGTAGGACTTTCCATCCATTTATTTACATATTCTACCCAAGATTGGCATGTATAGGTTAGGAGTTTAGTTAATATAAAGTTACTTAAGAAAGATTTTTTTAGAAAGTCTATGATAACGACATTCATATTTGCAAAATTGGTTATTGCTTCTGTAGAAAATTTTTTGAAAACGGTAATTACATGCCTTATGTTAGTAGTTTCAGTTGGTGAACCTTTGATTAGTTGTCCATTAAAATAACACATGTTATACGATATGCAACTGTAATATCAATAGCTATAGCAAAATAGAAACAATCCACCAAAGTGATTGGGCATGCAAGCTTTCTGTTATTTTATTTTTTACTGAAAATGGGATAATATTGTGATGTCCGCGGCTGTTTGAGCTGCCTTATTCTTTAGCTGAAAAATGATAACATGGGACTATACTCTAGCCAGCGCATATTACTATTTACTTAACAACAAATTCTAATGTTCTATAATTTTTGACGATCTTAACATTGCAGGTTGTGATTATGTCAATCATGGAGGTGTTGGTTTGAGTTGATAGTGGTTGATGTAGTTACCTGTTGTGGCTAGTGTAGTAAGCTTATTAAGCTGCCATGTGGATCTGATATCGGGAGAATGGTGTCAATATGGTACAATTTCCATTTGTCTCGATCTTAAGACAGACTTGTGGTGGACCCAGGTGAGAGTTTATGATTTGTTTTTCTTTTTAAAGACCTACGGCCTCTCTAAGGTAGTTATATCAATGATTTCGATAAAGCATAAGCATGTTAATGAGTATTTAAAAACAGGAACAACTTCAACCGGATTGTTATTTGAAGGGCAATAGAATTGCCTTGTCAAGTGGACTAATTCTTCTATAGAAGCACAAGGCATTTACATACGATTATGACTTCAAGGGATTCAATGAACACTGTTCCAAAAAATTTAAAGGGTCGTCGTAGGATTGTGTTCTTTATTAATTCTCTCTTCATGAACATGCCAAGAGCCCCACAAGCTGAAAAGATGCTTGCTTTCAGATTTCTGACTCCATACTACAATGAATTTTTTTTGTATACTAAGCAGAATACACAGCTAATAGACGAGGTTCAGAATATAGTGCTCCGCGTGCTGCTAGAATACACATCTTAATTGAAAGATTATGTAACTGTGTTATTGAGAATGTGGGTCCTGCTAGTTCTACAGGCTCTTTGAGCTCAATATTTCTTTCTTTGGCCAGGTGAACATTTTTTATTCATATGCCCATGATTTTATAATAGTTATGCTCTTTATCACCACAAATTGGTACTTGACTATTGTCTACGCCGTTCATATGCAATTTCAGCAAGTATAAATTCCTCCCTAGTAAAAACTAGGCCTATTTTTGTTACAGTTTTGATCGAGATCTATTTTCCCTTGATGACTTGCTATGTTTAGGAATTTTTTTTGAGGTTGGCGCTGATTAAAAAATGAATTACAAAGCGTCTTATTTGCTGTTCCGAAATATATTTGGTCAAAAACGTGCTGAGGTATTTTTCTCGTAACTTTTAAATGGTTATTCTGATTTTGAATATTTTATACAATTTGGTAAGCTTAAAACATAATCCACAGTTTTAATTAAAGTAGGTCATAAATTTTTTACGTTTGCTGGGCTAGAAATGTAGATCAATACTGCTATCCCAAAATTTCTGGACTGCGCATTCGCACAGTGCTTACTTGGCGATAACACTTGAATGACTAATCCAAATTTGACGATCTTGTACATTCCAGAAAGCCTACAACCTAAGCTATAACTTTCGTTTGATGTTTCTTTTTTCCAAATTTTAATGTTTGCTAGGCTAGAATCATATATTTCCGTCGCTGTCCTAAAAATTATTTATTAAAAACCAGGCTGAACAAATTTGATCATATCTTTTGAACGGTTTATTCGATTTTGAGGATCTTATGCATTCCGGAAAGTTAAAATCATAAGCTATGATTTTTATTTGAAGTGTTTCATGAAATTTTGATGTTTATTAGGTCAAAAACCCGTTTTTATTCCGTTGACCTGCTGTTATAAATTCTTAACTCTGTTTTAAAAAGCTGAATTGTTTGAACACAACCTTTAAACTTTTGATCCGAGTTTGACGATTTTGGTCATTTCGGAAAGCTTAAATCTTAAGCTATGACTTTTATTTTAAGTGTTTCATTAAATTTTATGAATATATCATTCTAGCCTTTGTTAGGCCACAATATATCATTCTAGCCTGAAAACATAAAATATACCATGTATGAATCCGATTGATGCAAGAACTCAAGAAAGATTTCAGTAATAAGCTTACATGATCTTTTGAGGTAGGATAGTAGGATGACTAGAAGGGCAATTCCTGCTAATATGCCTACTATTATTGCTATTGTTTGTCCAATATCATCATATGAATGCTCTGCACTTGATAGAGGATAGTTATATCCATGAGCAAAGAAGAATTATGCTGCTAACCAAATATTGCCAAATGTGTCCATTTGCATTTAATTTACATCTTCATCTCATGCGTTTAAGTTAGAAAGATATTACAGTGTCCTATCCCTGATGTTTTTGTAACAAATGAATGAACACAATTTCTCACCATTATAATTTGGCTGGAATCTCGTATATTAGATTGGATTCTACCCAAATTATCATTATCAACTTTGCAAAGGTATAAATCCTTTTGCCATTTCTTTTCAAAAGATGATAAAAAAGTTTATCATCAAGTAGATTGTGATGATATTCTTTATATATCATATATATGCACTAAGGTGGCAATAAAAAGGAATCATTATCTTGTTCTTTGAGAAGTATTAGGTTGATTCTCAATGGTGATCCGTCCTTGAACCTAACATAAAATTAGTTAACATTCTTGACCTTTTTTTCCAGTGGATGGCTAGTTCTTTGTGTCTGCAATAGATCAAAAGGTAAGACAAAATAAAAATAAAATGTTACCTTCTGATGAATGAAGGTAGTAACCCGAAGCCCAATACCTGGCATAACATTGTGCTGAGAACATATCCGCGGCCAATGCTGAGCCACAAAGATTCTTCAAATATCCAACAGCCTACGCAAAGCAGCTGGCACAAACTCCTTCATTTAAATCACCTAAACACTGTGAATGACCCTGCACAGTCCCTGAGCAGCTCACCCTAAAGCTCGCTCCAATATATCATCTCTCATTCTTAAGAATTCTGGGTCCTCCTTAGAACTCGCACTGCATTTCTTGTATGATAGTGTAGCATCTAATTTTTCAAAGAAGTTCTTGTTACTATACCTGGTTGAAACATTCATGTCTTCTTACCACAATGCTATGTTAATGGACAAATTTTAAAAATAAACTCATTATAAATATATATTTGGCTCTGGCCCAGTTAGATTTTCTACTTGCTCATTTTCAAAAGTGCACAAGTAGGTTAGGCTGATATAGTGAAAAACAAGCATATTTTTACATTAAGTTTTCAAAGAGATGTAAAGTCAAAATAAACTTTTTTTGAGGCCTAATATTAAAACTTCTCTTCTTTTAACTTTATATAATTAGGAAAATAAGATAAGCTAGTATTAATTTATTATTGAATAACATATGCTCCCTTATTTTATCGTAGACAGTTAACAAATTCATATACCTGATGCACCATATTGAACTTAGTACACTTCTATTGTTATTAAATTTTCTAGATGTTCAGACCATTTTAATATTGATAGGTTGATTTCAAAAAACAATAGAAAATATGATGAATGTCTAAGTGAAGTCAAAACTGGCTTTGAGAATGTCTGCAATGATTTTTATGCAAGTGTTAAGATTACCGCCATTAGATTGAAAGCAGGTAATTCTTACCATTACATTTGTATGTAATTCTTACCGTTGATCGTTGTACTTATGTGCAGGTAAATTAGATATTCAAAGTGAAGAACGCCTGCATCAAAGAACCGGTGGTTATTAAGCTATGAAGAAGACTTCAACTATTATTTTGTTTGTATTAGTCGGGTAGACTTGTTAGTAAGAAATTGTGGTATGTGGATTTACTTATTTTGTCGAAATACTACTATTGAGATGATTATGGGTATTATATTTGATATTGCGAGTAATGTGTTTTTTAAGTATTTAAATATGGAGATTGTTGATTTTAGTTTGAAAATGATACTCATATAATTATTTGTTTTAATATTTTTAGTATATATAAGTGATTGATGGAAATATTAGAAGCTATTAACAGTAAATAACCGCAATTAAAATGTGGTGTACCTCTGTTAGTTTTAGTAGCATTGAAAAAGTGCTACAAATGTAATTGACAAAAGATATTGTAGCTGAAATAAAATGCAACAAAATACATATATTAGGATTGATAAATCGCTACAAAAAACATATAGTAGGACTGGAAAATCACTACAAAAAACATATAGTAGGACTGGAAAACTGCTACCAAAAACATATGGTAGGACAGGAAAACCGCTACAAAAAATTGAAAAATGATGAAAGTATCACTTTAGTCTGCTAAAAAAACTTATTGTAAGGTTTCAGAAACGCTACAATATTTACATTTTCGGTTGCGTTTACTAAAACGCAACAAAAACTTCCAGACTTTTAGTTGCATGTCGTATAGCAGCGTTTATCGAAACGCTACTACAAGTTATTGTAGCGTTTTTACAACGCTACTAAAGGCATTTTCTAGTGTAGTGTATATAACATTTTCACGTCATCAGCCTCTTCTTCACTAAATGAAACACCGCGGCTTCCAACTCCTGTTACCATTCAAAATATCATAGTCCATCCTCCACCATCGATCCACCAAAAACTGACTCACGTGCTTTCCTTCAACTTCTATCCATGCAAATTTTAAAACCTATTACTGCATATTTACCCATACGTTTCATGTCTCCTCCATACTTTGCCAACCTCTACTATCATGTCCTCTCTCCCATTAATGTCTAGCTTGCCGTCGTGAACCCAGTCACCTATGGAAACCACACAATCGCTTCTTTCCTGGCCGACGCAAGTATGCCGAACAACCTCGAGTTGTTGTACCACATCGCCAGAAATGCAACGGCCCTCCCTTCCTACTGGTTACTGCTGCACTACTTCGGGCCACGAACTCCAACTCCAACAAGCCCAAAGGTCTCCATCCACGTCCTTCACCATGCAACTATCATCAAATTTGGTTAAAGGAGAATGGAGCTTGTCTTATAATTCACGAGTTTTAAAGAAAACGAGAAGATTAAGGCTTTGTTTTTTTGTTTTGAAGGAAGGATTCTCGTTCTGTGTTGAGGAGGGGAATTGGTTCCATTTTGCTGAAACGAAATGGGTAGAGCAATGTGCATTTATAGTGAGTAAGACTTGCTCCCCACATATTAGGATTTATAGGTTTTCAGTATAGATTAGGTGTGCATTCAGTTTTCATTTCAATGTCCTGCGTGTTGTCTTGTAAATAGGAAGGCTACTTCTTCAGGGTAGCTGCGAGTTCTACTGTTCAGCTGTTCGGCGCAAGAATTCATAAGTCTGTAAGCTAGAAATCTTTGATGTATCTTATGGTATGGATTAGGTGAAGTCTCGTATGTGCGTAGACTGTTAAGAGTAGTTTAAATCAGTAGGTAGCTGCATATTTAGATTAGGCTGCATGTGTTTTAAACGTAGGGGTTGACATTTTCCAATGTACCTATGGAAAATAAGTAGCTGAAGTGAAACTATGCACTGCTGAAGAGTACATGCATGTGCGAGTTGTGCAAAAACTTTCATTTCCCATGCAACGATGACGCACTTATTAGAAGGCCATGTGGTTTGTATTTGTTATCAATTCATGAGATAGTGACTTGATTTTGAAGAGACCAACGATATTTAGTTAAAAAATTAAACGTACCTTGCTATATAAAACTCCGTCCACATACGACTCGCTAGAGATAGAAATAAATATCCTGTCGCGTTCAGCATTGTGTCACGATCATGAAAATATAATGATATCGGTAGGTTAACTTATATTGTGATACCCTAGAATGTTGATGTAGGGTGCAAAATACTCCAAATAAAAAGTAGCTTATTTCACGAAAGAAAAATTACAGAAAAATTCTAAAAATTAAATATAACTACGCCTCAAAGGACTTGTCCAAATTTGAAGCCAATATTTAATTATATTTAAATAAATCGTTATGGCGTATAAACGATTCCACCGTGACTATTTGAAAATTTGATTTGGACGTAAAATAGAATCTATAATACGAAAACTCGATTTTTCTCCTCCATTAGAAAAATAAAATCAAATCGGTTTAGATGCTTCTTGTTTCACCGAAATCCGAGTATTCAGTATTGTCAATTGAAGTTGAAATTAAATTTTATGAACTACCGCGCAGTTTCGAGTTCGTTTTAAATTAAATATAAATTTAAACGTTCAGCCGCCGTTTAATTAATGAATTAAATATTTAAAATCCATTAATATTCCAATTATAATATTTAAAATAGATTTAAATATTCGAAATCAAATAGCCGAAAAATCTGGGTCGTTACACGATGACAGGTCAGCATCTGTACAGTTCACGTAGCGACAGCTATTGTCTCTTTCGAGCAACTCCACATCCTTTTCTTCTTCTTCTTCTCCCTCTGAAGGTGATGTCCCGGTAGGTACCTATTTTCCCCCTTTTAGTCTTGTTTCCTTAGTTTCTATTTCCTCTCTCCTTCTTAGTAAGAAAGAGATAGCGATCATTAATGATCACTTATCTCGTCTTACTAAGGATTCTTATCCTTTTAGGTCTATCGTTTCGGTTTCTGCTCCCGACGGTGGGGCTAGTCGCACTATGAGGCTTTCTTCTTCCTACGAGTCACCAGTTAGGACGACATCTTGTGCCACTCGTCATAGTCTACGAACGGGTGCTCGCACCCCCCGCACTATTCGCGCACGCTCTATAGCGGCGTCCGAGCAGCTCGTTAGATCTACTCGACACACTCTACATTTTATCTGAGCTAGGCGGTGAGCTTGCTTTCTTTCGTCTTCATTCTGTGTGTCTTCTTGATTTGTTTTGGTCTAGATGGCGAACTTTCTTTTCTGAAATGTTCTTGGTATTGGTAATGATGCGTCGGTAGCTAGGATCAAGCGCATTGTTAAGAAGCACTCTATCTTCTTGCTAGCGCTTCTGGAACCATTCGTGGGACTAGACGCGATCACCACTTCTGTTTTATCTCTTAGCTTTGATGGTGCCTTAGCCAAAGTGTCAGACAAAATTTGGATCATTTGGACCAAAGCATTGTCGTCCACCCTATCTTCAATTCAGAACAGCTATTTTCGGTGGCTTGTTCGTTTCCCTCATTCTCATCTTATTTTTTTGTTCTCTACGGTTTACGCTAAGTGCGACATGATTGAGAGACTTGCACTTTGGCCTGATATTCTCTCTCTTTCCGACTTGGAATTTTCTGTTTCTATCTTGGGTGGCGAATTTAATGTTGTCTCCAGCCAAGCAGAAAAACGTGGAGGCAATGCCGTTAATCGTTTGGCGGTTGCAGATTTCAATGCTTTCATCATCAGCTCGGGCCTTTTTGAAGTATCTTTTGTCGAATCGGCCTTTACTTGGTGTAGCAACCAAGAAGAGCCAAACCGGTTTCTCTCTAGGATTGACAGAGTCTTCGCCACTGAAGGGTGGTTCAGCCTACCCTTGACGTTTACTATCTCCCATCTACATCGTACCTTCTCCAACCATGCTCCTATGATTCTTAGTTGTTCTTTCCTTTCCCTCTCTAGCCAGTCCTCCTTTAGGTTCTATAATATGTGGAGATCACACCATACATTCCACTGTGTTGTATAAGATTCCTGGAACTCCCTGGTGAGTGGTCCCCCTTATGTGGTGTTTTCTCGTAAGATGAAGCGTCATAAGGCTTGCCTTAAGGCATGGAACTTTCTTGTTTTCAAGAATATCTTCGACCGCGTTCGGGTGGCTGAGAAAACTCTTGTTCTTGCAGAGGCGTCTTTTGATGAAGACCCCTCTGCTGCCAACAAGGAGGTGTGGGCGATGGCCCAGCTTGCCTTCTCGTCAGGGCTTCGTATAGAACACGACCATCTTCGCCAAAAGGCAAGGATCAAATGGATTGTTGAAGGTGATACGAGTTTCATGTTTTTTCACTCATCTTTTCGTAAAAAGAATAGTCTTCTCATGATTCTTCAGATCCAGCGCCCTGATCTCTCCATGGCTTATACCCCAGATGAATTCAAAGACACTCTTTTGTCCCACTTCCAGTCCTTCCTTCATTCTCCCTCGGTATTGGTTTCTGACCCGACCCTACTTGCTTTCATTCCTAAACTGGTCCTCCCTTCGGATAGCCTCGACCTTGCTACACCTCCTTCCTCGGAAGAAATACATGCTTGCGTATTTGCTCTAAGTAAGGACAGTGCGAGTGGGTCAGATGGATTCAACCGAGTATTTTAGAAGAGTGTGTGGCCAGTTATTCAGATGGACTTTTGTCTCGTTATTCAGTCCTTCTTCTCTGGTGGAGATCTCCCGACGGGTTGGACTTCACCAACTTGGTGCTCATCCCAAATGCGACCATCTTAGCTCTTGTGCGGATTTCCGAACAATCAGCTTGTGTAATATCTCCAACAATGTCATATCTAAGTATCTAACCTCTAGGCACTACAACAAAAAGGCACTATTACAACAGTAATTTTACAACTGTCATAAAATATCTGTTGTAATAGAGGTTTTTCTGTTTCATTAAGAAAGTTGTAATAGACTAGATTTTAACAACTCTTTTAATCTGATTGTTATAATGGATGCCTATTACAATTGTTATGGCCAGTTGTAATAAATACGTATTTTCGACAACTCTTTTTTTGGTTAGTCGTAATAGAAATCTATTCAACTTTTTTTGTCAATTGTAAAGGATGTATGTTTTTAACAACTCTTCTTTGTTGTTAGTTGTAATAAACATCTATTGCAAATCTTTATGTTAGTTGTAAAAGATGTATGCTTTAAACAACAATCTTTTTCACCAGTTGTAATAAATAAAATTAAAAATTGATAATTATTAATAGTTAGTGACATTTACATAATAATTGATAATCAAATAATTAATAATATATAATAACAATAATTGTCACTAATTCAATAATAATAATTGATGATTAATGATCAATTTGAAATATGAATTAGTTATTATTAAATAACTAATAATTAATATACTAATTAATAAATAATTACTATTTAATAGTCTGTAATTATTATTAAAAATTGCTATAATTAATGTTTAACAATCTTTATTTATTATTTAATATTTGAAAATGACTACTGTATAAATAAGAACTACTAATCAATAATTAAGGCTATTCTTACATTTAATAATTATATTTAAAATTTAATAAAATTTCAAAATATAAAAAAAAAACAAATTTTAAAGAAAAGTAAGCATTAAGATACAAATTATCACTTTGTTATGTATCTAAAGGGTTTCTTTTGTGTATTTTATATGCATTAAATCGACATTCACTTCCTACACCCGACATCCCACCAAACCATTGATAAATCATTTATGCTATTGTTATCAATCATGCATGTAATTGTATCGTAAATTTGATAGCTATTTTCTAGCAACAATTTGTGATATGGATTTGATAGATATCATATTCCAGTATTGTATTTATGTAGTTTAGGTCCAAATTAGTAAAGCAAAAATGTGTTCTACTAGTAAGTTGATTAAGAGTTGAGATCATAATAGTCACAAATTTAGACGAACAACTATTGCAATGGTTCCATGTACATCTAGAATAACGTCTCTATCTGTTCTCTCCTACCAGCTACCCATATTTTCACCGGTATAGGTGCAGCAGTTGGAAATTTTTGTATAACACGGTAATCGGTCCTTGGTTTGATGAATATAATTATTAAAGAAGAGGCATGAAGCTCTTCCATAAGGCTAACACAAGCAGTCTATAGAGAGGTGGTGAAACATGTGGCACAAATTGAATTGACAACGGAAAAAGATCGTGATGCGAAAAAATGAAATTAAGTTGCTTACAAAAAAAAATTAATTGGAATGCAAAACCAATTATTATCAAAAAAAAACTTAAACACAAAAATAAACAACAGAAAAATAGAGGGTTACAAAGATTGTGTTGGTATTACCAAATGATGAAAATCTCGATTGCAAATATCAATAATCCCATTCAAGTTGCCAATGACACAAATGTTGACCCAATGTAAATGAACCAGCAACATATGGGCCAGCTGCTTCTCTTTTTTTTTTTTTTTCAAATCCATATCCCACCTGTACGAAAATATTTGGCTCCAATTCTGAAGATTTTTTTTTTTGAAAAGGTAAAAATAAAGTCCCAAGGCCCAAATAGGTTACAATCCAATATAATATATCCAGCCACTTTTCGTGACAAACCCTAGCTCACAATACATATCGAAACCCTAATCGTGAATAGGAGCTAAAAATGGCGAGCTCCTAAAAAGAAAAGGCAGCGCTGTCTTCAAGGCGGCTTCCAAGCGAGAAAATCCATGATTTCGCAACTCTTTTCAGTTGTTTCAGGCTTGAGATTTACTTCGTGATCCCTCTGACACCTTCTCCAGTTGCTTGAAACGAGCTTCTGTTGTTTAATGGAGTTTGAGGGGTTCGAATCCATCAGATCTGACTTTTTAAAGCTGTCAAAGCTTCTCTTGCTTCTAGAAATATCTTTGGTGACTTCAGAGGAGCAACCTCTGCTACTCTCGCCATCAGTCCAGATAGATAAGTGATAGATCTGGTGGTTGAGCAAGCTTTTGTAGTGATTATCCCCAATTTTTTGCAAAAAATTGATCTTTTCTTCTGATTTTCCTTTATCCAGGTGATTGAGCGAATCTGGAGCACTCCTGGAGGAACCTCCACCTGCTTCAGGTAAAAACGTATGCTTACTATTCGATTTACTCAAAAAATTACGCACTTTTGAAAAGTAATTATGTTTACTTCCCTCGCAGATTTTTGATTTGAGAGCGGTGTTGATGGAAGCCCCAGCGAGGATGCCAGACTCGTCAAAATCACCTTTCGTGGTCTCAGAATCATTACTGGGTGGGAGCTGGTCTCTACTGGCTACATCAGGTGAATGAGGGGTATTAATGTTCATATTATTAATTAAATTGTAATTAAGTGTAACTTGTTTACTCCCTGTATTCCTAGAATATCCTGGAGTAGCATAGAGATAAGCTTCGCCAGTAGGAGGATTTGAGGCTGCTAAATTAAATTTCTGCTTCCCATTAAGTAAGAGATCTTCTACAAGCTTATCACTATCATCCTTATTACTATGATAATTTTGATTGTTCAATTTATCCTGCATGCATCTGTTAGCTTTTTTCATAACAATATTACTGTCATAAAAAATTAAATTCCATAGCTGAACACCATTTGTCTCCTTACCAGTGTGCAATCTTTGATTTCTCTCCCTCCATATATAATAAATACAAGCAGTCAAAAAAACACAGGCTTTTTTGAAATTAGTGGACTTGGGCTTAGTAAATTTAAGAATATACTCAACACTGTCTCTAATGTCAAGTGAGGAGAATTTATGATTAAAACCCAAAATATTTTTTGCATTAAACCATATGAACTGAGAATACAAACATTCAAAAAACAGATGTTTGGAGCTTTCAACTTCACTTTTGCAGAGCAAACAAATTTTTTCAGAGTTTTTATTCCATTTACAACACCTATCTCTAGTAGGCAATTTATTTAAGAGAGCAAAATAGGCACAATGTGCCATCTTAGGGCAATTTGATTTGCTCCAGATGACTTTGTGCCAATCCAGTTCTACCTCATCTCCTTGCAAAACTTCCCAAACTTTTTTGAAAGAGAATTTATCTTTAGAACAAAATTTCCAAACCCAATGATCTTTGAAACAGTTATGATCAATATGAATAGAAGAAATGGCATTTCTAAAAATCAAAGCTGCTGTGTTGTTATGAAAGCTCCAGACATTGTTAATGATTAATCTATTTACATTATCATTAACACCACCTAGAACAAGAAGATTACCCCAACCTAGAAGGTTAATGAGAGAATTACCATTAATCCATGGGTCAAACCAAAGGCTGGTTTGATTACCATCTTTTATTTTCCTGTAAATGAAATTCCTTCCCATGTCCCTACAGTCTAAAATATTTTTCCAAATTACTGAATGGTGATTTTCCTTTCTAGCCAGCCAAAAGTTTTTCTTTTTTAAGTATTTTGCATTCATCCACCTGGCCCAAAGGGATTTACCATCCAGAAATTTCCAAAACAATTTAAACTTACTTACTTCAGTTATGTCACTAATTTTTCTAAGCCCAAGACCACCAAATTTCCTAGGCTTGCAAACTCTATCCCAAGCTACTTTATGTTGCTTGCCCCTCCAAATGAAATTAGAGCACATTTTCTCAATTTTGTGAATAACACTAGCAGGGATATTGTGAGTTTGAACCCAATACATGATCATAGCTGTAATAACAGTATGAGTGAGTTCTATTCTGCCTGCTAGGGATAAAAGCTTACAAGACCAGCCATTAAGTTTATTTTGAATCATATCAATTAATCTAGAGCAGTCTCTATCATTAATTTGATTAGAGCTTAAGGGAAGACCAAGATATCTAACAGGAAGATTACCTTCCTTGAATTTTAAAAGCTGAAGAATTTCATGCTTAATTAAAACATCTTTGCTGAAATAGATTTTGCTTTTATTAGCATTAACAGCTAAACCAGCATACTTTTCCATATTTTCCAAAATTTGAAAAACAGCAATGGCACTTTTTTATCAGCCTTAAGAAATAAGAGCATATCATCTGCATAGAGTAAGTGTGTGATGTGAGGTTTTACCCTATTAATTGGTTTGATGTTTCCCCTTAATACTTCTAATTCCATTTGCATGGAGAAGTATTCCATAACAATAGAGAATAGGTAAGGTGACAGAGGGTCACCTTGCCTTATTCCTCTATTGCTGTGTATAAATCCTTTAGGGGATCTATTAACCATTACAGAGTAAGTTACATTACAAATGCACTCTCTAATCAGCTCACAAAATCTGGTATCAAATCCCATTTTCTGCATTAAGTAGATGATAAAATTCATGTTGATCTTATCAAATGCTTTATGCAGATCTATTTTAATACACATGAGATTTTTCTTTTTCATATTGAACTTCCTAATCAATTCATGGGCTAATAAAGAGTTATCTGATATCAGTCTGCCAGGAATGAAAGCACTCTAATTTTCAGAGATGATGAATTTAAGAAAGCCTTTTAGCCTATTGCAAAGAAGAGTAGATATTATTTTATAAATAAAATTGCAGCAGGCTATAGGCCTATATTCATCAAGTCCACTAGGGTTTTCTACTTTTGGAATCAGGGTTAAAAAAGTGTGATTTGTGTTTTTTAATAACTTTCCAGTATTGAAAAATTCAATTACTGAATCACATAACACAGAATGCATTTCACCCCAATGAGTCTTATAAAATTTTGCACCAAACCCATCTGGTCCTGGGCTTTTGTCATTACATGCATTAAAAATGATATTCTTAATATCTTCTTGCCTAATAGGGGCTAATAAAATATCAGAGCTATTACTGTTAGCTACATATTTGAATTCAATGTCAGGAAAAATAGAAGGGTAATTATTGGTGTTATACAATGAGGTGAAAAAATTTATAGCCTCTTGCTCTAATTTTGAGGCTTCATTGATTACCAAACCCTTTGCATCTATTAACTTACCAATATTATTTCTATTTTTCCTGCATGATATTTTA
Source organism: Allium sativum (assembly GCA_030737875.1). Classification (NCBI taxonomy): domain Eukaryota; kingdom Viridiplantae; phylum Streptophyta; class Magnoliopsida; order Asparagales; family Amaryllidaceae; genus Allium; species Allium sativum. The sequence continues at coordinate 847,448,781 of CM060926.1, forward strand.
GTATAAAAAAATTTACTGGCCACATCTCCAGCAGTTAGCCAGTCAACTTTAGCCTTCTGCTTGAGATTTATAGTGTTAATATGAAGAGCATTGACCAATTTAGTTTGAGCATTAAAAAAATTCTCTGCCTTAGTCTTGTCTGAACTATTATTATCTAGATCATTCTGAAGCTCTTCACATTCATCCCTGATAGCTTTGATATCATTTTTATTTCTAGCAATATTCCAAGTTTTAAGATTAGATTTAACTAACTGCAAAGTTTTATTGAATTTGTACTGAGCAGTTCCAAACAGAGTATTAGACAAGCATTTAGACACTGTTTCTCTGTAATTTTTTTCATACACCCACCCATTCACAAACCTAAAGGGGGAACTAATAAAGTTCCCTTTATCTGTGTTGAGTGAAACAAGTATAGGTGTATGATCACTTGTGTTTTGAGGCAATGTACTACACTTCACATTTGAAAAAAGATTGATGAAATTTTGATTTAATAAGACCCTATCAAGCTTGTAGTGAATATTTCTGAATTCACCCGATTTCCAAGTGAATTTATTACCATGAATGATAGGCTCTATTAGTCCTGATTTCATCACAAATTTAGCCACCTTTTCCAGTTTAGAAAAAGGGACAGGATTCCTTCCCCTTTTTCAGAATTATGAAATATAGTATTGAAATCCCCAATCAACATCCATGGTATGTTAATAGTATAGCTGAATTGCTCAATACAATTCCATAACATGAGTCTGTCATTTTCAAAATTAGAGGCATATATAAAAGTGATCTTTATAACAAGACTACCCTTATTCTGAAATGTGCAGTGAATATACTGCTGATCAATAAAAAAACTGATGAGATTCCAAATGATAGGATTATATAAAACCATAATCCTACCATTTCCTCCCATCAGATTATTATTCATAATGCTCCAATTTGATAGACTTCTAACTTGTAGCTCATTAATCCTGATATCACTAAGTTTATGTTCTAGTATCCCTATAATACTAGGTTTATGCACATGTAAGAAATTGGCAAAATCTAGTTGCCTTTCAGGGGAATTAAGACCCCTGATATTCCAAGCAATAATATCCATTAATAAAATAAAATAAGGGAAAAAAAGTAAAGGATATTACCTCTAAGGTGGACCACTGAACTTTCTGTTGTCCACTCTAACCTCCTTCTGTTTGCCACTTTTTTTGAAAATTGTGAAATCAGAAGTCTTTAACTGTTTGTCCCATTTGGTGTTTTTATTAATGTACTTTTTCCTGAAATCTTGATCTGTAGAATCCTCTGTCTCCTCTACAGTGTTTATTTCAGATAAACTTCTAGTCCTGCCTTTCTTCTTCTTTTTTGTTGGGGATGCAGGTTTTGATGGTTTGGGGGCAACTACTGAGTTCACAGCTTGCTGAATATTATCTTCAGTTATAGCAGATGGCTTTATGGGGGCAAGTCCAGAAGCTAGCAAGCCGAAATCAGTGAAAATAGGATCAGCAGCTAGGAGTTCACTGCAATCTATCTCTTTTCCTTTTGAATTTTTATTATCAGCTTTTGTAATTAAACTTGGGTTCTCCTTTGGGGGGGAGGACTCAATGACCTTTTCATTTTTGTTCCCCTCTATGCTGTTGTGTTGTTTGCTTGATTCTGAGATAGTTTCTTGATGAACTGAGGGAGTATTGTTTAATCCTTCCTCTGCTTCATTTTGACTACAGTCAGTTTGTAAGTTCTCATCTGAACTTGCAGCTGCTTTTACTTGCTGAGTTGAACTGTCCTCTTTGTACCTTTGCTGAGCTGAGTGCATAGCCATGTAATCCTTATCAGCTATGTAAATCTCAGAAGTGTCAATATTCATATCATCAGAGTTGATGCCATTTGATGGCCTAGTATGCTTAGTAGAATCATCAGGAGATTCATGTGAGTTTATTCCAACATCATTTTGATCAGGATGTGATCCAAGATTGGTTGGTTCTTTAGGATCTTTGTTCGAATCTTGATTATAAACACAATTTTCGAATGAGTGACCAAAGCACTTACATGACTTGCACCTATCTGGAATTAACTCATATGAAATTTGTTGTGTTATGACTTCCCCATCCGGCATGAAAACTGCTGCCTCATTGGGGAGGTCAGCATCCGCTCTAATCTCCACAAGAATACGAGCATAACTCAATCGTGTCTCTTTGGCAGTTTGCTCGTCCATTTTCAATAGGGTGCCAACTAAGCTTGCTATTCCGCTGAATATCTCCTTATCCCATAAACGTAAGTTCAACTCAGGGAGTCGGATCCACACTGGCATCGTGTTCAGAATATCACGATCCAGTATTGATTATTTGGTCCATTTCTTTAAGATGATAAGTTTACCATTGATGAAATAAGGTCCACCTTGCAGAAGTTTTGCACAATCTTCAGCGTTAGTAAATCGGATAATGAAAAATCCATTTTCACGCATGAAGATTTCGAATGTCCCTGTCGGATTCCATGTGCGTACGACAAAGGCCCTAAAATGATGATATGGGGGGCGTTTGCCAAACACATAGGCGACAACACTGAGCCTCCACTTGCTCTCGGTTCTGATGCTAGCCTCCTCGGATACAATAACCCCCTTTTCTCCAGTAGACTCGAACGGAGGAATATAACTAAGATCAAAGAATGAGTCTTGTCCTCCAGTTTTAACCATATCCGCCCAAGATGAAGCCTTTAAGTCTTTAGGCAGGAATTGTTTGTGCTGTTGTTGTGGATCTTGACCATTTCTTGAAATATTTTTGGGTTGGGTCTCACTTCTTGATTGAAATCTTTCTCCATTCGAGGCCGGGAACGGTTTTTGCCTTACTTTGACAGGGATTTCAGATGATCCACCTGCCCCTTGCCTGATGTGTGTGTTTGAACCATTAGTCCCGTGCTGGAATTGGCCTTGACCAGCAACTTTCTTAGGGTTTGTGACAGATTTGGGATTTTTCTTTCGATTTACCCTAGTGAACCCATCCTCATCGACCAGAAAAACAGGGGGAGGACGAGGAGTGCTAGCTGAGGAATTAGGGGGAGGTTGAGGAGATGAAGAAGCCCCTTTCTGATTAGGGTTGTTGTCGAAAATAGGATTGAGAAAGGACTTGGCAGCCATGGCTATAGTTTCTAAGCTTTTTTTTCTTAATATCCTCTTCAATTCTGAAGATTTACCTCAGTGATTTCAATCCACATGTCCACTTTTTAATTTCATTCTTTGCGAAACACGATTCTCCTTTCGAGAAAAATAAAATACCTGCTCAACTTCCCCTTTTCCGCCTCCGGATCAAGCACATCACAACGCAATTTCTTTACTTTCCCTTCCTTCATCGCTAAATCTTTTACCCTATTTCTCATTTCTCCATCGTAATTCCAGATTCAATACGTCTCAAAATAATTCGAGATTTCCAAACAAAATTAGTAATTCCGGACCCAGAATGAAGATCCAGTTAATGACTTTCAATTCGCACCATTTGGTACAAGCGGCATTAGTATAATTCCTTGCAAATTCAGTTAATTATTTCCTTGAAAACTCATTTGGTATGAAGATCCATTTGGTACGAAGATCCAGTTAATTATTTCCATGAAAATTCAGATTAAAATTAGTGTTAATATACTTGTTATGCAGGCACCCATTGTTATTTTGTTGCCTTCTCCTCCTGTTGGTTTTTCTTTGTGCTTAGGGTTTTTAATTTTTTATTATCTTCATTTTTGTTTATTTTTCTTTTGCAAATAAGCATGCAAAATGACAGATTACAACATGTCATTACTCCTTATTAGTGCAAAAGCTATAAGGATAGGAAGAGATACTACAACATCCTGATACGGTACATTAAGGTGATACGGGCTGCTTTTCTACACCTTAGTCTACAGCAATTTACTTAGATATTTACAATAGATATTGTTAGAGAGAATATGTTGCTTTTCCTTTATTTCATGCATCTTTTCTTTTTTCCTGTTACAATGAAATGGTCATCACATGCATTGGTGGATTCAATGCCACCTGGCAGGAATTGGTTACAATAGAACGTGGTGTATGCCTATATAATTAGCTACAGTGTAATGGAAAAGGGTAGCAAAGTTATTTCTGAAATTTCTACTGTCTTCTTCCTCTCAATATTATCTTCTTTCTCGCATTGCTCTATTAATTTCTTCCTATTATCCCCTAGATCCCTATCAATTGGTGCTTAACAGAGCAATGCGAGAAAGAAGATAATATTGAGAGGAAGAAGACAGTAGAAATTTCAGAAATAACTTTGCTACCCTTTTCCATTACCATGTAGCTAATTATATAGGCATACACTACGTTCTATTGTAACCAATTCCTGCCAGGTGGCATTGAATCCACCAATGCATGTGATGACCGTTTCATTGTAACAGGGAAAAAGAAAAGATGCATGAAATAAAGGAAAAGCAACATATTCTCTCTAACAATATCTAGGGTTTAGCTATTCGCACCCCATGATTTACTCTTCACCCCCCGATTAAAATTTCAGAGTTTTATTTCCAGATTTACCCTTTAAGAACTGATTATATGATTTGTCTAATGTTGACATATTGTACAATAACTAAAAAATATATCAGTCATATACATATAAAATGTTTGAGTCTAAATTGTAAACAATAATTTAAAATTTTAAAATCAGCATTGTACATGAGCATTAAAAAAAGAAAAATTGAAGATAGAAGTTATAAATAATGATCAAAAATTTAAAACAATGATTAAAATTTTAAAAACTGTACAATTAGCGATGTGTATCATTATGTGTTTTAAGACCGAGACGTTAACAATTTACAAACTTTAATTAATTCAATCAAAATTTTAAAGGGGAGAGTAGTAGAAAAACTGCTCGTTAGAAACTAGAAAAAATGTATTGAGAATGAAAATACAATAAGGGCGTTTTTGGATTAAATGGGGTAGGAAGAGAAAATCATGGGGTGGATATTTTATTTTCCAATCAGCGGGGGGTAAAGAGCAAATACTGGGGTGTTAATAGACGCACCCCAATATCTATTGTAAATATCTAAGTAAATTGTTGTAGCCTAAGGTGTAGAAAAGCAGCCCGTATCACCTTAATGTACCGTATCACATCCCTAAAGGTTCTATAACCGAACTTGGTTTCTGATTTTGTAGCAGTATAGCATTCACTTGTTCATATAATGGTTGAATAGCTACGTGTTGCTCTCAAGTACTTATATACAGTGATCCACTACTAGTTGGTGCATTGATAAGGTTATCATCAATTGTACCAAATTCAGACTGGGCGGCCCGGAAAAGTTAACTCTTTCTTCTGATGGGCATTTAGTCCTCACTTCCACTGGTTGAATACCAGCAAAACAATATCTTTTAATCTTGAAATGAAGGTAACTAGATAGGTTATTGATTATTGGAAACATGGAAATCGTCCAAAGTATGTCGAGAGCTTAAGCTTCACCAATCCTTTGAGGTTCTGCTATAGGTTTGTAATCAGTAGCTTTCATGTCTTTTTTCTGTTTGGATCCTCCGTAATAATTCCTCAATGGAAACTGGACGAGAAGGCGACTCCATTTGAATATGAGCTAAAGTTTGTTTATCCTCTAAGGTATATCTTATCTGGAAATCTTTATTGTTTTACAATTAATCCTTTATTTGTAGTTTTGTTTGATTAGTACATGTGGGATGTTCTATATCCTTTATTTGAGATGAAGTTTTGAACCTTCTAATCTCCTATGTTTCAGGTACAATATTATTGTTCTTTATATTTGAATACTGTTTTCTTTGCTTCCCTCTCGGGTTTTTTTTTGGTTCTCCTTAATTGATTTGTGTTTTCATTTCTTTTATTCAGATACTTATATACAGTGAAGCCGCCTAAAGCAGTTCTATAGTTTTGTGGACTTGTCTCAAAAGAAAAAGGCAATATTTAATTCATCTTCTTTCATTGTAGTTTTAGAGATAGACCGTGAAAGCAGCCATCTGGATGGGATTGCCAAATCGTTTATCATAGTTCTCTTCAGGTACATTGTTTTTTTCCTTTTTGAGGTTCAGATGTACACTTTTTGTTTACATTTTATTTGTTTTGATTTCACTACTTTTTATTTTGTTTTCCTCTTCGCTGTCTTGCATTGTTTATGCAGCAGCTTTGAGTTGTACAAAATGTATATAAGATAAAGTCAAATTTATTTTGAATTATTACTATTGCAAATGAATTTAGTAACTGTTTCTTTGATAGCTTGTGATTGCAAGCAAACACTTTTCCTTCTCTTTTTCTAACAATAGGCATATGCTTCTGAGATCACTGCAATGAATTTGCACCAAAAAGACATTGTTATCAAATTCAAGGAAAAGCGACATACCATGTTTTATGACCGAAACAAAGAGTTTGCCTATAGTCAGTTTTGGAAGCTAATGTTTATTTGAAACAATGGTTGATGGCTATGTAAAAATAATGTAGTGAATAGGTATTTTCATGTTATTTAACCCAAATTAGCGGTTTTATAGTTCAATGCTTACCTTTGTTAGTTATTGGGTAATATCATAATGATTATCTAAGTGTTGTAAAGATATCTGCATAATATTACGAAATTTATGGTTATTAACAATTGTGAAAAGATTAGCATTTGTAAAAACATGTTGAATATGTAGTAGTTCCTATTACAAGCTTTACAAACATTTGTAAAATGATAAGGTAACTGGAAAAAACAGTTATTAAAATACTAATTACAACTTTTCAAAACTCTTGCAATAATATTTTTACAACTATAACAAATAATTGTAAAAGATTATATTATAACTGTTTATAGCAGTTGCAAAAAGGTTTTCTACAACTTCCATAAACGCTTGTAAAATAATAATTCTTTATTACAACTGCGGCTATAAGGACTAGCAGACGTCAGTTGTAATAGACCTATTACAAATGTTTTGACAATTGTGAAAATGTATTTTTATTGTAGTGAGGCTAGCACCATTTCTTGAGCATCTTATATCTTCTTCGCAGGCTAGGTTTGTAAAAGGATGTTTGATCACTGATAACGCCCTATTAGCCGGGGAGATGGTTTCTCAAATCGATAAGAAGGTCTATGGCTCTAATGTGGTCGTTAAGCTGGGTATGGCTAAGGCTTACGAGCACATGTCTTGGTTCTTCATCATCAAGGTTCTGAGGGGTTTCGGATTTTCGGAACCCCTTATCACTGTTGTATGGAGGCTTATATCCAATTGCTGGTTTTCCGTTCTCATCAACGGATCGGCCATCGGTTATTTCAGGTCCGGGAGGGGTCTTCGTCCGGAAGATCCCCTCTCCGCTTCTCTGCTCGTCGTAGCTGCCGAGGCTTTCGTTTCGAGGTCTCCAATCTCTAACGATAGCTGGGAAGATTCATAGGTTCGACATCCCTAGGCGTTGTCCTCTTAAGTCTTTCGTTGACGACATCATCATTTTTACAATTGGTAGTTGTCGATCTATTCGAAACCTGTTGGGTCTTATTCGACAGTATGAGAGATGCTTAGGGAAACTCGTTAACTCATCTAAAAGTTGCTTTATGCCCGCGAAAGATCTTTCTTCGGTTAGATTGTCCTGGATCGAGACATTTATCGGTTTCAAGGCGACCTTGCTTCCACTTCCTTACCTCGGTATTGTATTATATCGAGGTAGGAAGCTCAATGCCATCTTCAAGCCCCTAACTGACAAATTCAGGGGAAAGATCATTCGGTGGAATGCAACGCTCCCCTCTCAGGCAGGCAGACTGGTTCTCATTAAGTGTGTCCTTGACTCTATGGGATCTCATATCTTTGCTGCTATATCTCCAACCACTTCCTTCTTCCACTTTTACCGATCATTGGCTTCTTCCTTTTCCTGGGAAACCGAGGACAACGCTTCTCGCCACAACTGGATTTCATGAAACTCCATTTGTCATCCTAAAACCGAGGGAGGCCTCGGCCTCTGTAACCCTAACAACATTTGTTCAGCCTTTGCTTGCAAGCTATGTGCGAGGTTTGGAGCAAAAGACTCCCTTTGGGCGACGTTCCTCTACGCTAAATACCACAGGTTGTATGGTATGGTACGAGTTACACCTGTGTCCCATCCTATGCTAGTGAGACGTGGAAACGGATGCAATCTGTGAAGGCGCTAATGGATGCACATGGAGGTGGAATAGTTTGGGGCGACAGTCCCTTCTCGCTTAAGGCAGCATGGAATTCAGTGAGGACTCCAGGTCCACGTAGCCCTCTATTTTCTTTCATTTGGAATGTTTGTATTCCCTCCGAAGGTCTCTCTGTTTATGTGGAAAACCTTACATTACGGGATACCAATAGATGAGAACCTTCATAGAATTTGCATTCCTTTTGTGTCCCGGTTCAGGTATTGCAGTTCTGAATGCTCGGAATCCACTTTTCATTTGTTGTACTCTGGGTCTTGTGCTAGGTCTGCCTGGAATTACTTCGAGAATCTGATGGGTTGCCGAGGTAATGCCACCTTGCTGGAAGGTTTACTGAGATTCTAGTGGTCCGGCATCTCAGTTAAACCTTTTTGCTCAATCCTACTTCGTCTGATTTTTTGTCTTGTTTGCTGCCACATTTGGTGCTCACGGAATAAGGCAGTATTTGACGAAGTGGCTATGGACCTTACTACCATTATCCGGATAGTAAGAAACGATGTGTTCCATGCATTTTGAGGTAGGCCTTTCAGGGGCACCTTTGGCTCCCACTCTAGTAGTTGGCTGTTACCTTTGATTTTTTCTCGATATCGGTTACTCCCAAGGCAGGTGTTAGTTGATTTTTTTCTTATATGCTTATATATTTACGTTTGCAGCTACTTATGTCACTTTCTCACACTATCCCCCAATAGAGCTTATGTCATTTGCTAGTTCTGCAGATCCTGGATTATAGGTTGTTGGATTTGGTCTGTTTGGAGCTGGTTGGTGCTTTCCGTACTTCAGCCCAGGTGGGTTTACTGGAGCAGGTAGAGTTGGAGTTATTGGTGGAACTGGAGATTTGATGCTTTTATCAGATGTCTCTTGGTGCCATGGATATAATGGAGCATGTGAGCTAGAGCTTTCGTAGATTCAGGGGCAATAGTTTGGACTTCTCATCCTTTGCCAGTGGCCTTAATTGGAAGGCACGCCCGTTGCTCTTACTCTTTGTGCGTCTTTTGTGGAGCTTGGAGATTTCAACTTCGCTCTTCATTGTGGCATCCGTCTACTAAGGCTTTATCTACCTTGGTTGCTACCTTGTTAGCTATTTGGCTGTTGACCATCTTTTGTTTTTTATATGTTTTTTGTTCTGTTTCTTTTATTTGTGTGTGTGCACATTTTCTACGTTCCATAGAAACTGTTTTTGTGAGTCGTTGGGGAATGGCATGATTCTCCCTTTTGTTATATTATATTTTCCTTTTTTTTTGAAAAAAAAAACGATATTCAAGCATTTGTTGCAGGTATCAACTGCTCTGTAACTGAGTGCTTAGCTTCCTCTTTGGTCAGCCATGGCATCAAATAGACCAGTCTCCAAATTCCTAAGGCACTCCTTTATCTCACCAAGTTTTACTCGGTTGGCAATAACATCCCTTTGAGTAGACTGAATGGACGAATTAGAAGCACAATATTAACCCATTACGTTTTTGAATTTGTTCTTGCCAATGTTAAATTTTCTAGTTAGTTTCATGTATCCATATATGAATTTTAATTATGCATATACTGCAAGATTATTATGTCTGGATCTAGAAATTTAGTAGATAAAGTAAACAATTAATATAAACAAAAGCAATAAAACCCAAATACTAAACTAAACAACTAAACTTCCAGCTCATAAATTCAAATGTCATATTTCCAAAAGCCCAAGTCAAAATCAAATTATAATAATAAGTTAAAGTAAAAATCGATTGTGGATACCTATTTTAACGAAGGCAGACAACCATAGATTGTGAATACATGCTTAGTGAATGCGAGCATCAATGGAATGCAGATAACTATTTATCGATGCTAAATGAAATGGAGGCAAGTAAACACAGTTAACCATATTTACTATAACGAGCATTTGTCGGATAAGGAGCATTAATAGGTATATACAAGATTATATATTTTTAAATATAAACAAATTATAGGTTTAAATATATATTTATATGGTAATAAAAACGAATATCCATATAACGATCTATATATTTAAACAAATTATTGATGCTGAATGAAATGGAGGCAAGCAAACACAGTTAAACAAATTATACATTTAAGTATATAATTTGTTTATATTTTACCGCATTATTACATATATACAAGATTATATATTTTTACTATTTCGCATAATATATAACTCGCTTTTGCTTATATACTAAATTAAATATATAATTTGTTTATATACCTGTTGAAATCAAAATTTGACCTCAACACCAAAGGTGCTTTTAGAACACTTCACGAAACGGTACGATTTGGGGTTACAGAGCCACAAACACAAAATCAAGAGCAAAAAGTATAGAACAAAGAAATTTTAGAATGGTTCAGTCAATTTAGACCAACATCCACTATGGAATCACTTCTCATTATCACACTTGAGTTTACAAAGTACATCACTTTATATATTTACTCATTTTATGATATTTCTCTCTTTGATCTAGGTTTCACTTGAATATATCAAAGGAATGGTTTGATCTTTCTAAGTATGGTGGAGATTGATGAATGTTTTCAACACTTAACACTTGAGTGATTTCCCTTGATTCCATGACGGTTTTGTGTTAGATCTAGGATTTAGAGAGGATTGATGGAGATTAGAGAAACTTGAATTGAAATTGAACAATTTCTAATGGAGTTTAGAGAAGATTTCATCCATTTATTGTTGGAGGAAGATGGAGTGAGCTTGGAAAGCCATTAATGGAGCTTGAAGTGCTTGAGAGTGGTGGAGAAATGATCTGAAAAGCCCTTCGGGGTCCAAAAATCGCTCACTTGAATGGTTGAGAAGTGAGGTATTTATAGGTGTAGTTTGAAGGTAGTGGCAGAGTTGTAATTACGGTGTGCAGGGTTTGGGTCGTTCGCAGAAGTATTTGCGAAAATGTCACTGGACAGTTGGAGCCAGTTGTACGACCGACCAGGACATATATGTGTGACCGACTACTTTATTTTATGATCAACCAGGAAATGATGTAATACTCGACCAGTATTTAGTGTGCGACCCACCCTTCATGAAACATGTGCGACCCCTTTATTTACTACTTTGCCATTGTCCCATTTCTTGAACGAGCCAAAATACTTTCCCTGAAGCCAATCTATACATTCCAAGTTCATATGGCTCCAGTACTTTGCTTCATGTCAAAGATAATGAGCTGACTTATTATTCATATGTTATGCCTTGTATCCATATCATAGTGCATGTGCATCTTTGCTTGTCAATACGTCCTTATATACATAACTGCACCGTGAGATATATTGACCGACCCCTGCAAATGAACGAGCCATACTTAAGTGACTGACCCGTGCCTCTCAGAATGACCAACAGTGCACGACCCTTGCACTTATGACTGACCGACCTACATAACCGTGGTGTACTGACCGACCTGTAGCTGGAGGATTGACTGACCACTGCATCTTGATGTCGCCGCCTATTTGTATGATGCTGAATACTTATGCACGTTACTTGAGACCCATGCAACAATATCTGTCAATACACACCCCACGTGGCATTAGCTTCACATTTATATATGTTTATATTACATCATACCCATGCGTTCAGAGAGTGGTATCACCAATTCCATGTTGGCTTGGCATTTCCCTTTATTTAAAACCAACGTTTTATATTAGTGAAGCAGGCATCAAGTCCATATAAGTATTGTTCACACCTCAAGTAACTATGTGTCCAAATAGTATCATCTCATACGTTGTGTTAATATTCCAGTCCATGCTGGAGCTGACCCATAATGAAGATTGACCTATGTGGCACTACGACCGACCCGTAAGGATCTCTTATTGACCGACCAAAGTGTTACCTGATGCTCGACTGTGGTGCTCAACTGCTTGGACTGCTTCATGAATGTTGCTCGATCGACCAGATTGAGAGAGACCCTCCCAAGTGAATGACCTTAGTGTTTGATCCATTGTTTTCCAAACCACATTTCACAACGGGGTTAACATTTTCCCCTTAAAGCTTGTATTTTTATTCGTGAAAAGTGCAAGCTTCAAAATGAACGTGGTTACTATAACTTGCGTCAAGCATATCGATGGACTGCTAACATTCATTGTAACTGGACCGGAATGAATTCTAATCAATGGGTCAATATATAAGACAGCACTAATGGCCCATGGCACTTTTTACTTAAGGAGTCAGTAAAGCTCAAATGACGGTCCGCTGCATCAACATCTGGTGTCAAATTTTATAACACCCCACCTCTGTTAAGGTCACTCACAAAGGAATGCATTAACTCCAGTGGAGCGTCATGAGTGTATAGAATAGATAAATTACAAAACAGACAAAATTTAAACAGCGGAAAATAAATAAAACTTTACTTTATTGATAAAATAGCAGCTTGGTAAAACAGCTTGTTCGAAGATTGTTTTCCAACACCAAAACACCTATACCCATTACAACAAATCATCTGTCTTGTTTAACAAAATAAAGAAGCATAAAATGACAATGATATTCCCCAATAAAGCATGAGCCAGCCATAGCAGTGGAAAAGAGAGTCCAAAGTAATACATCGACTATCTTCGAGCTTGAAAGGAAAACTGAGCCAGGTGGTAATATTCCCTCCCTGTGGACCTGGGGGGAGCGGAAGAAAAGAAAGCAAAACAAAACAGAGTCAGACATAAAGCCTGGTAAGTCCAGTGACTTTCAGCATGTAAATAGATAAAAGCATCATGACATGAATAAACTGGATACCAGACAGAACCACGATGATAAGCATAGCAAGACAACAAATGATGATCGTTAGATATGACAAGGTAAGATACAGTGAATGCGCTTCGGTTCTTTCTCTGATTTCCTATTTTCTCTGCACCACCCAACTAGCATCCTAACTAGTGTCTTTTATAAAACAATTCGTATTCCCTACTAGTGTCCCAACTAGTATCCTGTGAAAAAGGATCTGTATCCCCTACTAGTGTCCCAACTAGTATCTTACGTTATATAATAAGGTGGTCCCAACCCCACAATTGTGGTAGCCTTCAGGTGTACATCTAGTATGAGGATCTTACCTCAATCAGCCTAATTGCCATGAAGATGTTAGATGTGCCCTTACTACCCTATCAATCGGCTCCCTACTTGTATTAATTTTCCTTGTGTCTGTGTTAATCGGCCCTCTCTTGCATATAGATACCCTATGCTGGTCCCACCATAAGGTGTATCAATTCCTATGATAGCAACCCGACACGATTCAAGATGCACAGTGTATAACTACTGGTAACCAGTGCCTGCTTTTTCCCACTCCGGAGTACGTGAACATCCGTAATCCGTCGGAACCTACAATGATGTACCCCCTGCCGCTATTTTGACCGCTTATAATCAGCCCAGTAATCGTGCCCCACCCTGCCTAGTTCAGGGTACTGTGATACATCTATGTGGGTTACTGCTGAAATGGGTCCCCGTTACTAGGGTTTCCTAGGGTCTATTCGTATACCCCCCCCCAAATTGGCTAAGTCTTATCCATCCATTCAAGTTAACTTAACCCATCCACACGTCATATCATATTGGTTAAGTGTTTCTTATTAACTTAACCCTTCTGATTCATCATGTTGTAATTAGTTAAGTGTTTTCTATTAACTTAACCCTGTTCATTCATCATATTATATTGGTTAAGTGTTTCCCCTTAGCTTAACCCCATTTGTCCATCATGTTATATTGGTTAAGTGTTTCCCATTAACTTAACCTCACTCGTTCATCATGTTATATTGGTTAAGTGTTTCCCATTAACTTAACCCCACTCGTTCATCATGTTATACTGGTTAAGTGTTGCCCTCTTGTGTTAACTTAACCCTACCACTTGTCATGTTACATTGGCTAAGTGTTGCCCTCTTGTGTTACTTAACCGTACCACTTGTCATGTAACATTGGTTAAGCATTGCCCTATCACACGTCATGTTATATTGGTTAAGTGTTTCCCTCTTGTGTTAACTTAACCCTACCATTCTTAGCATGTCCGTTCATTAGCACTAATTCATTTATTAATGCCACAACCTCTCACACTAGAACTGTTGTTTGTGGTTGCTGGATGTGCTGGGCAGTTCCGGGCAGACTTCTACCGCAAACTCATTCTAACCTCGGGTTTTGGGCTTAATGTGCTAACCTCTCACATTAGATCTATATTGTTGCGGTCGCTAGATGTGCCGGGCAGTTCAGGGCAGTCTTACACCGCAACTCAATCTAACCTCGGGTTAGGCATGTTCATCTTTAGCCAATTTACATATTTACTATACATGTCCAAGTCTAGATTTTATATGCTAATTATCCCGAATTCACCAAACTAGTCATGTTCCAATTCCCAAACTATGCCCAACAAATTCAATTACAAGTTATTACTCAAATTAGGTTACACCCAATCTTCCCAAATTTGCAATAACACTCATGCCCCAAAATCGCAATATACATTACACTTGGCGTCCCAACCAATAGTTACGCCCAATCTAGATTTAATATTCCAATTTACAATTTTCGCCCAATCTAGATTTAATATTTCAACTTACCCCAAGTTCCCAACAATAACTTTTTTACCTCAAATCACAAGTTACAAATTATGTCCAACAATTTCACCGAATAAGTTATGCCCAATTATTTCACCGAATACATTATGCCTAATATTTACCCAAAATATTCCCCATATTCCAATCGTTCGTATTTCTCTATTTTAGCCTAGGTTCGAAGGTAACCCAGGTTCATAAAAGAAAAAGAAAATAGGGGAAGAGAGAGGGAAGGAGATAAAATAAGAATAGGCATAAAAATAGGCATGTAACAACAGACCTAATACAAGAGATTTAGATCCAACAAAGATAGATTCTTGAATAAACTGATACAATCATTATCGCAAGCATAAAAATAACATCATGAACCAAAGAGGATTACAAACCTGATGTACAACAAAGATAGCCCTGATTTAATCAATAAAAAAATAACCTCTAAGGCATGTTAAGTCATAGATTCCATAGAATGATAGGGATAAATCTGAGAAGATTATCTTACAATCAGGCATAGACTTCGATTCATTTTATTACATGTCAAGATTACAATCAGGTATTCAAATCTGAAAATAACGTGAACTTACAATGCTAGGATTAAGAAAAGATAATTGAATCGTTGTTGTTGTAGAAACTCTAATTTGATGTTGATTTATCTTCAAAGTAGATTGTTGATGAAGAACTTCTAATATGATTTAGGTTTTAGAGGCGGCGGCTAAGAGAATTAAGAGTTCAGCAGCATAGAGGCGTCATAAGGAATTGATATGAATTAGGGTTGGATTATGAGTGTATATATAGATGTCTAGGATTATTAAGAGCCTTTAGATCAACGTAGGATCCATCCAAACCATCCAGTCCAAGAGAATGCGTCATCAGGCCAATCAGAAGTCGCCATGTACCCTACGAGTCAGAAATTCGTCACTGTCACGTCAGCCAGGTACAAAACGAAGTATTTCGCCCGGGTCTGGGGGGGTCGACACCGGGGTTGACACCCCTATAGGGGGGTCGACACCTATGTCGACACCCCTTAAGTGGGGTCGACACCCTCTGGCGGGAATTTTCCCGCCCAGTCTATTTTGGATGATTTTTAATTTCGAACCCATTTTTGACTTTCTGGACCTATTTCTGAAGTACTGAACCCAATATATATATATATATATATATGTATATATATATATATATATATATATATATGTATATATATATATATATATATATTCTCCCTGCGCGTATACAAACTTCAAACCTTAATAACTTCTTCATACGGTGTCCGATTTACGCAAACTCGGACTCTATCTCAAGAAGAATTCCAAGACGAACGCAATGGCATAACCCATTTCCCTTAATTCCCATTTTTAAAATTTAGTATTCTTTAATTCGTTACTTTAATATTCACAGAAAATACGATGTGTTACATTCTCCCCTCCTTTAAAGGATTTCGTCCTAGAAATCTCTAATTAAGAAGAATGTATCCTAACATCCAACATCCATCTACTCAACCATCAATCATAAGCATCTATTGTCCTTAAAAAGATTTCTAATGCTTTCATGATCATATGCATAGTATGTGTACATGCCCTTATCTAATGCAAAATCAGGCACTCTACTGATTCAGTTGACCTCCTTAATGCGAATTATGTCGGTGCAATGAGTCCAACATGAATGCAATTACTCCTAATCATATTTTATAACTTCTACATGAGTGCCCAATCATTCATACAAATGCAACATCGATATGATTATACATCAAGTTTCAATCCGTATACAAATACATATATGCATATGCAATATGAAAGTGACTAAGCCGATCTAGTGCCTAATGTGTGTGTATATGCATCCATGAGCAACCACTAGCAAACACTTACATCCACTTGCATCCACCAAACATAACGTGTCTCAAACACATGTTTACATCCATTGGCTTCTACCTAAGGATCGAGGAGAGGACCGAGAGGATATACTTAAAAGATAAAGACTAGCATGCAAATAAACTTTATAGAAAAAGAGAGATCAAGGATATACCCTCAAAAAGGTATGATGCGCGTATCTAGTCTTCGGCCTTCTAAGTCACATCTTCTTGAGCTTCACCCCATTGTGCTCTGACTGTCTTAACTTCACGATTGCGTAGCTTCTTAATTTCTATTTCCAAAATATGAGTTGGAACTCATTTCACTGTCGCCTCTCGTTCCACCCCTTCTTCTTCTAGTATACTCGCCACTACAACTTCTGTTGTGTCATGCTAAAAGGTCTTCCAAAATTCACTAGAGAGTATTCCGTGTGGAAGAACTATCTCTTGAAAATAAACAGATGCTAACCATGTTACCAAGTGTAGTCATTAAGGTGGTTAGAGGTCTCTTCTCTACTTAACTTATCCATTGCATCAACTATCTGAGAGTCTTTTATTTGTGAAGTCCCTATTTGATCCAAAAGCGTAGGTCTTACTCCTAGCGATGCCAACTACTAACTTAACCGAAGGTTTTTAAATCAAAGGTTGATGTGTATTCTGAGACTTTTCCTTTTCACATAAAGAGGACTTGAAGTCAACCTGTTTCTTCTTAAGGCATCTGCTACGATCTTACCCTTCCTTCTTACATCAAAATGGCGCCTAGTCCCGTGCCGCATGCATCCGTGTATACCGTAAACCTTTTACTACTGTAAGGTAAAAGTCAAAACTGGGGCCGTTGTAAGAGCCCTCTTCGATCGTTGGAAAGCGACATCACCATCAATATCCTGAGCAAAGGTTAGATTCTTCTTCGTTAATCCAGTAAGTGGGGCTAATACCTTCGCAAAGTTCATAATGAACTTCCTATATTAGCCCGCTAGTCCAAGAAAGCTTCTTACTTCTGTTGCATTCCTTGGGACCTTCCAGTCTTGCACCGCAACTACTTTTGCGGGATCTACTGCTATCCCTTCTGTGGACACCACATGTCCTAGAAACCTTACTTCTTCTCTCCAAAAATGACATTTTGGAGAACTTCGCCTTAAGTTGATGTGCTCGAAGTGCATCCATGATTTATCTTAAATGCAAAGCATGTTCTTCCTCGTTCTTTGAGAAAATCAAGATATCGTCCACACAGACTACTACAAACTTATTAAAACACCCTACTCATCAAGTCAACAAAATAAGCGGGTGCATTCGTCAAACCGAAAGGAATGACGAGCCACTCAAAGAAACCGTCAGGGGTCCTAAAAGAAGTCTTGTCTATACTGTCCTCAGCTACTCTTAGCTGATGAGACCCTATAGCCAAATCTAGTTGGGAGAAAACAGACGCACCTACAAGTTGTTAAACAAATCATCTATTCTTGGAAGTAGGTGCCTATTTTTTTTTAGTTAGCTTGTTTAATTCTCTATAATCCACGCATATGCGAAGTGAACCATCCTCCTAAGTAGCGAACACTACTAGAGCACCCCATTCAGAAATACTTCGCCTAATAAACCCCTTCTCAAGCAGCTCTGTAACTTGCTCACTGAGCCCTTCCTTTCCCGAGGATTCATGTGTCGTACAGGTAATGCAATTGGCTTTGCATTGTCAACTAGATATATGCAGAATTCTATCTCGCGTTTTAGGGGACAAACCCCTAACCAAATCAAAAACATCTGCGTACTCATGGACTACTCCAACGGATCGCAAATCGTCGATAGATGCATTAAGTGATTCTAGGTAGCTAAGCCAAACTGATCCCTTAGGATCGCACGAAATCTCGAGGATATTCCCGAGGCAAGTCAAAAGTCTAACTACCCTCCTTTAACAATTACTAGCTAACCAATCCATGCCTAGAATCAACCTGTAGCCCATGAAACCAAAAACATAAGCATTACACTTAAACTTAATATTTAATATAGCTATTCTCAAATCCTTGCAAACCAAAGATAAATGAGCCGAACCACCAATTGGATTTGAGACAATAAAGGGATCTTCTACTATACAAGTACTAAGGTGCAGAGACTCAACTATGGAAGCAGATAGAAAAGAATGTGAAGCGCCGGAACCAAACGAAGTTTTAACAGGATGATTGAAAAGAAAAACTAAACTTTCAACAGAAATGTTCCTACCTCTCTTAGGTACACTTACAGTGAGAGCATGCAATTGCCCTCTAGAAGATTATGTCCTTTGCCCCTTGTCCTTGTCCTTCGGGCAATCCTTGATAAGATGCCCGGCTTCACCATATTGAAAACAACCACCTGTCTTCTTCTTCCTACAATTAAATGACCTGCTATACCATAGAAAAGACACTTCCTCTTGTCGCAGGATCTCTTATTTCTTACTATCCTTGTGTAGCTTGTTGACTAGTTTCTCGAAACTACCTCCATCGCACGACAACCTACAAGGCTTGAAAGAAAATTAGCCGCAGGTGAAACTACTGCGGCTATAGATGGAGGTTGGGCACTATTTCGCCCTCGACATATGCCGTATGCCTAAGAAACTATGGCGAAAAGAAAGGAAGAAGAGATTCAAATAGAGAATCGAAAGATAGTGCATATGGCTTTGGAGAATATGCCTTTAAAATAAAACAACACTTTTCTTGAAAATGCTTCTTTAAAACTTCTTTTTGAAAAATACTTTCAAAAACTTTTATCTAATCTAGTAACCATCAGCTCTGATACCACGTGTAACACCCCACCTCTGTTAAAGTCACTCACAAAGGAATGCATTAACTTCAGTGGAGCGTTATGAGTGTATAGAACGGATAAATTACAAAACAGACAAAATTTAAATAGCGGAAAATAAATAAAACTTTAATTTATTGATAAAACAGCAGCTTGGTAAAACAGCATGCTCGAAGATTGTTTTCCAACACCAAAACACCTATACCCATTACAACAAAGCATCTGTCTTGTTTAACAAAATAAAGAAGCATAAAATGACAATGATATTCCCCAATAAAGCATGAGTCAGCCATAGCAGTGGAAAAGAGAGTCCAAAGCAATACATCGATTATCTTCAAGCTTGAAAAGAAAACTGAGCCAGGTGGTAATATTCCCTCCCTATCAACCTGGGGGAGGGGGGAGCGGAAGAAAAGAAAGCAAAACAAAACAGAGTCAGACATAAATCCTGGTAAGTCCAGTGACTTTCAGCATGTAAATAGATAAAAGCATCATGACATGAATAAACTGGATACCAGACATAACCATGATGATAAGCATTGCAAGACAACGAATGATGATCGTTAGATATGACAATTTAAGATACACCGAATGCGCTTCGGTTCTTTCTCAGATTTCCTATTTTCTCTGCACCACCCAACTAGCATCCTAACTAGTGTCTTTTATAGAACGATTAGTATTTCCTACTAGTGTCCCAACTAGTATCCTGTGAAAAAGGATCTGTATCCCCTACTAGTGTCCCAACTAGTATCCTATGTTATATAATAAGGTGGTCCCAACCTTGCACTTGTGGTAGCCTTCAGGTGTACATCTAGTATGAGGATCTTACCTCAATCGGCCTAATTACCATGAAGATGTTAGATGTACCCTTACTACCCTATCGATCGGCTCCCTAATTGTATTAATTTTCCTTGTGTCTGTGTCAATCAGCCCTCTCTTGCGTGTAGATACCATGTACTGGTCTCACCATAAGTTGTATCAATCCCTATGATAGCAACCCGACACGATTCAAGATGCACAGTGTATAACTAGTGGTACCCAGTGCCTGCTTTTTCCCACTCCGGAGTACGTGCACGCCAGTAATCCGTTGGAACCTACACTGACGTACCCCCGGCCGCTATTATGATCGTTTATAATCAGCCCAGTAATCGTGCCCCACCCTTCCTAGTTCAGGGTACCGTGATACGTCTATGTGGGTTACTGCTGAAATGGGTCCCCGTTACTAGGGTTTCCTAAGGTCTATTCGTATACCCCCCAAATTGGCTAAGTGTTATCCATCCATTCAAGTTAACCTAACCCATCCACATGTCATGTCATGTTGGTTAAGTGTTTCTTTTTAACTTAACCCTTCTCATTCATCATGTTGTAATTGGTTAAGTGTTTTCTATTAACTTAACCATGTTCATTCATCATATTATATTGGTTAAGTGTTTCCCCTTAGCTTAACCTCATTCGTTCATCATGTTATATTGGTTAAGTGTTTCCCATTAACTTAACCCCACTCGTTCATCGTGTTATGTTGGTTAAGTGTTTCCCATTAACTTAACCCCATTCGTTCATCTTGTTATATTGGTTAAGTGTTGCCCTCTTGTGTTAACTTAACCCTACCACTTGTCATGTTACATTGGTTAAGTGTTGCCCTCTTGTGTTACTTAACCCTACCACTTGTCATGTTACATTGGTTAAGCGTTGCCCTATCATACGTCATGTTATATTGGTTAAGTGTTGCCCTCTTGTGTTAACTTAACACTACCATTCCTAGCATGTCCGTTCATTAGCACTAATTCATTTATTAATGCCTCAACCTCTCACATTAGAAATGTTGTTTGCGGTTGCTGGATGTGCCAGGCGGTTCCGGGCAGACTTCTACCTCAAACTCATTCTAACCTCGGGTTTTGGGCTTAATGCGCTAACCTCTCACATTAGATCTATATTGTTGTGGTTGCTGGATGTGCCGGGCAGTTCCGGGTAATCTTACACTGCAACTCAATCTAACCTCGGGTTAGGCACGTTCATCTTTAGCCAATTTACATATTTACTATACATGTCCAAGTCTAGATTTTATATGCTAATTATCCCGAATTCACCAAACTAGTCATGTTCCAATTCCCAAGTTATGCCCAACAAATTCAATTACAAGTTATTACTCAAAATGGGTTACACCCAATCTTCCCAAATTTGCAATAATAGTCATGCCCAAAATCGCAATATACATTATGCTTGGCGTCCCAACCAATAGTCATGCCCAATCTAGATTTAATATTCCAATTTACAGTTTCCCCCTAATCTTGATTTAATATTTCAATTTACTCCAAGTTCGCAACAATAACTTTTTTACCCCAAATCACAAGTTACAAATTATGTCCAACAATTTCACCGAATATGTTATGCCCAATTATTTCACCGAATACATTATGCCCAATATTTACCCAAAATATTCCCCGTATTCCAATCATTCGTATTTCGCGATTTCAGCCTAGGTTCGAAGTAACCCAGGTTCATGAAAGAAAAAGGAAATAGTGGAAGAGAGAGGGAATGAGCATAAAATAAGAATAGGCATAAAAATAGGCATGTAACAACATACCTAATACAAGAGATTTAGATCCAATAAAGATAGATTCTTGAATAAACTGATACAATCATTATCATAGGCATAAGAATAACATCACGAACCAAAGAGGATTATAAACCTGATGTACAACAAAGATAGGCCTGATTTAATCAATAAAAAAAATAACCTTTAAGGCATATTAAGTCATAGATTCCATAGAATGATAGGGATAAATCTGAGACGATTATCTTACAATCAGGCACAGACTTCGATTCATTTTATTACATGTCAAGATTACAATCAGGTATTCAAATCTGAAAATAACGTGAACTTACATTGCTAGGATTAAGAAAAGATAATTGAATCGTTGTTGTTGCAGAAAATCTAATTTGATGTTGATTTATCTTCAATGTTGATTGTTGATGAAGAACTTCTAATATGATTTAGGTTTTAGAGGCGGCGGCTAAGAGAATTGAGAGTTCAGCGGCATAGAGGCGTCATAAGGAATTGATATGAATTAGGGTTGGATTATGAGTGTATATATAGATGTCTAGGATTATTAAGAGCCTTTACATCAACATAGGATCCATCCAAACCATCCAGTCCAAGAGAATGTGTCATCAGGCCAATCAGAAGTCGCCACGTAGCCCTACGACTCAGAAATTCGTCACTGCCACGTCAGCCAGGTACAAAACGAAGTATTTCGCCCAGATCTGTGGGGGAGGGTTGACACCGGGGTTGACACCCCTTAAGTGGGGTCGACACCCTCTGGCCGGAATTTTCCCGCCCAGCCTGTTTTGGCTGATTTTGAATTTCGAACCCATTTTTGACTTTCTGGACCTATTTCTAAAGTACTGAACCCAATGTGTATATATATTCTCTCTACGCGTATACAAACTTCAAACCTTAATAACTTCTTCATACGGTGTCCGATTTACGCAAACTCAGACTCTATCTCAAGCAGAATTCCGAGACGAACACAATGGCATAAACCATTTCCCTTAATTCCCACTTTTAAAATTTAGTATTTTTTAGTTCATTACTTTAATATTCACAGAAAATATGGTGTGTTACAAATTTTATGGAGTTCTATTCTTTTGAATGTAGCTTATTATGGCTGTTAATTTGCATATATTCTTTGACGTTTTGTTTGTCGCATCTTGGATTGAAATTCTTTGAAAGAATTTTGAATGCTTTTAATCTCAGCTCATCAGATTCTTTGACCTGTAACTTGCTAAGTTTTGAATGTGGAGCACTTGAGAGCTTGTTGGTGACGATTTGAACTCAAATATGCTTTTTCAGTGTTATGTCCTGTTCTGTAATAACAAAAAAACATTGCGTGTTTTTGAATGAATATTTTGCTATCAACTGCCCACATCGACAACAGATTCGTCAGCTAAAATTTTTCATTATGGCGAATTTTATTTTGAATTGAATGGTGTGTCTATACAGAACTGTTTTATTCAACAATTTATAACTCGTCGAATATTATCTACACAAACACGACATCCTAATTTGAATTCGCATTGACACTTAAGATCAGCTAATCGATACAAGCCGATTGTGGATTTCAAGCATCATTGTTTTAACGACTTATCTGATGGTATACGACATTCCATATTTGGGAAATACGTATCTGTGATTTTTTTCTGCTTCCATTTGGAGAAGCCTTGGATATTTGTGCCCCTGTCTGGGAGGTCTTTATCCTTCTCTGTGGGAAGTATTTTGGCCTTTGCTGTGGAAAGGAATCTTGGTGCTCAATGTTCGTCTTCTTTGTCGATCAGTCCTGACATCGGAGACTCCATTGGATTCCCTTACTATGGAGAGGTCATTTATAATCCAACGTTCGTCTTCTTCTGCCGACTAAATCGACATGATAGACTTCACCGAGTATCGTTGATCTCTGCTATGAAGAAGTTTCTCTTTCTACGAAATGGACTTTTATTGTTATGCCCCCACTTGGGAAGGACTGTGAATTTCGTTCCTATGCTTGGGCTAAAATCTAACACTTGTCGCGTCTGGGGTATTCCACAACACCAAAATGGCCAATTTGAAACAATAATAAAACATTGCTAAAAATTTTAGAAATGTTTTTTCGGTGTTGCAGATTAGTATGTTGCAGATTTTTAAAACACCTATGTTATGTTTCAGATTGACAAATTGAAACACTTAACAGATGTTTCAGATTAGCAGATTGAAACATTGAGTAAGTGTTTCAAACAGATAAACCGCAACAATATTTTAAAAAATAAAAATAATAAAATGATAGTGTGAAAAGAAACAAGCAGAACATCATTAAGTTTTGAAAAGGAAAAATGTTGGTCCACTGGGTACCTGCACTTACCAGATTGAATTCCGAATTCGGCATTCCCAACCGAGCCACCGACCATCTACCAAACCAAGGCATCACCGAACAAGCAAATTCCACTGAACAATAATTCTTGTTTGATGGTTGGCCACTGAACAAAGATTCCTGTTTAGTAGTATATCACTGAACCAAGTCATGACGGAACCTATAATGATCCTCAAAGCATCAAGCCCAACCATGGATGTCCAACCGAGAAAGCCAAGCAAGCTAATTATGGAAGTTCCAGACCAAATCTTTTATATATGGAAAATATCAGACCATATGTTTTATATGAAAAATATTGAACTAAACGAATAAAATAAGATTTTTGTTTCATTGGCCTAACCTCCATGTCTCCACTTCTATAAGTAACAAGCTTGCAGCAACTATGAGGCCAATTCTGGGAAGAAGAAACGGTCAGATCGAGCTAGCCAAACAGGAATAACTGAACAAGAATATACAAGCAGAAATAGACAACATGAATATCCGAACAAAAATAGCTGAATAAGAGTTGCCTAGTAGACTTCCTTAGGTATATCTTACTTCCTATTGAGACAAAGATCATTGTACTTTATATCGTAGACATTGTATCAAAGTTGTATATGAAGAATAATGAAAATAGATATCGGATGTGGGCACGATTTCGGCCGAACCACTATAAGAATAATGAAAATGATAGTTCAAGCTTCAAGTTTAAGGCCGGCTTTATGGAAGTATTCTGATTTATTGTGGAACTTGAAAATGTAAATTGTATTCGTTAACAAATATAACCCAACAAAACAGATAATGGGCTAAGCCCAGTTACAATGTAAACGATATATTATCCTAAATCACTAATACACTTCAATAAAAAATGTCACATAGAAACTGAACCACTCATATACATAACGAAAATATAAGAGAGCTGTTGCTGCATGGCAGTAGCAACATGTTAAAAAGAGAAGAAGAGGTCTGTACATGCATGATTTCATCAAATGGACAAGCAGCCATCTACATTTATCTTGCCTTTCGGTCTACTTTCACCAAACATAAATTGTATTGTCAACCAAGAAAATTAATGCCTTAGTTAGTTGCTTTGTTTTGTAGAACTTTATCATAAATAATGCATTCACTTGCTTTTTTAGTAACAGTAAATGGAGAATAAATTAAAAGGGATTGAGGGGTTTTAGAATCTGTGGCCTTGCTGGTAGGAATCTAATACAACTTTTGTGGTGTCAAAACGTGATTATATTAAATGGTTAGGCATCAAGTGTTGTGAATGAACTGTGCTCGTAACCATAATCATATAACTTAGTGAAATGCTAATTATCATCATTTATTCAATGTGTGAAAGTGTTAAACGAGTTTTTCATGTGAATCTCACATGCATAACCCCTTACATTTTTTTACATACACTTATATCCATAAAAATTGGACAAAATGTTATCACCTTGTTGAATGAAGCGAGTCCAAATGCATAAAGCTTGAAACAATGGAAGAATATAGCATAGTCTGCCTGCATACCAACTTATTATTATCCTATCCATCAAATAATATTAATAATAAATAAATAAATAAATAACCTTATGATCATAAAAATTGCACGATCTGTCCATCAAACATGAAACAAAAAATAAAATCATCGATTTTGTTTTCAAACTAAACAACATCAAACTCGTTCATAACGTCAGTCTGAATCCATTTATACACTGGCATATACAATACTTGACTGTTTGCGCCTAAATTTTCATCTGTAGAATGTGCAACATTTGCAACTACTGAACCAGCACATTGATTACATTTTATATAAGCTTGATTGCACTGGTTATATCTTGTTATATGTTAACACTGATGACTATGTAGATGATATGCCTTTTTATAAGAAAATTTAATGATACAAAAAGTTAAATGTTTCGATGATATATTGTCTGCAAACACTGAGGACTATGAAGATAGTATACTTTCTTTATATGAAAATTTTATTGGTTCAAAAAGTTTAATGTTTCAGTGATATATTGTATGCACTTTTTAATTAACTCCTAAACACTAATAGTACACATGAATTATATAATACTTTTGTTGTGTGAAAACACAAGTCACGATGATTTAGTATTCATTTTATATCCGATGTAATGATAAACTATCAAATAACAAAATCTACTGGAAAAACACGAGTGTAGGCGGTGGAGCTGGAAAATATTATACACAGAACATTTATAAAGTCTATACCTGTTTTGAAGTACAAAATCAATCTCACGATCAGCTTCTAGCAACATACTTCTAAACTGAAAATACTACGGATAAATGTTGCAACTTACAGCCAACTCCGTTATTTATACATAAAAGTAACTAAATCAAATAGCTCAAAAGCAATTCAAGTCCACAAAATAAACATACAGAAAAACTGATATGAAATAAAATTATACCTCACAAGCGACCGCAATTCTCAGCCTCCTTCCTAACATTTAAAACTAACAATCAACTCTTCTTGTTTCAAATTGCCTTTCACCCAAGTAAAATTTTGTCTACTATATAAAACCAATTGGCACACACCAAAAATGCATTGTACAGTATATATGTCTGCACCATCACCTCGAGATAACAATAGCAATAACTATATATGTATATGTATTTGTATATGTATATGTGTATATGTGTATGTATACATAATATGTATTTGTATTTGTAAATATTCACATATTCAGAAAGAGAAAAAATGAGGTCTCAACTATAGAAATAGAAAGAATTGGTTTAAAACCTTAGGAGAATAGTTCTTAAGAAGAACTGTAAAGGTCCTTCGAATACCTAGATCGGAAATCTTGAAGATTGCTTTATCTTTAATAACTGAAGGATTCTTCATCTCTAAATCCTAGTTATGCTTTCATAATTCACAATAAAACAGATATTGAGGGAAAAAAGTAAAATATAGGTGAGAAGAAGACCTATGAAGCATGCAACGACCATGGCAGTGGGCTACTCTTTTACAAAGCTGATACAAAAAGCTCTGCAAATTAACAGATGTAGGAGCATTAGAAATTTCGTGTGCCATGGCTATTGTATTAGTAGCTATAGACATCACCTTTAATAAGTCCTCTTATCAACGTTCTCAATAAATTTTCTCAACAATTTGCCGTCAACGAGTATAAACAAAAAGCTGTTAGATGTTTTTACCAACAATCAACATCACACTTCAAAAATGAAAAAAAAATAGTCGACATTAACGAAATCAATTATGAACAAATTAATAAAATAACTAAAGGATTGTAACAAATTACTACATGATGATGGATGATGATTCAAAATCATATAGTGGTTCGAGAATCACCTGAAGATAAAAGTCGAATCCATAGCCCCATTGACGCACTTTTAAAACAGAATCCCTAAACCCTATTACCTATGTCAAAAAGGAAAAAATCACACAGATCGGTAAGTTAAAGGCAGCTTGGTTGTAAATTGATAAATCTCAAATTGATCAAAATAGAATTTCATACCTCGTCTTTTTTCCCTCTTTTTGGAATAACGAATTAGATCGGAAGAGAGAGGCGAAATGAAGGAACGGTTCAGCAGCCCGAGTGTTTGATTGAGAAGGGATTGAGAATTACGATTACATAAGATGCTGATAACATTTAATAATAATAATAACCATTAAATTAAGGAATGGTTCCAGTGAACCGAAACACGGAAAGACGGTATTAAGTCCAGAAACACAACTTATACGTTTCAAACTAAAAGTACAACGTGTTTCAAATTCCCTATTTGGTGTAGTGTTCAAACACTATGCAAGTGAACTGGTTAATGTCCAACACCCGTCGGACCTGAGATATTTAGACACTACGCGAGTTAATTGGTTAATGTCCAACACCCGTCACATCTGAGATATTCAGAAGCTATGCAAGTTAATTGGTTAATGTCCAACACCCGTCGCATCTGAGATATTCAGACACTATGCAAGTTAATTAGTTAATGTCCAACACCCGTCGCATTTGAGATATTCAGACACTACGCGAGTTAATTGGTTAATATCCAACACCCGCCGCATCTGAGAAATTCAAACACTATGGGAGTGGATTGGATAGTTGGTGTATTGTTTCACGGGGCTGACACCAATTCCTTTATCAGATGCTTGACTTGGCGGGCTATCTAAATTTAGGAACTGGGGTTCTGAACCTCTCACTTGGGGAAGTGCCACTTCGACGAAAGTTACAACCCACTCGTTTGTTTGTCATGGCACTTGTTTGTTGTTTGAATCTTTGCGATTCTTCCCATTCACTTTCCAAGGCGGTGCTTTTCTATTTTTGCATTTGTGCATGTTGATATTTACAGCCTATAGCGCTTGAACCAGTGTTGTTGGAGTCTCCATTTTTCGTCGGATTCTAAAGGAACAATTGCTCGACAGAGAGCCGGCAATATGAAATCATCTTTTAAGAAAGTTTTTATTTTAACATAAAATTTTGCAAGCAAGAAATTTATTGAGGCGTATATGCTCTTAGTCACAGAGCTAATGTTCAGTATAGTGTTTGTAAAACATTACAGACTATTTTACGAGAATTTTGAATACAATATGAAGCAAAGCATGAAACAAAGTAGCGACGATGATGATCGCTTATTCTGAGCCTTTAGAGTTGGAATGCCAATCGATGGCTATCAGTTGGTCACGGGCCTTGCAGCAATCCTGGCTGAGCTCGGTTACCTGGATCGAATTGATCAGTAGGTTTATTTTGCCCTTGAAGAGTTTGAGCAGAGTCTGAGACTTGTGAATTCTTCACATACTGTTGGAGTCTATTTTTTTGAATCAAATCCTCAACCAATCTTTTCATATGTCTACATTCATTTGTACTATGACCAGGTTGATTGTGGAAGTGGCAGAACTTTCCAGAGTTCGTTTGATCATCACCTACTTTCAGAGGTTTTGGTGTTGGATCATTTTCGGTGTCTTTAGTCGCAGCAAAGATGTTCTTTGGAGTTTCTGTCAAAGGGGTTCATTTGGAATTCTTGAATAAACGGGGCTTCTTACTGTTCCGGTCATCCCTTTCGTCATTTCCCCTCTTTTAACCACCCCCGGGATTCTTCTGATTGTATTGAGTAGAAGCACCTTTGGGAGCTTCAATAAGTTGGTTACCATCAATAATCTGAAGAGGCACAGGATTATTGTCCACTCTCATATACTCCTCTGCTTTTTTATAAAAAAATTCAAGCGTGTTTGGTTCTTTCATTTTAATCCATTTACCAAATTCGCTCTTTTCCTCTATGGTGTCGATTAGAGACATGAGAATTATGCGAGGCTCTGGATTCCTCACTTCGGACAAGGCAACATTAAATCGACTGAGAAAAGCTTTAACGGATTCGCCTAGATTCTGCTTCATTGCTGAAAGTGTTATATCATCCATGGCTTTGGTAGCATATAGGCGGAAATGCTCTTTGAACTTTTTGGTCAAGTCAGAGAACCAGTCTACGGACTTAGGTGGTAGCTTTGTGAACCATAGTGAAGCACTACCTTCTAAGTAGAGAGGAAAGTATAGGCATCTCATCTCGTCTGTTGCCTTTGTTGCGCTCATATGCCACTCGTACTTGAACAAAAAGTGGTTAGGATCAACAAGGCCATTATACAGAGGCGAAGTTGGAGGAGTGAACTTCTTCGGACACTCTGTTTCTCGGATTCTCTTGGCAAACAGAGTCTTATCGGGAGAGAAATCCCATTCTCTTTCATTGTTATCGCAAGCTTGATTCTTCTTCATGATATGTTCTACCATATCCGAGATGTACTCTTCAGTGTTATACCGCTCTACGAGGCTAAGTTCTTTACCAAACATTCGTCTAGGCAAGCGATCATGATTAGAGGACTTAGGTTCTTTACCTTCCAGGTGAGGAGGTGCCCCCGTGGTGGGACTTCTTCATTGTTATCATTAGCTTAGTCTTTATCGCTCAACCAGTCATTAACTTCTTCCTTGTTATCGTTGCGGTTTTGATCAGAAGTGGATGAATTGGCATTCTCTTCGATATCAACATGGACCTTTTGAGGCGCTGGATTAGGACGAGCATTAAGGATAGCGTCAAGTTTTTCCATCATATCCTTGGTAGAAGCATCCATTCGTTGGTTCATGTTGGCAACCACCACGTCCAATTCGTCTTTTGTGACGCCAGCTCATCCTCTAGAACCTTGGCCAACTTAGAGATTATTTGTTTGCGGCGTAGCTTCATGGTCAACATTATCGGAACCTCTCATGGATTTACTTCCTCCTTTCTTCGACTTTAATTGTGCCATTATTTCAGACAAGCTTTTGAACCTTGGAGACAATCCTTTAACAGACCTAAACTTTAGATCGTGCGGATCTATCGTAAAGAATGGCCTTCGAACTTAGGTATTCCACAAAGCTTTTGAAAGTGTATGTAGCCCCACAATGGGCACCAAATGTTGAAATCAAAATTTAACCTCAACACAAAAGGTGCTCTTAGAACACTTCACGAAATGGTACGATTTGAGATTACGGAGCCAAAAACACAAAATAAAGAGTAAAAAGTAAAGAACAAAGAAATTTTAGAGTGGTTCGGTCAATTTAGACCTACATCCACTATGGAATCACTTCTCATTATCATACTTGAGTTTACAAAGTATATCGCTTTATACATTTCACTTATTTTATGATATTTCTATCTTTTCTCTCTCTTTGATCTAGATTTCACTTGAATATATCAAAGGAATGGCTTGATCTCTCTAAGGATGGTGGACATTGATGAATATTTTGAACACTTGAGTGATTTTCCTTGATTCCATGACGGTTTTGTGTTAGATCTAGGATTTAGAGAGGATTGATGGAGATTAGAGAAGCTTGAATTGAACTTGAGCAATTTCTAATAGAGTTTAGAGAAGATTTGATCCATTTGTTGTTGGAGGAAGATGGAGTGAGCTTTGAAGGCCATTAATGGAGCTTGAAATGCTTGAGAGTGGTGGAGAAATGATTTGGATAGCCCTTTGGGGTCCAAAAATTGGTCCCTTGAATGGTTGAGAAGTGAGGTGTTTATAGGTGTAGTTTGAAGGTAGTGGCAGAGTTGTAATTACGGTGTGCAGGGATTGGGTCGTTCGTAGAAGTATTTACGAAAATGCCACTAGACACCTGGAGCTAGCTGTACGACCGACCAGGACATGTATGTGCGACCGACCACTTTATTTTATGATCGACCAGGAAATGATGTAATGCATGACCAGTATTTAGTGTGAGACCGACCCTTCATGAAACATGTGCGACCCCTTTATTTACTACTTTTCCATTGTCCTATTTCTTGAACGAGCCAAAATACTTTCCCTGAAGCCAATCCATATGTCCCAAGTTCATATGGCTCCAGGACTTTGCTTCGTGTCAAAGATAATGAGCTGACTCATTATTCATACATTATGCCATGTATCCATATCAATGTGCATGTGCATCTTTGCTTGTCAGTACGTCCTTATATACATAACTGCACCGTGAGATATATCGACCGACCCCTGCAAATGAACGAGCCATACTTAAGTGACCGACCCATGCCTCTCAGAATGACCAACAGTGCATGACCCTTTCACTTATGACTGATCGGCCTACATAACCGTGATGTACTGACCGACCTGTAGCTGGAGGATTGACCGACCACTGCATCTTGATGCCATCGCCAGTATGTATGATGTTGAATACTTATGCACATTACTTGAGACCCATGCAACAATATCTGTCAATATACACCCCACGTGGCATTAGCTTCACATTTATATATATGTTTATACTCAATCATACCCATACGATCAGAGAGTGGTATCACCAATTTCATGTTGGCTTGGCATTTCCATTTATTTAAAACCAACGTTTTATATTAGTGAAGCAGGCATCAGGTTCATATAAGCATTGTTCACACCTCAAGTAACTATGTGCCTAAATGGTATCAGCTCATACGTTATGTTAATATGCCAATCCATGATGGAGCCGACCCGTAATGAAGCCTGACCTATGTGGCACTACGACCGAGCCGTAGGGATCTCTTGTTGACCGACCAGAGTGTTAGCTGATGCTCGACTATGGTGCTCGACCGCTTGGACCGCTTCATGAATGTTGCTCGATCGACCAGCTTGAGAACGACCCTTCTTAGTGAACGACCTTAGTGTTTGATCCATTGTTTTCTGAACCACGTTTCACAACGGGGTAACAATACCTAAATTATAATATTTATTGAATTCTAGCTACGATGATTCCTATCAAAAACATTTGAACTCATCCAAAACATATTATACACCAAATCAATTAGTGTATTCGCAATAGCACATAACTTGTGTTCGTATAAATTATCCAAGACTACAATCAATCATAACATAATATATACATTGTGTTTGCATAAATTATACTATTTGCAAACTCTATCATACACCTATGTTCAATACTAACAAAATCATCCTAAACATATACAATAGGCTAAACTAGAAAATTTTGCAATTAGTAATAATTTTACCATTATAATGATAATAATAGCAATTAGCATGTAATATGATGTAATAAATACACATTAACAATTAGAAGTTAATCATAATGTAAATTAGGCCTAAATTAAAAAAAACCTAAACAATAGGGTTTAAGGAAACAACCTTATTTTGCAAGTGTAGAGGGTAGAGAGGGGCAGCAACATGTAGTAGGTGGTGCCGGAGGTTTTTTGGAGGATGGTTGGAGTGGTGGCAGCGCTGAGAAAGTTGGGGAAATGGAGGAGGAAGGTTATTTTCATTATTTTGTTGGCTGGAAGGGAAGAGGAGCAGATCGCGGGTTCTGGAAATCTGTCCATGGAATTTCCAACGGCCACCAACATTCTTTATTCTAACAGTTTCAATGGCGTCAGAAGACAAGTTTATTAAATTAACAATTTTACCACGAAATCAACGGGTCGTTGCTAGCCGTTGGAAATGTCATTGGTGACCATTGGAAATTGTCCGTGGCAATATACTATAGCTTTAGTAGTGTTAGTATTCGACAAAATGACAATAGGGCATCCAAAAATGGTTGTGTTATGTATGAAAGGTATACGCTACCTTTGGCCTCCTTACCCAAAAATGTCAAAATAGGTAATGTAGTAGGGATATGTGGGTCAAGCTTTTTAGGATGTGTACACATCGCCCTTCTAAATATTATACTCTTTATATGTCGAGTATCATGGTGATATGGAGCATGCTCGGTAGGTTTGGTGACTGGGTTGATGACATATTCAGTCGGTGCACCATCTTCGAATTTGCGTAGCTGGCCCAGTCTTACTTGCAGCGGGGGGGGGGGGGGGGAGGCTAGGACCTTTGTACATCCCTCTAAAGGTGTGTCGTATAGAAGATTGTTCTTTACGTTTCATTTATATGAATCCAGATTTCACTAATAACTAATCAAATTGATTGTATTCATTAGCATATGCAGAATTTAATCATGGTAACAATTTCATAATTTGATTTGATTTACTTTATTAGTTTTATCTCAAATAACACTAAAAATAATATCACTTAACTTCACATATTGTTTTGGTTATCGAAAGGGAAAAAGATTTGTCATGTTTATATGTGCGGTCATGTCTTATGAAAGTTCTACTCCATCAAAAAGTTTTCTAAATTTAAGCAAGTTATTTGTGATATGATTTTTCTCACACTGGTATTACGGATTGATTTGAGTGTTGGTTTCCTTAATGTTGGGGTCAGATCGTGTATATTTTCTAGCTTAGCTTTGGATTTTCTTAGAACTTCGGGAGAGGATCGGATAAAAATGTATTCTCATATTCTATTATTATCTATATTTCTTCGATGTATCATTCTATATGGTTTGTATGCATTTCGCTGTGCTATGTTGTTTATTTCTGACGTTCTATGATATTCGATGTTGTATACGTTGTGCTATGTGTTATATGTGAGGACATGTTATTATAACTACTCAGACTAATTTATATGTTATACTTTGGATATTTGTATATGTATATACATACTATTGACATTTTATGAGCATATTATATTTGTTTATTCCATTGTGAGATTTTTATATTCTCTAATTATGTAGTGTTTGTCTTCTTTTTTTACTCTAAAACTTTTTCTTTTTTCTTTCTCACCCTCCATGTTCTTTCTTCAGTCTTCTTCTTCAATTAAGTGGACATAAGCTTCAGATTTGCCGACTGCTGTATAAACTCCGTACTTCTCGTTTTGTTTTGTTATGTATAGGTAGATTTCAATTCTTTAATTTGGACTAACGTATTGTGCCACATTTTGGCTGAACTGCAATCAACGTTCGTAACTCAAAATCTGGCTATTAGCATTCAGAATTCATCATTCTAAACAATTGACAACCTTCGTTAATCGTTATATGGTTTATTCTTTATTGCGTTGATTGCTTTGTTGCTGGAGCACTTACCCTTACCAGGCAGCAAATAAACACTTAGCACGAATTTAAACTCACATCCATAAATACATCTGCAATAGTTCATTCTTTCATTTTGCACATGTGCCTTTTAAATAGAGTCGACATAGTTACAAAGAGTAAAATTTTGACAACAAAACAATATCAATTTGGCATCTAATTTATTACTCAAGATCTATACTTGATCGACTCTTGTGTGCTGTACTGAAAATGTTATCTGTAATATTCCCATATTTACGGATAAGTATCCAAATATAAATTGATGTATTTTTGTCTTCTTTAATTGTTTGTGATTTGATATGTTCATACTAGAAAAAAATTGCAATTCAATGCATTTGTTTATATCACATTTTAGGCAAAGATTATTAGTACTACACGGTTGAAATATACATATATTGACTTAAATTATTTCTGTGAGGGCGAATGATATTCAAAATTTCTAATACGAGATGCCCCTCCTATATTTCACGAACTTTAATAAGTAAAATAATATAAAATATATGGATTTACAAATGAATCATATGTTACAAAATTTTGAAGCTATTTCAATAACAGGTATTGTAATATGAAAAGCTACATTGTTTTGTATTTCCAAACTCAAATTATGGCCGTTAGCTCAAAATCTTTCAATATCATGCCTAATTCTTGTCGTTCAAAAAACAAGTCTATTTTTCTCTTTCAATACCTGTGACATAAAGTCATTGCAATTGAAATAACAATGGAAAGGAAAAGGGAAAAAAAAAAGAAAAAGAGGAAAGATCGCTAATTAACACAGCTCTTCGATGACAGACTTGAATAAACATTTTGGGTTGAGTGATGCTACAGAGCCCGAAATTAAGGGAGCCCGAATTACCCAATTTCACCGTAATTCACGGAGGTGCCTTAATTTTAGGCAGCATACTTAACATTAGCCACTGGATTTATTTCGGGCAGAAATTCTGACATTTCCTTCGGGCCTTGTAGCTTTGTTGTTTGGGGTTTATGTGTACAGTTTTTTTTCTTTTTCTTTTTTTTTTCTTTTTTTTTTTTGTACCAAAAGGGATGCAATATATCAAAAGGGAGAATAAAAGCACAAAAACAGTCATGTCGAATCATCAGGGACTGTGAACAAAACAACATCGAACTAGTACAAAGATCCAGAATAGACCCGTAAGAACAACAACAGGTAAAACCAAGAACAGACGTTTATGTGTACAGTTAGCTAGTATGTAGAAGCAGCTGTCCAATTGATTAGGAGGATGGATACTTAAATACATCCTTATCATGTATATCTTAAAGTTATTATCATGTGATATATGCCTAGCTACAGTTTATTTGTTTAATGGCATGAATAATTTGATGTTCCCTATCAGGCATTTGTATATGTGTCTGTGTGCGCGCCGTGTGCACACGCAAAAGGTAGGGCTGCACATCGTTTATTTTTTTGCTATGCTTAATGTTCCAATTTAAATAATTGTATTTTTTCCGCTTTATTCTAATATTTGATTAGGAACATTCAGGTTGAAATAATTGAGATTAATTTGAGGTGTGATCAATCCTTGGCATAATTGTATGTGCGCTCACACATACATAACGCACCCATGGATATATGTGTTTATGTATGTATGGATGTATGTGGATGTATGTGTATTGTATGTACATTCATACATGCATACATACACATGAGTGTTTTGTAAATGTGTCGGTTTATGTAGTGTGCATGACAATGAATAGTGAATACTACTATGACCATCTAAGGGCATTTGTCAGCCTTGCTACAGGCGACATCGTAAGCTGGAGCAGCATCTGGAGGGTCCGGCGTAGGAGGGGCTGAGGGAGGCGATGTCGGTGGTGGTAAGAACGGCAGTTGGAAGGTGGGCAAGGTGGTCGATTTCGTTCCCCAGGCAAATCGCTTTGTTGATGCCATTTTCTAATTAATTTCTACAAGACTTTGTCACAGAGGAGTGTATTTTTCGGATTATAGATTGCTATAAAACGTAAATTCCCTTGCAATCATGGTAAAAACTCTAAACAATAATGATAAAGTGAACATCAGCTTCAGATTTGCCGATTTCTGTACAAACTGCGAATTTCTCGCTTTGTTTTGTTATTTGTAGGGAGATTTCATTTCTTTAATTTGGACTTACATATTGTGCCACATTTTGGCTCAACAACAATTAGCGTTCGTGGCTCAAAATCTGGATGTTAGCATTCAGAATTCATCATTCTAAACAAATGACACCCTTCGTTATATGGTCCATTCTTTATTGCGTTAATATACTTTGTTGCTTGAGTACTTACCCATACTAATGCGACAAAATAAACACTTAGCACAGATTTAAACTCACATCTATAAATACATCCGCCATAGTTTGCTCATTCATTTTGCACATGCCTTTTAAATAGAGTCGACATAGTTACAAATTACCGACTATCGATTTGTCATCTAATTCATTACTCAACATCTATACTTGATCAACTCTTTTGTGCTGTACTGAAAATGTTATCTATAATATTCCCATATTTACAGATAAATATCCAAATATAAATTGATGTATTTTGTTTTCTTTAATCGTTTGTGATTTGACATGTTCATATTAGAGAAAGAAAATTAATTAAATGCATTTGTTTATATCACAGTTCAAGCAAAGATATTTATTATTAGACAGTTGAAATATATTATATACATATATTGGAATTAAATTATTTCTCCGAGGGCCAATGATAATCAAAATTTCTAATACAAGATGCACCTTCCCACTTCTCAAACCTTTTTTTTTTTTTAAAAAAAAAAAAAAAAAAGAAATTGGTGTGTGTGTGTGTATATATATATATATATATATATATATATATATATATATATATATATATATATATATATATAACCATCCATTTATATTTAAATAAGTTATTGGGAGGAGAGAGAGAAACGAAAATGTATGGTGAAAATCAAAGACTAAATGGATACTGTGCTGTTTGGGGTGCTTCTGATCCCCCCTCTCTCTCTCTCTCTCTCTCTCTCACACACACACACACACACACACACACACACACACACATATATATATATATATATATATATATATATATATATGTGTGTGTGTTTGTGTGTGACACCCCTATTTTCTAGTACCCCATTTGCACCACATTTCTAGCCATAAATTTGTATTAGAATGATGTAGCGGAGTGAGAGGGAAGGAGTGGAAGGAGTGGAAGGAGTGAGAGGGGGAAACTTGTGGTGGAAATCAGGAGGCTTTTGGGGTGTCATTAAACGTTCGTCTATATATATATATATATATATATATATATATATATAGACACACACACACACACAAAAGCTTGCGCCGTGGTAACATCGACATGCGTTCGAAACCCGAAATAGCGCGCTAAGGGCTTATCATATACATACGTTAAGACTTATATAGTGCTAACGAACTAGGAAAGATTTTACGATTCCTGTCGGTTTGCCTTCTAAACAATTTAAAAAAAAAAATTACATACAAGCTTGGTAGTATGCACCATACTATCATAACATAAGTTCGATCGAATCAAACTCATAATCTATTGCATTCTGTCACCGTATCTTAACCAACTAAGACAAAGATGCATGTTATTCATTTCAAAAACCTTAAAAGTAAATTAATAATGTAAAATATGGACTTTCAACTGAATCATGCATTACCACAATTTGAAGCCATAATTTCTGCAGGACAATGAATAACAGGTATTGTAATATGAAAGATTACTTTCATTGCATTGTATTTCAAAACACGCATTAAGGCCGTTTTGTTCAAAAAAAATTGAATATCCTGTCTAATTCTTGTCGTTCAAACATACAAGTCTGTTTCTCTCCTTTTCATCGCAATAGAAATAATAATGAAAAGAACAAAAGTAAGAAGATAGATCTTGATCTCTAATTAACACAGGTCTTTGATGACAAGCTTGAAAGTTGAAAAAATTATTTTCGGCATATATATGTGTACAGTTTGCCAGTATGTAAAAGCAACCGTCCAATTAATTAAGACGATCGATGGACATTTAAACACATCCTTATCATGTATATCTTAAAGTTATTATCACGTGAAATGCCTAGCTACAGTTTTGTTTAATTGCATGAATAATTTGATGACCTCCTAGTAGGCATTTGTATACGTGCCTATGTGTGCGCACTGTACACACGCAGAATGTTGGGCTACACATTATTTAATTTTTGCTATGCTTTGGAACCGAATGGTTATTTTATTTTATTTTATTTATTTTTTGCAAGGCTAACCGGTTTTTTAGGTGACCGCAAACACTTTTATTATAGATAAAGGTTCTGATACTCTGCACATGCACAGAGTAACATCCTGCTTTGAAGTGTCCAATCACTATCATTACTAAATTTTACAGACATAAACATTAAGACAAAGTGCAAACATATTGCTACAAGAAACTAAGTGTACCGTCAGCATTGACGTCATAGAAGGAGCCTATGAAGGGAGTCATGATACGTTTATGGGTCCAAAAGCGAAGAGCTAGATCATCAAAGTTAAAGGTAGCTGAAATCATAGTTTTCTTAACCGTACCGTAATTCGAACCGCTATGATTTAAAATTTTGATGGTTCAACCAGTAAAATTGTTAAAAACGTGAAATTATATATATATATATATATATATATATATATATATATATATATATTAGAATTTATGCATTTATCAACAACTTATGCACTAATATTTAAATAAAAATGCTACATTATGAATTATAGATGGTCTTAAATTTATACAATAGAATTTATGTACTGTTTTAATCCACAACTACATCAATAGAATTGCATTGTGTATATAGTAGCGACGTGCACAAAGAAGGAAGTTTAATAACGAGAAACTTAGGGTCCGTTTGATTTTGAACAGGAAGGGCCATTTGGAAGGGGCATGGGGAAGGGGCATTGGAAGGGAAATTGTTGGGAACGGGGAATGTGTTCTTTTTACGGAAGGAGCATTTTGGAAGGAGCATAGTTATTATTTTATTGTTTTTGTATATATTATTTTTAATTGTTTGTGTTTGTTTGTATTTAGTGTTGAACAGATAGTAAAACGCAGAATACAAATATTGCTGAATTTAAAAAAACAACAACTACGATTTAAAAAAAAACAACATCATCACAACACCATTCAAAAAAAAAAACCACAACACCATTCAAAAAAAAACAACACAACTAAACTCCAACATTCTGACACAACACCCACAAGAATCACACCTGTCCACTCCTCAGCTGCCTAACAAAATGAATAACACAAGCCCTAAGCTGTGCGGGCTTCTCAAGCAAAGAATAAAATGGGTTGTGACCCAATCTGTCCTGCTGTGACAGAATAACCGCCACCTCCCAATCCTGATAGTCATCCTCCTCACGGCGTACAGACATGCATAACTCTACAAGCTCGTCTCGATCCATGCGCGAAGGAGCTGAACGAGAAGGATCAGCACCAGACCTGACCGGCCTACGAGTCGGATGACTCGAGATGTCCACATTCTCGCCACGGATGACATCGCCAAATATCTGAGCCTCTTGCAAATGAACTGGTGGAGCATCCGGAATCACGTACTAACATCTGTCTGTACGGATGCATCCTGAAAACATGGAGTCCAACTCCCTGAATCGTGCCGGGGACCCACTCTTGAACTTGCGCATCTGTGGTGGCACCGTCGCCCACCATTCATCCGATCCTTGGACGGTATCTAATTGCTCGTCCCATCCCCCTCCAGCAATCTGTAGCAGTCTGTTCCAAGGTGCCCAATCTCATTTCATGTTATCGAATTTATTCTTCATTTGACCAGCGTTGTAGTCCAAGTCGGTCCGCTCGTTGAACGTCTGGGCGATCAACTGATACCATCCGCCAACATTATGTGCACGCGTACCCAGATGTTGCATGCACACGTCAATGAACGCGTTCGTGGTGTCGTTGGTCCATTCGGCGATGGAGCGAGTGGACGATGACAGACTTGCGGCCATTCTGGAAAAGTAACAAAAAAATTGTGAATAAACTATATAGGAAGAAGAGTAAATAAGAAAAAAAAACAGATTTAAGGGGAAAAAACCTGAAAATATCGACGAGATGAAGGTGAATAGAGCTGAAATTTTCGGATTTGATGTTGATTAGTGATGAAAATGGAGATGGAATGGAGTGAATATATAGGGAGAGAAGGAAGAATCGGCTGTTCTGAAAATTTCGTCGCGTCGGACGTGCGTCCGACGCGTCGGACGCGAAACTTATCTTTTCACCTGTTCGTCTTGAAGGGGCAAAAGTGTGGGACCCACCTCTGACGCGTCGGACGCAGACGCGAACATTAACTGCCCAGTTCAGAAATCAAACGCTACCTTAATGAATTTTTCAGTGATATTGGAGAAACTAGTAGCAGTGAAAATTGAATTGATTAAATGTACGGTTAAATTTTAGGACGATGACAATTTGTAATATAGACTAATTTATTTTCTTCTAATTAATACAAATTATGAGAATGAGAGAGAACTACATGATGAGAAAATACGAGAAAAATGAAAATCTGTTGTTCAACCATGTAAAATTGATGGCAGAACCGCTGGTTTTAAGGTTCGACCGCGATTTGTGGACAATTGAGGTCTGATTGATTTCCGGACCATAATGATCCATGATTCAGAGTTATTCGAGGTTGGACCATGGTTCGGTAGGATGATGAAAACACTGATTGAAATAATGAGGTGTGGTCAATCATTGTCATTGGATTGCACTGACAGATACATACACATCCATGTATACATATGTATGTGTGTATGTATGTGCGCGTATGCGTTTATGTAATGTGCATGACAATGAATGCTATTATGATAATCTAAAGGCTTAGTATATTGAAATAATAACCTTTAATTTTAATGCATTTTCATCAATATCTTGAATGAGGAAAAATGGCTAGGAATTGATCATCTTCTCTCTCATGTACTGCAACTCCTAAATATTAAAGCTAAGACGAAAAAAAAAATCCTCGATTTTCATGTCATCCATGTGAAACAGTGTTCGGAAATTCTTTGGTTTGCATATAAAGCATATTAATGCTGTAAATATCTGTTAGATGATTATGTAATGGATATTAAGTATCAGATACAAGTCTTTATCAATTAGCTGTCCATTTTGAAAGGAAAAATAAAAGGTTAATACAATATTCACTCCCATATCACAATAAATCAAATTAGGGCCACACAGTCATCTGCATGAATAAAATCCGCAGTTAATATTTTGACATATTATTGTTTCTGCAGCCCACAACAAATCCGATACACTTCAATGTCGCAGTAGTTAATTCTTCCAAGAATATCAGTCAAAAAACAATCAGCAGCAGTGTATATTCCATGTACTTAACTCTGACAATGTGGCCACATTTACCACTCAGAATGTATGAAAAAAGTCAATCCAAATTTCCACATTATATCGACTCATAAAAAATTCGATATGCATTGAATGGTAACCACTTTGCCGGTGGAAATTTTGTACATTTCTTAACCACTGGTCCTGATACATGTGAGATAATTTAGTGCGGTGTCGGCTAAAAGTTATATATATAAGAGTATGAATTTGGTAGTAGATCACATCATAAGTTAGGTTAACACTGTCTTCCATTCTGAGTCCATAATGAGGACTCAGTTTCTTCTTAGTTTACTTGCATTGTTAGCATTTGCTAGCTTTTGCTATTCGGAAGCTGATTCCCACAAAGAAAACTTGGTCTTTGTTGTTGGTAAAAGTGAATGTTTAGACTGTGCAAAGAAGAATTTGAAGGTCGAGAATGCTTTTCAAGGTGAGTTATTTCTATCACAACATATACAGTACATGTAGCATGAATGCGTACAATACATGCATGCATATATGCCCTAAAAAATTTCCTTTTTCTAGGGCTTCAAGTTGCCATCAAATGTAGAGCAGGCAAGGGAGAGTACAAGCTGACAACCTCAGGTAAACTTGACAAAAATGGAGAGTACAAAGTACAACTACCCTCCGAATTTGTTGGGGAAAAGAACAGCCTCAATCAAGAATGCTTTGCTCAACTCCGTAGTGTTTCGAACGCACCTTGCCCTAACAAAAAAGGACTCAAACCATCGGAACTAGTCCTTAAATCAACCATTGAAGGCGTTCACACGTTATCAACATCATCGAATCTACCCTTTTCGTCGGCAACTTGCGCATCTGCCTTCTTTTGGCACCACCCTGAATGGCATCCTTTTTACAAACCTTTGCCTAAACTCCCTATGCCTTCATTCCCTCCGTTGCCTATTTATAAGAAGCCTTGCCCACCCTTACCCTTCTACAAGCCCCCCGTTCCAGTTTACGAGCCCCCGGCTCCAGTATATGAGCCTCCAGCTCCAGTATATGTGCCACCAACTCCAGTATATGTGCCTCCCGTTCCAGTTTATAAGCCACCAACTCCAGTCTATAAGCCTCCAGTTCCAGTTTATAAGCCACCAACTCCAGTCTATAAGCCTCCAGTTCCAGTTTATAAGCCACCAACTCCAGTATATAAACCTCCCGTTCCAGTATACAAGCCGCCAACTCCAGTTTATAAGCCACCAGTTAAGAAGCCATGCCCGCCACCTGTAGTGGAGCCTCCACCAGTGAAGAAGCCATGCCCCCCACCTGTAGTTAAGCCTCCACCTGTGAAGAAGCCATGCCCGCCACCTTACGTGAAACCTTTACCACCTCCCGTGCCTATATACAAGAAGCCTTGCCCGCCACCTTACGTGAAACCTTTACCACCCCCCGTGCCTATATACAAGAAACCATGCCCCCCACTTCCGCACTTGCCTCCATTTCACAAACCACAATTGCCTCCTCTTCCTAAGTTTCCACCGATCATAAAGAAGAAGCCATGTCCCCCTTTCTTCAAGAAACATTACCCAAAGTATCCTCCTATGTTTAAGAAGGTGCCTCACAGTTAAGATTTATTATTTATACAGTGCATTCCTTGCAATATTTGTTGCTTTGCCTTAGTTTCTTTCTTGTGAAGGTTGTGCTGGGGGTTTCTTGTAATAAAGGTTTGTTTTCAGGATGATTTATGCGCGTTAAGGTTATTATATTGGTCGTAATGGGAAAAGTGAATTTGCTAGAAGCATTTGTAGTTGTGCGTATTTGTAATTTTATTGAATAAAAAAGAATTCTATTGTCAGTTCAAGTGTGCTTATTCTAAAACAGTTTTATGGTTATTCAGTTTTGTGGATTGTTATGCTGTTAACGTCAGTTTCTTCACCTTTAGGCATGTTAGACGATGTCATTCTCTGTCGTTCCTTTCCTGTGTGCCTTGTACTCGATAATCACAGTCCTTTCATGAAACATTTCCCCCTTTTCACCGTCATAAAGAAGAAGATATGTTCAGGAAGTATCCACCTTCTTTTCAAAGTAACATTTTGGGAAACGAAGCTGCCTCATAATGTTATTTTTCGAGATTCCTTTTTCTTGCAATAATATTCGAAATTGCAATTTCACCTGTTTAAGTATGAACTTCTATGATCTGTCATCTACCTATTCCTATAATCAAAACTATTCCCAGATTCTTTATCGAATAGTATGCTTCAGATTTAAATATTGTAATGCCGACCGCTTTTCAAGATGGCAACCGCTAATTTTGGTTTTCAAAATTATAAAATGGCTATTTCCTTCCGTCCACGTTCTGCTCCTCGCATAAACGGATCGCGTTTCTCAAATCGGAGCTTCGTCGCCTTTGTTTCTCGAACCGCGATTTTTCACTTCCCAATTTAGTTCGCAATTTCACAGAGGCATCTAAGTTCGCAGCCTCAACTCAGGCGGCTACTTAGATTGGAGCTTGTTCTTTGCAGGTCAGAAGCCAGCGTTTATGGAAACTTTGCAGGTCCAGGCCGGTGGCTCTGTTTCCGTGGTGGGCGTTGGTTGTTTGACACAGTGTTATCATGGCCGACGGTCTTGAAACCGTGGACCGTAGCCCAGTCCAGCCCGGAGAAATTATTAACTGTGCTTGTACGGTTTGAACTCTCAAAAAATCAAGGCCCAACAACAAAAAACCTTGGTTCTATACAAATATTTATCCAATCCACTCAAAAAATTTAATTATGATACGGGCCCGATAAATCAGGCCCAAAAGAGATTTTCCGCTCTATGTTTTATTTCCATATAGAGACTTCATTTATATAGCTGAAGAAGATTTTTTTTTTTTTTTTTTTCCTTTCATGAGATGTGGGACATAACAACATTGCAAGCAAGCACCCTATCAAATTCACATTTATGCTGCAACTTTGCATGGTTCCAGTTGGTAATCTTTTTTTTTTGTTTTGTTAGCACCCTATCAAAAACTTCTTGGCTCAATACTCACTTTAACTGCAGCAGGACTTTTGATTATAGCTTTATATGAAGAAGTAGCACCCAGTCGATAATCTCTTCCTGTTGC
The DNA here is from genome assembly GCA_030737875.1 of Allium sativum. Classification (NCBI taxonomy): domain Eukaryota; kingdom Viridiplantae; phylum Streptophyta; class Magnoliopsida; order Asparagales; family Amaryllidaceae; genus Allium; species Allium sativum. The sequence continues at coordinate 847,493,664 of CM060926.1, forward strand.
TTTCCAAAATCCAAGGTTTTGTTGCTCAATTTGTGCGACTTCCAGTTGATAATCTTCATATAATTTAATTTATAATATACTATGATCCTTTATTTTTCAATTTTTATCAAAAAGTAATATGTACGGTTCTAACGGTCCGACTGATCGGATCCTGAAAACCTTAAAGCTTGAGACATCATGACTCGATTGACAGTCCGGTCATTATAACACTGGTTTGGCATATGATTTTAGTGTTGGAGCTGATAGTTCTATTGCCTGCTTGTTCCAATAATGTCGTTGAAACACCAACTTGGTGCTTCGTCTTTCGGATTTAAATAAAGCACTAGCAAGAGCATCTCCAACCGTTGGATGTGGATTTTCTATTTTCAATTTTCCACTCTTCGAAAATCCGGAATTTCCAACAGTTTATGAAAACATGTGTTTGTTGAACAAACGCCTAAATTATTTTGGAGATAAATGTGTGCCCTGTATGATGCAGCTATTTTATTTTGTTACCACAAAATTAATCAGGCATTTCTTGAACAAATGCCTAATTTTTTGTGTTTGTTCAACAAACACCTTAATAGTTTCGGAATTCCGGAATGATTACCCCCGAAATCCAAACTTTGGGAAGAATCAACACACTGTTGGGGAGTGTTTTGGGTGTGGATTTCTGCAATGCTGAAATCGGGGGTACTATTGGAGAAGCTCTAAAAGCATCTCCAACTGTTTAGGGGTGTGGATTTTACATTTTTCTACACCTCGTAAAGTTGAAACGCGTAATCTCCAACAGTTTGTGGATCAGGCATTTTTTCACCAAATGCCTGGTAATTTTAAAATGTGGCGCAATTAAAAAAAGGGTATTTGTTCAACAAATGCCTGGTGCAATTAAAAAAAACCGTGACTGTAGAGAGCCTTCGAGTATTGCACGAGTTGCCTGAGACTATTACACATCGAGTGTCTGTTGTTATTGCGACACCTCAGGTATAAGTTTTTCTATTTATTACGTAGAGACAATCATTTTACCATACATGAATGTTATTTATTAATTTATGTTTACAATAAATGATCATATGTTTAGGTTTGACATATTGCTATGTGAGGTAGTTGGACACGTTGTATGACACAATATTTTGATCATTTCCCTGAGCCGATATTTATTAGACTTCGTGCGATACCATTTGGAGACTTTTTAGATTTATCTAGGTTTGCTCATATTGACCGATGCCTTGTAGAGGCTCTTCTGAGCGATGGTGACCTAGTACACACACCTTTCACTTTACTTATTTTGAGTTAGGGCTTACTCCTTTAGATTTTTACGTGCTCACCGGCATCGTGGTTGGTCATCTCGACCGTGTCATCATCCCCTTTGATGCATCATTTGAGGAGGTTGAAAGTTTTTTCGATCAGTTACTGGTTTTGAACCCTCAGACCGTTCATGGAGATGTCGTTACCCTCCCTACTCTGCAGGACCATATAGTTGCCCAGCAGACCACTCAGTGTATGCATACACCACTTATCATGGCCTTTTTATTATGCCTTTTTGGCTCCACCTTTTTTAGCAACAATAAGGTGACAATTAGACTTGGTTTTCTAGTTGGCCTTCTAGACATTGGGCAATTGCATATGTTTGATTGGGGTACAACGATATTGAGTTATTTGTACGTAGCTTTGGATACCTACGCCGTACAACGCTCCAAGCAGTTGTGCGGTTTTTGGTACATTCTGTCCTTTTGGTATTATGAGTACATGGCGAACATGCATCCTAGATTTATCCCTGAGGCGATCAGTACACTTTATATATACTTTCCGACACTACGCCGCTAGGGTTCTGCTATGCATGTCGCTCTTCTGCACAGGGTGTGCATAACGAGCTTATTGATGCGCACCAGCAGATGAATTTGAGGAAGTGGGATAACATTATTGCGCGTCCATTGGAGCAGTACATAGGGTTTTTAGCGCTTCAATAGGACCATCCGCTTAGCTTCTAGTTTAGTCTTTCATGGCATAAGGTTTGCTTTCAGGTACCTACGTGCCCTTTCATATGGTATTTGGGAGAGTGCTGTTGGTTACGGCCATGCAGTATAATGTGCATTACTTCTGATCCACTCCTATGGGACGAGATGTTCGGCAATATACAGATAGGATCGATACATATTGAGCGTATGAGGGTTGCAAGATGGGTGGACGGTGAGCCTTTTACAGTGGCCAAACACTTTGATTCCTATTATGTTCGAGTTGCCCCCACGAGCTTATGCTTTACCATATTATATTCGGGGTTTGAACTCCGGCCATATTGGACCGTCTACAGTATAAGGGAGAGTCCCGGTGCATCCTTCCACCTTCGAGCCTATATCGTCGCAGTACACGCAGAGTGGTGTGTTGGACCCCCTCCCCCCTTACACTTTTAGGGTGTACGATGTACATGGTCAGATGGTAGAGATGCCACTGCAGTATCCACCAATTGACCCTCTCATTGTACCGTCATCCGGTATGTACCATTCACATCAGGTATGTAAGAAATTTCAATTTATTTGTATAGTTGTTCTTATAAAGTTTGCATTAGTGTAATACATGTTGTCATAATATTAGTGCTCGCTTTATATGGAGTACGATAGACGGCTGCTAGCTTCTTTTGAGTGTATGACACTTGATTACACACATCTGATGTACCAAAGTATGCATACAGCTTTGGACGAGTAGCAGGCTCATTACGAGGCCCAGATAGCTGCGTTACAGGCCTAGATCCAGCAGCAGGGTCCTAGTCATGATTCACCTCCGTCTGATGATATTGATGATGCCGATGATGACTGTTCTGATGTGTGTGACAATGATTCTATGCATATTGACTAATGTTTATGTTATATGTCCTTTTGTATATGATACATCATGTTGTGTATATTATAGTTATGTTTGGCATGTTGATATTGCATATTATGGTACGTGTAGTGATATCAGTACTGTTTCTTTCCTGTTTTATATGTCATATGTTGTTCTATATGTCATTTGTTGTTCTATATGTCATGTGATATTAGTATTGTTTCTGTGTTAAAAACAAGCTCATAACGTCTTGGTAGTTTGTCATTTTATGATTTGAACCTCGAACGATTCTGAAGCAACTAAACAAACTGGGTACAATATTAATTTATTAATTCAGTAAACTGAGGACGATCTGATTTATTAACTCATCATTAAAGGAATATAACAATTATTCAAAGTTAGTCCATAATATTATAAACGAGCTCATAAAGTCGCGATAGTTCGTCGTTTTACGATTTGAACTTCGAATGAATGTACAGATTCGATATAAGTCGGATTTCTGTAAAACAAGAAACGTTATGATCTATTGAATTATATCTTTGTAACCAAAGTGAGAAACCGAGATTTTGAGTTAAAAATTGTAAGTCACTATGGAATCGTTTATAAAAATATTACGATTAAATGAATTTAATAAAAGGATTTTCATATAAATAAAACAAAAGGATTTTAAACTACGAACGATTCTAAAGCAACTAAACAAACTGGTTATAGTTTTAAATTATTAATTCAGTAAATCGTAGGACCACCTGATTTATCATTAAAGGAAAATAATAACTATTCAAAGTTAGTCCATAATATAATAAACGATTTCTGAAAATGAGCTCCTAACGTCGCGGTAGTTCATCATTTTACGATTTGAACTTTGAACTGATGTACAGAATTTGATATAAGTCGGATTTCTGTAAAACAAGAAACTTTAGGATCCATTGAATTATATCTTTGTAACGAAAGTGAGAAATCACGATTTTGTGTTAACAATTGTAAGTTATGTACAAATTAAAATTTCAAAAAGTCTTTACGGAATCGTTTATAAAAATATTATGATTTAATAAATTTAATAAAAGGATTTTCATATAATTAAAACAAACGATTTCAAACCTTGAACAATACTGAAGTAACTAAACAAATTGGTTACTGTATTAATTTATTGGTAAATGAATATAGAAATTGATCGATGTTCGTTGGCATTAATATTAATAAATTAAAAAAGAGCTTGTAACCTCTTGGTAGTTCATCATTTTATGATTCAAACATCGCTTTAGTGTAAAAGATTTAATATAAGTCAGAATTCTTTGAAACAAGATTATTTTGGACCGCCTAGATTACATTATTTAAATAAAATAGAAAAACCAAGATTTCATACTATAGATGTCGAGTTATTTCAAAACTAAATTTTCAAAAAGTTGCTATAGAAGTGTTTATAAACCGTGACAATGTTATATATGAAATTTGATGTAATTTATAAAATTAGATTAATATATAAACTATGATGACTAAATGTATAAAATCGTAGTAACATGCATTTTGGAATTTTAGACTAGCTGCTTACATTACTAGTAGAAGACATATACTGGAATTTTACCATAAAGATACTACATAGTGAACAAAAACTAAAGACCTTCTCTTTTTTGCCTCATTATTTCTCTTCTCCTAGACTATGTATATTTGCGTTGTAATTCATCCATGTGAGAAGTATCGATTAGCATTATTGAATCTTCCTCTTTTCGTCGCTTTACATCTACCAATTGATTAAGGGCATAAATCCTTTCTTGGTGCTCACTGGCTCTGCTCTCCATTACACGAGCATACATTTCATCAAACTCTTGCAGAAGTTTTCTGATTTCTGCTTGATTTCCAACAGCGGCTTGCTTTATTTGGCTTCCTCAGCTCCTATTGGTCTAACATATCGGTCATCAATAGGGGTTAAGTTCTCTTCTGATCCTAAGCCAAAATTGACCTGCGAATCTCTTGGACTTGAACTTTCTACCACTCATGTAGCTTTCCCACGACTACTGCTTGTTTGGATGCCTTGTACAATTTTCTGAAGGGATGATTTCAATTTCACATGATTAAGCAGTAGGTCATACACATGCATGAACCCATAGAAATGAGGTCCTTGTTTACTTTCTGGCTTATATATCTGTTTGAATAACTTGTTTACAGTAACTCTCTGCAACAGTAATACAATACTTCATGTATAGATCTATGACAAACAATATAAAATCATAAGTAATTAAATATTACCATATGGGTATCACTTCTGAATCCGCTTGGGTTACTCTGCTTTAGTTTGAACATCTGAGAATCATAACATTGGGTTAGCTAATTTATTTTACAATAATGACCTTTGTTCAACGCTAAACTTCTATTTCGATCCATGTTCTTCCTGTTGTATGCATTGGCGATTCTGCCTCAGAAAGTTTCACCACACTGATTAGCACCGCGAGTAGGATTGAGGGAAAGTGAGCATTAGATATAACAAAGATCATAGTCTTCTGCAGCAATCCAACTTGCGGTAGTAACCATTCCACCAATTGGTTGCGTACCATCTTGTAAATCAAAACCTATTAAGCTATTTCTTGCTACATCAACATCAAAATCAGTACTCATTTTTGTTTAGAAGTTTAGAGTTTTGGAAAAAGATTTTTGGAAGAAGATAGAAGAGGAGTGGTGTAGTTATAGGATGGAAGGAAAAATTAGCCATTGAAAAAAAGGAATGTTAGAAATAATGTCGTTGAGTGTCCAGGCGTTTATTCAACAGACGCCTTGAAAAACAAATCCGTTGGATTTCAGACGCTCATTGAACAAATGCCTAGAATCAGACGCATGTTCAACAAGCGCTTTATCTTAGGCGTCTTTTGAACAAACGCTTGGATCTAGGTGTTTGTTCAACAAGCGATTCGATAGTTTTGGAATTACGAAACTCTTACCCCCTAAATCCAAACTTTTGGAATTTTCTGCACCTTGGTAGGCTTGCATTTGGGTGTGGATTTCAGATATTTGGATATCCGATACCTTGTTGGAGAAGCTATAATGTAGGCTTTTTCATTCCCAACAAAAATGATAGTGATTTTACTAAAAATCTCATCCCTCCCTTCAATAAAACCATGGATGTCTATATGACATTTTAAAATGACTATTTAATTGGTTTCTTTTCAAATGATGCTCTCTAATACTCTATTATGAAAAAGCAAATCCTTCGAATATGGGAACTGTGTTGATCAGTTACTGTTATGTCTAATAATTCAATGTATCTTGTGTTTTAGAAATCAGACATATTATTACTATTAAAGGTAATGTATTTATCATTACCTACTAGAACTCAGCTATTAAACTCGCCTTGAGCAAGTTTTATCCATTTCTGTCTAGGATCATATTATAATATTATTTCTGTTCTTTAATCTCTAGATGGATAAACTGAATTACTAATCATATTTACCTGTTGATCTGCTTTGACATCTCCACAAAGCATATGAAGTTTTTCATTTCACAAAAGATCTAACAGAAATGATCTTTCATAGGCAAGTTACTCACATTTCTGTATCCCTGGCTTAAGGATAGGATTCTATTTATGTACATATCATATTGGTGGATGTCATCTATTTATGATCACTACCATTCTTTTAGTGATATTATTACTTCTTGCTCTCTAGGCGATGCTATGTGGATGATGTCCCCATTAAGATTCCACTTCCGAAGCTACCTTCCAAACGTGGGTACATGCCCAACCCAAAGGCAAAGCGAGCGACACCTTCACCTAGGGTAACGCCGGTGGTGGCGACAAAGAAGGCAACAAGAATGTTCATCTTCTTTTACAGATAATAGAATTTGTTTAGTTTGAGGGCAAGAAAATTCTGTAAATGAGTATTGGTGGAGTGGTTAAGTAATTTTCCTGTTAATCGTGTTGGTTAGTGTTCGATCCCCAACATCTTCATTTTTTCTAATTTTTTCCCTAGTTCCTTTTCCTCGAGCTTCGTCTAGGGCAACAGAAAATCTAGAGCCAGCACTGCGTGGGTAGATCAAAATTCCTGCTCTTTCCCTCTCTAACCCGGCTGTTCAGTCTCTGTAATGACCCGATTTTTCGAGCGTTTCAAGTTGGTAATAAAACTATTAACGTCAAAAATGGCACTAACATCAGATTTTAGCAAAAGCACCACCCTCTTTGCGAGGGAAACAACATAGGACAGATAAAAAAATATGAAAAGTTTAAGAGACGGAAAGCAAAGGGAGTGACACAATTTTTATAGTGGTTCAGTCATTGATGAGGCCTGCATCCACTTTGAATATCTTTATTATTATCTTTGTTATTCCATATTACAATGAACATTGATTTGAATACAACAATCCTCAAACTAGAAACAAACAAGAATCATAAATGTTGCTAATTATCAGAGTAGATCTCAATAAATAGTTTAGATGATAAAGGCTTGTTGTCCCTAGAGTTGAGAAGTGGTTGAGGATGGATTTTGGCATAGTTTGGCATGTAGAGATTATTCCACTTTTCTGTTGGAAAGCATGATGTATTTATAGGTGCTTTAGAAGGTATTGGACCAGGACTGCTTGCAGTAGGACTCGGAATCATGTCAGGAAGCCGCCACAAAAACCACTAGTCCATATGTGTGGTTTCCATGGATCGGTATAGGCCCACGGCCTATAGACTGGTATCGGTCCATGTAAATGAATTATTTTACACTTCGGTTCTCATAGTTGTCTTCCATAAGTCTTCTATGTTGTTTTTGCAAAGTATGGTCCTTGGTAGTCTTTGTTTCATGGTGTTTGCACATCCTTTGTTCCATCATACACTTTTTAATCCACCCCAATGTGCACCCTACCTAAGCTGATATGATTAGCCTCAAGCTTCTTCAATGGGCTTACTTATGTATTTGAAGTAGCCTGGTACGAGTTACATGCATGAATGCCTTAAACCCATGGATCGGTACCAAACCATGGAGTTAAGATATTTTGGTTCCAAACTTCTTGTTCTTTTTATTCTCTATCTCTGGCCCTTGCCTACGAAGTTTCAATGTAATACCCCGTATTTACTGAGAATATTAAAAAAAGAACGAATTAAAGAATACTTAATTTTTAGATTGAGAACTAAGGGAAACGGGCTACGCCATTGCATTCGTCTCGGAATTCTGCTTGGAATAGAGTCCAATTTTTCGTAAATCGGACTTCGTATGAGGAAGTTATGGCCCTTAGAATTTCAGGAATTTAAATTAATTAAAACAGCTCAGTTCTAAATTCAAAATTCGAATTCAAATCATACACCCGGGCTGGGCGGGAAATTTCCCGCCCAGGACCCAGGTCAACTAGGGGGTCGACCTGGGTCATATAGGTCGACCAGGTGGTCGACCTCCCCCTATTTCCAGATCCGAGGCCTGGTTCGTTTCTCTGCATTTGGACGCCCGTTCTGACCAGATTCGTTGATCCCTATGCTATATAAACACCGCTAAGGCTACAGTTTTCTCTACACAACTCCATTACGCCTATATTCTACCCTAATTCATATCAAAATAAATCAAAGACGAGGTTATGCCACTCAAGTTCTTCGTAGAATCAAGTTAGAATTCAAATAGAGATTCAAAGGCTAATTCAACGACTTCAAAAACTATTTTCTAAGAATCAAATCTAAATTAGAGAATCGATAATCTACGTCAACGGATCGCTTTTCAGTTCCAGAAATCAAATCCCTGAATTCAAGACCGTTCTGTAATTTGTAAGTTCATGTTATTTTCAAAAGTAAAATTCAATTGTGATTCTGACATTGTAATAGATCTGAATCTGAGATTATGCCTATTTCTATCAGTCTTTCTATTGGATCTATCTCATTTGATATTATTATATTCATTCTTTGTCTCTACTTTCCTTCTTCCCTTTTTGTTTTTATAGCCAGGCTACTGTGAGCCTGAGCAAAATCTCATAAGAGATGAACGCACGTTGAAAATAAAATTGGGCATAATATAAGACTTGGACATGACCAGCGCTAAAATTGGGCATAATATATTATTTGAACATGACCAGCGCCAATATTGGGAAAAAGTAATAAATTATGTATAATTGGGCAGAACTGATTTATAACTGATGTGAGGACATAACGTATTGTTTCTCCGCTTATTTCATGAATCTTGCATTAAATCACAAAATACGTACGTTATGAATGCGGAGGTAATTCGGTATAACATGAAATTGACATTTATTTGGCATAATTTAGAACATGTATTATGGCATGACTGTTAAGATGCGATTTGGCGAAATTTGACATGAATTATGGAATATGTAATTTGAGACATAGAACATAGAATTGGCATGAACGACAAAGTATGAAATTTGGCGTGAAAAACCTAGTTTTGGGAATAAAATGTAAATTGGAATATTAAATTTAGCTTGGGCTTAACTATTGATTTGGGATGCCAAACATAATGCATAGTGATTTTGCACATGACTATTATTGCAAATTTAGGAAAGATTGGGTATAGCCAATTTTGATTAATAACTTGAAATTGGAATTTGTTTGGCATAACTTGGGAATTGGATCATGACTAGTTTTGGTGAATTTGGTAACTAGCATGTAATATCTAGATTTGGGTATATATGGTAAATGTGTAAATCAAAAGATGAACATGCCTAACTCGAGGTTAGTTTGAGTTGTGGCGTAAAACTGCCCGGAACCGCCCAGCACATCCAGTAACCACAACAACACTTATCTAATGTGAGAGGCTAGTGCATCATGCCCAAGAAAAACCCAAGATTAGATTGAGTTGTGGTGTAAAACTTCCCGGAACCGCCCAGCACATCTAGTAACCGGAATAACACATATCTAATGTGAGAGGTTGGTGCATTAATAAATCAATTAGTGCTAATGAACAAGATGAAAGACTTGGGTTAATTTCATAAGAACCTTAACCAATGTAATGACTTGGGTTAATTTCATAAGAACCTTAACCAATGTAACATGAATGACTAGGGTTAAGTTCATAAGAACACTTAACCAATATAACAAGATGAATGACTAGGGTTAAATTAATAGGAAACACTTAACCAGTGTAGCATGATGAATGGGTAAGGTTAAGTAATAAGAAACACTTAACCAATATGACTTGATTTGTCGTAAGGTTAATTTAAAACAAGAGGGCAACACTTAACCAATATGACTTGATTTGTGTTAAGGTTAAGTTAAATCAAGAGGGCAACACTTAACCAATATAACTTGATTTGTGGTAAGGTTAAGTTAAAACAAGAAGGCAACACTTAACCAATATGACTTGATTTGTGGTAAGGTTAAGTTAAATCAAGAGGGCAACACTTAACCAATATAACTTGATTTGTGGTAGGGTTAAGTTGACACAAGAAGGCAACGCTTAACCAAAGTAACATGACAAGTAGGTGGGCTAAGTAAATTGAATTGATTGATGACACTTAACCAATGCAACATGTTGAACACGTGGGGTTAAGTTAACAAGAAACACTTGACCAATACAACTTGATGGACGAATGAGGTTAAGTTAATAGGAAACACTTAACCAATCCAGCATGATAAGTGTGGAGGGTTAAGTTAATAAGAAAACACTTAACCAACATGACATGATGAATAGGTGGGTTAAGTTAACATGAATTTACAACACTTAACCAATATGGCATAATGTGCGGGCGGGTTAAGTACATATCAAGTTGGGTGGGTAATATAAGTAAATATAGGCCCACAAACTTAACCATTAAATAAACATGCTTGAATTAGTGGGAGGGTTAAGTACATATCAGATTGGTGGGTAATATTAGTAAATATAGGTTTACAAAACTTAACCATTAAATAAACATGCTTGAATCGGTTGGAGGGTTAAGTGCATCTCGTGTAGGTGGGTAATATTTGTATATATTGGCCCACAAAACTTAATCAGTAGGAAACCTTAGTAACGGGGACCCATTTCAGGAGTAACCCACATAGATGTATCATGGTACCCTGAATTAGGCAGGGTGGGGCACGATTATTAGGCTGATTATAAGGGGTCAAAACAGCGGCAGGGGGTACGTCAGTGTAGGTTCCGACGGTTTACGGGCATGCACGTACTCCGGATGGGAAAAAGAAGGCACTAGGTACTAGTAGTTATACACTGTGCATCTTGAATCGTGTCGGGTTGCTATCATAAGGATTGATACACCTTATGGTGGAACCAGCACATGGTATCTACACGCAAGAGAGGGTCAATTGACACAAACACAAGGAAAAAATTAATACGAGTATGGAGCCGATCGATAGGGTAGTAAGGGTACATCTAACATATTCATGGCAATTAGGCAGATTGAGGTGGAATCCTCACGATAGATGTACACCTGAAGGCTATCAAAATTGCGGGGATTGGGATCACATTACAATATGATCATTTTATATAAGATTACTAGTTGGGACACTAGTTAGGTGGTGAAGAGATATAAAAATCAGAATAACAAGGTAGTAGCGAAGCAGAGAAAGAGTAGAAGCGCATTCAGCTTATCTTGCCTTATCATATCTATACTAATCGTATGTTATCTTATTATCCTTGTTCTCACGGTATTGTCTTATATTCAGTTTATTCATGTCATGATGCTTTTGCCTGTTTATATGCTGAAAGTCAATGGACTTACCATACTTATGTCTGACCTAGTTTTTTTTTGCCTCTTTTCTTCCGTTCCCCCAACCCCGGGTTCACAGGGAGGAAATATTACCACTTAGCTCAGTTTTCTTTCCAAGCTCGAAGATAGTCGATGTATTGCTTTGGACTCTCCCTTCCACTGCTATGGCCGGTTCATGCTTTATTGGGGAATATCATTGTTATTTTTGTGCTTCTTTTATACTTGGAAGTTTTTAAATCAAGATAGGAGTTCTATGTATTACTTTTAAGTATGATTGAGACAACTATTGTAAGAGCTTGACTGAGCCACATTGTTTATAAAATGACTTTATTTTCCGCTGCTTTATTTGTCTGTCTTGTAATTTATCTGCATCTTTTTCCTAAAATGCTCCACCGAAGTTAAGGCATTCCCTTTGTGAGTGACCTTAACGGAGGTGGGGTGTTTCACTTGGTATCAGAGCTGAAGGTTACCGGATCATATGAAAGATTTGAAAAATTATTTTCAAAACGGTTTTAAAAGAAGCATTTCAAAAGAGAAGTTTTGTTTTAAAGGCATATTCCCTAAATCCATATGCACTATATTTAGATCCTCTGTTTGAATCCTTGTTTCCTTCTTTCCTGAGTCTCCGGGGCTCCTGGCTTTTTGGGAGGTAACCTCATCGCGACATGGTTCCGTAGGCTCGATGAGACTATGACTCCTGTCAAAGGGCGAAGAAGTGCCCAACCTCCATCCATAGTCGTAGTAGTTTCACCTGCGGCTAATTCTCTTCCAAGCTTTGTAGGGTTTCCCATGCGATGGAGGAACGTTCAAGAGGCATGTCAACATGGTTCACAAAGGAGGTAAAGAGAAAGAGGAAAAAGGGGAAGAATCACAAACAAGGGATTGGAATATAAGAAGGGCGGAGGAAATAATATATCCCGCAACAAGAGGAAGTATCTTTTATGCGGTATAGCGGGTCATTTAATTATAGGAAATAAAAGACAAGTGGTTGTTTTCAGCATGGTGAGGCAGGGCATCTTATCAAGGATTTCCCAGAGGACAAGGACAAAGGACAAGACTTTCAGGAATGCAAGTGCATGCTTTCACTGCCAGCGTACCTGAGAGAAAGATAGTAAAGTTTCGATTTTCTTTTTGATCATCCTGTTAATACTCTTTTTGATTTCAGCGCTTCACATTCTCTCATATCTGCTTCTGTAGTTGAGTCTCTGCACTTAGTACTAGTATAATAGAAGATCCCATTATTGTCTCAAATCCGATTGGTGGTTCGGCTCACTTATTTTTATTTTATAAGGATTTGAGGATATCTATATTAAGGATTGAGTTTAAGAGTAATGCTTATGTTTTTGGTTTCATGGGCTATAGGTTGATTCTAGGCATGGATTGGTTAGCTAGTAATTTCGGAAGGAGGTAGTTAGACTTTATGCTTGCCTCAGGAATACCCTCTAGATTTCGTGCGATCCTGAGGGGATCGGTTAGACTTAGCTACCTAGAATCACTTGATGCATCTATCGACGATTTGCGATCCGTTGGAATAGTCCATGAGTACGCAGATGTTTTTGATTAGGTTAGGGGTTTTCCCCTTAAAACTCGAGATAGAATTCCGCATATATCTAGTTGACAATGCATAGCCAGTTATGCGATCAACGATAGTTTTGGAGCAAGATCGGCGAGGATAGCCAGAGTCGGTTAAGTGCTCAATTGTTTGGTTGTTTTGTTAGTATCATCCCACATAAATCGTCCAAATTCGGAGGAGGTATTCCTTGGGGGCTTGTCTGATATTGGTTTAGGCCTTTGGGGCTTGTACTTGAGGGTTGTCGAGTTCGAATAGGATGGTTTGCGTGAGAAATAAATGGTTGTGGCAGGTGCCCTAAAGTAAGACTAACCTTAAGAGAGGTAAAAAGTACATAGCAACCTTTAGCTTTAGACCCTCAGATTTGTGACATGATGGATAAGTTAAGTAGAGGAGAGACCTCTAATCATCTTAGTATACACTTGGTATCATGGTTAACACTTGTTTATCTTGGAAAGATAGTTCGACTACATTGGATACCCTCTAGCATAGTAAGTGAACGAGGTCCTATCTTTACTAGTGAGTTTTGGAAATGGAGGTCAAGAAGCTTTGCAATCCTGAAGTTAAATTAGTTAAGGTACAGTGGAGTGAAGGTCAAGAAGATGTGACTTAGAAGACTGAAGATAAGACACGCGCATCATACCCTTTTTCTTGAGGGTATATCTTTGATCTCTTTTTCTAGTAATTCTATGCATGTTTGTTTCTATCTTTTTAGGTATATCCTCTAGGTCATATCTTCGAACCTTAGGTAGAAGCCAATGGATGTAAACATGTGTTTGAAACATGTTATGATTGGTGGTTGCTAGTGGTTGCTCGTGGATGTATATACACACATTAGGTACTAGATCGGCTCAGCCACTTTCATATTGCATATGCATGAGTGAATTTTTATATATATGAACTGAAACTTGATGTGTTATCATATGGATGTTTCATTTGTATGAATGATTGTTCACTCATGTAGAAGTTATAAAGTACGATTAGGAATAATTGCACACATGATGGACTCATGGCACTGACATAATTCGCATTGAGGAGGTCAACTGAATCAGCAGACCGCCTGATTTTACATTAGATAAGGACATGTACACACACTATGCATATGATCATGAAAGCATTAGAAATCTTTCTAAGGACAATGGACGCCTATGACTGAATGGTTGAGTAGCTGGATGTTAGGATATGCATTCTTCTTAACTTAGAGATTTCGGGGATGAAATCCTTTAAGGAGGGGAGAATGTAACACCCCGTATTTTCTGAGAATATTAGAAGAATGAATTAAAGAATACTTAATTTTTAGATTGAGAATTAATCGAAACGGGTTACTCCATTACGATCATCTCGGAATTCTTCTTGGAATAGAGTCCAAGTTTTTGTAAATCGGACTTTGTATGAGGAAGTTATGGCCCTTAGAAGTTTCAGGAATTTAAATTTATTAAAACAGCTCAGTTCTAAGTTCAAAATTCGAATTCAAATCACACACTCGGGCTGGGCGGGAAATTTCCCGCCCTGGACCCAGGTCGACCAGGGGGTCGACCGGGGTCACATAGGTTGACCAGGGGTCGACCTCCCCCCTATTTCCAGATCCGAGGCCTGGTTCGTTTCTCTGCATTTGGACGCCCGTTCTATCCAGATTCATTGATCCCTATGCTATATAAACACCCATAAGGCTACAGTTTTCTCTACATAACTCCATTATGCCTATACTACCCTAATTCATATCAAAATAAATCAAAGACGGGGTTATGCCGCTCAAGTTCTTCGTAGAATCAAGTTAGAATTCAAATAGAGGTTCAAAGGCTAGTTCAACGACTTCAACAACTATTTTCTAAGAATCAAATCTAAATTAGAGAATCGATAATCTACGTCAAGGGATCGCTTTTCTGTTCCAGAAAACATATCCCAGAATTCAAGACCGTTCTGTAATTTGTAAGTTCATGTTATTTTAAGAAGTAAAATTCAATTGTGATTCTGACATTGTAACAGATCTGAATCTGAGATTACGCCTATTTCTATCTGTCTTTCTATTGGATCTATCTCATTTGATATTATTATATCCATTCTTTGTCTTTACTTTCCTTCTTCCCTTTTTGTTTTTATAGTCAGGCTACTGCGAGCCTGAGCAAAATCTCGTAAGAGATGAACGTACGTTGAAAATAAAATTGGGTATAATATATGACTTGGACTTGACCGACGCTAAAATTGGGCATAATATATGATTTGAACATGACCAGCGCCAAAATTGGGCATAATATATGATTTGAACATGACCAGCGCCAAAATTGGGAAAAAGTAATAAATTATGTATAATTGAGCATAACTGATTTGTAACTGATTTGAGGACATAACATATTGTTTCTCCGCTTATTTCATGAATCTTGTGTTGAATCCCGAAATATGTACGTTATGAATGCGGGGGTAATTGGGTATAACATGAAATTGACATTTATTTGGCATAATTTGGAAAATATATTATGGCATGACTGTTAAGATGCGATTTGGGGAAATTTGACATGAATTATGGAATATGTAATTTGACATATAGAACCTAGAATTGGCATGAACGACAAAGTATGAAATTTGGCATGAAAAACCTAGTTTAGGGAATAAAGTATAAATTGGAATATTGAATTTAGCTTGGGCTTAACTATTGATTTGGGACGCCAAACATAATGCATAGTGATTTTGGGCATGACTATTATTGCAAATTTAGGAAAGACTGGGTATAACCAATTTTGATTAATAACTTGAAATTGGAATTTGTTGGGCATAACTTGGGAATTGGATCATGACTAGTTTTGGTGAATTTTGTAATTAGCATGTAAAATCTAGATTTGGGTATATATGGTAAATGTGTAAATTAAAGATGAACATGCCTAACCCGAGGTTAGATTGAGTTGTGGTGTAAAACTTTCTGGAACTGCCTAGCACATCCAGTAACCATAACAACGCCTATCTAATGTGAGAGGTTAGTGCATCATGCCCAAGAAAAACCCGAGGTTAGACTGAGTTATGGTGTAAAACTGCCCTGAACCACCCGACACATCCTGTAACCGTAATAAAACATATCTAATGTGAGAGGTTGGTGCATTAATAAATCAATTAATGCTAATGAACAAGATGAATGACTTGGGTTAAGTTCATAAGAACACTTAACCAATATAACATGAATGACTAGGGTTAAGTTCATAAGAACACTTAACCAATATAACAAGATGAATGACTAGGGTTAAGTTAATAGGAAACACTTAACCAGTATAGCATGATGAATGGGTAGGGTAAAGTAATAAGAAGCACTTAACCAATATGACTTGATTTGTGGTAAGGTTAAGTTAAAACAAGGGGGCAACACTTAACCAATATGGCTTGATTTGTGGTAAGGTTAAGTTAAATCAAGAGGGCAACATTTAACCAATATAACTTGATTTGTGGTAAGGTTAAGTTAAATGAAGAGGGCAACACTCAACCAATATAACTTGATTTGTGGTAGGGTTAAGTTGACACAAGAAGGCAACACTTAACCAAAGTAACATGGTAAGTAGGTGGGTTAAGTAACTTGAATTGATTGATGACACTTGACCAATACAACATGATGAACACGTGGGGCTAAGTTAACAAGAAACACTTGACCAATAGAACTTGATGGACGAACGGAGTTAAGTTAGTAGGAAACACTCAACCAATCCAACATAATAAGTGAGGAGGGTTAAGTTAATAAGAAAACACTTAACCCAAATGACATGATGAATGGGTGGGTTAAGTTAATATGAATGGACAACACTTAACCAATATGGCATAATGTGCAGGAGGGTTAAGTACCTATCAAGTTAGATGGGTAATATTAGTAAATATAGGCCCACAAACTTAACCATTAAATAAACATGCTTGAATCAGTGGGAGGGTTAAGTACATATCGGGTTGGTGGGTAATATTAGTAAATATATGCCCATAAAACTTAACCATTAAATAAACATGCTTGAATCAGTGGGAGGGTTAGGTACAGCTCGTGTAGGTGGGTAATATTTGTATATATAGGCCCACAAAACTTAACCAGTAGGAAACCCTAGTAACGGAGACCCATTTCAGCAGTAACACACACAGATGTGTCATGGTACCCTGAACTAGGCAGGGTAGGGCACGATTACTGGGCTGTTTATAAGCGGTCAAAACAGCGGTAGGGGATATGTCAGTGTAGGTTCCGAAAGTTTACGGGTGTGCACGTACTTCGGAGTGGGAAAAAATAGGCACTAGGTACCAGTAGTTATGAGACACCCTACCTCCGTTAAGGTCACTCACAAAGGGAATGCCTTAATTTTGGTGGAGCATTATAGGTAAAAGACACAGATAATTTACAAGACAAACATATATAAGCAGCGGAAAAACTAAATTTATTTCATTCATGGTTCATAACAAAAACTTACAACAAACTATCTCAAAACAACTTCCAAATCATTACGTCATAATCTCTGTCTTGATTATAACATAAAGAAGCATAAAAAAAAAAACTGCATATATCCCCAAGTAGTAGTGTGTCCAAAGTCATAGCTAAAGATAATAGTTTCCAAGCTATACATCACAGAGTCTTCAAGCTTGGAAAGATGAACGGTCCAAATTATGCTGAGCTATTCCCTCCCTGACTACCTGAGGGGGGGGGGGACGGAAGAAAAGAGAGCTAAAGAAAAATGGGTCAGACATAAGTCTGGTAAGTCCAGTGATTATTCAGCATGTAAACTGATAAGAGAACCATGACATAAATAAGCTGGACGCAGGATAATAACAAAGAAATAAGGTAATATAGGATAAGGCAAGATAAACAAGGCAAGATAAACTAATCGTACTATCGCACTCATATCCATATTCTCTGCACCTACTAGATACTTCAACCATCATCATGAGTTCAAACCCAGTGATCCCTTTTTATCGATCGACTCCTACTCGTACGCATTTACTACTTGTCATACGGCCCCCGCTCGATTGTAGATACCTGTGCTGGTCCCAACATGGGTGTATCAAATCCTCTGGTGGCAACCCGACACGCCTCAAGATGCACAATGTACAACTATTGATGCTCAGTGCCTTCTTTTCCCACTCCGGAGTACGTGCACGCCCGCACTCCGTCAGGAACCTACACTGACACACCAACCGCCGCTGTTTTTGACCGCTTATAATCAGCCTAGTAATCGTGCCCCACCTTGCCTAGTTCAGGGTACCATAATACATCTATGTGAGTTACTGCTGAAATGGGTCCCCGTTACTAGGGTTTCCTAATCAACATGTTGAATTGGTTAAGTGTCCAAGTTAACCTAACCCCACCCATCAGTTTAGTTAACATGTTGTATTGGTTAAGTGTTGCCTTAATTAACTTAACCCTACCATTCCTGACTGAGCTTTAATTCATTCGTTAAAGCACCAACCACTCACATTAGACAGGTATTGTTGCGGTCACCGGATGTGCTGGTCGGGTCCGGGCAGTTTTACACAGCAACTTAGTCTAACCTCAGGTTCTTTTAGGCTCGATGCACTAACCTCCCACATTAGATATATATTGTTACGGTTGCTGGATGTGTCGGGCGGTTCCAGGTAGTCTTACACCGTAACTCAATCTAACCTCGGGTTAGGCATATTCGTCTTTTCTATATTCACATATTTACCTCTTTATATTTATATGTAAATTATTGTCATTCCAGTCAAGCCCCACTTTCCCTTTTAAATCAAGTTCATTATGTTAGGTATAAAAATTTATACCACTTTATGCCATAAAACATTTAAATGTTTATGAGCCAAATATGCCAATTATATGTAATTTCATGTTTTCCCCTAACGTTACCCCCGTTAAACGTTCGCATAAATCACATAAAATGTTAGGCTCGATACATAGCCTAACTTATACACAAAAGGGGGAAAAGAGGAACATGTAATAATTCCAACATCATAAAAATATAGATCTAACTACACATGTGTCGTATGAATTTGGCATAGAACAATATACATTTAATTATGAACTTGCAAATTTAGATCTACTCAACATGAATCGTGAAATATGGGTTTTTACATAAAACTACATAAACTTAAAATTAGGCATGCGGTTGTGAACTTGCAAATTAGCATGTAGTTCTAGTATGATTTGCCTTATCAACGACCTCTATCTTAATCTACCTAGGAAATAATTACTAACTTTTTATATGCAGGATAAAGTTTGAATTCTAGATTAGTTTGATGAAATAAAAATAAAGAGTTACTAAAAGCCACAAGTATAAATCCGCACCAACAAGCTTTGATAAACAAATAAGAAACGCTAGTTTAAATAAACAGCTGATTGATTTCAAATCATCAAGTAGATAAAAACCTATCAAAGAAAGCACTATCTCCTTACTATTTAAGAAAAATAAAAGTCTTGACAAGCCATCTATTAGTTTTGTTTATGCAGGTGTAGGTGTAACCGTGGGAATACTGTCTATAAAATTTATTGGGAGCAAAAGAAATAATTTTGTATACGAGGATAGCTGAATAGGTCTGGTATGCTAATGATTAATTCATATTAAGCAATATTGAGATATATGGATGTACTGATGTTATTTGAATGGTAATGTTAAATTACCATTGTTAACGGCAAATACCGTTGCTAAAGATAAATGTTTAGGTGAAGAACTGTTGAAAATAGTGGGAAAAAAAAAGACCAAATGAACTAACGTTTCAAGCATCCAACGGCTATACCTACGGCCGTCAACGGCCACTAGCCGTTGGTATACATTGTTTCTTTTGTTTCTTTTGTAGTGATTCAGTGAATTGATCAGTATGATTACGAATCTTTGAAATAAAACTGCCTGGATTCTACAGGTCTTGGTCAAGATAATTTCTTTGCTCATGTTATCTGAAGCCCGTCAACATGAAAATAAAACAGCCTGCATCCAACGCCTTACTTAAATTCCACTTCAACCCATCCGCCTCCGCATGCCTGAATTACCACACAAACCTTCTAATCTTGTCCAACGTACCAGGTCGCCTCTTCCAAAAACTCATGAATCATGCTGGCTCTCTTCGGGGGCTGCCGCGGAAGTCTTTAATTCCTCTAGAAACTCCCATGTTAAGATAACAAACAGTAAATATTTTACCGGTCGATGCCATTTTTATGTCAGCAAATCAACATACACGACATTTGGGTGTTAATACCTTTCAAAAATAGAAAACCAGGAAAACACACAAAATGAATATATGAAAAATCAATTCAAAGAGTTTGTTATCTAGGTGAAGGATGCAGGACACATGTGTTTCAAAGTCTCACTTGTAGAATTCTTGGATTAGAAAACTTGACACCTGCTGAATTAGGTGAATGTGAGAAATTAACAGCTTTTGTGCAAACCAAAATGCATAATGAGATTAATGGAGATTTCAATTTAGCAGAGCCAACAAACAACATGGAAAGTAATAAACTTGGCATCAACAATCCCCAATAGAAAAAGAAATGCTGTCACTTGTCACTTGCCTTAAAACCATACCCAATACGTCATGGTCAAAAAGAAAGCATTTAGACTATAATATATCCAGTGCATTGCTCCAAATATTTGGAAAAGAACAATTTTTTTATCCCGCTTTATAATAAAACAATTGCAAGTTTTATTCGACCTCACTGATAAAAGGAAAAACTACCCAAAATAATTTTATGCCTAATATACATAATTTTAACGGATGCGGTTTTCACCTAAGTTTGGAAGTAAAAGGTGGATGCTCGTTTCTACAATTTTCCAGCTCTATCTACTTGATATGTATTGTTGCAATTTTCGCACAACCAGTGGAATAAATATTCTCACAAGCTCCTGCTCATCTCCTAGGAGCCTTGATGCATCAAGTTGATTTACACTGACAGATAATGCAACGGTAATAACATATAACGTTACCGAGACGATGCTTTTATACATATTCATCTTGATTGTATTGCATAAAGGAGGACATGAATTATGGGGCATATATATAGGTAGCAAAATGTCAATTGCTAATGAGTTGATGAGTTTTAGGGGAGGAAGCTGCACAGAATACGTACAAGTTCTGATGTTGATGTCATGGTAAACCTTTATTTTGTGATTCGTGAGAGCAAACCAAGAGTTTTTGATAGTCAAGTTACTGGTTTTCATGAAGAAAAGAAGTCTACATAAGTAGGTAGTCTTTATTAGAGCTGTACCGGTTCAACTTTAAACCGCAAAACCGCACAAAAAACGCATCAAATAACCGTTAAAATCATGTCCATACGGTCTCCGTATCATCAAACACGGTACGATTCTCCATACCGTAACAGTCAAAAGGCGGAAATGGTGGCAATTATCAAAACCGACGGCAACCATACCGCCTCATTTCCACCGTCAGTGGAAAATTAGGGTTTCTCGTTGCTGATTTGGAACCATCGATGTAAAGTAAAACCAATTCCGTCCACTCAATATACCCCATAAAGTCTAATTTGAGGAGCAGATATTTCATTCTCCTATTCGCTCCCAAATAATTCGTTCACTCTTGCCGATTATGTTTCACAAGCCATCTTTCTCCTTTCCCAAATCAATCATGTCTTCAAAGCAAGGTGGAAAGGCAAAGTCTTTGAAGCAGCCCAAATTTGACAAGAAGGAATACGATGAGGTTTTGATTTTTGTTGCATTTACGCAGAACTATTGAGATTTTCTTGTATTTATACTCGTATTGGTTGCTAAATTATGAATATGGTTAAGTTTAGTTGTTAGTGATTAATAAACCCGAAGTTACTTGATGTTTTAGCAACGTTATGGAGTTCACTGAATCAGCAAGATGCAGTTATGTTCAGGCTAGTTGTCTAACCACGAATGGGTTGCTTTGCAGCTTATGGTCATTTACTATGTTATCCTGTTGGAATTAAAACGTGTAAAAAAAAATTATTTCTAATTCAAGACACCAGTTTTGAATCTTCTTGTTACTCTGCTGAGCCTTGTTAGAGCATCCCCAACAGGAGGGGTTGCTCATGGTCATTCGAGGGGGTTGACACGAGCAACACCCCCCCCCCCCAACGCGGCCAAGGGGTAAAACCCTTGGCCGGCGTTGAGAAAACCGGTTAATGTTAACCGGTTTTCTCAACACCGGTTAAGGGTTTTACCCCTTAACCGCGTGTCGGGTCCCCCCTTCCCTATTTCTTTGCACCCGTATTCACTTGCTCTGAAACCCTTCGCAGCCGCCACTCCTTTCTTCCTTCTTCCTCTCCGCCGAAAGCTCCAATCCTCTAAAAAAAAAACAATGAGAAGATTGGGTAAAGCTATATTTGGTTCTGGAAGTCGTAATGCCTCCAACAACAATGCACAAGGGGAGAATGAACCGGTTGAAGACTCTAGTCCGTCCGACGCTCGTCGTTCAAAACCTGTTCGGAGAAGACGGGTTGCTAAAGCCGGTGTTTATGCTGCATTGGATCCACACATCGATGTTAATTTGTCTGCAGAGAAAAAGTTGGCTGATTTTCGCGAACTTCCTTAAGGGAAAAGACACCTTACCAATAACTTGAAGTCGTATTTTGAGGTATAACTTCTTAAACTGGTTAGTGTATTAGTCGGTATTTGATCAAGAAGTGTGTCGTACAAACATTAGTTATTTTTTTTATGTTTTAGGCTCGTAATGATCGTACACGAGGATCGTGGGTTAGTATCGTCCGTTTGTATACGACGATTCGTGCGTACGACACAGACAGAATTATTGCAGGATATCTTAGAAGTATTGATTTTGGAGATTTCTTGAGTACGTATTTTTGATGAACCCACTTACATATTACGTATGTTAGAAAATGAAATATATTTTCTTGATTTCAATATTTTTAATTTGCATCCTTAGGTATTGAAAACCTGTACAATAACGATGTTCAATTATGTGGTGCTTTAGCCATGTGTTGGTGGAAAACGACACATACATTTCACTTTAGTTTTGGAGAGATGGGTATTACGCCACTGGATTTTACCATGCTTACTGGCATACCAATTGGTCAGGGTGTCACTTTACCATATGATGAGCTATATCAACAGTATGATTTATTGGCTAGTATATTTCCACATTTGAACTTACGAGGGGGAGGCTTAACAAACAATCATCATATCAGAACCTCTTTCATGAAGCAAGCCGTAATGGACTTAGTGGAACGTCAGCCTGCAGATCACCACTTAGAGATTCTTAGATTGTTTGTATTATATATGATGGGTAATTTATTCTTCACGAATTCATCAAACACATTGCCATGTGGATATGTAGCTGTTGTTGCCGGCATGTCGTTCGACAGTACTTCTATTTCATATGACCGGGGTACGCCGATTTTAGCTCATTTGTATAGGGGTTTGGACCAGCAGTGCACTATTAGGACTCGTGGGTCGTCGATTACAAGTTTTTGGGAGGTTCTGCAGTATTGGTATTTTGAGTACTTTCATAACATGACATTTCCGATATTGGATCCTACACTATCACTTTTCTACCCTCGTGTGAAAGCTTGGTCGCCCGATAACCGACGGGTTGTACCAGGAGGTGATTGCCGTCATGTATTTGCAGTGGCTCGTACTCAGATAGAGATGAGGACCACACGAGAGTCAGTTATGTGGCGTCCTTTTGTCGATTCCCCGTTCTTGCTAGGCCCAGCGCAGCAGCACGCTCTATTTCTGTCTGGTAGACGATTTCCTCTGGTATCGGCCCCACCTGGTTTAGGATGTTACTGGTACTTGGGTGAGCGCTGTTGGCGACAGTTACGCGATGTCGACGTTGTTCCCGATGATCCCCACCCTGATACAGGTCATTTACGGGTTTATTCCAGTGCTGATTTACAGCAATATGCCGGTGACTGGTGGCCAGCTGATAGATTTATCATTACCGGTAGAGATTACATTACTT
Source organism: Allium sativum (assembly GCA_030737875.1). Classification (NCBI taxonomy): domain Eukaryota; kingdom Viridiplantae; phylum Streptophyta; class Magnoliopsida; order Asparagales; family Amaryllidaceae; genus Allium; species Allium sativum. The sequence goes on from CM060926.1 coordinate 847,517,512, forward strand.
TTTGGGGATCTTTTTATGAGCCTACTAATATGGCAACGTTTGTACATGCCGCCGGAGTTGATTTTGTTTGTCCTTCCGCCTACACTCCTTTTGGTGATCCAGGTGTTTTACGCGACATGTCTCAGAGTACCCTTACTATGTATAGGCCTCCTCAGCCCCCTCAGGCTCCTCGTCATCAGCCCCCTCAGCCTCCTCGTCAACACCCTCCTCAGCCACCTTACTCGACTACGTCGACGAGTTATGGTTGGACCGTGGGCATTCCTGGGACATATGGTCCAGACACGTATGTTGATATTTCACGGCCTACTGTCACACAGTTTCTAGATCCCGCTGTTCTTCCCTACGAGGAACTATATCGTATGCATGTTGGTCTTCGAGATACGATGTATAGAGAGCATAAGCGCGCAGTTGATGAGTTGACGGCTCGCATTACCGAGCTAACTGCTGCGGATGACGAGCGATATCATCCTGTACGACGAGTAGATGACGATGATGACGATGACCATGGCTATAGTGGAGAAGCAACACCTCTTGCGGATGATTCGTGGATATTTGGTGATATACCTTAGATTCAGTTTACGTGATATGTTAGTATTGCTATATGTACTCGTACGTTATCCTTTAGTGTGTTGTAGTTGTAATTTTATGTAGTATGTGCGATCTGGTTGTTATCTTATTTGTTAGACTGTGATGGTTGTATTGTAGTTGTATGTGTGTAAAAAGCATCTAGTTTGGGTTTAGTGGTTGTATTGTATCGTTATCTTCATGTCTCTTTCTGTTGTACTTGGTAACTTATCCTGTTATTAAGATTACTCGTATTGTTTATTTTTAATAATAACACAAATAGATCAAACAATAAACTTAAGGATAGAACACCGATACATTCAACAATAAGCGTAAAGATACAAAAGCTTGTAAAGACACAACAGGTAACGGTAGTAGATTCAGTACGCAAACACATTAATTGTTATGCTCATTCAAAACGGTTTGAAGTCGCCTATTCTCTTGCTCTAACTCGTTGGCGTAAGAAATTGCCCTTTGAGGGAAACGCTCGTCTATCCACTCAAAATAATTGCATCCGTTAGGCCATAGCGAGCATAAATGGATCCTACGACCTATATTCTCTCCATCCGCTCGGACTACCACCTCTACCGCGTAACCACAGTGGCAACAAACGGGATAGGAATTAACTTCCTGCTCATTAGGAGCCTGGTTAACTGAAACTCGTCTTACCTCTTGATGACCTACATCTGGTGCAGTCGTAGTACGAGGGACTGTAGACGCTTGTAAGCGTTCTTCAGTTACAGTTTGGACTACTTGATGACCTACCTCTGGAACAGGTGCAACTGGTGGACGAATCGTCATGCGGGTGAACTCCGGGTAGACTTGACGCAATTCCTCATAGTGCCGCTCTTGGTACTCGATATTCCAATCAATATCTGTTCTTGGACTTGAAGGAGGACGCTCTGGAAAGTTTTGATCATAGTTCGAATCCATTGACGATGGCCATGACCATGAAGACATTTTTTTATTTTGATGAAAAGTTTGGTTCCAGCTAACAACAACGTAGTAACCGTATATATTTATAGGGCCAACATGGGGAGTAAATATGAAATGTTGCAATTCCTAATACGGAGTTGTATACTATGGGAATCTGTTTACCATTCAACGTTGTAGGGTTAAATTTGTAAACTTTATCATTTCAAATTCCAATACTGACTGGTCCATTCGCTGGACAAACGTGATAAAGTGACAGAAAGGTGAAAGTGATAGAAACAAACTTTGTAATAAAGTGACATAAAGATAAAGTAATGCCAAATTCCAAGTAGAAGGAATCCACCCTATCCACAGAACACTATACACTATTCACTGCACATCAAAGCATATGTCGGCAGTGATATAATTATTGATGTAACTAGACACTATAGGCTTTGAAGATCTATTTGTATGTCCCAGTTGTATGCTGTATTAACTCATAAGTAAATTACCACACAATTACAATTTGAAAGGTAATATTTGTTATCAACAAGGTAATATTCGTTATCAGCAATACTTCATACTTCTAGTTAATCCAGTTATTTTACTGATGCATAGGTTACATGGACGATTCCGAAATAAGTGATGAACATATGGGAAGGATTTTTGATGAGTACGAACGAAACCTACTCACCGATAATGGAGTTGGAGTAGTTCAAGATACACAAATCGAAGAGGTGCCTGGACCGAATCAGCATCGAGCGGTTACAGCTCCGCGTCCATCTCCACTAAATCAACGACCTAGTGATAGTGTTCAAACAACGAATTCTGCAACTCGTGAATTTACTTCCAAGGATTTGCTTACCCTCGTAAAAGTCAAAATTGACGTTGAAAAAAGAGATGAGCTACTAATGCAAGGTGGAGGGGGTTTAACATATGAAGAAAGATGGGCATTGATCACGCGGCTGTACAACAACCATCGTTCTCGGCCGAAAGATGTATCCATATTGACAGTCATTAGTGCCCTGTCATCAATTCGTTCTAGGCGAGCTAATTCACGCTCCCTAACATCCAGGTCACGCTCTCTTGATATTTGAAGTTCTTCGTGTCTACGCTGCTTCTCCTTGGATCTCTCATCTCTCTTAGCTTCCCTCGCTTCCGCCAAAAGTCGGTTTGATTCTTCTGAAGCTACCATTTGACTGTGTATTTGTTCGTAGTACGAACTGTAATCTGCAACTGTTTTTTTCTTACCTTTGTATTTACCAGGAGTCCTACCACCAGAACTTGTAGAAAAAGGGTTGTTTTCTTGAGGATCTGGACTTCCCGGGCTTGATTCCGCCATTGTCCTTCTTAGCATAAATCGCGCTGCAGAATGTTCTTGGCGTATAGTGCTCCATTTTTCCTCTCTAGATAAGATGGCGTAGCAATTATGCAAATTGAATGGTTGATTTTTGTGCTCTGCCATATAAACTTCATTTGCACTCTTTAGCTGTTTGTGTTGACGAAACGTAAGGTGGTAATATTATACAGTAAACCATATTAACCATTATTTAAGTAATCAAAAATTACCAAGTCCGTCTCGTTGGCACCGCTTTGCTGTCTACTTAGTAGTCCAGCCATAATCTGAGTCCAACTTTGACAGTTAGCGTTGATTCTCTTCCACGACTGTTTCAAAGAGTCGACTGTTCTCGATGGGTTTTCGGGACTACGGCTGTTAAACAGTCTTGAAACAGAACTCCAAAATGAATTATCGGACTAACTAGTCCCTTTAAGATTGTCTTTGGAACACTGCACCCAACAAAACGCAAGTTCTGCTTATTCTTCTGGAGACCATTTCACTATTTTGTTTGATCTTCTCATTGGATTGTTGGGAAAAACATCTGGATTTTCAGTATCATCGACTTCTGTTTCGTCATTCAAGCCACTGTTATCTCCAAACATACAATTCAAATTTCTTGACAGATTTGGAGAAGTTTCAGGCGGGACTAACCGTTGTTGGCTACTTGGAGAAGCGTAGTGATGCTCACTACAGTTTTGCTGAAAATACGCGTTTTGACCGGATCTAGAATTTTGAGTACTATGATAATGTTTGGAGTTTTGCTGGGATTGATAGAAATTCGGGCTCTATTGAGGATAATTAGAGTTCGGAATATTCGGGAAGTTACCATAACTGGAGTGTTGATTCTGCTGGAATGACGGATGGATAGGAAACTGGTTGTTGTTGGATTGATTAGGGTGTTGCTTCTGTGCAGAATTGGAGACACCCTTCTTTCCTTTACCAATGTTTGACATTGCATATAAGTTGAACAGAAATTGAATAAAGAATAAAGGTGTGGTTTGATGTAGAAATGTTGTGTGTTATAATGTACAAAGAAATGCTGTATATATAGATTAAAATCAAACGGTAACATAAAACAACGGTCAAAAAACAAGTAAAAAAAAATTTAAATCGGCTTCTATGAAGCCGGCTATGGGCGGGGGGAGATAAATTAACTCCCCCACCATGGTCGGCTTCTTAGAAGCCAGCCATGCCATAGCCGGCTTTCCCCAAGCCGGCTATGGCCGGTTGCTGGAGCAACCATTCGGTTGCTCCAACAACTTCCAGGGTTGCCAAAGCAACCCTGGCCCCCCCTTTCATCCCTGCGTTGGGGGTCGGTTGTTTTTCAACCGACCCCGCGTTGGGGATGCTCTTATTGTTGGCTCCAAATAAAGTAATCTGCTGAGCCTTGTTCTTGTGAATATTTTCATAATTAATTTTCTACCCACTGGTTTATAACTTTGGATTATAGGTAGCGACAGAAGTCACAAAACCAGCAAGCTGAACGTTGCTTATTGTTTGTCTTTTGGTCTAGTTTCCTTGAAAATAAATGTTGCTTCTATCTGGTAACCATAGGCGTTGAGACTTTCAAATTTTATGTTACTGCTAGTGTATACTTTCTTTCAATGCAAGCAAATGTTAATGTATCTTTAGTGTTTGAGCAAGCATGTAACTAAGTGCTGCTGGTGTTAAGTTGGATATTTATTATTTAATGTGCCTATTCATTACAGTTTATGTAATGTTAATGAATCAATGAATGTGCAAGCATTTCATGCGTCCTGCTGTATATAATATGTATGCTTACTTGATGCTCCTTCTGTATATTTAATATATTTAATGATTAATATGCGTGCATTCAGTAGAGCGGTTGAAACTCAACCATACCGCAAGCAATCAAACCGTAACCGTATTATTTAATGGTCAACCGTCACCAACGGTTAAAGGTTGCGGTTGGCAAAATGACCTAACCGTCAAAGACCGGTATGGCAGCGGTTGACGTTAATATCAACGATTGCCGCACCGTATACACCCCTAGTCTTTATACATTAGTTTGAATATATTATTGAAATTTTGATTAATCAGCAGACTTCACTTGTTATCCATGGCATGCTTGACTTTGATCAACTATGCATTTGCTTAAAACACAAGTCATGAGAGTAGGAAGTCAGACATCTTCATCTGGATATCCGCCATGATAGTATAATTTATACTAAACATTTGCTTAATATTTCAAGTAGGAACATATCTTTTTATATATTAAAACTGAAATAAAAAAGGTTAGTCTTCTTATATTTTGAATTAGAAACACATGATTTTCAGCTTCCATCTTACTTTGGTCCTGAAAAAGCCTTTTGAGTGTCTTTTCCAAAATAGTAACAAAGCTACTTTCAAACAATAATAAAAACCCGTGATTTTGGTACAATATTTGCTTACATATTGTGTTGTTTTTGTTCTATTTGCACAAACAAATATATGTAGATGGCACACAAAATCACTGTTGAAGCAAATCTATATGGGCAAAATAAGAAGTTGGACCAAAAGACATTTAACATTAAAATCATCTGACCCTATTTAACATTAAAAGCGTTTCAATTTGTTTACTTGGAAGAGGAGGAGGTGAGTCGAAGGAGGGCACGACAACATCACCGAAGGAAGAGGCAGAATGTTTCCGATTTGAATAGCGATTTACTTGGATTGGATCTGTGGAGAAAGAAGCGAAATTGACGATGAATTAAAATAGCCGAGGTCCGAAATTGTATTTCTGAAATAGACAAGGGAGTATATTCGAAAGGTATGGCGGCATTTGATGAAGAAAATAAGGGTATTGTTTGCGAGGCTTTAGACGGACGGAAGTTTTGTTTCGTGCAGTAGGATTAAGAGAAACCGACAAAGTCGGTTTGACTATGAGCGTTCATTGTACAACCCTATTTGTGGCATTACCTGTCAGGGTAACCTAGTTCTCAATCACTGATGTTAAAACTTTGGCCTTCAGTATGCCCTATAACTAAAACACAACCAGTTACCACGAATTAATGGCCCTATATTAAATGAATAGATTAGTTGATTAATGTAGGGGTCATGCATGTGCGTAGGTTAACCTAGTTCTCACTCACTGATGTTAAAACTTTGGCCTTCAGTATGCCCTATAACTAAAACACAACCAGTTACCACAAATTGATGGCCCGATGTTAGATGAATAGATTAGTTGATTAATGTAGGGGTCATGCATGTGCATATATATATATATATATATATATATATATATATATATATATAAGGGTTCCATGGCACCCCTATTTGGTGGCACTCCAAATGCACTTCATTTATAGCCACATATTTATATTAAAAAAAGTTAGTGGGCGAAGAGAGAGTTAGTGGGAGGAGAGAAAAACAGAAATATGTGGTGGAAATCAGAGGGTTAAAGGGGTGCTCTTGATCCTATCTCATATATATATACATATATATATATATACACACACACATATATATATATACACATATATATATATATATATATATATATATATATATATATATATATATATATATATATATAGGCAAGCGTTCGGTTGCACCCAAAAAATGGAGCACCCCAAATGCCCCCTGATTTTCACCACCCGTTTATATTAAAGAATGTGAGTAGAAAGTGAAAGAGTGAGTGGAAGGAGAGAGAAGGGGAAATACTTGGTGGAGATTGAGGGGAATTTGGGATGCTGCACTGTTTAGGGTGCTCTCGAACCTGCCTCATATATATATATATATATATATATATATATATGTGTGTGTGTGTGTGTGTGTGTGTGCATGTTGCAATGTGTTATATAAAATCTTGAGCAAGGTCATTTGTAATAGAATGAAGGTGGTGTTACGAGACTTAATTGCAGAGTGTCAAAGTGCATTTATAAAGGGCAGAAGCATTTCAGAAAATTCATTACTGGATCATGAGCTAGTGAGGAACTTCAACAAAAAAGGTGCAGATAAATTTTGTCTAAAAGTTGATCTTCAGAAAGCATATGACAAGATTAATAGACATTTATCATTCATATGTTAAAAGCCATCGGTTTTCCAATGAAAATTATTAGATTAATTTCTGAGTGCATCCAATCACCTACTTTTTCTGTTCTTATCAACGGAGTACCAAAAGGATTCATTACCAGCAACCGGGTATAAGACAAGGGGATCCTCTATCCCCTTATCTGTTTGCAATCGCAATGGAGTACTTTTCTCTCCAGATGAAACTTGCAGTGTATGATAAAGAGGTTCAACCAATTCACAATTTTCAACCTTTTGTTAGCCACTTGTTGTATGCAGATGACCTGATAATTTGTGTCAACGAAAATGTTAAAGCTGCTCTTAAAATAAAAGAATTATTCCTTATTTTGGAGATGTATGTGGGTCTTAAGATGAATGAACTAAAAACTAAATGTTACTTCAATAAGTTCTGTGTATCCAGGATTAATGTGCTTGACATTTTGGGTGTGTCTGAAGGGGAATTACCTATGAAGTATCTTGGTGTTCCACTTTCATCAAACAAAATTACTGATCGTGAATGTGCAGAGCTAATTACTAAAATCAGAGATAAATTGCAAGGCTGGAGTTCTAGATTATTATCTTTTGCGGGGAGAATTGAATTAGTGCACACAGTTATACAGGCAAAAGCTAATTTTTGGCTACAAACTTTTCAAATTCCAGATGCTTCTATTAGTAAAATTGAGAGTGTATGTGCGGATTTTATTTGGAGAGGTAAAATGCACAAAACTAAATTTGAGGATCTTTGTATACCTAAAGAGGAAGGTGGAGTTGGTCTGAGGAAAATCAAAGAAATGAGAGATGCGTTTACTATTAAGCAAGCATGGAAAATCATTAACAATCAGGGGCTATGAGCAAGATGGATGTGTAGAAGATATATCAAGACTAACTTTTGGACCATGTCAATTGATAATATTGCCTCAGCAATGTGGAAAGCCATTCTTAGAATCAGAAATAAATTGGCTGCAAATTGTGAAAAACAAATTGCTAATGGATATGGTACAGATTTATGGAGAGATCCATGGCTAAAAGGTAAATCTTTTATTAATAGGCTGGGTTGGGATACATTTTCTGCTTATGGTAGTCCTAACCATACTGTTAATCATATTATTTTTGATGGTGTATGGAGTTGTAATCGACTGCCTAATACTGAGACTTTAAAGAGAGAAATTGAATTTACTCCCTTATTCATTGATAGAGAATTTGATACATGAAACTGGACACCAAACAAAAACTTCACAATTAAAAGTGCTTGGAATGCATGCAGAGTTGCTGATACTATAGTGGACTGGAAAAATGTTGTGTGGAATAGACACATACCACCTAAACTATCACATAACATTTACGAAGTCTTACTACATCGATTGCCTACGAGAGACAGCTTACTAAAGTGGGGTATCATTTCTGAAAACATTTGCCCTTTGTGTGAGAAAAGCGAAGAAAATCACCATCATTTGTTCTTTGAATGCGAATTCTCAGCAAATATAATCAACAACATTCAATGTAAGTACAACATCAGCGAAAAATCCAACAAGCTACAACATATTATAAATTACCTGGTGAGGAATTGGTCGAAGATAGACGCAGAAATAAAAGAATACAACATTAACATTATATCTGCATGTTGGTGGTTATGGAAAGAGCGAAACAGAAGGATTTTTCACAATAAACGTCGATCAGTAAATGAAATTAACAAGCTAAATAAGAAGAAGTCAAATTAATCCTTAAATGTCGAAGAAGAAGCCATACGTCAGAAGCGGTAGCACCACCATCTGATACTGGAGCCGAGGATCCATCAGAGAGGCGGGTATCACGGTATGAAGGCGAAAACCTAAGGCCTCCATGAATTCATGAGAAATTGGATCGTCGCATTTTCCATCGTGCGATTTGGGGCTTTTGTATAGTTTTGGAAAGTTTGAGCTTTGTAAGTGGGTTTCTGATTTTGTCGGATGTAGTTAATTGAACATGTCTTGTATGTGTTGTCGCATATTTGTTGCGCAGCAGCAATTTTCTTTTTGGGCCGCCAAAAGCCCGTAATAAAAGTTTACCCACTTTCAATATATTTATATATAAATATATATATACATATGTGTGTGTGTGTGTGTGTGTGCGCGCGCGCGTGTATGTGTGTGATGGGTGATCCAGAGCCAATGAAGAGCCTAGACCTTATTTCTCTTTTGAAAAAAAATATGTTCAAGAGTCCTTTGCTTGGGTCTATAAAAGAATTGTATGGTTAACTTTAAGGGAAAATTTGGCATATATCCTTATGATTATATAAAAAATAGTTTTAGGTCTCTTTTAATTTTATTTTTTAAAGGGCATTTGGTTTCAAGGACACATTTTGAATAAAAATCAGATTCAGTGACAGCTAAAGTTAATAATTATATCAAAGAAAAATACCAAATTATATTACGTCAACCTGAAGTTCACTTTTATTTCTCATTATTACTAAATTGATTAAAAAATAACCATTAAAATTAAAAGGAAAATAAAATAGTTTTAAGATTATTTTAGTCAATAACATATAGAAATAAACAGCTTGAAGAGATGATTTGAACTTGATGTATTTATTATCACCTCACGATCTGAAACGAGCTTGGATCGCCTGGACCAAGGGGTCCCTGTTCCCCTGGTCCGAGCCAATCAAATTGCCCCATTTCGGGGCAATTTGCACTTTGCTCCCTGAATTCCAAATCATAATTTAGGGAAATTCAGGGGGCAAAGTGCAAATTGCCCGAAATGAGGCAACTTGATTCTCCCGGACTAGGGGAACATGCACCCCTGGTCCAGAGGATCCGCACCCATTTGAAACTTCCCTGCTTCATACGATATGCTGCAAGTTACGAGGGATGTGAAAATGAAAAGATTAGGTAGTGGTTGAACCTGTATGTTACTGCCAGCATGTCGATGTTGCGCAATTTTCTCTTTTGTTTTTTGTTGCACTACATCTCTCCTCACTTTGTAATTTCAACCCCTTTTATACTAGGCATTTTGTTTGAGTTGCAGGCATTTTTGTCTTTAGCCTTGCCTTACATGTAATGTTTTTTGGTTTCAATATAGATGAGACGACTCCTTATTCCGCCACCTTCCAAAAAATCAGGGAAATTTAACATATCATTAAAAACAAGTCAAAAAATTATTTATTAATTAAGTTATAATCAATAAGAAATATTTTGATTTTTAAAATAAGTTATAATCAATAAAAAATATTTAGATTTTTCAAATTATTGAAATTTTATTATGTATTACTAATTTTACCATCATTGATCAACGGTTTCTCTGTTATTGGGGTACCATCGATCATTTTTCCAATGAAGGTAATCGCTTGGATCTATTGAAATAGTTAATGCGTTTGTTAATGGAAGCGGACAATATTGGCCCACACCCTATCTTCCAATCTAGGATCGGTCAAGCCCAAAATTGTACATGCGCTATAAATGGCTCAGCTTTCTTGATACGATCTTTTCGTCAATTCTCAGGTTCGACCAATATTTTATCAAATCATCGATATCATTTGGAAACCCAAAGCCTCACGAGCAACTTAACCCTGCCATGTTATTAAACTATCAAGTCGCCTTAAAAGATTTTCACTTCCCACATGCCTATTTGAGCCTGTTGACTTTCATTGTAGTAATAAGTAATATTTGGTTAGAATAGAATTGATCATCGGTTTATTTCAGATGGTTTAGTTATGAAACAACATCATTTCAGATGTGGGTGGAAAATGATTTATTTTAGGTTATTTCCTATAGAGCATCACCTTGAAAACCACCACTTGGTGCAGATGTGATCCAATCATCCATCTCCAAGCTTTTGCTTTTGGACTAGGGCCATGAGTATATACATAAACAGATGTGACACAACATATTTACATTTGAAGATACTAGGGGACCATTCTTAAATCTACCCTTTGATCTATCAGGTAGATCATACGAAAATACTCGAAAAATGATGAAGCCACCTAAACAACTAGCAACTCCTCCCTTGATTTGTCGGTATGAGTGTAAAACATCAACGAATGTAGTCCAACCATTCATTTCATAAGATATTCGCCTTTGACAGGACAGATGGTATCTAAATTGAAAAGGATGCAACTTGATTATCCACTCATTGTTTCGGTTCGATCCTTGACCCGACAAGAGGAGCGCCAAATGCGGATAAACATGGCTCGATCGTTTATCCAATGACATCCACAACTCTAACATGAGCCGACAAAAATAAAGTATAAATTCAAAGGACAAAACCTAAAGTCCATAACTCAAACCCAAAACCCAATTGGTAAGTATTAAATTTGAGTATGAAATCGGATGTCCGTTCTAACTCCATCGCACTATGGCAGAGGACATGAGTATAAACATTACAGGGCTGATTATGACGTGTGAATTACAGGCCTCACGCTTCGCTTGCCGCATGATTTTAAAGCAGCGACCGAAAGAAAGAAGGCTTTGAGAGTGGCCATATAGATTGACACTCAAACTCATAAGAGAATACCACAACACTCTATGCACTTAATGCAATGATCGAAAAGATGCTTTGAGAGTGGAATATTTGACAGTACTCTATATGCGATTTAAGGCAACGACCAAAAAGAGGGATTAATGGCCGTATGTTCAATCGGCAACCAAGAGACCAAACATAATCCAAATGTAAGCGACAAGTAACGAATTGGGAGTATATTGAATGGAAAATGCAGTAACTCGAGCATTTAGATCAAAGAAAAAACAAGGGAACCCGATCACCAGCTTACCAACTCCTTCTTGTGAACCACCAGAGGAGTATAAACGAAAATAAGGCGTGATTCGACTGTCCATAGTAGACTCACACCTAGGATCTGATAGGCTGAGTATAAACCATGAAATAGGGGTGACTTAAGCATCTACCATCCAACTTTCTCACACTTTGACATGAGGAGTGTAAGCATCATTGGACATGACTAGACTGTCCAATTTCAAACATCAACTAGGTATGCCGTAATCATTCATCCTTTGATATTTCCCCCATACACAGGGACAAGAGTGAATGTTGTAGAACTATGATCCTAGGAGATTTGGTGAAAGCATAATTGAGAAATGATTGTGAATCGATCTTCATGCCACTCATCACTCCTTCGACCAGACATATCGGAACTAGTCCAAGTTGGGTATAAATCAGACATCCAGTATTCAACTCTATCTCACGACTTGACAAGAGAGTATATGTAAAAACCCGTAACTTCCCCGTAAAGGAAAGCGGCGGATAGTTCGAGAACAAGCCACAACAGAACACATACAGAAGAACATTTCATTGTATATTACAACAATACATCAGATTACAAGAATATACAGAGTATAAACGAATAAATATTACATAGAAATATCAGAGATTTAAATTACATTTAAATACGTAGCAGCGGAAAATAATACAATACACAACTAGAAGGAGATATACGGATACAAAGCTTTCCGGATATCGTTCCAGCTGTAAACCAGGATCCTGTGAATATAAATCTGCAAAACCAAAACTACTAGCTGCCCGTGTCAAAATAAGGGCACCCAGAGTTTAGGTTAAAACAATAAACCCCAGGTCAGTCATGTGACTGGTGTGAGAACTAAAACAGTTAATCTTTATTTTTAAAGTTAGGTAAATCAAGGGACCACGCCGTATAACACGGAACGGGTTTCCTCCCAAGAATACCAGTGCATAAGACAACAGCGCAATGCTAAATAAAGAAAAATGAAGCTATTATAAGACCCAGGTCCTATCACACAATGCAACGCAAGCCGAGGGATAGGGTTTTCCCTTATAGCATCCAAAGAATGCTTGATACGTTTGAAACAAATCATTTGATACTATAATAAGTGCATAGTGTATAAAACAACTTCAAATCATAAGTATCAATCATAGGCGGCATGGGTACCATATATCATGTCGCCATACTAGTTCTACAATTGAAACCGCAAATGTCGTATTGGAAGTTGGGTTATCATTTATGGTATGAACCGAGGCTAGGGGCAAGATCCTCAACCGATTCGAGACAATCTAGCCCATGTCTCAGGACCCAGACTCAGGTGGGCCTTGGATCGTCAGGGCCGGTCCACCGATGTGGATTATTATGCCTGAACACTACGTTTCTCCGCCCTTTGGGGCGTAAGCCTGGTCCGTCAGCCGACCAGAAGCATCGACCGAAACCGATATCACGAGGCGCCTCGCTTTTCAGCAAGTAATAATAAGCAACATCCACATGAGTCAAACTCGTCAGCCAGTTCAAGCACTGACGCCACTCCTAACTAGAAAGAAACGCATGTCCTCCCTGATGTCCGTCTCCCGTTTTTAGTTCATACCGGGTGTGATACTCGCGAATCAACGTTACACAAAGCTACGCCACACAAGGCCGTGCTTTGATCATCAACCACAAGACTTTGCTTTTCAACAAAAGCCTTGATCCATGCAACTCAGCATGCCACATTGTCAGTCCATACTGTACCACTGATTTCTGCCAATATATAACCTCTAGGCTCGTACGTCTCAGAGAAGGGTGTATAGCAAGAGAATAAATTCTCTGCCACCAAACAGATATATATTTAGCAGAGATCACCAATACAGTATAAAGGAATACAACATCAGACACACTATCCATTTACAAGTCCGTTCTGGGTCTGAACGAAACCGGAGGCACTTTCCTCGCATATCCATCCATCTCCAAGTACGTCTGGACGACCACCAACTATTTCCATCCTCTTGGGTGTACAGCCCAATCAGGATCGTCGGTAATTATCCAAACGATGTGAAGACTTCCGGTCTTCAACCACCGTCTTCATCTTCGACATATCGTCGAATCGGTTATTCAGAATGGGTATAAACCCGGCCTTTCCGAACAACCCACGTATATTAAAAATAAATGTTACATAAAAACAACATACGCCTCATTCCAATTCATTAGTTACTAACCGTAAATTAATCAAGAGAATAATTCCCCAATTATTAACCCCGAAGGCCGAAACCAACATCAGATCAATATCCAGAAAACCATTCTGCTTAGCTAACCGACAGTTAGTTTCTAAATTTCACATTCATAGGGAAAGGTTCCCATTAATTTTATCCAAGATAAATTTCTTGAATTTATTCTTTAATCTATTTTTGAATATCAATTCAAACTAGTCGGGATTAGCGAACCTTACCGAAGTAATCATTTGTTTTAATTTCCCAATCCCAACCTATTCATCCCATGAAGTAAAACGGGTCTTACTCCATATCTAACACCACGGTGTTATCGGTAAATTTAATTACCGTTTCACGTTTAAATCTAATTAAAGATTTAACTATCGCCTGGAGCAAAACTGGTGATACTCCATTCTCGATCATTCCAATCTAATTAAAGATTCATTAAAACTCTACTTAGTTTTAATCTTTGGCTGGGTTAAAGAATCAGTGTCATTTAAAAACACGGTTCACGGTAAACCCAAAATCACCTTCCATCAATTATCGGGTTAAAGAACGAGTGTTATTTAAAACACCGTCCACGATAAACCCAAAAATCAATATCGATTCAATTCCAATTAAATATTATTTAATTGGTACACTTCATTAAATCTAAATAAAAAGATTTAATCTTTTCTCAACTGGGTTCAAGAACAGTGTTAGTGAAGACACCATTCACGACAAACCCAAATCACATTTGATATTCAATACAAGGCTCTGAATAGAAAATATATCGGCTTATATTCAATATCAAATTCTACGACTAACAAATGTCGTATTGGAAATAACGATATAAATATATATCTTTCAAATTTCCATAACAACATCTGTATAATCACGAATTCCAACATCGAAATATTCCGAAGACAATTTCGATTCAAATCCACTCCAATGCAATCATTGGAAATTCTGGTTATTTTTAAAACCCTTTCGAATTCAATTTATTTATTTAAAAATAAATAGAATTATAATTCTAGTTCAAAACTAGTTTACTTCGATAAAAATCTATTTTTATCTTTTCAAATATGGAGTTTTCACCCCAATTCTTTCTAAAATCATTTCTTGTGATTTTACATAAATTATTACTATTTTTAATAATTTTATCAAGGCCCGTACAGTCGATTTCCAACAACGGCCATCGAACTGCACTTACAGCGACCTTTTTCAAATTTGATTTGGACATAATTCCAAATCCAACCGTTAGATTTCAAATTTCTAATATTTGTTAGAAAGCTCTTTTCGATATGAACCCAACGGTTCCGGTTTTAGGAGAATCCGACGGTCGGATCTCCCGTAATGTCCGTTTGAAATAAATGGTCGAAATTTACGAACTGCCGCGGCGCGGCGCGGCGCGTTCTATTCAGGCCATTATATTATATATATAATATATATATCGTCGATTTCTATTTAAAACGAATTATATAGATAGTTTTGAATTCGTTTCAAAAACAATTTCAACTTCCATTTCAATCCAAAGCAAAATTGAATTCTTCTTTATAAATTCGTTTTAAAATTCATTTTTATTCAATTATAATTTCAATTCAATTTGAATTCAATTCAATTCGCTTTCAATTCAATTTGAATTCGTTTTCCATTCAATTTGAATTCGTTTTCAATTCAATTCAATTTCAAAGTCGTTTTCTATTCGATTCAATTCAAATTGGTTTTCTATTCAATTCATTTCGAAATCGTTTTCAATTCAATTCATTTCAAAATCGTTTTCAATTCAATTCATTTCGAAATCGTTTTCAATTCAATTCATTTCGAAATCGTTTTCAATTCATTTCAAAATGAATAAAATCGATATAAATATCGTTCACGTCAAAATGGCGTCAATCTAATCGACACGGCTTCATATATTTCTATTTTCAAATATTCTATTTCAAATATTTCTTTTTTCAAAATAGTTGTTATTATCAAAATATTTCGTTCAACACATGACCAATCTCAATGGATGAGTACTGTCAACACATGAACCTTTATTTTATATTGATAAAGATGTAAATTTTATTACTAAAATATTTCGTTCAACACATGACCAATCTCAATGGATGAGTACTGTCAACACATGAACCTTTATTTTATATTGTTAAAGATGTAAATTTTATTACTAAAATATTTCGTTCAACACATGACCAATCTCAATGGATGAGTACTGTCAACACATGAACCTTTATTTTATATTGTTAAAGATGTAAATTTTATTACTAAAATATTTCGTTCAACACATGACCAATCTCAATGGATGAGTACTGTCAACACATGAACCTTTATTTTATAATATTCTTTATTTTCTAAATTGGAATGAGGCCCAATCAATTACCATATAAAGTTAATCATATGGATTTTCACACATCACACGTACATAATAGCATTGAAAAATAATCAACCATCAACCAAAGTGCACTACACTGTATAAGCATCAAATATAGATATCTAACGCTTATAACAGCCTGTCAATCAATCAATCGACATATTTAATCAATCAGGATGAGTGAACTTCAAATTTCATCCCAACACCCGTGTGGGGTTTCAAACAATCAAACACAAATTTTATTTGTGCAGTTGGGCGATGTGTAAAATTTATCGTCCCAATCAATGTCAGTCAAATCAGTGTATATAAACAAATCGGCCGATTTGTTTATAAATATTTATTTGTTCATTTTCACGTTAAAATTATATTCTTAACGATAAAACATTTTATTCAACCTATGAAAATATTCTATTCAGTTCATTTATTCAATAAAATGATATTTTTATTTTTCTAACATATTTTAGAAAATTTCGGCGGCATAACGGCACGATACTAGAAACGGGACGAGGCCTAGCCTTATCCCCGGTCTAGTGAAGGCCCACGCCATTCACACATCAATCAAATTCACCAAACAACCAAATTCAAATCAAATCATCTTACTAATTTATGCAACCAAACAAACAAGTCCATGGTCTGTGGACGATTGTGTCGGGTGCTACTAAGCACCGTCTGCATCCTAGTATATATATATAACTAGAAAGTGAAATTGAAAGGTGAGAAATTCTCACAAATAGCTATCCTAGCTCCACGGCACTTCATTGATAGAAATCTTCATCGCTATCACATCTTCGTCATCTTCGTTGCCCGTAGCCACTACATATGTGAAAATCGAATTTTTACTTCGATGTTCAATATATAAAAATCACATTTTTACTTCGATGTTCAATATATAAAAATCACATTTTTACTTCGATGTTCAATATATAAAAATCACATTTTTATTTCGATGTTCAATATATAAAAATCACATTTTTATTTCGATGTTCAATATATAAAAATCACATTTTTACTTCGCTATAAATAGAGAAAAGATTATATTTTTCTTATCATAAAAATCCGACCTTTAACACTTTAAAAATCTAATCTTTATTTGACTAAAGATCTAAACTTTTTGTTTCTAAAAATCTATAATTTATATGTTCAAAAATCCATACTTTTTATGTTCAAAAACTAATTACTAAATTAATTAAACTAAGCACATAAGAAAACACTCACTGTTAATTTTCTTTCTAGACAATGCTTCATCTTCACTGTATCGCGCTACAGGTTGCTCGCTTCCTAGGGTTCGGTATTGCACCACCCTGAAATGACCGGAGGTCCATCGAGCGGCGGCGAACGAAGCACCGGACCCTCCTCCACGAACGCCTAGAAGGGCGTGCCATTCGGTGGTCCCATCGGTGGTGGAGCCGCCTGAACTGAACGGAGCGAAGGTGGGTTTACGATTTGAGGCACGGTGGAGGTTCACGGCGGCATGGCGATAAGGAGGAGGGCTTGGTCGAACGTCGATAGGCGGTGACGAGGTGGGGCGATGGCCGTGAACGCCGTCGATCGCCAGATCGATTGAAGAAAACTAATCGGGTTTTTTTTCTTTTGAAGTGGCGACTAATCCAGTTTGACCGTGAGAAAAGTGTAAGGCCTTTGACCCTAGGGCTTGACCATTTTTTATAATATATATATTTTTATTTAGTTCAAAAATTGCTTGTTTAATGATACGAACTCCAATCAAAGTCCAACAACTATCGCCCCTAGCTAAGTACTCTCATTCCGAACACAATGGGATATGTATCTCAAGCTGATTCGATCGTTTGAATCAGTTTCCGTTAAATTTAAAGTATAATTCTTTATATATTCAATTTAAACGCACATTTCAAATTACCGGGGTCACATACGAACTCTAAAAATTCCATAAAAATATTTTCTAGCTTCGTATTGACGATACGGTCCTAACAAAACTAATTTCGTCGAATTCTGAGACCGTTGGAAAAATGGTCATTTTCCAGTCGATTAAAATCAACTGAAATGGTCTAAACACGTTTTCCTTTGCCACACTCACATATTGATTCGGAAAATTATGAAATTTGAAACCTAGCAATAACCTTACATCACGGACCCAACAAAACTGGTTTCGTCGAAATCCGAGGTGGTTTACAAAATCCTCATTTTTAAGGGCCTGAATCCCATAGCGACTATTCAGAATTTTCAACTGGACATATCTTTTCATTCCCGCTATGAAATTTCGATTTTTCAGATTCGTTGGAAAGATATTCACAAATGGATCCTAATGTTTTTGGTTTCACTAAAATCCGGATTGTTTTGCACCCGGTACATTCAATTGAAGTTTGAAATCGAATTATCGAACTACCGCGCCATTTTCAATTCTATTTATAATTATATATAAATATTTATATTCTAACGACGGCGTATATAATATATACGTTCTAATTATATTCAAGATAAATTTTTCGTCGATATTATTTAAAATAATTCATTTTAAACAATCAAAATTCGCAAAAAATGCCAAAATAAAATTTTTAAACTGACCCAGATTTTTGGGTTGTTACAATCTCCCCCACTTAAAACTTTTCGTCCCCGAAAAGGAACAAAGTCGAAAGTGGTTTGATCATTCAACTCTACGTTCGATCTGGCTTCCATTCTCCAACTTTTCAGTTTCTGAGAATTTTCAAATTTTCAAAAATTTGGCTAACACCCTAAATTTTCGAAAAATTTCGCCATAACCTCCCCTGCACCGGGAGCATCGGGGAATTTCAAATAGCTTCCCCGGTCCTTCTAATCTCAAAAAGAAAAAGAAAAAGCCAAGCGGCTAGCCCATAGGCTCATAAAATCATCATCACCCAAACAAAACAGTAAATTATGTAGTAAACTTGTACCTATTTGTCGGGCAAACAAATTTTATTCTCGGCTCTAGCCTCCTTGCTATGACCTGTTCAATGTAAGTACATGTATATGCAAGCAAACGCAACCAATTTTCAATACAATTCAATATTTGATTCAATTAGGCAAAATGGTTAAAAATTAGCAAATAAATAAACAAACAACCCAAACATCAATCAATTAGTGAATTAGAGTTTCAAATTCATAATTTTGATACATATACAAAAATCATGTTTTTGATGCCAAATCACATCAATAAACCCTATCTAATTTTGGTTCTCACACCAGTCTAATGGAAATATATAGATATCACACCTTCAACACTCGAACACTAATTCTGATGATGTAGCTACAATCATCAGAATCATCTTTGGGCGACTAGAGTGTGAATCTATATCTATCCAGTATATTAAAATTTCGAATATACGTTTGCAAGGCGCATATGCAAAATCTTTATATACTGGACTGTCCAAATCAATATAAAATAAATAATCAAATACGAATAGTTGATTTAAATTTCAAAACAAAAATTGTTTTTACTTTAAAAATATACTCTTCACACTCGTTCTAGGATACTACTGATCCTATCTCTAACGAGTCATTCCCGTTGGATATTACTAATCCAATATCTGATGAATTCTTTCGTATGGTTCTAATGTGCCTTGTTCTCTGCTTTGTAAACCAAAGCTCTGATACCAACTGTAAAAACCCGTAACTTCCCCGTAAAGGAAAGCGGCGGATAGTTCGAGAACAAGCCACAACAGAACACATACAGAAGAACATTTCATTGTATATTACAATAATACATCAGATTACAAGAATATACAGAGTATAAACGAATAAATATTACATAGAAATATCAGAGATTTAAATTACATTTAAATACATAGCAGCGGAAAATAATACAATACACAACTAGAAGGAGATATACGGATACAAAGCTTTCCGGATATCGTTCCAGCTGTAAACCAGGATCTTGTGAATATAAATCTGCAAAACCAAAACTACTAGCTGCCCGTGTCAAAATAAGGGCACCCAGAGTTTAGGTTAAAACAATAAACCCCAGGTCAGTCATGTGACTGGTGTGAGAACTAAAACAGTTAATCTTTATTTTTAAAGTTAGGTAAATCAAGGGACCACGCCGTATAACACGGAACGGGTTTCCTCCCAAGAATACCAGTGCATAAAACAACAGCGCAATGCTAAATAAAGAAAAATGAAGCTATTATAAGACCCAGGTCCTATCACACAATGCAACGCAAGCCGCGGGATAGGGTTTTCCCTTATAACAGCCAAAGAATGCTTGATACGTTTGAAACAAATCATTTGATACTATAATAAGTGCATAGTGTATAAAACAACTTCAAATCATAAGTATCAATCATAGGCGGCATGGGTACCATATATCATGTCGCCATACTAGTTCTACAATTAAAACCGCAAATGTCGTATTGGAAGTTGGGTTATCATTTATGGTATGAACCGAGGCTAGGGGCAAGATCCTCAACCGATTCGAGACAATCTAGCCCATGTCTCAGGACCCAGACTCAGGTGGGCCTTGGATCGTCAGGGCTGGTCCACCGATGTGGATTATTATGCCTGAACACTACGTTTCTCCGCCCTTTGGGGCGTAAGCCTGGCCCGTCAGCCGACCAGAAGCATCGGCCGAAACCGATATCACGAGGCGCCTCGCTTTTCAGCAAGTAATAATAAGCAACATCCACATGAGTCAAACTCGTCAGCCAGTTCAAGCATTGACGCCACTCCTAACTAGAAAGAAACGCATGCCCTCCCTGATGTCCGTCTCCCGTTTTTAGTTCATACCGGGTGTGATACTCGCGAATCAACGTTACACAAAGCTACGCCACACAAGGCCGTGCTTTGATCATCAACCACAAGACTTTGCTTTTCAACAAAAGCCTTGATCCATGCAACTCAGCATGCCACATTGTCAGTCCATACTGTACCACTGATTTCTGCCAATATATAACCTCTAGGCTCGTACGTCTCAGAGAAGGGTGTATAGCAAGAGAATAAATTCTCTGCCACCAAACAGATATATATTTAGCAGAGATCACCAATACAGTATAAAGGAATACAACGTCAGACACACTATCCATTTACAAGTCCGTTCTGGGTCTGAACGAAACTGGAGGCACTTTCCTCGCATATCCATCCATCTCCAAGTACGTCTGGACGACCACCAACTATTTCCATCCTCTTGGGTGTACAGCCCAATCAGGATCGTCGGTAATTATCCAAACGATGTGAAGACTTCCGGTCTTCAACCACCGTCTTCATCT
Organism: Allium sativum; assembly: GCA_030737875.1. Taxonomy (NCBI): domain Eukaryota; kingdom Viridiplantae; phylum Streptophyta; class Magnoliopsida; order Asparagales; family Amaryllidaceae; genus Allium; species Allium sativum. The sequence continues at coordinate 847,538,801 of CM060926.1, forward strand.
TCGACATATCGTCGAATCGGTTATTCAGAATGGGTATAAACCCGGCCTTTCCGAACAACCCGCGTATATTAAAAATAAATGTTACATAAACACAACATACGCCTCATTCCAATTCATTAGTTACTAACCGTAAATTAATCAAGAGAATAATTCCCCAATTATTAACCCCGAAGGCCGAAACCAACATCAGATCAATATCCAGAAAACCATTCTGCTTAGCTAACCGACAGTTAGTTTCTAAATTTCACATTCTTAGGGAAAGGTTCCCATTAATTTTATCCAAGATAAATTTCTTGAATTTATTCTTTAATCTATTTTGAATATCAATTCAAACTAGTCGGGATTAGCGAACCTTACCGAAGTAATCATTTGTTTTAATTCCCCAATCCCAACTTATTCATCCCATGAAGTAAAACGGGTCTTACTTCATATCTAACACCACGGTGTTATCGGTAAATTTAATTACCATTTCACGTTTAAATGTAATTAAAGATTTAACTATCGCCTGGAGCAAAACTGGTGATACTCCATTCTCGATCATTCCAATCTAATTAAAGATTCATTAAAACTCTACTTAGTTTTAATCTTTGGCTGGGTTAAAGAATTAGTGTCATTTAAAAACACGGTTCACGGTAAACCCAAAATCACCTTCCATCAATTATCGGGTTAAAGAACGAGTGTTATTTAAAACACCGTCCACGATAAACCCAAAAATCAATATCGATTCAATTCCAATTAAATATTATTTAATTGGTACACTTCATTAAATCTAAATAAAAAGATTTAATCTTTTCTCAACTGGGTTCAAGAACAGTGTTAGTGAAGACACCATTCACGACAAACCCAAATCACATTTGATATTCAATACAAGGCTCTGAATAGAAAATATATCGGCTTATATTCAATATCAAATTCTACGACTAACAAATGTCGTATTGGAAATAACGATATAAATATATATCTTTCAAATTTCCATAACAACATCTGTATAATCACGAATTCCAACATCGAAATATTCCGAAGACAATTTCGATTCAAATCCACTCCAATGCAATCATTGGAAATTCTGGTTATTTTTAAAACCCTTTCGAATTCAATTTATTTATTTAAAAATAAATAGAATTATAATTCTAGTTCAAAACTAGTTTACTTCGATAAAAATCTATTTTTATCTTTTCAAATATGGAGTTTTTCACCCCAATTCTTTCTAAAATCATTTCTTGTGATTTTACATAAATTATTACTATTTTTAATAATTTTATCAAGGCCCGTACAGTCGATTTCCAACAACGGCCATCGAACTGCACTTACAGCGACCTTTTTCAAATTTGATTTGGACATAATTCCAAATCCAACCGTTAGATTTCAAATTTCTAATATTTGTTAGAAAGCTCTTTTCGATATGAACCCAACGGTTCCGGTTTTAGGAGAATCCGACGGTCGGATATCCCGTAATGTCCGTTTGAAATAAATGGTCGAAATTCACGAACTGCCGCGGCGCGGCGCGTTCTATTCAGGCCATTATATTATATATATAATATATATAATATATATATCGTCGATTTCTATTTAAAACGAATTATATAGATAGTTTTGAATTCGTTTCAAAAACAATTTCAACTTCCATTTCAATCCAAAGAAAAATTGAATTCTTCTTTATAAATTCGTTTTAAAATTCATTTCTATTCAATTCAAATTTCAATTCAATTTGAATTCAATTCAATTCGCTTTCAATTCAATTTGAATTCGTTTTCCATTCAATTTGAATTCGTTTTCAATTCAATTCAATTTCAAAGTCGTTTTCTATTCGATTCAATTCAAATTGGTTTTCTATTCAATTCATTTCGAAATCGTTTTCAATTCAATTCATTTCGAAATCGTTTTCAATTCATTTCGAAATCGTTTTCAATTCAATTCATTTCGAAATCGTTTTCAATTCATTTCAAAATGAATAAAATCGATATAAATATCGTTCACGTCAAAATGGCGTCAATCTAATCGACACGGCTTCATATATTTCTATTTTCAAATATTCTATTTCAAATATTTCTTTTTTCAAAATAGTTGTTATTATCAAAATATTTCGTTCAACACATGACCAATCTCAATGGATGAGTACTGTCAACACATGAACCTTTATTTTATATTGATAAAGATGTAAATTTTATTACTAAAATATTTCGTTCAACACATGACCAATCTCAATGGATGAGTACTGTCAACACATGAACCTTTATTTTATATTGTTAAAGATGTAAATTTTATTACTAAAATATTTCGTTCAACACATGACCAATCTCAATGGATGAGTACTGTCAACACATGAACCTTTATTTTATATTGTTAAAGATGTAAATTTTATTACTAAAATATTTCGTTCAACACATGACCAATCTCAATGGATGAGTACTGTCAACACATGAACCTTTATTTTATAATATTCTTTATTTTCTAAATTGGAATGAGGCCCAATCAATTACCATATAAAGTTAATCATATGGATTTTCACACATCACACGTACATAATAGCATTGAAAAATAATCAACCATCAACCAAAGTGCACTACACTGTATAAGCATCAAATATAGATATCTAACGCTTATAACAGCCTGTCAATCAATCGATCGACATATTTAATCAATCAGGATGAGTGAACTTCAAATTTCATCCCAACACCCGTGTGGGGTTTCAAACAATCAAACACAGATTTTATTTGTGCAGTTGGGCGATGTGTAAAATTTATCGTCCCAATCAATGTCAGTCAAATCAGTGTATATAAACAAATCGGCCGATTTGTTAATAAATATTTATTTGTTCATTTTCACGTTAAAATTATATTCTTAACGATAAAACATTTTATTCAACCTATGAAAATATTCTATTCAGTTCATTTATTCAATAAAATGATATTTTTATTTTTCTAACATATTTTAGAAAATTTCGGCGGCATAACGGCACGATACTAGAAACGGGACGAGGCCTAGCCTTATCCCCGGTCTAGTGAAGGCCCACGCCATTCACACATCAATCAAATTCACCAAACAACCAAATTCAAATCAAATCATCTTACTAATTTATGCAACCAAACAAACAAGTCCATGGTCTGTGGACGATTGTGTCGGGTGCTACTAAGCACCGTCTGCATCCTAGTATATATATATATAACTAGAAAATGAAATTGAAAGGTGAGAAATTCTCACAAATAGCTATCCTAGCTCCACGGCACTTCATTGATAGAAATCTTCATCGCTATCGTATCTTCGTCATCTTCGTTGCCCGTAGCCACTACATATGTAAAAATCGAATTTTTACTTCGATGTTCAATATATAAAAATCACATTTTTACTTCGATGTTCAATATATAAAAATCACATTTTTACTTCGATGTTCAATATATAAAAATCACATTTTTATTTCGATGTTCAATATATAAAAATCACATTTTTATTTCGATGTTCAATATATAAAAATCACATTTTTATTTCGATGTTCAATATATAAAAATCACATTTTTACTTCGCTATAAATAGCGAAAAGATTATATTTTTCTTATCATAAAAATCCGACCTTTAACACTTTAAAAATCTAATCTTTATTTGACTAAAGATCTAAACTTTTTGTTTCTAAAAATCTATAATTTATATGTTCAAAAATCCATACTTTTTATGTTCAAAAACTAATTACTAAATTAATTAAACTAAGCACATAAGAAAACACTCACTGTTAATTTTCTTTCTAGACAATGCTTCATCTTCACTGTATCGCGCTACAGGTTGCTCGCTTCCTAGGGTTCGGTATTGTACCACCCTGAAATGACCGGAGGTCCATCGAGCGGCGGCGAACGAAGCACCGGACCCTCCTCCACGAACGCCTAGAAGGGCGTGCCATTCGGTGGTCCCATCGGTGGTGGAGCCGCCTGAACTGAACGGAGCGAAGGTGGGTTTACGATTTGAGGCACGGTGGAGGTTCACGGCGGCAGGGCGATAAGGAGGAGGGCTTGGTCGAACGTCGATAGGCGGTGACGAGGTGGGGCGATGGCCGTGAACGCCGTCGATCGCCAGATCGATTGAAGAAAACTAATCGGTTTTTTTTTCTTTTGAAGTGGCGGCTAATCCAGTTTGACCGTGAGAAAAGTGTAAGGCCTTTGACCCTAGGGTTTGACCATTTTTTATAATATATATATTTTTATTTAGTTCAAAAATTGCTTGTTTAATGATACGAACTCCAATCAAAGTCCAACAACTATCGCCCCTAGCTAAATACTCCCATTCCGAACACAATGGGATATGTATCTCAAGCTGATTCGATCGTTTGAATCAGTTTCCGTTAAATTTAAAGTATAATTCTTTATATATTCAATTTAAACGCACATTTCAAATTACCGGGGTCACATACGAACTCTAAAAATTCCATAAAAATATTTTCTAGCTTCGTATTGACGATATGGTTCTAACAAAACTAATTTCGTCGAATTCTGAGACCGTTGGAAAAATGGTCATTTTCCAGTCGATTAAAATCAACTGAAATGGTCTAAACACGTTTTCCTTTGCCACGCTCACATATTGATTCGGAAAATTATGAAATTTGAAACCTAGCAATAACCTTACATCACGGACCCAACAAAACTGGTTTCGTCGAAATCCGAGGTCGTTTGCAAAATCCTCATTTTTAAGGGCCTGAATCCCATAGCGACTATTCAGAATTTTCAACTGGACATATCTTTTCATTCCCACTATGAAATTTCGATTTTTCAGATTCGTTGGAAAGATATTCACAAATGGATCCTAATGTTTTTGGTTTCACTAAAATCCGGATGTTTTGCACCCGGTACATTCAATTGAAGTTTGAAATCGAATTATCGAACTACCGCGCCATTTTCAATTCTATTTATAATTATATATAAATATTTATATTCTAACGACGGCGTATATAATATATACGTTCTAATTATATTCAAGATAAATTTTTCGTCGATATTATTTAAAATAATTCATTTTAAACAATCAAAATTCGCAAAAATTGCCAAAATAAAAATTTTAAACTGGCCCAGATTTTCGGGTTGTTACAGTATATACTATTAAAGAGCGCGACTTCGCAATTCCCCAACCAGCCTCTACCCCATAAATGGGGGTAGAGATCATTAGCTTCAAGGGGCGTGGCTCGACCACTCGGTGGCCAACTCTAGTTCTTGATAACATAATGAAGGCAAAAGCTCAAGGTGGATGCGAGCGACCATCCATTTAAGAACATTAATCTTTAGTTCTTTGGGATGAGTATAAATTTTGAAGGACAAGGTCCAACTGCCCATCATTCAATTTTGTCAGCCCGAGAAAGGAAGCATGAGGCCTACCACTGGGGAGCTGAATTTGACAGCCGAATATTGTGTCTAGTTGCTAGAATTCAACACGATTTGAAACGACCGAAAGGATACCGAGAGGATTCCTTGAAAAGGAACCAGCAGAGCGATGTCTGGAGTTTTAGGTAATTGAGTGTTACCATAACATAAACAACGCGTGACAGACCATGAGTATATTGAATGAAAACCATATCGCTTGAGCATTCAAGTGAATTCAAACAAAAGCCATATATTTGAGCATTTGAATGTTATAATACTAAACTTGGTGGTGCACACAATACAAGATAATGTCATGGAATACAAAATTATATGGCAATAGCGACAAAGTTTAGAAACTCGACCGAAGCAACCATCATTTTTGACCATCCCACCAGGCTATCGCACTGACGATCGTACTTCCAAAGTTTTATTCATGTTCAAGAGTTTACTTCCAAGTATATAAATATGTGTTCCTTTTTTGATTACATATGTGTATGTAACACCCCGTAATTTGAACATAAAAATTCACAAATTAAAGTATACTTAATTAAGTGAAATGGGTTGCGCAGAGAAATATATATATATTGATATATATATATATATAATTGAAAATTAAATAAATAAATATGCAAAAATGTTCAAAACAGCGAATTGGGAGAGGGGAATAACCTAACCGGCCGATTTTTGAGGTCGACCCAAGCTCGCTGGGTCGACTAGGGGTTAATCCAGGGTGTTTGGCTGTCAACCCGTGGGCCGATTCGCTCAAATGCAGATTTTGCATTTGAATGGTTCCCATGGTTCAGCTTTAATCTAAAGGCCCTAGATGGTTCCTACACTTGACTTCTTCCCCAAGACATGCTTTGATGGCTAGGATCTAAACTAAGGTTTATCCTATGGCTAAAACTATCCTAGTCTTCTATAAAAAGACCCCTAACCTAAACCTAAATGCTCATTATTCAATCCTATAGCTAAACTATGCCAAAATGTTCTCTCATGGCCTCCACCCTCATCCTCTTGTCATAATCTCCATCTCTAATCATATGAGAGAGTTTCTAAAGAAGTATAAGAGTTCCTAAGCTTGCTTAAGTGTTTCTAAGTTTGATTCAAGGCTTTTCTTCATCAAAGCTAGGATCTTTATTATTGATTTGGCTCAAGGGTTTTCATTTGGAGCATTCTTATTTGGAGTTTTTGAGTTGATAGCTTAGTGGCTTCGTCTCAATCTTTAAATATATTCATAAGAAGGCTAATCAACAAGTTGTGAGTTTTCTATAGCCTTAATGACCAATTATTGAAATGATTATGATAGGATATAATGAGGTTATGGCTATGAATGTGGATCAATGCAAGTTATGCAAGTTATATGCTATGTGTTAATGATGTTATGCATGTTATGCAAGTTATATGCTATGTGTTTGAGATGTTATGCATGTTATGCAAGTTATATGCTATGAGTTTGAGATGTTATGCAAGCCATATGCTACATGTTCATGATGTTATGCAAGTTATGCAAGTCATATGTTACATGTTCATGATGTTATGCAAGTTATGCAAGCTATTATGATCATGATGTTATGCAAGTTATGCAAGTGTTCATGATGCTAGTTGCTATGATAAACATTCATCCACTATGACACCATGATTATGCAAGTTTGGTGTATGATTATATGCAAGTTCATATATGATATGTTATGCAAGTTTGGTGTATGATTATATGCAAGTTCATATATGATATGTTATGCAAGTTTGGTGTATGATTATATGCAAGTTATATATGATATGTTATGCAAGTTTGGTGTATGATTATATGCAAGTTCATATATGATATGTTATGCAAGTTTGGTGTATGATTATATGCAAGTCCATATATGACATGTTATGCAAGTTTGGTGTTTGATGATATGCAAGTAACATGTGCAAGTTTACACCTTAGAATGATATGCATACATATGCAAGTTAACCCCTTTGTATGTCATACATACATATGCAAGTTTACCCCTTTATATGACATAAGTAACTTATGCAAGTTAATCTCTTTATGACATATGTGATTCATGCAAGTTTGGGTTGATTATTTATGCTAGTTGGGTTTGATGGTATATGCATGATGATACCTTTAAAAACCCATGTTGATGCTAATGTTATGCAAGTTGAACCCATTGTATTTGTGATGAATCTTCCCTTTTATGTCATGTCCGCGAATTACGTGGGGAACGATGGGGTTAATAAACATGTTAATGAAATTGTGTGAAGTTGGTATGATTATGCGTACCATAAAGAGGATGGACATAATTGAGTCAATTATGTACATCGTTAAAAATTGGAATTAATTAGGGAAAATTAATTCGAAATATGGGGGTGATTAATTAGGTGTAATTAATCGACTAAGACACGAGGTTGGACCCTTTTGTAGCATAAGACTGCCCGGAACCGACCGGCATATCCAGCGGCTACAAATGATTGGCCCAATGTGAGAGGTCTTAGGCACAAACTATATACGTGACAAGTGTAAAGACACGAGGTTAGACTTGGTTATGGCGTAAGGCTGCCCGGACCCGACCGGCAAATCCAGCTGCCATAAGAGATAGTCTAATGTGAGAGGTCTCTACAACGGTTACGTTCTTAATCAATTAAGAAACACTTAACCATATTAGCATGTAGAGGACATGGGGGGTTAAGTGGGTGCCTTGGGTGGCATGTGGAAAAATCTAGTAGTTGCCTTGGGTGGCAATAGAAAATACGATTAGAATACTTAACCGAAGTGGAACATGTAATTAAACATGATTAAAGGGTTAAGCAAGTGCCTTGGGTGGCATGTAGAAATCTAGTGGGTGCCTTGAGTGGCAATTGAAATATGATTAGATGACTTAACCAAAACCTTAACATGTAAGGGGGCATGATTATGAAAAAGGGGTTAAGTGGGATGCACTAGATTAAAAGACAAGCTTAAGTAGTAGCTTGTGGGGGCCTTGAGTGGCAATTGAAATAAGATTAAATGACAAGCTTAAGTAGTAGCTTGTGGGGGCCTTGAGTGGCAATTGAAATATGATTAGATGACTTAACCAAAACCTTAACATGTAAGTGGGCATGATTATAAAAAGGGGTTAAGTGGGATGCACTAGATAGAATGACAAGCTTAAGTAGTAGCTTGTGGGGGCCCATTTCAACCATTAACCCATATGTATCTTATTGGGCTCGACCCATGTCGAGGACGGGACAGGCGTACTGGGCTTGACTATAAGAGGCCAAAACGGGGTAGCGGTGGCAACGCGAGTCCAACGGGTTTCATATGCGTGTGTGGACCCGGGCTGGTAGGTAAGACGTTGTTGCATCGTGTAGATATAAGCCGTGCACCATTTTCGGGTTTCCACTTTGGGGAGTGATACACCCCACTGTGGGGCCAGCACGGGTATCTACGTTAGGGAGCCGATCGCTTGGGGAGTAGTGGGTACACCTAGTGGAGATAGGGGCAGACGGCACCTATGTAGTCAGCTAGGGGTACAAGAAACTACTGGGTAAAATTACTAAGTACACTTAGTGGGATAAACCTTTAAGTAGGAATTACCCTTGGTGGGTAGAACTGGTGTGGTGCAGTGTAGGAATTACCCTTGGGTGGGTAGATCTGGGGTGGTGCAATATAGTAATTATCCTTGGGTGGATAGGCGTGTCTTTACCGTTATCTTAGTTTATCCTAAGTCGAGTTGGCTACTTAGTGTAGTCATTTATCCCCAGTCGTACAGTACCAGGTTTATATCATACCCTAATTACTTTAATAATTGTATTGTTAAGGTTATAGGGCTCACTCAGACTTATGTCTGACCCCGTTGTTTTTATCTTTTTCCCCAACCCTCAGGTTCTCAGAGTGGGCCTAGCACTAGTGGGCTTTGATCAGATTGCTTTATGTATCTTTTGGAGCTTGGACTCTTGAAGAAAAGCTCGGTTATCTTTTCTATTATGGCTATTAGTATGTAGTGGGATTATGTACTTATATTTTAACGAGATGGATATTTTGTACTTGACTCTTGTTGGTTTTTGAGATGTAACCAAACATGTTTAACTTCTGCTGCAATGAAATGATGTTTTAAATTTCAAGTATTACATATATCTGTCTTGTTGTAATTTTTCAGTTCTATATTCACTTAAATACTACACCGAAGCTAAGGCATTCATTTTGTGAGTGACCTTAGCGGGTGTGGGGTGTTACACGTGGTATCAGAGCTCAAGGTTACCAGAACAGATAAAATTCTTAGAAAACTATTTTTCTAAAAACATTTTTGGAAGAAGTATTTTCAAAAACATGTCTTTTAAGAGAAAAGTTTTTGAAAGAAAAGCATAATCCCCAAATAGCCATATCTTTATCCTTCGGATTCTCCGTTTTGAATCTCTTCCTCTTTCTCTTTTTGAATTTTCCCTCCGCGAATAGATGTCTTTTTAAGATAAATAAGGACTTCCGCATGAAGGACGGAAAAACCACTTCAAGGGACTAAGACGTTTGCCAGGCTAAGAAGTTAGTCCAAGGAGGTGGAGGGCTTATGGGTACCTTTAAGATGGACGAGAGAGGAAGGTTCAAATAGCTATTAGGTAAATAAAGGACGAAACCTCATCGTGGTAAGAAGGCCACGAAAGGAGAATGTGAAGGGGAAGGCTAGTTGTTTTGGAAATAGGACACCTTGGGGTTGTCCAAAGAGGCAAGGACGAAGTACAGGATCTTCTGGAGGGTAGATGTATTCCCTCACGACGGGTATACCTGATGGGGGTAGGACCGTCTAAGTTGAAATTTGGTTCTCTCGATCATCCTGTTCGAACTTTATTCGACTCTGGCGCACCACATTTGTTTATCTCATCATCATTAGTTGAGTCACTGCACCTAGACACCAGTTTGGTAGATGATCCCGTGGTTGTTTCAAACCCAATTGGGAGGGCTCCACTTGTTTGTCCATGATATGTTTGGATTTGAAGATTTCCATACTTAGCGTTGAGTGTAGAGGTGATGCTTTTGTTTGGGCTTCACGGGCTATGGGTTGATTTTGGGCATGGACTGGTTATCCAGTAATGGTGTCGTTCTTGATTGCGAAAGGAGAGTTGTTAGGCCCATGACCCACTTGGGTAACACTCTCGAGATCTTGTGAAATCCCATAGATTCTGTTATGCTAAGTTATCTTGAATCGCTTGACGCTTCGGTCGAGAGTTTGCAATCTGCTAGAGTGGTCCGGGAATACTCGGATGTGTTTGAGGAGGCAAAGGGCTTACCTCCGAAGCGGGAGATAGACCTCCGAATATATCTGGAAGATGATGCTAAACCAGTATCTTTGTCAGTGCGCCACATGGCTCCTCGTGAGAGGAGGGAACTCCATAAGCAAGGAGGGGAGTTGCTTGAGAAGGGGTTCATAAGACGAAGTATATCGGAGTAGGGTGCTCCAGTAGTTTTTGCTACGAAGGCGGATGGGTCCCTCAGACTTTGTGTAGACTATAGAGAACTCAACGAGCTCACAAAAAAGAAAAGACACCCATTGCAAAGGATTGATGATCTTTTTGATCGGTTGTTTGGCGCCTCAGTGTTTCGCAATGGGACTTGGCCACGGAGTTTCATCAGTTGGGAGTGACTGAGGATAGTATAGAGAAGACCCCCTTTAGGACTCCGGATGGTTTCTATGAGTGGCTTGTGATGCCATTTGGTTTGACGAACGCCCCCGCATATTTTGTTGATTTGATGAGTAGGGTGTTCAGGGAGTACCTAAACAACTTCGTAGTGGTATTTGTGGATGACATCTTGGTCTTTTCTAAAAGCGAAATAAGTTTTCGTGTGTGCTGAATAGGTTAAGTGAAGCCAGTTATTTGATCAACGGTGGTTTTGGAGCAAGATTAGCAAGGACATCCAGAGTTGGACAAAGACTTAATTATTCAGCCGTTTTTGCTAGTATCATCTCACGTAGGTCGTCTGAATTCGAAGAAGGTGTCCCTTGGGTGTTTGTCTGATATTGGTTTAGGCCTTTGGGGCTTGCACTTGGGGGATGTCGAGTTCGACTAGGATGGTCTGCGTGAGAGATGGATAGTTGTGACGATTTTGTATGAGAGAATATCCTGGTTTTCTCCAGAAGTGGAGAACAGCATGCCCTACATCTTAGGGAAGTCTTGGAGACTCTTCGAGCGCATAGTCTTGAGACAGCAAAGGTGGATGGAGTTCTTAGCATCCTATGATTTCGAGATAGCGTGGTGGCGGACGCCTTGTGCGGAAAAAGGTTGTCCTTGAGTCCATTGTTCGTGGAACGACGAAACTTGGAATTTATCTCGATGTTTGATTTCAGACCTTCCGTTGACTATATACCCGGTTTGCTAGCATCCTTGGAGGTTAGACCTACTCTTTTGGGGCGGATTGGAGAAGCACAGAGGGACGACCCATAGTTGGTTGAGTCGGTAGAGAGGCTCATAAGGGGGGAGTCGTCCAGCCATTTGAGTAGGTACACCATAGACGATAGGGGGTGCTTGCGTAGAGACGAAATCCTTTAAGGAGGGGAGAATGTAACACCCCGTAATTTGAACATAAAAATTCACAAATTAAAGTATACTTAATTAAGTGAAATGGGTTGCGCAGAGAAATATATATATATTGATATATATATATAATTGAAAATTAAATAAATAAATATGCAAAAATGTTCAAAACAACGAATTGGGAGAGGGGAATAACCGAACCGGCCGATTTTTGAGGTCGACCCGAGCTCGCTGGGTCGACTAGGGGTTAATCCAGGGTGTTTGGCTGTCAACCCGTGGGCCGATTCGCTCAAATGCAGATTTTGCATTTGAATGGTTCCCATGGTTCAGCTTTAATCTAAAGGCCCTAGATGGTTCCTACACTTGACTTCTTCCCCAAGTCATGCTTTGATGGCTAGGATCTAAACTAAGGTTTATCCTATGGCTAAAACTATCCTAGTCTTCTATTAAAAGACCCCTAACCTAAACCTAAATGCTCATTATTCAATCCTATAGCTAAACTATGCCAAAATGTTCTCTCACGGCCTCCACCCTCATCCTCTTGTCATAAGCTCCATCTCTAATCATATGAGAGAGTTTCTAAAGAAGTATAAGAGTTCCTAAGCTTGCTTAAGTGTTTCTAAGTTTGATTCAAGGATTTTCTTCATCAAAGCTAGGATCTTTATTATTGATTTGGCTCAAGGGTTTTCATTTGGAGCATTCTTATTTGGAGTTTTTGAGTTGATAGCTTAGTGGCTTCGTCTCAATCTTTTAATATATTCATAAGAAGGCTAATCAACAAGTTGTGAGTTTTCTATAGCCTTAATGACCATTTATTGAAATGATTATGATAGGATATAATGAGGTTATGACTATGAATGTGGATCAATGCAAGTTATGCAAGTTATATGCTATGTGTTAATGATGTTATGCATGTTATGCAAGTTATATGCTATGTGTTTGAGATGTTATGCATGTTATGCAAGTTATATGCTATGAGTTTGAGATGTTATGCAAGTTATGCAAGTCATATGCTACATGTTCATGATGTTATGCAAGTTATGCAAGTCATATGTTACATGTTCATGATGTTATGCAAGTTATGCAAGCTATTATGATCATGATGTTATGCAAGTTATGCAAGTGTTCATGATGCTAGTTGCTATGATAAACATTGATCCACTATGACACCATGATTATGCAAGTTTGGTGTATGATTATATGCAAGTTCATATATGATATGTTATGCAAGTTTGGTGTATGATTATATGCAAGTTCATATATGATATGTTATGCAAGTTTGGTGTATGATTATATGCAAGTTCATATATGATATGTTATGCAAGTTTGGTGTATGATTATATGCAAGTTCATATATGATATGTTATGCAAGTTTGGTGTATGATTATATGCAAGTTCATATATGATATGTTATGCAAGTTTGGTGTATGATTATATGCAAGTCCATACATGACATGTTATGCAAGTTTGGTGTTTGATGATATGCAAGTAACATGTGCAAGTTTACACCTTAGAATGATATGCATACATATGCAAGTTAACCCCTTTGTATGTCATACATACATATGCAAGTTTACCCCTTTATATGACATAAGTAACTTATGCAAGTTAATCTCTTTATGACATATGTGATTCATGCAAGTTTGGGTTGATTATTTATGCTAGTTGGGTTTGATGCTATATGCATGATGACACCTTTAAAAACCCATGTTGATGCTAATGTTATGCAAGTTGAACCCATTGTATTTGTGATGAATCTTCCCTTTTATGTCATGTCCGTGAATTACGTGGGGAACGATGGGGTTAATAAACATGTTAATGAAATTGTGTGAAGTTGGTATGATTATGCGTACCATAAAGAGGATGGACATAATTGAGTCAATTATGTACATCGTTAAAAATTGGAATTAATTAGGGAAAATTAATTCGAAATATGGGGGTGATTAATTAGGTGTAATTAATCGACTAAGACACGAGGTTGGACCCTTTTGTAGCATAAGACTGCTCGGAACCGACCGGCATATCCAGCGGCTACAAATGATTGGCCCAATGTGAGAGGTCTTAGGCACAAACTATATACGTGACAAGTGTAAAGACATGAGGTTAGACTTGGTTATGGCGTAAGGCTGCCCGGACCCGACCGGCAAATCCAGCTGCCATAAGAGATAGTCTAATGTGAGAGGTCTCTACAACGGTTACGTTCTTAATCAATTAAGAAACACTTAACCATATTAGCATGTAGAGGACATGGGGGGTTAAGTGGGTGCCTTGGGTGGCATGTGGAAAAATCTAGTTGTTGCCTTGGGTGGCAATAGAAAATACGATTAGAATACTTAACCGAAGTGGAACATGTAATTAAACATGATTAAAGGGTTAAGTAAGTGCCTTGGGTGGCATGTAGAAATCTAGTGGGTGCCTTGAGTGGCAATTGAAATATGATTAGATGACTTAACCAAAACCTTAACATGTAAGGGGGCATGATTATGAAAAAGGGGTTAAGTGGGATGCACTAGATTAAAAGACAAGCTTAAGTAGTAGCTTGTGGGGGCCTTGAGTGGCAATTGAAATAAGATTAAATGACAAGCTTAAGTAGTAGCTTGTGGGGGCCTTGAGTGGCAATTGAAATAAGATTAAATGACAAGCTTAAGTAGTAGCTTGTGGGGGCCTTGAGTGGCAATTGAAATATGATTAGATGACTTAACCAAAACCTTAACATGTAAGTGGGCATGATTATAAAAAGGGGTTAAGTGGGATGCACTAGATAGAATGACAAGCCTAAGTAGTAGCTTGTGGGGGCCCATTTCAACCAGTAACCCATATGTATCTTATTGGGCTCGACCCATGTCGAGGACGGGACACGCGTACTGGGCTTGACTATAAGAGGCCAAAACGGGGTAGCGGTGGCAACATGAGTCCAACGGGTTTCATATGCGTGTGTGGACCCGGGCTGGTAGGTAAGACGTTGTTGCATCGTGTAGATATAAGCCGTGCACCATTTTCGGGTTGCCACTTTGGGGAGTGATACACCCCACTGTGGGGCCAGCACGGGTATCTACGTTAGGGAACCGATCGCTTGGGGAGTAGTGGGTACACCTAGTGGAGATAGGGGCAGACGGCACCTATGTAGTCAGCTAGGGGTACAAGAAACTACTGGGTAAAATTACTAAGTACACTTAGTGGGATCAACCTTTAAGTAGGAATTACCCTTGGTGGGTAGAACTGGTGTGGTGCAGTGTAGGAATTACCCTTGGGTGGGTAGATCTGGGGTGGTGCAATATAGTAATTATCCTTGGGTGGATAGGCGCGTCTTTACCGTTATCTTAGTTTATCCTAAGTCGAGTTGGCTACTTAGTGTAGTCATTTATCCCCAGTCGTACCGTACCAGGTTTATATCATACCCTAATTACTTTAATAATTGTATTGTTAAGGTTATAGGGCTCACTCAGACTTATGTCTGACCTCGTTGTTTTTATCTTTTTCCCCAACCCTCAGGTTCTCAGAGTGGGCCTAACACTAGTGGGCTTTGATCAGATTGCTTTATGTATCTTTTGGAGCTTGGACTCTTGAAGAAAATCTCGGTTATCTTTTCTATTATGGCTATTAGTATGTAGTGGGATTATGTACTTATATTTTAACGAGATGGATATTTTGTACTTGACTCTTGTTGGTTTTTGAGATGTAACCAAACATGTTTAACTTCTGCTGCAATGAAATGATGTTTTAAATTTCAAGTATTACATATATCTGTCTTGTTGTAATTTTTTAGTTCTATATTCACTTAAATACTCCACCGAAGCTAAGGCATTCCTTTTGTGAGTGACCTTAGCGGGTGTGGGGTGTTACACGTGGTATCAGAGCTCAAGGTTACCAGAACAGATAAAATTTTTAGAAAACTATTTTTCTAAAAACATTTTTGGAAGAAGTATTTTCAAAAACATGTCTTTTAAGAGAAAAGTTTTTGAAAGAAAAGCATAATCCCCAAATAGCCATATCTTTATCCTTCGGATTCTCCGTTTTGAATCTCTTCCTCTTTCTCTTTTTGAATTTTCCCTCCGCGAATAGATGTCTTTTTAAGATAAATAAGGACTTCCGCATGAAGGACGGAAAAACCACTTCAAGGGACTAAGACGTTTGCCAGGCTAAGAAGTTAGTCCAAGGAGGTGGAGGGCTTATGGGTACCTTTAAGATGGACGAGAGAGGAAGGTTCAAATAGCTATTAGGTAAATAAAGGACGAAACCTCATCGTGGTAAGAAGGCCACGAAAGGAGAATGTGAAGGGGAAGGCTAGTTGTTTTGGAAATAGGACACCTTGGGGTTGTCCAAAGAGGCAAGGACGAAGTACAGGATCTTCTGGAGGGTAGATGTATTCCCTCACGACGGGTATACCTGATGGTGGTAGGACCGTCTAAGTTGAAATTTGGTTCTCTCGATCATCCTGTTCGAACTTTATTCGACTCTGGCGCACCACATTCGTTTATCTCATCATCATTAGTTGAGTCACTGCACCTAGACACCAGTTTGGTAGATGATCCCGTGGTTGTTTCAAACCCAATTGGGAGGGCTCCACTTGTTTGTTCATGATATGTTTGGGTTTGAAGATTTCCATACTTAGCGTTGAGTGTAGAGGTGATGCTTTTGTTTGGGCTTCACGGGCTATGGGTTGATTTTGGGCATGGACTGGTTATCCAGTAATGGTGTCGTTCTTGATTGCGAAAGGAGAGTTGTTAGGCCCATGACCCACTTGGGTAACACTCTCGAGATCTTGTGAAATCCCATAGATTCTGTTATGCTAAGTTATCTTGAATCGCTTGACGCTTCGGTCGAGAGTTTGCAATCTGCTAGAGTGGTCCGGGAATACTCGGATGTGTTTGAGGAGGCAAAGGGCTTACCTCCGAAGCGGGAGATAGACCTCCGAATATATCTGGAAGATGATGCTAAACCAGTATCTTTGTCAGTGCGCCACATGGCTCCTCGTGAGAGGAGGGAACTCCATAAGCAAGGAGGGGAGTTGCTTGAGAAGGGGTTCATAAGACGAAGTATATCGGAGTAGGGTGCTCCAGTAGTTTTTGCTACGAAGGCGGATGGGTCCCTCAGACTTTGTGTAGACTATAGAGAACTCAACGAGCTCACAAAGAAGAATAGACAACCATTGCCAAGGATTGATGATCTTTTTGATCGATTGGTTGGCGCCTCAGTGTTTCGCAATGGGACTTGGCCACGGAGTTTCATCAGTTGGGAGTGACTGAGGATAGTATAGAGAAGACCGCCTTTAGGACTCCGGATGGTTTCTATGAGTGGCTTGTGATGCCATTTGGTTTGACGAACGCCCCCGCATATTTTGTTGATTTGATGAGTAGGGTGTTCAGGGAGTACCTAAACAACTTCGTAGTGGTATTTGTGGATGACATCTTGGTCTTTTCTAAAAGCGAAATAAGTTTTCGTGTGAGCTGAATAGGTTAAGTGAAGCCAGTTATTTGATCAACGGTGGTTTTGGAGCAAGATTAGCAAGGACATCCAGAGTTGGACAAAGACTTAATTATTCAGCCGTTTTTGCTAGTATCATCTCACGTAGGTCATCTGAATTCGAAGAAGGTGTCCCTTGGGTGTTTGTCTGATATTGGTTTAGGCCTTTGGGGCTTGCACTTGGGGGATGTCGAGTTCGACTAGGATGGTCTGCGTGAGAGATGGATAGTTGTGACGATTTTGTATGAGAGAATATCCTGGTTTTCTCCAGAAGTGGAGAACAACATGCCCTACATCTTAGGGAAGTGTTGGAGACTCTTCGAGCGCATAATCTTGAGACAACAAAGGTGGATGGAGTTCTTAGCATCCTATGATTTCGAGATAGCGTGGTGGCGGACGCCTTGAGCGTAAAAAGGTTGTCCTTGAGTCCATTGTTCGTGGAACGACGAAGCTTGGAATTTATCTCGATGTTTGATTTCAGACCTTCCGTTGACTATATACCCGGTTTGCTAGCATCCTTGGAGGTTAGACCTACTCTTTTGGGGCGGATTGGAGAAGCACAGAGGGACGACCCATAGTTGGTTGAGTCGGTAGAGAGGCTCATAAGGGGGGAGTCGTCCAGCCATTTGAGTAGGTACACCATAGACGATAGGGGGTGCTTGCGTAGAGACGGTAGACTTTGTGTACCGCAAGACGAGGGTTTAAGGAAGATTATTCTTGATGATGCGCATCGTTCTAGGATAACCATTTATCCCGGTGGGGGACAGGATGTACCAAAACATGAAGCGAGTTTTCATTTGGGCCGGTATGAAGAAAGATGTGGCCGAGTATGTCGCCAGATGCTTGGTGTGTCAACAGGTGAAAGCGGAGCAAAAGAAACCCGGTGGGTTTTTCACCCATTGGAAGTTCCGCAATGGAAGTGGGGTAGCGTCTCGATGGATTTTATTGATGGGTTACCTAGATCGAGGAAGGGTAATACGGGAATTTGGGTTGTGGTAGATAGACTTACTAAGAGTGCCCATTTCATACCCGTGAAGAGCAAGAGGACTGTTCCATGTCTAGCTTCAGTTTATATTCGAGAGATAGTTCGGTTGCATAGGGAACATGACGTATTCCATGTGTCACATTTGAGGAAGTGCCTACATGAGACCGCAGAGGCGGTAGAGCCGAGCTTGCTTAAAGAAGTGGAGGTAGAGCGTGATGCAACTATTCGACGAGCTCCTACCCGCATCCTTGGGTCAGAGATTAGGAAGTTGAGGAACAGAGAGGTGCGGCTAGTCAAAGTGCAATGGGGAGAAGATGAGAGTAATGCTACTTGGGAGACAGAAGCGAAGATGCGTTCACTATACCCATTCCTTTTTGAGGGTATGTCTTTTAACTTCTCCTTTATCGTTTGTCTATTACTTATCTTATCTTTAGTATGTCCTCTCATTAGTACCTTCGACCTTTAGATAGGGTAAAACCTATGGTTGAAACATGTGTTTGAGACATGTTATGTTTGATGGATGCGTGTGGATGCAAGTGTTTGCTAGTGGTTGCTCGTGGATGCATATACACACAATCTAGGCACTAGATCGGCTCAATCACTTCATATTGCATATTGCATAAAATTGTGTGTAGGTAGCTATATTTATGGATGTATAATGGTTGTGTTATCAGATGGATGATGCATTTTGGTGTATGGTTGTGCACACATGTAGAAATAGTATGTGTCGATAGGGTTCTTCCGCATACATATTGGATGCATGGCACTATCATGGTTTGCATTAAGGAGGTCAACTGAATCAGTAGACCGCCTGATTTAGCATTAGTATACGGGCATATACACACACTTTTTGCATATGTTCATACGTCATTAGAAATTTTAAGGACAATGGATGCCAGTGTTTGATGGTTTAGTAGATGATTGTTTGGTTGGTAGGATACGTTCTTCTTGACTTAGAGACTTCGGGGACGAAATCCTTTAAGGAGGGGAGAATGTAACACCCCGTAATTTGAACATAAAAATTCACAAATTAAAGTATACTTAATTAAGTGAAATGGGTTGCGCAGAGAAATATATATATATATTGATATATATATAATTGAAAATTAAATAAATAAATATGCAAAAATGTTCAAAACAACGAATTGGGAGAGGGGAATAACCGAACCGGCCGATTTTTGAGGTCGACCCGAGCTCGCTGGGTCGACTAGGGGTTAATCCAGGGTGTTTGGCTGTCAACCCGTGGGCCGATTCGCTCAAATGCAGATTTTGCATTTGAATGGTTCCCATGGTTCAGCTTTAATCTAAAGGCCCTAGATGGTTCCTACACTTGACTTCTTCCCCAAGACATGCTTTGATGGCTAGGATCTAAACTAAGGTTTATCCTATGGCTAAAACTATCCTAGTCTTCTATTAAAAGACCCCTAACCTAAACCTAAATGCTCATTATTCAATCCTATAGCTAAACTATGCCAAAATGTTCTCTCATGGCCTCCACCCTCATCCTCTTGTCATAAGCTCCATCTCTAATCATATGAGAGAGTTTCTAAAGAAGTATAAGAGTTCCTAAGCTTGCTTAAGTGTTTCTAAGTTTGATTCAAGGATTTTCTTCATCAAAGCTAGGATCTTTATTATTGATTTGGCTCAAGGGTTTTCATTTGGAGCATTCTTATTTGGAGTTTTTGAGTTGATAGCTTAGTGGCTTCGTCTCAATCTTTTAATATATTCATAAGAAGGCTAATCAACAAGTTGTGAGTTTTCTATAGCCTTAATGACCATTTATTGAAATGATTATGATAGGATATAATGAGGTTATGACTATGAATGTGGATCAATGCAAGTTATGCAAGTTATATGCTATGTGTTAATGATGTTATGCATGTTATGCAAGTTATATGCTATGTGTTTGAGATGTTATGCATGTTATGCAAGTTATATGCTATGAGTTTGAGATGTTATGCAAGTTATGCAAGTCATATGCTACATGTTCATGATGTTATGCAAGTTATGCAAGTCATATGTTACATGTTCATGATGTTATGCAAGTTATGCAAGCTATTATGATCATGATGTTATGCAAGTTATGCAAGTGTTCATGATGCTAGTTGCTATGATAAACATTGATCCACTATGACACCATGATTATGCAAGTTTGGTGTATGATTATATGCAAGTTCATATATGATATGTTATGCAAGTTTGGTGTATGATTATATGCAAGTTCATATATGATATGTTATGCAAGTTTGGTGTATGATTATATGCAAGTTCATATATGATATGTTATGCAAGTTTGGTGTATGATTATATGCAAGTTCATATATGATATGTTATGCAAGTTTGGTGTATGATTATATGCAAGTTCATATATGATATGTTATGCAAGTTTGGTGTATGATTATATGCAAGTCCATACATGACATGTTATGCAAGTTTGGTGTTTGATGATATGCAAGTAACATGTGCAAGTTTACACCTTAGAATGATATGCATACATATGCAAGTTAACCCCTTTGTATGTCATACATACATATGCAAGTTTACCCCTTTATATGACATAAGTAACTTATGCAAGTTAATCTCTTTATGACATATGTGATTCATGCAAGTTTGGGTTGATTATTTATGCTAGTTGGGTTTGATGCTATATGCATGATGACACCTTTAAAAACCCATGTTGATGCTAATGTTATGCAAGTTGAACCCATTGTATTTGTGATGAATCTTCCCTTTTATGTCATGTCCGTGAATTACGTGGGGAACGATGGGGTTAATAAACATGTTAATGAAATTGTGTGAAGTTGGTATGATTATGCGTACCATAAAGAGGATGGACATAATTGAGTCAATTATGTACATCGTTAAAAATTGGAATTAATTAGGGAAAATTAATTCGAAATATGGGGGTGATTAATTAGGTGTAATTAATCGACTAAGACACGAGGTTGGACCCTTTTGTAGCATAAGACTGCTCGGAACCGACCGGCATATCCAGCGGCTACAAATGATTGGCCCAATGTGAGAGGTCTTAGGCACAAACTATATACGTGACAAGTGTAAAGACACGAGGTTAGACTTGGTTATGGCGTAAGGCTGCCCGGACCCGACCGGCAAATCCAGCTGCCATAAGAGATAGTCTAATGTGAGAGGTCTCTACAACGGTTACGTTCTTAATCAATTAAGAAACACTTAACCATATTAGCATGTAGAGGACATGGGGGGTTAAGTGGGTGCCTTGGGTGGCATGTGGAAAAATCTAGTTGTTGCCTTGGGTGGCAATAGAAAATACGATTAGAATACTTAACCGAAGTGGAACATGTAATTAAACATGATTAAAGGGTTAAGTAAGTGCCTTGGGTGGCATGTAGAAATCTAGTGGGTGCCTTGAGTGGCAATTGAAATATGATTAGATGACTTAACCAAAACCTTAACATGTAAGGGGGCATGATTATGAAAAAGGGGTTAAGTGGGATGCACTAGATTAAAAGACAAGCTTAAGTAGTAGCTTGTGGGGGCCTTGAGTGGCAATTGAAATAAGATTAAATGACAAGCTTAAGTAGTAGCTTGTGGGGGCCTTGAGTGGCAATTGAAATAAGATTAAATGACAAGCTTAAGTAGTAGCTTGTGGGGGCCTTGAGTGGCAATTGAAATATGATTAGATGACTTAACCAAAACCTTAACATGTAAGTGGGCATGATTATAAAAAGGGGTTAAGTGGGATGCACTAGATAGAATGACAAGCCTAAGTAGTAGCTTGTGGGGGCCCATTTCAACCAGTAACCCATATGTATCTTATTGGGCTCGACCCATGTCGAGGACGGGACACGCGTACTGGGCTTGACTATAAGAGGCCAAAACGGGGTAGCGGTGGCAACATGAGTCCAACGGGTTTCATATGCGTGTGTGGACCCGGGCTGGTAGGTAAGACGTTGTTGCATCGTGTAGATATAAGCCGTGCACCATTTTCGGGTTGCCACTTTGGGGAGTGATACACCCCACTGTGGGGCCAGCACGGGTATCTACGTTAGGGAACCGATCGCTTGGGGAGTAGTGGGTACACCTAGTGGAGATAGGGGCAGACGGCACCTATGTAGTCAGCTAGGGGTACAAGAAACTACTGGGTAAAATTACTAAGTACACTTAGTGGGATCAACCTTTAAGTAGGAATTACCCTTGGTGGGTAGAACTGGTGTGGTGCAGTGTAGGAATTACCCTTGGGTGGGTAGATCTGGGGTGGTGCAATATAGTAATTATCCTTGGGTGGATAGGCGCGTCTTTACCGTTATCTTAGTTTATCCTAAGTCGAGTTGGCTACTTAGTGTAGTCATTTATCCCCAGTCGTACCGTACCAGGTTTATATCATACCCTAATTACTTTAATAATTGTATTGTTAAGGTTATAGGGCTCACTCAGACTTATGTCTGACCTCGTTGTTTTTATCTTTTTCCCCAACCCTCAGGTTCTCAGAGTGGGCCTAACACTAGTGGGCTTTGATCAGATTGCTTTATGTATCTTTTGGAGCTTGGACTCTTGAAGAAAATCTCGGTTATCTTTTCTATTATGGCTATTAGTATGTAGTGGGATTATGTACTTATATTTTAACGAGATGGATATTTTGTACTTGACTCTTGTTGGTTTTTGAGATGTAACCAAACATGTTTAACTTCTGCTGCAATGAAATGATGTTTTAAATTTCAAGTATTACATATATCTGTCTTGTTGTAATTTTTTAGTTCTATATTCACTTAAATACTCCACCGAAGCTAAGGCATTCCTTTTGTGAGTGACCTTAGCGGGTGTGGGGTGTTACACGTGGTATCAGAGCTCAAGGTTACCAGAACAGATAAAATTTTTAGAAAACTATTTTTCTAAAAACATTTTTGGAAGAAGTATTTTCAAAAACATGTCTTTTAAGAGAAAAGTTTTTGAAAGAAAAGCATAATCCCCAAATAGCCATATCTTTATCCTTCGGATTCTCCGTTTTGAATCTCTTCCTCTTTCTCTTTTTGAATTTTCCCTCCGCGAATAGATGTCTTTTTAAGATAAATAAGGACTTCCGCATGAAGGACGGAAAAACCACTTCAAGGGACTAAGACGTTTGCCAGGCTAAGAAGTTAGTCCAAGGAGGTGGAGGGCTTATGGGTACCTTTAAGATGGACGAGAGAGGAAGGTTCAAATAGCTATTAGGTAAATAAAGGACGAAACCTCATCGTGGTAAGAAGGCCACGAAAGGAGAATGTGAAGGGGAAGGCTAGTTGTTTTGGAAATAGGACACCTTGGGGTTGTCCAAAGAGGCAAGGACGAAGTACAGGATCTTCTGGAGGGTAGATGTATTCCCTCACGACGGGTATACCTGATGGTGGTAGGACCGTCTAAGTTGAAATTTGGTTCTCTCGATCATCCTGTTCGAACTTTATTCGACTCTGGCGCACCACATTCGTTTATCTCATCATCATTAGTTGAGTCACTGCACCTAGACACCAGTTTGGTAGATGATCCCGTGGTTGTTTCAAACCCAATTGGGAGGGCTCCACTTGTTTGTTCATGATATGTTTGGGTTTGAAGATTTCCATACTTAGCGTTGAGTGTAGAGGTGATGCTTTTGTTTGGGCTTCACGGGCTATGGGTTGATTTTGGGCATGGACTGGTTATCCAGTAATGGTGTCGTTCTTGATTGCGAAAGGAGAGTTGTTAGGCCCATGACCCACTTGGGTAACACTCTCGAGATCTTGTGAAATCCCATAGATTCTGTTATGCTAAGTTATCTTGAATCGCTTGACGCTTCGGTCGAGAGTTTGCAATCTGCTAGAGTGGTCCGGGAATACTCGGATGTGTTTGAGGAGGCAAAGGGCTTACCTCCGAAGCGGGAGATAGACCTCCGAATATATCTGGAAGATGATGCTAAACCAGTATCTTTGTCAGTGCGCCACATGGCTCCTCGTGAGAGGAGGGAACTCCATAAGCAAGGAGGGGAGTTGCTTGAGAAGGGGTTCATAAGACGAAGTATATCGGAGTAGGGTGCTCCAGTAGTTTTTGCTACGAAGGCGGATGGGTCCCTCAGACTTTGTGTAGACTATAGAGAACTCAACGAGCTCACAAAGAAGAATAGACAACCATTGCCAAGGATTGATGATCTTTTTGATCGATTGGTTGGCGCCTCAGTGTTTCGCAATGGGACTTGGCCACGGAGTTTCATCAGTTGGGAGTGACTGAGGATAGTATAGAGAAGACCGCCTTTAGGACTCCGGATGGTTTCTATGAGTGGCTTGTGATGCCATTTGGTTTGACGAACGCCCCCGCATATTTTGTTGATTTGATGAGTAGGGTGTTCAGGGAGTACCTAAACAACTTCGTAGTGGTATTTGTGGATGACATCTTGGTCTTTTCTAAAAGCGAAATAAGTTTTCGTGTGAGCTGAATAGGTTAAGTGAAGCCAGTTATTTGATCAACGGTGGTTTTGGAGCAAGATTAGCAAGGACATCCAGAGTTGGACAAAGACTTAATTATTCAGCCGTTTTTGCTAGTATCATCTCACGTAGGTCATCTGAATTCGAAGAAGGTGTCCCTTGGGTGTTTGTCTGATATTGGTTTAGGCCTTTGGGGCTTGCACTTGGGGGATGTCGAGTTCGACTAGGATGGTCTGCGTGAGAGATGGATAGTTGTGACGATTTTGTATGAGAGAATATCCTGGTTTTCTCCAGAAGTGGAGAACAACATGCCCTACATCTTAGGGAAGTGTTGGAGACTCTTCGAGCGCATAATCTTGAGACAACAAAGGTGGATGGAGTTCTTAGCATCCTATGATTTCGAGATAGCGTGGTGGCGGACGCCTTGAGCGTAAAAAGGTTGTCCTTGAGTCCATTGTTCGTGGAACGACGAAGCTTGGAATTTATCTCGATGTTTGATTTCAGACCTTCCGTTGACTATATACCCGGTTTGCTAGCATCCTTGGAGGTTAGACCTACTCTTTTGGGGCGGATTGGAGAAGCACAGAGGGACGACCCATAGTTGGTTGAGTCGGTAGAGAGGCTCATAAGGGGGGAGTCGTCCAGCCATTTGAGTAGGTACACCATAGACGATAGGGGGTGCTTGCGTAGAGACGGTAGACTTTGTGTACCGCAAGACGAGGGTTTAAGGAAGGTTATTCTTGATGATGCGCATCGTTCTAGGATAACCATTTATCCCGGTGGGGGACAGGATGTACCAAAACATGAAGCGAGTTTTCATTTGGGCCGGTATGAAGAAAGATGTGGCCGAGTATGTCGCCAGATGCTTGGTGTGTCAACAGGTGAAAGCGGAGCAAAAGAAACCCGGTGGGTTTTTCACCCATTGGAAGTTCCGCAATGGAAGTGGGGTAGCGTCTCGATGGATTTTATTGATGGGTTACCTAGATCGAGGAAGGGTAATACGGGAATTTGGGTTGTGGTAGATAGACTTACTAAGAGTGCCCATTTCATACCCGTGAAGAGCAAGAGGACTGTTCCATGTCTAGCTTCAGTTTATATTCGAGAGATAGTTCGGTTGCATAGGGAACATGACGTATTCCATGTGTCACATTTGAGGAAGTGCCTACATGAGACCGCAGAGGCGGTAGAGCCGAGCTTGCTTAAAGAAGTGGAGGTAGAGCGTGATGCAACTATTCGACGAGCTCCTACCCGCATCCTTGGGTCAGAGATTAGGAAGTTGAGGAACAGAGAGGTGCGGCTAGTCAAAGTGCAATGGGGAGAAGATGAGAGTAATGCTACTTGGGAGACAGAAGCGAAGATGCGTTCACTATACCCATTCCTTTTTGAGGGTATGTCTTTTAACTTCTCCTTTATCGTTTGTCTATTACTTATCTTATCTTTAGTATGTCCTCTCATTAGTACCTTCGACCTTTAGATAGGGTAAAACCTATGGTTGAAACATGTGTTTGAGACATGTTATGTTTGATGGATGCGTGTGGATGCAAGTGTTTGCTAGTGGTTGCTCGTGGATGCATATACACACAATCTAGGCACTAGATCGGCTCAATCACTTCATATTGCATATTGCATAAAATTGTGTGTAGGTAGCTATATTTATGGATGTATAATGGTTGTGTTATCAGATGGATGATGCATTTTGGTGTATGGTTGTGCACACATGTAGAAATAGTATGTGTCGATAGGGTTCTTCCGCATACATATTGGATGCATGGCACTATCATGGTTTGCATTAAGGAGGTCAACTGAATCAGTAGACCGCCTGATTTAGCATTAGTATACGGGCATATACACACACTTTTTGCATATGTTCATACGTCATTAGAAATTTTAAGGACAATGGATGCCAGTGTTTGATGGTTTAGTAGATGGTTGTTTGGTTGGTAGGATACGTTCTTCTTGACTTAGAGATTTCGGGGACGAAATCCTTTAAGGAGGGGAGAATGTAACACCCCGTAATTTGAACATAAAAATTCACAAATTAAAGTATACTTAATTAAGTGAAATGGGTTGAGCAGAGAAATATATATATATATATATATATTGATATATATATATATAATTGAAAATTAAATAAATATGCAAAAATGTTCAAAACAGCGAATTGGGAGAGGGGAATAACCGAACCGGCCGATTTTTGAGGTCGACCCGAGCTTGCTGGGTCGACTAGGGGTTAATCCAGGGTGTTTGGCTGTCAACCCGTGGGCCGATTCGCTCAAATGCAGATTTTGCATTTGAATGGTTCCCATGGTTCAGCATTAATCTAAAGGCCCTAGATGGTTCCTACACTTGACTTCTTCCCCAAGACATGCTTTGATGGCTAGGATCTAAACTAAGGTTTATCCTATGGCTAAAACTATCATAGTCTTCTATAAAAAGACCCCTAACCTAAACCTAAATGCTCAATATTCAATCCTATAGCTAAACTATGCCAAAATGTTCTCTCATGGCCTCCACCCTCATCCTCTTGTCATAATCTCCTTCTCTAATCATATGAGAGAGTTTCTAAAGAAGTATAAGAGTTCCTAAGCTTACTTAAGTGTTCCTAAGTTTGATTCAAGGCTTTTCTTCATCAAAGCTAGGATCTTTATTATTGATTTGGCTCAAGGGTTTTCATTTGGAGCATTCTTATTTGGAGTTTTTGAGTTGATAGCTTAGTGGCTTCGTCTCAATCTTTTAATATATTCATAAGAAGGCTAATCAACAAGTTGTGAGTTTTCTATAGCCTTAATGACCAATTATTGAAATGATTATTATAGGATATAATGAGGTTATGGCTATGAATGTGGATCAATGCAAGTTATGCAAGTTATATGCTATGTGTTAATGATGTTATGCATGTTATGCAAGTTATATGCTATGTGTTTGAGATGTTATGCAAGTTATATGCTATGAGTTTGAGATGTTATGCAAGTTATGCAAGCCATATGCTACATGTTCATGATGTTATGCAAGTTATGCAAGTCATATGTTACATGTTCATGATGTTATGCAAGTTATGCAAGCTATTATGATCATGATGTTATGCAAGTTATGCAAGTGTTCATGATGCTAGTTGCTATGATAAACATTGATCCACTATGACACCATGATTATGCAAGTTTGGTGTATGATTATATGCAAGTTCATATATGATATGTTATGCAAGTTTGGTGTATGATTATATGCAAGTTCATATATGATATGTTATGCAAGTTTGGTGTATGATTATATGCAAGTTCATATATGATATGTTATGCAAGTTTGGTGTATGATTATATGCAAGTTCATATATGATATGTTATGCAAGTTTGGTGTATGATTATATGCAAATTCATATATGATATGTTATGCAAGTTTGGTGTATGATTATATGCAAGTCCATATATGACATGTTATGCAAGTTTGGTGTTTGATGATATGCAAGTAACATGTGCAAGTTTACACCTTAGAATGATATGCATACATATGCAAGTTAACCCCTTTGTATGTCATACATACATATGCAAGTTTACCCCTTTATATGACATAAGTAACTTATGCAAGTTAATCTCTTTATTTCATATGTGATTCATGCAAGTTTGGGTTGATTATTTATGCTAGTTGGGTTTGATGCTATATGCATGATGACACCTTTAAAAACCCATGTTGATGCTAATGTTATGCAAGTTGAACCCATTGTATTTGTGATGAATCTTCCCTTTTATGTCATGTCCGCGAATTACGTGGGGAACGATGGGGTTAATAAACATGTTAATGAAATTGTGTGAAGTTGGTATGATTATGCGTACCATAAAGAGGATGGACATAATTGAGTCAATTATGTACATTGTTAAAAATTGGAATTAATTAGGGAAAATTAATTCGAAATATGGGGGTGATTAATTAGGTGTAATTAATCGACTAAGACACGAGGTTGGACCCTTTTGTAGCATAAGACTGCCCGGAACCGACCGACATATCCAGCGGCTACAAATGATTGGCCCAATGTGAGAGGTCTTAGGCACAAACTATATACGTGACAAGTGTAAAGACACGAGGTTAGACTTGGTTGTAGCGTAAGGCTGCCCGGACCCGACCGGCAAATCCAGCTGCCATAAGAGATAGTCTAATGTGAGAGGTCTCTACAACGGTTACGTTCTTAATCAATTAAGAAACACTTAACCATATTAGCATGTAGAGGACATGGGGGGTTAAGTGGGTGCCTTGGGTGGCATGTGGAAAAATCTAGTAGTTGCCTTGGGTAGCAATAGAAAATACGATTAGAATACTTAACCGAAGTGGAACATGTAATTAAACATGATTAAAGGGTTAAGTAAGTGCCTTGGGTGGCATGTAGAAATCTAGTGGGTGCCTTGAGTGGCAATTGAAATATGATTAGATGACTTAACCAAAACCTTAACATGTAAGGGGGCATGATTATGAAAAAGGGGTTAAGTGGGATGCACTAGATTAAAAGACAAGCTTAAGTAGTAGCTTGTGGGGGCCTTGAGTGGCAATTGAAATAAGATTAAATGACAAGCTTAAGTAGTAGCTTGTGGGGGCCTTGAGTGGCAATTGAAATAAGATTAAATGACAAGCTTAAGTAGTAGCTTGTGGAGGCCTTGAGTGGCAATTGAAATATGATTAGATGACTTAACCAAAACCTTAACATGTAAGTGGGCATGATTATAAAAAGGGGTTAAGTGGGATGCACTAGATAGAATGACAAGCTTAAGTAGTAGCTTGTGGGGGCCCATTTCAACCAGTAACCCATATGTATCTTATTGGGCTCGACCCATGTCGAGGACGGGACACGCGTACTGGGCTTGACTATAAGAGGCCAAAACGGGGTAGCGGTGGCAACGCGAGTCCAACGGGTTTCATATGCGTGTGTGGACCCGGGCTGGTAGGTAAGACGTTGTTGCATCGTGTAGATATAAGCCGTGCACCATTTTCGGGTTGCCACTTTGGGGAGTGATACACCCCACTGTGGGGCCAGCACGGGTATCTACGTTAGGGAGCCGATCGCTTGGGGAGTAGTGGGTACACCTAGTGGAGATAGGGGCAGACGGCACCTATGTAGTCAGCTAGGGGTACAAGAAACTACTGGGTAAAATTACTAAGTACACTTAGTGGGATCAACCTTTAAGTAGGAATTACCCTTGGTGGGTAGAACTGGTGTGGTGCAGTGTAGGAATTACCCTTGGGTGGGTAGATCTGGGGTGGTGCAATATAGTAATTATCCTTGGGTGGATAGGCGCGTCTTTACCGTTATCTTAGTTTATCCTAAGTCGAGTTGGCTACTTAGTGTAGTCATTTATCCCCAGTCGTACCGTACCAGGTTTATATCATACCCTAATTACTTTAATAATTGTATTGTTAAGGTTATAGGGCTCACTCAGACTTATGTCTGACCCCGTTGTTTTTATCTTTTTCCCCAACCCTCAGGTTCTCAGAGTGGGCCTAGCACTAGTGGGCTTTGATCAGATTGCTTTATGTATCTTTTGGAGCTTGGACTCTTGAAGAAAAGCTCGGTTATCTTTTCTATTATGGCTATTAGTATGTAGTGGGATTATGTACTTATATTTTAACGAGATGGATATTTTGTACTTGACTCTTGTTGGTTTTTGAGATGTAACCAAACATGTTTAACTTCTGCTGCAATGAAATGATGTTTTAAATTTCAAGTATTACATATATCTGTCTTGTTGTAATTTTTCAGTTCTATATTCACTTAAATACTCCACCGAAGCTAAGGCATTCCCTTTGTGAGTGACCTTAGCGGGTGTGGGGTGTTACAGTGTACGTGCATTCGATATTGTTCTAAGTCCATGCAAATTCATGTTTGAATCCAAGTTCACACTCATTCAAAGCATGCTCATCCATATGCACATGGGTGTTCGGCCCGCATGAAAATGCATGTTTCATATTCAAGTTAAAGTTCATCGTCATCAAACATGCAAGCTTGAAGACATAGTGAATATCTAAATATTCATCTACATACACTACAAGAAACATTGCAATTTTCGACAGAAGGGGGTGACGCCTCCTGTTGGCTCCTTTTCGACGGCTATCGACGGGCCGTCGGCGACCTTCAGAAGTCGTCAAAAATTATCGAGTTATTCCACCAATCGACCGCTTTCTTCCCCAATTCTACTGCTCAATCTTTTCCAACATACGGGTTTTAAACCCTAAAACCCCAAATCTCAATTTTTTGTCCTTCAAACACTGATTTTTTCGCATAGAAACCTCTATGACTTCAAATCATACATCTAGTGCTTCTAATTTGAGGTATAATATCTTTTTTCATAAAAATTAAGTTTTTACCTAAACCTATATTTGCTTATATTAGGAAATTAGGGTTATTTATTGATTGCAAGTGGTTCCAATAGCACTGTAGTGAGTTATAACATCCTATTATGTGCATATTTCATGTGATATAGTGAAACTGGAAATTTTATGTGTAATGTTTGGTTATTTGTGCATACGTCTCCATAGCATGGTTTTCCCTGTTAAATAATTGTGGTTATTTGTGTATATATGCATAGTTATGTACGTGTGATTCTTTCATTGTTTTAGTTGAGATAGGGAAAAAACTAAATGCACGAGCTAGGAATAATACATTGTGCACATCTAATTGGCTAATATCCCCTGGAGTGTCTTCAACCCCGTCCGACGAGTGTTGTACATGATTGTTATATAAATAGCCATTTTCATCAAAAAAACGATCATTTATATTCATTTGGTACAATATTTGTCCTTGTATTGGACAAATTATAAACGCAGTAAGCATTTACATTTTTTATACTACTTTGTTTCAAGCGATTCACAAAATTTCGGTTTAACTTTTCTTTTTGTTTTCTGCGTACATGCATTTGTGTACAATGCAGGAAACAAAAGGGAAATGCTGCCCAAATTTTGTTGAATCGCTTGAGATGAAGTAATATACAAAATGTAAATGTTTACTATGTTTGTAATGGAAATATGATGCCTAACCATATAAAAAAGTTACATTAAAAAATGTGTCTTTTTTTTTTTGAAATTGTTATTTGCTTTCAACCATTAAATATACATGCGTTATACGACCATGAAAAAAAGCATTTCCGAATTTGTATTCTTGAAAATAAATGTTAAATTTTGAACTTGTGACTAAATTTGTCAAACAGGAAATGAATGATTATTTTGTTGATAAAAGGAGTTGGATGTACCAAAGAAGAGGACATATATATTCAATAAAAGAAGATGTACAAATGTCTTTGTTGAATTCTCTTTAAGTAATAATGGAGATGACCCAGAAATTCGTTGTCCTTGTAGCAAGTGTAAACATTTGAAGTATTTATTACCCGATATTATAAAAGTCCGTTTGTGCAAAAACAGGTTTGTGCCTGAGTACTATTTTTGGGATCGTCGTGGAGAAGTTATAGCAAACACTTTTGTAGATCCTGAGGTAGAAAGTGTTGTTAATGAAAATGTTAGTGCGACCCGTATTGAGAATACGGTCGAAGATATAGCACGATCAATGTTTCCTATGGTTGCAGTTGACGATGATAATGGAAATGCTGAAAAACTGAATGTTGAAGCTAATTTTTTTTTTGGATTTACTGGATGCTACTAAAAAACCTATTTGGGATGGTAGTCAAAGCGGAAGTCAGCTGTCGACAATCGCAGAATACATTGCGATGAAGTCAAAATACAACATTACAGAAGCTGGGTTTACGGCTATTGTACAAGCGGCAAAAAGGCACATGTCGCCCTATAATTTGATGTGTGAAAATCATTATGAAGTTAAGAAACTTATGTCGGCATTTGGTTTACCATATGAGAAAATAGATACATGTTTAAAAGGATGCATGTTGTTTTGGAAAAAGATGGCGTAAACCTTAGAAATTATAAAATATGTAATCATGGAAGATTTAAACCAAGAAAGAAGAAGGAAAAGGAAGTTCCATACAAGTGGATGCATTACTTACCCATTACTCTAAGGGTTCAAAGATTATATGAACTTCAGTAACTACATCTCATATGAGATGACATAATGTGAGATCAGACGAAGAAGGTACGTTGACTCGTCCAGACGATGGGGAAGCATGAAATTATATCGATAAAACTTATCCCAATTTTGCAGCGGAGAGTCGTAATGTGAGACTAGAATTATGTACAAATGGTTTTTCACCATTTTCTCAATTTGGTTCTAAATACTCATCATGGACCATTATCATCACACCTTATAATTTACCTCCATGGATGTGTATGAAAACACAATACATGTTTCTTACTGTTGTTCCTGGCCCCGACGATCCAATACAAGAAATTGATGTCTATTTACAACCGTTGATTGATGAACTAAAAATATTGTGGAACGAAGGAGTAGAAACATACAATGTTTCAAAGAAGAATTTTTTTCATATTTTTGCTTCTTTACTGTGGACTATAAGTGATTTTCCTGCCTATGTAATGCTTTAAGGATGGAGTACTGCTGGTTGTCTAGCATGTCCATATTGCATGGAGGAAACACAAGCATTTTCTTTATCGTATGGTAAGAAAATGTCATGGTTTGACTATCATCGATGTTTTTTCCATATAAATCGTCCTTTTAGAGGAGACAAGAAAAAAAATTAGTTAATAGAATAGAAAGCAGACAACCACCAACGACTTGGTCAAGCAAAGAAATATTTGAACTAGTTAGAGATTATCCAAAGATATATGAGACTGGAGTTCAAATAGAAATTGAAGGAAAATCGACTGTTCACAATCTGTGCAAACAATCTATTTTTTTGGGGAGTTGTCGTATTGGAAACATCTTCTGCTTCGTCATATTTTTGATGTGATGCACAATAAGAAAAATGTCTTTGATAATGTCTTTAACACAATTTTGGATGTCAAAGGGAAGACTAAAGATGATTTGAAATCAAGGCGCGATATAGAGGAATTATGCAAACATCCCGAGCTTCATATGAAACCAAATGACAGTAAAAAAACCAAAGCAAGCTATGAATTAGATAATAATCAAGTTGAAGTTGTGTTAAAATGGGTTGAAGGGTTAAGATTGTCCTAGTCAGTATTTCTTATATATATATCCCTATTAATTTTTTAAATCGTTGAAATTTTATATATATTTTAATGTTACCATTTGTTTAACGTGAAATAGATACCGAGGCAGATATATAGACCCACGACTAACAGACTGAGGCGAAGGTAAGCGTACTAATTTTATTTAAATATCAGTAATATTTGATCGATAAGCAATGCATCCATAAACCTAGCTAAATGTGTTTTTGTTGATTATTTGAGTTATATTCTATTTTATTTTGATATTTGTTTGGTATATGGTATGCTGGAATGGTATATGGTTGATATGATAGTTGTTTGTGTGAGAAATGTAGTTGTAAGGCTAAATAGCAGCTGAAATTTAAAAAAAAAATGCAGGTTTTCCGACGGCTGCCAACGGCTTATAGATTAATGATTTTGTAACGGTTTCTAACGGCTTACCTGTAGCATGAGTAACGGTTTCCGACGGCTACCGGTAGTCGACGCTAACCGTCGAAAATCAATACCAATAGTTACAAGCCATTGGAAACATAAAGGACGGGCTCTGCCGGTAGCCGTCAGAAAATTTGTTTCTCGACGCCTTTGAAAGCAACGACCTTTTCGACGGCTGCTGTAACGACCCAGAAATTTAGCGACCTTGATTATCCGATATACAACACATATCGAACATCAAGAGTTGAAAATACCGGTAGTTAATGAAAGAAATTAGAGGGTGAGAATAGATAAGATAAAAACTTAGAATAGAAGAAGAAGAAGAACACAACATCAGAGTAACATGAACCTCACAGCGGAACGAATAACATATAATATATATCATAACTTTGAAATATAAATTTGTACTTGAATATACATATCATTTCCAAAGTACAACACTTACAACACAGCGGAAATAAACAGTAGCTATATGATCCTGAAGCCTCCTGCTCCATCTCTTCTAGTATCTGTAAAATCCTGACTACTTGACTGCCCGTACAAAATTGGGCACCCAAGAGTTTAGGGAAAACAAAACAAAACAAACTCCGGGTCAGTCATGGGACTGGTATGAGTAAAACAGTTTGAGCAACAAAACGATATCTCATAAGACCACGCCGTATAACGGAACGGGTTTCTCCCTTATGAGAATCCAAAATATCTTTATACAAAACTCATTGATATTATAATAATGTCTATCAACCACAATATAATAATCATCTAGCATAAACGCTTTCATCTCACGTTCTACATATATAGTATACAATCAAAACCGCGGGCACTTATTGGATAATGGATTTCCTACTATGACAAGGTATGGAACCACCTTTCGCTAGTGTACCTCTAGAGAGGAAAACATTGGGTTCAACAAGAACATCTTGCAAACCGACCACACATGATCGACAACTCATTTCGCTTGAGTGTATCGAATGTGAGGCTAATAGGTGCGACCTACATAGCCATGCTGCCTGCCAGATTTATGTCATTTACCGGCTGTGAGGCTAGAAGCTACACTTATCTTTTACATGCCACATCTTCATTCACTTAGAATGTCACATCGTCATACCCGCCAAATCACAAATTGATTTATCCAAAAATAACACGGGTATACAGCTAAGAGAAACAAATTCCTCCGCCACCAAACGTGAATACGTTTGAAGAGATCAACTTACGCGATCTATTAGATATACTCTGTCAGACCTTCTTCCATACAAGTTGTCCTGGGATTGGACAAACCGAAGGCACTATTCAGTACATCCATCTTAGGCAATTGTTATCTAAGATTTATACAACAGCCCTTGCACTTTACTCCATCTTCAATTATCTTTGGCATATATGATTCGCAATGCTTATGCCAATACAGAGTGGTTCTTCGGATAATAATCCAATCGGTCTCTCCATAATAACAACGTTAAAATGGTCAAAAACTTCGATAGTCGGTGAGTTAACTATCAAAGAAAAACACGTGTGCAAACAACGATATTATTTCCAAATGGAAATTATATCGATCAATCATCATTTAACATTTATCTTTCTATTTAAATTATTCATTTTTTCATCTCCTGTTCCCATATATTCAACATTTCTTATTTTCTAAATTTAGAAAATATAAGTTAGTGATAATGGAAAATATTTCCATTTCTTATTTTCTATATTAGAAAACATTTCTGATTTCTTATTTGGAAAACATTTCCAAAGCTCCTTCATTAGATTTAAACAGATGTTTAAAAATAAACATCACTATGCCAACTCAAACCATTTACTAAATTCACTTAACCATCATTCACTATCAAACCTTACCATTCCTTAGTAAAGAAGGAAGTCAATCAAGTTGGGGTATAATTACCTCTCAGACCTTAACTGAACAACGTTTTAACTTCGAAATAGTCAAAGTTTATCTTTTAAACCTTTAATAAACTTCCTTACGACTCTCTTGGATTCGA
This sequence comes from Allium sativum, assembly GCA_030737875.1. Lineage (NCBI taxonomy): Eukaryota > Viridiplantae > Streptophyta > Magnoliopsida > Asparagales > Amaryllidaceae > Allium > Allium sativum. Next base: position 847,574,961 of record CM060926.1, read on the forward strand.
TTTACGAATCCACTTCTTTTATAAAAACATTGGTTATAACGATAACGTTATAATCCCTACCTTCGATGTATGTAACTTCAAGTATAATTTTTATTCTTTAATTTGAATAATTAACCTACTCTAATTTATTTATAAGTAAATATTGATTCAAAAACCGAAAAGTAAATAATACTTTCCCGAATTCGATATAATCAAATTCGACGTATAACTCCCTTTCGAGTAATCTCTATTTGATTAACTCTTCTTCGAATAACCTATATTCGATTATCTCTCTTCGAATAACTTATATTCGATTATCTCTCTTCGAATAACTTATATTCGATTATCTCTCTTCGAATAACTTATATTTTCGATTAACTCACTTCGAATAACTTATATTCGATTAACTCACTTCAAATAACTTATATTTGATTAACTCACTTCGAATAACTTATATTCGATCTCTTTCTTTCGAATACGCTATATTCGAAAATCTCTTTTCGAATAACTTATATTCGATTACTCCTTTCGATTTAACTAACATCGATTAACTCCTTTAATTCTTCAAATAAACTATATTCGATTAACTCCTTTAATTCTATTCGAATAAACTATTTTCGATTAACTCCTTTCGAATAACTAATATTCGATAATTCCTTTTAACTTGATTCAAATAACTAATATTCGATAATTCCTTTTAACTCGATTCGAATAACTAATATTCGATAACTCATTTTAACTCGATTCGAACAACTAATATTCGATAATTCCTTTTAACTCGATTCGAATAACTAATATTCGATAATTCCTTTTAACTCAATTCAAATAACTAATTTTCGATAATTCCTTTTAACTCGATTCGAATAACTAATATTTGATAGCTCCTTATTCGACTAACTGTAATCGATTTATTCTAATTCGATTAACTCTATTTAATTACTCTATTGGTTAACTCTAACTCTAACTGGTTAACTCTAACTGATCAACTCTAACTGGTCAACCCTAATTGATTTACCCTATCTGGTTAACTCTAACTGATCAACTCTAACTGGTCAACCCTCATTGATTAACTCTAACTTGTTAACCCTAATTGATTAATCCTTTGAATTAACTCCTTTGATTAATTCCTTTTCTATTTGTTTACTTAACAAATAAATATTTCTTTTATCTTTCTATTTATTTAACCAATAAATATTTCTTTTATCTTTCTATTTATTCAACAAATAGATATTTCTTTTATCCTTCTATTTATTTCCTAAATATATAACCCTTTTTCTTTTATTTATTCCCTAAATAAATAAATAATCCCATTTAATTTATTTGTAAATGTTCTACCAATATTTCCTTTTCAATTTCCATTTGTAAATGCTTTACAAATGTTTTCCTTTTTATTTCTATTTGTAATTGTTTTACAAATATTTCTTTTTCTATTCTATTTGTAAATGGTTTACAAATATTTCTCTTTCTATTTGTTTGACAAATATTTTCCTTTATATTTGTTTTACAAATATTTTCTCCCTTATATTTGTTTCATAAATATATTCTTTTTAACTCTTTTGATTTTATAATTTATTTCCTTTTATAAAATCATTTTTCCTTTAATATATAAAATCCATTGATTTTATATAAATAAATTATTTTCAAATTATACTTTGAAAATCCCCTTTTTTCATTCTGGTATTCTTATGGTACTTAACATACCATATCACAATGATCGATAACACTCAAACTAACACAATCAACAACAGGTTATATATATCACATCATATATTACAATATACGAACATAACAGTATTATAAATATTGAGGAGTCCAGTTGGACCCCTCCAACCTGTTTTCCTGCATCACAGATGTTAAACAACACGAATATAAAATATTCTGATAAACAAAATCAATATTCGATTTACGATTTTTATATATATCGTTATCTATATTTTTAACCAATACATAACAATTCAACCAAACAGTTAACACACAACAATCAGTCATCATTTATCAGTTCTAATATAAGTTATAAAAATAGAACTGTTCAGAGTTGGTGAGTTTTACTCACATTGGCAGTTCATCGTTAAAGAACGATAAACTGTTTGTTTGATTTGAATCAAACAATTTATTTCACCATAAATTCACACGAGCCCCAATCCACTTCCAGTCAGCTTCATTGTGAAGTTCTCGTCCATATGATCCTAACGGATCTGACCGTTCGAAATTCTGATACAGTGTGCGATAGTTATGATCGATACGAGTTATACGAATATTTAATTAAACTAAACTAAATTTAAATATAAACATTGGGCCTCACTTTTCTTTGAACCAGCCCATCACCCATTGGAAACCCGACCCGTTCACAACTCCTCCTTCCTCAAAACTAAAGACCGCGACCTGCTCCTCAAACCATGGCCATTTTCGATCCTTTCATCTCAGATTGCTTCCCCCGTCTCTCCATGGATTTACAAACGGAAACCACCATCACACTCCACATCAAAATCTCATCAAACCCATACCATAATCTTCGAACTCGGTGGCCTCTTGGAAAACGCGTCTCCGTCGGCTATAGGAAGAACCGCGACACCACTTGTAACCGAACACCCCCAATCTTGCACTCTAGGTGCGGATTTCATCCCTGAACCCAAAACAAACAACCATTTCAAGAACGATTGCCTTCATTGCCCACAAATCTTGAACCCTACTCAACGCTGTTACTTCCGCTCAACCCGAAATCAACGTCGAATGCTAAGGAAATGACACGAGCCTGAAGCTCTTTGTTCATCGATCACAAATATACATGGTTTAGGATTTTAGAGTTTTTATTTGAATTTCTACTAATTTTTGATTGAGGATTTTCTTCATGTTGGGAAAAGAATTTGGTGGCGGCTTGCTTTTGATTTTATACGGGGATGAAAATCGTGTGTGGCTGTAATGGTGAAGATGTGGCTTGGTTTTGGTCCACTTACACATTAAAGATATTTTATTAAATATCATTTTATGTTTGTTTCTGACTTCTAAAAATTCGTGTGATCACACATGATACCCAAAAATCACGAAAATGGATATGCAGCTACAGTTCGACATTACGGTCCCAACGAAATTGGTTTCGTCGAATTCCGACTCCGTTTGCTCACACAGCGTATTTTAACCGTCAAAATACTAACTACTTTTCACTCTAAAAATCCGTACGGCGACACGATGACCCCAAAAATCACGGAACTTGGAATCTAACAATAATTTGATGTTGCGGATCCAACAAAATTAGTTTCGTCGAATTCCGACTTCGTTTGCAAAAGTGGCTATTTTTAAAGCTCTAAATAACCCATTTAAATATATAAATATATTTAAATATAATTAAATTAAATATAAACAAATTTATATTATCGTATATATTCACACTAGAATACCCTACAGCTCCAGAATAATCCTACAGCTCTAAATAATCCAATTTTTCTCTTCCATTAGAATACCCTACATCTCTAAATAATCCAATTTTTCTCTTCCATTTAAATATATTCACACTAGAATACCCTACAGCTCTAAATAATCCAAATTTTCTCTTCCATTAGAAAAATATACTTCACCAGCTCTGAACGTTTCTTGTTTCATAGAAATCCGATTTAAAACGAATCTTGTACATTCAGTTGAAGTTCAAATCGCCAAATCGCGAACTGCCGCGCCATTTCGAGCTCGATTTTTATATTTTAATATAATTATACGTTCAAACTTCGTTCAAATAATATATTCGTTATTATAATTCAACTCTAAACTGAATTATATACTTTAAATTGCCCAGTTCACATTATATTGTCAATTCAGCAAATTTCTGATTATTCCAGAATTAAATATATTATTTAATTATAATATTAACTAAATATTTCATATAATTTAATTAAACAACCTTATATTCTCTAATTCACTATATAAATAATTAAATAAATTAAATATTATATAGCTGAAAATACGGGTCGTTACGGCTGCCGACGGCCGCCGGCAGTTTTCTCCCATCGAAAATAGCTTATTTTCTTATAGTGATACAAATATTCGAATGCATGTTCATACAAAAATCCAGTCTCAAATTTCATTTACATACAAGTTTCAAATGGCATACCCATGCTACCGCTGATCCTATTAGTACATACCTGGTCAGATTTCCAAATTGAATTAACTTTATTACTACGCATACACAAGAACATTTTTACTCAAGTCAAGCCTTAGTCATACTCTGGGTCTTAATCCATCGTGTGTTGTGACTCTAACTTCAGCCTTCAAGCTCGTGTGCATGTACAAGTACTTGCATGCATAAATATTTTAGCTTTTTCCTATGGTTTTTCCCCCTAAACCTAGTTCAATCAACAACATAAGAAATATCAACTTGTAAATTGGATCGGCCCTATTTCACCCTGCGAAGTTATATTTGAGTGATGAAATTGTGCTAGATGTGGAGGCGCATTTGCTTATGAGCAGATGAAGGTACGGATCAGCGGTAAACCTCGGGAAGTAGGAGGAGTTAAAGCTTGAAGGGCTTGGGTTCTGATTGCTGAAAGGAAAAGAACAGGTCGGTAGAAAAGAAAGCGAAAATAAGAAAATTTGAAAATGCTAAATTAAACGAAGCACTTTCTATGAAATCTGCGCAACCAACGGAAAAACAGGAGAACCCACATGCAAAATGACATTTTGCCCTTAGAAATCGTTCAGTCTGTACTAGACATATTTTTGCCAACTGTGCTACAAGGCCCGGAATTTTGGGTGCGGAGAAGTGTGGAAATGGCGCAATTCACGGGGGAGCTTGGGATTTAAAGGGGAAGATGCAGCAGCAGCCGCAGGATTTGATTTTCGCACAATTTGAGAAAAAAACTTTGGCCCTTTTAGCATTAGTGTATTTTTGCATCGAAAATTTTGTTGGCCTACATTACATCATCCAAGAAAAAAGGGATCAGTTGAGAAAACTACAGAACTAAAAATTAAAGATAAGTACCAGATGTGAACTGAATTTCCTAGCTAGATGAGTAAAAACGAAGACAAGCCGATTTAGATTGGTGAACCGAATTGGACCTAGAAACTAGAATGACCAACGGTTATTGAACAAACGGATTAATACCTTTCCCTTTCACAAGAACTCATATGAAACCACAGTGTGTTAAAAAATTGCAGTTATTCCTTACATTTTGGCAACAATCTTCTCATGTTTAAGCGTAATTATGAGCCAATAACCAAATTATACACATAAACGTATAAGGATGCATGTACAATTGATGTTTTATTTCTTGACTCAGTGGAAATTAGATTATTATATGGAACTTCAAAGAGAAAAGAGAACTAGTTCAAAGGTCATGACCAACTAAACCAATCAATCGGCACGATAGAAACAAATACAAACAATTACTGATGGATCTATTTCAAATAAATAAATTATCCAATATCGACACCACACCGCAAAAAAAACTAGTGGTATGATTCGTCTTAGAAGTAAACCTAACAAAAGGGTAATGACATTGTGAAAGCAGAGTGGAAACTGTTCCTATGGTCTTGACTTTTCTCGATTAAAACCGCATCATGTTTGCAACAAGACATAATTCTATGAAGAAGGTGTTATCCAGCTTTTTGGCCTAGGTATATCTCATTGGTTGGACAAGTGTGACTTGATGACTTTTGAGGCAGGTAGCCTAAACCAATGATTCGAAGTGTAATAACTCATTCTCTAAGGTCCAAAGCAAATCGCTACAGATATTGCAATTATCTGTAGTATTACCTTCCAGTGATAGAAAATAGATATATTAATGGAACATAACATCATACAACATGGGAATATGAGAAAATTTCAAAATACTTTTATTAATAGCGTTTCATTGCAATTCTCAACGCAAAACCCACATTCAGATCAAATGTAATCATTACAAAATATAATTACAAGAGTGACATATGAAGTTGTCCCGTTGATTAATTAGGGTTTTGATAATGGCAATAAACAACTTTTTCATTACATACATCCAAAAGAAAAACAATGGAAACCAAACTCATATATTAGCTAATTATCTCCTACACGTATCTAGAATCATATTCTAAGAAGAACTTGGAAAATTTAACACTCTTCCTATTCAAATGAGTACTCGATTGTTTATGGGAAAACAAAAATTTTGAGTTAATCTACTAACTAGTGTTAAGAATAATAAGTACCCTAAAATCAGTAGATATCTGGTGATATCACACCGCTTAGTGGAACGGATTTTCCTCTCACTAGTACCATGCAATATAATAACCATTTCTGTGTTCTTGCACTCACAATGGTTTGAGAAAGAATAATAATTAATGTATCAAAGTGCAACATAATGTCACTATGCCATAAGTGGGGATATTCGACACTAATATGTGCGCGTTGCAAGAAAAGTGTGTCAAAAGCTATGCTTTCTTTGATCTTCTGCAACAATATTCATATGTTGTTGCATTAGATGTGAATGCACTGTTACAGTGGAAGTTCTAGTGATGTGACAGGCAACACCAGTTAAAAGCGTAGCGTTACATATTTACAATCCAGCTCAACGACCCATGTCATCAGAATTAACAAATTTACAACCGTAGATGATGATTAATCCAATGGTTCAAACCAACCCCTGCTTTAATTATGTGAAATTTTGCCGTGACGCTTCCCCCTTCATGAAATACTTTCCCCCCAAAACAAATTTCTTCCTCTCTACTCTTCTCTCTCTCGATAAAATCACTCGGCAAAATCACCGCAGACTATCTCCACTAAATCTCTTCATAAACACCTCCAAAACACCTCTGATTGCTGCTGTAACTCCGATTACAAACTATATACCTCTGATTGCTCCTATTTTTCAAACTTTACACCTTCGATTTGGATCATTTAGGGTAATTACAGGCAATTAGGGCTTCATCATTTGGGTTTTATTTAGGTGATTTCATCTCTAACTTATTTTGGTCTACATTCAAAATCTCTGTGTAATTTGGGTATACCGATTGCCTTAAATTAGGGTATTTCTGCTCATTTTTATTTGAATGTTTATATGTTTGGGGTTTTTTATTTGAATATTTCGGGCTTTCTATACTTGAAGTGTTGTATCTATATGTTTGCATGTGTTGAAATTGTGCAAGGTTTGTTTTTTTATGTTTGCCAAACCATTGATGTATTGGTAAATAAACTAACACTGACTTAATATGTTTAAATGTCAAATTGCGAAAAGTGAAAAAAAATTAAGGACAAAAGGAAAAAAAATTCCAATTTAAATGTTTTAATGTCTATTTCTTTTTATAGGAAAACAATACGTATTTCTCTTCCTACATCATAGGACTATGAAGATACCCTTGGCATGGGTGATCTAAACTGTCATACTCGTCATCAGCAGAAACTCCTATTGATTTCTACATAGAGATGCATGAAAGGCACTATTACGTGAGTATGAACTACAGCAAGAAGAACTCCCAAGACAAAACCGAGAACAACAACGACGTGAAGAAAGGCTACATTGATGGCAAAGTTGTGTTGCCTTGCGTCATCAATATCAAAACAACTAAGTGGTTAACGAACAACAAGTTGACTCACCAATAATAATGTGTGAGTGTGGGTATGCCGGTGTGGTTATTTCGATTGGAGTTAACATTGGTCGTCGTTATTTTAGATGTCGTGTTTATCCCATAGGGTGTACCTTTTGGCAGTGGATTGACCATCGGTTTCCAAGTTAAGCCACTAAGTACGCAAATGAATTACAACATCAACTTACAATGCTGCAAACTCGATATATTGGTTTTAGAAATTAAATTAGTAGACTTACCGACCAGCTTCACGGGCTAAACATTAGAAGGAAAAATTAAATTATTGTATTGTTCTTTGTATATATCCAATTGTATTGTCTTTGTATCACCTGTATTGTCTTTGTATCTGTACTATTTTTTTGGTGCAACCATGTAATATTATGAATTTTTGTTCAGTATCCTTAGTTGCTTGTTTTATATATTCTCATGATAATTCACCACACTTATTTATATTTATAAATTATTAACTTGTTGTGTTTTCATTTCTAATTTAATCAAACCTTACAGAGTAGCCCCTGTTCATGTATCGAAATGGTTAGTGGTATCAAATTTAGTCTTACTAGGTCGCGGTTTAATTGTGGCAATGGATAATGAGTATTACATATGGATAGGACTTCTGAGATCGAGTGCAAAATATGTAAGAGAGGTAAAAGCTTTTCTAAGAAATGCATTTCTCATTTATAAAGTTGGTGTTGAGATGAAGTGCCCCTGTAAAAAATGTACAGAACGTAATTGGTATTGTGAAAATGTCTTATACGATCATCTTATATTTAATGACTCTTCTCCATTACATACCAGATGGTTTTGCAAGGTTCACAGATGAAATTAATAGGTATTGATGACCATATGGATTGTGAAATGGAGATGAATTTTGAGGATAATTTAGATGTGATGTTCAAATGTGCAGGTTACAAATTTCAAAATCTAAGGGAACCAAATTCGGAGGTTGAGAAATTTTATCGTCATGTTAAAGAAGGAAAACAACGTTATATCCTAGCTGCACTAAATTTTCTTGACTAAATTTCTTGATCAGGCTTTATCATTTAAAGTGTAATTATGCAATTAATGAGTCTGCATTTATGGAATTACTAAAGCTGATAAAAGAAGCCTTTCCTGATGCCCTGCTGCCTTTGTCCTCCAACGCTGCAAAGAGTGTCATTAAGGATTAAGTCTTGATTACCATAAAATACATGTCTGCCCAAACAATTGCATGTTATATTAGGCAAAGAATAAAGATAAAGGGGCTTGTGACACTTGTGGTTTTTCGAGGTGGGTTGTAAATGAAAACAAAGATATTGCTGATAATAATGATCCATCAAAGTTGATTACCAAAGTGCTGACAAATGTTATAAGGTACTTTCCACTAAGACCAAGGTTACAAAAGATGTTTATGTGCAAAGAATTTTCCAAACTTATGAGATGGCACCAAGTGGAATGAAAAGAAGATGGAAAACTAAGACCTCTGCCTGATAGTGTGGCATGGAAAACAATGGATGCTTTCTATCATGATTTTTCATCAGAAAATTGTAATGTTAGATTGGGTCTAGCATCTAATGGATTTAGTCTATATCGTTCAATGAATTCAAGTTATAGTACATGACCAATTGTGTTGGTAAACTACAATGTTCCGCCTTGGTTATGTATGAAATAAGAGAATTTGATTCTTTCAACATTTATATCCGGTCCAGAATGTCCCAAGAACAATATTGATGTATATATGCAACCTTTGATTGCGGAATTGAAAGCGTTATGGAATGTTGGCGTCGAAACTTATGATTCCTTAACTGATGGAACTTTTAATTTACGTTCAAGCGTCTTATGGACCATTAGTGATTTTCTGGGATATGCCATGTTGTCATGTTGGAGCACGAAGGGGAAACTAGCGTGTCCAGTATGCCATTATGAAACTTCTTCAAATTATTTGAAGCATAGCAAAAAAATGTGTTATATGAGCCATAGAATTTTTTTTGATCCGACACACAAGTGGAGCTGGATAAGAGGAGATTTAATGGCGAAACTGAAATGGGAAGTATTCCAGAAATATTATTAGGAAAAGATATTGAAGATTTATTGTGGGGTATAAAAATCAGTTTGGGGGATAAGACCAAGAAAGCAATTAAAAGTGATGACCAATTTAAAAAAAAAGTCAATAATTTTTCACTTACCATATTGGTTTCATAATACGCTTTGACATAACCTGGATTCCATGCACATAGAGAAGAACATATGCAACAAAATATTAGGTACTTTACTTGATATAAGTCGCATGTCCAAGGTTCACCTAAACGCTTGTTTGGATTTACACGAGTTGGACATAAGGAAGGCCCTTCATCCTGTTGAATGTGATGATGGAAAGCATGTTGAAATTAGAGCTGCAATAATTGATATGACAAATAAGGAAAAAGATATATTTTTCTATGTATTGAAGAATGCCAAACTGCCCCACGGTTGTGCCTCGAATGTTAGTTGGTACATGCATATAAAAGAGAGAACGGATGTGGGATATAAGAACCATGATGCTCATTTCATACTCCACTATTTGTTACAATTTGCCATGAAGAAAGAATCAAACCCAAAGGTTGTGTTATCAATATCAGATTTAGTGCATTCCTTAGAGGACTATGGAGCAAGGTTATCGAAGTGGATGATATCAAGAGGCTACAAAAAGAAATTGTCGAGATACTTTGTCATTTTGAAATGATTTTTCCATTGGCTTCTTTCGATATAATGGTACACTTGCCTGTTTATTTATGCAAAGAAATCGAATACGATGGGCCTGAACACCTTAGATGCATGTATCCAATTGAACAATATCTAGGAAAGTTGAAATCTTATGTTCGAAATAGAAGCAGACCGGAAGGTTCTATTGCAGAAGGTTACTTAGCAGAAGAGTGTGTGACATTTTGTTCAAGATTTTTAAGCATTGATGGAGGAACAGAAAATATGTCGACTGATATTGGAAGATGTCCAACGGATTTGGAATATCATATTGGAACAAAGAAGAATAAAGATGGAATATTCTATTTTAAAGATGCAGTTTGGAAGGCAACACATCGCTATATTATGTTCAATTCCGATAATAAAGAAAGTGAGAGTTTGATCGAGTAAGTTCTTAAGTTCCTATATCATTTTCCTTAACTGTAAATTAATATCTGCATTTCGTAGTTTTTTGACCTTAATTATTATTTAGGATTCATCGAGCTTTTGTGGATGGTCTTACAAATCCAAGAAGATAAAAGAGTGAACGAGCACATTTCGAAGAGTTTTGTAATTGGTTAAAAGAAGAGGTTCTGAAAAAGGATAATATTTCAAGAGATTTAGAGGTGTTTGCATTAGGTCCTAATCGAGTAGCTAGGAAGTTCACTAGTTATGTAATAAATGGATATAGATTCCACACAAAATTTAGAGATTCTCGATGTACCACACAAAATAGTTGCGTATTTTTGATGCCCAAACCACCAGCTTTGCAAGTTCGAAACCAAAACGCAATAGTTGGTGATGTCAATTACTACGGATCAATCAAAGAAATTTTCGAACTTGATATTTGGGGAGCTTTCACACTGGTCCTTCTTAAGTGTTGCTGGTACCAAGAGGAAAAAGATTCATATGGCGTTACTCGAGTAAATTTTAGTAAGTGTCATAAAACTGATCCATTTGTCCTATCTTCGCAAGTGCAGTAAATATTTTATGTGAAATATACAGTTGAAAAGAACAGTCATTATGTTATTAAAAAATTGTCGAGAGATTGGTGTGATATTGAAAATCAGAATGCAATGGAAGAACACAACAATCCGCATTCACATGATATTGGCATAGGTAGTGAACTAGAAGCAGAAGTTTTTTATGGTGTTGGATTAGGGATGATGTCCCCATAATACAACTAGAAACAGAAGTAGAAACAAAAGTAGAAACAGAACTAGAAACAGAACTAGAAACAGAAGTTCCTCATGTTTCGTCTCCTTAAGACCAAAAAAAAAATCCTGTTTGTTATTGCATGCTTTATTTTGGTCTAATCTATTATGTAATTTACGATCTATTTAGCACTTTTTATTTTAGCTGTAAATTATTATCTTTGATTAATGTATTTGGCACTCTTTTTTCATAATGCAATTTACACTGTTCGCATGTTTTATGATTTAATGTCTTCTTTAATTTCATCTAAATTTGTTATAGTCCAAAATGTTAATTGTTGTTTTTTTCCACCTTAACATGCATGTACTTTGTTCTAATGTATTCATTTTGTACAGTAGGGATGAACTTATAAATATCCGGTTGCACTATGACAGAGAGTTTCAAAAGACATGTTACGTGGGTGGAAAATCCTTCTTAGTAAAACACTATGATATAGACTGCTTTTCTTATAGTGTTCTTATGGAGTTTGTTAAAGATTGCCTCCATTACACTGAAATAGATGGAGTCTATGTCAGCAAAGGAAAGAGGGGTGGCTGGCAGCTGATGTTGAACGACAAGGACGTAAGCGAATTTGTAGAGGGTTGCAATAAGGAAGAAGAAGTGGATTTTTACATTGACAACACAATTGATAAAGACATTGAGCCGTTGATTCAACTGCAGCCACATGTAATCATACAGCTAAGGAAAAACATAATTCAAGGTATATATGTATATGTAATATAGATCCATTCTTGTATATATATATTCTCTGTGTGTATGTGTGTTAAATGAAATGTGTGTGTGTAAAGAACTATGAAAGCCACCATTATTATTTTTATTGTTACAGTTTCTGCTAAGAAACCGATGTCAAAGCGCAAGTATACTACCACACGTATACTTCAACAGCAACGCAAAATGATGAAAAACAAGCCAACTCAAATGGCTCGGAAGAAACTATCGACGGAGCCTGTTATGAATAATGGTAAAGAAGATGTTACTGTGACAGACAAAGATATAAGGAGGAAGTTAAACGTAGAAAATGAAACAGATAACGATGATGATGATACCCGAGAGAATGAAGATGATGTTGAGGTATTTTTCACTAGTCAATTCAGTTTTATTATTCTAATTGAAATCTTGTATTTCAAACGATTTTTTATACGTCGACTCTATTAGGTTAACTAGCTTAAATTTATCATCGAATCATCGATAGTGAATAATAATGCTACTCTGCTTGCAGTTCTCCCAATCACCAGTGTTGGCAAGCATGAACAAGAAAGAATCGCATGTTTGAAAAAAATGATGCAGTTAGTAGATCACTTGGGGTGCCTTCATTGGTTACTAGAATGAGAGAGGTTGCAGTACGATGTAGGAAAAAAGAAGGTAAAGATGTTGATAGATGTGACGAATAAATCCTAGTAAATGATGGTGAAGATGACAGTGATGATTCATCAGAGGTATAAAAAAGTTATTTGTTTACTACTTATTTTCTTTGCATTTATAAACGTCACGCCATAAACGGCCTAATGCAATGAATTTTCAAGGTATTGCCAACCAAAATGTCACGATAGTATAACCTGGCCTATTTTCAGGGGGACCTCTTTGATGCCAGCCATCATGGATACTAAGCTTCCGGGTATAAAAAAAAAGGATTCATTGAGTGGAGCCTGCTACGCACCTTGTTTGCATTCCAGGTTGGTTCCAAAGTGCCGGGTTGGAAAAGAGAATCAAACTGATCCCAGTATATTAATTGCACCCTCCCATCCCATTCCATTTCCTAAGATCCGTCGTGGTTTGGAGTCTCTGGTCAAGGTAGCTTGCTTCCAAGCCACTGCACTAGATGCGCATGTAGTCGTAGCTGCAGTCCTGCCGGTAGCAAAACAAAAAGAGTAGCATAGCCAGCCGATTTCAGCCACAATCAAGTAGTCCAGTAGCCAGAAAGCTAGCAGCGGGGCAGTGAGAAAGCAAGTGGTAGCCAAGAATAGGGGTCCAAGTATATTAATCTGGGCTAGCTATACTATTTTGGTCCAAACACAATGTTCTATTTTGGTGATACCTTAACCATAAAAATGTGTTGCTCTAGATAAACAAGTGTAACACGATGCAACATTTTATATCGTGTTGCTATAGTAGCCTATCCATATCCTACGTGGCGATTCGCATCAACACGATCCAACGGTCCACGTTACTGATTCGCGTCATTCTGATTTTCCTTCATCTCCTCAGCTTCTTTGCCCCAAATTTTCATTTTCTCGCTAGAACATAATTCACGCTGTTTTCACTTAAGAAAAAATACAGGCGGCTTCCACTTTAATAGCCAGTCGAAAACTAGGGTTTTGCACTCTTCAACAAATCGCGACTTCAGTTTCTTTAATTCGAGATGATCCTCTGATTGCTTCGAATTACAATTGTTCCTCTCATCACCTATTTCTCGAATGCTACTGGTGCTCCGATAATCTTCGATCCTGGTCTTGTTGAGATGAAATCGATCTCTGATATTAGTATGTGATTTTGCCCCTTTTACTTTTGATTATTGTTTTGTTGTTCGATTTTAATCCCACCTTTTCCTGTGATGAATTCGTGTGAATTTATAGGGTTTCTATTCCCTAAATGATCTCTTATTTGAACATTAGATTTGGTTATTATTTTTCGCTCCAATTTTGTCGAGTCTGAAATATTCAAACTTTCTGGAATCTAATTTCGTGATGAATGACTCGACTAAAATTAGATTTTCTGAAATTAAATTTCTAGAATAAGATTTGTAGCTCCAATTTGGTTTGGTCCCTTCAATTGCAATGTTGTAACTTGATATGCGATTTTCTGTTATATGTTGTAACCTGATATGTTGGCCTTCAGTTGCTAGAAGATGGCTGTTGTAATAACCCAGAAAATCTGAGCCAGTTTAAAATCTTTATTTTGGCAATTTTAGCGAAGTTTGCAGATTTAAAATAGATTATTTTAAATAATATCGACGAGAAATTTAATTTGAATATATTTAGAACGTATATATTTATACGCGTCGTCGTTAGAATATAAATATTTATATATAATTATAAATAGAATTGAAAATGGCGCGGAAGTTCGATAATTCGATTTCAAACTTCAATTGAATGTACCCGGTGCAAAACAATCCGGATTTTGGCGAAACCAAAAACATTAGAATCTAATTGTGAATATCTTCCCAACGAATCCGAAAAATTGAGATTTCATAGCGGGAATCAAAAGATATGTCCAATTGAAAATTCTGAATAGTCGCTATGGAATTCAGGCCCTTAAAAATAGACATTTTGCAAACGACCTCGGATTTCGACGAAACCACTTTTGTTGGGCCCGTGATGTCAAATTATTGCTAGGTTTTAAATTTCATAATTTTTCGATTCAATATGTGATCGTGGCAAAGGAAAACGCGTTTGACCAGTTTCGGTTGATTTTAATCGACTAGAAAATGGCCATTTTTCCAACAGTCTCAGAATTCGACGAAATTAGTTTTGTTAGGACCGTATCGTCAATACGAAGATAGAAAATATTTTTCTGTAATTTTTCGAGGTAGTATATGACCCCAGTAAATTGAAATGCGCGTTCAAATTCAATATATAGAGTTATATGTTGATTTTGACGAAAACTGATCGTAACAACCGAATCAGCCTGCGATACATATCCCATTGTGTTCGAAATGGGGGTAAAACGCTATGGACGGCAGGCAGTGGGCCTTGTTTCGAGGTCGAAATAAAAAGTCAACTTTTTTTTGAAATTAAATAATTAAAAAAATAAAATCCTCTCTCTCCTTCCTTTATCTGCCCCCCCCCCCCCCCCCGTTCAATTTAATCGAACAGAAATAGAGAAAAAAAGGGGAAAACAACGAATCTCTCCACCAGCGAGGAGGCCGCCGCCCAGCCTCCTGGCGCCGCCGCGCCAAGCGCCGTTCCCCCCTCACGCCCGACCTCTCCCTCCTCGATCCCTTATCTCGCGAGCCCCCCTTCTTCCCTTCCTAACCCTAAACGCCTCGCCAAACCCACGTCCTCCCCGCGTCGACAGCAGACCCCCCCTTCCACCCTCTCGCGCCTCTCTCCTCCTTCATCTGAAGACCGCGCACGACACCCAACACCGGGACGAAACCGCACCGCCCGTGGATGCAGCCACCACCGGGAACCGCCTCGGCTACCCCCGCCGCACCACTGACCGATGCACATGACCACCAACAGCCAATCCCCCCTCTAGTGACGCAAACAGCCACCCCCTCTCTCCTTTTTTTTACTGTAAGTGTTTAATTTGTTTATTTAATTTTCTTTTCTGATTTAATATAAAATTTATATTACTGTTGAATATAAAACTAGCATTGATTTTCATGAGAGAAAAGAAAGAATTTTTAAAAAACGAAAAGATTGGATTTTTAGCACAGAAAGGTGAAATTTTTAATAATAGAAAGGTCGGATCTTTATTTTAGATAAAGCTATGATTTTTATACCGATAAAGCTATGATCTTTATATTCGTAGAAATAAAAAATATGATTTTTGTTTATGTAGAGAATTAAAAATATAATTTTTATCTATATAGTAGCAAGATAAAAATGGAATTTTTATCTATATAATAGCGAAGTAAAAATTTGATTTTTATATATTGAATAGCGAAGTAAAAATTTGATTTTTATATATTGAATAGCGTAGTAAAAAATTTGATTTTTATATATTGAATAGCGAAGTAAAAATTTGATTTTTATATATTGAATAGCGAAGTAAAAATTCGATTTTTGTATATTGAATAGCGAAGTAAAAATGTGATTTTTATATATGTAGAGAATATAGGCAACGAAGGTGACAAAAAGGCGAGAACGACGAAGATTTCTATAAATGAAGTATCGTGGAGTAGGGATAGCTATCGGTGAGAATTTCTCACTCTTCAATTTCATTTCTAGTTATATATATATATATATATATATATATATATATATATATACTAGGATGCAGACGGTGTTTAGTAGCACCCGACACACGTCATCCACAAACCATGGATGGCTTGTTTGTTTAACTGTTTGGTTGTGTAGTTGGTTAGATTATTTAGTTTGAATTGAATTGTTTGGTGAAATGAATAGATTTGATTGATGTGTGAATGGCGTAGGCCTTCACTAGACCGGGGATAAGGCTAGGCCTTGTCCCGTTTCTAGTATCGTGCCGTTATGCCGCCGAAATTTTCTAAAATAAGTTAGAAAAATAAAAAATATCATTTTTATTTTGTAAATGAACTGAATAAAAATTCATGTGTTAAAATAAAATATTTTATCGTTAAAAATATAATTTTTAACGTGAAAGTGAATAAATGAATAATTATAAACAAATCGGCCGATTTGCTTATATATACACTGATTTGACTGATATTGATTGGGTCGATAAATTTTACACATCGCCCAACTGCACGACTAAAATCTGTGTTTAATTGTTTGAAACCCCACACGGGTGTTGGGATGAAATTTGAGGTTCACTCATCCTGATTGATTAAATATGTCGATCGATTGATTGACAGGCTGTTATAAGCGTTAGATATCTATATTTGATGCTTATACAGTGTAGTGCACTTTGGTTGATGGTTGATTATTTTTCAATGCTATTATATACGTGTGATGTATGAAAATCCATATAATTAACATTATATGGTGATTGATTGGGCCTCATTCCAATTTAGAAAATAAAGAATAATATAAAATAAAGGTTCATGTGTTAACAGTACTCATCCGTTGAGATTAGTCATGTGTTGAACGAAATATTTGAAAACGAAATATTTGAAATAGAAATGTTTGAAAAGGAAATATTTGAAATAGGATATTTGAAAATAGAAATATATGAAGCCGTGTTGATTAGATTAACGCCATTTTGACGTGAACGATATTTATATCGATTTTATTCATTTTAAAATGAATATTGAAAAGTGATTTCGAAATCGAATATTTTGAGATGCAATTTGAATTGAATAGAATAGAAAATAATTTGAATTGAATCGAATAGAAAACCAATTTGAATTGAATCGAATAGAAAACCAATTTGAATTGAATAGAATAGAAAATCATTTGAATTGAATAGAATAGAAAACCAATTTGAATTGAATCGAATAGAAAACCAATTTGAATTGAATCGAATAGAAAACCAATTTGAATTGAATCGAATAGAAAACCAATTTGAATTTGAATAGAATAGAAAATGAATTGAATTTGAATAGAATAGAAAACGAATTTGATTTGAATTGAACTTGAATTGAATAAATAACAAATTGAATTCGAATTGAATAAATAACGAATTCGAATTGAATTGAATTCGAATTGAATATATAACGAATTCGAATTGAATTGAATTGAATAGATAACGAATTCGAATTGAATTGAATAGATAACGAATTCGAACTGAATTGAATAGAAAACGAATTCGAATTAAATTGAATTGAAAACGAATTGAAATAGAAGTAAAATCAATTTGAAATGAATTCAAATTGAATTGAATAGAAATGAATTTTAAAACGAATTTATAAGGAAAAATTTAATTTTGATTTGAAATGGAAGTTGAAAATGTTTTTGCAACAAATTTAAAACGATTTATAAAATTCGTTTTAAATAGAAATCGACGAAATATATATTATATATATAATATAATGGCCTGAATAGAACGCGCCGCGCCGCGGCAGTTCGTGGATTTCGACCATTTATTTCAAACGGACATTACGGGAGATCCGACCGTCGGATCCTCCTAAACCCGGAACCGTTGGGTTCGTATCGAAAAGAGCTTTCTAACGAATATTAGAAATTTGAAATCTAACGGTTGGATTTGGAGATACGTCCAAATCAAATTTGAAAAAGGTCGCTGTAAGTGCAGTTCAATGGCCGTTGATGGAAATCGACTGTACGGACCTTGATAAAATTATTAAAAATAGTAATAATTTGTGTAAAATCATAAGAAATGATTTGGGAAAAATTGGGATGAAAAACTCCATATTCGAAAAGATAAAAATAGATTTTTATCGAAATGAACTAGTTTTGAACTAAAATTAAATCCCATTTATTTTTAAATAAATAAATTGGATTTGAAATGGGTTGTAAATAGAATTGATTTGCGGGTTTATCGTGAACGGTGTTTTAAATAACATTAGTTCTTTAACCCGATAATAAATAGAATTTGATTTGGGTTCATCGTGAACTGTGTTTTAAATGACATTAGTTCTTTAACCCAGTAAAAGGAGTTTTAATGAATCTGCAATTAGATTGAAATGTGAATTGATAATCTAAATTATCAAATTTGGAAATTGAGCGAGAATGGAGTATCACCAGTTTTTCTCCAAAGCGATAGTTAAATCTTTAATTAGATTTGAACGTAAAATGGTAATTAATTTTACCAATAACACCATAGTGTTAGATATGGAGTATTACCAGTTTTGCTTCATGGGATGAATAGGTTGGGATTGGGAAATAAAATAAATAATTACTTCGGTGTGGTTCGCTAATCTCGACTAGTTTGGAAAACCATAATTTGGTTTGATATGACATCCAATGGAAGATTAAAGGATAAATTTTAAAGAATTTATCTTGGATAAAATTAATGGGAACCTTTCCCTAAGAGTATGAAATTAGAAACTAGCTGTAGGTTAGTCAAGAAGAATGGTTTCCTGAGTATTGATCTGATGTTGGTTTTGGCCTTCGGGGTTAATATCTGGGAAATTGTTCTCTTGCTAATTTGCGGTTAGTGACTGTTGAATTGGAATGAGGCGTATGTTGTGTTTGTGTAACATTTGTTTTTAATATACGCGGGTTGTTCGGAAAGGCTGGGTTTATACCCATTCTGAATAACCGATTCGACGATATGTCGAAGATGAAGACGGTGGTCGAAGACCGGAAGTTTTCACATCGTTTGGATAATTACTGATGATCCTGATTGGGCTGTACACCCAAGAGGATGGAAATAGTTGGTGGTCGTCCAGACATACTTGGAGATCGATGGATATGCGAGGAAAGTGCCTCCGGTTTCGTTCAGATCCAGAACGAACTTGTAAATGGATTGTGTGTCTGACATTGGATTTTATTCTGTGTTGATTGATTTCTGTTAAATATATATCTGTTTGGCGGCGGAGAATTTATTCTCTTGCTTAACGCCCTTCTCTGAGACGTACGAGCTTAGAGGTTATGTATCGATAGATATCAATCGCATGGCATGAATTGCCTGTGTGGCACGCTGAGTTGCATAGATCAAGACTTCTGTTGAAAAGCAAAGTCTTGTGGTTGATGATCAAAGCACGGCCTGCGTGGCAGCTTTGTGTATAACGTGAATTCGCGAGCCTCACACCTCGGTATGAGTTAAAAACGGGATAAGGACTGTAGGGAGAGCAAGACGTTTCTTTCTAGCTTTGGTGGTGTCAGTGACTTACCAGCCCTGACATTTATATACTTTTCACCTATGTGGTTGTTGGATGAGGCGCCTCGATTTTAGGTCTGTAAGGACCGGGAAACGTGTGTTCAGGAATTGCCAATCCTCAAACGTAAGAGAGGACCGGCCCTGAAGCATCCAGGGGTTACCCAGAGTGTGTAGTCCCGAGGCATTTGCTAGAGTGTCTCGAAGCGGAGAGGAGCTTGCCCCTTGCCTCGACTCATGACGGAAATCCAATTTCCAATACATGTATTTCAGTTTTATTTGTAGAGCCTAGTATGGCGACATGATAGATGGTACCCATGCCGCCTAGGATTGATATTTAGGATTGAAAATGTTTTGACACTATACACTTATTATAGTATCAAATGATTTGTTTTAAACGTACCAAGCATGTTTGGCTATTATAAGGGAAAACCCTATCCTCCGGCTTGCGTTGCATTGTGTGATGGGACCTGGGTCTTATAATAGCTTTATTTTTCGAAAAAGCATTGCGTTGTCTTTTCTATGCATAGGTATTCTTGGGAGGAAACCCGTTCCGTGTTATACGGCGTGGTCCCTTGAATTACTCTCTTTTAAAGTAAAGCTTTAAATAATTGTTTTAGTTCTCACACCAGTCACATGACTGACCTGGAGTTTATTGTTTTAACCTAAACTCTGGGTGCCCCTATTTTCGACATGGGCAGCTAGTAGTTTTGGTTTTGCAGATTTATATTCACAGGATCCTGGTTTACAGCTGGAGTGATATCCGGAAATCTCTGTATCCGTGTATCACCTTCAGTTGTGCTTTTTATTATTGTCCGCTGCTATGTAATTTATTGTAATCTCTGATATTTATCGAATGTAATTTATTCATTTATACTCTGTATATTCTTGTATCTGATGGAATAGTTGTAATAACAATGAAATGTTCTTCCGTCTGCGTTTTGATTTGTCTTGTCATCACAACAATCAGGGGTTTCGAACGGTCCAGATCGGTTTAACGACTGATTAGGATCGAGCGAAATTCCCGGTCGCTACATTTGGTATCAGAGCTTTGGTTTACAGAGCTCGAGAACAAGACACATTAGAACCGAACGAAATAATTCATCAGATATTGGATTAGTAATATCCAATTAGAATGACTCGTTAGAGATAGGATCAGTAGTATCCTAGAACGAGTGTGAAGAGTATATTTTTCAAATGAAAACAATTTTTGTTTTGAAAATTTAAGTCAATTCTACGTATTTGAATATTTATTTATTTTGAATTTGGACAATCTAGTATATAAAGGTTTTGCATATACGCGTCATGAACGTATATTCGAAATTTTAATATATTAGATAGATATAGAGTCACACTCTAGTCGCCCGGACATGGTCCTGATGATGAAGTATACCATCACCAGTATTTATTATCGAGTAACGAAGGTGTGATATCTATATATTTCCATTAGACTGGTGTGAGAACCAAAACTAGATAGGTTTATTGTTGTGATTTGGCATCAAAAACATGTTTTTCTGTATATATATATCAAATTATGAATTTGAAAAGCTAATTCACTAATTGATTGATGTTTGTGTTGTTTGTCTATTTGTTTGCTAATTTTGAACCATTATGCCTAATTATATCAAATATTGAATTGTATCGAAAATTAGTCGCATTTGCTTGCATATACATATACTTACATTGAACAGGTCATAGCAAGGAGGCTAGAGCAGAGAATAAAATTTGTTTGCCCGACAAATAGGTACATGTTTACTATAATTTACTGTTTTGTTTGGGTGATGATGATTTTATGAGCCTATTGGCTAGCCGCTTGGCTTTTTCTTTTTCTTTTTGAGATCAGAAGGCCTATTTGGCAATTTCGGGATTTTCCCGTGGCTCCCGGTGCAGGGGAGGTTATGGCGAAATTTTTCGAAAATTCAGGGTGTTAGCCAAATTTTTGAAGAATTTGAAAATTCTCAGAAACTGAAAAGTTGGAGAATGGAAGGCAGAATGAACGTAGAGTTGATTAATCAAACCACTTTCGACTTTGTTCCTTTTCGGGGACGAAAAGTTTTAAGTGGGGGAGATTGTAATAACCCGGAAAATCTGAGCCAGTTTAAAATCTTTATTTTGGCAATTTTAGCGAAGTTTGTAGATTTAAAATAGATTATTTTAAATAATATCGACGAGAAATTTAATTTGAATATATTTAGAACATATATATTTATACGCGTCGTCGTTAGAATATAAATATTTATATATAATTATAAATAGAATTGAAAATGGCGCGACAGTTCGATAATTCGATTTCAAACTTCAATTGAATGTACCCGGTGCAAAACAATCCGGATTTTGGCGAAACAAAAAACATTAGAATCTAATTGTGAATATCTTCCCAACGAATCCGAAAAATTGAGATTTCATAGCGGGAATCAAAAGATATGTCCAGTTGAAAAATCTGAATAGTCGCTATGGAATTCAGGCCCTTAAAAATAGACATTTTGCAAATGACCTCGGATTTCAACGAAACCACTTTTGTTGGGTCCGTGGTGTCAAATTATTGCTAGGTTTTAAATTTCATAATTTTTCGAATCAATATGTGAGCGTGGCAAAGGAAAACGCGTTTGACCAGTTTCGGTTGATTTTAATCGACTGGAAAATGTCCATTTTTCCAACGGTCTCAGAATTCGACGAAATTAGTTTTGTTAGGACCGTATCGTCAATACGAAGATAGAAAATATTTTTCTGTAATTTTTCGAGGTAGTATATGACCCCAGTAAATTGAAATGCGCGTTCAAATTCAATATATAGAGTTATATGTTGATTTTGACGAAAACTGATCGTAACAACCGAATCAGCCTACGATACATATCCCATTGTGTTCGAAATGGGGGTAAAACGCTATGGACGACAGGCGGTGGGCCTCGTTTCGAGGTCGAAATAAAAAGTCAACTTTTTTTTGAAATTAAATAATTAAAAAAAATAAAATCCTCTCTCTCCTTCCTTTATCTGCCCCCCCCCCCCCCCCCCGTTCAATTTGATCGAACAGAAATAGAGAAAAAAAAGGGGAAAACAACGAATCGCTCCACCAGCAAGGAGGCCGACGCCCAGCCTCCTGGCGCCGCCGCGCCAAGCGCCGTTCCCCCCTCACGCCCGACCTCTCCCTCCTCAATCCCCTGATCTCGCGAGCCCCACTTCTTCCCTTCCTAACCCTAAACGCCTCGCCCAACCCACGTCCTCCCCGCGTCGACAGCAGACCCCCCTTCCACCCTCTCGCGCCTCTCTCCTCCTTCATCTGAAGACCGCGCACGACACCCAACACCGGGACGAAACCGCACCGCCCGTGGATGCAGCCACCACCGGGAACCGCCTCGGCTACCCCCGCCGTACCACTGACCGATGCACACGACCACCAGCATCCAATCCCCCCTCTAGTGACGCAAACAGCCACCCCCTCTCTCCTTTTTTTACTGTAAGTGTTTAATTTGTCTATTTAATTTTCTTTTCTGATTTAATATAAAATTTATATTGCTGTTGAATAAAAAACTAGCATTGATTTTCATGGGAGAAAAGAAAGGATTTTTAAAAAACGAAAAAATTGGATTTTTAGCATAGAAAGGTGAAATTTTTAATAATAGAAAGGTCGGATCTTTATTTTAGATAAAGCTATGATTTTTATACCGATAAAGCTATGATCTTTATATTCGTAGAAATAAAAAATATGATTTTTGTTTATGTAGAGAATTAAAAATATAAATTTTATCTATATAGTAGCAAAATAAAAATGGAATTTTTATCTATATAATAGCGAAGTAAAAATTTGATTTTTATATATTGAATAGCGAAGTAAAAATTTGATTTTTATATATTGAATAGCGAAGTAAAAAATTTGATTTTTATATATTGAATAGCGAAGTAAAAAATTTGATTTTTATATATTGAATAGCGAAGTAAAAATTTGATTTTTATATATTGAATAGCGAAGTAAAAATTCGATTTTTATATATTGAATAGCGAAGTAAAAATGTGATTTTTATATATGTAGAGAATACGGGCAACGAAGGTGACAAAAAGGCGAGAACGACGAAGATTTATATAAATGAAGTATCGTGGAGTAGGGATAGCTATCGGTGAGAATTTCTCACTCTTCAATTTCATTTCTAGTTATATATATATATACTAGGATGCAGACGGTGTTTAGTAGCACCCGACACCCGTCATCCACCGACCATGGATGGCTTGTTTGTTTAACTGTTTGGTTGTGTAGTTGGTTAGATTATTTGGTTTGAATTGAATTGTTTGGTGAAATGAATGGAATTGATTGATGTGTGAATGGCGTGGGCCTTCACTAGACCGGGATAAGGCTAGGCCTTGTCCCGTTTCTAGTATCGTGCCGTTATGCCGCCAAAATTTTCTAAAATAAGTTAGAAAAATAAAAAATATCATTTTTATTTTGTAAATTAACTGAATAAAAATTCATGTGTTAAAATAAAATATTTTATCGTTGAAAATATAATTTTTGACGTGAAAGTGAATAAATGAATAATTATAAACAAATCGGCCGATTTGCTTATATATACACTGATTTGACTGATATTGATTGGGTCGATAAATTTTACACATCGCCCAACTGCACGACTAAAATCTGTGTTTAATTGTTTGAAACCCCACACGGGTGTTGGGATGAAATTTGAGGTTCACTCATCCTGATTGATTAAATATGTCGATCGATTGATTGACAGGCTGTTATAAGCGTTAGATATCTATATTTGATGCTTATACAGTGTAGTGCACTTTGGTTGATGGTTGATTATTTTTCAATGCTATTATATACGTGTGATGTATGAAAATCCATATAATTAACATTATATGGTGATTGATTGGGCCTCATTCCAATTTAGAAAATAAAGAATAATATAAAATAAAGGTTCATGTGTTGACAGTACTCATCCGTTGAGATTAGTCATGTGTTGAACGAAATATTTGAAAACGAAATATTTGAAATAGAAATGTTTGAAAAGGAAATATTTGAAATAGGATATTTGAAAATATAAATATATGAAGCCGTGTTGATTAGATTAATGCCATTTTGACGTGAACGATATTTATATCGATTTTATTCATTTTAAAATGAATATTGAAAAGTGATTTCGAAATCGAATATTTTGAGATGCAATTTGAATTGAATAGAATAGAAAATAATTTGAATTGAATCGAATAGAAAACCAATTTGAATTGAATCGAATAGAAAACCAATTTGAATTGAATAGAATAGAAAATCATTTGAATTGAATAGAAGAGAAAACCAATTTGAAGTGAATCGAATAGAAAACCAATTTGAATTGAATCGAATAGAAAACCAATTTGAATTGAATCGAATAGAAAACCAATTTGAATTTGAATAGAATAGAAAATGAATTGAATTTGAATAGAATAGAAAACGAATTTGATTTGAATTGAACTTGAATTGAATAAATAACAAATTGAATTTGAATTGAATAAATAACGAATTCGAATTGAATAAATAACGAATTCGAATTGAATTGAATAGATAACGAATTCGAATTGAATTGAATAGATAACGAATTCGAACTGAATTGAATAGAAAACGAATTCGAATTAAATTGAATTGAAAACGAATTGAAATAGAAGTAAAATCAATTTGAAATGAATTCAAATTGAATTGAAATTTGAATTGAATAGAAATGAATTTTAAAACGAATTTATAAGGAAAAATTTAATTTTGATTTGAATTGAAATGGAAGTTGAAAATGTTTTTGAAACGAATTAAAAACGATTTATAAAATTCGTTTTAAATAGAAATCGACGAAATATATATTATATATATTATATATATAATATAATGGCCTGAATAGAACGCGCCGCGCCGCGGTAGTTCGTGGATTTCGACCATTTATTTCAAACGGACATTACGGGAGATCCGACCGTCGGATCCTCCTAAAACCGGAACCGTTGGGTTCGTATCGAAAAGAGCTTTCTAACGAATATTAGAAATTTTAAATCTAACGGTTGGATTTGGAGATACGTCCAAATCAAATTTGAAAAAGGTCGCTGTAAGTGCAGTTCGATGGCCGTTGATGGAAATCGACTGTACGGGCCTTGATAAAATTATTAAAAATAGTAATAATTTGTGTAAAATCATAAGAAATGATTTGGGAAAAATTGGGATGAAAAACTCCATATTCGAAAAGATAAAAATAGATTTTTATCGAAATGAACTAGTTTTGAACTAAAATTAAAACCCATTTATTTTTAAATAAATAAATTGGATTTGAAATGGGTTGTAAATAGAATTGATTTGCGGGTTTATCGTGAACGGTGTTTTAAATAACATTAGTTCTTTAACCCGATAATAAATAGAATGTGATTTGGGTTCATCGTGAACTGTGTTTTAAATGACATTAGTTCTTTAACCCAGTAAAAGGAGTTTTAATGAATCTGCAATTAGATTGAAATGTGAATTGATAATCTAAATTATCAAATTTGGTAATTGAGCGAGAATGGAGTATCACCAGTTTTGCTCCAAAGCGATAGTTAAATCTTTAATTAGATTTGAACGTGAAATGGTAATTAATTTTACCAATAACACCATAGTGTTAGATATGGAGTATTACCCGTTTTGCTTCATGGGATGAATAGGTTGGGATTGGGAAATAAAATAAATAATTACTTCGGTGTGGTTTGCTAATCTCGACTAGTTTGGAAAACCATAATTTGGTTTGAAATGACATCCAAAGGAAGATTAAAGGATAAATTTTAAAGAATTTATCTTGGATAAAATTAATGGGAACCTTTCCCTAAGAATATGAAATTAGAAACTAGCTGTAGGTTAGTCAAGAAGAATGGTTTCCGGGGTATTGATCTGATGTTGGTTTCGGCCTTCGGGGTTAATATTTGGGAAATTGTTCTCTTGCTAATTTGCGGTTAGTGACTGCTGAATTGGAATGAGGCGTATGTTGTGTTTGTGTAACATTTGTTTTTAATATACGCGGGTTGTTCGGAAAGGTCGGGTTTATACCCATTCTGAATGACCGATTCGACGATATGTCGAAGATGAAGACGGTGGTCGAAGACCGGAAGTCTTCACATCGTTTGGATAATTACTGATGATCCTGATTGGGCTGTACACCCAAGAGGATGGAAATAGTTGGTGGTCGTCCAGACGTACTTGGAGATCGATGGATATGCGAGGAAAGTGCCTCCGGTTTCGTTCAGACCCAGAACGAACTTGTAAATGGATTGTGTGTCTGACATTGGATTTTATTCTGTGTTGATTGATTTCTGTTAAATATATATCTGTTTGGCGGCGGAGAATTTGTTCTCTTGCTTAACGCCCTTCTCTGAGACGTACGAGCTTAGAGGTTATGTATCGATAGATATCAATCGCATGGCATGAATTGCCTGTGTCGCACGCTGAGTTGCATAGATCAAGGCTTCTGTTGAAAAGCAAAGTCTTGTGGTTGATGATCAAAGCACGGCCTACGTGGCAGCTTTGTGTATAACGTGAATTCGCGAGCCTCACACCTCGGTATGAGTTAAAAACGGGATAAGGACTGCAGGGAGAGCACGACGTTTCTTTCTAGCTTTAGTGGTGTCAGTGACTTACCAGCCCTGACATTGATATACTTTTCACCTATGTGGTTGTTGGATGAGGCGCCTCGATTTTAGGTCTGTAAGGACCGGGAAATGTGTGTTCAGGAATTGCCAATCCTCAAACGTAAGAGAGGACCGACCCTGAAGCATCCAGGGGTTACCCAGAGTGTGTAGTCCCGAGGCATTTGCTAGAGTGTCTCGAAGCGGAGAGGAGCTTGCCCATTGCCTCGACTCATGACGGAAATCCAATTTCCAATACGTGTATTTCGGTTTTATTTGTAGAGCCTAGTATGGCGACATGATAGATGGTACCCATGCCGCCTAGGATTGATATTTATGATTGAAAATGTTTTGACACTATACACTTATTATAGTATCAAATGATTTGTTTTAAACGTACCAAGCATGTTTGGCTATTATAAGGGAAAACCCTATCCTCCGGCTTGCGTTGCATTGTGTGATGGGACCTGGGTCTTATAATAGCTTCATTTTTCGAAAAAGCATTGCGTTGTCTTTTCTATGCACGGGTATTCTTGGGAGGAAACCCGTTCCGTGTTATACGGCGTGGTCCCTTGAATTACTCTCTTTTAAAGTAAAGCTTTAAATAATTGTTTTAGTTCTCACACCAGTCACATGACTGACCTGGAGTTTATTGTTTTAACCTAAACTCTGGGTGCCCCTATTTTCGACACGAGCAGCTAGTAGTTTTGGTTTTGCAGATTTATATTCACAGGATCCTGGTTTACAGCTGGAATGATATCCGGAAAGCTCTGTATCCGTGTATCACCTTCAGTTGTGCTTTGTATTATTTTCCGCTGCTATGTAATTGATTGTAATCTCTGATATTTATCGAATGTAATTTATTCATTTATACTCTGTATATTCTTGTATCTGATGGAATTGTTGTAATAACAATGAAATGTTCTTCCGTCTGCGTTCTGATTTGTCTTGTCCTCACAACGATCAGGGGTTTCGAACGGTCCAGATCGGTTTAACGACTGATTAGGATCGAGCGAAATTCCCGGTCGCTACTCCTGTCAAAGGAAATTCCTCGAAGAAAATGTTAGAGAAGTGAGAGGAGTATTATGCCAAATTTGTGATCTTGCGCTATGCACCTGTGCAGACAGAGATAGACTGAGATTCTTCATGCTAAAAGCCCACGACTGAAACTAGCCATAAATCTGTAAAAGGTGATTATTAGATTATTTGTCGTTCACTTAGTCTGTTGTAATCCATACATCATGTTGTTTTCAGGAGACCAGAACTCATCTTAGTATGTTATGCAGCCTAACAAAATTATAGTACGGTGACATAACACAATTTATAATGCAGTTCAGTGATCATATGATCTCAACACTTGTCTATCTTCCTGTTCGATTCTAATGGAGAGGTTTGATATATGTACAACATATTTTGCCTAAATTTAATCTTAAGTTGTACTTTTTTAGGTAGCAGTTTTGAATAGTAGACTTATTACAAAGTGGAAGTTTGAAACAAAAAAATGCCGTTTCAAGGAAGGCTTGGTCCTCTGAAATCAGATCAATCAAGCAGCTTCAGGTCGATCGCCACCGGGACTGTGGGCCCCGGACCCCCACTAGGGCTGCGCCCGGACCCGCTTTCAGCTCGGCATTCGGCTCGCCATCGTCTCGATATATATCTGTCAGTGTTAGTGTTTGTATAAATTGAAACTGCATATGTAAATAGTGAACTGAGTGATGTAGTGAGGAATATCTGCATATGTGATTGACTATTTTATTAACAGTGAATTGTAAATAGTGGACTTAGAACTATGTACTATTTCAAACGTTGAAATAAAATATATATTTGAATAAAAATACTATTTGAATATTTTATTCTATGTAGTAGCATTTAATTCTCCTTTTTTAATATTATATATTATTTTAAAAATAATAATATAAATATCTATAGCAACATTTTTTGAATGTTGCTACAGACATCTAAGGATGTTGCTATAGACCTAAATAGGGGTTTATTGTAACAATATTTGTTATGTTGCCATAGATCGTCGAAATGTTGTCTTTGAGGTCTGCAATAACAGTGAAAATTGCATCACCCGAAAAATGTTGCCAATGACCTATGCCAACATATTTTGGGCATGTGCCAATAATTTTTTTCTATTGCATTAGGTCATTTATAGCATAATGCGTACAAAATCCCAAACTAAAAATCTTGAACTTCAACTTAATTGTAGAGAATCAAAGTTGTTAAGTCAAAGGAATCTTTACCTGGACCGACAACTCGTTCGTGAGTCAATGCAGCCTTTGAAATTGAGAAGGAAGCGATGACACACACCCCGCCTCTAAAGAAAGCTGGCTGTAACAAGGATGTGATGACACGCACTCCAACTCCAAAGAAAGCAGGTATCATGGAGAAAACTGTAGCAACAACGAGGAAATTGATGCAACCTATAATGTTCCATCCATGAGTTTTAAAACCTACAATATCTCGTCCACCAGTTTTAAAACCTATATGTAGCAAAATGTTCTAACAATTAACCAATTGTGAAGCTGTTGGTTCAGTCGCTGCTTATTTAGCAATGCGGGAACATCAAAAGCAGAATGTTGTAGCTCCAACAATGAAAAATGTTACTGATCAATTAGACCAGGAATGATTGCAGAGGAAGTTGAAGCAAGTAAAATATTTCTTTATCTTTGCACTGCACTGCATTGTTGAATGCGTGTATTATAAGTTTTGCATGCATATTATATGTTTCTGTATGCCCATACATTAAATTTCTATTCATTTTTTCGAACCTGATATATAAAATACAAGCTCCAAAAAAACCTAGACAAAAGACAAAAATGACCAAGGTGCATGCTAATACCCTCGATGGTAAAGTAGTCATTGCTTTGAATGAGGATAGTCAGCCAGTTTCTGACAATATTATGGAGTTAATAAAATTTCTTGGAACACTAACAAAGGATAACGTGTCTCTTACTTACATCAATTGGCCAGATCAATTAAAGCGGCAAATGTTGGAATATACTCTGGTAAAATCCATCACCCTAAACCATAGTTCAATTGACTTCCTAAACTGTTTGGTCTTAATTAATTAGTTTGTTTCCTGAATTTTGTGTTTGATATATTGTAGGCTAGGTATGTCAATCCGGATGAAGGACACAAGTGGGTCTCGAACACACTTAATGAATCTTGGAGGCAGTACAAGTCTCGTATGAAAGCAAGGTATTATAAAAAATATCCAATTGATGAGGAACGACTTGCGAATAGACCTAATACAATTCCATTAGAGGATTTTAAAATGCTCTTGAATTACTGGGGGGATGAGTCAGTTCAGATACTGCTTACACGTGACCACAAAATTAAACTAATTTGTGTAATGATAATTTAATAATCATGCAACAGATGGAAAAAAGATATAAAATAAATTAATGATATTCATTTAATTTGTTTAGTAGTTCACATTATCTCGTTTAGTGCTATCTATTTTAGCAGTTCACATTATCTTATTTAGTGCTAATCTTTTTTATTTTGATTTTGATTTCCAGGCCCTAGTTGAGACTAATTCAGTGCATCGTAATTCAATAAGTGAGAGCATACCATGGGACCCAAAACTCATGCACAAGCTAAAGGAAAGATAGTATGTGTTTTTTTAAGTTTAAGTTAATTTTTTTGTGATTAAGTTGAATTGGGCGCATGATAATTTTTGTTTACACCAAAACTTGGTTCAAACACCGATGGTACGAAAACTGTACTTCACCAACAAGGTTAGAATACAAATGGAGCCGCACTCAATGACAATTGAGAGTAAAAATGCGAAGAAAATAAAATGAAGACGAGATTTTAGAGTGGTTCAGCCTTGAGCTAGGCGTACGTCCATTGTGAAGGTGATTTGCATTATCATGATGACATTTACAAGATACATCAACTCTCGTTTTTTATACATCTCACTGTTCTCTCAATATATACTCACTTTTACATACAAATTTCGCTTAGATTCGCGAGATTCGATGAAAGAATGGTAGATTTTACGAAGGAAAAGGATGGATAAGCAATAGAGGAAGAGGACGCCATGGCCAAATGGATGAAAGACCTTGGTATGGAGACCATGATCCTGGTTGAAATGGCTGAGGACGAAATTTAGCTGCACTTCATGGTGGCCAGAAGTCACCCCCTTTCCAGTGGCAGCCATAGCCTATATATAGGTCAGCCTCCCCCAAATAAATGAATTGGAGTTCCTCTTTGTAGGCTATAGATTGCCTAGCTTATTAATCACCAATATGCCACTGCTTAGCTATAGCCAACTGATGACAGTTGTTTCCAGCTGTCTTGGACGGGCGACTTCGTAAGAGCGAGTAGATGCATAGGAACCAGTGATTGCATCGGTCTTGGCATATTGAACAGATGAACAGGCAATGAATGCACAGGCGCGACTTGTCAAAGCTTTCCGGTTAGTATAAGAATGATCGACAAGATATTGTTGAGCCTTTTGCAACTGCCTGGTTGGAGCGTCTATATCTGATGGTAGATGGGCGACCGATCGAAACTTGTACAACTATTGTTTGTGCGAACAATCTGGAGTTAATAAATAGCATATGATTGTAACATTCGTGATTGATGGATGAAAGTCTGAGGTCGCAATCCATGAACAATGCACGGGTTACACGTATGACCTTAGCATCTTTGCATTTCCTGATATGAGCGACCGACTTCTTTGGACATAGACGGCTGGTTCTCTAGGTTGCGCTCATTCGCTATATTCTAGGTTATGCGCAAACGACCCTTGGATATCAGAGCGGGTGATCCATATTTTAGGTATGAATCTCCTAAGCTTGTTGTGGCCACCTTGCCCTTTGGCATAATCAAGCCTGTAACACCCCGTATTTCAGTTAATGCTAAAATTCACTAATTGCAGAATAAATAATCTCAAATTTGAGAATTGGGGGAAACGGGCTGCGTCATTGCGTTCGTCTCGGAAAAATACGCGAAATAGAGTCCGAAATTTTGTAAATCGGAGTCCGTATGGCCTAGTTATGGCCCAATGAAGTTTGCAGAAAATTCAAAGTTAAAAACAGATTTAAAATTCAGTTCTAAAACAAGTTTGGAGCCAAAAGCGTAAAGGGCGGGAAAGTTCCCGCCTAGCCCCGTGTCGACAGGCATGTCGACAGGGGTGTCGACAGGCATGTCGACAGGGGTGTCGACAGCCCTGTCGACAGGGGTGTCGACACAGGGTGTCGGCCCTGTTGATCTGGGTGCACCAGATCTGGTTTTTGGGTTAGTCTTGGGCTGTGTTCTAGAGATTTCCGAAATCTAAGGGTCCTAATCTTATTTAGGGTTAATCTAAGGGCCTAAAACACTCACCTAATCTATAAATACACCCTAAACCTACCCTAATCCATACTAAAAATAGAATTGAGGGCTACATGCCGCCAAATTAAATCTTAGAAGGAGCCTCCACTAATTTATGAAGAAGGTTGCAAGCTAATCACTCTCTAATCAACCTCTAATCCATTCTAAGCATCTTAATCTTCATAAGTTTGCTAATCTTGGTTTTGGTGAGTTTCTATCACTTTAACATCAATTGCTAAAGTAAGTAGATTAGGTGTAATGAGACTTATGGTCTTGAATGCGGATTAGTGAGTTTGAATCATTTGTAATGATATGCTACTCTATGTTTTCCTATGTTTATGCATATTTAATAAGTGGGTTTAGGCATGTTTAATGAGTAGGTTTATGCATGTTTAACAAGTGAGTTATGCAAATTATGTATATGCTTAAATGCAAGTTTAACATGATATGCAAGTCATGCATGCTTATACAAGTATGTGAATGCTTATGCAAGGATGTGAATGCTTATGCAAGTTATGTGTATGCTTAAATGCAAGTTTAACATGTTATGCAAGTTATGAGAATGCTTATATGCAAGTTCAACATGTTATGCAAGATATGTGTATGATAATATGCAAGTTCATATGCAACATGTTAGGCAAGTCATATGTATGATAATATGCAAGTTCATATGCAACATGTTATGCAAGTCATGTGTATGATAATATGCAAGTTTGGGTTAAATGTAGTTGGGTTAATATATGCTCATATATGCAAGTTGACATCCTCTTAACCCATGACAAAGTTATATGCTAAGATTTGGTTAAACCCATGATATTTGTGATGGATCTTCTCTTTATTATGTCATGAAATGAGAACGATTTACGTGGGGAACGATGGGGTTAATAAATATGTTAATTAAAGTATAATTGGGTATGATTAAGCATACCATAAAAATAAATTAACATAAGTGGGAATTTACCTATTGAGTTAGGTCTACCTCATGTGAATTTACCTATTGAGTTAGGTCTACCCATGTTATGAAAAACTTGATATTAATTAGGGATAATTAATATGGGGGTGATTAATTAGGTGTAATTAATCGACTAAGACACGAGGTTGGACTCATTTGTAGTGTAAAACTGCCCGGACCCTACCGGCTTAACCAGTTGCTACAAATGTCAGCCCAATGTGAGAGGTCTTAGCCATAAATTAAATACGTGATTAAAGTAAAGACACGAGGTTAGACTCTGTTATGACGTAAGACTGCCCGGACCCTACCGGATTAACCAGGCGGTCATAACAGCCAGTCTAATGTGGGAGGTCTTTATGGGAGATCACGGTCTTAATTAATTAAGAAACACTTAACCATATTAGCATGTAGTAGGACATGAGGGGTTAAGTGAGTGCCTTGGGTGGCATGTGGAAATTTAGTGGTTGCCTTGGGTGGCAATAGAAAATACGATTAGAATACTTAACCAAAGTGGAACATGTAACTAAAACATGATTAAAGGGTTAAGTGGGTGCCTTGGGTGGCATGAGGAAACCTAATGGGTGCCTTGGGTGGCATGTGGAAATCTAGTGGGTGCCTTGGGTGGCAATTGAAATATAATTAAATGACTTAACCAAACTTTAAACATGTAAGTGAACATGATTATTAAAAGGGTTAAGTGGGTTACACTAGATGAATGACAAGCTTAGGAGGGTAGCTTGTGGGGGACCCATTATAGGGTTACATTTGATGAATGACAAGCTTAGGTGGGTAGCTTGTGGGGACCCATTATTGGGTTATACTAAATAAATGACAAGCTTAGGTGGGTAGCTTGTGGGGGCCCATTACAACCGGTATCCCATACGTATCTTTGTGAGCTCGGCCCAAGCCGAGGACGGGACACGCATACTGGGTTTGTCTATAAGTGGCCAAAACGGGGTAGCGGTGGCAACGCAAGTCCAACGGGCTTCATATGCGTGTGTGGGCACGGGCTGGTAGATAAGCCGTTGTTGCATCGTGTAGGTATAACCCGTGCACCAGTGTTGCTTTTAGGTTGCCACTTTGGGGAATGATACACCCCACTGTGGGGCCAGCACGGATATCTACGTTAGGGAGCCGATCGCTTGGGAGTAGTGGGGTACACCTAGTGGAGGTAGGGGCAGACGGCACCTACGTGGTCAGCTAGAAGTACAAGAAACTACTAGTTATATTTTCTAAGTCTTTGGGTGGGATCAACCTTTAAGTAGGAATGACTGGTGTGGTGCAGTGTAGTAAATACCCTTGGGTGGGTAGATGCGTCTTTACCGATATCTTAAGTACAGAGTTGTAATTACCCTTGGGTGGGTAGATGTGTCTTTACGGTTATCTTAGTTTATCCTAAGTCTACCAAGCTGCTTAGTGTAGCCATTCATCCCCAGTCGTTACCGTATGTCAACTTATGTCTTCTCTGGTTACTTTAATGATTGTATTGTTAAAGTTATAGAGCTTGCTTAGACTTATGTCTGACCCCGTCGTTTTTATCTTTTTCCCCAACCCCCAGGTTCTCAGAGTGGGCCTAGTGCCAGTGGGCTTTGATTGGATTGCTGTATCTATCTTTTGGAGCTTGGATCGTTGGAGTAAAGCCCAGTTTATCTTTTCTTTTATGGCTATTAGTTGTGTAGTGGGGTTATGTACTTTTATTTTATCAAGATGGATTTTATGTACTTGAATCTTGTTATGGTTTTGTGATGTAACCAAACATGTATCACTTTCCGCTGCAATGAAATGAAATGATGTTTTAAAATTTTCAAGTATTACTTATATCTGTCTTGTGGTAATTTTTCTGTTCTATATTCACTTAAAATACTCCACCGATGTTATGGCATTCCCTTAGCGAGTGACCATAGCGGGTGTGGGGTGTTACACGTGGTATCAGAGCTTAAGGTTACCAGAACAGATATTTTTTTTAGAAAAACTATTTTCTAAGAATATTTTTGAAAGGAGTCTTTTCAAAAACATGTCTTTTAAGAGAAAAGTTTTTGAAAGAAAAGCATAATCCCCAATAGCCATATCTATATCTTTCGAATTCTCCGTTTTGAATCTCTTCCTCTCTCGTTTTGAGTTTCCCCTCCGCGTATAGATGACCTTTCTAAGATAGATAAGAACGGAAAACCACTTTAAGGGACTTAGACGTTAGTCAGATTAGAAGTTGGTTCAAGAAGGAGGAGGACGGATAGGTATCTATTGGATAGACGATGGAAGGAAGGCTCAAATAGTTGTTTGGTTAATGAAGGATGAAACCTCATTGGTGGGAGGTTACGAGTGGAGAATGGGATGAAGAAGGCGAGTAGTTATCCTTTTGGGAGGAATGGGACACCATAGTGGGATTGTCCAAAGGGGCATGGGCAAGGTATGGAATCTCCTGGAGGGTAGTTGTATTCCCTCACGACTAGGGTACCAAATGGGGATAAACCGTCTAGGTTGGATTTAGGATTTCTTTATTATCCGGTTCGAACTTTATTTGATTCTGACGCATCGAGTTCGTTTATCTCATCATTGTTAGTTGAGTCACTGCACTTAGACACCAGTTGGTAGATGATCCCTTAGTTGTTTCAAACCCAATTGGTGCTCCATGATGTGTTTGGGTTTGAAAGCTTCTATACTTAGCGTTGAGTTTAGAAGTGATGCTTTTTGGGCTTCACGAGCTATGGGTTAGTTTTGGGCATGGACTGGTTATCCAGTAGGGGTGCCGTTCTTGATTTTGAAGGGAGAGTTGTTAGGCTTATGACCTGCTTGGGTAACACTCTCGAGATCTCTTGTAATCCCATGGAATCTGTTATGCTAAGTTATCTAGAATCGCTTGACACGTCGGTCGAGAGTTTGCGATCTGTTAGAGTGGTCCGGGAATACTCGGATGTGTTTGAGGAGGTGAAGGGCTTACCTCCGGAGCGGGAGATTGACTTCTGAATATATCTGGTAGACAAGGCCAAACCAGTATCTTTACCAGTGCGCCACATGGCTCCTCGCGAGAGGAGGGAACGCCATAAGCAAGTAGGGAAGTTGCTTGAGAAGGGGTCCATAAGACAAAGTATATCGGAGTGGGGTGCTCCAGTAGTTTTTGCTACAAAGGCGGATGGGTCCCTCAGACTTTGTGTAAGCTAAAGAGAACTAAATAAACTCACAAAGAAGAATATACACCCATGGCCGAGGATTGATGATCTCTTTGGTCAGTTAGTTGGCGCCTCAGTATTTTCGTGGTTGGACTTAGCCACGGGGTTTCGTCAGTTGAGAGTGGCTGAGGATAGTATAGAGAAGATTGCCTTTAGGACTTCGGATGGTTTTATGAGTGGCTGGTGATGCTATTTGGTTAGACGAACGCCTCCACATACTTTGTTGATTTGATGAGAAGGATGTTCAGGGAGTACCTAAATAAGTTCGTGATGATCTTGGTGGATGACATCTTGGTCTTTTCTAGGAGCGAAATAAGTTTTCGTATGTGCTCAATAGGTTGAGCAAAGCCCGTTATGGGATAAACGGTGGTTTTGGAGCGAGACAGGCAAGGACATCCAGAGTTGGACAAGGACTTAATTATTTAGCCGTTTTTACTAGTATCATCTCACGTAGGTCGTCTGAATTCGAAGGAGGTATCCCTTGGGTGTTTGTCTGATATTGGTTTAGGCCTTTGGGGCTTGCATTTTGGGGGATGTCGAGTTCGACTAGGGTGGTCTGCGTGAGAGATGGATAGTTGTGACGATTTTGCATGGGAGAATATCCTGATTTTCTCTAGAAGTGGAGAAAAGCATGCCCTACATCTTAGGGAAGTGTTGGAGACTCTTTGAGCGCATTGTCTTAAGACAACAAAGGTGGATGGAATTCTTAGCATCCTATGAGTTTGAGATAGCGTATACCCCTGGCAAGGGTAACGTGGTGGCCGACGCCTTAAGCAGAAAAAGGCTGTCTTTGAGTCCATTGTTCGTGGAATGGCGAAGCTTGGAGTTTAATTCTATGTTAGACTTTAGACCTTCCGTTGACTTTGTACCCGGCTTGCTAGCCTCCTTGGAGGTTAGGCCTACTCTTTTGGGGGCGGATTGGCGAGGCACAGCGAGACGACCCACAGTTGGTTGAGTTAGTAGAGAAGCTCATAAGGGGGAGTCGTCCAGCCATTTGAGTAGGTACACCCTAGATGGTAAGGGGTGGTTGCGTAGAGACGGTAGACTTTGTGTACCGCAAGACGAGGGTCGGAGGAAGGCTATACTTGATGATGCACATCGGTCAAGAATGACCATTCATCCTGGTAGGGACAAGATGTACTAAGACATGAAGAGAGTTTTCTTCTGGGCCGGTATGAAGAAAGATGTGGCCGAGTATGTCGCTCGATGCTTGGTGTGCCAATAGGTGAAAGCGGAGCAAAGGAAACCTGGTGGGTTGCTTCACCCATTGGAAGTTCCGCAATGGAAGTGGGATAGCGTCTCGATGGATTTTATTGACGGATTACCCAGATCAAGAAAGGGTAATACGGGAATTTGGGTTGTGGTAGACAGGCTTACTAAAAGCGCCCATTTCATACCTGTGAAGAGCAAGAGGACCACTCCATGGCTAGCTTCAGTATATCTTCGAGAGATAGTTCGATTGCATGGGGTACCCTCTAGCATAGTGAGTGATCGAGATCCTATCTTCACTAGCGAGTTCTGGAAAAGTTTGCAAGAAGCAGTGGGGACTCAATTGTGTCTGAGCACCGCATATCATCCTCAGACGGACGGCCAGACTGAGAGGGTGAATCGTGTCCTAGAAGACCTTTTGAGGCTTTGTATCTTAGATTTTGGAGGTACATGGGAGGAGCATCTTCCATTGGTGGAGTTCGCATATAATAACAGCTTTCAGTCCAGTATTGGTATGGCTCCTTTCGAAGCTCTTTATGGAAGGCCCTGTCGATCACCTACATGTTGGTGGGAATCCACGGATAAGATCTTACTTGGGCCTGATATGGTTAGGGAGACTTCAGAGAAGATTGATTTGATTCGAAGAAGGATGAAGGCAGCGCAGGATAGGCAAAAATCTTATGCGGACAAGAGAAGGACGGATCTTGAGTTTGAGGTTGGGGACATGGTTTTTGTCAAAGTATCTCCGTTGAGAAATGTTGTTCGCTTTGGGTCCGTTGGGAAGTTAGCACCGAGGTTCGTAGGGCCATTTCCCATTAAGGAAAGAATTGGACGGATGGCATATAGAGTGGAGTTGCCCGGCAGACTTAGTGGTGTACATGATGTATTCCATGTGTCCAATTTGAGGAAGTGCTTACATGAGACCGCAGAGGTGGTAGAGCCGAGCTTGCTTAAAGAAGTGGAAGTAGAGCGTGATGCGACTATTCGACGAGCTCCTACCCGCATCCTTGGGTCAGAGACTAGGAATTTGAGAAACAGAGAGGTTCAACTAGTCAAAGTGCAATGGGGAGAAGATGAGAGCAACACAACTTGGGAGACGGAAGCGAAGATGCGTTCATTGTACCCATTTCTTTTTTAGGGTATGTCTTTACTTTCTCCTTTATCGTTGTCTAGTACTTATCTTATCTTTAGTATATCCTCTCGTTAGTACTGATTGACCTTTAGATAGGGTAAACCTATGGTTGAAACATGTGTTTGAGACATGTTATGGTTGATGGATGCAAGTGGATGCAAGTGTTTGCTAGTGGTTGCTCGTGGATGCATATACACACACTCTAGGCACTAGATCGGCTCAGTCACTTCATATTGCATATTGCATAAAAATGTGTGTAGGAAGCTATATTTATGGATGTATAATGATTGTGTTATCATATGGATGATGCATTTTGGTGAATGATTGTGCACTCATGTAGATATTGTATGTGTCGATAGGGTTCTCTCGCATACATAATGGATGCATGGCACTATCATGGTTTGCATATGTTCATAAATAAGATAGGGAACATATACACACACTTTTTGCATATGCACATACATCATTAGAAATTGTTTTAAGGACAATGGATGCCCGTGTTTGATGGATTGAGTAGATGGTTGTTTGGATGGTAGGATATGCATTCTCCTTAGCTTAGAGATTTCGGGGACGAAATCCTTTAAGGAGGGGAGAATGTAACACCCCGTATTTCAGTTAATGCTAAAATTCACTAATTGCAGAATAAATAATCTCAAATGTGAGAATTGGGGGAAACGGGCTGCGTCATTGCGTTCGTCTCGGAAAAATACGCGAAATAGAGTCCGAAATTTTGTAAATCGGAGTCCGTATGGCCCAGTTATGGCCCAATGAAGTTTGCAGAAAATTCAAAGTTAAAAACAGATTTAAAATTCAGTTCTAAAACAAGTTTGGAGCCAAAAGCGGAAAGGGCGGGAAAGTTCCCGCCTAGCCCCGTGTCGACAGGCATGTCGACAGGGGTGTCGACAGGCATGTCGACAGGGGTGTCGACAGCCCTGTCGACAGGGGTGTCGACACAGGGTGTCGGCCCTGTTGATCTGGGTGCACCAGATCTGGTTTTTGGGTTAGTCTTGGGCTGTGTTCTAGAGATTTCCGAAATCTAAGGGTCCTAATCTAATTTAGGGTTAATCTAAGGGCCTAAAACACTCACCTAATCTATAAATACACCCTAAACCTACCCTAATCCATACTAAAAATAGAATTGAGGGCTACATGCCGCCAAATTAAATCTTAGAAGGAGCCTCCACTAATTTATGAAGAAGGTTGCAAGCTAATCACTCTCTAATCAACCTCTAATCCATTCTAAGCATCTTAATCTTCATAAGTTTGCTAATCTTGGTTTTGGTGAGTTTCTATCACTTTAACATCAATTGCTAAAGTAAGTAGATTAGGTGTAATGAGACTTATGGTCTTGAATGCGGATTAGTGAGTTTGAATCATTTGTAATGATATGCTACTCTATGTTTTCCTATGTTTATGCATATTTAATAAGTGGGTTTAGGCATGTTTAATGAGTAGGTTTATGCATGTTTAACAAGTGAGTTATGCAAATTATGTATATGCTTAAATGCAAGTTTAACATGATATGCAAGTCATGCATGCTTATACAAGTATGTGAATGCTTATGCAAGGATGTGAATGCTTATGCAAGTTATGTGTATGCTTAAATGCATGTTTAACATGTTATGCAAGTTATGAGAATGCTTATATGCAAGTTCAACATGTTATGCAAGATATGTGTATGATAATATGCAAGTTCATATGCAACATGTTAGGCAAGTCATATGTATGATAATATGCAAGTTCATATGCAACATGTTATGCAAGTCATGTGTATGATAATATGCAAGTTTGGGTTAAATGTAGTTGGGTTAATATATGCTCATATATGCAAGTTGACATCCTCTTAACCCATGACAAAGTTATATGCTAAGATTTGGTTAAACCCATGATATTTGTGATGGATCTTCTCTTTATTATGTCATGAAATGAGAACGATTTACGTGGGGAACGATGGGGTTAATAAATATGTTAATAAAAGTATAATTGGGTATGATTAAGCATACCATAAAAATAAATTAACATAAGTGGGAATTTACCTATTGAGTTAGGTCTACCCCATGGGAATTTACCTATTGAGTTAGGTCTACCCATGTTATGAAAAACTTGATATTAATTAGGGATAATTAATATGGGGGTGATTAATTAGGTGTAATTAATCGACTAAGACACGAGGTTGGACTCATTTGTAGTGTAAAACTGCCCGGACCCTACCGGCTTAACCAGTTGCTACAAATGTCAGCCCAATGTGAGAGGTCTTAGCCATAAATTAAATACGTGATTAAAGTAAAGACACGAGGTTAGACTCTGTTATGACGTAAGACTGCCCGGACCCTACCGGCTTAACCAGGCGGTCATAACAGCCAGTCTAATGTGGGAGGTCTTTATGGGAGATCACGGTCTTAATTAATTAAGAAACACTTAACCATATTAGCATGTAGTGGGACATGAGGGGTTAAGTGAGTGCCTTGGGTGGCATGTGGAAATTTAGTGGTTGCCTTGGGTGGCAATAGAAAATACGATTAGAATACTTAACCAAAGTGGAACATGTAACTAAAACATGATTAAAGGGTTACGTGGGTGCCTTGGGTGGCATGAGGAAACCTAATGGGTGCCTTGGGTGGCATGTGGAAATCTAGTGGGTGCCTTGGGTGGCAATTGAAATATAATTAAATGACTTAACCAAACTTTAAACATGTAAGTGAACATGATTATTAAAAGGGTTAAGTGGGTTACACTAGATGAATGACAAGCTTAGGAGGGTAGCTTGTGGGGGACCCATTATAGGGTTACATTTGATGAATGACAAGCTTAGGTGGGTAGCTTGTGGGGATCCATTATTGGGTTATACTAAATAAATGACAAGCTTAGGTGGGTAGCTTGTGGGGGCCCATTACAACCGGTATCCCATACGTATCTTTGTGAGCTCGGCCCAAGCCGAGGACGGGACACGCATACTGGGTTTGTCTATAAGTGGCCAAAACGGGGTAGCGGTGGCAACGCAAGTCCAACGGGCTTCATATGCGTGTGTGGGCTCGGGCTGGTAGATAAGCCGTTGTTGCATCGTGTAGGTATAACCCGTGCACCAGTGTTGCTTTTAGGTTGCCACTTTGGGGAATGATACACCCCACTGTGGGGCCAGCACGGATATCTACGTTAGGGAGCCGATCGCTTGGGAGTAGTGGGGTACAC
Organism: Allium sativum; assembly: GCA_030737875.1. Taxonomy (NCBI): domain Eukaryota; kingdom Viridiplantae; phylum Streptophyta; class Magnoliopsida; order Asparagales; family Amaryllidaceae; genus Allium; species Allium sativum. Next base: position 847,617,325 of record CM060926.1, read on the forward strand.
CTAGTGGAGGTAGGGGCAGACGGCACCTACGTGGTCAGCTAGAAGTACAAGAAACTACTAGTTATATTTTCTAAGTCTTTGGGTGGGATCAACCTTTAAGTAGGAATGACTGGTGTGGTGCAGTGTAGTAAATACCCTTGGGTGGGTAGATGCGTCTTTACCGATATCTTAAGTACAGAGTTGTAATTACCCTTGGGTGGGTAGATGTGTCTTTACGGTTATCTTAGTTTATCCTAAGTCTACCAAGCTGCTTAGTGTAGCCATTCATCCCCAGTCGTTACCGTATGTCAACTTATGTCTTCTCTGGTTACTTTAATGATTGTATTGTTAAAGTTATAGAGCTCGCTCAGACTTATGTCTGACCCCGTCGTTTTTATCTTTTTCCCCAACCCCCAGGTTCTCAGAGTGGGCCTAGTGCCAGTGGGCTTTGATTGGATTGCTGTATCTATCTTTTGGAGCTTGGATCGTTGGAGTAAAGCCCAGTTTATCTTTTCTTTTATGGCTATTAGTTGTGTAGTGGGGTTATGTACTTTTATTTTATCAAGATGGATATTATGTACTTGACTCTTGTTATGGTTTTGTGATGTAACCAAACATGTATCACTTTCCGCTGCAATGAAATGAAATGATGTTTTAAAATTTTCAAGTATTACTTATATCTGTCTTATGGTAATTTTTCTGTTCTATATTCACTTAAAATACTCCACCGATGTTATGGCATTCCCTTAGCGAGTGACCATAGCGGGTGTGGGGTGTTACAAAGCCTAACTGTATGACTGGTGTGGGACCCATCAACTTCGATGTTATGTGTTCTTCGCTGATATGCTCAGATTTGGTTATGTGAGACTATCTTCTACTTTATCTGAATGACCCGAATATCTTAGATCGTTCATGTAAGTCTAAACTCTGCAGCGATTGTCCTATGCGTTTTGTGAAGATTTGATACACGAATTAGGGATAAACATTTGGCCCTCAAAGTTCGTGATTTCCTAGTTTCACGGAAGATTACGTAATTCGAAAGAAGAAAGAAAAGAAAGACTGTAGAAGTTTAGTGAATAAAATCTTCACTTTCCAGGGGGTTATGTGGCTCTCGATTGTTCTGGATTGACCAAGATCAAGTCGCTCGCACTGCCAGGCACAACATGATGGTCTGAGTGAGTTAGTTTTTGGGGGTTATTATACTCGTTTAGTTGGTTCGTCTTTTTGATTTTGACGAGGCTGACATGGCAAGAACATCTTGGACTAGCTTTCTTTATATGCCTTCCACATTCCATCTCTTTCCCGAAGAACTCTTTTGATGGCAGCACTGTTCTGGAAAACTTTACATGGTAATCCATACTCTTTAGTTTTTGCCCTGGTTTTCCTTAAAAAATCCTCAGTTCTCTTAGCTCTCTATTCTGTTTAATGCTTCCAGTAACTTTCGGTTGATTAAGGCAACTTTTCTTTCGATCCAAAACACCATGATTGTTTTTGGTGAGTTTTCGCTTTTTACCTTGTCTTGTTTTGCTCGAGTAGTTGCCGATTTCATAAATAGTTTCAAGCTAAGGAGTTCCTAAGTGAGGTTCGATCAGTTTGAATATGGATTGGGATTTTGGCAACAATTAGGTCTATTTGTTGAAGATGTTGCTTCAATGTGAACCTGAATGATATGAAACTTCCTTTTTTTAACGAACTTTGACTTTGATTTTGCCTATGAGCCGTTTGCTGGAATGCCTCAGACATTGTTGGCTTAGACCAAGCGGAGCTTCAGCTCACGCTTAAACCTAGTTGGGCTGATTTGACAATCGTCCAAACTTCAGATTTAAATAGCCTTTTGATGTCCGACATATACTGAAATATCTTTTGGTCTTTTCTTCAGGCTCAAGGATGAAATTATTTATGTCAAAAAGACGAAGGAAGAAAATTATGAAGAAGGTTGGCAGGAGAAACAGGCCGAAGAATCAAAGAAACTTGGCCAAAAGTGATCCCTAGAGATGTCATTCACTAGATGAACCTCTCGTCCCGGATATTCAAGCTGATTCTACCCAACCACCATTGGCTTGTCCGTCCATTACCTCAAACTTTGCCGATCTTCAAACAATCATTCATAAGCCTCTTTATGTTCCTAATCCCTGTCATCCAACACTTGCTGAATGATTCGAGGGTTGGTATTTAGAAGGTATATACCCTGACTTGGACATAAACCCGTATGACAAATGGATTGTCGCTGACAAGATGGATGCTATGAAAGACTGCGTGCTGGATGAATTTAACCAGTTGGAGGCACGTCCAAATTTGATTAGAGGCCTTATTGTAGAAGTCATGGATTACATTGTAAAGCGATTGGGTGCTTGGCACACTCTTGCTGGTGATCTTAAGAGGTTGAACAGTGTAAACATCGACCGAATCCATGCTTTGGAGAAAGACAAGTTTGAGCTTATAAAGGCCCTTAAATCCCAGTTGAGGTCCACTGCTTTTTCCACCTGAAAATTATATCTGGCTAGCTTTATCTTTAATTATTTCTATTGTTTGTCTTAATGTGCCGTGTTTAGACTGGCTTGTTTATACGGGTGCCAGCCCTGTTGATTATCATATGCTTTGTTTGTGACTTTATGACTGATTTAGGCCTTGGTTCATGGTACCATAGTTTTTTCTTTACATATACACATATGGTTTAATTATCTACTCGTTGGTGCGTCACGCGTTGCACCTTTATCGCTGTTCATTTATATGCTTGAGCAATTTGTTAATCGCACGACTGCGCCCGATTTATGACGTGTAAGATTATCATTATGGGTTCATTATAATCTTAGGTGTTCAGGCATTTACCCATGTTTAAGTGGCTTGTTAATTCAAATTCTTCGGAGTTCGGACTTGAAAATGTGCCCCCCGGAGAGGTTTATGCTCTCCATATTTAATTTTCCTTTTTGCTCGATTGAACACGCCTTCTTATATATACGTGTTTGTTGTTTTTTTATTAATATGTGTTCAACCCCAGACCTCACTGACTCGGTGACCCAAGACCTTTGGAGATTGGTCTTGAATACGTGACCCCGGGGGAGGACTTGGGTTTCAAGTTTTCGATCCATTCTAGGTCTTGCTCGATCTGGTTATTTTAAATTCAAGAAAGACCTAGATTGAATACCCCCTTTCAGCTAGGATATCTATTACCCCCTTCGGCTAGGATTTTTGTTAACACTGGTCTTTCCAACTTTATGCTTGATCCCGGGAGGTGGACACTAATTCTTCTTATCGAGTTTTTGTTCGATTTAAAGACTTCGTATCCTACACCTAACAAGGTGCCTCTTTTGGGAATAACAATTCTCATCCGTAGGACAAATTTGATAATTTCTTTCTAATTTTCCTCGAAGCTTAACGCTGACCCCTCCTATGGACGCTTGCTAAGAGTTTGGCGTGTTCCATAGTGAAGAGTGTGGCCTTCTGACTTGGGAACATAGTGAAAAGTGTAGCCTTCTCACTTGGGAACATAGTGAAAAGTGTTGCCTTCTGACTTGGAGTTTGTTTGCTACATCTTTCCAAAACAATTTATTATTCAAAGCGAAGTGCTTATTTATTCGACTCAATTTGCATGATATTTTTTGGCTCCCAAGTTGTTTTGCTTGAAACACGCTTTTGGAAACCTTCCGGTATGGTTTTTGTTGTCAATGGGCGACCACTTCGATTATGCCTACATTTGAGAAACTGATTTTCAATATGAGCTTACAAGTATGTTCGTCGGGTAAGTTCATGACTTTTATTTTGTAAGGCATTTTGCAGGTAAATTACTATCGATCACTTTCATGAATATAGCAAGTAACAAGGTCGAATAGAGTGACTACTGGTTCTTAAGTAATAAGGCAAGACAAAAATAGTAAAACAAGGTAAAGCGATAGAGGTTGTTCATTCGGGGTCGCTGACACGAGTAGGTTGACTTTTGGTCCTTAGGTAAGTATTGGCTTTGGATTGGCATGAGCGATCCACCCGTTTCTTGTTGCCCCTTGCATGCACAGGGTTGAGGCAGTGTTCATGAGCTCGTATGTATTACTGTAAACGATTCCTCCTGATCAACCCCTCAATTAATGATTTTAAATGTATGCAATCATTTGTGTCGTTCCCTGGCTGGTTATGAAATTGACAAAACCTTCATGATCTCATAACGGCGTCTTTGACTTGCATTTGTTTCGGGATTGGATATTTCTTTGTATCCTTAGTTGCTATGAAAATATTCCCTATGGTGTCATTGAAGGGACTGAGTTCAGAATTCTTGAAGAAGCGAAGCTTCTTCTTAGCCCGATTATCTTTTCCTTCGTTGTTCCTCTTCTGACTATTAAAGCCACTTTGTGCACAATCTTTCCTTTTTTGCTGTTCACGTACTGGATACTCTTCAGCATTCATACATTCTTCGGATTTATTAAGTAGTTGCTCGAGTGTGCTTGGTTTTTTCTTCTTAATCCACCGTCCTAACCTTCTCTTTTTACATATGGCCCCATTCAAAGCCATCAGTACTAGTCGGGAATCAAAATTTTCAACTTCATCCACTGCCATGTCAAAGCGGGTGAGAAAATCTTTAACATATTCTCCTGGTCTTTGATGTATTTCGCTTAGCTCCATAACATCCCGTATTCTGGCTGCCTGGAATCTTAATTGCTTACTGAACAATTTAGCCAAGGTAGCAAAGTCGTCCACAGACTTCGGCGGTAGCTTTGTGAACCAGAGGTAGGCCACTCCTTCTAGATAGGTCGGAAAATACAGGCATTTAATCTCATCTGTAGCGCGTGCCCCGTTCATATGCTCATTGTATCTGCATAGGAATGCATTGGGGTCGCTTGTCCCTTAGTTGGGTTGCAACATTGGAGGTTTAAATTCCTGTGGATATATAGCCATTTTGATTCTTTCGGTGAATGGGGTCTTAATAGGATCAAATTCCCACTCCTCTCGATTATCTTCTTTTCTCCGGTTATCCTTCACAATTTCGCATGCCATTTTTAAAATATACCCCTGCTATTTTCCCCGACCTATGGAATAAGCGCCTTCTTCCTTACCAAGTTCTTGCTTAAGTGTGTAATTACAATATGGAGACGGGGAATATGGGCTTACTTTTGAGAGGAACGTCCCTTTTGTAGGATCATTTACCCGTTGAGAGGTTGTGTCATTGGGATGGTTGCGCATGGGTGCTTTAGCTATTCCATGATTTAGATTAACATGATGCGTGGCTTTCTAAACAGAATTTTGTTGTTTCACGCCTGAAGTAGAAGATTCTGCACCGCATTCCTGACTTGTTCGGGCGGGTAGAAAACAAGCAGCACTTAGTGTGGCTTTTGTGGTAGCGGCTTGAGTAGCAAGCATTGACTCAAGTTTTTTCATCATTGCATCATTTGCAATGGTTATCTGACTTGTCAGTCCCGCCATCGTTTCTTCTAATTCTCTCTTGGTTATGGCTTCCTCAATTTTTGATGGTTTTCTGACCTCAAATAGGACGGTGGGCAACGCGACAATATTAACACTATTGATGAGGCCGTCGATTTCGTCGATAGTTTCCTCCGCCATGCTCGGGATTCAAGCAAAGTTCCTCTTAGGATATCTCGTTGGACTTCAACAAGAAAAGATGCAAATACAGCCCCACGGTGGGTGCCAAAATGTTTACATTAAAACTTGGTTCAAACACTGACGGTACGACAATTGTACTTCACCAACCAGGTCAGAATACAAATGGAGCCACACTCAATGACAATTGAGAGTAAAAGTGCGAAGAAAATAAAATGAAGACGAGATTTTAGAGTGGTTCAGCCTTGAGCTAGGCCTACGTCCACTGCGAAGGTGATTTGCATTATCATTATGACATTTACAAGATACATCAACTCTCGTTTTTTATACATCTCACCGATCTCTCAGTAGATTCTCACATTTACATACAAATCTTGCTTAGATTCGCGAGATTCGATGAAAGAATGGTGGAATTTATGATGGAAAAGGATGGACAAGCAACAGAGGAAGAGGATGTCTTCAATCTTTTTCGCTCATAGGATTTTAACGAACGCCATGGCCAAGTGGATGAAAGACCTTGGTATGGAGATCATGATACTAGTTGAAATGGATGAGGGCGAAATTTAGCAGCACATCATGGTGGCTAGAAGTCCCACATTTCCACTGGCAGCCATGGCCTATTTATAGGTCAGCCTCCCCTAAAGAAATGAATTGGAATTCTTCTTTGTAGGCTACAGATCGCCTAGCTTATTAATCACCAATATGTCACTTCTTAGCTGTAGCCAACTGATGAAGTTGTTTCCAGCTGTCTTGGATGGGCGACTTCGTAGGAGCGAGTAGATGCATATCAACAAGTGATTGCATCGGTCTTGGCATATTGAACAGATGAATAGGCAATGAGTGCACATACGCGACTTGTCAAAGCTTCCCGGTTAGTATAAGAATGATCGACCGGATATTGTTGAGATTTTTGCAACTTCCTGGTTGGAGCATCTGTATCTGATGGTAGATGGGTGACCGATCGAAACTGTAGGATCTAAATTAACCCTAGAGGAGGGGTGAATAAGGTTTATCGTAGATTTTCGCAGAGTAGTTAAATAATAACAACACAGATAATAATCAGAATAAATGCGGAAAATAAATAACACACAGATATACCCAGCTTCGGCAAAACCCTGCCCACTACTGCATTCCCCAAAGTTTATACTAGGAGTTAAAACAATTTCTACGCTTACAATCCCCTGTAAACTCGCGACACTCACTCCCAAATGTTCTTAACCCTATGTTCAAAACCCTGCACTGGTTTCTATCCCCGAAACCAGATTTCCCCGAATTACAAATCCCGTAATTCGTCTCCCTAGTTTTAGAGACAAACTAGAAAACTATAAATTCGATTACAAATGGAAATTGAAAAACGAATAAGAAATAAAAACCCTTATAATTTATTTTTTAAAAACCCTTAGGAGTTTAATTTGGATGGGTTATCCCCTTTTAAAAAGGTTGGTCGGCGCTTTGTCTTGTGCTCTACCCCTTTTCATTTCATTTGTCTCGATCTTATTTGTTTCTCTGGAAATCAAAATGGCGGCCCTAGGGTTTTCAATTTTGTCCCAAATTTCAACTTCGATGGCTCTGTAATTGGATTCTCTTCAAAGTGATTGACTGTACACGTGCTCTGATGATTTCCGATGTTGATCTCGTGCTCTGATGTCCTTCGATTTGCAATCTTACTTGATTCAGATCCAAGTAAATATTGGTATGATTTTTCGCTTCGAATTTCTCTTTTAATTATGTTGGAACTTGGATGGATTTTGGCCAATGATGATGTGGGTGTATTTATAGGATTAAAAATCCTCAAAACTTGCTCTGATTTCGTATGGATTAGACTTGGTTTGATATGTGCATGAATTTTGGGCTTTTTGAGATCATCGGCTTTGAATTTGTAGAGTTTGAATTCTTCAATCTTTCTGAAACTTCGATTGAGTCTTTTATCCCATAAAAATTGTGAATCCCTTTTCCTGGAAATATTGCTTGGAATTTTGAATCCTTATTTTTCTATTAAGAACAAATGCTCGGCATTTAACTTGATTAAATCTATAAGAAATGATTTCCAAATCTGTTTTTGTGCTATAGCACTTCTTTGACACTTGTATTCATGTTGCTTTTTCAATCTTCATTGCTACTTTGTAACTATACCACTCATTCATTTACACATGCTCATGCAGCACAATTTTCTTGCTGCCAGTACATACTTGCATTTCTGAAATTGATTTCTCCTGCACTTGTGTTGTCTAAAATACCTATAAAAAACTTTCCTGCTTTTGAACTGTTGTGCATGTTGATGATTTATGTGATCTTCCTCCCTTGTTTGCTGCATGTACCATGATATATACTATGTACATTTGATTTGTTTCTTGTTGATGCTTTACTGATTAACTCAAGTACTATATATGATCTTTATCTTAATTGTTCGTTTCATTTTTGAGTGCATCCTTTATGCCTTGCCTCGACCTTGGACTGGCTTGTTTAAAACCTTTTCTCGGATGCTACATAAACACTTGAATTTTTTTGCACAACTTGCCTTGAAACTGAACCATGAACTGTCTATTAAAATGCTATGAACATATACTGCTCTTAAAAAAAAATCTGATATGAATATGTAGCTCAACACGATCACGCCTCTTCCTTGAAGCACTTATTTGGTAAGAACAGATGCTAAATCTTTACCATACATCCATTGCTTGTTCTGTCTTATTTATGGCACCCTCGACTGATGCATTGATCACTTAGTTGCTATAGAAATTTGAAATGGTACTATGCTTGTGGTACTATCATGTATCACTTTACTGTTTGACTTTGTACCTTATATATTTGTGGTCTGTTGTTGTTCATTTACCCTGTATTACATTTGCATCACTGTATTCATGCCTATATCCATTGTTGTCTCACTTTATTTGAACCATGCCGAGATGCTCATGCACCATTGTATATCTGAGCATGCTAGCTTGAATCTTATACCTGAACCATGCTTAGACTTGTGCACCCCTTTGAAGTATTTCTAAACCATGTCTCGACCACTTTCATGATTAAATGTACACTCTTGTCCACTTGCTTTAAAACTGTATTACACCCTTGTAGTTGTTACAATACTGTACTATTGTGGCTTTGTTGCATTTGGCATTTTTGCCTGTGTCCTTGCACCTGACCTGAGATGTGAACACATCCTTTCTTTCATGCTGCTCCATATGTTTGCATTGTTGTGCATACTTTAAACTTGTCATGCTCTATCACCATACATATGTTAACTGTCTTTCACCATTTTACTTTGAACTTGTTCTTGACATTGATCATCCTTGTTCGCTCGACTACATTGAAACTGCTTTTGTATTGATTTGTTTTGACTGTGACTATACTAGTTGACATTTGTTTTGTTGTTGCACTGAGTTGAGACGGTCCACGTGGCTACTCCTCAGTTGCTCGCTGATTGGCGAGGCAGTGCACACGTGTATATTTGTACACGTGTGTATATGCATCCATCCAAACGAGTTTTTCTGTCCCTACATATCAGACTAAGTCTAGAAAAATAATGAGAAACATACCGTAATTCTAAGGCAAATAAAATTTAAAAATAATTTTTTATTTGTTTGTATTGTATTTTATTTTTGTTGCAGTCTACTGTATGTTTTCTTCTGTATGTGACAGGTTTGAAGATGATTGGACTGGTTTTGAAATGCTGTGAAGGCAAGAAGATAGAAGACAATGTCAGTGTGTGTCAGTAATTAAATGTGTATATGAAAATGTACTGAGTGTAAAACAGGGTGATAACGTATGAATGTTGTATAGAAATCATGATATGTAAATGAAATTGTTGTGCCAGTAAATAGTGGAGTTGTAAAAAATCGTACTGTTTGAATATTGAAATAAAACATTATATTTGAATAACAAATGTTGTTTGTTTATTAAATTCTATGCAGTTTGCATTTTCTTCAACTTTTAATATTTATTTCTATATGTATAGTGCAAAACAGTACTATTTTCAAACACATTTGTATTATTTGTATATGTTTGTTATTATCAAACAAAAATCATATCTTTACACTCAACAATCTCCCCCTTTTGATGATGACAAACATATACAAGATTTTGAATGTGTTAAATGTGTTTGAACGTGAAATATATTACTCCCCCTACAACTGAACTCCCCCTATATATGTGGAAAATATGAATGATGAAATCCAATTGACCATTCTCTCTCTAGATATTTAATTTCCAATCTTAAAATATTTTTGAATTAAATACTCATCAATCAAAATCTTGACCATTCTCCCCCTTTTGTTATCATCAAAAGGATAATAGAAATCGAAACAGTGATGAATATAGACTATAAATATAAATTCAAATTAAGAGAGAATATATATCGCAAATCCCATTTAATCAAACAAAAATCATAATAATCTTTAAATCAGAAGCAAATTTCACTTTCAGAATGAATGGATTTACGATGGATTTTATAGAATGAGGAGAGTTCAATAAAAAATTGAATATTTGAATATGAATTTTAAAGATTTTAAATATGATCAAAAATGTGTTAAGCACTTCCTAACCATGTATAGCCCAAAGTTCTTTTAAATGGGGTTAATAGTAACTTAACCTTATCCTCTCTAATGAGTTCCATCTATGCACAACCCAAAGGTCTTTTAAGTGAGAATGGAAGTACATAGAGATTAAGGTAATTCACCCATGCATAACCGCGACGACTTTCAAATGGGAGTGAATACAAAGTATAAATTATTTATTTATTTATTTATTTTATTTTTTTAATTCCAAGAATAATTAGAACTCCCTAAATTAAATAAAACCATGATGAATAACAGAAATATGGTAGATATAGAAGATGGTTGTGAAATAAACTCTAATTCAAAGATATTATAAAATCTGTCCAATCATCATGAGATTTAAAATAATATCTCCTCTATTTATGAATTATACCATAGTCATTACCCATCACAAATTCATAAATCTATTAATAATTTTGATGGGTCACAAAACGGTTCAAATCAATCAATAATTTCAATTTTTGAATAAATAATCAAAAATAATTTTAGAATTGAAAATATCAATTTCAAGAGGATTTTTAAAAATATCAATGCAGATTGAAAATCATTTTCAAAAATCAATCAGTAGAATGTGAAATTATCCAATATTTCTAATGCTGATTGTTCCTAGACAATTTTGAAACAACTTTAATTCAAATTGTCTATGGAATTTAAAGATATCTAATTATAGATTTTTCAACTCATCGTCCATTCACCAAATCAAATCAATTTCCTTATCAGAACAGCACAAAATCATTTTCAAAGCAAGAATCACAAGTGACATTCTCAGAGAATTTTAAGACAAACACAAGAAATATTCAACGATTAAATCTAAGATAATTATTTGAGATCACTTAAAAAAATCAAAATTTTATAATCTAGGAAATTCAACAATCAATAACGAATGATTTCAAAATCATCCAGGTAAAAAATAAAAGAAATAAAAACTAAAAAGGAAAATAAACGAAAAAGAAATTGAAATAAAAATACGAGTTTAGAGATCATACCTGACTTACCATAATCGACGTGATCCAATGAATCTCCAACTCTGAATCTATGGCTAAGGAACTTCAAATAATTCAATAAAATGGAACAATTTGAATTTTTATCTTTTAAACACAATTGTTCCTTAGCCTACCTCCGGTACCTAAATGTTTATAGGATCGAGTGGTCTAACAAAAATTGTTTTACCACTCTTATCTTCGTTTACATGTTTTGGTACTCAAACCCGTTTATATAACAATCCATTACTATCCACTAGTATACCCTTTGGAACCCAAATCCGTTTAGATTTATTCAAATTTATTTTGCTATTTTTTGGAATCCAAACAGATTTAAATGAATTGTTTTTAAACGAGTTATCAATTTGTTAAACCCTTTGAAATTATTAAATTTCAAAAATTCAATTTGATCGTTTTCAAAACCATTTAAAGAATTATTAAAATTATTAGAATTTTGTTTTTCAACTTGATCAGATCCAAAGCCAAGACCAATTTTATTTTGAACAAAAAATTGGTTTTTTAACAACATATTCAACGATTTCTCTCCTTTGGAAAATTTAGTCAAAGTTGACTCAAGTCGTTGAATTTTAAATTTAAGATCGCTATTTTCATTCATTAAATTTGAACAACGATTAATAGCGATTTTCCTCTTTTCAGCATCAGTTTGTTTCAAAACCAAATTTTCGTTTTCAAGTGCTTTGATTTTAGCATTGGACTTAGAAATTTCAATTTCAAATTGTTTTCGCTTTTTCAAAATCAAGTTTTTCATATTCTCTAAGCTTTTCAATTTCCTTTTCAAAATCACGATTTTCGTTCTTCAAATTTACGTTTTCACTTTTAAGTAATTCATTATCAGTTTTGAATTTCAAAGAATCGTTACTCAAAAATTGACATTTTTCGCATTCTGAAAACGGTGAATTCTTAACTTTTTCAAGTTTTCTTTCTAAATTGTTATTTTCTTGAACTAGTTTTAACCTATCAGATTTCAATTTCTTAACTTTTAGTTCAAGTGTATCAACGGTTTTTGTAAGGTCGTGACACATTAAAATTAATTCTTTATAGGTAAAATTCGATACCTCACTTGAATCATCTTCACTAACTTTCGAATCAGATTGAGCCATAAGACATAAGTTAGCTTCCTCTTCATCACTTTCAGAAACTTCTTCTCTTTCCTCGTCATCCCATGTAACTTCTTACTCTTTTCATTTTTAAGCTGTGGGCAATTTGGTTTGATATGTCCGGGTTTCTTGCAATTGTAGCAAAATACTTCATCGTCTGAACTATCTGAACTTTTGGACTTGTCGGTATTTGAATTCTTCTTTCATGGCTTGTAATTTCCTTTGGCCCACTTTCTCAAAACCATGGCTAGCTCTTCAGCGTAATCTTCATCATCACTTTCAACAATATTATTTAGAGCGATCGTCTTTTTCTTTGATTTAGAATTCTTTCGTTCTTCTCTTGTTTTTAACTCCATCTCGTAAGTGATGAGACTTCCAATCCACTCCTCCATGCTTATTTTATTTAGATCTTTTGATTCTTGAATCGCCATAACTTTTGCTTCAAAATTCATCGGTAGCACTCTCAATATTTTTCTGATCAATTCCACTTCGGTATAGGTTTTGCCAAGAGCTTTTGCATTGTAGACTAGTGATGAGAAGTGTCCATACATCTCTTTTATATCTTCGTCTCTTTGCATAGAGAAATTTTCATATTCGTTGCAAAGTAGAGCGAGACGAAATTCCTTCACTTGAGATGTACCTTCATGTGTGACCTCCAACGTATGCCATATTTTTTGTGCAGTTTCACAATGAGAAATTCGATTAAATTCTGTTTTATCAAGAGCACAGATTAAAGCATTCATTGCTTTGGCATTAGTTGAAAATAATTTTATATCATTAGCATCCCACCTGTCTTTTGATTTAGGAATTTCAACACCACTAACAATAACAGTGGGAGATCTATAACCCGTTTTAATAAAATCCCACCCATCATAATCGACCGAACACAAATAAATTTTCATCCTAGCTTTCCAATATGCATAATCAGTTCCATTAAACATTGGTGGCCTAGCTATGGACTGACCCTCAGAAAAAGCGTTATTAGACAGATTCATGACTCTAGAGTTAAAATAAAAAATATCTGCTCTGATACCACTTGTAGGATCTGAATTAACCCGAAAGGGGGGTGAATAGGGATTATCGCAGATTTTCACAGATTAATTAAATAATAACAGCACAGATAATAATCAGAATAAATGCGGAAAATAAATAACACACAGATATACCCAGCTTCGGCAAAACCCTGCCTACTGCTGCATTCCCCAAAGTTTCTACTGGGAGTTAAAACAATCTCTACACTTACAATCCCTTGTAAAATCGCGACACTCGCTCCCAACTGTTCTTAACCCTACGCTCAAAACCCTGCACTGGTTTCTATCCCCGAAACCAGATTTCCCCAAATTACAAATCCTGTAACCCCCCGAATTTTCGGTTAAACATTAAATTAACAAATTAAAGTATAAGTAATTCAAATTAAAAGAATTAAGGGAAACGAGTTTCGGCATTGCGTTTGTCTCGGAATTCTGCTTGAGATGAGTCCGAGTTTGCGTAAATCGGACTTCGTATGAAGGAGTTATGACCTTCGGAAGTTTCAGAATTCGATTTAAAATTCAAACAGTTCGAAATTCAGTTTGAAATTCAAAAACAGACCCAAACTGGGCTGGGCGGGAAAATTCCCGCCCAGGACCCAGGTCGACCAACGGGTCGACCTGGGGGTCGACCTGGGTAACCAGGTCGACCATGTGGTCGACCTGCCCAGTCGACCTAGTCAGACCCTGACTGGCCTGGTCGGGTTCTGGTTGAATTTCTGAGCCATGGTGTGTCACTAGGGCTGACTTGTCACCTCCTGATTGGCTCCTCTTGGTGTGTATGGTCTGAATTCACTCTATGATCATCTGACGGCTCAAATCAATCTGAAATTCTATTAATACAACCTAAGACTCAACCTAAATTCACACATAAAAATAGAGCTAAAGCCGTCATGCTGTCGGGAGGAAACTAAGAGTAGCCGTCAGTTGGAGAAAGCTTAGAAACGAGCAAAACTAAAGTAAAAACAAGATTCAAACAACGTTTATCTACTCAAAGGAAAGCATTGCAAATTCAGAACTCAGAAACCAGAAATCAAGATCGTCGTCGTGTTGTAAGTATAGTGATTTTTCCGATGAAAATAAAAGTAAGACTTGATTCGATGTAAAGTGGAAATGGAAATTTACTATTGTATAATGACAATGTTAATTCATATTTGTGTATTGCAATGATTGTATTGTGAATGGTATTGGGATGTTTGTGGTATAATTGACTTGATGTTGGTCCTATTGTACATTTAGAATGAAGGCAACATCACATACAAGTATATGGTTAAATTTAGGATTTACACCTATATGTTTATATATTAACTTTGTCACATGCTAGTTTGTGTTTGAAGTTATGCCTAGATAAAAATATGTTTAGGCTTATGCTTTATGCAAGTTTTAGGTTGTAAAATCCTATCACCTATGTGACCAAATGTTAGTTCTACATGTTTATGTGTATATGTTAAACCTATGTCATATTTCAAGTTCACACTTACTCTTATGTTTGTGATTGATTTGCAAGTTGACATATATGTAAGATGATTTAGTCTGTGTTGTAAATTCATATAGATGTAAGTTGATTTAGTCTATGTTGCAAATTCATATATATGTCTATGATGCGAATTCACATATATGTATGTGGTTTAGTCTACGTTGCAAGTTCACACCTACGACATTCATGATGACTATTTTGCAAGTTCACTCTTATTATGTTCATGTTGATTATGCCAAAAATGCAAAGTTTACACCTATGCCATGTTTATGTTAATGGATTCCTTTATGCAAATTTTGTACGCTAAATTAGGCTAAGTTTTTAGCCTAATATTATATGTCAAAAATTATGCGAGCGGAAAATTAGGCTAAGATTGTTAGCCTAATATTTAGACGGGGTAACATTGGAAAAAATTGATAATTATAGGAAACTTGACATAAATGGGTGAAAAATCACGTAGGTAATTTATGGCATGAAACGGTATAAATTATATACCTAAAAATGATGAACTTGGAAAGTGGGCTATAACATTTAATGGTTAACAAAATTTACATATAATAAGTAAAAGAGACAAATATGTTAATTTAGAAAATACGAGTATGCTTAACCTGAGGTTGGATTGAGTTGTGATGTAAACCTGCCCGGACCCGCCCGACTGTCCAGTAATCACAACAATACCTATCCAATGTGGGAGGTTAAGGCATTGACCCCAATAAGGACCCGAGGTTAGACTGAGTTACGGTGTAAACCTGCCCAGAACCGACCGGCACATCCAGTAACCGTAACAACACCTGTCTAATGTGAGTGGTTGGTGATTTAACCGATTTAAAGCTAAGGACAGACTAGTCAGGATGTTAGGGTTAAGTTAACTAAAACACTTAACCAATTCAACATGTTAACTAAACTTATGGGGAGGGTTAGGTTAATACAGACACTTAACATATTTGACTAGAAAACCCCAGTAACGGGGACCCATTTCAGCAGTAACCCAATTAGGTATCATGGTACCCTGAAACTAGGCAGGGTGGGGCACGATTACTGGGCTGATTATAAGCGGTCAAAAGCGACGGCGGTTGGTGCAACAGTGTGGGTTCTAACGGAGTGCGGACGTGCACACACTTCGGAGCAGACAAACAGGGCACTGGGCATCAGTAGTATAACCTATGTATTCTAGAATTGTGTCAGGCCGCTACCACGGGACTTGATACACCCCATGGTGGGGCCAACATAGGTATCTACAATCATTGGGGGCTGTATGACACATATGACTATGCGAGTAGGAGCCGATCTTTAGAATGGGGATCACTTCACCCTGACCATGGGGTGCCAGTCGGAATAAATACAAGTAGGTGCAGAGATATAGTGTGGGGTGCGATAGTATATTCGGTTCTAAACTACTTTATCTTAATTTATGATACTTTCCTATTTCCAGTTTATTCCTGCCATGCTCTTTTTCTTATTCACATACTGAAGAGTCACTAGACTTACCAGGCTTTATGTCTGACTCTATTTTTCTTTCGTCTTCTTTTCTTCCGTTCCCCCCCAAGTCCACAGGGAGGAAACAACCCAGCTTAGTCAGACTCTTTGCAAGCTTCAAGATAGTAGATGTATGGTTTGGACTCTCTTTCCTTGGCTATGGCTTTTGGACACATTCTATGGGGATTTATGCAGCTTTAATTATGTTTTATGCTTCTTTATTCAATAATCAAGACAGAAATGATGTTGTAATGTTTCGAAAGTTATTGGGAGACAATTATGGGAATGTTTTGTATGAACACGTATTTTATGAAATGAAAGTCTGTTTGTTTTCCGCTGCTTATATATATGTGTTTATATTTGTTTTGTGTTTTATCTGTGACTTTTACCTATAAACCTCCACCAAAGTTAAGGCATTCCCTTTGTGAGTGACCTTAACGGAGGTGGGGTGTTTCACTTGGTATCAGAGCATCGATTTACCAGATCAGATAAAAAATTTTGAAACTATTTTCAAAAGAGAAGTTTAAAGAAGCATTTTTCAAGAAAGAGTTTTGATATTTTTAAAAGGCATAATCCCCCAAAGCCATATGCACTATCTCTCTATCCTTCGTTTTGAATCTTTCCTTTTTGTTTCAGCATGTCTGGAGATCTTAACCTTCCAGAAGGGGCACCGATACCCGACTGCTTCCGTAGGTACCTAGAGGCTAGGGCCAATGACGCAGGCCCAGCAGACATTCCTACTCCCCAGCTACAAACGCTTTTACTCCTCCTCCTCCTCTATGTGAAACAGCAAGCAGAAGAATCGCACAACAAGAAGACGGATAATAGTCAAGGAGGAAAGGACCACAACAATAATAACAAAACACGTGGAAAAAGGAAATGTTATTTTTGTGGCATTGTTGGACATACAGTGAAAGACTGCAGAAAGAAGAAGGCGAAGATGAATGGTGGTTGTCTCCATTGCGGCGAGACTGGACACATGGCTAAGGACTTCCCAAAGAAGCGAGGGCAGGGACAGAGGACTGGATCCACTTCAGGGGGTCAGGTTCACACACTGGTGGCACCTCTACAGGAACGAGGTAGTAATATTTCTGTAGAAAGTGTAGTCTATCTTTATGATCATCTAGTTTGCACTCTCTTTGATTCTGGTGCATCACACTCCTTTAATTCATCTGCTTTAGTAGAATCTCTGCACCTAGACACAAGTATGGTAGAAGATCCCTTGGTTGTTTCAAATCCAATTGGGGGCTCAGCTTATTTGTCAATGGTTTGTTTGGATTTGAAAATCTCTATTCTAAGTGTTGAGTTTAGATGTAGTGCCTTTGTTTTGGGTATCTCGGGATATGGATTGATCTTAGGCATGGACTGGTTATCCAGTAATGGTGCCATTCTTGATTGTGAGAAGAGAGTGGTTAGACTCTTGACTCGGCTCAGTAACACTCTAGAAATTTCTTGTAATCCCTTGAATGATGTTATGCTTAGTTTCTAGAGTCGCTTGATGCTTTTGTTGAGAATTTGCAGTCGGTTAGAGTGGTCCGGGAATATCCGGATGTCTTTGAAGAGGTAAAAGGCTTACCTCCGAGGTGGGAAATAGACTTCCGCATATATCTTGTTGATAACGCAAAGCCCGTAGCTTTACGAGTTAGACACATGGCTCCAAGGGAGAGAAAGGAGCTCAGTAAGCAGGTTAAAGAGCTTCTCGAGAAGGGGTTCGTTAGACGGAGCATTTCGGAATGGGGTGCTCCAGTGGTGTTTGCAACCAAAGCAGACGGTTCGCTTTGCCTATGCGTTGACTATAGGGAGCTAAACAAGTTGACCAAGAAGAATAGGCACCCTCTTTCCAGAATCGACGATTTGTTTGATCAGCTTGCAGGAGCATCGGTTTTCTCCCAACTTGATCTGGCTACCGGGTTTCATCAGCTCAGAGTGGCTGAAGATAGCATTGATAAAACGGCGTTCAGAACCCCAGACGGTTTCTTCGAGTGGCTTGTCGTGCCTTTCGGCTTGACAAACACACCCGCTTATTTCGTAGACCTAATGAGCAGGGTGTTCAGAAAATTCCTCAATAGGTTTGTGGTGGTTTTCGTAGACGATATTTTGATATTCTCAAAGAATGAGGAAGTGCATGCTCAACATTTAAAAGAAATTATGGATATTCTCCGTGCACATCAGCTAAAAGCCAAATTTTCCAAGTGCCACTTTTGGAGAGAAGAAGTAAGGTTTCTTGGACATGTAGTGTCCAAAGAGGGGTTAGCCGTGGACCCCGCGAAAGTAGTTGCGGTGCAAGATTGGAAGGCACCAAGGAACGCAACCGACGTCCGAAGTTTTCTTGGGCTAGCAGGTTTTTACCGAAAGTTCATCAGAGACTTTGCAAAAATCTCAGCTCCTCTTACAAGGCTGACGAAGAAGAACTTGACTTTCGCTTGGGACTTGGATTGTGATATTTCTTTCCAACGCTTGAAAAGGGCTCTTACAACAGCCCCAGTTCTAACTTTGCCTGACGGAAGCAAGATGTTCACAGTATACACGGATGCGTATGGAACGGGACTAGGCGCTGTTCTAATGCAAGAAGGGAGAGTAGTAGCTTATGGTGGAAGACAATTGAAAGTTCATGAAAAGAACTACCCAGCCCACGATCTTGAGTTGGTCGCCATCGTCTTTGCACTCAGGTCTTGGCACCATTATCTTCTAGGTGAGAAGTTTGAACTGTATACTGACCATAAATCTTTGAAGTATCTTTTCTCGCAGAAAGATCTTAACTTGAGGCAACAAAGGTGGATGGAGTTTCTTGCCTCGTATGATTTCGAAATTTCCAATACTCCTGGCAAGGGCAATGTAGTAGCAGATGCCTTGAGTAGAAAGAAGCAGACACTAAGCCCTCTCTTTGTAGAAAGGCAAAGCTTGGAGTATATAGCCAGTTTTAACTTTAGGCCCTCCTCTGATTTTGTACCGGGTTTGTTAGCATCTCTTGATGTGCGCCCTACTCTTTTGGACTCAATAGGGATTGCACAACGTGAAGACCCTCAGCTGGTTGATGTGATTGATAAGCTTATTAGGGGTGAGACTTCTAGTCACCTTAATAGATACACCATCGATGATAAGGGTTAGCTCAGGAGGGATGGAATACCATGCGTCCCACAAGCAAGGGAGTTGATAAAGAAGGTTCTCGAGGAAGCACATCATTCCAAGATGACTATACACCCTGGCGGAGATAAGATGTACAAGGATATAAAAAGAACTTTCTTTTGGAGTGGCATGAAGAAGGACGTGGCAGTTTTTGTTTCTAAGTGCATGACCTGCCAACAGGTCAAGGCGGAACAGAAGAAGCCTGGAGGGCTGCTTCATCCTCTAGAAGTCCCGCAATGGAAGTGGGATAGCATTTCAATGGACTTCATTGATGGGTTGCCTAGGTCAAGAAGGGGCAATACTAGCATTTGGGTAATAGTGGACAGCCTCACAAAAAGCGCCCACTTTTTACCTGTCAAGAGTAAAAGGACTGCCTCATCTCTAGCGTCTCTTTATCTTAAAGAGATAGTTCGACTCCATGGGATACCCTCCAGCATTGTTAGTGACCGAGACCCTATCTTTACAAGCGAGTTTTGATGGAGTCTACAAGAAGCTGTAGGCACACAGTTATGCTTAAGCACGGCCTATCACCCCCAAACTGATAGCCAGACGGAAAGGGTGAATAGAGTTTTAGAGGATCTTTTAAGACTTTGCGTTCTTGACTTTGGAGGGATATGGGAGGATCATCTTCCTTTAGTGGAATTCGCCTACAACAACAGCTACCAAACCACCATCGGCATGGCGCCCTTCTAAGCTTTGTATGGAAGACCGTGCCGATCACCAACTTGTTGGTGGGAGTCTACAGATAAGCTTATACTTGGGCCAGACATGATTAGAGAGACTTCAGAGAAAGTGGACTTAATACGAAGAAGGATGAAGACGACCCAAGATAGACAGAAATCCTACGCCGACAGAAGAAGGACCGACCTTGAGTTTGAGGTTGGGGACAGGGTTTTCCTTAAGGTATCTCCTTTAAGGAACATCATTCACTTTGGATCCGTAGGAAAGCTAGCACCAAGGTTTGTAGGACCGTTCCCTATCATCGAGAAGATTGGGAAGATGGCATATAGAGTAGAGCTGCCCGAAAGATTGGCCGGAGTCCACAATGTCTTTCACGTTTCTCATCTCCGGAAATGTTTACATGTGTCTGCGGAAGTGGTGGAGCCAAGCATTCTAGAAGAAGTTGAAATAGAACGAAAAGCAACTGTGAGGAGAGTTCCAACTCGAATCTTAGGAACTGAAGTCAAAAAGCTACGCAACCGTGAAGTCAAGCTCGTTAAAATTCAATGGAGTGACGCCGAGTAAGACGCGACTTGGGAAACCGAGGACATAATACGCCCTGCCTACCCTTTTCTTTTTTAGGGTACATCTTTGATCTCTCTTTTTCCTTAAGTTATGCTTGTATCTATCTTTTTAGGTATATCTTCTCGGTCCTTTTCCTAACTCCTTAGGTAGAAAACTAATGGATGCAAACATGTATTTGAAACATGTTATGATTGATGCTGCAAGTGGTTGCAAGTGGTTGCTCGTGGATGCATATACACACACACACTAGGTATTAGATTGGCTCAGTCACTTCCATATTTCATATGCATATATGTACTCATATTTGTATGTGATTGAAACTTGATATGTTGTCATATGGATGTCACATTTGTATGAATGGTTGCGCACTCATGTAGAATTATGAGTAGGGAAAAATTTGCATACATAATGGATTCATGACACTTACATAATTTGCATTAAGGAGGTCAATTGAATCAGTAGGCCGCCTGATTTTTGCATTAGATAAGGACATGTACACACACTATGCATATGATCATGATGCATTAGAAGTCTTTTAAGGAAAATGGACGCATGTGTTTGTTGGTTGAGTAGATGGACGATTGGATGTTAGGATATACGTTCTTCCAGACTTAGAGATTTCGGGGACGAAATCCTAAAAGGAGGGGTGAATGCAACACCCCGAATTTTCGGTTAAACATTAAATTAACAAATTAAAGTATAAGTAATTCAAAATAAAAGAATTAAGGGAAACGGGTTTCGCAATTGCGTTCGTCTCGGAATTCTACTTGAGATAGAGTCCGAGTTTGCGTAAATTGGATTTCGTATGAAGGAGTTATGACCTTCGGAAGTTTCAGAATTCGGTTTAAAATTCAAACAGTTCGAAATTCAAAAACAGACCCAAACTGGGCTGGGCGGCAAAATTCCCGCCTAGGACCCAGTTCGACCAGGGGGTCGACCTGGGGGTCAACCTGGGTAACCAGGTCGACCATGTGGTCGACCTGCCCAGTCGACCTGGTCAGGCCCTGACTGGCCTGGTCGAGTTCTGGTCGAATTTCTGAGCCTTGGTGTGTCACTAGGGCTGACTTGTCACCTCCTGATTGGCTCCTCTTGGTGTGTATGGTCTGGATTCACTCTATGATCATCTGATGGCTCAAATCAATCTGAAATTCTATAAATACAACCTAAGACTCAACCTAAATTCACACATAAAAATAGAGCTAAAGCCGTCATGCTGCCGGGAGGAAATTAAGAGTAGCCGTCAGTTGGAGAAAGCTTAGAGACGAGAAAAACTAAAGTAAAAACAAGATTCAAACAACGTTTATCTACTCAAAGGAAAGCATTGCAAATTCAGAACTTAGAAACCAGAAATCAAGATCGTCGTCGTGTTGTAAGTATAGTGATTTTTCCGATGAGAATAAAATTAAGACTTGATTCGATGTAAAGTGGAAATGGAATTTTACTATTGTATAACGACGATGTTAATTCATATCTGTGTATTGCAATGATTGTATTGTGAATTGTATTGGGATGTTTATGGTATAATTGACTTGATGTTGGTCCTATTGTACATTTAGAATGAAGGCAACATCACATACAAGTATATGGTTAAAGTTAGGATTTACACCTATATGTTTATATATTAACTTTGTCACATGCTAGTTTGTGGTTGAAGTTATGCCTAGATAAAAATATGTTTAGGCTTATGCTTTATGCAAGTTTTAGGTTGTAAAATCCTATCACATATGTGACCAAATGTTAGTTCTACATGTTTATGTGTATATGTTAAACCTATGTCATATTTCAAGTTCACACTTACTCTTATGTTTGTGATTGATTTGCATGTTCACATATATGTAAGATGATTTAGTCTGTGTTGTAAATTCACATATATGTAAGTTGATTTAGTCTATGTTGCAAATTCACATATATGTCAATGATGCGAATTCACATATATGTATGTGGTTTAGTCTACGTTGCAAGTTCACACCTATGACATTCATGATGACTATTTTGCAAGTTCACCCCTATTATGTTCATGTTGACTATGCCAAAAATGCCAAGTTTTCACCTATGACATGTTTATGTTAATGGATTCCTTTATGCAAATTTTGTACGCTAAATTAGGCTAAGTTTTTAGCCTAATATTATATGTCAAAAATCATGCGAGTGGAAAATTAGGCTAAGATTGTTAGCCTAATATTTAGACGGGGTAACGTTGAGAAAATTGGTAATTATAGGAAACTTGACATAAATAGGTGAAAAATTACCTAGGTAATTTATGGCATGAAACGGTATAAATTATATACCTAAAAATGATGAACTTGGAAAGTGGGCCATAACATTTAATGGTTAACAAAATTTACATATAACAAATAAAAGAGACAAATATGTAAATTTAGAAAATACGAGTTTGCTTAACCCGAGGTTGGATTGAGTTGTGATGTAAACCTGCCCGGACCCAACCGACTATCCAGTAATCACAACAATACCTATCCAATGTGGGAGGTTAAGGCATTGAGCCCAATAAGGACCCAAGGTTAGACTGAGTTACGGTGTAAACCTGCCCGGAACCGACCGGCACATCCAGTAACCGTAACAACACCTGTCTAATGTGATTGGTTGGTGCTTTAACTGGTTTAAAGCTAAGGACAGACTAGTCAGGATGGTAGGGTTAAGTTAACTAAAACACTTAACCAATTCAACATGTTAATTAAACTGATAGGTGGGGTTAGGTTAATACAAACACTTATCCACTTAACATGTTTGACTAGAAAACCCCAGTAACGGGGACCCATTTCAGCAGTAACCCAATTAGGTATCATGGTACCCTGAAACTAGGCAGGGTGGGGCACGATTACTGGGCTGATTATAAGTGGTCAAAAGCGACCGCGGTTGGTGCAACAGTGTGGGTTTTAACGGAGTGTGGGCGTGCACACACTTCGGAGCAGACAAACAGGGCACTGGGCATCAGTAGTATAACCTATGTATTCTAGAATTGTGTCGGGCCGCCACCACGGGACTTGATACACCCCATGGTCGGACCAGCATAGGTATCTACAATCATTGGGGGCCGTATGACACATATCACTATGCGAGTAGGAGCCGATCTTTAGAAAGGGGATCACTTCACCCTGACCATGGGGTGCCAGTCGGAATAAATACAAGTAGGTGCAGAGATATAGTGTGGGGGTGCGAAAGTATATTTGGTTCTAAACTACTTTATCTTAGTTTATGATACTTTCCTATTTCCAGTTTATTCCTGCCATGCTCTTTTTCTTATTCACATACTGAAGAGTCAGTAGACTTACCAGGCTTTATGTCTGACTCTATTTTTCTTTTGTCTTCTTTTCTTCCGTTCACCCCCCCCCCCCCCCCCCCCAGGTCCACAGGGAGGAAACAACCCAGCTTAGTCAGACTCTTTGCAAGCTTCAAGATAGTAGATGTATAGTTTGGACTCTCTTTCCTTGGCTATGGCATTTGGACACATTCTATGGGGATTTATGCAGCTTTAATTATGTTTTATGCTTCCTTATTCAATAATCAAGACAGAAATGATGTTGTAATGTTTTGAAAGTTATTGTCAGACAATTATGGGAATGTTTTATATGAACACGTATTTTATGAAATGAAAGTCTGTTTGTTTTCCGTAGCTTATATATATGTGTTTATATCTGTCTTGTGTTTTATCTGTGACTTTTACCTATAAACCTCCACCAAAGTTAAGGCATTCCCTTTGTGAGTGACCTTAACGGAGGTGGGGTGTTTCAAATCTCGTAATTCGTCTCCCTAGTTTTAGAGACAAACTAGAAGACTATAAATTCGATTACAAATGGAAATTGAAAAACGAATAAGAAATAAAAACCCTTATAAAACAAATTTTAAAAAACTCTTAGGAGTTTAATTTGGATGGGTTATCCCATTTTAAAAAGGTTGGACGGCCCTTTGTCTTATGCTCCACCCCTTTTCATTTCATTTGTCCCGATCTTCTTTGTTTCTCTGGAAATCAAAATAGCGACTCCTTTGGTTTTCGATTTTGTCCCAAATTTCAACTTCGACGGCTCGGTAATTGGATTCTCTGCAAAGTGATTGATTGTACACGTGCTCTGATGATTTCCGATGTTGATCTCGTGCTCTGATGTCCTTCGATTTGCAATCTTACTTGATTCAGATCCAAGTAAATATTGGTATGATTTTTCACTTCGAATTTCTCTTTTAATTGCGTTGGAACTTGGATGGATTTTGGCCGATGATGATGTGGGTGTATTTATAGGATTAAAAATCCTAAAAATTTGCTCTGATTTCGTATGGATTAGACTTGGTTTGATATGCGCATGAATTTTGGGCTTTTTGAGATCCTCGACTTTGAATTTGTAGAGTTTGAATTCTTCAATCTTTCTGAATCTTCGATTGAGTCTTTTATCCCATAAAAATTGTGAATTCCTTTTCCTAGAAGTATTGCCTAGAATTTTGAATCCTTATTTTTCTGTTAAGAACAAATGCTCGGCATTTAACTTGATTAAATCTGTAAGAAATGATTTTCAAATCTGTTTTTCCATATACATGCTATTTTGAACTGTGCTATAGCACTTCTTTGACACTTGTATTCATGCTGCTTTTTCAATCTTCATTGCTACTTTGTAATTGTACCACTCATTCATGTACACATGCTCATGCGGCACAATTTTGCTGCTACCAGTACATACTTGCATTTCTGAAATTGATTTCTCATGCACTTGTGTTGTCTGAAATACCTGTAAAAAACATTCCTGCTTTTGAACTGTTGTGCATGTTGATGATTCATGTGATCTGCCTCCCTTGTTTGCTGCATGTACCATGATATATACTATGTACATTTGTTTTGTTTCTTGTTGATGCTTTACTGATTAACTCAAGTACTATACTTGATCTTTATCTTGATTGCTCGTTTCATTTTTGAGTGCATCCTTTATGCCTTGCCTCGACCTTGGACTGACTTGTTTAAAAACTTTTCTCGGATGCTACATGAACACTTGAAAAACTTTGCATGACTTGCCTTGAAACTAAACCATGAACTGTCTATTAAAATGTTGTGAACATATACTACTCTTAAAAAAAACTTTCTGATATGAATATGTAGCTCAACACGATCACACCTCTTCCTTAAAGCACTTATTTGATAAGAACAGATGCTAAATTTTTACCATACATCAATTGCTTGTTCTATCTTATTTATGGCACACTCGACTGATGCATTGATCACTTAGTTGCTATAGAAATTTGAAATGGTACTATGCTTGTGGTACTATCATGTATCACTTTACTGTTTGACTTTGTACCTTATATAATTGTGTCCTGTTGTTGTTCATTTACCCTGTATTACATTTGCATCACTGTATTCATGCCTATATCCATTGTTGTATCACTTTATTTGAACCATGCCGAGATGCTCATGCACCATTGTATACCTGAGTCATGCTAGCTTGAATCTGATACATGAACCATGCTTAGACTTGTGCACCCCTTTCGAGTATTGCTAAACCATGTCTCGACCACTTTCATGCTTAAATGTACACTCTTGTCCACTTGTTTTAAAACCTTATCACACCCTTGTAGTTGTTACAATGTTGTACTATTGTGGCTTTGTTGCATTTGGCTTTTTTGCCTGTGTCCTTGCACCTGACCTGAGATGTGAACACATCCTTTCTTTCATGCTGCTCCATATATTTGCATTATTGTGCATACTTTAAACTTGTCATGCTCTATCACCATACATATGTTAACTGTCTTTCACCATTTTACTTTGAACTTGTTCTTGACATTGATTATCCATGGTCGCTCGACTACATTGAAACTGCTTTTGTATTGATTTGTTTTGACTTTGAATATGCTGGTTGACATTTGTTTTGTTGTTGCACTGAGTTGAGAAGGTCCACGTGGCTACTCCTCAGTTGCTCGCTGATTGACGAGGCAGTGCACACGTGTATATTTATACACGTGTGTATATGCACCCATCCAAACGAGTTTTTCTGTCCCTGCATATCAGACTAAGTCTAGGAAAATGATGAGAAACACACTGTAATTCCAAGGCAAATAAAATTTAAAAATAAATTTTTATTTGTTTGTACTGTATTTTATTTTTGTTGCGGTCAACTGTGTGTTTTCTTCTGTATGTGACAGGTTTGAAGATGACTGGACTAGTTTTGAAATGCTGTGAAGGCAAGAAGATAGAAGACAATGTCAGTGTATGTCAGCAAATAATGTGTATATGAAAATGTACTGAGTGTAAAACAGGGTGATAGTGTATGAATGTTGTATAGAAATCATGATATGTAAATGAAATTGTTGTGTCAGTAAATAGTGGAGTTGTAAAAATCATACTGTTTGAATATTGAAATAAAACATTATATTTGAATAACAAATGCTGTTTGTTTATTAATTTCTGTGTAGTTTGCATTTTATTCAACTTTTAATATTTATTTCAATATGTATAGTGTAGAACAGTACTATTTTCAAACACATTTATATTATTTGTATATGTTTGTTATTATCAAACAAAAATCATATCTTTACACTCAACAGAAACTTGTACAGCTATTGTATGTGCGAACACTCTGGAGTTAATAAATATCATATGATTGTAACATTCTTGACTGATGTATGAAAGTTTGAGGTCGCAGTCCATGAACAATGTACGGGTTACACGTACGACCTTAGCATCTTTGCGTTTCTTGATGTGAGCGACCGACTTCTTTGGACATAGATGGTCGGTTCTCTAGGCTGCGCTCGTTCGCTATATTCTAGGTTACGTGTAAACGACCCTTGGATATCAGAGCGGGCGATCCATATTTTAGGTATGAATCTCCTAAGCTTGCTGGGGCCGCCTTGCCCTTTGGCATAGTCGAGCCTAGCTGTATGACTGGTGCGGGACCCATCAACTTCGATGTTATGTGTTCTTCGCTGATATGCTCAGCTTTGGTTATGCGAGGCTACCTTCTACTCTATCTGAACGACCCGAATATCTTAGATCGTTCATGTAAGTCTAAACTCTATAGCGATTGTCATATGCGTTTTGTGAAGATTTGATACACCAATTAAGGATAAAAAAATTTAACATGTTATATCATTGAGTTATATTTTATATCATTGTCAGAATGTTCATAGGCAGCAACTAGATTTGTAAATTCTTAAGATTGAATGTTAAAAATTAGGTTTAATTTTTGATAATCCTAATACTTGATAAAGAAAGAAGGATCCGGAAAAAGCCAGCCCATCTGCTGCCCTGGTCTATTTGGAAACTTATAAATGAGAACCGGGGAGAACTTACAAGATAAATACGGATGAACTAAAACCCAAATACATAAGTACATCAGATACTGAAATAACAATTTAATAGTTAGTTTTAAAGATAACCACTTTGCAGGTGAAACTTTCATATTTTAATAGTTAGTTTGAAAGATAACTAGTTCTGTTTAAAATTTTTTTTCGAGTAGCTTATATAAAGTATTTGACCCAAGATCAATTATAAATCAATACTTGTCTCAGTATAGTCGGAACATTGTACATTTGTTGGAGCTGCTTATTAAATTGAACAAATAGTTATTTTGAAAGATAACCAGTTCTACTAATAAATTCATTCATGCCTGCATGTGTTTGGCATACCTTTTCATTAGCTAGTCTACTTATGAAACTCAAAACATCTATATTTTTTTGTAATTTTTGCTTTCCCTAATTTTCCTTTTATATGCTTGCCTAGTTTTCAATTTGTAGGTGAAGGTTAAAGCAATGGTGGATGCAGGAAATATTGCTGAGGCAGATGCCATTGTCTCTGGTGGGAAGGCTCATGGACGGAACTGGCTTGTGAGAAGGTGTGGTAAAATATTTGGAAAGTCTCCAACTCTTGGTTCTACAGACACTTATGTGCAAGAGCTGACCAAAAAATAAGGCAAGAGCTTGAGGCTGATTTGGAAGCAAAGGTGAACAGAAAAGTGAAAGAGAACATGTCATGGATGTTGAAAAAGCTGGATGAAGCTAATCCAGATCTTAATTTAGATGTCAGAGTCATTTGTGTCACTACAACAAGTGACATTGGTAATCCTGCAACTCTTGTAACTGAATGAAGTTTTTAGATGTTATGTGTTAGCACTTGTGGTATATTTGAATTGTAATTTTAAATTATGTACTTGATCGTATCACTAGTACAAAACAAGGCTCTTTCTTTGCCTTAGTTGCATCAGTTGTGCTAACAACTGATGCAAATATATTCAATTGCATCAGTTCTTATTTATCAGTATAAACAATTGGTATGGAAG
Source organism: Allium sativum (assembly GCA_030737875.1). NCBI lineage: Eukaryota > Viridiplantae > Streptophyta > Magnoliopsida > Asparagales > Amaryllidaceae > Allium > Allium sativum. The sequence goes on from CM060926.1 coordinate 847,646,121, forward strand.
TGTTTAGGATGAATGCATACTTATCATTTCAAATGGCTTTTGACAGCAGCTTCTAGTGTGCGTGCCAAAAATAGAGGAGAGTTTGAGATTTTCTAGTGAATATGCATGCACTAGTGGTTTGATAGGAAGTGGTGAAAGTTTCAGATGGCTGCATGTGCAGCGTTGCTGGTTTTGATAAGGTAGGAAGGAGATGAATGGTGATTTGTTTTCTGTAGGTATGCTTTTACGAACTTCACACATTCATTTATTGAATTTTGTTTGCCTTCATGATTTTCTTCAAGCTTTTGGAATTTCTTTGGTGATCATGATTTTCTGCACTTTAGATTTGTCTTCTGCTGTGATAGTATGATACAGAAAAAATATTAGTTTTACAACAAAAAATAATTCCAGTTTTGTGGAGTGTTCAGAACTACAGTTAGGTGATAGCCAGTATGAAATTATTTCTTTAATCTACGATTTATTCAAATGCTCAGGCACTTATCTGTTTGCAGCTTAGCTTTATTATCAAAATAAATTTGTAAGTAAGTTCAAGAGCTTGAGTTGTCGGATCTGGAAACACACTTGTGATTATGTTGCATGTTTAAAAATTTTAAGGAAAAAAAATCAAATGAAAACCTGAAGACTACGAAAAAACTGAAACTATAAAATTATCATTTTTGTTCTTATAGAAAATATATACAACCCTGGTTTCAAAAATCAATTTCTCCATTGTTTTTATTTTAAAGTTCCAACTGCAAAGTTATCTAAGATCTTGTGTACTTATTTTTATAATAGCTCGATAATTTTTGGTGGAGTATTTAGGAAGATATTTCGGTTTCACAATGAAAGAGAGATTTTTATTTTCAACTGATGATCACAAATTGGAGTTTGGTTTACACAATCATAGTTTTCATTGTGAATCATGAAATTTAATGCTAGCCTACCATTTTTTAATCATGTATTATGTATGTTCAGATCAAAATTGTATTTTTGGGATAAAAATTTATTCCTGCAAGTGTTGGTGATGGTTTGAGGAACCGTTGGTGGTGGAGCATCGTTGAAAGTAGGCAAGGCAATAGAGATGATTTGTGTGAAACTGGTGGGTTGTGCTGATCGGAGGAACTAGTTTTAGGGTGTAAAGTTTTTTTCGGATTTATTGAGTTGAAGGGGTTCATTCGGTTAAAGATGGTAACCGTACATGGGGGCGATGGTCCAAAAAGTTGCATTATTGAACGAAGATCGATTTGGCACTGATGGCATAGCTAAATGTTGACAGGGATCAGATGGTCAAGGGAGAAGTATTTTTGGATAGACCTATCCGCGTTATTTAAAATTTATTTTTAATTGATTTTCATAGGAATCAAATACTTCAGATGAATTATTTTGAGAATAAACGATTTAAAATTTATTTAAATCGAAGTTAGAACGTATAAGTTCAAAAATTTAATTAAAACGAGCTTCAAATGGCACGGTAGTTTAAAATTTTAATTTTTAAATTTTGAATGAATATATATGATTCAATATAAATCAGAATTGGATAAAACAAGAAACCTTGGAATATTTTGGATTGTGATTTTCTAACGAGTATATGAAATTGAGATTTCACTTTATAAATTATAAGTTATGTCTAAATTAAAGTTTAGAATAGTCTCCGTAGAATTTAAATATGTTTTTAAAAGGTATATATAGCCCGTAGAAAACTCACATTTTGCATATGGATGAATTTGGACTCAAAACCACTTCCATTGAGTTCAAAAAGTTGTTTGCAGGCTCGAAAACAATAAGCTTTGATACCTTTGGAGTTAGGGAAATTTTGGTCTTTTTCATTTGATATAAGACCAAAATATTACTTTTTGCATATTGCCGAATCTGGACTCGAAACCACATCCATTGAGTTCAAAATGTCGTATGCGTGTTCGAAAAGTATAAACTTCGCTATATTCCGAGCTTCGGAAATTTGGCACCTTGGTGGGGGATTGGTTAGCCAACCTAGCCCATTCACTTAAGTGCTCCATCAGCCCATTCTCCCCATTCTCTCTTCCTCTTCTAAAATGAAAGCAAAAATGGGGAAACTAAATTCCCTAAGCTAGGGTTTTCAATTTAGAGCTCAATTCTAGTGCAAATCCAATTCTAAGACATGGGTAAGCTTCTCTATCCTCTTCTCTATCTCCATAGCTCATCAATTCCGGATTTTTGTTCTTGCCCTAAAGCATAAATTCCCTTATGTATGCGTTTGTGGTGATTTTGGAGGAGCTAATGAAGAGGAATTGCTTTCTAGCTTATGTGTGTGTTCCTCCTTCAACCATTCATATCAAAGGTAAGTTCTTCAAGAGCTCACATCCATGCCACAAGCTTTTTGGCTTGTAAAAATGTAGTTTAGAATTCATTTGAGTTTGCATATGCTAGTGAATTGTGTAGGCTAGTGAAACTTAATCGGTTTCATACGTTCTGTTTCATTGAGTTGAAGATTGTGTTATAGAGAGTCCACACGATCAAATGCGTGTCCTAGGAGTTGTTTTAGTGATGTTGTGAAGTTCCGTTGTCGCACCGGCAAGTTCTAAGACTTCGTAATTCGCTTGAATCATGTTTGATTGCTTTGGTTAGAAAATTTGTCTGTTAGTTTATAATAAAAAAAATCATTGCGATATCCTGTATATATGTTTGTGCATGTATGCATGTGTTCTTGGGCAGTTCTGGTGAGTTAAATAGGCTTCATTTAAGATTATAAAACATAATAAGCCATCATCATTGAACCGAGCTCGTCCGATAACCGATTGCACATCGTTTCCTAAGTAAAATATAGCATTTGCGACTGTTTGGATGTATGAACCGTCGCAACAGACGTCTGTTCAAGGTCTCGGGCAAAAATAATTATTTGCTACAGCTCGGACGTCTAAACCGTCGCAAAAGACGTCTGTCTTGGGGCAAAATAATTGATTTTTTTAATGATCATAACTTTTTCATACGATGTCGGAACTCAGCAAAACCGGTTCCGTTGGAACCGTATCGACGAGAGCTTTGCAATGAAACTAATTAGAAGTGGTTTGGAACAGGTGACAATTTTTGGTGGAGAAAAACGCCCGATGTAAACAATCGAATGTTCATCGTTGTTTAACAACACTAGAGTCGTCAATAAAAGAATGACGGAGTGGAAATGTAACAACCCGAAAATCTGGGCCAGTTTAAAATTTTTATTTTGGCCATTTTAGCGAATTTTGATTATTTAAAATGAATTATTTTAAATAATATCGACGAGAAATTTATTTTCAATAGCATTGGAATGTATATATTATATACGTCGTCGTTAGAATATATAATAATTATATATAATTATAAAAGGAATTGAAAATGGCGCGGTAGTTCGATAATTCGATTTCAAACTTCAATTGAATGTACCGGGTGCAAAATAATCCGAATTTTAGTGAAACCAAAAATAATGGGATCTAATTGATAATATCTTTCCAACGAATCCGAAAATTCGAAATTTCATAGCGGGAATCAAAAGATATGTCCAGTTGAAAATTCTGAATAGTCGCTATGGAATTCGGGCCCTTAAAAATAGACATTTTGCAAACGACCTCGGATTTCGACGAAACCACTTTTGTTGGATCCGTGATGCAAAGTTATTGCTAGGTTTCAAATTTCATAATTTTTCGAATCAATATGTGAGCGTGGCAAAGGAAAACGCATTTGACCAGTTTTAGTTGATTTTAATCGACTGGAAATTGGCCATTTTTCAAACGGTCTCAGAATTCGACGAAACTAGTTTTGTTAGGACCGTATCTTCAATACGAAGCTAGAAAATATTTTTCGAGAATTTTTAGAGTTAGTATGTGACCCCGGTAATTTGAAATGTACGTTTAAAATTCAATGTAGAGATTTAAATGTAAATTTAACGGAAACTGGTTGTAACAGCCGAATCAGCTTACGTTGCATATCCCATTGTGGTCGGAATGGGGGTATTGGGCTAGGGGCGACAGTCGTTAGGTTTGAGTTGGAGTTCGAAACGATAGATAATTAATTGGAGAATTAAATAATGTAAATTATATAGTATATACATCCCTTGTTAGTGAAAACCCTAAATCCCATTCACATTAAAAATCCGCCGCCAGATGGAAACCAACGAACGAAATTCTTCGAAACTTCCTCCATCGATTCCTCCACATCCATGCAGTAACCGAAGAATTTAAAAGATGAAAAAACCTTCCACTCTTCGAGCTCCTTATTATCAACCGACATGATCCGTTTTTGTTCGAGATGGTGGTGGAATTTCGACCGTAAAGTCAGGGGGTTCGCAGTCGATTCTAAGGCACAAGGGAGCTTCGATCTGCACGCAATTTGAGGAGGGCGAAGGCGGCGCTGTGGCGATTGGAGCGGAGTTTTCTGATGGGGTTCCGGCGCAACGATGGGATGGCCGTGGGTGAACTTTTGTGGCGAGCGTGATGGGTTTCTTTTGGGGCCAGACCAGTAACGAAGAAGAAACAATTAGCAGGATTTTCGCATCCTAGGAAATTAACAGTAAGGCTTATTTTTATTTTATTTATTTTAAGTAATTTGTTTAACTAACTACCAACTAAACAGTAATTAAATTTGTAAAAGGTAAAAATGAAATTGTTTTCAAAGTAGAAATAGAATTGTCTTTTTTTAAATAAAATATTATTGTTTTTCAAATAAAATTTGCAGTGACTTTTCAAATAAAAATACCGTTGTTTTTCAAATAAAAATAGGCATAGTTTTGAAAGTATAAAAACATAGTATAATATAAAATTAGTACTGTTTAGAAAATAAATAAATATTGTTTTAAAAAAATATGATTTTTAAGATGAAGACATAAGATAATAAAAATGTGATTTTTATTTTAAAGACTTCGAAATAAAAATATGATTTTTATATATTGAACTTCGAAATAAAAATATGATTTTTATATATTGAACTTCGAAATAAAAATATGATTTTTATATATGGAACTTCGAAATAAAAATATGATTTTTATATATTGGATAGCGAAGTAAAAATTCGATTTTTACATAGGTAGTGAAAGAGGGCGACGAAGGTAACAAAAAGGCGAGAACGAAGAAGATTTATATCAAAGAAGAGTCAAGATGTTTGGATAGCTATCGGTGAGAATTTCTCACCTTTCAATTTCTTTTTCTAGTTATATATATATATATATATACTAGGATGCAGACGGTGCTTAGTAGCACCCGACACAATCGTCCACAGACCATGGACTTGTTTGTTTGGTTGCATAGATTAGTTATATGATGTGATTTGAATTTGGTGATTTTGATTGATGTGTGAATGGCGTGGGCCTTCACTAGACCAGGGATAAGGCTAGGCTTCGTCCCGTTTCTAGTATCGTGCCGTTATGCCGCCGAAATTTTCTAAAATAAGTTAGAAAAATAAAAATATCATTTTATTTAAAGAATGAACTGAATAGAAATTCATATGTTGGAATAAAATGTTTTTATCGTTAAAAATATAATTTTTAACGTGAAGTGAATATAAATAAATATTCATTTACAAACCAGACGGTTTGTTTATGTACACCTATTTGAAGGACATTGATTGGGTCGATAAATTTTACACATCGCCCAACTGCACAAATAAAATATGTGTTTGATTGTTTGAAACCCCACACGGGTGTTGGGATGAAATTTGAAGTTCACTCATCCTGATTGATTAAATATGTCGATCGATTGATTGACAGGCTGTTATAAGCGTTAGAGATCTATATTTGATGCTTATACAGTGTAGTGCACTTTGGTTGATGGTTGATTATTTTTCAATGCTATTATATACATGTGTTGTATGAAAATCCATATAATTAATTTTATATGGTAAATTGATTGGGCCTCATTCCAATTTGAAAAATAAAGAATATTATAAAATAAAAGTTCATGTGTTGACAGTACTCATCCATTGAGATTGGTCATGTGTTGAACGAAATATTTTAGTAATAAAATTTACATCTTTATCGATATAAAATAAAAGTTCATGTGTTGACAGTACTCATCCATTGAGATTGGTCATGTGTTGAACGAAATATTTTGATAATAACAACTATTTTGAAAAAGAAATATTTGAAATAGAATATTTGAAAATAGAAATTTATGAAGCCGTGTTGATTAGTTTGACGCCATTTTGACGTGAACGATATTTATATCGATTTTATTCATTTCGAAATGAATTGAATTAAAAACGATTTCGAAATGAATTGAAGTGAAAACGATTTCGAAATGAAATGAATTGAAAACGATTTCGAAATGAATTGAATTGAAAACGATTTCGAAATGAATTAAATTGAAAACGAATTCAAATTGAATTGAAAGCGAATTGAAATGAATTCAAATTGAATTGAAATTTGAATTGAATAGAAATGAATTTTAAAACGAATTTATAAAGATGAATTCAATTTTGATTTGAATTGAAAAGGAAGTTGAAATTGCTTTTGAAACGAATTTAAAACTATTTATATAATTCGTTTTAAATAGAAATCGACGAAATATATATTATATATATTATATATATTATATAATGGCCTGAATAGAACGCGCCGCGCCACGGCAGTTCGTGAATTTCGACCATTTGTTTCAAACGGACATTACGGGAGATCCGACCGTCGGATTCTCCTAAAACCGGAACCGTTGGGTTCGTATCGAAAAGAGCTTTCTAACGAATATTAGAAATTTGAAATCTAACGGTTGGATTTGGAATTATGTCCAAATCAAATTCGAAAAAGGTCGATGTAAGTGCAGTTCGATGGCCATTGATGGAAATCGACTGTACGGACCTTGATAAAATTATTAAAAATAGTAATAATTTATGTAAAATCATAAGAAATGATTTAGAAAGAATTGGGATGAAAAACTCCATATTTGAAAAGATAAAAATAGATTTTTATCGAAATGAACTAGCTTTGAACTAGAAATATAATTCTATTTATTTTTAAATAAATAAATTGGATTTGAAATGGTTTTGAAAATAACCAGAATTTCCAATGATTGCATTGGAGTGGATTTGAATCGAAATTGTCTTCGGAATATTTCGATGTTGGGATTCGGGATTATACAAATGTTGTTATGGAAATTTGAAAGATATATATATATATTTATATCGTTATTTCCAATACGACATTTGTTAATCGTAGAATTTGATATTGAATATAAGCCGGGATATTTTCTATTCAGAGCCTTGTATTTAATATCAAATGTGATTTGGGTTTGTCGTGAATGGTGTCTTCATTAACACTGTTCTTGAACCCAGTTGAGAAAAGATTAAATCTTTTTATTTAGATTTAATGAAGTGTACCAATTAAATAATATTTAATTGGAATTGAATTGATATTGATTTTTGGGTTTATCGTGAACAGTGTTTTAAATAACACTCGTTCTTTAACCCGATAATTAATGGAATGTGATTTTAGGTTTATCGTGAACCGTGTTTTAAATGACACTGATTCTTTAACCCAGTCGAAGATTAAAACTAAGTGGAGTTTTAATGAATCTTTAATTAGATTGAAATGATCGAAAATGGAGTATCACCAGTTTTGCTCCAGGCGATAGTTAAATCTTTAATTAGATTTGAACGTGAAATGGTAATTGAATTTACCGATAACACTGTGGTGTTAGATATGAAGTATTACCAGTTTTACTTCATGGGATGAATAGGTTGGGATGGGGAAATTAAAATAAATGATTACTTCGGTAAGGTTCGCTAATCCCGACTAGTTTGAATTGAGATTCAAAAATAGAATAAAGAATAAATTCAAGGAATTTATCTTGGATAAAATTAATGGGGACCTTTCCCTATGAATGTGAAATTTAGAAACTAACTGTCGGTTAGCCAAGCAGAATGGTTTTCTGGATATTGATCTGATGTTGGTTTCGGCCTTCGGGGTTAATATTTGGGAAATTATTCTCTTGATTAATTTACGGTTAGTGACTGATGAATTGGAATGAGGCGTATGTTGTGTTTGTGTAATACTTATTTAAAATATACGCGAGTTATTCGGAAAGACCGGGTTTATCCCATTCTGAATAACTGATACGACGATAAGTCGAAGATGAAGACGGTGGTCGAAGACCGGAAGTCTTCACGTCGTTTGGATAATTACTGATGATCTTGATTGGGCTGTACACCCAAGAAGATGGAAACAGTTAGTGATCGTCCAGACGTACTTGGAGATCGATGGATGTGCGGGGTACTAGGTGCCTCCGGTTTCGTTCAGACCCAGAACGGACTTGTAAATGGACTGTGTGTCTGACATTGGATTTTAGTCCCTGTGATTGATCTCTATTAAATATATATCTGTTTGGCTGCGGAGAATTTATTCTCTTGCTTAACGCCCTTCTCTGAGACGTACGAGCTCAGGGGTTATATATTGATGGATATCAAACGCATGGAGTGAATTGCCTGTGTGGCATGCCTAAGTGGCAATTGATCGAGGCTTCTGTTGAAAAGCAAAGTCTTGTGGTGATGATCAAAGTAAGGCCTTTGTGGCGTAGCTTTGTGTAACGTTGATTCGCGAGCTTCACACCCGGTATGAACCAAAAACGGGAGAGGACGTCAGGGAGGGCATGCGTTTCTTTCTAGCTAGAAGTGGCGTCAGTGGTTTTACACGCCCTGACGAGTTTGACTTATGTGGTTGTTGCTGTTGCGAGGCGCCTCGGATTGATCGGTCGTTCTCGAACCGATGGAGTCATTTAGTTGGCTCGTTTACGCCCCATAGGGCGGGGAAGCGCATGTTCAGGGTTTAAGTTTAATCCACATCGGTGGACTGGCCCTGAGGATCCAAGGGTCACTCGAGCTCTGATCCTGTGGCTCGGGCTAGAGAGTCACGAATCGGTTGAGGACTATCTTTTGCCTCGGTTCATAGATGGAAATCCAATTTCCAAATACGTGACATTTGCGGTTTTATTTGTAGAGCCTAGTATGGCGACATGATATATGGTACCCATGCCGCCTATGATTGATACTTATGATTTGAAGTTGTTTTATACACTATGCACTTATAATAGTATCAAACGATTTGTTTTAACCGTATCAAGCATTCTTTGGCTGTTATAAGGGAAAACCCTATCCTCGGTTGCGTTGCATTGTGTGATGGGACTTGGGTCTTATAACAGCTTCATTTTTCTTTATTTAGCATTGCGCTGTTTGTTTTATGCACTGGTATTCTTGGGAGGAAACCCGTTCCGTGTTATATGGCGTGGTCCCTTGATTTACCTAACTTTAAAAATAAAGATTAACTGTTTTAGTTCTCACACCAGTCACATGACTGACCTGGGGTTTATTGTTTTAACCTAAACTCTGGGTGCCCTTATTTTGACACGGGCAGCTAGCAGTTTTGGTTTTGCAGATTTATATTCACAGGATCCTGGTTTACAGCTGGAACGATATCCGGAAAGCTTTGTATCCGTATATCTACTCCTAGTTGTGTATTGTATTATTTTCCGCTGCTATGTATTTAAATGTAATTTAAATCTCTGATATTTCTGTGTAATATTCATTTATACTCTGTATATTCTTGTAATCTGATGCATTGGTGTAATATACAGTGAAATGTTCTTTTGTATGCGTTCTATTTTGTCATGTTCTCAAACGATAGGGCGTTTCGAACGGCCTGGATCGGTTTAGCGACTGGTTCGGACCAAGCGAAATTCCTTGCCGTCACAGGAAACTAAAGGTGAGAACTCTCTCACTCAAGTATTTTATATAGTTATGTATTTTTATAACTGAATATATATTGATTGCCTATGATTGCAAAATTTGTTTGGTGATTGGTGGATGTTTACAGTTGTGTTGTTATCATTACATTAAACTATGAAAATATTAGATAAGTTCACATGGATTGTGATGTAAACCCCATATGGGTATTAGGACGATAATTTTACACATCGCTCAAGTATGCAAATTATAATCGTTAGGTGTTGATTGAAAACCCCACACAGGTCTGCGGATGATAATAACTTCATATATCTCCCTCGTGTTTAGTTGTATGTCAGTCGATTGATTGACAGACCGTAGTAAGCATTATTTAACTACTTAATGCTTATACAGTATAGATTACACTGTGCATGTGAATTGGATGTTTGATAGTTGTTTATCACTATTTTTGAATACATGCGATGTATGGAATCCGTATAAATAAATTTATATGGTAATTGATTGAGTTACATTCCGATTCAGAATATGAATGAATATTTTGATATAATATTAAGAGAAGAATCAAAATATGATTTGATGTCCGATTTTGGATGGACACGAAAATATTGAAATTAATTTGGATGAAATACTCCAAGTTGAAAAGATAAAACATATTTTTATCTGAACGAAATAGTTAACAAGTAGAATAAAGAATTGATATGGTTTTAATCTAACCAGAGTTTTCTAACATACGAATTGGAATGGATTTGAATAGAAATAATCTTTGGAACATTTCGATATTGAATTCCATGATTATATGGATATCTTTGAGGAATTTGGAAGATATAAAAATCATTATTCTCAATACGATATCTGTTAGTTTCAGAATTTGATATTGAATGTAAATCAATATTATTTTTATTCATAGTCATGTATTTTATATCAAAGTGCATTTTGGGGTTTGTCGTGAATAGTATCTTTAATAATACTGTTCTTAAACCCAGTTGAGAATAGGGTAAATCTCATTAAGATTTAATGAGATTTTCCAGTCAATGAATATAATTGGAATTAAATGAAAGTGGACTTTGGGTTCTTTGTGAACGATGTTTTAAATGACATTAGTTCTTTTACCCAATTAACGGTGAAGTTATGATTTGGAATTTAGAACCTTTAATTAAGATTAATAAAATTTTCCCAAGAAATTGCCTAGGCTTCAGGTCAGACGTCTAACCATAAATGGTCAGACGTCTGTTCAAGCTCTCGGGAAATTATTTCCCTGTAATCAGACATTTATCCAGGAATGGCTCAGATGTCTATTCAAGTTCTTTTTAGAATAAAAATAATTGCGTCAGGTCAGACGTCTGTCAAAACTCTCGGGAATTTTTCCTTGTAAGATCAGACGTCTATGCGTGTTAGGTCAGACGTCTGACTTATGTAGGAATGCACAATTTATCATGTGCATCTTAGGTTAGGATATTGGAATTATTAAATATTTTAACTAAGATTTTTGAGATTAAAACTAAGTGGAATTTTAACGAATACTTGATTAGATTGAAATGTGAATGAACTAATCAAATTTACTGAATTAAAGAAATGTTCGAGAATGAAGTACCGCCAGTTTTACTCCATGCGATAGTTAAATCTTTAATTAGATGTGAGGCGTGAAATGGTAATTAGTTTTACTGATATCACAGTGGGTGTAAGATATGGAGTACACCAGTTTTCCTCCATGGGATGAATATGTTTGGATTAGGATAATAAAATTATGATCACTTCGGTAAGGCTCGTTAATCCCGACTAGTTTTATAAAACTTAATTTGGTTTAAAATTGTTAAAAGATAATACAAAATCTTTTGCAATGGTTTTCAGAGGAAGATTTACACAAGTGATTTAAATGAATTAAATCTTTGATAAGATTTGTGGGAATAATTCCCAATGTAATGAATATTTGAATAAAATAATATTCTGGATTGGAATGAAGCGTTGATGTGTTTTTATAGCACTTGATTTTAAGATACACGAGTTATTCAGAAAGACCGGGTTCAACCCATTCTAAATAATTGTTTTGATGACTAATAGTCGGCGATGAAGACGTTAGTTGAAGACCAGAGATCTTTACATCATTTGGATGATTATTGATGTCTTGATTGGGCAGTACACCCAAGATGAGGTAATAAGTGGTGATCGTCCAGACGACTTGGAGATCGATCGGATATGTGGGGATTTCTCTCCTGTTTTGGACATATGGGATGGGGAATAAGGTGCCTCCAGTTTCGTTCAGACCCAGAACGGACTTGTAAATGGATTATGTCTGATATTGTATTTCATTATGTATTGTTTGATTTTTATTAAATATGTATCTATTTGGTGGCGGATAATTTATTCTCTTGCTTAACACCATCCTCTGAGACGTATGAGCTTAGAGGTTATATATTGAAAGAAATCAGTTGTATGACATGAATTGACAATGTGACAAGTTAAGATGCAAATGATCAAGACTTTTGTTGAAAAGTTGGACCTTGTGGATGATGATCAAAGCACGACTTTAAGTAGCATAGCTTTGTGTATAGCGTTAATTCGCGAGGCTCACACCTCGGTATGAGTCAAATACGGGATGAGAACCTCAGGAAGGACATGCGTTTCTTTCTAGCTAGAAGTGGTGTCATGGTATGGAGCCCAGACATTTTTACTTATGTGGATGATGGATTGCGAGGCCCCTCGGATATCGTGCCGACTAAAAGGCTCAAGTGATAGGGCCGATAGGACCAGGAAACGTATTGTTCAGGAATAACTAATCATCAAATGTAAGAGAGGATCGGCCCTGACGCTAACTAAGGGTTGCCCAAGCATGTAATTCTGGGGCATGTGCTAGAGTGTATCGAAACCGTTAAGGAAGATCCTTTGCCTCGACTCATAGATGGAATCCAATTTCCAATATGCGACTTTTCGGTTTTAGTTGTAAACCTATATGGCGACATAGTAGGATGAGGTACTATGCCATCTATGATTGATACATTTATATTTGAAGTTGTTTTGACACTATGCACTTATAATAATATCAAAATGATTTTTTTAAAAGCGTACCAAGCATGTTTGGCTATCATAAGGTAAAACTCTATCCTCTGGTTTGTGTTGCATTGCGTGATGGGACCTGAGTCTTATAATAGCTTCATTTTTCAAAAAGCATCACGTTGTTTATAAATTGTTTTATTTTAAAGTATTCATAGGAGTAAACCCATTCCGTGACATACAGCGTGGTCCCTTAACGTACCCTAATTTAAAGTAAAAGTCTATTAACTATTTTGAGTTCTCACACCAGTCCCATGACTGACTCGGAGTTTATTGTTTCTATCTAAACTCTGGGTGCCCATATTTTCCACACGGATAGCTAGTAGTTTTGGTTTTGCAGATTTTTATTTAGCAGGGTCTTGGTTTACAGCTGGAGCTATATTCGGAAAGCTTTGTATCCGTGTATTTCTCTCAGTTGTGGTAGTTGATATTTTCCGCTGCATATTATGTTTATGTATTTAAATGTAAATTATTAATCTTTGATATTGTATTTCCGTTGTATATTATTTATTTCATACTCTGGTATCTTGTACTCTGATGTAAATTGTTGTAATAGGCAATGAAATGTTCTCATGTTTGTATTCTGATGCGTCGTGTTCTCATTACAATCCGCGTTTTCCCGTCTCTTCGGAGACCAGGCGAATTCAGGGCGTACCAGTTTGGTATCAGAGCTTTGGTTTACAAAGCTCGAGAACAAGACACGTTAGAACCAAATGAAAGAATTCATCAGAGATAGGATTAGTAATATCCTAAAAGAGTTACTAGTTAGAGATAGGGTTAGTAATACCCAGAATGAGTTTGAAGAGGGTTATTTATAAAAACGAGTTTAATTATATCTTATTATACGTATTTGAGTATTTTATTTTATATTGAATTTGGACTATCGTGTATAAGAAGATTTCGCATATACGCGTCATGAACGTATATTCAAAGTCTCAAATATACTGGACAGATATAGAATCACACTCTAATCACCCGGAGATAATTTTGATGATGATGCATCATAATCAGTGTTCATGTTCGAGTTTCGAAAGTGAGATATCTATATATTTCCAATTTACTGGTATGAGAACCGAAAACTTAGTTAGGGTTTATGTTTGTTATTTGGCATTGAAATATGATTTTTGAGTATATTAAAGTTATGCATTTGAAAAGCTAATTAAATAATTGATTGCTGGTTGTGATGGATGATAATTAGTTCGACTAATTAAAATATTGGAATAATGAAATGAAAGGTAAATTATGCCAAATTGAATCAAATATTGAATTGAATTGAAAATTGATCAGAATCGGGTACATATACATGTATATATAATTGAACAGGTCATAGCAAGGAAGCTAAGACGAGGAATAAAATTGTATGCCCGACAAATAGGTACATATTTACTATATTGATTGGGTTAGATGATTTTATGAGTTGATTCGCTAGCCGCTTGGCTTTTGGATTTTCGTTTGATAAATGAGAGCCGGTAGAGGCCATTTGTATTTGTACCGATCAATCCATACAATGGAAATTACGGCGATTTTTCCCAAAATTTAAGGCGTTAGCCAAATTTTGAGAAACAAAGTTCTTAGAAACTGAAAAGTTGAAGAACTGAAGCCAGAATGAAAGTTAAGTTGGTTAGTTAAACAACTTTCAGCTCCGTTCCTTTTCGAGGACGAAGAGATTTTAAGTGGGGGAGATTGTAATAACCCGTATTTTTGAAACCAGTTGAAAATTTATTTTTAATTGATTTTCATAGGAATTAAATATTTTAGATGAATTATTTTGAGAATAAACGATTTAAAATTTATTTAAATCGATGTTAGAACGTATTAATTCAAAATTTTAATTGAAACGAGCTTGAAATGGCGCGGTAGTTTAATATTTTGATTTTTAAACTTTGAATGAATATATAGGATTCAATATAAATCAGAATTGGATAAAACAAGAAATCTTGGAATATTTTGAATTGTGATTTTCTAACGAGTATAAGAAATTGAGATTTCACTTTATAAATTATAAGTTAAGTCTAAATAAAAGTTTAGAACAGTCGCCATGGAATTTAAATATATTTTAAAAAGATATATATAACCCATAGAAAACTCACATTTTGCATATGGATGAATTTGGACTCAAAACCACTTCCATTGAAATCAAAATGTTGTTTGCATGCTCAAAAACTATATGCTTCGATACCTTTGGAGTTAGAGAAATTTTGGTCTTTTTCATTTGATACAAGACCAAAATATCACTTTTTGCATATGGCCGAATTTGGACTCGAAACCACTTCCATTGAGTTCGGAATGTTGTCTACGTGTTCGAAAAGTATAAAGTTCTTTATATTCCGAGCTTCGGAAATCTGGCACCTTGGTTGGGGCTTGGTTAGCCAACCTAGCCCATTCACTTAAGTGCTCCATCAGCCCATTCTCTCTTCCTCTTCTAAAATGAAGGCAAAAATGGGGAAAAAGGGGGATATTAAATTCCCTAAGCTAGGGTTTTCAATCTAGAGCTCAACTCTAGTGCAAATCCAATTCTAAGACATGGGTAAGCTTCTCTATCCTCTTCTCTATCTCCATTGCTCATCAATTTCGTATTTTTGTTCTTGCCCTAATGCATATATTCCCTGATGTATGTGTTTGTGGTGATTCCGGAGGAGCCAATGAAGAGGAATTGCTTTCTAGCTTATGTGTGTGCTCCTCCTTCAACCATTCATATCAAAGGTGAGTTTTTCAAGAGCTCGCATCCATGCCACAAGCTTTTTGGCTTGTAAAAATGTAGTTTAGAATTCATTTGAGTTTGCATATGCTAGTGAATTGGGTAGGCAAGTGAAACTTAGTCGGTTTCATACGTTCACGTTTCATTGAGTTGAAGATTGTGTTGAAGAGAGTCCACACAATCAAATGCTTGTGCTAGGAGTTGTTTTAGCGATGTTGTGAAGTTCCTTTGTCGCACCGGCAAGTTCTAAGACCACACAGTTCGCTTGAATCATGTTTGATTGCTTTTAGTTAGAAAACTTGTCCGTTTATGAGTTTATAATAAAAAAATCATTGCGATATCATGTATATATGTTTGTGCATGTATGCATGTGTCCTTGGGCAGTTTTAGTGAGTTAAACAGGGTTCATTTAAGCTTAGAAAACATTATAAGCCATCACCACTGATTCGAGCTCGCCTGATAACCGATTGCACATCATTTCCTAGGTAAAATATAGCATTTGCGACTGCTCAAATGTCTGAACCGTCGCAACAGACGTCTGTCCAAGCTCTCGGGCAAAAATAATTATTTCCTATAGCTCAGACGTCTAAATCGTCGCAACATATGTCTATCCTGGGGCAAAATAATTGATTTCTTTAAACGATCATAACTTTTTCATACGATGTCGGAACTCAGCAAAACCGGTTCGTTGGAACCGTATCGACGAGAGCTTTGCAATGAAACTAATTAGAAGTGGTTTGGAACTCGTGACAATTTTTGGTGGAGAAAAACGCCCGATGTAAACAATCGAATGTTCATCGTTGTTTAACAACACTAGATTCGTCAATAAAAGAATGATGGAGTGGAAACCAAAGGTGAGAACTCTCTCACTCAAGTATTTTATACAGTTATGTATTTTTATAACTGAATATATATTGATTACCTATGATTGAAAAATTTGTTTGGTGATTGATGGATGTTTACAGTTGTATTGTTATCATTACATTAAACTGTGAAAATATTCGATAAGTTCACATTGATTGTGATGTAAACCCCACACGGGTATTGGGACGATAATTTTACACATCGCCCAAGTAAGCAAATAATAATCATTGGATATTAATTGAAAACCCCACACAGGTCTGGAGATGATAATAACATCACACATCTCCCTTGTGTTTAGTTGTATGTCAATCGATTGACAGACTGCAGTAAGCATTATTTAACTACTTAATGCTTGTACAGTTGTAGATTACACTCTGGATCTGAATTGGATGTTTGATAGTTGTTTATCACTATTTTTTAATACATGCGAAATATTGAATCCGTATAAATAAAATTATATGGTAATTGATTGATTCACATTCCGATTTAGAATATGAACGAATATTTTGATATAATATTAAGAGAAGAATCAAAATATGATTGGATGTCCGATTTTGGATGAACATGAAAATATTGAAATAAATTTGGATGAAATACTCTAAGTTTGAAAAGATAAAAGATATTTTTTTCCGAACGAAATGGTTAACAGCTAGAATAAAGAATTGATATGGTTTTAATCTAACCGGAGTTTTCTAACGTTTGAATTGGAATGGATTTGAATAGAAATAATCTTTGGAACATTTCGATATTGGATTCCGTGATTATACGGATATCGTTGAGGAATCTGGAAGATATAGATATCGTTATTCTCAATACGATATCTGTTAGTTTCAGAATTTGATATTGAAATAAATCGATATGATTTCTATTCATAGTCATGTATGTTATATCAAAGTGGATTTCGGGGTTTGTCGTGAATGGTATCTTTAATAATACTGTTCTTAAACCCAGTTGAGAATAGAGTAAATCTCACTAAGATTTAACAAGATTTTCCAATCAATGAATATAATTGGAATTAAATGAAAGTGGACTTTGAGTTCTTTGTGAAAGATGTTTTAAATGACATTGGTTCTTAAACCCAATTTACGGTGAAGTTATGATTTGGAATTTATAACCTTTTAATTAAGATTAATAAAATTTTCCAAAGAAATTTCCTAGGCTTCAGGTCAGACGCCTGACCATAAATGGTCAGATGTCTATTCAAGCTCTTGGGAAATTATTTCCCTATAATCAGACATCTGTCCAGGAATGGCTCAGACGTCTGTTAAAGTTCTTTTAAGAATAAAAATAATTGCATCAGGTCAGACGTCTGACCATAAATGGTCAGACGATTGTCAAAACTCTCGGGATTTTTCCCTGTAAGATCAGACGTCTGTGCATGTTAGGTCAGACGTCTGACATGTGCCGGAATGCACAATTTATCCTGTGCATCTTAGGTTAGGATATTGGAATTTATAAATCTTTTAACTAAGATTTTTGAGATTAAAACTAAGTAGAATTTTGACGAATACTTGATTAGATTGAAATGTGAACGAAGTAATCAAATTTACCGAATTTAAGAAATGTTCGAGAATGGGTTACCGCCAGTTTTACCCCATGCGACAGTTAAATATTTAATTAGATGTGAGGCGTGAAATGGTAATTAATTTTATCGATATCACAGTGGGTGTTACATATGGAGTACCACCAGTTTTCCTCTATGGGATGAATAGGTTTGGATTGGGATAATAAAATTATGATCACTTCGGTAAGGCTCGTTAATCCCAACTAGTTTGATAAATCTTAATTTGGTTTAAAATTATTAAAAGATAATACAAAAATCTTTTGCAATGGTTTCCAGAGGCAGATTTAAACAAGTGGTCTAAATGAATTAAATCTTTGATAAGATTTGTGGGAATAATTCCCAATGTAATGAATATTTGAACAAAAGAATATTCTGGATTGGAATGAGACATTGATGTGTTTCTATAGCACTTGATTTTAAGATATGTGAGTTATTCGGAAAGAACAGGTTTAACCCATTCCGAAAAATTGTAACGACGATTAAGAGTCGACGATGAAGATGGTAGTTAAAGACCATAGATCTTTACATCGTTTGGATGATTACTGATGCCTTGATCGGGCTGTACACCCAAGACAAGGTAATAAGCGGTGATCGTCCAGACACACTTGGAGATCTATCGGATATGCGAGGATCTCTCTTGTATTGGACATATGGGACGAGGAATAAGGTGCCTCTAGTTTCGTTCAGACCCAGAACGGACTTATAAAAATGGATTATGTATGACATTGTATTTCATTCTTTATTGATTAATTTCTATTAAATATGTATCTATTTGGTGACGGAGAATTTATTCACTTGCTTAACACCCGTCTCTGAGTCGTATGAGCTTAGAGGTTATATATTGATAGAAATCAGTTGTATGGCATGAATTGACAATGTAGCATGTTAAGATGCAAATGATCAAGGCTTTTGTTGAAAAGCAGGGCTATGTAGATGATGATCAAAGCACGGCTTTAAGTAGCATAGCTTTGTGTATAGCGTTAATTCGCAAGCCACACATCTCGGTATGAGTCAAAAACGGGATGAGTACCTCAGGGAGGACATATGTTTCTTTCTAGCTAGAAGTGGTGTCATGATATGGAGCCCAGACATTTTTACTTATATGGATGATGGATTGCGAGGCACCTGGGATATCGAGCCGATTAAAAGGCTCAAGTGATAGGTCCAATAGGACCGGGAAACGTATTGTTCAGGAATAACTAATCATCAAACGTAAGAGAGGAACGATCCTGACGCTAACCAAGGGTTGCCCAAGCGTGTAATCCTGAGGCATGTGCTAGAGTGTCTCGAAACCGGTAAGGAAGATCCTTTGCGTCAACTCATAGATGGAATCCAATATGTGACTTTTCGGTTTTAGTTGTAAACCTATATGGCGACGTAGTAGGATGGGGTACTATGCCGTCTATTATTGATACAATTTATATTTGAAGTTGTTTTGACACTATGCATTTATAATAATATCAAAATGATTTGTTTTAAAGCGTACCAAGCATGTTTGGCTATCATAAGGTAAAACTCTATCCTCTTGTTTGTGTTGCATTGTGTGGATGAGACCTGTGTCTTATAATAGCTTTATTTTTCAAAAAGCATTGCGTTATTTATAAATTATTTTATTTTAGAATATTAATGGGAGTAAAGCCGTTCCATGACATACGGCTTGGTCCCTTGATGTACCCAATTTTAAAGTAAAAGTCTAACGACTATTTTGAGTTCTCACACCTGTCCCATGAATGACTCGGAGTTTATTGTTTATAACTAAAATTTGGGTGCCCATATTTTTTACATGGGCAACTTGTAGTTTTGGTTTTGCAAATTTCTATTTAGCAGGGTCCTGGTTTACAGCTGGAGCTATATTCAGAAAGCTTTGTATTCGCGTATTTCTTTTAGTTGTGGTGGTTGTTATTTTCCGTTGCATATTATGTTTATATATTTAAATGTAAATTATTAATCTCTAATATTGTATTTCCGCTGTATATTATTTATTTCATACTCTAATATCTTGTACTATGATGTAAATTGTTGCAATAGCAATAAAATGTTCTCATGTTTGTGTTCTGATGCGTCGTGTTCTCATTACAATCCGTGTTTTCTTGTCTCTTCGGAGACCGGGCGAATTCGGGGTGTAACACGATATATGTTTAAAAGTGACGAATAATTGTTATCAATTTTAATTATCTAATATTTTGTAGTTATATGCCCGTTCTTTATCCGTAGAGACCGTATATCTTGTTTTAAGAGTAAATTCCAATTTAATTTAATACTTGCAGTAGTTCCAAGATCAACCATTCTTCTTAATCCTATGCTATTTTATGCGCTTTTCCTCACCACTTTTTTTTACATATGAACTTTCAATCTTCTTAATCACTGAGAACAGAAGATGATAAATTAGTAACCAATAAAGGGATGCAGAAATTTGTTCTCATACCAGATCTAACGACATAAGTTGTCTCTGCAAAGCAAAACAATCAGTTCATTTAACACATCACATTTTACATATGTTCAGAAAAAATGATTAACACAAATTACAATTATAACCGTAGCAGTGAAAAGGTCCGCATATGTTTTAGACACTGAATTGTGCAATGCTGCCACCGTAATGAAGTGGGTTTTTTGTGTGATTACGGATCAAAAACCCTCGCGATACTTTACGTTCCCATTTGTGTCCTATTGCTCATTTGCAAGATTACGCAAATATTATATCATCTCACTGTTATTTTGATTGTTTAGGTATTAACATTCTCCGATTTAAGCTGCCACTATAGAAGCCCAAAGATCAGAAACCTGCAACGGCTACTGACTTGCCATCTACTTCCAACAAAACCGGGCCTACGATTGTTAAAGGTACCCTAGAAAATGAAAACCATGCTTTATAGGTCAAAAGACAGCCGAAGTTCAAAACATTTCTTTGGAGGGTGAAGCAACAAGTTTTGTTGGTCGAACTACACCTCAACCAAAAGTTTTAAAAGCTTCTCAAGCTCTTCCATCTAAAGGAGCCTCTTCCTTTTCAGCCCAACCTGCACCTAAACCCAAAGGTGCATCTGCTTTTCCAATTAGTGAACTAGCTTGATGTTCAAGCCATGCAATACTTAGGCCGAAAGTTGACATGTCTTACTTTTCAGGTCGATCTCCACCCAAACCTGTAGCTTCAAAATCTTCTCCAGCCACTGAAGCAGCCAAATTATCAGATCGATCTTTACCTGAACCTAAAGCGTAAAACCTACTCCAGTGCCTAGACTATCAGGTCGGGTTGCTCCAAGGCCCAATATTCTAAAAGCTCCTCCAGCTAGTAAAGCAGACCTTAAAAACCGAAGTTGAAAAAACTTTACCAGCTAGTAAAGCAAACTACTCTTCAGTGCGTAACGTACCTAAACCCGAAGTTTTACTCAAATCAATGGAGTACCTTGCTTTCTGGCCAGGCCTCCACCTTCAGTGGTCAATGAGACTCCAGGGGTTTCATTCGAAACCTTTAGAACTTCAGTGGCTACATCACTTGATGAAGCACTGTATTCTTCTGGACATGCTACCAAAGCACGTACAGTTACAACTGAACTGGAATCTAGTGAAAGAAAACGTACAAGAAGCAAGAAACACCATGATGATGACATAGGGCATAGGTATGAGGAGCTTTTCGCGAATTGGAAACCTGAACCTTTGATGGTGCGCGAAGAAGAGGATTTAAGCTAGAGCTTGCTATTTGAGCTTGGTGTTTGAAACAGCAAACCTGAGCTTGCTGTTTCAAACAGCAAGCCAGCAAGTTGGAGCATGCTATTTCATTTTTTTATTCATTCACTTCCATGCAAAAGTTGCAAAAAAACTAGTTGATATTAAAACATACGGAAAACGTAAGGGATAATAAGATATGTTCTATAAACATCATTGAAGTAATATACATAAAAGAAAGTTGAGTTAAAAATACGTAAAAAAATAATTTGCTATTTTAACCTAGACCTTCTTGAAATGCAGGAGCGGAAATGAAGGCGACATCGGTTTTAACTAAGTAAAAGAAGGTTGCCTACAATAACAACTCTCTTTTCTTCCACTTCCACTTTCGACCAAATTCTTAACGTTAAGTTCATCGTAAGAGCATTGACCTCAATGATTCATGATAGCAACAATGACCTCGTCGACTAACTCGAGCAGTAATGACCTGATGCAACATACTCTAAGTTGTCTGGTAATTTGTTTACTTATATAACATTTTTTTAGTACTCAAGTTCGTTATGCTATATTCAACATTTGTTAGTTGATTTTCTTATTGCAAGCTATAACTAACATATTTTTGTATTTACTCATAATGTTCTGTTATTATTTGGAGTATGCAAATAAATCTAATGTCCGCCTGATGCGATTGAAAGAAATGAAATGATACCTTAATTGTTTTTATGATTTTGCATTAATCGTAGTGTTCATGTAGTTTGATGTGAAGTAAGAAGTCAAAAGAGTAATAGTGATACTTTTACACATGAATTTGAAAAGGGAAAACATAAGATCATGTGATATGTATAATACAAGCGTCCTTGTTTAATACATACAAACTTAAAAAATTGAATGTACTCGTTCTTGTATCTAACTTGGCTAATAGGGAAAAATCATAAATGATATTGTATCCTAACTATGTCTTATTGCTTGAACTAGGGTTATAGCCAAATCATGTTAGTCTAGACATTGGAAACAAACATCAACTGTGATATGAAATGGTTCAACTGAAGTATTATTGCAGGTAGGATAATGTAATTAAAGCTTAAAAAACCAGTGTTTGTTCAATAAACTTTTGTTATTTTTGCTATATCTCTTCTAAATATAAACTAAAATTCTCATTATTTCTCAAGTTGTCCTGTTCTTTGCATAACATTTTCCTTTAAATTTGTGTTAATATTGATCTTTCTATTCAAATAAGCAGAATGCATATTTTTATGATTCTAATACAGTTACCATTTATCTATATAGGGTATGTTTTTGTGGTCCTCACAGTGATTAACCTCCCTCATTTAAATAGTTAGTAAATTCAATGATGATGTTGTGCACATTTACGAAATGCGATCTTGTTCATGCTTTGTCACTTAGTATCTATGCAGTTAAAGCCCCGCTAAAGCCTCCCAAATTCCCCGCTATAGCCCATAGCACTCTCCGACCGCTACGCGCGTTAACGAACAGTAGATCCGCTTCTAGCCCCGCTATTTCCGCTGTAACCGCTAAATCAAGGCTATTTAGCACCCGCTTTAGCAGTATTAATATACAAAGGATGATTTGATTCGTTCTGCTCTGAAACAAACTAAAAAATTCGATATAAAGATCTACTTTAAGGCAAAAGTGTGCTTTATAAGGTAAAAACCTATAAAAATCGTCAAATCTAATGTGAAAAAACGTTGTATTCTTTGATTTTATTATACAATATTAATTAATGTTCATTTCTTTTTAAAAAATGAGGTGAAAATGATAATTAATTATTTTTAAATATTTGGTTTTACATTTCATAAACCTTTTCACAAATTCGCTTTATCCCCGCTATTACCCCGTTTTATCCCCAATACTGCTTTTTTCACCTCCACCGCCATAGAACTGCTAAGCGCTTTAGCTGCATAGCTTAGTATAAGCAAAACATCGGTGTTTGTTATATATACTTGTAATACAACATTGCATTATTTCATTTATCTTACAAGCATCAACAACCGATTATATGTAGTGTTTCTTGTATAGGTTGCTAGCATTTGTCAAAGATTTGGTAGGATTTTTTTTCTTTTCTTTCAGTTCTGTCTTTGGTTAATTTAGGACAAATCAAGATGCATGTGAGTTAATTATTAATGTATTTCAGGTGCACATTGCATGTATTTTCAAAACTTACGGACCTCAAATGTGTTTGCATGATGGACGTGTTGTCAACAACTTTTTTGCACAGGTTTGTCTAATTTTCATGATGATCATTTTTGCTTGCAGTTTATCTTTCAGTCACGCAAATACAAATAATTTTTAACATATTGTTGTGTACAGGAAATTCGGAAGCAACCAATGACTGTGTATGGAGATGGAAAACAAACCCGTAGTTTCCAATATGTATCTGATTTTGTATTAGCCTTTCTTATTCCACTTTCGTAATTTTAACCAGTTTATAAGTCCAGATGATTGAGCATTATCCTTGAACATCATTTAGTTATTTATGTGGATAAAGATCGGTAGAGGTAAGCTAGTTGGACTAACGGTTATGCATTTAGTTTGATACTTTTAGAAAACTAATTAACGTTATCCCGAAGGCATTATTTATGTGCAGGCGTTAAAAATCCTTTTTAACTTTGAATCATTTATCAGTAGGTTGGCTGGAGGCCTGAATCTTAAGTTACATCTTAAATAAGTGGATTATATTGCATAGCTGGTAAGCATCTTGAATGATGTGGGTGGACATTATATTCATGTTATCCAAGCTCTAAGCATTAAACCAAACTAGCTGATGAATATAGAAGTTATTGATGCTTGAGCCTAGAGCTTGCTATTTGAAAAAACAGCAAACTCTGGCTTGCTGTTTGAAACACTTGGTGTTTTTTCAAACAGCAAGCTCAGACCATTTGAAAAACTAGCAAGCCTTAACTTGTTGTTTTTTCAAACAGCAAGCCAGAGCTTGCTATTTGAAATAGCAAGCCAGCAAGCCTGAGCTTGCTGCTTGAAATAGCAAGCCTGAGCTTGCTGCTTGAAATAGCAAGCCGGCAAGTCAGGTCTAGCTATTTCAGTTTTTAATCATTAATGAATTTTTGTGTATTCTTTATCCTTTCTGTTATATGCAAGTAGCTGCTGGCTTTTTAAAAGAAGATGGTGCACTTCTTCACGACCTATCTCCTCAAGCATGTGTGGTGAGTCATAACTTACTCTTAAAATTTGAATCCGTGTATTCTGGTTACAAAATTATGTTAGATTAAAGAACCTTATTGGTTATTAATGAATTATACTATGGTCTTGGTTACTAAAATATGAATATGTAACCTGTACATTTGATATTTGTTTAGCTGTAACTGAATCTGAAAATTGGCTTCATCATTGTATATATGGTAAATGATTATAAAACTATATACCATTTGACAAATTAATGTATGCACATGATTCATATTTCAATGGTTGCAAATGTTTTGATGGCACAGATTTTCCTTAAGAATAAAGGGTATGCAGATGTTGTATACGTTGATTATGTGGACATAATTTACTTGGAGGCTTCATATTTAATTAACTTAGAAGTAAATAATAAAGGGCATAATACATGCACATATTTTTAAGTACTAATATTTGGAGGAACAATAGAGGTTTATGTCAATATTTTCATCATATTATGGTCTTTACATTAATCAATATTCTTTCTGTAATAATTCCTTTGTCATGCATTGATTTTTTGAATTCAGGCTGAAGCCAGTACTTTCATCAAACTTATAAAGAGTGCTCCTCGAACTTCTATTCATGGATTTAATATCTACAGTAAAAATCGCCTCGCATCAGTGAGTTCTTAACTTCTTATCTCTTTCTTAATTGTAAAATGCTGATATTGATGTATTGTGGTGACAATGTTGCAAAGCTAATGGTTCTGGAGTAGAAATCTAGTTTGCTCTTGTGCAAATGATCCCATGGCTAGTTAGTATAATCCGTTTTTTCTGTATTTTTATAGTTAATTCACATGTTAATTACACGTATAATTTAATGTTATTTAATGTTGTTCATATATAGTTAATTCATTTGATTTGTAGATAGTTTGTTTATTTTTTTTCAAAGTTCAAACTGTGTCTTTTTCGTTCCTATTCATTTTAAACTAATTATTACATTACTTAGTAATATTGCCAGTGTCTGCAGGAATCTGAAGCAATAGATTGTGTATATTATGTGATGAGATATATGCTTAACATAGTAAAACACCACAATCAAAGCATCAATTTATAAAAGGTATCCTTTAATTTATTTCATTTGCCTAGCTATTAAATGTTATTTACGTACATTTTAAAATAGTACTCTTATAAATTGCAGGACTTTGCACAACGTGATTCTTGTGACTAACAAGAGATTGACGAAATTCGGGATTGGTAAGTGACTTGTATCATACATAATTGGATGTAGTTATGTTAGTCTTTTTATGCACGTTGGCTTTAGTTTTATGATTAAGCATTTATTATGTTTTTTTGGGTTTTACACATGAAATTTGTTGATTGATAATAGAATTATATTGTTTATTTCATCAGATTCGTGGTAATAATGCATTTGTAGAATTTTAAATTGTATTTAATATTGCTTTAGGTCTAAAAATCTGAAATAGTGAAAATAATTATTTTTTTACTTCAGACTAAATTTGCATCAGTTGTAATAGCATAAGCAACTGATGTAACATGTTAAAGGTCGTAACATATGTTATTTTTGCATCTGTTCATTAGCGTCAGTTGTTTTAAAAATCTGATGTAACAGACCAAGACTTCGAAAGAAAATGCTGGCATTTGCATCTGCTCTATAACATCAGTTGTATTTAACAACTGATGCGAGTAATCACCATTTGCATCGGTTTTTTAACTGAGGCAACATAAATTTGTTTGTTGCATCATCTTCATTTGCATTAGTTTAACAATTGATGCAAATAACCTATTTTGTAGTAGTGTATGTGTTGATGATGGCACTTGTGGTATGTATTGGTGATGACACTTGTGGTATCTGTTGGTGATGGCACTTGTGGTATGTGTTGGTGATGGCACTTGTGGATTGGTATGTAGAATATTTTGGATGGTCTGAGTGTGGTGATGAAAGTTTTGGATGGACTCATTGCATGAAAATTTTGGTATGCCTGAATGTGGTACAATATTTTGGATTGTATGTACTGCAAAATTTGTAATTACAGGGTTGTATTTGCCTTCTTCCAATGTAGCATTTGCCTTCTTTATTATTGAATTTGATTTTTATCTTTTTTTTTATGTTGCATTACAAGATAATGCTATTGCATTACATAGTGCATTGGTGTTGCATTAAGTACAATATTATTAATTCTACTATGGTACGACACATATGACCCACAGTTGACGTGGCACATGCCACGTGGATAGCTGATCAAGTGGCATGTGGAACATGGGCAACTGACGTGGAGAGCTGAAGTGGCATGTGACACATAGGCAGTTGACGTGGAAAGCTCACGTGGGACTACTATCGTAACCTGGAAGCCAGGGTCTTACTTCTGCTTAAGGCAATGTTGTATATTGTTGCATTACTTGCAAGTAATGTTGCAATACAGTTATAATGCAATGCTATCTCTCTATGGCAGTAGATGGCAAAATGTATTGCATTAGAGAGCAACGACAACTGCCGCATATGTCATGCCCCACTGATGTTGCCTATTTGAAAAAACAGGTTAAGGCAACACTTTTTCGATCTATGGCCACATAAAACTAGTGTCGAATATGCCCACTTATGACGTAATGTGTGAATTACTCATTCCCCGTTCTTCTGACTACTTATCTTAACAGTTTTATGATCAACCATCTTATTGCTAGTTAGATACATGTCTACAAGTTAACCACTTGTTCATTAAATCTGAGCTTACCCCTCTCATGTCAATTTTAGGATTACCAATCCTTATTCAATATAATTGGATTACCCATGCACGAATAGTTGGGCTAACCACTCTCCTGGTTATACATAAAATAAAATTTTATGAACAAGCCCTCCAATGGGAAAGAGTTATCCACCCACACCTCATAGTTTAGTCCGTATTCTTATCATGAACCTTTCTGCGCATGTGGAATAACTATCACCCACTTGCCTTAGTTCTATAAGTGTAATGACTATGAACTTCACAAATTTATTTAATCTCATAGGCCAAGAATACTTAACTATACTGATAACCTCAATATTTCTCTCCTACTGGTTTTCCCAATGTAAACATGATTATTAAATTTTCTATTAGTGTCCCCAATTTAGTATTAATCAAGTGCAACGACAATTGTAATCAAACACGGTTAGCCATCCTAACCAAGAACGAACAACATTCTTGTAACGAACCAAATTTTAACAATTGGGATTTCTAAATATTTATTTAAATATTGATCGTTCCAAAATAGGATTTTTTGCAAATGATCAAACCAGGACTCGGAACTGGTTCCATTGTGTCTGGATTGTTCGTTACATAAAGAATAAATTTATGGATCGCTATGTTTCGATTTTGGACCAACTGATGGTCAATATAGTCTTAAAATACGCGTAAATTGTCGTTTTGAGGACAGAGTGTCAAATTACGATAAAACTTGTACTTTTCGAATCGTAGAGGTGAGTTGTTACAAGATGTCAAGTTTCATAGCGACCAGATGTACCGTTTGATCGAACGTAAATGAAACGCAGGTAAATTTTTATAAAAAAAATGTAATTGTGTAATTGAAGTTTTAGAGGCTAACTTCTATATACAACTGAATTTGGTCTCAACACTAATTCATTGTTTTCAGAAGGCCTTTTTTACATAGATAATGATAGGCGACATGTCTTAATTGGAGATTGTGAGTTTTGGACCTTATTTGTGAATTAATTAATGTAATTATCCAAAAACAAAGCAATTTGATTAGGCCCCACACTATTCGCTTCCTCCCCAAACACGTTTATTGTAGCTACTAGGCAATGGCCACCTCCATCTTGCAAATTAGATTTCCACTTCTCCTTTTATTTAAGTAAATAAATCCAAGTCCGAACATATACCGTTGTTCTCTCCTCCCCGTTGTCCACCTCCTCGCCCAAGCATACATCATTCGTTGAAGACTGGAGAAATGCATCATCCTGAGGCAACCATGGGTTTTGGGGTCGCACTCTAAGAGAAAAGGCTAAACTTTAAGTAATTAGGTTCATAACGGAGCATGCTTGTAACTGAGCTCGTCGGTGATCCCCATTTGCAAGATCATTGATTGTAGAGGAAGCCAGGGAGGAGAGAGAACGTTGAACAAATGGGTTTGAATGTCCTGTGGGTTGTATGTATGCTTGGTGAAGAATGGGAGGTAATTATGAATGTAATTAGCAAGTTTAAATTGTAGCTAAGCTAATTTAATTACTTAATCGATAGTCAAATTTATACTTATCATTACTTTTGCATTTGACGTCGGATTTGAATGTTGTTTCTTCCTTTTGACCCGTATAAGAAAGCTCTACATTTTAGAGCTACTTTGGGCCAACTTTGTGGAAGTGGGTGATATAGTTTTCCACTAAACTGTGTTCATTTGTATAGTATAAATTTATTAGTATAAACTAATTTCTAATTATAAAACAAAATTGTTAGTACAATTGAACCTAGTAAATAATTAATAAGATTAATAAGTGGATTAAGTAGTTTTAACATTGGTTATCATATTTTACTTAGTTGCGCACCATTTATCCGTTTACTCGCTATTGGGCATTGATTTTACCATATTGCTAGATTTAGGCTATTTGGATATTTATTTCATTTTGGCTACTATAGATAAGTTCAATTTATTTTATTAATGTTTTTATGGACATTTGTATGCTAGTTTAGGAATATTATGGCTATCGGTTGCATGGTTGAATTGTTTGCTAAATTTAGCATAAAACATCATTCGTAGGCGACTTGGCTTTGAGGAACTCGTTCGTTAGATGTAATGACCCGAAAATCCCCGTTCTCCGAATCGATCACAAGGGCCTATCTGAAAGTCGAAAATCATCGGTTCACTAACTTTGGGCGCACAACACATCAGAACAAATGACAAAACACCTTTTTAAACATCATAATAATGTTACATCAGAGTACATAATATATCAGAGTACATCGAAAAATAATACTATAGCGGAAGATTAATTTACGATAATTTTAATACAATGCAGCGGAAACAAATAAACTAACACAGCGGAAGACTATCAATGCTCTGGACACCACTTTAAGCTTCGATACAGAATCCTGCTCAATAAATAAATATCTGCAAAACAAGCCACTCGACTGCCCATGTGAAAAATAAGGGCACCCGAGTTTGCAAGTGAAACAAACTACGAGTCAGTCATGGGACTGGTATGAGAAATCTTACTTAACTTATATAATAATAAGGCTAATCACAGGACCACGCCGCTAACGCGGAAAGGGTTTACTCTATTGGATTGCCAGTGCATAAAATAAGTAATCCTTTATAACAACGCAATTCTTTTTAGAAAAATGAAACCATTATAAGACTCAAGTCCCATCACACAATGCAACGCAAATCGGAGGATAGAGTTTTACCTTAATATGGTCAAACATGATTGATATGTATAAAACAATAATCAATTGATATTATTATTAGTGTCTAATCAGTTCAAAACACTTTCAAAGTAAATGTATCAATCCTAGACGGCATGGCTACCATATACTATGTCGTCATACATAGGTTTACAATCAAATCTGTAATGTCGTATTGGAAATTGGATTTCCATCATGAGTTGAGGCCAGGGATAGCTCTTCACCAATTCGAGACACTCTAGCAAATGCCTCAGGACTCGGACGCTGGCGAGCCCTTGGATCTTCAAGGTCGGTCCATAAATACTTTAGTGGATTGGTTATGCCTGAATACACGTTTCCCGGTCCTATCGGACCTATCATTTGGCCAGTAGCGACCAATATACCGAGGGCCCTCACAATCCATCATGCACGTAAGTAAAAATGTCTGGGCTCCATAACCTGACACCACTTCTAGCTAGAAAGAAACGCATGCACTCCCTATTGTCACGATCCCGTTTTTGACTCATACTGGGGTGTGAGGCTCGCGAAGTAATGCTATACACAAAGCTATGCTAATTAAAGCTTGCTTTGATCATCAACCACAAGGCTCTACTTTTCAACAAAAGCCTTGATCATTTGCATCTTGGCATGCCACATTGACAATCCACGCCATGCGACTGATATATATATATATATATAACCTCTAAGTTCGTACGTCTCAGAGAAGGGTGTTAAGCAAGAAAATAAATTCTCCGCCACCAAACAGATATGTATTAAATAGGAATCAATTCACACAGAACAAAATTCCAGTGTCAGACACACATCCATTTACAAGTCCGTTCTGGGTCTAAACGAAACCAGAGACACCTTATTCTTCGTCCCGTATGTCCAATACGGAAGAGAGGTTCTCGCATATCCGGACAATCAACAAGTACGTCCGCACAACTACCACTTTAACCCTTTCAAGGCAGCAACTCCAATCAAAGGCATTAGTAGTCGTCCATTCGATGTGAAGATCGCCGGTCTTTAACCACCGTTTTCAATGTCTTCGATTTTAAATCGTCGTATAATTATTTGAAATGAGATTGAACTTGGTCTTTTAAATAATTCTCGAATATATATAATTCAAATCATTCCATGTCGTTAATATTGTTTTATAATGATTTATTGCTATTTTTATTTATATAAAAATAGCCCATTTTAATTTAACGACGCTTCAGGTCGTTACGTGGCCTTGGCGCTGTTTTTATCCAAATTTGAATTACACATTTCTTGAAATCTAACCATTGGATTTTAACAAATTTAATATCGTTGGAAAGATCTTCCCAAAGTGAACCTAACGGTTCCAGTTTTGGGAAAATCTGGCGGTCGGATCTTTCGGTATAATCGTTTAAAGTTACGATTCCGAAACGCGAACTACCGCGCGTGATTCATTTAATTTAATATATATATATATATATATAAATCGTTCGACGATTTCACTGACATGTTAAAAGTGATGTTTTCAATTAAACAAAACATATATTAGCGTATAAACACTTTTCCTATTTTGTTAACATATTAATGACAAGTTCCATTTTAATATGTCGTTCTTTTTAATCTAAATGAACATGTAAAATGTAACATTGCTTATTACAGATTCTATTTT
The DNA here is from genome assembly GCA_030737875.1 of Allium sativum. NCBI lineage: Eukaryota > Viridiplantae > Streptophyta > Magnoliopsida > Asparagales > Amaryllidaceae > Allium > Allium sativum. The sequence goes on from CM060926.1 coordinate 847,677,772, forward strand.
AACATATATTCCTTTTTATCTAAATAAACATGTAAAATGTTATTTTTAATGAAACTAAATAAACATTAAAATGTCCTTTTTGATCTCTAAACAATTTCTAATGAACATGTCATTTTTAATAGTGAACCATTTTTAATGAAACTAAATATACATTAAAATGTCTTTTTTGATCTCTAAACAATTTCTAATGAACATGTCATTTTTAATAGTGGATCATTTTAAATGAAACTAAATATACATTAAAAGTATCCTTTTTAAACTCTAGACAATTTCTATTAAACATGTCAATTTTACTAATGAATCATTTTTAATGAAACTAAATATACATTAAAAAATTATCATTTTTAATGTTTCAACATTTTCCCCTAAACATGTTTCTATTTAATAATGAATCTAAATATACATTAAAAATTATCATTTTTAATGTTTCTACAATTTTCACTAAACATTCTTATTTTTAATAATGAATCTAAATATACATTAAAAATTATCATTTTTAATGTTTCAACATTTTCCCCTAAACATGTTTCTTTTTAATAATGAATCTAAATATACATTAAAAATATCATTTTTAATGTTTCTACAATTTTTCACTAAACATACTTCTTTTTAATGTTTAATAATTTTGCCAATTCCTATGTTCACATATACAATAAAAAAGATAATTTTATTGTATAAACTATTTTGATAATTTCTATGCTCACATATATACAATAAAAAGATAATTTTATTGTCTACACAATTTCTATGTTTCATGTGTACAATAACAAAGGGATTTTATTGTATAAACAATTTCTATGTTTCATGTATATACAATAAAAAAAGTATTTTTATTGTATTAACAAATTTGTCCAATTGTATGACTTACATGTATATACAATAAAAAAAGTAATTTTATTTATATAAACAGTTTTGTCCAATTCTATGACTTACATGTTACAATAAAAAGAGTATTTTTTTATTGTTTAACAAATTCTAACAAATCCTAATATTTTTATTGTTTAACAAATTCTAACAATTCTATTATTAACATGTACAATAAAAAGAAGATTTTTATTTTTTAACAAATTCTAACAATTCTATTATTAACATGTACAATAAAAAGAATTTTTTTTTGTTTAACAAATTCTAACAGTTCTATTATTAACATGTACCATAAACAGAATATTTTTATTGTTTAACAAATTCTAACAATTCTATTATTAACATGTACAGTAAAAAGAATATTTTTATTGTTTGACAAATTTTAACAATTCAATTATTAACATGTATAATAAAAAGAATATTTTTATTGTTTAACGAATTCCTGCATTTCATATGTATAAATAAAAATAATATTTTATTGACTACATAATTTCTACATTTCATATGTACAAATAAAATGAATATTTCATTGTCTACATAATTTCTACATTTCATATGTATAAATAAAAAGAATATTTTATTGTCTACATAATTTCTACATTTCATATGTATAAATAAAAAGAATATTTTATTGTGAAACAATTTCTAACATTAACATGTGCAATAAAAAGAATACTTTTATTGTAAAACAATCTCTATCAATAACATGTACAATAAAAAGAATATTTTTATTGTAAAACAAAATTCTATCATTAACATGTGCAATAAAAAGAATATTTTTATTGTAAAACAATTTCTATCATTAACATGTACAATAAAAAGTATACTTTTATTGTAAAACAATTTCTATCATTAACATGTGTAAAAAAAAGAATATTTTTTATCGTAAAGCAAATTTAATCATTAACATGTACAATAAAAAGAATATTTTTTATTGTCTACACAAATCTAACAACTTTCATGATTTATATATACAATAAGAAAAAGAATATTTTTATTATCTAACAAATCTAACAATTTTCATGATTTATATATACAATAAAAAAAAAATTATTGTCTAACAAATCTAACAATTTTCATGATTTATATATATAATAAAAAAAATATTTTTATTGTCTAACAAATCTAACAATTTTCATGGTTTATATATACAACAAAAAAAAGAATATTTTTATTGTCTAACAAATCTAACAATTTTCATGATTTATATATACAATAAAAAAATATTTTTATTGTCTAACAAATCTAACAATTTTCATTATTTATATATACAATAAAAAAATATTTTTACTGTCTAACAAATCTAACAATTTTCATGATTTATATATACAATAAAAAAATATTTTTATTGTCTAACAAATCTAAAAAAATTCATGATTTATATATATAATAAAAAAAAGAATATTTTTATTGTCTAAACAATCATGACAATTTGTTTTACTACCCAATTCAATCCAATAGACCATAACAACCAAAATCAACCAATTCAAATCTCGTACAACACCAATATGGATTTTTACAGTGTATAAAAATAAATTTCTCAATGCAATAATGATTAATTTTAATTTTAAATAAGAGATCTCACATATAAGCTAAAACTAATATTTTAGCGAACACATATTTGTGATAATTAAATACTGATAAAAATCATGGCAGTTTATATAAATAACTATATAAGAGAATTTAGTGAGAGAGTTCTCGCCTTGAGCTGTTTTGACTCCGTCAGTTCTTATTTCTGAATTTCTGTTTTTAACAAAATTAAACAGGCGTTCAATTTTTGTCAAAAATACCAACTGTCTCCGTTTTAGTCCTGGTCAGTTCCATAACATCGTATTTTTCACCACGATCTCAACGCTTCTGAAATCATTCCATTTCGTTTCTGTTTGAAGAAGTTATGCTATTTTAAACTTTTTTAAACAATTAAATATATAATTAACATAATTAAATAATTAATAATTACTTAATCCTTTGTTTAATTATCTTCCTTCTTCGTGACATCCACAGTAAAACGGAACCCGACGTTGAATCTTAGGGTTCCACCGTTCGCCTTCCACAATCACCTTGACCAAGATCCGTCGATGCCACCCCGAAGCCCTCGCCTCGCTCCACCATCACCCAGAAGTGGGCCCCACTCGCGCGCCCCAGCCGCACGGAATTCCAGGCTGAACGGCGGACGTTTGAGGACCAAATCTGACCACCTCGTCGCACCAATTCTCATCTCCTCCGTTGATATTCAAGAGCTCATCATCCTCTATCGATTTGTCTTTGGATTTGTTTGATTTTGTTGTGTAGATTTCGCGAGATAGCTGAAAGAATTTGGGAGCTCCTAGGCCATCAATTTTTGAACATGGCGGCGACTAATAGAATGGGAATTAGGGTTTGATTAATCCTATGTTTATAATATAATATTATTTAATTCGTTAATTTACAAAAAAAAAACCCGTTAACTCATACTAACTCCAAATCCAGCCCAGCGAATGTCGCCCCTAACCAAATACCCCTATTCCGGACACAATGGACTAGGTCTCATCAGCTCATTTGATCGTTTCAGCCCAGTTTTCCTTTAAATTAAAATAAAAAACATTTAATTATTTAATTTGATTGTGCATTTTAATTTACCGGGGTCACATACTGACTCCAAAAATTCCCGAAAAATAAATCTAGCTATGTTTTGACGATACGGCCCTAACAAAATTAATTTCGTCGAATTTGGATACCGTTTGAAAAATGGGCTTTTTAATGGTCGATCCAATTCAACTAAAATTGACCAAACACCTTTTCTTTTGCCACGCTCACATATTAATTCCAAAAATTATGAAAATTGGAATATAACAATAATTTGACATTCTGGATCCAACAAAAGTGGTTTCATCGAAAACAGAGGTCGTTTGCAAAACGACTATTTTTAAGGGCTATATATTATATCAATATATATATATAAATTCCACAACGACTATTTTAAATTTTAAACTGGACATTACTTTTTATTTATATTATGAAATATGAATTTTCATATTCGTTAGAAAGATATAATTAAACAGATTCAAATATTTCTTGTTTTACTAAAATCCGTTTTATTTTGAATTTTGTACATTCAATTGAAATTTAAAATCGAATTTTCAAACTGCCGCGCCATTTAGGCTCCTTTTATAATTAAAATAAATTTTTACGTCCTAACTTCATTTTAAATAAATTTTCAGTCGTTATTATTTAAAACAAATTATTTTAAATATTCAAAATCCATTAAAATTACTAAAATAAATTTTTTAAATTGGTTCCAAAATTCCGGGTTGTTACAATAGATTTTATGATGTTTATTGATCAAATGCATATGTCGATATATGTTTATAGAATGCACAAGGATGATAAAATAGAATGGATAATATTACTCCACGAAGATACTTCGTAGTGCTTCGCTGGATTATACAATAGAGTAGCGACCGCAGTTGACGACAAATTGAAGAAATATTCACATTGGAGCTTGGTGAACAATCTAAGGATGGACTTGGCAATGAGCTGGATTGTGCGATGAATGCCATATGTTTTCTTTGGATGGGTATTTAATAAAATACAATAGTTCATTCGATAGTGGTTTTGACTTGATGGCTCTTCGCTTGATGTTTTTGGCGTGAGGCAAGGTTGTGATGCTCCAGCGCATTGATTCGTTATCAGACGATGGTGATTTTATGATGGAAAGCACCGGCTTCGACGACGGATACAGGTATACTGGGATGCAAGATCGTGAAGAGAAAGCTATTAAAGGGGAGGCGTGTAGTAGTCTGTTCAACACGACGAATTCTATCGAACTAGAAATTCCATCGCGTGAATTATGATAAAGTTACAGCAAATGCACAGCATAAAATTATAGCGCATAAAGAATATAGGGTTGGTTTGGAAGGAAAAAATTAATTCTAACTTTAGTGAGTCAAATTAAACCAAAGTCGAGAGAGAGCGCTAACTAACTGAATAAAAATTGTAAAAATTAACTACTACAAATGTAAATGAAAACTATAATTTAAATTAACAATGTAGAGATAAATCCTCTCTTATGATCACATAAATCAACATATATGAAATTATGACCTCTCTTTTCATCATTAGTGAATTTAGTTGATTTTTTATCATAAATATTATTTATTTGTGCTACTAGTTAGCCTAAAATAAACCATTAAACTATAATATACCCATCAAACCATTTACTAACTCTTATGAAAATTAGCATGAATTTGCAAAAAATAAATCTATTCTAAGCATTGTCTATTAACTATTGACTAGAAATATTGATCATCAAATTTTGAATTTAAAATGACTTCATTACTAATATCATATGTAGATGAAGAGGTACTTTGTGTTTTGTTGGTCTAAACATATCATATTTGGTGTCAACAACATTGGATATCAAATTCAAAAATTATTGCAAGTGTTTTGTTTGTTTAAGCATATTTCTATTAAGCACGAGAAGAGACCAAAAATTATCATAATCTTGAATCTACATAATTAGGAGAGCTTCATTACCCCTAAATAATAAGGGTTTAACTACTCAAATTAATTATCATGTCAACTAATGTAGATTGCAACAAAAGATAAAAAAAGGAAAATGCAAGTTAAGTGAACTAAAAAGAGAGATAAACTACTTGCAATAATTAATCTAAGCTACTAACATAAAAGAAAAGAGTATGACATAAAATTGCACGAATTAAACTTGCATAAAAAGAGAGTTACATAAGAGGAAAAGTGAACATGTAGCCATTAAAGAAATAAAGAGAGTTTGTAGTTTTTGAGCCTAAAACTAAACTAGCTATGAAATGAAGGCTCCCCCTTTACATGCACATATGGGTTATCTATACAAACCTAAAACGCTAATCCGTATTTTGAGAACTACAATTGTCATGTGTAGAAGCTTCTTTATTCATCTGCATTAATTAGTCTCCATTAAGTGTGCAAGTACCTTTAATCTTTATTAGCATGTGCTTTAGCTCCAAATAGATGACAATGGTAAACGGGTGGGTGGGGTCTTCCATGAACATGAGATTGAATTATTTCCATCTTCATTTCTTTGTATTCTCTTGTGCATGCGTATGTTCCATAAAACAACTTTTATTTGAATTGAAATTTCTACAAAAATAATATAATAATGCTGAAGTAAAGTTTTCCAAATTAACATATGCATACAAATGAACATTTTGCCTCGAAATGATGATGAATATACGGGTTACTTGAAAATAACAGAAATTATGACTTAAACATGTTAAAATACCTTATATTTTATTTTTTTGATTAAATCAAATTATATATTTTAGTAAAAATGTACATATTTACGTACACATCAAATACCCCACACTTATCTTTTTATTCGTTCTCGAATAAAGGAAAAAAAGAAAGATAAATCCACTTTTGTAGGAAACACGATTGCATTGAGCATATGCAACAAACCGTTAGACATCTAGGTGTTCACAGTAGGATGGGTGTGGTCTCATGAGGCTTTTTAGCGGATATTACCCACAAAATCCAAATGAAAGATGCAAACTCCTAAATGCAAATGATATTTACAAATATATGCTTGCAAATTATATTTACAAAACGGATAATTTACTTTTTAAATTGACACAATTTCATACCATACAAGTATTCGGTTCGAACTATACAAATTTCTGGTCAATATCTTGAACTTTTTTTTCCTTTTACGAATAAAAAATTCATACAACGGCTTAAGTTTTCATTACATTCAACTCAAGTTTGGCTAGTTATTTCGATAGAAAAACATAGTGCAATAATTAAATAAACTCTTTAATTGAATGTCATAGTTCACAAAATGGTATCTTCAATTTTTTTGTATAACATGTCTAATCAATAGAGTTAGGATGATGTTTGGGTTTCGATTGCTTACTTTCTCTTATTTGAAAATAAAATATTAACATTATTATTGTTTACAAACACCTTACTCAGTAAACCGAAGCCAGATATACAATTCATGTACTGCCTTGCAGGCTTGCATGAGAGAAGTACAAAACACGGTGAGTGCACACACTAACATGCATGCACCTATCTACTATAGGTGTTGTTTATTATTGTTATTTATTTATATACACTCATCTAACTCTTGTAAACTGAGGCCAATGCACTGCCTTTGGGGCTTACGCAAAAGGAGTATAGAGCGTAATGAGCGTACACACATATCTGTGTGCACCTATCGACTGTTATATATATACAATTTTTTTTCTTTTGAAAAAGGGTGAGTTTTGCAAATTCAATTTAGCATCACCTAACTTTAGAGATTACAAATGTCAACATAAATGCTTTAAATTAACAATTCTTTAAACAAAAACATCAATTTAGAATAAATTTCATAACATCATCTATGAATCGTACTATATACTAGTTTCACTAAAATTGATTATAATTCAAACTTTCTTTTGTTATTCGTTAAAACAAGTAATTTTCAAAAATAATAATAATAATAATAATTAATGACTAGGACCATATGTTTACTCTATCGTGTCTATTCAAAAGTAAATAAAAACACGATTTATTTCAAGTGAAAAAAAAAGAAAAATTCATGCAATACCAAAATAAATATGAAACTTTCCACCACTTTAATATTGACTGTGTCTTCATAGTCAATCCAAGTGAAAGAAGAAAAAAAATAAAAATATGGCTTATATTTACATGAAACTGTTATTATTTACACTTTATCGGAAAGAATACAGCCATTAAGTAAATGAAATGATCTTCCAAAGACCAATTCATTTGTCTCTTTAAATATGAGAGATACGATTAAAACTCGGAAAACCGAATGTTAAAAGATTTCGAAGTTTGGTTTGTAGGAACGAATGTCGTTTTAGTAAATATCAAATGAATTGTTTTATTTTTGACGATTTTTAGGGTAGATAGAATTATTTGTTGAAGTTTGTGTTTATTTTCACCAACTGAATTTCAAGATTATCATTGAAAACTTCTTCAGAATTATTGATTTCAAAATCAAAATGGTAATTCAAATCTATCCCTTCACAATTCAATAGCTCATCTTCGAAAGGGCCAAAATTCGTGCTGATCAAATTCTTCTTTCGTTGTTGAATTATTCACAACTTTATTCATGTATCATTTCCAAAATCCAAAGTTGTTGGTTTCAAATTTTCAAAATTGAGACAGGGAAGATCGAGTTTTAAATTTGATTCCACACTCTAGAACGAATTAAAATTTAACTCAGTTACCCCCACTATCAACAATTTCGTTAAGATCATCAAGTTTCATTTCAAAAGTTGTTATTTGAAAATCGTCAATTTTGGTAAAATATGGACTATTATTTGACTCGTCATGTGTTGGGATCTGATTTTTCTTCTCAAGAAAATTCATGTAGGTTTCAAATAACAAATATTCACAATCTTTATTTATTTGGTTAGGTAAAACAAATTCGTGATTATTAATTTGAGAATTTTCAATTTGAATTTGTTGAGATTAACAGTTGTTAATTGCACTACAATTGAAATTATTCATATTACCAAAATTGTTCAAAAAATGGTTCAGATTTCCATTTTGATTTAGAAATTCATTTTGGAGTTCAAAATGACTTGACATGAGTTATAATCAAAATCACTAAAGCTTGGAGTTTAATCCAAATTTTGACTATTTTGAAATCCTTGACTTGAGTTATTGCATAAATCATTCATTCTTTAGTTTTGTTACGTAATGAGTGCAATTACCGGTTCTATTCTCGTTTCTAAAGTTGAGAATTAATCATTAATTTGAAAAAAATGATTCAAAATCCAAATTGTTTATACAATAGTTGTCATTAAAAAAACCATAAGAATTTGGTGTAAAATTATATGGATTATATTGATTTTCACAACTATCGTAGAATTATAATGAATAAGGAAATTGAGACATTTTCAAGAAAATAGTTCCCTATCTTTTGAATTTTTGAATTTATTTATTTATTTTGTTCTTTTTTTATATATGCATGAACCTATGCAACTATGTGAACGCAAAGGACCTGTTTACAAATTTTCTGTCCTTGGGTCTCCTAATCCAAAATTATATAGTGATACTTTGATAAATTTCAATAAAAAAATTCTCAAGAAAGTAGCGGAGATAGATTATCGGTGCACCAATAACCAACCCAGTAATGTAACTGATGGTTAAATTACCTTCAAAGAAACAATCACTACAATATTTACGCTCACTGTAATATTTACAAATGATTATTGCTTTTTCGTAGCCTAGACACCAAGAAATAATTTATTGGAAACAAATCAATTTGTCAAGATACAACTAAGCCTCGGTGAGCCCGCGATGCTCTTAAGTCCATCGCCTAACAGTTACTGTTAGTCAAATTCTATGATGATATGCAACTTGTAGGCCAAGTAAAGGGTGATGAAATCTCCAACTTATGTGAATTTTGATGTGCCCTTAACAAAAGAAAATCAGATTAGATGGATGCAAAATAGAAATTAAACGTGAATTAACAATGCAACTACGATTGAAATGTTGTTTTATTTCTGGAATTTTCTAATGTTAATGCAGACGAACAACAATGCAAGTAATTAAAAATAAAGTTAAAACACGATACCAGTAAAGTAGCGCAGTTCTTAGCAAGCACGTGCAACAAAACGAATCGTCTTCTTATTTTTTGCGAATTGAAAAGAAAATCAAAAATAATTTTTTTAAGTGGATATAAGAATGAAGATTATGCCAAAAATGTCGTATATATCATTTTAAATAATAATTTTAGAAAGCAAAATGACCAAACAAAATAAGAAAAAAAAAACTAAAACAAATTTTAACAATAAAAGAGGAAAAAAAAACAAATTATGTCATTCGGAAATACCAAAAGGTCACAGCCTAAACCGAATTCCAAAATGGCAAATTCTATTTCAACCCAACAATTTGCTGAGTAGCCCACCAATTTTATAAAAAAATTCAAGGACGAAACTGCCCCTTTTCAGTTATTTTTTTTTTCCAGTTTTCAGTCTACCTCGTAGTACCTCTACGTGATTTTGTAGCGAACCTCGTAAGGGAACTACATAGCAACTAATGATACCACATAGAGGCTCTACATGGTATCATTACTTACCACGCAGTGGCCCTACGGGGTTCACTATAAAACCATGTAGAGGCACTACGAGGAAGGGTATTATTGAATTTTTTAAAATAAAAGGGGGGGCTACTCAGCAAAATGATGAGTTTACTCGATTTTAATGTATTTTGGGGGGCTACTCAGCAATTAGCTGGGTTGAAATAGAATTTTCCTTCCAAAAATTAGAAATCAAAATCAATAAACAAAAAAGGCCATCACCTAACCTGATCGGTTCTCTCCTCTATTTATTGAGAAACAACGCGGCAAATCAGTAAAAAATACTTGGAGAAAAGAAATTCAAAAATCAAAATCAAATTCAAAAACCAAAACAAAAAAAAATGAAATCATTTTCTCTCTAGTATTGTAGTCCTGGTTTGTGCTTTTCAGTTGCTGTTTGGGGATTTGGTGGTCGTTCGAATTGGAAGATGGTCGTCAGGCGCTCGAATTTAAGGAGCAGAATTTTCAATCGAGGTGCTTGCGTGCGTGCGATTAGGATTGATGGTGATTGAGTAGGTTGAGACGCGGTGACAAAGTTGGGTTTTGGAGGCAGAAGGGAAGTAGAGAATGATTAGGCGAAGGTTGGGTGATTGTATGTGTTTGGTAAGTGATTGTGAGCAGGTCGAGTGTATAGCTTAGGTTGAAGTCCATTGTCTTGATTGTGGGCTCGTCGTCGTCGAGATCACATAGCCATGGGGATGTATGGTTTGTTGTAAGGTGTGTCGTGTTTTGCTGAGGCCTTTGTCTTGATTGTGAGCAGTTTGTTGGCATGAAGATTGTGCTTGGGGAACTGGGACGGTGATGGTAGAATTTGGGAATTGATGTAAAGATTCGCAGGTGAACTTGGTTGCTGATGAAGATGAGGGAGGAGAATGGGATGTTTGAGTTGTTGGTATGAACTACGGTGAATGGCAGCAGGGTTGTAGGCAGCAGGAGAATGATAGAGCAGAATAGATAAATGAAGAATTGCAAAATGTAACAGGAAAAAGAGATGTAAAAGAAAAGGCAAACAGAGATGTACTCCAGATTTTTTTTTTGAAAAGCAAAGTAATTTTTATTCGCACTAAAGAATTACATGGGAATTACAACGTCAACAGTCTATACAAGAATATACACTACAAATATTACAGTAATGAGAGAGAAAAAACAATCACAAAAAGAATTGAATCCAGAAAAAACACATCACCGTATATCACTGATTCCAGTCTGCACCAATCATCACAAGCTTGCACCAATCATCACTCTCATATTACAACAACTAACTATCCTTCTTCAGCTCATTTTTCGTATGAATCATAGAGAATAATTCATTTGAATTCTTTACTCCTTGACCAAACGTTCTTGGACTTTTAACTATGTTAGCCTTGTATTTAAAGTTTATAACGCAAACAGAGTTATTTGAAAAGTAATTACATAAATAGACCTATTTTGAATGAACGAAGACGCCTTTTCAAAACTCGCACAAAGGCGAATTTTCAAAAATCGCCTATGTACTTTGTGGTTTCAAGTTCCATAGCGACTTTCTTGAAATTTGATTTGACATAACTCAACATCTATAATATGAAATTTCCATTTTTTTGTTCCATTACTAAAATATAGTTTTATAGATTCGAACGTTTTGTGTTTCAACGAAATCCGACGTATAACGATTCCTATATATTCAAATTAAGTTCTAAATGCTAAACTATGAACTACCACGACATTTAAATAGTATATATAGCTTAACCAAACAAAATAAAACAAATACCAAATTCTAATATTCAAATATAAGAGAGATACATAGTCCGGTTAAGGATAGATAAGTTTGAAACATAAGAAATACAGATACACGAAATGCAACACACTGAAATCGCATCAATAAACATACATCTCCATTTTAAGCTACTGAAGTACATCGCTTTCTGTTATGATCCTGCGATCCACATTTGCTGCACCTGTTTGTTTTGGGTGTTTGATGCTCGTTCATAACATTTTTGAACCTCATTGATTTTGGTTGTCCAGCTAGTCTTCTGACAGGCGGAGCCAATATTCATGGACCATTGTACGGGTCCCAATATTTCTTATCACGTATAGGATTAAACTCTTGGTCGTATGTAGCTCTATAACTTTGGACGGAGTGCCATTCAGAAGCAAAATCGTGATGTGCTCTATTACTACCAAAATCTTGTGCTGAACAAGCCGCCATCACATGAGCACATGGTATCATCTGCAAAAGTAGGGTTATGCATGTACAGGTAACATAAGAACCGTCGATCTCAACATCAAATTCATCTCCGTAATAGTGAATCACTTGCCATTTATATCGACCAAATCGAACAAGCCTACAACGTCATCCTTTAATAGCACGAGCTTCAATTTTAGCTTCCCATTTAGGAGTAAGTTTCGAATTCAGACCCTCCCGGTTTTCCCGTCTCTTATAGAAATACTCAATTGATCGAAAGAACGTTCTTGCAACTAACGCCTTTATAGGCAAGGATTTGGTGCCTTTTAGTACACCATTAAAACTTTCAGATTCGTTGATTATCATAATATGGAAGCGGTCACCGTCATCTCTGCAAAGAGCCCAGTTTTCTTTACAATTCCCTAGGCTTTGTTCAATCCAGGTATGCGCCTCCAGCTTAGTTGCCTTGATTTCTTCTCTAAGTTTAGTGTATTCAACCACTTCTGAAGCACATGCAACAACGTAAAAAAAGCCTACAAGTCTCTTGTCTCGATGACCTGCAGGTTGAAATTTTGCTTTAAGGTGCCTTGCACAGAACCTATATTTGTGCGATTCTCGCCATCTATCCTGCAAAGCGCTTGGAATCCCATTCATTCTGTCGGATATAAATGTAATTTGTCGATTTCGTATGCTATAAATGAACTCACGCATGCATGAAAAGAACCACGCCCAATTATCATATGATTCGGATTCGACCAACCTATAAGATAACGAGAAGGCAGTCGTCCGCATCTATAGCGATAACAACCAGCAGTATTCCTTTGTACTTACCGTACAAATGTGTCCCGTCAATAGAGAGCACTGGTCGGTAGTGAACAAAACCTGCAACGGAAGAACCAAATTCCCAAAAAGCACGCTCAAATACCCCAACATCATCGTGTATTATATGTCCTACTGAACCTGGATTTCTTCTTTTTATTTCCACAAAATACTAAGGCAAATAAGAATATGATTCGGCCCAGTCATTGTATATTTTTTCCAACGCTTTATTCGACATTCGCCAAGCTTTCATGTAACCGATTTTGATGAAGAGTTGCTCGTCGACAAGCACTTGCACCGTCCCAACTGATATATCCAAATTGGCCTTCACAAAAGACATGATTTTGGATACAAGTAACCAAGAAGTGGCTTGCTTGTGGTTGGAATTAATTGTAGGGTTGACACAGTTATGTTCATGAGGCAGCTTTCTGATTTCCCACCATCCAGTTTGTGATTTTTTTCAACACTATAGCATGTATTCGCCATGGACAAGTATCATCAACATTACATACATCGGTGCATATTGTTTTATTTGACTTGATTGGATTGTACAAAACACCATGCATAATAGACCATTCCGTAAGTTGGTGGAGAAACTGTTCCTTGCTTTGGAATACCATCCCAACAGCAAAACCATTTTGTACGAAGGCAGCCGAGAATTTTTCGCTAGAAAACTCTAGATTAGCCACTATGGATCTGGCCATCATTTGCGCCGTCCAGAGATCATCGTCCATGGGTACTTCCGTTTGAACCTCATCACAATCTTCTTCGGGATCTACTATGTTTGGAAAGTCATAGTTCAGCGGTTTATTGTTGATTTCGGTCTAGCATGTATCATCAACAGTTGCCGTGGCAACCGCCATGCTGTCAATATGTTCGGCCTGTTGTGAACGACCTGCACCCAAGTCTTCTTCGGGTTCTACAGTCAATCTATTAATAAATGCATTTCATATAAATTTTACATTTCAATGAGTAGTTATAAAACTAAATTGATGTGCAATACATACCTTTGGTTCATACCTAACAGTTCTGACTGATCAGTTTGTTGTTCTTGTTGTTGTTGTTGCTGCTCAGCCACATTTGGTGGAAAATACGGATTGGTGTACAAAGGAGAACTAACAATGAGTGATGGATCATGAGTTTGCAACATTTCTGTGAAATAACCTAAACCGCTACTCATTATAGGCAGTGTGATTATTTCTTCCACGATTTCTTTTGCTATTTTTCCAACAAACAACTCAATTGATTTCTTAACTGTAAAAACATTACTTGTACATCTGCATCTTCTAAAAGTGCTACGGCTCTCGGCCCCGAATCAGTAGGCCAGTTGACCGACAACTCGATATCATATTCGGGAGGGTTAATTTTGGTTGCTTGGAAGACTGTTTCTTTCAAAGCATCAAGTGTGCAACCACTTCGAACTCTCCCTGGTTTGTAGAATCCTCCTACATAACTTCCATTTTGGTGCTTATCCACGACCAATTCACCGTCGTAGTAGTAAAGTGCAGTAATAAAAGTAGGCGCCATTATTGAGTGAGTTTATTTTTCTTAAAGTTATGTGAAAAAAGGATTGAAGTGTATGGAGAAATAATGTGCTGAAGAGCTATGAAATAAGGAAACCATCTAAGCAACGTCACTGTCAAATCAACTTTAATCAACTCAGTACAGTCGTTGTCAAGTCAGAATTGGCAGAGCTTTAATCATGTCATCGATTTCAAAATAAACTAGAATCAATTTAAAAAAACAAGCCTTGAATCAGAATTGGGAGAGCTTTAATCATGTCATCAAATTCGAAAAAAAGCATTGTCATTCGTCTATACAACTACTTTATCACAATAGGCAAACATTTAGTCAGATTTAGCAGATGCTTGTCAACTCAACTATTTCGAAATATTGGGCCAAATTTATCTGTGTCTAGTCAAATCACCTGATTTGTGGCAGATCGTACTGTACATAAATAGACTGACCCAGCTTTAATTTATGGCAGCTGGTTGTCAATTAATTTTTATGTCATAATGTGTACTATGCGAACCAGCAAACATACAAAGCTTTAATTCAGACTTCAAAAACATAAAATAATTTATTAGAAAACACAAACATGCAGTACTTCGTATTAATCTTCCAAGTCCTACAAACACACAAACAGTAATTCAAACTAAACTACAAAAACTTACAACAACTACGGATAATAAAATAACTCACACTAAACTTTAGAAACCCACAACGACTAGTTATAATAGAAACACTAGTGGTTACGGTTAAATTGCAAGTCCTCTAGGAGTTTTTTGAGACGTCTAATTTCTTGTTCCAACTCTTTCGCATATGCTATGCCCCTTGGACAAAGCAGTCTGTCAATCCATTCAGAAAAATTGCATCCGTGGGGGTAATTAGAACAAAGAAGACTTCGACGACCAATGTTATCGCTATCATCCGTTACAAGAACTTCAGCCATATATCCACAGTGGCAGCAAACTGGGAACAAGTTAACCTCTTGCTCCACCATTGTATGAGAAGTCATTTTGAAAATATATGGAGTTCAGAAGATGTGGTTGAGTAAAATCAGAATTATGAAAGAACTAGTAGGTACATATAAAGTTTGGGATTGGACCAAAATACACAGGCGAGTTTTCAAAACTCGCACACAAGCGAGTTTCCAAAAGGTGCCGATATCCCTTCCCGAACAAAACGGGCCTATATTTGTTAGTATTTCTGAAACATGCTAATCATGTAATACTTTTTCCAAACAAGCCTACAATTGTGAATTTTTCAACATTCTTCAATTCTCTCTGACCATATTTCATATATGAATGTTTTTGGAACCCACAGCAACTTCTTGGTCTTCAAATTCTTCCACCTAGTTGTTTTATACACGTTAAACCACTCAATTTCACTTATATTAGAAGGCCTGTAAAAATACCATTCGAGAGAATTCTCAACCAAATGGAATACACAAAAGAGCATGCAAAGAATAAGTAAACATTCCTTTCTTCCTCAACTTTACAGAAATCACATATAGCATCAGGAATTAATCCCATTCTATGCAGTTTTCTTTTGGTATTGATTGCATTTTCCATCACCTTCCACAACAAGAAATACTTCTTCGCGGAGCTACCCAAATTCCAAATAAGAGAAGACCATGAAAAAGAGTGTTTTTCCTATTGTAATGATTTATAAACATTTTTAATACTATGAGTACCTCCATTCCAAAAATAGCATTCCCAAAATGATCATTAATTTTGCTCTCGATAATTTCATTTCAGAGTTGCCTCAATGAAAAAGAATTGGAGTATGGTAGAATGATTTCATCATCATGCAAAAAATCCTCCACCAAATCAGTATCTGGAATACCTGAATTCAATTTTATGTTATACTCAACCACATTGCTTAATATGAAATGCTCCTTCACCCAAGGATCATGCCAGAAAGAGCTCTCCATAACCAAATAATTTTACTGAATGAAAGGTATAAAAACATCCCTTAGCTTCAAAATATCCCTTCAACTCCAACTGCTATTCTGATTTATCTGCATCTTCCAAAAATTCCTGTTGTCTATCATATTCTTTCTCATCCAACGAGTCCAAAAACTACCATCGTTACTAAGCAAGTTATGAAATATACCAAAATAGAAGCCTTGTTCCATAGAAATAAATTTGTAATTCCAAGCCCACCTTGCTTTTTTCCATCATAAATTTACAATAAGCAATGGGAACAAGCTTCTTTGAGAATGGGTCTCCATGCCATAAGAATTTGTTTAAAGCACTTGTAATCATCTTGATGAGTTTGATTGGCAGAAAAACTACCTGACCAGTATATTGTCATAGCAGTAGCAATAGATTGAACTATTGTGAGTCTACCCGCTTGTGATAACCTACCACTGGGCCAAAGCTTTACCAATAATCTTCTCAAAAGAGGGGTACATTTTTCCTTGGAAATTCTTGAGCAAATTAAAGGCAAACCCAAATAAGTTACATTCCGTGATAACTCCATAAGACCAGAAAATTTGATGATCTCATTCTTCTTGTCATATTGCAAACCAATAATAAGAATTGATGATTTACTGACATTTATCTACAACCTAGTGATCATGTAGAATTCATGTAATGTGGATAATATGCACTAAATATTAAATTTTGTTGGCTTAGTGAAGATAACCAAATCATCTGCAAAAAGGAGATGAATAATACATGGGTTCTTACATCTAGGATGAAGCTCAAATTCCTTCTTATGTACCTTTTCCAACAAAAGAGAGTTTAGAAATTCCATAACCATAATGAACAAATATGGTGAAATGGGATCCCCCAGTCTAACTCCATTAGACCCTTTAAAATATCCATGAAGACATCCTTTTCTTAAAATAGAATAATTGGAGAAGATATGCATGTAAAAATCGAAGCCAAGAATGGTCTAGGGAAATTCATCCTCGACATAATTACAATAATAGTATTCCATGGTACTGTGTCAAAAGCCTTCCTTATATCAAGCTTAATCATGCATCTAGATGATATATTCCTTCTATTATACCCATTACAATAATAGAATGTTGTCACTTACAGATCGACCACTCACAAAAGCTGCTTGATTACATGGAATAATATATGGAAGAACAACTTTCATTCTACTTGCCAAAACTTTAGTTATCACTTTATATACTACATTGCAACTACTAATAGGTCTGAAATCCGAGACTAAAATAGGGTAATCAACTTTTGGAATCAAAGAGATGGTAGTGGCAGATAATGATGAAGGTAATATATTGTTCATGAAGAAAAATTTAATGGCTTTTAATATATCATCACCTATTGTTGACCAACACTTTTAAAGGAAGAAATCATTATACCCATCTGGACCACCACAACAAGTTGCATCTGGACTGAAAACTGCTTCTTTAATCTTTACATCAGTGATAAGTTTAATATGATCCTCTGATTGCTGACTGGACAAAGATGGAAGTACAGAGTTGAATAGTGGAAAGTCATTTGCAGAAAAATCGCTAGGAGAAGCCAGAATTGAAGAAAAGTACTGAACAAAAGCATTATTAATATCTAAATCAGATGAATCAAGAACACCATTCATATCTCGAATCATAAAAACCTTAGCAGAAGCCCTTTTAATATTCAGAGAAGCATGAAAAATTTAGTATTCCTATCACCCTCTAAATCTCTTCTAATAAAAGCCTTCTGCCTTAATGCTTGAATTTGAACATCCAAAGCATTTTCCAGTTTCTTTTTAAGCTCATCCTCCAACATAATAAGATTATTATCATTAGGCTTCAAGCTCCTGAATTCCTGTACTTCCTTTAATTCCTCTCTAAATGATGATGAAAGTAAGGTACCCTTGTCAAAATTTAATGAAGCCCATGCCCTAAGATGAACTTTAAGAGCCTTCAATTTATATACAAGGGATACCAGAGGATTCCTATTAGGCTGATAAGACCACACCTGCAATACAATGTCATAAAAACTAGCTTGATTTAACCAAAAACTAAAAGAGAATTTATCCAAGCTAATATTGTTTGCATCTCCCTAATGTAAAAGAAGAGGATTATGATCAGATAATGTTGAGGGGAGGGCATGATAGAAGGAGTTTGGCCAAATATTGAAAAAGTGAAATTTTGCAAACACATGATCAAGCTTACAAAAGGTGTTAGAGCTAGTTTGGCTTTTGTTATACTAGGTAAAACTGGGTCCAAAGCTGCTAACTGGATATAGACATGAAGATAACAAAGCCTGACTGAGAGGAGCAATATCATAAATGGAAAGAGGACAATCCCTATATTTTTGAGAAATGGATGACATACAGTTGAATCCCCTCCAACCACCCATGGATCACTAGATGGCTAAAGAAGTTTTAAATTATCAAGAAAGGTTTGCCTCAAATATAAAAGCATTATGTACGTAGACAGAAGTTAAAAAGAAAGTGAAGTTGTTTGGAAGATAAATGCACTTGAAATGAATGAATTGGTCTTAAGAAGATAACTTTGAGGGATTGAAAAAGGCAGGATTCCACGTCACAAGTAATCTACCAAAACTTGCCTCTGGTAAATTATGTTCAAAGAGCTAAGATGATGAAACAAAAGATGATGCTCTAATGGTAGAATTTCGGTCTAGTTTTGTTTCAGATAAACAAATTAAATGAATGTTGTTGTCTTTAATCAAAGCCTTAATTTCTCCTTGCTCAGAGCTAAGATTCATACATCCAATATTCCAGAATGCTATATTGTGCCTCATTTAAATGATAAAGGATTAAAAAGTGGGGTAGGGTGCTTCCTTATATGCCTAATAGCGGTCTGATTATCGAATCCTGATGGCATTACATCATGAGGGTTAAAATCCTTACCCTCATTTAAGTCATCCGATTCTTTAGTTGATGGATTCTTTGCTTTCTTCTTCTTCCCTTTAATTTTTTTTCTTACTACCAAAAGATGGTGTTTCAACATCACACTGAGAAGATAAATTTTGAGAGGAAGCATTTTGAGTGATAGGAGGTGGAAGGATTATGTGAGGAGGAGTTGATAGATGAGCATATGGAGAAGAGGAAGGATTTAGAGAATTTAATTTGCTGCTAAAAGAAGAGTTTGAAGGAACATTAAAGCTGAAGGTAGAATCACATGCAGTTGATTGGAGATTAGAAAAAGGTGACGAAGTAGATGCACCATCAGATGATCCAAAAATAGAAGTTGTACCATTGGCTTTCATGTTATCAATATTATCCAGAACAGAAAAGGCATTATAAACCTGAAACTCATTGACCACATGAGTGTAATCTTTAACTATTTGTTTTCCTTTGTCCTTATTACCATTGCTAGTCTGATTACCTTTCGATTTATCAAAATCAAAGAATTCACCCAAATTACTCTTTCATGTTCCTGAATAATGCACTGTACCTTCACTATCTACATAGAAAACTTTCCTTCTGTCTACTTCCTTTTGTACAGACTTATTTACATTGAAATTCCCATCTATCTTTTTATCCGAAGCCACTTTTTCCCCATTCAAATTACTTGTGTGTTCTACATTTTCCTTCCTCTTCCGTATTTGCTTCTTTTTAGGAGCTACATATGTCCATTCATTCTTCTTTGCATAAGCCTGATTCCTTGTTCAATTTTGATTCAAATTAGAGTTTACTTTAATATGTTCTTCATGCATAACCTCCCCATCTATTATATTTTCCTTCTTATTATTATCTATCAATTCACATTCACATGTGTTATGACCAAATACTTTACAGTGCATGCAAATCTTCAGTTTCTAGTCATAAGAAATTTTAATAGTAGGACAGTTTTCACCTAGTTCATCCACTACAATACATTCCGACAACTCAAAATCAAGGGAAATCTCAACTAAAGCTTTAGCATATTTGAAACGTTGCAACTTCTCTATGCTCTCATCAAAACAAAGAAATCTACCAACATGATAGGCCAGCCAGTTAATACCATGTAATGCCCAAAGTAAAAGGATAATTCTATGCAAATGAATCCAAATAGATACACTTCTAATTTGAGAAAGTGAATTGCCAATAAAAGGATCCTATTTTGTAATTATAAACATCCTACCCCTAATGAAAATAGGATCAGCATGCAGAACTCTTTCTCTATCAATATCATTTGAAAACTTAAAGAAAAAATTAAAACCATCAGATTTTATATCCACTTCACCATTCAGATTCCGGTGTCTATGCAGAAAATTTACTACTGAAAGATATGATACTGAACTATCTAAGAAAAAACCAACAAGATGATTCCTCCAATATTTAATACCTTCCTCTTTAACATGTACTGGAATATGTTTTCTCTTACCATCTCTGACAATTTCACACTGAGTAGGCTTGAAAACACCAGCATTACGAGGTAAAGGTTTGAAAAGAGAGGAGAAATTAGTTTAAATAGTACTAGGGTTAGGATTTGGCAAATTGGAGGAGGTAACATTTGGATTTGGAAAACTGGATGAGTTGATATTTGAAGAGGATGGCTTAAGAGGGTTATCTTTACCCAAAGGAACATTCCGAGCAGCTTTCTCAACAATCTTGGCCCTAATAGAATTATCATCAACAAGATTTAAGCCAGAAGACATTTGATCCATGGTGTTTGATGAAATTTCATTGGAAGATTTACGTGTTTGAGTGTTATTTACCCCCCAAATCCGAAATCAAAGAAGTAGCTTCCACAATTTTGACATTTGAAAGATTTCCATTATCTAGATTCAAATTATTCACAGAAGAAATTGTGTGTTTGATGAATTGACATTTGCGTTAATATCAGATTGAGCATTTACAGAAGACAAATATGAATTAAGAGATGATGAATTTACAATCCTTACATTATTAGAAGAAGAATTTCGAAGATTTGAAATCAACACAGATTTACTAGAGGAGGAAGAATTAACCATAGCAGGATCGATCGAAGAAAGATTTGCAAAGGGAGGAGGAGGAGGATCTGGAGGTCGAAGATGGGGAAAAGTCGAATCAAGGGAAGAAAAAGACGGAGGGAGATGGGGAGCAGACGCCATTAGCAAGGGTCTAAATACTACAACAAAATGACCCTATTACAACGGTGAAACACCGTTGTAATATACATTTTACAAAGGTGGGCTAACCGTCGTGTATTAAGAAGTTGTAATAGACTAAAACCTTTTACAGCTTTTTTGCACTATTGCAACACCGTTGTAATATGTATATTTTACAACTTTTTTCCACCGTTGTAATATATTATTACAACAGTTATGCACCGTTGTAATAATATATACTACAACTGTTATGCACTATTGTGATTGATAGTTGCATTTTAAAAAAATAGACCTTTTGCAACTGAAATGAACAATATACTAAATCTAGCAATACTCCATAAGCAAATCAGATACTACAATTATTTGCAAACTAATTTATTAAAATACTCAAATTTTCAGTATTACAAACAATAATTTTTAAAAAACATTTCGTGCATTATTACATACTTGACCATTACAAAGCAACTTAGTACAAGCACAATTTATACCCAAAAATTGCATATCTGCGTCTCAACTGTCGACCAACTGTACAAGTGCATAAAACATTGTCCTCAAAACTGACCTACAACTTCATCACCTCCTGTTACATATTTCTCCAGCTCCAAACAAGCAGAGAACCAGTCCATCAGCATATCACTGCTACATGACCACCAAAACCATGACCAAGCTCTTCAATTCGCCATCCCCTGCACCCGCACCCTACAATCCAATCACAAACAAAAACTAATTTGATATGATAAGTTATTGACTAAATAAAGTAGCATCTCCAATGTTAACATTTGCATATTTTTTTTAACATGGTAAAAAGAATCAAATTAAAACATGTAAGAAGCCACATGGATGAACCAAGGAACTTAGAAGTTGCAGATGGACGGTTGCTCAGTTCTAATTTATTTTCATAAGTCATTACAGAAGAAAAGGAAACCCGAGTGAGATAGATGATGAGAAATGGGATATGCTTACCCACCATGGCAGAAATTGGTACATGAAAAATTCAACAACAAACATACTAAGGAAAACTTCATAAATAATGTATTATCTGAGGATGCAAAACCTAATAAATAACAACATTTAATAGATAAACAAGTATATTTTGTTGTCATGAAATACCAATTTTTTTAAAAAGAAAAAAAATGGACTTGAATGTATAATAACGAAAAGTAATTAGGGAAACCCCATAAATTATCGTATGTAATTTTGAACCACAAAGAATCAAATATAAAATAGTAAGATAGAATTAAGGAGATGGTGGAAATTCTTAAAGCTAGTCGAGGTTTGGAAATTTCTTTATTTACTATTAAAGAACACGGTGGAACTACCATTTTGAAAACTCTATTGACTGCTTCATAATGGGATTTGTTTACGAGAGACAATGAAAGGAAGAAAAAAAAATTGTGTATTGGTCATTTTTTTTCTTCCTTAAATGCTTACTGATACCTGCAGAACATGGGCAAATTATGCCCTGTAAAATCCTCGTTGATTTGTACATGGCAAATTATACTTCTAAGGTGACCTATATTTGTTTACTTTGATATGGGAATGATTTATTTCTTTTGTAAGTATAAAATGAGTTTGGCTATTCTATCTCATTGACTATTGCTTGATAACGAAGTTTATGCACTAATATTAACTAAGTTTAGATTATTCAAACCATCACAAACATACCAGAGAGGCAGACGAAGGCACATTAGCTTGCTGATTAATATCAGAAGGTGTACAAATCCACATTTAACTTATCATACTGTGCATAAAAGATTTCTATTGCTGTAACCATCAAATTGCGAAGTAGCAAGCTCTAACCAACTTCCAAACGTCTTTATACAGTAAAAAACCACACTAAACGAGACAACAAAAATCATAGAAATCTCGTTTTGAATATCCCAGCTGAGATATGTAAATAGGGTCCGAGACCTTGACTGATACGATTCTGCAAAGTCCCGACCGATATTATGGAATTAATATAAGGCATACCTGAAGCAGAGCGGCGCAATATTGTGAACCTGGTTATACTTTGCCAAAATTTTATAGGAACGAGACGCATACCTGAAGCAGAGCGGCGCAATCTGCTGCAGCTGACAGGGAGCGGAAGTCAGATCTAGAGTAGGCGACGCAGCTAGGCGACATGATCTATAGCAAACGACGGGGCTGCGCAATTTAGAAATCTAGGGTTCCCCCCTTTACTGCAAAAAACGAAGTTTTGTGGTAAAGATACATCGATATTCGTCGGTAGCCGTCAGTGTTTGTTGAGACGCCATTTGATCTAAGGAAGGAAAAATTAGGGATCGATGTTGATTTGGGGAAGAGTAGAGGAAAGGTCGGCCAACAAATATAAGACGCGAGTTACTTTTAGAGCCAAATTTTCACTTTTAACGCGCCTGAATTTCATCCTTCTGCGTTAGGATGACCGTCAGATTTTCGTGTGTCACCACAAAATTTCACTAAAATTTATAGAATTAAATATTATACGTTTAAACTGATATGTAAAATTATAATATGGATTTCTTGAGAATTAATTTTTATTAAAATATTAAATATTACTTATTAATAATAGTTTCTATTAACATCACATATTTCTTCTTAGCTATAATTGATTCTTAATTAATAAAAATTAATTTATTATGGTAAGTTTATGCAACTTTCTAATAAAATTTTGAGTTCTAATCTAATTGTCTTGAACATGTATCATAAGTTAATTAAATGTTGCTTTAAATATATATATATATATTGTATATATATGGAAAATGTTTAATACGGAGGGAAGTGGACCACTAATTACTATTTTGAAAGTTATTTAATATGGTAAGTTAAATAATATATAATAGCTATTTATTAATATTATGATTTTTATTTTTTTATTTTATGAAAAAATGTAATAGAATATTATATATATTGCTTGAAATTTTTATTAAAATATTTAAAAGTAATTATTTAATTATTACTTCTTAATTAGTGATCCTTACTTCTTATTTATTGATTACTAAAATTAGTTATTCATTACTAAAAACTAATTTTTATTTATTTTTAATTTCTAATAATAATACATAATTATTATTTATTAATTATTATATAGCGAGACGAAATTATTAATATTAGTTATTACATATTTTCAAATGAACTATTTATTATTATTATTAAACAATAGTTGTTAAGTATTAATATTTTTATTAATTATCGAATTTTTATTAGTTATTAATATGGTATTTTTGTTGTAGTGTAATCATATATTACAACAGTCAAAAAATAAAAGTTGTGATAGGGTTTTATTACAACTGTCAAAATAACACAGTTGTTAAAAATAAGTTTATTACAACGTTTCTGGAAAAAAGTTGTAAAAAAACATTTATTACAATGGTGATTTTACCACCGTTGTAAAATTAAAGTTGTAATATGGTGTTTTTGTTGTAGTGGAAATGTTTTGAAATTTAACAGCCAAATGTAGTTCTAAAATGCATTTTTGTGTTTTGTTTAACCAACCAAGATAAGAAATTGCTAAGCAATTCAATGTTGGATATTATCAATCGAATTAGCAGCGGAATCAAATAATTAAAACCCATAAATCAAGATCCAAGCAAAATTTAATAAATCGAGATATACATACCAATTCGATTAAGCAGAAAAAACTCGATAGTGATGAAGAATTAATTGCATCGAATCACGAACGCTACCCGGATTGGACGATGTCTCTACGATATCCACACCAACACCTCTTCGTTCGTCTCATGAATGCGAGGAGGAAGATGAGGTACTAGCCAAGGCTGACGATTTCTTTCGTTTGATTTGGGTATTTTTTGTATCTTGCGTCACCTGATCAACGAAATAAAAGTGCGAACTACCAAGTATTTCATAATAAAAATATCAACCGATTGATATTTTAAATGTTCAAAATTAGTTTTCTCATTTAACGTTCTTAGTGTGTGACCCTATAGGTTATTATAATGTTGGCAATAATTTTAAATTACATCTAGAATTATAAACAGTAAGCGGCATCTGGTAATATATCGTTGTTACCTAAAATTATGATAAAATCGATGATTCGATACAATCTTTTTTTGACCAATGTCTCAACGTAATTTAATCCTTTTAACCATTATATCTTAGATTAAACTCAACGCATGGAACGTATCATCCGCTTTATAATTTGATCTTTTTATCTTGACCTATGAGAAAATTATATAAAACAAATCAGTATTTGAGCACAACCATGCTTTTCATAATCTTACTCAATCAAGAGGCTCATGGATATCACTACTTATATCGTATGATTTAATACCGTAAGGATCATTCATATTTTACAATCGATTCAAGATGTACCCAATAATCATATTTATCGCCTACTCGGTTAAGAGTAACTTTTGATAATATCAAAGCACAAAATCCTCGACTAAATTATAATGATTTTAGGTTTGAGGACCATTACATAATTGTCACTTTGAGAATTACTTATAACACTTTTAGTTATGCCCCATAAAGATTTCTCATGTCGGGTCTGCTCAATACACTATTTTCTAACATGTATTTATGTTGACATCGATATCTCATGTATTAATGATCAATGAGATATGATTATCAGCCAATCAACATATTAGTCTCAATGTTTCATTATTACCCTATTTACAACGAAACTTGATTAGGGACTTTCAAGAATCATAATACTTACATATTATATAATCTCATGTTTGTAACGACCCGGATCTTTGGTCGATTAATTTTGAATATTTAATATTCATTTTAAATATTGATTTGATAATATAAATGAATTTTTATCGATTTAAAAATTGATTTCGATTTAATATCGAATATATTAAATTATTGTAATACGAGATATATTGAAATCGAAGTTAAAAACTGAATCGAAACAATTCAGATGATCAATATTAATTGTATTTGAATATAGACGGTAATAAAAATAATTTATTTCCAGCGAATTGATTAGTTCTGAATTTAAAATGATATATAGGTTAAAATTAAATTTCAGAATATATACTATTCAGTTCCGAATTTTGATATAACATTTAAATGACAGTGGTTACGTTAAAATAACGGTTCGTGTGTGAACCCTGAGATATTTTAATGGATAAGATCGAAATCGAATCGAAGATCAAATCAGAATCTGTTTAAAAGAAATAAAAATCTCTTTGTATCAAATCAAATTAAATTAAATTATATTTAAATTCAAAATTGAAATCTTTTTAATTCCTTTAAAAGGATATTGTCATGTACTTTGGCCGACCACACATTTAAAACCCCTATACCCTTGTCTCCCTCTTCAACTATATAATCGCGACTACACTCCCTATCTTCCTTCTATTTTCTGTTTTCCTATTCATTCCCTTCAAGAACTAAGGAAAATTGATGCCTTCCTTAGTGATATTCGAAATCAATTCACAATAAAAGCCCTAAATCAAAAACTTCGAATCGATTAAATCCATAGAATGAATCGCGAGTGGCTCTATTCGAGTTGTTCTTCATGCTGGTGGATTGTTGGATGTAGCAAATTAGTTTGGGAAGGAAATCAACTATCGACCGATGAGAGAGGGGAGTCAAAGTCAGGGTCTTTGGAGTGAACGTCGGCTAGGGGAGCAGGTCATCGTGAAGTCGCGACTTGGTGGTGTTGTGGTCTATAGTGGATCGAATGTCAGATATGGTGTCGAGGTTGGGTTTGAGAGGGTTGCGATCTGTTGAAGGGTGCGAATGTCACTATGGGAGGTCGATGTGAATAGCGTGAAAGTAGGGTTCCAGAATGGTGAAAAAGGGGGCGTCGCGATCTTCATTACATCGCTGAGTGGAGTTCGGTTTTGTTAAAGTGAACAGGAGTTTGTCAGGTAGTAAAAGGATAATTTCGAATTGGGGGTGATGACGTTGAGAAGATGGAGGTCGCGATTTCTTCTTGGAGTTCGGTGCAGTTGTACGACATCGAGAGCAGTTGCTCGCAGACGTGGATTAGGGATTCGGCAGTTGGATGTTGGGGTAGTTCGATCTGTGTATATGGGGAAATACCTATCGTGATTCTATCAATGGGAGATATAGGGGGCGGAGCTAATGTGTTTGTTGTTGAGCAAAATGGTGGGGGTTGAAAGCAAGGATTGAAAAGCAGTATGGCAATAGTGGTAAGCTGTGTTAATGGAGTGTTTTGATGAATAATACAGTGGAGATGGGTTTGCTGGGTTCTATTTGGAAAGAGATGAAGCAGTAAGGTAAAAAATTAAAACTTTGGCAATCCAAAAATTTACATTATACATTGAGAAATTAAGATAATTAATTAGGGTTATGATGATTAACCAAAAATGTTAATTTTATATGTATATAATTCGAACTTGTAAAATAATATGATTTTGATTCTTATCATAAGTTCAAGTTCATAATATATATGATTTGATAATTCAAAGCAGTAGAAATCTTTTACTGTTTAAACTAGTTATATGAGATCAAAATGGTAAATTTATGTCCTGAAGTCTAGAATCATGTCTACTTATGTATGATTACTTTAAAGATCATTTATGTGATAGTAAGTTGGGAAAAAGAGAATTACAGAAGGAATTTAATAAGCTAGTTAGGTGATTTAAATTTAATTAATAGTAGTTTAAATCGTTAAATAAGGATTTAATTGATTGTAGGTGAAAGTAAAATTCATTAGAGACAAATCGACTAAATTATAGCTGCAAATACGATCCGGGATGGATTTCAGATTTTTTTGATGCTGGTCGTAAAAATCACGGTGAGTAAATCTCACTCATTATTTTATTTTAGCATTTAAAATAAATTGTTGGTTGTTTGTTGATTTTTGGATGCATTGAAATATATTTGTTGCTATTTAAAATCTATTAGTTATTTAGGCTTGGTGGTTGTGGCTATTGTATATATATTGGTGGTTGGATTCCCGTAGTATCATTAGCAGATGCCCGCGGTATCATTAGCAGATGATTACCCTATACGCCCCACGCTATGATAGTGGATGACCTTCTATACCACGATATCCTGCCACGAAGCAGGATGGGTATTATTTCTGTTGGCTAACGTCTGTGGATACAGGAAAACAGGTTGGAGGAATCCAACTGGATTCCTCAAAATTTATCATTTTTTTATTCTCATATATATATTATCACACATGACGTGTTGATTGAATTGGTTGGTTTGATTGTTTTAAATATCACTAAGGGCCAAAATATTGATATATAAAAATATCATGAAAAGGATATTTGAGATTTAAAAAGGGGAAATCTTTTTTTTTCAAAAATAGAATTTGAATTTCAAGTGAACTATAAAGATATTAATTTATTTTAAATAAGTAAAACAAGTATTTAATTTATAAATGATATTTATAAATTAAATAACATAGGAAATTGAAGTAAATTTATAGACAATGTTTATAAATACAACGGAATGATTTTCATTGGGATAATCAGGGAATTGAAATATAAACAATGTTTATAGATAAAATGGAAAAATTATCATTTGATAATTTGAATATTTAAATTCAAATGTGAATTTAGAAATAAAAATGGGGAAATCGTTTTAAAGAAATAAACGATGGAATTTATTCTGATGTTCATAATATAAATTGAACTAAAATAAATCCATAAGGATTTATGGTTTGAATTCGATTAATTCGAATTTATTTAAATAGAAGTTAAATAGAATTGAAAATAGAAAATGAAAATAGAATTTGAATATAGATAATTCAAATAGAACTGAAAATAGAATTTGAATATAGAAAATTCAAATAGAATTGAAAATAGAATTTGAATATAGAAAATTCAAATAGAGTTGAAAAGAGAAAGTTGAAATCATTTCGAAATGGGAACAACGAAATATATTTCAGAATGCGGATTTTTAAACAGAATAGAAATAAATCCAAATGATTTATAATTTGTAAAAGGAATTGGAATTTAATATTGAAGATAGAAGTATAAATAAATATATCACCGAGTAAGGAAAAATCGACAATTATAGATAATCGAAAATATTATGTTGAATTGGGAAACTGATTTGATATATATTAAAAATATATCAGAATGGAGTTGAATTTATTATAAACGAAGTTTAAACGTTTATATTTTAAATATAATTAAAACGAACTCGCCGTAGCGCTGTAGTTCATAAATTGGCGTTTCGAACTTCAATCGAGTATACAGAACTCAATTTAAGTCGAAATTCTTTGAAACAAGAAACATCAAGACCGATTTGATAATAGTTTTCTAATGGAAGAAAAAAAATCTGGATTTCGTCTTATAGATTTTGTGTTATGTCAAAATCAAATTTTCAGAAAAACAGCGCCAGAACCATTATATAACCATAACAGTTTATTTAAATAAATAAAAGGATTTTAAAGAAATAAAATCCGAATTTGCCATTAGAAAAATCCAGACTGGAGATATAAAATAAATATGAACTCTAGTGAAGTAAGTAAATGATTTTTGAGACAAAAATCAGATTTTTAGTTGTTGAATAAAACTAACTAATTTGAATAATAATTAGTTAATCGAAATTCGATATGAAAATGGACTTTGAATGAGTAAAGGAGATTTGAGAATTCTTATTCGAAATCGAATATGGAGCTTGAGTCGAAATGGAATTAAATTGATTTATAAGAAAACCAAAAATACATACGAACATGTTATGTTCAAATAACAAGTGAAATAGGCTAAGAAGCTAATTAAAGAATAAAGGGGCGAAACTGAATTCAAACGATTGGATTGAGTTGAACTAAATTGAAAACAGGTGAACAGGTGTTAAACAGGTATGGAATGAAGAGAATGAAGTTTATAAATTTAGTGCCCGACAATAAGGTACATGTTTAAATTCCATATGAGATTTTATGCGCCGTATCGGCAAGCCGCTTGGCTTTTTATTTTTATTTTTGAATGGAGAGGGCCTGTGTGGCAGTTTGGGGATTTTCCCGATGCTCCCGGTACAAACGAGGTTATGGCGAAATTTTCCGAGAATATAAGGAGTTAGAATATTTTTTAAAGAAAATTTGATAGTTAGAAATCAATGTACCGATATATATAGAATTCGATAATGGAATGAACTAAAAATAGGATATTATAAACAAAAATAAAATTTGTGAATTTAAATCAAGTAAGAATAGAAAGAGAAAAATATATGTACGTTTTAGAAATGGGAAATTGGTTTAGTATGGTGTTGATTATTCGAATAGGCAGTCTTGTCTGTTTTGAAGTTAATAATATTTTCAGTCAAGGTCTGAGAGGTAATTATACCCCAACTTGATTGATTTCATTATTAGCTGATAAATAGCAAGATTCAGTATCAAAGAGAAATATTTAAAGAGATTTAGTCGAATGCAGTATTTTGGGTTGTTGTAACGATGTTTTACATAACATTTGTTTTAACCCAATAAGTGGAAATTTTGGAAATATAATAGTAAATATTTCCTAAGTCCAAAAATGAATGGTCGTGAAAGGAATAAGTAATTGGAATATTTTCCAATTATTAATAGAAGATATTTTCTACGTATAGAAAATAAAAGAAGGCGATATATGGAAATGTTTTCCAAAGAACGTAAGAGACCGAGATGATAATTGAAATTATTTGTTTAACAAATATTGATAAGGAAATGGAGAAGTGATATAATTAATAAAATATTAATTAAGGGGCCCAGTGATTGTTTGATGTTTTGAATGGATGTTTGTTTTTTTGATAGTTAAATAACCGACTATCGAAGTGTTGCCAATATCGTTGTCAATATGGAGAGACCGGTTGGATTATTATCCGAGAACCACTCCGTATTGGTAGTAGCGTTGCGAATCAGATTATATGAAGATAATCAAAGACGGAGTAAAGTGCAAGGATTTTTTTCTATTAATGGAAATTGTGCCTTCGGTTTCGTTCAGTCCCAGAACGAAGTATATGGACAAATGTCTGACAGAGTATTTCCAATGATCGCATATGTTGGTCTGTATAAATATATATGGTGGCAACGGATTTATTCCCTTAGCATAATATCCAGAATATATTTGTGCAAATCAATTAATGATTAACGGATCTGACGATGTGGCATTCAAAATGATTGTGTTATCAATGAATGATAAGAAATCGTAGCTTCAGGCCTCAACAACCGGGAAATGACAAAAATTGGGCAGGCAGCATGGCTATGTGGGTCGCTCCATTAGGGTGTATAATCACCTATCTGGAGAAATGCATTTAATTCCTTATTATATTCGATGCTGTCCCATTCGGGAAACGGTTGCTGATCCCAACCGTTGGTGATATACATTCGATACACTCGAGCGAAATGAGTGGTCGGTCATGTGTGGGCCGAGTTGCAAGATGTTCTCGTTGAACCCAGTGTATTCCCCTCTAGAGTACACTGATCGGAAGCTGGTTCCATACCTTGTCATGTTGGAAATCCAATCTCCAATAAGCGCTATGCGGTTTTTGATTTTATATTATATATGGAGCGTGAGATGCAAGCGTTCCGCTAGATTCTATTTATTTGATGTAGACATAATTATAATACCACTGGATTTGATATCAAAAATATTTTGGGTTATCGTCAGGTAAAAACCATCCGTGTTTATGTGTGGATCGGTCTTACGATTATCATTTCTTTCAAAAAGATTTTGAAAGTTAAACAAATGGTTGGAGTTTACTCACACCAGTCCCATGACTGACCCAGAGTTTATTTTGTTTTTGTTTTCCCTAAACTCTTAGGTGCCCAAATTTGTATGGGCAGTCAAGTAGTCGGGATTTTTCAGATTCACTTGGAAGAGCTGGAAGCAGGAGGCTTCACCAGTTAGCTATAGACTATCATATTTCCGCTGTGTACTATGTTGTATCTGGAAACAGGTGTTTATAACTGTTCCAGGAATAACTGTTGTGCTCTGATAATGGTAGGTATATACAGTTACTGATTTGTATTTCAAAAGTTATGTTATTTAATATATTTTATTCGTTCCGCTGTGAGATTTATGTTCTTCGTTTTTCTTCTATTCTAACTTTTCTTTCTTTCTATTTCTCGTCCTCTAACTTCTTTCTAATAATGATTCGTATTTCTGTGCAATTTGGGTTGGACGTGTGGTGTTATTAGTCAACTCAGATAGTACGGATTTGCGGGCCATTACAGTTGGTATCAGAGCTGGTTGCTTAATTGGTACGGATGATAGGGGGTTCTCTCTTTGCGTTAGGTGGCAACGGGAGACTCATACCCCTACATCTCCCGACAATGTGGGTTGGTCGAGTCACGAGACTGGCCGTAAAAGTAGTTCTGAGGTACCAGTATAAGCCACAGTGGGATATTATCCTGCTTCTTGAGGGGTGGAGGGATGGTTGAAAAGCCTACCGAAATCGTCGGGCCATTACAATGTTTCACTTACTTAAAAACTATATAATTCTTTATTATTATTTTAAGGACTTTTATTATGTTAATATTTATATTTTGCTATAAATACAACATAATAAAATCATTTATTCAAGATAAAGCATAACATCAATAATGTTATATTTAATCACATCAAATGGATTGCCTCTTGGGCACAAGCTCCAACAATCTCCCACTTGCAGTAGAGTCAATCACTCATGTATTGTATACCCATGAAACTAGTGTGACTATTGTTCTTCTACTATGACAAAGCTTTAGTCAGTGGGTCTGCAATATTATTATATGTTGGTACTTTGCAGATATGTATATCTCCTCTTTCAACAATTTCACAGATAAGATGATATCATCAAAGTATATGTTTGGATCGATGATGAGATCTAGGTTCCTTGCCTGTGCAATGGCCCCATTGCTATCACAATATAAATATATTGGATCAACAATGGATGGAACAACACTAAGTTCAGTATTGAACTTCTTAATCCAAACAGTCTCCTTAGCAGCTTCATAAACAACAATGTATTCAGCCTCCATTGTGGAATCAGTGACTGTCTCTTGCTTTGAACTTTTCCGGCTTACAGCACCACCATAAAGGATAAACACATAACCTGACTATGACTTATAATCATATTTATCAGTCTAAAAACTAGCACCGGTGTAACCTTTTACCATTAATTCCTCTTCACCTCCATATATCAAGATTGAGTCTTCGGTCCTTTTAAGGTACTTAAGGATGTTCTTGACTATTGTCCAGAGACTTTCACCTAGATCAGACTGGAATCTACTTGTCATACATAAAGCGAATGAGACATTTGGATAAGTGCATAACATTGCATACATGATTGATCCAATTGTAGAAGCATAAGGGACCATTCTCATGCGTTCCTTATCATCTCGTGATTTAGGACATTGGGTCTTAGAAAGTGTTATACCATGTGACATGGGTACATATCCCCTCTTCGCCTCTTGCATGCCAAACATTTTTAGCACTTTGTCAATATATGTACTCTGACTGTGGCCGATCAACTTTCTTGATCTATCTCTATAGATCTTGGTATCTAAGATATAAGTTTTCGCGCCTAAGTCTTTCATCGAGAAACTTTTTCCCATCCATGTCTTTACCGCTCTGATCGACGCTAATCTATAAATTAGAAAAGCGCGACATTTAAATTAAATTCTGCAAGCGCACAGGTGTGTAGCATACAGGTCGAACACAGGGAGGTGTTATTAAAAATTATTATCTATTTATTCTTGGGCGAGTTAGACGAAGTTTGGGGTTGTTGTTTTTTTATGTTGTTGAAATTACTCTGAATCTAATCAGTATCAAATTCAACAATTGAAAAGAAAAGGAACAATTACTAGAAAAAGAGAATGACGACTAGAACAATAACAAAAATTAAAAGTAGGATTCCTGTTGAAACTAATCAAACAGTGAATCGCTAACAAGCAGTAATAAAAGACAATAACAATATGCGTTCTTCCCAAACCTAATTAGGTAGATAACACAAATTGTTATGAAATTAAAATAACAATAAAACTAGAAAAGAAAAGACTTTTATTAGAACAAAAGAGAATACAAAATAGAAAATTGAATGAATCCCATTTACAATGGGACATCATGTATATTTATAGAGATGTAGACCAAATCCTAATCAAATCAATGACTAAATGGCCCTCTTTTCCCATGAAGTAATATCAAATCTCTTGCCTTCCTTGACCAAGCTTGATTGGAAAGCAAATCACGGTGAATATCTTCCAAATCTTCCCTATCTTCCATGTGGCAAATTGATTGATTGATTGATTGATGAGCAGATTGTATGTGATTAATTCTTTCAAACAAGGATACTCATTAGACTCCAAAGGCAACAAGGGATAAAATCTTCAAAATTGATCTTTTCTTGGCAATATTTTTATCAGAAATTCTTCTAATTGGAATTTGAAAAACGAATGTTCTGAATTGATTTCCATGATTACTCCTGAAAGGTCCATTAGTGAATATCATACATACACATGACTATGTATATATATAATATAACACTAATTAATATATCCTTCATAGCAAAGGGGCAGTGTGAACGCGTTCCGTTCTTTGGCAAAAAGTGAGCTCGACGGGGATCGAACTCAGGTCTCTCAGTACAAATTTCCATGCAATTACCAGTGAGCTACAACGTCTTTGTAATTGAGATGGCTTTAATACGGGGAAGTAGCTTTTTATCTGTAATTGGCCTTTAATTTGAAACGAAGGAGGCATTTCTTGACATCCTGTAAAAACACACAAAAGTAACCAAAGTATCATTTATTTATTTACAAAAGATAAAATATATGAGCATAAAATAAACACATTTCTATGTTAATCAAATACCCCCACACTTATCTTTTACTCGTCCTCGAGTAAAAAGAAAATGAAAAACTAACTAGATAGGTCGCACTTTCGTAGGAAACACGATTGCATTGAGCGTATGCAACAAGCCATTAAACCTCTAGGTGTCCCTAGTAGGACGAGTGGTGTCTCGTGAGGGTTTTCAGCGGATACTACCCACAAAATCCAAATACAGTATGCTATGATTCTAATGAAACTACATGAATGCAATGGACATATGCAAATAAAAACGAAAAATGAAAACACGACTTATTTCAGGAAAGTGGTACAACAAATTAAGTTAACAATTTCTGATCAGTTGATTTTATTTTAGATACCTCAACTTGTCACAAATTTTTCAATATAAATCAAGTTTTCAAATGTTAAATTCCAGTTTGGCCAGTTAGTTCGGTCGATAACATAGTGCAGCCATGAAATAAATTCTTAGTTTGCTTGGCACAGTTTGCAAAGTGGTATTCTAATTTTTTCATGTATGGCTAGTCAAATCAATAAGGTCAAGAAGTGTTTGGGCATCATCGCTTATTCTTTATTCTATAAAATTTTAAAATTTATGATTAAGTACATACACCTAACTTAGAAGACCAAGGTTTACCACCATGCACTGCCTCGCAGACTAACGGAGAGTGGGTAAAGAGCTTGGCGGATTGTGCAGGCCGACTTTGACTTTGTCAACAACGTGTCGGTAATC
Organism: Allium sativum; assembly: GCA_030737875.1. Classification (NCBI taxonomy): domain Eukaryota; kingdom Viridiplantae; phylum Streptophyta; class Magnoliopsida; order Asparagales; family Amaryllidaceae; genus Allium; species Allium sativum. Next base: position 847,713,590 of record CM060926.1, read on the forward strand.
CTTAGGTATCCAATCTCATAAAATGAGACCAAGATATTCCAACGCTGACTTTGTCAACAACATGTCGGATAGAGCTTGGCGGGTTTGCACACCAACGCTCGATATACAAGCAATGTTGGATACCCTTGGATTATTATTATTATTATTGAATTTATAAGCACAAAAAAAGAGAGTTAAGCGAATTCAACTTAGCACAACTTAGTTTTAAAGATTTGACAAGCCATTATAAGTATTTTAAGTCCTCCACTTATTTAAACAAAGTCTACAATATAGAATAGATTTCATGGCCATCACCTAAGAATCTCCCTATGTACCGGTTACACTATTATCCCTCAAAATTAAACTTTTCATTATATTTCTTATTCGATCTAAGTTGAGAGAAAAAAATACTATCAACTAGCTAAAAATTGTAAACTTATTTTGTTGTATCAATTGAAAATGAGTCGTATTTTAAAAAAAATTTATGGTGTGTTACTACGATATAAAATGTATGATGGTCCTACATGAAAAGAAAGAAAAATTAAAGAAAAATCAAAAGAATGCAATGCAGACTCCCCCCACACTTGATTGAGACAGTGTCCCAACTGTCTAAGGCAGAAAAACAAAAATAAAATAAAAAAATGAAAAAGAAAAATAACAGAAAAAGAACGTGTACCACCTGATTTCATGGTGGATGATCAGGCTCATGCAGATCGATAGGGTCGTCTTCGTCATATTGCTCGAATTCCAAAAATGGTTTCAGTCGTTGATCGTTTACTTTGAAGACTTTTCCATCCCTAGGATTTTCAATTTCAACCGCTCCATGAGGATATACTGTTTTCACGACATAAGGTCCAGTCCATCGAGATCTGAGTTTTCCTGGAAACAAGTGAAGTCTAGAGTCGTATAAAAGAACTTTTTGACCTACGTTGAATTCCTTACGGAGTATGTTTTTGTCGTGTTGGGCTTTGGTTCTTTCTTTGTACATTTTCGCATTTTCATACGCCTCATTTCTTAATTCCTCTAATTCAGAAATTTGTAACTTCCTGTGTGAGCCGGCTTTCTCTAAGTCAAAATTCGAAAATTTTATGGCCCAAAGGGCACGATGCTCCAATTCAAGAGGTAAGTGACAGGCCTTTCCAAAGACTAATCGATATGGTGACATCCCTAGATTGGTTTTATAAGCAGTGCGAAAAGCCCAAAGTGCATCGATCAGTTTTACGGACCAATCTTTTCTATTGGAATTCACGGTTTTCTCAAGAATTTGTTTGATTTGTCTATTGGAAACTTCTACTTGTCCACTAGTTTGTGGATGGTAAGGTGTTGACAGCTTGTGTGTGATTGAGTATTTCTTGAGCAAGGATTCAAAAGCACGATTACAGAAATGAGTGCCATTATCGCTAATGATAGCTCGAGGTGTGCCAAAGCATGAAAAGATGTTTTCTTTGAGGAATTTGACAACAACCTTGTTGTCGTTGGTTTTGGTCGGAATGGCTTCAACCCATTTGGAGACATAATCTACCGCAAGCAAGATGTAAAGATTCCCAAATGAATTAGGGAATGGTCCCATGAAATCGATGCCCCAAACATCGAATAACTCAATCACTAAAATGGGGTTGAGAGGCGTCATGTTTCGCTTAGTGATTCGACCCGTTCTTTGACATCTCTCACAGTTAGAACAAAATTCGAAAGCGTCACGGAAGAGTGTGGGCCAATAAAAACCGCTTTGCAAAACTTTTGCAGCAGTTTTTCTTGCTCCAAAATGACCGCCACAAGCATGGTCATGTGAGAAGGAGAGAATACTTTGGTGTTCATGATCGGGCACACACCTTCGAATGATTTGGTCTGGACAGTATTTGAAAAGATATGGGTCGTCCCAATAGAAGTTTCGAACTTTCGAGAGAAATTTTTGTTTATCTTGTTTCGACCATTCAGCGGGCATTTGTTGTGTGACAAGATAATTCACAATGTCAGCGTACCAAGGGGTGTTAGAGATGGAAAGAATTTGTTCGTCAGGAAAATAGTCATCGATTTGGGTGTCGTTAACATTTTCGTGCACAATTCGAGAGAGATGATCAGCTACGACATTTTCAGAACCCTTTTTATCTCGTATTTCTATATCGAATTCTTGAAGAAGAAGGATCCAACGAATCAAGCGGGCCTTAGCATCCTTCTTAGAAAGCAAATATCGTAGGGCAGCATGATCAGTGTAAACTATGACTTTGGATCCTATGAGATATGGTCTGAATTTCTCAAGAGCGAAGACAACTGCCAAAAATTCCTTTTCAGTAGTTGAGTAATTCAATTGGGCCTCGTTTAAGGTTTTTCTAGCGTAATAAATGACTCGAGGGAGTTTATCGATACGCTGACCTAAGATGGCTCCAACTGCAAAGTCAGAAGCGTCGCACATAAGTTCGAAGGGCTGAGTCCAATCAGGAGGTTGAATGATGGGAGTTGTGGTCAAGATTGACTTAAGAGTTTCAAAAGATGTTTTGCAATCATTGGAGAATTCGAACTTAACGTCTTTGGCAAGTAAATTTGAGAGAGGTTTAGAAATTTTCTAGAAATCCTTAATGAATCTTCTATAGAATCCCGCGTGGCCAAGAAATGAACGAACATCTTTAACAGACTTAGGAGGAGGCAGATTAGCAATCAAATCGATTTTAGATTTATCGACCTCAAGGCCATCTTTGGAGACGAAATGACCTAGAACTATCCCCCTTTTTACCATGAAGTGACATTTTTCCCAATTAAGCACGAGTGATTTTTCCTTACAACATTTTAGGACGAGTTCTAAATGAGTGAGGCATTGGAAAAAAGATGATCCATAGATTGAAAAATCATCCATGAATATTTCCAAGAATTCGTCCACCATATCAGAGAAGATACTCATCATACACCTTTGGAAAGTCGCGGGGGCATTACAAAGACCAAAAGGCATGTGACGATACGCAAAGGTTCCTAAGGGACAAGTAAAGGTGGTCTTGTGTTGATCCTCTAAAGCAACAGGGATTTGGTAATAGCCAGAGTATCCATCGAGAAAACAATAGTACTCATTACCCGCTAAGTGTTCGAGCATTTGGTCAATAAAAGGTAAGGGGAAATGGTCTTTTCGTGTGGCTGCGTTGAGCTTCCGATAGTCGATACATACACGCCATTTTGTTTTGACTTTTGTTGGGACAAGCTCATTACTTTCATTTTTGATCATTGTGACTCCTGATTTCTTTGGTACGACTTGTACCGGACTCACCCAGGTACTATCAGAGATGGGATAGATGATGTTATTGTCTAGACATTTGATTATCTCCTCCTTGACCACTTCCCTCATGTTTAGGTTTAATCGCCTTTGAGCCTCACGGATGGGTTTAGCCTCATCAACTAAGTGTATGCGATGTTCCGCAATTGATGGGCTAATTCCTTTTATATCGCTCAGCTCCCATCCCAAGGCGTCTTTATTTTCCCGCAAAACTTCTAAGAGTTTTTCTTCTTGGTCCTCGGTAAGATCAGAGGCCAAGATTACGGGAAGAGTTTCTGAGGAGTCTAAGTATGCGTACTAAAGGTCTTGTGGCAAGGGTTTGAGATCTAACTTAGGATGTTCTTGAGTGTTAACGTTGGTTAACATTCCTTGGTTAGATTCAGAAGACGAAGGATTTAAGTCAAGAAATTCATTCAGTTCAGAAATGTATTCAAGTTCGTCGAAATCAGAGTCGAAATGTTCCAGACACATTTTCAAGGCTTCAGAAGTGTCTTTAGAGGTTTCGTCAACTATGGTTTGAATCATGTCGATTTCATCGGTCTCAAAATCCCTAGGTTGTTTGTTGAGATTGAAGATGTTTAGCTCAATGGTTAGGTGCCCGAAGGAAAGTCGAAGCTGACCATTCCTACAATTAATGACAGCATTAGATGTTGCTAAGAAGGGCCGTCCTAAAATCAACGGTATTTGAACTTTGGGATTTGAGACAGGCTCTGTTTCTAAAACTATGAAATTGACAGGGAAGTAAAACTGTTCGATCTGTATCAAGACGTCTTCGATAATTCCCAATGGCTTTTTGACAGATCGATCAGCTAGCTGAAGAGTGATGTTTGTTGGTTTAATCTCCCCTAGTCCAAGTTGACGATAAACAGTATAAGGAAGAAGATTGACACTGGCACCAAGGTCGAGTAGAGCACGAGAGATATGGGTGTTTCCTATTTTGCAATCATTCGTAGGGCAGCCAGGGTCTTTGTACTTGACTAGGGTAAGATTCGAAACAGCAGAGCTTGTATTCTCAGTTAGAAAGGCGGTTTTTGGAACATCAGTTGCACGTTTTTGTGTTCACAATTCCTTAAGACATTTGGCATATTGAGGAATTTGTTCGATTGTGTCTAAAAGGGGAATGTTCACACGAACTTGTTTGAAAATTTCCAAGATTTTATCGAAATTTGCCGCTTTCTTCTTATTGTTGAGCCTATGGGGAAATGGAGCTATTGGTTTTTCAATTCTGTGATGAGTTTCATCATTCGAGGAAGAAGGTTTATCCAAGGAAATAGAAGGTGGTAAGGTCGTAGAAGATGGAATGTTGGTATTGCCAACATTAATTTTCGAAGGTGGGTCGGGTTTGCCGACACTGGAAGAAGAATTGTTGGGATTGCCAACATTTAAGGAAACTTGAGGTTTAGAGGAATTGGTATTCGAAGCCGATGGGTGATTATCAAGATTTGGCATTGGGGTCGAGTTAGAAGGATCGTCAGGGTCGCCCACGTTATTATCAATCCTCTTTCCAGATCGAAGGGTTGTAATAGCGTTGACTGGATTATGGTTTTTGTTCTCACAAGAATTCACAGCACGAGAGTTATATTTTGGATTCACCTCAGGTTGACTCGGCAACTTTCCCTTCTCATTATTTTTCGCCATTTCCTTTATCATATTCATCATTTGGTCCATTTTAGCGTCTAACGAGTTTATTTTGGCTTCGTAAGAGCTCAACTGTTTTTCTAGACGCACAATTTCTTGTGACGGTTGAGAAGATTGAGAGGATTGGTTCGATGATTGAAAATTGGGGTGCCTATACGGTTGTTTGGATTGAGGTGAAGCTTGAGATGTTTGAGAATTGGAAGAAGGAGCTTGGTAATTCGGATTGGGAATAAAGGGTTGCATGTGAGCTGGGTTGGCCGAATTATTGGGGTTTGACCAAGAAAAATTTGGGTGGTTCCTCCAACCAGGATTGTATGTGGATGAGTAAGGATTATTTTGAGCTATGGCATTAGCTTGGTCCTGAGAGTAATAGTGGGATAACCCTTCTCCGGCTTGAGGAGTTTGATTTTCTAAAGGAATTTGATTTGGGTCCACGACATGCACACCTCTAGTAGAAGTACGAATGGGAACACGAATTGATTCCCATTGCATGTCCTTTTCAGAATAATCTTCTAAGAATTGCCAAGCTTCATCGGCTGTCTTAGACATAAAATCTCCTCCACACATTGATTCTAGTTGAGTTCTAGTCTGATAGTTTAGCCCTTCATATGCAATTTGACATAAGTGATCTTTTAGAATTCCATGATGAGGGCAACTATATAATAGCTGGTTGAATCTCTCAAAGTATTTTGAAAAAGTTTCCCCCTCGTTTTGACAAAATTGATTTATCTCGGTTCGGATTTTTAGAGTTTTGTGAAAAGGGAAAAACTTTTTCAAGAATGTAGTGACAAATTCATCCCAACTTTTTATGGAATGTCGTGGAAGAGAATTTAGCCATCTTTTAGCGCTTTCAAGTAGTGCAAATGGGATTAGCCTTAGCTTGATCGATTCGTTAGATAGTTGTTGCATTTTTGTTGTGGAAGCATACAATTCAAATTCACTTAGAAATTCATAAGCATTTTCAGACCCAGTAAACTTTGGTACCCCTTGGATAAAAGAATGTTTTAGCTCAAAATTGTTTCCTTCAGCTGGTGGGAACACAATGACAGATGGTTGAACGGTCCTAGTAGGATAACATCGATCACGAAGAGACAAGGGTCTATCCATTTGGATATTGAGATTTTGAAAATTTTGACTTATTTGATTTTGATCTCCAAAGTTTGGAAAGTTTTGATTCACTCGATTTTGATCCAATTCGGTTGGAAAATTTTGGTTGATACGAGAACCCCTAGGAGAATTTTGTTGGCTGACACTTTTTTCACTCATTGTTGTTAAATGCAAGCACAGAAATTAGCTACAATGAAATTTTCTGTCCTTATTGGCTCCTAACCCAAAATTATAAAGTGATGCGTTTGATTACTTAGATCAAAAGATTTCTCAGCCAGTTAACAGACAGGAGTTATCGGTGCACCAGGAATCACCCTAGCAATGCAGCCGAAGGTTTAAGTACCTTCAGAGTAACAACCGATATAATATTTACGAATCACCGTAATATTTATAAACGGTTATTTCTCTGCCGTAGTCTAGACACCAAGAAATAATTCGTTCCAAATGAATCAACTATCACAATACAATTAAGCCCTAGATGAGCCCGTGACTCCCTTAAGGCCAATGTCTAACCGTTATTATTAGTCAGATTCTATGATGAAATGCAATTTGTGGGCTAAGAAAAGGGTGATGAAATCCCTCACCTTATGTGAATTGGGGTGTTGCCATTAACAGAATGAATAAAAAAAAAGTGCAGAAATAACAACAATCATACAAAATAATTGCAGAAATCAAAAAATTACATTCAAGCCGCTGCCCCTGCAGAATTTTTTTACAACAATTGTCTATATATATATTTTTTCTTTGCGGCAGAGCACCTGTAGAGTTTTTTTAAAAGTTTATCACCTTGATCGGCAGTCCTCCAGTGAAATTGGGTAGCGCTAGCGCGTTCACACCCCACTTGGTGTGCAACCGCTCCAACAATTCGACTTCAACTATTTGCAATTGTTTGACTTTTGAATTTCTCCACTTCGGTCTTGCTTGTTTTCCTTCCTTCGCTTGATCTTGATTTTGATTTCTTTCTTTCTTTTTTTTAAGAAATTGTTAAAACAAGGAAAGAGATTAAGGAAAAAAAGGAATAGAAGACAAAACTAGCAATATTTTTTTTTCTTGTTTTTGGAGATTGCAATGTCAATAAATAACATCAAATCTGCCAATCAAGAGTTTTTTTTTCAGAAAAAATGGAAAGGAATAGTATTAGAAGAAAATAAATCTAAAGTAAAAGGAAACAAAATAAATGAAAAGAGAAAGAGGGAAGGAGATTCTATTGAAAACAGGGAACGAAAAAGCAAAAGGAAAGAGTTGTTTTTTTTTAATATGTTGAAAAGAAGAAAGAATTTGTAAAAGAAGAGAATGGGATTGAGAAATAAAAAGGAAAGAAATAGGTGAAAATTGGTAACTTTTTTTTCCTTTTAAAATTTGTAAAATGAAGAAAAGGGGTGTATAAAAAAATAGGAAAGGAAATGAAGGAAAGAAACTGAAAAATTGGTAAGAAATTAAAAGAAAACGTGGCAAATTTTTTTTTATAAAAGGAAAGCAATAAGAGAAAATAGCAAGCAAATTAAAGATGTGAAAACTAAAAAGGTGATTGAAAAATGGAAAGAAATTTGGGTAATGGAATTATTCAGCAACAACGAGAAAATTTAGAAAGATTTTTTTTTAAAAAAAAAAAAGGTTAAGAGATTTGCAATAGAAGGAGATTTGAGAGAAGAAATTATAAGAAAATGGGAAGAATTTGTACAATGGGAAGAATTTAATGATAAAAATTTTCTTTTTTTTCTGATTTGTAAAAGAAGAAAGAGAACGTAGAAGATTGGGAAAAGAAATGGAAAGAAATAAAGCAAAAATTGAAAGGTTTTTTTTTCCTTTAGAATTGAAAAGAGGGAAGAATTTATAAAAGAAAAGAAGGAGATTGAGAAATAAAAAGGAAATAAATAAATGAAAAAAAGGAAATAAGGTCAAGAAAATTTGGCAAGTTCTTTTTTTTGCCTAAAGTAGGAATAAATTCGCAAGAGGGAACAAACAAATGTAAAAATTGGGAAGGAAGGAATAGATGAGATTAAAGAAAAGAAACTAAGAGACAAAAGTGGCAAGAAATTTTTTTCTCTTCTCTTGTTCAGATGATTCTAGCACCAATGTTTGATACAAAATCAACTAATAAAGAGATTTTTTTTTTAGCAAAACAAAAACAAAAATAAAAACTAACACGAATCAGATATTAAATAAACAATAAAATTTAATCGTTACCTCCCCGGCAACGGCGCCAAAAACTTGATCGACACTAATCTATGAATTAGAAAAGCGCGACATTTAAATTAAATTCTGCAAGCGCACAGGTGTGTAGCATACAGGTCGAACACAAGGAGGTGTTATTAAAAATTATTATCTATTTATTCTTGGGCGAGTTAGATGAAGTTTGGGGTTGTTGTTTTTTTATGTTGTTGAAATTACTCTGAATCTAATCAGTATCAAATTCAACAATTGAAAAGAAAAGGAACAATTACTAGAAAAAGAGAATGACGACTAGAACAATAACAAAAATTAAAAGTAGGATTCCTGTTGAAACTAATCAAACAGTGAATCGCTAACAAGCAGTAATAAAAGACAATAACAATATGCGTTCTACCCAAACCTAATTAGGTAGATAACACAAATTGTTATGAAATTAAAATAACAATAAAACTAGAAAAGAAAAGACTTTTATTAGAACAAAAGAGAATACAAAATAGAAAATTGAATGAATCCCATTTACAATGGGACATCATGTATATTTATAGAGATGTAGACCAAATCCTAATCAAATCAATGACTAAATGGTCCTCTTTTCCCAAGAAGTAATATCAAATCTCTTGCCTTCCTTGACCAAGCTTGATTGGAAAGCAAATCACGGTGAATATCTTCCAAATCTTCCCTATCTTCCATGTGGCAAATTGATTGATTGATTGATTGATGAGCAGATTGTATGTGATTAATTCTTTCAAACAAGGATACTCATTAGACTCCAAAGGCAACAAAGGATAAAATCTTCAAAATTGATCTTTTCTTGGCAATATTTTTATCAGAAATTCTTCTAATTGGAATTTGAAAAATGAATGTTCTGAATTGATTTCCATGATTACTCCTGAAAGGTCCATTAGTGAATATCATACATACACATGACTATGTATATATATAATATAACACTAATTAATATATCCTTCATAGCAAAGGGGTAGTGTGAACGCGTTCCGTTCTTTGGCAAAAAGTGAGCTCGACGGGGATCGAACTCAGGTCTCTCAGTACAAATTTCCATGCAATTACCAGTGAGCTACAACGTCTTTGTAATTGAGATGGCTTTAATACGGGGAAGTAGCTTTTTATCTGTAGTTGGCCTTTAATTTGAAACGAAGGAGGCATTTCTTGACATCCTGTAAAAACACACAAAAGTTACCAAAGTATCATTTATTTATTTACAAAAGATAAAATATACGAGCACAAAATAAACACATTTCTATGTTAATCACGCTCCCAATAAGTAATATGTCATCAACATATAATACTAGGAATACAGTGTTACTTTCACTAACTTTCTTGTATACGCAAGGTCTATCTTCATTATTAATGAAGCCAAACTCTTTGACGGTTTCATCAAAACGAAGATTCCAGCTCCGAGATCCTTTCTTTTTAATCCATAAATGGATCGTTGTACCTTTCATACTTTTCTAGCATCTTTTGGATTGACAAAACCCTCAGGTTGTGTCATGTACACATTTTGTATAAAATTTCCGTTTAGGAAGGCAGTTTTGACATCCATTTGTCAGATTTTGTAATCGAACAAGTATAATCCTAATGGATTTAACCATTGTCACTAGAGAGAAGGTTTCATCGTAGTTAACTCTTTAAACTTTCTTGAAACCTTTTACCACCGATCGGCCTTTATAGGTTTGAGCTTTACCATCCATGTCAGTTTTCTTCTTGAAAACCCACTAGCACCCGATTTACTTTACCCCATCAGGTGGATCAACCAAAGTCCATACTTGGTTGGTGTACATGGAGTCCATTTCAGATCTCATGGCATCAAGCCATTTCTCAGATTCAGGTCCATTCATAGCTTCTTGGTAAGAAGTGGGCTCATCTTGATCTATGAGCATTAGGTCTCCAGTTTGAGTCGTAAGTAATTTGAAATATCTATTAGGCTCATGACATATTCTATCAGATCTACGAATATCTTGTGTAATTTGAGCAGGTTTAGTTTCCACAAAAGTTTGTGATTCATGCTCAATTTCTAGTTCAGATTCATTAGCACCTTGTGTTTTTCGAATTTCTTCGAGTTCTACTTTATTCCCCTAGGTACTTTTAGAGATTGGGTCTCTTTCCAGAAAAATACCGGTTCGATAAATAAATACTTTATTCTTAGAAGGTTTGTAGAAAAAATAATTTTTTTTGTTTCTTTTGGATATCCCACAAATAACAGTTATCGGATTTGGGTCCAAGCTTGTCGGAAGCAAGATGTTTAACAAACGCCTCGCATCCCCAAATCTCCACAAAAGACTCACTTGGACATTTCCCAATCCATATCACATATGGCATCTTCAGAACTATTTTAGTGGGAACACGATTAAGTATGAATGCAGTTGTTTCAAGGGCATAACCCCAAAAGCTTATTGGAAAATCTGTATGACTCATCATTAATCATAACATATCTAATAAGGTACGATTTCTCCTTTCGGACAAACCTTTCCATTGTGGCATTCCAGGTGGAGTGGCTTAAATATTCTCCTTCTCGATCTATTCGAAGACTCTTTATATTTTCCCAAGTTGGTTTTGAACTTCATTTTTGAATTCTTTGAACTTTTCAAAGGATTCTGATTTGTGTTTCATAAGATGCACATTACCATATCTATTGAAATCATCGGTAAATGTAATGAAATAATAAAACCGACCTCTAACTGATTTACATATGGGTCCACAAACATCACTATATATAAGGTCTAATACATCACTTTCCCGTTCACTGTGTTTAGTGAAAGGCGCTTTAATCATTTTACCTAATAAACAAGAATTGCATTCTTTATATGATTCAAAATCATATGAATTCAAAATTCCATCTTTATGGACTTTTGATATGCGTTTCTCATTTATATGACCCAAAAGACAATGCCAAAGATATGTTGGATTTAAGTCATTATATTTAATTTGTTTAGTATATATGTTATAAACAAGCATATCAAAGTTAAAAATATAAAGACCGCTAACTAATTGTGCATTTCCATAAAATATTTCATTTAAATATAATGAACAACAACTGTGTTTTATTATAAAGGAAAATCCAAGCTTGTCCAAACAAGATACATAAATAATATTTATTCTAATGGGAGACACATAATAACAATCTTTTAATTCTAAAACTAATCCAATAGGTAAAGATAAGTGGCAGCTTCCTATGGCTAATGCAGCAAAGTTTGCTCCATTTCCAACTCGCAAGTCCACTTCTCCTTTTGCCAAATTTCTACCTTTTTGTGTTTTCTGCAAATTCCCACATATATGTGATACACATCCAGTGTCTAATACCTAACATTATTAATAGATACTTTTAAATAATAAATTAAATTAATTATTCAAAAACTCTTTTATTTTTCAACTTGTAATAGATACCTAACATAACGTTACCTTATTTTAGATGTACTATATGTATATTTTTTGTAATTTTTCTTTTTTCAATTATAACAAGCTTTTCTAGTCAACCATAATAAATGCATATTAAAAAAAAAAAAAATCTTTTTTCCACTTGTTATTAATGCTTGTTACGATCATTTCCGCCTGCTTATTTTAATAATTAATGTATGCATATGATGATGATTAGAAATAATTAAATACTAATTAATTTGAAATACTAAATATTTAATTTTACTTATTAATACTAATAATTAATATTAAATAAAAATTAGTATTTGATTATTAGTACTAAAAGTAAAACAAAAATTTATATTTGGAGAAATTTTATACAGTAAATGTTATGTTTATGGTAAGATTTGATCTATTTGCAACAAATTCCTTTGTATTATATAATTAAATTAATTATTTAAAGTACTAGAATACCCTATAATTAGATAATAAACTAAAAGTTCAGTTAATTTGGTTAAACCGATAACCAAAATAAATTATTTTACAAACCGAATTCAAATCGATTTAGTTTTAAAACCGAACCAACCGACTGAAATGAACCGGTTTGGTCTTATTAATTCGGTTTGAACCGAATATTGCTCACCCCTATATTGCGAGATGAAACCCTAATTTGCAAATCAGTTCAGGATTTTTTTTTTTGATAATGTTGCATATGTTCATAAAGAGTAAACACAAGTCAATTAGGGTAATCATGAGAAATCATGTTCAGTTGAGCATAATTTGATTATTATTCACTAACATTACAGGTACAATGTCCGGACCATATGGATAATTAGAATCATGTATATACACTTATCCATGACTATCATAAAGATCATTAGACCATAGGAATAGTAACCATCTATAGTTTATTATCCATAGCGTTACCCTTGATTCGTGTTAGTATTTCTTATTTGACGACCCGTTGGTCTTATATTCTCATCTAGGGTTATGATTATATTCCTATTGCCCAAATAGGTCTTTCAGAAATTAATAAAATCTATCATTTGATGATCGTTTTAGAATATCTGATCCCTTCAGAATCATTTTCATTCTTTTTGGACTCTCAGAGATATTAATCTGAATAAGCAAAAGTCATGTCCATTACCAAAAAGAGTTCTACGAAAAGGAATCATATAATCAACTTTTATCCCGATAGAACCCAAGGAGACTGTTCCAATTCACTAGTAAAATTAAAAGGGAATATGCTATGAAAGTATGGATCTTCCATTTAGAAACCAAGGGAAACTCATGGCTAGTTTTGCTTTCTACATTGAACTTACCTCCAGCATCCTATGGGGATATTTCAAAGGAATTCCAAAACACCAGCGATACTTGAATTTAAGTCATTTCTTTTCATAAATTATGAATTCTATTGTCAAGCTCATTTTTGGGATGTTAACCATAAATTTGTATTACATTTTTGGCACTAGAAGGAGGGCTTTAACCTCTAGAATTATATAAATTTGAGCCTTCATCCCTATTTCCTCCTTCAAATATTACTAAAATTTATTCTTAAGAAGAAAGAAACCAATGGGAAATAAGCGTAGAATTACCCATAACGGATTATAAAGGACTGTAGAAGCCTCAAACCATGTTTCCTATGAACCAAAATATAAGGATTACGAACATAATGAAAATTCAAACAAGGTAGAAGATTACTCTCATTGGAAGAAGTATTAACCCGATAGGGATATACAGACACCTCTCCAGTAAAGAGAAAGAGGTTGCGACGCCTTTTATTGTTTCACATGAGGGTTACTGGGGAGAATTAGGAAAAAGGTTAAGCCAGCCTCCGAATGAAAAGAGGGTATTAAAGTTGGTACGGCGGTCCCCCAACATGGATGTCAAATCAATAAAATCAAAACAAGGATCTTCCGAGCCATTCGAAAAGGAAATAATTTATGCGGATTTAAGGTTTCACTAGGAACAAATATTGCAAAAAAAATCCTTAAGGATAATTAATCAAAGAGAGAGGAGGCGTATAACTCTAGATACTCACAAGGAATAAATGCATATTTTTAAGAATCTTCTTTTTTCTAGTTGTAATTATGATTATTACGACCATTTTCGCTTGCTCATTTTAATAATTAATGTATCCCTATTATAATGATTAAAAAAATTAATTAATTTGAAATATGATATATTTATTTTTACTTATTAATACAATTAATTATTATTAAATAAGAATTATTGTTTGGTTATTAATAATTATGACGTATAAAATAAAATTAGTAACTAAGCAGCAATATATAATATTAAAAATTTAACTTTTGATAAATCATAATTAGGAATTAATTATATTTTATAATGTGGGAAATAGGCACAAGGACAAACATTGAGAAAAAAAATAAAGCGGAAGGACACATAGTTACATTTTTAACCTGAAGGACAAACTTTTACAAAAATTAGGCTTAAGGACCGCTCTAACTATTACTAGCATTTTGTATGGTGTAAAATTGAATATAATAATAGTTATAACAAGCATTTTTGTATAGTTTAAAAATGAATATAATTCTAGTCATATCTAGCATTTTCCTTTAGGCTATTTTTTTTTAATTCATTTCTCAACCTAAAATTGAAACTTGGTGTCCATTAGCCTTATATTTTTAAAGTTTATCCTTGTGCCCAATTACCTCTTTATAATAGTATAATGACTTAGATTATTAACTAACCTCAAAATTAATAATTAATGATTAAGCAGTAATAATCAACATTAATAATTAAATAGTAATATTTAATGTTTAGTAACTTAATTTTGGTAATTCATAATTAATAGTTAAGTATATTTAATGCTTTATATTTAATAATATTTAACCAATAATATGAATAATATTAATACTTTTCAGTTTTCAACTGTATATAATAATTGATTGTTAATAATAGTTATGTGTAACACTATTTAACATTAAATAATATTAATAACTGATAATTGCCTTACAAATTAATAAAAACTAATATTTAATAGTGAATACTTGATAATAAATAATTACAATTTAATCATTTCTATTAAATAACTATTAATTAATAACTAATATTAAAAAAATTCAGTTAATTATAAAGAACTAATTATTCTACTTAGTAATAAATGAATAGTTATTAGTTATTAAAAACTAGCATTGAACAATTAATAATTGGTGACTATTATTATTTATTTGATAATTAACAATTGGATATGTAGACACATAACATTTTAATTTTCAATAATCAATATTCAGTCATAATTTGTAATGTCCCGGTTTTAGACTGAGTTTGTAGTACAATTTATTTTGGATTATTTCAATAATTAATTTGAATAATAAATTGCGAACAACAGATATTGAGGAAAATTCCAAATATATGTTGTAATGGTTTAAATCTTCTAATTAATGTATATATGGTTATAAAAGCAGTAAATGATATGGCATTATTTTGTTTTGTATTTTTAATGTGTTTTGAACTAAAAAATAGGTAATATTTTAGAAAATTAGCATAATAATTTATAAAATCCTATGAGTATATCAACCTATTTTATTCATAAATATTTAAACATGTACAAGTAAATATGGTTTTAACATTTGCATTCGAATTCAAAATTTGTTTTATTAGAATTACATAGAATAACAAATAAGAATAAAATAAATAGGATGTAGTTACTTCACATGGAAGGAATCAAGTGAAGTTATGGTTATTAATGTCTTAGAAGCTAAGCATTTTTTTAAACCTTTAGTACCTATGTGTAGAGCCAGGACATATGCATATGAAACTTTAAGGACTAAACAACATTCAGTCCCAATAAATGATGTTGACAACAATTAGCATACCTTTTTCATCAAATAGGAAGCTATACCCTGTAGTACACTGGACAGATTGTTATCTAGATTGAACACTATAAGCACACCTTTTAGCTGCATTCTTTCAATCTAATAGTTGTATCCACTGATCACAAATGCAAAGCTAAGTTTCTACATATTTGTTCTTTCCAAAACAATGCCTAACTACACCCTAAGCTACACTATCCCAATCCATCAACAAGCACAGCTACCTCTTTTCAAAACAGCTATACATAGCTATAGCCATGTGCAACGAACTGAGCGACTTAAGCACATTTCTATTCCATCATATATATATATATACATTTCAACCTAGTTAATAGGATTGCGTACACACTATACGTACTTATATAAAGCTGGAAATGTCTGTGCTTGTACTGAGATATGCATTGAAACAGCTCGGCCATGTGAAAATACTGGGGAGAAAAGGTTAAGTGTGATAAGCCTTGACAATAATATCTTGTTTTCAATCAAGGAATATATACATAAGTACAAGTTATAATTGTAAAAAAAATCAAGATATAAGTACAAATTTATATAAATGTCATACATATTTACTAGGCAAATGGTGTTGATATGTATAGTATACTACCTGGCCTGTAAAGGTATGGTGCACTTTCTGAATAAAACTAAAGAGTTCAAGTACTAAAAATGCCAACAGTTTATTTCTTAGATGTGGTAAAAATAACAGTGCACTTCAGAAGACTGATGAGAAAGGATTGTATACATCTCTTTTCAATCACAACATATATCAGTAGCTACTACTCCTATTTCCCCTGTCTACACTACAAAACTTCACATGTAAGGCTTGCTTTCCACCTATAAAAGCACACATACATCTACACGAATCCACTCACAAAAAACATAGTGCACTCGAACCAAACTAGAAAGAAATGGCAGAGAGAAGAACTGAAATTAGAAAGCAAGTTGAAATAAACCTTAAGCTGGAAATGCATGAAACAGGAGACCAAAGGTGAGTAAACCTCCACTTATTTGTTATTAAGTTTACATATTATGTTTAGATTATTCCTGCATGCATTTTTAAGAAGTTATATTAGTTAAACAACATATTTATGTAAAACCTGGAAGTATATTTAACTGAAATCAACACCAGAGGGCAAGAGTGAAACCTGTAGCATAAAATTGAAAATGTGAACCAGTATTGGTGAGTAAACTTCCATTTATTCACTGATTGGATACCATATATGTGCTTCTGAATATATCGTTTTAGTAAATTGAATCTTCATGTTAAAACTAAAATGGATGGAAACGTAGAGTAAATAAATAGTAGCCTGCAACTAAATAAATTAATACAAAGACTGTTTGTTTATGGAACTAGTACAGTAGAAAATTAGTGGGAAAATACCTGAACTTAAAGGCTTAAATTTGGAACCTGGGCATCAGTATGCGTCAGAACAGAAAATACCTAAACTTAAACGTAGAGTAAACTTGTTTTCATATAAATCTATTATCGACGGATGTATAGAATAATGCCAATGTATATATTCAGATGTACATCTGCATGTGTTTAATCGAATTGACCTTTACAACCTGGAGGGATCTGAGAAATTTATCTATCACCTGTAAGGCTCTGTTTTTCATTCATAAACAAATGTCAGCAAGGCTGTCCACTGTTTATATCTTTGTGTTAATTATTTATACGTACAATATATGTGCTTATGTACAATAATACGTCTTAATTATTTTGTCAAACATAAGACTGAAACTAAAATAGCAGATTAAGGAACAAAATTCGTAAAATAAAGTACCTCGCAAACAAAATGATTAAAGCAAATGAATTTTTTTTTTATATTAGTAGATTTAGTGATGTACAGGGTATTACAAAGTGGTATATAGCATATAGGATGTCAGCTCGCTGGTGGTGAAGTTTGAAGATGAACGGACGTATGTGGTGGCGGTGCGAGGCCAAGTAATAACTATTGTTTTGGTAAAGCTTTGAGATGAACGCCGGATTTTGATTGGGTTTATCGGAGGAGGTACTGTTATTGGCGACGGGTTCAGAAGATGAAGTGGAGTTGGTTGCGATGAGGTCAGGGACGAAGTGTCTAGCAGATCAGAGATGCACGTGCACCAGTGCACAGTTGTGCACAGCTGAAAGAAGAAGAAAGGAGCTATGGCATCAGCAATGGAAAAGGAAGGAAAGTATGGTGTGTTTTTCTTTGGGGTCCGATTGTTTTGTATTGAAGCCAGTTCAAACTGGAGAGGCCGGATACACTAGTATTTGAGGTTGCATTATAAGTTGGAAGGGAGAAACAGTAAAGAATTGGAAAAAAGAAAAGCAAAGATGGGAAAGACAGAAGGCAGAAAAGGAACGGGACTGTAGAATTGCATTGTGGAAATGAAAACGTGGGATGGTTGGTACTGGGCTTCGGCCAAGCAAAAAAAAAAAAGCAAAAAGAAGCAAAAAAAAGAAGGAGAAGAGAAAAGCCGCAAGTGAGTATAGAAATGATTGGTATCAGGCATGAGATTGTGATGTATACAAAGGTGGAAATGTGGAAGTAAAAGAAAGGCGTGAGGGGCTTGAGGGCGTGGCAAGTACTGAAGGCATGGGAGTTAAAGCAGTGCCATTCAAATGTTTGGAATGGGGAGCAACGAAGTGAATAGGAAAGAAAATGGGATGGGGAAAGTTTGGCTTTCTGGTTCTTGAATTAGCTGGAGCCGTTGCGTGGAAATGGGCTTCGGCCCAGTTCCTTACAATAGGAAAAAAAGGTTTTATTTTATATTTTGTTATATTATATATTATAGGGATGGGCTTATTTGTTGGGCTCGGCCCATTTTCAAATTAAATAAAAAGAATAGAAGAATGTTTAAATTAAATTCTATTGTAAATCAAATATATTTATATATATAAAGTGTGTGTGTGTGTATATTAATGTATGTATACATCGATACGTTTAGACCAAGAAGACATAGTGGAATGGTTTTGGTTCGTGTGAGTCAATCAATGGTATACGTCAATAACTCGACGTAGTCATCAAGTTTTAAATGAATTGATTTATTGAATAATTAAAAATGATTGAAATAATGAATATCATTTAAAATGCGTCGAACGTAAATTTAACTGTTAAACTAAGATAACGCGTAAACTATTGATCAATAATGATCCGTAATTCAGTAAATTCTGAATTTGTAATCAATTGATCTATTATGCTGTGTTTAATTATGATGATCATAATTATATTTTTTTTGATATATGTTAGTGGAAATAAACACCTTTCCACTGTATATGTGATTAACTGAATTGTTTGGACACACTGTTAACAGAGATAAACACCGTTCTGCTATTATATCAGTTTGATTCATTTTATCAGTTAATATATGATTTTGAGATATTTTATTATCGGTTGATAATACTAAAGTGTGTTTACATTGTTGATTGCGCAAATTGGGTTAAAGACTTGAATGTCGGCGGTTAAAAGAAATGTCATATAACGTTAGGACTACTAAGTTATAATTTGGGTAAAGTAACTAAGAAATAAACTCAAGTTTTAATAATTGGATATTAATTGTTTTAATTGTTTCTACGAAACAATTAAATGGATTATTTTAAATTAATTATATAATTAGTTTAAAAAGGAAAGATTAATTGTGATTTGTTAATCAGTTTTTGTTTAAATCAACCGTTTAAATGGAAAATGATTAGTAAATTAATTTGTTTTGATTAATTTAATAGAAGAGATTTTTAATAAATAATTGTTTAAAGACTTGATAACTGTTTAAATCAACAGACTAGGAAAGATAATGGTGAAATTGAATAGTAATTTAAATTTGGATAAATTATTCAAGATTATATGTTTTAACTTGATAAATGTTTCCAAAACAACAGCGTTGTTTTGAAATGGTTTAAGATTGGGATACCAATGGGATTTACAAATTCTGGTTTGTCGAATATTTTGGACGTTGAACTTTTGCGAATCTTTGACGATAAGAATGATTTTGACTCAAGGTTTGAGAGATAATCAAAATACCCCAACTTGAACGATTCCACTATTTTTCAATAGATCGTATTAGTTTGTGTTTGAAATGAGTGTTGGAATTAAATATCGTTTCCAGTTATGAAACGGATATTCGAGAGTGAGATGATCACGTAAGATTGATAGGAAGAGTTTTGTTGTTTAATAAATAATTATGTTTTCAAATGAATATACATAAACAAGGTTAATATTATATTGAAATATTTAAAGATTTTTCAAATAAGGCTTAGCAGATCCAATAGGAATAAGTCTGTTTATTTTATTTTATATTTGATAGTTAAATCACCAACTATCAAATCTGGACCTTTATCGTTATCGTTTCGAAGAGACCGGGATCTAAATTCCACTTCGATTCGATATATACGTTTCGAGTCAGAGATTTTGAAGACCGTTGAAGACGGAGTTTATGCAAGGGCCATTTTTTCGATCCTAAGTAGAAATTGACTAAGATGGATTTACAGGATAGTGCCTTCGGTTTGTCTAGTCCCAAGACAATTTGTATGGACGAGTGTTTGACATAGTATGCCTAATAAATTGCGTAAATTGATCTCTTCAAATGTGTTTACGTTTGGTGGTGGAGGAATTCGTTTCTATTAGCTTTATACCCGGGATATTTTTGGGGAAATCAATTTGTGATTTGGCGGGTTTGACGATGTGACATTCAAAGTGAATGAAGACGTTTTATATCCAAGGGCAAGTTCAGCCTCAAGCCTCACAATCGGAAAATGACAAAAATCGGGCAGACAGCATGGTTATGTGGGTTGCTCCCATTAGGGTGTATTGTCACCTATCTAGAGAAATTTCATTTTACTTCTTTAATCTATTTCGATGTTGTCCCATTCGGGAAATGGTGGGTAGCTCTCAATCGTTGGTGACAATATATTTGATACACTCAAGCGAAATGAGTGGTCGGTCATGTGTGGGTCGGGTTGCAAGACGTTCTTGTTGAACCCAGTGTATTCCCCTCTAGAGATACATTATCGGCAGGTGGTTCCATACATTATCATAGTCGGAATCCAATCTCCAATAAGCGCCCTCGGTTTTGATTGTATAATATATATGTGGAGCATGAGATGCAAGTGTTCTGCTATATTGCTATTTATTTGTATTTAGACATTATTATAATACCAGAATAATATTGATTTCAAAATGTTTTGGGTTATCGTAAGGTAAAAACCATCTGTGTTTATGTGTGGATCGGTCTTACGATTATCTTTTCTTTCAAAATGTTTTTGAAAGTTTAACAAGTGTTTTGGATTCTCATAAGGGAAAAACCCGTTCCGTTTTTACGGCGTGGCCTTATGAGATATCTTTTATCGGAATCAAGTTGTTTTAAAATCGTTTACTCACACAAGTCCCATGACTGACCCAGAGTTTATTTTCTATGTTTTTCCTAAACTCTTGGGTGCTCAAATTTGTACGGGCAGTCCAATAGTTCAGGATTTTGCAGATTTATCTGGAGGATCTTGGAGCAGGAGGATAGATATTTAGAGTTTTACTCCGCTGTGTTGTATATGTAATGTACTCTTATGATGTATGTAAGTTCAATACAGTTTGTAGTTCAAAAGTGATTATTTATATATTATATTTTATCCCGCTGCGATCGTAAGATTCTGTGTTGTTCTGTTCAGTTCTATCTTCAATCTATTTTCTTCTATTCTAAATTTCTATCTGTTTATTTCTCATCCTCTAACTTCTTTCTATTAATGATTCGTATTTTCGTGCAAATTTGGGTTGGACGTGAGTCGTATTCAGTCAGCTCAAATGGTACGGATTTGCGGGTCGTTACGTAATTAAATAGTGGTAAATACAAACTAATAATAAGTAGTAATAATTAATTTAGTAATTGAAAAATAATACTTCGTATTTGAAGAAAATTCAAGAAATTCAAATTATACTGAATATAATTTTTCACTTGTTCATTTTAATTTATAATACTGTTTTTTTTCTTAAAAAAAGATTAGGTGAGTATTTTGCTATGACACATTAAAATTTAGAAGTAACCCACAAAAATTAGGCATATTAACATATGAATCATGAGGTAACACAAATAATATGATGAGTAAATTTTTTTATTCACCAAGGGATACTGATTTTTGCGTATTAAAAATAAATTCGTCATTACAAAAGACTCGTTTCCTATTAAGAAATGATTAACTAAGTTGTAGATTAAATTTTAAAAAAGTGATAAAAATAGCGTAAATTGTGGCTGCTGGGATTCGAGCCCAGGTCTCCACGGCCACAACGTGGAATTCTTACCACTAAACTACAGCCACTTTGTTATCTAATTCCAAATTTTAGTATATATGTACTGCCTAAAAAATTAGAATAGCACCGAAAATTATAAAGACCAAATTAAACATTTATAAAATAAATCAAAAATGAACAAAGAAAAGACGCAAGAAATTTATAATGTTTCACCAATATCTCTGGCTTATGCTCACTTCATTGTTTTTATTGATGGAATCAACCTCAAGAATCCACACTTTGCAATTAAGTCGTAGCTTTTCACCTGGTATTATGAGAAAAGAGAAGAAAATCCTACTATTCTTTCTTAGTTAGAGTTTGGCCACTATGACAAAAAGACACTGTTACAACATTAATTTTACAATGATCACAAAAAGCCAGTAGTGAAAAGTTTTTCACAATGCTTTCCTTTAGAAAGTTGTAATAATCTTATTTTCAAAAACTCTTTTATTTTTCTACTTGTAATAGATACCTAACATAACGTTACCTTATTTTAGATGTACTAGATGTATATTTTTTGTAATTTTTCTTTTTTCAATTATAACAAACTTTTCTAATCAACCGTAATAAATGCATATTTAAAAAAAAAATCTTTTTTCCAGTTGTTATTACTGCTTGTTACGATCATTTTCGCCCACTTATTTTAATAATTAATGTATACATATGATGATGATTAGAAATAATTAAATATTAATTAATTTGAAATACTAAATATTTAATTTTACTTATTAATACTAGTAATTAATATTAAATAAAAATTAGTATTTGATTATTAATAATTATGATGTACTAAATAAAATTATTAATTAAGATGCAATATGTAATATTAAATATTTATGTTTTGATAAATCATAATTTGAAATTAATCTTATTTTATAATGTGGAAAATAGTCACAAGGACAAACATTAAGAAAAGTTAAAGTGGAAGGACATCTAGTTTCATTTTTAGGCTGAAGGATAAAATTTTGAAAAAATTAGGCTCAAGGACTGCGCTAAATATAACTTGCATTTTGTATACTGTAAATGTAACAACCCAGATTTTCAGAACCAATTTAAAAAAATTATTTTAGTTATTTTAATGGATTTTGGATATTTAAAATGATTTATTTTAAATAATAACAACTAAAAATTTATTTAAATCAAAGTTAGAATGAATAAATTTATTTTAATTATAAAATGAGCCTGAAATGGCATGGTTGTTTAAAAATTCGATTTTAAACTTTAACTGAATATACAGAATTCAATATAAATCGGATTTCAGTAGAAAAGGAAACGTTAGAATATGTTTAATAATATCTTTCTAACAAATGTGGAAAATTCAGATTTTATAATATAAATTGAAATTTATGTCCAGTTTAAAATTTGAAATAGTCGCTATAGAATTTATATATATTTTATTAGAATATATAGCCCTTAAAAATAGCCATTTTGCAAATGACCTCTGTTATCGACGAAACCACTTTTATTGGATCCGGATTGTCAAATTACTGCTAAGTTTCAAAATTCATAATTTTTGGAATTGATATGTGACTGTGGTGAATTTAAATGCGTTTGGTACTTTCAGTTTGAATTTAATCGACTGGAAAAATGCCATTTTTCAAACGATCTCCAAATTCGATGAAATTAGTTTTCTTATGACCGTATCGTCAAAATAACGGCGGAGTGGATCCCATTATGAGAATTCCTTCTCACTCTAATTATTTTACAATTAAATATATACTAGGATGCACACGGGGCTTAGTAGCCCCCTACACCATTTATTGTACAAATTATGATTGTTTGTTTGGATTGTATTGTGGAAATTTGGTTGTGTTGAAAATTGATTGTAATGTGGTGTATTGAATGTGATTGACTATTTTGTATAGTGCGAGCCAGTATCAGGAGAGGGGTAATGCTAGACATTACTCCGGTTCTAATATCGCGCCGTTATAATGCAGAAATTTTCTGAAATAAATATTTATTCCTTAAAAATATCATTTTTAATATGTATATGAACTATATAAAATATTCATGTGCTGAATAAAATGTTTGAACAATAAAAATATCATTTTTATTGAATGTATAAACTATATAAAATAGTCAATGGTTGAAATAAATATTTTATAATTAAAAATATAATTTTTAACCTATATGTGAATGAGATAAAATTCTCCTGAAATGAAAATAAATATTCATTTACAAATTGGACGATTTATTTATGTACACCCATTTAACTGACATTGATTGGGACGATAAATTTTACACATCGCCCAACTGCACAAATAATATTCAGTATTTGTTGGTTGAAACCCCACTTGGGTATTGGGATGATATTTGGCGTACACTAATCCCAATTGTTTGGTTGTATGTCAATCAATTGGTTGACGAACTGTAGTAAGCTTTATTTATTTGAATGCTTATACAGTGTAGAATGCACTCTGGATGATGGATTATTGTTTATCATTGTTGTTGTATACATGTGTTGTATGAAATCCATATAAAAAACATTATATGGTAATTGATCATGTATGATTCCAATTCATAAATAATGAATATTTTAAAATAACGAATATTTTAAAATAATATTCAGTAAATGATTAAAAATTGAATTTGATGTTCGATTTTGGATAGACACGAGAATATTGAAATGTGTGAAGCCGTGTTGATTAGGTATGAACCATTTTGACGCGAACGATATTTATATTGATTTTATTCATTTATATAATGAATATTAAAAAAGAACATGATTTCAAAATCAGATATTTTGAAAATATTAACATTAAATATTATAATGATAAGAAGTATTCAATTTTGATTTAAAATCAAAATGGAAGTGGGAATCGTTTTAAAACAAATTTATAAACGATTTATAAAATAAGTTATAAATGGAAATTGATGAAATAATATATATATATATTTATATATATATATATATATTATATTTTGATGGCCTGAATAGAACGCGTCGCACCGCGATTGTTCGCGAATTTTGACCTTTGATTTCGAATTGACATTACGGGAGATCCGGCCGTCGGATTCTCCTAAAACTAAAACCGTTGGGTTCGTATCGAAAAGAGCTTTAAAATGAATATAACGGATTTGAAATATAACAGTTGGATCTGGAGTTATGTCCAAATCAAATTTGGAAAAGGTCGTTATGGATGCAGTTCGGTGGCCGTTATTGGAAACCGAACGTACGGGCCTTGATAAAATTATTAAAAATATTAATAATTTGTGAAAAATCATAATAAATGATTTGGAAAGAATTTGGATGAAAAATTCCATGTTTGTAAAGGTAAAAATATATTTTTATCAAAATGAACTAGTTATTAACTAGTAAGATGATCCAACGTTTTTAAATAAATAAATTGAATTTGAGAATGGTTTTAATCTAACCAGAATTTTCCAATGTATGAATTGGAATGGATTTGAATAGAAATCATCTTCAGGAGATTTTGAGATTGGATTCCATGACTATACGGATATTGTGGAGGAATTTGGAAGATAGATATATATCGTTATTCCTCATATGATATGTATTGGTTTCAGAATTTGATATTGAATATAAGCCGAAATAATTTCTGTTTAGAGCCTTGTGTTTAATATCAAATTGGATTTTGGGTTTGTCGTGAATGGTGTCTTTAGTAACACTGTTCTTAAACCCCGTGTGAAAAAAATAAATCTTTTAATTAAGATTATTAGAGTTTCCAATTATATTTAGTAATTAGAATAAAATGTAATGTGAATTGGGTTTATTGTGAACTGTGTTTTTAACGACATTCGTTCTTTAACCCGGTTAACAGTGTAATGTGATTTGGAATATATAAATCTTTTATAAAGATTTAATGGAAATTTTCCAAAGTAAAGTTTTCCAATTTAATAAAATAAATTAGAATGGATTGGAATTCGATTTGGTAATAATCAAAGTGAGCTTCTGTGGAGGAAGACTGTTAATATATATGGAATTTAAAAGGCTTTGTCATTATTCCATTTATATTATTAGTCGGATACGGGAATTTATATCGATTATAAATTGATCTGTTTTCCGTGAAGATTCTATAGTTAATGGAATATGAATTTGGGTTTATCATGAAATGTGTTTTAAATGACATTGTTTCTTTAACGCAGTTAAAGACAGAATTACATGTCTGACATTGTATCCCGAACTGTATTGTTGATCTCTGCTAAATATATATCTGTTTGGTGGCAGAGAATTTATTCTCTGGTTTAACACCCTTCTCTGAGACGTGTGAGCTTAGAGGTTATATATTGGCAGAAATCAGTGGTACGGTGTAGATTGTCGATGTGACATGCTTGTGTTTCCAAAGTTAAATAATCATTAAATAACGATTGTTTGATGATTAAAACTAAGTGAAGTTTTAATGAATCTTTAACCAGATTGAAATGTGAATGTGATAATTTAAATTATAAAATTTGGGAAATGATCGAGAATGGAGTACCACCAGTTTTGGTCCAAGCGATAGTTAAATATTTAAATAGATTTGAATGTAAAATGGTAATTAATTTTTACCGATAACACGGTGGTGTTAGATTTGGAGTACTACCAGTTTTTCTCCATGGGATGAATAGGCTTGGATTGGAATAATGAGAGAAATGATTACTTCGGTATAGTTCGATAATCCCGACTAGTTGATAAACCTTGTTTTGGTTTAAATGTTGAAAAGATTTAATAAAATCTTTTGAAATTGATATCCAAAGGGAGATTAAAGATTAGTTTAAATGAACTTAACTTTGATAAAGTTAATGGGAACCTTTCCCTAAAAAAAGTGAATATTCGAATAAAAGAATATTCTGGATTGGAATGAGGCGTATGTTGTGTTTTTATAGCACTTGATTATAAGTTACGTGACTTATTCGGAAAGGTCGGGTTTATACCCATTCTGAATAATTGATTCGACGATAAGTCGATGATGAAGACGATGGTTGAAGACCAGAGATCTTCACATCGTTTGGATGATTACTGATGTCCTGATTGGGTGTACACCCGAGACAAGGTAATAAGTGGTGATCGTCCAGACGTACTTGGAGATCGACCGGATATGCGAGGACCTCTCCCCTGTATTGGACATATGGGATGAGGAATAAGGTGCCTCCAGTTTCGTTCAGACCCCGAACGAGTAAATGGATGTGTGTCTGACATTGGATTTTATTCTGTGTTGATTGATTTCTATTAAATATATATCTGTTTGGTGGCGAAGAATTTATTCTCTTGCTTAACACCCTTCTATGAGACGTACGAGCTTAGAGGTTATATATCGATAAACATCAGTCGCATGGCGTGAATAGTTAGTGTGGCATGCTGAGATGCAAATGATAAGGCTTTTGTTGAAAAGCAGAGTCTTGTGGTTGATGAACAAAGCACAACTTTAAATAGCATAGCTTTGTGTATGACGTTAATTCACGAGCCTCACACCACGGTATGAGTCAAAAACGGGATAAGGGACAGTAGGGAGAACATGACGTTTCTTTCTAGCTATGGGTGGTGTCAAGGTATGGAGCCCATACATTTAAATTTTTTACCTATGTGGATGATGGATAGCGAGGTGCCTCGGATATATCGGTCACTACGGGGCCGATGGATAGGTCCTATAGGACTGGGAAACGTGTGTTCAGGAATTGCCAATCCACAAACGTAAGTGTGGACCAGCCCTGCAAGATCCAAGGGTTCACTGCGGGGGATCCTAAGTCATCTTGCTAGAGGTGACTGTAATCGGTAAGGAGACCATCCCTTGCCTTGACTCATGATGGAAATCCAATTTCCAATACGATACTTTTCGGTTTTAATTTTAGAACTAGTATGGCGACATGATACATGGTACCCATTCCGTTTATGATTGATACATTTATATTGAAGATGTTTTATACATTATGCACTTATAATAGCATGAAATGATTTGTTTTAAACGTACCAAGCATATTTGGCTACTATAAAATAAAACTCTATCCTCTGGCTTGCGTTGCATTATGTGATGGTACTTGAGTCTTATAATAGCTTATTTTTTCCGAAAAGCATTGCAATGTTT
Organism: Allium sativum; assembly: GCA_030737875.1. NCBI lineage: Eukaryota > Viridiplantae > Streptophyta > Magnoliopsida > Asparagales > Amaryllidaceae > Allium > Allium sativum. The sequence goes on from CM060926.1 coordinate 847,741,230, forward strand.
GTTATATGCACTCGTATTCTTGGGAGGAAACCCGTTTCATGTTATACGGCGTGGTCCCTTGATTTACTCTATTTTTAAAGAAAAGTTTTAAATAACTGTTTTAGTTCTCACACCAGTCCCATGACTGACCTGGAGTTTATTGTTTTAACCTAAACTCTGGGTGCCCTTAATTTCCACATGGGCAGCTAGTAGTTTTGGTTTTGCAGATTTCTATTTTTCAGGATCCTTGATCTACAGCTGGAACTATATTCGGAAAGCTTTGTATCCGTGTATCTCTTTCAGTTGTGTTATGTATTATTTTTCCGCTGCTTTGTAATTTAAATCTCTGATATTTTTCTGATGTATAATATTTATTCATATTCTGCTATATTCTGTACTCTGATGTAATTGTTGTAACAGCAATGAAATGTTCTTCTGTTTGTGTTCTGATTTGTCATGTTCTCAACTCAATCCGGGCTTTCCCTTACGGGTGAGTTTGGGTCGTTTCAGTAAAATTGAATATAATACTAGTTTAAACTAGCATTTTTGTGTAATTTAAAAATGAATATAATTCTAGTTATATTTAACATTTTCCTCTAGGTTAATTTTTTTTTAAATTCATTCTTCAACCTAAAAATGAAACTTGGTGTCCTTCAGCCTATTTTTTTTTAATTTGTCCTTTTGCCAAATTACCTCTTTATATTAATATAATGAGTTGAATTATTAACTAAACTTAAAATTAATAACTAATAATTAATATAAAAGAAGTAATAATCAATATTAATAATTAAATAGTTTTATATTTAGAAACTTAATTTTGCTAATTCATAATTAACAGTTAATTGTATTTAATACTTTATAATCTTTAACTAATAGTAATAAGATTGACACTTAATAATTATTGTTTTTATATATTAATTGATTTTTAATAATATTAGTGCATAATATTATTGAACATTTAATAATATTAATAATAAATAATTACCTTACAAATTGATAATAATTAATATTTGATAGTAAATAATTGCAATTTAATAATTTATAATAAATAATTAGTAATGAAGGACTAATATTAAAAAGTTAAAACTAATTAAGAACTAATTACTATTTTTGATAATAACTGAATAGTTATTAGTTATTAAAAATTAGTGCTGAATAATTAATAGATAGTGACTATTATTATTTATTTAATAATTAACCATTTGACATATATATAATAATTTAGCGTTCAACAACTAATATTCCATCATAATAATATAGTGATTGGTACTAACTAATACTCCCTCCGTTTTTAAATATAAGATTCTTTAAGAAATTTGAGTGTTTCAAAATATAAGGTGTTTATGGTTTTAATGCACTCTTATCCGTGATAATTAATAAGCACTAATAATTAATTTAGTAATTGAAAATTAATATGTAACATTTGAAAAAAAATCAAGAAATGAAAATTATACTGAATATAAATCTTACTTACGTTTTAGTTTCTAATACTTGTTTTTTTTCTTAAAAAAAGATCGATTGAGTATTTTTCTAAGACACATTAAAATTTAGCGGTAACCCACAAAAAATTGGCATATTAACATATGAATCATGAGGTAACACAAATAATATGATGAATAAAATAATTTATTTTTATTTACTAAGGGATACATACTTTTGTATGTTAAAAAGAAGTTTGTTATTAAAAAAGGTTTGTTACCTATAAAGAAATGTATAATTAGATTCTAGGTTAAATTTTTAAGAAGTGATAAAAATAATGTAAATTATGGCTACTGGGATTCGAGCCTAGGTCTCCACGGCCACAAATTCTTACCACTAAACTACAGCCACTTTGATATTTAATTCCAAATTTTAATATATACGCATTGCCTAAAAAAATCAAAATAACACCCAAAACTAATAAACACCAAATTATACACTTATAAAAAAGAGGAAAGAGAAACAAGAAAAGACACAAAAATTTATAATGCTTCACCAAAATCTCTGGCCTATGCTCACTTCATTGTTTTTATTGACGAGATCGACCTCAAGAATCTGTACTTTGCAATTAAATCATAGCTTTTCGCCATGTATTACGAGAATAGAGAAAAAGATCCCACTGTCCTTTCTTAGCTAGAGTTAGACCACTACGACAAAAAGACACTATTACAACATTAATTCTACGATGTTCACAAAATGCCAGTAGTGAAAAGTTTTTCACGATGCTTTTCTTCAGAAAGTTGTAATAAATTTGTTTTCAACAACTCTATTATTTTTCTAGCTATAATAGATACCTGTCATAACATTACTTATTCTAGTTGTCCTATATGTATGTTTTTGGTTATTTTTCTTTTTTAAGTTGTAACAAACTTTCTTAATCAACCGTAATAAATGCATATTTTAAAAAAACTTCTTTCTTCTGGTTGTAATTGATGCTTATTACGACCGTTTGCGCTTGCTCATTTTAATAATTAGTGTATACCTATAATAATGAATAAAAATAATTAAATAATAATTAATTTGAAATATGAAATATTTACATTTAGTAATTAATACCAATTATTAATATTATAAGAGAATTAGTGTTTGATTATTAATATTTATGACGTACTAAATAAAATTAGTTATAAAGCAACAGTATATAATATTAATTTTTTAACTTTTGATAAATCGTAATTAGAAACTGATGATATTTTGTAATGTGGAAAATAGACACAAGGTCAAACATTGAGAAAAATTAATGCTGAGTGACACCTAGTTTCATTTTTAGGCTGAAGGATAAACTTTTGGAAAATTTAGGCTTGAGGACCGCACTAAATGTAACTAGCATTTTGTATAGTGTAAAACAGAATATAATACTAGTTATAACTAGCATTTTTGTATAGTTTAAAAATGAATATAATGCTAGTTATATTTTTCATTTTACTTTAGGCTAATTTTTTATAAACTCATTCTTCAACCTAAAAACGAAAATTGGTGTCCTTCATCCTTTTTTTTATATATAAATTTTGTCCTTGTGTCTAATTACCTCTTTACAATAATATAATGACTTAGAATTAATAAATAACCTCAAAATTAACAATTAATAATTAATAATTAAAAATAAAGAAGTAATAATCAATATTAATAATTAAATTGTAATATTTAACATTTAGTAACATAATTTACGTAATTAAAAATTAACAGTTATTTGTATTTAATACTTTATTCTTCAACTAATAGTAATAGTATTAATACTTAATAATTATTAATTATATATAATAATAATCTATTGATTATTAAAAATATTAATGCGTAATATTTTTTATAAAGCTAAGCTGTTTTTATAGTGGTCACAACCACTTTCATTACAACAATGACGAATACATTAAGAGAAAGAGTCAGACAATTTGTCTTAGATTTTCTCTTCCATACGCTAGTGATACATGGAAACAAATGTAATCCGTGAAGGCCTTATTTGATTCACATGGTCGTGGAACTGATTAGGTCGGAAGTTCCTTCTCTATCAAGGAGGCGTGGAAATTAGTGAGGACACCGGCTCTATGTCTCCATCTTATCTCTTTCATATAGGATGATCGAATTCCGTCAAAAATCTCTCAGTTTATGTGGAATACCCTACATAATGGGCTCCTAATAGACGAGAACCTTGGCATCCCAATCACTTCCTGGTGTAGGTGTTATTGTAATGGATTATTAGAATCCATTGTTCATTTGTTTTTCCTTGGCGCTTGTGCCAAATCTGTTTGGAATTACTTCGGGAATTTGATGGGTTGCCGAGGTAATGCCACTTCGCTTGTAGATTGGTTAGTACCTTTGGCGTTTCCTCGTATCGACTCCTCCCAGGGCAAGAATTAGTTGATACCTTTGTTTATGGGTACATCTCTGTTGTCTTCACATTCTACACTCTACCCTTTTTTTGGTCTTATGTCGTTTGCTAGTTCTGCAGGACTTGGATTTATAGGTATATGGATTTCGACTCTCTTTGGGTTTCTTTGTTGCTGAATATGTTACTTCACAACGGGGACTTTTGAAGCTTACGGAGCTGGAGCTTTCAGAGCATTTGTCGGGAGAGTCTTGCCTATGTATCTATTCCACTGCATTTGGCCTTCCTTTGTCCTAACTCTATGATAGTCATCTGCGGAGCTGTGGAGTCTTCGGTGTCGCCCTATTATTTGGCGATAGCCTATTGTAGCCTCATATGCTTGGCCTGTGGTACTATGTGTCGTTCTTTTTTTGTTGTCCGCCAACTCTTGTATTTGAGTAGTATTTTGGTTTGTATCTTATGTTTGTGTGTGTTCACAATTTCAGTAGCCATCTCTACAGAAACTTTTTTTATGAGCCATTGGAGAATGACTAGATTCTCCCGATTGTTATACCATATATTTTATTTTAAAAAAATTCAGACAATTTTTCTAACTACTACATAGCTTGTATGAAATTCCAAGACATGAAGAACAAAAACAAGAGAGAAGAAGAGTGCTTCAGCTAAGATGGACGAACATAGTTAATCCCCAAAGAAGGAGGGACAACTGGAACCATCACTAGATCCAATAACGTTGACATACTCAAAAAAAGTACGACAAGGTTAGGAACAAAACACGGGTTCAAACTACCAAATTCATAATTCAGATTCCATGTAGCATCATTGAACAATAACCTATTCATCTCCCCAAGATCACCCTCCTCGATGAGCTCAAAACCATCACCCACGACCTGGTATTCTAGTCTCCTAATGTAATCTTCAACATCGGTGACATATTTAAAGTACAAGTCTTCAGTCGTATCATATCTCATTCCATAACTGCCATGGACCCAAGAATGGTCAACCGAGAACTAATATATATCGTTACAATTGGATTCTTTAATAGATGCAGCATCCACTTCTTCCGATAGAACATAATCACAAGGTGAAGAGGAATCGGGAACAACTTTCTGTATAACAGTTGAAGGGGTGACAGCAGACGGACAAGCTTTCTAAAACCCTTCATGATAGGAGGTCGTAGTAGTGGCATTCTCTGAAACGGGAATGGGAACTAGGGCAGAGGTAAAAGGATTCCAAGCACAAGATGCATGTAAATGACCATAGGAGTTGCACAAGATGCAAAAGTCGGGCATCCAACCATACCACACTCTCACCTCAGCCACATAATGATCAACGATTCTAACTTCAATGGTCTCAGAAAGCAGTTTGTCGGGGGTTATTTAAATTAAAGCTTTTGCATAAAACAATTTGTCCCTAGCCACTATGTTAGCATTAGAACACCTAAGCTTTCCAATATAATCGGATGACCAGCTAAGTCCTATAATCGATTGCAAAACGAGGGGATATGCGAGAAATAAGTCTAGACCAGAATGGGGAGAGCATGCTGTCTACCCCAGACAACTTTCAGACTCCACGGACTAATGATTACTGATAATTGCATATATGTAATTATTACTGATAATTGCATATATGTATGCAACTTTTCCGTAAGCTGTGTTCGGATTAAAATCTGAAAATAAACCTACACAAATGTGTGCAAGTATTTGAAATATTTGCACACATGTATGCACGTATTTGCACGAAGAAAAATCAACGAAGATGAATGCAGTGAAAAATAAGCACGGATGTATGCAGGAAAATGATATATGTGCATACTATTATGCATTTAACTGGAAATTTCGTTTTTTTTTTCTTTTTTTTGATTTTTGACGCCTTGTTTGATGATTTTTTGTTCTAAATTTTTTAGCGTTTACATGTTTTATTTAAATACGAATTTACATGATTTTTTTTATATTTTTTTTATATTTTTTTGATGAATTTTCAGAAAATAGGGACCTAATTTACAATAAGTTTATGACCGGTTTTTTTTTTCTATTTTGAAACTATAACAGGGACCTGTAAAAAACGCACCCATATATATATATATATATATATATTCTAGACAAAAGATATTAGTATATATTTTATAATCAATAATGTCAATAATTGAAACAAGGTTGTTGTCATCAAAATTCCATTCTCCAACAATCTCCCCCTTTTTTATGATGACAACTTTGGTTTATAAAATATTTATACATGTTATTACCCGTTGATCTGATTCCTTGAATGCTCCTCTTTCACCATGAATTTTTGACTTCCCCATAAACTATATCTATTTCTTATTTTATAATTTCCGCCCCTTTATAATTATCAAAAACTAACTTGACTATAATATTCTATACTAGACTAAATTATACTCCCCCTAAATCTATGTATTACTAAACTATATCTAAATAACTCCCCCTTACTTTAATACTAAGGACACAAAAGTATATTCAAGCAATCCAAAAAGATTTTCTCAAACCAATCAAACAGAATTTGTCCAAATACTTACAATCAATCCAAGTATTTCAAACCAATTAATATATAGAAAATTTTCAAATTCAAACAAAGCATACCATTCAAATCAAACAAATTTAAACGTCTCTTAGAACTTCCACCCATTCATCTCCTCCAAAGATTGGATCATTCTTGATGACTTCCCAATCTTCATCTTCTTTTGTGGGTAGTGCTTTAGCAAGGTTGTTGTCTTTGTCTCTGAAAAGAGAAGAGATTAACCAAAATATGGCATCAAAGTGCTTCTCTTGATGTTCATCCATCTTTATTTGAGTCAATTCGAGATGACGTTGATTACGAAGTATTATAAATTGGATATTCTTAAACGAATTGAGTGTTTCTTCGAGATTTTACCTCAAATTGTGAATGGGATTGGCCATTATTTGATTATATAGATAAGGAATGATTAGAGAAGAAGGAGAGAGTTAAAAATATGTTTTTCTGGAAGAAGAGAGTATTTAAAGAGTCTGGAATTCGTTAGAAATGAATAGACATTAGTTGGTTATTTAAAATTCAAATTTTGAACAAATTTGAATTTCTAGCAATTATATGTTGACATGTCATTTTGCACATGTCGACATACCCTATTTATTTTTTGGGTATTTGAGTTTTCACACAATTTTAAGTTATATATTATTATATTATATTAATTTATTTATTTCTAATGTGTTTTTACAGAAAATTCAAGATTGATTTGACATAAATAAACATCATTCATTACTACTTAGAATGCAAATACATTTAACTAATACAAGGTACTAAATACGAGATTCGAAAGCAAATACAAAAGATAACATAAACTAGATAGCTTAGATTTCAGGGGATGAGGAGGAGGAAGATGATATTCCAAGCTTTCTTCCTGCTTTGCCAAAGAATTTATTCATCTTAGAAGATATTTGGGTAAGAGTCTTCTTGATCTCCTTTTGGTTCTTGGCTAATTTGGCTTGGTTTTGGACAAATGTTTCTTTGGTTATGGTCCTAGTATTTGTTGGACATTGAACACTTTCCAAAGACGAATCTTCTTCTTCGTCGATTTCCATTGGATTTTCCTCTTGTTGTTGTTGCATTCGAGCTTGTTTATCTTCAAATGTTTCATATGGTTTAAAAGTGATTGGAATTTGCATAAGATTTATATTTGCCGAGTTAAACACCTTTCTTAGCACAAATTCCTCTCCTTTGAGATCCACTCCAAAATACTTAAAAATCCGTGTAAGATAAGCTCCATGATAAAGAGTGTTTTCCTTGGTGGACATCTCTTTGAGCTTAAACTCTTTGAAAATTACATCGACCCAATTAATGTTATAAGTGCCAAAGATGGAAAAAAGGGCTTTTGGAAATTGAGGGGAGGGTTGTTGAAATTTCCGGAACGAGAAATGAGGGTATGTTGAAGAAGAGGTTTACTATTCTTGCCTTTGGGCATAAAAAGCGGTTTTTAAAATCCATGTTTTCATCATTTTCAAAAATGTGATGATAAGTTTCCAAATCTGTTTCATCAATTTCGAATTCCGAAAAATCCGAGCTCGTACTCTTACAATTTAAAATGGTACCCAAAATTTCACAATCCAAAACGATTTGTGGGCCTTTTACGCTACTCCATACTTGATACTCGATAGTCCAAATCAATATAAAATAAAATACTCAAATACATATAATAAGATATAATTTTCAAAATTAAATTCATTTTTAGAAATAATACTCTTCAAACTCATTTTAAGGTATTACTAACCCTATCTCTAACGAGTCATTCTTATAGGATGTTACTAATCTTATCTCTAATGAATTCTCTCATTTGGTTCTAATGTGTCTTGTTCTCCGAGCTTTGTAAACCAAAGCTCTAATACCAACTATAGCGACCCGAACTTCCCGGTCGTCCTAAACCGAACAAGAAGGCGGACTGCTTTGAGAACACGACGCATTAGAACACAAACAATAGAACATTTCATTGTTATTACAATAATTTACATCAGAGTACAATAATATATCAGAGTTCAGATAAATAATATGCAGCGAAAAAATATCAGAGATTTAAATTACATTTAAATACATAAAATGTGCAGCGGAAAATATCAACCACCACAACTGAAGGAAACACACGGATACAAAGCCTTTTGGATATAGCTCCAGCTGTAATCTAGGATCCTGTGAAAATAAATATCTGCGAAAACCAAAACTACTAGCTGCCCGTGCGGAAAATATAGGCACCTAGAGTTTAGGTAGAAAACAATAAACTCCGAGTCAATCATGGTACTGGTGTGAGAACTAAAACAGTTATTAAATCTTTAATTTAAAAGTTGGGAAATCATGGGACCATGCCATATAACACGGAACGGGTTTGCTCCACATGAACCTCAGTTTAAAATAAAACAACGCTGTGCTTTTTGGAAAATGGAGTTATTATAAGACTCAGGTCCCATCACACAATGCAAGCTGGAGGGTAGAGTTTTCCCTTATAATAGCCAAACATGCTTGGTACATTTAAAACAAATCGTTTTGATATTACTGTAAGTGCATAGTGTCAAAATTAACTTCAAATATAAATGTATCAATCATAGAGGACATAGGTACCATATATTATGTCGCATTACATAGGTTTACAACTAAAACCGCAAAGTCACGTATTGGAAATTGTATTTCCATCTATGAGCCGAGGCAAGGGATGTCTCCTCTCGATTCGAGACACTCTAGCAAATGCTTCAGGATCACACCTGCGGGCAACCCTTGGATCTTCAGGGCCGGTCTTCCCTTACTTTTGAGGATTAATTATTCCTGAACACACGTTTCCTGGTCCTATCGAACCTATCTCTGAGCCATTATTGACTCAATATCTGAGGCGCCTCGTTCCATCTTCCACATATGTAAAATTATCTGGGCTCCATACCATGACACCACTTCTAGCTAGAAAGAAACATCGTGCACTCCCTACAATCACTATCCCGTTTTTGACTCATACTGGGTGTGAGGCTCGCGAATTAATGCTATACACAAATCAATGTTAATTAAAATTGTGTTTTGATCATCAACCACAAGGCTCTGCTTTTCAACAAAAGCCTTGATCATTTGCATCTTAGCCTGCCACACTAACAATTCATGCCATGCAACTGATCTCTATCAATATATAACCTCTAAGCTAATATGTATCAGAGAAGGGTGTTAAGTAAGAGAATAAATTCTCCGCCACCAAACAGATATATATTTAATAAAAATCAATCAACACAGAATGAAATCCAATGTCAGACACACATCCATTTACAAATCCGTTCTGGGTCTGAACGAAACCAGAGGCACCTTATCCTCGTCTGTCCAACACAGGAGCGAGGTCCTCGCATATCCGGTCGGTCTCCAAGTACGTCTAGATGATCGCCACTTTTTACCTTGTCTTGGGTATACAGCCCAATCAAGACATCAGTAATCATCCAAATGATGTGAAGACCTCCGGTCTTTAACCACCGTCTTCATCGTCGATTTTTAGTCACCATATCAGTTATTCAGAATGGGATAAACCCTGTCTTTCCGAATAACTCGTGTATTTTATAATTAATAATCAAGTGCTATAAAAACACATCATATGCCTCATTCCAATTCAGGATATTCTTTTATTCAAAAATTCACATTTTTGGGGAAAGGTTCCCATTAATTTTATCAAATATAAATTCTTTTAAACTTATTCTTTAACCTTCCTTTAGAAATCAATTTTAAAAGATTTTATTTTATCCTTTAACAATTCTAAATCAAATTAAAATTTATTAAACTAGTCGGGATTATCGAGCCTTACCGAAGTAATCATTTATTTATTAATTATTCCAATCCCAACCTATTCATCCCATGGAGCGAAACTGGTAGTACTCCATATCTAACACCCACTTTGTTATTGGTAAAATTAATTACCATTTCGTGTTCAAATCTAATTAAAGATTTAACTATCGCATGGAGTAAAACTGGTGGTACCCCATTCTCGAACATTTCTTGAATTCGGTAAATTTAATTACCTCATTCACATTCCAATCTAATTAAAGGTTCATTAAAACTCCAACTGGGTTTTAATCTCAAAAATCATTACTTAATGATTATTCCACTTTAAGAAATTAATCCTGTCTTTTACTGGGTTAAAGAACCAATGTAATTTAAAAACATAGTTCATGATAAACCCAAAAATCATCTTCCATTCAAATGGAACCTTCACGAAAATCATAACAGTATATAATCGATATAAATTTCTGTATCTTACTAATATTATAAACGGAATAACGACAAGGCCTTTTAAATTCCATAAAAAGTATTGGTCTTCCTTCACAGAATCTCATCTCGATTATACTAAATTGAATTCCTTTCAATTCCAATTTAATATATTAAATTGGAAAACTTTACTTTGGAATTTTTCCATTAAATCTTAGTAAAAAGATTTATAAATTCTAAATCATATCTTCACTGCTAATTGGGTTTCAAGAACAAATGTTATTTAAAACATCATTCACAATGAACCCAAAATCATCTTCCATTTAATTCCAATTTATAATATAAATTGGAAAACTTCATTTATCTTAATTAAAAGATTTATTCTTTTCTCAACTGGGTTTAAGAATAGTGTTAATAAAGACACCATTCAGGACAAATCCAAAATCCCGTTTGATATTAAATACAAGGCTCTGAATAGAAATTATATCGGGTTATATTCAATATCAAATTCTAAAACCAATAAATATCGTATTGGGAATAACAATATATGTATATATATATCTTCCAAATTCCTCAGTAATATCCGTATAATCACGGAATTCAATATCGAAATATCCGAAGATAATTTCCATTCCAAATCCATTACAATTTATACATGGGAACTCTGGTTATTTTAAAACCCATTTTTCTGTCCAATTTATTATTCTAGTTATTAACTAGTTCATTTAGATAAAAATATTTTTTTATCTTTCAGACTTGGAATTTTTCATCCAAAATCTTTTCAAATCAGTTATTATGATTTTACATAATTTTCCTATATCTTTAATAATTTTATTAAAGCCCTTACAGTTGGTTCCCAATAACGGCCACCAAACTGCATCCATAGCGACCTTTTCCAAAATTGATTTGACATATTTTAAAATTTATCCTTTCAAATTTAAATCTATTATATTCATTGTTGGAAAGATCCTTCGGTTCCGGTTTTAGGAGAATTGGATGGTCGGATCTCCCGTTACATCAATTTGAAGTTAATGGTTGAAATCCACGAACGGTCGCTGCACGAAGCGTTCTATTCTAGCCATTAAATATATGTAATACATGTATCGTTGATTTCCTTTTTTAAAATGTATTTTATAATTCATTTATAAGTTCATTTTAAAACGATTTTAATTTCGTTTCAATTTTAAATCGAAATTGGATATTCTATATCATTATAATCTTAAAATGATAATATTTTCAAAATGTTAGAATTTGAAATCAATTCTTTTCGATATTTATTATAAAATAAATAAAATCGGCAGAAAATTCCGTTTGAGTAAAAATGGCGTATATCTACTTAATTCGGCTTTATATATTCCAATATTTTCATGTCCACCTAAAATCGGACAACAAAATCATATTTTGATTCTTCGTTGAATATTATTTTAAAATATTCGTTATTTCTTCTGAATTGGAATCAGACCCAATCGATTACCATATAATTTTGTTTATACGAATTTCATACATCGCAGGTATTCAAAAATAGTGATAGACAACTATAAAACATTCCATTCACATCCGGAGTGCAATTTACAACTGTATAAGCATTAAATAATTAAATAACGCTTATCATGGTCTGTCGATCAATCGGTTAGCATACGATTAAATCCAAGAGAGATGTGAATTAATTATCATTCCCAGCCCCGTGTGGGGTTTTCAAACAACAACAATGAATTCAAATTAATCACTGGTTAATAAATTTAACCAGTTCTAATTTGATTCCAATTAGCATTAAATAATTAAATAACGCTTATCATGGTCTGTCGATCAATCGATTAGCATACGATTAAATCCAAGAGAGATGTGAATTAATTATCATTCCCAGCCCCGTGTGGGGTTTTCAAACAACAACAATGAATTCAAATTAATCACTGGTTAATAAATTTAACCAGTTCTAATTTGATTCCAATTATTTTTCCAATTAACAAATTTTCACCGTTTAAATTATAAATAAACATTTATGTCCATTTTAACTATAACAATAAGTTTATAATTATTCTTCTAACGTAGTAAACATTTCAAATTCACAGTCACAATCATAACATAGCAAATCAACAATATCATCCATGGTTTGAAATCAACAGTGAGGTGAACTAATATATATCGTACAACATTTGTGATAATTAAACTGATAAAAAATTAGCACTTGAAATTTCTACATTCAGTTATAAAATAAATAACTGTACAAAATTTTAGCGAGAGAATTCTCACTTTGGTTTCCACTCCATCAGTCTTTATTTTAAGATTTCTGTTTTTAAACTAAATTAAACACGCGTTTAATTTAGCTAAAATTCAACTTGCTCCGTTTCCGTTCTGGGTTCTAAAATGTTGTGCTCGTCTTCACAATTCCAACGAACTTCGTTTCGTCCAATTCTGTTTTCATTTGACCAAGTTACGGGTTTTTAAACGTTAATAACTTAATTAAATTAACTAAAACAATTAAATTATTAAATAAATAATTTACACCTTCTTCCCCTTTATACCCAGACCCTGTTCATTCCAGGCAACCCAAAATCGTGCCCCAATCCCTCAATTCGCACACCGCCTTGATGATCCAGACTGCCATCCAATTATGCCACCGCGTTGCCCTCGAGATGCTCCACCTTTTCCACCCATCCTTAACGAACTTGAAAGCCCCTTCCACCCTAGAATGACGTGCGAATGTCGCCGGCTTGAGCCGTGACTGCTCCTAATTCTCAACACGAAATTTTATCATCATTGTATGGATCGAACGGCCTTGGAGAGAGATACAATTCTTGTTTGGGAATCAAAGGCTAATTCGAAAGGGATCGGATGTGATTAGGGAAAGAAATTCGGTGATTTATGGCCTTTGAATTTTTAGCTGGCGGTGGCTTGTGAATTAATGGGCTAGGATTTTGGTTTAATGGGTATATATATACTATTGATTTTATTATTATTTTAATTCGAAAAAGTGTGACTTCCCATTCGAACTCCAAATCAAATCCAATGACTGTTGTTCCTAACTAAATACTCCCATTCCGGACACAATGGAATATGTTTCGTAAGCCAATTCGATTGATTTGATCAGTTTTTGTCAAAATTAAAATATAAATTAATATTACGTTCAATATTGAATTTCAGCGTACATTTTAATTTAAGGGGGCCACATACTGACTCGAAAAATTACAAAAAAAAATAAATCTGGCTATCTTTTGACGATACGGTCCTAACAAAACTAATTTCGTCGAATTTGGAGGCCATTTGAAAAATGGCATTTTTCCTGTCGATTAAATTCAAACTGAAATTACCAAACACATTTAAATTCACTGCGCTCACATATTAATTTCAAAAATTATGAAATTTGAAACCAAACAATAATTTGACATTCCAGATCCAACAAAAGTGACTTCGTCGAAATCGAAGGTCGTTTGCAAAATGATTATTTTAAGGGCTATATATAATTAAAAATATATATAAATTCCATAGCGACTATTTTAAATTTTAAACTAGACATAACTTATGTTTTAAAAAGTAAAATCTCAGTTTCTTACATTTGTTAGAAAATTATAGTTCAAAATATTTCAACGTTTCTTGTTTTATCCAATTTTGACTTATATTGAATTATGTATATTCATTTGAAGTTAAAAATCGAATTTTCAAACCACCGCAGCATTTCGAGTTTGTTTTATAATTAAAATAAATTTAAACCTTCTAACTTCGATTTAAATAAATTTTAAATCGTTAACTCTTAAAATAAATCATTTTAAATATTCAAAATGCATTAAAATAGCTTAAATTAAATTTTTAAATTGGTTCTGAAATTCCGGGTTGTTACAGCTGATTTGTTCCATTATATTTTCCTTTTGATTTTCCTCTGCTAAGGTTTCTTTAAAATCCTATCAAAAGTGCCTTACCTTTGTTCCTTAGTAGTGTAATCGTCTCGAAACAAAAGATAGAAATTTATTGCTAAAGAATTTATCTTGAAATTCCTTCAATGCTAAGGGTTCACTATATGTAAACTAGGTCCTTGTCAGCTTTATCCCGAAGGTATCCCAACGGATCATTGATAAATTTTGCTATAATAAAGGTTAGTGTTGACAGACTATTCTTATAAGGTTTTAGAAATGAGTCATGGGTACTTATGCTATCTGTAAGTGTCTTTCGATAAGAATTCAAGATGCCGCACATCCGTATGGGATTCAAAACTCTTAGAAATCCTCTGGGGTTTGAATCTCAATCCTTTGGGTAGATTCTGTAAATTATGTTTGCTTTATTATGACCCTTCGTAGATGCCAGAAGCCATTCCGTAAAGTGATATCTTTTGTTACGTTTGGTATTGAACCTACAAAGTTAAAAGATAATAATAACATAATAATTAAAATATTACCCATGTGTCACCTTCAAAAATCATAAATGAGCTTCTTTATTTATAATTAAAATGAGTACAAAGACTCAATGACCCCAATCCTAAATTTCCCAAATCGATTTGGAATTAGGGTTTACAACCCATAAATTTAGGAATGAGTAATAGAACAAGGAATTTGGTCTGGATTGTGGACCTCTTATGTCATATTTATAGTTTCTGATTGGACCCCCTTCTACCTTAAGACCTCCGTCTTGATGCCTTAGCAGAAGCGGAACTAAGGGTCTAGTAAGGCGCTTCTAGTAATACACGGCTTGTGTTCTTGATACAGTTTGTGACCATTATAAATATTCTAGAGTACAAGTAAGTTTTTCTGACTATTTTTTGATAAATAAACATTGTGGTGATTTCAAATCTTTTGAATGGACATTCTAGACGATATGCTTGGTTCTTGCGGGAGCGATAAGTTTCTGTTGTCCCCAAGTTTTGATGCTATTCGAAAGTAGTTTTTCCACGGACAAGGCTCTTCTATACTCAATGGATATCTCTTTTTCCAACTAGATTCCCGAAACATCCCCTTTGAATGAATCAAAGAGTGCATTTAGTTTCCATTTCCTTTGATTGAAGACTATTGATGAAGGAAATGTGTCCTTCAGGTTTCGCCAAGAGGGACTTTCCCTTATTAAAAGAGGCACTTTGCTCTTTAATCTTGTAGTCGAAGGTAAGCTATGGTGAAAGGTCATTGTCTGGTCTAGAGGCTTGTTACCTTGACATCCATTCGCTGCAGTTTTTACTCTCAACTCTTTATTGATTATCTTAGCGCTAGTATGTATATATATATATATATATATATATAGAGAGAGAGAGAGAGAGAGAGAGAGAGAGAAGCACGCGCACACAGACACATATATTAATCTTTCTATGGACATGCACATAATGGAAACCTTGGTTTTTTAATTTTAGCGGTTGAATAGTAAGAATTTGGACTAGAATATGCCTAGGAAATCTTAGGAATATGCGCACAAAACATAATAAGCAATTCCACTAAAAATCCTATGTAAGAAATGGCAATTCAAAATATTTGCTCTAAATTTTAATTATATTAATTGGATTGGAATAACGTGATTTCGTAATTTAATCGTACTTCATGTTTTATTTCACTTCTCTTCCACCAAGAATATATTGTTAAGGATTTAGGTATAGGAAATGGATTTATCCATTGTCTACACTCGATACAAAACAGTAAATTCAGCCGAAACAAGCAGCAATTGTATAATAATAAATACGAAATTATAGGATTTACATTTTATATATTCCATCAAATGATATAATTCTCATTGGGATTTTATGTGCAAGTATATATTAAATTATTAATAGGGATGATAAATCGCTAATTTTTGTTGATGATAGTAATTAGATAAGTGAATAGATCTTTTGGGGATAACAAGGAAAGACTTGCTTTTATTTGGAAAAAAACGGCTACTATCGAAAGAATTCACCTTTTTATGTGAAAGGGACCGAAATTACGCATGTTCGAATTTGAATTAGAAGCATGTGTATATTATATTTCCACATTTTCAAATGCATACACACATATTCATATACTTTAGTGTATGTACTAGATTAGGATATAAACTAGTCTAAATTCCCCTTATTTGGAATGTGATTGGTTGATTGGTGAATATGAAGGAAACCGTATCTATGGTATAATAAGGAAGATTCCTTATAAGAAATGATTTGTTTCAATGGGATGAGTAGTATATGTATTAAGTAGATTAATAAATTATAACTAAATTATAGAAATATCCCTATGATAAGTAACACATGGACACGAGGTTAGTTTTAACTCTATTTGGTAATTGACTGGCTAAACTCAATTATTGGTTCCACAAGTAGTCGAACTAACGTGAGACGTTGTAGTATTACAAGTTATAAAGGGATGAACCTTCTTTGAGGGAATAAGGAGGTTTTAGGTAGTTGTTTGTGGACCCGCCTCACTCGAAGTATCAAGTGGTTAGGATTGCAGCAGGAACGATTTCCTTTTAAGGTCCGCGTCAAGGTAAATAATTAATTGGTTGATTGAAGGCCCACCTTTTTGAAAGAAGTACTAAGCGACTGAGAGAGTTATCATGTGGTATTAGCTAGATAATATATAGTATGGTCCACCTAGGTGGAGAAGATGTGGGTATGCCTTCATTAATGGCAGTAAGTATCTAAGAGCATCTCCAACAAAGGAGCAAATTCATGTTACGGTCTTGAATATGGGTTGTTTTTGCACCCAACAGATGTTACGTCGTGTAACATTCAAGCAAAAGTTACGATCTCAATTCAGATCTCTAAATTGGGCGCGCGAGCCGATTTTATCGGCTCGTGAAGTCGCGAGCCGGATAAATCGGCTCGCGACTTCACGAGCTGATAAAATCGGCTCGTGACTAGTATTTTTTCCCCTTATCCTACCATTTTTTCTAATATGACAAAAAAAACCGTTATTATTTTCGTAGATTAACAAATTTGAAACATAATAATAGATGATTAATAACCCTTACAAATAACGAGTTGGTACAATAGAAAAGAACAACATCTTTACTGCATACATGATCGATAAGTTCGGACAAGCATAAAATAAAACACGAATTCAGATAAGGGTGCTTCATAACTAGGTATCGCCGTAGTGGTTCCATAAATGATTCATAAGATCCTTCTGCAGCCGGTTATGGAGTTCTGCATCTCTATACATAACCTAACGGGTCAAAAGAATGTTGAAGTCCTCCTCTGTTAGTGGTAGGTTTTGTCGGAATACCTGCGGTGGTTGCGAAGCACCCTCGTAATCGCAGTGACGTTGGTCTTCATCCATATCTCTTTCATCTTCTATAATCATGTTGTGAAGAACGATGCAAGCAAACATGATTGTAGACATCTTTTTCCTAGACCACAACCGACATGGGTTACTTATCATTGCAAATCTAGATCGTAAAACACCGAAAGCACGTTCTACATCTTTCCTTTGTCCCTCCTGCATCGCCGCGAGCATGACTTGTTTAGGAGTCAATGGATTTGGACATGTTTTAACAATGGTGCTCCATTTCGGGTAAATGCCATCACCTAGGTAATAGCCATGGTTGTAAGTATTTTGGCCTAGGGTAAATGTTAAAGGAGGTACCTGGCCTTGAGCAAGATCATTGAACATATGGCATCTTTCTATAACATTTAAGTCGTTATTCGAACTGGGGATTCCGAAGAAAGTGTGCCATATCCACAGATCGTACGATGCCACAGCTTCCAAAATGATGGTTGGTCGTCTTTCCTTGCCGTTGTACGCACCTTGTAATCCCTTAGGACAGTTCTTCCATTCCCAGTGCATACAGTCCAGACTTCCTAACATTCCGGGCCAACCCCTGCTTTCGTGCATCTCTCTGATTCGCACTACATCTGCTTCGTTCAGAGACCGTAAGTATTCTTCTCCGTAGACATCCACCACTGCTTGACAGAAAGTTTCAACTGTTTCAAGTGTCGTGCTCTCTGCTCTGGGGTATGCATCATCTAAAGCATCGGCTTGAGTGGCATAAACTAACATTCTCATAGCGGCCGTCATTTTCTGTTCACCGGACAACCCCTGTGTCTTCGATGCATTTTGTTTGTACTTAAAGTAATCATTGTTACCTTGAATACCAGCCAATATCCGAAGAAATAGATTTCTCCGCATCCTGTATCTTCTACGAAACAAATCAGGCCCGTAAGTGCAATCGTCTTCGAAGTAATCTTGCATCAAAGACTTGTGGTATTTAGCATGATTTCGGTGTATAAACCTCCTTCGAGGAACCGATCCCCCTATAGTTGTGGATGATGAACCATACACTTCACGGTATAGGTCCCATATTTCTTGTATTTCTTCTGCTTCCTCTTGAAGGATTCCATCTTCCTCCGAATCGCTAGCAAAAGCTAGCAAGCATTTTGTAAAACTGGAATCCATTTATATTTGTGAATAAGTTTTGATTTGAGATATGAATTGCAATGTTGCTATTATATATAAGGTATGCGGTATTGGTAAGTAGGTAGCTTTACTGGGTGGACTGTTCTCCTTTATTGGATGATGTGCTCCTTTATTGGAAAGAGTGTTCCTTTATCGATATGGTGCTCCTTTATTGGTACGAGTGCCTCTTTATTGGACAGAGTGTCCTCTATTGGACAAAGTGCTCCTTTATTGGATAGAGTGTTCCTTTCTTTATTGGACAGAGTTCTCCTTTGTTGGTAAGAGTGCCTCTTTATTGGACAAAGTGTCCTTTATTGGACCAAGTGCTACTTTATTGGATAGAGTGTTCTTCTCTTTATTAGACAGAGTGCTCCTTTATTGGTAAGAGTGCCTCTTTATTGGACAGAGTCCACCTTTATTGGAAAAAGCCTACGTTTATTGGTACGAATGGGCTTTAATTGTACAGTAAATAGCGCACAGTGTAGATTCTCTATCATGGCTCCAGTAAATTTATTGGTACTAATGGTCTTTGCATCACAGACGTTTAGAGCGTTGGACTTTGCATTACATAAATATTTTGCATTACAGAACTTAGAAGCTTACTACAACGACAATTACAGCATGAATAAATGCCAAAGTACAATTGAAGGAAGTACAACAACTGAACACATAAACATCAAATTTAAAGTACAGTAATCAATGATACGATAGTTTCCACCCACGGACGTGGGTAAAATCCAGCCCTAGCTGCATCAGCAACATTCTTGTTCAAACGTTGTATTTCGGCTTGCACTTCCAATGCATATTGAACTCCATGTTTGCACATCGGAGGGTCAATCCACTGCTTAAAGTAACAACAGTCAATTTCGTCCGATAAAACGGTGTGATCCTGGTAGGCTGCACTACCAAAAAATCGGCGCCCAGCATTTTTTCGGTCTTTGAAACAACGACAACCGATTCTTCTCCACAACGGCACATAGGGTTGGATCCTCCTAGACGTACTGGCTTGAGAACGCTTCCTTCAAGAACCATTTCTTTTACAGATCTTTGATTTGCTACCCCATCATCGTCATTTTCCCATTTGTCCATGTTGGAGGCTACACTTTCTTTTCCCTGTTCCGCCATACTCCAGAAAAGGAACTATACTCTTTTCTTAACAACTTGGCTCCTTTGGGGAAAAAGGAAGGAGGTGGCGGTTGGAAGAAAATAAATTGTGATTAAGGGTTTCAGAGAAACCGCTATATATAGGGAAAACAAGAGTGTGGGTCCGGGGTCGTCCACTAACCCGTATTATTTACACGTATTGAAGTTCGAAACGTTATAAAATAAGGGTCGTCTCCATTTAAACATTTAAGCACACGAAGGAGTTAAAAAGGAGTTAAAAAGGAGGGTCGTCCACTTTCCCTCATAATTTAAACATTTAAGCACACAAAGGAGTTAAAAATGAGGGTCGTCCCCATTTTATTTTATAAGAATCCTTTTACTTATATAGGTAAACCATATATTTTATAAACCATTTCCACGGCGACTTTTTGAAATTTTGATTTGGATGTAAAACAAAATCTACAACATGAAAATCAATTTTTTCTCTTCAACTTGAAAAATATTGTCGATTAGATGCGAACGGGTCTCGTTGTGATCAAATCCGACGTAGATTGGATTTACTACAACCAATTGAAATTTGAAACGTTATAAAATGAACTGCAGCTTGTTTTATAATATAATTAAGTTCCAGATTTGGCACTTGCCAAAGTACCAGATTTGTCACTTGGGAAAGTACCAAATTTGGCACTTGGGAAAGTACCAGATTTGGCACTTGGCAAAGTACTAGATTTGGCACTTGGCAAGGTACCAAACTTGGCACTTGCCGAAGTACCAGATTTGGTACTTGGCAAAGTAGCAGATTTGGCCCTTAGCAAAGTACCAGATTTGGCACTTGGCAAAGTACTAGATTTAGCACTTGGCAAGGTACCAAACTTGGCACTTGCCGAAGTACTAGATTTGGCACTTGCCAAAGTACCAGATTTGGCACTAGGGAAAGTACCAGATTTGGAACATAATAAACGAGCAAACATTACACAGAACATATGAAACGAGCAAACATTACACAGAACATATGAAACGAGCAAACATTACACAGAACATATGAAACGAGAAAACATTACACAGAACATAATAAACGAGCAAACATTACACAGAACATATGAAACGACACAGAACATATCATAGAACACATTATAAAATAACATAAAGTCCAAAACATCGAGACATACACATATATACATCGAGCCGTACATATATATACATCGTGACATACACAAGTATACATCATGATAAATCTGCGGCATCATCATCAGCACCATCCAAAGACATGTCGTCCCCACTATTAGAAGGGTCATAATACGGAATATCGTCATCACTACCTCCTAGTTCGTCACCCCCTCCAAGTCCGTCACCCCCTCCTACTCCGTCACTCCCTCTTACTCTGTCACCCCCTCCGACTCCGTCACCCCCTCCGACTCTGTTACCCCTTCCGACTCCGTCACTCCCTCCTAGTCTGTCACCCCCTCCAAGTCTGTCACCCCCTACAACTCCTTCACCCCCTCCTACTCCGCCTCCTGAACCTCCACCAGTACATGACCCTACAGCGGTACCTAATGCTGCTGTATCACCACCACCTGCTGCAGCTAATCTGGCCTGTAAGTCATACATCTGCTCCTGCAATCCCTGAACAATCGCCTGGTGCTCCTCATACATGGACTGAGAATGTAGCAGCGCCATCTCCTGAATAGCCGCAATATGTATCCTATGCTGGTCCAACCGGGGTGCATACTGCATATATAGAACATATAAAATCAGTTTCTACAGCGTATAACATACAACGTAAATTCACAAGTACAAATTTTACCTCTTGTAGCGGATATAATCCAGCAGTAGGGACATCGTGCACCAGGTGTGCAGGTGGGTAAACAATAGGCATGAATATCTGTGCATTGCTAAGATCAAATGTCTGAAATGTATCGGCCAGTGCGAAATCCGTAGGAGGGTCGGAGATCTGTGAAGGGGTCGAGTCAAAAGTAAACGGCGGAGGGTGAACTCTACCACTAACCAATCGGGGACCAATGTGATCGGAGTTCACACCCCGCATATAATCCGGCAGCAAGTACCGTTTAGGAGCTACCCGAACCCAATAAGGACCAAACTCTACGTCGGGTAAGTGAAAATCGATCGTATCAACCCATCCTACCTGTCTCATACCAGCCACATACTGTCTCCCTATAGAACGCTGCGGCCCGAACATATCAAGTGGCAGAGGTGGATCTCCAGGTACGCACAACTGACCGGTACCCTGGTAAAAACATCGATCTCCTAAGTACCAAATAGAAAGGTGGGCCGGTGGGAAGAAGAGGACACATCGAGTAGATAAGCGACATGCAATGGCTAATGGATGGGCATCAGGTAGTGGGCCATCCGCTGTAAGTAACAATAAATAAGAAGCCCAAGGTGCTCGTAATATGTTCCTCCTCTCCCTCATATCTAACTGGGTACGAGCCTCCATCAAGTCATGTCTCACACCAGCAGGAGCACGCCGAACTCCGTGAGTACTCTCCCATCTACGCATGTGTGGGAAAAAGGTCTCAGTGGCATGACTGGCGGTGGGCTATATGCGTGGGTGCATGTTGGCCGTGTACTCGTAGTACCAGCATGGCAACGTGTACCAAAAACCAAACATCTGGCAAACCTCTCCAAAAGCATAGGAGTCAAGAGCGGTGTATAGATAACTCAATATGGCAGAGCCCCAATCAAACATATGTAGCTACTCTAAATCGACTAGGGATGCTAGGTATCCCAGTCTAATCGTACTCCGTTGGTTTGTAAAGAAAGTCGAACCAAGGAGGTCTAAAATGGTAGCCCTGTATACTATGTCGTGGAAATCTACCACATCGAGATGCACTGTAATATACTGAAGTAAATATGTGACGGAAACGGCACCATTAGCTATATGAGCCGCTGACAAATCTGGCAAATACTGTAGGTAGGAATCGGGTGACCCAAAAGAGGAATCAAATGGACAAGTGACTCTATCTGGACAGCCTATCTCAATCCCCGTAAGCATGTAAAAATCGGCTGAGGTGATACCTAGCTCAAAATCCGGAAAGTGAAAGGTGCGTGTCATAGGCCACCATCTCTCTGCTAAGGCGTCAACCAAAGGTCGATCGAAGGACTGGGGAGGTATAATACGTAAGAAGAGTCTGAACGGACTACCAACTAGCCTCTCCCGAATATGCAGTGGTAATATGTCAAGGGCATGTGAAACAAACTTCGCCCAATTCCCGCGAAGGTAGATGTACCCAGTCTATTAAAATTATAACAGTTAAGTGACTATAAAAACAACAGTTCATACTATTAAAACATATAACGTACATGCACTATACTATAACGTAAAACCAACAGGGCATACATTTTAATAGTTCAGTAACTACAAATATTCAAAAAATTAAAAATAATACCTGAACGGTGGCCTGCCGGTAAAAGATCGATGAGTGAATCCCTATGGCAGCTCGTGGAGGATACGTAAGTCCCCAGTCATCGTCCCTGCTGGTGGAGGAAGGTGAGCTGGACCAGAAGCGTCATCTGGCATAATTGGAACTGTCCGTCTACCCATCTTCGTTACACGTGGCGGCATCCCGGCGTCGTAACGAATAAAAATAAATTAAAAAGGAGGAAATTGGAGAAAAATAAAAATAATACAAACCCCCCCTCCCGCGCCATATATAGGCGCGCGAGCCGTGCGAGCCGATAAAATCGGCTCGCGCCTGTTGGGAGATATCAAAGATATCTCCCAACATGTTACGGGTCATAACATTACGACCCGTAATGCTGTCGGAGATGCTCTAAGTCTGCTTATCTTGCATAAATATATTAAGTGACTTAATTGTGTTATCTCCCGCATTATTAGAAATTTGTTACGTGTGATTGTTAGGGCTGTAAATTTTGTATGAATGTCCGACGTCCATTCGTATCCGTGGCCGAAATACGTCCATCCGAGTTCGTCTGACTCTCATTTAGGACATGAGTTAGGACAACAAAATTTGTCCAAGAAAAAGTCATGTTCGGTCCGTGTTTGTTCAAATTCATCCAAATTTCTTATAATTCGGTATGTAGTTGAGAGAAATCCTAATAAAAAGTATAAAATATGATATAAATAGCTTTGTCCGACCGGGTCTATTCACGTCCAAAAAACATGTGTCCTTGTCCGATCGATTTTATTTAGGACATGAATTAGGACATTAAAATTTGTCCGAGAAAAAATTTCGTTCTGTCCGTGTCCAGTTCGGTTTTTTTAGGACAAAAACTGAACATACCTCCGTTCGGTCCAGTCCGACCGATTTACACCCCCCGTGATTATGAGTTAAGAATAAGAGGTCCTAAACGATAAGGAATCTACCTCCATAAAGCTCTTAAATGATCTAATTCTACATCTACTAGAACATTTCAAATTTAATTTATGCTCCCGCAAGGCATATTCTTATTTCAAATTATATTGCCCAGCTATGTTAAGAAGACCCAAGGTTTTTATTCATCAAAATTCATTTTTCTACCTCCTTCCTCATTACAACACAGGATAGGTAGGGAAGACACAAGT
This sequence comes from Allium sativum, assembly GCA_030737875.1. Lineage (NCBI taxonomy): Eukaryota > Viridiplantae > Streptophyta > Magnoliopsida > Asparagales > Amaryllidaceae > Allium > Allium sativum. The sequence continues at coordinate 847,765,699 of CM060926.1, forward strand.
GTGACGCATGATGGAAATAACAGGGTTGATCGATGTAATATTTATCTATTATCAGGATTTCAGATTGTACTCATTATATACTATTTTGATAATAATGATTGCATTTGAGATTGAGTTTCTCAAATATTAATTAAAGTACTGACTATTTTGAGAAGTTTCGAATAAATGAGTATATATTTTTATATTTTATTTTATTCCATGAATTATGAGCTCTGAAAGTGTGGATTTGTTGCTCTGTACTATTTTTCTTTACCCAACAACTTACTTTGAAATGAGTCCAAATTTCGATATGCATGTTCTAGATTAGAATTTGGCCTATCTCATAATGGGTTGTCATATATGGTATCAGAGTCAAGTTAACTCGATTAATGGGAAAATATACTTATGAAAAACATAATAATTATTTTTGAAAGGTTTTTTAAGAAGTTTTTCAAAAATTATATGTATTTTTAACCTATACTTTTTTGAACGTATAAGAAAGGCTAAGCCACTTTATCTTTTTCCGCATATATCGCTACCTTAGGACATTCCACTAAAAGAGTAACCTATAGATAGTTGGTATGATTGATAATCTATTATCTACCGGAGATGGGAAGCCAACCCATAGAAGACCTCCCACTCGGCGTATTCCTAGGCAGTTTGGATAATATCTTAGAACTCTTAATCAGAACCTCACTTTTATTGTTGTTCTGATGGTGGCCCCACACCACTTTAATCCAACACTCGTTGACTTTCTTAAATTATGTATGTATTATGGAAAGAAATATCTTTTCTAAAAATGAAGAATATGTTAAAGTTATGAGATGAATTACGGATTGTGATAGGATATTATGAAAACGAGGATGGGAGGAGTAATTAAGAAGGAAGTTGGCCTTATGGAACCTTAAAAAGAAGCCTTATATTGGTGGAATATGGTAGTTAAGGAGAATACTGATAGGTTCTTTACTTGGGAGGAATTAAAGGGAAGATTTAAAACTAGATTTACGTCTATGCATGGAGTTAATTTTCAGTTAGAAAAAGTTAATCAGCTTAAGTAAGGAAGTTCCTCTTTGAAATAATATATCCAGTAATTTAAAAAGTTGGCCAAATTTGGTATGAATCTAATAGACACCCTATTAAAAATGCCATGAGGTTTGTGAAGGGGCTTAAATCCCCTCTAAAGGAAATATTTCTCAACCAAGTCCCTACGGATGAAACTTATAAGATGCTTGTGGAGGTGGCAATGCTGCTGCTTGGAAATGTGAAGAAGAAATCTAAAAAAGAAGGCCAAGTCAGGCCAAAAGCAATAAAGATCAAATAAAGGAGGATTATAGGGAAACAGAAGTCCAAAAAGAAATTCAAAGCCAGAGCAATTGTTTGTAAAATGTGTCACAATATGGGTCATAAGGATTAAGGACAATGATTGTAGGTTGAGTTTGATAAAGGAAGCTTTTAAAGGAAAATATTATAATTGCCATGTGGTTAGACATTTGTTCAAGACTACCCCAAATTGGCATAAGAAGGATTGAGCGGTGAAGTCTATGCTACTAAAGTCGCTCTTATTGCTAGTATGCAACATGAGGATCAAGGAAAAGAATAATTTTACAGCATAACTCTTATCAAGGGGTTACTATATGTACCTTCTTTGATTTTGAACCCGTCATTGTTTTATTATTAGGAGTGTAGTAAAATCTTTAAATCTTTAGGCCAATCTTATCCTAATCCTATTAAGGGTTCAATGCATCTACCTCAAAGTGTAAAGGCCTAGTCATTGAAATATGTGACACTAACTTCATATGCAATGCGTACATTCTTAATTTTAAGGGATACAGACTTTCTTTGGGTATGCATTGACTAGCCTATTATGGAGCCATTCTTGATTGTAAGAATAGATTTACAATTGAGAAGTTCTAAAGGACGAGATCTAGAAGCCCTTTGTTCGCTCGAAGACCCTCTTGCATCAGTCACGTTATTTTTAGCAGTACCTTATTTTTAGCTTTTGTTTATATCGTAATTTCCGAATTTTCTGATGATTTTGAAGAATTTTCGGTTCTCTCAGCTCATTGGAAGACTGCATTCCGAATTGACTAAGAAAAGGATGCAAACCTTTTGTCATGCCTTTAAGACACATGACCCTAAAGAAAGACGAGAGTTGGATAACTAGATTTAAGAGCTTTTACATAAACTATTCATTTGGAGGAGTATATCAAAACAGGGTGTCCCATTTATCTTTGCTACTAACATAGACAAAGTATTAAGACTCTATGTTGATTGTAGTTAGTTGAACAAATTGACTGAGAAGAATAAGTACCCCTTACTTAAAATATATGACTTATACGACCAATTAGTTAAAGTTAAGATCTTTTCTCAATCCAAATTGACAATTAGACTCCATCGGATGAGGATCATAGAAGAGAGAAAGGCTAATATAACATTTCATACACTATATGAGTATTTTGAATTGGAAATTATCCCTTTTGGGTTAATGGATTCCCCAACGTAATTTATTGATCTGATGAGTAGGGTACTTAGATGGAAACTCAATAAATTCATAATGTTAATTGTGGATGATATTTTGGTTTCTCAAGTAGTAATGTAGAGCATGAGACCCATTTAAGAGAAGTATTAAAGACCATAAGGAGAAACTAGCTTAAGGCTAAATTTTCCAAGTGCCATCTACGGGGAGAGGAAGAAAGATTTCTAGGGCACATTGTTTTTAAGCAAGGACCAACAATAGAACCTGCTAAGGTTAAAGAAATTCAAGGGTGGATAGTTTCTAGGAATGCAACTGAAGTAAAAAATGTTTCAAGGTTGGCGGTCTACTGTAGAAAACTTATAAAGAACTTTGCAAGGACAGTTACTCTATTGAATCATTTAACAAAGAAGAAATTGTCTTTTCTTGTGAAGTCATAAGGACAATGATTGTGGGTTGAGTTTGATAAAAGAAGCTTTTAAAGGAAAATATTATAATTGCCATGTGGTTGTATATTTGTTCAAGACTACCCCAAATTGGCGTAAGAAGGATCGAGCGGTGAAGTCTATGCTACTAAAGTCGCTCTTGTTGCTAGTATGCTACATGAGGATCAAGGAAAAGAGTAATTTTACAGTATAACTCTTATCAAAGGGGTTACTATATGTACTTTCTTTGATTTTGAACCCTTCATTCTTTTATTATTAGGAGTGCAATAAAATCTTTTAAATCTTTAGGCCTATCTTATCCTAATCCTATCAAGGGTTCGATGCATCTACCTCAAAGTGTAAAGGCCTAGTCATTGAAATATGTGACACTAACTTCATATGTAATGCGTACGTTCTTAATTTTAACGGACAAAGACTTTCTTTGGGTATGCATTGACTAGCCTATTATGGAGCCATTCTTGATTGCAAGAATAGGTTTACAATTGAGAAGTTCTAAAGGACGAGATCTAGAAGTCCTTTGTTCCCCCGAAGACCCTCTTGCATCAGTCACACTATTTTTAGCAGTATCTTATTATTATCTTTCATTTATATCGTAATTCGCGAATTTTCTGCTGATTTTGAAGAATTTTCGGTTCTCTCAGCCCCTTGGCAGACTGCATTCCGAATTGACTTAGAAAAGGAAGCAAACCTTTTATCGTGCCTTTAAGACACATGGCCGTAAAGAAAGACGAGAGTTGGATAACTAGATTTAAGATCTTTTACATAAAGTATTCATTTGGAGAAGTATATCAAAATAGGGAGTCCCATTTATCTTTTCTACTAACATAGACAAAGTATTAAGACTCTATGTCGATTGTAGTTAGTTGAACAAGTTGACTGAGAAGAATAAGTATCCCTTACTTAAAATATATGACCTATACGACCAATTAGTTAAAGTTAAGATCTTTTCTTAATTTAACTTGAAAATTAGACTCCATCGGATGAGGATTATAGAATAGAGCAAGGCTATTATAACATTTCATACACCATATGAGTGTTTTTAATGGGAAATTATCCCTTTTGGGTTAATAGATTCCCCAACGTAATTTATTGATCTGATGAGTAGGGTACTTAGATGGAAACTCAACAAAATCTTAATGTTATTTGTGGATGATATTTTGGTTTCTTAAGTAGTAATGTAGAGCATGTAACCCATTTAAGAGAAGTATTAAAGACCATAAGGAGAAACTAGCTTAAGGCTAAATTTCCAAGTGCCATCTGTGGAGAGAGGAGGAAAGATTTCTAGGGTGCATTGTTTTTAAGCAAGGACCAGCTATAGAACCTGCTAAGGTTAAAGCAATTCAAGGGTGGATAGTTTCTAGGAATGCAACTGAAGTAAAAAATGTTTTAAGGTTGGCGGTCTATTATAGAAAATTTATAAAGAACTTTGCAAGGATAGTTAATCAATTGATTTGTTTAACAAAGAAGAAATTGTCTTTTCTTGGGATAAAAGATGCGCCAAGGCCTTTTAAGAGATTAAGGAACTTTTGATTAGCGCACATTGCTCACTATCTCACATGGAATCAATCTACTTACAGTTGTTGCAGATGATTATGGCACAAGGTCTGGAGCAATTTCAACGAAAGAAGGGAAGGTAGTACTCTGGTAAAAATTTAAAGGACCGAGAGAAGAGATACTCAGTGAATGATTTGGAATTGGCAGTGCCATAAAGATGTGAAGGCTCTATTTGTTTTGAGAAAGCTTTGAGTTGCTTATTGATCGTAGATCACTTTAATATCTTTTTTCACAAAAAGAATTAAATCTTGGGAACCACGATTGGATGAAAGACATAACCTCCTTTGAATTTGGTATTCAATATATCCTTGTTAAAGGGAACATTGTCACCATTGCCTCTAGTCGGAGGCATGCTACCTTAAAGCTATTCTCGAATAAACGCAGTTAGAGTTCCTCTCTAATTTCAAATTTCAACTACCAACCAAATTCACTCAAGACCTGTTAGCTGTTATGGAAGTCAAGCCAGCTTTTTTAGATGGAGTCAGGATTAAACAAATGAAGGATGAGTAAATAAGGAGGATTTTGGATAAGATCGGGATGGAAAAGGGTTTTCCACACTCTAATAGATAGAGAAGGAATGTTAAAGAGAGATGAACGAACTTTGTGTTCCAAAGATTGACGAGATTTTGTGTAACGACCACGGGTTTTCGACCCCGAAGATCGACATAAAAAAAAACATTATGTCGACATTCAAGAACCGAAAATACCGGAACATTAATAGAAAGAAATTAGAGGATGAGAAAAGAAAATATTATTAGAATAGAAGGAAGAAGAAGAACATCAGAGTCTCACAGCGGAACGAATAAAATATAATAGGTCAAATCCCTTTATACAAAAACCGCATACATACCAATCATCAGAGTACATCACATATCAGACACAACGGAAATAACTCTAGGTAACTAACGGTGAAGCCTCCTGCTCCTAGAACTTACTTTGTTTCATTTCCCAGACCATGCTTTTCAAAACAAGGCCCCAATCCACGGACAAATCTACATACTTCCATTCACACGCCATGCACCTTCAGACCACCTTTTCTCACACTGACCTGAGACCAGATTATAAATGAAACTGCTACTCCAGTACTTCGAATCGCACCACAACGTTCTGCCTAAACCTCCCCCACGTTTAGCCTTCCCACTCCCTTCTGTACGCCTCTCCTCACCTGTCAAAATGAAACCACCGCCCTCAATTCATACATCAGAAGGATTTCCCTCGAGCACTTTAAATCTCCGCCCATGATCAACTGTAACCGGGCCGAACCACCTCTTGAAAACCGCACCACCCATACCACCACTCGCCGGAACCGGCAAGCCCCGAAAATTCCCTGACTTCGCCCTCCTTTCCACTTTTTCCGAGCTCCACACAGTCCACTCCGTATACTTCTATATTTCTCCTTTACCAAAATGACGTAAACAGCTGCTCCCCATGGTCGATGATTTATGTGCCACTATTCTCTTTCTTCAACTAGTTTTAGACCAACTCCACATATATCATCACCACGTTATATACATCCTTCCCAATACTCTTCCATCGTGCTTGTTCCTGTTTTCCACTCCAAAGTCTTCCCACCCCGTCCATCTTTCCACGCAAATGCTTTACATGTTTGCAGCGTTCCCTATTCAATATATTCATCTCGCATGTTTAAACAGTACAATGTCCATGCAACAATTATCTTCATGTCATTCTCTTACTACCGAACCTTTCCAGTTTTCCCATCCCACTGCTCTGCTCATCACACCATCAATGCTGCGCATTCAGCTCCTTCTAACGCTGCAGTGACCTCGCACACCTCGTATGGTACTTCCCAATCACCAATACGCCATGCCCATCTTCGACGTCTATCAGCACAGCGGCCTTTCCTTTTGCCATGCAGCTTGTTTCAGTTTGGAAGAACGAACGATCGTTTATATATATTTTCTGTCTCTCTTTGATACGTAAAGAAATTGTGTAGTTAAATTAAGGGAGTGTGGAGGACATTCTGCTTTGCTGAAGTTAAACGAGCGAGGAAGACGGAACATATAAATATAAATATATATATATATATATAAGAAAAAGATGCGAGGGTAGAGATGGGGTTACATCTTACGACTTACAAGGTATGGTATAGGGTATGGGGATGTTGTGTTTTCTTTTCAACAGGGTATGGTGGCTGTGTACGTTGACAGATGGAGAGACAGCGTATGTTTCTTTTTTTTAGTTTGAGGAATATATTTTATTCCTGATGGTTAGAGCATCTCCAGTGGTGACAATTCAGGGCTGAATATTAAGGTAATTGCACCCAGTGGTGCAATTACGCCTTAATATGAAGGCCCCGATTCAGGATCCAGTTCAGGATCCTGAATCGGATCTTGGCGCCTGTTGTACAGGCGCCAGGATCCAGGCGCCTACAGTGTAGGCGCCAGAAGCTGGCGCCTACACTGTAGGCGCCTGGATCCTGGCGCCTGTACAACAGGCGCCAGGATCCAACCCCCTTCCCCACATCATATTACCCCTCCAACGGTCGTTTTTTCGAATTGCAACAGCTATAAACGGTCATATTTTAAACCACAACGGCTATAAACGGTCATATTTCTTCTATATATTCATGTATGAATATCACTTTGAAAGACACACAGATTTATTTACTTCCACCCATAATCGTAAGAAGCAAGCTATGTTGTGACGGCCCGCCTCGTACCAGCCTGCATTTCCTCCAAAAGTGCGCTGTACACATGCCCGACTAGCACAAGACGGTCGTCAGAAGAAAGGAAAGAAGGGAACGAACTAATCAAAGAACCTGTAGAATGTCTCACAGCGCATGGAATAAAATATAATAATAACATACTTGACATAAAACAGGCGAGACAGTGCATAAGCTGATAACTAAAACCAACATCAATCTCAAAGCAGCGGAAATCCAAATACAGCTTATTACAATTTTCCAAATTTACTGTCTCTAAACAAAAGAAAGCTAAAGTAGAAGATACACCAACAATGCCCAAGCAGTGATCTTCAACAACACAGGGAGAATATTATGTATATAGTACGTGGAAGCCTCCTGCTCGTCTCCGGATCATCTACCCGTGCATCACCAGCTAACCTGTCTCTAGTCTGCTCGTGTGAGCACCCAGAGTAATAAGAGGAGACATAAAACTCTGGGTCAGACATAAAGCCTGGTATGAGCGATAAGCATCTAAACAGAATAATAACAGGTATACTAAACCATACCTGAACCTGGACCTGCAACCAAAGAGTTAGTACCACATACCGTACAATACTCCAAGGTGCCATAATAAATAGTGTAAGAATACGGGGGTGGGGTGTGCATGTCACAACGATAGCAAACAAATCATCCATAGCAACCATCCTCACATCTCTCACTCAGTGCGTAAAGCGTACGACATCTACCACTTTGGAACACTAGACGAACTGAGGTAACGACGAATCCCGACTTGTAGAAACCCTGCTGTGACCAAGACAACACTTGGAGTCATGACCAAACATTTCAATGACCCACTTCATTGGTCGTAGCCCTTGGTTCTACCGATGCCATAATGGCCCTGAATCCGCCTTCGTACCTCCTACCATAGTGGTCCAAAGCTATAGGTGTCGATAACTCCTTAGCACACGTCCCGCAGCAAAGCCCAATCATGAAGTGAACTCGTTGATTCCCATCTGAATCTTAAGCTCTAACTTCTCATTTGGACTCCCTTTGCATCTCGGGTTTGGTTGAATTGGAGTGGGTCTTCAGAAAAGTTGTCGTGCAGCAGCAGCTCTTGAATTCGGTTCGGTTCGGTAGCGCCGGTTCGGGTCGGTCCTCCATCCTTGCCATCTTTCCTCTGGTTCGGGTCGGTTACTTCACTCCGGGTCGGGTCGGGATCCTCCTCCTCCGAGTCGGGTCGGGGTGCTGTCCTCCTCCAGCTCATGCTCCTCTTCCAATCAGCTCCCTCGTTCCTATCTAATCCGATCCGATCCGATCGCCTCGCCTTACTCTAGTCGTAGCCTTCATCTTGAGCCGATCCGATTTGGCTTCTATTACCCTTCCGATCCGATCCGCTCTGTTCCCTAGCTTACTCCGATCCGATCCGCTCCACCGCTCCGATCCGATCTCCTGTCCAACTCCAACTCTAAGCAATGGCCTTCCTTCCTGCCAAACTTCTTCCAGTGGCAAGTCCTCATCCAGTTCGGATTCCCTTGGTCAGTTCCCTAGTCCGATCCGACCCCTTTCTCCGATCCGAACCGGTTCGGAGCCTGCACACTTCTGCAACCTTCCAGCAAGCTTTCTACGCCCTTCGACGACGTCTTCGAGCAATTTAACTATTCTAATTAATCATGAAACATACCATAGAGTCATAGTAACATGTAATAGCAACTACAAACAACAAACAACAATTTAAATGAATCAAAATGAATCAAAAGTGGCCAAAACCTCACATTTTCTTATAATCCCTCCTAATCATGTTTAAGCATACGATTAGCAAAACACATCGAAATTAACCCAATTTTCTAACAGAGCCTTAAAACATTATTTTAGAATTTTAAGAATTTTTCCAGAATTTATTTACGTATAAATTCGCTAATCTTCACTAATTACCCTTAATTAACTGTAATTAGTGTCAAAATGATGCTATCACTCACCTTGGCCACAAACAAAATTCTCAGAACTGAAACTCCTCTGATTTGGGCGAATACTGATGTCCAACGGCAGCTTTAACCTTGCTTTGGTGCTTTTTCTTCTTAATTTGATACCTCTAAGCCTTAATCCTTGATTAGGAAGTGATTTTTGGGTGTTTTAGAGAGATTTAGAGAGTGGAGGCCATGGCTAGGTCAAGAGAAATGAAAGTGGCGGCTGGAAAATGTCTAAAGAAATGTTTTCTAACCCTAATCAGCCTCCATATACCCCTAAACCCGAAATTCGCCTTGGGCCTAGCTGCAAATCACCCGGTTAAGCCCAATTAAGCTGTCTTTCACCATCTGAAACTTGTTTCAGCCATATCTCCCAAACGGTAAGTCCGTTTGGCTAATGTGACCACTCTACGGAAAGAGGAACCATCGTTCGGAGCCAATGGAAGTGGTTTCAGGTCAAAATTCCTTTCCAGTCAAAAGTTATGGCCAAAACAGTGCCAACTAGGGGTAAAATGGTCATTTAAAAATCGGGAAAAATCATGAACATGGGAAATGACCCCAATAGTCGTTTCCCAAAGTTACATGACCATACGACTTCGTATGTAAAAGAAATAAATACTCTACGATCCTATGATGCGTAGAATGCGGGTCGTTACACTCTCCCCCCCTTAAGAAATTTCGTCCCCGAAATTCCTTAACCCCAAAACATACAAAGGATCCCGCATGCCTAACAGCCACATATAAAAATCAAACATGCAAAACAAGCAAACAAGCCTATCCTAGCATGCGGAAAACTAAATCGCTAATAAAATCTTACCAGACAAAGAGTTCTGGATACTTCTTCCTTACGTCCTCCTCTGTTTCCCAAGTACAATCACTCTCGTCCTCGCTCCACTGTACCTTGACTAGCTTCACCGCCTTCCTTCGAAGTTGCTTCATGTCGTACTCGACAATACGGGCCGGCTTGCGGTTCCCAACCGCCTCGGGTTCTACTTCGAAGTCCTCTAACTGATCAGGTGAAATAGTCATATCTGAGTCGTGAACGAACTTCCTTAGTTGGGAAACATGAAATACGTTATGAACTCCCGCCATCTTCTCTGGTAAGTCAATTCTATATGCCAAATTCCCGACTAATTCAAGAACAGGGAATGGGCCAACAAACCTTGGTGCCAACTTGCCTCTCCTGCCAAATCGTATTACGCTCTTCAACGGAGAAATCTTGACAAACACCAAGTCGCCAACGGAGAATTTTAAGTCCCTTCGCCTCTTATCAGCATAACTCTTCTGTCTATCTTGGGCAACCTTCATTCGTTGTTGAATGGTCTTGATTTTATCTGAAGTTTCCCTCACCACATCTGGTCCAAGCATAAACTTCTCGCCAGTCTCTATCCAACATGATGGTGAGTTGCACGGTCTTCCATACAAAGCTTCAAATGGAGCCATACCGATACTGGATTGGTAACTATTATTATATGCAAACTCTACTAGATGCAAATGGTCATCCCATGATCCACCAAAATCCAATATACATGCTCTCAAGAGATCTTCCAAAATACGGTTCACCCTCTCCGTCTGACCGTCGGTCTGAGGATGATATGCGGTACTGAGATGTAACTCTGACCCTAGAGCCTCTTGTAAGCTCTTCCAAAACCCACTAGTGAACAACGGGTCTCGGTCGCTCACAATGCCTTTAGGTACTCCATGAAATCTCACTACCCACTTCATATACAATTCTGCTAACTTAGCTGCCGTTCTGGTCGATTTGACTGGTATAAACCTTGCACTTTTAGTCAGTCGATCTACAATTACCCAAATGCTGTCATATCCCGATCTAGTTCTTGGTAAACCATCGATGAAATCCATCGAGACTTGTTCCCATTTCCATTCGGGAATTTCTAAGGGCTGTAACAAACCACTAGGCTTCTTTTGCTCGGCTTTAACTAGCTGGCAATTCATGCACTTGGATATAAACTTCCCAACGTCTCTTTTCATCCCTTCCCAGTAGTAAGTCTGCTTCATATTTCGATACATCTTGTTACCACCGGGGTGTATAGTCAGCTTTGAGTGATGACATTCTCTAAGCACTTCATCCCTCAATCCATTGACATTGGGTACAACAAGCTTTCCATTCTTTCTAAGCCATCTATCTCGATCAAGCCCATACTTGTTCACCTCCTCATCGATACCCATCTCTAACTTGGAGATGATTTCCAATAGGTTAGGATCGTCCCTCTGACTAGAGCCGATCCGCTCAATCAAAGTGGGTCTGACCGTCAAACTCGCTAACATTTCTGGATCCAATTCGCACTTTGGTCTGAAATCAAATCCCGCGATAAACTCCAGTTGCTTCCATTCAAGGAACATAGCCCCCAAGCTGGCATGTCTTCTACTTAATGCATCAGCCACCGCATTGCCCTTTCCTGGTGTGTATGCGATGTCAAAATCATAGGAAGCTAAGAACTCTAACCATCTCTGCTGACGGAGATTTAAATCCTTCTGGGAGAACAGGTACTTCAACGACTTATGATCTGTAAACAGTTCAAATCTTTCTCCCAAGAGATAGTGTCTCCACATCTTTAACGCGAACACGATCGCTGCCAACTCTAAATCATGGGTAGGGTATCTTCTCTCGTGCGGTTTCAATTGCCGACTTGCATAGGCTACAACCCTACCGCCTTGCATCAATACAGCACCCAGCCCGGTACCACAGGCATCCGTGTATACCGTCATCTCTTCATCCCCCTTAGGAATGACTAACACTGGTGCGCTTGTCAACTTGTCCTTTAGACTTTTAAATGCATTCTCGCACCTCTCATCCCAGACAAAAGCTTGATTCTTCTTGGTCAACTGGGTCAATGGTGCTGCTATCTTGGAGAAACCTTGGATAAACTTACGATAATATCCCGCTAATCCCAAGAAACTTCTTACATCTGTTGCGTTCTTGGGCGTAGGCCAATCTTGTACCGTAGCCACCTTCGCTGGGTCCACGGCAATACCATTCTCTGATACAACATGGCCCAAGAACCTCACTTCCCTCTTCCAGAAGTGACACTTAGAAAACTTTGCTTTCAACTGGTGTTTTCTCAACACCTCCATCGTTACCCTTAAATGTTCCTTGTGTTCTTCCTCTGTCCTCGAATAGACCAAAATATCATCAACGAACACAAGGACAAACTTATTCAGCTGATCTCTGAATACCCTATTCATAAGGTCCACAAAATATGCCGGGGCATTAGTCAGCCCAAATGGCATAACCAACCATTCATAAAATCCAGACGGCGTTCGAAATGCCGTTTTTGCTATACTCTCACCTTCCACTCTAAGCTGATGAAAACCTGTCGCGAGATCCAACTGAGAAAATACTCTCGCGCCACTCAACTGATCAAACAAATCATCTATCCGCGGTAGAGGGTACTTGTTCTTCCTCGTCACTTTATTCAATTCGCGGTAGTCTACACACAAACGAAGGGAACCATCCGCCTTGGTAGCAAACACAACTGGTGCTCCCCATTCAGAAACACTCCTTCTGATAAATCCCTTCTTCAAAAGATCGCTGACTTGCACCTCGAGCTCTCGCTGCTCCCTTGGTGCCATACGACGAAGTGGCATCACTATAGGTCTGGCATCCTTTACCAAATCAATACGAAACTCAATCTCTCGGTGTGGTGGAAGTCCGGTCACTTCTTCGAAAACATCCGGATACTGGCCAACCACGGGCAAACCTGACAACTCACTATGCGGAATGTCGAGGGAGTTTAGAAAACTAGCCAATACCCCCTTACTGGGTAGACCACCAAACACTATCCTCCGCCCATCATCCGCTCTAGCTGTCACCAACAAGCCCTCACAGTCTACCACCACCCCGTATCTTTGGAGCCAATCTACTCCCAAAATAATGCCAAACCCAGTAAAGCCCAAAACAAAGCAATCACAAACAAACATGCATCCATGACTCGATAAGACCACATTGCGACAAATCATGCTAAGGCTAGTCGAACCACCAATCGGGTTCGTCACTACTAAAGGTCTATCGACAATCTCGGGCTCCAATCCCAACCTATCTACCAGGTCACTAGATATGAAAGAACTGGAAGCTCCGGTATCAAACAAAACTCTAACAGGAACATCATAAACAGAAAGCATACCTTGAATGACGACATTCTTTCCCTTCTCCGCCGCAGTTGGGGCATTCGACGAAGAAGGAATAGCATTAAGGGCATATGCTTTCACCATTTGCTTTTCTTTAGGGGGCTGTGGACACTTGTCCTTGTGATGTCCCATTTGGCCACAGTTGAAGCACTTCCTATCCGCTGGCTTGGCCCGACAATTACTCGCATAATGGCCCTTCTTACCACAGCTGAAGCACTCAACATCTTGCTTATTCTTTTTCTTCTGGCCATCCTTAGCTTGGTTCTGCTTTCTCTTATTCTGGGAACCACCTTTGCCTCCACCACTAGCTTGTGGCTTTAGCTCATCTGCGGATGCAACCTCAGTCTTCGACTTAGGGTAGAGACTTTCCGATCTTAACGCTTTCCCCACAATCGATTCAAACGTCTCATCGATGTGGTTAATAAGTTTTTCCCCCAAGTACTGATCCAAACCAGTTATGAATTTCTCATTCTTTTTCTCGGCAGTATCAATAAGAGATAACCCATATTTTGACAAAGTGTCAAATTCGGCAATATACTCCGAGACAGTTCTGCCATTCTGCTTGAGCTCCAAGAATTTCTTAAACAACATTGACTTCTGAGCAGCTGGAATGAACTTCTCGCTAAAGCGAGCCTTGAACTGCTCCCAAGTAATCTGATCTTCGGGAGTAGCTGCCTTTATAGCATTCCACCAATTCATTGCCCGCCCTTGCAGCTGACGGGACGCTAGCTTCCTCTTCATCGCATCCTCGATACCCAAATCCTCGAAGATACGTTCGCAACTATCCAACCAATCCTGAACGTCCGTAGCCGACTCCGTTCCATGGAATGACTTCCCACCAAGACTAGTATAATCCTTATTCAGCTTGGCGAAGTCGACTCTTGGCGCCTGCACTATTGGACCACCACCATTTCCACCATTGGGAGCTGCCCTCTGCACATCCCTAAGCATCTCTCTCATGAGGTCTGTAAACATCGTCCTCATGTCAGCAGCAATCCCATTATTGGCTCCCCTACCAGCACCTCTAGTATCTCGGCTCATCGTCAATCTGAAAAAGGAAATGATTAACGATTCCATAGTGGTGCTAGTGCAGTACGACTTCATCCTTATACTACTAATAGTATATATATATAGCTTTTTTAAAAACCAAAGTAATCACAAATACGCTCTCTCGTATACGTATCTTATCTCTCCCTGATAACTTCCCTAGGTTAACTACGCAACCTAGAGCTCTGATACCAAGTGTGACGGCCCGCCTCGTACCAGCCTGCATTTCCTCCAAAAGTGCGCTGTACACATGCCCGACTAGCACAAGACGGTCGTCAGAAGAAAGGAAAGAAGGGAACGAACTAATCAAAGAACCTGTAGAATGTCTCACAGCGCATGGAATAAAATATAATAATAACATACTTGACATAAAACAGGCGAGACAGTGCATAAGCTGATAACTAAAACCAACATCAATCTCAAAGCAGCGGAAATCCAAATACAGCTTATTACAATTTTCCAAATTTACTGTCTCTAAACAAAAGAAAGCTAAAGTAGAAGATACACCAACAATGCCCAAGCAGTGATCTTCAACAACACAGGGAGAATATTATGTATATAGTACGTGGAAGCCTCCTGCTCGTCTCCGGATCATCTACCCGTGCATCACCAGCTAACCTGTCTCTAGTCTGCTCGTGTGAGCACCCAGAGTAATAAGAGGAGACATAAAACTCTGGGTCAGACATAAAGCCTGGTATGAGCGATAAGCATCTAAACAGAATAATAACAGGTATACTAAACCATACCTGAACCTGGACCTGCAACCAAAGAGTTAGTACCACATACCGTACAATACTCCAAGGTGCCATAATAAATAGTGTAAGAATACGGGGGTGGGGTGTGCATGTCACAACGATAGCAAACAAATCATCCATAGCAACCATCCTCACATCTCTCACTCAGTGCGTAAAGCATACGACATCTACCACTTTGGAACACTAGACGAACTGAGGTAACGACGAATCCCGACTTGTAGAAACCCTGCTGTGACCAAGACAACACTTGGAGTCATGACCAAACATTTCAATGACCCACTTCATTGGTCGTAGCCCTTGGTTCTACCGATGCCATAATGGCCCTGAATCCGCCTTCGTACCTCCTACCATAGTGGTCCAAAGCTATAGGTGTCGATAACTCCTTAGCACACGTCCCGCAGCAAAGCCCAATCATGAAGTGAACTCGTTGATTCCCATCTGAATCTTAAGCTCTAACTTCTCATTTGGACTCCCTTTGCATCTCGGGTTTGGTTGAATTGGAGTGGGTCTTCAGAAAAGTTGTCGTGCAGCAGCAGCTCTTGAATTCGGTTCGGTTCGGTAGCGCCGGTTCGGGTCGGTCCTCCATCCTTGCCATCTTTCCTCTGGTTCGGGTCGGTTACTTCACTCCGGGTCGGGTCGGGATCCTCCTCCTCCGAGTCGGGTCGGGGTGCCGTCCTCCTCCAGCTCATGCTCCTCTTCCAATCAGCTCCCTCGTTCCTATCTAATCCGATCCGATCCGATCGCCTCGCCTTACTCTAGTCGTAGCCTTCATCTTGAGCCGATCCGATTTGGCTTCTATTACCCTTCCGATCCGATCCGCTCTGTTCCCTAGCTTACTCCGATCCGATCCGCTCCACCGCTCCGATCCGATCTCCTGTCCAACTCCAACTCTAAGCAATGGCCTTCCTTCCTGCCAAACTTCTTCCAGTGGCAAGTCCTCATCCAGTTCGGATTCCCTTGGTCAGTTCCCTAGTCCGATCCGACCCCTTTCTCCGATCCGAACCGGTTCGGAGCCTGCACACTTCTGCAACCTTCCAGCAAGCTTTCTACGCCCTTCGACGACGTCTTCGAGCAATTTAACTATTCTAATTAATCATGAAACATACCATAGAGTCATAGTAACATGTAATAGCAACTACAAACAACAAACAACAATTTAAATGAATCAAAATGAATCAAAAGTGGCCAAAACCTCACATTTTCTTATAATCCCTCCTAATCATGTTTAAGCATACGATTAGCAAAACACATCGAAATTAACCCAATTTTCTAACAGAGCCTTAAAACATTATTTTAGAATTTTAAGAATTTTTCCAGAATTTATTTACGTATAAATTCGCTAATCTTCACTAATTACCCTTAATTAACTGTAATTAGTGTCAAAATGATGCTATCACTCACCTTGGCCACAAACAAAATTCTCAGAACTGAAACTCCTCTGATTTGGGCGAATACTGATGTCCAACGGCAGCTTTAACCTTGCTTTGGTGCTTTTTCTTCTTAATTTGATACCTCTAAGCCTTAATCCTTGATTAGGAAGTGATTTTTGGGTGTTTTAGAGAGATTTAGAGAGTGGAGGCCATGGCTAGGTCAAGAGAAATGAAAGTGGCGGCTGGAAAATGTCTAAAGAAATGTTTTCTAACCCTAATCAGCCTCCATATACCCCTAAACCCGAAATTCGCCTTGGGCCTAGCTGCAAATCACCCGGTTAAGCCCAATTAAGCTGTCTTTCACCATCTGAAACTTGTTTCAGCCATATCTCCCAAACGGTAAGTCCGTTTGGCTAATGTGACCACTCTACGGAAAGAGGAACCATCGTTCGGAGCCAATGGAAGTGGTTTCAGGTCAAAATTCCTTTCCAGTCAAAAGTTATGGCCAAAACAGTGCCAACTAGGGGTAAAATGGTCATTTAAAAATCGGGAAAAATCATGAACATGGGAAATGACCCCAATAGTCGTTTCCCAAAGTTACATGACCATACGACTTCGTATGTAAAAGAAATAAATACTCTACGATCCTATGATGCGTAGAATGCGGGTCGTTACATATGTCATTTCCATTCAACTCGTACAACGAAGCGATGAATTCGAATACTTGGGATATCGATTCTCAACCAGTCGAGGATTTTATTCCTCGTTCTGCTCCTCCGATATCGTTTCATTCATCTGCTCCTTGGACTGCAGACGAAGATAAAGATCTCTGCTATATATACTGCCACTTTTCTAACGACTCGGCGAAGGGAAATGACCAAAGCAGTGAGATATTCTGGGGTAAAGTTATGGCTGCGTACAACAAGAAACACGTATCCAAGACGAGATCAATCTCTGCACTTACTGGTCGATTTGGAAAGATTAATCGACAAACCCAATTCTTCGAGTCTCAAGTTCACAAAATCCGAACTGCGAACCCTAGTGGAATGGGAGGCGAAGCCGAACTGGTAATAATCTTGAAAGCCATAATTTGGTTAAATAATTTTTTCCATTTCTATAGCATGAATGTATACAAACAGTTATTACGTTATCATTTTCAGAAGCGAATGGCGAACGATCAATTCTTGAAATTATTTCCAAGAGAAAATGGTATAAAAAAACCTTATTACTACCAGTTTGCTAATTGTTATGACGTACTCGTTAGTAATCCCAAATGGAGTTCTTGTAATGCGAAGAGCTTAAGAGATGTTCAATCAAAGGGTAAAGAGAAGAAAAAGACAAACCGAAATTCGTATACTTCAAGTCCAGGAGATTCTTCACAACACGATTCTAACGAGGGTGCAGAAGAAAACCCCCAAATTGATGAAGATGCTAGACCAATGGGTCAACATGCTGCGAAAAGGAAAAATGCTGTTCAAACCCAGCTTGATTCTCGTTTGGCCCAGATGTACGAGAAACATGCGAAAGAAAATGAAGATCGTCTACGAAATAGTTCAGAAAAACTGGAGATATTAAAACAGTTGACCGAGATTGAACGGGGTAGGTTCGAGTTGGAGCGCGAACAACAAGAGAGTATGGTAATGGAAAAAGATGTTACGGGAATGGATCCACTATCTAAGCAGTACTGGATGGATTACAAACAGCGTATTGTTGATAGTCGGGCCGGATCAAGACGTATGTAATTTAGTTTAGGTAGTGGTGTATTCCCATTTATACTGTATTTGACTTATGAAGTCATGCACAACCTTTATTGTATCGAATTAAGTAGCGTTTTATAGTATGAATTAAGTAGTGATATTCTATTTTGTTTATGTCCGTATATATGTATCAGCTAATAAGTACCACATTAAAACAATTCAACATACTACATAACATAAATTGTACAGATTACAAAGCAAATAAACTTAATAAAACAAAGCTTATGAAATTTAATCTACTGATTGCCATAAGAGTTCCAAATGTGATCCATTAGATCTTTTTGAAGCCGATTGTGAAGTGCCGCATTACGATATATTTCATGTTTATCGGCGTTAAACATATCGTACTGTCCGTGAATTGGTTCATCGGAAATTCGGAATATCTGAGGGGGTTGTCTAGATCCTTCGTACTCGTAATCTGGGTAAACCATCTCTCGTTCATCTTCAATTATCATGTTATGCAGAATGATACAACAGAACATAATTTTAGACATTTTCGACCGCTTCCATAACCTACAAGGATTACTAACCATTGCGAATCTCGATTGAAGAACCCCAAAAGCTCGCTCAACATCTTTCCTTTGCCCCTCCTGCATACTAGCAAACTTTTTCTGTTTCGGAGTTAGTGGATTTGAAAATGTCTTCACAATCGTGCTCCATTTAGGATAAATTCCATCTCCTAAATAGTAACCGTGCTCGTATGTGTTGTGCCCAATTGTAAACGATACAGGAGTTGATTTACCCTGCGCCAAATCGCTAAACAAATGTGATCGCTCAATAACATTGAGGTCGTTAAGTGAACCAGGCATTCCAAAAAACGCATGCCATATCCACATATCATGAGATGCAACAGCTTCTAAGATGATTGTTGGTTTTTTTTCTTTACCATTGTACGCTCCATGGAAAGCTTTAGGACAGTTCTTCCACTCCCAATGCATACAATCTAGACTCCCTAACATCCCAGGCCAGCCGCGATTTTCGTGCATTTCACGCAATCTAGCAACGTCTGCTTCGTTGGGAGTACGGAGGTATTCATCCCCGTAAATGTCCACCACTGATTGACAGAAATGATCTAGATTTTCCAATGCAGTACTCTCAGCAATACGATAAGCGTCATCTAGAGCGTCGGCGGGCGTGCCGTACACTAACATTCTCAAAGCTGCGGTCATCTTTTGATGCCCACTCAATCCTTGTTTTTTTGCAGCGTCCTGCTTAAAAACGAAGTATTTATTATTCAACTGAATACTTTTAAGAATTCTTACAAATAAAGGTCGACTCATTCTAAATCGTCTGCGGAAAATGGATGGGCCGTAAGTTGGATCTGAAGCAAAATAATCTTTTACTAGTGTTTTATGAAATGTCGCATGATCCCGGTGAAAGTATCTTCGACCCACTGTTGAGCCACCGTGTTGTCCGCTAGTGGATCCGTACGCTTCATGGTAGATTTGTATTAGTTCCTCTTCTTCTTGCTGTTGAGCTGAAGCGTACGCTTCGTCTTCATAGTCGCTATCGCATAACATTATTGCTTTCAGTAAATGACCAGACATTATTTTGAAAGTTATAAGTTGTGAATGCAAAATGTAGAGTTTGAAATGTGGTTGTGAACCTTACTGTCCAACCAGTATATGTATACCATGGAAGCGCTTGGACTAATCAATCACTTTTCCAATCCCATGTGACTGTAGCCATGATGAATTGTTTGTATGCTCCATGTTAGTGTGTCAGTGTACAGTGTACATGGTGAGACTGTAGCCATGTTATGAATGGTCATAAATAATGGCTGTCTTGTGAATGGTCATATTCGTGAACTGTAGCCATGATGAATTGTTTGTATGCTCCATGTTAGTGTGTCAGTGTATAGTGTACATGGTGAGACTGTAGCCATGTTATGAATGGTCATAAATAATGGTTGTCTTGTGAATGGTCATATTCGTGAACTGTAGCCATGATGAATTGTTTGTATGCTCCATGTTAGTGTGTCAGTGTACAGTGTACATGGTGAGACTGTAGCCATGTTATGAATGGTCATAAATAATGGCTGTCTTGTGAATGGTCATATTCGTGAACTGTACACATGTGATGGTATGGTCGTATTCATCTATAGTGTATGGTCATATCCTCCACTGTACACATGTGACTGGATGAATATACATATGTGACTGGATGAATATACCTCTATAACCTTTATCTCTTCAAACAACAACGTTCCTTTCTATGGCCGATTGGGAAATAAGTGATGAACAAATGGACAGCTTATTTGATGAGTATGAACGAAGTCAAGTCAACGAGAATGAAACTGGATTAGTTCCTGATACGCAAATTGACGAAGTTCCTTTGCAGGTCCAGCATCGGGTGCTTCTAGCTCCGCGTCCAGCTCCAGAAACGCGTCCAGCTCTAGTAACGCATCCAGCTCCAGTAAGGCGACCTCGTAATTGTGGTCAAGCATCGACATCTACACGTCCCCCATTTTCATCCAAGGATTTGCTAGCCCTCGTCAATGCCTATATTGAGGTTGATAAAAGAGAATGGAAACTAATGCAGAGTGGAGGGGGTTTAACATATGAAGAAAGATGGGAATTGATCACGAGGCTACACAACAACCATCGTTCTCGGCCGACTAGACGAACATCGGTTGAACTACAAATGGCTAATCATCATTTTGCAGATTCTTGTGATCGATACACAAAGATTATCGAGACAATTGAAGACGAAAACCTATTTAAAACAAATCGAGCAACATATGATTCTCGTTATTTGTTCGAATACGGTGAGGATTTTGTTGGCTACGAAGTGTATAAACTTCGTTACGATTGGCTAACCCGTTATGGAACTGATTAGGAAACTCCCTTATTAATTGTAATGTATTTTGAGTTTGCTGTTTGTGTTTGTAATGTATTACGTAAGTGGCTGCCTTGTGTTTGTATTAAGTTTGTATTGGGCTAGAGTTGTATTGGGCTAGAGTTGCTACCATCTCTAAGTTTGTATCAAGTTATTGAAATGTGATTGCGTTCAAGAAGAAAACAAGTTATTGAAAAGTAGAACCAGTGTCCCTTCACATCATGACAGTAAGAAAAGCAGATTCTCTACAGTATTAAGTCAGGCGAAACAGTGAGCAGTAGCATCATTATTTATTTTACTGTTTTCTGCTCCCCGTGGCTATATATGTTACTCAAATTACGCACATTATATCTCACTCAAACCACTTCGTTCTCATTCAAGTACTTCCTCCTCCTTTTATCACTCACTCAAAATGCCTTCTTTGCCATCAGAAACTGACTCTGATGAGCAGGCGTGGGAACAGATGAGGCTTCAGCAGCTCGAAGATGAATTCGATTTTCTAATGCAAATTAGGCCCCAAGAAGTGCAATTGCCACATGTAAATCGTCCACAAGAAGTTCAAGAACCACATGTTCAACTGTCGAACCAACAGGCTCTCGCTCAACCACAACAAGAAGTAGAGTTCTATCGAGTACCACCGCAAGAACATGAAGGTGAATCTTATCGTGTACTTTGTTACTGCGGTCATGCGGTCCAACTTCTGGTTCGAGCAGAAGGCGACAATATTGGGCGGCGCATGCGGGCTTGTCCATCCTACCCAAATGGATGCAGGTACACGGAATGGATTGACGAGCCGTTGTGCCCTAGGGGAATAGTATATGCAAACGAACTCGAACGAGAGATAAGGCGTCTCGAAAATCAAGTTCAAGAGTTGCGAATGAACGCAATGCGAATCCCATAAGGCTGAACGTGTTGCTTTGATGTTTTAGTAGGCAAGTACTATTATCCGTATTCTTAATGTAGCTGTTAAGCTTATTGTATCTGTTAAACTTGTTGTATCTGTTAAGCTTGTTGTAATGTGATTGCGTTCAAGAAGAAAACATGTTATATAATTATCTCGTGATGGTAATTAACAAGAAGATGAACGGTAACTACAAATACTGACGTAAGCGAAGATATAGAAACCATATAACAAACTCCATCACTAAACCAAAGTCCACAAATACCGTAGTAAGCGAAGATATAGAAACCATATAAAAAACTCCATCACCAAACCAAGGTCCACAAATACAACATCAGTAAAACACATGGACTTACTACAACAGTCAACTAATCATCAGAACAAGTACAATGCAATACTACAATACACTACATAAGTACATCAACAAGATACATGAAATCATATAAAAAAACTCCATCAGCATCACTACATGACTAAAAAGCAACACCTCCATCATCGTCGCTACCATCGTCATCTCTATCATCATCACCGACATCGTCATCGACGTCGTCGTCTACATCATCCTCATCATCAACACCGTCATCATCAGCATCATCGTCATCGTCATCGTCCGCATCGTCGTCCTGATCGGCATAATGGGTCGGCAAATCGTCAAGATTAGTTGCCTCATCAAAATCTCTAGTCGAAGACCAACTCGGACCAGCTTGTGCAAACGGCCTCTGAGCCCTAAGCATCTCTGATAACTCATCGATCTGAGACTCCAACATCTCTGTATGACTACGGTACTGCTGATGTAGCATCTGAGTATGCGAAAGAGTCATCTCACGGTAAACGGCAAGGGTGACTCTAGACTGATCCAACAACTGTGCGTACTACAGAGATATATGACGTGAATTAGTTGTATGAATTCGTTTAAAGAGAACTATTAATAATAACTGTACGTAACTTTAACTATGTAATAACCATACCTGGTATGGAGGGTATAGTCCGGCTGAGGGTACACCTGGATAATCGGGGTCATCTGGAATCACTATCGGCTGCTCAATAACGGTACCCGAAATGTCGTATGCTCTAAACATACAATCTGGCTCTATCTGCATCGGAGGCTGTGAAAACTGTGACGGAGTAGGGAAAAATGAAACCTGCGGTATCTGAACCCTACCGGCTCCCATATGAGGTCCTAAATGATCGGAGTTGATCCCTCGAGCATAATCCGGACATAGAAGTCTACGTGGAGAAACTCGATGCCAATAGGAATCGTAATCCCCAAAAATGAAGAAAGGGCCAATATCAACCCAACCAGCCTGCCGTAGTGCCTGTATGTACTCTGATCCAATCAACCGATATCTACCAAACATGTCCTCGCAAGGTAAAGGATCTCCGGGTATACGCGTATCACTGCTAGTCTGATACGCACATCTCTCGCCCAAATACCACATGGGCAAAAAAGTAGGGGTAAGTAAAGCCACCCGACGAATAGATAGTGTATATGCAACCGTCATCGGGTGGGCGTCGGTAATAATGCCTGCATCTGTCAGATGAGCCAAATGTGAGGCCCAAGGAGTGCGTATCAAATTTCCACGACTACGCATGTCCAGCTGTATCCTAGCCTCCATCAACTCATGACGTACACCCACTGGAGCACGAGGTACATAATGAATAGCCTCCCACCGTCTCATCCGCGGAAAGAACTGCTCACCAACTTGACTCGCCATCTCTACCATGCGTCGATGCATGTTGGCCGTATACTCATAGTACCAAAAGGGCAAAATATACCACAAAGCCTGCATCTCTCTAATGTCTCCCAACACATACAAATCTAATGCAGAGTACAAACTACCTAGTATAGCTGTGCCCCAATCTATCTTATCAAGCTGATCTAACATAGTAAGTGAAGCTAAATACCCCAAGCGAATGGTACTTCTTTGGTTCGAAAAAAATGTCGAACCAAACAAGTACAATAGAAATGCCCTAGTCACCCCATCCACAAGCTCTGGTCGACAGGAATTAGCAGTGATGTACTGCTGGAGGTAAGTCAAAGTAACCGCACCACTACTAACGTGAGACTCATCCAAATGGGGTAAGAAGACGGAATACAACCGAACCGACTCGTACAAGTCATCAAAAGAAACCGGTCTCCGATCAATATGACCAATCTCAATACCAGTTAACATATAGAAATCGAGAGGTGTGATACCAAGCTCAAAGTCAGAAAAATGAAATGTATGTGTGGTCGGCCACCACCTCTCGCATAGTGCCTGTAATAGAGTTCTGTCCAACGCCTGAATCGGCCTAATCGATAAAAACTGTCCAAAAGGACTTCGATGCAACCTATCTTTAATAGAAGGGGGGAGTTTGTCATAAAATTTAAGAATGCACTTCGCCCAACTACCTCGACAATGAATGTGATGATCCTATATATAATGAAATAAGGAATGTTTTCCAATTCAGTAACAGTTATTAGGCTAGTACGAACATATTAAATGCGCAATACTATAAATAATTAACGTTAAAGTTATACCGGTATCGAGTCAAATGCAGTATCAGCTCTATGCTGATAACCCTCTGGAAGATCGTGTAGGACACGAAGCTCATCTGCTAATACTCCAAGAGCCGGAGGTATGTGTACTGGACCTGCTTGCTCATCAGAGGGCTTACGTCGAACTCTTCTTCCAACTTTATTAGATCGCGGCGGCATCTCACTTCAATTTTCTATTAAAAACAAAATTAAAAAAAGAAGCTTGAGTGAAAAAATGAGGAAAAAAATGGCGGAGGGGGGGTTTATAGGCGCCAGGATTCTGGCGCCTGTGTTACAGGCGCCAGGATTCTGGCGCCTGTAATACAGGCGCCAGGATCTGGCGCCTGTAATACAGGCGCCAGAATCCTGGCGCCTGTAATACAGGCGCCAGGATCTGGCGCATGTATTGTAGGCGCCAGACCACTGGCGCCTACTCACCCATTCAGGGCTGAATATTCAGTGGGCTGAATATTCAGCCCTGAATCCACTGGAGATGCCCTAATATATATAACACGTAGAAAAAGAATAGGATAGCATTGTCAAAAAGGGTACAGTACGTAGGAATGGCCATTTCTTCACAATACATATATTTGCATGTCCTCATTAAATTACGCAATAAATACTTTATGGCTGTCCATACCGCTAACAGGTCCTTTTATATTTAACTTGATGAGACCCTGGTAAGATTAGCACGTTCTGAAGTGAAAGGCTCCATTGTAGTTTCTATTCAACTTGAGCATGCGTGTATGGTCGGTACGGCTTGCATTAAATTGACAACAAAACTTTGTTTAGATTTTCTTTTGAAAGAACGGGGGTAGCATGATTTACAGGGTAGATTTTAAGGTTATCACACTAAATAAAATATACCATTTAGGGACTGCTATCGACAAAATTAAGAATATCGCTGTATCGACCAATGCCCCACGGTCCCAAAAATATAATAATATCGGTACGTTAACTTATATTGTGAAACCCCAAAATTTTGATATAGGGTGCAAAATACCCCAAATAATTTTTTTTACATATTTTACAAAATAAAAATTACGGTAAAATTCTTAAAATTAAATTATAGCTACGCCTCAGAGATCTTGTCCAAATTTGAAACCGATAATTAATTATAATTAAATTATCGTTATGGTTTATAATCGATTCCATAGCGATTTTATGAAAATTTGAATTGGTCATATCTTAACATCTATACGATGGAATCTCGATTTTCTGCTTCATTATAAAATTATCAACTAATCGATTCAACAGTTTCTTGTTTCGTAGAAATCCGATTTATATCGGATACGGTATAACCAATTGAAGTTTAAATCATAAATTACCAACTACCGCACCATTTCGAGCTCGTTTTAATTAATTTACAATATTTATAAATTCGAATTCCATTTTAAATAAATAAATTCGATATAAAATCCATTTATATCACCAAATCATTATTTAAAACAGATTTTAAAATTCGAGATTAACGTTCAAAAATCTGGGATGTTACATTTTGGAAGAGGTATTATGATGTGTAAAGGTTTTATGAGGAATTTCTTTAGCCTAAAATGACGGGAATAATAACTAATTTTGTGGAAAAAAATTCCTAATTTGTCAAACGATTAAGACTAAATAAGAGAAACGTGATGGGTTGTTATTACCTTAAAAAGTCCCAATTTGGAAATGGTAGCATATCTTTATGGATTTCACGGAAGGATTATCTAGGAGTCAAAGGTGAAATAATGTTGTTTGGTTTATTATTGATAATCTAATATCAGTGCTAGTTTTCTTCCAATTAGGAATAATAGAACAGCCGCATCCCTCGCATAAATCTATGTTAGATAGCTGGTAAGATTGCATGGCATGCCCATTAGCATAGTGAGTGACAAGGACCCTTAGTTCATCAGCGAGTTTAGGAAAAGTTTTCAAAAACCATTAAGAACTTCTTCAAGTCTCAGCACAACACGTCACCCACGAACTGATGGTCAAAATGAAATGGTGAATGATTTTGGAAGATCTTTTCAGATTATGTATCTTGGAATTTAGAAAACATTGGGATCAACATTTACCCCATTTACCATTAGGTGAGTTCGGTTACAATAATAACTATCAATGATTAACACGTCCCCCTTTAAACCTCTTTATTACAGTCCATGTAAATCGCTTAGTTGTTGGTGGGAAACCACCACCAATTTTGATGATACCATGAAAAAATTAGAATTTATTAAGCAAATAATTAATGTAGTCCAAAATAGTTAATAATTCTATGCGGAGCAGAGAAGAAAGGACCTAAAATTAGAAGTTGAAGATATGGTATTTGTCAAAATTTCTCCACCTGAGAATGTAGTCAGATTTGTTAAAACTTATTCAAAAAAATTAGATTATCAGCTGCTTCGTGGTTGCTGTATTAGACTATAGGATATGGATGGCATGCTTATCCATAATCATTGTGCACTCATGTTGAACCTTTTGTTACATCTAGGCTTTTTGCATCCATATTGCATGGCACCGTTATACATTGAAGCTAGGATTGAGCTCAGCATGTCAGTAGTACATTATCACATTGCACTATTGGTTGCGTACATAGATAATTTTGTTGTAAAAAAAGGATGTATTTCGTGTTACATTGTTAACACCTTAAATGAATTCAAGGATGATATCTTTTTTAACGAGGGAGAATGTAACACCTTTTAAATCAACCCTAATTAATCAATAAATAAAATCTATTAAACAAAAATATATATTAGAAAGAGATAAAAACATAAATCAGAATTTGACCACGAAAGTTGCACTCGTGGAGAGATTATGATCAACTTTCATATATAATATGTTGAAACGAAGCTCGTATGTAAAAGTTACGCACGTTTGAAATTTTCAAACTTAAAATAATTTAAAATTCGAATTCAAATCCAAGTTGGTAATTAATTTTAGATTTTGAATTTTAGAATTAATTAATATGTACCTTGGGGTCAAGTAATCCATTAATGTCGAGATTAGCATTAACTGGAAAAGGAACTAAATCTATAAATAAATTAACGAATGAATCGATGCACAATTTTTTCCCAAATCCACTATGAGGTCATCCCTTGTGACCACTAGTGGTCTACTATTTGTTGATCCGTGATATAGGATGGTTACCGGTGTTATAGGGGTGGCCGATCATTGGTGCTATGGTAGATAGAGTGAATTCTTCTGTTTTGTGGAGCAAATTCGTGTTTTAACCCAATTTCATCTTACGGATGAAGCGTGTTTTAACACCTATAAATAGAACCATAGACCCTATACTTTTTCTTTACATTTCAGTCGCAAAATATAGTCAAACTCGGTCGGCTCTTTCTGTATATATAATCGTATTTTTGAATATTTAGGTGAAAAATTATATCTCCTCTAAATTTATTTTATTATACCGATTTTTCACCTCTATCATCTGAATCTTAATTCATTTATATATTATTTACAAAAAAATGGCATAAACCCAGAGTTAGTTGAAAGCATCAGTCTTTGTAGACAATTCAGATACGATACATGTAGTTCCAGTAGTAAATCAGCAAAATAATTAAAAACGAGTCTAGATAAAGAGAGAAGACATATATTTATAGTAGTTCAACCACTTTTTAAGTTTGGTTCTTTTCTCCTCTGCTAATTAAAAATGGTTAGAGTGCATTATATTGAATATATATGAATCAAGAGTACAAATGATTATCGGAGTAGATCATAGTATTCTCTTTGGAAATTGCTCTATAGATGGAGAAGGTTGAAGAATTATTACAACAACATGTAGCTCTACTAAAATTGAAAATACTAGAGGTAAATGAAACCGTCATTGTTGATAAAGTTAGAGGTACCAAATGATGTTAATCTGCCCCCATAAACAAGAGAGGTAGGTTAGCAATTGTCTCTAATTGTGAAGTCCCTAATAGTAAATCAGGGCAGATCCAACACTTAATTCGCCCTAACTATTTTCCATGCCACATTAGCAATTAATACAAAAAGTGATAAAGATAGTTGTAAACGCATCAACTATTAATTTAAATTATTAATTAGTATATATCAGAGGCATACGTCAGCATATAATAAAAAGTTAATTTATTACTGGGCATTTTTCATTGATATATGTTTATATGTATAAGCAATCATGCTATAATTCTGATGCTTATTTAAGCATAAAATATTTCAAAAGAAATGAGAACTCATAATATTAAACATGTACATGAATATAGAGTTTGTAGAAATCAAATATATATTACATAAAACATCTTGAGCGGTCGGACATAAGAATGAATGATGCCAACAAGTGCAGACAACAGGATCACAAATTTGGACATCTTTCTTAATGGTATGACACTCATATATTATTCAATACATTCCATTTTACTAAATAACTTGCTTCTTACTATGTAGATCATGTGCTTCGACATGTCCCAACTACAAGAATATCTTGCTAGGAAAATGTAGATTTGTATATGCTTTAATCTTGACCACTCCCAAACTATATAACAAACTTCTTTCCAGCAACTAAATATAACTCCATCACCACATCATCTAATTTTATATGCAAAAACCTATATAGAACCTGTTAGAGAAAAAAATTACGAGTTCTTAAATGAAGCAAGACCAGTTGGGTTTCAATGCTCAAAATAAAATTATTGGTGAAACTTTAAATAGCATACACACAAACAAAAACCTAATGCAACTAGTACGACAGTAACCATACAGGGCACCATGCCACAACCATCTTGCTAATGATAGTCTACAAAATGCATTAAGCATAGAACACATTTTTAAAGGAGGCAAGCGATGAGTGAGAATGATGTCAGATTAACATAGTTTTTATGTCTTTTCCTGTACACTTTTAGTAGCGTTATCAATAGAAGGCAACGAAGAACAAAACTTAATGTAAATTTAAAAAATATTATTCTATTTATGTTACAAATCTGAAATAGCATAGTTTTTTTAGTTATCTTGCATGTGCTAAATTATAATTGAACATTCTTGCCACCTAGATGAGTAAACCATATAAACTTAAGCCAAATTTAACTGGTCATATTTTTATTTAAGTTCGCTAATTTTGATGCAAGTGCAATGCGAAAAAAGCAAGCATTTACATTAGTGTTAACGGGGAAAAACATGCTTTTACATTAATATCAACTAGGAGCCGTGAGACTGGTCTTAGCTGCATTCCTAATCATATATCTCGATTGACGTTAATAGTGTATGTGATTTAATTGTGTTCCAATTTTCTGACTACACTCTGTAACAATAGTGAATGGTACGTACATAGTCAAAAATGAAGAGTTAAATGAAAATCTTATCCTGTTTTGGATCTCTTACGGTATTCCATGGTCTTTTCCCATGTATATATGGTTTTGTTCATCCGTGGATGAAACAACAGTTGATACAAGGCTCCATTTTGCTTTTTATTTATGATTTTATGTTTATATAACCAAAATAAGTGTGAATAATTAAGCTAAGAAAAATGGAAAATAATGGCATTAAGAGGATTAAAAAGCCATCTACTCCTTTATGTTCGTTTTCTTTACATACAAAAGGGTGTTTATGGGTGATTGCAATCTAGCATTTAACATCCAATCTATAAATTAAATTGAACAATTAGATGAGATTCCGGGAAATAACATTGAAATTATTCTGGGTAAGAAGATAAATGCAAAATCAAGTAAAACAACAAGAAGAAAAGGGAGAAGAAACATCAGCATATTTTATGTCTAATCATTTTTTATTAGCATATAATACATTTCTTATTTGTTCACTCTAATTTATTTATGTATTCTTAAGGATATTATTCTGTGGGTTACATAGATGATTTGCACCGATCATTCCATGGTAGTAAAATATACTTTTTTACAACATATCTATCACATTATGACAATATAAAAGTTTTGTCAGTTTAATTTTTCTGAATATTTTCAAAATGATGTTGCAGGCATTCAGAATCACTTTGTATTTCCAATGATAATAAAGAATCAAGTAATCATCTAAAATATTTTACAATCATACAAGCTTGATAAGTATGTAGCATAGAGAATGTTCTATTAGTTCTTGAAATGAACGTATCAAGACATCGAGTGAATTGCAAAATTCAGATGTCCATAAGAATGGTCAAGTTTTGGCTATGAAATATATGATACTAATGATCTTCTTAAATGCTCATAAGAACTCCTTCCTTGTCTCCTAAACAGTTATGTAAGTTTCCATGAAATGCTTCTACAATCCACAAAATATCAGTAACAACATTGATCACATAATTAACAGCACTAAAAAATAACCATAATTTTGAAACTCTTAACATCAAAATGTCGGCAGAAGGTGCTCACCATGTTAGTTGAATAGATAAAAAGACTTCCCAACAAAGTAAAAGTGGAAATGAAAGAAAATAATGAAAAAAACGAGATTGTGAAAAAGGAATTGAACTATTTATGAAGTTATATTAAAAGGCTGTACAAACGAATACATGCATACAAAATGTAAAATTCTTTGATCATAGTTTTTTATATATTACTCAAATATGAAATATAAAAATAATTATATCTAATCAATTACAAACCATAAACGTGGCATATTGATGCAAGAAAACATACATAATCATATAATCTTCGCGTCTTACTAAATGGATTGTATGCTCATGAAAGATAGCATGCAATAAAATTTATAAATGTTTATGTAATAATCATAGAAACTGTTCGAGCATAATGTGTAACCATATAACAATTATTGGATCACAACACATACCTCCATAAGGTTCGTCTTCAATGATCAGTTTTCACAATACCATTTCAATTCAATAGCAATCAATCATGCACATATCCGTTTTGAACCATGCAAAAACTTCTAAATATATTGTTATTCTTAACTGTAAATGGAAATCATATAAGCACAGAACATCAGTACTTAATATGTTTGGCAAGTTATAGAGTTTTTATTTTTTGTGTGCATGCATGTTTATTTTACAAAATCATTATCTATTAAAAAATTGTGCAATAACATTATGAATTTTCTAGACAAAGGAGCATTAGAAGCTTTTTTTTTCAAATAATTAAACCATTATGCATTCTATGTATCATATAGATAACACATATCCATGTTGAACAATGCACAAACTTATAAATCCATAGATTTTTAAAAGCAAATGGAAATCGTATAAGCATAGGACATCAATACGTTATCAATTTTGTTTTCCAAAGTTATTAAGTAAACATACTTATGTGTATGCATATTAAAAATTAATATATACTACGTAATGTGATCAGTGTATGGAAAAGGAACTGTGAGAGCAGATAATTGATTAGTCTTTTTATCAAATATTGTCAGATCTATGTTTAACAAGATTGTTGAGTGGAACTAGCAACCATGTTCTAGACTTCTTATGACATCTTGTTACTGCGACATTGAAGAAAAAGATAAAAACATTCCGGTATACATACAACATAAATAATTCAAAATGAGGTGATGTGCAGGCTCTAAAATTATCAGTTGATCTCACAAAAGATAAAAATGTCTCCTTTGAAAATAAAAGAAAAAATATTCAAATTTGTGTTATTACCATTCAGTTTAGCACCTGGATGCCACGTTCAATTCAAGCAATAAATGTTCATATGAAAAAATCAGTCATAGATTTTATTATTGTTAGAATTGTTGAGCATATGACATCAAAGTCACATATCGATATGGTAATTGCATTTGTATTCTCCATAAGGAATATCCCATATTCATTTCAAAATTTAAGGTGCACCAATGAGTTAAAATCAAAAAAAAATAGTAGATCCAGGATTTCAAATTAACTTGATAGGTGTCGATGGTGCAAATTTCCATGGAAGCATCAAGTTGATGTCGAATGTGAGTTGCTTGTGAAATATAGATTGATGCTCGTACAACTTGTTAAATTTGAAGTCAAAAAGTAATTCATGATGTCAAACAAGGAGCGCAAGATTACTTATAAATGGACTGTATTTTGGAAAAATTATGTGCTTTTCAATTCTAACAAACAACATTGTTTATTTATATTAGAACAACAGAATATTTGGGAGTAACTCTAACTACAAGTGGTATGTACTAGGTGTGTAATAGTTTAAGATAATATTTTGTTGAAGTATGCGATACTATATGTTGGATTGAAGAGGACGAAGATAGCTTCGAGTCGGAGAAGACCGTTCGCAAATTGGAGCTCGTACACAAAAGTTAGAGCCAAAATGGTGTTTGGTGTCTGCTGGCTTCAACGACAGACGTCTGTCGTAGGGTACGACAGACGTCTGAGTATACAGGGAAATTTTCTCGAGAGTTCTGACAGACGTCCGTCATTCCTACGACAGACGTCTGAGAGAGGGATAGATGTCTGTCATATTGGGGACAGACGTCTGAGCTGAGTGCTGAAGCCCAATTAATTCTCTAGAAGGGGACAGATGTCTGTCACCTCCCACGGTAGACGTTTGACGTGACTTTCGGGCCATTTCGGGCTGGAAACTTGGCAATACGATTTGTGAAGACTTGGGGGCAATTTGGGTAATTGGCCTATCCCTATATAAGTTATTTTCAGGTGTGTTAGTGGGAGAGCTTGGATTCTTGATTGAAATAAAGGGTTTATTCTCAAGGGTGAATTAGGGTATAACCTAATTCCAAGTCTTCAATTGTATTCTCCTCAAACTCTTTCCTATATTGAAATATAGTGATCATTGGATCAGTCTCTTGTATTCCTTTCATCGTGGTAATAAAATACTCTCTCCAAAGTGGATGTACACTAACAAGATGTTAGTTGTAACACCCCATGATTTTAAATATTTAAATTAACGAATTAAAGAATACTTAATTTCAAATGGGAGTATTAAGGGAAACGGGTTGCGCAATTGCGTTCATCTCAAAATTCTGCTTGAAATAGAGTCCGAGTTTGTGTGAATTGGACTTCGTATGAAGAAGTTATGGCCTTTGGAAGTTTCAGAATTTATATAAAACAATTCAGAAAATTAAATACCAAGGCAGGTCGACCTACCCCAGGCCAGGTTAACTAGGGGGTCGACCTCCCTATATACAGGTCGACAAGGGGGTCGACCTCCCTATATGCAGGTCGACCTGGTCACGTGCAGATCTGAAATATGACGATGTTTTGACTAACTACTGAGTCATTAGGGTTGAGGAGTCATTCTATCTTGACTAGATGGTCTTGATTGATTCTAGGTTAATCTGACGGCTCTTAATTAATTAAAAGTCTATAAAAGCAACCTAACCCTCAACCTAAAATCACATTAACTCATACCAAGAGCCGCCATGCCGTCAATGGAGAACCTAGAGTAGCCGCCATTCTCTTTCAACCCTAAAGCAAGAATCAAAATCAAAATCTAAATTAGAATAACGATTAGTCTACATCAAAGGCGAGCAATTCATTTTTAGAATACAGATCCCATAAAAACAAGACTATTCTTTTGTTTGTGAGTATAATTTCTTTCACAAAATAATTAATTAATTTAATTGTGATAAGTTATAATTGGGATTATGAGAATGTGATTATTGAATCATGTGATGTTGAATTATATGCTAGTTTTTATGTGAATCTTGTGCAAGTCTATGATGTTGGATTATATGTTCTTATATGAATCTTATGCAAGTTTGTGATATTGAATTATATGCTAGTTTTTATGTAAATCTTATGCAAGTTTGTGATGTTGGATTATATGTTCTTATGTGAATCTTATGCAAGTTTGGGATGTTAAAACATATGTGAATCAAGTATATACATAGGCTAGTTTATATGCAAACATGTGACATTAATCTACATGTTTAGATCCATATGCAAGTTCACATCTTTATGTTTAGATCCATATGCAAGTTCACATCTTTATGTTTAGATCAATATTTAGATCCATGGCAGTACATAGTTATGAAAATTTATGTTCTATATGCCCATTGCCTATGCTAGTTTTGTATGTGAATCACATGCTAGTTTGAATGAAATTCATATGCAAGTTATAGGAAAACCATATCCATATATGCAAGTTCACATCTTTATGTTTAGATCTATATTTAGATCCATGATAGTCTATGCAAGTTTCCGATGTCCATTGCCTATGCAAGTTATTGGCTATGCAAACTTATGTTATGATCTATTTTATATGTTATGCAAGTTGTGATGTTGCTTTTTGTAAGTTAGACTATTTTCGAATCTAACATATATCGTATTAAATCGTACAAATAGCGTGGGGCAATGGGAAAATATTAAATGTTAATATTGTGAATTGGCATAAAATGGCCTTAAAGGCATATAGTTAATTTAAGACATTAATTGGTATAATTTGTATACCTGGAATTTATGGACATAATTTAGGTGACAATTATGGACATAAATAAATTTGGAATTTGTTGACAAGTTTGAAATAGGGATATTAATTCAAATTGGAGTTGAATAATAATGTGAAATAATAAAGGCCTAAGATATGAGGTTAGACTCGTTTGTGGTGTAAGACTGCCCGGACCCGCCCGGCAAATCCAGCAACCACAAACGGTAGTCTAATGTGAGAGGTCAAAGGCACAAATTAAATGAGTAATAAAGGCCTAAGACACGAGGTTAGACTCGTTTGTGGTGTAAGACTGCCAGGACCCGCCCAACAAATCCAGCAACCACAAACGGTAGTCTAATGTGAGAGGTCAAAGGCATAAATTAAATGATGCTAGACACGAGGTTAAGTCTGGCTTGTGGTGGACGTCTGCCCGGAACCGCCCGACATATCCAACGACCACAAGCAATCGACTTAATGTGAGAGGTCTGTGCATTAATAATTAATTAATGCTAATCAAAGACGAATACGAATGACAAACAGGAGTTTGGTTGAGTGAGTAATTCTCTGAGTATCAATCTGATGTTGATTTCGGTCTTCGGGGTTGATACTTAGGGAGTTATTCTCTTAACCAATGTATCTGTGAGCTAAGATGTACTTAATCATAAATTAAGTAAAACATGGTAAGTGGATAGGGTTAAGACAAACTTAACCAATAATATATATTAATCGGACAAGTGGATAGGGTTAAGACCAACTTAACCAATAATATATAAGTGGATAGGGTTAAGACCAACTTAACCAATAATACATAAGTGGATAGGGTTAAGACCAACTTAACCAATAATATATATTAATCTGATAAGTGGATAGGGTTAAGACAAACTTAACAAATAATATATAAGTGGATAGGGTTAATACAAACTTAAGCAATAATATATAAGTGGATGGGGTTAAGAACAGCTTAACCAATAATATATATATTGATCTGATAAGCGGATAGGGTTAAGACAAGCTTAACCAATAACACATGTTGATTTGATAATTGGGTAACATGGGTGACATGTGGGATATAATTATAAACACTTAACCAAATTTAAACATGTAAGAAGACATGAATGAGAAGGGGTTAAGTGGGAAATTCTAGTGGGGACCAAGCATAGGTGGAAAGCTTGTGTCAAACATGGGGACCCTTTTCAAACCAGTAACCCATTAAGCATCTTTGTGAGCTCGAGTTAGATCGAGGACGGGACACGCTTACTGGGTTTGATTGTAAGAGGTCAAAACGGGTTAGCGATGACAACGCAAGTCCAACGGGGTCATGTGCGTGCGTGGGTCCGGGCTGGTAGGTAAGACGTTGTTGCATTGTGTAGATATAAGTCGTGCATCTTTAGTGGTATCGGGTTGCCACTCTGGGGAGTGATACACCCCACTGTGGGACCAACACGGGTATCTACAAGTTAGGGAGCCGATCGAATGGGGAAGGTAGTGGGTACGACTAGCGGAGATAGGGGCAGGCGGCACCTATGACAGCAGCTAGGAGTACAAGAAACTACCATATTATGAATAAATGTTATAATTAGACTGGGGAGGGTAGTGGGTATAACTAGTGGAGGTAGGGGCAGGCGGCACATACGATAGCAGCTAGGAGTACACGAAACTACCATTACTATAATTATCATTATTACGATTAGTAAGAGGGATCAACTTCCAGTATGGGACTAGTAATGGTGCCGTGTAATTAGCATTGGTGTAGTATAGTAATTATCCTATAGTGATTAGGAACGAGATTAACGCCAGAATATTCCTCTTATTTGCTTTGTCATGCCCACTTGTTTCATAGTCATACCTTGTTTTACTAGTTTATGCCTTATCCTAGTTACTTTAATAATTATATTGTTAAAGTTATTATACTCGCCAGACTTATTGTCTGACCCCCTTTGTTTTAGCCTCTTTTCTTCCTTCCCCCCTGAGGTTCTCAGGGTGGGACTAGTACTAGTGGAGCTTGATTTTAGATCTCTTTCTCTCTCTTTTGGAAGTGCTTGGACTGCTGAAAGTAAAGTTCCGCTCATCTCTTTTATGGCTACTTGTGTCGGGGTTATGCTTTTTACTTTATGTACTCTGAAAACAATTTGTCAAGATGGATATTAAGTGTACTTGGTTTATGAAGTTGTTGTAATCAAACTATTTCTCCGCTGCAAAAAAAGTTGTTTTAAAATTTTCAAGTACCAATATATGTATCTGTCTTGTTATATTCTGTTCTATACACTAATAATGCTCCACGAAACTTTATGCATTCCCTTAGTGAGTGACATTAACGGACGTGGTGTGTTACACGTGGTATCAGAGCTAAAGGTTAACAGAACAGATAAGAGATTTTAAAAAACTGTTTTTCAAAAAGCATTTTATAAAGAAATACTTTCAAAAATATGTTTTAAAGGAGAGTATTTTCAAGGGAAAAGTTTGTTTTAAAAACATAACCTCCAACAGCCATGTTTCTTTCCTTTGATTCTCCGTTTTGAATCTCTTCCTCTTTCCTTTTTGAATTTCTTCCTCCACGTATAGACGCTATTCCTATGACATGTAAGAATTTCCGTACAATGGGCGGAAAAACCACTTCATGGGACTGGGAAGTTTGTCAAAGCCAGAAGGAAGTGGAGGACTTGTTGGTACCCTGAAGATAGATGATGGGAGGAAGGTTCAATTAGCTGCTTGGTTAATAAAGGACGAAGCCTCATTCTGGTGGGAGGTCACGAATGGAGGATATAGAGGAGAGACATGGATAAGACACACGATAAGAAAATAGATCCAAAGAAAGGCGGTAAGGGTAACAAGGGGCCAAGAGAAAAGGAAGGGCCACACTTGTGAAAAATCAGACTACTTAAATAAAGACATTGGAAAGAAGAGGAAGACTAGTTGTCATCGTTACAGAGAAACAGGACATCTTATTAGGATTGTCCAAAGAAGCAAAAGGCAAAGGTAAGGACAAAGTATAGGATCTTCTGGAGGGCAGACGTGTTCCCTCACGGCTGGCATACCTGATAAAGGTAGAAACATTTCCGTTGAAAGTTTAGTTTTTCTGTTTGATCATCCTGTTCGTACTTTGTCTGACTCTGGAGCTTCACACTCGTTTGTATCTGCTTCGTTAGTTGAAACACTGCACCTAAATACTAGTCTAGTTACGGATCCC
Source organism: Allium sativum (assembly GCA_030737875.1). Lineage (NCBI taxonomy): Eukaryota > Viridiplantae > Streptophyta > Magnoliopsida > Asparagales > Amaryllidaceae > Allium > Allium sativum. Next base: position 847,803,546 of record CM060926.1, read on the forward strand.
ATAGTAGTCTCAAATCCTATTGGTGGTTCGGCTCATCTTTCGATGATTTGCCGGGATTTGAGAGTGTCTTGGGCATTAGGTTTGAATGCAACGCTTTCGTTCTTGGCTTCACGGGTTATGGATTGATTCTAGGCACGGATTGGCTAGCCAGATACAATGCAATCCTAGATTGTGAATGAAGGGTAGTTAGATTGTTGACTCGTTATGGAAAGACCCTTGATATTTCTTGTGACCCTAGAGGTCCGGTGATGCTTAGCTACCTATAATCTCTTGACACGTCCAATGATGATTTGGAATCTGTTTGTGTGGTCCTTGAATATGGTGACGTCTTCGATGAAGTTCGGGGTTTACCCCGAGGCGCGAGATAGACTTTCGTATATACCTTGTAGAAAATGCAAAGCCGGTTGCATTACCAGTACGCCACATGGCTCCGAGAGAGAGAAGAGAACTCAGTAAGCAAGTGAAAGAGTTACTTGAGAAATGGTTCATAAGAAGAAGTTTTTTGGAGTGGGGTGCTCCAGTCGTTTTTGCTACGAAAACTGATGGTTCACTTAGATTGTGCGTGTACTATAGAGAGCTGAATAAGCTAACAAAGAAGAACAGACACTCATTGCCGCGGATAGATGATTTATTCGATCAGTTGGTGGGTGCTTCAGTTTTCTCGCAACTGGAATTGGCTACAGGGTTTCATCAGCTAAGGGTGGCTGAAAACAACATAGATAAGGCTGCATTTAGAACTCCTGACGGTTTCTTCGAATGGCTCATCATGCCTTTTGGTTTGACGAATGCACCGCATACTTTGTTGACTTAATGAGTAGGGTGTTTACAGAGTTTCTAAACAAGTTTGTGGTAGTCTTTATGGACAATATCTTGATTTTCTCTAGAAGAAAAGAAGAGCATACTCTACATCTTAGGGAAGTCTTAGAGACCCTACGAGCTCATCAACTTAAAGCTAAGTTATCCAAGTGCCATTTTTGGAGAAAAGAAGTGAGGTTCTTTGGACACGTGGTCTCTAAGGAAGGGATAGCTGTGGATCCCGCAAAGGTGGTGGCAATCCAAGATTGGAAGATCCCTAAGAACGCGATAAAATATGTAGCTTTTTAGGGTTGGCTGGTTATTATAGGAAGTTCATTAAGGACTTCGCGAAGATATCAGCCCCACTTACTCGGTTAACGAGGAAGAGCTTGACTTTTGCTTGGGACGTTGACAGTGAAGATGCTTTCCAGCATTTGAAGAGGGCTTTGACGACAGCTCCAGTTTTAGTTTTGCCAGATGGAAGTAAGCCATTTACAGTATATACCAGTGCTTGCGGGATATGGCTTGGAGCAGTTTTCGATGCAAAAAGAAAAGATGATATGCAAAAGGCGGCAAGTTCGAGCATCGCTCATCACCCACAGACGGATGGACAGACAGAAAGGGGTAAATAGAATCCTTGAAGATCTTTTGAGGTTGTGTATCCTAAATTTTGGAGGAGGCAACGAGCTTAGTAGTGTTCACGATGTGTTTCACATTTCGCATTTGCATAAGTGTTTACATGACATGACGGAAGTAGTGGAGCCGAACATGCTTAGAGGAGTGGAAGTATTGTGAGATGCCACGATTAGACGAGCTCCTACATGCATCCTTGTGTTGGAGGTATAAAAGCTACGCAACAAAGAGGTCAAGTTGGTCGAAGTGCAATGGGGAGATGATCAAGGAGACACGACTTGGGAAGCGGAAGACAAGATGCGTACGCTGTACCCCTTTCCTTTTTGAGGGTATGTTTTTAACTTCTCTTTTCTCTACCTCTTTGTTGATACTTGTCCTATCGTTTAATATGTCTTTGCGATGATATCTTCGATCCATAGTTAGGAAAAACCCTATGGTTGTAAACATGTGTTTGAGACATGTTATGTTTGGTTGATGCAAATGGATGCAAGTAGTTGCTAGTGGTTGCTCGTAGATGCATGTACACACACATTAGGCACTAGATCGGCTTAGTCACTTTCATATTGCATATAAATGTGTGTGCATATCTAAATTTATGGATGTATAATGGTTGTGTTATCATTATGGATGCTGCATTTTGATGAATGGTTATGCACACATATAGAAGTAATATGTATCGTTAGGATTCTTTCGCATACATAATGGACGCATGACACTATCATGATTTGCATTAAGGAGGTCAACTGAATCAGTAGACCGCCTGATTTTGCATTAGACAAGGAACATATACACACACTTTTTGCATATGTTCATATGGCATTAGAAATCTTGTAAGGACAGTGGATGTCTATGTTTGATGGTTGAGTAGATGGATGATTGGATGTTAAGATATACATTCTCCTTAACTTGGAGATTTCGGGGCGAAATTCTTTAAGGAGGGGAGAATGTAACACCTCGTGATTTTAAATATTAAAATTAACGAATTAAAGAATACTTAATTTCAAATAGGAGAATTAAGGGAAACGGGTTGCGCCATTGCGTTTGTCTCGGAATTCTGCTTGAAATAGAGTCCGAGTTTGTTTGAATTGGACTTCGTATGAAGAAGTTATGGCCTTCGGAAGTTTCAGAATTTATATAAAACAATTCAGAAAATTAAATACCAAGGCAGGTCGACCTGGGGGTCGACCTACCCCAGGCCAGGTCGACCTGGGGGTCGACCTCCCTATATACAGGTCAACCAGGGGATGGACCTCCCTATATGCAGGTCGACCTGGTCGCGGGCAGATCTGAAATATGACAATATTTTCACTCAATGCTGAGTCATTAGGGCTGAGGTGTTATTCTATCTTGACTAGATGGTCTTGATTGATTCTTGGTTAATCTGAAGGCTCTTAATTAATTAAAAGTCTATAAAAGCAACCTAACCCTAAACCTAAAATCACATTAATTCATACCAAGAGCCGCCATGCCGTCAATGGAGAACCTAGAGTAGCCGCCGTTCTCTTTCAACCCTAAAGCAAGAATCAAAATCTAAATCTAAATTAGAATAACGATTAGTCTACATCAAAGGCGAGCAATTCAGTTTCAGAATACAGATCCTAGATAAATAAGACTATTCTTTTGTTTGTGAGTACAATTTCTTTCACAAAATAATTAATTAGTTTAATTGTGATAAGTTATAATTGGGATTATAAGAATGTGACTATTGAATCATGAGATGTTGAATTATATGCTAGTTTTAATGTGAATCTTATGCAAGTTTGTGATGTTGGATTATATGTTCTTATACGAATCTTATGTAAGTTTGTGATGTTGAATTATATGCTAGTTTTTATGTGAATCTTATGCAAGTTTGTGATGTTGGATTATATGTTCTTATGTGAATCTTATGAAGGTTTGGGATGTTAAAACATATGTGAATCAAGTATATACATAGGCTAGTTTATATGCAAACATGTGACATTAATCTACATGTTTAGATCCATATGCAAGTTCACATCTTTATGTTTATATCCATATGCAAGTTCACATCTTTATGTTTAGATCCATATGCAAGTTCACATCTTTATGTTTAGATCTATATTTAGATCCATGGAAGTACATAGTTATGAAAATTTATGTTCTATAAGCCCATTGCCTATGCTAGTTTTGTATGTGAATCACATGCTAGTTTGAATGAAATTCATATGCAAGTTATAGGAAAACTATATCCATATATGCAAGTTCACATCTTTATGTTTAGATCTATATTTAGATCCATGATAGTCTATGACAGCAATCACAAACGGTAGTCTAATGTGAGAGGTCCAAGGCATAAATTAAATGATGCTAGACATGAGGTTAAGTCTGGCTTGTGGTGGAAGTCTGCCCGGAACCGCTCGGCATATCCAGCGGCCACAAGCAATCGCCTTAATGTGAGAAGTCTGTGCATTAATAATTAATTAATGCTAATCAAAGACGAATATGAATGACAAACAGAAGTTTGGTTGAGTGAGTAATTCTCTGAGTACCAATCTGACGTTGATTTCGGTCTTCGGGGTTGATACTTAGGGAGTTATTCTCTTAACCAATGTATTTGTGAGCTAAGATGTACTTAATCATAAATTAAGTAAAACATGGCAAGTGGATAGGGTTAAGACAAACTTAACCAATAATATATATTAATCTGACAAGTGGATAGGGTTAAGACTAACTTAACCAATAATATATAAGTGGATAGGGTTAAGACCAACTTAACCAATAATATATAAGTGGATAGGGTTAAGACCAGCTTAACCAATAATATATATTAATCTGATAAGTGGATAGGGTTAAGACAAACTTAACCAATAATATATAAGTGGATAGGGTTAAGACAAACTTAACCAATAATATATAAGTGGATGGGGTTAAGATCAGCTTAACCAATAATATATATATTGATCTGATAAGCGGATAGGGTTAAGACAAGCTTAACCAATAACACATGTTGATTTGATAAGTGGGTAACATGGGTGACATGTGGGATATAATTATAAACACTTAACCAAGTTTAAACATGTAAGAAGACATGAATGAGAAGGGGTTAAGTGGGAAATTATAGTGGGGACCAAGCATAGGTGGAAAGATTGTGTCAAACATGGGGACCCTTTTCAAAACATTAACCCATTAAGTATCATTGTGAGCTCGAGTTAGATCGAGGACGGGACACACTTACTGGGTTTGATTGTAAGAGGTCAAAATGGGTTAGCGGTGGCAACGCAAGTCCAACGGGGTCATGTGCGTGCGTGGGCCTGGGCTGGTAGGTAAGACGTTGTTGCATCGTGTAGATATAAGCCGTGCATCTTTAGTGGTATCGGGTTGCCACTTTGGGAAGTGATACACCCCACTGTGGGACCAACATGGGTATCTACGAGTTAGGAAGCCGATCGAATGGGGAAGGTAGTGGGTACGACTAGCGGAGATTGGGGCAGGCGGCACCTATGACAGCAGCTAGGAGTACAAGAAACTACCATATTATGAATAAATGTTGTAATTAGACTGGGGAGGGTAGTGGGTACAGCTAGTGGAGGTAGGAGCAGGCGGCACCTACGATAGCAGCTAGGAGTACACGAAACTACCAATACTATAATTATCATTATTACGATTAGTAAGAGGGATCAACTTCCAGTATGGGACTAGTAATGGTGCGGTGTAATTAGCATTGGTGCAGTATTGTAATTATCCTATAGTGATTAGGAACGTGATTAACACCAGAATATTCCTCTTATTTGCTTTTTCATGCCCACTTGTTTCACAGTCATACCTTGTTTTACCACTTTATGCCTTATCCTAGTTACTTTAATAATTATATTGTTAAAGTTATTATACTCGCCAGACTTATTATCTGACCCCTTTGTTTTCACCTCTTTTCTTCCTTTCCCCCGTCGGGTTCTCAGGGTGGGACTAGTACTAGTGGAGCTTGATCTTGGATCTCTTTCTCTCTCTTTTGGAAGTGCTTGGACTGTTGAAAGTAAAGTTTAGCTCATCTCTTTTATGGCTACTTGTGTTGGGGTTATGCTTTTTTACTTTATGTACTCTGAAAACAATTTGTCAAGATGGATATTAAGTGTACTTGGTTTATGAAGTTGTTGTAATCAAAGTATTTCTCCGCTGCAATAAAAGTTGTTTAAAAATTTTCAAGTACCAATATATGTATCTGTTTTGTTATATTCTGTTCTATACAATAATAATGCTCCACGAAACTTAATGCATTCCCTTAGTGAGTGACATTAACGGACGTGGGGTGTTACATAGTGGAACCACTATAAATCCTTGTATGATTTATTTTTGCTACTTTGTCATTAGTTTCTTTCTTGTGATTGAGATTTGAATTGTTCGTGATTTGTTGATATTGGTTTGAGACTAGAGTTGTTATTTTGGTTGTTTTTGCAAGTCTAACAACGGTCTAGTCTTCCGCTAGCACTTGTGGTTTAGATATCGGATTCGAGTGGTCTTGAATCGGATTAATCACAACGGCTACAACAGTTGGTATCAGAGCAATTGGTGCTTGTTAGGTGTTTGTGAAAATGCCGGAAACGGATAATAGCTCGGTAAGTCCTTCAACCGGAAGTCCGAATAGTGTGGCGCCTTATGTACATGGTTCGTATGCGGCGTCGGGTCCTCAATTGGTAATTGACAAGTGGAATGGTGATAATGACTTTGAGAAGTGGCAATGGAAAATGAAAGCGGTTCTTAGGCGGAATCGGGTGCACCGAGTGGTATTTGATACTCACTTATTGCCAAGTGATATCTCGGATGTTGAGAGAGAGGAGATGGAGGAATGGGCTTACACTACTCTTCAACTTGCTATGGGGGAGAATGTGATGTCCGAAATTAGTGGTGAGACGACCGCTAAAGGTATTTGGGACAAGTTAGAGGAATTATATATGAAGAAGTCACTCACGAACCGTTTGATCTTGTTGCGGACGTTTTTCACCTTCAAGATGAAGGAGGGTAATACGCTTAAGGCACATTTGAATGCCTTTGACGACTTGCTCATGAAGATGAAGGCCGTTGATTTGAAGATTAACGAAGAGCAAAAGGCAATGTTATTATTGTGTTGGTTGTCGGATCGCTATACGGGTTTCTCAAATAGTTTAATCTATGGCCGGGATACTTTGACTCTTGATGATGTCAAAATGGGTCTTCTTAGTGAGGAGTTGAGAGATCAAATGAAGGATATGAGTGAGGGTAGTAGTGGAGCTAGCAGTGGTCACGGGTTGTTTGAGGAGAAAGAAAAGAATGTGAAGAAAGGAAGTCGGGGGCGTTCTAAATCAAGAAAGCCCGGTGGAAGAGGTAAATCGAGGGAGAGAAATGGCAAGTGCTTTATTTGTAAGAAACCGGGACATTGGAAGAATGAATATCCGGACAAAGATAAGAAGGGAGTAGCATCTTCATTCGTAGCGGTGGAGAGTGGGGATAGTGAGATAGATGAAAATGTGTTGACGGCGATAGCATCGAGTGTTTCGGGTAACGAATGGGTACTCAATTTGGGTGCGTCGTATCATATGATGCCAAGAAATTGTTTTTCGTCCTTTGAAGTCATAGAGGGAAATGCAATTTTTATGGGAAATGGTGCTATTTGCAAGTCGATGGGTAGTGGCTCCATGCAAATAAGGATGTTTGATGGAGTTGTTCGCACGCTTACCAATGTTCGCTATGTTCCGAGACTTAGGAAGTCGCTTATATCTTTGGGGAAATTGGATTCTCTAGGATGCAAGATCACTATCGAGAAGGATTGCTTAAGGGTTTCGAAGGGGGCATTTGTGGTTATGAAGGGTGCTAGGACTCATGGTATATATTTGCTTCAAGGTGTGACCGTAGGAGGTAAGACTTGTGTGGGTGTTGATAGTTCTCGTGACTTGGATGCGACACGGTTGTGGCATTTGAGATTGGGTCATGTCTTCAAGAGGAGGTTGCATATTCTTTGGAAACAGGAGATGATCGAGGGTGAGAGTTTCAATAAACTAGAGTTTTGTGAGGAATGTGTCATGAGGAAGCAAACAAGGGTATCATTCGATGAAGGCAAGCATGACTCAAAGGAGGTTCTTGAGTATGTTCATTCGGATGTTTGGGGAGCGGCACCGGTTGCTTCTTTGGGAGGAGCTCGTTATTACATTTCTTTCATTGATGATCTGTCTCGAAAGGCATGGGTGTATGTAATGAGGGCCAAGTCGGAGGCATTTGCTAAATTCAAAGTATGGAAGGCTCTTGTTGAGAATGTGAGTGGTAAGACTTTGAAGGTGTTAAGAACCGACAATGGCAACGCATATGTTTCCCTGGAATTCTTGGAGTGTTGTAAGCATCACGGAATCCGGGGACATTTTACTACACCGGGAGATCCGCAATCTAATGGAGTAGCAGAGAGAATGAATCGAACTCTACTTGAGAAAGCTCGATGCTTGAGATTGACATCGGGTTTGTCTAAGGGATTTTGGGCTGAAGCTTTGTCAACCGCGGTGCATATTGTGGATCGAATTCCATGCTCGGGCATTAATAACAAATTCCGGAGGAAGTGTGGAAAGGGAAGAGTGTTGACTTGAGATATCTTCGTGTGTTTGGTAGCCCAGTTTATGTGCATGATATGGGTAATGATAAGCTTGGAGCTAGAGCATTCAAAGGGGTCTTGCTTGGTTTCACGGACGACGTGAAAGGCTATCGGATTTGGAATCCGGAAACAAAGAAGGTTGTAAATTCTTGTCATGTCACTTTTGACGAGTCGGCTTTATTCAAGGATAATGAGAGCTCATCAGATGTTCCGGATTTGGTTCATGGTGAATCAAAGGAGAATGAAGTCATTCCCACATTACGTCCGAGTGGTAGTAGAGTTAAAGAAGAAGCTCGTGGGGTTGAAGCGGTTGATGAAACATTACATAGTCCACATGGTTCCTCTAGTGATGTTGGTGATGTACATGATACTAGATAAGTTTCGACTCAAGGTGGATCCGAAAAGGGTTTGGGTGATAGTATTGCTACTCGGGTTGGTCGACGTGCAATAAGACCTCCCGAAAGATATGGTGACTGGAACTACCTTAGCTTTTGTGATCATTTGGACTATGCTCTCAATGTATTCCAGGATGAGCCAATGGACCTTGATGACGTCATGGCGTCGAGAGAGAGCTCGAAGTAGATTTGGGCCATGGAGGATGAGATCCAATCGTTAATGAAGAACCAAACGTGGGATTTGGTTCCACTTCCTTAAGGAAACTGTGCTATAGGGTGCAAATGGATTTACAAGGTGAAGGATGATGGAAGGTACAAAGCAAGGTTAGTGGCAAAGGGGTTTTCACAAATGAAAGTAAAGGAGTATGATGAAATTTTTGCACCAGTGGTACGTCATACTTCTATCCGGGTTTTACTAGCCATAGTTGATATCCATGACTTGGAGTTGGAGCAACTTGATGTGAAAACCGCCTTCTTGCATGGAGATTTAGATGAAGACATCTACATAGAGCAACCGGATGGGTTTGTTGTAAATGGTAAGTTTAAAATGGTTTTCAAGTTGAAGAAATCACTATATGGGTTAAAGCAATTTCCTAGACAATGGTACAAGAGATTTGATCATTTCATGCTTGAAAGTGGCTTCCATCGAAGTGTCAAGGATGCTTGCGTATATTTCAAGAGGTTGGGAAATGATTGTTGGGTGTATTTACTCTTGTATGTGGATGATATGCTCATTGCTTCCAAAGATAAAAATGAAATCAACAATTTGAAGATTCTTTTGAATTTGGAATTCGAAATGAAAGATCTTGGAGAAGCAAGGAAAATCTTGGGCATGGAAATTGGAAGGGACCGAAAGCGTTTTGAGTTAAGATTGACTCAAAAGGAATATATTTAGAAAGTGCTTTGCCGGTTTAGCATGGAGGATGCAAAGGCGTTAAATATACCTTTACCTTTGCATATGAAGCTTTTGAATAAGGGATCACCTATCAGGGAGAAAGACAAGACTTATATAGCAAAGCTGCCATATACAAGTGTGGTTGGTAGTTTGATGTACGCAATGGTGTGTACAAGGCCCGATATTGCAAATGTCGTCGGGGTGGTTAGTCGGTATACGGCTAACTCGGGGAAATCGCATTGGGAAGTCATGAAGGCTATATTGAGATACTTGAAAGGCACAGCATCTCATGGACTTGTCTTTGGCGGTAGTGATGAGAGGAGTTGCAAATTGGTTGGTTATTGTGACTCGGACTACGCCGGTGATAGGGATCGGAGGAAATCAACTTCCGGGTATGTCTTCACACTTGGCGGGGCAACCATTAGTTGGAGATAAAAATTGCAAACCATAGTTGATTTATCCACTACGGAGGCGGAGTTGATAGCCGCGATGGAAGCAGCCAAGGAAGCACTCTACTTGAAGCGATTATTGTGTGACTTGGGTTTCGAACATGAGAGTATCGATGTTCGATGTGATAGCCAAAGTGCTATCCATTTGGCGGAGAATTTGGCGTTTAGCTCATGGGCCAATCATATTGAGGTGAGGAAGTCATTTCTTGTAGCCATGGATGAGGGTAAGCTAGTATACCTTCGGAAAGTGCACACAGAGGGTAATGCGGCAGACATGTTTACTAAAGCATTGCCGATTGGGAAGTTCGAGCATTGGTCGAACTTAATTCGCTTGTTGAGTTGCTAGTGCCATGGGGTGGCATGGGGTGGAGAGAGTGATTTTGTTTATTTTGATGGAAAGGAATAGCGGAGAGAGATTGGATATCTATCTTCATTGTAAGTGCTCATTACACTCCCGAGTACATTGTCTTTTGGTGAGACGGTTTTGGTTTGAATACTTTCAACACTTCATTGGTGGGCGGTGGCCTTGCCGGAGCTCGTTAATGGAGTGCAATGGGTGGTGGCTTTGCCGGAGCTTATTGGGAAAGTATTCATGGTGTTTGGTTGAAGGTAGAAGGAAATGCTTGGGTGCAATGGAGTTTGGAGTTGAGATGGTTATAGTATCGAGGTGGAGTGTTGAAGTATGCGATACTATACGTTGGATTGAAGAGGATGAAGATAGCTTCGAGTCGGAGAAGACCGTTTGCAAATCGGAGCTCGTACGCAAAAGTTAGAGCCAAAATTGTGTTTGGTGTCTACTGGCTTCAGCGACAGACGTCTATCGTAGGGTAACGTCTGAGTATACAGGGAAATTTCTCTGAGAGTTCTGACATACATCTGTCATTCCCACGACAGACGTCTGAGATAGGGACAGACGTCTGTCATATTGGGGACAGATGTCTGAGCTGAGTGCTGAAGCCCAATTAATTCCCTGGAAGGGGACAGACATCTGTCACCTCCCACGACAGACGTCTGACGTGACTTTTGGGCTATTTCGAGCTGGAAACTTGGCAATACGGTTTGTGAAGACTTGGGGGCAATTTGGGTAATTGTACTATCTCTATATAAGCTATTTTCAGGTGTGTTAGTGGGAGAGCTTGGATACTTGATTGAAATCAAGGGTTTATTCCCAAGGATGAATTAGGGTTTATAACCTAATTCTAATTCTTCAATTCTATTCTCCTCAAACTCTTTTCTATATTGAAATATAGTGATCATTGGATCAATCTTTTGTATTCCTTTCATCGTGGTAATAAAATACTCTCTCCAAAGTGGATGTACACTAGCAAGATGTTAGTGGAACCACTATAAATCCCTGTGTGATTTATTTTTGCTACTTTGTCATTAATTTCTTGCTTGTGATTGAGATTTGGATTGTTTTTGATTGGTTGATATTGGTTTGTGACTAGAGTTATTGTTTTGATTGTTTTTGCAAGTCTAACAACGGTCTAGTCTTCCGTTAGCGCTTGTGGTTTAGATATCGGATTCGAGTGGTCTTGAATCGGATTAATCACAACGGTTACAATATATGTATCTAATTTTACAACATAATTTCAAAATTTTGTATTTCTATTTATTTATAATAAATAAATTTAAGGGGATTCACTGAAAAGTTACCACATGAAATGATAAACGCAATACTTTCAAGAACTACAAATTTTTTGAATAGGCAAGGAACTATAATTTAATAGAGAGTTCGGTAAAGTTGTCAGGATAACATTACAAGCCATTATGTTTATATTCTTTATGAAATGCATATACAAAAAAGGTAAGGTTTTTTTCATAATGAGCGCCCACATAACAATTTGAAATGATAGAAAAACGTTTACGGTTGACATCAATCATATACAGTACGATTTAGTAAATACAAAAATCAAAATTTTGCGTATATTTGTAAGTAGGGAAAAGTGCATGATGCAGACTCTGTCCAGTTTGATTTAAAATATAGTATCATTGTATGATGACTAATGATAGTTTGTCACAAATTAATTACGTTTGACTTGACTTAATCCAATCTTAGATCCAATTTAGAATGTAAATATAATATTCTGTCTATTAGAATACATTTCTAATGGGTAGAAATGTTGGATGAAGAAATATTTTTATGCCCATTATGATTCTAGGTACAATATCATTGTGCGATGATGACATAGTACGTTATCTTATAGAGTTATTGAAATGCTGCACAACACCATTTCTTAAATCAGCCAGAAAGAAAGCTATTATGCATCAATAAATAAAGGAATGGGTTAACCAACACAGCAAACATATCCGATTATATACAGTTTCCATATAACAATAAAATTTGGGTTTCAAATTAGGGCACAAGTGGGAGCCGAGTCGCAAATCGATAAATCAAAGTAAAAGTCACCAACTAATTTCTGCACAATCAAAAGAAAATTAAATAATCGTCAAAGAGGAAGCATAATCATTTAAAATCAAACATCAAATTGTTATCCCTACCACCTTGTGCGCATGTTTACATCTGTAATCAGAAGTTTAACCTAATATAATTCATAAACGTTGAATCGATTAGTCAAACACTAAATTCAATGGCAACTACGGTGTGGTGGATTGATGCGATGGATTTGGGAAATTTAGGGATGAAATTTGATTGAAGGAGGTAGTTGGATGTGTAAGTATGTTAAAGTAATTGGAGAAAAATATAAGAAAAGAATTCTGAGAATTTTGAAATGGGTGTGCACTTTGCGATGCAGGTCAATGATCCATGGTAATTAAACAATAAGGGCCATTCAATTTGCGTTAATTAACTAAAGTTAGGGATAAACATTTCCATGCCCTTAATTAACCATTATTAGAGGCTTTACCTTCATTTTACCTCAAATTTAATGCCTTTGTTATGTGCAAAGTTGGTAGTGTTGGAAGGGAGAATTTAGATCATTTTTGTATTGCAAGCGACCAAGTATTTAGGAGTTCATAGATGAGTTGGGCCAGGCCGTTAAATTAGAGGACTTGTACAGGAGGGAGAAAGCCATACCCAAAGTCTGGACCATATAAGATCAATGGGTATGGGCTGCTAGCGATCTAGATGGTTCAGGTGGGTATCGACGTAAATTTGTGAGACATATGGGGTTGAGACGACTTCAAATGTTTTTCTTATTTTCTAATGATACTTGTTTTCAAGTTTCTTAGCTTTTGGGTTTTGTTTGCTATTGGAGTCGTTATAAACTGCATTTTGACCTATATGACCCATAAATAACTTGGGTTTAAATGCATCAAATTGCTACCAAACTTAAAGCGAAGACCACCGGAATATTATATGTTGGGACAGGGTGGACCGTGATGGGTCATGCGCAAGTTGGTTTCAAACCTTGGGGGTTGGGTCGATGCCAATCCGAATACTTACCATACTTTAGTCTTGTTTTTTTAACCTTCATTCTTGTCTTGTTCAGCATCTTGGTCAAGTTTCGAGTGATTCTTAATATGTTTTAACAATTTAGTAACCCAAAATTTTGGTTTTAGTAAAAAAAAAAATAGGGTTAACATTTGCATCCTAGAGTCTGACTTTTTTGAAAACTATATCTACACCAAAACAGGTTGAATTTAAGTTTTTTACTTGATTGATTCATTAATTTATACATAGTCACTTTTGAAGGAGTTATCTTTGACTTGCTAGTCATTTACTTGAATTTCGTAATCGGCTCATCATCATAGCTGATAACTTTTACATTTTTCTCCTGATTGTTACAAGATATATTATAACGTAGTGTAGCGGTTGCTCAAGCATTTTGGATCTCATTAGCTAAGTTAATTCGTGTTGGATTGTTATCGTGCTCGATACTTAGACAATTTTTTTTATTTTGAAATCTTTTAGTACTTAAGCCCAGTCGACCCTTCTTACATTTTGCTCTTGATTCATTGCATTATCTTCTAAAATGACCAATCCTAACTTGGCCCCTTTGAACCAGCCATCCTTCAGAGCTAAACAATTCACTAATTTTTACCAACCTCGTCATTGCTTCTCGCCTGAGACTATCATCGCTACCAGGACTAAACAAAACTTCCTTGAAATTTCCCAGTTGGAATCGGACCTGAACCTTCATGGATGAAACCCTAATTTGTGGATTTTAGTCCCTGCATGAATCCTACTCGCCTTCATTCACATTCATTCTTCACCACTTGTTGTTTATCAACTCGCACCATCCAAGCTCTCTGCATTTTAATTTCACTCTAACTTGATTGAATTTGAAAAGTTTACTTGACTAATATATGGTTTGAAGTACAAATAGCACTAATAATTTAGGAATGTGGCATATTCTGGTTTGAACTTAACACTGTGGGTCTCGTGATGTCCAAGCTTGGTTGAATTCTTTTGGGATTGGCATATTTAACTATGAATCCGAACTTGGACACATATAACTAATATTGAACTCGAACATTAGCACATTTAATGGATAAAATTGACTTTGAACTTAGAATAAGTGTATAAGTGCTCATATGACTTCCACAACTTAAAATGGACATTGGAATATGAAGCGACGCTTGATGGAACATAAACGAGTTTCAAGAATAAATAGGACATTTATACTGTAACGACCCAGATTTTTGGCGACTTTGGTTATCGACATAACTCGATGTCGATAATCAAAACATCGAAAAATCCCGGTAATTAATGAAAGAAATTAGAAGTTGAGAATAGATAAGATAGAAACTTAGAATAGAAGAAGAAGAAGAACACAACATCAGAGTAGCACGAACCTCACAGCGGAACTAATAACATATAATAGATAACATAACTTTGAAATATAACAGTTATGTATACAATAGCACTTATCAGAGTACAGCACTTACAACACAGCGGAACAAAACTCTATATAACTAACGCTGAAGCCTCCTGCTCCAAGCTCCTTTAGATAGATCTAAAAAATCTTGAACTACTTGACTGCCCGTACAAATTTAGGCACCCAAGAGTTTAGGTAGAACAAAACAAAATAAACTCCGGGTCAGTCATGGGACTGGTATGAGTAAAACAGTTTAAACAGTTTGAACAAGTAAACGATATCTCATAAGACCACGCCGTATAACGGAACGGGTTTTTCCCTTATGAGAATCCAAAATATCTTTATATCAAAAACGTTTTGATATTATTATAATGTCTATCAACCACAGTATAATGATCATCTAGCAGAAACGCTTTCATCTCACGTTCTACATATATAGTGTACAATCAAAAACCGCAAGCACGTATTGGGAAATGGATTTCCAACTATGACAAGGTATGGAACCACCTTCCGATCAGTGTAGTCTAGGAACGATACACTGGAGTTCAACAAGAACATCTTGTAACTCAGCCACACATGACCGACCACTCATTTTGCTTGAGTGTATCGGATGTATATCACCAACGGTTGGGATCAGCAACCGTTCCCGTATATATAAGGGACAACATTGATAGATTTAAGAAACAAATGAATATTCTCTAGATAGGTGATTATACACCCTACTTCGGTGCGACCGACTTAGCCATGCTGCCTGCCCGATTTTTGTCATTTACCGGATGATGAGGCTAGAAGCTACGCTTTATCATTACATCAGATTCACTTCGAATGCCACATTGTCAGATCCATCAGAATCACTAATTGACTTTCACAACAATACATTATGTGTTAGCTAAAGAAGTTTCCTTCTCCACTTCCACTCTTGGTACGGTTGAAGAAATCAATGTACGTGGCCCTTCTGGAAATACTCTGTCAGACATTCATTTATACAAGTCATCCTTATTCACTTAGAATGTCACATCATCATACCCGCCAAATCACAAATTGACTTATCCAAAAATAACACTGGTATACAGCTAAGAGAAACGAATTCCTCCGCCAACTAACGTGAATACGTTTGAACAGATCAACTTACGCGATCTATTGGATATACTCTGTCAGACAATCATCCACACAAGTTGTCCTGGGACTGGACAAACCGAAGGCACTATTCAGTATATCCATCTTAGTCACTGTTATCTAAGACTTATACAACAGCCCTTGCATTTTACTCCGTCTTCAATTATCTTTGGCATATATGATTCGCAAAGCTTATGCCAATACAGAGTGGTTCTTTGGATAATAATCCAACCGGTCTCTCCATATTAACAACGTTAAAATGGTCAAAACTTCGATAGTCTGTGATTTAACCATCAAAGAAAAACAAGTGTGCAAACAACGATATTATTTCCAGATGGAAATTATATCGGTAAATCATCAACATATATCTATATATATATTCACATTGCCTTATTTTCTATGTTTAGAAAATATATGTTATTAACACTGGAAAACGTTTTCCATTTGCTTATTTACAAATCACTACTCTTCCCCAACTATCAGTCCCTGACTGTGAACTAGTATGAGAACAATCCCCTAAGTATAAATCCCGAAGGCCGAAACCAACATCAGATAGGCACTTAGAAAACCATTCAATTTACTAATCTCTAGTCAGTTCTAATTTTACTTAACTCTATTTGATTTAACTCTGATTGATTAACTCTAACTGGTTAATTCTAACCGATCAACTCTAACCGGTCAACCTTAATTAATTAAGTCTAAATGGTTTTACTTAGTTTGACTAACTCAATTTATTAACTCGACTGACTAATTCAACTCGATTAGCCTAACTTGATTTACTTATCTCGATTAACTGAACTAATCACTTTGATTAACTCGACTAATTCACTTTGGTTAACTTAACCAATTCACTTAACTAATTCACTTAGTTTAACTTAACTAATTCACTTAACTCCTGTCGAATAAACTATATTCGATAACTCCTCTAACTCTATTCGAATAAACTATATTCGACTAACTCATTTACTCTATTCGAATAAACTATATTCGATTAACTCCTTTTCTCTATTCGAATAAACTATATTCGATTAACTCCTTTTCTCTATTCGAATAAACTATATTCGATTAACTCCTCTTCTCTATTCGAATAAACTATATTCGATTAACTCCTTTGATTTAACTCTAATCGATTAACTCCATCGAATAAACTATATTCGGTAACTCCTTCGATTTAACTAATATTCTATAACTCACTTCGATTAACTAATAATCGATAACTCCTTTGAATAAACTACATTCGATAATCTCCTCTCGAATAAACGATATCGATAATCTTCCCTTTCAATTTAACAAATCGATAACTCCTTTTCGAATAACTAAATTCGATAACTCCTTTCGATTTAACTAATCGATAACTCCTTTCGATTTAACTAATCGATAACTCCCTTCGATGAAAATAACATCGATACTCCTTTCGATTAAATTAACATCGATTAACTCCTTTCGATGAAATTAACATCGATTAACTCCTTTCGATGAAACTAACATCGATTAACTCCTTTCGATTTAATTAATCGATGACTCCTTTCGATTTAACTAATCGATAACTCCCTTCGATGAAATTAACATCGATTAACTCCTTTCGATGAAATTAACATCGATTAACTCCTTTCGATGAAATTAACATCGATTAACTCCTTTCAATGAAACTAACATCGATTAACTCCTTTCGAAGAAACTAACATCGATTAATTTAACTCGACGAACTTAACTCGACTCACTTATCTCGATAATCTAACTCAAGAACTTAACTCCTATCGAATAACTAATATTCGATTTAACTTCATTCGCTTGACTCTAGATCGCAGCGATCACAATGGTTATGCCTGACTCCCTCAGGAAACATCCGACCGCCGTAGGCTATTTACAGCCCTGCGAATTACGCTAGCAGTCGTACGAGATGGCAACTTATCCTGAATAACTCTGTTTGACTAACTCTATCTCAAATAACTATATTTGATAACTTCTACTTCGAATAAGTGGTATTCGATAACTTAACTCGAATCGATTAACTCCAACTGCTTAACTTGACTTACTTAACTCACTGGTTAACTTGACTTACTTAACTCACTGGTTAACTTGACTTACTTAACTCACTGGTTAACTCTATTGAACTGGTTAACTCTACTGAACTGGTTAACTCTACTGAACTGGTTAACTCTATTCAACTGGTTAACTCTACTGAACTGGTTAACTCTATTCAACTGGTTAACTCTACTGAACTGGTTAACTCTACTGAACTGGTTAACTCTATTCAAGTAACTCGACTCGACCAACCCCTTTCGAATAGCATATTCGTTTTACTAACTTTCAAATACCATATTCGATTTACTCCCTTCGAATACCATATTCGATTTAACTCCTTTCGAATACCATATTCGATTTACTTTATTCACATTATAAAGATTTCCTTTTTAACAACGTTTTATTCATTTGGAAAGATTTACTTTTAAATAACGGTTCTACACTTTAAAAATGATTTCCTTTTTATAACGTTTCCTTTTCAATTCAATTTGTAAATGGTTTACAAATATTTCCTTTTCAAATTTATTCTTGAAATATTCTAACTCCTTAAATTCTCTGAAAAATTCGCCATAACCTCCTTTGTAACGGGAGCATCGGGAAAATCCCCAAACCCGCCACATAGGCCTTTCCATTCAAAAAGAAAATGGTTTGTAATTATTTCCTTTTTGAATATCTCCTATTTATAAATATTCCAATTTATAAACATTTCTTATTTATAAATATTCAAATTAATAAATATCTCTTATTTATAAATATTCCATTTATAAATATTTTGTTTTCAACATCACTTTGAAAATCCCCTTATCAACATTTCGGTATGTTATGGTATTCAATCATATCAAATCACGATGTTCAATATCGTCCAAGTACATATAATCAACCACAGATTATAAACTACATCATATATTACAATATATGAAAAATAATAAAATAACTGTTGAGGAATCCAGTCGGATACCTCCAACCTGCTTCCCTGCATCCACAGATGTTACACAACAAAATTAACATCACTTTCAGTTCCATATGATATATTCTGATAGCAGAATAATTTTCCCAATATTTAACGGTTTATATATATATATATATATATTTATATATAATTCCCACTAACTGACTAGCAGTTCAATCAATCAACCAACACCCAATCAAACAGACAATATTAAAAGTTCTAATAATACAACGTGAAATTATAAACTGTTCAGAGTTGGTGAGATTTACTCACATTTGCTGTTCATCGTTAAAGAACGAAAAACTGTTGTTTGATTTGAATCAAACAGTTTATTTCGCCATAAATTCATATGAGCTCGAATCCACTTCCAGTCAGCTTCATTGTAAAGCTCTCGTCCATACGGTCCCAACGCAACTTACAGTTCGTGATTCTGATTTCATATGAATGAGTTATTCAATTTATAAATTTATACACTAATTTAAAAGAATTAACTTAAACTAAAACCACATGGGCCTCACCCCTTTTAATTACTCGGCCCACCACCACATAAAGACCTAAAGCCCTCCCGTTCAGCCCTTCCCTTCTTCTCTGATTTACAGAACACGCTCCACAAATTCCAATGGCCATTCACGCTTATTTCCTCAAGCTCAACTCCAACATTCATCCACGAACTCAAAATCCGAGAGCACCACACTTCATCTCGTTGAAATCTCTTCTAACTCAGACTGAAAACAATCCACTCGCAACCCCCCCCTCAAGTTGCGTTGACAGCCTTCCACCGTACTGGTTCACTGTTCGAGCGACACAAACTCGAGCGAAATCCCACAAAGTTTTGCTACATCGTGCCATTTCATACCAGGATCCCAAATACCATACCCAATTCGAGGATTAACACTTAAATCCTCCGCGATGTGGAACCCTAGCCTTCGCTTGCTGAAAAGAACAGCGAACCAACTATTGTCGCAAGCTACGAAATACATATGGGTTTGAAGATCACGGTCTCAGGACCTCAAACATATAAGTGTTTTGATTTTACAAATTTTCTTTTGATTTTTAAATCGATTTTCTAAATCTCATTTTGCTGAAAAGAGGAAAAACAACGGCGGAAATTTTGCGTTGACTAGTGAAGGAGTGGAATTAGGTTTTAGCAAGGTTAAGCGGTATTTATAGAGGATTTATATTATTTTTATATTCAACTGCTATTTGCATTTGTCAATTAAAAATCCATACCCTCACATACGATACCCAAAAATCACGAAATTGGACATACTGCTAGAGTTTGACATTGCGGACCCAACGAAACTGGTTTCGTCGAATTCCGACTTCGTATGCTCACACAGCGTATTTTTAACCGTCAAAATACTGACTGTTTCTCACTCAAAAAATCCGTACGGCCACACAGTGACTCTAAAAATCACGGAAACTGACATCTAGCAATAATATGATGTTGCGGATCCAACAAAATTAGTTTCGTCGAATTCTGAGGTCGTTTGCAAAACTGGCTATTTTTAAAGCTCTGGATGACCCATTTAAATATATAAATATATTTGAATATAATTAAATTAAATATAAATAAATTATATTATCGTATATCTTCACATATGATATCGTCCAGCTCTAGAATATCATATCAGAATTTACAGCTTGATATTTCAGATTCTAGATTATCCCGATATTCAATTTATATCGAAAATCCATTTATAACGTAATTAAAGCGTCGCAAATTATAAAGGAATTCCACAGCGACTTTTCTGAAATTTGATTTGGACGTAAATCAAAATCTACACGACGAAATCCCGATTTTTCTCTTCCACTAGAAAGATATACTCCACCCGCTCCCAACGTTTCTTGTTTCACAGAAATCCGACTTAAAACGAATCTTGTACATTCAGTTGAAGTTCGAATCGCCAATTTACGAACTGCAGCGCCATTTCGAGCTCGATTATAATTATATTATAATTATACATTCAAACTGTCGTTATTTAAATATATTCGTTATTCTAATTCAATTCTAAACTGAATTAAATATCACAGATGATCTAGTTCACACCATATCGTCATTTCAGCCAATTCTGATTATTTCAGAATTAAATATATTATTTAATTATTTAATTTAATTAAACATTCACTATAATTTAATTAACGACAATTAAATCCACTATATCACTATTTATATAATTAAATAAATAAATTATAATACCTCTGACAATGCGAGTCATTACATATACTATAATGTCTAGAAAATTGATCAAGTCTGGATTCTTGAACGAAGCACTATAAAGTTCGAACGTGATGAGATTTTAAATAATCCTTTGCATTGCATTTGCATGTCCAATGATCCTGAGGAAAAAAGATTCCCATGCTGTGTTGAGAAACATATTCATTGTTGATTTCTCAACCAATAATGTGTAAGTTTTAAAAGGAGAAAGGGAGATGGTGCGAACAACTTTTCGGAACAAGTGAGTTGTTGTTAACCATGTTGTTCAAACGAGGTTCAAAATTATGAAATACGTGCGAACGTTGGCACACGGCTTCATTGGGTTCATGGCTTCATTTAGCCCACACTCCAGTTTAGCTCGCAACTACCTTTAATCCGCGTTCCTTAAGTCACTACCACCATATGCTCAGGTCGCCATGACAACTAGTTGGGCCGTGAGGAGTCGCTTAGGTCGTCAGCATGAAGGGAACCTCCCTAGGTCACTGAGAAGTCATCAGGTCGTAAGGCATAAGCATAACCTCATTTAGGTCGTTATTAACTTAAGAGAAGAGTCAGGTCGTTAAAATGTCATAGCGTGAGGGCCAATCTGCCAGCTGTAAAATAAATCACATGAAAGAAGAGATTGGGTCGTGAACACCCTTTAGACCATGAGACATCCTTAAGACCGCCAGAAGTTTTTTGGTCCGCAAAGAGGCCTTAGCTCGTAACCAGCTGTTACACGCAAGAGGGTTGGAGATACTTTCAGACCGAGAACACAGTATTTTAGCATGTTCTTTTGATAAGAAAGGGACCTGCAATTTGAGGCTGTTTTGACTAAAATAAAGAAAATGCGGGACCTTTTAGCCCGTAGATCTCTCTTTTAACCTGCGAGAGCTTTGGGTCGTTCCAAATGACAAGCTTTTAGGTCATGCAAAGGCACTTAGACCGCACCGCATACTTACAACTTTGCCACTCAGGTCCAACCACAACTATAAATACCCCTCATAATCCACATTGAAAAAAGAAATCATTCCTACAAGGAGGTGTCGCCGAATTCAAAGCTCACCTACAACTTCTCTAATGGCTTCTATGGATTCAACAACTCTTCTCCAACTTCATGTAGATCAAATCCATGCCAATGGTCATTAAAGCCCTCTCCAATTGAATCTAAACACCTTCAATCTCATTCAAGCTACAAGATAAATCACTCCAACATCTTTCAAGAAATTTCACATCTCCTCCAATCCACACTAAATCCGGATCTAACGCAACACTCCTTTAAAATCATGGAAAAGGGTCAAAGCACTTAAGTGGTTGAAGATCCATACTCCTACCATCACTAAGCTAGAGATCCTATCAATTCCTTGCCAAATTCAAGAGAAGTTAGATCATAAAGAGAGTGAAAAGAGAGAAATGAATGTTGTGAGGGAAAATTCATATTTTGTAAGCTTAAATATCACAATGAGAATTGATTAGAAGTGGATGTAGATTCATATTGAATCGAACCACTATAAAAAGCTTCTTGTCTTCATTTTTATACTTTTATTTTGCGATTGTGGCCTCATATTTTAATTCTAACCATAATTGGTGAAGTGCACATTTTCACCCTTGGTGTTGATTCAAATTTTGCGATCAACATTTGGCGCCCACTGTGGGGCCGTGTTCGCATCTCCTTCCTTCTCTCAAGTCTAAAAGCCTTGCATTAAAATTCTATACCGCATTCTTCTTCGAAATAATGGCTAAGTCGAAGAAAACCACAAGCAAAGTCATTGAAGAGAATGACAATGTCGCTAATAACGAGACCGCTCCACTCATTAACCATTTCGAAGATGGAGAAAATTCGATGTCCGGAGCTGGAGTTACTAAAGCAGAATTAGATGACGTTGTCGCTAACTTGAGCCAACGAATGGAAATTTCCAATAAAGCATTAATCGATGCTAATAAAACCCTCGTGGATGCTAATCAAGCTTTGATGGATAAAGTGAGCGCTCTCCTAAACGCTCAAGCAAATCCTCCTCCTCCTCCTCCGCAAATCCATGTAAACCTTGAAGAGAATGCAAACTCATAAGCCTCTGATCCTCATAATGACAACTTAGAAGGATTTGTTGCCAAAGACGACGCTAATGTCGGAGACTCAAAGTTGAATGTTATAAACCACTTCGATTGAAATAACTGACGAGTTGAGAGACCTGTCAAGGGGGCATCTTCCCATAGTGGAAGTTAAATACCTAAATCCTCTAAACATGGTCGCTCGCTACGACGAGCATCCGGAAAAGAGATCGAAGTTCGTTCTCCAAAACAACACAACTTGAAGGAATATATCGCGGATGTGGTAAAGAAAATCATGTAAGATAACATGCCTCGTAAGGAGAGTGAAAGGGAATGGGACTTCTCCATTGACAAAAACCCATTCACAAAGAAGATCCGCAAGGATGAATTCCCCAAAAAGTTCACTCATCCTACTTTGCCTCCGTATAACGGAAGTTCTGATCTGAATCACTTCCTCTACAAATACGAGTGGCACATGAATCCAGCTAAGGCAACTGATGAGATCAAATGCTTGTGCTTCCCTCTCTATCTAGAAGGTGTCGCGTCGTTATGGTTTACAAGGCTGCGGCCCAAATCTGTCGACCGATTTGATGATTTGGCTCTGAAATTCAAAGAGCAGTTCAGGTTGCAAGCTGCAAAGGCTAAGGACGTTTTCTCTCTTACGTCCATGAAGCAAAATCCAAGAGAATCTATCAAGCTTTCCTTAAAAGATTTAATGATGCTGTGTCTGAAGTAGGCAACCCCGAACCTCGCATGATCTTAATGTCTCTAATCGACGCTATAGACGAGAAGAGAAAATTTGGTAAATGGATTAAAATGAAAGAGCCAAGTACGCTCGAGAAATTCTATAAAAAAGCCGAGGAGTACATGAGAGTCGAAACTGGTCTAGTACCTCTTCAGATTATTGATGCTAACCCGCTTCTCGAAGCTCCCAAAAATATTGCTACTCAGTATAATCAGAAAAATACTGGAGATCATAAAAGAGGAGGCGACGGAAAGGAAAATCGAGATGGCAAGAAGCCACGCTTTTCTAATCCATCAGAGCTAACACCTTTAAATGACACTCCAGAAAACATCTTTGCCGCAACTAAAGACACCGAAGACTATCCAATACCTAAACCTCAGAAAATCAGTAACCATCAAGAAAATTCTAGAAAATTCTGCCGATTTCATAATCAGTCAGGGCACAACACTAACGAGTGTAGGCATCTGAAGTCGCTAATCAAAGAGCTGATTAGGAAGAATCATCTGCAACAATATGTGAAAAATCCACAATCCTCAAACACTGTTCCAAATCCCAGGGCCAGGGGGCAACAAACAACGAAGCTTTTGTTCAGACCATGCCAAGGCTGATCATCAACTGATAACTGCTGATTGAGCTTCAATTCCAGTGGCCCAGAATAAGCAATCAACATCGTCACTTCTTTACTTCATGCTCTATTTCCTGCTTTAGTTCATGATTTATTTCATGTTCTACTTTCTGTTATATTCGAAACTTCTTGTAAACAGTCTGTAATAAGCTGCAATTGATGTACTGAACTTTAGCTCTACGATTAAGAGCATATCTGTATGAATTAATTTCTAGCCTGCAAATCTCATGTTAAATCAAAACTTGATTCCATGTTGCAGGCTGTCCGTCGAGCGCTTGTTCCTTCAGAATCAGGAAAACATAGCGACCCCAACAACATTAACTCAAGTACCAAATGCTGTAAATATCAACATGCACGAATGCAAGAATATAAAAGCGCCACCTTGAGAAGTGAAGGGGAAAACTCGCAAAGATTCAAACAAAGAACAAGAACCACGACAAATAAACGAGAATTTTGTAACTTTCATTGAAGGGGCATTCCTCTAGGTGAAAGTTTCAAAGCTTTGATCCCCAATTCGAGACAGCCCGCCAAGTCAAGCGGCCAACAAGGGAATCGGAGCCAAACATGGTGGAAGGACCAACACCAAGTCGGAAGGACCGATAAACCTGATGTTGGAAGTACCAACATCAGGCCGGAAGGACGGGCAAACATGTTGGAAGGACCGGCACCAAGTCGGAAGGACCGACAAACCTGATGTTGGAAGTACCAACATCAGGCCGGAAGGACCGACAAACACGATGGAAGGACCAGCATCAAGTCGGAAGGACCGACAAACCTGATGTTGGAAGTAACAACATCAGGCCGGAAAGACCGACAAACACGCCGGAAGGACCAGCACAAACCAAATTCCTCTCCGGGGGCACCCAATTGATCGTCAGAATCAGGAAGTACCTGATGCGATAACGACAAACATTAGGGTTTCAACCAAAGTCCTCTCCGAGGGAACCCAATTGATCGTCAGAATTAGGAAGTACCTGATGCGATAACGAAAAACTTTGGGGTTTCAACCAAAGTCCTCTCCGAGGGAACCCAATTGATCGTCAGAATTAGGAAGTACCCGATGCAATAATGACAAACATTGGGGTTTCAACCAAAGTCCTCTCCGGGGGCACCCAATTGATCGTTAGAGTCAGGAAGTACCTGATGCGATCACGACAAACATTGGGGTTTCAACCAAAGTCCTCTCCGGGGGCGCCCAATTGATCGTCAGAATCAGGAAGTACCTGATCCGATAACGACAAACATTGGGGTCTAAACTTAAGTCCTTTCTAGGGGCATTCATTCTAAAATTATCGACGCTTGGATTAATCAGTATAATTGAGCGACAAAAGTCTCCAATGGCTGAATTAACCAAGTCAGGTCGCAAACAGAGTTTGGACAATAACCACTTAACTTGTGTAGTATCTGAAAATCTCAGACACGACAAGTGTTAAATTTTAGGCCAAACACGGGAACGAAATCCAAAATACTTCCCGTGGTGAAGGTTGATAACGACTTCCTAAAGCGGGGGCACAAATGCCCAAGCCCACTCCGAAAGGAAACCAAAAATTTCTCAAATAAGTATCTCTTAAATATGAAATATTGTACATTACCATGAAAATCAGTTAGAATAACAGCACTTGAAATCCACAGTCGAGTTATGTTGACTAGTCGATCTTAAGTGTCAACACGAATCCAATATAGAGTGTCGTGTTTTTGCAAATAATATTCAACAGGTTTTAAATCGTTGAATAAAAAGAGTCTGTAAAAGCACTTCATTCAATGGAAATTCGTCGTACTTACATGTTTAACGGACTAATCTGCTGTCGATGTGGGCAGTCGATAACAAAATATCAGCCTAAAAACATGCAATGTTTCTGTTGTTATAAGAACAGGTAGTAGCGGTGAACAAGGCCTGAGTTTGAAACCGGGGCATTCACACACTGGCACAACGTTGTCAAACAATATATTCTGAAATTCAAAGTTGAAGCGTCAGAATGTTAGTGCAACATCTACGAATAACAGATGCAAGTTTCATATCAGATCAAGCAAGCCAAAATTGTCAACAATGGCAATCATTTTGAAGCCCGCATTTTCCGCAAGCAGAAAATACAAGCTTCGAGGGGCAAATGTTAACCCCGTTGTTCAAATGCGGTTCAAAATTATGAAATACGTGCGAACGTTGGCACATGGCTTCGTTGGGTTTGCGGCTTCATTTAGCCCACACTCTAGTTTAGCTCGCAACTACCTCTAATCCGCGTTCCTTAAGTCGCTACCACCATATGCTCAGGTCGCCTTGACAACTAGTTGGGCCGTGAGGAGTCGCTTAGGTCGTCAGCATGAAGGGAATCTCCCTCGGTCGCTGAGAAGTCATCAGGTCGTAAGGCATAAGCATGACCTCGTTTAGGTTATTATTAACTTAAGAGAAGAGTCAGGTCGTTAAAATGTCATAGCATGAGGGTCAATCTGCCAGCTGTAAAATAAATCACATGAAAGAAGAGATTGGGTCATGAACACCCTTTAGATCATGAGACAACCTTTAGACCGCCAGAAGTTTTTTGGTCCGCAAAGAGGCCTTAGCTCGTGACCAGTTGTTACACGAAAGAGGGTTGGAGAAACTTTCAGACCGAGAACACAGTATTTTAGCACGTTCTTTTGATAAGAAAGGGAGCAGCAATTTGAGGTCGTTTTGACTAAAGTAAAGCAAATGCGGGACTTTTTAGCCGATAGTTCTCTCTTTTAACCTGCGAGAGCTTTGGCTCGCTCCAAATGACAAGCTTTTAGGTCATGCAAAGGCACTTAAACTGCACCGCGTATTTACAACTTCGCCACTCGGGTCCAACCACAACTATAAATACTCCTCATAATCCACATTGAAAAAAAAATCATTCCTACAAGGAGGTGCCGCCGAATTCAAAGCTCACCTACAACTTCTCTAATGGCTTATATGGATTCAACAACTCTTCTCCAACTTCATGTAGATCAAATCCATACCAATGGTCATTAAAGCCCTCTCCAATTGAATTTAAGCACCTTCAATCTCATTCAAGCTACAAGATAAATCACTCCAACATCATTCAAGCAATTTCACATCTCCTCCAACCCACTCTAAATCCGGATCTAACGTAACACTCCTTTCAAATCATGGAAAAGGGTCAAAGCATTTAAGTGATTAAAGATCCATACTCCTACCATCACTAAGCTTGAGATCCTATCAATTCCTTGCCAAATTCAAGAGAAGTTAGATCATAAAGAGAGTGAAAAGAGAGAAATGAATGTAGTGAAGGAAAATTCATATTTTATAAGCTTAAATATCACAATGAGAATTGATTAGAAGTGGATGTAGCTTCATATTGAATCGAACCACTATAAAAAGCTTCTTGTCTTCATTTTTATACTTTCATTTTGCGATTGTGGCCTCATATTTTAATTCTAACCATAATTGGTGAAGTGCACATTTGCACCGTTGGTGTTGATTCTAATTTTGCGATCAACTGCTGTCAACATTGGATGCTCTGTTCGTGGAAACCAGGACTCATTGGACTTTATTAACTTATCATATATCATCTACCAGGTTAGCGATTGGATGGTAGCAGTGAATATGGATATGTTATTAGGACATGTTGTGTATGATGGATGCAAGTGGTTGCAAGTGGATGGAAATGGTTGCATTTACACACACAAGGTGGGCACTATATATGTTGATTTACCAACTAGGTGTTTATACATGCATATGCATATAGATGTCCATTTTATATTTTGTACGGTTGCTATTGGATGAATAGCATATGGGCGCTGCATACGGGTGATGAATGGGGACATGCATATGGAAATTATCAATTACCATTAGGATTTCTATATATTTGGATGCATAAGCATATTTGCATAGACATGTGGTCCATAAAATGAGAAGACTTCCAGAGATATTGCATTAGATAGGGACATATTTATTTACGATCGCATTGTAACATAATTTGCATTAGAAAAATTAAGGGCGATGGTTGATACAGATGAGTTTGAGAAGACGATTTAGATTTTGGATGTGATTCCGAATTACATTTTTGGCAAATTATATTTCAACCCACAAATTTAGTTTGTAGCCCCCCAAATCATGAAATAATTGGCAAACCCCCAAATTTAGTTAGTAGCCCCCCGTTTTAAAAAAAAAACCAAAACTACCCTTCCACGTAGTGGGACTACGTTGTTTTTCGGTGTACCTCGTAGCTGTCCTACGTGGTTCGTAAAAGTACCACGTAGATGATCTCCGTGGTTCATTCATGGACTACGTAGGGTTACCACGAGGTACACCGAAAAACCACGTAGTACAACTACGAGGTGTTCAAAAAGCTGGAAAAAAAATATAACAGAAAAAGGGCATTTTGGTCATTATATTTTTTTGATGAAATGGGGGGCTACTAACTAAATTTGTGGGCTGAAATAGAATTTGCCTACATTTTTTTAACCTTTGAAGATTTCGAGGACGATTCAAGGGATGCGAATGGACACCTCGGGAATTTTTAACAATAATAATATTATTAAAGAAATGGGCTATAAAGTAAACTTTCTATAGATGTTTGAATTATATGTAGAAATAAACACACTTCTCTGTAATTGTTTGACTCAGCGGTAATTTGTAAATTATACGTATTATGTGAAAAATATGAAAATAATGACAGAAAGACTTACATATAAATTGGAATCTAAATATAATATGCACGCTTAATTGTAAGAAAATGATTAACCTATTCGTATGAATTAAATCTATGTGAAATGTATTTGAATTTATATAATGAAAAGGATAATTTAAAATGATAAAAAAGTTATGACTATTATAACTTAAATCCCCAAATTTACAATAAGAAGGCAAAGACCCAAATTTGGGGCTTGAATTATAACTCAAGTTATAATAAGACAATGACAGTGACTATCATTATGATTTGTAGATGCTTAATAGTGTCAGTGGCTATCATTATGATAGGTAAATGCTTTAAAAGAGGATGACTATCATGATAGGTAGAGACTTAAATAACAGAAAATGACAATGACTATAACCATAATAGGTAGAGATTTGAGAAGGAAAATTTAGGCTTTCCTTCTAAAAATAAAACTTAAACAACGATAACCTAGCGGGGACCGAGATGAAAGCACAATAGGATTATTAATCACAGCCCGTCCAAATAACGAAAAAACTTGCACATTCAAGATGGAAAAAGTGACCATGGAAAGAACGATAATTGGAGGAAGAGCCTCCTAACATTGTTTAGGAGTGCAGACAATGGAGTGGGAAATAAGTCTTCTTGGTTTCTCTTCTTCTAAATAGGTAGGTGCCAGTTTAAATGTGTTCACAAACAACTTTGTAAATGAAAATAAAAGACCACAATATGAGTGGTCGTCCAATGATGCTTGATTGAGGCGAATACTGAAGCTAAAAACAAGAGGCATGGTAGAGTTTTTTGATGAGTTATTATGGGAGATAACATTTTGTGGGTTGCATCAGGCATGGTAGAGTAGATGAGGATAGAGGTCCGATAGGCCGATCATTGGGTAGGTTAAGAATGACTTGTAGGCAAGAAATTATGGTGCAGACAATCACTCTAAGTAAAAAAGCATGAATACAGAACCTTTATGACACTTAGAATAAATCTAAGACTATTTGCATCTAATCTTCTTTTCATTAGTTTACTTCTCCTTCACTAAATTTTTACTTTTTGCTTCATTTCTTTCTATCCCCTAGCTTAGACGTGCAGGGAAGTAGCTGATTTTTTAAGGACTCGGAGCATATCTAGGCTGCTCCATTTTCATTATGTATTCCTTTTTTCATTTTATCTTTTGCTTTGTTTTGATGTATTTATATTTAATGAGGGTTGTTTTGATTTATACTCTAATTTTATGATTTCAGACATGGATTCATTGACATTATATTTGGTTATTTTATTTATGGTGATTCTTTTCTATTTTTTTTTACTTCGGCTGTGATATGATACTTTTATGTCATGAATACTTGGTCTCTGAATGATTTATCTATAACCAAATGATACACACACTTTGATATGATCATGATTAGGGTATATCAAGAGATGTGAGTTGTCATAGTTTCCAAATTGGTTCTTTCGTGGCCATATCACTTGAAGCTAGCTTCATTGGAGCCTAAGCCTTTGAAACTAAGGTATTTCAAGAAAGAAGTTCCAGAGTAAGGTTGAGCCGCTTCCATGATAAAGCCAAAACTTTCAAAGCCAGTACCTTCAGAGCTGGGAATATTTAAGAAAGGAAAAATCAAAGAAGATGGGCTTTGAAGACACACATGCCTATTCAAAGAAACTTCTATTTGATTGATGCGAATCAAGGCTATATGTGGAAGCTCCTCCTATACATAGGGGTGAAGTAACACAAAAAGGGGACGAGCAATTCATTCTCTCAACATTCTATGTTTTTTCCTTCACAAATCCTAAACCGATTTGTGGATACTTTATCAAATTTGATTTAGGCCTTATATTGGATTTGTATTCAAACATTGAATGGACATAGCATATTGAATGCGATCGTAACTTTGACGACCGCCCCATACCTCCTGCACAAAACTAAGAAGAAGGTGAGTTGTATGACATGTCAGACCGATATGGGATGATTATCAGGGTAGAATAATTTGAAAATAGAACCTATCGTATAATTCACAATGCATGGACAATATGTAATAATAAAATAAACAACAAGAAATAGTAATGAAGCACAACAGAGCAGAGAATCAAATTTCCATAAAACAATAAAATCTTTGGTACATTACTTCTTGAAACATGAATCTCTAATTACAATATGCCTCACTGCATCCCTCGGAGTCTCAATAACATCAACATACAATGGAAATAGAAAAAGAAATCATTATTATAGTAGGTGATAATTGTACGCCAGCCTCCTTCTCATCACAACACAGCAACACCGGCACCAAACCTGCTACTTGCTACTCAGTATGCTCGTTAACAACATTGATGAATGACCTAAGGTAATAAGAGGGAAACATAAAACCTTGAGTCAGATAACAGTCTTAGTGAACGATAAAATAGCTAACAAAAGTTACACGGTATAGTATGAGTATAGGAGGATCAACCAACTGATCTGCCTTGCAATTAACAAGTTAACATGTGAAAACTATCCATCACATGTTGCATCAGAAATAGGAAAGGACTATCTGTTGGATCTAGATTAACCCTAGAGGGGGGTGAACAGGGTTTATCGCACTTTTTAACGAAATTAAAAATCTAACGAGATATATATTAATAAACAGATCGCAGAATATAGCAGAAACAGAAATGCAGAAAATAAATCACACACAGCTATACCCAACTTCGGCAAAACCCTGCATACTGCTGCGTTTCTAAGGTTTCTACTAGGTGATAGAACAGATACCGCATACAAGACCATGTACACTCGCAAACCCTGCTCCTATTCTAACCCTACGCTCAAAACCCTAGACTGACCGATATCCACTCGATCAGATTTTCCTGTTTACGACCCCGTAACCAGTAACCCAGATTTTACAGACTCTATCAACTGTCAGTCAGCACTCTGACTGAATCCCCGAGTTTTTTTTACAGACACTAGAAAAACTGTTCAGACGGTTTTTACAAAACAAAATAAAAAAGCAAAACAAATTAAAAAAGAAAACCCTAGGAAATAGAAATAAGGGTCATCCCCTTTATCACTCAAAGAATAGGCCGGCCATGTTGTGATGCACCCTTTATTCCTTAGACCCGATCACTTTCTCTTTTCTTTGGACAAAAATAAATGGCGGCGGCTTCTAGGGTTTCTCTGGAAATCCAAATTTTGGTGTCGATGATGATTCAATAGTTTGAAAGTTTGAAAATATAAATAATTGTATGTAAATAATTGTACTATTTGAAAGGTTGAAAATATAATATTCGATTTAAATAAAATACTGTATGAATATATGAATGTCTGTACAGTCGTATTCTATTTATATATAAATATTATATTCCTGTTTGTGGAGTATATATATAGAACAGTACAATAACAAACACATTTATTAATATATATTTGGTTGTTGTCATCAAACAAAAATCATATAATTGTGTATACAACACCGTTATATACAACAATCTCCCCCTTTTGATGATGACAAACAAATAAAAGATTTTGAGCACAATAAATGTGTTTGATAGTGAATATTGAACTCCCCCTATTTATTACCTCCCCTACAACAGAAAACTCTCCCTATAACTGTGCATGAGTGAAATGAACCGAATGATAATGAATTTTCAAAATTAAAATATTTATAAAATATTTACTCATAAATCAAAATCTCAACCCATTCTCCCCCTTTTGTTATCATCAAAAGGATTCAGAATTTGAAATACAGATGAAAAGTGACTAATAAATAGAATATCAGCATAAGAGGAAGACCAGTCATCATAAATTTCAATCAGTCAAACAAAAATTATAATATTCTGAGAACAGGTGGCATATTTCACATTTTTAGAGAATGAAGGATTTACGCTGAATTTCATGCATAATGGAGAGAGTTTTAAAAACAAATCATTTCCAATTATTTTCAAAAGAATTTTATAAAATTGAGCACAAAAACAATGATGGATTTGGACCATAATTAATAATTCAATTTAAGTGAGAACATCGTATAATCTCAAATCCCAATAACTATCAATCAACAAATCATAATACGTCATAAAATATCAACACATTTCACAGATTAGAAAGATGGATTGATAGGCTGGTTTTTATACACCAAGGAGAATTTCAAATTAATTTCTATTTATAGCACATTTTTTCTTTTTCTTTTTATTTTATTTATGAGCACACTGACCACGCATAACTAGAGCTTGAATTTTTAAATGAGGTCAGTCGCAGCTTAAATTATAAGTTGTCTCATAACCATGCATGACCAGAGCTTGGATTTTTAAATGAGGTTAAAGGCACACTTATGTATTAAATATATATATATATATATTTATTTATTTTTTAGCTTCAAAAGAAAAACTCCTCGGTATATAAAACCAATATATGGATGATAGAAAAAGGGTAGGTACAGAAATGGACTGTGAAATAAATTTCTAAATTAATTATATTATGAAATATGCTCGACTGTAGCGAGATCGCTGAAAATTTTCAATTAACACTAATTCTGAATAATAACATAGTCCAATTTCTATCACAAATATTTCCACTGTTTATTCAAAAGGATTTTAAAACATATTAACTATCCACATTAATATAAAATTATCATGGATGGCAGAAAGATGATAGATAAAGGAGATGATCGTGAAATAATTGCCAATTCTAAGATATTATAATAAATGTTCAACCATCATGAAAATTTTAAAAAAAGTCTCCTCTTGTTGTGAAATATACTGCAGTCACAATTCATCACAATTTCAAAAACTAATAATAATTTTGATGATTTATAAATATAGTTCAATTTGGATATTGATTTCAATTTCTGAATGAATAATCAATAAATAATTTTAAAATTGAAAATCAACTACAAGAGGAACTTAAAAGGATCTATACAACACAAGAGGGATTAACAAGAATATATACAAAAAAATTCAGCATTACTGATACCAAATAGTGTCTATATAAATGAGGACTGTAAGACGATACTGGAGACAAAACAGAATATCACTGACAATAGATTTTTTTTTAATCACAAGACCCAAGCAGACAAGATTAACCAATCAAGCAATCATCAAAAATATTTACAAATCAGTTTCTTTTAATCAGAGCAGCAGATGATTTCAAAACAAACATTTCTCAAAACAGTATCAGAGCAGCACAGAAAATATTTTCAAATCATACTTATCACGGTGACGGTCACATAAGATGATTCAAGATTAACAATACAGTTTATTTGAAGTCATTTGAGAAAACATGAAGATCTTAAGATTCAATGAATAAATCACACCAGATTAAGTTTTAGATTCAAGATATGTGTGAGATTTAATAAATCAATAATTTCAAATGATTTTAAACAAACTAGTATTCAATCAAATCATCATGAAAAACAGAGAGATTTAAGACCGGATTTTCAAAGAATTTTTCACTAGAATTTCTGACAAGTACAAGAGTAATTTCAGATCATATACATCAAGTTTGAGGGGTATTCATAAAAAATAATTTAAAAATAATTTATTTGAAATCACTTGAATCAATGTTAAGTTTGAGATATAATGAATTATTCACACAAGGTTGATAATTTCAAATTTATGAGGTGTGTGAAATTCAAAATATCAAGAATTTCAGATGATTTCAAATAAACAAATTTCAACCATACTGATCATGAATATAAAAAGGAATTCAAGATGCATCACTGAGATTCAAGACAATTTAAAATTTCCAAGCCAATCCAAGAATCAATAAAATTATCACAACTGAGAAGTAGCAATGTGCTGTAATGAGTATATTATTTCAAGCTTTTCTAAAATGAATTAGAAGAAACTCAAAACAGCAGAGATGTGTGAAATTCCATTAATTATTCAGATCTTCAAAAATTTAGGATTCTAATCAACAGTGTTCAGGATATGACAAGAATACATCAACACTGTTATGAATTCAGAAATTAGAAAATAAACTTCAAAACAATTGCAGATATTTACAAGTTTAAATTCAAGATCTGGAAATAATTAAAACATCAGAGTTCTATCTAAATAAGGTGAATTTCCAGAAAATATGAATTCTACAATTGGAAGTTTAAGAAAGTACAAAAGACAGACAAAAATATATGATAGTGACAAAAACAGAACAGAAGAGATAAAGAAAATAAACAGAAAGGGTAGAAGAAGGAATAAACAAAGAAAATAAAAACAGAGAGAATATACAAAGGTGAGTTTAGAGATCATACCAGAATCCAATGTAAAACAGAATCTCTAACTGAACATACTTGGCTAAGGAACTGTGAATGATACAGAAATATAGTCCAGCTTGATTTCAAATCTCTTTTTGCATAGCAATTCCTCAGCCTTCTTCGGTACCTAACAGTTGAGAGGATCGAGTGGTCTAACAAAGTTTGTAAAACCACTCACAGTTGTATTTGTTTGTTTTGGTACCCAAACTTGTTTATATAACAATCCATCTGAATTTACCTTCGTACCCTTTGGAACCCAAATCTGTTTGAACTTGACGAAGCCCGTTTTATTTTTTGGGATCCAAGAATGTTTAAATGGTTTATTATAAAACGATTTCTCTTCACAATTTTGACTCAAAATACCTTTGAAATTTTCAGTGTTCAAATTTTCTAAGCAATTCTTTCCAAAGCATTATGAGGGGTTTCTCAAATCATTTGGATTTTGTTTTCCAAAAACATCATTTTTCCCGAAGCCAAGACCAGATTTATTTCCAATAGAAACTTGGTTTTGTAACAGCATATTCAACGATTTTTTCCCATTAGAAAATTTATCCAAAGTTAATTCGAATCGTTGAATTTTGGATTTTAGATTGCTATTTTCTTTTAGTAAATTTGTGCAATTATTTATAGCGATCTTCTGTTCAGCACTGGACTGTTTCAAAACCAAATTCTCATTTTCAAGCAATTTAATTTTGGCTTGGGATTCGGAAATTTCAAGTTCAAATCGTTTTTGCTTTCCAGACTCAAAATTCTTGGATTTTTCAATCTCATTTTCAAGTTCTTTCAAAATCAAACCACTTTTCACCAAATTTTCATTTTCAGCAATTTCAAATTTGGAATATATATCAGTCTTATTAATTTCAAATTCCTTTTGTAAAAAGTTATTCAAACTTGATAACTCAATCTTGTTCTCTTTTAAGATCAGAATTTCCTTTTCAAACTTTTGAATATTTTTATTGAGACGAACAAGATTGGTTTTCAATTTCAAACAATTTTTGCAATCTGAATTTGAAGAATTTTTAAAATGTTCAAGTTGTGATTCCAAATCATCAATTTTGCTAGTCAACTCAAGATTTTTAGATTTCAGAGATTTGTTTTTAGATTGGAGTTTATCAACAGACTTAGTTAGATCAGCACACATATAAACTAAATCTTCATATGAGAAATTTCCTGTCTCATCGTCTGTTGAATCTCCATCCACTGATTCATCTGAATTTTCATTTGTAAATCCTGTTAAGCAGAACTCTGAATCTAAGTTGATTTTATCGGGTTTTGAGATGTGGTTGTCAGATCTTCCATACTTTGTATTGAGAGTATCCCAGATTTCCTGTGCAGATAAACAATTACAGATAAGATTAAACTGTTCAGTATTAAGATAATCAAATATGATTTTCATAGCACGAGCATTGAAAGTAATATCTACACTATTAAACCCATTGATAACAACATCCCAACATTTAATATTAACAGATTTTAAATAAAACTCCATTTTGGATTTCTAGTTTGAAAAATCTATTCCATCGAAAATAGTTGGAAATGAACTGGACTGACTCTCTATCGGCTGATAACTAGGAATCACCATTACTCTAGAGTTAACAGAATAGCTGCTCTGATACCACTTGTTGGATCTAGATTAACCCTAGAGTGGGGTGAATAGGGTTTATCACACTTTTTAACTGAATTAAAAATCTAACGAGATAAATATTAATAAACAGATCACAGAATATAGCAGAAACAGAAATGCAGAAAATAAATCACACACAGCTATACCCAGCTTCGGAAAAACCCTGCCTACTGCTGCATTTCTAAGGTTTCTACTAGGTGATAGAACAGATCCCGCATACAAGACCATGTACACTCGCAAACCCTGCTCCTATTCTAACCCTACGCACAAAACCCTAGACTGACTGATATCCACTCGATCAGATTTTCCTGTTTACGACCCCGTAACCAGTAACCCAGATTTTACGGACTCTGTCAACTGTCAGTCAGCACTCTGACTGAATCCCCTAGTTTTTTTTTGCGGACACTAGAAAAACTGTTCAGACGGTTTTTACAAAACAAAATAAAAAAGCAAAACAAATTAAAAAAGAAAACCCTAGGAAATAGAAATAAGGGTCATCCCCTTTATCACTCAAAGAATAGGCCGGCCATGTTGTGTTGCACCCTTTATTCCTTAGACCCGATCACTTTCTCTTTTCTCTGGACAAAAATAAATGGCGGAGGCTTCTAGGGTTTCTCTGGAAATCCAAATTTTGGTGTCGATGATGATTCAAATCGATTCTCCGAAGCTTGAATAGATGTTGCTTCTTCGTTGTTGACTTGTCCCTCTCTGTTGCGATCGAAAACTATAAAAGATGTGAGTTATTCGATTCTCTTGAATTCTTTGAATTGTTTGTTTTTGGATTTCTCTCTATTTTTCTGCCAGTGATGATTGGTGTCTAAATATAGGGTAATCGAAACCCTAAAAACTCTGATTTCAATTACGTGACTTGGCTTGATTTTGTGTTGCCCCTTTTGCTGGTTTTATTTACTTGCGTGACTGATTCTTGAATGAACTTGTTCCTTTTGAATGCTCTGTATATGTTGCTCGATTTAGTTGACCCTTGAATGAATTGCACAATTAAAACAGAAAACTAAAGATTTGTTTCCTATAACCCATTTCTGAAATCTGGAAGTAAGGTCGAATAGATTTTCTCCCCTTTGACATAGAAAATTTATTCCATGATTTGTTTAAAACTGGAAACATAGTTATGTTTCTTACCATGTTAGATTATTTGAAAAAAAATCTGCACTTTAATGCTTGCCAAGGATTTGTTCTCTCTGATTTCTTGGAAATAAATGATTCACTTTCCCTTAACAAAACTGCCGAGAATACTTGAGTTTTTCTGGATAATTTGGAAATAAAGTGAAATGAATACTTGCCAGATTTAATTTCAGAAATCATTACTGCATCCTGAAATTGCTGATTGATATGTATGAGAAAATATTCCTTCATTAGAACATGTTGATCACACCTTAATATGCTCCCATACATACATGTTGCTTCTTCTGCACTGTCATCACTGTTGCATATCATTGAATTTTCTCCTCTGTCCATTTGCTTTGTATATGCACTGATTTGTTCATTCAAGAACCTCTTTGTTGTTTTCTTGCATAAGACATGTTCACCTGTCCATGTTTAACCAGTATTGTGCTTGCATAACCGTGCTGATGTGTTAGTCTTCACCATCTTGATGTTGTGTACACACATTTTTGCTTACGGTCTTGAGCATTTGCTGTCATTCATTTCAGTTGCACCATTCCTTTGTGTTGATCCATACCTTTGCATGTACACTGCTGCACCAATGTTCATCACCCATGCTTGCATTATTGTGTCGAATCACATGCACCATGATGTTGGCATTGACCATACTATTTTTCTTTGACATGCACTGACCACTTTGATACATGAAGTCCATTCACATGAAAGTTGCACAATTTACACTTGAAATTTCTTTGGACAGAACTGATTTTCATACTTACATGTAATAGGCCACCTCTTAGTTCATGTACACACTGTCTTGGGAACTGATTTGACAAAACGAGCTTAACCATTTGCTGTATTTCTTTTCCACTCTGTTTACTAGTTCTGTGTGCACATGTATGCCTGATCTTGCTGAAAAAGTGTTGGCTTGATTTTGATCCATGACACGGTTGCTCGACCACATTGCTATTTACTGCCATGACAATTGAAAAAATTTCCATTTGTTCTTGAATTCATTTATGAATCTCTACCTTCATATTGTTCACATTCATGTTGTTTGCTGCCATGATATTTGATCTGCCACCTTTGCTGAGCTAATTTTGTGCCATTTGACTTTGAGGTTTTGCTGAAACTTGTTTGTGCACTTTTACTTTTTCATTTGCTAGCTTGCATACATTTTCTTGTGCTCGTTCACATTGGAAGTTGGAACATTCCTTGCGACTCTTTTATTTCACTGTTGTACACTGAGTCGAGATGGTCCACGTGGCCACTCCTCAACTGCTCGCTGATTGGCGAGGCAGTGCACATGTGTATAATTATACACGTGTGTATTTGCAGTTGATCAGAAAATTTCCTGTCCTTGTACTATTCATATACAAGCTGACTAGACACAGATCAGATCAAGTCATGAAAAATGATGAGAAACACATCAGAAATCTGAGGCAAATAAAATTTTTTAAAATAAAATTTATATTCACATGTATTCAGTTTTTTTCTTGTTGCAGTGTACTGCGTATTTCTGTTTCATGTGACAGGTAAGCAGAAGATGACTGGACTGATAGTGAAGTGCTGTAAAGACAAAAGACTGAAAGACAGAAGACTGAAGATAGAAGACTAAGAAAGTGTTGAGTATGTAAATGAGTGAATGTAATAGTGAAACTGAAAATGAGTGTCTAAGTGTTTGTGAGGAGCTAATGTATATGAAAATGAGAATTGTACTGTTATTTGTAATAAAAAAGTTTGTTTGAAATAAAATATTATTTTATTGTTGTCAAACAAGCTTGTCTATTTTATTCTGTTTATTTATAAGTACAATATTCTATGAAGTAATTAAATAGTGGAGTTGTAAATAATTGTACTGTTTGAAAGTTTGAAAATATAATATTCGATTTAAATAAAATACTGTATGAATATATGAATGTCTGTACAGTCGTATTCTATTTAAATATAAATATTATATTCCTGTTTATGGAGTATATATATATATAGAACAGTACAATAACAAACACATTTATTAATATATATTTGGTTGTTATCATCAAACAAAAATCATATAATTGTGTATACAACACCGTTATATACAACACTATCCCCAATCCCGCTTCTCTTCAACATCCTACGGTGATGGCCTACCCATAGAAATAGCGAAGAAAACATAAAATCAACCATAACATCCAATGTCTTAGCCATCACCGACTACAGCCGTGAATCCATCAATTATCGAACTTTCATTTCACTGGTTAAAAGGGATAATGGAAAACACTGGTTCTAGACGAACTCCCATACGCCATCGTGTCGCGTATGTTGCCCCCTCCCTGAGATAACTAGATCACTCCTACCTGAGCGACCCAAGGTACTCGATCTTACCTGATCCTTATGGGCGTCCCCACGATACCTCTGCTTTGAGTCTGCTAGAACACTTCGATAACCAACGATCCCTTGGAACATCTAAATTGTCGAGCCTTTCTCTTTGGTGACATCACTTCTTTAGTCAAGCTACCTCTTGAACTAATTCCATTATCGTCCATGGTTAATTCCTACCTGAGTTAACCCATTATCACACTGTATCGTATACCATCCCATGACTTGTATCGCATCAAACTAGCTTCGAACACTCCTGCCTGAGTTCACAATCGAAGCACCGTTCACCTTTGAGTTGCGCATCGATCATCGAAAGTGCGTTTCAATCCAACCTTTACCAGCAACTTCAGGAAGCCAAGACAACCAAGCCCCCAAAATATCACCTCTCCCGGGCCCACCCTCATAGGTCGGTGCTGACCCTCACACTTAGCAAATTTTAGCTAAGTGGTTGGCCCATATCCACCCTGCCTCGAGAATGTTCCTCTAGTCCGATATTCAATCATTTCGACACTCGCACTTAGCGTCTGATCTTCAATCAACCTTCGACCCATCATATATCAACTCTAAATGCCTTTAAATTTTGCCAGAAGCCCTGATTTACCAACACATAGCCACACCAAAATCGCCACCACTCGGTCACCTTGCCTCGAGTATATTCCTCCGGTTTGATCTTCAATCATTTCCACGCTCATACTTAAGTCTGGTCTTCAATCAACCTTCGACCCGTCACAAATCAACTTCGAATGACTTGAAATTTAGCCAGAAGCCTCGATTTACTAACACAGAGCCACACCGTTAAAATGCCCGCCACTCGATCACCCCACATGGGTCGGTACCGACCCTTGTAGGCCTGTCCCGACCCTCATACTTAGTGTATGAGGACACCAAAATTTGGGTGCCCCATTCTCTTTTCTTCTAGAGCGCCTCCGCCAAGTTTTACTGAATCTGATCATCTAAACCTCCGATTTGCTCATTCTTCAATCCTATGACTCTACGACAAACAATCTAACATACAACTCAAGAAATGCAATCAATTCAATCAAAACAAACATCAATACATACAAAAATGATCATACAAACATGAAAACCCCTTAAACATAGCATAAACATATCATAATTATCAGATCTAGCATGATTATGATTTGAACATATGAATAAAGATGATTAATCTAACAGTTATCTGGTTAATACGATTAAATTAGGTTTTCCTAAGGTTTCTAGATCTGAGTTAAACATATATATGATCAGATCTAAGGCGATTTTAATATGAAACATATGAATGTGATCCTAATTTACCCTTACAATCCGTAGCTTCTGTATGAGAGATATCTATCACTCACCAATTTCTAGATATGATGCAAGCTTAATGAATTTAGATTTGGAAAACAATGAAATCCCTCAAATATGATGCAATATGATACGATCTAATCCTCTTTGATGATGGTCTACTCTTCCCAGATAATGATTTATCTTCTAGATGCAATCTACGATGAATTTCATCAAAGAAAATGGAGAAATAGGGTTTTAGGCTGAACTAGAGGATCATAGATGCTCAACCTTAAACTTAGAATGAAGAGAGTAACCAAAATTCTCTCCACAAGTCCCCTTATTTATATCTGCTGGTCATAGGTCTTATGGGCTTGGCTGACCAGTCTGCATAAACACAAGTTGAAACTTAAAATATTAATTCCTCCAAAACCAATGAACCAAATCCTGTTGTATATAACGGTGTTGTATACACAATTATATGATTTTTGTTTGATGATAACAACCAAATAAATATTATTTTGAATGTGTTTGTTACTGTACTGTTTTATATATACATCACAGACATGAGTATAATATTTAAATTCAAATAGAATATGAATGCATTCAAATATTCAACAGTATTTTGTTTAAATATAAATATTATATTTCAAACATTCAAATAGTACAACTATTTGTAACTCCGCTATTTAAACATTCACTGAATATTGTACATGTAAATAAACTGAATAAAATAGATAAGTTTGTTTGACAACAATAAAATAATATTTTATTTCAATCAAGCTTGTTTATTACATATAAACAGCACAATCTTTTTCATATACACAACTCCTTTACTACAGAATCACTACAACACTCATACATTCACTCTGTCATATATACATACTTTTTCACTTCCATATATATTCACTGATACATTTACATCCACTGACACTGTCTTTTATTCTTTTGTCTTCTGTCTTCACAGTCTTCACTGTCAGTCCAATTTTCATAGCTCTGTCAGTCCAGTCTTCACAACTCTGTCAGTCCAGTCTTCATGCTTACCTGTCACACATGAAACACACACAGTACACTGCAATAGAAATAATACTGAATACATGAGAATATAAATTTTATTTTTAGAATTTTATTTGCCTCAGTTTTTCGGTGTGTTACTCATCATTTTTCATGACTTGATATGATTTGTGAATGTAGCACACGCACATACATGTATACACATACATGTGTATGTATATACACATATTATTGTGCAGGGACAGGAAAATCAGTCTGAATGGCTGCATGTACACACGTGCATGAAAATACATATGTGCACTGCCTCGCCAATACATACATGGACGAGCATCTCGAAAGCAAAGCACATATACATACATATATATATACACACATTTGTGTATATATATACATAAATGTACACATGTATGGTCGAGCTCAGGGACAAATAAGTATTCAAACAGCAGAAGATGGATAAGCATGTCAAGTAAACAATGTGGGTGATGCAAGGACTCAAGTGAAAGTGCAAACTGGTTTCAGCAGCATCAAATCAGTTCAACCCAGCAAAAGAATGGTGCAAGTGTAAAATGGTACAACAGGC
Organism: Allium sativum; assembly: GCA_030737875.1. Taxonomy (NCBI): domain Eukaryota; kingdom Viridiplantae; phylum Streptophyta; class Magnoliopsida; order Asparagales; family Amaryllidaceae; genus Allium; species Allium sativum. The sequence goes on from CM060926.1 coordinate 847,846,584, forward strand.
AAGTCATATAATGGTTGAGCTATTCAACATGCAAGGATACATGTGCAAACATGTCCAGAAAGCAAGTCGGATGTATATTCATGTATATATGTGGAGCATGAAGCCAAAAATGGCCGAGTTTATTCTAAAGTGTCGAACAAAGCTAGCTCGGCAGCAAATCAGTGTGGAAATGTTACATGTCAGTTTCAAGTATGTCCAGGACATGTCAACATATACTCATATATGGATGGTTAGGCAAGTGCAGCAGCAAATAAGAAACTTCATGGAATGTATACGCAAAGCAGAAATGTTCAAAACTAGTTCAAGTTTTCATGACAGCATAATACATGATGAAAGCACCATTCAATACACATATCAAATACAAGCAGGTATAGCAAACATGGTTGTGCTCAAGTACACAGCAACAAAGTAGTATGGTGCAATACACAAAACAGGTGATCATGTACATGGTGGAGCATACATCATTGACAACATGATCCAATAATTCATGGCAGCTAAATTAAATACATGGTGATCATGCAAGTTAGTATGGCCGAGCAACAAAGTGATGTCCAGGTTCAGGCAGCAGTAAAGACAAGTATCAACATCAACATGCAAGCTAAAATGGTCAAGTTCAAGCCAGCACAAAACTAAACAGTTTTTTCAAGTCCTCAAGTTCAAGCAATGGTGCAGTAAAGAAAAAGTGAGCAGAGCCTAAGCACAATGAGGCATGAAATGATATAGCATGAAAGAGCATATAAGGCAAAGATCAAATTTCTTCCTGGAATGCACAATACATATTTGGCAAGTTTTTATTTTTCCAGAATTTGTTTTATCAAGACCAAGCAGTAAAGCCTGTAGTAAATCATTCAATCAAGGGATCATAAAATTGGCAAGGAGTTTCCGGAAAATACTCAAGATAATTTTTGGCAACAAATTGATTTCAAGAAAAATCATGTTTAAAATCAAAACTGGAAATTAGCAAATCTTTTTCAAGTGGTCCAAGCAAATAAATACACGCAAGCATGGTTATAGGAAGATAAATCTCCAGAAAATCGAATATATTCTTTCAAGTTTTGTATCAAGATAATAAATCAGAGAAAGTTTGTATGGCAACAAATGATTTGCAAGTTTCTCAATCTGAAATCACGCAAGGGCCTCTATACATATCCAAATTTATTCAAAGCCTTATGAATCAAAATGAGGAAACCGCACATGATCAACTCAAGTCATATATGTTGAAATCAGAGATAACAAGGATTTAAAAATCCTACATATTTACATCTGATTCATCACAGGAGGGGGAAGGAAAACCGAAAACAATTCAATCGAAAATTGAAATCAAGCATCATAGATTCAAGAACAAAAGGAGAAAAAATACTAATAATTTTCTACAGAGCGTTTCGATCAATAAATTGACGACAAGGAATCAAATCCCAAACCGATTGATCAAAGCCATCAAAGCACTAAAAGCATCCTTCGATTTAAGGCATCATCGAACCAATTTCGTCAACAAATCGATCTGGATTTGGGACGATTTCAAAAACCCTAGGAGCCGCCACCATTTCTTTTTTCCACAGAACAAAGGGGATCGGGGAAAACAAATGTGGACGCAACATTTACAAATGGGTCGGCCAACCTTTTAATTGAAAAGGGGATGACCCTTTTACTTTAAATCCTAGGGTTTTAATTTTTGATTTTGATTTTTGTATTATTTTCTCTTTTTTTAATTATGTCTTATTTGTAAACAAACAAACAGTTTCTAGTGTCTGTAAAATACTAGAGTGATCCAGTTAGGATGTTGACTGGCAGTTGCTAGAGTCTGTAAAATCTAGGATTTACTGGTTACGGGGTTGTAATCATGGGGAATCTGATCTAGGGGTTTAGATCAGTCTACGGTTTTGAGCGTAGGGTTAGAATAGGAGCAGCGTTTGCGAGTGTACATGGTCTTGTATGCGGGATCTGTTCTATCACCTAGTAGAAACCTTAGAAATGCAGCAGTAGGCAGGGTTTTGCCGAAGCTGGGTATATCTGTGTGTGATTTATTTTCTGTATTTCTGTTTCTGTTATATTTTGCGATCTGTTTATTATCATATATCTCGTTAGAATTTTAATTCAGCTAAAAACTGTGATAAACCCTATTCACCCCCCTCTAGGGTTAATCTAGATCCAACAAGTGGTATCAGAGAAGGTATTTTCGTTAACTCTAGAATCATGGGTAACCCTAGTTATCAGTCCACCGAGAGTCAGTCCAGTAATATTCCACCTATTTTCAATGGAATGGATTTTTTAAATTGGAAATTAAAAATGAAAATTTATTTAAAATCTGTTCATATTAAATATTTGAATATTATTATTAATAGATGAGATATGTCAGATAAAAAGTGTAAAGCTATCAATACTCGTGCTATGAACATTATTTTTTCTTGCCTTAGTATTGACCAATTTAAACTTATCTCCCATTGTTTAAATTCGCAGGAAATTTGGAATACTCTCAATAAGAAGTATGGAAAAATCGATAACAGCTGCTCAAAACCCGAGAAAGTCAACTCAGATCCAGAGTTCTGTTTAACAAGATTTACAAATGAAAATTCAGAAGGATCAGATAATGGAGAATCAACAGATGCTGAAACAGAAAATTTCTCATACGAAGATTTAGCTTATATGTGCGTTGATTTGACTAAATCTGTTGATAAACTCCAATCTAAAAACAAATCTCTAAAATCTAAGAATTCTGAGTTGACCAGCAAAATGGATGATTTGGAATTATAACTAAAACATTTTAAACATTCTTCAAATTCAAATTGCAAAAATTGTTTGAAATTGAAAACCAATCTTGTTCATCTCAATAAAAATATTCAAAAGTTTGAACAAGAAATTCCGATCTTAAAAGAAAACAAGATTGAGTTATCAAGTTTAAATAATTTTTTACAAAAGGAATTTGAAATGTTTAAGACTGATATACATTCCAAATTTGAAATTGCTGAAAAGGAAAATTTGTTGAAATCCGATTTGATTTTGAAAGAACTAGAAAATGAGATTGAAAAAACAAAGAAATTTGAGTTTGAAAAACAAAAAAATTTTGAATCCGAGATTGTTGAGTCCCAAACCAAAATTAATTTGCTTAAAAATGAAAATTTGGTTTTAAAATCTGATTTGAAAGATGTAAGATCACTAAAAATCGTTGTAAAGACTTATTGAAAGAAAACGGTGATCTCAAAACTGAAATTCAACAACTTGAAACGATTTTGGCTAAATTTTCAAACGGTGAAAAATCTTTGAATATGTTGTTGAAGAACCAATTTTCTGTTGGAAATAAACGTGGTCTTGGTTTTGGGAAAACAAATGATTTTGAGAAGCTAAATTCTTGTGGTTTTGAAAATTCCTTAAACTGCTTCAAGAAGGATCGTTTTGGAAATTTGAACACTAAAAATTCCAAAGGATTTTTAAATCACAAACGAAATCAGAATATGTTTTATAACAATTCATTTAAACAACCCTGGATCCCAAAAAGAAATAAAATGATTTTTGGAAAAACTAAACAAGTTTGGGTTCCTAAAGGCACAAAATTAGATTCGAATGGGATGTCATACAAACAGATTTGGGTACCAAAAGATGTTAAAATAACTCAATCCCCTAAACTGTGAGGTACCAAAGGAGGCTGAGGAACTGTTGTGCAAAAAGAAATGTGAAGCAAAGCTGTCTATACTTTTATATCATTCACGGTTTCTTCAGCCAAGATCTGATGAGTCAGAGATTCTGGTTTACACTGATTTCAGGTATGATTTATGAACTTGTCCTTGTAAATATTCTCTGTTTTTATTTTCTTGTTTATTTCTTCTTCTATCTCCTTCTGTTTACTTTCTTTATCTCTACTGTTTTGTTTTGTCACTACCATATATTATCCTCTTTCTTTTGTACTTTCTTAAACTTCCAATTGTAGAACTCATATATTCTAGAACTCATATATTCTAGAAATTCACTTTATTTGAATAGAACTCTGATATTCTAATTATTTCCAGATCTTGAATTAAAATTTGTAAATATTTCTGCAATTGTTTTGAAGTTTATTTTCTAATTCCTGAATTTCTAACAGTGATCATATCTTGAACACTGTTAGTATAAATTCTAAAATTTTGAAGATCTGAATATTTAATGAAATTTCACATATATCTGCTGTTTGAGTTTCTTCTAGTTCATTTTAGAAAAGCTTGAAATATTATACTCATTACAGCACTCTATTATTTATCAGTTGTGATATTTTCATTTTTTTTTCAGATTGGCTTGGATATTTTGAATTGTATTCAATCATAGTTATACATCTTGGATTTCAACTTTATTCATGATCATTATGGTTAAAATTTGCTTGTTTGAAATCATCTGAAATTCTTGATATTTTGAATATCACACACCTCTTAATCCTGAAATTATCAAACTTGTGTGAATAATTCATTATATCTCAAAACTTGACATTGACTCAACTGCTTTCAAATAAACTGTTTTAAATTGTTTGGATCATGAATATCTCTTAAGCCTGGTGTAAATGATCTGAAATTTCTTGTATACTTATCAGAAAACTGCTTGTGAATTTTTTTTTTTAAAAAAAATGGTCCAAAATCTCTATATTATTTCATGGTTATTTGACTTAAATATTTATTTGTTTAAAATCATTTGAAATTATTGATTTATTGAATCACACACATATCTTGAATCTGAAATTTACATTCTGGTGTGACTGATTCACTGAATCTTGAGAGTTTCATATTTCTCAAATTATTTCAAATAAACGATATTTTTATTCATTTGATCATGAATCATCTTATGTGACCGTCATCTTGGCAAGTCTGATTTGAATCTGATTTTTGAGCTGCTCAGATATTGTTCTTGAAATTTTTTGTTGGTGACTGCTTGTTTTGGTATCAAATATATACCATGCCCTGATAGATGAAATTAATTTGCTTGATTTGTTAACCGTGTCTGCTTGGGCTTTGTGATTAAAATTCTATTGTCTGTAATGTCCTTGTTCATCTCCAGTGTCGTGTTAAAATCATCATAAATAAAGACACCAATTGGTATCAGATATGCTGAATTTTTTTGTATATATTTTTTAATCTCTCTTGTCCTGTATAGCTCTTCATATTCTCTTGTAAATGATTTTCAATTTTAAAATTATTTATTTTTTATTCATTCAGAAATTGAAATCAATATCCAAATTGAACTGTATTTATAATTCATCAAAATTATTATCAGATTTTGAAATTGTGATGAATTGTGACTACAATATATTTCACAACAAGAGGAGAATTTTATTTAGATTTTCATGATGGTTGAACATTTATTATAATATCTTTGAATTGGCAATTATTTCACGACCATCTTCTTTATCTATCATCATTCTTCCATCCTTGATAATTTTATATTAATGTAGAGAGTTAATATGTTTTAAAATCTTTTTGAATAAACAGTGGAAATATTTATAATAGAAATTGGACTATGTTATTATTCAGAATTAGTGATAATTGAAAATTTTCAATGATCCCAATACAGTCGAGCATATTTCACAATATAATTAATTTAGAAATTTATTTCACAGTCCATTTCTATACCTACTACATTTCTATCATTCATATTGGTTGTATATACCGAGGAGTTTTTCTATTTAAAGCTGAAAATAATAAAATATATAATTAATACATAAGTGTGTCTCTATTCTCATTTAAAAATCCAAGCTCTGGTTATGCATGGTTATGAGACAACTTATAATTTAAGCTGCGACTGACCTCATTTAAAAATCCAAGCTCTGGTTATGCGTGGTCAGTGTGCTCTTAAATAAAATAAAAAGAAAAAAGAAATAATGCGCTATAAATTGAAATTAATCTGAAATTCTCCTTGGTGTATAAAAACCAGTCTATCAATCCATTTTTCTAATTTGTGAAATGTGTTGAGATCTTATGAAGTATTATGATTTGTTGATTGATAGCTATTGGGATTTGAGATTATTCGATTTTGTCACTTAAATTGAATTATTAATTATAGTCCAAATCTATCACTGTTTTTGTGTTTTATTTTTATAAAAAATCTTTTGAAAATAACTGGAAATGATTTGTTTTTAAAACTCTCTTCATTATATGTGAAATTCATCGTAAATCCTTCATTCTCTAAAATGTGAAATATGCCACCTGTTTTCAGAATATTATGATTTTTGTTTGACTGATTGAAATTTATGATGACTGGTCTTCCTCTTTTGCTGATGTTATATTTATTAGTCACTTTTCATATGTATTTCAAATTCTGAATCCTTTTGATGATAATAAAAGGGGGAGAATGGGTTGAGATTTTGATTCATGAGTGAATATTTTATAAATATTTTTAATTTTGAAAATTCATTATTATTCATACATTTCACTCATGCACAGTTATAGGGGGAGTTTCTGTTGTAGGGGGAGCTTATAAATAGGGGGAGTTCAATATTCACTATCAAACACAGTTATTGTGTTCAAATTTTTTTATTTGTTTGTCATCATCAAAAGGGGGAGATTGTTGTATATAACGGTGTTGTATACACAATTATATGATATTTGTTTGATGATAACAACCAAATAAATATTATTTTGAATGTGTTTGTTACTGTACTGTTTTATAAATACATCACAGACAGGAGTATAATATTTAAATTTAAATAGAATACGAATACATTCAAATATTCAACAGTATTTTGTTTAAATATAAATATTATATTTCAAACATTCAAATAGTACAACTATTTGTAACTCCACTATTTAAACATTCACTGAATATTGTACATGTAAATAAACTGAATAAAATAGATAAGTTTGTTTGACAACAATAAAATAATATTTTATTTCAATCAAGCTTGTTTATTACATATAAACAGCACAATCTTTTTCATATACACAACTCCTTTACTACAGAATCACTACAACACTCATACAGTCACTCTGTCATGTATACATATTTTTTCACTTCCATATATATTCACTGATACATTTACATTCACTGACATTGTCTTTTATTCTTTTGTCTTCTGTCTTCACAGTCTTCACTATCAGTCCAGTTTTCATAGCTCTGTCAGTCCAGTCTTCACAGCTCTGTCAGTCCAGTCTTCATGTTTACCTGTCACACATGAAACACACACAGTACACTGCAATAGAAATAATACTGAATACATGAGAATATAAATTTTATTTTTAGAATTTTATTTGGCTCAGTTTTTCGGTGTGTTTCTCATCATTTTTCATGACTTGATATGATTTGTGAATGTAGCACGCGCACATACATGTATACACATACATATGTATGTATATACACATATTATTGTGCAGGGACAGGAAAATCAGTCTGAATGGCTGCATGTACACACATGCATGAAAATACATGTGTGCACTGCCTCGCCAATACATACATGGACGAGCATCTCGAAAGCAAAGCACATATACATACATATATATACACACTTATTTGTGTATATATATACATATATGTACACATGTATGGTCGAGCTCAGGGAAAAACAAGTATTCAAACAGCAAAAGATGGATGAGCATGTCAAGTAAACAATGTGGGTGGCGCAAGGACTCAAGTGAAAGTGCAAACTGGTTTCAGCAGCATCAAATCAGATCAACCCAGCAAAAGAATGGTGCAAGTGTAAAATGGTACAACAGACAAGTCATATAATGGTCGAGCTAGTCAACATGCAAGGATACATGTGCAAACATGTCCAGAAAGCAAGTCGGATGTATATTCATGTATATATGTGGAGCATGAAGTCAAAAATGGCCGAGTTTATTCTAAAGTGTCGAACAAAGCTAGCTCAGCAGCAAATCAGTGTGGAAATGTTACATGTCAGTTTCAAGTGTGTCCAGGGCATGTCAACATATACTCATATATGGATGGTTAGGCAAGTGCAGCAGCAAACAAGCAACTTCATGGAATGTATACACAAAGCAGAAATGTTCAAATCTAGTTCAAGTTTTCATGACAACATAATACATGATGAAAGCACCATTCAATACACATATCAAATACAAGCAGGTATAGCAAACATGGTTGTGCTCAAGTACACAGCAACAAAGTAGCATGGTGCAATATACAAAATAGGTGATCATATATATGGTGGAGCATACATCATTGACAACATGATCCAACAATTCATGGCAGCTAAATTAAATACATGGTGATCATGCAAGTTAGTATGGCTGAGCAACAAAGTGATGTCCAGGTTCAGGCAGCAGTAAAGACAAGTATCAACATCAACATGCAAGCTAAAATGGTCAAGTTCAAGCCAGCACAAAACTAAACAGTTTTTTCAAGTCCTCAAGTTCAAGCCATGGTGCAGTAAAGAAAAAGTGAGCCGAGCCTAAGCACAATGAGGCATGAAATGATATAGCATGACAAAGCATATAAGGCAAAGATCAAATTTCTTCCTGGAATGCACAATACATATTTGGCAAGTTTTTATTTTTCCAGAATTTGTTTTATCAAGACCAAGCAGTAAAGCATGCAGTAAATCATTCAATCAAGGGATCATAAAATTGGCAAGGAGTTTCCAGAAAATACTCAAGATAATTTTTGGCAACAAATTGATTTAAAAAAAAATCGTGTTTAAAACCAAAACTGGAAATTAGCAAATCTTTTTCAAGTGGTCCAGGCAAACAAATACACGCAAGCATGGTAATGGGAAGATAAATCTCCAGAAAATCGAATATATTCTTTCCAGTTTTGTATCAAGACAATAATTCAGAGAAAGTTTGTATGGCAACAAATAATTTGCAGGTTTCTCAAATCTGAAATCACGCAAGGGCCTCTATACATATCCAAATTTATTCAAAGCCGTATGAATCAAAATGAGGAAACCGCACATGATCAACTCAAGTCATATATGTTGAAATCAGAGATAACAAGGATTTAAAAATCCTATATATTTACATCTGATTCATCACAGGCGGGGGACGAAAAACCGAAAACAATTCAATCGAAAATTAAAATAAAGCATCATAGATTCAAGAACAAAAGGAGAAAAAATACTCACAATTTTCTACAGAGCGTTTCGATCATAAAATTGACGACAAGGAATCAAATCCCAAACCGATTGATCAAAGCCATCAAAGCACTGAAAGCATCCTTCGATTTAAGGCACCATCGAACCAATTTCATCAACAAATCGATCTGGATTTGGGATGATTTCAAAAACCCTAGGAGCCGCCACCAGTTCTTTTTTCCACAGAACAAAGGGGATCGGGGAAAACAAATGTGGACGCAACATTTACAAATGGGCCGGCCAACCATTTAATTGAAAAAAGGATAACCCTTTTACTTTAAATCCTAGGGTTTTAATTTTTGATTTTTATTTTTGTATTTTTTTTTAATTCTGTCTTCTTTGTAAACAAACAAACAGTTTCTAGTGTCTGTAAAATACTAGGGTGATCCAGTTAGGATGTTGACTAGCAGTTGCTAGAGTCTGTAAAATCTAGGTTTTACTGGTTACGGGGTTGTAATCAGGGGGAGTCTAATCTAGGGGTTTAGATCAGTCTACGGTTTTGAGCGTAGGGTTAGAATAGGAGCAGCGTTTGCGAGTGTACATGGTCTTGTATGCGGGATCTATTCTATCACCTAGTAGAAATCTTAGAAATGCAGCAGTAGGCAGGGTTTTGCCGAAGCTGGGTATATCTGTGTGTGATTTATTTTCTGTATTTTTTTTATGCTATATTCTGTGATATGTTTATTATTATATATCTCGTTAGAATTTTAATTCAGCTAAAAACTGTGATAAACCCTATTCACCCCCCCCTCTAGGGTTAATCTAGATCCAACAAATCCTTCATGTAAGCACTCTACGAAATTGTAAGCCACCACTTCGTCCCAATGGAATTGGTCTTAGTACCTGATTCGATTCCTATCTTATGTTATAGCCTAAACACTAAACTCAAGTAAAAACGGTCATAATTGAATTCGATAAAAATCATGGACATGTCTCACATCCCCATGAACAACATATTAAAATATGAAAATGATCTGACCAATAGGGAATAAAATATAATTATTTTGTGATCGGTCGATATGTAAAATACGGGTCGTTACATTCTCCCCTCTTTTGGAATCGCCCCCGAAATCCCAAGCAAACACAACATCCCGCATGACTACCATCCATTAGTAGCCAATCTACCATCCAATCTAGCATTCAACAATCCATGCAATCAAAATCATATTTTAGCATGCGGAATTCTAATAGCACAAGACACAATGACATAAGTAAGATATGATCTATGGGACATACCACTCAAAGAGTTCTGGAGGGGTCAACTTCATACTCTCTTCCATTTCCCACGTGCAATCGTCATTGTTCTCGTTCCATTGTACCTTGATTGGTTTAACAACCTTCTTTCTAAGTCGTTTCATGTCATTCCTTTTGACGCGAAGCAACTTACAAGGTCTAGAAACATTGGGCTCGACTTCAAAATCTTCAAGTTGATCTGGAGATACAGTAACATTTGAGTCATGCATGAATTTCAATAGAAATGATATATGAAAAACATTATGCATACTCGCCATCTTTTTAGGTAAGTCCAATCTATAAGCAAGCTTTCTAATACGCTCGATAATCAGAAACGACCCAGTAAACCTACGTGCTAACTTTCCTTTCTTCCCAAAATGAACGGTATTCCTTAGAAGTGAAATATTAACCAACACCATATATCCAACTGAGAATTCCAAATCTTGTCAGTGGATATCGGCGTAACTTTTCTGACGATCTTGTGCTGCTTCATCAGTTGTCGAATGACTTTAATATTATCCGTAGTTTTCCTTATCATTTCAGGCCGAAGTACTAACTTCTCGTCAGATTCTAATCAACAAGATGGGGAATTACATGACTTCCAATACAATGCCTCATACGGTGTTATCCCAATACTCGACTGCAATCGTTATTGTAAGGAAACTCAACTAAATGCAGATGATCTTCCCACGATCCTCCAAAATCCAATACACAAGATCTAAGAAGATCTTCCAATACTTGATTGACTCTTTTGGTTTGTCCATTTATCTATGGATGATAAGCTGTGCTCAAATATTGATCAGTTCCCAACATATCTTGCAAACTCTTCCAGAATCCACTAGGGAACAATGGGTCTCGATCACTAACTATATTCTTCAAAATTTCATGGAATCGAACTATCCACTTAAGATATAATTCAGCTAACGTCGATGCAATCCGAGTCTCCTTGACAGGAACAAACCTTACGCTTTTAGCCAAGCGATCCACGACAACCCAAATACTATCATCCTGATCCTTGCTCTGGGTAATCCATTAATAAAATTCATCGATACTTGCTCCTATTTCCACGTAGGAACTTCCAATGGTTGTAACAACCCACTCGACTTCTTTTGCTCGGCTTTAACTAGTTGATAGTTCATACACTTTGAGATAAATCTCCTAACATCCCATTTCATACCTTCCTAGTAGTACAGTCATTTCATATCTCGATACATTTTATTATCACCAGGATGAATCATTAATCTGGAGTGATGACATTCCCTCATAACCTCATCTCTCAATCTATCTATGTCAGGGACAACCAACCGTCCACTCAAACGAAGCCAACCATCTCGATCAACTTCAAAATCCTTAATCTCCTCTAGTTCTATTCTCATCTCTAACCTTCGTACGATTTCCATAAGCTTATCGCATTGCCTTTGGCTTTCGCATATCTTTTCGATGGGAGTTGGTCTAATCGATAAACTGGCTAAGAATTGGGTTCCAACTCACAACGGGGTCTAAAATCAAATCCGACCAAATACTCGTGATGTTTCCATTCTATGAGCATTGCTTCCAAACTCACACGTCTTCGACTTAACGCATCGGCCACTGCGTTACCCTTTCTTAGAGTATAGGCTTTTCCAAAATCATACGATGCCAAAATCTCTAACCGTCGTTGTTGCCGAAAATCAAATCTTTCTGGGAGAAAAGAAACTTCAACGAAGTATGATCCATAAACAACTCAAAACTAAATCCCACCAAATAATGTTGCCTAATCTTCAGAGAAAACACTATTGCCGCTAACTCTAAATCGTGAGTTTTGCAGGTTCAGGATAGGATGCTACAAAATTCAGGAGACGAGCTAGAGAAGTTCAAACGTATGATTTGTATAAAGTAACTATTTCCGTTGTGTGTTGTAAATGAGCATAGACTGTTATAACTATCCAAATGTATTGAATATCCGTTGTACTTTGATGATTGTAAGTATTATTTCAAGCTTTCAATAAAGATTTATTTCTGTATTATATTTTATTCTACTGCGATGTGAGACTCTCTGTATTGTGGTTAGTTTGTTTCTTCTTCTTTTTCTTTTGTTCTAATCTTTCTTTCTTATCTTTTTCTCACCCTCTAATTTCTTTCTATTAACTATTTGGTGTTTTCGTTACTTGGTTTTTGGCAAGTAATACGAAATTAGGTATTATTGTCAAAATTTGGGCGTCATATTCTGTTGGCTCGTTACAGTGGCATAACTCGATAGAGATGGGGTTAGTAATAACCTAGGTTGAGTTTGAATGTGTATATATGAGAGAGTTTATTTGTAGATTTTATAAAAATGTTTTATATTGTGTTATTTGATCGGTTCAATTTTGAACTAACAATTGACACAATATTGTTATGTAAAGAGGGTAGATGAAATAATTTTTCTTGAATTAATTTTTTTATGGAGAAGAAATAGTTTTCTTAAATCATGTTGGTATTTGATTGTTTGATTGGCTTGAATGTAATTCAAATGGAATAATGGAACTCGAGTGGTTTAATATAACTAAAATATAAAATAAATAAATGATTTTTGAAGTAAAATCAGAGCTTGAGAATATAAATTGAAAGCTAATGGAAACGAGAAATAATAATGGACTAGAAGTCAATCTGATATTAACCGATTAATATTAAAGTATGCTAAGCCAAAGTAATGCAAACAAGAAAATATTAAATATGAAACCAATTGGTTGGGTTAAGGTTGTTGTGCATTTCTTATTAATTGAATATTAGATTGATTGGATAGGAATCAACCAACAATTAATGAAGTTTAATGAATAAATTGGAAGCTAAGGAATAAATTCCAGTATAATGAGTTGAACGGATTAGAACTTGATTTAATGGTTAGTTAAATAGATTTGGATTGAGGTTAAAACCATATTAAATTAAAGCGAACTCGCCGTATCACGGTAGTTCGAAATTTGACGATTTGAACTTCAATTGAATATATAAGATTCAATATGAATCGGAATTCTTTGAAACAAGAATCGTCGGGATATATTGAACTATAATTTTCTGATGGAAGATAAAACCCGGAATTTGAACGAATAGACTTCGAGTTATGTCAAATCAAATTTCTAGAAAAATCGCGGTATGGTTATTTATAAATTAAAATGATTAATTAAATCAAATGGAAGGATTTTTAAGATAATAAAATTTGGATTTTTAATAATAAAAATCCAGAATTGAGTTATTAAATGAATACGAATTCAAGTGAATTGAATAGATGGATTTTTGTAAAAAAAATCGGACTTTGAGTTATGACATGTAGATAACTAATGTAAATAATAAATTAGTTATGAATAAAATATAATTTGGTTAAGAAAGGGATGGGTGGATTAAAACTTTGGAAATCTATATGGAATATAAATTCTTCAATTCAAGTTGAATTACCAATAAATTGAATGTTGTTAATCTAAATAGAGCTCGACGCATATAGTTTGAATGTGTCAGTGAATTGGAATAAACCCAATTCAAGTAGAAATAATTGAATACAAATTGGAAAATTATTCAATTGAGTTTAGGCTATTGAATTAAGTCTTGAAATAAAGTGAATATGTATATATTGAATAGTGAGAATAAACCTGGATTAAATAAACTTGAATAGGAAATAATTAATGGATGAATCAAATTAAGTTTGATTGAAATTGAACTTTGAACTTAAGAGTACATTTATATGAACTTGTAAATTGACAATTTAACCTGGAACTTAGATTATAAATAGAACTTGACTTGTTTATAAGAAGGAAAAAAAAATATACTTGAACATGGTTGTTTAAACTATCATGAGTTGAGTAAGAAAACAAATTAATGGATGAATTAGAAGTAAAAAAGTTAGATTGATTAAAATCAATTAGAAATGGATGCGTACATAATTCAATAGGTTTATTGAATGGAAGCAAATGTGGGAAATAAAATTGGATGCTATACAAAAAGGTACGTGTTCACATTATTATTGGGTTTGGTAATTTTTATGAGCCTATTTGGCAAGTTGCTTGGCTTTTTTATTTTATTTTTGATTGGAGAGGGCCCAGAGAGGCATTTTGTTGCTGCGATTAACCCGTGAAAAGGAGATGCTGGCAAAATTTTCCGAAAAATTAAGGGGTTAGAAAACTTTTAAGGAAATTTATGATTAGAAATTTACTCATAAATTATATATGAATTTGTAAAACAAGATTAGGTTGAATAAATTAAATTAGAACCAATTTAAAATGGATATGGATACATTACGAATGCGCATGCATGTAATAACCTAAGAATCAATTTGATTTGAAGGAACTGACATATGAATCGAAGTTGAAGAGAATAAATAAGTGTAGAATAGGGAGTATTAATTGAATGTTGAAAACAAAAAAATGGTTTATCACGAAGTACACATTTACAACATGTTGGATATATGTGGTCGATTATATAAGTTAAAAATGAATATATAAATGATGAATACAAATTATATATTGAATAAAATATAATTATAATGCATGAAAATCTAGTTTGAAATCATTCAAAGTTGATTGGAATAATATATAAATCATTGAAAATAGATCATCGAACATTAGAACTAAAATTTCTTATGAAACTGTTTGTTTAATGGATGCATAGGATGTTGATTACGAAATCTATGTAGAATGAATGAAGTGTTATTAAACTTTATGTTTTGGGAAACTTATTTGTTTAAATTAAGTACAAGTATATGGAGCTGTATAGCTTGGATTTGGGGGTGTAGATTGCATAATAATTAAGCGAACTCGCTTAATAAACGCTTATATAAGGTACGCCTACGCAAAAATACCAAAATAGGAAATATGAAATGTTTTCCGGTCGTGTGGACCGATGTATACATTTTTATCCATTTTGTAATATTGCAAAAGTCTCTCCGTACAAGGGAGACTCTAATAAAAGATTTCAAAAATTTAGGGAGTAAGAAAAAAATTCAAAAGTTTTTGCTAACAAAAAAAATACTGTTCAAATGAAAATCAAAGTTAAGATTTTTTGAGTAAAATTGGAAACTAATGAGTTGGTGAAGTAGTAAAGGTTGTTAGAACTAAAGGATGTTGAGGTGAGTGAAAAGTTGCATAAGTGGGTTGTAGGAAGTTAATGAGGTGTAGCACATTTTCCTACTTAGTAATTTTGAGGACAAAATTCTTTTAAGGGGAAAGAATGTAACGTCTCGTATTTTTGGTCGCTTAAGTTTTGAGTATTTAAATTAGTTTTAAATGTTGAATTGGTAATACAAATGGATTTTTATAGTAATTAAATGAAGTTTGAATGTATAAATAATTATAAAATAAAAGCGAGCTTGCAACAGCGCGGTAATTCGTAGTTTTAAGATTTAAACTTCTATTGAGTGTACATGATCTATTATAAGTCGGAATTCGCTAAAACAAGAAATGGTCGAATTTATTGAACTATAGTTTCCTAATAAAAGAGAAAATTCAAGATTTCAAATTGTAGATTGTGAGTTATGTCCAAATCAAATTTTTAGAAAGTCGCTATGGAATTGTTTATAAACCATAATGATTTATTTAATTAAATAAAAGGATTTTAAATAAATTGAATATCGGTTTAACTTGAAAATGAAATATCGAGTTAAAAATTCAAGTTAGTTTAATTTGGAAGTTATATGAATTCAATTTGTATATGTATGATAATAGTAATTTAATATCAATAGATTTGTTTATATTTGGGTAGATTTATATTTCATCGATTTAATATGGAATATAAAAATAGTGATATTTCAAACGGTCTAAGAATTCGAGGAAACCAACTCCATTGGATCTGTAATAGCGCATTATTATCGAATCTTGAATTTTGTAGCATTTGGATTTATTAGTTGAACGTACGATCGGAAAACGCCTAGGAATAATTAAATCAAATTTTAATTTTAATTATCGATTTAAATTGATATCTTCTCCATACGATCGAATTAGATTTCGAAACATGTTCCAGTGTGCTCATAATAGTGGTATAACCCTATAAATGTCAGTTGCTACACTAAAATAAGAATTCGAATTGCGTGATATTTCAAATTAAATAAATTCACATCAGTTGATAGTCAAAATAAAAATAAAAATGTTCGTACCCACTTATTTCCTGCAACGCTAAGATAACCAACGGAATTATACTACAGGCCTAACTCTAGCTACAACTATCTTCCTTTTAATTCTCGTATGTTAGTTCCCCACCTTCACTACGAAGTAAAACACAAAATTAATGGTGAGTATGTGTCTCTCATTCGTGCCTATATAATAAACCAACGCCTTCGTTAGTTTTCACCATTCTCAAACCAATTTGATTCGTTTCCTTTTCATTCTATCTTTCCAGTCAAACGAAAAATCGATCCACTGATTTATATATACATATATATAAAGAGGAACTGAAATCATGATCAAAGACCGTGAGGCTACTGGAGCGCGATACCAAGGCGCTCGTGTTAGGTGGTGCGACAGTGGGATCTGGGTTGAGTAGGTCGAAGGGGATTTGATCGTAAGGTGTTGCAGAAGGGTGCAATTAGCTAGTTTGAGGTGCAACAATTTCAGGATGTCGGTGCGTGGAAGCCAATGATGGTGTTGGTCGCGACTTACTTGAGTTCGATACTGATAGACGTGGTTGAACTGAAGTGGTGCTCGAATTGACTGATGTTGATCTGGGTGATTAATAGGGTTCAACGGTAGGTGATAAAGGTTCGGGTCCATGATTTGGGGATGTGGAGCTCAGCATGACAGGCAATAGGGACTGTCGAATTGAAGGAGGTGTAGACAGTATGGAGCTAATGATTTTGAGGCATTGCAGTGACATTGTAGTGATGATCAGATGTTGGTCTGAAGGCTATGGTGGTGATTTGATCAGATGGTGCAGCCATAACAGAAAGTGGTTGTGATGATAGAAAAGGGGATGGTAGGTTGTCAATGAGTTGTTTGATGAAATGCCAAAGTGGGATGGTGCACATTTTGGGGCTGATTGCGGTAGAAATGGATCGGTGATTGTTGAGTTAGGTTCGTGGTTAGTCAAGGCAATAAGGTATAATATTTTGCAAAATTTAAAATATGAAGAATAATTTATTTAATTATTATAGTACTTAGTTTAAATTAATTATAGCTTAATCGTTAAATAAAAATAAACAATCGTATGTATATACTCATTCGAGACAACTTGGATGGATACGTAGGCGCAACGATATGGAATTAAATGGGATATTCGACAAAGGAGAATCGTGGTGAGTTAAACTCACTCAGTTAAATTATTGGGAACTAATTTTAATAGTTCAAATTTAATTTATCAAATGTTGGATAATATATTAATTAATATAAATTGGGTGATAGTGTGTGTATATATATATAGTATTATATATATAATTGGTGATTGGATATATTTTAGCAATATATATTAGCGGATGAGACCCTATGCGCCCCTCAATATATATAGTGCATGACCTTCTATACCACGATATTCCATCTTGAAATGGAATGGGTAATATTTATGTTGTCTAACATCTTTGGATGCAGGAAAATAGGTTGGAGGAATCCAATTGGATTCCTCAACATTAAAATTATTTGTTTTCATATATAAGCTGATATATGATGTGATTTATAACCTATGATAGTTTATGGTATGTTTGGATATGTAAGTAACCCTGACCCTTGATTTTGGATATTTTTGAATGCCCTAAATAATATATGGATTTCAAATAGAATTTGAAATATAAAAGTGTTTAAAGGAAATTTTATTTCCAAATAGAAATATTTATTTAAAAGCCGAATGAAAAATAGAATTGAAAAGTAAAGATTTGTTTTTATAAATAAGATGAGAATTCGATTTTATAAGCGACATTTATAAAGAAGTAATATCATTATTATTGGAGAATTTGGGAAAAATATAATTGAGCATAAATTTGGAAGAAAAGTGGAAAACGGGTATAAAACCGACATTTTAAATAGATTGGAATTTTCCAATTACAAAGGAAATTATAATGAGATTATATGAAATAACTCTACAAATAGAAGTTATAAATAGAATTGAAACTTGAAGTTGCAATTATGAAATCAAGTTGACTAAATAAGTCAAGTATAGATTTGTACTGAGAAATATTATTCCCGATTGAGGTGAATAAGGGTTTAAAGCAAACGGTGTGCGAAAATGGGAATTGTTGGAAGGAAAGTTTGGAAGCGTTTTAAGATTATGAATTTTAATTGAACTAACTTGAAGAATAATATAGATTATATTAAAGAATTTTATATACGATTTACAGGTCATGAATATTAATAGAAAGAATTTGCAAATGACATTTATACACGAATATCTTAGAATGCAATGAAGCTTACTGAAATGAAACTGAGATGAGTTGTAATAAACCTATAAAGATGTTTATAAAGATTATGAAACCAAAGTGTTGTATAGAACATGATAAAAGATAATAGATATGGTAGTTTACTTAGTTAAGTAAATGTGATTGTAATTAGAATGAGATTTAATAAAAAATAAAATATATGGTTTTATAAAAATAAACCATAATTTTAATCAAATAGTAAATGGAACTTATGTGATATTTACTGTACAATGGGGTAGAGTTTCGTTAATAAACTTCTATCTATTCTGAAGATAAGAATGTTGTTGAATCAAAGTCTGAGAGGTAGATAAAATACCCCAACTTGAATGACTTCATGATTTTCCAAGAATGATATTAGTTTAGAAAAAAGAGTGGTTGGGGGAAATAAAATTAGTAAACTTGTCCTTCATCTTGTACAGAAGAATGCTACTGCTAACCAAAACGATCATCATTTTCATAAAGAATGTGCACTTCGCAGAAGCACCAACAAACCTCCAACCAATGCTTCCGCACCGTGATTAAACATATGTAGTTAAACAAAAACAAAAGTCATTCATGTCAAGGACATCTAGCTCAAGAGGGATTGTTCTTATGGCTCACACAAAAGTCATTCATGATGAACAAATAACCAATTTTAGTAGCATTTGAAATAGTGGCTCTTATGATATAACAGGGGTGCTCCAAAACAGGTTTTTAATCGAATGCAAACATATCACATTCACACATACATCTAAGTATGAAGACATGCAATAGGTTGCACATGAATGTAATACTAACCGCTACAATACAACACACAAGGAAAAAAATGCTTGACCGCATTCATAGTTTACAGTGGAGACAGATTGCTTTAGAAGCGACCCTTCAAATATATTTCTTGATGCAAGTTCAACATTAACAAACTCTACAACCTGCAGGCCACAAGGACATATACACATTTGCTTGCTTAAATTTTAGATATGTGTAAAACAAACAATACATTGGCTGTGATTAGTGTACTGCTAATTGCAGATGATAAAATCTGGAATGTTTACTATGCAACTGGCAAATGACATTCAGGAATGAACTAATGAAGTTGTATAATCCTTACGATTAGTGCATTCATAGTCCCAAATCCCAGTCAATACCGATGAAGAAATTGCTCCCCATATACACATACTAAATGCATGTCAATAGCGATCTAGGCTCTTTGACATCCAACCATCTAACAACTTGGGCTGTATCGATAGAAGATTTCTTACCTCGATTAGCCTTAGAATCAGCATCATTATCGTAGACGCACAACGGTCCTATGGGCCAAACTTTTTTATCCATCAACCTCTCGTACCGATCAATGGTCTCGGCCTCCAACTCATAGTACGTGTTCATATCAAAACTTCAAATATATGAGTCAGATCTTCATTTATGCATCATTGGGCATACATATTATTCATTATCAATCACACAAATGGATGTTTAAATGCCAGGTTTGGGTTTTCTTTTATTTACTGTACAATACATCAAATGAATCGTTTGCTTGAGGATACAATAAAAAAATGAAACGCAGGGGTGTGAGATTTTTAAAAAAAAAAAAAACATAAGTTTTTTTCCCTTAACGATATTTACACATGGTTTACATATGATACAACCTTCTTGGGATCATAGTTATGTTAGAATTGCCTCGCATGTTGTTAAGGAGGAATGATGGTTTGGTTACAATAGTCCCACATCACGGAATATACTGAAAAAATTGTGTACAAGTATGAGCTGGTAGGAACGTAACATCAGAGATTCCTTTTGTTATATGGGAGTTGTGTGTCAGCTCATATGCGTGCAAGGAAGGGGGCTTTGTGGACAAGACAGTGCTCTCAAAAGATACACGTAGGATGCGAGTCAAGGAGGCTTTGTTCTGACCGTCGTTACATAACAATTTATTCATCTATACAAATTATTTGTCCACTGGGAAATCCTTATTGGAGAAGTAAACAACATGCAACAACCGGTCCTATGGTCAACGATAAGTTGTCTGCTTGTCCTACGGTTAATAGACAATCCTATAATAGTCTAATAGAACAGTGAGCTAATTAGATAAACACCAACCACCCTATCTTTTTGACACAAAATAGCAATGACTAATGAACAAACAATGAACATCTAGACTAATATATCACAAGAAAAATGATCTGAATATAAGTAGATAGAGAATTACGAAAATCAAACCTCACAAGTATAGGATCACGGCACCAACTGCATTGCTGAAAGAAAAATAGAAACACCACTATATTTACTGTTTAACCACCACTCCATAAAGTACATTGTCCACCACTTTCTTATAAACTGTCAGGTCAATTTGTATACCGTATGTTAGTGGTGTACCTGAATGAATAAGTCGACAGATGTTATCTTTCTATATTCCAGAACAGTGTTGGTGACATAGACGAAACGTATGTATTGGTCATGTAAGACAAACGCAAATACAAGTTACAATTTGTGTGTAATTTTGATTTGATATTGCGGTGCACTATGTCAAATCGGAAAAGTTCTGCTTATGGCAATACACTTTGAACAATTGATATTGAAGATGATCTAAACTTTCTTCGTCCTATAAATGGAAAGTAGTGCCTGATAATACAAGATACAAATTTTAAACTGGTCATCAACCAATGTATCGAACTAAACAATATCAGAATCCAAATTCTAATCAACATCAAATATTTCAAAATTGGAAAAGAAATGCTCAAATTTTTATCGCTCAGATTTGTGTACGACGATCGAAAGAAATCTGAAATTTTGAGAAAAACATTAATGAAAAAAATCACCATTCAATTAATGTCCTCTCGAGCCCTTTTCTTGTCAAACCATCCAAATGTTCCCCTTCCTCTCGCCACCATCATGTTCCTCCTCCGGACCTCCCTCCTGATTCCGTTCTTTGTCCATCGCCTCCTATCCCCCCACCCGATCCCAAATTTTGTCCTTCGCTTGTCACATACCATACTTCGGATCCTAACCCGCAACCACTTCTTGCGCGTCTCCCCCTCTCCAGTTTTCCTCCTGCCAAGTTGCGTTGAATGCTTTTCTAATTTTATTATGGATTATTTTAGTTGAGCAAAAGAATTTGGGGCTTCAAATTGGATTTAGAATGAAGAGATGGGAAAACAGGTAAATGGAAAAAGGTATATGAAGCGGGCATGAAATATTAGCGCGAAGCGGTCCTAATTTTTTTCAAGAACCCGCCTTTTGATTTTTAGAGCCCGCCTTACATTATTAACCAAAACGGGAAGACAGCGGTTTAAATTTTGTTTAGTTTTAAACTTTTGTTCAAGAAAAAAAAACGTTATTTGAATTTTGTACCTCGGACTTTTGCTAAGCATCTGAAAGTTATAAATTATATTTGTAAAGGTCATGTAACAAAAGTTATTATACTGTAAATTAACTACTAAATTAATTATTAAACCGTGATAAAAATTAATTGCTAATATATTGAATTACTTAAATAATAATTATTAATGCATCAAATTAAGTGCAAATTAATTATTAGACATTAATTTTAATTATTTCATAATTTTTTATTATTATTTAATATTGGATTATTAACTGTTAATATTACTTTATAATAACTAAATTTTATTATTAATTAATAATTATATTAAATTGTAGTCTTAATTAATATATAATTACTAATAGTTAGTTATTTAATTGTAATTATTTAATATTAAATATTAAAATTCGGTTATCAAAAAACTACTACTTATTTATTAATGATAATTATAAGTAGTTGTTTATTACTTCTTAATTATAATTGAACATTAATTGTTTAATATTATGAATATTTTATTAATTATTTTATTTTATTGTTAATTAGATTTATTAATTATGAAATATAATTAATAATTGGTAAATATAATTTGCATACTATTAATAACTAACCATGATAAATTATTAAAGTATTAATTCATATTAATTAATGATTATTACTTAATACTTATTATACTATAACTAAATATTACTTACTACTTCATATTTTTGTATTTAATAGTAATTATGTTTACCAAAAGTCGGGAAAAATATATGTTTTTAATAGTATTTTTTCGCAAGTGACTTTACCAGTTGTAAAAAATACAGTTATTGCAAACGGTGAAAACAGTTACTAAAGATATTTAATTGCAAACGGCGAAAACAGTTGCTAAAGATATTTAATCGCAACTCGCTTTAAAGCGTAGTTGCAAATAATATATTTGTTGCAACTGTCATGAAAGCGCGCAGTTGCTAAAACATATGTTTTTTCAACAGGAAGGAAAGCATAGTTGCTAAAAATATATTATTCGCAACAGAAAGAAAATGTCTGCTACTAAATCTTATCTATTGCAAATGCTATAATAAGTCTGTTGCTAAATATCATTTACTGCAACTATCATGTGTCGCCTGTTGTAAATAGCTAGTTGCAATAGGGTATTTTTCTTGTAGTGTTGGGGTGCGCACATTGAATTATCACCTTGAATAGCGGCTGTTGGATATACTTTTAATATATCAAAATGAACAAGTAATATGTTTGAGACAATAAAAGTCTATGCAAATAATCCTTGTAATTTTCTACAAGTTTTCCTTAACTTTCAATTTTTGTTCTCAAAGAATTCATCTGCATTTTCCGAAGTTCATTCGAAACTGCTTTTGCATTATCCTGATCTAGTTCATTAGTAAAAAAAAATGTTTCAGTTGCCTTTATTAAGGGATGAAGAGGAGAGTTATTAGAGAGGAACAATTGCAATTTTTATTGATGCAAAACATGATACAAAGAGCACATATATATAATGCTATGAGCCCAACGGCTAGTACAAAATATACCAAATATGTATGAGCATAACGGCTAGTATTAAATATACCAAGTATGCATGAGCCTAACGGCTAGTAGATAATGACAAAGCATGCTAAATACGATAAAAACGTGTTCACACTCTAACGGCTCTATTGTAACGGCTCTATTGTCTTCGTTATGCCCCCTCAGTTCGAACTAGGGTTTCCTTGCTCATTCTGGCTTCCGCCTGCACTGATAACGCGAAGTTCCTCTCTCATTCTGATAATTTTTTTGGTCGAAAGGGCCTTTGTGAGAGCATCAGCTCTCTGATAGTATGCGGGCACATGACATATTGCAAGTCTTCCTGATTGTGATCTTTCTCTCACAAAGTGGAGATCAATTTCAAGATGTTTCGTCCTTGAATGTTGAATAGGGTTTAGAGACAAAGATACTGTGCTCTTATTATCGCACCAAATGACCGGCTTTCGTCTTGGAGTGAAACCAAGCTCCTCCATCAGTGATTATATCCACATGATTTCGGCTGTAGCGCTTGCCAGTGCACGGTACTCAGCCTCTGTGCTAGATCTTGATGTGGTCTGTTGTTTCTTCGTACACCAGGAAATGATATTGGAACCGAGGTAAACGCAGTATCCTGAGACAGACTTTCGATCGTCAATATCGTTGGCCCAATCGGCATCACTAAAGCACTGTAAGTTAAGTTCCTTTTCTGAATTTAGGCGTATACCGTAATGTTTTGTGCCTTGTAAGTATCGTAACACTCTCTTTAATGCCATCCAATGTTCTGATAAAGGGTTCTGCATGTATTGACTGAGTTTATTGACGCTGTAGCATATGTCTAGTCGAGTAATAGTTGCGTATTGTAACGCTCCTATAATGCTTCTATATTGTTTGGCATTGTCGATAGCTTCTCCTTTATGCTTAGATAGTCTTAGGTTACTAATCATAGGCGTATGTAATGAGTTTGCCTTGTGCATATTTGCCCTTTGCAGTATTTCAGTGATATAATTTTGTTGGGATAATATTAATTCACCATTGTTTTTCCTAATCACTTGTACTCCAAGAAATTTTTTTAGTTCCCCCAAGTCTTTAATGGCGAAATTTTGATCCAGCTTGTGAACGATTCTGTTTATTTCTTCGCTGTTGTCTCCTGTTATTAGCATGTCGTCAACGTATACTAGAATGAACACAGTTCCATGTATGCCCTTCTTCATATATAGAGAATTGTCCGATTTAACTTGTGAGAAACCCATGTTAGACAAAGTTGACTTTAGCTTTTCATACCAAGCTCTCGAAGCTTGTTTTAAGTCATATATTGCTTTGTGTAGTTTGCATACTTTATCACCAGTACCATATCCTTCAGGCTGTTGCATGTATACCTCTTCAGTCAATTCCCCATTCAAAAAAGCATTGTTGACGTCCAGTTGCCTCACATTCCATCCTTTATTTAGAGCAATGGTCAGTATAATTCTGATGGTTGTGGGTTTTATGACTGGGGAAAAAGTTTCATTAAAATCAAAACCAAATTGTTGCGCATAACCTTTTGCAACTAGTCTGGCCTTGTATTTGTCAATAGATCCATCTTCTTTTCTTTTTATTTTGTATGTCCACCTACAACCAATCACATTTTTGTGTTTTGGTTGAGTCACTAAGCTCCAAGTGTTGTTTTTTATGAGAGCTTTATATTCAGTGTCCATTGTCTCCTTCCATTTGTTTGATCTTATAGCCTGAGTGAAATTCAATGGTTCGATCTCACTGGCAGAAATATTATATACTTTGGGTTTGAAGATGCCTCTCTTTGACCGGGTGATCATGTGATGTCCAGTTGATTGTGGTGGTGTTTGCTGTTGTGTATCATTGTTGCTGGTATTGTCAACATGGTTGTTGTTTTCTGTATCTTCACTATGCTGCATGTTTTGATGTATGTTTGTATCTTCTGAGTCATTGTGTGTCTCATTGGTTTTCTCGTTTGTTTGATCTATAGTTTCTTCCTGAGTGTTTAAATTGCTTGTGCGTTGTTGCTCTTCATTTCTATCAATTGAAGGTGGTTCAGTAATGAATGGCTCGAACCGTATGTTATTGTTTATGCTTTGTTCCCCATCCTTTTTGCCGATTTGCTTTTCTGCATAAGGAAACTTGTTTTCATCAAATATCACATGCCTAGAAACATATATTTTTCCATTTTTGTCCATGCACTTAAAACCTTTTTGGTTTTGTGCATACCCAATGAATGTGCATGGGCTTGATCTCATACTTAGTTTATGATTGTTATAGTCTCTCAAACATGGAAAACATAGACACCCATAGGCTTTCAGAAAACCATATGCTGGTCTAACACTGTATATCATTTCATGTGGGCTTTTATTGTTTAAGACTTTGGTTGGCAACTTGTTAATGAGGAATACAGATGTGTAAAAAGCTTCATTCCAATATGTCATGGGTAATGAGCTTTGTGATAACAAAGTTAGACCAGTCTCTACTATGTGTCGATGTTTTCTTTCGACTAAACCGTTTTGTTCGGACGTATGCGGGCAAGTTAATCTATGTTTGATCCCTCTTTTGAGAAAGTAATTAGTTAGAGGTTTAAACTCAGCTCCCCCATCTGTCTGAATAACCTTAACAGTACTGTTCATTTGTTTTTCGACATGAGTTATAAATTGCATAACTGTATTGCAAGCTTCTGATTTAGTTTTCAGCATGTATATCCAAGTATATCTAGAATAAGCATCCACAAAAGAAAGATAATACCTGTGTCCCTGATATGAATTTAGAGGCGCGGGACCCACAAGTCAGCGGCTATAAGTTCCAGTGGCTCATTATAGCTGGTTTCAGAATCACTAAAAGGGAGCTTGTGGCTCTTGCCGAGTTGGCAGTGCGTGCATGTGTGTTTGATAGGTACATTTTTATAATGAATGTTATTATTACGCAGAACAGTCTTAACAGTTTCCAGATTAGGATGTCCTAATTTTATATGCCAAGAATTAATCACGTTACATTCATTGCTATTATTGTCATAATCAACGTTATAGCAACTATTCCTAATACAGTCATTGTCACTACTAGCATCTACATCATTGTACCAGAATTCTCCACTTGAGTTTGTAGTCTTGAATTTGTATAAACCATCGTATAGGTTACCTCGAAGTAATATTTCATGATTTGGGGAATCTTTAACTAAACAAAACTTAGGATGAAATTCAAAGTAAACATTATTGTCGTTGGCAAATTTTGATACACTTAACAAATTTTTATTAATCGTAGGTACCCTAAGAATATTGTTTAATTTGAGTTGTCTTTTCCCAAAGATAGTCCCTTTGCCTATGTGTGTGATACTAGCAGTACTACCATTACCCATATGCAAATTTCTCATACCTGAGTAATTTATGCTCCCAATGTTTAAATTTTGAAGATTGCTAGTTATGTGGTGAGTCGCTCCTGAGTCAGGGTACCATTCTTCGAAGCCATTGTCTTCATTTTTTACTTCATCATCATCTGCAGCATTATGTCTTCGGTTTGCGTTATTATTATTTTGAGTTGAATTCCCTATTGTTGCCATATTTGCTTGTGCTCTTCTTTGTGAAAAGTAATTTTGGCTTGCCTGTTGTCTACCTGTGTCTGAATTATACCTAAAGTAACATTTGTTCGCCATGTGACCAAACTTTTGGCATATTTGACATTTCACACGATAGTTGTTGTTATCTCCTTGTATCTGCTTATTTCTGACTGTGGTATAATTGGCAGAGAACTTATTTTGTGCTGTTTTTCTTTGGTCAATTCTGCCTTCATGAGCAAGGAGTGCTGATCGAACGAACTGTAAATCAGGTAAAGTTTGTTGTGTGGCTAACACAGTTACTAGAGATTCATATTCTTCATCTAATCCACCAATAATAAATAGGATTTTCTCATTGTCGCTGATCTTATGACCAACAGCATTTAGTTTGTCACACAGATTTTTAATTTTTCCTAAGTATTCTTTCATGCTTGCCTCCTTTTTTCTAGAATTTTGTAATTTCCTTCTATATTGCATGATTCTAGCAGCTAATTGTGAGCTGAAAATTTGTTCAACTGTTTTCCATATTTCATAAGACGTGCTACATCCAACTATTTGTGATAATAAATTCGAACTTACCGACGATAGGAGCCATGAGGAGAGGAGGCTGTCTTGTTTTTGAAACTTTGTGTAGTCTGTGTTAGGCACAATTTCTCCTTCCGAATTGGTTATCGTCACTGGTGGGATTGTTATTGTCCCATTAATGTACTGCAGTAAATCATACCCTCTTAAAGCGATCTCTACTTGATATTTCCATAGAATGTAATTGTCTTCGTCTAGAGATGTGGTGATAATTTGTCTTTTTGGTGTAATCAGGTCATGATGGTTAGGTGGAGCACTGTACACCATACTTCCTGAAACAGCGGAGGTTACTTCATTGTTGTTGGCCATAAAACAAAAACAACTTTCTGCTTGATGATTAAGCCTTTCGGCAATTTGGCTCTAATACCATATTAAGGGATGAAGAGGAGAGTTATTAGAGAGGAACAATTGCAATTTTTATTGATGCAAAACATGATACAAAGAGCACATATATATAGTGCTATGAGCCCAACTGCTAGTACAAAATATACCAAATATGTATGAGCATAACGGCTAGTATTAAATATATCAAGTATGCATGAGCCTAACGGCTAGTAGATAATGACAAAGCATGCTAAATATGATAAAAACGTGTTCAAATTCTAACGGCTCTATTGTAATGGCTCTATTGTCTTCGTTAGCCTTAACTGAATTGATGCTTTAGTCATTGTATATGTTGATACACTCCTTTTTTTCTATATTCTTTTAATCTAAACCATGGGCTAATTTGCCGGCTTGTACATCAGATTATTAGATACACGGTGGCATAAATTAATGGTCTGATGTACAGGGCCAGTTGGGGAAGCTCATAAAGCCTGTACTGGGATAGGGGAACCTTGGCCAAGTGCAAAATTATGGAACAGTTATAATACTCCAATATTATATATAAGTTATTAAACACAACGCTAATCATATAAGAGGTTGATTAACATGATGTAAAGCGATGTTTATAAGGTTGATTAACATGATGTAAGTGACGTTTATAATATAAACTGAGAATAACACGTTAACTTTAGGATACGGAAATGAAAAAACTTCAAAATTCTAAACGATCACACAATTAATGAAATTTTCTGTTATTGAAATAAAATATTGTTTATTTGTATTATGGTTTTCCCTGATCGATAAAGATATTGTTGCCATGTTATGCATTTATATTTTGGAGTACTGGTGGTGGATTGTTGTATTGTATAAGGTTGCATTCACATTTCTTCACGACCCCAATGATATAATGACAACCTTTTCTTTTTTTTCCTCGAGTACACCTGCTTAGGCAAGAGCTAGTTTTGTAAAATGCTGGAATGTAACGTTTGGTTTGCACTGCAAAGGGCATCTTTTTGAATTCGCATGAGATAACGCGGCTATCCGTTGCATTGAAATTAAAATGACCATGCATGTTATTAAATAGAGCCATTTATATAAAAATATATATTCTTTGACATGATTATCAGTAGAATGAATTTTGATGATACTGACTCTATTCAAAGAGATGTCCATGTGGTGAAAATAGATTAGTTTGATGAAATAAAAATAAAGAGTTACTAAAAGTCACAAGTAGATAAAAACCTATCAAAGAAAGCACTATCTCCTTACTATTTAAGAAAAATAAAAGTCTTGACAAGCCATCTATTAGTTTTGTTTATGCAGAGTGTAACCGTGGGAATACTATCAAAGAAGGCAACATGTTCATAGTATGAGCGTTCATTGTACAGCCCTCTTTGTGGTTACCTGTCAGGTTAACCTAATTCTCACTCACTGATGTTAAAACTTTGACCTTCAGTATGCCCTGTAACTAAAACACAACCAGTTACCACAAATTGATGGCCCGATGTTAGATGAATAGATTAGTTGATTAATGCAGGGGTCATGCATGTGCATGGATATATATCCGATTGGTGATCCAGAGCCAGTGAAGAGCTAGACCTTATTTCTCTTTTGAAAAAATTATGTTCAAGAATCCTTTGCTCTTGGGTCTATAAAAGAATTGTATGGTTAACTTTAGGGGAAAATTTGGCATATATCCTTATGATTATATAAATATAGTTTTAGGTCTCTTTTAATTTTATTTTATAAAGGGTATTTGGTTTCGATGACACATTTTGAATAAAAATCAGATTCATTCAGTGACAACTAAATTTAATAATTATATCAAAGATAAAAACCAAATTATATTATGTCAACCTGAAGTTCACTTTAATTATATCCAAGGTTTTAAATATCAGATATAGATCACATTTCGTTTCGGCAATTTTAACGACTCGGTATCGTTTCGGGGGAGATCTCGGAGGAGACGAGTACATCTCGGTCGTCAATATTGGATTTACATCTCGGAGCTTAAAGTTCACATCGAAACCATATCGACGCACATTTTATGTTAATAATTATATATACTAAATGACGGCATTAAAGCACTACAAATGAAAGCCATGCATGCATTCATAAAATGGCATTGCATGCATACCATGCACTCATAAAATGATAGCATTATAGCACTATAAATGAAGAACAAACACTTCACAGAATGACCTTGTTTGACCTTATTTAGGACATACCATGCATTCATAAAATGACAAGGCTAAAGCACTACAAATGACAGTCAAAAAAGATGGCCAAACCAGAAATTGAACTAACTACAAATGACATGTCATGCATTCATAAAATGACAACATTAAAAGCACTACAAATGGCAGCATTAAAGCACTACATAGTCACGTATATAATTGAACTGACAAAAATGACAGCAAAAAAAGATATAAACCAGAAATGTATATACTGGTTAGTAAATAATCCAGCATTAAAGCCTTCATAAAATGGCATAGCGAGCAAGGATTCCACAACATAAATTTCAAAATAACAGAACAATACGAGCTAATTAGAGTGGTACAAGTACAGGTAATGTAACAAAAGTACCACAACTAAATTTTAGTGGCTAAACATGCGATTGGACGTAGCATTGATCTGATAACTAAAAGGGGTTACTTGACGAATTTCATAGTTTGAATTGAATGAATAAATGTAGACCCAACCCTGCATGAGAAATACGTAAAGCCAACAAACACATGCAAACCCAACCTGCATACAAGTCTTGCTTATTAAAAAAATAAAAAATAAATCGAGTGATATATCGTGATTTCGTTTCGGTCAAAATATCGGTCGATATTTTTAAATATCGGCCGATATATTCGAAACGAGATACATAACAATATATTATGTTTCGTATCGTTTTGACCTCAAAACGAGATATCGGCCGAGATGGCCGATATTTAGAACACTGGTTATATCAAAGACAAGTACCGAATAGTTTTAAGATTATTTTAGTCAATAACATATAGAAATAAACAGCTCGAGGAGATGATTTGAACTTGATGTATTTATTAACACCTCACGATCTGAAACTTCCCTGCTTCATACGATATGCTGCAAGTTATGAGGGATGTGAAAATGAAAAGATTAGGTGATGGTTGAACCTATTTTTGTAATTTCAACCCTTTTATACTTGGCATTTTGTTTCAGTTGCAGACCTTTTTGTCTTTAGCCTTGCCTTACATGTAATGTTTTTTGGTTTCAATATGGATGAGACGACTCTTTATTCCGCCACCTTCCAAAAAATCAGGGAAATTTAACATATCAATAAAAATAAGTTAAAAACTTATAATAAATTAAATTATAATCAATAACAAGTATTTTATAATCAATAACAAATATTTCGATTTTTAAAATTATTGAAGTTTTATTATGTATTAGTAATTTTACCATCATTGATCAATGGTTTGTCTGTTATTGGGGTACCATCGATCATTTTTCCAATGAAGGTGCTTGCTTGGATCTATTGAAATAGTTAATACGTTTGTTAATGGAAGCGGACAATATTGGCCCAAGCCCTATCTTCCAATCTAGGATCGGTCAAGCCCAAAATTGTACGTGCGCTATAAATGGCTTAGCTTTCTTGGTACGATCTTTCGTTAATTCTTAGGTTCGACCAACAACTTATCAAATCATTGATATCAGTTGGAAACCCATAGCCTCACAGGCAACTTAGCCCTGCCTTGTTATTAAACTATCAGGTCGGCTTAAAAGTTTTTCACTTCCCACATGCCTAATTGAGCCTGTTGACTTTCATTGTAGTAATAAGAAATATTTGGTTAGTATAGAATTGATCGTCGGTTTATTTCAGATGGTTTAGTTATGAAATAACATCATTTTGGATGTGGGTGGAAAATGATTTATTTTAGGTTATTTCCTATAGAGAATCACCTTGAAAACCACAATTTGGTGCAGATGTGATCCAATCATCCATCTCCAAGCTCTTGCTTTTGGACTAGGGCCATGAGTATATGCATAAACGGATGTGACGCAACATATTTACATTTGAACATACTAGGGGACCATTCTTAAATTCACCCTTTGATCTATCAGGCAGATTATACGAACATACTCGAAAAATGATGAAGCCACCCAATCAACTAGCAACTCCTCCCTTGATTAGTAGGTACGAGTGTGAAACATCAACGAATGTGGTCTAGCAGTTCATTTCATAAGATATTCGCCTTGGACAGGACAAATGGTATCCAAATTGAAAAGGATGCAACTTGATTATCCACTCATTGTTCCGCTTTGATCCTTGACCAGACAGGAGGAGCGCCAAATGAGGATAAGCATGACCCGACTGTTTATCCAATGACATCCACAAATCTAACATGAGCCGACAAAAATGAAGTATAAATTCAAAGGACAAACCATAAAGTCCATAACTCAAACCCAAAACCCAATGGGTAAGTATTAAATTTGAGTACGAATCGGACGTCCGTTCTAACTCCATCGCATTATGGCAGGAGACATGAGTATAAACATTACAGGGCTGATTATGACGTGTGAATTACAGGCCTCGCGCTTGGCTTGCCGCATGATTTTAAAGCAGCGACCGAAAGAAAGAAGGCTTTGAGAGTGGCCATATAGATCAACACTCAAACTTATGACAGAATACCACAACACTCTATGCACTTAATGGAACAATTGAAAAGAGGCTTTGAGAGTGGAATATTTAACAGTACTCTAGATGCAATTTAAGGAAACGACCAAAAAGAGGGCTTGATGGTCGTATGTTCGATCGACAACCAAGAGACCAAACATAATCCAAATGTAAACGAAAAATAATGAATTTTGAGTATATTAAATGGAAAATGCTGTAACTCGAGCATTTAGACTAAAGAAAAAACGAGGGAATCCCGATCACCAGCTTACCAACTCCTGCTTGTGAATAACCAGAGGAGTATAAACGAAAATAAGGCGTGATTCGACTGCCCGTAGTAGACTCACACCTAGGATTTGATAGGCTGAGTATAAACCATGAAATAGGGGTGACCTGAGCATCTACCATCCAACTTTGTCTCACACTTTGACATGAGGAGTGTAAGTAACATTGGACATGACTAGACTGTCCAATTTCAAACATGAACTAGGTATGACGTAATCATTTATCCTTCGATATTTCCAGCATACACAGGGACAAGAGTGAACGCTGTAAAACTATGGTCCTAGGTGCTTTGGTGAAAGCATAATTGGGAAATGATTGTGAATCGATCTTCACGCCACTCATCTCTCCTTCGACTGGACATGCCGAAATTAGTCCAAGTTGGGTATAAATCAGCCATCCA
The DNA here is from genome assembly GCA_030737875.1 of Allium sativum. NCBI lineage: Eukaryota > Viridiplantae > Streptophyta > Magnoliopsida > Asparagales > Amaryllidaceae > Allium > Allium sativum. The sequence goes on from CM060926.1 coordinate 847,879,767, forward strand.
GTATTCAACTCTATCTCACGGCTTGACAAGAGAGTATATACTATTAAAGAGCGCGACTTTGCAATTCGCCAACCAGCCTTTACCCCATAAATGGGGGTAGAGAACATTAGCTTCAAGGGGCGTAGCTCGACCACCCGGTAGCCAACTCTAGTTCTTGATACCATAATAAAGGAAAAAGCTCAAGCTCGATGCGAGCAACCATCCATTTGAGAACATTAATCTTTAATTCTTCGGGATGAGTATAAATTTTGAAGGACAAGGTCCAACTGCCCATCATTCAATTTTATCAGCCCGAGAAAGGAAACAGGAGGCCTACCACTGGGGAGCCGAATTCGACAACCGAATTTTTTGTTTAGTTGCTAGAATTCGACACGATTTGAAACGATGACCGAAAGAACACCGAGAGGATTCCTTGAAAAGGAACCAGTAGAGTGATGTTTGGAGTACTAGGCAATTGGGTGTTACTATAACATAAACAATGCGTGCCAGACCATGAGTATATTGAATGAAAACCGCATCGCTCAAGCATTCAAGTGAATTCAAACAAAAGCCATATATTTGAGCATTTAAATGTTATAATACTAAACTTGGTGGTACACACAATACAATATAGTGTCGTGGAATACAAAATTATACGACAATAGCGACAAAGTTTAGAAACTCGACCGAAGTAACTATCATCTTTGGCCGTCCCACCAGGCTATCGCACTAACGATCGTACTTCCAAAGTTTTATTCACGTTCAAGAGTTTACTTCCAAGTATATAAATGTGTGTATATCATTTTAAGTCCATGCGAATTTGCGTCTGAATCCAAGTTCACACTCATTCAAATCATGCTCATCTATATGCACATGCGTGCACGGTCCGCATGAAAATGCATGTTTCATATTTAAGTTAAAGTTCATCGTCATCAAACATGCAAGCCTAGAGACATAGTGAATACCTAAATATTCATCTACATACACTACAAGAAACATTGCAATTTTCGACAGAAGAGGGTGACGCCTTCCGTTGGCTCCTTTTCGAGGCTATCGACGGGCCGTCGGCAGCCTTTGGAAGCCATCAAAAATTATCGAGTTATACCACCAGCCGACCCCTTTCTTTCCCAATTCTGCTGCTCAATCTTTTCCAGCATACGGGTTTTAAACCCTAACACCCCCAATCTCGATTATTTGGCCTCCAAACACTGATATTTTCGCATAGGAACCTCTCCGGCTTCAAATCATACATCTAAAGCTTCTAATTTGAGGATAATCTCTTTTTTTTTGGCATAATAATCAAGTTTTTACCTAAACCTATATTTGCTTATATTAGAAAATTAGGGTTATTTATTGATTGCAAGTGGTTCCTGTTAGGGAATGCGGAAAGGATCGTTAAGGTAAAACAAACACTAGAGGGGGTGGGGGTGAGTAGCTTTTTTAAGAATTTAAACTAAATCTTAAACTTATGTGAATTGCTAGATGAATCAAACACCACAAAAACAATCACAGACACAGAAAGAAACACAGATGCAAACTAAACAGAAATAAAAATGCAGAAAAAGAAAGAACACACCAAATTTTATACTGGTTCGGATTACTCCTACGTCCAGTCCTACGCAACGCTGGATTGCGCAAAGTTTATTACTATATCAAAATCCAATTACAACCCTCCTTGATTTCACGGCTACAAGGGATACCACCGTTTTCACGCACACTTGATTAAGTTTTGTCCGTCCTTGATTTCATGGCTACAAGGGATACCACCGATTCCGTCCTTGATTTTACGGCTACATGGGATACCACCGATTTCGTCCTTGATTTTACGGTTACAAGGGATACCACTGATTCTGTCCTTGATTTTACGGCTAAAAGGGATACCATTGATTCCTTTATTCAACCCAAACAAATTACAAGCAACCCTATAACTCTTCAATAGCACTTGATTCAGAGAGTAGAAAGTAGAGAGTGTAGAGAGAATTTTGATCAAAATGGAATTGAATTCGGCAGAGTATAAGTGAAGAAATCATAAAAATAATTAAGAATAATGGTGTAGAGAAAGAGGATGAAGTGAGAGAAGAAGAGATGATAAAAAATCGAATTTAAGCCCCTTTTATAGAGTTTGAAAGGATGTCACGCTTCAGAACCGTCACAAATAATAAAAAAGAAACTTCCTTTAAAAGTTGAAAAAATGACAGTTATATGTTGACATATAGGTTTTTTATGTCGACATACTTATAGTGTAAATTAATTTTTGAGCATTTTCAAGTGTTTTGATATAAATATAATTCTGGAAATTCTTGAATTTAAATATAGTGTTATAAATTAATATTGTAAAGTAGGAAATCATATAAAAACATAAATATAAACTATATAAACATATTTATAAAATGATAAAGGTTAAAACTATATAAAAAGTGAAAATATAAATAAATGAAATTTATCAAACTTTGAGTTTAAAAAACAAAATTAGAATAAGAAAAGAGAATAGAAAGGATAGAAACTAAAATAGAAAGGATTTGAAGATGAAATTTGAAAACAGAATTTGAAAAGCAAAATTTGAATTTGAACCTGGAGTGCTATTTATAGTCTTACATAATCTAGACTCTATAATTGTATTAATCTTGAACTCTTGAAATCTTGAATACTCATGAGTCTTGAAATCTCTCTGAACTCTGAATCTCTAATATCTTTAAACTGTACAGGCTTAAGTAATATTTCCTGTATATAAATCATGCATATATGTATATATATTCTATGCAAAAGTGTTAGTATATATTTTATAATCAATTAATACTGAAATAAGGTTGTTGTCATCAAAACTCCATTCTTTAACAATCTCCCCCTTTTTGACGATGACAACCTTAGTTTATAAAATATCATACCTGTATATACATGTTGATGATGATCCTTTTAATACTCCCCCTGTCTATATGAATCCGATAAACTATGTCTATATTTTATAATTTCTCCCCCTTTAGCATTATCAAAAGAAATTCTAAAACAACTCCCGCGAAATCCTATAACTATCTAAATAATTCCCTATAAATTTCTATAACTCCCCCTAAATTATAGAACTTAAGTTACTAACCTAATTATGATATACCCCTTAATCTATAACTAATTCAAAGTAGAAATACTCCCCCTTAATCTATACAAACCTATAATGATAATTCCCAGTTCCAAGTATTATAATTACATATGTTTGTTTGTTATATGTATATACAAACCAAATAAAATCAAATCACACCACACCATATGTCTTAATATATATACAAGTTTCAAATCATATAATCCAAATCAAATTCAAACAAATTCAATTAAATCGTACCGAACAGTTAAACGTTTCTTGGGACTTCGACCCACACATCTTCTCCAAAGATAGGATCCTTCTTAATGACTTCCAATCCTCATCTTTTTTGGTTGGCAGAGCCTTTGCAAGATTATTATCTTCATCTCTGAAAAGAGAGGAGATTAGCCATTGCATTGCATCAAAATGCTTTTCTTGCTGTTCAAACATCTTTATTTGACTTAGTTCGAGATAACGCTGGTTTCATAGAATAATAGAGGGAATATTTTTGAAAGAATTCAAGGTTTCTTCTGGATTTTGACTAAGATTATGAATAGGTTTTGCCATACTTTTGAGTAGAAATGAACAAGGAAGAAGGAGAAATAGAATAATGAATTTTTCTAAAAGAAATAGACTTAAATAGGGTTTGGAATTCGTTGGATTTTGAATGGACATGTGTAGTTATTTTAGTTTTAAAATTTAAAACAATTTGAAAATCTGGCAGTTATATGTCGACATATACTTTTCTTTATGTCGACATACTTTAGTGAAAAATTTGAAAAATTTGAATTCTTTTGAACTCTATTATATTATAATTATTTCTTAAGTTTTTATAGAGACATAAAGATGATTTTATCATAAATAAAACTCCATTCATTAGAAAACAAATACATCGAACTAATACGAGATTCGAAAGCAAATACAAGGAAATATAAGCTAATACATAGAGATAGATTAAACTAGTTAGACTAGTTTTTTGATGATGATGAAGGAGGTGAGACTGTTCTTCCTATTTTGACCATAAATTTGGTCACTTTGGAAAGTTTCTTGTTAAGTGTTTTTGATTTTTTACGATTTTCACTTGATGTTGAATAAACGTCTCTTTGTAATTGCATTTAGCGTCAGTTGAATACTCAATACTTTCCAAAGAAGCCTCTTCTTCTTCTTCGACTTCCATTGGATCTTGTTCTTGTTGCATTCGAGCTTGTTTGGCTTCGAATGTGTCATATGGTTCGAGAGTGATAGGAATTTGCATGAGATGAATGTTTGATGAGTCAAACACTTTTCTAGGCACAAATTCTTCTCCATGAAGATCAACATTAAGGTATTTGAAAATACGAGTGGGATAAACACCATAGTAGAGAGTATGTTCTCTTAACGAAAATTCTATGGACTGAATTTCATTTAAGATCAGTTCGGCCCAATTGATAGTATAGCCACCCATAATAGCAAAGAGAGCCTTTTAGACTTTGAGAGTTGGATTATTGAATTTCCGGAACGGGTAGTGATGGTATGTTGGAGGAGAAGATTGACAATTTTTTCCTCGGATGAAAGTAGCAATTTTTAAATTCCATTGGAGCACCATCTTCGAATATGTCATGATAGGTTTCCAAATTGGGTTCTTCGATAGAAAAATCCAAGCCCGTGCTTTTACAGTTTAGAATAGTGCCTAAGAGTTCGGCATCAAGAATAATTTGAGTGCATTTGACACTACTCCAAATTTGGTTTTCATTGCCTTCATAAAATCAATGATTGATATTGGTATAAAACATCTTGATGAGTTTGGGGTAACACACTTCGTCATTATCACGGGAGTCAAATAGACTCAAGACTTCGTTGTTTTGAAAGAGAGAGGTAAGATCATAAGAGGGAAAATTGGTTAAGAAGGCGAAAGCACCCGTGTTAAATTTAGCACTTGCTAAATATTTACTATAGGTCTTGATGGCCTCTTTGTCATTATGAAGATAGCCTTTGATGGTTTTGGTTATCTTCAATTTTTGAGATGAACTAGAGGAAGCCATTGAATTGATAGTTTTGAAGAGAATAGATATGAAGAGTATTGTTTTGAGTTGTGAATGAAAGGTAGAAAGAGTAGATGTATATATAGAATTTGGATAGATGTGAATTAAATATATATGAATTGAATAGGCACAACTTTTCAGATTGAAATGACAACTTTTCAGACCTTGGGGGTTGGTGAAAAGTTGGAGGGAAGTTTGAATGTTTAAACTTTTGAAATTTAAAATTCAAATTTCAAGTTTTTGTCTGATATGTCGACATATAGTAAAATGTACATCGACATATAGGCTAATTTTCAAAGGGAATTTTATTTTGGTGGTTTTATTTTTAAATTGACGATATATATTTCAGGTTTAACGATTTCCTGAAATGATTCTAATCCTATCAAACATACAAACACATTATTTTATTATTTTTATTTGTTATTTATTATTATTTTGAATTTCAGAATTCAAATTTCAAATTTGAATTTCAGAATTCAAATTTCAAATTTGAATTTCAAGTATAAATTTTAAAGTTTTTAAATTCAAACCAAAGCAATCAAAAAAAGCAACCATTCAATCAAATAAAATTAATTAAGGTGTACCCCGTTTTTAGATCATTTTCTTCAAAAGTTTCTGAACTTTTAATTGCTGTAAAGCATATATTTGTATTTCCAGTTTCTGGTTCTTCGTCACTTGATGATGAATCTGAATCATCTAATATTGCTATGTATGCTTTCTTTCTCTTTCTTGACGAATTGCTGTTGTCTGTTTGTTGAGTTGATTTTCCTGGATATGGACACATTTTCTTTATATGTCCAGGTTTGTTGCAGTTATAAAATCGACCTTCATTACTTCTTGAACTTCCTTGATTATAATTCTTCCTTCTATATCTCAGAAATCTTCTACAATGATTTGTCATAAGAGATGTTTCTTCGTCATCTTCACTACTCGAGTCAGAATCATTTTTTGTTGCTTTTAATGTAATTGATTTCTTTTCTGTTGGTCCGTTTTCTTTTCTTTTCTGTAATTGGACTTCATAAGACATCAGATTTCCGATTAACTCTTCAATCTTCATTTCATTCACATCGTTGGCTTCTTTAATTGCCATAGTTTTATGATCCCATTCTGGAGTTAATGAACTTAGTATTTTTCTGACTTGATCAGTCTCAGAATAAGTTTTTCCAAGTGCTGTTAAGGAATGCACCATCTCTTGAAATCTACAACACATATCTGTAATAGACTCATTCTCATTCATCTTGAATAATTCAACCTGATTTACTAACATTGCTATTTTTGTTTGTTTAACTTTACTAGTTCCTTCATGAGTAACTTGTAAAGTTCTCCAAATTTCATAAGCAGTTTTACATACTGACACTCTATTAAACTCATTCCTATCTAATGAACGAAATAACATATTCATGGCTTTAGAATTGCTTTATGTAGCAGCCTTTTGTTCATTTGTCCATTGTGCAAATGTGGTTGTGGGTTCAACATATTCATTTTGTGTACCGTTCCATGTGTCTAAACCTACTGATTGTAAATAATTTTTCATTCTACATGCCCAATATGAATAATTACTATCATTAAACAATGGTGGTCTAACAGTGTACTAACCCTCTACAAAAGAGCTATTATTGCTACTAGTGTTGGTTGTCGTTATCAGTACTTTCAAAAATAAGATTATAAACTTTTTGAAAGACCTTGCTCTGATACAATTGTTAGGAATGCGGAAAGGATCGTTATGGCAAAACAAACACTAGAGGTGAGGTGAATAGCGTTTTTGAGAATTTAAACCAATCTAAAACTTAAGTGAATTGCTTGGTGAATCAAACACCATAGAAACAATTACAGACACAGAATCAAACATAAATGCAAACTAAATAGAAATAAAAATGCAGAAAACGAAAGAACACAGCGGATTTTATACTGGTTTGGATTACTCCTACGTCCAGTCCCATGCAATGCCGGATTGCACAGAGTTTTATTACTATATCAAAATCCAGTTACAACCCTCCATGATTTCACGGCTACAAGGGATACCACCGTTTCCACGCACACTTGATCAAGTTTTGCCTGTCCTTGATTTCACGGCTACAAAAGATACCACTGATTCCATCCTTGATTTTACGGCTACAAGGGATACCACCGATTCCGTCCTTTATTTTACGGCTACAAGGGATACCACCGATTCCGTCCTTGATTTTACGGCTGCAAGGGACACCATCGATTCCTTTATTCAACCCAAACAAATTACAAACAGCCCTATAACTCTTCAATAGCACTTGATTCAGAGAGTAGAAAGTAGAGAGTGTAAAGAGAAGAAGTTTGATCAAAACAGAATTGAATTCGGCAGAATATAAGTGTAGAAATCATGAAAATGATTAAGAATAATGATGTAGAGAAAGAGGATGAAGTTAGAGAAGAAGAGATGATAAAAAATCGAATTTAAGCCCTTTATATAGAGTTTGAAAGGATGCCACGCTTCAGAACTGTCACAAATAATGAAAAGACACTTCCTTTCAAAATTAAAAAAAATGACAGTTATATGTCGACATACTTATTGTGTAAAATTAATTTTTGAGCATTTTTCAAGTGTTTTTTATAAATATAATTCTGGAAATTCTTGAATTCAAATATAGTGTTATAAATTAATATTGTAAAGTTGGAAATCATACAAAAAAACTATATAAATATATTTATAAAATTATAAAGGTTAAAACTATATAAAAAGTGAAAATCTAAATATATGAAATATATCAAACTTTGAGTTTGAAAAAAAAAAATAAGAAAAGAGAACAGAAAGGATAGAAAATAAAATAGAGAGGATTTGAAGATAGAATTTGAAAACAGAATTTGAAAAGAAGAATTTGAATTTGAACCTGGAGTGCTATTTAGAAGTCTTACATAATCTAGATTCTATAAATATATTAATCTTGAACTCTGAACTTTGAATCTCTGATATCTTCAAACTGTACAGTCTTCAGTAATGTTTCCTGTATATAAGTCCTGCATATGTTTGTGTGTATATATATATATATATTCTATGCAAAAGCGTTAGTATATATTTTATAATCAATTAATACTGAAATAAGGTTTTTGTCATTAAAACTCCGTTCTTCAATAGTTCCAATAGCACTGTAGTGGGTTATAACATCCTATTATATGCATATTTCATGTGATATAGTGAAACTGCAAATTTTATGTGTAGTGTTTGGTTATTTGTGCATATATCTCCATAGCGTGGTTCTCCCTGTTATATATCTGTGGTTATTTGTGTATATATGCATCGTTGTGTACGTGTGATTCTTTTATTATTTTAGTTGATATAGGAAAAAAACTGAATGAACGAGCTAGGAATAATACATTGTGCACATCTAATTGGCTAATGTTCCCTGGAGTGTCTTCGGTCCCGTCCAACGAGTGTTGTACATGATCGTTATATAAATAGCCATTTTTGTCAAAAAAAAAACGACCATTTATATTCATTTGGTACAATATTTGTTGGATTTGTTCTTGTATTGGACAAGTTATAAACGCAATAATCATTTATATTTTATATACTACTTTGTTCAAACGATTCACAAAATTTTGGTTTAGATTTTCTTTTTGTTTTCTACGTACATGCATTTGTGTACAATGCAGGAAACAAAAGGGAAATGCTGCCGAAATTTTGTTGAATCATTTGAGATGAAGTAATATATAAAATGTAAACGTTTACTGTGTTTGTAATGGGAAATAGGATGCCTGACCATATAAAAAAGTTACGCTAAAAAAAGGTGTCAATTTTTTTTTTTTTAAATTGTTATTTGCTTTCAACTATTATATATAAATGCGTTGTACGACTATGAAAAAAAAGCTTTTTCGAATTTGTATTCTTGAAAATAAATATTAAAATTTCAACTTGTGACTAAATTTCTCAAATAGGAATTGAATGATTATTTTATTGATCGAAGGAGTTGGATATACCAAAGAAGAGGATATAGAGGTTCAATACAAGAAGATTTTTATAATGATACAAATGTTTTGTTGAATTCTCTTTAAGTAATAACGGAGGCGATCCAAAAATTCGTTGTCCTTGTAGCAAGTGTAAACATTTGAAGTATTTATTACCCGATATTATGAAAGTCCATTTGTGCAAAACAAGTTTGTACCTGAGTATTATTTTTGGGATCGTCATGGAGAAGTTGTAGCAAACACTTCTGTAGATCCTTAGGTAAAAAGTGTTGTTAATGAAAATGTTAGTACGACCGGTATTGAAAATATGGTCGAAGATGTAGTACGATCAATATTTCCTATGGTTGCAGTTGACGACAATGACGGAAATGCTGAAGAATCGAATGTTGAAGCTATTTTTTTTTATGATTTACTGGATGCTGCTAAAAAGACCTATTTAGAATGGGTGTCAAAGCGACGGTCAATTGTCCGTAATCGCAGAATACATTGCGATGAAGTCAAGATATAACATTACTGAAGCTGGGTTTACGGCTATTGTACTAGCTGCAAAAAGTCACATGCCGCCCTATAATTTGATGTGTGAAAATCAATATGAAGTTAAGAAACTTATGTCGGCATTTGGTTTAACGTTTCAGAAAATAGATACATGTTTAAAAGGATGCATGTTGTTTTGGAAAGATGACGTAAACCTTAGAAATTGTAAAATATGTAATCATGAAAGATATAAACCAAGAAAGAAGAAGGGAAAGGAAGTTACGTACAAATGTATGCATTACTTACCCATTACTCCAAGGCTTCAAAGATTATATGCATCTTCAGTAACTACATCTCATATGAGATGACATAATGTGAGATCATAGGAAGAAGGTACGTTGATCCATCCAGCCGATGGGGAAGCACGAAAGCATTTCGATAAAACTTATCCCAATTTTGCAGTGGAGAGTCGTAATGTGAGACTATGATTATGTACAGATGGTTTTTCACCGTTTTCTCATTTTGGTTCTAAATACTCATCATGGCCCATTATCATCATACCTTATAATTTACCTCCATGGATGTGTATGAATAAACAATACATCTTTCTTACTGTTATTCCTGGCCCCGACGATCCAATACAAGGAATTGATGTTTATTTACAACCGGTGATTGATGAATTAAAATTATTATGGAACGAAGGAGTCGAAACACACAATGTTTCAAAAAAAATTTTTTCCGTATGTTTGCTACTTTATTGTGGACTATAAGTGATTTTCCTGCCTATGTAATGCTTTAAGGATGGAGTACTACTGGCCGTCTAGCATGTCCATATTGCATGGAAGAAATACGAGCATTTTCTTTATCATATGGTAAGAAAATGTCATGCTTTGACTGTCATCGATGTTTTCTCTGTGTAAATCACCTTTTAGAAGAGACAAGAAAAAAATAGCAAATAGAACAGAAAGCAGACAACTACCAACGATATGGTCAAGTGAAGAAATATACGAATGGGTAGAGATTATCCAAAGATATACGAAATTGAAGTTCAAATAGAAATTGAAGGAAAATCGACTGTTCACAATCGGTGCAATCTACTTTTTGGGAGTTGCCGTATTGGAAACGTCCTTTGCTTCGTCGTATTATTGATGTGATGCACAATAAGAAAAATGTCTTTGATAATGTCTTTAACACAATTTTGAATGTCAAAGAGAAGACTAAAGATGATTTGAAATCAAGGCATGATATAGAGGAATTATTCGAACGTTCCGAGCTTCATATGAAACCAAATGACAGTGAAAAAACCCAAAGCAAGCTATGAATTAGATAGTAATCAAGTTAAAGTTGTGTTAAAATGGGTTGAAGGGTTAAGATTGTCCTAGTAAGTGTTTCTTATATATATATTTTCCCTTTTAATTTTTTAGATCATTGAAATTTTGTACATATTTTAATGCTACTATTTATTTAATGTGAAATAGATACCGAGCCAGATATATATACCCACGACTAATAGACCGAGGCGAAGGTAAGCGTACTAATTTTATTTAAATATCAATAATATTTGATCGATAAGCAATGCATCCATAAATCTAGCTAAATGTGTTTTGTTGATTATTTGAGTTATATTCTGTTTTATTTTGATATTTGTTTGGTATATAGTATGCTGGAATGGTATATGGTATGCTGGAATGGTATATGATTGATATGATAGTGGTTTGTGTGAGAAATGTAGTTGTAAGGCTAAATAGCAGCTGAAAATTAAAAAAAAAGCTGCAGGTTTTCCGACGGCTGCCAACGGCTTATAGATTAATGATTTTGTAATGGTTTCTATTGGCTTGCCTGTAGCATGAGTAACGGTTTCCGACGACTACCGACAGTCGACGCTAGCCATCGGAAATCGATACCAACAGTTACAAGCCGTCAGAAACATAAACGACGGACTCTGTCGATAGCCATCGAAAAATTTGTTTCTCGACGCCCTTGAAAGCGACGACCTTTTCCGATGGCTGCCGACGGTTTTCTACCATCAGAAATAGCCTATTTTCTTGCAGTGATACAAATATTTGAATGCATGTTAATACAAAAATCAGTTCTCAAATTTCATTTACATACAAGTTTCAAATGGCATACCCATGCTATTGCTGATCCTATCAGTACATACCTGGTCATATTTCCAATTGAATTAACATTATTACTACGCATACACAAGAACATTTGTTCTCAAGGCAAACCTTAGTCATACTCTGGGTCTTAATCCATCGCGTGCTATGACTCTAGCTTTAGCCTTCAAGCTCGCATGAATGTACAAGTACTTGCATGCATATAAATTTTAGCTTTTTCCTATGTGTTGTTTTCCCTAAACCCAGTTCAATCAACAACAGATGCAAATCAACTTATAAATTGGATCGGCCCTGGTTCATCCTGCAGAGTTATATTTGAGTCATGAAACTGTGCTAGATGTGGAGGCGCATTCTTTTAAGAGAAGATGAAGGTACGGATCAACGGTAAACCTCGGGAGGTTGGAGGAGTTAAAGCTTGAAGGGATTATGTTCTGATTGCTAAGGTCGGTAGAAAATAAAGCGAAAATAAGAAAATTTTAAAATGCTAAATAAAACAAAGAACTTTTTACGAAATATGTGCAACCAACGGAAAAACAGGAGAACCCACATGCAAAATGACATTTCCCTTAAAAATCCTTCAGTCTGTACTAGCCATATTTTTGCCAACTATGCTACAAGACCCAGAATTTTGGGTGCGGAGAAGTGCGAAAATGGCGTAATTCACGGGGGAGCATGGGATTCAAGGGGGAAGATGCAGCAGCAGCCGCACGATTTGATTTTCGCACAATTTGACAAAAAAAACTTCGGGCCTTTTAGTATTAGCGTATTTTTACACCGAAATTTTTGTTGGCCTACATTACATAGTCCAAGAAAAATGGGATCAGTTGAGAAAACTATAGAAATAAAAATTAAAGATAAGTACCTGATGTGAACCGAATTCCCTAACCAGATGAGTAAAAACAAATACAGGACAGTTCAGATCGGTGAATCGAATTGGACCTAGAAACTAGAATAACCAACGGTTTTTGAACAAACAGATCAATACCTTTCCCTTTGACAAGAACCCATATCAAACCATAGTACGTTAAAAAATTGCAGTTATTCTTCACAATTTGGCAACAGTCTTCTCATGTTTAAGCGTAATTATGAGCTAACAACGAAATTATACACATAAACGTACGAGGATGCATGTACAATTAATGTTTTATTTCTTGACTCTGTGGAAATTAGATTATTATATGGAACTTCAAAGAGAAAAGAGAAATAGTTCAAAGGTCATGACCAACTAAACCAATCAATCGACATGATATAAACAAATACAAACAATTACCAATGGATCTACTTCAAATAAACAAATTATCCAATATCGACACCACACCGCAAAAAGAACTAGTGGCATGATTCATCTTAGAAGTAAACCTAACAAAAGGGTAATGAACATTGTGAAAGCAGGGTGGAAACCATACCTATGGTCTTGACTTTTCTCGATTAAAACCCCATCATGTTTGCAATTAGACATAATTCTATGGAGTAGGTGTTATCCATCTTTTTTGGCCTAGGTATATCTCACTGGTTGGACAAGTGTGACTTAATGATTTTTGAGGCAGACAGCCTAAACCAATGATTCGAAGTGTAATAACTTATTCTCTAATGTCTAAAAATCGCTATAGATATTGCAATTATCTGTAGTATTACATTCCAGTGATAGAAAATAGATATATTAATGAAACATAACAACAGACAACATGGGGATATGATAAAATTTCAAAATACATCCATTAATAGCATTTCATTACAATTTCCAATGCAAAACACACATTTAGATCAAATATAATCATTAAAAATAAAATTATAAGAGTGACATATGAAGATGTCCTGTTGATTAATCAGAGTTTTGATAATGGCAATAAACAGCTTTTTCATTACATACATCCAAAAGAAACACAACGGAAAGCAAACTCCTATATTAGCTAATTACCTCCTACACATCTCCGGAATCCTATTCTAAGAAGAACTTGGAAATTTTATACTCGACCTATTCAAATGAGTACTCGATTGCTTAAGGGAAAATAAATTTTTTGAGTTAATCTACTAACTAGTGTTAAGAATAATAAGTACCCAAATTCAATGGATATCAGGTGAGACCACACCGCTTAGTGGAACGGATTTTCCTCTCACTAATACCATGCAATATAATAACCATTTATGTGTTCTTGCACTCACAATGGTTAGAGCAAGAATAATAATTAATGTATCAAAGTGCAACATAATGTCACTATGCCATAAGTGGGCATATTCGACACTAATGTGTGTGCTTGCAAGAAAAGTGTGTCAAAAGCTATGCTTTCTTTGATCTTCTGCAACAATATTCATATGTTGTTGAATTAGACATGAATGCACCGTTATGGTGGAAATTCTAATGATGTGACATGCAACACCAGTCAAAGACATAGCTTTACATATATACAATCAGCTCAGCGACCCGCGTCATCAGAATAAGCAAATTTACAACCGTATATAATGATTAATCCAATGGTTCAAACCAAACCCCTGCTTCAATTATGTGAAATTTTGGCGTGACGTTTCCCTCTTCACGAAATACTTTCCAAAACAAATTTCTCCCTCTCTACTCTTCTCTCTCTCTCTCTCGAAAATCACTCAGCAAAATCACCGCAAACTATCTCCACGAAATCTCTCCATAAACACCTCCAAAACACCTCTGACTGCTTCTGTAACTTCGATTATAAACTATATACCTCTAATTGCTCCTATTTTACAGACTTTACACCTTCGATTTGGATCACTTAGGGCAATTACAGGAAGTTAGGGCTTCATCATTTGGGTTCTATTTAGGTGATTTCATCTCTAACTTATTTTGGTCTACATTCAAAGTCTCTGTGTAATTTGGGTATACCGATTGCCTTAAATTAGCGTTTTTCTTGTCATTTTTATTTGAATGTTTATATGTTTGTGGTTTTTTATTTGAATATTTCGGGTTTTTTTATACTTGAAGTGTTCTATTTATATGTTTGCATGTGTTGAAATTGTGTAAGTTTTGTTTTTTTATGTTTGCCAAACCATTGATGTGTTGGTAAATAAATTAACACTGACTTAATATGTTTAAATGTCGAATTGTGAAAAGTGAAAAAAAAATTAGAGAAAAAAAGAAAAAAGAAATCCATTTTAAATGTTTAAATGTCTATTTCTGTTTGTAGTAAAACAATGCCTATTTCTCTTCCTACATCATAGGACTATGAAAATACCCTGGGCATGGGTGATCTAGGACTGTCAAACCCATCATCAGCAGAAACACCTATTTATTTCTACATAGAGATGTAAGAAAGGCACTACGAAGATTTGTGTGAGTATGAACTAGAGCAAGAAGAACTCCAAAGACAAAACTGAGAACAACAATGACCTGAAGAAAGGCTACATCGACGGAAAAGTTGTGCTGCCTTGTGTCATCAGTATCAAAACAACCAAGTGGTTAACGAATAGCAAGTTGACTCACCAATCATAATGTGTGAGTATAGGTATGCCGGTGTGGAAGATGTTATTTCGATTGGAGTTAACATTGGTCATCGTTATTTTAGGTGTCGTGTTTATCCCATAGGGTGTACCTTTTGGCAATGGATTGACCATCGGTTTCCAAGTCGAGCCACTTAGTACGCAAATGAATTACAACATCAACTTACAACGCTGCAAACCCGATTTATTGGTTTTCGAAATGAAATTAGTAGACTTAACGAAACTTCACGAGCTAAACACTAGAAGGAAAAATTTAATTATTGTATCGTTCTTTGTATATATCCAATTGTATTGTCTTTGTATCACCTGTTTCGTCTTTGTATCTGTACTGTTTTGTTTTTGTGCAACCACGTAATGTTATGAATTTGTGTTCAGTATCCTTACTTGCTTGTTTTATGTATTCTCCTGATAATTCACCACTCTAATTATGTATATTTATAAATTATTAACTTGTTGTGGTTTTATTTCTAATTTAATCAAACCTTACAGGGTAGCCCCTGTTCATGTATTGAAATTGTTAATGGTATCAAATTTAGTTTTACTAAGTCATGCTTAGATTGTGGCAATGGATATTGAGCATAACATATGGATAAGACTTCCAAGATCGAGTGCAGAATATGTAAGAGGGGTAAAAGCTTTCCTAAGAAATGCATTTCCCATTTATAAAGTTGGTGCTGAGATGAAGTGCCCTCGTAAAAAATGTAAAGAACGTAATTGGTATTGTAAAAATGTCATATACGATCATCTTATATTTAATGGCCCTTCTCCATTACATACCGGGTGGATTTGTGAGGTTCACAGATGAAATTAATAAGTGTTGATGGCCATATGGATTGTGAAATGGAGATGGATTTTGAGGATAATTTAGATGTGATGTTCTAATGTGCAGGTTACCAATTTCAAAATCTAAGGCACTTTGAAGTAGAACCAAATCCAGAGTTTGAGAAATTTTATCGGCATGTTAAAGAAGGAAAACAACGTTATATCCTAGCTGCACTAAATTTTCTCGACTAAGTTTTTTGATCAGGCTTTATTATTTAAAGTGTGCTTATGCAATTAATGAGTCAGAGTTTAGGGAATTACTAAAGCTGGTAAAGGAAGCATTTCCTGATGCCCAACCGCCTTTGTCTTCCAACGCTGCAAAGAGTGTCATTAAGGATTTAGGTCTTGATTACCATAAAATACATGCCTGCCCAAATAATTGCATGTTATATTGGGCAGAGAATAAAGATAAAGAGGCTTGTGGTACTTGTGGTTTTTCTAGGTCGATTGTAAAAGAAAAAGAAGACATCGTAGATAATAATGATCCATCAAAACTGATTCCCAAAGTGCCGACAAATGTTATGAGGTACTTTCCACTACGACCAAGGTTACAAAAGATGTTTGTGTAAAGAATTTTCCAAACTTATGAGATGACACCAAGTGGAATGAAAAGAAAATGGATAACTAAGACATCCGGCTGATGGTGTGGCATGGAAGATGATTGTAACACCCCACCTCCGCTAGGGTGACTCACAAAGGGAATGCACTAGCTTTGGTGGAGTATTATCTAGGTAAACATACACAAAAATATTACAAGACAGAACATAAATAAAACAGCGGAAGGAAAACCCAAATTTCATTGCTTTAAAATCTAGTAAGGTCTAAAGCCTTTTACATCAAAATGCTATTAAGTCAATTACATCGAAATCTGTCTTGCAATAGTAAAGAAGCATAAAATCATAGTTATAAATCATTCCCCAATAAAGCAAAGCAAGCCATAGCCAAGAGAAATCCAAGTCGTATATGAAAAAGCTTTGGAGCTTGGTAAGATCCGAACTAAGCTGTAGTCCCAACCTGCGAACCTGGGGGGGTGCGGAAGAAAAAGAGGCAAAACAAAACGGGTCAGTCATAAAGACTTAGTAAGTCCTAGTGACTTTCAGCATAAAAACAGGTAAAGATAACATGGCATGAACAATCTGAAAGTAGCATGGCATGAACAATCTGAAAGTAAACATAAGCATGATGACAAGATAAGCTACAGGAAAGATAACTAAGAATAACCTCATATGGTTTTTGTCAAGTATAACATCGCCAGGTTTCCATTCAAGATAAACTAAGAATATTTTCGCAAGATTTCTATCAAGCATCGCAAGATTTCTCTGCTTTACCCTTAAAATATTTCTATGATATCTATTTGCTCTGCACCAACCGTACTAGTATCCCAACCCATGTCATGTGTTGACTATAAAATGATCCCTTGCCCAATGTCATGAAATGATCCATTACTTGGTCTCACGAAACGATCTATTAATCGATCGGCTCCCTACAAGTCCTATCTCGTTCATGTGTCTGTGTCATACGGCCCTATCACGAATGTAGTCACCTGTGCTAGGTCCACCATAGGGTGTATCAAGCCCTAGGGTGCCAACCAATGACATGAATCAAGCATGCACAGTGTAAACCAACTGGTGCCCAATGCCTGCTTTTTCAACTCCGGACTAAGTGCACGACCCTAGTCCGCCTGAACCTACAATGGCGCACCAACTCAGCCGTCGTTCTGGTCGCTTACAATCAGCCCCGTAATCGTGCCCCACCCTGCCTAGTTCCAGGGTACCATGATACATCTAGTGGGTTACTGCTGAAAAGGACTGCATAACTAGGGTTTCCGTCCAGCAGGTTAAGTGTTGTCATTTATATTCGAGACTTAACCCCATCAGTCTAGCATGTCAAGTTGGTTAAGTGTGGTCATTCAAGTTCGTGACTTAACCCGTCTACGTGTCATGTCAAATTGGCTAAATGTTATCGTTCAAGTTCATGGCTTAGCCCAACGAATCATGTGTCAAGTTGGTTAAGTATGTTCAAGCGGTTCGTGACTTAACGCTACCAAACCATCGTGTCAAATTGGTTAAGTATATTCAAGCGGTTCGTGACTTAACCCTATCAAGTCATCGTGTCAAATTGGTTAAGTATATTCAAGCGGTTCATGACTTAACCCTATCAAGTCATCGTGTCAAATTGGTTAAGTATATTCAGGCGGTTCGTGACTTAACCCTATCAAGTCATTAATTCATTTATGCACCCCAACCTCTCACATCAGACCTGTTGTTGTGGTCACTGGATATGCCGGGCGGTTCCGGGCAGAATTACACCACAACTCAGTCTAACCTCGGGTTTTCAAGTGCGATATGACCAACTACCCACATTGGATCCGATTGTTTGTAGTAACTGGATTTGTCGGGCGGTTCCGGGCAGAATTACATTGCAAACTCAACCCAACCTCGAGTTGGCCATTTTCTAGTTCATTCTAAATGTCATGTCCATGTTCAAGTTTCATGTCAAGTTCGTGTCTAGTTTCATGGCGAGTTTCATGTCGAGTTTCATGTCTTCACTTATGCCTATTATTAAGTTAACGATTCATACTCATAACCAATTCATGTTTCAAGTTCATAAGCGTGTTTACGTGCCTTCTAGATGTCCAATACATACGAACTACCCAGAACCCAACTTAGGCGCGTTCATATTAAACTTTCTCCAAGTCATAAATTATCATATATGTTTCTACTCCAAATTTTACATAATTAACATATGCCCAAGTCCTAGGTTACATGTCAATTTTTACATATGCCCAATTCATACCAGATTTACATATGTTCAATTCATGTCGTTTTACATATGTCAAGATTCATGATTTTCATGTTTACAAAGCTATGCTCAATTTACATAGATCTAGTTTTATACCCAAAATTACATGTATAACATGTTTACACCAATTTACCCATAACGAGTTCTAGCCAAATTACATATATCAAGATCCATGTCATATTACATATATCAAAATACATGTCAAATTATATATGCCAATCCCCATTCTTGCAATTACTCTTATAATGATAATACCCAAATATTCAATTTTTATGTTATGCCATCAATTCCACCAAACACATATATCCAAATAGGTATTATCCCAAGATTCACCCGTATTCAATCGTACGCAAATCGCGGTTTAAGCCTAGATCCGAAATTGATCTAGGTTCAATAAAGAAAATAAATAGGGGAAGGTAGAATTTGTATAACAATAGGTATAGAGAGGAAACTGGCATAAAAACGTCATCTCAGGCATAAAAGATAGATCTTGAGAATAACATTAACATGAACTGATTTACAACAGGCTGAATAGATCATGAACTTGACAAAAGAATAAAGATAGAAAAGCCCAAAACTCAAGATTCAAGAGGAAACAGAAATAGACTTGAACCGATGAACATGCTTACATCCAATTACACTTTATTCCATGGCCATATTATAATTAAGCATTTCAATCTAAAAAGTAACTAATTGGCTAAGAGAGGACAAATCAATTCGTTGTCGCGTTGAAACGTCTAACTTGATTAATCTTCTGATTTGATTCAATATTGTCTAGGCGTCGTTGCTTGAAGCCTTAATCTCTAGTTTGAATTGAGTTGCTTAGGTTGATGTTGATTAGCTTCTAGTTTTGATTCCAGCAGAGTAGCGACGCCATTTTTATTTTTATTTAGAATAGAGGCAGAGTAGAAGCAGAATAGAATTGTGTGTAGAGAAGGCTAAGTTTAGGGCTGTTTAAATAGGTTTAGGCAGATGAATCTGGACAGAGATCGGACTAGATACATCAGAACGAATACTGGCCCAAAAATGGGCTCGGGGACCAGGTCGACACCCAAGTCGACTACGCAGTCGACCTGGTCCTGGGGGTATCGACTGCCCAGTCGACTCCCCCGTCGACCTGGGGTGCTGGGCGGGAAATTTCCCGCCCAGTCTGTCTGGGTTTTGAAATTCGAATTTGAACTCGAATTCGAACTGTTTTGAACTCTGAAAATTTCTAAAACTTTGGGGAGCCATAACTTGGTCATACGGACTCCGATTTTCGAAAACTCAGACTCGATTTCATGCAAAATTCTGAGACGAACGCAATGGCGCAACCCGTTTCCCTTGTTCTTATTTTAAAATTTAATTCTGCCTAGATTTATGATTTTAACATGTTGTTAAAATTCGGGTTGTTACATTCTCCCCTCCTTAAAGGATTTCGTCCCCGAAATCTTCAAGTTAAGGAGAATGTGTCCTACCATCCAATCATCCATCTACTCAATCATCAATCACAGGCATCCATCGTCCTTAATAGATTTCTAATGTTGTATGAACATATGCGGAAAGTGTGTGTATATGTTCCTTGTCTAATGCAAATGATCAGGCCTGATTGATCTTCTAAATGCAAATATGTTTAGTGCCATGAATCCACATGTATGAAAATAGTCCTAGTCACATAAACACTATATGTGTGCACAAACATCCATCCACATGCAACAACCACATGATAACACATTCAAATTCATCCATAAACATGTATAAACACTCATGCATATGCAATATGAAAGGTGACTGAGCCGATCTAGTGCCTAATGTGTAAATGCATCCACGAGAAACCACTAGCAACCACTTGCAGCCACTTGCAACCATCAATCATAACATGTCTCAAACACATGTTTACACCCAATTGTCCCTACCTAAAGGTATAGCCGAATGATAGAAGAAAGTAAAAACCTTGTGCCCATTAGGCCATGTCAAAACTGGAAGTATATGTCACATATATACTGATCAGGAGAAGAACTCCTTAAGCACCAGCCCTGGAGATCGAAATCAACATCAGGCTGACACCCAAAGAATTACTCAATCAAACCAATATATGTTTCGGGGAAACTAAGCATGATGGACTCCTTTTAGGTCACAAGGGAATCCCTTCCTAAAACCAACTCGTATCCTATAAAACCCAAAGAGTTTAGTCAACCCAACGGACACCCTCAAGCCCCAAAATGTATTACTAACAGATGAGTCATACTCCCTATGGGGTTTGCAATAGAAATTTGATTGAGAATAGGATCGAGAGGAAAAAGATAACATGCAAGTAAGCTCTACAGGAAAAGAGGGACCAAGGATATACTCTTAAAAAGAGATATGATGCACGTATCTAGTCTTCAATCTTCTAAGTCGCGTTTCCTTGAGCTTAACTCCATTGTGCTTTGACCGTCTTTAACTTCACAATTTCGTAGCTTCTTAATTCTTGTTTCCAAAATATGAGTTGGAACTCATTTCACTGTTGCCTCTTGTTCCACTTTCACTTATCCTCCTTCTAGTATACTCGGCTCAAACTTAACTACGTACTCATGGTTTCATGCAAGCTCTCCAAAATTCACTAGTGAATCTTGGATCTCGTTCACTTACTAGGAGGTATTCCACGCAAAAGAACTATCTCTTGAAAATAACAAATATCAACCATGTTGCCAAATGTACTTACTAAGGTGACTTTCTACAACTCATGCATAAGTGAAATGAACCATCCGCCTTAGTGGTGAACACTACTCGAGCGGATCAATAAATGTATCAAGAGATTCTAGGTAACTAATCATGAGAGAACCCTAAAGGTTACACGCGACTTCGAGGGTATTACCGAGGCAAGTCAAGAGTCTAACTACCCTCTTTTCGAAATCGAGAATGGCACCCTTATTGGATAACCACTTCATCCCTAGAATCAACCCATAGCTCACAAAAACATGAGCATTCCTTCTAAACTCAACACTTAGCATAGACATTCTCAAATCCTAACAAGTCATGAATAAATGAGCCGATTCCCCAACAGGATTTGAGACAAAAATGGGATCCTCTACCACGCTAGTACGAAGGTGCAGAGACTCAACTATCGAGGAAGAATTAAAAGGATGCGATGTATAAAATCAAAGTTCCCATGGTATGATAGAAAAGAGAAGATAAACTTTTAACTGAAACGTTACCACCTCTCTTAGGTATGCTAGTAGTGAGAGCATACAATTGCCCTCTCGACGATCTTGTTCTTTGCCCTTGTCCTTGTCCTATGATACTTAACTACATGTCCCTTTTTACCATACCAACGATGTTCTTTCTTGTCATGGGTTTTATTATTCTTTTACTTTGACCTCTTCCCTTTCACCTTTTCCTCCTTCGTGGATTACGCCTTATCAACAAGTTTCTCATCCTTAGGCTTGTGTTCTTTATCCTCGTTCGTACTATCCTTGTATAGCTTGTGGGCAAGTTTCTCGAAAGCTACCTCCATCGCACGACAACCCTACAAAGCTAGAAATAAGATTAGTCACAGATGGAACTACTACGGCTACAGATGGAGGTTGGGCACTACTTTGCCCTCCGACATGTGTTGTATGCCTACAAACTATGATGAAAAAGAAAGAGAGAAGAGACTCAAGGAGAGAATCGAAAGATAGTGCATATGGCTTTGGGGAACATGCCTTTCATAAAACAAAACTTTTCTTTAGAAAAATGCTTCTTTGTAAACGTTTCGAAAATAGTTTCAGAAGGTTTTTTAAAAGCTTTTGCCCAGTCTGGTAACCTTCTGCTCTGATACCAAATGTAACACCCCACCTCCGCTAGGGTCACTCACAAAGGGAATGCACTAGCTTTGGTGGAGTATTATCTAGGTAAACATACACAGAAATATTACAAGACAGAACATAAATAAAACAGCGGAAGGAAAACCCAAATTTCATTGCTTTAAAATCTAGTAAGGTCTAAAGCCTTTTACATCAAAATGCTATTAAGTCAATTACATCGAAATCTGTCTTGCAATAGTAAAGAAGTATAAAACCATAGTTATAAATCATTCCCCAATAAAGAAAAGTAAGCCATAGCCAAGAGAAATCCAAGCCGTACATGAAAAAGCTATGGAGCTTGGTAAGATCTGAACTAAGCTGTATTCCCACCCTGCAAACCTTGGGAGGGGGACGGAAGAAAAAGAGGCGAAACAAAATGGGTCAGTCATAAAGACTGAGTAAGTCCTAGTGACTTTCAGCATAAAAACAGGTAAAGATAAAATGGCATGAATAATCTGAAAGTAAACATAAGCATGATGACAAGATAAGATGCAGGAAAGATAACTAAGAATAACCTCATATGGTTTTTGTCAAGTATAACATCGCCAGGTTTCCATTCAAGATAAACTAAGTATATTTTCGCAAGATTTCTATCAAGCATCGCAAGATTTCTCTGCTTTACCCTTAAAATATTTCTATGATATCTATTTGCTATGCACCAACCGTACTAGTATCCCAACCCGTGTCATGTGTTGACTATAAAATGATCCCTAGCCCAATGTCATGAAATGATCCATTACTTGGTCTCACGAAACGATCTATTAATCGATTGGCTCCCTACAAGTCCTATCTCGTTCATGTGTCTGTGTCATACGACCCTATCACGAATGTAGTCACCTGTGCTAGGTCCACCATAGGGTGTATCAAGCCCTAGGGTGCCAACCAATGACATGAATCAAGCACGCACAGTGTAAACCTACTGGTGCCCAATGCCTGCTATTTCAACTTCGGACTAAGTGCACGACCCTAGTCCGCCTGAACCTACAATGGCGCACCAACTCAGCCGTCTTTCTGGTCGCTTACAATCAGCCCCGTAATCGTGCCCCACCCTACCTAGTTCCAGGGTACCATGATACATCTAGTGGGTTACTGCTGAAAAGGACCGCGTAACTAGGGTTTCCGTCCAGCAGGTTAAGTATTGTCATTTATATTCGAGACTTAACCCTATCAGTCTAGCATGTCAAGTTGGTTAAGTGTGGTCATTCAAGTTCGTGACTTAACCCGTCTACGTGTCAGGTCAAATTGGCTAAGTGTTTCCGTTCAAGTTCACGACTTAGCCCTACGAATCATGTGTCAAGTTGGTTAAGTATGTTCACGCGGTTCGTGACTTAACCCTACCAAACCATCATGTCAAATTGGTTAAGTATATTCAAGCAGTTCGTGACTTAACCCTATCAAGTCATCGTGTCAAATTGGTTAAGTATATTCAAGCGGTTCATGACTTAACCCTATCAAGTCATCGTGTCAAATTGGTTAAGTATATTCAAGCGGTTCGTGACTTAACCCTATCAAGTCATTAATTCATTTATGCACCCCAACCTCTCACATCAGACCTGTTGTTGTGGTCACTGGATATGCCGGGCAGTTCCGGGCAGAATTACACCACAACTCAG
The DNA here is from genome assembly GCA_030737875.1 of Allium sativum. Taxonomy (NCBI): domain Eukaryota; kingdom Viridiplantae; phylum Streptophyta; class Magnoliopsida; order Asparagales; family Amaryllidaceae; genus Allium; species Allium sativum. The sequence goes on from CM060926.1 coordinate 847,903,878, forward strand.
TCTAACCTCGGGTTTTCAAGTGCGATATGACCAACTACCCACACTGGATCCTATTGTTTGCAGTAACCGGATTTGCCGGCGGTTCCAGGCAGAATTACACTGCAAACTCAACCCAACCTCGAGTTGGCCATTTTCTAGTTCATTCTAAATGTCATGTCCATGTTCAAGTTTCATGTCAAGTTCGTGTCTAGTTTCATGGCGAGTTTCATGTCAAGTTTCATGTTTTCACTTATGCCTATTATCAAGTTAATGATTCATACTCGTAACCAATTCATGTTTCAAGTTCATAAGCGTGTTTACGTGCCTTCTAGATGTCCAATACATATGAACTACCTAGAACCCAACTTAGGCGCGTTCATATTAAACTTTCTCCAAGTCATAAATTATCATATATGTTTCTACTCCAAATTTTACATAATTAACATATGCCCAAGTCCTAGGTTACATGTCAGTTTTTACATATGCCCAATTCATACCAGATTTACATATGTTCAATTCATGTCGTTTTACATATGTCAAGATTCATGATTTTCATGTTTACGAAGCTATGCTCAATTTACATAGATCCAGTTTTATACCCAAAATTACATGTATAACATGTTTACACCAATTTACCCATAACGAGTTCTAGCCAAATTACATATATCAAGATCCATCTCATATTACATATATCAAAATCCATGTCAAATTATATATGCCAATCCCCATTCTTGCAATTACTCTTATAATGATAATACCCAAATATTCAATTTTTATGTTATGCCGTCAATTCCACCAAACACATATATCCAAATAAGTATTATCCCAAGATTCCCCCGTATTCAATCGTACGCAAATCGCGGTTTAGGCCTAGATCCGAAATTGATCTAGGTTCATCTAAGAAAATAAATAGGGGAAGGTAGAATTTGTATAACAATAGGTATAGAGAGGAAACTGGCATAAAAACGTCATCTCAGGCATAAAAGATAGATCTTGAGAATAACATTAACATGAACTGATTTACAACAGGCTGAATAGATCATGAACTTGACAAAAGAATAAAGATAGAAAAGCCCAAAACTCAAGATTCAAGAGGAAACAGAAATAGACTTGAACCGATGAACATGCTTACATCCAATTACACTTTATTCCATGGCCATATTATAATTAAGCATTTCAATCTAAAAAGTAACTAATTGGCTAAGAGAGGACAAATCAATTCGTTGTCGCGTTGAAACGTCTAACTTGATTAATCTTCTGATTTGATTCAATATTGTCTAGGCGTCGTTGCTTGAAGCCTTAATCTCTAGTTTGAATTGAGTTGCTTAGGTTGATGTTGATTAGCTTCTAGTTTTGATTCCAGCAGAGTAGCGACGCCATTTTTGTTTTTATTTAGAACAGAGGCAGAGTAGAAGCAGAATAGAATTGTGTGTAGAGAAGGCTAGGTTTGGGGCTGTTTGAATAGGTTTAGGCAGATGAATCTGGACAGAAATAGGACTAGATACATCAGAACGAATACTGGCCCAAAACTGGGCTCGGGGACCAGGTCGACACCCAAGTCGACTGCGCAGTCGACCTGGTCCTGGGGGTGTCGACTGCCCAGTCGACCTGGGGGGGTGTCGACTGCCCAGTCGACTCACTAGTCGACCTGGGGTGCTGGGCGGGAAATTTCCCTCCCAGTCTGTCTGGGGTTTGAAATTCGAATTTGAACTCGAATTCAAACGGTTTTGAACTCTGAAAATTTCTAAAACTTTGGGGAGCCATAATTTGGTCATACAGACTCCGATTTTCGAATACTCGGACTCGATTTCATGCAGAATTCCGAGACGAACGCAATGGCGCAACCCGTTTCCCTTGGTTCTTATTTTAAAATTTAATTCTGCCTAGATTTATGATATTAACATGTTAAAATTTGGGTTGTTACAACAATGGATGCTCTCTATCATGATTTTTCATCAAAAAATCATATTGTTAGATTGTGTCTAGCATCTAATGGATTTAATCCATATTGTTCAATGAATTCAAGTTATTGTACATGACCAATTGTGTTGGTAAAGTACAATCTTCTGCCTTGATTATGTATGAAACAAGAGAATTTGATTCTTTCAACAATTATATCTGGTCCAGAATCTCCCAAGAATAGTATTGATGTATAACGCAACATTTGATTGCGTAATTGAAAGCGTTATGAAACGTTGGCGTCGAAACTTATGTTCCTTAACTGATGGGAATTTTAATTTATGTTCAAGCGTCTTATGGACCATTAGTGATTTTACGGGATATGCCATGTTGTCATGTTGGAGCACGAACGGGGAAATTGCGTATCCAGTATGCCATTATAAAACTTCTTCAAATTATTTGAAGCATAATAAAAAAATGTGTTATATGAACCATGGATTTTTTTTGATCTGACACATAAGTGGAGCTGGATAAGAGGAGATTTAATGGCGAAACTAAAATAGGGAGCATTCCAGAAATATTATCAAGAAAAAATATTCAAGAGTTATTGCGGGGGTAGAAAAATCAATTTGGGGATAAGACCAAGAAAACAGGTAAAAGTGATGTCCAATTAAAAAAAAAGTCAATACTTTTTCACTTACCATATTGGTTTCTTAATCCGCTTCAACATAACCTGGATGCCCTGCACATAGAGAAGAACATATGTGACAAAATATTAAGTATTTTACTTAATATAGGTTGCATGTCGAAGGATCACCTAAACGCTTGTTTGGATTTACAGGAGCTGGGCATAAGGAAGGCCCTTCATCCTGCTGAATGTGGTAACGGAAAGCATGTTTAAATTAGGGTTGCAATATTTGATACGACAAATAAGGAAAAAGAAATCTTTTGCTATGTATTTTAGAACACCAACTTCCAATGGTTGTGCCTCGAATGTTAGTCGGTACATGCATATAAAAGAGAGAATGGTTGTGGAATATAAAAGCCATGATGCGCATTTCATACTCCACTATTTGTTATGATTTGTAGCGACGAAAGCATCTAAACCAGAGGTTGCGTTATCAATGATCAGATTTAGTGCATTCCTTAGAGGACTATGAAGCAAGGTTATTAAAGTGGATGATATCAAGCGCCTACAAAAAGAAATTGTCGAGATTCTTTCTCAATTTGAAATGATTTTTCCATAGACTTTTTTCGATATAATGATGCACTTGCCTGTTTATTTATGTAGAGAAAATGAATGCGGCGGGCCTGAATAACTTAGATGCATGTATCCAATTGAACGATATCTAGGAAAGTTGAAATCTTATGTTCGAAATAGAAGCAGACCGGAAGGTTCCATTGCAGAAGGTAACTTAGTAGAAGAGCGTGTGACATTTTGTTCAAGATTTTTAAGCGTTGATGGAGGAACAGAAAATATGTCGACTGGTATTGGAAGATGTCCAACAGATTTGGAATATCATACTGGAACAAAGAAGAATAAAGATGGAAAAATAATCTATTTGAAAGATGCAGAATGGAAGGCAATAATCGCTATATTCTGTTCAATTCCGGTAATAAAGAAATTGTGAGTTTGATCGATAAGTTCTTAAGTTCCTATATCATTTTCCTTAACTATAAATTAATATCTGCATTTCATAGTTTTTTGACCTTAATTATTATCTAGGGTTCATTGAGATTTTGTGGATGGTGTTGCAAATCCAAGAAGATACAAAAGGGAACAAGTGCATTTCGTAGAGTTTTGTAATTGCTTAAAAGAAGAGGTTCTGAAAAAGGATAATATTTCAAGAGATTTAGAGTTGTTTGTATTAGGTCCTAATCGAGTAGCTAAGAAGTTTACCGATTATGTAATAAATGGATATAGATTTCACACAAAATTTAGAGATTCTCGATGTACCACACAAAATAGTTGTATATTTTTGACTGCCAAAACCACCACCTTTGCAAATTCGGAAGACCAAAACCAATAGTTGGTGATGTCAATTACTACGGATCAACCGAAGAAACTTTTGAACTTGATTATTAGGGAGCTTTCACAGTGGTCCTTTTTAAGTGTTGCTGGTACCAAGAGGAAAAAGATTCATATGGTCTTACTCGAGTAAATTTTAGTAAGTTCCATAAAACTGATCCCTATGTCCTATCTTCACAAATGCAACAAGTATTTTATGTGAAAGATGCAATCGAAAAGAACCGTCACTACGTTATTAAAAAATTGTCAGGAGATTGGTGTGATATTGAAAATCAGAATGCAATGGAAGAACACAGCAATACGGATTCACATGATCTTGGCATAGGTGGTGAACTAGAACCAGAAGTTTTTGATGGGGGTTGGATTAGGGATGATGTCCCCATAATACAACTAGAAACAGAAGTAGAAACAGAAGTTCCTCATGTTCTGTCTCCTTAGGACAAAAAAATCCTCTTCATTATTGCATGCTTTATTTGGTCTAATCTGTTGTCTAATTTATGATCTATTTGGCATTTTTTGTTTTAGCTGTAAATTATTATCTTTGATTAATGTATTTGGCACTCTTTTTTCATAATGTAATTTACACCATTAGCATGTTTTAATGTCTTTCTTTACTGCCATCTAAATTTGTTATAGTCCAAAATGTTATTTGTTGTTTTTATCCACTTTAACATGCATGTACCTTGTTCTATTGTATTCATTTTGTACATGATGGATGAACTTATAAATATCCGGCTGCACTATGATGGAGAGTTTCAAAGGACATGTTACGTGGGTGGAAAATGCTTCTTAGTAAAACACTATGATGTAGATTGCTTTTCTTATAGTGTGCTTATGAAGTTTATTAAAGATTGCCTCCATTACACTGAAATAGGAGGAGTCTATGTCAGCAAAGGAAAGAGGGGTGGCTGGCATCTGATGTTGAATGACAAGGACGTAAGCGAATTTGTATAGGGTTGCAATAAGGAAGAAGAAGTGGATTTTTATACACTACAACAAAAACATCCTATAACAACGTCTGCTTTACAACGGGCAAATAATGCCCGTTGTAATAGTGACAAAAAACAACGGTTCTCTACCAGACCCTTGTAATAACTGGCCTATAGGAGGACTTTTTGACAACGGGCTTTTGCCGCCCCTTGTAATAAATTCCATTACAAGTGTCATTAGCAACCCGTTGTAATAGGTTTCAGGTTTAGATCACCATTTGCATATTTTACAGCGGGCTCTTCATGCCCGTTGTAATAGGATTATTTTACGACGGTCTCCAGCCACTTGTAATAGAGTTTTGTGTAATCTCATTTTGACATCGGGCTGTTTTGCCCGTTGTAATAGGATTCAGTTTGACTACTAGGTTATATATATATATATGTATATATACTTTTACAACCTATTATACCTAACGATAATTAGATGTCCGTTGTAACAAATGTATGCTATCAATTTTGATAGTCAATAATTTATTTTTACAACGCTTTATTAATATTTTTTATTTAATAATTAATCATTAATGATATTATATTAATTAATCATATGCTACTAATCGCTAATTATATTATTTTAGTACTTATTACTAATTATTAATAATATTATATTAATCATAGGTAATTAATCGCTAATTATATTACTTATATTAATCATAGGTTATTAATCATTAATATTATTATTTTATTATTTATTAATATTTTATAATTAATCATTAATGATATTATATTTATCATATATGCTATTAATTGCTAATTATAATATTTTAGTACTTATTACTTATCATTAATAATATTATATTAACAAATGTATGCTGTCATAGTTTAATTATGGTGTTAATTAATTTATACTTATAATTAAGTAATACTAAATAAGTAATAATCATATATATTACTAATTTTAACAGTTTTGTTTGATATCACTGTGGTAATTTTATCAGGTAGGATATATATTTATCAAAGTTTTTACCTAACTATATTTTTATTTTTTTATTTTTTAAAAAGAAACAGTACTTAATCAATACTATACAATAGTTGAAATTTGGCCTCTTCGCCGCCACTTACAACCACATTACTCATCGCTCAACCTAAAACTTTTCAACTGAGCCTCCCTCCATGCCTTTATAGCCCTTCCCTCATCGCTATCACCACCTCCGATTGCCTTAGTCCCCTTCCGTCCAATCATTGGTCAGTTTCCAAGCCACCGTAAGCTTCTGTTTCATCACTAGACGGTAACGTACCAACATTTGATGATCAAATGTATTTCAATTCTTAGCCTATGCAGTAGCCATCCATTTCAATTCTTAAAATATTATGACATTCTTAATTAATTTACAAATATGATGATCAAATTTTAAGTGATTGTTATTAGTTTGAAAGGTTACACACTTATTATAGTCAATACTTAACATAATTTCGTGCGTTGCCGTCGTTCATTTCCCCATTACTGTCTTTCGATCAACACATACGGTATCCCATTAACAAAAACATAATTTCCTCTCGAAAATCAATCTTCCCACAAAATCGATCATGGCGGCTCCAGCATTTTGATTTTTCCATAGCAACCGCATCACTTCTCCGAATCTACGATCCAGATCTACTTCTCTCGCTTCGAAGTTAGGGCAAACGAAATCGGGATCCAGATCTACTTCTCTCGCTACGAATAGGTATGGTTCTAGTTTAGTTTTCTATCTGTTGATGATGTGATTATGTGATTTAGGTTTTTCTATCTGTTGATGATGTGATTATGCGAAAAGTTAGGGTTTCGATTATGTGATTTATGTTTTCATCTGTTGATGATGATTCTTGTGCTTTTGATATCGTTTAGCTTGATTTATTTGCATGTGAGTATATCAAACCAAAACCATTGCATGGAACTATATTACCTTGTCAGCGTTGTACTGCAATTATGTGGCAAATTCGTTGCATGGAAACTAAATTACGAACATGCATCAAGTTTGGGTCGATGTTACCTCGGTGCATCGGATAATCACCCAAAACCCATTAAATCACCACACAGCCGAGAGAACAATATGTTTATTGGATTCATAGTCTTGGAAAATGGCAGAGCTGAGATCTTTAGACTATGAGGCTTTGTCATTTAAGTTGTATGCTTTAGGCCTTCTACCGTGTTGGTGGTGTTGATAGTGGCAATCGTGAGCCACTCTTTAGTTAGGGTTTGGATTTTGATCAAATTAAAGAGGAGTTACGTAATTTTGAGTGTGCAGATGGATTGGTTAATGCTTGGAGCTGTCGTGGCAAGGTTTTGGGTATATCAAAAGAGTGGCAGAGAGGACGAAGGGGAAAACACATAGGAATATATATATATATATATATATATATATATATGATCTTTTCTTCTTTTCTGCTTTAATAATAGCTATAATACAATCAAATTATTCAGTCAATCGTAAAGCTCTCAAAATATCGTTGGATTCCAAGTGAAATAAATGGTTTGTATTGAATAGGATCTAGTGACATTATTTTTTAAGATGTTAACTTATATTTGTTTCCATGGGTGGAACAGTGATAATAAAGACCAATTGACACTGCTAATCCCAACAATCAAAATATGATGTTGGCTTAATGCCATGAACAATAGTGTTAACGAAATTGAACTCCTTCGTGTACAAGTCAAATTTGAAAATGTTATTCAACATCATCCGTCTCTATCACTAAAATCAAATCCTAATGACAAAATACAACCGACATAATTAAGTTGAATTTATAGGTTATATATATTATATAGCAGGCGACTTGGAAGACACCGTAAGCAACCGACAAAATACAACCAACAAAATACAACCAACATAATTAATTTGAAATTTTGATATTTCAGTTTCATTCTGAAAAACTCAGAGATCCTGTTACAATTCCGATACTTTTTCTTTCTTAATTTATCTTAAATTCTGTAGAAAATGTACGTTTTGATACAAAAATGTGCATATAACATAACATTTTCCGTTAGTAGCTTTCCAAAATTTTCGTTTTAACGCATCCAGATTTGTCGCTAACAATCAGCTGAGATACTATTAAAAGATAAAATACTACGCTCAGAAATTGCTCAAACAATTGGCTAAATTAAATAAGGGGATTGTTAAAGGGACTCCATTTTTTGTTAAGGGAGGGATAAATTTAAGGGGACTCCATCCTATTATTTTATTGTTAAGGGGGGTTTGCAATTTTTAAACTAAACTGAAATACATACTAAAATACCCTTGCGTCCCTAACCATTAAAATTAATTTCAGTTCGATCCTACCACGTTGCGAATAAAAAAAATGTTTGAATGCTGAAACTGTATACATTTGGGTCTTTGTTTCTTCTGCATGGCTTACCCAGACGGTGGTTCATTACCGTATTACATTCACTCAATTGAACATAGTAGTTATGATTTGAAAGTCAAATGACTTGTACATCATTTCGTACTTAGATTTTTGCTGGCTAGAAAATAAAATAAGAAAATAGCCTCACGATACTGTTTACCTTCCTCCAAGCCCTTCAATCTTGGTAAACTGGTACAATCATAAAACGATGGAAAACAATATCATTGGTGCATGTAACTTGAATCCAGCGATATATTAATAATATTTTTTATGCTACAACATTTTGATTTCCTGCAAAATAATTTTAACAATAGGACTTCATTTTGTTGAAAATCTCCTTTAAATTAGAATAAATTGTACACTAAATCCTATTATTATTACCTATATGTCTCATTTTAATAATTTTCAGCATAATTAAGTCCTCCATGTAGGCCTGCTATGCAAATATCATGCGATATGTTAAATTAAGAGCAAGACAAAAACTTACCTTGACAATATCACGGAAAATCCTAAAATAAGAACAAAACAAGTAACTCCACCTACCCAATGGATGCAATTTTAATAGACCAAGTATCGAAGGATGTATGGAACAATCATCCCAAGAAATAGTTGGTAACTCAAGCTAAAGGGAGAAAAAATAACAAGCACGGTCCATTTAATTCAAGTAAATATACATTTTAAGAGAAATGCAGATGTATATAATATTATAGTTTGACACTTGAACGTGCATTTATAAAGATGAAGATTTAAATACTGCTACATAATAGTAATTCAAAACCAAGCAAATAGTACGATTATGAAGGAGGTACAAGCCTTATAACATAATGCGGTCAAACTGCAACAATTAAGTGTTCAAAATCATGGCAGCACACTACGTGTAAAAAACCTGCCAAATTAAATTCGGTCGTAGTCGTATCCTGATGAATTTACTGTAATTTCTCAATGGTCTAATGCCGAATATCTTGTTGCCATATGACAATAATCCCGGGTAAATGAAACAGTGTGCGACTACCGAAATATATAGTGATCAACGATTATATGACTGCGGGCGAGCTAATTGACGTTGAATCATCACTGCATATGTCAATTAGTATTCCCGTTGAAAATTTTGATCAAATTGAAGGATCAAATATCACGGTCCAGTTGCAGGATCAAACTGTACAATACTTATTTCATATAAACTATGATATTCAATGAAAAATAATATAGTCGATCAATATATTCAACGCGGTACAAATAATCAAAATTCATCCTATCCCAATAGGAACTCCCGTGATCCGATGCAACAACGCAACTTTCCTGAGTCTCCATTAACTTCACTGTATCCATTAATTATTTCATATCCAAATTAATTTTCATTCATTACTTAGGGTTTATGTTTTAAGGTATACATTCTAAAGGATTATAGGGTTAGCTTGGGAATTTTTATATGCATATTTAAGGGGGGGCTAATTTATTTTGTCCTCCCCTTAACAATTGTTCAATAATTAAAAAATGTAACCCCCCTTAACTTAAAATGGAGTCCCTTTAACAATACCCATAAATAATATACAAAATACAAAGAGAAACCCTAAATAAAAGCCGCTTCTTCTGTGCTGCGGCTTCTTTCTTCTACGCTGCGGCTTCTTTCTCTGGCGCTTCTTTCTGCATGTTGCTTTAATTTCTTCCTTGCTGCCGCTTGTTCGTTTATGGGTTTAGATTTCTTTTCTTCTTTGTTTTTTTTTTCTTTTTGGGTTTTGGTACCGAAACGGAATTTTCTGCGAATTCAGCCCCGGTCATCGCCGGAACCGGACCGGGATGGCCTGAAATCCGGCGTGCCGGGGGGAAATCCGGCATATTTACGGACATATAATCTAATGCACTTGTCTTCAATTGTGCATTGAAATCGGAGGACTGAACTTTATTTTTTAACTTTTGAAGATGCATGCATTTTTATGCGATGTGGTCACCTACACAAAGCACATCGGTATACTGTTAATTAAACCATGGAACTCTAATCTTAAAATGCTCCAAATTCAATTTTGCAAGTTTGAAAATCATATATTATAAAGGTAAATTAAAGCACTTGGTTATCTGGTTGCTGCAGTATTGCATAATACAATGTTAACCATTTCTTCAGAAGAATATTAAGGAACATTCCTCATACAACTTAAAATTTAATTTGTAGGCTAAGATAAAACAACACAGTGGTGCTCAGAGCTCAAATGGAACAACATCGATGAGTGGGGATGGAGTGTCACATCATTTTGGAAATGACCATAGGGGAAGGGTGAGAGGACTAGGTTTTGGTGTCGTACCATCTCAAATTGGTGCTTATGCAAGTAATTCAAAAACGGTGATTGCATTGAAAAATCAAGTAACTCATTTGACCGCTAAAGTAGAAGAGCTGACTAATATCGTCATGACGGTAAGTTTACAGTTAATTAGTTATTTGTTAACAAATATGTATTATGTGCTTATGAATTAACAAGTCATCTCTTGTACTTTTACAGAGAAAAAAATGATACTGTGGCGGATAAGGAGATTCCTCAGGCTCATACACCTCAGGTTAGAATATAAAACTGGATTTTTATTTTTATTTTAAAAACCATATTAGATATAATACTTAGAAGTATTGTGATTCCATGTTTCTAAAGATTTCGATTTTGTTAATACTTCACCATGGTTCACACATAACCTTTCTATAATTCCATAAGTAGGGTTGATCGTATTAGCGTAATCTCACCTATTTTTGAATTCTTCGATCAGAACTGGAAGAGTAGCTGACCATTGTTGAGAGTAGTAGTGTTAATATATAAAAACTGTTGATTCCATGTTTCTAAAGATTTCGATTCTATTAATACTTTACCAAGGTTCACACATAACCTTTCTATAATTCCATAAATAGGGTTGATCGTATTAGCGTAATCTCACCTGTTTTTGAATTCTTCGATCAGAACTGGAAGAGTAGCTGACCGTTGTTGAGAGTAGTAGTGTTAATATATAAAAACTGTTGACGTTCCGTTGTTGAGCAACTGTATATAAGCTGGAGAGTAGTAGTAGTAGTATTACCATTTGGTAATTCTCAGCATGCGTCAGCCTGTTAGTCCTTTTGATCATATACACAATAAAACTTCCTCATATTCCTTTAATTACTTGGAATACATAAAAGCACTCGATAATGGAGACTTGTTTGCAATTGTAATTTTAGTAACCAGTTGAGGAGTTACAGTAGTTGTCTTAGCAACGTGCTGGTCATACTCGTTCACTGGAGTCATAACCAATTGAGGAGTCACATCCGAACCACCTTCAAGTTGCACTGGACGAATGCAATCAAGTTGCACTGCAGTTTCAGTGGCATTGGTGCCTAAACAAACTACATTAACAGCTTGTTTTTCTTTGCTAACACCTAAGTTTTGGGAGAAAGAGAAAACTTTAGTGAGCATGTCATTTATTTTACAAATCTCTCCTTCCTCATTTTCTTTATCGATATGAATCGATCCGTTCATTTCCTTCATCACTAGGGGCGAGAAAACCAAACTTATTGCCTAAGTAACTGCTAGAACAACCAAAATGTTGAACCTGGTTCTCAACAATTCCATTTTTCTCAATATTTGCCTTATCATTCCTGCTCTGGCTTTTGGGAAGAACAACACTTTTCTTTCTTTTCATCACTTTCTTCTAACTAAATTTCTTCTTAATTAGTTAGGGTACCAGAATTAACTTTCTCACTCACATTCACATTCTTGACACTAACTGGAATCTCTTTATTGCTAACAGCATCATCCTTAACAAGGCCATTGCACACAGCACTAATATTATCACTTAAACTCAGGTAGTTAGCTTTTACATGATCAAATATACACTAGGATTTCAGGTCGACTAATTTTGCTGTCTGATTTCACTGGAAGCTATGGTTAACATTTTCATAGTGAGAAAAATATTTCAAATTTTTATGCATTACTTTCTGCATTTGGTTAACAACAATTACTATTTGTATTCAAAAATATTATCAGAATTTAGTGCAATGCTGTAAGGTTACAGGCTACAGCAATGCTGTATAATAAGTTCTGAATGATGTATTTGGTTAACAATTTTTTCTGCATTTGGTTAGCAATGCTGTAAGATTACAGCAATATATTCTTTCTGCATTTGGGTAACATTTTTTTTTGCAGTCACACCGTGCTAGTAACAGTATGCAGGCTCAAGATCGACGGGATCGGGTTACTATGGACGGTTTGGTGAACAAAAAGTGCAATCTATTAGGTTGGGAGAAAAACATAGTTGCAGAGGGGATGATAGCAAGTACCGATCCCAATGCTTTGGTACATTTCAAAAAGCTTGGAGCTGATGCTTGGAAGACATGTGTGAATGTAGCGGTGGAACCGGAAGCTTTTTTGTTTAGGCCAAATTCAGAGATGTCGACTATCGGACAGGCTGTTGGATCTACCGTCGCGTGGCACAAAGATTACATTTCCTTGGTCTAGTGTTGGTACTTATGAAACTAGTTATGTAATTATGTTAGAACTTAGAACTAGATGGCTGCTACTTATCTAAATCTTTTGGTATGTAAACTTATCTAAATCTTTTGGATCGGATGTAAACTTATCTAAATCTTTTGGATTGGATGTAAACTTATCTAACTTTTTGAAACATGTTGGAATTTTAAGACTTTTGTTTTAGTCTTTTATTATGTGTTGTATCAGCATGTTAAAATATAAATATTATTATTATGAATCAATATGGTATCAGGTGTATATATAAATCTATTATTTCGCAACGGGCAAACCCTGTTGTTATATGATATTGTAGACAGTCTACGAAGTAGTATATTACCACGGTTGAAGGCTGTTGTAATTTCACAACGGGCAAAACCTGTTGTTATATGATATTGTAGACATTTTACCAACTAGTATATTACCTCGATCGACGACTATTGTAATATACTGTATTACAACGGGTAGAAGCCGCTTGTAATTAATCTGCTATTACAACGGGTTTATAGACATTGTCATTGAGTCCGTGCACGTGATAGAGACACGTTATTACAACGGGTGTTTACGACAGTCAATGACCGTTGTAAACTTGGAAGGATCTATTACGATGGCTCATATTCAGACGGGCTAAAGCCCGTTGTGAAAAGCGTATAACAACGGTTTTTGCCCGTTGTAAAAGGACTGTTTTGTTGTAGTGATATTCGCAACACCATTGATAAAGACATTGAGCCGTTGATTCAACTACAGACACCCGTAATCGTATAGCTAAGGAAAAACATAATTCAAGGTATATATGTATATGTAATATAGATCCATTCTTGTGTATATATATATTTTTCTCTGTGTGTATGTGTGTGTAATGAAATGTGTGTGTGTGTAAAGAACTATGAAAGCCACCGTTATTATTTTTATTGTTACAGTTTCTACTAAGAAACCGACGTCAAAGCGCAAGTATACTACCACGTACAGACTTCAGCACCAACACAAAATGATGAAAAACAAGCCAACTCAACTGGTTCAGAAGAACCTATCGTCAGATCCTGATATGAATAATGGTAAAGAAGATGTCACTGTGACAGACAAAGGTACACGGAGGAAGTTAAATGTAGAAAATGAAACAGATAATGATGATGATACCTGAGAGAATGAACCTAATGTTGAGGTACTTTTCAGTTATCAATTCAATTTTATTATTTGGGTTGAAATCTTGTATTTCAAACGACTTTTGTTATGTCGACTCTATTTGGTTAACTAGCTTAAATTTATCATCGATAGTGAATAATAATATTACTCTTCTTACAGTTCTCACAATCACCAGTGTTGCGAAGTATGAACAAGAAAGAATCACACGTATGAAAGAAAATGATGCAATTAGTAGATCACTAGGGGTGCCATCATTGGTTACTAGAATGAGAGAGGCTGTAGTACGACATTGGAAAGAAAAAGGTAAAGATGTTGATGGATGTTATGAATACTTCTTAGAAATTATGGCGGAGATGACAGTGATGATTCATCGGAGGTATTAAAAAGTTATTTGTTTTCTACTTATTGTCTTTGCCTTTATAAACGTCACTACGCCATAAACAACCTAATACAACGAATTTGCAAGGTGTTGCCAGCCAAAATGTCACGATAGCTATACTATTTTGGTCCAACTGCAACGTTCTATTTTTGGTGTTACCTTCACCATAAAAATGTTTTTCTCTTGATAAACACGTGTAACACGATGCAACATTTAATACAGTGTACATGGCGACCCGCATCAACCCGATCCAACGGTCCACGTTACTGATTCGCATCATTCTGATTTTCCTTCATCTCCTCAGCTTCTTTACCCCAAATTTTCATTTTCCTACACTACTACAAAAGTGGGCAAATTCGATACTAATTTTATGTGGCTTTATATTGAAAAAGCGTTGCAGTAGCCCCTTTTTTCAAATAGGCAACAACAGAGACCCGTGGCATCTGCGGCCGTTGCCTTAGCCCTCTGAGGCAACGCTTTTACCCATCTACTGCCACAGAAAGAAAGTGTTGCGTTATAGCCGTAATGCAACACTTTCTGCACGTAATGCAATACTATCCAGCGTTGCCTTAAGCATTAGTTAGGGCATGGCTTCTAGTGGGGTCACGTCAGCTTTCCGCGTCAGCTGTCTACGTGCCACACAACACGTCATCTCTCCATGTCACCTGCACACGTGTCACATGCCACACCAGCTATCCATGTCAGCTGTGGGGTCCACGTGTGACGGGTAATTAATTATATTTAATTTAATACTACAACATTGCAGTATATAATGCAACACCACTGCAATATGTAATGCAACGCCGCTGCAATATGTAATGCAACAACATATCATGAAATGCAATATCAATAAAAGCTAACGCAACAGTAGAAGAAGGCAAATGCTACACTAGAAGATAGCAAATACAATGCTTTAATTTAAAATTTTGCAATACAGGTTTTGTACAAGAAACTCATCCAAAGCAATTGTTTTAATTATCAAATATCAAAACTCAAAAATCAGCTACACCGTTTTCTTCATTGTATACAGTAAGCTCGAACTACTTCAAGAATAGGTGCACGACATAAGGGACATTATCCTCCATTCCTGGCCAATTCATTAGCGCATTTTGAACATGCACACACGTGTCCACATCTGCAAAATGTATTACTCATTTATATATATGAATCATATATATGTAGCAATCCAATCGCAATAGGAAATATATACGTATGTACCTATACAAGAGAGTGGCATCGAATATATATATGTGTGTCACATCTGCAAAATGTATCCCTCTGCCTTCCAGAATTAAATATGCACCTGAAATGATAACAAGTTATTTGATAAGTGGTGGCATCGAATGGCCATTAGCCTTCTTAACAAAATTTTATGAACACAATTATTACAATTGACTTACTGACCATTGGCGATTGGTCACTCATGCCAGCCAAGCCAAACAAATAAGCAATTTCAGTATGCTTCGTCTTCTGAGCAAAAAGTTTTCAGTTCGCATATTACTGCCACGTACAGTGTGTCACTTCATATCTTTTCAAGCTTCAGAACCATATTGTCATCTACATCTTTAACTCCTAAAAAAACTTCCATCGTCAAAAGTTCATTAAAAAAAAATGGAGGACTCTTCACTATGCATCACTGCCACTGTTCTTACATGACATTGGACTTACGAATTTGTGCATCTCATGCTTAGGCATACTCTGGAGCATAATGAGTGGCCTACACGGGTTATACCCAATAACTCTTTTATAATAACATGTCCATCTTACAGTAAGCGTGATCATGCGCTAATGTTGAAACTTTTTACAAAATGTGGAGGTGCTTTTTATGTGCAACAATGGTCTGGTGAAGAATTTGAGCCTGAACCGGCGTTCGAGGCAGAATCTTGGGCTAGAGTTGTTGGCTTTCCCGAGTTTCTAAAGAAAAATGTTCCTGCAATTAAAGAATTAATGACGCCAATGGGAAATGTACATGAAATTGACGACTGTCGTTGGTCTCGAATTGACCACAGATCATTATACCTGAAAATGGAATTTTATGAAGGCATTGGCTCGGAGAATACTTTTGCTGCTCGATTCGACAACAAGGTTTACCTCATTAGAGTTCAGCACTGTACCCATGCTCATCCTGGGACAAGGCCTGAAATTCTGTTTGTGGGCAATAGGGAGGAACCGGTGGTACCATTTTTTTGTGATCATAGGTAAATTTTACTTCCATCCATAGTTTCTTTTAGTTAATCCACAATATGTTTGGCCACTCGAGGTAAATTTGCCAAAGAACACAATTACAAAGTGTTCATTCAACTATGCTCTATCCTTAACAGCCTTATAATGAGATATAACCACACATGCACACACTCATATACATACATACAAGGTTATAATTGCCTACATTATGAATTTACCCATTAGTTTCTCAACAAAGTATATGGAGTCAGCACAGCATGCTCCTTATCATAGTCAGCCTAAAATATAATAGAAGTTTGACACAAAGTGTTCATTCAACTATGCTCTATCCTTAACAGCCATATAATGAGACACAACCACACATGCACACACTCACATACATACATACATACAAGGTTATAATAGCCTACATTGTGAATTTACCCATTAGTTTCTCAACAAAGTATACGGAGTCAGCATAGCATGCTCCTTATCATAGTCAGCCCAAAATATAATAGAAGTTTGACACAAAGTGTTCATTCAACTATGCTCTATCCTTAACAGCCTTATAATAAGACACAACCACACATGCACACACTCACATACATACATACAAGGTTATAATATCCTACATTATGAATTTACCCATTAGTTTCTCAATAAAGTATATGGAGTCAGCATTGCATGCTCCTTATCATAGTCAATAGAAGTTTGACACAAAGTGTTCATTCAACTATGCTCTATCCTTAACAGCCTTATAATGAGACACAACCACACATGCACATACATACATACAAGGTTATAATAGCCTACATTATGAATTTACCCATTAGTTTCTCAACAAAGTATATGGAGTCAGCATAGCATGCTCCTTATCATAGTCAGCCCAAAATATAATAGAAGTTTGACACAAAGTTTTCATTCAACTATGCTCTATCCTTAACAGCCTTATAATGAGACATAACCACACATGCACACACTCACATACATATATACAAGTTTATAATAGCCTTATAATGAGACATAACCAGATGACTGACATTCAACTAGAAAGTAGCTATACCAACATTAACATAAAACAACACATTATCAAAAGTGGATTATCTTATCTAGAAGTAATCATTTCTTCTTAAAACTATGATCATTTATATGAGATGATAATTGGAATATATCAATGATCATGTAATCCCCTTTCAGTCACTCTGACATAGACAATGACTCTGAAATGGACATTGACTCTGAAGAAGAAGAAGATTAACATGCCTCTTAGTGAAAAACTATTTATGTATTATGTATGTATATATTCAGTTATGTTTTATGTATGACTGCTTTACGATACTTTATGCAGCCTTTTGACGCTCCCTAGTGGAGTTTATGAATGTTTGTGAATGTTATGATGAATGCTGGTGATGATTGTTGGCTTGAATGTTTGTGGAAGTTTGTGATTGTTGGTGATGAATGTTGGCTTGAATGTTTGTGAATGACTTGAATGTTTGTGAATGGAAGTGAATGTTTGTGAATGCTGGTGATGATTGGTAACCGCAAGCATTTTAATAGTATCTTTGTTTGACTTTGGGTAGATTTAACTTTGGGTTTATCATTTATGTATGCTCGCTACCAACTGACTTACACTGAAAAGTAATTTGCACCCTCAAATATAACTATCCAAGTACATAATTACTTATGGATATATTAAGGTGGACCGTTTGTTGCTCCTAACCTGCATAATTACTTATGGATAAATTAAGGATGTTGGTACATAATTACTTATGATACAAAATTACTTATGGACAGATTAAGGATAAATTAAGGTACATAATTACTTGTGGATAGATTAAGGATAGATTAAGGTGGAAGAACTCCCCCTAACCTGCATTTTCTTCCTTTAAATGGACCGTCTGTTGCTCCTTCAAATATAAGGTGGAAGAACCCCCCCTAATTAGTGCAGTAGCAATAACAAATGGACTGTCTGTCACTTATATTTTTCGATGTTACTCCTTTCTCCGATCTATAATTTGTGAGTGTTAATCGACACGGTGATGTGAGAATGGAAGCTGACGTGAATTTAGGTTTACAATATGGTCAATGGAGAAAAGGGGAAAGTTAGGAGAGAGAAGATGAACGATGAGATTATTTTTAGATGTTTTTCATGAGGAGGAAATGTCACGCCAAAATTTCAGCGGAAGAATGCAACGAGGTGGCTGTCCTTGATTGGATGATAGGGTAATGTTTAGATAGGAAACACGGATTGATTTTAACCGTTGGATTAAATATGCGTCTATGGTTGTGGCTTTATTTATGCTGGTAACCCGGATTGCTGACCTTGATTGTATTTATGTAAAGCTACACTTTGATCTGGTGTTGCACGTCACAGCACAAGAATTCCAACCGCAACAGCGCATTCACGTCTAACGCAACAAATATGAATACTGTTGCAGAAGTGTGGCGAAAGCTTAGCTTTCGCCACACTTTTCATGCAACGCACGAAAAATAGTGTCGAATATGCCCACTTTTGTAGTAGTGCTACTAGAACATAATTCACACTATTTTCACTTGAGAAAAAATACAAGCGGCTTCCACTTAAATAGCCAATCAAAAACTAGGGTATTGCACTCTTAAACAAATTGCCACTTCAGCTTCTTTAATTCGAGATGCTCCTCTGATTGCTTTGAATTACAATTGCTCCTCTCATCATCGATTTCTCGAATGCTACTGTTGCTCCGATAATCTTCGATCCTATTCTTGTTGAGACAAAATCGATCTCTGATATTAGTCCATTATTTTGCCCCTTTTATTTTTGATTATTGTTTTGTTGTTCAATATCAATCCCACCTTTTCCTATGGTGAATTTGTGTGATTGTGACGACCCGAACTTCCCCGGTCTCTGAAGAGAAGAGAAAGAATGGATTATCTGAGAACACGACAAATCAGAACACAAACAGAAGCACATTTCATTGCTTATTACAACAATTTACATCAGAGTACAAGAATATACAGAGTATGAACAAATAAAATACATTTGATAAATATCAGAGATTTACAAATTATAACGCAGCGGAAAATAATACAAAAACACGACTGAAAGAGACAAATGGATACAGAGCTTTCCGAATATCGTTCCAATTCTATTTATTTTAAATTTCTAGTCGTTATTATTTAAAATAATTCATTTTAAATATTCAAAATTCATTAAAATTGCCAAAATAAAAATTTTAATTTGGTTCTGATTTTCCGGGTTGTTACAATGCTATTAGAAGAAGAAGATGACGTGGGAGGGAAGGTTTACGGCTAATCAGATGGTTAAGTGTAGCAATTAAAACATTAATTATTTATTAATATACGTTAATTATTCAATGTTAAAATCGCCATAACTTTTGCAAACGGACACATAATCGAACGAGGTTGAGTGCATTGGAATCGTCTCAACGAGAGCTACAACTGGAAACTGACCGGGACTGAAATGAAGTAGATTAGAATTAGAGGCAAATTTGAACTCGAATGGTATTAAATTCAGAAATAAAGACTGACGGAGTGGAACCCAAAGTGAGAACTGTTCACTATAACTCTTGTACAGTTTTTTATTTTATAATTGCATATATGAACTTCCGGTATTGATTTTTTATTAGTTTTTAATTATGACAAATGTTGTATGGTGCTTGTTAGCCCACCTCCCTTGTCCACAGACCATGGACGATTTAATGACTGTATGGTGTTGTGATTGTGATGTGAAATGGAAAATAAAAATATATATGTGTGATGTGAAATGGAAAATTATATATATATGTGATGTGAAATGGAAAATAATATATATATGAGATGTGAATAAAATATATATATGCGATTAGTATAAAAAATATTTATGCAATTAGAATAAAATATATATATGAGATGTGAATAAAAAATATATATGTGATGAGAATAAAATATATATATGCGATGTGAATAATATATATATATATGCGATGTGAAAATTATATATAAACGTTGTACGAAATTATATATATAAGCGTTGTATTAAATTATATATATAAGCATTGTATAAATTATATATAAGCATTGTATAAAATTATATATACGATATATAAAATGGTCATGATATGGAATAAATATGTGTTCGCTAAAAATATCATGTTTAGCTTATATATACAATATATAAAATTGTCATGTAATGTAACAAATATTTATTAGCTAAAAATATTATTTTTAGCTTATATATACGATATATAAAATGGTCATGTAATGAAATAAATATTTATTCGCTAAAAATATTATTTCTAGCTTATATATGAGATATATAAAATGGCCGTGAAATGGAATAATTATTGGATTATTAAAAATATTATTTTTAACATATATATGCACTGTATATAATTATCATGTAATGGAATATCCAGTTTTGATTTAAAATTGAAATGGAAGTTGGAATCGTTTTAAAAAAGAATTTATAAATGATTTATATAATATGTTTTAAATGGAAATCGGTGATATATATATATATATATTATATAATGGCTTGAATAGAACGTGTCGCGCAGCGAACGTTCGCGGATTTCGACTATTGACTTCAAATGGACGTAACGGGAGATCCGACCATTAGATTCTACTAAAACCAGAACCGTTGGGTTCGTATCGAAAAGAGCTTTCCAATGAATATAAGAGATTTAAATTTGAATGGTTGGATTTGGAATTATGTCCAAATCAATTTCAGAAACGGTCGTTATGAATGTAGTTCGGCGGTCGATATTGGAAACCGAATATAAAGGCCTTATTAAAATTATTAAAAATATGAAAAAATTATGTAAAATCATATTAAATGATTTGAAAATATTTTGGATGAAAAATTCCAAATTTGGAAGGATAAAAGATATTTTTATCTGAATGAACTAGTTATTAACTAGAATAATAATCCAATGTTTTTAAATAAATAAATTGGATTTGTAAATGCGCTTTGGAATAATCAGAATTTTCCAATGTATAAATTGGAATGGATTTGAATGGAAATAATCTTCAGGATATTTCGATATTGAATTCTGTGATTATACGGATATTGTTGAGGAATTTGGAAGATACAGATATCGTTATTCCCAATACGATATCCGTTGGTTTCAGAATTTGATGTCGAATATAAGCTGATATTATTTCAATTCAGAGCCTTATATTTAATGTCAAGTTGGATTTTAGGGTTTATAGTGAACAATGTTTTAAATAACAGTCGTTCTTTAACCCAATTACAGTGAAGATATGATTTGGAATTTATAATCGTTTAAATAAGATTAATGGAATTTTCCAAAGAAAAGTTTTCCAATTTAATTAATATATTAAATTGGAATTGAATGGAATTTGATTTGATAATCGAGATGAACTTCTGTAAAGGAAGACCATTACTATTTATGAAATTTAAAAGGCTTTGTCGTTATTCCACTCATAGTATTAATTTGATACGGAAATTTATGTCGCTTATATACTGATCGGATTTCTATGATGGTTCCATATTAGTTGGAAGATGATTTTGGGTTTACTGTGAATTGTGTTTTAAATAACATTGGTTCTTTGACCCAGTAAGAAAAAGCAAGATTAATTTCCAGAAAGTTGAATAATCATTAAGTATGGTTTTTGGTATTAAAACTAAGAAGAGTTTTAATAAATCTTTAATTAGATTTTAAATGAATAGAGGGTAATTAAATTTACCAAAACATGAGATGTGTTAAAACCAAATATTCTTGATTGTTAATATTGATTGTGATAGATTGATTGTTTGGATTGTGCTCGACCAGTTTATGAGCAAGATATGCTTTTACATTTAGCATTGGGTTGGGTAGAAATATTTGTATGCTAACATCTTGTGAAACACTTCACGATTTGACTATGATATGTGTAGCGATGTTGTTGAGTTCATTTCGAATTTAATGAATGATTTTAAAATGATATTTTTCTTAAGTGAAAAGAGATGTATTCCCGATTTTGGATAGGGAATGTTTTATAAAAATGTTTTATAAAACAGAAAGGATTTCGAGGGCTAAACCCGATGTTGTCGAAATGATTTCGAAATGTACTATGTGTTTGACATTATGGTTCATCACGTAACCGATTAGTTGTTATTGATGATGTATCTGTTTGGTGGCGGAGAATTTATTCTCTTGCTTAACACCCTTCTTTGAGACGTACGAGCTCAAAGGTTATGTGATTAATAGTGATTGATCATATGTGTGAATTGCTAATGTAAAGTACTATATTGTGGAAAGTACTTGTGATTATTATGTTGTGAAATGATTTTCCCTACTTCGGGATATGAAATGATTTGGTATGTTGCCAAAGATTCAGGTAATCCTGGATGACTAAAAGTGTGAGGGCGGTGGATTTTCTCCGAGGGCGTGGAAGGTGCATCGTCAGTGTAGCCTGCTCCATTGTGGGAGGTGCACACACACACACACGCACACACGCACACGCACACACACACACACACACACACACACACACACACATATATATATATATATATATATCGAGTTGGAGAGGTGCGTACAACCTTGTCTGAGGGCCGTGCCTGATATTTGGTTGCATACTTGTTTGTATGCATTGTGATATTTTGGAATTCATATTTCCAAAGATTTTGGTTTGAGATCCCGAAGTGAAATCTACTTTGATATAAAAGTTAGTTAAGTATTTCAAAATGATTAGAAATGAAAAAATCGAGAAATAAAGTCCAAAGGAATAATTTCTATAACGTGAATTGGATTTTGAAAATCTAAATTTGGGATTAAGCCTAAATGGGTAGATTGAGGAATTGCATGTTGTATGATGCATAGTAGATCCATATTTCTATTATTGGTTGTTGTTTATGCACTGGTATTCATGGGAGTAAACCCGTTCTGTGACATGCGGCGTGATCCCGTGATTTACCATATTTCAAAGTAAAGTTTTAATAACTATTTTTAGTTCTCACACCAGTCCCATGATCGACTCCAAGTTTATTGTTTCTACCTAAACTCTAGGTGCCCATATTTTCCACATGGGAAGCTTGTAGTTTTGGTTTTACAGATTATTTCATTTAGCAGGATTCTGGATCGAAGCTTAAAGCTGTGTCCAGAGCATTGATAGTCTTCCGCTGTAATGACCCGCATTTTCCAGGGGTATAATTAATTTATTTAATTATTTAAAATAGTGATTTAGGGAATTAAATCGTCTTTTAATTAAATAAAGTGAATATTTAATTAATTTAAATAATAGAATAATATATTTAATTCAGGAATAACCAAAAATAGTGAATTGACAATATTCTGTGAACTGGGTCATCCCTGAGATTTAATTTAGCTTAGAGTTGAATTATATTGACGAATATATTCAATCGATGTCAGTTTCAACATAGAATTTTAATATAATAAAAATAGAGCTCGAAATGGCGCGGTAGTTCGCTATTTGGCGATTTGAACTTCAACTGAATATACAGAAGCCGTTTTAAGTTGGATTTCTGTGAAACAAGAAACACGTGGAGCTGGTGGAGTATATATTTCTAGTGGATGAGAAAAATCGGGATTTCGTCGTGTAGATTTTGATGTACGTCCAAATCAAATTTCAGAAAATTCGCTGTGGAATTCCTTTATAATTTATAAAGGAATTATTTATATTTTAAAAAGGAATTTCAATATAAATCAAATATCGGGTTGACCCAGATTTGGAATATCGAGTTGGAAATTCATATGGGATTATTCTGGAGCTGTAGGGTATTCTGGGGTGAATATATACGATAATATTAATTTATTAATAATTTATTTAATTATATTTAAATATATTTATATATTTAAATGGGCCATCCAGAGCTTTAAAAATACGCTGTATTTGCAAACGAAGTCGGAATTCGATGAAACTAATTTTGTTGGATCCGCAATGTTAAATTATTGCCAGATGTCAGGTTCCGTGATTTTTAGAGTCACTGTGTGGTCATACGGATTTTTAGAGTGAAAAACAGTCAGTATTTTGACAGTTAAAAATACGCTGTGTGAGCATACGAAGTCGGAATTCGACGAAACCAGTTTTGTTGGGACCATAATGTCGAACTCTAGCTGCATGTCAGTTTTCGTGATTTTTAGGTAGCGTGTGTGAGCACACGGATTTTTAGAAGACGATTTAACAAAGGAATATTCCGAGAATATTCCCTACCCCAAAATATCTAGATATTTATATCCTCTATAAATACCTATTCACTTTCTAACCTAAATCCTCATTCAACAGCAAACCAAAAGTCACGCCACCAACATTTGTTTCTCCATCCAGTAAAAAGTTCATCCTCATATAAATCAAAAGAAAATATAAAACAAATACTACAAATCATTATCTATATATATTTAGATTCCCAGAGGCTTGCTCTTCATTTTGGTATGCTCTGTATTGTGTTCGACGGTTGCTAGTTCGATGTCAGTTTTGGGCATATGTGCTAGGGTTGGGTTTCGAATGAAATGAAGGCATCTATTCGTGAAATAGAGGGTGGCGTTGGCCTTGTGAAGGTGAGCCGCAACTCGTGTATGATTTTGGTGGGATTTGGTGTCTAGAAGTGTCGATCAGACATTGTACAGTGCGGAAACTGGCATACGACGGAAATCGTATTCGAGGAGAGAGATTGGTGGTTTTGGTATCAATGTGGAGAGATTCCGATGAGAAGTGTAATGGTGGTTGTTTCGTTTGAATCGGTGAAGGAATGAAGTGGAGAAAGGGGATGAAAGAAGTGGGAATGGCCATCGAATTGTTTACTGGAGCCGTGTTATTTCGGGAAGAAGGAGTTAGAGAGAATGGGCCTGGGGGTCTTCACGTTGGATGTTAGTGGGCCGGGAAAAAAAGGTGAAAGCCCAATGGAATTCAAGTTATAATTTTTATTTTAAATAAATGTACTAACTTCTGAATGCCATAACTTGTACATACTAAATCAGAATTTCGAACGGTTTGATCCTTTGGTATCGTATGGACGGACACTACCCAGTGAAGCTGACTGGAAGTGGATTGGGGATCATATGAATTTATGGCGAAATAAATTTGTTTGATTCAAATCAAATAACGGTTTATCGTTCTTTAACGTTGAACTGCAAATGTGAGTAAAACTCACCAACTCTGAACAGTTATATTTTTATAATGTATTTTTAGAACTGTTAATCATCTGTTGATTCTTGTGTGTTGGTTGATTGATTGAACTGCTAGTCAGTTGGTAGAAATTATATATATATATATGTAATTATATATATAAACCGTTAAAGATTTATATATTGATTCCGCTATCAGAATAATTTATATTGAACTGAAAGTGATGATAATCATATTGTGTAACATCTGTGGATGCAGGGAGACAGGTTGGAGGAATCCAACTGGATTCCTCAACAGTTATTTTATTGTTTTTCATATATTGTTATATGATGTGATATAAAATCTGTGGGCGATTATATGTACTTGGACGATATTGAACATCGTGATTTGATATGATTGAATACCATAATATACCGAAATGTTGATAAGGGGATTTTCAAAGTGATATTGAAAATAGAATATTTATAAAATGGGATATTTATGAATAAGAGATATTTATAAAGTGGAATATTTATAAATAAGAAATGTTTATAAATTGGAATATTTATAAATAGGAGATATTCAAAAAGGAAATAATTACAAACCATTTTCTTTTTGAATGGAAAAGCCTATGTGGCGGGTTTGGGGATTTTCCCGATGCTCCCGTTACAAAGGAGGTTATGGCGAATTTTTCAGAGAATTTAAGGAGTTAGAATATTTCAAGAATAAATTTGAAAAGGAAATATTTGTAAACCATTTACGAATAGAATTGAAAAGGAAACGTTATAAAAAGGAAATCATTTTTAAAGTGTAGAACCGTTATTTAAAAGAAAACATTTTCAAATGAATAAAACGTTGTTAGAAGGGAAATCTTTATAAAGTGAATAAAGTAAATCGAATATGGTATTCGAAGGGAGTTAAATCGAATATGGTATTGGAAGGGAGTAAATCGAATATGGTATTCGAAAGTTAGTAAAAAGAATATGCTATTCAAAAAGGGTTTGTCGAGTCGAGTTAGTTGAATAGAGTTAACTAGTTCAGTAGAGTTAACCAATTCAGTAGAGTTAACCAGTTCAATAGAGTTAACCAGTAGGGTTAAGTAAGTCAAGTTAACCAGTGAGTTAAGTAAGTCAAGTTAACCAGTTGAGTTAAGTAAGTCGAGTTAATCAAGTCGAGTTGATCGAGTTAAAGTTACTCAGTTAGAGTTAATCGATTTGAGTTAAAACGAACTAGAGTTAATCAAATGTAGTTATTTGAGACAGAGTTAGTCAAACATAGTATTCAGGGTAAGTTGCCATCTCGTACGACTGCTAGCGTAATTCGCAGGGCTGTAAATAGCCTAAGGCAGTCAGATGTTGCCTAAGGGAATCAGGCGTAACCATTGTGATCGTTGCGATCTAGAGTCAAGCGAATGGAGTTAAATCGAGTCTAGTTATTTGATAGGAGTTAATCAAGATGAGTTAAATAAGTTAAGTTAATCGAATCTAGTTATTCGATAGGAGTTAACCAAGATGAGTTAAATAAGTTAAGTTAATCGAATCTAGTTATTGGATAGGAGTTAATCAAGATGAGTTAAATAAGTTAAGTTGATCGAATCTAGTCATTCGATAGGAGTTAATCAAGTTAAGTTAAATAAGTTAAGTTAATCGAATCTAGTTATTCGAGAGGAGATTATCGAATTTAGTTTATTCGAAGGAGTTATCAATTAATAGTTATTCGAAGTGAGTTAATCGAATATTGGTTATTCGAAAAGGGGAGTTATCAAATCGAATAGATTAAAGGAGTTAATCGAATATAGTTTATTCGAGTAGAGTTAGAGGAGTTATTGAATATAGTTTATTCGACAGGAGTTAAGTGAATAGTTAGATTAATCAAAGTGAATTAGTTAAGTTAAACTAATTGAATTAGTTAAGTGAATTGGTTAAGTTAACCAAAGTGAATTTGTCGAGTTAATCAAAGTGATTAGTTCAGTTAATCGAGTTGAATTTGTCAGTCGAGTTAATAAATGGAGTTAGTCAAACCAAGTGAAACTAGTTAGAGTTAATTAATTAAGGTTGACCAGTTAGAGTTAATCAATCAGAGTTAATCAAATAGAGTTAAGTAAAATTAGAACTGACTAGAGATTAGTAAATTGAATGGTTTTCTAAGTGTCTATCTGATGTTGGTTTCGGCCTTCGGGATTTATACTTAGGGAATTGTTCTCATACTAGTTCACAGTCAGGTACTGATAGTTGGGGAAGAGTAGTGATTTGTAAATAAGCAAATGGAAAATGTTTTCTAGTGTTAATAACATATATTTTCTAAACATAGAAAATAAGGCAATATGAATATATATATAGATATATGTTGATGGTTGATCGATATAATTTCCATCTGGAAATAATATCGTTGTTTGCACACTTGTTTTTCTTTGATAGTTAACTCACAGACTATTGAAGTTTTGACCATTTTAACGTTGTTAATATGGAGAGACCAGTTGGATTATTATCCAAAGAACCACTCTGTATTGGCATAAGCGTTGCGAATCATTTATGCCGAAGATAATTGAAGATGGAGTAAAGTGCAAGGGCTATTGTATAAGTCTTAGATAACAGTGCCTAAGATGGATGTACTGAATAGTGCATTCGGTTTGTCCAGTCCCAGGACAACTTGTATGGACGAAGGTCTGACAGAGTATATCCAATAGATTGCGTAAGTTGATCTGTTCAAACGTATATACGTTGGTGGCGGAGGTATTCGTTTCTCTTAGCTGTATACCCGTGTTATTTTTGGATAAGTCAATTTGTGATTTGGCGGGTATGACGATGTGACATTTTAAGTGAATGAAGATGGATGTCTGACAGAGTATTTCCGGACGATCACGTATATTGATTTCTTCAACCGTACCAAGAGTGGAAGCGGAGAAGGAAACTTCTTTAGCTAACACGTAATGTACTGTTGTAGACGCAAATTAGTGAGTTTTGATGGATCTGACAATGTGGCATTCGAAGTGAATCTGATGTGATGATGAAGCGTAACCTCAAGCCTCATCAACCGGTAAATGACAGAAATCGGGCAGGTAGCATGGCTATGTAGGTCGCACCTATTAGGGCGTATAATCACCTGATCTAGAGTTTCATTTATTTCTAAAAATCTATTGTTGATGCTGTCCCATTCGGGAAACGGTTGCTGATCCCAACCGTTGGTGATATACATTCGATACACTCAAGCGAAATGAGTGGTCGGTCATGTGTGCCGGGTTGCAAGATGTTCTTGTTGAACCCAGTGTATTCCTCTCTAGAGGTACACTAGCAGAAGGTGGTTCCATACCTTGTCATAGTTGGAAATCCATTATCCAATACGTGCTTGCGATTTTGATTGTATACTATATATGTAGAACGTGAGATGAAAGCGTTTCTGCTAGATTGATATATATTTGTACTTAGACATTATTATAATATTAGAATGATATTGCTTGTCAAAGATGTTGGATTCTCATAAGGGTAAAACCCGTTCCGTATTCACGGCGTGGTCTTATGAGATATCATATATATGTTAAACCATGTTAAACTATTTTACTCACACCAGTCCCATGACTGACCCGGAGTTTACTTTGTTGTTTTCCCTAAACTCTTGGGTGCCTAAATTTGTACGGGCAGTCAAGTAGTCGGGATTTACAGATATACTTGAAGAGCTGGAGCAGGAGGCTTCTGGATCATATAGCTATAGTTTATTTCCGCTGTGTTGTAAGTGTTGTACTCTGATAAGTGCTATTGTATACATAACTGTTATATTTCAAATTTATGTTATATATTATATGTTATTCGTTCCGCTGTGAGGTTCGTGTTACTCTGATGTTGTGTTCTTCTTCTTCTATTCTAAGTTTCTATCTTATCTATCCTCACCCTCTAATTTCTTTCATTAATTACCAGGATTTTGAGGATGTTTTGGTTATCGACATCGTGTTTATGTCGATAACCAAAGTCCCTCAAAATCCGGGTCGTTACAGTTGGTATCAAAGCTTAAGTTAAGAATTACCTTGGCTCTGTGGCGTGACTCGGTAAAGATAGGGTTAGTAATAACCTAGATTGAGTTTGAGTGTATATAAACGAGTGCGTATTTGTATTTGATATAAAAATGGTTTTTTATTGTGGAGATTCATTGGCTGAGTTGTTTATGAGTTCTGGTTGATCAGTTTGATCCACTGTATCGGTAGGAATAAATAAACACTTAGATACGAAGGACCGACACAGTATGGATATGTGATATATTATCATATATAGGTTGTGTTGGTAGGGATTATAATGAGATAAGATTATAAAATGTGAAAAGGTTATATATGACCAATCAGAATTGATATAAGTAAAATATATGAAATGGAAATAAATTAAAACAGAATTTAAATTAGAATTGGAGTTAAAATCCCAGAAATTGGAAAAGTGTTTGTAAATGAATCTCGATTAAGTATAAGGAAATTTTAAAATCCTGGGAGATTTTAAATTGTTTAAAGCATTGCATAAGATATTTTGAACTGATTTCAAAATAGAAGTGTTTAGAAATGGTTTTGAAAGTGATATAGTATTGAACTCACTTTGATAATTGGGAAATAACCCTGATGATGAATCGCGACATCATCAGTGCTCATTTTCAAGTTGCTAAGTGACGGATTACTACCAAGGATTTTGTTTTGAATTTGTTTTGGGAAAACAAGTTGTGTTGAATTTCAAAAAGGAAAATTTGATTTTTGAAAGAGGTAAACTGTTTAAAAGCTTCCAGGAAGAAAAGGTTGTTTGAATTTAAACAAATTAACGTAAAATTTGTAAAATCCAGTAGAATTGGTATTGAATTAAAAGCCAGTAAGTGAAAATCATTTGAAATAGATTAGTGTCAAGTAGAATTAGACTTGATTAGAGATAATCTGGAATTATATTGGACTGGTGAGTTATGGATTTGAAATCAAGAATAGTGCTTGAGTTTGAAATAAAATTCGACTTAGGTATAAGCGAATGGTTGTGTTAGAGATAAATTGATTTGAGATCAAGTTGGAATTGCATTGGTATACGTTGAATTGACAGCAGGTGAAAGGGATAAAGTTGATATACCCGACAAAAAGGTACAAGTTTATATTTGATATAAGCATGAGATTTATGAGCCGAATTGGCAAGCCGCTTGGCTGTTTGATTTTCTTTTGGGTTGGAGACGGCCTAGAGAGGCGAGTTGTTGTTTTACCGATAGGGCTGTACAAAGGAGGTTATGGCGAAATTTTCCGAAAATTTAAATTGTTAGAGAATTTTCAGAATTTTCGAAATTTTTAGTTAGTCAGAATAAATTAATATTTTAGCCAATATTAATTGGTTCAGGTAAAACCGGAGTTAAGAGGTAAACATTTAAACTTTTACCAAATAGGTAGGGTCGACCTCCACCTTAGCAATTTCGAGGACGAAATTATTTTAAGTGGGGAAGAATGTAATGACCCGCATTTTCCAGTGGTATAATTTATTTATTTAATTATTTAAAATAGTGATTTACGGAATTAAATCGTCGTTTAATTAAATAAAGTGAATATTTAATTAATTTAAATAATAGAATAATATATTTAATTCAGGAATAACCAAAAATAGTGAATTGACAATATTCTGTGAACTGGGTCATCCCTGAGATTTAATTCAGCTTAGAGTTGAATTATATTGACGAATATATTCAATCGACGTCAGTTTGAACATAGAATTTTAATATAATTAAAATAGAGCTCGAAATGGCGCGGCAGTTCGCTATTTGGCGATTTGAACTTCAACTGAATATACAGAAGCCGTTTTAAGTCGGATTTCTGTGAAACAAGAAACGTGTGGAGCTGGTGGAGTATATCTTTCTAGTGGAAGAGAAAAATCAGGATTTCGTTGTGTAGATTTTGATGTACGTCCAAATCAAATTTCATAAAATTCGCTGTGGAGTTCCTTTATAATTTATAAAGGAATTATTTATATTTTAAAAAGGAATTTCAATATAAATCGAATATCGAGTTGACCTAGATTTGGAATATCGAGTTGGAAATTCATATGGGATTATTCTGGAGCTTTAGGGTATTTTAAGGTGAATATATACGGTAATATTAATTTATTAATAATTTTTTTAATTATATTTAAATATATTTATATATTTAAATGGGTCATCCAGAGCTTTAAAAATACGTTGTATTTGCAAACGAAGTCTGAATTCGACGAAACTAATTTTGTTGGATCCGCAATGTTAAATTATTGCTAGATGTCAGGTTCCGTGATTTTTAGAGTCACTATGTGGCCGTATGGATTTTTAGAGTGAAAAACAGTCAGTATTTTGACAGTTAAAAATACACTGTGTGAGCATACGAAGTCGGAATTCGACGAAACCAGTTTCGTTGGGACCGTAATGTCGAACTCTAGCTGCATGTCAGTTTTCGTGATTTTTAGGTAGCGTGTGTAAGCACACAGATTTTCAGAAGACGAATTAACAAAGGAATATTCCGAGAATATTCCCTACCCTAAAATATCTAGATATTTATATCCTCTATAAATACCTATTCACTTTCTAACCTAAATCCTCATACAACAGCAAACCAAAAATCGCGCCGCCAACATTTGTTTCTCCATCCAGTAAAAAGTTCATCCTCATATAAATCAAAAGAAAATATAAAACAAATACTACAAATCATTATCTATATATATTTAGATTCCCAGAGGCTTGCTCTTCATTTTGGTATGCTCTGTATTGTGTTCGATGGTTGCTAGTTCGATGTCAGTTTTGGGTATAAGTGCAAGGGTTGGGTTTTGAATGAAATGAAGGCATCTATTCGTGAAATAGAGGGTGGCGTTGGCCTTGTGAAGGTGAGCCGCAACTCGTGTATGATTTTGGTGGGATTTGGTGTCTAGAAGTGTCGATCAGACATTGTACAGTGCGGAAACTGGCATACGACAGAAATCGTATTCGAGGGGAGAGATTGATGGTTTTGGTATCAATGTGGAGAGATTCCGATGAGAAGTGTAATGGTGGTAGTTTCGTTTGAATCGGTGAAGGAATGAAGTGGGGAAAGGAGATGAAAGAAGTGGGAATGGCCATCGAATTGTTTACTGGAGCCGTGTTATTTCGGGAAGGAGTTAGAGAGAATGGGCCTGGCGGTCTTCACGTTGGATGTTAGTGGGCCGGGAAAAAAAGGTGAAAGCCCAATGGAATTCAAGTTATAGTTTTTATTTTAAATAAACGTACTAACTTCTGAATGCCATAACTTGTACATACTAAATCAGAATTTCGAACGGTTTGATCCTTTGGGATCGTATGGATGGACACTACCCAGTGAAGCTGACTAGAAATGGATTGGGGCTCGTATGAATTTATGGCGAAATAAATTTGTTTGATTCAAATCAAATAACGGTTTATCGTTCTTTAACGGTGAACTGCAAATGTGAGTAAAACTCACCAACTCTGAACAGTTATATTTTTATAATGTATTTTTAGAACTGTTAATCATCTGTTGATTGTTGTGTGTTGGTTGATTGATTGAACTGCTAGTCAGTTAGTAGAAATTATATATATATATATATATATATGTAACTATATATATAAACTGTTAAATATTTATATATTGATTCTGCTATCAGAATAATTTATATTGAACTGAAAGTGATGATAATCATATTGTGTAACATCTGTGGATGCAGGGAGACAGGTTGGAGGAATCCGGCTGGATTCCTCAACAGTTATTTTATTGTTTTTCATATATTGTTATATGATGTGATATAAAATCTGTGGGCGATTATATGTACTTGGAAGATATTGAACATCGTGATTTGATATGATTGAATACCATAACATACCGAAATGTTGATAAGGGGATTTTCAAAGTGATATTGAAAATAAAATATTTATAAAATGGGATATTTATGAATAAGAGATATTTATAAAGTGGAATATTTATAAATAAGAAATGTTTATAAATTGGAATATTTATAAATAGGAGATATTCAAAAAGGAAATAATTACAAACCATTTTCTTTTTGAATGGAAAGGCCTGTGTGGCGGGTCTGGGGATTTTCCCGATGCTCCCGTTACAAGGAGGTTATGGCGAATTTTTCAGAGAATTTAAGGAGTTAGAATATTTCAAGAATAAATTTGAAAAGGAAATATTTGTAAACCATTTATAGATAGAATTGAAAAGGAAACGTTATAAAAAGGAAATCATTTTTAAAATGTAGAACCGTTATTTAAAAGTAAACCTTTTCAAATGAATAAAACGTTGTTAAAAGGGAAATCTTTATAAAGTGAATAAAGTAAATCAAATATGGTATTCGAAGGGAGTTAAATCGAATATGGTATTCGAAGGGAGTAAATCGAATATGGCATTCGAAAGTTAGTAAAACGAATATGCTATTCGAAAAGGGTTAGTCGAGTCGAGTTAGTTGAATAGAGTTAACTAGTTCAGTAAGTTAACCAGTTCAGTAGAGTTAACCAGTTCAGTAGAGTTAACCAGTTCAATAGAGTTAACCAGTTGGGTTAAGTAAGTCAAGTTAACTAGTGAGTCAAGTAAGTCAAGTTAACTAGTTGAGTTAAGTAAGTCGAGTTAATCAAGTCGAGTTGATCGAGTTAGAGTTACTCAGTTAGAGTTAATCGATTTGAGTTAATCAAATATAGTTATTTGAGACAGAGTTAGTCAAACATAGTATTCAGGGTAAGTTGCCATCTCGTACGACTGCTAGCGTAATTTGCAGGGCTGTAAATAGCCTAAGGCGGTCGGATGTTGCCTAAGGGAATCAGGCGTAACCATTGTGATCGTTGCGATCTAGAGTCAAGCGAATGGAGTTAAATCGAATCTAGTTATTCGATAGGAGTTAATCAAGATGAGTTAAATAAGTTAAGTTAATCGAATCTAGTTATTCGATAGGAATTAACCAAGATGAGTTAAATAAGTTAAGTTAATCGAATCTAGTTATTCGATAGGAGTTAATCAAGATAAGTTAAATAAGTTAAGTTGATCGAATCTAGTCATTCGATAGGAGTTAATCAAGTTAAGTTAAATAAGTTAAGTTAATCGAATCTAGTTATTCGAGAGGAGATTATCGAATATAGTTTATTCGAAGGAGTTATCAACTATTAGTTATTCGAAGTGAGTTAATCGAATATTGGTTATTCGAAACGGGGAGTTATCAAATCGAATAGATTAAAGGAGTTAATCGAATATAGTTTATTCGAGTAGAGTTAGAGGAGTTATCGAATATAGTTTATTCGACAGGAGTTAAGTGAATAGTTAGATTAATCAAAGTGAATTAGTTAAGTTAAACTAAGTGAATTGGTTAAGTTAACCAAAGTGAATTTGTCGAGTTAATCAAAGTGATTAGTTCAGTCAGTCGAGTTGAATTTGTCAGTCGAGTTAATAAATGGAGTTAGTCAAACCAAGTAAAACCAGTTAGAGTTAATTAATTAAGGTTGACCAGTTAGAGTTAATCAATCAGAGTTAATCAAATAGAGTTAAGTAAAATTAGAACTGACTAGAGATTAGTAAATTGAATGGTTTTCTATGTGTCTATCTGATGTTGGTTTCGGCCTTCGGGATTTATACTTAGGGAATTGTTCTCATACTAGTTCACAGTCAGGGACTGATAGTTAGGGAAGAGTAGTGATTTGTAAATAAGCAAATGGAAAACGTTTTCAAGTGTTAATAACATATATTTTCTAAACATAGAAAATAAGGCAATATGAATATATATATATAGATATATGTTGATGATTGATCGATATAATTTCCATCTGGAAATAATATCGTTGTTTGCACACTTGTTTTTCTTTGATAGTTAACTCACAGACTATCGAAGTTTTGACCATTTTAACGTTGTTAATATGGAGAGACCGGTTGGATTATTATCCAAAGAACCACTCTGTATTGGCATAAGCGTTGCGAATTATTTATGCCGAAGATAATTGAAGACGGTGTAATGACCCGTATTCTACACATCATAGGATCGTAGAATATTTATTTCTTTCCCATGTGAAGTTGTATGGTCGTGTAACTTTGGGAAACATCTATTAGAGTCATTTCCCATGTTCATGATTTTTGTCGATTTTTAAATGACCATTTTGCCCCTAGTTGGTACTGTTTTGGCCATAACTTTTGATTGGAAAGGAATTTTAACTTGAAATAACTTCCATTGGATTCGTTTGGTGGTTTACCTTTCCGTAGAGTGGTCATAATAGCCGAACAGACTTACCGTTTGGGAGATATGGCTGAAACAAGGTTTGGAGGGTGAAAAACTGCTTAACCGGGCCAAATCGGGTGATTAGTGAGTAGGCCCATAACCCATTTCGGGAATAGGGTTATGCGAGGGCTGAAATGAGATGGAGAATCATTCCATTTCAGTTTTCTAGCCTCCACTTATCACCAAGGAACCCTAAAAATGGCCTCCAACCTCTAAATCACCTCCAAATCATCTTTTGGTCAAGGATTAAGCTTAGCAACTCCTAATCAAGGAAGATCTTCACCAAGGCAACAAAGGAGCTGCTGTTTGGCATTGAGATTCACATCAAATCAGAGAATTATTTCAGATCTTAGTTTATTTTGTGGCTAAGGTGAGTGATTTGCATAGTTTTGCACTAATGATGGCTAATTAGGGGTGAT
Source organism: Allium sativum (assembly GCA_030737875.1). NCBI lineage: Eukaryota > Viridiplantae > Streptophyta > Magnoliopsida > Asparagales > Amaryllidaceae > Allium > Allium sativum. Next base: position 847,939,918 of record CM060926.1, read on the forward strand.
TAGTGTTAATTAGCGAATTTAAACATGATAAAATTCTGGAAAAATGTTTATAAAATTAGGAATGATGTTTTAGACCTCTGATATGAATTTGGGTTAATTTGGTTAAGATTTGCTAGTCCTATCATTAGTTTCACCTAAACATGCTTAAGGGGAAATATGAGATTTTGGGTATGTTTGATCCATTTCTACTTATCATATTGATGTTTTGATGTTTGTGGTTGATTATGTATGTTGCTATGACTGTATGGTATGCTTTGTGATTGATTAGAATAGTTAGAATGGTCGAAAACGCCATCGAATGGCGTAAACAGCTCGCTGGATAAGGTGCAGAGATTCGGATCGGATATGGGATTGAGGGACGATCGGATCGCCCTATGGGACCGTGGGACATCACCACGAGTCGAGTCATCTCCTCCGAACCGAACCACCTGCGCAAGGCCCACGAGGCGAATCGATGCAGCGCCGTGCCCAAACTGAAGTACTCCGATCCGGATCGCGAATAAGCATTACGACCCGATCCGCCCCTATCTTCCACGATCCGTTCCAGCCTGGGTATCATGATCTGCCTGAAAGAACACGTCACGATCTCAGCAAGGTGGCACGACCCGAACCAATGGGTATTCACGATCCGACCCGATCTGAAGAGCACGACCCGATCCAGTGGGAGGAGCACGAGTTGACACCATGAACGATCCGCGAGTCGCGATCCAACCCGAGCAGGGGTGATGATCACGATCCGAACCGAGAAGTTGACGATGGCGACTTGAAGCAAAACGAAGAGGAGAAATGAAGGCCAACCCGATGCGATCCGATGGTGATGACCAATAACCCGAGATGCAAAGGTAGTTCAAATGGAAGTTAGAACTCAGGATCCCGGAACCAGTTGGGAACCAATGAGTTCACTTCATGGTTGGAATTTGCTGCGGGACGTGTGCTAAGGAGTTGTCGACGTTCATAACTTCGATTCACCACTAAAAATGAATTATGGGCTACTTATCAGTGCAGTAGGGTCATTATGACCTGAGGGGCAAGGTGATGGTAGCGAGACTACGTTATCAGTGCAGTAGGGTCATTACGACCTGAGGGGCAAAGTGATGCGTAGTAGGACTATGAGCCAGTGCAGTGGGGTTTTTGTGACTCCATGGGGCAGAGTGGACATAGTAAGGATTAGTAAGGCTATGAGCCAGTGCAGTGGGGTTCTTGTGACTCCATGGGGCAAAGTGGACATAGCGAAGGATTTGTGGCTACGTTATCAGTGCAGTGAAGCCATTTATGACTTCATGGGGCAAAGTGATCGTAGCAAGGTATGTTGGGTGATCGAAGTGGTGAATATCGTATGCTTTACGCACTGAGTGAGAGATGTGAGGATGGATGCTATGTTTGATTGTTTGCCATCCCTATGACATACACACCTCCCCCACCTCCGTATCTTTACACTGTTTGATATGATACCTTAGAGTGTTGTACAGTATGTAGTGCTAACTCTTTGGTTGCAGGTCCAGGTTCAGGTATGTTTTAGTCTACCTGTTATTGTTCACTTTAGATGCTTATCGCTCATACCAGGCTTTATGTCTGACCCAGAGTTTTATGTCTCCTCTTATTACTCTGGGTGCTCACACGAGCCGACTAGAGACATGTTAGCTGGTGATGCGCGAGTAGCTGATTCGGAGGCGGGCAGGAGGCTTCCACGTATTATATATATATATATATACGCATTCTCCCTGTGTCGTTGATGGTCGCTACTTGGGCATTAGTAGTGTACCTCATTTATCTTACTTTTGTTTTGAGACAGTTTGAAAGTTGTAATAAGCTGTATTTTGGATTTCCGCTGCTATGATGTTTAGTTCTGATTTTCAGCTTATGCACTGTCTCTCCTGTTTTATGTCAAGTATGTTATTATTATATTTTGTCCTATGCGCTGTGAGACATTCTACAGGTTCTTTGTATGTTCATTTCCTTCTTCCTTTTCCTTCTCACGACCCGTTCCGTGCTAACTGGACATGTGTACAGCACACTTTTGGAGTAAATGTCGGTTGGTGCGGGGCGGGCCGTCACACTTGGTATCAGAGCTCTAGGTTGCGTGGTTAACCTAGGGAAAGACACTAGGGAGAGATAGTACGTATATGAGAGCGCGTATTTGTGATTACTTTGGTTTTCAAAAACTATGTATGTATATACTATTAGTAGTATAAAGATGAAGTCGCACTGCACTAGCACCACTATGGGGTCGTTAATCGTTTCCCTTTTTCAGATTGACGATGAGCCGAGACACGAGAGGTGCTGGTAGAGGGACCAACCAAGGGAATGCCGCTGACATGAGGGCTATGTTTACTAACCTCATGAGAGACATGCTTAGAGAAGTGCAAGGGGCAGTTCCCAATCCCGGAGTTGGTGTTGGACCAGTAGTGCAGGCGCCTAGGGTCGATTTCGCCAAGTTGTGCAAGGATTACACTAACCTTGGTGGGAAGCCGTTCCACGGAACGGAGTCGGCCACGGATGTTCAGGACTGGATGGATAGCTGTGACCGTATCTTTGATGATTTGGGTCTTGAGGATGCGATGAAGAGAAGGCTAGCGTCTCGTCAGCTGCAAGGGCGAGCGATGAATTGGTGGAATGCCATTAGAACGGCTACTCCAGAGGACCAGGTTACTTGGGTTCAGTTCAAGGCTCGCTTTAGCGAGAAGTTCATTCCAGCTGCCCAGAAGTCAGTGTTGTTTAAGAGGTTCTTGGAACTCAAGCAGAATGGGAGGGCAGTTTCTGATTATATTGCTGAGTTCGACACTTTGTCGAAGTATGTACTGTCTCTTATTGATACTCCTGAAAAGAAGAATGAGAAGTTCATTACTGGTTTGGATGGGTACTTGGGGGAAAGACTTATCAACCACATCGATGAGACTTTTGAATCGATCGTGGGGAAAGCTTTGAGATCAGAGAGTCTTTACCCTAAGTCAAAGACTGAGGCTGCGTCTGCAGAAGGGCCAAAGCCGCAAGCAGGCGGTGGAGGCAAGAATAACTCTCAGAATAAGAGGAAGCAGGACCAATCAAAAGGTGGCCAGAAAAAGAGTAAGAAGGATGTTGAGTGCTTCAGCTGTGGAAAGAAGGGCCATTATGCTAAGGAATGTCGGGCCAAGCCAGCGGTAAGGAAGTGCTACAACTGTGGTCAAGTGAGACATCAGAACGATAAGTGTCCGCAACCTCTTAAGGAGAAGCAGATTGTGAAAGCATATGCTATTGATGCTGTTCCTTCTTCGTCGAATGCCCCAACTGCGGCGGAGAAAGGAAAGAATGTTGTTATTCAAGGTATGCTTTCTATTTATGATGTACCCGTTCGAGTTTTGTTTGATACTGGGGCTTCCCGTTCCTTCATATCTAGTGACCTGGTAGATACGTTGGGACTGGAACCCGAGATAGTCGATAGACCATTGATAGTGATGAACCCGATTGGTGGTTCAACTAGCCTTAGTATGATTTGCAGGAATTTGGTCTTATCGAGTCATGGATGTATGTTTGTATGTGATTGCTTTGTTTTGGGCTTTACTGGGTATGGCATTATATTGGGAGTCGATTGGCTCCAAAGATACGGGGTGGTGGTAGACTGTGAGGGCTTTTTGGTGACAGTGAGGGCGGATGATGGACGGAGGGTAGTGTTTGGTAGTCTACCTAGTGATGGGGTTATGGCTAGTTTTGTAAAATCCCTCGACATCCCGCAGGATGAGTTGTCAGATGTGCCCGTGGTTGGCCAGTATCCGGACGTCTTCGAGGAGGTGACCGGGCTTCCACCACACCGAGAGATTGAGTTCCGTATTGATTTAGTGAAAGATGCCAGACCTATAGTGATGCCACTTCGTCGTATGGCACCAAGGGAGCAGCGAGAGCTCGGGGTGCAAGTCAGCAATCTTTTGAAGAAGGGATTTATGAGAAGTAGTGTCTCTGAGTGGGGAGCACCAGTTGTGTTTGCCACTAAGGCAGATGGTTCCCTTCGGTTGTGTGTGGACTATCGCGAGTTGAATAAGGTGACGAGGAAGAATAAGTATCCTCTACCGCGGATAGATGATTTGTTTGATCAACTGGAAGGAGCAAGAGTGTTCTCCCAGTTGGACCTCGCGACAGGATTTCATCAGCTTCGAGTAGCGGATGAGAGTGTTCCAAAAACGGCATTTAGGACGCCGTCTGGATTTTATGAGTGGTTGGTCATGCCGTTTGGGTTGACCAATGCACCAGCCTACTTTGTGGATCTTATGAATCGAGTATTCAGAGATCAGTTGAATAAGTTTGTTCTTGTGTTCGTGGATGATATCCTTGTTTATTCAAGGACAGAGGAGGAACACAAGGGACACTTGAGGATAGTGATGGAGGTGTTGAGGAAACACCAACTGAAAGCGAAATTCTCCAAGTGTCACTTTTGGAGAAGGGAAGTGAGATTCTTGGGTCATGTTGTTTCAGAGAGTGGTATTGCCGTGGACCCTGCGAAGGTGGCTACGGTACAGGATTGGCCTACACCCAAGAATGCTACAGATGTAAGAAGTTTCTTGGGATTAGCTGGATATTATCGTAAGTTTATCCAGGACTTCTCCAAGATTGCAGCACCGTTGACTCAGTTGACTAAGAAGAATCAGTCCTTCGTCTGGGACGGAGTGTGTGAGGATGCCTTCAAGAGTCTAAAAGAGAGGTTGACGCGTGCGCCAGTGATAGTCATTCCTAAAGGGAATGAAGAGATGACGGTATACACAGATGCATGTGGTACCGGACTGGGTGCAGTATTGATGCAAGGAGGTAGGGTTGTAGGTTATGCTAGTCGACAGCAAAAGCCACATGAGAAGAAGTATCCTACCCATGATTTGGAATTGGCGGCGATTGTATTTGCGCTGAAGATGTGGAGACACTATCTCTTGGGAGAAAGATTTGAGTTGTTTACCGATCACAAATCGTTAAAGTATCTCTTCTCTCAGAAAGATCTTAATCTCCGTCAGCAGAGATGGTTAGAGTTCTTGGCTTCGTATGATTTTGATATCGCATACACACCTGGGAAAGGTAATGCGGTAGCCGATGCCTTGAGTAGGAGACATGCCAGCTTAGGGGCAATGTTTCTTGAGTGGAAGCAACTGGAGTATAACGCGGGGTTTGATTTCAGACCAAAGTGCGAATTGGATCCAGTTATGCTAGCTAGTTTGACGATCAGACCCACTTTGATAGAGTGGATTGGTTCTAGCCAGAGGGACGATCCTAATCTATTAGAAATCATCTCCAAGTTAGAGATGGGTATTGATGAGGAGATGAATGTGTATGGGCTTGATCGAGATGGATGGCTTCGGAAGGATGGAAGACTAGTTGTGCCCAACGTGAATGGTTTGAGAGATGAAGTGCTTAGAGAATGTCATCACTCAAAACTAACTATACATCCCGGTGGTAATAAGATGTATCGAGACATGAGACAGACTTACTACTGGGAAGGGATGAAAAGAGACGTTGGGAAGTTTATATCCAAATGCATGAATTGCCAGCTAGTTAAAGCCGAGCAAAAGAAGCCTAGTGGGTTGTTGCAACCATTAGAAATTCCCGAATGGAAATGGGAGCAAGTCTCGATGGATTTCATCGATGGCCTACCAAGGACTAGATCGGGATATGATAGCATTTGGGTAATTGTGGATCGATTGACTAAAAGTGCAAGATTTATACCAGTCAAATCGACCAGAACAGCAGCCAAGTTGGCAGAATTGTATATGAAGTGGGTAGTGAGATTTCATGGAGTACCCAAAAGCATTGTGAGTGACCGAGACCCGTTGTTCACTAGTGGGTTTTGGAAGAGCTTACAAGAGGCTCTAGGGTCAAGATTACATCTCAGTACCGCATATCATCCTCAGACCGACGGTCAGACAGAGAGGGTGAATCATATATTGGAAGATCTCTTGAGAGCATGTATATTGGATTTTGGTGGATCATGGGATGACCATTTGCATATAGTAGAGTTTGCATATAATAATAGCTACCAATCCAGTATCGGTATGGCTCCATATGAAGCTTTGTACGGAAGACCGTGCAACTCACCATCATGTTGGATAGAGACTGGCGAGAAGTTTGTGCTCGGACCAGATGTGGTGAGAGAAACTTCAGATAAGATTAAGATCATTCAGCAACGAATGAAAGCTGCCCAAGACAGGCAGAAGAGTTATGCTGATAAGAGGAGAAGAGATTTAAAATTCTCCGTCGGTGACTTGGTGTTTGTCAAGATCTCTCCGTTAAAGAGCGTGATTCGGTTTGGCAGGAGAGGCAAGTTGGCACCAAGATTTGTTGGCCCGTTCCCTGTTCTTGAACTAGTCGGGAATTTGGCGTATAGAGTTGGCTTACCAGAGAAAATGGCGGGAGTTCACAATGTATTTCATGTTTCCCAACTAAGGAAGTTCGTTCACGACTCAAATGTGACTATTTCACCTGATCAGTTAGAGGACTTCGAAGTAGAATACGAGGCGGTTGGGAACCGCAAGCCGATTCGTATTGTGGGGCACGATACGAAGCAACTCCGAAGGAAGTCGGTGAAGCTAGTCAAAGTTCAGTGGGGCGAGGACGAGAATGATTGTACTTGGGAGACAGAGGAGAGCATTAGGAAGGCATATCCAGAACTCTTTGCCTGGTAAGACTTACTTTGCGATTTAGTTATTCCACATGCTAGGATAGACTTATTTTACTTGTCTTGCATGATTGATGGTTGTTTTATGGTTGATAGCCATGCGGGACCTTTGTGTGTGTTTGGATTAGGGAATTTCGGGGGCGAAATTTCTTAAGGGAGGGAGAGTGTAATGACCCGTATTCTACACATCATAGGATCGTAGAATATTTATTTCTTTCCCATGTGAAGTTGTATGGTCGTGTAACTTTGGGAAACATCTATTAGAGTCATTTCCCATGTTCATGATTTTTGTCGATTTTTAAATGACCATTTTGCCCCTAGTTGGTACTGTTTTGGCCATAACTTTTGATTGGAAAGGAATTTTAACCTGAAACCACTTCCATTGGATTCGTTTGGTGGTCTACCTTTCCGTAGAGTGGTCATAATAGCCGAACGGACTTACTGTTTGGGAGATATGGCTGAAACAAGGTTTGGAGGGTGAAAAACTGCTTAACCGGGCCAAATCGGGTGATTAGTGAGTAGGCCCATAACCCATTTCGGGATTAGGGTTATGGGAGGGCTGAAATGAGATGGAGAATCATTCCATTTCAGTTTTCTAGCCTCCACTTATCACCAAGGAACCCTAAAAATGACCTCTAACCTCTAAATCACCTCCAAATCATCTTTTGGTCAAGGATTAAGCTTAGCAACCCCTAATCAAGGAAGATCTTCACCAAGGCAACAAAGGAGCTGCTGTTTGGCATTGAGATTCACATCAAATCAGAGAATTATTTCAGATCTTAGTTTATTTTGTGGCTAAGGTGAGTGATTTGCATAGTTTTGCACTAATGATGGCTAATTAGGGGTGATTAGTGTTAATTAGCGAATTTAAACATGATAAAATTCTGGAAAAATGTTTATAAAATTCGGAATGATGTTTTAGACCTCTGATATGAATTTGGGTTAATTTGGTTAAGATTTGCTAATCCTATCATTAGTTTCACCTAAACATGCTTAAGGGGAAATATGGGATTTTGGGTATGTTTGATCCATTTCTACTTATCATATTGATGTTTTGATGTTTGTAGTTGATTATGTATGTTGCTATGACTGTATGGTATGCTTTGTGATTGATTAGAATAGTTAGAATGGTCGAAAACGCCGTCGAATGCCGTAAACAGCTCGCTGGATAAGGTGCAGAGATTCGGATCGGATAGGGGATTGAGGGACGATCGGATCGCCCTATGGGACCGTGGGACATCACCACGAGTCAAGTCATCTCCTCCGAACCGAACCACCTGTGCAAGGCCCACGAGACGAATCGATGCAGCGCCGTGCCCAAACTGAAGTACTCCGATCCGGATCGCGAATAAGCATTACGACCCGATCCGCCCCTATCTTCCACGATCCGTTCCAGCCTGGGTATCATGATCTGCCTGAAAGAACACGTCACGATCTCAGCAAGGTGGCACGACCCGAACCAATGGGTATTCACGATCCGACCCGATCTGAAGAGCACGACCCGATCCAGTGGGAGGAGCACGAGTTGACACCATGAACGATCCGCGAGTCGCGATCCAACCCGAGCAGGGGTGATGATCACGATCCGAACCGAGAAGTTGACGATGGCGACTTGAAGCAAAACGAAGAGGAGAAATGAAGGCCAACCCGATGCGATCCGATGGTGATGACCAATAACCCGAGATGCAAAGGTAGTTCAAATGGAAGTTAGAACTCAGGATCCCGGAACCAGTTGGGAACCAATGAGTTCACTTCATGGTTGGACTTTGCTGCGGAACGTGTGCTAAGGAGTTGTCGACGTTCATAACTTCGATTCACCACTAAAAATGAATGATGGGCTACTTATCAGTGCAGTAGGGTCATTATGACCTGAGGGGCAAGGTGATGGTAGCGAGACTACGTTATCAGTGCAGTAGGGTCATTACGACCTGAGGGGCAAAGTGATGCGTAGTAGGACTATGAGCCAGTGCAGTGGGGTTTTTGTGACTCCATGGGGCAGAGTGGACATGATAAGGATTAGTAAGGCTATGAGCCAGTGCAGTGGGGTTCTTGTGACTCCATGGGGCAAAGTGGACATAGCGAAGGATTTGTGGCTACGTTATCAGTGCAGTGAAGCCATTTATGACTTCATGGGGCAAAGTGATCGTAGCAAGGTATGTTGGGTGATCGAAGTGGTGAATATCGTATGCTTTACGCACTGAGTGAGAGATGTGAGGATGGATGCTATGTTTGATTGTTTGCCATCCCTATGACATACACACCTCCCCCACCTCCGTATCTTTACACTGTTTGATATGATACTTTAGAGTGTTGTACAGTATGTAGTGCTAACTCTTTGGTTGCAGGTCCAGGTTCAGGTATGTATTAGTCTACCTGTTATTGTTCACTTTAGATGCTTATCGCTCATACCAGGCTTTATGTCTGACCCAGAGTTTTATGTCTCCTCTTATTACTCTGGGTGCTCACACGAGCAGACTAGAGACAGGTTAGCTGGTGATGCGCGAGTAGCTGATTCGGAGGCGGGCAGGAGGCTTCCACGTATTATATATATATATATATACGCATTCTCCCTGTGTCGTTGATGGTCGCTACTTGGGCATTAGTAGTGTACCTCATTTATCTTACTTTTGTTTTGAGATAGTTTGAAAGTTGTAATAAGCTATATTTTGGATTTCCGCTGCTATGATGTTTAGTTCTGATTTTCAGCTTATGCACTGTCTCTCCTGTTTTATGTCAAGTATGTTATTATTATATTTTGTCCTATGCGCTGTGAGACATTCTACAGGTTCTTTGTATGTTCATTTCCTTCTTCCTTTTCCTTCTCACGACCCGTTCCATGCTAACTGGACATGTGTACAGCGCACTTTTGGAGTAAATGTCGGTTGGTGCGGGGCGGGCCGTCATAGACGGAGTAAAGTGCAAGGGCTATTGTATAAGTCTTAGATAGCAGTGCCTAAGATGGATGTACTGAATAGTGCCTTCGGTTTGTCCAGTCCCAGGACAACTTGTATGGACGAAGGTCTGACAGAGTATATCCAATAGATTGCGTAAGTTGATCTGTTCAAACGTATATACGTTGGTGGCGGAGGAATTCGTTTCTCTTAGCTGTATACCCGTGTTATTTTTGGATAAGTCAATTTGTGATTTGGCGGGTATGACGATGTGACATTTTAAGTGAATGAAGATGGATGTCTGACAGAGTATTTCCAGACGATCACGTATATTGATTTCTTCAACCGTACCAAGAGTGGAAGCGGAGAAGGAAACTTCTTTAGCTAACACGTAATGTACTGTTGTAGACGCAAATTAGTGATTTTCGATGGATCTGACAATGTGGCATTCGAAGTGAATCTGATGTGATGATGAAGCGTAACCTCAAGCCTCATCAACCGGTAAATGACAGAAATCGGGCAGGTTGCATGGCTATGTAGGTCGCTCCTATTAGGGTGTATAATCACCTGATCTAGAGTTTCATTTATTTCTAAAAATCTATTGTTGATGCTGTCCCATTCGGGAAACGGTTGCTAATCCCAATCGTTGGTGATATACATTCGATACACTCTAGCGAAATGAGTGGTCGGTCATGTGTGGCCGGGTTGCAAGATGTTCTTGTTGAACCCAGTGTATTCCTCTCTAGAGGTACACTAGCAGAAGGTGGTTCCATACCTTGTCATAGTTGGAAATCCATTATCCAATACGTGCTTGCGATTTTGATTGTATACTATATATGTAGAACGTGAGATGAAAGCGTTTCTGCTAGATTGATATATATTTGTACTTAGACATTATTATAATATCAGAATGATATTGCTTGTCAAAGGTGTTGGATTCTCATAAGGGAAAAACCCATTCCGTATTCATGGCGTGGTCTTATGAGATATCATATATATGTTAAACTGTGTTAAACTATTTTACTCACACCAGTCCCATAACTGACACGGAGTTTACTTTGTTGTTTTCCCTAAACTCTTGGGTGCCTAAATTTGTATGGGCAGTCAAGTAGTCGGGATTTACAGATATACTTGAAGAGCTGGAGCAGGAGGCTTCTGGATCATATAGCTATAGTTTATTTTCGCTGTGTTGTAAGTGTTGTACTCTGATAAGTGCTATTGTATACATAACTGTTATATTTCAAAGTTATGTTATATATTATATGTTATTCGTTCCGCTGTGAGGTTCGTGTTACTCTGATGGTGTGTTCTTCTTCTTTTTATATTCTAAGTTTCTATCTTATCTATCCTCACCCTCTAATTTCTTTCATTAATTACCAGGATATTGAGGATGTTTTGGTTATCGACATCGTGTTTATGTCGATAACCAAAGTCGCTCAAAATCCGGGTCGTTACATCCGCTGTGTTAGTTTATTTGTTTCCGCTGCATTGTATTACATTTATTGTAAATTTATTTTCCACTGTATATTATTTTTGATACTTTGATATTTTGTACTCTGATGTAATATTATTATGATGTTTATAAAAGTCATCTGTTATTTGTTCTGATGTGTTGTGCGCCCAAAGTTAGCGTATTCGCCTTTTTGGTTTGATTTAAGTCGGTTAACGGTCGATTTGGATCGACCGAGAAGGAGGGTCGCTACATTGCACCAATCATCACTCTCATATTACAACAACTAACTATCCTTCTTCAGCTCATTTAAAAATTTCGTATGAATCATGGAGAATAATTCATTTGAATTCTTTACTCCTTGACCAAACACTTTTCGATTTCTCTCTGACCATATTTCATATCTAAAAGTTTTCAAAATCTGCAGCAACTTTTTGGTCTTCAAATTCTTCCACCTAGTTGCCTTATAGATGTTAAACCACTTAGTTTCACTTATATTATAAGGCTTGTAAAAATTACCATTTGAGAGATTTCTCAACAAAATGGAATACACAAAAGAGCATGCAAAGAATAAGTGAACATTACTTTCTTCCGCAACTTTACAGAAATCACATATAGCATCAGGAATTAATCCCATTTTATGCTGTTTTCTTTTGGTATTGATTGCATTTGCCATCACCTTCCACAACAAGAAATTCTTCTTCGCGGAGTTACCCAAATTCCAAATATGAGATGACCATGCAAAAGAGTGTTTTTCCTGCTGTAATGCTTTATAAACATTTTTAATACTATGAGTACCTCTATTTCAAAAAATAGCATTCCCAGAATGATCATTAATTTTGCTCTAAGCAATGTGTTGCCTCAATGAAAAAGAACTATAGTATAGTAGAATGATTTCACCATCGTGCAAAAATCCTCCACGAAAGCAGTATCTGGAATACCTGAATTCAATTTTATATTATACTCAACCACGTTGCTTAATATGAAACCCTTATTCGCCCAAGAATCATGCCAGAAAGAGCTCTTCATGACCAAATATTATGCTGAATGAAAGGTACAAAAACATCCCTTAGATTCAAAATACTCCTCCAACTCCAACTGCTATTCTGATTTATCTGCATCTTCCAAATTTCTTGCTGCCTATCATATTCTTTCTCATCCAACGAGTTCACAAACTACCATCATTACTAAGAAACTTATTGAAATATACTGAAATAGCAGCCTTCTTCCATAGAAATAAATTTGTAATTCCAAGCCCAGCTTGCTTTTTTCCATCATAAAGTTTACTATAAGCAATGGGAATAAGCCTCGTTGAGAGTGAGTCTCCATGCCATAAGAATTTGTTTACACTTGTAATCGTCTTGATGAGTTTGATTGGCAAAATAAACTACCTTGACCAGTATGTCGTCATAACAGTAGCAATAGATTGAACTATTGTGAGTCTACCCGCTTGTGATAACCTACCACTAAGCCAAAGCATTAATTTACCAATAATCCTCTCAAAAAGAGGGGTACATTTTTCCTTGGAAATTCTTGAGCAGATTAAAGGCAAACCCAAATAAGTTGCATTCCCTGATAACTCCATAAGACCAGAAAATTTGATGATCTCATTCTTCTTGTCATATTGCAAACCAACAATTAGAATTGATGGTTTACTGACATTTATCTGCAACCCAGTGATCATGTAGAATTCATGTAATGTGGATAACATGCACTAAATTTTAAATTTTCTTGGCTTAGTGAAGATAACCAAATCATCTGCAAAAAGGAGATGAATAATACATGGGTCCTTACATCTAGGACGAAGCTCAAATTCCTTCTTATGTACCTTTTCCAACAAAAGAGAATTTAGAATTTCCATAACCATAATGAACAAATATGGTGAAATGGGATCCCCTTGTCTAACTCCATTAGACCCTCTAAAATATCCATGTAGACATCCTTTTCTTGAAATAGATTAGTTTGGAGAAGATATGTGTAACAACCGGGAAAATCAGAACCAATTTAAAATTTTTATTTTGGCAATTTTAATGAATTTTGAATATTTAAAATGATTTATTTTAAATAATAACGGCTAAAAATATAATTTTAATCGAAGTTAGAACGAATAAATTTATTTTAATTATATAACGAGCTTTAAATGGTGCGACAGTTTGAAAATTCGTTTTCAAATTTCAAATGAATGTACATGATTCAAAATAAATCGGATTTCAGTTAAAACAAAAATATTTGAATCTGTTTGAAAATATCTTTCCAACGAATGTGAAAAATCCAGATTTCATAACGGGAATAAAAAGTTACGTCCAGTTGAAAATTCAGAATAGCCGCTATGGAATTTTTATATATATAGCCCTTAAAATAGCCATTTTGCAAACGACCTCCGTTTTCGACGTGACCACTTTTTTTGGATCCGGAATGTTAATTTATTCCTAAGTTTCAAATTTCATAATTTTTGGAATTAATATGTGAGCGTAGTAAATTTAAATGTGTTTGGTAATTTAAAATTAAATTGGATCGACCAAAAATTGACCATTTTCCAAACAGTCTCCAAATTCAATGAAATTTGTTTCGTTAGGACCGTATCATCAAAACATAGCTAGATATATTTTTCTGGAATTTTGGAGTCCGTATGTGGTCCCGGCAAATTAAAATGTACGTTTAAAATTCAATATATTGATTTAAACTTTAATTTAAATGAAAACTGATCGAAACAGTCAAATTGGCTTACCAGACATGTCCCATTCTGTCCAGAACGAGGGTATTTGGCTGGGGGCGATAGTCGTTGAGATTCATTTGGAGTTAAATGTATTAAACAAGAAAATTTAGAATTAAACATTAAATTAAATAAAAAAGGGTATAAATATGCAAAACCCTAACTTCTAATTCTCAGAAACCCGCTGCCAAACAGATTTCAAAGGACCAAAAAGCTTGGAATTAAATCCTTTGATTTCTCCTCACATAATTCGAATTAACCCACGAATCCAAAACAAAAATTGTAGAGGGACGTGAGGGCTTCAAGATGATTTGGGGTTGATCAAGAATCGTGGATAATTGCGTGACTTTTCTGGCCTGAAACAGGCACTGTTCTCCGCCGTTTCCACGGGTATCGGGGGCGTCTCGTTGGCTTACCTCCGGCCAGTTGTGGAGCTCGAAGAGGCGCTTCACATGGCGCAACCAGATAATGGTCCGGCGGCCCCTAGGCCTGGCGCAGGGGAACCCTAATTGGCGGTGTATGGGTTCGAAGATGGGTTACCATATTGGACGATGAAGAGGAAGTAGTTTAGGGGTATAAATTTTAATTAATTATTAATTAATCAACTCGAACATGTAATTAACGCATTAATTATCGTATCTTTTCCGTACGAGGTCCAAATCACATGAAACAGGACCGTTGCGATCGTGGAGCCGAGAACTTCGCAACAAAACTGACCGGGTCCAATTTAGAGCAGATCAGAATTTCAGGAAAATTCAAATCCAAACAGTTCATAAATTTAGAAATAAAACTGGCGGAGTAGGAACCAAATGTGAGAACATTTTCTCACTCTAATTACTTTCCAGTAGAATATATACTGGGATGCAGATGGTGTTTAGTAGCACCCAACACCATATGTTGTACAAACCATCGATGTTTGTTTGAATTGATTGTACTGTGGATGTTGATTGTGAGTTCATGTATGGAAAAAAATATTTGAACAATATATAAAATATTCATGTAAAATCATAATAAATGATTTGGAAAGATTTTGGATGAAAAATTCCATGTTTATAAAGATAAAAATATTTTTTTTTATCAAAATGAACTAGTTATTAACTAGATTTGAAATCCAATAATTTTTAAATAAAATAAATTGTATTTGTGAATGGTTATAATATAACCAGAATTTCTAATATATGAATTAGAATGGATTTGAATGGAAATCATCTTCGAAATATTACGATATTGGATTCCGTGATTATACAGATATTGTTATGGGAATTTGGAAGATAAATATATCGTTATTCCCAAAACGATATTTGTTGGTTTCAGAATTTGATATTGAATATAAGTCGATATAATTTCTGTTCAGAGCCTTGTATTTGATATCAAATTGGATTTTGGGGTTGTCGTGAACGGTGTCTTAAATAACACTGTTCTTAAACCCAGTTGAGAAAAGAATAAATCTTTTAATTAAGATTTAGTGAAGTTTTCCAATTAATTAATATTTAACTGGAATTGAATAAAAGAATTGGATTTTGGGTTTGTCACTAATGGTGTCTTCAATAAAACTGTTCTTAAACCCCATTTGAAAAGAATAAATCTTTTAATTCAGATTATTAGAGTTTCCAGTTACATTTGGTAATTGGAATAAAATGAAATGTGAATCGGGTTTATCGTGAACTGTGTTTTTAACGACATTCGTTCTTTAACCCGATTAACAGTGAAATATGATTTGGAATTTATAAATCTTTTAATTAAGATTTAGGATAATTTTCCAAAGAAAAGTTTTCCAATTTAATAAAAAAATTGGAATGGAATTGAATTCGATTTGGTAATAATCGAAGTGAACTTCGGGGGAGGAAGGCTGTTACTATATATGGAATTCAAAAAACTTTGTCGTTGTTCCATTTATATTATTGGTTGGATATGGAAGTTTATATCGATTATATCAATTGATCTCTTTTCCGTGAAGATTCCATAATTAATGGAATGGGATTTTGGGTTTACCGTGAACTTTGTTTTAAATGACATTAGTTCTTTAACCCAGTTAAAGATAGGATTAATTTCTTAACTTCGAATAATCATTAAGTAATGATTTTTGAGATTAAAACTGAATTAGAGTTTTAATGAATCTTTAATTAGGTTGGAACGTGAATGGGATAATTAAATTTATCGAATTCATGAAATGATCGAGAATGGAGTATCACCAGTTTTGCTCCATGCGATAGTTAAATCTTTAATTAGATTTGAACGTGAAGTGGTAATTAATTTTACCGATAACACCGTGGCGTTAGATATGGAGTATTACTAGTTTTGCTCCGTGGGATGAATAGGTTGGGATTTGGGAATTAAACAATTGATTACTTCAGTAAGGAGCGCTAATCCCGACTAGTTTGGATAAATTTTAGTTTGGTTTGAATTGATATCTAATGGAAGATTAAAGAATAAATATAAAGAATTTATCTTTGATAAGATTAATGGGAACCTTTCCCAAAGGATATGAATATTTAAATAAAAGAATATTCAGAAGTGGAATGAGGCGTACGTTGTGTTTGTATATCACTTGTTTATAAGATACGCGAGTTATTCAGAAAGACCGGGTTTATCCCATTCTGAATAACTGATTCGACGATATATCGACGATGAAAATTGTGGTTGAAGACCGGAGGTCTTCACATCGTTTGGATGATTACAGGTGTCTTGATTGGGCTGTACACCCAAGACGAGGTAATAAGTGGTGATCGTCCAGATGTACTTGGAGATCGACGGATATGCGAGCGCCTCTCTTCTGTATTGGACATATGGAACGAGGAATAAGATGCCTCCGGTTTCGTTCAGACCCAGAACGGACTTGTAAATGGATGTGTGTCTGACATTGGATTCCGTTCTGTGTTGGCTGATCTCTATTGAATATATACCTGTTTGGTGGCGGAGAATTTATTCTCTTGCTTAACACCCTTCTTTGAGACGTACGAGCTCAGAGGTTATATATCGATAGGCATTAGTCGCATGGCGTGAATTTCCTATGTGACATGCTGAGATGCAAATGATCGAGGCTTCTGTTGAAAAGCAGAGTCTTGTGGTTGATGATCAAAGCACGACTTTATTATAGCATAGCTTTGTGTATAGCGTTAATTCGCGAGCCTCACACCCCGGTGTGAACCAGAAACGGTAGGGTCCTCAGGGAGGACATGCGTTTCTTTCTAGCTAGGAGTGGTGTCATGGTATGGAGCCCAGACATTTTACTTATGTGGATGATGGAAAGCGAGGCACCTCAGATATATCGGTCACTACGGGGCCGATGGATGACTTGGTCGACATACTGACTAGACTTACGCCCCATAGGGCGGGGAAACACATGTTTAAGGATTATTAATCCACTTAAAATGTGGACCGGCCTTGACGATCCTGGTGCAGTTGCAGCTGATCCTGAGGCTCGGGCTAGAGAGTCTCGAATTTGCGCAGGATGATCCCTTTGCCTTGGTTCACAGACGGAAATCCAACTTCCAATACGACTTTTCAGTTTTAATTGTAGAACTAGTATAGCGACATGATATATGGTACCCATGTCGTCTATGATTGATACATTTATATTTGAAGTTGTTTTATACACTATGCACTTATAATAGTATCAAACGATTTGTTTTAAACGTATCAAGCATGTTTGGCTATTATAAGGAAAACCCTATCCTCCGGCTTGGGTTGCATTGTGTGATAAGACCTGGATCTTTTAATAGCTTCATTTTTCCAAAAAGCATTACGCTAGTTATTTTATGCATTGGTATTCCTGGGAGGAAGCCCGTTCCGTGTTATATGGCGTGGTCCCTTGATTTACTTTTAAAGTAAAGTTTTAATAACTGTTTTAGTCCTCACACCAGTCACATGACTGACCGGAGTTTATTGTTTTAACCTAAACTCTGGGTGCCCCTATTTTCCACACGGGCAGCTAGTAGTTTTGGTTTTGCAGATCTCTAGTTTACAGGATCCTGGTTTACAGCGGGAGCTATATTCGGAATGCTCTGTATCCGTGTATTTCTTCAAGTTGTGTTATGTATTATTTTTCCGCTGCTATGTAATGTATTTTAATCTCTGATATTTTCCAGTGTTTAATATTTACTCATACTCTGTTATTTTCTTGTACTCTGATGTAAATTGTTGTAATAAGCAATGAAATGTTCTGTCGTTTGTGTTCTGATTTGTTGTGTTCTCAACTCAATCCGGGCTTTCCTTTATGGGGAAGTTTGGGTCATTTCAATATGCATGTAAAAATCCAAGCCTAGAATGGTCTAGGGAAATTCATCATCGACATAATTACAATAACAGAATTCCATGATACTGTGTCAAAAGCCTTCCTTATATCAAGTTTAATCATGCATCTAGGTGATATATTCCTTCTATTACACCCATACAACTATTCCTGGGTTAATAGAATGTTATCACTTATAGATCGACCACTCACAAAAGCTGCTTGATTACTTGGAATAATATATGGAAGAACAACTTTCATTCTACTTGCCATAACTTTAGTTATCACTTTATATACTACATTGCAACAACTAATAGGCCTGAAATCCGAGACTGAAATAAGATTATCTACTTTTGGAATCAAAGAGATGGTAGTGGCAGATAATGAAGAAGGTAATATATTGTTCATGAAGAAAAATTTAATGGCTTTTAAAATATCATCATCTATTGTTGACCAGCACTTTTAAAGGAAGAAACCATTATACCCATCTGGCCTACCACAACTAGTTGCATCTTGACTGAAAACTGGTTCTATAATCTTTACATCAGTGATAAGTTTAACAAGATCCTCTGATTGCTGATTGGACAAAGATGGAAGCACAGAGTTGAATAGTGGAAATACATTTGCAGAAAAATCACTAGGAGAAGCTAGAATTGAAGAAAGTACTGAACAAAAGCATTATTAATATCTGAATCAGATGAATGAAGAACACCATTCATATCTTGAATCATAAAACCTCGGCTGAAGCCCTTTTAATATTCAGAGAAGCATGAAAAAATTTAGTATTCCTATAACCGTCTAAATCTCTTCTAATAAAAGCCTTCTGCCTTAATGCTTGAATTTCTGAATCCAAAGCATTTTCCAATTTCTTTTTAAGCTCATCCTCCAACATAATAAGATTATTATCATTAGGCTTCAAGCTCCTGAATTCCTGTACTTTCTTTAATTCCTCTCTAAATGCTGATGAAAGTAAGGTACCCTTACCAAAATTTGATGAAGCCCAAGCCCTAAGATGAACTTTAAGATCCTTCAATTTATAAACAAGGGATACCAGAGGATTCTTATTAGACTGATAAGATCACACCTGCAATAAATGTCATAAAAACTAGCATGATTTAACCAAAAATTAAAAGAGAATTTACCCAAGCTAATATTGTCTGCATCTCCCCAATGTAAAAGAAGAGGATTATGATCAGATAATGTTGAGTGGAGGACACGATAGAAGGAGTTTGGCCAAAGATTAAAAAAGTGAAAGTTTGCGAACATATGATCAAGCTTACGAAAGGTGTTAGAGCCAGTTTTGCTTTTGTTAGACTAGGTAAAGCTGGGTCCAAAGCTGCTAACTGGATATAGACATGAAGATAACAAAGCCTGATTGAGAGGATCAATATCAGAAATGGAAAGAAGATAGCCCCCAGATTTTTAAGAAATGGATGACATACAGTTGAAATCCCCTCCAACCGCCCATGGATCACTAGATGGCTGAAGAAGGTTTAAATTATCAAGAAAGGTTTGCCTCAAAGATAAAGCATTGTCTGCATAGACAGAAGTTAAAAAGAAAGTGAAGTTGTTTGGAAGATAAATGCACTTGAAATGAATGAATTGGTCTGAAGAAGATAACTTTGAGGGATTGAAAAAGGCAGGATTCCACATCAAAAGTAATCTACCAAAACTTGCCTCTGGTAAATTATGTTCAAAGAGCCAAAACGATGAAATAAAAGATGTTGCTCTAATTATAGAATTTGAGTCCAGTTTTGTTTAGATAAACAAATTAAATGAATGCTATTGTCTTTAATCAAAGCCTTAATTTCTCCTTGCTTAGAGGTAAGATTCATACGTCTAATATTCCAGAATGCTATATTGTGCCTCATTTAAATGATAAAGGATTAAAAAGTGGGGTAGGGTGCTTCCTTGTGTGCCTAATATCCGTCTGATTATCGAATCCTGCTGGCATTACATCATGAGGATTAAACTCCTTACCCTCATTTAAGTCATCTGATTCTTTAGTTGATGGATTCTTCACTTTCTTCTTTTTCCCTTTAGTTTTTTTCTTACTACCAAAAGAGGGTGTTTCAACATCACACTGAGAAGATAAATTTGGAGAGGAAGCATTTTGAGTGATAAGAGGTGGAAGGATTATGTGAGGAGGAGTTGATAGATGAGCATATGGAGAAGAGGACGTATTTGGAGAATTTAATTTGCAGGTAAAAGAAGAGCTTGAAGGATCATTAAAGCTATAGGTAGAATTAGAAGCAGTTGATTGGAGATTAGAAAAAGGTGACGACGTAGATGCACCATCAGATGATCCAAAAATAGAAGTTGTACCATTGGCTTTCATGTTATCAATATTATCCAGAACAGAGAAGGCATTATAAACCTGAAACTCATTGACCACATTAGTGTTATCTTTAACTATTTGTTTTCCTTTGTCCTTATTACCGTTGCTAGCTGATTACCTTTTGATTTATCAAAATCAAAGAATTCACCTAAATTACTCTTTCTTATTCCTAAATGATGCACTGTACCTTCACTATCTACATAGAAAACTTTCCTTCTGTCTACTTCCTTTTGTATAGATTATTTACATTGAAATTCCCATTTATCTTTTTATCTGAACCCACTTTTTCCCCATTCAAATTACTTGTGTTTTTTGCATTTTCCTTCCTCTTCTGTATTTGCTTCTTTTTAGAAGCCACACATGTCCATTCATTCTTCTTTGCGTAAGCCTGATTCCTTGTCCAATTTTGATCCAAATTAGAGTTTACTTTAATATGTTCTTCATGCATAACCTCCCCATCTATTATATTTTCCTTCTTATTGTTATCTATCAATTCACATTCACATGTGTTATGACCAAAAACTCTACAGTGCATGCAAATCTTTGGTTTCCAGTCACAAGAAATTTTAACAGTAGGACAGTTTTCACCTCGTTCATCCACTGCAATACATTCCAACAACTCAAAATCAAGGGAAATCTCAACTAAAGCTTTAGCATATTTGAAACGTTGCAACTTCTCTTTGCTCTCATCAAAACAAAGAAATCTACCAACATGACAAGCCAACCAGTTAATACCATGTAATGTCCAAAGTAAAAGGGGAATCCTATGCAAATGAATCCAAATTGACACACTTCTAATTTGAGAAAGTGAACTACCAACAGAAGGATGCCATTTTGTAATTATAAACATCCTGCCCCTAATGAAAATAGGATCATGTGACGGCAAAGAATTTCGCTCGGTTGTTTTCACGAGGGGGGGTTCACCTGAGAGGGCGGCGGAGGAGTTGTCGGAGATGGGGGGAGCAGCGCCTCGCGCGATGTGGCTCCGTCGAGCGGTTTTAGGGCTCCGCCCTCTTTTTTTTTTTATTCTGAAATTTAATTTTTTGAACGGGGGGGGGGGGGGGCCTGGAGGATAAAAGAGAAAGATATTTTTTTTTTTTATTAATTTAATTGCATAAAGTTGACTTTTACCTAAGACCTCGAAACGAGGCCCACCGCCTGTCGTCCATAGCGAATTACCCCCATTCCGAACACAATGGGATATGTATCGTAAGCTGATTCGACCGTTTGAATCAGTTTCCGTTAAATTTACATTTAAATCACTATATTGAATTTTAAACGTACATTTCAAATTACCGGGGTCACATAATAACTCTATAAATTGCAGAAAAATATTTTCTAGCTTCGTATTGACGATACGGTCCTAACAAAACTAGTTTCGTCGAATTCTGAGACTGTTTGAAAAATGGCCAATTTCCAGTCGATTAAAATCAACTGAAACTGGTCAAACGCGTTTTCCTTTGCCACGCTCACATATTGATTCGAAAAATTATGAAATTTGGAATCTAGCAATAACTTTACACTGCGAATCCAACAAAACTGGTTTCGTCGAAATCCGAGGTCGTTTGCAAAATGGCTATTTTTAAGGGCCATATATTATATTAAAATATATATAAATTCCACAGCGACTATTTCTAATTTTCAACTGGACATATCTTATCATTTCTAAGATGAAATCTCAGTTTGTTAACTTCGTTACAAAGATATAGTTATACAGATTCAAATATTTCTTGTTTCGTTCAATTCTGACTTATATTGAATTCTGTATATTCATTTGAAATTAGAAATCGAATTTTCGAACTACCGCGCCATTTTCAATTCCTTTTATAATTATATATAAATATTTATATTCTAACGACGACGCGTATAATATATACGTTCGATTTATATTCTAAATAAATTTCTCGTCGATATTATTTAAAATAATTCATTTTAAATAATCAAAATTCACTAAAATTGCCAAAATAAAAATTTTAAACTGGCCCAGAATTTACGGGTTGTTACAATCTCCCCCACTTAAAACTTTTCGTCCCCGAAAAGGAACAAAGTCGAAAGTGGTTTGATAATTCAACTCTACGCTCGATCTGGCTTCCATTCTCTAACTCTTCAGTTTCTGAGAATTTTCAAAATTTCAAAAATTTGGCTAACACCCTAAATTTTCGAAAAATTTCGCCATAACCTCCCCTGCACCGGGAGCATCGGGGAATTTCAAATAGCTTCCCCGGTCCTTCAGATCTCAAAAAGAAAAAGAAAAAGCCAAGCGGCTAGCCAATAGGCTCATAAAATCATCATCACCCAAACAAAACAGTAAATTATGTAATAAACATGTACCTATTTGTCGGGCAAACAAATTTTATTCTCTGTCTCTAGCCTCCTTGCTATGACCTGTTCAATGTAAGTATATGTATATGCAAGCAAATGCGACCAAATTTCAATACAATTCAATATTTGATTCAATTAGGCATAATGATTCAAAATTATCAAACAATACAAACATCAATCAATTAGTGAATTAGAGTTTCAAATTCATAATTTTGATACATATACAAAAAATCATGTTTTGATGCCAAATCACAACAATGAATTCTAACTATATAAGTTTTGGGTTCTCACACCAGCCTAATGGAAATATATAGAAAATCACACATTCGAAACACGAATATAAATACGGATGATGTCATGACAATCATCAGTACCATCTCCGGGCGACTAGAATGTGATTCCATATCTATCCAGTATATTAAAACTTTGAATATACGTTTGCAAGGCGTATATGCAAATTCTTTATATACTGAATTGCCCAAAATCAATATAAACAAATAATCAAATACGAATAGTTGATTTAAATTTTCAAAACAAAATGTTTTCATTTGAAAAATATACTCTTCACACCCGTTCTAGGATACTACTGATCCTATCTCTAACGAGTCATTCCATTGGATATTGCTAATCCAATATCTGATGAATTCTTTCGTATGGTTCTAATGTGCCTTGTTCTCTGAGCTTTGTAAACCAAAGCTCTGATACCAAATGTGACGGCAAAGAATTTCGCTCGGTTGTTTTCACGAGGGGGGGTTCACCTGAGAGGGCGGCGGAGGAGTTGTCGGAGATGGGGGGAGCAGCGCCTCGCGCGATGTGGCTCCGTCGAGCGGTTTTAGGGCTCCGCCCTCTTTTTTTTTTTATTCTGAAATTTAATTTTTTGAACGGGGGGGGGGGGGGGGCCTGGAGGATAAAAGAGAAAGATATTTTTTTTTTTTATTAATTTAATTGCATAAAGTTGACTTTTACCTAAGACCTCGAAACGAGGCCCACCGCCTGTCGTCCATAGCGAATTACCCCCATTCCGAACACAATGGGATATGTATCGTAAGCTGATTCGACCGTTTGAATCAGTTTCCGTTAAATTTACATTTAAATCACTATATTGAATTTTAAACGTACATTTCAAATTACCGGGGTCACATAATAACTCTATAAATTGCAGAAAAATATTTTCTAGCTTCGTATTGACGATACGGTCCTAACAAAACTAGTTTCGTCGAATTCTGAGACTGTTTGAAAAATGGCCAATTTCCAGTCGATTAAAATCAACTGAAACTGGTCAAACGCGTTTTCCTTTGCCACGCTCACATATTGATTCGAAAAATTATGAAATTTGGAATCTAGCAATAACTTTACACTGCGAATCCAACAAAACTGGTTTCGTCGAAATCCGAGGTCGTTTGCAAAATGGCTATTTTTAAGGGCCATATATTATATTAAAATATATATAAATTCCACAGCGACTATTTCTAATTTTCAACTGGACATATCTTATCATTTCTAAGATGAAATCTCAGTTTGTTAACTTCGTTACAAAGATATAGTTATACAGATTCAAATATTTCTTGTTTCGTTCAATTCTGACTTATATTGAATTCTGTATATTCATTTGAAATTAGAAATCGAATTTTCGAACTACCGCGCCATTTTCAATTCCTTTTATAATTATATATAAATATTTATATTCTAACGACGACGCGTATAATATATACGTTCGATTTATATTCTAAATAAATTTCTCGTCGATATTATTTAAAATAATTCATTTTAAATAATCAAAATTCACTAAAATTGCCAAAATAAAAATTTTAAACTGGCCCAGAATTTACGGGTTGTTACAGATCATCATGCAGAACTTTTCTCTATCAATGTCATTTGAAAACTTGAAGAAAAAATTAAAACCATCAGATTTTATATCCACTTGACCATTCAGATTCCAGTGTCTATGCAGAAAATTCACTACTGAAAGATATGATAATGAACCATCCAAGAATAAAAAAGCAAGATGATTCCTCCAATATTTAATACCTTCCTCTTTAACATGTACTAGAATATGTTGTCTCTTACCATCCATGAAAATTTCATACTGAGTAGGCTTGAAAACACCAACATTACGAGGTAAAGCTTTGGAAAGAGAGGCGGAATTAGTTTGAATAGGACTAGGGTTAGGATTTGGCAAATTGGAGGAGGTAACATTTGGACTTGGAAAACTGATGAGTTGATATTTGAAGAGGATGGCTTAAGAGGATTATCTTTACCTAAAGAAACATTCCGAGCAGCTTTCTCAACAATCTTGGCCCTAATCGAATTATCATCAACAAGATTTAAGCCAGAAGACATTTGATCCATGGTGTTTGATGAAATTTCATTGGAAGATTTACGTGTTTGAGTGTTATTTACCCCCAAATCCGTAATCATAGAAGTAGCTACCACAATTTTGACACGTGAAAGATTTCCATTATCAAGATTCAAATCATTCATAGTAGAAATCGTAGTGTTTGATGGTTGCGTTAATATTAGACTGAGGATTTACAGAAGACAAAGATGAATTAAGAGATGATGAATTTACAATCCTGAGATTATTAAAAGAAGAATTTCCAAGATTTGAAATCAACATAGATTTACTAGAGGAGGAAGAATTAACCATAGCAGGATCAATCGAAGAAAGATTTGCAAAGGGAGGAGGAGGGTCCAGAGGTCGAAGAGGGGGAAAAGTCGAATCAAGGGAAGAAAAAGACGAAGGGAGATGGGGAGCAGACGCCATTAGCAGGGGTATGAAATGTTTTGAAATTTAACAGCCAAATTTAGTTCTAAAATGCATTTTTGTTTTGCTTTTTTAACAAATCGGGACAAGAAATTGTGATGCAACTCAATGTTGGGTACTATCAATCGAATTAGCAGCGAAATCAAATAATCAAAATCCATAAATCAAGATCCAAGAAAAATTTAATAAATCGAGATATACATACCAATTCGATTAAGCAGAAAAACTCGATGGTGATGAAGAATTAAATGCAGCGAATCACAAACGCTACCAAGATTGGAAGATGTCTCTACGATATCCACAACAATGCCTCTTTGTTCGTCTCATGAATGCGAGGAGGGAGACGAGGTACTAGCCAAGGCCGACGATTTCTTTCATTTGATTTGGGTATTTTTTCTTGTCGTATCAAAGTGAGAAAGATATCTAGTGTCACCAGATCAACGAAATAAAAGTGCGGACTACCAATTCTTTCACAATAAAAATATCAGCTGATTGATATTTTAAATGTTCAAAATTAGTTTTCTCATTTAACATTCTTAGTATGTGACCCTATAGGTTATTATAATGTTGGCAATAATTTTAAATTACATATAGAATTATAAACGATGAGCGACATCTAGTAATACATCGTTGTTACCCAAAATTATGATAAAATCAATGATTCGATACCATCTTTTTTGTGACCAATGTCTTAATGTAATTTAATCCTTTTAACCACTATATCTTAGATTAAACTCAACGCATGGAACGTATCATTCTCTTTATAATTTAATTTTTTTATCTCGATCTATGAGCAAATTATATAAAACAAATTAGTATTTGAGCACAACCATGCTTTTCATAATCTTACTCAATCAAGAGGCTCATGGATATCACTACTTATATGGTATGATTAAATTCCGTATAGATCATTCACATTTTATAATCAATTCAAGATGTACCCAATAATCATATCAATCGCCTACTCGGTTAAGAGTAACTTTTGATAATATCAAAGCACAAAATCCTCAACTAAAATATAATGATTTTAGGTTTGAGGACCATTACATAATTATCACTTTGAGAATTACTTATAATACTTCTAATTATGTCCCATAAAGATTTCTCGTGTTGGGTTTGCTCAATACACTGTTTTATAACATGTATTTATGTATAGACATCAATATCTCATATATTAATGATCAATGAGATATGTTCATCAGCCAGTCAACATATTAGTCTCAATGTTTCATTATTATCCTATTTACAACAAAACTTGATTAACGAGTTTCAAGAATCACAGTACTTACATATTATATAATCTCATGTTTCACTTACTTAAAAACTATATAATGCTTTATTATTATTTTAAGAACTTTTATTATGTTAATATTTATATTTTGCTATAGATGCAACGTAATAAAATCATTTATTCAAAATAAAACATAACATCAATAATGTTATTTAATCACATCAAATGGATTTCCTCTAGGGCACAAACTCTAACAATTTCCCACTTGCAGTAGAGTCAATCACTCATGTATCATATACCCATGAAACTAGTGTGACTATTGTTCTTCTAATGCGATAAAGCTTTAATCAGTGGGTCTGCAATATTATTATCTGTTGGTACTTTGCAGATATGTATATCTATATCTCCTCTGTCAACAATTTCACAGATAAGATGATATCGTCAAAGTATATGTTTGGATCGATGATGAGATCTAGGTTCCTTGGCATGTGCAATAGCCCCATTGTTATTACAATATAAATATATTGGATCAACAATGGATGGAACAACACTAAGTTCAGTAATGAACTTCTTAATCCAAATAATCTCCTTAGCATCTTCATAAACAACAATGTATTCAGCCTCCATTGTGGAATCAATGACTGTCTCTTGCTTTGAACTTTTCCAGCTTACAACACCGCCATTAAGGAAAAATACATAACCTGACTATGACTTATAATCATATTTACCAGTCTGTAAACTTACACCGGTGTAACCTTTTACCACTAATTCCTCTTTACCTCCATATATCAAGATTGAGTCTTCAGTCCTTTTAAGGTACTTAAGGATGTTCTTAATTATTGTCTAGAGACTTTCACCTGGATCAGATTGGAATCTACTTGTCATACATAAAGAGAATGAGACATTTGGATAAGTGCATAACATTGCATACATGATTGATCCAATTGTTGAAGCATAAGGGACCATTCTCATGCGTTCCTTATCATCTCATGATTTAGGACACTGGGTCTTAGAAAGTGTTATACCATGTGACATGGGTACATATCCACTCTTCGCCTCTTGCATGCCAAACCTTTTTAGCACTTTGTCAATATATGTACACTGACTTTGGCCGATCAATTTTCTTGATCTATCTTTGTAGATCTTGATATCTAAGATATAAGTTGTCGCGCCTAAGTCTTTCATGGAGAAACTTTTTCCCATCCACGTCTTTACCGCTTGTAGTGAACTAACATCACTCCCAATAAGTAATATGTCATCAACATACAATACTAGGAATACAATGTTACTTTCACAAACTTTCTTGTATACACAAGGTTCATCTTCATTATTAATGAAGCCAAACTCTTTGACGGTTTCATCAAAACAAAGATTCCAGCTCCGAGATCCTTTCTCTTTAATCCATAAATGAATCGTTGTGGCTTACATACTTTTCTAGCATTTTCTGGGTTGACAAAACCCTCAGGTTGTGTCATGTACACATCCTGTATAAAATTTCCATTTTGGAAGGCAGTTTTGACATCCATTTGTCAGATTTCGTAAATGAGCAAGCATAATCCTAATGGATTTAACCATTGTCACTGGAGAGAAGGTTTCATCATAGTCAACTCCTTAAACTTTCTTGAAACCTTTTACCACCGATCGACCTTTATAGGTTTGAACTTTACCGTCCATGTTAGTTTTCTTCTTGAAAACCCACTTGCACCTGATTTACTTTACCCCATCAGGTGGATCAAC
The DNA here is from genome assembly GCA_030737875.1 of Allium sativum. Lineage (NCBI taxonomy): Eukaryota > Viridiplantae > Streptophyta > Magnoliopsida > Asparagales > Amaryllidaceae > Allium > Allium sativum. The sequence goes on from CM060926.1 coordinate 847,968,220, forward strand.
CAAGTTCCATACTTGGTTGGTGTACATGGAGTCCATTTCAGATCTCATGGCATTAAGCCATTTCTCAGATTCAGGTCCATTCATAGCTTCTTGGTAAGAAGTGGGCTCATCTTGGTCTATGAGCATTAGGTCTCCAGTTTGAGTCGTAAGAAATCTATATTAGGCTCATGACATATTCTATCAGATCTACGAATATATTGTGTAATTTGAGCTAGTTTATTTTCCACAAAAGTTTGTGATTCCTGCTCAATTTCTAGTTCAGATTCATTGGCACCTTGTGGTTTTTGAATTTCTTCGAGTTCTACTTTATTCCCGTAGGCACTTTTAAAGACTGGTTCTCTTTCTAGAAAAATACCAGTTCGGGCAATAAATACTTTATTCTTAGAAGGTTTGTAGAAATAATATTTTTATTATTTCTTTCAGATATCCACAAATAACAGTTATCAGATTTGAGTCCAAGCGGAAGCAAGACGTTTAACAAATGCCTCACATCCCCAAATCTCCATAAAATACCCACTTGGACATTTCCCAGTTTATATCTCATATGGCATCTTCAGAACTATTTTAGTAGGAATACGATTAAGTATGAATGCAGTTGTTTCTAGGGCATAACTCAAAAATCTTACATCCCCAAATCTCCATAAAAGACCCATTTGGACATTTCCTAGTCTATATCTCATATGGCATCTTCAGAACTATTTTAGTAGGAACATGATTAAGTATGAATGCAGTTGTTTCTAGGGCATAACCCGAAAAGCTTATTGGAAAATCTGTATGACCCATCATTGATCATACCATATCTAATAAGGTGCAATTTCTCCTTTCGGACACACCATTCCGTTGTGGTGTTCCAGTTGGAGTGGCTTAAATATTCTCCTTCTCGATCTATTCGAAGACTCTTTATATTTTTCCCAAGTTGGTTTTTAACTTCATTTTTGAATTCTTTGAACTTTTCAAAGGATTTTGATTTGTGTTTTAAGATGCACATAACCATATCTGTTGAAATCATCGGTAAATGTAATGAAATAATAAAACCGACCTCTAGCTGATTTACTCATGGGTCCACATACATCACTATGTATAAGGTCTAATACATCAATTTCCCATTCACTGTGTTTCGTGAAAGGCGCTTTAATCATTTTACCTAATAAACAAGATTTGCATTCTTTATACGATTCAAAATAAAATGAATTCAAAATTCCATCTTTATGGAGTTTTGATATGCGTTTCTCATTTATTCGACCCAAAAGACAATGCCAAAGATATGTTGGATTTAAATCATTATATTTAATTTGTTTAGTATATATGTTATAAACAAGCATATCAAAGTTAAGAATATAAAGACCGTTAATTAATTGTGCATTTCCATAAAATATTTCATTTAAATAAAATGAACAACAACTGTCTTTTATTATAAACGAAAATCCAAGCTTGTCCAAACAAGATACATAAATAATATTTATTCTAATGGAAGGCACATAATAACAATCTTTTAATTCTAAAACTAATCCAACGGATAAAGATAAGTGGCAGATTCCTATGGCTAATGCAGCAACGTTTGCTCCATTTCCAACTTGCAAGTCCACTTTCCCTTTTGCCAAATTTCTACCTTTTTGCATTTTCTACAAATTCACACATATATGTGATGCACATCCAGTGTCTAATACCTAAGATGTAGAAGTAGATAAATTTACATTTATAACATTTATATCTAATTCAATTGAAGTCATACTTCCTCTTTCCTTTTTCAGATCTTCTTTATATGCAAAACGATTGTGTTTCCTTTCTTGTTTAAGGAAAACCCCCAAATTTTGATGCTAGTCAAGGAGGTTGACTTCATTCAGTTTATCCTTCTCAGGGATCGATCTTAGTTATAAATGATTGGTATTGCTTGCCATTTAATATCTACAGGAGATAAATAAATGTAAGTGCATGCTGACATAAATATATCTACAGGAGATATAGAAATATAAGTCGATACTTATATAAACATCTACAAGAAAATGACGAATGGCACTACTAAACACACACACACACACACACACACACACACACACACATATATATATATATATATATACACACACACACGCACACACACACACTCTGTGATGTGAATGGTGATTATTCAAACTGTAACCATTCATATAGTTACATACCAACTGCATGTTCATGCTTATTCAAACAACATGACATATATTTATATATGTATCTCTTATAAATCGACACACATATATCTCTTATATATATATATATATATGTGCACACACACACACTGTGATGTGAATGGTGATTATTCAAACTGTAACCATTCATATAGTCACATACCAACTGCATGTTCATGCTCATTCAAATATATATATATATATAAATGCATTCTTATACTAATATATATTACGGCGTATGCTTATGCATATATATATAATAGTGAATGCTTGTATATATATAGCAGTCCATGCTTATATAAATATATGCAACAGTGCATGTTGGTACATAAACATCTACGAAAGATGAATATTATAAGTACACGCTGGGGTGTGTGTGTATATATATATACAAGAGATATATAAATATGAATGTGTGTCGATTTACAAGAGATACATATATAAATATATGTGATGTTGATCTACAAGTGATTCATACATAAATATAAATCATGTTGATTGAGTAACAATTCGTTTAGAATACACATACATATGTTGATGTGATTGGTAACTATCAGTATAGCAATTTGTAGCTATTAATATAGTCACCTATAAGTGTATGCTCAAATGAATCTACATAAGTGCATGCTCCCACACAAATAGACAACACTCTCTGTTAAAATTATATCTGTGTGTATATATATATATATATATTGGTGAGTCAAGATCCATGTTTTATTATGCCTTGAGTTAGCTTTGGATAATCCTCAAAACACAATCTTTTAGGTAGACATCTTATATAAGTTACATCATATATATAACTCTTGGATAGCATGATGAAAAATTTAGTTCATTTCCAATTATTGGACATTTCATGCTTTATGTCTCTAAGCCCATAATCTTATATAGCAGCCTAGTTAAGTCGGGCCCAATATTTGAACATTTTGAGTATCATAATAACTCCTTCGCATATAACCATTATAAACAGTGTACAAAATCTTTGGCATAACCTTCATCCATTGACTATGGCATTGATGAGTGTTATTTATTAGAAGACATCTGATTCAAACTTATTATTTATAATTTTGAGGGATTTATACACCGGAAAAGCACAACTGAGTAATGGCACAAAATAAATGCAATCAGCAAATCACATTTGCAGTTGACATTGCATTTCAATATGTGTATTACATAGATGAGTATACTGGCATATCATATTTGCAGCTGATAGAAGAAAAAAAAACTTGTATACGAATTGTAAACAACATTAATCCATTTCTTACATTAATGATCAAGTATAGATATTTTCGGAATGTATGTTCATGGTTTATGCAACTGTAAACTATATTTGCGATATCCTAACATATTGAATATAAATAGTATAGGTATGTGGACTATTTCTTATTCAACTAATTTATTCTGGTCTAACTGCATGCTAATAGTATACCAATGTGAACTACAATTTAAACAAAATCAAGTACAGAATAAGGCAAATGGAAATCACATTTGTTGTTGTAAGTGTATATCATAATGTGCACTATAAGGGGAGTGTAAATGTAAATCAAATCTGCAGTACACTGACATTTTTGAATACATATAGCATATAGAATGGAACTTTCCTTATTCAACAATTTAGTACACAACAGTGAGCTATATATAGTACACAGTTAGGAAGCAAACATTACGTCATGCAAATATAGGAAACTCAAGAAGTATCGACTGTGAATAAGGTATTTAACTTACATTAAGAGATCAAATATAATACATACTACTATTTTTATCTTGAAAAATACAACAGAGTGAACCAATTCTAAAGGTTTATAATGACTTGAAAGTCGTTCCGGTATCAAGATGAACATCAGAGGGGAAAATAGGTTTTGAAGTGAATACTCCACGTCAATAAAGTTTATTGATTTAGATACTAATGAGAAACGTTTTAAAAGCGTGGTCGTTACCATTACCAAGATTAAATAAACAACCAAATAATATTCATCAAGGCATAAGCTCTGTTCAAACATGCCAACACATACCGTATCAATAAACAATATTAATCAACATGGTCTGCATGTTTAGTTTCAGAGAGTAACAACATCAGATTCTACAATCAAAACACTTGCTTCAGTAAATAATTCATATAACAAGTAATTTATATGTTGTCCGCAACATTTGCCCAGTGGATAAGGACTAGTTTCGAGGTAACAACGATGCGAGATCGAAACCCGTAATGACATGTTAAGGGTTTACCATATCTGTAACACCCCACGCCCGCTATGGTCACTCTCTAAAGGAATGCCATAACATCGGTGGAGTATTTTGAGTGAATATAGAACAGAGTAATTACAACAAGACAGATATAAGTAATACTTTGAAAATTTAAAACATTATTTCAATTGCAGCGGAAAATAAAACATGTCTGGTTACATCACAAAACCATAATAGAAGTCATGTACAAATATCCATCCTGCTAAATAAAAATACATAATCCCAATACATGAACTGATAGCCATAAAAGAAAAGGGTAAACTGAGCTCTACATCTAGGGTCCAAGCTCCAAGAGAGAAATAAAAGCAGCCTGATCAAAGCCCACTCGTGCTGGGCCCACTCTGAGAACCTGAGGGTTGGGAAAAAGATAAAAACAACGGGGTCAGACATAAGTCTGAGCGAGTCCTATAACTTTAACAATACAATCATTAAAGTAACCAGAGAAGACATAAACTTGACATACGGTAATGTCTGGGGATGAATGGCTACACTAAGCAGCTTGGTAGACTTAGGATAAACTAAGATAACTGTAAAGACGCATTTACCCACCCAAGGATAATTACTACACTGCACCACACCAGTCATTTCTACTTAAAGGTTGATCCCTCCCAAGGACTTAGAAAATTTCCCCAGTAGTCTCGTATACCCCTAGCTGACTACATAGGTGCCGTCTGCCCCTATCTCCACTAGGTGTAACCACTACTCCCAAATGATCGGCTCCCTACCGTAGATACCCGTGCCGGCCCCACAGTGGGGTGTATCACTCCCCAAAGTGGCAACCCGATACCACAAACGGTGCACGGCTTATATCTACACGATGCAACAATGTCTTACCTACCAGCCCGGGTCCACACACGCATATGAAACCCGTTGGACTTGCGTTGCCACCGCTACCCCGTTTTGGCCTCTTATAGTCAAGCCCAGTTCGCGTGTCCCGTCCTCGACATGGGTCGAGCCCAATAAGATACATATGGGTTACTGGTTGAAATGGGCCCCCACAAGCTACCCACCTAAGCTTGTCATTCATCTAGTGTAACCCACTTAACCCTTTTAATAATCATGTTCACTTACATGTTTAAAGTTTGGTTAAGTCATTTAATTATATTTCATTTGCCACCCAAGGCACCCACTAGATTTCCACATGCCACCCAAGGCAACCACTAAATTTCCACATGCCACCCATGGCACCCACTTAACCCCTCATGTCCCATTACATGCTAATATGGTTAAGTGTTTCTTAATTAATTAGGACCGTGATCTCCCATAAAGACCTCCCACATTAGACTGGCTGTTATGACCGCCTGGTTAAGCCGGTAGGGTCCGGGTAGTCTTACGTCATAACAGAGTCTAACCTCGTGTCTTTACTTTAATCACGTATTTAATTTATGGCTAAGACCTCTCACATTGGGCTGACATTTGTAGCAACTGGTTAAGCCGGTAGGGTCCGGGCAGTTTTACACTACAAATGAGTCCAACCTCGTGTCTTAGTCGATTAATTACACCTAATTAATCACCCCCATATTAATTATCCCTAATTAATATCAAGTTTTTCATAACATGGGTAGACCTAACTCAATAGGTAAATTCCCATGGGGTAGACCTAACTCAATAGGTAAATTCCCACTTATGTTAATTTATTTTTATGGTATGCTTAATCATACCCAATCATACTTTTATTAACATATTTATTAACCCCATCGTTCCCCACGTAAATCGTTCTCATTTCATGACATAATAAAGGGAAGATCCATCACAAATATCATGGGTTTAACCAAATCTTAGCATATAACTTTGTCATGGGTTAAGAGGATGTCAACTTGCATATATGAGCATATATTAACCCAACTATATTTAACCCAAACTTGCATATTATCATACACATGACTTGCATAACATGTTGCATATGAACTTGCATATTATCATACATATGACTTGCATAACATGTTGCATATGAACTTGCATATTATCATACACATATCTTGCATAACATGTTGAACTTGCATATAAGCATTCTCATAACTTGCATAACATGTTAAACATGCATTTAAGCATACACATAACTTGCATAAGCATTCTCATACTTGCATAAGCATGCATAACTTGCATATCATGTTAAACTTGCATTTAAGCATATACATAACTTGCATATGAACTTGCATAACAACCTACACATAACTTACATAACATCATACATAACTTACATAACATCATACACATAACTTGCATATGAACTTGCATAACTCACTTGTTAAACATGCATAAACCCACTTATTAAATATGCATAAACCCACTTATTAAATATGCATAAACATAGGAAAACATAGAGTAGCATATCATTACAAATGATTCAAACTCACTAATCCGCATTCAAGACCATAAGTCTCATTACACCTAATCTACTTACTTTAGCATTTGATGTTAAAGTGATAGAAATTCACCAAAACCAAGATTAGCAAACTTATGAAGTAGAACTAGTTGCTAAATATGAAGAAGATGATGATTAGAGGTTGATTAGCTTGCAACTTCCTTCATAAACTAGTGGAGGCTCCTCTTAAGTTTGATTTTGGCGGCATGAGGCCATCATTTCTATTTTTAGTATGGATTAGGCTTGCATTAGGGTGTATTTATAGGATTAGGGTGTGTTTTAGACCATAGGATTAGCCCTAGGTTAGATTAGGTCCGTCAGATTTAGGAAATCTCTAGAACACAGCCCAAGACTAACCCAAAAACCAGATCTGGTGCACCCAGATCAACAGGGCCGACACCCTGTGTCGACACCCCTGTCGACAGGGCTGTCGACACCCCTGTCGACATGCCTGTCGACACCCCTGTCGACATGCCTGTCGACACGGGGCTAGGCGGGAACTTTCCCGCCCTTTCCGCTTTTGGCTCCAAACTTGTTTTAGAACTGAATTTTAAATCTGTTTTTAACTTTGAATTTTCTGCAAACTTCATTGGGCCATAACTGGGCCATACGGACTCCGATTTACAAAATTTCGGACTCTATTTCGCGTATTTTTCCGAGACGAATGCAATGACGCAGCCCGTTTTCCCCAATTCCCACATCTGGGATTAGTTATTCTTTAATTTGTGAATTTTAGCATTAACCGAAATTCGGGGTGTTACATTCTCCCCTCCTTAAAGGATTTCGTCCCCGAAATCTCTAAGCTAAGGAGAATGCATATCCTACCATCCAAACAACCATCTACTCAATCCATCAAACACGGGCATCCGTTGTCCTTAAAACAATTTCTAATGATGTATGAGCATATGCAAAAAGTGTGTGTATATGTTCCCTATCTAATGTATGAACATATGCAAACCATGATAGTGCCATGCATCCATTATGTATGCGAGAGAACCCTATCGACACATACAATATCTACATGAGTGCACAATCATTCACCAAAATGCATCATCCATATGATAACACAATCATTATACATCCATAAATATAGCTTCCTACACACATTTTTATGCAATATGCAATATGAAGTGACTGAGCCGATCTAGTGCCTAGAGTGTGTGTATATGCATCCACGAGCAACCACTAGCAAACACTTGCATCCACTTGCATCCATCAACCATAACATGTCTCAAACACATGTTTCAACCATAGGTTTACCCTATCTAGAGGTCAATCAGTACTAACGAGAGGATATACTAAAGATAAGATAAGTACTAGACAACGATAGAGGAGAAAGTAAAGACATACCCTCAAAAAGAAATGGATACAATGAACGCATCTTCGCTTCCGTCTCCCAAGTTGCGTTGCTCTCATCTTCTCCCCATTGCACTTTGACTAGTTGAACCTCTCTGTTTCTCAACTTCCTAGTCTCTGACCCAAGGATGCGGGTAGGAGCTCGTCGAATAGTCGCATCACGCTCTACTTCCACTTCTTTAAGCAAGCCCGGCTCTACCACCTCTGCGGTCTCATGTAAGCACTTCCTCAAATGGGACACATGGAATACATCATGTACACCACTAAGTCTGTCGGGCAACTCCACTCTATATGCCATCCGTCCAATTCTTTCCTTAATGGGAAATGGCCCTACGAACCTTGGTGCTAACTTCCCAACAGATCCAAAGCGAACCACATTTCGTAACGGAGACACTTTGACAAAGACCATGTCCCCAACTTCAAACTCAAGATCCGTCCTTCTCTTGTCCGCATAAGATTTTTGCCTATCCTGCGCTGCTTTCATCCTTCTTCGAATCAAGTCAATCTTCTCAGAAGTCTCCCTAACCATATCAGGCCCAAGCAAGATCTTATCTGTAGATTCCCACCAACATGCAGGTGATCGACAAGGCCTTCCATAAAGAGCTTCGAAAGGAGCCATACCAATACTGGACTGAAAGCTGTTATTAAATGCGAACTCCACCAATGGAAGATGCTCTTCCCATGTACCTCCAAAATCTAAGATACAAAGCCTCAAAAGGTCTTCTAGGACACAATTCACCCTCTCAGTCTGGCCGTCCGTCTGAGGATGATATGCGGTGCTCAGACACAATTGAGTCCCCACTGCTTCTTGCAAACTTTTCCAGAACTCGCTAGTGAAGATAGGATTTCGATCACTCACTATGCTAGAGGGTACCCCATGCAATCGAACTATCTCTCGAAGATATACTGAAGCTAGCCATGGAGCAGTCCTCTTGCTCTTCACAGGTATGAAGTTGGCGCTTTTAGTAAGTCTGTCTACCACAACCCAAATCCCCGTATTACCCTTTCTCGATCTGGGTAATCCATCAATAAAATCCATCGAGACGCTGTCCCACTTCCATTGCGGAACTTCCAATGGGTGAAGCAACCCACCAGGTTTCTTTTGCTCCGCCTTCACTTGTTGGCACACCAAGCATTGAGCGACATACTCGGCCACATCTTTCTTCATACCGGCCCAGAAGAAAACTCTCTTCATGTCTTGGTACATCTTGTCCCCACCGGGATGAATGGTCATCCTAGAACGGTGTGCATCATCAAGAATAACCTTCCTTAAACCCTCGTCTTGCGGTACACAAAGTCTACCGTCTCTACGCAAGCACCCCCTATCGTCTAGGGTGTACCTACTCAAATGGCTGGACGACTCCCCCCTTATGAGCTTCTCCACCAACTCAACCAACTGTGGGTCGTCCCTCTGTGCTTCTCCAATCCTCCCCAAAAGAGTAGGTCTGACCTCCAAGGATGCTAGCAAACCGGGTACATAATCAATGGAAGGTCTGAAATCAAACATCGAGATAAACTCCAAGCTTCGTTGTTCCACGAACAATGGACTTAAAGACAACCTTTTTCTGCTCAAGGCGTCCGCCACCACGTTACCCTTGCCAGGGGTATACGCTATCTCGAAATCATAGGATGCTAAGAACTCCATCCACCTTTGTTGTCTCAAATTCAAATCCTTCTGAGAAAACAAGTACTTCAATGATTTGTGGTCAGTGAACAATTCGAATCTCTCACCAAGAAGATAATGGCGCCAAATCTTAAGCGCAAAAACAATAGCGGCTAACTCTAAATCATGGGTAGGATAATTTTTCTCATGCACTCTCAACTGCCTTCCACCATAGGCTATTACCCTTCCCTCTTGCATTAAGACTGCGCCCAGTCCTGTCCCACAAGCATCGGTATAGACAACAAATGGCTTGCTCCCATCTGGCAACACTAAAACTGGAGCAGTGGTTAAAGCTCTCTTTAACCGTCAGAACGCATCATCACAATCTACGTCCCATGGGAAAACAAGATTCTTCTTTGTTAAGCGGGTTAATGGGGCTGATATCTTTGCGAAGTCTTTGATAAACTTCCTATAGTAACCCGCCAACCCCAAGAAACTTCTTACTTCGGTAGCATTCTTCGGAACCTTCCAATCCTGAATTAATACTACCTTCGCGGGATCCACAGCTATCCCTTCCTTGAAGACCACGTGCCCCAAGAACCGCACTTCCTTCCTCCAGAAGTGACATTTAGAGAATTTCGCTTTAAGGCTATGTGCTCGAAGAGTCTTCAACACCTCCCCAAGATGTAGGGCATGCTCTTCTTCACTCTTAGAAAATACTAAGATATCATCCACAAAGACCACCACAAATTTATTAAGGAACTCCCTGAAAACCCTACTCATCAAATCAACAAAGTATGCAGGGGCGTTCGTCAACCCAAATGGCATCACCAGCCACTCATAGAAACCATCCGGAGTCCTAAAGGCAGTCTTGTCTATGCTATCCTCAGCCACCCTCAACTGATGAAACCCCGTGGCTAAGTCCAACTGAGAAAATACTGAAGCGCCAACCAACTGATCGAAAAGATCGTCAATCCTCGGCAATGGGTGTCTATTCTTCTTTGTGAGCTTGTTGAGTTCTCTATAGTCTACACAAAGTCTGAGGGACCCATCCGCCTTCGTAGCAAAAACTACCGGAGCACCCCACTCCGATATACTTCGTCTTATGAACCCCTTCTCAAGCAACTCCCCTACTTGCTTATGGAGTTCCCTCCTCTCACGAGGAGCCATGTGGCGCACTGGTAAAGATACAGGTTTAGCATTATCCACCGGATATATTCGGAAGTCAATCTCCCACTTCGGGGGTAAGCCCTTCACCTCCTCAAACACATCCGAGTATTCCCGGACCACCCTAACAGATTGCAAACTCTCGACCGAAGCGTCAAGCGATTCAAGATAACTTAGCATAACAGAATCCATGGGATTATAAGAGATCTCGAGAGTGTTACCCAAGCGGGTCATGAGCCTAACAACTCTCCTTTCGCAATCAAGAACAGCACCATTACTGGATAACCAGTCCATGCCCAAAATCAACCCATAGCCCGTGAAGCCCAACACAAAAGCATCACATCTAAACTCAATGCTAAGTATAGAAATCTTCAAACCCAAACATATCATGGACAAATAAGTGGAGCCCCCAATTGGGTTTGAAACAACCAAGGGATCATCTACCAGACTGGTGTCTAAGTGCAGTGACTCAACTAATGATGATGAGATAAACGAATGCGATGCGCCAGAATCAAACAATGTACGGACAGGATGATCAAATAGAAAAACCAGACTTTCAACGGAAATAGTTCTACCTCTTTCCTGAATCGGTGGGACCGCGAGAGCCTGTACTTGCCCCCTAGCCTGACCTGGTGCCATAAGAGCTTGTACCTGTCCTCCTGAGGTAGACCCCGTCCTTTGCCCCTTCTTAGGACAGTCTTTCACTAGATGCCCTGCTTCGCCACAGTGGAAGCAGCCAGTCTTCTTCTTCTTGCGGCAATCCTTGCTTAGGTGGCCAGGTGTCCCACAATTGAAACACTTCTTCTTGCCCTTGCCGCCGTTGCCTTTCCCACCTTTGTTTTGTTGTTGTTGCTGAGGTCTCTTTTGATCTCCCTTCTTCTCGGGTGCCTTATTAGCATTGGGACCCTTCTCTTCTTCATGCATGAGTGCCATGTCAACTAGCTTCTCAAAGGTGGCCCCCATAGGGATGTGAGTCATAGCCAACCCATGCATCGGTTCATTCAAGCCTTTCACGAATCTCAAAGCCTTCTTCTCCGGTGTATTCACCATATCTAGGCCAAACCTTGCCAATTGATTAAACTTGTTGACATATTCCTTCACTGAGAGATTTCCTTGCTTTAGAGTCAAGAACCTTTCCATATACAAGTTTTCCTCCGCCCTTGAGAGAAACTTTGCCACAAATCTTTGCTTAAAATCCGCCCAAGAGTCAACGGGGCATTCTCCATTAGTGACCTCCCACCAGAATGAGCCCTCTCCCTTCATTAACCAAGCAGCCAACTTGACTTTCTTTCCTTCTTCCATCTCAAAGATATCTATCAATTCTTCCACCTCTTTAAGCCAATCTCTAGCCTCCACAAAAGTTTCAGATCCTTGGAAAGGTTTTCCTCCCATAGCTTTGAATTCCTTGCAAGTCTTAGCAAAAGTATCCGTGCGAGGAGGAGGGGGAGGAGGAAGATCGGGTGCTACGGTTGGTGGAGGAACATTTGCTGGACCCGCAGTGGTGGCCCTAGCCTCCATCAATCTCCTATACCATACTGGTATCGTCACACCCTCCGGAAAGTTAAGATCCTCGGCCATGCTGAAACGAATAAGGAAAGATTCAAAACGGAGAATTCGAAGGATAAAGATATGGCTATTGGGGATTATGCTTTTCTTTCAAAAACTTTTTTCTTTAAAGACATGTTTTTGAAAATATCTCTTCCAAAAATGTTTTTAGAAAAATAGTTTTCTAAAAATTTTATCTGTTCCGGTAACCTTTGCTCTGATACCACGTGTAACACCCCACGCCCGCTATGGTCACTCTCTAAAGGAATGTCATAACATCGGTGGAGTATTTTGAGTGAATATAGAACAGAGTAATTACAGCAAGACAGATATAAGTAATACTTTGAAAATTTAAAACATTATTTCAATTGCAGCGGAAAATAAAACATGTCTGGTTACATCACAAAACCATAATAGAAGTCAAGTACAAATATCCATCCTGCTAAATAAAAATACATAATCCCAATACATGAACTGATAGCCATAAAAGAAAAGGGTAAACTGAGCTCTACATCTAGGGTCCAAGCTCCAAGAGAGAAATAAAAGCAGCCTGATCAAAGCCCACTCGTGCTGGGCCCACTCTGAGAACCTGAGGGTTGGGAAAAAGATAAAAACAACGGGGTCAGACATAAGTCTGAGCGAGTCCTATAACTTTAACAATACAATCATTAAAGTAACCAGAGAAGACATAAACTTGACATACGGTAATGTCTGGGGATGAATGGCTACACTAAGCAGCTTGGTAGACTTAGGATAAACTAAGATAACTGTAAAGACGCATTTACCCACCCAAGGATAATTACTACACTGCACCACACCAGTCATTTCTACTTAAAGGTTGATCCCTCCCAAGGACTTAGAAAATTTCCCCAGTAGTCTCGTATACCCCTAGCTGACTACATAGGTGCCGTCTGCCCCTATCTCCACTAGGTGTAACCACTACTCCCAAATGATCGGCTCCCTACCGTAGATACCCGTGCCGGCCCCACAGTGGGGTGTATCACTCCCCAAAGTGGCAACCCGATACCACAAACGGTGCACGGCTTATATCTACACGATGCAACAACGTCTTACCTACCAGCCCGGGTCCACACACGCATATGAAACCCGTTGGACTTGCGTTGCCACCGCTACCCCGTTTTGGCCTCTTATAGTCAAGCCCAGTACGCGTGTCCCGTCCTCGACATGGGTCGAGCCCAATAAGATACATATGGGTTACTGGTTGAAATGGGCCCCCACAAGCTACCCACCTAAGCTTGTCATTCATCTAGTGTAACCCACTTAACCCTTTTAATAATCATGTTCACTTACATGTTTAAAGTTTGGTTAAGTCATTTAATTATATTTCATTTGCCACCCAAGGCACCCACTAGATTTCCACATGCCACCCAAGGCAACCACTAAATTTCCACATGCCACCCAAGGCACCCACTTAACCCCTCATGTCCCATTACATGCTAATATGGTTAAGTGTTTCTTAATTAATTAGGACCGTGATCTCCCATAAAGACCTCCCACATTAGACTGGCTGTTATGACCGCCTGGTTAAGCCGGTAGGGTCCGGGTAGTCTTACGTCATAACAGAGTCTAACCTCGTGTCTTTACTTTAATCACGTATTTAATTTATGGCTAAGACCTCTCACATTGGGCTGACATTTGTAGCAACTGGTTAAGCCGGTAGGGTCCGGGCAGTTTTACACTACAAATGAGTCCAACCTCGTGTCTTAGTCGATTAATTACACCTAATTAATCACCCCCATATTAATTATCCCTAATTAATATCAAGTTTTTCATAACATGGGTAGACCTAACTCAATAGGTAAATTCCCATGGGGTAGACCTAACTCAATAGGTAAATTCCCACTTATGTTAATTTATTTTTATGGTATGCTTAATCATACCCAATCATACTTTTATTAACATATTTATTAACCCCATCGTTCCCCACGTAAATCGTTCTCATTTCATGACATAATAAAGGGAAGATCCATCACAAATATCATGGGTTTAACCAAATCTTAGCATATAACTTTGTCATGGGTTAAGAGGATGTCAACTTGCATATATGAGCATATATTAACCCAACTATATTTAACCCAAACTTGCATATTATCATACACATGACTTGCATAACATGTTGCATATGAACTTGCATATTATCATACATATGACTTGCATAACATGTTGCATATGAACTTGCATATTATCATACACATATCTGGCATAACATGTTGAACTTGCATATAAGCATTCTCATAACTTGCATAACATGTTAAACATGCATTTAAGCATACACATAACTTGCATAAGCATTCTCATACATGCATAAGCATGCATAACTTGCATATCATGTTAAACTTGCATTTAAGCATATACATAACTTGCATATGAACTTGCATAACAACCTACACATAACATACATAACATCATACATAACTTACATAACATCATACACATAACTTGCATATGAACTTGCATAACTCACTTGTTAAACATGCATAAACCCACTTATTAAATATGCATAAACCCACTTATTAAATATGCATAAACATAGGAAAACATAGAGTAGCATATCATTACAAATGATTCAAACTCACTAATCCGCATTCAAGACCATAAGTCTCATTACACCTAATCTACTTACTTTAGCAATTGATGTTAAAGTGATAGAAACTCACCAAAACCAAGATTAGCAAACTTATGAAGTAGAACTAGTTGCTAAATATGAAGAAGATGATGATTAGAGGTTGATTAGCTTGCAACTTCCTTCATAAACTAGTGGAGGCTCCTCTTAAGTTTGATTTTGGCGGCATGAGGCCATCATTTCTATTTTTAGTATGGATTAGGCTTGCATTAGGGTGTATTTATAGGATTAGGGTGTGTTTTAGACCATAGGATTAGCCCTAGGTTATATTAGGTCCGTCAGATTTAGGAAATCTCTAGAACACAGCCCAAGACTAACCCAAAAACCAGATCTGGTGCACCCAGATCAACAGGGCCGACACCCTGTGTCGACACCCCTGTCGACAGGGCTGTCGACACCCCTGTCGACATGCCTGTCGACACCCCTGTCGACATGCCTGTCGACACGGGGCTAGGCGGGAACTTTCCCGCCCTTTCCGCTTTTGGCTCCAAACTTGTTTTAGAACTGAATTTTAAATCTGTTTTTAACTTTGAATTTTCTGCAAACTTCATTGGGCCATAACTGGGCCATACGGACTCCGATTTACAAAATTTCGGACTCTATTTCGCGTATTTTTCCGAGACGAATGCAATGACGCAGCCCGTTTTCCCCAATTCCCACATCTGGGATTAGTTATTCTTTAATTTGTGAATTTTAGCATTAACCGAAATTCGGGGTGTTACAATATCCATACGCTACGAGCCACTTATGTGGTACCCGTGGACCAAGCCAGGTGCACTAGGAGGGTTTTACGGGTCCAGTCGGTTTCCTCCTGAACAAATTCAAAAAAAGTAATTTATATGCTTGTAAAAGTGTTCTCATCACCATTTAAATAACTGATGGGTTTTGTGATTGTTTTCAATAACAAGATTTAAAACAGATTCTTAATACCAATTCATTCTGCAAGGAATTAGCAAAGCCAAATACAAAAATTAATCTCAATGAATTATTTTGCAAGTAGCTCCGATACCATTGTTGGGTTTCATCAATCGAATTAGAAGTGGAATCAAATAATTAAAAAGCATAAGTAAGGATCTAAGAAAAAATTAATAAATCGATATACATACCAATTTGATTGTGCAGAAAAACTCGATGGCGATGAAGAATTAAGTGCAGCGAGTCACGAACGCCACCCAGATTGGATGACGTCTCTACGGTATCCACAAGAACACCTCTTCATTGTCTCACGAATGCGAGGAGGAAGACGAGATACTAGCCATGATCGATGATTTCTTTCGTTTGATTTGGATATTTTTGCATGTTGTATCAGAGTGAAAAAAGATATATCGCTTTTAAAATAAGTGTCGCCAGATCAATGAAATAAAAGTGCGGACTACCAATTCTTTCACAATAAAAATATCAGTCGATTGATATTATAATTTTTCAAAACTAGTATTCACATTTAACGTTCTTAGTGTGTGACTCTATTGGTTATTATAACGTTAGCAATAATTTTAAATTACATCTACAAATATAAACAGTGAGTGACATTTAGTAATACGTCGTTGTTACCCAAAATTATATTAAAATTAATGATTCGATACAATCTTTTTTGTGACCAATGTCTCAATATAATTTAATCCTTTTGACCATTAAATCCTATATTAAAATCAAGGCATGGAACATATCATCCTCTTTATAATTTATTCCATTTAGCTTGATCTATAAGAAGAATATATAAAATAAATTAGTATTTGATCATGACCGTGCATAACATAATCTTACTCAGCCAAGAGGCCCATGAATATCAGTACTTATATCGTAGCATTGAATTTCATATAAATCATTCACATTTTTCAATTGATTCAAGATGTACCCAATAGTCATCTTTATCGTTTACTCTGTTAAGAGTAACATTTGATGATATCAAAGCACAAAATCCTCGAATACAATATAATGATTTCAGGTATGAGGACCATTACATCATTGTCGCTATGAGAATTACTTATGACAGTTTTAATTATGCTCCATGAAGATTTCTCATGTCGGGTCTGCCGTTCTCTAGCATGTATTTACGTATTGACATTAACATCTCATATATTAATGATAAATGGGATATGATCATCAGTCAATTAACATACTAATCTCAATGTTTCATTGTTGTCCTATTTGCAAAGAAAGTTGATTAGGGGCTTTTAAGAATCACAATGCTTATCATATTATATAATCTCATGTTCAAGTTACTTACTTGAAATTATATAATAATGTATTATTATTCTAAGGACTTCTGTTACATTAATATTTACATTACATAGTAAATACAACATAATAAAATCATTTATTCAACATAAACATAATATCAATAATGTTATTTAATAACATCAAATGGATTGACTATAGGGAACAAACTCTAAAACTCAAAGCATCAATTAAAACAAAAAACAAAACCAAAACTAAGGAAAACAAAAACAACTGCATATTGGAAATGTAGTAGAAGAAGGAAAAATGCACAAATGAACCGAAGTGATAAAGGAAAAGTGGTTATTTTTTTAATATAATTGACATAAGATAGGAAAATTAGAAACAACACCTTTTTGTTCTTTTTGAGTAAACTTGAAAAATAAAACACTATTACATCCCATAATTTAATACACTATAATTGTATAAATAAAGGTAATAAAATGGATATTACTCAGTTAAATATTCAGAATTAGGTAAAACAAGCTTTACTATTGTGTCTGTTATGAAATTTTGGTTCAAGTAGGCTCTTAAATTTCTAAAACCGGAGTTAATATGAAGAAGATATGGGCTTAAGAAGTTTTCATGAAAAATAGACATATTATATATATATATATTATATAAAATGAATTCACATTTTGGAGTAACAGACACTGTGCGACCCAGTATGACCGGGTCGACCTAGGTTAGGGTGAGTCAAGCCACTCGAGTGCTGAGACAGGTTCTTGCATTCATTTTTGGACTGAATTCTTAACCAGATTCGTCCGCTGACTCAGCATTGCATGCACGATCGGATTGGAAAACCTAAATCTAACGGTAGGGGATTATCCTAGGTAATCTATAATGAAGGCTGGCAACCTCATTGTTCTCCACACACAAATCTATTCTTTCTCCTTATTCCTCCAAACATTTTTTTGAGAATAATATGTACATGGAGATATTAAGGTGCTTCCCAAATATAAATTAGCAAGGATAATTCTGATTACTCTTCAACAACATAATATAAAAGTGGACTTTCTTCTACAATGGCATATACATACAAAAGAGATATTTTCTTCTTCTTCAATCCAACTGTGAGTTTCATGTCATTTCTAGATCCATTATTTCAAAGTTTTTAGACAGTAAACTGTTGGATCTGAAATAAACAGTACCTATAAGTTATTTCTTATATGTTGTCTTTTTATTGTTGAATCGCCTATTTCAGATTATCGTTATCATATGTTCATGTATACTTCTATCTTCCTTATCCTCATTATGTGTTTTTTATTTATAGTCTTTTATATACCTTTTTGTCCAGTCTGAGATCTATTTTCTCCCTTTCTCCTTTTTATTTACGCTGAGCCTAGGCCATTACCATTGAGTTGCATATAAATGACATAAATTGGAATAACTGATTAGTGACACTAAAATGGAGAAAATTGGGCATATTGTAAATTGGGAACCAATGACTGTAAATTTGGGGTTAATTACATTAAAGGAAGAATATGCGATATGTTAATATGATAGATTAGACTTAATTTAAGGTTAAGTATAACATGTAAGAGGTATGAGTAACTAATGTAAAACTAGGTAAAATGAATTATTGTAGTCTAAATATACATCTGGGCAGGTGCTTATTTGGGGAAACGGGTTGTACACAAATAACATTTAGGATAAATGCCATTTACAAGCAGGCTTATTAATGGACTTAAACCTGCTAAGTTAAACCTATTAATTAATAAGCTAAGAGGTCCCGGGTCTTGTTGTTTGTATTAGATTTTGGGACTCTTAAATCCTCATAACTTGGGGACATATAAGCCTAGGTGGTGGCTACTGTCAAGTTGTGTGGAACCCATATTAGTCGGTACCGCTGTTGGTATCTTAGGAAGGGTCGCGCACTAGGTAGGGGACAAGGCACTCTTTATTGATCTAGATTACAAGAGGTACAAGGTTGAGGTGGGTATAGGCGCATTCCAGCGGAGTCATGAGCGTGCATTGCTCCGATTAGGGGAAACTAAGCTGATGTAACACCTACGAATAGGTCTATGTCCTATAAGTCCTGGGTTAGGGACTAATACGCCATATTGCCGGAGCTGGCACATGATATTTGGGTAGTAGAGAGCCTATCGTATGAGTTGTAACTAGTGTAACACCTAATCCTATGAATACTAGTAATTGGTGCAGTAACTTGATTCTTGGGAAATGAATGAGAAGTTTAATCTACCTTTATCTTGTTTAGATATCTCGTTTACCTTACACTTATATATATATATGTTTTACTATACTTTCTCATGCAGTATTATTTATTTGTCTTGACACCTTTTTCATATGGTTAAGCTAAAAGTCACTTGTACTCACCAGACTTTATGTATGACCTATTTTGTTTCCCTTCTCTTTCTTCCTCCCTCGGGTTCTCAAAGTGGGATTGGATAGTAGCTGAGCTTGTGATCCTATCTTTTTTGGATTTCTTCTAATTCATGTACCTTCTTGGTTATTATTCTATTTTTTTATGGCTTATAAGAAGGTATATGGCTTTACATTTTCGTACTCCGATGTTTGGAATTATATGACATATGGTTTTATTTGAGGTTTTTTGTATTTGAAACAATATGATGTTGTAACTGGTTTGAAATGATGTTTTCTTTATTAATAAAAGTTAAGTTTTCCACTGTATATTTATATCTGTCTTGTGAATTTTAGTTATTGTTTAGCTATCGTGCTTCATGAAACTTTATGCATTCTCATTAGAGTGATATTAACGGACGTGGAGTGTCACATTTGGTATTAGAGCCTAAGGTTCCAAGACCAGAGAAAAAGTTTTTGGAAAGCATTTTCAAAATAAGGTTTTTTAAAATAAAAACAAATTTTTGAAAAAATATCCCCTCAAGCCATTTATAATAATCCTTCGATTCTCTATTTTGAATTCCTGTTTCACCCTTTATAGCATGTCTAGGGATACTAATTTTCCTGAGGGCATTCCTACTCCTATATGGGTTCGTAAATACGTAGAAGCTACGACACTTGTTGGAGTGCAAGAAAATGTCCCTCCCCCAACTGCAGCCACAGTAGATCCACCTACTCCTCCTATAGTCTACTTTTCTATGCTTTTAAGGACTTCTATGTAATGGGAGGCAAGCCGTTTTGTGGCACTGAGAGTTTTATAGAAGAGCGAAATTAGCTTAGTGAAATGGAGAATGTATTCAACTTGTTCAAGCTTGATGATAGGAGGAAAATCTAGTTGTTCGCTTAGCAATCGAAGGATGAAGCATCATACTACTGGGAAATAGTTTAAACAGGACAAGAAGTGGCATCTTGGATTGGAGTTAGAGAAATTTCTTATAGCAAGCAGAAAAAGGGATGCAAGTAGAGAAATTTCTGAATTTAAAGCAAGGAAGCAAGACTATAAAAGAGTATGTCAACACTTTTAACTAGAAAGATTGGATTGGAGTTAGTAAACACTCCTCATAAAAAGGCCTTGTGGTTCGCAAACGGATTAAACCAACCGCTCCAAGAATTAGCACTGACGCATGTACCGATGGGAGCAACCTTAGAGAGACTAGTTGACATGGCCTTGATGCATGAGGATGGCAAAGAAAGGAAGAAAGAGGTTAAGACTGAGGAACCTAAGGCTGAGAAAATGAAATGGTGGCCAAAGAAGAACATAACTAAGAAAGGAGGAAAGCCCGATACAGCTCAGATTAGTATACAAGTAAAATGCCATGAATGTGGTGCTTTAGAACACTTTGTGAAAGATTGTAAAAAGACAAAGAATGCTTACTTCGTTTGTGGTCAACTTGGACATTACAGTGGAAAATGCCCTAACAGACAAGGACAGGAGGCTGGATCGTCTAGAGGACAATTTAATGCTTTAGAGTCGGGTGGACCAGATCGTGGTAGGAAAGTCACAGTTGAAGGTTTTATTTCTCTTTTTGACTATCTTATTAGAACTCTTTTTGATTACGGTGCTTCTCATTCATTCGTGTCCAACTCCATGGTAGAAAATTTGCACCTAGATATTAGTATTGTTTCTGATCATTTTATAGTCTCAAACTCCATAAGAAGAAAGACTCATTTATCTATAATATGTAGGGTTTGAGGATTTATGTTTAGGCATTGAATTTGAATGCGACGCATATGTTATTGGTTTTATGGATGATGGATTAATTCTAAGAATGGATTGGCTAGCCATGTATGGGCCATACTTGATTGTGAAAGGAGAGTTGTTGGACTTTTTACTTTACAAAGTAGAACTCTCGAAATTTCTTGTGACCTACGGGGGTCAGTTATGTTCAATTTCCTTTATTCTCTTGATGCATCCATTGATGATCTTTGATCGGTACCCATAGTTAGTAGATTTCCGGACATGTTTGATGAGGTTAGGGAATTACCTCCAAGGCATGAGATAGATTTCTGGATTTACTTGGTGGTCAATGTGAAATCTGTCGCTTTGCCGGTGTGCCACATGGCTCCTAAGGAGAGGAGGGAGCTCAACAAACAAGTAAGTGAGTTACTGGAGAAATAATTCTTCAGGCAGGGAATTTCTGAGTGGGAAGCTCCAGTCATCTTTGCAACCAAGGTAGACGGCTCTCTTTGTATATGTGTGGACTACATAGAATTAAATAAACTCATCTAGAAGAATATGCACCCACTTCCGAGGATTAATGACTAGGGGTGAGCAAAAAACCGAAATGAAACCGAAACCGAAAAAAACCGAACCGAAAAAAACTGAAACCGAAAAAAACCGAAATCGAAACCGAAAATCAAATAACCAAACCTACTAATATTTCGGTTCGGTTTGGTTTCAGTTTCGGTTTTAGGCCCAAACCGAACTGAAAAAAATCAAACCGAATTATAAAATGTTGCACATTGTCTCTTGCTGCATGTTGTTTCATATTATATAGTATATACACACTGGTCACTGCTTCGCTCATTTGATTTAGCTGAATACAGGATTAGGGGTAGACTAGTATAAAATGTCCATTTATTGTTTTTGTAGATTCTTGGATGTTTTGAATTGAAGATGAAAGTTGAGATACCAATAGACTATTTTCTAGAATTCAAAGTTGCTGCTGGTCTGTCGTAGTGTGGTTCACTGGAGTGCTCCTGCTCATTTCCTTTTTTTGTTTCTTGTCTTCGGTTTAGAGCTAGCTAGCTTAGATTTGTACAACTTTGGATAACTTGTAGTCTATTAGTCTGTACTATGTACCCTATGTCCCAATACACTCGGTTTCATGAGGAATTCACCCGCATACTTTGTGGACTTAATGAGTGGGGTGTTCAGGGAGTATCTAAATAAGTTCGTGGTGGTGTTCGTGGATGACATTTTGATCTTCTCAAAAAGCAAAGAAGAACATGCCCAACACTAAGAGGAGGTTCTCATAACACTTAGAACACACCAGCTTAAAGCTAAATTTCCTAAATGTCATTTCTACAGGAAGGAATTAAGGTTCATAGGGCATGTAGTCTCCAAGGATGGGATAGCGGCAGACCCCACTAAAGTAGTCGCAGTTCAAGACTGTAAGTCCCCTAAGAATGCTACGTAGGTAAGAAGTTTCCTTGGATTGACAAGTTATTATAGCTAGTTTATTAAAGACTTCGCGCGGATCTTAGCTCCGCTCACCCGTCTGACAAAGAAATTTTTGGCTTTTTCTTGGAGCATGGATTGCAAAGATGTGTTTAAGAGATTGAAGAGGGCACTAACAACATCCCCTATCCTGACTCTTCCCGATGGTAGCAAGGTGTTCATAGTCTACACAGATGCTTGCGGCATGGGATTAGGCGCCATATTAATGCAAGAGGGTAGGGTTGTCATGGAAGTAGGCAAGTAAGAGTTCATGAGAAGAACTACCCCACCCATTACATGGAGTTGGCTGCTATAGTCTTTGTACTTAAGTCTTGGCAACACTATCTGCTTGGAGAAAGATCTGAGCTATATAAGGATCAGAAGTTGCTCAAGTATTTGTTCTTACAGAAGGATGTCAACTTGAGGCAACAACGATCGATGAAGTTCCTAACGTCCTATGATTTTGAGATTGCTTATACCCCAGGCAAGGGCAATGTAGTGGCGGACGCATTGGTAGGCAAAGGATAACCATAAGTCCTCTGTTCGTAGAAAGGAGGAGTTTGGAATTCATCTCAACCTTTGATTTTAAGCCATCTACGGATTTCACATTTGGTTTACTAGCATCATTGGAGGTGCGAACTACTCTCATGGAGCGAACTGGATCTATGCAGCAAGAGGACCAGCAATTGGCAGACATCTTGGATAGACTCGGTAAAAGAGAAGCTTCTAGTCACCTAGCTAGATATATTATGGACGAAAAAGGTAGGCTACGATGAGATGGAAGGCAGTATGTCCCTAGAGTTGGGGAGTTGCTAAGAGTAGTGCTTGAGGCGGCTCATCACTCTCGAATGACTATCCATCCGGGAGGTGACAAGATGTACCATGACATGCGGCGTGTTTTTCATTAGATTGGCATGAAGAAATATGTAGCAGATTTCGTTGCCCAATGTTAGACTTGCCAACAAGTCAAGGCTAAACAAAAGATGCCCGGTGGATTACGTCAGCCCTAGGATATCCCACAATGAAAATGGGAGAGAGTCTCTAAATATTTCATTGATGGACTTCCCCAATCAAGGAAGGGAAACACGAGCATTTAGGTGATAGCAGACAAGCTTAATAAGAGTGCTCATTTTATTCCAGTCAAGAGCAAGAGGATGGCAGCTTAGCTAGCTTCAGTATACCTTACGGAGATCATCCGACTACATGGGGTACCTTCAAGTTTAGTAAGTGACTGTGACCCCGATTTACTAGTGAATTTTGGAGGAGCTTGTACGAAGCCCTAGATACACAGTTAAGACTTTGCACATCGTATCACCCTCAGACCGCGGACAAACTAAGAGGATTAATAGAGTTCATGAGGATCTACTAAGACTGTGTATACTAGATTTAGAAGGGACTTGAGGGGTCATCTCCCATTAGTAGAGTTTTCCTACAACAATAATCATCAGTTGATCATAGGGACGACATCCATCGAAGCATTATGTGGACAACCTTGCAGATCACTGACGTGTTGGTGGGAGTCTATGGACAGACTTCTACTAGGGCCAGATATGGTGAGATAGACTTCAGAAAAGATAGATCTCATTCGAAGAAGGATGAAATCGGCATAAGATAGATAAAAATCATATGCCGATAAAATAAGAACTGACTTGGACTTCGTAGTAGGAGATATGGTTTTCATCAAAATATCGCCTTTGAGAAATGTAGTTCGATTTGGCTTGGTAGGAAATTGGCACCAAGGTTCATAGGACCATTTCCCATAGTATAGAGGATAGGCCAAATGACCTATAGAGTTAGACTACCGGAGAGACTAGTGAGAATTCATGACGTGTTCCATGTTTCCCATTTGAGGAAATGTCTTCACGATTCAGCGGAGGTAATTGAGCTAAGTACCCTTGAATACATTGAAGTCGAGAAAGAGGCGTCAGTTCGAAGAGTTTCTACTCCAATTCTTGAGATGGAAGTTGAGAGGCTACGTGTAACGACCCGTATTTTTCGGTATAATAATTAATCTATTTAATTATATAAATAGTAACTTAGAAAATTAAATATTCGTTAAATTAAATTATATGGATTATTTAATTAATTTAAATAATAGAATAATATATTTAATTCAGAAATAATCAAAAATATTGGAATTCACAATATTCTATGAATTGGATTATTTCTAAGATTTAATTCAGCTTAGAATTGAATTAGAATAACGAATATATTTAAATAACGACGGTTTGAATGTATAATTATATTATAATTAAAATCAAGCTCGAAATGGCGCAGTAGTTCGCAATTTGGCGATTCGAACTTTAAACGAATATACAGAAGCCGTTTTAAGTCGGATTTCTGTGATACAAGAAACGTTCAGAGCTGGTGAAGTATATTTTTCTAGTGGAAGAGAAAAATCAGGATTTCATCGTGTAGATTTTGATTTATGTCCGAATCAAATTTTAAAATAGTCGCTATAGACTCGTTTATCGACCGTAACGGTTTATTCGATATAACTCGATACCGGTTTCGAATTTAGACAAGATTCTTTTGAGACATAGTGATAATTTAATTTTTAGAATTTTACTGTCATTTTTAATTAATTAAATAAGCAACTTTTTATTTGGAGTATTTTGCACCCTTAATCAGCGATTTCGGGGTTTCGCAGAATAAGTTAACGGACCTATATTATTATATTTTTGAGATCGTGGCACATTGCTCATCACAATGGGAATTTTATTTCGGTCTGTAGTGCTCGTACATGGATATAATTCTACGTAGTGGATACGTTATTTGTTAGCCAAGAAAAAGGTTAGACTTTATATATGTCCCTCATGTACACATCCTATTTAGTTTATTAATCTACAAATATATACTTATAACGAATCCTTGTTTTACTGTCAAAGGACCTTTTTCTTCTTTTATTTCTAAAAATGCAGCCTGTTCCAAATGTGTTGTCATCCATCTTTCAAGAGACCACTCTATTTTCCTATCCCTAAGCTAAAATGTACATATCCTATTACTTCATAACCAAGTATTCTATTTTTTCAAATGAGAGCAGTGTTTGTTTCACGTCCTTTCTTTTCACCTAACATTTTCTGTACGTCCTCTGCTCCTTATCAACCAAGTAAACCTAGCCCTTAAGTAAATCTAACCTCTATATATAATCGCACAAGAAAAAGTAAAACGTTTTAAATCCTTTCCTATAAATCTCGAAAGTTATATATTCAAGTTCCAAATGAAAGCCTCCTCATTCGTATATTATTTTGGATGAGTTCCATTGCCATTTCATTGTCGGGAAAACGTATATTTGCTAAGAGTTCAAATGTATACCCAAGTAGCTTGCGTTTTAAAACTTGGGTGAAGCAAGTAAAAGGTCACATGAGCGTGTATTGATATTTTTGGAGTAAGACGAAACGTAGGGTGGTGTTTCCATCTGAATTTGTGGGATGTGTAGTGGGAGGAGGGTGCGAGATCATTCGGGTGGCAGGGGAAAGGAACAACACGGGATTTGCCAGTGAGGAAGAAGGTTAAAGTATGAAGTAGGAACGGGGAGCTCGAGTTCTTACCTTTGGGTACGGTGGTGTCGAGGGTTGAAAGGGGAGTTCGATGGTTTCCTTAACTAGGAGAACGGTGAAGTAAAAAGAGAAAGGGGGATGGAGGAAAGTGTGGATGTGGTGGTGCTTTCGTTTGGAGCAGCGGTCTTGTTTGAAAGAAGAATATTGTTCCAGCAATTGTGGGCTCATAAATAGACAGTTCGGCCAAGATATTAAAAGAAGGTGAGGACCATGTTAGAAGTAAATATCAAGTTTAAGGTAATTAAAGAAAGGTGTAAACTTATAAAACTTATATTTATTGCATACATGATCAGAATTCCGCGACGAAAGATCCGACAGGATCGTATGGACAAGGGCTACACACTGGAACTGACTTAGAGCGAATCGAAGCTCGTTACAAATTATAGCAAAATAAATTGTCCGTCTGAATCAACAGACGCAAATCGTTATTTAATGGTTAACGCGAAATGTGAGTAAAACTCACCAACTCTGAACTGTTATATTTTTGTAACGTGTTTTTAGAACTGTTAATCATCTATTTATTGTTGTGTGTTAACTGTTTGGTTGAATTGCTTATGTATTGGTTGAAAATATAGATAATGATATATATATAAATCGTTATTCGAATATTGATTCTGTTTAACAGAATATTTCATATCGAAATGAATTCGATGTTAATAATATTGTTTAACATCCGTGATGCAGGGAAACAGGTTGGAAGAACCCAACTGGGTTCCTCAATATATAAAATACTGTTTTGTTTCATATACTGTGATATATGATGTGATATATAATCTGTTGGATTATGTTTGTTTGAATGATATCGATCACCGTTGGTTGGTATTTTAAATACCGTAAGAAATACTAGGATGTAAAAAGGGAATTTTCAAAGTATATTTTGAAAATAAATTAGTTATATAAAATCAATGGATTTTATATATAAAAAGGGAAAAGGATTTTATAAAAGGAAATAAGTATAAAATCAAAGAGTTAAAAAGGATATTAAAGGAAAATATTTGTGAAAAAAAATATAAAGGAATATATTTGTAAAACAAATATAAAAGAAAATATTTGTAAAAAAAATTTAAAAGGAAATATTTATTTGCTAAATAAATAGAAAAGATAAAGGAAGTATTTATTTGTTAAATAAATAGGAAAGATAAAAGAAATATTTATTTGTTGAATAAATAGAATTATAAACGGATATTTATTTAGAAAATAAATAGAATTAGAAAAGGAGTAAATATTTGTAAAACAAATAAGGTATTATAGAAAGACATATTTGGGAAAATAAATAGGATTTTATAAAAAGGATATTTGAGAAATAAATTTTAAAAAGAGTGAATCGAATATAGTTATTCGAAACAAAGTCAAAACAGGCATAGTTATTTAGAATGAAGTTGAATCAAATATAGTTATTCGAACAAGAATTAATCAAGTAAAGTTAATTGAATATTAGTTATTCAATTAAAGTTAATCGAATATTAGTTATTCGAATAAGAGTTAATCAAATGGAGTTAAACAAAAAATTAGAAACTGACTAGAGATTAACAAGTTGAATGGTTTCCTAAGTATCGATCTGATGTTGGTTTCGGCCTTCGGGGTTTATACTTAGGAAGTTGTTCTCTTGTTAGTTTATAGTTAGAGTCTGATAGATGTGGAAGAAAAGTGATACGTAATTAAGCCATGGAAATGTTTTCCAGTGTTAATAACATATATTTTCTAATTACAGAAAATAAGGAAATATGAATATATATATATATATAATTGTTTGATGATTGTATCGATAATTCCATTTGGAAATAAGATCGTTGTGTGTACACAGACATGTTTTCTTTGATAGTTAACTCACCGACTATCGAAGTTTTTGGCCATTTTAACGTTGTTAATATGGAGAGACCGGTTGGATTATTATCCGAAGAACCACTTCGTATTGGCATAAGCGTGCGAATCATATATGCCAAAGATAATTGACGACGGAGTAAAGTGCGAGGACTGTTGTATAAATCTTAGGTAAAGATTGCCTAAGATGGTTGTACTGAATAGTGCCTTCGGTTTGTCCAGTCCTAGGACGACCTGTATGGAAGAATGTCTGACAAAGAATATTTAATAGATCGCGTAAGTTGATCTCTTCAAACGTATCTTCGTTTAGTGGAGGAGGAATTCGTTTCTCTTAGCTGTATACCCGTGGTATTTTTGGGGAAATCAATTTGTGATTTGGCGGGTATGACGATGTGACATTCAAAGTGAATAAATGTGTGATCTGTCAGAGATAAGTGCAGCTTATATCCTCACATCCGGTAAATGATAAAAATCGGGCAGGCAGCATAGCTATGTAGGTTGCACCTATTAGGGTGTATAATTACCTGATCTATAGTTTCATTTACTTCTAAATGTCTATTGTTGATGCTGTCCCATTCGGGAAACGGTTGCTGATCCCAGCCGTTGGTGATATACATTCGATACACTCAAGCGAAATGAGTGGTCGGTCATGTGTGGCCTGGTTGCAAGATGTTCTTGTTGAACCCGGTGTATTCCTCTCTAGAGGTACACTAGCGAAAGGTGGTTCCATACCTTGTCATAGTTGGAAATCCATTACCCATTACGTGCTTGCGGTTTTGATTGTATACTATATATGTAGAACGTGAGATGAAAGCGTTTATGCTAAATGATTATTATATTGTGGTTAATAGACACTGTTATAATATCAATGAGTTTTGATATAAATATTATTTAAGATTCTCATAAGGGAAAAACCCGTTCCGTTATACGGCGTAGCCTTATGAGATATCGTTTAATGGCTCAAACTGTTTTATTCATACCAGTCCCATGACTGATCCAGAGTTTATTTTGTTTTGTTTTCCCTAAACTCTTGGGTGCCCAATTTTGTACGGGCAGTCAAGTAGCCAGGATTTTACAGATATACTTGAAGAGCTTGGAGCAGGAGGCTTCAGGATTATATAGCTATAGTTATTTCTGCTGTGTTGTAAGTGTTGTACTCTGATAATGTTACTGTATACATATACTGATTTTATTTCAAGGATATGTTATCTATTATATGTTGTTCGTTCCGTGTAAGATTCGTGTTACTCTGATGTTGTATCGTCTTATTCTTCTATTCTAAGTTTCTACCTTATCTATTCTCACCCTCTAACTTCTTTCTATTAACTTTCCAGTATTTTTCGATGTTTGGTTAGTCATCATTGAGTTTATGGCAATAACCAAAGTCGACAAAAACCGGGTCGTTACACTTGGTATCAGAGCCAGGTTAAGTATTACCTTGGCTCTGTGGCGTGACTCAGTAGAGACTGGGTTAGTAATACCCTAGATTGAGTTGAATGTTTATATACGAGTGACCGTATTTGTTATTTGAGATAAAAATAGTTTTATATTATGGAGATTTATTGATTGAGTGGCTTAGGAATTTCTGGTTGATCAGTTTGACCCACTGTATCGATAGGAGTTACTAAACACTTGAATACGATGAACCGACATGGTATGTTTTGAAAAGAGGGTAAACAAAATAATTTTACCGAAATTACATTTTGATATAAAGGATTTATATCGGAGTGATTAATATATTGGATATGTTGGTTGTTATTATAATCAAGTAAGATTATAAATTAAATGGTTATGTAAATAACCAATCAGAATTCGTATAAGTGTTACGAAATGAATTAACTCTGAAATTAAATCAGGAAATTAAAACCCTGGAATTTGGAGAAGTGTTTGTAAATGGAATTGAACTAAATATATGTGAATTTTAAAATCCTGGGAGATTTTAGATTGTTTTACAAGCCGTGTGAATGGTATTTCGAAATGTATTTCAAAATGGAAGTGTTAGAAATGGTTTTGAAAGGTGATATAGTATTGAACTCACTTCGATCGCTGGAAAATAAATTCTGATGATGACAGCTGCATCATCAGTGTTCATTTTTGAGTTGCTGAGTGACGGATTACTACCCAAGGATTTTGTTCTGAATTGTTTTGAGAGAAACAAGTTGTTTGAAATCCAAAAAGGAATATTTGGTTTTAGAAAACCAAAACTGTTTAAAAATCCCAGGAAGAGACTGTTTGAATTAAAAACAAATTTAAATAGAAATTTGTGAAGGCAAATTGAAAGTGAGTTAAATCCAGTTAAGTGGAAGCTGTATTGAAATGGAATAATATCAAGTCAAAGTGGAATTTGGCTTGGATAAGCAAATGGGTGTGTACGAGATAAAAGTGATTTGAGTTGATTGGAATGACATTGGTATATGCTGAATTAGCAGCAGATGTAAAAGATGTAAAGGATATAATGATATGCCGACAAAAGGTACCAATTAATATTATATATGGGTTTGAGATTTTGATGAGCCGATTTGGCAGGCTGCTTGGCTGTTTGATTTTCTTTTGGGTTGGAGATGGCCCAGAGAGGCGAGTTGGAGTTTGAGCTACTGACCAGTATAAAGGAGGTGTTGGCGAAATTTTTCGAAAATTTCGGTGTTAGAAAATTTTCAGGATTTTTGAAAATTTTCGTTGATAAGGATTAATTAATAATTTAATTGAAATTAAATTGGTTCAGTGAAACTGAATTTAAGAAGTTAACAAATAAGTTCTAACTGGTCAATAGGGTTTGTTTTCTACCTTAGCAATTTCGAGGACAAAATTATTTTAAGTGGGGAAGAATGTAACGACCTGTATTTTTCGGTATAATAATTAATCTATTTAATTATATAAACTGTAATTCAGAAAATTAAATGGTCGTTAAATTAATTATATGGATTATTTAATTAATTTAAATAATAGAATAATATATTTAATTCAGAAATAATCAGAAATATTGGAATTTACAATATTATGTGAATTGGATTATTTCTAAGATTTAATTCAGCTGCAGTACGCAATTTGACGATTCGAACTTTAAACGAATATACAGAAGCCGTTTTAAGTCGGATTTCTGTGAAACAAGAAACGTTCAGAGCTGGTGAAGTATAGTTTTCTAGTGGAAGAGAAAAATCGGGATTTCGTCGTGTAAATTTTGATTTATGTCCGAATCAAATTTTAAAATAGTCGCTATAGACTCGTTTATCGACCGTAACAGTTTATTCGATATAACTCGATACCGGTTTCGAATTTAGACAAGATTCTTTTGAGACATAGTGATAATTTATTTTTTAGAATTTTACTGTAATTTTTAACAGCAACTTTTTATTTGGAGTATTTTGCACCCTTAATCAGCGATTTCGGGGTTTCACAGAATAAGTTAACGGACCTATATTATTATATTTTTGGGATCGTGGCACATTTCTCATCACAATGGAAATTTTATTTCGGTCTGTAGTGCTCGTACATGGATATAATTCTACGTAGTGGACATGTTATCTGTTAGCCAAGAAAAAGGTTAGACTTTATATATGTCCCTCATGTACACATCCTGTTTAGTTTATTAATCTATAAATATATACTTATAACGAGTCCTTGTTTTGCTGTTAAAGGACCTTTTTCTTCTTTTATTTCTAAAAACACAACCTGTTACAAATGTGTTGTCATCCATCTTTCAAGAGACCACTCTATTTTCCTATCCCTAAGTTAAAACGTACATATCCTATTACTTCATAACCAAGTATTCTATTTCTTCAAATGAGCGCAGTGTTTGTTTCACGTCCTTTCTTTTCACCTAACATTTTCTGTACGTCCTCTGCTCCTTACCAACCAAGTAAACCTAACCCTTAAGTAAATCTAACCTTAATATATAATCGCACACGAAAAAGTAAAACGTTTTAAATCCTTTCCTATAAATCTCGAAAGTTATATATTCAAGCTCCAAATGAAAGCCTCCTCATTCGTATATTATTTTGGACGAGTTCCACTGCCATTTCATTGTCGGGAAAATGCACAGTATTTGCTAAGAGTTCAAACGTATACCCAAGGAGCTTGCGTTTTCAAACTTGGGTGAAGCAAGTAAAAGGGCACATGAGGGTGTATTGATATTTTTGGAGTAAGCTGAAACGTAGGGTGGTGTTTCCATGTGAATTTGTGGGATGTGTAGTAGGAGGAGGGTGCGAGATCATTCGGGTGGCAGGGGAAAGGACCATCACGGGATTTGCCAATGAGGAAGAAGGTTAAAGTATGAAGTAGGAATGGGGAGCTCGAGTTCTTACCTTCGGGTACGGGGGTGTCGAGGGTTGGAAGGGGAGTTCGATTTTTTCCTTAACTAGGAGAACGGTGAAGTAAAATGAGAAAAGGGAATGTAGGAAAATGCGGCTATGGTGGTGCTTTCGTTTTGGAGTAGCGGTCTTGTTTGTAAGAAGAATATTGTTCCAGCGGTTGTGGGCTTATAAATAGACAGTTAGGCCAAGATATTAAAAGAAGGTGAGGCCCATGTTAGAAGTAAATATTAAGTTTAAGGTAATTAAAGAAAGGTGTAAATTTATAAAATTTATATCTTTTGCATACATGATCAGAATTCAGCGAAGCAAGATCCGACAGGATCGTATGGACGAGGGCTACACACTGGAACTGATTTAGAGCGAATCGAAGCTCGTTACAAATTATAGTGAAATAAATTGTTCGTCTGAATCAACAGACGCAAATCGTTATTTAATGGTTAACGCGAAATGTGAGTAAAACTCACCAACTCTGAACAGTTATATTTTTATAACGTATTTTTAGGACTGTTAATCATCTGTAGATTGATGTGTGTTAACTGTTTGGTTGAATTGCTTATGTATTGGTCCAAAATATAGATAACGATATATATATATATAAATCATTATTCAAATATTGATTCTGTTTAACATAATATTTCATATTGAAATGAAATCGATGTTAATAATATTGTTTAACATCTATGATGCAGGGAAACAGGTTGGAGGGACCCAACTGGGTTCCTCAATATATAAAATACTGTTTTGTTTCATATACTGTGATATATGATGTGATATATAATCTGTTGTAGATTATGTTTGTTTGAATGATATCGATCACCGTTGGTTGGTATTTTAAATACCGTAAGAAATACTGGGATGTAAACAGGGGATTTTCAAAGTATATTTTGAAAATAAATTAGTTATATAAAATCAATGGATTTTATATATAAAAAAGGAAAAGGATTTTATAAAAGGAAATAATTATAAAATCAAAGAGTTAAAAAGGATATTAAAGGAAAATATTTGTGAAAACAAATATAAAGGAATATATTTGTAAAACAATATAAAAGAAAATATTTGTAAAACAAATGTAAAAGGAAATATTTATTTGTTAAATAAATAGAAATGATAAAGGAAATATTTATTTGTTAAATAAATAGAAAAGATAAAGGAAATATTTATTTGTTAAATAAATATGAAAGATAAAATAAATATTTATTTGTTAAATAAATAGAACTATAAATGGATATTTATTTAGAAAATAAATAGAATTAGAAAAGGAGTAAATATTTGTAAAACAAATAAGGTATTATAGAAAGACATATTTGGGAAAATAAATTGGATTTTATAAAAAGGATATTTGAGAAATAAATTTCAAAAAGAGTGAATCGAATATAGTTATTCGAAACAAAGTCAAAACAGACATAGTTATTTAGAATGAAGTTAAATTGAATATAGTTATTCGAACCAGAATTAATCAAGTAAAGTTAATTGAATATTAGTTATTCAATTAAAGTTAATCGAATATTAGTTATTCGAATAAGAGTTAATCAAATGGATTTAAACAAAAAATTAGAAACTGACTAGAGATTAATAAGTTGAATGGTTTCCTAAGTATCGATCTGATGTTGGTTTCGGCCTTCGGGGTTTATACATAGGAAGTTGTTCTCTTGTTAGTTTATAGTTAGAGTCCAATAGATGTGGAAGAATAATGATACGTAATTAAGCCATGGAAATGTTTTCAAGTGTTAATAACATATATTTTCTAATTATAGAAAAAAAGGAAATATGAATATATATATATATAATTGTTTGATGATTGGATCGATAATTCCATTTGGAAATAATATCGTTGTGTGTACACAGACATGTTTTCTTTGATAGTTAACTCACCGACTATCGAAGTTTTTGACCATTTTAACATTGTTAATATGGAGAGACCGGTTGGATTATTATCCGAAGAACCACTCCGTATTGGCATAAGCGTGCGAATCATTTATGCCAAAGATAATTGAAGACAGAGTAAAGTGCAAGGGCTGTTGTATAAATCTTAGGTAAAGATTGCCTAAGATGGTCGTACTGAATAGTGCCTTCGATTTGTCCAGTCCCAGGACGACCTGTATGGAAGAATGTCTGACAGAGTATATTTAATAGATCGCGTAAGTTGATCTCTTCAAACGTATTTACGTTTGGTGGCGGAAGAATTCGTTTCTCTTAGCAGTATACCCGTGGTATTTTTGGGGAAATCAATTTGTGATTTGGCGGGTATGACGATGTGACATTCAGAGTGAATAAATGTGTGATCTGTCAGAGATAAGCGCAGCTTCTAGCCTCACATCCGGTAAATGATAAAAATCGGGCAGGCAGCATGGCTATGTAGGTCGCACCTATTAGGGTGTATAATCACCTGATCTAGAGTTTCTTTTACTTCTAAAAGTCTATTGTCGATGTTATCCCGTTCAGGAAACATTTGCTGATCCCAACCGTTGGTGATATACATTCGATACACTCAAGCGAATTGAGTGGTTGGTCATGTGTGGTCGGGTTGCAAGATGTTCTTGTTGAACCTAGTGTATTCCTCTCTAGAGGTACACTAGCGAAAGGTGGTTCCATACCTTGTCATAGTTGGAAATCCATTACCCAATACGTGCTTGCGGTTTTGATTGTATACTATATATGTAGAACGTGAGATGAAAGCGTTTCTTCTAGATGATTATTATATTGTGGTTGATAGACACTATTATAATATCAATGAGTTTTGATATAAAGATTATTTAGGATTCTCATAAGGGAAAAACCCGTTCCGTTATACGACGAGTCTTATGAGATATCGTTTAATGGCTCAAACTGTTTTAAACTGTTTTACTCATACCAGTCCCATGACTGACCCGGAGTTTATTTTGTTTTGTTTTCCCTAAACTCTTGGGTGCCCAATTTTGTACAGGCAGTCAACTAGTCAGGATTTTACATATATACTTGAAGAGCTTGGAGCAGGAGGCTTCAGGATTATATAGCTATAGTTATTTTTGCTGTGTTGTAAGTGTTGTACTCTAATAATGTTACTGTATACATATACTGATTTTATTTCAAGGATATGTTATCTATTATATGTTGTTCGTTCCACTGTGAGATTCGTGTTACTCTGATGTTGTATCTTCTTCTTCTTTTTCTATTCTAAGTTTCTACCTTATCTATTCTCACCCTCTAACTTCTTTCTATTAACTTTCTGGCATTATTCGATGTTTGGTTAGTCATCATTGAGTTTATGGCGATAACCAAAGTCGACAAAAACCGGGTCGTTACACTATGCAACAAAGAGATAAAGTTAGTAAAGGTGCAATGGGGAGAAGATCGAGACGACACGACATGGGAACTAGAGGACAAGATTTGCGCTTCTTACCCTTTTCTCTTTGAGAGTATGTTTTAATTTCCTTTTCTAGCTCTTGAATTTGAAATTGTTCATCTCTATCATTTTGAATCATCAGTCCTTAGGATAGAAACCTATGTTTGCAAACATGTGTTTGAGACATGTTATGCTCGATGGTTGTAAGTGGATGTAAGTGGATGCTCATGGATGCATATACACACACATTTTGCACTAGATCGGCTCAAGCACTTACATTTTGCATATGGATGTGTGTGCATTTTATTTTATTCATTCGATGGATGAAAAATGGTTGAATCGTCATATGGATGTTGCATTTTAGTGAATGGTTGTGCAAACATATAGAACTTATATGTATTATTAGGATTGTTTTCATACTTGTTGGATACATGGCACAAACATACATTGCATTAAGGAGGTCAACTAAATCAATCAACTGCCTGATTTTTGCATTAACTTGAGGACATATACACAACACTTTTGCATAAGTTCATATCAAGCATTAGATATCTTATGGAAAATGGATGCCTATAGATGATGGTTGATTAGATGGTTGTAGGTTAAAATAGTAAACATTTTTATTAACTTAGAGATTTCGGGGACGAAATCCTTTAAGGAGGGAAGAATGTAACACCCTATAATTTAATACACTATAATTCTACAAATAAAGGTAACAAATGGACATTACTTAATTAAATATTCAAAATTAGGTAAAACAGGCTTTACCATTGTGTCCGTTACGAAATTTTGGTTTAGGTAGACTCTTAAATTTTTAAAATCGGGGTTAATATGAAGAAGATATGGGCTTAAGAAGTTTCTACAAAAAATAGACTGATTATATATATATATATATATATATATACAATAAAACAAATACACATTCTGGAGTAACGGTCACTACGCGACCTAGTATGACCGGGTCGACCCATGGGTCGACCCAGATCAGGGTTGGACGATCCACTCGGGTGCTGAGACAGGTTCTTGTGTTTATTTTTGGACTGAATTCTTAACCAGGTTCGTCCACTGACTCAGCATTGCGTGTATGATCGGATTGAAAAACCTAAATCTAATGGTAGGGATTGTCCTAGGTAATTTATATAAAGGCTGGCAGCCTCATTGTTCTCCACACACAAATCAATTCTTCCTCCTCCATCCTCCAAACCTTTATCTGAAAATAATATATACACGGAGATACTGAGGTGCTGCCCAAACATAAATTAGCAAGGATAATTCTGACTACTCTACAACAACATAATATAAAAGTGGACATCCTTCTACAGTGACATATACATACAAAAGAGATATTTTCTTCCTCTCCAATCCAATCACTGCGAGTTTCATGTCATTTTAGATCCGTTATTTTGAGAAGTTTTAGATTGTAAATTGTTGAATTTGAAATAAACAGTACCTATAAGTTATTTCTTATATGTTGGCATTTTACTATTAAATTACCTATTTCAGATTACTGTTATCATATGTTCATGTATACTTCTGTCTTCCTTATCCCTATTCTGTCTTTTATTTATTTACAGTCTTTAATATGCCTTTTTATTCGGTCTGAGATCTATTTTCTCCCATTTTCCTTTTTATTTATGCTGACCCTAGGCCATTAAAATCCTAGGCCATTGCCGTTGAGTTGCATATAAATGACATAATTTGGAATTACTTATTAGTGACATTAAAACAGAGAAAATTGGGCATATTATAAATTGGGAACCTTTGACTGTAAATTTGGGGTTAGTTACATTGAAGGAAGAATATCTGATAGATCAGACTTAATTTAAGTATTAATAAGCTAAGAGGTCCCGGGTTTAGTTGTTTGTACCACATTTTGGGATTCTTAAATCCTAATTACTTTGGGCACAAGCCTAAGGGGTGGCTTATGTCAAGTTGTGTGGTACCAATATCAGTCGGTATTCATGTTGGTATCTTAGGAAGGGCCATGAACTAGGTAGGGGCCACAGTACACGTTATTGATCTAGATTGTAAGATGTTCAAGTTGTATGTGGGTACGGGCACATTTTGACGGAGTCATGAGCGTGTGTAGGTCCGATTAAGGGAAACTAAGACGTTGTAACACCTACGAATAGGTATGTGTCCTATTAGTTGTTGGGTTAGGGACAGATACACCCTACTACCGGGGCTGTCACGGGATATTCAGGTTATAGGGAGCCAATCACATGAGTAATAATTAGGGTAACACCTAATCCTGTTATCACTAGTAATCGGTGCAGTAACTTGATTCTTGGTATATGATTGAGAAGTTTAATCTACCTTTACTTTCTTTAGATATCTGGTTTACCTCGCTCTTATATATGTTTTACTGTACTTTCTTATCTAGTATTATTTCTTTGTCTTGGCACCTTTTTCATATGCTTATGCTAAAAATCACTGGAACTCGCCAGACTTTATGTCTGACCTATTTTATTTTCTTTCTCTCTTCCTTTCCCCTTCCCTAAGGTTCTTAGAGTATAAGTGGATAGTAGCTGAGCTCATGACCCTATCTTGCTTGGATTTCTTTTAATTCATGTACCGTCTTGATTATTATTCTATTTTGTTATGACTTCAAGGAAGGGATATGGCTTTTACATTTTTCTACTCTGACGCTTGGAATTATAAGACAGATGGTTTTATTTGAGTTTTTTGGTATTTGAAACATTATGATGTTGTAACTGGTTTGGAACAATGTTTTCTTTATTAATAAAAGTTAAGTTTTCCATTGCATATCTATATCTGTCTTGTGAGTTTTAGTTGTTGCTTACCTATCGCGTTTCCCGAAACTTAATGCAATCTCATTAGAGTGACATTAATGGACGTGGGGTGTCCCAAACACAATTTGTAAAACTATCAAAATCAAAGGCCTAAGATTACACTAAACTGAAATTGTGAACAAAACTTTTTTCCTTTGAAAACTAAACACAAAATGAAAGTGAACACACAAACATACAAACACAAACAATAAATGCACAAATGTAAATGAACACAACAAGCTAACAAACTACAAGATGAAACAACGCATGTTTTAAACTAACACAAAGTAAAAAAAAATTTGAAGAGTAAAATAAAAATTAAATTACTTTTTCTGGCAATGGCGCCAAAAACTTATGTGATACGACAATAATTCTATCGAATTAGAAATCATTGCACGAATTATGATAAAATTACAGCAAGTGCACGACGTACAATTATAGTAGGTAGTGAGTATGTGTCGATCCGTTGGGAAAGAATTAATTATAACTTGACTGGATCAAATTAAAACAAATTTGAGAGAGTGCTAATTAACTAACTGAAAATTGTAAAAAAAAACTAATTACTACAAATGGGAGTGAAAACTATAAGTTAAAATGATAGCTTAGAGATAAATTGTTAGGTACGCAGATTAAGGATCTTAAAGCAAAACTAACACTAGAGGAAGAGGTGAATACTATTTTAAAGAGATTATGAAAAACTTAAACAATCTTGAATTATTGTATGAATCACATAATGATTATCACAATAGAAATGATCACAAACACAGAAACAATCATAGATATAAGTAAATATAAATTGCTGAAAAGGAAAGAATGCACCAGATTATATACTGGTTCGGATTACTCCTATGTCCAGTCCCATGCAACGCTGGATTGCGCAGAGTTTTATTAATACTAGTATCTATCTTTACAACCCCGTTGATTTCACGACTACAAGGTTAACACCAATTCCTCCACCCATGATTTCATGGCTACAAGGTTCACACTGCTCCCTTTCCTTGATTTACGGGCTACAAGGAACACACCCTTTCCCAAACAATTCCCAAATGATTACAACATCCCTAGAACTCTTGAATAGCACTTCAAACAGAGAGTAGTTGACAGAGTACAAGTGTAGAATCAAGAATTTTATGTATAATAATGGTCATATCAAAGCAATGTTCATCAACAGCCAAGGCAACAAATAAAGGGGAGATAGAAGTACCTGTGCCTAGTTCAATGGAGGAGAAACACTCATTACTCAATACCCATCCATTGACTGATGTTGTAGCCAAAGAAGGAAAAGCATTGGAGCAATTCCTGAAAGCAGAAAAGTGAAAGGATTGGAAGCTTTATTCTTCATCAAATTTGAATGTGTTAGCACCTCCGAAGTTACGACAGTAGGATTCAACAAACTAGCAATCACAGTAATAGAAAGCTACTACATTTGAGATGATTTGAAGAGATGGATCTGAAGGGACTATTAACATCAAAAAGTTATGCAAATGCCATGCTGCAAGATGTAGACCTTCACCATATTCTAGGGCAAGGCTCAACCCAAGTCACAATCGAAAGGTTAGGATTTAGATGAAACACAACTTCATTTTCTTCTCAATATAATGAAGTAAAGAATCATATGATGTGAAAGTTAAGAATAAACACACTTTTTTGGAACCTGGTAAGGTAACGTACATCTAGCTGCAACCACCCACCCTTCTATTATCTTACTGTTGAAAATGAGATATCCGTTAGAACATTTAATTTTATAGAAAATGACTAAAGATAATATATAATTATATATTTTTTATACTTATCTTTATAAAAGCTATTAGATAACATAACTATGATCCGCATTAGGGAGAATGTAACATTTAAGTTGGTGTTATTATATTGCACACTTTACTTATATGTAGTTACTAGTATTTTGTCAACTTAGCCAAATGTACTCAACGTGTGAGGCTTAGTCATGCATTAGGAGATAAATTCTGTCACACCAAGGTATTTAGCAGCTGCATGCCTGACTTTCATGTTTGGAAAGGGCAATGATAGATGATTCCTATTGGATCCATTGCACTAAGACAAGAAAGAAAGCAATAATATACTAGATAAAAATCATGATATTGAACTTTGTATCCCTGTGTATGTTAATGCGCCTCAACCTATAATCTGGGACTAATAAGAGAAATATAATACTAGTCGATGTTACAATGAATACGAAGATGATAGTTGACTAGCAAGAATATAATGTCAAGTGATTAATACTTAGGGTTAGATTTTTATATATTCTAGCACTACAGTTTTTAAAGAATGCATAATGAAACATAGCAGATAAGTACAACAAATAGGAAGTGCACAAACTAATAATGATAAAAGAGACTTCATCCATACTACATTACAACACTAAGAACACTGAACTTAATAAACCTAATAATGAACAACGTTGGAACCTTTTATGAGCCTTGTTATTTCTTCTTCTCATTTCATCCTTAGAGGATAGATCATGGAGGATGAGAATCGCCATAAGGATCCCTCCCATTCTTGGATAGTGCCCCTCATACTATTTTTGAAAGCGTTCATTTTGTTGCGAAGAAAGAGCATACAATCTCGTCAAATTATAGGAACACCATATGTATGCCTAGAACACACCCATCATTTACTCACATTGGTGCTTCTCATTTTCAACCTCTAGTATTTCTTGTTTAATTCTGGAAAGTTTTTTTATTGATAGCTTTGGCTATTCAAAACTCGCTTTGCACCTATTTCTAAGAGTTTGTATAGCTAAAGAGAGGCCAAAAGAAGCTTCTATTTATAGGTGC
This sequence comes from Allium sativum, assembly GCA_030737875.1. Classification (NCBI taxonomy): domain Eukaryota; kingdom Viridiplantae; phylum Streptophyta; class Magnoliopsida; order Asparagales; family Amaryllidaceae; genus Allium; species Allium sativum. The sequence goes on from CM060926.1 coordinate 848,009,665, forward strand.
ATAACATCAAGAAAAATGTAGCATATTAGACTCTTTTTATTAGATTATCTTTCGAAACCGAATTTCACGAACAACGTGCTCAAAGCCCATTCCTTTTTCATGGGTATCGCCATGCAACCCCAACCCCTATCAAAAGAGTGGAGAAAAATCAATAACTTTCTTCTCTATTCTTTGATAGATGGGGCCCCTATTCTTTTAATAAAATCCATTTTCGAGGCTCATTTTCTTTCTTTTATAATCCAACCCCCAACCTCACTCAAATAAGAACAAATACTAATGAAATAGGTTGTTGATCTAATATCGAGTATAGGTTATCAAAAAGTATGTCTTATTTTATTTATAATACATATTTATAGCTATCACAACAATAAGCAGGCTAGTTTGTTACGCTTTTTTCTTTTTAATTTATCATGGCTATTACCTTAAGAAAATTACAATGGTTATTTGTGTAATATAAAGTTATCATGGTTAATTTCGTGAAAAAGGTAGGCAATTCCGTAAATAGTTTAAACACATTAGACAGAGTCCTTGTTCCGTTTTCTACTTTTTCTTCTCATATTTTTCACCTTTCAATATTATGAAATACTAAAATTTTGATTGGGGTTTTTTTGTCTCCACCTAGGAGTTTCCACCTTAAAATTGGATTTGCATTTATCGTCCTCTATGCCAGATATATTTCGTTTTCTCTCCGTGCCTCCACCTACAAATTGGATATGCCTTTACCATGCTTTTGGATTATGAAATATTAAAACTTCAATTAGGGTTTTCGATCTCCACCTCCATGCTCCTTCTTTACCTTGTTCCAACACCCATCTTCATGTATATTTCATTTCCTCCAATCTCTAATTCTAAAAAATTATCATTGTTATGGCATCACCTTCTCGTTTCTATTTTAGTTTAACTCGTTTTCTGTTTTATTTTTATTCATGTTTATGTATATGTATATTTGCCGTTCTTTCTATTTGATTTGATTGCATTGCTATTTTTCTATTTAATTTGCATTTTAGGTATAAGATATAGGAAATATTTGATTAAATTTAACTATAATATTTTTTGAATTTATTGTAAATATAATAGCATAAATTGAATATTTTATATGATTACAACAACATAATCCAATGATTAGCTTATGTTATATTGATTTGAACTGAAGTATTCATTTTATAGTAGCTATTTAGACAACAGTTAATCAAATACACGCTATTACATCATGGTGGTGGTGTTTTCCTGTGTGTGTTCAACAGTTATTAGATTTTTGTATATTATTTGATAACCATTTTTTTCAAACTATCATTATGAGTCTTATTGGATCAAATATGGCAGTAGAAGGTGATAATAGCTTGAAGTTCTCTTGTTCTAATGGCATATTACTTCAAGTTTATTTCTTAATGTATACAGTTTTTGATGCTTTCTTTTTTCTTTGCTTTTCCTTCTCTTTTTTTTATTTAAGGACGATAGATTATATAGTTACTTGTTTTTATATTAGCTCCGAATTAATGAAATTGGGCTCTCTTAGATGAACTCGATGTTGCTCCTCACTCTATGTTAGAGGTATTTATAAATATGGACCCTTCCTTTTTTTCATTTGTCCTTGTAGTGTTTTCAAAATCAAAAAATTATTCTAAACCATAATACTAAAATTAATTTTGAATCAAAATTGGATTTAAATCATTTACGTATAGATAAATTATATATTTTTTGTATATATACCCATAAATAAAAAAAATGCTATGTAGGTTATTAAATGATATCTAAGCATGTAAAGAATCCAATTGATCTTCTGATAAGGCATTAATTCAGAATGATTTTTGTTTTTAAGCCAAAATACTTGAAAATCTAAACCGAAATTCTCTTTGCTTCCACTTTATTTCATTTTAAAAAGATTGTTTGAAATGTACATTTAAGTAAGTTTTTGGAATTTTTTGAGTATAATTTTATGGTTTTTTCCTTTTGCCTTTTTAAGTGGTGATCTAAATGCTACACTATACCACCATTCCAAAGTTTTTATACCTAAGCTTGGCAAGAATTTAAATGCTTGCAACCTTTTATAGTTTTTACATGCTAGAATCCATCATTTGCAGTGCCTTTTATTAAGTGTTCAACCTCATAAACAGCATGGTTCAAGTGGTATAATTTTAAAGAATAAAGAACCCTCGTAAAAATTTCAACCTCAACACACACATGAAGTACTGCAACTACAGGCTGGTAGTTTGGTGTATTTTTGAAGTTATTAGTTCAAAAATACTTAAAGGCATGTCAGATGTGTTTTTAAGTTATTCGTCTTAATAGCATGGTATCATTTATTTTCTAGATTAAAAACCTTGATTTTGTTAATTTTCTAAAAAATCGTTGTGAATACGTAAGAATATATAAATGGTAACAGATTGTAAAAGAATTTCATTTTCAAAATGATAAATATATTCAAGTTTGTTTAATTGTTTCATGGCATTGCACAAGATTTTTGGTAATTATGTGATGATGACAATGTAAACTTTATAACATGTGGCATATCTGTAACCAATGATAAGTTATTGGCTATCTATCAAGATTCAATGCCAAATATCAACTATTTAAATTATCATATTAGGTATACAATTATTTGGCATATGTGGTCCATATGTGATGTACAAAGATATCATTATTTTAAGTTTATCAGTTTTCGATAAGAATAATTATGTAAGCAATATCTAACATTACAAAATAAAACTAAAACATAAAACATAAAACAAAAAGTTATGCATATTCAAATGTTCAATTTATATCCATCAAACATGGTCAAGTAATTTTGAAATGTGAAAGAAAAGAAGATATAATGTCATTTATGGGCTCGTTATTTATCACTATTTAGGTTTTACTCGGAGGACTTTTCCTTCCCATTTGTTTTGATGGCTTTAAATAATTTGTCCAATAAGGGGTTAATGTGACTCATCATCTATTGAATGGGACGTTGATTTAATTTTGTTGAGTAAAACAAAACTGGTCATGTATTGCTTCATTTATGTTAATATGTTAATTTATGATTCTTTTTTGCTCTACGTTTTGTATTATGTTCTGTTTTCATACAATGTTAGGGACAAATAAAATTTCATCCTGATGATGATACCTACATTGAAGGAGTTGATTAGAATTCGACATAAGAATAATATTGAATATATAAAAGGAATTCGAAATTTTATGGGCATTGTCAAGTATCATTCACCACCCAACTATGAATAGTTATCCACGCATAAAGCAAAGAAAATCAAAAATGTTTCCTTTTAAAATAGTAGAGAGACACTTGATTGTTTATGGTATTGATCAAACATATGATAAATGGTTTTTTCATGGTGAGAGAAGCAACAATGACTTAATAGTCAATCCTACAAGACAAGATGATCACGAGGCTTGCAACAATAACCAATTTCAAGTGAAAAACCATATAAGATATGCTCTTGAAGATCTTGTTGATGATGCAATGGAGTATATGATAGCGTATAAGGGGTTGGCAATGGTAACCATTGGAAAAAGTACCGGGAATACAAAAAAAAACATATGAAAAATTGTACCCATCCTGTGAAGATGGTCTACCAGCATTAAGTGTTAATGTAGAGCTTTACAATTGAAAAAAGATTTTAAGTGGTCAGGAAACAATATGACCGAGTTGTTGAAGCAATTGAAGTGGTGGCATCAAAAGGAAAATACAGTACAAAGAAATACTCGACAATGAAGCAAATATTAAAAGATTTGGGAATGAAAGAGAAGTGTATACATGCTTGTGAAAATGAATTCATATTGATTTGGAAGGATCATAATAATGCAATAGAACATCCTAATCATTATTATGCATTGAAATGTACTCAATGTCATACTACAAGATTTAAAACTAAAAATCGAAGAGAAATGGTAAAAATCACAAAACAATGTCAAAAAGTTATGGAATAATTCCCATTAGCTTAGAGATTAATAAGGGTATACAATATACCATGAATAGCACTTTTTAATAACACGCCACTTTTTTTAATTTTCCTCTTTAATGGCGACCCACTTTCCATTTTTTCTGTCATCTCACCCCAATCTCTCTTTACGCCTCTCTCCCACTCAAATCAACAGCCACCTCTTGCCTCCTCAAGCCAGACCACCACCTCCTACCCCGCTACCTCCTGAACCTCCTCCGTCAACTACCCATATTCTAAATTTCCCCTCGCCTAATCCTAACTTCGATGCAAGCCCTTCTTTTAGACCATGAAAATGTTCTTCGCTTTTCGAATCGAAGCCTCGTAGCCCTGGAGCTTTCACTCCGCCACGCGTGAAGCTGGTATTTGCTGGGAAAGAATTGCAACCCTCAAAAGAAATTTATGAAGTTGCACACAAGAAGTGAAGTGGATATTTGGTAGGACATTTTCTCGACAACCCTTTATCATGCACCGTGATCACTACTCACTTGCAAAAGATCTAGCACCCTATAGGTGGTATTAAGGTATGATCAACTAGTAAAGTCTTCTTCTTCTATATTGATAATGTCAAAGATAGGGACCGTATACTATGTATTGATACAGTCATCATTCAAAACAAGCTATTTATTGTAAGATCATGGGAAGCCGGTTTGGGTGATTTGAATAAAAGCATTGATCGGTTCCTGTGTGGATAAAGCTGACTAATTTGCCTTTGTATGGCTGGTCAAAAATAGGAATAAGTTGGCTAGCAATGCATGTTGGCAAGTTCCTATGTATGGATCTCTCAACTGAAAAGTTAGAACGACTTCAATTTGCTAAGTGTATAGTGGAAATTACACTACACGGCAACTTCCTACTGCATTTCCAATTATGTTGCCAAATGGCAGTGAACATGATATCTATGTATCCTACTTGTGGAAGCCCAAATCTATGGTGAGTGTGATTCATTTGGTCACTCGACAGTAAAATGTGAAAAGTTTAGTGAGGGCAAAGAAGGAAAATCTGCAAGCAAAGAAAAGCCAAAGGAGTCTGATAATTTGAATGTGTAGTCTATTGTTCATGTACGAGGTGTTGTCAATACTCAACTGAAGTCAAACTCCAAATGGAGGAGAATTACAAAAAAGAAGAAGGTTACATTTGCTCCAGCTCAAAATAAAAGTCTAGAAAAAGAAAATGGTGATTAAAGTAATGGTAGCGATAAGAACAATTAGTTCTCAATTCTAGATGATCTTCTTGAAGGTGATACTGAAATTAACATGGAGGCAGAGCATGAAGTTGAAGTGGAAACTTAGTGTGAAGATGGTAGATTAGGCAGGTTAGTGAATTGCTTTCGCATGCTTTCTCTAAACAAGATGGCGTGTGTGAAAATTTACGTGAAGCTTGTGCTGGTAATTTTAGTGGTGAGAATAGTTTGAGTAAGGGTATGCTTGATGGATTGCTTAGTTCATAGGATGTTCTGAATCTGAATGAACAACCCAAAGTGCCTTTGGGTGTGAAAGAAGATGTTTTTAGGCTGGTGTTGCCACTGACTTATCATTGGTTACGAAAGCCAATATTGCTACTGTCCCCTCTTTGTTCAAGGCTCTTGATGATAGCAATGGTGCTATGGTAGCTGAAAACTGTGACGTTGGTAAGTGCGTTGTGGAACAACTTTTTGGTGAAGATAACCTCGAGAATCTCTTACTGGGAAATTTTGATTGTGTGGAAATCAGTGGGAAGGTTGTGATAGAGAAGTCTAAAGCTGCTAATGCAATTTCTAAACACAATGATAAAGAAGTTCGTGAGTTAATAAGTCACTACGTGTTGAAATTGGCTGTGGAAAACTCGATAGTCACTTATGCAATGAGAAGACCAAATTGATGAAATCACGATCAAGAATTATAATTCAATGCAAACATACGCGGTTGAGGGAGAAAAGGAAGGTATCATTCCCTCTAGAACGAGCACAGACAATTTGCATAATGACTTCAAGCCAGGTTTCCTGAATACTCCAAGCAAAGTATTCAGTCCATCTTTAATCTCTACTATTGCCAGTAAAATATCCAAAGTGTCACCTAGTTCTATCAAAATGGTGGATAAAGTTCCTGTACCAAAGAAACCCGGACCTCATGATCACATACCGCCACCACCAGGTTATAAAGCTCCCCCAGATATTATCATCAACTCGCCAATTTCAACCTCTTCTGGGCATAAGATGGGCAGTGAACTGAACGCCAGAAGAAAGAAGATGGAGCTCCTGAAAGGACTCGTTGATACCAAAGGATGATGATGAAGGGTTATCGGTTTATTTTCATGGTCTTAAGTCATAATGTGATGCGGCAGATTATCACAAATGTAATGTTGGTCATGTTATGTTAGTATGTAACTTAAATATGTAATTCGTGTACTTCCCTGCGTGGAAGTTCTGATAGCTCATATGTATGATGCATATCACCTGAACTCTACTGTATTTTATTTTTTAATAAATAAAAGAGTGTTACGGAGCACTATAAAAACCAGTCGGCTTCGACCAAAATAATAATACCATGAGCTCGAAAAAGGTAACGGTACAGTGAAGCAAAAGCTTATTGGAGTCACATGTATCATCCTATTGATTCGACTATATGGATATCGTTTAGGAATAAGTGGCCAGAGTTTGGTGGAAATAGACAAAATTACTGGCTTGGTATTACCACCGGCGGGTTCAATCCTAATATATCCAAATTAAATTGTTATGGTTGTTGACCTGTTTATACAGTTCCTTATAACTTACCTTTATCATCATGCATAAAAACAGAGTTTCACGTGTTGTGCTTGTTAATTCCTAGACCAAGATCACCAAGTTAAGATATTGATGTGTATTTACAACTTCTTGTGGATGAGTTGAAGTTATGGGTAGAAGGAGTGTTTGCATTTGATATGGATTAAAAAAGCATTTTACTATGAGAGAGCTAGATTTGAGAATTTATCTGGCTGTGCAACATGTTAGCACCAAAAATGGCCAAGGTAGACCAAGTATGAAAATCGATGTGAACTAGTGAGAGAGCCAGCGGCACCGCGAAGGAAATAGTGCTAGGCCTTTGATAATATCCTTTTGAAATGCGGGAAAGAAGAAAAAGGGAATTTCCTTCAAACTAGGAAGCCCCTTTCGGTCTTAATCAAAAGGGCGTTAACTTCAAACCGGGAACCCCTTTCGATCTTGACTGAATGGGCATTGACTTCAGGGTCATTGTTCATGTAAGAAAGAACAGTAGAAATGAACCATAACAAAGCATTAGAAGAAAAGGAGAAGGAGCGAAGAACCATAACTAGGAAAATTTGTAGCAAAAAAGAGCCTTCAATCATATTCTGGAAGACTTGTCTTCCGCAAACAAAGGCACTGGCAAAACTAGTCCACCTAAGGATATCAAAAGGGAACATATTTAAAAATACGCAGCAATGTTAAGTGAAAAGGAAAAGAGTAGAGGAGAATCTCGCCGATAGTGTCGAATGTCAAAGAAAGAGTCCCCGGACCTAGCAAGAAGATTAACCATGTAAAAAAAGTTGTTAATTTGAAGAAAGTTGCCATGGTAAGCCGAGAGTTCGCATAAGCCTATGCCTCTCGTATCTATTCAGACCAAAACCACAGGGGTCTATTGTAAAAATACTAATGAAGAAGGATAACTGATTCCAGGAAATCCTTCATATGACCCTTCGGAAATCTTCCACAATGATGGATGGATGAAACCCCTAAAGCTGATAGGAAGCCAATCCACACCTATAAATAGGACCCTAAAAGACAATGATCCAGACATTCCGTTGATTTACAAAATTTATACTCATAAATTGCGGTAGGGGTGAGCGTTCGGTCGGTTCGGTTTGTTTGGAGCTAAACAAAACTCAAACTGAATTAGAACCGAAAAGTTTCCAAACCGAACCGAAATAATTTTGGTTAATTGGGTCAGTAACCGATTTAACCGAACTTGAAGGATGTATTATTATTCAAATGATGGATTCACTAAAAGTAAAACATAAATTCATGTTTGGAGAAATTTTATATAGTAAATATTATGTTTATGATAAGATTTGATCAATTTGCAACAAATGCCTTTGTATTATATAATTAAACTAATTATTTAAAGTACTAGAATACCGTAAAATTAGATAATAAACTAAGAGTTCGGTTAATTCGGTTAAACCGATAGCCAAAATAAATTATTTTGCAAACCGAATTCAACGATTTAATTTTAAAACTGAACCGAACCGACTGAAATGAACTAGTTTGGTCGATTAATTCGGTTTGAACCGAATATTGCTCACCCCTATATTGCGGGATGAAACCCTAATTTGTAAATCAGTTTAGGATTTTTTTTCGATAATATTGCATATGTTCATAAAGAGAAAACACAAGTCAATTAGGGTAATCATGAGAAATCATGTTCAGTTGAGCATAATTTTATTATTATTCACTAACATTACAGGTATAATGTTCGGACCATATGGATAACTAGAATCATGTATATACACTTATCCATGACTATCATAAAGATCATTAGACCATAGGAATAGTAACCATCTGCAGTTTATTATCTGTAGCATTACCCCTGATTTGTGTTAGTATTTCTTACTTGACGACCCATTGGACTTATATTCTCATCTAAGGTTATGATTATATTCCTATTGCCCAAATAGGTCTTTCAGAAATTAAGAAAATCTATCATTTGATGATCATTTTAGAAGATTTGATCCCTTCAGAATCATTTTCACGCTTTTTGGACTCTCAGTGATATTAACCCGAATAAGCCAAAGTCATGTCTATTACCAAAAAGAGTTCTACGAAAAGGAATCATACAATCAACTCTTATCCTGATATAACCCAAGGATACTGTTCCAACTCACTAGTAAAATTCCAAGGGAATACGCTATGAAAGAATGGATCTTCCATTTAGAAACCAAGGGAAACTCATGGCTAGTTTTTCTTTCTACAATGAACTTAACTTCAGCATCCTATGGGGATATTTCAAAGGAATTCCAAAACACCAGCGATACTTGAATTTAAGTCCTTTCTTTTCATAAATTATGAATTCTACTGTCAAGCTCATTTTTGGGTGTTAACGATAAATTTGTATAACATTTTTGGTGCTAGAAGGAGGGCTTTAACCTCCAGTATTATATAAGTTTGAACCTCCATCCCTATTTCCTCCTTCAAATATTACTAAAATTTATTCTTAAGAAGAAAGAAACCAATGGGAAATAAGCGTAGAATTACCCATAACGTATTATAAAAGATTGTAGAAGCCTCAAACCATGTTTCATGTAACAACCCGGAAAATCAGAACCAATTTAAAATTTTTATTTTAGCAATTTTTATGAATTTTGAATATTTAAAATGATTTATTTTAAATAATAACGATTTAAATTTTATTTAAATCGAAGTTAGAACGTATATATTTATTTTAATTATATAACGAGCCTGAAATGGCGTGGTAGTTTGAAAATTCCATTTCAAATGAATGTAATGGATTCAAAATAAATCGGATTTCAGTAAAACCAGAAATATTTGAATCTGTTTAATAATATCTTTCTAACGAATGTGAAAAATCCATATTTCATAGCAGGAATAAAAAGTTATGTCCAGTTGAAAATTTAAAATAGTCGTTGTGGAACTTAATATAATATATAGCCCTTAAAAATATCCATTTTGCAAACGACCTCCGTTTTCGACGAAACCACATTGATTGGATCCAGAATGTCAATTTATTGCTAGGTTTAAAATTCCATAATTTTTGGAATTAATATGTGAGCGTGGTAAATTAAAACGCGTTTGGTAATTTCAGTTTGAATTGGATCGACCAGAAAATGACCATTTTTGAAACGGTCTCCAAATTCGATGAATTTTTTTTGTTGGGACCGTATCATCACAACATAGCTAGATTTATTTTTTTGGGAATTTTTTGAATCAGTATGTGGCCGCGGCAAATTAAAATGTACGTTCAAATCTAATTTTGAATGTTTTATATTTTAATTTGAAGAATAACTGACCGAAACAATCAAATGGGCTTACGGAACATATTCCATTATGTCCGGAATGGGGGTATTTAGCTAGAGGCGATAGTCGTTGGGTTGGTTTGGAGTTCGTATGGATTAAAGGGGTGTTTTTGGATTTAAATGAATTAAAATATAAATATATTGGCCAATAAGAAAACCACATTGACCTTCTTCATTCGATCAAAACCCGATACTCTCTGAGACCAACGACGGAAATGAGTTCTTCCCTTCTCTCCTCGTTTTCTCTTAAACCACTCAACAAAATCATTCCATCCTTTTGAGGATTTTGTAGTGCTCTCCATCAGCTTTAAATCCATATAGGGTTTGAAAATTTTCGTTCAGTATTTGAGGAGATTTGAGCCCGTGAAGTTTGGACGTTCACCACGCCGCCACGATTGCCTGACACCGTCGAACTCCACCCCACTGCCAGCGCAGGTGCGCCTCTCCACCCTCGACAACGTGGAACCACCTGATCATCCTATAACTTCATGGATTTAGAGATAAATCCAAACTTAGTTTGGAACGGAAACTGAACGGTACGGTTTATATAATTTAAACAGTTTATAACACTTTAAAGCGTTGCGAAAGTTAATTTATCGAATAAAAATCATATCTTTTTCGTACGTTGTCGAAATCTAGTGAAACAAGAGACATTGGGACCGTGGCATCGTGCACTACATTCTAGAAGAGACTAGAACGTATTTGGAGATTTCTACAAGTTTAGAAGGAGCGGAACCCAATATGAGACTTCTAAACTCAAACTGGAATGTATACGCATTGTATAAATTATATAAGTGATGTATAAATTATATACGCGTTGTATATCTCATATATGCGCGTGGTATAAATTATATAAGCAATGTATAAATTATACATGTGTTGTAAAAATCATATATCCATTGAATGGAATTGAAATGAAATTGAAATGGAAATGAAATATATTTATATACATACATACATATATATATATATATATATATTCCCCTCGTTCACAGACCATGGACGATATAAATTGTTTGGATTGTGATTGTGAATGATTGATTGTGGTTGCAACAAAATTGGTTGTGTTTGTGGTATATTCATTGTGTTGGGAAAATGAATGATATTGTGGAAATCATTGAAACGAAACCCTTGTATCGCCGCAAGGCCTAGGATAGCAGAGGAGCCGTGCTAGACACGGTGCCGGTTTTAATTACCCTGCTGTTGGCTACTTTTTGGAACAAGCCATCAAGGTTCACGCATCAAGAAAATATGGAGCCTCACACGCCAAAACCCCAGAAAATTCGATTATGTTCACCCCATCTCTTCCGGCTCGTGACACCTATCTGCGACCCGATCCCTCTTTGCCAATGCCCCACGATCCGATCCGTAAACCAAGATAATGGTCAAGACCAAGTCCATCACGATCCGAGATTCAAGGGGATGGCGACACCTGTCTATAACCATCATATTGAACATTTATCCATCAAGCTACGAACTAGTCCGAGGTCCTCGGGATCTGCGCCACGTGTGACCACGATCCGCCTGCATATATCAGCTATAAATAGCCCCGTACTTGGAATTTTGGAGGATCCTTTTGCAGTTCTAAGTACTGTTTCCACCATTATTATCATCTTACAATTTCTTATCAGTCTTAGCCCGAAACTATTGAGTGAATCATCATTGTACATGTGAGATTGAGAGAAAAATCATTGATTGTACTCGAATCTTACGTATAATCATAGATATAAAGTGGACGTAGGTTCGTTAATGCCGAACCATTATAAATCTTGTGTGTTTTCTGTGTTTTCTTGCACTTCTAGATATAAATCTCTGCCAATTCAGATAATTTGGGTGTTAGAGCCACTTTTGGATCTAACATTTTGGTGCTTTCACTGAGAATTGAAGTCTCAACATATCGGGTTATTGTTTAACTGTCTGGATACTCAAGTCCGAAGAAGATAGTCCAAATCTTCACTGTTTTGATTTTTGAAGATTTCAACAAATCTAAAGTATTATGGCTGGAAAGAAGTCCAAGGATGTACGAGCTTCGCAGGCCGATGAAGTTACAAACGAAGCTCTTGACGACAACATTTAGGAGCGGGTCGAGGTCGATTCTCCAGATCGTGACGTGGAGGAGGCGATCCAACCCGCTGGAGGTACCACGAACCATGTGACTAAGGGTGTAACGACACGTTCTCAAGATAACGCCACCCTCCTTCCTGCTAATGCTCCCATGATCCGACCCCCGGGGACCACCACGAACTGACGCCAAGAGGGCACCACGAGCCATCAGCCTAGGGGGACCACGATCCGAACTGACAATCAGACTACTACTCAACCTAGGAAGGAGATTATGGCTCGTTCCGCTCGTGCTGGTACTTCTGCTCGACCTGGCTCAGGTTCCTTATGTATAAGAGAGGATATTGATGACCAGTTCAACCCTTATGCCCCAGCTACCGAAGGACATCTATCTCGCATACCTGAAGCGTTGGATAGATAAACTGATGAATTGGTCGCACAAAGGCGAGAGAGCTAACTACTGTGACAGAATATTACTGCTCAGACAGACGAATTGACGATATTCAGAGGCAGATTTCACCACTGCCAGCTCACCCTTTTTCCCCGGAATACACATCCTCGTCCGAAGAACCTTAAAGAAACCAACGATGGCCTCCGTTAGAAAGGGCTGAGAACATACAACAGCTCCGATTTGGGACACTTCCTTCTCGAGACGAAGTGGCTCCCAATCGGGAAGTTGATAGTCATAACTTAAATGAGCCCGCTTTACCACCGAGGAACGAAGACGTCGTTGACCCTGCTTAAAATCAACCCGTTCCCCCCGCTTGCCGCGTGATTGACCGAGGCAACAGGGGGCAAGGGAGTTCTTCTCAGGCCCAAGACCTTGTAGTCGCACGTCAAGGAAATGCTGGAGGGGCCCGTAGGGACAGAAGCGTTGATCATGAATCTACCCTGACCCATGCAGATGTCGAAGCCATAATTAGGCAAATAATGGTAGAAAGTCGCGGACAAAGAACTGAAGATTGGGGTATAGGCCGCAGTCACATGCCCTTTACCGATGACATTTTAGAGGTTCGATTCCCAAGGAAATTCAACATGCCATCAATTAACCGTTATGTGGGAAGGGCTGATCCAGTCCAGCACCTGATGAGATATTCATGGTACACGAATGCAGCTGCCGCTTCCGACGCCATGAAGTGTAAGGCATTCCCGATATTCCTGGAGGATACGGCATTAATGTGATTCACTCGTTTGCCAGCACTATCGATCTCCAGTTTCAGGGAATTAAGTGAACAGTTCGTGAATCAGTTCCGGCTGCATACTCAGAGGTCTAAGAATGTCATCGAATTATCCCTCATTAAGCAACGTCCGGACGAATCTTTGAGGTCCTATCTAGATCGCTTCAATTTAGCAGTCACGGAGGTTAGAGATCCCTATGAACAAACTGTTTTGATGGCCTTGATTGACGGAGTGGATAAGGATGCTGAGTTTGGAAGATACCTGGCCGGTAAACCACCGTTGACCAGAGAAATATTTTACGAAAAGGCCAACATCCGCCTGCGTCGAGAAGAAATTTACGCCAACCGAAAGAGGAAGGCTTCTGATAATAAGGATATCCAAAGTAATGTGGCCATCAAGCAGACGGGAGATAGCTCAGGAAAGGTTGGAGTTAATGTCGGGAACAAGATCAAGGAAATGGTCGTCAATCGGGGAATAATAATAACAATAATCGGAAGAGAAGTCGAGGGAATGACTCTCAGAGAAGATCTCGGCCTAGTCCATTTGAGAAATTCACACCATTAAACGACACATTGGAGAATATTTTCCTGGACACATATAATGTCCTCCAGTACAAAAGACCTCCTCCGAGAGATTCGACAGAAAAGGAACGTGAGATTGGGAAATTTTATCTTTTCCACCAGACTCATGGCCATTCCACAAACGAATGTCGTCATTTGAGAGATGTGGTTGAAAAGCTACACCGGGAAGGAAAGCTCGATGAGTATAAGGTGACATACAAAGATAGGGGGCAAGCCGCGCAAGCCCCGAACCAAAGCCAATCTGCTGCCAGACCAACGGCTCAACAAAAAGGAAAAAATATTGTTCTCAATACCATAGTTGGTGAGCTTCATCTGGCAGGGCACAGTCTCAGGGCTATGGATCAGTAGGTGAACGCGGATAAATAGTATTTTGAAGTGGGAGAATGTATCAATCCCGAGGATAATGCCCCGATTAAGCAATAGAAGACAATATCTGATGACGTCATATTTCGCGATCTAGAGAGTATTGGAGTCCACTCCCCATCTGAAGACCCATTAGTGATCACCATCACCATCGGTCCAGCTATAGTCCATAAAGTTCTAGTGGATAACGGGAGTTCGGTTAACATTCTATTTAAGAAAACATTCGACCAAATGAAACCCGAGCCAAAGGATTTGAAACCATGCGAGGGTTGGATACGTGGATTTAATGGAGCCTCAACCGCTCCGATGGGATACGTGGAACTGTCAGTAACCCTTGGGGAAGGAGAACGCCAAAGAGTGAGAATCCTCCCCTTTTTGGTTCTGGATATTGAGTCGCCGTACAATGCCTTTTTGGGCCGACCGGCCCTAGCCAAATTCAGGGCCTGCATTGCGACCTAGTGCTTGTTGTTGAAGTTCCCGATGGATGCCGGTATAGGTATAGTCAAAGGAGATCAAGTTGTTCCATGAGCATGCTATATAGCAGAGCTGAAGTTGCTCCGCAAAGGAAGAGATGTAGAAACAAAGGGCGCTTCTTCCCCCCCCCAAGGGAGGAAACATCATAGCAACTAAAGAAAGTAACTCTGGGAGAGTCGCCCAGAGAGTTTCCCGAGGACCTAGATCCCAGAGAGGATGAAGAGCCTGGGGGCAGAATGGAGACTCCCAATGAAACGACTGTGGATGTACCAATCGATGATAGTGACCCAGAGAAGGTCCTGAAGATTGGATGCCAGTTCGACCCTGTTCGAGCCAAAAAATTAACAAATTTCTTGAAAGCTAACTTGGATGTATTTGCCTGGACCCATGTGGATATGTGTGGAATATCTCCCTCAATTATGAGTCATTCGTTAAGCATCAACCCGAAGCATCCTCCCGTCAAACAGAAAAGGCGAATGCTTGGTCTAGAGAGGTCTGCCGCCTTGAAGGAAGAAGTCGAAAAGCTGAAAAGTAATGGGTTCATTAAAGATTCAACATACCCTGACTGGATTTTAAAACCGGTTTTAGTAAAGAAGGCCAATGGAAAGTGGCGCACATGCATTGACTTCTCAGACCTAAACAAAGTCTGCCCAAAGGATAGCTTTCCGTTACCTAGAATTGATTAGCTGGTGGATTCAACGGCGGGTCACGAGCTTCTTTCTTTCATGGATGCCTACTTAGGGTATAACCAAATCCCCATGCACTTCCTGGACCAAGAGCATACCAGCTTTATTATGGATCTAGGATTATACTATTACGTAGTGATGCCTTTCGGTCTGAAGAATGCCAGGGCTACATATCAGTGATTGGTGAATAGAATGTTCTACAACCAAATCGGGAAAACGATGGAAGTATACGTCAACAACATGTTGGTAAAGTCCGGGCAATCATCCGACCATACTGCCGATTTAGCAGAGATGTTTGAGATCCTCCGAAAATATGGGATGAAGCTAAATCCTTTGAAATGCTTATTTGGGGTAGCATCTGGAAAATTCCTAGGATTCATCGTCAACTCACGTGGGATCGAGATCAATCCAGATCAAATTGCGGCAATCAGAGACATCCAAAAACCAAGACAAATCAAAGATGTGCAAAGCCTCGCAGGGAAAATGGCCGCACTAAGCAGATTCATCTCCGAAGCTACGGACAAATGTATTCCTTTTTTTGAATTAATAAAGCGAGGAAAGTGCAATTTCGAATGGACTCCCGATTGTGTAGAAGCATTTCAAAACCTCCTGAATCATCTGGAAAGACCCCCGATACTGTCCAAGCCCGTGGCACGAGGATTTGTTTGTGTACTTAGCAGTGTCATCCCATGCGATCAGTTCAGCCCTAGTGAGAGAGGAAGATAAGGTGCAGAGACTGGTGTACTATGTGAGTAAGAAATTGGTGGCGGCCGAGCGAAACTACCCAAGAATAGAAAAGCTTGCGTATAGCTTGCTGATAGCCTTTAGGAAACTTCGCCATTATTTCCAGGCTCATCACATTACTGTGTACATTGACCACTCACTCAAACAAGTTCTGCAAAAGCCAGAAGCATTAGGAAGACTGCTCAAGTGGAACATTGAGCTAAGTCAGTTCGATTTGAACTTCCAGCCCCGAAGGTTGATAAAGGGGCAAGAACTGGCATATTTTATAGCAGAATTCGCTCTCCCGAAGGATGGTGTAGTCAGTAAAGAAGCCGACCCACCAAAACTACTCTTCGACCCCAGTGCCTGGAAGTTGTACACTGATGGAACTAAAAACGACAGACGATCTGGTGCCGGAGTGGCCTTGAAATTCCAGAGAAACAGCTAATATACTATGCTCTTAGATTGGAGTTCCACGCCACTAATAACAACTATGAATACGAAGCTCTAATTTTCGTGCTGAAGCTCACAAAGGAATTGGAGATCACAAAGCTGGACATCTTTTGCGACTCCAAGATAGTCGTGAACCAGATCACTGGAGAGTTTCAGGCCAAGAGTCCAAGGTTGATACCATATTTGGAAAAAGCGAAGAAGTTGCTGGACGGTTTTGATCACCACAGCATATCTCATATTCCTCGAGCAGAGAATCAAAAGGCAGCCAAGTTAGCGAAGATGACTAGTTCTGATAATCCTGAAGATACGGAGCTAGTTCCGATTGAAGTGTTACAGTCCCCTAGTATAGATCAGATGGAAATTGATCCGGTACTAGAGACTGAACCCGAGAGGGAGTCATGGATGACTCCTTTAAAGAATTTTTTGATGAATGGAATACTTTCAACAAAGAAGAGTGAGAGGTGTGCAGTTATACGGAAGGCTTCCCGATATGTTTTGCAAGGCGAAGTCCTGTACAGACAAGGTTTTTCGATGCCCCTCCTTCAGTGCATCACCCATGATGACATCAAGCTTGTACTGAAAGAGGTCCACGAAGGTGAATGTGGCGACCACACTGGAGGGCAAACATTGGCAAAGAAGATATTGTGATATGGCTATTTCTGGCCTACCATAAACAAGGATGCAGCCAAGTATGCACGATGTTGTGATGCATGTCAGAAATTTTCCAAGATCCCTAGGGCACCTCCTAGCCAGTTGAAGACAATGGTGAGCCCGTGGCCCTTTGTTGTCTGGGGAATTGACATTATTGGAAGTCTCCCCATAGCTAAGGGCGGAGCAAAGTTCGCCATTGTGGCCGTGGATTACTTCACCAAATGGGTCGAAGCTGAGCCGTTGACCATGATCACAACCAAGCGAGTGATCAACTTTGTCGTCAAGAACATTATATGCCGATTTGGGATTCCGAAAGTCATCATAACCGATAACGGAACCCAATTTGATAGCAGCGAGTTTCGAGATTTCTGCCGGAAGTATCATATCGAGAAAAGATACACCTCTGTGGCACATCCGCAATCGAACGGTCAGGTCGAAACAACGAACAAAACGATTAAATCCATTCTGAAGAAAAGATTGAAGCGGGACAAGTCCATGTGGGTCGATGAATTACCTTTGGCTCTATGGGCCTACAGGACAACATACAAGTCGACGACGGATCACGCACCCTTTTCCCTCGCTTTTGGGGCCGAAGTGGTCATCCCGGTCGAGATAGAAGTACCGTCTCATCGAATCACTTATTATGACCCGATGAACAATAGTGTGCTGCTCCTTGAGTATCTGGATATGGTTGAATAAAAGAGGGACGAAGCCGATCTATGCGACTTGAGGCACAAGCAACAGGTCGCATGGTATTACAACGAAAAAGTCCGAGCTCGAACCTTTGAACCCGGAGACTTGGTTCTGAAACGCGTCTTTCCACTCCCAGTACATATGGGCCCGACATGGGAAGGACCGTACTCCATTTTACGAAGGCTTGATAACGGAAACTTCAACCTAGCAACCGTGGATGGAGATGAAATCCCCAGAGTGTGGAATGCCCAGCTTTTGCGGCCTTATCTGACCTGAAACTGTCAGTTTTACTCTTTTGTTTTTTAGGATCATGTAAAAAGGCACGACTTGCCTAGAACAGTCTGGTTACTTGAGCAAAAGATTATAAAGTGGACGTAGGTCATGATTCGACCGAACAACTATAAAAATATCATGTGTCATTTAACTTTACTACACCGTTTCTTATCTGCTCTTTTATTTTAATTAACATCAATCATTACCATTTCGAGATTTGTTATAAACTATGCAGCGATCTCGAAACACCTAACTCAAAGTTCCACCTATCAAATTGGAAGGCTAACGGTAATCAAAGTTCCAAAAGGTGCAGCGAGGTAAATCACACTACTACTTGCACTCTAACTCTCGAGATTGGAGAGAGAGTATAAAGGACGCAGAGATAACGTCTCCAAGGCGTGAAGGTGCACCGTGATAAAGCCACCTTGATAACAATCTAACCCGCTGAAGGATCGGGAGAGTATAAAGGCGCTAGAGACTTAGCGCTCCCCAGAACTTTAGCCCCGCTGAAAGATCGGTGAGCAAACTAAGAACCGAGCTCGAACTCTAACCCGCTAAAGGATCGGGGGAGTATAAAGGTGCTAGAGATCTAGCGCCATGAGAACTCCTATCCCTGCCAATGGATCGGGCAAGTATAAAGGCACAGTGACATATGCCGCCAAACGACTCTGTAACACCCCGTATGTTGAATAACTTGCTATAATATAAAACAGGGCAGAATTAAATTTTAAAATTTGAATCAGGGGAAACGGGCTATGCTATTGCGTTCATCTCGGAAAAATACGTGAAATAGAGTCCGAGTTTTCGAAAATCGGAGTCCGTATGACCTAGTTAAGGCCCGAAGAAGTTTCCAGAAATTCAAAATAGATTTAAAAACAGAAATTTCACATTTCAAAAGAGGCGGGAAAAATTCCAGCCAGGCAGAGGGAGTCGACCCTAGGGTCGACATGGGTGTCGACCCCCTCCCTAGGGGTCGACCCAGGGGTCGACACAGGGGTCGACCCCCCCTGTCGGTCTGTGTGACCTGGGCGCACCACCTTGGCTTTGGGGCTGTGCTTGGTGGCTAGGACGAGATCTGACAGCTCTAATCTGATTTAGGGTTAATCTAATGGCCTAAAACACCTAACTAATCTATAAATACACCCTAAGACTACCCTAATTCATACTAAAAATAGATACAACACCGTTATGCCGTCAAAATGCAACTTGAAGGAGCCTCCATCAAATTAAAGAGGAAGACAGCTTCTCAAATCAACCTCTAATCAACTCTAGCAACTTAATCTTCTTCTTAGGAGTGCTAATCAACAAGTTGTGAGTTTCTATAGCCTTAATGACCAATTGTTGAAATGATTATGATAGGATATAATGAGGTTATGGCTATGAATGTGGATCAATGCAGGATTATGTTATCATATGCTATGTGTTTGTGATGTTATGCAAGTTATGCAAGTTATGTGCTATATGTTCATGATGTTATGCAAGTTATGCAAGTCATATGCTATGTGATCATGATGTTATGCAAGTTATGCAAGTCGTATGCTACATGTTCATGATTGTTATGCAAGTTATGCAAGTCATATGCTACATGTTCATGATGTTATGCAAGTTATGCAAGTTATATGCTATAGGATCATGATGTTATGCAAGTTATGCAAGTGTTAGGCTATGTGTTCATGATGCTAGTTATGCAAATTGCTATGATAAACATTGATCCATTATGACACCATGATTATGCAAGTTTGGTGTATGATTATATGCAAGTTCATATATGATATGTTATGCAAGTTTGGTGTACGATTATATGCAAGTTCATATATGACATGTTATGCAAGTTTGGTGTTTGACTATATGCAAGTAACATATGCAAGTTTACACCTTAGTATGATATGCATACATATGCAAGTTAACCCCTTTGTATGTCATACATACATATGCAAGTTTACCCCTTTGTATGACATAAGTAACTTATGCAAGTTAACCTCTTTATGCCATGTGTGATTCATGCGAGTTTGGGTTGATTATTTATGCTAGTTGGGTTTGATGCTATATGCATGTTGACATCTTTAAAACCCATGTTGATGCTAATGTTATGCAAGTTGAACCCATTGTATTTGTGATGAATCTTCCCTTTTATGTCATGTTAGCGAATTACGTGGGGAACGATGGGGTTAATATTCATGTTAATGAAATGGTGTGAAGTTGGTATGATTATGCATACCATAAAGTGGATGGACATAATTGAGTCAATTATGTACATCGTTAAATTTGTAATTAATTAGGGATAATTAATACAAATTATGGGGGGGATTAATTAGGTGTAATTAATCGACTAAGACACGAGGTTGGACCCTTTTGTAGCATAAGACTGCCCGGAACCGACCGGCAAATCCAGCGGCTACAAATGATTGGCCCAATGTGAGAGGTCTTAGGAACAAACTAAATATGTGACAAGTGTAAAGACACGAGGTTAGACTCGGTTATGGCGTAAGGCTGCCCGGACCTAACCGGCAAATCCAGCTGCCATAAAAGATAGTCTAATGTGAGAGGTCTTACAACGGTTACGTTCTTAATCAATTAAGAGACACTTAACCAGATAAGCATGTAGTAGGGCATGAGGGGTTAGGTGGGTGCCTTGGGTGGCATGTGGAAATCAAGTAAGTGCCTTGGGTGGCATGTGGAAATCTAGTGGGTTGCCTTGGGTGGCAATAGAAAATACGATTAGAATACTTAACCAAGTGGAAACATGTAATTTAAACATGATTAAAGGGTTAAGTAGGATGCACTAGATAAAGGGACAAGCTTAGGTGGGTAGCTTGTGGGGGCCCATTTCAACCAGTAACCCATATGTATCTTATTGGGCTCGAACCATGTCGAGGACGGGACACGCATACTGGGCTTGATTATAAGAGGCCAAAACGGGTTAGCGGTGGCAACGCAAGTCCAACGGGTTTCATATGCGTGTGTGGACCCGGGCTGGGAGGTAAGACGTTGTTGCATCGTGTAGGTATAAGCCGTGCACCATTGGTTGTATCGGGTTGCCACTTTGGGGAGTGATACACCCCACTGTGGGGCCAGCACGGGTATATACGGTAGGGAGCCGATCGCTTGGGGAGTAGTGGGTAAACCTAGTGGAGATAAGGGCAGACGACACCTATGTAGTCAGCTAGGGGTACAAGAAACTACTGGGTAAATTTTCTAAGTCCTTGGGTGGGATCAACCTTTAAATAGGAATGACTGGTGTGGTGCAGTTAGTAATTACCCTTGGGTGGGTAGATGCGTCTTTACCGTTATCTTAGTTCATCCTATGTCTAGTTGGCTACTTAGTGTAGTCATTTATCCTCAGTCATCCCGTACCAAGTTTATATCATACCCTAATTACTTTAATGATTGTGTTGTTAAAGTTATAGGGCTCACTCAGACTTATGTCTGACCCCGTTATTTTTATCTTTTTCCCCCTCAGGTCCTCAGGTTGGGCCTAGCACTAGTGGGCTTTGATCAGATTTCTTTATCTATCTTTTGGAGCTTGGACCGTGATGTAAAGCCCAGCTTATCTTTTCTATTATGGCTATTGTTTATGTAGTGGGATTATGTACTTATGTTTTTATCAGGATGGATATTTAGTACTTGACTCTTTATGGTGTTGTAACTAAACATGTTTACCTTCTGCTACAATGAAATGATGTTTTAGATTTTCAGGTATTTATATCTGTCTTGTTGTAATTTTTTTGTTCTATATTCACTTAAAATGCTCCACCGAAGTTAAGGCATTCCCTTAGTGAGTGACCTTAGCGGGTGTGGGGTGTTACACGTGGTATCAGAGCTGAAGGTTACCGGAACAGATAAATTTTTTAGAAAACTATTTTTCTAAAAACATTTTTGGAAGAAGTATTTTCAAAAACATGTCTTTTAAGAGAAAAGTTTTTGAAAGAAAAGCATAATCCCCAATAGCCATATCTTTATCTTTCGAATTCTCCGTTTTGAATCTTTCCTTTTTCGTTTCAGCATGGCTGAAGATCTTAACTTTCCGGAGGGTGTAGCAATACCGGTATGGTATAGGAGATTGATGGAGGCTAGGGCCGCCACTGCGGGTCCAACAAATGTCCCTCCACCAACAGCAGCACCCGATCTTCCTCCCCCTCCTCCTCCTCGCACGGATACTTTTGCTAAGACTTGCAAGGAATTTAAGGCTATGGGAGGGAATCCTTTTCAAGGATCAGAAACTTTTGTGGAAGCTAGAGATTGGCTTAAGGAGGTGGAAGAGTTGATAGACATCTTTGAGATGGAAGAAGAAAATAAAGTCAAGTTAGCTGCTTGGTTAATGAAGGGAGAGGCCTCATTCTGGTGGGAGGTCACTAATGGAGAGCGCCCTGTTGATTCTTGGGCGGATTTCAGACAAAGGTTTGTGGCAAAGTTTCTCTCAAGGGTGGAGGAAAACTTGTATATGGAAAGGTTCTTGACTCTAAAGCAGGGAAACCTATCAGTGAAGGAATATGTCAACAAGTTTAATCAATTGGCAAGGTTTGGCATAGACATGGTGAATACACCGGAGAAGAAGGCTTTGAGGTTCGTGAAAGGCTTGAATGAACCAATGCATGGTTTGGCTATGACTCACATCCCTATGGGGGCCACCTTTGAGAAGCTAGCAGACATGGCACTCATGCATGAGGAAGAGAAGGGTCCCAATGCTAATAAGGCACCCGAGAAGAAAGGAGATCAGAAGAGACCTCAACAGCAACAGCAAAACAAGGGTGGGAAAGGCAACGGTGGCAAGGGAAAGAAGAAGTGCTTCAATTGCGGGACACCAGGCCACCTAAGCAAAGATTGTCGGAAGAAGAAGAAGACCGGCTGCTTCCACTGTGGTGAAGCAGGGCATCTAGTGAAGGATTTCCCTAAGAAGGGGCAAAGGACGGGATCTACCTCAGGGGGACAGGTGCAAGCTCTTATGGCACCAGGTAAGGCTAGGGGGCAAGTTCAGGCTCTCGCGGTTCCACCGATTCAGGAAAGAGGTAGAACTATTTCCGTTGAAAGTCTGGTTTTTCTGTTTGATCATCCTGTCCGTACATTGTTTGACTCTGGCGCATCGCATTCGTTTATCTCATCATCATTAGTTGAGTCACTGCACTTAGACACCAGTCTAGTAGATGATCCCTTGGCTGTTTCAAACCCAATTGGGGGCTCCACTTATTTGTCCATGATATGTTTGGGTTTGAAGATTTCTATACTTAGCGTTGAGTTTAGATGTGATGCTTTTGTTTTGGGCTTCACGGGCTATGGGTTGATTTTGGGCATGGACTGGTTATCCAGTAATGGTGTCGTTCTTGATTGCGAAAGGAGAGTTGTTAGGCTCATGACCCGCTTGGGTAACACTCTCGAGATCTCTTGTAATCCCATGGATTCTATTATGCTAAGTTATCTTGAATAGCTTGACGCTTCGGTCAAGAGTTTGCGATCTGTTAGAGTGGTCCGGGAATACTCGGATGTGTTTGAGGAGGTGAAGGGCTTACCTCCGAAGCGGGAGATTGACTTCCGATCTGGTGTATAATGCTAAACCAGTATCTTTACCAGTGCGCCACATGGCTCCTCGTGAGAGGAGGGAACTCCATAAGCAAGTAGGGGAGTTGCTTGAGAAGGGGTTCATAAGACGAAGTATATCGGAGTGGGGTGCTCCAGTAGTTTTTGCCACGAAGGCGGATGGGTCCCTCAGACTTTGTGTAGACTATAGAGAACTCAACAAGCTCACAAAGAATAATAGACACCCATTGCCGAGGATTGATGATCTTTTTGATCAGTTGGTTGGCGCCTCAGTGTTTTCGCAGTTGGACTTGGCCACGGGGTTTCATCAGTTGAGAGTGGCTGAGGATAACATAGACAAGACTGCCTTTAGGACTCCGGATGGTTTCTATGAGTGGCTGGTGATGCCATTTGGTTTGACGAACGCCCCTGCATACTTTGTTGATTTGATGAGTAGGGTGTTCAGGGAGTACCTTAATAAGTTCGTGGTGGTCTTTATGGATGACATCTTAGTATTTTCTAAGAGTGAAGAAGAGCATGCCCTACATCTTAGGGAAGTGTTGGAGACACTTCGAGCGCATAGCCTTAAGGCTAAATTCTCTAATTGTCACTTCTGGAGGAAGGAAGTGCGGTTCTTGGGGCACGTGGTCTCCAAGGAGGGGATAGCTGTGGATCCCGCGAAGGTAGTATCCATCCAAGATTGGAAGGTTCCGAAGAATGCTACTGAGGTAAGGAGTTTCTTGGGGTTGGCTGGCTACTATAGGAAGTTTATCAAGGACTTCGCGAAGATATCAGCCCCATTAACTCACTTGACGAAGAAGAATCTAGTCTTCGTATGGGACGTAGATTGTGATGATGCGTTCCGACGGTTAAAGAGAGCTTTAACCACAGCTCCAGTCTTAGTGTTGCCAGATGGGAGTAAGCCATTTGTTGTTTATACCGATGCTTGTGGGACAGGACTGGGCGCAGTCTTAATGCAAGAGGGAAGGGTAATAGCCTACGGTGGAAGGCAGTTGAGAGCGCATGAGAAAAATTACCCTACCCATGATTTAGAGTTGGCCGCTATTGTTTTTGCGCTTAAGATTTGGTGCCATTATCTTCTTGGAGAGAGGTTTGAATTGTTCACTGACCACAAATCATTGAAGTACTTGTTTTCTCAGAAGGATTTGAACTTGAGACAGCAAAGGTGGATGGAGTTCTTAGCATCCTATGATTTCGAGATAGCGTATACCCCTGGTAAGGGTAACGTGGTGGCGGACGCCTTGAGTAGAAAAAGGTTGTCCTTGAGTCCATTGTTCGTGGAACGACGAAGCTTGGAATTTATCTCGGTGTTTGATTTCAGACCTTCCGTTGACTTTGTACCCGGTTTGCTAGCATCTTTAGAGGTTAGACCTACTCTTTTGGGACGGATTGGCGAGGCACAGCGGGACGACCCACAGTTAGTTGAGTGGGTAGAGAGGCTCATAAGGGGGGAGTCGTCCAGCCATTTGAGTAGGTACACCCTAGACGATAGGGGGTGCTTGCGTAGAGACGGTAGACTTTGTGTACCGCAAGACGAGGGTTTGAGGAAGGCTATTCTTGATGATGCACACCGTTCTAGGATGACCATTCATCCCGGTGGGGACAAGATGTACCAAGACATGAAGCGAGTTTTCTTTTGGGCCGGTATGAAGAAAGATGTGGCCGAGTATGTCGCTAGATGCTTGGTGTGCCAACAAGTGAAAGCGGAGCAAAAGAAACCTGGTGGGTTGCTTCACCCATTGGAAGTTCCGCAATGGATGTGGGATAGCGTCTCGATGGATTTTATTGATGGGTTACCAAGATCGAGGAAGGGTAATACGGGAATTTGGGTTGTGGTAGACAGACTTACTAAGAGTGCCCATTTTATACCCGTAAAGAGCAAGAGGACTGCTCCATGGCTAGCTTCGGTTTATCTTCGAGAGATAGTTCGATTGCATGGGGTACCCTCTAGCATAGTGAGCGATCGAGATCCCATCTTCACTAGCGAGTTTTGGAAGAGTTTGCCAGAAGTAGTGGGGACTCAGTTGTGTTTGAGCACCGCATATCATCCTTAGACGGACGGCCAGACCGAGAGGGTGAACCGTGTTCTGGAAGACCTTTTGAGGCTTTGTATCTTAGATTTTGGAGGTACATGGGAAGAGCATCTTCCATTGGTGGAGTTCGCGTATAATAACAGCTTTCAGTCCAGTATTGGTATGGCTCCTTTCGAAGCTCTTTATGGAAGGCCTTGTCGATCACCTACATGTTGGTGGGAATCTACAGATAAGATCTTGCTTGGGCCTGATATGGTTAGAGAGACTTCAGAAAAGATTGATTTAATTCGAAGAAGGATGAAAGCAGCGCAAGATAGGCAGAAATCTTACGCGGATAAGAGAAGGACGGATCTGGAGTTTGATGTTGGGGACATGGTCTTTGTCAAAGTATCTCCATTACGGAATGTTGTTCGCTTTGGGTCCGTTGGGAAGTTAGCTCCAAGGTTTGTAGGACCGTTTCCTATTAAGGAAAGGATTGGACGGATGGCATATAGAGTGGATTTACCCGAGAGACTTAGTGGGGTACATGATGTATTCCATGTGTCACATCTGAGGAAGTGCCTACATGAGACCGCGGAGGTGGTAGAGCCGAGCTTGCTTAGAGAAGTGGAGGTAGAGCGTGATGCGACTATTCGACGAGCTCCTACTCGCATCCTTGGGTCAGAGATTAGGAAGTTGAGAAACAGAGAGGTTCGACTAATCAAAGTGCAATGGGGAGAGGATGAAAGCAATGCTACTTGGGAGACAGAAGCGAAGATGCGTTCACTATACCCATTCCTTTTTGAGGGTATGCCTTTTAACTTCTCCTTTATCGTTTGTCTAGTACTTATCTTATCTTTAGTATGTCCTCTCATTAGTATCTTTGACCTTTAGATAGGGTAAACCTATGGTTGAAACATGTGTTTGAGACATGTTATGTTTGATGGATGCGTGTGGATGCAAGTGGTTGCTAGTGGTTGCTCGTGGATGCATATACACACACTTTAGACACTAGATCGGCTCAGTCACTTCATATTGCATATTGCATATAATTGTGTGTAGGTATCTAAATTAATGGATGTATAATGGTTGTGTTATCATATGGATGATGGATTTTGGTGAATGATTGTGCACTCATGTAGAAATAGTATGTGTCGATAGGGTTCTTTCGCATACATATTGGATGCATGGCACTATCATGGTTTGCATTAAGGAGGTCAACTGAATCAGTAGACCGCCTGATTTTGCATTAGACAGGGAACATATACACACACTCTTTGCATATGTTCATACAGCATTAGAAACTTTAAGAACGATGGATGCCAGTGTTTGATGGTTTGAGAAGATGGTTGTTTGGTTGGTAGGATACGTTCTTCTTGACTTAGAGATTTCGGGGACGAAATCCTTTAAGTAGGGGAGAACGTAACACCCCGTATGTTGAATAACTTGCTATAATATAAAACAGGGCAGAATTAAATTTTAAAATTTGAATCAGGGGAAACGGGCTATGCCATTGCGTTCGTCTCGGAAAAATACGCGAAATAGAGTCCGAGTTTTCGAAAATCGGAGTCCGTATGACCCAGTTAAGGCCCGAAGAAGTTTTCAGAAATTCAAAACAGATTTAAAAACAGAAATTTCACATTTCAAAAGAGGCGGGAAAAATTCCCGCCAGGCAGAGGGAGTCGACCCTAGGGTCGACATGGGTGTCGACCCCCTCCCTAGAGGTCAACCCAGGGGTCGACACAGGGGTCGACCCCCCCTGTCGGTCTGTGTGACCTGGGCGCACCACCTTGGCTTTGGGGCTGTGCTTGGTGGCTAGGACGAGATCTGACGGCTCTAATCTGATTTAGGGTTAATCTAATGGCCTAAAACACCTAACTAATCTATAAATACACCCTAAGACTACCCTAATTCATACTAAAAATAGATACAACACCGTTATGCCGTCAAAATGCAACTTGAAGGAGCCTCCATCAAATTAAAGAGGAAGACAGCTTCTCAAATCAACCTCTAATCAACTCTAGCAACTTAATCTTCTTCTTAGGAGTGCTAATCAACAAGTTGTGAGTTTCTATAGCCTTAATGACCAATTGTTGAAATGATTATGATAGGATATAATGAGGTTATGGCTATGAATGTGGATCAATGCAAGATTATGTTATCATATGCTATGAGTTTGTGATGTTATGCAAGTTATGCAAGTTATGTGCTATATGTTCATGATGTTATGCAAGTTATGCAAGTCATATGCTATGTGATCATGATGTTATGCAAGTTAT
The DNA here is from genome assembly GCA_030737875.1 of Allium sativum. Classification (NCBI taxonomy): domain Eukaryota; kingdom Viridiplantae; phylum Streptophyta; class Magnoliopsida; order Asparagales; family Amaryllidaceae; genus Allium; species Allium sativum. The sequence continues at coordinate 848,037,563 of CM060926.1, forward strand.
GCAAGTCATATGCTACATGTTCATGATGTTATGCAAGTTATGCAAGTCATATGCTACATGTTCATGATGTTATGCAAGTTATGCAAGTTATATGCTATAGGATCATGATGTTATGCAAGTTATGCAAGTGTTAGGCTATGTGTTCATGATGCTAGTTATGCAAATTGCTATGATAAACTTTGATCCATTGTGACACCATGATTATGCAAGTTTGGTGTATGATTATATGCAAGTTCATATATGATATGTTATGCAAGTTTGGTGTATGACTATATGCAGGTTCATATATGACATGTTATGCAAGTTTGGTGTTTGACTATATGCAAGTAACATATGCAAGTTTACACCTTAGTATGATATGCATACATATGCAAGTTAACCCCTTTGTACGTCATACATACATATGCAAGTTTACCCCTTTGTATGACATAAGTAACTTATGCAAGTTAACCTCTTTATGACATGTGTGATTCATGCAAGTTTGGGTTGATTATTTATGCTAGTTGGGTTTGATGCTATATGCATGTTGACACCTTTAAAACCCATGTTGATGCTAATGTTATGCAAGTTGAACCCATTGTATTTGTGATGAATCTTCCCTTTTATGTCATGTTAGCGAATTACGTGGGGGAACGATGGGGTTAATATTCATGTTAATGAAATGGTGTGAAGTTGGTATGATTATGCATACCATAAAGTGGATGGACATAATTGAGTCAATTATGTACATCGTTAAATTTGTAATTAATTAGGGATAATTAATACAAATTATGAGGGGGAATAATTAGGTGTAATTAATCGACAAGACACGAGGTTGGACCCTTTTGTAGCATAAGACTCCCCGGAACCGACCGGCAAATCCAGCGGCTACAAATGATTGGCCCAATGTGAGAGGTCTTAGGCACAAACTAAATACATGACAAGTGTAAAGACACGAGGTTAGACTCGGTTATGGCGTAAGGCTACCCGGACCCAACCGGCAAATCCAGCTGCCATAAAAGATAGTCTAATGTGAGAGGTCTTACAACGGTTACGTTCTTAATCAATTAAGAGACACTTAACCAGATAAGCATGTAGTGGGGCATGAGGGGTTAAGTGGGTGCCTTGGGTGGCATGTGGAAATCAAGTAAGTGCCTTGGGTGGCATGTGGAAATCTAGTGGGTTGCCTTGGGTGGCAATAGAAAATACGATTAGAATACTTAACCAAGTGGAAACATGTAATTTAAACATGATTAAAGGGTTAAGTGGGATGCACTAGATAAAGGGACAAGCTTAGGTGGGTAGCTTGTGGGGGCCCATTTCAACCAGTAACTCATATGTATCTTATTGGGCTCGACCCATGTCGAGGACGGGACACGCGTACTGGGCTTGATTATAAGAGGCCAAAACGGGTTAGCGGTGGCAACGCAAGTCCAACGGGTTTCATATGCGTGTATGGACCCGGGCTGGTAGGTAAGACGTTGTTGCATCGTGTAGGTATAAGCCGTGCACCATTGGTTGTATCGGGTTGCCATTTTGGGGAGTGATACACCCCACTGTGGGGCCAGCATGGGTATCTACGGTAGGGAGCCGATCGCTTGGGGAGTAGTGGGTATACCTAGTGGAGATAGGGGCAGACGGGACCTATGTAGTCAACTAGGGGTACAAGAAACTACTGGGTAAATTTTCTAAGTCCTTGGGTGGGATCAACATTTAAGTAGGAATGACTGGTGTGGTGCAGTTAGTAATTACCCTTGGGTGGGTAGATGCGTCTTTACCGTTATCTTAGTTCATCCTATGTCTAGTTGGCTACTTAGTGTAGTCATTTATCCTCAGTCATCCCGTACCAAGTTTATATCATACCCTAATTACTTTAATGATTGTGTTGTTAAAGTTATAGGGCTCACTCAGACTTATGTCTGACCCCGTTGTTTTTATCTTTTTCCCCCTCAGGTCCTCAGGTTAGGCCTAGCACTAGTGGGCTTTGATCAGATTTCTTTATCTATCTTTTGGAGCTTGGACCGTGATGTAAAGCCCAGCTTATCTTTTCTATTATGGCTATTGTTTATGTAGTGAGATTATGTACTTATGTTTTTATCAGGATGGATATTTAGTACTTGACTCTTTATGGTGTTGTTACTAAACATGTTTACCTTCTGCTGCAATGAAATGATGTTTTAGATTTTCAAGTATTTGTATCTGTCTTGTTGTAATTTTTCTGTTCTATATTCACTTAAAATGCTCCACCGAAGTTAAGGCATTCCCTTAGTGAGTGACCTTAGCGGGTGTGGGGTGTTACACGTGGTATCAGAGCTGAAGGTTACCAGAACAGATAAAATTTTTAGAAAACTATTTTTCTAAAAACATTTTTGGAAGAAGTATTTTCAAAAACATGTCTTTTAAGAGAAAAGTTTTTGAAAGAAAAGCATAATCCCCAATAGCCATATCTTTATCTTTCGAATTCTCCGTTTTGAATCTTTCCTTTTTCGTTTCAGCATGGCTGAAGATCTTAACTTTCCGGAGGGTGTAGCAATACCGGTATGGTATAGGAGATTGATGGAGGGTATAGCAATACCGGCAGTGGTGGAGGCCGATTCAAGAGAATTATTAGCATTACTTTCAGCGAGAGCTGCACGCTCTTCGGCTTGGACAAGTCGATCATTCAAAGCTGCTTTCTCTTTTTCAACAAGAGTGAGACATCATTTAAGCTCGCTTTCTCTTTCTACCAAGCAGCCTTCTCAGCAGCAAAATGTTCATGTGCTGTTTTTAGTTCAATGTTCATTGTCCTAAGATCCTCCGCTTCTTTTTTCAAAGCCAAACGTTCTTGGCTATTTGAGTCGAGCTCAGTGTGAAAACGCTTCCTAGCACTCTCTGGCTCTGATTTGTAATTTTTCGCATCCCGCCGAGCTAAAGCGAGATGAGCTTGTGTATCCTCTAGCTCCCTTTCCATTCTACTCCTGGCCCTACCATCGTTGTCAATCTTCACTCTGGTTCTGGCTGCTTCCGTCTCTAGGTGACGGGTGCAGCAAAAAGAGTGGCGGCATGCTTCTTCATCGCCCTATATTGTTTGGCTACATGACTCACCTGCCCTATGACCTCTACATTCCAGTCCTCGGGAACCAGTTCAAGATCTGGAACAAACACCATCGTTTCGAAGAAAATGTCAGGAAACTACTTCCGCAAACGCTCCAGCTTGACCTGATCTCAGAGGTGTAGACGACATCTTGTGCAGCGGCAATATCCAAATCGCGCTGGCTAGAGGGTACAATATCTATTCTCTCCTTTTCTAAATCTTTACTCGGATCTTTGTTTTTATCTTTCAGCTCATGGTGTTTTTTGGAAGACTGGTTATGAGAGGGTGTGCTTTTAGGGGGAGTCAAGTCTTTGGGAAGCTGTTTACCTCCCGCCGGTGACACTGGATGACTGTGGGACTTCCCAGCATCTTGCCTTGATGGAGAACGAGACCATGTAGAATAAGTTTGATAAGAATCACGGGGTCGATGACTATCCCTACCCGGCTATCACTACGAGCACGCTCAGGATCAGAAAGGAGCCTCGGTGTGCTTGCTCGGAGAGAGCGATAAGAATAGGATTGTTTACGAGACATTTTCCCTGCAAAGAAAACAAATATGTATCAGAATCATGAATACTGATGGTGTAGAAATGTTGTGATGAGTGGTGCAAGTGATTTGTGCATCCCGTATAATCCCCCCAACAGACCAGGGCCCAGAGTCTGGCTCGTCTGTGTATTTTCTTTTTCCCCAACTAGAACATTCACTTCCTCAGAGATGGGAAAGAATGGTTCCCCTTCGAAGTCTTCTTATGTGTAAATGTAGTCTGGTAAAGGAATCTTGTTTAATTCTCCGAGTATCTGCTCTTCTGTTAATTCATCTTGAATAACGGGCTCTATTGGTGGCGGAGCCCTTGGAGAAGATTTATCTTTAGAAGCCGGGACCTCTTTTGGTTCGTCAGTTCGAATTTCATCCCCTTTGTATTTGTTTAGATCTTCATCATCCTGATCGATCATCGGTGAGGGGCTTTTACGGGGCTCAGTGGTCTTCGGGACTCTGAGGTCCCTTCTCCCCCTGTCGGGGGCACATACTTACAAGGATTGCCACCCACACCCAGTCCGAACCTCATATCCAGAAGACAGTGCTTGTGAAGATTCTCATCAGTAATACATTTCTTGATTTTTAAGAAGTCTGATTCGCTCTTGAGAAGGCGGGACAGTCGATCATCATATACCGAGCCTTCCGTTTTTGGGAAACTATGATCTGCACAGAGAAAAGAAACATGTCAGTGCTTTGGTTACGTAATCAGGTCACACATCTAGAGGCTTAAAGCTTACTTGATTTTAGCCACTTCCTTGCACACCCGGCTTGGTGTTTTATATAGAACCAATCAGCTTTGGGATCCCCTATGCTGCAGTGACCCTCCGATAAAACCTTCCTATTGGCTACTGATTCAAAGAAAGAGAAGTTTGGAGTCGTTGTGGAATGGTGTTTGAAGAGATAATAGAATTTCAAATCTTTGAAAGTGAGCTTAGTCTGTAGAATCTCCGCATACGCAATGCATAAAGTGTACAAGGCTGCGTAAGCGTAGGATGAAGCTGCATAGGGGCAATGCGCAATCGTCTTAAGGTCTCAACAATGATTGCTAGAAATGGAGGAATAGCGCCTACCCAGCACATTAGCCTACTGACGGTCATGTACCCTGGTAGGGCAGAATGAGGTCGATCCTCACTTCTTGGAGTCTTAACATCGTCCCAGGGGATCCCGTGTCTTATGCATATTTTCTTAAGCTTTATGTCATCTAATTTGGAAGCCAGAGAATCAGTGAGTTTCTATTCCTCAACTTCCTCAACACCTGGGATCTCGTCGGTAGCCCGATCATCTTCTTCTTCCTCGTCTTCAAGAGATGTACTTTCATAAGTCTCGATTCAATATCAGTGTCTGTCTCATAGTCGCGGTTGGAATTCTCCCAATCTGAATCTGTTGGAAGCGCATTGGGATCATAATGCCTTGATGACTCTGATTCTGTATCTTTTTCTGACATCTCAGTTGACCATATATCAGACATAACTGTGTTGGCAAGAAAACGTGAGAAGTTAGAACACAATTACCCGTTCCCCGTGTGTGTAAGTGCAAGTGTGTGCATGCGCATACATTAAAGAAAAACATGAAGTTAGTTAAATAAACGGGATATTGGTCGTTGTATGCTGTTAAGCTATGCTGCTGATCAGTCCAGAAAGTTCATCTCGAATGCTCTAACCTAACTGTCCGTCAATATATCAAAGTTATAGTGCATTTTTGGTCAATATGTGTATTGGCTCGTGAGGCTTGGTCCGACTCGAGACGTAAGGCTGGTTCGTGATATAGGCCAGGTTAGTGGAAGAACTTCGACTCGAGAGGACGACTTCGGCTCGTGGTGAAGTCTTTGGATCGTGGGACAACCCAGCTCGTAAGACCAAACGGATCGTGAAGGACCCCACGATCCGCTCCATTGTCCATTCCCATGATCCACTCCATTATCCATCTCCACGAACCGACGCTCTCCCATTCTCATGACCCGATCCACTGACCATTTTCATCGCCAATACTTAGCCTTCATCTCTAATCCCTCCATCTCACTACAACCACGAGCCTAGCCATAACCTCGTTCACGAACCGACCCAACCTGCTCCTTCGTCCTCATCATTTCTCCTCTCCATCCATAAACTCACACAATCGAACCCATCACCGACCCTAAAACACCTCTAGCTCCACTGTCCTTACCACCCGAACTAATGAAAAACACGAGAAAAACGAGGTTGAAAACATGTATGGGCGTTTTCAGTTTAGCTACCTTGCTATTTTAGATTGTTAGAAGAAGTTGATTTCCAGGGGGCGGCTAAGTGAAAGGCCAGTGAAAGGTTAAGGAGGAAGAAGGGGCGGCAGCTATAAAAGGTAAACAGGGTAAAAGAAGGGGGGGGGGGTTAAAACGGTTTATATAGCCAAGGGATGGACTCTTGGTCTTCCCTTTTTTGTCTCATACGGTTCGTCAGGCCTCATGGGCCACGAAGCATCTGAGAAGCCCATCATGATTCGAACGTGGGCTTTTCCAAGTAACGGACCGTGGTGTATAGGGCGACCTCATCCAGACGTATTTCGCAGTTCACCATGATCCGTGGTGTAAAGCGACGATCCGAGCCCCAACGTGACTAGTGAATCGGAAAGACGGGGTTCCGTATTTATAGAAAAATAAAAATTATTAAGCGCTATTGCTTGCAAGAGGATTTAAAGCTTACTTGGCAGCTTGACCACGATATCTTCTGGAATCCAAGAGGTGAAAAGTAGCTAATGAATAAAGAAATGATCGATGATTTAATCTGATATTTATACCCGTCGGAGAACGCGATTCTTTGAAGCAGTGCGACGTTCCAAGCAAAAACGACTTTTGATTCACGTTACTTCATGAAAAGATAGCTCAGCACTTTCGAAGCATGTTCCATCCTCGATAAAACATACTTCGAGGGGGCAAAATGTTGGCTAGTTTTTGGACCAAGCCATCAAGGTTCACGCATTAAGAAAATATGGAGCCTCACATGCCAAAACCCCAGAAAACTCGATCGTGGTCACCCCATCTCTTCCGGCTCGTGACACATATCCGCGACCCGGTCCCTCTTTGCCAATGCCCCCACGATCCGATCTGGAAACCAAGATAATGGTCAAGACCAAGTCCATCACGATCCGAGATTCAAGGGGATGGCGACACCTGTCTAAAACCATCATATTGACCATTTCACCATTAAACTACGAACCAGTCCGAGATCCTCGGGATCTGCGCCACGTGTAACACGATCCGCCTGCATATATCAGCTATAAATAGCCCCGTACCTGGAATTTTGGAGGATCTTTTGGCAGTTCTAAGTACTGTTTCCACCATTATTATCATCTTGCAACTTCTTATCAGTCTTAGCCCGAAAGTATTGAGTGAATCATCATTGTATAAATGAGATTGAGAGAAAAATCATTGATTGTACTCGAATCTTACGTATAATCATAGATATAAAGTGGATGTAGGCTCGTTAACGCCGAACCACTATAAATCTTGTGTGTTTTCTGTGTTTTCTTGCATTTCTAGATATAAATCTCTGCCAATTCAGATAATTTGGGTGTTAGAGCCACTTTTGGATCTAACACCTGCCGTTATAATGCCGAAATTTTCTGAAATATTCATGTATTGTAAAATATTCATGTTTGAGATGAAAATTGTTTGAACAATAAAAATCACATGTTTATTGTATATATGAACCACTAAAAATATTTATGTTTGAAATAAATTGTTTGAACAATAAAAATCACATTTTTATTGTATATATGAATAACTAAAAATATTCATGTTTGAAATAAATTGTTTGAACAATAAAAATCACATTTTTATTGTATGTATGAACCATTAAAAATAACCATAGGTTGAAATAAATATTTGTGGATTGAGAAAAATATTTTTAACGTATATATGAAGTGTTAAAAATAACCATAAGTTGAAATAAATATTTGTAGATTGAAAATAATATTTTTAACGTGTATATGAAGTGTTAAAAATAACTATAGGTTGAAATAAATATTTGTGGATTGAAAATAATATTTTTAACGTGTATATGAAGTGTTAAAAATAACCATAAGTTGAAATAAATATTTGTGGATTGAAAATAATATTTTTAACATGTATATGAAGTGTTAAAAATAACCATAGGTTGAAATAAACATTTGTTTATTGAAAATAATATTTTTATCATGTATTTGAAGTGTTAAAAATCATCACATATGAAATAATTATTTGTTCGCTAAAAATATTATTTTTAGCATAGATATGCATATATGTATATATTTATATGCATATGCTGAATATGGATTAGCTGTTGAGTAAAGAGGTTATTTGCATGCTCGACAAATAGGTAAGCCTTAATAAGTTAGCTGCGCAATTTTATTTATGGGTGCATTTTTTACAGGTCCCTATTAAGTTTCAAAACTAGGCTCACATCCGGTCATTAAATATTATAAATTAGGTCCCTATTTTTCAAAAATAGATCAAAAACTAAATAAAAAATAAAAAAAATACAAAAATTAGTATTTAAATAAATTATGCATTCGACAAAAAAATCACTCAAATAAAAACAAAAAACACGCAAAAAAGGAAAAAGAAAAAACGGCGAAAAAATACAGTTAAATGTGTAATTTTATGCACAAATTCCAATTTCTTGCATATATATATGTGCGAGTATTCCAGTGTTGCATCCGCGTTTGATTTTTTTGCATATTTCTGTGCAAGTATTACATCATTCTTGCATAAAAATATGCAATATTTCATAATAGTGCAACTCGGTTCGTTTTTATTTGCATTCAATTGTGCAAGTAAATCTGAAACATGCACACATGTGTGCAATATATCTGTAGGCAAACCATTAGCATAATTTCCTCTATGCAATAACTGCATATATGTGTGCATGTATTGACAATACTTGCATACATATATGCAACTTTTTTTTCTTGGCGTGGACTTCTGCTATAATTTCCAGATTCTTGATTTTTTTTTAAACTCAGTGCCGCATTTTTTCCTAGCACAAAATGAAGGAGGCATAACCAATAAAGCAAAAGGCAGATGCATAAAAGTAGGAAGCGGATCCTATAAAAAAGGAGGCGGCAATTCAAAAATAGGGGGGCGGGTTTATATTTTAAACTATGACCGGATGTGAGCCTAATTAAGTTTGCTTTTAGGGATGTGTGCCTAATTTGCACATTATTTATTATATCAACTCCTGTGAATGCCATTGGATGCGGTGTGCTGGTTATTTTGTGTGAGATTATAACCAACACCATAGAATAGAAACAGTTACTTTTGAACTACACTGCATGGCATACTTCGTGAAGATAGCATACTCTATCATATACCACCTAAGCATTTGGAGCTTATGTGACGAGGTTGGAATTACCATACAAGCGAGACACTCGTATGGAGATGACTGCATTTCAGGTTGAATCGAAAACGAACTATTATCCCATATAAGCATTTGGAGCTTGTACGACGAGGTTGAGATTACCATACGGGCAGGACGCTCGTATGACGATGATTGAATTGCAGGTTGAACTAGGGACTGATATGGACTAAATAAAATATAACGGTAAATTGCCAGATTAAATAAAAACCCCATACGGGTCTGGAGTTGACAATAATCACGTCCCTCTAGTTATAAGATACGACACCTGGATTATTTATTTTCCAACACTGGACGAGGTGATGAGATTTATCTCTGGAGTAATTTACACACTTCCTCGGGCATAGAATAGGTCACTAAAAATTGTGTGTGCTTATACTGGATTTATTGGGTACCTAATACGGCCTAATAAATTTCCAAACCCCTCCCCGTACAAAGGAGGTTATGGCGAAATTTTTCGAAATTTAAAGGCGTTAGCCAAATTTTTCGAAATTTAAAGGCGTTAGCTAAATTTTTGAAGTGAAAATGGTTTGGAAATCGTCAAATGAATTATATTTTTTTATATATAAATATAAACTAAAGTAAAACGAATAATGATGCTGCAGTTCATGTTTTGAAATCGTAATTCTAAGCAATTATTACGGGAGATCCGACCGTCGAATTTTCCCGAAACCGGAATCGTTGGGTTCGCTTTGGAGAGATCTTTCCAACGATATAAAATTCGTTAAGATCCAACGGTTGGATTTTGTGAAATGTTAATTCAAATTTGGACGAGAGCAGCGCCAGTGCCATCGAATGACCTGAAACGTCGTACGATGAAAATGGAATATTTTTATATATGTAAAAATAGTGAAAAATCGTTATAAAATATTATAAACGATATGGAATGGAAATAAACTGATTTTACTTGGTTTATTGGATATTCTGATGGTTAGATAGATTAGACACGAAATTATTATATTGAATTGAAACATGAGTGTCGAATAATTTAACCATGGAAAAGAATTGATTTGAATTCTATGTATATGTGAATTATGTGAAAAGGCCGAGTTAATTCTCATTTCAAATAATTGATCGACGATTAAAAGTCGAAGATATGAAGATGGTGCAAGACCGACGATCTTCACATCGAATGGATTACTACTGATTGATACACACGTAAATGTGTATATTTTATCCGCTTATTTATCTTGTTTTCTCTTAAAAATAATTGATACCGTGTATTTATAGTTGTGTTTTCTGGTTTTTTAAGATGAATGGAATTGATGCACTTAATTGTTGAAAAGCTTGAAGAATTGATGTAAGAAGAGTGTTGATTTTGAGAACTAGATTAAAGCTTGAAAAAATATTGCTGTTCAACCAACTTCTGCCGCATATTTTAAAGATTCAATGCCTTTTCATAAAGATAGCTTGTCATAGATATCATGGAGTTCCTATTCATGCTCAAAACAATTGGAGTTGATGCCATTTGATGCCCACGAGCTATGAAACTTGCAAATCCATTCTTACGCGTTCACATTTAGCTAGTTGGTTTATGTGTTATTTTGAAAAAGGGCTTTTGTCCTACATTGTGTAATCGGCCTCCTAGTCTTGGCCTGGGCAACTATAAATACACTTGTATTTAGTTCATTTGGATTCATTCAATCTTAGGTTTTATTCTGTAATTCTTTTCTTGGAATAAAATTCTTCATCCCTGTTCTATTTAGTTTTAGTTTTTTTTATTTACATTTTATTTTATTTTCTGCAAGTAGATTAGATTGTCCTTTATTTTATTTTTATTTTATTTTCGTATTTTTGTTCTATGTTGCAATCTACGTTCTTTGTTAGAATAAAAAATATGAAAGGCTAATCCCTTTAGGGGTGATGAAGCTCTCTAATCACATAGATTCAACATAGTTTGTTTTCCATGCTCTCTATTTGTGCGTATTGAAGAATTTATGTTTAGTGTATTTTGTTAATCATGCTTGGTTTTGGTGATCTATGCTTCTATTTAATAGAGGATAGATCATGCTTGATTAAATGACATAACAAAATTTGCCTTTTCATCTATATATGATTTTGGCAAAAAAGAGGAGGTGTTAATCAACATTTGGTATTCTATATTTGTAACAACCTGTATTTTTGAATAACATGATATAACATAAATGGAGTCCGAATTAAACTGTAAAATCTGAATCAAGGGAAACGGGCTATGCCATTGCGTTCGTCTCGGAAAAATACGCGAAATAGAGTCCGAGTTTTCGAAAATCGGAGTCCGTATGACCAAGATATGGCCTCGCGAAGTTTCACGAAAAATTCCCAAATTAAAGTATACTTAATTAAGTGAAATGGGTTGCGCAGAGAAATATATATATATTGATATATATATATATATATATAATTGAAAATTAAATAAATAAATATGCAAAAATGTTCAAAACAGCGAATTGGGAGAGGGGAATAACCGAACCGGCCGATTTTTGAGGTCGACCCGAGCCTGCTGGGTCGACTAGGGGTTAATCCAGGGTGTTTGGCTATCAACCCGTGGGCCGATTCGCTCAAATGCAGATTTTGCATTTGAATGGTTCTCATGGTTCATCTTTAATCTAAAGGCCCTAGATGGTTCCTACACTTGACTTCTTCCCCAAGACATGCTTTGATGGCTTGGATTGAATCTAGGTTTAATCCTATGGCCTAAAACACTTGCCTAATCTATAAATAAGACCCTAACCTACCCTAAATCATCATTATTCATTCATACAACTAAACTATGGCAAAATCAATCCTCTCATGGCCTCCACTCTCTTCATAAAATTCCTAAATAAATTCCTAAGTGATTTTCCATGCATACAAGTGTTTTCAAACTTGTATGAGCATCATTAGCTTGCATTCAAGTCAAGTTTATATATTTGCATCATAAAGAAAGAGTCTTGATCATTTTGGCTCAAGGGTTTTGCTTGCATTTTGGGTTTAATTGATTTCATAAGGGCTTTGTCATATTTTTGTGACTTCTTAAGCATTGTAAGCCCTATTCTACTTTCATACTTAAACTCTAAAGTTAAATGTATGATATGCAAGTTTATATGCAAGTTTATCATGTTGTGATATGCAAGTTTATATGCAAGTTTATCATGTTGTGATATGCAAGTTTATATGCAAGTTTATCATGTTGTGATATGCAAGTTTATATGCAAGTATGCCAAGTTATGTTATGCAAGTTTGGGTTGAACATTTTGTTCATGCTATCATGTTATGCAAGCTTATTTTGGGTTTATGAACATAAAGCTTTAAGCTTTATGCCAAAGGTTGCATTTTAGCAACATGTAAGTTATCATATCTCTTATGATAACTTGCATGTGAGGCTAAATGCGAACTTATGGCCATCTCTACATGTCATTTAGCACCATGTATCACCAATATGCTAAGTTTGGTTTTATGCATGCTTTTGAGGCCTAAAAATGTAATATGCAAGTGTATGAACATATGAACATTTCATATGCCACCATGTTAAGCTTGTGGCTTCAATACCTTTATGTCATGATTATGCCAAGTTCCCTCTTTCTATCCTTTATGCGCTATTGCGATATGTAAGCGATGGGATTGCGTTTGGGGTTGGGTAAACTTAAAAGACATAAAACATAAGCTTGGGAATTTACCTATTAAGTTAGGTCTAACAAATTGCTTGAAAACTTGTAACATGTTTTGGAAACATGATGGACATGACACTTAGAAAAGATAAGTGTGGCCAACTCGAGGTTGGGTTGAGTTTGTAGCGTAAACCTACCCGGAACCGACCGGCTTAACTAGTTGCTACAAACAATAGGACCCAATGCGAGAAGTTGGTCATGTTGTACCTTGAACCCGAGGTTAGACCAAGTTGTGGTGTAAAGCTACCCGGACCCGCCCGGCTTAACTAGTAACCACAACAAGGTCTAATGTGAGAGGTTAAGGAGCATTAAATTAATTAATGCCTCGTGATTAGGGTTAAGTCATGGTCCACTTAATACTTAACCAATTTGGGCTTGGTAGATTAATCGGGGTTAAGTCGTGAACTCATCATTACACTTAACCAAGTTAATCCAGGATTAGCAAGAGGGTTAAACCGTACTTAAACCACTAGAAAAATCCTAGCAATGGGGGCCCACTCCAGCAGTAATCCCAAGTTAGTATCATCATGACCCTAGGGACTAGGCTAGGGTGGGGGCACGATTACTGGACTGGAGGTAAGTGACCAAAAGCGACGGCAGAGGGTACGCCGGTGTAGTTCCGGGCGGACTCTGGTCGTGCACATAGTCCGTAGCCGGAGAAAACATGCACGGGTACCAGTAGATCGGGACTGTGCACTCATGTTCATGGTGTCCAGGGGTTGACACCCTAGGGCTTGATACACCTGAAGGGTGGACCCGGCACAGTTCGACTACAATTATGATTGGGCCGTATTGACACCAACACGTGACGAGTTAGGCTTAGGGAGCCGATCGACTAGACCGTTTGGTTGGACCTTGTATTAGGGTCATTTCATGTTATTGGGCCAAAGCTTGGGCCAAGGGATCAATACTTGTTTATTCAAGTCATGTTAGTTTGCTAGTACACATGTGGTGCAAAACCTTAATCCTGATTATGCGATGACACCTTTATCTACCTTGTTAGTTAATCATCATGCTAGTATATTGTTATCCTTATGTTCATCCCTGCTGCTCATGCCAGTTAACTTTATCAGTTTACATTGATTGTAGTAGGGCTTACTCAGTCTTTTTGACTGACCTGTTTTCTTTCGCCTCTTTTCTTCCGTTCCCCCCCCCCCCAGGTTCTCAGGGAGGGAATGCTGGAGCTTAGCTTGGATTTCGGATTGCTTGCTTGTGGGATTTCAGCTCATGTACGGTTTCGACATGAAGCTAGCTATGGTTACCACTTAATTGGGGATAGCACTTATTTATTTCAGTTTTTCAGTTGATGTTGTTTTATCTAGACTTGTTTATTTGGAAAGCTATGTTGTACCAGACTTGTTTTGAAATGTTTTGAAATCTTCCGCTGTTTTATCTATGTTATTTACTTTGTTTACATATATACATATGTTCTTGTTCTGCCTTGATATATCATTATGCATGTTTACCTGATTCAAACGCCCCTCCAAAGTCAGAGTGCTTGCAAGAGCCACCCTGGTGGAGGTGGGGTGTTACATTTGGTATCAGAGCATATGGTACGAGAAGGAACAAAAAGGCTTTTAGAAAACTTTTGGAAAACTATTTTCAAAACCAAGTATAAAGTATTTTCCAAAGAAAAGTCTAGTTTATTTTAAAGGCTATTCCCCAAAAAGCCATTAGCAAAATTCCTTCGTTTTTCTCCATTCTGAACCTGTCTTTTTCTTCGTTTTCAGTATGGCCGATAACTTTGCTATTCCGGAGGGAGTACACGTACCTGTTTGGTATAGGAGACTTTTGGAGGCTAGGGCGACCGAAGCCGGCCCCGCAGATGTTCCTCCTCCTCCGGTAGTTAATGTTCCTCCTCCTCCTCCTCCGGAGGTTAATGTTCCTCCTCCTCCTGTCGCTGAGGTTCCTCTTCCTCCTCCCCCTCAGCATCCTCAAGTGGACTTCGCAAAGACTTGCAAAGATTTCAAAGCAATGGGTGGCAAGAACTTTCAAGGCACTGAGACTTTTGTAGAGGCCAGAAATTGGTTGAAAGAGACCGAGGATTTGTTTGCTATCTTTGGGTTAGACGATCAGAGGAAGCTCTTGTTGGCGGTTTGGCTTATGAAGGATGAAGCCGCTTATTGGTGGGAAGTCACCAATGGTACTAGGCCTGTTGAGACTTGGGCCGATTTCAGGGCAAGGTTCATGCTTAAGTTTCTATCTTCTGCTGAGGAGAATCTGCAAATGGAGAGGTTCATAACTTTGAAACAAGGAGATATGTCTGTCAAAGAATATGTGAACAAGTTCAATCAGTTAGCTCGTTTTGGCTTGGATATGGTGAATACTCCTCAGAAGAAGGCTCTTCGTTTTGCTAGAGGATTGAATGAGCCGTTGCAGGGATTGGCTATGTCACATATTCCCCATGGGGCCACGTTTGAGAGTTTGGTTGATATGGCGTTACTTCAGGGAGATGTCAAGAAAGAAACCAAGATGAATGATACTCAAGCCAAGAAGACTGATTCCCAGGGAAAAGGAAATCAGGGTAATCCAAGTGGTCAGAGCAGTCAAGGCAATCAGAACAAGAACAAGAGTCAAGGCAACAAGGGGAACAACAACAAGGGCAATAACAACAAGGGCAAGAACAACAAGGGGAAGTGCCATTATTGCGGTTCAGTTGGGCATCTTATTAAGGATTGTAAGAAGAGGAAAAGGAAGAATGGTGAATGCTTTTTCTGCGGTGAGACTGGACATTTCAGTAAGGATTGCCCGAGGAAGCAAGGACAAGGCCAGGGTCAGACTCAGCGTGCTGGACCTTCAGGAGGGCAAGTTCATGCTCTCAATGTCGCTCCAGTTCCCGATCGAGGTAGTATTTCTGTTGAGAGCCTTGTATATATTTCTGATTTTCCAGTTCGTACCTTGTTTGATTCTGGTGCATCGCATAGCTTTATCTCATCTGATCTTGTTGATAGTTTGCACCTTAGTACTAGCTTGGTAGATGATCCCGTCTGTGTCTCAAATCCTATTGGGGGTTCCGCCCATTTGTCTATGATATGTGGGGATTTGAGGATCTCTATACTTAGTGTAGAGTTCTTGTGCAGTGCTTATGTTCTTGGTTTTAGGGGATACGGATTGATATTGGGCATGGATTGGCTGTCCAGATATGGAGCCATTCTTGATTGTGAGCATAGGGTTGTGAGGCTCGTGACTCGCCTCGGAAACACCCTAGAGATTTCTTGTGATCCGAGAGGTCCCGTCATGTTGTGCTATCTGGAATCACTCGACTCGTCAATGGAAACTCTTCAGTCTGTGAGAGTGGTTCGAGAGTATCCGGATGTTTTCGATGAACTTAGGGGGTTGCCCCCTAAGCGAGAGATTGATTTCCGCATTTATCTGGTGGATAATGCAAAGCCTGTTTCTTTGCCCGTTCGGCACATGGCTCCGCGTGAAAGGCGGGAGCTAAGTAAGCAAGTGAAAGAGTTGCTTGAGAAGAACTTCATTAGACGAAGTATATCTGAATGGGGAGCGCCTGTGGTATTTGCTACCAGGGCGGATGGTTCTCTCCGACTTTGCGTTGACTATCGAGAGTTGAATAAGCTGACTAAGAAGAACAGACACCCGTTACCGAGGATTGATGATCTCTTTGACCTGCTTGTCGGTGCTTCTGTTTTCTCTCAGCTTGATCTTGCTACGGGGTTCCATCAGCTCAGGGTAGCTGAAGATAGTATAGACAAGACTGCATTCAGAACTCCAGATGGATTCTTCGAATGGCTTGTCATGCCGTTCGGCTTGACTAATGCACCCGCATATTTCGTGGACTTGATGAGTAGGGTGTTCAGGGAGTTCTTGAACAAGTTTGTCGTGGTCTTCGTAGATGATATTCTGATCTTCTCTAAGGATGAGGAAGAGCATGCAAGGCATCTCATGGAGGTGATGGATACGCTTAGAGCGCACCAGTTGAAGGCCAAGTTCTCCAAGTGTCACTTTTGGAGAAGGGAAGTTAGATTCCTTGGGCATATAGTATCTAAGCAAGGCTTAGCGGTGGATCCCGCTAAGGTAGTGGCAGTTCAGGATTGGAAGACTCCAAGGAATGCAACCGAAGTGAGAAGTTTTCTAGGTCTTGCGGGTTTCTACCGGAAGTTCATCAAGGACTTCGCAAAGATATCCGCTCCTCTCACTAAATTGACGAAGAAGAATTTAGTTTTTGCTTGGAGTATAGAATGCGAGCTTGCTTTTCAGAAGCTCAAGAGAGCCCTCACATCAGCACCTGTTATAGCTTTGCCCGATGGAGGGAAGTTATTTACCGTATACACCGATGCATGTGGCACGGGGTTAGGAGCTGTTCTTATGCAAGAAGGAAGAGTGATATGCTTTGGTGGTAGACAACTCAAAGTGCATGAGAAGAATTATCCCACTCATGACTTAGAGTTGGCAGCAATAGTATATGCACTCAAGGCTTGGCGCCATTATCTTCTGGGAGAAAGATTTGAGCTTTATACCGATCACAAGTCATTGAAGTATCTCTATTCCCAGAAGGATCTGAATCTGAGGCAACAAAGATGGATGGAATTCTTGGCGTCCTACGATTTTGAGATAGCTTATACCCCTGGCAAGGGGAATGTGGTAGCAGATGCATTGAGTAGAAGAAGGTTGACCCTAAGTCCTCTATTCGTTGAGATGAAGAATTTAGAGTATGTGGCAACCTTTGATTTCTCTTTGGCGATTGAGTCGATGACCGGTTCTTTAGCATCTCTGGAACTCAGACCTACCCTTCTTGATCAATTTGGGGCTTCGCAGAGAGAAGACCCTCAGATAGTTGAGATTATGGATAAGCTAATTCGAGGAGAGACGTCTAGTCATCTCGCTCGATATTCTATTGATGACAAGGGTTGGCTGAGGAGAGACGGACGGTTATGTGTTCCAATGGTAGAAGATCTAGTAAGAAGAGTTCTTGAGGAAGCGCATCGCTCTAAGTTGACTATACATCCGGGCGGAGATAAGATGTATAAAGATATGAAGCGCATTTTCTTTTGGCCTGGGATGAAGAAGGATGTGGCAGAATTTGTCTCTAGATGTATCATTTGCCAGCAAGTTAAGGCCGAGTCGAAGAAGCCCGGTGGGCTATTGCATCCTCTAGACGTTCCACTATGGAAGTGGGAGAGTATTTCCATGGATTTTATCGATGGGCTACCAAGGTCAAGGAAAGGGAATACGAGCATTTGGGTTATTGTGGATAGACTTACGAAGAGTGCTCATTTCATTCCGGTGAAGAGCAAGAGGACCTAGCGTCTGTATATCTTCGTGAGATTGTGAGACTACATGGAGTCCCTTCTAGTATAGTCAGTGACCGTGACCCAATCTTTACAAGTCAATTCTGGAATAGCTTGCAAGAAGCTGTGGGCACAAAGTTGAATCTAAGTACGGCTTATCACCCACAGACGGACGGTCAAACCGAAAGGGTGAATAGGGTACTCGAGGATCTGTTGAGGCTTTGTATTCTGGATTTTGGTGGTACTTGGGAAGACCATCTTCCTCTTGTTGAGTTTGCATATAATAACAGTTATCAGGCAAGCATAGGGATGACACCATTTGAAGCTTTATATGGGAGGCCGTGCAAGTCGCCTACATGTTGGTGGGAGACTACAGATGAGCTTATACTTGGGCCTGATATGATCAGAGATACATCCGAGAAGATCGAGTTGATTCGGAGACGGATGAAAGCGGCCCAAGACCGACAGAAATCCTATGCTGATAAGCGAAGAACGGATTTGGAGTTTGATGTTGGGGATATGGTTTTCGTGAAGGTTTCTCCTTTGCGGAATGTGGTCCGATTTGGAGCTGTTGGGAAGTTGGCACCGAGGTTTGTTGGACCATTCCCTATTATAGAGAGGATCGGGAAGATGGCTTATAGAGTGAAGTTGCCCGAGAAGCTTGCTGGAGTACACGATGTTTTTCATGTCTCGCATCTCCGGAAGTGTTTACATGAATCAGCAGAGGTTGTTGAGCCAAGTGTTCTAAAAGATGTAGAAGTGGAGAAAGAGGCTACCTTGAGGAGAGCTCCGATTCGTATCTTGGGGACGGAGACCAAGAAGCTAAGGAATCGAGAGGTCAAATTGGTGAAGGTTCAATGGGGTGAAGCCGAAGAAGACGCAACTTGGGAAACCGAGGAGAAGATGCGTGGGCTTTATCCATTCCTTTTTGAGGGTACACTCTCAATCTATTTTCTTTGTTAGCATATCTTTCTCTTTTCTATCCATGTTTATCTAGTTTATCGTGTTAATCTTGTCATGAGAACCTTAGGTAGAAACCCTTTGGATGAAACATGTGTTTGAAACATGTTATGCTTGATGGTTGCAAGTGGTTGCAAGTGTTTGCAAGTGGATACTCGTGGATGCATAATACACGTTAGGCACTAAGATCGGCTCACACACTTTCATACCGCATATGCATGAGTGTTTATGCTTATTCATGGATGAAAACTTGTTATGCTATCACGTGGATGTTGCATATGGATGAATGTTATGTGCACTAATGTAGAGATTATAAATTATGTTAGGAATTTGCATACATATGGACTCATTTCACTAACATATTTTGCATTAAGGGGGCTTACTGAATCAGTAACCTCCTGATTTTCGCATTAGATAAGTACATATACACACACCTTTGCATATGATCATACAGCATTTAGAACCTTTTAAGGACAATGATTGCTCGTGGATGATGTTTTGAGTAGATGGATGATGGATGGTAGGATACATTCTTCCTAACTTGGAGATTTCGGGGACGAAATCCTTTAAGGAGGGAAGAATGTAACAACCCGTATTTTTGAATAACATGTTATAACATAAATGGAGGCAGAATTAAACTGTAAAATCTGAATCAAGGGAAACGGGCTATGCCATTGCGTTCGTCTCGGAAAAATACGCGAAATAGAGTCCGAGTTTTCGAAAATCGAAGTACGTATGACCAAGATATGGCCTCGCGAAGTTTCACGAAAAATTCCCAAATTAAAGTATACTTAATTAAGTGAAATGAGTTGTGCAGAGAAATATATATATATTGATATATATATATATATATATAATTGAAAATTAAATAAATAAATATGCAAAAATGTTCAAAACAGCGAATTGGGAGAGGGGAATAACCGAACCAGCCGATTTTTGAGGTCGACCCAAGCCCGCTGGGTCGACTAGGGGTTAATCCAGGGTGTTTGGCTGTCAATCCGTGGGCCGATTCGCTCAAATGCAGATTTTGCATTTGAATGGTTCTCATGGTTCATCTTTAATCTAAAGGCCCTAGATGGTTCCTACACTTGACTTCTTCCCCAAGACGTGCTTTGATGGCTTGGATTGAATCCAGGTTTAATCCTATGGCCTAAAACACTTGCCTAATCTATAAATAAGACCCTAACCTACCCTAAATCATCATTATTCATTCATACAACTAAACTATGGCAAAATCAATCCTCTCATGGCCTCCACTCTCTTCATAAAATTCCTAAATAAATTCCTAAGTGATTTTCCATGCATACAAGTGTTTTCAAACTTGTATGAGCATCATTAGCTTGCATTCAAGTCAAGTTTATGTATTTGCATCATAAAGAAAGAGTCTTGATCATTTTGGCTCAAGGGTTTTGCTTGCATTTTGGGTTTAATTGATTTCATAAGGGCTTTGTCATATTTTTGTGACTTCTTAAGCATTGTAAGCCCTATTCTACTTTCATACTTAAACTCTAAAGTTAAATGTATGATATGCAAGTTTATATGCAAGTTTATCATGTTGTGATATGCAAGTTTATATGCAAGTTTATCATGTTGTGATATGCAAGTTTATCATGTTGTGATATGCAAGTTTATATGCAAGTATGCCAAGTTATGTTATGCAAGTTTGGGTTGAACATTTTGTTCATGCTATCATGTTATGCAAGCTTATTTTGGGTTTATGAACATAAAGCTTTAAGCTTTATGCCAAAGGTTGCATTTTAGCAACATGTAAGTTATCATATCTCTTATGATAACTTGCATGTGAGGCTAAATGCGAACTTATGGCCATCTCTACATGTCATTTAGCACCATGTATCACCAATATGCTAAGTTTGGTTTTATGCATGCTTTTGAGGCCTAAAAATGTAATATGCAAGTGTATGAACATATGAACATTTCATATGCCACCATGTTAAGCTTGTGGCTTCAATACCTTTATGTCATGATTATGCCAAGTTCCCTCTTTCTATCCTTTATGCGCTATTGCGATATGTAAGCGATGGGATTGCGTTTGGGGTTGGGTAAACTTAAAAGACATAAAACATAAGCTTGGGAATTTACCTATTAAGTTAGGTCTTACCAATTGCTTGAAAACTTGTAACATGCTTTGGAAACATGATGGACATGACACTTAGAAAAGATAAGTGTGGCCAACTCGAGGTTGGGTTGAGTTTGTAGTGTAAACCTACCCGGAACCGACCGGCTTAACTAGTTGCTACAAACAATAGGACCCAATGTGAGAAGTTGGTCATGTTGTACCTTGAACCCGAGGTTAGACCAAGTTGTGGTGTAAAGCTACCCGGACCCGCCCGACTTAACTAGTAACCACAACAAGGTCTAATGTGAGAGGTTAAGGCGCATTAAATTAATTAATGCCTCGTGATTAGGGTTAAGTCATGGTCCACTTAATACTTAACCAATTTGGGCTTGGTAGATTAATCGGGGTTAAGTCGTGAACTCATCGTTACACTTAACCAAGTTAATCCAGGATTAGCAAGAGGGTTAAACCGTACTTAACCCACTAGAAAAATACTAGCAATGGGGGCCCACTCCAGCAGTAATCCCAAGTTAGTATCATCATGACCCTAGGGACTAGGCTAGGGTGGGGGCACGATTACTGGACTGGAGGTAAGTGACCAAAAGCGACGGCAGAGGGTACGCCGGTGTAGTTCCGGGCGGACTCTGGTCGTGCACATAGTCCGTAGCCGGATAAAACATGCACGGGTACCAGTAGATCGGGACTGTGCACTCATGTTCATGGTGTCCAGGGGTTGACACCCTAGGGCTTGATACACCCGAAGGGTGGACCCGGCACAGTTCGACTACAATTATGATTGGGCCGTATTGACACCAACACGTGACGAGTTAGGCTTAGAGAGCCGATCGACTAGACCGTTTGGTTGGACCTTGTATTAGGGTCATTTCGTGTTATTGGGCCAAAGCTTGGGCCAAGGGATCAATACTTGTTTATTCAAGTCATGTTAGTTTGCTAGTACACCTGTGGTGCAAAACCTTAATCCTGATTATGCGATGACACCTTTATCTACCTTGTTAGTTAATCATCATGCTAGTATATTGTTATCCTTATGTTCATCCCTGCTGCTCATGCCAGTTAACTTTATCAGTTTACATTGATTGTAGTAGGGCTTACTCAGTCTTTTTGACTGACCTGTTTTCTTTCGCCTCTTTTCTTCCGTTCCCCCCCCCCAGGTTCTCAGGGAGGGAATGCTGGAGCTTAGCTTGGATTTCGGATTGCTTGCTTGTGGGATTTCAGCTCATGTACGGTTTCGACATGAAGCTAGCTATGGTTACCACTTAATTGGGAATAGCACTTATTTATTTTAGTTTTTCAGTTGATGTTGTTTTATCTAGACTTGTTTATTTGGAAAGCTATGTTGTACCAGACTTGTTTTGAAATGTTTTGAAATCTTCCGCTGTTTTATCTATGTTATTTACTCTGTTTACATATATACATATGTTCTTGTTCTGCCTTGATATATCATTATGCATGTTTACCTGATTCAAACGCCCCTCCAAAGTCAGAGTGCTTGCAAGAGCCACCCTGGTGGAGGTGGGGTGTTACAATATTACTAACTAATAGTAAATAGAGTATTCTTAAAATCGATATTGCTTTCAACTTGTTGTCTTTTTCATGAGAATTGAATAGTGAATTTGATTTGTGCTATAGTTTGATGACTTATTTTATGCTAATTAATAGCATAAATATGTCATACTTATGATAAACACAATATCTGACCTCACTTATGACCAAAAAAATGGAGATCATAACTTCATCATGTTGATTTGTGTGATCTAGAAAGTGAAAGCACCTCTATGTTGCTCTTAACCAATAGTTGTATTCTGAACTTAGTCATTAATTTTGTTAAATTTTAGTTAACATATTTTAAAGTTTGGTTTAATTTGATTGAATAGAATTTAAAATTATTCTATCCCTGTGGATCGACTCGTATTTGCTAACGTACTACAAGTGTACGTCGTGCGCTTGCTGATTATTACACTTTGCGACAATATTCTAATTCATAGAATATTCATCGTCGAACAAGTTTTTGGCGCCGTTGCCGGGGAGAGAAATTAGTTTTAATTTTATTCTTCGAATTAATTTTCTTATTTTTGTTTCACTAAAAAATATGATTGTGTATTTGTTTGTTTTATTTCACTTCTATATGTTTGTTTGTGTGTGTAATTGTGCCTTGTTTTAGTGTTCTTAGTTTTCTTCCCTAAAAAAAAGAAATTGTTGTTCCATTTTGTAGCTAGTTGTGTGAATTGCATTTTTGTTAGTGTTTGTTTTGTGTGTGTTTTAATTTTTGTTTTTATTTATTAATTTTTTTTTGCCATATTTCCTTTGCTTTCTTTCCTATTTTTTTCCTCCTTATTTTCAGTACATGTTTATCCCTTTCCTTTGTACAACTCTTACAAAAAAAAACGAATTTATTGCTTGCCATTTATTTTATTTTTATTTTTTTCCCTAAAAAAAGTTAGTGCTTTCCTTTTACTCCCTTTTTAATTTCCTTTCCCTTCTTTCATTTATTTCTTGATTGCCTTCCTTCTTTTTCTTTCCAGGAATTAATTAAAATTATATCTTTCCATTTTATTTCTCTTTTAGTTATTTCCCTTTCTCATTCTCTCATTTATTTCTTTCCTTTTTCTTGTCCTCCCTCTATAATTTTCTTCCCTTCTGTAACGGCCCAGATTTTTTGACCATTTAGTTATTATTTAAAAATGTTTTTTTTATTGTTTTGGAATTTTAAATGGTTTAATTTCAATAATTTTGAATATTTTATTTTATTCCGAAATGGTAGAAATTTAGTGGATCTGCAATATAATGTGAACTGGCAGTATAAAAGGATAAATTTTTAATTTAAAATAGTACGTTTACAAAGGATGTAGTAGCCAACGAACTCGGATTTCGATGAAATCAGTTTCATTAAATCCGAAATGATGAAATTAGGTAACCAACCAAGTTACATCAAAAATGGCATCCGTATGTGGAAAAGAAAAAATAAAAGGCCAAAATTTGAACTAAATTTTGACGGTAATTGGAATTTGCTAATGCTAACGGCAAAACTGGAACATGAGACCTATCCAGGAAAATTCTAAACATAGAATATTAGCTATATATGAAATCTGGGAAAATCCTATAACGGATATAGAAAGTTATTAAGGAAACAAAATTTAAATAAATTATTTGAAAATCTAAACGAACTCCGATTTTTGATTTGAATACATAGGATTGAAGTACGTTAAAAACCGGACCAGATGGTGGAAGAATTTCTGAAAACCGTTATCGTTTGATACTCCAACATGAGACCGGAAGGTGTTGAAACTAACACAAAACACTATTTTGAATTTGAATTTAAATTATTTGAAAGTTCAAACAAATTCAAAATTGATTTTTTTTTATATAGTATTGAAGAGCAAGAAAAATTGAACAACATGCTTGAAAAAGATTTTGGATAAGGTATCAGTAAGTAAGTCAAATTAACGTCCGAATAGGGTTGAGAAAACACACTTTACTATTCATAAATTATTAAATTTATTTATAATTTAATTAATTTAAGGATTAATCATAGCCATCCATTTTCGACCGTTGGATTCGCGTCACCTCAGCAATCCATGTGACTCCTTCGGCTATAAATAGCCCCCCCCCCCCTTTCATTTTAAAATCCATCCTCCTCCTCCTCTTTCAAGCTTTGGCAATGGCAGAAATAATAATAAAATATTAGGAAATAGGGAAAAGGGAAGGAAGGGAGAAAGGAGGGCAAGATGGGGAGCTAGGGACTCTTAGGCAGAGGCTTAGGCTTCACGGGGTAAGTTTTTAAATAATATTTATTTATTTATTTATTTGTGTAATATATATATATATATATATATATTATAATTAAAATAGAATTTGTAAAAATAAATATCAGAACATTCTAAGGGTGACAGAGAGGATAGTGTCTAAGGCTTGAGTTTGGAAAATATAGTTTCCTGCTCTCCCTGGCTATCCCTAACTGATCCGACGGATGGGATGATTAATTTAAATTTAAATTTAAAATCTAATTTGAATTTAATTTGAATTTAAAACAGACCAGGGGCATTTTCGTAATTTTTAACCATAAACTTTAAAAGCTTATAACTTTTTCAAAACAAGTCGGATTTCCACGAAACAAGGACCGTTGGATTCTTATCGAAAAATACTTTAAAATGAGTGGAAGCAGATTTTTGATCCGGGTTAAAATTTTTAAGTTATAATTAAATGAATATTTTTAAATATTTTATTTAAAAATTAAATTTAATTAATATTAAAATGGTTTTTCAATTTAAAAAAAAAAATTGGATATGGCTAGCGATGGGACAGTAGGATTTTTTAGAAGGGCAGGGAAGGTAATTTGGCTAATAACGCAATTAGAAATTAATTAAGATAAAAATAATTTAATTAATTTAATTAAATATATATTCATTTAAATTAGGTAAATATTGTAAATAACATAACTTTTGCATACATTAACGAAATTTAACGAAACAGGATCCGTTGGGATCGTATGGACGAGCACTACGCAAGGGAACTGACCGCAAGTGGATTGGAGCTCGTTTGGATTTATGGTGAAATTAAACGCCTGAACCAAATCAATGACCGATTATCGTTATTCAACGATAAACCGTCCAATGTGAGTTAATCTCACTAACTCTGAACACTTTATATTTTTATAAAGTATTTTTAGAATTGATAAATATTGGTTGAATTGTTGTGTGTTGGCTGTTTGGTTGAACTGCTAGTCAGTTGATTGAAATTATCGATAACGATATATATAAATCGTATCGAGATATTGATTCTGTTTATCAGAATATTTTATACTCATGTTATTTATGTGGACTGACATTTGTGGATGCAGGGGAACAGGTTGGAGGGACCCAACTGGGTTCCTCAACATTTATTTTACTATTTTTCATATATGTATTCTTATATATGATGTGCTATATCATCGGCTGACCCTGTGTGTTTTGGATGGAAAATTGACCCTTTTGAATTGGTATTTTTATACCATAAGCGATACTGAAAAGTGAAAAGGGATTTCCAAGAATATTTTGAAAGTAGATTATTTATATAAAATCAACGGATTTTATATATGGAAAATATTGGTTTATTAAAGAAAACATTTTATAAATCAAAGAATATAGAGAAAACATATTTGTAAATAAATATAGAGAAAATATTTGTAAAACAAATATAAGGACAAATATTGGCAAAATAAGGAAAAAGGGAGATATTTGCAAATCATTTTGCAAATAGAATAAATAGAAAAGAAAAGGGAAAATATTTGTAAATCATTTACAAATAAGATAGAAAGGGAATTATTTGTAAACAATTACAAATAGGAATAAAAAGGAAATCATTTGAGAAATATTTACAAAATGGAAATAGAAAGGAATATTTGTAAAACAATTATAAATGGATTAAAAGGGATATTTATCAAGAAAATGAACTGAGTTATGGAAAGGAATTATTCATTTAGAAATTAAATAGAATAATGGAATACTTGAAAATGGATAGAAGTGTAATAAAGGAGAATTTTACACTAGGAAGAGTTTCGACCCGTGCTTCGCACACGGGTAAACAAATCATGAATTCAAAGTGAATATTTAAAAGAGATCTGTTTTAACAGATAAAGTGAGAAGGTTAATTTATAAATAAAGTTTTATAAATTAATTTAGTTATTTATCTTTGGGTAAATAGAGTATATAAGTCAAGACTTATATAGAGAAGTAAAAATCGATTTCCACATCGATATTTGAAACTGAATATGTATGAAAGAGAATTTATCGAATAAGAGTTATTCGAAGTAAAGCTATCGAATATCAGTTTATTCGAAAGGGAGTTTATTGAATATTTGTTATTCGAAATGGGTTGATCCAAGAGAGTTAATCCAATAGAGTTAATCCAATAGAACAAATTGATTGAGATCAACCGTTAGAGTTAAACTGTTAGAGTTGAACTGTTAGAGTTAAACCGTTAGGGTTAAGCCGTAGAGTTAAACCGTTGGAGTAAACATTTAGAGTTAGTTAGTTAGAGTTAACCAATTAGAGTTAATCAGTTAGAGTTAATCGATTAGAGTCTAATCGAACTAGAGTTATCCAAATATAGTAATCGAATGAGGGATGATGGAATATTAGTTATTCAATTAGATTTGCTCGAATTTAGTTATTCGAAATAGAGTTAAACAGAAGTAGTCATTTAAGATAAGCTATCAGTAAGCACGACTGCTAGCGTAATTCGCAGGGCTGCAGATAGCCTAAGGCGGACGGATGTTTCCTGAGGGAATCAGGCGTAACCATTGTGATCGCTGCGATCTAGAGTCGAGCGGATGGAGTTAAATCGAATATTAGATATTCGAAAATAAAGTTAGAACAAGCATAGTTAGTCGAATATAAGTTAATCGAATATTAGTTATTCGATAGGTGTTAGTCAAATTGAGTCAGATAAGTCGAGTTAAATAAGTGGAGTTAGATAAGTCGAGTTAATTAAGCCAAGTTGAGCTGATCAAGTAAGTTGGTCAAGTTGAGTTAATCAAACTAAGTTAATAGAATAAGAGTTAATCCAGTAAAAGTTAATAGAATAAGGGTTATAGATTAGAGTTAACTGAATAGGAGTTAATAAATTATGTATTCGTCTATTTATTCGAGTTAGAAAATAAAAGTCATATTAAAGTTATTATATTTCGGATGTAGGGAATTATAACACCATTGTTATAATCAAGTGATTTCTGAAAAAGAAGTGGATTCATAAATCGAATCCGAGGGCAATGTAAGGAAGTGTGTTAAAAGATTGGAAAGTTGAACTTTGTCTATTTCGAAGTTAGAAATGTCGTTCAGTTAAGGTCTGAGAGGTAATTATACCCCAACTTGATTGGCTTCGTTTTAAACTAAGAAATGGTTAAGGTTCGATAGTGAAAGGTGTTTAAGTGGAAACCAAATAAAGGAGATTTGGCGTAGTGATGTTTATTCAAACATCTGTTTAATCAAATGAAGGAGATTTGGAAATCTTTTCCAAATGAGAGTCAGAAATGTTTTTCTGAATATAGGGAACAAGAAATGGAAATGTTTTCCAATGGTAATAATGTATATTTTTCTAAATATATTAAATAATAAATGTTAAATAACCGAAAAAGGGAAATGAATAAATGAATGAACTAAAAGGGATAAACGTTGAACGATGATTGATCGATAGAGTTTCCATCTGGAAACAATATCGTTGGTTGCACACCTGTTTTTCTTTGATAGTTAAATCACCAACTATCAAAGTTTTGACCATTTTAACGTTGTTAATATGGAGAGACCGGTTGGATTATTATCCAGAGAACCACTCTGTATTGGCATAAGCGTTGTGAATCAAGTATGCTGAATATATTGAAGACGGGGTTGTGCAAGGGCTATCCTGTGTACAGAATAGTGCCTTCGGTTTGTCCAGTCCCATGACAAACGTGTATGGACGAGTGTCTGACAGAGTATATCCAATAGATCGCATAAGTTGATCTCTTCAAACGTACTTTCGTTTGGTGGCGGAGGAATTCGTTTCTCTTAGCTGTATACCCGTGGTATTTTTGGTGAAATCAATTTGTGATTTGGCGGGTATGACAATGTGGCATTCAAAGTAATGGAGGTGTGATCTGTCAAAAGATACGTTATGACCTCAAGCCTCATCAACCGGGAAATGAAAAAAATCGAGCAGGCAGCATGGCTATGTGGGTCGCACCCATTAGGATGTATAATCACCTATCTAGAGAAATTCCAATTGCTTCTTTAATCTATCGATGTTGTCCCATTCGGGAGACGGTTGCTGATCCCAACCGTTGGTGATATACATTCGATACACTCAAGCGAAATGAGTGGTCGGTCATATGAGGGCCGGGTTGCAAGATGTTCTTGTTGAACCCAGTGTATTCGCCTCTAGAGATACACTATCGGCAGGTGGTCCCATACCTTGTCAAAGTCCGAATCCAATTTCCAATAAGTGCCCGCGAGTTTGATTTGTATACTATATATGTAGAGCGTGAGATGCAAGCGTTCTACTATATTTTAATTACTTGTGATTAGACATTATTATAATATCAGATAATATATGATTTCCAAAGTGTTTTGGGTTATCGTAAGGTAAAAACCGTCCGTGTTTATGTGTGGATTGGTCTTACGATTATCTTTTCTTTCGAAAGGATTTTGAAAGTTAAACCAAATGATTTGAGTTTACTCACACCAGTCCCATGACTGACCCAGAGTTTTATTTTGTTTTGTTTTCCCTAAACTCTTGG
The DNA here is from genome assembly GCA_030737875.1 of Allium sativum. NCBI lineage: Eukaryota > Viridiplantae > Streptophyta > Magnoliopsida > Asparagales > Amaryllidaceae > Allium > Allium sativum. Next base: position 848,066,700 of record CM060926.1, read on the forward strand.
GTGCCCAAATTTATATGGGCAGTCAAGTAGTTAGGATTTTTCAGACAGACTTGGAGAGCTTGGAGCAGGAGGCTTCAGGACTTATATAGCTATTGTTTATTTCCGCTGTGATGCCAGGGTTGTACTCTGATAATGGTATTGTATGCATATACTGCTTTTGATTTCAAGTTATGTGATATATTATATTTTATTCGTTCCGCTGTGAGATTCGTGTTACTCTGATGTTGTGTTCTTCTTTTTCTTCTTCTATTCTAATTTTCTATCTTATCTATCCTCACCCTCTACATTCTTTCATTAACTATTCGGTAATTGTCGACCCTTGATGTTCGATATGTGTTGTATATCGGATAATCAAGGTCGTCTTTTCCCGGGTCGTTACAGTTGGTATAAGAGCTGAAGGTTAAGTATTACCTTGGCTCTTTGGCGTAATTCAGTAGAGATGGGGTTAGTAATACCCTAGACTGAGTTTGAGTGTATATATACGAGTGAACGTATTTGTTATTTGATGTAAAAATGGTTTTATATTGTGGAGATTTATTGGTTGAGTTGTTTATGAGTTCTAGTCGATCAGTTTGATCCACGGTATCGATAGGAGTTTATAAACACTCGAATACGATGGGTCGACGCGATATGTTTTGAAAAAAGGGTAAATGAAATAATTTTACCCAAATTATATTTTGATATAAGCAAAGTATAGATATTTGAAATTATTATAGTATATTGAATGTGTTGGTTGTGATTATAATCGAATAAGATTATAAAATGTGAAATGGTTATGTAAATAACAAATCAAAATTCATATAAGTGAAATATATGAAATCAGATGAATTAAATCTGAATTTAAGTTCAGAATTGGAATTAAAATTGCTAAAATTTGAATAAGCGTTGTAAATGGAATGAAATTGAATATATGTGAATTTTAAAATCCTGGGAGATTTTAAATTTGTTACAAGCATTGAAAAGGGATATTTTGAAATGAATTTCAAAATGAAAATGTTTAAAAATGGGTTTTGAAAGTGCTATAGTATTGAACTCACTTCGATAGCTGGAAAAAAAATTCCGATGTTGATCCGGACATCATCGGTGCTCATTTTCGAGTTTGTAAGTGATGGATTACTACCAAATATTTTGTTTTTGAATTGTTTTGAGAAACCGAGTTGTTTTGATATTCCAAAGGGATATTTGATTTTTGGAAAAGGCAAAGCTATTTGAAACTCTCAGGTACAGATTATTGAAATAAACAAATTAAATAGAAATTTATGAAAGCAAATTTGAAATTGAATTGAAGGCAGTTCAGTGGAAATTGAGTTGAATTGAAATAGAATGGTATCAAGTAGAATTGGACTAGATTAGGGATAATTTGGGATAGAAATGGATGGTCGAGCAAGAAATTTGAATTGAGATTGGAATTGCAGTTTGATTGAAATTTGGCTTGGTCATAAGCAGATGGTCGTGTTGAAGATAAAAGTGATTGGTAGTTTGATTGGGATGATAGTGGTATATACTAAATTGATAGCAGAGTTGGATGCCCGACAAAAAAGGTACACATTCATATTCATATGAGTTTGATGAGATTTATGAGCCTGTTTGGCAAGCCACTTAGCTGTTTGATTTTCTTTTGGGTTGAAGAAGGCCTAGGGAGGCGAGTTGGAGTTTGAGCTATTGACCAGTACAAAGGAGGTGCTAGCGAAATTTTTCAGAAATTTCGAATGTTAGAAAATTTTCAGAATTTTTGAAATTTTCGTTTATAGAAATAAATTAATAAATTAATTAGAATTAATTGGTTTAGTGAAACCGGAGTAAATAAATAATTTTAACCTAGTTATAAAGTTCATTTTTCTACCTTAGCAATTTCGAGGACGAAATTATTTTAAGGGGGAAAGAATGTAACGGCCCAGATTTTTTGACCATTTAGTTATTATTTAAAAATGTTTTTTTTTATTGTTTTGGAATTTTAAATGGTTTAATTTCAATAATTTTGAATATTTTGTTTTATTCCGAAATGGTAGAAATTTAGTGGATCTGCAATATAATGTGAACTGGCAGTATAAAAGGATAAATTTTTAATTTAAAATAGTACGTTTACAAAGGATGTAGTAGCTAACGAACTCGGATTTCGATGAAATCAGTTTCATTAAATCCGAAATGATGAAATTAGGTAACCAACCAAGTTACATCAAAAATGGCATCCGTACGTGGAAAAGAAAAAATAAAAGGCCAAAATTTGAACTAAATTTTGACGGTAATTGGAATTTGCTAATGCTAACGGCAAAACTGGAACATGAGACCTATCCAGGAAAATTCTAAACATAGGATATTAGCTATATATGAAATCTGGGAAAATCCTATAACGGATATAGAAAGTTATTAAGGAAACCAAATTTAAATAAATTATTTGAAAATCTAAACGAACTCCGATTTTTGATTTGAATACATAGGATTGAAGTACGTTAAAAACCGGACCAAATGGTGGAAGAATTTCTGAAAATCGTTATCGTTTGATACTCCAACATGAGACCGGAAGGTGTTGAAACTAACACAAAACACTATTTTGAATTTAAATTATTTGAAAGTTCAAACAAATTCAAAATTGATATATTTTTATATAGTATTGAAGAGCAAGAAAAATTGAACAACATGGTTGAAAAAGATTTTGGATAAGGTATCAATAAGTAAGTCAAATTAACGTCCGAATAGGGTTGAGAAAACACACTTTACTATTCATAAATTATTAAATTTATTTATAATTTAATTAATTTAAGGATTAATCATAGCCATCCATTTTCGACCGTTGGATTCGCGCCACCTCAGCAATCCATGTGACTCCTTCGGCGATAAATAGCCCCCCCCCTTCATTTTAAAATCCATCCTCCTCCTCCTCTTTCAAGCTTTGGCAATGGCAGAAATAATAATAAAATATTAGGAAATAGGGAAAAGGGAAGGAAGGGAGAAAGGAGGGCAAGATGGGGAGCTAGGGACTCTTAGGCAGAGGCTTAGGCTTCAAGGGGTAAGTTTTTAAATAATATTTATTTATTTATTTATTTGTGTAATATATATATATATATATATTATAATTAAAATAGAATTTGTAAAAATAAATATCAGAACATTCTAAGGGCGACAGAGAGGATAGTGTCTAAGGCTTGAGTTTGGAAAATATAGTTTCCTGCTCTCCCTGGCTATCCCTAACTGATCCGACGGATGGGATGATTAATTTAAATTTAAATTTAAAATCTAATTTGAATTTAAAACAGACCAGGGGCATTTTCGTAATTTTTAACCATAAACTTTAAAAGCTTATAACTTTTTCAAAACAAGTCGGATTTCTACGAAACAAGGACGGTTGGATTCTTATCGAAAAATACTTTAAAATGAGTGGAAGCAGATTTTTGATCCGGGTTAAAAATTTTAAGTTATAATTAAATGAATATTTTTAAATATTTTATTTAAAAATTAAATTTAATTAATATTAAAATGTTTTTTAATTTAAAAAAAAAAAATTGGATATGGCTAGCGATGGGAAAGTAGGATTTTTTAGAAGGGCAGGAAAGGTAATTTGGCTAATAACGCAATTAGAAATTAATTAAGATAAAAATAATTTAATTAATTTAATTAAATATATATTCATTTAAATTAGGTAAATATTGTAAATAGCATAACTTTTGCATACATTAACGAAATTTAACGAAACAGGATCCGTTGGGATCGTATGGACGAGCACTACGCAAGGGAACTGACCGCAAGTGGATTGGAGCTCGTTTGGATTTATGGTGAAATTAAACGCCTGAACCAAATCAATGACCGATTATCGTTATTCAACGATAAACCGTCCAATGTGAGTAAATCTCACTAACTCTGAACACTTTATATTTTTATAAAGTATTTTTAGAATTGATAAATATTGGTTGAATTGCTGTGTGTTGGCTGTTTGGTTGAACTGCTAGTCAGTTGATTGAAATTATCGATAACGATATATATAAATCGTATCGAGATATTGATTCTGTTTATCAGAATATTTTATACTCATGTTATTTATGTGGACTGACATTTGTGGATGCAGGGGAACAGGTTGGAGGGACCCAACTGGGTTCCTCAACATTTATTTTACTATTTTTCATATATGTATTCTTATATATGATGTGCTATATCATCGGCTGACCCTGTGTGTTTTGGATGGAAAATTGACCCTTTTGAATTGGTATTTTTATACCATAAGCGATACTGAAAAGTGAAAAGGATTTCCAAGAATATTTTGAAAGTAGATTATTTATATAAAATCAACGGATTTTATATATGGAAAATATTGGTTTATTAAAGAAAACATTTTATAAATCAAAGAATATAGAGAAAACATATTTGTAAATAAATATAGAGAAAATATTTGTAAAACAAATATAAGGACAAATATTGGCAAAATAAGGAAAAAGGGAGATATTTGCAAATCATTTTGCAAATAGAATAAATAGAAAATAAAAGGGAAAATATTTGTAAATCATTTACAAATAAGATAGAAAGGGAATTATTTGTAAACAATTACAAATAGGAATAAAAAGGAAATCATTTGAGAAATATTTACAAAATGGAAATAGAAAGGAATATTTGTAAAACAATTATAAATGGATTAAAAGGGATATTTATCAAGAAAATGAACTGAGTTATGGAAAGGAATTATTCATTTAGAATTTAAATAGAATAATGGAATACTTGAAAATGGATAGAAGTGTAATAAAGGAGAATTTTACACTAGGAAGAGTTTCGACCCGTGCTTCGCACACGGGTAAACAGATCATGAATTCAAAGTGAATATTTAAGAGAGATCTGTTTTAACAGATAAAGTGAGAAGGTTAATTTATAAATAAAGTTTTATAAATTAATTTAGTTATTTATCTTTGGGTAAATAGAGTATATAAGTCAAGACTTATATAGAGAAGTAAAAATCGATTTCCACATCGATATTTGAAACTGAATATGTATGAAAGAGAATTTATCGAATAAGAGTTATTCGAAGTAAAGCTATCGAATATCAGTTTATTCGAAAGGGAGTTTATTGAATATTTGTTATTCGAAATGGGTTGATCCAAGAGAGTTAATCCAATAGAGTTAATCCAATAGAACAAATTGATTGAGATCAACCGTTAGAGTTAAACTGTTAGAGTTGAATTGTTAGAGTTAAACCGTTAGGGTTAAGCCGTAGAGTTAAACCGTTGGAGTAAACAGTTAGAGTTAGTTAGTTAGAGTTAACCAATTAGAGTTAATCAGTTAGAGTTAATCGATTAGAGTCTAATCGAACTAGAGTTATCCAAATATAGTAATCGAATGAGGGATGATGGAATATTAGTTATTCAATTAGATTTGCTCGAATTTAGTTATTCGAGATAGAGTTAAACAGAAGTAGTCATTTAAGATAAGCTATCCGTAAGCACGACTGCTAGCGTAATTCGCAGGGCTGCAGATAGCCTAAGGCGGACGGATGTTTCCTGAGGGAATCAGGCGTAACCATTGTGATCGCTGCGATCTAGAGTCGAGCGGATGGAGTTAAATCGAATATTAGATATTCGAAAATAAAGTTAGAACAAGCATAGTTAGTCGAATATAAGTTAATCGAATATTAGTTATTCGATAGGAGTTAGTCAAATTGAGTCAGATAAGTCGAGTTAAATAAGTGGAGTTAGATAATTCGAGTTAATTAAGCCAAGTTGAGCTGATCAAGTAAGTTGGTCAAGTTGAGTTAATCAAACTAAGTTAATAGAATAAGAGTTAATCCAGTAAAAGTTAATAGAATAAGGGTTATAGATTAGAGTTAACTGAATAGGAGTTAATAAATTATGTATTCGTCTATTTATTCGAGTTAGAAAATAAAAGTCATATTAAAGTTATTATATTTCGGATGTAGGGAATTATAACACCATTGTTATAATCAAGTGATTTCTGAAAAAGAAGTGGATTCATAAATCGAATTCGAGGGCAATGTAAGGAAGTGTGTTAAAAGATTGGAAAGTTGAACTTTGTCTATTTCGAAGTTAGAAATGTCGTTCAGTTAAGGTCTGAGAGGTAATTATACCCCAACTTGATTGGCTTCGTTTTTAACTAAGAAATGGTTAAGGTTCGATAGTGAAAGGTGTTTAAGTGGAAACCAAATAAAGGAGATTTGGCGTAGTGATGTTTATTCAAACATCTGTTTAATCAAATGAAGGAGATTTGGAAATCTTTTCCAAATGAGAGTCAGAAATGTTTTTCTGAATATAGGGAACAAGAAATGGAAATGTTTTCCAATGGTAATAATGTATATTTTTCTAAATATATTAAATAAGAAATGTTAAATAACCGAAAAAGGGAAATGAATAAATGAATGAACTAAAAGGGATAAACGTTGAACGATGATTGATCGATAGAGTTTCCATCTGGAAACAATATCGTTGGTTGCACACCTGTTTTTCTTTGATAGTTAAATCACCAACTATCAAAGTTTTGACCATTTTAACGTTGTTAATATGGAGAGACCGGTTGGATTATTATCCAGAGAACCACTCTGTATTGGCATAAGCGTTGCGAATCAAGTATGCTGAATATATTGAAGACGGAGTTGTGCAAGGGCTATCCTGTGTACAGAATAGTGCCTTCGGTTTGTCCAGTCCCAGGACAAACATGTATGGACGAGTGTCTAACAGAGTATATCCAATAGATCGCATAAGTTGATCTCTTCAAACGTACTTACGTTTGGTGGCGGAGGAATTCGTTTCTCTTAGCTGTATACCCGTGGTATTTTTGGTGAAATCAATTTGTGATTTGGCGGGTATGACAATGTGGCATTCAAAGTAATGGAGGTGTGATCTGTCAAAAGATACGTTATGACCTCAAGCCTCATCAACCGGGAAATGACAAAAATCGGGCAGGCAGCATGGCTATGTGGGTCGCACCCATTAGGATGTATAATCACCTATCTAGAGAAATTCCAATTGCTTCTTTAATCTATCGATGCTGTCCCATTCGGGAGACGGTTGCTGATCCCAACCGTTGGTGATATACATTCGATACACTCAAGCGAAATGAGTGGTCGGTCATGTGAGGGCCGGGTTGCAAGATGTTCTTGTTGAACCCAGTGTATTCGCCTCTAGAGATACACTATCGGCAGGTGGTCCCATACCTTGTCAAAGTCCGAATCCAATTTCCAATAAGTGCCCGCGAGTTTGATTTGTATACTATATATGTAGAGCGTGAGATGCAAGCGTTCTACTATATTTTAATTACTTGTGATTAGACATTATTATAATATCAGATAATATATGATTTCCAAAGTGTTTTGGGTTATCGTAAGGTAAAAACCGTCCGTGTTTATGTGTGGATTGGTCTTACGATTATCTTTTTTTTCGAAAGGATTTTGAAAGTTAAACCAAATGATTTGAGTTTACTCACACCAGTCCCATGACTGACCCAGATTTTTATTTTGTTTTGTTTTCCCTAAACTCTTGGGTGCCCATATTTGTACGGGCAGTCAAGTAGTCAGGATTTTTCAGATAGACTTGGAGAGCTTGGAGCAGGAGGCTTCAGGACTTATATAGCTATTGTTTATTTCCGCTGTGATGCCAGGGTTGTACTCTGATAATGGTATTGTATGCATATACTGCTTTTGATTTCAAGTTATGTGATATATTATATTTTATTCGTTCCGCTGTGAGATTCGTGTTACTCTGATGTTGTGTTCTTCTTTTTCTTCTTCTATTCTAATTTTCTATCTTATCTATCCTCACCCTCTAAATTCTTTCATTAACTATTCGGTAATTGTCGACCCTTGATGTTCGATATGTGTTGTATATCGGATAATCAAGGTCGTCTTTTCCCGGGTTGTTACACCTTCTCTGCCTTATTCTATTCACAATCCTTTATTAACCAACCTCCACTTAACATTCTATTCTCTGCCATACGAACACTCCCTCACCAATTCTTCCATCCACCCGCACATCACCGATACCAACTTGTCCTCAACCGCCAACCTGAAAAATCTCCACCATTCACCAAAGCTCTAGTCTCGACACGCCATTGCTTTCAAGCAAAGTCGCACACCTCAGTTTTCACACCAGTTACCTTACCGACTGTCATCCACACAAACAATCAACCTTTCTTGAATCCACCAATCACCACAACCAATCCACCTCCGAACTCAACAAAATAATTAATCAACCAGTCTGTTCACATTCACAACCAAACCACGTTCATCTTCATTACCATCCTCAAAACTTAGCCACATCTATCAATACTACAACCTCCTAGAGGCAAACTTCAGACCACCGTCTCACCAGTCCACTAGACTCACTATCTTCACTCAATAATTCCCCAAGACACCATCTTTTAACAACTATCACACCCATAATCTACCACGCACTGCACTCATCTTCATAATCACAACCTCATACAACCTCTTCTACCCTTCACAGTGCACACAACAACTACCTTGATACCCATTCAAACAATCATCCACACATATTCCCATCCAAAAACTCAAACTAAAGCTCACACACTCCAAACACTACACCTAGTCCATTTCCAGACGTCCAGACCCTTCATTGCCGCAAACCCACGCGCAGGACCATCATCCTCCTTGCCATACTTTCATTCAACACAAAAAAAAGTTCATCAGCCCACACCTCAAACTGACCCGCCAATTCCATACACCATCTTCATCTCTTCTGCCAACCACCTACAAATCATTCCATACACCATCTTCATCTCCTCTACCAACCAACTACAAATCACTTTCCCTGCTACGAGTTCCACATACCAAAATCGCACATCAATCTTCGCACAACAGCTGAAAAATCGCTCTACTACTAGTCTAATCACGCACACCCTTCTTTAAACCAAACACAAAGGCACTCCACCAAAGCAACTCCCTGCATCTACATACGCTCATCTGTAACCCGAACCATGAAAACCGGTCGAGCTCACCAAACCGTCTTCACACCGCAAATCAGAAATACCAGATCACACCGCTCCATCCTTGAAGATCCGAACACCTTACCCCCCTTCGAGCAGATCGAAATTCACCAAAAACCCGATTCAAGCCTTAACTCTCGATACTTTTTAACCAAATTCGAATCCAAAAAAAAGAGGAAGGAGGATTTGTAACTGCAATCTGGATTTCTGAGAGAAATAAAGGGGGCGATTTGCTTTGATTATGTTCTAAGGGGCGGGTGCTTTTAAAATCGGTAGGGATCAGTGAGGTTATGGATTTTTAAGTCTGTGACCTTCTTATTTTGGGCTTGGCTTGTAGCCTTATAAGGGGCCGAGTAATTTTATTTTATTTTTTCTCTCTTTGATTAGTTTTTTTTATTTATGCTTTTTATTAAAAATAAAAATAAATGAGAGGATTGATTGCCAGAAATTTCTTTTGTGGGTAAAATTTTTGATTGGACAAGGATCTTCGATTGGTAAATTCTTTTGTTTGGTCATTGAAAACAAAGCTCTTCTCTTCGTTCTTTTTGTTTTTCAGGTTGAAGAAATTCAAAGAACAAATTGCTTGCTAAAAATTGCTTTGCTTCGCTTGCTTAAGAACTACCACGAAAAATAAAACTTGCTAATATTTTTGCACTCTCTGAATTTGAATTGTTGGAGCGGTTGCACACCAAGTAGGGTGTGAACGCGCTAGCACTACTCAGTTGCACTGGGTGGACTGCCGATCTAGGTGAGAATTTTCTGAACTCTACAGGGCCTGCTGCTGCACGAAAAAAATATAATTTGCTTGTAAATATTTTGTGCACGTGCCGCGACATGCTTGTAAAAAAAATTCTGTAATTTATTATTCTGTGACTGGTCAGTGATTAAATATTTTGTTTGTTGACGTGTGGTTGAGAACTCTAAAACGAACGTGGGATTAAATTGAAAAGTTTGTTTTTGAAATAAATTATTTTTGAAACTGAATCGAGGATTCCCCAAAGCTCATAGGACAAAATATTTGTTAAATTGACAATTTGGATTGATACTTTCTTAGGTGTCTAAGGAACGGTGGAGTCTAGAACTCAAACAGGTTCTTAAACCTTCAGTCGTGTTTCTACGGTGATTCGTGGCACATGATAACCCCTGTCCGAACCTGGCCTAGACTTGTATTCATATAATCCGAAGTTTTTAATTTTAACATATTTTTTAAAGAGCTTTCTTGAAAATGTCCCAATTTCCTTATCCCCATGAATTTTACGATAGTTGTGAAAATCAATATAATCCATATAATTTTACACCAAATTCATATGGATATTTTAATGACAACTATTGTACGAACAATTTGGATTTTACACCACCAATTTTTCAAAATTTTCAAAATAATACGGATTTAACACCACAAAATTTCCAAAATAACGATCAACTCTCAAGTCTTGAAATCAGTGTTCAAACTCTACTTGAAGAAAGTCAAAGATTTAATGAATCAAGTCAAAGATTAATTGAATTGATGTGCAACAATTCAAGTCAAAGTTTTCAAAATAATCAAAATTCAACTTCAAATTTAAATGATTCTGATTATAACCCTTGTCAATCCAATTTCGAACTCCAAAATGAATTACAAATTCAAAATAGAAATGTGAATAACTTTTCAGATGGTTATGGCGATCGAAATAATTTCAATTATGGTGCAACTAAAATTTTTTGTTCTCGGCAATTTCAAATTGAAAATTCTCATAGAAATAATTATAAATTTGATTTTGTTGAGCAAATGAATGAAATTCACGATAATCACACGAGTTTGTTGTTTCAAGACTACTTGAATTTTCGTGAAAAACAAAATAGTCAAATCCAAACATGCGACGATTCAAATAAAAATCCACCTTTGCCCACGATCGACGATCTTTAACTAACAACTTTTGAAATTGATGAAAATATTAATGAAGTCGTTGAAAGCTCTATGGTTGATTTGAATTTAAATTCTCTTGAAAACGAAGACGTCAATCTTCAATTTGATCTTCTTCTCTCAGATTCTGAAAATTTTGAAAATTCAGCAACTTTAGATTGTCAATCTGAAAGAAATTATGAAGTTGGTAACAACTATTTAGGTGAGGACGACTTTGATGAGCGAAAACTTCTTGAATTTATTGACGATAATGTTGTTGGGTCTGAAACTGAAAAAGAAACATTTGAAAACTTTGAAATTCTTGAGGTTGAAAACAACGAGACTATTGAATGTGATCTTGAACACAATAACGATTTTTCTGAAACTATTGCAACTCTTTGCGACTTGATCGTTTCAACTGAACCTCATTGTGATCACTTGTTTTTCAATGATAAATTTCTGCAGTATATGAATTTTTTCTGGAATAACACTGTTTTTAAGAAAACACGATTTTGAAATTTACTGAAAATTCATTTGTTTGGTTTTGACTTTAGGTTTACGAATGAACCTTTGGTTAACAAAATTTCAAATATCAAAGCAAAACCGAACAATATTTCTCAAAACAAGTGTTGGGGTGAGAGTGATGCTTACATCTTTCAATTTATACATCATATGAACAAATCAAACTTTGTTTTTCAAACTTTTATTGAACCCCGGCTTGATGACCTCTCTTAAGTTGCTACAAAAATTCAATTTGATTTTATGATCAATTGTAAGCTCAAAATTTTAAGGTTAGCCACTCAAACTTTTGAAAAAACAAAATTAGTTTTTCCTAGTCTGACATGTAATATACAAAACTTCATGATTTGGTTTTTTGTGCTTAAGTTGTGTCTCATAGTCTTAATGAGGCTGATCCATTGGTCCATCATGGACCGGTTCATCTGTTCGATGACTGCATATTTTCTGCACGCACATTTGGTAAGTCGCACTAACCTTCTTTTGTACATATGTAAGAATTTCTCTTCCGTTCATTCATTGTGTCATGCATTGACTGTGAGGACACAATCGAAATCAAGGGTGGGGGGAGTTTCATATTTATTTTGGTTTTGCATAGATTTTTTTTTCATTCAAAAGAAAAAATCAAAAAATAATAATAATTCACATTTCTATTTACTTTTAAATAAGACATGACGGAGTTAGAATACAATTTTGGATGTTCGACTAAAATGTATGGAAATTTACTTCTCTTAGCGGATAACGAAAGGAACGTTTGAATTATGAGCAAATTTGGTGTAATCGGTATATTGGGAAATCCGTAGGTGATGAGTATGAAATGTTTTCTGAATTGTAATCCAATTAAATGAATGGTTGATTTAGACTACTTGCGATAACATTTTAGATCTTTTAAGTGAAGTTGTGCTAAAATATTCTCGCTTAACTCTCTCTCTTTTGTAAAAAAAAAAAAAAAAGAATGTATACATATAATAATAATCCAAGGGTATCCAACATTGCTAGTACATCTCGCGTTAGTGTGCAAACCCACCAAGCTTTTTCCGACACCTTGTTGACAAAGTCAGCGTTGGTATATCTTGGTCTCATTTTATGAGTTGGACACCTAAGGATTACTGACATCTTGTTGACAAAGTCAGCGTCGGTCTGCACAATCCGCCAAGCTCAGTCCCAAACTCTCACTGGTAGTATACGTAGGTCTTTTTGGTTAGGTGTTTGTAAATAGTAATAATGGAAATATTTTGTAATAAAGAGATGGTAAGCACTTGAAATCCAAGCACACTCTTCACTTATTCGACCTAACTTGTTAACAAAAAGGAAGTTGAAATGCCGTTATACGACTGTTGATATCGATTACAGAATTCATTTCATAGTTGCACTATGTTTCTACCAAAACAACTGGCCAAGCTGGAGTAGTTTGTGACGATAACATGACTACTGTTTGAAGTTTTGATTAGTAATGGACTCAAATTTCATAGTGACAACCCAAATTTGTGTTAACTCATTGTGTAATATTTAAATGTAAATTATCCATTTGTAAATATTCCTTTAAAAGCTTGCATTCATCTGGTAAATATTTTCTAATCTTGCATTTTGTAAATATTTTTTTCATTCATCTTTTGAATTTTGTGGGTAGTGTTCACTGAACTCATGAGACAACACTCGTCCTACTGGGGAGACCCAGAGGTTTAACGACTTGTTGCATACGCTCATTCGACGACGGATTTAGCTTAGTTTTTTACTTCATTCGACGACGAATAAAAATATAAGTGTGGGGGTATTTGATACACACGTAAATGTGTATATTGTATCCGCTTATTTATCTTGTTTTCTCTTAAAACTAATTGATACCATGTATTTATAGTTGTGTTTTCAGGTGTTTTAAGATGAATGGAATTGATGCACTTAATTGTTGAAAAGCTTGAAGAATTGATGTAAGAAGAGTGTTGATTTTGAGAACTAGATTAAAGCTTGAAGAAATATTACTGTTCAACCAACTTCTGCCACATGTTATAAAGATTCAATGCCTTTTCATAAAAATAGCTTGTTGCAGATATCATGGAGTTCCTATTCTTGCTCAAAACAGTTGGAGTTGATGCCCGTTTGCTCCAAATTTGGGATCAAACACCAAGGGTGTAAAGTTACACTTCATCTATTCGGTAAGAATATGGAACCGCGAAATCGCAAAATAAACGAATAAAAGCAAGTAAAAACACAAAGGAGTTTTTATAGTGGTTCGATTCTCTATGAATATACGTCCACTTTCAATCAATTCTCATTATAATACTCCAGCTTACAAAATATGGATTTTCCCTCATTACAATCATTTCTCTCTTTTTTCTTATGATCTAATTTCACTTGAATTTGGTGAAGAAAATGAAGAGATCTTTTAGCTTTGTGATGAATCTTCAACCACTTGTGTGCTTTGACCCTTTTCCATGATCTTCATAGATTTCATAGTGAATTAGCATTTGATTTAGGCTTTGGAGAGGATTAGAGGAGATGTGAAATTGCTTGAGAGATTTATTATGTAGCTTGAATGAGATTGAAGGTGCTTAGATTCAATTGTAGGAAGCTCTCAAGATCATTGACTTGGATTTGATCTTCATGAAGTTAGAAAAGTGTTGATGAATTCATAGAAGCCATTAAAGAAGTTATAGATGAGCTTTGAATTTGACAGACTCTCCTTGTAAGAATGAATTTTCGGTCCCCCTTCAAATGAATCATGAGGGGTATTTATAGGTGATTTTAGCCTGGGTGGCAATTCTGTAATTATGCCCAAAATGCCATGACTCAATTTCGCTGTGACTTAACTCGCCATGACTCAAGTCGTGCCATGACTCCATTTCTCCATTACTCCACCCGACATGATTCAATTTCTCCACGGATGATCTCGCCATGGTGAGATGCAGCATGGTTTTCGGTGGCACTTTGGTAAATGAGGTGTACAACTGATCAGTAACAAACGCCACGCCTTCAAGTGGTATGCGACATGGTTCAACAAGCCTCACGCCAAGATTTGAATTGTCCTAGGCGACATGATTTGGAGAGCTATGATTCGCCACGTGTCTTAACTCGGTAGTATGCAATGTTTCATGTTCACACCACAGTTGGCTATCACTCATACCATAAGACCTGAAAGACACGCGTCATTAGTATATGCGACTTGGGAATGGCGACATGCTTTCTATTTGGTCTTAATGATCCACGTGACATTTTCCATGCCGTTTGATGGTAATCCTTTTGCCCAATTCATGTGCCGCGTATATTCATTTTTTCTGCTATCACGATATGAATATGCTAGCAAGCTTGCGGCATGGACTAAAAGGATCAACGACATGAATTTTAGTGGCATGAAGCACCTAGCAGGTTGCGACATGATGGAATCTGGCTACAAGTTTGTGGTATTATACAATACACTTAGTATACCCAATGCGACATGGATTCCCGAAATCACTAGTGTGGTGCTCTACAGCTGGCAACAGCTCATCGCTTTACAAACCAGCAACATGTTTTTCTGGGAAGCATGATTCAAATGGATAGTATGCTAGTTGATTGTTGGAACGACATGGTGATCCCGCTGCTACCACGCCTTGCCTTCATGTCGTACCGACGACATGAGAGATGCCGACATAAACTAATTTATGCCATGAAGCACTTGCGGCATGAGTCATGAACGACATGAGTTGCACTTTGCGTTAACGACATGGTTTTCACGGTATGATGTTCATGACATGAGTGGATTTAACTACATACGCCTTGGACTTATGTCGTGTTAATGACTTACATCTGTATCATGAAAACGACTTGGAAGCATCTCGCGCCAGTGACTTAAAATCATGTCGTGTGGATGACTGCATGATCCATGTCATAGAAACGACTTGAGTCAGTTGTGCGGTGTGTCATCCGTAAATGCTTTTTTGTTGTGAACCGCATTATAAAAACAGGGTTAACAATGCCATTTGATGCCTACAAGTTATGACACTTGCAAATCCATTCTTACGTGTTCACATTTAGCTAGTTGGTTTATGTGTTATTCTGAAAAAGGGCTTTTGCCCCACATTGTGTAATAGGCCATCTAATCTTGGCCTGGGCAACTATAAATACACTTGTATTTAGTTCATTTGGATTCATTCAATCTTAGGTTTTATTCTATAATTCTTTGCTTGGAATAAAATTCTTCTTCCCTGTTCTCTTTAGTTTTATTGTTTTTATTTACATGTTATTTTCTTTTCTGCAAGTAGATTAGATTGTCCTTTATTTTATTTTATTTTATTTTTATTTTCTTATTTTTGTTCTATATTGCAATCTACGTTCGTTGTTAGGATAATAAACATGAGAGGCTAATCCCTTTAATTTAGGGGTGATGAAGCTCTCTAATCACATAGATTTAACATAGTTTATTTTTCGTGCTCTTTGTTTGTGCTTATTGAAGAATGGATGTTTAGTGTATTTTGTTAATCATGCTTGGTTTTGATGATCTATGCTTCTAATTAATAGAGGATAGATCATGCTTGACTAAATGACACAACAAAATTTTCCTTTTCATCTATATATGATTTTGGCAAAAAAGAGGAAGTGTTAATCAACATTTGATATTCTATATTACTAACTAATAGTAAATAGAGTATTCTTAAAATCGATATTACTTTCAACTTGTTGTCTTTTTCATGAGAATTGAATAGTGAATTAGATTTGTGCTATAGTTTGATGACTTATTTTATGCTAATTAATAGCATAAATATGTCATACTTATGATAAACACAATATCTGACCTCACTTATGACCAAACAAATAGAGATCACAACTTCATCATGTTGATTTGTGTGATCTAGAGAGTGAAAACACCTCTAAGTTGCTCTTAACCAATAGTTGTATTCTCAACTTAGTCATTAATTTTGTTAAATTTTAGTTAACATATTTTAAAGTTTGGTTTAATTTGATTGAATAGAATTTAAAATTATTTTGTCCCTGTGGATTGACTCGTATTCGCTAACGTACTACAAGTGTACGCCGTGCGCATGCGGTTTATTACACTTCTCGACGATATTCTAGTTCATTGAATATTCGTCATTGAACACTGATGCCCTGGATCGGTTAGCTCCCAGAAGGGGTTACAATGTTAGTAGTCCGGATGTATTTGTTGATTGTCCGTATGTGCGAGGGCCTCTCTCCTGTAATGGACATACGGGACAAAGAATAAGGTGCCTCCGGTTTCGTTCAGACCCAGAACGAACTAGTAAATGGATGTGTGTCTGACATTGGATTTTATTCTATGCTGATTGATTTCTATTAATTATATATCTGTTTGGTGGCAGAGAATTTATTCTCTTTCTTAACACCCTTCTCTAAGACGCACGAGCTTAGAGGTTATATATCGATAGACATCAGTCGCATGGCGTGGAATGTCAATGTGGCATGCCGAGATGCAGTGATCAAAGGTTTTGTTGAAAATAGAGCCTTATGGTAGATGATCAAAGCACGACTTTAATATAGCATAGCTTTGTGCATAGCGTTAATTCGCGAGCCTCACACCCCTGGTACGAACCAGAAACGAGAGAGGACTTCAGCGAGGAAATGTGTTTCCTTCTAGCTAGGAGTGGTGTCATGGTATGGAGCCCAGACATTTTTACTTATGTGGATGATGGAAAACGAGGTGCCCTCGGTTATATCGGTCACTACGGGGACGATGGATGGTATGGTCGATATACTGACCAGATTGACGCACCATAGGGAAGGGAAATGTATTGTTCAGGCATTTTAATCCACCAAGGTGTAGCGGCCCTGACGATCCAAGGGTCACTCGAGCTCTGATCCTGAGACACGGGCTAGAGCGTCTCGAAATCGGTAAGGATGATCCCTTGCCTTGGTTCATGATAAAAATCCAACTTCCAATATGACATATGTGATTTTGATTGTAAACCTATATATGGCGACATGATATATGGTACCCATGCAGTCTATGATTGATAGATTATGATTGAAATTGTTTTTGAAACATATACGCACTAGTAATAATATCAAATGATTTTGATTTATATGTATCAAGTATATTTTGGCCATTATAAGGTAAAACTCTATCCTCCGGCTTGCGTTGCATTATGTGATGGGACCTGAGTCTTATAATGACTTCATTTTTGTAAAAAGCATTGCGATGTTTAAATGATTTACTTGTTTTATGCATTGGCAATCCAATGGAGTAAACCTGTTCCGCGTTAGCGGCGTGGTCATGTGGTTGACCTTATGATTAAATCAGTTGAGTAAGATTTCTCATACCAATCCCACGACTAACTCGTAGTTTGTTTCACTTTGCAAACTCGAGTGCCCCTTATTTCTACACGGGCAACCTTGTATTCAGGTTTTAGCTGGTTCATTTTGGATAGCTATGGAGTTGAAGATGAATCCTATCATTTCTATTATGTTGTTCAGAGTTTATTATGTATATTTTGTTTGATTCCGTTGCAGACATTTTATATAAAGCTGAAACTATATTTTGTACTAAGTATGATCCTGTTATACTATGTAACTCTAATGATTATATTTGTTCTAGTGTAATTTGATGTACATTATCTGGTGTAATTCTATATTTCTGTTCTGCTGTTATTGTTTATGTGTTATATTCCAATGATTGTCCTTGCTTCCGTGGCACGGGAGTTTGGGTCATTATAGTTGGTATCAGAGCTTTAGTTAACCTAATTATGGAATATAACATATTAACGAACTCGTCAAAAATAGAATCAGTAGTATTCTAGGGCAAGTAACTCATTATAGACGGGATCAGTAATATCCTTGAATGAGTAAAGCAGAATAAAATAAACCCCAATAGATGCATTTATAGTTAAATGTATGTCTCTATGCTTTACAATATCTTTTCTGTTGGCCTGACTCTTTGTCTGCTATTTGCAGACATAATAGAAAATGAGTTGCAGAAACAGAAGAAGTAATTCTATGTTTCAGCAGTCTAATGAGCCAATCGTGCTCCCACAGCCAGAATCAGATATAGAAGCTCTATTAAAGAAATATCAAAATCTGGGTGGAGTACCATTCTTGGGCAAAGAATCCATTACTGAAACACAAGCATAGATGCGTTCTTCTAAGAGAATTTTTGAAGGTTTAAAGCAGAGAGATGATCAGAAAATATTCATGGCATCTTGGGCACTCAAAGACAAAGCTCTAATCTGGTGGGAAACCGTTACAAAGGATAACACAGCAGGTAATATTACCTGGGATAGATTTAAAGAAATTTTCCGTGAAAGATTTATTCCTCCAGAAGCAACTAAGCGGCTATACGATAAGTTCTAAAATCTGAAACAAGGAGATATGACCAATCAGGAGTATCACAAGAAATTCAATGAACTTTCCCATTTTGGCCCAAAGCTAATTGAAGATCCTTTGACGAAGAATCTAAAATTTATTAACAGACTTCAATGAAAATACGATGGTAGAGTAACTGCACATGTGAATCTTCCTTTTTCTAAGATGATACAAATGGCTTATCGCTATGAGGATCTTGATAAGCAAGGTGGTTTCGAAGATGAAGAGGAAGGCAGTTCCAGTAACAAAAGGAAGTCTGAAAGTGATAGTCCTGAGGCAAGTACGAAGCCTGAGGACAGTAAGAATCATAAAGTCAATAGGTAAAGGGTTAAGTCTGAGAAAGAACCAATAACGACGGCCACATGCTCTAACTGAAATAGGCAAGGGCATTTAGCGATAAAATGCGGACCTTTAAAGAAACTAAGGAATGTTGGATCTAAATCCAATAAGAATTTTCAGGAGAATAGAAAATGCAATAAATGCCATTAGACTGGCCATCTTTCAAAGGGTTGCCAGCTATCAAAGAAATATGAAATAGTACATGTGAATGAAGTGGCAGAAGCTCCAGCACCCTCAGCCAGTCAAGTAAGGCCAGTTGTTTTGGAAGGCATGCTTACTGTAAAAAACATTCCAATTAAAGTACTGTTTGATACAGGAGCGTCACAAAGCTTTATTGCAGTAATATGGTTAAGAAATTGGATTTAAAATTGAAAAAGCTCAAATAACCCATTCGTTCCCTCAATCTTAGTTGGATTTATGGGGGTGCCTATCTCTTTTTCCCATTATCGGTTCCCTTCCATCTCGATCATCATAAATTTTACCGAATTTGATCTTATTTTAGGATTGGATTGGTTAACCCAATACGAAGCTTACGTTAAATGCGCCAAAAGAATTGTTAAGGCTAAAACAAAATTCTTGGAGTATATAATGATACCATCTGAAGGTATAAATTCGGATAGAAAAGAATTTTGGTCAGCTCTTGATGTTTCTCCTGCTCCTATAGAAAATATTCCTATCGTAAAAAATTATGCGGATGTGATTGAAGAAGTTGATAGCTTACCACCGCTAAGAGAAATTGACTTCAAGATTGATTTAATTCCGAATGCAAGGCCAGTAGTGCAAGCAATTCGAAGAATGATCCTGAAAGAGAAAGAAGAATTGGGTGATCAAACTCGACAACTTTTATGGAAAGGTCTGATCAGGCCTATTTTTTCGAATTGGGGAGCAGCAATGGTGTTTGTTCCAAAGTCATACGGTACTCTCAGATTATGTGTTAATTATCGTGACCTAAATAAGCAGACATTAAAGAATAAATATCTATTGCCGCGAATCGATGATTTGTTGGATTGTTTGAATGGAGCGAAAGTGTTTTCAAGAATGGACCTAGCTATAGGTTTCCATCAACTTCGTATTGCCGAAGAATGTGTTCCTTTGAAAGCATTCAGAGGTCTAGACTTATTCTATGAGTAGTTAGTAATGCCGTTCGGCTTATGTAACGCTCCAGCTTATTTTGTCGATCTAAAGAATAGAGTATCCAGAGAAGTCTTGAATAAATTCGTACTGGTCTTCATTGATGACATATTGATCTTCTCTAAGTCAGATAGCGAACATGCAAAACGTTTGGAACAAGTGTTGGAAATTCTGAGAAAGAACGTCCTAAAGCTAAATTTTCTAGGTGTATATTCTGGCAAGAGAAAGTGAAGTTCCTTGGTCATGTAGTATCAAAGGAAGGAATTTCTATAGATCCAAGCAAAATTACAGCTATTCAAGATTGGAAACAGCCTAGTACTCCCACAGAAGTCCGAAGCTTTCTAGGATTGGCTAGTTATTATCAGAAATTCATTAAAGATTTATGAAGATATCTAGTTCGTTAGAGAAGCTTACAAAGAAGCACGCGGGGTTTAGTTGACTCCAGAATGTGAGGTAGCTTTCCAAGAGCTGAAATTAAGATTGACCACTACTATAGTGTTAACTATTATAGATGGCAATCAAGATTTGACAGTCTATAAAGATGCTTCTCTTGAAGGTGTTGGTGCGGTATTGATGCAGAGAGGCCAAGTAGTTGCTTATGCTAGCCGTTAGCTGAAGTCGCAGAAGAAGAGGTATGTGACTCACGATCTTTAGTTGTTAGCCGTTCTGTTTGCTTTGAAGATCTGGAGGCACTATCTACTGGGTGAGAAGTTCGAGTTATTCACAGATCATATGTCATTGAAATGCTTGTTCACCTAGAAAGACTTGAATCTGAGACAGCAGCGCTGGCTAGAATTTCTTGTAGCGTACGATCTAGATATTTTGTATACGCTAGGGAAAGCAAATGTTGTGGCTGATGCGCTCAGCAGAAAGAATGTGATCATCGCTAATCTCATCATTACGCCTCCATTGATTGACAAAATCTCTGACCCTTAGAAAGACGATGATTTTATTCAAAGGATCGGCAAGAAAGTCCAGAAATGAAAAACCTCGAGTTTCTAGATTGATAGCATGGGGGTTCTGAGGTTAAAGGGCTGAATTTATGTTCCAAATATTACTTAGCTTAGAAGGGAAATATTAGATGAATGCCACATGTCCAAGCTCAGTATCCATCCAGGAGTGAGTAAAATGTATAATGATATCAAGTGCACTTTTTGGTGGAGATCTTTGAAAAGAGACATTTCAATATACGTTAGCCAGTGTTCTACTTGTCAACAAGTCAAAAGCGATCAACAGAAACTCGCCGGATTGTTGCAACAGTTGGAGGTTCCAAGTTGAAAGTGGGAGCAAATATCCAAGGACTTCATAAATGGGTTGCCCAGAACCAAGAAAGGAAATGATAGTATATGGGTGATCGTAGATCGTTTCACGAAGACCGCCCATTTTATACCTGTCAGATCAAATAGAACAACTCCGAGTCTGGTGCAGATTTATTTCTTAGAAATCGTTAGACTGCATGGAGTTCCCAGTAGTATTGTTAGTGACCGTGATCCGATATTCGCTAGTAAATTCTGGAAGCATTCCAGGAAAAATTAGGAACAAAGTTAAATCTTAGCACCGCATATCACACTTAGACAGATGGCTAAACTGAGAAGGTGAATCATATACTAAAAGATTTATTGCGGGCATGTATTATTGATTTTGGCGGATCGTGGGAAGATCACTTGTATTTGGCTGAGTTTTCATATAATAACAACTACCAAGAGAGCTTGGGAATGTCACCATTTGAAGCTTTGTACGGTAGACTATGTAGATCTCCCGTGTGTTGGGTAGAAACTGGTAATCAACTAGTATTGGGTCCCGACATGATTCATGAAGCTTCGGATAAAGTCAATTTCATTAAGAAGCGAATGCAAGCAGCTCAAAGCCGACAGAAGAGTTATGCAGATTCTAGAAGAAGAGATTTAATATTCATTGTTGGTGATTATATATATTTGAGAGTTTCTCCAATGAGAGGAGTAGTCAGATTCGGGAAGACAGGGAAGTTGGCACCTAGATTTATTGGTCCGTTTCCTATACTCGAAACGATTGGAACTCTTGCTTATAGGGTTCATTTACCTGAATGGTTGCACGGTGCGCATGATGTATTTCACATGTCTCAACTTCGTAAACATGTGCATGATCCAGACTTGTTCTTTGAAGAAGCAACGCAACAGGATTTGGATATTACTCCAAAATAAGCTATGAGAAGAGAGCCAATAAAGATTATTTGCAAAGAAACTAAAGTGCTAAGGAACAAGAAGGTTCATTTAGTCAAAGTACAGTGGAGCGGAGATCCTAGAGACTGTACATGGGAGACAGAAGATAACATCAAATAAGCTTGTCCCAAGTGCAAAGTGGACATCTCTGAGTTCCTCTGGTGCAAGGTACATTTACAGTATATTCTATTTTCCGTTTTGTTTCCTACTTTATTGTTGTTTCCTTTTCGAGGACGAAAAGTTTTAAGTGGGGGAGATTGTAACAACCCAGAAAATTAGAACCAATTTAAAATTTTTATTTTAGCTATTTTAATGAATTTTGAATATTTAAAATGATTTATTTTAAATAATAACTATTTAAAATTTATTTAAATCGAAGTTAGAACGTATATATTTATTTTAATTATATAACGAGCCTAAAATGGTGCGGTAGTTTGAAAATTCGATTTCAAATTTCAAATGAATGTACAGGATTCAAAATAAATCGGATTTCAATAAAACAAGAAATATTTGAATCGGTTTAATAATATCTTTCTAACGAATGTGAAAAATCCAGATTTCATAGCGGGTATAAAAAGTTATGTCCAGTTGAAAATTTAAAACAGTCGTTATGGAATTTAATATAATATATAGCCCTTAAAAATAGCCATTTTGCAAACGACCTCCGTTTTCGATGAAACCACTTTGGTCGGATCAGAAATGTCAATTTATTGCTAGGTTTAAAATTCCATAATTTTTGGAATTAATATGCGAGCTTGGTAAATTAAAACACGTTTGGTAATTTCAGTTTGAATTAGATCGACCAGAAAATGACCATTTTTCAAACGGTCCCCAAATTCGACGAAATTATTTTTTTGAGACCGTATCTTCCCAACATAGGTAAATTTATTTTTCGGGAATTTTTGGAATCAATATGTGACCCCGACAAATTAAAATGTACGTTCAAATCTAATATTGAATGTTTGATATTTTAAATTGAAGAATAACTAACTGAAACAGTCAAATAGGCTTACGGAACATATTCCATTGTGTCCGGAATGGGGGTATTTAGCTAGGAGCGACAGTCGTTGGGTTTGATTTGGAGTTCATATGGATTAATGGGTATTTTTGGATTTAAATGAATTTAAAATAAAAATAAAAATATATTGGCCAATAAGAAAACTGCATTGACCTTCTTCATTCGATCAAAACCCAATACTCTCTGAGACTGACGACGGAAACGAGTTCTTCCTTTCTCTCCACGTTTTCTCTCAAACCACTCAACAAAATCATTCCATCCTTTTGAGGATTTTGTAGTGCTCTCCATCAGCTTTAAATCCATATAGGGTTTGAAATTTTTCGTTCAGTATTTGAGGAGATTTGACTCCATGAAGTTCGGACGTTCACCACGCTGCCATGACTGCCTGATGCCGTCGAACTTCACCCCACTGCCAGCGCAGGTGCGCCTCTCCACCCTCGACAACGTGGAACCACCCGATCGTCCTATAACTTCACGGATTTAGAGACAAATCCAAACTTAGTTTGGAACGAAAACTGAAAGGTACGGTTTATATAATTTAAACTGTTTATAACACTTTAAAGCGTTGCGAAAGTTAATTTATCGAATAAAAATCATATCTTTTTTGTATGTTATCGAAATCCAGTGAAACAAGAGATATTGGGACCGTGGCATCGTGTACTACATTCTAGAAGAGACTAGAACGTATTTGGATATCTCTACAATTTTAGAAGGAGTGGAACCCAATGTGAGATTTCTAAATTCAAATTGGAATGTATATGCGTTGTATAAATTAAATAAGTGATGTATAAATTATATACGCGTTGTATATCTTATATATGGGCGTGGTATAAATTATATAAGCAATGTATAAATTATACATGCGTTGTAAAAATCATATATGCCTTGAATGGAATTGAAATGAAACTGAAATGGAAATGAAATATATTTATATACATATACATATATATATACTCCCATCGTCCACAGACCATGGACGATATAAATTGTTTGGATTGTGATTGTGAATGATTGATTGTGGTTGCAACAAAATTGGTTGTGTTTGGGAAAATGAATGATATTGTGGAAATCATTGAAATGAAACCCTTGTATCGCTGCAAGGCCTAGGATAATAGAGGAGTCGTGCTGGACACGGTGCCGGTTTTAATTACCCTGTCGTTATAATGCCGATTTTTTTTGAAATATTCATGTGTTGTAAAATATTCATGTTTGTGATGAAAATTGTTTGAACAATAAAAATCACATTTTTATTGTATATATGAATTACTAAAAAAAATTCATGTTTGAAATAAATTGTTTGAACAATAAAAATCACATCTTTATTGTATATATGAATCACTAAAAATATTCATGTTTGAAATAAATTGCTTGAACAATAAAAATCACATTTTTATTGTATGTATGAACCTTTTAAAATAACCATAGGTTGAAATAAATATTTGTGGATTGAAAATAATATTTTAAATGCATATATGAAGTGTTAAAAATAACCATAGGTTGAAATAAATATTTATGGATTGAAAATAATATTTTTAACGTGTATATGAAGTGTTAAAATTAACCATAGGTTGAAATAAATATTTGTGGATTGAAAATAATATTTTTAACATGTATATGAAGTGTTAAAAATAATCATAGGTCGAAATAAATATTTTTTTAATTGAAAATAATTTTTTTAACATGTATTTGAAGTGTTAAAAATCATCATACATGGAAATAATTATTTATTCGCTAAAATATTATTTTTAGCGTAGATATGCATATATATACATATGCTGAACAAGAAAATGGATTAGTTGTTGAGTAAAGAATTTATTTGCATGCCCGACAAATTGGTAAACCTTAATGAGTTGGCTGCGCAATTTTATTTATTATATCAACTCCTGTGCATGTCATTGGATGCGGTGTGCTGATTGTTCTGTGTGAGATTGTAAACAACACCATAGAATAGCAACAATTACTTTTGAACTATACTGCATGGCATACTTCGTGAATATAACATACTCTATCATATACCACCTAAGCATTTGGAGCTTATGTGACGAGGTTGGAATTACCATACAAGCGAGACGCTTGTATGGAGATGACTGCATTTCAAGTTGAACCGAAGACGAACTATTGATTTCATAGCATATCATATCTCATATTAGCATTTGGAGCTTGTATGATGGGGTTGAGATTACCATACGGGCAAGACGCTCGTATGGCGATGATTGAATTGCAGGTTGAACTGAGGACTGATATGGACTAAATAAAATATAACGGTAAATTGTCAGATTAAATTAAAACCCCATATGGGTCTGGAGTTGACAATAATCACGTCTCCCTAGTTATTAGATACGGCACATGCATTATTTATATTCCAACACTGGATGAGGTGACGAGATTTATCTCTAGAGTAATTTACACACTCCCTCGGGCACAGAATAGGTGACTATGTGTGCTTATATTGAATTTATTGGGTACCTAATACGGCCCAATAAATTTCCAAACCCCTCCCCGTAAAAAGGAGGTTATGGCGAATTTTTTCGAAATTTAAAGGCGTTAGCCGAATTTTTGAAGCAAAAATGGTTTGGAAATCGTCGAATGAATTATATTTATGCACATATAAATATAAAATAAAACGAATAACGACGCTGCAGTTCGCGTTTTGAAATCGTAATTTTAAACGATTATTACGGGAGATCCGACCGTTAGATTTTCCCGAGAGATCTAATTTCCAATGATATAAAATTCGTTAAGATCCAACGGTTAGATTTTGTGAAATATTAAATTCAAATTTGGACGAGAGCAGTGCCAGTGCCATCAAATGACCTGAAACGTCGTTCGATGAAAATGAACAATTTTTATATATGTAAAAATAGTGAAAAATCATTATAAAATATTATAAACGATATGGAATGGAAATAAACTGATTTTACTTGGTTTATTGGATATTTTGATGGTTAGATGTATTTGACATGAAATTATTATATTGAATTGAAACATGAATGTCGAATAATTTAACCATGGAAAAAAGTTGATTTGAATTCTATGTATGCATGAATTATTTGAAAAGGCTGAGTTAATTAATTGATCGACAATTAAAAGTTGAAGATATGAAGATGGTGCAAGATCGGTGATCTTCACATCGAATGGATTACTACTGATGCCCTGGATTGGTTAGCTCATAGGAGGGGTTACAGTGGTAGTAGTCCGGATGTATTTGCTGATTGTTCGGATGTGTGAGGGCCTCTCTCCTATATTCGACATACGGGACGAGGAATAAGGTGCCTTCGGTTTCGTTTAGACCAGAACGAACTAGTAAATGGATGTATGTCTGACATTGGATTTTATTCTGTGTTGATTGATTTCTATTAAATATATATCTTTTTGGTGGTGGAGAATTTATTTTCTTGCTTAACACCCTTCTCTAAGATGCACGAGCTTAGAGATTATATATCGATAGACATCAGTCGCATGGCGTGGAATGTCAATGTGGCATGGCAAGATGCAGTGATCAAGGCTTTTGTTGAAAAGCAGAGCCTTGTGGTAGATGATCAAAGCACAACTTTAGTATAGCATAGCTTTGTGTATAACGTTAATTCGCGAGCCTCACACCCCGGGTACGAACCAGAAACGGGAGAGGACTTCAAGGAAGACATGTGTTTCCTTCTAGCTAGGAGTGGTTTCATGGTATGGAGCCCAGGCATTTTTACTTATGTGGATGATGGAAAGCGAGGCGCCTCGGTTATATCGGTCACTACGGGGCCGATGGATGGTATGGTCGATATACTGACCAGATTGACGCACCATAGGGAGGGGAAACGTATTGTTCAGGCATTTTAATCCACCAAGGTGTACCGGCCCTGACGATCCAAGGGTCACTCGAGCTCTGATCCTGAGACATGGGCTAGAGCGTCTCGAAGTCGGTAAGGACGATCCCTTGCCTTGGTTCATGATGGAAATCCAACTTCTAATACGACATGTGCAGTTTTGATTGTAAACCTATATATGGCGACATGATATATGATACTCATGCCGTCTATGATTGATAGATTACGACTGAAATTATTTTTGAAACATATATGCACTAGTAATAGTATCAAATGATTTTGATTTATAAGTATCAAGCATATTTTGGCCATTATAAGGTAAAACTCTATCCCCTGGCTTGCGTTACATTGTGTGATGGGACCTGAGTCTTATAATGACTTCATTTTTGTAAAAAGCATTGCGATGTTTAAATAATTTACTTGTTTTATGCACTGGCAGTCTAATGGAGTAATCCCGTTCCGCGTTTGCGGCATGGTCCTGTGATTGGCCTTATGATTAAATCAGTTAAGTAAGATTTCTCATACCAGTCCCATGACTGACTCATAGTTTGTTTCACTTTGAAAACTCGGGTGCCCCTTATTTCTACATGGGCAGCCTTGTATTCAGGTTTTAGCTGGTTCATTCTGGATAGCTACGGAGCTGAAGATGGATTCTATCATTTCTATTATGCTGTTCAGACTTCATTATGTATATTATGTTTGATTCCGCTGCAGACATTTTATATAAAGCTGAAACTGTATTTTGTACTAAGTATGATCCTGTTATGCTGTGTAACTCTGATGATTATATTTGTTCTAGTGTAATTTGATGTACATTATCTGGTGTAATTCTGTATTTCTGTTCTGCTTTTATTGTTTATGTGTTATATTCCAATGGTTACCCTTGCTTCCGTGGCACCGGAGTTTGGGGTCACCATATTCCGTATGAACCAAAATATAAGGATTTCGAACATAATGAAAATTCAAATAAGGTAAAATAATACTCTCTTTGGAAGAAGTATCAACCCGATAGGGATAGACGGACACCTTTCCAATAAATAGAAAGAGGTTGCGACACCTTTTATTGTTTCACATGAGGGTTACTGGGGAGAATTAGGAAAAAGGTTAAGCCAACCTACGAATGAAAAGAGGGTACTAAAGTTGGTACGGCGGTCCCCCAACATGGATGTCGAATCAATGAAATCTAAACAAGGATCTTCCGAGCCGTTCCAAAAGGAAATACTTTATGTGGATTTAAGGTTTCACTAGGAACAAATGTTGCAAAAAAAAAAATCCTTAAGCATAATTAATCAAAGGAGAGAGGAGGCGTATAACTCTAGATTTGCACAAGGAATAAATGCTTAATTTTTAATAATCTTCTTCTTTCCAGTTGTAATTATGATTATTACGACCATTTTCGCTTGCTCATTTTAATAATTAATGTATCCCTATAATAATGATTAAAAAGGTAATTAATAATTAATTTGAAATAAGAAATATTTATTTTTACTTATTAACAACAATAATTACTATTAAATAAGAATTATTGTCTGGTTATTAATAATTATGACGTACAAAATAAAATTAGTAACTAAGCAACAGTATATAATATTAAAAATTTAACTTTTGATAAATCATAATTAGGAATTAATTAAATTTTAAAATGTGGGAAATAGGCACAAGGACAAACATTGAGAAAAGATAAAGCGGAAGGATACATAGTTACATTTTTAGCCTAAAGGACAAACTTTTACAAAAATTAGGTTTAAGGACCGCTCTAAATATTACAAGCATTTTGTATGGTGTAAAATTGAATACAATAATAGTTATAACAAGAATTTTTGTATATTTTAAAAATGAAAATAATTCTAGTTATATCTAGCATTTTCCTTTAGGCTATTTTTTTTTTAAATTCATTTTTCAACCTAAAATTGGAACTTGGTGTCCATTAGCCTTATATTTTTAAAGTTTGTCCTTGTGCCTAATTAGCTCTTTATAGTAGTATAATGACTTAGATTATTAACTAACAACAAAATTAATAATTAATGATTAAGCAGTAATATTCAGAATTAATAATTAAATAGTAATATTTAATGTTTAGTAACTTAATTTTGGTAATTCATAATTAATAGTTAAGTTTATTTAATGCTTTATATTTAATAATATTTAACTAATAATATTAATACTTTTCAGTTATCAATTGTATATAATAATCGACTGTTAATAATAGTAATGTGTAACACTATTTAACATTAAATAATATTAATAATTGATAATTACCTTACAAATCGATAATAACTAATATTTAATAGTGAATACTTGACAGTAAATAATTAAAATTTAATCATTTTTGTTAAATAACTATTAATTGATAACTAATATTAAAATTTTACAATTAATTATAAAAAACTAATTATTCTACTTAGTAATAAATGAATACTTATCAGTTATTAAAAACTAGCATTGAACAATTAATAATTGGTGACTATTATTATTCATTTAATAATTAACAATTGGATATATAGACACATAGCATTTTAATTTTCAATAATCAATATTTGGTCATAATTAAATAGTGATGGGTACAAACTAACAATAAGTAGTAATAACTAAATTAGTAATTGAAAAATAATACTTAATATTTGAAGAAAATTCAAGAAATTCAAATTATACTGAATATAAATTTTCACTTGTTTATTTTAATTTATAATACTTGCTTTTTTCTTAAAAAAAGATTGGGCGAGTATTTTGCTATGACACATTAAAATTTAGTAGTAATCCACAAAAATTAGGTAACATACGAATCATGAGGTAACACAAATAATATGATGAATAATTTTTTTTATTACTAAGGGATACTAACTTTTGTGTATTAAAAATAAATTCGTTATTACAAAGGACTCGTTTCCTATCAAGAAATGATTAACTAAGTTGTAGATTAAATTTTTAAGAAGTGATAAAAATAATGTAAATTGTGGCTGCTGGGATTCAAGCCCAGGTCTCCACGGCCACAACGTGGAATTCTTACCACTAAACTACAGCCACTTTGTTATCTAATTTCAAATTTTAGTATACATGTATTGACTAAAAAATTAGAATAACACCCAAAATTGTAAAGACCAAATTAAACATTTATAAAAAAATCAAAAATGAACAAAGAAAAGGCACAAGAAATTTATAATGTTTCACCAATATCTCTAGCTTATGCTCACTTCATTGTTTTTGTTGATGGAATCAACCTCAAGAATCCACACTTTACAATTAAATCGTAGCTTTACTCCTAGTATTATGAGAACAGAGAAGAAGATCCACTACGACAAAAAAACACTATTACAACATTAATTTTACAATGGTCACAAAAAGCCAGTAGTGAGAAGTTTTTCACAATGCTTTCCTTTAGAAAGTTGTAATAACTTATTTTCAAAAACTCTTTTATTATTCTACTTGTAATAGATACCTAACATAATGTTACCTTATTTTAGATGTACTGTATGTATATTTTTGGTAATTTTTCTTTTTTCAATTATAGCAAACTTTTCTAGTCAACCGTAATAAATGCATATTAAAAAAACATCTTTTTTCCAGTTGTTATTAATGCTTGTTACAATCATTTTCCCCTACTTATTTTAATAATTAATGTGTACATATGATGATGATCAGAAATAACTAAATACTAATTAATTTGAAATACTAAATAATTACATTTACTTATTAATACTAATAATTAATATTAAATAAAAATTAGTATTTGGTTATCAATAATTATGATGTACTAAATAAAATTAGTAATTAAGATGTAATATGTAATATTAAATATTTATGTTTTGATAAATCATAATTTGAAATTAATCTTATTTTATAATGTGGAAAATAGTCACAAGGGCAAACATTGAGAAAAGTTAAAGTGGAAGGACACCTAGTTTCATTTTTAGGTTGAAGGATAAAATTTTGAAAAAATTAGGCTCAAGGACTGCGCTAAATATAACTAGCATTTTGTATAGTGTAAAATTGAATATAATACTAGTTTAAAATAGCATTTTTATATAGTTTAAAAATGAATAAAATGCTAGTTATATTTAGCATTTTCCTTTAAGTTATTTTTTAATTCATTCTTCACCTAAAAATGAAACTTAGTGTCCTTCATCCTATTTTTTTTTTTTTTTAATTTGTCCTTGTGCCAAATTACCTCTTTATATTAATATAATGAGTTGACTTATTAACTAACCTTAAAATTAATAACTAATAATTAATATAAAAGAAGTAATCAATATTAATAATTAAATAGTAATATTTTATATTTAGAAACTTAATTTTGCTAATTCATAATTAACAGTTAATTGTATTTAATACTTTATAATCTTTAACTAATAGTAATAATATTAACACTTAATAATTATTGTTTTTATATAATAATTGATTTTTAATAATATTAATGCATAATATTATTGAACATTTAATAATATTAATAATTAATAATTACTTTACATATTGATAATAATTAATATTTGATAGTAAATAATTGCAGTTTAATCATTTCTAATAAATAATTAGTAATTATTGACTAATATTAAAAAGTTACAATTAATTAAGAACTAATTATTATATTTGATAATAAATGAATAGTTATTTGTTATTAAAAATTAGTGCTGAATAATTAATAGTTGGTGGCTATTATTATTTATTTAATAATTAACCATTGGACATATATAAAATAATTTAGCATTCAACAACTAATATTCCATCATAATAATATAGTGATAGGTACTAACTAATACTCCCTCCGTTTTTAAATATAAGATTCTTTAAGAAATTTGATGTGTTTCAAATTAATACGTAATATTTAAAGAAAAATCAAGAAATTCAAATTATACTGAATATAAATTTTCACTTGCGTTTTAATTTCTAATACTTGTTTTTTTTTTCTTAAAAAAAAATCGGTTGAGTATTTTTCTAAGACACATTAAAATTTAGCGGTAACCCAAAAATAATTGGCATATTAACATATGAATCATGAGGTAACACAAATAATATGATGAATAAAATAATTTATTTTTATTTACTAAGGGATACAAACTTTTGTATATTAAAAAGAAGTTTGTTATTAAAATGGTTTGTTACGTGTAAAAAGATGTATAATTAGATTATAGGTTAAATTTTTAAGAAGTGATAAAAATAATGTAAACTATGGCTACTGGAATTCGAGCCCAGGTCTCCACAGGCACAACATGGAATTCTTACCACTAAACTACAACCACTTTGTTATCTAATTCAAAATTTTAATATATACGTATTGCCTAAAAAAATCAAAATAACACCTAAAATTAATAAAAACCAATTTATACACTTATAAAAAAGAGGAAACAGAACAAAGAAAAGGCACAAAAAATTTATAATGCTTCACCAAAATCTCCGGCCTATGCTCACTTCATTGTTTTTATTGATGAGATCGACCTCAAGAATCTGTACTTTGCAATTAAATCATAGCTTTTCTCCAAGTATTATGAGAATAGAGAAAAATATCCCACTGTTCTTTCTTAGCTAGATTTAGACCACTACGACAAAAAGATATTATTACAACATTAATTCTACCATGTTCACAAAACGCCAGTAGTGAAAAGTTTTTCCTGATGCTTTTCTTCAGAAAGTGGTAATAAATTTGTTTACAACAACTATTTTATTTTTCTAGCTATAATAGATACCTATCATAACATTACTTATTCTAGTTGTACTATATGTATGTTTTTGGTAATTTTCCCTTTTTAAGTTGTAACAAATTTTCCTATTCAACCGTAATAAATGCATATTTTTAAAAAACTTCTTTCTTCTGGTTGTAATTGATGCTTTTTACGACCATTTGCGCTTGCTCATTTTAATAATTAGTGTATACCTATAATAATGAATAAAAATAATTAAATAATAATTAATTTGAAATATGAAATATTTACATTTAGTAATTAATACCAATTATTAATATTATAGAAGAATTAATGTTTGATTATTAAAAATTTGGAATGTTTGATTATTAAAAATTTGGACGTTAATAAAATTAGTTACAAAGCAGTAATATATAATATTAATTTTTTAACTTTTGATAAATCGTAATTAGAAATTGATGATATTTTGTAATGTGGAAAATAGGCACAAGGTCAAACACTGAGAAAAATTAATGCCGCGTGACACCTAGTTTCATTTTTAGGCTGAATGACAAACTTTTGGAAAAATTTGGCTTGAGGACCGCACTAAATATAACTAGCATTTGGTATAGTGTAAAACTGAATATAATACTAGTTATAACTTGCATTTTTCTATAGTTTAAAAATGAATGTAATGCTAGTTATATTTTGCATTTTCCTTTAGGCTAATTTTTTATAAACTCATTATTCAACCTAAAAACAAAACTTGATGTCCTTCATCCTTTTTTTTATATAAATTTTGTCCTTGTTCCTAATTACCTCTTTATAATTATATAATGACTTAGAATTAATAAATAACATCAAAATTAATAACTAATAATTTATAATAAAGAAGTAATAATCAATATTAATAATTAAATTGTAATATTTAATATTTAGTAACTTAATTTATGTAATTAAATATTAACAGTTATTTATATTTAATATTTTATTCTTTAACTAATAGTAGTAATAATACTTAATAATTACTTATTATATATAATAATAATCAATTGATTATTAACAATATTAATGCGTAATATTTTTTACCAAAGCTAAGCTGTTTTTATAGTGGTCACAACCACTTTCATTACAACAATGATGAATACATTAAGAGAAAGAGTCAGACAATTTGTCTTAGCTGTTCTCTTTCATACGCTAGTGATACATGGAAACGAATGCAATCCGTGAAGGCCTTATTGGATTCACATGGTGGTGGAACCGATTAGGTTGGAAGTTCCTTCTTTATCAAGGAGGCGTGGAAATCGGTGAGGACACCAGCTCTACGCCTTTATCTTATCTCATTCATTTGGGATGTTCGAATTCCGCCAAAAATATGTCTGTTTATGTGGAAAACCCTGCATAATGGGCTACCAATAGACGAGAACATTAGCATCCCAATCACTTCCCGGTGAAGGTGTTATTGTAATGGATTTTTAGAATCCATTGTCCATTTGTTGTTCCTGGGCTCTTATGCCAAATATGTTTGGAATTACTTCGGAAATTTGATGGGTTGCCGAGATAATGCAACTTCTCTTGTAGATTTACTGACATTCTGGTGGACAATCATCTTAGGTAAATCTATTCGCTCGATCCTCTTTCATTTGATACCTTGTGTTAACTACTGGTAACCAGGTGTTCGCAAAATAAGGCAATAATTGACAAAGTGCCTATGTATCCTCCTACCATTATCTAGATGGTAAGAAATGACATATTCCTTGCGTTTCAGGGTAGGCCTTTCAAGGGAGCAATTGGCTCCCACTCAAGAAGATTGGTTGGTACCTTTGGTGTTTCCTCGTATCGACTCCTTCCAGGGCAGTAATTGGTTGATACCTTTGTTTATGGGCTCATCTCTGTTGTCTTCACATTCTACACTCTGCCTTTTTTTTAGTCTTATGATGTTTGCTAGTTCTGCAGGACTTGGATTTATAAGTATAAGGATTTCGACTCTATTTGGATTCCTTTGTCCTAACTCTATGATTGTCATCTACGGAGCTGTGGAGTCTTCGGCGTCGTCCTATTCTTTGGCAATAGCCTGTTGTGGCCTCATATGCTTGGCCTGTGGTACTATGTGTCATTCTTTTTTTTGTTGTTCGCCGACTCTTGTATTTGAGTAGTATTTTGGTTTGTATCTTATGTTTGTGTGTGTTCACAGTTTCAGTAGCCATTTCTACAGAAACGTTTTTGTGAGCCACTGGAGAATGACTAGATTCTCCCTATTGTTATGCATATATTTTATTTAAAAAAATTCATACAAATTTTCTAACTACTACATAACTTGTATGAAATGCCAGGACACGAAGAACAAAAACAAGAGAGAAGCAGAGTGCTTCAACTAAGATGGACCAACATAGTTAATCCCCAAAGAAGGAGGGACAACTGGAACCATCACTAGATCCAATAACGTTGACATACTCCAAAAAAAGTACGACAAGGTTAGGAACAAAACACGGGTTCAAACTACCAAATTCGTAATTCAGATTCCATGTAGCACAATTGAACAATAACCTATTCATCTCCCCTAGATCACCCTCCTCGATGAGCTCAAAACCATCACCCACGACCTGGTATTCTAGTGTCCTAATGGAATCTTCAACATCAGTGACATATTTAAGTACAAGTCTTCAGTCAGATCATATCTCATTCCATAACTGCCATAGATCCAAGAATGGTCAACCGAGAACTAATAGATATATGTACAATTGGATTCTTTAATAGATGCAGCATCCACTTCTTCCGATAGAACATAATCACAAGGCAAAGAGTAATCGAGAACAATTTTCTATATAACAGCAGAAGGGTTGACAACAGCCGGAAAACCTTTCTGAAACCCTTCATGACAGGAGGTCGTGGTAGTGGCATTCTCTGAAATAGGAACGGGAACTAGGGAAGAGGCAAAAGGATTCAAAGCACAAGATGCATGTAAATGACCATAGGAGTTGCACGAGGTGAAAAAGTCGGGCGTCCAACCATACCGCACTCTCACCTCAGCCACATAGTGATCAACAATTCTAACTTCAATGGTCTCAGAAAGCAGTTTGTCAAGGGTTATTTTAATTAGAGCTTTTGCATAGAACAATTTGTCCCTAGCCACTATGTTAACATCAAAACACCTAAGCTTTCCAATATAATTGGATGACTAGCTTAGTCCTATAATTGATTGCAAAATGAAGGGATGTGCAAGAAATAAGTTTAGAGCAGAATGGAGAGAATATGCTCTCTACCCCAGACAACTGTCAGACTCCGCGGAGTAATGATAAAAGGATTCCCATTAATAATAGTAGGCATTGAGATGAGGACTCGCAGATACTCCTCCGAAAGAGAAAATTTTATGAAAAACATAGATCGATCCATCCGAACTTGGCGACCATCACGCAGTTGCCACACTTTACCACAATGCTCCATAACGATTAAATACAGAGAAGAAATGTCATGGAAGAAATCAATTAGGCAATATGACCAGAAATCAGCTCTTGCATGAATCTCCTTTGAAGGAAGGATACTAATTCCTTCAAACATTGAATGCTCAAAGAAAAGAAGCTAACTTACCCATGTTTCGTGGAGAGTTCTAAAATTGCGATGTATATTTTGGGACATTTGCAATAGCTCTAACAGGTGCACCACAAAGGATAGTGTTTGAATCCCCAACGGGAACAATACACGACCTCTTTTTAGAAGACAAATGCACAGCTCATCAGATACATTTATCTCAAGCAATTTGCCATTTACTTCATTTATACTCTCTGGCTTAACAAACACTGAAATATCAAGCATAATTTTCATGCCATGATCCAACACTTTATCTTTTACCAAACTATCAATATTATTCAATCCATCAAATGTTCTCATTGCAGCATTACAGGTCGTAGCCACCTCAACAATCAACTCTACATTATTATCCATATCCACTGTCATATCAAACCAATGTTCATCAACAGCCGAGACAGCGAATAAAGGGGAGATAGAAGTACCTGTGCCTAGTTCAACGGAGGAGAAACACTCATTACTCAATACCCATCCACTGACTATTGTCGTAGCCAAAGAACGAAAAGCATTGGAGCTATTTCCGAAAGCAGAGAAGTGGAAGGATCAGAAGCTTTATTCTTCATCAAATTTGAAATTAACTCCTATTTGTATAAGTTGAAAGGTTGCAATGTTTCTGAAGCGTTTCAAATATGAAAAGACACTTCCTCTGAAAATTGAAAAAGTAACAGTTATATGTCAACATGCCCATATATGTATGTCGATATATGCATACTCTTTTGAATTTTAAAATCATTTTTCAAGTGTTACAACCAATATATATTTTCTAGAAATTCTTGGATCAAAACAAGTGTTTTAGAATGAGTGCTCTAAAGTGTAAAATCATATAAAAATATAATATAAACATATTTATAAAATTATATGATATAAGACTATAAACATATATATTATAAAACTTTATAAACTATAATCATACATATATATATTTGAAATCATAAGTAAAAATATATAATAATTTGAAATCATTTAGAGAAGGAGTTTGAGAACTATTTGAAATTAATTCAAAAATGAATTTGAAAACAGAATTTGAAAACAGAATTTGAAAGTGTTAATCGGGAGTCTTACATATATACTAGAATCTAATACTTGACAATCTTGAGCTCTTGAAATCTTGATTGTCTAGATACTCATGAGTCTTGAATTCCTTGATATCTTGAATCTCTAATACTATACAGTCTGCAATATTAATATCCTTCACATATATATCCTGTATATACATACATATATACATATATATCTAGACAAAAGATGTTAGTATATATTTTATAATCAATAATGTAAATAATTGAAACAAGGTTGTTGTCATCGAAATTCCATTCTCCAACAGTCTCCCCCTTTTTGATGATGACAACTTTCGTTTATAAAATATTTATACCTATTATTACCCGTTGATCTGATTCTTTGAATGCTCCCCTTTCACCAAGAATTCCTTCTGACTCGCCCTTAAACTATGTCTATTTCTTATTTTATAATTTCTCCTCCTTTATCATTATCAAAAACTAACTTGACTATAATATCCTATACTAGACTAAATTATACTCCCCCTAAGTCTATATATTACTTAACTATATCTAAATAACTCCCCCTTACTTTAATACTAAAGACACAAAAGTATATTCATGCAATCCAATAAGATATGTTCAAACCAATCAAACAAAATTTGCCCAAATACTTACAATCAACTCAAGTATTTCAAACCAATTAATACATACAAAGTTTTCAAATTCAAACAATTTCAAACAAAGCATACCATTCAAATCAAACAAATTTAAATGTCTCTTGGAACTTCCACCCATCCAACTTCTCCAAAGATTGGATCATTCTTGATGACTTCCCAGTCTTCATCTTCTTTTGTGGGTGGTGCTTTAGCAAGGTTGTTGTCTTTGTCTCTGAAAAGAGAAGAGATTAACCGACATATGGCATAAAAGTGCTTATCTTGATGTTTAACCATTTTTATTTGAGTCGATTTGAAATGATGCCGATTACGTAGTATTATAGAAAGGATATTCTTAAACGAATTGAGTGTTTCTTCAAGATTTTACCTCAAGTTGTGAATGGGATTGGCCATTATTTGATTATATAGATAAGGAATGATTAGAGAAGAAAGAGAGTTTAAAATATGTTTTTCTAGAAGAAGAGAGTATTTAAAGAGTCTGGAATTCATTAGAAATGAATATACATTAGTTGGTTATTTAAAATTCAAATTTTGAACAAATTTGAATTTCTGGCAGTTATATGTCGACATGTCATTTTGCACATGTTGACATACCCTATTTATTTTTTGGGTATTTGAGTTTTCACACAATTTTAAGTTATATATTATTATATTATAATAATTTATTTAGTTCTAATGTGTTTTTACAGAAAATTCAAGATTGATTTGACATAAATAAACATCATTCATTACTACTTAGAAAGCAAATACATTTAACTAATACAAGTTACTAAGTACGAGTTTCGAAAGCAAATACAAAAGATAACATAAACTACATAGCTTAGATTTCAGGGGATGATGAGGAGGAAGATGATATTCCAAGTTTTCTTCCTGCTTTGCCAAAGAATTTATTCATCTTAGAAGACATTTGGGTAAGAGTCTTCTTGATCTTCTTTTGGTTCTTGGCTAATTTGGCTTGGTTTTGGACAAGTGTTTCTTTGGTTATGGTTCTAGTATTTGTTGGACATTGAACATTTTCCAAAGACGAATCTTCTTCTTTATCGATTTCCATTGGATTTTCCTCTTGTTGTCATTGCATTCAAGCTTGTTTATCTTCGAATATTTCATATGGTTTAAAAGTGATTAGAATTTTCATAAGATTATATTTGTCGAGTTAAACACCTTTCTTAGCACAAATTCCTCTCCTTTGAGATCGACTCCAAAATACTTAAAAATCCATGTAAGATAAGCTCCATGATAAAGAGTGTTTTCCTTGGTGGACATCTCTTTGAGATTAAACTCTTTGAAAATTACATCGACCCAATTAATGTATAAGTGCCAAAGATGAAAAAAATGGCTTTTCGAAAACTGAGGGTAGGGTTGTTGAAATTTTCGGAACGAGAAATGAGGGTATGTTAAAGAAGAGGTTTACTATTCTTGACGTTGGGCGTAAAAAGCAATTTTTAAAATCCATGTTTTCGTCGCTTTCAAAAATGTGATGATAAGTTTCCAAATTTATTTCATCAATTTCGAATTTCGAAAATCCGAGCCCATACTTTAACAATTTAAAATGGTACCCAAAATTTCACAATCCAAAATGATTTGAGTGCCTTTTACGCTACTCCATGCTTGATTCTCATTTCCTTCATAAAAGCCACGATTCAAATTTATATAGAACATTTTGACTAGATTCGGGTAACATGCTTTATTGTTATCCCGAGGGTCAATCAATTTTAGAACTTCATTTTGATCAAAAAGAGAACAAAGATCGTAGGAAGGGAAAATTTCAAAGATGGAGAATGCTCCTGCATTGACTTTTCCAAAAGTAACATAGTCAATATAGGCTTGAATAGCTTCCGAATCATTATAGAGATGACCTTTGAGAGTTTTGGTCAATCTCATGGTTTTTGGGTTACTTGAGAAAGCCATTGGAGATAAGGTTTGAAGAGAATAAATGAAGAAAGTTGTTTTTAATTTTGAATGAGAGGTAGAGAGAATTGAATTGAATCGATAAATAAATAGATAATGAATGGTCATTACTTTTCTGAAAGTAAGGACACCTTTTCAGACCTTGGGAGTTGGTGAAAAGATGGAGGGAAGATTGAAAGTTCAAACTTTTGAAATTCAAATTTTGAATTTCATTTTACTGGTACATAAGTCGACATGTCTGTTTGGGTATGTCGACATATATATGTGTTTTGAAAAGCCATGTTTCTTTTTGACTTTGTTTTAAATTTAAAGTGTTATATTTTCAGGTTTACTATTTCCTATAATAATTATTAAGTAAAAAAAACATCTAAAAATAATTTTTATTACATTATTATTATTATTTTAAATTTCAAATTTCAAATTTGAATTTTAAAGTTCAAGTTTGAATTTTTAATTTTAAATTTTAAATTCAAACAAGGCAAGCAATCAAAACATCCAAAAGCATCCATTCAATAATCCAATCAAAAATTAATTAAGGCATACCTGGTTTTTAGATCCATTTCTTCAATATTTTCTGAATTATGAATCGCTGTGAAGCACATATTCGAATTTCCTTTTTCTAGCTCTTCACTACTTGATGATGAGTCTGAATCATCTAAAGTTGCTGCATGTGCCCTTTTTCTCTTCTTTGATGAATTATTACTATCTGTCTGCAAATTTGATTTATCTAGATATGGATACATTCTCTTTATATGGCTTGGTCTGTTGTAGTTGAAACATCTATCATCATTTCTTCCCGAACTTGCTTGATTATTTCTCTGCAAATTATTTCTCCTCTTATATCTCAGAAATTTTCTTAAATTTCTTGTCATTAAGGCAATGTATTCGTCATCCTCACTACTTGAATCAGAACTGTCAGTTGTTGCTTTGAATGCTATAGATTTCTTTTCTGTCGACTTATTCTCCTTTCTTTTCTATAACTGAACTTCGAATGACATCAAATTTCCTATCAACTCCTCAATCTTCATTTCACAAACATTATTTGCTTCTTCAATTGCCTATATTTTCTGATTCCAATCTGGAGTAAGTGAACTAAGAATTTTTCTAACTTGATCGTCCTCAGAATAAATTTTTCCTAAAACCATTAATGAACGCACGATTTCCTGAAATCTGTAGTACATATCGGGGACAGATTCATTCTGATTCATTTTGAACAACTTAAACTGATTAGTTAATATATATATCTTGGTCTATTTAACTTTATTGGTTCCTTCATGTGTAAATTGCAATGTTCTCCATATTTCACAAGTAGATTTACAAACTGACATTCTATTAAATTCATTTCTATCTAATAAACAGAATAACATATTCATAGCCTTAGAATTATTTTGTGCAGCAGCATTTTATTCATTAGTCTATTGTGCAAAATTAGTAGTGGGTTCAACATATTCAGTCTATGTGATATTCCAAGTGTCTAATCCTATGGATAGCAAATATATTTTCATCCTGCATGCCCAATATGAATAATTGTTGCCATTAAATAATGGTGGTCTGACAGTGGACTGACACTCTATAAATAAACTATAATTACTATCAGTTCCAGCGTTGGTTGCCATTTAATATTTCCAAAATTCAGATGATGAACTTTTGAAAACCTATGCTCTAATATCAATTGTTTGGGATCTGGATTAAGGATCTTAAGGAAACACTACCACTAGAGGGAGTGTGAATAGTGTTTTAAAGAGATTATGAAAAACTTAAATGATCTTGAATTATTATATGAATCAAACAATGATTATCACACCAGAAATGATTACAAACACAGAAAAAATCACAGACATAGATATAAGTAAATATAAAATGCATAAAAGGAAAGAACACAATAGATTTTATACTAGTTCGGATTACTCCTACATCCAGTCCAACGCAATGCTGGATTGCAAAGAGTTTTATTAATACTAGTATCAATCTTTACAACCCCCTCGATTTCAAGGCTACAAGGTTAACACATATTCCTTTACCCTTGATTTCACGGTTACGAGGTTCACACCGCTCCCTTTCCTTGATTTACGGGCTACAAGGAACACACCCTTTCCCAAACAATTTGCAAATGATTACAGTAGCCCTAGAACTCTTGAATTGCACTTCAAACACAGAGTAGTTGACAGATATTGAGAAGAGAAGAAGTTTGATATAATTTGAGTAGAAATCGGCAGAGTATAAGTGTAGAAATCAGTAATTTTATGTATAATAATGGTGGTATAATATAGGATGATAATGGAGAAAAAGAAGTGATTAAAAAATTCGAAATTAACTTCTATTTATAGAGGTTAAAAGGTTGCAACATTTCTCAAGCATTTTAAATATGAAAGAACACTTCCTTTGAAAATTGAAAAAGCAACAATTATATGTCCACATGCCTACATAGTCTTTT
This sequence comes from Allium sativum, assembly GCA_030737875.1. Taxonomy (NCBI): domain Eukaryota; kingdom Viridiplantae; phylum Streptophyta; class Magnoliopsida; order Asparagales; family Amaryllidaceae; genus Allium; species Allium sativum. The sequence continues at coordinate 848,109,049 of CM060926.1, forward strand.
AAAATTTCAAATCGTTTTTCAAGTGTTAAAACCAATATTTTTTTTTTTGAAATTTCTTGAATCAAAAATAGTATTTAAAATGAGTTTTCTAAAGTGTAAAATCATATAAAATATATATATAAACATATTTATAAAAGTATATGATATAAGACTATAAACAAATATTACAAAACTTTATAATTCTAATCATATATATATATATATTTGAGATCATAAGTAAAAACATATAATAATTTGAAATCATTTAGAGAAGGAGTTTGAGAATAATTTGAAATCAATTTGGAAAAAAAATGAAAATAGAATTTGAAAGTGCTAACCCGGAGTTTTGCATATATACTAGACTCTATTACTTGACAATCTTGAGCTCTTGAAATCTTGATACTCATGAGTCTTAAATTCCTTGATATCTTGTATCTCTAATATTGTACAGTCTTCAATATTTAAATCTTGCACATATATCTTGCAAATACATATACATACATACATACATACATACATATATATATATATATATATATATATATTCTAGACAAAAGATATTAGTATATACATATATATATATCATAATAAATAATGTAAATAATTGAACCAAGGTTGTTGTCATAAAACTTCCATTCTCCTACATAAATCCACTCTTATGATCACTTGAATCAACATATGTGAAGTTATGGTTTCTCATTTGGTCATTAGTGAATTTAGTTGATATGTTTATCATAAGTATGACTCAATTATGCTATTAGTTAGCCCAAAGTTAACCATCAAACTATAACACACTAAATTAACCACTCACTAATTCTTGTGAAAATTGGCAATGAATTTGAAAACAAAATCTATTCTAAGCATGATTTATTAACTATCAACAAGAAATATAGGTCAAATTTTGATTTTAAAATCACTTCATTACCAACATTACATGTAATGAAGAGGTAATTTGTGTTTTGTTTGTCTAAGAATATCGTATTTGGTGTCAATGGCATAGCATACAAAATTCAAAGAAATAAAAATTATCACAATGTTGAATCTACATGATTAGAAGAGCTTCATTACCAAATAAAATTATTATATTTAATTATATTATATTTCTACATTGGATCATGTGTAATTAGTCTGAAATTTATCTTTAAGTTACAATATCTAAACTTTTTTATTAGTTTTAATATTTTCATGTGTTTTTAATACATGAAATATGATGTTGTAAAGACTGTTTATTTATTAGATCCTATTTTTAAGTGTTATTAAAATTTGTTAGTATTTGTAGAAATGCATATGGGAATTTGTAAAAGAAAAGGATGATTGTTACAATATATTTCAAGAATATATAAAGATAAATACATGTAAGGGCACGGTCAAAATGCATGTTTTACGCATGATTTATGTTTTGGAAAATGTATATGTTTTGCACAATGAAGAGATTTGCACAAATTTTTAATTATATTTTTGTTGAAATCATGAAATTAGTCTAATCTTTATTTTAAGTTGCAATGTATAATTTTTTATTAGTTTTAATTTTAATTGTGTTGTTAATTAGTAGACAATGATAATGGAGGAAATATCTATTAGATATATTCTATTTTTAAGTGATGGGAAGAATCGTTAGTATGGGTAGAAATACAGTTGAATCGTGAAAATATATATTTATTAGATCCAATTTTAAAGTGATTTTCACAATTTTTAGCTATATTTTTTAGTTGAAATCTTATGTAGTAAGTTTGAGTTTTTATTTCTAAATTCTTAGTGGTGTTTATTAGTTTTAATTTTATTTGTGTTATTAACTAATAAAGAATGATGCTGTAAAAAAATATTTGTTATTTTTACCAAGCCTTTTGGCTAAACGAATCAGAAGTGTAACTCGAGCATCCAGAGACCAGGTACAAACGGAGTCGCGCAAGTAAGATCATTAGGGATCACTAAAACAACTCTCGGATGCATAAGTGTACGGAGATCGATAGGAATCCCACACCGAGATCAGTATGAATCCCCACACTCCAAACATCTCAACAAACAAATCTAATGCATTGAGGATCGATACAACTCCCCAACATCTGAAATTCCATGAAAACTCAACGGGGATTGGTATAACTCAGCAATCATCAGGGATTTGTATGAATCAGCAGCACAACTCCTTCCGAATTCAAGTGTCCGTACTTCCTGATACCATCAACAAATTGCAACCAAATTCGACCAAAAGATAAAGGGAAGCAAAGAGAATAGCTTCTCGAAGACAAACACTAAAACCCCACTAAGTATATTGGGATTAGTACATATCCTGGGTTTAACACCGATCCTGGTATGTTAGGTTTTGGGCCACATGCCCCTAAGGTCCGTGATTCCCGTACACTCGTCGGCTTCCCCAGAGAATTTCACCTATAAATGCCCCACTCCTGAGAGAGAATATAACTTGGGGCACTTGTATTTTTCATTGCTTTGTAAGACCCACGAGTAATACCAAACCCAGACTGTAAGTTGTTATTTTCATCAATAAAGGACTAAAAACTCGAGAGTGGACGTAGGCTTTAAAAGCCAAAACATTATAAACATTATGTGACCGTTTTCTTGCGTTTTCTCTACAAACTTTCATATTTTCATTTAGTTTTGTTGTCGTATAACTCGTTGGATGTTGTGCTAACATTTGGACATCAACATTTTAGTGCTTTCTTTGAGAGGGCTCAAGAAAATCTTGCTCTTTTCCCACCATTCTTCCATCTAAGTTTGGAGTACTACTTAGATCTTTGGAGAATTACCTACAAGGCTTGGCAAAATTTCGAAGAATGGAATGTAACACCCTATATATATATATGTTTAATTAGTTATAGGAAAATATCAATATTTTATGATTTCAGAATTTGTCCCTGAAACATGCACCATTGTGTCTATGATAATTTTCTGATTTATTTTCATATATAACTTGTCCCAAACGAATCCCATGTGGGGAAGTTATTAACGAGTAAAGATTTGTAGAGTTATACGCGAATATATGTGCACAAGTTTGAAATTAATACATTAAGCATACCTTATAAATAGAAGAAACTAACTTACATAAGAATATGTAGAAAGAAAAAGAATGTTGCATTAATGTTAAACAAAAATTTAATTACGGCAGAATTAACGTAAGTAGCCCAGCTAATGGGTCGACCCACCCTAGAAATTAGTTGACCCAGGAGTCGACCCAATGATGGGTAAACTAACGTTAATTTTGGATTTAAATGGTTTGGAATATATTACATTTAATCCGACGAACAAGAATCTTTTGTGCACCTATAAATAGACTAGCAGAGCCTAGTCTCCAACTCATATTCTCTAAGACGACGCCAAGGCTATGACATTTTGTTTCTTCTCTAAATATTTCAGAAATAAGAATATTAGTTTTAGGAATTTTGATTCAAGATTTGAAGACAAAGAATATAGATCTACGATATAGGTGTTCAGTTTTCTCGTCTACATGAGGTAAATTCTGTGAATTTGAATTATTAGGATTTCTTTCATTCTTTTAACATTAGATTTGTAAATCCATAGTTATTTCAATACTAGATTCAATTAGGAAGACCACAGGGTAACAGAGTTGAATCGGATTCAAGAATTGGAAAGCAGTCAGGTGAGTGGATTTAAACTATACCTTTTTGTAACGATATATGTATCGTTTAAATTCCCCTTAATTCTTAACGTAATGGATAATTAAATTGTGGCAGTTGTGATGTACTACATTCCCTATGTATGTTAAGAATGTTGCTATTGTATGAATCTATTCCATTAACTTTTTAATTAGGTTTGAGAATTGTTATAATATTATAATTGTGAATCTGACGATGATTATGTGTATATTCTTAAGACTATAATTCGAAGGCAAATTAGGTATATTTTAAAAAGAATTACAATAAATTGTTGAAATAATGGAAGAAGAATTAGTATGACTAATCTTGCACGGAAATTTAGAGTAATTGGAAATGGTGTATGAAGAACAGAAATTAATGTCTAACTCAGAAAAGGGAATTAGTAGTGGACTGAATTACTTGGAGGTGGAAAAGGGATACATTTCCATAATTACTATTATGGTACATTAAAGAGAACGTAGTTTCAAGAAAAAAAGTTAAAGGGATTAGTGTGAAATAAGGGTTCTTTTACCGTATTGCACACTAATCAAATTTATGTGCACATGATGTAAGTAAAAGAAATAGATTGCTATTACGGATCTTGGTCGATGTATATTATGAAAATAGTCTTTTATACATTTCTACCAACCAATCTAATGACGGGCGTGAAATAATTTCCTTAGTAATAAAAACGTATAAGACGGTAAATAAAAAAGGCTACAACAGTAAAGGTTTGGTTGAATATTAAGGAACCTAGGGAAAATGTGATAAACGAGGAATATAACCTATTATAATTAATCAAATGAATTGTTATGAAATATAATAGGTAGACTTGTCCTAGGGACATGTGGAATTATAACGTAGGTTATAATTAATGATGAACGGAGACTTATTAATAAACCATAGTTAAAGGAGCTAAGTTAATAAGTAAACCCACAACAACGGTTGTGATAACAGTATAACATAAGGTTATAATTAAATAAAAAAGAATAAATTAGGCTTATTATTAGTAAACCTATAATTGGAAGGATTAAGTATAATGAATGTAAAAATAATAAGCGTAAGTCCTTTCCTACCATGCAGGGCTGACCAGGGAAAGTAAGCAGCCCAACAAAAGATAATAAATTAGTAACTCGAATAGAAAACAAATTTGCAAATAATCAAGTTAATTAGCGATGTGATAACTTAAATCAAGTGCGTGATTAAAAGATTGGACATAGGATCTAATAACGCGATGGTGTGATGCACTTAGACAAGTCCGTACGTATGGAGATAAAGAACCCAATGGGATAAATCATCGCGTTATTTAGAGACACAAGAGGAGCACATCCAACTGATAATTCTATAGGACCAGAGATAATCACGCGGCTTCTGCGGGATGTGGTAGGGTACTCTGAGATGTCCCTCCGAGGAACAACTGGATGAAGTCATCGCTCGAAGGAAGGTCTGTTGCACCATCTAGGGTATAGCTGACTGCAATTGAGGAGTGGCAGTCATAAGGCTGTGGCAGATGGTGTTAGGTGATTCCGCGATTTGCCTCACTCTAAGAGGAGGTGATCGGGACCAAATTAAGGATAGTAATCATCAAATACCTATCATCGGCAACCGATGGGAATGCGGAAAGACTAAGAGTTAAACCGACAAACCAACGATCTTTCACTACCGAGACGTTGGTTGAGGGAAACGCCAAACTAAATGTTAGATTGGTTTATCGGGGCACGTCATTAGCTCTTGATGTAGTCTTTCATTAGTTGAGGGAGGGCCAGGGTGGGCCCATTGCCACCGTAAAAAGAGACATACCATATGTGAATATATGTAATATAGGCCAAACGAAGTTGTTCTTTACAGATACCAAAAGCTCACAACCGATTTCTGTGCATTGGATGCGGCACTATTACGAAACTCGGGTTGTATTAGGTAGTATGTTCGTGTGAGGGTCTAGATACAAGCACTGGGTGGTGTATTGTAGACGTTAGGGAATTACTCCATGTTGAGATGAGGTTCGACCAAGGAGTTCGGATAAGGGGATCCGTACGCTTACATCGCATAGGGATGGAGGTTGTGCATGCTATCGCGGCGTGACGGTGGACACCATACGAGAACGGTACTATGGAGAGTATCATGAGATGTTGGGCATAGATTTATATATATATTATATGAGGTTTAATCTATTGAGGAGTAGATGGGTACGACTTGAATACAGAGACTTAGAGTGCAGTTAACCCGAATAGCCTAACAATCAAGAAATGGTATATGTAGGGCTATTTCAGAATGTATGATTTTTCCTCTCAGCAGATCTTGTGCTCTGACCCCCTCATCATAACATACTCGCAGGTTAAACTTTTAGCAGAGATTTTCGGTAGCCTATGGACACTTGTTAGGTAGTGTCATTTTTTTGGTAAGGCTATATTTGATTATTATATTTTATCCATTTTACCGTCAGATGTATTATCGAGCTCTGATATATTTATTCTCTTTCTTTTCTATAGGATACCAGACAAGCCAACCCAGGCTTCGATAGATTGGGATTTTTAAAAGAAAATCGGTTTATCAAAATTCGAATTGTTGCATCTGGTATGGGAGCTTAGCTTTATGATTCCTATATAGAAAATGAATGAATGTATTTATATATTTTTGAAATACAAGTATATTATATATAAATATACCTGGATCCATGGAAGGAATTGAGATGCCAAAACTTGTGCACTAAAGAAAGGATCATAAAGACTTGAGAAGGAAAAAGCATTTAAGTGGTTGGGCTAAAAAGTGTACAAAATGGTCGATAAATAAAAAGATGGACTAGGAATTTATATATAAGACTTCTTGGCATGAAAATTTGGTGTTGCATGATCCTGAGCATAGTTAAGAGAATTGCTTGAAAGCGGAAAAGACATAATGATATAAGTTAGTATTGATGGTTATGAAGATAAAAGTTTAAGATTACTTGAAAAGAGATGTTTCAAGGGTTGTGTGAACATGAGAATTAATTTTCAGAAATGGACGGGGGGAAGACCGACGATAAATTTTTGGAATTTTAGTTTAGTTTGAAGACCCATGGAAACATTATCAAAAAAGTGAAAAGGCGTAAGAGAATTTATCTAAATTGGAACAGCCTCTCGAACGACCTAAGAAATATTTCCAGATTTCAGTATAGCGAATAGTCAATTGAAAACTCAGAAGGGATAGCCAAAAAAATATGTGTTTGATTGACTGCTGTCTCGACCCAACCTTAGGGCATATTGACACGTGGGTCGACACATCTGAAAAGGTGGGTTGATCCACCCTTCGTTTTTTCGGCCATAAGAAGCGATGAAGTCTGTAGCTTTATCACTTCATTTTCCCCCACCCGAGAGTTCGATCGACCCATTTTACATAACTTCAACTACCACCGACGCTCAAAAACTCTACCGTTCTTCGTAAAATTAGTGCAAAATGGAAGATAGTCACCTCCTCCTTTATCCAGACCTAAGCTCCCTTTTCGCGGATTTCAATAATTTTCTCCATGCCTCCGCCACTATCTTTAGCTGCCACTTTTCCCCAATTAACACCCCAGGAGATCGCTTGGCGTAGGAACATCAAGCGAGTAGCTCATACCTATGTGTATTTCGTAGGATATAGAACCTTGCTTGGAAGACTAGTTCAATTTGCAGATTTTGTGGGCACCCATTTGGAGCAGTTTTTTCAAGATACGGGGTTGGATCGGATTCTTGACAATGCTACGGTAGGGCGGATCGCTTACCCTGAGTTATTTCACCTTTTTGGTGCCAATTTGAATTAAAAAGAGGAGAATAATGAGGCTATGTTCGATTCTAAGGTGAAAGGAGTGGCGATAGTTTTTACTGAGAGTCAATTTGGGGACTTGCTTGGTATTAGTGTGAGAGTATAGGATTAGCACATATGCAAATGAGGCCGTGTTGAGCTAGATTTTTATTTACCTTCGGTATTAAGCTTGGGATATGGCGTATCTACGCCCATTAGCTAGGATAGTTATACACATATTGCGGTATAACTGGGTTGCCCGGACTAGTAGTTATGATGGGATAACTGGCACTGTTAGGCGTGCTGCTTATGTATTTTTGTCGGACTTCAGATTAATTGGGCGAGGGAGATTATGGCACATTTTGCGATCGCCATGGACACGAGACAGTCGACGATCCCTTTTGGTCATTTCTGGTCAATTGTATTTATACAGTTGAACGTTCCATTAGGTAATGAGAGTTCCATTGAGGAGATCCGCCCTTTGATAGATGCATCCACTCTGACTAGGATACACATTGAGTTGGCCGAGTTACAGGAGGCTCAGCCCATGAAGTATGAGGGTGAATAGGGTGACGATGATGATGGTGTGTGTCAGCAGGACCAGGAGGATCCGCCGATATATCCAGCTATATATCAGCCAGAGGCAGGATTTGGGGATGAGTTTGTACTCGATGAGGGACAAGGCATGGAGGAGCCCTATCAGTATTTTGACCCTCCAGCAGACCAGGGTTATCAGAGTGTAGAGCCGACATATTGGGAGGTACTGGGTCGTCCCCTTCATCACAGTGGGGCCATGGCTAGGAGAGGAGCCATGGGATTTGAGGAGAGAGGTAAGGTCTATATCTGAAAGGTCGGACCAGTTAGCTAGGGAGCATAATGAGATCTTGCTTTGATGGCAAGATATGGCTTGTATGCAACTTGACTTTGCTCAGACACATCAGTAGCTCTACATGAGATACTTTCAGCCTAGTAGCGCTTCAAGCAGATGTAGCTGAAGGTACGAGATTGTGCTAGGCGTAAGGAGGAACGCATATAGGTGGATTGTGTTTCTTTATTCGATATATCTTTGGAAGAGACCTCGCCACCTTTCTGAGAGTGGATTGATATCAGTATTGCTATATGTACAAATCTTTCCTTTTTTTTTGAAATCACCCATCTTTTGTTGAATTGGCAACTGCAATAAGAACTTGTACTTGAAAGTTGTTTTCTAGTTATGGTAGTGTTTTATCCTATTATGGTAATTGTATGGAACTTTTCTCTATTTGACGAAGCTAGTGATAAACCACATTAAATAAGATTAAATAACAAAACAAATCGGAAAGCAAAATTTACATGAAAATAACAAAATCTAAATTTTCCTCCGAAAATTTATAAGAAACTGAAATTCAGAAAATTTGATTTTTTTTAAATTCGCAAATTAAAAGTTGGTTGGTATGATTTAGATGCAAAATATTGATGAAAATGCTCTTACCTTGTAAGAGTGAGAAAAAATGGATGAAAAGGTAATTTTTTATTTTAAAAATATTGCACTAATATAGAAATGCCAGCATATTTAGGGTGTGTGCTCCATGTTTTCAAAAATATTTCCAAGAATAATTTGCGTCCATATAGGATGTACCGTTTAGGCATTCACTTCATTCATGTATTTTATGTTGTGTTACACTTTGCACAAGCGCTGCGACACCCCACGTCCGTTAATGTTACTCTTAAAAGAATGCATTAAGTTTCGTAAACCGCAATAGGTAAACAACAAATGACTTTACAAGGCAGATATAAATAAAGCAGTGGAAAACTTAAAACTTCTATTTCAATTTCAAACATGCCATTATATATCAAATGTCAAAACCATAATCGTCTGTCTCAATAATATCAAAGTACAAAAAACATAACAGTATCCCTCAAGTGTCATCACAATAAACATGGATAAACTGATGAAAGTACATGAAAAAGGAGAGCTATCCAAGTCCAATCAGAGTCGCGATCTTAACAATTGACCACTCCCACTCTGAGAACCCGAGGGGGGAGAAAAGGAAGAGAGAGAAGGAAAACAAAAAGGATTAGACATAAAGTCTAGCGAGTTCCAATAGTTTTTAGCATAAGCATTTGAAAAGGTGTCAAGATAGAAAAATAATACCGGATGAGAAAGCACAGTAAAACATGTATATATACGCAAGGTAAACGAGAAATCAAAACAAGATAAAGGTAGATTATTCTTCTCATTCATATCCCAAGAATCAAGCTACTACACCGATTTACTAGTATTAACAAGATTAGGTGTTACCTTAGTTACTACCCATGCGATCATCTCCCTATTACCTGAATATCTGGTGTTAGCCCTGGTAGTAGGGTGTATCAGTCACCTAGCAACTTATAGAACACAGACCTATTCGTAGGTATTACAGCGTCTTAGTTTCCTGTAATCGGACCCATGCAAGCTTAAGACTCCGCCGGAATGCACCCGTACCCACCCCCAAACCTTGATCCTCTTACAATTTAGTTCAGTAAAGGGTACCCTAACCTCTAGCTAGTGCGGTGTCCCTACCGAGATACCAATAGGGATACTGAATGATATGGGTTTTTCACAACTTGATATAAGCCACCCACTAGGTTAGTGTCCCCGTGTACCTAGGATTTAAGAGTCCTGAAAACCTGATACAAATTACTAGACTTGGGACCTCTTTAGCTTAGCAATTAGCAAGTGTAACTTAGCAGGTTTAAGTATATTAATAAGCCTGGTTGTAAAATGATATTTATCTAAATGTTATTGGTGTACAACCCCATTCCTAAACAAGCACCTGCCCAGATGTGTATTTAGATTTACAGTAATTCATTTTACTTAGTTTTTGTATCTGATGCTCATATATTTTCACATGTTAAACTTAAATTTACATTAAGTCCAATCTAACAGATTTGCATGTCACATATTCTTCCTTTAACGTAATTAACCCAAATTTACGGTCAAAGGTTCCAATTTACAATATGCCCAACTATCTCCATTTAAGTGTCATTATTTAATTAATTTATGTCCTTTTTATGCAATCAACGGTAATAGCCTAGGCTTTGAGTAGCCTAGGTTCACCTAAATATGAAGGAAAAAGGGAGAAAACATATTTTAAACTGAATAAAAAGGCATATAGAAAGACTGTAAATAAATGGAAGGTAGAATAGGGATAAGGAAGTAGAAGGTTTACATGTATATAAATTAACTGTAGATCTGAATAAAAGAACATGTGTAATTGTAAAGCTGAATCAATATTAGAAGAACATATATAAGATTTTCTTATAGGCAATGTTTATTTCAGATCCAAAACTATTCACAGTCCAAAAACTTTTTAAATAATCAAATCTAAATATGACGTGAAACTCACAGTAATACTTGGGGAAGAAGAAGATATCTCTTTATGTGTATATATATCGCTGTAGAAAAAGGTCCACTTCTCTCTTTTATTATTATAGAGCAGTCTAAATTGTCCTTGCTATTTTATATTTTGGCAGCACCTCAATAGTACTATGTATATTTTAATCTCAGAAAAAGGTTTAGAGGAAGAATGGTTTTGTGTGTAGAACAAATGAGTTTGCATGCCTTTATATAAACTACCTAGGATAATCCACCACCATTAGATATTAGGTTTTCAATCTTAGCCATACATGTAATGTTGAATCAGCGAACGGACCCAAAATTAAAAACAGTACAGATTCAAAACTCAGAATCTTCCCTGCATGTCATTGGGTTAACCCACCGACATACTATGTCGATCCATGGGTCGACCCCTCCTATACGTGGGTCGACCCAGATCTGAGTTGGGTCATCCCATAACGGTTATTTTTCCGCATTGTTTTATAGTTTGAATAATTTTGAATATATTTATATATAACCTTCTTAAATATACATAATCTTCTTATGTCCATAACTTCTTCATATGTTATCCGATTTATGCAAACTTGGGGTAAATCTGAACAAGAATTCCGAGATAAACAGAATGGTAAAGTCTGTTTTACTTAAATCTGAACATATAATTAAGTAATACCCATTTTATTATCTTTATTATATAATTACAGTTGTTAAATTATGTGGTGTTACATTCTCCCCTCCTTAAAGGATTCAACCCTGAAATCTCTAAGTTAAGAAGAATGTTACGATATAAACTACACCCATCTACTCAACCATCATCCACAGGCATCCATTGTCTTAAAGATTTCTATTGCTTAACATGAACATATGCAAAAAGTGTTGTGTGTATGTCCTTAAGCTAATGCAAAAATCAGGCAGATATAAATTATATATGTGTGCATAACCATTCACCAAAATGTAGTGTCCATATGATAATTCAACCATTTTTCATCCATTGAAAAATAAAAGGCACACACATCCATATGCAATACGTAAGTGCTTGACCTGATCTAGTGCCTAATGTGTGTATATGTGTCCATGGGCATCCACTTGCAATCATCGAACATAACATGTCTCAAACATAGGTTTCTATCCTAAAGATTGATGCTCTAATAGACAGAGATAAATGATTTCAAATTCAAAAGCTAGAAAAGGATTTTTTAAAACTTACTACCAAAGAGAAAAGGGTAAGAAGCATGAATCGTGTCCTATGGTTCCCATGTTGCGTTGTCTCGCTATTCTCCCTATTGCACCTTTACTAACTTTATTTCTTTGTTGCGTAGCTTCTTGACTTATGTCTTAAGGATACAAGTAGGAACTCCTTGAACTGTTGCCTCTTTCTCGACTTCAACCTCTTCAAGGGTACTAGGCTCTACTACCTCTGCTGAATCATGAAGACATTTCCTCAAATGGAAACGTGGAATACATCATGAACTCTCGCCAATCTCTCCGGTAGTCTAACTCTGTAGGCCATTTGGATTATCCTCTCTACTATAGGAAATGGTCCTACGAACCCTGATGTTGATTTCCCTACTGAGTCAAATCGAACCACATTCCTTAAAGGAGATAATTTGATGAAGACCATATCTCCTACTTCGAACTCCAAGTCAATCCTTCCCTTATCGGCATATGACTTTTGTCTATCTTGTGCAGCTTTCATCATTCTCCGAATAAGGTCTATCTTTTCAGAAGTCCCTCTCACTATATATGTCCCTAATGGAAGTATGTCAGTAGACAACCACTAGTATGTCGGTGATCTGCAAGGTCATCCATGTAATGCTTCGAAGGGTGCCATCCCTATGCTTGACTGATGACTATTATTATATGTGAACTCAACCAATGGGAAATGCTTCTCCGAAGTCCCTCCGAAATCTAGTATACACAGCCTTAGTAGATCCTAAAGAACTTATTAATCCTCTCAGTGTGTCCATATGTCCGAGGGTGATAACCTGTACTAAGTCTTAACTGTGTACCCAGGGTTTCTTGCAATGTAACACCCCACACTTTTCTGTGCCCAAATTTCGACAAAAATCGAAACTCAAACACATCCAAGCATGGAGTGTATAGATCTGATACCTACAATAAATGAGCATGAGCATAATCAGAGTATAATAAGATAACTCAAAGGGAAAACAAAATAGGATAAACCAGTATTAACTCACGTAACTACCTTTTCCAAAGTAAGTCACTTTACCAATACCGAGCATGAGAGAGAATGAGGACCGAAAGCCAAACTTAAACACCTGTGAGAACCTGACCTTCTCTCGAGAACCTGGGTGGTTGTAATGAGGAGGGGGTCAGAACAACAAGATTTTGGTGAAATGGAAATGTACAACACAAATTATAATACACAGATGTATCCCGTTTGGTTCAACCCAAGATGTATGCCTACCAAGGTTAGCGATTCTAGCCTAACCTTGTAAATATTTACAAACTACTTTACTACTCTTCCCAAAGTAGTATTCCCAAAGTATAATACCGAGATAGAATGTTTACATACATATTTGTGAAGCCTTTATACCAGATCATAGCTGGTTATTTAATTGAGGTTAGACCCCTAGTTACAGAGTTTATATATATACTTTCATTCGCTCTTCCTTCATCATTTATTGCCTCAATATCAATGATAGATAGGGTGGATTCTCTCTGACCGCTTAAGAACCTGGGCGGCCCTATTGGTCACTTATTATTTCTCGATAATTTATTTAACATTAGCATAGACTAGAGGGCACTAGCTATGGGCCCTACTTGTTAAGGATTCCGTCATTCACGCATATACCCTTGCCCTGCATAAGGTGAGACAAGGTATTTTTATCGCTTGTTATACCTCCTAGCTGACCTTATTGGATAACCCCCTTAGTCGCTTACTACTTCCTGTAGGGTAGGTAACTATATCTGACATTTTTAGTTTCCAAGTTTAGGTAGGCAATACACACACATGTCATTTAAGACTCATATACTGAAAGACTTATCCCCAGGTGGACTCTTCAACCCCAGCCGCTTAAGACCCTGGAAGCGGACTATACGCGAAGGTTATTAGGTTCGTACCCTCATTAGCCCTTAGTACCTTTCCCTATTGGGATAAAGTGGGACATGTCATCACGTCTTTTTCGTTTAGTTATTCTCCACGGAAATATTATCGTCACGGGTTCTTATGGTTAATTATATTTTACATCATTAACCTATTAAGTCTAACTCTACTTTTAATTATAAGTTCTATATTCATTGACATAAATAAGGAAAGTTGTATCCTCTTTATCCTAGGATATTTATTTGATTACTTTCCTAATTGGACTTAGTGTTCAAACAATAATCAATATACATTAATCCACTTTATATTCCGCTGATTATAACTAATGCCATATATGAGCCTAACGGTCATAATTTTCCTAAGGCATTAATTCACAATGGATATCCTTATCTTATCAGCCCCCAAGTATCTACTTGTCGTACCTAAACAGACAATTAATACTCTTGTTTATTTATTTATTTATATGTTGATTTATATTTATAAGTATATATACGTATTCATATACCAGACCTCTAACATAAAGTTAACTACATATGGATGTTGGATTTAGAGGCATTTCCGGGCAGACTTTTACCACAAGTCGAACTTAAGCTCGTGCCTTGGTATATTTATATTCATGCATTAGACCCCTCACATTAAGCTGACCATCCGTGGATGCTGTATTTGCCAGTCAGTTCCGGGGAGACTTCTACCACAAGTTAAGCTAAAACCTCGTGTCTAAATGAGGTTATAATTTAAAATTCCTAATTGGGGTGTACAACATTTACCCTAATTAATTTAGGAATTGTAACCATTATCCTGTTATATTTACCTTCCCCAATAAACATTGATTACAATTGTTATTTATTGATTTGCGGTTCTATTTATAGCAATAAATCATATTAATTGCTACAATGGTCACCATAAATATATTAATTTAATATGGATTTCACTTTCATATAATTCCATATTTGAACACCGTTCAACATTCAAACATCTCATATAATGTATATTTTACCATTTTACGCTGATTTGGAAGGATTATGTAATAACCTGGAAAATGTGAACCAATATAAAATTTTTAAAATTGGTTATTACTAAAGAATTTGAATAATTGAAATAGCATATTTCAATAAAATAAAGAATTGGGGCTAATATGGCAGTTTGAAAATTTGAATACAAACTTTGTCTGACTGTACCGGGTGGAAAATACAACGGATTTTAGCGAAACTGAAAATATTTAAATCTGTTTATGAATACCTTTCTAACGAATCTGAAAAATCGAAGTTTCATAACGGGAATCAAAAGTTATGGCCAAATGAATTTTCAGAAAGATCGCTATATAGCATATATAGCCCTTGAAAATTGATATTTTGCATACAACCTCGGAATTCAACAAAACCACTTTTGTTGGGTCCGGGATGCCAAACTATAGCTAAGTTTCAAATTTCATAATTTTTGAAGCTAGTATGTGAGCGGGGCAAAAGAAAATGTGATTGGTCAATTTCTGTTAAAATGGGTCGACCTAAAAATGGCCATTTTTCAAACGAGCTCAAAATTCGACGAAACTGGTTTTGTTAGGACCGTATCGTCAAAACAAAGCTAGATTTATTTTTCTGGAATTCTTTTATTCAGTTTGTGGCCCTGGCAAATTGAAATGTACGTTCAAATTGAATATAAAATGTTTTATACTTTAATTTGAAAATTAACTGACTGTAACAGTCGAATTGGCCAACAAAACATATCCCATTGTGTCCGGAATGGGGGTATTTAGCTAGGGGCGACAATCGTTGGGTTTGATTTCGAGTTCGTTTGTAAAAACACTATTTAAAATTTCCTATAAATCCTCGGCCAATAGGATTTTTTCTTTCAAAAAAAACTACGGAAAACCCTAGCCCCCTTTCGCTCTCGGCGATCCACGTTGCTCCGACCTTCCCTCCCTTTTTCCGGCCGCCACCACCACTCGACTCGCCTTCGCCCCCTCTTCACATCCGACACGACCTCTACCATCACCTCCTCCACCTGAATCGAAGCCAGGAAGTCATCGACTTCCCAGCGCCGTCGCCGTCCCGATCTGCCACCGCACCCCCTCAAACCACCAGCGCCGTGAAGCCCTCGTCGTCCCCTTCCACGTCAGCACCGCCGATCATCCCAACACTGCACCGATTTTGCGAAAATCCCAAACCTAGTTCTGAACAAAATATAAAGGTTTGACCTTTATTATTCTGAATTGAAAATAACACTTTTAAGTGTTGCAAAACTTTAAAAAATAATATCTTTTTCGTTCGTTAACGAAATTTGATGAAACAGGAGACACCGTGACCGCAAGGAGGCTCTCTACCATCTAGCAGAAGCCGCGGATTTTTCTGATCTTCCTACGATTTTTAGCACTGCAAAAACCAATGTGAGGAATATAAACTAAATTGTGTGAATGGAATCGCGTTGTATAAATTATATAAGCGAAGTGTAAATTATATACGCATTGTATACCTCATGTACATGTGTTGTATAAGTTATATCAGCGATGTATAAATTATACAAGCGTTGAATGAAACATATATGCTTTAAATTATGATGAATGCAAGTGAATTATAGAAATAATATATATATATATATACTCCCCTCGTCCACAGACCATGGACGATATTGATTGCTTGTGATTGACAAGATATTATATGGTATGACGAATGGTTGGAAATAATTGTTTGTGGTTGATATTGTGGTTGAAAAATACCTTTGTGGTTGAAAAATACCTTTGTGGTTGAAAAATACCCTCTTGTGGTTGAAACAAATTAGAACATGATTGTGGAATTGAAAATAAAACATGCCGCCTGCGTGCGAACTAGATGCATGATCCCCATTGTCAAAAACCGCGAGGTTTTAAGGTAGAGCGAGGAGCCGTACTAGGGACGGTCCCGGTTTTAACTACCCTACCGTTATGCTGCCGAAATTTTCTGAAATATTCATGTGTTAGAATAATTTTCCTTTGTTGAAATTAATTACATATGTTGAAATCAATATTCATGTGTTGAATTGAAATTCATTCGTTGAGTTGAAATTCATGTGTTGAGTATTATTTGAATTTAAACAAATAGCTTTAGCGATAAAAATCACATTTTTATATATATACAAACTATAGAGAATATTCATGTGTTGAGTTGAAATTCATTCGTTGAATCGAAATTCATGTGTTGAATATTATTTGAATTTAAACAAATAGCTTTAGCGATAAAAATCACATTTATATATATATACAAACTATAGAGAATATTCATGTGCTGAGTTGAAATTCATTCGTTGAATCGAAATTCATGTGTTGAATATTATTTGAATTTAAACAAATAGCTTTAGCGATAAAATCACATTTATATATATATACAAACTATAAAGAATATTCATGTGTTGAATTGAAATTCATTCGTCGAGTTGAAATTCATGTGTTGAATGTTATCATATTTTAAAATAAAATGAGTAGACAATAAAAACTACATCCTTATTGTGAATATGAAGTGTTAAAAACATTCATGTGTTGAATAAATATTTTTGATGTTAAAAATATTTCTTTTATCATGTATACACTTTGATAAAAATACACACGTGTTGAAATAAATAATAGTTTGCTAGAAATGTTATTATTAGCTTTGTTCTGCATATATATACATGTGTTGAACAGGGGAAAATGGATTAGCTATAGAGTAAAGAAATTATTTGCGTGCCCGACAAATAGGTAAGCCTTGATGAGTTGGTTGCGCAATTTTATTTTTATATCAACTCCTGTGAATGCCATTGGATGCGGAGTGCTGGTTATTCTGTGTGAAATAATAAACATCGCCATAGGATAGTAACAATTAATTTTGAACTACACTACATGGCATACTTCTTGACGATAAGCATACTTCATCATATTCCACATAAGCAATTGGAGCTTGTGTGACGAGGTGGAAGGTTTACCATACGAGCGAGAGGCTTGTATGGCGATGACTATATACTACAGGTTGAACTGATGACTGATATGGACTATATAAAATATAACGATAAATTGCCAGATTAATAAAAACCCACACGGGTCTGGAGTTGACAATAATCATGTCTCTCTAGTTATTAGATACGGCACATGGACTATTTATTTCCACACGGAACGGGGTGACGAGAATTTATTCTCTGGAGTTATTATCTATACACGCTCCCCCGTAAACACCAGAATATATCACTATAAATATGTGGATGCTTTATAGGATTTATTGGGTACCTAACACGGCCCAATAAATTTCCAAACCCCTCCCCGTAAAAAGGAGGTTATGGCGAAATTTTTCGAAATATTAAGGCGTTAGTGAAATATTTGAAGTGAAAACGAAGTTAAAATTAATGAATGAACTATATTTGAAATTATAGAATGAATTATATTTATATATATAAATATAATTAAAAGGAATCGAAGCCGTGCAGTTCGTGTTTTGGAATCGTGATTTGAAACGATTAGTACGAGAAATCCGACCATCGGATTTTCCCGAAACCGCAACCGCTGGGTTTGCCTTGGAAATATCTTCCCAACGGCACCAACCTTGTAAAAATCCAATGGTTGGATTGTCTGGAATTTTTAATTCAAATCTGAAGAAAAACAGCGCCAGAATCGTTTATATTTATATATAAATATAATTAAATAAAATCGAATAACGACGCTGCAGTTCGAATTTCGAAACTGTAACTTCAAACGACTAGTGTGGAAGATCCGACCGTCGGATTTTCACGAAACTGGAACCGTTGGGTTCGCTTTGGGAATACCTTCCCACTGATATAGACTTCGTAGAAATCCAACGGTTAGATTTTCCGATATGTGTAAAACAAATTAGGGGAAAAACAGCGCCAGTGCCACGGCACGACCTGAAACGTCGTTTAATTAAATATAGCCATTTTTAAATAAATAAAAATGACGAAAAATCATTATAAAATATTATAAGCAACATAGATTGCAAATAAACCAATTGGGCTTGAATTGTTTGATATTTGATGGTTGTATGTGTTTGACACGAAAATAACACTAAAGAACTGAAATATGGATGTCGAATAATATAACCATGGAAATAATTGATTTAAATTCTAATTACGTGGATTATTTGAAAAGGCCGAGCTA
Source organism: Allium sativum (assembly GCA_030737875.1). Taxonomy (NCBI): domain Eukaryota; kingdom Viridiplantae; phylum Streptophyta; class Magnoliopsida; order Asparagales; family Amaryllidaceae; genus Allium; species Allium sativum. The sequence goes on from CM060926.1 coordinate 848,127,927, forward strand.
ATCCTCATTTCAAATAATTTATCGAGCGATTCGAATTGGAAAATACAAAGAGGATTCAAGACCGACGATCTTCGTATCGGTTGGATGGGCGCTGCTAAGGTTCCTGACCGGAGTAGCTACCGTGAAGGAACGGAAGTAGTAGCCGTCTGAACGCATGTGTTGATTGTACGGATATACGAGGGATTTGACGCCTCCGGTTTCGTTCAGACCCAGGACGGACTTGTAAATGGACTGTGTGTTTGACATTGGATTTTGTTCTATACTAATTGATCTCTGTTAAATATATATCTGTTTGGCAGTGGAGAATTTATTCTTTTGCTTAACGCCCTTCTCTAAGACGTACGAGCTCAGAGGTTATATATCGATAGAAATCAGTCGTATGGAGTGGATTGCCTATGTGGCATGCCAAGATGCTGTGATCAAGGCTTTTGTTGCAAAGAAAAGTCTTGTGGTTGATGATCAAAGCACGGTCTACGTGGCCTGGCTTTGTGTATAGCGTGTATTCGCGAGCCTCACACCTCGGTATGGGTTAAAAACGGGATACAGACTGCAGGGAGAGCACGACGTTTCTTTCTAGCTATGGTGGTGTTAGTGACTTACCAGCCTTGACATTTATATCTATTTTTCACCTATGTGGTTGTTGGAATGCGAGGCGCCTCGATTATAGGTCTGTAAGGACCGGGAAACGTGTGTTCAGGAATACTAATCCTCAAACGTAAGAGAGGACCGGCCCTGAAGATCCAGGGGTTACCCAGAGTGTGTAGTCCTGAGGCATTTGCTAGAATGTCTCGAAGCGGAGAGGAGCTTGCCCCTTGCCTCGACTCATGACGGAAATCCAATTTCCAATACGAAATAACGGATTTGATTGTAACTTATATATGGCGACATAGTGGCACGGGACGCTCATGTCGCCTATGATTGATATTTATGATGCTATTCATTTTTGAAACATATATGCACTAGTAATAATATCAAATGATTTTGCTTTACACGTATCAAGCGTATTTGGCCATTACAAGGTAAAACTCTATCCTCCGGCTTACGTTGCATTGTATGATGGGACTTGAGTCTTATAATGGCTTCATTCTTTTTAAAGAGCATTGCGTTGTTTTAAAGAATTTACTTTGTTTTAAATGCACTAGCAATCACTGGAGTAAACCCGTTCCGCGAAAGTGGCATGGTCCTATGATTTGCTTATTACTATTGTTTAAACTGTTAAATAGATCCCTCATACCAGTCCCCATGACTGACTCGTTGTTTGTTTCACTTTGCAAACGCAGGTGCCCTTATTTTCGCACGGGCAGCCTAGTTCACAGGTGACAGGTTGTTTTTGGCTCTGCACTGTTGCATAGAGTGCATTTTGGCTCATGGCGAGGCTGACTTCACAGAGATGACTTTGACTTTTTCCGCCATTATTGTACTTATATTATGATTCCGCCACAGGAGATGCAGACTGCTTTACTTTCAGTGTTTATTCTCGTATGTATATGTACCGCCTTCGGCGATGTAGACTGATACCCTTATTATGTCTCACTGCATGTATGTATTCCGCCTCTGGCGATGATGACTGATCACTTCCCTTTTATTTACTAAGTTATATCCTACGCTGTGCTATTCTGATGTTGTTACATGTTGTGATTCCGCTGTCGTATCCATGTAAAATTATTCTATTTATTGTTTTTGCTATTATCTGTACTCTGCTATGATGATTGATGTGTTATATTCCAATGATTATCCTTAATACTGTCATACGGATTTCGGGATCGTCACAGTTGGTATCAGAGCTTTGGTTAACCTTAGTTCCGGGATCTAACACATTAAACACCTCATCAGAATAGAATCAGTAGTGTTCTAAGGCGAGTAGCTCATTAGAGATAGGATTAGCAATGTCCTAGAATGAGCTAAGCAGATTAGCAAAACAATTTGATCAGTACATCATTACCTTCCCTTATGTTCCCCTGCTTTATCATATATGAAAATTATCAAATCTGTGAGCTTAACTCTTTCCTTGCTTATACAGTACTCTCTCTGATGGCTACACGAGCGGCAACAGCTAGAGGAGCCCGTGGAGGCCGAGAAGGAGTAGCAGGAGGACGGGGGAATATCCCCGTAGTTGAGGAAGGCCCTATTATTCAGCCACCAGCACCCCAGGACTTTGAGCTAGACAGAGTAGCGAAGAGGTATAGGAACCTTGGGGGAAAACCCTTTTCTGGCCTTGGTACAGTGACAAAGGCTATTGCTTGGTTGAAGACCTGTGAAAAGATCTTTGTAGGCATGGGTTTGGGGACCAACAATAAAGCACGACTAGGTATATTGCTCTTACAGGAAGAAGCAGAGCTGTGGTGGGATGCCATCACCTCAGAGGATGCAGCAGGAACAGTCAGGACCTGGGAGCAATTCAAGACCATGTTCAACGAGAAGTTTGTACCTGAGCTGTAACACCCCACCTCCGCCAGGGTCACTCTTGCAAGTACACTAGCTTTGGAGGGGTGTTGGACAAGGTAAACATGCATGCAGATATCACAAGACAGAACATATAAGTAAAAAAAACAGAGTAAATGAAGCAGCGGATAAAACTAACATTTCAAAACCATAGTCAAGTTACATCAAAGTACTTGGTCATTATTTTCCACAAAACATTGTCTAGAAACATCAACTGAAAACTGGAAAGAAAATCATAAAGTAACTATCCCCAAGATAGAATAAAGCCATAGCGAGCTCAAGTCCAAACCGTACGTGAGCTATCCAGAAAAGCAGCTAAAGATCCAAGCTAGGTGCCGGTGTTCCCGCCCTGTAAACCTGGGGGGGGGGGGGAAACGGAAGAAAAGAGGCGAAAGAGAACGGGTCAGTCAAAAAGACTGGTAAGTCCTACCTACTATTAGTATAAAAACTAATAAAGTTAACTGGACATGTAAAGCAAAGATGAAACATAGGGTGATAACTGGCATGGTGAAAAGATAGATCAAGTGTGGCATCGCATATACAAGGTTAAGTTGCACCAAGTGTGTACTAGTAATCCATGTCAAGTATAAACAAGAAATGATCCCTTGGCCCAATCTTGGCCCAATATCCCGAGATGACCTAGATCAAGGTCCAACAACACAGTCTAGTCGATCGGCTCCCTAAAAGCCTATCTCGTCAAGTGTCGGTGTCATACGGCTCAATCACGAAGTGTAGTCAAACTGTGCTAGGTCCACCCTAGGGTGTATCAAGCCCTAGGGTGCCAACCACGGAACAAATCAAGCACGCACAGTCTAAACCTACCGGTGCCCGTGTCTGCTTTTTCAACTCCGGACCATGTGCACGACCATAGTCCGCCTGAACCTACACCGGCGCACCTACTCAGCCGTCGTTTTGGTCGCTTACATGTCAGCCCAGTAATCGTGCCTCACCCTAGCCTAGTCCCTAGGGTATCATGATACAATCAAGAGGGTTACTGGTGAAAAGGACCATGTAACTCGGGTTTCTTACGGGTTAAATGTGGTTAACCCTACCCAATCGAGTTGGTTAAGTGTACCCAAGGTTCATGACTTAACCGCTTCAACCCATCGTGTTTAATTGGTTAAGTATTCAAGTGGTCCATGACTTAACCCTACCATGTGGCATTAATTAATTTAATGCACCCAACCTCTCACATTAGACCTTGTTGTGGTTACTAGATAAGTCGGGCGGGTCCGGGTAGCTTTACACCACAACTTGGTCTAACCTCGGGTTTCAAGTGCGACATGACCAACTACCCACATTGGGTACTATTGCTTGTAGCCACTAGTTAAGCCGGTCGGTTCCGGGTAGATTTATGCTACAAACTCAACCCAACCTCGAGTTGGCCATTCTCATGTTTTCTAGAAGTCATGTCCAAGTTCATGTTCATGTTTCAAGCATAATCACATGTCATATTTCATGTCATCTTTTCAAGTCATGTTTTTATGTCATTTTAGTTTACCCATAACGTAACCCCATCGCATGTAAGTTCGCATAAACGCAAATAGATCTCAAAAGGGGAAACTTAGAAGCATGACATAATTAATAAGGTTTTGGGCCACAAGTTAAACATGGTGGCATATGAGGCAAATGTATTCATAAACTTGCATATTACATCATAGGCCTCAAAACATGCATGATATCAACTTTAGCAAAATAGATGAAATATGGTCATAAATGACATAGGATGATAGCAAGTGATTCGCATATAACATCATATGCAAAATAGCATAAGGTAGATCATAAACTTGCATATTAGATTATAAGCCTCAAAATATGCATGATATCAAACTTTAGCAAATAGGTGAAACATGATCATAAATGACATAGGATGGTGGCTAGTGATTCGCATATAACATCATATACAAAATAACACAAGGTTTATGAGAGTTTCTATGTTGCTTTATGCAGCATTTCCAATCAAAGCTCATAGCTTTCTATGCATAAGGTAAAGGTGATAGCTTTACAAGCATGCATAGAATAAATTTATGCATAACATGATAGGATCAAAGCACATATCATACTTAGGCCCAAACTCAAACTTGCAACATGTCATATTTAACTTCATAGTTAGAATCTAAGAGTAGTATAGGGCTTACAATGCTATGAAGACTTATAAAATATAAATAAGATTGAGACGAAGCCACTAGCAACTCTAAAGACCCCCAAATAGCAAGCTTCAATGAAAACCCTTGAGAAATTAGAAGAAGATCCTTGCTTTGATGAAGAAAGATTGAACTTTGGCCTTAGAAACTCTCAAACAAGCTTAGGAACTCTCATATGAATGAAGATGGAGGCTATGACAAGAGGGTGGAGGCCATGATTAAACATTTTGGCATAGTTTAGTTGTAGGATTGATTTATGATGATTTAGGCTAGGTATTAGGGTCCTTTTATAGAAGATTAGGTTAGTTTAGACCATAGGATTAACCCTAATTCAGATCTGGGCCATCAATTCACGTCACTATCCTCCAAACATGTCTTGAGAAACAAGTCAGGTGCACCCAGGCCAGACTGGCCGACCACCCAAGTCGACAGGGGTGTCGACTGGGCAGTCGACACAGCCTGGGGTGTGTCGACTCCCAAGTCGACTCCCCAGTCGACTTGGGGAGTGGCGAGATCTTTTCCCGCCTACCTTCCCAGCTGAATTTTAAATCTGTTTTTAAATTTAAATTTTCGGAAAACTTCCATGGGCCTTAACTGGGTCATACGGACTCCGATTTTCGAAAACTCGGACTCTATTTCGTGTATTTTTCCGAGACGAACGCAATGGCACAGCCCGTTTCCCTTGATTCAGATTTTATCATTGAATTCCTCCTTGATTTATGTTATTACTTATTATTCAAAATATGGGTTGTCACATCCTCCCCACCTTAAAGGATTTCGTCCCCGAAATCTCTAAGTTAGGAAGAAAGTATCCTACCATCCATCATCCATCTACTCAAAACATCATCCACGTGCAGTCAATATCCTTAACAAATTCTAAATTATGTATGATTATATGCAAAGGTGTGTGTATATGTACTTATCTAATGCGAAAATCAGGCGGTTACTGATTCAGTAAACCCCCTTAATGCAAAGTATGTTAGTGAAATGAGTCCATATGTATGCAAAATCCTAACATAATTATAATCTCTACATGAGTGCACATAACATTCATCCATATGCAACATCCACGTGATAGCATAACAAGTTTCATCCATGAATAAGTATAAGCACTCATGCATATGCAATATGAAAGTGTGTGAGCCGATCTTAGTGCCTAATGTGTATCATGCATCCACGAGTATCCACTTGCAAACACTTGCAACCACTTGCAAACATCAAGCATAACATGTTTCAAATACATGTTTCATCCAAAGGGTTTCTACCTAAGGTTCTCATGACAAGGTTAACGAGATAACAAGATAAACAGGATAAACATGGATAGCAAAAAGAAAGATATGTAAAAGGAAAAGAGGTCGCGAATGTACCCTCAAAAAGAAATGGATAAAGCCCACGCATCTTCTCCTCGGTTTCCCAAGTTGCATCCTCTTCGGCTTCACTCCACTGAACTTTCACCAATTTGACTTCTCGATTTCTTAGCTTTTTTATCTCCGTTCCCAAGATACGAATCGGAGCTCTCCTCAAGGTTGCCTCTTTCTCTACCTCCACGTCTTCGAGAATGCTTGGCTCAACCACATCAGCGGACTCGTGTAGTCACTTTCGGAGATGAGAGACATGAAAGACATTATGCACTCCGGCTAGCTTCTCGGGCAATCCTACCTTATAAGCCATCTTCCCAATTATTTCTATGATAGGGAAGGGTCCTACGAACCTTGGTGCCAGCTTCCCAACTGTTCCAAAACGTACCACATTACGCAATGGAGAAACCTTCACGAAAACCATATCCCCAGCTTCGAACTCCAAATCTGTCCTTCGCTTGTCAGCATAGGATTTCTGTCTGTCTTGGGCCGCTTTCATCCGTCTTCTCACCAATTCAACTTTCTCGGATGTATCCCGTATCATATCGGGCCCAAGTATAAGCCTGTCCGTTGCCTCCCACCAACAAGATGGTGACCTACACGGCCTCCCATGCAGAGCTTCAAATGGTGCCATCCCTATGCTAGCTTAGTAGCTATTATTATAGGCAAACTCTACAAGAGGAAGGTGGTCTTCCCAAGTACCACCAAAGTCAAGAACACAAAGCCTCAAAAGATCTTCTAGCACTCTATTCACCCTTTCGGTTTGGCCATCCGTCTGGGGGTGATTGGCTGTACTCAGATTCAATCGCGTACTCATCGCTTCTTGCAAGCTATTCCAGAACTGGCTAGTGAAGATTGGGTCACGATCGCTGACTATGCTAGAAGGAACTCCATGCAATCGCACTATCTCTCGAAGATAAACAGATGCTAGCCATGATGCGGTCCTCTTGCTCTTCACTGGAATGAAATGAGCACTCTTTGTAAGTCTGTCAACTATGACCCATATGCTCGTATTCCCTTTCCTTGACCTAGGCAATCCATCCACAAAATCCATAGAGATACTTTCCCACTTCCATTGCGGGACCTCCAATGGATGTAATAGCCCACCGGGTTTCTTCGACTCGGCTTTCACTTGTTGGCACACCATGCACTTTGAAACATGCTCTGCCACATCCTTCTTCATCCCAGCCCAAAAGAAAATGTGCTTCATATCCCTATACATCTTATCTCCTCCAGGGTGTATAGTCATCTTCGAGTGATGCGCTTCTTCGAGAAACTTATGCACCAAGTCTCCCACTTGTGGAACGCATAGCCTTCTATCACGCCTTAGCCAACCCTTGTCATCAATAGTATATCTAGCAAGGTGGCTTGACGTCTCACCACGAATCAGCTTGTCCATGACCTCGACTATCTGCGGGTCTTCCTTCTGCGAAGCCCCAACTTGATCAAGAAGTATAGGTCTAAGCTCAAGGGATGCTAACGAACCCGTCATCGACTCAACCGCTGTTGTGAAATCAAAGGTTGCCAAGAACTCTAGGCTCCTCATCTCAACAAACAAGGGACTCAAAGTCAACCTACTTCTGCTTAATGCATCTGCCACAACATTAACCTTGCCAGGGGTATAAGCTATCTCGAAGTCATAAGATGCCAAGAATTCCATCCACCTTTGCTGCCTCAGATTCAGATCTTTCTGCGAGAAGAGGTACTTGAGCGACTTGTGATCCGTATACAACTCAAACCTTTCGCCTAGAAGATAGTGGTGCCAGGATTTGAGTGCAAAGACGATCGCCGCCAACTCCAAATCTTGAGTGGGACAGTTCTTCTCATGAACTTTAAGCTGCCTACCCCCATAACATATCACTCTTCCCTCTTGCATCAGAACAGCACCTAACCCCGTTCCACATGCATCGGTGTACACGGTAAACATCTTACCGCCATCGGGTAATGCCAAAACTGGAGCTGTAGTAAGGGCCCTCTTGAGCCTTTGAAAAGCAAGCTCACAGTCTAAGTCCCATGCAAAGACTAAGTTCTTCTTCGTCAACTTAGTAAGAGGGGCTAAAATCTTAGCGAAGTCCCTGATGAACTTCCTATAGTAGCCCGCCAGACCGAGGAAGCTTCTTACTTCGGTTGCATTCCTAGGAGTCTTCCAGTCTTGAACTGCAACCACTTTCGTGGGATCCACCGCTATGCCTTGCTTAGAGACTATATGTCCAAGAAACCGAACTTCCCTTCTCCAAAAATGGCATTTGGAGAACTTGGCTTTCAACTGATGGGCTCTAAGCGTATCCAACACTTCCCTGAGGTGTCTGGCATGTGCTTCCTCATCCTTTGAGAATATCAGAATATCATCCACGAAGACAACCACGAACTTGTTAAGGAACTCCCTGAACACCCTACTCATCAAATCTACGAAGTAGGCGGGTGCATTAGTCAAACCGAATGGCATGACAAGCCATTCAAAGAATCCATCTGGAGTCCTAAACGCAGTCTTATCAATACTATCCTCAACCACTCTAAGCTGATGGAATCCGGTGGCTAGATCGAGTTGAGAGAAAACAGAAGCACCAACAAGCTGGTCAAAGAGATCATCAATCCTCGGTAACAAGTGTCTATTCTTCTTTGTCAGCTTGTTCAACTCTCGATAATCAACACAGAGACGAAGCGAACCATCCGCCTTAGTAGCGAATACCACAGGAGCACCCCATTCAGAAATGCTTCGCCTAATAAATTTTTTCTCGAGCAGCTCCTTGATTTGCTTACTGAGCTCTCTTCTTTCTCGTGGGGCCATGTGCCTAACGTGCAATGAAACTGGCTTGGCATTATCAACAAGATAAATGCGGAAATCTATCTCTCGTTTAGGGGGTAACCCTTTAACCTCTTCAAAAACATCAGGATATTCTCGGACCACCCTTACAGATTGCAAATCATTGATGGACGAGTCAAGAGATTCAAGATAACATAACATGACGGGATCCAGCGGGTTGCAAGAAATCTCTAGGGTATTACCGAGGCAAGTCATGAGGCTCACCACCCTATGCTCACAATCGAGAATGGCTCCATAACTGGACAACCAATCCATGCCCAAAATCAACCCGTATCCCGTGAACCCGAGAACGTAAGCATTACACGCGAATTCTACGGTCAAGATAGAAATCTTCAAATCCACACAAATCATAGATAGATGGGAGGAACCCCCAATTGGATTTGAAACACTGACGGGATCCTCAACTAGACTAGTACTTAGGTGCAAACTTTCAATAATGTCAGAGGAAATAAAGGTATGCGATGCGCCAGAATCAAATAAAGTACGAACAGGAAAGTCAGAAATATAAACAAGACTTTCTACAGAAATACTACCTCGGTCCTGAACTGGAGCAGTGTTGAGAGCATGCACTTGCCCTCCAGAAGGTCCTGCACGCTGAGTCTGCCCTTACCCTTATCCTTGATTCTTGGGGCAATCCTTGCTAAGGTGTCCAGGCTCTCCACAGTGAAAGCATTCGCCCAACTTCCTCTTCTTCTTTCTGCAATCTTTGGCTATGTGCCCAACAATCCCACAGAAGTTGCATTTTCTTGGGTCCTTTGCGTTTTTGTTGTTGGCCTTATTGCCCTTGTTGTTCTTGTTGTTCTTGTTGTCTTGATTGCTCTGATTTCCTCCCCACTTGGAGTCCGTCTTCTTGGTTTGAGTCTCATTAGTCTTGCCTTCTTTCTTGCCATTCTTATCGTCTCCTTGAAGCAATGCCATGTCCACTAGGCCTTCAAAAGTGGCCCCCATGGGTATATGAGATAGGGCTAAACCTTGTAATGGCTCATTCAACCCTCGTGCAAAGCGTAAAGCCTTCTTCTGGGGAGTATTAACCATGTCCAAACCAAATCGAGCAAGCTAGTTAAACTTATTCACATACTCCCTCACTGTCATGTCCCCTTGCTTCAAAGATATAAACTTCTCCAATTGCAGATTTGCCTCAGCAGATGATAGAAACTTAAGCCCAAACCTCATCCTAAAGTCGGCCCAAGTCTCTATAGGCCTAGTAGCATTGGTGACCTCCCACCAATAAGCAGCTTCTTCTTTTAATAGCCATGCTGCCAATAAAATCTTTCTATGGTCTTCCACATCAAAGATAGCGAAGAGATCTTCAGTTTCTTTCAACCAATTTCTCGCCTCCACAAAAGTCTCCATCCCAATAAAATTCGTGCCACCCATCGCCTTAAAGTCTTTGCAAACCTTTGCGAAATCTGCTTGTGGATGCTGAGGAGGAGGAGGAGGAAGAGGGGGAATCTCAGTTACGGTGGGGGTATTTGCTGGGCCCGCATTGTTGGCCTTAGCTTCCAAGTACCTCCGGAACCATCCGGGAATGGTCACTCCCTCAGGAAGGTTAAGATCGACCATGCTGAAAAAGGAAAAGATAGATTAAGAACAAGAAAACGAAGGATAGTGCTAATGGCTTTTGGGGAATAGTCTTTTAAAATAAACTAGACTTTTCTTGGAAAATACTTAATTGGTTTTGAAAATAGTTTTCCAAAAAGGTAAGTTTTAAAAACACTTTTGCTCAAATCTTGTAAACCTTATGCTCTGATACCAAATGTAACACCCCACCTCCGCCAGGGTCACTCATGCAAGTACACTAGCTTTGGAGGGGTGTTGGACAAGGTAAACATGCATGCAGATATCACAAGATAGAACATATAAGTAAAAAAAACAGAGTAAATGAAGCAGCGGATAAAACTAACATTTCAAAACCATAGTCAAGTTACATCAAAGTACTTGGTCATTATTTTCCACAAAACATAGTCTAGAAACATCAACTGAAAACTGGAAAGAAAATCATAAAGTAACTATCCCCAAGATAGAATAAAGCCATAGCGATCTCAAGTCCAAACCGTACGTGAGCTATCCAGAAAAGCAGCTAAAGATCCAAGCTAGGTGCCGGTGTTCCCGCCCTGTAAACTTGGGGGGGGGGAACGGAAGAAAAGAGGCGAAAGAAAACGGGTCAGTCAAAAAGACTGGTAAGTCCTACCTACTATTAGTATAAAAACTAATAAAGTTAACTGGACATGTAAAGCAAAGATGAAACATAGGGTGATAACTGGCATGGTGAAAAGATAGATCAAGTGTGGCATCGCATATACAAGGTTAAGTTGCACCAAGTGTGTACTAGTAATCCATGTCAAGTATAAACAAGAAATGATCCCTTGGCCCAATCTTGGCCCAATATCCCGAGATGACCTAGATCAAGGTCCAACAACACGGTCTAGTCTATCGGCTCCCTAAAAGCCTATCTCGTCAAGTGTCGGTGTCATACGGCCCAATAACGAAGTGTAGTCAAACTGTGCTAGGTCCACCCTAGGGTGTATCAAGCCCTAGGGTGCCAACCACGGACACAAATCAAGCACGCACAGTCTAAACCTACTGGTGCCCGTGTCTGCTTTTTCAACTCCGGACCATGTGCACGACCATAGTCCGCCTGAACCTACACCGGCGCACCTACTCAGCCGTCGTTTTGGTCGCTTACATGTCAGCCCAGTAATCGTTCCCCACCCTAGCCTAGTCCCTAGGGTATCATTATACAATCAAGAGGGTTACTGGTGAAAAGGACCACATAACTAGGGTTTATTACGGTTTAAATGTGGTTAACCCTACCCAATCGAGTTGGTTAAGTGTACCCAAGGTTCATGACTTAACCGCTTCAACCCATCGTGTTTAATTGGTTAAGTATTCAAGTGGTCCATGACTTAACCCTACCATGTGGCATTAATTAATTTAATGCACCCAACCTCTCACATTAGACCTTGTTGTGGTTACTAGTTAAGCCGGGCGGGTCCGGGTAGCTTTACACCACAACTTGGTCTAACATCGGGTTTCAAGTGCGACATGACCAACTACCCACATTGGGTCCTATTGCTTGTAGCCACTAGTTAAGTCGGTCGGTTCCGGGTAGATTTATGCTACAAACTCAACCCAACCTCGAGTTGGCCATTCTCATGTTTTCTAGAAGTCATGTCCAAGTTCATGTTCATGTTTCAAGCATAATCACATGTCATATTTCATGTCATCTTTTCAAGTCATGTTTTTATGTCATTTTAGTTTACCCATAACGTGACCACATCGCATGTAAGTTCGCATAAACGCAAATAGATCTCAAAAGGTGAAACTTAGAAGCATGACATAATTAATAAGGTTTTGGGCCACAAGTTAAACATGGTGGCATATGAGGCAAATGTATTCATAAACTTGCATATTACATCATAGGCCTCAAAACATGCATGATATCAACTTTAGCAAAATAGATGAAACATGGTCATAAATGACATAGGATGATAGCAAGTGATTCGCATATAACATCATATGCAAAATAGCATAAGGTAGATCATAAACTTGCATATTAGATTATAAGCCTCAAAATATGCATGATATCAAACTTTGGCAAATAGGTGAAACATGATCATAAATGACATAGGATGGTGGCTAGTGATTCGCATATAACATCATATACAAAATAACACAAGGTTTATGAGAGTTTCTATGTTGCTTTATGCAACATTTCCAATCAAAGCTCATAGCTTTCTATGCATAAGGTAAAGGTGATAGCTTTACAAGCATGCATAGAATAAATTTATGCATAACATGATAGGATCAAAGCACATATCATACTTAGGCCCAAACTCAAACTTGCAACATGTCATATTTAACTTCATAGTTAGAATCTAAGAGTAGTATAGGGCTTACAATGCTATGAAGACTTATAAAATATAAATAAGATTGAGACGAAGCCACTAGCAACTCTAAAGACCCCCAAATAGCAAGCTTCAATGAAAACCCTTGAGAAATTAGAAGAAGATCCTTGCTTTGATGAAGAAAGATTGAACTTTGGCCTTAGAAACTCTCAAACAAGCTTAGGAACTCTCATATGAATGAAGATGGAGGCTATGACAAGAGGGTGGAGGCCATGATTAAACATTTTGGCATAGTTTAGTTGTAGGATTGATTTATGATGATTTAGGCTAGGTATTAGGGTCCTTTTATAGAAGATTAGGTTAGTTTAGACCATAGGATTAACCCTAATTCAGATTTGGGCCATCAATTCACGTCACTAGCCTCCAAACATGTCTTGAGAAAAAAGTCAGGTGCACCCAGGCCAGACTGGCCGACCACCCAAGTCGATAGGGGTGTCGACTGGGCAGTCGACACAGCCTGGGGTGTGTCGACTCCCAAGTCGACTCCCCAGTCGACTTGGGGAGTGGCGGGATCTTTTCCCGCCTACCTGCCCAGCTGAATTTGAAATCTGTTTTTAAATTTAAATTTTCTGAAAACTTCCATGGGCCTTAACTAGGTCATACGGACTCCGATTTTCGAAAACTCGGACTCTTTTTCGCGTATTTTTCCGAGACGAACGCAATGGCACAGCCCGTTTCCCTTGATTCAGATTTTATCATTGAATTCCGCCTTGATTTATGTTATAACTTGTTATTCAAAATATGGGTTGTCACATGAGCAGGCCTTAGAGAGGATGCGAGAGAAGTTTGCTAATCTCCAGCAGGGAGATCTCTGTATCCAAGATTACCTCAATAAATTCACTCAGTTGTCGCGCTATGCTCCAGAGCTTATTATGACTAACAAAGCTAAGAACAAGAGGTTTATATTTGGGCTAAAGCGCAAGTACCATGACAGAGCCATGAGCAACATCAAACTCTCCTTCTCAGAATTGGTAGAAATGGCTTGCAATTATGAAGATATGGATGAAAGACACGCCAACCAAGACCGTGCCAAAAGCCAAGCTGGAAATAAGCGCAAAGCTTCAGCAAATCAGCCAGAGCCTAGCATTACAGCGGCCGCTACTCAGAAACCTGGAAAGATACCGAAAGGGAATTGCTACAACTGCGGGAAGCCAGGACATTTTTCTAATGTGTGCAAAGCCCCGAAGAAGCCAAAGGCAAATCCAGACTCAGCCGAATGCTACAACTGCCATAAGAAAGGGCACTATAGCAGGAATTGTCCTCTGAAGCAGAATGCACAAGTAGCTCATGTGTATGATGGGGAGACCCCGCCAGCTATCACCGATGGATCAGGTAAACCCGACGTCTTGGGAGGTACCCTTACCATTAAAAATATTCCTGTTTCTGAACTTTTTGATACTGGTGCATCACGTAGCTTCATTTCTAGTAACATTGTTCACAAGCTAAAATTGAATCCAAGGAAGCTTAAAGAACTAATTAAAGTTCAAAATCCGATAGGAGGTTCTACTATTCTCGGCTCATATTGTAATGTACCTGCCTCATATTCTTGTTATCGATTTACTTTTAAAGTGATTGTCATGGACCTTTCCGAATTTGATATTATACTGGGGCTGGACTGGTTGACAAAATGTAAGGCCAAAGTTAGATGCGCCGAAAGAATCATGAAAGTTAAAACAAAATTTGGGCATATCACTATACCATGTCTCGGTTCAGAAATTGATAGAACAGAATTTTGGTCTTCTTTAGAAGTTACTCCCCCTTCATTAGAAAAGTTACCGGTCGTTAAAAACTATACGGATGTGTTTGAAGAAGTAGAAAACTTACTGCCGTAAAGAGAAATTGAATTTAGGATAGATCTAATTCCTAACGCCCGACCAGTAGTACATCCAATTAGAAGAATGGCCCCGAAAGAAAAAGAAGAGTTAGGTAGTCAAACCCGAGAATTGCTTTGGAAAGGTCTGATCAGACCGAGCTTTTCAGCTTGGGGAGCAGCAGTAGTATTTGTCCCGAAATCAGACGGTACTCTAAGACTATGTGTTGATTACCGAGATCTCAATAAGCAGACACTGAAGAACAAATATCCCTTGCCACGTATAGATGATCTGTTAGATCAATTAAATGGAGCAGCAGTATTCTCCAGAATGGACCTAGCTACAGGTTTCCACCAATTACGTATAGCAGAAGACTGTGTTCCTTTGACAGCCTTCAGGGGTCCCGATTTATTCTACAAATGGTTAGTAATGCCGTTCAGCTTGTGTAACGCTCCGGCATACTTCGTCGATCTTATGAACAGAGTGTTCCGTGGTGTATTGAATAAATTTGTTCTAGTCTTCATCGATGACATTTTAATCTACTCCAAGTCGGAAGGCGAGCATACAAAACATTTAGAACAAGTGCTGGAAATTCTAAGGAGAAATGTCTTGAAAGCTAAATTTTCTAAGTGTGTCTTCTGGCATGATGAAGTTAAGTTCTTAGGCCATGTCGTATCAAAAGAAGGGATTGCTGTAGATCCAAGCAAAATTACAGCGATCCAGAACTGGAAACAACCTACTACCCCCACGGAAGTTAGAAGTTTCCTTGGATTGGCTAGTTACTATCGGAAATTCGTTCAGGATTTTTCAAAGATATCTGGTGTATTGACAAAGCTTACAAAGAAGCATGAGAAATTCAAATGGACTCCCGAATGTGAAGAAGCTTTCCAGGAGCTAAAACTGAAGTTGACAACTGCTCCAGTATTGACAATTATAGAAGGCAACCAAGACTTGACTGTGTGGACAGACGCTTCTATTAGAGGGCTAGGCGCAGTATTAATGCAAAAAGGCCAAGTGGTCGCTTATGCCAGCTGTCAGCTGAAGCCGCATGAAAGAAACTATGCAACTCATGATCTTGAGTTATTAGCTATCGTGTTTGCTTTGAGAATCTGGAGGCATTATTTACTGGGCGAAAAGTTCGAACTATTTACTGATCATCAATCCTTGAAATATCTATTCACTTAGAAAGATCTAAATTTGAGACAACAGCGTTGGTTAGAATTCCTTGCAGCATACGATTTTGAGATCCTATACACTCCAGGGAAAGCCAATGTTGTAGCAGATGCGCTCAGTAGAAAGAATGAAATCATCGCCAGTTTTATCATTACTTCTTCCTTAGAAGATAAGATTACTATTCAACAGAAAGACGATGAATTTATTAAAAGGATTAGCCAGCGGATCCGAGAAGGAAAACCCTCAGATTTTAGCCTAGATATCCAAGGGGTCCTAAGATTACGAGGGCGAATTTGTGTGCCAGGAATTCCTGAGCTCAGAAGGGAAGTACTTGATGAATGCCACAAGTCCAAATTAAGTATCCATCCCGGTGTGAGAAAAATGTATAACGATATCAAGCGCACATTCTGGTGGACGGCGATGAAAAGAGATATTTCATTATATGTTAGCAGATGCTCCACTTGTCAGCTAGTTAAAAGCGACCAACAGAAATTGGCTGGATTATTACAACCATTAGAAATTCCAGGATGGAAGTGGGAGCAAATTTCGATGGACTTCATTGATGGCTTGCCTCGAACTAAGAAAGGAAACGATAGTATATGGGTAATCGTAGATCGCTTCACGAAGACTGCCCATTTCATACCTGTCCGATCCAACAGAACGGCTCAAAGTTTAGCACAGATTTACTTCAAAGAAATAGTTAAACTACATGGGGTGCCGCTCAATATAGTCAGTGATAGAGATCCCCTATTTACTAGCAAATTCTGGGAAGCATTCCAGAATGAATTGGGAACCAAATTGAATTTAAGCACCGCTTATCACCCACAGACGGACGGCCAAACTGAGCGGGTGAATAGGATTCTAGAAGATTTACTGCGGGCTTGCGTTATCGACTTTGGAGGCTCATGGGAAGATCACTTACATTTAGCCTAATTCTCTTATAACAATAGCTATCAAGCAAGTTTGGGAATGTCTCCATTTGAAGCATTATATGGTAGACCGTGCAGATCTCCCGCATGTTGGGTAGAACCTGGCAACAGACTTGTGTTAGGGCCCGATATGATTCGAGAAGCATCAGATAAAGTCGATTTCATTAAGAAGCGATTGAAAACCGCACAAAGCCAACAGAAAATTTATGCTGATACGAGAAGAAGAGACTTATCGTTTGCCGTTGGCGATTATGTTTATTTAAGAGTTTCTCCGATGCGGGGAGTAATCAGATTTGGCAAAACTGGGAAGTTGGCACCGAGATTTATTGGTCCCTTTCCTATACTTGAACGGATTGGAACTCTTGCATATAGAGTTTCATTACCTGATTGGTTGTCTGGTGTACATGATGTGTTCCACGTGTCTCAACTCAGAAAACATGTTCATGATCCAGATCTTGTTGTAGAAGAAGCAGCGCAACAGGATATAGACATAACTCCAGAATTAGTGCTCAGAAGAGAGCCATTGAAGATAGTTGGCAAAGAAACTAGAGAGCTAAGGAGCAAAAAGATTCATTTAGTCAAAGTGCAGTGGAGTAGTGATCCTAGAGACTAAACTTGGGAGACTGAGGAAAGCATTAAACAAGCCTACCCCAAATGCAGAGTGGACATCTCTGACTAACTCCGGTGCAAGGTACCTTTACAATACTTTGCATTTACATTTTGTTTCCTACTTTGCTGTTATTTCCTTTTCGAGGACGAAAAGTTTTAAGTGGGGGAGATTGTAATAACCCGGAAAATGTGAACCAATTTAAAATTTTTAAAATTGGTTATTACCAAAGAAATTGAATAATTGAAATAGCATATTTCAATAAAATAAAGAATTGGGGCTAATATGGCAGTTTGAAAATTTGAATACAAACTTTGTCTGACTGTACCGGGTGGAAAATATAACGGATTTTAGCGAAACTGAAAATATTTAAATCTGTTTATGAATACCTTTCTAACGAATCTGAAAAATCGAAGTTTCATAACGGGAATCAAAAGTTATGGCCAAATGAATTTTCAGAAAGGTCGCTATATAGCACATATAGCCCTTGAAAATTGATATTTTGCATACGACCTCGGAATTCGACGAAACCACTTTTGTTGGGTCCGGGATGTCAAACTACAGCTAGGTTTCAAATTTCATAATTTTTGAAGCTAGTATGTGAGTGGGGCAAAAGAAAATGTGATTGGTCAATTTCTGTTAAAATGGGTCGACCTAAAAATGGCCATTTTTCAAACGAGCTTAGAATTCGACGAAACTGGTTTTATTAGGACCGTATCGTCAAAACAAATCTAGACTTATTTTTTTGGAATTTTTCGATTCAGTTTGTGGTCCTGGCAAATTGAAATGTACGTTCAAATTGAATATAAAATGTTTTATACTTTAATTTGAAAATTAACTGACTGTAACAGTCGAATTGGCCAACGAAACATATCCCATTGTGTCCGGAATGGGGGTATTTAGCTAGGGGCGATAGTCATTGGGTTTGATTTCGAGTTCGTTTGTAAAAACATTATTTAAAATTTCCTATAAATCCTCGGCCAATAGGATTTTTTCTTTCAAAAAAAAACTATGGAAAACCCTAGCCGCCTTTCGCTCTTAACGATCCACGTTGCTCCGACCTTCCCTCCCTTTTTCCGGCCGCCACCTACAGCCACGCCACCACCACCACTCGACTCGCCTTCGCCCCCTCTTCACATCCAACCCCGACACGACCTCCACCATCACCTCCTCCGCCTGAATTGAAGCCAGGAAGTCATCGACTTCCTAGCGCCGCCGCCGCCCCGATCTGCCACCGCACCCCCTCAAACCACCAGCGCCGTAAAGCCCTCGCCGTCCCCTTCCACGTCAGCACCGCCGATCATCCCAACACTGCACCGATTTTGCGAAAATCCCAAACCTAGTTCTGAACAAAATATAAAGGTTCGACCTTTATTATTCTGAATTGAAAATAACACTTTTAAGTGTTGCTAAACTTTGAAAAATAATATCTTTTTCGTTCGTTAACGAAATTTGATGAAACAGGAGACACCGTGACCGCAAGGAGGCTCTCTACCATCTAACAGAAGCCGCGGATTTTTCTAATCTTCCTACGATTTTTAGCACTGCAAAAACCAATGTGAGGAATCTAAACTAAATTGTGTGAATGGAATCGCGTTGTATAAATTATATAAGCAAAGTGTAAATTATATACGCATTGTATACCTCATGTACATGTGTTGTATAAGTTATATCAGCAATGTATAAATTATACAAGCGTTGAATGAAACATATATGCTTTAAATTGTGATGAATGCAAGTGAATTATAGAAATAATATATATATACATATATACTTCCCTCGTCCACAGACCATGGACGATATTGATTGTTTGTGATTGACGTGATATTATATGGTATGACGAATGGTTGGAAATAATTGTTTGTGGTTGATATTGTGGTTGAAAAATACCTTTGTGGTTGAAAAATACCTTTGTGGTTGAAAAATACCCTCTTGTGGTTGAAACAAATTAGAATAGGATTGTGGAATTGAAAATAAAACATGCCGCCTGCGTGCGAACTAGATGCATGATCCCCATTGTCAAAAACCGCGAGGTTTTAAGGTAGAGCGAGGAGCCGTACTAGGGACGGTCCCGGTTTTAACTACCCTGCCGTTATGCTGCCGAAATTTTCTGAAATATTCATGTGTTAGAATAATTTTCCTTTGTTGAAATTAATTACATATGTTGAAATCAATATTCATGTGTTGAATTGAAATTCATTCGTTGAGTTGAAATTCATGTGTTGAATATTATTTGAATTTAAACAAATAGCTTTAGCGATAAAAATCACATTTTTATATATATACAAACTATAGAGAATATTCATGTGTTGAGTTGAAATTCATTCGTTGAATCGAAATTCATGTATTGAATATTATTTGAATTTAAACAAATAGCTTTAGCGATAAAAATCACATTTTTATATATATACAAACTATAGAGAATATTCATGTGTTGAGTTGAAATTCATTCGTTGAATCGAAATTCATGTGTTGAATATTATTTGAATTCAAACAAATACCTTTAGCGATAAAAATCACATTTATATATATATATATACAAACTATAGAGAATATTCATGTGTTGAATTGAAATTCGTTCGTCGAGTTGAAATTCATGTATTGAATGTTATCATATTTTAAAATAAAATGAGTAGACAATAAAAACTACATCCTTATTGTGAATATGAAGTGTTAAAAACATTCACGTGTTGAATAAATATTTTTGATGATAAAAATATTTCTTTTATCATGTATACGCTTTGATAAAAATACACACGTGTTGAAATAAATAATAGTTTGCTAGAAATGTTATTATTAGCTTTGTTCTGCATATATATACATGTGTTGAACAGGGGAAAATGGATTAGCTGTAGAGTAAAGAAATTATTTGCGTGCCCGACAAATAGGTAAGCCTTGATGAGTTGGCTGCGCAATTTTATTTTTATATCAACTCCTGTGAATGCCATTGGATGCGTAGTGCTGGTTATTCTGTGTGAAATAATAAACATCGCCATAGGATAGTAACAATTAATTTTGAACTACACTACATGGCATACTTCTTGACGATAGGCATACTTCATCATATTCTACATAAGCAATTGGTGCTTGTGTGACGAGGTGGAAGGTTTACCATACGAGCGAGAGGCTTGTATGGCGATGACTATACACTACAGGTTGAACTGATGACTGATATGGACTATATAAAATATAACGATAAATTGCCAGATTAATAAAAACCCCACACGGGTCTGGAGTTGACAATAATCACGTCTCTCTAGTTATTAGATACGGCACATGGACTATTTATTTCCACACGGAACGGGGTGACGAGAATTTATTCTCTGGAGTTATTATCTATACACGCTCCCCCGTAAACACCAGAATATATCACTATAAATATGTGGATGCTTTATAGGATTTATTGGGTACCTAACACGGCCCAATAAATTTCCAAACCCCTCCCCGTAAAAAGGAGGTTATGGCGAAATTTTTCGAAATATTAAGGCGTTAGTGAAATATTTGAAGTGAAAACGAAGTTAAAATTAATGAATGAACTATATTTGAAATTATAGAATGAATTATATATATATAAATATAATTAAAAGGAATCGAAGTCGTGCAGTTCGTGTTTTGGAATCGTGATTTGAAACGATTAGTACGAGAAATCCGACCATCGGATTTTCCCGAAACCGCAACCGCTGGGTTAGCCTTGGAAATATCTTCCCAACGGCACCAACCTTGTAAAAATCCAACGGTTGGATTGTCTGGAATGTTTAACTCAAATCTGAAGAAAAACAACGCCAGAATCGTTTATATTTATATATAAATATAATCAAATAAAATCGAATAACGACGCTGTAGTTCGAATTTCGAAACCGTAACTTCAAACGACTAGTGTGGAAGATCCGACCGTCGGATTTTCACGAAACTGGAACTGTTGGGTTCGCTTTGGGAATACCTTCCCACTGATATAGACTTCGTAGAAATCCAACGGTAAGATTTTCCGATATGTGTAAAACAAATTAGGGGAAAAACAGCGCCAGTGCCACGGCACGACCTGAAACGTCGTTTAATTAAATATGGCCATTTTTAAATAAATAAAAATGACGAAAAATCGTTATAAAATATTATAAGCAACATAGATTGCAAATAAACCAATTGGGCTTGAATTGTTTGATATTTGATGGTTGTATGTGTTTGACACGAAAATAACACTAAAGAACTGAAATATGGATGTCGAATAATATAACCATGGAAAGAATTGATTTAAATTCTAATTACGTGGATTATTTGAAAAGGCCGAGCTAACCCTCATTTCAAATAATTTATCGAGCGATTCGAATTGGAAAATACAAAGATGATTCAAGATCGACGATCTTCGTATCGGTTGGATGGGCGCTGCTGAGGTTCCTGACCGGAGTAGCTACCGTGAAGGAACGGAAGTAGTAGCCGTCTGAACGTATGTGTTGATTGTACGGATATACGAGGGATTTGACGCCTCCGATTTCGTTCAGACCCAGAACGGACTTGTAAATGGACTGTGTGTCTGACATTGGATTTTGTTCTATACTGATTGATCTCTGTTAAATATATATCTGTTTGGCGGCGGAGAATTTATTCTATTGCTTAACGCCCTTCTCTAAGACGTACGAGCTCAAAGGTTATATATCGATAGAAATCAGTCGTATGGAGTGGATTGCCTATGTGGCATGCCAAGATGCTATGATCAAGGCTTCTGTTGCAAAGCAAAGTCTTGTGGTTGATGATTAAAGCATGGTCTACGTGGCCTGGCTTTGTGTATAGCGTGGATTCGCGAGCCTCACACCTCGGTATGAGTTAAAAACGGGATACGGACTGTAGGGAGAGCACGACGTTTCTTTCTAGCTATGGTGGTGTCAGTGACTTACCAGCCCTGACATTTATATCTATTTTTCACCTATGTGGTTGTTGGAATGCGAGGCGCCTCGATTATAGGTCTGTAAGGACCGGGAAACGTGTGTTCAGGAATACTAATCCTCAAACGTAAGAGAGGACCGGCCCTGAAGATCCAGGGGTTACCCAGAGTGTGTAGTCCTGAGGCATTTGCTAGAATGTCTCGAAGCGGAGAGGAGCTTGCCCCTTGCCTCGACTCATGACGGAAATCCAATTTCCAATACGAAATAACGGATTCGATTGTAACTTATATATGGCGACATAGTGGCATGGGACGCTCATGTCGCCTATGATTGATATTTATGATGTTATTCATTTTTGAAACATATATGCACTAGTAATAATATCAAATGATTTTTCTTTACACGTATCAAGCATATTTGGCCATTATAAGGTAAAACTCTATCCTCCGGCTTGCGTTGCATTATATGATGGGACTTGAGTCTTATAATGGCTTCATTCTTTTTAAAGAGCATTGCGTTGTTTTAAAGAATTTACTTTGTTTTAAATGCACTAGCAATCACTGGAGTAAACCCGTTACGCGAAAGTGGCGTGGTCCTATGATTTGCTTATTACTATTGTTTAAAATGTTAAATAGATCCCTCATACCAGTCCCCATGACTGACTCGTTGTTGGTTTCACTTTGCAAACGCAGGTGCCCTTATTTTCGCACGGGCAAATTAGTTCATTGGTGACAGGTTGTTTTTGGCTCTGCACTGTTGCATAGAGTGCATTTTGGCTCATGGCGAGGCTGACTTCACAGAGATGACTTTGAATTTTTCCGCCATTATTGTACTTATATTATGATTCCGCCACAGACGATGCAGACTGCTTTACTTTCAGTGTTTATTCTCGTATGTATATGTACTGCCTTCGGCGATGTAGACTGATACCCTTATTATGTCTCACTGCATGTATGTATTCCGCCTCTGGCGATGATGACTGATCACTTCCCTTTTATTTACTAAGTTATATCCTACACTGTGCTATTCTGATGTTGTTACATGTTGTGATTCCACTGTCGTATCCATGTAAAATTATTCTATTTATTGTTTTTGCTATTATCTGTACTCTGGTATGATGATTGATGTGTTATATTCCAATGATTATCCTTAATACCGTCATACGGACTTCGGGATCGTCACAGATTATATATATATAATGTTTTCGTGCGGTCAATATAGTTATTATTTTTAATTTTATTATTTAAATTTAATGATTTGGTTCAATCAATAATGAAACATTCCTTTTTGCATTTAATTTTGCCAAAAGGTTTCAAATCTTACGAAAAGACCGTTAGCCGTAATTATTGTAAACTATGTCGGATTAGTAAACTAGATATGTCTCAAATTCATAAGAAATACATACATACATACATACATACATACATATAATGGAATAGTTGATGAAACTACGCATAAATATTTATTTTTATATTTATACATATGTTTGCACCACTTTTCCTTTTGGAATCTTTTCATCATATCTCTTGTGAATTTAAAATGACATCTTTTAGTTCAGAAAGAGGAAAATGACATATTTACAATAATTAAGCTAAAACCCAACAATATTGAATATAGATAGGTATAATCCTTTTTACAATCACAAATTTTACCAATCGTATCTTTTTATCCAAATTCACATACTTTATTATTCAACACTGAACTGGAGATCTGGAATGTAACTACATCTAATTGGTGTTTAATGGGACTGATTTCTAGATCTACAGTGCTATGCAATGTCCATAATACATTTTACAACATAATTGTAGGAATAGTTATGAACAAATTTAAGAATCCTACAACTAACATTATGCCTAGCCACAATTCATGTATTCAAGTTTTAACAATGTTTATAATCAGATATGATGGGTGTCAATCCAATTACAATTATTTAGAGAACAGATCTGATAGAAATAGGCATAAAATTTTAGATCTAATTCAAATGAAATAGATAAGCTATTATAACTGTATTTGTAAATTTCCCACTCACCTTATAGCATCCAAATCTAAAGTTTGAACCCTTTAGACCTACATTTCCCAAATTCTTATAAATCTACAATTTATTTGAAAAGAGGAAAATTCCAGATCTATAGAGATGTAAGAAAATAGGAAGAGAGGAAAGAATCTGATTTGGAGCATCAATTAGCATACTTTTCCATTAGATATGATAATGCTCTCAATTTCATATGAATTGGATTTGATTTGCTATGTATGAATATATTTTTATTGTAGAAATTAGGTTTGGAGGAGGAGGAAAATGACAGAGCTCCGTTGTCGCTACAAATTGTTGGATCTAGATTAACCCTAGAGGGGGAGGGTGAATAGGGTTTAACGGAGATTTGAGCAATCTCAAAATAATAAAAATAATTGCAGAAAATAAAATCACACACAGAAATTACCCAGCTTTGGAAAACTGTGCCTACTGCGGCATCCCTAAGACTTTACTAGGTATTAAAAACATATCTTGCTTACAACCTTTGTAAACTCGCAATCCCTGCCCCTGTTCTAAACCTATGCTCAAATCCCAAACTGATCTTGATAACCAAGATCAGGTTTTCCCTCGGATTACAAAGCAATAACCTATAAACCCTAGTTTAGAAATACACTAGTAAACTTATAGACTGTTTTTAGAAATAACAAACACAATAAAAAAAACCATAAAAAGACAAAGCTTTAAAATAAGAGAGATTGGCCCTTTAATTTATTAATCTCTTTGAGTATCTCGTCCGTCCCTTTATTTCATTTGTTCTTCAAACATGTCAGCTAGGGTTTATTCGAATTGGCTTGGAAACTGATTCGTGGATTCTGACACTTCTTCAATTGATTGATATTGGTTGCTTGCTCGAATTCGAACTACAATCTTGCACGCTCCAAAACTATAAGTTTTTTTATTTTATTTGAGAACTTGAATGGTTTTTCTATGAGTTGGATTTTATTCAATTTTGGTACCTTTGCCAGTGAGAAACTTGGTATTTTTATAGGGCCTTAGAAAACCGTGATCTCTGATTTCGAATAATGGCTTGTCTGATTTGAATTCGTGAAAGTTTTGGAAAACATTTATTTAATTTGCTGCCCCTTTGAAACCGTGTTGATCATTTTTGGAAAAACTTAAATGAGAAAAGATTTGTTTCATGAAAAACAAAACTTCGAATTTGTGGATTTAAAAACTTGTATGAATTATTTGATAAATCCAGACATGTATTTGGCTTTCACTGAATCTGACGAATTGATTGATTTCCAAAAAATTGCTCTTCGATTAACTGATGAAATATTTCCAACAATTTGCAGTGTACCAGTCGACTACTTGTCTACTGCGAATTTGTGGAAAATGTTTGAAAAAACTTGGTTACCAAATTTGATTCATGTTGATTTAATCATGCCATATATACCTCAAACAAATCTTGGTGTTTTCGTGAGAAAGTATCTGGAAATTATTTCTGCCCCAAATAAGCTGTTACCATCAAATATTTTGAATGATTACTGTCTTGCCTTAAAATGTCTTCAGTTGGGTATTTGCCAAAAATAGGAAAGTCTACATTTCTTGTATGTTCAATTGAACATTTGTCAAAAGTAACATATTTGTGTGATTGTTCCCATGCTATGAAAAAGTGATTGCGAAATTCTTTAAAACAAATTGTCCACTTGCCAAAACAGGAAGCTCTTATGCAAATGAATATATATGGCATTTATGTGATTTGTTTGCTACCATAACATATGTGAGTCCACTCATTTTCATTTTGCATTTTGCATTTTCCATGAACCTATTCACCTGTGTCCATTGCCTCGATCATTGCTATTTCATGAATTTTTTCACTAATATGCATGTGCGTACATTCATATGCTTCTCTGACCTGTTCACTTTAGTTGCTATAAGAACTTGACCCTTGTTCTGTTTACTTGAGTCTTATTGCTGCAATATGTTTGCGATGGAGTTTGTATAAAGTCTTGAGGTCGACCCTATCCTGAAATTCCGAAGATGTTTTTAACCAGTTTTCTTGCTGCAATGTTTTTAACTTCATTGTCTTAATCAAATGTGTTATGTTTTGATGAAATTCCTATGATACTAGCCATATATCTGGGCTGACATGAGTTTGCACCATTGCTTTAACTAATGCAAGCAATATTTGTTGTTCCTATGCATTGACATAGGCTGAGTGAACCAATTTTGCCTAGTCTTGGCTTGACCCTGTTCATGCACTTGTTTGTGTGAGTGTGTATCCTATGTTGTTGTGTGACATGTTAAGTAATTTGTGTTCCTTGCCATGTTGTATTGTATAAGAGCTGTCTTGGCCATTGTGAGATGAATTACTGTTTTGGCCTGAGCTCATGCACTTGCACTGGGTCGAGCTTGGTCTTCATGGCCGCTCCTCAATTGCTCGCACATACTGACTGTTCCATCTTGTTGCATGTCCATTTATCACTATATATACATATATGTGTATACGCACATATGTGCGCATATATATATATATATATGACCAGATTTTCCACTACATGCCAAGAAAAAAATGTGTATATGCATACATGTATGTGTATACATGTTTAGGCAGTTTATATATGTGAGCATTATAGACGTTGTCTATCTTGTGGTATTTACAATGAATCACTGTGAATATTACAAGTAGTCTAGTC
Organism: Allium sativum; assembly: GCA_030737875.1. NCBI lineage: Eukaryota > Viridiplantae > Streptophyta > Magnoliopsida > Asparagales > Amaryllidaceae > Allium > Allium sativum. Next base: position 848,154,671 of record CM060926.1, read on the forward strand.
ACAAATGGATGAACCTATAAATCAGATAAGTCAGAAAAATGATAAGAAACACACCAGAAAATCTGAGGCAATAAAAATTTAAAAATAAATTTATATTTGTTCAGTATTTGTTTTAGTTCCAGTCTACTATGTGTTTTATTTCTGTGACAGGTCTCCAGGTGATGGGGAAAGATCAGAACAAGATGTAGATATATTAAGAGTGAACAGATATATATAACTGAGTGAGAGAGATATTGTAGTGAGGAACAAATGTACAATACTGAATGTAAAGATTTAACTGTACATATAAGAGTTCATAAAAAAATTGTACTATTCTATTTGTGAAATAATTTATTTTTGACTAATAAATGCTTGTGTGAATATTTTAATTCTGTATAGAAGTATTATCAGGCAAAAACAATTTCTATTTCTGTACGATGTAAAAATAGAGAATAATACAATTTAAAACACATTTGTAACATAAAATATGTTTGTTATCATCAAACAAAAAATCACATATTCAACAATCTCCCCCTTTTAATGATGACAAACATACTTAAGATTTTGAGTATAACAACCGTGTTTGACAATGAAATACGAGAACCCCTTATTTATGTGCTCCACCTATAACACTGCTCCCCCTATAAATGAAAGCAGACTTAATAAATATGAAAGAAATTTGAGAAATATAGAAATTAATTAAACACTAAGCATTAATGGAAAAATAAACTCTACAGATGTCTGCATACTCATCAAAATCTTAACTCTTCACACCTTTTGTTATCATCAAAAGATGAACAGAATTGGAATTTTGCAAAGGATATGGACTATAATTATAAATTCAAATCAATTGGCAAAATCAAATACCGCAAACCCCAAAACAATCAAACAAAAAATCATAATAACCTATAATATATAAACACATTTCACAAATTAGAGGGAGGATTGGAAGAATAGTTATTATATACCAGGGAGGATTTCACATATATTATCATTATTATTCACTTTCTCAATTTTATTTTATTTTATTTATTTATTTCAAGAGCACACTAACCACGCATAACCAGATCATGGATTTTTAAATAAGGTTAGAGAAACACTTATTATTATTATTATTATAAACAAAATCCCCTTAACATATAAAACTATAATGGATGACAGAAGGATGATAGAGGTAGCTATGGATGTGAAATAAATTCCTAAATTACTCATATTGTGAAATATATTTAATCAATTCAGGATTATTGAGAATATTTCAACTATCTCATATTCTGAAATATAATACAGTCACAATTTTATCACATATGTTCAAAAAAAAATGTTCTTTTATCAATGACTTCAAAGAATGGTTAGATTAGTTAAAAAATGAAATTGATAACAAAAACATCCAAAATTTAACCAAAAATGTAGGGAGATTAATTGATTTCTATAATCCCCAAATCCAATCGTAATCTAGAAAATCTTTCTTCAAGGGGATTAGTAAAAATATCAGCAAGTTGAGATTCAGTTGGAATAAATTCAATACAAATGTCCTCAGTAGCAACGTGGTCTTTAATGAAATGGTGTCTCACATCAATGTGTTTTGTGCGTGAATGATGGACATGATTATTTGATAAATCTATTGCACTCTTACCATCACATTTCAAAGGAAACTTGTTTATAAATTAGCCCAAAATCAGAGAGAGTTTGCATCATCCACAAAATATGTGCACAACAACTTCCAAAGGCAGTATATTCAGCTTCAGTGGTGGATAAAGCAACACAAATTTGTTTACGACTTGACCAAGAAATAAGAGAATTTCCTAACATGAAACAAGTTCCACTAGCGCTCTTCCTATCAGTGAGTGAACCGGCATAATCAGCATCAGACAAACCAACTAAATCAAAATTATCACAAGAGGGATACCACAAGCCAAGTTTTTGTGTGTGTAACAAATATCTCAAAATTCATTTTGTGGCTTTTAAATGAGATTCTTTTGGATTAGACTGAAAAAGAGCATACAAACAAAAAGAAAACATAATATCGGGTCTAGATGCAGAGAGATAGAGAAGCGAACCGATTATACCGCGATATTTTTTTGATCAACAACAACACCTTTTTCATCTTTGCCAAGCTTAGTTGTTGGGCTCATTGGTGTTGTCATTGGTTTTGCATCTTCAACTCCAAATTTCTTTGGCAACTCCATCACATACTTCATTTGAGAAATGAAAATCCCTTTGCTACTTTGTTTTATTTGAAACCCAAGAAAGTAATTCAGTTTGTTAACCAAGCTCATCTCAAATTTGTCCTACATAACTTTTTCAAATTTCTCACACAAAATACCATTAGTAGCACCATAAATGATATCGTCAACATAAATCTGAGCAATCAAGAAATCATTACCATCATGCAATAGAAACAAAGTAATGTCCGCACATCCCCTTATAAAACCATTTTCTAAAAGATATGTAAAAAGACAGTCACACCAAGCTTGAGGAGCTTGCCTAAAACCATATAATGCTTTTTCCAGTTTGTACACATGATTTGGAAATTCATGAATCTCAAAACCGGGGGTTATTCAATGAAAACTTCTTCTTTCAGCTCTCCATTCAAAAATGCACTCTTAACATCTATTTGCTTAAGTTTGAAGCCTTTAAAGCAAGCAAAACTTAGCAATATTCTAATTGCTTCTAACCTAGCAAACGATGCAAATGTTTCATCAAAATCAGTTCCTTCAATGATTGTATCCTTTTGCAACTAATCTAGCTTTGTTTCTAATTACATTTCCAAACTCATCAACTTTATTTTTGAACACCCATTTTGTTCCAACAATTGGATAGTCACTTGGTCTAGGGAAAAGATTCCAGACCTTATTACTCTCAAACTGGTTGAGTCCATCTTGCTGGTTAAAACCTAACATTCATCATTAAGAGGAATATTATAAGAGTTTGGTTAAATTTCAGAAATAAACGCATTATGATTACAAAAAGCACAGACATTTTTATTGAGAGAGGAACTAGTGTGAGCACCAGCTGTTGGAATCCCAATTACTAAATCTAGAGGATGGTTTGGTTTGAACTTTGACTTCTCAGCTTTAACAATTTCTTCTGTGGCCTCATCACTGCCAGCTTCAGCTTCGTTGCTTTCCTTTTCACTTCCTTGTATAACACCACCATCCTTTCCACAAGCTATTTCCAAGTCTGATTCGTCAAACTTCACATTAATGGTTTCAACAATTGTTCTTGATCGCTTGTTGAAGATTCTGTACGCTTTGCTCCTTGATGAATAACCCATGAAAATTCCTTCATCAGCTTTTGATTCAAATTTTCCAAGTTGATCACCTGTATTGAGAATATAACAGGGACATCCAAAAACTCTAAAATATGAGATGTTAGGCTTTTTGTCATACCATAATTCATATGACATTTTATTAAGTATTGGTCTAATCATAACTTTATTCATTACATAGCAAACAATATTAACTGCCACAACCCAGAAAGTTTGAGACAATTTATACTCACTCAACATGGATCTAGTCGATTCTTGAAGTATATGATTTTTCCTTTTGACCACCCCATTTTGTTGAGGTGTTTGAGGAGCGGAAAATTCATGTTTAATACCATGTTCATCACAAAAAATTTTAAAGTCTAAACTTTCGAACTCATCTTCGCGATCACTTCTTAATATTTTAATTGAAACACCTTTATCATTTCGAACTAATTTTGAAAACTTTTAAAAATAATCAAATGTTTTTGACTTTTTGGCTAAAAAATAAACCCGTTGAATCTAGAATAATCATCAACCAATACATAACAATAACGTTTTCCATTTAAGCTAGAAATATCATTTGGTCTAAAAAAAATCCATATGAATTAACTGAAGAACCCGAGAGGTGATAACAACATTTTTAGAGCGAAAAGAAAAATGACTAAGTTTTCCCAATGAACAAGCTTTACATACTTTAGACTTTTAAAATTCTGATGTGGTAGACCCTTTACAAGCTCTTTTGTTTCCAATTTTTCCAGAAGGCCCGTACTAGATTGTGCTAGTCTCCTAAGCCATAGAATTTCCTCTTCATTTGTGGCTACCAAACATCTAGAAAGAGATAGGTCACCAAAAGAGAGTGTGTATACATTTCCATTTCTTTTCCCTGTGAAAACAATGTTACCAGTGGATATTTCAATAATTTTGCAAATCTCACTATCAAAAACCACATTCATTCCTTTATCACATAGTTGGCTGATAAAGATGAGGTTGTGATGTAAATTTTCAACATATAAGACATAAGCTAAAGTAAAGGTACTGTTACCTACTTTACCTTTACCAATGATCTTACATTTGCTGTTGTAGCCTAACGTTACATTCCCACCTTTATATTTTCCTATGCTAAGGAACAGTCTCTTGTCCCTGTCATATGTCTAGAGCAACCTGAATCCAAATACCATTTCTGTTACTCCTTAGCCCACCAACATACCTACACAAAAAGAGAAGAGGATGACCGAGAAAAGCTCGTAGGTTCAAGAGTATTAGTGACTGAAGCATTATGAATAAAAGAGCCTTTTGGAACACAGACTCGTTTTATCTTTTTATTCACATTCCAATAGTGATGATAATTGTGAGCCAAGTGTTTAGGAATCCGAACTCGAGTGAATTTTCTAGTTTTGTTCATACTCTTACAATTTTCAGAACTATGCCCAATTACCCCACATTTCCCACACTTTGGAAAGATGCTTCTACCTTTTCCATTATCATCTACATCATTCTGTATTTTTTCAAAACCTAGTCCCTTTCTATTGTTAGAAAACGATTGTTTTCCTAACAGCATTTCAAACGATGTTTGACCAATTGAAAACTTATTTGAAATAATTTCAAGGTCCTGGACTTTGGTTCTTAGTGTTGTATTTTCAATCATAAGTGATTTGCACCGGTTTATGAAATTATCCCATTTGATACCACCATTCTCTTTCAAGCAAAATTTTCCTTTTTCAAGATTTCCAATGATGGACTTGAGTGTTGATAGTTCAAGATTAAGATAGTTACAATTTTCACAATCTAAATTTTAAATATTGAAAACTTTTTCAAGTTCGGATTCTAATATATTACTATTGTGAACAATTTTTAGATTTTTAGCTTTTAATTTCTCCACTTTAGAATTAAGTGTCCCAATAATTTTAGAAAGAGTTTGACACATCAAAAACAAGTCATTATAACTATATACCTCATTAGATTCTGCTCCGCTGTTTTCTGAGTCTGATTTTGTCATAAAGCTTAGTTTCACTTATTCCTCACTACTGTCCTAGACTTCTTATCCTTCCTCATCAACCCAAGTTGTTGCAAAGTCTTTCTTCTTCTTTTTGTTTCTTTTGTTGTTTTGAAGTAGTGGACATTTTGGTTTTATGTGCTTGGGCTTCTGGCAATTGTAGCAAATCGGTTCCTCGTCTGAATTGTTAGAGTTATTCGGTTTGTTGGCTTTTGATTTGTTCCTTCGAGTTTTGAATTTGCTCCATTTTGCAATTTGTCTGACGTCTATAGCAAGTTGTTTGATGGAATCTTCATCATCACTATTGACAGTACTGGACAAGGCAATTGACTTCTTTTTCAGTTCTGAGTTATTGCGGTCTTCTCGAGCTTTCAGCTCCATTTCATAAGTCATCGGATTTCTGATTAGCTCTTCCATGCTCAGCTTGCTTAAATCCTTTAATTCTTGGACTGTTGTGACTTTAGTTTCAAAGTTCATTGGCAGAATTCATAGGATTTTCCTCACAAGTTCTAATTCAGTTTATACTTTTCCAAGGGCTCTAGCGTTCTAAACCAGCACCGATAAATGACCATACATGTCCTTTATGCTCTCATCTTTTTGCATAGTGAAATTTTCATATTCATTACTGAATAAGGCAAGACATGATTCTTTTACATGAGACGCTCCTTCATGGGTTACCTCCAGAGTATGCCAAATTTCCTGAGTTGTACTACAATGAGAAATTCTATTAAATTCCATTTTATCAAGAGCGTAGATTAAAGCATTCATTGCTTAGCATTAATAGAATACAACTTCTTATCATTCGCATCCCACTTATCCTTTAGTTTAAGAAATTCAGCTTCATTAATAATTGCAGTGGGAGTTTTATATCCAGTTTCAATAATATCCCACACATCGTAATCAATGGAAACTGAATAAATTTTCATCCTAGCTTTTGAGTAAGCGTAATCACTACCATTGAACATAGGAGGCCTAACTATGGATTGCCCCTCATAAAAACATTATTCGTTGAGCTCATGACTCTAGAGTTAAGTTAGATACTGGCTCTGATACCACACATTGGATTTAGATTAACCCTAAAGGGGGGTGAATAGGGTTTATTGGATATTTGAGCAATCTCAGAATAATAAAAATAATTGCAGAAAAGAAAATCACACACAGAAATTAGCCAACTTTGGCAAACTATGCCTACTGCTGCGTCCCTAAGATTTTACTAGGTATTAAAAACACATCCCGCTTACAACCTTTGTAAATCGCAATTCCTGCTCATGTTCGAAACCCATGCTCAAATCCCAGACTGATCTTGATACCCAAGATCAGGTTTTCCCCATGATTACAAAGCAGTAACTTGTAAACCCTAGTTTAGAAGTAAACTAGTAAACTTATAGACTGTTTTTAGAATAACAAACACAATAAAAAAAACCAAAAACCCTAAAAAGACAAAGCTTTAAAATAAGAGAGATTGGCCCTTTAATTTCTTAATCTCTTTGAGTATCTCGGTCATCCCTTTATTTCATTTGTTCTTCAAACATGTCGGCTAGGGTTTTCTTTGAATTGGCTTTGAAACTAATTCGTGGATTCTGACACTTCTTTAGTTGATTGATGTTGGTTCCTTGCTCGAATTCAAACTACAATCTTGCTCACTCCAACACTGTAAGATTTCTGATTTTATGTGAGAACTTGAATGGTTTTTCTGTGAGTTGGATTGTATTCGATTTTGATACCATTGGCAGTGAGAAACTTGGTGTTTTTATAGGGTCTTAGAAAACCGTAATATCTGATTTTGAATAATGGCTTGTATGATTTGAATTCATGAACGTTTTGGAAAACATTTATTTGATTTGTTGCCCCTTTGAAACCGTATTGATCATTTTTGGAAATATTTGAATGAGAAAAGAATTGTTTCATGAAAAACAAAACTTCGAATTTGTGGATTTAAAAACTTGTGTGAATTATTTGATAAATCCAAACATGTATATGGCCTTCAGTGAATCTGATGAATTGATTGATTTCCAAAAAATTGCTCTTTGATTAACTGAAGAAATATTTCCAACAATCTGCAATGTACCAGTCGATTACTTGTCTAATGCGAATTTGTGGAAAATGTTTGAAAAAACTTGGTTACCAAATTTGATACATGTTGATTTAATCATGCAATATGTACCTCAAACAAATCTTGGTGTTTTCCTGGAAAATATCTGGAAATGATTTCTGCCCCAAATAAACTGTTGCCATAAAATATTTTGAATGATTACTGCCTTGCCTAAAAATGCCTTCAATTGGGTATTTACCAAAAACAGGAAAGTTTGCATTTCTTGTATGTTCTATTGAACATTTGTCAAAAGTAACATATTTTGTTCCCATGCCATGAAAAAGTGATTGCGAAATTCTTCAAAACAGATTGTCCACTTGCCAAAACAGGAAGCTCTTATGCAAATGAATATATATACGGCATTTATGTGATTTGTTTGCTGCCATAACATATGTGAGTCCACTCATTTTCATTTTTCATTTTCCATGATACTATTCACCTATGTCCATTGTATTTCATTTTTTCACTAATATGCATGTGTAAATTGATACGCTTCTCTGACCTATTCACTTTAGTTGTTATAAGAACTTGACCCTTGCTCTTTTTACATGAGTCTTATTGCTACAATATGTTTGTGCTGGAACTTGTATGCAGTCTTGAGGTCGACCCTGTCTTGAAATTTTGGAAGAAGTTTTTGACCAGTTTATTTGCTGCAATGTTTTTAACTTCATTGTCTTGATCAAATGTGATATGTTTTGATGAAATTCCAGTAATACTGACCATATATCTGGGCTGACATGAGTTTGCACCATTGCTTTAACTAATGCAAGCAATATTTGTTGTTCATGTGCATTGACATAGGCTGAGTGAACCAATTTTGCATGTGTTGGCCTGACCTTGTTCATGCACTTATTTTTATGAGTGTGTACCGTGTGTTGTTGCGTGACATGCTGAGTTATTTGTGTTCCTTGCCATGTTGTATTGTATAAGAGCTGTCTTGACAATGGTGAGATGAATTACTATTTTGGCCTATGCTCATGCACTTGCACTGGGTGGAGCTTGGTCTTCATGGCCGCTCCTCAATTGTTCAAACATACTGACTATTCCATCTTGTTGCATGTCCATTTATCACCACATATATGTATGTATATATATGCACGTATGTATATATATATGTATATTTGACCAGATTTGCCCCTACATGCCTAGGGAAAAATGTGTATATACATACATGTTTAGGCAGTTTATACATGTGAGCGCTACAGACGATGTCTATCTTGTGGTATTTATAGTGAATCACTATGAATATCACAAGTAGTCTAGTCATAGATGGATGAACCTATAAATCAGACAAGTCAGAAAAATGATAAGAAACACACCAGAAAATTTGAGGTAAATAAAAATTTAAAAATAATTTTATACTTATTCAGTTTTTGTTTTAGTTCCAGTCTACTGTGTGTTTTATTTCTGTGATAGGTTTCCAGATGATGGGACAAGATCATAACAGGATGTAGATACACTAAGAGTGAACAGATATATGTAACTGAGTGAGAGAGATATTGTAGTGAGGAACAAATGTAAAATACTGAATGTAAAGATTTAACTGTATATATGAGAGTTCATCAAAAAAATTGTACTATTTTTTTGTTAAATAAAATTTATTTTTGACTAATAAATACATGTATGAATATTTTAATTCTGTGTAGAAGTATTACCAGGCTAAAACAATTTCTATTTTTTTATGATGTAAAAAAAGAGAATAATATAATTTCAAACACATTTGTAACATAAAATATGTTTGTTATCATCAAACAAAAAAATCACATATTCAACACAGATTTGTGTGGAAAAGAATGAGGCCTTACCCCCTTATTTATAGGGGTGGAATTAGCCTTGAACGGTTGGATTTATTTTAATTTATATATGTCCATTCGTTGTATATATATTATAAACTAAACATACAAATCTTAGCCGTCACTGGGCATTTTGACGCCCAAGTGGGTCAACCGTAGCGGTCGACCGCCAGTCGATCGCTATGGTCGACCGCCTGAGCATCAAGGCGCCCAACTAGGCTGGTCAAATAAGGTATAATATATATATTCTAATTTATTTATTTTCCATCTAATTTAGTATTTCGTTTGAAACTTTTCATATGTCCTCTACTCGTGAAACTCCAGACATGAAAGTTGACCGGAATTCCAAGACTAACACATCGGTTAAAGTTTCGTGGTCAAATTCCATCGTCTGTAGAAATTACTATTTTTGAAATTCCAATAATAAATTTATACTAAAAAAAATCTAGGTTGTTACGTGCAAGCTCCTCCAAAATTCACTAGTAAATATGGGGTCGCGATCACTTACTATGCTTGAAGGCACCCCATCTATTCGGACGATCTGCTTAAGGTGAACTGAAGCTAACCAAGTTGTCGTCCTCTTACTCTTGACTGGGATAAAATGAGCGCTATTAGTAAGCCTGTCCACTATCACCCAAATGCTCGTGTTGCCCTTCCTTGATCGGGGTAGTCCATCAATGAAGTCCATAGTGACGCTCTCCCATTTCCATTGCGGGATATCCAAGGGCTGAAGTAATCCACTGGCATCGGGCCACGAATTCTGCTACATCTTTCTTCATGCCAGTCCAATGGAAAACACGCTTCATGTCTCGGTACATCTTGTCACCGCCCGGATGGATAGTCATCCAAGAGTGATGAGCTTTCTCAGGCACTGCACTTCGTAATCCCCCAACTCTAGGGGCACATTGCCTTCCAACCCGACTTAGCCACCCTTTTTCGTCCATTGTATATCTTGCAAGGTGAGTAGAAGCTTCTCCTTTTCCAAGTCTGTCCAAGATGTCCTTCAACTGTCGGTCCACTTGCTGCAAAGACCCAATGCGCTCCATAAGAGTAAGTCGCACCTCCAACGATGCCAACAAACCACAGATGAAATCCGTAGATGGCTTAAAGTCAATGGTCAAGATGTACTCCAAGCTCTACCTCTCTACGAATAGAGGAAACAAGGTCATCCTCTGCCTACTCAATGCGTCCGCCACTACATTACTCTTGCGTAGGTACAAGCTATCTCAAAGTCGTAGGACGCTAGGAACTCCATCCATCTTTATTGCCTTAAGTTAAGATCCTTCCATAAGAACAAATATTTGAGTGACTTATTGTAACAGCCCGCATTTTACGTATCGGAAGATCATAAAATATTTTTATTTTATTCCTTAAAGGTTGGATCATTCTCATCTTTTGAAAGGTTGCATATGGGGATGTGAGACATGTCAATAATTTTTACCGATTTTGTTTGTGACCATTTTGCCCCTGTTAGTCTTGTACATGGCATAACTTTTGACTCAGGCCGAATCAGAAGGTGAGACCTGTGCCATTGGAAAGGAACTGATGATTGCCTTTCCGAAGAGTGGTTATGTTAAGAATTTGGCTCAACGGTTTGGGAGAAATCACTGTTTCAAGGTTTTTCAGTTGGCTGTTCAGGTTTGGAGAGCCTAATGGGCTGAATTGGGGAGGCCCATTAGTGGGTTGGTGGAATCCTATAAATAAGGGGTGGGAGTGGAGGGAAAATGTTTACTTTCCCATTCCCTCATTTGAAGACATTGATCTCCTTCCTCCTCTAACACATTTCCACCATTAAAAATCCAAATCCAAGGAGAGAAATCATAGATCTACACCATTGGAGGCTAGATCAACATTAACTGAAGCAAGGATTCATCGGATCAAGATGTTTGATGCGAGGTGTTTGCTGTCCGTATTCTTAATTCTATCATTTTAGCTTGTATTGGAGAATCGGTGAGTAGATTACAACTCTCAATGGATTCAATAAAGTGTATGGGTAGTAGATCATGTTTTTCATCAAATTCAAGTGTTTTTCCTTAGATCCATGCATTGGTAAGTTCATTTTCATATAGATCAACCTATATCTAATTTTGCAAGCTTAGATAGGTAATTTTTCTGATATTTCATGCAAATGTGCAAGTTAGATCCATTATTTTTGTTTATATGCATATTTGTGGTGATTTTGGTGAATTTGACATTATCATCGGTAGAATTGTCATATTGATGATATTGTTGATTTCATAACATGCTTGTAATCCTTTTGGATGAATTGGATAAGTTAGTTTCGTTGGATTTATCCTTTGGCGAAGTTTTGGTCAAAATCGGAGTTGAATTGCAATATGCAGGTTTTGGATCAGACCAAAGTTGGATCGGACCAAAGTTGGGTTGGATCAAAGTTGGGTCGGATGAAAGTTAGGTCAGACTAATGTTGGTCGGACTGAAGTTGGGTCGGACCAAAGTTGGGTCGGACTAAAGTTGGGTCGGACTGAAGTTGGGTCTGGTCAGACCAAAGTTGGGTCGGACATAAGTTGGGTCGGACCAAAGTGGGTCGGCCTATTCTGGTCAGCCATTTTTCCTATTTCTGTTCGGCTATTTCTGTTCGGACACTTCCGGTGATGATGTGACTTCAAAGTGAATTCAATTGGGAAGTTTGGAAGTGTTGAAAAGTGTTTGTTGTTCATTGTATGCAACAAATGGGGAGACAACTCAAGGATGTTTTGAGTTCGTGTGAAGTGACAGTTCTAAGGTGTTCTGAGCTAATTAATAGTCGTAATTGATAACGACTAGAGAGGAGAAGGTCGAGGAATTATCGTTGTCGTAGGTCTAGCGGACTCAAGCAGAGGTGCAATTGAATACCAATTGTAGGTCAAGTGCCTTGAACATCGTGTATGGCCTAGACACGTGTTGAGTATAGCGTGTAGCATGTGTTGAGTATAGCATGTGGAGTTTTGCTAGGACCGGGGCATCGTGTGTGGTCCTTGACAATTAACGGCAAATTGTTAGCCAGTCATACGATAGCAAAGTTTCTAAAGCAAGGATGGCGGTGATAGCTAGAGTCAGTCATGGACGCTTGAATGCATGTTGTGATCATGATTGAGTTGCTTTGCCATATATGAATGGATGCTTTAATTGCAATGACTGAATTGTTATTCCTTTGGGTGTATGGATTGTAAAGGCTATCAATGTCATGTAATGGGGAAGGAAATTGGGAATTCTTCTCTGAAGCTGGGTAGATTAATTGATTATTTACCCATTCTCATATACTTTATTGTTGTAGTTTGTTAGCTGTTTTATCGCTCACTAAGACTGTTGTCTGACTCAAGGTTTTATGTCTCCTCTTATTACCTTGGGCCATTCATCCGATTGTTGGATGGGCAAACTAAGTAGCAGGTGATAGGTGATAGCTTAAGTGAGGACGGTGTTGCTATTCGGAGACGAGCAGGATGCTGGCGTACTATCTTTACTACTATCTAGTATTTGTTTCCGTTGTCTGCTATTTCTATGAGTGTTGAAGTGAGGCAAATTGTTCAAACACTATTGTTGCTATCCACGTGTAAGGGAAATACTTTCTAGCATTCATGAAAGTTTAGTGTTTCCTGCTTCACTATCACTATCTGTTGTACATATTTTATCCTTGCGCTATGTGTTTACGACTGGTTCCGCTTATGTTTACCTACTCAGATGATCGTCCATAGCTGTCTGGCACACCTTTCAGTGCATTATTCCTCTTGTATAGTGCGGGGGTTACGGGCGGTCATCACACTTATGATCCATATATAGCTAAAATCTATCTCCAAGCAGGTAGTGTCACCAGGACTTAAGTGCGAACACTATAACAATTAATTCCAAGTCATGGGTAGGACAGTTCTTCTCATGAATCCTTAGTTTCCTACTTCCGTAGCACACCACCCTACCCTCTTGCATCATCACAGCTCCTAATCCCATGCCATAAGCATTCGTGTAGACTATAAACACCTTGCTACCATTAGGAAGAGTTAGGACAGAGGCTATTGTTAGTGCCCTCTTCAGCCTCTGAAAAGCATCTTCAACATCCACGCTCCAAGAAAAATTTAATTTCTTTGTGAGACGGGAAACCGAAGCTGAAATCCATGCAATGTATTTAATAAACTTCCTATGATAGCCTCCCAGTCCAAGGAAACATCTTACCTCTGTCACATTCTTAGGTGCCTTCCCATCTTGAACTGTGACTACCTTAGCGGGGTCTACCGCTATCCCTTCCTTGGAGACTACATGTCCTATGAACCTTACTTCCTTCTTCAGAAATGACACTTAGAAAATTTTGCTTTAAGTTGATGTCCTCAGAACCTCCTCTAAGTGTTGGGCATGCTCTTCTTCGCTCTTTGAGAAGATAAGGATGTCATCCACGGACACTACAACAAACTTGTTCAGATACTCCCTAAACACCCGACTCATCAAGTCCACAAGTATGCAGGTGCATTAGTCAGCCCAAAAGGTAGGATCAACCACTAAAAGAAACCATTTGGAGTTCTGAAAGCCGCCTTGTCAATACTATCATCAACCACTCTAAGCTGATGAAATGCCATGGCTAGATCCGACTGTGAGAAAATTGAGGTGCCTACTAGTTAGTCGAACAAGTCATTAATCCTCAGAAGTGGGTGTCTATTATTCTTAGTGAGTTTATTCAATTTTCTGTAGTCCACACATAGACAGAGAGATCCGTCTACCTTGGTTGTAAAAATGACTGGAGCTCTCCACTCAAAAATGCTCTGCCTAATGAATCCTTTTTCCAACAACTCACCCACTTGTTTGCTGAGCTCCCTCCTCTCCTTAGGAGCCATATGGAGCACTGGCAATGTGACATGTTTCACATTTTCCACCAAGTAAATTTGGAAGTCTATTTCACACCTTGGAGGTAACCCCCTAACCTTGTTGAACAAGTCCGGAAATCTGCTATTATATGTACTAATCAAAGATCATCAATGGAAGCATCAAGAGATTCTAGGAAACTAAGCATCACCAACCCCCATGGGTCACAATAAAATTCGAGAGTTCTACCATGGTAAGAAAGAAGTCTAACTACTCTCTTTTCACAGTCAAGAATGGCACCATACATGGCTAGCCAATCCATTCCTAGAATTAATCTATAATCCATGAAACCAAGAACATATGCATCGCATTCAAATTCGACACCTAGGATAGGAAATCTCAAACCCATACACATCTTGGATAAATGAGTCGTTCCTCCTATGGGGTTTGAGACTATAACGGGATCATAAACAATACTAGTATCTAGGTGCATATTTTCGACTACCGAGTTGGATATGAATGAATGAGAAGCACCAAAATCAAAAATAGTTCTAACAGGATAGTCTAAAAGATAAATCAGACCTTCTACTGCAACTTTCCTACCCTGGTTCAGTTCACTGACCTCTAAAGCGTTAACTTGCCTCCCCCAACCCTCCCCCCCCCCTCCCGATCTAGCCTTCTGTCGTTGTCTTTTCGGGCAATGTCCCTTGAAATGTCCAACTTGGCCACAAACAAAGCAAACATTCTTTGTCTTTCTGCAATCCTTCGTAAAGTGTCCCTATTAACAAACCTTTTGGTCTGGTTCCCAAAAGTACAACAGACACGCTCGACTCAACACATCACCTGATGTTATATTCCAAAGTGTCGCCAAGAAGCTAGAAAACAATCTCAGAAAAGGTCATGCGAACGTGAGACTCACAGATCCTCAAAACTGTGCACTACCCACAATTTCGTACCCGAAACATTCGATCCCCAATGGTTCAAACCCCTATAGCTCGAGTCCCCTCATCTCTGCCCCCCTTCTCCAAGTGTCGAACCCCAGTATATCTTGTATCTGAATGCTTCGGACCTCTTGCCTTCTCCAAACCTCGGATCCCTTGAATTCTCCAAGTCTTGAACCCCAGCCCTTCGGGCCCCTCCATGTTACAAACATATTTAGCGTACCCCACAGGGTATGAAATTCGTATACCCACAGAGGGATACGAATTTAGGGAACTGCAAGGGGGGTCCAAAATTCTGGAGGCCTGCACTCAAGGATATGAAATGTATTGTTGTGGTCCCTAAATACTACATACTCCCACCTAACCACTTCACTATAAATACCCCCAAGCTCACACTTCAAATGGGTTGGAAATTGGCTTATTTGGCACCTCTTGAGAGCTCCAAGTGACCTCTTTAATCACATCCTTGTTTTAAGGAAGAAGAAGCATAAAAGTTACTTTTTCCTAATAGTCATATATGATAATTATCACATCAAAATACTTGGAAATGTTTGTAAAAAAATGTCGTCACATAATTCTGTGCTTGTAACCTAATATTGTCAATAAAATATCAACAAATCTTCCAAAGTGGACGTAGGTCCCTCATGGGACTGAACCACTATAAATTTATTGTGTTATTTACTTCTTTCTGCACTTATTTTTTCATGAAAAACATAATTCTCTAAGTAACGGAGAATCTTTAGGTATTACGACATTTTTTGCCATCAACATTCTGCTGCTTTCACTGAGAAACTCAGATTTGTTTCTTTGTCGCAAATTCCCATCTTGACTTCGACAAGCTTTATGTTCCTTCTATAACGTACGTCAAGTCCACTTTACGATAGTTAAGTGACCAAAGATCAAACGCTCATCCAGTCTACCGCATCTAACGCTGGTACTTCTCAGCAACCTTAAGCGGTAGAAAACCCAAATGAAATGGATCATCTTCCACCCGCGGACACAGAAGCTCCTGCGACTCAATCGCAACTTTATGCGCTTAATAAGAAGTATGAAAATACAGCTCTTGAACTCAACCAAGTGTTGAAGAATAACATTGACCTTATGCGCCAACTTCAAGACAATCAGCACATTGTCGCTTGACTTCAGCTTTGCTCAGAACAACGTCTGCCTGTAGTGTACTATATTGTAAACCTCTTCTTCCGAATCGAGGAGCCCACGTCAAAGGAGGTACAGCCTTATTAATAACGTCGTCGTCCTCTCCAAGTCTCATACCAATGAAAATGGCAACTACAACGGAATTTGAAACGTTGATTGAACCACCGTCACTTACAGCGGGGGAACACAGTATCGTGACCTCTCCCAGTTGATTATCAACGAAGAACAGGGTCCGAGTAACCACCCCCTCCTTGGTAGAATCCAACTGTCGTCTCTCATAACCTGGGGGCTACACTTCCGGCAACCCAGCAGGCCAAATTCACATTGGACCAGGATGCACACCAGCCCGCTCGACCTCACCAGTCATACCAAAACCAGACCATCGATGTCGATGACATGGAAGAGGACGATCCGGATGTGCATCATAGAAGGCGCCCACGGAATAGAGCTCCCGAAGTTTGCCAAAACCAATGGATTCTGCCAGAAGATCCCCATCCAGCATATCTCCCCGACATGGTCCGAAGGATCATGAGAAATATGCGAGGTAATGCCAACGACTCGTGGGAAACCCAATTAAGGCATAATCCCTTCACTAGGATCGTGCATGAAGCCGAGTGGTCCTGACGCTTCGGCAAGCCACAAATGGCACTCTATGACGGCACGACTGATACCTGTGTTTTCTTAAAATGTTGTGAGTGGCAAATGGACTCCGTTCGGGCCACCGATGTCATTAAATGCAAGTGTTTCCCAATCTTCTTGTCTGGTTCAGCTTTGCTTTGGTTCTCTCGCCTTCCACTCCAATCTGTCAACAACTTAAGTCAACTGGCCATAGAACTAGTTAAGCAGTTCAGAATGCACGTCCCGACTCTGAAGAACACCCTCACCTTATCCAATCTTTACCAAGGGCCTACAGAATCTCTCAGAAGAAATCTTGCGTGATTCAATACCACCCGCGTCGAGGTTGACGATCCGGAGCCTCGCACTATACTCTTCCAGCTTGCGAAAGGTGTCCTTCCTACTTCCAAATTTGGAGCCTTGATCGACAAAAAACAGATTATGACCCAGGAAGCTTTCTACGGAAAGGCTGGATAGTTTTTGTGCCAAGAGGAAATAAGACGTAATCGAGCTTCTCGGGGCAACCACTCCAATAATCCATACACTGGCACCATTGATGACGGTGTCAAAGAAAAATAGGTTGGATAATCCTCTAACAAGGGTAAAGGAGAAGCCTCCTACAAGCCCAAACCGAACTGCGGTAAACAAGGCGTTCGCAACAACAACCAAGCTCTGATGGATCCCAAGAAGCACGACCGCTACCAAAATTACGGGACCTACACTCCATTGAATCAAGACACGGAGACCATCTAATTGAAAACTGTAATATGCTCCAGTATAAGAAGCCCAACACTAGGGAATCCATCGACTGCGAGAGAAACTTCGACAAATACTGCAGATTCCATGACATGTATGGGTACAACACTAACGACTGTCGCCACCTCCAGGATGCGATTGAAAAACTCATCCACGAGAAATGCCTGGAACAGTACGTTTAAGATCATGCTCCTCCTAAAGCAGCTACGGGTCCTCTAGCACCCGCACTTCCAAGACCTGCAAACGCGGCCCCAGGCCCGTCCAACTAAAGATCGCATAGCATCGTGATCAATACTATCTGTGGTAGACCTCACCCGACACGCGGCAACTTTAGTAAAATGGAGGAGTATGCCAACTCTATAAAGCATGCCACCTATGAAGCTTGCTCTACTTTGAGCGAGTCCGTTTCCGCGAAGCTATAGAAAAAAATGCGGGACGACATCATCTTCTGCGAAAGAGATTCCACAGTATTCGATTTCCTAACCATTGATCCTCCCGTAATTTCTGCCCAGATCGGATCAGCTTTCATCCGAATAATCCTTAAGAAGCTCGATCGACATCATGTTCAAGGCAGCCTACGACCAAATGCAACTTGTGGTCAAAGACTTGAAATCCTACCATTCCACGATCCATGGCTTCAATGGATATTCCAATCACCCAGTAGGCATGGTCGACCTACCTGTAGAACTCAGAGTGGGGGATCAGAGCTGGGTCTGAATCCTCACGTTCATGGTTATCGACGTCATCTCTCCGTATAACGTCTTCTTTGGATCTCCCTTTTGTGCAGAGTTCCGAGTCTGCATGTCACCATGGTCCCTCCTAATGAAGTTCCCGACAAAAAAAGGGGATCGGCAAAGTTAAGGGTGACCAAGCAACAACCCGAGATGTCTATTCAATCGAATGGAAGAATGCACACACTAAGGATAAAGGCAAGACTGTGCCTCCGCCTTCTTGCACCAAGACCGTCTCCACATAGAAATTAAAGGCGTATGAGCCTTGGCTCAGGCGCTACTACCATCTTTCCAATGATCTCGATCTAAGGGAGGATGAAGAACCCGATTTCGAAAGGGCTACCCCAGCCGAACCTATAGTAGATGTTCCGATCAGCCCCGACGACCCGACAAAGGTCTTGAAAGTTGGTTCGTAACTCCACCCCGTAATAAAAGAAGATCTCGTGGAATTCTTAAGGGCTAACCTGGACATATTCACTTGGACCCACTCCGATATGTGCGACATCGACCCTATAGTCGCTTGTCACAGGCTAACTATCAATCCCTTGCAACTTTCGGTCAAACTGAAACGTCGAATATTTGGAATTGAAAGATCGGCGGTGCTCAAAGAGGAGGTGGATAGGCTGCTAAACAACAGTTTCATTAGAGAAGCCTACTACCTAGAATGGGTCTCCTGCCCAGTCCTGATCAAGAAAGAAAACGACAAGTGGCGAACGTGCGTCGACTTATCTGACTCGAACAAGGCATGCCCAAAAGAAAGCTTCCCACTTCCGAAGATCGACCAGCTTGTTGATTCAACTACCGGCTACCAGTTTTTTTCCTTCATGGATGCTTAGTCAGGCTATAATTAGATTCTGATGTATCTCCCAGACCAGGATTGTAACACCCTGCAATTTTTCTAAGTAGCATATAAGTAACAGTGCATGTATATTAATGTTGAAATTAATAATACGCATGCAATTAATTATGTGCATATGAATATATACATAATTAAGAATAAATTAATAAATGGAAGGTTGTATTGTTTATGCACAAAATAATTAAAACATACATATGCATGAAAAATAAAAATAAAAATAAAAGAGAAAAGAGTGCATAACTTAATACGCAAGCGGTAAAGAAAGAATTGATGTGTAAATGCATGCAATAATGTTTAAAATGAGGAACGTTGTGCAATTAAAACAATAAATGCATGCAAGAGAGAAAGATTAATATGTAATGCAATCAATTGTAGGAGAGAAGATGTGTATGACAAATAAGAATATTAATGCAAGATAAGGGAAATTTTAAATAAGAATGCATGAAAATAAATAAATAAAAAGAAGAAAGAAAGAAAATGAATAAATGCATGAAGGAAAGAGGTTACTATGTAATGTGTTAAAAATAGTATAATAGAGTGTACTAATTAGAAAAGAAAAGAAAAAAAGGCATTAAATGAATTAATGAGCATACAATTCGAATTGTATAATTAGTATAATGACACATGGATATAAATGTAAAGGAAGAATGCATTAATGGAAAATGAGCAATCAATGCAATGTAGTGTGAAAAGGGTAAAGGCGGTTTATTTTAATTAAAGGGGCATTCATTGTGAAAATGGTTAAATTCTAGAGTGTTCTTTTTTTTAGTGAGGTGGTTGGTTCAGATAGGTTTTAGATTAAATCCAAAGGGCCTAGTTCCTCTGACACACCTATAAATAGACGGTTAGGTTCTCTTTCACTCTCATAATTTTAGAGGAGACGCCAAAACTCTGCTCCTTCTTCTTCCTCAAGCAACCACTCTCCTATTTCTTAGATCTAATCAATCCAAACCTTTTCTTAGAATAAAATTTAGATCTAGGATTCTTCCGCTTCAAAATGAGAGAAAAGAATTTAGATCTGCAATATAGATGCCTAGATCTATGCTGCGCGAGAGGTGAGTATTGAATCTGACCTATTTTTGAGTTCTTCTTCCCTTTTTCTTCCTCTTTTCCCTTTCTTTTTGGGTTTAATTTATAGATCCATGGTTCTTTAGGTCCTAAATTCAGTTAGGGAAACCATAGAGGAATGGATCTGATCAGATTCAAGATTTTGGAAAGCTTTAGGTGAGTGGGTTTAAATTTTCCTTTGTGAATAATAGTATGTTTACCGTTTGATCAATCACCATGAATAATCATAATGAATGTATTGGAAAAGTTAATTGATGCAATGGATAATTGCTCTAAAATGAAAAATTATGTTCAATCAGTTAGCATGTTACGATATACATGGATATTGTTATAAAGATTTATTTTGTGGACATGACAATTGGAATAAATGAGATTTTTGGGTATATAAGACATTATTTGAGAACTACCTCTTTATTCTAAAATAGGTTAATTATATGTACGAAGGAATGCGAAGTATATTGGAATTTGGGCACAATTTGTAACGAAATTTTGGGAACATAACATGTATTATGGTTGGAAACTTTAATTTTGGGACATAATTTATGATTGGAATTTTGGGGTAATTCGCGCATAACTGGAGGTTTTAATTTAAGATATTAATGAAAATATGTGAGAACTGAATAGGAAAAATTAGACATGTTTAGATGATGAAAACAAAGAAAAATAAAGAATCTGGGAAGATTAAGACATGTTGGGTTGATATTACCTTAAGATAAAATAAAATATGTGTTGGAAAGAATATGCGATAAATGTTAGCATAATATGTAAGAAAAGAATGCAGTAAAATTCTAAGAAAAATAAATATGCCTAAAACTGAACCGTGCCTAGGCACGAGGTTAGGTTGCATTAGTGGTGGAAGTCTGCCCGGACCCGACTGGCATATCCAGCAGCCACTAATGTTGAACCTAATGTGAGAGGTCTAAGTGCGCAAATATGAGACGAGCTTTGACACGAGGTTAGGCCCAACTTGTGGAAGAAGTCTGTCCGGACCCGACCGACATATCCAGCTTCCATAAGTTGTAGGCCTAATGTGGGAGGTCCAGCCCATTATAAACCATAAATGGACATGATAATGAATTGGACTACTTAACCTAATCTAATCCATAGGGATTGTATGAATATGAACTAAAGTTAGGGTTAAGTAAAATTGGTTGGACAATGGGTAGGCCAAGCAAATCTGAGGGGGTGGGTAATATTTACATATAGGCCAGCAAACTTAGCCTGATAAGGTTATGTTATTAAAGATACCTAGTGGCATACATAACCGGTAGAAATAATAAAGTTATGTAATTAAAGACACCTTTAGGGTAAGCCTAACTTGTAGAAATGATAATCACCTATTATAAATAAGTAACATTAATGAAAATATTGTATAATAGGTAAACTTGTCCTAGGGACAAGTGGTTATTATAATTTAGGTTATAATGAGTTAGTAAGAGAATGGGATAACTGGTGAATTGAGTTAAGGGACACTTAATTGTAAATAAATAACCAGTAAAGGGGGAACCTGAAACCAGTTAAGAAAAGGGGGAAATATATTGTACTTAGTTACAAAATTAAGTAATATGTAAGCTTGGAAGTCTTAAACTCGTTGATAAGAATGTCTAGGCTTGTCCTAGGGAAAAGAGGAAATTATAACATAGGTTAAAATAAACGGGTAGAGAAACTTATTAATGGACCTTAGTTAATATAACTAAGTTAATAAGTAAACAACAATAAGTTGTATTGACAATGTAAAATGGAATTATGGTTAAATGAGAAAGGATGAGGAAAACTTATAAAATGAAATAAGTTATATTTGATCATAAATGGTAAGTGTCATGTTAATTAGAAAACATGTGAATTGGGGTATACTTAATTACATATTAAGTAAACCATGTTATTGTAATGATAAAACCAAACAAGAATATAAAGGGATAGTGGATCACAGACCTTGGACCACAATCTAGAGAATAACATGTTGTGGGCTTATTAATAAACTTAAATGGGTTAAGTTATATGAATAAAATTAATAAGCAAGAGAAACTTGGAATAAGAATTCAATGTGAATAAGAATAACCAAGTTAAATGGAAACCTGGTGAGGTAAGGCAAGCACGTAAAAGAATGTTTTGACATAGGGTCTAACAACATATTAAAGTGAGTCGCTTGAGACCAGTCCGCACGTTTGAGGGTGAATAACCCAACGGGGTAGATCATCGTGGTGTTATAAGAAACGAGGGGAGCGCACATTCATTTGATTGTTCTGACGGATCCAAAGGACTGGAAGGGAAGCACGCGGCTTCCTGAGGGATGTAAGGTGCTCCTAGTAGTCCTCTGTGCGGTGGCAGATGTCTTAGGCTGTGCTCGCAGAGGTTAGGTCTATGCGTAACTACTAGGTGGGTGGGCCTTGACTACAGATGTAGCTATGTAGTCAGAATGCTATGACGAGGTGACACCAGGGTGATTCGGTGGTTGCCTCACGAGGAGGTAGAGAGGGTCACGACCAACAAGGATTGTAGACCATCGGATAGCCGTCATCGGTAGCTAGTGGGATGCGAAAAGATTAGAGCTAAACCCAAGATACCATTTTAAATTTCACTATCGAGGTACGGGGTTGAGGGTAGACGCCACGTGGATGTTTAGATTGTTTGTTCGTTGGGGCGGTCGCTTAGCTCTTGTATTCTTTACTAGTTGAGGGAGGAGCCGAGGAGGGGCCATAGCCACCATGGAAACCAGACCCTAGGGATATCTGTATTTGGAGGCTCTTAAAGGCAGGCCTGTACAGGAATGGAAAAGCTCCCGGCCGAGTTCCATGTTTCTTGTTTATTCCTGCCATGGAACTCGGTGCACATTAAAGGACGTGCGACTGAGGCATCGAGCTACAATTGAAGATACGTATGGTGGACCGCCTAGATACATACACGTCAGCTCTGGGTGGTGTATAATAGACTTGAGGGTGTTACTCCAGTATGGACTCTGATTCGAACAAAGGTGGCAGCCAGTACGTTTACGTAGTAATGATAGAAAAATGCGGAATGTAATATTGTTATCCGTACGTCGCTATAGCATAGGATGATGGACTGCGTATATACGGTGGAGACCGTGCGAGTAGGGTACCGTGGGGTGAACCTTAGTTGGGGGTAGCTACATATACACTATATTAGGTTAATCTACTAGGGAGTAGATGGGTGCGACGTGTGTGTGTAAGCCTTGAGTGCTAATAACACAGATAACCTAATAAATAAGGAAATGTAATTGAACGGTATATGTAGGATTATCCAGAAGTGTAATTTAAGTCCAGCCACCAGAACTTATGTTTTGACCCCCCCTCCTCATAACATTCGCAGGTCAGGTTCATGACAGAGATTGTATAGCTTTGCATACTGGTTTAGCAGTATTGATATTAAGGTAAAGCTATGTTTCGATTACATTATATTTTGTTCCTTCCGCTGTGAGACGCTTTCCGAACTTTGACATGTTTTATGTCTCTGTCTTTTCTGCAGGATACCGGAGCAAACCAATCCGAGTTCCGATAGATTGGAGTTTTTAAAAAAAAAATCGATCTGTCGAAATTCGGGTTGTCATATCTGGTATCAGAGGCTATACACAGCTGGAATTGTGTGTGTAATGCTGCGGATGTCAGTCGGTGTGGTACTGATGCGGGTTACATGCACAACGCCTGGGTGGTGAATGATATGAGCCAACGAGGACGTTGGGCTCTTTAAGGGGGTAGTCTGTAACACCCCTCTCGAAAAGATAACACAGAGATCTTTTAGCACAGTGGTTAGTGCGTGGTGTTGCTTTCCGAGAGGTCGGGGGTTCGAATCATGTGGGTCTCACATTTGTATCAGAGCTTAGGTTTAGGATTCCTATATAAATTGTGAGTGAACGTATTTGTATTTTTAAAACATATAAATACTATATATATATATATATATACCTAGATCCGTAGAGGAACCCACTAAATAGAAAGAGTATAATATGGTAAGAAATGGGATGTCTGTTTTGTACACTAAAGGAATGAGTAAGGAAATCTGGGACCCTTAGGTAATTTGGGTGGAGAGTGTACAATGTACTTTATATGGAAAGAAAGTGAATCCCATATGATTAGTATTTTGGGTTAGTGGGATTGAAAACCTTATAAATTGGAAAAGGTTGAAAATAGAAAAATGGATTAGGAATATATAGTTGAGAGAATCGACCTTCAGAATTGTCTAGGAAAGCCTAGAAAATTGGAAACCCGCTTTGATTCTAACCCCATTGTTAACTTTTAAGAACTTGAAATTATAAAAGTTTTGGGAAAAAGGTTTGTGCTGTTTTCAAGTTTTAATCTTAGAAGTTATAGTTTTAAATATGTAAAGTATACATATTGGGTCTTGAAGTAAAATGGGGTATATTTTGCAAGTTGTTATTTCTTGCGAAAACTTTATCCAAAGTAAAATTCTCGCAATAAAAGGTGCATATTATAGAGCACGTATAGCTCGCTAATTTTCTTGTTATATTTCATATAAGAATTGTTTTTTAATAAAGAAAGATTTGAAATCTCTATTCTTATGACAACCCTTTTTGATAAATTGTTTTAAGATAATTCTGTGGCTGGAAAAAATAAGTTGTAGAAAATGTGTAACGACCCGTATCCTAGACCTGTCAAACTTGACCCTAACCCATTTATCCGACCTATTAACCCTAACAATAAAAGGATTGGGTCTGATCCATTTAAAATTATATTTTATTTGACCCAACCCGTTAGAGCAGTAAAATAAACAGTTCAGCATCTATCCAAACCGCACAAACCATTTACCCTAATTTATTCCGCTCTGGAAAACAAAACATGTAACCCTAATTTTCGTTCCTCCCCAAATTATGAACTTCAACAAAGGCGGCGACAGATTCTAGACAAAGAGAGACGCAGGTCCTGAAATTTCGCCTTCATCGAAGAACTCTCTGCTGAGCATCGAAGAACCAGTCGAGTTGTTGTGACTGCTATCATCGTTGTTGTTTTCGGAGTCTCCAACTTCGATCCCGTTAAGAGAGGCTGAGCGAAAAGGTGTTCGTCTCTGAAACCGTATCAACAAGAAAAAGCAGAGGAGTTAGGGACTTTGACCCTGAGTCCAGGAAGAACTGCCATCAGGTATGGATCGCCCATTTTACGATTTTTGCCTGCTTGTTTGTTTGTTTGCGCTTTTTTTTGTTGTTGTAACATTTTCCTTTATTTTCAGTTAATTTAGAACTTGTGTGTCCTCGAGCCAACAACATATTTGTTGAAAATGGAAAGATGGATAGTCCTGTTATGAATCCATGTACTAAAAGCGTTCTCATGATATAATTTCGTTGTACGTCCTAAAAATTAGAATTATACCCCTTTCAATTTTCTTTTATAAGTTACTTCTTCATTTCTTATTAAAATGCAACAAATTCACACTGATATTTAAGTAATTTAACTAACATTTAAGATATGCTTTTAGAAAATATACGTATAACTCATAGCCATCGTAATTCATGTCAAAGTTGTGGCTTTTAAATTTAGAAACAGAAGTAAAAAAATAAAATAAAATAAAAATCTTGGAAAAATATAAAATATATGATTTCCAAATGTGGCTGGCTTGATATATAATGCATCTTAAAGATGTGGTTTACCGTTGCAAATACAAAATGTTACTTAACTTTGAACACGGGTATCTTGTAAACATTAATGGACTTGATTCAAAATAACTCCTTATTCTTTTATTTTTCACCATTATCGTTCTTATTTTGGCTGACAGAGACTTCATTTAGAACTTCACCCAAACTGCTACCTTTTTCCTCTATAACCATTTTGCTTGAATTTAGACAAAAAATTAAAATGCAGTCCATCAAATGTATGTTTATTTTTATGCATTATCTTTTTATTAAGTTCATTGTAAACAATACGTGTGTTAGAGCTTATAACTAGTAGCAGCGAGGCTGGAGCTTGTCTATATATCACAAATGGTAGAGGCATTGTGTATTGGGCCACTGCTTGAAAGCAAAAAAGAAATACATGCTACCCACTGAAAACAGAGAATTATATATGAATAAATCTTAGCAAATGTTTCTATGACTTGTTGAGCGATTTCCTGCACAAATGTTTTCACATAAATAAGTTATAGGCAAATTACTTTCTATTTTTCAGCTTTCTCTTTAATTACCATGCTCAATACGCTACACTTTCTGTTTTACAGCTTTTCCATTAACATGTTTTGACATGTTAACATAGGTATATGCATGATTTTCAAATATAGTTGTATACTATCTATCGTAAATCATCAATCATGCAAATGAAATATTAAATGCTTTTCAGAAATAGTTTATATGTACCTGCTGCAATAATATGATATAGTATGCAATGTACATATTATCATTTATCTTTATTTTTACTTCCTTTTTCTCTTTTTTCCCCCTTCTACTCCTATTCTTTCATTTGTGTTTATCTTTTATTATCATGTACATATTATCATTGTACATATTATCATGTACAATGGAGCCTCTGTCTGTTTACCATCATCCAGTCTCTTCTTCCTTTTTTTTCTTCTTTTTTTCCTTATCATTGTGGTTTTTCCTCCTTCAATGATCATGTTGTAAATTTTTATGATATTTCTTAATTGATGCTTCTCTGCAATAAATCAATAATCATATTTGGTTGTCATGAATCATGATAACAGTTCATGTTTTGGTTAAATTGAGCTTATAATACTTCTTAATAACAATTAACAAATTTCAAAGCCCGCCTTGTTTTGCCCCCTTTATTTTCTTTCACTGCTTAAAACTATTTTCCTAATAACCGGTTGTAAATCTCGAATCTTTCACATCTCAATGGACCTAAATTTCGAATTCCCTTTCTTTTCGTCTTCCTATGGCAGCCAGATCCTGAGTCAATTTGCTTTTCACTCAGAGTCTCACACATCAACTAACACCTATTAAATTCCTATAGCCGCAATTAGCACGCCAGTATCGGAACATAATATCTCATGTACCTATCATTGCCTTAGCTACTGTTGATGGCGCTTAATTATATGTAATTATAAATATATATATATATATATCTTATACTCATTCGGCGCTTAAATAGAGCAAATTTTGCTTTGTTGTGTACTTATATTATATTACTAACATTATAATGATGATTATTGACCAAAACCAACTTCTTAAAAAGTCAACAATAATTTAAGTTTTGACAAAACAGAGAAGTTCAAACGTGGATACCAGTTCTTCCATAATCAAATGCATGCACCTAACCTATCTGTTTTACATCTTTTGAATACATGTCCTGCTTGTTATTATATATGAATACATGAACTTTCATTTGCTTAGTAATTGCGGTTTTGGTAGATACAAAAGCATCTAAAATTCTTCAAATATTGGGCACTTCTTGACTTTGAATTTTGCATTACAATATGTTTTGTGGATCAGGTATGACATTCTCAAAATTCAGCTGTGATTGACTTTTAATTAAAGATAATATATAACCTACCAGTTTGGTCTTGAAATCACATTAAAAATTACTTTTCTGGGTTCGCAGAATATAAAATATAGCATGACCAGACAATTTGAAGCAGTTGTGACTTTTATCTGCTTAGACCTAGAACATATTCATTTATTAGTCATTAATATTATGGTGGAGATAAATTGTGTATTTTTCAGTGAAAAACCCTACAGAACTAGTCCTAGAAAGGGAACCTCCCTAGTGCACCATTCCGAATGCTAATTTGTTTTTGTTTTTTAAAGTTGATTCTTCTTCATTCTGCAAAAGTTATAGTAAAATCGATCAACTTTTCATTGTTGATAATTGTTTTTGTTCCTTTATCATCTATCAACTGAAGGTAATGTTGCATGGGCACAGATATATAATGATTGATCGCAAGACAGATATGGTAATGCTAATTTGTTATCTAATTTTCCATGTTAACGTTGATGTGTTATCTGATTTAGTGCACTGATGTTTTGGTTGTACTGCATCTTTCGAATTTGAGAATGTATAGTTATATATAATGGTTTGTCGTCCATATTTTATTTCTCGGACCGTGAACATATTCAATCAGTAAACTGATGTGAACTGTGCCATTTTGGTGGGTCATTTTGATATGTGTTAACATAGTCAGAAACTAAGAAATATTCAAGCAGATGTTGTGTCCATTTCAGAAATAAATGATGTATTGCTACTGAATATCTTGGTTCATTACCTCGTTTCATGTCATTTTTTTCTTTTTTTGTTGTAATTGTTAGTTTCAGGAATTTCAAAGTTCCTCTTGGGAGCATGCATGTTTACAATCTCCCATCATTCCTTCTCTCATCTATAAAGGACTAATAATATGGCCATGTCATTGTTTCAGGTTACAACTTCGATCCAGTGTTTATGCTTGTTGAGCTCTTGTTTCTACTATCAATATGGTTTCTTGTTGCTGCTGTTTAGAGAATTGAAGGAATTATGTTTACATTTTGTTGTTTTTGTAGTAATTGATTTTGTATATGTTAGTTATTGATGCAGCGTTTGGCGATATAAATCATGCTATGCCAAGTCATTGGACTTCTATAGGCTGTTGTTTGTAATCACTTTATAGGATCTTTTGTTTTAAATCCAGTTAGATTTTGTCAAGTCTACAGTTTCTTTTGAATAGAAAGCCATTCATGTTGCAGTTTTTTGTTATTGTATGGGTGTTTCGTTGAAGTTTTCCCTTATTCGGTTTGTATAACAGTTTTTTTTTTCCTCACTTTTGGAGCAGTTTTTGATAATTGGGTCGGGTCGGGTTGACCCTATAAATAATTGGGTCGGGTCGGGTTGATCCATTTATTAAATGGATCAAACGGGTCGGGTTTGTTTATGCCTTGGATGAGTCGGGTCAAATGTTACCCGATCCATTTATTATTCGACCCGACCCATTTGACGGGCCTACCGTATCCTACGCATCGGAGGTACGTAGAATATTTATTTCTTTCCCATATGAAGTCGTATGGTCATGTAACTTTGGGAAACATCCATTAGAGTCATTTCCCATGTTCATGATTTTTGTCGATTTTTAAATGACCATTTTGCCCCTAGCTAATCTTGTTTTGGCCATAACTTTTGATGGGAAAGGAATTTTGACCCGAAACCACTTCCATTAGTTTCGTTTGATGGTTTACCTTTCCGTAGAGTGGTCATAATAGCCAAACAGACTTACTGTTTGGGAGATATGGCTGAAATAAGGTTTGGAAGGTGAAAAACTGCTTAACCGGGCCAAATAGGGTGATTAGTGGATAGGCCCATAACCCATTTCAGGATTAGAGTTATGGAGAGGCTGAAATGAAGTAGAGGATCATTCCATTTCAGTTTTCTACCCTCCACTTATCTCCAAGGAACCCTAAAAATGGCCTCCAACCTCTAAATCACCTCCAAATCACCTTTTGGTCAAGGATTTGGCTTAGCAACCTCTAATCAAGGAAGATCTACACCAAATCAACATTGGAGCTGCTGTTTAGCATTGGGATTCACATCAAATCAGAGATTTATTTCAGATCTTAGTTTATTTGTGGCTCAGGTGAGTGATTTGCATAGTTTTGCACTAATTATGGCTAATTAAGGGTGATTAGTGTTAATTAGCGAATTTAAACATGATAAAATTCGGGAAAAATATTTATAAAATTCGGAATGATGTTTTAGACCACTGATATGAATTTGGGTTAATTTGGTTAAGTTTTGCTAATCCTATCATTAGTTTCACCTAAACATGGTTAAGGGGAAATATGGGATTTTGGGTATGTTTGATCTATTTTAACCTATCATAATGATGTTTTGATGTTTGTGGTTGATTATGCATGTTGCTATGATTGTATGATATGCTTTGTAGTTGATTTCAATAGTTAGAATGGTCAAAAACGTCGTCGAACGGCGTAAACACTTGCTGGAAAAGCTTCAGGAAACAGTGTAGGATCGGATCGGATCGGATATGAGGGCTCGGATCGGATATGTTGAACTGGGCAAGGGATTCGATCGGATCGGAACCTGACACTTGAGAAAATTGGCAAAAAGGAAGGCCACGCTAACTGAAATGGGATCGGATCGGATAAAGGAGGAGGGATCGGATCGGATAAAGGAGGAGGGATCGGATCGGAGCGCGTGAAGAACGAGGGAGCGGATCGGAGCGGAAGCACGAACTGGATAGGAGATGGCACCCGACCCGACCCGAAGTGGGACACCCGACCCGAACCGACGCGATGGAGTGGACTCGACCCGAATCGTACCAGAAGAAGACCCGACCCGACCCGAAGGAGGACACCCGACCCGAACCGACGGCTTGAAGGGAACCCGGCCCGACCCAGTATTGACCAATAACCCGAGATGCAAAGGTAGTCCAATATGGGAAGTTAGAGCTCAGGATCCAGTTGGGAACCGATGAGTTCACTTCATTGTTGGACTTTGCTGCGGGACGTGTGCTAAGAAGTTGTCGACGTTCATAACTTCGATTCACCACTAGAAATGGATGATGGGCTACTTATCAGTGCAGTAGAGTCATTGCGACTCGAGGGGCAAGGTGATGGTAGCAAGACTACGTTATCAGTGCAGTAGAGTCATTATGACTTGAGGGGCAAGGTGATGCGTAGTAAGACTATGAGCCAGCGCAGATGGGGTGAATAACTCCATGGGGCAAGTGGACATAGTAAGGATTGGTAAGACTATGAGCCAGCGCAGATGGGGTGAATAACTCCATAGGGCAAGTGGACATAGTAAGGATTGGTAAGGCTATGAGCCAGCGCAGATGGGGTGAATAACTCCATGGGGCAAGTGGACATAGCAAAGGATTAGTGGCTACGTTATCAGTGCAGTGAAGCCATTTATGACTTCATGGGGCAAAGTGATCGTAGCAAGGATGGGTGATCGAAGTGGTGAATATCGTATGCTTTACGCACTGAGTGAGAGATGTGAGGATGGTTGTTATGTATGATTGTTTTCCATCACTATGACATGCACACCCCCACCTCCGTACCTTTACACCTCTTGATATGGCACCTTAGAGTGTTGTATAGTATGTAGTGCTAACTCTTTGGTTGCAGGTCCAGGTTCAGGTATGTTTTAGTCTACCTGTTATTGTTCACTTTAGATGCTTATCGCTCATACCAGGCTTTATGTCTGACCCAGAGTTTTATGTCTCCTCCTATTACTCTGGGTGCTCACACGAGCAGACTAGAGACAGGTTAGCTGGTGATGCGCGAGTAGCTGATTCAGAGGCGGGTAGGAGGCTTCCACGTATTATATATATATATTCTCCCTGTGTCGTTGGTGGTCGCTACTTGGGCATTAGTAGTGTACCTCTTTTATCTTGCTTTTGCTTTGAGACAGTTTGAAAAGTTGTAATAAGCTGTATTTTGGATTTCCGCTGCTATGATGTTTAGTTCTGGTTTTCAGCTTATGTACTGTCTCACCTGTTTATGTCAAGTATATTATTATTATATTTTATTCTATGCGCTATGAGACATTCTACAGGTTCTTGATTAGTTCATTTCCTTCTTCTTCTTTTTTCCTTTTTGCGTCCTGTTCCGTGCTAACTGGACATGTGTACAACGCACCTTTGGAGTAAATGTCGATTGGTGCAGGGCGGGCCGTCACACTTGGTATCAGAGCTCTAGGTTGCGTAGTTAACCTAGGGAAAGACGCTAGGGAAAGATAGTACGTATACGAGAGCGCGTATTTGTGATTACTTTGGTTTTCAAAAGCTATATATATATACTATTGGTAGTGTTAGAATGAAGTCGTACTGCACTAGCACCACTATGGGGTCGTTAATCGTTTCCCTTTTACAGATTGACGATGAGCCGGTATGTTAGAGGTGCTGATAGGGGAGCCCATAATGGGAATGCTGCTGACATGAGGGCGATGTTTACTAACCTCATGAGAGACATGCTTAGAGAAGTGCAAGGGGCAGTTCCCAATCCCGGAGTTGGTGTTGGTCAAGTAGTGCAGGCACCAAGGGTCAATTTCGCCAAGTTGTGCAAGGATTACACTAACCTTGGAGGGAAGCCGTTCCACAGGACGGAGTCGGCCATAGATGTTCAAGATTGGATGGATAGCTGTGATCGTATCTTCGATGACTTGGGTCTTGAGGATGCGATGAAGAGAAGGCTAGCATCTCGTCAGTTGCAAGGGCGAGCGATGAATTGGTGGAATGCCATTAGAACAGCTACACCAGAGGACCAGGTTACTTGGGTTCAGTTCAAGGCTCGCTTTAGCGAGAAGCTTATTCCAGCTGCCCAGAAGTCAGTGTTGTTTAAGAGGTTCTTGGAACTCAAGCAGAATGGAAGGGCAGTTTCTGACTATATTGCTGAGTTCGACACCTTGTCGAAGTATGGACTATCTCTTATCGACACTCCTGAGAAGAAGAATGAGAAGTTCATCACTGGTTTGGATGGATACTTGGGGGAAAGGCTTATCAACCACATCGATGAGACTTTTGAATCGATTGTGAGGAAAGCTTTGAGATCTGAGAGTCTTTACCCTAAGTCAAAGACTGAGGCTGCATCTGCAGAAGGGCCAAAGCCGCAAGCAGGCGGTGGAGGCAAGAATAACTCTCAGAATAAGAGGAAGCAGGACCATTCTAAGGGTGGCCAGAAAAAGAGCAAGAAGGATGTTGAGTGCTTTAGCTGTGGTAAGAAGGGCCATTATGCCAAAGATTGTCGGGCCAAGCCAGCGGATAAGAAGTGCTTCAACTGTGGTCAAGTGGGACATTTCAAGGATAAGTGTCTGCAACCTCTTAAGGAGAAGCAGATTGTGAAAGCATATGATATTGATGCTATTCCTTCTTCGTCAAATGCCCCAACTACGGCGGAGAAAGGAAAGAATGTTGTTATTCAAGGTATGCTTTCTATTTATGATGTACCAGTTCGAGTTTTGTTTGATACTGGGGCTTCCCGTTCCTTCATATCTAGTGACCTGGTAGATAGGTTGGGACTGGAACCCAAGATAGTCGATAGACCATTGGTTGTGACGAACCCGATTGGTGGTTCGACTAGCCTTAGTATGATTTGCAGGAATTTGGTCTTATCGAGTCACGGATGTATGTTTGTTTGTGATTGCTTTGTTTTGGGCTTTACTGGGTATGGCATTATATTGGGAGTCGATTGGCTCTAAAGATACGGGGTGGTGGTAGACTGTGAGGGCTTTTTGGTGACAGAGAGGGCGGATGATGGGCGGAGGGTAGTGTTTGGTAGTCTACCTAGTGATGGGGTTATGGCTAGTTTTGTAAATTCCCTCGACATCCCGCAGGATGAGTTGTCAGATGTGCCCGTGGTTGTCCAGTATCCGGACTTCTTCGAGGAGGTGACTGGGCTTCCACCACATCGAGAGATTGAGTTCCGTATTGATTTAGTGAGAGATTCCAGACCTATAGTGATGCCACTTCGTCGTATGGCATCAAGGGAGCAGCGAGAGCTCGGGGTGCAAGTCAGTAATCTTTTGAAGAAGGGACTTATTAGAAGGAGTGTCTCCGAGTGGGGAGCACCAGTTGTGTTTGCCACTAAGGCAGATGGTTCCCTTCGTTTGTGTGTGGACTATCGCGAGTTGAATAAGGTAACGAGGAAGAATAAGTATCCTCTACCATGGATAGATGATTTGTTTGATCAACTGGAAGGAGCAAGAGTGTTCTCTCAGTTGGACTTCGCGACAGGATTTCATCAGCTACGAGTAGCGGATGAGAGTGTTCTGAAAACGGCATTTAGGACGCCGTCTGGATTTTATGAGTGGTTGGTCATGCCATTTGGGTTGACCAATGCACCAGCCTACTTTGTGGATCTTATGAATCGAGTATTCAGAGATCAGTTGAATAAGTTTGTTCTTGTGTTCGTGGATGATATCCTTGTTTACTCAAGGACAGAGGAGGAACATAAGGGGCGCTTGAGGATAGTGATGGAGGTGTTGAGGAAACACCAATTGAAAGCGAAATTCTCTAAGTGTCACTTTTGGAGAAGGGAAGTGAGATTCTTGGGTCATGTTGTTTCCGAGAGTGGTATTGCCGTGGACCCTGCGAAGGTGGCTACGGTACAGGATTGGCCTACGCCCAAGAATGTAACGGATGTAAGAAGTTTCTTGGGATTAACTAGATATTATCGTAAGTTTATCCAGGACTTCTCCAAGATAGCAGCACCGTTGACTCAGTTGACTAAGAAGAATCAGTCCTTCGTCCGGGACGAAGTGTGTGAGAATGCATTCATGAGTCTAAAGGAAAGGTTGACGTGTGCGCCAGTGTTAGTCATTCCTAAAGGGAATGAAGAGATGACGGTATACACGGATGCTTGTGGTACCGGACTGGATGCTGTATTGATGCAAGGAGGTAGGGTTGTAGCTTATGCTAGTCGACAGCTAAAGCCGCATGAGAAGAAGTATCCTACCCATGATTTGGAATTAGCAGCGATCGTGTTTGCGCTGAAGATGTGGAGACACTATCTCTTGGGAGAAAGATTTAAGTTGTTTACCGATCATAAATCGTTAAAGTATCTCTTCTCCCAGAAGGATCTGAATCTCCGACAGCAGAGATGGTTAGAGTTCTTGGCTTCGTATGATTTTGATATCGCATACACACCTGGGAAGGGTAATGCGGTAGCCGATGCCTTGAGTAGGAGACATGCCAGTTTAGGGGCAATGTTTCTTGAATGGAAACAACTGGAGTATATCGCGGGGTTTGATTTCAGACCAAAGTGCGAATTGGATCCAGTTATGCTAGCTAGTTTAGCGATCAGACCCACTTTGATAGAGCGGATTGGTTCCAGCCAGAGGGACGATCCTAATCTATTGGAAATCATCTCCAAGTTAGAGATGAACATCGACGGTGAGGAGATGAATGTGTATGGGCTTGATCGAGATGGATGGCTTCGGAAGAATGGAAGAATAGTTGTGCCCAACGTGAATGGTTTGAGAGATGAAGTGCTTAGAGAATGTTATCACTCAAAACTAACTATACATCCCGGTGGTAATAAGATGTATCGAAATATGAAGCAGACTTACTACTAGGAAGGGATGAAAAGAGACGTTGGGAAGTTTATATCCAAATGCATGAATTGCCAGCTAGTTAAAGCCGAGCAAAAGAAGCCTAGCGGGTTGTTGCAACCATTAGAAATTCCCGAATGGAAATAGGAGCAAGTCTCGATGGATTTCATCGATGGTTTACCGAGGACTAGGTCGGGATACGATAGCATTTGGGTAATTGTGGATCGATTGACTAAGAGCGCAAGATTTATACCAGTCAAATCGACCAGGACGGCGGCCAAGTTGGCAGAATTGTATATGAAGTGGGTAGTGAGATTTCATGGAGTACCCAAAAGCATTATTGTGAGTGACCGAGACCCGTTGTTCACTAGTGGGTTTTGGAAGAGCTTACAAGAGGCTCTAGGGTCAGAATCACATCTCAGTACCGCATATCATCCTCAGACCGACGGTCAGACGGAGAGGGTGAACCGTATATTGGAAGATCTCTTAAGAGTTTGTATATTGGATTTTGGTGGATCATGGGATGACCATTTGCATCTAGTAGAGTTTGCATATAATAATAGCTACCAATCCAGTATCGGTATGGCTCCATATGAAGCTTTGTACGGAAGACCGTGCAACTCACCATCATGTTGGATAGAGACTTGCGAGAAGTTTGTGCTTGGACCAGATGTGGTGAGGGAAACTTCATATAAGATCGAGATCATTCAACAACGAATGAAGGCTGCCCAAGATAGGCAGAAGAGTTATGCTGATAAGAGGAGAAGAGACTTAAAGTTCTCCGTTGGTGACTTGGTGTTTGTCAAGATCTCTCCGTTAAAGAGCGTGATTCGATTTGGCAGGAGAGGCAAGTTGGCACCAAGATTTGTTGGCCCATTCCCTGTTCTTGAATTAGTCGGGAATTTGGCATATAGAGTTGGTTTACCAGAGAAGATGGCGGAAGTTCACAATGTATTTCATGTTTCCCAACTAAGGAAGTTCGTTCACGACTCAGATATGACTATTTCACCTGATCAGTTAGAGGACTTCGAAGTAGAACCCGAGGCGGTTGGGAACCGCATGCCGATTCGTATTGTGGGGCACGATACGAAGCAACTTTGAAGGAAGACGGTGAAGCAAGTCAAGGTTCAGTGGGGCGAGGACGAGAATGATTGTACTTGGGAGACAGAGGAGAGCATTAGGAAGGCATATCCAGAACTCTTTGCCTGGTAAGATTTACTTTGCAATTTAGTTTTCCGCATGCTAGGGTAGACTTGTTTTGCTTGTTTGCATGTTTGATTGTTGTTTTATGATTGATAGGCATGCGGGACCTTTGTGTGTGTTTTGATTAGGGAATTTCGGGGGCGAAATTTCTTAAGGGGGGGAGAGTGTAACGACCCATATCCTACGCATCGGAGGATCGTAGAATATTTATTTCTTTCCCATATGAAGTCGTATGGTCACGTAACTTTGGGAAACATCCATTAGAGTCATTTCCCATGTTCATGATTTTTGTCGATTTTTAAATGACCTATTTGCCCCTAGCTGATCTTGTTTTGGCCATAACTTTTGATTGGAAAGGAAATAAGACCTGAAACCACTTCCATTAGATTCGTTTGATGGTTTACCTTTCGGTAGAGTGGTCATAATAGCCAAACGGACTTACCGTTTGGGAGATATGGCTGAAATAAGATTTGAAAGGTGAAAAACTACTTAACCGGACCAAATAGGGTGATTAGTGGATAGGCCCATAACCCATTTCGGGATTAGGGTTATGGGGAGGCTGAAATGAAGTAGAGGATCATTCCATTTCAGTTTTCTACCCTCCACTTATCTCCAAGGAACCCTAAAAATGGCCTCCAACCTCTAAATCACCTCCAAATCACCTTTTGGTCAAGGATTTGGCTTAGCAACCTCTAATCAAGGAAGATCTACACCAAATCAACATTGGAGCTGCTGTTTAGCATTGGGATTCACATCAAATCAGAGATTTATTTCAGATCTTAGTTTATTTGTGGCTAAGGTGAGTGATTTGCATAGTTTTGCACTAATTATGACTAATTAAGGGTGATTAGTGTTAATTAGCGAATTTAAACATGATAAAATTCGGGAAAAATATTTATAAAATCCGGAATGATGTTTTAGACCTCTGATATGAATTTGGGTTAATTTGGTTAAGTTTTGCTAATCCTATCATTAGTTTCACCTAAACATGCTTAAGGGGAAATATGGGATTTTGGGTATGTTTGATCCATTTTAACCTATCATATTGATGTTTTGATGTTTGTGGTTGATTATGCATGTTGCTATGACTGTATGATATGCTTTGTAGTTGATTTCAATAGTCAGAATGGTCGAAAACGTCGTCGAATGGCGTAAACACTTGCTGGAAAAGCTTCAGGAAACAGTGCAGGATCGGATCGGATATGAGGGCTTGGATCGGATATGTTGAACTAGGCAAGGGATTCGATCGGATCGAAACCTGGCACTTGAGAAAATTGGCAAAAAGGAAGTCCACGCTAACTGAACTGGGATCAGATCGAATAAAGGAGGAGGGATCGGATCGGAGCGTGTGAAGAACGAGAAGCTGATCGGAGCGGAAGCACGAACTGGATGGGAGATGGCACCCGACCCGACCCGAAGTGGGACACCCGACCCGAACCGACGCGATGGAGTGGACTCGACCCGAATCGTACCAGAAGAAGACCCGACCCGACCCGAAGGAGGACACCCGACCCGAACCGACGGCTTGAAGGAAACCCGACCCGACCCAATATTGACCAATAACCCGAGATGCAAAGATAGTCCAATATGGGAAGTTAGAGCTCAGGATTCAGTTGGGAACCGATGAGTTCACTTCATGGTTGGACTTTGCTGCGGGACGTGTGCTAAGGAGTTGTCGACGTTCATAACTTTGATTCACCACTAGAAATGGATGATGGGCTACTTATCAGTGCAGTAGAGTCATTGCGACTCGAGGGGCAAGGTGATGGTAGCAAGACTACGTTATCAGTGCAGTAGAGTCATTATGACTTGAGGGGCAAGGTGATGAGTAGTAAGACTATGAGCCAGCGCAGATGGGGTGAATAACTCCATGGGGCAAGTGGACATAGTAAGGATTGGTAAGACTATGAGCCAGCGCAGATGGGGTGAATAACTCCATGGGGCAAGTGGACATAGTAAGGATTGGTAAGGCTATGAGCCAGCGCAGATGTGGTGAATAACTCCATGGGGCAAGTGGACATAGCGATGGATTAGTGGCTACGTTATCAGTGCAGTGAAGCCATTTATGACTTCATAGGGCAAAGTGATCATAGCAAGGATGGGTGATCGAAGTGGTGAATATCGTATGCTTTACGCACTGAGTGAGAGATGTGAGGATGGTTGTTATGTTTGATTGTTTGCCATCACTATGACGTGCACACCCCCACCTCCGTACCTTTACACCGTTTGATATGGCACCTTAGAGTGTTGTACAGTATGTAGTGCTAACTCTTTGGTTGCAATTCCAGGCTCAGGTATGTTTTAGTCTACCTGTTATTGTTCACTTTAGATGCTTATCGCTCATACCAGGCTTTATGTCTGACCCAGAGTTTTATGTCTCGTCTTATTACTCTGCGTGCTCACACGAGCAGACTAGAGACAGGTTAGCTGGTGATGCGCGAGTAGCTGATTCGGAGGCGGGCAGGAGGCTTCCACGTATTATATATATATTCTCCCTGTGTCATTGGTGGTCGCTACTTGGGCATTAGTAGTGTACCTCTTTTATCTTGCTTTTGCTTTGAGATAGTTTGAAAAGTTGTAATAAGCTGTATTTTGGATTTCCGCTGCTATGATGTTTAGTTCTGGTTTTCAGCTTATGCACTGTCTCACCTGTTTATGTCAAGTATATTATTATTATATTTTATTCTATGCGCTGTGAGACATTCTACAGGTTCTTGATTAGTTCATTTCCTTCTTCTTCTTTTTCCTTTTTACGACCCGTTCCGTGCTAACTGGACATGTGTACAGCGCACCTTTGGAGTAAATGTCGGTTGGTGCGGGGCGGGCCGTCACAAAATGACAATAGAGTGGATGTTAACACCTTGTAGTAAGAGACTGAACCGACCTTATAGGTAAGAACTAATCATAAACCCGACTGAGAAAAGACGAATAAGAATGTAAAATTTCCAAGATAAGATGGAGAGAAAATCAGTAACAAAAGAAAATTTTCTTATGTGGATTGTGCTTGGATAGGAAAATAGGGAATCATAATAAATAGTTACATAAAAACCCAAGTACGGTTAGAAAAAAGTTGGAAAAGAAAAACGGAGGATGCGAAATTTTCCGTTTTGCACCTTTTTGTGACATAAGAAATCGAATTTAGAAAATTAAAATTTTCTAAATTTTGAAATTTAGTGATGCTTGGTAGGGTTTTGGATGCAACAATTGGATGAACTATGCTCTTACTCAGTAAGAGTGTGGGAAAATTTGGGTGAAAATATTTTGATTTTTCAAAAATATTGCATTCATATAGAACTGCAAGTATATTTAGGATGTGAGCATCATGTTCTGAAAAAGTTTTTGAAAAGTTTGCATACCTATAGGTGGAACCAAATTAGGCATACATGCATTACTAGGATGTATTTCACTTTAAACATACGCATAATGTTTACAAAAATTGGATGCACACATGATGGATGAATATTATGCGAGGGATTATCTATTTTACCCTCATCGAATTTCGGGGACGAAATTCCTTAAGGGTGGGAGAATGTAACACCCCGCAATTTTTCTAAGTAGTGTATAAGTAACAGTGCATGATATTAATATTGAAATTAATAATACGCTTGCAATTAATTACTTGCATTAATTAAGAATAAATTAATAAATGGAAGGTTGTATTGTTTATGCATACAATAATTAAAACATACATATAAAGAGAAAAGAGTGCATAACTTAATATGCAAATGTTAAAGAAAGAATTGATGTGTAAATGCATGCAGTAATGTTTAAAATGAGGAACATTGTGCAATAAAAACAATAAATGCATGTGTAATGGCGCGTTTTGTAAGGTATATTAATTAAGTTATTTAATTATTTAAATAACGAATATTTTTATAAACGATAGTTGAACGTATAATTATAATTTTTATTATAATTAAAATCGAGCTTGAAATGGCGCTGCAGTTCGCGATTTGGCGATTCGAACTTCAACTGAATGTACAGGATTCGTTTTAAGCCGGATTTCTGTGAAACAAGAAACGTGTGGAGCTGGTGGAGTATATCTTTCTAGTGGAAGAGAAAAATCGGGATTTCATCGTGTAGATTTTGAGTTATGTCCAAATCAAATTTCAGAAAAGTCGCTGTGGAATTCCTTTATAATTTGCGACGCTTTATATACGTTATAAATCGATTTTTCGATACGAACTGAATATCGGGATAATCTGGAGTCTGGAAATCAAGTCATAAAATCTGAGGTGATATTCTGGAGCCGGACGACATCGTATATGGATATATACGATAATATTAACTTATTAATATTTAATTTAATAATATTTAAATATATTTATATATTTAATGGGTCATCCAGAGCTTTAAAAATACGCAGTTTGAGCAGACGAAGTCAGAATTCGACGAAACTAATTTTGTTGGATCCGGAATGTCGAATACTTGTTAGAGTACCAGTTTGGTGATTTTTGGAAATCATATATGGCCGTACGTGATTTTTGACTGAGAAACAGACAAGAAATCGACCTTTAAAAATATGCAGTTTGAACATACGGAGTCGGAATTCGACGAAACCAGTTTCGTTGGGACCGTAATGTCGAACTCTAGCTACATGTCCAGTTTGGTGATTTTTAGGTATCGTACGTAACCACTGTGATTTTTAGAAGGCAGATACAAGTGGAAAATGATTTAAATAAAATAAAAAAATCAAATTAAAAATATCTCCACTATTTTTCCTTGATCCGAAACAGGCCACATGACCTTGCTTCTCCATCACAAACCTTACCTACCATCCACAGTCTATATAACCAAAGGAAACCGATCATACAACAAAAGTTTCACACAAAACAAATTCAAGAAGAAATGGAAAACAAATACAATAAATTGCTCTACATATGTTTTTCAAATGCTGGTGATCTCCACTTCAATTCGGTGTAGCCTGTGTTGGATTCGATAGTCCTTTTCGACGTTGGAAGTTGATACAGCGCGACCTAGGGCAGACGAATTCACGAGTTGTAAACACTGATCGATGAAACCGATGTTGGATTTGGGTTTAGTGATTGAATCCGCACCTCGTGTGCAAGTTTTGGGGAATTCGACAGTGTTTGGTGTCGATCTGGGCACGGAAATGGGTGGTGACGGGATTAAAAGGGGGGCGTCGGAGGTGTGAAAGTGGTGACAGGCGGATAGAGGACGGGGAGGCGAGGCTCTGAGTGGCGGCGGCGCTAAGGATAGATGGCCGGAGGAGGAGATGTCGTCAGTCAAAGTGGAAGTCAACGATGAGGAGTGGGTTCGATTTTCAGATTTGGATTGGGGAAGAACAGATAATAAAAGTGGAGCGGGTATGGGTTTTAAAAGGGGTAAATATATGGGCCGATGGTTTTCAGAAAAAGCCCAGAAGAGATAAAAGTTGAAAATACATATATAAACAGAAAGAGAGGAAAGCTGGCGTTGGTATTTTACTAGAAATAGGGAGCGTTGGATTTGTCAATTAAGGGTCAATATGGTTCGTACCTTACTGGGTGGGGGATGAAAGAAGCATGTAGCAAACAAAAGCGGGTTGGGCTAATTCCAATATGGTATGGGCCGGAAATTCTTATATATATATTTATATAAGATTAAATTAAATAAGTTAGTGTATTTACTGTTAACATAATACATTTTGCATACGACGTCAGAATTTTGAATGGTTCGATCCGTTGGGACCGTATGGACAAGAGCTCCACAGTGGTACTGACTGGGAGTGGATTGGTGCTCGTTTAAATTTATGAAGAAATAAATTGTTTGGTTCAAATCAAACAAAACAGTTTATCGTTCTTTAACGATGAACTGCCAATGTGAGTAAATCTCACTAACTCTGAACAGTTTATAATTTCATGTTGTATTGTTAGAACTGTTAAAATTGTCTGTTTGACTGTGTGTTGATTGTTTGATTGAACTGCTAGTCAGTTAGTTAAATTTCTATATTGATTCTGTTTAACAGAATACATCATATGGAACTGAAAGTGATGTTATCTATATTGTCTAACATCTGTGATGCAGGGAAACAGGTTGGAGGAATCCGACTGGATTCCTCAACATTTATTTTACCGTTTTTCATATATTGTGATATATGATGTATTATGAAATCTGTTATTGATTTCATATGTTTGAATGATACCTATCATTGTTATACGACACGTTAAACACCGTAGGTGATACTAGAATGTAAAAAGGGAATTTTCAATGTTTATATTGAAAATAAATCTTATTTATAAAATCGATAGGATTTTATAAAATGAAAACATTTATTGATTTAGGAAATAAATAAAGGAACATTTATTTAGATTATAAATAAATGGAATAAATGGAATAAAGGAATATTTATTTAGGGAATAAATAAAGGAACACTTGTTCGGAAAATAAATAGAATTATACAAGGATAGATTTAAACACGTGCTTCGCACACGGTATAACACGATATGGATTTAAATGAGATATTAAATAGGAAATATGTTTTAAACAGATAAATTGAAGTAGATTAATTTATAAATAATGTTTTATAAATTAAATAAATTATTTATCGTTGATAAATGGAATATATATGAGTCTGGACTTATATAGAGAAGTAGAAACGTTATTAAAAGGACATTTATAAAGTGAAGAACCGTTACTAAAAGTAAACCTTTATAAATGGATAAACGTTGTAAAAAGTAAATCTTTATCAATGGATAAACGTTGTAAAAAGGAAATCTTTTGAAATGAATAAACGTAAATAAAAAGGAGTTAATCGTATTTAGTTATTCGAAATGAGTTATTCGAATTAGATATTTGAATAGAGTTAAACACATGAGAGTGAATCGAATTACTTATTCGAATAGAGTTAAACAAAGTAATTTGTTAGGTTAACCAAAGCGAGTTAGTCGAGTTAAGCAAAGTAATTGGTTAAGTTAACCAAAGTAAATTAGTTAAGATAAACTAAGCGGTTAATCGAAGTGAATTAGTTAAGTTAAACTAATTGGTAAATCAAAGTGAATTAGTTGCGTCAAACTAAGTGAATTAGTCAAGTTAAACTAATTGGTTAATCGAAGTAAATTAGTTGGGTTAATCAAAGTGAATTAGCTGAGTTAAACTAAGTAAATCGGTTAGAGTTAATCAAAGTGAATTAACTAAGTTAAACTAAGTGGATTAGTTCAGTTAATCGAGACAAGTAAATCAGGTTAGGTTAAACCATTTGAGTTAACCAGTTAGGCTAAACCATTTGAGTTAACCAGTTAAAGATAAACAGTTAGAGTTGACCAGTTAAAGTTGACCAGTTAGAGTTGACCAGTTAGAGTTGACCAGTTAGAGTTATCCAAGTGGGGTTAATCGAGTAGAATCTTCGAATATCACTTATTCGAAGTAGAGTTATCGAATATAGGGTATTCGAGGGAAGAGAAATCGAATATAGTTTATTCGAGTGGAGAAATCAAATGTTATTCATTTGAGAAGAGTTATCGAATATTATTTATACGTTGAGGAGTTATCGAATATTGGTTATTCGGAGTTAGTTAATCCGAAGGGGTTATCCGAAGTTAGTTAATCCGAAGGAGTTAGTCGAAGAGTTAATTGAATATTAGTTATTCAATTTGAGCTAATAGAATTTAGTTATTCGAGAAGAGTTAAATCGAATTTAGTTATTCGAAAGGAGTGAATCAATTTGAGTTAAGTTAATCGATTTGAATTAAGTTGAATCGAAATGGAGTAAATCGATTAGAATTAAGTTAATCGAGTTAGATTAAATCGAATATTGTTTATTCGAAGGTAAGTTATTCGAATTAGTTATTCGAAGGAGTTAATCAAATGAGTCGATCCAAAGGAGTTAGTCGAATATTAGTTATTCGAATAGAGTTAAAGGAGTTATCGATTTTAGTTTGATCGAAAGGAGTTATCGATTAGTAAATCGAAAGGAGATTTTCGAATATAGCATATTCGAAAGAAAGAGATCGAATATTGTTTATTCGAAAGAGAGAGATTTCGAATATGAGTTATTCGAAGAGAGATAATCGAATATAGGTTATTCGAAGAAGAGTTAATCAAATAGAGATTACTCGAAAGAGAGTTATACGTCGAATTCGATTATAGCGAATTCGGGAAAGTACTATTTACTTTCCAGGGTTTAAATCAAGATTTAGTTATTGATTTAGAAATTAGGTGTCTGTTAAATTATTCGAGTTAGGAGGTAAAGTTATAATTTAGGTTAGATATTGCAGAAGTAGGAATTATAACGTTATAGTTATAATCAAACGTTTTCATATAAGAAGTAGATTCGTAACCTGAATCCGAGAATTTGCCTAAACAGATGATTGGAAAAAGTGAGTGACGAGCTTCATCTATTTCACAGTAAAGGACGTTGTTCAATTAAGGTCTGAGAGGTAAGTATACCCCAACTTGATTGACTTCAGAATTGACAA
Source organism: Allium sativum (assembly GCA_030737875.1). Taxonomy (NCBI): domain Eukaryota; kingdom Viridiplantae; phylum Streptophyta; class Magnoliopsida; order Asparagales; family Amaryllidaceae; genus Allium; species Allium sativum. The sequence continues at coordinate 848,199,253 of CM060926.1, forward strand.
AGAAATAGTGTGGTTCGATAGAAAAGGTTGATTTGAAATATAGTTAAGTAATAAGCGATTAATGGATTAAGCATAACGATGTTTTATACAACGTTCATTTGAAATCCGTAAATGAGTTTTGGAAACGTTTTCCAAATATAGTCAGATATGTTTTCTAAACATAGAAAATGAAATGTTTTCATGATAAGAATTTAAGAAATAGAGTTAAGCAAATTCAGAAACTGACTGGAGAGGGTAAGTTGAATGGTTTTCTAAGTGACGATCTGATGTTGGTTTCGACCTTCCGTATTGATACTTAGAGAATTGTTCTCATACTAGTTACAGTTAGGGACTGATAGTTGCGAAATAATAGTGATGTGAAAATAAGCTATGGAAATGTTTTCCAATGATTAATAACATATATTTTCTAAATATATGAAATAAGGAAATATGAACATATGATGATTGATCGATCGAATTTCCATTTGGAAATAAGATCGTTGTTTGTACACCGACATGTTTTCATTTGATAGTTGAATCACAGACTATCAAAGTTTTACCATTTTAACGTTGTTAATATGGAGAGACCGGTTGGATTATTATCCAAAGAACCACTCGGTATTGGCATAAGCGTTGCGAGCAATATCTGCCAAAGATAAATTGAAGACGGAGTAAAGTGCAAGGGCTGTTGTATAAGTCTTAGATAACAGTGACTAAGATGGATATACTGAATAGTGCCTTCGGTTTGTCCAGTCCCAGGACAACGTATATGGAAGAAGGTCTGACAGAGTATATCCAATAGATCGCGTAAGTTGATCTGTTCAAACGTATTTACGTTTGGTGGCGGAGGAATTCGTTTCTCTTAGCTGTATACCCGTGTTATTTTTGAATAAGTCAATTTGTGATTTGGCGGGTATGACGATGTGGCATTCAAAGTGAAGGGTGATCAGATGTTCTGAAGATAGACGTAGCTTCTAGCCTCACACCGGGAAGTAACAAAAGTTGGGCTAGGCAGCATGGCTAGTTGGGTCATTCCCAAGCAGGGTGTATTGTCACCGATCTAGGGAATATCCATATTTATACTTCTTTTTGATTCTGTATCTTCGGATGACGGTTTGATGGCCTATAACCGTGGTGGCAATATATTCGCGACACTCAAGCTAAATGAGTGAGCGGTCATGTGTGGCCGGGTTGCAAGACGTTCTTGTTGAACCCTGAGTGTATCACCTCTAGAGTACACTATTCAGAAGGTGCTCCCATACCTTGTCTGTTGGAATCCATTCTCCGATAAGCGCCCTGCGGTTTATGATTTTATACTATGTATGTAGAACGTGAGATGCAAGCGTTTTTGCTAGATTGATACCTATTTGTACTTAGACATTATTATAATATCACAATGATATTGCTTGTCAAAGTTGTTCAGATACTCATAAGGGAAAAACCCGTTCCGTATTCACGGCGTGGTCTTATGAGATATCCTATACCTGTTTTAAACTATTTTACTCATACCAGTCCCATGACTGACCCGGAGTTTACTTTGTTGTTTTCCCTAAACTCTTGGGTGCCTAAATTTGTACGGGCAGTCAAGTAGTCGGGATTTACAGATATACTTGGAGAGCTTGGAGCAGGAGGCTGCAAGATTCTATAGCTATAGTTATTTCCGCTGTGTTGTAAGTGTTGTACTCTGATAAGTGCTATTGTATATATATAACTGTTTACTTCAAAGTTATGTTATATATTATATGTTATTCGTTCCGCTGTGAGATTTGTGTTACTCTGATGATTCTGATGTTCTTCTTCTTCTTCTATTCTATTTGTTCTATCTTTTCTTTCTCACCTTCTAAATTCTTTCACTAACGTCTCGGAATTTCCGACTCCCGAGGAGTCGGAAATTTCCAGCCGTTACAGCATGCAAGAGAGAAAGATTAATATGCTAATGCAGTCAATTGTAGGAAAGAAGATGTGTATGACAAATATGAATATTAATGCAAGATAAAAAGGGAAAAGTTAAATAAGAATGCATGCAAATAAATAAATAAAAAGAAAAAAGAAAGCAAATGAATAAACGCATGAAGGAAAGAGGTTACTATGCAATGCGTTAAAAATAGTATAATATAGTGTAATAATTAGAAAAGAAAGAAAAAAAGGCATTAAATGAATTAATGGGCATACAATTCGAATTGTATAAATAATATAATGACACAAGGATATAAATGTAAAGGAAGAATGCATTGACGGAAAATGAGCAATCAATGCAATGCAATGTGAAAAGGGTTAAGGCAGTTTCTTTTACTTAAAGGAGCATTCAGTGTGAAACGAGTTAAATTCTAGAGTTTTCTTTTTTACAGTGAGGTGGTTGGTTCAGATAGGTTTCAGATTAAATCCAAAGGGCCTAGTTCCTATGACACACCTACAAATAGACGGCTAGGTTTACTTTCGCTCTCATAATTTTAGAGGAGACGCCAAAACTCTGCTCCTTCTTCCTCAAGCAACCACTCTCCTATTTCTTAGATCTAATCAATCCAAACCTTTTCTTAGAATAAAAGTTAGATCTAGGATTCTTCCGCTTCAAAATGAGAGAAAAGAATTTAGATCTGTAATATAGATGCCTAGATCTATGCTGCGCGAGAGGTGAGTATTGAATCTGACCTATTTTTGAGTTCTTCTTCCCTTTTTCTTCCTCTTTTACCTTTCTTTTTGGGTTTAATTTATAGATCCATGGTTCTTTAGGTCTTAAATTCAGTTAGGGAAACCATGGAGGAATGGATCTGATCAGATTCAAGATTTTGGAAAGCTTTAGGTGAGTGGGTTTAAATTATCCATTGTGAATAATAGTATGTTTATCGTTTGATCATTCCCTATGAATAATCATAATGAATGTATTGGAAAAGTTAATTGATGCGGTCGATAATTGCGCTAAAATGAAATATTATGTTCAATCAGTTAGCATGCTATGATATACATGGATATTGTTATAAAGATTTATTTTATGGGCATGACAATTGGAATAAATGGGATTCTTGGGTAAATAAGACATTATTCGAGAACTGCCTCTTTATTCTAAAATAGGTTAATTACATGTATGAAGGCGTGCGAAGTATATTGGAATTTGGGCATAATATGTAACGAAATTTTGGGAACATAATATGTATTGTGGTTGGAAACTTTAATTTTGGGACATAATTTAAGATTGGGAATTTTGGGGTAATTGGCGCATAACTAAAGGTCTTAATTTAAGATATTAATGAAAATATGTGAGAATTGAATTGGAACAGTTAGACATGTTTAGATGATAAAAAAGAAAAAAAAATCTGGGAAGATTAAGACATGTTGGGTTGATATTACCTTAAGATAAAATAAGATATGTGTTGAAAGAACATGCGTAAATGTTAGGCATAATATGTAAGAAAAGAATGCAGTAAAATTCTAAGAAAAATAAATATGCCTAAAATTGAACCACGCCTAGGCACGAGGTTAGGTTGCATTAGTGGTGGAAGTTTGCCCGGACCCGACCGACATATCCAGCAGCCACTAATGTTGAACCTAATGTGAGAGGTCTAAGTGTGCAAATATGAGGCGGGTTATGACACGAGGTTAGGTCCAACTTGTGGAAGAAGTCTACCCGGACCCGACCGACATATCCAGCATCCACAAGTTGTAGGCCTAATGTGGGAGGTCTAGCCTATTATAAACCATAAATGGACATGGTAATGAATTGGACTACTTAACCTAATCTAATCCATAGGGATTGTATGAATCTGAACTAAAGTTAGGGTTAAGTAAATTTGGTTGGACAGCGGGTGGCTAAGAAAATCTGAGGGGGCGGGTAATATTTACATATAGGCCAGCAAACTTAGCCAGATAAGGTTATGTAATTAAAGATACCTAGTGGTATACATAACCGGTAGAAATAATAAAGTTATGTAATTAAAGACACCTTTAGGGTAAGCATAACTTGTAGAAATGATAATCACCTATTATAAATAACTAACATTAATGAAAATGTTGTATAATAGGTAAACTTGTCCTAGGGACAAGTGGGGATTATAACTTAGGTTATAATAAGTTAGTAAGAGAATAGGATAACTGGTGAATTGAGTTAAGGAACAATTAATTGTAAATTAAGTAATCAGTAAAGGGGGAAAACCTTGAACCAATTAAGAAAAGGGGGAAAATATATTGTACTTAATTATAAATTAAGTAATATGTAAGCTTGGAAGTCTGAAACCCATTGAAAAGAATGTTTAGGCTTGTCCTAGGGAAAAGAGGAAATTATAACATAGGTTAAAATAAACGGGTAGAGAAACTTACTAATGGACCTTAGTTAATATAACTAAGTTAATAAGTAAACAATGATAAGTTGTATTGAGAATGTAAAATGGAATTATGATTAAATGAGAAAGGATGAGGAAAACTTATAAAATGAAATAAGTTATATTTAATCATAAATGGTAAGTGTCATGTTAATTAGAAAACATGTGAATTGGGATATACTTAATTACATATTAAGTAAAGCATGTTATTGTAACAATAAAACCAAACAAGAATATAAAGGGATCGTGGATCACAGACCTTGGACCACAATCTAGAGAATAACATGTTGTGGGCTTATTAATAAACTTAAATGGGTTAAGTTATATGACTGAAATTAATAAGCAAAAGAAACTTGGAATAAGAATTCATTGTGAATAAGATTAACCAAGTTAAATGGAAACCTGGTGAGGTAAGGCAAGCGCGTAAAAGAATGTTTAAACATAGGGTCTAACAACATATTAAAGTGGGGCGATTGGGACCAGTCCGCACGTTTAAGGGTGAATAACCCAACGGGGTAGATCATCGTGATGTTACAAGGCATGAGGGAAGCGCAGATTCATCTGATTGTTTTGACAGCTCCAAAGGGCTGGAAGGGAAAGCACGCGGCTTCCTGAGGGACATAAGGTGCTCCTAGTAGTCCTCTGTGCGGTGGCAGATGTCTTAGGCTGTGCTCTCAGAGGTTGGATTTGCGCGTAACTATTAGGTGGGTGGGCCTTGACTGCAGATGTAGCTATGCAGTCAGAATGCTGTGATGAGGTGACACTAGGGTGATTCGGCGGTTGCCTCACGAGGAGGTAGGGAGGGTCATGACAAAAAAGGATAGTAGACCGTTGGATACCCGTCATCGGCAGCCAGTGGGATGCGTAATGACTAGAGCTAAACCCAAGATACCATTTCACCTTTCACTATCGAGGTATGGGGTTAAGGGTAGACGCCAGATGGATGTTTAGATTGGTTGTTAGTAGGGGTGGTCGCTTAGCTCTTGTAGTCTTTACTAGTTGAGGGAGGGGCCGAGGTGGGGCCATAGCCACCATGGAAAACAGACCCTAGGAATATCTGTATTTGGAGGCCCTTAAAGGTGGGCCTGTATAGGTATGGAAAAGCTCCCGGCCGAGTTCCGTGTTTCTTGTTTAGTCCTGCCACGGAACTCGGTGCACATTAGAGGACGTGCGATTGAGGCATCGAGCTACAATTGAAGATACATATGGTGGACAGTCTAGATACATATACGTCGGCTTTGGGTGGTGTATCGTAGACTTGAGGGCGTTACTCCGGTATGGAGTCTGATTCGAACAAAGGTGGCAGTCAATATGTTTATGTAGTAATGATAGATATATGCGGAACGTAATATTGTTATCTGTATGTCACTATGGCATAGGATAAGGGACTGGGTATATACAGTAACGACCCGTATTTTCAGCGATATATAATTAATTAATTTAATTACTTAAATAGTGATTCAGAGAATTAAATGGTTGTTTAATCAAATTATATGGAATATTTAATTAATATAAATAATAGAATAATAAATTTAACTTCTGAAATAATCAGAATTAGCTGAAATAGCAATATTGCGTGAAATGGGAAAATTCAAATATATATATTCAGTTTGAAATTGAATTATATTAACAAATATATTTAAATAACGACAGTTTGAATGTATGAATTATAATATAATTATAATCGAGCTCGAAATGGTGCGGCAGTTCTCTATTTGGCGATTTGAACTTCAACTGACTATACAGGGTCCGTTTTAAATCGGATTTCCATGAAACCAGAAACGTTCGGAGCTGGTGAAGTATATCTTTCTAATGGAAGAGAAAAATCAGGATTTCATCGTGTAGATTTTGATTTACGTCCAAATCAAATTTTCAAAAAGTCGCTATGGAATTCTTTTATAATTTATAACGATTTATTTATATTTTTAAAAGGGTTTTAAATATAAATTGAATATCGATTCAACCGGGATTTGAATATCGAGTTATAAATCCAATTGGAGCTGTATGGTATTCTACTGTGAATATATATACGATAATATTAATTTATTAATATTTAATTTAATTATATTTAAATATGTTTATATTTAAAATGGGTTTATTTAGAGCTTTAAAAAATAGTCAGTTTTACAAACGATCTCCGTTTTCGACGAAACTAATTTTGTTGGATCCGCAATATTAAATTATTGCTCGATTTCAATTTCCGTGATTTTTAAAGTCAGTGTGTGGCCGTACAGATTTTTAATGTGAAAAATATTCGATATTTCGACGATTAAAAATATGTTGTGTAAGCAAACGGAGTCGGAATTCGACGAAACAAGATTCTTTAGGTCTGTAATGTCAAACTGTAGCTGCATGTCCATTTTCATGATTTTTGGGTATTGTGTGTGATCACAGGGATTTTTAAACAGTGTATACAAACCGCGATGGACTAAAAATCAATAAAATAATCGATTAAAATATTATTTCCTCTACCTATAAATAACCTTTTCCCTTCCTAAACCTAAAGACAATTCTCGCTTCAGCTATTTGGAGCCACCACCATCTTCTTAGCTAAAACATGAGAAAATCTTACCTTTTAAAATAAAAAAGAAATCGAATAAAATATCTAAAATCCCAAATGAAGTTCACTAGCTTCCTATGATCACTCTCTACAATCAGAGGTGTATTCTGGGTTAGTATGACACCATTTGTTCACAAGTTTGTTCTTGTCGAAATCTAGGGTTCTTGTTTTCGGATTATACAAGTATCGATAAGCAATTCGAACTTGATATTTGTGTTTACGGTTAGAAAAGGCATCGGTCTGCAAAATTTAGGAATTTTTGGAATTAAAAACTGTCGATATGTTTACTGGTGCTATACTTCAACCTGGAGACGAAAATTTCATGAGGGAGGTTGAGTTGAACGAGAAGACTTTAGAGAGGAGCGGATTTTTGAGGAAGGAATTTTGGTGGTTTTTGTTTTGATTTCGGTGAAGTGGTGGAGGAAAACATTGGGCGTGAATGGGTGTAAATGGGGTTGCGGCTTTCTGGTGTTCGTGGAGGAAGAAAACGATGAGTAGCGGTATTAAGGTTAACACGGGATTAAGAGGAGATTAGGATTAGTTTAATTAATTTATTATTTGAATGATAACCATAATGTATATAACTGGTAAAAATCGTATCTTTGTCATACATTATCAGAAATTGATGAAACAAGATCCGTTGGGATCGTATGGACGACAACTACAGAATGGAACTAACTGGGAGTGGATTGGAGCTCGTTTGAATTTATGGCGAAATAAATTGTTTGTTCTGAATCAAACAACAGTTTATCGTTATTTAACGACGAACTGCCAAAGTGAGTAAAACTCACCAACTCTACAATTTCATATTTTTATAACGTATATTTAAAATTGATAAATGATGGTTGATTGTTGTGTATTGACTGTTTGGTTGAACTACTAAGTAATTGGTTGAAATTATAGATCTGGTTATATATATATATATAAATTGATTTTTTTAGCAGAATATTTCATAGTGAAATGAAATTAATGTTAATTGTATAGTGTAACATCTGTGGATGCAGGGAAACAGGTCGGAGGAATCCAACTGGATTCCTTAACATTTATTTTACTGTTTTTCATATATTGAAATATATGATGTAGTATATAATATGTTGTTGATTATGTGTGTTTGAATGATATCGATCATTGTTGTTTGGTATTTTAAATACCGTAAGAAATACTGGGGTGTAGAAAAGGGGATTTCAAAGTGTATTTTGAAAATAAATTATTTATATAAAATCAATGGATTTTATATATAAAAGGAAAAGGATTTTATAAAAGAAGATAATTATAAAATCAAAGAAAGTTATCAAAGAAATTATTAATAAAATCAAAGGATTTTATAAATGAAATAATTTATGAAAACAAATTGAAAAGGAAATATTAGTAAAACATTTACAAATAGAATTGAAAAGGAAATATTTGTAAAACATTTACAAATAGAGTTGAAAAGGAAATATTTATTTGTTAAATAAATAAAATTATAAAAGAATATTTATTTGGAAAATAAATAGGATTATAAAAGGGAATTAACGAGATATAAAAGAGTTATCAATTAGAGTTAAAGGATAGAGTTAATTGAATAGAGTTAATTGAATAGAGTTGATCGAATTAGAATTAATCAAATAGAGCTAATTGATAGAGTTAATCGATTAGAGTAAATCGAATAGAGTTAATTAAAAAGGAGTTATTGAATATTGGTTATTCGAAAGAGTTAGTCGAGTATTAGTTATTCGAAAAGAGTTATCGAATATTAGTTATTCGAATAAGAGTTAGTCGAATATTAGTTAATCGAATTAGAGTTAGTCGAATATGGTTTATTCGAATAGAGTTAAAGGAGTTAATCGAATATGGTTTATTCGAATAGAGTTAAAAGATTTAATCAAATATGGTTTATTCGAATAGAGTTAAAGGAGTTAATCGAATATGGTTTATTCGAATAGAGTTAAAAGAGTTAATCGAATATGGTTTATTCGAATAGAGTTGAAGTAGTTAATAGAATATGGGTTATTCAAATAGAGTTAAGGGAGTTATCGAATATCTGTTATTCGAAGTGAGGTTATCGAATATTAGTTATTCGAAAGAGGTTATCGAATATTAGTTATTCGAAGAGAGATTATCGAATATTAGTTATTCGAAGGGGTTACCGAATATTAGTTATTCGAAAGAGGTTATCGAATATTAGTTATTCGAAGAGAGATTATCGAATATTAGTTATTTGAAAGGTGTAATAACCCGGATTTTGAGCGACTTTGGTTATCGACATAAACTCGATGTCGATAACCAAAACATCGAAAAATTCTGGTAATTAGTGAAAGAAATTAGAGGGCGAGGAAAGATAAGATAGAAAATTAGAATAGAAGAAGAAGAAGAACACAACATCAGAGTAACACGAATCTCACAGCGGAACGAATAAATATATTTCATAACATAACTTTGAAATACAAATCTGTACTTGAATATACATATCATTATCAACGTACAGCACTTACAACATAGCGGAAATAACTATAGCTATATGATCCTGAAGCGTCCTGCTCCAAGCTCTTCAAGTGTATCTGTAAAATCCCGACTACTTGACTGCCCGTACAAATTTAGGCACCCAAGAGTTTAGGGAAAACAACAAAATAAACTCCGGGTCAGTCATGGGACTGGTATGAGTAAAACAGTTTAAAACAGTTCGAACAAGTAAACGATATCTCATAAGACCACGTCGCATAACGGAACGGGTTTTTCCCTTATGAGAATCCAAAATATCTTTATATCAAAAACCTTTTGATATTATAATAATGTCTATCAACCATAGTATATACAAAAATCTAGCAGAAACGCTTTCATCTCACGTCCTACATATATAGTATACAATCAAAACCGCAAGCACGTATTGGGTAATGGATTTCCAACTATGACAAGGTATGAAACCACCTTTTCGCTAGTGTACCTCTAGAGAGGAATACACTGGGTTCAACAAGAACATCTTGCAACCCGGCCACACATGACCGACCACTCATTTCGCTTGAGTGTATCGAATGTATATCACCAAAGGCTGGGATCAGCAACCGTTTCCCGAATGGGACAGCATCAACAATAGATTTTTAGAAGTAAATGAAACTCTAGATCAGGTGATATACACCCTACTTCGGTGCGACCGACTTAGCCATGCTGCCTGCCCGATTTCTGTCATTTACCGGATGTGAGGCTAGAAGCTACGCTTTATCATCACCAGATTCACTTTGAATGCCACATCATCAAATCCATCAAATCACCAATTGACGTCCTCAACAATACATTATGTGTTAGCTAAAAGAAGTTTCCTTCTCCGCTTCCACTCTTGGTACAGTTGGAGAAATCAATATACGTGATCGTCTGGAAATACTCTGTCAGACATCCGTCCATACAAGTCATCCAGGAACAGGATGAACCGAAGGCACTATTCTGTAAACAGGATAGCCCTTGCATAACTCCGTCTTCAATTTCCTTTGGCATATATGATTCGCAACGCTTATGCCAATACAGAGTGGTTCTTTGGATAATAATCCAACCGGTCTCTCCATATTAAGAACGTTAAAATGGTCAAAACTTCGATAGTCTGTGATTTAACTATCGAAGAAAAACAGATGTGCAAACAACGATATTATTTCCAAATGGAAATTTATATCGATCAAACATCATTCAACTTTTATCTCTTTATTTCATAAATTTACTTATCTCATGTTTCCCTATATTCAATATTTCTTATTTTCTAAATTTGGAAAATATACGTTATTAACAATGGAAAACATTTCCATTCCTTATTTTCTTTATTAGAAAACATTTCTGGTTTCTTATTTGGAAAACATTTTCAAAGCTTCTTCACTGGACTTAGACATATGTTTAAACAAACATCGCTATGCCAACTCAAACCATTTCCTTTACTGCCGAACCTTAACTATTCCTTAGTTAAAAACGAAGCCAATCAAGTTGGGGTAGAACTACCTCTCAGACCTTAACTGAACAACATTTCTAACTTTGAAATAGACAAAGTTCACTTTATATCCCTTTACTAACTTCCTTACTTAACCCTCCTTCGAATAGCTATATTCGATTGACTCTTTTCACTTAACTCTATTCGATTAACCCTTATCAGTTAACTCTATTGGACTAACACTATTGGATTAACTCTATTTGACTAATGCTATTGATTTACTCATTTCACTTAACTCCTTTCGAATAAACTATATTCGATAACTCCTTTTTCTTTCTTCGAATAAACTATATTCGATTAACTCCTTTTACTTTCTATTCGAATAACTATATTCGATTAACTCATTTTACTTTCTATTCGAATAAACTATACTCGATTAACTCATTTTACTTTCTATTCGAATAACTATATTCGATTAACTCATTTTACTTTCTATTCGAATAACTATATTCGATTAACTCATTTGCTTTAACTCTAATCGATTAAACTAACATCGATTAGCTCCTTTTACTTTAACTCTAATCAATTAAACTAACATCGATTAGCTCCTTTGCTTTAACTCTAATCGATTAAACTAACATCGATTAACTCCTTTGCTTTAACTCTAATCGATTAAACTAACATCGATTAGCTCCTTTGCTTTAACTCTAATCGATTAAACTAACATAGATTAGCTCCTTTGCTTTAACTCTAATCGATTAAACTAACATCGGTTAGCTCCTTTGCTTTAACTCTAATCGATTAAACTAACATCGATTAGCTCCTTTGCTTTAACTCTAATCGATTAAACTAACATCGATTAGCTCCTTTATTCTTTAACTCTAATCGATTAAACTAACATCGATTAACTCCTTTATTCTTTTCGAATAAACTATTCATTTATAAAGATTTACTTTTAGTAACAGTTCTTCACTTTACAATTGATTTCCCTTTTTATTTACTTTCGAAATATTTCTTTTTACAAAATCTGTTGATTTTATAAACTCCCTTTATTTCAATATACATTGAAATAATTCTTTTTACATCCCAGGGGCTTTTATGATATTTAAAATATCGAATAAAAATGATCAACATCATTCCAACACCCATAATCCATAACAGATTATATAACACATCATATATCACAATATATGAAAACAGTAAAATAAATGTTGAGGAATCCAGTTGGATTCCTCCAACCTGTTTCCCTGCATCACTGATGTTAAACAATATAGATAACATCACTTTCAGTTCTATATGATATATTCTGTTAAACAGAATCAATATAGAAATTCAACTAACTGACTAGCAGTTCAATCAAACAGTCAACACATGGTCAATCAGCCAATATTTAACAGTTCTAAAAATACAACATGAAATTATAAACTGTTCAGAGTTAGTGAGATTTACTCACATTGGACTATCATCGTTAATTAACGATAATTGTCGTTGATTCAGACCGGACAATTTATTTCGCCATAAATTGTAACGAGCTCGGATTCACTCCCGGTCGGTCTCAATGTGTTGCTCCCGTCCATACGATCCTGTCGGATCTTGTTTCGTCAGAGTCTGATGTCGTACGGCGAAGATATTGAAATTACAAGTTAGGGTATTATTTAAATAAAAACTAAACTAAATAGGTTTGAAATAATGGGCTTTACCCATGATAATCGGCCCACTAAACCTTCCCATACCCGCGTCCAACCCAATCCCTTCTTCCTCCGATTGATTTCCCTGCTCCAAAATTTTACACGACAGTACCATTTCGATCCTTCACCTTCAAGCCGTGCTTCCATTTCTCCATGGAATTTCAAACCGCCATCACCATCTTGCTTCTCGTTCGGACCTCATCAACATCATACCACAAACACTCCTTTCGACTCCACCCTTCCAGTTCTGCCGTCGTGAGCTCCTGTACCTTCATCGACAGAAAAAATCACCGTATCCTCCAAATTCATCACAGATGAACCCACTCGCAATCACAAACTCAAGTATACACTCGATAACTCAACCCAATGCTTCACGAACCCAAATCGTAAAACCCTAGGTTCTACTGCCAAATTTCGAGCAACGACAAAGTGTGTCGTACCATCCAAAACCGACACAGAATCGAAGCTAATCACTAAACAAAGTCAAAGATCCATGCTTTGTATTTTTTTGTAATTGATATGAATTATAGGAATTTTATGAAGAGGATTTTACATGCGATTTTGCTGAGAAAGAAAAAATGAGGAAGTGGCGGCTTAGAACTGGTATTATAAGGGGACGGAATATTTCTTGTGGTTGAGAAAAGAGGATGGGTGGCCTCTTCTATGCCTTAGAAGGGATTGAGATATTTTATTTTCATTTTCATTTATTTGTTTATGCACTCTAAAAATCCGTGTGCTCACATACGATACCTAAAAATCACCAAACTGGACGTGCAGCTAGAGTTCGACATTACGGTCCCAAAGAAACTGGTTTCGTCGAATTCCGACTTCGTATGGTCACACAACGTATTTTTAACCGTCGAAATACTGACTGTTTCTCACTCTAAAAATCCGTACGACCACACAGTGACTCTAAAAATCACGAAATTAGAAATCTAACGACTATTTGACATTGCGGATCCAACAAAACTAGTTTCATCGAATTCCAACTTCGTTTGCAAAACTGGCTTATTTTTACAGCTCTAAATGGCCCATTTAAATATATAAATATAATTAAATTAAATATTTAAAAATTAAATATTATCGTCTATATTCATAGTGGAATACCATACAGCTCTAGAATATTCCTATATTAATTTCTACTCGATATTCACTTCTGGGTCAACCCGATATTCGATTTATATTGAAATCCCTTTTTAAAATATAAATAATTCCTTTATAAATTTTAAAGGAATTCCACAACGACTTTTCTAAAATTTGATTTGGACATATCTCAAAATCTACACGACGAAATCCCGATTTTTCTCTTCTACTAGAAAGATATACTCCACTAGCTCCACACGTTTCTTGTTTCACAGAAATCCGGCTTAAAACGAATCCTGTACATTCAGTTGAAGTTCAAATCGCCAAATAGCGAACTGCAGCGCCATTCGAGCTCGTTTATAATTATATTATAAACTATACGTTCAACTGTCGACGATTGAATATATTCGTTATTCAAATTCAATTCCAAGCTGAATTAAATATCACAGATGATCCGGTTCACACCATATCGCCATTTCAGCCAATTCTGATTATTTCAGAATTAAATATATTATTTAATTTATTATTTTAAATTAAATATTCACCATTATTTAATTCCACGATCATTAAATTCTCTAAACCACCATTTCAATAATTAAATAAATTAATTATAATACCTCTGCCAATGCGGGTCATTACAATCTTCCCCACTTAAAATAATTTCGTCCTCGAAATTGCTAAAAGGTAGAGAACGACCCTATCGACTTGTTAGAACATATTTGTTCACTTCTTAACTTCAGTTTCAACTGAACCAATTTAATTTCAATTAAATTATCAATTAATTCTTATCAACGAAAATTTTCAAAAATCCTGAAGATTTTCTAATGCCTTAACTCTTCGAAAAAATTTCGCCAGCACCTCCTTTGTACTGGTCAATACGTCAAACCACCACTTGCCTCTCTGGGCCATCTCCATCCCAAAAGAAAATCAAACAGCCAAACGGCTTGCCAATTTGGCTCATAAATCTCATGCTTATATCGAATATAAACTTGTACCTTTTTGTCAACATATCATTATATCATTTCCACCTGTTATCAATTTAGCGGTGGATACAAGGGTCATCCCAATCAAATTCCAATCTGCTTTTATTCACAACACAACCATTCGCTTATATCCGAGCCAAATATCATTTTAACTCGAATTTCTTCTCGATTCCCAACTCTTAACTTGATTGTCACATTACACTTCAAATTTGAATCTTACAATCCAATTTGTCTTAATATCATTCTAATTCAATCTTAGCTGCCACTTTACTGGCTTTACTTTAATTTGAATTTGCTTTCACAAATTTCTATTAAATTTGTTTTTTAGTTCAAACAGTCTTTCCCTGGGAGTTTTTAAACAGTTTACTCTTTTCAAAAAATCAAATTTTCTTTTTGAACATGTCACTGAGCCCTTAATTGATATTCCATTAGTTAAATCACTTCTCTATTTCTTTATCAATATTTGTTAACCAAATATTTTCAATAACCATATTGGCCTTTTTTGTTATTTGGAAAATATTTCCGAATATCGCCTCCCTTTATTTTCTAAACTTTAGAAAATATATGTTATTTATAATTGGAAAATATTACAATTACTTTTCTCTTTTCCGATCTTGTTTATTTCTATACTTAGGAAATATTCTTTATTCTATTCCCAAGTTTACACTTATTCGGGTTAAAACGGATGTTGTGTAAAACATCATTACGACAACCCAATTACTATATTCAACTAACTCTTATTCAACATTGATTTTCGAGCCTGAAATCTTACTATTTATTTGTTAATAATGAAACCAATCAAGTTGGGGTATAACTACCTCTCAGACCTTGACTGAATAACATTTATAACGTCAAAACAGATATGACTACTTACTCAAATAATCAATACCATACAACTACTTCTTCACTTTCAAACACGTATACGCTTCCTCTTTCTATTCTTACTAGATTTTATTCTTAGTCTTCCTTTTTGATTTTACTATTCTATTTCTAAGTTCGTTTCCTTATCGACTTCTATATATATACATCGATACGATGATTTCTAACTATCAAATCATCTTAAAAATATTCCAACTCCTTAAATTCCCGGAAAAATTCGCCATAACCTCCTTTGTACCAGGAGCATCAGGATATTTCAAATAGCCTCCCATGGCCCTCATCAATCCAAAAGAAAAAGAAAAAGCCAAGTGGCTAGCCGATACGGCGCATAAAATCTCATGAATTAAATACATACCTTTCGTCGAGCATTCTATCTATTTCACTTCTATACTATATTCCAAACTTGTCTCATGTATATCCATACATTTCTAATTCATTCCAACTTAATCCAATCGTTTTAACTTAGTTCGTTAAGTGATTCATTAATTAACTCTTTAGTATATTCCACTTTTATATTTGAACATGACATGTTCAAATATATTTTAACTTGCTTATTAACTAATTTGAATCCAAATTTCAAATTTAAGTTCTATATTCGATTTCGAATATCCATTTACAAATCCAATTCACCTTTCAAAGTTCAACTTCAAATTCAAAACTCGTTTAACTAATTCCTCTTCGACATAGTTAATTCTATTCAATTTCTATTCAAATTTTATATCACTTCTATTATTCAAATCGATATATCAAATTCTATTCAAATTATATATATTCAAATTCTATAATTTAAATTCCATTTGAATTCTATATTCAAACTCTATTTGAATTCTATATTCAAACTCTATTTGAATTTCTATATTCAAACTCTATTTCAATTTCATTGAATTTCATATATTCGAACTCCCTTTGAATTTCCTATATTCAAATCCTATTATTACTCTATATGAATTCTAAATTCAATTTTCCATTATTTAAATCTTCTTTATTCAAATCTCATTTGAATTTCTATATTCAAATCCCCTTTGAATTTTCTATATTCAAATCCCCTTTGAATTTTCTATATTCAAATCCCCTTTGAATTTTCTTATTTAAATTCTATGTTTGAACTTCCTTTATTCAAATTCCTTTTCAAACTTTCTTTATTCATTCTTTAAATAAGTCTAGATTTCAATTCCTTTTGAAATCGATATTTCTACCTTTGGAAAATAGATTTCCCTTTCAATTTCACACTTGTATTTTTATTTCTGAATTATCCAATGATAATTCTTTTCACTTCATTTATAAACTTCGTTTATAAAAGAACTATTTATAAACATCGTTTATAAAGGAACTTCTCGTTTTATTTCTTTTAAAACAAGTTAATATTTCAAATCTATTTAAAAATTCCAATTCTATATTTTAAATCCCATTTTGAAATTCAACACAACTTGTCTTTCCCAAAACAAATTCAAAACAGTATCTCTGGTAGTAATTCGTCACTTACAACTCGAAAATGAATACTGATGATGCAGCTGTCATCATCGGAATCTATTTTCCAGCGATCGAAGTGAGTTCAATACTATAAAACCATTTTTAACCTTTTCCACTTTGAAATTCATTTCAAAATTTAATTCACACTGCTTGTAAAACAATTTAAAATCTCCCAGGATATTAAATTTTCCTTATTTTTAATCCAAATCCGTTTACAAACACTTATCCAATTCTCCAGAGTTTTAACTTCAATTTCTGGTTTAAATTTCAGATTTAACTCATCTGATTTCACGTATTTCACTTATATGAATTTTGATTGGTTATTTACATAACCATTTAATTTATAATCTTACTTGATTATAATAACAACCAATATATCTAATATATATCAAAATATACTTTGGGTAAAATTATTTTTATTTACCCTCTTTTCAAAACATACCATGATGGTTCATCGTATTCAAGTGTTTACAAAATCCCTACCGGTACAGTTGATCAAACTGATCGACCAGAACCCATAAACAACTCAACCAATGAATCTCCACAATATAAACAATTTTTTATCAATAACAAATACGCTCACTCGTATATATACACTCAACTCAATCTAGGGTATTACTAACCCTATCTCTACCGAGTCACGCCACAGAGCCAAGTAATTCTTAACTTAAGCTCTGATACCAACTGTAATGACCCGGATTTTGAGCGACTTTGGTTATCGACATAAACTCGATGTCAATAACCAAGACATCGAAAAATCCGGGTAATTAGTGAAAGAAATTAGAGGGTGAGGATAGATAAGATAGAAAATTAGAATAGAAGAAGAAGAAGAACACAACATTAGATTAACACGAATCTCACAGCGGAACGAATAAATATATTTCATAACATAACTTTGAAATACAAATCTGTACTTGAATATACATATCATTATCGAAGTACAGCACTTACTACACAGCGGAAATAACTATAGCTATATGATCCTGAAGCCTCCTGCTCCAAGCTCTTCAAGTGTATCTGTAAAATCCCGACTACTTGACTGCCCGTACAAATTTAGGCACCCAAGAATTTAGGGAAAACAACAAAATAAACTCCGGGTCAGTCATGGGACTAGTATGAGTAAAACAGTTTAAAACAGTTCGAACAAGTAAACGATTTCTAATAAGACCACGCCGCATAACGGAACGGGTTTTTCCCTTATGAGAATCCAAAATATCTTTATATCAAAAACCTTTTGATATTATAATAATGTCTATCAACCACAGTATATTTAATCATCTAGCAGAAACGCTTTCATCTCACGTCCTACATATATAGTATACAATCAAAACCGCAAGCATGTATTGGGTAATGGATTTCCAACTATGACAAGGTATGGAACCACCTTTTCGCTAGTGTGCCTCTAGAGAGGAATACACTGGGTTCAACAAGAACATCTTGCAACCCGACCACACATGACCGACCACTCATTTCGCTTGAGTGTATCAAATGTATATCACCAACGGCTGGGATCAGCAACCGTTTCCCGAATGGGACAGCATCAACAATAGATTTTTAGAAGTAAATGAAACTCTAGATCAGGTGATTATACACCCTACTTCGGTGCGACCGACTTAGCCATGCTGCCTGCCCGATTTCTGTCATTTACCGGATGTGAGGCTAGAAGCTACGCTTTATCATCACCAGATTCACTTTGAATGCCACATCATCAAATCCATCAAATCACCGATTGACGTCCTCAACAATACATTATGTGTTAGCTAAAAGAAGTTTCCTTCTCCGCTTCCACTCTTGGTACAGTTGGAGAAATCAATATACGTGATCGTCTGGAAATACTCTGTCAGACATCCGTCCATACAAGTCATCCAGGAACAGGATGAACCGAAGGCACTATTCTGTAAATAGGATAGCCCTTGCATAACTCCGTCTTCAATTTCCTTTGGCATATATGATTCGCAACGCTTATGCCAATACAGAGTGGTTCTTTGGATAATAATCCAACCGGTCTCTCAACGTTAAAATGGTTAAAACTTCGATAGTCTGTGATTTAACTATCGAAGAAAAACAGATGTGCAAACAACGATATTATTTCCAAATGGAAATTTATATCGATCAAACATCATTCAACTTTTATCTCTTTATTTCATAAATTTACTTATCTCCTGTTTCCCTATATTCAATATTTCTTATTTTCTAAATTTGGAAAATATACGTTATTAACAATGGAAAACATTTCCATTCCTTGTTTTCTTTATTAGAAAACATTTCTGGTTTCTTATTTGGAAAACATTTTCAAAGCTTCTTCATTGGACTTAGACAGATGTTTAAACAAACATCGCTATGCCAACTCAAACCATTTCCTTTACTGCCGAACCTTAACTATTCCTTAGTTAAAAACGAAGCCAATCAAGTTGGGGTAGAACTACCTCTCAGACCTTAACTGAACAACATTTCTAACTTTGAAATAGACAAAGTTCACTTTATATCCCTTTACTAACTTCCTTACTTAACCCTCCTTCGAATAGCTATATTCGATTGACTCTTTTCACTTAACTCTATTCGATTAACCCTTATCAGTTAACTCTATTGGACTAACACTATTGGATTAACTCTATTTGACTAATGCTATTGATTTACTCATTTCACTTAACTCCTTTCGAATAAACTATATTCGATAACTCCTTTTTCTTTCTTCGAATAAACTATATTCGATTAACTCCTTTTACTTTCTATTCGAATAACTATATTCGATTAACTCATTTTACTTTCTATTCGAATAAACTATACTCGATTAACTCATTTTACTTTCTATTCGAATAACTATATTCGATTAACTCATTTTACTTTCTATTCGAATAACTATATTCGATTAACTCATTTGCTTTAACTCTAATCGATTAAACTAACATCGATTAGCTCCTTTTACTTTAACTCTAATCAATTAAACTAACATCGATTAGCTCCTTTGCTTTAACTCTAATCGATTAAACTAACATCGATTAACTCCTTTGCTTTAACTCTAATCGATTAAACTAACATCGATTAGCTCCTTTGCTTTAACTCTAATCGATTAAACTAACATCGATTAGCTCCTTTGCTTTAACTCTAATCGATTAAACTAACATCGGTTAGCTCCTTTGCTTTAACTCTAATCGATTAAACTAACATCGATTAGCTCCTTTGCTTTAACTCTAATCGATTAAACTAACATCGATTAGCTCCTTTATTCTTTAACTCTAATCGATTAAACTAACATCGATTAACTCCTTTATTCTTTTCGAATAAACTATTCATTTATAAAGATTTACTTTTAGTAACAGTTCTTCACTTTACAATTGATTTCCCTTTTTATTTACTTTCGAAATATTTCTTTTTACAAAATCTGTTGATTTTATAAACTCCCTTTATTTCAATATACATTGAAATAATTCTTTTTACATCCCAGGGGCTTTTATGATATTTAAAATATCGAATAAAAATGATCAACATCATTCCAACACCCATAATCCATAACAGATTATATAACACATCATATATCACAATATATGAAAACAGTAAAATAAATGTTGAGGAATCCAGTTGGATTCCTCCAACCTGTTTCCCTACATCACATATGTTAAACAATATAGATAACATCACTTTCAGTTCCATATGATATATTCTGTTAAACAGAATCAATATAGAAATTCAACTAACTGACTAACAGTTCAATCAAACAGTCAACACACTGTCAATCAGCCAATATTTAACAGTTCTAAAAATACAACATGAAATTATAAACTGTTCAGAGTTTGTGAGATTTACTCACATTGGACTATCATCGTTAATTAACGATAATTGTCGTTGATTCAGACCGGACAATTTATTTCACCATAAATTGTAACGAGCTCGGATTCACTCCCGGTCGGTCTCAATGTGTTTCTCTCGTCCATACGATCCTGTCGGATCTTGTTTCGTCAGATTCTGATGTCGTACGGCGAAGATATTGAAATTACAAGTTAGGGTATTATTTAAATAAAAACTAAACTAAATAGGTTTGAAATAATGGGCTTTACCCATGAAAATCGGCCCACTAAACCTTCCCATACCCGCGTCCAACCCAATCCCTTCTTCCTCCGATTGATTTCCCTGCTCCAAAATTTTATACGATAGTACCATTTCGATCCTTCACCTTCAATCCGTGCTTCCATTTCTCCATGGAATTTCAAACCGCCATCACCATCTTGCTTCTCGTTCGGACCTCATCAACATCATACCACAAACACTCCTTTCGACTCCACCCTTCCAGTTCTGCCGTCGTGAGCTCCTGTACCTTAATCAATAGAAAAAAATCACCGTATCCTCCAAATTCATCACAAATGAACCCACTCGCAATCACAAACTCAAGTATATACTCGATAACTCAACCCAATGCTTCAAGAACCCAAACCGTAAAACCCTAGGTTCTACTGCCAAATTTCGAGCAACGACAAAGTGTGTCGCACCATCGAAAACCGACACAGAATCAAAGCTAATCACTAAACAAAGTCAAAGATCCATGCTTTGTATTTTTTTGTAATTGATATGAATTATAGGAATTTTACGAAGAGGATTTTACATGTGTTTTTGCTGAGAAAGAAAAAATGAGGAAGTGGCGGCTTAGAACTGGTATTATAAGGGGACGGAATATTTCTTGTGGATGAGAAAAGAGGATGGGTGGCCTCTTCTATGCCTTAGAAGGGATTGAGATATTTTATTTTCATTTTCATTTATTTGTTTCTGCAATCTAAAAATCCGTGTGCTCACACACGATACCTAAAAATCACCAAACTGGACGTGTAGCTAGAGTTCGACATTACGGTCCCAACGAAACTAGTTTCGTCGAATTCCGACTTCGTATGCGCACACAGCGTATTTTTAACCGTCGAAATACTGACTGTTTCTCACTCTAAAAATCCGTACGACCACACAGTGACTCTAAAAATCACGAAATTAGAAATCTAACAACTATTTGACATTGCGGATCCAACAAAACTAGTTTCGTCGAATTCCGACTTCGTTTGCAAAGTGGCTTATTTTTACAGCTCTAAATGACCCATTTAAATATATAAATATAATTAAATTAAATATTTAAAAATTAAATATTATCGTCTATATTCACAGTGGAATACCATACAGCTCTAGAATATTCTTATATGAATTTCTACTCGATATTCACTTCTGGGTCAACCCGATATTCGATTTATATTGAAATCCCTTTTTAAAATATAAATAATTCCTTAATAAATTTTAAAGGAATTCCACAACGACTTTTCTAAAATTTGATTTGGACATATCTCAAAATCTACACGACAAAATCCTTATTTTTCTCTTCTACTAGAAAGATATACTCCACTAGCTCCACACGTTTCTTGTTTCACAGAAATCCGGCTTAAAACGAATCTTGTACATTCAGTTGAAGTTCAAATCGCCAAATAGCGAACTGCAGCGCCATTCGAGCTCGTTTATAATTATATTATAAACTATACGTTCAACTGTCGACGATTGAATATATTCGTTATTCAAATTCAATTCCAAGCTGAATTAAATATCACAGATGATCCGGTTCACACCATATCGCCATTTCAGCCAATTCTGATTATTTCAGAATTAAATATATTATTTAATTTATTATTTTAAATTAAATATTCACCATTATTTAATTCCACGATCATTAAATTCTCTAAACCACCATTTCAATAATTAAATTAATTAATTATAATACCTCTGCCAATGCGGGTCATTACAATCTTCCCCACTTAAAATAATTACGTCCTCGAAATTGCTAAAAGGTAGAGAACGACCCTATCGACTTGTTAGAACATATTTGTTCACTTCTTAACTTCAGTTTCAACTGAACCAATTTAATTTCAATTAAATTATTAATTAATTCTTATCAACGAAAATTTTCAAAAATCCTGAAGATTTTCTAACGCCTTAACTCTTCGAAAAAATTTCGCCAGCACCTCCTTTGTACTGGTCAATACGTCAAACCACCACTTGCCTCTCTGGGCCATCTTCATCCCAAAAGAAAATCAAACAGCCAAGCGGCTTGCCAATTTGGCTCATAAATCTCATGCTTATATCGAATATAAACTTGTACCCTTTTGTCAGCATATCATTATATCATTTCCACCTGTTATTAATTTAGCGGTGGATACAAGGGTCATCCCAATCAAATTCCAATCTGCTTTTATTCACAACACAACCATTCGCTTATATCCGAGCCAAATATCATTTTAACTCGAATTTCTTCTCGATTCCTAACTCTTAACTTGATTGTCACATTACACTTCAAATTTGAATCTTACAATCCAATTTGTCTTAATATCATTCTAATTCAATCTTAGCTGCCACTTTACTGGCTTTACTTTAATTTGAATTTGCTTTCACAAATTTCTATTAAATTTGTTTTTTAATTCAAACAGTCTTTCCCTGGGAGTTTTTAAACAGTTTACTCTTTTCAAAAAATCAAATTTTCTTTTTGAACATGTCACTGAGCCCTTAATTGATATTCCATTAGTTAAATCACTTCTCTATTTCTTTATCAATATTTGTTAACCAAATATTTTCAATAACCATATTGGCCTTTTTTTTATTTGGAAAACATTTCCGAATATCGCCTCCCTTTATTTTCTAAACTTTAGAAAATATATGCTATTTATAATTGGAAAATATTACAATTACTTTTCTCTTTTCCGATCTCGTTTATTTCTATACTTAGGAAATATTCTTTATTCTATTCCCAAGTTTACACTTATTCGGGTTAAAACGGATGTTGTGTAAAACATCATTACGACAACCCAATTACTATATTCAACTAACTCTTATTCAACATTGATTTTCGAGCCTGAAATCTTACTATTTATTTGTTAATAATGAAATCAATCAAGTTGGGGTATAACTACCTCTCAGACCTTGACTGAATAACATTTATAACGTCAAAACAGATATGACTACTTACTCAAATAATCAATACCATACAACTACTTCTTCACTTTCAAACACGTATATGCTTCCTCTTTCTATTCTTACTAGATTTTATTCTTAGTCTTCCTTTTTGATTTTACTATTCTATTTCTAAGTTCGTTTCCTTATCGACTTCTATATATACATCGATACGATGATTTCTAACTATCAAATCATCTTAAAAATATTCCAACTCCTTAAATTCCCGGAAAAATTCGCCATAACCTCCTTTGTACCAGGAGCATCGGGATATTTCAAATAGCCTCCCATGGCCCTCACCAATCCAAAAGAAAAAGAAAAAGCCAAGTGGCTAGCCGATACGGCGCATAAAATCTCATGAATTAAATACATACCTTTCGTCGAGCATTCTATCTATTTCACTTCTATACTATATTCCAAACCTGTCTCATGTATATCCATACATTTCTAATTCATTCCAACTTAATCCAATCGTTTTAACTTAGTTCGTTAAGTGATTCATTAATTAACTCTTTAGTCTATTCCACTTTTATATTTAAACATGACATGTTCAAATATATTTTAACTTGCTTATTAACTAATTTGAATCCAAATTTCAAATTAAGTTCTATATTCGATTTCGAATATCCATTTACAAATCCAATTCACCTTTCAAAGTTCAACTTCAAATTCAAAACTCGTTTAACTAATTCCTCTTCGACATAGTTAATTCTATTCAATTTCTATTCAAATTTTATATCATTTCTATTATTCAAATCGATATATCAAATTTTATTCAAATTCTATATATTCAAATTCTATAATTTAAATTCCATTTGAATTCTATATTCAAACTCTATTTGAATTCTATATTCAAACTCTATTTGAATTTCTATATTCAAACTCTATTTCAATTTCATGGAATTTCATATATTCGAACTCCCTTTGAATTTCCTATATTCAAATCCTATTATTACTCTATATGAATTCTATATTCAATTTTCCATTATTTAAATCTTCTTTATTCAAATCTCATTTGAATTTCTATATTCAAATCCCCTTTGAATTTTCTATATTCAAATCCCCTTTGAATTTTCTATATTCAAATCCCCTTTGAATTTTCTTATTTAAATTCTATGTTTGAACTTCCTTTATTCAAATTCCTTTTCAAACTTTCTTTATTCATTCTTTAAATAAGTCTCGATTTCAATTCCTTTTGAAATCGATATTTCTACCTTTGGAAAATAGATTTCCCTTTCAATTTCACACTTGTATTTTTATTTCTAAATTATCCAATGATAATTCTTTTCACTTCATTTATAAACTTCGTTTATAAAAGAACTATTTATAAACTTCGTTTATAAAGGAACTTCTCATTTTATTTCTTTTAAAACAAGTTAATATTTCAAATCTATTTAAAAATTCCAATTCTATATTTTAAATCCCATTTTGAAATTCAACACAACTTTTCTTTCCCAAAACAAATTCAAAACAGTATCTCTGGTAGTAATTCGTCACTTACAACTCGAAAATGAATACTGATGATGCAGCTGTCATCATCAGAATCTATTTTCCAGCGATCGAAGTGAGTTCAATACTATAAAACCATTTTTAACCTTTTCCACTTTGAAATTCATTTCAAAATTTAATTCACACTGCTTGTAAAACAATTTAAAATCTCCCAGGATATTAAATTTTCCTTATTTTTAATCCAAATCCGTTTACAAACACTTATCCAATTCTCCAGAGTTTTAACTTCAATTTCTGGTTTAAATTTCAGATTTAACTCATCTGATTTCACGTATTTCACTTATATGAATTCTGATTGGTTATTTACATAACCATTTAATTTATAATCTTACTCGATTATAATAACAACCAATATATCTAATATATATCAAAATATACTTTGGGTAAAATTATTTTTATTTACCCTCTTTTCAAAACATACCATGATGGTTCATCGTATTCAAGTGTTTACAAAATCCCTACCGGTACAGTTGATCAAACTGATCGACCAGAACCCATAAACAACTCAACCAATGAATCTCCACAATATAAACAATTTTTTTATCAATAACAAATACGCTCACTCGTATATATACACTCAACTCAATCTAGGGTATTACTAACCCTATCTCTACCGAGTCACGCCACAGAGCCAAGTAATTCTTAACTTAAGCTCTGATACCAACTGTAATGACCCGGATTTTGAGCGACTTTGGTTATCGACATAAACTCGATGTCGATAACCAAAACATCGAAAAATCCGGGTAATTAGTGAAAGAAATTAGAGGGTGAGGAAAGATAAGATAGAAAATTAGAATAGAAGAAGAAGAAGAACACAACATTAGATTAACACGAATCTCACAGCGGAACGAATAAATATATTTCATAACATAACTTTGAAATACAAATCTGTACTTGAATATACATATCATTATCAAAGTACAGCACTTACAACATAGCGGAAATAACTATAGCTATATGATCCTGAAGCCTCCTGCTCCAAGCTCTTCAAATGTATCTGTAAAATCCCGACTACTTGACTGCCCGTACAAATTTAGGCACCCAAGAGTTTAGGGAAAACAACAAAATAAACTCCGGGTCAGTCATGGGACTAGTATGAGTAAAACAGTTTAAAACAGTTCGAACAAGTAAACGATATCTCATTAGACCACGCCGCATAACGGAACGGGTTTTTCCCTTATGAGAATCCAAAATATCTTTATATCAAAAACCTTTTGATATTATAATAATGTCTATCAACCACAGTATATATAATCATCTAGCAGAAACGCTTTCATCTCACGTCCTACATATATAGTATACAATCAAAACCGCAAGCATGTATTGGGTAATGGATTTCCAACTATGACAAGGTATGGAACCACCTTTTCGCTAGTGTACCTCTAGAGAGGAATACACTGGGTTCAACAAGAACATCTTGCAACCCGGCCACACATGACCGACCACTCATTTCGCTTGAGTGTATCGAATGTATATCACCAACGGCTGGGATCAGCAACCGTTTCCCGAATGGGACATCATCAACAATAGATTTTTAGAAGTAAATGAAACTCTAGATCAGGTGATATACACCCTACTTCGGTGCGACCGACTTAGCCATGTTGCCTGCCCGATTTCTGTCATTTACCGGATGTGAGGCTAGAAGCTACGCTTTATCATCACCAGATTGACTTTGAATGCCACATCATCAAATCCATCAAATCACCGATTGACGTCCTCAACAATACATTATGTGTTAGCTAAAAGAAGTTTCCTTCTCCGCTTCCACTCTTGGTACAGTTGGAGAAATCAATATACGTGATTGTCTGGAAATACTCTATCAGACATCCGTCCATACAAGTCATCCAGGAACAGGATGAACCGAAGGCACTATTCTGTAAATAGGATAGCCCTTGCATAACTCCGTCTTCAATTTCCTTTGGCATATATGATTCGCAATGCTTTTGCCAATACAGAGTGGTTCTTTGGATAATAATCCAGCCGGTCTCTCCATATTAACAACGTTAAAATGGTCAAAACTTCGATAGTCTGTGATTTAACTATCGAAGAAAAACAAATGTGCAAACAACGATATTATTTCCAAATGGAAATTTATATCGATCAAACATCATTCAACTTTTATCTCTTTATTTCATAAATTTACTTATCTCCTGTTTCCCTATATTCAATATTTCTTATTTTCTAAATTTGGAAAATATACGTTATTAACAATGGAAAACATTTCCATTCCTTGTTTTCTTTATTAGAAAACATTTCTGGTTTCTTATTTGGAAAACATTTTCAAAGCTTCTTTATTGGACTTAGACAGATGTTTAAACAAACATCGCTATGCCAACTCAAACCATTTCCTTTACTGCCGAACCTTAACTATTCCTTAGTTAAAAACGAAGCCAATCAAGTTGGGGTAGAACTACCTCTCAGACCTTAACTGAACAACATTTCTAACTTTGAAATAGACAAAGTTCACTTTATATCCCTTTACTAACTTCCTTACTTAACCCTCCTTCGAATAGCTATATTCGATTGACTCTTTTCACTTAACTCTATTCGATTAACCCTTATCAGTTAACTCTATTGGACTAACACTATTGGATTAACTCTATTTGACTAACGCTATTGATTTCCTCATTTCACTTAACTCCTTTCGAATAAACTATATTCGATAACTCCTTTTTCTTTCTTCGAATAAACTATATTCGATTAACTCCTTTTACTTTCTATTCGAATAACTATATTCGATTGACTCATTTTACTTTCTATTCGAATAAACTATATTCGATTAACTCATTTTACTTTCTATTCGAATAACTATTTTTGATTAACTCATTTTACTTTCTATTCGAATAATTATATTCGATTAACTCATTTGCTTTAACTCTAATCGATTAAACTAACATCGATTAGCTCCTTTTACTTTAACTCTAATCAATTAAACTAACATCGATTAGCTCCTTTGCTTTAACTCTAATCAATTAAACTAACATCGATTAACTCCTTTGCTTTAACTCTAATCGATTAAACTAACATCAATTAGCTCCTCTGCTTTAACTCTAATCGATTAAACTAACATCGATTAGCTCCTTTGCTTTAACTCTAATCGATTAAACTAACATCGGTTAGCTCCTTTTCTTTAACTCTAATCGATTAAACTAACATCGATTAGCTCCTTTGCTTTAACTCTAATCGATTAAACTAACATCGATTAGCTCCTTTATTCTTTAACTCTAATCGATTAAACTAACATCGATTAACTCCTTTATTCTTTTCGAATAAACTATTCATTTATAAAGATTTACTTTTAGAAACAGTTCTTCACTTTACAAATGATTTCCCTTTTTATTTACTTTCGAAATATTTCCTTTTACAAAATCTGTTGATTTTATAAACTCCCTTTATTTCAATATACATTGAAATAATTCTTTTTACATCCCAGGGTCTTTTATGATATTTAAAATATCGAATAAAAATGATCAACATCATTCCAACACCCATAATCCATAACAGATTATATAACACATCATATATCACAATATATGAAAACAGTAAAATAAATGTTGAGGAATCCAGTTGGATTCCTCCAACCTGTTTCCCTACATAACATATGTTAAACAATATAGATAACATCACTTTCAGTTCCATATGAAATATTCTGTTAAACTGAATCAATATAGAAATTCAACTAACTGACTAACAGTTCAATCAAACAGTCAACACACAGTCAATCAGCCAATATTTAACAGTTCTAAAAATACAACATGAAATTATAAACTGTTCAGAGTTAGTGAGATTTACTCACATTGGACTATCATCGTTAATTAAAGATAATTGTCGTTGATTCAGACCGGACAATTTATTTCACCATAAATTGTAACGAGCTCGGATTCACTCCCGGTCGGTCTCAATGTGTTGCTCTCGTCCATACGATCCTGTCGGATCTTGTTTCGTCAGATTCTGATGTCGTACGGCGAAGATATTGAAATTACAAGTTAGGGTATTATTTAAATAAAAACTAAACTAAATAGGTTTGAAATAATGGGCTTTACCCATGAAAATCGGCCCACTAAACCTTCCCATACCCGCGTCCAACCCAATCCCTTCTTCCTCCGATTGATTTCCCTGCTCCAAAATTTTACACGATAGTACCATTTCGATCCTTCACCTTCAAGCCGTGCTTCCATTTCTCCATGGAATTTCAAACCGCCATCACCATCTTGCTTCTCGTTCGGACCTCATCAACATCATACCACAAACACTCCTTTCGACTCCACCCTTCCAGTTCTGCCGTCGTGAGCTCTTGTACCTTCATCGATAGAAAAAAATCACCGTATCCTCCAAATTCATCACAGATGAACCCACTCGCAATCACAAACTCAAGTATATACTCGATAACTCAACCCAATGCTTCACGAACCCAAACCGTAAAACCCTAGGTTCTACTGCCAAATTTCGAGCAACGACAAAGTGTGTCGCACCATCCAAAACCGACACAGAATCAAAGCTAATCACTAAACAAAGTCAAAGATCCATGCTTTGTATTTTTTTGTAATTGATATGAATTATAGGAATTTTATGAAGAGGATTTTACATGCGTTTTTGCTGAGAAAGAAAAAATGAGGAAGTGGCGGCTTAGAACTGGTATTATAAGGGG
Source organism: Allium sativum (assembly GCA_030737875.1). Taxonomy (NCBI): domain Eukaryota; kingdom Viridiplantae; phylum Streptophyta; class Magnoliopsida; order Asparagales; family Amaryllidaceae; genus Allium; species Allium sativum. The sequence continues at coordinate 848,229,217 of CM060926.1, forward strand.
ACGAATATTTCTTGTGGTTGAGAAAAGAGGATGGGTGGCCTCTTCTATGCCTTAGAAGGGATTGAGATATTTTATTTTCATTTTCATTTATTTGTTTCTGCACTCTAAAAATCCGTGTGCTCACACACGATACCTAAAAATCACCAAACTGGACGTGTAGCTAGAGTTCGACATTACGGTCCCAACGAAACTAGTTTCGTCGAATTCCGACTTCGTATGCGCACACAGCTTATTTTTAACCGTCGAAATACTGACTGTTTCTCACTCTAAAAATCCGTATGACCACGCAGTGACTCTAAAAATCACGAAATTAGAAATCTAACAACTATTTGACATTGCGGATCCAACAAAACTAGTTTCGTCGAATTCCGACTTCGTTTGCAAAAGTGGCTTATTTTAACAGCTCTAAATGACCCATTTAAATATATAAATATAATTAAATTAAATATTTAAAAATTAAATATTATCGTCTATATTCACAGTGGAATACCATACAGCTCTAGAATATTCCTATATGAATTTCTACTCGATATTCACTTCTGGGTCAACCCGATATTCGATTTATATTGAAATCCCTTTTCAAAATATAAATAATTCCTTTATAAATTTTAAAGGAATTCCACAGCGACTTTTCTAAAATTTGATTTGGACATATCTCAAAATTTACACGACGAAATCTCGATTTTTCTCTTCTACTAGAAAGATATACTCCACTAGCTCCACACGTTTCTTGTTTCACAGAAATCCGGCTTAAAACGAATCCTGTACATTCAGTTGAAGTTCAAATCGCCAAATAGCGAACTGCAGCGCCATTCGAGCTCATTTATAATTATATTATAAACTATATGTTCAACTGTCGACGATTGAATATATTCGTTATTCAAGTTCAATTCCAAGCTGAATTAAATATCACAGATGATCCGGTTCACACCATATCGCCATTTCAGCCAATTCTGATTATTTCAGAATTAAATATATTATTTAATTTATTATTTTAAATTAAGTATTCACCATTATTTAATTCCACGATCATTAAATTCTCTAAACCACCATTTCAATAATTAAATAAATTAATTATAATACCTCTGCCAATGCGGGTCATTACAAAAGGAGTTATCGAATATAGTTTATTCGAATAGAGTTAAAGGAGTTATCGAAAATAGTTTATTCGAATAGAGTTAAAGGAGTTATCGAATATAGTTTATTCTAATAGAGTTAAAGGAGTTAATCAAATATAGTTTATTCGAAAAGAGTTAAAGGAGTTAATCAAATATAGTTTATTCGAATAGAGTAAAAGGAGTTAATCGAATATAGTTTATTCAAATAGAATTAAAGGAGTAAATCGAATATAGTTTATTCGAAAGGAGTTAATCGAATAAAGTTTATTCGAAAGGAGTTAATCGAATATAGTTTATTCGAAAGGAGTTAATTGATGGGAAATAATTGATAAGAGTTAATCGAATTAGAGTTAATTTAATAAAGTTAATCGAATATGGCTATTCAAAGAGAGATTATCGAATATAGTTTATTCGAAGGAAAGAGTTATCCAATAGAGATTTATTCGAAAGAGAGTTACGTAAGGAAGTTTGTTAAAGGTTTAAAAGGTGAACCTTGTCTGTTTTGAAGTTAGAAATGTTGTTCAGTTAAGGTCTGAGAGGTAGTTATACCACAAATTGATTGGCTTCGTTTTTAACTAAGGAATGGTTAAGGTTCGACGGTGAAGATTGCTTAAGTGAATTTAGTTAACGTGTATATTAGTTTGAGTTGGCATAGCGATGTTTGATTTAAACATCTGTTTAAATCCAATGTAGGAGTTTTGGAAATGTTTTCCAAAAAAGAATCAGAAATGTTTTCTAAAATAGAAAATAAGTAATGGAAATGTTTTCCAATGTTAATAACGTATATTTTCTAAATTTAGAAAATAAGAAATGTTGAATATATGGAAACAGGAATAGGGAAATGGATAACTGAATGTCAAATTAAATTAAAGTGGATCAGTGTTGATTGATGATTTGCTCGGTAAGATTTCCATTTGGAAATACAACCGTTGTTTGTACACATGTTTTCCTTTGATAGTTAAATCACCGACTATCGAACATTTTGACCATTTCCGTTGTCAATATGGAGAGACCGAGATCGGATTCATTATCTGAAAACCACTCTGTATGGGCATTAGCATTGCAAATCAAATATGATGGAGATAATTGAAGACGGAGTTATGCAAGGGTTGTTCTAACGATCCTAGGTAGAAATTGCCTAAGATGGATCTACATAATAGTGCCTTCGGTTTGTCCAGTCCCAGGACAACCTGTATGGAAGAATGTACGACAGGGTATATTTAATGGATCACGTAAGTTGATCTCTTCAAACGTATGTATGTTTGGTTGCGGAGGAATTCGTTTCTCTTAGCTGTATACCCGTGGTATTTTTGGGGAAATCAATTTGTGATTTGGCGGGTAGGACGATGTGACATTCAAAGTGAATAAATGTGTGATCTGTCAGAGATAAGCGTGGCCTCTAGCCTCACAACTAGGAAACGACAAAAATTGGTCAGGCAACATGGCTAAGTGGTTGGCTGCCAATTAGGGTGTACTATCACCTATCTAGAGATATTCATTTCATTATTAAATCTATTCGATGCTGTCCCATTTGAGAAATGTTTGCTGATCCCAACCGTTGGTGATATACATTCGATACACTCAAGCGAAATGAGTGGTCGGTCATATGTGGCCGGGTTACAAGATGTTCTTGTTGAACCCAGTGTATTCCTCTCTAGAGGTACACTATCAGAAGGTGGTTCCATACCTTGTTATAGTTGGGAATCCATTACCCAATAAGTTCTCGTAGTTTTGATTGTATACTATATATGTGGAACGCGAGAGCAAAGCGTTTCTGCTAGATGATTATTTAATTGTGGTTGATAAACATATTATAATATCAAAAGAGTTTTGATATAAATTTTATCGCTTCTTTCAAAAAGGATTTTTGAAGTTAAATCAAATGTTTTGGATTCTCATAAGGAAAAACCTGTTCCGTTATACGGTGTGGTCTTATGAGATATCGTTTTTTATTGCTCAAACTATTTTATATTGTTTACTCACACCAGTCCATGTTGCTTAATTGGTACGCATGATAGGGGGTTCTCGCTTCGCGTTAGGTGGCGAACGGGTGACTCTTACTCTTACATGTCCCAAAAATGGGGGTTGGTCGAGTCGAGTGGTTGGCCGTAAAATATGGTTTTGGGGTACCTCTGTACGCCACGGTGGGAGGTTTGCCTGCTGCTTGGGGGGCTGAGGGATGGTTGAAAAGCCTATCGAAATCGTTGGGCTACTACAGTTGGTATCAGAGCTAAAGGTTAAGTAATTACCCTGGCTCTATGGCGTGACTCAGTAGAGATGGGGTTAGTAATACCCTAGATTGAGTTGAATGCATATATACGAGTGTACGTATTTGTTATTTGATATAAAAATGGTTTTATATTGAGTAGATTTATTGGTTGAGTTGTTTATCGGTTCTGGTCGATCAGTTTCATCCACTGTATCAGTTGGAGTTTCTAAACACTTGAATACGATGGGTCAACACGATATGTTTTGAAAAGTGGGTTAATGAAAATAAGTTTACCCAAAGTATATTTTGATATAGAGAAGATATATATATATATTGGAATTATAATATATTGGATATATTGATTGTTATTATAATCGAGTAAGATTATAAATTAAATAGTTATGTAAATAACTGATGTGCACGTAAAAATGCACATTTATATTCACATATTTATTCTTGTTAATTAAATAAATGAACATTTTTGGGTGTTTTATATGATCAAACTATATTTCAAATATTTTCAAAATCATCACTCATTTTGGGAAAAATTGATCACTTATGCATGTTTTATTTTGTGATTGCATCTACTTGTTCTTTGTTATTGTCTCTAACAGGAATTTTCGAGCACAAATAATGCATACACATGAAGATTTGGAGCACAAATGCATGCATACAAAGAAATGAAGAGGAAATAATTCTCATACATGATCATGGAGGACGTCACCTCTCAAATTAACCTCTTTCTCTTAAGCTTCTTATTAAAGACTAATTGAATGAGACAAAAGGCCTCATGCGTCCTACATGACTCATTAGTGGCTAAAAGAGGATTAGAAGCTTCATGAAGGGCCATTTTGGGGATTTCTCATTATGAGTGATTAGGGTTTTAGGGTTTGTGATCTTGTATATATACCCCCTTTATGTTCATTTATCCATCCTCTATCTTATCCATTTTAGTTTAGTTTAGTTGAGAGGAGCACAAGCTCTCTTTTATTTTAATGGCTACTTAGCCATTTTCTTTATGTAACTTCTTTGTTTTAATGCAATTTAATTTCTATGATCTTTACTTCCATGTTCATAGCTTAGATTTACATTCATTTTCATAGCTTAGATTTACTTTATGTTCTTAGTTTAGTTCTCTTCTTGTTCTACTTAGTTTTTCTTTCATTTTGCTTTATTTTCTAATGTTGAAACTTACTTGTGTTGATATGATAACACATATGAGTCGATAATCCCTTGATTTAGGGGTAATGATGCTCTCTAACTTTATGTAAGTTCAACATTTGTATGATTTGTGATCTCTAATATTTGCTTCATGTTAGTAAATATTGATGTAAGTTTATACATATGGGTTTGATGGATTATGTTGCATTTGCAAATGAGCTATTCTTATTCAATATAAACACAAGTTACATCAATATTTGCTAAGTGATTATTGATTCTGAAATGAAAGTATGAACAAAATTTGATGGTCTATAGTTCTCACCAATAGTTCATAGACCATACCTAGAATAGTTTTGCTTTAGTTTCATTTTCATGAGAATCATAAGTGGCTTAAATGTTGCATTTATATCACTTATTGAGATCATAAATTGTGTGTGTGATAACTTTTTTTTTTGAAAATGGGTAAACCGCCTCGTTAAAAACCTGTACTAGGTATCAGCGTGATAACTAGAAAGGAAAAAAAAGTGCAGTGTTTTATTGACAACACATCATAAAAAAAGTACAAAAGTTTGTACAAAGAGGCAAGCGAATCATCATACTTTACACGCTGCCTATACCCAGAAAAGGAAAACTAAGATATCGGCTGTCAAATCCCATGTTCAGCCCACTACAAAAACAAAGCATTTAAGCCCTCGAGCCACGTGTAACTCAGCAAACTCCTTATCATACGCGAGATTTACTCCAGAAATTAGGACAAAAAGAGGAGCTTCCTCCCCAAAATGGAATCGACAAGCATTTCTCATTAACCAACATCAAGGCAATCAATTCCCCATCTCCTCGTCTCTGTGGATCTTCTCTGTAGCTTGGATTTCCTCAGTAAGTATTTTACATCCAATTCTAGCAAGTCCCATCTTCTAAATTTGGTTTTTGTTGCTCATTATGAACTCGATTATTTCTCTCCGACCAGATGTGGTAAACAGTCACAACCAGACAGCAGAAAGCCGCCTCTTGTCTGAAATCCGGCGTGTTGAAGGCGCTCTTCAAATCTTCCACCTCGTTATCAATGATTAATGGTCTGTTGGTGGATGGTATCATGCCAATTTTTATTTTACATCTTGTCCAGAGATATGCTGAGTGTGGGCATTGAAAGAACAGGTGAATTTTGTTTTCGTGTTCTTCATTACATAACACGCAAATCAGATCAATTTCATAGCCCCCAACTTATAATAATATCTTTTGTGCTAAGACGGTTAAGATAGGCTTTATAGGCGCACACAGACATTTTGGGACTGTTTATTTTATGCCAAATAACTTACACCAGTCCAGTTCAGGTTTATGGTCTGTTGGTGTGTGATAACTTACATAAATGTGAGAGTGGATTTACCTCTAAATTACTCTCTAAATTCATATTTAGCTCTCAACTTAGTTTCTAGTTTTCATTAGTTTTTATTAGTTAGAACAATTCAAAGTTTGGTTTAATTTGAGTGAATAAAATTGAATTCACTTCTTTCCCTGTGGATTGACTCGCACTCACTACGTATTACAATAGTACGCCATGCACTTGCAGTTATTTCAATATTCGTCGCGATTTTCTAATACAATAGAAATATCGTTTTGCGAACAAGTTTTTGGCGCCGTTGCCGGGGAGAAAAATTAATTTTGATTTTATTCTTCGGATTTTTTTTTGTTAGTTGTTCATATTTTTAGAAAAAGAAAAAATTCATTTTGTTGTTTGTTAGCTTGTTGTGTTTATTCGTATCATTTATATTTGTTTGTTTGTAAATATTTGTGTGTGTGTTTCTATTTTGTGTCTTCTTTTTCCTTTAAAAAAAAATTTTTGTGTTGTTTGTGTGTTTTTCATTTTGTGTGTTTGTGTCATTCATTTGTGTGTGTTTGTTCATTTTCTTTTTTTGTGTTATTATTAAAAAAAAAGTGTGCATTTTGTGTGTTTGTTGTTAGTTTTGATCGCTTTTGTGTTTTATTTCCATTTGCTTAGATTGGTAGTTTCATTTCGTTTTTAGTTTTTGTTTGCTTCTCTTAAAAGAAAAAAAAAGAGGGAAAATTTAGAATAGTTTGCATTTCATTTGTGCTTCAAGTTAAAAACAATCCATTGTCTTGTTATTTTGGTTCACTGTTCATTTGTTTTGCGAGTGCTGGTTTGTCTTCTTCATTTCTATCTGTGTTCTTTGTTTTCCCTTTTTTTTTATTCTGCACAGTTAAAAAAAAATGGTGTGCATTTCTTGTGTTTGCATTTCAGTTCCGTGTTTGTTTCAGTTTCTATGCATATTTTTCTTCTTCTAATTATAAAAAAAAATTGCATTTCGCATTTTTTGGTTTCAGTTTGACAGTCATATACTCATTTCTATTTCACAGTTTGCACTAGAACAGTGGTGTAGTTCTGTTAAAAACAAGCCATTTCATTTCACAAGGGTTTCTCAGTTTGCATTTCTTTCATATTTACGTTCATTGTGTTTCTCTTTTACACCATACAACAAGTCTGTCCTCACATTTCTCCTCTCTATTTCCAATTTACATTTCATTTTTACAGCATCCCTACTGTTTCACAAAATAAACACTCCACCCTCTTATACAACTCTTGAACCACTTTTCGAATACCCTCATCACCTCTCTGCTCCAATCACCTATAATTCTTCCACATATACACCTACTTTTGCCACTGCGCATCGGCCTCCTGCACCATCTACAAACCTTCCTACCAATATCTACAAACAAAAAGCCAATAAAAATTTTCTCAGATTGCAACTTTCACTCACCACCACCAAACCAACTTCAGTACCCATCAGACCATCACCCTCATCTGATCTATCAAACAAAACTTCACACCTTCAACACATACAACAAGCCCCACTACTACTCTTAGCCAACCAAAGCAACAAGCGTCCAACACTCCACAATTCAACGTTGCCTCCTTCTCATCCCTCATTTACCACCATCTCCTTCCACGACATTCCAGCAACAGACTTCATCACCTTCACAATTGTTCTTCTTCTCCTCGGACCTGCACATCCAACAAAACCAACTCAACAGCCATTACTCTCACCATAAACTTCATTTCAGCTAACACTAGCTCAACCACACTTGTCATAACCATTCCACCACCCACAATCACCACCACCAAGCTCCAATCAGCACCCAAAATCTCCCCTTTCAATTCACCACCAGACCTTCAACCAATTTTTTACATCTCACCTCCAGACCTTAAAAACCACACATCTCCCTGCTGATTCAACTTCAGACCACACTTCAGCAACCCAAAACAAGCGACTTCAATTGCCACACACTTCCTCTGTAACAACCCGTATTTCGATAACATGATTAAGACGAGAATCAAGGCAGAATTTAGTTTTAAATTTCTGAATCAAGTAAAATGGGCTATGCCATTGCGTTCGTCTCGGAAAAATACGCGAAATAGAGTCCGAGTTTTCGAAAATCGGAGTCCGTATGACCCGATTAAGGCCCAACGAAGTTTTCAGAAAATTCAAGTTCAAAAACGAGTTTAATTTCAAAAATTAGGGCTGGAAGGCTAGGCGGGAAAAATTGCCGCCAGGCACCCCAAGTCGACAGCCCTGTCGACTTGGGAGTCGACATGGCATGACCCAAGTCGACAGCCCTGTCGACTTGGGGGTCGACTTAGGGTGGCCGAGCCATCTTGGCTTGGTGCACCTGCACTTCTCTCTGGTCTTGTCTGGAAGCTTCCAACGTGGTTTTATGGCTCAGATCCACCCTAGGGTTAATCTAAGGGCCTAAAACTACCCTAATCTCTATAAAAACACCCCTAAGCCTACCCTAAACCCTCATTATTCATTCTTGCAACTAAACTATGGCAAAATTTTCACTCTCATGGCCTCCACCCTCATTCTAAAATTCCTAAGTAAATTCCTATGAGAGGTTTCATGATCATGAGAGTGTTAGAGAGTTTCTATGTTAGTATGAGAGCTTCTCAAGTTGATTTCAAGGCTAAAGCTATGACCTTGGTTCATGAAGATGGTGTTTTTATTGATTTGGAGCATCCATCTTTGGGTTTTTGGGTGATGGCATGCATAGGCTTCATCACAATCTTTGTTTTGCATTTCGATTTGTGCCTTCATAGCAATGTAAGCCCTTTCCCTACTCTTAGATATTAACTATGAAGTTAAATGTTCATGTTGCAAGTTTGGGTTTGATCATTGAGAATGATACATGCTATCATGTCATGCAAGTTTATGAAGTCATTATCTTGATCTTATGAGCTAAAAGCTACAACCTTTATGTTGAAATGTTGCATTATGCAACATGAGAACCTTCATACCCTTTATGTCAACTTGCATATGAAGTCATAACCCTTATATGATGATATATGCGAGTTACTAGTCATCATCCCATGTCTTTCGTCACCATGATTTGCTTATGTGCCAAGTTTGGGTTTATGCATGTTTTTTAGGCTTAAGAATGTAACATGCAAGTTAATGAACACATTTGTGCCTCCTTTGCCACCATGATTAACTTGTGGCTTAATATCCACTTTTGTCATGCCTTTGACAAATTCCTTCTTTGAATCCATTATGCGAGTTTAAAAGCGTTGGGGTCACATTATGGGAAAACATAATGACATGAACATGATTTGGGTAAATGGGTATAAACAAGACAACATGTAACGTTAAATATGACATGTGTTTATACTTGAAAACATGACTTGAAATATAACATGGAAATTGACATGTAAGTATGCTTGAAAACATAAGCTTGGGAATTTACCTATTAAGTTAGGTCTACCCAATTGCTTGAAAACTTGTAATATGTGTTGGAAAACATAATGGACATGACACTTAGATAATATAAGTGTGGCCAACTCGAGGTTGGGTTGAGTTTGCAACGTAAAACTACCCGGAACCGACCGGCCTAACTAGTAGTTGCAAAACAATAGGACCCAATGTGAGAAGTTGGTCATGTTGTGCTTAAACCCGAGGTTAGACCAAGTTGTGGTGTAAAGCAACCCGGAACCGACCGGCTTAACTAGTAACCGCAACAAAGTCTAATGTGAGAGGTTGAGGTGCATTAAGTAATTAATGCCACATGATAGGGTTAAGTTAATTTGATTAAGGACGCTTAACCAAATATGACATGGACAAATGGGTTAAGTAAATGGTTTAGGCTAATGATACTTAACAAAACATGACAAGGTTGGGTAGGTTAAGTAATTTGATTTGCCTAATGACACTTAACCATTTTTATACGATTAGTGGACGGGGTTAAGTTAACCAACACTTAACCAATCCAATACGATAATTTGGGGAAGGTTAAGTAAGTTTTCTTAATGACACTTAACCGAAAAATACAGTTAATGGATGAGGTTAAGATTAGACTCAACTAGTCTAAGCATGGAAATCGGATGGGGTTAAATTAGCCTAGACTTAATTAATCCCACTTGGTAGTTTAATGGAGTTGAGTTAAACACTTAACTAATCTAACATGATGATTTGAGGTGGTTAAGTGACCTATACTTAACCAATCTAACTCGTGAATTTATTGAGGTTAAGTTAACCTATACTTAACCGATCTAACGTGAAAACATGATAAGGCTAAGTCACGAATCGCTTGAATACACTTGACCGATTTGACTAAGTAAATTGATAGGGTCAAGTTAATATATACTTAACCAATCTAGAATGATAATTGGACGAGGTTAAGTCGTGAATTGCTTAATACATACTTAACCAACGTGAGCATGGTTTGTAGGGTTAAGTCTTGGACTTGGATACTTAGCCAATTTTGACATGATTTGAAGACGGGTTAAGTCTTGGACTTGGATACTTAGCCAATTTTGACATGATTGGTAGACGGGTTAAGTCATGAATTTAAGTGACACTTAATCCATTATGTAAACCCTAGTCCTGAGGATAGGGGATAACCGTAGTTAACAAGGGTAACGGGAATAAGGCTAAGTGGTAAACCTTAGTTGAGGAATAACTAAGTAATGATTCTTAGTCAAGGAAATTTAGACCAGTTCATAGATAGATGAGTAACCTGATACGGTAGGTCATCGTTTAAGTATACGAGTAGGAGCAAGTATCTGACTTAGATAAAGGCTCCAGCGAACTGGGTAACGAAGCAGCGGCTTCGGGGAACGTGAGGATATTCTTGGTATCCCTCTGTGAGCTGCCAGGTGATTATACTAGGCTCATGAGAGGTTAAGGTCTGCGTTAGAAGAGCCAAGAGTATGCCTTGGTTGCTATACGAGCGACCTAAAGACGGGGATGGATAGGGGATAGTCGACGATACACGGTCGTACCCTAGATAGCATTTCGTCAGACTACCTACCATCTTTGGTCAAGCGTGTACGTACGGAAAGGCAGAGAACACCCAATAGACCATAATTGCTATCTAATTATGGTTGCGGTAAGGCTTGGATGTGGGTTGGCCAGTGTTGTGTTCTCATACAGGATTTATCCTGTCTTGTCTTTCACTAGTTGAGGGAGGGGTCACGTGGGACCATAGCCACGTATAGAAAAACAGACCTTAGCATCTGCATCGGCAGATAAATCGAAATCTCCCGACCGAGTCCTGTATTTCTAGATCTGCCCTGTGACAGGACTCGGATGGCACGATGTGATACATGTGCATATAGTCATGGAAAAACGATTCACGGTGAATGCGTGGGAAAAAGGGCGCGGTTGACGGTTAGCGTAATCCCTAGTGGCCCTGGGTGGTTGAACCAAAAACCGAGATACGAAAACGTGCAATAGGTAAGCATAATCCCTAGTAGTCCTAGGTAGCATAAGTCCTAGTTGCACAAACGATAATTCATGTTGGAAGACCCTAGCTAGGTTTAGGGTGACAGTCCAAACCGACCTTAAGGATCATGGAACTATGTTAAAGTAGTATAGAATCTCATGGGAAAGCCCGTATGGTCTACGGCAAGGGACTGAACATTTACATGGAATAAGACATACGAGTTGAGTAACCTATATATGCGATATATTAGGTTGACATGGACCATTACACGACTTTGGAGTAAGGGTCATTCATGGTTAACACATGATACGGTGGGGATACTAGTACGGTAGGTGCAGAGTAGATGTACAGGATAAATACCATGGGACGTTATACGTGATAGATATCTTGGGAATATTATACTTGATAGAAACCTGATGATGTGATACCTTGTTTTATCTTGACATCGTAATTTATCATGACACCTTAGTTTATCTGAGTTCAGTAGTTCATCCTGTTATTTTGATTTAGCTTATCTATCTTGTTATCATGCTTATGTTCATCTCAGTTTCACATGTCAGTTAACTTTACTAGTTTTTATGCTGATAGTAGATAGGGCTTACTCAGTCTTTTTGACTGACCCGTTTTGTTTCGCCTCTTTTCTTCCGTTTCCCCCCCCCCCCCCCAGGTTACAGGGAGGAAATACTGTTATTTAGTTCGGACTTCTTCTGCTTGAAGGTCATCATGGATGGCTTGGACTTTTCTTGGCTATGGCTACTTTACTGTTTTTACTTGGGGAATAATTTATGAAAAAGTCTTTATGCTTCTTTACTATTGCAAGACAGGTTTTGATGTACTCTGATGTAAAAGGCTTTAGACCTTATTTATTCATGTTATGAAAGTTTGATTTTACTTCCGCTATTTTATATGTTCTGTCTTGTGATATTTCTGTGCATGTTTACCAATAATGCCCCTCTAAAGCTAGTGCATTCCCTTGCGAGTGACCCTAGCGGAGGCGGGGTGTTACATCCTCACTACATTCAACCTCCCCCAAAAACCGCATCACAGTAACTAGCAACAAAGCAATCAACTCCACACCTTGAACTTCAAAATCTCCCCTTTTAATTCACCACCTCACCATCCACCTCGCAGACCAATTAATTCCGACGTCACCCACCTCAGAAATTTCACGAGCGTCCACCACCCAAAATCACCCACCAAAAACCCTGTGGAGAGTCAATTCGCCCTCCTACTAACCCGAACCCTCTCATCACCGGCCTACCAATTCGCCAATTCCAGAATTCGAAACCGCTTCCAATCACTTTTGCCCAAAAATCCTACACCAATTACCTCGCCTTCACCAAGGGGCAAATCCCAAATCACCACCTCCGCACTCAACAACCATTCACGCCTCAAATTCAAACTCAACTTCGAGCTGCCCAATCGACATCGCAATCTGCTCTCAATTTTTATTTTATTTTTTAGTTGCGGTTTTTGATTTTATAAAATTCCATAAGTTTCTGCGATATTTAGAGATAGGGAACCGATGTTTATCACTGAGGCCGGTTTAGTTTTGTGGGTACTGGGTTTCCTTCCTTTGTAGTGCGCTTATGGGTCAGGCTTCATTTCCTCTTTTGGTTCGAGTTCAGTGATTTACTTAAGAAAACAATTTGTGTAAATACACTTGCTTTCTTTGCACTCCACAAAAAAAAAGGTTCATATTTATTTTTAGCATCAATTTAGTTAGTCATTTTTATTTTTATTTTGATCTTAAAAAAAAAGAACCTTCTTAAATCTTTTTGCTTTGTGAGTTCCCTCATTTAATCTTGCTTTGTTTTTTTATTTCCTTTCGCTTTTGTTCAAATTTTCAGGTTGCAAAAGGAAAATTGGACTCGCTTGCTTGGATTGCTTTGCGCCGCTTTGCTTGCTTGCAAAATAATTTGCCGCTAAAAAAAATTTTGCTAATAAATTCAGACCCTCTGATATTGTTCTCCTCCCTTGTTTTTATTTAATTGCATTGTTGTTTGCTTGCATTTGCATAAAAATAAAAAAAACACAAATCATTTGTGGTTGCATTGTTAATATCACGTTTAATTTTTGTTTTGCATTCATATCATCTTATTTTCTTTTCTTAAGGGCATACCCCAATTCACATAAGGTGGGGAGTTCATTACCCTTCCTTAGCTCAAAAAATTGCATATCATCGTTGAAATTGACTAATAATAATGATTAGACGTTGGACTTAAGGGAGTCGCGGGCTCATTTAGTGCTTAATTATATTTTGATTGTTGATTTATTTTGAATGAATATTTCTTGGTGTCTAGACTACGGCAGAGAAATAACCGCTAATAAATATTACGGTGATTCGTAAATATTATTTCGGTTGTTCCTCTGATGGTACTTAATCATTCGGTTGCATTTCTAGGGTGAATCCTGGTGCACCGATAACTCCTGTCCGTTAACTGGCTAAGAAATTTTTTGTTTAATTTAATCAAGCGTGTGATTATATAGTTTTGGGTTAGGAGCCACTAAGGACAGAAAATTTTGTAGTTAATCTTCGCATTCATTTAGTGCATTAGGTTCATGCATACATAAAAAAAATCTAAATCTAAAAAAAAAAACTTTTGTGAATATTTCCTTTTCTCTTAAACGAAAAAAAACTCAAAAAAAAACATTTCTTTGCAAAATGTCTCAATTTCCTTATTTCCACGGATTTTACGATAGTTGTGAAAATCAATATAATCCATATAATTTTGCACCAAATTCATATGGATATTTTAATAACAACTATTGTCCAAACACTTTGGATTTTACACCATCAACTTTTCAAAATAACTCTGATTTTCCACCTATAATTTTCAAACTAATGATCAACCTTCAACTCTTGAAACACAAATTCAAGTCAAAGTTTTAAAAATATTCAAAATTCAATTCAATTCCAAATTCAAATTCAAATGATTTTGATCATAACCCTTGCCAATACAATTTCGAACTTCAAAATGAATTTCAAATTCAAAATGGAAATGTGAATCACTTTACAAATGATTTTGAAAATGGGAATAATTTCAATGATGGTGCGATTAACGATTTTTGTACTCAACAATTTCAAACTACTCAAGTTAATAATTATAACTTTGATTTTGTTGAGAAAATGAACGAAATTTTTGATAATCACACGGATTTGGTATTTGAAACATACTTGAAATGACGTGACCAACAAAATCAAGTTTCAACGTGTGACGATTCGAATGATAATCCAACTTTTACCAAAATCGATGATTTTCAAATAACGAATTTCGAAATTGAAAATAATGATCTTAACGAAATTGTTAATAATACGGTAATTGATTTGGATTTCAATTCTTTTGAGAGGGTGGAACAAAATTTAAAATTCAATCTTCCTTTTTCTGAAAATTTGAAAACAACAACTTTGGACTTTGAAAATAATACATGCATTGAAGTTGTTGATAATTCACTAAAGGAAGACGAATTTGATGAAAACAGTTTTTTTGGTCTTTTCAAAAATGAGTTGAACTTTAAAGAGGTAGATTTGAATTACCATTTTGACTTTGAAATCGATAATTCAAAAGAATTTTTCAATGCTAATTTTGGAATTCAATTTGGTGAGAATAAACATGAAATTCAATCATGTATTCAATCTACCCCAAAATCCATCAAAAATAATTCAACTCGTTCAATATTTAATAAACGACATTCGTTTTTTCGAATCTATATTCAACTTCAAAGTCTTTTACGATTTGGTTTTTCGAGCTTACGCTGTGTCTCTCATACTTGAAGAGACAAATGAAGACCGTTTCATTTACTTTTTTGTCAATATATTTTCTGATATACTGTAAATATTTTTTTCTCTTGTAAATATAGCACATATTTTCAATTTTTTCTTTTCTTTTCTCCTTCCACTTGGGTTGACTGTGGGGTCACAGTTAAAATCAAGTGTGGGGGGAGTTTTATATTTATTTGTTTTTGCATAGATTTCAACTTTCTTTTCCCTTTTCATCCCAAAACAAAATTTCAAAAAAAAAATTGCATTTTATTTTACTTTTAAATGGGCACGATGAAGTGGATATACGGTTTTGGTCGTACGATTAAAATATTTGGAATTTTACTTCTCTTAACGGATAACGAAAGAAAAGTTTGAATTATGAGCAAATTTAGTGTAACCAGTATATAGGGAAATTCATGGGTGTGAGTATGAAATGTTTTCTAAATTGTAATCCAATTGAATGAACGGTTGATTTAGATTACTTATGTTAACATTTTAGATCGTCTAAGTGAAGTTGTGCTAAGATATTCTCGCTAAACTCTCTCTCTCTTAAACAAAAAAAGAGAGAATATATATATATATATTTAATAATCCAAGGGTATCCAACATTGCTGGTACATCTGGCATTGGTGTACAAACCCGCCAAGCTCTTTCCGACACCTTGTTGACAAAGTCAGCGTCGGTATACCTTGGTCTCATTTTATGAGTTGGACACTTTAGGATTACTGACCCTTACGTAAGTCGTAGTGCAGTGTAGGGGTGGTATACCTAGGTATTTGTAAATAATAATAATGTAAATATTTTGTAATAAAGAGAGAGTTAGCACTTGAAATCCAAGCACACTCTTCACTTATTTGACCTAACTTGCTAACCAAAAGTAAATAAAGATACTAATGTACAATTGTTGATATCGATTACAGAATTCATTTCATATTTGCACTATGTTTCTACCAAAACAACTGGCCAAGTTGAAGGAGTTTGTAGCGATAACTGACTTTTGTTTGAAGTTTAGAGTAGTAACGGAGTAAAATTTCATAGTGACGACCCAATTTGTATTAGCTCCTTTGTGTTATAATTTAAAAGTAAATTACCCATTTGTAAATACTCTTTTAAAAAATTGCATTCATCTTGTGAATATTTTCGAATCTAGCATTTTTGTAAATATTTTTTGCATTTAACTTTTGGAATTTGTGGGTAGTATCCACTGAAAACCCTCACGAGACAACACTCGTCCTACTGGGGACACCCAGAGGTTTAATGGCTTGTTGCATACGCTCAATGCAATCGTGCTCCCTGCGAAAGTGGATTTATCTTAGTTTTTTTACTTTATTCGAGGATGAATAAAAAGAAAAGTGTGGGGGTATTTGATGTGCACGTAAAAATGCACATTTATGTTCACATATTTATTCTTGTTAATTAAATAAATGAACATTTTTGGGTGTTTTATATGATCAAACCATATTTTAAATATTTTCAAAATCATCACTCATTTTAGGAAAAATTGATCACTTATGCATGTTTTATTTTGTGATTGCATTTACTTGTTCTTTGTTATTGTCTCTAACAGGAATTTTCGAGCACAAATAATGCATACACATGAAGATTTGGAGCACAAATGCATGCATACAAAGAAATGAAGAGGAAATAATTCTCATACATGATCATGGAGGACCCCACCTCTCAAATTAACCTCTTTCTCTTAAGCTTCTTATTAAAGACTAATTGAATGAGACAAAAGGCCTCATGCATCCTACATGACTCATTAGTGGCTAAGAGAGGATTAGAAGCTTCATGAAGGGCCAATTTGGGGATTTCCCATTATGAGTGATTAGGGTTTTAGGGTTTGTGATCTTGTATATATACCCCCTTTATGTTCATTTATCCATCCTCTCTCTTATCCATTTTTGTTTGGTTGAGAGGAGCACAAGCTCTCTTTTATAATAATGGCTACTTAGCCATTTTCTTTATGTAACTTCTTTGTTTTAATGCAATTCAATTTCTATGCTCTTTACTTCCATGTTCATAGCTTAGATTTACATTCATGTTCATAGCTTAGATTTACTTTATGTTCTTAGTTTAGTTCTCTTCTTGTTCTACTTAGTTTTTCTTTCATTTTGCTTTATTTTCTAATGTTGAAACTTACTTGTGTTGATGTGATAACACATATGAGTGGCTAATCCCTTGATTTAGGGGTAATGATGCTCTCTAACTTTATGTAAGTTCAACATTTGTATGATTTGTGATCTCTAATATGTGCTTCGTGTTAGTGAATATTGATGTAAGTTTATACATATGAGTTTGATAGCTTATATTGCATTTGCAAATGAGCTATTCTTATTCAATATAAACACAAGTTACATCAATATTCGCTAAGTGATTATTGATTTTGAAATGAAAGTATGAACAAAATTTGATGGTCTATAGTTCTCACCAATAGTTCAAAGACCATACTTAGAATAGTTTTGCTTTAGTTTCATTTTCACGAGAATCATAAGTGGTTTAAATGTTGCATTTATATCACTTATTGAGATCATAAATTGTGTGTGTGATAACTTACATAAATGTGAGAGTGGATTTACCTCTAAATTACTCTCTAATTTCACATTTAGCTCTCAACTTAGTTTCTCGTTTTCATTAGTTTTTATTAGTTAGAACAATTCAAAGTGTGGTTCAATTTGAGTGAATAAAATTGAATTTACTTCTTTCCCTGTGGATCAACTCGCACTCACTACGTATTACAATAGTACGCCGTGCACTTGCGGTTATTTCAATATTCGTGACGATTTTTTAATTCAATAGAATTATCGTTTTGCGAACAATAACCAATCAGAATTCATATAATGTAGTATATGGAATCAGATGAATTAAATCTGAATTTAAATCAGAACTGAAATTAAAACCCTGAAAATTTGGAAAGGTGTTTGTAAATGGATTTGAATTGAATATACGAGGATTTTAAAATCCTGGGAGATTTTTAAATTATTTTACAAGCATTGTGAATGATATTTTGAAATATTTCAAAGTGGAAATGTTTAGAAATGTTTTTGAAAGTGTTATAGGATTGAACTCACTTCGATCGCTGGGAAGTAGATTCCGATGATGACAGCTGCATCATCAGTGTTCATTTTCGAGTTGTAAGTGACAGATTACTACCAAAAATTTTGTTTTTAAATTGTTTTGAGAAAACAAGTTGTTCAAGAAATTTAAATGTTTTGAATTGTTATTATGATTTCAAAACGGAATTGAAATAAAACCCAAGAATTTAGATCTTGAAATTTAAATTTAACTTATTAAGTTAAATAAATCGAGATGGTAAAAGATAAATAAGTAAATTAGAATTTAACTTGAACCAAGTTAAATAAAACAGGATTTGGTTAGAGAATAATTTGGAATGGAACTTGAGTTGATAAGTTAAGAGTTTGGAATTTGAGATTGGAGTTTGAATGGAATTTGACTTTGGTTTAAACAAATAATTTTGCTGAGGATGAACTGATTACAGTTTGTTTGGGATGACACCGGTATATGCTGAATTAACAGCAGATGGAAGTGATAAATTTGATATGCCTGGCAAAAAGGTATAAGTTTATATTTGGTATAAGCATGAGATTTATGAGCCTGTTTGGCAAGCCGCTTGGCTGTTTGATTTTCTTTTGGGTTGGAGAAGACCTAGAGGGGCCAGTTGTAGTTGTACCGATTGACCAGTACAAAGGAGGTGCTGGCGAAATTTTTCAGAAATTTCGGATGTTAGAAAATTTTCAGAATTTTTGAAAATTTTCGTAATAGAAACAAATTAATATTTTAATTGAAATTAATCGGTATATTGAAACTGAAGTTAAGAGGTAACAAATAATTTTTAATCCAGTTAATAGGTTTTGTTTTCTACATTAGCAATTTCGAGGGCGAAATTATTTTAAGGGGGAAGAATATAACGACCCGTATTTTCAATGATATATAATTAATTTATTTAATTATTTAAATAGTGATTCAGAGAATTAAATGGTTGTTTAATTAAATTATATGGAATATTTAATTAATAAATAATAGAATAATATATTTAATTTCTGAAATAATCAGAATTAGTTGAAATAGCAATATTGTGTGAAATGGGAAAAATTCAAATATATATATTCAGTTTGAAATTGAATTATATTAACGAATATATTTAAATAACGATAGTTTGAACGTATAAATTATAATATAACTATAATCGAGCTCGAAATGGCACGGTAGTCCGCTATTTGGCGAATTGAAATTCAACTGAACACATAGGGTCCATTTTAAATCGGATTTCCGTGAAACAAGAAACGTTCGGAGCTGGTGAATTATATCTTTCTAATTGAAGAGAAAAATCAGGATTTCATCGTGTAGATTTTCATTTACGTCCAAATCAAATTTTTGAAAAGTCGCTATGGAACTCCTTTATAATTTATAACGATTTATTTATATTTTTAAAAGGGTTTTAAATATAAATTGAATATCGATTCAACCGGGATTTGAATATCGAGTTATAAATCCAACTGGAGCTGTATGGTATTCTACTGTGAATATATATATGATAATATTATTTTTTTAATATTTAGTTTAATTATTTTTAAATATATTTATATTTAAAATGGGTTTATTTAGAGCTTTAAAAAATAGCCAGTTCTACAAGCGACCTCCGTTTTCGATGAAACTAATTTTGTTGGATCCGCAATATTAAATTATTGCTAGATTTCAATTTCCGTGATTTTTGAAGTCAGTGTGTGGCCGTACGGATTTTTAATGTGAAAAACTGTCAATATTTCGACGATTAAAAATACGCTGTGTGAGCAAACGGAGTCGGAATTCGACGAAACAAGTTCCGTTGGGTCCGTAATGTCAAACTGTAGTTGCATGTCCATTTTCATGATTTTTGGGTATTGTGTGTGATCACAGGGATTTTTAAATAGCGTATACAAACCGCGATGGTATAAAATCAATAAAATAATCGATTAAAATATTATTTCCTCTACCTATAAATAACCTTTTCCCTTCCTAAACCTAAAGACAATTCTTGCTTCAGCTATTTGGAGCCACCACCATCTTCTGAGGTAAAACATGAGAAAATCTTACCTTCTAAAATCAAAAAGAAATCGAATAAAATCTCTAAATTTCCCAAACGAAGTTCACTAGCTTCCTATGATCATTCTATACAATCTGAGGTGTATTCTGGGTTAGTACGACACCATTTTGTTCGCAAGTTTGTTCTTGCCAAAATCTAGGGTTCTTGTTTTCGGATTATACAAGTATCGATGAGCAATTCGAACTTGATATTTGGATTTACGGTTAGAAAAGGCATCGGTGTGCAAAATTTAGGAAGTTTTAGAATTAAAAACTGCGATATGTTTGCTGGTGTTGCGCTTCAACCTGGTGATGGAAATTTCATGAGGGAGGTCGAGCTGAACGAGAAGACTTTGGAGAGGAGCGGATTTTTGAGGAAGGAATTTTGTTGATTTTTGTTTTGATTTCGATGAAGTGGTGGAGGAAAACATTGGTCGTGAATGGGTGTAAATGGGGTTGCGGCTTTCTGGTGTTCGTGGAGGAAGAAATCAATGAGTAGCGGTATTAAGGTTAACACGGGATTAAGAGGTGATTAGGATTAGTTTATTTAATTTATTATTTGAATGATAACCATAATGTATATAACTGGTAAAAATCGTATCTTTGTCATACGTTATCAGAAATTGATGAAACGAGATCCATTGGGATCGTATGGACAACAACTACAAAATGGAACTAACTGGGAATGGATTGGAGCTCGTTTGAATTTATGGCGAAATAAATTGTTTGTTCTGAATCGAACAACAGTTTATTGTTATTTAACGATGAACTGCCAAAGTGAGTAAAACTCACCAACTCTTCATGTTCATATTTTTATAACGTATATTTAGAACTGATAAATGATGATTGATTGCTGTGTATTGACTGTTTGGTTGAACTGCTAAGTAATTGGTTGAAATTATAGATCTGCTTATATATATATATATTTGTTTTGTTTAGCAGAATATTTCATAGTGAAATGAAATGGATGTTAATTGTATTGTGTAACATCTGTGGATGCAGGGAAACAGGCCGGAGGAATCCAACTGGACTCCTCAACATTTATTTTACTGTTTTTATATATTGAAATATATGATGTGATATATAATAAGTTGTTGATTATGTGTGTTTGAATGATATTGATCATTGTTGTTTGGTATTTTAAATACCATAAGAAATACTGGGGTGTAGAAAAGGGGTTTCAAAGTGTATTTTGAAAATAAATTATTTATATAAAATCAATGGATTTTATATATAAAAGGAAAAGGATTTTATAAAAGAAAATAATTATAAAATCAAAGAAAGTTATCAAAGAAATTATTATTAAAATCAAAGGATTTTATAAAGGAAATAATTTGTGAAAACAAATTGAAAAGGAAATATTTGTTAAACATTTACAAATAGAATTGAAAAGGAAATACTTGTAAAACATTTACAAATAGAATTGGAAAGGAATTGAAAAGGAAATATTTATTTGTTAAATAAATAAAATTATAAAAGAAATATTTATTTGGAAAATAAATAGGATTATAAAAGGGAATTAACGAGATATAAAAGAGTTATCGATTAGAGTTAAAGGATAGAGTTAACTGAATAGAGTTGATCGAATTAGAATTAATCAAATAGAGTTAATTGATAGAGTTAATCGATTAGAGTTAATCGAATAAAGTTAATTAAAAAGGAGTTATCGAATATTAGTTATTCGAAAAGAGTTAGTCGAATATTGGTTATTCGAAAAGAGTTATCGAATATTAGTTATTCGAATAAGAGTTAGTCGAATATTAGTTATTCGAATAAGAGTTAGTCGAATATTAGTTAATCGAATAAGAGTTAATCGAATATGGTTTATTCGAATAGAGTTAAAGTAGTTAATCGAATATGGTTTATTCGAATAGAGTTAAAAGAGTTAATCGAATATGGTTTATTCAAATAGAGTTAAAGGAGTTAATCGAATATGGTTTATTCGAATAGTGTTAAAAGAATTAATCGAATATAGCTTATTCGAATAGAGTTAAAGTAGTTAATCGAATATGGGTTATTCGAAAAGAGTTAAGGGAGTTATCGAATATTAGTTATTCGAAGTGAGGTTATCGAATATTAGTTATTTGAATGAGGTTATCAAATATTAGTTATTCGAAGAGAGATTATCGAATATTAGTTATTCGAAGGGGTTATCGAATATTAGTTATTCGAAAGAGGTTATCGAATATTAGTTATTCGAAGAGAGATTATCGAGTATTAGTTATTCGAAAGGAGTTATCGAATATTAGTTATTCGAAAGGAGTTATCGAATAGAGTTTATTTGAATAGAGTTAAAGGATTTATCGAATATAGTTTATTCGAATAGAGTTAAAGGAGTTATCGAATATAGTTTATTCGAATAGAGTTAAAGGAGTTAATCGAATATAGTTTATTCGAATAGAGTTAAAGGAATTAATCGAATATAGTTTATTCGAATAGAGTTAAAGGAGTTAACCGAATATAGTTTACTCGAAAGGAGTTAATTGAATATAGTTTTTTTAGAAGGAGTTAATCGAATATAGTTTATTCGAAAGGAGTTAATTAATGGGAGATAATTGATAAGAGTTAATCGAATTAGAGTTAATTTAATAGAGTTAATCGAATATGGCTATTCGAAGAGAGATTATCGAATATAGTTTATTCGAAGGAAAGAGTTATTGAATAGAGATTTATTCGAAAGAGAGTTACGTAAGGAAGTTTGTTAAAGGTTTAAAAGGTGAACCTTGTCTGTTTCGAAGTTAGAAATGTTGTTCAGTTAAGGTCTGAGAGGTAGTTATACCCCAACTTGATTGGCTTCGTTTTTAACTAAGGAATGGTTAAGGTTCGACGGTGAAGATTGGTTAAGTGAATTTAGTTAACGAGTATAATGGTTTGAGTTGGCATAGTGATGTTTGATTTAAACATCTGTTTAAATCCAATGTAGGAGTTTTGGAAATGTTTTCCAAATAAGAATCAGAAATGTTTTCTAATATAGAAAATAAGAAATGGAAATGTTTTCCATTGTTAATAACGTATATTTTCTAAATTTAGAAAATAAGAAATGTTGAATATATGGAAACAGTAATAGGGAAATGGATAATTGAATGACAAATTAAATTAAAGTGGATCAGTGTTGATTGATGATTTGCTCGGTAAGATTTCCATTTGGAAATACGACCGTTGTTTGTATACATGTTTTCCTTTGATAGTTAAATCACCGACTATCGAAGATTTTGACCAATTCCGTTGTCAATACAGAGAGACCGGGATCAGATTCATTACCTGAAAGCCACTCTCTATGGGCATTAGCGTTGCGAATCAAATATGATGGAGATAATTAAAAACAGAGTTATGCAAGGGCTGTTCTGGCGATCCCAGGTAGAAATTGTCTAAGATGGATTTACAGAATAGTGCCTTCGGTTTGTCCAGTCCCAGGACAACCTGTATGGAAGAATGTCTGACAGAGTATATTTAATGGATCACGTAAGTTGATCTCTTTAAACGTATGTACGTTTGGTGGTGGAGGAATTCGTTTCTCTTAGCTGTATACCCGTGGTATTTTTGGGGCAATCAATTTGTGATTTGGCGGGTAGGACGATGTGACATTCAAAGTGAATAAATGTGTGATCTGTCAGAGAAAAGCGTGGCCTCTAGCCTCACAATCGGGAAATGACAAAAATCGGGCAGGCAGCATGGGCTAAGTGGTTGGCTGCCAATTAAGGTGTACTATCACCTATCTAGGGATATTCATTTCATTCTTAAATCTATTTGATGTTGTCCCATTCGGGAAACGGTTGCTGATCCCAATCGTTGGGGATATACATTCGATACACTCAAGCGAAATGAGTGGTCGGTCATGTGTGGCCGGGTTGCAAGATGTTCTTGTTGAACCCGGTGTATTCCTCTCTAGAGGTACACTATCGGAAGGTGGTTCCATACCTTGTCATAGTTGGAAATCCATTACCCAATAAGTGCTCGCGGTTTTGATTGTATACTATATATGTGGAACATGAGATGAAAGCGTTTCTGCTAGATGATTATTTAGTTGTGGTTGATAGACATTGTTATAATATTAAAAGAGTTTTGATATAAAGTTTATCATTTCTTTCAAAAAGGATTTTTGAAGTTAAATCAAATGTTTTGGATTCTCATAAGGGAAAAACCCGTTCCGTTATACGGTGTGGTCTTATGAGATATCGTTTTTTATTGCTCAAACTGTTTTAAATTGTTTACTCACACCAGTCCCATGATTGACCCAGAGTTTGTTTTGTTTTGTTTTCCCTAAACTCTTGGGTGCCCAATTTTGTACGGGCAGTCAAGTAGTCGGGATTTTACATATATACTTGGAAAGCTAGAGCAGGAGGCTTCAGCAGCGTTTATATAGCTATTGTTTATTTCCGCTGTGTTGTAAGTGCTGTACTTTGATAATGATATGTATATTCAAGTACAATCTTTTATTTCCAAGTTATGTTATATTTTATTCGTTCCGCTGTGAGATTCGTGTTACTCTGATGTTGTGTGTTCTTCTTCTTCTATTCTAAGTTTCTATCTTATCTATTCTCACCCTCTGTTTTCTTTCTATTAGTTTTCTGCTTTCCAGTGTAATTTGGGTTGGACTTGTGTTATTTGATCAGCTCAAATTGTACCGGAATTTCGGGACACTACATATACGGTGGAGACCGTGCGAGTAGGGTACTGCAGGGTGTATCTTAGTTGGGGGTAGCTACATATACACTATATTAGGTTAATCTACTAGGGAATAGATGGGTGTGACGTGTGTGTGTGTAAGCATTGAGTGCTAATAACACAGATAACCTAATAAATAAGGAAATGTAATTGAACGGTATATGTAGGATTATCTAGAAGTGTAATTTAAGTCTAGTCACCAGAACTTATGTTCTGACCCCCCTCCCCCCTCTCCTCATAACATCCGCAGGTTAGGTTAATGACAGATATTGTATAGCTTTGGATTTAGCAGTATTGATATTAAGGTAAAGCTATGTTTTGATTACATTATATTTTGTTCCTTCCGCTGTGAGATGTTTTCTGAACTCTGACATGTTTTATGTCTCTGTCTTTTCTGCAGGATACCAGAGCAAACCAATCTGTATTTCGATAGATTGGAGTTTTTGAAGAAAAAAAATCGGTCTGTCGAAATTCGGGTTGTCACAAGGATCATACTTCTTTCATAACCAACCTTGGGCTCTAGTGCTACCTCGTCATGCACTTTGGTCTCAAGAACGCAGTTGCCACCTACCAACGATTGGTCAACTTCATCTTCAAGAACCAGATTGGGAGATCCATGGAGGTATATGTGGGCGATATGCTCGTTAAATTGAGGGTATCGAACGACCACATCTGTGACCTCTCCTAAATGTTCGGTGTCCTCCGCCAATATGGAATGAAACTCAATTCCTTGAAATGCTCTTTCGGCATTGCATTGGGAAATATTCTTGCGGTTTCATTATCAATTAGTGAGGCATCGAAGCCAATCCAAATAAGGCTATCCGGGATATTCAGGCCTCTAAGAGCATCAAGGATGTTCAAATCCTAAACGGAAAGGTAGCCTCTTTAAGTCGATTCATCTCTAAAGCCATTGACAAGTGCATTCCCCTTTTCGACTTGCTTAGGAAAGGGAAGCGCAGCTTCGCATGGACACAGGAGTGCGTCACCGCATTCAAGGACCTTATGAATCACTTAAAGCGACCGCCTATCTTGTCCAAACTCGTGGACTACGAGGACTTATATGTTTATTTGGCTGTTTCTTGCAGGAAATCAGTTCACCGCTCATACGCACTGAAGACCGTGTCTAAGGAACCGTTTACTACATCAAGAGACTAACGGGGGCAAAAAAGAACTACGCAAAGCTTGAGAAGCTAGCCTACTGCTTGTTGATCTCCTCCCGGAAGCTAAGACCGTATTTTCAGTCTCACCCCATCAAAATCTACACTGATCATCCACTACGATAGGGCGTGCAGCGACTTAAGGCATCTGGACAACTACTAAAGCAGAATTTAGAGCTGAGTCAGTTCGAGATCACATTCATCCCCCGCCGAGCCATCCTTGGACAAGCCCTCGCTGATTTCATAGTGGAATTCACCATTCCGGAAGAGCCTCCTCCGGAAAACATCGAAACTCTAGATATTCAATGGAAACCGTTTGTGGATAGATCTTCCAATAATAAGTGTTCCGGTGCCAGAATCGTTCTTATTACTCCAGAGGAGCGCCCAATATGCTATGCTTTAAAGCCCAACTTTCATGCAACCAACAATGATGCAGAATACGAGACCTTGATCGTTGGACTCAGAATTGTAATCAAACTTAAAATCAAGACCATCCAGATTTACTCTGGCTCACAGCTCGTCGTGCATCAGGTACAGGGAGAGTACTTAGCCAAAGGGGCATGGCTCGCTCCCTATCTCGCCCTGGTTCACAAACAACTCACCGACTGCGACCACTACATCATCATGCATATTCCCCGAGAAAAAAATGAAAAGGATAACTCGTTAGCTAAAATGGCAAGCTCCAGGGATGCGCAGCTTACGGGACTGACCCCGGTTGAAGTAATCGACTCTCTGAGCATCAACCAGATGCAGACTGACTCAGTGGAGGCAACAAAGACCGAAATCGAACCTGAGTCTTGGATGACACCAATCAAGAACCACTTGCGACATGGAACCTCCCTGAGCGCTACAAAGAAAGATGAACACTCACTCGCTAGTCATCTCGCTATATAATCCTGGACGGACTGCTCTACCGAAGAGGATTCTCTGTTACATTACTCTGGTGTGGCCCACAACGACGTCGACCGTGTGTTGCAAGACGTGCATGAAGGCGAGTGCGGCGATCACACTAGGGGCCAAAATCTGGCAAAGAAGATTATAAGATATGGCAATTTCTGGCCCATACTCGACCAAGACGCCTTAAACTATGCCCACAAGTGTGACAAATGCAAAAGATTCTCAAAGATCCCAAGAGCCCCCTACCGAGCTAACGCAAATGGTCAGTCCTTGGTCGTTCTCCATGTGGGGGGTAAATATCACCGGAACTCTCCCAATGGAAAGAGGTGGGGCGCGTTATGCCATCATCGCAGTTGATTACTTCACCAAATGGGCAAAAACCGAAGCCCTTGCTATAATCACTACAAAAAAGGTAATCAACTTCATCCTCTGCTACATCATCACCCGTTACGGGATCCCCCAAGCCATTGTCTCCGAAAATGGGACCCAGTTTGAGAGCGCAGAGTTCAAGACTTTATGTTGACTGCACAACATCGAGAAGAGGTTCTCGAATTTGGCTCATCCTCAGGCCAATGGGAAAGTCGAGGCCATCAACAAGTCATTTAGTCCATTATCAAGAAGCGTCTGGAAAAGGACGGAGGCTTATGGGCAGATGATCTCCGCCCTATGGGCCTACCGGACTAACCATAAGTCAGTTATTGGTTGTACTCCATTCGTTTTTGCCTATGGATTTGAAGTCGTCATTCCCATTCAGGTGAAGCTTCAATCTCTTCGAGTTACTTGTTACTATCCTAAGACCAACCAAGATTTACTTCTAGAGTAACTTGACTAGCTCGAAGAGAAGAGAAACGAACCTGAGCTAGGAGCCGCTTCTCAATGCCAACGAGTGGACCGATACTCCAATTCTAAAATTCGCAACAAGGACGTTGTAACATCCCGCCTTTTTGACCATTTTAAATCGGTAATTAAACCAACTTAAGTAGTTCAAACCGACGGATCGTTATTAGCTTACAAAGTTTAATAATAGAATCAACACAGAATGAATAACACAGTATTGAACAGCGGAATATCACCTTTATTTATTAATCAGAACTTTGAATACAAAAATTTTCATACAGCGGAATATAGAATACAGCTTGAATAGAAAAATATTTACTGTTTTTAAAATCTTCAGAGTGCACCGTCTTTGAAATCCCCGGCTTCACCAATCTTCGAATCCTAAGTTGAAATCTTTAAATCTGAAATGCTCGGATCTGACCCCGACCCGAGCGAACAAATAAACTCGGGTCAGGTTTAATCTTTATTCAAGTAAGCAACTTCAATTTAACACCAAACAAAATAATTTAATTCTAACACAAATTTAAGGTTATTCAGCCAATGGAACAAGTATTTCTGATTACTGAAAGAAATGCACATGCATTCGCGCATATGCGCAAGTTTGAAGTGCAGCAACGGCCTTAAAAAAGACAAGCATGCACGGGTATACAAAAAGCACATACAAATGAATTTATATACTAGCAATCTACCCTCAAAGATATAACAGGCCATTTGAGAAGCATACTAACCAGGAGGATAGTCAACATATGTATGTATGCCAAAAATAAATTTATCTTAACTTCAATTTAGCAAAATAAAATTCTGCTGTAAACCCAGGGACTCAGGTTAAAAACCAACAGCATCATTAACAGGTAGACAGTCCACAAAATGAATCAAGGTCGAGGGACAGTGTCGATTATATAAAAGCAGACAGTGTCAAATGACAGTGCCCAGCAGCAGAAACATATGTTACAGGTTTTATATCTTCTGTCATTTTGGACTACATTTGGTTTTGGCTTGTACATTTTTTCTCCCACATTATACAGTTCTGGTTTTACATTTCAGTAACAAATTTCATCAAGTAATTTTGCATATATCTTTGTATTTTTGAAAAACCTTTCATTTCAAAAAAAAACTAGTAACATTCGCCGTCCTTTATTCAATTCTTACACTTCTGTTCATATTTTTAGTTCAAATTCAGTCTCCACCTAACCCATTTCCAACAACTACAGCTCACCACAATTATTTGGTAAAATGCACTATTTACTATAGAATTTAACTATTATTTTTCTTTCCACAGAAAATTGGAACTTGTGTTAATTTACAATTTAACATTAGTTGTTAGATTAAAACTCAGCAACCAAAATAAAATTATAGGATAAATAATAGATCTGATGAGTCAATCCTTCAACTAGACTTACCAATCTGGTTTCGCCTACCCTCAAGTTTTCTTTTAATTTAGTTCCTCATAACCATCATTTTCAATATAAATTACTAAGAAAGGACCAAGGAAGGGACTTATTTCAGGTTCTCAACACTAACTAGCACAAATAAGTATATGTTACACAACTACATACGGCAAAAATAAGCCAAAAAAAAACAAAAAAAAAACAAGCTACATAGATCAGCAAGTTATAGTTGCACAAACATAAAAATATCATTACCCAGGTGCAACACTTCAGTCCATCATGGATCTGGCTTGAAGAAACTGAGTAACTAAACAACGAAGAATTCCAGCTTTAAGGAACAGAGTAATTTAAGGTGTATATGCATGCTCATATGTACTACTAGGCATGCATCAGTAAGGTCCTTGATATAAATGTAATGTACACTACAGCATGTGCATGTGTCTATATGGTAGGGCAATTTCACGAAAATCAATGACAGGATTGCATAGGTGACAATAAATTCAAGTGATGTCATGGGTACATAAATATATTAGCTATGTCAGCTACTGGTGGCATTATTCCAGTTTTCTCAACAATAACATGATGGATTTATTCCACTATGTAATTAAGTTCGAATTGCTTGTTAAAATAGTTGAAGTCAAGCAAGTTGTGAGCAAAACTCTCACATGTTTTAGAAAAATAGCCTAGCATGATTTTCAGGTTTCCCAATCTTAACGCAACATATTACAGTATCTAAACATGTAATTAAAATTTATCCAAAATTCCAATTTATAAACCTATTTCAGAAAAATATGTCTTAGTAACCTATGACATTGCAGTAATGGAAACATATTGAATATATGCTCACACATACATGCATTCACTTATACAATATGTGTATGGCTCTGTATATAACTGTGAATAATTCTGTGCATAATTAGATTTCCGTATTCTACAAGACTAACCATTTAAGATGTGCCCCAACACAAACAAATATGGATATCCTCGGTAACAAACAAATATGAATGGCCTCACTTTTAAAGAGTTCGACAGAGAATAATGTTGGCTAATACATTCCACTCAACACATGTGTATATGTGTATATATATACATATATGTGTATATATATATATGTGGGGGGGGTGTTGGGGTGTACATCGAATTAATAACACATGTATACGTCGAATTAATACACACAGGAAGCAACAACATATGTGGATTTACCTTTCAATCATTCAATTTTGAGCAAGGGCGAGGACAAAACAAACAGGTCCTTTCATTGCAAGGTAGAATATTTTAAAGCTAAGGTTGGTTACTGTCTACTGTTTAAGCCAGAAAGGTGAAGTGAAAAGATCAGTAAATCACCCATAAGAAACCATACACGAGATCAACTATTACACTAAGTTCATATTATTGTGAATCACCTGAATAAAGATTTATTGTGAGATAATCTCACCTTTAGGTCGTGTTAATCCTAGGTTTACGAACGTGGTTGCGAGGCTCAGGCTTCGACCGATAGTCTTGAGGTAGAGGCGCTTCGATTTTTTGCTCCAATCACTACAGGTTCCGATATGTTGTTCATCGATGTTGGAGCTTCACATGGCGGCAACTGAAACTCCGATCTGCTGAGCGCTGCGTTTGGATCTGAGAGCGATGTGGGGGACATTTCAATCAGAAAAGGAGCAAATTAGGGCTTTGATTGGAGTAATTAGGGCATGGGGCTTCGGATGAAGCGATTTAGGAAGGCGATGATTTGATTTGTGGAAAAGGCTTTCTCCCTGAAGCCATAAAAATAGAAAGGAACAGTTTTTATTTGGGGCAAAGAAATTGGGCTTTTGCCATAGACATATAAAAAGGGGAGAACGATTGTTGGTGAGGGAATTGAAGAAAAGAGAGTTGCAATTTAAAAAGAATGAACCGTGGGAGCCAAGGAAAAAAAATAGCTTGCGTATTTTAACCGAGGAAGGTAATATCTGGGGAGGCAACATACGGGAAAGAGCTTTATTTGTTTGTACCCCATAAAAATCAAATCCTACCGAAATTTATTGCTACGTTTTAATCTTAGTATTATCATAAATAAACTCCAATCGTAATGAGATTGGACGTTCTGCTACGTCTCGGTGTTCTAAATCCAATAAAATTTGTTTGGTCAATTTCCGGTTCTGTTTGCACGATGTTGTTATTTTAAATTCAATTTATTTGTCGGTTCATGTTTAAATTTTATCTGCCACCAAAATAACCCCGTTTGGCTATACATTTTGAGATGTTAAGTTTCAAAAAAAAATTATACATTTCGAAAAACATTATTTAACTTTTATTTTTAATTTAACTCTTTAAATTCTTCAATCGAAATTCAAATCCAATTTAATTATTCAACCAAATTTATTTCAAATATTCAAAAATAAATATTTAAATAAATATTTGATCCTCAATCAACCATTCTGAATTCAATCCATATACAAAATCATATATTCCATTTTAAATTTCCAACCCAAGTATTAGTATAAAAATTTATCAACCATAATTAAATCTTCATTTAATTCCTCATTTTATCTGTCGAAATGTCCGGATCATTACAATCTCCCCCCCTTAAAACTTTTCGTCTCCGAAAAGGAGAGATCGTTAGAGTTATACCAATGTATACTTCAAATTCTCATGATTGTGGGAAATTTCCCGTAACTAATTTAAATATTGATATTTAAGTCATCGATCCTCTCTGTCTATTTATCATATTCAATTAGCTCGGAAATCAAATTTCCTTTTTTATAGTCAATTCTGATCAAATATGACCTGCCCTTATCTTCCAAATCGATTTTTTTTATTTATTTTCATGCCTTTCAACTATATTCCATTATCATAGATCAATTTCTATTTCAAAATATTTTGAGATATTTTCCAATTTTTTATTCTATCTAATCTTCTAAGAGATTCAAAATCGTATAATCTCTTTTCAAAATCACTCTTTTTGAATTTCAATTTCTGCATAACTTGGATTTATGCATCTCACATTATTCCCAATTTCATTATAAACATCATCTGTCCACGTTACTTATCCATCGTTGCAACTGTAATGGGTCTAGGCTTAGCAACCCTCAACTCATTCTCCTTACATTCAATCCATTAAATCTTTCCCAACACTTATTGAAGAGTGTAAATATCATCTTTTTTTTAAGTCACAAATTGTCAACTTAAAAAAATTACAAAATCCAGAATCTTTTTATAATTTTTGTGCAGAAAATATGAGTGTTATTACTTCGAAATTCTCTTCCTTAGCTTATTAAGTATATTTTAATTTTAAATTATTAAAATGTTTGATAACTCAAAGTTTGACAAGTGTATTGTCGTTCTCACAGATGTTTGACATACGCTGGCCAGGCGCACGACTAAACTCTCCAAGTACTAAATATCCTCGCTTCAACTCCCAGTGAAAATATTTCAAAAATTCTTTTAAAAACAAATACGGAAAGTACCAATGTGATATTGATTGTTGATTGTTCATGAATCGCAGAAACACAATGGTTTCATCCGGATCCCCCAGAAAACATCCGTATCCATAGAAAATCACTTCCTTGCGAATTTCGTCATGGACAGATCAACAGAAGACGTTTAAGAATCAAAAGAAAATCTGAGGTCATTGAGCGTTAGCTGCTCTCTCTCAGGGTCACGAAACAAATTACCAAGTTATTAGGATAAATCAAGTCATGAAGACAGACTGTTGCATTAACAGGTGGCTCAATCACTAAGATATCTAAATGGACCGCAGGCACACAATGCTTACGCCTGGGTCCCCCAGGAAACATCCATACCCATAAGCTTTCACGGCTCTGCGGATTACGCCCTTATCACGACTGTATATCGCAGCAGACACAATGGTTATGCTTGGTTCCCACAAGAAACATCCGTCCGCCGTAGGCTATCTGCAGCCCTGCGAGTTTCACTATACATTTAAATTCCAACGACTCTTGATCACAGCGATGGTTACGTCTGATTCCCTCAGGAAACATCTGAACGTCGTAGGCTATCTGCAGCCCTACGAATTACGTTAGCAGTCATGTTCAACGGTAACTCATGAGTTTTATGTTCGGACAACCTACTGCCACCAGCAGCATATTTCAGCTAAGCTCGGGATTCAAAGGAGAAGGAAGGCATTTTCCTTATTTTTCTTTGAAAACATATAATATTATATATATAGTATTTCATATTTCATATAACTCGTAATTATGTATATTGACAAAAGATTTTTCTCAACAAATTCACATTTTTCAAATCGTGTTTTTAAACATCTCATATTATTAGTTGTAAAACACAAATTCTCTCCAAATATCCAATTTACAGGTTCATCCATTAATTCAATCTGGCTGATTAATTTTTTTTTCTTTTTAAATTTATAAACTATCAGATTTCATATATTCTCGTATTAGTAGACTCAAATTCAAATTCTATTTAAATCTTGCTTTTATTTTCAGCTTTTCAAAATAATCAACCAAATTCCTAATGAAACTAATTTACTGAGTTTATTCCAACAATATTCTTCATTTCAGATTACGATATTTAACTTGCTCTTAAACTCATTTGAATTTGAATCTCAATTTAAATTCCACTGACCAAATTTGACTTATTCAAAAATCGGCAACTCGACCTTTCAATTCCATAATTGGAAATTACAAATTCAATCTTCTCCTCAGACATCTCTTAAGATGTATAACCTCAAAATTCTGGTATATTGGATTATCATTTAACCTAACTCCATAATAAATTTCCGGATTCTATTTTAACTATTCAAAAATATATACATATTTTGTGTATCTTTTCAAAACAAATAGGTAGCCAAACTAGTAATATAGTCTGGTCCACTTGGAAGTATTTCTAAAAAAAATGCTTGTATATACTACTAAGGTTGATTTTATTTTTTAAATACAACTGAATCTAATTCTAAAATCTTGTCAAACGATCCCCTTAATTGCAATTAAATTGACATGCAATTTCCTTCACACTTTTGCTTCATTTCGAATACACACTGTTTTCCTTCTTCAATGGTTTTCTTAACTATAACCAATTTGATATGTTATTTTATTTTAAATTTATTCGGTAAACAGAATACACTCCTTTTTCACCTCATTTATTGGTCTAATGTCTTCAAACTTATATTCAACACCTATCTCTCTTCTTCTTTTTTTATAGGGTTCGTAAACAAGAAGATAAGGATATACCTACCTACTTTTTCATTTTCAGAACTTTTCATGCTTCCCAAATTTTCATTAATTGGGATCTACAGTCATTGGTGATTATCTGTTTCTTGATCAATAGTCTCCATCTCTGCATAACCATCTTCATGGTACTCATCACCCTCATTTATCATAATTCCTGAAATTTTTACGATCTTCAATAAATCCGTTTACACCATTATTGTTATTTTTCTCTCAATTCTCTTCATATTATTTTCATTGTTTGAAAATAACACTATATATACTTAACTAAATGGTTATACGTATTATCACACATTTCTATCCTTCCATATTCATCAATCCATGACCGTAAATTAGTTAGTGAACGACTCTCTAAGTATCAATCCCGAAGGCCGAAACCAACATCAGATCAACACTCAAAAAGCCACCCACTTGACCAATCTCCAGTCAGTTCCCACTTTACTTAGCTTTATTCTTTACCAAATTATTGCTCACGCAATTTTCGAGTTCAATTTCGGATCTACTTCTATTACGTTCTGCCATTCGTCGTTCTCGACGTGCGGGTTTTTTTTCGGTTCTTGTCATTTTGATTTATCAAAACCCGTTAGCTTTTCATGATCTTTCGAAAAACATTTCCAATTATCATTATTTATGGAAAATCACTTATTACTATTAGAAAAACATTCCCAAGCATTCACACATCTTTAAAATACCCTTAATTCTCGGGGGGAAACATTTTTATATTCGTTATTTGAATCAAAACAAATATTAAATAAAACACCGCTATTTTCACTTAACTTCATTTCCGCAATTTCCAATTTTGTTTGCGACATTTTCGCTTTCGATCATTATTTACTTCTAAAAAGTAAATATTATTCCTTTTATCGAATCCGAACTTGTTTCGTCAAATTAATTTTCATTCCATTCAAAAACCGGTTCAAATCTCTTCACCATATTCATTCATATATCACTTCATTTCCAGTTCTTGTTGTAATTCACTTCTTGTTAATTTATTTAACAAGTTTATAACTTACCATCGAATTCATATATTCGATTAGACATTATTGGTTTTTAGACCAATTATAATTTATCTTGCCAAGTTCTGGATAATAAAATTCGACACAATCGAATTCCAATTATAACCCTTTACGATTTTACTTCATTACTTTATATTCCGAATAAAATTCATCTTTCATTTTTGAAACGAATTCAAATTTCTCATTCTCATTCAAATTCCTATCTAAATTCTTCTCCCAATCAATTTCAGTTGTCTTTTATTACTTAAATACACGATTGGAGAAATTTATTTGTCAATTCTCTTATACTTATTTCCTTAGATACCATTCAATTGATGGATTCGAGATTCAACCTAAGGGAACTTATCGTAGAAAGCTCTGGCAATCGAGATTCGAAGACTGGGGATTACGGAAAAAAAATTAATTCTCAAAATCGATTTTTTTTTTTGCTGTATCAATTTCAAATTAATTTTTTCCCAAAATTTTTTTTTTTCCAAAATCAAACTTAAAATTATTTATACTTTCAAAATTTTATTTTGAACCTTTTTATTTTCAAAATCCACTTTTTCTAGTGTCGATCCTATTCATTTTAAACCCGATAAGCTATGCTTTGAATAAACCAAAGCTCTGATACCACTTGTAACGTCCCGCCTTTTGACCGTTTTAAATCGTTAATTAAACCAACTTAATACGTTCAAACCGACGGATCGTTATTAGCTTACAGAGTTTAATAATAGAATCAACACAGAATGAAGAACACAGTATTGAATAGTAGAATATCACCTTTATTTATTAATCAGAACTTTGAATGCAAAAAATTTCATATGGCGGAATATAGAATACAGCTTGAATAGAAAAATATTTACTGTTTTTAATATCTTCAGAGTGCGCCGTCTTTGAAATCCCGAGCTTCACCAATCTTTGAATCCTAAGCTGAAATCTTTAAATCTGAAATGCTCGGATCTGACCCGGACCCGAACAAACAAATAAACTCAGGTCAGGTTTAATCTTTATTCAAGTAAGCAACTTCAATTTAACATCAAACAAAATAGTTTAATTCTAACACAAATTTATGGTTATTCAGCCAATGGAACATATATTTCTGATTACTGAAAGAAATGCACATGCACTCGCGCATATGAGCAAGGTTGAAGTGCAGCAAGGGCCTAAAACAAGACAAGCATGCACGGGTATACAAAAAGCACATACAAATTAATTTATATACCGGCACTGTACCCTCAAAGATACAACAGACCATTTGAGAAGCATACGAACTAGGAGGACAGTCAACATATGTATCTATGCCAAAAATAAATTTATCTTAACTTCAATTTAGCAAAATAAAACCCTGCTGTAAACCCAGGGACTCAGGTTAAAAACCAACAGCATCATTAACAGGTAGACAGTCCACAAAATTAATCCAGGTCGAGGGACAGCGTCTATTATATAAAGCAGACGGTGTCAAATGACAGTGCCTCGCAGCAGAAACATATGTTACAGGTTTTATATCTTCTGTCATTTTGGACTACATTTGGTTTTGGCTTGTACATTTTTTCTCTCACATTATACAGTTCTGGTTTTACATTTCAGTAACAAATTTCATCAAGTAACTTTGCATATATCTTTGTATTTTTGAAAAACCTTTCATTGCAAAAAAAAGCTGGTAACATTCACGGTCCTTTATTCAATTCTTACACTTCTGTTCACATTTTCAGTTCAAATTCAATCCTTCACCTAACCCATTTCCTACAACTAAAGCTCACCACAATTATCTGGTTAAATGCACTATTTGCTATGGAATTTAACTATTATTTTTCTTTCCACAGAAAATTGGAACTTGTGTTAATTTACAATTTACCATTAGCTGCTAAATTAAAACTCAGCAACCAAAATAAAACTATAGGATAAATAATAGATTTGATGAGTCAATCCTTCAACTAGACTTACCAATCTGGTTTCGCCTACCCTCAAGTTTTCTTTTAATTTAGTTCCTCATAACCATCATTTTCAATATAAATTACTAAGAAAGGACCAAGGAAGGGACTTATTTCAGGTTCTCAACACCAACTAGCACAAATAAGTATATGTTACACAACTACATACGACAAAAATATGCAAAAAACAAAAACAAAAAAAAAACACAAGCTACATAGATCAGCAAGTTATAATTGGCACAAACATAGAAATATCATTACCCAGGTGCAACACTTACGTCCATCATGAATCTGGTTTGAAGAAACTGAGTAACTAAACAAAGAAGAATTCCAGCTTTAAGGAACAGAGTAATTTAAGGTGTCTATGCATGCTCATATGTACTACTAGGCATGCATCAGTAAGGTCCTTGATATAAATGTAATGTACACTACATCATGTGCATGTGTCTACATGGTAGGGCAATTTCACGAAAATCAATGACTTGCATAGGTGACAATAAATTCAAGTGATGTCATGGGTACATAAATATATTAGCTATGTCAGCTACTGGTGGCATTATTCCAGTTTTCTCAACAATAACATAGTGGATTTATTCCACTATGTAATTAAGTTCGAATTTCTTGTTAAAATAGTTGAAGTCAAGCAAGTTGTGAGCAAAACTCTCATATGTTTCAGAAAAATAGCCTAGCATGAGTTTCAGGTTTCCCAATCTTAACGCAACATATTACAGTATCTAAACATGTAATTAAAATTTATCCAAAATTCCAATTTATAAACCTATTTCAGAAAAATATGTCTTAGTAACCTATGACATTACAGTAATGGAAACATATTGAATATATGCTCACACATACGTGCATTCACTTATACAATATATGTATGCCTCTATATATAATTGTGAAGAATTCTGTGCATAATTAGATTTCCGTATTCTACAAGACTAACCATTTAAGATGTGCCCCAACACAAACAAATATGGATATCCTCAGTAACAAACAAATATGAATGGCCTCACTTTTAAAGAGTTCGACAGAGAATAATGTTGGCTAATACATTCCACTCAACACATGTACACATATCTAAATATATATATATGTATGTATGTATGTGTGTGTATGTATATGTGTGTGTGTGTTGGGGTATACGTCGAATTAATAACACATGTATACGTCGAATTAATACACACAGGAAGCAACAACATATGTGGATTTGCCTTTCAATCATTCAATTTTGAGCAAGGGCGAGGACAAAACAAACAGGTCCTTTCATTGCAAGGTAGAATATTTTAAAGCTAAGGTTGGTTACTGTCTACTGTTTAAGCCAGTGAAAAGATCAGTAAATCACACACAAGCAACCATACACGAGATCAACTATTGCACTAAGTTCATATTATTGTGAATCACCTGAATAAAGATTTATTGCGAGAAAATCTCACCTTTAGGCCATGTTAATCCTAGGTTTACGAACATGGTTGCGGGGCTCAGGCTTCGTCTGATAGTCTTGAGGTAGAGGCGCTTCGATTTTTTGCTCCAATCACTACAGGTTCCGATATGTTGTTCATCGATGTTGGAGCTTCACGTGGCGGCGACTGAAACTCGGATCTGCTGAGCGCTGCGTTTGGATCTGAGAGCGATGTGAGGGACATTTCGATCAGAAAAGGAGCAAATTAGGGCTTTGATTGGAGGAATTAGGGTATGGGGCTTCGGATGAAGCGATTTAGGAGGGCGATGATTTTATTTGGGGAAAAGGCTTTCTCCCTGAAGCCATAAAAATAGAAAGGAACAGTTTTTATTTGGGGCAAAGAAATTGGGCTTTTGCCATAGACATATAAAAAGGGGAGAACGATTGTTGGTGAGGGAATTGAAGAAAAGAGGGTTCCAATTTATAAAGAACGAACCGTGGGAGCCAAGGCAAAAAAATAGCTTGCGTATTTTAACCGAGGAAGGTAATATTTGGGGAGGCAACATACGGAAAGAGCTTTATTTGTTTGTACCCCATAAAAATCAAATCCTACCGAAATTTATTGCTACGTTTTAATCTTAGTATTATCATAAATAAACTCCAATCGTAACGAGATTGGACGTTCTGCTATGTCTCGGTGTTCTAAATCCAATAAAATTTGTTTGGTCAATTTTCGGTTATGTTTGCACGATGTTGTTATTTTAAATTCAATTTATTTGTCGGTTCATGTTTAAATTTTGTCTGCCACCAAAATAACTCCGTTTGGCTATACATTTTGAGAAGTTAAGTTTCAATTTTATTTTTTATACATTTCGAAAAACGTTATTTAACTTTTATTTTTAATTCAACTATTTAAATTCTTCAATTGAATTTCAAATCCAATTCAATTATTCAACTAAATTTAATTCAAATATTCAAAAATAAATATTTAAATAAATATTTGATCCTCAATCAACCATTTTGAATTCAATCCATATACAAAATCATATATTCCATTTTAAATTTCCAACCCAAGTATTAGTATAAAAATTTATCATCCATAATTAAATCGTCATTTAATTCCTCATTTTATCTGTCGAAATTTCTGGGTCGTTACAAACATCAATATTGGCGACCTCGTCCTGAAATGGATCTTTCCCATATCGGACGGTTTCAGTCCTCGTTAGGAAAGTCTGTATGTCATACAACGAAGGCTCGGAGATTGAACCTTCAAGCTAGCGAGTGTCGACGGAGCTGAACTCCCAAGGGCATGGAACAGCGAACATATTCATCGCTACTTCACATAATTTAGTGTACAGTTTTACTGCTTTCCAACAATATTTTGTTTTCTTTAAATTCAAGGCACTATAAAGGTTGTTACTGCCAAAGTTATTAGTAATGATGATGTTCAATTCTCTATGTCCTTGACGTATTTACTTTTTGCATGATATGTTTAACTAACCATTATAACTAGCTTGCAAACACACACTGGATCGGCAACCCGAGCATGAGAGCCAGTACCGCCCCTCAAGTCTCGAACCAACGATGAGACCGAGTATAAATAATACCACTCGAGTCTCGAACCCATGACGAGACCGTGTATAAATAACACCACTTGAATCTCAAACCTACGACAAGACTGAGTATAAATCGTTCCGTCCTAAATTTCCGGACTTGGAGGCAGCGCACCAGCCAAGCTAATGTGATACCGACCACTCCCCCGGCTCCATCCGACCCGTCGGGTCTTGATCCGGGTACCTCTCGAACCTCAAACCAACAATGAGACCGTTAAATCAATTCGTTCCTAAGAATCCGAACTTGGAGGAAGCCCATCAGCCAAGCTAGTGTGATACCGACCACTCTTGTGGCTCTATCTGACCCACCGGGTTTGGATCCGGGTACCATTTGGCGAATAAATGACGCCCTCGAGCTCTAAACCCAAATAAACGACGGATGAGCCAAAAAGGACGAATTCACGACGTCCATGTCATCTCATGACTTAGGACTAATGAACTCCGGGAGGTCCAAGGGAGAGGGCACCTGACTTGGATTCCACCCAACTTGGGACTCCTAAACAATGGAAAACCCGAGAGTGGAACCAGCGCACGACCTCCGCACGATTGGGGGCACCCCCAGGGCAGAATCTCCAATCACATTTCTTTAAGTGTAACAATAAGTATGCTTATGCAAGTACAAGACGCTGGAAAGCACAAGATGAACATTTGAATGCTTAAAATGAAATGCGATTTAACAAAAGCTAACTAATTCTTTCATTTACATACCAAAAGCAAACTACATATCTAATATCTTTCTTTCCAAGACAAGGTGTACACGAGAATCACACGTGCCTCCAAAGACCAAAAGCGAGGGTCGTACTCGCGTATACTATCGGCCTATATAACCAAAATGTCGGTAACAACTATGACAATTATTGATACTACTCATCCTTCTTTCTTTTCTTTTTCTATACAGATTCGGCTCTAGGTGGGTCACCAGGGACCGACCTCTTCCTTTCTCAGCCACTTCCGCCTTTCCCTCTCTAACGTTCGTGGGAGTGATGGACTCATGAGACACCGAGGTGCACCTTCCCCATTCATCCTCACCACTTGTGATTACCGTGACATTCCCAGGGGTAATATATTGCAGTGACTTGGCGGCGATGTCAGAAGCAAGGGCCAACATAGCGTCACCCACTCCTTGAGCCTTCTTAGCCTCCGACTCCGCTTTTTTCTTAGCATCTTTGGTGGCCTTCAGTTCAGCTAGTTTCTTGGACTTGAGTTGCGTAGCTGCATCCACCTTAATTTGCTAAAGGTCACCTCAACCCTTTTGTTAGCACCATCATCAGCCCTCTTCTTCCTTGCCTCCTTGTCGAAACTTTCTTTCTCAGCCACATCGACAGCTTTCTTCTTTCTGGCCTCTTCAATGGCCCTTGCTCTCTCTCTCTCTCTTGGCCTCAGCATTGGTCTTCGCCATCGCAGCGGCAGCTTTCTCCTCAGCATCCTGCCTGCGCCTCTTGTAGGGCAGCCTCATCCTACCTCCTCTTCACCTCCTTGTCCTCCAACTTTGCCACCATATCGGCTTTCTGGGCTTCCATCATTTCCTGCATTATTGGTTCATTTACCTCCAACGGGCCCGTCACATGGATACTTTGGTCGTCCATAACCTCTCCTTCTTCCAGAAGATCCTTTTAAAGGTTGCAC
Organism: Allium sativum; assembly: GCA_030737875.1. Lineage (NCBI taxonomy): Eukaryota > Viridiplantae > Streptophyta > Magnoliopsida > Asparagales > Amaryllidaceae > Allium > Allium sativum. Next base: position 848,270,982 of record CM060926.1, read on the forward strand.
CCTAGCTCAACATCTGATAACATATCCACATGACCACTTCCCTCTCCAAACTGTACTCCCTGTAACCCCAATCCAGACTCTATCATTTGGGGAAGCATGGGGCAAAGCTTCGCGTCACTTCATCTATAGAAGGGGCTGCACAACAAAAACATAACTCTTTAGTTTTCTAAGGATTTAGTGCCCTCGTCCTCTTCAGGTATTCGTCGTAACGAGACTTTACCTCCATAAAGGAATGGTGTGGGTGGGAAGGGTGTTCGTTGTAGAGGTAAAAGCGGACCCCATCACTCCCAATCCTGGATGTTCGGGTATGTACTCAGCTGAGACTTGAACTGGGACGGTGGGACCACTGGTTGTGGCAGATGATGGAGCTGGCGGCCAATAAGAGCTTCCCTCTGCAGATGTATGAGTGACAATCACACTCTCAATGGGCATAACTTTCCCATTTCGGCAGCATGCTTCGCCAACCTCTCCTCCTCAGCATCCTCCTACAGCAATCCTCTTCCTTCCTCTAGCTTCTTACACTCATCTTCGGTCAAGAGCTCCTCCGTGAGTTTATTCTCGTCTACTGTCGCAACCGAGCCTCAACTGGCACCAACTTCTCATATGACTGAGCCATCACCTGGGAATAATCGCTAACCCATGAGATTCTATGATACTTTAATACCTTAACAAACATTCCCCGGATGGACTCCTTTAGTGACGCCTCCACCCTAGCCACGGTGTCCTCAATCTCTCCCCTAAGTTGGTCCACTCCCCTTTGGTGTTCGACGCTTAGCCCATCCAGCGAGTTCATTACATCTCGTTACTGGCCTCAGGCATTTTCCTTGTCCTTCTTGGCCAGCTCCAACTGCTTCCTAAGTTCCTCATTCTCCCTTAGCAGCCTCTGGACCCCCCTCATTTTCCGCTTTCAACCTCTCATTCTCTAGCAGTGAAACCTTATTGTCTTTCTTAAGCTGGTATACTTTATCATTTTCTATAGACAGATAAATGTCACTTCCTCCAGCGCCGCTTTATCCTTCTTTAGCTGCGCATTCTCGATCGTCACTGAAGCCACGGTATCCTTAAAGGTCTCAACAGCTTTTGATTTTTCTTCAGCCTTTCTTGCTCCTCCTTCAACTCCATTGTTTCAATAACAAGTGATTAACAATCAAGCAAGTTACTATGAACAAAGTAACAGTCAAGTCGCAAGGATCAACCTTACCAATCTCTTTCTCTAAATGACGAACGGTGGTCCGCTCGGCATTTATGGTCCACCCCTATCTCTGAATTTCCACATTCTTCTACCTGATTAAGTCCGAAAGATTCACGGAATACTTCGTATGCTCTTTAGCTTGGAAATACGAATCCTTACCTGCATCCACACCTCTTCAGTACCTTCACGGGGAATCGAGTTGATGTTAGAAAAGAACAAAAGTTTGTCAAAATAGTGATTGGGGAATTTCAGCTTCAACAAGGATTTTCCCTCCTCGATAGTAAGCTCTTGAGTCTCATGGACAGCCAAATCTTGCCTTCTTCTTCGCCAACTTCTCCTTCCTTTGGCGACTAGACTCCGACTCTTTCCCTCTAAAGCATAGGTAGGAGCCAAAGCCGCAGTGTAGAGGGGGGAGCTATCGACGAGGAATGTCTGGTGCTTGTTACGTCAAACCTGGAATTTGCCCTAGATGTCCGAATGGGAGGTGGAGGAGTCGGAGACCACCAGGATTGATCTTTGTGGTGGTATTCACAGCTATAATCACGGGGAGATGGGGGATCATCAAGCAAACTAGCACTCCTCCTAAAGTCCGAAAGGAAGCCGCACCTAGATGGTCGAAAACTCCCATACCCATAGCCTCGGCCTCCTCTTCCTCGAGTCATGTCACCTACAAGGGAAACAGATCCATGTTTAAACTCAAACACCCTATGTACATAAACAAATGTTCTGTTATGCAGTGTTTATGGATGTGCATCCAAACTGTTATCTTAACATACCGGATAATGGTCTGCTTGAACGAGTGATCCCCTCACCCTCCGCAGCTAAAGTTAGTTCCTTCACACTCGTGGTGCTCAGCTAAGGAAACACTTCTAGTGGGAGATTATTAAGCTAGTCAAATTGACCCTTTTTCTCGCGAGATGACGGTCTTATAGGGGGTTCTTGGAAACTGCGGCCTAGTTGATGTTTCCGTCCTTGCCTAATCGGTCGAAGGTGGAACAAGAGAGATCGAAAGGGTCCTTGTCCCTAGAAACTACCTCCCCATCGCCTATCTCGCCCCCATCAGTTTTTTTTTAATCTTCGCAGCCTTGCACAGCTTAGACCCGACATGTGCACTTTCCTTTTTCGGCTCAGAGAGTCTGCCTCTCTCCCCGTCTCACTTTCTTTCCAACTCCGGCAACGTTTGGTCTAATTATCGCTCGATTGTCAGGGAGTAATTCTGCATGACAAAGTCGGTCCTAACTTAGAACACTCTCGGTAGAACAAGCCTTAGCCGGGATGGCCAACAAGGGCTTGAGATGTTGCTGGTACACAGTGTCGGTAGGCGCCTCAGGATTTGTAACGGCCCGGAAATCGGTATCTAAGTTAATTAAATATCACACACGTCCAACCCAAATTGCACAGAAATACGAGTCATTAAGGGTTAAAGAAAAAACAAATAGAAGATAGAACAGAAGAAGATCATAGAATCTCAGAGTGGAACGAATAAAATATATTATATAACATAACCTTTTGAATACAAAATTTTGTATCATATATACATACCATTATCAGAGCACATTACACTTTTGATGCAACGGAAATAACTCAAAAATAACTAACGGTGAAGCCTCCAGCTTCAAGCTCCTCCAAGTGTATCCGTAAAATCCTGAAACACTTGACTGTCCGTACAAATTTGGGCCCCCAAGAGTTTAGGTAAAAAAAACTCTGGGTCAGTCATGGGACTGGTGTGAGTAAACTCCAACCATATTGTTTAACTTTGAAAAACCTTTTGAATTGAAAGAATAATAGTAAGACCAGCCCACACATAAACATGGATAGTTTTTACCTTACTATAATCCATAACAATTTGATATCAAAATCCAGTGATATTATTGTAATGTCTAATCAAATAGATAACCAAAGAGTAGAACGCTTGCATTTCACGCTCTACATACATAGTACAAAATCAAAAACAGCAGCGCGCTTATTGGAGATTGGAATCCAACTATGACAAGGTATGTGACCACCTCCCGATCAGTGTACTCTAGAGGGATACACTAGGGTTCAGCAAAAACATCTTGCAACCCGACCACACATGACGGACCACTCATTTAGCTTGCGTTTACCGAATGTATTATTACGCACGGTTGTTGTTCATCAAACCGTAAACCGTAAGATACAGAATCGAAAGAAGAATAAATTCAATATTTCTCTAGATTGGTGATAATACACCCTTCTTAGGTATGACTCAACTAGCCATGCTGCCTGCCCGATTTTTGTCATTTCTCGTTTGTGAGGTTAAGGCTACGTCTATCATTTTAGAACATTTGTCCACCATTCATTTTTAATGTCACATCGTCAAATCCATCAAATCACTAGTTGATCTTCCCGAAAATATTATGGGTATAAAAGATAATAGAAACGAGTTCCTCCACCACCAACGTAATACCTTAGAAAGATCGTCTTATGTGATCTTTAGGCATACTCTGTCAAACATTCGTCCATACAAGTTGTCCTGGGACTGGACAAACTAAACAGCCCATGCATTTTAATCTGTCTTCCATTATCTTCATCATAATCTAATTTGCAATGCCTATGCCTATATGGAGTGATTTTCGGATATTAAGTCCAACCGGTCTCTCGGTATTGACAACGAAGGTCGAAAATCTTTGATAGCTGGTGATTTAACTATTAAAGGAAAACAAACATTCATCAAACAATCACTGGCCCTTTTTTATTAATATTCTATTTTAAGTTTTCTTATCGAATTATATATATCGATTATTTTTTGTTATCAAAACTTCTTAAAAATATTCTAACTCCTTAAATTTTCGGAAATTTCGCCAGCACCTCTTTTGTACCGGTTAATAGCACAAACCCTAACTCGCCTCTCTAGGCCCTTTCCATTCAAAAAGAAAATCAAAAAGCCAAGCGGTTTGCCCAATAGGCTCATAAAATCTCATATGGAAATTTAAACATGTACCTTTTTGTAGGGCACTCAATATATAATCTTCAAACTCTCTTCCTACTCTCCATCCCATACTTGTTTATCATATACTCATCCAATTCCAATGCAATTCAACTTTTAGATGTTAATCACATTCACTTTACCACTTTATTTCTAATTTACCCTTTTTACTTAATCCACATTCAGTTTGGACCGCTCACGTTCAAATATACTTTTATTCGCTTGTAAGTCGAATTCAATCTCCATGTAAAATTCCAAAATTTAATTCAAGTTCCATACTCGTATTCCCAAATTCAATTAACAAATTCAAATCACTTAAACAAAGTTAAATTCGACAAAAACTAAATTAACTAATTTCAAAGAAATTAGTCAACTTCATTCGATAATTAAAAAATCTGATTTATGTTCCAAAAATACACTTCATCTACCCCACTTGAGTTCATATTTAATTCATAACTCAAATTTGGATTTTTACTATTGGAAATTCGAATACTCAAAATCCTTCTATTTTATTTAACAAACCGTTATGGATTAAAACGATTATGTCGTTGTTTTTCAAAAAAAATTGATTTTGATATAACTCAAAATCTATAAAACAAAATCCAAATTTTTCTCTTCTATTTGAAAACATCATTTAATAGGTCTGCATGTTTCTTGTTTCATTAAATTCCGACTTATATTGAGTTTTGTATACTCAATTGAAGTTCAAAATGCCAAATTACAAAGTACCACGCTGCAGCAAGTTCGTTTTAATTAAATTTAAATATGAATGTTTGAACTTCATTTATTAATAAATTTCAATTCTATTTTAATGATTTAAACGCGTTATCCAAATCTGACTTAACAATTTTGATTATTCAAGCTTGTCGATTATTTATTCCTACATTCATAACTCAACTATGAATGTATTCCAAACTCAAGTCCTATAATCAATTCCGGTCTATCTGGAGTTAAATTATTTATAAAATTCGATATAATCGAATTTCAATTATAAATTCCTTTTATGGAAATAATAAATTGATTCAACATCCTTTACCGTTACAAACAAATATCATCCCTTGATAATAGTGAAGTCGTTCAAGTTGGGGTATTTTATTTAGCTCTCAGACCTTGATCGACAACGTTCTGATCTTGAGATAGATAAAAGTTTGTAATACAAAAATTCAATTTAAATCTCACCTTCTATTCCATTCTTTAATATACTAATATAAATTTAACTAATTTTATAAATCTAGCTTTAAAATTTTAGATTATCCAACATCATCCATTTCTTCGTTTAAAATTTATAACTTAGTTATAAATTCATTTTCAACTCGATCCTCTATATTAATTTCCAATTTTTCTGGAACTAAATTATTTTATAAAATTCGACAAAATCCAATTCTAATTTTAAAACCCTTGGATTTTATACTAATCCAATATATATATATATATATATATATATATTCTGGGTTTCAGAATAAAATCTTACGTTTCCTTTTTGAAACAATTTTTAATTCCTCTTTTTAAATTCATATTTGGATTAAACTTTCAAATTATCCAATAATAGTTGTTTTTATTTATTTATAAATATCGTTTATAAATTTCATTTCTTGTTTTAAATATTAAAACAAGTTTCAATTTCAAATTTCATTTGAAATCCAATTTCCACTTCGAAATTTTTTTTCCCTTTTTTAAATCATACACGAATTTACATTTCTAAATTATCCGATGATAATTTATAAACATCAATTATAAGTTCAAATACTTGTTTTTATTAATAACCAAGTTAATATTTTCCTAGCCAATTTGAAATTCAATTTCTATTTTAGAAAAATAAATTTTCCTTTTTAAATTTCAAACTTCCTTTTTATGATATTTTTAAGTATCGATATTTAGGGCCAATGGTATTCAAACATCCAAAACACACAATTTCCAATCATAGGTTTTCAAACACATCATATATGATAATATATATGGAAACAAACAATTATAAATTTTGAGGAATCCAGTTGGATCCCTCCAACTTGTTTTCCTGCATCTACAGATGTCAGACAACATAAATAATACTAATCCTGCTTCAAGGCAGGATATCGTGGTATAGAAGGTCGTCCACTCATATATCATGGGGTGATAGGGTCATCCGCTAATGATACTACGGGCATCCACTAGTGGTACTACGGGAAATATCCTATATATATATAATAGCCACAACCACTAAGCCTAAATAACTAATATATATATTATAACCACAATTTATCAATAAACAGCAATGCAACCAATCAAACAACAAACAACATATAAATATTTGTATTAAATAAAAATACGATTATAATAAATTATAATCAAACCAGAAAGTGAGTTTACTTAACTTGAGTTTTATTTACCAAATGTTCTTTTAAATTTCCATATCATCTCCGTTTGTTTCAACTGAATTCATTTCGTACCTGCGATGATTTATTTACTTTTAATTAACAATTAACCATTCATTTATTTAAATTAACTATCGACATGAATAATTTAAATTATCAATTTTAATTCCGTAAAACATATATCTTACCACGCTGCACAACTCCTCCTTCCCTGATTACACAGCGCCTCCTTCTGCCCATGAGATAAACCCCGGTCCTCCTTTCCACTATATTTTTGTCCCTGCTTTCAACATCCACTGGTGCTCAAACAACAGATCCACCAACTACACCTATTGCTAAAAATGATACCTGTACATTCTTCATCATTGCTCACAAAACCTGCTCCCTCTTGAAGTCGCGATTCCACAACCTATCTACATCATCACCTTCATCCGGTCGGACCCTCCAAAATTCCAATCTTAGCACCACTAACTTCGACAGCAGATAATCACCCTGGGAATGACCCCATTTCCATACTCGAAGCACCCAAATGGCATCACGTCTTTCTCAGTTCTCGGCCAACGAACCCCCTTCCTTTGCAGCAATCCACCTTACCCAAAATAGCTTGAAACCACCGCGAACCTTCTGTTGTCCTCATCTCGGTCCGCCACTTCCCCAGTTGACTGCAAAACCGGCCCCTAAATCACTACTGAACTCACTCGACCTAGATCGAAATTATCCCCCATTCGAACTACATCGTGACTTCCAATTTTGTCCCCTCATCCATCGCAGCTTTGAGTTCGAGGACCTTTTCATCATGCATGCCTCCCTTCCTTATCGCACAACTTCGAGTGCCTCCAACTGCTAATGTCGAGCTTCAACGGATTCGTGGTCCTTATCGTGGTTTCAGTTTCCTCTCTTTTTTCTTTTATTGCATTCGATTTTGATTTGGAAAAGACGGTCATTTTTTTTATTTGAAGCTTCAAATTTGGTCTAAGGAATAAAGCAGTGGCTGCTTCTAAAAGAAATGACCTTTATTATTATTTTTCTTTTGAATTGAATTGTAATCGGGAATAAAGAGTGGGAATGATGAAAAGGAAATTTGGTTGCTAAGGAAAGAAATAACGGGGAAAAATGTAGCCACAGTTTTATAGGAGGAAGGAGACATACGTACATAAGAAATTAAATGGAGGTACATTAAAAATTAAATTTTGATTTGATTTTTATTTAGTACGATTTGATTTCAATCTTATCTACAAATTAAAATATCTTGTAGTAAAAAACACCAACCGAAACACAACAACAGATATTTCTAGGGTTTAACCACTATTCTGAACACACTGGAATAGGTTCCGAAGTCTAATTTGATCATCTAGGAAATATATCAATTTAAATTAACTATTTAAATTAAATTCAATTAGTTAAAATATAAGTCGATTCCAAAACAATTTAATCCATTGATAATAAAAGTTTATTATCGTTCTAATTCGATATAGAATTTATACAAATCGACTAAATCATTTTGATTCAGTTTTAACTTTGAATTTAATTATTTGTCGTTTCAATTTTACGATAATTCGATATATTCAAAATTAAATTGAATGTTAATTCTTAAATCGATAAATTTAATATAAAATTCATTTATATTTTCAATTCAACAATAAAAATAAATTTAAATTTTCATTATAAAACAACTAAAAATCCGGGATGTTACAGGATTCCCTGTTATACAAGAATGAAGTTAAACTTAAGCTACCGAACCCACGAGTCTCAAGCTAAATATAAAGGGGAATACTTACTTCCTTCCAACCATCTCTTCGCAAACCCAGGAGGACAACACATGAAGAACCAATCATGCTTATACACAGTCAGCTTAAGCCGTTTCCCCTCGAAGAACTTGGTGCTGGGCGAAGTTTCTTAGAAATATTGAGATGGCGAAATATTGGCTCTCCTCTTCAACTGAAAAAATACCAGATATCCTCTCCAGTGGGTTCTAACTACAAATACTCCTTGTAGAGAAGGTAGGTACCTAAAAGGGAAGCATATACATTCGGATGAAGCTACAACGACGTAAGGCGAAAGTAGTGTAGTATATCCTGAATAAAATTGTTAGCTGGGGGCACGCTCCCAGAATGCATGCATACATGTTCCAGGCAATGTACCTTTCTGGTGGTGCGTGATCCTTATCGCCCTCCCGGGCGCACGAACATCTTTCGGGGGAATGCTTAACCGCAATGCCATGCGCATCACCGTCGTTTCATCCGGGTGTAAGGGCACTAAATCCGTCAGGTTCTCAAGTATAACCACATCCGCCAACATGTCCAGCGCCACCAACGCACTTCCCTCAATAATATCTATGCACTCTACTTCCTCATGCTCGACCGACGAGGGCTGCACCCCGCGATAAGATGCTTCCAGCGAACCCATCGCCTTAGAAGGAGCGGACTCTTTGGAAGTCTTAAGCTCGCTGCCCTTCGAGCTAGCATCGCTAGTTGAATCAGATGTGGATGACGAATGTAGCGAAGCCTAGGCTTTCAAAGTCTGTCGTGTCTAAGACCTTGTCTTCATTGCGAGCTATGCTTTCAATATACTTATGTTAGACATCGCAGTTGTCTAACCTGTGCCTCTCGTGTTGGTGCAAACTAAAATATGCATGCAGTGTTGTGCAGTGTCATGCTAACACAGTTTATAATTTAGAAACTTGGGACGCAGCAATGATCACAATCCCCAAGATTAACCATCGTCGTAGCTGACCAACGTCCTCGGGTTCACATCGAATCGCAACTACGTTACAATTAGAATTGACAAAACATGTTCCATAATTCGACAGTTCAATCAAAGTCCAATTGTATGCTCTACTTCTATCTGCAAGGCTGGATTGTCAACTAGAGTTAACATAAGTCATAGTTCTATGGTGCCAAGTCGTGAAAACCACGCAAATCCCGAAGTAGGGAGTCGAAACACAAAAGTCTCGAATGGGAAACATGACGCTTTGCAAGAACGAGGCACCAAGTACTCGGAAACACAAATATCTCGTATCCACTCCTTGGACACGAAATTACGTATCCCTATAGGGATACGAAATTTCGTGTCCCAAGAGATACGAAATTTCATACCCTTTACGGGTTTGAATTTTAGTACCCCGGGCCAAGGATACGTGTTTCTAGCATTTCAAGCCTCGAACCTCGTCTCTTCTTACACAACACCCTGATTCCATTGCCCATCACTCAATAGAGGTTTCGACTCCCCTCCTCTCCAAGATCCTTTCTCCTATGAACCACCACGCCCAATTCAACCTCAAGAACACGATGCAACTCCCCATTCTTGAATGTCATTACCAGATCAGATTCGAAGCTCAAAACCAGTCCTCGAATCGAGGAGTCGTGACCAATATCGAGCCCGATTCGAATTTCAGTCGCGATTCTCAAGTTAAAGGACCACCATCGTGCTCAATGTTCGGAGATGGGCATGAGTGGCCTGCTCGAGATCTCCTTACCCCACCTTTTATATATATATATACACACACACACACAATGTTTGAGGCACTTGAGTTCGAAGTTTCGTGTACGAGCCGCAGGCAAGAAAAAAAAAAGAAAATGGGAGACATGTTCATATTTATAGGGAAGAGAAGAAGTGGGCTTGGCCCAACGGCGCTTCGTGTCCCCTATGGTGATACGAGCTTTTGTATCCCAGTGACATATAAAATCTCGTATCCCACTAGGACACGAAATTCCATACCCCTACAAGGGAAACGAAATGTCGTGCCCTGTACGTAGGGTACGATATTTCTAAAAAAAATAATGATATTATATATATATATATATGTATATGTATATGTATATATACGTACTACACAATGCAATGTTATGCATGCATATATTTACATGTGATTGTGAGCAATGTATGTGCAAACTTCTCACGCACGGTTCCTAGTGTCTCAAAAGATCAAACACTCGCAAACATGCACTTCCGTATGCTCTCATTCACTCTGCCTATGTTACTTTTCATTTCTTACTTCCCACGGAATTGCGCAAAATCATGCGAAAAACGTGTAAGTATATACGCGACGTCACATCGCCGATAACTCATTTACGTTATGACGTAGATGAGAGTCGACAACTAACATTCACTTTCATAAGTTAACAGGAACCAGATGATTCAACAAATATTTCTCCTCCAACTCAAAGCACCTCATGCCAAGACAAGACGTACTTTGGGGGGGGGATGTTAATCGGCCTTTTGGTCCGATTCCCAAAAGTACTCCAGACACGCTCGACTCAACACATTGCATGATGTTACAGTCCAAAGCATCGCCAAGAAGCTAGGAAAAAATCTCGGAAAAGGTCATGCGAACAAGAGCCTCACAGCTCCTCGAAACTGTGCTCTACCCATAATTTCTTGCCCGAAACATTAGAACCCCAACGTTGCCAACCCCTATACCTCGATTCCCCTCATCTCGGCTCCTCCTTTCTCCAAATGTCGAACCCCATTATATCTCTTATCTGAATGCTTCAGACTCCTCGCCTTCTCCAAGCCTCAGAGCCCTCGCCTTCTCCAAGCCTCGGAGCCCATCACTTCGGGTCGCTCCATGTCACAAACATATTTAGCGTACCCTGCGGGGTACAAATTTCGTACCCCATGGGGTATGGAATTCATATCCCCAAAGAGGGATACGAATTTCTGGGGTACTACAAGAGGGATCTGAAATTCTGGAGGCCTGCACTCAGGGATACGAAATGTATTGTTGTATCCCCCAAATCCTACCTACTCCCACCTAACCACTCCACTATAAATACCCCTAAGCTTACACTTAAAATGGATTGGAAATTGGCTTATTTGACTCCTCTTGAGAGCTCCTAATGACCTCTTTAATGGCATCCTTGCTTTGAGGAAGAAGAAGCATAAAAGTTACTTTTTCCTAATAGTTATATTTGATAATTATCACATCAAAGCACTTGGAAATGTTTGTAAAGGAATGTCATAACATAGTTCTATGCTTGTAACCTACTATTGTCTATAAAATATCAACAACCCTTCCAAAGTGGATGTAGGCCCCTCACGGGATCGAATCACTATAAATCTATTGTGTTATTTACTGGTTTCTGCACTTATTTTTCCACGCGAAACGTAATTCTCTATGTAATGGAGAATCTTTGGGTGTTACGACATTTTTTGCCTTCAATAATCCCAAAGCACCATATCCATGGCATTTCACTTCTATCTTGATCTGAGCTTTATCGGGTTTCCCCCCTTTCTTAGCTATAATTTTCTTGGGCCACCATTTCTTTTTCTCGGCCTTGGGCTTCTCTTCCTCTGTCTTATCCTATTTCTTCCCTTCTTTTCCATCCTCGTGCATAAGGGCCATGTCAACAAGCCTTTCGAAGATTTCTCTCATCGGTACATGTGTCAGGGCTAAGTCTTGGAGTAGTTGGTTCAACCCCTTAGCGAACCTCAAGGACTTTTTATGAGGAGTGTTTACTAACTCCAATCCAAATCTTGCTAGCTGGTTAAAAGTGTTTACATACTCCTTTATAGTCATGCTCCCTTGTTTCAAGTTCAGAAATCTCTCCACTTGCATTCCTTCTTCTGCCTGCCATAAGAATCAAGCATCAAATATAGCCTTAAAGTTATCCCAAGTAGCTACTTCTGATCCAGCCTGAAATACTTCCCACCAGTATGATGCTTCATCCTTCAATTGCCAAGCGGCCAACTGGATTTTCCTCATATCATCAAGCTTGAACAAGTCGAATACATTCTCTGTTCTCTTAACAAATTGCGCGCTTCTATAAAACTTTCATTTCCATGAATGGTTTTGTCTCTCATTGCGCAAAAATCCTTCCAAGAACAACGCTATAGGGGCTTCACAACAGTTTCTACTAGCGAAGTGATAACATCCAATAGTGATCATGTTGATTGGTCTGCGGTTTACAAAGCTTAGAAATGTTGAAAACATAAGGAGGAGGCACTACTGCGACTTCAGCTGCGGGAGAAACATTCTCTTGTACTCCAATAGGATTCGTAGCTTCAACATATCCACGAAACCATGTAGGAATGGGAATGCCCTCTGGAAAGTTAGGAGACTCAAACATGTTGAAAAGGATGAAATAAGAATTCAAAAGGAGAATTGAAGAAATATTGTAAATAACTTGAGGGGATATGCTTTTCAAAAATTGGTTTTTATTTGAAAATCCGTTAATTTGAAAATGCTTTTCAGAAACTTTTCTCTGATCTTGTAACCTTAGGCTCTGGCATCAAATGTGACACCCTACATTCGTTAAAGTCACTCTTAAGAGAATGCATTAAGTTTCATGAAGCACAATAGGTAAACAACAACTAAATTTACAAGACAAATATAAATAAAGCAGCGGAAAACTTAAAACTTTTATTTCAATTTAAAACATGTCCTTACATCTCAAATGTCAAAACAATAATCATTTGTCTCAATAATATCAGAGTACAAAAACTAAAACAATATCCCTCAAGTGTCATCACAATAAACATGGATAAACTGAAGGAAGTACATGAAAAAGGATAGCTATTCATGTCCAAGTAGAATCACGATCTCAACAATTGACCACTTCCAATGTGAGAACCTGAGGGGAGGGTAGAAAAGGAAGAGAGAGAAGAAAAACAAAAAGGCTCAGACATAAAGTCCAGCGAGTTCCAGTAATTTTTAGCATATGCATATGAAAAGCTGTCAGGATAGAAAAATAATACTGGATGAGAAAGCACAACACAGTAAAACAAGTATATAAATGTGAGATAAACGAGATATCAAAACAAGCTAAAGGTATATTAAAATTCTCATTCATATCCCAAGAATCAAGCTACTGCACCAAATTACTAGTATTAACAGGATTAGGTGTTACCTTAACTACTACCCCATGCGATCGGTTCCCTATTACCCGAATATCCTGTGTTAACCTCAGCAGTGGGGTGTATTAGTCCCTAACCCAACAATTTATAGAACACAAAACTATTCATAGGTGTTACAACATGTTAGTTTCCTGTAACCGGACCAATGCACGCTCATAACTCCGCTGGAACACGCCCGTACCCACTCTCAAACCTTGAACCTCTTACAATCCAGTTCAGTCACAACCCAGAATTTTGGCAATAGGAATTAATAACTAGAATTTCACAAGTAAAAGTTTCTGTAAACGATGGAATTTGACCATGAAACTTTAACCAATGCGTTCGTCTTGGAATTCTGGTCAACTTTCACATTTGGAGTTTCGCAAATGGGGTCCTTATGAAAAAGTTACACACGAAATACGAAAAATGGATGGAAATAAATAAAACAGAATATTATATATATATAAATTAATAATCCCCTGGCCACCTTACTAACAGGTCGATCGGAGCGGTCGACCGCTGGCTGTGACCGCTCGGTCGAGCCAGGCAGTGACAGCTATTGTTTTGGCTACATAATATAATAATATACAGACGGATATTTAATAAATCAAATCTAACGGTTCATGGCCAATTCCACTCCTATAAATAAAGGGCAAGGCCTCATTCTTTTCCACACAAATCTGCAGATAATAGCGAAGCTCTGCTATTTCCCTTTCTCCTCCGATTAAATTTCTTAATTAAAATTATATTCATACACAACAAATCAAATACAAATCATATGGAATTGAAAAGGGCTATCAGATTCAATGGAAAAAAAAGTGAATTGATGCTTTACATCAGATTCTCCCCTCTCTTCCTATTTTCTTGCATATCTACAGATCTGAAAGTATCCCCTTTCCAGATAGATTGTAGGTTTAAAAGAATTCGGGAATTGTAGACCTAAAAGGTTGTTCGAATTTCAGATTTGAATGCTTTCAGGTGAGTGGGAAATTTACATACAAAGTTTATCCTACTTATCTCATTTGAATTAGATTTCAAAATGTAAGCCTATTATCATCTGATCTGTTCATAATATTATTGAAATTGAATTTGCACTTGTCATATCTGTTATTAAATATTGTCAAAACTTGTGAATTGCGAATTTGGTTAGAGAATATGTTGTAGTTATTGTAAAACATTGAGGATTTGGAAATCAGTCCCAGTAACACTGTTTAGTTGTAGTTTTCTCCTAAATCCCTAGTTTTAGTGTAAGTTGATGAATTATGATGTAACTTTAATTTAAAAGAAGTGTTCTATTTGCGTTCAATGTCGTTGGGGTTTTTGGCTTAATTGTTGTAAATATGTCGTTTTTTCTCTTTTGAACATAAAATTTTATTTTGAATTCACAAGAGATATCACAAAAGATTAAAAAGGGAAAGTTGTGCAAATGTAAGTATAAATATAATATACATATTTGTGTGTAAGTTGCATCAACTATTCCAAAATATACATTAATATATATTTCTTGTGATTTGAAAATGTCTCAATTCCAATAATCAGGCAAATTTACAATAACTATAGTTAACGGTCTTTTTGTAAGATTTGGAACCTTATGGCAAGATTGAACGCAAAAAGGAATGTTTAGATATTGATTAAACCAAACCATTAAATTTAAAATAAAAAGATAACTATGTTGACTGCTCATAAATATAAATATGAATATATATATAGTATCCGTCCAAATGTGTGTAAAGAGATAAAATATACATTGTATGGAATGTTTGAAGGTTTGAACGATATTCAACTATGGAATTATGTATGAAAATGAAATTCAAATTGAATTAATATATTTATGGTGACCATTATAGCAATTAATATAATTGATTGCTATAAATGGGACCGCAAATCAATAAATAACAATTTGTAACCGATGTTGATTGGGGAAAGTGAATATAATAGGATAATGGTTACAATTCCTAAATTGATTAGGATTAATGTTGTAAACCCCAATTAGGTAATCTGAAATATAACCACATTTAGACATGAGGTTAAGTTCACCTTGTGGTAGAAGTCTTCCCGTAGCCGCCCGGCAAATCCAGCATCCACAAGTGGTCAACTTAATGTAAGGGGTCTAGTGCGTAAATATAATTGTACTAAGACACAAGGTTAAGGTCAACTTGTGATAGAAGTCTGCTCGGAACCGCCCAGCAAATCCAGAATCAACAAGTTGTCAGCTTAATGTGGGAGGTCTGGTGCATAAATATATATATGTATATATAACAAACAATAAATAAATAATAAATAGAATTAGAAATGTCTGTTGGGGTACAACAAATATATATATTCAGGACTGATAAGATAAGGATATCCATTGTGAATTAATGCCTTAGGAAAATTATAGCGTTAGGCTCATAAATGGCATTAGTTGTAATGAATGGTAATTAAAGATTTTTTGACCGCCTTAGGAAAATATGTCTGTTATGGTTGTAAATGGCAATTAATATATTAATAGAAATAAATGAAATAATAGGAGATTTATGGGTATTGATCGTTGTGTAAGAACTAAGTCCAATTAGGGAAATAATCGAATAAATATCCTAGCGTAAGGAGGATATAACTTTCCATATTTATATAAGTTAATATAGAAATTAAAATTAAAAAATAGAATCGGACTTAATAGGTTAATAATGTATTGTATAATATTATTAACCATATGAACCCGTGACGATTATAAATCATGTGTATAGTATTTCCGTGACGAGAAACTAAACGGAAAGGACTTAATGACGTAGCCTACTTTGTCCTAATAGGGGAAGGTATTAAAGGCATGCGATATGAACTTAATAACCTTCGCGTATAGTCCGCTTCTGGGTCTTAAGCGGCAACTGTTAAAGAGCCAACCTGGGAGTAGGTCTTTCAGTTAAAGGGTATTAAACGATATGTGTGTGTATTGCCTGCCCAAACCTGGTTAAAATGTCAGATATGGCTACCTATCCTACGGGAAGTAGTAAGCGACTAAGGAGGTTATCCAACAAGGCCAAGTAGATGGTATAGCGAGTGATAAAATAATGTCTCTCACCTTATACGGGGAATGGGTTAACGTATGAATGACGGAAGCCTTAACTAGTAGGGCCCATAGCTAGTGCCCTCTAGTTTATATTAACATTAATTAAATTATCGAGGAATAATAAGTGACCAATAGGTCTGCCTAAGGGTCTTAAGCGATCAGGGAGAATCCACTCTATCTATCGTTAATAACGAGGCATTAAATACTAAAGGATGAGAAAATGGAAGTGTATGTACATATAAACTCTGTAACTAGGGGTCTAACCTCGATTAAATAGCCACCATGCTCTAGTACAAAGGCTTCACTAATATATTGCATAAACGTTATATCTTGGAATTATACTTTGGGAAGAGTAGTAGAGTCGTGCGTAAACATCTACAAGGTTAGGATAGAATCGCTAATCTTAGTAGGCATACATCTTGGGTTGAACCAAACAGGCTACATCTGTGTATTATATTATGTGTTGTACATTTCCTGTTCATCCGAAACTTGTTGTTATGACCCCCCCCCCCTCCCCTTATTACAACCACCCAGATTTTCTAGAGAAGGTCCGGTTCTCACAGGTGTTTAAGTTTAGCTTTCGGTTCTCCTTCACTCTCATGCTCGGTATTGACAAAGTGACTTTCTTTATAAGGTAGTTACTTGAGTTAATACTAATTTATCCTATCTTGTTTCCGCTATGAGTTATCTTATCGTACTCTGATTATGCTCATGCTCATTTATTTGTAGGTACCAGATTTACACGCTCCATGCTTGGATGTATTCGAGTTTCGGTTTTTGTCAAAGTTTGGGCATAGAAAAGTGTGGGGTATTACAATTGGTATCAGAGCCTAAGTTAATTATCAGAGGAATTAGTTTTATTAGGACTTGTGAGAAAACATAATTCAATTTCTTTTCTATTTTTCTTCATCTTTCTTATTTTGCTTTAATTTATTTCAATGATGAATTAGTTGTGGACCTAATTATATATAAAATGGGCTTTAAACGACTAAGAGTTGAAATATGTTGAGTTCGGGTTTCTGGCCAATTCTATCTTACCCCACAGTATGTTGCCGATCTCATCTTAAAAAGCATGAGGACGACATATGGTGGATTCCGTTGATTCGAGTTTGGAGACCGAACGAAAATCTAGCTACAACCGAGATAGTCGTGATTTCTGGTGTTTGGTTTCGTTGGTAGTTCCGGCTAAGACCATTTCTCGATCTAAAACGAGAAAAGTTCTCATTAGTATGTCGTATCTATTTCGAAAATATAATTACGAGGTATATCCATTTGTTACTTCATTGAATTTTCGAATCAACCTTTATTGAAATATTCATTTGAGTTCTTGGCCTTATATTCGAAGAAATTTGTTTTTGAAACTATTTAGAGAAATAAAATGGGTTCAAAAGTCTTGAAATACAGTTTCGGAAAGTGATTTTATAAAGGCCTAGTTTTATAAAAATATTGTTTTTAAATTTTAATATATTCATGTTTCAAAAAATTTAGGGCTTTGTGTAACTTTAATAAATATAATCTGATTGGTAGGAGGGAAGGAATTAAAAATGACAAGGAATATGCCACTAAACATAAAAATAATAAATATCCATTCCTTGTGATTTTTAGTATCCTTCTCCCTATATATATTGGATAATTTATTGAAATTATCACAATTAATCCTTAAGATTTTAAAGATCCAACATTTTTGAACACGAAAAGTTTTTTCAGTATAAACTAGAATATAAATAATAATATGGGTTTGTAAATACGAAACCGTTAGTTTATAATAAATTCCATTTTTGGTGAAGTTTTAAATTTTTCTTCGAAAAGGCTAAGGAAAATCCTTCGTCATTACTTTTGGGGTATTTGATAACATGAATTGTCTGTTTGTTGTCAACTAGGTAAGGGGAAATTCCGTTTTAGTTTTATCTCGGGTTTCTAGCTGATTTTTTTCTAAGCTCGTTCGTTCGTTTTGTGGTCGCAACACCATTGTTTAGGCTATAAATCCTTGAAGTTGGTTCGGAGTTTGACTATGGTCTTTGATAGCGTTATGATGAGGATAAGTATTTTCTGGATCGCGTCAAATCTTAAAAGATGACGCGGGACAATTATTATTTTAATCCAGCCAAATAAGATCAGGGTTCAACCTTTGTCCAAAACCCATTTGGTAGTTGACTATTTAGTGTACTAGGACGGTTAAATAGTTGATGAGTTTTGGTAAAACTTGGACCTAGGACTCAGCCGTAAAAGTTGCGCCCAAATTACCCCTTTAAATTCCTTCTTTTTCCTTATCACTAATGTAACTTTTTTTCCTATCATTACCCTACGACAAAGCTTCATGCGAAAGCCTAATTTCCGAAACACCCTTCCACAAACCGTTTAGCTTCCTAACTTGTTTTGTGCTTAGGGAACCCTTAACCCAAGGTAATTGTTAGCCCTTGAGTCTCGTAAGCATGATACTAACCTCTATGAAGGAAGAATAACTAATCTTCAGACTTGAAACCTTGATATCTAGGAAATGATGAACTAACTCAAGCTTGTAGGAACTAAATAATCCCTTTACCTTCCCAAGGTCCACGACCTAAACTCTATCTACGTGTTGACGAAAAATATCGCTAAAAGTTAAGCATACCTTATAAATGGAAGAAATTAATTTACATAAGAATATTTAGAAATAAAAAAACGTTGTAGTTAAAGTTAAACAAAAATTAAATTACAACAGAATTAACGTAAGTAGCCCAGCTACTGAGTTAACGTAGACCATATGTGGGTTGACGCGGGGGTCGATCCACCGTAGAACCAGGTCGACCCAGGTGTCGAACCATCAGTGGTCCAGGTCGACCCAATAACTGTGTAAACTTACGTCAATTTTTGATTTAAACAGTTTAGATTATATTATATTTAATCCAACGAATAAGAATCTTCTATGTACCTATAAATAGATTAGCAAATCATATTCTCTGAGATGACGCCAAGGCTCTACCACTTTCTTTCTTCCCCAAATCTTTAAGAAATAAGAATATTAGTTTTAGGAATTCTGATTCCAGATTCATAGACAAAGAATATTGATCTATGATATAGGTGTTCAGGTTTCTCACCTACATGAGGAAAATTCTGTGAATCTGAATTATTAGGATTTCTTTCATTCTTTTAGTGTTAGATTTGTAAATCCGTGGTTATTTCAATATTATATTCAATTAGGAAGACCACGAGGTAACAGATCGGAATCAGATTCAAGAATTGGAATGTAGCCATGTGAGCGGATTTGAATTATACCTTTTGATAATGATATATTTATTGTTTAAATTCTTTGAAATTCTTAACGAAATGAATAATTTAAATTGTAGCAATTATAATGTAATTCATTCCTTAAGTACGTTAAGAATGTTACTGTTGTACGAATCTATTCCATTAACTTTCTACTTGGGTTTGAGGATTACTGTAATATTAAAATGGTGAATCTGACAGTGGTTTTGAGTATATTCTTAAGACTGTAATTCGATAGTAAATTAGGTATGTTGTAAAAATAATTATAGTAAATTGTGGAAATAATGGAAAAATAATTAGTATGTCTAATCTCGCATGGAAATTTATAGTAATTGGAAAGCGTATGAAGAACAGGAATTGATATCTAACTAAAAAAGGGAGTTAGTTGTGGACTAAATTAGTAAGAGGTGGAAATGGTATACATTTCCATAACTACCATTACGGTAAATTACAGAGAATGTAGTTGCAAGAAAAGAAAGTTAATATGGATTTATGTGAAACAGGAGTTCTTTTGTCGTATTGCAAACTAATCAAATATATATATGCACATTGTTGACACACTTTTTGGTCAAAAGCATCACACGTGAAATCTCTGGTTAACAATACGCTCAAGTATTGGGAACATCGTCAGAAGACAAGAAGCGATTTGGTTGAAGTTGCATCACAAACATAAAGTGGTTCGAAACTCCTAATAAATGACCTCTTTTGGGCCCGAAAACATCAATTACGGGGCTTTGCCTTGTAACTCTTGTAGCCCTCTGAATTAGCTTCAGGTAGAGCTTTCGTTTGGTCAAAACAGACTTATGGTTTGAAAGTTACGCCTGTTTCCGTGAACGCATGCAGAACCGTAATAGCTTGGAAACTTGGAATTTTGCATGGGCAAAAACCTCGGATCGGATCGGAGGTCTCGGGTTGGATTAGACCTAGTTCGACCCCATTCCAAGAAAAAGCAGTTCAACTTCAGAGTTCTTGGCACCCTTCGGTTCGGATCAGGGTAAGAAGACCCGACCCGCGTCGAACAACTACACAGAAGTGCGAACCATAACTTGGATCAGAAAAATGACATAGGTTCGGATCAGATGGAGTACCCGATCCGACCCGAAGGAACTTGCTTCTACACGCAAATGTTGACCTTTTCACTTGGCTACTTCAGCTCCTATTAGCCCGGATATAACTCCACTTGGCATAGCACGATCTGGAGAGACTTTCTCCATGTTCTCCACTTCATTTCGAGATTCTTGGGATGCACGCCATGTGGCATCCGACCCGGAGCATCTCTACGGCTATAAATACGCCACTTGAAGGAAAATGAAAGGATCTTTGGCTACTCTCATTCTCGGCCTCCATTGCAAACACACAAGGACTTTGTGCTTCTTTCAAACTAAATTAACACGTGGATTACGTGTATAAATTCTTGTATTCTTATTCAACACATGGATTGTGTGTCTTCTTGTAATCTGTCAATATAACAATAAGATTATAAAGTGGACGTAGGCTACATCTACTGTCGAACCACTATAAAATCCTCGTCTGTCTCCTCTTATTTTATTGTTTCTGCTATCTATGATCTATGTTTTGTGATCGTGAGGAATTCATACTGCAATTTGGGTGTTAGTACCAAATTCTGGTCTAACACACATGATGTAAATAAAAAAAATAGCTTGCAACTATGGATCTTAATTGACGTGTACTATGGAAATAGGTTTTTATACATTTCCACCAACTAATCTAATGAAGTGTGTGAAATATTTTCTTATAATAATAAAAATGTACAAGACGGTAAATAAAGAAAGTCTACAACGGTAAAGGTTTGGCTGAATACCAAGGAACCTAGGTAAAACGTGATGAACGGGGAATATAAACTATTATAATCAATTATATGAATAAGAATGAAATATAGTAGTTGTCCTAAGGACAAGTGGAATTATAACGTAGGTTATAATTAATGATGAACGGGGAACTTATAATAAACCTTGGTTAAGGGTGCTAAGTTAATAAGTAAAACCACAACAACGGTTGTGGTAACGGTATAACATAAGGTTATAATTAAATAATAAAGAAAAAAGTAGGCTTATTATTAATAGACTTATAGTTGGAAGGATTAAGTATAATGAATGTAGTAATAATAAGTGGTAGTTCATTCCTGCAGTGTAGGGCTGATTAGGGAAAGTAAGCAACCCAATAGAAGCCAATAAATCAGTAACATGAATAGAAAATGAATGTGTAAATAATCAAGTTAATTATCAATATGATAAGTAAAAGAGTGCATGTGGTTAAAAGATTAGACATAGGATCTAATAACGCGATGCGCTTGGACCAGTCCATATGTATGGAGATGAATATCTCAATGGAGTAGATCATTGCGGTATCTGGAGACATGAGAGGAGCACATCCAACAGATTATTCAATGGGATTGGAGGGAAGCATGCAGATTTTGCAAGACGTTGTCAGGTACTCTGAGATGGCCCTCCGAGGATCAACCAGATGAAGTCGTCGCTCGGAGGAAGATCTGTTGCACCATCTAGGGTATACCATGACTGCAACTAAGGAGTGGCAGTCAGAAGGTTGTGGTAGATGGCGTTTGGTGGTTCGGCGGTTTGCCTCGCTTTGGGAGGAGGTGGTCAGGATAAAATTAAGGATCGTAATCGTCAGATACCTATCATCAGCAGTCAGTGGGAATGAGAAAAGACTAATAGCTAAACCAACCGACCAATGATCTTTCACTATCGATACGTTGGTTAAGGGACATGCCAAATTGGATGTTAGATTGGTTGATAGGGGAACGTCATTAGCTCTTGATGTAAACTTTCATTAGTCGAGGGAGGGTTCAGGGTGGGTCCATAGACACCATAAAAAGAGACATACCATATGTTGATATATGTAATGTAGGCCTATCGAAGTTGTACTTTACAAATACTGAATTCTCCCAACCAAGTTTCGTGCATTTGATGCAGCCCTATTTGGAACTCTGGTTGTATTAGGCAATAGGTTTGTGTGAGGGTCAAGATACATGCACCGGGTGGTGTATTATAGACATTAGGGAATTACTTTGTGCTGAGACAAGATTCGACCGAAGAGTTCGGATACGAAGATCTGTACGCCTACATGTCATAGGGATGGAGGTTGTGCATGCTTCCGCAGCGTGACAATGGAGACCGTAGGAGGAGGGTACTATGGGGAGTACTTTGATATGTTGGGCAGATCTACATATATATTATATTAGGTTTAATCTAATGGGGAGTAGATGGATACGACTTGAGAAAAAAGCCTAGAGTGCAGTTAACCCGAATAACCTATTAATTAAGAAATTGTAACTAAACGATATATGTAGGGTTATTTCAGAATGTATGATTTGCGCTCTCACCCAAATTTGTGTTATGCTCCCCTCCTCATAACATGCTCGCAGGTTTGACTTTTGGCAGAGATTTTCGGTAGCCTTTTGACAATTGTTAGGTAGTATCATTCTTTTGGTAAGGCTATATTTGATTATTATATTTTATCCATTCCATTGTGAGATGTTTTATCAAGCTCTGATATATTTACTATCTTTGTCTTTTTTACAAGATACCAGACAAACCAACTCGAGCTTCGATAGATGGAGATTTTTGAGAAAAATTCGGGTTGTTACAGGAAAATTCGTTATTGTTGGATATTCTGATGCCATTCCAGAGGCATCCACCGAGCAAGTACCTCTTAATTCCCAAGCCGCGACCAATGTGGCTTAGTTATTAAAGTTACAAGGAAGTTGGAGGAGACTCAAACAGTGCTTAATGAAAAAATCAAGCATAATCTGGAGTTGATGCAACAACTCCAATAGAATGCTCAATGAGACGCCACCGCCTTCAAGCTAATAAGAGTGCTCAACCTCCTCTCAACTATATCTCTGAGAGCTCTTCTTTAAATACCCTCCACAGTAACCACAACCAACTTAGGATAATTACTCAAGATGGTACTAGGGTCACCATCAGAGAGGGATCGCGTCAACCTGATCGTTCCCAATTAGGGTCTAGTCTTAATCCAAGGACTACTCAATCCATTACTAAGCAAACACATCCTGGCATGATACATAACTTGGTGTCTATGCTTCCACCAATAAGCTAAGCAAAAGTTAATGCTAACCAGCCTCCAAGGAATCGAATAATAAATGATGATGGCTCTCAGGAAAGTTCGTCTAAGAAGGCATCATAGGTAGAACACTCCAGAGTTGGATGATGACTGTTGGAACCCAACGAAGATCCAAACTTCGGTTCTCACCGACATTATCCGTAAGATCATGAGAGAATCTGAGGGCCATGTTACTGACGACTAGGAAGCCACTACAGGACGTGATCCCTTCACTCAAAATGTGCTCAATGTCGAATGGCCTAGATGCTTCAACATGACACAGTTAACAGCTTACTCGAGGAAGATAGATTCTTAAAACTTCTTAACCCATTACGAGTGGCACATGGATTCCTCTCATGACACTGACACCGTGAAGTACAAATGCTTCCCTATATTTCACGAAGCATGGATTTGTTATGGTTCTCTCGACTTCCATCGAGAACAATTTCAACCTTTGACCAATTCACAAGAGAATTGGTCAAACAATTCAGGATGCACGTGACACGACCTAAAGACGTCTGACTATCTCCAACATCTACCGAGGAATCAAAGAGACTCTAAAGATCTACGTTGAAAGGTACAACACCCAGGAAGAAGTTGAATACCTATAGCCCCGAATCGTCCACGTTCAGCTTGCTAAAGGCGTACTTCCCAACTCCGAATTTGGGGAATGAATTGATAGAAATGACCAAAAGGATGGGAAGTTCTCTGTGAAAAAGCTAATCGGTTCCAATGCTAAGAAGAGGCATATAGAAATCGAGTTGTTTGAAGTAGACATCCCTGTAACCCATACCATGGCATTCCACAAGATAGTGTCTTTGCTAAGAAAGCTCCGGAAAGGGTAAGGTAATTGCCCAAAACAATCCCAAGAAGACCAACAGCGACCTTGACAACCGTAATCGAAAGAAGGAGTCTAAGAAGCATGACCTCTTTCCTTATTAAAAAAATCTACACTCCACTGTATACTAAGTTGGACCCTATCTTCCTCGAGACCTGCAATACGATGCAACACAAGAATCCCACTTCAAGGGAATCCATGGAGCTGGAAAAGCAGTCCGACAAGTACTATAGATTTCATGAGATGTTTGGCTAGAACACCAACGGCTGTCAGGGACTCCATCGAAAAGCTCATTCACGAGAAGCATCTCAAGTAGTATGTTCAGAATCCATCTTTAAAGGATAGAGTCACGAGTCCTTTAACACCCGCCCCACCTCAGATTCAAGCAGCACCTGGGTCGTCAAATCCAATACCCCCTCAGAGGGATATTGTTACTAACACTATATATTCACCCCGCAAACGAAAGCTTCAGACGTATGGAGGAATACATCAGTTCTATTAAGCATACCAATTATAAAGGTGCTACTCCCCATGTGATACAATTCGGCAAAGTTGCAGAAGATCATTAGACATTGTATTTAGAGAAAAGGATGCTTCGAGGATTGAGGCTCCATCTATAGATCCTTTTATCATCTCCACCTACGTAGGCCCAACTTATGTCAAAATGATCCTCGTTGATTCGGGGTGTTTCTTGAATATTATCTTCAAAAAGGCCTATGACCAAATGAAACTAGAGGCCAAAATCTGAAGCCGTACAATGCCATTGTTCATTGCTTTAATGGCTCTGCAAACCATCCAATCGGGCTTGTCGAGTTACCAGTACAACCCAGAGATGTGGATAGAAGCCAAGTCATAATCCTCACCTTCATCGTCATTGATGTCCCTTCTCCGTGCAGCGTCTTTCTGGGGCGTCCAGCCCTCGCCGAATCCCGAATATGCACGGTGCCTTGGTGCATACTCATGAAATTCCCAGTTACGAATGGGATTGATGTTCCCCAAGGAGAACAAGTTGCAGCGAGAGCCTTCTACCTCACAAAATGTAGGACGCTGTCAACCACGAGAAGGGAAAAGATATAGAATGGGTACCCTACACTAGAAGTCTCTGTGACAACCCAAATTCCGACTTATATCTTATTATTTCTTATTAATCATAGCTCCATCTTATATTGTCACTACAACTTATCGTTGTTTACTTATTAACTTAGTTCTCTTAACTAAGGTTTACTAATAAGTTCCCTTTTCATAAACTGATGTTGTCTTTATCAGCATATCCCAGATTCTCGTTCTCACATATAACTTAATTTTACAATTAAGTACAACTTATCTTATTACATTAGTTATTCCAATTTCCTTATTGTTTATTATAACATAAGTTATAATCCCCACTTGTCCTCAGGAAAAGCCTACCGATTATATAACATTCTCATTATGTAATTTATTTATAATAGGTTATTATCATTCCCCGTTCCTTCCATTTCTTTTACTGTTATAATTACCTTTCATTCATTTCCTTATTCATTTCCATTCATTGCTGTTAATCACAGTTAATGCCATTTAATTCTATCCTTATGTATATATGCTTATGTACTAGACCTCTCACATTAAGCCTACCACTTGTGGATGTTGGATTTGCCGTACGGTTTCGGACAGACTTCTTCCACAAGTTGACTTAACCTCGTGTCTTAGCACTATTACATATTTTATTAACGCACTAGACCACTCACATTAAATTAACAACTTGTGGATGCTGGATTTGCTGGGCGGTTCCGGTCAGACTTCTACCACAAGTTGAATTTAACCTCGTGTCTAGGTGCGTTACAGTTTTCTATTTACTGTAAATTTAGGCATATTATTCTTTCCATATTTTTACTGCAACCTATTTTACATATCATTATATTACGCCTATTTTATGTCATATGTTCTCCCTAACATATAATTAATTTCATCTCTGAATAACATGTGATCGTCAAATCATGTAATTATTTTAATTTAACATTTAATCATGTAATTGTTCAAATCTAACAAGTTAACATGTCATTTTCTCAATTCAACGGCTAATAATTCAAATACAAAATATGCCACAAGTGAATCATGTAATTACAACAGTAATCGTTACACATATTTCAACAAGTTTGCATTTAAACAGATGAACATTCCAGCATATTAAATGTTTCAACATATGGATCTTCCAATATATTAATATTTCAACATGTCATATTAGCATTTCATCACTTTACATTGCATAATAACGGGGAATGTTAAATGATAATATATCATTATCAAAAATGATATAACTTAAATCCACTCACCTAAATTGCTTTCTAATTCCTGAACCTGGTCCAGATCTAGCATTCCATGGTTTTTCCCTAACTGGATTTAGAACCTAACAACCATGGATCCACAATTCTTACTAAAAGAAAAAGGGAAGAAAGAAGAAGAAAATTGAATAGACCGGATCTAAGAATTTACCTTACTTCGCATATGATTCTGAACACCTTCTTATTAATTTTCATTCTTTTCCTGCAGATCTTGATTCAGAATTTTCCTTACCTAATTATCTTATTTTTCTGGAGAGATTTGAGGAGGTGAAAGAATGGCAGAGCTTAGACGTTGTCTCAGAGAATGTGAGATTTAGGCTAGGCCCTGCTAGCCTATTTATAGGTGTTCAGGATCTTATCGCACACGCAGCGCTGAGTCAGCATTGAAGTCGTTAAGAAAACAGTCCAGATTCATCAATGAATCTGGCTGGATCTGGGGGGTGTCAACCCCGGTGTCGACCCCCATACAAGGGTGTCAACCCCATATGGGTCCCACGAGCTGTTTTGGCGTAGAAATTTGATTTTTGAATGTTTGAATTTCTGAAATTTATTTAACTGTTATATTCACATGTAATTTTCTTATACGTTTACAGATCTTCTAATGACCATTTTACGTGTATACATATACGCGCAACTTTCATTTCGATTTCAAAATTCAAACGGTGGTGTACCGTTATTTAATTCTTACCATATTCTGTGATTGCAGCCTTATCTTGAACTTTATCTCTTGTGTGTGTGTATATATATATATTTGCACATATATACATATATATTCTCATATATATATACATACATATATTTTCTTTACTTCCTTATATGTATATTTTTCCTTATATGTGCGTTTATACATATTTTCTCTCATGAACATGTGTTATTTTGGCCATTCTCTTAAAACAAAAATATGACGGTGGCAGGAATCGAACTCTATACCTCTTGTATGCAAGTCACATACTATAATCGACTGGACTACTAAAGCCATTCTTAACAAGGCTTAGAACAATGGTAGTTACTGTTCTCTTATTATTCCTCTTTTTCATGTTTGTTATAATATTTTATTGCATAAATCTTTTTCTTTTATTTCTCCTTTATTATAAATGCATAATCAGTGCATGCAACATATTTACACTTCATGCAACCAATCCTTTCTTTCTTTTAATGTATGCATTACATTTTTATTTGCATTATCTTTATTTTATTATTCATATATGCATTTATGTCTGTGCATATATATATACATATGCATTATTTAATTATTAAATTGTCATAAAATGCGGGGTGTTACATTCTCCCACCCTTAGGAAATTTCGTCCCCCAAATTTGATAAGGGCAAAATCAATTGACCCCTCACATAATATACATCCATAGTGTGTGCCTCCAATTTTTGCAAGCATTGTGCACCTGTGCAAAGTGAAATACAACATAATAATGCATGTGTACCTAAGCGGTACCTCCTATGTGTATGCAGTTTTTTCAAAAATCCTTTTAAAATATGATGCTCACATCCTAAATATACTGGCAGTTCTATATGAATGCAATATTTTGAAAACCAAGATATATTTTCGTCCAATTTCCCACATTCTTGCAGAGCAAGAGCGCAGTTCATCCAATTCTTGCATCCAAAACCTACCAACTAACTTTATTTTTTGAATTTCAGAAAAATCTAGTTTTCTAAATTCGACTTCTTATGTTACAAAAAGGTGGAAAACAGAAAACTTCACATCTTCCATTTTTCTTTTATGTACCTTTTTCCAACCGTACTTGGATTTTATGTAACTATCTATAAATATTTCCTATCCAAGCACAACCCACATAAGAGAATTTTCTTTGTTACAACTTTTCTTTTTCGTCTTATCTTGTAAATTTTTACTCTTGTTCATCTTTTCTCATAATTTGTCAAGTTTGTAGCTTTCTGAATTTCTTGTTTCCGTTTTAGTTGTACCATTTATCCTTTCTTAGCTTTATTTAATCATCTAATCTAAGTTCAGTTTTCAAATAAGCCCTCTAGTCTTTCAACTAAAATGGGAAAACAGACACTGCACACAGCTACTACTAAGGGCCAAGGATCTTGGGACTATGTTCCTCTCAGACAGAAAAGTCTAAACCATGGGATCCATGACAGGTTTAGGTGTTACCCTAACTACCCAACAAGAATAAAATACGAAACGATCCCAACAAAAATGTAATGACGGGTTGTACCCCTGACATGAAAATTAGCCACAGGATCTAAATACTTATTTGCCCATTACTATCTAGTAGTCACCACTAGTCCTAGCTGTGTACCAACAATTATTTCAAGCAACACCCTAGGCTTTTTCAATGCTTACTCATTCTATAGTAGCTTACCATTATTCCAAGATAATAGCCTCAAAACTTTTCTCGTCTTCCCTAGGCACTAATCCTTACCTACTCCATACTTTTTCAAAACATAGTTTGGCCTTTTTATTTAATTTTCCTTCCAAAAATTAGAAGTGTCAAAATTTATTTTCCTCATGAAAACTTAATTTTGTCAAACCATAAAACATGTCATTTTATAAAAAAAAATTTAAAGCATTTTTTTTTCAAACCACAAAAACTGGAGTAGATAAGGACAACTATTTCTCAATCGGGTTTACGACCGGTTCTTGACTATAAGGTCAATTCAATCTCTTACTTTAAGGTGCAAATATCTACTCTATTCTTAATTTGTATGACTTATTTTGTCCACCCGACAAAATTCTCTTGTTAAAACAATTTATCAAAAATGGTTGTCAAAAGAATAGATATTTTAAAACTTTCTTTACTGAAAATTCCAACTTTCAAAAAATGCAATATTTTTTAAGTTTTTCTTTTAAATCCTTTCATGCAATATAATAAGAAAACTAGCGAGCTGTACATGCCCTATAATATTTATCTTTTACTGAGAGAATTTTACTTTAGACAAAATTTTCATGAGAAATCATTGCTTTCAAAATATACCCCATTTTACTTTAAACCCAATATGTACTTCTTTACATATTTTAAAACTATGACTTTTAAGATTAAAACTTGAAAACACCATGAACCATTTTTCCAAAACTTCTACAATTTCAAGTTCTTAAAAGTTAACAATAGGGTTAGACTCAAAGCAGGTTTCCAATTTTCTAGTCTTTCCTAGACACTCCCACAAGGTCAATTCTCTCAACTATATATATATATATATTCCTAATCCATTTTTCTCTTTTTAACCTTTTCCAATTTATAAGGTTTTACCGCCAAACCCACTAACCCAAAATACTAATCATATAGGATTCACCTTCCTTCCATATAAAGTACATTGTACACCTTCCACCCAAACTACCTAAGGGTGTCAGATTTCCATATTCATTCCTTTAGTGTACAAAACGGACATCCCAACTCTTACCATATTATACTCTTTCTATTTTGTGGGTTTCTCTATGGATCTAAGTATATATATAATATTTATATTTTTTTTAAAAATACAAATACGTTCACTCACTATCTATACAGGAATCCTAAACCTAAGCTCTGATACCAGATGTAACAACCCGAATTCTGACAGACCAATTTTTTTTTAAAATTCTAATCCATCGAAACCCGTGTTAGTTGCTCTGGTATCCTGCAGAAAAGACAGAGATATAAAATATACCAGAGCTCAGAAAATATCAAATAGCGGAATGGATAAAGTATAATATAATTAAAGTATAGCCTTACCGTAGTAATAATACTGCCTAACCAGTATCCAAAGCTATCCTATCTCTTCCACAAATCTAATCTGCGAGTATGTTATGAGGAAGGGGTCAGAACACAAGTTCCGGTGACTGGATTTAAACTATACACTTTGGATAATCCTACATATACCGTTCAATCACATTTTCTTATTTATTAGGTTACTTGGGTTAACAGCACTCAAGGCTTACACACACGTCGTACCCATTTACTTCCCAATGGATTAACCTAATACAGTATATATGTAGCTTACCCCCCCCCTCCCCCAATATTGAGGTACACCCCATGGTAGCCCACTCGTGCGGTCTCCACCGTAATGCCAAAGAAATGAATGCAGTCCCTCATCCTACGCCGGAGTGACGTACGGATCTTTACATAACATTGTTATGTTCCGCATATATCTGTCATTACTGTGCTACATAAGCGTACGGACTGCCATCTTCGATTGAATCAGATTCCATCACAGAGTAATGCCCTCAAGTTTACGATACACCACCCAGAGCAGATATGCATGTATCTTGATTTTCCCACGTACGTATCGTCAATCGTATTTGATGCCTTAACCGCACACAACCTCTAATGTGCACTGAGTTCCATGGCAGAGCTATACAAGAAACATGGAACTCGATCGGGAGCTTTTCCATATCTGTACAGGCCCGCCTTTAAGGGCCTCAAAATATAGATATCCCTTGGATCTTTTTTCATGGTGACTATGGCCCTACCTCGGCCCCTCCCTCAACTAGTAAAGACTACAAGAGCTAAGTGACTTGCCCCTAACAAACAATCTGAACATCCAGTTGGTGTCTTCCCTCAACCACCGTGCCTCGATAGTGAAAGGTTAATGGTATCTTGGGTTTAGCTCTAGTATTTTCGCATCCCATTGGCTGTCGATGACGGGTACCCAACGATCTACTATCCTCGTTGGTCCTGGCCTCGCCTCCCGTTGAGGCGATCGACGAATCACCCTAGTGTCACCTCGTCACAACATTCTGACTACAAAGCTACTTTTGCAGTCAAGGCCCACCCACCTGGTAGTAACGCGCGGACCCAACCTCTGCGAGCACTACCTAAACATCTGCCACTGCACAGAGGACTAACAAGAGCAACTTACGTATCTCAAGAAGTCGCGTGCTTCCCCTTCTAGTCCTTCGAAGCTAACAGAATAATCATATGGACGTTCGCTCCCCTCGTGTCTTATGACACCACGATGATCTGCACCATTGGGTTATTCGCCCTCAAACGTGCGAATAGGTCCAAGCGCCTCACTTTAACATGTTATTAGACCTTGTGTCTAAACATTCTTTTATGTGCTTGCTTTACCTCATCAGGTTTCCATTTAACTTGGTTATTCCCATTCACATTGACTTCTCATTCAAGTTACCAAGTTCCTCTTGCTTATTAATTTCAGTCTTATAACTTAACCCATTTAAACCTACCAATAAGCCCACAATATGTTATTCTCTAGATTGTGATCCAAGGTCTGTAATCCACAATCTCCTTATATTTATTTTTGTTTGATTTCATAGTTACCATAACATGTTCTACTTAATATAATTAAGCATATCTCAATTCACATGTTTTCTATTTAACATGTCAGTCATTATTTATGACTAAATATAACTTATTTCATTTCATAAGTTTGCCTCATTCTTTTTATTTAATCATAATTCCATCTTATACTGTCACCACAACTTATCGTTGTTTACTTATTAACTTAGTTCTCTTAACTAAGGTTTACTAATAAGTTCCCTTTTCATAAACTTATGTTATCCTTATCAGCATATCTCGATTCTCTTTCTCACATATAACTTAATTTACAGTTAAGTACAACTTATCTTATTACATAAGTTATTCCAATTTCCTTATTAATAAGTTATTCATTCCATTTCTTTTACTGTTATAATTACCTTTCATTCATTTCCTTATTCATTTCCATTCATTTCTGTTAATCACAACTAGTTCCATTTAATTCTATCCTTTTATATATATATATATATATATATATATATATATGCTTATGTACTAGACCTCTCACATTAAATTAACAACTTGACTTAACCTCGTGTCTTAGCACCATTACATGTTTTATTAATGCACTAGACCACTCACATTAAATTAACAACTTGTGGATGTTGGATTTGCTGGGCGGTTCCGGTCAGACTTCTACCACAAGTTGAATTTAACCTCATGTCTAGGTGCGCTACAGTTTTCTATTTACTGTAAATTTAGGCATATTATTCTTTCCACATTTTTACTGCAACCTATTTTACATGTCATTATATTATGCCTATTTTATGTCATATGTTCCCCCTAACATATAATTAATTTCATCTCAAAATAACATATGATCGTCAAATCATGTGATTATTTTAATCTAACATGTAATCATTTAATCATGTAAGTGTTCAAATCTAACAAATTAACATGTCATTTTCTCAATTCTACGGCTAATAATTCAAATACAAAATATGCCACAATAATTACAACAGTGATCGTTACACATATTTCAACAAGTTTGCATTTCAACAGATGAACATTCCAGCATATTAAACGTTTCAACATATGAATTTTCCAACATGTTAATATTTTAACATATTGATATTTCAACATGTCATATTAGCATTTCATCACTTTACATTGCATACTAACGGGGAATGTTAAACGATAATATATCATTATCAAAAATGATATAACTTAAATCCACTCACCTAAATTGCTTTCCAATTCCTGAACCTGGTCTAGATCTAGCATTCCATTGTTTTCCCCTAACTGGATTTAGAACCTAACAACCATGGATCCACAATTCTTACTAAAAGAAAAAGGGAAGAAAGAAGAAGAAAATTGAATAGACTGGTTCTAAGAATTTACCTTAGTTCACATATGATTCTGAACACCTTATTAATTTTCATTCTTTTCCTCCAAATCTTGATTCAGAATTTTCCTAAACTAATTATCTTATTTTTCTGAAGAGATTTGAGGAGGAGGAAGAATGGAAGAGCTTAGGCGTTGTCTCAAAGAATGTGAGATTTAGGCTAGGCCCTGCTAGCCTATTTATAGATGTTCAGGATCTTATCGTACACGCAGCGTTGAGTCAACATTAAACGTCGTTAAGAAATTAGTCCAGATTCATCAATGAATCTGGTTGGATCTGGGGGTTCCGACCCCGGTGTCGACACCCCTACAGGGGTGTCGAACCCCCTATGGGTCCCACGAGCTATTTTGGCGAAGATATTTGATTTTCGAATGTTTGAATTTCTGGACTTTGTTTTAACTGTTATATTCACATGTAATCTTCTTATACGTATACAAATCTTCTAATGACCATTTTACGCATATACATATACGCACAACTTCCATTTCGATTTCAAAATTCAAACGGTGTTGTACCGTTATTTGATATTTTCCATATTTCTGTGATTGCAGCCTTATCTTAAACTTTATCTCTTGTATATATACATTTTTGCACATATATACATATATATATACTCATATATATATATATATATATACATTCTATACTTCCTTATATGTATATTTTTTCTTATATGTGCGTTTATAGATATTTTCTCTCATGAACATGTGTTATTTTGGCCGTTCTCTTAAAACAAAAATATGATGGCGGTGGGGACCGAACTTTGTACCTCTTATATGCAAGTCACATGCTCTAACCAACTAGACTACTAAGTATGTTATTGACAAAACTTAGAAAAATGGTAGTTATTGTTCTCTTCTTATTCCTCCTTTTCATGTTTGTTATAATATTTTATTGCATAAATCTTTTTCTTTTATTTCTCCTTTATTATTAATGCATAATCAGTGCATGCAACGTGTTTACACCGCATGCAACCAATCCTTTCTATCTTTTAATGAATGCATCACATTTTTATTTGCATTATCTTTATTCTATTCTTCGTATATACATTTATGTTTGTGCATATATATACACACACATATGCATTATTTAATTATTAAATTGTCATAAAATGCGGGGTGTTACAGTCTCAGCGCATAGTAGCCAACAAAGTCTGACTCCCAGCTCATACGTCATAACCGTCTTTCCTATGATTTTTACCTGTAGAAAGACAAAGAACCCAAGTATGTAAAGATACTATAGTGGATCCCACCGTTGACATTCGGATCAATCCTGACGACCTATCTTGCTTCTTGAAGATCAGATCACAACTTCATCCAGCCATCAGGGGGAACTTATTGAATTTCTACGGGCTAATCAAGATGTCTTCGCTTGCTTGGACCCTCCCCGTTATGTGTGGTAATTAGCCAGGAATCACATGCAACATGCTTGGTATTGATCCAGAGTTCCTTTGAGTAAAGCAAAAAGCCAAATCTTAGGGTCAGAAAGATCGACAGCACTTAAAGAGGAGGTGGATACGATACTTGATAATGGTTTCTCCGTGATGCCCTCTATCCAGAATGGGTCTTTAAACCAGTATTGGCAAATAAATCGAATAGGAAATGACGAACATTCATTGATTATTACGATTTGAATAAATCTTTCCCTAAGAATAGTTTCCCGCATCTGAAGGTCGACCAACTCATTGATTCTACTGCCAGACACCAGCTCTTATCATTCATGGATGCATAATCAGGAAATAATCATATTTCTACGTACGTCCCTTACCAAAAGTGTACTTCCTTCATTACTAATCTTAAGCTCTTTTGTTATGTTGTCATGCCCTTCGATCTCACGAATGCTAAAGCCATCCATCAACGACTGGTTAACTGAATGCTTAAACACCAAATCGGGATATCCATGGAAGTCTACGTGGATGATATGCTCATGAAAACATGGCTATCAAATGACCACGTCGACAAGCTTGTGGAGTTGTTCAATGTTCTTCGCAACTACGGCATGAAACTCAATCTCTTAAAATGCTCATTCAGCATTGTTTTGAGAAAATTCATGGGTTTCATTGTCAATTCATGAGGGATTGAAACCAATCCTAACAAGATCGAGGCTATCTAAGGCATCAAAATTCTAGATAACATCAAGAATGTTCGAAGCTTAAATGGAAAGGTAGCTGCTCTAAGCAGATTCATCTCAAAAGAAACCGACAAGTGTATTACTTTCTTCGATCTGATAAAAAGGGGAAGCACGATTTTGCGTGGACACCGGAACGTGTCGCCCATTCCAGGACTTCTTGAATCATTTAGAGAATCCTTATATCTTATCGAAGCCTGTGAAGCCCGAAGACTTATTCACCTATTTGGTTGTTGCTTTGCATGCCATTAACTCGACACTTGTGAGCGAAGAAGATCGTGCCCAGAGGTTAGTTTTCTACATCAATAAGAGATTGACAAGGGCCAGAAGAAATTATCCAAAGTCCAAAAAGCTCGCATACTACTTGTTGATCTCTTCTCGTAAGCTTCGCTCATACTTTCAATCACGTTCCATCAAGGTCCACACTGACCAGCTGCTACGACAGGTCCTCTAATGAACTAAGGCGTTTAGAAGACTCTTGAAATGTAATATTGAACTGAGCTAGTTCGAGCTGACCTTTATCCCCCAAAGAGCCATCCAGAGGTTGGCCTTGGCAGATTTCATCGTCGAGTTCACTACTCCCAACGTTCAATCCAAGAATAGCAAACCGCCTAAGATCCAATCGAAGTTGTACGAAGATGGTTCATCAAACAATCAGTGTTCTGACCCTAGAGTCGTACTTAATACTCCTAAGAAACGCTTGATTTATTACACTTTGAAGCTTAACTTTCCTACTACTAACAGCGATGCATAATAAGAGGCCTTGATTGTTGCACTCAGAATTGTAAAAAAAAACTAAGTATCAAGGCCACCCAGTTCTTCTCAGATTCACAACTCATCGTATACCGAGTGCGTAACGAATATAAAGCCAAAGGAGTGCAGCTAGCTCCTTACCTTTCTCGGTGTAACGACCGGTATTTTACATATCAAAGGATCATAAAATATTTTTATTTAATTCCCTGAGGGTTGGGTCATTCTCATATTTTGATATGTTGGTTATGAGAATGTGAGACATGTCCATAAATTTTATCAATTTTATTTGTGACCATTTTCCCCATGACATTTCTGTATAAGGCATAACTTTTGACTGGGATCTAATCAGGTGCTGAGATCGATTTCATTAGAAAGGAAATGGTGTTGCCAACTCCATAAAGTGGTCACATTAAAGATTTGGTTTAACAGTTTGGGAGGAATCGTCGTTTTTGTGTTACACAATTTCTGTACAAGCTAATTAGTCATTAGTAGAAGCTAATTAGTCATTAGTGGGCTAGTTAGATGGCTATAAATAGGGCGTAGAGGCAAGGAGAATTGTTTATTTTCTTCGTTTCTTATTTGGTTGGGGTTTGAGATTCTCCCTACTCTAATCAAATACATCTCTCCTACATTAAAATCTTAGACCTACATTAGAAGGTTGAAGATCTACATCAAGGAAGGCTAGATCTACATCAAAAGAGAGTTGATCGCATCAAATCGGGTGATTTGAAGATTGTTCTTCGTTGTCAAGATTAGAGATTAGTTGTTTTCAAGCTATTTTAAAGATTTGGTGAGTGATAAGCATCTTTCACATGGATTCAATCGAGTATATGGGTTTTTTGATCTCATTTTCATTATTTCAAGTCATTTTCGCCTAAATCTATATCATGGTGAGTATGTTTTCATTCGAATCACCATATGATCTAATCTAGCGACTTAAATTGGTAAATTTCTATGTTAATTCATGTGTTATTACAAGTTAGATCCATTTATTTAATTCCTTTATTCTTTATCATGAATTTGGTGAATTTCTTATGTTTGAATGATCAATAATCGTTGTGATGATGCTTGTTGATGGTTTGGTTTGATTGGTTGGTGAAATTGAATGTTTGGCACGAGTTTTGGATCGAATTAGAGTTGGATCGGGCGAGTTTTTGTAATGGATCGGAACGGGGATTCTGAGCATGTATCGGATGGCTTGTTCCCTAAGAAGTGGAGTGGATAGGGCATAAAAATGGTGATGGATGGGTCATTTTTCGATGGATCGGGCAAAACTGGAGTGGATCAGAATTTCAGGGTTTAACAGCGTTTGACAAACACTGTAAAAAGGCATGGATCATGCACAATTTTGGCATGGAACCGACATGTCAAAAACAGGTGGATCGGTAGAATACGAACGGTGAAAAACAAGATCGGGTAAGGTTCTGCTTGGACCGGATCACCTGGGTTCAATAGCATTTGGCAAACGCTGTGGTTTGAATGGATTGGTCAATTTTCTGGTGATGGATAAGGCAGTGTTACATGCGTGAAATCAAGTGGATCAGACGTGATTTCATGGATCGGTCATGCAAGTTCTGGCATGGATCGAGCTGGATCTTTTATAATGTTTCATAAACACTGTAAATAGCGATGGATCGGGCAAGTAATTTCCGGTGGATCGGGTAAGTAATTTCTAAGGAAAAAGTGGATCGAGCAAGGTTCAGGAAGTGAATTGGGCATGCCGATCCACGATGGATCAGGCAGAGATACTACAGCGTTTAACAAACGTTGCTGATGGAAATTGAAATGTTGTAGTATGTTTTTCATAGCGGAAAGGCTGAAATGCTATGAATCAAATATCGACCAAATGATGTATGTTTTTGGTTCAATAATGGTCGTGGCTTCGAAGCGAATTCAAAATGGAATATTCGAAGTGAGCGTTGATTACCGAAGTGCAACGAATGTGAAGACAACTCAAGGTTGTGAGTTCGGGGATAATGGTTGCTCGAAAAGTCGCTTGAGCTTATGAACAATCATCAAGTTGGATGGCTAGAGATATCAAAGGCCGAGGAATTATCATTAGTCAGATGTTCTAGCGTACTGAAAGCAGGGGTATAATAGGGACGCCTAAAAGATTAGTTGATTAGTCAAGTACCTCGGGTTTCGTTGAAAGGCCTAGTTGTCTTCATTGAGTAAGGCAAACATACATATCATGGAAAGACGTATGGAGTTTTGCTAGAACTGGGGTTACCATTAACCCTTGACAAATGGCATGTCGTAACCAGTCATACGATTAATAATGGTTTCATGGCAGGATTGGCGGTGATAGCCAGAGTCATGGATGATGCTTGTTTTTCTTGTATCATCTTATGTAGATTAATTCAACGTCGGAGGAGATATCTCTTAGGTGCTTGTCTGATATTGGTTTAGGCCTTCGCGGATTGTACTTGAGGGATGTTGAATTCGATTTGGATGGTCAAGGCTTGATAATTGGTTGTTATGAATGTATTATTTGTTTCTACTAGATTATTTTGTAAAGGCTATCACTGTCGGATGTGGGGGAGACGGGTTGGATTCTTCTCTGATGTGTTAGTAGAATAGTTGATTGATCTACCTATTACATATATACATTATTGATGATGTTAGATACACTACAACAAATTGACTGTATTACAATGGTGGAAAACAGTTGTAAAAGACTTTTTACAATGGTGGGTCCACAGTCGTCTATTAAGAAGTTGCAATAGATTAAATCTTTTACAACTTTTTTACACCGTTGCGACACCGTTGTAAAATGTATATTTTACAACTGTTTTCCACTGTTGTAGTAATACATATTACAACATTTTTGCACTGTTTTAGTAATACATATTACAACTTTTTTTCACCGTTGTAGTAATTCCTACTATAATTGTTATGCATCGTCAAGGCAATATAATTTTTACAAATATTTCTGTCAGTTATACATTTCTCTACAACTATAGTTCAATACATTTTACAAATGCAGCAAGAGCTGGATAAACAAAAAACAAACTAATATGAATTCAAAGCATCGATTCCATTTATATAAAAAAAGGTTACAACTTTATATTCAAAATACAAAACTAAGGAATCATACATAATTCATACACAGCCATTTTATATTTTGGCAAATCCTTTTTTCCTTCATGAGTAGTATTCAGATCCAACATCTGCCCTGAAGCCGTTTGAAACCCCACCTGCGATGTTGGTGTTATAAGCGCAGAGGTGTCAGCTGACTATAACAATACGATGTTATCAAAACAATGGACAGATTATTACCTCATTGAACAAATCTAGGAGGTCTACGTAGTACTTTTTGTCATGGAAATGCCTTTTTAGAATTCTTGGTATGTGGATGCGAAGTATAATCCCATCATTTGCGGCTAATTATCATTCTTGGTTTGTGACTGATCAGACTTCCTTCACGGATTTGGGACAGCAAATAGGCTAGAGAGATGCTCCCATGCCTGATCATTCTTGGTTTGTGACTGATCATACCATGCTTGCCTTTCCAGTCATCATCAATGCACTCAACCAGGACACATGGTTACAATCCGCTAAGCTGTAACCTCCCCAGCAAGATATTTGTTACCGGACAGCCTTTCTTTGTACACATCCAACACTTTGTCCAAAACCGAAGCATTCTTCTCTACTTCTGCTTCATCCGTGACCATACCCAAAACTGGCTTGAATAGGAGTTCGAAACAGACACCGTAGACTGGTTGGTAAAAGTGTTGCGACTCCACTTCAAGCCATTGTTCGGTTGCTGCTACCTCCTCCAGGGTTTTGGCTGGAAGAAGATCTATTCCTTCTTCCTTGTACTTGGTTGCAATGTATCACAAATTGCATGTGATTCTATTTAATATAGTCGTTTTCAGAAGTAAATGTCAGAATATATTGTGTGCATATGTACATGGGATTCTAAAAAACAATATCTGGAGTTACCAAACAATTAGGTAGTGTTTGGTTTACCATTTTAAGTTTTGGGTTTTCGTCCATACAAAAATGTGCACAACGCATGTAAATCATGGAAAACAACAATTTTAGAAAACAAATTTAATACACAAAATAAAAAACAACTTTTATCCATTTTTCATGTTTTGAGAAATGAGAGAAATATGGAGACCAAATCCACATTTCATGATTGCTACATCCCCTCCGCGGTCCCCTCCATCTTGCTTTCATTCTACCATTCCTCCTTCTACACCTTTAAAGTTTGTAATTAATTTTGAAAACTAAAAACTCAAAACTCTTTTTTAACCAAACACACCCTTAGATTTCTCCATCTTTGAAAGCTGGAACCTAGCCAAAAGGCTAAAACACAACAAAGAAGAAGTATTAGTTAATATATATTACATGAGTTACGGTTTGGAGTTGAAACAAGATATTGATCAATAGTAGTAAATATGTACGTTGAGTTTGAGAAAAGGAGGTTGCTTATGAGCCTGATCCTCCCTTTTGTTGTACCTCCTTTTAGCTCGTGCATTGGCCAAACCAATAACTGATGTGACCAACTCCACCATATCACCACAAATCATCCCTCCGCCAGAGCTCCATCACGAGCTGTTATTGACGCAAAGGCATAGGATGGATCAGATCTGCCCAAACTCACACGCACGCTGCAAAACTGAACCATGAAACCGAATGCACATATCCGATCAACATCGATCCCTTTCAGTTAAACATCGGTGCGACACAGATCTTGAACCAGATGGTGGTGCGAGTTTTGAATCCCCTGTCAGTTGAAATACCACATAGAAAAATACAAATCCCCTGCGAGTTTTGAATCCCCCGTCAGTTGAAATACCACATAGAAAAATACAAATCCCCTTTCAGTTAAACTGCCTCCACCTTAACATCTGTCGGAGTTAGACAACGAGCTCCAGGGCCATAACCGCTGCGACTGTTTTTGACGCCAGAACTATAGATCGTGCCATAACCGCTCTAGCCACTGCGATTATTTTTGACAATGATGATTGTTTTTTTTTGGCTATTCGAACTTGGACGATTGGTTTCGAGGTAGGGTTTATCGATTGGAAATAAAGTAGGAGACATATTTTAGTTTAGATTTGGGGAATTGGAAGAATCGGATGAAAAGGGAGCATCACGTTTTATTATTTAATGGAGCTGGGATTAGGAATGAGCTGGAAAATTAAAAAAATGACGACCTATGGAGGGAAATGCGATGAAATTAGAGCCAAAATTTTCAGAAAAGAAGCGGCGAAACTTTTAGTTTGGAGGGAAATTTTGAATTTGACCCTAATTTTCAATCTGAAGAAATACGTGACGTAAGAGTCAAAATAGTCCTACTTAGATTGAAAGAGTACTAGTACATACAAACTACCTTAAATTTTGAATTTGATCCTAATTTTCAGAAGTTTTGATACAAGTAACAGATATTGAAAGTTAATTATGTATATATTACCAATTATCAAAAAAATTAATAGTAAAAATTGGAAACCAATTCATATTTATTAGTTATTAATTTTTAAATATTAATTATTAATAATAAAAAGCAATTATTTATTTGTAAGGTTACTATTAAACATTGATTATTAATTATTCTTAAACAATAATGTTAAAAATAATCAATTATTAAATATTAAGTATAAAATATTAATTATTGTTAATATTTCTTACAAAACGTTGTAATTATTAATAATGGATTATCAACAATTAAATAGTACTTCTTAATTATTAGTGCATACAAATAACTATTGAATAATTGTATTAATTATTGAGCATCGAATAATAATTGTCTTGAACATGTATCATATAAGTCAATTAAATGTTGTTTTAAATATATATATAGTATAAAATATATATAATATATATGGAAAATGTTTAATACGGAGGGAAGTGGACCACTAATCTCATCCGCTAATTAATATTTTGTAAGTTATTTAATATGGTAAGTTAACTAATATATAATAGCTATTTATTAATCTTATAATTTTTTTTTGTTTTATGAAAAAATTGTAATAGAATATTATATAAATTGATTGAAATTTTTATTAAAATATTTAAAAGTAATTATTTAATTATTACTTCTTAATTAGTGATTCTTACTTCTTATTTATTGATTACTAAAGTTAATTATTCATTACTAAAAACTAATTTTTATTTATTTATTTTTAATTTCTAATAATAATACATAATTATTATTTATTAATTATTATATAGCGAAAAGAAATTATTAGTATTAGTTATTACATATTTTCAAATAAACTATTTATTATTATTATTAAACAATAGTTGTTGAGTAATAATATTTTAATTAATTATCGAATTTTTATTAATTAGTAATATGGTATTTTTGTTGTAGTGTAGTCATATATTACAACAGTCAAAAAATAAAAGTTGTGATAGGCTTTTATTACAACTGTCAAAACAACACAGTTGCTAAAAATAAGTTTATTACAACTTTTCTGGAAAAAGTTGTAAAAAGCCATTTATTACAACGGTGACTTTACCACCGTTGTAAAATTAAAGTTGTAATATGGTGTTTTTGTTGTAGTAATAACTGTTGTATCGCTCATTAAGACTGTTGTCTGACTCAAGGTTTTATGTTTCCTCTTATTACCTTGGGTTGTTCATCCATTGTGTTGTGGATGGGCAGACTAGGTAGCAGGTGACAGCTGGTAGGACTTGATGAGGACGATGTTGTAGAGCGATAACGAGCAAGAGGCTTACGTATTATGTTCTACTATACATATCTTGTTGTTTCCCGCTGTTATGATTTATCTGAGTGATGCTAGTGAGGCATGTTGTGCAGATTCGTATGTTGATATCCTTTGTTGTATGGATATTATTTTGTGTTGATATGAAAGTTTAAGGTTCTGCTCAATTCTGCTTCACTATTATATGCATGTTGTATATGTTCTATTATATGTTATCCTTACATTGTGAGTTATACGACAAGTTCCGCTTGTGTTATCCTACCCTGATGATCGTCCATAGCTGTCTGGCACGTCTTTCAGCCCATTATTCCTCTTGTTAAGTGCGGGAGTTATGGACGGTCGTCACATTTGGTGTAATATATATTAGTGTAATAACGTATGAGAGACGTACTTGTAGA
Source organism: Allium sativum (assembly GCA_030737875.1). Taxonomy (NCBI): domain Eukaryota; kingdom Viridiplantae; phylum Streptophyta; class Magnoliopsida; order Asparagales; family Amaryllidaceae; genus Allium; species Allium sativum. Next base: position 848,314,393 of record CM060926.1, read on the forward strand.
TTTCTGATGGACGCACTACGCCATAGATGGCCTACTGCAACAAAAATCCATGGTGTTGTTAGCTACAATGTTGCCATAGTTATGTTGATTTTTGTCTATGCAACGCATGCTTTAGCATAGATATCAACCATGTGTTACAGTAGCCGTGTGGATAAAATTATCATTCCGTGTGAATAAGATCCAACGGTCTACGTTATCAATCTGCGTCAATCTGATTTTCATTCATCGCCTAGCTCTGTTGCCCAAATTTTCATTTTCACGCTAGAACACAATTCACGTTGTTTCTTTTACAATTAGAAAAAATATATCCTCGATCAAAAACTAGGACTAGGGTTTTCCCTCTTCAACAATGTGAATTCAGCTTCTTTAATTTGAATCTGTCTGTGGCTAGGGTTAGTTTTCTAGTAGCAATTTGGGAGGCATCTTGGTTGGGACAGATACCAAGGGGTTCAGGCGGGGGCTGGCGTGGCGGAGTAGGTGTTGGAGGAGCTGGAAAAAGCGGATTCGAAGGTCGGAAGGGCCCGAAGCTATGTTGCCAAGCGTATTTTGTTTTATTTTGTAGGTTGGCAGCCATTTCTTAAACTGGTAGATTTGCTCATCAAAAGAGGAAATTCTTAGGTATTTTTGCAATACTATTGAACATCTAATGCTCCGTTGATTTTTGAAACTGTTGGCCGCCTCAAAGCTTTCGAGGAAGAAGGTAACAATAATAATTAGGTATTCCGCCTACTTCAAAGCTTTCGAGGAAGAAGGTAACAATAATAATAATTAGGTGTTCCGCCTACTTCAAATCTTTCGAGGAAGAAGGTAACAATAACAATAATAATTAGGTGTTATTACTGCTAGTATTATTACTACTAGTATTATTAGTTTTTGGTTTAGATAACTTAGCTTTCTGGTATAATTGTTATTGGTATCATTATGGTGATGATGATGTTTGCATTGTATATGGTATTTGTACCGGGATTGGATTATGTGCTTTGCTTAGGCTTTTGGTTTCTTCATCTATACTGGGGTGAAATTTTGGACCAAAATGCTTACTTTCTTTGTTCAAAAAAAAGTTATGATTCTGTAGTAGTGTTATTTTACTCAAACCTTTTCCCATCCTCAATGCCTTTCTTATAATGTCTGTTATTAGATTGTATTAGTGCGTGTGCTGCTCACTTCATATTATTAACAATTTCAAAATTAGTCTCAAATGCAATAAGGTCTGAAAATTATCCAAAAATGAAATTTTGACCAGACTTAAGTAATTAAATGGATTTTTTTAGTTAATTATGTTATATGTTTGGTAAATTACAGTTCATATCCCCGAACGGACGAATTCTTATTCCGGATTTGTAAGAATAAGTCAGTGATGCTATGATGATTCCGGTGCAATTTGTAACATTTGAAAGTTAAGGGGCAGTGGTGTAGTGATCATCCTACTTTCTTTACACCCCAAAGGTCTATAGTTCATTTTTTGGCAGCTTTAACAACAGCTTGAACAATCTTTTATTTTAGGTAAAAACTCATTTAGTTAAAGAACTACTTCTATGTTATAGTTGCATCAATGAATACATGTTAAAATTATTATTATTTTGTGAATGGTTGGTTACCAAATGCGATTTGGTTATCTATATTCTATGCAATGCATAAATTTGCATATTAAACCTTCTTGTGGTGCCCATTTATATAAAATCAAGATCTATTATCTCAGTTTCTAGGGATGTCTAGTCTTTAAAGGAAGTTAACGGCGAACAAATGTGAATAAGTTATTAGTAAGAAATGTGAATACCTTATCAAATCTAGTTGTGACAAACCTTATATTTCAATGAAGACCACTTATGTGCACTTGTGCAATTTCATATTTTAACAGCATAAATTACTGAACTTTTTTTGAGATTGTAATCTTACATAAACATGCACTTCTTACCATTAGTATTTAGTTGTTTAAAACACACGCCTTTTAATCCATGTTGACAACTATCTAGCTAGCTGATTCACTAGGGTTTAAGGTTGCAGGCGAATTATATGTACTTTATATATAATTAAGTTGTATAACCCAAATAAAACTCAGAAATGTCAATTAGCAAAGCATTGAAGTTTGTACTATCTCTTGTGGTACTAATTATTACCGAAGCAAAGCTTGAACCTGGTACATTAGCTTATGACTATTATTACACTAGCTGTATAGATGTGAACTATTATTACACTAGCTCAACTGATGTTTACATAAATTCCTAATCCAATAGCGAAGCGTGGAACAGTTCATGATCTCAAATATTGAGGTATTATTCTTCTTTTTTGTAACGTACCATGTCCGTTTGATTATAGAAGTTATCTACATATGCATGTTTTAGTATTTAATGGCATGTACTCATTATCACATGTCTTATACATTTATTTATCACTGCACTTTATTACCGATTTTTATGCGAATTGGCTGGCTGGTGCACAGTGCACCAGCAAGCTCACAGTGGCTTGCTGGTGCATGCTTGCAATAGCAAGCCACTGTGCAATTGCAAGCTTGGCACTAGCAAGTGCACATTTTCTTGCTGGTGCAAGCTCGCACAAAAAACACAATTTATAACCTTGCACTTTCCGAAGTATTCTCCCTTTTTTTGTCCATTTTTGGATACTATTATATTATTGAAAAAATTGTGTGATGCGTGGCATATAGAAATTATATTGAAGTTATTTAAGTCTTTCTCTTACTATTTTTTGAAAAAACCTTTCCTTTTTTGGTCTTGTTTACTACTTTATCTTATTGTGTGAATGTTTTTCTACTCTGTAAAGGCTGTTGATTTCTTTTTGCTAACAATCGAGAAACCTGTCCATTTGATCTTTACAAGTGGCAGCTCCATTTGATCTTTACAAGTGGCAGTATGAACTATGCGTACCAGTCTACCATCTTCTAGTGAATGTTGCAAACTTGACTTTTTCCTCTCCAATTTACAGGCTAGATGTCGTTGTCCTTGATCTAGTTGCAGATGATAACACTGGAATGCAAAAGCAAAAGGCTTTATATCATTGGGATAACGTATACACGAAATATATGGATACTTGATTTATCTATCTTATTATTGAACATGTTCTGAAACATAATTCTTTACTAAATATCAAAGTTTCTTTTTGTTGTTGACAGAAAGCTAAAAAGAACATAATTCTTTAGTTATATTGAAGTTTTTTTTGTTGTTGACAGAGAGCTAAAAAGTACATCAAGCTCAATAATGGAGAGCAAGTTACAGCTTCAGGGAAGGTAATATGTGACAGTCTGTTGATCGCCATTGATATGCATTTCATATAATATCAAGCTAATATATGATATATCATCGTTCATGCTTTTGTAAACCTCTAATTTTTTTAATAGTTCACTCGCATCTGGAGTAGATATGATTATATCGCGAGCATTTGGCTTAATGAAACCTTCATCTATTACTTTGTCGATGAATAAAAGAAGAGAGTTGTAGTATCCAGCCACATTTAACAAGCCAACCGGTTTGTCATGGATCTCATGCTGAGCCCAAGTGATGACTTCAAGGAGGTCTTCTAAGATTCCATAACCACCGGGCAAAGCAATGAAAGCATCGGCATACCAAGCCATTTCAGCCTTCCTGTGGTGCATTCTTGAAACTGCTTTGACCTCCCCTACTGTCTCACCGGTAATCTTTATTGGCATCAGAGTTCTGGGTATCACTCTAATAACGTGGCAACCACCATCATAAACAGATTGAGAAACAAGTCGCATAAGCCCAATGCTTCTTCCTCCATATACCAAATCTATATTTCTTTTTACCAGTTCATGTTCGAGCTCAATAGCAGCAGCTTGATAGCTTTGTTTCTTGCCAGGACTGCTCCCACATAACACACACACACTCTTAAATTTGGATATATTATCCATTACTAAGAACGTTTACTGATTTAACAAATACTAAGTGTCATATATATTTTTTTCTTCAGAATTTGAGCTTTTTTTTCTTGTAATTTTGTTTTAATTTCTATGTAGAAACAAAGGGGGACGGGGAGAATATAGGCTTCAGCTGCTCTTTTAAACCTAAGAATTTGGAACTCTTTATTTTGTGTTAGAAATAGAAGTGAGTTGGAACAGGATAAGAGGTATATGTAGGATCTTTATATTCTTTTTTAAGTGGCTATTTGTTCAAATGTCAACAAATGAAGGAGATTGGAGCTCTCTTTTACAATTGAGGTAACTTCTTTATTGTTGTGTAGATTTATGTTTTTGTCCATTTACACCCGTGATATTTGCCATTTGTGAAATGTAAGTGAAGCTTTATGTGTCTGGTGTGTTCATTTATGTGGAAAGTGACAACTGCATATCTGTTCTGATTTTTAATTAATACTGTACTTAAAAAATTGTGTATATGCATATGGCCAAAGTATGGCCATTAATTTCCTTAAATATGGTGTATACAGGAGGGGTAGCATGAAGTATTGTTACATGACCAGACGATATTTTTGCCAAGACATGGGTAGCATGAGTTTAGTGCAACAACTATTAAGTACACTAGGGTGCAGGCGATTTTCGTGTATTTTTTCTTGCTTATGATTGTATGTGTGAGTCTGCATGACAATGTAGTGAGGAATGTACGTAAATATGAATGATTGTGTAATATACGAGTGAATGTACAGTAGTGGAGTCAAAAAAATTGTACCATTTGAAATGTTGAAATAAAATATTTATTTGAATAAAATATTGTGTTATAATAATATTTATTATAATATTATGAAATCTTTCATTAATAGCAGTACAGGTGTAATTACTTTTAGCAATTATAAAACAAATTTAACAACTGCTACAAAAAAAGGTTGACTTTATTACGATTGTCAGCTATACTAGACATATTACAACTGTTTTTGGTAGTTATGAAAGGGTATTTTTTGTTCTAGTGGTACCTGTGGCAACACATGTACTGATGTTACCATAGGTTCGCAAAGGTGTTGCCTTTGACACTAAGGCAACGCGACAAAAGGCAACCCCAAAAGAGTGTTGACACAGATCATTTTTTGCCTATAGCAACACTTTTTGACACTTACTGCATCACTTCTCCGGTGTTTCAGTATGCAATCTATGGCGTAGTGACGTATACTATATATTAGTGTATAGTATAATAACGCTTGAACCCCATTGCAGTTTTCTCGTATGTGGACTAATCATTATATATTACGGATTTAGAAGAGTCGTCGATCGTCGAGACACACTGCTAGGGAGGAGACTGTTCCTGGAGGGGATGATGGTATAGCAGATTACCCAGCTTTGTTCGAGGCTACGATAGCAGTGATCATGAGGAAGGTACCCGCTCTAGGAGCAGCCACGGTAGATGTTGGAGTTCAGGTACTGGTACCAAGGGTTGTGGCCTTCGCAAAGCTGTGTAAAGACTTCACTACTCTAGAAGGGAAGCCATTTAAAGGGAGCGAGGGAACCGATTGCAGAGATTCAAGGGTGGCTTGATACTTGCATTCGAATTTTCGGAGACTTGGGCATTGATGGTGCAACTAAGAAGAAGCTTGCATCAAGGCAACTACAGGGTAGAGCTATGGATTGGTGGAACTCTGTCACTCTCGAGACTTTAGAAGATGAGATTACATGGGAGCAATTCCAAGTCAAGTTTGAGACAAAGTTTATCTCTACCATTCAGAAGTCTATTCTGTTCAAGAGATTTGTTGAGCTGAAATAGAATGGTAGACCAATATTGGAGTATGTTTCATATTTTGAAGATTTTTCCAAGTATGCACATTCATATGTTGAAACTCCTTATCAAAAGAACGAGAAGTTTGTCATGGTCTTGGACAAGTATCTTTGGAATCAGCTGGCGATCATCTGGATGATACTTATGAAAAGATCATGGAGAAAGCTCTGAGACACGAGAGTTTGTTTCCCAAGGAAGAATCTGTTGCTGCAAATAAAGAGGAATCGAGACCACGACAGGGTAGTAATAACAAAAAGAGGAAGCAACAACAACAGAAAGGAAAAGATGGTCAAAAAAAGCAGAAAGGCAAAGTGACTTGCTATAAATGCCAGCAGAAGGGACATTTCTTCAAGGATTGTAAGAATTTGAAAGCTGAAAGGAAGTTCTTTAAGTGTGGAAAGCATGAGCATGATAAGAAGTATTGTCCAGAACTAGCTAAGGGAAAGCAGATTGTGAAGGCGCACGCTTTGGTAGCTGTGCCATCTTTTTCGAGGGCCCCTACGGTGGAGGAGAAAGGGAAGAGTATCGTCGTTTAAGGTATTCTTTCTGTTAGAAATGTTTCTATTCGAGTGTTATTTGACAATGAAGCATCACATTATCTCATTTGTAATGAGCTTTTGTGCCGCTTAGGTTTAGAACCTAAGATATGTGATAAACCTCTGATTGTGACTAATCCAGTCAGGAGTTTGTCCAGTTTATTTATGATTTGTCGTGGTCTAATGTTGTCGAGTCATGGTTTCTCCTTTATGTGTGATTGCTTTATTTTGAACTTCGCTGGGTTTGGGATCATGCTGGGTATGGACTGGCTCAAGAGGATTGCGACAAAAGTGGATTGCGAGAAGCTCGAGGTGACAGTCAGGAATGTGGAAGAGAGAATGGTTGTGATTCAATGTAAGCCCGAGATTATGTCTTTGTAAGCTATTTATATTTGCTTGTGATTCCACGGGAAGACTTGCCATCTGTGCCGATCGCTAGTGAGTTTGATTATGTCTTTGACGAGGTCAAAGGGTTGTCCCTGCATCGTGAGATTGAGTTCAAGATCGATTTGGTCGAAGGTGCTAGACCTATCGTTATGCCTCTTAGGTAGATGGCACCTAAGAAACAATGAGAGTTAGATGTGCAAGTACGTGACCTTTTGGAAAAAGGATTCATTCAGAGAAGCATGCCCGAATGGGGTGCACCAGTTGTGTTTGCAAACAAGGCTGATGAGTCTTTGAGATTTTATGTATGAATTATCGTGTGTTGAACAAGGTGAACAAGACGAACAAGTATCTAGTGTCGAGGATGTATGACTTGTTTGATTAGCTTCACGAAGCCAAAGTGTTTTCTCAGATGGATTTGACAACAGGATTCCACCAGTTGAGAGTGGCAAGGGATAATGTGCCAAAGACTGCTTTTAGGACACCATTCGGTTTCTTCGAATGGTGGTAATGTCATTTGGGTTGACTAAAGCGCCAACATATTTTGTGGATCGTATGAGTAGGGTATTCAGAGATCAATTGAACAAGTTCGTGCTTGTGTTCGTGGATGATATTCCGGTTTACTCCCGGAGTGAGGAAGAGCATAAGACGCACTTGAGAGTTGTTTTGGAAATCTTGCGGAAGCATCAGCTGAGAGCTAAGTTTTCAAAGTGTCACTTCTGGAAGAGCAAAGTGAGGTTCTTAGGCCATGTTGTTTCTGAAAATGGAATAGTGGTTGACACCGCTAAGGTGGCAGCAATCTAGGACTGGGATAGACCTAAGAATGCAATGGATGTTCAGAATTTCCTTGGGTTGGCAGGGTATTATCGTCGTTTTGTCAAAGATTTCTCTAAGATAGTTACACCATTAACAGGATTGACGAAGAAGAACCAAGTGTGCACATGAGATGCTAAGTATGAGCAAGCTTTCGGAATACTGAAAGAGAGACTGATAAGTGCTCTTGTTTTGACCATTCCAAGTGAGAATGAAGAGGCGGTTGTATACATCGATGCATGCAGTACTGGACTTGGAGCAGTGTTGATGCAAAAGGATAGAGTTGTGGTCTATGCGAGTCGACAACTGAAGCTGCACGAAAGGAATTATCAAACTCATGATTTGGAGTTGGCAGCAATCGTGTTTTCTCTGAAGATATGGAGAGATTACATGTTGGGAGTTCGATTCGAGTTGTTTACGGATCACAAGTAGTTGAAGTATCTTTTCTCCCAAAAGGATTTGAATCTTCAGCAGCAACAATGGTTAGAGTTTCTGGCATCATATGATTTTCATATAGCCTATACTCTGGGTAAATGTAACACAGTGGCAGATGCGTTAAGTCAAATACACACAAGTTTGGGAGTGACGTTTTCAGAATAGAAGCACCTCAAGTACTTGGCAGGATTTGATTTCATGCCTCGGTGTGAGTTAGAACCTGAAATGTAGAAAGCTTATTGATAAGATCTACTCTCATAGAAAGGATTGGCAAAAGACAAAAGCATGATGGAAAGCTTGTCAAAATTATCCAGAAGTTGGAACCAGAGGATAAGGAGTTCGAGGTCGATCGAGAGGGTTGGCTTCGAAAGCAAGGACAACTGGTTGATCTTAATGTTGATGGATTGAGAGATGAGGTTCTGAGGGAATGTCATCACTTGAAGTTGACGATTCATCCTGGTGGTAACAAGATGTATCAGGACATGAAGCGAGCTTACTACTAGGAAGGGATGAACAGGGATGTTGGAAAGTTCATTTCAAAATGTATGAACAGTTAGTTGGTAAAAGCTTAACAGAAGAAGCCCAATGGATTGCTTCAACCATTGGAAGTTCCTACGTGGAAGTGGGATCAAATATCGATGGACTACCTAGAACCAGGGCAGGAGACGAAGGGATTTATGTCAACATGGATCGTTTGACCAAAAGCGAAAGATTTATTCCTGTCAGATCGACTAGGACAACATCGAAGTTGGCTGAGCTATTTATAAAACGGATATAGTTCGATTCCATGGTATCCCGAAGATCATAGTGAGTGATCGGGATCCATTGTTAACAAGTGGATTTTGGAAGAGTTTGCAAGAGACTTTGGGAACATAGTTGTGTTTGAGTACGACTTATCATCCCCAAACCGATGGTCAAACCGAGAGGGTTAACCGAGTTTCGGAAGATCTCCTTAGAGCTTGTGTATTGGACTTCAGAGGATTGTGGAAAGACCATCTACATTTAGTTGAGTTCATATACAATAACAGCTACCAGTCGAGCATTGGGATGGCACCATACGAGGCATTGTATGGTAGACCGTGTATTTCTGTGGCATGTTAGTTAGAGATTGGAGATAAGTTGATACTTGGGACAAAGATGATTAGAGAGATATTAAATTGTATCAAGATCGTTCGGCAACAAATGAAGGCAGCCCAAGATCGTTAAAAGAGTTATGCTGATAAGCATCGTAAGGATTCGGAATTTGACGTTGGGGATATGGTTTTCATGATGATTTCGTCATTGAAGCATGTGGTTCGATTCGGAAGTAAAGTGTAACAACCCGTAAAATGCGAGCCAGTTTGAAATTTTTATTTTGGCAATTTTAGCGAATTTTGATTATTTAAAATGAATTATTTTAAATAATATTAACGAGAAATTTGTTTTGAATATAATTCGACGTATATATTATATACGTCGTCGTTAGAATATAAATATTTATATATAATTATAAATGGAATTGAAAATGGCGCGGTAGTTCGATAATTCGATTTCAAACTTCAATTGAACATACCGGGTGCAAAACAATCCGGATTTTAGTGAAACCAAAAATAATGGAATCTAATAGTGAATATCTTTCCAACGAATCCGAATAATCGAAATTTCATAGCGGGAATTAAAAGATATGTCCAGTTGAAAATTCTGAATAGTCGCTATGGAATTCAGGCCCTAAAAAATGGACATTTTGCAAACGACCTCGGATTTCGACGAAACCAGTTTTCTTGGGTCCGTGATGTCAAGTTATTGCTAGGTTTCAAATTTCGTAATTTTTCGAATCAATATGTGAGCGTGGCAAAAGAAAACGCGTTTGACCGGTTTCAGTTGATTTTAATCGACTGGAAATTGACCATTGTTCAAACGGTCTCAGAATTCGACGAAATTAGTTTTGTTAGGACCGAATCGTCAATACGAAGCTAGAAAATATTTTTCGGGAATTTTTAGAGTTAGTATGTGACCCCGGTAATTTGAAATATACGTTTAAAATTCAATATAAGGTTTTAAATGTAAATTTAACGAAAATTGATTGTAACAGCCGAATCAACTTGCGGTACATATCCCATTGTGTTCGGAATGGGGGTGAAACGCTATGGGCGACAGGCGGTGGGCCTCGTTTCGAGGTCGTATGTAAAAGTCAACTTTTCTTGAAATTTAAATAAATAAATAAATAAATAAATAAATAAATATTTTATCTCCCTCTTCCCCTTTTATTCTTCTGCCCCCCCCCCCAATCATTATTTTATAATCGAAAAAAAAAAAAGGAAAGGGGGAGCTCGACGATGACCCACCGCCGCACCCCCGTCCTCCGCGCTGCCGTCGGAGGACCATCCTGCCGCCGCTCCGATCCTGGCAGCCCCCCCTCCTTCCGCGCTTCTCTCTCTCCCTCCCTCTGATCGAACGCGCAGCAAACCCCGCCACCATCGAGCGCCACCTCACCAAGACCGCCCCTCCGACCTGCAATGCCTCGACGAAGACCGCCGCTCCGATCTGCAAACCTCGACAGCCCCCCTAAGTAAGTTTTTGTTTTTTTTATCTATTATTAATATTTGATTACTGATTTTTATTTAAAGTTAAAAACCTAATTTTTGTTTAAAGTTAAAAAACTGATTTCTGTTTTATATTTAAAGTTAAAAACTGATATTTGTTAAAATTTTAAAACTGATTTCGATTTTTGAAAAGCTTTAAAACTGTTTTTTTAATAAGTTAAAACTGTTTTTTTTAATGAGTAAAAACTGTTTTTTTTATATAGGAAAAATAAAAACTGATTTAAAAAGGAAAAATAAAAACTGATTTTAAAAATGAAATTTAAAAACTGATTTTAGGAAAATATAAAAACTGATTTTTTTTTTATGATTCTAAAACTGATTTTTTTAAGGATTTTTATATATTGAACTTTGAAATAAAAATTCGATTTTTATATATTGAACTTTGAAATAAAAATTCGATTTTTATATATTGAACTTTGAAATAAAAATTCGATTTTTATATATTGAACTTTGAAATAAAAATTCGATTTTTATATATTGAACTTTGAAATAAAAATTCGATTTTTATATATTGAACTTTGAACTAAAAATTCGATTTTTATATATTGAACTTTGAACTAAAAATTCGATTTTTATATATTGAACTTTGAAATAAAAATTCGATTTTTATATATTGAACTTTGAACTAAAAATTCGATTTTTATATATTGAACTTTGAAATAAAAATTCGATTTTTATATATTGAACTTTGAACTAAAAATTCGATTTTTATATATTGAACTTTGAAATAAAAATTCGATTTTTATATATTGAACTTTGAACTAAAAATTCGATTTTTATATATTGAACTTTGAAATAAAAATTCGATTTTTATATATTGAACTTTGAACTAAAAATTCGATTTTTATATATTGAATAGCGAAGTAAAAATTCGATTTTTACATATGTAGTGGCTACGGGCAATAAAGATGCCGAAGATGCGATAGCGATGAAGACTTCTGCAAATGGAGAGCCGTGGAGCTAGGATAGCTATATGTGAGAATTTCTCACCTTTCAAATTTATTTTCTAGTTATATATATATACTAGGATGCAGACGGTGCTTATTAGAAGCACCCGACACCCGTCCACAGACCATGGACTTGTTTGATTGGTTGTGTAGTTGGTTAGATTATTTGATTTGGATTTGAATTGTTTGGTGAAATGAATTGATATGATTGATGTGTGAATGGCGTGGGCCTTCACTAGACCGGGGATAAGGCTAGGCCTTGTCCCGTTTCTAGTATCGTGCCGTTATGCCGCCGAAATTTTCTAAAATAAGTTAGAAAAATAAAAATAGCATTTTATTTAAAGAATGAACTGAATAGAAATTCATATGTTAAAATAAAATGTGTTATCGTTAAAAATATAATTTTTAACGTGAATGTGAATAAATAAATATTCATTTACAAACCAGACGGTTTGTTTATGTACACCTATTTGAACGACGTTGATTGGGTCGATAAATTTTACACATCGCCTAACTGCACAAATAAAATATGTGTTTGATTGTTTGAAACCCCACACGGGTGTTAGGATGAAATTTGAAGTTCACTCATCCTGATTGATTAAATATGTCGATCGATTGATTGACAGGCTGTTATAAGCGTTGAATATCTATATTTGATGCTTATACAGTGTAGTGCACTTTGGTTGATGGTTGATTATTTTCAATGCTGTTATATACATGTGTTGTATGAAAATCCATATAATTAATTCTATATGGTAATTGATTGGGCCTCATTCCAGCTTTGAAAAAGAAATATTTGAAAAAGAAATATTCGAAATAGAATATTTGAAAATAAAGGAATATATGAAGCCGTGTTGATTAGATTGACGCCATTTTGACGTGAACGATATTTATATCGATTTTAGAAAACGATTTCGAAATGAAATGAATTGAAAACGATTTCGAAATGAATTGAATTGAAAACGAATTCAAAATGAATTGAAAACGATTTCGAAATGAAATGAATTGAAAACGATTTCGAAATGAATTGAATTGAAAACGATTTCGAAATGAAATGAATTGAAAACGATTTCGAAACGAATTGAATTGAAAACGAATTCAAAATGAATTGAAAACGATTTCGAAATGAATTGAATTGAAAACGATTTCGAAACGAATTGAATTGAAAACGAATTCAAAATGAATTGAAAACGATTTCGAAATGAATTGAATTGAAAACGATTTCGAAATGAATTGAATTGAAAACGATTTCGAAATGAATTGAATTGAAAACGAATTCGAATTGAATTGAAAGCGAAGTGAAATAAATTCAAATTGAATTGAAATTTGAATTGAATAGAAATGGATTTTAAAACGAATTTATAAAGAAGAATTCAATTTTGATTTGAATTGAAATGGAAGTTGAAAATGTTTTTGAAACGAATTCAAAACTATTTATATAATTCGTTTTAAATAGAAATCGACGATATATATATTATATATATATTATATATAATATAATGGCCTGAATAGAACGCGCCGCACCGCGGCAGTTCGCGAATTTCGACCATTTATTTCAAACGGACATTACGGGAGATCCGACCGTCGGATTCTCCTAAAACCGGAACCGTTGGGTTCGTATCGAAAAGAGCTTTCTAACGAAGATTAGAAATTTGAAATCTAACGGTTGGATTTGGAATTATGTCCAAATCAAATTCGAAAAAGGTCGCTGTAAGTGCAGTTCGATGGCCATTGATGGAAATCGACTGTACGGGCCTTGATAAAATTATTAAAAATAGTAATAATTTGTGTAAAATCATAAGAAATGATTTGTGAAGAATTGGGATGAAAAACTCCATATTTGAAAAGATAAAAATGGATTTTTATCGAAATGAACTAGTTTTGAACTAGAATTATAATTCTATTTATTTTTAAATAAATAAATTGAATTCGAAAAGGGTTTTAAAAGTAACCAAAATTCCAATGATTGCATTGGAGTGGATTTGAATCGAAATTGTCTTCGGAATATTTCGATGTTGGAATTCGTGATTATACAGGTGTTGTTATGGAAATTTGAAAGATATATATGTATATCGTTATTTCCAATACGACATTTGTTAGTCGTAGAATTCGATATTGAATATAAGCCGATATATTTTCTATTCAGAGCCTTGTATTGAATATCGAATGTGATTTGGGTTTGTCGTGAATGGTGTCTTCATTAACACTGTTCTTGAACCCAGTTGAGAAATGATTAAATCTTTTTATTTAGATTTAATGAAGTGTACCAATTAAATAACATTTAATTGGAATTGAATCGATATTGATTTTTGGGTTTATCGTGGACAGTGTTTTAAATAACACTCGTTCTTTAACCCGACGATTAATGAATGTGATTTTGGGTTTATCGTGAACCGTGTTTTTAAATGACACTGATTCTTTAACCCAGTCAAAAGATTAAAACTAAGTGGAGTTTTAATGAATCTTTAATTAGATTGAAAAGATCGAGAATGGAGTATCACCAGTTTTGCTCCAGGCGATAGTTAAATCTTTAATTAGATTTGAACGTGAAATTTAGAAACTAACTGTCGGTTAGCCAAGCAGAATGGTATTCTGGATATTGATCTGATGTTGGTTTCGGCCTTCGGGGTTAATATTTGGGGAATTATTCTCTTGATTAATTTACGGTTAGTGACTAATGAATTGGAATGAGGCGTATGTTGTGTTTGTGTAACACTTATTTAAAATATACGCGAGTTATTCGGAAAGACCGGGTTTATCCCATTCTGAATAACTGATACGACGATAAGTCGAAGATGAAGACGATGGTCGAAGACCGGAGGTCTTCACGTCGTTTGGGTGATAACTGATGATCTTGATTGGGCTGTACACCCAAGAAGATGGAAACAGTTAGTGATCGTCCAGACGTACTTGGAGATCGATGGATATGCGGGGTACTAGGTGCCTCCGGTTTCGTTCAGACCCAGAACGGACTTGTAAATGGACTGTGTGTCTGACATCGGATTTCATTCTGTGTGACTGATATCGGTTGCATAGGATGGTTTGCCTGTGTGGCATGCTAAGATGCAAATGATCAAGGCTTTTGTTGAAAAGCAAAGTCTTGTGGTGATGATCAAAGCACGGCCTTTGTGGCGTAGCTTTGTGTAACGTTTACCTCGCGTGTTTCACACCAGGTATGAACCAAAAACGGGAGACGGACCTCAGGGAGGGCCTGCGTTTCCTCCTAGCTAGAAGTGGCGTCAGTGGTTTTACACGCCCTGACGAGTTTGACTTATATGGTTGTTGCTGTTGCGAGGCGCCTCGGTTAGATCGGACGATCCGGGTCCGATGGAGTCATTCGTTGGCTCGCTTACGCCCCAAAGGGCGGCGAAACGTAGTGCTCAGGCATTTTTAATCCACTCCGTGTGGACCGGCCCTGACGATCCAAGGGTCGATGCGTTCTGATCCTGAGACTCGGGCTAGGCAGTCTCGAATCGGTTGAGGACTATCTTTTGCCTCGGTTCATAGATGGAAATCCAATTTCCAAATACGTGACATTTGCGGTTTTATTTGTAAACCTATATATGGCGACATAGTGGTATGGGGCATTCATGCCGCCTATGATTGATACTTATGATTTGAAGTTGTTTTATACTCTATGCACTTATAATAGTATCAAATGATTTGTTTTAAACGTATCAAGCATTCTTTAGCTGTTATAAGGGAAAACCCTATCCCCCGGCTTGCGATTGCATTGTGTGATAGGACCTGGGTCTTATAACAGCTTCATTCTTCTTTATTTAGCATTGCGCTGTTGTTTTATGCACTGGTATTCTTGGGAGGAAACCCGTTCCGTGTTATACGGCGTGGTCCCTTGATTCACCTAATGATTTAAAATAAAGGTTAATAACTGTTTTAGTTCTCACACCAGTCACATGACTGACCTGGAGTTTATTGTTTTAACCTAAACTCTGGGTGCCCTTATTTTCGACACGGGCAGCTAGTAGTTTTGGTTTTGCAGATTTATATTCACAGGATCCTGGTTTACAGCTGGAACGATATCCGGAAAGCTTCGTATCCGTATATCTCTTCTAGTTGTGTATTGTATTATTTTCCGCTGCTATGTATTTAAATGTAATTTAAATCTCTGTTATTTCTGTGTAATATTCTTTCATACTCTGTATATTCTGGTAATCTGATGCACTGTTGTAATATATAGTGAAATGTTCTTTTATATGCGTTCTGATTTGTCGTGTTCTCAAACGATAGGGCGTTTCGAACGGTCTGGGTCGGTTTAGCGACTGGTTCGGACCGAGCGAAATTCTTTGCCGTCACAGTTGGTATCAGAGCTTTGGTTTACAAAGCTTAGAGAACAAGGCACATTAGAACCCTACGAAAGAATTCATCAGATATTGGATTAGTAATATTCTATTAGAATGACTCGTTAGAGATGGGATCAGTAGTATCCTAGAACGAGTGTGAAGAGTATATTTTTAACGTGAAAACAAATTTTGTTTTGAAAATTTAAATCAATTATTCGTATTTGGTTATCTATTTATATTGAGTTGGACAATCCAGTATATATAGGTTTTGCGTATACGTCTGATCCGCGTGTATTCAAAGTTTTAATATATTGGGTAGATATAGAATCACATTCTAGTTGCCCGGGGATGATTCTGATAATGCTGCAGCGTTACCAGTATTTATATTCGAGTGACGAAGGTGTGATATCTATATATTTCCATTAGACTGGTGTGAGAACCAAAACGTATATAGTTAGAATACGTTGTTGTGAATTGGCATCAAAAACATGATTTTCTTCATATATAGTAAAATTATGAATTTGAAACTCTAATTCACTAATTGATTGATGTTTGTGTTGTTTGATTAATGGTTTGATAATTTTGAACCATTATGCCTAACTGAATCAAATATTGACTTGTATTGAAATTTGGTCGCATTTGCTTGCATATGCATATATATCTTTGAACAGGTCATAGCAAGGAGGCTAGAGCAGAGAATAAAATTTGTTTGCCCGACAAATAGGTACATGTTTACTACATAATTTCCTGTTTTGTTTGGGTGATGATGATTTTGTGAGCCTATTGGCTAGCCGCTTGGCTTTTTCTTTTTCTTTTTGAGATCTGAAGGACCGGGGAAGCTATTTGAAATTCCCCGATGCTCCCATTGCAGGGGAGGTTATGGCGAAATTTTTCAAAAATTTTGGGTGTTAGCCAAATTTTTGAAATTTTGAAAATTCTCAGAAACTAAAGAGTTGGAGAATGGAAGCCAGATCGAACGTAGAGCTGAATAATCAAACCACTTTCGACTTTGTTCCTTTTCGGGGACGAAAAGTTTTAAGTGGGGGAGATTGTAACAACCCGTAAAATGCGAGCCAGTTTGAAATTTTTATTTTGGCAATTTTAGCGAATTTTGATTATTTAAAATGAATTATTTTAAATAATATTAACGAGAAATTTGTTTTGAATATAATTCGACGTATATATTATATACGTCGTCGTTAGAATATAAATATTTATATATAATTATAAATGGAATTGAAAATGGCGCGGTAGTTCGATAATTCGATTTCAAACTTCAATTGAACATACCGGGTGCAAAACAATCCGGATTTTAGTGAAACCAAAAATAATGGAATCTAATAGTGAATATCTTTCCAACGAATCCGAATAATCGAAATTTCATAGCGGGAATTAAAAGATATGTCCAGTTGAAAATTCTGAATAGTCGCTATGGAATTCAGGCCCTAAAAAATGGACATTTTGCAAACGACCTCGGATTTCGACGAAACCAGTTTTCTTGGGTCCGTGATGTCAAGTTATTGCTAGGTTTCAAATTTCGTAATTTTTCGAATCAATATGTGAGCGTGGCAAAAGAAAACGCGTTTGACCGGTTTCAGTTGATTTTAATCGACTGGAAATTGACCATTGTTCAAACGGTCTCAGAATTCGACGAAATTAGTTTTGTTAGGACCGAATCGTCAATACGAAGCTAGAAAATATTTTTCGGGAATTTTTAGAGTTAGTATGTGACCCCGGTAATTTGAAATATACGTTTAAAATTCAATATAAGGTTTTAAATGTAAATTTAACGAAAATTGATTGTAACAGCCGAATCAACTTGCGGTACATATCCCATTGTGTTCGGAATGGGGGTGAAACGCTATGGGCGACAGGCGGTGGGCCTCGTTTCGAGGTCGTATGTAAAAGTCAACTTTTCTTGAAATTTAAATAAATAAATAAATAAATAAATAAAAAAATATTTTATCTCCCTCTTCCCCTTTTATTCTTCTGGCCCCCCCAATCATTATTTTATAATCGAAAAAAAAAAAAGGAAAGGGGGAGCTCGACGATGACCCACCGCCGCACCCCCGTCCTCCGCGCTGCCGTCGGAGGACCATCCTGCCGCCGCTCCGATCCTGGCAGCCCCCCCTCCTTCCGCGCTTCTCTCTCTCCCTCCCTCTGATCGAACGCGCAGCAAACCCCGCCACCATCGAGCGCCACCTCACCAAGACCGCCCCTCCGACCTGCAGTGCCTCGACGAAGACCGCCGCTCCGATCTGCAAACCTCGACAGCCCCCCTAAGTAAGTTTTTGTTTTTTTTATCTATTATTAATATTTGATTACTGATTTTTATTTAAAGTTAAAAACCTAATTTTTGTTTAAAGTTAAAAAACTGATTTCTGTTTTATATTTAAAGTTAAAAACTGATATTTGTTAAAATTTTAAAACTGATTTCGATTTTTGAAAAGCTTTAAAACTGTTTTTTTAATAAGTTAAAACTGTTTTTTTTAATGAGTAAAAACTGTTTTTTTTATATAGGAAAAATAAAAACTGATTTAAAAAGGAAAAATAAAAACTGATTTAAAAAGGAAAAATAAAAACTGATTTTAAAAATGAAATTTAAAAACTGATTTTAGGAAAATATAAAAACTGATTTTTTTTTTATGATTCTAAAACTGATTTTTTTTAAGGATTTTTATATATTGAACTTTGAAATAAAAATTCGATTTTTATATATTGAACTTTGAAATAAAAATTCGATTTTTATATATTGAACTTTGAAATAAAAATTCGATTTTTATATATTGAACTTTGAAATAAAAATTCGATTTTTATATATTGAACTTTGAAATAAAAATTCGATTTTTATATATTGAACTTTGAACTAAAAATTCGATTTTTATATATTGAACTTTGAACTAAAAATTCGATTTTTATATATTGAACTTTGAAATAAAAATTCGATTTTTATATATTGAACTTTGAACTAAAAATTCGATTTTTATATATTGAACTTTGAAATAAAAATTCGATTTTTATATATTGAACTTTGAACTAAAAATTCGATTTTTATATATTGAACTTTGAAATAAAAATTCGATTTTTATATATTGAACTTTGAACTAAAAATTCGATTTTTATATATTGAACTTTGAAATAAAAATTCGATTTTTATATATTGAACTTTGAACTAAAAATTCGATTTTTATATATTGAATAGCGAAGTAAAAATTCGATTTTTACATATGTAGTGGCTACGGGCAATAAAGATGCCGAAGATGCGATAGCGATGAAGACTTCTGCAAATGGAGAGCCGTGGAGCTAGGATAGCTATATGTGAGAATTTCTCACCTTTCAAATTTATTTTCTAGTTATATATATATACTAGGATGCAGACGGTGCTTATTAGAAGCACCCGACACCCGTCCACAGACCATGGACTTGTTTGATTGGTTGTGTAGTTGGTTAGATTATTTGATTTGGATTTGAATTGTTTGGTGAAATGAATTGATATGATTGATGTGTGAATGGCGTGGGCCTTCACTAGACCGGGGATAAGGCTAGGCCTTGTCCCGTTTCTAGTATCGTGCCGTTATGCCGCCGAAATTTTCTAAAATAAGTTAGAAAAATAAAAATAGCATTTTATTTAAAGAATGAACTGAATAGAAATTCATATGTTAAAATAAAATGTGTTATCGTTAAAAATATAATTTTTAACGTGAATGTGAATAAATAAATATTCATTTACAAACCAGACGGTTTGTTTATGTACACCTATTTGAACGACGTTGATTGGGTCGATAAATTTTACACATCGCCTAACTGCACAAATAAAATATGTGTTTGATTGTTTGAAACCCCACACGGGTGTTAGGATGAAATTTGAAGTTCACTCATCCTGATTGATTAAATATGTCGATCGATTGATTGACAGGCTGTTATAAGCGTTGAATATCTATATTTGATGCTTATACAGTGTAGTGCACTTTGGTTGATGGTTGATTATTTTCAATGCTGTTATATACATGTGTTGTATGAAAATCCATATAATTAATTCTATATGGTAATTGATTGGGCCTCATTCCAGCTTTGAAAAAGAAATATTTGAAAAAGAAATATTCGAAATAGAATATTTGAAAATAAAGGAATATATGAAGCCGTGTTGATTAGATTGACGCCATTTTGACGTGAACGATATTTATATCGATTTTAGAAAACGATTTCGAAATGAAATGAATTGAAAACGATTTCGAAATGAATTGAATTGAAAACGAATTCAAAATGAATTGAAAACGATTTCGAAATGAAATGAATTGAAAACGATTTCGAAATGAATTGAATTGAAAACGATTTCGAAATGAAATGAATTGAAAACGATTTCGAAACGAATTGAATTGAAAACGAATTCAAAATGAATTGAAAACGATTTCGAAATGAATTGAATTGAAAACGATTTCGAAACGAATTGAATTGAAAACGAATTCAAAATGAATTGAAAACGATTTCGAAATGAATTGAATTGAAAACGATTTCGAAATGAATTGAATTGAAAACGATTTCGAAATGAATTGAATTGAAAACGAATTCGAATTGAATTGAAAGCGAAGTGAAATAAATTCAAATTGAATTGAAATTTGAATTGAATAGAAATGGATTTTAAAACGAATTTATAAAGAAGAATTCAATTTTGATTTGAATTGAAATGGAAGTTGAAAATGTTTTTGAAACGAATTCAAAACTATTTATATAATTCGTTTTAAATAGAAATCGACGATATATATATTATATATATATTATATATAATATAATGGCCTGAATAGAACGCGCCGCACCGCGGCAGTTCGCGAATTTCGACCATTTATTTCAAACGGACATTACGGGAGATCCGACCGTCGGATTCTCCTAAAACCGGAACCGTTGGGTTCGTATCGAAAAGAGCTTTCTAACGAAGATTAGAAATTTGAAATCTAACGGTTGGATTTGGAATTATGTCCAAATCAAATTCGAAAAAGGTCGCTGTAAGTGCAGTTCGATGGCCATTGATGGAAATCGACTGTACGGGCCTTGATAAAATTATTAAAAATAGTAATAATTTGTGTAAAATCATAAGAAATGATTTGTGAAGAATTGGGATGAAAAACTCCATATTTGAAAAGATAAAAATGGATTTTTATCGAAATGAACTAGTTTTGAACTAGAATTATAATTCTATTTATTTTTAAATAAATAAATTGAATTCGAAAAGGGTTTTAAAAGTAACCAAAATTCCAATGATTGCATTGGAGTGGATTTGAATCGAAATTGTCTTCGGAATATTTCGATGTTGGAATTCGTGATTATACAGGTGTTGTTATGGAAATTTGAAAGATATATATGTATATCGTTATTTCCAATACGACATTTGTTAGTCGTAGAATTCGATATTGAATATAAGCCGATATATTTTCTATTCAGAGCCTTGTATTGAATATCGAATGTGATTTGGGTTTGTCGTGAATGGTGTCTTCATTAACACTGTTCTTGAACCCAGTTGAGAAATGATTAAATCTTTTTATTTAGATTTAATGAAGTGTACCAATTAAATAACATTTAATTGGAATTGAATCGATATTGATTTTTGGGTTTATCGTGGACAGTGTTTTAAATAACACTCGTTCTTTAACCCGACGATTAATGAATGTGATTTTGGGTTTATCGTGAACCGTGTTTTTAAATGACACTGATTCTTTAACCCAGTCAAAAGATTAAAACTAAGTGGAGTTTTAATGAATCTTTAATTAGATTGAAAAGATCGAGAATGGAGTATCACCAGTTTTGCTCCAGGCGATAGTTAAATCTTTAATTAGATTTGAACGTGAAATTTAGAAACTAACTGTCGGTTAGCCAAGCAGAATGGTATTCTGGATATTGATCTGATGTTGGTTTCGGCCTTCGGGGTTAATATTTGGGGAATTATTCTCTTGATTAATTTACGGTTAGTGACTAATGAATTGGAATGAGGCGTATGTTGTGTTTGTGTAACACTTATTTAAAATATACGCGAGTTATTCGGAAAGACCGGGTTTATCCCATTCTGAATAACTGATACGACGATAAGTCGAAGATGAAGACGATGGTCGAAGACCGGAGGTCTTCACGTCGTTTGGGTGATAACTGATGATCTTGATTGGGCTGTACACCCAAGAAGATGGAAACAGTTAGTGATCGTCCAGACGTACTTGGAGATCGATGGATATGCGGGGTACTAGGTGCCTCCGGTTTCGTTCAGACCCAGAACGGACTTGTAAATGGACTGTGTGTCTGACATCGGATTTCATTCTGTGTGACTGATATCGGTTGCATAGGATGGTTTGCCTGTGTGGCATGCTAAGATGCAAATGATCAAGGCTTCTGTTGAAAAGCAAAGTCTTGTGGTGATGATCAAAGCACGGCCTTTGTGGCGTAGCTTTGTGTAACGTTTACCTCGCGTGTTTCACACCAGGTATGAACCAAAAACGGGAGACGGACCTCAGGGAGGGCCTGCGTTTCCTCCTAGCTAGAAGTGGCGTCAGTGGTTTTACACGCCCTGACGAGTTTGACTTATGTGGTTGTTGCTGTTGCGAGGCGCCTCGGTTAGATCGGACGATCCGGGTCCGATGGAGTCATTCGTTGGCTCGCTTACGCCCCAAAGGGCGGCGAAACGTAGTGCTCAGGCATTTTTAATCCACTCCGTGTGGACCGGCCCTGACGATCCAAGGGTCGATGCGTTCTGATCCTGAGACTCGGGCTAGGCAGTCTCGAATCGGTTGAGGACTATCTTTTGCCTCGGTTCATAGATGGAAATCCAATTTCCAAATACGTGACATTTGCGGTTTTATTTGTAAACCTATATATGGCGACATAGTGGTATGGGGCATTCATGCCGCCTATGATTGATACTTATGATTTGAAGTTGTTTTATACTCTATGCACTTATAATAGTATCAAATGATTTGTTTTAAACGTATCAAGCATTCTTTAGCTGTTATAAGGGAAAACCCTATCCCCCGGCTTGCGATTGCATTGTGTGATAGGACCTGGGTCTTATAACAGCTTCATTCTTCTTTATTTAGCATTGCGCTGTTGTTTTATGCACTGGTATTCTTGGGAGGAAACCCGTTCCGTGTTATACGGCGTGGTCCCTTGATTCACCTAATGATTTAAAATAAAGGTTAATAACTGTTTTAGTTCTCACACCAGTCACATGACTGACCTGGAGTTTATTGTTTTAACCTAAACTCTGGGTGCCCTTATTTTCGACACGGGCAGCTAGTAGTTTTGGTTTTGCAGATTTATATTCACAGGATCCTGGTTTACAGCTGGAACGATATCCGGAAAGCTTCGTATCCGTATATCTCTTCTAGTTGTGTATTGTATTATTTTCCGCTGCTATGTATTTAAATGTAATTTAAATCTCTGTTATTTCTGTGTAATATTCTTTCATACTCTGTATATTCTGGTAATCTGATGCACTGTTGTAATATATAGTGAAATGTTCTTTTATATGCGTTCTGATTTGTCGTGTTCTCAAACGATAGGGCGTTTCGAACGGTCTGGGTCGGTTTAGCGACTGGTTCGGACCGAGCGAAATTCTTTGCCGTCACATAAAGGAAAGTTAGCTCCTAGGTTTGTTGGACTGTTTCGGTTGTCGAGCGAATTGGAAAGCTCGCGTATAGACCGAATTTACCTGAGAAGATGTTGAGTGTGCAAAATGTTTTCCATGTGTCATTTCTATGGAAGTGCTTGCACGACTCGAATGTGGTGGTATCTCCGGAGCAGTACGAAGACCTAGAGATCGAGTCCGTGGTAACGAAACCTCGTAAGTCGCTTCACGTTATGGGGGAATGACATGAAACAACTTAGGAGGAAGACGGTTAAGCTAGTCAAGGTGCAATGGGGTGAGGATGATGACAATTGTACGTAGGAAACGGAAGAGGGTATGAAGACGACCCATCCAGAGCTCTTTTTTGGTATGACCTATTAATGTCGTGTCCCCTTATACCAGTGTAGCTTGTACTATTGTTGTTAGAATTATGCGTGCTAGGTTAAGGCTCAGGATGCATGGCTTGATGCATGCTGGTTTGGATGGTAAGTTGGTTATTCATGGATGATAGGCATGCAGAATGTTTTTGGTTGCTTATATTTGCTTGGAATTTTGGGGGCGAAATTCCGAAAGGGAGGGGCAGAATGTAACGACCCGCATTTTACGTATCAAAGGATCGTAAAATATTTTTGTTTAATTCCCTGAGGGTCGGATCATTCTCATATTTTGATATGTTGGTTATGGGGATGTGAGATATGTCCATAATTTTTATCAGTTTTATTTATGACCATTTTTTCCCTGTCAGTTTTGTACCGTCCATAACTATTAATTGGGATAGAATCAGGTGCTGAAATCGATTTCACTGAAAAGGAAATGGTGTTGTTAATTCCATAGAGTGGTCACATTAAAGACTTGGTTTAGCGGTTTGGGAGGAATCGTTGTTTTTGTGTTACGCAATTAGTCGTTAGTGGGATGATTTGGTGATGCCCATTAGTGGGCTGGTTAGATAGATATAAATAAGGGTTAGAGGCAAGGAGAATGGTTTACTTTCTTCACTTCTTATTTGGTTGGGGTTTGAGATTCTCCTTACTTTAAACAAATACATCTCTCCTCCATTAAACTCTTAGATCTACATCAGAAGATTGAAGATCTACATCAAGGAAGGCTAGATCTACATTAAAAGAGAGTAGATCGCGTCAAATCGGGTGATTTTAAGAGTGTTCTTTGTTGTCCGGATTAGAGATTAGTTATTTTCAAGCTATTTTGAAGAATTGGTGATTGATAAGCATCTCTCACACAGATTCAATCGAGTATACAAGTTGTTTGATCTTATTTTCATCATTTCATGTCATTTTCATCTAGATCTATATCATGGTAAGTATGTTTTCATTCGAATCACCATTGGATCTAATCTAGCAACTTCAGTCGATAAATTTCTATCTTAATTCATGTGTTATTACAAGTTAGATCCATTTGTTTAATTCGTTTATTGTTTATCATGAATTTGGTGAATTTCTTATGTTTGAATGATGAATAATGGTTGTGATAATGCTTGTTGATGGTTTGGTTTGATTGGTCGGTGAAATTGAATGTTTTGCATGAGTTTGGATCGAACTGGAGTTGGACCGGACGAGTTTTTATGATGGATCATACCGGGGATTTTGAGCATGGATCGCTGGCTTATTCCCCAAGAAATGGAGTGGATCAAGCGTAAAAATGGTGATGGATCCGGCAAAACTGGAGTGGACCGTAATTTCTGGGTTTAACAGCGTTTGGCAAACGCTATAAAAGGCTTGCATCGGGCACGTCAAAAACAGGTGGATCGGCAGAGTGCACATGGTGAAAAATAGGATCGGGCAAGGTTTTGCTTGGATCGGATCACCTGGGTTCAACAGCGTTTGGCAAACGCCGTGATTTGAATTGATCGGTCAAATTTCCGGTGATGGATTAGGCAGTGTTGCACGCGTGAAATCAAGTGATCGGATGTGATTTCGTGGATCGGTCATGTAAGTTCTGGCATAGATCGGGTTGGATCTTTTATAACATTTCATAAACGTTCTAAATAGCGATGGATCGGGCCAGTAATTTCTGGTGGATCGAGGAGAGTGCGCACCAAGGAAAAAGTGGATTGGGCGAGCTTCAAAAAGTGGATCGGGCAGAGATACTACAGCGTTGAACAAACGCTATGGATGGAAATTTAAACGTTGTAGAATGTTTTTCATAGTGGAATGGATGAAACGCTATGAATCGAATATCGACCAAACGATGTATGTTTTTGGCTCGATGACGGTCGTGGCTTCAAAGTGAATTCAGGATGGAATATACGAAGTGCTGTGAAGTGTTCGTTGATCGTTGAAGTGCAATGAATGTGAAGATGACTCAAGGTTGTGAGTTCGTGGATAATGGTTGCTCGAGAAGCCGCTTGAGCTTATGAGCAGTTATTAAGTTGGATGACTAGAGACATCGAAGACCGATAAATTATCTTTAGTCGGAGGTTCTAGCGGACTCAAAGCAAGGGTATAATAGGGACGCCTAAAAGACTAGATGATTAGTCGAGTACCCTAGGTATCGTTGAAAGGCCTAGTTGTCTTCGTTGAGTAAGGCAAACGTACGTATCGTGGAAAGGCGTATGGAGTTTTGCTAGAGCCGGGGTTACCATCAGCCATTGACAAATGGCGTGCCATAGCCAATCATATGATTAACGATGGTTTCAATGCAGGATTGACGGTGATAGCCAGAGTCATGGATGATGATTGTTTTTCTTGTATCATCGTGTGTAGATTATTCGACGTCGAAGGATATATCTCTTGGGTGCTTGTCTGATGTTGCTTTAGGCCTTCGGAGCTTGTGCTTAAAGAGATGTCGAATTCGATTCGAATGGTCTACGCTTGATAACTGGTTGCTATGAATGTATTGTTTGTTTCTACTGGATTTTTTTGTGAAGGCTATCACTGTCAGATGTGGGGGAGACGAGTTGGGGTCTTCTCCGATGTGTTGGTATATTAGTTGATTGGTCTACCTATTTCTCATATACTTTATTGATGATGTTAGGTAGCTATTTTATCGCTCATTAAGACTGTTGTCTGACTCAAGATTTTATATTTCCTTTTATTACCATGGGTTGTTCATCCATTATGCTGTGGATGGGTAGACTAGGTAGTAGATGACATGTGATAGGACTTGATGAGGACGATGTTGTAGAGTGATGATGAGCAGGAGGCTTACGTATTATGTTCTGTTATACATATCTTGTTGTTTCCCGTTGTTATGATTTCTCTGAGTGATTCTAGTGAGGCTTGTTGTATAAATTCTTACGTTGCTACCCTTTGTTTTATGG
This sequence comes from Allium sativum, assembly GCA_030737875.1. Taxonomy (NCBI): domain Eukaryota; kingdom Viridiplantae; phylum Streptophyta; class Magnoliopsida; order Asparagales; family Amaryllidaceae; genus Allium; species Allium sativum. Next base: position 848,340,961 of record CM060926.1, read on the forward strand.
ATATTATTTCATGTTGATATGGAAGTTTAAGTTTCTTCTCAATTTTGCTTCTCTGTTATGCTTGTTGTATATGCTCTATTATATTTTGTCCTTGCGCCGTGAATTATATGACAAATTCCGCTTGTGTTATCCTACCATGATGATCGTTCATAGCTGTCTGGCATGTCTTTCAGCGCATTATTCCTCTTGTTAAATGCTGGAGTTATGGGTGGTTGTCATAATCGGGTTCGCGGACTACTTAATGGTTTCGAGCACTATGTCATTACCGACGTCCCTCAAGAATGGAATTAAAAGGATGATTCACTGGCCAAACTAGCAAGTTCTGGGGATGCACAACTCTTGGGAATTATCCTAGTCAAAGTGCTTGATTCTCCGTGTATCGATCAGATAGAGACTGATTGGATATTATCGACGGAGTCTGGACCTGAATCTCAGTCGTGGATAACTCTCATTAAAGCTTACTGCAACATGGAATCCTCCTAGATAGTCGGAATGAGAAACGATCGCTTCTTCTCAAAGCTTTGCGCTAGATCATTCAAGAAGGGGTGCTATACCGAAGGGAATTATCTATTCCATTAATCCTATGTATAGCCCACAATGAGGCCAAACGTGTATTATTGGACATACACGAAGGCGAGTTCGACGACCACACTGAGGGACAAACTAATGGCAAAGAAACTTCTCCGATGTGGCTATTCTTGGCCAACTCTAGAACGGGATGCAGATGACTACACACGTAGATATGACAAGTGATGGAGATTATCCAAGATCCCTAGAGCCATGCCCGCATAGCTTACAAAGATGATAAGTCCATGATCGTTCACAATTTGGGGAATCGACATCATTGGGACTCTAACGATGCAAAAGGTGGTGCTCAATATGTCATAGTCGTAGTTGATTACTCACCAAGTGGGCTAAAGCTAAGCCTCTCACCATAATTATGACGAGGAAAGTAATCAAATTTGTTGTCTGCGACATTGTCCGTCGTTTTGGAGTTCCCAAGACTATCATTTCTGCCAATTGGAGAATTCTTAGTTTAAAGACTTCTGTCGGCGCCATCATATTGAGAAACAATTTTTGGCAGTAGTTCATCATCAAGCTAATGGACAAGTTGAAGCGGTCAACAAAACCATCAAGTTGGTTATCAAGAAGCATTTGGAAAAGACCAAAGGAAGTGGCTAAATGATCTTCCTTGAGACCATTGGGCGTATCAGACGACCCATAAGGAATTGAAAATAGTATGTAATGGTGGCATCATGAATCAGTAATTTTCTCACATTTATTGGTAGATCTGAAGGGTATTTCAATAGTTGGGACTTTAGATGGGTAGCGGTAGCACAAGCCAATGTCGGCTAACTCATAATGTGTGGGTTTGAACTTGAATTCCTGCTATCTAAACTCACAGAGCACAAGCAGGAACCTCGAGTTGGATTTGAATTCGAGAGAAGGATGATGAAGCGATCGAAATCGTTGAATGGAATGATAAATTGGAGAGGCATTAGGGTTGGGAATGAGATTGATATGTTGTTTAGGCATTGGACCGTGTGTTTTGGTGCGAAGAACGATAAAAGGAAGTGTTATTAAGGTTGGTATCAAATTGCCTTGCATTCGGAAATTAGGCCGAGTGGTTTGATGCGAAAATGCTATCAGGTTTCGGTAATCGTTTTGGGCTGATTCTATTCATACACCTATAATTCCTTAACACACGCCATAAAATGAAATAAAATAACATACACCAAAAATTTCTTTTCATACACCATGTATTTCACAAAATTACCCATTTATATTTTCATCACCTTTCCTCTTTAACCTTAAAACTAAATTACATAAAATTGGGAATCAATTGCTATATATATTTACCTAAAAAAACTTTATTTCTTAACACTAGTATTTTAAATTATTTGCTTGTTTTATTTTTAAATCACTTTTAATTTTAGATGATGGAAATTTGAACTAATTTTTTTAAATATTAGAAAGTTAAATTTTGGTGTTAAATTTAAAGATGATTAGATTTGAATGAAAGATTGAAGAATTTTTAGTATTCTGTATAACATTAATTTTAGCAGTTAGTTTTAAATTTTAATTTTTATATTTAATTAAAGTGAAAACTGTTAAAATTGACTGTACATAAATGTTGTTTGTAATGATATGAATATATTTTAATCCTCAAAAGAAATATAAATTTAATTTAACTAGTGATATAAATTTATTTATAATTTAATAACTTTAGAAGAGAAATTATATGTAGTATACATAATGCAAATAAGGGAGAATTGTATATGTTTTCAGTCTTTAATATTGATTCCTTTTTAATAAGGTCATTTTAGTCTAAAATTTTATTTAAAATCTCATGGTGTGAGTAAAGCAATTTACGGTGTTTGAATAGAATTTGTCATTGTTTTGATGTGAAAAATTTTGAATTAAAAAAAAAGAAAGAAAACAAAGGTGGAAACACTTGGATATCTATAGAAACACAAAATTAATGATTTAAAGCTAGAAACACTAGAAAAATGTTTCAAAGTGAAAACACCATGCATTCGTAATTTACTAATTTAGTGGTGAGCAATTGTAGAGATTCGCAGTCTGACCAAAAGTTTGTGTTTTCAAGGCAACTATTAATCTTTAATAATAGTTGCAATACCACTTGTATGATTTAGTTTAACTATTTTGAAATTTCAAAATATCTCTCTATACTTAAAAATAGGTTTTAATAATTTACCAATTCAAATTATCCCTCCATGTTTAAAACTGGGATCGAACAAATAGACATTATTTAAACAAATAAATATGATTTACAAACTACCTGTATCTTTATTAATAATTGTAATTATTTTTATTAATAGTTGACATTGGCTTAGAAACATGAACTTTTTATCCGATCGCACCGCGAACTCCCCGAAATACCTCGCTAGTGTCATATTTTATCGACATATAACATTAAAATACGGGTGTTGTTAAAGATACTCCCTTTTTGGTTAAGGGGTGTCATATTTTAAGAGGACACCGGTCTATAAAAAAATTGTTAAAGGGAAAACACCAGTTATACTTTTAAGAGACAAATTTAACCCTGTTGTATTTCAATGCTCGCGCTCGAACAAAAAAAAAGGTAAGAGTATACCGTTTTTATTTAATAAAAACGGTAGCATTAGAACATCTTTTCTATCTTTATAACAACTTAACAAAAACAACGGAAACAGTTATACTCTACCGTGTTTGCACACTAAAAACGGTCATAATTTTCTATCTTTATAATGATTGTTCGTTGTTTGCAGGCCGTTTTTCGTATTTCCACATCTACCTCGTGCTTTAGAAAATGGTGACACGCGACCGAATTTCACCACGTCGTGCTTCTTTTTCAGATTAAGGGTAATTTTGTCTTATTATTGTGTATTGTTAAGGGGTGTTAGACTATAGTGTACTCCTCTTAATAAAATTTTAAAAACTGAAATTTGTGTCATCCCTTAACCAAAAAAGGAGTGTCATTAACAATCCCCTAAAAATAAATACTCATGCATGATTAAAAATACAGAAATGCTGAAACGCCCGAAAATATAATTTCGTTCTGAAGTGCGGCAAACATGGTGGAGGGTTATTGGGCAATAACAGCGGCAGAAAGAGAATTTGTCAGTGATTAAATGATAAAAGATAATTATACCCCCCGAATTCCACAGGGGGGTAAATTTCGGGTGATTTCGGGTGAAAAATCACCCGGGCATTCTAGCATCTCTCTTAAAAATATGTCTAACATTCGAATTATTTACAAATTCAAAAAGTCCTTTTATGTGTTGATTACACGCAAAGCTACGCTGAAACACTCCTAAAGATAAAGATTTTTTAATTTTTAGGTGCCTGTTGAACAGTCTTATACCCTCAACCATCCGGATGATCCAAATTCCGATTTGTATGTATGCTCGCATCAAATATGTTCTCCTTCGTTGCAGACCCAAGCAATTCTATTTTTCTGCCGCTGTCCCAGTGGCACGAACAAAGCAGATCGCTCGTGAATCAACAGAAGCACCTAGGAAGCAGCTTACAACGAAAGCCGCTCACAAATCTGCTCCGGCACCTGGCGGTGTGAAGAAACCTCAGCGATTCAGGCCAGGAACCATTGCCTTTGATATGGTAGCCTCCGTTTCAGAGATTGATTTGTGAAATTGAGCAAAACTTCAAAGCAGATCTGAGATTTCAAAGCTATGTTGCTGACACTCTTCAAAACAGATCCGAGATTGGTTTCTCAACTGACTCGCTATTTGGGTAACTGGGTTTATGGTCGCAGTATAAGTTTATTTTTATTCCTCGTAAAATTTACGATAAGCTAGTAGTCATGCGTTTAAAATTGATAACAACTATCTCCAAGTAGAATTCATGACAATCTTTTTTTCTTCTTGTCTGTACATTGTATGACAAAATGCCTCAAAAGAGAAACAACAAAATCACTGAATTTTGTTTTAAAATATTGTGTGGTTGAACTAATGAATGTGATGCCACAGGCCAGCAGCAACTCAACTATGGGTTGTTACTTTACATGATCCGGATTAAATATTACTGGTTTGGCATTGTTTAATTTTTCAGACTTTTTTTTCTTTTCTGTAGAACATGTAATGCAGGCGTGAGTATTGTTTCAATTTTCAGTTTTATTGTAGCTGGAGGATACTTGAAAACATTTTTTGCCAAGCCGTTGCATGTTTTGTATACTACTCTTGGAGCAATGTCGTCAAGTTTACTTTTTTTTTTTAATTTTTTAATTAGAGGTTGTTTTTGAATTAGAGAGTATTTCAATTTTGGAACGTATTGTAGGGACAAAATAAATAATCTAATTTTTAATCTATAATTCTTAGTTGCATAAATATTTAGTGTGTTGCTAAGATCATTCAACTTTATTTTCCTAATGTCATAAATAAAAATAACAAACACAATAAATTTTATATACTTTCTAATACTAAACATATTTCACACGGTTATTAACCACCGTACAAAATTGTTTTGCACGTCGAACTACCGTTGACCAACACGATTATCAACGATGATCAACCATCGAACTATTGTTGTTTGGTGGTTGATCGTCGCGGACATTGGTGTTGGTTGGCGGTTAGTCGACGATTGTTTGTCGTGCAAAGAAAATAAAAATAATGTATTAGGTAGCCTTTTAGAAAATACAATACTATGAAGAATAGTCTAAATTTTACGGTATTTTTAATAATGATGCTAAGAAGAAAAAAACGAGGTGTCTTTAACAATGCACAATATTTGAGATTTGAAATTTCAATATTAAATTTAAACGCTGATGTTTAAATCATAAAATTATACGGTTGTTGAACTTTTGGCAAACAAATATCTTCTAAGCTTTCTAAACCTGAAGATTACCTTGAATCTCTGGCCTTAATCGTGCGATTGGAGTGCTCAAGATATATCAAAATAATCAATTAATGTATATAACATGACAAATGTTGACGCCAAAAAGTGGTCATCAACGGCCAAAAAGTCGAATTTGAGCATGATATATGAAGAAATATCAGAAAAAGCAAGACAACAGCGTTTTTATAGTGGTTCGGCGTTAACAAGCCTACGTCCACTTTATAATCTCACAATAATATCATAAAGTCGAAGATACAATGAATGAGCTCGTCAAGATCTCTATTACATAATCATTTTTGAGGAATATAGCAAGTATTTCGTGATGAAAGTGGTTGGCAGCCATGGTTGAGTCATGCGTGGGCCAAAGAGTTAGGCGCTAATCTGAGCCGAAGAAGATGATCCCCTCTTTGTTGTATTGTTTGGTGTATTTATAGGCAGTAGGCTTCAATAATTGGAGGTGCCATGTGTCAGTTGATCCATGTGAATAGTAGATAATGGAGCTGAGTCTTGATTACGTGGAGAAGTTCCCTCTAATATGTGGCAGCATAAACGTAGCTAGATTCGAGTTTATAGGCTTTAGAATAGGTAGTTGGACCAAGTAAGTAGGCTATGAAATAGATCTCATGACCAAGTCATTGCTGTAGTGTAAGATGATCTCAAGACCATTGAGTCCAGGTATTTCGGGCTGAAGTGCTTCTATCCAAGAGCCCTTGAGCCAAGAAGCTTTGAGCCATAAATGTCCAGGCTTGTCCAAGCCTATGCTCGAGTCCTGAGTGATCCTGTGATGGGTCCATGGGTTGACAGCCTTGCCAAAAGGCGGGTCAACACTTCCCCCCCCCCCCCCCCCAAAGTACATCGTGTGGCAAACGGGATGTACTTTGAATAAGTCGAGCTGCATCTCTTTGGAATGTCATTCGTCTTTGGGAAAGCAATGTCGAGTTGTCATGTCTTTAGGATTAGTCCTGAAGCTTGAATTCTTTTCTCTTTTCTCTGTGCCAATAGCATGTCATGCATCACACCGCCATCTGTGGTACCTATCGAGCCAAAGTTTGAAGCTGGAGTAGCTGAGATGAACATGTAATCACTTACGCCTCGTCGAGTCAAGAGGTCGAATGAAATCATAAGTCAAGCTGGGCCGCTAGCTTCTGCACATGGTCGTTCACAAATAGTCTTTGCCAAATGGTGTCATCTCCTTATGGAAGTCGAGAGCATGGTCAAGTGTAAGGTCAAGTCAGACCATTAATCACACAAAAGTCAGTGCATAGTTCGGTTATCCAAGTCATGAGATAGCGTAGAAAATCAGAAATGACATGTGAACTTGACATCGCATATGAGTTTTTACTTCTCGAGTCATTGGAATAGTACGCTAGGAATCAATGATCGCCATATCTTGCCACTAGAAAGCTAGAAAACCATGGTCACTACCGATCATATTAACAAAAGACTAGAACTCCGTGGTCACGTCAAACCATATTTAATGAAATCCACGATCGCTCCGGATCATTTTTATGGTCCAATGATCACATATGAGTTAGTACGAGATGTTGTTGAAATCATGTGAGTCGATATCTAGTATGATTGTCAAAATCATAAGGCAGTAGAAAAGTGAGTCTCGCTCTCTATTTAATGTACTTGCGATTTGAGTCTTCCAAGTCATGTTTTGCTCATAAGCTATCTCGCTTGAATGAGTAAGGCAAGTCGTGTCATGGTCCGAAGGTGTCAAGTCAAGGACGTGTTTAAGTCAGTTTGTAACTTGATGTTCATGCCCATATCGTCGATGGGTGACAAAAGAAGCCAGTGCTCATGCCCCCAGCGTCAGTGAACTTAATTACTCTTATCATTCAAGCCAGTTAGGTTGAACCCCTTTGTTCATGTTTCATCCCAAAATGGTCATCATATGTTAGTTGAGTATGTTCCTTATGCTCGGTTCCATTAAGTTTAACAAATAAAATTGTAGACTTGATCACTACGGAACCCCATATTCCTATCGTTCGAGATTGTTATTGTCCTAGTTATTCTCCTGCTCTCCCCACGGGCTATGGAGTGTTGGGTATTTTGATTCCGTGTATGCAACAGCCACCAATCAGATTTGTCCTTTAATGTTGGATGATGATCTGTTGCTCAGATGTGTGCGCGTTAATATTGAGAAGTCATCCTTTTGGTTGTAGTCTGGTATCCTGCGGAACTCTGAAAAGAGTAAATATGCATAGTGTAATTGGGCAGCCAAATATGCTTCTTGAAGCTTAGATCCCATGCCCCTAGTCACTGGGGTTTGGCCGAGTAGTAGAGGTTAAATCCATGTCTTTTCTGAATTTATACTCTCGTCGAATTGTGAGTACAGTGATTGGTTAGCGCCAAATCCATATGGGTTTCTGTTCTCCCATCCAAGCTCTGACGATCGAAGTTGGGCTGCGAAAAGTCAGATTGTAGTCGCCTCGAGTGCTCCCGTTTGTCCTGAGCCTTTCAGTCCAGAAGTAGTTGGAACTGGTCAATGGATGGTCAGTCTGCATCCGTTTCATGATCCATATGCGGCTCGGTCGTTGCCTTAGGTCTTGTGATGTGTTAATGAACCTCCCACTCTCAAGGCCACCTTTTGGTCATTGCATTGAGTCGTGTGGAAAGTTTAGAATTAAAAGTCGACGTCGGTCCTTCGAACACGACACGTTTGTTGTTGTATGTGAGTGTGTCCCTCGTGTCTTTGCTTTGTATCTGTACAAAATCCTGCAATTCGAAAAAGAATAGTTAGCTTAGTCTTGCAAGCTACTAAGTCGATCTTTAAGTCACAAGCAATTGTAGCTCGAAATGAAAACATGTTGAGTGCTAATCTATCTAGCATAGAATTATTAAATGTCAAAGTGTAAGTTGTCGTAGTTTGGAGGTATAGTGTCTGTAGCCTCCTTTTAACTTTGAAACACGGTCGCGTCCGAAGCGTGTTTGAAGTTAATTCAGAAATGTATTCCCGTTCCCCCAGCGTTGACGGGAACCGGGTTAAGTCGTTCGGATGTCCGGTCCATAAGTCCTTTATAATCTTCTCCTCGGTCGGAGGGCGATTAAGATTGCATGCACGTCGCAACATTGTCCTTTATTCTCTCTCCCAAGTCATGAGAGTTAGAGTTATGGGTTTAGTGGTCTTAAGTAACGGTGCACCATTCACACTAACCCAACAGATTTATACTCTCTCTCAAGTCGTGAGAGTTAGAGTTATGGACGTCGTGGTTCGTCATTTATACTCTCCCAAAGTCAGTTTGGGTTAGAGTTGTGGATCGAGTGGTCTTAAATCTTGGCGCGACTGTCACACTCGTCCTAAGTTTATACTCATATCCAAGCTCTGAGAATAAGAGTTAATCAGGCAAACAGTCGGATCATATTTGCCTTGGCATCGTCCCTTTGCTTCCACGTCAAGGGCAAAGGTCGCCATCAGGGGTGATCAGTTCACGTCCATATTGAGTTTATACTCCTTCCATTGAAGTCATGGGAAAGAGTTAGAGACGTCGTTGGAGAGCGGTCAAGTCATACTCATCCCCGTCTTAACATTTCTCTTTTGCCCCCCATGTCGAAGGAAAAAGTTATTATGTTGTTCATGGATCGTGTCCCGGTCATTGTTGTGCTCTTCCCGTCGGATCAAGAGATGGAGTCGTCGATCTATTGGATTGTTATGTCACACCCGAATACATCTGTGTCTTTCCTGGCGAATCAAAGGCTAGAGGATGAGGATGCCTCATTAGTATGCCCATGTAAAGATAACACACGTCGAATTCATGTGCGTTTATTTTCTTGCCCCTACGTTAAGGGCAAAAAGTCAGCGAATGGATGATTGAACTTCATTTATGTTAGATTGTTGGCGTCGGGCCAAGAGTAAGCGGGTGAATATTTGAATCACGTTCGCCAAACTTTACGTTCCTCCGATCAAACTATGGAAGGGGTGATTGGTACCAAACCTCGGGTACCTGCATCATTCATATACGAATTTGAACGGGTTAGTCATGCCAATAACTCAAGGAGAAGGTAAAGGAAAAATGCATGATTGGAAAGTATGTTGATGGGCGGTGCTGCCTCCTTTATTTGGATTTATGTAATTCGATGGCATCGAGTGCAGGATCTGGTTGTATGGACGGTTGAACCGTGTCCATCTGGAGTCGGATCTCAACTTTGAAATGTAATGATCGATGCACAATTGTCTTGAATCATGCCACGCATGAGCCGAGTAGTGGATGATCATGTCAGGTCCACCTTGAGCTGTATAACTTTCCTCGAACAAAGGGCATGGTTTTGTAAACAAGAGGTTTAGTTGGGCTCGTTATGGCAATGCTCTGTAGTTCTGCATGCATGTATTGGAAGTATGATCAGTACCGAATTTGGGTACCTATATCATTCACACATAAATTCATATGAGGTAGTCTCATCAATAACTCATAATGCATACAAGGATAAGAGATATGGGTAAAAAATAATCATGTTAAAGGAATGAGTATTATCCAGAATGAGAATGGTGCCGCATATCCTTTTCCAATCCATTCTGCTTTGTCCTATCTCGGCAGGTGATGATCGTTGAAGTTTTAGTTGATGAAGGAAGTCTTTTCAAATCCTCGTGGGGCAGAAATGCCAAGAACGATCAGACCTTGATCGGGGTATTGGGATAATAAAGGCAATCAGGCGGCCTTTGTGGGTGAATGATGAGGGTGTGTTTCCTTTGAATCGCCTTCTTGCCCCCACGTCGAGGGAAAGGAATAAAGGTCAGGTAGTTAGATCAGAACCGCTAATGGTGGCATCTCATCTTGTCAGTGCTAAGGCGGTGATCGGCAGGTGGACATTGGATCCATCCTTGTAGAAGCTTTGTCTTTTCCATGCCGGGAAGTGGGATACGGAGGCTAAGAATGTAGACATGCCTCGTCCATCCATGGTTATGTCTTTGATTCCACGTTAGGGAATGAGAGCCGATATACAGACAATCAATCAACATCCCAACTTAAGTGTTTCAAACTTTTAACTCATCGATCTTCGGGCAAGACTGAAGCTGTCGATCAGGATTGAATAACCTCAGTAAATGGGGGTGATGGCTCTTAGAAGGATCCGAGTCGTTGCCATCTTGCTGTTGATATTCTCTGACCATCCATCGAATCTTGGATGGTAAGTCTTTATGATTATTGTTGGCCAAAATATATGCCGAGCCGAAGGCGAGCCGTCAAGCGGGTCCGGGCGCAACGCCGGTTGGGGTCTGAGGCCCCACAGTCCCGGCGGTGATCGACCTAGCCATTTATGTCGAAAATGCGGGCACCGCACGATTTTTTCGATTTCGGAAGATGGAGCCTTTTCTGAAACGATCAGAAAAATGCATTTTTTTCTGAAAATGACCTTGTCTCGGGTCGATGTGCAAGACTTTAGAAATGACTGGTAATCCGGGCCGGTATATCTGAAAAAGTTGGTTCGAAGCAGACTGACCTGAAGATCTTCAACGGAGTCGGTCGACCTGGAGAGCTTCAGACGAGTCGGTCGATCCGAAGTCGGTCGACCTAGACTTGAACATCGTTATGACGATGGTTGTTCGAACTGATCTCACCTCGACCCATGACCTGCTCTGGGGCAAACTACATACTGGGAGCTTTCCAAAGTGCAATTCCTACTGGCTGGCTCTCTGGTCGGGACGATGTCGACCCAGGAAGGGTCAACCCGACTGGGGTCGAACCCAGAACTGGAAAAAAATTGATTTTTTTATGTAGATTTTGTTGCTTCTACTTTCCAAAGCGTGTACATAAGTATTGGAAACCATGGCTGTGAAGATGGCTGAAACTAGGATTTCATCTTGGACTTGGTGATCCAAAAGTTGAGCAAAACCCTTAAGACGTTGAAAATTCATTTCTCAGTGAAAGCATCAAACTGTTGACGCCAAAAAATGGTCATCAACGGCCAAAAAGTCGAATTTGAGCTTGATATATGAAGAAATGTCAGAAAAGGCGAGAAAAAGCAAGACAATAGCGTTTTTATAGTGGTTCGGCGTTAACGAGCCTACGTCCACTTTATAATCTCATAATAATGTCATAAAGTCGAAGATACAATGAATGAGCTCGTCAAGATCTCTATTACATAATCGTTTTTGAGGAATATAGCAAGTATTTCGTGATGAAAGTGGTTGGCAGCCATGATTGAGTCATGCGTGGGGCAAAGAGTTAGGCTCTAATCTGAGCCGAAGAAGATGATCCCCTCTTTGTTGTATTGTTTGGTGTATTTATAGGCAGTAGGCTTCAATAATTAGAGGTGCCATGTGTTAGTTGATCCATGTGAATAGTAGATAATGGAGCTGAGTCTTGATTACGTGGAGAAGTTCCCTCTAATATGTGGCAGCATAAATGTAGTTAGATTCGAGTTTATAGGCTTTAGAATAGGTAGTTGGACCAAGTAAGTAGGCTATGAAATAGATCTCATGACCAAGTCATTGCTGTAGTGTAAGATGATCTCAAGACCATCGAGTCTAGGTATTTCGGGCTGAAGTGCTTCTATCCAAGAGCCCTTGAGCCAAGAAGCTTTGAGCCATAAATGTCCAGGCTTGTCCAAGCCCATGCTCGAGTCCTGAGCGATCCTGTGATGGGTCCATGGGTTGACGGCCTTTCCAAAAGGTGGGTCAACAACAAAAATATCATCTGAATATTCTTGTAATTTCCTACAAGTTTTCCATAACTATTGAACTTTAACTTCTTTCTATTCCTAAGGAATTTTTTTGCACAATCTAAAGTTCATTTGAAACTGCTTTTGCATCATCTGGTTCATTAATCAAAAATGTTTTAGTTGCTACTTTAACTGAACTGATGCTTCGGTCATTATATATTTTTATACCACCTTTTTTTCTAAATTATTCTATTCCAAACCATGAACTAGTTGATCAGCTTTTATGTTAGATTGTTAGATATGTGTTGGCATAGATGGTTTAATATCTAGGGTCGGCACGGGAAAACACATAAATCCCGTGGAATGAGGGAACCTGGCTAAGCACAAAATTTGGAACAATTATAACATTATAGTTATTTAAATACATCGTTAAACGTATAAGAGGTTGATAATATGATATGTAGTGATCCTTTTAAGACAAATTGAGGATAACATGATAATTTGGTATATCGAGATAAAGGAAATATAAGATTCCGAAAGATCATAAAATAGTTGTTTTAAAATTGAAATCAACTGTTATTATTTGTAACATATAGTTGTTTTATTGATACTGATATTGTAGTTACTGCATTTATTTTTATGAGTAGCTATTGTGGATTTTTGTATCATATAATTTTGCATTTATATTTCGTTATGACCTCAATGATAAAATGACGACCTTCTCTTATTCTTTTCTTGAGTGCCCTTAGGCGCCTTAGCCTAATCAAGAGGTAAATTTGCAAAATGTATTAACTACTTTTTGCCAACGAGTATCTTCTAAACCTGAAGAATGTGGTATGGTTATCATTTGCATCATGATAAAAATGATAAGGAACTTCTTTGAATAGAAAGTACATTTTTTCTATTTAGAAACATGTCATGTTGTTTTAATGTCAATGTAGCTGATAGTTAAGTCATATTCTCCGACTTTAGAAGACACTTGTGTCGTGAAACCTGATTATCACATTTTCGCATTTTGTGAAGTAACACTTGTCAAGGTTAGTGTACACTTGCCAGAAAAGGAAAGATGTTGTTGTATTAATGGAACTATAACGAAATGTATTTGCAAATTGCAAGATACTAAGGGCTATAGGTACTACCCTAAAAATATAAATGCATTGCCATGAGTACAATATTATGTCAGTCAGACAATCTAATGTTTTGAATAAACAATATTTGATTTCAATAAAAGATAATTTATTTTCTGATCTTTTTGAGTTACTTTATTTCCATATCTTAAATTTTCATGTTATTCTCAGTTTTATCTTATAAGCACGATTTAACTACAATTTGTATTTCTTCTTATCTGCATGTTGTTTGACCAAATGCCTCTAAAGAGAAGCCACTGAGTTTTGTTTTATGATATTGTATAGTTGAACCACTGAATGTGATTCCATGGCCCAGGAATAACTCAATTATGGGCTGTTACCTTACATGACCTAGTGTAGGTACTGCTCTCTCCCTTTTTTGTGTAGTTTGAGCATACTTGAAAACATATTCTGCCAACAAGCAGCTGCATGTTACGTATACCACTTTTAAGCAATGTTGTCAAGTTTACTGTATGCGGTACTTTCTTTTTGAATTAGAGAGGATTTCAATCTTTAGTAAATACCATAAAGACAAACTAAAAACTGCAAATTTTAATCTTAACTTGTTTTATCTCATAAATATTTTTTGATTCGGAACTCCAATATTAAATTCAAAGCATGACTTTTTTTATCCTAAAATTTTATTGCTATTGCATTTTTGACATGAATTACATTCTCCATTTACTGAAATATGTTCTCGTTTTCTTGTAATTTCCTTCAAGTTTCCCTTAACTTTCAAACTTGATCCTTTGTACGGGACGAATTCCGTTGCATGGTTTTTTAAGTACATTCGAAATTGTTTTTGACTTTTATTTATATGTTGTTTACTGGAATTTCTTCTTATTTGCATCTTGCCTAATCAAATGCCTCAAACGTGTAGTTGAACTAATGAATGTGATCCCACAGGTTAGCAATAACTCAACTATGGGATGTTACTTTACATGATCCAGGATAAATATTGCTGGTCTGGGTATTGTTTAATTTTTCAGTTTTTTTTTTCCTTTTTCTTTTTCGTAGAACAAGTATTTTGCGAGTGTGAATATTGTTTCAATTTTCAGTTTTATTATAGCTGGAGCATACTTGAAAACATTTTCTGCCAAGTCGTTGCATGTTTTGTATACCACGCTCGAGCAATGTTGTCAAGTTTACTATATTTTTTTTGTTTTTGTTTTTGAATTAGAGTTGTTTTTAAATTAGATAGGATTTCAATATTGGAAAACGTATCATATGGACAAACTAAAAATATAATTTTTAATCTATAATTCTTTAGTTGCATAAATATTTAGTGTGTTGCTAAGGGCATCCGGCTTTGTTTTCCTAATGTCATACACACGACAATCAACCACCTTACAAAATCGTCTTGCATGATGAACAACCGTCGGTCAATATCATCTTCTATGATCATCAACTATCGGACTTCTATTGTTCGGTGTTTGATCGTCTTAGAAAATGATGTTGATAGGCGGTTGTTTGTCGTACGAAAAAGAATGTTGTATTTGGTAGTCTTTTAGAAAGTATAATATTTGGAAGAGTTTTTAAGGTATTTTTGAGCAATGGTACTAGTAAGAATAAAGTGAGGTGTCCTTAGCAACACGCAATATTGAAGATTTGTGATTTCAATATTAAATTTAAGCATTAATTTTTAAATTGTAAAATTATACTATTGTTGAATTTTTGGCAAATAAATATCTTCTTAGTTTTCTGAACTTGAAGATTACCTTGAATCTCTAGCGTTAGTCGTGCGATTGGAGTGCTCATAATATATCATAGTAATCAAGAAATGTATCTAACGTGACAAAAATCTCATTTGAATATTCTTGCAATTTCATACAATTTCCCCCTAATCGTTGACCTTTGCCTTCTTTATGTTCCTAAGGATTTTTTTTTTTTGTTTTTTTAATTTTTTACACAATCTAAAGTTCATTTGAAACTGCTTTTGCATCATTTGGTTCATTAATCAAAAATGTTTTAGTTGTTGCTTTAACTGAACTAATGCTTCAGTCATTGTATATTTTGATACACTCCTTTTCTCTAAATTCTTCTGATCCAAACCATGAACTAGTTGGTCGGTTTTATGTTAGATTGCTAGATATATGTTGGCATAGATGGTCTAATATATAGGGCTAGCACGGGAAAGCTCATAAAGCCTGTGGAATGAGGGAACCTGGCTAAGTGCAAAAATTTGGAACAATTATAACATTATAGTTATCTACTATATACAATGTTAAACGTGTAAGACGTTGATAATATGATATGTCGTGATCCTTTTAAGACAGATTGAGGATAACATGATAATTTGGTATATCGAAATAAAGGAAATTTAAGATTCCAAAATATCATAAAATATCATAAAATAGTTCTTTTAAAATTGAAATCAACTATTATTATTTGTAACATATAGGTGTTTTATTGGTACTGATACTGTAGTTACTGCATTTATTTTTATGAGTAGCTATTGTGGATCTTTTTATCATATAATTTTGCATTCATATTTCATTATGACCTTAATGATAAAACTACGACCTTCTCTTATTCTTTTCTTGAGTACCCTTAGCCTAAACAAGAGCTAAATTTTTAACTACTTTTTGCCAACGAGTATCTTCTGAAGTCGAAGAATGTGGTATGATTATCAGTTGCATCATGATAAAAACAATAGGAACTTCTTTGAATAGAAAATACATGTTATTTTAATCTAGACGTAGGTGATAGTTAAGTCATATTCTCGGACTTTAGAAGACACTTGTGTAATGAAACCTGATTGTCACATTTTCGTATTTTGTGAAGTTAAGTCTTGTCAAGGTCAGTGTACACATGCCAAATAAGGAAAGGTCTTGTTGTATTAATGGAACTAAAATGAAATGCATTTGCGAATTGTAAGATACTAAGGGCCACGGATACTTCCCAAAAAAATAAATGCATGAGCGTGACTACAATATCTATTAGTCGGGGCAATTTAATGTTTTAAATAAACAATATTTGATTTCAACAAAAGAGAATTTATTTTGTGATCTTTTTGAGTTTCTTTATTTTCGTATCTTAAATTTTCAAGTTATCCTCGGTTTTGTCTTATAAGCACCATTTAACTACAATTTGTATTTCTTCTTATTTGCATGTTGTTTGACCAAATGCCTCAAAAGAGAAGCCACTGAGTTTTGTTTTATGATATTATATAGTTGAACCACAGAATGTGATTCTACAGGCCAACAATAACTCAATTACTGGTTGTCACCATACATGACATGAGACTGAGTTTGTTGACACTACTTTTTGTGGTGTCACCAAACACTCTCCACCGATTGGTGGAATTCAGGGGGTTTCATATGGAGTCCCCCTCTATCACTCAATTGGTGGATAGAGTTACGTTGACACCACAAAAAGTGGTGTCAACAGACTCCTACACGACCTGACCTAGTGTAAGTACTGCTGGTTTGGGTATTAGTTTTTTTTTTTTTTTTTTTTTTTTTTTGGGTGTAGTTTGAGCATACTTGAAAACATGTTCTGCCAACAAGCAAATGCATGTTTTGTATACCACTTTTGAGAAATGTCGTCAAGTTTACTTTATGTGATATTTTCTT
The DNA here is from genome assembly GCA_030737875.1 of Allium sativum. Classification (NCBI taxonomy): domain Eukaryota; kingdom Viridiplantae; phylum Streptophyta; class Magnoliopsida; order Asparagales; family Amaryllidaceae; genus Allium; species Allium sativum. Next base: position 848,357,618 of record CM060926.1, read on the forward strand.
TTTGAATTAGAGGGGAATTCAATCTTTAAAAAATAACATAGAGACGAACTAAAAACTGCAAATCTTTACTCTCTTGTGTTATAAATATTTTATGATTCGGAATTCCAATATTGAACTCAAAGCTTGACTTTTTTATTCCTAAAATTTTGTTGCTATTGAATCCTTGACGATGAAATATATTCTCTGTTTACTGAAATATGTTCTCCGTTTTCTTGTAATTTCCTACAAGTTTCTCTTAACTTTCAAACTTGATCCTTTGCATTGGAAGAATTCCTTTGCATAGTTTTAAGTACATTCGAAACTGTTTTTGAATCATCTAGTTCATTAAACTTTTATTTTTAAGTCGTTGCATTGGCTGGATTTAATTGTATATTCTAACACTCCTTTTCTTATATATATATATATTAGTGTGTAACTCGTGCGTTGAATATGATATATCGTATAAAAATAATATGCCAAACATATTTGTTAATTAGATCAATTAAAATATTTAAATTTAAGACTACTTGATAAATTCGTATATGAACACGAATGTAAAATAATATAAGAAAATTTAGGAGAAGCGAGAAAATAATTGTAATAGTGATTAAATGTTAGTATTTAAAGATAAAATGACAACATTTAATTTAAATATAATTGTCGTAACTTTAAACTGTGCAGATTTGAAATAAGAATTTGTTTTACAATTTTGACAATATAAATGTCACATACATCGAATTGTTAGTTTTTAGAATTTATTAGACCAGTTAACAAATATTTATTCTTTTTATTTAGTTGGAAAGCTTTAACCTAAGATCATCTAATTAATTTTTAAATATGTACTTAAACTGTCAAACGGTATAAGAAAACATAAAAGAAATATTAACGTTATAAAATTCTTAAATGTTGGTGCAAAATAGTAAAAGAGGGAACCAACATGAATATTGTTATAATTATAATGCCAAATAAATATTGAAGATTTAGAGTAAAATAGCTAAAAACAATCAAGGAGAGAATGAAGGACTTTTAGAATTAGTAAGAGAGCGGAATTTTTTTTCTGCTTTTGAATATTGAATCGACCATTGGTTAAAAAGTCACTTATTATTATGAGTCATTATGCCACGCGCTTCGTGGGTGATGATGAAGTATGTTTCACACATGAATTATTCTTTTACAAATCATATATGTTTAACACATGCAAAAGAATAATTTGCACAAATACTTAATTATATTTTTATGTTGAAATCATGTGTACTCGATTTAATTTTTTTTTTAGGTTGCACATTTTATTTTATTTTATTTCTGTTAGTTTGAATTTTATTTATACAATTAATTAGTAGGCAATGAATTTGTAAATAATGTTTATTTGTTAGATTTTATTTTTAAGAATGGGGAAATGTTTTGATTGTGTAAATAAGTTTAATTATTGGATTCGATTTTAAGCATGAAGTGATATTTTGGAATTGTAAAAAATTAACAGTTAGGCTCTATTTTTAAGGAATATTGAAATTTGTTAATATTTACAGAGAGATAATTTTGACAGTTTACGCTTGCAGCAAAAAAATTGTAGGGGTGTTACGGTTTTGGTAACCGTCATTATTACCATCAAGCATAATCATTATCGTTGTTGATGGTTATAAATTCTTATAACTGTCACTGCAATCATCTATGATGGTTAACCATCGTGTCTTAAATTTTAAAGTATTTTATACATATATTTCTAGTTAAATGTATTATTTATGATAAATTCATATAGCTGTAACCGTTTTCTTGCAAATGTATTTATTTATATATGTAATGACCACATATTTATTTATATATGTAATGAACACGCATGCATATATTATTTGTTCATGTAGGCACATATTATTAATATACAAACTATTCCTTTGACTTAAATTATCAATTTTTACATTTGAATGTTGAATATCATGTGAAACAATCATTTGTGGTTGGTATGATTAACCGTCATAATCAGAATTTTCAATCGCTACCATAACCATTACCATTATGGATGGCAACCGCGTAGATGGTTGGTGTGGTTGAGCGGTTGATGGTTCTACCATAGGAGCCCTAAAAAAAAAGACAAAATGTATTATAACTATTATAAAGATAAATGTTAGGATTTTTTCTAAAATATGGTATTAAATTTTAAATCCAATACAAAATATCTTGAGAATTTTAAACTGAATGCAGATTATGTAGACAAAATGTATTATAACTATAAATAGGGTTTTTAGAACATGACTGCTAAATGCAATAAAAATTTTCTCCATACAGTAAACGGCAATTACAGATTAACCCTTGCTAATATTAAATGACCTGATGGTTCATTATTGGAGTAGACAACTGAGCGACACCATTTCCCAAAAAAACACTGATGGTGATTACTGCATGGAGGAAATTTTTACTGCATTTAGCAAGGGCACAGAAAACAAGTGAAGGATATTATAGTAAATTAGACCAATTTTTGATTACTGCATGAAGGAAATTTTTACTGCATTTAGCACCATCCTTTTAGAATGATTCAATTAGTTTTTGCTATAAAATATTGAATTGATTTCTAAAATAAATTGGAGCCATAACTGCTGATTTGAAGGCCATTATGGAAGTAAGGATCATGCACCTTCTAGAAGTAAGGCCTAATTTTGTTTTGTAAGATCACTACCAGGAAGGTATGGAATAATAACCTATCTTAGCGACGGCAAACGGCAGTCAAAATAAGCGGCCATCATCAGCCGACATCAAGCTGAGTATAATCTGCAAGCCAGACCAATTCACTTTCATTCGGAAATAAACCGCAGAATCAACAAAAACAAAAGAAAAAAAACCTACTCGTGTCTAGCCCTACACTCCTACCACTACACCAAAACAGGGGATTTCCAACAAGTATAGGTGTTAGAAATAATTTCTGTAACACTTTTAAGTGTTACCAACGGCCTGTAAGGAATTGTTCAGCCATATTTGTAACATTTATAAATGTTACAAACAGTGCTAGCACTTATAAATGTTGGAACCAGAAGATATGGTAACACTTATAAGAGTTACTAACATATTCATAAATGTTGGAACCATAAGATATGGTAACACTTATAAGAGTTACAAACATATTCATTGTTAACACTTATAAATGTTCGAACCATAAGATATGTTAACACTTATAAGAGTTACAAATATATTTATTGCTAACACTTATAAATGTTGAAACTATAAGATATGGTAACACTTATAAATGTCAGTATCATAATCCTACTAACACTTGTAGATGTTGGTATACATAAATTGCTAACATTTATAAATGAGTATATAACATGTCTTTATGATTTTCAACCACATATATAATTCAATATATCAATTCAAATAAAAGTATTTGGTACCCTTCCATATTTCAAATTCAACAATGTCACTTTTGCATAACGCTTCCAATTTCAAAATACCATAATATCAAGTTCAAATTACAAAAAACAATACAAAGTTTTACTTAAGATACATAGAATTTAGATGCTACGAAGGCGAAACGTGGACCATATCACAAAGCCTCCATCCGAAAATTCACAATGCTTGTAATGTCCGTTGTGCACTACTACAAAAGTGGGCATATTCGACACAAGTTTTATGTGGCATTAGATCGAAAAAGTGTTGCATTTTCACCTTTTTTCAAATAGGCAACACCGGGTGGGCGTGGCATCCGCGGCCGTTGCCTTAGCCCTCTAAGGCAACGCTTTAGCACATCTACTGCCACGGAACGAAAGTGTTGCGTTATAGACGTAATGCAACACTATTTGTACGTAATGCAACAATATTTAGCGTTGCTTTAAAATTAGTTAGATCCTGAGTACCAGAGCACGATAGCGGCGGCCACGTCAGCTTTCCATGTCAGCTGCCTACGTGTCACATGACACGTCAGATCTCCACGTCAGCTGCACACATGTCACGTCAGCTGTGGCATTTACGTGCTACGTGGACTTACTACTATTTTATGTAATGCAACACCACTGTATTATGGAATGCGACACCATTATCTTGAAATACAACATCAGGAAAAAAACAAATGCAAAAATACAACGCTTTAATTATAAATTTTGCAATATCAGTCTTGTACATAGAAGAAACACATCCGTTACATTCATCATCACATTCAAACCTTCAATATACATACCACCTTCAATACATACGATCAAATACGTAATTCAACGCTTTAAATATACAACACATACGATCAAATATATAATTTAAAAGTAGCAAAAGTGCCAACACATACCACCTTCAATACAAGTGCCAACAAATACGATCAGTGTGCATTCTACAAAGTAGCAATGCCATGAACCAGAAACTGTATCTCTCTATGTCATTTCAGGTCCTCCACTTGCCGGCTGTATCTCTCCTCGTCATTTCAGATCCTGCAATTTTAATTTACAAGTTATTTGATAAGTGCATATGTGTTGTGTGCATGCATCTGTGCATTTGGCCATCTAATTAACTTATAACAAAATCTTAGTGAGTTACGCATACAATTATAACAGTTGACCAAAATCAGCATTGGTCACTACGTGCCACCTCATCATAAATAGAATTGAGTATGCTTCGTCTTCTGTGCAAGCATTTCCAGTTCACATATCTGCCTAACACCATCCATTGGGTCCCTCACACATCCTTTCAAGTGTCAAAACATCATCTCCTTCATATCCCCTAAACCCCAATCTTCAAAATTTTAAAAAGAAAAAAAAACAATGGACTCGTCTCTATACATCACAGCCACTGTTCTTAAGGGACATTGGAATTTCAAAGCTGTGCAATACGTTCTTAAGGTGGCTCTCAATCATAATTTGTGGCCTATACGGGTAATACTCAATAACTCTTTTCTAGTATCATGCCCATCGTACAGAATGCGTGATCATGCCTTAATGTTGAAAGTTTTTACAAAACCTGGTGGTGCTATTTACCTGCAACCATGGTCTGATGAAGAATTTGAGCCCTCACCAGCGTTAGAAGTGGAATCATGGGCTAAAGTTGATAGCTTTCCCGAGTTCCTAAATAGTAATTTTCCTGCTGTTGAAGAAGTAATGATGCCAATGGGACGTGTGCTTGCAATTGACGACGGCTACTGGTCTCAATATGACCATACATCTTTCTACCTGAAAATGCAATTTTATGAAGGCATTGGCAGTATCAATACTTTTGCTGCTCAAATCAATAACAAGGTTTACTTCATTAAGGTTCAGCGCTGTACCCATGCTCATCCTGGTACAAGGCCTGAACTTCTTTTTGTGAGCAGTAGGGAGGAAGAGGTGGTTCCATGTTTGCATCATTATGGATGGGAATGGGAAATGGATTCAGATGAAAGATTTAATGCAATGATACAAGAAGCTTCTGAGCTACCCCCCTTGCCAAGCTTATTTCCGGAAGCCGCCCATGACATACATGTTGATAACCAAGCCCCAATGAACCAGAGGAATGATCAGTGGGTAGATATAGAAGTTGATCAGGAATTTGACTGGCCAAACTAGCTCACCCCTTGTCCTGATGCTGCGGGTCCATCACATGCGGCTGCTCACTTCGGATCGGCTCTCCCACAGCCGCAAAGCCCTAACGAGTCAGTTGGAAGTTCCACCGCCCCGCAACCCTGATCTGGTATGAATTGATGCTACTATAATGTCAGTTTTTAGATGTGTATGTATTAAGTTAACTTTATGATACTTTTGGATGTGGATGTGTATGTTATTTTTTGGATGTGTATGGTATGAACTGATCGATGCTGCCTTATGATACTTGTGCGTGTGTGTATACTTGTGCGTGTATGGTATGAACTAATCGATGCTGCCTTATGATACTTGTGCGTGTGTGTATACTTGTGCATGTATGGTATGAACTGATGTGTATTGTATGGACTGATGGTGCCTTATGATACTTGTGCGTGTTAGATACATGTATTTGTATCACAAAACCGCAGTGCATACACACCGCAATGCATACACACCGCAGTGCGACACATGTATTTGTATCACAAAACCTCATGCATACAGTTGTATGTCATTTTTTGGATGTGTATGGTATGAACTGATGCAAAACCGAGCATATGTTTCCAAAATCGAAACATTGAAATTGGTAGTTTCCAAAATCAAATGGAAAATACCTGTGTGTGTTATAAGATACGGGTGAACGACTCGTCTGGATCGGGAAATTGGTAGCCTCAAGCACACCGCAGTGCAAACACACCGCATTGCTACACATGTATCTGTATCACAAAACCTCAAGCATACAATTATATGTCAGTGTAAATGAACGCAAAGTGCAAATCAATTTTGACGGTAAATTCCCCATTCCTTAACTAGCTCGACCTCTATAATAAACCAATGTCTTTTTCATGCCAATAGCCCGGTTCTCATGGTTTATTGCTAGGTATAATTTTCGAATAAACCTCAGCATAATCCCAAATCCCAAATCAACGGTCAAAGCGCAACTAATTACTTATAATTTAATCTTTCACCGACTAATCACTCATAAGCGAACGGGTTTTTCTAAGTTTGGGATGTCCAAGCAACTAATTACTCATAAGCGAATGGGTTTTCCAAAATGTAACAAATGAACTACTTACTAATTACTCATAATCCAATCTATAATAAGCGCAATTAATTCACAGTGCTATACAAACTGAACCTGAGGGAAAAAACTGGCGATGTCAATGCCCTGAGCAATCAAAGCTAGAAAGCGTTTCAAAGCTTCAACCTTTTCGGAATAGAATTTGTTGTCGAGGAGAGGAGCGATACTGACGTGAATTTAGGTTTAACTTTTTGTCAATAGTAAAAAGAGGGAAAAACGATTAGATGATAGAGAAGAAAACGATTTCGTGAAGGGGGAAGATCGCGCCAAAATTTCGTCAAAATAATGCAATGACGTGGCTGTCAATGATTGGATGATGGCTAACGTTAAGATCATCAGACCCACAGATGGTTTGAACCGTTGGATTAATCTTGCATCTACGGTTAGGGTTTTAATATATTGATAACGCGGATCGCTGAGCTGGATTATATATACGTAATGCTACGCTTTTAACTGGTATTGCACGTCAAAACACTAGAATTCCCACTGCAACAGTGCATTTACGTATAATGCAACAACATATGACTATTGTTGCAGAAGATCAAAGAATACATAGCTATCGCCACACTTTTCATGCAACGCACACAAATTAGTGTCGAATATGCCCACTTTTGTAGTAGTGGTGCTTCCGGATCTAAAACTTCTGTTATCCAAACAATTTTCTCAGCACCTTGCACTATCTCTCTAAAATGACACATGGTTTGTGTTCCAATATAAGTTTTTGCTACATTCTTCTTCAAATCTTGTGATAATAGCATTACAAATTGTTTTTCCCTTGTTGATGATCCAACATCATTTGACGGAATGAGCGAATTAGCAATTCCAACATTCAGTGTAGATTTATCCAAATTAGAGGCAGTTTCTGTCATAGGCGTCAGTCACAACATCGCCATTAACGCTATGTTGCAATCCCGGTACCATAGTAAGAAAGGATGAAGCAAATGATTTAAGAGCAGCGTTGATTTGGATTGACAGTTGACTCGCCACTTGACTTGCAACTTGATTTTTTAATTTCATAGACCACTGACGGAAATCATCCTTTTTATTCTTGTCGGCAATTGCTTTTGAAGCTTGCATCATCTTTACGTGCTTTACGGAAGAAGAGGAGCTAATTGCACGATAATAATTTTTCCTTTTATCAGAACTAAAAACTTTGGAGATAGGATCATTGTCAAGATCAAACATATTTGCTTTCCCGTTGCCATTGCATTCCAAATTCTTTTTTTTTCCTCCTCCTCCACAAGTGCCTACAAAATATAAATGCACTCATTTTTACAGAAATAACAAATTGCAAAACTGATAAATAACAAGTGTATTTGCAAAAATGATAAATAACAAGTTAACATTCCAAAACTGACAAATAACAAGAGAATTGCAAAACTGAGCCGAGGCTTAGTTTGGGCGCGAACTGACCCGCTCAGTTTCCATGCTATTCCTTAGCTCATTAATTGTAAGAATAATAGTAGAGTTGTAATGGAGTAAAGTAAGGGAAAAACTTCTAAATGGAAAATCATGATACCATATAATAGTTTTAACTATTACAAGTGTATTTATTTCAAATTTGGACATCTGATACTTCCATTCAGCTGACTAAACAAGTAAGTGTTTTTAATTATATTATCAGCAAATTTTATCAGTATATCGAACTGTTTTTAGTAACTCTGTTTTGTTGGGCATCAAAATAATATTTCTATGGTAATTTAACGTTTTTCTATATTTCTTTTTTATTTGAATGTTTTGGTTTCTCACAACTTAATATCCAACTGATAAGTAATTATTAATATATGCAGTCATCCCAATTGGATTAAATTTAATGCTTTGTACCATAAGCACTAAATAAAGCAAGTAATTACCTTTACGTCATGTTGATATTTACATTTCACAAAAATATCCCAAATTTGGAAAAGTACTTTGTAATACGATTGGCATATTCCTTTTATCATTACAATGTAAATTTGGCATGTTCCTTTATTCTTATAACGTATAACTGATGATTTCCTACTTTTGAATGATACTTCATCGTATTTTGTTCCACATAAGGGAATAAAAATTTCATTCTATATATAGGATAGACAAAGTTATATGTTATTACTTGAAAACCAAACAAGATAAAGAATTGGACACGTGTATTGGCATATGATTCTTTTTTAATATCCAAATAGTATGATATAAAATTTTGGGTCCTCTTCCTTTTCTTGCTATGATAATTAGGTAACTTTCATTTGCATGGTTTAAGAAGTATAAATTCAAAATTCAATGAGATGCAAATTTCTATTTTATCTACATACAATTATGGAAGATGATAAAACTATGGTGTTGTAAAATTATACTATACACTTGGTTAATTTAGCTATGAAGTTATATAAATTAGGTATTTTCTATGTATGAGAAAATTTTCTAACATATGTAGTCCATTTAGAAATAGTTTTTTGTATTGTACTTTTGTTAACTGTCAATTTTGTATCAATTCTATGTTAATTATATGAACTCCTCCAATATAGTCTTACATGCAAATAATGAAAATCATCGGAAATTTAGATTGATAACCATGGATATTGTATCGTCCTTTTTGATCTCCCAATTTGTAAATTAATCTAACAAGTATTTCCATATGTGATGTTTTGATATAATTCTTTCCTTTATGTTTCTGTTTCTTTGCCATGAATGGTTAGCATTTATGTTCCCAAATTTAGCAGCATTCATTAAGCTCAGCTGCACAAACAGAGCTTTGTAAAGAAAAACATATTGCCTATCAAATTTAAGTCAACTGTACATGTTTTTTCCTTTTTATAAATGCATTCCTCCATTCGTTTTTAAACTCAGCTCAACCTTTCTTTCTCCAGCTTAATCGCCAATAAATACTTACTGTATAGTATAGAATAGTATATAGGAATATTATCCTTCAATGTAGTATTGGTTTGATATTGACTTTATCTCATTATTAGTAGTAAAGCATAAACCTTTATGCTCTTCATCATGGCTGATTTTATGTTAATCAAGTTGATTTTACAGTAAATTTTCTATATTTACGTATGCATTTATTCAACTTCTAGAAGCTCCTTTCTATTACATACTAGCATTCATTTGTGTGTACAGACCACAGTTAACTCATGTTTCCCATCACTACACCCAATTACAAGTTAATTACCCTTTGTTATATCTGTAGATGTTGTACTTTCTACATTATATGGTTGTTCTTTGAAAAGGGTACTAACTACTAATAGCAATATAGTAAACAAGAAAAAAATCAATAAAAAGTGCCTTTTAAGAAAAGCACCATCAATACTCATAAAATACTGAGATCAATCATCAACAACTCCATTAAAGCTTGGTATATATCGCTGCAATCCAGAAGATTCTCCATGCCCTTCATAATTTATTCCATACACTTTATATTCTGCTTTGTAAATCCAATTGCAGTATCTATTATAAAATAACAATGGTATATATGTGTGTGTATATATATATATGTGTGTGTGTGTGTGTGTGTCAGTTTTATGTATCTGATACAATTTTTGATGCTATATATAATATGTAGTACCTAAAACATCCCAAACTCGCTCGTAAGGGAAAGCCCGGATTCAGTTGAGAACACGACAAATCAGAACGCAAACAGAAGAACATTTCATTGCTTATTACAACAACTAACATCAGAGTATAAGAATATCATATAGTATGAATAAATAATATGCATTTGATACATGTCAGAGATTTAAAATTACAATGCAGCGGAAAAATAATACATAACACAGCTTAAAGAAATGCACGGATACAAAGCGTTCCAAATATAGCTCCTGTTGTAAAGCAGGATCTTGTATAAAGAAATATCTGCAAAACCAAAACTACTAGCTGCCCGTGTGGAAATAAGGGCACCCATAGTTTAGGTTAAAACAATATACTCCAGGTCAGTCATGAGACTGGTGTGAGAACTAAAACAGTTATTTAAAACTTTACATTAAAATAAAGTAAATGAAGAGACCACGCCGTATGACACGGAACGGGTTTTCTCTCAAGAATACCAGTGCGTAAAACAGTTTATAAACATCGCAATGCTTTTTGAAAAATGAAGCTATTATAAGACTCAGGTCCCATCACACAATGCAACGCAAGCCGGAGGATAGAGTTTTCCCTTATAATAGCCAAACATGCTTGGTACGTTTAAAATAAATCATTTAATACTATTATAAGTGCATGGTGTATAAAACAACTTTAAATATAAATGTATCAATCATAGACGACATGAGTATCATATATCATGTCGCCATACTAGGCTCTACAATCAAAACCGAAATGTCACATATTGGAAATTGGATTTCCGTCATGAGTCGAGGCAAGGGATGTACTCCTCGTCGGCTTCGAGATAGCAAATGCCTCAGGATCTCCCGCAGTAGACCCTTGGATCTTCCAAGGTCGGTCCCCCCTTACATTTGAGGATTGGCAATTCTTGAACACACGTTTCCCGGTCCTATAAGACCTACCCATCGGCTCCGTAGTAACAGATATATCCGAGGCGCCTTGCTATCCATCATCCACATAGGTAAAAATATAATAAATGTCTGGGCTTCATACCATGACACCACCCATAGCTAGAAAGGAACGTCATATCCTCCTTGTGTCCCTTAAAGGTGTGAGGCGCGCGAATCAACGCTATACACAAAGTTATGCCCTTTAAGGTCGTGCTTTGATCATCAACCACAAGACTCTGCTTTTCAACAGAAGCCTTGATCATTTGCATCTCAGCATGCCACACTGACAACTCACGCCGTTCAACTGATGTCTATCGATATATAACATCTGAGCTCGTACGTCTCAGAGAAGGGTGTTAAGCAAGAGAATAAATTCTCCCCCACTAAATTTATATTTAATAGAGATCAATCAACACAGAATAAAATCCAATGTCAGACACACATCCATTTAATAGTTCGTTCTAGGTCTGAACGAAACCGGAGTCACCTTATCCTCGTCCCGTGTCCAACACAGGAGAGAGGTCCTCATATACCCGGTCGATCTCCAAGTACGTCTGGATGATCACTACTTATTACCTTGTCTTGGGTGCACAATCCAATAAAGACATTAGTAATCATCCAAACGATGTGAAGACCTCCGGTCTTCAACCACCGTCTTCATCATTGACTTATCGTCAAATCAGTTATTCAAAATGGGTATGAACCGGCCTTTCCGAATAACTCGCGTATATAATAAACAAGTGCTACAGAAACACAACATACGCTTCATTCCAATTCAGAATATTCTTTTATTCAAATATTCACATCCCTTGGGAAAGGTTCCCAATAATTTTGTCAGATATAAATTCTTTAAATTTATTCTTTAATCTTCCTTTGGATATCAATTCTAAACCAAATTAAGGTTTATCAACTAGTCGGGATTAGCGCACCTTACGCAAGTAATCATTTCTTTTATTTCCTAATCCCAACATATTCATCCCATGGAGCAAAATTGGTAATACTCCATATCTAACACCATGGTGTTATTGATAAATTTAATTACCATTTCATGTTCAAATCTAATTAAAGATTTAACTATCGCTTGGACTAAAACTGGTGCTACTCCATTCTCGATCATTTCCCGAATTTGATAATTTAAATCATCACATTCTCTTTTCAATCTAATTAAAGATTCATTAAAACTCCACTTAGTTTTAATCTTCCCAAAAATCAATATTAATGATTATTTAACTTTGGAAACACAAACATGCCGCATCGACAATCTACACCGTACTATTGATTTCTGCCGAAATATAACCTCTAAGCTCGTACGTCTCAGAGAAGGGTATTAAGCAAGAGAATAAATTCTCCGCCACCAAACAGATATATGTTTAGCAGAGATCAACCATACAGTTCGAAATATAATATTAGACATGTAATTCTATCTCTAAGTGGGTTAAAGAACTGGTGTCATTTAAAACATAGTTCACGATAAACCCAAAATCACATTCCATTAATTATGGAATCTTCTTGGAAAACAGATCGATATATATATATATAATCGATATCAATTTCCGTATCCAACTAGTAATATAAATGGGATAACGACCAAGCCTTTTAAATTCCATATATGTTAACAGTCTTCCCCCACAGAAGCTCACTTCGATTATTATCAAATCGAATTCCATTCAATTCCAAATTATTTTATTAAATTGGAAAACTTTACTTTGGAAAATTTCCATTAAATCTTAATAAAAAGATTTACAAATTCCAAATCACATTTCACTGTCAATCGGATTAAAGAACGAATGTCGTTAAAAAATATAGTTCACAATAAACCCAATTCACATTCCATTTTATTCCAACTACTAAATATAATTGAAAATTCTAATAATCTTAATTAAAAGATTTATTCTTTATACATGGGGTTTAGGAACAGTGTTATTGAAGACACCATTCAGGACAAACCCAAAATCAATTTCTTTTATTAAATTCCAATTAAATATTAATAAATTGGAAAACTTCACTAAATCTTAATTAAAAAATTTATTCTTTTCTCAAGTAGGTTTAAGAACAGTGTTATTAAAGACACCGTTCACGACAAACCCAAAATCCAATTTGATTTTAAATACAAGGCTCTGAATAGAAATTATATCGGCTTATATTCAATATCAAATTCTAAAACCAACAAATATCGTATTGGAAATAACGATATAAATATATCTTCCAAATTTCCATAACAATATCCGTATAATCACGGAATCCAATATCGAAATATTCCGAAGATTATTTCCATTCCAAATCCACTCCAATTTGTTCGTTGGAAATTTCTGGTTATTTTAAAACCATTCACAAACCCAATTTATTTTATTTAAAAATTATTGGATTTCAAATCTAGTTAATAACTAGTTCATTTTGATAAAAATATATTTTTATCTTTACAAACATGGAAATTTTCATCCAAATTCTTTCCAAATCATTTATTATGATTTTACACAAATTATTAATACTTTTAATAATTTTATTAAGGCCCTTTCAGTCGGTTTCCATAAACGTCACCTTTTCAGAATTAGATTTGGACATAATTCCAAATCTAACCGTTAGATTTCAAATCTCTTATATTCCTTTGAAAGCTCTTTTCGATACGAACCCAACGGTTCCTGTTTTAGGAGAATCCGACGGTCGGATCTCCCGTAATGTCAATTTGAAGTCAATGGTCGAAATTCGCGAACGGTCGCGGCGCATTCTATTCAGGCCATTAAACATATATAATATATATATTTCGTCGATTTCCATTTTAAAATGTATTTTATAAATCGTTTATAAATTCGTTTTAAAACGATTCCAACTTCATTTTCAATTTTAAATCAAAACTGAATTTTCCTTATCATTATAATAATATATAAATGATAATATTTTCAAAATATCATATTTTGAAATCATTTCCTTTTTTATATTCTTTATAAAAATGAATAAAATCGATATAAATATGGTTCACGTTAGAATGGCGTTAATCTAATCAACACGGCTTCATATATTTCAATATTTTCGTATCCATCCATAATCGGACATTAAAATCAAATTTTAATTTTTTAGTGAATATTTTTTTAAAATATTCCTTATTTTAAAATATTTGTTATTTTAATTTTTTTTTGAATTGAAATCAGGCACAGTCAATTACCATATAATGTTATTTATATGGATTTCATATGTCATATGTAACAACAACAGTGATAAACAAACAACCATCATCTAGAGTGCACTACACAACTGCATAAGCATTAAATGTAAATAATTAATGCTTACAACAGTCTGTCAACCAAACGATTGACATACAACTAAACAATTGGGGTTAGTGTACGTCAGATATCATCCCAATACCCGTGTGGGGTTTCAGTCAACAAACACGGATTTTATTTGTGCAGTTGAGCAATGTGTAAAATTTATCGTTCCAATCAATATCAGTCAAATGGGTGTACATAAACAAATCGTCCGATTTGTATATGAATATTTATTTTCATTTCAGGAGAATTTTGCCTTTCATATATATGTTAAAAATTATGTTTTTAACGATAAAATATTATTTCAACACATGAATATTTTTAATAGCTCATACATTCAATAAAAATGATATTTTTATTATTTAAATATTTATTTCAACACATGAATATTTTATATAGTTCATATACACCTTAAAAATGTTATTTTTAACTAACACATTTTATTTTAGAAAATTTCGGCAGTATAACGACACGATACTAGAACCAGAATAAGGTCTAGCCTTATCCCTCGCCTAATAATGGCCCGAGCCATACACAAACCAAATTCAATCCATTCCATTCACATCCCTAACCAAATCCAACCAATTAAATCAATCAAAACAAACAACCAGACATCCATGGTTTCAATCAAAGATGTCGGGTGCTACTAAGCACCGTCTGCATCTTAGTATATATTTAACTGTAAAGAAATTGAGTGAGAAAAATTCTCACCATTGGTTTTCACTCCGCCGTGCTTTGATTGTCAATCGTAAAAATCTCCAGAAATCCAGCATGTCTATTTTATAAATAACATATATATGTTAAAAAAATCATATTTTTAACAACGCTACTATATGTATAAAAATCACATTTATATATTACGGCTATGTATATAAAAATCACATTTTTATGTCTCTACTGCACATATAAAAATCACATTTTTATGACGCTACTATATATATAAAAAATCATATTTTTATAACGCTACTATATATATATAAATCATATTTTTATAACGCTACTATGTATATAAAAATCATATTTTTATAACGCTACTATATATATATTTTTATAGCGTTACATATATAGAAAAGATTATATTTTTATAACACTACATGTATAGAAAAGATTATATTTTTATATTATAAAAAATCATATCTTTATATTATTAAAAACCTCACCTTTTCCTTTCCAAAAATCATAACTTTATATGTATAAAAATCATACCTTTTCCTTTCTAAAAATCATAACTTTATATGTAAAAAAATCATACCTTTATTTACATAAACCAAGTTGTTTATATAAACTTTTAATAGCAAAAAGAAAAAAGAAAAAAGAAACAAAACTCACTTTTTTTAGTAAAAATTGGATCTTCAAGGGAGGAGTAGGGCCTACTGTCGGAATGGGGTGACCAGGGGGCAGCGTGGATGCTTGATATGGCTGGGGGTGGCGCAGCTAGGTGGCGGCGGGACCCACATTGGTCGGAGCAGCTGAATTGGGGGCTAGGGTTTTTGGGTATTGCGCTGGAGAGAAAAGAGGGGCGGAGGAGGGAGAGAGGAGGGTGGCGGTCCCCTTGGGTGGCGGCGCCGGAGGTGCGGTGGCCCAGGTGGCCGTGGCGGCGACGGTTTCCTCCCCCCCGTCGTTCTTCCTTTTTTTATTTTAAAAACAAACGCCGGGTTCTGTAAGTGAGGGAGAGAGAGAGATAAGGAGGTTATATAATTATTTATTTATTTAATTTAATTCTCCAAAAGTTGACTTTTCATCCGAACCCAACGACTGTCGCCCCTAGCTAATAACCCAATTCCGGATACAATGGGATATGTCATGTAAGCCAATTCGACTATTTCGATCAGTTTTTCTTTAAATTAAAATATAAATCATGATATTGAATTTTAAACGTACATTTTAATTTACCTTGGCAACATACTGACTCCAAAAATTCCAGAAAAATAAATCTGGCTATGTTTCGACGATACGGTCCTAATAAAACTAATTTCGTCGAATTTGGAAAGCGTTTGAAAAATGACCATTTTCCAGTCGATTAAATTTAAACTAAAAGTACCAAACACGTTTAAATTCATCACGCTCACATATTAATTCCAAAAATTATGAAAATTGGAACCTGGAAATAATTCAACATTTCGGATCCAAAAAAAGTGGTTTCGTCGAAAACAGAGGTCGTTTGCAAAATGTCTATATTTAAGGGCTATATATTATATAAAATATATATAAATTCCATAGCGACTATTCTGAATTTTAAACTGGACATAATTTTTTATTCTCGTTATGAAATCTGGATTTTTCACATTTGTTGGAAAGATATTATTAAACAAATTCAAATTTTTTTGGTTTTACTAAAATCCGATTTATTTTGAATCCTGTACATTCATTTGAAATTTGAAATCGAATTTTCAAACTACCGCGCCATTTTAGGCTCGTTATATAATTAAAAAAAATTATTCATTCTAACTTCATTTTAAATAAATTTTTAGTCGTTATTATTTAAAATAAATCAGTTTAAATATTCAAAATTAAGCTAAGCTCACGGTCTAGCCTAATAAATATACTATAAATATACTAGTTTGTTAACCAAAAAAAATAGCAGTGATCGATGACCTAGGACTTCTATAGATTGACTAAAGCTTACAAAAAAAATAGTCAGCAGACAAATGAATCCATGAAAATACTTATGTAGAATTATAAGTAGCAGGATATTCAAACAAATCAATAAAAATATATTCAAACAAATCAAAACTGTTGAGACTTCACATCAGCGAAATTGCAAGTGAAGAAATCAAAATTTGCCACAAAAAGCAATACATTCAGTTGATGGTGTTTGAATAACAGAAGAAATAACAGATAATATTTACCATAATCAACAACTTTTTCAACATACAGTTGTGTTTTAATGATGTGGTAAATATATATCCAATAAGAAAATAGTCAATTAAACGCTAATGGCGTCTTCCTCTTCCCCATCCTCGTCTTCTTTCAGCTTCGATTTGGCCTTCCCTCCTCTTCCTTCTCGTCCACCTGATCCCCGTCCTTCAGTGACATCCTCCTCTGCAAATCCGTTTCAATCTAATTCCACCGCTGGAATTAAGCCTTCAGATCCAGATCTGAATTTAAACTCAAATCCAATCCCTCTCCCGCAAATGGCCCATGGCTTATCATCTTCACCTGACCATAATCTAAGCTTTTCAAATCTTGGTTCTGCCGAAGCTAATAAATCGTTTCCACCTCAGGATCCAACTTCGTCTCATAATCACGTCAATTCTGCACCCACTAAAAACTCTCACATGGAAAATTCATCAAACACTACATCTTCTTCAAGAGATGCCCCCTCTAGCTCTAGCAATCACAACTCCTCCACTATCAAATCTGATTTTGCGTCACTCTTCAAATCTTTACCACGAAACGCTGGCAAATTCAAACCGATTCAGTTTGAAATTCCGAGAGATGCCACAAAGAGGAAAATCCCTGATTTAGTCAAGCAAGAAGGCGTGAAGTTCTGGAGTGAGTACGTTGTTGGTTTTTTCCTGGATAGTACGCTATCATACATCACAGTCGTGAATTTCTTACGTAAATACTGGAAGCTTAACGGCGAAGTCGACATCAAATCAGATGGCTTTAATTTCTTCTTCAAATTTTCGAATGAACAAGACAAAGAAAAGATACTTCATGCGGATCCAATCTTCATTCGAGGTCGTATGTTTATCATCACTAGATGGGATCCATCAATTGGCAGTTCTCAGTCGCAGATTAGAAAGGTACTCATTTGGATTCATTTACATCGAATTCCCCTTATTTTGTGGACACCTTATGGAATAAACTGGCTTGTGTGTCATATTGGTCGATTGATCTGTTTTGATGAAAGTACAGAGAAAATGCAGCGATTTAAATACGCTAAAGCTTTAGTGGAAATAAGTCCGGATTTTGAATTACCAGATACCATTGAAATTGATGAACTAGGCGTCAATTGTCCTTCCGTCAAGGTTGCTTACGACTGGAGGCCCTCTATATGTACTATCTGCAAAGTTTTTGGTCACTCCACTTTTGACTGTGAGCATAACGAGTGTAAGGAAGCCATGGAAAATGATTATCCTGCTGTACATAATGATTTGAAACATGGAAACAAGGAGTTTATGGGTAAGTATCAAGGGAGGAAAGATGACAAACCATTCAATAATATTGCTTGGAAGGAAGATATTAATAAAAAGAAGCAAGTTTAGGTCAGGAAAGTGAATTCGAAAATGCAGCATGAGGAAGAACCATCCGCGACTAATGACCAGAAGGAACAACAGGAAACATGCAACAATAACCAAGTTAAAAACAGTTCAGAGAAGCTTGATAGAGTGAATACAGTGATGATCATCGATGCGAATGGTAGAGTTCATGAACAACGTGAATGCATGGAGGTGGAATTAAACACGGAAGTAGATAATTCATCTTTTATAGCTGTGAAATCCCCTAGTAAGGCAGTCACGTCCCACATAGAAAAAGGAAAACATATAGTGGTGGACAATGAAAGTGGAAATGAAGACATACAACTTCACAATAAATTCTCTGTGCTTGATAATGTGGCTTTGGATCCTGGTCTGATTAATGCGTCCTCTTCAGCTGGCCTTGATCTTGTAATCACTTCTTCATCTCCGCAAGCCTCTAGATCACCACATGACTCCTCCATATCTTTTAACGTCGAACCCAATTCTAAGTTCAGCCGAAAGCTTAACTCCCCCGCCTCATCTCCTTACTCTCACTTAGCTTTGCCACCTCATATATCTCTACCACCACCAATGTTGCCAACCCAATCTTCGATAGTTGATATTACCACGTCCCACAGCAGCAAAAAGGGTAAGAAAGGGAAAAAGAAAAAAAATCAGACCGTAAATGAAATGACAGATTTAAATGAAGGGAAAGACTTTGCGATTGATGAAACCTTGCCACTGTCAAACCTTAAAAATCCTTCCAAGCGCCATACCAGGAAACACCCCATTAATCCTATTAACCAATGACGAATCCAAAAATTGCATTCTGGAATATCCGAGGTTTACATTTAGCCTCTAAGCAAAGTGATATCAAAGCATTTATCAGTGCAAACAAAGTACAAGTCATGTGTCTTTCTGAAACAAAATTGGACCTGAATCTAACAATTAAAGTTGTTTCTTTTATTTGCTCCAACTGGCATTATGATCACAACATCTCTGATGCTCCATATGGTCGTCTGCTAACCCTTTGGAATCCTTCTGTTTTTCAATTAACCAAAGTCTGTTCTTCGGATCAATTCTTGCACTACCAATGTCTTCACTTACCTTCGAATTCTTCATTTGTTCTTACTTCTGTTTATGCTCAGAATTCTTCCACTTTACGCCAAGTTTTTCTGGATTACCTTCCTTCCTTGAATGCCTCTTCCGCTCCTTGGTTGATAGGGGGAGATTTTAACTGCATGTTTTCTTCACTCCATAAATCTGGTGGAATTCCCCTTACTGTCAAAGACATAGCTCCGCTTAATCAAGCTTTAATTCATTCTTGCCTTACACCAGTTACTGGCTACGGCTTTGAGTTTACGTGGTCTAAAAAATGTCAGTCTGGTAGTCATACACACTGCAAGCTTGATCATATTTTTGTCAACATTCAATTCATTCATCTTTGGCCTCATTCGTTTTATCAAGCTCTCAACTCTTCTCTTTCTGACCATTGTCCCTTGCTTTTTCATTGGGGATTGGAACATTCTATTAGCAGTGGCATGGTCTCAGCATTTTTCTGGAAACCCTTTGGAAAAATTATTATGCAAGTTCAAGTTACTCAAATTATCTCTTAAAGCTTGGTCCGCCTTCACGTTTGGTGCTGGTTCCAAACAGTCAACCAATATTAGACTAGAATTGGCGAATGTGCAAGAACAATTATATTATAGTCCCTTTAATTCTGGTTTGCTTCTTGAAGAGCATAATTTGCAAAAAAGATTAAAGGATGCGCTTAATTATGAACTACAGGCATCACGACAATGTTCCTTTTTAAAAAGAGAGAAAGAGTATGACAGGAATACCAAGCTTTTTCATAATTCGATCAAGATCAGGAAATTCAACAGCACTATCCATATGGTCAAGGACCAATTTGGTGTCAATCATTCTTCAGAGGACGGTATCAATAATGCGTTTGTGAAGTACTTCTCATCTATTCTTGCTGCTCCAAATCCAACTGCCATCAATGTGCAACCTTTGTGTAATGTAACGTTGCCTTTCCTTTCTTCGGAACAGTCAAACAACATTATTAGTGAAATAACAAGTGAAGAAACCAAGGAAGCAGTCTTTAGTCTTGATGCTGACAGCTGTTGCGGGCCTGATGGTTTCAACGCCTTTTTCATTCAACAATGTTGGTCTACGATTGGTGACGATATCATGAATGCTATCAAATTTTTCTTTTTTCATAATAAATTGCCAAAAAGTTTAGCCGCTACTGCAATTGCCTTAATTCCTAAGACTGAAAACCCAGTTTCAGTTTCAGATTACAGCCCTATTTCATGTTGTAACATCTTATACAAGATTATCACTAAGATTTTGGCAAATCGTCTGCAATCTGTGATTCCATACATTATTTCAGAAAATCAAGCGGCTTATGTCAAAGGTAGGAGTATCAGTGATAACATTTTGATTACTCAGGAGCTATTATATGGTTATAATAGGAATAATATCTCTCCACGATGCATGCTCAAATTGGACATTAGGAAAGCTTTTGATTCAATTTCATGGCATTCCATTTTAGCTATATTGTCTCGTATGAATTTCCCTCTTCCTTTCATTGCGTGGATTTACACATGTATTTCCTCGCCATGTTTTTCCATTTCAAGAAATGGGAAATTACATGGTTTTTTCAAAGGCACTAGAGGAGTGAGACAGGGAGATCCTATTTCTCCATATCTTTTTATTATCACCATGGAGTTGTTGAATTCTTTGTTATTGGAGCAAGTTAATGGTGGAAGGCTGCAAATTCATCCAAAATGCAAAAGACCACTTATCACGCATCTCCTATTTGCTGATGATTTAATCATTTTCACAAAGCCTACCATCCAGAATATTAATTGCATCTTTGAGACTCTTGATTGTTTTTACAGAATCACTGGGCTGCAAATCAATTTGGGTAAGTCACATATTCTAATTGCTGGTTTACCTACTCCTGAAAAAATGCTCATTATCAATAATTCTGGGCTAGCTGAATTGACTCACAACGCATCATACCTTGGATTACCACTGATATGCTCCAGAATAACCAAACAACAATGTCTTCCTCTCTATGAAAAGATCATTTATAAACTTCAACAATGGCCGAATTGTAGTTTATCGCAAGCAGGGAGATTAACTATTATCCAATCTATCGTGACTGCCATGACCAACTACTGGATGAGGCACTACATTCTTCCAACTAAATTAATTGATATGATCACAAGTGCGATGAATAACTTTCTGTGGCATGGAGATCCTTTCTCTAAAAAATGATACCATTTGCTTTTCATAAGTTATATGATGATAAAAAAAATGGCGGTCTTGGCATCACCAATATTTTTCAGTGGAATCGTGCAGCTATATCTTCATACTATGAAAAGCTTTTTGCACTGAACAAAGGTCTTTGGGCAAAGTGGGTTCATGCCAATCATATTGGAAGGAAGAATTTTTGGTCATTGACGGTACCTCAATCTTGCAGTTGGAGCTGGAGATCCATTCTGAAGCTTAGAGAAACCTTTAGGCATCTTGTGCAATGTAATTATCGGAACATTGCAAATTTATCATTTTGGCACAGTCCTTGGGCATGTTCAGGCTTGTTTTTGAGTGATGTAGTGGAGGAAAATGTCATTTTCACCTCTGGTATTCCCTACTCGGCAATTGTAGGTGACTATTTCCATGATGGCATTATTCATCTCCCTTATAGTAGCTCCTCTTCTTTGAGAGAGCTTTGGAATCATATTTCGGATCATTATACTTTTCCCTCAGATAACTCAGTGCTTTGGATGGGTAAGGAACACTCTATCAGAACTGTTTACAAATTGCTTTCTCCTCCCAAACCTTATTTTCCATGGCACTCTAGAATTTGGAATTGTGGAAGCTCGGCTAAAGATAATTTGCTCCTTTGGAAGGTAATGGCAAATGCAATCAATACCAAAAGTAAGTTGTTCTCCTTTGGTATGATTGATAATGATACTTGCATTCTATGTAACAATGCTCCTGAAACCAATACGCATTTGTTTTTTGAGTGTGCTTATGTGCATCTTATTTGGTGGAGATTGTTGGCTACGGGTGGCTTTCATAGACCCTCGACATCAAGCGATATAGAATGGTACAATATCTTCAAGGCAACACGATGGAAAAGTAAGAAGACTTGTGTTCTGCTCAAGCTTCTCAAAAAGCTCATTTCTGCAGTCTGGAGAGAGCGTAACAATCGCATCTTCGGAAATGGTAGTTTGAACACTGATCAATTATATACTCAGATTTATAGATCAATGCTGAAAATTTTGGATCTGTAAAGGAATTTTGTTGTACAGTTATCTTTTTCTCATGTAATTTGTGATTATGTTAATAAAAATACCACTTTGCCTTTCAAAATAGTCAATCGTGAAAATCAAAATTGTAAGAAACGTGAAGCAGACACACGGGTGATTCATTATGTACTCGAACGATTTAAAATTGGAGAAAAGTCCACAAAAGTAAAAGCAACCAAAAAATCACCGAAGGGAATACGTAGAACGATACCTTTGTAAATTCAGCGTCATGAAGAAGCTTATTTCCAATTCCCAGCATATAAGAAATCGAAGAAGAAAATGACTTCTAGTGATTGAATAGATGGAGGAGTAGGAGGTCGCCGATGTGCAGAGAAACAAGAATAAAGCAACGAAGAAAAAGGATCGGTGACAGTCACAGGCATAAATTCACCCATAGGGAGTTATGGCGCTGCCGCTTGAAAAACACTATATAAGTGTTAGCAGTTGAAAAAAATAAGAGTTGCCAAATGGCCATTATGGTGTAGTGGGTCGACTGTCACCCGATGCGTCCTGCCTTGCACGCATGTCGCCGACCTTCCTCCCACTTCTCATCGTTGCTTCTTCCCTTTCAATTTCTCATTCATTTTACTGTTTGAGGCATGACATTTAATCCTAAAGTCCGAAAGTTAGTATAATTATTAACTAATATGATTGATAAATTTACGTGACTGTTAGGCGTGGAATAGTGTTTGTTATAGTTTATGCAAAAATATTATTAGTTATATCAAATTTGAAACATGCATTACATTTTATAGTTTAGTTAAAAAAAAGTTAAGAATGTTAAAATTTGTTGAAGAGAGAAGAGAGAGACTAAACGGAAAAGCACATAAAGACTACATTGCTTATTGCTTGATTGAATAAAATGCTAAACCATGTATTTATAGGGTTATTCATTCTCTAGAATATTCTTCATTCTCTAGCATATTCTCTAGCATATTTTTTTTGGCATATTCTCTAACATCTCCCCTCGAACTCACGATGTGAAAAATCGTGAGTTTGCCAAATAGAAGCCACAAACTGTAGAGTAGCAAGATCGAGCAACCATTTCAATATTGTTAGAGAGTAACACCAAACACTAAGCATCAAGCATTGAACTATGACTCCAAATAACTCAACACTCCAATATGAAATTCCAAAATAGCTCAGCTATCTTCAATCTGATCGGTAAGCAAAAGATCTGAGCGGCCAAATGACAAAACTGGTCCCGGATGTATTTGTATGTTTGCATCTCACAAACATACAAAGAAAACAAAATAAACTAAAATGAGATGAGTTTGCATATGTTTGCATCCCCAAAATATCAACAACAAAAAAATCAGTAGGGATGATCATCGTATGTTTGCATACTCCAGACATACCTTACAATACCATCTACCATCTTCATTCAACGTCAATTGACCTTCTAATAAACAGGGTTAACAAACATACATTAAATGAACAACAAACAACTTCAAACTAATGTTACAGTCTAACAACTCAATCAACCCATCGTCTTTACCCGAACAACTCTATACAACCACCATTAACTGTTACTCAGTCATACAACCGCTTCACCTACGCCCCGTCATATTTCTGTCACTAATCACCAAAAACCAGCTGCATGCACCGCAACTAAACTACCTTCTACGAATAGCCAACCCCATACATAAGCCAACTTCCACAATCAACCCCTGTCCACCACCATTCTCACTGCCTGTGCTCTCTTTCACTTCTGTTCAAACAGCTCTATCCATCACATAGCCATACCTACATCAGCAAACATTCAAACATACGCACACTCCACAAACATCCCATTCGAACAACACTTTCGGTCAACCCATTAGTTCCTTCATACAACAACCACAAACCACTTCACATTCTTTACCATCCTCATTATAACCACTTCAGTAACCATACAACTAGTAACCTCTTCACCAATTACCATACAACCACACTGCCATTCTACAAAACCAACACCAACCCATCCACACAACCTTCATCACTCTGAAACCAAACTGCACCACCACCTGTAACCGATTACATCATTTCTATCCATAACCGAACCTGACCACCTCTTTCATCGAAAAAACTGCCATTTTAATATACCATACCACACACTCCTTCCATGCTCTTTGCACCATCTCTTTTTGTTCCTCCACTCCAACCCATTCACAATTCAACTCAGCATTGTATATCACTAACCCACTAGCCTCCCTCATCAAATTCATCACCAGTCAAGAAGTTCCGACTTCACCCAAATCGCCTGCTTCAGGCATACTCGATTTCTACTCCTCCATGCAAGTCAATTCACCAATCGCAACCTCAGAACTAACAACCTCCAACTCCAACACGCACGACCACACCAGATCTCGCAATCGCCCAAAAACATCACTATGAACACTCCAGCCTTCTCCTGAAAAATACTTCAATCTTCACTTCGAAGCATAGCACCTCCCTAAACCTCCTATCGCCTTGCACAAACCAAGCATGTTTCCTTCATCGTAACTCCCCCTTCATCAATCGAACCTCAATATACCCAGTCACCGCAATCCCGAAGTCGACCGCCTCCAAAAGCCAAACCAAATCCGACCAACGTCATCGAACTCCTATGCCAACCCAAAGTCGACCACCCTTTTGAATTTGATTTCGGTGAAATTTTTGTTTGTTTTGAGTTTGATATCGAAACTCCTATGCCAACCCAAAGTCGACCACCCTTTTGAATCTGATTTCGGTGAAATTTTTGTTTGTTTTGAGTTTGATATCGATGAGTAGTTCACCGTAGATTTCTGGGTATAAGGCACGAGAACCAGAGATTTAACAATTTCTAACAATTGAGTTTTTTTATATCTCTCTCTCCTCCCTTGGATTTGCCTCTGATACTTGTTAGAATTTAACGAAGAGAGAAGAAAGAGACTAAATGGAAAAGCACAAAAAAACTACATTGCTTATTGCTTGATTAAATATAATAATAAACCCCATATTTATAGGGTTATTTATTCTTTAGAATATTCCCTATTCTCTAGCATATCTTTTGGCATATTCTCAAACAAAGAAATATCATACTTAAATCGATTTTTATTAAAAGTTAGAAACGAATTTAACAACGATATGTACTTTACTAAAATCTATTATTTTTAATATTTGAAAACGAATTTAATGAGAGCAAATATTTTACTAAATTCGTTTTTCTTTAAAAAAGTTGAAAATATTTTTAAAATAGAAAAGATTATGCTAAAATCGATTTGTAAACAATTTAGAAATAAATCTAACAATAACAAATATTCTAATAAAATATATTTTCTTTATTGTTTAGAAATGAATTCAATAAGGGAAAATATCGTACTAATTTTTTTTGAAAAATTAAAATAATTATAATAATAGAAAATATTGTATTGGAGCTGATTCCAAAAAATTCAGAAATAAAAGTAATAACAATAAATATTGTAATAAATTCGATTTTATAAAAAGTTAAAAAATAAATGTACAAGATTAAACATTCATTTAAAAACAATTTTCTAAAAAACTGTAGCAATGATTATCGCAATAATAAACGATTTACAAAAACCTATTTTCAAAAAGGTTAAAAAATGAATATTAGATTAGATAGACCGGGCTTGTTCTGTGCGCCGTAGACCGAGAGTATCTCCTCGCACTCCCTGCACTATTTGCACACGCTCTATTGCAATGTCCAAGCAGATTTTTAGACCTACTCGATACACGCTTTATCTTATTTGAGGTGTGTCCGTCGTTCCCTATCTTGGGAACTTTTTTCCTGTTGCTTCTGACCATTCTCTTCTTTTTTTCTAATGGCGAACTTCTTGTTTTGGAATGTTTGTGGTATTGGTAACGATGCATCGATGGCTAGACTGAAGCGCATCATGAGGAAGCACTTGGTCTATCTGGTACCGCTTCTGGAACTTTTTATTGGTCAAGAAGAGGCCACCAGTGTCGTTTTGTCTCTTGCCTTTGGTGGAGCTTTAGCCAATGTGATAGGGAAGATTTGGATCCTCTGGTCCAAAGATGTCATGGTACATTCGGTTTTCGATCCGTCTCAGCTTCTGTCGGTTGCTTATTCGTTTCCTTCCTTCTTTCCAGTTTTCTTTTCTCGGTGGTTTACGCCAGATGCGATCAGACTGAGAGATAGACCCTTTGGTTCGACATCCTCTCTCTTTCTGATCTGGGTTTCGACATTTCCGTGTTAGGAGGCGACTTTAATGTAGTCGTCTGCCAAACTGAGAAACGGGCCGGGGGCATTGCCGCTAACTGTACAACGATAGCGGATTTTAGTGCTTTCATTGTTGAATCAGGCCTGTCTGAGATCTCTTTCGTCTGATCGACCTTTACTTGGTGTAACAACCAAGAAGGGCCAAACAGGATTCTCTCTAGACTTGACAAAGTGTTCGGATCGGAAGGTTGGTTCGACCTTCCGTTCTCCTTCTGTGTTTCTCACATGCATCGGACCTTCTCCGACCATGCTCCTGTGCTTCTCAGTTGCTCTCCCCCATACTATTTCTAGTCCTTCCTCCTTTAAGTTCCAGAGTATGTGGAGATCCCATCACTCATTTCATCGGGTTGTGGAAGACTCATGGATCTCTCCGGCAGTAGGCTCGCCTGCTGCAGTGTTTTATTGTAAGCCTAATCGTCTCAAGACTTGCCTCCAGTCTTGGAATGTGTAGGTGTTCAAGAATATTTTCGACCTTCTCAGAGCGGCTGAAGAGACTTTTGTTCTTGCAGAAGCGCCTTTCGATAAAGGCCCTTCCTCTGCTAATAAGGAGGCCTGGGTTTTGGCCCAGTTAGCCTTTTCGTCGGAGCTCCGTGTCGAGAACAGGTATCTTCACTAGAAGGTGAGGATCAAGTGGGTAGTCAATGGGGACACGAACTCCAAGTTGTTCCACTCTTCCATTCGTATAAAGAACAGACTTCTTACGATTCTTCAGATCTAACGTCCTGATCTGTCGGTTGCTTCCACTCCAGGTGATGTCAAGGAGACCATCCTATCTCACTTCCAAACCTTTCTTGGCTCTCCCTTAGTTGCGGACTTTGGTCCGTCCTTACTAGCTTACATTCCCAGGCTGATTCTTCCAGCGGAGAGCACCGACCTTGCCGCACCTCCTTCTCAGGAAGAGATACGCTCTTGTAGTCTTTACTAGTTGAGGAAAGGCTGAGGTGGGGCCATAGCCACCATGAAAAGCGAACCATACTGGATATCTGTATTGTAGGCCCTTAAAGGAGGACCTACACTGATATGGAGAAGCTCCCAACCGAGTTCCGTGTTTATTGTACAGCCGTGTTATGGAACTCAGTGCACAGTAGATATTACGTGCGGTTAAGGCAACGAGAACGATTGACGATACGTATGTGAGAAAGTCCAAATACATGCATGTCTGCTCCGTGTGGTGTATCGTAGACGATAGGGCATTACTTCTTGTCAAGACCGAGATTGGCTGAAAAGTTTGGATATGGAGATCACTACGTCGCCCTGGCATAGGATGAAGAGTTATATACGCTGTCATAGCATGACGGCGTAGACCATGCGAGAAGGGTACCATGGGAGGTTCCTTGATATGGGGGTAGCTACATGTACTATATTAGGTTAATCTACTTGGAGGTAGATGGGTATGACTTGTGTGTAAATCGTTGAATGCTATTAACCCAAAGTAACCTAATAAGTAAGAAAACGTAATTGAATGGTATATGTATGGTTATCCAAAATGTGTAGTTTAAATCCAGTCACAAGAACTTGTGTTCTGACCCCCTCCTCATAACATACTCACAAGTTAGACTTGTGGCAGAGATATGATAGCTTTGGATACTGGTTAGGCAATATTATTATCAGGGTAAGGCTATATTTCGATTATATTATATTTTATCCGTTCTGCTGTAAGATGTTTTCTGATCTCTGATTTATTTTATATCTCTGTCTTTTCTGCAGGATAACAAACAAACCAACATGTAACACCCCACCTCCGTTAAGATCACTCACAAAGGGAATGCCTTAACTTTGGTGGAGCATTTTAGTAAACAGAACAGAAACTTACAAGACAGATAAAACAGTACTTGAAAATTTTTAACTTTATTACAGCGGAAACAGAAAATTAATATGGTTACATCCTTTCAATTTCAGAATTCAAGTACAAAATGTCAGTCTTGTACAAAAGCCTTCAAAATGCATAGTTTAAAATCATAATCCCCATGGAACGGAAGCTATACAGAGCCAAGCCATACTTTAAGCACTTCAAGCAAAGAGAAATCCGGATCAAGCTAAAGTATTTCCCTCCTTGGATAACCTGGGGGGGGAACGGAAGAAAGGAGGCGAAACAACAAGGGTCAGACAAAAAGTCTGGCAAGTCCAGTGACTTTCAGCATATGAACAGATAATAATAATATGATATGAATATAAAACTGGATGTGAGATAACTATAACAGGTGTAGCAGATATAACAGAAAAACAGAATGATATAAACTATTGTTTTACACTTCTCTGCACTAATACCAGTATAACAGAATTAGGTGTCACCCTAATGTCTAAATTGAAGCAGGAACGGGTACAGAATACTTTGACAGAAACAGAATGCTAATAATGGGCCTTTACTACCCGATCAGAAACAGACAGAAGAAGAAACAGATTTATCCTTATGGAAACAGAATGTGGAATTAGGTGTACACTAGTAATGGGCCTTTACCACCCGAACAGACGGTACCACACAGAAACAGACAGGTGTTACCACCCAACAGAAACAGACGGTACCAACAGAAACAGACAGAACTAAGCGTACCCTAAAACCCTACCCCAAGCGATCGGCTCCCTAATACATAAATATCCTGTGTCGGCCCCACAGTAGGGTGTATCACTCCCTAAAGTGACAACCAATTGGCACAGACCTATTTACAGATGTCACGGCGTCTTACATCCTCAGAGGCAGACCGGGATCCATGCACGCACATGACCCGGTTGGAACGCACCATCAACACCCCTCGCCATTATCAGAATGAACCACTTATAATTAGTTCAGTAAGCGTGCCCGGACCCTACCTACTGTTGGGTCAAAGTTTTGATACCAGAAAGGGTTACTGACTAATATGGGTCCCAAACAACAGATGACACAAGTAATTCCCCTCCTAACCTTGTGTCCCCAAACTAACAGATTTCAGATTTATTTGTTTACAAGTTCAGACATACAGAATTCAGATTTACTAGTTCACAAATTGAGTTAACAAGTTTTCAGACTAACGGATCAGATGTACAGATTTTTCAGATTTGTCTAACTTTGTATTGGGCCTACAGATTCATGGACGGGTTTTACTACATCTATTAATCCCTTTGGTTTAACCCTATTTTCCCCCAATACGTTTTAGACGTCATTCTTATCTTAGATTTGCATTAATTAATTATTAATGCACAGACCTCTCACATTAGGTCGGTAGCTTGTGGCCGCTGGATATGCCGGGCGGTTCCGGGCAGACTTCTGCCACAAGCCAGACCTAACCTCGTGTCTTACGCATGTTATGACTAACTTCTCACATTAGAACCTATTGTTTGCGGCCACTGGATGTGCCGGGCGGTTCCGGGCAGATTTACGCCGCAAACTCATTCTAACCTCGAGTTAGCCATGTTTATCTTTGCGGCCAATTAATTAATAATTTACCGTTTATGCGCACGCCCAATATATATGCCAATTCAGATTATATAAATACAGCAGATAACAGATTTTAGCAGATAGCAGATTTTTCCAGATTATATGACTTAACGGATTTAATAGATTTAGCAACTTAGCAGATTTTGGCATATAACAAGTTAGGCATCTCAACAGACAAATTTAACAGATTTGGCATTTCAATCTAATTAGCAGTCTATGCAACAGAACTAGCAGTTTTAGGCAACTTAGCAAATTAGCAGATTTAGCAAATTTAATATTTCTAAAGGTTCTATTTACATGCCTTGCCTAATCATAAATTAGGCCTAAATTCATGTGCCTACATAATTGTCATGATTCACAATATGAACATATATTCCATGTTTGCATAAATTTACCTAGCGCAGAATATGGACATAATTTACCATACAACACATGTTCCAATTTTTGTTAAACTAGCATTTTACAGCAGATTCATATGTAAATTATACCAAATATAATCATTAATTACAATGCATGCCATATATCCAAAAATTCCTATTTAGGTGTAATCACAATAATAGATATCCTAATTAATGTAAATCTTTACACCTAACTTTCCATATCCTTCTTCTTTTCAAGTCATGAATTATAATGCAAAATATACCCAATAATCTAAATCTTTAAATTATATCTTCTAAAAATCAGATCTTGACTTGTATATGCATTTTGTCCAAAATCTCCAAATCATATGTAATCATACAATGGTTCCTCTTTTCTCTTATCACAGAATATGCATAGATCTAAATTTAGTTTACAACATATACTCATTTTTCTAATTAATTACAAATCTAAATTACAACATAACTATGCATACAACATGCATAAATTATATGTTCATAGTCAAATTTATGCATATGTCCAATATATTTTATGCCTCAGACCTAAAGTCATACATTCAATTCATTATTTATCCCAAAATTTGCGTTCATATGTTCATCTCTTATGAGATTAGTCACAGGCTCGTGGTAGCCTGGCTATAAAAACAGAAAAGAAGAAAAGGGATACAGAACAGTCACAGGAAAAACAAATCTGACAGAAGAGAATATATATACAATCTCAGATTCAGAATTAAAATCATATCAAAATTATAATTAACGTTTATAGCGGAAAATAACTGTACTTGCCTTGATTGGATTAAAGAAAGAACTTTTAACTTGTTGTAGAATCTTTTGCAGAACTTTAACCTCTAGTTTGAATTGAGTTGCTTAGGCTGATGTTGATTATCTTCTAGTTTTAATTCCAGCAGAGCAGAGACGCCATTTTTATTTTTTTATTAGAAGAAGAGAGCAATGGAGGCTAGAGAATTGTGCAAGAAACCTAGGTAGAGTCTAGGGTCCTTTTTATAGAGGTTAGGAACTGATTAGGACCATTGATGTTGCTTGGATTGATCGTAGCCATTCATCCTAAGGAGAGACCAATTAGAGCCTGCCACCTAGCCCTAATGACAAAGCAGACCACAGAAAATCGACCAACATAGAATAGGCCAGCCAGGTTGGACTGGGTTCGACCTGGCTCTGGACCAGGTCGACACCCCTGTCGACAGGCCTGTCGACCTGGTTAGACCAGGTCGACAGCCCAGTCGACCTGGGTGCGTCAGGCGGGCCTTTTCCCGCCCTGGCCCATTGGGCCCCACTTTGTTTTTCTGAGCTTATTTTATTCCGTTTGAATTTTAAACTTAATTTAAAAACTTCCGAAGGCCATATCTTCTTCATACGGACTCCGTTTTACGAAAACTCGGACTCTATTTCGCGTATTTTTCCGAGACGAACGCAATGGCGTATCCCGTTTCCCTTAGTTCCTTGATTTCAAATTAATTATACTTTAATTTATGACTTTCACGGTTATAGAATATACGGGGTGTTACATTCTCCCCCACTTAAAAGGATTTCGTCCCCGAAATCTTCAAGTTAAGAAGAATGTGTCCTACCATCCAATCATCCATCTACTCAATCATCAACCACAGGCATCCAGTGTCCTTATAGACTTCTAATGCTTTCATGTTTAAATGCACAGTGTGTGTTCATGTCCGTATCTAATGCAAAATCAGGCGGCCCACTGATTCAGTCGACCTCCTTAATGCAAATCATGTTAGTGCCATGAGTCCAATATGTATGCAAATTTTCCTACTTGAGACATATCATTTTTATATGAGTGCACAACTGCTCATTCATATGCAACATCCATATGCTGATTCGACCATTTTGCATCCATAAAA
Source organism: Allium sativum (assembly GCA_030737875.1). Lineage (NCBI taxonomy): Eukaryota > Viridiplantae > Streptophyta > Magnoliopsida > Asparagales > Amaryllidaceae > Allium > Allium sativum. The sequence goes on from CM060926.1 coordinate 848,390,302, forward strand.
ATTTAAAAATGCTCACACATCCATATGCAGTATGAGAGTGCTTTCGAGCCGATCTAGTGCCTAGTGTGTGTATATGCATCCACGAGCAACCACTAGCAACCACTTGCATCCACTTGCAACCATCAAACATAACATGTCTCAAACACATGTTTACACCCATTAGTTTCTACCTAAAGTTCAAATATTCGATCGATAGGATACAGTTGAATGATGGAAGCGAGTACAGATAGAACGAAAATTTGGTTCCCATTAGACATGGGTCCTAAGTATCGGCCCCAAAGACCGGAACCAACATCAAATTGATACCCCACGAAAACTCAGAATGTATGCGTCATACTTGACGCCTAACACAGATATCCCTCAAACCCCAGTCCCAAACAGATGATCCATAACCCTTATGGGTCCGAGTCTACAGCGGAATTCAGAAATAATACTAGTATTAAAGTGCAGAGTATCGATTACAAAATCAAAATACCAGAATCAGAAAAAGTCTTGACTTCATAATCAGATAAATAAATTAAACCTACTATAGAAAATTTCCTATTTCTATCCTAGCCACTAGCCTCAAGAGTGTTCGCCTGCCCTCCTTGTCCTCGTCTCTTCGGGCAGTCTCTAGTGAAGTGTCCCATCTCCCCACAGTTGAAGCAAGCGCCCTTCCTTTTTTCTGCAATCCTTGTTCAGATGAGTTGAGCTCCCACAAGTAAAGCACTTTTTCCCCTTCTTATCTTCAGACTTCTCATCCTTCTTTTGTGTTTCCTTTTTGGGCCCCGCTTTCTTATTCTGTGGTTCTTCCTTCTTTGTCTCTTTCGGGCCCTTGTCTTCCTCGTGCAGTAGTGCCATATCCACCAATTTCTCGTAAGTTGCTCCCATGGGTACATGGGTCATGGCTAGGCTGTGCAGTGGCTCATTCAATCCTTTAACAAAGCGGAGAGCCTTTTTATGCTGAGTGTTGACTAAATCCAATCCGAATCTTGCTAGTTGGTTGAACTGGTTGACGTATTCCTTGACCGTCATACTTCCTTGCTTAAGAGACAAGAACTTTTCCAATTGTAAACTTCGTTCAGCTTGCGAGAGAAATTTTGTCTCAAACCTTGTTCTGAAATCCATCCATGTCTCAACCGGCCTCTCGGCGTTAGTGACTTCCCACCAGTAGGAAGCTTCGTCTTTGAGCAGCCATACTGCCAACTGTACCTTCTGCCTATCGTCCACCTCGAAGATAACGAATAGATCCTCAGTTTCTTTGAGCCAATTCCTTGCTTCTACGAATGGTTCAGTTCCTTTGAAATCCTTCCCACCCATGGCCCTAAAATCTCTACAGATTTTTGAGAAAGCAATAGCACGAGGAGGGGGTGGAGGAGGGGGATCATTTGCTGGACCTGCAGCGGCGGTCCTAGCCTCAAGATATTGACGAAACCAACCGGGTACATGAACACCCTCTGGTATCTCAGATGCTTCAGACATGCTGGAACGAAAAAGGAAAGGTTCAATACAAAAAAGGACTGAAAGAAAGATATATGGCTCTTGGGGATCATGTTTTTTCAAAATAAGCTTTATTTTTGAAAATACTTCCTTTCCAAAACCTTTTTGAAAATAGTTTTCAAAAACTTTACCCAATCTGGTAACCTTCAGCTCTGATACCAAGTGTAACACCCCACCTCCGTTAAGGTCACTCACAAAGGGAATGCCTTAACTTTGGTGGAGCATTTTAGTAAACAGAACAGAAACTTACAAGACAGATAAAACAGTACTTGAAAATTTTTAACTTTATTACAGCGGAAACAGAAAATTAATATGGTTACATCCTTTCAATTTCAGAATTGAAGTACAAAATGTCAGTCTTGTACAAAAGCCTTCAAAATGCATAGTTTAAAATCATAATCCCCATGGAACGGAAGCTATACAGAGCCAAGCCATACTTTAAGCACTTCAAGCAAAGAGAAATCCGGATCAAGCTAAAGTATTTCCCTCCTTGGATAACCTGGGGGGGGAAACGGAAGAAAGGAGGCGAAACAACAAGGGTCAGACAAAAAGTCTGGCAAGTCCAGTGACTTTCAGCATATGAACAGATAATAATAATATGATATGAATATAAAACTGGATGTGAGATAACTATAACAGGTGTAGCAGATATAACAGAAAAACAGAATGATATAAACTATTGTTTTACACTTCTCTGCACTAATACCAGTATAACATAATTAGGTGTCACCCTAATGTCTAAATTGAAGCAGGAACGGGTACAGAATACTTTGACAGAAACAGAATGCTAATAATGGGCCTTTACTACCCGATCAGAAACAGACAGAAGAAGAAACAGATTTATCCTTATGGAAACAGAATGTGGAATTAGGTGTACACTAGTAATGGGCCTTTACCACCCGAACAGACGGTACCACACAGAAACAGACAGGTGTTACCACCCAACAGAAACAGACGGTACCAACAGAAACAGACAGAACTAAGCGTACCCTAAAACCCTACCCCAAGCGATCGGCTCCCTAATACATAAATATCCTGTGTCGGCCACACAGTAGGGTGTATCACTCCCTAAAGTGACAACCAATTGGCACAGACCTATTTACAGATGTCACGGCGTCTTACATCCTCAGAGGCAGACCGGGATCCATGCACGCACATGACCCGGTTGGAACGCACCATCAACACCCCTCGCCATTATCAGAATGAACCACTTATAATTAGTTCAGTAAGCGTGCCCGGACCCTACCTACTGTTGGGTCAAAGTTTTGATACCAGAAAGGGTTACTGACTAATATGGGTCCCAAACAACAGATGACACAAGTAATTCCCCTCCTAACCTTGTGTCCCCAAACTAACAGATTTCAGATTTATTTGTTTACAAGTTCAGACATACAGAATTCAGATTTACTAGTTCACAAATTGAGTTAACAAGTTTTCAGACTAACGGATCAGATGTACAGATTTTTCAGATTTGTCTAACTTTGTATTGGGCCTACAGATTCATGGACGGGTTTTACTACATCTATTAATCCCTTTGGTTTAACCCTATTTTCCCCCAATACGTTTTAGACGTCATTCTTATCTTAGATTTGCATTAATTAATTATTAATGCACAGACCTCTCACATTAGGTCGGTAGCTTATGGCCGCTGGATATGCCGGGCGGTTCCGGGCAGACTTCTGCCACAAGCTAGACCTAACCTCGTGTCTTACGCATGTTATGACTAACTTCTCACATTAGAACCTATTGTTTGCGGCCACTGGATGTGCCGGGCGGTTCCGGGCAGATTTACGCCGCAAACTCATTCTAACCTCGAGTTAGCCATGTTTATCTTTGCGGCCAATTAATTAATAATTTACCGTTTATGCGCACGCCCAATATATATGCCAATTCAGATTATATAAATACAGCAGATAACAGATTTTAGCAGATAGCAGATTTTTCCAGATTATATGACTTAACGGATTTAATAGATTTAGCAACTTAGCAGATTTTGGCATATAACAAGTTAGGCATCTCAACAGACAAATTTAACAGATTTGGCATTTCAATCTAATTAGCAGTCTATGCAACAGAACTAGCAGTTTTAGGCAACTTAGCAAATTAGCAGATTTAGCAAATTTAATATTTCTAAAGGTTCTATTTACATGCCTTGCCTAATCATAAATTAGGCCTAAATTCATGTGCCTACATAATTGTCATGATTCACAATATGAACATATATTCCATGTTTGCATAAATTTACCTAGCGCAGAATATGGACATAATTTACCATACAACACATGTTCCAATTTTTGTTAAACTAGCATTTTACAGCAGATTCATATGTAAATTATACCAAATATAATCATTAATTACAATGCATGCCATATATCCAAAAATTCCTATTTAGGTGTAATCACAATAATAGATATCCTAATTAATGTAAATCTTTACACCTAACTTTCCATATCCTTCTTCTTTTCAAGTCATGAATTATAATGCAAAATATACCCAATAATCTAAATCTTTAAATTATATCTTCTAAAAATCAGATCTTGACTTGTATATGCATTTTGTCCAAAATCTCCAAATCATATGTAATCATACAATGGTTCCTCTTTTCTCTTATCACAGAATATGCATAGATCTAAATTTAGTTTACAACATATACTCATTTTTCTAATTAATTACAAATCTAAATTACAACATAACTATGCATACAACATGCATAAATTATATGTTCATAGTCAAATTTATGCATATGTCCAATATATTTTATGCCTCAGACCTAAAGTCATACATTCAATTCATTATTTATCCCAAAATTTGCGTTCATATGTTCATCTCTTATGAGATTAGGCACAGGCTCGTGGTAGCCTGGCTATAAAAACAGAAAAGAAGAAAAGGGATACAGAACAGTCACAGGAAAAACAAATCTGACAGAAGAGAATATATATACAATCTCAGATTCAGAATTAAAATCATATCAAAATTATAATTAACGTTTATAGCGGAAAATAACTGTACTTGCCTTGATTGGATTAAAGAAAGAACTTTTAACTTGTTGTAGAATCTTTTGCAGAACTTTAACCTCTAGTTTGAATTGAGTTGCTTAGGCTGATGTTGATTATCTTCTAGTTTTAATTCCAGCAGAGCAGAGACGCCATTTTTATTTTTTTATTAGAAGAAGAGAGCAATGGAGGCTAGAGAATTGTGCAAGAAACCTAGGTAGAGTCTAGGGTCCTTTTTATAGAGGTTAGGAACTGATTAGGACCATTGATGTTGCTTGGATTGATCGTAGCCATTCATCCTAAGGAGAGACCAATTAGAGCCTGCCACCTAGCCCTAATGACAAAGCAGACCACAGAAAATCGACCAACATAGAATAGGCCAGCCAGGTTGGACTGGGTTCGACCTGGCTCTGGACCAGGTCGACACCCCTGTCGACAGGCCTGTCGACCTGTTTAGACCAGGTCGACAGCCCAGTCGACCTGGGTGCGTCAGGCGGGCCTTTTCCCGCCCTGGCCCATTGGGCCCCACTTTGTTTTTCTGAGCTTATTTTATTCCGTTTGAATTTTAAACTTAATTTAAAAACTTCCGAAGGCCATATCTTCTTCATACGGACTCCGTTTTTCGAAAACTCGGACTCTATTTCGCGTATTTTTCCGAGACGAACGCAATGGCGTATCCCGTTTCCCTTAGTTCCTTGATTTCAAATTAATTATACTTTAATTTATGACTTTCACGGTTATAGAATATACGGGGTGTTAAACAACACAAGTTTCGATGGATTAGAATTTTGAAAAAAAAATCGGTCTGTCGGAATTCGGGTTGTTACATGGTGGAAGCTTCAGTCCCACTTCCCTTATCTGGGCTTCGGTTTACTTTAAAAGCCTCCTCATAGAAACTCTCTGTATCGGTGTCGTAGCTTCGATACCGACCTGCCTTTGCGGTCTGTAACTTCAGAGGTGATTTCTTGGTGTTGGCCTGCTTTCAAGAGCTTTTAGGTTCCGGTGTCGACCCGCTCTTATGCTTCCTGGTTTAGATGACGGAGTTACGGATGTTTCGGTACTGGTGCTACATTAATGCTTTGGTGTCGGTACTATATAAAGGATTTGGTATCGGCTTAGCCGCTTTCTTCTCTTTGTATTTGGCTTCACCTTCAACGATATTTCCTTTTGGTACTCGGTTTCATCTTCACTATTGAGTGTCGACCTCGAGCATCGGTATTGACATCAGGTTGTTGATATCGATAGCTTTCTATTATTCTATCATATTTCATTTCCAGCTTCTTACTTTTCCTTCGTGGGTTCAGTTTCGGTATCATGCCTTCTTTTTAAGTATCTAGGTATTGAACTCATGATATTGGTTCCTTAACATTCAGCTTTGTTCCTGTTGCCTTCACTTGGCACATTGAACCCATGTCTTCTCCCTCAAGTCTTTGGTCTCGTGTCTCTTCCTTTATTACTTCAGTCCACTTTTGATGTTGGCTTTCTAAGTGTTAGTTTCATAACATTTTTCTTGTTTCGGTATCGACACTAAGCTAATTGCACGTTAGTGTCGACACCATGCCTTCGTTTTCTCCTTTCCTTGCCCTTTTGGTACTGTTCCTTCTGTTCCTTATAAATCTCCTGCTATCCATGTCGGTTTGACACCTTTGTACTTTGATATCGGTTATGCTCCTTTCAGATACTGCTTTGGTACCGACCCTACTGGATTTATCGCTATCTCCCGATATCGGTTTCGGCTTCATTGGCTTCCTTTCGAACTCGTTACTATCGATGTTGCCTTTGATTCCTCCGAGGCTTTTATTTTATTGTCGGTTTCATTGGCCATTTCTTTTCATCTTTTTCTTTTGGTGTTGATCTAGCTGTCCTCTCAGCTTTTACTTCTTAGCTCTGGTTTTGTTGCCTCAAGACAACCACCCATAGTATTGTTTTCTGGTTTTGAAGCTTCCACTTCTTTCCGTTAGGTCTATGAAAATTTGGTATCAGCAATGTCTAACGGTTCAAATTCTTTACAATTCCAAAATATCCCTTTATGTGTAAAATTATTATCTAACAAACAAACACTGTTTAAACAAATAAACATCATCTACAAATTCATTGTTTATTAATTAATAAAATATAAACTAACAAAAGATTAGATATTTCAACTTAGAAGTAAATTTTTTAATTTACTACACTTGATTTCGATATAAAAACATGATTAAATATCTGTGAAAATTAATTTTCTTTGAATGTGTTAATCATATATCATTTGTTAAAAAACAATTCACATGTGAAGCATACACACCGTCACACGCGAGACAATGCCATAACACCCGTAACACTTGTTAAAATAAAGATTTTTTAATTTTTAGGTCCCTATTGAATAGTCTTCTAGCGTCAGACCCGCAACAGTAACCCAACGGTTAAGGATATTGCGCCATGGTAACAATGGCTTGGGTTCGAAACCCAGAATGACATGTTAAAAGCTTACCATATGCATACGCTAAGATTAGCCATTTATGCGGTGCTTGCGGACCGGGCTAGGTGCAGTAGGGAGGGTTTTATGACTCCGATCGGTTTCCCTTCTGAACAATTTCTCGGGCTAGGTGCAGTAGGGAGGGTTTTACGACTCCGATCGATTTCCCTTCTGAACAATTTCTCGGGCTAGGTGCAGTAGGGAGGGTTTTACGACTCTGATCGGTTTCCCTTCTGAACAAATTCAAAATTAAAATGAAAAATCTTCTAGCTTCAGGCGTGACGTCTGATTACAAACTTCTAGAGAAATCTTCGGATTGCAAAACATTAGGATACATGTGCTACATACGTATTCGTGAGCCAAGCAAAAATGCCATTTCTATCAGACAATAGAAACGCAACAACGTCTACTAATCTAGGAGTGAGACAACCCCGGTTCGGCTCGGTTTTGGGGTAAAACCGAAACTGAAAGACCTCGGTTTTAAAAATCGATAACTGAAACCGTAACCGGAGCATCGGTTTCGGTTTTCAAACCTCGGTTTCGGTTTTCAAACCTCGGTTTCGGTTTTTATCGGTTCAGTTTTGGTTTTAAAATCGATTTAAATAAAAAATATTATAAATTTAAACAACCACAAAAGAAATTAAAATAAATTGTTTCAACCGAGTGTATTAAGACACATGGATACAGAGTACAGAATAATAGACTATAAGTCATCCAAAGTAGTACAAAGCTAAGCTAGCTAGCTCTAAGCCGAAGACAAGAAACAAAAAAAGGAAACGAGCAGGAGCATTTCAGTGAACCACACTACAACAGACCAGCGACAACTTGGAATTTTAGAAAATAGTCTACTGGTACCTCAATTTTCATCTTCAATTCAAAACATCCAAGAATCTACAAAAACAAGAAATGAACATTTTATATTAGTCTACCCCTCATCCTGTATTCAACTAAATCAAATGAGTGAAGCAATGGCCAGTGTATATATACTAATATAATACAAAACAACATGCAGCAAGAGACAATGTGCAATATTTTATAATTCGGTTCGGTTTGGACCTAAAACTAAAACCGAAATATTAGTACGGTTCGGTTTTTTGATTTTCGATTTCGGTTCTTTTCGGTTTGGTTTTTATCGGTTTCGGTTCGGTTTCGGTTTTATTTCGGTTTTTTGCTCACCCCTATGCTAATCTGCACCATCAACCATTTTCTAATCGTAACCGCATGATTCAATCTAAATCCAAGGCTCCGTAATGTCCAACTAAACCTCCCCACCACTCATTCAAAATCCGATTTCTATATCTTTTCCCTCGTTGTGGATCCACACACTTGAATTTTTTTGTCGCTATCTCAGAGGCATGAACGAAGCAGATCGCTCGTAAATTAACAGGAGAAAAAGCACCTAAGAAGCAGCTAAGCCGCTCACAAATCTACTCCGGCTCCTGGCAGCGTGAAGAAACCTCAGCGATTCAGGCCAAGAACCGTCGCCTTTGATAGCGAAGCTTCCGTTTTAGAGAGATTGAAATGCATAATGCTAAAAATATGTATGTTGCTTCAAATGCATAATGCTTTGGAAAGGCAAAATGCATAATGCTTTGGAAAGGCACACACATAAATCATATAATTTGTTTAAATGCATGTATTTTGTATTAGAAAATCCAACATTTAAGATTTCATGTTATTTCTTCATTGCTTTTACGTGCAGTTCATGTAATTTAAACTTGCCATATGCACATATTTACCATCGATATATAATTTTCAGGATGTATTTGATAATAACATATTCACGCTCATCTTTAAGGAAATGATACTAAAGCATGTGGATCATCACATAGAAAACAAATTAGTCGACCTATTACATGGACTTTTACAAGTTGAACAATTAGAATCCCTTAAGCAATGCTTTAAACCTTTTTTTAGAGAGATTAAAACGTTATCTTTTTTTTATTATGTCAAGCCATGAGCAATGAAAATATTGAAATTTCTTTTTACTTATTTTAATAAAACTTTTTACTTATTTGAAAAAAAATATTTTAAACTAAAACTCAAAGTTAAAAATGCAATGTACACAAATATTTTTTATTCAAAATTATCCATATATGTCTATACATGTTTATACGGTCAGTTTTTTCCGCCGTTGTGCAGTAATACTAGTAGACTACCCGTTATCCTCCATGCTTGCGGTCCATGGTATTACTTTTATTTATATCAGCTGTTGGCCCCTGTTTCAAGGCAACACACGTGACACGACCAATATAAATATCAGGCCCCGATCCATCGTACATAGGCTGTGCTCCATTGCTCACAGCTGTCAACAGCTGGCATCACGTTTGCATGCTTTATAATTGGCGGTCTACATAGGTCCACGTCTCATTATTTTGGTAATGCACGATCCAACCTTTTTTCATGTGATTAATTAATCTTTGCCAGCGACCCATCGTTTTCACACGGTCCACGTGGCTTCGTGTTGCTTTACAACCGACTTATGCATGCCGGGTATGTATATTCGACCCATACATTCTGTAGACATGCTTTTCAAACACTTCCGGTATTTAACATGCACGACTCCATATGCTAATCTGCACCGTCGACCAAACTTCCCCACCGCTCATCCAAATTTCAATTTCTATATGTACCCGCATCAAATATCTTCTCCCTTCATTGCACTTGCAGATCCAAACAATTCTAATTTTCTGCTACTATCTCAGTGCACGAACAAAGCAGATCGCTTGTAAATGAATCGACAGAAGAAAAAGCACCTAGGAAGCAGCTCGTAACGTAAGCCGCTCGCAAATCTGCTCCGGCACCTGGGGGCGTGAAGAAACCTCAGCGATTCAGGTCAGGAATCGTCGCCTTTCGCGAGATCCGCAAGTATTAGAAACGCGCCGAGCTGTTGGTAGGGAAGCCTCCGTTTCAGAGATTGGTTTGTGAAATTGCCCAAAACTTCAAAGCAGATCTGAGATTTCAAAGCTCTGTTGCTGACGCTCTTCGAGAGATGAGAGGGCACAGGTTTATTTTTTTTAATTTTTTTTGGGTGATGCTTCCATTCAGCTACGTTATCTTTGTCAGTGCGTTGTCGCTTTTAGCATAGTTTTTTGGTAACTAAAAGGTCACTATTTGGGTTTATGGTCGCAGTATAAGTTCAATTTTAATGCCTGTAAAATTTAGTATAAGATAGTCATATGTTAAAAGTTCATAACAACTGCATCACAGTAAAATTCATGACTATCTGAGTTTCTTCTTGTTTGCATCTTGTCTGATCAAATGCCTCAAATGAGAACTGAATTTTGTTTTAAGATATTGCGTAGTTGAACTAAATGAATGTGATCTCACAGGCTAGAAACAACTCAACTATGGGCTGTTATTTACATGATCCAGGATAAATACTGCTAGTTTGGGTACTGTTCAAATTTTCAGTTGTTTTTTTCTTTTAGAACATGCATTGCAGATGTGAGCATTGTTTCAATTTTCAATTTTATTGTAGCTGGAGCGTACTTAAAACATCTTCTGCCAAGCCGTTGCATGTGTTGCATACCACATTGAGCAATGCTGTCAGGTCTACTAATTTCTGTTTTGTTTTTGTTTTTGAATTAAAGAGGATTTCAATCTTGAAAATGTATTTTAGGGACAAACTAAAAAAGATCTAATTTTTAATGCTATAGATAAAAATAACAAATACAATAAATTTTATATACTTTCTAATATTAAACATATTTCATACGACAATCAACCGCCGACGGCTATATGCCGTCGCTAATCAACGTGTGTCTTGTAGTGATAGTCTTTTTGAAAGTATAGTATTAGGAAGAGTGTAGCTTAAAATTTTATGCTAATTTTTAATAATGATGTTTGGAAAAAGAAATTGAATTGCGTCTAGCAACACACAATATTAAAGATTTGCAATTTTAACATTAAGTTTAAGCATTGATTTTTAAATCATAAAATTATACCATTGTTGAATTTTTGACAAATAAACATCTTCTTAGCTTTCTGAACCTAAATATTATACCTTGAATCTTTGGCCTTAATTGTGTGATTAGAGTGCTCATAATATATCAAAATAATTTAGAAATGAATCTAAAGTTACAAAAATCTCACCTAAATATTCTTGTAATTTCCTACAAGATCTCCTTAACTATTGAACTTTAGCTTCTTTTTGTTCCTAAGGAATTTTTTAATACAATCTAAAGTCCATTTGAAATTGCTTTTGCATCATCTAGTTCATTAATCAAAAATGTTTTATTTATTGTTTAAACTGAACCGATGCTTCAGTCATTGTATATTTTGATACTCCCTTTTTTTCTAAATTGTTCTAATCCAAACCATGAACTAGTTGATCGACTTTTATGTTAGATTGTTAGATACCTGTTGGCATAGATGATCTAATACATAGGATTGACGTGGAAAATCCAATAAAGCCCGTTAGATGGTGGAACTAAGCCAAGTGCAAAATTTGAAATAATTATAATATTATAGTTATTTAAATATAATGTTAAACGTATAAGAGGTTGATAATATGATATGAAGTGATCTTTGTAAGACAAATTGAGGATAAAATGATAATTTAGAATACCGAAATAAAGGAAATTTAAGAATCATAAAATAAGTAATTTTTTTTTACTGAAATCGAATATTATTTATATACAAAATATAGTTGTTTTATTGATACTGATATTGTAGTTTATGCACTTATTTTTATGAGTAGCTACTGTGGATGATTGTATCGTATAATTATGTATTTATATTTCATTATAACCGCAATAATAAATCGACAATCTTCTCTTGTTCTTTTCTTGAGTACCCTTCGCCTGAACAAGAGATAAATTTACAAAATGTATTAACTACTTTTTGCCTATGAGTATCTTCTGAAGTCGAAGAATGTGATATGATCATGAAGAATGTGATATGATCATCAGTTGCATCTTGATAAAAACAACACGGTACACTTTTGAATAGAAAGTACATTTTTTCTATTAAAAAACATGTCATGTTATTTTAATCTCGATGTAGCTGATTGTTGAGGTCCTGTAATGACAAGAATAGTTGCATAGTTTTGGGCGAATATTTTGCCGTCGATTGCCCACGTCAACGACATATTAGTTTAAAAATGAAATACAACAAATTTGTTGTCTTGAATTGAATGAAGTGCCTATACAAAATCGTTTTGTCTAACCATTATAACTTGTCGAACATCGCTTGCATAGACATGACATTCTAATTTGCATTCGCGACAATGCTTGAGATCCATTGATCGACACACGCCGGCTGCAAATTTCAAGCTTTGTTTTTTTAGTAACTTATATAATATTGCACAATACTTCACACTTTAGGAAATGCGCACCTGTAAATTATTTTAAAACAAGATTTCTTATGTAGAATGGATACTCGACGGACGACTCGTCATCATTCTGAAGATGTGACTACTGCTCAAGTTGGAGCTTCTACTCAAGTTTCTGAAGCTAGAACGATTGCAGCTTTAGGGTCAGAAGCACATCAGCCTTTCCCTGTTCCCCGTCCTCTAGACAATCCACCAGAGAGATGCTCTTCAACGTTAACTCAACGTGCTTTTAAGCAAATATGTTCTCAATTCGGCATTCCTAAAACTGATGCCAGATTACCGGGGAAAGAGGAATTTGCTGATCGTCCGCCTTTCGGCTTTGTTGCAGTTAGTCGACATATGTTAATGAGTGGAGCCATTCCTCCTTTCAATCCGTTTTTGCAGATGGTCCTTCGACACTTAGCAATTGCCCCTTTTCAGCTGCACCCGAATGGTTATGCCATTTTAACCGGGTTATGTGTGCTTTTTATGAGGACAATGCATTGTATGCCTACTTTTCAGGACATCTGTTATTTATGCGTCTTTAAAAGGAGAAAAGAACGCCCTTCTATTATTTTTGTTGAAAGCGCTAGAAATCGTCGGCTTATTCTCGACTTACAAGATAGCGCTTCGGGATTCGTGAACCAATTCTTTTATGTTCGATGTCCGGAGAGCTTTTATGGAATTTGGATGGAAGGAGGTGAACATTTCTGTTCAAAGGTTCACATCTAGTTTTTTCTAAGTTTCGATTATTATGCACTGAATTTTCCTTTTCTTTGCAGGACTGCCATCTCTTGTCAAAGACTCCAGTAGTTCTAAATCCACTCTTGTGACTCTGAAGGCTGTTGATGACAAAGAGAGGACTAAAAAGTTCTTGGTCAAGGAAGAATTTATTCGTCAATTTGGGTTGCTCGACCCATCTCGGTCTTTTCTTTCTCGAGAAATATCTTCTGCTTCTCATTCTACACTTGAAGCATCGGATACCCTAGCTTTTGGAGAAGATGTTGCATCGAAAAATTCTACTGAGGAGTCTGTATTAAAGAAGTATTCGGACCTTGCTGGCGGAGCTGGATCGTCTTCCCAACCTAAACTACCTTCTATTGTGGAGGAAGAATTTACACATTGCGAGGGAAAGACTTCCTCCACGATTAGTGAACAGTTTGAGGAAGGAGAGATCGCAGGTAAAGGCGATTCTAATGTTGAAAGAGACGATGCCAATCCCACGCTTCTAGTCGCAACTGAGGATGAATTTTCTGACATATATGGAGATTTTAGCGATCTTGTTGTAACCTCAGGCGAGCTTTTCACGAGTGATATTGCAACTTCCCGACTTACTACGTCAGTTTCGAGGACATCTTCCGACTTGGCTCTTACTCTTCCATCACGAAAACCCATCTTTGAGATTGCAACCACTTTGACTTCGAAAACGACGAGAGGTTCGTTGTTCGATGTGCAATAGATCACACATAACACACCCACTTAGGGCTTTTGATATGCGTATCTTTTTGTCTTGTCCCGGTGTTTCCTGCTTAAAAACTGAACTCTTGTTTTCCTTTGTTTCAGGTCTAGCCACGAACTGTTCATATGTGGATGACTTCAACCGTTATACATGTTCTTATAATCCGCGACGCTATAGGCCATCTTGTTCTCATAGTGAGACAGGTGATAAACGAAGGGCAAGAAAGGCTCAGGTGGGGGATCAACATGAGAGGGATGAGCGGAATAGGAAAGCCCGTGACGGTCGTCAAGACCGAGACAGACGGGAAGAAGACGACCAAAAGAAGAGGAAGGAAATGGATGACAAGGATAAGGATCACAGTGGAGATGATAAACGTGTTAGAATCGACAAGGATCCTGTTTCCGCTATTCAAACTTTCACGAGTCTTAAACCAATTGCACCTCCAGTTGCTACTTCTCCTCCAGTTGATATCCAACAAATCATCCGAAGGCCACCTTACTCTCTCCCACCAGCACCTAGCACACTCTCTACACGTTTTCCCCATTGGTTCTTGAAAGGAGTTCGCTTTGACTTGAACATAACTCCAATGGATAGAGAGATAATGCTTAGAAATCTTGAGACGATGAAAGATGATGTCGAGAGGCTGACCAATTGGCAGAAGCTGGTTGACGAACTCCAAAGAGTCAACAAACTTAATTACGAAGCTCTGTTGTTTATGGAGAACGACAAGGCTGAATGGGACAGAACCCTCAAGGCACGTGATACCGACATTGAGTTTCTCTCTAAGAGGAATGAGGAGCTGGAGGCTGATAATAAAAGGATCAAGGAAGAGTTTACTGCTGCTGCCTCTTCCCATAAGCTGATGGAAGCCATGCTAACTTCTCAGGTCAAAGATGCTCACTCAGCCCAAAAGAATGCCGAGGATAGATTGGTCATGGAGCAGAAAGCTGTTGAAACTTATCAAGAAAGCACTGCCAGCTTGCAGAAAAAGGTTTACTCTCAGGATTTAGAAATCATTTCACTGAAGGCTAGAGTGGAGGAACTTGAACGAGAGAGGAATCAAGCTCTTTCAGATAAGGTAGCCGCTGAGCAAGCACACGCTGAGACCACAGCTGGATTCAACTTAACTTTATTTAAATTTTACACTCTCAGTGTCATGGGGCGAGGAAGTTTATCTTTCTTGGAAGACAAGTATCCGATTACTCTGGCTGAGGTTTGGGAGTCAATTCTTGCGCAACTCGATGACAGCGGTTATACAGAAGAGGAGCTTTTGGAGCATTACTTGGATGATGAAGCCCGTGCTGCCCTTGCCAAGGGAAAAGAAGAACTTAGGAAGGAGCGTGGTTTAGCGGTCGAAGCCGGATCTTCTAGGAAACATGTCCCAGACGCAGCTGATACCACTATCGACACTGCTTCAACTGATGCTAATGTTTCCGATCCCAAGCCTCCCATTGTGCCTTCCACTGAGCCTACTACTAGTCATGGGGAAAAGAAAAAGCCTGTTGAGGAACATTCAGAGGGCGATGATGATGACCCGAATGTTTATGAAGTAAACGTCAGAAGCCCTCTCATTTCAGGTAAAACCGGCATTGATCCAGTCTTACTGGACTTGGACTTCTTATTCACTCCATATGGCTACGATGAGTTCCTTGATTATTATTCATTTGAATCAGGCATGGATAGTCCGAAGCCTTCTTCTGCCGCGCCAGAAATAACGAGAACTGAAGCCATCTTTACTTCTTTTATTCAAGTGAAGACAAGCACTTTGGTCGTTACCCCTCCACTTCGTGATTTAGATGACCCGATCGACTTATCTGGCAAGGGAGTAGAAGATGTCGAAGATCTAGAAGAGAGCCCAGAGAAAGACGTCAAGGGTCGTTCAGGAAAAGACGTTAAGTCTCCATCAAAAAGGTGCGGAAGGAAACGTAGCGCCTGTAAGAAGACACGTTTCACCTTCTCTTGACATTGCGAAAGGCGATGAAGAAGATAAAGATGCGAGCCAATCCGTCATCACATCTCCTCCAACCAGACCTGACAAACTCACATTAAAGTCAGACAGCTCTTCTAAAGGCGGGAAGAAGAAGGATTGAGGCTTTTGATTGCTTATTCTGCTTTATGTAGCATCCTTCTTTGTAATTTCTTTTGACCGGATTTTGTGCGAGTGCCGGTCCTCGCTTTTGAACTTTGTAAAAGACTTGTCTAGTGAAATAAAATTGCTCTTTGTTTGTTGTACATTAGCTCGTTGTGCTTTTGCTTGTGTACTTTCATGTATTCACTTCTTTGTTGAGTGCAAGTCTTTTGTTTATTGCGTTGTCGTGATGAGTTTTTCAATGTTTTCTAAGCATTGTTCCATTCCAATGTGGTTGTGTTGCCCCATACTATAGGTCATCACGAACTGCATAAGTTAGATGTGAACAACTTTGCCGAGTTTCTTTTATTTTGATTGACGCGTTAGAAGCTTCAACTTTGTCGGCGAAATCTTTTTGCTACTGCCAACGTCTTTGAAGCTTCTGAGCTTGCCAGTGAATTAAGTAACCCGACTTTATTGGCTGATCCGGTGCTTCTTCTTGGAGAAGCCTTTAGTTCCTGTGTCCCCGCTTGGGGAGGTCTTTGGTTTAGGCCTAACTTCATCGACACATCGAGCAAATCGATGTATATAGACTTCATTGGGTGCCCCCGGAGAGGTCTTGGGTTTATGTGCCCCCGTTTAGGAGGTCTTACGTTTAGGCCTAACTTCATCGATGTATCGAGCGAATCGATGTATATCGACTTCATTGGGTGGCTCCAGAGAGGTCTTGAGTTTATGTGCCCCCGCTTGGGAGGTCTTATGTTTTGGCTCAATGTTGTCGCAATCGGGTCGAATAAATCAGGTATTGACGATCATATGGGGTGCCCCTCTAGGAGGTATTAGGTTTATATGCCTCACTTGGGAGGCGACTTTCGCCTCACTGTGGGAGGCGACTTTCGCCTTACTATGGGAGGACTTTTTGCCTTTCTGTGGTTGGACTTTCGCCTCATTCTTGCGGGGACTTTTTGCTTCACTTCGGAAGACTTACGCCTCACTCTTAGGAGGATCTTTTTTGCTTCACTTCGAAAGACTTTCGCCTCACTCTTGGGAGGACTTTTTTGCTTCACTTGGGAAGACTTTCACCTCACTCTTGGAAGGACTTTTTTGCTTCACTTCAGAAGACTTTAGCCTCACTCTTGGAAGGACTTTTTGCTTCATTTGGGAAGACTTTTGCTCACCCTTGAGAGGACTGTTTGCTTCACTTGGGAAGACTTTCGTTTAGCCCAATGTTCGCATACAATACAGCCCAGTAAATCAGGCGTTAGGGATTTCATTGGGTGCCCCTGGAGAGGTCTTTGATTTTTCGTGTTTGTTTGCCGCGCTTTTCGCCGCTTGACTCTTAGTGACTTCCTCTCTCAATCTACAAGGCGGTGCATTGCATCCTCGCATATGTGCAGAATGATGTTTATAGCACTTGACACTTGAGTTGTCTCTGTCGGGATATGTTGTAAAGGTCACCAAGTCTTGTCGGACCGTGAGCAAGCAAGCGCTCTTTAGATAGCCGCAATGTCAAATTGATTTTAAGCAAATTTTGAATTATTTAACAAAAAATTGCAAATATGTGATCGAGATAAGTAGGTGCTGACTTTCATTAATCGAGATGATGTTCAATTACAATATTCCCTTTAAACATGGGAGGTTTATACATGTAAAAGAAATTACAACAATTTTTTTACAAGAATTGAACAATGCATTAAGTAAATTTCAGGCTGCTCAGGTTTTGTAAGCCATAATGGACTGATTTGGGGAGGCCCATTAGTGGGCTGGTGGAGGCTATAAATAGGGGGTATGAGGCATGGAGAATAATTTGCTTTCTCCATTCCCTCATTTGGTACAGCTTGTGATCTTTCGTGGCTCCATCTTCTATACCTTTCCACCATTAAAATTCGAGATTAAAACTTAGAGAATCGAAGATCTGCATCGTTTTCAGCTAGATCTACATCACTCCAAGGGAGAGGTCATCGAATTAAAGGGTTTGGATCAAATTCTTCGCTGTCTGGAATCATAATTCATTGCTTTTAAGTTGTTTTGGATAATTAGTGAGTGATATGCATCTCTCACACGGATTCAATCAAGTATTTGAGTGTTTGATCTTGTTTTCCATCAAATTCAAGTTGTTTTCCTTATATCTACATCATGATAAGCTTATTTTCATATGACTCACCTTGGGATCTAATTAAGCAACTTAAAACCGGCAATTTCTATGCTATTTCATATGTTTATGCAAGTTAGATCCATAATTTAGTTCATATATTCATTTATCATGATTTTTGGATAAATTGTATAATTTTGGTGAAAATCATCATATTCATGTTAGTGATTTCATAACGTGTTTATAGTTGTATGTGATGAATTGGATGAGTAGAATTCGTCAAACTTGTCATTTGGCGAAATTTTGGTCGAATTTCAGGCTGAAAGCAAATTGGATCAGATCTGGAGTTTTGGGTCGGTCGGGAGGATTGGATCGGTCGTGTCTTGGGGAGCAAGAAAGGAGTGATCGGGCATGTTGGATCAAGTAGCAACTGATGGATCGGTCGGGTGCCTTGGTGGATGGATCGGTCGGTCGGTCGCGCTACTAGTGGAGGTTCAGGTCGATCATTGCTTTTTGGGTTAGTCGGCAATGTGACGCCCTACCCCGAGACCTTCATTAGTAAAGAGAATTACTAAGTAATTCTGTCTACTAATGCAGAGAATAGGGCTGGTTAAGGGCGACCATCAGAGTAATACCTTAGTTAAGAACTAAGAATGTCAATTATGTGTCAACTTTTTTTATTACCTTATAAGCGGTGGACACGCTTAGTCCCTAACTAATGCACTCTATGGTGGTTTCAGACAGTTTTAGAAATAATGTAATATACATGCAGATAGAAAACATCCGTCACAGAACAGCAAACCCAGATCAAAGTATATGTATAAGTACATACATCACCATACATCTCTATAATAATACATCATACATAAGTAGCAAGGACTACATAACCACATATACGCTCATCCCGCAAAATATACATCTTGATAACATAAGATTCGACTACTCATAAGGTACGATATCCAATCCAAAATGATAAAGCACAACTAAGGCTACTAAAAAGATCCAAAGGAAGCTGCAATCCATACCTAACCTGCAACTTGGTCTAACCCACGTGAAAGCCACACGGGTCAAGCAAACTAAACCTATCTGTAGTAAAGGTAAATGAATGTAATTGATGAGTGAAACATTCCTTTTTTGCCAATGGAACGAAATAGTTCATCAACTCATCTCTTAACGTGATGTCTCATAATGTCTATCATGAGCTTGTAAGGGATTCAATAGACATGTAAGATATGGTACAATATTCATAATATATTTGACCATGAATAATTAAGAATATGAACTATAGGCATACATAATCTTTAAATAAAAGATAAACGCCTATAAATATGCCTCGTCTTATCGGAATACACTAAATCCAAACACAAATCAATATATCATAAAATTCATATAATAGAAGCTTCTTAATTATTATACCTCATTTCATTGGTATAAATATAAATACATCTCAAATCCATTACTAAAACTCAACATAAAAGGATTAACATAATAAATACCTCATTTCATAGGCATAATCATATAAAGGTCACAAATCTATCTTGGTAGCACCCAAAAAGGGTTCAAAACGTCATATTCGAAATCATCACAAAACATAATATAAACTTGGCCTTTTTCATACTCGAGGCCTTATTCGAACATCATCATAAAAAATGTGAATTCAAAACATTAAAACATCATAGAAAACTGCAGTGCCTAACTTCTTAACTAGTACTACATCTTGGTACCATCCATCGTGATGACTAGGGCCATAAACTTCATAAACATCTTAATGACTATAGCCGAAACATCGTGATGCCCTTGGTCACAAAATCCGAGTAATAACATCGTGGTGATTGGAGTCACAAACATCGTGATCATCATGATGGCTATAATCAAAATCATCGTGATGACTCCAAACGTGTACTCGGTAATAGTACTAGTAACATATTGAATGTGTCTCAACTTCTCGAACATGAATCCAATAGGCGTTAACGTACGTCCTATACCATACGTTCACACCTATTGGTTTACTAATCATTAGTCGATGCCACATTAGAAAAACCATCAAGAAACATCATCATTATACACTGCCTCATATCATTGGCGAGTGTGGAGATGCCCTACTCGTCTCATCTCTGTCTCTCTCGACGAGTACCAAATGACATCGTGACTAGTCTCGTCTCATCAACAAGTAAAAGCTGTCATAAATGTCAAAATACTATTAATTCATCATAAATAACTTGCCTCATCTCCTTGGCAATTATAAGAAACATCGTGAAGGTTATTCCTAACCATAAGTTCAAATTTGAGTTTCAACATCAAAATTGCCTCATTTCATCGGCAATCATAAAATTACATCTTTTTCCATTTGTCTTGAGCGTACTAAAAAAGTTAGTTCTCAACACAATAGTCTTTGCCAAATTTTGGAAAATTCTAAAATATTTGAGAATATCTCTTCAAATTGGTTTCGATTGTACAAGTCCGATATTAAGCGATAAAGAAAAAAAATGCATTTTCCATACCATGTATTGTTGCTAAATCGTTTAATTCTCACTCTAATATGTTGAAATACATAAAAATAAGCTAACACATATTTAAAGTAACTTTATAGAGAACATAGGATTTTAAAACAATTTGACAAAATTTTATAAAAGCTTTTTAAGGAAAAACCCATTATTTAAATAGATTATCAATTTTAAAATACTTTAAAAATAATAAGTAATGTATTAAAAAAATCCTTTAAAATGTCTTTACAACATTTATTTTCCAACCCATGATTTTTAAGAAAGTTTTCCAAAATTTATTTGAAATCAAAACAATTAAAACCAGCAAATTCTCCAAATATCGATATTTACCGATATTTAAATTTAAATAGAATTTAAATATAAATTAAATTCAAAATAACTTCAAAACCAAGATAATATGTTATCGGATGTCATGACTACAAAATCCATCATCAAAATTCTCAATTTTAACATCAGTTAACTTAAATTTAGCAGTGAAGACTAATGAGGAATGCTGCAAATTGAAATGGCAAAACAAAAATCTTGTTTTTAACCAACTTCGACTATATATTTAGCATATCAAAAGTACCCAGAAATTTATAAAATTTTGCAGCAATATACTACAACACATGGACAAGAATATACTAAAATTTGGAACTATTTCACTGCAAAACAAAGGAGATATGATTTTCAAAGATGATACATTTTGGATACAAAATGAACTCAACTGAAAATCATATTTTTGATCAACTTCGGCAATTGATTTTCAGTATCTAAACATTTCAGACTAGAATGAAAATTTGCAGCATCAAATAATAAGATAATTTCTGAAACATATTAAAATTTGGCATTATTTCGCTGCAAAACGAAGGAGAAATGATTTTCCAAAATGACATATTTTGGATACAAAATGAACTCAACTGAAAATCATATTTTTGATCAACTTCGGCAATTGATTTTCAGTATCTAAACATTTCAGACTGTAATGAAAATTTGCAGCATCAAACAATAAGATAATGTATGAAACTTATTAAAATTTGGAATTATTTCGCTGCAAAACGAAGGAGATATGATTTTCCAAAGATGACACATTTTGGATACCAAATGAACTCAGCTGAAAATCATATTTTTGATCAACTTCAGCAATTGATTTTCAGTATATAAACATTTCAGATTGGAATTAAAATTTGCAGCATCAAGCAATAAGATAATATATGAAACATATTAAAATTTGGTAGAATTTCGCTGCAAAATGAAAAAGATACGATTTTTTAAAGATGACACATTTCAGATAGAAAAACAACTCAGCTGAAAATCATATTTTTGTTCAAGTTCGGCAACTGATTTCCAGCATCTAAACATTTCAGATTAAAACGAAATTTTGTAGCATCAAGCAATGCAATAATATCTGAAACATATTAAAATGTGGTAGAATTTCACTGGAAAATAAAAAAGATATGATTTTTTTAAAGATGACACATTTCAGTAACAAAATTAACACAAATACCGTAGTTTTTTAGCAACAAAATATATGGCTTATCATCAAAACTTTAAAAACTAACTATAGTTTGCTACAAGCTAAGAGCTTACCTCTCTAACCAGTGATGTAGCCAAATTTAAGTAGCAAAAGATGAGCTTTGGTTGGGCAAGTGCCCCTAGAAACCTCTTACTCTTGATTTTGCTAGGAATTAACTTGAATTGTAGAGGAATTGGTAGGAAATTGATTTAGAAGAGGTGGCCATTATAGGGTTATGAGCTTTGAGAAGCTTCTGATTTCTGCATTTTTTTTTTTGGGTAAGAAACTAATGTGAATAGTCGTACAAAAGCATTCTAGATCTTTCAGAGGTGGCTAATGGATTGAAGGGTGTGGACGTGTTTTCCCTAAAGCCCATTAGTACACTTAAAGTTACTTTAGCTAAGTATATATGGTGCTTTACACCAAATTATACATAACTTCCATATAAAAAGTCTAATTCACATGAAACAAATTGCATTATTCATTTTTTTAATGGAATCTATTAGTACTACAAAAAATTAGAATTTTGAAATAAAATATTATTTACACAATTTTATAACAATTATTTACCAATATTCACAATTTATGCTGGGAAATCACTATTTTCATCATTTTCCACCAACAAAAATTAATTCTTCATCGATTAAAGTGTATAAAAATGTTTTCAACATTTTTATAACTTCAAAACATTATTTTAAACTTAATTATATAGCAAAAATTATTTCCTTATTTTCCCCTTTATTACAATAATATTTGTCAATATTGTTATTTAAGGACAAATATTTCGAATTTGACATATTTCACCAAATTAACAATTATTTCTCACTCCTAACAATTATACAAATGTGTTTTAACACTTATAAAAATTTTAAAACAACATTTCCCACAATACTTCATCTGTAGAGATTTATTTCCTTCACGTTTATCCTTTTATTTTAGGACAGAAAAGCTAATATTGGAATAAAATTCCAGTATGATAAATTTTAACCTAATAATTTATTTTCATCTTTTATTTCCACTCTATAATCCATAAACACCTTGTCTTACACTTCGCTTCCATTTGTTTACAACAAAACCCAAATTCTTAACCAACATACATTGTTTATTTTAAGTAAACCATATTATCATCAATTTATTCCATCCATTAATTCTTAATCCCATATTAAATCATAATTTACATTATAATTTAATATTTTGGTAATCTTCAAAATCTCGGGTTGTTACAGGCAAGAAGGTGGTTGGGTCGGTCACCTATATGATGGATTGGGTCGGTCGTGTTTCTGATCGGGACGGTCGGCCATCTTCGGAGGATGGGTCGGTCATAAGTAGAAATACTGGATCGGTCTTCTTGGATCGTGCATGAAAGGTTGGCCGGTCGGTCGGACACACTGGATCGTACATGGGGGGGGGGGTCGGTCAGACCAGATGTTGGGTCGGTCGTGTGTCCATTAAGGGTTCAGTCGGTCATATATCCAGTGATGTAATTTGGCTCAATGATGTTGTGACTTCGAAATAAATTCAAGTGGAAATATTCGAAGTGTTGAATGTGTTCATTGATCGATGTAGAACAACGAATGAAGTGACAACTCAAAGATCGTGGGTTGGTGGATAATGGTTGCTTGAGAAGGTTACATGAGCTATGAAAAGTCGTCGGTTTGGATAACTAGAGATAATGAAGGCCGAGGAATTGTCGTTGTCGTAGGTTCTAGCGGGCTCAAAGCAGGGGTATAATAGGGGCATCTAAAAAACCGGATGTAGGTCGAGTACCCTGGGTATCGTTGAAAGGCCTAGATATGTATCGTTGAAAGGCATATGGTTTTTTTTGCTAGAGTCGGGGTTACCATTAGCCCTTGACGGATGGCGGTATGATATGACCAGTCATACGATTAATGATGGTTTTGAAGCAGGATTGGCGGTGATAGTCAGAGTCTGTCATGGATGATTGTTTCTTTGTTTGTACCATCTCTTGTAGGTTGTCCAATGTCGAAGGAGATGTTTCTTGGGTGCTTGTCTGATATTGGTTTTGGCCTCTGGGGCTTGTGCTTAAGGGACGTTGAACTCGATTAGGATGGTTTACGTGAGATATATAATCTGGATGCTATGAGAATTACTGATGGTTGTTCTGTTTTCCATGATTGAATGGTTGTTCTGAGTACTATGGCTGAATTGTTGTTCCTTTGGTTATATGGATTGTAAAGGCTACCACTGTTTGATGTGGGGAAGATGGAAGTCAAGTTCTTCTCTGATGTTGTGGGTAGATTAGTTCGTTTATTTACCCGTTATCATTTACTTTATTGATGATGTTAGATAGCTATTTTATTGCTCACTACGACTATTGTCTGACTCAAGATTTTATGTTTCCCTCTTATTACCTTGGGTTGTTCATCCGATTTTGGATGGGCAGACTAGGTGACAGGCGATAGCTTAGTAAGGACGATGTAGCAGCTCGGAGGCAAGGAGGCTGTCGTACTATCTTTCTTACTACATTGTATTTGGATTTCCGCTGTTTGTTATTCTACTCTAAGTGCTGTAGTGAGGCAAATTTGTACAGACATATGTTGCAGTCCTGGTGTAGGGATATACTCTCTAGTTGTTTTGATAGTTTGAGTTTTCTACTCAAATATGCTTCACTATTATTACCTGTTGTATATGTTCTATTATATTTTTCCTTGCGCGCTGTGAGATTTACGATAGGTCTCATCTTGTGTTTTCATACCTTGATGATCGTCCGTGGCTGCCTGACACACCTTTCAGCGCACTGTTCCTCTCGTTTAGTGCAGGGATTATGGACGGTCGTCACAATAATCTCTCAAGTAAAATATGTTTGCATCACTGCTTCTTGGGAATTCATAGCTTATTGCAGGCGATATAAAATCGTTAAGAGGATAAAAGTTAATGGAATTTATGGTCTAATGATATAGGTACCTTTGTACACTAATTGTGCTTTTCGGTTATAGGTCCCTATTTTCATTAGTTACCCTAATATATCTCTTAAGATTTTTCAAATATTATATGGATATAACTAATGCTTGGTACCACTAATGCTTAGGAGAATATACCAATGTAATATAAACATTAAAATCTTGAGGCTATACCTGTTTTCTTGGTGCAGTATGGTCATGTAGACAATAAGTAAGTTGTTGGAAGCATTACTGTTGACTATAGGAGAATCCATTGACTACTGCAATACTGCCTCAACCATGAAAGATTACACAAACACAGGGTTTTCTAATGAAGAAACGTCCTTAATTTAACTAGAGCACTGACACAACTACTATATTTGTTTTGTCGATTTTAACATTATGATCCTGAGGCTATACCTGTTTTCTTGGTGCAGTAAAGTCATCTAGATAATATGCAAGTTGTTGGAAGCATTCCTGATGACTACAGGAGAATCCATTGACTGCTGCAATACTACCTCAACTATGTAAGATTACCCAAACACGGTCTTTTCTAATGGAGAAACGATCCTTAACTAGAGCACTGGAACAACTACTATATTTGTTTTTTTGTCGTTTTAAACATATTGGAGTCTTTTTACAATAGTTCTCATGTAAGAATATTTATTCTGTGTTATTCCTTAGCATCTACGCGTGATGTTATCTATTATATCTTACTGAAACTGAGTCAAGACATTCTGCTTCATACTCAATGCTTTTTCTTTTTTTCCTCAAATTTTAACAAGTAACTTTAGTGAGAATATTAATACTAATTTTACACATGCAAATTATACCTCATAGGAGAGTGGTTCTTTGAAGGTAATTTTGCACTTTCAATTTTCCATCATGCTTCCATCAAATATTTATGGCAACATGTGGTTAGGACTTTTTATTTGTCTTTACCATCGACATCTAGGTGCTATCTCATTGCTTTATTTGTGAAGAAAAGCTATATCACTTCTAAATTAATATCAAAGAATATAGACGAATATTACATAGGAAACACTACCGTGGATATAACCAAATTATGGTGTTATCTAAAATTATCTACTAGATGCATCGTCACCGCTAGGATAAAAACGTTCTACCCACCTTTTACTTTTTATTGATCTCATGCTTTCCGTCTTCCCTCTATTAGTGCTCTAGATAAACGAAATTAGTCTGCATGATGTTGTGTTATTTGTCTTATTTATTTTTGATCTAAATTCTTCAAAATTGTGGTTACGTGAACTGTGAAATAACAAATTGTATTTTTATTCCCATGCTAATGGAAAATCAAGATTGATAATTTAGCTAAAAACGCGATTAAATATTCAAGCATACAAAATGTAAATTCGATGTTATAATTTTATTTAAATCAATGCAAACACATTGTTTTAAAGCTCTTGTTTTTTATCTGCCCCTTCATTTTTCTACTTTTAATAGATATTACGAGAAATCTTGTCTCTTAAACCACATACACTTGATTACAATACCATAGATCAAAAATTAAGTATAATTGTAAGCTTGTACATAAATATTAATCTTTGCATTAAATAAGCTCTTTGCCATTAACATATAATTCCATCTTAGGACGAGTTAAAAGTCAACTGATATATTGCTAACGAGCGTCACGGCACGCGCTTCGCACGTGATCGTGGCACGTGCTTTGCGCGTGGTGTTGACATGCGCTTCGCGCGTGAACTGTTGTTCCTCAGATATATAGAATGAGTATCTAGCAAACCTTTCATAGCCGGTTAAATGTTAGGGCTACAAAACTTAAGCTACATAACTCTTTGTATCCTTATTAGTACAAATATTAAGCTACAAATTTATATTCACGAATTAATTGATTGATTTTGGGATTATGTGCTCAAAAAAGTGGTTTTTAAACATGTGAATGTATAGTCCAGATTTATCTTTATGTTATATAATAATGGTCATATTATGTTTATTTTAATTTATTGTGGATCAGCTCATTTTGTTGTTTCCCCCTTATTTTGTCTGCATTGATTTATTTACGCATTTTTCATGTTATTTCCCCCTCCTCCCCCTTCCCCCCCCACATTCTCTCTCTTTATATGTTATTCATTTCTATTTATATTTACATATGCTTATTCCTTTTTCCTCACATGCATATCCTTTGGCCAGTTGCCTAAAATTTTGCATTTGTTGCCTCATTTGATTTAATGTTGAACCCATTAAATTATTTTATGATAAAAAAGATGCATTATTTAGGTCTATTTTAAATTTGACATTAATTTTGTTAACTTGATTGGAATCTTTCAGTTTAAAAAGAATTGTAAGTTAATTATAATCAATGATTTATTAATATAGTACATATATGTTTATGTTAACGTAAAAGGAAAGTTTTAATAAATTAATTATTTTATTTTGGGATTATATGCTAAAAAAGGCGAGTGTGAATTTATAGTCCAGATTTACCATTTTTGTCTACATTGATTTATTTTCGCTTTTTTCATGCTATTTCCCCTTGTCTCTCTCTCACTATTTTCTCTCTTCCTATATATATATTATTTATTTCTAATTATATTTAGATATGCTTATCCATTTTTCCTCACATGCATATTCTTTGGACAATACCTAAAATTTCGGACAATTAATTATTTGAATATGTAAATTAATTATTTGAAGGGCAATTTGGATACTTCACAGTCAAACCAAAAAGTAACAGCAAAATATAATGTACACGTAAGTATGAAAATATAGAGAAATTGGTATAAATTTACATGAAATTTTGAACTGATATGAACACCACAGCTGCAAAAAAAATGGCCTAAAAACACGAAGTAAAATAAAAAATATATTATTATATAATAATAAAATGCGTTATTTGTAATATGAAGGCATGCAGTTCAAAGTTGTAGTGTCTCATATTGTTCATGAAGTCAAAGTTGCAGTGTCCCATATTGTCCACCTGCAAAAATAGGGGGATAAAACAACTCTTAGTGCATAATTTATTCTAAGGATATCAAGTTATGAGTTAATGCCAAGTGCCTACGTACATGTCATAATACCCATACTAAGTCTATGGATTACAAATAGCACTAAAGCTACAAAACCATGTAGAAACTTTTGTTTTAATAACAGGCTATATGAAATAATTTGTATTTGCTATGATAGTTTTAATGCCAACTGCTATACATACATGAAATAAAGGAGGTCTCATCACTCACATGTATAAATACAACAAAATGTTCAATGAAAAATTAACCTTTAACAAATCAAAATCCAAACTATCTGCATAATAACATTTCAGCATGCAAGGATCATGCATCAAAATGGTAGATATTACCTGGAAAGATATTTGAGGCATTTGACCTGTTCTATATTACACACGCAAGCCTAATATATAATTAGGCTGAATTGTTCACTTCAGCATAGATTTGCGGAGAGATAATAGTTGCATCTAGATTGTTTTAAAAATAACTTGATTAGCTAGCGTAGATCTACGGAGAATAATAGTTCCGTTTTGGGTTGTTTTAAAAATAATTTAATTAAGCGAATGCAACTTGCCTGCACACATCGTATGCATCTTGCCTGCAAACAGCTTTTTTGTTATCATTCATGTTTCTATTTCACAAAAGAGTACTCAAGCCTTACTTCTACTATTTGTGTGTTCAAACATATAAACAAAAAGCATATTGTGCATAGAAACTCAAAAGTTGTAAATCATAGAAATTTGAATAATAAAATAAAAAAGCATGATTTGAAAACCGCAAGTAACTAAAAGCACAACCGCTATACATTTATCGCTCGAACCTCGTCTGGATTTCAAATATGACTTTCTATTCTTCTAACTCAACATAATCATTCTTGCTGTTATATTGCTATCTAAAACACGGTAGAAACAAACAAAATCATTACCCAACTGTAGACCATCGAACATCTTAGACAATTTCAGTAAAACGAAATATATTTCCATTAGTCAATTGAATAGTTCACTGATGCTTTGTATTAAGACCGGCGTCTGATTTTGTAGTGGAACCAGTATTCATGGCGATGGCGGGTCTGTCCTTATTCTGCAGGTACTTACAAATAATAAAACCATACCATACAGGTACTATATAGAAAAAGTAAATAAAAGATAAAAGATAACACAAAAACTGGTAATGGAGAGCTACAGATAAAATTTTACATACCTACAGGAGAAAGCTAAGCTAAAGCTTTGAAAGGGGCAACAATGGAGATATCAAGAACAAAAATGAGGTGAATAGAAGAACGGTGAGAATGGGATATATGAATGTGAATGGGTGAATATTTAAATGGGCCAACAGTATTCTCTAGAACCCAATGTTCATGGATAACACAGAATGAATGATTCTATGCTGACGTGTAAAATTTTAATTGCCTAATAAAAACCTGAATTGATGCAGTAAATTATGCATGGAAATTCGTATCATTAGAACCAATTAAATGCATAAACTAAAATAAATAGCAATTAAAATGAGAAGCGATTAAAATTTGCAATGAAAGCCTATTTAGGGATCCTTTTTTTGAGCGATATTAAAGAGGCAATTTGAATTGTTGAAAAGGTTTATTAGATCCCTATTTAAGTGGCATTTAATGTCTAATTTATTAGGGATTTTAGGTTAAATAATTATTTTGTATATTTAAAAACTCATACATAAGGGCATTTTGGGAAGTTGACGGTCGGACCAAAACTTTGTGCTCCCAAGAGAATTATTAATAAAGATAAGCTTTAGGGTGAATACCATATTAATCCAAGTTGTGACTAATGTTGAGAATCAAGAATGTGGTTGCTTACAAATAATATATTCCTTTTCAAGATGAATTTGTACAATTGTATACCTTTAAACTTTGCCTTAAATACTATAAAATTTAAAGGAGTTCAATTATAATAGGCATGCTGGATTTAACATAAGTCTTTTTATTAAATTTGACCGATTAAGACGAAGAATTCTTTAATTTTCTAAGGATGTGGATTCACATATGAGCTTGAAGAGTATCATTAGCTAGGGGAATTAAGCAGCCCCAGTGGGTTTTACTCATCATATCGGTCATGAATGCTTTCCCAACTATTTATCTATTTGGGATGGAATGGTTAAACTCATGACATCACTTTCTAGCATAAACCAAGTGTTTCATTTGCTATGACGGATGTTCAGTGGGTTCTGTAGGTGAGAACAAAATTTTTTTAGTGCATTTTTGGTGAGTTTGATGAAGGTTATATCATAAACTTATATTTTCACTAATGGGACTTTGGCATGGTTAGTTTGCTCTATGTCTTATTAGTCCTTTAATGCAACAATGGAACAACCATTTCTGGTAGATCAATGAAGTTTCATTTTTTTAATTTAAGCTTTTCATATCAAAAGTAGATGGGGAAATGGTTTTCAACATTCAGCTGCATGGTAGCATGGCTTAAAATTGACTGGTTTTTCCTAGCACCGACAAAACTGTTGCTTATAAACTGTAACCACCATCTCTCAAACTAATTCCAAACCAATAATTATAACTTTACAAAAATATTTCCTTTGTGATAATTGGATCATCTTCATTCAGATTTCAAAAGTAAAAAATTAAATAAAAATTTATTAGGATACAATATTAACCAGGTATAGATGAGTTTTTCCATATAATTAATCTTTGTTTTTGAATTGAACTATACTGGAATGTTAATAGGAATCTTCACTGTCTTCCTTTGCTAGTTCACACAAAATGTGATCATTAATGCCCGAAGGTATCGCAGAAAGTTTGCTCTATCTTACAACCTTCACTTTAAATGGTAAGATGAGCAAAGAAAAGGTTGACAAGAAGATAGAGTAGTGAACATAATGCTCGGAGGCATCTTTGTTGTTAACCGCATTACAAGAGGACATAATGACACACAACTAACATGGGTCTAAGAGTTCTTCGGAAAAACATTATTATTTTGCTATGGGAAAGAAGATCAAGACCAACCAGATTGAGATATCCATTGCCAAGGGAAACTAACTACCTTAAGTCACACTCACGTCCATGCCGTTAGTACTATTTAGAGGTAGCACTTCTCTTCATCTGTGATGCGATAAGAATACTTTGGTTGAAGGGAATATGTGTTGTGGAATAGGTATTTACTAAGGAAAATGATGCAGGTTAGTTTCTTTGTGCTTTGCTTCAAAATATGTATGGTCACATCACTAAATTTATGGTGCTCTTGCATGTACATTTTAAATTTCCTGTCTTCCACGGGAAAAATTATTCCCTTGGCTCTCATTGGAAAACGACAATTACTGCGCAAATCGGAGTTCATGATGTTTAGTTGAACATGAAGTTTATTTAATTGATTGGATACACTAGCTATTTCTTGTTAATGGTTTAACAAACTGAATGCTTTATGCACTGCTCTTATTTAATAATTCCGTGTTCATTTGTTTTAATTTAAGTACTATAGAAAACGTTACGAGAGACTCGCATCTACCAATGATAAATATGGGTGTCCAACTGGCTAGATACTAATACATATATTACCATCCATACAAAGTGGGAAGAAAAAGGGAAGGGAATGGGAAAAAAAGAGATTGCATGATATTAGAAATAGTTTGTTTTCAAATGTACATTGTTTAAAACAATTCTGTTGTAAATTATACATGGGAAATAAAATTATGACTTGTAGTTGCTGTCTTGAAAGTCATACGGTAAGATCAGCTTACAAGAAACTTTATGGTTGGCTTTGTTTCTAACTTTTTATGTGTTATTAGGGTAGAAACTACCACTAAATTTGCATATGATATGTATCAATTATAGAAATCTCATAACCATTATTATACCATTTTCCACATATGTTACTGTGAACGAACAAAGAGAAGCGTGACCACCGAGAAAGAGTTGAAGTAACGTAGCCTAAGCACAAATTGGTCAGAGATTTATATAGTTGCTCGGGCATCTTTTATTCATCTTATTCTATCTCAAAGAACCTTATTTTTTATGAATGTAGGCATGGAAAATAAGTAAACTATGTAGTAGAGATTGTTGGTTTTTTTTAATGAAGTTTGGATTAATTTGATTTCTTAGATGTGTAAGTATTTTTTGATGGTTGTTATAACATTTGATGGAAGTTTAACTAAAAAAAATTGTTTAAAATATCAAGACTAGATTTGCATGGAATAAAATATGATATAGGAGACCTTATGTTTAAGTTTTAAACACTGCACGACTTTCAATGGTTGCTTTGCTTTAATTTATGTCTGACCTTGTTTCCTTTATCGATGTAATGTCTTACATAGACATACTACATGTATCCTCCAGTTTTCATTAATGATTATGGCCCATCAACTTATATCATGTGTAATATATATGTTTACTGTTTGTGTTGCTCAAATTATCACTTTTTTGAACGTACTGCTATATGTATTTAATACAATACAGTGGTCAAAAATGACAATAATGCGTACTAACAAATTTTTTACATATCTTATATCATTGTTTATCCAACAGACTATTTTGATAAAGTGCGTTATTATGGACTTGCACTCATGAAATAAAATACACAACTTATGATAACAAAATGGATATTTCAAAACAAAAATTTGAATGTCGATTAACATAACTCGTGTGCATAGCACGAGTTCGCGCTAGTAACAAAGAAATAATAAAGAACTAGTGAAGGCTTGTTTCAAATTATGGTCGACGGAACACAAAATTGTATCCTTATTCATAGTGAATGTGATGGCAATGCTGTAGGTGTTTTGCACAGCAAAGTAAAACATGTAGTCATATGAATTTTATAATTATCAAATTTACCTTATTTATAGGCTTTTCAAATGCTTCATGTCCATGCTCTTTGATATACTTTTCAGCAGTCAATAGGATATCATCTAGTCGATTAGAGACAATTTTACTTTGTGGGGATTGCCAAGTATTTATATTCTGATGATTCACAAACACTGGTCATATATAATGCTGATAAACATAAGATGCCCATTGAAGTAAGGGAAGACTGGGCCCAACAGTTTAATTCTAGCTTGCGTTAGAGGAAATTTGAAATAAATAGAAGAAGGAAGGAACAAAAGGGAAAATATCATTTGTCTCACATCATGAAATATAGCAAGGTGTGCCACTATATATGTGAAGGCATGATATACTATATCAAAAGAAAGAGGAAGGGAGAGATAAGGAAATAACATGACATTGGCATGAACATTAATATTTAAAGGTCAAAAGATGGGATTTGGGCCTTGGGCCTTGGGGTTCTTGGGGTCTCATGATCAGTTGGGCCTCAGAATGCCAATGGGCTTGCTGTGCATCTTTCATTGCTGACCAGTCGACTAGTCCGAAAAGGTGCGTCTTTTTCTGAAAACAGAAGCAGCCGTACTTCCTCAGTTCTATAAAAACTGGACTACACTCTAGTTTTGAATCACTCGAATTCTTTGCTACATCTTCTTCTTTCTACATTCTCTGCCCTTTTTCTAAATATACATAGAAGTTGAGTTATAGTTCTGCAGGTTATAATTCTATTATCTTGTCACTGCAGCGATCTAATCTACGATAGTGAATCGTCATGCTTGTGCAAAAACGCCGATTAAAGATATTCAATATATCTGCTCCGTTGTATCTTCGAACAAATTTGCTAGTACTCATGCACACAATATAAGATGAGAAATACTGTTTTACGATAGCGATCAACACATTATGCCTCAAAGATTTGTAGCTAAGAAGTATTAGCGACGAAATCAACCAACAATCTAAAATAGTATTGTGGCAATGGCTCCTCACAATCTCAAAGAATTAGCCAATTATTTTACAAAACTGGAGAGGTTTGATGGTGTTAATTTTCTACAATGTCAAAAAAAAAAAGATGCTTTTTCTGCTTGCTGGAATGAAAGTGGTATATGTTCTAACTACGCCAAAACCAGCGAAGACTGAAGATGAAACAATTGCACAAACACGGGAAAGGATCAAATGGAAACAAGATGATTATATTTGCAAGTGAGATATCTACAACGCAATGACATATACACTTTTTGATATGTACTACAACAAGACCACTGCAAAAGACGTCTGGGATTCATTAGAAGCAAAGTATCTTATGGAGGACGCAACCAGTAAGAAATTTCTAGCCATAAAATTTTTTAATTACAAAATGACTGATGATCGTTCAGTGTAGAGCAATTCAATGATATCATGCACATACTTAACCGATTCACTCAACGTAATTTAAATATGGATGAGGAGATTAAGGTCTCATCGATAATAGACTAATTACACCTTTCTTGGAAAGATTAGAGGAAACTACTGAAACATAAGAAGGAGGATACGAGTCTAGACAACCTTGCACAATATTTGTAGGTTGAACAACAACTGAGGCAGAAAGATGCTCAAGATAAAACAGTTTTTGATACATCAAAAGTCCATATGGTGGAAGAAAAGCAAGCAAACAATGCTTTGAATAACTCTTCTAATAAGAAGAGGAAAGGACAAAACAACAAAAATTCCCAAAACAAGAAAAGAAAAAATGGTTGCTACTTTTGTGGTAAACCGGGACCTTTCAAAAGGGATTGTCGCTTCTAGAAAAAGAAGCAACAATATAAAAAAGAAAAGTATGCAGCAGTCATATTAGAAGTGAATATGATTGAACAAGATAATTCTTGGAGGATCGATTCTGGCGCTACTAAGCATGTCTACATTGATAAGAATGAATTTAAGAAACTGGAACCGACCAAAGATGAAGATTACCTATACATGGGAAATTCAGCAAAGGCAGAGGTTAAAGGAAAGGGGATTATGGATTTGGAATTCACATCCGTAAAAGTTCTGACTTTGAATGATGTATATTATGTACCCAAAATTAAGAAGAATCTTGTTTCGGGAAGTCTTCTTCATAAGTTTGGTTTCAAACAAGTACTTGAGTTAGACAAATATGTGTTGACCAAAGTCGGTGTGCTTGTGGGAGAAGGGTACATGTGTGATGGTATGTTTAAACTGAATGTTGATATTAATAAAAGTATGAATTCAACTTATATTGTTGACTCATTTTCATTATGGCACAATAGATTAGGACATGTTAATCATAAACGCATGCTTGATATGATATCATTGAATCTGATTCCCAAACACCAAAATGATATGCTAGATAAGTGTCACTATAACAAAAACACCATATTACAACTTTAATTTTACAACGGTGGTAAAAGCATAGTTGTAATAAATGTTTTTTACGACTGTCAATTCTCTAAAGTTGTAATAAACGTATTTTTAGCAACTTTTCATTTCGTTAGTTGTAATAGATGTTTATTACAAACTTCATGTTTATAATATCTATATTTAATAACTAATTATATTAATATTTAATAATAAACCTAGGAATCAATATTTTTTATTAATTATTATTAAATAATTAATATTTAATAAGTAGTAATTTATTTTTAATAGGTAATGTATGTTAACTACTTATTAATCAATAATTAGTAACATACACTATAAGCTTTTAATAATTATTAATCAATTATATCTAAGTATAAATAAGTAAAAGTTAAATAATATCTATTATTAATAAGTAATATTTGATTTGGTAGTAACTATTTCAGAAGTTCTAATAAATATAATTTTGGCAACTAATAATAATTTTGGCTATTAAATCATAATAATTAATTTGAAATATTAAATAATTGTAATAGATGCATATCTTAAACATATGCATAGTAATTAACTTTTAATAATTTATACCCTATGATAAGTAAGAAAAATAAGTACTTTTAATAATAGCTATTATTATAAGTAATATTTAATATTTTAAAAAAATTTCTTATGAAATCCATATTTAAATTTAATTGAAAATTTGTTTATGGCAAATAGAAAATTGGTTGTGCCTTTTAAAGAAATAAAATACAATATAAACATTGAGATTTAGGCGGGCTGTTTAAACAAACAATGAAATTTAGGTGGAAGGCATACAATTTTGGCTCCAATGTCTCCAAATTTAGCGATGACCTATCGTAAAAAAATAGGAACTCATTTCCCAATGAAATCACCACTCTTCTTCTTTTTTCGCCAATGTCCTCTTCCAAAATCACCAGTGATCGAACTCGTTTCCCAAGCAACCTCCGTTTTCCCCTCCCTTCCACGCAGATAAATCTAACCGTAGTTGGTTGTCCTCAATTGAAACGCGATAGCCCCAAAATTTCCATCTTCGACCTACACCCGATTACATCCCTCACCGCTCTCACTCCAGTTCACCGAGACTTCTGCGTCTTCCTCTACTGCAGCACCTCCACCTGTGAGACTCTGATGACCATCCCCTTTAGCACTGAAGCTCAGCCAAATCCAAAACCGAAAATCCGTTGAGCCCAGATCCGACCTAGCCCAGTGTCACCACCCCTACGCGTGTACTCTTTAATTGATGCCCTTGCTGCCTCCTGCCTGATTCTTGTGCTACCACTGCTTTATGTCATACCAGTTGAATCCTCTAAGTTGCTTCCCACCATCTACAGTCTACAGATTTGTAATCATCGGACAAATTCCACAACCGCAAACAAGTTTTGAGCAAATTTAAGGAATTATGCAGTTAGCAAGTGAGTATATCTACATTATGATTTAGTAAACAGTGATCCCCATAGTAGTTAGAACCACAAACAAGTTTGAGGGAGTATGATATGTTTTCAACGTCTAGAAACGACACACTTTTTACACAGTGTTGGACTCTAGTTGGAATCAAAAAGGTAATTCTTTTTCCCTGAATGTTCTATTTTTAACAAAATATGTGTCGCCACTTCTGATTACATAGTGTGTCCTTATTAGTCCAGCTTCGTATTATATGTTCTTTTGAGTCTGTTTTGTTTTTGGTTATGCATGCATGTAACAGAGAAATGCATATTTGATCATGTGTCTGATGGTTGTTACATTTGTGGTTACCTGCAAATCTTCTCGGCAATTAAGCCTATATAATGGTTTTATTGCCATTTTATTTGTATGGAAAATCTTCCCTAAAAAAAGACTCTAACAAGTTAATGTAAGAACTGGCATACATAGATATTTCCATATGAGTTGCAAGTATATGTTGTAATTTTTATAGCAATCTTCGCCCCTTGCACCACTGCTATATCTTATGTTGACCGCATCTACTCTTTCCTTTGAACCTTCATTACTGGTTTTATTGCCCTATGATCATGTGGAAAATCCAATAAAAATAGTATTGATGATTCAATATAAGAACTGATATTGTTAGCATGTGTTGTGATCCTTATGGATGTCTCAATTTTGCATGGTGGTGCTGTGTTTAACAGTGAAGACATCAATGCTTTCCTTAGAATGTTCCTTTGGGTAGTTAATACATACTATTATACTGGTTTTATTTTTGTTTAATTTGTTTAGAGAATCCCATACCAGTAACATCGATACTTTAGTGTTAAGGCTGATATACATTGTTCCGTTCCTTATTCCAGTGCTGTGTTGATGGTGACTACTTCAATGTTTCCCTTTAAATATTCTTTTGGGTGGTTTTCTTTAATCAATTACTGTATATGTAATGCTACAGGAATCTCAGGTTGGTGGTTCGTTTACTTTACCAAATTCTTGGATGAAAGCCTTGGAAGAGGAGCCAAGGTCACCTTCTTCCATACAATGCTACGGTGACCGAAAGTAATTACGTTAAAAGCTGCGAACAATGTAATTTTGCTACGAAATTGTCAGTTGAAATTCAGGGGGGTCCACATCCTTTTGTCTAATTCACAATTTCTAACAAAAATTGTTTCGGTTAAACTAGAATTATCGCCCTCTTTCTGAACGAGGATTAAATAAATCCATCCCTGAATCACCATCTTCTTGTTAATGAACTGGTATGCTTGTTGCAACTGAGTTTTTATATTTAGCAGGATTATTATTATGTTTATTGAGAAGTTTGATCTTTGGCTTAGAGTTGATGAGCTGGTATGCTCCATTTAACATTTACAAATTATTGCTTAAGTAGTAGAACATAAGTTTATTAATGTAAGGATACATGAACATGGGAGGAGAATAACCGGTTGCCTAATCTCCCTCCCCCATTAAAAATATGTGGGCAATAACATAAAATTAATCTATGATAGTTAGAGTACTTCTTATATGCCTGTGTTCAAAATGGTGT
Source organism: Allium sativum (assembly GCA_030737875.1). NCBI lineage: Eukaryota > Viridiplantae > Streptophyta > Magnoliopsida > Asparagales > Amaryllidaceae > Allium > Allium sativum. The sequence goes on from CM060926.1 coordinate 848,428,163, forward strand.
TGTAGCTTTGTGTTCAAACCATGAAGCAAAAGTTCAGGTCATAAGTGATAACCTATAATCTGTTCCACCGTTGTAATATGGTCATTTTGTTGTAGTGTGTAGGATATGTTCATTAACTAAGATCACTAGAAAACCATTTCCTTTTAAAGCGGAAAGTGCAAGTAAATTGTTACAACTTATTCATAGTGATGTATATGATATGCATAGTAATCCTACTAGAGGTGGGAAGAAATATTTTATCACATTTATTGATGATTATTCAAAATATGGTTATGTTTATCTTATGCATGCCAAAAGTGAAGTGTTAAATTCATTTATGACTTATAAACTGAAGTAGAAAACCTGTGTGATCCAAAAATAAAAACACTTAGATCTGATAGGGGAGGCGAATATCAATTTCCTAAATATTGTGAATCAGTAGGAATTATTCATGAAACATCTATTGCTTATACTCCACAACAAAAGAAAAATGAAGTGGCTGAAAGGAAAAATAGAACCCTTACCGAAATGGTAAATGTAATATTGTGTAATTCTGGACTTAATACTAGTTTCTAGGTAAAGCTTTACTTACCGCATGTAATATTTTGAATAGAATACCTCATAAGAAAAGTAATGTTACTCCTTATGAACTTTGGAAGAAAAGAAAACCAAATCTTGATTACTATCGAGTTTGGGAATGTAGAGCGATTGTCTGATTACCTGAACCAAAAATAAGGAAATTGGGACAAAAGGCTATCGAGTGCATATTCTTAGGATGTGCTCAACATACCAAAGGATATAGGTTTCTAGTAATAGAACCTAATAGCTCTATTGAAGTAAATACAGTAATAGAATCAAGGGATGCAGTGTTTTATGAGAACAAATTTACATCTATTCATAATAAACCGATTCTTGAAACGGTGGAGGTCAATACACCTATTAATGAAATGGTGGAGGTCAATGAACCAACTATTGAACACGTAGAAAATACCGATGGAAATATTGACAAAAATAGTGATCCTCTTAGGAGAAGTAAACAAAGAATGATAGAAAAATCTTTTGGACCAGATTTTGTCGTATATTTGGTTGAAGGATCTAGAAATAATGTAGAGCATCAATTAATGATATCTACAAATATAGGATCTGATTCTTTAAAATATAATGAGGTAATGAAATCTGAAGATTCATCATTTTGGAAAGAAGCCATAAATGATGAAATGGATTGTATTATCGAAAATAAAACATGGAAACTAGTAGATATACCTCCTGGTTCTAAACCAATAGGATGTAAATGGATATTTAAGAACATGTTAAAAGCAGATGGCACAATCGAAAATTTAATGCCGGATTAGTTGCCAAAGGATTCACACAGAAAGAAGGAATAGATTATTTTGATACATATGCCCCAATAGCAAGAATTTTAACTATTAGAACTTTAATTGCATTAGCTTCTGTCTATAATTTTGAAATTCATCAAATGGATGTCAAGACTGCATTTTTAAATGGAGAAATTGATGAAGAGATATATATGTCTCAACCAAAAGGTTTTGTAATGCCTGGACAAGCGCATAAAGTATGTAAACTTCTCAAATCACTTTATGGTCTTAAACAAGCACCAAAACAATGGCATGAAAAGTTTGATAAAACTATTATACCTAATGGCTTTATGATTTTTGAATCTGACAAATGTGTCTATAGCAAGTTTCATTCAGGCAAAGGTGTAATTATATGCCTTTACATGGATGATATGCTTATATTCGGAATGAATACTTTGAGTATTGAAGAAACTAAAAGATATTTTTCTTCATGCTCTGACATGAAAGATATGGGAGTAGCTGAAATGATTCTTGGAATAAAAATCATAAAAACAAAAGATGGGTTATCAATTACCCAGTCTCATTACATTGAGAAAATTTTGAAAAGGTTCAATCTATTCGATTGTAAATCTATGTCTACTCCGTTTGATCCAAATATGCAGTTATACACTAATACTGGAAGAGCTATAGAGCAATCGGAATATGATAGAGTAATTGGAAGTTTGATGTATGCAATGACATGCACACGACCAAATATTGCCTATGTTGTTGGAGAAATGAGTCGATATACTAGTAATCCTAGTCATATCTATTGGAATGCAATACATAGAATTTAAAAGTATTTAAAAGGTACCATAAATTATGGTATACGTTACAACGATTATCCGAGTGTAATAGAAGGATACATAATGCTAGTTGGAACACTAGAAGTGAAGATAATAAATCAACTAGTGGATGGATATTCACTTTTGGTGGGGGAGCAATATCCTGGGCCTTAAAGAAATAGACATGTATTGCCGATTCAACCATAGCTGCTAAGTTTATAGCACTGGCTTCTGGTAGTAAAGAAGCGGAATGGTTAAGGAATTTATTAATAAAAATTCCTGGGTGGCCAAAGCCTATGCCACCAATATCTGTGTATTGTGATAGTCAATCTACATAATCACAAGCTTACAACCAAGTTTATAATGGTTAATCTAGGCATATTGGTCTAAGGCACAGTTTGGTTAGGCAAATGCTCACTGAAGGTGTAATTACCATAGATTTTGTGAGATCTAGCCAGAATTTGGCAGATCCATTAACTGAAGGACTTGCAAGGAACTTAGTGATAAAAACATCACAGGGAATGTGTTTAAAGCCTGTACAATACAATTGCCAGTGAAAGAAACTCAACTCAACAAAAATAAAGAAATTTGTTATCTTGAGTTCAAAGAGCAAAAGTACTTCATATGTTTGCGGTTGGAAGCACTATAATATTTAGTCTGAAAAACTAAGTATTATCATACATTCCAAGGAAAAGTGCTTGGTACTTATAATGATAAAGAGAGGATGTTCTTCTTAAAACTTAATAGGTTTATAACAGATATACTGTTGAGGCGTGTGTTATAAAGCACTTCTGATAAACCTACCTATATGAAAGCAACGAAGGTGGTGCCGCCTTTTGCGAGATTTTGGCTTGATCTCTAAGGGAATTTCATGAAAGAAGATACTTACTCAAGGCCAATCCATGGGTCGAGCATATATACTATCAGGAAAATATGAAAATGAGTGTGTGATAATCACATCCGGTAGATCATATAGGATCAATGGTTCAATGCTTAATCAACCACTCCATCCTGATATACTTTGATGGGTTTTCACTACGTATAGATTCAAGTCTGTAAGACGTCTATACTTATGCACAAATTTTCCTACATAAAATGACAAGAGGAATTTATTAAAATTTTGGTGGAGGATTGTTAGAGGAAATTTGAAATAAATGGAAGAAGGAAGGAACAAAAGGGAAAATATCATTTGTCCCACATCATGAAATATAGCAAGGTATGCCACTATATATACGAAGGCATGATATACTATATCAAAAGAAAAAGGAAGGGAGAGATAAGGCAAGAACATGACATTGGCATGAACATTAATATTTAAAGGTCAAAAGATGGGCCTTGGGCCTTAGGGTTCTTTGGGTCTCATGATCAGTTGGGCCTCGGAATGCCAATGGGCTTGCTGTGCAGCGGACCATTTTGTTTTGCATGCAGGAATTTAAGTCATTACCAGTTGAATAGTGCTGTTCGGACCAGTCAATTGCTGCAGTTTTATACACTTACTAGTCGACTGGTACTATACAGACCAGTCGACTAGTACTATACAGACCAGTCGACTGGTCAGCTATGAAACGGTAGGGTCTGTTTTCAAACAGACAGACATGACTATTCAAAGAGAATTGCCTAGTACATAGACCAGTCGATTGGTACTATACAGACTATTCGACTGGTCTGAAAAGGTGCGTCTTTTTCTAAAAAGAAATAGACGCTGATGTTCGAAGAATTGCAACCATTTCTTCAAACAGAAGCAACCACATCTCCTTAGCTCGGTAAAAACTGGACTAAACTCCAGTCTTGAATCACTCGAATTCTTTGCTGCATCTTCTTCTTTCTACATTCTCTGCCATTTTTCTAAATATACATAGTAGTTGAGTTATAGTTCTACAGGCTATAATTCTATTATCTTGTCACTACAGCGATCTAATCTACGAGAGTGAATCGTCGTGCTTGTACAAACACGCCGGTTAAAGATATTCAATATATCTTCTCCATTGTATCTCCAAATAGATTTTCTATTACTCGTGCACACAACATAAGAGGGAAAATACTGTTTTAGGATAGCGATCAACACGTCGTGCCTCGGAGATTTGTAGCTAAGAAGTATCAACGACGAAATCAACCAATAGTTTGGCATATATAAGGCCAAAAATGAAGCCTACAACAAAGTGTACATCTATGTTATCTTATGTTATATTAATGACTTTAATTGTGGTTTGGCACAAGGCTATAAAGGAAGACTGCATCACAAAGGTATTAATTTATGTCGTGTTGTCTCCAATTCAAATATCAAGATCTTATGAGTGTCTACTAAAATTAATGGAACACCATCATTGATAGTTATCACTTTACATTATGAAATGCAACATCTAAAATTAGACATTTAACTTTACAATGTCTAGCAAATGAGTTATCATATCATACTACATAATTTATTCATATCACTAGTGGCGACTGAAAATAAATAAATAAATTGGATTAAATATATATATATATATATTACCCATTTTAAGTTGAAAATACTTGTGGGTTAAAGCTGCTTTTAAGAAAAGGAAATTGCTTGATTTATTTTATTTTGTAATATCATTTATAGCGAAGAAGAATATAAGATTTACTATATCATTAAACTTTAAGAAAAATAGAAAGATTTGGCAACCATTAGTGAAGAGCCAATTTGTAACGACCTAGATTTTCAAACAATTTATTTTAAATATTTGATTTGGTTGTAAATGTTGAGTTGATAATATAAATGGTTTTTATATTGAGTTATCTATTTAATTATTGAAATACGATTTAATTTCGTTTGTATCGAATTATCGTAATGCGAAATATAATTGAATTCGATATTAAAATTAAGTTAATACAATTCAGATGATTTATGGAAATTCAATTTGAATATAAACGATAATAAGAATAATATATTATCGAAGAATCTGATTATTTTTGAATTTAAATTATATTATATCGATTTAATATGGTTATTTTATTTGTATGTTTAAATTAAATTTTTGATTTTATTCTGTTGAGTTCAGAATAGCGCTATACATTGGAACGTCAGTCGGTTCGTAAAAATATGGGTTCGTGGTTTCAAGTTATGAACCCCGGTTTAATATGATAATGGATAAGTACTAAATCAAATCAGAATCCATTTAAAGGAAATAAAAATCGCTTTATTTCACATCGCATTAATTTAAAATTAACTCAAAATTTAATTTTGTGTACTAGTCTATAACCTATATGTACCACAGGTTGACTAAATTTTCTTAGTACGTAAGATTTCTTCCTATATAAAATCGCAACCCCTTCTAATTTTATTTTCCTCTTTTGTAACGTCCCATATTTTTTGGGCAATTATTTGAGTTATTTTAATTATTTAAAATATTGATTTGAATTTAAATAATTGAATTTAACCATATTATTTTGAATAGGTTATTAGTATAAATAATATAGTAATATTTTATTTCCATAATATTTGGGAAATATTGAATTTACAATATAGTGTAAATGGGCAAATTTAAAATGGTTTAATATTGTTTATTTCAAAATTATAACAACGATTTCTTTTATTTAACAGCGTTATAACGTTTAATTTATAATTTTATTATAAAACGAGCTGCAGGGGCACGGTTGTTCGTAATATTGCGTTTCGAACTTTGATTGGCTGTACATGATCCAATATAAGTCGGATTTTCTCGAAACAAGAAACGTCCGAATCTCTTGGATGATATTTTTCTAATGGAAAAGAAAATTCGTGTTTTAATAGTGTAGATTTTGTTTTACTTCCAAATCAAATTTTAAAATAGTCGCTATGAAATTCCTTTATAAATTATATCAATTTATTATATAAAATAAAGGGTTTTTAATATCGTTTTGGTTTGAAATTCAACCTGAGTTAATTTATTTTGGTATTATATAAAATTCTGGTCATGTATGGCCAATTATAATATTTTAATATTATTATATTGAGGTATTTTTAAATTGATTTATTTTAATATAAAATGGACCCTTAAAAAGGGACTTTATTCAAACGATCTCCGTTTTCGACGAAACAAATTTTATTGAGACCGTGATAGCAAATTATTGCTAGATTTCAAGTTGCACGTCAATCGGAGTTATTCTATGAGCGTGGCAAAATAAAATGCAAATAAAACGACCATTTAGGCATGAACGAGCGTCGTTTGAGCAAACAAACTCGGAATTCGACGAAACAAATTTCATTAGGACCGTAACATCAAATTATACCATGCCGTCCATTTTCAGCTCGAACGGAGTTCGTATGTGGGCACGGTAACCAATAAACGGCGTTCATAATTGCGATAGGCATGAAATAAAAATCGTTAGTCAACGTCGCTTGTCACATCAGGTTAAAATAATATTTTCCCACTTATATAAGCACCCAAACCAGAATTTCTCAAACCCATCTTCATTTTCCATCAGTCAAATTTGCAAAAAAGTCCAATTTTGATAAATAATTTATATCTTCAATTCTGTCGTGAATCGGCTAGTATGATCTGAAGGGAAGTTGCAGATCTAGTGCATACCTACCTGCTGCAAAAATTTGGGGATGATCGGAGCATTGTGGTGGCCGGAATCGCCTTTAAACCGACGAAATTCAGCTCCGTTCTTTTGATGATGGTGGGAGATTGGATATATTATAGATGGTCAGACCTGATGAAAATGGAAGATGGGATTTCCAGCTTTCGTTTGGCACCGGTCTGAGGTTATACGGTGGTCGGAGGTGGTCACGGCGGCGAGTTGAATGGAGGGCTTGTTTTTGGGGTCGGTTTTGAAGTAACGGTGGGTTTTTGGCCAAAATCAAGGTGGTGGTGGCGAATTAGAGGAGATCCAAAGGTGAGAGGTGGAGGGTGGCCTACAGCGTCGAACTGAGGTGGTCGGAGGAGCTATGGTCATCGATAGTGGTAGAATTTGGCGATTTAACCAATTCTGGTCGAGGGCGATTTCAGGCGGGTGGGGGAGGAGCCTACTACTGGCACTTCCGGCGGGTGGGGGAGGAGCCTACTACTGGCGATTTCAGGAAGGGATTTGTTCGTGTTTCTAAAGGAAATAGGATAGTCTGGGAGAGAGAAACGGGTTGGGGGATAAAAGCGTACAAAAAACATTATACAATATTTGGCCCAATTAAGGATGACGTGGCCTGAATTAAAGGGGTTTAACGGCAAAGTTAGGTAATTAACATAATTAATTAATAACTAAGTTTTATTTTAATAACCGTTTAATTTATCCAAACTTGTATCGGTTATAACTTCTCCATATGTTAACGAAATCACGTGAAATAGGATCCGTTAGGATCACAGAGACGAGATCTAAATGATGGTGCTGACTGGGAATCGATTGGACGCGGTTGGATTTTCAATTAATTTTAAATGCTTGTTTAAAATTAAATGGAACAAACAACGCTACAACCGTCAACTAAAATAAATGGTGAGTTAACTTTCAAACTTTTCTGGACTGCTATGATGTGATAAATCCATGTAAAAATATAACTTGGTTGATTGGATGCCTTGGTTGCTTATGGTTGATTTAATGGTTGCTATTAATTATATTATCAATAATAGATTTATTTATTTAAAATTATCTACTGTCATTAAATGTTATAATAACCCGTGGTGCTGGGAAGAACAGGTTAGAGTGATCCGACCGAATTCCTCAGAATATTTTGTATGTTGTTTATCTTTATGTTGTTTATCCATGAACTGATTGAACCCCCAATTGACATTAAACCTTGTTCAGATAGTGATGGTTGAATGGATGTTAATCGTTGTTGTATTTTTAAATCAATCGACAATATTGATTAAGTGGTTGGCAGTGAGGGCATAAAATTTATTGTTTAAGATGTTGTTCTGCCGCCGGGCGAATTAACGTAATATTTAGATATAAATTTATTTATATAACTAATTTGATGTTTTAAATTTATTTTATACAAGTCAATTAGAATGGGAATCTTATAAATATATTTGTAGTTAAATCATGTTTTTCAAAAAAGATCATTAAACGTTTTATATGACATATTCTTATGTCATGTTCTGAATGGAAAATCTGAAATTAACATATAAGTTAGAAATAAAGGGATAATTGTGTTATAAATAATTAAGTGATGGTTTAAATTAATTAAGTTATTTAATTAATTTAAGAGGGAAATTGAATAACAGATATTTGAGTGGCAACTTCTATTATCTTAAGATAAGAGCGTCTTCGGTCAAGGACTGAGAGGTAATTAGAATACCCCAACTTGAACGGCTTCACTATGATCGAGGGATAGTATTTGCTGTAATTGGATAGAAAAGTGATTATCGAGTAATTTTTATTAATATGATTTATTATTTAAATAACCCTTTAAAATGAATTAACTATGTTAGTTTTAGTTAATCAGAAAGATAGCTAATTTTATTCAATTATAATTATAGCAAGTGCCTTACAATAGGAATTCTTTTTAATGAAATAAAAGTTATGGAGTGGATTAATATGGATAGGATTTGAAGTTTAATTCAAATTATAAATGAAGTTGTGAAAAAAAGGGTTTACCAAGGCGATGACTTCAAAAATAGCGTTCACCTGAGAGTTGGGTTAAATGAAATGTTTTAATAAAAAAAAGGAAGGATTTGGTAATTAAACCATGTCGTTGTTTAAATAGAAATATAATGGTTTTTCAAATGATAAAGATACTGGAATGAGGGTTTATAAACCATGGTGATATTTTCAAATATAAGAAGTTACAAAAGGGTTTTGAAAATGCAAACGATGTACTAAGATATAAAGGGTAATACAAGATGTTTTATGAAAGACAGTAATGTTCCCTGACAAAGGAAATAAAAAGTGGGGTTTAATAAATTCATTATTCCAAAGAATTTATGAATTAATATTTTCAAAGTAATGAACTGGAAGAGTTTTGTCGAGATAGAATAGATGGAATCCATCATAAGAATCAATGGAATAGTTGTAAATGAAATATGTAATCTAAAGACCTGAGCTGCCAATGTACTTAACAGTTTTGTTATGATTTGATAGTTAAATAACCGACTATCAAATGAATATCATACTTGAACTTTTTGACGTGTTGTTTCAAAGAGACCAGGATGGGGACTAGAACCAAAACCACTTCGAATCAACTGTGCGAACACGACTAACTTGAGGGAGATAAAGATGGAGTAAATTGCAAACTATAGATATTTATAAAACGGAAGAACTACTTAAATCACTGACTCATGACTAGAGATATACTGTAGTTCCGTCGTGGTTAAAATCTGCGGATTTGCAAGGACTATTCGCTACTAATCTATAGGGTGATTCCCTGGATGCAGTAGGAAGGTGCCATCGGTTCATCTTGTTCCTGGATGACTTGTATGGACGAATGTCTGACAGAGGATTTCCAAAGGGATCGCGTACGTTGATTTCTCCAAACGTACCAGGTTGGTTGCATAAAAGGGAAACTTCTTTAGCTTAACAACTAGAGTATTTTTAGGGAAATCAATTAGCAGTTTCTGGAGGATCTGACATTGTGGCATTCAAAGTGGATGAAGATATACTATGCTGAAGGATAAGCGTAACCTTTAGCCTCATCAACTGGGAAATGGCACAAAATCGGGTAGGCAACATGGCTATGTGGGTCACACCCATTAAAACGGTATATCATTACCTGATCTGGAGAAATCAAATGCCCTTGGTTATCCCTTTTTATTTTTATATGTATGTTATCGATTCGGTTGGCTGGCCCCCAACCGTGGTAATGGTGTATTCGGTACTCTCAAGAGAAATGAGGGGCCGACCATGTGTGAGACGGGTTGCAAGGCGTTCTTGTTGAACCCCAATGTATTCATCTCCGGAGATACATTATCGGAAGGTGGTCCCATACCTTGCTATAGTTGGAATCCATTCTCCAATAAAAGCCTGCTGTTTTGATTATATACTATATATGTAGAGCGTGAGATGCAAGCGTTCTGCTAGATTGATATTTATTTGTGGTTTGATTGACATTATTATAATATCAAAAAGATATTGATTTCAAAAATGTTTTGGGTTATAGTAAGGTAAAAACCGTCCGCGTTTATGTGTGGCCTGGTCTTACTATTATCCTTTGATATCAAAAGGATTTTTCAAAGTTGAACAAATTGTTTGTTCTGTGAATTTATCACTGAAAGTATTCCAGACTGATCCGGGTGAATTTTTCTTTGCTTCAAATGTGCTCTGGTCAGACCGAGTATATTTACCGGTTAGGTTTTCACTTGGAGTCCAGGAGCTAGAAATAGGAGGCTTCACCGTTAGTTACATAAATTGTATTTTCGCTGTGTCAGATATATGTTGTACTTTGATGATGGGTATGTATATACAGTTTTCTTTTATATAAAGAGATTTGAGATATTATATTTTATTCGTTCCGCTGTGAGATTCTGATGTGTTCTTCTTTATCTTATATTCTAATATTTATTTCTTTCTTTCTTTTCTCACCTTCTAAATTCTTTCTAATAACTATCTGGTGTTGTTCGATACTCGGGTTTTGGCAAGTAATACGGGTTTTATGTATTATTGTCGAAATTCGAGCATCGAATTTCTTACCAGGTCGTTACAGTGGTATCAAAGCTATTGGGTTAGTGATAACCTTGGCTCTGTGGCTTAACTCGATAGAGATGGGGTTAGTAATGCCCTAGATTGAGTTGAGAGTATATATGTGAGAGCGCGTATTTGATATAAATTATTTTGAAATTTATTTTTGCCCAATATATTTTATAAAGCAGTAAAGGAAATAATTATTATAATATGGGCAATTAGATTTACCAATGTTGACAGAAATGGGTTGATTATGAGGTTGGATTAAACCAACCAGAGGAAATTTCATATTTGAAATGTGAAAATATAAAACATTTACTTAATTTGAGTTACAATGAATTATATAAGTTAAGATTTGGATTGGAATGTCGAAATAAAATTTAACTTAAGTCAGTAGGTATTTGACTTGAGTTGGGAGTAGAAAACTTGCCAATATTAAATTGAATGAAATGTTTGGGTCGTTTGGATGGATGGTTGCATAAATATAAACTTGAAAATGAATAAAATTGATTGAAATCATTCTGAAATGAATAATCGGATTATTGAAGTAAAAGTCTAATGGCTCTGAATGAATTAACACTGATTGGCTATCAAGGAATTTCATGTGAGCTGAATAATATAAAATGGATGATATGATTGGATTGTGTAGTGGGTTGCTTGAATATAAACTTGGAATGATTAAACTTGGTTGAAAACCATTCGGAATAAATAAGTTAATCCAAGATGACTTAATTGGAATGGGTAAATGGGTTACTAAGTCTTGGTTATCATTTAATACATGAGAATTGGATAAAGTGGTATGCTTATTTCAAACTGGTCGGTATAAATGATATGAATGATATGGATATTTAAATCTTATTGACCTTGTTTTGGAAACTAATGAAGTCCATTGGAGTTGAGAACAGGTGTAGAAAAGCTAGTTCAACTTTAAAATACATCCAAGGGAATTCTGGAGTAAATTAAATCCAGTTTGAATAGAGCTGCATAAAAATTTAGCAAGCACAAGTGTATTTATCGCTTATAGCGTAATAACGCTCGCAAAAAGGTACGCCTATGCAAAGTATAAAATTTTGGCTTTTAATTGGGTTTTGAGTTTGGATTTTGAATTTTTCTGACCGTGTTGGTGCATATATATTTCTTGAACCTACAATGTTGCAGATGTCCCTCCATACAAGGGAGATTCTACCAAAATTTTTCCGAAAGTTAAGGTGTTAGAATATATTTGAAAATTTTCGAAATTTTTTGTTATTTAAAATAAATTGGTTTTAAAACCAGTTAGGTAAAATTTGAGAATAAAACTGAGTTTTAATTAAATATTTTTGAAAAGATAATGCATTGCAGCATTTCTTCTACCTTAGCAATTTCGGGGATGAAATTCTTTTAAGGGGGAAGGAATGTAACGTCACGTATTTTTTGGCCAATTATTTGAGTTATTTTACTTATTTAAAATATTGATTTGAATTTAAATAACTGAATTTAACCATATTATTTTGAATAGTTTATTACTATAAATAATATAGTAAGATTTTATTTCCATAATATTTGGGAAATGTTGAATTTACAATATAGTGTGAACGGGCAAATTTAAAATGGTTTAATATTGTTTATTTTAAAATTATAACAATGATTTCGTTTATTTAATGGCGTTATAACATTTAATTTATAATTTTATTATAAAACGAGTTATGGGGGCGCGACAGTTCGTAATATTGCATTTCGAACTTTGATTGGCTGTACAGGATCCAATATAAGTCGGATTTTCTCGAAGCCAGAAACGTTCGAATCTATTGGATGATATTTTTCTAATGGAAGAGAAAAATCGAGTTTTCATAGTGTAGATTTTGTTTTACTTAGAATAGTCGCTATGGAATTCCTTTATAAATTATATCGATTTATTATATAAAATAAAGGGTTTTATAAATATTTTTAATATCGTTCTGGCTTGAAATTCAACCAGAGTTATTTTATTTTGGTATTATATAAAATTCTTGTCATGTATGGCAAATTATAACATTTTAATATTATATTGAGGTATTTTTAAATTGATTTATTTTAATGTAAAATGGACCCTTAAAAAGGGACGTTTATTCAAATGACCTCCGTTTTCGATGAAACAAATTTTATTGAGACCGTAATAGCAAATTATTGCTAGATTTCAAGTTGCACGTCAATCAGAGTTATTTTGTGAGCGTGGCAAAATAAAATGCAAATAAAACGATTATTTGGGAGTGAACGAGTGCCGTTTGAGCAAATGGACTCGGAATTCGACGAAAGAAGTTTCATTAGGACCGTAGCATCAAATTATACCATGCCGTCCATTTTCGGCTCGAATGGAGTTTGTATGTGAGCACGGTAATCAATAATTGGCGTTCAGAATTGCGATAGACATGAAATAAAAATCGTTAGTAAACGTCGCTTGTCACATCAGGTTAAAATAATATTTTCCCACTTATATAAGCACCCAAACCAAAATTTATTAAACCCATCTTCATTTTCCGTCAGTTAAATTTGCAAAAAAGACCAGTTTCAATAAATAATTTATATCTTCAATTCTGTCGTGAATCGGCCAGTATGATCTGAAGGGGAGTTGCAGATCTGGTGCATACATACCTGCTGCAAAAATTTGGGGATGATCAGAGCATTGTGGTGGCCGGAATCGCCTTTAAACCAAATAAATTCAGTTCCGTTCTTTTGATGAGGGTAGGAGATTGGTTCGATTATAGATGGTCAGACCGGGGGGAAATGGAAGAGGGGAGTTCCAGCTTTGTTTGGCACCGGTCTGAGGTTATACGGTGGTCACAGCGGTGAGTTGAACGGAGGGCTTGTTTTTGGGGTCGGTTTTGAAGTAACGGTGGGTTTTTGGCCAAAATCAAGGCGGTGGTGGCAAATTAGGGGAGGTGGTCTGAAGGTGAAAGGTGGAGGTGGCCTGCAGCGTCGAACTGAGGTGGTCGAAGGAGCCATGGTCATCGGTAGTGGTAGAATTTGGCAATTTAACCAATTCCGGTCGACGGCGATTTCAGGCGCGTGAGGGAGGAGCCTGCTGCTGGTACTTCCAACGGTTGTAGCTGATGGAAGCACGGTGGTGTGGGTGGGGTCGGTGGAGGTCGAAGTTCATCAGAGCATGCGCAGGGGAGGTTCGACGGAGCTGTGTATTGGATGAGGAGGGGATTTTGTTTGTGTTTCTGAAGGAAATAGGATAGTCGGGGAGAGAGAAACGGGTTAGGGGGAGAAAACGCGTACAGAAAACATAATACAATGTTTGGCCCAATTAAGGATGACGTGACCAAAATTAAAGGGGTTTATCGACAAAGTTAGGTAATTAATATAATTAATTAATAATTAAGTTTTATTTTAATAACCGTTTAATTTATACAAACTTGTATCGGTTGTAACTTTTGCATACGTTAACGAAATCACGTGAAACAGGATCCTTTGGGATCGCAGAGACGAGATCTTGATGATGGTGCTGACCAGAAATTGATTGGACGGAGTTGGATTTTCAGTTAATTTTAAACGCTTGTTTAAAATTAAATGGAACAAACAACGCTACAACCGTCAACTGAAATAAATGGTGAGTTAACTCTCACACTTTTCTGGACGCCTTATTTGCTTATGGTTGATTTAATGGTTGCTGTTAATTATATTTCAATCATTAATTTATTTATATTTCAATCCATATAAAAATATAAATTGGTTGATTGGACGCCTTATTTGCTTATGGTTGATTTAATGGTGCTGTTAATTATATTTCAATCATTAATTTATTTATTTAAAATTATCTATTGTCATGAAATGTTATAATAACCCGTGGTGCAGGGAAGAACAGGTTAGAGGGATCCGACCGGATTCCTTAGAATATTTTGTAAGTTGTTTATCTTTATGTTGCTTATCCATGAACTGATTGAACCCCCAATTGACATTAAACCCTGTTTATATAGTGATGGTTAAATGGATGTTAATCGTTGTTGTATTTTCAAATCAATCGACAGTATTGATTAAGTGGTTGGCAGTTAGTGCATAAAATTTACTGTTTAAGATGTTGTTCTGCCACCGGGCGAATTAACGTAATATTTAGTTATAAATCTATTTATATAACTAGTTTGAAGTTTTAAATTTATTTTATACAAGTCAATTAAAATGGGAATCTTATAAATATATTTATAGTTAAATCATGTTTTTCAAAAAAGATCATTAAATGTTTTATATAACATATTCTTATGTCATGTTCTGAATGGAAAATCTGAAATTAACATACAAGTTAGAAATAATGGGATAATTGTGTTATAAACAATTAAGTGATGGTTTAAATTGATTAGGTTATTTAATTAATTTAAGAGGGAAATGGAATAATAGATATTTGAGTGGAAACTTCTATTATCTTAAGATAAGAGCGTCGTCGGTCAAGGTCTGAGAGGTAATTAGAATACCCCAACTTGAACGGCTTCACTATGATCGAGGGACAGTATTTGTAGTAATTGGATAGGAAAGTGATTATCGAGTAATTTTGATTAATAAGATTTATTATTTAAATAACCCTTTAAAATGAATAAACTATGTTAGTTTTAGTTAATCTAACTAATTTTATTTAATTATAATTATAGCAAGTGCCTTACAATTGGAATTCTTTTTAATGAAATAAAAGTTATGGAGTGGATTAATATGGAAGGGATTTGAAGTTTGATTCAAATTATAAATGAGGTTGTAAAAAAAAGGGTTTTACCAAGGCGATGACTTTAAAAATAGCATTCAGCTGATAGTTGGGTTAAATGAAATGTTTTAATAAAAAAAAGGAAGGATTTTGGTAACTAACCATGCCATTGTTTAAATAGAAATATAATGGTTTTTCCAATGATAAAGGAAATGGAAGGAGGGTTTATAAACCATGGTGATATTTTCAAATATAAGAAGTTACAAAACGATTTTGAAAATGCAAACGATGTACCAAGATATAAAGGGTAACACAAGATGTTTTACGAAAGATAGTAATGTTCCCTGACAAAGGAATTGAAAAGTAGGGTTTAATAAATTCATTATTCCAAAGAATGTATGAATTAATATTTTCAAAGTAATGAACTGGAAGAGTTTTGTCGAGATAGAATTTATGGAATCGATCATAAGAATCAATGGAATAGTTGTAAATGAACTATGTAATCTAAAGACCTGAGCTGCCAATGTACTTAACAATATTGTTATGATTTGATAGTTAAATAACCGACTATCAAATGAATATTTTTCTTGAACTTTTGGATATGTTGTTTCGAAGAGACCGGGATGGGGACTAGACCCAAAACCACTTCGAATCAACTGTGCGAATGCGACTAACTTGAAGGAGATAAAGACGGAGTAAATTGAAGACCGTAGATGTTTATAAAACGGAAGAACTACTTAAATCTTTGACTCATGACCAGAGATATAATGTGGTTCTATCGTGGTTAAAATCTACAGATTTGCAAGGACTACTCGCTACTGATCTATAGGGTGATTCCTAGGATGCAGTAGGAGGGTGCCTTCGGTTCATCTTGTTCCAGGATGACTTGTATGGACGAATGTCCGACAGAGTATTTCCAAAGGGATCGCATGCGTTGATTTCTCCAAACGTACCAGGTTGGTGGCATAGAAGGGAAACTTCTTTAGCTTAACAACTAGAGTATTTTTGTGGAAATTAATTAGTGGTTTCTAGAGGATCTGACAATGTGGCATTCAAAGTGGATAGAGATATACTATGCTGAAGTCACGGCCCCCAACCGTGGTAATGGTGTATTCGGAACTCTCAAGAGTAATGAGGGGTCGGTCACGTGTGAGCCGAGTTGCAAGACATTCTTGTTGAACCCCAATGTATTCATCTCCGGAGGTACATTGTCGGAAGGTGATCTCATACCTTGCCATAGTTGGAATCCATTCTCCAATAAAAGCCTGCGGTTTTGATTATATACTATATATGTAGAGCGTGAGATGCAAGCGTTCTGCTAGATTGATATTTACTTGTGGTTTGACAGACATTATTATAATATCAGAAAAGATATTGATTTCAAAAATGTTTTGGGTTATAGTAAGATAAAAACCGTCTGCATTTATGTGTGGGCTAGTCTTACTATTATCCTTTGGTTTCAAAAGGATTTTTCAAAGTTAAACAAATTGTTTTTTCTATGAATTTATCATTAAAAGTATTCCAAACTGATCCGGGTGAATTTTGCTTTGCTTCAAATGTGCTCGGGTCAGACCGAGTATATTTACCGGTTAGGTTTTCGCTTGGAGTCCAGGAGCTAGAAACAGGAGGCTTCACTGTTAGTTACATAAAGTGTATTTCCGCTGTGTCAGATATATGTTGTACTCTGATGATGGGTATGTATATACAGTTTTCTTTTGTATAAAGAGATTAGAGATATTATATTTTATTCGTTCCGCTGTGAAATTCTGATGTGTTCTTCTTTATCTTCTATTCTAATATTTCTTTCTTTCTTTTCGCACCTTCTAAATTCTTTCCAATAACTATCTGGTGTTGTTCGATACTTGGGTTTTGGCAAGTAATACGGGTTTTATGTATTATTGTCGAAATTCGAGCATCGAATTTCTTGCCGGGTCGTTACGTCTTTGTTTAATTTTCTTTTGAACCTCAGATAAGAAAATGAAGTCGGGTTTCAAATCAAAATTTCGAAGAAAATTCTCTGAATAGATCGAAATCGAAATGGCTGCATTCCTTAATTATATATTATGCCCACATTCTCTGTTTAATTTCGTTCTTCAGTAAACCAGGAACAAACCAAAGCTCCGAATAATGAAATGGCTCCTCTCCACAATTTCTAAAATAAAAATAAAACAAGACTCAAAATCAAAGATCCGTTTTGAATCTCGGAAGTTTGAACCAAATAAGAAGCCCGCGATTGGGTTTCCAGAAGGCTCGATAGTTTTTGTTTCGAATGATGGTTTGGGTTCGATTAATTTATTGGAGATAACGATTGAACCGAGATGAGATGTCAAATGGTGAGGCTCGCGGCAATGTTGTGGAAATTTGTCGAATCTCGAAGTCGCGATGGGGTTCTAGTAATGGAAGAATGTAACGATCCAGAATTTTTAACCAATTTAAAATTGGATTTTTTTTTTACTTAATTTGAATTTGACATATATATATATATATATATGGCTTAGAATATTTAATAATTTTGATAAGTTATATGATATATTTTACTTAAATTATAAATGAGAATGATTATTAATAAGTTTGGATTCATTGATTCTATTTGTCGTTTGATTGGATTTGTCGAACCATAACATGAATTAGTAGCATTAGAACTAAGTTTTGTCCTTAGTTTTCATAGCATTTTAAAGGAAATGCTACCAAAAGATCACTTTCCCTCCTTAAGACAAGTGTAAGGACACTTGTATTTTTGTATGCCTCCTTTCATGCATGTTTTACACTTGCCCCCTTATGTGCCATTATCTCCTTAACTATCCATTCCTATATATGGAGGCCCTTTCTCCATTTTTTTAACCATTCCACTCCATTTTCTTCTTAAAGCTTATGGCCATGGTTTCCATGGCATAAGTCTTCTTCTTTTCCACTACCACCTTGCTGAAGTTAGTCATCCTCATCCTCCTCTTATAATATATAGTGAGAGAAAGATTAGTATATATTATATAATATATATTTCGGTGAAGTAGATGGTGTACTGAAATACTGTCTGACGGTTCGCTCAACTAGGATTACCTACCTGGAAATTTGGAAAGCTGTTCGGTGAGAACTCTTTAACCACTTTATATATTTAACTAGTGGTTAGACTAATTTAAATATAGTGATGAATTATTAGTGGTTAATGATAGATGATGTATGTTGTGATGGATGATGGATGCGTAGTTTAGAACACACACACTATTAAGCGTTAGCGTTATAACGCTTGTGCACAGTTATGATTTATTTAATTATGTTGATGATGGTTGCTATGGATGTTTAAATGGCTGTTGATGTTGTTTTGCACACACTATGACACAAAAATTATGGTATCACATTGGTGATCGACAAATCTCCTTCGTAATTAGAAGCAATATCATTATTGAATTTGAAGGTTAATAATTTGGAAAGACCATATGTATGAATTCATATATATTGCTAAAGTCCTTTAACTGAATAAATAAATACCAGAACATTCTGGGATGACAGAGAGGATAGTGTCTAGGCTTGGGTTTGGAAATTAAGTTTCATGCTCTCCCTGGCTATCACTAACTGATCCGACGAATGGGATGGTTAATTTGAAGTTATCTGAATTTAGAAATGAATTGGAATTTGATTTATTAAGTAAAAAAAAGTTGAATTTTAGATCCAAAATAATTTGGAAAGTAAATTTAAATGATTTTAAAAGGGTTATATAAGGATATAATGGTTTTCTAAGATATTTTGAAGTATCATAGAATAATGGTTATTACGGTCAAAATAGAGCTTGTCGCATAACGACAATTTACGTATTTTAGATGCAAATTTAAACGCTTATAACTTTTGCAATCTAAATCGGATTTCCATAAAATGAGAAACGTTAACAAGAACTTTCAAATGAGTGAAAGTAAGATTTTAAATTCGAGTTATAATTTTCAAGTTATGTTTGAAAACATTTTGGAAAAGGTCGATGTAAGAACAATTGTTGACCATAACTATAAACAGCTATTTTTAAATGTTTTAAAAATATGGATTTTTTTTGTAAAATCATTACAAATTATGAAAAGGATTTTTGAATTGTAAAGTTTAAGTTTTGGCTAAGATAAACAATATTTTGATCAAAATTATTAAGATAACTGTTTTGTAACGCTGTAACACTTTTAAACGCTATTGTAACGCTTTCTTCGAAAACAATCTATGTTGAAGTTTTAACCCGTAAACCATCTTCCGTATATAAGTAATGATTTGTGGAATGTTTTCAAAGGTTTAAAAGTATTGGAAATATTTTAGATGGAATTTAAATCAATTTATTTAATATTAAAACGGG
Source organism: Allium sativum (assembly GCA_030737875.1). Classification (NCBI taxonomy): domain Eukaryota; kingdom Viridiplantae; phylum Streptophyta; class Magnoliopsida; order Asparagales; family Amaryllidaceae; genus Allium; species Allium sativum. The sequence goes on from CM060926.1 coordinate 848,447,807, forward strand.
TTTTCGAATTTTAAATAATTGGATATGGTTGGAGATAAATCTTCGGATGTTTGATATTAATTCGGAAGACGACGACTCTTACTATTTTGAGGAATTAAAAAGGTAGTTCACCATTATTCCATTTATAGTGTGAGTTGGATATCGGGATTAATATTAAGTATAAGTTGATGGTATTTCTATCCAGATTTAATGTCAAAGAGTTGGATAAATCTTTTAAGTAAGATATGGGTTTCCCAATTTGATTAGGAGATGTTGGAGAAATAATCATCGGATATATGATATGAAATTCTTTAGTGTAAACGTATACTATTTGAGGAATTTGGAAGATATTATTATTATATCATTATTCCACTTATAGTATTCGTTGATTATGAGAATTGATATCGAATATAAGTAGATAAAATTTCTTTGTAACTTATGTTCAATATCGATTGATTTGGGTTTTGTCGTGAATCATATCTTCAACAATATCATTCTTGAAGCCCAATGAGATTGAGTTGTGGAAATTCATATCGTAAATTGGGATTTAATCAAACCTTTGCTTTGAGAAAATTAAAAATAAGAAATTGGGAACCAAGTATAACCTTTTAGTTAAGATTAAAGAATTGAATGTTGAAAAATTGATTTAATTGGAAACTATGGTCGAAATATGAATTAAAGGATTTTCAAAGGAAACTGGGTTTTGATACGAGTTATCAAACGGAAAATTAATTAAGGCTTTGGGCTAGATTATCTTTGATTTAAGGGATGTGTTTTAAAGAAGAAGGGTAAATTATGGATTTTGTTAAAGATAATTTGAGAATGGGTTTAAAGAAATTTAATTTAACAAAATCTAAGATGGAAGGAGATTTGGTTGACAGCCTGTGTGTTCGGTAATTGTGTTTTCAAATTACGCTTATTATTTGGGAAGACCGGGATAGTATGTATGCCCGGAAACCATTCCAAGTAATAATACGACGTCATGGAGCAACTGAAGACATTGAAGATGGTACTGAAGACCGAGACCCTTCATACCGTAAGGACGACTTGCTGAATGTCTCAAATGGGTTGCTCTCATTTGCAGGTGGATTTTATGTCAGCTAAGTGGCAAGAAGAACAAACGTATGTAATGGAATTTCGGATTATTGTTTCGTTCAGACCCAGAAAGGACATTTATGGATTGTGTGCTTACCATTGTAATTGACTGCGTAGCACTGATCTCTGTTAAATATATATTTGTTTGGTGGTTGAGAATTTATTCTCTTGCTTAACACCCTTCTCTAAGACATATGAGCTTAAAAGTTATATATTGATAGAAATCAGTGATGCGTTGTGAATGGACAATGTGGCATACTTAAGTTATGTGGTAAGGTTTGGATGATCAAAGCATGGCTTATTTAAGCGTAGCTTTGTGTATATCAGGACCTCGGCAAGCCTCACACCCCGGTAAATGGCCAAAACAGGAAGAAATGCAGCAGGGTTGTGGGGTGTTGCCTCTTTCTAAATAAAAGATGTACTATGGTATGAAGCCCGGTTATTAATCTATGTGGTTAAAGCATCTACTTTTGTGGTTGTTGGCGTGCGCTCGGAAAGGTTGGTAACGACCGGGAGATGACATACTCAGGCGTACTCTAAGTTACCCAGTTAAGGGGTAACCTGGCCTTGTGTTGGCATGAGGAGCATTACTGTTGATCCTCGGACATCCCTCTAGAGATGTTCAAAATTCGGTTTGGAAGAAAGTTCCTCTGCCTGGTCATTGTTGGAAACCCAATCTCCGCTACGAGCCCGTACGATTTTGATTGTATACCATACGCCAGTATAATATATGGTACCTATGCTGGCTAAGATTGATACATTTACTTTCAAAAGGATTTTTCACACTATATTATAGTATTGAAAGAGGATTTTCACGTATCAAACGTTTTTGACTGCATAAGGAGAAACATCGTCCATGTGTGAATTTTCATTGTGTGTGTGCCGCGAGACCTTATGTTAGTTTCATTTTTCAAAAAGTCATTGCGAATTTCTATGCATTGGTACTCACATGGAGTAATCTCGTTCCGCATTAGCGGCATGGTCCGGTGAATTACCTAACTTTAAAATAAACCCTTAAAACAAATGTTTTGAGTTCTCACACCAATCCCATGACTGACCTGAAGTTTATTATTCCCACACGTAAACTTTGGGTGCCCATAATTTTTACATGGGCAGCCTAGTAGTTTGGTTTGCAGTTTAGACTTGGAGTGGTTGGAGCAGGATGCTAGTTTAGCTGGAGCTATTATATCTTGGAGCATGCATATTATTCCGCTGAGTTTAGTATCTTTTCCGCTTTGTAATCGATGTTTCTCCGGTAACTCTGATGTAATATTATTTTAATGATAATGAAAAGTTCTTTTTCTTTTGTGCAAATGTGTAAGTGCCCCTAACAATCCGTTTTTATGAATAGTTCAAGTTGGTTTAATTACTAGTGAAAACCGGGCAAAAAGCTGGGTCGTTACATTTGGTATCAAAGCTTTGGTTTATACAAAGCTACGTAGTACGACTCATTTGAACAAAGGGAAAGACTCATCAGAGTTATAATATCTTATTAGAGATAGGGTTAATAATGCCCTATAATGAGATTTTGGAGTATTGTATTTGAGAGAGCGTATTTGAAAATATGAAATGAGTTTTGAAAATTATATTTTAAGAAAGAAACATATTTTGAAAATATGTGGTTAATTACAACCTGGTTACTTAATCAAACGATTAAGGTTAAGTTTACATTTTGTGATTATAATTACACATAAATAATTCTTATGGCATGGTAATTAAGCCCTTTAATGTCACTATTGGGTAACATTTTGAAATATCGATAAACTTGGGTCAAATTTGTTAAGGTAACTAATCAATATGGTTAGAAATTAAAAATTCGAATTTGAGTATTGTATTCGATGTTGAGGTTAGACTATCGAGTATAAGAAGATTTTGAAAATACGCCTTGATAACTTATATACGAAGTCTTAAATATACTAGATAGATATAGAATCACACTCTAGTCGCTTGAAGATGATTCTGTTGAGGACTACAACATCATTAGTATGTATTTTCGATTTTCGAAAGTGGGATGACTATATGATTCCGATTAAAACATCAATATATAATTAAACCCATTTAGATAAGTGTTTGAAATTGTTTGGTAAATTGATGTGAACATAAATAGAAAAGTGGAAATTTGATTGGGTTATAAGAATTATACCAGGTAAACTTGTTAGTAAGGGATAAGCCAGTAAAGAGTTTTGAGAAAGTGCATTTGTGATATATATATTAAAAAAGGTTTTGTAAAGATGGATAATTTGAAAACTCAAATCAAAATTTTGAGTAAGAATTGACAGTTACTTTGGAATTGATTTTGAAAGGATATATTTTGAATATAAAGGAAAAACATCTTTAAAAATCTTTGGAAATTCAAAACTTGAGCACGACATCTTGTGATTGGAATTTCTTAATTGATTAAAAGACGTTTATGTAAAGTTGTAATTTACATAAGCAATCCAAATATAGAAAAAGTAGTTTGGGAAACGATTTAAAGGCTAAGTTGGAATTAATCAATCAAGATATTTTATAATTAGTCCTTCCCAACTAGTTAAATTTAAAATGCAAATATCTTGAGAATTCAGTTTCACAATATGACTATAAGATATTTGACGATATTTTGGTTAAGGACCATGGTGGTTAAAGATGTTAATAAGAATATATCTAAATGGTTTCTTTAAAGTTTGAAGAAAATAAGTTTTGTAACCTTGAATTTGGAATAATTAATGAGAATAGCAAAAAAATATATAAGGAATTAAAATATCGAATTATCGACAATTTTGGACATATGATAAGTTCTAAAGTATATTGTGGTTACAAAAAGGAACTGTTTAAGTAAGCATGAGTACCTTGTGAATTAAGTTTCACAATTTGATTAAAGGATATTTGGCAAGCGGGAATAGTAAGAAGAAATTACCTAAATTGAGACATTTAGATAAGCTGAGTTTAGAGATGATCAAGTTTTCCATGTAACGAATAATAGTAAATTTTGGAAATTGAAAGGAAATAAGTCCCATAACCATTGTATTGGCAAGATAAGATCAAAGAGAATAATTTATACCTCTCAATTTTCTAGAAGGCAGTAAATGGTTAAGTATAAGTAATTCTTCCAGTAAACAATGAATCGAATATAACGGGTAATTGGAAGTTATCGCTGGAGGACATGCTAGATATGGTTGTCTATTAGAATATTCTACTCGGTATATTCATTATGGAAACAACGAGCTTTGGTATAAAGAATTTTAATGTTAAGCTTGAAAATCTACAAGATGTCAAATGAGTAGTTGCGATCCCTTTTCCTTTTCGAGGCGATTTTTTTTTTTGGGGGGTGGGTGGGTTGAATGTAACGATCCAGAATTTTTAACTAATTTAAAATTGGATATTTTTTTACTTAATTAGAATTTGACATACATATATATGGTGTAGAATATTTAATAATTTTGATAAGTTATATAATAGATTTTACTTGAATTATAAATGAGAATGATTATTAATATGTTTGGATTTATTGACACTATTTGTCGTTTGATTGGATTTGTCAAACCATAACATGAATTAGTAGCATTAGAACTAAGTATTGTCCTTAGCTTTCATAGCAATTTAAAGGAAATTCTACCAAAAGATCACTTTCCCTCCTTAAGACAAGTGTAAGGACACTTGTATTTTTGCATGCCTCCTTTCATGCATGTTTTACACTTGCCCCCTTATGTGTCATTATCTCCTTAACCCTCCATACCTATATAAGGAGGCCTTTTCTCCATTTTTTAACCATTCCACTCCATTTTCTCCTTTTCATCTTCTTAAAGCTTACGGCCATGGTTTCCATGGCATAAGTCTTCTTCTTTTCCACCACCACCTTGCCAAAGTTCGTCACCATCCTCCTCCTCTTATGATATATAGAGAGAGAAAGATTGGTATATATTATATAATATATATTTTGGTGAAGTAGATGGTGCGCTGAAATATTGTCCGACGGTTCGCTCAGCTAGGATTGCCTACCGGGAAATTTGGAAAGCTGTTCGGTGAGAACTCTTTAATCACAATTTATATATTTAATTAGTTGTTAGACTAATTTAAATATAGTATAAATTATTAATGGTTAATGATGATTGATGTTTGTTGTGATGAATGATGGATGCATAGTTTAGACCACACACACTATTAAGCATTTGTGTTATAACGCTTGTGCACAGTTATGATTTATTTAATTATGTTGATGATGGTTGTTATGGATGTTTAAATGGTCGTTGATGTTGTTTTGCACACACTATGACACAACAATTATGGTATCACATTGGTGATCGACAAATCTCCTTCGTAATTAGAAGCAATATCATTATTGAATTTGAAGGTTAATAAGTTGGAAAGACCATATGTATGAATTCATATATATTGCTGAAGTCCTTTAAATGAATAAATAAATACCGGAACATTCTAGGATGACAGAGAGAATAGTGTCTAGGCTTGGGTTTGGAAATAAAGTTTCCTGCTCTCCCTGGCTATCCCTAACTGATCCGACGAATGGGATGGTTAATTTGAAGTTATCTGAATTTAGAAATGAATTGGAATTTTATTTATTAAGTAAAAAAAAATAAAGTTGAATTTTAGATCCAAAATAATTTGGAAAGTAAATTTAAATGATTTTAAAAGGGTTATATAAGGATATAATGGTTTTCGAAGATATTTTGAAGTATCATAGAATAATGGTTATTATGGTCAAAATAGAGCTTGTCGCATAACGACAATTTATGTATTTTAGATGCAAACTTTAAACGCTTATAACTTTTGCAATCTAAATCGGATTTCCATAAAATGAAAAACGTTTGATTTCCATTAACAAGAACTTTCAAATGAGTGAAAGAAGATTTTAAATTCGAGTAATGATTCTCAAGTTATGTTTGAAACCGTTTTGGAAAAGGTCGATGTAAGAACAATTGTTGACCATAACTATTAACAGCTATTTTTAAATGTTTTAAAAATATGGATAAAATTTGTAAAATCATTACAAATTATGAAAAGGTGTTTTGAATTGTAAAGTTTAAGTTTTGGCTAAGATAAATGACATTTTGATCAAAATAGTTACGATAACTGTTTTGTAACACTTTTGTAACACTTTTGAAATACTATTGTAACGCTTTTTCGAAAACAATCTATTTTGAAGTTTTAACCCGTAAACTATCTTCCGAACTATAAGTAATAATTTGTGGAACGTTTTCAAAGGTTTAAAAGTATTGGAAATATTTTAGATGGAATTTAAATTGATTTATTTAATATTAAAACTGGTTTTCCAATTTTAAATAATTGGATATGGTTGGAGATAAATCTTCGGATGTTTGATATTAATTCGGTAGACGACGACTCTTACTATTAGAGGAATTAAAAAGGTACTTCACCATTATTCCGTTTATAGTGTGAGTTGGATATCGAGATTAATATTAAGTATACGTTGGTGGAATTTCTATCCAGATTTAATGTCAAAGAGTTGGATAAATCTTTTAAGTAAGATATGGGTTTCCCAATTTGATTGGGAGAAGTTGGATAGAAATAATCTTCGGATATTTGATATGAAATTCTTTGGTGTAAACGTATACTATTTGAGGAATTTGGAATATATTATTATTATATAGTTATTCCACTTATAGTATTCGTTGATTATGAGAATTGATATCGAATATAAGTAGATACAATTTGTGTGTAACTTATGTTCAATATCGATTGATTTGGGTTTTGTCGTGAATCATATCTTCAATAATATCATTCTTGAAGCCCAATGAAATTGAGTTGTGGAAATTCATATCGTAAATTGGGATTTAATCAAACCTTTGATTTGAGAAAATTAAAAATAAGAAATTGAGAACCAAGTATAATCTTTTAGTTAAGATTAAAGAATTGAATGTTGAAAATTTAATTTAATTGGAAATTATGGTTTAAATATGGATAAAAAGATTTTCTAGGAAACTGGGTTTTGATAACGAGTTATCAGACGGAAAATTAATTAAGGCTTTCTGCTAGATTATCTTTGATTTAAGTGATGTGTTTTAAAGAAGAAGGGTTAATTATGGATTTTGTTAAAGATAATTTGAGAATGGGTTTAAAGAAATTTAATTTAACAAAATCTAAGATGGAAGGAGATTTGGTTGAAATCCTGTGTGTTTCGTAATTCTGTTTTAAAAATTACGCTTATTATTTGGGAAGACCAGGATTCGATGTATGTCGGAAAACCGTTTCAAGTAATAATACGACGTTATGGAGCAACTGAAGACACTGAAGACAGTACTGAAGACCGGGACCCTTTATATCGTAAGGACGACTTGCTGAATGTCTCAAATGGGTAGCTCCCATTTGCAGATGGATTTTATATCAGCTAAGTGGCAAGAAGCCCAAACGTATGTAAAGGAATTTCGGATTGTTGTTTCGTTCAGACCCAGAATGGACATTTATGGATTGTGTGTGTGACATTGTAATTGACTGTGTAGCACTTATCTCTGTTAAATATATATTTGTTTGGTGGCGGAGAATTTATTCTCTTGCTTAACACCTTTCTTTAAGATGTATGAGCTTAGAGGTTATATATCGATTGAAATCAGTGATGCTTTGTGAATGGACAATGTAGCATACATAAGTTACATGGTGAGCTTTGGATGATCAAAGCATGGCTTATTCAAGCGTAGCTTTTTGTATATCGGGACCTCGGCAAGCCTCACACCCTGGTAAATGGCCAAAATATAAAGAAATGCAGCAGGGTTATAAGGTGTTGTCTCCTTCTAGATAAATGGTGTACTATGGCCAGGTATTAACCTATGTGGTAAAAGTATCTACTTTTATGGTTGTTGTTGGCGCGCGCTCGAAAAGGTCGGTAATGACTAGGAGATGACATACTCAGGCGTAGTCGAAGTTATCCAATTAAGGGGTAACCCGGCCTTATGTTGGCATGAGGAGCATCACTGTTGATCCTCGTACATCCCTCTAGAGGTGTTCAAAGTTTGGTTCGGAAGGAAGTTCCTTTGCCTGGTCATTGTTGGAAACCCAATCTCCGCTACGAGCCCATACGATTTTGATTGTATACCATACGTCAGTATAGTATGTGGTACCTATGCTGGCTAAGATTGATATATTTACTTTCGAAAGGAATTTTCTCACTATATTATAGTATTGAAAGAGGATTTTCACATATCAAGCATTTTTTACTGCATAAGGAGAAACCTCGCCCATGTGTGCGTTTGCATTGTGTGTGTGCCGCGAGACTTATGTTAGTTTCATTTTTAAAAAAGTCATTGCAAATTTCTATGCAATGGTACTCACATGGAGTAAACCCATTCAGCATTAGCGGCGTGATCCGGTGAATTACCAAACTTTAAAATAAACCATAAAGACAAATGTTTTGAGTTATCACACCAGTCTCATGACTAACCTGGAGTTTATTGTTCCCACAAATAAACTCTGGGTGCCCATAATTTTTACATGGGCAACCTAGTAGTTTGGTTTGCAGTTTAGACTTGGAGTGGTTGGAGCAGGATGCTGGTTTAGCTGGAGCTATTATATCTGGGAGCATGCATATTATTGCGCTGAGTTTAGTATCTTTTCCGTTGTGTAATCGATGTACTCTGATGTTTCTCCGGTAACTCTGATGTAATATTATTTTAATGATAATGGAAAAGTTCTTTTCATTTTTTGCCAATGTGAAAGTGTCCCTAACAATCCGTCTTTATGAATGGTTTAAGTTGGTTTAATTACCGGCGAAAACCAGACAAAAAGCCGCGTCGTTACAAAGAAAGTATGTTGGGGGTGCGATGGCCTATAGGAATTTCGTGATATTACCGTAGCAATTGGAAGACCGTGACTTCCTGGTTGCTTGCAAACACGGTGTGGTTAGCGTAACAGTTCGTGGATGGTAGGAGTAGTCGAAAGCTTGGTCAAGGTGTTCATTCTCTGATTTGAACTGAAGGATGAGGAATATGGTTCGCGCACTTCGAACATCAGGGGGAAGACGCTGGTTTTAGAATGGGAAAGAAGGATTTAGGATCGGTCGAGTAAATTAATTTATTTAATTTATGTCATTTATGATAATTAAATATAAAAGAAAAATATGTATACAAGTTATAACATGTATATTTGCCGCATACGAAATCAGAATTTAATTAAACAAAATTAGTTGGTATCGTTATTGAAGATCCTAAAAATCTGGAATTTATTTGAGTCAATCAGAGTTGTCTGGAATTTAATTTAAATCGAATGGTATTCGATTTAACTTGGATTATGCGGCAAAAATAAAATCAGGTGAGTAAACTCACTCTTCGGATTATTTAATATAACATTATATACTATTTGTTTGTTGATTGGATAGTTTAAATATTTTTGTGGCTAGTCTATATATTTATTTGTTGTATAGGATTGGTGTTTGTGGCTGTTATTATATATATATTGGTGGTTGGATATTTCCCGCAGTACCATTAGCGCCGCAGTATCATTAGCGAATGACCCTATGCGCCCCTATAATATGATGTGGATGACCTTCTATACCGCGATATCCTACCTCATAGCAGGATGGGTATTATTTATATTGGCTAACGTCTGTGAATGTAGGATAAAAAGGTTGGAGGGATCCAACCGGATTCCTCAAAAATATTATTATTTGTTTGTTTCATATATATTATCATATATGATGTGTTAGGAAACCTGTGATTGATAAGTGAGTGTTTTGGGGTGTTTAAATATCACTGGGGCCAGAAAGTTTAAATATCACTGGGGCTTGAATGTTGAAATAGGAATTCAAATGAGAATTTGAATGAGATAGAAAATAGAGTTAATCGAATATAAGTTATTCGAAGAGTGATAATCAAATATTAGCTTATTCGAAAGGGAGTTATCGAATAAAGTTTATTAGAAAGGGAGTTATTGAATAGAGTTTATTCGAAAGGAAGTTATCGAATAGAGTTATTCGAAATAATGTTATCAAATAGAGTTATTTGAAATATAGTTATTCGAAATAGAGTTATTCGAAATAAAGTTATCAAATGGAGTTATTTGAAATATAGTTATTCGGAATAGAGTTATCAAATATAGTTATTTGATGAGAGTTAATCGAATATTAGTTATTCAAAGAGAGTTAATCGAATATAAGTTATTCGAAAAGAGTTAATCGAATATTAGTTATTCGAAGAGAGTTAATCGAATATAAATTATTCGAAGAGTGTTAATCGAATAGAGTTTATTCGAAAGGGAGTTATCGAATAGAGCTATTCGAAATAAAGTTATCGAATAGAGTTATTTGAAATATAGTTATTCGAAATAGAGTTATTCGAAATAAAGTTGTCAAATAGAGTTATTTGAAATATAGTTATTTGGAATAGAGTTATCAAATATAGTTATTCGAAATAAAGTTATCAAATATAATTATTCGAAGAGAGTTAATCGAATATAATTTATTCGAAAGAGAGTTAAAACGAATATAATTTATTCGAAAGAGAGTTAAATCGATTATAAGTTATTCGAAAGAGAGTTAAATCGAATAGAGATTATTCGAAAGAGAGTTATACGTTGAAATTCGATTATATCAAATTCAGGAAAGTACTATTCACTTTTCATTTTTAATCAAGATTTATTTATTTATTAATAAATTAGTTGTTTATTTATTTATCCAGATTAATAAATAAAAGTTATATTTAAGTTATTACATTTTGGAAGCATGGGATTATAATACTATTGTTATAATCAAACGATTTCTGTAAAAGAAGTGGATTCGTAAATGGAGCCCGAGAGTTACGTAAGGAAGTTTGTTAAAGATTTAAAAGGTGAACTTTGTCTATTGCGAGGTTAGAAATGTTGTTCAGTTAAGGTCTAATAGGTAGTCATACCCCAACTTGATTGACTTCATATTTAACTAAGGAATGGTTAAGGTGTGATCTATACGTTATGGCCTCTAGCCTTACAACCAGGAAATGGTATAAAATCGGGTTGGTCGCATGGCTAAGTGGTTAGCTGCCAATTAGGGTGTATTGTCACCTGATCTAGAGAAATTCCATTTACTTCTATAATCTATTTCGATATTGTCCCTTTCGGGAAACAGTTGCTGATCCCAACCGTTGCTGATAATACATTTGGTACACTCAAGCGAAATGAGTGACCGGTCATGTTTAGCCTGGGTTACAAGATGTTCTTGTTGAACCCGGCATATTCCTCTCAAGAGATACTCTATCGAAAGGTGGTCCCATACCTTGCCAGTTGGAATTCATTACCCAATAAGCGTCGCGATTTTTGATTATATATTATGTATGTGGAACGTGAGTTGAAAGCATTTTGCTAGATGATTATTATATTGTGATTGATAGACACTATTATAATATCAAAAGAGTTTTGATATAAAAGATCATTTTTTTTCTTGCAAAAGGATTTTTGATGTTAAATCAAATGCTTTGGATTCTCATAAGGGAAAAACCCATTCCGTGTTATACGGCTTGGTCTTATGAGATATCGTTTATTTTCTCAAACTATTTTAAATTGTTTACTCATACCAGTCCCATGACTAACCTGGAGTTTATTTTGTTTTGTTTTCCCTAAACTCTTGGGTGCCCAAATTTATATGGGCAGTCAACTAGTCGGAATTTTACAGATATACTGAGAGCTTGGAGCAGAAGGCTTCAGGATTTTGTAGCAATTGTTTATTTCCGCTGTGTTGTAAGTGTTGTACTTTGATAATAATATGTATATTCATGTACGGATTTGTATTTCAAAGTTATGTTATATAGTATATTTTATTCGTTCCGCTATGAGGTTCGTGTTACTCTGATTCTGTGTTGTTCCTCTCCTTCTTCTATTCTAATTTTCTATCTTATCTATTCTCACCCTCTAACTTCTTTCTATTAACGTTCCGGTATTTCTGATTCTTGAATAGTCGACATGGTGTTGTGTGTCGATTTCCAGGTCCAAAATTCTCAGGCCAATACAATGGTATCAGAGCTGAAGGTTAAGTAATTACCTTGACTCTATGGCGTGACTCAGTAGAGATGGGTTAGCAATACCCTAGATTGAGTTTGAGTGTATATATATACGAGAGAACATATTTGTAGATTTTATAAAAATGGTTTTATATTGTGGAGATTCATTGGTTGAGTTGTTTATGAGTTCTGCTCGATCAGTTTGATCCACTGTATCGATAAGAGTATTTTAAAACACTTGAATATGATGAACCGACACAATATGTTTTGAAAAGAGGATAAATGAAATAAATTTTCCCAAAATATATTTTGATATAAAAGAATGATTAATAATGGAATTATCATAGTGATTAATAATGGAATTGTCATAGTATATCGGATGTGTTGGTTGTTATTATAATCGAATAAGATTATAAAAGGTGAAATGGTTATGTAAATAACCAATTAGAATTCAGATAAGTGTTACGAAATGAATTAAATCTAAATTAAAATCAGATTTGGAGTTAAAAGAAGGAAAATTGTTTACAAATGGATTTGGATTAAATATATAAGGAAATTTTAAAATCTTGGGATATTTTAAATTGTTTTACAAGCATTGTGAATGGTATTTTGAAATGTATTTCAAAATGAAAGTGTTTAGAAATGGTTTTGGAAGCGATACAGTATTGAACTCACTTCAATCATTGGAAAATAACCCTGGTGATGTTGGCCACATCATCAGTGTTCATTTTCGAGTTTGTAAGTGAAGGATTACTACCAAAGAGTTTGTTTTTGTTGCGTTGTTTTGAGAAACCAAATTGTTTGGTAACCCGAAAAGTGATATCTGGTTTTAGAAAAGCGAAACGGTTTTAAATTCCCAAGGAAATATTGTTTGAATTAAAACACATTAAACGGAAATTTGTGAAAGCAACTTGGACTTAAATTGAAAACAGTTAAGTGGAAATCGAATCAGAGTATAATTGAACTCATGTGAGATGTTAAAATGGTTTGGTTTTGAATAAAAATCAGATTAGAGTTTTGAGACGAAATAACTAATTGGGCAATAGTTAATGGAATGTAGTAGTGGAACTTAACTTGGTTAAGTATATTGGATAAGTAGGTTAAGAGTTTGGGATCGAGAATGGAACTCAAGTTTGAAATGAGATTTGGTTTTGATACAAGTAAATAATTTGTGTTGAGGATAAATTGATTGGAATAACATTTGTTTATGCTGAAAAGATAACAGATGGAAGTGATAGAGTTGAAATTCCGAGAAAAAGGTACAAGTTTATATTTTATATTGGGCACGAGATTTTTATGAGCCTATTTGGAAAGCCTCTTGGCTGTTTGATTTTCTTTTGGATTGGAGAAGGCCTTGAGAGGCGAGTTCTAGTGGTACCAATTGAGTCGTACAAAGAAGACGCTGGCGAAATTTTCCGAAAAATTAAGGTGTTAGAAAACTTTCAGAATTTTTGAAATTTTGGTTATTTGGAATGACTTAATATTTTGATTGAAATTAATTGGTTCAGTCGAAACTGAAGATAAGAAGGAAATGAATAATTTTAAACCCAGTTAATCGGGTTTGTTTTTTACCTTGATAATTTCGGGGACGAAATTATTTTAAGGGGGGAAGAATGTAATGTCCCATATTTTTACAGTACAATAATTAATTTATTTAATTATTTAAAAATTGATTTGGTAATTTTAAATGGTTGTTTAATTAAATAATATTGAATATTTAATTAATATAAATAATATAATAATATATTTATTTCCGAAATAGTCGGAAATAGTGTAATTTGCAATATCGTGTGAATTGGATTATTTATAAGATTTAATTCAGTTTAGAGTTGAATTATAATAGCGAATATATTTAACAAACGATGGTTGAATATATTAGTTATAATATAATTGTAATCGAGCTCGTAATGGCGCGACATTTCATAATTTGGCGATTCGAACTTTAATTGAATATACAGAATCCGTTTTAAGTCGGATTTCTGTGAAACAAGAAACGTTCGGATCTGGTGAACTATATTTTTCTAACGGAAGAGAAAAATCGAGATTTCGTTGTGTAGATTTTGAGTTATGTCCAAATCAAATTTTCAAAAAGTCGCTATGGAATTCCTTTATATTCTATAACGATTTATTTATATTATAAAAGGATTTTTAATATAAATTGAATATCGATTTAACCTGGATTTGAAATATCGATTTATAAATCCAGATATGTATATTTTGGAGCTGTATGATACTCTATGTGAATATACATGATGATATTTATTTATTAATATTTAATTTAATTGTTTTTAAATATATCAATATAGTTAATTGGTTTATATGGACCTTAGAAAATGGCCATTTTTGCAAACGACCACCGTTTTCGACGAAACTAATTTTGTTGGGTCCGGAATATTAAATTATTGTTAGATTTCAATCTTCGTGATTTTTGGAGTCAGTATGTGGTCTTATGGGATTTTAATGTGAAAAACAGTCAATAATTTGACTTTAAAAATATGTTGTGTGAGCAAACGGATTTGGATTTCGACGAAACAAGTTTCGTTGGGTCCGTAATATCAAACTATAGTTGTATGTCCATTTTCATCGGAATTGGGTATCGTATGTGACTACACGGATTTTAATTGACGAATATAAATAGTGGTTGAATATAAATTAGTAAAGAATTCAAATATAAAAATATTAAAAATATCCTATAAATACAGTACCTTTTCCTAAACCTAATTTACTTCATTCCTTTGGTCAAATGAATTTTTTGTCGTCAGTATTTCATCCTCAAAATAAGAATCGTGAGTTTATAATTCACTATTAAATCAATGAAAAAACTTAAAAATCAAATGATAACATTTATGGGTTCCTGAGAGGTTTATCTATACTTCTATGTGAGTTTTAAGGGTCTCGGCACTTTGTTTTTCGCTGGGTTATTTTCCAGCGAGGAGTTCGAGCAGTTAGGGTTGGGTATTTTTGGTGAATGGAAGTATCGATTTGAAATTGAATGTTGTTAATGAGTTCGTGGCTCGAAGAGAGGGAAGTGTGTAGAGTTTTGTTGGATTTCATGCGAATAAAGTTCGCATGTTTTTACTGGGTTCATGGAAATGCGAGAATGGACTTGAAGTCGCGGCGGAAGGATATGTGATGCGAGTGAAGCTTTGACAAGTGGGTTGGAAGAAGGAATCGAAGAGAAGGTCATTAGCATTGGCCTGGTGGAGTTTAGGGGAGGAACCTGTTTAAAGTGATCGGAGGATCACTGTACAGAGGTGGAAAACTGTCGAGGTCGGATTTTGCATGGTTAGTGAGAGCTGTGTGTTTATGGCATGGAATTGATGAGGATTTGATGAGAAGAGATTTGGTGAAATTGTTTTATGTTTTAATGAGAAGATGAAGGAACGGTGTTGAGTTGAAGATCGACTAATGGTGAATGGAGTTGAGTCGCGGATATACCTGAGAAGAAGGAATGCTATTTTGAACGGGTGGAGAAATGAAGTGAGCTTGGGCTTTATTTAAATGGTGGGCCCAGTTAGAAAATAAAATTTAGTTAGTTTTAATTTAAATAATATATATATTAAACTTGTAATCTAAATAACTTTGTCAAACGTTAACGAAATTCAGCGAAATAAGATCCGTTCGGATCATATGGACGCGGGCTACACAACGGGACTTATTGGGAGTGAATTGGAGCTCGTTACAATTTATAGCAAAATAAATTGTCTGTCTGAATTAATCGACAGTTATCATTATTTAACGATGATCGTCCAATGTGAGTAAAACTCACTAACTCTGCCAGTTTATATTTCTATAAATATAATCTAATATTAATAAATGATGAGTGATTGCTGTGTGATGATTATTTGGCTGAATTGCTGATTTATTGGTTGAAATTATAAATAACGATATATATATAAATCATCAATCAAATATTGATTCCGCTTATCAGAATATTTCATATTGAAATGAAATCGATGTTATTTATATTGTTTAACATATGTGGATGCAGGGAAACAGGTTGGAAGGATCCAAGTGGATTCCTCAATATTTATAACACTGTTTATTTTCATATATTGTGATATATAATCTGTGATTGATTAAGATGACACCGGTCATGCTATTTAGTATTTTAAATACCATAAGAAATACTGGAAGGTAAAAAAGGAAAATTTTAGAGTGTATATTGAAAATAAATTATTTATATAAAACAAATAGAATTATAAAAAGGGTAATATTTGGAAAACAAATATTGGAAAATAGAATTATAAAAGGGATTTATTTGGAAAATAAATAGAATCATAAAAGGAATATTTGTTTGGAAAATAAATAGAATTATAAAAGGAATATTTATTTAGAAAATAGATAGAATTATAAAAGGGATTTATTTGGAAAATAAATAGAATTATAAAAGGAATACTTATTTGGAAAATAAATAGAATTATAAAAGGAATATTTACTTAGAAAATAGATAGAATCATAAAAGGGATTAATTTGGAAAATAAATAGAATTATAAAAGGAATATTTATTTAGAAAATAGATAGAATTATAAAAGGAATTTATTTGGAAAATAAATAGAATTATAAAAGGAATATTTATTTAGAAAATAAATAGAATTATAAAAGGAATTTATTTGGAAAATAGATAGAACTATAAAAGGAATTTATTTGGGAAATAAATAGAAATTTAAAAGAAAATTGGCGAGATATAAAAGAACCACGAGAAGATGGATTTAAAGTAGATTGTAAATAGTAATCTGATTTAACAGATAAATGGAGAAGTTTAATTTATAAATAATGTTTTTGTAAATTAAGTGAAATAATTTATCACGGGATAAATTGAATATATGTCTGAATTTATATAGAGGAGTAGAAATCGATTTTAACACCGATATTTTTAATAGAAATTGAGCTTAGCATTTATAAGGGGAATTATAAATGAGACTTCTAGTGTTAGAAGCGAAAAGGAGATTTTCCATAATTAATTCTATAAATAGAAGTATAGTGTAACGACCCATAAATATTTGACGCTCGAATTTCCGACAATAATACATAACTCTGTATTACTTGCCAAAAACCCAAGTATCAAATCCCAGATTGTTAATAGAAAGAAGTTAGAGGGTGAGAGAAGGAAGAAAGAAATATTAGAATAGAAGAATGAGAAGATCAGAGTCTCACAGCGGAATGGACAAAATATAATATTCAATAATACTTTAAAAAAAGAAGCTGTATATATATATATGATTACAACATCAGAGTATACATTCAGATCAATTTAACACAAAGCCGGAATAAACTAGTACCAGCAAATATATTGAATACGTCTTGACTTCAACTCCTTCTTTGGGAACTCCCAGCGAAACCTAACCTGGAAATATACTCGGTCTGACCCGAGCATATTTGAAGCAAAGCAAAATTCACCCGGATTAGTCTGGAATACTTTTAGTGATAAATTCATAGCACAACAACTTGATTAACTTTGAAAATCCTTTTAAAAGAAAAGGATAATAGTAAGACCAGTCCACACATAAACATGGATGGTTTTTACCTTACTATAACCCAAAACATTTTTGAAATCAATATCTTTTCTGATATTATAATAATGTCTATCAAACCACAAATAAATAATAATCTAGCAGAACGCTTGCATCTCATGCTCTACATATATAGTATACAATCAAAACCACGGGAGCTTATTGGAGAATGGATTTCCTGGCAAGGTATGGGACCCCCTGCCGACAATGTACCTCCGGGGATGAATACATTGGGGTTCAACAAGAATGTCTTGCAATACGGCTACACATTACCGGCCCCTCATTTCTCTTGAGAGTACCGAATTTATCATTACCACGGTTGGGGGGCCATCCAACCGAACCGATAGCACATATATATAAAATAAAAGGGACAACTGAAGGCATTTGATTTCTCCAGATCAGGTAATGATATACCCTTTTAATGGGTGCGGCCCACATAGCCATGCTGCCTACCCGATTTTGTGCCATTTCCCGGTTGATGAGGCTTGAAGTTACATTTATCTGTTTAGAATAGCACATTTCCATATGCTTTGAATGCCACATCATCAGATCCGCCAAATCACTAATTGACGCCCACAAATACACTCTGGGTGTTAAGCAAGAGAATTTCTCTGCCACCAAACTTGGTATATTTGTAAAAATCAACGTACGTGATTCTTAAGGAAATACTCTGTCAGACATTCGTCCATACAAGTCATCCAGGAACAGGATGAACCGAAAGCACTCTCCTACCGCATCCTAGGAATCACCCTTTTGATCGGTAGCGGGTAGTCCTTGCAAATCCGTAGATTTCTATCATGACAGAATCACTGCTGAAATATCTCTAGGGATCAGCTAGAGAAATTCAACAAGTAGTTCTTCCGCTTATGAAGATTTACGGTCTTCAATGCTCCATCTTTCATCCCCGTAGATTAGTTTCATACGCAACGTTGATTCGAAGTGGTTTTGGGTCTTGTTCCCATCCTGGTCTCTTCGAAACAACGCGTCAAAAGGGTCCAATAATATTTCATTGATAGTTTGGTGTTTTAACTATCTATCTCAAACAGTACGGTCGAGTATATTGGCAGCTCAGGTCTTATTATACAAAATCATTCATTTAAAACTCCTTATCGCTCTTAAAATCATTTGATCAAATTAAAAATCAATTTTTTTTTCTTACCTCGATTAATCATTTTTATTTCCGAGGATTGAATTCGATATCCATATTTGTCAAATTTCGCTTCACCTCGATTACATCTACAACGTCACTACCATTCCTTTTATTTTAGAAAATATCGATATATATATCATTTACTCAACGGTATAATATCAATTATAAATTCTTATATGGACCAAAAGCAATGTCAATCATACATTGTTAGGTTTTAAAAGCTAATAATCTTATTTATATTCCAAAACCTCGCAATAGGCGTCGCAATACTATTTATCTTTCAAATCCCACTATTAGCATGGCAAAAATATTTATCTTTCAATAATAGTAACTAATCTCAACATCATTTACCATTACAACTAATATTATTCCTTGATAATAGGGAAGCCGTTCAAGTTGGGCTATTTTATTTACCACTCAGACCTTGATCGACAACGTTCTTATCTTAGAATAAACAACAGTCGTAATTCAAAAAACCATCTTGCTTATAACTTTCACAAATCTAGTTTTATTATTTAAAATATGGTTTTGTAAAACCATATCCTTATTCTTTGATCTTAATAGGTTATGACCATCTTTAATCCATATTTAACTTCTTGTTTTAACCTCGTTACACGATTCCATTTCAATTAGAATAATATTACAATAATATGTTTATCAAATATTTTACCTAAACCCTTAATATTATTCATCCTTGTCCTTCTGACATTTATTTTCTTCCATTTGAACGCAATTCTATTTGTTAAGAAAACACCTCATTCAACTTGAGGTTTAAACTTCCCCTTTTGTAAAATCCTTCACTTTGAATCTTTTTATATAACTCCCTTTATAACTTGGATTATGATAACCCATTTCCTAACACTTTCCCAAAACATTTTATATCGTATTATAGAAATATATCTTTGGATTTATAATAAGAATCCATTTATCAGTTTCCAAAACTGTTAACATTCATCCATCTTTGCTCCCTCGACATTTCCTTCTGATTTAAACCATTGTACTTAATTCAATTAAGCAACACTTCTACTAAAATTACTTCTTTAGTTTTGATTTCCTTTTTAAAACTCTTCCCATAACATTTGAACAACCATTACAAATATTCGATTAATTATCATTACAACCTAGTTATGGTCGTAAATGAATTTCCTTTAAGAAGTAATCACTTTAAAATGATAATGTACTTTCTCGTTTACTGAAGTAAAAGTGGTTTACTTCCCTATTAACAGAACAATTTGGTTGATCACTTTTTAAATCAAAAACATTAAACCATTACTAACTACGTTAGTAATCTTTAAAACATCGTTAATTAAAAGATAAATTATATTTAAGAAATATTATTAAACTTGAATAACCATTTATCTTATTTTAACTGAAAATAAAATAAATCTTAACCTCTTTTAAATCAACAGTTGACTTAGTCACTTTAAACTGTCAGTTAACTTGTTAACTGATTTCAATTAATTTTTCCTCTTAAATTAGTATAATTAATCTAATAACATTCTTGATTGTTTTCTTTAAAACAATTATTTAAAACATTAACCCGTAGGTAATTTATTGCCTTATTAGCTTATTAACTTATATATTGTAAAACTTTTATTATATAATCATCATTTTATAATTCCTTTATAAAAACCAATTTATAAATATCGATTATTTCTAAACTTCATTTGTTTATAATATATAATTGGAAAACTTACTCGAGTCATAAAATAATTTCCATAACTTTAAATATGTCAATATGCCTTACGACAAATCAACGTCTTAACAAAAAGTGAATTTAAGAACATTTGTTGCCAATTCCTCAATAAATACCATTTATTGATTTAAATCACAACAACGTTGAATTACGATTCAGCGTCAACATTCAAACAGGTTTTCAATGTAAATGGGGTCCTATCAGTTCATATAAACAATATAGGAATAAATAACATACATAATATTTGAGGAATCCGGTCGGATTCCTCTAACCTGTCCTTCCCTGCATCACAGTTCATTATAGTATTTTATAATAATATGGAAATTTCAGCCAATATACTTCAAATGATGTGAATATATTTAACTTTCAACTAATAACAGACAAATAACATCCAAGGCAAACAAATCAACCTATTTATACTATCAACAATTAAATTATATGGATTTATCACATCATAAAATTCCAGAAATGTGTGAGAGTTAACTCACCTTTATTTTTAGTTGACGGTTCGTGTTGTTCTGTTTTGATTTTAAACGAGCGTTCAAAATTAAACGGAAATCCACTGCTTTCGATCTCTTTCGAAGGTGCTCACAGTGTAGCCTTCAACCGTATGATTTCAATGTATCCAGTTTCGCCAATTTCTGATACTATATGAATGACATGTACGCATTCTGGTATATATATTATAAATTTTAAATATTATTGACTATTTAATTAACTTCTAATCTTGAATTAACGGTAAGTAATTACCTTAAGAAAAATGCGATTAGCGTAGTGCTAATCTTACTTCTTCACGGTATAACTTGAACGTGTCTAACGAATGAGACCAACTTCCCTCCATTCTTCCCTTTCGTATTATAAAACCGTCCTCTCTTCTTCTAACGCCCAAACCTTCCTCCACTTTTCATGTGTGGTTGTGGTGAAGTGCCATTCCCCATTTACTTTCCAGACAACTCGCAACTGGTACTTTATATATATATATATATATATATATATATATATATATATATATATATATATATATATATATATATATATAATAATGAAGGTCGGAGCCTACTATATATTCTCCCTAGCCCATGTTTGCAGATCAGCCCACGCATTCGTACTCGCATCTACAGTGGTGTTTCTTCCCTCGTACAATCCTCTTACCAAATAAAAACTTCAAGCCCATCTCCACTACTTCTTCTCCTACTTAAACCATGCTTCAGCATGTGTCATACTACCACCGAACCACTTAACACCATCATTCTCCCTCCTCACTTCATAGCTCCACACAAACCCACCTTTAGACGCCTTCTCCTCACTTAAATTCATGCAAATATCCTTTTATTTATTTTTGTAAAGCAAGACCCGTAAGCCCCATACACAGCTCACCGCCCATACCTCTTTCTTCCCTCCCATACTCCACTCAAATCTAGTCTCCCCACCTTTCCATCCCACTTCAACATTGTACTGCACCGTACCGGACTGCTGGAGCACCACATCGTCCATCCACCGGATTCCGACAGCTGCCACCCACCAGCAACGGTCGTCCGCAACTGACCCTGACCTCACCAGCTTTCTATTGCATTGTACATCCTCCATGCCGACAGAAAATCACTCCCCTAGGTGCGATGGAAACAAAGTCGAGAGGAGCTCTTGAGGCTGGGAGTTGAATGAATCCATTTTCTGTTTGATTTGTTATAAATTTATAAATATCTCGGGTACGGTTGAAAGAGGAAGGAACAGTCGCGGTATGTACTGTTTTGAAGAAGAAAGTAGGACAAAAATGCTAAGTTATATTATATATACATATGCGGTTTGGATATTTCATAGAAGAGGGTATCGGTGAGGAGAACAGTAAAGAAAAATGAGGAAGCACGGTAAAGAGAAATGGAGAAGTATTTATAGATGGGGACACATGGGAATCACATACTTGGTTTGGCTACCAAGAAAAAATTAAATGAATTGTTTAATCTTACTTTGTCTCCACGGTTTCCATGTTAGCTGCGAACGTAGGGATTTTAGGTCTGCAGATGTTGGGAAAAAGGGTAGCAGCGCGTATGTTTTGGGTAGGGGTGAGCAACGGTCGGTTCGGTTCGGTTTTGCATAAAAAAATATATAACCAATTTGAAACCAAATAACTTTTCAACCAAACCGAACCGAACCGATTTAAAGTGAAACCGAACTTAAACCAAACCGAATTAGATCGGTTCGGTTCGGTCGGTTATTCGGTTATTATATTTTGATAAAATTGAACATAACCTGCCTTGTACGCTTTACACAACAGTTTACAATTTAACACAATGTCAATGCATTCTAACTAAAATTAATCACTGATAAATAAATCTGGACATAATACAACATCCAGTAGGCCACAAAACAAATTAATTAAAAACGCTGACCCAAACAAACTTCATTTCTAAGTTAAACAGTCTCCAAACTGCAAAATACAATAAAATACACTGACATTTCATTTGCAGCCTTGCTACAATAGGAACCAGAATGATACACCAAAATATACCAAAATAAACTGCAAAAAAATCATTTGCTGTCTTGTAGAAGCTTTGTCATGCTGATTGCTGAAGATTCTCAATGCTATTGCTACCAGCCTACCAAAATGATACACGAACCTACAGCTTTGTATGTTAGCTTCAGCTATAAAGTGTTATGTAGAGAAATATAAACATAAATACCTTAAGATCTGCCCACCAATCATTAATCAACAAGCCAATTTGAATCCACAGCAACTCAGCAATAACTCTATTGATCTTTCTATAAGTATTTTTGGAGAAAGGGCGAACTGCTGCAAAGCATACATAGAATGCAAAAAGTAGCATACACTTATCAATATCTGGAAACATTCATAATAAAATCAACTAGCATTTTTGAAATGCTAGTGAATTTTTTGCTTCTAAATTATAACTAATTAAAATATCATGTCAGTTGGTCTTTTATAATAAACTGCGGCGCAAAATATATTGGCGAGATCATAAACTCATGTGAAGATTATAGATACAAAGACCAAATACCTGCTTTCGGTTACAGAGTAATTAGCAGTTACATGTACAGATATGCATGACCCTCTGTATTTGACAACCAATTAAATAATTCAGTAGAAAAAAATTAGAATTCCAGGTATCCAAGAAAATTTCAACTTACAGACATTCTGATTTCTGCATGCAAAACCGACGACTCTTTTTTCATTAAAATTCATTTGATTAATAGAAACAAATAAAAAACGCAACCAAACCAAACTTGTTTGACAAAACAAATTTGGTTACAAAGGACATGTGCTGCCAATATCATGCACACAAATGTTTGGATTTTCACCAATCTTCTAACACTTCAAAAATTATGAATGTGTGAATGAATCTTGTATAGCATTTTTGAAATTTTGTTGAAATTTAAGTTTCAACCAGTTAAATTAGTTGGAAACTTTCTTTTCTAAAGTAAATAAATTCACTTGCAAACTAAAATTCTATGTTGGTTTATGTGAATAGACACATGATATTAGTCCATCTCATCAATGTAGAATATATTTATCTGCAGAAAGACAAATTCTACATCTTTATGAATAACTGTGAATTGGTTTAACTGTTTAAGAGTACATCTCTGTCGTTAAACATATATTCAACAAGTCAATATGGGAATTTTGGTAATATGTATACTGAAATGTCCAAAACAATTCAAATGCGTAGTTTAAGTGCAATTCAGAACTGTCAAATACATATAAAACTCATGTAAACTACAAGCAGCAAAGCAAAAAAAAAAAAAAACCATTCAAACAACAACAGTAAGAACTACTTTAGAAATATAGTAAACATACCATTATATTCCAGCAAAACAGCGCGAGCACATAAACCTTTTCACATGTCGTTAATGGGATCCAAAGCTAGCTTGCTCACATCTGCATACGATGTAAACAAAGTTAAAAATTGTAAAAGTGCATGAGTACATAAAATTATATAAAATTATTGTAATTCTTTTACCTGCTTCTAGTTGTTCCATGTTACTTAAATCTTCTTCTAGATCAATTTTACTCGCAGAAAAAGAGGTACGCAGCCAATCTTCCGTACAAATAAGAGACTGAACTATTCTAGGTGTAAGAGAACTTCTAAATGGATCAAGAACACGTCCACCGGTGCTGAAAGCAGATTCGGAAGCTACCGTTGATATAGGAACAGCTAAAAGATCACGAGCCATTCTTGAAAGGATTGGAAACCTTAAACTATTAACCTTCCAATATTCTAGTATGTCAAACTCCTTACAATCGCTTTCATTATCTTCATTCAGATATTTCTCTAATTCAGATCTATTTACTCCAAAGTTGTCTAATGCTTTTAACCTTTTAAAACGTGCTCTCAAATCTAACACATCTTCATCATTCTCAGCATTTTCTACCTCATTTGTTTGATTGAGACTTCCATATTTTGATTTATACTCACCGAACAGTTGAAAAGTGGCATCTTTAACCAGTTGTATTTTCTCACTATAAGTTGAAGGATAAAGTGTTTCTAAACAAAACTCTATAAAATCAAATTTCCAGCGAGGATCAAGCACAACAACTATATAGGTCAATATATTCATTTTCTCCCAACAGCCCCAATATTTGTCGTATTTCTCCTTCATTTTTGCAGCCATGTTTTGTAATTGAATGTCATTGCTCAATCTCATTTTATCCAAACTTTCAAGTACTTTACTAATCTCATGCAAATGAAGGTTACTAGTAATATATGAAGAGCCGGATACATGTAGTGTGAGTTCATAAAACCTACAAAGAATTCCACATAATTTTCGAACATTTTCCCAATCCAACTCCGTAGGCACCCCTCCTCCTTTTTCTAACTCACTCCTATAAAATCGGTCTTCCATGTCAAATCTTTCAAAAGCTTGTTCGTATTGTTGTGCCGCATTAAGCATCAAATATGTAGAATTCCATCTAGTCGGTACATCTAAACACAACCCACTTTTATATTCTAGTTTTTCAAGTAACACACAATTTTTGAATTTTTCAAACCTAGATGGAGATTGCCTAACATATCTAATTGCTGCTCTTATACGTGATATAGATTCTCCAACCTCTTTAAGACCATCATTCACAATTAAATTTATAATATGAGCAATACAACGCATGTGCAAATACTTTCCCTCTAAAACAGTTCCTTTCAAATTATTGAATCTACGTTTCAAGTAAGCAATCATGGCATCATTTGAGCTGGCATTATCAACGGTAATAGTAAATATTTTATCAATACCCCAATCCACTAAACAACTTTCCACAGCTTTACCCAAATCTTCACCTCTATGACTAGATACCGGGCAAAAATTTAAAATTCTTTTTTTTAGTTTCCATTTATCGTCAATCCAATGAGCAGTCAAACACATATAATTGACTCGTTGTATTGAAGTCCATGTATCAGTAGTGAGACATACATATTGACACGAGTCATGTAATATTGATTTCAATTTAGCTTTTTCTTCAAGAAAAATCTCATAGCAATCTCTTTGAATAGTAAATCTTGATGGTCGACGAAACTGAGGTCCAAATGCAACCGATAACAAATTTTTAAAACCAACGCCTTCAATTGACTTAAATGGAAGCTCATCTATAATAAAATAATATGATATAGCTTTTCTAATCTCGTTCACATCAAATTTCCATGTTTTCAAAGATCCACCATTACCGTTTTCTCCCATATTAAAATTTATTTGAGCTTGTGTTGAATCTTTGTTACTAGCAAAATCCTTACAAACAGAAATATGAGTTTTTAAACTTGACGTGCCATTTCTGTTTGTATCAGAACAATACTCTTTTTTACAGTAATTGCAACGAGCTTTAGGTTTACCTTCGTCGTCTATGAATGAAGTGAAGTGAACCCATACTTTTGATCTTTTCCTAAGAGGTTTCCTCCTTGTTTCAGGTTTTTTATGAGAACCAGTGGCTGAATTGTTTGGCAAAGTAGCTTCATGATTGATCTGTCAAAATAACATATGCAACATTTGTATAAATTTTATAAAGAAAAAATATAAATGAGTAATCTTTTTTGTTGAATATATATTAGCTGCTAAACATCATGAATAAAAAGGCTAAAGGAGACTTACTTCTACATCTTTTGGAGTTGAAGTTGGAGTTACATAAACGCTTGTCGTTGGATCAGATGCTGAAGATGAGATTTGTTGTGCCGACATGATAATAGTTTTCCCCTCTTTGAAACTGAAATATAGAATAGTATTGCATAAGAAAATACAAATAACATTGAAAAATTCTTTTTCAGCAAGGCCAAACTCAATGAACTATGAAAATACAAATTATTTTGGCTGTTGGTACAAAAATACAGGTTAATCTTAGAAGTAGGCAACGGTATAACTTGATGCTTTTGTTGTCATTCATGTATGTGTGCTTACCCAATCTTTTATGACAAAAATAATAACAATAGAAATGTTATTATGCATACACTGTTTTGTGACAAAAATTAAAGTTTTTACCTAGGTGAATCGGTGACTGCAGCCTTGAATTGGAGTAGATCGAAGCCAAAAATTGTGAGATTCGAAACCCTAGTTATGAATTAGAAGGAACAGACCCACCTTGCAGCAAATCGCATGCGGAGGCGAAGGCGTAGGTGCCGGCTAAATTAGGGTTTTGAGAACTTTTAATTCGATTTTGTGGAAGGATATCGATGTGATTTGATCTGTGTATAGGGAGGAGGAGAATTGGAGAAGAACGAAGAAGCATATAAGAAGAAGCAAATAAGCGATTGAGAAATCTGGCCATAGATGCTTCATAGCTTTTGTTTGAATCCATGGGTGTACGCTTCGAATTCTTCAATAATAATAAAAATGGGAAGATGTGAAAAAAATTAAAAGCGGTCAGAGAATAATGGGATAGATTGGAAACGCACGCAAAAAATCTTTGTTGCTACTTCGGTTGGTTCGGTTGGGCCAGACCCGCTTTGTTTAAAACCAAACCCAACCAGAAAACCGAATTTAATCAAAAATTAAAACCAAACCCGACCGATCTGCAAAGACAACCAAACCAAACCGACCAAATTAATTTGGTTCGGCCGGTTAATTCGGTTTAAACCAAAGTATGCTCACCCCTAGTTTTGGGTAGGTTGAATGTGTGTAGCTTATGCGTGAAGTATACGCATGGTATAATATAGATTATAAAAAGATAGTAAATCTGAATCATATTAATTTCCTTACAGTAAGAATGTATGGGTGTTTGAAAGGATTTGTACTCAAAGCATGGTTCCGTCTTTTTATTGTGCTTTGTTATTTATATTTTAGATTGAACTCAATATCAATGAAATCATTTTTATTGTTATTCCAAGTAGAAGTATCACTTATAAGTACGGCTTAATTTGGTTTACGTACAAATGACCATAGATAAAAATAAAAATACGATCGTGTCGAGCGGAGTGTCACGATCCCAGAAATATAATAATATCGGTAGGTTAACTTATATTGTGAAACCCCAAAATGTCTGTATAGGGTGTAAAATACTCTAAATAAAAAATTGCTTAGTTTACAAATTAAAAATTACAGTAAAATTCTAAAAATTAAATTATAGCTACACCTCAAAGGCCTTGTCCAAATTCGAATCCGATATTTAATTATAATTAAATTATCGTTATGACTTATAAACGATTCCACAGCGACTATTTTAAATTTTGATTTGGACATATCTTACCATATATAAACGGAATCTTGATTTTTCTCTTCCATTAGAAAATTATAATCAAATAGATCCTAACGTTTCTTGTTTCGCAGAATTTTGACTTATAATGGGTTCTGTATATTCATTTGAAGTTCAAATCATAAATTACGAACTACTACGTCGTTTCGAGTTCGTTTTAAATTATATATATATATATTCAAACTCCGTTTTAATAAACGAAATAAATCCATTTATAATTCCAATTCAATATTTAATATAATAAAATATATTAAATATCATACCATTGAAAAATACGGGACGTTACATATAGATAGAATTTGGAACATGGGATATTATTTTTAAATGCGAAATCAAACTGAATTGATTATATAAAAGAAATATTATTCACTTTTGATGTGGATAATGGATTAAAATAAATATTTTAAAAATTAAAACATTTATAAGGAAAATTGGGTTTTGAAATAGGAATTTAAATGAGACAGAAAATAGAGTTAATCGAATATAAGTTATTCGAAGAGAGATAATCGAATATTAGCTTATTTGAAAGAGAGTTATCGAATAGAGTTTATTCGAAAGGGAGTTATCGAAAAGAGTTTATTCGAAAGGGAGTTATCCAATAGAGTTATTCGAAATAAAGTTATCAAATAGAGTTATTTCAAATATAGTTATTTGAAATAGAGTTATTCGAAATAAAGTTATCAAATAGAGTTATTTCAAATATAGTTATTCGGAATAGAGTTATCAAATATAGTTATTCGAAGAGAGTTAATCGAATATTAGTTATTCGAAGAGAGTTAATCGAATATAAGTTATTCGAAGAGAGTTAATCGAATATTAGTTATTCGAAGAGATTAAATCGAATATAAGTTATTCGAAGAGAGATAATCGAATAGAGTTTATTCGAAAGGGAGTTATCATATAGGGTTATTCGAAATAAAGTTATCAAATAGAGTTATTTGAAATATAGTTATTCGAAATAGAGTTATTCGAAATAAAGTTATCAAATAGAGTTATTTGAAATATAGTTATTCGGAATAGAGTTATCAAATATAGTTATTCGAAATAGAGTTATCAAATATAGTTATTCGAAGAGAGTTAATCGAATATAATTTATTCGAAAGAGAGTAAAATCGAATATAATTTATTCGAAAGAGTGTTAAATCGAATATAAGTTATTCGAAAGAGAGTTAAATCGAATTGAGATTATTCTAGAGAGAGTTATACATTGAAATTCGATTATATCGAATTCGGGAAAGTACTATTCACTTTCCGTTTTTAATCAAGATTTATTTATTTATTAATAAATTAGTTGTTTGTTTATTTATCCAAATTAATAAATAAAAGTTATATTTAAGTTATTATACTTCGGAAGCATGGGATTATAGCACTATTGTTATAATCAAATGAATTCTGTAAAAGAAGTGGATTCTTAAATAAAATCCGAGAGTTACGTAAGGAAGTTTGTTAAAGATTTAAAAGGTGAACTTTGTCTATTTCGAGGTTAGAAATGTTGTTCAATTAAGGTCTGAGAGGTAGTTATACCCTAACTTGATTGACTTCATTTTTAACTAAGGAATGGTTAAGGTTCGACAGTGAAGGTTGGTTAAGTGAATTTAGTTAATGGGTGTAATGGTTTGAGTTGGCATAGCGATGTTTTATTTAAACATCTGTTTAAATCCAATGAAGGAGTTTTGAAAATGTTTTCCAAATAAGAATCAGAAATGTTTTCTAATATAAAAAAATAGAAATAAGAGTAAATATGGAAATGTTTTCCAATGATTTATAACGTATATTTTCTAAATTTTGAAAACAAGAGTTTACAAATATATGGAAACAGGAATAGGGAAATGGTTAATTGAATGACAAATTAAATTAAAAGGGGATCAGTGGTGATTGTTGATTTTCTCGGTAAGATTTCCATTTGGAATCACGACCGTTGTTTGTACACATGTTTTCCTTTGATAGTTAAATAACCGACTATCAAAGTTTTTGACTATTTTGGTTGTCAATACGGAGAGATCGGGATCAGATTTATTATCTGAAAACCACTCCGTATGGGCATTAGCATTGAGAAACAAATATGATGAAGATAATTGAAGACAGAGTTTGTTCAAGGGTTGTTCTGGCAAATCCTAGGTAGAAATTGCCTAAGATGGGTTTACAGAATAGTGCATTCGGTTTGTCCAGTCCCAGGACAACCTATATGGAAGAATGTCTGACAGAGTATATTCAATAGATCACATAAGTTAATCTCTTCAAACGTATTTACGTTTGGTAGCGGAGGAATCCGTTTCTCTTAGCCACATACCCGTGGTATTTTTGGGTAAATCATTTTGTGATTTGGCGGGTATGACGATGTGACATTCAAAGTAAATAAAGGTGTGATCTATACGTTATGGCCTCTAGCCTCACAACCAGGAAATGGTATAAAATCGGGTCGGTCGCATGGCTAAGTGGTTAGCTGCCAATTAGGGTGTATTGTCACCTAATCTAGAGAAATTCCATTTACTTCTATAATCTATTTCGATGCTGTCCCTTTTGGGAAACGATTGCTGATCCCAGCCGTTGGTGATAATACATTCGGTACACTCAAGCGAAATGAGTAACCAGTCATGTTTAGCCTGGGTTACAAGATATTCTTGTTGAACCCGGTGTATTCCTCTCTAGAGATACACTATCGGAAGGTGGTCCCATATCTTGCTAGTTGGAATTCATTACCCAATAAGCACCGCGGTTTTTGATTCGATATTATGTATGTGGAACGTGAGATGAAAGCGTTCCACTAGATGATTATTATATTGTGATTGATGAACACTATTATAATGTCAAAAGAGTTTTGATATAAAAGATCATTGTTTCTTGCAAAAGGATTTTTGATGTTAAATCAATGCTTTGGATTCTCATAAGGGAAAAACCCGTTCCGTGTTATATGGTGTGGTCTTATGAGATATCATTTATTTTCTCAAACTGTTATAAATTGTTTACTTATACCAGTCCCATGACTTACCCGGAGTTTATTTTGTTTTGTTTTCCCTAAACTCTTTGGTGCCCAAATTTGTATGGGTTGTCAAGTAGTCGGGATTTTACAGATATATTGAGAGCTTGGAGCAGAAGGCTTCAGGATTTTATAGCAATTGTTTATTCCCGCTGTGTTGTACTTTGATAATAATATGTATATTCAAGTACGGATTTGTATTTCAAAGTTATGTTATATAGTATATTTTATTCATTCCGCTGTGAGGTTCGTGTTACTCTGATTCTACGTTGTTCCTCTCCTTCTTCTATTTTAATTTTATATCTTATCTATTCTCACCCTCTAACTTCTTTCTATTAACGTTTCGGTATTTCTGATTCTTGAATAGTCGACATGGTGTTGTGTGTCGATTTTCTTGGTCGAAAATTCTTGGGCCGTTACAGCTTTGATGGGTGATTACTCATTAGAGATGGGGTTAGTAGTACCTTAGAATGAGTTGAGTGTATATATATACGAGAGCATATTTGTGAATTGATTAAAACAATTGTTTTATATTGTGTTGACTTGTCAGCTGAGTGGTTTATGAATTCTGGTCGAATCGTGGGACGCCACGATGTCAACAATAGTTTATAAACACTTAAGCAGAGTGATTCGACATAGTATTGTCTAAAGTGGGAATATGAAATAATTCTACCCAAAACTATATTTTGGTATAAAAAGAAATAATTTTCTGAAATTATTATAATATATGGATGTGTTGGTTGTTATTATAATCCAAAGAGATTATAAAATTGAAATGGTTATGTATAACCAAATAGAACTTGTATATGAATAATATATACGAATATGATATACTGGAATTAAATTAAAACTGGAATCTGGAATTTTAAAACCCAGGAGGTTGGAAAATATTTTTTAAAGTATATAAAAATAATATAACTTTGTGTTTGAAGGATTTTTGAATCAAAATCATTTTGATGAATTTTGGAAGTAATATAGCACTGAACTCACTTGATTGGGAAATAATTCGGATGATGACTGCAGCATCATCAGTGTTCATTTTCAAGTTTCTAAGCGATGGATTTCTACCTTAGAAATTTTTTTGATGGAAATTTGTTTAAAAGAAAACAAGTTGGTTTGAAAATTCAAGTGTTTTAAATTTCACATGATTTTAAATATATGTATATATTTACATGATTTCAGAAGGATTTGAAATGAAAACCCGGGAATTAGAATTCTGGAATTTAAATTTAACTTTAACAAGTTAAACGAATCGAAGTGAATGAATTGATTAAAATCAGTTTGAATAAATTTGAGTGCACATAAATTAAATGTGAATATATGTGTTGTAAATCGTTTTGGTAAAATGATTGTAAGCATATATAAGTATAATATGAAATTTTACAAAAAGTTAATAGGTTTTTGACATTCTTCCTACCTTAGTAATTTCGAGGACGAAATTCTTTCAAGGGGAAGAATGTAATAACCCAGATTTTCGATTAATTTATTTTAAATATTTAATATGGTTTTAATATTGAGCTGATAATATAAATGGATTTTTATATTGAATTATCTATTTAATAATCGAAATACGATTTAATTTCGATTGTATCGAATTATCGTAATGCGAAATATAATTGAATTCGATATTTAAACTAAGTCAAAACAATTCAGATGATTTATAGAAATTCAATTTGAATATATACGATAATAAGAATAATTTATTATCAAAGTAACTGATTATTTATGAATTTAAATTATATTATATCGATTTAATAGGTTCTTTTATTTATACGTTCAAATTAAATTTCAAATTTTATTCTGTTGAGTTCAGAATAGCGATATTACATTAGAACGTCGGTCGGTTCGTAAAAATATGGGTTCTTGGTTTGAAGTTATGAACCCCGATTTAATATGATAGTGGATAAATTATTTCAAATCGGAACCCATTTAAAAGATATAAAAATCGCTTTATTTCACATCGCATTAATTTAAAAATCAACTCAAAAAATAATTTTGTGTACTAATCTTTAACCTATATGTACCATAGGTTGACTAAATTTTCTTAGTGCTTAAGATTTCTTCCTATATAAAATCGCAACCCCTTCTAATTTTATTTTCCTCTTTTTTAGTTTTATTTTGCTCCTCAGATAAGAAAATGAAGCTGAGTTTCAAAACAAAATTTCGAAGCAAATTCTCAGAACATATTGAAATCGAAATGGCTGCATTCCTTGATTATATATTACACCCACATTCTCTATTGTATTTCGTTCTTCAGTTAATCAGGAACAAATCAAAGCTCCAAATAATGAAATGGCTCCTCTCTATGATTTCTAAAATCAAAATAATGCAAGACTCAAAAACAAAGATCCATTCGAATCCCTGAAGTTTGAACCAAATAGAAGCCCGTGATTTGGTTTCCAAAAGGCTCGACAGTTTTTATTTCAAATGATGGTTCGGGTTCAATTAAGTAATTGGTGATAACGATTGAAGATGGGATGTCAAATGGTGAGGCTCGCGACAACGTTGTGGAAATTTGTGGCATTTGGAAGTCGCGATGGGGTTCTGGTAATGGATGAAAGTATGTTGGGGGCGTGATGGCCTGTAGGAATTTCGTGATATTACTATAGCGATTGGAAGAGAACGACTTCCTGGTTGCTTGTGAACTCGGTGTGGTTAGCGTAACAGGTTGTGGATGGTAGGAGTAGTCAAAAGCTTGGTCAGGTCGTTTATTCTCTGATTTGAAGTGAAGGATGAGGAAAATGGTTCGCGCAGTTCAAAATCAGGGGGGAAGACGCTGGTTTTAGAATAGGAAAAAAGGATTTAGGCTCGGTTTAGGTAAAATTAATTTATGTAATTTAAGTCATTTATGATAATTAAATATAAAAGAAAAACATGTATACAAGTTATAACATGTATATTTGCTGCATACGAACTCAGAATTTAACTAAACAAAATAAGTTGGAATCGTTACTGCAGATCCTTAAAATCTGGAATTTATTTGGAGTCAACCAGAGTTGTCTAGAATTTAATTTAAATCAAATGGTATTCGATTTAACTTGGATTATGCAACAAAAATAAAATCAGGTGAGTAAACTCACTCTTTGGATTATTTAATATAATATTATGTACTATTTGTTGGTTGTGTGGATGAGTTTAAATATTTTTGTAGCTAGTCTATATATTTATTAGTTATATAGGATTAGTGTTTATGGCTATTATTATATATATTGATGCTTGGATATTTCCAGCGGTACCATTAGCGGATGCCCGCAGTATCATTAGCGGATGACCCTATGCACCCCACAATATGATAGTGGATGACCTTCTATACCGCGATATCCTTCCTCGAAGTAGGATGGGTATTATTTATGTTGGATAACGTCTGTGGATGCAGGATAAACATGTTGGAGGGATCCAACTAGATTCCTCAAAAATATTATTATTTGTTTGTTTCATATATATTATCATATATGATGTGTTAGGAAACCTGTGATTGATAATTGAGTGTTTTGGGGTGTTTGAATATCGCTGAATCCTAGATGTTGATTTGTAAAAATATCGTGAAAAGGGGTTTTGAGATATAAATGGAAAAATCTATTTGTCTAAAATAGAATTTGAATTTTGAATAGACTAGAAATAAAAACAAGTAATAAATTTATAAACAATGTCTATATTTAGATGGAATAATTTTAGTTGGATACTATGGGAAATTGAAATGAATTTATAAACCATGTTTATAAATGAAGAGAAATAAATTATCATTGGATAATATGAATATTTAATTTCAAATGTGAATTTAAAGAGAATTGAAAAATCGTTTTAAATAGTAAACGATGAAATTTATTACGATGTTCGAAATGGAAATTAAATTGAATAAATCCAAACGATTTATGTTTGAATTCGACTATGTCGTATTTACAAAATAAATTCCAAATAGGATATTTAAATTGTATTAGATAGAAATTGAAATAAATTATGAAAATAGATTCTACAATTATATTTATAAGTTATAATAATAAAATATTCCAAAACAGGAATTGGGTTTCAAATGAATAATTGAACAAGAAGCTTGTTTTAATTTATAAAACAAGGAAATTAATTTATAAATGACGTTTATAAATAAAGGAAAAAAAATTATCAGGTGATAACTTGGAATTATAAATTTAAGTATGAATTTAGCAAGAAAATTAGAAATCGTTTGAAAAAGGAAATACCGAATTTATTCTGGAATTCAGAATATAACCCGAATTAGATAACTCAAAAGGGTTTATAATTGGAATTCGATAATATTGAATTTTATAATAATTAAATGCCAAAAGAAATTGGAATTTAATATAGCAGACCAGTTGTAAATAAATTTATAACTGAATTATGAAATAATCAACGATTAGGGATAATTAGAAATATTGAGCGAGATTAGGAAAAATTGGTTTAAAATATATTAGAATGGGGTTGAAATTTATTTATAAATGAATTTTAAACATTTATATTTAAATATAATTAAACCGAACTCGACGCGGCGCGGTAGTTCGTAAATTGGTCTTTTGAACTTCAATTGAGTATATAGAACTCAGTTTAAGTCGGAATTCTTTGAAACAAGAATCATCGGGACCGATTGAATAATAGTTTTCTAATGGAAGAGAAAAATTTGGATTTCGTCTTATAGATTTTGAGTCATGTCAAAATCAAATTTTCAGAAAAACAATGTCATAACCATTATAAAACCATAATGGCTTATTTAAATAAATAAAAGGAATTTAAGTAAATAAAATCCGAATTTCCATTAGAAAAATCCAGACTTAAGATATAAAATAAATATAAACTCAAGTGGAGTAAGTGAACTGATTTTTAAAACAAAAATCAGATTTTTATTTATTGAATAGAATTAACTGATTTAATGAATAATTAGTTAATCAAATTTCGAATCGAAATTGGGCGTTGGATAATTAAACGGGATTATGTATTTATATTCGAAATCGTTTATGAAGCTCGAGTTGAAAATGGAATTAGATTGGGTTCTAAGTAAATTAAAATATATCCAAATGTGTTATGTTCAAATAAAAAGTGAAATGGGCAAAAGAGCTAATTAAAGAATAAATTAGCGAATTGAGTTAAAAATGATTGACTTGAGTTAGAATAAATTGGGAATGGATGTATATGGGTTAGACTGGTATGGAATGAAGTGTATGAAGATTATAATTCGTGTGCCCAACAAAAAGGTACATGTTTAAATTCCATATGAGTTTTTTTGCGCTGAATCGGCAAGCTGCTTGGCTTTTTGATTTCCTTTTGAATCGAAAGGGCCTACAAAGGCGAGTTGAGGTTTGAGCTTTTGACTGGTATAAAGGAGGTGCTGGAGAAATTTTCCAAAAATCAGGAGTTAGAATATTTGTAAGAGAATTTGATAGTTACAAATCAATTTATCGATATATATAGAATTCGATAAGGAAACAAACTTAAAATAGAATATTATTGTAACGACATGAATTTCGCCCGGACCTAATCGATCGCTAAATCGACCAAGACCGTTCGAATCCCGCATATGATAACTCTAGGAATACAACACATCAGAACAAATAACAGAAGACTTTTATAAACATCATAATAATGTTACATCAGATTAAAGAATATCAAAGTACATTGAAATATAATACAGCAGAAGATAATTTACAATAAATTTAATACACTACAGCGGAAACAATAAACTAGTACAGCAGAAGACTATCAATGCTCTGGACACCGCTTTAAGCTTCGATCCAGAATCCTGCTCAATAAATAAGAAATATCTGCAAAACAAGCCACTCAATTGCCCGTTTAAAAATATGGGCACCCGAGTTTGCAAGTGAAACAAACTACGAGTTAGTCATGGGACTGGTATGAGAAATATTTTACTTAACTTATCTAATAATAATAAGGCTAATCACAGGACCACGCCGCTAACGCGGAACAGGTTTACTCCATTGGATTGCCAGTGCATAAAAAACAACCATAAATAAACTTATGTATCTACAATGCATCATACAACATGCATTTTTTTTCAATCTACCCATTTAGGCTTAATTTCTAAACTTAGATTTCAAAATCCAATTCTCTTTACAGAAATTATTCTTGGACTTTATTTCCCGATTTCTTATTTCAAATCGTTTGAAATACATATTTAGCTTTTATAATAAAATAGATTTCACTTCGGGATCTTAAAAACAAAACATTTGGAAATATGAATTCCAAAACGTAATAATGTATACGAACAAGTATGCAACCAAATATTGGTCATGTTCTGTGACAACCCGGATTCCGACAGACCGAATTTTTCAAATTCGATCTATCAAAACCCGAGTTGGGTGCTCTGGTATCCTGCAGAAAAAGACAGAGATAAAGAAACATGTCAGAACTCGTAGAGCATCTCACAGCGGAAGGAATTAAAATATAATGTATTCAAAAATAGCTTTACCTTATAAATCATACTCTCTAACCAGTATCCAAAGCTATACCATCTCTGTCATGAACCTAACCTGGAAGTATGTAATGAGGAGGGGGTCAGAACATAAGTTCTGTGTGAGAGGACTTATAATAAACTTCTGTGTAACACAACATATACCGTTCCGTATATTTTCTTAGTTATTAGGTTAATCTCGTCATTAGCACCTAAGGCTAAACTCATGTCGTTCTTATTCACATGCTAGTATATTAACCTAATATCTCGTATATGTGGATACCCCCTACTCATATTATCTTTTCCATGTATGTGTACAGTCCCCTTCCATTTATCGTACGGACTTCATTACGTGACTATATACTACCATAGCGCAGTGCCACCATTTCCGTAATTGTTTGGACTGCCACGTTTCCTTAATTCGGTTAGGGTTTATGGCACCTAGGGCTACTAGGGATTATGCTACCTAACGAAATATGCCCTCTAGTCTAGGACACACTACCCAGAGCGATATATGTTCCTAGACCTTCCCCGCGTAAGTATCGTGAACCGTTTTTCGATGACTAGATGCACATGTACTCTATATGTGCTAACCGAGTCTCGTGACAGGGCAAGTCAAGAAACACGGAACTCGGTCGGGAGCTTTAAGTTGTCTGCCGATGCAGATGCTAAGGTCTGTTTTTCTAGTGGCTATGGTCCCACTCGACCCCTCCCTCAACTAATGAAAGGCCATCCTTGAAAACTGAGAACTATATGCCGGCCCCTCTATGCCCCACTAACCTATGGCCAACCGCAACCGCAACTAGATAGCAAGTATATGGTTCGTAGGAGTTCTCCGCCTTTCCGCTGTGCGTATCTCGACTGACTTTTGATGGTAGGTAGACGACGAGTTGCTATCACAGGGCTACTGGTCTCGCCGAATCACGCTGGTCCATCCTAGTCTTTAGGTTGCCATTTATTGCAACCAAGGCATACCCTTGGTTCTTCTAACGCAGACCTTAACCTCTGTGAGCCCAGGAGGATCATCTGCAGCCTCACAGAGGGATACCAAGAGTACCCTCACGTCCCCTCGAAGCCTCGGGCTTCGTAACCCAATTCGTTGGAGCCTTCTTTAAAATCAGACGACCGTACGCTCCTTCTCGTGTTCTACTAAGTTTTACTACTTAGTTTCTTTAGCTAAGGTTTACTACTTAGCCCTCTTAGTTTTTATCTAAGGTTTACTTAGTTTCCTGAATCGTGGTTTTCTTAACTGAGGTTTGCTACTTAGTCCTTTTAACTAAGGTTTACTACTTACTTCTATCAATCGTTCATTTTTCTTAACTAAGGTTTACAACTTAGTCCACTTTAACTAAGGTTTACTACTTAGTTTCTTTAGCTAAGGTTTACTACTTAGCCCTCTTAGTTTTTAACTAAGGTTTACTTAGTTTCCTGAATCGTCGTTTTCTTAACTAAGGTTTACTACTTAGTCCTTTTAACTAAGGTTTACTACTTAGTTCTATCAATCGTTCATTTTTCTTAACTAAGGTTTGCAACTTAGTCCACTTTAACTAAGGTTTACTACTTAGTTTTCTTTCTTGTTATCTACTTAGTTATTTTAACTAAGGTTTATTACTTGATTCTCTTAACCAAGGTTTGATACTTAGTTTATGTTTACCGTTGGTTATCAACTGAATTTATACTTAACTTACTTAAGTCCATTGATAAGCCTTATAACATGTTGTCTTTCAGTTTCATAAATTATTCCCTTTTTGGGTCACAACAACATGTTATATTTAATTCATTGTTAAGTATACCTTATCCCACATATATACTGATTGGGGGAACAACCCCCTAAATACCAGCCCCGAAGATCGAGATCAACATCAGACTGACACCTCGGGAATTACTCTACCCAACCAACATATATGATTCAAAAATTACTTCTTCTTCTTTTTCAAACCGCTTAATTTATAATTAAGTATATCTCCTCATATAAGTTATCTTATTCTTCCCTTTTTCATTCTTATAACTTATCGTATCCCATAAGTCATATTTTCCCCTTTTGTCCCTAGGACAAGTCTAACCTATTATCCTTCTTTTTTCTTATTCAAATTTGTAATAGGTTATTTATCATTCCCCATATTCCATCATTAGTTCAGATTAACCTTTTTATTATTATTGTTTCCATATTTTACACATGTCTTGCTATGGTTAAGTCTTATACTTACATGTTTATACATATCTTGTCTTACTACAGTTAAGTCTATACTTACCTGTACCCACTTAACCCTCTAACCATACCCTTGTCACCCACATGTCTTATTATGGTTAGTATTCCTTAATGCATTCATTATGCCATAACGATGTATGACCACCCACATTGGACTAACATTCTGTGGCTGCTGGATGTGCCGGGCGGTTCTGGGCAGTCTTACGCCACAACTTGAGTCCAACCTCGTGTCATAAACCGTTACGCTCAAATTTCCTCCTTTGACCTCTCACATTAGACGTCCAATTGTGGCAGCTGGATTTGCCGGGCGGTTCCGGGCAGTCTTATACCACAATTGCGTCTAACCTCGTGTCAAAGGTTTATTAATATTCGTATTTCACCCAAACCCCCAAATTTCATGTTATGCAGTTCAAATTTACTTTTAAGCCTATTCAAGTGGTCATTAATTAGACCAATTTAATGTTGATTCATACCAAATTACATGTAACCCAATTACCCAACTTTTACTCAAATTTACCAATTTCAAATCATTTATTTCCAATGGTATTCATATTTTTAAATAAGTTCGAGTCCTATAAAAATATGACTAACATATTAAATCCCCAAATTCAAATCCATGTTTTATTCTAGTGTCATAGGCTAATTAACAAGTTCAAATCTTTTCAATGATGACAATCTTATGCTAAAACCCAAATCGTGTTCATACTTATACTTCCCAACTTGGTTTACACATTCAAACCTTGCTAATGGTATACTATACCCAAACCCCTTTGTAATTCATAACCAAACTCTCCAATTTATGTCATATCCCAAAATCTAGTGTTTCCCCTTTTCGTTTGCAATATTCAATCGTATTCATTTCATGATAGATCTAGGCTCGAGATAGCCTAATTATAAAGAAATAAAGAGGGAAGGATAAAAGGAGGAATGTGACCATATAATAATTTAACATATGAAAACATTACAGGTCCAATCTTTCACAATAATTTCATCGCATGTTTTACATGGGGAATGTTTGAACGATAAATAATAATCTTATACAAAAGTTGTATTATAAACCACTCACATTGCTTGTCGTCTTCAAAATGAGTACTAGATAACTCTAGTATTGTTTTCCCTCTTTTGCTTAGCTTGGATTTCTGTTTTTGAATCATCTTTGATTTCTCTTTGCGGCATAAATTCGCAAATCTGAATCCATTATCTTCTCTTTAGCTTTGAATCTCTTTTCTATTTCATTGTTGTTCTAGATCTTATTCATCTTATTTTAAAAAATAGATGTTGTAGAGAAAAGAGGGGAGAATAGATCCAAGGTCTTTTGGAGAAGAAGAAAATGAGAGAGAAGGGAGCCATGGCTTCGCCACGAATTGTTGTGAAGTTTACAATGAGCTTAGAGTTGTTTATATAGGTGCCAAACTACGAATCTAGCCCTCTTTTATTTGTTAAAGAACATTAATGAAGATTTATTTAGCAAAACCATTCCTTTGTTTATACCTTAACCGTATAAAATTTGTTTCCCTTTTTCTTTTATTTAAACAAGGCAACAATTTATTTTTCTCTACCTTTTTAACATAATTATTATTTATTTATGTAAATAAATACCATACGTTTACTTACACTCATGTTCTTATAAAATATGGTATCCAACTATGCCTTTATTTTTATTTTATTTTTAATCATAGAAAATATAGTATGTGTTAACTATTTTACTAAAGGGAATTTAATATCTTTTTATTTTTATTTTATCCTTCTCATAGCCATTATTGATGGCTATTTATTCATCGTTTTTCTATTCATGTCATATTTGAAATGCCTAAATGCATTTACTACATGTACTCTCTTTTTCCATATTTAATGTAACCGTTATATTATCCCTAAATATAACATTAATGTCTTTAATTTACCAATTTCATTTCTTACCAGTAAAACAAATCCCCTAATCTCGAATTAGTGTTGCCTCTTATATATATATATATATATATATATATATATAATACCAAATACTTAACATTTAGTCAACCTCAAGCCAATTTATTAATGTCATAATTATGCATTAACTTTTTTTTTTTTTACATGTTTGCTATAAATAATCGTAGGTGCATGCATCTAGTCTCCTTAATCACAGGTGCATGCATCTAGTCTCCTTAATCATAGGTGCATGCATCTAGTCTCCTTAATCACTGGTGCATGTATCTAGTCTCCAAACATTTAAATCGAAAAACGTGCCACATTTATTTCAACCTCTGTCGGTTCCAAAAAGAGTACTTAATGCTTTCTTTCTTTTTCAAATACATTGAACCTTTTAAGTGCATGATAATCTCTACAATTTAAACTAAATTTATGAATGCGCATATGAATGTATTTCCATTCTCCTCTTTAAACGCGCATTCCTTATTGTATATTACTTTTCTTTTCCTTAAATATGTCAATGCATATAAAAAATATATATATACATTTTATCCTACGCGTATATAAACTTCTGCGGCTTACAACTTCTTCACATGTTATCCATTTTACGCAAACTTGGTATCCATCTGAACCAGAATTTTGAGGCGAACACAATGATGACATCTCTTTTACTTAATTCCTGATATTTAAATTAAGTATCTTTATTTTATTATCTTTTTCTGTTACATACATTGTTATCGTATAAATTTTCTTCTTTTCAACGTATGTATTAATTTAAACTGCATATCACTATCATGCATATAAACATTTTTAATTACGTTAAAAATGCGGGGTGTTACATGTTCCCTCAGACAAGGCTATACGCGCCTTAACCAATATATATATATATATATATATATATATATATATGTGTGTGTGTGTGTGTGCACCTAATGGCTACACTAACGATGCACCATCCCACATATGGGGGAAAACGTACGCCGTCATCCACTTTTAGTCACTCTCAGGTCACCCGCATCTTTAGCCACATACTAAATCATTTCTTATCCCAAAGTAGGGAAAATCATTTCACAACATAATAATCATAAGTACTTTCAAACTGTAGTGCTTCACTTCAGCAATTCACATGTATGATCAGTCACTATTAATCACATAACCTTTAAGCTCGTACGTCTCAAAGAAGGGTGTTAAGCAAGAGAATAAATTCTCCGCCACCAAACATATATGTTATCAATCGCAACTAATCGGATACACGATGAACCACAATGTAAAACCAAAATACACTTTAAAATCATTTCGAAATCATTGGGTTTAGCCCTCGAAATCCTTTCTGTTTTATAAAACATTTTATAAAACGTTCCCTGTCCACAATCGGGAATACTATTCATTTTACTTAAGAAATCTCATTTCAAAATCATTTATAAAATTTTGAAATAAACAACATCGCTAAACACCTTAAAGTCAAATCGTAAAGTGTTTCACAAGGTGTTAGCACATAGATATTTTTACCCAACCCAATGCTAAATGTAAAAACATATTTTGCTCATAAACTAGTCGAGCACAATCCAAACAGTCAACCCATCACACTCAATATCAGCAACCAAGTGTAATTGGTTCAATCACATTTCATGTTACAATAAAAGAGCATTTTATTATCTACACATTTTCTACATTTCATGTTACAATAAAAAAAGAATATTTTATTGTCTACACATTTTTACATTTCATATGCATACAATAAAAAGAATATTTTATTGTATAACCAATTTCTGTGTGTCAGGTATTCAATAAAGGAGAATTTAATTAGATAAACAATTTCTAACATTTCATGTATTCAATAAAGGAGAATTTAATTGAATAAACAATTTCTAACATTTCATGTATTCAATAAAGGAGAGTTTAATAGAATGAACAATTTCTAACATTTCATGTATTCAATAAAGGAGAATTGAATTGATTAAACAATTTCTATGTTTCTAATGACAAATAAAAAGATTATTTTATTTGCATAACAATTCTAATGTTTCTAATGACAAATAAAAAGAATATTTTGTCTACATAACATGTTCTATATTTCTAGTGACAAAATAAAAAGATAATTTTGTCTATATACATGTTATAAATTTTAATGACAAAATGAAAAGATAATTTTTTCTATATACATGTTCTATATTTTTAATGAAAAAATAAAAAGATAATTTTGTCTACATACATGTTCTATAATACTAATGACAAAATAAAAAGATAATTTTGTTTGCATTCAAATTTTCTATGCTTCTAGTGTCAAATAAAAAGAATATTTTATTTGCATATATTTTCTATATTTAACATGACAAATAAAAATGAACATTTTTTTTATTGGTACACAAATTTCTATCTTTAACATGAAAAATAAAAATGTAAATTTTATTTGTATACAAATTTCTATATTTAACATGACATATAAAAATGTAAATTTATTTGCATACAAATTTCTATCCCTAACATGGCAAATAAAAATGTAAATTTATTTGCATACAAATTTCTATCCTTAACAAGACAAATAAAAATGCAAATTTATTTGCATACAAATTTCTATCCTTAACATGACAAATAAAAATGCAAATTTATTTGTAACAAATAAAAGTAGAATTTTATTTCCTACACAATTTTA
Source organism: Allium sativum (assembly GCA_030737875.1). Taxonomy (NCBI): domain Eukaryota; kingdom Viridiplantae; phylum Streptophyta; class Magnoliopsida; order Asparagales; family Amaryllidaceae; genus Allium; species Allium sativum. Next base: position 848,491,993 of record CM060926.1, read on the forward strand.
TTTCCTATACAAATAAAAAGAGTTTGTTGGTTAGAATTTCTTGCGGCATACGATCTTGATATTATGTATACTTCAGGGAAAGCCAATGTTGTAGCAGATGCACTTAGCAGAAAGAATGCAATTATCGCTAATCTCATTATTACACCTTCATTGATTGACAAAATCTCTACTCTTTAGAAAGATGATGAATTTATTTAGAGAATTAGTAAAAGAGTTCAGGAAGGCGAACCCTTGAGTTTCCAAATTGATAACAAAGGAGTTCTGAGGTTATTAGGTCGGATTTGTGTTCCGAATATTCCTGAGCTTAGAAGGGAAGTGATGGGTGAATGTCACAAATCCAAGCTTAGTATTCATCCAGGGGTGAGTAAAATGTATCATGATCTCAAGCGCACGTTCTGGTGGAAATATATGAAAAGAGACATTTTCATTTATGTCAGCAGGTGTTCTACTTGCCAGCAAGTCAAGAGTGATCAGCAAAAACCTTCCGGATTGTTACAACCACTGGAGGTTCCAAGTTGGAAGTGGGATCAAATTTCCATGGATTTCACTGATGGCTTGCCCCGGACTAGGAAAGGTAATGACAGTATTTGGGTGATCGTTTTACGAAGACCGACCATTTTATTCCTGTCAGATCAAATACAACAGCTCAAAGTCTGGCAAAAATTTATTTCAAAGAAATTGTCAGACTACATGGAGTTCCCAGTTGCATTGTTAGTGATCGTGATCCGATATTCGCTAGTAAATTTTGGGAAGCATTCCAAGAAGAGCTGGGGAAAAAGTTAAATCTGAGCACCGCTTATCATCCTCAAACAGATGGCCAAACTAAGATGGTGAACCGTATACTGGAAGACTTGTTGCGGGCATGTACTCTTGATTTTGCCGGATCATGGGAAGACCACTTGCATTTGGTTGAGTTCTCTTATAATAACAGTTACCAAGCAAGCTTGCAAATGTCGTCATTCGAAGCATTGTATGGCAGGCCTTGTAGATCTCCGGCATGTTGGGTAGAGCTAGGCAATCGACTAGTATTGGGTCCCAACATGATTCGTGAAGCTTTGGATAAAGTTAACTTCATTAAGAAGCGGCTTCAGACAGCTCAAAGCTGACAGAAGAGTTATGCAGACTCGAGAAGAAGGGATTTGGAATTTTCTATTGGCGATCATGTGTACTTGAGAGTTTCCCCATTGAGAGGAGTAGTTCGTTTCGGGAAGACTGGGAAGTTGGCTCCTAGATTCATTGGTCCATTTCCTATTCTCGAAAGGATTGGAACTCCCGCTTACATGGTTTAGTTGCCTAACTGGTTGCCAGGGGTACATGATATATTCCATGTGTCTCAACTTCGAAAACATGTACATGATCCAGACTTGATTGTGGAAGAAGCAGAACAACAAGATTTGGAAATTACTCCAAGCTTAGTAATGAGAAGAGAGTCAGTAAAGATTATTGGAAAGGAAACCCGAGTTCTGAGAAATAAGAGAATTCATCTAGTCAAAGTGCAGTGGAGCGGAGATCCTAGAGACTGTACATGGGAGACCAAGGATAAAATCAAACATGCTTATCCCCAGTGCAGAGTGGACATCTCTGATTAGCTATGGTGCAAGGTACATTTACAATTAGTTCTATTTCCGTTTTGTTTCCTACTTTACTATTGTTTCCTTTTGGGGAACGAAAAGTTTTTAAGTAGGGGAGATTGTAACAACCCAGAAAATCAGAACAAATTTAATTTTTTTATTTTGGCTATTTTAATGAATTTTGAATAGTTAAAATAATTTATTTTAAATAATAACGATGAAAAATTTATTTAAATCGAAGTTGGAACGAATATATTTATTTTAATTATAAAAGTAGTGGGAAATGGCATGACAGTTTGAAAATTTGAATTTGAACTTTGACTGAATGTATAAGATTCAAAATAAATCGAATTTCAGTAAAACCAAAAATATTTAAATCTATTTAAAAATATCTTTCTAACGGATCTGAAAAATGGAAATTTCATAGTGGGAATAAAAAGTTATGGCCAGTTGAATATTCAGAATAATCGCTATGGAATTTAATATAATATACAACCTGTATAAATAGCCATTTTGCAAACGATCTCCATTTTCGACGAAACCATTTTGGTTGGATCCAGAATGTCAATTTATTGCAAGATTCCAATTTTCATAATTTTTGGACTTAATATGTGAGCGTAGTAAATTTAAATGTGTTTGGTAATTTAAATTTAAATTGGATCGACCAGAAATTGACCATATTTCAAACGTTCTCCAAATTCATCGAAATTAATTTTGTTAGGACCGTATCGTCAAAACATAGCTAGGTTTATTTTTTGGGAATTTCTGGAGTCAGTGTGTGGCCTCGGTATATTAAAATGTACGATCAAATTAAATAATTAAATGTTTTATATTTTAATTTAAAGAAAAATGGGCTGAAACAATCAAATGGGCAGAAGAGACCTAGTCCATTGTGTCCAGAATAGGGGTATTTAGCTAGGGGAAACAGTTGTTGGGTTTGATTTGGAGTTCGTTTCGGTAAACACGCATTTTTGAAATTAAAAGAATTAAAAATAATAAAATATTAATTAATATAAATACCCCCATTGGAAAAAGTGAAAACCCTAGACCATATGTTCCAGCCGCCGTCGTTCTATTTAATGGCCGAAAAGTTGCGATTTCAATCCTTAATCTCTCCAATTCCTTTTTGAATTTTAATCCAGCTCTAATACAGAAATCATAGAACTCTTCAAAATCTCTCAAACCATACGGCCGAGATCTAAAATTATCGCCTGAGGAAGCCTGATTTTGGCCAAGTAGCGCCGCCATTTGTGCACGTATTCCAGCGCATAGGGGAGTTCGAACTGGCCAACACTCGGCGCGGGGGTGGAGAACTTCAAGGCGGATGGAGTGGTGGACTTGATCTGGTTCCGGCAGCCTTGGTGGACGTGCATGGGTGGAGGAAGTATGTGATGAATGGGTTCAACGTTTGGGCAAGGGGTTACAGGAAGAAACAGATGAATGCGGCCTAAATTTTGATTAAGGAAAATCAAGGTTTAATTAATAAATAAATTATTTCATTAATCGTTTGATATTTAAATGACCGTATCTCATTATAATTAACACAGAATCAGATGAAATCAGTTGCGTTGGATTCGCTTTGACCGAATCTACACACTGAAACAAATCAGAGCAGGAACAGAGTTATCTTCAATTTTTGTTAAAGTAAAACCACTATGAGATTTCTTTTTAAATAATTAAAATTAATTAATTATTATCGTGTTTAGAAATTTTTACAAATACGATGTTAAATTCAGTTTATTGTTATACGCGATTTGTTTTGGATTGATTAATGCTGTTTGGTGGGATCTATTTGATTAAATTGTATATAATGGAATTATTGAGATTTGTAAACAAATAAAAATATCATTTTTATTTGTCAAATTAATGTAAGAATTTGTATACACATAAAAATATCATTTTTATGTTACATGTTAATGTAGGAATTTGTATACAACATTAAAATATAGTTTTTTTTGTTTTGTTCAAATAGAATTGTTGACAAAACAAAAATATCATTTTATTTGTTTTGTTGAAATAGAATTGTTGACAAAAAAAAATATCATTTTATGTGTTTTGTTGAAATAGAATTGTCGAAAAAACGAAAACATCGTTTTATTTGTTTTGTTGAAATAGAATTGTCGACAAAACAAAAATATCATTTTATTTGTTTTGTTGAAATAGAATTGTCGAAAAAACAAAAATATCATTTTATTTGTTTTGTTGAAATAGAATTGCCGACAAAACAAAAATATCATTTTATTTGTTATGTTGAAATAGAATTGTTGACAAAACAAAAATATCATTTTATTTGTTATGTTGAAATAGAATTGTCGACAAAACAAAAATACCATTTTATGTGTTTTTTTGAAATAGAATTGTCGACAAAACAAAAATATCATTTTATTTTTTATGTTGAATTAGAATTGTCGACAACATAAAAATATCATTTTTATTTGTGATGTTGAATTAGAATAGTCGATAACATAAAAATATCATTTTTATTTGTTGTGTTAACATTGAATTTGTATACAAATAGAAATAGTCATTTTTATTTGTCAAGTGAAACATTGAATTTGTATACAAATAAAAGTAATCATTTTTATTTGTCATGTTAAACATTGAATTTATATACAAATTAAAATATTCATTTTTATTTGTCAGTGTAAGTATTGAAATTGTATGCAAATAAAAATATTCATTTTTATTTGTCGTGTTAAATAAAAAAAATTATACAAATAAAAATATTTCTTTTTATTTGTCATGTTTAAATAGAATTGTATGCAAATAAAAATATTTATTTTTATTTGTCACGTTAGATATTGAAATTTGTATCCAAGAAAAAAAAATCATTTTTATTTGTCATATATAGAAGTTGTTATGCAAATAAGATGATTCTTTTTTTTCATGGATACAAATTTCAATATCTAACGTGAGAAATAAAAATAATATTTTTATTTGCATACAATTCTATTTTAAACATGACAAATAAAAAGAAATATTTTTATTTGTATAAAATTTCTTTATTTAACAAGACAAATAAAAATGAATATTTTTATTTGCATACTATTTCAATATTTACACTAACAAATAAAAATGAATATTTTTATTTGTGTATAAATTCAATGTTTAACATGACAAATAAAAATGACTACTTTTATTTGTATACAAATTAAATGTTTAACTTTACAAATAAAAATGACTATTTCTGTTTGTATACAAATTCAATGTTAACATAACAAATAAAAATGATATTTTTATGTTATCGACAATTCTAATTCAACATCACTAATAAAAATGATATTTTTATGTTGTCGACAATTCTAATTCAACATAACAAATAAAATGATATTTTTGTTTTTTCGATAATTCTATTTCAACAAAACACATAAAATGGTATTTTTGTTTTGTCGACAATTCTATTTCAACATAACAAATAAAATGATATTTTTGTTTTGTCGACAATTCTATTTCAACATAACAAATAAAATGATATTATTTTTTTGTTGACAATTCTATTTCAACAAAACAAATAAAATAAAATGATATTTTTGTTTTGTCGACAATTCTATTTCAACAGAACAAATAAAATGATATTTTTGTTTTGTCGACAATTTTATTTCAACAAAACACATAAAATGATATTTTTGTTTTATCGACAATTCTATTTCCACAAAACAAATAAAATGATATTTTTTTTGTCGACAATTCTATTTCAACAAAACAAATAAAATGATATTTTTGTTTTGTCGAAAATCTATTTCAAAAAAACAAATAAAATGATATTTTTGTTTTGTCGACAATTATATTTCAAAAAAAAAAATGATATTTTAATGTTGTATACAAATTCCTACACTAACATGTAACATAAAAATGATATTTTAATGTGTATACAAATTCTTACTTTAATATGACAAACAAAAATGATATTTTTATTTGTTTACAAATCTCAATAATTTCATTATATACAATTTAATCAAATAGATCACACTAAACAACGTCAATCAGTCCAAACCATATCACGTATAACAATAAAATGAATTTAACAACGTATTTGTAAAAATTTCTAAACACGATATGTAACGACCGGGAATTTTGCTCGATCCGAATCAGTCGCTAAACCGATCAAGACCGTTCGAAACCCCTGATTGTTTAGAGAACACGACAAAATAGAACGCAAACGGAAAAACATTTCATTGCTTATTACGATAATTCATCAGAATACAAGAATATACAGAGTATAAACAAATAATACACATTCGATAGATATCAGAGATTACAATACATTACATAGCAGCGGAAAATAATACAAAATACAACTGAAGAAGATACACGAATACAAAGCTTTCCGGATATCGTTCCAGCTGTAAATCAGGATCCTGTGAATATAAATCTGCAAAACCAAAATTACTAGCTGCCCGTGTCAAAATAAGGGCACCCAGAGTTTAGGTTAAAACAATAAACTCCAGGTCAGTCATGGGACTGGTGTGAGAACTAAAACAGTTATTTAAAACTTTACTTTAAAGTTGGATAAATCAAGGGACCACGCCGTATAACACGGAACGGGTTTCCTCCCAAAAATACTAGTACATATAACAAAACAGCACAATGCTTTTTGAAAAAATGAAGCTATTATAAGACCCAGGTCCTATCACACAATGCAACGCAAGCCGGGGGTTTAGGGTTTTCCCTTATAATAGCCAAACATGCTTAGTACGTTTAAAACAAATCATTTGATACTATTATAAGTGCATAGTGTGTAAAATAACTTCAAATCATAAGTATCAACCATAGACGGCATGGGTACCATATATCATGTTGCCATACTAGTTCTACAATTAAAACCGCAAAATCACGTATTTGGAAACTGGATTTCCATCTGTGAACCGAGGCAAAAGATAGTCCTCTACCGATTCGAGATAATCTAGCCTACCATGTCTCAGGATCAGAGCTCGAGTGACCCTTGGATCGTCAGGGCCGGTCCACCGATGTGGATTAAAATGCCTGAACACTACGTTTCCCCGCCCTTTGGGGCGCAAATGAGCCAACAGATGACTCCATCGGACCCGGATCGTCCGATCAAACCGAGGCACCTCGCAACAGCAACAACCACATAAGTCAAACTCGTCAGGGCATGTAAAACCACAGACGCCACTTTTAGCTAGAAAGAAACGCATGTCCTCCCTGAGGTCCTTCTCCCGTTTTTAGTTCACGACCGGGGTGTGAGGCTCGCGAATCAACGTTACACAAAGCTATGCCATACAGGCTGTGCTTTGATCATCCACCACAAGACTTTGCTTTTCAACAGAAGCCTCGATCAATTTCCACTTAGGCATGCCACACAGGCAACTCACTCCATGCGTTTGATATCCATCAATATATAACCTCTGAGCTCGTACGTCTCAGAAAGGGCGTTAAGCAAGAGAATAAATTCTCCGCCGCCAAACAGATATATATATTTAATAGAAATCAATCACACAGACTGAAATCCAATGTCAGACACACAGTCCATTTAGAAGTTCGTTCTGGGAAACCGGAGGCACCTAGTATCCCGCATATCCATCGATCTCCAAGTACGTCTGGACGACCACCAACTGATTCCCTCATCTTGGGTGTACGGCCCAATCAAGATCATCAGTAATTATTCAAACGACGTGAAGACCTCCGGTCTTCAACCACCGTCTTCATCTTCGACTCACGTCGAATCAGTTATTCAGAATGGGATAAACCCGGTCTTTCTGAATAACTCGCGTATATAATAAACAAGTGTTACACAAACACAACATACGCCTCATTCTAGTTCATCAATCACTAACCATAAATTAATCGAGAGAATAATTCCCCAAATATTAACCCCGAAGGCCGAAACCAACATTAGATCAATACCCAGGAAATCACTCTGTTTAGCCAACCTACAGCTAGTTTCTAAATTTCACATTCTTAGGGAAAGGTTCCCATTAATTTTATCAAAGATAAATTCTTTTAAATTTATTCTTTAATCTTCCTTTTGAATATCACTTCAAACTAGTCGGGATTAGCGAACCACACCGAAGTAATCATTTATTTTATTTCCCAATCCCAACCTACCATGAAGTAAAACTGGTAATAATTCATATCTAACAACATGGTGTTATCGGTAAATTCAATTACCATTTCACGTTCAAATCTAATTAAAGATTTAACTATCGCCTGAAGCAAAACTGGTGATACTCCATTCTCGATCATTTCAATCTAATTAAAGATTCATTAAAACTCCACTTAGTTTTAATCTGTGACTGGGTTAAAGGATCAGTGTCATTTAAAACATGGTTCACGATAAACCTCAAAATCACATCATATTTTAATCAGTCCCTAACCGTAAATTAGCAAGTGAGCAATTCCCTAAGTATCAACCCCGAAGGCCGAAACCAACATCAGATCAATACCCTAGAAACTATTCAACTTAACTAATCTCCAGTTAGTTTCTGATTTTCTTAACTCCTTTGGGTCTAAGAACAGTATTATTGAAGATACCTTTCACGACAACCCAAAATCAAATTCCATTAATTATTGGGTTAAAGAACGAGTGTTATTTAAAACACTGTTCACGATAAACCCAAAAATCAATACCAATTCAATTCCAATTAAATGTTATTTAATTGGTACACTTCATTAAATCTAAATAAAAAGATTTAATCTTTTTTCTCAACTGGGTTTAAGAACAGTGTTAATGAAGACACCATTCACGACAAACCCAAATCACATTTGATATTAAATACAAGGCTCTGAATAGAAAATATACCGGCTTATATTCAATATCAAATTCTACGACCAACAGATATCGTATTGGAAATAACGATATATATATATATATATATCTTTCAAATTTCCATAACAACATCTGTATAATCACGAAATCCAACATCGAAATATTCCAAAGACAATTTTGATTCAAATCCATTCCATTTCAATTATTGGAAATTCTGGTTACTTTTAAAACCCTTTTCAAATTCAAATTATTTATTTAAAAATAAATAGAGGTATCATTCTAGTTCAAAACTAGTTCATTTTGATAAAAATCTATTTTTATCTTTTCAAATATGGAGTTTTTTCATCCCAATTCTTCCCAAATCATTTCTTATGATTTTACACAAATTATTACTATTTTTAATAATTTTATCAAGGCCCGTACAGTCGATTTCCATCAACGGCCTTCGAACTGCACTTACAGCGACCTTTTCCAAATTTGATTTGGACATAATTCCAAATCCAACCGTTAGATTTCTAATTTCTAATATTCGTTAGAAAGCTCTTTTCGATACGAACCCAACGGTTTCAGTTTTAGGAGAATCCGACGGTCGGATCTCTCGCAATATCCATTCGAAGTCATTGGTCGAATTTCGCGAACTGCCGCGGCGCGACACGTTCTATTCAGACCATTATATTATATATATAATATATGTAATATATACTTTGTCGATTTCCTTTTAAAACGTATTATATAAATCGTTTTAAATTCGTTTCAATTCAATTCAATTTCAATTCGAATTCATTTCTGTTCAATTTCAATTCGAATTCAATTCTATTCAATTTCAAATCGAATTCAATTCTATTCAATTTCAATTCGAATTCAATTTCTATTCGATTTTGAATTTATTTCAAATCGATTTCTATTCAATTCTATTCAATTTCAAATTGAATTCAATTTTATTCAATTTCAATTCGAATTCATTTCTATTCAATTTCAATTCGAATTCAATTCTATTCAATTTCAAATCGAATTCAATTCTATTCAATTTCAATTTGAATTTCAAATCGTTTCAAAATATCAATATTTGAAATCACTTCCTTTTCTATATTCATTATAAAAATGAATAAAATCGATATAAATATCATTCACGCCAAAATGGCGTCAATCTAATCAACACGGCTTCATATATTTCTATTTTCAAACATTCTAGTTCAAATATTTCTTTTCAAATATTCCTATTCAAATATTTCCTTTTTAAAACTGGAATGAGGCCCAATCAATTACCATAGATTTTACTTCCATGGATTTACATACAACGCATGTATACATCGACAATGACAAATAATCAACCATCATCCAAAGTGTATTCTACACTGTATAAGCATCAAATATAAATATTTAACGCTTATAACCGTCTGTCAATCAATCGATCGACATACATCTAATTGTTGGGATTAGTGTATGTCATATATCATCCCAATACCTGTGTGGGGTTTTAAACAATCAAACACAGATTTTATTTGTGCAGTTGGCCGATGTGTAAAATTTATCGTCCCAATCAATATCAGTCAAATGTGTGTATATAAACAAATCATCCGATTTGTTTATTTTTATTTCATTTCATATACACGTTAAAAATTCTATTTTTAACTATAAAATATTTTCCACTATAAAATATTTTATTTCAACTATATAAATATTTTATTTCATTACACATCACATCACACAATCAACTACACATCAAAATCAAACAAACAAGCATACAAGCCGTCCATGGTCTGTAGACGACGGGTGTCGGGTGCTACTGAACACCGTCTGCATCCTAGTATATATTTTAACTAGAAAATTAAATTAAAAGCGAGAAGTTCTCACAGAGGGTTCCACTCCGCCGTGCTTTGCTTTTGAACTGCTGAACAGTCTGGATCTGCTTGAAATTCCAACGCAGTTCTTTTCACGCTGTTCAAATAAAAATTATATTTTTATTGCTTCATTCAATAAATAAAAATCATATTTTTAAACTGATCTTTCGTATATAAAGGTTGAATTTTTATTTCATCGCTATAAAAATCACATTTTTATTTCAACATATATATAAGAAAATTCAGATTTTTATATCGCTACATATTTAAAGATAATATTTTTATATTCTCTATTATATAAAAATCATATTTTTAATCTTTCTATTAACTAAAAAATCTCGTCTTTAACATTATAAAGATTCCGCATTTAACATTATAAAAATTCAATCCTTAACATTATAAAAATTCAATCTTTAACATTATAAAAATTCAATCTTTAACATTATAAAAATTCAATCTTTAACATTATAAAAATTCAATCTTTACCATTATAACCATCCTATAAAACTGATTTTTAATTTATCTATAATATGCAGAATGGATTATTTGAAAGAAATTGAATTAAATAAGTTAAAAAAAAACTTACAGCGCATAAAAGAAAAAGGGAAAGGAGTTCTGCGCATCGGGGTGGGAGCAGTAGCTCGGTGGGGTGGTTGAGCGTCGTTGGAGGGTAGGCAGAGGCGAGGGGGAGGATCGGCGATGGCTTCTCAGGTGAGGGCGCGGCGGATTATGGGCGCGGAGGGGTTATAAATGGAGAGGAGGGGAGAGAAACGAGGAGAGGAAGGGGTGGAGGAGGTTGCGCGGTTCGGTGGGGGCTCTGGTCAGGGAGGCGGCGGCTTTCAAGCAAGGGGGCGTCTGCGTGGATTTTGTCGGAGAGGAGAGAGAAAGGGGCGAGGGTGGAGGCGATGGCGGCGGAAGGGGGGGCGCGTCGATGGGGCGGCGCATCCAAGAAGGGCGACGATAGTTCGATTGTTTTTTTTATTTTATTTCTTTCTGAACGAATGAAAAGGAGGAGGGGGCCTGAGAGTATAGAAAGGAGGGGTGAGGTTATTTATTTATTATATTTTATTTTCAAAAAGGCACTTTTTATTTCGACCTCGAAACGGGGCCTACTACCTGTCGTCCATAGCTAATTACCCTCATTTCGAATGCAATGGAATATGTATCGTAGGGTAATTCGACTGTTTCGATCAGTTTTCGTCAAAATCAACATATAACTCTATATATTGAATTTGAACGCACATTTCAGTTTACTAGGGTCACATACTGACTCGAAAAATTCCAGAAAAATATTTTCTAGCTTCGTATTGACGATACGGTCTTAACAAAACTAATTTCGTCCAATTCTGAGACCATTTGAAAAATGGCAATTTCCAGTCGATTAAAATCAACTAAAACTGGTCAAACACGTTTTCCTTTGCCACGCTCACATATAGACTCGAAAATTTACGAAATTTGAAACCTAGAAATTATTTGACATCGCGGATCCAACAAAAGTGGTTTCGTCGAAAACCGAGGTCGTTTGCAAAAAGGCCATTTTGAAGGGCCGAAATTCCATAGCGACTATTCTGAATTTTCAACTGGACATATCTTTTGATTCCCACTATGAAATTTCAATTTTTCGGATTCGTTGGAAAGATATTCTCAAATAGATTCTAATATTTTTGGTTTCTCTAAAATCCGGTTTATTTTGAATCCTGTACATTCATTTGAACTTTGAAATCGAATTATCGAACTACCGCGCCATTTTCAATTCCTTTTATAATTTAAATTAATTATTTATATTCTAACGACGATCTATATAATATATACGTTCGAATTCTATTCAAAATAAAATTTTCATCATTATTATTTAAAATAATTCATTTTAAATATTCAAAATTCACTAAAATTGCCAAAATAAAAATTTCAAACTGGCTCAGATTTTCGGGTTGTTACAATCTCCCGCACTTAAAACTTTTCGTCCCCGAAAAGGAACGAAGTCGTAAGTTGTTTCACAAATCAACTCAACTTCCAGTATTTTCATTACGGCTTAAGTTCTTCAATTTTTTAGTTTCTAAGAACTTTTCAAATTTTTCAAAAATTTGGCTAACACCCTAAATTTTCGAAAAATTTCGCCATAACCTCCCCTGCACCGGAAAAATTCCGAAATTGCCATATAGGCCCTCTGATCTCAAAAAGAAAAAGAAAAAGCCAATCGGCTCACAAAATCATCATCACCCAAACAAAACAGTAAATTATGTTAAACATGTACCTATCTGTCGGGCAAACAATTTTATTCTTCTGCTCTAGCCTCTTTGCTATGACCTGTTCAATGTAAGTACATGTATATGCAAGCAAATGCGACCAAATTTCAATACAATTCACCTTTATGGTCAATTTGGCTAAGTGGTTAAAATTTTAATTAATCAAGCCATAATCTAACAACACAACCATCAATCAATTAGTTGATTATCATTTCAAATTCATAACTTTGATACATAGTAAAAAAAAATCACATTTTTGATGCCAAATCACTACAATAGGCCCTATCTAATTTTGGTTCTCACACCAGTCAATAGGAAATATATATAAATTCCACCTTCGCTACTCGAATATAAACACTGATGATGGTGCGCCATCATCAGAATCAGACCCGGGCGACTAGAGTGGGATTCTATATCTACCCAATATATTAAAACTTCGAATACACGCGGATCAGACGTATACGCAAAATTTCTATATACCTGATAGTCCAAATCAATACAAAATAAATAATCAAATACGAATTGTTGAATTAATTTTTCAAAACAAAAATTGTCTTCACTTTTATTTTAAAAACATCACTCTTCACACTCGTTCTAAGGTACTACTGATCACATCTCTAACGAGTCATTCCCATTGGATATTACTAATCTAATCTCTGATGAATTCTTTCGTATGGTTCTAATGTGTCTTGTTCTCTAGCTCTGTAAACAAGAGCTCTGATACCACGATGTAACGACCGAGAATTTCGCTCGATCCGAATCAGTCGCTAAACCGATCAAGACCATTCGAAACCCCTGATTGTTTTGAGAACACGACAAAATAGAACGCAAACGGAAGAACATTTCATTGCTTATTACAACAATTCATCAGAATACAAGAATATACAGAGTACAAACAAATAATATACATTCGATAGATATCAGAGATTACAATACATTACATAGCAGCGGAAAATAATACAAAATACAACTGAAGAAGATACACGGATACAAAGCTTTCGGGATATCGCTCCAGCTGTAAATCAGGATCCTGTGAATATAAATCTGCAAAATCAAAACTACTAGCTGCCCATGTCAAAATAAGGGCACCCAGAGTTTAGGTTAAAACAATAAACTCTAGGTCAGTCATGGGACTGGTGTGAGAACTAAAACAGTTATTTAAAACTTTACTTTAAAGTTGGATAAATCAAGGGACCACGCCGTATAACACAGAACGCGTTTCCTCCCAAGAATACTAGTGCATATAACAAAACAACGCAATGCTTTTTGGAAAAAATGAAGCTATTATAAGACCCAGGTCCTATCATACGATGCAACGCAAGCCGGGGGATAGGGTTTTCCCTTATAATAGCCAAACATGCTTAGTACGTTTAAAACAAATCATTTGATACTATTATAAGTGCATAGTGTATAAAACAACTTCAAATCATAAGTATCAACCATAGACGGCATGGGTACCATATATCATGTCGCCATACTAGTTCTACAATTAAAACCGCAAAATCACGTATTTGGAAATTGGATTTCCATATGTGAACCGAGGCAAAAGAAAGTCATCTACCGATTCGAGACAATCTAGCCTACCATGTCTCAGGATCAGAGCTCGAGTGACCCTTGGATCGTCAGGGCCAGTCCACCGATGTGGATTAAAATGCCTGAACACTACGTTTCCCCGCCCTTTGGGGTGCAAATGAGCCAACAGATGACTCCATCGGACCCGGATCGTCCGATCAAACCGACGCGCCTCGCAACAGCAACAACCACATAAGTCAAACTCGTCAAGGCGTGTAAAACCACAGAAGCCACTTTTAGCTAGAAAGAAACGCATGTCCTCCCTGAGGTCCTTCTCCCGTTTTTAGTTCACGACCGGGGTGTGAGGTTCGCGAATCAACGTTACACAAAGCTATGCCACACAGGCTGTGCTTTGATCATCCACCACAAGACTTTGCTTTTCAACAGAAGCCTCGATCAATTTCCACTTAGGCATGCCACACAGGTAATTCACTCCATGCGTTTGATATCCATCAATATATAACCTCTGAGCTCGTACGTCTCAGAGAAGGGCATTAAGCAAGAGAATAAATTCTCCGCCGCCAAACATATATATATATATATTTATTTAATAGAAATCAATCACACAGACTGAAATCCAATGTCAGACACACAGTCCATTTACAAGTTCGTTCAGGGTCTGAACGAAACCGGAGGCACCTAGTACCCCGCATATCCATCGATCTCCAAGTACGTCTGGACGACCACCAACTGATTCCCCCATCTTGGGTGTACGGTCCAATCAAGATCATCAGTAATTATCCAAATGACGTGAAGACCTATGGTCTTCAACCACCATCTTCATCTTCGACTCACGTCGAATCAGTTATTCAGAATGGTATAAACCCGGTCTTTCTGAATAACTCGCGTATATAATAAACAAGTGTTACACAAACACGACATACGCCTCATTCCAGTTCATCAATCAGTAACCGTAAATTAATCAAGAGAATAATTCCCCAAATATTAACCCCGAAGGCCGAAACCAACATCAGATCAATACACAGGAAATCACTCTGCTTAGCCAACCTACAGCTAGTTTCTAAATTTCACATTCTTAGGGAAAGGTTCCCATTAATTTTATCAAAGATAAATTCTTTTAAATTTATTCTTTAATCTTCCTTTTGAATATCACTTCAAACTAGTCGGGATTAGCGAACCACACCGAAGTAATCATTTATTTTATTTCCCAATCCCAACCTATTCAACCCATGAAGTAAAACTGGTAATACTTCATATCTAACACCATGGTGTTATCGGTAAATTCAATTACCATTTCACGTTCAAATCTAATTAAAGATTTAACTATCGCCTGGAGCAAAACTGGTGATACTCCATTCTCAATCATTTCAATCTAATTAAAGATTCAATTAAACTCCACTTAGTTTTAATCTGTGACTGGGTTAAAGAATCAGTGTCATTTAAAACACAGTTCACGATAAACCCCAAAATCACATCACATTTTAATCAGTCCCTAACTGTAAATTAGCAAGTGAGCAATTCCCTAAGTATTAACCCCGAAGGCCGAAACCAACATCTGATCAATACCCCAGAAACTATTCAACTTAACTAATCTCCAATTAGTTTTTGATTTTCTTAACTCCTTTGAGTCTAAGAACAGTATTATTGAAGATACCGTTCATGACAACCCAAAATCAAATTCCATTAATTATCGGGTCAAAGAACGAGTGTTATTTAAAACACTGTTCACGATAAACCCAAAAATCAATACCAATTCAATACCAATTAAATGTTATTTAATTGGTACACTTCATTAAATCTTAATAAAAAGATTTAATCTTTTTTCTCAACTGGGTTTAAGAACAGTGTTAATGAAGACACCATTCACGACAAACCCAAATCACATTTGATATTAAATACAAGGCTCTGAATAGAAAATATACCGGCTTATATTCAATATCAAATTCTACGACCAACAGATATCGTATTGGAAATAACGATATATATATATATATATCTTTCAAATTTCCATAACAACATCTGTATAATCACGAAATCCAACATCGAAATATTCCAAAGACAATTTCGATTCAAATCCATTCCAATTCAATTATTGGAAATTCTGGTTACTTTTAAAACCCTTTTCAAATTCAAATTATTTATTTAAAAATAAATAGAGGTATCATTCTAGTTCAAAACTAGTTCATTTTGATAAAAATCTATTTTTATCTTTTCAAATATGGAGTTTTTTCATCCCAATTCTTCCCAAATCATTTCTTATGATTTTACACAAATTATTACTATTTTTAATAATTTTATCAAGGCCCGTACAGTCGATTTCCATCAACGGCCATCGAACTGCACTTACAGCGACCTTTTCCAAATTTGATTTGGACAAAATTCCAAATCCATCCATTAGATTTCTAATTTCTAATATTCGTTAGAAAGCTCTTTTCAATATGAACCTAATGGTTCCGGTTCTAGGAGAATCCGACGGTCGGATCTCCCGCAATATCCATTCGAAGTCATTGGTCGAAATTCGCGAACTGCCGCGGCGCGACGCGTTCTATTCAGGCCATTATATTATATATAATATATATAATATATAATTCGTCGATTTCCTTTTAAAACGTATTATATAAATCGTTTTAAATTCGTTTTCAATTTAATTCAATTTCAATTCGAATTCATTTCTGTTCAATTTCAATTCGAAATCAATTCTATTCAATTTCAAATCGAATTCAATTCTATTCAATTTCAATTCGAATTCAATTTCAATTCGATTTTATTTAAAAAGAAATATCACAGTGGTTTTCTTCAAACAAAAATTGAAGATAGCTCCGTTTCTGCTCTGATCTGTTTCATCGTGTAGATCCAGTCAAAGCGAATCCAACACAATTGATTTCATCTGATTCTTTGTTCGTTATAATGAGATACGGTCATTTAAATATCAAACAATTAATTAAATAATTTATTTATTAATTAAACCTTGATTTTCCTTAATCAAAATTTAGGCTGCATTCATCTGTTTCTTCCCATAACCCCTTGCCTAAACGTTGAACCCATTCATCGCATCCTTCCTCCACCCACGCACGTCCACCAAGGCCGCCGGAACCAGATCCAAGTCCACCACTCCATCCGCCTTGAAGTGCTCCACCCCCGTGCCGAGTGTTAGCCAGTTCAAACTCCCCTATGCGTTGGAATACGTGCACAAACGGCAGCGCTATTTGACCAAAATCAGGCCACCTCAGACGATCATTTCAGATCTTGGTCGTATGGATTGATAGATTTTGAAGAGTTCTATAATTTCTGTATTAGAGTTGGATTGAAATTCAAAAAGGAATTGGAGAGATTAAGGATTGAAAATCGCAACTTTTCAGCCATTAAATAGAATGACGGCGGCTGGAACATATGGTCTAGGGTTTTCACGTTTTCCAATGGGAGGTATTTATATTAATTAATACTTTATTACTTTTAATTTCAAAAATGCATGTTTACCGAAACGAACACCAAATCAAACCCAAAGACTGTCGCCCCTAGCTAAATACCTCTATTCCGGACACAATGGACTAGGTCTCATCAGCCTATTTGATCGTTTCAGCCCACTTTTCTTTAAATTAAAATATAAAACATTTAATTATTTAATTTGATCGTACATTTTAATTTATCGAGGCCAAATACTGATTCCAAAAATTCCCGAAAAATAAATCTAGCTATGTTTTGATGATACGGTCCTAACAAAATTAATTTCGTCGAATTTGGAGACCATTTAAAAAATGGTCAATTTCTAGTCGTTCCAATTTAAATTTAAATTACCAAATACATTAAATTTACTGCGCTCACATATTAATTCCAAAAATTATGAAAATCGGAATTTTGCAATAAATTGACATTCCGGATCCAACCAAAGTGGTTTCATCGAAAACGGAGATTGTTTGCAAAATGGCTATTTATGCGGGCTATATATTAAATTCCATAGCGACTATTCTGAATATTCAACTGGACATAACTTTTTATTCCCGCTATGAAATATCAATTTTTCAGATCAATTAGAAAGATATTTTTAAATAGATTTAAATAGTTTTGGTTTTACTGAAATCCAATTTATTTTGAATCTTGTACATTCAATCAAAGTTCAAATTCAAATTTTCAAACTACCGTGCCATTTCCCACTGCTTTTATAATTAAAATAAATATATTCGTTCTAACTTCGATTTAAATAAATTTTAATCGTTATTATTTAAAATAATTTATTTTAACTATTCAAAATTCATTAAAATAGCTAAAATAAAAAATTTAAATTGGTTCTGATTTTCCGGGTTGATACAATTATAAACAAAAAGGAAATCTATAATTAAATCTGGTAAAATTAGAAAGAGAAACATATACGTGTTTAAAAATGAATAATTGATTTTTATGGTGTTGATTATTCGAGGCAAGTGGTCTTGTCTGTTTTGAAGTTAATAATGTTTTCAATCACGGTCTGAGAGGTACTTATACCCCAACTTGATTGATTTAATTATTAACCGATAAATAAGAAGATTCAGTCTCAGAGATAAACATTTAAGGAAATTTAGTTGAATGAAATATTTTGGGTTGTTGTAACGATGCTTTATACAACATTCGTTTAAACCCAAGTAAGTGGAATTTTGGAAATATAATAAATAAATATTTCCTAAGTGCAGAAATGAACGGTCGTGGAAGAGATAAATAATTGGAATGTTTTCAATTATAAATAAAAGATATTTTATAAATATAGAAAATAAAAGAAGGCGATATATGAAAATGTTTTCTAAATAGGGTAAGAGGCCAAGATGGTTGTTGAAAATATTGGGTTAACAAATATTCATAAGGAAATGGAGAAGTGACTAATTAATGAAATATAAATTAAGGGACCAGTGATTGTTTGGTGCTTTGGATGGATGTTTGTTTTTCCTTCAATAGTTAAATGACCGATTATCAAAGTTTTTGACCGTCGTTGTCAATATGGAGAGACCCGTTGGAATATTATCTGAGAACCACTCCGTATTGGCAGTAGCGTTGCAAGTCAAATTATATGAAGATAATTGAAGATGGAGTAAAGTCAAGGGCTTTTTATGTTAATCCTAGGTAGAAGTTGCCCAAGATGGATTAATGGAAATTGTGCCTTCGGTTTCGTTCAATCCCAGAACGAACGTTTGTGGACGAATGTCTGACAGAGTATTTCCAGTGATCGCATACGTTGGTCTGTACAAATATATGTATGATGGCGGAGAATTTATTCTCTTAGCATAATATCCAGATTTATATTTGTGCAAATCAATTAGTGCTTAGTGGAACTGACCATGTGGCATTCAAAGTGATTGTGCTATCAATGAAAAGTAAGTAATCGTAACCTCAGGCCTTAACAATCGGGAAATGATAAAAATCGGGCAGGCTACATGGCTAAGTGGGTAGCTCCCAATTAGGGTGTATTATCACCTATCTAGGGAAATTCATTTCATTCTTTATTCTATTCGATGCTGTCCCTTTTGGGAAACAGTTTTGATCCCAACCGTTGGTGATATACATTCGTTACACTCAAGCAAAATGAGTGGTCGGGTTACAAGATGTCCTTGTTGAACCCAGGGTATTCCTCTCTAGATATATATATATATATATCGGAAGTCGGTTCCATACCTTGTCATAGTTGGAAATCCAATCCCCAATAAGTGCTCGCGGTTTGTATTGTATATTATATATGTGGAGCGTGAGATGCAAATGTTCTGCTAGATTGTTATTCATTTTAATTAGACACTATGTTAATATCAGATTAGTATTTATTTTATAGAAACGTCTTGGGTTATCGTAAGGTAAAAACCATACTTGTTTTATGTATGGATCGGTCTTACGATTATTCTTTCTTTTAAAATAAGTTTTAAAAGTTAAACCAAGTGTTTGGAGTCTACTCACACCAATCCCATGACTGACCCAGAGTGTAACAACCCGTATTTTTGAATAACACGTTATAACATAAATGGAGGCAGAATTAAACTGTAAAATCTGAATCAAGGGAAACGGGCTATGCCATTGCGTTCGTCTCGGAAAAATACGCGAAATAGAGTCCGAGTTTTCGAAAATCGGAGTCCGTATGACCAAGATATGGCCTCGCGAAGTTTCACGAAAAATTCCCAAAATAAAGTATACTTAATTAAGTGAAATGGGTTGCGCAGAGAAATATATATATATTGATATATATATATATATATATAATTGAAAATTAAATAAATAAATATGCAAAAATGTTCAAAACAGCGAATTGGGAGAGGGGAATAACCGAACCGGCCGATTTTTGAGGTCGACCCGAGCCCGCTGGGTCGACTAGGGGTTAATCCAGGGTGTTTGGCTGTCAACCCGTGGGCCGATTCGCTCAAATGAAGATTTTGCATTTGAATGGTTCTCATGGTCCATCTTTAATCTAAAGGCCCTAGATGGTTCCTACACTTGACTTCTTCCCCAAGACATGCTTTGATGGCTTGGATTGAATCTAGGGTTAATCCTATGGCCTAAAACACTTGCCTAATCTATAAATAAGACCCTAACCTACCCTAAATCATCATTATTCATTCATACAACTAAACTATGGCAAAATCAATCCTCTCATGGCCTCCACTCTCTTCATAAAATTCCTAAATAAATTCCTAAGTGATTTTCCATGCATACAAGTGTTTTCAAACTTGTATGAGCATCATTAGCTTGCATTCAAGTCAAGTTTATATATTTGCATCATAAAGAAAGAGTCTTGATCATTTTGGCTCAAGGGTTTTGCTTGCATTTTGGGTTTAATTGATTTCATAAGGGCTTTGTCATATTTTTGTGACTTCTTAAGCATTGTAAGCCCTATTCCTTTCATACTTAAACTCTAAAGTTAAATGTATGATATGCAAGTTTACTATGATGTGTTATGCAAGTTTACTATGATGTGTTATGCAAGTTTACTATGATGCTATATGCAAGTTCATCAAGTTATGTTATGCAAGTTTGATATGCAAGTTGTCATATGATATGCAAGTTAAGTTATGCAAGTTTGATATGCAAGTTGTCATATGATATGCAAGTTAAGTTATGCAAGTTTGATATGCAAGTTGTCATATGATATGCAAGTTATGCTATGCAAGTTTGGGATGCTCATTTGGTTCATGTTATCATGTTATGCAAGCTTATCTTGGGTTTATGAACATAAAGCTTCAAGCTTTATGCCAAAGGTTGCATTTTGGCAACATGTAAGTTATCATATCTCTTATGATAACTTGCATGTGAGGCTAAATGCGAACTTATGGCCATTTCTACATGTCATTTAGCACCATGTATCATGAATATGCCAAGTTTGGTTTTATGAGGCCTAAAAATGTAATATGCAAGTGTATGAACACATGAACATTTCATATGCCACCATGTTGAACTTGTGGCTTCAACATTTTTATGTCATAATTATGCCAAGTTCCCTCTTTCTATCCTTTATGCGCTATTGCGATATGTAAGCGATGGGATTGCGTTTGGGGTTGGGTAAACTTAAAAGACATAAAAACATGAGCTTGGGAATTTACCTATTAAGTTAGGTCTACCCATTGGGAATTTACCTATTAAGTTAGGTCTACCCAATTGCTTGAAAACTTGTAAGGTGTTTTGGAAACACGATGGACATGACACTTAGAAAAGATAAGTGTGGCCAACTCGAGGTTGGGTTGAGTTTGTAGCGTAAACCTACCCGGAACCGACCGGCTTAACTAGTTGCTACAGACAATAGGACCCAATGTGAGAAGTTGGTCATGTTGTACCTTGAACCCGAGGTTAGACCAAGTTGTGGTGTAAAGCTACCCGGACCCGCCCGGCTTAACTAGTAACCACAACAAGGTCTAATGTGAGAGGTTAAGGCGCATTAAATTAATTAATGCCTCGTGATTAGGGTTAAGTCATGGTCCACTTAATACTTAACCAATCTGAACTCGGTAAATTAACGGGGTTAAGTTAACCTACACTTAACCAATCTGAACTCGGTGATTTAACGGGGTTAAGATGAACTATACTTAACCAAATCAATTCAGTAATTTGGTAAGGCTGAGAACCAATTTGATATCTGGTCTGGATAAACCAACTTGGTTGATAAATTAAACGAACCTGTTTTTCGGATCTGTAGGACCCACACTAAGTTAGGCAAGTTTGTAAATCTGTTATCTGATCCGTTAGTCTGAAAATTAATCGTCTGAACTTAGTATGTCTGAACTCTGTCAATAAGTTAATCTGAATCTGATAGTCTGGGGACACAAGGGGGAATACTTGTGTCATTTGTTGTTTGGGACCCATATTAGTCAGTAACCCTTTCTGGTATCAAAACTTTGACCCAACTATAGGTAGGGTCCGGGCACGCTTACTGAACTAATTATAAGTGGTTCATTCTGATAATGGCGATGGGTGTTGATGGTGCGTTCCAACCGGGTCATGTGCGTGCATGGATCCCGGTCTGCCTCTGAGGATGTAAGACGTCGTGACATCTGTAAATATGCCTGTGCCAATTGGTTGCCACTTTAGGGAGTGATACACCCTATCGTGGGGCCGACACAGGATATTTATGTATTAGGGAGCCGATCGCTTGGGTAGGATTTAGGGTACACTTAGTTCTGTCTGATTCTGTTGGTACCGTCTGTTTTGTTGGGTGGCAACACCCGTCTGTTTCTGCGTGGTACCGTTCTGTTAGGGTGGTAAAGGCCCATTTTTGTTAGCATTCCGTTTCTGTACTTTATCTGTTAGGGTGGTTAAGGCCCATTATAGTTAGTATTCCGTTTCTGTACTTCATCTGTTAGGGTGGTAAAGGCCCATTATTGTTAGCATTCCGTTTCTGTACTTTATCTGTTGGGATGGTAAAAGCCCATTTTTCCCAAATTCTATTTCTGTATGGACCATTCTGTTCCGTCCTGTTTCGATGTGAACATTGGGGTAACACCTAATCCTGTTATACTAGAATTGGTACCAAGAAGTTAGATCTTGGTTTGAGTCAAACACCGGATACTGGGCCAAGTTTGGGCCAAGGGATAAATTCTGGATTATACATGACATGTTAGAATGTTAGCACACCTGTGGTGCAAAACCTTAAACCGGATTATGCGATGACACCTTTATCTGCCTTGTTAGTTAATCAACGTGCTAGTATGTTGTTATCCCTATGTTCATACCTGCTGCTCATGCCAGTTAACTTTATCAGTTTACATTGATTGTAGTAGGGCTTACTCAGTCTTTTTGACTGACCTGTTTTCTTTCGCCTCTTTTCTTTCGTTCCCCCCCCCCCAGGTTTACAGGGTGGGAATACCGGTACTTAGCTTGGATCTTAGCTGCTTTTCTTGGATAGCTCACTTATGCTTTGGATTTGAGCTTGCTATGGTTTTCCACTTTGGGGATAGCTACTTTATGTTTTCCTTTTCAGCTTCCAGTTTTATGTACTAGACTTGTTTATTTGGAAAATTGACATTATGTTGTACCAGACTTGTTTTGAAATGGTTTAAAATCTTCCGCTGTTTTATCTATGTTATTTACTCTGTTTACATATATACATATGTTCTTGTTCTGCCTTGATATATCATTATGCATGTTTACCTGATTCAAACGCCCCTCCAAAGTCAGAGTGCTTGCAAGAGCCACCCTGGCGGAGGTGGGGTGTTACATTTGGTATCAGAGCATATGGTTTACGAGAGGGAACAAAAAGGTTTTTAGAAAACTTTTGGAAAACTATTTTCAAAACCAAGTATAAAGTATTTTCCAAAGAAAAGTCTAGTTTATTTTAAAGGCTAGTCCCCAAAAAGCCATTAGCAAAATTCCTTCGTTTTTCTCCATTCTGAATCTGTCTTTTTCTTCGTTTTCAGTATGGCCGATAACTTTGCTATTCCGGAGGGAGTGCACGTACCTGTTTGGTATAGGAGACTTTTGGAGGCTAGGGCGACCGAAGCCGGCCCCGCAGATGTCCCTCCTCCTCCTCCAGTAGTTAATATTCCTCCTCCTGTCGCTAATGTTCCTCCTCCACCTGTTGCTGAGGTCCCTCTTCCTCCTCCCCCTCAGCATCCTCAACCTGACTTCGCAAAGACTTGCAAAGATTTCAAAGCAATGGGTGGAAAGAACTTTCAAGGCACTGAGACTTTTGTGGAGGCCAGAAATTGGTTGAAAGAGACCGAGGATTTATTTGCCATCTTTGGGTTAGATGATCAGAGAAAGATCTTGTTGGCGGTTTGGCTTATGAGGGATGAAGCCGCTTATTGGTGGGAAGTCACCAATGGTACTAGGCCCGTTGAGACTTGGGCCGATTTCAGGACAAGATTCGGGCTTAAGTTTCTATCTTCTGCTGAAGAGAATTTGCAAATGGAGAGGTTTATTGCTTTGAAGCAAGGAGACATGTCCGTCAAAGAATATGTGAACAAGTTCAATCAGTTAGCTCGTTTTGGCTTGGATATGGTGAGTACTACTCAGAAGAAGGCTCTTCGTTTTGCTAGAGGATTGAATGAGCCGTTACAGGAGTTAGCTATGTCTCATGTGCCCATGGGGGCCACGTTTGAGAGTTTGGTAGATATGGCCCTACTCCATGAAGAAAACAAGAGTGCAAAGAAGGAGGTCAAGGTGAATGAGTCTCAAAACAAGAAAACGGGGCCCAAAAAGGAAATGCAAAAGAAGGAGGAGAAGTCTGAAGATAAGAAGGAAAAAAAGTGCTTTACTTTTGGAAGCTCAACTCATCTAAACAAGGATTGCAGAAAGAGGAAGGGCACTTGCTTTAACTGTGGAGAGATGGGACACTTCACTAGGGACTGCCCGAAGAAGAAAGGGACTACATCGGAAGGAACGGTGAATACTCGCATGACGGGTGAATAGATTAGGGCTAGAATAATTTGTCTGTAGGATGTTTAATTTTCCTTGTCTGATTTTCAGTTTGAAACTTTTTTTTCTGGTATTTTGATTCTGTAATAGAAACTCGGTACTTTAATGCTAGTTTTGCTTCTGATCTGGTAATAGTCTCAAACTCCCTGAGAGTTATAACTCATCTGTTTGTGATAAATTGGGATTTGAGAGTATCTGTGACTATGACAAATACATTCTGGGTTTCTACCATGCTTAGTTTCCTAAGAATCATTTGGGGAAAACTGATCTGTACTAGTAGTCTGTAAGTATATGTACCAAGTTTTTGTCTTATCTGTACTCGCTTCCATCACTCGACTGTATCTTGTTGAGATAGGAATCCTATGGATGTAAACATGTGTTTGAGACATGTTATGTTTGATGGTTGCAAGTGGATGCAAGTGGTTGCTAGTGGTTGCTCGTGGATGCATAAACACACACTAGGCACTAGATCGGCTTGAAATACACTCTCATATTGCATATGGACGTGTGTACATTTTCAATTCTTATGGTTGCAAGATGGTTAATTCAGCACGTGGATGTTGCATATGGATGAATGTTATGTGCACTCATGTAGAGATTATAAATTATGTTAGGAATTTGCATACATATGGACTCATTTCACTAACATATTTTGCATTAAGGGGGTTTACTGAATCAGTAACCTCCTGATTTTCGCATTAGATAAGTACATATACACACACCTTTGCATATGATCATACAGCATTTAGAACCTTTTAAGGACAATGATTGCTCGTGGATGATGTTTTGAGTAGATGGATGATGGATGGTAGGATACGTTCTTCCTAACTTGGAGATTTCGGGGACGAAATCCTTTAAGGAGGGAAGAATGTAACAACCCGTATTTTTGAATAACACGTTATAACATAAATGGAGGCAGAATTAAACTGTAAAATCTGAATCAAGGGAAACGGGCTATGCCATTGCGTTCGTCTCGGAAAAATACGCGAAATAGAGTCCGAGTTTTCGAAAATCGGAGTCCGTATGACCAAGATATGGCCTCGCGAAGTTTCACGAAAAATTCCCAAAATAAAGTATACTTAATTAAGTGAAATGGGTTGCGCAGAGAAATATATATATATTGATATATATATATATATATATAATTGAAAATTAAATAAATAAATATGCAAAAATGTTCAAAACAGCGAATTGGGAGAGGGGAATAACCGAACCGGCCGATTTTTGAGGTCGACCCGAGCCCGCTGGGTCGACTAGGGGTTAATCCAGGGTGTTTGGCTGTCAACCCGTGGGCCGATTCGCTCAAATGAAGATTTTGCATTTGAATGGTTCTCATGGTCCATCTTTAATCTAAAGGCCCTAGATGGTTCCTACACTTGACTTCTTCCCCAAGACATGCTTTGATGGCTTGGATTGAATCTAGGGTTAATCCTATGGCCTAAAACACTTGCCTAATCTATAAATAAGACCCTAACCTACCCTAAATCATCATTATTCATTCATACAACTAAACTATGGCAAAATCAATCCTCTCATGGCCTCCACTCTCTTCATAAAATTCCTAAATAAATTCCTAAGTGATTTTCCATGCATACAAGTGTTTTCAAACTTGTATGAGCATCATTAGCTTGCATTCAAGTCAAGTTTATATATTTGCATCATAAAGAAAGAGTCTTGATCATTTTGGCTCAAGGGTTTTGCTTGCATTTTGGGTTTAATTGATTTCATAAGGGCTTTGTCATATTTTTGTGACTTCTTAAGCATTGTAAGCCCTATTCCTTTCATACTTAAACTCTAAAGTTAAATGTATGATATGCAAGTTTACTATGATGTGTTATGCAAGTTTACTATGATGTGTTATGCAAGTTTACTATGATGCTATATGCAAGTTCATCAAGTTATGTTATGCAAGTTTGATATGCAAGTTGTCATATGATATGCAAGTTAAGTTATGCAAGTTTGATATGCAAGTTGTCATATGATATGCAAGTTAAGTTATGCAAGTTTGATATGCAAGTTGTCATATGATATGCAAGTTATGCTATGCAAGTTTGGGATGCTCATTTGGTTCATGTTATCATGTTATGCAAGCTTATCTTGGGTTTATGAACATAAAGCTTCAAGCTTTATGCCAAAGGTTGCATTTTGGCAACATGTAAGTTATCATATCTCTTATGATAACTTGCATGTGAGGCTAAATGCGAACTTATGGCCATTTCTACATGTCATTTAGCACCATGTATCATGAATATGCCAAGTTTGGTTTTATGAGGCCTAAAAATGTAATATGCAAGTGTATGAACACATGAACATTTCATATGCCACCATGTTGAACTTGTGGCTTCAACATTTTTATGTCATAATTATGCCAAGTTCCCTCTTTCTATCCTTTATGCGCTATTGCGATATGTAAGCGATGGGATTGCGTTTGGGGTTGGGTAAACTTAAAAGACATAAAAACATGAGCTTGGGAATTTACCTATTAAGTTAGGTCTACCCATTGGGAATTTACCTATTAAGTTAGGTCTACCCAATTGCTTGAAAACTTGTAAGGTGTTTTGGAAACACGATGGACATGACACTTAGAAAAGATAAGTGTGGCCAACTCGAGGTTGGGTTGAGTTTGTAGCGTAAACCTACCCGGAACCGACCGGCTTAACTAGTTGCTACAGACAATAGGACCCAATGTGAGAAGTTGGTCATGTTGTACCTTGAACCCGAGGTTAGACCAAGTTGTGGTGTAAAGCTACCCGGACCCGCCCGGCTTAACTAGTAACCACAACAAGGTCTAATGTGAGAGGTTAAGGCGCATTAAATTAATTAATGCCTCGTGATTAGGGTTAAGTCATGGTCCACTTAATACTTAACCTATCTGAACTCGGTAAATTAACAGGGTTAAGTTAACCTACACTTAACCAATCTGAACTCGGTGATTTAACGGGGTTAAGATGAACTATACTTAACCAAATCAATTCAGTAATTTGGTAAGGCTGAGAACCAATTTGATATCTGGTCTGGATAAACCAACTTGGTTGATAAATTAAACGAACCTGTTTTGCGGATCTGTAGGACCCACACTAAGTTAGGCAAGTTTGTAAATCTGTTATCTGATCCGTTAGTCTGAAAATTAATCGTCTGAACTTAGTATGTCTGAACTCTGTCAATAAGTTAATCTGAATCTGATAGTCTGGGGACACAAGGGGGAATACTTGTGTCATTTGTTGTTTGGGACCCATATTAGTCAGTAACCCTTTCTGGTATCAAAACTTTGACCCAACTGTAGGTAGGGTCCGGGCACGCTTACTGAACTAATTATAAGTGGTTCATTCTGATAATGGCGATGGGTGTTGATGGTGCGTTCCAACCGGGTCATGTGCGTGCATGGATCCCGGTCTGCCTCTGAGGATGTAAGACGCCGTGACATCTGTAAATATGCCTGTGCCAATTGGTTGCCACTTTAGGGAGTGATACACCCTATCGTGGGGCCGACACAGGATATTTATGTATTAGGGAGCCGATCGCTTGGGTAGGATTTAGGGTACACTTAGTTCTGTCTGATTCTGTTGGTACCGTCTGTTTTGTTGGGTGGCAACACCCGTCTGTTTCTGCGTGGTACCGTTCTGTTAGGGTGGTAAAGGCCCATTTTTGTTAGCATTCCGTTTCTGTACTTTATCTGTTAGGGTGGTTAAGGCCCATTATAGTTAGTATTCCGTTTCTGTACTTCATCTGTTAGGGTGGTAAAGGCCCATTATTGTTAGCATTCCGTTTCTGTACTTTATCTGTTGGGATGGTAAAAGCCCATTTTTCCCAAACTCTATTTCTGTATGGACCATTCTGTTCCGTCCTGTTTCGATGTGA
Organism: Allium sativum; assembly: GCA_030737875.1. Taxonomy (NCBI): domain Eukaryota; kingdom Viridiplantae; phylum Streptophyta; class Magnoliopsida; order Asparagales; family Amaryllidaceae; genus Allium; species Allium sativum. Next base: position 848,520,620 of record CM060926.1, read on the forward strand.
ACATTGGGGTAACACCTAATCCTGTTATACTAGAATTGGTACCAAGAAGTTAGATCTTGGTTTGAGTCAAACACCGGATACTGGGCCAAGTTTGGGCCAAGGGATAAATTCTGGATTATACATGACATGTTAGAATGTTAGCACACCTGTGGTGCAAAACCTTAAACCGGATTATGCGATGACACCTTTATCTGCCTTGTTAGTTAATCAACGTGCTAGTATGTTGTTATCCCTATGTTCATACCTGCTGCTCATGCCAGTTAACTTTATCAGTTTACATTGATTGTAGTAGGGCTTACTCAGTCTTTTTGACTGACCTGTTTTCTTTCGCCTCTTTTCTTTCGTTTCCCCCCCAGGTTTACAGGGTGGGAATACTGGTACTTAGCTTGGATCTTAGCTGCTTTTCTTGGATAGCTCACGTATGCTTTGGATTTGAGCTTGCTATGGTTTTCCACTTTGGGGATAGCTACTTTATGTTTTCCTTTTCAGCTTCCAGTTTTATGTACTAGACTTGTTTATTTGGAAAATTGACATTATGTTGTACCAGACTTGTTTTGAAATGGTTTAAAATCTTCCGCTGTTTTATCTATGTTATTTACTCTGTTTACATATATACATATGTTCTTGTTCTGCCTTGATATATCATTATGCATGTTTACCTGATTCAAACGCCCCTCCAAAGTCAGAGTGCTTGCAAGAGCCACCCTGGCGGAGGTGGGGTGTTACACAGAGTTTATTTTGTTTTGTTTTACCCTAAACTCTTGGGTACCCAAATTTGTACAGGCAGTCAAGTTGTTCAGGTGTTTACATATATACTTGGAGGAGCTTGAAGCAGGAAGCTTCAGCGTTATATAGTATTGTTATTTCCGTTGTGTTGTAAGTGTTGTAATCTGATAATTTTGTGTTATACAGTTAAAATTTTGTATTTCAAAAGTTGTGATATATTATATTTTGTTCCATTGCGATGTGAGATTATGTGTTGTTATTTATGTTCTTCTTTTACCTTTTTCTTCTTTATTTCATAATGATTCGTATTTCTATTCAACTTGGGTTGGACGTGTGTTGTATGTAGTCAACTTAGATAGTATGAAAATTCAGGCCGTTACACAATTTCTATATTCAGATGTTTGATAAACATTGATATGTTTAATTTTGCATACCAATGCAATTGTTTAACTAGATATGTATTATATTGTAAAAAAAGATAAACAGCCTTTAATTTACTTACCCCATGAACACGAATCTGAACACTGGCATATCCAACAATAGTTGTATACTTATTGAAGTATTTTGATATTGACAACCTCATGACAAGTGATATTCCTAGCATGAATTTCATTTTGAAACTGTTCAGATAACAAAATTACAGGAAACTAAGACTTACAGAGGCAGTTTAAACATACTAATTTTATTACATACCCTATTTATGTGAATACCAGGATTAAATTTATAATCAACCCACTGAAAATGAACAACATACCAACATGGGAAAATAAGAGCTGCAGTAACAGGAGGAGGGATAGATGCAAAAATTGCTCAAAATTTGCTTAAATTAAATAATATTTAGGGTACTTTTGGCATAGGCCCTTATTAAGGTTTAAAATACACAAAAAATTCTTTACTAAATTTCAGTGAAAATTAGGTCCCTATTTTTTATCCCCGACTATTGCAAATATATCAGTAACATTTCATAAAAGTTGCTATAACGACCCGAATTTCCCCGTGAAGGAGAGCCCGGATTGTAATGAGAACACGACAAATCAGAACACAAACAGAAGAACATTTCATTGCTTATTACAACAATAATATAAGAATATAACAGAGTATGAATAAATAATATACATTTGATAAATGTCAGAGATTTACAAATTACAATGTAGTGGAAAATAATACAAGACACAACTGAAAGAGATAAACGGATACAAAGCTTTGCGAGTATCGTTCCAGCTGTAAACCAGGATCCTATGAATATAAATCTGCAAAACCAAAACTACTAGCTACCCGTGTGGAAAATAAGGGCACCCAGAGTTTAAGTTAAAGTAATAAACTCCAGGTCAGTCATGTGACTGGTGTGAGGACTAAAACAGTTATTAATTTGTTTTTAAAGTTAGGTAAATCAAGGGACCACGCCGTATAACACGGAACAGGTTTACCCCCAAGAATACCAGTGCATAAAACAAACAACGAAATACTAAATAAAGAACAATGGAGCTGTTATAAGACTCAGGTCCCATCACACAATGCAACGCAAGCCGAAGGATAGAGTTTTCACCTTATAATATCCAAAAATACTTGGTACGTGAAATTTCATATTTTACTATCACTTTAAGTGTATAGTTTCAAAACAATTTCAAATATAAATGTATCAATCATAGACGGCATGAGTGCCCCATCCCACTATGTCGCCATACTAGGCTCTACAATCAAAACCGCAAAATGTCGTATTGGAAGTTGGATTTTCATCTGTGAACCAAGGCAAGAGATCGTCCTTACCGCTTTGAGACTCTCTAGCCCGAGCCTCAGGCAAGCGCGCAGACAAGCCTTGGATCGTCAGGGCCGGTCCACTCGATGTGGATTAAAATGCCTGAACACTACGTTTCCCCGCCCTACGGGGCGTAAAATTGGTCTGTATAAAGACCATACCATCCGTCGGCTCCGCAAAGACCGATATGACCAAGGTGCCTCGCTATCCATCATCCACATAAGTAAAACATCTGGGCGTGCAAAACCCAGACACCACTCCAAGCTAGAAGGAAACACATGTCCTCCCTGATGTCCTCTCTTATTTCTGGTTCACACCAGGGTGCGAGGCTCGCGAATTAACGCTATACACAAAGCCATGCTATATTAAAGCTGTGCTTTGATCATCAACCACAAGACTCTGCTTTTCAACAGAAACCTTGATCATTTGCATCTCAGCATGCCACACAGGCAATTCACGCTATGCAACTGACGTTTGTCAATTACACAGAATGAAATCTGACGTCAGACACACATCCATTTATAAGTTCGTTCTGGGTCTGAACGAAACCGGAGGCACCTTATTCCTCATCCCGTATGTCCAATACAGGAGAGAGGTCCTCGCATATCCGGTCGATCTCCAAGTACATCTAGAATGATCACCACTTATTACCTTGTCTTGGGTGTACAACCAAATCAAGACATCAGTAATCATCCAAACGATGTGAAGACCACCGGTCTTCAACCACCGTCTTCATCGTCGACTCATCGTCGATTTAGTTATTCGGAATGGGATAAACCCGGTTTTTTCGAATAACTCGCGTATATTATAAACAAGTGCTATAAAAACACACATACGCCTCATTCCAATTTAGAATATTCTTTTATTTAAATATTCATATCTTTTGGGAAAGGTTCCCATTAATTTTATCAAAGATAAATTCTTTAAATTTATTATTTTAATCTTTCTTTGGATATCAATTCAAACCAGATTATGGTTTATCCAAACTAGTCGGGACTAGCGAACCTTACCAAAGTAATCATTTGTTTAATTTCCTAATCCCAACCTAATTATCCCATGAAGCAAAACTGGTAATACTTCATATCTAACACCACGGTGTTATCGGTAAATTCAATTACCATTTCACGTTCAAATCTAATTAAAGATTTAACTATCGCCTGGAGTAAAACTGGTGGTACCCCATTCTCGATCATTTCTCGAATTTGATAATTTTAGTTATCAAATTCACCTTTCAATCTGTTTAAAGATTCATTAAAACTATAATTCAGTTTTAATTTCCAAAAATCATTACTTAATGATTATCTTCAAAGTTAAGAAATTAATCTTATCTTTAACTGGGTTAAAGAACTAATGTCATTTAAAACACAGCCCACGATAAACCCAAAATCACATTCCATTAACAATGGAATATTCATGGAATACAGATCAATATATATAATCGATATGAACTTCCATATCCAACCAATAATATAAATGGAATAACGGCAAAGCCTTTTAAATTCCATATATATTAACAGTCTTCCTCCACAGAAACTCATTTCGATTATTATCAAATCGGATTCCATTCCATTCCAATATAATATGTTAAATTGGAAAAATTTACTTTGGAAAATCTCCTTTAAATCTTAACAAAAGATTTATAAATTCCAATCATATTTCACTGTAAATCGGGTTAAAGAACGGATGTCGTTAAAAATACAGTTCACGATAAACCCAATTCGCATTCCATTTTATTCCAATTATTAAATATAATTGAAAACTCTAACAATCTTAATTAAAAGATTTATTCTCTTTACATGGGGTTCAAGAACAGTGTTACTGAAGACATCGTTCACGACAAACCCAAAATTCTATTTGATATTAAATACAAGAATTTGAATAAAAAATATATCAACTTATATCCAGTATCAAATTCTACAACCAACAAATATCGTATTGGAAATAACGATATAAATATATCTTTCAAATTTCCATAACAATATCTGCATAATCACGAAATCCAACATCAAAGTATTCTGAAGACAATTTTGATTCAAATCCATTCCAATTTATATATTGGAAATCCTGGTTATTTTTAAAATCATTCCGAATCCAATTTATTTTATTTAAAAATTATTGGATTTCAAATCTAGTTAATAACTAGTTCATTTTGATAAAAAAAATTTATCTTTATAAATATGGAATTTTTCATCCCAATTCTTTCCAAATCATTTATTATGATTTTACACAAATTATTAATATTTTTAATAATTTTATCAAGGCCCATATAGTCGATTTCCATAAACGACCATCGAACTGCACTTACAGCGACCTTTTCCAAATTTGATTTGGACATAATTCCAAATCCAACTATTAGATTTCAAATTTCTTGCATTGTTAGAAATCTCTTTTCAATCCGAACCCAATGGTTCCGGTTTTAGGAGAATCCGACGCTCGGATCTCCCGTAATTTCCATTCGAAGTCAATGGTCGAAATTCGCAAACTTCCGCTGCGCGGCGCGTTCTATTCAGGCCATTATATATATAATATATATTATATATATTTCATATAAAAAATTTAATCTTTTTTTTAATAAAAAATCAAATCTTTTCACATATAAAAAATCGTATTTTTACTTCACTAAGAATCATATTTATTTCGCTACATATATAAAAATTATATTTTTATTTCGCTACTGTATATATAAAGATCTAATTTTTATCATGCTACATATATTATAAAAATCATATTTTTATAAACTGAAGATCAGATTTTTATAACACTATAAATCGAATCTTTATAAATTAAAAATCAAATCTTTTGTAAATTAAAAATCAAATCTTTTGTAAATTAAAAATTATAACTTAACTAAATAAAATTTATAACTTTATATAAATAAAGTTTATAACTTAAAGAATAAAAAACTCACTTTCACAGCGGAGACGGAGAACAGAAAAGGGAAAGACTGACTGGACTCTGAACGGCGACTGCGGTTCCAGTGCTTAAGCGAAAGGAGCAGCTATTGCTTGTTGCGTTGACTTCACTCTAGGGAGAGAGGAAGGTAGGCACGAACTTCTGCGTACCCGGCATCTTCCCTGTGGCATAGGGCTGGAGTTCATGTCGAAGAGGGGGGGAGGGGTTCTTCTGCGGGCTGATTGGAGGTGGAGGGGATGCGAGGTTGGTGCGCGAGACTGAGGAGAGGTGGTGGCGATGACAAGGGTTGGCGCCGTGGTCAATGGGAGGAGTGCACGAGTGGTGGCTTTGGGGATTCTCGCTTCCGTGGGGATCGATCGAGGGGGGTGACTGGAAGGCGTCGGAGGCGAAGGGTTGTTTGACAGAGAAAGGAACGAGGGTGGAGCGGTGGCTTTTGGGTCCCGATGGTGCGGCGGAGGGCAGTGGCGATGGGGAAGAGGGCTGACGGGGAGATCGATTTGGTTTTTTTATTTTCTCTGTTTTTGAACGTTAACTTTAAAGAAGAGAGGGGGGTGCAGCCTTATATAAAAATATATATTATTTAAATTCAAAAAGTTAATTTTTTTTTCATTCGAACTCCTACTCGAACCCAATGACTGTCACCCCCAGCTAATTACCCCCATTTCGAACACAATGGGATATGTTTCGCAAGCCAATTTGACTTTTACGATTAGTTTTCGCTGAAATTAAAATATAAATCATTATATTGAATTTTAAATGTACATTTCAATTTACCGGGGCCACATACTGACTCTAAAAATTCCAGAAAAATAAATCTGGCTATGTTTTGATGATACGGTCCTAACAAAACTAATTTTGTCAAATTGGAAGACTGTTTGAAAAATGGCCATTTTCTGGCCGATCCAATTTGACTAAAATTAACCAAACACGTTTTCTTTTTCCACGCTCACATATTGATTTCAAAAATTATGAAAATTGGAATTTAGCGATAATTTGACATCCCGGATCCAACAAAAGTGGTTTCGTCGAAAACGGAGGTCATTTGCAAAATCTTCACTTTTAAGGGCTATATTTCCATAACGACTATTCTGAATTTTCAACTGGGCATAAGTTTTTATTCCCGCTATGAAATTTCAATTTTTCGGATTTGTTGGGAAGATATTTCCAAACAGATTCAAATATTTCTGGTTTCACAAAAATCCGGTTTATTTTGAATCCTGTACATTCATTTGAAATCGAATTTTCAAACTACCGCGCTATTTCTAATTCCTTTTATAATTAAAATAAATATTTATATTCTAACTTCAATTTAAATAAATTTATACATTCTAATTCTTTTCAAAATAAATTTCTAGTCATTATTATTTAAAATAAATCATTTTAAATATCCAAAATTCATTAAAATTGCAAAAATAAAATTTTTAAATTGGTTCTGATTTTTCGGGTTGTTACAATCTCTCCTACTTCAAATCTTTTCGTCCACGAAAAGGAACGGAGCTGAAAGTTGTTTTACTAATCAACTCAACTTTTAGTTTGGCGTTCATTCTTCAAATTTTCAGTTTCTAAGAATTTTCCAATTCTTCAAAAATTTGGCTAACACCCTAAATTTTTGAAAAATTTCGCCATAACCTCCTTTGTACGTGGAGCACCGGGAAAATCTCCAAACCGCCACACAGGCCCTCTCGTCTCAAAAAGAATGAAAAAGCCAAGCGGCTAGATAATCGGCTCATAAAATCATCCAAACCAAATAAATTAGTGAACATGTACCTTTTTATCGGGCATACAAGTTTATTCCTCTTCTCTAGCCTCCTTGCTATGACCTGTTTAATGTATATACATGTATATTGTAACAACCCGTATTTTAATAACGTGTTATAACCATAAATCAAGGCAGAATTAATTTTTAAAATAAGAATCAAGGGCAACAGGTTATGCCACTACGTTCGTCTCGAAATTCTGCTTGGAAACGAGTCCGAGTTTTCGAAAATCGAAGTCCGTATGACCAAGTTATGACCCTTCAAAGTTTCAGAAATTTCAAGTTCAAAAACAGCTTAGAATTCGAATTCAAATTTCGTATTGAAACCCCAGAATGGACTAGGTGGGAAATTTCCCGCCCAGGACCAGGTCGACCTGGGGGTCGACCATAGTGTCGACCTGCTCAGGACCAGGTCGACCATAGAGTCGACCTGGGGGTCGACCTGGTGACAGAACCCATTTTTGAGTCTGAGTTCGTTTTGATGTTTCTGGCCTCGTTTCTGTCTACGTTCGTTGGCCTGACCCTATATAAATAGCCCCTAGCACTTGTCTCTCTACACAAAATTCTCTCTAACCTTATGCTGCTCAAATTCTGATTGAAAAGTTAGAGAAAGGGACTACTTCTTCTTCATCGAAACTACATTGAGAGATTTGCTGATTTGGATATTTCTGTTAGGACTCGACTAAGCACATAAAGATTCAACATCGACTTTCTTTTTCTAATTCTCGAACCACGATCTGTAAGCCCCAGTTACTTTTAGATTTAAACTGTAAACGTAATATGAATATGTTGTAAATTGAAATTGGACCTGTATATGATGACTGTTTTACATCCATTCTTGTTCATCTTGGATCTTGACTTTTAGATATATTACTATGACATTGATTTGGGGCCTATTCATGTTGTAAATCAAAAAGAAAAACCCCTCATATTATCATGCCTGCAATGTTGAATCTATTATTAGTCACAAGTTTATGACTATCACCTTATGTCAACCGTTACCATGACTATCACCTTATGTCAACTGTTATCATGACTAGTACCTTATTTTGCTAGATTTGGAATCTTAATGTTTGAGGCCGATATTCCATATGCCAGTAATGTTGTAATCATTTATCTCAGGTTATACTATGCTATGCTAGTAATAACTTTTGCCACCTTATACCCGTCCCTTTTATGTTATTCCCTAATTAGATTTATTTGTATCGATTCGAATTCACGTGCGATGGGAATACGATTTGGGTAGTTTAGGCAAAACTGAATTTACTATGAACTTGAAAACATGAACATTGTTATAACTTGAATCTGAATGTGGACATGAAACTTACCTTGAAACTTATCACGAACTTGACATGAAAACTTGAACATGGACATGACACTTAGATAAACTTGAAAATGGCCAACTCGAGGTTGGGTTGAGTTTGCAGTGTAAATCTGCCCGGAACCGCCCGGCGAATCCAGTGACTGTAAACAATAGGATCCAATGTGGGTAGTTGGTCATATCGCACTTAAAACCCGAGGTTAGACTATGTTGTGGTGTAAATCTGCCCGGAACTGCCCGGCGAATCCAGTGACCACAACAACTAGTCTAATGTGAGAGGTTGGGGTGCATTAATTTATTTAATGCCACAGGATAGGGTTAATTCATGAACCACTTGAATATACTTAACCAACTTGATATGATTGGATAGGGTTAAGTCACGAATACGAAAGACAACACTTAACCCATTAGAAACCCTAGTTATGCGGTCCTTTTCAGCAGTAAACCACTTAGATGTATCACGATACCCTGGGACTAGGCAGGGTGGGGCACGATTACTGGGCTGATTGTAAGTGACCAGAACGACGGCTGAGTTGGTGCGCCATTGTAGGTTCAGGCGGACTATGGTCGTGCATGTAGTCCGGAGGTGAAAAAGCAAGCATTGGCCACCCGTAGGTTTACACTGTGCGTGCTTGATTCGTGTCAGTGGTTGGCACCCTAGGACTTGATACGCCCTATGGTGGACCTAGCACAGGTAACTACATTCATGATAGGGCCGTATGACACAGACACACGACAGGCTAGAACTTGTAGGGAGCCGATCGATTAGGAGATCGTATTGTAGGACCCCGTAATGGGTCATTTCATGATATTGGGCCAAGGGATCATTTCATGGTTAATACTTGACATGGGTAGAATACTAGTACATTTGGTGCAGCGAACCTTGAACATGCGATGTTATACTTGAGTTATCTCGTTATCTTAGTTTATCATGCCAGACTTATCATCATCCTTACGTTTATTTTCAGTTTTCACATGTCATGTTACCTTTACTAGTTTTTATACTGAAAGTCATTAGGGCTTACCAGTCTTTATGACTGACCCTTTTTCTTTCGCCTCTTTTTCTTTCGTTTCTCCCCCAGGTTCTCAGGGAGGAAACTCTAGCTCTTAGCTCGGATTTAGCTTGCTTTTTGCCAGCTCATGTACGGTTTGGTCTTGAGCTATGCTATGGCTGCACTTCTGCTATCTTGGGGAATAATTTACTTTTGTTATCTTAAGTTTATGCTTCTTTATTTGGAACTTGTTGTAATGGAATAATGACAGATGGTGTTTTGGATGCAAGAGGTTTGACACTATTTTGAAATAATGAAAGTTGGTTTTTGATTCTTCCGCTGTTTTAAATTTATGTTCCATCTTGTGATATCTCTGTGTTTATTTACCTAGATAATGCTCCACCAAAACTAGTGCATTCCCTTTGTGAGTGACCCTAGCGGAGGTGGGGTGTTACATTTGGTATCAGAGCAGAAGGTTACCGGACTAGGCAAAAGTTTTAAAAACCTTCTGAAACTATTTTCGAAACCATTTATAAAGAAGCATTTTTCAAGAAAAGTTTTATTTTTATGAAAAGGCTATTCCCCAAAAGCCATTAGCACTTTCCTTTGTTTCCCTGTTTGAATCTTTTTCTTTTCGTTTTTCAGCATGTCTGACCTTAACCTTCCTGAGGGAGTACCCTTACCTGGATGGTTCCGAAGGTACTTAGAAGCTAGGGCCAACGGCGCGGGCCCGACAGACTTCCCTCCTCCTCCCCCAGTGGCCGTGGTTCCTCCTCCTCCCCCAGTGGCCGTGGTTCCTCCTCCTCCTGGTACCGCTTTTGCCAAAATATGCAAAGACGTTAAAGCAATGGGCGGCAAGAACTTCGTTGGAACTGAAATCTTCGTTGAGGCACGAAACTGGCTAAAGGAGACTGAAGACTTGTTTGTTATTTTCGATGTGGAGGATCATAGGAAAGTTCAGTTGGCAGCATGGTTGTTGAAAGAGGAAGCTGCATTTTGGTGGGAAGTCACCAACGCTACTAGGCCAGTTGAGACTTGGGCAGACTTTAGAGAGAGGTTTGGGCTTAAATTCTTATCAGCAGCAGAAGAGAACCTTCAGATGGAGAAGTTTCTGGCACTCAAGCAAGGGGACATGTCTGTTGGGGAGTACGTGAATAGGTTTAATCAGCTTGCTCGGTTTGGTTTGGACTTGGTTAACACGGCTCAGAAGAAGGCTCTACGCTTTGCTCGAGGATTGAGCGAACCACTTCACAGTTTGGCCATGACTCATGTACCCATGGGGGCGACCTTTGAAAGCTTGGTGGATATGGCCCTACTTCATGAGGAAGACAAGAGTGACAAGAAGGAGGTTATGCCTAATGAGACTCAGAACAAGAAGGTTGACTTCAAGAAGGGAGGCAACAAGAATAACCAGAACAACAACAACAATACTAACAAACCACGTGAGACAAGGAAGTGCAACTTTTGTGGTATTACGGGACATCTAGCTAAAGACTGTAGAAGGAAGAAGAGAAAGTTGGGTGAATGCTTTCATTGTGGAGATACTGGACACATCAGCAAAGATTGCCCTAAGAAATAGGGGCAGGGGCAAGGGCAGGCCCAGCGAGCAGGACCTTCTGGAGAGCAGTTCATGCTCTCAACACCACTCCAGCACTTGACCGCGGTAGTAATATTTCTGTAGAAAGCCTTGTTTACATTTCTGAATTTCCTGTTCGAACCTTATTTGACTCTGGCGCATCGCATACTTTTATTTCTTCTGATGCTGTTAAAAATCTGCACCTAAGTACTAGTCTAGTTGAGGATCCCGTTATAGTTTCAAATCCAATTGGGGGCTCCGCTCATTTATCTATGATGTGTGTGGATTTGAGGATTTCTATCTTAAGCGTAGAATTCACGTGTAATGCTTATGTTCTCGGATTTATGGGATACGGTTTGATCCTAGGTATGGATTGGCTGTCCAATTATGAAGCCATTCTTGATTGTGAACGAAGGGTAGTGAGGCTCATGACTCGCCTTGATAATACCCTTGAAATTTCCTGTAACCTTAAGGGTCTGGTCATGTTGTGTTATCTAGAATCTCTTGACTCATCCATCGACAATTTGCAATCTGTAAGAGTGGTCCAAGAATATCCAGATGTCTTTGATGAGGTGAAGGGGTTACCCCCTAAACACGAGATAGACTTTCGAATTTATCTTGTTGATAATGCTAAGCCAGTTTCATTGCCCGTTAGGCACATGGCCCCGCGAGAAAGAAGAGAGCTCAGTAAACAAGTTAAGGAGTTGCCTGAGAAAAATTTCATAAGACGAAGCATTTCTGAATGGGGTGCTCCGGTGGTATTCGCTACTAAGGCAGATGGTTCGCTTCGTCTATGCGTAGATTATCGTGAGTTAAACAAGCTAACTTAGAAAAATAGACACCCACTACCAAGAATCGACGATTTGTTTGACCAACTTGTAGGAGCATCTGTTTTCTCTCAACTCGATCTAGCCATAGGATTCCATTAGCTTAGAGTGGCTGAGGACAGCATTGATAAAACTGCGTTTAGGACTCCAGATGGGTTCTTCGAATGGCTCATCATGCCGTTTGGTTTAACGAATGCACCCGCGTGCTTTGTAGATTTGATGAGTAGGGTGTTTCGGGAGTTCCTCAACAAGTTTGTGGTGGTATTCGTGGACGATATTTTGATCTTCTCAAAGGATGAAGAAGAGCATGCTAGGCATCTCAAGGAAGTCATGGATACGCTTAGAGCACACCAGTTAAAGGCTAAGTTCTCTAAATGCCATTTTTGGAGGAAGGAAGTTTGGTTTCTTGTACATGTAGTTTCTAAGCAAGGCATAGCCGTGGACCCCGCAAAGGTAGTTGTGGTGGAAGACTGGAAAATTCCTAAGAACGCAACGGAGGTGAGAAGCTTTCTCGGTTTGGCGGGCTACTATAGGAAGTTCATTAAGGACTTCGCTAAGATTTCAGCCCCTCTTACTAAGTTAACAAAGAAAAACCTAGCGTTTGCATGGGACATAGAATGTGAGATTTCTTTTCAGAGACTCAAAAGAGCCCTCACCACAAATCCAGTTTTGGCATTACCTGACGGAGGTAAGATGTTTACGGTGTACACAGATGCGTGTGGCACATGATTAGGCGCTGTCCTAATGCAGGAAGGGAAAGTGATATGCTACGGGGGGTAGATAACTTAAAGTTCATGAGAAGAACTATCCCACACATGACTTGGAGTTGGCGGCGATCGTTTTTGCACTTAAATCTTGGCGCCATTATCTCCTAGGGAGAGGTTCGAGCTGTATACCGACCACAAATCACTTAAGTACCTCTTCTCGCAGAAAGATTTGAATTTGAGACAACAGCGGTGGATGGAATTCTTGGCATTATATGACTTCGATATAGCTTATACCCCTGGCAAGGGTAATGTGGCGGCAGATGCGCTAAGTAGGAAAAGGTTGACCTTAAGCCCCTTGTTTTTTGAAAGGAAAAGCCTTGAGTTTATAGCAACCTTTGATTTTACACCTGCTGTTGAGTCATTGGCTGCTACGCTAGCATCTCTTGAGTTAAGACCTACACTTCTAGATCAAGTAGGGACTTCATAGAAGGAATACCCACAGATAGTCGAAATCATGGACAAGATGATTAGTGGTGAGACGTCAAGTCACCTCGGTAGGTATGCCATAGATGACAAGGGATGGCTAAGGCGTGATGGAAGGCTATGTGTCCCATAAGTGGGAGACTTAGTAAGGAAAGTCCTCGAGGAGGCGCATCACTCGAAGATGACCATACATCCCGGAGGGGATAAGATGTACTGGGATATGAAATGCATTTTCTTTTGGGCTGGAATGAAAAAGGATGTGGCAGAGTTCGTTTCGAAGTGCATGGTGTACCAACAAGTAAAGGACAATTCGAAGAAGCCCGGAGGGCTATTACACCCTTTGGAGGTTCCGCAATGGAAATGGGAAAGTATCTCGATGGATTTCATGGATGGACTGCCTAGGTCAAGGAAGGGAAATATTAGCATATGGGTCATAGTTGATAGACTCACGAAAAGTGCTCACTTCATTCTGGTGAAAAGCAAGAGGACCGCATCATGGCTAGCGTCTATTTACCTTCGAGAGATAGTACGGTTGCACGGTTCCTTCAAGTATAGTTAGTGATCGTGACCTGATTTTCACTAGCTAGTTTTGGAATAGTCTACAAAAAGCAATGGGTACACGACTAAGCTTAAGCACGACCTATCACCCACAGACAGATGGACAAACCGAAAGGGTAAATAGGGTACTAGAGGATCTCCTGAGGCTATGCATTCTTGACTTTGGTGGTACTTGGGAAGACCATCTTCCTCTCGTGGAGTTTGCTTATAATAATAGTTATCAAGCTAGCATCGGGATGGCACCGTTCGAAGCCTTGTATGGAAGACCGTGCAAGTCACCAACTTGTTGGTGGGAGACGAAAGACAGGCTTATACTTGGGCCCGACATGATAAGGGACACTTCTGAGAAGGTTGAGTCGATACGAAGACGGATGAAAACGGCCCAAGATAGACAGAAATCTTACGCGGACAAGAGAAGGAAAGACCTAGAGTTCGAAGTCGGAGATATGGTCTTTATAAAAGTTTATCCTTTACGCAATGTGGTTCGTTTTGGAGTGGTTGGAAAGCTAGCACCAAGGTTCGTAGGACCATTCCCTATCACTGAGAGGATTGGGAAGATGGCCTATAAGGTAGAATTACCCGAGAGGCTGGCCGGCGTACACAATGTCTTTCATATCTTGCATCTCCGAAAGTGCTTACATGAATCAGCCGAAGTGGTTTAGCCAAGCATCCTTGAAGGCGTAGAAGTGGAAAAAGAAGCAACTTTGAGGCGAGTTCCGATTCGTATCTTAGGAACGAAGATCAAGAAGCTAAGGAATCGAGAAGTCAGGGTAGTTAAAGTACAGTGGAGTGAAGCCCAAGAAGATGCAACTTGGGAAACCGAAGAGAAGATACGTGCGCTCTACCCATTTCTTTTTGAGGGTACATTCTCGACCTCTTTTCCTATTAAAACCTTTCGTATCGTGCTTTGACTACCTATGTTTATCTTGTTATCTTCTCGATCTCATCTTGAGAACCTTAGGTAGAACCATATGGATGTAAACATGTGATTGAAACATGTTATGGTTGATGTTTGCAAATGGTTGCAAGTGTTTGCAAGTGATTGCTAGTGGATGCATGACACACATTAGGCACTAGATTGGCTCAGTCACATTTTCATGTTGCATATGCATGAGTGCTTATACTTGTACATGGATGGAACTTGTTATGCTATCACCTGGATGTTGCATATGAATGAATGTTATGTGTACTCATGTAGAGATTATAAATTATGTTAGGAATTTGCATACATGTTGGACTCATTACACTAACATATTTTTCATTAAGGAGGTTTACTGAATCAGTAACCGCCTGATCTTTTGCATTAGGTAAGTACATATACACACACTTACTGCATATGTTCATACAGCACTAGAAGTCTTTTAAGGACAATGGTTGCCCGTGGATGATGTTTTGAGTAGATGGATGATTGGATGGTAGGATATATTCTTTCTAACTTAGAGATTTCGGGGATGAAATCCTTTAAGGAGGGGAGAATGTAATAACCCGTATTTTACAATGTGTTATAACCATAAATCAAGGCAAAGTTAATTTTTAAAATAAGAATCAAGGGCAACAGGTTATGCCATTACGTTCGTCTCGAAATTCTGCTTGGAAACGAGTCTGAGTTTTCGAAAATCGGAGTCCGTATGACCAAGTTATGACCCTTCAAAGTTTCAGAAATTTCAAGTTCAAAAACAGCTCAGAATTCGAATTCAAATTTCGAATTCAAACCCAAGAATGGACTGGGCGGGAAATTTCTTGCCCAGGACCAAGTCGACCCGGGGGTCGACCATAGTGTCGACCTGCCCAGGACCAGGTCGACCATAAAGTCGACCTGAGGGTCGACCTGGTGACAGAACCCATTTTTGAGTCTGAGTTCGTTTTGATGTTTCTGGCCTCGTTTCTGTCTACATTCGTTGGCCTGACCCTATATAAACAGCCCCTAACACTAGTCTCTCTACACAAAATTCTCTCTGACCTTATGCTGCTCAAATTCTGATTGAATAGTTAGAGAAAGGGACTACTTCTTCTACATCGAAACTACGTTGAGAGATTTGCTGATTTGGGGATTTCTGTTAAGACTCGACTAAGCACATAAAGATTCAACATCGACATTCTTTTTCTAATTCTCGAACCACGATCTGTAAGCCCCAGTTACTTTTAGATTTAAACTGTAATTGTAATATGGATATGTTGTAAATTGAAATTGGACCTGTGTATGATGACTGTTTTACATCCATTCTTGTTCATCTTGGATCTTGACTTTTGGGTATATTACTATGACGTTGATTTGGGGCCTATTCATGTTGTAAATCAAAAAGAAAACCTCTCATATTATCATGCCTGCAATGTTGAATCTGTTATTAGTCACAAGTTTATGACTATCACCTTATGTCCACCGTTACCATGACTATCACCTTATGTCAACTGTTATCATGACTAGTACCTTATTTTGCTAGATTTGGAATCTTAATGTTTGAGGCAGATATTCCATATGCTAGTAATGTTGTAATCATTTATCTCAAGTTATACCATGCTATGCTAGTAATCACTTTTGCCACCATATACCCGTCCCTTTTATGTTATTCCCTAATTAGATTTGTTTGTATCGATTCGAATTCACGTGCGATGGGAATACGATTTGGGTAGTTTAGGCAAAACTGAATTTACTATGAACTTGAAAACATGAACATTGTTATAACTTGAATCTGAATGTGGACATGAAACTTACCTTGAAACTTATCACGAACTTGACATGAAAACTTGAACATGGACATGACACTTAGATAAACTTGAAAATGGCCAACTCGAGGTTGGGCTGAGTTTGCAGTGTAAATCTGCCCGGAACCGCCCGGCGAATCCAGCGACTACAAACAATAGGATCCAATGTGGGTAGTTGGTCATATCGCACTTAAAACCCGAGGTTAGACTATGTTGTGGTGTAAATCTGCCCGGAACCGCCCAGCGAATCCAGTGACCACAACAACTAGTCTAATGTGAGAGGTTGGGGTGCATTAATTTATTTAATGCCACAGGATAGTGTTAAGTCATAAACCATTTGAATATACTTAACCAACTTGATACATGATTGGATAGGGTTAAGTCACGAATATGAAAGACAACACTTAACCCATTAGAAACCCTAGTTACGCGGTCCTTTTCAGCAGTAACCCACTTAGATGTATCACGATACCCTGGGACTAGGCAGGGTGGGGCACGATTACTGGGCTGATTGTAAGTGACCAGAATGACGGCTGAGTTGGTGCGCCATTGTAGGTTCAGGCAGACTATGGTCGTGCACGTAGTCCGGAGTTGAAAAAGAAAGAATTGGGCACCCGTAGGTTTACACTGTGCGTGCTTGATTCGTGTCGGTGGTTGGCACCCTAGGACTTGATACACACTATGGTGGACCTAGCACAGGTAACTACATTCATGATAGGGCCGTATGACACAGACACATGGCGAGCTAGAACTTGTAGGGAGCCGATCGATTAGGAGATCGTATTGTAGGACCCCGTAATGGGTCATTTCATGATATTGGGCCAAGGGATCATTTCATGGTTAATACTTGACATGGGTAGAATACTAGTACATTTGGTGCAGCGAACCTTGAACATGCGATGCTATACTTGAGTTATCTCGTTATCTTAGTTTATCATGCCAGACTTATCATCGTCCTTACGTTTATTTTCAGTTTTCACATGTCATGTTACCTTTACTAGTTTTTATACTGAAAGTCACTAGGGCTTACTAGTCTTTATGACTGACCCTTTTTCTTTCGCCTCTTTTTCTTTCGTTTCTCCCCCAGGTTCTCAGGGAGGAAACTCTAGCTCTTAGCTTGGATTTAGCTTACTTTTTGCCAGCTCATGTACGGTTTGGTCTTGAGCTATGCTATGGCTGCACTTCTACTATCTTGGGGAATAATTTACTTTTGTTATCTTAAGTTTTTGCTTCTTTATTTAGAACTTGTTGTAATGGAATAATGATAGTTGGTATTTTGGATGTAAGAGGTTTGACTCTATTTTGAAATAATGAAAGTTGGTTTTTGATTCTTCCACTGTTTTAAATTTATGTTCCGTCTTGTGATATCTCTGTGTTTGTTTACCCTAGATAATGCTCCACCAAAACTAGTTCATTCCCTTTGTGAGTGACCCTAGCCGAGGTGGGGTGTTACATATACGCATGCAATTTCAATCAATTTTCAAGTCAATTCAATATTTGATTCAATTTGGCTTAATGGTTCAAAATTTTAATTAATCAAACCAACCATCAAACAACACAATCAACAATCAATTAATTGATTATCGTTTCAAATTCATAATTGATATATATATATATATATATATATACAGAAAATCATGTTTTTGATGCCAAATCACAACAAGTAACCCTATCTAGTTTTGGTTCTCACACCAATCAATTGGAAATATATAGACATCCCACCTTCAAAACTTGAACACAACACTGATGAAGGGTACCCATCATCAGAATCATTCTCGGGCGACTAGAGTGTGAGTCTATATCTATCTAGTATATTTGAGGCTTCAAACACATGTGGATCAGACGTATATTAAAATCTCTATATACTTGATTGTCCAAATTCAATATAAAATAAACATTAAAATACGAATAATTGATTTATATTTTCAAAAAAAAAAATAGTTTCAGTTTTAAAAATAACACTCTTCACTGTGGTGACCCGAACTTCCCCATGAAGGAAAGCCCGGATTGTTTGAGAACAGGACGAATTAGAACACAAACAGAAGAACATTTCATTGCTTATTACAACAATTTCATCAGAATACGAGAATAAACAGAGTATGAATAAACAAAATGCATTCGATAAATATCACAAAATTAAAATACATTACATAGCAGCGGAAAAATAATACAATA
Organism: Allium sativum; assembly: GCA_030737875.1. Lineage (NCBI taxonomy): Eukaryota > Viridiplantae > Streptophyta > Magnoliopsida > Asparagales > Amaryllidaceae > Allium > Allium sativum. Next base: position 848,539,113 of record CM060926.1, read on the forward strand.
CACAACTGAAAGGGATAAACGGATACAGAGTTTTCCGAATATCGTCCCAGCTGTAAACTTGGATCCTGTGAATATAAATCTGCAAAACCAAAACTACTAGCTTCTCGTGTGGAAATAGGGGCACCCAGAGTTTAGGTTGAAACAATAAACTCCAGGTCTGTCATGTGACTGGTGTGAGAACTAAAACAGTTATTTAAAACTTTACTTCAAAAATAAGGTAAATCAAGGGACCATGCCGTATAACACGGAACGGGTTTCCTCCCAAGAATACTAGTGCATAGAATAAACAACGCAATGCTTTTTGGAAAAATGAGGATATTATAAGACCCAGGTCCTATCACACAATGCAACGCAAGCCGGAGGATAGGGTTTTCCCTTATAATAGCCAAATAATGATTGATACGTTTAAAACAAATCATTTTGACACTATTATAGTGCAAATTGTATAAAACAACTTCAAATATAAATGTATCAATCATAGGCGGCATGGGTACCATCTATTATGTCACCAATACTAGGCTCTACCATCAAAATCTAAATGTCACGTATTGGAAATTGGATTTCGGTCATGAGTCGAGGCAAGGGATGTACTCCTTTCCGCTTCGAGACACTCTAGCAAATGTCTCGGGACTACACATCTGGGTAGCCCCTAGATCCTGCAGTGTCGGTCCTCCCTTACATTTGAGGATTGGCAATTCCCGAACACACGTTTCCCGGTCCTATCGGACCTATCCATCGGCTCTGTAGAGACCGATATAACCGAGGTGCCTCGCAATTCAACAACCACATAGGTAAAAATAATATAAATGTCAGGGTTTGTGAAACACTGACACCACCCATAGCTAGAAAGAAACGCCGTTCACTCACTGCGTTCCCTTATCCCGTTTTTGACTCATACTGAGGTGTGAGGCTCGCGAATCAACGCCATACACAAAGCTACGCTGTATTAAAGCCGTGCTTTGATCTTCAACCACAAGACTCTACTTTTCAACAGAAGCCTTGATCATTTACATCTCAGCATGCCACACAGTCAATTCACGCCATGCGACTGATGTCTATCGATATACAACCTCTGATCCCGTACGTCTCAGAGAAGGGTGAAGTAAGGGAATAAATTCCTCTTCACCAGGCAGATGTATATTTAATAGAAATCAATCAACACAGAAAAAAATCCAATGTCAGACACACAATCCATTTACAAGTTCATTCTGGGTCTGAACGAAACCAGAGGCACCTTATTCCTCATCCCATATGTCCAATACAGGAGAGAGGCCCTCGCATATCTGTCGATCTCCAAGTACGTCTGGACGATCACCACTTAATACCTCGTCTTGGGTGTACAACCCAATCAAGACATCAGTAATCATCCAGACTATAACACCCCACCTCCGCTAGGGTCACTCACAAAGGGAATGCACTAGTTTTGGAGTGGCGTTATCGAGGAAAACAAGCACAGAAATATTACAAGACAGAACATAAATAAAACAGCGGAATATTCAAAAGCTAAATTTCATTACTTTCAAAAAGAGTCAAAACCTTTTACATTCAAAGCACCAAATAGCCAAAGTCATTATTTTCCATTATAACAAATTCTGTCTTGCATAAATAAAGAAGCATAATCTTAAAACAACAAAAGTAGCTTAATTCCCCAAAGGTAGCAGAAATGCAGCCATAGCATAGCTCAAGATCAAACCATACATGAGCTGAACCGAAAGCAAGAGAAATCCAAGCTAAGTGCTAGAGTTTCCTCCCTGAGAACCTGGGGGGAAACGAAAGAAAAAGAGGCGAAAGGAAATGGGTCAGTCATAAAGACTGGTAAGTCCTAGTGACTTTCAGCATAAAAACAGGTAAAGTAACATGACATGTATAAACTGAAAGTAAACATAAGGATGCTGTCAAGATGGGCAAGATAGACATTATAAATCAAGTAGAGCATCGCATGTTCAAGGTTCGTTACACCAACTGTACTAGTATCCCAAACCCATGTCTTATATTAATCGTGAAATGATACCTCGTTCTAATATCATGAAATGACCCATTACTAGGTCCAATGGAACGATCCACTAATCGATCGGCTCCCTACAAGTTCTAGCTCATCATGTGTTTGTGTCATATGGCCCTATCACGAATGTAGTCACCTGTGCTAGGTCCACCATAGGGTGTATCAAGCCCTAGGGTGCCAACCACCTACACGATTCAAGCATGCACAGGTAGTCCTACTGATGCCCAATGCCTGCTTTTTCAACTCCAGACTACGTGCACGACCATAGTCCGCCTGAACCTACACTGGCGCACCAACCCAGCCATCGTTCTGGTCGCTTACAATCATGCCAGTAATCGTGCCCCACCCTGCCTAGTTCCAGGGTACCATGATACATCTAGTGGGTTACTACTGAAATGGACCGCGTAACTAGGTTTTCATCCAGCAGGTTAAGTGTTGTCATTTAAATTCGTTACTTAACCCTTATCAGTCTAGCATGTCAAGTTGGTTAAGTGTTGTCATTTAAATTCATGGCTTAACCCTACAAATCATTTGTCAAGTTGGTTAAGTGTTGTCTTTCATGTTCATGACTTAACCCTATCATGTGGCATTAATTCATTAATGCACCCCAACCTCTCACATCAGACCTGTTGTTGTGGTCACTGGATATGCCGGGCGATTACGGGAAGATTTACACCACAACTCAGTCTGACCTCGGGTTTCAAGCGCGATATGATCAACTACCCGCATTGGATCCTATTGTTTACAGTCACTGGATGTGCTGGGCGGTTCCGAGCAGAATTACACTGCAAACTCAACCCAACCTCGAGTTGGCCATTTTTCAAGTCTATTCTAGTGTCATGTCCATTCTCAAATTTTCATGTCAAGTTTGTGTCAAGTTTCAAGGCAAGTTTCATTTTTCAACTTATGCCTATTATCAAGTTCATGATTCATGTTCATAACCAATTCATGTTTTCCTAATCTACCGAAATCGTATTCCCATTGCACGTAAACGTGAATCGATCTGTATTACAAGTAAATCCAAATCCAAAATGAAAGGGAATGACATCAAAACTATGATAGGAAAAAGAACGAGCACAAGGTGATAAATCTAACATGATATAGCTTGAGATAATTGTTTATAACATCCTTGGCATATAGAATAATAGTCCCAAAACATTAGGATTACAGATCTAGCATAATAAGGTGATAGTCATGATTAAGGTGATAATCCAAACTTGTGAATAATAACTGATTCAACATCACAGACATGATAATATTATGGACATGAAAGGATTTGATTTAAAACATGAATAGGTCCAAACTAATTTCATAGCAATATTCCAAAAGTCAAGATCCAAGATGAACAAGAATAGATATGAATCAATTATCATACATAGATCCAATTCCAATTTATAACATGAATAGGCCCAAATTAATCTCATAGCAATATTCCCAAAAGTCAAGATCCAAGACGAACAAGAATAGATATGAAATCAGTTATCATACATAGATCCAATTCCAATTTATAACATGTCCATATTAAGTTTATAGTTTTTATCTAAAAGTAACTTGAACTTACAGATCGTGGTCTAAGAAATTGAGATGCAGAAGTTGAATCTAGAAACTAGTCGTCGATTTGTTGAATCGATGAATTCTGATTTGATTGTAGAAGCAAATCCTCAATATGCAATTCCTAGCCGTAGTCTTCAAGAATTAGTTTTCGTATTTTATTTTAATTTATCTTAATTTAGTTTAGAGGAAGAAGAAGAAGCCATGTCCATCAAGAATTTGTGCAGCATAAGGTTAGAGAAGAATATTGTAGAGAGAATGAGGCTAGGAGGCTGTTTATATAGGATTAGGCGGACGAATCTAGACAGAAAACGAGACCAGATACTTCAGAATGAACCCATGCTCAAAACTGGGCTTCAGCACCAGGTCGACCCCCAGGTCGACCATAGGGTCGACCTGGTCCCTAGGAGGTCGACCATAGTGTCGACCCCCAGGTCGACCTGGTCCTGGGCGGGAAAATTTCCGCCCAGCCTGCACTGGGTTTTGAATTTGAAATTCAAATTCGAATTTCGAGTTGTTTTTTATTTTGAAAATTTCTGAAACTTCGGAGGGTCATATCTCCCTCATACGGACTCCGATTTTTGAAAACTCGGACTCGTTTCCATGCAGAATTTCGAGACGAACGCAATGGCGCAATCTGTTTCCCTTGATTCTCATTTTAAAAATTAATTCTTCCTTGATTTATGGTTTTAACATGTTATTAAAAATTCGGGTTGTTACATTCTCCCCTCCTTAAAGGATTTTGTCCCCGAAATCTTCAAGTTAAGAAGAATGCATCCTATCATCCAATCAACTGTCTACTCAACCATCGTCCACAAGCAACCATTGTCCTTAAAAGATTTCTAATGCTATATGAACATATGCAGAAAGTGTGTGTATATGTTCCTTATCTAACGCAAATGATCAGGCCTGATTGATCTTCTTAATGCAAAATATGTTTAGTGCCATGAATCCAACATGTATGCAAATAGTCCTAGTCACATAAACACTATATGTGTGCACAAACATCCATCCATATGCAACATTCACATGATAAAACATTCAATTTCATCCATAAACAAGTATAAACATTCATGCATATGCAATATGAAAATGTGTCTGAGCCGATCTAGTGCCTAATGTGTGTTATGCAACCACGAGCAACCACTTGCGACCACTTGCAACCATTTGCAAACATCAACCATAACATGTTTCAATCACATGTTTACATCCAAAAGGGTCTTACCTAAGGTTCTCAAGATAGGATTGAGAAGATAAGCAAGATAAAACAAAGCATCTAGAAGAAGAAGTTAAAGATGTACCCCCCAGAAGGTCCTGCCTGCGGGCCTTGCCCATGCTTCTTAGGGCAGTTCTTGCTGATATGTCCAGCATCACCACACTGAAAGCATGCTCTCATCTTCATCTTCTTCTTTCTACAATCCTGGACTATATGCCCCTCAATACCATAGAAGTGGCATTTTATTTTCTCACGTGTCTTGCTATCATTATTGTTGTTGTTGTTTTTGCCTCCTTTCTCGGAGTCTACCTTCTTGTTTTGAGACTCATTCGCCTTGACCTCCTTCTTGCCATTCTTGTCTTCTTCATTTAAAAGCGCCATATCTACTAACTTTTCGTAAGTAGCCCCCATAGGTATGTGGGTCATTGCCAGGCTGTGAAGTGGCTCATTCAATCCTTTGACAAAACGAAGAGCCTTCTTATGAGGGGTATTCACTAAGTTTAGTCCAAATCGAGCCAGCTGATTGAATTGATTGACGTACTCTTTGACAGTCATACTTCCTTGCTTAAGAGATAAGAACTTTTCCAGCAGTAAACTTCATTCAGCTTGCGAGAGGAATTTCGTCTCAAACCTTATTCTGAAATCCATCCATGTTTCAACCGGCCTCTCGGCGTTAGTGACTTCCCACCAATAGGAAGCTTCGTCTTTGAGCAACCATACCGCCAACTGTACCTTCTGCCTATCGTCCACCTCGAAGATAACGAACAAATCCTCAGTTTCTTTGAGCCGGTTCCTTGCTTCTACGAATGATTCAGTTCCCTTGAAATCCTTTCCACCCATGGCCCTAAAATCTTTACAGATCTTTGAGAAAGCAATTGCACGAGGAGGGGGCGGAGGAGGAGGAACCGCTGCAGCTGGAGGAGGAATGTATGCTGGGCCTGCATCATTGGCCCTAGCCTCTAAGTACCTCCTGAACCAGCCAGGTATTGGCACACCCTCTGGAAAGCTGAGATTCCCAGACATGCTGAAATGAAAAAGAAGAGATTCAAAACGAGGAAACAAAGGATAGTGTTAATGGCTTTTGGGGAATAGCCTTTAAATAAAACAAGACTTTTCTTGAAAAATGCTTCTTTGTAAACGGTTTTAAAAATAGTTTTAGAGGGTTTTAAAAACTTTTGCCCAGTCTGGTAACCTTCTGCTCTGATACCAAGTGTAACACCCCACCTCCGCTAGAGTCACTTACAAAGGGGATGCACTAGTTTTAAAGGGGCGTTATCGAGGTAAACAAGCACAGAAATATTACAAGACAGAACATAAATAAAATAGCGGAATATTCAAAAGCTAAATTTCATTACTTTCAAAAAGAGTCAAAACCTTTTACATTCAAAGCACCAAATAGCCAAAGTCATTATTTTCCATTACAACAAATCCTATCTTGCATAAATAAAGAAGCATAATCTTAAAACAACAAAAGTAGCTTAATTCCCCAAAGGTAGCAGAAATGCAGCCATAGCATAGTTCAAGATCAAACCATACATGAGCTGAACCGAAAGCAAGCGAAATCCAAGCTAAGAGCTAGAGTTTCCTCCCTGAGAACCTGGGGGGGAAACGAAAGAAAAAGAGGCGAAAGGAAACGGGTCAGTCATAAAGACTGGTAAGTCCTAGTGACTTTCAGCATAAAAACAGGTAAAGGTAACATGACATGTATAAACTGAAAGTAAACATAAGGATGTTGTCAAGATGGACAAGACAGACATAATAAATCAAGTAGAGCATCGCATGTTCAAGGTTCGTTACACCAACTGTACTAGTATCCCAAACCCATGTCTTATATTAATCGTGAAATGATCGCTCGGTCTAATATCATGAAATGACCCATTACTAGGTCCAAAGGAACGATCCACTAATCGATTGGCTCCCTACAAGTTCTAGCTCATCATGTGTCTGTGTCATACGACCCTATCACGAATGTAGTCACCTGTGCTAGGTCCACCATAGGGTGTATCAAGCCCTAGGGTGCCAACCACCAACACGATTCAAGCATGCATAGGTAATCCTACTGATGCCCAATGCCTGCTTTTTCAACTCCGGACTACGTGCACGACCATAGTCCGCCTGAACCTACACTGGCGCACCAACTCAGCCGTCGTTCTGGTCACTTACAATCATGCCAGTAATCGTGCCCCACCCTGCCTAGTTCCAGGGTACCATGATACATCTAGTGGGTTACTACTGAAATGGACCGCATAACTAGGGTTTCCGTCCAGCAGGTTAAGTGTTTTCATTTAAATTCGTGACTTAACCCTTATCAGTCTAGCATGTCAAGTTGGTTAAGTGTTGTCATTTAAATTCATGACTTAACCCTACAAATCAATTGTCAAGTTGATTAAGTGTTGTCTTTCTTGTTCATGACTTAACCCTATCATGTGGCATTAATTTATTAATGCACCCCAACCCCTCACATCAGACCTATTGTTGTGGTCACTGGATATGCCGAGCGGTTACGTGCAGATTTACACCACAACTCAGTCTGACCTCGGGTTTCAAGCGTGATATGACCAACTACCCACATTGGATCCTATTGTTTACAGTCATTGGATGTGCCGGGCGGTTCCGGGCAGAATTACACTGCAAACTCAACCCAACCTCGAGTTGGCCATTTTTCAAGTCTATTCTAGTGTCATGTCCATGCTCAAATTTTCATGTCAAGTTTGTGTCAAGTTTCAAGGCAATTTTCATGTTTCAACTTATGCCTATTATCAAGTTCATGATTCATGTTCATAACCAATTCATGTTTGCCTAATCTACCCAAATTGTATTCCCATCGCACGTAAACGTGAATCGATCTGTATTACAAGTAAATCCAAATCCAAAATGAAAGGGAATGACATCAAAACTATGATAGGCAAAAGAACGAGCACAAGGTGATAAATCTAACATGATATAGCTTGAGATAATTGGTTATAACATCCTTGGCATATAGAATAATAGTCCCAAAACATTAGGATTACAGATCTAGCATAATAAGGTGATAGTCATGATTAAGGTGATAATCCAAACTTGTGAATAATAACTGATTCAACATCACAGGCATGTTAATATTATGGACGTGAAAGGATTTGATTTACAACATGAATAGGTCCAAACTAATTTCATAGCAATATTCCAAAAGTCAAGATCCAAGATGAACAAGAATAGATATGAATCAATTATCATAAGAGATCCAATTCCAATTTATAACATTAATAGGCCCAAATTAATCTCATAGCAATATTTCCAAAAGTCAAGATCCAAGATGAACAAGAATAGGTATGAAATCAGTTATCATACATAGATCAATTTCCAATTTATAACATGTCCATATTAAGTTTATAGTTTTTATCTAAAAGTAACTTGAACTTACAGATCGTGGTCTAAAAAATTGAGATGCAGAAGTTGAATCTAGAAACTAGTCGTCGATTTGTTGAATCGATGAATTCTGATTTGATTGTAGAAGCAAATCCCCAATATGCGATTCCTAGCCGTAGTCTTCAAGAATTAGTCTTCGTGTTTTATTTTAATTAATCTTAATTTAATTTAGATGAAGTAGAAGCCATGTCCATCAGGAATTTGTGCAGCATAAGGTTAGAGAAAAATGGTGTAAAGAGAATGAGGCTAGGAGGCTGTTTATATAGGATTAGGCGGACGAATCTAGACAGAAAACGAGACTAGATACTTCAAAATGAACCCAGACTCAAAACCGGACTTCAGCACCAGGTCGACCCCCAGGTCGACCATAGGGTCGACTTGGTCCCTAGGAGGTCGACCATAGTGTCGACCCCCAGGTCGACCTGGTCCTGGGCGGGAAAATTCCCGCCCAGCCTGCACTGGGTTTTGAATTTGAAATTCAAATTCGAATTTCAAGCTGTTTTTTATTCTGAAAATTTCTGAAACTTCGGAGGGTCATATCTCCCTCATACGGACTCCGGTTTTCGAAAACTCGGAGTCATTTCCAAGGAGAATTTCGAGACGAACGTAATGGCGCAACCCGTTTCCCTTGATTCTCATTTAAAAATTAATTCTGCCTTGATTTATGGTTTTAACATGTTATTAAAAATTCGGGTTGTTACACAGACGATGTGAAGACCTCCGGTCTTCTACCACTGTCTTCATCGTCGACTTATCGTCGAATCATTTATTCAGAATGGGTATAAACCCGGCCTTTCCGAATAACTCGCGTATATAATAAACAAGTGCTATAAAAACACAATATGCGCCTCATTCCAATTCTGAATACTCTTTTATTTAAATATTCACATCTTTTGGGAAAGGTTCCCATTAATTTTATCAAGGATAAATTCTTTAAATTTATCCTTTAATCTTCCTTTGTATGTCAATTCAAACCATGTTACAGTTTTCCAAACTAGTCGGGATTAGCGCGCCTTACCGAAGTAATCATTTATTTAATTTCCCAATCCCATCCTATTCATCCCATGGAGCAAAACTGGTAATACTCCATATTTAACTCCACGGTGTTATTGGTAAATTTAATTACCATTCCACATTCAAATCTGATTGAAGATTTAACAATCGCTTGGAGCAAAACTAGTGATACTCCATTCTCGATCACTACCCAAATTTGATAATTTAAATTATCAATTCCATTTTCAATCTAATTAAAGATTCATTAAAACTCCACTTAGTTTTAATCTTTCCAAAAATCAATCTTAATGATTGTTTAACTTTGGAAACACTAACATGTCGCATCGACAATCTACACCGTACTATTGATTTCTGTTGATATATAACCTCTGAGCTCGTACATCTCAGAGAAGGGCGTTAAGAAAGAGAATAAATTCTCCGCTGGCAAACAGATATATATTTAGCAGAGATCAACCATACAGTTCGAAATACAATGACAGACATGAAATCCTACCTTTAACTGGGTTAAAGAACTAATGTCATTTAAAACATAATTCACGATAGACCCAAATCACATTCCATTAATGGAATCTTCACGGAAAACAAATAATATATAATCGATATCAATTTCCGTATCCGACCAATAATATAAATGGAAATAACAGTAAAGCCTTTTAAATTCCATATGTATTAACAGTCTTCCTCCACAGAAGTTCATTTCGATTATTATCAAATCGAATTCCACTCAATTCCAATTTAATATATTAAATTGGAAAATGTTACTTTGGAAAATTCCCGTTAAATCTTAATAAAAAGATTTATACATTCCAAATCACATTTCACTGTAAATCGGGTTAAAGAACGAATGTCGTTAAAAACACAGTTCACAATAAACCCAATTCACATTCCATTTATTTATCGGGTTAAAGAACAAGTGTTATTTAAAACACCGTTCACAAAAAACCCAAAAATCAATTCCAATTCAATTCCAGTTAAATATTAATTAATTAGTATACTTTATTAAATCTAAATAAAAAGATTTAATCTTTTCTCAACTTGGTTTAAGAACAGTGTTAGTGAAGACACCGGTCACGACAAACCCAAAAATCCATTTGATATTAAATATTAGGCTCTGAATAGAAAATATATCGGCTTATATTCAATATCAAATTCTGAAATCAACAAATATCGTTTTGGAATAACAATATATATCTTCCAAGTTCCTCCACAATATCGGATAATCACGGAATCCAATATCGAAATATTCCGAAGATAATTTCGATTCAAATCCATTCCAATTCATATATTGGAAATTCTAGTTATTTTTAAAACCATTTCAAATCCAATTTATAAATATTTGATTTATAATTCTAGTTCATAACTAGTTCATTTCGATAAAAATATATTTTTATCTTTTCAAATATGGAATTTTTCATCCCAATCCTTTCCAAATCATTTATTTTGGTTTTACACAAATTATCGATATTTTTAATAATTTTATCAAGGCCCGTATAGTAGATTTCCATAAACGGTCGTCGAACTGCACTTACAACGACCTTTTCCAAATTTGATTTGGACATGATTCCAAATCCAACCGTTAGATTTCTAATTTCTTGTATTGGGTAGAAAGCTCTTTTCGATACGAACCCAACGGTTCCGATTTTAGGAGAATCCGATGGTTGGATCTCCCGTAATGTCCGTTCGAAGTCAATGGTCGAAATTCACGAATTGCCGCAGCGCGGCGTGTTCTATTCATGCCATTATATATATAATATATATATAATATATATTTCGTCGATTTCCTTTTGAAACGTATTTTATAAATCGTTTTAAATTCGTTTTCAAAACAATTTCAACTTCATATTCGATTTCTAATCAAAACAGGATATTCCATATCATCGATATATAAATGATAATATTTTCCAAACATTAGATTTTGAAATCATTTCCATTTCGATATTCATTATAAAAATGAATAAAATCGATATAAATACCGTTCACGTCAATAGCGTTAATCTAATCAACACAACTTCATATATTTAAATATTTTCTTGTCCATCCCAAATCGGACATCAAAATCATATTTTGATCCATTACTGAATATTATTTTAAAATATTCATTATTTTAAAATAATCGTTATTTTAAAATATTTATTCTTTCTGAACTGGAATCACACACAGTCAATGAATATATAATGTTATTATACGGATTTCATACACACATGTACACAACAACAATAATCAGACACAGTCAACCATCATCCAAAGTGCATTCTACACTACATAACATCAAATACAAATATTTAACGCTTATAATAGTATGTCAACCAATCGATTGACATTCAACTAAATATTGGGATTAGTGTATGTCCAATATCATCCCAATACCCATGTGGGGTTTTAATCAACAAATACAGATTTATTTGTGCAGTTGGGCGATGTGTAAAATTTATCGTCCCAATCAATAACAGTCAACTGTGTATACATAAACAAATCGTCCGATTTGTTTATAAATATTTATTTATTTCATATACACGTTAAAATTTATATTTTTAACTATAAAATATTTATTTCATTCCACATCACACAATCAATTTTCACAATACAAACAAACAAACAAACAAGTCGTCCATGGTCCGTGGACGACGGGTGTCGGGTGCTGCTAAGCACCGTCTGCATCCTAGTATATATTTTAACTAGAAAATAAAATTAAAGTGAGAAGTTCTCACCTTTGGGATCCACTCCGCCGGTTCTTTAGCAGACAATGGTTTGGATTTACCCGACTTTCCAACGCCTTCTTTCCACGCTGTCCATAAATAAAAATCACATTTTTGTCGCATCATTCCAATAAATAAAAATCATATTTTTATTTCTACTTCATATATTCTTACAACGCTTCTTTCTATATAAAAACTATATTTTTATATTTCTACTTCTTATATAAAGATCGAATTTTTATTTCGCTTCATATATAATAAAAATCGAATTTTTATCTCAATGATATCCATATAAAGATCGTATCTTTATCATAATGAAAACATTATAAAAATCGTATTTTTTCTATAAAAATCACATTTTTATAATTCTTCCTACAAAATAAAAATTATATTTTTTTGGCCATTCTACATATATAAAAAATCGAATCTTTATATTATTACATACATACGATAAAATTTATATTTTTATCTAACTAAAAATAATATTTTCATATCATTATTCATATTATAAAATCATATTTTTATTATCCCTACAATATAAAAATCATATTTTTATTATCTCTATAATACAAAAATCATATTTTTATTATCTCTATAATATGAAAATCATATTTTTATTTTAAAAATCATAACTTTGATTATATAAACATCAAATTTCTTTATTTTGTAAAAATCTAATCTTTCCGATTCTATTCATAAAATAAAAATCGAATTTTAATACCTTAAACAACTATAAAAGAATCACTAACTAATTTCATATTAATAAATAAAAATATAATAAATAAAAAGAAAAGGACTCACCTTTTTTTCAGTTTTTTTCAGAGGAGAAGGGGGTCTAGAGGCTGACGGCAAAACAGGGGGGGACCAACAGCGGCGCAGCCTAAAGGTGGCAAAGGGGCCAGCAGCGGTGGATGGCGTAGGCGGGTCCCAGGCGCGGCGGTGCAGATCTTTTAGGGTATGGTGAAGAGGGGCTTGCAGGTTCGAATGGAGAGAGAACAGGGAGGGGAGAGGTGCGAGGGAGGGGTGGGTCCCTAGAGATGGCGGTGCAACATCGGATGGAGGCGGCAGAGCGACAAGGGGGGTTCCAGGGAGAACGACAGGTTTTGTTTTTTGTTTCTTTTTAGATCGAATAAGAGAGAGAGGGGGAGAGATGTGAAGGTGAGGTAATATAATTGTATATATATTTTATTATTTTTAATTTCAAAAAGTAACTTTTTATTTCGAACTCGGAATCGAACCAACCGATTGTCTTCCCCAGCTAATTACCCCCATTCCGAACCCAATGGGGTATGTATCGTAAGCCAGTTCAACTGTTTCGATCAGTTTTCACTAAAATCAAAATATACATCTATATAATGAATTTTTAACGTACATTTCAATTTATCGAGGCCACACACGGACTCTAAAAATTCCAAAAAAATTATTTCTAGCTTCGTATCGATGATACGGTCCTAACAAAACTAATTTCGTCAAATTTGGAGACCGTTTGAAAAATGGCCATTTTCTGGTCGATCCAAATTGACTAAAACTGTCAAAACACGTTTTACTTCGCCATGCTCACATATTGACCCCAAAAATTATGAATTTTGGAATCTAGCAATAAATTGACATCCCGGATCCAACAAAAGTGGTTTCGTCGAAAACGGAGGTCATTTGCAAAATTTCCATTTTTAAGGGCAATAATTCCATAGCGATTATTCTGAATTTTCAACTGGACATAACTTTTTATTCCCGCTATATAATTTCAATTTCTCGGATTCATTGGAAAGATATTTTCAAATAGATTCTAATATTTTTGGTTTTGCTAAAATCTAGTTTATTCTGAATCATGTACATTCATTTGAAATTTGAAATCGAATTTTCAAACTACCGCGCCATTTCCAATTCCTTTTAAAATTAAAATAAATATTTATATTCTAACGTCGATTTAAATAAATATATACATTCAAATTCTATTTAAAATAAATTTATCGTCGTTATTATTTAAAATAATTCATTTTAAATATTCAAAATTCATTAAAATTGCCAAAATAAAAATTTTAAATTGGTTCAGATTTTCCGGGTTGTTACAATCTCCCCCACTTAAAATCTTTTCGTCCTCAAAAAGGAATAGAGCTGAAAGTTGTTTAACCAACCAACTCAACTTTCATTATTTTCATTTTGGCTTAAGTTCTTCAACTTTTCAATTTCCAATAGGTTAAAGCTATGTTGGATGTAAAGAAAATATTATATCATAAAATATATTATCTTCAACGTATTGCATGGCTCAATCAAAGTATTTTATCCTACCCTATTGGACACAGATTTCTATCATGATTCTAACATATGTCCATAGTTACATTGGATCTTTCCGATATTAGTGCACCATAGTTTTCAGTTTTGTACTAACATACATCTTTACATCACAAATCGATACAAAGATGTAAGACGGGTCAGTTTATAAAAAGCAAGGAAAAGAAAACCAAATACCCAATACTTTTTTCATGTAAAACAAAATGAACCCCTTCAAAACAATGGCAATCATTAATTATGCTTAAATATATTTCAAGTCTTTTCCTATAGAGTTTAATAATCCTTCTCAACCTTTAATATGATAAAATGGCTAAATGCATTGATGGAAAAGAGCTAATGTCTACACGACACTACTATGAAAATAACATCTTTAAGGTCTATTAGAATAGATTCCATATACTGGATAATCAATTCAAAATTATCAGAGATGCATTAGTGTATCAAGTGACCAAATAAAACAGGAGAAAAATATCAAAAAAAATCAAAATTTATACTACAATGTACAAAAAAGGAAGAAAACCTCTGTTGTAAAATGCCAACGATCTATATTCAGTTTTAAAGAAATTAGCAAACTCATTCAACGGTTGTTGGTACTGCATGCTTAGTTCCAAAATTAATTTACACTCACTCAACTTGGTTAAAGATAGATACATACCTGAAGCTGCCCACAGAACCCAAGATTCACCTGTAAAATCGCTGTTTATACCTACTTGAGCAGAATCTATCCCTCCCACCCTAATCCCACTTTGCAACCAACCCACCCTAATCGCTCTTTGCAGCCATATCATACCTACTTGCAAAGATGTTGTCCAATATGCTCTCACTTTGTGAAGCCGATTTATGAACATGTTTTCCTGCTCAAATTCTTCCTATCTGCACATTTCTTGCAAGTCTGATGTCCATATCTTGAGGCATACACACAAAGCACATTTCCTTCATTTTTAGGAACATTTATTTTTATTAAATAATGTACACAATCTGTTCATTTACTGCGTTAAGTATTTTATTGCATAAAATGGTCGATATTTACTGCACTATTGAGTAATAGTTCATAGTATATATACACATGAATGAATATTCATTTTATCATTATAAATTTATATTCCTATCTATATTCCATGTATATTTATATGTACTATTAGGAAAAGATCTTTTTTGATTAAATCTAAAATTTTCATTATATGGTCATTTTTATTATATAGTCATTTTTTGTTATTCTAGGGGTGGAGATGGGTGGGATGCTTGTAATTTTTCGTCTAATGGGAAATGGATATATATACAATATTTATGTGCTTGCATTGACTTCTATTTTTCCTACACTATTTATGTTTCATAGTTCATAGAAAATGGTTGCATAAAAGTATATGTAGTAACCAAGAGAATTGATACTAAAAATAAAAGATTACATATTATGTAAAGTAATAAATATTTGAATATTGTTATTGTCATAATTATGTAAAACTATTGACTACATATATGGAAAGAAACATGTCATTTCGAAGTGTAGAGATGTCATTGTTCATCAAAATCTAAAAGCATTTCGAAATTGAAACATGAACAGTCAGCAAATTAGAATGTGAATAGCAGTATCAAAATTTTGCAAATGAAAAATTGATGTGCTAAGGATTACCTATTTTATATCAATTCCAGAGACCGGTTAACATGGAAAATTAAAGAATTTGCAAAATTTAACCATTTACTAAAAGGAAAAAAACATTCTTCCTTAAAAACTTCAAGCGTTACCATTCCCTTATGAAATTGAGATTTGGAGGTGCACAGGTTTCCTCCAGCACAGTTCTCGTAGCCGAACAAATATTCTTTTATTTAATACTTTACACATATCACCAAGTAGGTATATGGGAAAACCGATGGAATTTAAAAAAAAAATTTGATCTTGAATTTTTTATCATATTAAAAAAGGCAAATAGTATATCATCTGAAGTGCATTTAGAATGATAAAAACGAAGAGAATCATTGACATATAAGACATGCCTTGTTAATTAGCAACACCATTAACTCCTTTTTAGCATAAGAGATTGACATAACAATAATTTATTTAGGAATTAAGTTTTTTTTTTTAAAAATGATCTTGGATTTTTTATAATATTAAAAAAGGCAAATAGTATATCATCTGAACTGTATTTAGAATGATAAATACGAAGAGAATCATTGACATATAAGACATGCCTTGTTAATTAGCAGCACATAAATTCCTTTTTAGCATAGAGAGACTGACATAACAATAATTTAATTAGGAATCAAGGTTGAATTGTCATATTTACATTCAGAATTATCCAATAATGGAGCACCTGCAAATCAGGAATTAGCGCATCGAAGACTATGTTGTAACCAAGAGAATTGATACTTAAAATAAAAGATTATGTAAAGTAATAAATATTTGAATATTGTTATTGTCACAATTATGTTAAACTATTGACTACATGCAGGAGTATGGAAAGACACATGTCATTTCGGAGTGTAAAGATGTCATTGTTTACCAAAATCTAAAAGCATTTCGAAATTGAATGATGAACAGTTAGCAAATTAGAATATGAATAGCAGTATCAAAATTTTGCAAATGAAAAATTTATGTGCTAAGGATTACCTATTTTATATCAATTCCAGAGACCTGTTAACATGGAAAATTAGAGAATTTGCAATATTTAACCATTTACTAAAAGGAAAAAACATTCTTCCTTATAAACTTCAAGCGTTACCATTCCCTTATGAAATTGAGATTTGCAGGTGCACATGTTTCCTCCAGCACAGTTCTCATAACTTAACAAATATTCCTTTATTTAATACTTTACACATATCCAAAGCCGGTCCTGGCCCGGTGCTAACTAGGCCATGGCACGGGGCAGCAAATCTCATGGGGGAGCAGAATACCCAATCGAATTAACAACATTCAGGGAAATTGCATACAGAAAGAGAAACCGACAACAAAGAAAGAAAGCGTACAGGAGAAATCGCATACAGAAGATCATTCAAGGGCAAGCGCAAGAAGAAGATCGCCTACAGGGAGAGACGCAGATCAAATTAGGGAAGAAAGGTAACCCTAATTTAAATTATCCAATTTTTGTGTAATCGCTAGAACTGAAAACCTATTTAACCTACATCTACTTACTTTTTTGAAATAAAAGGGATTTGATTTCCCCACTAGAAAGCATGATCTGGTTGAGTGTATTAACTGTATGATTCCACAGTTTTTTAATGGATCCTAAAATCATGCTGCTATTTGCCAACTTTATTTTGCTAATTCATCGTATCAGCTTCCTATTTTTGCCGACATACATTCTAACAACTCCAATCTTGGTTCGAGTTTAATAGTTTAACATAATAAAGGGTATGTCTATTGACACCCTGCTATATACTCTTCACCCCCAGAAAATAGAAAATAAAATAGATACCCCAACGTTTTCTCTTCCCACCCCGCTTATTCCAAAAATGTCCGTATTACATTTTAATTTTTTTTGTTTTTTTGTTTTTTACTTCTTATTTCAATCTTGCAGTTTGTTTGTACAACTCTTTTCTTAACATATTGATCGAATTAATTAACGTTCGTTGATTTCTTAGCGTTGATTATGGTAATTAACGCTTCATTTGAGCGTTAATTTATTTAAATTAACGCCTACTAAAGTAATAATTTATTTATTTGCAATTCCTATGCACCGTCGATCTATTCAGTCTCCAAATACATAATTACATACACCGTTGACTTTACCATTTTTGAATTTTAATAATTGTATGGAAATTTTAATCGTTGTTTGTAATTTCTGTCTTTTAAAAAAAATCACATACAACAGTGGTTTTTTATTTTAAATATGGTTTGTACTTTAACCTCAAACATCCTACATGGTTGATTTTATTATTTTTAATCGTCCCATAACATTATGCAAGATATATATTTTACTACTAAAGAGTAAAACTGGAAATAAAAGTTAAAAGTTTTAACTGGGGGATGAAGAGCAGATAATGGGGTGGCAATATCCGGACCCCATAATAAATATGCCATTTATGTCAAAATTTAAGAAAACCATAGCACGTTTATTAATATTATTTTGATTCTAGCTGGCTACTCCTAATTTTTTACTATTTTATTTCAAATAAAAAAAACGAATGTTTTCTTCGCATTAGGAGTTTAGAGGAGAACTTGATTTTAGGCACACATATTAGAATTTTTAAATGATAAACATGTTTTAAAAAAAATCAATTTGATGAAAAAAGTATTGTATTATCATATTGTAAATATTGATTTATTATTAACAGGAATTGCATTTTTAAATTGAAAAAAATAAAAAGTAATCGTGATGTTTCCAAGAAAACAACCATTCGGAAGCTCCAATAGGGAAAAAAAGCGGTAGCCAAAGCATTAAAAGGGTCTCTTAGCAAGTATTTTCCAAAAAAGACAATTTAGTTGATAATGCAGAATGGTCTTTCTAGTGACTTTGACAATGGATTTGGTTTTGACGACATAATATGTAATAACCCAGAAATCCGAGCTAATTTAAAATTTTTATTTTGGAAATTTTAATGAATTTTGAATATTTAAAATGAATTATTTTAAATAATAACGACGAGAAATTCATTTTGAATAGAATTAGAATATATATTTATTTGAATCATCGTTAGCGTATAAATAATTATTTATAATTATAAAAGAAATTGAAAATGGCGCGGTAGTTCGAAAATTCGATTTCAAAATTCAAACGAATGTGCAGAATTCAAAATAAACCGGATTTTAGCAAAACCAAAAATATTAGAATCTATTTGAGAATATCTTTCCAACGAATCCGAAAAATTGAAATTTCATAGCGGGAATAAAAAGATGTGCCCAGTTGAAAATTCAGAATAGTCGCTATGGAATTTTGACCCTTAAAAATGGAAATTTTGCAAACAACCTCGGACCGTATCGTCAATACGAAGCTAGGAAATATTTTTCGGGAATTTTTAGAGGGCGTATGTGGCCCCGGTAAATTGAAATGTGCATTCAAATTCAATATATAGATTTATATTTTGATTTTGACAAAAACTGATCGAAACAGTCGAATCAGCTTGCGGGACATATCCCATTGTGTTCGGAATGGGGGTAATTATCTAGGGATGAGAGTCGGTGGGTTCGATTTCGAGTTCGAAATAAAAAGTTGCTTTTAGAATTTAAAAATAATAAAATAATATATATATATATATATTTCCCCTTTTCTAGTTAACCCCCCTTCACGTCGTTCACTTCAAAGAAATAAAAAAACCTAGACTAAACAGATCGATGACGCCCTCCAGGGCCATCGCGCCATCGCCGACGGCGTGAGCCACCACATCACTCCCCCCTCCGATCCTCCATCGCTCCCTTCCCTCTCCTCTTTCCACCCGTTTCCCTCATCCCAACCCAAACCCGAATCCCCACAGCCCACCGCACTCGCCAGTCACCGCCGCTGTAACACCCCGTATTTCTGTTAATACTAATATTCACAAATTAAAAGAATTAATATTGAGAATTTGCACGAAATAGCCTTAAAAAGGCATATAACAAATTTGAGATATGTGAATTGCCTTAAAAGGCGAAAAATGGAATTAAGACATTAATTGGAAAATTAATGTGTAGAAATGGTCATAAGTTAATTATGGATTAATTTGAATTCATGAATAGGTGCGTGTGTGTGTATATATATATATATTTATATATATATGGGCAGTTAATGTAAACATGAATAGAAGTTTATTAATTTGCTGAGTGTTTGCCGAGTCACTTCTGACTCATTGCTGAGTCAATAAGATAAACCCCATCTGGTCTGAATGGCTGCGGTTATTTCTAGGTTAAATCTAATGGCCTAAATGAATCCTAACATCTATAAATAAGTGGGTAGACTCTAACCCTAAATCACTTGAAAAATTGGAGAGCTACCGACATGCCGTTGCCATGGAGTTCAGCATAGCTGTCACAAACTAAAGAAGAAGAAGGCCTAATCTACAAACTAAATCTACTCAAATCAAATCAAAAGCTCTCTCTCTTTCTATTTCTCTTCTTTAAAATTGTGAGTATGATGAATCTCACAATATTATTATAAAATAATTTGATTAAGTTATGAATGGATCACAAGAAAGTGATATGAATTGTTATGTATTTGTAAATTATGTTGTGGATCTCTTGTTATGCTATTAGGTTATCATATATATGTTGTTATGTTGTAGTGATTATGTTGTAAATAATCCTATGCTATGTCATATGTGATTAATCATGCTATGCTATGTTGTTAATCATATCATGCTATGTTGCAAATTATGATATGCTATGTTGTAAATCTTATATATGTTGTAGATCTCATATTATCACATATGTTGAAATACTTATGTTATATGATAATGATGTCATGTTAAGTTGTGTTGAATCATACAAGTTGTAAACTCATGATGTTAGTATTTATGCGAATTGGATCATGTTTAAAGTTTATGTTTTTTATAATAGATCTTGATTATGGGAATTTGCCTATTGGGTTAGGTGTACCCATATACATGAATCTACAAATTAATTGGATCTTGAATATGGGAATTTGCCTATTAAGTTAGGTGTACCCATATACATGAATCTATGATTAAATGAATTTTGATTTTTGGGAATTTGCCTATTGAGTTAGGTGTACCCATATAAAACCATATTGTTAATGATGTTGATTCACACATGTCCTATACAAGTTTATGAAATTTGATCAAAATCATATTATGTGAATTATGAATAAGTTGACACCCTTAGATCCATGACATGTATAACCTTATGCAAGTTGTAATGTATGCAAGTTTTACCCCTTGTTATGTTTTATTTAGTCACATATATATGTTGTTGTTGTGAATATTTTCTTTTATGCTATGAGTTAGACTAATCGGGTCTAGCATACATTTTGCGAATAAATGTTCAAACGTGGGGTAGGGGTAATATTAGGAAATTAATAAATTGGGGTGCAATTGATATGATTTTGCATGCCTTAAATGGATGTCCATAATTGAGTCAATTATGGACATTGTTAAATTTGGAATTAATTAATAATTCAAGTAGGGAATTATTAAAATTGGGGAAAGTGGATTATTAATAATAATCAATGCTTAGGACACGAGGTTGGACCCGTTTGTGACGTAAACCTGCCCGGACCCGCCCGGCAAATCCAGTAATCACAAATGTCGGCCCAATGTGAGAGGTTCTAGGCCCAAACTAAAGCATAACAGTTGTAAAGACACGAGGTTAGACTCTTTTATGGTGTAAGACTGCCCGGACCCGCCCGACAAATCCAGCTGCCATAAATGCCTGTCTAATGTGAGAGGTCTTTATGAGGTTATGGCCTTAATGAATTAAGAAATACTTAGCCAGATAATCATGTAAGGTGGGGCATGGGGGTTAAGTAGGTGCCTTGGGTGGCATGAGGAATCTAGTGGTTGCCTTTAGAGGCGTTTGAAATACGATTAGACTTAACCAAATACACATGTAAATGAACATGGCTAAGTGGGTTAAGTGGATGGACTAATGGGACAAGCTTAGGTGGAATGCTTGTGGGAAATAATGGGGGCCCATTTCAACCAGTATCCCAAAACGTATCTTTGTGGGCTCGACCCAAGTCGAGGACGGGACACGCATACTGGGTTTGACTATAAGAGGCCAAAACAGGGAGCGGTGGCAACGCAAGTCCAACGGGTTTCATATGCGTGTGTGGACCCGGGCTGGTAGGTAAGACGTTGTTGCATCGTGTAGGTATAAGTCGTGCATCTCCATTATATCGGGTTGCCACTTTAGGGGAATGATACACCCCACTGTGGGGCCAGCACAGGTATCTACGAGTAGGGAGCCGATCAAAAAATGGAAAGTGGGGTACACCTAGTGGAGATAGGGGCAGGCGACACCTATGTAGTCAGCTAGGAGTACGTAAAGCCATTAAGAAAGTTTCTAAGTGAAGCTAAGTGGAATCAATCTTTAGGGTGACTGGTGTGGTGCAGTATAGTGTTTATCCTTTAGTATTTAGGAGCGCCTATAACGTTTCCTTTAGCGATTGTCTATGTCCTTAATCTGCTCTTTCATAGACATTTCCTTGTTTTCCAGCTTATGCCTTAGTCCAGTTATTTTGATAATAGTATTGTAGAATTATCATACTCGCCAGACTTTATGTCTGACCCCCCCTCTTTTTCATCTTTTTCTCCCTTCAGGTCCTCAGGTTGGGCCAAGTTCCAGTGGAGTCTGATTGGATTGCTGATCTCTTGGAAAGCTTGGACTGCTGAAGTAAAGTCCAGCTTGTTATCTTTCTTTTTAATGGCTATTTATGTAATGGGATTATGTACTTGTTTTATCAAGATAGATATTGTACTTGACTTTGATTATGGTGTTATGACGTAATCAAACATGTTTTGACTTCTGCTGCAATTGAAATAAAGTTTTTAAATTTCCAAGTACTATTTTATATCTGTCTTGTTGAAATTTTACTGTTCTATATTCACCTAAAACCTCCATAGAAGTTAATGCATTCCCTTTGTGAGTGACATTAATGGACGTGGGGTGCTACACGTGGTATCAGAGCATAAGGTTACCAGAACAGATAAAATTTTTAGAAAAATATTTTTCTAAAGTATTTTTGGAAGAAGTGCTTTCAAAAACATGTTATTTAGAGAATGTTTTTATGAAAAACATAATCCCAAATAGCCATATCCTTATCTTTATCTTTCGAATTCTCCATTTTGAATCTTTCCTTTTTCGTTTCAGCATGGCTGAAGATCTTAATCTCCCAGAAGGTGTGACGGTTCCAGGGTGGTTTAGGAGATATTTGGAGGCTAGGGCCACCACTGCAGGCCCAACAGATGTTCCTCCACCCCCAGTTGCACCCATTCCTCCTCCTCCTCCTCGTGTTGACACTTTTGCAAAGACGTGCAAGGAATTTAAGGCTATGGGAGGAAAAACTTTTCAGGGGACTGAGACGTTTGTGGAGGCCAGAGACTGGCTTAAGGAGACTGAGGAATTGTTGGATATCTTTGAAGTGGAAGATGGGAGGAAAGTCCGTTTAGCTGCTTGGTTAATGAAGGGAGAGGCCTCGTTTTGGTGGGAGGTCACTAACGGGGAAGTCCAGTTGATTCATGGGCGGATTTCAGACGAAGGTTTGAGGCAAAGTTTCTTTCAAGGGCAGAGGAGAATTTAAATATGGAAAAATTCCTGACATTAAAGCAAGGGAGCTTATCAGTGAAGGAGTATGTCAATAAATTTAATCAGTTAGCAAGGTTTGGCTTGGAGTTGGTGAACACGCCAGAGAAGAAAGCTTTGAGGTTCGTTAGAGGCTTGAATGAACCGTTGCAAGGGTTGGCTATGACCCACATCCCTATGGGAACCACCTTTGAAAGGCTAGTAGAAATGGCACTTATGCATGAGGATAAGGCAGTTGAAAAGAAAGGGGATCAGAAGAAACCCCAACAGCAAAATAAGAAGGGTGGTAAAAAACAATAATGGCAAAGGGAAGAAGAGATGCTTCAATTGTGGGACGCCTGGCCATCTCAGCAAAGATTGTAGAAAGAAAAAGAAGACTGGTTGTTTTCATTGTGGAGATGCGGGACATTTGGTGAAGGACTGCCCAAAGAAGGGGCAGAGGGCAGGGTCTACCTCGGGAGGACAGGTGCAGGCTCTTATGGCACCAGGGCAGGCAAGGGGGCAAGTTTAGGCTATTGCGGCCCCACCGCTGCAAGAAAGAGGTAGAACAATTTCTGTTGAAAGCTTAGTTTTTCTGTTTGATCATCCTTTCCGTACCTTATTCGATTCTGGCGCATCTCATTCGTTTATCTCTGCATCATTAGTTGAATTACTGCACTTGAACACCAGTTTAGTAGAGGATCCCTTGGTTGTTTCAAATCCAATTGGGGGTTCGGCTCATTTGACCATGATATGTTTGGATTTGAAAATCTCTATACTTAGCGTTGAATTTAGATGTGATGCTTATGTATTGGGCTTCACGGGCTATGGGCTAATTTTAGGAATGGATTGGTTATCTAGAAATGGGGCCATTCTTGATTGTGAAAGGAGAGTAGTTAGGCTTGTGACTCGCCTTGGTAATGCTCTCGACATCTTTTGTAGTCCCATAAATTCCGTTATGCTAAGTTATCTTGAATCGCTTGACGCGTCTGTAGAGAATCTGCGAACGGTAGAGGTGGTCCGGGAATATCCGGATGTGTTTGAGGAGGTGAAGGGCTTACCTCCAAAGCGGGAGATAGACTTTCGAATTTATCTTGTGGATAATGCTAAACCCGTATCTTTGCCAGTGCGCCACATGGCTCCTCGTGAAAGGAGGGAACTCAATAAGCAAGTGAAGGAGTTGCTTGAGAAGGGGTTCATAAGACGTAATATATCAGAGTGGGGTGCTCCAGTAGTATTTGCTACAAAGGCGGATGGGTCCCTTAGACTTTGTGTGGACTATAGAGAACTAAACAAGCTTACTAAGAAGAACCGACACCCACTGCCGAGGATTGACGATCTCTTTGATCAGTTAGTTGGCGCCTCAGTGTTTTCGCAGTTGGACTTAGCCACTGGCTTTCATCAACTGAGAGTGGCTGAGGATAGTATAGATAAGACTGCTTTTAGGACTCCTGACGGATTCTATGAATGGCTAGTGATGCCCTTTGGTTTGACAAACGCCCCCGCATATTTTGTTGATTTGATGAGTAGGGTGTTTAGGGAGTACCTTAACAAATTCGTGGTAGTCTTTGTGGATGACATCTTAGTCTTTTCTAAGAATGAAGAAGAGCATGCCCTACATCTTAGGGAAGTGTTGGAAACCCTTCGAGCGCATAACCTTAAGGCAAAATTTTCTAAGTGTCACTTCTGGAG
Source organism: Allium sativum (assembly GCA_030737875.1). Lineage (NCBI taxonomy): Eukaryota > Viridiplantae > Streptophyta > Magnoliopsida > Asparagales > Amaryllidaceae > Allium > Allium sativum. The sequence goes on from CM060926.1 coordinate 848,564,129, forward strand.
GAAATAAGTACGGTTCTTAGGGCACGTGGTTTCCAAGGAAGGGATAGCAGTGGATCCCGCAAAGGTGGTGGCCATCCAAGATTGGAAGGTCCCTAAAAATGTAACCGAAGTAAGAAGTTTCTTGGGGTTGGCTGGCTATTATAGGAAGTTTATCAAAGACTTCGCAAAAATATCAGCTCCATTAACACGGTTAACGAAGAAGAACCTGGTTTTTATGTGGGACGAAGATTGTGATGATGCGTTCTAACGTTTAAAGAGAGCCTTAACTTCAGCCCCAGTCTTAGTCCTGCCAGACGGGAATAAACCGTTTACCGTCTATACTGATGCTTGTGGGACGGGACTTGGCGCGGTCCTCATGCAAGAGGGAAGAGTAATAGCTTATGGTGGAAGGCAGTTGAGGGTTCATGAAAAGAATTACCCTACGCATGACCTTGAGTTAGCCGCAATTGTTTTCGCGCTTAAGTCTTGGCGTCACTATCTTCTTGGTGAGAAATTCGAACTGTTCACTGACCACAAATCATTAAAATACTTATTCTCTCAGAAGGATTTGAATTTAAGGCAGCAACGGTGGATGGAATTCCTAGCCTCCTACGATTTTGAAATAGCATATACCCCGGGCAAGGGTAACGTGGTAGCAGACGCCTTAAGTAGGAAATGGTTGTCCTTGAGTCCGTTGTTTGTTGAACGACGAAGCTTAGAATTCATCTCCATGTTTGACTTTAGACCCTCCGTTGACCTAGTACCTGGTTTGTTAGCATCCTTGGAGGTTAGACCTACACTTCTTGGATGAGTTGGTGAGGCACAGCAAGACGACCCCCAGTTGGTTGAGATAGTAGAAAAGCTCAAAGGAGGGGAGTCGTCTAGCCATCTTCGTAGGTATACCCTAGACGATAAGGGTTGGTTACGAAGGGATAATAGACTTTGTGTACCACAAGATGAAGATTTAAGGAAGGCCATTCTTGATGATGCTCATCGCTCAAAGATGACCATTCATCCCGGCGGAGACAAGATGTACAAAGATATGAAGCGGGTATTCTTTTGGGCCGGTATGAAAAAGGATGTGGCCGAGTACGTCGCTAGATGCTTGGTGTGCCAACGAGTAAAAGAGGAACAAAAGAAACTCGGTGGGTTGCTTCACCCATTGGAATTTCCACTATGGAAATGGGAAAGCGTCTCAATGGATTTTGTGGATGGATTACCAAGATCAAGGAAGGGTAATACGGGGATTTGGGTTATAGTAGATAGACTTACTAAGAGCGCCCATTTTATTCCCGTGAAAAGTAAGAGGACTGCTCCGTGGTTGGCTTCTGTATACATTAAAGAGACAGTTCGTTTGCATGGTATTCCTTCTAGTATAGTAAGCGACCGTGATCCCATCTTCACTAGCGAATTTTGGAAGAGTTTACAAGAGGCGGTAGCGACTCAGCTATGTTTGAGCACCGCATATCATCCTCAGACGGACGGCCAGACCGAGAGGGTGAATCGTATTCTAGAGGATCTTTTAAGGCTTTGTATCCTAGACTTTGGGGGTACATGGGAAGAGCACCTTCCGTTGGTAGAATTCGCATATAATAATAGCTTCCAGTCTAGTATTGGCATGGCACCTTTCGAAGCTCTTTATGGAAGGCCTTGCCGTTTGCCTACATGTTGGTGGGAATCTACCGATAAAATCCTACTTGGGCCCGATATGGTTAGGGAAACCTCGGAGAAGATTGATTTGATTCGAAGGAGGATGAAAGCAGCACAAGATAGGCAGAAATCGTATGCTGATAAGAGGAGGACAGATCTTGAGTTTGACATTGGGGACATGGTTTTTATCAAAGTGTCTCCGTTACGGAATGTTGTTCGCTTTGGGTCCGTTGGGAAATTAGCGCCAAGGTTTGTAGGGCCGTTTCCTATAAAAGACAGGATTGGGAAGATGGCGTATAGGGTGGAGTTGCCTGAGAAACTTAGTGGAGTACACGACGTATTCCATGTATCACATTTGAGGAAGTGTTTGCACAAGACCGCGGAGGTGGTAGAGCCGAGCTTGCTTAAAGAGGTGGAAATAGAGCGTGATGCAACAATTAGACGAGCTCCTACATGCATTCTTGGGTCGGAGATCAAAAAGTTGAGAAATCGAGAGGTCAGACTAGTTAAAGTGCAATGGGGAGATGATGAGAGCAACGCTACTTGGGAGACAGAAGGGAAGATGTGTTCGCTATACCCTTTTCTTTTTGAGGGTATGTCCTTTAATTTCTCCTTTATCGCTTAGCTTATCATATCTTATCTTTAGTATGTCCTCTCATTAGTATCTTTGACCTTTAGTTAGGATAATCCTATGGTTGAAACATGTGTTTGAGACATGTTATGTATGATGGATGCAAAATGGATGCAAGTGGTTGCTAGTGGTTTCTCGTGGATGCATATATACACACACTTTAGGCACTAGATCGGCTCAGTCACTACATATTGCATATTGCATAAATGAATGTATTTAGTATAATGGATGTATAATGGTTGTACCATCATATAGATGCTGCATTCGGTTGAATGGATGTGCACGCATATAGAAGTAGTTTGTAAGCAATTAGGATCTTTTGCATACATAATGGATGCATGGCACTATCGTGAATTGCATCAAGGAGGTCAACTGAATCAGTGGACCGCCTGATTTTGCATTAGATACGGACATAGACACACACTGTGCATTTAAACATGAAAGGATTAGAAGTCTATAAGGACAATGGATGCCAGTGTTTGTTGATTGAGTAGATGGTTGATGATAGGATATAAACTTGAAGATTTCGGGGTCGAAATCCCTTAAGGAGGGGAGAATGTAACACCCCGTATTTCTGTTAATACTAATATTCACAAATTAAAAGAATTAATATTGAGAATTTGCACGAAATAGCCTTAAAAAGGCATATAACAAATTTGAGATATGTGAATTGCCTTAAAAGGCGAAAAATGGAATTAAGACATTAATTGGAAAATTAATGTGTAGAAATGGTCATAAGTTAATTATGGATTAATTTGAATTCATGAATAGGTGCGTGTGTATATATATATATATATTTATATATATATGGGCAGTTAATGTAAACATGAATAGAAGTTTATTAATTTGCTGAGTGTTTGCTGAGTCACTTCTGACTCATTGCTGAGTCAATAAGATAAACCCCATCTGGTCTGAATGGCTGCGGTTATTTCTAGGTTAAATCTAATGGCCTAAATGAATCCTAACATCTATAAATAAGTGGGTAGACTCTAACCCTAAATCACTTGAAAAATTGGAGAGCTACCGACATGCCGTTGCCATGGAGTTCAGCATAGCCGTCACAAACTAAAGAAGAAGAAGGCCTAACCTACAAACTAAATCTACTCAAATCAAATCAAAAGCTCTCTCTCTTTCTATTTCTCTTCTTTAAAATTGTGAGTATGATGAATCTCACAATATTATTATAAAATAATTTGATTAAGTTATGAATGGATCACAAGAAAGTGATATGAATTGTTATATATTTGTAAATTATGTTGTGGATCTCTTGTTATGCTATTATGTTATCATATATATGTTGTTATGTTGTAGTGATTATGTTGTAAATAATCCTATGCTATGTCATATGTGATTAATCATGCTATGCTATATTGTAAATCATATCATGCTATGTTGCAAATTATGATATGCTATGTTGTAAATCTTATATATGTTGTAGATCTCATATTATCACATATGTTGAAATACTTATGTTATATGATAATGATGTCATGTTAAGTTGTGTTGAATCATACAAGTTGTAAAATCATGTTGTTAGTATTTATGCGAATTGGATCATGTTTAAAGTTTATGTTTTTTTATAATAGATCTTGATTATGGGAATTTGCCTATTGGGTTAGGTGTACCCATATACATGAATCTACAAATTAATTGGATCTTGAATATGGGAATTTGCCTATTAAGTTAGGTGTACCCATATACATGAATCTATGATTAAATGAATTTTGATTTTTGGGAATTTGCCTATTGAGTTAGGTGTACCCATATAAAACCATATTGTTAATGATGTTGATTCACACATGTCCTATACAAGTTTATGAAATTTGATCAAAATCATATTATGTGAATTATGAATAAGTTGACACCCTTAGATCCATGACATGTATAACCTTATGCAAGTTGTAATGTATGCAAGTTTTACCCCTTGTTATGATTTATTTAGTCACATATATATGTTGTTGTTGTGAATATTTTCTTTTATGCTACGAGTTAGACTAATCGGGTCTAGCATACATTTTGCGAATAAACGTTCAAACGTGGGGTAGGGGTAATATTAGGAAATTAATAAATTGGGGTGCAATTGATATGATTTTGCATGCCGTAAATGGATGTCCATAATTGAGTCAATTATGGACATTGTTAAATTTGGAATTAATTAATAATTCAAGTAGGGAATTATTAAAATTGGGGAAAGTGGATTATTAATAATAATCAATGCTTAGGACACGAGGTTGGACCCGTTTGTGACGTAAACCTGCCCGGACCCGCCCGACAAATCCAGTAGTCACAAATGTCGGCCCAATGTGAGAGGTCCTAGGCCCAAACTAAAGCATAACAGTTGTAAAGACACGAGGTTAGACTCTTTTATGGTGTAAGACTGCCCGGACCCGCCCGGAAAATCCAGCTGCCATAAATGTCAGTCTAATGTGAGAGGTCTTTATGAGGTTATGGCCTTAATGAATTAAGAAATACTTAGCCAGATAATCATGTAAGGTGGGACATGGGGGTTAAGTAGGTGCCTTGGGTGGCATGAGGAATCTAGTGGTTGCCTTTAGAGGCATTTGAAATACGATTAGACTTAACCAAGTACACATGTAAATGAACATGACTAAGTGGGTTAAGTGGATGGACTAATGGGACAAGCTTAGGTGGAATGCTTGTGGGAAATAATGGGGGCCCATTTCAACCAGTATCCCAAAACGTATCTTTGTGGGCTCGACCCAAGTCGAGGACGGGACACGCATACTGGGTTTGACTATAAGAGGCCAAAACAGGGAGCGGTGGCAACGCAAGTCCAACGGGTTTCATATGCGTGTGTGGACCCGGGCTGGTAGGTAAGACGTTGTTGCATCGTGTAGGTATAAGCCGTGCATCTCCGTTATATCGGGTTGCCACTTTAGGGGAATGATACACCCCACTGTGGGGCCAGCACGGGTATCTACGAGTAGGGAGCCGATCGAAAAATGGAAAGTGGGGTACACCTAGTGGAGATAGGGGCAGGCGGCACCTATGTAGTCAGCTAGGAGTACGTAAAGCCATTAAGAAAGTTTCTAAGTGAAGCTAAGTGGAATCAATCTTTAGGGTGACTGGTGTGGTGCAGTATAGTGTTTATCCTTTAGTATTTAGGAGCGCCTATAACGTTTCCTTTAGCGATTGTCTATGTCCTTAATCTGCTCTTTCATAGACATTTCCTTGTTTTCCAGCTTATGCCTTAGTCCAGTTATTTTGATAATAATATTGTAGAATTATCATACTCGCCAGACTTTATGTCTGACCCCCCCTCTTTTTCATCTTTTTCTCCCTTCAGGTCCTCAGGTTGGGCCAAGTTCCAGTGGAGTCTGATTGGATTGCTTATCTCTTGGAAAGCTTGGACTGCTGAAGTAAAGTCCAGCTTGTTATCTTTCTTTTTAATGGCTATTTATTTAATGGGATTATGTACTTGTTTTATCAAGATAGATATTGTACTTGACTTTGATTATGGTGTTATGATGTAATCAAACATGTTTTGACTTCTGCTGCAATTGAAATAAAGTTTTTAAATTTCCAAGTACTATTTTATATCTGTCTTGTTGAAATTTTACTGTTCTATATTCACCTAAAACCTCCATAGAAGTTAATGCATTCCCTTTGTGAGTGACATTAATGGACGTGGGGTGCTACAGCCGCCAACCTCCGCAGACCCCCCTACTGCGATTGACGCCCCCTCCTTGCCGACGCACGACACCCCAATCTCCGACGATACCAGTAAGCCCCTTTTTATCCTTCTTTTTAGTTATTTATTTATTATTTTAAAACAGCATTTAAACTATGTTTTTTACTTTATATAAAACTACAAAAAGAAAGTTTGAATTTTTAAACAAGAAAGTAGCGATTTTTAAACTGTAAAGATATGATTTTTAGCTTTATAAAGGTTCGATTTTTATTTATTTAAAAGATAAGATTTTTAATCATATGAAAGATATGATTTTTAATCATATGAAAGATGAGATTTTTTTTAATCATATAAAAGATGAGATTTTTTTATCGTATGAAAGATGAGATTTTTATATATATGAAGTACGGATAAAAATATGATTTTTATATAATAGAGAATATAAAAATGTGATTTTTATATATGTAGTGAATACGGAAGACGAAAGTGACAAAAGGCGAGCACGACGAAGATTTTCTACATACGAAGAGTCGCGGGGTTTGGTTTAGCAATTGGTGAGAACTCCTCACTTTTAATTTGTTTTCTAGTTGAAATATATACTAGGATGCAGACGGTGCTTAGCAGCACCTGACACCCGTCGTCCACAGACCATGGACGGGTTGTTTGTTTGATTGATGTGTTGTGAAAATTAATTGTGTGATCGGAATTGAAATAATATATATATATATATATTCATGTGTTGAAATAAAATATATATTCATGTGTTGAAATCAAATATATATTCATGTGTCGAAATATAATATATATTCAATTACAAATCGAACGATTTGTTTATGTACACTAATTTGACTGATATTGATTGGGATGATAAATTTTATACATCGCCCAACTGCACAAATAAAATCTGTGTTTGATTGTTTGAAACCCCACACAGGTGTTGTGATGAAATTGGACATACACTAATCCCAATAATTAGCTGTATGTCGGTCGATTGATTGACAGGTTGTTATAAGCGTTGAATATTTATATTTGATGCTTATACAATGTAGAATGCACTCTGGATGATGGTTGATTATTTATCATTGCTATTATATACATGTGTTGTGTAGAATCCATATAAATAATATTATATGATAATTGAGCGGGTCTCATTCCAATTTAGAAAATAAATTATATTCATGTGTTGAATAAACAAAATAGTCATGTGTTGACAATACTCATGTGTTGAGAATATTCATGTGTTGAAAATATAAATTCATGTGTTGAATAAAATATATATTCATGTGTTGAATAAAAGAAAATTCATGTGTTGAAGGAAATATTCATTTGTTGAATAGAATAACGAAGTTATTGAAATATATAAAGCCATGTTGATTAGATATGCGCCATTTTGACGCGAACGATATTTATATCGATTATATTCGTTTTTATAATGAATATAGAAAAGAAAGTAATTTCAAAATATAACGTTTTGAAAATATTATCATTTATATATCGATGATGTGGAATATTCAGTTTTGATTTGAAATTGAATATGAAGTTGAAATCGTTTTTAAAACGAAGTTAAAACAATTTATAAAATATGTTTTGAATTGAAATCGACGAAATATATATAATATATTTATATTATATTATATATCGGTTTGTGTTGCATTGTGTGATGGGACTTGAGTCTTATAATGGCTTCATTTTTATGAAAAGCATTACGATGTTTAAAAGATTTATTTGTTTTAAAACACTGGCAATCCAATGGAGTAAACCCGTTCCACGAAAGTGGCATGGTCCTGTGATTTACCATATTGTAAAATATGTTAAGTAGATTTCTCATACCAGTCCCATGACTGACTCGTAGTTTGTTTCACCTGCAAACTCGGGCGCCCCTATTTCTACATGGGCAGCCTTGTATTCAGGTTTTAGCAGGCTCTTTTTGGATAGCTGGAGCTGAAGATGGATTCAATCATTTATCTCTTTTTATGCTGTTCAGCTCCTATTGTACATTTATGTTTGTTTTCCGCTGTAGACATTCATGTATAGCTGAACTGTATTTGTACTAAGTATGATCCTGTATACTGCGTAACTCTGATGTTTATTACGTCCAGTATATCCTGTTGTACATTATCTGGTGTTTTTTTTTATTTCTGTGTCTGTTGTTATCTGTTTATGTGTTATATTCCAAAGATTACCCTTGCCTTCGTGTTACGGGGTTTGGGTCATCACAAACGTGGCATCAGAGCTTTGGTTTAACTTAGAACTGGAATATAACATATTAACGAACTCGTCAGAAATAGAACCAGTAGTGTTCCAGGACGAGTAACTCATTACAAATAGGATGAGTAGTATCCTAGTATGAGAATAGCAGAATGAAATACACCTCGATAGACAAATTTACATTCAAGTATATGTCTCTATGTTTTAAAATTGCCTTTTCTATTGATCTGACACTTGGTCTGCTATTTGCAGAAGCACTAGAAAATGAGTATCAGAAACAAAAGGAATGCAGAACCAGATCTAGAAGCTCTATTAAAGAAGTATCGAAATCTGGGTGGAGTATCATTCTCGGGCAATGAATCCATTAGTCAAACCCCAAGATTGGATGCGTTCTGCTGAAAGAATTCTTAAGCGTCTCCAGCTAGGAGATGATCAGAAAAGATTAGTGGCATCTTGGGCACTCAAAGACGAAGCTTTGTTCTGGTGGGATTCGATTATTAAAAATAATCCAGAAGGTGATACCACCTGAGATAGATTTAAAGAGATTTTCAGTGAAAGGTTTATTCCTCTAGAAGCAACTGAGCGGTTATGTGATGAATTCTACTATCTGATACAAGGTGATATGGATATCCCTGAATATCATAAGAGATTCAATGAACTTTCTCGTTTTGCCCCACATCTAATCCAAAAGCCAAAGATGAAGAATCTGAGGTTTATAAATGGGCTCCAAAGAAAATACCAGAATAGTGTAATGGGGCATGTGAAGCTCCCTTTTTCTGTAATGATATACATGGCTTACCAATATGAGGATCTTGATAGGAAAGGTATGTTGCGAGACGAAGAGGAAGTCAGTTCTGGCAACAAAAGAAAATTCAAAACTGATAGCCCAGAGACGAGTACCCAGCCTGAGGCCAGTACGAAATCTGAGTTAAGAAAGAAGCCTAGATTCAATCGAGAAAAGGTTAAATCTGAGAAAGTACCAATAACGACTGCCACATGCTTGAGCTGCAATAGACAGGGGCATTTGGCGGTAAGCTGCAAATCTTGGAACAAACGAAAGAAGGATAAACCTGAACTCAAGGGCAGGTTTCAAGAGAACAGAAAATGTAATCAATGCCATCAGTCTGGTCATCTTTCAAAGGCCTGCCCGCTATAAAGAAAACCTAAAGCAGTACATGTAAATGAAGTGGCTGAAACTTCAGAACCCTCAGCTAACCAAGGAAGGCCAGATGTTTTAGAAGGCACGCTTACGGTCAAGGATATTCCAGTAAAATATTGTTTGATATTGGCGCGTCGCGAAGCTTTGTTGCCAAGAATGCGGTTAAGAAACTGGATTTGAATTTGAGAAAGATAAAAGAACCCATGACTGTCCATAATCCGGTTGGGGGTTCCCTCGACCTTAGTTGGATTTGTGGGGTGCCTGTTTCTTTTTCTCGTTATCGGTTCCCCACTATCGCTATCGTAATGAATTTTACAGAATTTGATCTTATCATGGGGTTAGACTGGTTAACCAAATATGAGGCTGAGGTTAAATGCGCCGACAGAGTCGTTAAGGCGAAGATTAAAACAGGCGACTATATAACCATTCCTTGTGAAGGTCGGAATTCTGATAGAAAGGATTTCTGGGTAGCTATAGATGTTTCTCCTGCTCAAATAGAACCTGTTCCTGTCGTCCCAGAGAATGTTCCAGTTGAAATTGAAAATATACCAGTTGTCAAGAGCTATGCGGATGTGTTCGAAGAAGTTGTTGGCTTACCTCCGCAGAGAGAAATTGATTTCAAAATCGCTTTAGTTCCGAATGCAAGGCCAATAGTTCACGCTATTCGAAGGATGACCTTGAAGGAGAAAGATAGTTAGATAATCAAACACGACAGCTAGTATGGAAGGGTCTAATCAGGCCTAGTTTCTCTGATTGGGGAGCAGCAGTGGTATTTGTCCCGAAGTCAGACGGTACTCTCAGACTATGTGTAGATTATCGTGACTTGAATAAGAAGACGCTGAAAAACAAATATCAATTGCCACGGATTGATGATTTGTTGGATCGATTGAATGGCGCGCAAGTATTTTCACTAATGGACCTAGCTACAGGTTTCCATCAGCTTCGTATTATCGAAGAGTGTGTTCCTTTGACCGCATTCAGAGGTCCAGACTTATTCTACGAGTGGTTAGTAATGTCGTTCGGCTTATGTAATGCTCCAGCATATTTCGTCGATCTAATGAACCGGGTATTCAGAGAAGTGTTGAATAAATTTTTTCTGGTTTTCATTGATGATATACTGATCTTCTCTAAGTTAGAAAGCGAACATAAAAAGCATTTGGAACAAGTGTTAGAAATTCTGAGAAAGAATGTTTTAAAAGCCAAATTTTCCAAATGTATATTTTGGCAAGAAGAAGTCAAATTTCTAGGCCATGTCGTGTCAAAACAAGGAATTTCAGTGGATCCGAGTAAAATCACTGCTATTCAGAATTGGAAACAGCCTCGTACACCCACATAAGTCAGAAGTTTTCTCGGGTTGGCCAGTTATTATCGAAAATTCATTAAGGATTTCGTGAAGACATCTAGTTCTTTAACGAAGCTTACTAAGAAACATTCGAGATTCAATTGGACTCCCGAATGAGAGGCAACTTTCCAGAAGCTGAAGTTAAAACTGACAACTGCTCCAGTGTTAACAATAATTGATGGCAATCAGGACTTGAAAGTCTGGACTGATGCTTCTAGAGAAGGCCTTGGTGCAGTATTAATGCAAGGAGGTCAAGTGGTTGCTTACGCTAGCCGTCAGCTGAAACCGCATGAGAAAAATTATGTTACTCATGATCTTGAGTTGTTAGCCGTCGTATTTGCTTTGAAAACCTGGAGGCACTACCTTTTGGGTGAGAAATTCGAACTGTATACAGACCATCAGTCATTGAAGTATTTGTTTACTCATAAAGATCTGAATCTGAGGCAACAACGTTGGTTAGAATTTCTTGCAGCGTACGATTTTGAGATTTTGTACACTCCAGGGAAGCCAATGTTATGGCTGATGCGCTGAGTAGAAAGAATGTAATAATCGCCAGTTTTATTATTACGACTTCATTGATTGATAAAATATCTGCTCTTCAGAAGGATGATCACTCCATTCAAATAATCAGAGAAAGGATTCAAAAGGGCGAACCCTTGAGTTTTCAGATTGATAACGAGGGAATTCTGAGGTTGAAAGGCCGAATATGTGTGCCAGACATTGCTGAACTTCGGAGAGAAGCATTGGATGAATGTCACAAAGCCAAGCTTAGTGTCCATCCAGGAGTGAGCAAGATGTATAATGATATCAAATGCACTTTCTGGTGGAGATCTATGAAACGAGACATCTCCTTATATGTTAGCCGGTGTTCCACCTGTCAGCAAGTCAAAAGCGATCAGCAGAAGCTCGCTGGATTGTTGCAACCGTTGGAAATTCCAAGTGGAAAGTGGGAATAGATTTTTATGGATTTCATAGATGATTTGCCCAGAACCAGGAAAGGAAATGACAGCATTTGGGTGATCGTAGATCGTTTCACGAAGACCGCCCATTTCATACCTGTCGGATCGAATAGAACTGCTCAGAGTCTGGCGCAGATATATTTCAAGGAAATTGTTAGACTGCACGGAGTTCCCATGAGCATCGTTAGTGATCGAGACCCGATTTTTGCTAGTAAATTCTGGGAAGCATTCCAAGTAGAATTGGGAACAAAACTGAACCTGAGCACCGCTTATCGTCCTCAGACAGATGGTCAGACTGAGAGGGTGAATCGTATTCTTGAAGATATATTGCGGGCTTGTATTATTGATTTTGGCAGATCATGGGAAGACCATTTGCATTTGGCCGAATTCTCATATAACAACAGCTACCAAGCGGGCCTGAAAATGTCGCCATTCGAAGTATTGTATGGTAGACCGTGCCGATCCCTTGCTTATTGGGTAGAACCTGGAAATAGACTTGTATTGGGGCCTGATATGATTCTCGATGCTGCAAATAAAGTCGGTTTCGTTAAGAAACGATTACTAGCCGCTCAAAGCCGACAAAAGAGCTATGCAGATAAAAGAAGGAGAGATATATCATTTGTTGTTGGCCAGTATGTGTATTTAAAGGTATCTCCGATGAGAGGAGTAATCCGATTCGGCAAAACAGGGAAATTGGCACCCAAATTCATTGGTCCGTTTCCTATTCTTGAACGGATTGGAGCTCTCGCTTAAGGAGTTCAATTGCCAGATTGGTTGCCTGAAGTACATGATGTATTTCACGTATCTCAACTTCGAAAGCATGTGCATGACCCTGATTTAGTCTGGAAGAAGCCGCGCAAAGGGATTTAGAAATTACTCCAGAATTGGCTGTGAGAAGAGAGCCGATCAAGATTATTGGCAAAGAAACCAAAGAGTAGAGGAACAAAAAGGTTCACTTAGTCAAAGTGCAATGGAGTGGAGATCCGCGAGATTGTACTTGGGAAACAGAGGAAAGCATTAAGAAAGCCTATCCTAAGTGCAGGGTGGATATCTCTGATTAACTCCGGTGCAAGGTACATTTACCATATTTTGCAATTTCCATTATGTTCTCTATTTTGTTGTTGTTTTCTTTTCATGGATGTAAAATTTTAATTATATAGTCTGAATGATTTAAAAGAGTATATGAATTAATTAATAAATACATTTTTGAAAAGTTAAAAATAAATTAATTGAAGCATGTGTTGTGTGATTGTGGATTTGATTTATTAAATTATTAGAATGATAGTTAATTAAACCAATAAAAGAATGAATGGCAAAAATTTATTCGATTAAATCACACATTGAACTGATTAGAGAATAGATAGAAATATATACATGTGTATTATATACGTTTGAACAGGTAAATGGATTAGCTGTTGAGTAAAGATTTTATTTGCGTGCTCGACAAATAGGTAAACCTTAATGAGTTGGATGCGCAATTTTATTATTATATCAACTCCTGTGAATGTCATTGGATGCGGAGTGCTGGTTATTCTGTGTGCAATGAATAAATGTCGCCATAGGATAGTAATAATTAATTTTGAACTACATGACATACTTCTTGAAGAGGGCATACTTCTTGAAGATAGCATACTTCATCATATACCACATAAGCAATTGGAGCTTGTGTGACGAGGTGGAAGATTTACCACACGAGCGAGAGGCTTGTATGGCGATGACTATATATATTATAGGTTGAACTGATGACAGATATGGACTATATATTACAGGTTGAACTGATGACTGATATGGACCATATAAAAATTGTAACGATAAATTGCCAAATTAATAAAAACCCCACACGGGTCTAGAGATGATAATAAACACGTCTGTCTAGTCTTGTAAGGCACAAAAACCATTGGTAGGGTGACGAGAATTTATTCTCTGGAGTTATTATCTATACACGCTCCCCTATGGACACTAGAATATATCACTATAAATATGTGTGTGCTTATTAGGATTTATTGGGTACCTAATACGGCCCAATAAATTTCCAAACCCCTCCCCGTACAAAGGAGGTTATGGCGAAATTTTTCGAAAATTTAGGGTGTTAGCCAAAATTTTGAAGAATTTGGAAATTCTTAGAAACTGAAAAGTTGAAGAATGGAACCCAGATGGAAAGTAGAGTTAGTTAATCAAACCACTTTCGACTTTGTTCCTTTTCGGGGACGAAAAGTTTTAAGTGGGGGAGATTGTAACAACCCAGAAAATCTGAACCAGTTTAAAAATTTTAAATTGGCTATTTTAGTGGATTTTAAACATTTAAAATAAATATTTTAGATAATAATGACGAAAAGTATGTTTTACTCGATGTTTGAAAATAAATATAATTATTTTGAATTATAAACAAGGCCTGAAAAGGCGCGGTAGTTTCAAAAATTGAATTCAAACTTTGACTGACTGTACTGGGTGCAAAATAATATGGATTTTAGTGAAACTAAAAATATTTAAATTTGTTAGTGAATATCTTTCTAACGAATCTGAAAAATCGATGTTTCATAGCGGGAGTCAAAAGTGATGGCCAAATGAATTTTCAGAAAGGTCGCTATAGAATTTATATAGCCCATGAAAATAGATATTTTGCAAACGACCTCGGAATTCGACGAAACTACTTTTGTTGGGTCCGGGATGTGAAATTATTGCTAGGTTTCAGATTTCAGAATTTTTGAAGTCAATATGTGAGCGTGACGAAGGAAAATGTGTTTTGGTCAATTACAGTTAAATTGGATCGACCCGAAAAGGGCCATTTTTCAAACGGTCTCGGAATTCGACGAAACTAATTTTGTTGGGACCGCATCATCAAAACATAGCTAGATTGATTCTTCGGGAATTTTAGAATCAGTATGTGGCCCCGGCAAATTGAAATATACGTTCAAATCAAATATTGAATGTTTTATATTTTAATTTGAAGGAAAACTGACTGAAACTGTCGAACGGGCCTTCGAAACATATCCCATTGTGTTCGGAATGGGGCTATTTAGCTAGGGACGACAGTCGTTGGGTTTGAATTGGTGTACGTATGGAGAGGAGGGTATTTTTGGATTTGAAGAAACTAAATATATATAAAAATTCCAATGACCAATCATAATTTTCTAGCTCATTTCTCTCTCACCGTAACCTGCTGTTATCAACGGCGGAAAGCATCTTCAACCTTCTCTCCTCCGTTTTGGCCGATCCCTTCACCAATCCACCTTGCTCCGGTGGTTTTTTTTGAAGATCTCCACGTCCTCTTCCAATCCATACCAGCCACCACCTCCATCACTTCGTAAATCGCGAGAATCGAGGCGGGAAAATCCATCCGATCACGCCTAGTTTTCTCCTCCGACCTGAGTTCGAACTGGCGGCGGTTGGTGCCCCCTGGCGCGCGACTCCATCCCCTTCGACGCTGCGAAGCCCGATTATCTTCAAAGTTCACGGATTGAAAGAAATCGTGAAAACTAGTTTTGAGCGAAGTTGCTGAGGTAACGGTTTTATATATTTAAACTGATTTCAACAGTTTAAAAGTGTCGCAAAGTATGATAAACTTATAAAAATCATATCTTTTTCGTTTGTGGTCGAAATCCAGTGAAACAAGAGAAAGTGGACTCGTGTGGACGTCTTCTACATTCTAGAAGAGACCGCATATTTTTCTGATCCTTCTGCAATTTTTGGAGGAGTGGAACCCAATGTGAGATTTCTGAATTATAAACGATATGGAAAACAACGATGTATAAATTATATGGTCGATGTATGAGTTATATAAGCGTTGTACACCACATGTATAAGCATTGTATAAGTTGTATGTTCGATGTATAAGTTATATATGCGTTGTAAAAATTATATATGCAATGAAATGACATTGAAATGAATTGAAATTTATTTATATACGAATATATATATATATACTCCTCTCATCCACAGACAATGGACGATATTTATTGGTTGTGATATTGTTTGGATTATTTGGTTGATGTGAAATTTGGTGAATAATGCGAATGGTTGATAGAATTGTTTGTGGTTGAGAATGATTGATTGTGGTTGAAATATACCCAATTGTGGTTGAAAACAAAATTAGAATAGGTTGTAGAAATGAAAGAAAACATGCTCGCCTGCGTGCGAATTAGATGCATGAAATCCCCATTGTCAAAAACTGCAAGGTTTTAAGGTAGAGCGAGGAGCCGTGCATCGATACGGTCCTGGTTTTAACTACCGTGCCGTTATGCTGCCGAAATTTCCTAAAATCTTTCTATGTTTGATTTATTCTCATGTGTTGAAATTATATTCATGTGTTGAATAGAGATTCATGTGTTGAGTGACATTCATGTTTTGAAATAAATTGTTTTATAATAAAAATCACTTTTTTATCACCTGTTTGAACTGTATAAAATAATCGTGTTTTGAAATAAATTGTTTTATAGTAAAAATTATATTTTTATCACCTGTTTGAACTATATCAAATAATCGTGTTTTGAAATAAATTGTTTTACAATAAAAATCACATTTTTATTATATACATGAATTGTTAAAAATAGTGATGTGTTGAAATAAATATCTATAGGATAAAAATATCATTTTTATCAAATGTATGAAATGAATATGGTTTTGAAGTCGAAGAATCGATTATATATATATATATATAATTAAAATTAAAATAAATCGAATAACGAAGCTGTAGTTCGTATTTTGAAACCGTGATTTCGAACGATTATTGCGGAAGATCCGACCATCGGATTTTCCCGAAACCACAACCGTTGGGTTCACCTTGGAAATATCTTTCCAACGGCACCAACTTTGTAAAGATCCAACGGTTGGATTGTCTGGAATGTTTAAATCAAATCTGAAGAAAAAAAGCACCAGATTCGATTATAATTATACATATATATAATTAAAATTAAAATAAATCGAATAACGACGTTGTAGTTCGTAATTTGAAATCGAAACTTCAAACGAGTGTACCGAGAGATCCGACCGTCGGATTTTCCCAAAACTAGAACCGTTGGATTCGTTTTGAAAAGATCTTTCTAATGATATAAAATTTGTGAAGATTCCAATGGTTAGATTTTCAGATATGTGTAAATCAAATCTGAAGAAAAACAGCGCCACGGCCGCGTTATGGCCTGAAGCGTCGTTTGAATGAATTGGCTATTTTTAAATAAATAAAAATAGCGATAAATTGTGATAAAATATTATAAATGATATGGAAAGGAAATAAACTGAATTTGCTCGGTTTATATGATATTTGATGGTTGAATGTGTTTGGCGTGAAAATTACATTAAAGAACAGAATAAGTGATATCGAATAATTTAACCATTGAAATGAATTGATTTGAAACTCTAAATATACGTGAATTATTTGAAAAGGCCGAGTTAATTCTCATTTCAGATAATTGATCGACGATTTAAAGTCGAAGATATGAAGGCGGTGCAAGACCGATGATCTTCACGTCGAATGGAGGGGTGCTATTAATGCTCATGATGGGAGTAGCTACCTTGAAGGGGCTGAAGTAGTAGCCGTCAGGATGTACATGTTGATTGTATGGATATGCGAGGAATAAAAATCCTCCGGTTTCGTTCAGACCCAGAACGGACTTGTAAATGGACTGTATGTCTGACATTGGATTTCATTCTGTGTGATTGATAGACGTCAGTTGCATGGCGTGAATTGCCTATGTGGCATGCCGAGATGAAGTGATCAAAGCTTTTGTTGAAAAGCAGAGCTTTGTGGTGGCTGCTCAAAGCAACACCTGTGTGGCATAGCTTTGTGTATAACGTAAATTCGCGAGCCTCACACCCCGGTATGAGCCAGAAATGGGAGAAGGACCTCAGGGAGGACATGCGTTTCTTTCTAGCTAGGGTGGTGCTAGTGACCATCTATCCTTGACATTTATATTACTTTCACCTGTGTGGTTGTTGTTGTTGCGAGGCGCCTCGGATATATCGGTGACTATGTGGAGCCGATGGGGTCATTGGACTCATTTACGCCCCAAAGGGCGGGGAAACGCAGTGTTCAGGGTTTAAGTTTAATCCACATCGAGTGGACCGGCCCTGACGATCCAAGGGTCACTCGAGCTCTGATCCTGAGGGGCGGGCTAGAGCGTCTCGAAGAAGTGAGGACGATCCCTTGCCTCGGTTCATGACGGAAATCCAATTCCCAAATACGACATCGTGCGGTTTTGATTGTATATATATATATGGCGACATGATATATGGTGCCCATGCCGTCTATGATTGATAGTTATGATTCAAATTGTTTCTGGAACATATAAACACTAGCAATAATATCAAATGATTTGTTTTGATCGTATCAAGCATATTTTATCCATTATAAGGTAAAACTCTATCCTCCGGTTTGTGTTGCATTGTGTGATGGGACTTGAGTCTTATAATGGCTTCATTTTTATGAAAAGCATTGCGATGTTTAAAAGATTTATTTGTTTTAAAGCACTGGCAATCCAATGGAGTAAACCCGTTCCGCGAAAATGGCGTGGTCCTGTGATTTGCCATATTTTAAAATATGTTAAGCAGATTTCTCATACCAGTCCCATGACTGACTCGTAGTTTGTTTCACCTGCAAACTCGGGTGCCCCTATTTCTACACGGGCAGCCTTGTATTCAGGTTTTAGCAGGCTCTTTCTGGATAGCTGGAGCTGAAGATGGATTCAGTCATTTATCTCTTTTTATGTTGTTCAGCTCCCATTGTACATTTACGTTTGTTTTCCGCTGTAGACATTCATGTATAGCTGAACTATATTTGTACTAAGTATGATCCTCTATACTGTGTAACTCTGATGTTTATTATGTCCAGTATATCCTGTTGTAAATTATCTGGTGTATTTATTTATTTCTGCATCTGCTGTTATCTGTTTATGTGTTATATTCCAAAGATTACTCTCGCCTTCGTGTTACGGGGTTTGGGTCGTCACACTAACTTCATTAATGCGTACTTCCTGACTTTAAGGGATACAAACTTGTTTTGGGTATGCATTGGCTAGCCTATTAGGGAGCCATTCTTGATTGTAAGAATAGGTTTACTGTTGAGAAGTTGTAAAGGACGAGATCTAGAAGTCCTTTGTTCGCCTAAAGTCCTACTTGCATCAATCACGTTTTTAGTAGTATCTTATTGTTTTCTTTCATTTATATTGTAATTTGTCAATTTTCTGATGATTTTGAAGAAGTTTTGGTTCTCCCATTCCGCTGGGAGACCGCATCCTAAATTAACGTAGAAAAGGATGCAAACCTTTTATTGTGCCTTTAAGACACATGACCCCTAAACAAAGATGAGAGTTGGATAACAACATTTAAGAGCTATTCCAGAAAGTATTCATTTGGAGGATTATTTTAGAATACGGAGTCCCATTCATCTTTACTACTGACACAGATAGAGCATTAAGATTCTACATCAACTACAGTAAGTTGAATAAGTTGACTAAAAAGAATAAGTATCCCATAAAATAGATGACTTATTCGACCAATTAGTTAAAGCTGTGATCTTTTCTTAACTTAACTTAGCAATTAGACTCTATCGGATGAGGACTATACAAGAGAGTGTTTGTAACGACCCGGTTTTCGCGATCCTGATTATCGACATAAACTCAATGTCGACTACCCAAGCATCGGAAACACCGAATAGTCCATGAAAGAAATTAGAGGGTAAGAATAGATTAGATAGAAACTTAGAATAGAAGAAGAAGAAGAACATAAAACATCAGAGTAAATACGAATCTCACAACAGAACGAACAACATATAATAAATACATAATTTTGAAATAAAATCAGTATATCTATACAGTAACATTATCAGAGTATAACACTTACAATACAGCGGAAATAACTATAGCTATATGATCGTGAAGCCTCTTGCTCCAAGCTCTCCAAGTATATCTGAAAAATCCTGACTACTTGACTGCTCGTACAAAATTGGGTACCCAAGATAGGGAAAACAAAACAAACTCTAAGTCAGTCATGGAACAGGTGTGAGTAAAACAGTTTAAAACAGTTTGAGCAATTAAACGATATCTCATAAGACCACGCTGTATAACGGAACTGGTTTTTCCCTTATGAGAATCCAAAATAGTCTTTATATCAAAATTCTTTTGATATTATGATAGTGTCTATCAACCACAATATAATAATCATCTAGCAGAAACGCTTTCATCTCACGTTCTACATATATAGTATACAATCAAAACCGCGAGCACTTATTGGATAATGGATTACCAACTATGACAAGGCATGGAACCACCTTCCGATAGCGTACCTCTAGAGAGGAATACACTGGGTTCAACAAGAACATCTTGCAACCCGGCCACACATCACCGACCACTCATTTCACTTGAGTGTATCGAATGTACGTCACCAACGGTTGGGATTAGCAACCGTTTCTCGAATGGGACAGCATCGAATAGATTAAAGAATGAAATGAATATCTCTAGATAGGTGATAATACACCCTAATGGAAGCAACCCACATAGCCATGCTGCTTGCCCGATTTTTATCATTTCTCGGTTGTGAGGCTAGAGGCCATGCTTATCTCTGACAGATCACACAATTATTCACTTTGAATGTCACATCGTCATACCCGCCAAATCACAAATTATTTCTCCAAAAATACATCGGGTATATAGCTAAGAGAAACGAATTCCTCCACCAGCAAACGTACATACGTTTGAAGAGATCAACTTACGTGATCCATTAAATATACTCTGTCAGACATTCTTCCATACAGGTTGTCCTGGGTCTGGACAAACCGAAGGCACTATTCTGTAAATCCATCTTAGGCAATTTCTACCTAGGATTTGACAGAACGACCCTTGCACAAACTCCGTCTTCAATTATCTTCATCATATTTGATCGCAACGCTAACGCCCATATAGAGTGGTTTTCAGCTAATGAATCTGATCCCGGTCTCTCCGTACTGACGACGGAAAAATGTCAAAAACTTCGATAGTTGGTGAGTTAACTATCAAGAAAAACACGTGTGCAAACAACGATATTATTTCCAGATGGAAATTTTATCGATCAATCATCATTGAACATTTACCTCTTTAGTTCATTAATTTATTCATTTTTTCATTTCCTGTTTCCATATTTTCAACATTTCTTATTTTCTAAATTTAGAAAATATACATTATTAACATTGGAAAACATTTCCATTTCTTATTTTCAATATTAGAAAACATTTCTGATTCTTATTTGGAAAACATTTCCAAAACTCCTACATTTGAATTTAAACAGATGTTTAAATAAAACATCGTTATGCCAACTCAAAACATTACACTCATTAACTGAACTCACTTAACCAATCTTCACTATCGAACCTTAACCATTACTTAGTTAAAATTGGAGTCAATCAAGTTGGGGTATAACTACCTCTCAGACCTTAACTGAACAACATTTCTAATCTCGAAATAGACAAAGTTCACCTTTTAAATCTTTAACAAACTTCCTCAAGTAACTCTCTTTCAAATAATCTCTATTCGATAACTTTTTCCTTCGAATAAACTATATTCGATAACTCTTTTCTTTGAATAAACTATATTCGATAATCTCTCTTTCGAATAACTATATTCGATTAACTCTATTTGATTAACTATATTGGTTAACTCTATTTGATTAACTCTATTCGATTAACACTATTCGATTAACTCTTTTCGATTAACTCTATTCGATTAACTCTATTCAATTAATCCTATTCGATTAACTCTTTTCAATTAACTCTATTTGATTAACCCTATTCGATTAACTCTTTTCGATTAACTCAATTCGATTAACCCTATTCGATTAAACCTATTCGATTAACGCTTTTCGATTAACCATATTCGATTAACCCTATTCGATTAACTCTTTTGAACTAACTCTATTGAATTAACTCTATTGAATTAACTCCATTTAATTAACTCTATTCGATTAACTCCTTTTGAATAAACTATATTCGATTAACTCCTTTAGAATAAACTATATTTGATAATCTCCTTTTTATTTCTAACACTAAAATCTCATTTATAATTCCCTTTATAAATGTTGAGTTCACATTCTATTTAAAATGTCAGTGTTAAAACTGATTTCTATTTCTCTATATAAGTTCTGACTTATATATTCAATTTATCCCATGATAAATTATTTACTTAATTTATAAATCATTATTTATAAATTAATCGTCTCCATTTATCTGTTAAAACAGATTTCTATTTACAATCTACTTTAAATCCATAACTCATATTTCCTTTTATAATTATTCTATTTATTTCATAAATATTTCCTTTTATAATTATTCTATTTATTTCATAAATAAATATTCCTTTTATAACTCTATTTATTTTCTAAACAAATATTCCTTTTATCTTTTTATTTATTTTAAAAATGTTTCTTTTAATAAAATCTTTTGATTTTTATAAATATTTCTTTTTCGATATAACATTGAAAAATTCCTTTTTGACATTCTAGTATTCCTCATGGTATTTAATGTACCATATAACAATGATCGGTATCATTCAAACATACAAAATCAGCAACAGATTTTATATCACATCATATAACACAATATATGAAAAACAGTAAAATAAATATTGAGGAATCTAGTTGGATTCCTCCGACCTGTCTCCCTGCATCCACAGATGTTACACAATATAATTCACATCAAATTTCATTTCAATATGAAATATTCTGATAAACATAATCAATATTTGATTAACGATATATATATATAACTATATCGATATTTTCAACCAATCAATTAGCAGTTCAACCAAACAGTCAGCACACAACAATCAATCATCATTTATCAGTTCTAAAAATACGTTATAAAAATATGAACTGGTAGAGTTGGTGAGTTTTACTCACATTGGACAGTTATCGTTAAATTACGATTAACTATCTTTGATTCAGATGGACAATTTATTTTTGCAATAAATTGTAATGAGCTCCGATTCACTCCCAGTCAGTCCCATTTCGTAGCCCCTGTCTATAAGATCCCAACAGATCTTGTTTGGTCCAATTCTGATCACATATGGGAGAGTTATATATATAAGTTTATATACTATTTAAATTACAATTAGATTCAAGTTATTTTTATTTGGGCTTTACCCAAAATAATCGGCCCATCTCCAAATTGTTACCGACCTGCTCCATACCATCTTCTTCCTTTGATAACTCTTGTAACACCTATCAACTCCTCATGCCATTTCCAGGATTTTAAACACCGTTTTATCCCATTCCACTCCATGGATTTCAGAACAAAAATCATCACTCTCTTCTCCTACCAAATTCCTTCCTTCCTGTAATAATTTCATTCAACTCGCACAAACCTTCACGCTGCGTTTCTACACCACTCCTCACGTTGTACAGTGGTACCCGCGATCATATTTGTGACCGACTCCCTCAAACTTTCGCATACAGGCTTGATTTCCACCCCTCAATCCAAAAATACCCTAAAAATAAAAATCGATGCTTCCATCTTCACCGTTTCTGTAACGACCCGGTTTTTAGCGACTTTGGTTATCAACATAAACTCAATGACGACTAACCAAACATCGAAAAATACCGGTAGTTAATGAAAGAAATTAGAGGGTGAGAATAGATAAGATAGAAACTTAGAATAGAAGAAGAAGAACAACACAACATCAGAGTAACACGAACCTCACAGCGGAACGAATAACATATAATATATAACATAACTTTGAAATATAAATCTGTACTTGAATATACATATCATTTCCAAAGTACAGCACTTACAAAACAGCGGAAAATAACCATAGCTACATAATTTTGAAGCCTTCCGCTCTAGCTCTTCAAGTATATCTGTAAGGTCCTGACTACTTGACGGCCCGTATAAAATTGGGCACCCAAGAGTTTAGGGAAAACAAAACAAAATAAACTCCGGGTCAGTCATGGGACTGGTATGAGTAAAACAGTTTAAAACAGTTTGAGCCACTAAACAATATCTCATAAGACCACGCCATATAACGGAACGGGTTTTTCCCTTTTGAGAATCCAAAATGATCTTTATATCAAAACTCATTTATATTATAATAGGGTCTATCAACCACAATATAATATTCATCTAGCAGAAACGCTTTTATCTCACGTTCTACATATATAGTATATAATCAAAACCGCAAGCACGTATTGGGTAATGGATTTCCAACTATGATAAGGTATGGAACCACCTTTTTGCTAGTGTACCTCTAGAGAGGAATACACTGGGTTCAACAAGAACATCTTGCAACCCGGCCACACATGACCGACCACTCATTTCGCTTGAGTGTATCGAATGTATATCACCAACGGTTGGGATCAGCAACCGTTTCCCGAATGGGACAACCTCAACAATAAATTTTTAGAAGTAAATGAAACTCTAGATCAGGTGATTATACACCCTAATAGGTGCGACCTACATAGCCAGGCTACTTGCCCGATTTTTGTCATTTCCCAGTTGTGAGGCTAGAGGCCACGCTTATCTCTGATAGATCACACATTTATTCACTTTGAATGTCACATCGTCATACCCGCCAAATCACAAATTGATTTCCCCAAAAATACCCCAGGTATACAGCTAAGAGAAACAAATTCCTCCGCCACCAACGTAAATACGTTTGAAGAGATCAACTTACGCGATCCATTAAATATACTCTATCAAACATTCTTCCATACAGGTCGTCCTGGGACTAGACAAACTGAAGGCACTATTCAGTACAACCATCTTAGGCAATCTTTACCTAAGATTTATACAACAGCCCTTGCACTTTACTCCGTCTTCAATTATCTTTGGCATATATGATTCGCAACGCTTATGCCAACACGGAGTGGTTCTTCGGATAATAATCCAACCGATCTCTCTATATTAACAACGTTAAAATGGTCGAAAACTTCGATAGTCGGTGATTTAACTATCAAAGAAAAACACTGTGCAAACAACATCTTATTTCCAGATGGAAATTACATCGATCAATCACCAATCAACTTTTATTCTGTAAATTAATTTATCATTAATTTATTTCATTTGTCATTTCCTGTTTCCATATATTCAACATTTCTTATTTTCTAAATTTAGAAAATATACGCTATTAACAATGGAAAACATTTCCATTTCTTGTTTTCTATATTAGAAAACATTTCTGATTCTTATTTGGAAAACATTTCCAATGCTCCTTCATTTGGTTGAAATAGATGTTTAAATAAAACATCGCTATGCCAACTCAAACCATTTCACTCATTAACCAAATTCACTTAACCATCCTTTACTATCAAACCTTACCATTCCTTAGTTATGAAGGAAGTCAATTAAGTTGGTGTATAATTACCTCTCAGACCTTAACTGAACAACGTTTTAACTTCGGAATAGACAAAGTTTATCTTTTACCTTTAACAAACTTCCTTACGTAACTCTCTTTCGACTAATCTCTATTCGATAACTCCTCCCTTCGAATAACTATATTCGATAATCTCTCTTACGAATAACTAGATTCGAAAATCTTTCTTCGAATAAACTATATTTGATTAACTCTATTCAATTCACTCTTATCAATTAACTCTATTGGGTTAACTCTTTTTGATTAAATCTTTTCACTTAACTCATTTCGAATAAACTATATTCGATAACTCCTTTAATTCTATTCGGATAAACAATATTCGATTAACTCCTTTCGAATAACTAGATTCGATAACTCCTTTCGAATAACCAATATTCGATTAACTCACTTCGAATAACCAATATTCGATAACTCTTCTTCGAATAAATTATATTCGATAATTCTTCTCGAATGAACTATATTCGATTACTCTTCTTCGAGTAAATTTTATTCGATTACTCTTCTCGAATAAACTATATTCGATTACTCTACTCGAATAAACTATATTCGATTACTCTTCTTTGAATAAATTATATTCGATAACTCTTCTTCGAATAAATTATATTCGATAACTCTTCTCGAATAAACTATACTCGATTACTCTTCTCGAATAAACTATATTCGATTACTCTTCTTAACTCTATTCGAATAACTAATATTCGATAACTCTATTTAACTCTATTCGAATAACTAATATTCGATAACTCTATTTAACTCTATTCAAATAACTAATACTCGATAACTCTATTTAACTCTATTCGAGTAACTAATATTCGATAACTCTATTTAACTCTATTCGAGTAACTAATATTCAATAACTCTATTTAACTCTATTCGAGTAACTAATATTCGATAAATCTATTTAACTCTATTTGAATAACTAGTATTCGATAACTCTATTTAACTCTATTCAAATAACTAATATTCGATAACACTATTTAACTCTATTCGAATAACTAATGTTCGATAACTCTATTCGAATAACTAATATTCGATAACTCTATTTGAATAACTAATATTCGATAACTCCTATTTGATTAACTCTATTTAATTAACTCTATCGATTTAACTCTAACTGGTTAACTCTAATTGACTAACTCTATTCGATTGCAAATACTTCCTTTCCTATTTGTCTATATTTATTTCATATAAATATTTCCTTTATATAACTCTATTTATTTTCTCAAATAAATTCCCCTTTTATCTTTATTTATTTTCTAAATAAATAATTCTTTTCCCTTTATTTCCTTTTATAATTATCCTATTTATTTACTAAATAAATAGTTCTTTTTTTCCAATATCATATTTATTTTACAATTAAATATTTCCTTTTTCACTTTATTTATTTACCAAATAAATAAATTCCTTTTCGATTCTATTTGTAAATGGTTTACAAATATTTCTCTTTCTATTTTATTTGCTAATGTTTTACAAATATTCATCTTTATATTTTATTTGTTTAACAAATAAATATTCCCTTATCTTTGTTTTACAAATAACTTCCTTTATATTTGTTTTACAAATCTTTTTCCTTTTCAACTCTTTGATTTTCTAATTATCTCCTTTTAAAAAATCATTTTCCTTTTATACATAAAATCCATTGATTTTATATAATAATTTATTTTCAAAATATACTTTGAAAATCCCCTTTTCTACATCCCAGTATTTCTTACGGTATTTAAAATACCAAACACAGTTATCGATATCATCCAAACACACATAATCATCAACAGATTATATCTCACATCATATAGTACAATATATGAAAAACAGTAAAATAAATGTTGAGGAATCCAGTTGGGTCCCTCCAACCTGTTTCCCTGCATCACAGATGTTAAACAGTATAATTAACATCTATTTCATTTTAATATGAAATATTCTGCTAAACAGAATCAATATCTGATTAACGATTTATATATATATCGTTATCTATGATTTCATCCAATACATAAGTAATTCAACCAAACAGTTAACACACAGCAATCAACAGATGATTAACAGTTCTAAAAATACGTTATAAAAATATAACTGTTCTGAATTGGTGAGTTTTACTCACCTTTCGTGTTAACCGTTAAATACGATTTGCGTCTATCGATTCAGATGGACAATTTATTTCACCATAAATTTTAACGAGCTTTGATTCACTCCCAGTCAGTTCCATTGGGTAGTGTCCGTCCATACAATCCAAATGGATCTTATTTCGTCACATTCTGATTACGTATGGGGAAGTTATACAATTTACAAGTTAATAACAATTTTAATTAAAATAAAACTTAAATTAAAATTGCAATGGGTCTTAACCTTGATCTAAAGCCCACATCCCCTTTGTAAATACCCAGACCCGCTCCATCCGTAATCCTTCTTCCTCCCTGATACCTACGGCACCCAACAGACCATGCCATTACCCAAACTTCAAGCTCCACCGCACCTTCTTCTCATTAATGATTTCGAGAATGGAAAACACCACCCAACTCCCCATCCCGTCCTCTGCTTCATCCTGCCCTTGAACTAAAACTCACACTGTAACACCCCGTGCATTCTATAACTGTGAAATTTACAAATTAAAGTATAATTAATTTCAAATCAAAGAACTAAGGGAAACAGGATACGCCATTGCGTTCGTCTCGGAAAAATACGCGAAATAGAGTCCGAGTTTTCGAAAAACGGAGTCCGTATGAAGAAGATATAGCCTCCGGAAGTTTCTGAATTAAGTTTAAAATTCGAACAGAATAAAACAACTCAGAAAAACAAGTTTAAATTTCAAAATCGGGCCCAATTGGCCAGGGCGGGAAAAATCCCGCCTAATGCACCCAGGTCGACTGGGCTGTCGACCTGGTCTAGCCAGGTCGACAGGGCTGTCGACCTGGTCCAGAGCCAGGTCGAACCCAGCCCAACCTGGCTGGCCTAGTCTATGTTGGTCGATTTTCAGAAGCCTGCTTTGTCATTAGGGCTAGGTGGCAGGCTCTAATTGGTCCCTCTTTCGAATGAATGGCTACGATCAATCCAAGCAACATCGATGGCCCTAATCAGTTCATAAACTCTATAAAAATGACCCTAGACTATACCTAATCTATTCATTCAAAAATAAGAACAAAGCCATCATGCTGCGGAGGAACGACTAGGAGTAGCCACCAAATTGAGAAGAAGATTAGGAGGCAAATTCTAAAGCATAAAGCAACTAAGACAAATCAAATCAACGCCTAAGTCAAAAGAAGTCGCATCTCCAAATTCCTAAGTTGGAGAATTCGCCACACAATTGTAAGTAGAGTATTATTTTGGTATGAACAAATAACTGTGTTGGTTTGTATACTTGATTTGTGGTGATAAATAATTCATATTTGTGCGTTACTATGATTCTTATCGATTTGGAATATTGTATACGTTTGGATATTCTCAAATTATGTTATAAAAACTACATGTTTGCGGTAGTTTTATGCAAGTATGACGTTTGGATATTCGCAAAATATGTAATTCATGTTGAAGCTACATGTATGTAGTTGTTTAATTGAAATTCATGCAAGTTTGGGGTTTGCTACTATGCCATCATAATGTGTATTTTTGTACAAAAATCATTTTGTGCGTAATTGGAACAAATTTGGGTTATTATAATTCATATGAAACTATGTTGAAAAATTTGGCATCATGGTCTATGTATTAAGCCATGCTTTTGTACTAGGAAACCTATTTGCAAACTTATGAATATGACTAGGCTATGATTGATATTTTACATAATTGAAAACCATGTTAGGTCTATATTGTTAACAAGAATTATATGATGACATATGTGGTACATAGCTAGGTTAGATTCAAAATCCCATTTGCAAGTTTGCATGACTAAAGTAAAAATCATGATTTCATGCTAGAAATATTTATGCCTGCCATGGTTATGTGAATAGATTTAAAGTCATGATTTAAGTTGGAATAATTCAAGTTGAACTATGCTTTTGTATTAGTAACAAAAGTAATCCCCTTTGTAAACATGTAGGAACCTTATGAACATGATTTGCTTATGTTTGACATTATGCCTAAATAAGAACATAGGTCTATGTTGTAGTTAAGACTATGTGTCAATAATGATATCCAATTTAGATTCTTAACTTAACTACAAGTTTACATGCTTTGATTCATGTCACTTATGCTTTATGACCAAAGTATACATTACTACTATGCAAGTACACCAGTTTCTGATTTGTAGTTCCAACGTTATGTTGCAAGTTCATGCGTTCACATTCCCCTTTAGTGTATGAACGTTTTAAGCCTCCCCTTTTTCTCATGGCTAAGTTGGGCTTAAAAGCCTAAGCCCAACATATATAATAAACGAGCGTATTAAACGGGGGTAAATAACGTTGGGCCAAATTAATTAATAAATGAAAATATAAAGTAAAAGGGGCCCAAATTCAAGTATGGGTTGGGCCCATGATTGGTGTAAATCTTTACACCATTAGCTTAATAATGGGCCGCAAATATTTACATATAAGAAAATAAAGAAGAAAGACAAAATATGTAAATGTAGAACATACGATGTGTTTAACCCGAGGTTGGATTGAGTTGTGATGTAAACCTGCCCGGAACCGCCCGGCTGTCCTGTAGTCACAACAATACCTATCCAATGTGGGAGGTTAAACATGGAGCCCAATAAGGACCCGAGGTTAGACTGAGTTGTGGCGTAAGACTGCCCGGAACCAACCGGCAACAGGCAGCCACAACAATACCTGTCTAATGTGAGAGGTCAAGGCTTTAATAAGACAATTAAAGCTGAGTCAGGATTGTTAGGATTAAGTGGACTAAAGACTTAATCAAAATGGAACATGCTAAACTAAACAGACTGATTGGGGGTTAGGTTATAAAACACTTAACCAACTTAGCATGTTGGCTAGAAATAGAAAACCTAGTAGCGGGGGACCCTTTTCAGCAGTAACCCTATAAGGTGTATCATGATACCCTGAAACTAGGCAGGGTGGGGCACGATTACTGGGCTGATTGTAAGAGGTCAAATCGACGGCGGTGGTGTAGCAGTGTAGGTTCTAACGGGGTGCGGGCGTGCACACACTCCGGCGCAGAAAAATAAGGCACTGGGCACCAGTAGAATACCTGTGCATTCTAGGATTGTGTCGGGCCGCCGCCATGGGACTTGATACACCCCATGGTGGGACCAGCATAGGTAACTACAACATCGGGGGCCGTAAGACACATGTAACTATGCGAGTAGGAGCCGATCATCATAGAATGGATCACTTCACCCTGATTATGGGGTGCCAGTTGGGAACTAGTTTATATGGGTTCAGAGATTAATATGGGGTACGATAGTATATTCGACCCTAGACAACTTAACTAAGTTTATAGTGCTTTCCCACTTCTTGTTTATACTTATCATACCCAGTTCTTTATTCATAGACAGAATAGTCCTAGACTTACTCAGGCTTTATGTCTGACTCTACTTTTCTTTCGTCTTCTTTTCTTCCGTTCCCCCCCCAGGTCCACAGGGAGGGAACACTGCAGCTTGACCAGCCTTCATATCCAGCTTAAAGAGGAAAAATGTATTGCTTGGACCTTTTCGTTTTGAACTATGGCTTTGGACAACCACTATGGGGCTTTTGCAGTTTATTTATGTTTTTTTATGCTTCTTTAAATAATGTAATCAAGACAGATTATGAAAGTGTTATGTTATGTTTTTGGAAAGGATGTAAGACAATCATGGTAATGTTGTTGTAACACGTATTTGTTTTTATGAAATAAAAGTTGCTGTTTTTCTGCTGTTTACAAATATGTGTTCTTATATCTGTCTTGTATATCTGTGACTTATACTTATAAACCTCCACCAAAATTAGGGCATTCCCTTTGAGAGTGACCCTAACGGAGGTGGGGTGTTTCACACACACCTACTACGGATTCCGACCAACCTTCTTGAGCGCTGCTACACCAAGCAGATCGACATCAATATGTATCGATTCCCACCAGAATTCTCCTACACATGCCAAATCACATCATGAAGCTGAATTAAATATCAGAAACTTGAATCGAAGCCTAAAATTCCTGAAATAAAAAACCCTTGCAAATGGTTTGAAACCATACAAGCATCGATCTCGTTGAAACAGATACGAAAATGAAGAGCATCCTTCCATGATTACAAATATATATAACACTTGATTTATAGGAATTTGTTTAATTTTCTTTGAATTTCTAATGATTGATTTGTTTTTGCTGTAAAAGAATTTTGTGCGGAATGAATTCTTTTCTACCATTATAACTGTGAGCATGTGGTTGAGAAGGAAAGAAACGTGGCTTGTTTAGGTTCAGACGTTAGGATATTTTTTTATTAATATTTTTATATTTTATTTTGCCAATTTCTCATTGTATCTGTCTTCTAAAAATCCCTATGATTACATACGATACCTAAAAATCACGAAAATGGACATGTAGATACAGCTCGGCATTACGGTCCCAACGAAACTGGTTTCATCGAATTCCGACTATGTTTGCTCACACGGTGTATTTTTAACTGTCAAAATATTGACTGTTTTTCACATTAAAATCCTATACGACCACATACTGACTTCAAAAATCACAAAAACTGAAATCTAGCAATAATTTAATATTGCAGATCCAACAAAATTAGTTTCGTCGAATTCTGAGGTCATTTGCAAAAGTGGCTATTTTTAAAGCTCTAAATAACCCTTTATAAATATATAAATATATTTAAAAACAATTAAATTTAATATTCAAAAATAAATATTATCGTATATATTCACAACAGAATATCATACGGCTCTAGAATATTTATATATGAATTTCTAACTTGATATTTCAAACCCCGATTAAATCGATATTCAATTTATAATGAAATTCCTTTATATATATCGTTATAAATTATAAAGGAATTCCACAGCGACTTCTCTAAAATTTGATTTGGACATAACTCAAAATCTACACAACAAAATCCCGATTTTTCTCTTCCACTAGAAAAATATACTTCACCAGCTCCTAACATTTCTTGTTTCACAGAAATCCGATTTAAAACGGACCCTGTACATTCAGTTGAAGTTCGAATCGCCAATTTACGAACTGCAGCGCCATTTCGAGCTTGATTATAATTATAATATAATTATACGTTCAAACTTCATTTTAATAATATATTCGTTATTGTAATTCAATTTTAAACTGAATTAAATATCATAGATGATCCAATTCACACCATATCGTGAATTCCACTATTTTTAACTATTTCAGAAATTAAATATATTATTATATTATTTATTTTACTTAAATATTCGATATTATTTAATTCTGGTCATTTTAAATAATCAAACCATTATTTAAATAATTAAATAAATTATTTATTTATCGTAAAAATACGGGTTGTTACATTCTTCCCCCCTTAAAATATTTTCGTCCTCGAAATTGCTAAGGTAGAAAACAACCCTATCGACCGGTTAGAACTTATTTGTTCACTTCTTAACTTCAGTTTCAACTGAACCAATTTAAATTCAATTAAAATATTAATTAATTCTTATCACCGAACATTTTAAAAAATCCTGAAAATTTTCTAATGCTCTAACTTTTCGGAAAATTTCGCCATAACCTCCTTTGTACAGCCCTATCGGTAAAACCACAACGCGCCTCTCTAGGCCTTCTCCAACCCAAAAGAAAATCGAACAGCCAAGCGGCTTGCCAAATCGGCTCATAAATCTCATACCTAATATAAATATAAACTTATACCTTTTTGTCGGGCATATCATTATGTCCTTTGCATCTGTTACCAATTTAACATATAACAATATCATCTTAATCAAACTCCTCAACTCAAACATTTGGTTCTATCCAAGCCAAATCCCATTCAAACTCCAATATCAAATTTCAAACTCTTAACTCATCAACTCAATTCCAGTCCAGATTATCCTCTAATCCATTTCAG
The DNA here is from genome assembly GCA_030737875.1 of Allium sativum. Taxonomy (NCBI): domain Eukaryota; kingdom Viridiplantae; phylum Streptophyta; class Magnoliopsida; order Asparagales; family Amaryllidaceae; genus Allium; species Allium sativum. Next base: position 848,596,985 of record CM060926.1, read on the forward strand.
TTTTGCTTAACTTATCATCTCAAGTTAAATTCTGGTTTATTATTTACTTTCATCATCCCATTCGAATTAACTTCACAAGTTAAATTTAAATTGTAGAATTTAAATTCCTCGGTTTTTATTTCAAATCAATTTGAAATCACAATAACAATTCAAAACCCTTGAATTTCTGAACACCTTGTTTTCGCAAAACATATTTGAAAACAAAATCTTTGGTAGTAATCCGTCACTTACAACTCTAAAATGAACACCGATGTTGTCTAGATCATCATCGGAATCGACTTTCCAGCTATCGAAGTGAGTTCAATACTATATCACTTTTCAAACCTCATATTTAAACACTTCCCATTTTGAAATTAATTTCAAAATACCATTCACACTACTTGTAAAACAAATTTAAAACCTCCCAAGATTTTAAAATTCTCATATATTTAATCCAAATCCATTTACAAACACCTATCCAAATTTTCCAGGGTTGTACTTTCAATTCTGATTTAAATTTCAGATTAAATTCACTTCGTAATACTTATACGAATTTTATTTGGTTATATATATAACCATCTCCATTATAATCTTTCTCGATTATAATAACAACCAATATATCCAATATATTATAATCACTCTGATATAAATCCTTTATATCAAAATATAATTTAGGTAAAATTATTTCGTTTACCCTCTTTTCAAAACATTACATGACGGTTTATCGTATTCAAGTGTTTAGTAACTCCTATCGATACAGTGGATCAAACTGATCGACCAGAAATTCATAAGCCACTCAATCAATAAATCTCCACAATATAAAATTATTTTATATCAAATAACAAATACGTTCACTCGTATATATACACTCAAACTCAATCTAGGGTATTGCAAACCCCATCTCTACCGAGTCACACCACAGAGCCAAGGTAATACTTAACCTTAAGCTCTGATACCAACTGTAACGACCCGGTTTTTAGCGACTTTTGTTATCGACATAAACTCAATGACGACTAACCAAACATCCAAAAATACCGGTAGTTAATGAAAGAAATTAGAGGGTGAGAATAGATAAGATAGAAACTTAGAATAGAAGAAGAAGAACAACACAACATCAGAGTAACACGAACCTCACAGCGGAACGAATAACATATAATATATAACATAACTTTGAAATATAAATCTATACTTGAATATACATATCATTTCCAAAGTACAGCACGTACAACACAGCGGAAAATAACCATAACTATATAATTTTGAAGCCTCCTGCTCCAGCTCTTCAAGTATATCTGTAAAGTCCTAACTACTTGACTGCCCGTATAAAATTGGGCACCCAAGAGTTTAGGGAAAACAAAACAAAATAAACTCCGGGTCAGTCATGGGACTGGTATGAGTAAAACAGTTTAAAACAGTTTGAGACATTAAACGATGTCTCATAAGACCACGCCGTATAACGGAATGGGTTTTTCCCTTATGAGAATCCAAAATTATCTTTATATCAAAACTCATTTATATTATAATATTGTCTATCAACCACAATATAATAATCATCTAGCAGAAACGCTTTCATCTCACGTTCTACATATATAGTATACAATCAAAACCGCTAGCATGTATTGGGTAATGGATGTCCAACTATGACAAGGTATGGAACCACCTTTCGCTAGTGTACCTCTAGAGAGGAATACACTGAGTTCAACAAGAACATCTTGCTACCCGGCCATACATGACCGGCCACACATCACCAACGGTAGGTGTGAAAACCCGTAACTTCCCCGTAAAGGAAAGTGTCGGATAGTTCGAGAACAAGCCACAACTGAACACATACAGAAGAACATTTCATTGTATATTACAACAATGCACCAGAATACAAGAATATACAGAGTATAAATGAATATTACACAGAAATATCAGAGATTTAAATTACATTTAAATACATAGCAGCGGAAAATAATACCATACACAACTAGAAGTAGATATACGGATACAAAGCTTTCCGGATATCGTTCCAGCTGTAAACCAGGATCCTGTGAATATAAATCTGCAAAACCAAAACTACTAGCTGCCCATGTCAAAATAAGGGCACCCAGAGTTTAGGTTAAAACAATAAACTCCAGGTCAGTCATGTGACTGGTGTGAGAACTAAAACAGTTATTATTCTTCATTTTAAAAGTTAGGTAAATCAAGGGACCACGCCGTATAACACGGAACGGGTTTCCTCCCAAGAATACCAGTGCATAAAGCAAACAACGCAATGCTAAATAAAGAAAAATAAAGCTGTTATAAGACCCAGGTCCCATCACACAATGCAACGCAGCCGAGGATAGGGTTTTCCCTTATAACAGCCAAAGAATGCTTGATACGGTTAAAACAAATCGTTTGATACTATTATAAGTGCATAGTGTATAAAACAACTTCAAATCATAAGTATCAATCATAGGCGACATGAGCGCCCCATCCCACTATGTCGCCATACTAGGCTCTACAAATAAAACCGCAAATGTTACGTATTTGGAAATTGGATTTCCGTCTATGAACCGAGGCAAAAGATAGTCCTCAACCGATTCGAGACGCTCTAGCCCGCCCCTCAGGACCCAGACTCAGGTGGGCCCTTGGATCCTCAGGGCCAGTCCACCGATGTGGATTAAACTTAAACCCTGAACATGCATTTCCCCGCCCTATGGGGCGTAAACGAGCCAACTAAATGACTCCATCGGTTCGAGAACGACCGATCAATCCGAGGCGCCTCGCAACAGCAACAACCACATAAGTCAAACTCGTCAGGGCGTGTAAAACCAGTGATGCCACTTTTTAGCTAGAAAGAAACGCATGCCCTCCCTGACGTCCTCTACCGTTTTTGGTTCATACCGGGTGTGAAACACGCGAAGTAAACGTTACACAAAGCTACGCCACAAATGCCTTGCTTTGATCATCACCACAAGACTTTGCTTTTCAACAGAAGCCTCGATCAATTGCCACTTAGGCATGCCACACAGGCAATTCACTCCATGCGTTTGATATCCATCGATATATAACCCCTGAGCTCGTACGTCTCAGAGAAGGGCGTTAAGCAAAAGAATAAATTCTCCGCCGCCAAACAGATATATATTTAATAGAGATCAATCACACGGACTAAAATCCAATGTCAGACACACAGTCCATTTACAAGTCCGTTCTGGGTCTGAACGAAACCGGAGGCACCTAGTACCCCGCATATCCATCGATCTCTAAGTACGTCTGGACGATCACCAACTGTTTCCATCTTCTTGGGTGTACAGCCCAATCAAGATCATCAGTAATCACCCAAACGACGTGAAGACTTCCGGTCTTCGACCACCGTCTTCATCTTCGACTTATCGTCGTATCAGTTATTCAGAATGGGATAAACCCGGCCTTTCTGAATAACTCGCGTATATTTTAAATAAGTGTTACACAAACACAACATACGCCTCATTCCAATTCATTAGTCACTAACCGTAAATTAATCAAGAGAATAATTCCCCAAATATTAACCCCGAAGGCCGAAACCAACATCAGATCAATATCCAGAAGACCATTCTGCTTGGCTAACCGACAGTTAGTTTCTAAATTTCACATTCATAGGGAAATGTTCCCATTAATTTTATCCAAGATAAATTCTTTGAATTTATTCTTTATTCTATTTTTGAATCTCAATTCAAACTAGTCGGGATTAGCGAACCTTACCGAAGTAATCATTTATTTTAATTTCCCCATCCCAACCTATTCATTCCATGAAGTAAAACTGGTAATACTTCATATCTAACACCACAGTGTTATCGGTAAATTCAATTACCATTTCACGTTCAAATCTAATTAAAGATTTAACTATCGCCTGGAGCAAAACTGGTGATACTCCCTTTCGATTATTTCAATCTAATTAAAGATTCATTAAAACTCCACTTAGTTTTAATCTTTAACTGGGTTAAAGAATCAGTGTCATTTAAAACACAGTTCACGATAAACCCAAAATATCATTCCATTAATTATCGATTCAATTCCAATTAAATATTATTTAATTGGTACACTTCATTAAATCTAAATAAAAAGATTTAACCTTTTCTCAGCTGGGTTCAAGAACAGTGTTAGTGAAGACACCATTCACGACAAACCCAAATCACATTTGATATTCAATACAAGGCTCTGAATAGAAAATATCCCGGCTTATATTCAATATCAAATTCTACGATTAACAAATGTCATATTGGAAATAACGATATAAATATGTATCTTTCAAATTTCCATAACACATCTGTATAATCACGAATTCCAACATCGAAATATTCCGAAGACAATTTCGATTCAAATCCACTCCAATGCAATCATTGGAAATTCTGGTTATTTTTAAAACTCTTTTCAAATTCAATTTATTTATTTAAAAATAAATAGAATTATATTTCTAGTTCAAAACTAGTTCATTTCGATAAAAATCTATTTTTATCTTTTCAAACATGGAGTTTTTCATCCCAAATCTTCACAAATCATTTCTTATGATTTTACACAAATTATTACTATTTTTAATAATTTTATCAAGGCCCGTACAGTCGATTTCCATCAACGGCCATCGAACTGCACTTACAGCGACCTTTTTCAAATTTGATTTGGACATAATTCCAAATCCAACCGTTAGATTTCAAATTTCTAATATTCGTTAGAAAGCTCTTTTCGATACGAACCCAACGGTTCCGGTTTTAGGAGAATCCGACGGTCGGATCTCCCGTAATGTCCATTTGAAATCAATGGTCGAAATTCGCGAACTGCCGCGGCGCGGCGCGTTCTATTCAGGCCATTATATTATATATATATATAATATATTTCGTCGATTTCTATTTAAAACGAATTATATAAATAGTTTTAAATTCGTTTCAAAAGCCATTTCAACTTCCTTTTCAATTCAAATCAAAATTGAATTCTTCTTTATAAATTCGTTTTAAAATTCATTTCTATTCAATTCAAATTTCAATTGAATTTGAATTCGTTTTCAATTCAATTCATTTCGAAATCGTTTTCAATTCAATTCAATTCATTTCGAAATCGTTATATATTCAATTCATTTCGAAATCGTTATATATTCAATTCATTTCGAAATCGTTATATATTCAATTCATTTCGAAATCGTTATAAAATCGATATAAATATCGTTCACGTCAAAATGGCGTTAATCTAATCAATACGGCTTCATATAATTCCTATTTTCAAATATTCTATTTCAAATATTCCTTTTTCAAAATAGTTGTTATTATCAAAATATTTCGTTCAACACATGACCAATCTCAATGGATGAGTACTGTCAACACATGAACTTTTATTTTATATTATTCTTTATTTTCTAAATTGGAATGAGGCCCAATCAATCACCATATAATGTTAATTATATGGATTTCCATACATTACACACATATAATAGCATTGCAAAATAATCAACCATCAACCAAAGTGCACTACACTGTATAAGCATCAAATATAGATATCTAACGCTTATAACAGCCTGTCAATCAATCGATCGACATATTTAATCAATCAGGATGAGTGAACTTCAAATTTCATCCCAACACCCGTGTGGGGTTTCAAACAATCAAACGCATATTTTATTTGTGCAGTTGGGCGATGTGTAAAATTTATCGACCCAATCAATGTCCTTCAAATAGGTGTACATAAACAAACTGTCTGGTTTGTAAATGAATATTTATTTATTCACATTCACGTTAAAAATTATATTTTTAACGATAAAACATTTTATTCCACCATATGAATTTCTATTCAGTTCATTCTTTAAATAAAATGATATTTTTTATTTTTCTAACTTATTTTAGAAAATTTCGGCAGCATAACGGCACGATACTAGAAACGGGACGAGGCCTAGCCTTATCCCCGGTCTAGTGAAGGCCCACGCCATTCACACATCAATCAAATTCAATTCATTTCACCAAACAAAACAATTTCAATCAAATAATCTAACTAATTTGCAATCAAACAAACAAGTCCATGGTTTGTGGACGATTGTGTCGGGTGCTACTAAGCACCGTCTGCATCCTAGTCTATATATATAATTGGAAAAGAAAACGAAAGGTGAGAAATTCTCACCGAAAGCTATCCAAACATCTTGACTCTTCTTTGATATAAATCTTCTTCGTTCTCGCCTTTTTGCCACCTTCGTTGTCCGCTTTCACTACATATGTAAAAATCGAATTTTTACTTTGTTATTCAATATAGAAAAAATCGAATTTTTACTTTGTTATTCAATATAGAAAAAATCGAATTTTTACTTTGTTATTCAATATAGAAAAAATCGAATTTTTACTTTGTTATTCAATATAGAAAAAATCGAATTTTTACTTTCTAACATATATAAATTTCAATTCTTTTCACACATAAAGATCAAATCTTTTAACATAAAAACCATCTTCTACCATATTAAAAATTCAATTTTCATTCTATGCTATTTATCTTTTCTTTTCTTTTTCTTTTATTCAAAACAACATTTCAAACAAACTTATTTATTTATTTATTTTAAATCATGCTACTTATAAATAAATAAATAAAATAATATACTTTTAATTCACAAAGCTTTATATCTTTTAAAAACTGAAAATAAATGTAAGCTATTTCTATTTAAAACCAATGTCATTTTTATTAAAAGAAAACAATGCAAATTCCTATTTTTAAAAACAATGCAACATATGTTACAGAATCAATGCACATATATATAAGAAACAATGTAATCTAGATCTCAAAAACAATGCTATTTTATCTACAAAATTAATTAGAGTAATTAAAGAAAAGAAGAATGCTCACTGTTTTCAGTTCTGGACGTTCTCAAAGGGAGCCGCACCTAGGGTTTGCTCGCGCACGCCCATCGGAGCCACTCTGCGTTGATCAGGAAACTCCACGCCGTAGCCTGCAGCGTCGCCCCCCCACACCCTTGACGGCGCGCAGCTCGAGGCCCTAGAGGCGTCGGAATCCGCGTGCGACTGCTGCGAGTTGGAGCAGCAATTTTGAGCTCCATCCTCCATTAAATCTGATCCCAGCGGTGTAGAAATGGAGAGCTCGTGAAGCTCCTTGATTTGCGTTCAACAATGAGGGAGTAATTCGATTTGGAGGAGATCGATTTGGGATTCCTTTTTTGGAACGATTTACGTCGTTCATGAAGGCGGGGGCGCGATATTAGTTTTGACCACGGGGTTGACTTCTGACTAGGGTTTAGTGTCTTATATAGTTTTTTTTTTAAATTTAAATTCCGAAAATAGTTCCTTATCAATCCGTACTCTAAATCAAACCCAACGACTGTCTCCCATAGCTAATTACCCCCTTTCCGAACACAATGAGACATGTTTCGCAAGCCAATTCTATCGTTTCGATCAGTTTTCATTTCAATTAACATTTAAATCATTATATTGAATGTTTAAACGTACATTTCAATTTACCGGGGTCACATACTAACTTGAAAAATTCCAGAAAAATATTTTCTAGCTTCGTATTGACGATACGGTCCTAACAAAACTAATTTCGTCGAATTCTGAGACCGTTAGAAAAATGGCCATTTTCCAGTCGATTAAAATCAACTGAAACTGGTCAAACGCGTTTTCCTTTGCCACGCTCACATATTGATTCGAAAAATTATGAAATTTGGAATCTAGCAATAACTCGACATCACGGATCCAACAAAAGTGGTTTCGTCGAAATCCGAGGTCGTTTGCAAAATGGCTATTTTTAAGGGCCGAAATTCCATAGCGACTATTCAGAATTTTCAACTGGACTTATCTTTTGATTCCCGCTATGAAATCTTGATTTTTCGGATTCGTTGGAAAGATATCATCAATTAGATCCTAAGACTTTTGGTTTCACTAAAATCCGGATTGTTTTGCACCCGGTATATTCAATTGAAGTTTGAAATCGAATTATCGAACTACCGCGCCGTTTTCAATTCCTTTTATAATTATATATATAATTATTTATATTCTAACGACGACGTATATAATATATACGCCGAATTCTATTCAAAATAAATTTCTCGTCGTTTTTATTTAAAATAATTCATTTTAAATATTCAAAATTCGCTAAAATTGCCAAAATAAAAATTTTAAACTGGCCCAGATTTTCGGGTTGTTACAGTAGGGATCAGCAACCGTTTCCCAAATGGGACAATATCGACAATAGATTTCTAGAAGTAAATGAAACTCTAGATCCGGTGATTATACACCCTAATAGGTGCGACCTACATAGCCATGCTACCTGCCCGATTTTTGTCATTTCCCGGTTGTGAGGCTAGAGGCCACGCTTATCTCTGACAGATCACACATTTATTCACTTTGAATGTCACATCGTCATACCCGCCAAATCACAAATTGATTTCCCCAAAAATACCCCAGGTATACAACTAAGAGAAACGAATTCCTCCGCCACCAACGTAAATACGTTTGAAGAGATCAACTTACGCGATCCATTAAATATACTCTGTCAGACATTCTTCCATACAGGTCGTCCTGGGACTGGACAAACCGAAGGCACTATTCAGTACAAGCATCTTAGGCAATTTTTACCTAAGATTTATACAACAGCTCTTGCACTTTACTCCGTCTTCAATTATCTATGCATATATGATTCGCAACGCTTATGTCAATACGGAGTGGTTCTTCGGATAATGATCCAACCCGTCTCTCCATATCAACAATGTTAAAATGGTCGAAAACTTCGATAGTCGGTGAGTTAACTATCAAAGAAAAACACGTGTGTAAACAACGATCTTATTTCCAGATGGAAATTACATCGATCAATCACCAATCAACTTTTATCTTTTAAATTAATTTATCATTAATTTATTTCATTTGTCATTTCCTGTTTCCGTATATTCAACATTTATTATTTTCTAAATTTAGAAAATATATGCTGTTAACAATGGAAAACATTTCCATTTCTTGTTTTCTATATTAGAAAACATTTCTGATTCTTATTTAGAAAACATTTCCAACGCTCCTTCATTTGGCTGAAACAGATGTTTAAATAAAACATCGCTATGCCAACTCAAACCATTTCACTCATTAACCAAATTCACTTAACCATCCCTTACTATCAAACCTTACCATTCCTTAGTTAAGAAGGAAGTCAATCAATTTGGGGTATAATTACCTCTCAGACCTTAACTGAACAATGTTTTAACTTCGGAATAGACAAAGTTTGTCTTTTACCTTTAACAAACTTCCTTACGTAACTCTCTTTCGAATAATCTCTATTCGATAACTCCTCCCTTCGAATAACTATATTCGATAATCTCTCTTACGAATAACTAGTTTCGAAAACCTTTCTTCAAATAAACTATATTCAATTAACTCTATTCAATTAACTCTTATCAATTAACTCTATTGGATTAACTCTTTTTGATTAACTCTTTTCACTTAACTCCTTTCGATTAACTATATTCGATAACTCCTTTAATTCTATTCGAATAAAGTATATTCGATTAACTCCTTTCGAATAACTAGATTTGATAACTCCTTTCGAATAACCAATATTCGATTAACTCACTTCGAATAACCAATATTCGATAACTCTTCTTTGAATAAATTATATTCGATAACTCTTCTCGAATGAACTATATTCGATTACTCTTCTTCGAATAAATTATATTCGATTACTCTTCTCGAATAAACTATGTTCGATTACTCTTCTCGAATAAACTATATTTGATTACTCTTCTTCGAATAAATTATATTCGATAACTCTTCTTCGAATAAATTATATTTGATAACTCTTCTCGAATAAACTATATTCGATTACTCTATTCGAATAACTAATATTCGATAACTCTATTTAACTCTATTAGAATAACTAATATTCGATAACTCTATTTAACTCTATTTGAATAACTAATATTCGATAACTCTATTTAACTCTATTCGAATAACTAATATTCGATAACTCTATTTAACTCTATTCGAATAACTAATATTCGATAACTCTATTCAACTCTATTCGAATAACTAATATTCGATAACTCTATTTAACACTATTCGAATAACTAATATTAGATAACTCTATTTAACTCTATTCGAATAACTAATATTCGATAACTCTATTTAACTCTATTTGAATAACTAATATTCGATAACTCCTGTTTGATTAACTCTATTTAATTAACTCTATCGATTTAACTCTAACTGGTTAACTCTAATTGACTAACTCTATTCGATTGCAAATACTTCCTTTCCTATTTGTCTATATTTATTTCATATAAATATTTCCTTTATATAATTCTATTTATTTTTTCAAATAAATTCCCTTTTTATCTTTATTTATTTTCTAAATAAATAGTTCTTTTCCCTTTATTTCCTTTTATGATTATCCTATTTATTTACTAAATAAATAGTTCTTTTTTATCCAATATCATATTTATTTTACAAATAAATATTTCCTTTTTCACTTTACTTATTTACCAAATAAATAAATTCCCTTTCGATTCTATTGGTAAATGGTTTACAAATATTTCTCTTTCTATTTTATATTCATCTTTCTATTTTATTTGTTTAACAAATAAATATTCCCTTATCTTTGTTTTACAAATAATTTCCTTTATATTTGTTTTACAAATCTTTTTCCTTTACAACTCTTTGATTTTCTTATTATCTCCTTTTAAAAAATCATTTTCCTTTTATATATAAAATCCATTGATTTTATATAATAATTTATTTTCAAAATATACTTTGAAAATCCCCTTTTCTACATCCCAGTATTTCTTACGGTATTTAAAATACCAAACATAGTTATCGTTATCATCCAAACACACATAATCATCAACAGATTATATATCACATCATATAGTACAATATATGAAAAACAGTAAAAAAATGTTGAGGAATCCAGTTGGGTCCCTCCAACCTGTTTCCCTGCATCACAGATGTTAAATAGTATAATTAACATCTATTTCATTTCAATATGAATATTCTGCTAAACAGAATCAATATTTGATTAACGATTTAATATATATATCGTTATCTATGATTTCATCCAATACATAAGCAATTCAACCAAACAGTTAACACACAGCAATCAACAGATGATTAACATTTCTAAAAATATGTTATAAAAATATAACTGTTCAAAGTTGGCGAGTTTTACTCACCTTTCGCGTTAACCGTTAAATACGATTTGCGTCTGTCGATTCAGACAGACAATTTATTTCACCATAAATTGTAACGAGCTTTGATTCACTCCCAGTCAGTTCCATTGGGTAGTGTCCGTCCATACAATCCCAACGGATCTTGTTTCGTCACATTCTGATTATGTATGGGGAAGTTATACAATTTACAAGTTAATACACAATTTTAATTAAAATAAAACTTAAATTAAAATTGCAATAGGCCTTAACCTTGATCTCAAGCCCACATCCCCTTTGTAAATACCCAGACCTGCTCCATCGTTAATCCTTCTTCCTCCCTGATACCTACGGCACCCAACAGACTAAGCCATTACCCAAACTTCAAGCTCCACCGCACCTTCTTCTCATCAATGATTTCGAGAATGGAAAACACCACCCAACTCCCCATCCCGTCCTCTACTTCTTCCTGCCCTTGAACTGAAACTCGCATGCCTACTATGGATTCCGACCAACCTTCTTGCACGCTGCTACAGCAAGCAGATCGACATCAATATGTGTCGATTCCCACCAGAATACTCCTACACGTGTCAAATCACATCCTGAAGCCGAATCAAATATCAGAAACTTGAATCGAAGCCTAAAATTCCTGAAATCAGAAACCCTAGCTCACGGTTTGAAACCCATATAAGCATCGACCTTGCTGAAACGGATACGAAAATGAAGAACATCCTTCTATGATTACAAATATGTGTATATATATATATATATATATAACACTTGATTTATAGGAATTTGTTTAATTTTCTTTGAATTTCTAATGATCGATTTGTTTTTGCTGTAAAAGAATTTTGTGCGGAATGAATTCTTTTCTCGCATTATAACTGTGAGCGTGTGGTTGAGAAGGAAAGAAACGTGGCTTGTTTAGGTTCAGACGTTAGGATATTTTTTTTATTAATATTTTTATATATTTTTTGCCAATTTCTCATTGTATCTGTCTTCTAAAAATCCCTATGATTACATACGATACCTAAAAATCACGAAAATGGACATACAGCTACAGTTCGACATTACGGTCCCAACGAAACTGGTTTCGTCGAATTCCGACTCCGTTTGCTCATACAGCATATTTTTAACTATCAAAATATCGATTGTTTTTCACATTAAAATCCCGTACGGCCACATACTGACTTCAAAAATCACGAAAACTGAAATCGAGCAATAATTTAATATTGCTGATCCAATAAAATTAATTTCGTCGAATTCTAAGGTCGTTTGCAAAAGTGGCTATTTTTAAAGCTCTAAATAACCCTTTTTAAATATATAAATATATTTAAAAACAATTAAATTTAATATTAAAAAATAAATATTATCGTATATATTCACAACAGAATATCATACGGCTCTAGAATATTTATATATGAATTTCTAACTTGATATTTCAAACCCCGATTAAATCGATATTCGATTTATAATGAAATTCCTTTATATATATCGTTATAAATTATAAAGGAATTCCACATCGACTTTTCTAAAATTTGATTTGGACATAACTCAAAATCTACACAACGAAATCCTGATTTTTCTCTTCCACTAGAAAAATATACTTCACCAGCTCCTAACGTTTCTTGTTTCACAGAAATCCAATTTAAAACGGACCCTGTACATTCGGTTGAAGTTCGAATAGCCAATTTATGAACTGCAGCCCATTTCGAGCTCGATTATAATTATAATATAATTATACGATCAAACTTCATTTAAATAATATATTCATTATTATAATTCAACTTTAAACTGAATTAAATATCACAGATGATCCAACTCACACCATATAGTGAATTCCACTATTTCTGACTATTTCAGAAATTAAATATATTATTATATTATTTATTTTAATTAAATATTCGATATTATTTAATTCTGGTCATTTTAAATAACCAAACCATTATTTAAATAATTAAATAAATTATTTATATACCGTAAAAATACAGGTCGTTACAGTTTCCCAGATACCACATTCTTGCTTTTCCATGGCCAATGCAGGTCTTCCTCAATACATTACCATCTTTGTGCTCCGTGATAAATCTAAGAAAATTCACCAAAAATCCCGACTTTCCATCCTCTTCCTTCTCATACAACTTTCACGTAACTCGAGCTCCTTCTCACTCCCTCACGGTTTCGGCAAAACCCGCGTCCTACTGTACGAGATCGAAATGTTTCACCCCCAAATCCCATCAGAACTTGCACGCTATCTTTACTCCATCCCACAAACTCAAAACCAATATCGATTTCGTGAACTAAAGCCTCAAACACCCAAATTATTTAACCCTAGCTGTCGTAGCTTTATTTCCCAGTGAATGGGTGGCTTTCGAACCCCATGAGAAGTACACAGAACCGAAGAGGAAGTTATGATAATTACAAAGAGACTTGTTTTGAGATTTATAGAATTTTATATGGATTTATATGAATTATTGAAGATCAAAATGATTTACTGGAAGAATGAAATTTACGGCAGAAAGTGTTTTGACCAGAGGAAAATAATAACTAGGGTTTTGATAATGTTAGGCTATTTATAGAAAGATTATATAATTTTATATTTATTATTATATCCAATTTTAAGCAATTGTTATATGTATTTGTCGTTTAAAAGTCCGTACGACAACATATAATACCCAAATTCAATGAAATTGGACATGTAGCTACAGTTTGGCATTACGGACCCAACGAAACTTGTTTCATTGAATTCCGAATCCGTTTGCTCACATAGTATTTTTAAAGGTCAAATTATCGACTGTTTTTCACATTAAAATTCCGCATGGCCACATACTGACTCCAAAAATCACGAAAATTGAAATCTAGCAATAATTTAATTTTGAGGATCCAATAAAATTAGTTTCGTCAAAAACGGAGGTCGTTTGCAAAAGTCGTTAAGCTCTAAATAAACCCTTTTAAATATTAAATATATTTAAAAATAATTAAATTAAATATTTATAAATAAATATTATCGTATATATTCACAATAGAATACCATACAGCTCCAGAACATTCCTATCGGGATTTACAACTTGATATTTCAAATCCGAATTAAATCGATGTCCAATTTATATTAAAAATATAAATAAATCGTTATAAATTATTAAGGAATTCCGTAGTGACTATTTTAAAATTTGATTTGGACATAACTCAAAATCTACACAATGAAATCCAGATTTTTCTCTTCCATCAGAAAAATATACTTCACCAGCTCCGAACGTTTCTTATTTCACAGTAATCCAATTTAATTCTGTATATTCAATTGAAGTTCGAATCGCCAAATTACGAACTGCAACGCCATTTTGAACTCGATTTTAATTATAATATAATTATACGTTCAACTGTCATTTATATATTATATTCGTTAATATAATTCAACTCTAAACTGAATTATATATTATATATGATCCAATTCACACAATATTGTGAATTCCACTATTTCCGACTATTTCGAAATTTAAATATACTGTTCTATTATTTATATTAATTAAATATTCAATATTATTTAATTCTAATCATTTTAAATTAGCAAACCATTATTTAAATTATTTATAATACCGTAAAAATACGGGTCGTTACATTCTTCCCCCTTAAAATAATTTCGTCCTCGAAATTGCTAAGGTAGAAAACAAACCCTATTAACTGGATAAAAATTTATTTGTTTACTTCTATAACTTCAGTTTTAACCGAACCAATTTATTTCGATTAAATTATTAATTTATTCTTACCAACTAAAATTTTCAAAAATTCTGAAAATTTTCTAACACCTTAAATTTTCGAAAAATTTCGCCAGCACCTCCTTTTTACTGGTCAATCGGTACAACTACAACTCGCCTCTCTGGGCCTTCACCAACCGAAATAAAATCAAACAGCCAAGCGGCTTGCCAATTCGGCTCATAAAAATCTCACACCCATATGAAATATAAACTTGTACCTTTTTGTCCGGTATATCATTGTATCCTTTACATCTGCTACCACTTCAGTATATAACAATGTCATCTCATTCAAACTCCAATCAATTTTTATCCTTAACATAATTATTTGCTTATACCTAAGTCAACTTCAATTTCATTTCATACTCGAGTTCCATTCTCAAGTCCAATTCTTAACTTGTCACTTCAACGTAGTTCCAGATCCCTGTCTCATAATCCAAACTCATTCGATATTTCCTATCTCAATTCATTTTCCACTTAACTGGTTTCAAATCAAATTTTCAATTTCTGTTGGCTTTTACAAATTCAACTTTAATTTGTTTAATTCAAATAATCTGTTTACGGGAGTTTTTAAACAGCTTAGCCTTCTCCAAAAATCAAAATATTCATTTTGGAATATCAAAACAACTTGTTTTCTTAAAACAATTTAAAAAAAAATTGGTAGTAATCTGTCACTTACAACTCGAATGAACACTGATAATGTAATGATCATCATCGGAATCTATTTTCTAGCCATCGAAGTGAGTTCAATACTATATCACTTTTCAAAACTCATATTCAAACACTTCTATTTTGAAATCAGTTCAAAATATCCTTCACAATGTTTGAAAACATTTCCAAAATCTCCCAGGATTTTAAAATTCTCATATATTCAATTCCATTTACAAACACCTTTCCAAATCTCCAGGGTTTTAATTTCAATTCTGTTTTAAATTCATATTTAATTCATTTCGTAAAACTTATACGAATTTTGATTGGTTATTTACATAACCGTTTCAATTTATAATCTCATTCGATTATAATAACAACCAACACATCCTATATATTATAATAATTCCAATATATAGATTCCTTTATATCAAAATATACTTTGGGTAAATAATTTCATTTACCCTCTATCAAAACATATTGTGTCGGTTCATCATATTTAAGTGTTTAGAAACTCTTACCGATACAGTGGATCAAACTGATCGACCAGAACTCATAAACTACTCAATCAATGAATCTCCACAATACAAAACAATTTTTATATCAAATAATAATTACGCGCTCAAATATATTCACTCAAACTCAATCTAGGGTATTGCTAACCCTATCTCTACCGAGTCACGCCATAGAGCCAAGGTAATAACTTAACCTTCATCTCGTATACCACTGTAACGACCCAGGTTTTCGCGATCCTGGTTATCGACATAAACTCAATGTCGACTAACCAAGCATCAGAAACACCAGATAGTCGATGAAAGAAATTAGAGGGCGAGAATAGATAAGATAGTAACTTAGAAGAGAAGAAGAAGAAGAACATACAACATTAGAGTAAATACGAATCTCACAGCGGAACAAACAACATATAATAAATACATAATTTTGAAATAAAATCAGTATATGTATACAGTAACATTATCAGAGTATAACACTTACAATACAACGGAAATAACTATAGCTATATAAACCTGAAGCCTCCTGCTCCAAGCTCTCCAAGTATATCTGAAAAATCCTGATTACTTGATTGCCCGTACAAAATTGGGCACCCGAGAGTTTAGGGAAAACAAAACGAAACAAACTCTGGGTCAGTCATGGGACTGGTGTGAGTAAAACAGTTTGAGCAATTAAACGATATCTCATAAGGCCACGCCGTACAACAGAACGGGTTTTCCCCTTATGAGAATCCAAAATAGTCTTTATATCAAAATTCTTTTGATATTATGATAGTGTCTATCAACCACAATATAATAATCATCTAGCAGAAACGCTTTCATCTCACGTTCTACATATATAGTATACAATCAAAACTGCGAGCACTTATTGGATAATGGATTACCAACTATGACAAGGTATGGAACCACCTTCCGATAGTGTACCTCTAGAGAGGAATACACTGGGTTCAACAAGAACATCTTGCAACCCGGCCACACATGACCCACCACTCATTTCGCTTGAGTGTATCGAATGTATATCACCAACGGTTGGGACCATCAACCGTTTTCCAAATGGGACAGCATCGAATAGACTAAAGAATGAATTGAATATCTCTAGATAGGTGATAATACAGCCCAATGGAAGCAACCCACATAGCCATGCTGCCTGCCCGATTTTTGTCATTTCCTGGTTGTGAGGCTAGAGGCCACACTTATCTCTGACAGATCACACAATTATTCACTTTGAATGTCACATCGTCATACCCGCCAACAAATTGATTTCTCCAAAAATACATCGGGTATACAGCTAAGAGAAACGAATTACTCTACCACCAAACGTACATACGTTTGAAGAGATCAACTTACGTGATCCAATAAATATACTCCGTAAGACATTCTTCCATACAGGTTGTCCTGGGACTGGACAAACTGAAGGCACTATTCTGTAAATCCATCTTAGGCAATTTCTACCTTGGATTTGACAGAATGACCCTTGCACAAACTCCGTCTTCAATTATCTTCATCATATTTGGTTGCAACGCTAACACCCATACAGAGTGGTTTTCAAATAATGAATCTGATCCCGGTGTCTCCGTATTGACGACGGAAAAATGGTCAAAAACTTTGATAGTCGGTGAGTTAACTATCAAGAAAAACACGTGTGCAAACAACGATATTATTTCCAGATGGAAATTTTATCGATCAATCATCATTGAACATTTATCTCTTTTGTTCATTAATTTATTCATTTTTTCATTTCCTGTTTCCATATATTCAACATTTCTTATTTTCTAAATTTAGAAAATATACGTTATTAACATTGGAAAACATTTCCATTTCTTATTTTCAATATTAGAAAACATTTCTGATTCTTATTTGGAAAACATTTCCAGAACTCCTACATTTGAATTTAAACAGATGTTTAAATAAAACATCGTTATGCCAACTCAAAACATTACACTCATTAACTGAACTCACTTAACCAACCTTCACTATCGAACCTTAACCATTCCTTAGTTAAAATTGGAGTCAATCAAGTTGGGGTAAAACTGCCTCTCAGACCTTAACTGAACAACATTTCTAACCTCGAAATGGACAAAGTTCACCTTTTAAATCTTTAACAAACTTCCTTAAGTAACTCTCTTTCAAGTAATCTCTATTCAATAACTTTTTCCTTCGAATAAACTATATTCGATAACTCTTTTCTTTGAATAAACTATATTCGATTAACTCTATTTGATTAACTCTATTGGATTAACTCTATTCAATTAACTCTATTCGATTAACACTATTCAATTAACTCTTTTTGATTAACTCTACTCGATTAACTCTATTCGATTAACCCTATTCGATTAACTCTTTTCAATTAACTCTATTCGATTAACCCTATTCGATTAACTCTTTTCGATTAACTCTATTCGATTATCCCTAGTCGATTAACCCTATTCGATTAACCCTATTCGATTAACTCTTTTCGATTAACCCTATTCGATTAACCCTATTCGATTAACTCTTTTGAATTAACTCTATTGAATTAACTCTATTCAATTAACTCTATTCGATTAACTCCTTTTGAATAAACTATATTCGATTAACTTCTTTCGAATAAACTATATTCGATAATCTCCTTTTTATTTCTGACACTAAAATCTCATTTATAATTCCCTTTATAAATGTTGAGTTCACATTCTATTTAAAATATCAGTGTTAAAACTAATTTCTATTTCTCTATATAAGTTCTGACTTACATATTCAATTTATCCCATGATAAATTATTTACTTAATTTATAAATCATTATTTATAAATTAATCCTCTCCATTTATCTGTTAAAGCAGATTTCTATTTACAATCTACTTTAAATCCATAACTCATATTTCCTTTTATAATTATTCTATTTATTTCATAAATATTTCCTTTTAAAATTATTCTATTTATTTCATAAATAAATATTCCTTTTATAACTCTATTTATTTTCTAAATAAATATTCGTTTTATAACACTATTTATTTTCTAAATAAATATTCCTTTTATCTTTCTATTTATTTTAAAAATGTTTCTTTTTATAAAATCTTTTGATTTTTATAAATATTTCTTTTTCAATATAAGATTGAAATTTTCCTTTTTAACATTCCAGTATTCCTCATGGTATTTAACGTACCATATAACAATGATCGATATCATTCAAACATACAAAATCAGCAATAGATTTCATATCACATCATATAACACAATATATGAAAAACAGTAAAATAAATATTGAGGAATCCAGTTGGATTCCTATGACTTGTCTCCCTGAATCCACAGATGTTACACAATATAATTCACATCAAATTTCATTTCAATATGAAATATTCTGATAAATAGAATCAATATTTGATTAATGATATATATATATATAACTATATCTATATTTTCAACCAAGCGATTAGCAGTTCAACCAAACAGTCAGCACATAGCAATCAATCATCATTTATCAGTTCTAAAATACGTTTTAAAAATATGAACTGGTAGAGTTGGTGAGTTTTACTCGCATTGGACAGTTATCGTTAAATAACGATTAACTATCTTTGATTCAGACGGACAATTTATTTTGCAATAAATTGTAATGAGCTCTAATTCACTCCCAGTCAGTCCCATTTCGTAGTCCCCGTCTATATGATCCCAACAGATCTTGTTTGGTCCAATTCTGATCACATATGGGAGAGTTATATATATATATATATATATATGTATATATGTTTATATACCATTTAAATTACAATTAAATTCAAGTTATTGTTATTTGGGCTTTACCCAAAATAATCGGCCCATCTCCAAATTGTTACCGACCTGCTCCATACCATCTTCTTCCTTTGATAACTCCTGTAACACGCATCAAATCCTCATGCCATTTCCAGGATTTTAAACACCGTTTTATCCCATTCCACTCCATGAATTTCAGAACAAAAATCATCACTCTCTTCTCCTACCAAATTCCTTCCTTCCTGTAACAATTTTATTCACCTCGCACTAACCTTCACGCTGCGTTTCTACACCACTCCTCGCGTTGTACAGTGGTACCCGCGATCATATTTGTGACCGACTCCCCCAAACTTTCGCATACAGGCTTGATTTCCATCCCTCAATCCAAAAATGCCATAAAAATAAAAATCGATGCTTCCATCTCCACCGTTTCCCATATACCACATTTGTGCTTTTCCATGGCCAACGCAGGTCTTCCTCAATCCATTACCATCTTTGTGCTCCGCGATAAATCCAACAAAATTCACCAAAAATCCCGACTTTCCTTCCTCTTGTTTCTCATACAACTTTCACGTAACTCGAGCTCCTTCTCACTCCCTCACGGTTTTAGCAAAACCCACGTCCCACTGTACGAGATCGAAATGGTTCACCCCCAAATCCCGTCAGAACTTGCATGCTATCTTTACTCCATCCCACAAACTCAAAACCAATATAGATTTCGTGAACTAAAGCCTCAAACACCCAAATTATTTAACCCTTATTATCGTAGATTTATTCCCTAGTGAATGAGTGGCTTTCGGACCCCATGAAAAGTACACCGAACCGAAGAGGAAGTTGTGATGATTACAAAGAGACTTGTTTTGAGATTTATAGAATTTTATATGGATTTATATGAATTATTGAGGATCAAAATGATTTACTGGAAGAATGAAATTTACGGCAGAAAGTGTTTTGACCAGAGGAAAATAATAACTAGGGTTTTGAGAATGTTAGCCTATTTATAGAAAGATTATATAATTTTATATTTATTATTATATCCAATTTTAAGCAATTGTTATATGTATTTGTCGTTTAAAAGTCCGTACGACAACATATAATACCCATATTCAATGAAACTGGACATGTAGCTACAGTTTGGCATTACGGACCCAACGAAACTTGTTTCGTTGAATTCTGAATCCGTTTGCTCACACATTGTATTTTTAAAGGTCAAATTATCGACTGTTTTTCACATTAAAATTCCGCATGGCCACATACTGAATCCAAAAATCATGAAAATTGAAATCTAGCAATAATTTAATATTATGGATCCAATAAAATTAGTTTCATCGAAAACGGAGGTCGTTTGGCTATTTTTAAAGCTCTAAATAAACCCTTTTAAATATTAAATATGTTTTAAAATAATTAAATTAAATATTTATAAATAAATATTATCGTATATATTCACAATAGAATACCATACAGCTCCAGAATATTCCTATCGGGATTTATAACTCGATATTTCAAATCCGGATTAAATCGATATCCAATTTATATTAAAAATATAAATAAATCTTTATAAATTATAAAGGAATTCCATAGCGACTATTTTAAAATTCGATTTGGACATAACTCAAAATCTACGCAATGAAATCCAGATTTTTCTCTTCCATTAGAAAAATATACTTCACCAGCTCCGAACATTTCTTGTTTCACATAAATCCGATTTAAAATGGATTCTGTATATTCAATTGAAGTTTGAATCGCCAAATTACGAACTGCAGCGCTATTTCGAGCTCGATTTTAATTATAATATAATTATACGTTCAACTGTCGTTTATATAATATATTCGTTAATATAATTCAACTCTAAACTGAATAATATATTATATATGATCCAATTCACACAATATTGTGAATTCCACTATTTCCGACTATTTCGGAATTCAAATATATTGTTCTATTATTTATATTAATTAAATATTCAATATTATTTAATTCTAATCATTTTAAATTATAAAACCATTATTTAAATAATTAAATAAATTATTTATAATACCGTAAAATACGGGTCGTTGCAGTGTTAATACCCTAGGTATCGATTTTGATGACAACAACCATATAAACATTACTACTAACATATCCTCAAGTTGTGTAACGACCCATAAAATCTGAACCAATTTAAATTTTTTAAATTGGCTAAAATAATGGATTTTAAATATTTAAAATAAATATTTTAAATAATGGCAATGAAAAGTGAGTTTGAATCGACAATTGAAAATGAATATAATTAATTCTAATTATAAACAAGGCTTGAAAAGGCGCTGCATTTTCAAAAATTGAATTCAAACTTTGTCGGACTGTACTGGGTGCAAAACAAAACGGATTTTAGTGAAACCAAAAATATTTAAATCTGTTAGTGAATACCTTTCTAACGAATCTGAAAAATCGTATTTTCATAGCGGAAAGGAAAAGTTATGGCCGAATGAATTTTCAGAAAGGTCGCTATGGAATTTATATAGCCCGTGAAATTGGCCATTTTGCATATGACCTCGGAATTCGACGAAACCACTTTTGTTGGATCCGGGATGTGAAGTTATTGCTAGGTTTCAAATTTCATAATTTTTGAAGCTAGTATGTGAGCATGGCAAAGGAAAATGTGTTTTGGTCAATTACAGTTAAATTGGATCGACCAGAAATGGGTCTTTTTGCAAACGGTCTCAGAATTCGACGAAACTAGTTTTGTTGGGACCGTATCATCAAAACATAGCTAGATTTATTTTTCTGGAATTTTTCGAATTAGTTTGTGGCCCTGGCAAATTGAAATATACGTTCAAATTAAATATTGAATGTTTTATATTTTAATTTGAAGGAAAACTGACTGAAACATTCGAATGGGCCTTCGAAACATATCCCATTATGTTCGGAATGGTGGTAAAACGCTAGGGACGACAGTCGTTGGGTTTGAATTGGTGCTCGTACGTGGCAAGGGGTATTTTCGGATTTTAAAACTTTATAAATAAATAAAAAACCTATTTGTCCATGTCAGCCCCCCCGCATCTTCTCTCTCTTCCCCCCTCCCCCCCCCCCCCCCCCCGATCGCGATTAACGGCGATAAAGCCTTTGCCATTTCCCAGCCATTTTCTGACCAAACCACGCTCCAACACACCCTGCTCCAGTTCAACTTTTTGAAGCTCTCCATCTCCTCTACACATCCATATAAACTTCTCCAATTATCATGCAGTATTTCTCCCGAATCGAAGCCCCAAAGTCGCTACCTTTTAAGCTCCGCCGAGGCTAGAAGTGACCACCGAAGTGGACCCCACTTCAGGCGCACGTGCACCCCTCCAAGGCCGTCAGCGTGGCATAGGCCGATCGCCCCCAAGCCCCACCGTTTGCGCGCAAATCCATGACCTAGTTTCGAACAGTTTTGAAAGGTATCGGCTGTTTTAATTTAAAACTGATTTCGACAGTTTAAAACCGTTGCAAATTTTGAAAAATCATATCTTTTTGCGGTGTTAACGAGATTCGATGAAATAGGAAACATCGTGACCGTGTGGACGTCTTCTACATTTTAGAAGAGACCGCATATTTTTCTGAGCCTTCTGCTATTTTTGGTGGAGTGGAACCCAATGTGAGATTTCTAATTTATAAACAATATGGAAAACGACGATGTATAAATTATATAGTCGATGTATGGGTTATATAAGCATTGTACACCTCATGTATAAGCGTTGTATAAGTTGTACGTTCGATGTATAAGTTATATATGCGTTGTAAAAATTATATATGTGTTGAAATAGAAGTGAATTTCTATATATAAATATATATATATATACGCCCCTCGTCCACAAACCATGGACGATGTTTATTGGTTGTGATTGGTGTGAAAATTGATTGATGGCGAATGGTTGTTTGGGATTGTTTGTGGTTGATATTGATTGATTGTGGTTGAAAAATACCCATTTGTGGTTGAGAAATATTTGGTTGAAACCACATAGGATTAGTTTGTGGAAATGAAATAAATATATACATGCCGCCTGCGTGCGAACTAGATGCATGATCCCCATTGTCAAAAACCGCGAGGTTTTAAGGTAGAGCGAGGAGCCGTACTAGGGACGGTCCCGGTTTTAACTACCCTGCCGTTATGCTACCGAAATTTTGAATAATATTCATGTGTTTGAATTATTTTCATTTGCTGAAACTATATTTATTCGTTGAATAGAAAACCTTCATGTGTTGAATCGATATTCATTCGTTGAATTGAAATTCATGTGTTGAATGGTATTCATATTTTGAAATAAATTGTTTTACAATAAAAATCACCTTTTATCAACTATATGGACTATGTAAAATAATCTCGTTTTAAAAGGAACTGTTTTATAATAAAAATCCTATTTTCATCACCTATATAAACTATATAAAATAATAGTGTTTTGAAATGAATTGTTTTACAATAAAAATCACATTTTTATTATATGCATGAATTGTTGAAATGTGAAGTGTTAAAAATAGCAACTCGTTCAAATAAATATGCATGAGTTGAAATATTCATTAATTATCTAATGATATGATTTTTACCTATACATGCAACATTAGAATGAATGGTGTTTTTAAACCAAATGGAATCGAATATGAAGTTGAATGGAAAATGATAAGTGATAAGAACTGTATATATGTACATGCATATTTATTGAACAGGTTATACCAAAAGGGGCTAGAGAAGAGGAATAAAATTTTGTGCCCGACAAATAGGTACACATTTACTGTTTTGTTTGGGTGATGATTTTATGAGCCTGTTGGCTAGCCGCTTGGCTTTTCCTTTTTCTTTTTGACATGAGACGCCCGTGTGGCTATTTGGGGATTTTCCCAGCCCCTCCCGTACAAAGGAGGTTATGGAGAAATTTTCCAAAATTTAAAGGCATTAGTGAAATATCTGAAGTGGAATCAATATAGGAATTTTTGAATGAAATATATTTATATAAATATATAAATATAAATAAAATTAAAACGAAACGTGGCCGTGCAGTTCATGTTTTGAAACCGTGATTTCAAACAACTAGTGCGGGAAATCCGACCGTTGGATTTTCCCGAAACCGCAACCGTTGGGTTCGCTTTGGAAAAATCTTTCCAACGGCACCAACTTTGTAAAAATCCAATGGTTGGATCGTCTGGAATGTTTAATTCAAATCTGAAGAAAAATAGCGCCAGAAACAATTATATTTATATATATATATAATTATATTTAATCGAATAACGACACTGCAGTTCGTATTTTGAAATCGAAACTTCAAACGATTTTACCGGGAGATCCGACCGTCGGATTTTCCCGAAACTGGAACCGTTGGATTCGTTTTGAAAAGATCTTTCTAATGATGTAAATTTTGTAAAGATCCAACGGTTAGATTTTCAGATATGTGTAAATCAAATCTGAAGAAAAACAGCGCCACGGCCGCGTTATGGCCCGAAGCGTCGTTTTGAATAAATTGGCTATTTTAAAATAAATAAAAATAGCGATTAATCATTATAAAATATCATAAACGATATGGAGTGGAAATAAACTGAATTTGCTCGATTTATGTGGTATTTGATGGTTGAATGTGTTTGGTGTGAAAATTACATTAAAGAACAAAATTGGTGTTGTCGAATGATTTAACCATTGAAATAAATTGATTTGAAATTCTAAATATACGTGAATTATTTGAAAAGGCCGAGTTAATTCTCATTTCGAATAATTGACCGACGATTGAAATTCGAAGGTGAAGACGGTGGTCGAAGACCGGAGATCTTCACCTCATTTGGATGGTAACCGAGGTCCTGATTGGGAGGCATCCCGAAATATGGATAATGAGTGGTGATCCTCCCGACGTACGTGGTGATCGATGGGTTTGCGAGGTATTTAGTGCCTCCGGTTTCGTTCAGGCCCAGAACAGACTTGTAAATGGACTGTGTGTCTGACATTGGAGTTTATTCTGTGTTGATTGATCTCTATTAAATGTACATCTGTTTGGCGGCGGAGAATTTATTCTTTTGCTTAACGCCCTTCTCTGAAACACACGAGCTCAGAGGTTGTATATCGATGGACATCAGTCGCATGGCATGAATTGCCTGTGTGGCATGCTAAGATGCAGTGATCAGGGCTTCTGTTGAAAAGCAAAGTCTTGTGGTGATGATCAAAGCACCGCCTGTGTGGCGTAGCTTTGTGTATAACGTGAAATCGCGAGCCTACACCCCGGTATGAACCAGAAACGGGAGAAAGGACCTCAGGGAGAGCCTGCGTTTCCTCCTAGCTAGGGTGGTGTCAGCGACCTACCAGCCCTGACATTTATATACTTTTCACCTGTGTGGTTGTTGCTGTTGCGAGGCGCCTCGGTTAGATCGGACGATCCGGGTCCGATGGAGTCACTTGTTGGCTCGCTTACGCCCCAAAGGGCGGCGAAACGTAGTGCTCAGGCATTTTAATCCACTCCGTGTGGACCGGCCCTGTCGCTCCAAGGGTCGATGCGTTCTGATCCTGAGACTCGGGCTAGGCAGTCTCGAATTCGGTAAGGACTATCTTTTGCCTTGGTTCAGGACGAAAATCCAATTTTCAAATACGACATCGTGCGGTTTTGATTGTATACCTATATATGGCGACATAGTGGTATGGGGCATTAATGCCGTCTATGATTGATAGTTATGATTTGAAATTGTTTTCAAAACATATAAACACTAGCAATAATATCAAATGCCTTTGTTTTATTCGTATCAAGCATATTTTGGCCGTTATAAGGTAAAAACTCTATCCTCCGGTTTGCGTTGCATTGTGTGATGGGAACTGAGTCTTATAATGGCTTCATTTTTATAAAATACATTGCGTTGTTTAAAAGAAAGATTTGTTTTGAAGCACTGGCAATCCAATGAAGTAAACCCGTTCCACGAAAGTGGCGTGGTCCTGTGATTGGCCATATTATATTTGTGTTTAATAGATTTCTCATACCAGTCCCATGACTGACTCGTAGTTTGTTTCACTTTCAAACTCGGGTGCCCCTTTTTCTACATGGGCAGCCTTGTATTCAGGTTTAGCTGGTTCTTTCTGGATAGCTGGAGCTGAAGATGGATTCTATCATTTATCTCTTTTTATGCTGTTCAGCTCCTATTGTACATATTATGTTTGTTTTCCGCTGTAGACATTTATGTATAGCTGAACTGTATTTTTACTAAGTATGATCCTGTATACTGTGTAACTCTGATGATTACTTTTATCCAGTATATTCTATTGTTCATTATCTGGTGTATTTATTTAATTCTGTTCTGCTATTATCTGTTTTCTGTGTTATATTCCACGGATTACCCTTGCCACCGTCAGTACGGGGTTTGGGGTCGTTTCAATTTGGTATCAGAGCATTGGTTAAGCTTAGTTCTGGAATATAACATTTGAACGAACTCGTCAGAAATAGAACCAGTAGTGTTCTAGGACGGGTAACTCTATACAGATAGGATCAGCAATATCCTAGTATGAGTAAAGCAGAATGAAATTACACCAAGATAGACACAATTACATTTGAAGTATATGTTTCTATGTTTTAAAATTATCTTTTCTGTGACCTGACACTTGATCTGCTATTTGCAGAGGTACTAGAAAAATGAGTGCCAGAAACAGGAGAAATGCTGAACCCGATCTAGAGGCTCTATTAAAGAGATATCGAAATCTGAACGGAGCACAGTTCTCGGGCAATGAATCTATAATTCAGACTCAAGCTTGGGTGAGCTCTGCAGAAAGAATTTTTGAGCGTATCCAGTTGAGAGATGATCAGAAAAGATTAGTAGCCTCTTGGGCGCTCAAAGAAGAAGCTTTAATCTGGTGGGAAACAATCATCAAAGATAATCCAGAAGGTGATATCACCTGGGACAGATTCAAGGTGATTTTCTTAGGAAGATTTACTCCTCCCGAAGCAACCGAGAGATTATGTGTTGAATTTTCTTATTTGATACAAGGTGATATGACCATCCCAGAATATCATAAGTAATTCAATGAACTTTCTCACTTTTCCCCTCATCTAATTGAAAATTCGAAGAGGAAGAATATGAGATTTATTAATGGCCTGCAAAGGAGATATCAGAATAGTGTACTGAGGAATGTGAAGCTTCCTTTTTCTGAGATGATATACATGGCTTATCAGTAAGAAGATCTATTGCGGGCTTGTGTTCTAGATTTCGGTGGATCATGGGAAGACCATCTACATTTGGCTGAATTCTCTTATAACAACAGCTACCAGGCGAGTCTGACAATGTCGCCATTCGAAGCATTGTATGGTAGACCGTGCCGATCTCCTGCTTGTTGGGTCGAACCTGGTAATAGACTTGTGTTGGGTCCTGATATGATCCGGGAAGCTGCCGACAAAGTCGATTTTATTAAGAAGCGATTACTCGCCGCTCAAAGCCGACAAAAGAGCTATGCCGATAGAAGAAGAAGAGATATATCCTTTGTTGTTGGCGACTATGTATATTTGAAAGTATCGCCGATGAGAGGAGTTATCCGGTTTGGTAAAACAGGGAAATTGGCGCCCAAATTCATAGGTTCGTTTCCTATTCTGGAACGGATCGGAACTCTCGCTTATTGGGTCAAATTGCCTGACTGGTTGCCTGGAGTTCATGATGTATTTCATATATCTCAACTTCGAAAGCACGTTCATGATCCAGACTTGATCGTGGAAGAAGCAGCTCAACAGGACATTGAAATTACTCCAGAATTGGCTGTGAGACGAGAGCCGCTAAAGATTATCGGCAAAGAAACCAAAGAATTGAGGAACAAGAAGTTTCACTTAGTCAAAGTGCAATGGAGTGGAGATCCGCGAGATTGTACTTGGGAAACTGAGGAGAGCATTCAGAAAGCTTATCCTAGATGCCGAGTGGATATCTCTGATTGACTCTGGTGCAAGGTACATTTATCCTACTTTGCATTACCATTTGATTCTCTACTCTGGTGTTATTTTCTTTCCATGGATGTGCACTTTTAAATTCTATAGTCTGAATGATTTTAAAAGAGAATAGGAATTAATATGTATAGTTTTGAAAAGTAGAAAACAATTGGATTGGTTGTTGTGTTGTGTGATTGTAGATTTATCAAACCACTTTCGACTTTGTTCCTTTTCGGGGACGAAAAGTTTTAAGTGGGGGAGATTGTAACGACCCAGAAAATCTGAACCAATTAAAAAATTTTAAATTGGCTAAAATAATGGATTTTAAATATTTAAAATAAATATTTTAAATAATGGCAATGAAAAGTGAGTTTGAATCGACAATTGAAAACGAATATAATTAATTCTAATTATAGACAAGGCTTGAAAAGGCGCTGCAGTTTCAAAAATTGAATTCAAACTTTGTCGGACTGTACTGGGTGCAAAACAAAACGGATTTTAGTGAAACCAAAAATATTTAAATCTGTTAGTGAATACCTTTCTAACGAATCTGAAAAATCGAATTTTCATAGCGGAAAGGAAAAGTTATGGCCGAATGAATTTTCAGAAAGGTCGCTATGGAATTTATATAGCCCGTGAAATTGGCCATTTTGCATATGACCTCGGAATTCGACGAAACCACTTTTGTTGGATCCGGGATGTGAAGTTATTGCTAGGTTTCAAATTTCATAATTTTTGAAGCTAGTATGTGAGCGTGGCAAAGGAAAATGTGTTTTGGTCAATTACAGTTAAATTGGATCAACCAGAAATGGGTCTTTTTGCAAACGGTCTCAGAATTCGACGAAACTAGTTTTGTTGGGACCGTATCATCAAAACATAGCTAGATTTATTTTTCTGGAATTTTTCGAATTAGTTTGTGGCCCTGGCAAATTGAAATATACGTTCAAATTAAATATTGAATGTTTTATATTTTAATTTGAAGGAAAACTGACTGAAACATTCGAATGGGCCTTCGAAACATATCCCATTATGTTCGGAATGGGGGTAAAACGCTAGGGACGACAGTCGTTGGGTTTGAATTGGTGTTCGTACGTGGCAAGGGGTATTTTCGGATTTTAAAACTTTATAAATAAATAAAAAACCTATTTGTCCACGTCAGCCCCCCCGCATCTTCTCTCTTCCCCCCCCCCCCCCCCCCCGATCGCGATTAACGGCGATAAAGCCTTTGCCATTTCCCAGCCATTTTCTGACCAAACCACGCTCCAACACACCCTGCTCCAGTTCAACTTTTTGAAGCTCTCCATCTCCTCTACACATCCATATAAACTTCTCCAATTATCATGCAGTATTTCTCCCGAATCGAAGCCCCAAAGTCGCTACCTTTTAAGCTCCGCCGAGGCTAGAAGTGACCACCGAAGTGGACCCCACTTCAGGCGCACGTGCACCCCTCCAAGGCCGTCAGCGTGGCATAGGTCGATCGCCCCCAAGCCCCACCGTTTGCGCGACAATCCATGACCTAGTTTCGAACAGTTTTGAAAGGTATCGGCTGTTTTAATTTAAAACTGATTTCGACAGTTTAAAACCGTTGCAAACTTTGAAAAATCATATCTTTTTGCGGTGTTAACGAGATTCGATGAAACAGGAAACATCGTGACCGTGTGGATGTCTTCTACATTTTAGAAGAGACCGCATATTTTTCTGAGCCTTCTGCTATTTTTGGTGGAGTGGAACCCAATGTGAGATTTCTAATTTATAAACAATATGGAAAACGACGATGTATAAATTATATAGTCGATGTATGGGTTATATAAGCGTTGTACACCTCATGTATAAGCGTTGTATAAGTTGTACGTTCGACGTATAAGTTATATATGCGTTGTAAAAATTATATATGTGTTGAAATAGAAGTGAATTGCTATATATAAATATATATATATATATATATATACGCCCCTCGTCCACAAACCATGTACGATATTTATTGGTTGTGATTGGTGTGAAAATTGATTGATGGCGAATGGTTGTTTGGGATTGTTTGTGGTTGATATTGATTGATTGTGGTTGAAAAATACCCATTTGTGGTTGAGAAATATTTGGTTGAAACCACATAGGATTAGTTTGTGGAAATGAAATAAATATATACATGCCGCCTGCGTGCGAACTAGATGCATGATCCCCATTGTCAAAAACCGCGAGGTTTTAAGGTAGAGCGAGGAGCCGTACTAGGGACGGTCCCGGTTTTAACTACCCTGCCGTTATGCTGCCGAAATTTTGAATAATATTCGTGTGTTTGAATTATTTTCATTTGCTGAAACTATATTTATTCGTTGAATAGAAAACCTTCATGTGTTGAATCGATATTCATTCGTTGAATTGAAATTCATGTGTTGAATGATATTCATATTTTGAAATAAATTGTTTTACAATAAAAATCACCTTTTATCAACTATATGGACTATGTAAAATAATCTCGTTTTAAAAGGAACTGTTTTATAATAAAAATCCTATTTTCATCACCTATATAAACTACGTAAAATAATAGTGTTTTGAAATGTATTGTTTTACAATAAAAATCACATTTTTATTATATGCATGAATTGTTCAAATGTGAAGTGTTAAAAATAGCGACTCGTTCAAATAAATATGCATGAGTTGAAATATTCATTAATAAGCTAATGATATGATTTTTACCTATGCATGCAACATTAGAATGAATCGTGTTTTTAAACCAAATGGAATCGAATATGAAGTTGAATGGAAAATGATAAGTGATAAGAACTTTATATATGTACATGCATATTTATTGAACAGGTTATACCAAAAGGGGCTAGAGAAGAGGAATAAAATTTTGTGCTCGACAAATAGGTACACATTTACTGTTTTGTTTGGGTGATGATTTTATGAGCCTGTTGGCTAGCCGCTTGGCTTTTCCTTTTTCTTTTTGACATGAGACGCCCGTGTGGCTATTTGGGGATTTTCCCAGCCCCTCCCGTACAAAGGAGGTTATGGCGAAATTTTCCAAAATTAAAAGGCGTTAGTGAAATATTTGAAGCGGAATCAATATAGGAATTTTTGAATGAACTATATTTATATAAATATATAAATATAAATAAAATTAAAACAAAATGTGGCCGTGCAGTTCGTGTTTTGAAACCGTGATTTCAAACAACTAGTGCGGGAAATCCGACCGTTGGATTTTCCCGAAACCGCAACCGTTGGGTTCGCTTTGGAAATATCTTTCCAACGGCACCAACTTTGTAAAAATCCAACGGTTGGATCGTCTGGAATGTTTAATTCAAATCTGAAGAAAAACAGCGCCAGAAACAATTATATATATATATATATATATATAATTATATTTAATCGAATAACGACGCTGCAGTTCGTATTTTGAAATCGAAACTTCAAACGATTGTACCGGGAGATCCGACCGTCGGATTTTCCCGAAACTGGAA
Source organism: Allium sativum (assembly GCA_030737875.1). NCBI lineage: Eukaryota > Viridiplantae > Streptophyta > Magnoliopsida > Asparagales > Amaryllidaceae > Allium > Allium sativum. The sequence goes on from CM060926.1 coordinate 848,629,035, forward strand.
CCGTTGGATTCGTTTTGAAAAGATCTTTCTAATGATGTAAATTTTGTAAAGATCCAACGGTTAGATTTTCAGATATGTGTAAATCAAATCTGAAGAAAAACAGCGCCACGGCCGCGTTATGGCCCGAAGCGTCGTTTTGAATAAATTGGCTATTTTAAAATAAATAAAAATAGCGATTAATCGTTATAAAATATCATAAACGATATGGAGTGGAAATAAACTGAATTTGCTCGATTTATGTGGTATTTGATGGTTGAATGTGTTTGGTGTGAAAATTACATTAAAGAACAAAATTGGTGTTGTCGAATGATTTAACCATTGAAATAAATTGATTTGAAATTCTAAATATACGTGAATTATTTGAAAAGGACGAGTTAATTCTCATTTCGAATAATTGACCGACGATTGAAATTCGAAGGTGAAGACGGTGGTCGAAGACCGGAGATCTTCACCTCGTTTGGATGGTAACTGAGGTCTTGATTGGGAGGCATCCCAAAATATGGATAATGAGTGGTGATCGTCCCGACGTACGTGGTGATCAATGGGTTTGCGAGGTATTTAGTGCCTCCGGTTTCGTTCAGGCCCAGAACGGACTTGTAAATGGACTGTGTGTCTGACATTGGAGTTTATTCTGTGTTGATTGATCTCTATTAAATGTACATCTGTTTGGCGGCGGAGAATTTATTCTTTTGCTTAACGCCCTTCTCTGAAACACACGAGCTCAGAGGTTGTATATCGATGGACATCAGTCGCATGGCATGAATTGCCTGTGTGGCATGCTAAGATGCAGTGATCAGGGCTTCTGTTGAAAAGCAAAGTCTTGTGGTGATGATCAAAGCACCGCCTGTGTGGCGTAGCTTTGTGTATAACGTGAAATCGCGAGCCTCACACCCCGGTATGAACCAGAAACGGGAGAAAGGACCTCAGGGAGGGCCTGCGTTTCCTCCTAGCTAGGGTGGTGTCAGCGACCTACCAGCCCTGACATTTATATATTTTTCACCTGTGTGGTTGTTGCTGTTGCGAGGCGCCTTGGTTAGATCGGACGATCCGGGTCCGATGGAGTCACTTGTTGGCTCGCTTACGCCCCAAAGGGCGGCGAAACGTAGTGCTCAGGCATTTTAATCCACTCCGTGTGGACCGGCCCTGTCGCTCCAAGGGTCGATGCGTTCTGATCCTGAGACTCGGGCTAGGCAGTCTCGAATTCGGTAAGGACTATCTTTTGCCTTGGTTCAGGACGGAAATCCAATTTCCAAATACGACATCGTGCGATTTTGATTGTATACCTATATATGGCGACATAGTGGTATGGGGCATTAATGCCGTCTATGATTGATAGTTATGATTTGAAATTGTTTTCAAAACATATACACACTAGCAATAATATCAAATGCCTTTGTTTTATTCGTATCAAGCATATTTTGGCCGTTATAAGGTAAAAACTTATCCTCCGGTTTGCGTTGCATTGTGTGATGGGAACTGAGTCTTATAATGGCTTCATTTTTATAAAATACATTGTGTTGTTTAAAAGAAAGATTGCTTTTGAAGCACTGGCAATCCAATGGAGTAAACCCGTTCCACGAAAGTGGCGTGGTCCTGTGATTGGCCATATTATATTTGTGTTGAATAGATTTCTCATACCAGTCCCATGACTGACTCGTAGTTTGTTTCACTTTCAAACTCGGGTGCCCCTTTTTCTACACGGGCAGCCTTATATTCAGGTTTAGCTGGTTCTTTCTGGATAGCTGGAGCTGAAGATGGATTCTATCATTTATCTCTTTTTATGTTGTTCAGCTCCTATTGTACATATTATGTTTTTTTTCCGCTGTAGACATTTATGTATAGCTAAACTGTATTTTTACTAAGTATGATCCTGTATACTGTGTAACTTTAATGATTACTTTTATCCAGTATATTCTATTGTTCATTATCTGGTGTATTTATTTAATTCTGTTCTGCTATTATATGTTTTATGTGTTATATTCCACGGATTACCCTTGCCACCGTCAGTACGGGGTTTGGGGTCGTTTCAAGTTGTGCAGTTATATCTGGTATATTATAAAGACATATATAAAGATAAACAAGAATACAAAGGAAAAACTATAGAAAAGGGCTAATCAAAGCAGTAGAGGAAGGATACTCAAAATAATTGAAGATCAAAGCCTATTAGAGAAGACTGCCAAAGAACAAAGATGTTTGAAGTGATGAGGAGCTAGTTGAACCTTATAATATCTTGTTAAAGATCCCATGACAATTATACTTGAAGCTCATCAATCATTGACCTCAACCGTGTCACCAAAATCCACATATAGGAAAATTGATACTAGAGGTATGTTGACATATAAGTTTATATATGTTTACATATATAGAGATATGTCGACATATATGTTTATATATGACGATATATATACCATTTTTCAGAATTTTCAATTTTCAATTTGCCTCCATCCCTTCACATCCCTTCATCAAAAGACACATCTCTTTAACCACCATTTAAAGGCTTCCAGAAGCGAATTTTGACATGAACTTTTCTTATTTTTATCCTATTCCATCTGCTTCATATGTTTGCATTGCAAATCCATTTAATACTATCCAATTATCCTTGCAAATTCACTCTCTTTCACTCCAATTGTTCATTGATTTGCAAGTCACTTAATATTAGAAGGCCATTGGGGGTCTATAATATCATTATACCAAATCTACAAGAATCTGCATTAAAGATAGGACTACTTGCCATCGTTTTTAGTTGTTAATAAGGAGAAGGTGTATCTTGTGGCCCATAAAATCAAGATTGTAAATGTGTTCTTGCCACCTATGGAAAACAAGGGATTATAGTGAAATTATGCATGGTGAAATGCAGGACTGGATGTAAGATTGGTTAATCCGAAGCAGTATAAAAATCCTGGTGGTATTTACTTTACTGCATTTTTATTACTTATTTCATTCTATTTTCAATTTGTATAGATATAGGAAATACACTTCACCCCTCTATTGTTTAAATAGCCTTAAGATCCATTAACACTGTGTTGTAGACACTCCAGTTTCCTAACAATTGGTATGAAAGCACTGGTTTTCAAAAATTAATCAATGGCTATTGAAAAGTATAAATGGCTAGTAACACTAGTAATGCCTTTATTAATTTTTTTGTAGAAGGGAAATCTACCAGTAGACCTCTTCCATTTAATGTAAGTACTTATGCTTATTGGGTTTGTAGGATGAGATTTTATTTGCAGTCTAATGGTTTAGATATTTGGAACATTACCCAAACAGAATACATAGTGCCTCAAACTGAATATTCAAACTGGACGTTAAACCAAAAGACACAAACAATTAATAATTCTAAGGGTATGAACATTTTATTTTTCTCTTTATATAGAAATGAATTTAATTGGGTGTTTATTTCTAGTTCTGCATATGAAATTTGGAGAACACTGCGGGTCACACATGCAGGTATCAGTAAAGTAAAATAGACAAATATATCTATGCTAACTCATCAGTCCTAGCTATTTAAATGTAACCAAATGAGTCTATTTTTATATGTATTCTATATTTCAAGATATAGTATATGCCTTAATATCATTAGGAAGGAAAATTACTAAAGAAGACCAAATTAGAAAGATCTTGAATTTACTTCCTAGTGAATGGGATTAAAAGACTCCGGCAATCGAAGAAGCCAATGATATTAGTACTATGATAATAGAAGAATTAATTGGTAATCAAATGTCCTATGAAATAAAGTTGCAGGTTAGGAAAAAGAATCAGGGAAATGAGAAGAAATCACTAGCACTTAATACTATGATCGGCAATGGTGAACCAGGTGATGATATTGAGTTTATTACCAAGAAGATCAAGAAATTCTTGAAGTATTGGATTACGAAAACTTCGAAAAACTAACAACAATAATTCCAGAGATGGAAATGTTGTTAAATGTTTCAAATGTGATGAACCCTATCATTTGAAAAGTGTAATAACCCGGAAATCTGAGCCAATTTAAAATTTTTATTTTGGCAATTTTAATGAACTTTGAATATTTAAAATGAATTACTTTAAATAATCACGACGAGAAATTTATTTTGAATAGAATTAGAATGTATAAATTTATATAGATCGTCGTTAGAATATAAATATTTATTTTAAATTATAAAAGGAATTGAAAATGGCGCGGTAGTTTGAAAATTCGATTTCAAACTTCAAATGAATGTACAGGATTCAAAATACACCGGATTTTAGTGAAACCAAAAATATTAGAATCAATTTGAGAATATCTTTTCAACGAATACGAGAAATCAAAATTTCATAGAGGAATTCAAAAGTTATGTCCAGTTGAAAATTCAGAATAGTCGCTATGGAATTCTGGCCCTTAAAAATGGAAATTTTGCAAACGACCTCGGTTTTCGACGAAACCACTTTTGTTGGATCTGTGATGTCAAGTTATTGCTAGGTTTCAAAATTCGTAATTTTCTGAATTAATATGTGAGCGTGGCGAAGTAAAACGCGTTTGACCAGTTTTAGTTGATTTTAATCGACTGGAAAAAGCCATTTTTCAAACGGTCTCAGAATTTGACGAAATTAGTTTTTTTAGGACCGTATCGTTAATATGAAGCTAGAAATAATTTTTCTGGAATTTTTAGAGTCCATACATGGCCCCGGTAAATTGAAATGTGCGTTCAAATTGAATATATATATAGATTTATATTTTAATTTTTGATGAAAACCTATCGTAACAGACGAATTGGGTTATGAAACATATCGCACTGTGTTCGGAATGGGGGTAATTAGCTAGGGGCGACAGTCGGTAGGTCTCTTTTGGAGGTCGAAATAAAAAGTTGCTTTTTAGGAGAAATAAAATAAATAAAATAAATTATAAAACACCCCCTCTTCCCTCTTGTACTTAGTCAACGCCTTAACCCCCCTTTCCCCGTCACTTTTCTCGGAAACAAAATGAAAAAAAAAACATAGATCGATGTCGCGCCCCTTGGGTCTTCCGCCGCCCCAGGAGGCCTTCGCCGCCTCCGATGATCCTGGCGCCACCTCCCCGCCAAGCCGAAGCCATCCAGTCGCCCTCCGTCCACGTTAGCCTAGCCCACTTCGAAAACCACAAACCCCCGAACCCATTAAGCTACCGCCGCCACTAAACCACCCCACCTGACCACCAACGACCCCAAGCCTCTCCTCCAAATGTTAGGCTGACGTCAGACCCCCGGCGCATCGATTTCTGAGCGAATTGAAGCCCTAGATTCGGAGTTTCGGGTTCGACACTTCTGAGTTTCAACGAGGAAGAATGGAAGGTAATTAATTTTAATTTAAATATAAATTTTGGTATTAATTGGAAATATAAATAGTTTTAATTAAAAATGGGATTTTTAAAAATAAGCATATTAAAAAGGTGATTTTTATATAGAATATATTGTTTAAAAAAGAAATGAATTTTTTTTATGATATAGTTGAAATAAACAAAATTATAGTCATAAGGATTTAATTTCTAAAATTAAAAAGATTAGATATTTAAAATCATAAAGATTTGATTTCTAAAGTTAAAGATCGGATTTTTAATAGCATAAAGCTATGATTTTTATCGTTGAAAGAAAATATTGTTGGCAAGTTGAAAATATTTCTAAAGGTAAAAAAATATGATTTTTACACTTGTAGCAAATTAAAAATATGATCTTTATATAATAGAAGATATAAAAATATTATTTTTATATAAGTAGAGTATAAAAAATAGAATTTCTATATAATAGAGAATATAAAAATATGATTTTTATATATATAGTAATTAAATAAAAATGTGATTTTTATAAGATATCATTAGAAATAAAAATACGATCTTTATATGTGTTAGCGAATTAACAATATAAAGAAGTGATTTTTCTTAAAATATAAAGTTGAGATTTTTATATAGATAAAAATTCGATTTATATATATATGAAGTGAAAGTAAAGATTCGATCTTTTTATTTATAGCGAAGTTATAAAAATGTGATTTTTAATATAAACTTCGTGAAACAGACTACGTTGGAAACATGACGAAGATTTCCTACATATGAAGAGTTGTGGTGTTTGGTTTAGCTTCTAGGTGAGAACTTCTCACTTTAATTCTTATTTTCTAGTTAAAATTATATACTAGGAGGTAGACAGTGCTTAGCAGCACCCGACACCCGTCGTCCACAGACCATGGACGGCTTGTATGTTTGATTGTATGTTGTTGTGAAAATTGATTGTGATGTGGAATGAATGGAAATATAAATATTCATGTATTGAATAAAATATATATTCATGTGTTGAATAGAATATATATTCATGTGTTGAAAATATTCATGTGTTGAATAAAATATATATTCATGTGTTGAAAATAAATTATTTATCGTTAAAAATATAAATTTAACGTGAATGTGAATAAATAAATATTCATTTACAAATCGAACGATTTGTTTATGTACACCCATTTGAAGGATATTGATTGGGATGACAAATTTTATGCATCGCCCAACTACACAAGTAAAAATCTGTATTTGTTGATTTGAAACCCCACACGGGTGTTGGGATGAGATTTGGCGTACACTAATCCCAATAATTAGTTGTATGTCGATCGATTGATTGACAGACTGTTATAAGCGTTAGATATCTATATTTGATGCTTATACAGTGTAGTGCACTTTGGATGATGGTTGATTATTTATCATTGCTATTATATACATGTGTTGTATGGAATCCATATAGTTAACATTATATGGTAATTGATTGGGCCTCATTCCAATTTGGAAAATAAAGAATATTAGAAAATAAAGATTCATGTGTTGAATAGAATAAATAGTCATGTGTTGACGATGCTCATGTGTTGAGAATATTCATGTGTTGAGACTTATTATGTGTTGAGAAAAATATTTTAACAATAAAAATTTACATCTTTATCATATATTAAATTAGAAACTAACTGGAAACTAGTTAAGATGAGTGGTTTCCCGGGGATTGATCTGATGTTGGTTTCGGCCTTCGGGGTTAATATTTAGGGAATTGTTCTCTTGCTAATTTACAGTTAGAGTCTGATTAAGAATTAAACGATATAAAACACGATTTTGTCAAATATATAAAATAACAAAAATAGTCATGTGTTGACGATGCTCATGTGTTGAGAATATTCATGTGTTGAACAAAATATTTATACAATAAATTTCATATTTTATTGTAAGTAAGAATTGATAAATATTCATATGTTGAATAAAATATATATTCATGTGTTGAAGAAAATATTCATTTGTTGAATAGAATAACGAAGTTATTGAAATATATAAAGCCGTGTTGATTAGATATGCGCTATTTTGATGTGAACGATATTTATATCAATTATATTCGTTTTTATAATGACTATAGAAAAGGAAGTGATTTCAAAATAAAGCGTTTTGAAAATATTATCATTTATATATATTGATGATATAGAATATTCAATTTTGATTTGAAATTGAATATGAAGTTGAAATTGTTTCGAAAATGAAGTTAAAACGATTTATAAAATATGTTTAGAATTGAAATCGATGAAATATATAATATATATATATATTATGTATATTAAATGGCCTGAATAGAACGCGCCGCGCCGTGGTAGTTCGTGAATTTCAACCATTGACTTCGAATTGACGTTACGGGAGATCCGACCGTCGGATTCTCCTAAAACCGGAACCGTTGGGTTTGTATCGAAAAGAGCTTTCCAATGAATATTAGAAATTTGAAATCTAATGGCTGGATTTGGAATTATGTCCAAATCAAATTTGGAAAAGGGAGATGTAAGTGCAGTTCGGTGGCCGTTATTGAAAACCGACTGTACGGGCCTTGATAAAATTATTAAAAATATTAATAATTTGTGTAAAATCATAATATATGAATTGAAAAGAACTGGGATGAAAAAATCCACATTTGTAAGGATAAAAATATATTTTTATCGAAATGAACTAGTTTATAACTAGAATTAAAATCCAATTATTTTTAAATAAATAAATCGGATTTGAAGTGGTTTTAAAAATAATCAGAATTTCCAATATACGAATTGGAATGGATTTGAATCGAAATAATCTTCGGAATATTTTGATGTTGGATTTCATAATTATACGGATATGGTTGTGGAAATTTGAAAGATATATTTATATGGTTATTTCCAATACGATATTTGTTGGTTTCAAAATTTGTTATTGAATATAAGCCGATATATTTTCTATTCAGAGCCTTGTATTTAATATCAAATGGGATTTTAGGTTCGTCGTGAATGGTGTCTTAAATAACACTGTTCTTGGACCCAGTTTAGAAAAGAATAAATCTATTAATTAAGATTTAGTGAAATTGTCCAGTTAATTAGTATTTAATTGGAATTGAATTTAAATTGGTTTTTGGGTTTATTGTGAGCGATGTTTTGAATAACACCTGTTCTTTAACCCGATTAACAATAGAATGTGATTTTGGGTTTATCGTGAACCGTGTTTACATGACATTGGTTCTTTAACCCAGTTAAAGACAGGATATTGATTTTTGGGAAGAATAAAACTAAGAGAAGTTTTAATGAATCTTTAATTAGATTAAAGTGACCGAGAATGGAGTATCACCAGTTTTGCTCCAAACGATAGTTAAATCTTTAATTAGATTTGAACGTGAAATGGTAATTAATATTTACCGATAACACGGTGGTGTAAGATATGGAGTATTACCAGTTTTGCTCCATGGGATGAATAGGTTGAGATTGGGAAATAAAATAAACAATTACTTCGGTGTGGTTCGCTAATCCCGACTAGTTTGGAAAACCTTAACATGGTTTGAAATGATATCGAAGGGAAGATTAAAGAATAAATTTAGAAGAATTTATCTTTGATAAAATTAATGGGAACCTTTCCCTAAGAGTGTGAATTTTTGAATAAAAGAATATTCTGAAATGGAATGAGGCGTATGTTGTGGTTGTGTAACATTTGTTTATTATATACCCGGGTTATTCGGAAAGGCCGGGTTTATACCCATTCTGGATAACCGATTCGACAATAAGTCGAAGATGAAGACGATGGTTGAAGACCGGAAGTCTTCACATCGTTTGGGTGATTACTAATGATCTTGATTGGGCTGTACACCCAAGATGAGGGAATCAGTTGGAGATCGTCCAGACGTACTTGGAGATCGATGGATATGCGAGGAAAGTGCGTCCGGTTTCGTTCAGACCCAGAACGAACTTGTAAATGGACTGTGTGTCTGACACTGTATTTTATTCTGTGTTGATTGATGTCTATTAAATATACATATGTTTGGTGGCAGAGAATTTATTCTCTTGCTTAACACCCTTCTCTGAGACGTACGAGCTCAGAGGTTGTATATCGATGGACATCAGTCGCATGGAGTGAATTGCCTGTGTGCCATGCCTAAGTGGCAGATGATAAAGGCTTTTGTTGAAAAGCAAAGTCTTGTGGTTGATGATTAAAGCACGGCCTGTGTGGCATAGCTTTGTGTATAGCGTTAATTCGCGAGCCTCACACCTCGGTATGAGTCAAAAAGGGATAAGGACCGTTGGGAGAACATGACGTTTCTTTCTAGCTATGGCCGACGTGATTTTTTTTAAATATAAAGTTGAGATTTTTATATAGATAAAAATTCGATTTTTATATATATGAAGTGAATGTAAAGATTCGATCTTTTTATATATATATAGCGAAATTATAAAAATGTGATTTTTAATATAAACTTCGTGAAACAAACTGCAACATGACGAAGATTTCCTACATATGAAGAGTTGTGGCGTTTGGTTTAGCTTCTAAGTGAGAACTTCTCACTTTAATTCTTGTTTTCTAGTTAAAATTATATACTAGGATGCAGACGGTGCTTAGCAGCACCCGACACCCGTCGTCCACAGGCCATGGACGGCTTGTATGTTTGATTGTATGTTGTTGTGAAAATTGATTGTGATGTGGAATGAATGGAAATATAAATATTCATGTGTTGAATAAAATATATATTCATGTGTTGAAAATATTCATGTGTTGAATAAAATATATATTCATGTGTTGAAAATAAATTATTTATCGTTAAAAATATAAATTCAACGTGAATGTGAATAAATAAATATTCATTTACAAATCGAACGATTTGTTTATGTACACCCATTTGAAGGATATTGATTGGGACGATAAATTTTACGCATCGCCCAACTACACAAAAAAAAAATCTGTGTTTGTTGATTTGAAACCCCACACGGGTGTTGGGATGAGATTTGGCGTACACTAATCCCAATAATTAGTTGTATGTCGATCGATTGATTGACAGGCTGTTATAAGCGTTAGATATCTATATTTGATGCTTATACAGTGTAGTGCACTTTGGATGATGGTTGATTATTTATCATTGCTATTATATACATGTGTTGTATGGAATCCATATAATTAACATTACATGGTAATTGATTGCGCCTCATTCCAATTCGGAAAATAAAGAATATTATAAAATAAAGATTCATGTGTTGAATAGAATAAATAGTCATGTGTTGACGATGCTCATGTGTTGAGAATATTCATGTGTTGAAACTTATCATGTGTTGAGAAAAATATTTTAACAATAAAAATTTACATCTTTATCATATATTAAATTAGAAACTAACTAGAAACTAGTTAAGATGAGTGGTTTCCTGGGCATTGATCTGATGTTGGTTTCGGCCTTCGGGGTTAATATTTAGGGAATTGTTCTCTTGCTAATTTACGGTTAGAGTCTGATTAAGAATTAAACGATACAAAACATGATTTTGTCAAATATATAAAATAACAAAAATAGACATGTGTTGACGATGCTCATGTGTTGAGAATATTCATGTGTTGAAAAAAATATTTATACAATAAATTTCACATTTTATTGTAAGTAAGAATTGATAAATATTCATGTGTTGAATAAAATATATATTAATGTGTTGAAGAAAATGTTCATTTGTTGAATAGAATAACGAAGTTCTTCAAATATATAAAGCCGTGTTGATTAGATATGCGCTATTTTGACGTGAACGATATCTATATCCATTATATTCGTTTTTATAATGAATATAGAAAAAGAAGTGATTTCAAAAGATAACGTTTTAAAAATATTATCATTTATATATATTGATGATATGGAATATTCAATTTTGATTTGAAATTGAATATGAAGTTGAAATTGTTTTGAAAATGAATTTAAAACGATTTACAAAATATGTTTAGAATTGAAATCGACGAAATATATATAATATATATATTATATATATTAAATGGCCTGAATAGAACGTGCCGCGCCGCGGCAGTTCGTGAATTTCGACCATTGACTTCGAATTGACGTTATGGGAGATCCGACCGTCGGATTCTCCTGAAACCGGAACCATTGGGTTTGTATCGAAAAGAGCTTTCCAATGATATTAGAAATTTGAAATTTAATGGTTGGATTTGGAATTATGTCCAAATCAAATTTGGAAAAGGTCGCTGTAAGTGCAGTTCGGTGGTCGTTATTGAAAACCGACTGTACGGGCCTTGATAAAATTATTAAAAATATTAATAATTTGTTTAAAACCATAATATATGAATTGAAAAGAACTGGGATGAAAAATTCCACATTTGTAAGGATAAAAATATATTTTTATCGAAATGAACTAGTTTATAACTAGAAGTAAAATCCAATTATTTTTAAATAAATAAATCGGATTTGAACTGATTTTAAAAATAATCAGAATTTCCAATATACGAATTGGAATGGATTTGAATCGAAATAATATTCGGAATATTTCGATGTTGGATTTCGTGATTATACAGATATGGTTGTGGAAATTTGAAAGATATATTTATATCGTTGTTTCCAATACGATATTTGTTGGTTTCAAAATTTGATATTGAATATAAGCCGATATATTTTCTATTCAGAGTCTTGTATTTAATATCAAATGGGATTTTGGGTTTGTCGCGAATGGTGTCTTAAATAACACTGTTCTTGGACCCAGTTTAGAAAAGAATAAATCTTTTAATTAAGATTTAGTGAAATTGTCCAGTTAATTAGTATTTAATTGCAATTGAATTTAAATTGGTTTTTGGGTTTATCGTGAGCGGTGTTTTGAATAACACCTGTTCTTTAACCCGATTAACATTAGAATGTGATTTTGGGTTTATCGTGAACCGTGTTTAGATGACATTGGTTCTTTAACCCAGTTAAAGACATGATATTGATTTTTGGGAAGATTAAAACTAAGTGGAGTTTTAATGAATCTTTAATTAGATTAAAGTGATCGAGAATGGAGTATCACCAGTTTTGCTCCAAGATAGTTAAATCTTTGATTAGATTTGAACGTGAAATGGTAATTAATATTTACCGATAGCACCGTGGTGTTAGATATGGAGTATTACCAGTTTTGCTCCATGGGATGAATAGGTTGGGATTGGGAAATAAAATAAATAATTACTTCGGTGTGGTTCGTTAATCCCGACTAGTTTGGAAAACCTTAACATGGTTTGAAATGATATCTAAGGGAAGATTAAAGAATAAATTTAGAAGAATTTATCTTTGATAAAATTAATGGGAACCTTTCCCTAAGAGTGTGAATTTTTTAATAAAAGAATATTCTGAAATGGAATGAGGCGTATGTTGTGGTTGTGTAACATTTGTTTATTATATACGCGGGTTATTCGGAAAGGCCGGGTTTATACCCATTCTGAATAACCGGTTCGACGATAAGTCGAAGATGAAGACGGTGGTTGAAGACCGGAAGTCTTCACATCGTTTGGGTGATTACTGATGATCTTGATTGGGCTGTACACCCAAGATGAGGGAATCAGTTGGTGATCGTTCAGATGTACTTGGAGATCGATGGATATGCGAGGAAAGTGCCTCCGGTTTCGTTCAGACTCAGAACGAACTTGTAAATGGACTGTGTGTCTGACACTGGATTTTATTCTGTGTTGATTGATCTCTATTAAATATACATCTGTTTTGGTGGCGGAGAATTTATTCTCTTGCTTAACACCCTTCTCTGAGACGTACGAGCTCAGAGGTTGTATATCGATGGACATCAGTCGCATGGAGTGAATTGCCTGTGTGGCATGCCTAAGTGGCAGATGATCAAGGCTTTTGTTGAAAAGCAAAGCCTTGTGGTTGATGATCAAAGCACGGCCTGTGTGGCATAGCTTTGTGTATAACATTAATTCACGAACCTCACACCTCGATATGAGTCAAAAACGGGATAAGGACCGTTGGGAGAACACGATGTTTCTTTCTAGCTATGGGTGATGTCAGTGACCTACCAGCCCTGACATTTATATACTTTTTACCTGTGTGGTTGTTGGAATGCGAGACGCCTCGAATATATGGTCGATAACTGGCACTATGTGAGCCGACGTACAGACCATTATATAGGTCTGATAGGATCGGGAAACGTGTGTTCAGGAATTGTCAATCCTCAAAAGTAAGAGAGGACCGGCCCAACCGATTCCAAGGATCGTTGTATGTGGTCCTGAGACATTTGCTAGAGTGTCTCGAATGGAGAGGAGCTTGCCCCTTGCCTCGGCTCATGATGGAATCCAATTTCCAATACGTGATGATTCAGTTTTATTTGTAGAGCCTAGTATGGCGACATAGTAAATGGTAGCTATGCCGTCTATGATTGATACTTATGATTGAAATTGTTTTGACACTATATATTTATTATAATATCAATAATCTGGTTTAAAAGTATCAAGCGTTATTTGGCTATTATAAGGTAAAACCCTATCCTCTGGCTTGCGTTGCATTGTGTGATGGGACCTGGGTCTTATAATAGCTTCATTTTTCTTTATTTAGCATTGCGCTGTTTGTTTTATGCACTGGTATTCTTGGGGTTAAACCCGTTCTGTGTTATACGGCGTGGTCCCTTGATTTACCTAACTTTAAAAATAAAGATTAATAACTGTTTTAGTTCTCACACCAGTCACATGACTGACCTGGAGTTTATTGTTTTAACCTAAACTCTGGGTGCCCTTATTTTCCGCACGGGCAGCTAGTAGTTTTGGTTTTGCAGATTTATATTCATAGGATCCTGGTTTATAGCTGAAGTGATATTCGGAAAGCTCTGTATCCGTGTATTTCTTTCGGTTATGTTTTGTATTATTATTCCGCTGCAGTAATGTATTGAAATTATCAAATGTGTAATATTTATTCATACTCTGTATATTCTTGTATTCTGATGGAATTGTTGTAATAAACAATGAAATGTTCTTTTGTTTGTGCTCTGATTCATCTTGTCCTCAAAGCAATCCGTTCTTTCCTTCACGGGGAAGTTACGGGTTACTACAAAAAGAATCTGTCCCAACTTGAAGAACCAGAGCATATTTCAAATAATTTCAATAAGGAAAAGAAATAGGTATTCAATGCAACATGGGTTGATTTATATAAATCATCAAGCGATAATGATTCAGAAAATGACAACATGTGCTTTATGGCAATGGATGATCAGGTATGGAAGTTTAGTAAAGAACTTACTAATGTTAAAAATGATATGCATAAGGGAAACGAAATACTTAGGAGAAATATAACAATAGTTCAGCAGAAATGGATAGAATAAAAATATCAAACTAGAAGTAGAGTAAAGAAAAACAATGTTTAAAAGATGAATTTTAAAGATTTAACGGTCACAAAAATGGAAAGGATTTAACACTTGGAAGTTTTGAGAAATTGAAAAGTGAAAACGAGTCCTTAAAATCAGAAAATCTTTCAATGAAGTCACGGATCACTGATCTGAATGATAAAATTACATCTTTAGTTAATGTTATTCTTAACCATAGTAAGGATTTTGATAAAATGAAAACTGATATCGTTAAATTTAAAAAATGGAAGGATAATCTAAAGAAATTATTATCTACATCTAAACACACTAGGAACAAACATGGAGTTGGATACACCTCTGAGGCTAAATCAAAGAAAAATAGTACTCAAAGTACTAAGTTTGTTAAGGCTGCCAAGTTCATAGTAAAACCTAGTAAATTAAAGTTAAATCCTCCAAATAGGTTCATTAACTTATAGGTTCCAAAAAGGTTGGATATAATATTGAAAAGAAAAATATATTGATAATTTTATTAATAAGGTTCATTCATCTAATGATTATATCTTGAAAGGGCATTCAAACTCTTTATGGGTTTGGCATCCCAAAAGCTTAACCCAGTTGACCCTAAAATGAAAAGGGTACAAGCGTGCATATTTTATAATTTTTCAGTTACCAAATAGAAAATGCTCAAAGCATATGACAAGAAATCTATTGAACCTTGGATAAATATGAAAAGCATTTGTTAATTGGCATCAACAAAGTCGGCAACTCTAAAACTCATTTATTTATTTAATAAAATTTATTTCATGTTTTTATTTTGTTTCCCCTCTTGTGTTATATTTATATGCATATGCAAACTTTGCATATTGTCTAGCAGTAAAATTAAACAATACCTTTTACCCTTCTTTTTGAAAACAAAAGGGGAGAAAATATATAAATATACTAGACAAAATGATAGAGGGAGTCAAACATAAAAAGTACTATATTTTGTGTCTCAAATATTTATATGATTGTCATCATCAAAAGGGGAGATCATTAATATCTTAGGTATTGATTTTGATGACAACAACCATATAAACATTACTACTAACATGTCCTCAAGTTGTGCAGTTACATCAGAAATATTATGAAGACATTAATAGATAGAAACAAGAATACAAAAGAAGAATTATAAAAGAAGGCTAATCAGAGCAATAAAGGAAGGATAATTAGAATAACTGAAGACCAAAGCCTGTTAGAGAAGAATGCTGAAAAACAAAGGTGTTTGAAGTGATGGGGAGTTGGTTGAAACTTAGAATATCTTGTTAAAGATCCTATGTCAATTATAGATCCTATGTCAATTATACTTGAAGCTCATTAATCATTGACCTTAATCGTATCACCAAAATCAACATGTAGGAAAGTTGATACCAGATGTACGTTGACATATAAGTTTAGTATGTTGACATATAAGTTTATATATGTCGACATATATACCATTTTTAGAATTTTGAATTTTGAGTTTGCCTTCATCCCTTCACCAGAAGACAAGTCTCTTCAACCACTATTTAAAGGCTTCTAGAAATGAATTTTCACATTAATTTTTCTCATTTTCTCCCACTACTTCTTCTTCATACATTTGCACTACAAATCCACTGAATTCTATCCAATCATCCTTGCAAATCCACTCTCTTTCACTCCAATTCTTCATTGATTTGCAAGCCACTTAATATTATAGAGTTGTACTTGAATTCACATAATTCTGTCTCTGATCTCATCATATCTCCTCAAATAATTCAAAGGTATATTGCCATTGGAAGTCTGAAGGATCACTATACCAAACATGCAAGAATTTGTATTGAAGATATGACTATTTTCCATTGTTTGTTGCTGTTGATAAGGAGAAGGTGTATCTTGTGGCCCGTAAAATCAAGATTGTAAAGATGTTCTTGCCACCCGTGGAAAGCCAGTGATTATAGTGAAATTCTGCACGGTGAAATGCATGACTGGATGTAGATTGGTTAATCCAAACCAGTATAAAAGTTATAATGTTATTTAGTTTACTACATTATATTTTATTACTCATCGCGTTCCGTTTTTTATTTGAATAGATATAGTAAATATACTTCACCCCTCTAGTTTCTGGATAGCCTTAAGATCCATTAACACTGTGTTGTAGACACCTCAGTTCCCTAATGGAGAGCAAGGCTAAGATAACATTTCATACACTATATGAGTTTTTTGAATGGGAAATTATCCCATTTGGGTTAACTGATTCCCCAACGTAATTTATTGATCTGATGTGTAGGGTACATAGAAGTAAACTCAATGAATTCAAAGTGCTCTTTGTTGATGATATTTTGGTGTTCTCAAGTAGTAATGTAGAGAATGAACCCCGTTTAAGAGAAGTACTAGAGACCATAAGGTGAAACTAGCTTAAGGCTAAATTTTTCAAGTGCCATTTTTGGAGAGAGGAAAAGAGATTTCTAGGGCACATCGTTTGTGAGCAAGGACCAATTATAGAGCCTACTAAGGTTGAGGCAATTCAAAAGGTGTATGGTTACTAAGAATGCAACTGAAGTAAGAAATGTTTCAAGGTTGGCGGTCTACTGTAGAAAATTTATAAAGAAATTTGCAAGGACAGTCACTATGTTGACTCATTTAACAATAAAGAAATTTGTCTTTTCTTATGATGAAAAATGCGCCAAGGCATTTTAAGAGATTAAAAAACTTTTGGCTAGTGCATAATGCTTAATATATCAGAAGGAATCAATCTAACTATGGTTTTTGCGAATGCTTGTAGCACAGGGTTTAAAGTAGTTTTAATGAAACAAGGGAAGGTAGTTGCTTATGCTATTAAAAAATTAAAGAACGGTGAGAAGAGATAGCTAGTGAACGATTTGGAATTGGTAACCACTATTTTGCCATAAAGATGTGGTGGCCCTGCCCGTATCGAGAAAGGTTTGAGTTGTTTACTGATCGTTGATCACTTTAATATATTTTTCAAAAAAGGAATTGAATCTTAGGCACTAGGTCGATAAAGGACATAACCTTCTTAGATTTTGATATTCGATATATCCTTGGTAAAAAGAACATTATCACTAATTCTTAGATTTTGATATTCGATATATCCTTGGGATAACAAGAGGAAGCAAGCGAGAACCCAAGGATTCGTGGTGGTGGAATGACGAGGTGCAAAAGGCTATCAAAGAGAAGAAGGAATGCTACAAATGCATGCACCATCATAGGAGCGAAGAGAACATGCATAGATACAAAGTGGCAAAGAAGACTGCAAAGAAAGCAGTGAGTGAAGCAAGGGGACGAGCGTACGAGGGTTTGTATCAAAGGCTAAGTACAAAGGAGGGTGAAAAAGACGTATACAGAATAGCTAGGCTACGCGAGAGGAGGACAAGAGACTTCAATCAGGTTAAATGCATTAAGGACGAGAGTGATAGACTTTTGGTGAATGATGATGAGATAAAGAATAGGTGGAGAGAATACTTTGATAAGCTTTTCAACGAAGAAAGTAATAGCTCCTCGACCGACTTGGAAGACTTTGCCGACAACACCAATAGACATTTTGTGCGGAGATTTCTAGAATCTGAGGTAAAGGGGGCGTTGAAACGGATGAAATCAGGCAAGTCGGTAGGTCCTGATGACATTCCTATTGAGGTGTGGAGATGTTTTGGAGATGTAGGGATAACCTGGCTAACTAAGTTGTTTAATAATATTTTCAAATCAAACAAAATGCCAGATGAGTGGAGGAGAAGCATTTTAGTTCCAATCTTCAAGAATAAAGGAGATATTCAAAGTTGCACAAACTATAGAGGAATTAAGCTTATGAGTCATACAATGAAGCTTTGGGAGAGAGTTTGCGAGCAACGTTTGAGGAGGTTGACAAGTGTATCTAGGAATCAATTTGGTTTTATGCCTGGAAGGTCAACCACCGAGGCGATTTTCTTAGTTAGGCAACTTATGGAGAGATACAGGGAACAAAAGAAAGATCTTCACATGGTTTTTATTGACTTGGAGAAAGCTTATGACAGAGTGCCGAGGAAGGTTATGTGGTGGGCGCTAGAAAGGAAGAGAGTGCCATCAAAGTATATTACCCTTATCAAGGATAGTACGAGGGGGTTGTGGCTAGTGTAAGGGCATGCGATGGTGAGACCAGAGACTTCCCAATTAACATAGGGTTACATCAAGGTTCGGCTTTGAGCCCCTATATTTTTGCATTAGTGATGGATGAAATCACGAAAGATAAACAAAAGGAGATCCCTTGGTGTATGCTCTTTGCCGATGATGTTGTGCTGATTGATGAAAGTAGAATAGGGGTCAATAGACAACTGGAGTTGTGGAGGGAGACCTTGGAATCAAAGGGTTTCAGGCTTAGCAGAACTAAAACTGAGTATATGAAGTGTGAGTTTAGCGGTGCTAGGTCAGATGACGGAGAGGTCACCTTGGCTGGTAGCGTAGTACCCAAGAAGGAATCGTTTCGATACTTAGGATCTATGTTGCAGTTTGATGGAGAGATTGATAAGGATGTTAGTTTTAGAATTCAAGCAGGATGGGTGAAATGGCGGCTAGCATCTGGCATTCTCTGTGATAGGAAGATTCCTCAGAAGCTTAAAGGAAAGTTCTATAGGACAGCAATCAGGCCTGCAATGTTATATGGTGCAGAATGTTGGCCTACTAAGAGGCAACACGTGCAGAAGATAAGTGTAGCAGAGATGTGGATGCTGCGTTGGAGCTGTGGGCATACCAGACGAGATCGGATTAGAAATGAGGATATTCGGGAAAAACTTGGAGTTGCACCTATTGAAGAGAAGTTAGTCCAACACCGCTTGAGATGGTTTGGACATATCCAACGTAGACCACGCGATGCTCCTGTGCACGTTGGAGTTATAGGTCGTGCCGAAGGCCCAAAGAGAGGTAGAGGTCGACCTAAAATGACATGGGAAGAGATAATAAAGAGAGATCTAAGAAATTGGAGTATATCTGAAGAGCTTGTGGTAGATAGAAGTGCATGGAAGTTGGCAATCCATGTACCAGAACCTTAGGATTTTTTTTTTTTTAAATATATATATATATATGTTAATTATTATTATTTTTAGATCTCTTTAATTATTATTATTATTATTATTTTTATTATTTTTTAGGACTTTATTTCACTTTTATTGAACCTTTTTACTTTAATCTGTTTGGTTATTTTAAACTCTTTTTATATATTATTATTAGTTATTTTACCTTAATTTTGGGTTCCATATCTAGCCAACCCCAACTTGTTTGGGATATATGGCTTTGTTGTTGTTGTTGTTGTTGTTGTATAGTTGTGCTACCTTAAAGCTATTGTCGAATGGAGACAATTAAAGTTCCTCTCAAATTTCAACACCAAACAAATTCACTCGGGAACTATTAGCTATTATGGACATCAAGACATCTTTTCTTAATATAGTCAGGACTAAACAAATAAAGGATGAGAAATTATGGATGTCAATCCAGTTTAAAAACCATCGACCTGAATACAATGAATCATGAGGTCTAGGAAAGTTGAGGGTCGTTCACATACATGGATCGTTCCCTTCGATCACACACGGGTTTCATACGATCCATCATTCAAAATGGTCTAGCACAAGTAATGGTTTAGATCTAAGAATCAAGAAAAATAGTATAAAATAATGGATCGAACGAGGTAGTACGGGTCGCACCAGTCCTTATTACATCATGCATTGGTCATTCGTGGTCTAAACCAGATCAGTAGTACATGAAAATGAAGAAAATCATGGTGCAAACAATGGGTCATCGAAGGAGATGGATCAACAAATTAATGGATCAGTGATGTGATAGATCAGTCACAGACCATGTGAATAACTCGCATCGACTCGGACTTGTAAACATGGATCATATAAAATATGGCATGCATTCTTGAGTCATAGAGCACAGACATTTATAAGTTGCCCAATCCATGCTGCTACAGGATGTGAGTCATTCTTATATGCTCCAACATTGATGTTTCCATAGATCAGTTCAAAGCTGTGGCAATTGCGGTGTAACAACACGCCATTTTGACCGCTCCAACTCGGTAGTTAAACCAATTCGGAACGTTCAAAACGACGGATTGTTATCGGCTTACATGGTTTAAACAGAATAAGCATAGAATCATAAATATAGAAGGCAACAATATATCTCACAACGAAATTTTATTACAAATATTATCAGAGTTTACAAAATCTTTATACAGCGGAAGATTCAATATAAACTATATATAAGTTTAAAAAGATAAAATTTTACAGTTACTGTTGAGCTTTGCGCACGCATGCGGCTTCTTGTGCCTCTACCCTTTTTAATCTAAAATCTGCATCACTCATATTTGTGTGTCAATACCCTTGAGTAACCACCCACATATTTTCAAAAGGATCAATGCAGCAACAAAATCAACGCTCAATATATAAGGTTGTAGAAAAAGGATGCCAACATAGGGTATTTATACCGTTCACTTCTTACATGACGCACGCATGGCATATGTCCATTTTATAATGCAGACAGACTCAATGCACAAGATTTAAAAAAAAATGCATGAAATGAGTATTTTTTTTTATAATAAACGAAGTTATAATTGGAATGCAAGTAATAAATTAAATTAAATGCATGCATGATCTCGAAATTTTATTTTTATTTGTCAAGGCAACAATAAATTACCGAATGCAAATAAACAATTTGAGTTAATCCATGAAGTAACAAATTTTGAAGCAATACATGCAAATAAATGAATTGAATTTAAGCATGCAAATGAAATGCATAGAATTAAATGCTTGCAAGGATAAAACAAGTATCGCATATATACATGCAAGTGCAAACCTTATCAATATTTCAATTACATAGGATTCAGGTTACAATCTTGTTAAATGAACCAAGTGTTAAGGGCATTGTTTTATGAGCATTTATTTGTCAAAATACTTTATGAAGGCTGTTTTATGCCCTGGCCTGATGTCTTAGGACTGACGTGCATATACCTCTTTATTACTCCATCAAGTTTTATAAAAACAATATTAGGCAATTTATTCACCCTTACTTTGCACAGCGCAAAAGCATCAATTTGACTTCATATTCGAATCATTTATTTAGACTAAAGATCAAATAAAGAAGGAACAAATGCCTTCTCTGCTGGCAGTGAAGAAGAAGTCTGTTCTATGTCTATAGATCTAGGAGTCTACGCATGAGATGCTTCGAACAGTGAACCAATACTTGCTTAAATTTATTGCATTTAAATTTTCTTTTTCTTTTTATTTTAAGTTCTATTAAATTGTATGTAGACAGTCTACTTTCAAAGCCTAGCTACAACAAATACTACTACTTCTTGCTGTTTGTCACGAAATGTAAAGTGGACATCATTTTTCATGTTATATTCTTTTCAGTTTCATATCGTTCATTGCAAACATGCCAATGAATAACATGACCTGGTCTAGGGTAAATATTCAAGATAGACAATAAACATTTTTTTTTTTTTTTTTTTTTTTTGTATGATGCGT
Organism: Allium sativum; assembly: GCA_030737875.1. Classification (NCBI taxonomy): domain Eukaryota; kingdom Viridiplantae; phylum Streptophyta; class Magnoliopsida; order Asparagales; family Amaryllidaceae; genus Allium; species Allium sativum. Next base: position 848,651,075 of record CM060926.1, read on the forward strand.
GAGGTACATGTGGACATTACAGCAAATGGCCAAACCAAAATATGAGAACTCCTATCCCAAAAAGAACAGTAGCATCAACTTATATGTAAATTGCACAACATAAATTAGCTGCATGTGACTAGTATCCAAACCAAGGTTACAACATGGCATTGAAATGATAAAGCCATGCATCGAATACAAAAGCTATAGGACAGCGAATTGCAATTTTTCCTGCTAATTCGTCAAGCTACAACATAACGAAAAAAATTGTGTTTTCACTTAACAACTTAGATACGTCCAAATATCAATCTTCATCATGAAGACTGCATACCACCTGCAAGCCATTTGTTATTTTTAGACTCAAAACAATGAATTAGGTAACACCAAACCCCTCTTAAAGTTACTCTCCTTAATGGTATAATACTAGGAAGCAGGGATTCTTCTTCTAGATGACGTACTGCGTATCGGGTGCGGCGGGGGTGCGGGGGTGCGGCGGTGCGGCAAGGGGTGCGTATGGGGTGCGCCATGTGGCGTGTCCCCGTATTTGGGCTGGGGGTGCGGGAAGGGTGCAGATTTGGGGTGCGTCAGTGGCATGAAAGGTAAATTTTGGGACTTTCGGGACAGCCGTGTTCTTGTTGCGAGAGAAATTGGAGTAGTATTCATTTATTCACTCAATTCGTAGGAATAAGATACTACCAACTCGAGCAGAAGACTTGATTTTTATGCACAACAATCTTCGACTCCTTTCTAGGAAGAGTGAGCAATACTTGAAAGGAGAAACAAAATTGTGGGATGTTGGAGGCGATCAATTTGATCCACTTGATGCCGAGGAGTTTGAGATAGCGAATTTTTCACTTGATGCGCCGGAGATGGAAACCATAATCATTCAAAACGATGAATATCAAGTGTGAAATGAATGCTAATTTTTTTGTCTTTTAACTATTAAGGTTTAAGGATGATGAAGTAGTGTATTTGACTATTTGATTTAATTTTAATGAAACTTTTAATTTCCGTAATAGATTTTATCATATATATATATATATATATATATATATATATATATATATATATATATATATATATATATATATATATATATATATATATTAACACATGTCGTATCCCCCGCACCCGAATCCTCATATTTTCATATTTGTCGAATCTATGTATCCGCGTACTACGCACCCGCACCTCCGCACCCGTATCCTTGCTTCCTAGGTATAATAGCATTTGGGCACAGCCGCAAAAGCCGTGTTCCAAACAATACTGAGAAATCAGTTAATGTCAACAACTTTGAGGGTGTTAGATAACTCTTCATGTTTATTACTTCAAATTCAAGTGTCGAAATTCTTAATGTCGAAAGACCGAGATATATGTAAATTTAACTAAATTCAATTTTCATCTATCAAATTCACAATTAAGACAGACAACAGTGGCGGACTCACTGTAGCGAACAACCCCAACCATCATATTTAGGACTATGCAAATAGAAACGCTTGAAACAAGTTTAATAGTAAGATATACTTACCTTCGGACGACGGAAAGCCGGGGTTCGGCCATGGTGCGGTGGAGCCGACCTCGTCACTGACGATGGCCGCACAGTTTAGAGGGAATGGAGAACGGAACACTGTCGGAGGCGGTGGTTTGGGCTTCAAAGGTCTCGTTGATTCTTCTAACCAATCCAATCAACTAGTTCAGGAAAGGCTCCATCTTCGAAGTAAAATTCAGGTCTGCCTCCTTTACTAGGATCAAATTCGCATCGGTTCTTCCATCAACGCCTATGACCAGTACAGTTACTTGAGGTCCGTCAGCCATTGCAGTATAATAGCACAAACCACTCTTCGATTTCTTCTTATGTTACTCCACTTTTATAAATACTTGTTTGGAGAAGCCAGAACCAAAATACGGTTTACGACAAGAGCCATTTTGATAACCAGCTCGCGATTTTAATGGAGAGGAAAGGATTTAACTTTTGAGTTTGGAGTAAGAAACGTTTTCCAGTCCAAGGAAAAAGGAAGAAGAGTCCCCCAAAATGATTTGGCTCAAGTCCTCCCGTACCTGCTTTATTACTCCCATGTGGATTCAAAAGGTTTGGCTTGTATAGACACATTAACAGGTTTCGCTTCTATCAAAGTTTTCACACAAGCAAAAACGGGTTTTGATATAAAGTCAATGTTATAGCCCCCTTCTGGCGCCAACATAATTTTCCATCCAGCGAACCTCATCAACTTTTGTAGCATAACTTAATATCCAACGGAGTTGGCGACCGGTCCGGCGTTGCGCGGCCTCAGGTGATCATCGCTAGTTGCTGGGGTGAATGGGTTCCGTCTTGCCAAAGAGGGGCGAGCGAAGGCTGGTTTGCGGACAACCATGGATTCGAATTTCATGGTGGAGAAGGAGTTCGTGAGGGCTGTCATCCTTCAATTTGGGGAGACCGTGATTTTCAGTTTGGGGAAAAATTCCTCCTCTCCTAATGAACAACGGCTGTCGCAATATATTAACGAGGGAAAGGTCGATGAAAACAATCAATAGAGGACGCTTGTATAAAAATCCACAAGCATCTAACAGGTGGCAGTAACTATTTAAACAAATGTGTTATTCAAGTGAAGATACCATTAAAATACTCTAAGTATTCACCACAACACTAATATATTTAATATATTCAAATATCTATCTAAATCTTCTATTTAACACCTAATTTGCTTACATTAAATATCCAAGTTTAAAAAAAAAATCAAATTATAATTTCTTCAACAATACTTTTTTTTAAAATTAGTTTAAAATACTAATACCATAAAATTTAACAAAACAAATTTTTGTGTCTAAAACCAATTATAAATAATTATTTATTTTAACGTTAAATCTTAATTTAATTTATATTTTAGGCATTAAAATTTCTATGTCGCTACCTTCATCTACCAAAAATTTGGGTTGTTACATGCGGATCACTAGATTGAGCGCAAGAACAATGATGGATCGGATCGAAGAATGGCGAATTGGGTAGCATCAATGCAGGTCGGTTGTTCGTATCAGTTTGGGATCAGTTAAAGTGATATATCCATGCAACCAGGCCATACCCAATTCATGAGATATGTGATCCAAGATAAAGTGAATGCTGATTTGGACCTGATATTGGTTGAAGACACATGCACTTTAATTCTACGATCGACAATATATGGATCATTTATGATTGCTCGCAATCCATGCAAGAAAACACGTAGGTCCTTTGTTTGTTGACATGGGTGCAGGTTGCATGCATGAAGGTCGGTGATGGGTTGTTTGTACTCCTAACCGGTTGAAATATACTTGCATGAAGCATGCATGGATCGGCACAAAATGATGGATCAGTGGTGCAGAATTGGCTGCGTTCAATCATGTATGAAGAAAAGTAGATGCATGGATTATTTGTATTCATGCCATATAAAGTATGCTCATATGATTATGGACGACAAATATGGATCATATATATGCTATTGACCGTGCATTTATTGTGAATTGTAAGCTCCATGGACTACAGGTCATTCGTATATGGATCGTTGGCATCATAGTACAAGCACTCCTACCTCCACCTATATATACCAAACTACTTCCCACATAAAAGAGGGTTAAAATTTCTCCTACCGAAGCTCTGCTATTATTGTACTCATGTATCATAAAGCATCTCTCTTCTCTAGGATCCATCGAACTTCTTCACCGAGCTCAATTACCGAATTCAAATCCGGTAATCATCGCTATTCGGGGAATTCGAGTGTGTTTCTACTGTGGATTTGAACGATCAATTGTAAATCATTAAGAATTGTTGTAACTCAAGATCAAACTTGTAATTTGTAATGGAGAATTCAATGAAGTGTGCATTCAAAGTGAACGTAGGCATAAATTATGGCTGAACCACTAAAAATCTCATGTTCTGCTTTAATTTTCTGCTAATTACTATCTTTATTCTTGTTTTTTGCAATTGAAAGGTGTTTCTACACCTCTCTAAGTGCTAGCCCGTTTTCGGTGTTAACATTTTGGCGCCCACCGTGTAGCTCAAACCCACGACCACAAGGTTAAGAGCCTTGATTTGGAAGATTTGAAGCCTGTTCTTTTACGATGGATCCTCAAGGTCTAAAAGCCAGATTCGTTGAAAGGATGTCTTCAAAGACTAGAAGGTTATCTGACAATATGGCACCTTTAAAGAGGAACGATAAATCCACGAGACTTTCTGGAAATATTGCTGATGATACCACAAACTCTCCCATAGCTAACAAACCAACCGTTGCTCAAACTCCAAGAGGTGGTGTAACTCAGGGAGAATTAGATGTTGTTGTAGCCGGTTTGAACTAGCAAATGGAAGCCTCGAAAAAGCCTTCATGGATAAGCTGGATACTCTCCTAGCGGCTCAAAAAAATCCTGCAAATTACCGAGTTGGGTTGACTTGGAAGAAAACGAACAGTCCTCTGTTTCAGACTGTCGCAGGAACTTGGATGAAGGAGAGAACCATGGTTTCCATGTCGAGGAAGTGGATGAGTCAAATAAAATATCAATATCAAGTGGCATGAATGGCATCGACATTGAAGACTCCAAAATGAATGCTAATGTGCTTAAACAATCTCGATCGATGTAGAATCATTCAGAAAAATGTACTTCTCAAAAAATTGCAAGTCCCACCAAAGGGGCATCTCCTCAAGCCGGTGGAGGCCCCAGTTCGCTAACCATGATAGCTTGCCTAGAAAAACATCGGGGAAAAGGACCGACATCCCCTCCCTGGAACAACGCGATGACGAGGAGTATATTTCAGGAATGATCAAGAAAATAATGAAAGAAAGTCAAGCTAGAAAGGAAGATGAAAGTGAGTGGGACTTCGCTACGAGCAAGACTCCTTTCACTGAAAAGAATCAGTATGCTGAATTTCCGAAGAAATTTGTCGCTCCAACTATTCCTGCATATAATGCGATCTGTGATCCCAATTTTTTTTGTTCAAATATGAGTGGCACATGAATGGTGTGAGGGCGACAGACGAGATTAAGTGCCTTTATTTCCCTATCTACCTAAAGGGAGTAGCCTCGTTATGATTCACTAAGCTGCCTCCGAAGTCCGTAGATCAATTTTCTGATTTGGCAAGGAAGTTTAAGGAGAAATTTAGACTGTACCTCAAAGGCTAAGGATATTATGTCGCTGTCAGGGATGGATCAGAACCCAGGAGAGTCGATGAAAGTTTTCTTAATCACTTCAATACTATCGTGACAGAAGTTGGAAATCCGAAGCCTAGGATGATACTAATGGCATTAGTTCGAGCTGTGGACAAAAACACTGAGTTTGGAAAGTGGGTAAAGATGAAAGAGCCCAATACACTCGAGAAGTTCTACAAAAAGGCCGATGAGTTTATGAGGTTGGAAGACATCCGTCTCACTATCCCTTCGAGATGTGGACAAAAACACTGAGTTTGGAAAGTGGGTAAAGTCAAAAGAGCCCAAATACACTCGAGAAGTTCCATAAAAAGGCCGATGTGTTTATGAGGTCGGGAGACGTCCCTCTCACTGCCCATAATGCGGTTGGAAGCAATGTTGTGGAAGATAAGAAGGATGTCGAGGGCTAGAAAAAGGAAAGTGTAGAACAAGGAAAAGGGAAAAATAATAACAAAAAGCTTCGTTATTTCAGTCTCGAGGATTTGACCCTGTTCAGCGATACCCTAGAGAACATCTTCTTTGCCACCAAAGATGCAGGATATTATCCGAAACCACCACCATTAAGAGTAGAAGATAAGGCAGCGAATTCAAGAAGATTCTGCCGCTTTCACAACCAGTCCGGTCATAACACTAATAAGTGTCGATATTTGAAGAATCTATTTGAAGAATTGATCAGGAAGAATAAGTTGCAACAATATGTTAGAAAATTACAAGCAACAAATACCTCTCCAGCCGCTCGAGGACAAGTTCAAGCTAACGTGGTTGATGGAGTTCAAATGCCCAGAGCATGGAATAATGACCATTTACGTCAAAACATTACTTAAAGCATTGTTCATTTCTTTTGAAAATTGTTGTAATTTTTCTAACAAATATAGGTTGCTCATCTTTAATGGGGGTGTTGTAATTGAACAATTACTATGTCATTTTCCAATAACAAGAAGTCTGCACCTGCTTATCTCGATCATATATTTGCAATTTTTTAAAATAATTCAAAAAGTTGCTAAAAGTAATTGATTTATCGTTGCAGGTTATCTAAAAGATGCTCGATCGCTCACAATTCGATAAGACCTTGTGACCCTTACAACACATCCCGACAAAGACGTCCAAAGTGTCGAGTCTCATAAATATCACTTTGCATATAAGTGAGGATGTAGCACATCGCCTTGCGGATCGAAGGGAGGGGTCTCTAAGAGTCAAGCAGCAAAAAATGCGGCAAGCACAACAACCAAAGTCCTCCCAAAGTGAGGCACTCAACAAGATTTCCAGAGCCACATTTACTCGACCCTATTGCGACGAATGTTGAGAAAAATCCAAAGACCTCTCCTGGGGCACCCAATGAAGTCTCTGATGCTTGATTTACTCGGTCGGATTATAGATGAACGTTGGGCTAAACCAAAGACCTCTTCGAGAGAACCCAATGAAGTCTCTGACGCCTTATTTACTCGGCCTTATTGTAGACGAATGTTAGGCTAAACCAATGACCTCTTCAGGAGAACCCAATGAAGTCTCCAACGCCTGATTTACTTAGCCGGTTTGTAGATGAACGTTGGGCTAATCCAAAAACCTCTCCGGGGTCCCAATGAAGCCTCTAATACCTGATTTATTCGGCCAGATTGTAGACGAACGGTGGGCTAAACCAATGACCTCTCCTAGGGCGCCCAATGAAGTCTTCGACGCATGATTTACTCGGTCGAACTATAGACGATCGTTGGGCTAAATAAAACACCTCTCTGTGGGCACCCAATGAAGTCTCCGATGCTTGATTTATTCGGCCAGATTGTAGACGAAAGTTAGGCTAAACCAAAGAACTCTCCGGGGGCACTAGTGAAGTCTCCAATGCTTGATTTATTCGACGGATTGTAGACGAACATTAGACTAAACAAAAGACCTCTCTGGGGGTACCTAATGAAGTCTCCGACGCTTGATTTATTGGTTGAATTGTAGACGATCATTCGTCTAAAACCAAAGACCTCTCCTAGGACACCCAATGAAGTCTCCGACGTTTGATTTATTCAGCCAGATTGTAGACGAATGTTGGGATAAACCAAAGACCTCTACGGAGGCAACCAATGAAGTCTTCGACGCCTGATTTATTTGGCCAGATTGTAGTCAAACGTTGGGCTAAACCAAAGACCTCTCTGGGGACACCTAATGAAGTTTCTGACACATGATTTATTCGGCCCGATTGTAGACGAATGTTGAGCTAAACCAAAGACCTCCAATAAATTAATATAATCGATTCGCTCGATACATCGATGGACTTGGGCTAAACAAAAATATAAGACCTTCCCAAGTGGGGGCACAAGAATTAAAAAAATCCTAAGAGAAGGTACTTGATCAACTAATAATGTCGGGTTTTCCTAATACATTGGCAAGCTCAGAAGCTCTAAACATGCTAGAACAAACAAAAAGATTTTGCCAACTATTACTATCAGGTTCAGCACCAAAACCGGCTATCGATGAAGGGGGTATTGGGATGCAACCATTACAGAAGAATGATTTGAAAGCATGGGCCCAACATCAGGCTAAAGCAGAAAGCATGAAGAAGGCGATTGGATTAACAGGCTATCGACATCAACATAGAAATGGAAATCCCGGTGCCGATATGAAAAGAGATAGTGGCAAAGCAATGGCAACACCAAAAGCTACTAATATGAACTCAACCTCGAAGGCAAACCACCGAAAGATGGAAGTAGATGGGAAAGAAAGGACAAAAACTTATAACCCGAAACCAGAAGGCATGATAGGGAGCACCAAGCCAAACAAAAGGAGACGAATGGGCTATCGGCATTAATTAACTTAGTATCGATATGGAAGAAAGTGAGGATATCAAAGGCATAAGAAGCCGTAACACAAATAAAACATCCCGAAAAACTTAATATCGAAGACAGAGCTTGTTGTCCACCAAGGAACAACTTTAGGAATCATCAAGAGATGTACTAGAGCTTATTCCCTAAAGCCGGAAGCTATTCCCCAAAGCTATCCATACCAACTGGCTTGGTATCAATACAAAAGGCAGAAGCAGCATCAAAGAGAAGCTCCCAAGACCAGGACCAACTTTCCTAAAGCTAAGACCGGCATACCAAAGACTAATTTATACCCGAAAAACAATGTCGAGAACAAAGGAAGGCGTCCAAATCCGCTACCACCTGTACCCAAAGGTATGAGTCAGCCGACACCATGTTGTCGCACCCGAAAGGGGTCATGTTAAGTCAACAACAAAAGGGGGCCGAAATTGTCCATAAATATGACCCCAAGGGTCATATTTTAGGGGATGAATTCTCATTCTACAATCCTGTACTCTTTTCTTCAAGTGCAAACCCTAATTTCACAATCAAGTTTGGGATTTCTTCAGATCTTGTAATATACTCAGAATAAATAGAAAGAAGAAGTCCGTGACTTAAATATTTCTTGTTTAGATAATCAAATTGTGTTTATCGGGATTAAACAAGAAGTTATCGTTATTCCTCTTCGTGAAGCGGTTAATCACAATTATTTCGAAAGAGGAAGTGCTTTGGGTGAAACTAAAGAACCTCCCCTTTCGATCCTTCGATATGTGACGTGAATCTTTCATAATAAGCCTAATGAAGCGCAACATATGTATGAAACCAGTTGTAAGCTTGTGACTTGATAACTAAGACAATGAAGGCCTTTCTTGGGCTGGTTGGATGTGGAAGTATCACCTAAGTCGACAAGATTTATGACATGTTGACAACCTAATTGTTGTGAAGCATTAGCTTGGTGCGTCTCAACACAGTGTATATTATTTTATCTTGAATCTAAGGATGACTTTTACAGTGAGGTATTAAACCTTGGATAACCCATAATATCCCTATCCCAAGGTAATTCTTGATCCTGAAGTCTCGTAATCGTAATACTCACCTCTTAGAAGGAAGAGTAAATGATCTTCAGACGTAATATCTTGATACCTAGGATACGACAGAGCAAGTTAACCTTGTTGAGACTAAGTTGCGTTTCAGCGTCCTTTAAATCAAACATCCATTAAATTTCAATACGTGTGCATTGTTAAGCCTATTTCTGGTGTTGACGAAAAATATCGTTAACATTTTGACGCTGGAAGGAGGGCTTGAACCTCCGATTATATTATTTTATTATAGGATAATTTGATGAACGTATTGCTTTATGACAAAAGAAGATGAAATCAGAAAGGTTGGAAATGCTAAATAAAGAACCAGCTCCTTGCAACTCTTGTTGAGAATGTGAGTCCAATATTAAATCCTAACAACAATGATGCAGGAACAACTTCTAATCTAGTGCAACCACCAAATCTGAATGATGCGGAAGAGAATGCCTCAAAGTTTATGGGTCTAGAGAAACAAGTCCATGAAATGAAGCTCAAATGAATGCTGCTCAAACGCAAAGGTCCTCAAAGGTCGCCAAATCAAGTCAAAGGGAGAAAGATTAATCTCCAAAGAGGAAGGCTCCCATCTAGCATTCTGAAGGACAAGAGAAACTCAAATCGGCTTTCTCTAAGAAGAAAAGGTTCCATCTGACAAGAGTGGACCATCAAGGAAACCAATGCAGCTAGGAGCAGTCTGGGAGCTCTACTACTAAAAGTTATAATCGTAAGAGGATGGATTACAATAACACAAAGGCTTATCTCAAGGACATAACAAGGAAAACTGTCAGATCTGTTAGGAAGCAAGGGAAAGAGAACCCAGATGAAAGGGTTAACGACAATGAAAGTGATGCCCCTTTCACTGACGAGATCATGAACACTATGATACCAACTCAGTAAAGGTTCCAACCATAAAGTATCTCAGAGCCACTGACCTTGATGACCACCTAATGGCTTTTGAAAGCCAAATGGATCTCTGTAATGCTTCAGGTGCTGTCCGATGTCGTCTTTTCCTAGTAACGCTCCAAGGGACATCAGCTAAGTGGTATCGTCATTATAGGGAGAATACCATCTACTCGCGGAAACAGTTTGCTTTTGAATTATCTACGTAGTTATGCATCTGCAAGGATCTGACGGTGGATTACACGACCATCGCTAACATTAAGCAAAGACAAGGGGAGTCTTTGGGAGATTACTTGAAGAGGTTCAACGTAGAAGCTTTGAAAGCAAAGGATATGAATGATCGTGACAAGCTCATCAAAGTCCACTGATCAAGGTTGACTGAGAGCACCCTTTTCTGGAAGGAACTATACATTCATGGGTGTAAAGAACTACAAGACTTTCACTGCCAAGATGACAAATTCATTCATGTGGACGAATTGTACTACACAAAGAAGAAGTTCGGGCCTCGAGGGGAAGGAGGAAAGCTGGGCTTTGGTCGAAAGCCTCAAGTTGAAAGGTTTGGTCCAGACGGAAATTAGAAAAGGCCAAGATGTGAGGACCCCAATTCTAACTAAGTAGCCCCAAGCAAACCCATCTCTTTTGTGTACGCTATGGCCAGAGAAAGGGTCAATAACTTCCCCGTCTCATTTAAAGCCAAGAATTTCCCTGAAGCTTATGGTGGAGGAAAGTACTGCGAATATCACAAAACGAATGGATACAAGACTGGCGAATGCAAAGTGTGGGAGGGGATCATTCAAAAGCTTATTCGAGAAGGGCATTTGAAAGAGTTTGCTCTGAACAAGCAACCATCAACCCAGCATGCTAATGGCATTAAGCCATAGATCTACAACACCAGAGAAGTGATGTAGGAAGTGCCAAAAAATGTTGTTATAGGCAAAAAAATGATCTATGGCAACACTTTCCCGGTGTTGCATTTTACCACGTTGCCATAGAGTCAAAGGAAACACCTTTGCGACCTTATGTGTAACGACCCGCATTCTACGTATCGAAGGGTCATAGAATATTTATTTCATTTTCGTATGAGGTCGTGTAACTTTGGGGAACGACTATTGGGGTCTTCACGATTTTTGCCAATTTTTAAATGACTATTTTACCCCTAGCGAATCTTGTTTCGACTATAACTTTTGATTGGTAAGGAGTTTTGACCTGAAACCACTTTCATTGGATTCGGATGATGGTTTACCTTTCCATAGAGTGGTCACATTGATCAAACGGACTTACCGTTTGGGAGATATGGCTGAAATAAGGTTTGGAAGGTGAAAAACAGCTTAACCGGGCCTAATTAAGGTGATTAGCAGCTAGGCCCATAACCAATTTCGGGATTAGGGTTACGTGAGGGCTGATAGGGTTAGGGAATCATTTTTCAGCTGCCACTTTTCATCTCTTGAACCCTAGCCATGGCCTCCAACACTCAAATCACCTTCTAATCTCATTCTAACCACATATTGACCAAATCAACATCAAACTAAAGCGGATTAACGTGTAGATCGAGGTAGAGCTGCTGTGTCGCATAGAGATTCGACCCAAACCAGAGATTGTTTCAGATCTGAGTTTAATTTGTGGCTAAGGTGAGTGATTTGCATTGTTTTTCACTAATTACGGCTAATTAGGGGTGATTAGTGATAATTAGCGAAATTATGGCTTAGAAAAATCTGGAAAAATTATGAAATATTATTTTATGTCTCTGATAAAAATTTGTGTTAATTTCGACTAAGTTTGCTAATTCTATTGCTAAAACATGATTAAGGGGATTAAGGGGAAAATCATGCTTTTGGGGTGTTTTTGATTCAAAATAACTCATATGATTGATGTTTGGATGTTTATGGTTGATTCTATTTGTTGTCATTACTATTTTTAATGTTAAGTAATCTTGTAGGAAAGTTAAAATGGTCGAAAATGCCATCGTATGGCGAAAATGGACGATACATGCTCACTGGAAAATGTGCAGGGTTTCGGATCGAATCGGATATAGGGCTCGGATCGGATATAGGGCTCGGATCGGATAAGAGAACTGGGCAAGGGAATTCGATTCGGATCGGAACTTGGCATCTTTGGGAGAGTGTAAATGAAAGAGGCAACAAGGAAGGCCAGAACGATTGGGTTGGAGTAGGGTTGGAGTTTGAATGGAGCACTGAACTGGAGTAGCACCGAACCAAACCGCCTCAGGAGCACCGAACCGAGCCAGAAGAGGAGCACCGAACCGAACTGCACCATGGAGCTTCATGACCGAACCGAGGCAATGACCAAGGAACTGAACTGAACCGAGGAGGTGACCTAATGGTGATCCGAACTAAACCAGGGTGACAAGCCGAACCGAACCGGATGTGTACTTCTGCTTATACGCGACGACTCTTCTGAAGACCAACTCCAATTCAACCAAAGGAAGTCCAAATGGGAGGTTATTACTCAGATTCCAAATGAGGATCAATGAGTTAACTTCATGAATTGGACTTTGCTGCGGGACGTGTTCAAAGGGGTTATCGTTGTCTATAAGTTTGACTCACCACTAAGAGATGGATTAGTGGCTATGGATCAGTGCAGTGGGGTTGTTATGACTCCATGGGGCAAAGTGATCGTAGCAAGGCTATGAGCTAGTGCAGTGGAGTTGTCATGACTCCATGGGGCAGAGTGGACATAGCAAAGTATTAGTGGTTACGGATCAGTGCAGTGGAGCCGTCATGACTCCATGGGGCAGAGTGATCGTAACAAAGAATTGGGTGATCAAAGTGGTAGATATCGTATGCTTTACACACTGAGTGAGAGATGTGAGGATGATTGCTACGTTTGATGTTTTGCTACCACCATGACATGCACACCCCCTCCCCATTATTTTCACACCATGTGTTAGTGTCACCTTAGAGTATTGTACATCCTGTTGTGCTAACTCTTTGGTTGCAGGTCCAGGTTCAGGTATGGTTATGTATACATGTTATTGTTCTATTTTGCTGCTTATCGCTCATACTAGACTTTTGTCTGACCCAGAGTTTTATGTCTCTTCTTATTACTTTGGGTGCTCTTAAACGGGCAGACTAGAGACAGGTCAGGTGATTATGCATGAGTAACTGTACCAGAGATGACCAGGAGGCTTCCACGTATGATACGTATATATATTCTCCCTGTGTTGTTGCTGGTCACTACTTTGGGCATTAGTAGTGTGCATATTTCTTTTGCTTTAGAGACAGTATTTCAAAGTTGTAATAATGTTGGTTTGGATGATAAGCTGTATTTTGGATTTCCGCTGCTAAGATGGTTTAGTTTTCAGCTTATGCACTGTCTCGCCTGTTTTATGTCAAATTTATGTTATTATTATATTTTATCCCATGCACTGTGAGACATTCTACAAGTTCCTTGTTAGTTCAAATTCCTTTCTTTTCCTTTCTTTGGTGACCGTCCCGTGCTAGTCGGGCATTGGCACAGTGCACTTTCATTGGAAATGTCGGCTGGTGCAGGGCAGACCGTCACACTTGGTATCAAAGCTCTAGGTTGCGTAGTTAACCTAGGGAAAGACACCAGGGAGAGATAGTACATTTATGAGAGCGCATATTTGTTATATTATGGGTTTTCAAAAGTTATATATATATATATATATACATATACTATTAGTATATCTAAGGATGGAGTCGCACTGCACTTGCACCACTGAAGAGATGGTTAATCGTTTTCTCCTTACAGATTGAACGATGAGCCGATATACGAGGAATACTGGTTCAGGAGCCAATAATAGGAATGCTCCTGATATGAGGGCGATGTTCACTGACTTCATGAGAGAGATGCTTAGGGATTTTAAGAGGACAACTCCTAATGCTGCAAATGGTGGTGGTGCCGCGGTGCAGGCGCCTAGGGCCGATTTCGCCAAGCTCTGCAAGGTCTACACTAGTCTTGGTGGGAAGTCGTTCCACGGAACGGAATCGGCTACAGAAGTTCAGGATTGGCTTGATAGTTGTGAGCGTATCTTCGAGGATCTGGGAATCGAAGATGCGATGAAGAGGAAGCTAGCATCCCGTCAGCTGCAAGGACGGGCTACGAATTGATGGAATGCTATTAAGGCAGCTACTCCCGAGGATCAAGTTACATGGAATCAATTTAAAGCTCGATTCAGTAATAAGTTTATCCCAGTTGTTTAGAAGTCAGAGTTGTTTAAGAAGTTCTTAGAGCTTAAACAGAATGGTAGGGTAGTCTCGAAATATATTGCTGAGTTCGATACTTTATCGAAGTATGGATTATCTCTTATCGATACTGCCGAGGAGAAGAACGAGAAGTTCATAACTGGTTTGGATCAGTACTTGGGGGAAAGGCTTATAAACCATATTGATGAGACTTTTGAATCAATTGTTGGGAAAGCATTGAGGTCAGAGAGCCTTTATCCTAAGCCCAAGACTGAAGTCGTTGTTGCATCTGCAGAGGAGCCAAAGCCGTAGGCAAGCGGTGGAGGCAAGAATAATTCTCAGAATAAGAGGAAGCAGAGTCAGACCAAGGATGGTCAGAAAAAGAAAGAATAAGAAAGATGTTGAAGTCTTTAGCTGTGGCAAGAAGGGCCACTATGCCAAAGAATGTCGAGCAAAGTCAGCAGATAGGAAGTGCTTCAACTGTGGCCAAGTGGGACATCATAAGGATAAATGTCTGCAACCCCCCAAAGAGAAGCAGATTGTGAAAGCATATGCTATTAATGCTGCTCCTTCTTCGTCGAATGCCCCAACTGCGGCGGGGAGAGGAAAGAATGTCGTCATTCAAGGTATGCTTTCTGTTTATGATGTTCCTGTTCGAGTATTGTTTGATACTGGGGCTTCACGTTCCTTTATATCTAGTGACCTGGTAGATAGGTTGAGATTGGAACCCGAGATTGTTGATAGACCTATAGTGGTGACGAACCCGATTGGTGGTTCGACTAGCCTTAGTATGATTTGTCGTAATGTGGTCTTATCGAGTCATGGATGTATGTTTGCTTGTGATTGCTTTATTTTGGGATTTACTGGGTTTGGCATTATTTTGGGAGTCGATTGGCTCCAAAGATATGGGGTGGTGGTAGACTTTGAGGGATTTTCAGTGACTATTAGGGCAGATGATGGGCGTAGGGTAGTGTTTGGTGGCCTACCTAGTGATGTGGTGATGTCTAGTTTTATAAATTCCCTCGACATTCCGCAGGACGAGTTATCAGGGGTTCCTATTGCTGGCCAGTATCCGGATATCTTCGAGGAAGTGACCGGACTTCCACCACACCGAGAGATTGAGTTCCGTATTGATTTAGTGAAAGATGCCAGACCTATAGTGATGCCACTTCGTCGTATGGCACCAAGGGAGCAGAGAGAGCTCCGGATGCAAGTAAGCGATCTTTTGAAGAAGGGATTTATCCGAAGAAGCGTCTCCGATTGGGAGCACCAGTTGTATTTGCTAACAAGGCAGATGGTTCCCTTCGTTTATGTGTGGACTATCACGAGTTGAATAAAGTAACTAGGAAGAATAAGTATCCTCTTCCATGGATAGATGATTTGTTTGAAGGAGCAAGAGTGTTCTCCCAGTTGGACCTCGCGACAGGATTTCATCAGCTCCGAGCAGCAGCCGAGATTATTCCTAAAACGGCCTTTCGGACGCCGTCTGGATTATATGAGTGGTTGGTCATGCCATTCGGGTTGACCAATGCACCAGCATATTTTGTGGACCTTATGAATAGGGTATTCAGGGATCAATTGAATAAGTTTGTTCTTGTGTTCGTAGACGATATCTTGGTTTACTCGAGGACAGAGGAAGAACACAAGGAACATTTGAGGATAATGATGGAAGTGTTGAGAAAACACCAATTGAAAACGAAATTTTCTAAGTGTCACTTCTGGAGGAGGGAAGTGAGATTCTTGGGCCATGTTGTTTCATAGAATGGTATTGTCGTGGATCCTGCGAAGGTGGCTACGGTACAAGATTGGTTTACGCCCAAGAATGCAACAGACGTAAGAAGTTTCTTGGGATTAGCTGGATATTATCGTAAGTTTATTCAAGACTTCTCCAAGATAGCGGCACTGTTAACTCAGTTGACCAAGAAGAATCAAGATTTCATTTGGGACGAAAGGTGTGAAAATGCATTCAAGAGCCTAAAGGAAAAGTTGACGTGTGCACCAGTGTTAGTCATTCCTAAAGGGAATGAAGAGATGACAATATACATGGATGCATGTGGTACCGAACTAGGTGCTGTGTTGATGCAAGCAGGTAGGGTAGTAGCTTACGCTAGTCGACAACTGAAACCGCATGAGAAAAGATATCCTACCCATGATTTGGAATTGGTATTGATCGTGCTCGCATTGAAGATGTGGAGACATTATCTCTTGGGAGAAAGATTCGAGTTGTTTACCGATCATAAATCGTTAAAGTATCTCTTCTCTCAGAAGGATCTAAATCTCTGACAGCAAAGATGGTTAGAATTCTTGGCTTCCTATGATTTCGATATCGCATATACACCAAGAAAAGGCAATGCGGTAGCTGATGCATTGAGTAGGAGACATGCCAGTTTAGGGGCTATGTTTCTTGAATGGAAGCAACTGGAGTACATCGTTGGGTATGATTTCAGACCAAAGTGTGAATTGGATCCAGAGATGTTAGCCAGTTTGACGATCAGACCCACTTTGATTGAGCGGATTGGTTCCGATCAGAGGGACGATCTTAACCTATTGGAAATCATCTCCAAGTTAGAGATGGGTATCAACGAGGAGATGAACAAGTATGGGCTTTATCGAGATGGATGGCTCAGAAAGAATGAGAGATTAGTTGCACCCAATGTTAATGGGTTGAGAGATGAAGTGCTTAGAGAATGTCATCACTCAAAACTGACTATACATCTCGATGGTAATAATATTTATCGAGACATGAAGCAGACCTACTATTGGGAAGGGATGAAAAGAGATGTTGGGAAGTTTATATTCAAATGCATGAACCACCAGCTAATTAAAGCTGTGCAAAATAAGCCTAGTGGTTTGTTGCAACCATTAGAAATTCCCAAATGGAAATGGGAACAAGTCTCAATGGATTTCATTGATGGGTTACAAAGGACTAGATCGGGCCATAATAGCATTTGGGTGATTGTGGACTGATTGACCAAGAGCGCAAGGTTTATACCCGTCAAGTCGAATAGAACGGCAGCTAAGTTAGCATAACTGTATATGAAGTGGGTAGTGAGATTACATGGAGTACCCAAAGGCATTGTAAGTGACCAAGATCCGTTGTTCACTAGTGGATTTTGGAAGAGCTTACAAGAGGCTTTAAGATCAGAAATACATCTCAGTACCGCGTACCATCCTCAAACCGACGGTCAAACAGAGAGGGTGAATCGAGTATTAGAAGATCTCTTGAGAGCTTGCATATAAGATTTTGGAGGGTCATGGGATGACCTTTTACATCTAGTTGAATTTGTATATAATAATAGTTATCAGTCCAGTATTGGTATGGCTCCATTTGAAGCTTTGTACGGAAGACCGTGCAACTCACCATCATGTTGGTTGGAAACCGGTGAGAAATTCGTGCTTGGGCCAGATGTAATAAGAGAAACTTCAGGCAAGATCAAGGTTATCCAACAACGAATGAAGGCTGCCAAAGATAGGCAGAAGAGTTATGCCGATAAGAGGCGAAGAGATTTAAAATTTTCCGTTGGTGACTTGGTGTTTGTCAAGATTTCTCCGTTAAAGAGCGTGATTCGATTTGGCAGGAGAGGCAAGTTAGCACCAAGATTTGTTGGTACATTCCCAGTTCTCGAACAAGTTAGGAATTTGGCATATAAAGTTGAATTACCTGACAAGATGGCGGGAGTTCACAACGTATTTCATGTTTCGCAGTTAAGGAAGTTCGTGCACGACCCCAATATGACTATTTCACCAGATCAGTTGGATGACATAGAAGTAGAACCCGAGGCGGTTGGGAACCGCAAGCCGATCCGTATTGTCGAGAGCGATACGAAGCAACTTCGAAGGAAGGCGGTGAAACTGGTCAAGGTTCAGTGGGGTGAGAATGAGAGTGACTGTACTTGGAAAATAGAGGAGAGCATAAGGGAATCGCATCCAGAACTCTTTGCCTGGTAAGATTTTAATAGTGATAGTTCCTTCCCATGTTAGTAAACTGCATGCTAGGGTAGGCTTGTTGTGCTTGTTGTGTATGTTTTATTGTTTGTAAATGACTGATAGGCATGCAGAACACCTTTGTATGTTTTTGGTTAAGGAATTTCGGGGGCGAAATTTCTTAAGGGAGGGAGGGGGGAGTGTAACGACCCGCATTCTACGTATCGAAGGATCGTAGAATATTTATTTCATTTTCGTATGAGGTCGTGTGGTCGTGTAACTTTAGGAAACGACTATTGGGGTCATTTTCCATGTTCACGATTTTTGCCGATTTTAAATGAATGTTTTGCCCCTAGCGAATATTTTTTGACTATAACTTTTGATTGGTAAGGAGTTTTGACCAGAAACCACTTCCATTGGATTCAGATGACGGTTTACCTTTCCGTAGAGTGGTCATATTGATCAAACGGACATACCGTTTGGGAGATATGGCTGAAATAAGGTTTGGAAGGTGAAAAACAGCTTAACTGGGCCTAATTAAGGTGATTAGCAGCTAGACGCATAACCCATTTCGGGATTAGGATTATGAGAGGGCTAATAGGGCTAGGGAATCATTTTTCAGCCGCCACTTTTCATCTCTTGAACCCTAGCCATGGCCTCCAACACCCAAATCACCTTCTAATTTCATTCTAACCACATATTGACTAAATCAACATCAAATTAAAGCGGATTTAGATCGAGGTAGAGCTGCTGTCTCGCATAGAGATTCGACGCAAACTAGATATAATTTCAGATCTAAGTTTAATTTGTGGCTAAGGTGAGTGATTTGTATTGTTTTCCACTAATTAGGGGTGATTAGTGATAATTAGGGAAAACTTTCCAGAAAAATCTGGAAAGTTCGTAAAATTCTAAAATATTATTTTATGGGTTTGATAAAAATTTGAGTTAATTTCGACTAAGTTTTCTAATCCTATTGTTAAAACATGTTTAAGGGGATTAAGGGGAAAATCATGCTTTTGGGGTATGCTTGATCCAAAATAACTCATATGATTGATGTTTGGATGTTTATGGTTTATTCTATTTGTTGTTATTACTGTTTGGAATGTTAAGTAATCTTGTAGGAAAGTTAGAATGGTTGGAAACACCATCGTATGGCGAAAATGGACGATATATGCTCGCTAGAAAATGTGCAGGGTTTCGGATCGGATCGGATATGGGGCTCGGATCGAATAAGAGAACTGGGCAAGGGAATTCAATTCGGATCAGAACTTGGCATATTCGGGAGCGTGCAAATGAAAGAGGCAACAAGGAAGGCCAGATCGGATTGGGCTGGAGTTTGAGTGGAGCACTAAACTGGAGTAGCACCGAACCGAGCCAGAAGGGTAGCACCAAACCGAACTGCACCATGGAGCTTCACGACCGAACCGAAGCAATGACCAAGGACCCGAACCGAAACGGGGAGGTGACCCAATGGTGATCCGAACTGAACCAGGGTGACAAGCCGAACCGAACCAGATATGTACTTCTGCTTATACGCGATGACTCTTCTGAAGACCAACTCCAATTCAACCAAAACCCGAGATGCAAAGGAAGTCCAAATGGGAGGTTATTACTCAAAATCCAAATGAGGATCAACGAGTTAACTTCATGAATTAGACTTTGTTGTGGGACGTGTTCAAAGGGGTTATCGTTGTCTATAGCTTTGACTCACCACTGAGAGACAGATTAGTGGCTATGGATCAGTGCAATGGGGTTGTTATGACTCCATGGGGGCAAAGTGATCGTAGCAAGGCTATGAGCCAGTGCAGTGGAGTTGTCATGACTCCATGGGGCAGAGTGGACATAGCAAAGTATTAGTGGTTACGGATCAGTGCAGTGGAGCCGTCATGACTCCATGGGGCAGAGTGATCGTAACAAAGAATTGGGTGATCAAAGTGGTAGATATCGTATGCTTAACGCCCTGAGTGAGAGATGTGAGGATGATTGCTATGTTTGATGTTTTGCTATCACCATGACATGCACACCCCCTCCCCATTATTTTCACACCATGTGTTAGTGTCACCTTAGAGTATTGTGCATCCTGTTGTGCTAACTCTTTGGTTGCAGGTCCAGGTTAAGGTATGGTTATGTATACATGTTATTGTTCTGTTTTGCTGCTTATCGCTCATACCAGACTTTTGTCTGACCCAGAGTTTTATGTCTCTTCTTATTACTCTGGGTGCTCTTAAACGGGTAGACTAGAGACAGGTCAGGTGATTATGCACTAGTAACTATACCGGAGACGAGCAGGAGGCTTCCACGTATGATACGTATATATATTCTCCCTGTGTTGTTGCTGGTCACTACTTTGGGAATTAGTAGTGCACCTCTTTCTTTTGCATTAGAGACCGTATTTCAAAGTTGTAATAATGTTGGTTTGGATGATAAGCTGTATTTTGGATTTCAGCTAGTATGATGGTTTAGTTTTCAGCTTATGCACTGTCTCGCCTGTTTTATGTCAAAGTTATGTTATTATTATATTTTATCCAATGCGCTGTGAGACATTCTACAAGTTCCTTGTTAGTTCAAATTCCTTTCTTTGGCAACCATCCCGTGCTAGTCGGGCATTGGCACAACGCACTTTCAATGGAAATGTTGGCTGGTGCGGGGCGGGCCGTCACGTTATGTCAACATCGGTATAGTTGTTTCCAAAGGTACTAAATTTACTAAAAAGTGGTCCACACAATCTGGACCCCAACATGTGGGGACAGCTAAAATCTGTAGCCCTGGTTCACAGAATCCTATTGTGGGGCCCACATTCGTTTATATATGGCAACACTTTTACCATGCAATGGCAACACTATATCATAACTATGGAAACATTTAACATCACATACTGCAACATTATATCATAGCTATGGCAACATTACATAACATACTACAACATAACAACAATTAACATCACACTCTAGAATTAACAAAGAACTTTTCATTTCAAATTAACCTGCAACACAAGTACAACTTAGTCAACTACAAAATAAAAGCCATTGCTACTAAATTCAGTTTTACAGACAGTACTTATAAATACAAGCAGTCCTAAATTCATGTTTACATCAAACTAAAATAATTTCAAAATATAGCATGAGCCTCCAGTGCATCTACTGCCTCCAGTACCTCCAGTGCCTTCAGTAACAAGTTCTTGAACAACTTCATCACTGCCTCCTTCACCTGCAAAATAAATCAGTTTCAAAAGTCATGAATTTCAGTAGTTCTTTTAGTACAACTAATGTTTTCACAGTGGATATACTATTTCAACACAACCAAAGTCATGCATGCCTCGGTTACAAACTGAGGTAATGTCTCACTTACATTTCAACACAAAATGAGAGGCATGCAAGCCTCGGTTGCATTTCAGCACAAATTATGGCCATAGTATAACTGAGTTGCATTCCAGCACAAAGACATTTCAGCATAATCTATGACATGCATAACTCAGTTGCATTTCAGCACAACCCGAAATGCATGCCTCAGTTGCAAATTAATGCATTGACTCAATTTGTTCAAAGCACACACGATATCAGGGAATACAATAGTATGCCATAGTATAACTGAGGCATTGCTTTATTGTGATACAATTTGAGGCAATGCCTCCTTTTGCTTCAGTAAAAATTTAGACATGCCACGACCCGTTCAAGTACAAACTCAATCATTGCTTCAATTTTGAACTAACACGTGCTTTAGTATGATACAAGTGTAAACCGAGTAAATACCTGTAGATATTCTGCTGTCGGTTTCAACAAAACAGGATCTAATTCAACAATAACATTGATGTGCATAATAAAACATTTTTTTGACATCTGATTGATGAAAAAATAAAATTCTTACAATTCTGTAGTTCATTACTGAAGCATTGGTCTTGTACACCTTTCCTTCTTTCCAATTTTAACAAACAGCTCTCCATCTGATTCCTTGGACTGATACAAATTACATGAAAAATGTTAGACAGTAAAAGGATATCAAACCAATTATTCCAGAACATATATCACTAATATTAAAAAAGTTATAGTAAAAAACTTCTCCATCTAATTCTTCATTGATATATGTAGTTTATTCACAAGTTAAACAAGGATACTACATTCGAGTTTGCAACATATATGTAGTTATTTTTATTTTTATTTTGGAACATTATCGCTTTGCTAAATAAAGAGAGGAATTTCAGATAAAATAAAATGCATACCTCCAGCCAACCATAAAAATAAGCAAAATACGTACCATCTTAAAATTATACCTGAATTTATCTTCTTGATTTGAATGTGATAAAACTTAAAATTATACCTGAATTTTTACATCTCCCTAAAATATAAGAGTACTTTGAAATCCTCAAGTGGAATTTTGTCTAGCCTACACAAAATGGAGGAATTAACATTAGAATGACATCTGTTACAAAATGAAGCCACGAATATGATACATCAATTACTTATAAAATAAAACAGTCACTTCACTAAAATGTAGTCAATGCAGAAACAACATTTTTTTTACTTAAATTTGGTACATTATTTACTTAATTAAGTATGATAGTGATACACAGAAATTAAAAAGCATTTTATTTCACTTTGCTAGGTGGAAGGCAAATTCGTCTTACTGGGAAATCATCTCTACACCAACAAACATCAAAATCTTGATTTCCCATTCCATAACATGTTAGATATCATTCAAATCTTCATTTTCATATTCTCTTTCAATTTCACACCAGTCTCTCGGCAATTTTTTGATAATATTGTGGCAAATCTTATCAACTCGATCTTCTATATAAAACACCTATTGTACTTGTGAAGCCATAACATAAGGATCAAATTTCTGGCACAATCGATTAAAATTGGCACTAGTCAGCCCATATAAATCTTTCTCTTTTTGGTACTAACAACACTTAAATAAAATCACATTGAATTCTCCCAAATATTCTAGTTCTAATATTTCTTCATTGATCCATAGTAATTAACTTCACCAACCAATGGATTTTGATCTTTCGAATTTCCAAAGCTAGTAGTCAAGGCTGTCAAAAGTACACCATTGTTTTGTGTTATACATTTGGCATCTCTGAATGTTGTATAAAATCTGTGTCCGTTGATAACATATCTAGTAAACCTCTTAGCTATTGGAAGAGGACCCATTGCAAGTAGTTGTACTTCTTTTGAAATGTCCTCCTTTTTCCTAACCTCTTCCTTTAACCACTTCCAAAATTCTTCATTGTGTTCTCTCTCTCTCTCTCTCTCTCTCTCTTTTATATTTTTTTGATGATGCATGACCATCAATTAGAGCTTGATGTTCCGTAGAATAAAGACATGGTTAATAAAAGATAGAAACAAATTTTCTAATTCTTCAATACTTACTAAAATAAAACTTAAAAACTTACTCAAGTAAACTCTCTATTCCTTGTTACCACAATTGAATAGAATGCAACACTGACATTTCGTCTATTGAGAATCTTTAAAATGAATAGCTTTTCTATCTTTGTTTCTTCTTGTGCCAATAGGATATTCTAGATTCTGTAGACAGGTTTCAAATTTCATAGGAACCTTGAACATAATATCAAACCTTCTTCTGCAAGATAAGCTTCTGCAATTGATGCCTCATGTTTACATTTGTTGCGAACATATGATTTCAGTTTACAAAGATACCGCTCAATAGGAAATATACAATGAACGTGTGTAGGTCCACTATATTCAATTTCCTTGCATAAATGAATTAGCAAGTGTACCATTGTATCGAAGAAAGCATTTGGGAATATCATCTAAAATTGAC
This sequence comes from Allium sativum, assembly GCA_030737875.1. Lineage (NCBI taxonomy): Eukaryota > Viridiplantae > Streptophyta > Magnoliopsida > Asparagales > Amaryllidaceae > Allium > Allium sativum. The sequence goes on from CM060926.1 coordinate 848,674,855, forward strand.
AAAGAATTTCCACAATTTCCTTTTGTATCCTCTTGAGATCAGCCAAATTGATAATTTTACTCCAAAGACTTCTTAGAAATGCACCTAATTTTATCATAGGTATTGCAACTTCAAGTTTTACAAATTTCTTCACAGCCAACTGCAGCAAATAGTGGAGAATAAAATGAACATCATGGCTCTTATACCCTGCATTTTTTCTCTATTTCTTGTTTACATAACGGCTGATATTAGCTGCACAACCATAAGGCAGTTTAGCATTCTCCAACACTGAGTAAAATATTTATTTCTCCTTGTTCATTATTTCAAATATTGTAGCCCTCATCTCAAGGTAATTCCCATCAGTTGATAGAACCGGATGAAGGACCTCCCTAATGCCTATCTCTTGTAAATCATACCGAACACTTAAATGGTCTTTCAACTTCCCATCAATATTTAGTAAAGTACCAAGTTTGTTATCACGAATGATTTTCTCTATGTGCATAACATCAAGGTTATGTCGACATACATTTTGACCCCAATACCGTAAATTAAAAAATATTGACTTCTTTTTTAAAGGAAATTCATTTTTATGCTTCTTAACCGCTTTCTTCCCAAAAATATTTTCATAACCAGCCAATAATTCTTCAATGTCTGTCGCGGATAAAATTCTAGGAGGTGTTCCCATTGAAAATTCACCATTGAAAATTTTCTTATCATTCCTTCACTTGTGTCCCAAACCTAAAAATTTCCTATGATTAGTGTAGCACATTTATTAACTATGTTTCAAGTAAATTGAAGAAGTCTCGAAATGGCATACGGGACAAGCTAAATAACCCTTTGTGTTATAGTCGGATAACATTTCATAGCCCGGAAAATCGTTGATCGTCCATAACATGCTTGCACGTAATGTGAAATTATCACCAGTAAAGGCATCATAAGTTTGTATGCCAAGATCCCATAATTCTTTCAATTCTGCGATAAGTGGCTGCATGTAGACATCAATGTAATTGTTAGGAGACTCTGGACTAGGGATAAGGCTTGAAAGTATCAAATTTTCTGTCTCCATGCATAACCAAGATGGAAGGTTATAATTTACCGATATGATTAGCCATGTGTTGTGATGTGTAGCCATTGTACAAAAGGACTGAATCCATCAGTTGCTATTACTAACCGTGATATTTCTGTTTTCAAATGAAAAATGAGGATAATTGGCATCCATCATCTTCCAAACTTCGCCATCAGCTGGATGTCGAAGTCTTCCATCATTTTTTCGTCCTACTGCATGCCATAACATAAGTTCTACGTGCTCCTTGGACATGAACATTCATCACAGCCTTGGTTTTAGTGGAAAACAATGCATCACTTTTGCTGATACTTTGTGAATCCCCTTCTTCGGATCGTTGTCAACAGCCTCTTTCTTTCCGGTATAGCCCACCTTGAAAAACCACAAGTTTTGCAGTTATTTTCCTTCTCTGCCCAATATAGCATGCAGTCATTTGGACATGCATGTATTCTTTGGTAATCGAGGCCTAAATCTTTAATGATATTTTTGGTAGCATTGAAAGATAAAGGGATGTGGGCTTGTGGAAAAGCTTCTTTTAGCAACTCTAATAAATCGTTGAATGCAGACTCGGTGATTCTATGTAGGCATTTTAAAGAATAAAGCCTAAAAATGAAACTTAATTGCGAAAATTTAGTACACCCGGGATATTATGGTTGCTTTCCCTCTTCAACACGTAGATGAAATTTTCTAGCATTGACATGTGTTCTATTTGATTCATCAAAAGATCAACCTTCATTGTTCTGCATATTTCCACAAGTACGATGCAATATCTCAACGAGATTATCTCCAAAATTTATTCTCGCTTCATAATCCATATCGTTATCGCTTATTCCAAGATTTAAATAGGAAACCTCACAAATCCATTTCATATACAATTCAGATGGACCATTCCAAATTAAATGGTCGTAGACTACCTCTAGACGATGTCACTTCAGATTATGACACTTTTTGCAAAGGCACGTAATTTCATCACCTACCGCGAATCTAGAAAAAGTATTTAGAATAAAAAGTTTCACTTCGCTGAACCTAGGAAGTTCTATCAATTGTTTTTCTCGTCGTTCATCGCTAATTTACAAATAAATAACATAAACAAATATCATTTAGCCATGACTATAAGGACAAAGACAAACAAAATAATAAAATAAGGAATATTATTACACTTGAACGCACAATTAAATCCGTAAATTAGGCAACACAACAATCAAATCCGAGAAAATTGAAATATACATTGAGTGATAACTTAAGCAGCAGATTAAATCGAAGCCCTAACTGAAATTTAAAAGTGGAAATTAGCGTGAAGGGCTTACTAGTTCGTTCCAATTTTTTTTAAGGTCACGACTTCGTTGGAATTAGTTTTAAAGACAAAAATTAATGCGTTGTTTATTTCACAAACTCGTTTGCCCCTTTCTGAAATTGAAAAATCGATCTTCATTAAAGAATTAAACAGAAGATTTATCAAATTGAAAATTTGCTCAAAACAATCGTTTTTCTCCAATTTTATCAGGCGGCGATTTCTAAATTCGATCTCTCAAATTTGTCAAAATGTTTAGGCGATTTTAGATTTCGTGCTACGATTATTAATTTTTTCAGGTGAGGTTTATCTTTCTCATTTTTATTTCTATTCTGAAATTCGAAATCAATCTAATAACTTCACTAGATTAAAGATGCAATTTTTTTGTTTTTTTTTTCAATTTTATCAGGCGGTTTTCATCATTTTTAATTGAATCTTCGACTATAATTATGTCAGGTGATTTTTAGTTTTTAGTTGATACCTAAATTGTCATATAATACCTCATTATCTCATATTTTATTCTTAATTTTTTGTATTTTGTAATTCTATCAAGTCGGGATGAAATTCAAAGTTCAAGTAGTCATTTACAGTATTGGGTTGCTGAAAGGTACGGTGTTTTTCTTATTAAATATTGTGCTTTTCTCAATTTCTAGAATGCATTGTTAGTTCATATATGGATGACATTGGATTTTTAAATTCAGCATGGATGACTAAAAAGAATTATGTTGGAAATGTATTATAGAAAAGATAAATGGGTTTACGGTTTTGATAGTAGGTGATTTGTTTATTCGAATAACATAACAGGTGTTATAGGACCAAAAAAGATAATTGGTTTTATCTATTTTAAACTATGTGATAAATGTATTATGGAAAAGTATTATAATATTTATTGAAATAACATGACAGATGTTATAGGAATAAAAAAGATAATTGATTTTATCTTTTCTAAACTGTAATAAAACATTATAAAACATTGATCTAGAGTTATATAGTACTGGTTCAAATATAGTGCAATTGGTTGTTCCAAATGTAGTACTATCCAGTTCAATTCATTATAGTTTCTTCTACATTAGGGATTAGCATGTGAAATTATTGCAAAAAACATAAAACTGAATAGATCGTTTTCTGCTTCCATCTTGTTAATACTTTATCTTTTTATTTCTAACAATACTAACATGATAATACTTGATCTTTTTATTTCTGACAATGCTTCATGACAAAAATTTTTAAGTTATCAGCGAATTTGATAAATGGATGAGATTTATCATTTTGGACTGTGCAAAAGATAAATGGTTTTATCTTTCATGAATAGTCGGCTAAAAAAGTATCTTTCATGTAGTCTGTTTTTGCAAATTTTTTGTTAATTAAGGTCCGATATAGAGTTAACAATGTTTTTAACATTTTTCTAATTATTTTTTGTTGTTAGCAATTTTTTATGATTAATTTTTATTTGGTATACACAGTTGTTAGTTTTGTGAAAATTATAAATACATTTTTTTACCATATAGCATTTGTTTTCTGCTTCCATTTTGTTGGTGTGTGAGATTAATTGCCAGTTTTTGTTGCCGTATGGACTAATTGGAGATTTTATATGATGATTTGTGCTTAAACAAATAAAAAAGATAAAATCATTTATTTTTTTCTTCGTAGTTTGAGTTTGTCATACTTAAATTTTTACTTCTGACTTGTCTACTACTTGAATGACATTACATGTGCAAGCTTAAAAAATACACAATAAAATCCTTATTTTATGCCGCTTTAAAAATGAAACTCGAAGATCGATCAAAGCTATCAAAAATCAGAGATCAAATCAGAAGCTTGTGGCCTTGTTGTAGTGTGGGTGCAGATTGTTGAAATTTACAGTCTTCTCTTGTGTTGTATGGATTTGGTTTTGAGCATTAGGTCCTACAAATTGTGTAATTTAAAAGTGAACAGTTTCTAATATATTACTTTTGTTTGTCATCTTTTGTACAAATGTATTTACATCGACAGAGTGCAGTGTTTATGTGTTATGTTTTAATGCAGTTGATTGTTTGTTAGTATTTCCTTATTTGCAATTTGTTGCTGATTATTGTTATTCACGTTTGGAGCTGTGTATTGAAATAATGTTGTCTTGAACAATCGTGTTTATTTGAAGTTTCATGTTCTTTGCTTTTACTTGTCAAGCGCCTTATTTATCGAAGTGGGGTTGTGATTCACATCAGCAATTGATACCTCCTACTTGCAGTATCAGTTTGTACAGACTGAAAAAAAAAGATATATGCATTTATCTTTTTCACAAAACAGATAGCAATATATATTGTTGTATCTGAGCGGAAATTTAAATAAAATGAGCTTAAATAAAAACCAGTAAACAACAAATTTAAATGAAGATGACATTGTATTCAGATTATCAAGACAAAATGACCAGTAAATGCACTTGTAATCTGAACACAGAGTAAATCATTTTAATAAAAGATAAATGCTTTTATCTTTTTCATACATTACGTTAAAAAGTAATTAGTCACATAATATTCTGTAGGACTTGAATCAACCCATATACATAAACCTGAAAGTGCAGCAAAATACACTATAAAAGTGGCAATATATACAGCTTAGTATGAGTCTACACTTATAATCAAAAGATACAATTTATGATGATAGCTTGTAGTATTATTTTGTATAAAAAAAGATAAGTTCTTTTATCTTTTCATACGATGTCGACATCATGATGGCCTAGTTCCAGTGCAACTCCATTAAATTCTTTGATACAAGTTCTAATTTCATCCAGCTCCATTACCTGCCACACCAAAAGATTTCTTCGAGTATTCACATCAAACAATATAGTTCTAGCAATGTTCTGAACACAAGCCCAACACTTGAGAATTTGATCGGCTATTACAATTACTATTTGCTTTCTATTTGCCACACCAAAAGGCAAATTACCATTTACACAACCATTACACATGAATCACTCCTGCAATTAAAGATGTAAACAAATAAATGTGTTTATAATAATGTTTTACAAAATATAATCTTAATTAGCAACCAATTACATAAAATATTACATAATAGATCCATTTTTACCCACTTTTCAGAAGAAGAAAAAATATAAACGTGTATCTTTTTCAGAATTCAAAATTTGGAAAAATTATGCAACAACTTAAATCTTTTGTGCATCATGAAAAAAATATGTGGCTACTGCTTGAGATTCTAGGCAAATAAATAAAAATAATGCAACTTTCAAAAGTATATCAAAACATTTTAGGAACTAGGCAATAATTAAAGATACATGCATTTATCTTTTTCGCAAAATTGACAGCAATGTATACCAAATAACAACTAAAGATAAAAAAATTGCTTTTAGGAGCTAGGCAATAGCTAATTACATCTATTGTATATCCTTCAAGTTTCTTCATTGGTAAGCTATCCAACTCAATATACATTGCTTCTATTGTATATAGTTTCCTATTGTAAAATCACAGGTTTTTCTATTCAAAAAACAAGGACGCAGCTTATTTTAGTCCGTCAAAATGATACTGTACATGTTTGTTTTTCGTGGCTTGCTTGAGAACCGAGATTAATTTAAATGACTATTGTCTTTATACAAAATCATACATATAATGTATTTTTTTTAAGCAAAAGTATCCTTAAATTATTAAGGAAGAAATGTTTAAACACAATTATAATTTTAAACTGTTAAAATTTTTCAATCTATAATTGAAGTAGTTTAAGAAGATAAACAAGTTTATCTTTTTAGAAAGATGTTGTATCATTTGTATTATTGTATTTTGTAATTTGTTTATTATTTGTATTATGTTTATCTTTTTTAAAAAAAATGTTTATCATTTGTATTATTTCCAAAATTTGAATTCCAGAAGAAAAAAAAAGCTTATATCTTTTTCTGAAAAGTAGGTAAAAATGGATCTGTTATGTATTATTTTATGTAATTAGTATTATACTTACTTTTATCTATTTTAAACTGTGTGATAAATGGAAATGTATTATGGAAAAGAATTATAATGTTTATTCGAATAACATAACAAATGTTATAGGACTGAAAAAGATAATTGTTTTTATCGTTTTTAAACTGTTATAAAGAAGTTTATATTATGTTATATTTTATGCAATTTGATTGATGTAATGTTTCTTCATTATCCTGTAACTAAGGAAATTGTAGTTTAACATTTATCGAGTTTATTTAACATTTATCTTTTCAATAACACAGCACTTGTTATAGGACTGAAAAAGATAATTGTTTTTATCTTCTATAAAATGTGTGATAAAGAAGTTTATATTATGTAATATTTATGCAATTTGATTGATATAATGTTTCTTCACTACTCTTAGTTACCATTGTTTATATTGAACTCAATTTGTTTATCAACATGTAATCATTTGATAAACAAATAGTTTTTGGTAAGGGAAACAATGATAACTATTATTGAAAATGCTCTTGCTCATTTTGGTAAGGGAAACAAAACAGCATATATAATTTACTGAATGATAAAATTATTTATTGTTTAGTAAATATTATTTTGATTTATATTTATGTCAAGATGGTTGTCGTAATCATTTTGCAATCATGGTTTATTAAATGATAGTTGTATTTATCTTTTTGTCAAAATAATTATATTCAGTGATATTTTTACTTCTAATCTAATTTTAAATTGTTAATATATTTTAAGTTACAATCGTAGTTGTCAAAAAAGATAAATAACTTTATATTTTTTTAACAAATATTGTATTTTTATACAAAAACATACAAACATTTGATTTTTACTGTAGATGTACAATTTTCATGCAAATAGTTAGTCGTTTATGCATATAATAAGTAATTTGCACATGTGTTTTCTGATCTGAAATTTGTCGTTTTTTATCATATTAAAGTATAGTGATAAATTGATTTATCGTTTCAAACAATATATAATTATAATGAAGAAAAAAGATAAATAGAAATATCATTTTGTACGAGTGTTGTTTTAACACAAAACCATAATTTCAATGTAGTTTTTTATAAAAAATTATCCATAAATTATTAAGGGAGAAATGTTTAAACACAATTATAATTTTACTGTTAAAAATTTTAAATCTAGAATTGAAGTAGTTTTAAAAGATAAACAAGTTAATCTTTTTAAAAAGATGCTGTATCATTTGTATTATTGTATTTTGTAATACGTTTATCATTTCTCTTATTTTTATTATTTGTAATATGTTTATCTTTTAAAAAATATGTTTATCAATTGTATTTTTTCAAAATTTGAATTCTGGAAAATATATATGGTTATGATTTTCTGAAAAGTGGGTAAAAATGGATCTATTATGTACTATTTTATGTAATTAGTTGCTAATTAAGATTAGATATTGTAAAACATTTTTATAAACACATTTATGTTGTAAATAATATATAATAAGAAAGCCATTAGAGGAGGAGAAAGAGGATACTTTTTATTCATTCATCAATCGGTACCCTATTTACATTACATGAGCTCCTTATATAAAGGCTTGGGAGCTTGGAATAAAACTTATCTCAGAATGTGGGACTAAACAGAATATGACAAAAGCATATTCACTTATATATATATATATATATATATATATATATATATATATAAATTACAACACTCCCCCTTGAATATGCGTCTTCAAAATCTTGAATGCTCTACTAACTTGAAGTTGTCCCTTTTAAAAACATGTATGATGATTACCCCCCCTATAATTATCCGTTCAGTCGGTACAACTATTGCATGTTGTCTTCAAAACTCTATCAGGAAAACCCAATGGGAAAAACCTTGAACGAGAAAAAGAGTACAGCGTCTGACATTATGAATGTCATATTAAAATGACATTCCTTAAAAGAGTTTGATTCTTTAGGATCAAAACAATGCCTCATTAAAAACCTTTTTATGAAAAACCCTGTTGGAAAAATCATAAACAAGGAAAAGAGTGCAAATTCATTTCATCTTTAGGTACCATGTTTTACAATATTACAGTACATGTTTTACAATGTTACAGTAAGGGTTGATACTTCAGGATCAAGATAATGCCTCATTAAAAACCTTACTAACAAAAACCCATTGGGAAAAATATTAGTGAAGGAAAAGAGTACATTATAGCATATTTTTATATTCTCCCCATTATTTATAACTCATTATTCAATTAGTCTATTGATGTAGTCGACACATGCCAATTTTGTACATCATCTTCTGGAATGTTGATTTGGAAATTGCCTTTGAGAACAGATCTACCCGCTTTTCTTAAACTGAATTTGTTTCTCCTCATTCTTATTATCCTTTCATTCATGTGTGAAGAGAAATTTAGAAGAAATTTGCTCCATCCTATCAGCCTTGATATAATTCACTTGAATCTGAGTCATGCAAACTGTCTTGTCTTCTTCATAAATAATAGTTTACTTCATCAAAAGATGTTTGATACTTCTGGATCAAAATGTGCCTCGTCAAAACCTTACTAAGAAAAACCCGATGGGAAAAGTTTTAGTGAAGGAAAAAGAGTGCAATATAAAGTGTCATATTTACTACGTCAAAAATAGTACGATACTTCTGGATCAATGTAATGCCTCACTAAAACCTTAATAAGAAAACCCAGTGGAAAAAATCTTAAATAAGGAAAAAGAGTACATTATAACTCATTTGTATGTTACTTTTGGGCTGATACTTCTGGATTATGACCCATGCCTCATTAAAACCTTACTAAGAAATCCCAGTGGGAAAAACTTAGTTAAGGAAAAAGAGTGCATTATATCATACTTATGGATGCTCCCCCTGATTTAATAATTTCCTCTGAATTTGTATTCTTCTTTCAATAACTCAAATTGCTTACAAATACTTCTTACTGAAGTTTTCTATTTTAAAAACTTCATTTGCATTTCCATGCTTCAAGCATGTTTTCATATTTAAAACGCCTTCCTTTTGTGATTTGTATGATACTAATATTTATTTATGAATACAGTTCAGGTGATTATAATTTTCTGTTTCTCGGACTTGCATATTGCAATACATATTTGATGAATAAGACAACTTCCATTACTAAGCAGGAAGTAATCTACTGACCTTGAAGTATATCAAGATTTTCATTACAACAATACTTAGAAGAATGTTGTAATCTATCGTCCATGTTCTTGGTAGTCTTTATAATAAAAAATGTTATTTATGTTCTTCAGGAACTTATATATTATAATAAGTTTTGCATATCGCAACTACCACTTCAATGGATATTAAGAGTTTCATTACATCAATTCTTGAAAGAAGGAAGTGATCTACTATCATGAATTATTTCAAGATTTTCATCACAACAATACTTAAAAGAATGTTGTAATCTACATTTCTTTCTCTTTATCACTACCAAAATTATTTAAATTCTTCTGGAATTTGTATACTTTCATCGTTTATACCTTCAGGGTATTATAAGTGTTTTAAACACTTCACCACTTTAATCAATTCAATTATCTCTGAAAATACAATGCTCATGGCACTTAACATGTTGACACTCTATGGTGCTTCAGTCATTATATATATTTCTATTTTTATCTTATGAACTACAAGTTCATATCTTATGGACTACAGGTCCATATATCTTATTTAGGAGAATTTCATGATGACCAATCATGTTTCTCTCTAATATGTGATTTTTAATCCATTTATAAATATAAGTGCATTATTATTTATTAATTTATCATCGATGATTATTTCTTGTCAGTTCTATTCTTAATTTATTGAGATCTCAAAACTTATCATGGTTTAGGTACCTAAACCACTTCCGGGGTTAATTTTGTCAATCATGCCATGGGTTTCTTTCAAAGTACCCTTAAGTGTTTCTTCAGGAACACTCACCTCCTTTATTTTGCATATTTATGACTTACTCCAAAGATATTCTGAACTGACTTTTATACCACATTTTCAGCTGTGATTTACACCTTTTGATCTTTCGGGGATTCAAATGTATATTGGAGAAAGTCTATTAGGGACATAATTGATAATTTATGCAAGTTATTTAATACTTTGCATAATTCTATATGTTAGCAAATATTTAACATTGATGATTCCTTTATCCTCCCCCTCAATGTTGACAAACATTGTCACTTTAAATAATAAACCTACTTTGGATTCATTTTTGATCTATTATAGCATCATAGCTAACAAATACATTAGATGTATTTCAATTGTAGGAGAATAATGCTCTTATTAGTTGATAAGATGCATTCATATTGTATTGCTTATTCACTTTCAATGATCTAATGACTTAGAGGAATTTTCTATCATTTGAATATGCACATGACTTCAGGTCATTCAATATTGATGTCAATCGACTGCATAAATTATAATACGAGTTCATAACAACTTCAGGTTGTTAATTAAATATCACATATATGTGTATATACGTGCGTCCACGTATTACATATGTAATTGATTTGCATATTCTTTCTCATTCAAGTTATTGATTTTAGAACAAATTGTTTATAATGTTCCAATCATTAATTTTTGATTTCAAGCAGTGTCAACGTGAATCTTAAAGATCGTTACATAATATCCAAAATATCTGATTTGAAACTGTATTGAACTTATGGTTCAAACGAAATATATGAACAACTTCGAATTGTTAATCCATATTGAACTTCTGGTTCAAATAATATATAAACAATTTCAAGTTTGTTAAACTGTATCGAACTTCTGGTTACACTGTATTGAACTTATGATTCACTGTATTGAATTTCTAGTTCCACTGTATTGAACTTCTGGTTCAACTGTGTTGAACTTCTAGTTCAAATAAAGTATATAACAACTTCAAGTTGTTAAAATTTATCCTTCAATACAATATGTAAATATAAATATATAAGCAAGATATAGCTCATTTTGAAGATTGTGCAATCGTTGGATGCATTATTATTATCGCCTATGATTTAACTTCTTTAAGAAGTGTAATGTTATTATTTCATATGGTTTGAATAAAGCTTCAGGCTTCTAAATTATGAAGTATTTCAAATTCATTGATTGAGGGACTTCAAGTTCCTATGCATATATATACACATACATATGTATATCAATTTTATAAATTTATGATGAACTTGTGGTTCTCAATCTTTTAACATATTTTTAATTTAGAGGCTTTTACATTCTTGCTAATTGTCAAGATTTCAGACTGTAAACTTCATCAAAAAATTCTTTTTTTATAATCCAAGACTTCAGGTCTCAGATCTGAGTTATACAACATTTTCCATTACATTAGATATTAGTTGCCAAATACATTGACTAATAATACATATGTCTATTCTTATTCCAAACACAATCATACATCATTTAAATTACAATAGCCAATGCTTTTAATACATTTATAATAATATGGTAATACAATATATATTACCATAACGATATATATAATGCATTTATTATAAAAATAACGGAACTAACCATTATGCGGTCTAAATATATGAATCAAATAAATAAATTTTACTTAAAACAACATAACAAAATTTGGATCTAGCTACAGTAATGATCAAACCTGAAATAAACAACTTATAGTTGTACTGCATTCCCAATAATCATATTTTCTAAAATACCATATACATGCATAGTATCTGATCCAGAATTGAGTAGAAATGCATAATTATAGAACCGAGATTTACATTCTTTAATATGAATGATTCGAAAAACTTGCATATCTATACATAAAATTCACAACAATAACAAAATTACAAGTTTCAAATTATACTATCCATACATAGATCTTTCTTTTTATATCAAAATTACTTCTTACCATCATAGAAACTGCAGGTTCTAAGTTTTCCATTTTTATAACAAAAATTACTTTTGCATTCACTTCCGGTGTGCAAAATTAAGATCAATATTTAGATCTTAACTTAATATGATCTTCGAGATGCATATTTTCTTTAGTCATTAAATTTGCATCATCATCTTTGATATTTGAAAATATTTCAATGCAAATTATTTTATAGACATATCAGAATATAATTTCGCTTCTGGTATATTCCATAAACACCATTTACGGAGTTTTAATACATATTTTTTTTTTCTATAAATATTTATCGCATTTAATTGTAGAAATCTCTTCTAGAGATATTTTATTATTTTCAAATAAACAGATCTCTTCTAGAGATATTTTACCATTTCCAAATGTACAAATATCCTCTAAAGATATTTTGTTATCACCACTTCTGGGATGAACTTATCTCTTCCAGAGATAAATATACACAAACTATTGAAATGCCATATCAATATACAAAAATACATTCAAACCTTAAATGCATTAACAAAATTAGGTGCATTAAATAAAAATAAGATTCAAGAGAGAAAAGAAATCACTACTTTTGGAGTGTATGATATTCCTTCAGGGAACATATCTCTTACTTATGTAATTGCAATGCAACAAAAAAAAATTCTAACATCTCTTCTAGGATGTTGGATTTGTTATATAAAATTAAATCTCTAAAACATCTCTTTAAGAGATTATTATGTATACTATATCTTCAGGATATTCAATTAATATAAACTGTACATGAAAGATGTCAGTTAAATGAAACATGTTTAGAGATTTTCTATTGAATCTAATGTTTTTGTCACATATTATAAATGTGTGTGTCTCTTTTAACTTCTTCTGGAAGTACAATCTTTTTATGTCACAACTTTTAAGAAAGCTTTGGACTTTTGTTTCATCTTTCTCATTTGCATATGAACTTCAGGTTCTTTATTTGCATATGAACTTCAGGTTCATTACTCGCATATGAACTTCAGGTTCCTTATTTAAAAAAAAATTGTATATGAACTTCATGTCATATGAACTTCAGGTCATTTACATATGAACTTCAGGTTCCTAATTGGTTTACATCATGAGTTTTCAATCTCACTTCCAGTGATAAATAAATATTGCTATTGAATTTAAATGCTATATCATTATATTCTATACCCATAACTCTGTTGGATATACATAAAAAATTCATTTTTTTGTTTTCAAGAGATATTTTGTCTTTAGTCTATCCAAAAGAATCACATATGAAGAATATTAGTAGATCAGAAAGGATAAAACTAGATCTACCTCTACATCATCAATAATGTAAACAATACATATATAATTAAATCTCCATTTGGATTTGGAAACGCAAAATTAGATCCGCAAAGAATTGAAAGAATATATCTACACATATTTAGGATCAGAATAGATAATTACATCTAAAAAGTTAGATCCACTAAAATAGAATCTAGATCTACAAAAACTGAAAAAGAAAAGTGAGCTAGAAGTATGGATCACATCAAAGCATAAGATACAACAAGTTCATATATGTAGATCTATATGATTTCAAAACATAAAAAAATAACTTACATGATAGATCCATAAATATAGATCTAGAATATTTCAAACAATAGCTCTAATAGAGCTTCGTGCTTATAACGTGTTGTAAATAATATACAATAAGAAAGCCATTAGAGGAGGAGAAAGAGGATACTTTTTATTCATTCATCAATCGGTACCCTATTTACATTACATGAGCTCCTTATATAAAGGCTTGGGAGCTTGGAGTAAAACTTATCTCACAATGTGGGACTAAACAGAATATGACAAAAGCATATTCATTCATATATATTACAACAATTTATTTTTTTACATCATTAATTGCAGGTGTGATTCATCTATAATGGTTGTGTTATTTGTTGATATGATTGTTACTACAACATTAATTGCAGGTATGGAGATTGGAATGTAGCAGTTTAGGGTAAGGTATATGCTTCTTGTGCTTCATTATATTCTTTGTATTACAAAACTTGCTTAATGGCAGTTGGGTTATAAAACTTTTGATAATACAATATAAATCTTTTTATATTGTGTGTTAATTGCATAGTAACTATCATTTAGATAATGATAGTTGTATTTATCTTTTTATGTTGATTTTAAAAAGGGCATTGTTATTGACACTCCAAATATTGTTAAGGGGAGACCAATTTTTTATTTTTTAAAAAACTGTTAAGGGGAGTACCAATGAGGAAAGCAGCCCCTTAACAAATAAAGGTAATTTTACCTTATTACTCATTTACCCTTTAACAAATAAAGGTAATTTTACTTTAACAAATATTGCAAGGACCATAGTAATTTTTTTTTTCAATTTGCATATATCGATTTTTTTTAAACTCGAAAGGATAAGCGTTTTCAGAGGAATATGATCGAACTATTTTTTTGTTGACATAAATATGCCGAATTTTATAATTACGAAGGCAATGCACTGAAATGATTATTAATTTTCGTCATGTCACTGTCAAATACATACATAATTGATTAAGTGCTGCTTTCGGTGTAGTGGTGACGAACTGCTTATTTTAATTCGGTTTCATTTGTCGAATAAATTTTTTAAATCTAATTTGAAGGGGCAATCCAGGAATATTGAGTAGTGTAAAATAATATGTTTGTGTAGATCTTAACAATTTTTCAAAGAGTGAAGTGTTTTTAAAAAATGACCCCCCCTAACAATAGTTGGAGTGTCAATAACAACACCGTTTAAAAAAGATAAGTTATATGTAAGTAATATATTACTTTTTAATGCATTGTTTAAAAAAGACAAAAGCATTTATCTTTTATTAAAAAGATAAGAAAGATAGTAACTATTATAATAAAATTGTTGGTTACATCTTTACTCAATGGTTAGTTATAGATTGGAGACCTGTTGGATCTGTAGACAATGGTTAGTTATAGATTGGAGAACAGGACCACGAATGGTATTTCTGGAACAAGCTCATGGATGTTGGTCGTACTACCTATCCATATCCATCTCTAGTTGGGATGGACGTTATCATGGATCTGGAATTGCAAGTTTGCATTGTTGGATCTTTAGTTTTTATAATTATATTCTTATAGCAAACCATTACTTTACTATTTTCACATTGACAGTATCACGATTAATTTCTTATAATGATATTTTCCCAATTTCACATTGATCTTCACATTGACAATATCACAATTAAAATAGCTTTGGCTATTGTTTGAATGATGGTTTACAATGTTGGTTTACAACGTTGTACCATATATATTTCCTTAAGCTACATGTATAAAAAATGTTATTTTATTTATTAGACTTGACAGTTTTTTTTTGTTTCATTCCAATAATTTTGTAATATAGATTAATAATGTAGTCTGTATTTGCAATCATTTGTTGATAATGATCTTACTATAATTATTATTTCAAGTATAACAAAAAAATGAATTAAATTAAACATGGTATTATCATAAGAAAAACAATAAACATGTTTAACATGTATTAGTAATTATCATATAGTACTAAGATTTAATTCGTAATTAAATCTTTCAAATCAAAAGATAAACACCTTTATCTTTTTTAAGCTGTCAAACAAATTAACATCCACCACTAAATATATACTATGAACGGTTTCATCATCACTATAAATCGATTCATATTACATATTATTAACACACTGAATATATACATATGATTAACAAAACAACAAATATGTTTTACATGTATCAATAATTTTCAAATATTACTAAATTTTAAAATTAAATATTTCAAATAAAAAATGAACACCTTTATCTTTTTAAGTTGTCAAACAAAATAAAATCTACCACTGTATATATACGTATGAACAGTTTGATATAGCAAATAAAATCAATCAATGAATGACTACTTACTTCAGCTAACAAAAACAATCAATATATAACAAACAAAAAAACTGAGTAATGACAAACAACAAAGATAAACAAGTACTTACTTGTTCAACAACTAGTGAATAGAATTTGCGTCTGGCAAATAGTGAATAGAAATTGCATCTTAGTTTCTTCAGCTGAATAAAGGTGAGGCGATTAACATCGACAATCGATATATAACAAACGACAAAAATAAATATTTACTTACTTGTTCAGTTGAGAAAAGTGATGCAGTTTGAATTCTTCAGCCAAACGACAAATCAACTGAGGCGATTTTTTTTCGAAAGTAGATTAGCAGCAGATTTGATTTCGAAAGTATAAAGATGAAGAACAAAGCGGATTTCAAATCGATTTAGGGTTTTTTTGAGTGTTGAGATTGCATACGAAATGAGACGATAATTTTTTTCCTTAAAAATAATTATTTTAAACTCGTGTCCTAGAAATTAATACTTTGATGTAAGTAGGCCCTTATGGTAAAATTACCCAATTTAAAATGCAAATGAACCCCAATTGAAGACCTAATCGAAACACCGAAGCCCTAATTGAACTTGAACTCGAACATGCCCTGATCAAACCCCAATTAGGCTTGTAAACTTGAACTTGTAGCCTTAATTAAACCAGCGAGTGAGTGTTTAAGAGGTTGAGTTGTGGAGTATTTTGTTAAGTTTTCGATTGAAACCCTTCAATATTTTGTTAAGTGTTTTGCCGCTTTGTTTTTGCTTCCTTCCTTAAACATTATTTCACGCGGATCAGTAACCTGGACTATTGGATCGTGTTGATGCAGATAGATAATTTTATTCATGCGGCTAGTACAACACATGGTTGATATCTATGCGTAGCAATAGACAAAAATCAGCATAGCTATGGTAACAATGTAGCTAGCAACATCTTGGTTTTTCATTGTAGTAGGCCATTTATGGCGTAGTTGTAATGATACGGATTTCGCTCAGATCTAATCGACCAAGACCGTTCGAAGCCCGGATACGCTGACTCTGGGCATACAACACATCAGAACAAATAACAGAAGACTTTTATAAACATCATAATAATGTTACATCAGAGTATAGAATATATCAGAGTACATCGAAAAATAATCCTACAGCGGAAGATTAATTTACAATAAATTTAATACAATGCAGCGGAACCAATAAACTAACACAGCGGAACCCTACCAATGCTCTGGACGCAACTTTAAGCTTCAATCCAGAATCCTGCTCAATAAATAAATATCTGCAAAACAAACCACTCGACTGCCCGTGTGGAAATAGGGGCACCCGATTTTTCAATTGAAACAAACTACGAGTCAGCCATTGGACTGGTATGAGAAATCTTACTTAACTTATTTAATAATAAGGCTAATCATAGGACCACGCCACTAACGCGGAATGGGTTTACTCCATTGGATTGCCAGTGCTTAAAATAAAGTAAATCCTTTAAACCACGTAATTGTAACACCACACCTCCGCTAGGGTCACTCACAAAGGGAATGCACTAGTTTTGGTGGAGTATTATCTAGGTAAACATACACAGAGATATCACAAGGCAGAACATAAATAAAGCAGCGGTAGAAATTAAAAACCCAATTTTTATTACTTTCAAGAAAAGAGTCAAAACCTCATATATCCAAGGTACAAATTATTCCATTACATCAAGTTCTAGATAAAGAAGCATTAACTTAAGATAACAAAAGTAAATTATTCCCCATAAATAGCAGGAGTGCAGCCATAGCATAGCTCAAGACCAAATCGTGCATGAGCTGACAGAAAGCATGCTAAATTCAAGCTAAGAGCTAGTGTTTCCTCCCTGTGAACCGGGGGGGGGGGGACGAAAGAAAAAGAGGCAAAAGAAAAAGGGTCAGTCATAAAGACTGGTAAGCCCTAGTGACTTTCAGTATAAAAACTAGTAAAGGTAACATGACATGTGAAAACTGGAATTAAACATAAGGATGATAACAGGACTGGTATGATAATTAAGATAACAAGATAAGTCAATTCTAGCATCGCATATTCAAGATTCGCTGCACCAACTGTACTAGTATTCTAACCCATGTCAAGTATTAACCATGAAATGATCCCTTGGCCTAATATCATGAAATGACCTATTATGGGGTCCTACGGTACGATCTACTAATCGATCGGCACCCTACAAGTTCTAGTTCGTCCTGTGTCTGTGTCATACGGCCCTATCCTGAAATGTAGTCACCTGTGCTAGGTCCACCATAGGGTGTATGAAGCCCTATGGTGCCAACCACCGACACGAATCAAGCACGCACAGTGTAAACCTACCGGTGCCCAATGCCTGCTTTTTCAACTCCGGACTACGTGCACGACCATAGTCCGCCTGAACCTACAATGGCGCACCTACTCAGCCGTCGTTCTGGTCGCTTACAATCAGCCTAGTAATCGTGCCCCACCCTACCTAGTCCTAGGGTATCGTGATACATCTAAGTGGGTTACTGCTGAAAAGGACCGCATAACTAGGGTTTCTAATGGGTTAAGTGTTGTCATTCAAATTCGTGACTTAACCCTATCCAAATCATGTATCAAGTTGGCTAAGTGTGTTCAAGCGGATCATGACTTAACCCTATCAAATCATTGTGTCAAATTGGTTAAGTATATTCAAGTGGTTCATGAGTTAACCCTATCATGTGGCATTAATTCATTAATGCACCCCAACCTCTCACATTAGACTAATTATTGTGGTCACTGGATTTGCCGGGCGGTTCCAGGCAGATTTACACCACAACAAAGTCTAACCTTGGGTTTTACGTGCGATATGACCAACTACCCACATTGGATCCTATTGTTTGTAGTTACTGGATTCGCCGGGCGGTTCCGGGAGGATTTACGCTGCAAACACAACCCAACCTCGAGTTGGCCATTTTCAAATTTATCTAAGTGTTATGTCCATGTTCAATTTTTCATGTCAAAATTCATGTCGAGTTTCATGTCAGGTTTCATGTAAATTTCATGTTAAGTTCTTGTCCATATACAAGTTCAAGTTATAATAACGTTCATATTCAAGTTCAAAGCCAATTCATGTTTTACCTAATCTACCCAAATCGTATTCCCATCGTACGTAAACTCGAATCGATACAAATACATCTAATTAGGGAATAACATAAAAAGGGACGGGTATAAGGTAGCAAAAGTGATTACTAGCATAGAATGGTATAACTTGAGATAAATGATTATAACATTACTGGTATATGGAATATCGGACTCAAACATAAAGATTCCAAATCTAGCAAAATAAGGTACTAGTCAAGATAACAGTTGACATAAGGTGATAGTCATGGTAACGGTTGATATAAGGTGATAGTCATAAACTTGTGACTAATAGCAGTTTCAACATTGCAGGCATGATAACATGAGGGGTTTTTCTTTTTGATTTACAACATGAATAGGCCCCAAATCAATGTCATAGTAATATACCCAAAAGTCAGATCCAAGATGAACAAGAATGGATGTAAAACAGTCATCATACACAGGTCCAATTTCAATTTACAACATATTCATATTACATTTACAGTTTAAATCTAAAAGTAACTGGGGCTTACAGATCGTGGTTCGAGAATTAGAAAAAGAAAGTCGATGTTGAATCTTTATATGCTTAGTCAAGTCCAAACAGAAATTCCCAAATCAGCAATTCTCTTAACGTAGTTTCGACATAGAAGAAGTAGTCCCTTTCTCTAACTTTTCAACCAGAATTAGAGCAGCATAAGGTCAGAGAGAATTTTGTGTTGAGAGACTTGTGTTAGGGGCTGTTTATATAGGGTCAGGCCAACGAATGTAGACAGAAACGAGGCCAAAAACATCAGAGTGAATCCAGCTTCAAAAGTGGGCTCGGCCACCAGGTCGACCCCCAAGTCGACAAGCAGGTCGACACTATGGTCGACCTTGTCCTGGATAGGTCGACTCTATAGTCGACCCCCAGGTTGACCTGGTCCTGGGCGGGAAATTCCCCGCCCAGTCTGTTCTGTGATTTGAATTCGACACTTGAATTCGAATTCTGAGCTGTTTTGAACTTGAAATTTTTCTGAAAACTTTGAAAGGTCATAACTTGGTCATACGGACTCTGATTTTCGAAAACTCGGACTCGTTTCCAAGCAGAATTTCGAGATGAACGCAATGGAGTAACCCGTTTCCCTTGATTCTCATTTTAAAAATTAATTCTGCCTTGATTTATGGTTATTACCCGTTATTAAAATACGGGTTGTTACATTCTCCCCTCCTTAAAGGATTTCGTCCCCGAAATCTCTAAGTTAGAATATATCCTACCATCCAATCATCCATCTACTCAAAGCATCATCCACAGGCAACCATTGTCCTTAAAAGATTTCTAGTGCTGTATGAACATATGCAGAAAGTGTGTGTATATGTACTTACCTAATGCAAAAGATCAGGCGGTTACTAATTCAGTAAACCTCCTTAATGAAAATTATGTTAGTGTAATGAATCCAATCATGTATGCAGATTCCTAACATAATTTATAATCTCTACATGAGTGCACATAACATTCATTCATATGCAACATTCAAGTGATGGCATAACAAGTTCCATCCATGTACAAGTATAAGCACTCATGCATATGAAACATGAAAATGTGACTGAGCCGATTTAGTGCCTAATGTTTGTCATGCATCCACTAGTAATCACTTGCAAACACTTGCAACCATTTGCAAACATCAACCATAACATGTTTCAATCACATGTTTACATCCATATGGTTCTACCTAAGTTTCTCAAGATAAGATCGAGAAAAACATAGGTAGTAAAAGCATGATACGAAAAGGTTTTCAAGTTTACAGGAAAAAGAGATCGAGAATGTACCCTCAAAAAGAAATGGGTAAAGCGCGCGTATCTTCTCTTCGGTTTCCCAAGTTGCGTCTTCTTGGGCTTCACTCCACTGCACTTTAACTAGCTTGACTTCTCGATTCCTTAGCTTCTTAATCTCCGTTCCTAAGATACGAATCGGAACTCGCCTCAATGTTGCTTCTTTTTCCACTTCTACGTTTTCAAGGATTCTTGGCTCAACCACTTCAGCCGACTCATGCAAGCACTTTCGGAGATGCGAGACGTGAAAGACATTGTGTACTCTCGTCAGCTTCTCGGGTAAGTCTACCTTATAGGCCATCTGTCCAATCCTCTCAGTGATAGGGAACGGTCCTACGAACCTTGGTGCTAGCTTTCCAACTGCTCCAAAACGAACTACATTGCGTAACGGAGAAACTTTTATAAAGACCATATCTCCGACTTCGAACTCTAGGTCTGTCCTTCTCTTGTCCGCATAAGATTTCTGTCTATCTTGAGCCGTTTTCATCCGTCTTCGTATCAACTCAACCTTCTCAGAAGTGTCCCTTATCATGTCGGGCCCAAGTATAAGCCTGTCTGTCGTCTCCCACCAACAAGTTGGCATCTTGCACGGTCTTCCATACAGGGCTTCGAACGGTGTCATTCCGATGCAAGCTTGGTAACTATTATTATATGCAAACTCCACGAGAGGAAGATGGTCTTCCCAACTACCACCAAAGTCAAGAATGCATAGTCTTAAAAGATCCTCTAGTACCCTATTTACCCTTACGGTTTGTCCATCCATCTGCGGGTGATAGGCCGTGCTTAAGTTCAGTCGTGTACCCATTGCTTCTTGCAGACTATTCCAAAACTGGCTAGTGAAAATCGGGTCACGATCACTAACTATACTAGAAGGAACCCCGTGCAACCGTACTATCCCTCGAAGGTAAGTAGACGCTAGCCATGTTCATGAGTCTATCAACTATGACCCATATTCTAGTATTTCCCTTCCTTGACCTAGGCAGTCCATCCACGAAATCCATAGAGATACTTTCCCACTTCCATTGCGGAACCTCCAAAGGATGTAATAGCCCACCGGGCTTCTTCGACTCGGCCTTTACTTGTTGGCACACCATGCACTTTGAAACGAACTCTGCCACGTCCTTTTTCATTCTAGTCCAGAAGAAAATGCGTTTCATATCTCTGTACATTTTATCCCCTCCGGGATATATGGTCATCTTCGAGTGGTGCGCCTCTTCGAGAACTTTCCTTACTAAGTCTCCCACTTGTGGGACACATAGCCTTCCATCACGCCTTAGCCATCCCTTGTCATCTATGACATACCTACCGAGGTGACTTGACGTCTCACCACTAATCAGCTTGCCCATGATTTCGACTATCTGTGGGTCTTCCTTCTGTGAAGTCCCAACTTGATCTAGAAGTGTAGGTCTTAACTCAAGAGATGCTAACGTAGCAGCCAATGACTCAACAACAGGTGTAAAATCAAAGGTTGCTATAAACTCAAGGCTTTTCCTTTCAACAAACAAGGGGCTCAAGGTCAACCTTTTCCTACTTAGCGCATCCGCCACCACATTACCCTTGCCAGGGGTATAAGCTATATCGAAGTCATATGATGCCAAGAATTCCATCCACCGCTGTTGTCTCAGATTCAAATCTTTCTGTGAGAAGAGGTACTTAAGCGATTTGTGGGCAGTATACAACTCGAACCTCTCCCCAAGAAGATAATGGCGCCAAGATTTAAGTGCAAAAACGATCGCCGCCAACTCTAAGTCTTGTGTGGGATAGTTCTTCTCATGAACTTTAAGTTGTCTACCCCCATAGCATATCACTTTCCCTTCTTGCATTAGGACTGCGCCTAATCCTGTGCCACATGCATCTGTGTACACGGTAAACATCTTACCTCTATTGGGTAATGCCAAAACTGGAGCTATGGTGAGGGCTCTCTTAAGTCTCTGAAAAGCAATCTCACATTTTATGTTCCATGCAAACGCTAGGTTTTTCTTCGTTAACCTAGTAAGAGGGGCTGAAATCTTAGCGAAGTCCTTAATGAACTTCCTATAGTAGCCTGCCAAACCGAGAAAGCTTCTCACCTCCGTTGCGTTCTTAGGAATTTTCCAGTCTTGCACCGCAACTACCTTTGCGAGGTCCACGGCTATGCCTTGCTTAGAAACTACATGTCCAAGAAACCGAACTTCCTTCCTCCAAAAATGGCATTAGGAGAACTTATCCTTTAACTGGTGTGCTTTAAGCGTATCCATGACTTCCTTGAGATGTCTTGCATGCTCTTCTTCATCCTTTGAGAAGATCAGAATATCGTCTATGAAAACCACTACAAACTTGTTAAGGAACTCCCGAAACACCCTACTCATCAAATCTACAAAATACGCGGGTGCATTCGTTAACCCAAACGGCATGACGAGCCATTCGAAGAACCCATCTGGAGTCCTAAACGCAGTTTTGTCAATGCTATCCTCAGCCACTCTAAGCTGATGAAATCCTGTGGCTAGATCGAGTTGAGAGAAAACAGATGCTCCCACAAGATGGTCAAACAAATCGTCGATTCTTGGTAGTGGGTGCCTATTTTTCTTAGTTATCTTGTTTAACTCACGATAATCTACGCATAAACGAAGCGAACCATCCACCTTAGTAGCGAATACCACCGGAGCACCCCATTCAGAAATGCTTCGTCTTATGAAATTTTTCTCAAGAAACTCCTTAACTTGTTTACTGAGTTCTCTTCTTTCTCGCGGGGCCATGTGCCTAACGGGCAATGAAACTGGTTTGGCATTATCAATAAGATAAATTCGGAAGTCTATCTTGCGTTTATGAGGTAACCCCCTCACCTCATCAAAGACATCTGGATATTCTTGGACCACCCTTACAGATTGCAAATTATCGATGGACGAGTCAAGAGATTCAAGATAACACAACATGACCGGACCCTTAGGGTTACAAGAAATTTCAAGGGTATTACCAAGGCGAGTCATGAGCCTCACTACCCTTCGTTCACAATCAAGAATGGCTCCATAATCGGACAGCCAATCCATACCTAGGATCAAACCGTCTCCCATAAATCTGAGAACATAAGCATTACACGTGAATTCTACGCTTAAGATAGCTCAAATCCACACACATCATAGATAAGTGGGCGGAGCCCCCAATTGGATTTGAAACTATGACGGGATCCTCAACCAGACTAGTACTTAGGTGCAGATTTTCAACAATATCAGAAGAAATAAAAGTATGCGATGCGCCAGAGTCAAATAAGGTTCGAACAGGAAAGTCAGAAATGTAAACAAGGCTTTCTACGGAAATATTACTACCTCGGTCAAGTGCTGGAGTGGTGTTGAGAGCATGCAATTGCCCTCCAGAAGGTCCTGCTCGCTGGGTCTGCCCTTGCCCCTGTCCTTGCTTCTTAGGGCAATCCTTGCTGATGTGTCCAATATCTCCACAATGAAAGCATTCACCCAACTTCCTCTTCTTATTTCTACAGTCTTTAGCTAGATGTCCCGTAATACCACAAACGTTACATTTCCTTGTCTCATGTGCCTTGTTATTATTGTTGTTGTTGCCCTTGTTATTCTTGTTATTCTTGTTGCCTCCCTTCTTGAAGTCAACTTTCTTATTCTGAGTCTCATTAGGCTTAACCTCCTTCTTGCTATTCTTGTCTTCCTCATGAAGTAGAGCCATATCCACCAAGCTTTCAAAGGTCGCCCCCATGGGTATATGAGTTATGGCCAAACTGTGTAGTGGCTCGTTCAATCCTCGAGCAAAGCGTACAGCTTTTTTCTGAGCCGTGTTGACCAAGTCCAAACCGAACCAAGCAAGCTGATTAAACTTATTCACGTACTCCCTAACAGACATGTCCCCTTGTTTGAGTGCTAGGAACCTCTCCATTAGAAGGTTCTCTTCTTCTTACGATAAGAATTTAAGCCCAAACCTCTCTTTAAAGTCTGCCCAAGTCACAATTGGCCTGGTAGCGTTGGTGACTTCCCACCAAAATGCAGCTTCCTCTTTCAACAACCATGCTGCCAACTAAACTTTTCTATGGTCCTCCACATCAAAGATAATAAACAAGTCTTCAGTCTCCTTTAGCCTGTTTCGTGCCTCAACAAAGGTTTCAGTTCCAACGAAGTTCTTACCGTCCATTACTTTAAAGTCTTTGCATATTTTGGCAAAGGCGGTACCAGGAGGAGGAGGAACCGCGACCACTGGAGGAGGAGGAGGAGGGATGTCTGCTCGGCCCGCGCCGTTGGCCCTAGCTTCTAAGTACCTCCGGAACCATCTAGGTACGGGTATTCCCTCAGGAAGGTTAAGATTAGACATGCTGAAAAACGAAAAGAAAAAGATTCAAACGAGGAAACAAAGGAAAGTGCTAATGGCTTTTGGGGAATAGCCTTTTTTAAACATAAAACCTTTCTTGAAAAATGCTTCTTTATAAATGGTTTTGAAAATAGTTTCAGAAGGTTTTTAAAACTTTTGCCCAGCCTTGTAACCTTCTGCTCTGATACCAAATGTAACACCCCACCTCCGCTAGGGTCACTCACAAAGGGAATGCACTAGTTTTGGTGGAGTATTATCTAGGTAAACATACACAGAGATATCACAAGGCAGAACATAAATAAAGCAGCGGTAGAAATTAAAAACCCAATTTTTATTACTTTCAAGAAAAGAGTCAAAACCTCATATATCCAAGGTACAAATTATTCCATTACATCAAGTTCTAGATAAAGAAGCATTAACTTAAGATAACAAAAGTAAATTATTCGCCATAAATAGCAGGAGTGCAGCCATAGCATAGCTCAAGACCAAACCGTACATGAGCTGACAGAAAGCAAGCTAAATCCAAGCTAAGAGCTAGTGTTTCCTCCCTGAGAACCTGGGGGGGGGGGGAGGAAATGAAATAAAAAGAGGCGAAAGAAAAAGGGTCAGTCATAAAGACTGGTAAGCCCTAGTGACTTTCAGTATAAAAACTAGTAAAGGTAACATGACATGTGAAAACTGGAATTAAACATAAGGATGATAACAGGACCAGTATGATAATTAAGATAACAAGATAAGTCAAGTCTAGCATTGCATATTCAAGATTCGCTACACCAACTGTACTAGTATTCTAACCCATGTCAAGAATTAACCATGAAATGATCCCTTGGCCCAATATCATGAAGTGACCCATTACGGGGTCCTACGGTACGATCTACTAATCGATCGGCTCCCTACAAGTTCTAGTTCGTCCAGTGTCTGTGTCATACGGCCCTATCCTGAAATGTAGTCACCTGTGCTAGGTCCACCATAGGGTGTATCAAGCCCTATGGTTCCAACCACCGACACGAATCAAGCACGCACAGTGTAAACCTACTGGTGCCCAATGCCTGCTTTTTCAACTCCGGACTACGTGCACGACCATAGTCCGCCTGAACCTACAATGGCGCACCTACTCAACCGTCGTTCTGGTCGCTTACAATCAGCCCAGTAATCGTGCCACACCCTGCCTAGTCCCAGGGTATCGTGATACACCTAAGTGCGTTACTGCTGAAAAGGACTGCGTAACTAGGGTTTCTAATGGGTTAAGTGTTGTCATTCAAATTCGTGACTTAACCCTATCCAAATCATATATCAAGTTAGTTAAGTGTGTTCAAGCGGTTCATGACTTAACCCTATCAAATCATCGTGTCAAATTGGTTAAGTATATTCAAGTGGTTCATGACTTCACCCTATCATGTGGCATTAATTCATTAATGCATCCCAACCTCTCACATTAGACTAATTATTGTGGTCACTGGATTTGCCGGGCGGTTCCGGGCAGATTTACACCACAACATAGTCTAACCTCGGGTTTTATGTGCGATATGACCAACTACCCACATTGGATCCTATTGTTTGCAGTTACTGGATTTGCCGGGCGGTTCCGGGCAGATTTACACTGCAAACACAACCCAACCTCGAGTTGGCCATTTTCAAGTTTATCTAAGTGTCATGTCCATGTTCAAGTTTTCATGTCAAAATTCATGTCGAATTTCATGTCAGGTTTCATGTAAATTTCATGTCAAGTTCTTGTCCATATACAAGTTCAAGTTATAATAACGTACATATTCAAGTTCAAAGCCAATTCATGTTTTACCTAATCTACCCAAATCGTATTCCCATCGTACGTAAACTTGAATCGATACAAATAAATCTAATTAGGGAATAACATAAAAAGGGACGAGTATAAGGTGGAAAAAGTGATTACTAGCATAGCATGGTATAACTTGAGATAAATGATTATAACATTACTGGCATATGGAATATCGGCCTCAAACATAAAGGTTCCAAATCTAGCAAAATAAGGTACTAGTCAAAATAACAATTGACATAAGGTGATAGTCATGGTAACAGTTGACATAAGGTGATAGTCATAAACTTGTGACTAATAGCAGATTCAACATTGCTGGTATGATAACATGAGGGGTTTTTCTTTTTGATTTACAACATGAATAGGCCCCAAATCAATGTCATAGTAATATACCCAAAAGTCAAGATCCAAGATGAACAAGAATGGATGTAAAACAGTCATCATACACAGGTCCAATTTCAATTTACAACATATTCATATTACGTTTACGGTTTAAATCTAAAAGTAACTGGGGCTTACAGATCGTGGTTCGAGAATTAGAAAAAGAAAGTTGATGTTGAATCTTTATATGCTTAGTCAAGTCCTAACAGAAATCCCCAAATCAACAATTCTCTTAACGTAGTTTCGACGTAGAATAAGTAGTCCCTTTCTCTAACTTTTCAACCAGAATTAGAGCAGCATAAGGTCAGAGAGAATTTTGTGTAGAGAGACTAGTGTTAGGGGCTGTTTATATAGGGTCAGGCCAACGAATGTAGACAAAAACGAGGCCAGAAACATCAGAGTGGATCCAGCTTCAAAAGTGGGCTCGGCCACCAGGTCGACCCTCAGGTCGACACTATGGTCGACCTGGTCCTGGGTAGGTCGACTCTATAGTCGACCCCCAGGTCGACCTGGTCCTGGGTGGGAAATTTCCCGCCCAGTCTGTTCTGTGATTTGAATTCGAAATTTGAATTCGAATTCTGAGTTGTTTTGAACTTGAAATTTTCTAAAAACTTTGAATGGTCATAACTTGGTCATACAGACTCCGATTTTCGAAAACTTGTACTCGTTTCCAAGAAGAATTTCGAGATGAACACATCGGCATAACCCATTTCCCTTGATTCTCATTTTAAAAATTAATTCTGCCTTGATTTATGGTTGTTACCCGTTATTAAAATGCGGGTTGTTACAGTAATGGCTTTTAGAAAAATGAAGCCAATATAAGACTCAAGTCCCATCACACAATGCAACGCTAACCGAAGGATAGAGTTTTACCTTATAATGGCCAAAAATGCTTGATACGAATAAAATGGAATCATTTGATATTAATACTAGTGTCTAGTCTGTTTAAAACACTTTTCAATATAAATGTATCAATCCTAGATGGCATAGTACCCCATCCTACTATGTCGCTATATATAGGTTTACAATCAAATCCGTAATGTCATACTTGAAACTGGGTTTCCATCATGAGTCGAGGCCAGGGATGGCTCCTGCCGATTCGAGACACTCTAGCAAATGCCTCAGGGCACGGACGCTCCAAAACCCTTGGATCTTCAGGGCCGGCCCACACATACTTTAGTGGATTGGTTATTCCTGAACACACGTTTCCCGGTCCTATGGACCTATCACCTGGCCAGTAGCGACCAATATATCGAGGTACTTCGTAATCCATCATCCACATAAGTAAAAATGTCTGGGCTCCATACCATGACACCACTTCTAGCTAGAAAGAAACGCCTGCACTCCCTACAGTCACGATCCCGTTTTTGACTCATACCGGGGTGTGAGGCTCGCGAAGTAACGCTATACACAAAGCTATGCTAATTAAAGTTGTGCTTTGATCATCAACCACAAGCCTCTGCTTTTCAACAAAAGCCTTGATCATTTGCATCTTAGCATGCCACATGGACAATCCACACCATGTAACTGATGTCTATCAATATATAACCTCAAAGCTCATACGTCTCAGAGAAGGGTGTTAAATAAGAGAATAAATTCTCTGCCACCAAACAGATACATATTTAATAAAAATCAATCAACATAGAATAAAATCCAATTTCAGAAACACATCCATTCACAAGTTCGTTCTCGGTCTGAACGAAACCTGAGACACCTTATTCCTTGTTCCATATGTCCAATAAGGAAGAGAGGTCCTCGCGTATCCGGACAATCAACAAGTACGTCTGGACAACTACCACTTTAACACTTTCCTGGGAGCTAACCAATGCAGGGCATCAGTAGTCATCCATTCGATGTGAAGATCACCGGTCTTCAACCACCATCTTCAATATCTTCAACTCTATGTCGTCGTATAATTATTTGAAATGAGATTTAACTCGGCTTTATAATCCTAGAATATATATAATTCAAATCATTTCTTTCTTTGGTTAAATTTAAGTCAATTCTATAGATTAATGTCAAATAAATCTAACCGTCTGTATTACTCTATAAACCAAGGGAAATTGGTTTATTTCCATTTCATATCGTTTATAATATTTTATAACGATTTATCGCTATTTTTATTTATATAAAAATAGCCCATTTAATTCGAACGACGTTTCAGGTCATTACGGGGCTCTGGTGTTGTTTTTATTCTGATTTGAATTACACATTTCCTGAAATCTAACCGTTGGATCTCAACAAATTTAATATCGTTGGAAACATATTTCCAAAGCGAACCCAACGGTTCCAGTTTTGGTAAAATCCGACGATCAGATCGCTCGGTATAATCGTCTAAAGTTACGATTCCAAAACGCAAATTACGGCGCACGATTCGTTTAATTTATATATATATATATATATATATATATATTTCAATCGATGATTTCAAAATCATTTATTTCATTTCATGTAAATTTTTTACACTTCATATTCATGTTATAAAAGAATATTTTAAATGAACAATAACATATTTCACACATGAATTTTATCCACTTCCTACACATGTTTGAAAA
Organism: Allium sativum; assembly: GCA_030737875.1. Lineage (NCBI taxonomy): Eukaryota > Viridiplantae > Streptophyta > Magnoliopsida > Asparagales > Amaryllidaceae > Allium > Allium sativum. The sequence continues at coordinate 848,704,712 of CM060926.1, forward strand.
TGATATTTTTAATGAACAAAAAATATATTTCAACACCTGTTTATTTTATTTACTAACATGTTAAAGATGATGTTTTTACCTAACAAAACATAATTCAACATATGATTCTTTTATTGGTTTATACATTCAATAAAAATGTAATTTTTTATTGTTAAAAACATTTTCTTCAATCATGCATGTTTTTAATGATTCCTACATACAATAAAAATGTAATTTTTATTGTTAAAACATTGTATTTCAACAATGAATATTTTTGTGATTCCTACATACAGTAAAAGTGTAATTTTTTATTATTTAAAAACATTATCTTCAATCATGTATCTTTTTAACTTCGCTTACATGTTAAAGGTTACATGTTTAATGAAAAAAACATATTTTTAACATATGATCATTTTTCGAACATAGCGAACATGCTAATGATAACGTTTTAATGAACAAAACATATTTTTAACATATGATTATTTTTCAGCTAACATGCTAATGATAATGTTTTAATCAAACAAAATCATATTTTTAACATATGATTATTTTTCTAACATCGCTAACATGCTAATGATAATGTTTTAATCAAACAAAACATATTTTTAACGTATGATTATTTTTCTAACATCGCTAACATGCTAATAATAATGTTTTAATCAAACAAAACATATTTTTAACACATGATTATTTTTCTAGCATCGCTAACATACTGATGATAATGTTATAATCAAACAAAACATGTTTTAACATATGATTATTTTTCTAACATCGCTAACATGCTAATGATAATGTTTTAATCAAACAAAACATATTTTTAACATATGATTATTTTTCTAACATCGCTAACATGCCAATGATAATGTTTTAATTAAATAAAACATATTTTTTATCATATGATTATTTTTCTAACATCGCTAACATGCTAATGATAATGTTCTAATCAGAAAAAACATATTTTTAACATAAGATTATTTTTCTAACATCGCTAACATGTTAATGATAATGTTTTAATCGAACAAAACATATTTTTAACATATGATTATTTTTCTAACATCGCTAACATGCTAATGATAATGTTTTAATCGAACAAAACATATTTTTAACATATGATTATTTTTCTAACATCGCTAACATGCTAATGATAATGTTTTAATCAAACAAAACTTATTTTCAACATATGATTATTTTTCTAACATCGCTAACATGCTAATGATAATGTTTTAATCAAACATAACAAAATTTTAACATTTGATTATTTTTCTAACATCGCTAACATGCTAATGATAACGTTTTAATCAAACAAAACATACTTTTAACATATGATTATTTTTCTAACATCGCTAACATGTTAATGATAATTTTTTAATCAAACAAAGCATATTTTTAACATATGATTATGTAACGACCCGAACTTCCCCTGTCTCCGAAGAGGAGAAAGAATGGATTGTATGAGAACAAGACTAATCGGAATGCAAACAGAAGAATATTTCATTGTTTATTACAACTATTTACATCAGAGTACAAGAATATATAGAGTATGAAAAAATAATATACATTTGATAAATATCATAGATTCACAAATTACAATGCAGCGGAAAATAATACAAAACACAACTGAAAGAAATACACGGATACAGAGCGTTCCGAATATAGCTCCAGCTGTAAACCAGGATCCTGTGAATATAATATCTGCAAAACCAAAACTACTAGCTGCTCGTGTGGAAAATAGGGGCACCCAGAGTTTAGGTTAAAACAATAAACTCTAGGTCAGTCATGTGATTGGTGTGAGAACTAAAATAGTTATTACTTTGATTTTAAAGTTAGGTATATCAAGGGACCACGCCCTATAACACGGAACAGGTTTCCTCCCAAGAATACTAGTGCATAAAACAAACAACGCAATGCTTTTTGGAAAAATGAAGCTATTATTAGACTCAGGTCCCATCACACAATGCAACGCAATCCGGAGGATAGAGTTTTACCTTATAATAGCCAAACATGCTTGGTACGTTTAAAAAAATTCATTTTGATACTATTATAGTGTAAAATGTATGAAAACAACTTCAAATATAAATGTATCAATCATGGGCAGCATAGTGCCCCCTCCCACTATGTCGCCATACTAGTTCTATAATTAAAACTGCAAAATCATGTATTAGAAGTTGGATTTCCATCTGTGAACATAGGCAAGGGATCGTCCCTACCGCTTCGAGGCTGTCTAGCCCGAGCCTCATGAACAGCCGCAACTGCACCTTGGATCGTCAGGGACGACCCACACTTAGCGGGTTAATAATACCATAAACTATATGCTAGCCTACCTTATGGGGCATAAATGAGCCAGATGACTCAGTATCCATCGGCTCTGTAGTAACCGATATATCCGAGGCACCTCTCTATCCATCAAGTATTAATAAGCAACATCCACATGAGTAAAATGTCTGGGATCCATACCATGACACCACTCCTAGCTAGAAACTAGCATATGTCCATTTCCGTGAAGTCCTCTCCCGTTTCAGGTTCACACCGGGGTGTGAGGCTCGCAAATTAACGCTATACACAAAGCTATGCTATAATAAAGTCGTGCTTAGATCATCAACCACAAGGCTCTGCTTTTCAAGAGAAGCCTTGATCATTTGCATCTCAGCATGCCACGCATGCAATTCACGCCATGCGACTGATGTCTATCGATATATAACCTCTGAGCTCGTACGTCTCAAAGAAGGGCGTTAAGCAAGAGAATAAATTCTCTGTCGCCAAACAGATATATATTTAATAGAGATCAATCAACATAGAATAAAATCTAATGTCACACACACATCCATTTACAAGTTTATTTTGGGTCTGAACGAAACCGGAGGCACCTTATTCCTTATTCCATATGTCCAATACGGAAGAGAGGCCCTCGCATATCCGGTCGATCTCCAAGTACGTCTGGACGATCACCACTTATTACCTCGTCTTAGGTGTACAACCCAATCAAGACATCAATAATCATCCAAACGATGTGAAGACCTTCGTTCTTCAACCACCGTATTCATCGTCGACTTATTGTCGAATCAGTTATTCAGAATGGGATAAACCCGGCCTTTCCGATTAACTCGCGTATAATATAAACAAGTGCAATAAAAACACAACATATGCCTCATTCCAATTCTGAATATTCTTTTATTTAAATATTCATATCCTTTGGGAAAGGTTCCCATTAATTTTATCAAAGATAAATTCTTTAAATTTATTCTTTAATCTTCCTTTGGATATCAATTCAAACCCAGTTAAGGTTTATCCAAACTAGTCGGGATTAGCACACCTTACCAAAGTAATCATTTTTTATATTTCTCAGTCCCAAACTATTCATCCCATGAAGCAAAACTGGTAATACTTCATATCTAACACCACGGTGTTATCGGTAAAATTATTTACCATTTCACGTTCAAATCTAATTAAAGATTTAGCTATCGTTTGGAGCAAAATTGGTGATACTCCATTCTCGATCATTCCATGAATTCGATAAATTTAATTATCCCATTCACATTCCAATCTAATTAAAGATTCATTAAACCTCTAATTCAGTTTTAATCCCAAATATCATTACTTAATGATTATTCAAAGTTAAGAAATTAATCTTATCTTTAACTGGGTTAAAGAACTAATGTCATTTAAATCACAGCTCATGATAAACCCAAATCACATACCATTAGTTATGGAATCTTCACGGAAAACAGATCAATATATATAATCGATATAAACTTCCATATCCAACCGATAATATAAATGGAATAACGGCAAAGCCTCTTAAATTCCATATATATTAACAGTCTTCCTCCACAGAAGCTCACTTCGATTATTATCCAATCGAATTCCATTCCATTCCAATTTATTGTATTAAATTAGAAAACTTTACTTTGGAAAATCTCCTTTAAATCTTAACAAAAAGATTTATAAATTCCAAATCACATTTCACTGTAAACCGGGTTAAAGAACGAATGTCGTTAAAAACACAGTTCACGATATACCCAATTTACATTCCATTTATTCTCATTATTAAATAGAATTGGAAACTCTAACAATCTTAATTAAAAGATTTATTTTCTTCACACGGAGCTCAAGAACAGTGTTACTGAAGACACCGTTCACGACAAACCCAAAATCCAGTTTTTTATTCAATTCCAATTAAATATTAATTAATTGGATAATTTTACTAAATCTTAATAAAAAGATTTATTCTTTCCTCAACTGGGTTTTAGAATGGTGTTATTTAAGACACCATTCACGACAAACCCAAAATCCCATTTGATATTAAATACAAGGCTCTGAATAGAAAATATATCGGCTTATATTCAATATCAAATTCTACAACCAACAAATATCGTATTGGAAATAACGATATAAATATATCTTTCAAATTTCCATAACAATATCTGTATAATCACGAAATCCAACATCGAAATATTCCGAAGATAATTTCGATTCAAATCCATAACAATTCATATATTGGAAATCCTGGTTATTTTTAAAACCATTTCAAATCCAATTTATATATTTAAAAATACTGATTATAATTCTATTTCATAACTAGTTCATTTTGATAAAAATATATTTTTATCTTTACAAACGTGGAATTTTTCATCCAAATTCTTTCCAAATCATTTATTATGATTTTACACAAATTATTTATATTTTTAATAATTTTATCAAGGCCCTTACAGTCAGTTTCCAATAACGGCCACCGAACTGCACTTACAGCGATCTTTTCCGAATTTGATTTGGACATAATTCCAAATCCAACTATTAGATTTCAAAACTCTAATATTTGTTGGAAATCTCTTTTCGATACGAACCCAACGGTTCCAGTTTTAGGAGAATCCGACGGTTGGATCTCCCGTAATGTCAATTCAAAGTCAGTGGTCGAAATTCGCGAACTACCGCGGCGAGGCGCGTTTTATTCAGGCCATCAAATATATATAATATATATATTATATATGTTTCATCGATTTCCATTTAAAACGTATTTCATAAATCGTTTTTAAATTCGTTTCAAAACGATTTCAACTCCATTTCAAATTTCAAATCAAATTTGGATATTCCTTAATAAATTCGTTTTAAATTCATTTTTAAAACGATTTTAATTCCATTTCAAATTTCAAATCAAATACGAATATTCCTTAATAAATTCGTTTTCAATTCATTTTAAAACGATTTCAATTTCATTTCAAATTTCAAACCAAATTTGAATATTCCTTATCATTATAATATTAAATGATAGTATTTTCTAAACATTAGATTTTGAAATTACTTCCCATTTCGATATTCATTATAAAAAAATGAATAAAATCGATATAAATATCGTCTACGTCAAAATGGCGTAAATCTAATCAACATGGCTTCAAATATTTAAATATTTTCGTGTCCATCCAAAATCGGACATCAAAATCACATTTTGATTCTTTTCTGAATATTATTTTAAAATATTAGTTATTTTAAAATATTCCTTATTTTTGAATTGGAATCAGACCCAATCAATTACCATATAATTTTATTTATATGGATTTCATACAACACACGTATATATCAACAATGATAAACAATCAACCATCAGCCAGAGTGCACTACACAACTGCATAAGCATTAAATATAAATAATTAACGCTTACAACAGTGTGTCAATCCATCGATTGACATACAACTAAACAATTGGGATTAGTGTACGTCAAATATCATCCCAATACCCGTGTGGGGTTTCAATCAACAAACACAGAATTTATTTGTACAATTGGGCGATGTGTAAAATATATCGTCCCAATCAGTATCAGATAAATGGGTGTACATAAACAAATCGTCCGATTTGTAAATGAATATTTATTTCAACACATGAATATTTTATTCGTTCATATATACAATAAAAATGATATTTTTATTATTCAAATATTTTATTCAACACATGAATATTTTATTCGGTTCATATATACAATAAAAATGATATTTTTATTATTCAAATATTTTATTCCATATCTGAATATTTTATTCTGTTCATATATACAATAAAAATGATATTTTTATTATTCAAATATTTTATTCCACACCTGAATATTTTATTCCGTTCATATGTACAATAAAAATGATATTTTATTATTCAAATATTTTATTCCATACCATACAATCAACAATCACAATACAGTCCATTCAATTCAAACAAACAATCATGATTTGTACAATCAATGGTGTCGGGTGCTGCTAAGCACCGTCTGCATCCTAGTATATATTTTACTGGAAAATAAATAGAGTGAGAAGGAGTTCTCACTTTAGGATCCACTCCATCAGTTTTTATCTGGCGAATTCAGCACCGTTCGGATTTGAATTTACCTAAAATGCTAACGTGCTCCAAATTGGACCTGGTTAGTCTTATTGTGAAGCTCTCGTCCCCACGATCGCAACGGATCCAGTTTCGCGCGATTTGGATCTCGTATGTAAAAGGTATAGCGTTACAAACTTTGTAAAATTAATTACATAATTAAATTAAATAATTACCTTTTATAACATAAGAAAAACGTTGTCTTCCCCATTCAAAATTCACCGCCTCTGCTCCCAAAACCATCGCAACCTAGGGTTGCCATTTTCTGCCGCCTCGTCCACCGTGCGTCAGATCGGAGATGCTCCCACGAACCCCCCACGCCAGCGTTTCCCACCGCTAGAACGACGGTGAACTCGAACCACCGTAGAGTTCCAAAAACTGAACGAAAGCCGACCTCTTTCAGGCGAGATTCCGGCCGATTGGCTCCACCAACGAAGATCACACCAGCATGGATTTAAAGCTCATTAAAATCTCTCTGAAATTCGCTAGAGAATCAGGGTTTAATTCCTTGTTGTTTGACGCGATTCGGGGAAGATGAAATGAAAGGGTTTCCGCCATTGAAAATGAAGAGCGACGGATTTTCTGAGTTTTTGGGGGAAAGTGATTTTTTTAGGTTTTTTTTATTTATATATATTTTTTTTTCCAAAAATAGTAACTTTTCCATTCGACCTCCAAATCAAACCAACCAACTGTCATCCCTAGCTAATCACCCCTATTCCGGACATAATGGGATATGTACCGTAAGCCAATTCGACCATTTCGATCAATTTCCGTTAAATTTAAAATATAAATCAATATATTTTAAATTCAAATGCACATTTTAATTTACCGGCGCCACATACGGACTCCAAAAATTCCAGGAAAATAAATCTGGCTATGTTTTGACGATACGGTCCTAATAAAATTAATTTCGTTGAATTTGGAGACCGTTTGAAAAATGGTCTTTTTCCAATCGATTAAATTCAAACGGAATTGACCAAACACGTTTAAATTCACCACGCTCACATATTGCTTCCAAAAATTATGAAAATTGGAATCTAGTAATAATCTGACATTTCGGATCCAAAAAAGTGGTTTCGTCGAAAACAGAGGTCGTTTGCAAAATGCCTATTTTTAAGGGCTTTATATTATATAAAATTCCATAGCGATAATTTTCAACTGGACATAACTTTTATTCCCATTATGAAATATGGATTTTTCACATTCATTGGAAAGATATTTTCAAACAGATTCAAATATTTCTTCTTTCACTAAAATCCGGTTTATTTTGAATCCTGTACATTCATTTGAAATTTGAAATCGAATTTTCAAATTACCACGCCATTTCTAATTCCTTTTATAATTAAAATAAATATTTAGATTCTAACTTCGATTTAAATAAATATATATGTTCTAATTCTATTCAAAATAAATTTCTAGTCGTTATTATTTAAAATAAATCATTTTAAATATTTAAAATTCATTAAAATTGCAAAATAAAAAAATTTAAATTGGTTCTGATTTTCCGGGTTGTTACAATCTCCCCCACTTAAATCTTTTCGTCCTCGAAATGGAACGGAGTTGAGAGTTGTTTAACTAACCAACTCAACTTTCAGTTTGGCTTTCTTTCTTCAACTTTTCGGTTTCTAAGAATTTTCAAATTCTTCAAAAATTTGGCTAACACACTGAATTTTCGAAAAATTTCGCCATAACCTCCTTTGTACGGGGGACATTGAAAACCTCAACTAGCTATGCAGGGCCCTTATCATCTAAAAAGAAAAAGAAAAAGCCAAGCGGCTAACCAATCAGCTCATAAAATCACTCAAACCCAAGAAAATAGTAAACATGTACCTATTTGTCGGGCATACAATTTTATTCTTCTTTTCTAGCCTCCTGCTATGACCTGTTCATTGTATATACATGTATATGCATGCCATTCCAATCCATTTTCAATACAGTTCCATATTTGATTCGGTTTGGCTCAATTTTGCCTTACATTTTTCTATTGGTTTTATTAGTCCAATATTTTTATTTAGTCACACTAATTATCATACAACACAACCAACAATCAATTTGTTGATTAATGTTTCAAACATATAATTTTAATACATAGTCAAAAATCATATTTTTAGTGTCAAATCACAACAATAAACCCTATCTAATTTTGGTTCTCACACCAGCCAATTGGAAATATATAGATATCCCACTTTTGAAACTCGAAAATAAACTACTGATGTCGTACGTCATCAGTAGAATCATCTCCGAGCGACTAGAGTGTGATTCTATATTTATCCAGTATATTAAAACTACGAATACACGTTTGCAAGGCATATATGCAAAATCTTTATATACTCGATTATCCAAATCAATTTAAAATAAATATTCAAATACGTATTATAAGGTTTAAATTCTCAAAACCAAATTTGTTTTCATTTTTATTTTTAAAAATAACACTCTTTCGACTCATTCTAGGATACTACTGATCCCATGTCTAACGAGTCATTCTCATTGGACATTTCTGATGAATTATTTTTTTCAGTTCTAATGTGTCTTGTTCTAGAGCTCTGTAAACCTAAGCTCTGATAGCACGTGTTACGACCTAAACTTCCCCGGTCACCGAAGAGAAGAGAAAGAACGGATTGTATGAGAACAAGACTAATCGGAACGCAAACAGAAAAATATTTCATTGCTTATTACAACAATTTACATCAGAGTACAAGAATATACAGAGTATGAACAAATAATATACATTTGATAAATATCAGAGATTTACAAATTAAAATGCAGCGGAAAATAATACAAAACATAACTGAAAGAAATACACGGATATAGAGCGTTCCGAATATAGCTCTACCTGTAGACCAGGATCCTGTGAATATAATATCTGTAAAACCAAAACTACTAGCTGCCCGTCTGGAAAATAGGGGCACCCAGAGTTTAGGTTAAAACAATAAACTCTAGGTCAGTCATGTGACTGGTGTGAGAACTAAAATAGTTATTACTTGGATTTTAAAGTGTGACAACAAGGAATTTCGCTCGATCCGAATCGATAGCTAAACCGACCAAGACCGTTCGAAACCCCTGATTGTTTTGAGAACACGACAAATCGGAACGCGAACAGAAGAACATTTCATTGTTAATTACAACAATTCCATCAGAATACAAGAATATACAAAGTATAAATCAATATTACACGTTCACTAAATATCAGAGATTAACAATACATTACATAGTAGCGGAAAATAACACAAAACACAACTGAAAAGAATATACGCATGCAGAGCTTTCCGAATATCACTTCAGCTATAAACCAGGATCCTGTGAATATAAATCTGCAAAACCAAAACTACTAGCTGCCCATGCGGAAAATAAGGGCACCCAGAGTTTAGGTTAAAACAATAAACTCCAGGTCAATCATGTGACTGGTGTGAGAACTAAAACAGTTATTAATCTTTGTTTTAAAGTTAGGTAAACCAAGGGACCACGTCGTATAACACGGAATGGGTTTCCTCCCAAGAATACCAGTGCATAAAACAACAGCGCAATGCTAAATAAAGAACAATGAAGCTATTATAAGACCCAAGTCCCATCACACAATGCAACACAAGCCAGAGGATAGGGTTTTCCCTTGTAATAGCCAAAGAATGCTTGATACGCGAAATTTAATCTTTTATTATTACTATAAGTGAAGAAAACAACTTCAAATATAAATGTATCGATCATAGGCGGCATGGGTACCATATATCATGTCGCCATACTACTTCTACAATTAAAACCGCAAATGTCACGTATTAGAAGTTGGATTTTCATCTGTGAACCGAGACAAAAGATAGACCTCTACCAATTCGAGACAATCTAGCCCATGTCTCAGGATCAGAACGCATCGAACCTTTGGATCCACAAGGTCGGTCCACTCGATGTGGATTAAATAAAACCCTGAACACTACGTTTCCCCGCCCTATGGGGCATAAATGAGCCAAATGACTCCATATCCGAGGCGCCTCGCAATCCAACAACCACACAGGTGAAAATAATATAAATGTCAGGGCTAGTAGGTCATTGACACCACCCTAGCTAGAAAGAGACGCATGTTCTCCCTGGATCCTTCTCCCGTTTCTGGTTCACACCGGGGAGTGAGGCTCGCGAATTAACGCCATACACAAAGATATGCCACATAGGTTGTGCTTTGGTCATCTACCACAAGACTTTGCTTTTCAACAAAAGCCTTGATCAATTACCACTTAGGCATGCCACACAGGCAATTCACTCCATGCGATTGATGTCCATCGATATAAAACCTCTGATCCCGTACGTCTCAGAGAAGGGTGAAGTAAGGGAATGAATTCGCCTTCACCAGGCAGATGTATATTTAATAGAGATCAATCAACACAGAGAAAAATCCAATGTCAGACACACAATCCATACAAGTTCGTTCTGGGTCTGAACTAAACCGGAGGCACCTTATACCTCGCATATCCATCGATCTCCAAGTACGTCTAGACGATCACCAACTAATCCCCTCCTCTTAAGTGTACAGCCCAATCAAGATCATCAGTAATTATCCAAACGATTTGAAGACCTCCGTTCTTTGACCACCGTCTTCATCCTCGACACCACGTCGAATCAGTTATTCAGAATGGGATAAACCCAGTCTTTCTGAATAACTTGCTTATATAATAAACAAGTGTTACACAAACACAACATACGCCTTATTCCAATTCAGAATATTCTTTTATTCAAATATTCTTATACTTTGGGAAAGGTTCCCATTAATTTTATCAAAGATAAATTCTTTAAATTTATTCTTTAATCTTCCTTTGAATATTTATTCAAACCAAATTATGGTTTATCCAAACTAGTCGGGATTAGGGAACCTTACCGAAGTAATCATTTGTTTTAATTTCCCAACCCCAACCTATACATCCCATGAAGCAAAACTGGTAATACTTCATATCTAACACCACGGTGTTATCGGTAAATTCAATTACCATTTCATGTTCAAATCTAATTAAAGATTTAACAATCACCTGGAGCAAAACTGGTGATACTCCATTTTCGATCACTTCAATCTAATTAAAGATTCATTAAAACTCCACTTGGTTTTAATCTTCCCAAAAATCAATATTAATGATTGTTTAACTCGGGAAATCATATCCTGTCTTTAACTGGGTTAAAGAACCAATGTCATTTAAAACGCAGTTCACTATAAACCCAAAATCACATTCCATTAACGATGGAATCTTCATGGGAAACAAATCGATATATATAATCGATATAAACTTCCATATCCGGCTAATAATATAAATGGAATAACGGCAAAGCCTTTTAAATTCCAGATATATTAGTTGTCTTCGTCCATAGAAATTCACTTCGATTATTACCAAATCGAATTCCATTCTATTCTAATTTATTTTATTAAATTGGAAAACGTTACTTTGGAAAATCTCCTTTAAATCTTAACAAAAGATTTATAAATTCCAAATCACTTTTCACTGTAAATCGGGTTAAAGAACGAATGTCGTTAAAACACAGTTCACGATAAACCCAATTCAGATTCTATTAATTATCGGGTTAAAGAATAAATGTTATTTAAAACACCGTTCACGATAAACCCAAAAATCAATTCAAAATCAATTCCAATTAAATACCTTTTAATTGGTATACTACATTAAATCTAAATAAAAAGATTTAATCTTTTTCTCAACTGGGCTTAAGAACAGTGTTAATGAAGACGCTACTCATGACAAACCCAAATCCCATTTGATATTAAATACAAGGCTCTGAATAGAAAATCTATCGGCTTATATTCAATATCAAATTCTATGATCAACAAATATCGTATTGGAAATAACGATATAAATATATCTTTCAAATTTCCATAATAATATCTGTATAATCACGAAATCCAACATCGAAATATTCCAAAGACGATTTCGATTCAAATCCATTCCAATTCCATTATTGGAAATTCTAGTTACTTTTATAGCCCTTTTTCCAATCCAATTTATTTATTTCAAAAATAAATGGATTATAATTCTAGTTCAAAACTAGTTCATTTCGATAAAAACCTATTTTTATCTTTTCAAATATGGAATTTATTCATCCTAATTCTTTCCAAATCATTTCTTATGATTTTACACAAATTATAGCTATTTTTAATAATTTTATCAAGGCCCGTACAGTCGATTTCCATAAACGACCATCGAACTGCACTTACACCGACATTTTCCAAATTTGATTTGGACATAATTCCAAATCCAACCATTAGATTTCTAATTTCTTGTATTCTTTAGAAAGCTCTTTTCGATACGAACCCAACGGTTCCGGTTTTAGGAGAATCCGACGGTTGGATCTCTCGTAATGTTCGTTCGAAGTCAATGGTCTAAATTCGTGAACTGCTGCAGCGCGGCGCATTCTATTCAAGCCATTATAAATATATTATATATTTCGTCGATTTCCATTTAAAACGTTTTTTATAAATCGTTTTAAATTCGTTTTCAAAACAATTTCAACTTCCTGTTCAATTTCTAATCAAAATTGAATACTCTATATCATCGATATATATATATATATATAAATGATAATATTTTCAAAACGTTATATTTTGAAATCACTTCCTTTTCTATATTCATTTTAAAAACGAATATAATTGATATAAATATCGTTCACGTCAAAATGCCGCAAATCTAATCAACACGACTTTATACCTTTCAATAACTTCGTTATTCTATTCAACAAATGAATATTTTCTTCAACACATGAATTTTCTTTTATTCAACACATGAATATATATTTTATTCAACACATGAATTTTCTTTTATTCAACACATGAATATATATTTTATTCAATACATGAATTTATCTTTTATTCAACACATGAATTTTCTTTTATTCAACACATGAATATATATTTTATTCAACACATGAATTTATATTTTATTCAACACGTGATTTTTTTTTCCAAATTGGAATGAGGCCCAATCAATTACCATATAATGTTGATTATATGGATTCCATTACAACACATGTATATAATAGCAACGATAAATAATCAACCATCATCCAGAGTGCACCACACAACTGCATAAGCATTAAATATAAATAATTAACGCTTACACAGTCTGTCAACCCATCGATCGACATATAGCTAAATAATTAGTATTAGTGTACGCCAAATATCATCCCAACACCCGTGTGGGGTTTCAAATCAACAAACACAGATTTTTATTTGTGCAGTTGGGCGATGTGTAAAATTTATCATCCCAATCAATATCAGTCAAATGAGTGTACATAAACAAACCGTCCGATTTATTTATAAATATTTATTTTATATACACGTTAAAAAAATTATATTTTTAACTATAAAATATTTATTCATTCCACATCACACAATCAATTTCTCACAACACGTCAATCAAAAAACCAAGTCATCCATGGTCTGTGGACGACGGGTGTCGGGTGCTGCTAAGCACCGTCTGCATCCTAGTATATATTTCAACTAGAAAATAAATTAAACGTGAGGAGTTCTCACCTTTGGGTTCCACTCCGCCATTCTCTATTTCTGAATGGTTCGGATTTTGTTTTGATTTCAGTCCGTTCCATCGCACTCCTTTTCACGCTGTTCATGGTAAAAATCATATTTTTAATATGATGTTCATATATTAAAAATCATATTTTTATCGCTACTTCATATATATATAAATCGAATTTTTATCGCTACTTCATATATATTAAAAATTCTATTTTCTCTTCGCTATATTTCATGTAAAGATTGTATTTTTTCTTCTAACTTTTGATGTAAAGAAAGTTCATATTTTTCTCTAATCAAAAATCAAATTTTTCTATAATTAAAAATCGAATCTTTTCTATTTTAAAAATATAATATTTTCGCTATAAAAATCACATTTCTATTCTAAACCATTTCTATAAAAATCATATTTTTACATTGTTACTTCCTATATAAAAAATCCTATCTTTTTTTATTTATAAATATCAAATCTTTTTAATGTTAAAAATCTAACCTTTTTGTTTTCAAAAATCTAATCTTTATAATTTCAAAGATCTTACCTTTCTTCACATAAAAATCATAGCTTGATATTTCTAAAAAAAAAATCATAGCTTTCAAGCAAGAAATCATATATTTATTAGCAAGAGATTCATATATTCATCTAAGGCAAACCCATATTTTTATCTAAGTAAAAATCTTATATATTTTTCTCTTTCGAAGTAAAAATCAGTTTTTTACCGAAGTAAAAATCCTATTTTTAATTAACTTAAACTAATTGTTTTGAAAACAAACTGAAATAAACACTTACCGGCTGAATTTGGTGGAGGCTCAGCGTCGAGGGGACTGCTGATGCTAGGGGGACGACGCGAGGTACTTAAGGGTGGCGCTAGGGCTGCAGGTGGCGGCGCGGGCCTACAGGGGTGGCGCGGCGGACCCACACTGGACTGATGTGGCCGTTGGTGGCTGTTTAGAGGGTTTTGGGGGTTAGGGATTCTGAATCGAAGAGGGAAAGAGAAGGAGGAGGCGTTGGAGTTGGGGAGGGGGTCTGGTGGCCGGTGCGCCTGCTCGGCGGCGGCGCTGACGATGCGTCAAAAGGGGCGGCGGCCTCCTTGAGCGGAGCGACGGGTTTAGGAATTGGGAGGGAACGATTTTTTTTTTAATTTAGGGCATTGGCCGTTTAATGAGAAAAAGGGGGAAAGTATAATATATATATATATATATTATTTATTTATCTATTTATTTATTTAATCCCATAAAGCAACTTTTTATTTCGACCTCCAAACGAGACCCACCGACTGTCGCCCCTAACTAATTACCCCCATTACGAACACAATGGGACATGTATCGTAAGCCAATTCCATAGTTTCGACCGGTTCCCGAAAAAATCAAAATATAAATCTATATATTCAATTTTGAACGTACATTTCAATTTACCGGGGCCACATACGGACTCTAAAAATTTCAGGAAAATTATTTCTAGCTTCATATTGATGATACGGTCCTAAAAAAACTAATTTCGTCAAATTCTGAGACCGTTTGAAAAATCACCCTTTTCTGGTTGATCGAAATTGATTGAAACTGTTAAAAACACGTTTTACTTCGCCACGCTCACATATTGATTCGAAAAATTATGAATTTTGGAATCTAGCAATAATTCGACATCCTAGATCCAACAAAAGTGGTTTCGTCGAAAACAGAGATCGTCTGCAAAATTTCCATTTTTAAGGGCCAGAATTTCATAGTGACTATTCTGAATTTTCAACTGGGCATAACTTTTTATCCCCGCTATGAAATTTCAATTTTTCGGATTCATTGGAAAGATATTTTCAAATAGATTCTAATATTTTTGGTTTCGCTAAAATCCGGTTTATTTTGAATCCTGTACATTCATTTGAAATTTGAAATCGAATTTTCGAACTACCGCGCCATTTTCAATTCCTTTTATAATTAAAATAAAATATTTATATTCTAACGATGATCTATATAAATATATACGTTCTAATTTTATTCAAAATAAATTTCTCATCATTATTATTTAAAATAATTCATTTTAAATATTTAGAATTCATTAAAATTGCCAAAATAAAAATTTTAAATTGGCCCGGATTTCCGGGTTATTACATAAAGTTAGGTATATTAAGGGACCACGCCATATAACACGGAACGGGTTTCCTTCCAAGAATACCAGTGCATAAAGCAAACAGCGCAATGCTTTTTGAAAAAATGAAGCAATTATAAGACTCAGGTCACATCACATAATGCAATGCAATCCGGAGGATAGAGTTTTACCTTATAATAGCCAAACATGCTTGGTACGTTTAAAACAAATCATTTTGATACTATTATATTATAAAGTGTATGAAAACAACTTCAAATATAAATGTATCAATCATGGGAGGCGTAGTGCCTCATCCCACTATGTCGCCATACTAGTTCTACAATTAAAACCGCAAAGTCACGTATTGGAAGTTGGATTTCCATCTATGAACCTAGGCAAGGGATCGTCCCTACCACTTCGAGATTGTCTAGCCCGAGCCTTGGGAACAGCCGCAACTGCACCTTGGATCGTCAGGGCCGGCCCACACTTAGCGGGTTAATAATACCATAAACTATGTGATAGCCTGCCCTATGGGGCATATATGAGCCAGATAACTCAATATCCGTCGGCTCCGTAGTAATCGATATATCTGAGGCGCCTCTCTATCCATCAATTAATAATAAACAACAACCACATGGGTAAAATGTCTGGGCTCCATACCATGACACTCCTAGCTAGAAACTAGCATATGTCCATTTCCTTGAAGTTCTCTCCCGTTTCAGGTTCACACCGGGGTGTGAGGCTCGCGAATTAACGCTATACACAAAGCTATGCTATATTAAAGTCGTGCTTTGATCATTAACCACAAGACTCTACTTTTCAACAGAAGCCTTGATCATTTGCATCTCAGCATGCCACACAGGCAATTCACGCCATGCGACTGATGTCTATCGATATATAACCTCCGAGCTCGTACGTCTAAGAGAAGGGCATTAAGCAAGAGAATAAATTCTCCGCCGCCAAACAGTTATATATTTAATAGAGATCAATCAACACAGAATAAAATCCAATGTCAGACACACATCCATTTACAAGTTCGTTCTGGGTCTGAACGAAACCGGAGGCACCTTATTCCCCGTTCCATATGCCTAATACGGAAGAGAGGCCCTCGCATATCCGTTCAATCTCCAAGTACGTTTGGACGATCACCACTTATTACCTCGTCTTGGGTGTACAACCCAATCAAGACATCAGTAATCATCCAAACGATGTGAAGACCTCTGGTTTTCAACCACCGTTTTCATCGTTGACTTATTATCGAATCAGTTACTCAGAATGGGATAAACCCGGTCTTTCTGAATAACTCGCGTATATTATAAACAAGTGCTATAAAAACACAACATACGCCTCAATCCAATTCTGAATATTCTTTATTTAAATATTCATATCCTTTGGGAAAGGTTCCCATTAATTT
The DNA here is from genome assembly GCA_030737875.1 of Allium sativum. Lineage (NCBI taxonomy): Eukaryota > Viridiplantae > Streptophyta > Magnoliopsida > Asparagales > Amaryllidaceae > Allium > Allium sativum. The sequence goes on from CM060926.1 coordinate 848,722,040, forward strand.
TATATAAGATAAATTCTTTAAATTTATTCTTTAATCTTCCTTTGGTTATCAACTCAAACTCAATTAATGTTTATCCAAACTAGTCGGGATTAGCGCACCTTACCATAGTAATCATTTTTTATATTTCCCAATCCCAACCTATTCATCCCATGAAGCAAAACTGGTAATACTTCATATCTAACACCACGGTGTTATCGGTAAAATTATTTACCATTTCACGTTCAAATCTAATTAAAGATTTAACTATCGTTTGGAGCAAAATTGGTGATACTCCATTCTCGATCTTTCCATGAATTTGATAAATTTAATTATCCCATTCACATTCTAATCTAATTAAAGATTCATTAAACCTCTAGTTCAGTTTTAATCCCAAAAATCATTACTTACTGATTATTCAAAGTTAAGAAATTAATCTTATCTTTAACTAGGATAAAGAACTAATGTCATTTAACACACAGTTCAGGATAAACCCAAATCACATTCCATTAATTATGGAATCTTCACGGAAAATAGATCAATATATATAATCGATATAAACTTCCATATCCAATCGATAATATAAATGGAATAATGGCAAAGCCTCTTAAATTCCATATATATTAACAGTCTTCCTCCATGAAGCTCACTTCGATTGTTATCCAATCGAATTCCATTCCAATTTATTGTATTAAATTGGAAAACTTTTCATTGGAAAATCTCCTTTAAATCTTAACAAAAAGATTTATAAATTCCAAATCACATTTCACTGTAAATCGGGTTAAAGAACGAATGTCGTTAAAAACACAGTTCACGATAAACCTAATTCACATTCCATTTTATTCCAATTATTAAATATAATTGGAAACTCTAACAATCTTAATTAAAAGATTTATTCTCTTCACCCGGGGTTCAAGAACAGTGTTACTGAAGACACCGTTCACGACAAACCCAAAATCCAATTCTTTTATTCAATTCCAATTAAATATTAATTAATTGGAAAATTTCGCTAAATCTTGATAAAAAGATTTATTCTTTCCTCAACTGGGTTTAAGAACGGTGTTATTTAAGACACCATTCACGACAAACCCAAAATCCCATTTGATATTAAATACAAGGCTCTGAATAGAAAATATATCGGCTTATATTCAATATCAAATTCTACAACCAACAAATACCATATTGGAAATAACGATATAAATATATCTTTCAAATTTCCATAACAATATGTGTATAATCACGAAATCCAACATCCAAATATTCCGAAGATAATTTCGTTTCAAATCCATTCCAATTCATATATTGGAAATCCTAGTTATTTTTAAAACCATTTCAAATCCAATTTATTTATTTAAAAATATTAGATTATAATTCTAGTACATAACTAGTTTATTTTGATAAAAATATATTTTTATCTTTACAAACATGGAATTTTTTATCCAAATTCTTTCTAAATCATTTATTATGATTTTACACAAATTATTTATATTTTTAATAATTTTATCAAGGCCTGTACAGTCGGTTTCCAATAACGGCCACCGAACTGCACTTACAACGACCTTTTCCAAATTTGATTTGGACATAATTCCAAATCCAACCGTTAGACTTCAAATCTCTAATATTCATTGGAAAGCTCTTTTCGATACGAACCCAACGGTTCCAGTTTTAGGAGAATCTGACGGACAGATCTCCCGTAATGTCAATTCGAATTCAATGGTCGAAATTCACGAATTGTCGCGGCGCGGCACGTTCTATTCAGGCCATTAAGTATATTATATATATATATATTTCATCGATTTCCATTTAAAACATATTTTATTAATCATTTATAAATTCGTTTAAAAACGATTTCAACTTCATTTCAAATTTCAAATCAAATTTGAATATTCCTTAATAAATTCGTTTTAAATTCGTTTTTAAAACGATTTCAATTTCATTTCAAATTTCAAATCAAATTTGAATATTCCTTGATTAATTCGTTCTGAATTCATTTTAAAACGATTTCAATTTCATTTCTAATTTCAAATCAAATTTGAATATTCCTTATCATTATAATATTAAATGATAATATTTTCAAAACATTAGATTTTGAAATTACTTCCCTTTTCGATATTCATTGTAAAAAAATGAATAAAATCGATATAAATATCACCTACATCAAAATGGAGCAAATTAATCAACACGGCTTTATATATTTGAATATTTTCGTGTCCATCCAAAATCGGACATCAAAATCACATTTTGATTCTTTTCTGAATATTATTTTAAAATATTAGTTATTTTAAAATATTCCATATTTCTGAATTGGAATCAGACCCAATCAATTACCATATAATTTTATTTATATGGATTTCATACAACACACGTATATATCAACAATGATAAACAATCAACCATCAGCCAGAGTGCACTACACAACTGCATAAGCATTAAATATAAATAATTAACGCTTACAACAGTCTGTCAATCCATCGATTGACATACAACTAAACAATTAGGATTAGTGTACGTCGAATATCATCCCAATACCCGTGTGGGGTTTCAATCAACAAACACAGAATTTATTTGTGTAGTTGAGCGATGTGTAAAATATATCATCCCAATCAGTATCAGATGAATGGGTGTACAAAAATAAATCATCCGATTTGTAAATGAATATTTATTTCAACACATGAATATTTTATTCCGTTCATATACACAATAAAAATGATATTTTTATTGTTCAAATATTTTATTCAACACATGAATATTTTATTCCATTCATATATACAATAAAAATGATATTTTTATTATTCAAATATTTTATTCCACACCTGAATATTTTATTCCGTTCATATATACAATAAAAATGATATTTTTATTATTCAAATATTTTATTCCACACCTGAATATTTTATTCCATTCATATATACAATAAAAATTATATTTTTATTATTCAAATATTTTATTCCATACCATACAATCTACAATCACAATACAGTCCATTCAATTCAAACAAATAATCATGATTTGTACAATCATTGGTGTCGGGTGCTGCTAAGCACCGTCTGCATCCTAGTATATATTTTACTGGAAAATAAATAGAGTGAGAATGAGTTCTCATTTTAGGATCCACTCCGTCAGTTTTTATCTAGCGAATTCAGCACCGTTCGGATTTGAATTTGCCTAAAATGCTAACGTGCTCCAAATTGGACCTGGTTAGTCTTATTGTGAAGCTCTCGTCCCCACGATCGTAATGGATCCAGTTTCGCGCAATTTGGACCTCGTATGTAAAAATTATAGCGTTACAAACTTTGTAAAATTAATTACGTAATTAAATTAAATAATTACCTTTTGTAACGTAAGAAAAACATTGTCTTCCCCATTCAAAATTCACTGCCGCTGCTCCCAAAACCATCGCAACCAAGGATTGCCATTTTCTGTCGCCTCGTCCACCGTGCGTCAGATCGGAGATGCTCCCACGAACCCCCCACGCCAGCGTTTCCCACTGCTAGAACGATGGTGAAGTCAAACCACCGTAGAGCTCCAAAAACTAAACGAAAGCCGGCCTCTTTCAGGGGAGATTCCGCCCGATTGGCTCCACCAAGATGATCACACTAGCATGGATTTAAAGCTCATTAAAATCTCTCCAAAATCCGCTAAAGAATCAGGGTTTATTTCCTTGTGGTTTGGTCGCAATTTGGGGAAGATGAAATGAAAGGGTTTCCGCCGTTGAAAATGAAGAGCGACGGGTTTTCTGAGTTTTTGGGGGAAAGTGATTTTTTTAGGGTTTTATTTTTTTATTTATATATATATTTCTATTTCCAAAAATAGTAACTTTTCCATTCGACCTCCAAATCTGTAACGTCCCGTATTTTTGATGGTTTAATAATTAATTAATTTAATTATTTAATATCGATTTGGCGATATCGATCACTTGAATTAAAATAATATTTATATTTAATTAATATAAATAATGGAATAATAAATATATTTAATATCGAAATAATCGGAATTAAGTTGAATTGACGATATTGTGTCAACTGGATAGTGTAAGAGATTTGGTTGGGTTTAGATTCGAATTTTTATAACGAATCTATTTAATAAACGACGGTTGAAAGTAGAGTTTATATTATAATTATAATCGAGCTTGAAATGGCGGTGCAGTTCGTAATTTGGCGATTCAAACTTTAAACGAATACATAGAATCAATTTTATGTCGGATTTCTGTGAAACAAGAAACGTTCGGAGCTGGTGAAGTTTATTTTGCTAATGGAAGAGAAAAATTGAAATTTCGTTGTGTAGATTGTGAGTTATGTCCAAATCAAATTTTCGAAAAGTCGCTATGGAATTCCTTTATAATTTATAAAGATTTACTTATAATATAAATGGATTTTCAATATAAATTGAATACTGATTTAACACTCGATTTAAAATGTCGAGTTAAATTCAGAAAGGAATATTTTGGAGCTGTATTATATTCTATGTGAATATATACAATATTATTTATTTATTTATATTTAATTTAATTATTTTTAAATATATTAATATTTAAATGGGTTTATTAAGGGATTTAAAAATAGCCAGTTTTGCAAACGACCTCCGTTTTCGACGAAACTAATTTTGTTGGATCCGCAATATTAAATTATTGCTAGATTTCAATTTCCGTGATTTTTGGAGTCAGTATGTTGCTGTACAGGATTTTTTTGTGAAAAACAGTCAATAATTTAACTTTAAAAATACGCTGTGTGAGCAAACGGATTCAGAATTCGACGAAACCAGTTTCGTTGGGTCCGTAATGTCGAGTTGTAGTTGTATGTCATTTTCGTTAAAATTGGGTATCGTATGTGACCACACGGATTTTAAATATTGAATACAAATAGCGGTAGATTAAAATAGAACATTATAATCGAATATAGAAATACAAAACTTTCCTATAAATTCACCACAATTTTCCTTAAACCTAATTTCAATTTCTTCCTCTGGTCAAATAAATGAGCCGCCATCTGTTCATACTAAAATGTGAAGCATCCTCCTTTGAAAATCAAAAAGATAACCAAACAAATTTCTATAAATTGATATAAACATATGTTTGAGTTCCTGGAACTTTTCTCTCTATTCTGATGTAAATTTTGAAGCCATCGAGCCCCTTTCAATTTTGCTGCATTTTACAGTTCGACTTAGGGTTTATGAAACTGAGTTATGGAAGCATCGATTTAAGTTTTAGCCTTTTCTTTTTTGGGTTTACGGGGTTTAACAACATCTGTATTCGTTTTATTGGGGTGTTCGGTGATGAAAAAATTCGTGACTAGCACAGGAATATGCGTAGAGCGGTTCGGCATGGGTCGGCATTTGGAAATCGAGCCGAACGAGATGGTAATGGAGGGAAGCAAATTTTTACAGGGAGTATTTTGATGATTTCATTTGTGATGTAAATGAAGGAAGGAGTTGAAAGCTGTCGATGTGAAATGCTGGAGTTCACGAGAGCTACTAAGTCACGAATTTGATAGACGTAATCGGACCTTGTGATTTTTGTTGGAGGAGCATAGTTTGAAAAGAGAATCCTGTTGATGGGGGTTAGGTGTGATTCAGTGATGTCTAGAAGGAGTGGTGGAGGAATATATGAGTGGCAATGTCTGTTGTGAGGAGTTGGAGTGTGTTCTCGTTTTGGAGAAGAAGAACAGGCGGGTTGGGCTATAAAGGATGGGTTGATGGGCCAGGTGGGAAAAAGGTGAAGCCCAAATTCAAATAAACTTTAAGTTAAATTTTATTAAATGCATACAAACTTGTAAATGCTATATCTCGATCATACTGTAACAGAATTTTGGACGGTCAGATCCGTTGGGATCGTATGGACGAGAGCTTCACAACGGAACTGACTGAGAGTGAATTGGAGCTCGTTACAATTTATAGCGAAATAAATTGTCTATCTGAATCAACCGACATTTATCGTTATTTAATGATGATCGTCTAATGTGAGAAATCTCACTAACTCTGTATAGTTTATATTTTTATAAATATAATTTACAATTGATAAATGATGGTTGATTGCTGTGTATTGTTGTTCGGTTGAATTGCTGATTTATTGGTTGAAATTATAGATAACGATATATATAAATCGTTAATCAAATATTGATTCTATTTATCAGAATATTTCATATTGAAATGAAATCGATGTTATTTATATTGTTTAACATCTGTGGATGCAGGGAAACAGGTTGGAGGGATCCAATTGGATTCCTCAATATTTATAATACTATTTGTTTCCATATATTGTGATATATGATGTGATATATAATCGGTGATTGATTATGATGACATTGGTCATGTTATTTGGTATTTTAAATACCATATGAAATACTGGAATGTAAAATGGAAATTTTCAAAGTGAATATTGAAAATGACATTTATATAAAATGAATAGAATTATATAAAAGGATTTACATAAAATAAATAGAATTAAATAAAAGGATTTATATAAAATAAATAGAATTATATAAAGGGAATTATAAATGAGATTTAAGTGTCAGAAATAAAAAGGAGATTTGTATGAAAAATTCTGCAAATAAAAATATAAATAAAATTTGGATATTTGGTTTTAAATACGAAATTAAATTGTTTTGATTATATAAAGAAATAGTATTCACATTCTATGTAAAAAATTAGATTAAAGTAAATATTTTGCAAATAAAATATTATAAAGGAATTTGGGGTTAGAAGTAGGAATTTAAATGGAATTACTGAGATTAGAAACTGACTGGAAATTAGTTGAGTTGAATGGCTGTCTGGGTATCGATCTGATGTTGGTTTCGGCCTTCGGGGTTTATGCATGGGAAGTTGTTCTCTTACTAGTTTACAGTTAGAGACTGATAGAGGTGGGAAGATATTGATGCGTGAATTAGAAATGGAAACATTTTCCAAAGTTAATAACGTATATTTTCTAATTTTAGAAAACAAGGAATTTATGAATATGTGGAAATGATAAATTAGAAATTGGGAAATGAAATGATGATTGATCGGTAAGATTTCCATTTGGGAATACGACCGTTGTTTGCACACATGTTTTGCTTTGATAGTTAAATCACCGACTATCAAAGATTTTGACCATTTCCATTGTCAATACGGAGAGATCGGGATCAAATATATTATCTGAAAACCACTCCGTATGGCATTAGCGTTGCGAGTCAAATATGATGAAAAAATTGAAGACCGAGTTATGCAAGGGCTGTTTAGTAATTCCTAGGTAGAAATTGCCTAAGATGGATTTACAGAATAATACCTTCGGTCTGCCAGTCCCAGGATGACCTGTATGGAAAAATGTCAGACATAGTATATTTAATAGATCACGTAAGTTGATCTCTTCAAACATATTTACGTTCGGTGGCGGAGGAATTCGTTTCTCTTAGCTGTATACTTGTGGTATTTTTGGAGAAATCAATTTGTGATTTGGCGGGTATGACGATGTGGCATTCAAAGTGAATAAAGATGTGACCTGTCAGAGATAAACGTGGCCTCTAGCCTTGATCATCAATCACAAGGATCACGAAGTAACGCTATAAACAAAGCTATGCTAATTAAAGCTGTGCTTTGATCATCAACCACAAGGCTCTGCTTTTGAATAAAAGCCCTTGATCATTTGCATCTTAGCATGCCACATTGACAATCCACGCCATGTAACTGATGTCTATCAATATATAACCTCTAAGCTCGTACGTCTCAGAGAAGGCTGTTAAGCAAGAGAATAAATTCTCTGCCACCAAACGGATATATATTTAATAGAAATCAATCAACACAGAATAAAATCCAATGTCAGACACACATTCAATTACAAGTTCGTTCTGGGTCTGAACGAAACCTGAGAAACCTTATTTCTCATTCTATATGTCCAATACGGAAGAGAGGTCCTCGCATATCCGAACAATCAACAAGTACGTCTGGACAACTACCACTTTAACCCTCTCCTGGGAGCTAACCAATGCAGAGCATCAGTAGTCATCCATTCGATGTGAAGATCGTTGGTCTTCAACCACCGTCTTCAATATCTTCGACTTTAAGTCGTCGTATAATTATTTGAAATGAGATTTAACTCGGTCTGTTCAAATAATCCTTGAATATATATAATTCAAATCATTTCTTTCTTTGGTTAAATTTAAGTCAATTCTATAGATTAATGTCAAATAAATCTAACCGTCCATATTACTCTATAAACCAAGGGAAATTGGTTTATTTCCATTTCATATCATTTATAATATTTTATAACGATTTATCGCTATTTTTATTTATATAAAAATAGCCCATTTAATTCGAATGACGTTTCAGGTCATTACGTGGCCTTAGCGCTGTTTTTATTCAGATTTGGATACACATTTCTCGAAATCTAACCTTTAGAACTCAACAAATTTACTATAGTTGGAAAAATCTTTCCAAAGTGAACCCAATGGTTCCAGTTTTGGAAAAATCCGACGGTCGGATCGCTCGGAAAAATCGTTTAAAGTTACGATTCCAAAACGTGTGTGTGTGTGTGTGTATATATATATATAATTTGTTCGAAGATTTCAAAACCATTTATTTCATTTCATGTAAATTTTGTACACTTCATATTCATGTTATAAAAGGATATTTTAAATGAACAATAACATATTTCACACATGAATTTTATCCACTTCCTACACATGTTTGAAAATGATATTTTTAATGAACAAAAAAATATATTTCAACACCTGTTTATTTTATTTTCACTAACAAGTTAAAGATGATGTTTTTACCTAACAAAACATAATTCAACATATGATTCTTTTATTGGTTTATACATACAATAAAAATGTAATTTTTTATTGTTAAAAACATTTTCTTCAATCATGCATCTTTTTAATGATTCCTACATGCAATAAAAATGTAATTTTTATTGTTAAAATACTGTATTTCAACAATGAATTAATATTTTTGTGATTCCTACATACAGTAAAAATGTAATTTTTTATTGTTTAAAAACACTGTCTTCAATCATTCATCTTTTTAACTTCGCTTACATGTTAAAGATTATATTTTTAATGAAAAAAACATATTTTAACATATGATCATTTTTCTAACATCGCTAACATGCTAATGATAATGATTTGATGAACAAAACATATTTTTAACATATGATTATTTTTCAAACGTCGCTAACATGCTAATGATAATGTTTTAATCAAACAAAATCGTATTTTTAACATATGATTATTTTTCTAACATCGCTAACATGATAATGATAATGTTTTAATCAAACAAAACATATTTTTAACATATGATTATTTTTCTAACATCGCTAACATGCTAATGATAATGTTTTAGTCAAACAAAACATATTTTTGACACATGATTATTTTTCTAACATGCTAATGATAATGTTTTAATCAAACAAAACATATTTTTAACGTATGATTATTTTTCTAACATCGCTAACATGCTAATGACAATTTTTTAATTCAAACAAAACATATTTTTAACATATGATTATTTTTCTAACATTGCTAACATGTTAATGATAATGTTTTAATCAAACACAACACATTTTTAACATATGATTATTTTTCTAACATCGCTAACATGCTAATGATATTGTTTTAATCAAACAAAACACATTTTTAACATATGATTATTTTTCTAACATCGCTAACATGCTAATGATGATGTTTTAATCAAACAAAACACATTTTTAACATCGCTAACATGCTAATGATAATGGTTTAATCAAAAAAACATATTTTTAACATATGATTATTTTTCTAACATGCTAATGATAATGTTCTAATCGAACAAAACATATTTTTAACATAAGATTATTTTTCTAACATCGCTAACATGCTAATGATAATATTTTAATCGAACAAAACATGTTTTTAACATATGATTATTTTTCTAACATCGCTAACATGTTAATGATAATGTTTTAATAAAAAAAACATATTTTTAACATATGGTTATTTTTCTAACATCGCTAACATGCTAATGATAATGTTTTAATCAAACAAAACATATTTTTAGCAAATGATTATTTTTCTAACATCGCTAACTTGCTAATGATATGTTTTAATCAAACAAAACATATTTTTAACATATGATTATTTTTCTAACATCGCTAACATGTTAATGATAATGTTTTAATCAAACCAAACATATGCTAATGATAATGTTTTAATCAAACAAAACATATTTTTAACATATGATTATTTTTCTAACATCGCTAACATGCTAATGATAATGTTTTAATCAAACAAAACATATTTTTAACATATCATTATTTTCCAACATCGCTAACATGCCAATGATAATGTTTTAATCAAACAAAACATATTTTTAACATATGATTATTTTTCTAACATTGGTAACATGCTAATGAGATAATGTTTTAATCAAATAAAATCATATTTTTAACATATGATTATTTTTCTAACATCTCTAACATGTTAATGATAATGTTTTATTCAAAAAAACATATTTTTAACATATGATTATTTTTAACTTCAATAATATGTCAAAGATTACAATTTTTATTTAGCAAAATCTCTTTAATGAATCAAACATACAACGAAATGTAATTTTTTTTATTGTCCATTCATTTTATTTAAAACATGAATCTTTTTAATGAATCAAACATACAATAAAAATTTAATTGTTATTGTCCAATCATTTTATTTAAAACGTGAATCTTTTTAATGAATCATACATACAATAAAAATGTAATTTTTTTGTCCAATCATTTTATTTAAAATATGAATCTTTTTAATGAATCAAACAAACAATAAAAATGTAATTTTTATTGTCCAATCATTTTATTTAAAACATGAATCTTTTTTTTGAATCAAAAATACAATAAAAATGTAATTTTTATTGTCCGATCATTTTATTTAAAACATGAATCTTTTTAATGAATCAAACATACAATAAAAATGTAATTTTTATTGTCCAATCATTTTATTTAAAACATGAATCTTTTGAATGAATCAAACATACAATAAAAATGTAATTTTTATTGTCCAATCATTTTATTTACACTACACAACTCAATCCAACAATTCATCGCAACCACAATCAATCAATTCCAATTTTATGCAACACATATATGAATTTTATATAATGTATATATAAATTTAACATCACAATCACAATCAATTTTATTTTAAATTTAGAAATCTCACCTTGATCGGTTTCAGAAATCGATAAAATGATTATTTTTAATAAAATTAAACATATGTTTAATTCTATCAAAAATCCAAACTGCTTCTGTTTCAGTTCTGATCTACTCCATGTTGTAATGCTCGTCAAGAGGTTTCCAACGCACTTCGTTCCTCTGAATTTCGATGTCAAATGTACAAGTTATGGCCTTTTATAATTTAATTACTATTTTAAACAAGAAAATATAATTAATTTTAATTACTTTAATTAACATCCCCTTGATCTCTCTTCCTCGCGATCGTTCTCTTCAGTCACGAAAAAGGGAACCCATCGGCGCTTTGAGACTTCCACCGCCGCATCACCTAGAAGCCGTTGGACCACCAATGGTCCCCACCCCCTCGAGCGCCACAGCGCCGCCTCCCTCCACCACCAACGTGGGCCCCCTCGGCCCTGTCCCTGCTCCACAATCTGAGGTCGAAGTCAACCGCTTTGGCCTTGAAATTCGCGCCAAAAACTCTGGCTAATCCGATCATGTCCGTATGATTTCGGAGAGGATGGAATGCTCTTTAATTTACCCTTTATAAGTTTTGCAAATTGATTAAAGGATTGAGAAATTTTTAGGGACGAAGTTCGGAGCTTCTGGTCTGTCGATTTCAATAGTGGCGGCTCATTGAAAATTAGGGTTAGGGCTAATTAGATGGGGTATATATAATTATATTTAATAATATATTTAATTCTTTAATTCTGAAAAGGCCCGTTAATCTATACGAACTCCAAATCAAGCCCAACAACTGTCGCCTCTAGCTAAATACCCCCATTCAGGACACAATGGATGATGTTTCGTAAGCCCATTTGACTGTTACAGTCAGTTTTTCTTTAAATTAAAATATATAACGTTCAATATTACATTTGAACGTACATTTTAATTTTCCGGGGCCACATACTGACTCCAAAAATTCCCAAAAAAAATCTAGCTATGTTTTGATGATACGGTCCTGACAAAGCTAATTTCGTCGAATTTGGAGACCGTTTGAAAAACATTCATTTTCCAGTCGGTTAAATTAAATAGAAATTGACAAAACACGTTTTCTTTTGCCACGCTCACATATTAATAAAAAAAATTATGAAAATTGTAATCTAGCAAAAATTTGACATTCCGGATCCGACAAAATTGGTTTCATCGAAAACGGAGGTCGTTTTCAAAATGGCTATTTTTAAGGGCTATATATAATTTAAAATATATATAAATTCCATATAGATTATTTTAAATTTTAAACTGGACATAACTTTCAATTTGTTTTATGAAATTTGAATTTTTCATATTCGTTAAAAAGATATGATTAAACAGATTCAAATATTTCTGGTTTTACTGAAATCCAATTTATTTTGAATTCTTCTGTACATTCATTTGAAATTAAAAATCAAAATTTCAAACTGCCACGCCATTTCAGGATCGTTTTATAATTAAATTAAATTATTACGTTCTAATCTCGATTTAAAATAAATTTTTATTCGTTATGATTTAAATTAAATCATTTTAAATATTCAAAATCCATTAAAATTGCTAAAATAAAATTTTTAAATTGGTTCTGAAAATCCGGATTGTTACAGTAGTGTAGGCACAAAAAGTTCTTAGCCAATGTAGTGGAAGCTCCGACTGAAGTAGGTCACCTAGGTCTAGGCCCTCTAATAAACCGAATTAGTGTGATCCATGGTGGGCCACACCCATCTAGAAACTGCCCAGTAGCTCGGAACCGACATATGAGGGATGCCGGCGAAGGAATATTCTCCATCCAAGAAGAGACGTCATTGAAGAATGCCCTTTACAACATCAAGATGCAAAATTTAGTGATTTCGCCAGATGAGATGAAGAAGGTGTTTGTCATCCACACAATGATCCTCTCATGATAACGGCTCAGATTGGGCTCTCTGTTGTGTTCAAGATTTTTTTTGATACTGGGAGTGCGGTGAATGAGATCTTTAAGCACGCTTTTGATCATATGGGAATCTCCAAAGAAAAGCTGCAGATAAGAAACGAACCTATCTTCGGATTTAACAAAAAAGGATCCACTCTAGTGGGGCAGACTAAGATCCTGGCTCAAGTACTATTGTCTCCTCTCCACAGGGTCTTCGAGACTCTCATCGTTGTCATTGACCAGCCTTCCTACTATGCTTTCTTTGGTCGATCCGCTCTATAGGACTTGGATGCTTTTGTCTCGTCCAAATATCTTATGATGAAGTTCTTAACAAAACAAGGATGGGATACTATTAGAGTGGAACAATTCAGTTCTCATGAGTGCTATTTTGCAACCGTAGACCAATACAAAAGGGAGTATTCCGCTTACTTTGATTCATCCACTACTTTTCAACCTTTGGATGACGGATTCTTACATCCAACATTCGAAGAAAAAATAAGAATTAATAAAAATAACAATCGTATGAATGGTAGGTACACTTCTTTGAGGATAAAAAGGAAAAGGGTTGATGAAATAAATTTGGTAGAGGAGGAAGAAATTGTGACCGAGTTGGATTCCCGTGGGGATACCGAAAGAATCAAACCAATAGAAGACTTGGAAGAAATAAGCGTTGACCCGACTGATACAGTTAAGTCTATTAATGTAGGAAATAGCTTGAGGGATCCCTTGAAATGTGATTTGGTTCAGTTCCTACAGTTCAACAAGGATGTATTCACTTGGACCCATTCAGACATGATAATAATTAACCCCTCTATCATGAGCTATGCCTTGAACGTTAACCCCTCCACAATCCCTATTTGAAAAAAGAAAAGGCAGTACAATAGAGACAGGTCAGAAGCTTTGAAAGAGAAGGTCAAGAAATTGTTTGCAAATGGATTTATCTAGGAAGTCTTTTATAATAAATGGCTAGCCAATTCCGTACTGGTAAGGAAGTCCAACGGGAAGTGGAGAAATTATATTGATTATACAGACCTAAACAAGGCTTTCCCAAAGGATTGTTATCACGTTTAGCGGATAGATCAGTTGGTTGATGCGACTAGCGGATATAGGCTACTATCCCTTATGGACACCTATTCAGGATACAACCAAATCACCATGCACAAACAAGACGAAGAGCATACGAGCTTCATCACTGACTGGGGAACGTTTTATTACAAAATGATGCCCTTCAGGTTAAAGAACGCCGGAGCAACGTATCAAAGGTTGGTTAACAGAATGTTTCGAGATTAAATAGGGCGAAACATGGAGGTACATGTGGACGATATACTAGTGAAATCCACCAAAGAAGAAAGCAATTTAGAAGACCTAGAGGAAATGTTCAATGTCTTAAGAGGTAATCAAATGAAGTTAAACCCTCAAAAGTGTTCTTTTGAAGTTCAGTCCGGAAAGTTCCTAGGGTACGTGGTCAAGGAACATGGTATCTAGGCTAGTCGTGATCAAATCCAAGCCATAAAAGATATAGAGGAACCTAAAACAAGAAAATAAGCCATGAGCTTAAATTGGAAGGTAGTGGCTCTAAGTCGGTTCATTTCCAAAGTTACTGACAAGTGTGTCCATTTCTTTGATGTCATAAAAAGAAAAAGTACTTTGAATGGAATGATGAATGCCGAAAAGCATTTCAAGAATTAAAGGATTACATGTGAAACACCCCACCTCCGTTAGGGTCACTCTCAAAGGGAATGCCCTAATTTCGGTGGAGGTTTATAAGTACAAGTCACAGATATACAAGACAGATATAAGAACACATATTTGTAAACAGCGGAAGAACAACAAACTTTTATTTCATAAAGTCAAATACGTGTTACAACAACATCCTTTCCAAAAACATAACATAACACTTTCATAATCTGTCTTGAGTACATTATTTTTAAAGAAGCATAAATAAAACATAGATAAACTGCAAAAGCCCCATAGTGGATTGTCCAAAGCCATAGTTCAAAACAGGAAAGTCCAAGCAATACATTTCTCTTCTTCAAGCTGGATGTTGAGGTTGGTCAAGCTGCTGTGTTCCCTCCCTGAGGGCCTGGGGGGGGGGGGAAACGGAAGAAAGAAGACGAAAGAAAAATAGAGTCAGACATAAAGCCTGAGTAAGTCTAGTACTATTTTGTCTATGAATAAAGAACTGGGTATGATAAGTATAAACAAGAAGTGGGCATGCACTATAAACTTGGTTAAGTTGTCTAGGGTCGAATATACCATCGTACCCCATGTAAATCTCTGAACCCATATGAACTAGTTTCCAATTTGCACCCCATAATCGTATGTGATCCATTCTATGATGATCGGCTCCTACTCGCAAAGTTACATGTGTCTTACGGCCCCCGATGTCTGTAGTTACCTATGCTGGTCCCACCATGGGGTGTATCAAGTCCCATAGTGGCAACCCGACACAACCTTAGAGTGCACAGGTATGCTACTGGTGCCCAGTGCCTTATTTTTCTGCGCCGGAGTGTGTGCACGCCCGCACTCCGTTAGAACCTACACTGCTACACCACCGCCGTCGATTTGACCTCTTACAATCAGCCCAGTAATCGTGCCCCACCCTGCCTAGTTTCAGGGTATCCTGATACACCTTTTAGGGTTACTGCTGAAAAGGGTCCCCCGTTACTAGGTTTTCTATCTCTAGCCAACATGCTAAGTTGGTTAAGTGTTTCCTAACCTAACCCCACCAGTCCGTTTAGTTTAGCATGTTCCATTTTGATTAAGTCTTTAGTTTACTTAATCCTAACAATCCTGACTCAGCCTTAATTGTCTTATTAAGGCCCTGACCTCTCACATTAGACAGGTATTGTTGTGGCTGCCTGTTGCCGGTTGGTTCCGGGCAGTCTTACGCCACAACTCAGTCTAACCTCGGGTCCTTATTGGGCTCCATGTTTAACCTCCCACATTGGATAGGTATTGTTGTGACTACTGGACAGCCGGGCGGTTCCGGGCAGGTTTACATCACAACTCAATCCAACCTCGGGTTAAACACATCGTATGTTCTACATTTACATATTTTGTCATTCCTCTTTATTTCTTATATGTAAATATTTGCGGCCCATTATTAAGTTAATGGTGTAAAGGTTACACCAATCATGGGCCCAACTCATACCTGAATTTGGGCCCTTCTATTTTATATTTTCATTCATTAATAAATTTTAACCCAACGTTATTTTCCCCCGTTTTACACGTCCGTTTATATATATTGGGCTTAGCCTTTTAAAGCCCAATTTAGCCATGCGAAAAGGGGAGGCTTAAAGCGTGATTACATACACAAAGAGGGGAAGGTGAGCGCATGAACTTGCATATGACGTTGGAAATACATAATAGAAACTGGTGTACTTGCATAGTGGTAACATAGGTGACATGAATCAAAGCATGTGAACTTGCATAGGTTTAATTGCAACATGAACCTATATTCTTATTTATGCATAATGTCAAACATAAGCATGGCATAAATATTTCTAGCATAAGCATAGCATAATGTCAAACATAAGCATGGCATAAATACTTCTAGCATAAACATGGCATAATGTCAAACATAAGCATGGCATAAATACTTCTAGCATAAACATGGCATAATGTCAAACATAAGCATGGCATAAATACTTCTAGCATAAACATGGCATAATGTCAAACATAAGCATGGCATAAATACTTCTAGCATGAACATAGCATAGTTCAACTTAATCATGATTTAAGTCTAATCACATAACGATGGTATAAACATACTTATGCATAAATATTCCTAAACATGGTGTTTGCTTTAAACTTGCAAAAAGGGATTCTTGAGTCTAACCTAGCCATGTCTCACATATGTCATCATATAATTCTTTTAAACAAGATGGATTTCAATTATGCCAAATATCATTCATAGCCTAGCCATATTCATAAGTTTGCAAAAGCATGACTTAATACACGGATTATAGTTTCATATGAACTATAACAACCAAACTTGTTTCAATTACTTGCAAAATGATTTATGCACAAAAATATACATCATGATGGCATAATAACAAAGCCCCAAACTTGCATGAATTTCAATCAACTACATACATGTAGCTTCAACATAGATTACATAATTTGCGCAATATTCCAAACGTATACTTGCATAGAACTACCGCATGTAGTTCTTTATAATGAATAACATAATTTTGCACGAATATGAATTACTTTATCATCCCAATTCAAGCATACAAATCAATACAGTTGTTTATTCATACCAAAGTAATACTCTACTTACAATGGTTGCGGCGAATTCTCTAATTAAGAGATATGATTCCTATGTTGAATTGATTGGCTTTAGGTTGCTTGAATTGCTTTAGGCTTTAGAACTTTCTTCCTAATCCTCTCTCTAGTTGGCGGCTACCCTTAGTCGTTCCTCAGCAACATGGCGGCTATGTTCTTAATTTGAATGAATAGATTAGGGTTTAGTCTAGGGTTGTTTATATAGAGGTTAGGAATTGATTAGGACCATTGATGTTGCTAGGTTAGATCATAGCCATTCATTAGATAGAGAGACCATTTAGAACCCGCCACCTAGCCCTAATGACAAAGCAGACCACAGAAATTCGACCAAACACAGACCTGGCCAGCCAGGTTGACTGGGCTCGACCAGGTCGACACCCCTGTCGACAGGGCTGTCGACAGCCCTGTCGACATGGGTAGCCCAGGTCGACAGCCCAGTCGACCTGGGTGGCCTAGGCGGGTGTTTATCCGTCCTGGCCCACTGGGCCCGATTTTTAATTATTTTATTCTGTTTGAATTTTAAATTTAATTCAAAACTTCCGAAGGCCATATCTTCTTCATACGGACTCCGTTTTTCGAAAACTCGGACTCTATTTCGCGTATTTTTCCGAGACGAACGCAATGGCGTATCCCGTTTCCCTTAGTTCTTTGATTTCAGATTAATTATACTTTAATTTGTTAATTTCACAGTTATAGAATTTTCGGGGTGTTACAACATGGGGAAGCCCCGATTTTGTCTTGTCCCGAGAAAGGGGAAGATCTATACCTCTATATGGTCGTCTTAGATTATGCAGTATGCTTGGTCCTCATAAGCGAAAGTGGTGGAACTCAACATTTGATTTATTATGTTAGCCAAAGGCTTAATGATGCGGAGGCCCGATATCTCATAGTAGAAAATTTGGCTTATTACCTTATACTTATAGCATAGAAACTTAGGGGTTACTTCTAGGCACATCCCATCAGAGTATTAACCAACTTCCCACTTAAGCAAGTTTTCAGCAAGCCGGAAACCTCGGGAAGGTTAGTGAAATAGGGAATTGAGCTTAGCCAATATGAAATTGAATTCCAATCTCAAACAACAATTAAGGGGTAAACTCTTGAAGATTTTGTGAATGAATGCACAAGTTTCATTACAGAACAGTCAACAAAGGAAAATGATCTAAAGACTAAGTGGAATATGTTCGTAGATGGGGACTCAAACGAACAAGGAGCAGGGGAGGGATCCATAATAATTATCCCAGATAGAAATTTCTTACATTATGCAATGAAGCTGGGTTTTGCAGCGACAAACAATGCAACAGGGTATGAGTCGATGATGGCAGGACTAAATCTAGCACTGTAGTTGAAGATATCTCGAATTGAGATCTTTAGCGACTCGTAGTTAATGGTGAATCAAATCAAGCAAACTTACCAGACTAAAGATGCTCGGCTGTCCCTGTATGTGAAAAGAATAATATTAATGTTTTCTTAGTTCGAGGATTTTTCCATACATCAAATCCCAAAGAAAGAAAATTCACAAGATGATTCATTAGCAAAATTAGCTAGCTCTCGAGGAGCATCCGAGACTCAAATAATTAGGATATCAGGAAAAGCCTAGCATTGAGCAGGAAGCATCTAAATCGGGAAAGGAATTGCTAGTCTTAACTAGATCTCAAGCCTTAGGAAGGGAAAGTGAAATAGAAAAGGGAGTTGCTCCCAGTGAAGATCCCATTATAGTTGAAACAGATTACCATTACAAGAACACTTGGATGGCTTCTATCATGAATTATCTTCTGAAAGGAACCTTACCTATCAATTGGCAAGATGTAAGAAAGATAAAACACCAGGCTCATGCATTCATGATTGCGGACAAAGTACGTTATAAGAAAGGACATTCGCTCCCTTACCTAAGGTGCGTATGGCTTGAAGACAGGCTCAAGTTGTTAAAAGACACACATGAAGGTTTATGTAGAGGCCACTCCAATGGAATTAAGCTGGCTAACAAAGTCATATGGCAAGGCTTTTATTGGCCGCAAATGGTTAGCCAAGCAATTGAGTATGTCAAGAAATGCGAGAAATCCCAAAGGTATTCCAAAGTACCCCGACTGCCTCCAAGTGACCTAACCACTATTTCAAGCCTGTGGCCTTTCGATGTATGGGGAACAGACTTGACTGAATCACTACCAATCTCCAAGGGTGGAGCTAAGTATGTTGTGGTAGCCATTTACTATTTCACCAAGTGGGTAGGAGAAGAACCCCTTCCGACAATCACCTCCAAGAAAGTGTGGAGGTTTGTAATAAAGAATATCGTCACGCACTTTTGAATTCCCTAAAAATCATATCGGATAATGGAACGCAATTTGAAAGCGAAGAATTCACCAATTTTGTGATAAGAACAGAACCATAAAAAAAATTCCTCTGTGGCACATCCAAGGGCAAAGGGTGTCGTTGAAGCTGCAAACAAAACCGTAAAAACAATTCTAAAGAAACGACCGAACCAAGCTAAAGAAAATTGGGTAGATGAATTACCCTTAGAGCTTTGGGCATATAGAACTTCCGCCAAAACAGCAATTTCCTGACATATGGGTGTGAATCTATGCTTCCAGTCAATGTTGAGCTCCCCTCACATAGAAGAATAGCCTATGCTTTTGATCCTAATCAAGAATTAAGAAAGGAATCCTTAGATCTAATTTAAGGGTTAAGGGATTAGACCACCATTAGGACGGCTGAGTATCAAAGGAAGATTACTAAGTACTACAATTTGAGGGTTAAAGCAAGAACCTTCACTAAAGGAGACTTGGTCTTACGAAGGGTAATGGCCAACACAAAGAATCCATCAGACGGTCTGCTTGGCCCAAACTGGGAAGGACCCTTAATCATTCACCAAGAAGTCATACGTGGAACGAATCGACTCTGCAAACCAAATGGTGATCTCATACCTAGAACATCGAACTCGGAACACCTAAGACCATACTATTCAACAGTAAGAAAATAAAGAAAGGTCTTCTCCAAGAATACCCGCACAAACAAGGGTATGGAAAACCTTTCAAAATTTTGATCTACCCAAAAAGGGGGGAAGCAACCTACAATGGTCAAAAACCCTTGTCACCGGCAAGATGGCCAGGGCAAGGCACCTTCCGAAGGAAGGGGGAGTGTAAGCCTTTAGCATCATCCAAACAAGAAAGGACCGGGCTAAACATCAAAAGTGTAAGCCTACGATCTATGCCAGAAAAGATCGAGACAGAGCATCTAATTAGTATTCCCTGCCTCTGCTCGTAGAAGAGTATTCTCTGCTTCTGCTATGAACGAAGTATGTCATACCTCTACTCGCCAAAAAACATGTTCTGCTTCTGCTCATGTTCCTCCTATCTGCACAAGGGTACGAATAAGCACGTTCCGCCTCTGCTTCTAGAAGAGAATGCCCTGCCTTCAATTTGACTAAGTATGTCCTGCCTCTGCTCGCAAAAGAGCACGATCTACCTCTACTTATGTCTCCTCCCGTAGAATGGAACGAAAGCCAAGAGAGTGGCTAAAAAGACACGTGCATCCTCTGTCTTAACAATCAAAAGCCCAGAGAGTGGCACATAAAGCACGTCCATCTTCTGCTTTGATAATCAGAAGCCCAAGAGAGTGGATTGCGAGGTACGGACATCCTCTACCTTAACAATCAAAAGCCCTGAGAGTGGCCATGAAGCACAAACATCCCTTACTTCACAGATTAATACTATAAGTGGATTTCTGGTCTTTCATCTATCTTAATACTCGAATCTGGGTTAGTTCAGGACTTCTATTAATACCAAAAGTGGATATCTAGTCTATCATCAATATTAATACCCGAATCTAGGTAGGTATGGGACTTCTATTAATACCAGAAATGGATTTCTGGTCTTTCATCTATCTTAATACCCGAATCTAGGTTGGTTCAGGACTTCTATTAATACCAGGAGTGGATTTCTAGTCCTCTATCTTAAATACCCAAATCTAGGTTAGTTTGAAATTTCTATTAATATCAAGAATGGATTTCTGGTCATTCATCTATACCGGAATCGGGGTTGACTCGGTATTTCTAATGGTACCAGAAATGGAATTCTGGTTTCCTATATTTAATACCCGAATCTGGGTTGGTTCGGGACTTCTTTTATTTCCAGAAAGGGGATTCCAGTCTTCTATTATGGACACCCAAAATTTGGTAATAAGGATAAAGTCTATCCACATTTTAGCAACCAAGAAGTTTTCTAGGCCTTATTCATTATTCTTTTGGTAAGGTAGGACCGAACAATGCCTAATATGACATGTGTGAAATAACTGTAGAAAGTATATTAGGACTAAAAGACTAACATAAAGTATTAGTTGTTGAAATTTATGCAGGAATAAAATGCAGGTAAAAATTTAAGTAGAATACCACAAGTTGAAAAGGAAAAGCTGACTTTAAAAGTCAAAGATATCCCTTCACTAAGGGGTAAATGTTACTACCAGGTTTAGCACCGAAATCGGCTATCGGTGAAGGGGCGTTGGACCGCAACCAGTACAGAAGAATGATCCTTAAGCATAGGCCTGACATCAGGCTAAAACTGGAAGAATGAAGAAGGCGATTAGGTCAATAGGCTATTGGCACCAACATTGAAGAGGAAATCTTGGTGCCGATACTAAAAGAGATAGTAGAAAATCAATGACAACACGGTAAGAAATTAATATGAACTCAATCCCAAAGGCAAATCACCAAAAGCTGGAAGCAGATGGGAAAGAAAAGACAAAAACTTATAACTCGAAACAAAGAGGCATAACTGGGAGCACCAAGCCAAACAAAAGGATATGAAAGGGCTATCGGCGCTAATTAACTTAGTGTCGATACGGAAAAAGGTGAGGATATCAAAGACATAAGAAGCCGAAACACAAATAAAACATCATGGAAAGCTTGCTATCAAAGACAGAGTTTGTTCACCACTAAGGAGCAACTTCAAGAATCATTAAGAGATGTACCAGAGCTTATTCCCGAAAGCCGAAAGCCATTCCCAAAACTATCCATACCAACTGGCTTGGTATCGATATGGAAGGCAGAAGAAGCATCAAAGAGAAGCTCCGAAAACCGGGACCAGCTTTCTTAAAGGAAATACTGGCATACCGAAGGCCAAGTTATACCCGAAAAACAGTGTCGAGAACAAAGGAAGGCGCCCGAAGCCGCTACCACTAGAACCGAAAGGTGCAAGGCAGCCAACACCATATTGTTGCACTCGAAATGGGTCCTGTTAAGTCAACAACTAAAGGGGGCCCAAATTGTTTATAAATAAGACTCCATTGGTCACATTTTAGGGGCCGAAGTCTCAATCTACAATCTTGTACTCTTTCCTTCAAGAGAAAACTCTAACTTCTCAATCAAGTTGGGGATTTCTTCAAATCTAGTAATACACTCAGAATAAATAAAAAGGAGAAGTCCGAGACTTAAATATTTCTCGTTTCGATAATTGTATTGTGTTTGTCATGATTAAACAGGGAGTTATCATTAATCCTCTTTGCGAAGGGGTTAATCACAATTATTTCGGAAGAGGAAGTGCTTTGGGTGAAACTAAAGAACCTCCCCTTTCGATCCTCCCATATGTGAGTTAGCTCTTTCATAATAAGCCTAATGAAGCGCAACATATGTAGGAAACCTATAGTAAGCTTATGACTTGATAACTAACACAACCAAGGCCTTTCTTGGGCTGGTTCGATGTGGAAGTATAACCTAAGTCGACAAGCGTTATGACATGTTGACAACTTAATTATCGTGAAGCATTAGCTTGTTTCCTCTCAACATAGAGTACATTATTCTATCTTGAATCTAAGGATGACTATTGTAGTGAGGTATTCAACCTTTAATAACCCATAATATCCTCATCCCAAGGTGACTCTTGGTCCTGAAGTCTTGTAAGCGTGATACTCAGCTCTTAGAAGGAAGAGTAACTAATCTTCGGACTTAAGATCTTGATGCCTATGAAATGACAAAGCATGTTAAGCTTGTTGAAATTAAATTGCGTTTCGGCGTCCTGTAGATCAAATATCAATTAAATTTCAATACATATGCATTATTAAGCCCACTTCTGGTGTTGACGAAAAATATCGTTAACACCAACAAAACTGAAACTTTTAGCGCGTCAATCAAAATCAAAGAAAATGGGAAAAGTTGATCACAAGTAGCTTTTTCAATTCGTGAAGACCTGCGTTATGGGGGTAAAACAACCACATTGAGATAGAACAATGCTTAGAAAACATACCACAAGCTCATCACGACATTGCAATAAAAAAGAGAGACTTGCACTCGGCAAAGAAGCGAATATATTGGAAGTATGTGAGCTAAAGTGCGCAATAAACAAAAGACCTCGCCTTCAAAAGTGGGGTATTAGATAATTTGATAAAATCGATACGCTCAGTATGTCAGTAAAGCTCATTGCACCAATAAAATTAAACCTTGGAAATCCAACTAGTTAACATTGACTGGTTGCGGGCCTAAGAAAGGAGGAGCGGTGGATACATCAGTCAAGTCAAATTGAAAACAATCTCCTATAGGAGTGAATTCCTTCATTGAGCAAACCTAGAATCTCTCAACAAAAAGGTTTCTTCGTGTTCGGTTCCAAGTAATACCCACATAAGTAGTTATGATCATCCATCTTCAATTTGAGCGGCGTCGTCCCTCCCAAAAGACGCAAACCTCCAACTGTAAATAACTCAAAGAACCCAATGACATTCTGCTTCAAAAAAACCCTAAGGATAAGTGATGCTCAAAAGAGGACTATGTGGACATGGCGTAGCTCGAATCCAATAGAGCAATAACGCTTCCCAGGGAATTAAAGGTAATATCCATCAATGGTTTCAACATGAGAAATAAAAAGAAGGTCGGTGAGATCAAGCATTAGTCATGCACTAGGGCAAGCTGTCATTAAATTGAGATCCAAATTTATTTACTCCAAGATAATCCGTGATATGCGGATAACGCACCTAAAATGGTATCAAACACCATTAGAAGAGATAACATAAAATGAGACTACAATGTACAAAAGGCATTCCAGCATAAGCGAGAACATCATAGTAGAGTCAAAGGTGCTCCTAGAGTATGGAGAAAGTCAATACGTGTTAAGATATAAATAATGCAAGAAGCAATTCGTTTCCATCTAGCATTTAATTGCAAGGCTTAGCCTTTAGGCTCACAGTTCTCAGGATGGATGCTGCAAAAGCATAATGCAAAATGCCAGCTTAGTACAACTTATTAAGCATTGCACATAAGCCACTCAGTTTCCCAAAAAATCTTGCAGTCATCGCAACCTAATAGGATCGACGAAAAATAAGGGTTATGCTAGATCAGCATTGTTAATAATTATACGAGTCAGACTAGACCCAAATTTTTCATCATATAAATTCTCAAGGTTAACCCATTGTCATCTTGAGCAATCGACAACGAATTCGCCACCAAATGGGCGCAAAAGCTCTTCGTACAGGTTCTCTGGATGAGTATATGTACCAAGAGAGAGTTTCCTGTATCGATCTCGGACATTCAGTCATATGATTGGGTCTAAAATAACATATATACCCTAGAGAGCAGGACAAATACGAATCAGTAGCATCTCAAATTACTGAAGTGCGAAGGTTGATGACAAAAAATGCATCGAAAGTCCGACATCAATTAAGTTCAAAATCCAAAAATAAAAAATCGTATGCAAATTCAAGCTCAAATTTCCGAGTCCATCAAATATCATATTGCACCAAATATTGTAGCTAACTCAATGTCCAAAAGGCACCAACCAAGTTACTACAATAAGCCGAAAGGCGGGCGATCAACAAATTCCTCGTTCCCTGGCAATTTTGCGTCATATTCAGGAATGCCAAACCGAATGCATGCTTGATTAAAAACACACCGAATTAGCATAAAGGGCATCTCTACGGTGGATTGTCAAGAGGACAGGGAATAGGAAAAAACTAGTTTGTTTCCAACCCAGAAGGTGTAGTCACTAAAGCCTTAGAAACTTGAACTAAAGCTCCAATTTGAGCAAAAGTGATTTCCTTTCCAGAACAACAACCAGTCATCTGTATGTTATTGATTATAGTCATGGAATCTCAATTTTAAACAACTTATAGGTACATGTTTCATAAAATGTGAACCATCATGCAAAATTGTAATTATTAAAGGCGAAGCTTGAAATTTGTAGTCGGCATGTGTCGATTAGAAAATATCAAGCATCGTCGTGAATCTGAATTAGAATGTTTTGTTTATACAAACAACATTCAAAAATTCATAAGTGGTTAAACGAAACAACTTTGCGTAAACACTCCATTCGAGAAAAGAAGTTCGTTGTACTTTATTTTCAATAAATGAGCTAATATGTCGTCGACATGGGCAATCGACGATGAAATAATCGCCCAAATTAGTGCAAAAAATTTCTTGTTTCAGGGCAGTTAAAAATGAGAAGAAAGTTTGATTTTTTCAGTCATTTTTCAAGTTGGATCGACTCAAATAGCTCCAACAATCCATCGATCATTTGTAAACTTAAAGTTGAAGGTCATGCGTGAAACCAGGCTTAGCAAGCTACGGTCAGAGTAAACTCAATGACCAAAGACAACAAAATCTGATCCATTATACAACCAAGGCGTGCGATCCATGAAAAAGTTGTGATTTGTTTAGCACATTACCCACAAGAAAATTATAACCGAGCTTTATTGCACCAAATCACAAGTCACTACACAAAAATTTGAAGCACAATCCAATAAAATACCCAATCAACGAGGAAGTTTACACATTGCTCTAAAACCCTGAACAAACGACGTGCCAATAAACCGATTCAACATGAGATTTGGAAGGGATTGGCACCTACAATGTTCAGCGGTGGATGGAAACAATTAAATCTCAACGTCAATGGTGAGCAACAACATGGTTAGGTCAACGACAATGCAGAGAGCTCAGGTCAAAACAATTTTCTCAAGGGCACCGACCCTTGAAAATTCATCTCCAGAAAATTAAAGGAAGAACATAGCTGATCCATCATAAATCACGTGTTCCAATCCATTTAAAGTGGGTTGATCGTGATTCTTCAACAATCGCATGAACGGTTCATTTCGAAGCACACCTCCTCTTCGGCAACGTATTCTTGGAGGGGCAAATGTTAATCCAGTTTAAAAACCATCGATCTGAATATAGTGAGCATGCGATCCAGGAAAGTTGAGGGTCGTTCACATACATGGATCATGCCCATCGATCACACATAGGTTGCGTATGATCCATCATTCTTAGCGGCCCAGCACAAGTAACGATTTGAATCTAAGAAGCAAGAAAAGCAGTATAAACAATGGATAGGATAAGATAGAACGTGTCACAGCAAACATCGGATCATCCTTATTGCATCATGCATGGGTCATTTCTGACCTAAACCAGACCAGTAGCACAAGTAAAAGAAGAGAATCATGATGAAAACAATCGATCATTAAAGGAGACAAATCAGAGAATTAATGGATCGGTGATGAAGTAGATCGGTTACAGACCATGTGAATAACTTGGATCGACTCAGACTTGTAAACATGGATCGCAGAAAATATGGCATGCATTCTTGAGTCATGTAGCATAGGAATCTATAAGTTTCCCACAATCCACGCTGCTATAGGACGTGGGTCGTTCTTATACGCTCCAACATGGATGTTGCCATAGATCAGGTCGAAGCTATAGCAAACGTGGATCACTAGATTGAGTCGCAAGAACAATGATGGATCAGATTGGAAATTGGTGAATTGGGTAGCATCAATGCAGGTTGGTTGTTCTTATCAGTTAGGGATCAGTTAAAGTGATGTATCCACGCAAGCAGGCCATACCCAATTCATGAGACATGCGATCCAAGATAAAGTGAATGCTGATTTGGACCTTAGATCGGTTGAAGACACATGCACTTTAATTCAACGATTGCCAATACATAGATCGTTTATGTGATTGCTCACGATCCATGCCAGAAAACACGTGGGTCCTTTGTTTGTTGACATGGAGCGCAGGTCGCATACATGAAGGTCGGTGATGTGTTGTTTTTGATCCTATCCGTTTGAAATATACTTGCATGAAGCATGCATGGATCGACACAAAATGATGGATCAGTGGTGTAGATTTGGCTGCATTGCATCATGTATGAAGTAAAGCAGATGCATGGATCAATTGTATTCATTCCATATAAAGTATGCTCACGTGATCATGGACAGAAAATATGGATTGTTTATGTGCTATTGACCGTGCATTTGTTGTGAAGTGCAAGTTCCATGGACCGCAAGTCATTTATATATGGATCATTGTCATCATAGTACAAGCACTCCTACCTCTACCTATAAATACCAGACCACTTCCTACATAAAAGGAGGTTAGAATTTCTCCCGCCCAAGCTCTGCCATTATTGAACTCAAGCATCATAAATCATCTCACTTCTCCGTAACCCATCTAACTTCTTCACCGAGCTCGATTACCGAGATCAAATCCGATAATCATCACCATTCAGCGAATTCGAGTGTGTTTCTACTGTGGATTTGAAAGATCAATTGTAAATCATTAAGAATCGTCGTAATTCAAGATCAAACTTGTAATTTGTAATGGAGAAATCAACGAAGTGTGCATTCAAAGTGGACGTAGGCCTAAATTGCGACTGAACAACTATAAATCCCGTGTTATGCTTTAATTTTCTGCTAATTACTGCTTTTAATCTTGTTTTTCTGCAATTGAAAGGTGTTTCTACACCTCTCTTGGTATTAGCCCGTTCTCGGTGTTAAGAATGGAGGACTTTTGATATGATCAGAATGGAATAGTGTTTTCCACAATCTAATAAACAACATATTAATGTGAAGGTATGTTAAGGAGAGATGAAAGACTTTGTGTTCCATAAATTGGCAAGATTTTTGAAGAGATATTATGATATGTAAAGGTATAAGGAGGACTTTCTTTGGTCTAAAATGATGTGAATAATAGCTGAGTTTGCGGTAAAATGCCAAATTTGTCAAAAGATGAAGGGTAAATAAGGGAAACCTAACGGAACTTTGTTACATTCAAAAGTCCAATTTGGAAACGGGAGCATATCTTTTTATATTTTATGGCAGGGTTATGTAGGAGTCAAAGGAGAAATAAAGTCGTTTTTTTATTATTAACATGATGATATAAGTGTCGGCTTCTTTCGATTAGGAATAATAGAACAACCACATCTCTTGCATGATTCTATGTTAGATAGGTGGTAAGATTGCATCGCATACCCATTAGCGTAGTGAGTGAAAAGACCCCTAGTTCACCGACGAGTTTGGGAAAAGTTTTCAAGAACCATTAGGAACTTATTTGAATCTCAGCATAACATATCATCCGTATAATAATGGACAAACTAAAATGATGAACATGATTTTGGAAGATCTTTTCAGGGCATGTATCTTGGAATTCAGAAAACACTGGGAGCAGCATATGCCATTAGTTGAGTAAGCTTACAATAATAATTATCTAGCAATGACTGGCATGGCCCCTTTTAAACCTCTTTAGTTATAGAGGCCATGTGAACCACCTAGTTGTTGGTGGGAAACCACCGATAATATTGTTGAGACTATGAAAAAAGTAGAATTTATTAAGCAAAGAATGAAGGTAGTCCAAAATAGTTAATAATTCTATGCAGAGCAGAAAAGAAAGGACCTAGAATTTGAAGCTGGAGATGTAACACCCCGAATTTCGGTTAATGCTAAAATTCACTAATTGCAGAATAAATAATCTCAAATGTAAGAATTGGGGGAAACGGGCTGCGTCATTGCGTTCGTCTCGGAAAAATACGCAGAATAGAGTCCGAAATTTTGTAAATCGGAGTCCGTATGGCCCAGTTATGGCCCGATGAAGTTTGCAGAAAATTCAAAGTTAAAAACAGATTTAAAACTCAGGTTTAAAATTCAAAATTGGGGCCATTGGGCGCTGGAGGGAAAAACTCCCGCCTAGCTACCCGTGTCGACAGCCCTGTCGACAGGGCAGTCGACTGGGTAGGACCAGGTCGACAGCCCTGTCGACTTGGGTGTCGACAGGGGGTGCTCGACCAGTTAAACCTGGTGCACCATTTTAGGGTTTGGCTGTGTTTTGGGCTAATCTCTAGAAACTTCCTAAATCTGACGGACCTAATTTAGCCTAGGGTTAATCCTATGGTCTAAAACACACCCTAATCCTATAAATATACCCTAATGCAAGCCTAATCCATACTAAAAATAGAAATGATGGCCTCATGCCGCCAAAATCAAACTTAGGAGGAGCCTCCACTAGTTTATGAAGGAAGTTGCAAGCTAATCAACCTCTAATCATCATCTCCTTCAAATATTGCAACTAGTTTTACTTCATAAGTTTGCTAATCTTGGTTTTGGTGAGTTCCTATGCCTTTAGCAAGTAATTGCTAAACTAATTAGGATAGGATATTAGGAGGCTATGGATGTAAATGTGGATTATGCAAGTTGTGGTTGTCATATGTTATAAGTTCATATGTAAACTTGCCTCTTTTATGATATGATGTGTCATGTAAGTTCATATGCAAGTTAGTCTCTTTTTATGATATGCATAACATATGCGAGTTTGCCTTTGTGATATGACATGATTCATATGCAAGTTAGTCTCTTTTTATGATATGCATAATATATGCGAGTTTGCCTTTGTGATATGACATGATATATACAAGTTCATGCGCAAGTTAGTCTCTTTTTATGATATGCATAACATATGCGAGTTTGCCTTTGTGATATGACATGATTCATATGCAAGTTAGTCTCTTTTTATGATGTGCATAGAATATGCAAAGTTGCCCCTATGTATGACATGTTATGTAAACGAATTACGTGGGAAACGATGGGGTTAATATGCATGTTAATATAAATATGTAAAGTTGTTGTGATTAAGCATAACATAAAATGAATGGACATAATTGGGAATTTACCTATTAAGTTAGGTCTACCCATATTATGGAGTTGGGAATTTACCTATTAAGTTAGGTCTACCCACACTATGGAATTGGGAATTTACCTATTGAGTTAGGTCTACCCATATTCTTAAAAATGTGTAATTAATTAGGGATAATTAATTATGGGGGTGATTAATTAGGTGTAATTAATCGACTAAGACACGAGGTTGGACCCTTTTGTAGCGGAAGTCTGCCCGGAACCGACCGGCCATCCAGCAGCTACAAATGATTGGCCCAATGTGAGAGGTCTTAGTCATAAATTAAATACGTGATTAAAGTAAAGACACGAGGTTAGACCCTTCTGATGACAGAAGTCTGCCCGGAACCAACCGGCATATCCAGCAGTCATAAAAGACGGTCTAATGTGAGAGGTCTTTATGAGGTCATGATCTTAATTAATTAATTAAGAAACACTTAACCATATTAGCATGTAGAGGGACATGAGGGGTTAAGTGGGTGCCTTGGGTGGCATGTGGAAATCTAGTGGGTTGCCTTGGGTGGCAATAGAAAATACGATTAGAATACTTAACCAAGTGAAAACATGTAATTAAACATGATTAAAGGGTTAAGTGGGATGCACTAGAAAAAGGGACAAGCTTAGGTGGGTAGCTTGTGGGGGCCCATTTCAACCAGTAACCCATATGTATCTTATTGGGCTCGACCCATGTCGAGGACGGGACACGCGTACTGGGCTTGACTATAAGAGGCCAAAACGGGTTAGCGGTGGCAACGCAAGTCCAACGGGTTTCATATACGTGTGTGGACCCGGGCTGGTAGGTAAGACGTTGTGGCATCGTGTAGATATAATCCGTGCACCATTATTTATGTCGGGTTGCCACTTTGGGGAGTGATACACCCCACTGTGGGGCCGGCACGGGTATCTACGGTAGGGAGCCGATCGCTTGGGAGTAGTGGGTACACCTAGTGGAGATAGGGGCAGACGGCACCTATGTGGTCAGCTAGGGGTATACGAAACTACTGGGTAAATTTTCTAAGTCCTTGGGAGGGATCAACCTTTAAGTAGGAATGACTGGTGTGGTGCAGTGTAGTAATTATCCTTGGGAGGGTAAATGCGTCTTTATAGTTATCTTAGTTCACTCTAAGTCTGATTGGCTACTGAGTGTAGTCATTTATCCCCAGTCACACCGTACCAAGTTATATCATATCCTTATTACTTTAATGATTACATTGTTAAAGTTATAGGACTCACTCAGACTTATGTCTGACCCCGTTGTTTTTATCTTTTTCCCAACCCTCAGGTTCTCAGAGTGGGCCCAGCACGAGTGGGCTTTGATCAGGCTGCTTTTATTACTCTCTTGGAGCTTGGACCCTAGATGTAGAGCTCAGCTTACCCTTTTCTTTTATGGCTATCAGTTCATGTATTGGGATTATGTATTTTTATTTATCATGATGGATATTTGTACTTGACTCCTATTATGGTTTTGTGATGTAACCAGACATGTTTTATTTTCCGCTGCAAGTGAAATGATGTTTTAAAATTTTCAAGTATTACTTATATCTGTCTTGCTGTAATTTCTCTGTTCTATATTCACTAAAATACTCCGCCGATGTTATGGCATTCCCTTAGAGAGTGACCGTAGCGGGTGTGGGGTGTTACAGGAGATATGGTATTTGTCAAAGTTTCTCCACCTACGAATGTAGTCAGATTTGTTAAAACTTCAAAAAAATTAAATTATCGGTTGCTTCGTGGTTATTGGATTAGACTATAGAAAATGGCTGACACACTTATCCATAATCGTTGTGCACTCATGTTGAACATTTTGTTACATCTGGGTTTTTTTGCATCCATATTGCATGAAACTGCTATAGATTAAAGCTAGGATCGAGCTCATTTTAGCATGTCTGCAGTACATTATCACATTGCACTATTGGCTGCGTACATAGATAATTATGTTGTGAAAAAGGATGTATTTCGAGTTACGTTGTTAGCACCTTAAATGAATTCAAGGATGATATGTTTTTTAATGAGGGAGAATGTAACACCTATTAAATCTACTCTAATTAATCAATTAATAATAGAAATTAAATTGAAAATAAATTTAAAAAAAGATAAATACATAAATTAGAATTTGACCATGAAAGTTATGTTATTGCACTCCAAAAGAGATTCTAATCAATTTCCTAATATAATATGCTAAAACGAAGCTCTTATTGTAAAAGTTATGTGTAACACCCCGTAATTCTATAACATTAAGTTTCACAGATTGAAGTATTATTAATTCTAAATGAAAGAATTAAGGGAAACGGGTTTCGCCGTTGCGATTGTCTCGGAATTCTGGTTGAGATAGAGTCCGAGTTTGCGTAAAACGGAAACCGTATGAAGAAGACATGGACGAACGAAGTCAGACAGAAAAAACAGAAAGATGGAGATAGAAAAAAAATATTGCACTGGCGCACTTGGGAAGTGCGCCAGTACAAAATTACACTGGCGCACTTCCCAAGTGCGCCCAGGCTGAGGAGATAACCTGCACAGCTTTCTGGTGCAGTCTGATCCATATTGTGACTCATTGCTGAGTCCTTTCTGACTACATGCTGAGTCATTAGGGCTGACTCATCACCCTATCTTGACTGAATGGCTATGAATAACCCTAAGATCATCCGACAGCTTAAATTAGATTGAAATTCGATATAAACAACATTAGTCTCAACCTAAATTCACACAAATAAAATAGAACTAGAGCCGTCATGCTGCTGGGAGGAAACTAAGAGTAGCCGTTAGTTAGAGAAAGCTTAGAGACGAGCAAATCTAAACTAAAAACAAGAATCAAAACAACGTTAGTCTACCCAAAGGAAAGCATTGCAATTTTAGAACTCAGAATTCAGAATTCAAATTCGTCGTTTATTGTAAGTATAGTGATTTTTCCGATGTGAATAAAAGTTAGGATTTGATTCGATGTAAATTGGAAATGGAAATTGTGCTATAACGACGATGTAAATTCATATCTATGTGATGTAATGATATTGTGATGTTTGTGGTATAATTGACTTGATGTTGGATCCATTAGAATGTTTGTGGATTAATCTAGTTGATGTTGGATCTATTCAAATTCACATACGAGTTATTTGGCTCATATCTATGCTTATATGTTTAGGCGATTATGACAAGTTATATGTTGTACAATAGAACCTTTATGCCTAAATGATTATGATGCTCCTATGTTTATACAAAAGTTGCAAGTTCCTAATTAGATACATGCCAAGATCCACTTTAATACATGTTTCATGTTGTAATCATACATATGATTAGATCTAGTTTACACCCTTGCGATGAAATTATACATACGTTATGGACATGTCATATTCTTGTCATATGCTAGTTATGTTCGATGTTATGATTAAATCTAAACATGTTTAGGCTTAGGTTGTCTAAATCATATGCTAATTTATGTGACACCTATTTGGTTAGATCCCTATTTCAATGCAAGTTCACATATATGAAAGTTGATTTAGGCTATGTTGCAAATTCACATGTATGTTGATTTAGTCTATGTTGCAAGTTCACACCGATGACATTCATGTTGACTATTTTGCAAGTCCACACCTATGATGTCCATATTTACTATGCCAAAAATGCCAAGTTTACACATATGTCATGTTTATGATTATGAATCTCTTATGCCAATTTTGTGTACGCTAAATTAGGCTAAGTTTTTAGCCTAATATTATATGTTAAAAAATCACGCGAATGAAAGTTAGGCTAAGATTGTTAGCCTAAGACTTAGACAGGGTAACGCTGGGATAAATTGGTAATTATAGGAAAACTTGACATAAAAATATATGAAATTGGCATGTTTGTCACATGCCAAAATTGGTGGCATTTAAATGGTATAAATTCTTATACCAAAAATGTTAAACTTGGAATGTGGGCCATAGCATTTAATTGTTGACAAATTTACATATAATAAGTAATAAAGACAAATATGTAAATTTAGAAAATACGAGTATGCTTAACACGAGGTTGGATTGAGTTGTGATGTAAACCTGTCGGGACCCGCCCGGCTGTCCAGTAGTCACAACAATACCTATCCAATGTGATAGGTTAAGCATTGAGCCCAATAAGGACCCGAGGTTAGACTGAGTTACGATGTAAATCTGCCCGGAACCGAACGGCACATCCAGTAACCGTAGCAATACCTTTCTAATGTGAGTGGTCGGTGCTTGAAAAAAAAGTTAAGGACAGACAAGTCAGGATGGTAGGGTTAAGTTTACTAAAACACTTAACCAATTCAACATGTTAATTAAACTGATGGGTGGGGTTAGGTTAATACAGATACTTAACCACTTAGCATGTTTGACTATAAAACCCTAGTAACGAAGGACCCATTTCAGCAGTAACCCAATTAGGTATCATGGTACCCTGAAACTAGGCAGGGTGGGGCACGATTACTGGGCTAATTGTAAGCGGTCAAAAGCGACGGCGGTTGGTGCACAGTGTGGGTTCTAACGGAGTGCGGGCGTGCACACATTCCGGAGCAGACAAACAGGGCACAGGGGCATCAGTAGTATAACCTATGCATTCTAGAATCATGACAGGCCACCACCATGGGACTTGATACACCCCATGGTGGGACAATCATAGGTATCTACAATCTTTGGGGGCCGTATGACACATATGATTATGCGAGTAGGAGCCGATCTTAAGAAATGGGATCACTTCACCCTCAACATGGGGTGCCAGTCGGAATAAATCCAAGTAGGTGCAGAGATATAGTGTGGGGTACGATAGTATATTCGGTTCTAAACTACTTTATCTTAGTTTGTGAAACTTTCCTATTTCCAGTTTATGCATGTCATGCCTTTTTCTTATTCACATACTGAAGATTCACCAGACTTACCAGGGTTTATGTCTGACTCTGTTTTTCTTTCGTTTTCTTTTCTTCCGTTCCCCCCCAGGTCCACAGGGAGGAAACAATCCAGCTTAGTCAGACTCTTTGCAAGTTTCAAGATAATAGATGTATGCTTTGGACTCTCTTTCCTTGGCTGTGGCTTTTGGACACATCTATGAGGATTTATGCAGCTTTTATTATGTTTTATGCTTCTTTATTTAATAATCAAGACAGAAATGATGATGTAATGTTTTGGAAGTTGTTATGAGACAATTATGGAAATGTTTTGTATAAACACGTATTTATGAAATAAAAGTCTGTTTGTTTTCCGCTGCTTATGTATATGTGTTTATATATCTGTCTTGTGTTTTATCTGTGACTTTTACCTATAAACCTCCACCAAAGTTAAGGCATTCCCTTTGTGAGTGGCCTTAATGGAGGTGGGGTGTTTCACTTGGTATCAGAGCATAGGTTTACCAGATAAGATAAAAGTTTTTGAAATTATTTTCAAAAGAGAAGTTTAAAGAAGCATTTTTCAAGAAAAGTTTTGATATTTTAAAAAGGCATAATCTCCTAAAGCCATATGCACCATCTCTCTATCCTTTGTTTTGAACCTTTCCTTTTTGTTCTAGCATGTCTGGAGATCTTAACCTTCCAGAAGGAGTACCGATACCTGGCTGGTTCCGAACGTACTTAGAGGCTAGGGCCAATGACGCGGGCCCAGCAGACATTCCTTCTCCCCAGCTACAGACGCTTTTACTCCTCCTCCTCCTCTAGGTGAACCAACAAGTGCAAGAATCACAGAAAAAGAAGATGGTTAATAGTCAAGGAGGAAAGGACCACAACACTAATAACAAGACACGTGAGAAAAGGAAATGTTATTTCTGTGGCATTGTTGGACATGTGGTGAAAGACTGCAGAAGGAAGAAGATGAAGATGGGAGCATGCTTTCAGTGTGGTGATATTGGACATATCAGCAAGAACTGCCCTAAGAAGCAAGGGCAAGGCACGCAAGCAGGACCTTCTGGGGGTACATCTTTAACTTCTTCTCCTAGATGCTTTGTTTTATCTTGCTTATCTTCTCAATCCTATCTTGAGAACCTTAGTTAGAACCCTACGGACATAAACATGTATTTGAAACATGTCATGGTTAATGTTTGCAAATGGTTGCAAGTGGTTGCTCGTGGTTGCATAACACACATTAGGCACTAGATCGGCTCAGTCACATTTTCATATTGCATATGCATGAGTGTTTATACTTGTACATGGATGGAAACTTGATATGCTATCACTTGGATGTTGCATATGAATGAATGTTTGGGCACTCATCTAGAAATTGTGAAATGTAATAGGAATTTGCATACATGTTGGACTCATCACACTAGCATACTTTGCATTAAGGAGGTTTACTGAATTAGTAACCGCCTGATCTTTTGCATTAGATAAGTACATATACACACACTCTTGCATAAGTTCATATAGCATTAGAAACCTTTTAAGGACAATGGACGCCTGTGTTTGATGGTTGAGTAGATGGATGATTAGATGGTAGGATATATTCTTCCTAACTTGAAGATTTCGGGGATGAAATCCTTTAAAGAGGGGGAGAATGTAACACCCCTTAATTCTATAACATTAAGTTTCACAGATTAAAGTATAATTAATTCTAAATGAAAGAATTAAGGGAAACGGGTTTCGCCGTTGCGATCGTCTTGGAATTCTGGTTGAGATAGAGTCCAAGTTTGCGTAAAACGGATACCGTATGAAAAAGACATGGACGAACGAAGTCAGACAAAAAAACCAGAAAGAAGAAGATAGAAAAAAGTATTGCACTGACGCACTTGGGAAGTGCGCCAGTACAAAATTACACTGGCGCACTTCCCAAGTGCGCCCAGACCGAGGAGAAAACCTGCACAGCTTTCTGGTGCAGTCTGATCCATATTGTGACTCATTGCTGAGTCCTTTCTGACTCCTTGCCGAGTCATTAGGGCTGACTCATCACCCTATCTTGACTGAATGGCTATGAATAACCCTAAGATCATCCGACGGCTCAAATTAGATTGAAATTCTTTATAAACAACATTAGTCTCAACCTAAATTCTCACAAATAAAATAGAATTAGAGCAGTGGCCGTTAGTTAGAGAAAGCTTAGAGACGAGCAAATCTAAACTAAAAACAATAATAAAAACAACGTTAGTCTACCCAAAGGAAACCATTGCAAATTCAGAATTCAGAATTCAAGTTTGTCGTTTATTGTAAGTACAGTGATTTTTCCGATGTGAATAAAAGTTAGGATTTGATTCGATGTAAATTGGAAATGGAAATTGTGCTATAACGATGATGTAAATTCATATCTATGTGATGTAATGATATTGTGATGTTTGTGGTATAATTGACTTGAAGTTGGATCCATTAGAATGTTTGTGGATTAATCTAGTTGATGTTGGATCTATTCAAATTCACATATGAGTTATTTGGCTCATAACTATGCTTATATGTTTATGTGATTATGACAAGTTATATGCTGTACAATAGAACCTTTATGCCTAAATGATTATGATGCTCCTATGTTTATACAAAAGTTACAAGTTCCTAATTGGATCCATGCCAAGATCCACTTTAATACATGTTTCTTGTTGTAATCAGACATATGATTAGATCTAGTTTACACCCTTGCGATGAAATTATACATACGTTATGGACATGTCATATTCTTATCATATGCTAGTTATGTTCGATGTTATGCTTAAATCTAAACATGTTTAGGCTTAGGTTGTCTAAATGATATGCTAATTTATGTGTCACCTATTTGGTTAGATCCATATTTCAATGCAAGTTCACATATATGAAAGTTGATTTAGGATATGTTGCAAATTCATATACATGTTGATTTAGTCTATGTTGCAAGTTCACACCTATGACATTCATGTTGACTATTTTGCAAGTTCACACCTATGATGTCCATATTTACTATGGTAAAAATGACAAGTTTACACCTATGTCATGTTTATGATTATGAATCTCTTATGCCAATTTTGTGTACGCAAAATTAGGCTAAGTTTTTAGCCTAATATTATATGTTAAAAATCACGCGAACGAAAGTTAGACTAAGATTGTTAGCCTAATACTTAGACGGGGTAACGCTGGGATAAATTGGTAATCATAGGAAAACTTGACATAAAAATATATGAAATTGGCATGTTTGTCACATGCCAAAATTGGTGGTATTTAAACGGTATAAATTCTTATACCAAAAATGTTAAACTTGGAATGTGGGCCATAGCATTTAATTGTTGACAAATTTACATATAATAAGTAATAAAGACAAATATGTAAATTTAGAAAATACGAGTATGCTTAACACGAGGTTGGATTGAGTTGTGATGTAAACCTGCCCGGACCCGCTCGGGTGTCCAGTAGTCACAACAATACCTATCCAATGTGAGAGGTTAAGCATTGAGCCCAATAAGGACCCGAAGTTAGCCTGAGTTACGGTGTAAATCTGTCCGGAACCGACCGGCATATCCAGTAACCGTAGCAATACCTGTCTAATGTGAGTGGTCGGTGCTTAAAAAAAGCTAAGGACAGACAAGTCAGGATGGTAGGGTTAAGTTAACTAAAACACTTAACCAATTCAACATGTTAATTAAACTGATGGGTGGGATTAGGTTACTACAGACACTTAACCACTTAGCATGTTTGACTAGAAAACCCTAGTAACGAGGGACCCATTTCAGCAGTAACCCAATTAGGTATCATGATACCCTGAAACTAGGCAGGGTTGGGCACGATTACTAGGTTGTTTGTAAGCGGTCAAAAGCGACAGCGGTTGGTGCACAGTGTGGGTTCTAACGGAGTGCAGGCGTGCACACATTCCGAGCAGACGAACAGGGCACTGGGGCATCAGCAGTATAACCTACACATTCTAGAATCATGACAGGCCGCCACCATGGGACTTGATACACCCCATGGTGGGACCAGCATAAGTATCTACAATCTTTGGGGGCCGTATGACACATATGATTATGCGAGTAGGAGCCAATCTTTGGAAAGGGAATCACTTCACCCTCAGCATGGGGTGCCAGTCGGAATAAATCCAAGTAGGTGCAGAGATATAGTGTGGGGTGCGATAGTATATTCGGTTCTAAACTACTTTATCTTAGTTTGTGATACTTTCTTATTTCCAGTTTATGCCTGTCATGCCTTTTTCTTATTCACATACTGAAGAGTCACTAGACTTACCAGGCTTTATGTCTGACTCTGTTTTTCTTTCGTCTTCTTTTCTTCCGCCCCCCCCCCCCAAGGTTCACAGGGAGGAAACAATCCAGCTTAGTCGGACTCTTTGCAAGTTTCAAGATAGTAGATGTATGCTTTGGAATCTCTTTCCTTGGCTATGGTTTTTGGACACATCTATGGGTATTTATGCAGCTTTTATTATGTTTTATGCTTCTTTATTTAATAATCAAGACAGAAATGATGATGTAATGTTTTGGAAGTTGTTATAAGACAATTATGGAAATGTTTTATATGAACACGTATTTATGAAATAAAAGTCTGTTTGTTTTCCGCTGCTTATATGTATGTGTTTATATATCTATCTTGTGTTTTATCTGTGACTTTTACCTATAAACCTCCACCAAAGTTAAGGCATTCTCTTTGTGAGTGACCTTAATGGAGGTGGGGTGTTTCACTTGGTATCAGAGCATAGGTTTACCCGATAAGATAAAAGTTTTTGAAATTATTTTCAAAAGATAAGTTTAAAGAAGCATTTTTCAAGAAAAAGTTTTGATATTTTAAAAAGGCATAATCCCCCAAAGCCATATGCACCATCTCTTTATCCTTCGTTTTGAACCTTTCCTTTTTGTTCCAGCATGTCTGGAGATCTTAACCTTCCAGAAGGAGTACCGATACCTGGCTGGATACGAACGTACTTAGAGGCTAGGGCCAATGACGCGGTCCCAGCAGATATTCCTTCTCCCCAGCTACAGACGCTTTTACTCCTCCTCCTCCTCCTCTATGTGAACCAACAAGCGGAAGAATCGCAGAACATGAAGATGGATAATAGTCAAGGTGGAAAGAACCACAATACTAATAACAAGACACGTGAGAAAAGGAAATGTTATTTCTGTGGCATTGTTGGACATGTGGTGAAAGACTGCAGAAGGAAGAAGATGAAGTTGGAAGCATGCTTTCACTGTGGTGATATTGGACATATCAGCAAGAACTGCCCTAAGAAGCAAGGGCAAGGCCCGCAAGCAGGACCTTCTGGGGGTACATCTTTAACTTCTACTCCTAGATGCTTTGTTTAATCTTGCTTGTCTTCTCGATCCTATCATGAAAACCTTAGGTAGAACCCTATGGACGTAAACATATATTTGAAACATGTTATGGTTGATGTTTGCAAATGGTTGCAAGTGGTTGCTCGTGGTTGCATAACACACATTAGGCACTAAATCGGCTCAGTCACATTTTCATATTGCATATGCATGAGTGTTTATACTTGTACATGGATGGAAACTTGATATGCTATCACTTGGATGTTGCATATGAATGAATGTTTGGGCACTCATCTAGAAATTGTGAAATGTAATAGGAATCTGCAAACATGTTGGACTCATCACACTAGCATACTTTGCATTTAGGAGGTTTACTGAATTAGTAACCGCCTGATCTTTTGCATTAGATAAGTACATATAACACACTCTTGCATAAGTTCATACAGCATTAGAAACCTTTTAAGGACAATGGACGCCTGTGTTTGATGGTTGAGTAGATGGATGATTAGATGGTAGGATATATTCTTCCTAACTAGAAGATTTCGGGGATGAAATCCTTTTAAGGGGGGGGAGAATGTAACACCCCGTAATTCTATAAAATTAAGTTTCACAGATTAAAATATAATTAATTCTAAATGATAGAATTAAGGGAAACGGGTTTTGCCGTTGCGATCGTCTCGGAATTCTGGTTGAGATAGAGTCCGAGTTTGCGTAAAACGGATACCGTATGAAGAAGACATGGACGAGCGAAGTCAGACAGAAAAACCAGAAAGAAGGAGATAGAAAAAAATTATTGCACTGGCGTACTTGGGAAGTGCACCAGTACAAAATTACACTGGCGCACTTCCCAAGTGCGCCCAGGCCGAGGAGAAAACCTGCACAACTTTCTGGTGCAGTCTGATCCATATTGTGACTCATTGCTGAGTCCTTTCTGACTCCTTGCCGAGTCATTATGGCTGACTCATCACCCTATCTTGACTAAATGGCTATGAATAACCCTAAGATCATCCGACGGCTCAAAGTAGATTGAAATTCTATATAAAAAAAATTAGTCTCAACCTAAATTCACACAAATAAAATAGAACCAGAGTCGTCATGCTGCTGGGAGGAAATTAAGAGTAGCCGTCAGTTAGAGAAAGCTTAAAGACGAGCAAATCTAAACTAAAAAAAGAATCAAAACAACGTTAGTCTACCCAAAGGAAAGCATTGCAAATTCAGAACTCAAAATTCAGAATTCAAGTTCGTCGTTTA
This sequence comes from Allium sativum, assembly GCA_030737875.1. Classification (NCBI taxonomy): domain Eukaryota; kingdom Viridiplantae; phylum Streptophyta; class Magnoliopsida; order Asparagales; family Amaryllidaceae; genus Allium; species Allium sativum. The sequence continues at coordinate 848,763,661 of CM060926.1, forward strand.
TTGTAAGTATAGTGATTTTTCCGATGTGAATAAATGTTAGGATTTGATTCGATGTAAGTTGGAAATGGAAATTGTGCTATAACAAGGATGTAAATTCATATCTATGTGATGTAATGATATTGTGATCTTTGTGGTATAATTGACTTGATGTTGGATCCATTATAATGTTTTTGGATTAATCTAGTTGATGTTGGATCTATTCAAATTCACATACGAGTTATTTGGCTCATATCAATGCTTATATGTTTATGTGATTATGACAAGTTATATGCTGTACAATAGAACCTTTATGCCTAAATGATTATGATGTTCCTATGTTTATACAAAAGTTGCAAGTTCCTAATTGGATCCATGCCAAGGTCCACTTTAATATATGTTTCATGTTGCAATCAGACATATGATTAGATCTAGTTTACACCCTTGCGATGAAATTATACATATGTTGTGGACATGCCATATTCTTGTCATATGAAAGTTATGTTCGATGTTATGCTTAAATTTAAACATGTTTAGGCTTAGGTTGTCTAAATCATATGCTAATTTATGTGACACCTATTTGGTTAGATCCCTATTTCAATGCAAGTTCACATATATGAAAGTTGATTTAGGCTATGTTGCAAATTCACATGTATGTTGATTTAGTCTATGTTACAAGTTCACATATAAGAAAGTTGATTTAGGCTATGTTGCAAATTCGCATGTATGTTGATTTGGTCTATGTTGCAAGTTCACATATAAGAAAGTTGATTTAGGCTATGTTGCAAATTCACATGTATGTTGATTTAGTCTATGTTGCAAGTTCACAACTATGACATTCATGTTGACTATTTTGCAAGTTCACACCTATGATGTCCATATTTACTATGCCAAAAATGCCAAGTTTACACCTATGTCATGTTTATGATTATGAATCTCTTATGCCAATTTTGTGTACGCAAAATTAGGCTAAGTTTTTAGCCTAATATTATATGTTAAAAATCACGCGAACGGAAGTTAGACTAAGATTGTTAGCCTAATACTTAGACGGGGTAACGCTGGGATAAATTGGTAATCATAGGAAAACTTGACATAAAAATATATGAAATTGGCATGTTTGTCACATGCCAAAATTGTTGGCATTTAAACGGTATAAATTCTTATACCAAAAATGTTAAACTTGGAATGTGGGCCATAGCATTTAATTGTTGACCAATTTACATATAATAAGTAATAAAGACAAATATGTAAATTTAGAAAATACGAGTATGCTTAACACGAGGTTGGATTGAGTTGGGATGTAAACCTGCCCGTACTCGCCCGGCTGTCCAGTAGTCACAACAATACCTATCCAATGTGAGAGGTTAAGCATTGGGCCCAATAAGGACCCGAAGTTAGCCTGAGTTACGGTGTAAATCTGCCCGGAACCGACCGGCACATCCAGTAACCGTAGCAATACCTGTCTAATGTGAGTGGTCGGTGCTTAAAAAAAGCTAAGGACAGACAAGTCAGGATGGTAGGGTTAAGTTAACTAAAACACTTAACCAATTCAACATGTTAATTAAACTGATGGGTGGGATTAGGTTACTACAGACACTTAACCACTTAGCATGTTTGACTAGAAAACCCTAGTAACGAGGGACCCATTTCAGCAGTAACCCAATTAGGTATCATGGTACCCTGAAACTAGGCAGGGTGGGGCACGATTACTGGGTTGATTGTAAGCGGTCAAAAGCGACAGCGGTTGGTTCACAGTGTGGGTTCTAACGGAGTGCAGGCGTGCACACATTCCGAGCAGACAAACAGGGCACTGGGCATCAGCAGTATAACCTACACATTCTAGAATCATGACAGGCCGCCACCATGGGACTTGATACACCCCATGGTGGGACTAGCATAAGTATCTACAATCTTTGGGGGCCGTATGACACATATGATTATGCGAGTAGGAGCCAATCTTTGGAAAGGGAATCACTTCACCCTCAGCATGGGGTGCCAGTCGGAATAAATCCAAGTAGGTGCAGAGATATAGTGTGGGGTGCGATAGTATATTCGGTTCTAAACTACTTTATCTTAGTTTGTGATACTTTCTTATTTCCAGTTTATGCCTGTCATGCCTTTTTCTTATTCACATACTGAAGAGTCACTAGACTTACCAGGCTTTATGTCTGACTCTGTTTTTATTTCGACTTCTTTTCTTCCCCCCCCCCAAGGTTCACAGGGAGGAAACAATCCAGCTTAGTCGGACTCTTTGCAAGTTTCAAGATAGTAGATGTATGCTTTGGACTCTCTTTCCTTGGCTATGGTTTTTGGACACATCTATGGGGATTTATGCAGCTTTTATTATATTTTATGCTTCTTTATTTAATAATCAAGACAGAAATGATGATGTAATGTTTTCGAAGTTGTTATAAGACAATTATGGAAATGTTTTGTATGAACACGTATTTATGAAATAAAAGTCTGTTTGTTTTCCGCTGCTTATATATGTGTTTATATATCTATCTTGTGTTTTATCTGTGACTTTTACCTATAAACCTCCACCAAAGTTAAGGCATTCTCTTTGTGAGTGACCTTAATGGAGGTGGGGTGTTTCACTTGGTATCAGAGCATAGGTTTACCCGATAAGATAAAAGTTTTTGAAATTATTTTCAAAAGAGAAGTTTAAAGAAGCATTTTTCAAGAAAAAGTTTTGATATTTTAAAAAGGCATAATCCCCCAAAGCCATTTGCTCCATCTCTTTATCCTTCGTTTTGAATCTTTCCTTTTTGTTCCAGCATGTCTGGATATCTTAACCTTCCAGAAGGAGTACCGATACCTGGCTGGTTCCGAACGTACTTAGAGGCTAGGGCCAATGACGCGGTCGCAGCAGATATTCCTTCTCCCCAGCTACATACGCTTTTACTCCTCCTCCTCCTCTATGTGAACCAACAAGCGGAAGAATCGCAGAACAAGAAGATGGATAATAGTCAAGGTGGAAAGAACCACAATACTAATAACAAGACACGTGAGAAAAGGAAATGTTATTTCTGTGGCATTGTTGGACATGTGGTGAAAGACTACAGAAGGAAGAAGATGAAGTTGGAAGCATGTTTTCACTGTGGTGATATTGGACATATTAGCAAGAACTGCCCTAAGAAGCAACGGCAAGGCCCGCAAGCAGGTCCTTCTGGGGGTACATCTTTAACTTCTTCTCCTAGATGCTTTGTTTTATCTTGCTTGTCTTCTCGATCCTATCTTGGAAACCTTAGGTAGAACCCTGTGGATGTAAACATATATTTGAAACATGTTATGGTTGATGTTTGCAAATGGTTGCAAGTGGTTGCTCGTGGTTGCATAACACACATTAGGCACTAGATCGGCTCAGTCACATTTTCATATTACATATGCATGAGTGTTTATACTTGTACATGGATGGAAACTTGATATGCTATCACTTGGATGTTTCATATGAATGAATGTTTGGGCACTCATCTAGAAATTGTGAAATGTAATAGGAATCTGCAAACATGTTGGACTCATCACACTAGCATACTTTGCATTTAGGAGGTTTACTGAATTAGTAACCGCCTAATCTTTTGCATTAGATAAGTACATATACACACACTCTTGCATAAGTTCATAGAGCATTAGAAACCTTTTAAGGACAATGGACGCCTATGTTTGATGGTTGAGTAGATGGATGATTAGATGGTAGGATATATTCTTCCTAACTAGAAGATTTCGGGGATGAAATCCTTTTAAGAGGGGGAGAATGTAACACCCTGTAATTCTATAACATTAAGTTTCACAGATTAAAATATAATTAATTCTAAATGAAAGAATTAAGGGAAACTGGTTTTGCCGTTGCGATCGTCTCGGAATTCTGGTTGAGATAGAGTCCGAGTTTGCGTAAAACGGATACCGTATGAAGAAGACATGGATGAACGAAGTCAGACAGAAAAACCAGAAAGAAGGAGATAGAAAAAAATTATTGCACTGGCGTACTTGGGAAGTGCACCAGTACAAAATTACACTGGCGCACTTCCCAAGTGCGCCCAAGCCGAGGAGAAAACCTGCACAACTTTCTGGTGCAGTCTGATCCATATTGTGACTCATTGCTGAGTCCTTTCTGACTCCTTGCCGAGTCATTAAGGCTGACTCATCACCCTATCTTGACTAAATGGCTATGAATAACCCTAAGATCATCCGACGGCTCAAATTAGATTGAAATTCTATATAAAAAAAATTAGTCTCAACCTAAATTCACACAAATAAAATAGAACTAGAGTCGTCATGCTGCTGGGAGGAAACTAAGAGTAGCCGTCAGTTAGAGAAAACTTAAAGACGAGAAAATCTAAACTAAAAAAAAGAATCAAAACAACGTTAGTCTACCCAAAGGAAAGCATTGCAAATTCAGAACTCAGAATTCAGAATTCAAGTTCGTCGTTTATTGTAAGTATAGTGATTTTTCCGATGTGAATAAAAGTTAGGATTTGATTCGATGTAAGTTGGAAATGGAAATTGTGCTATAACGACGATGTAAATTCATATCTATGTGATGTAATGATATTGTGATCTTTGTGGTATAATTGACTTGATGTTGGATCCATTAGAATGTTATTGGATTAATCTAGTTGATGTTGGATCTATTCAAATTCACATACGAGTTATTTGGCTCATATCAATGCTTATATGTTTATGTGATTATGACAAGTTATATGTTGTACAATAGAACCTTTATGCCTAAATAATTATGATGTTCCTATGTTTATACAAAAGTTGCAAGTTCCTAATTAGATCCATGCCAAGGTCCACTTTAATATATGTTTCATGTTGCAATCAGACATATGATTAGATCTAGTTTACACCCTTGCGATGAAATTATACATATGTTATGGACATGCCATATTCTTGTCATATGATAGTTATGTTCGATGTTATGCTTAAATCTAAACAAGTTTAGGCTTAGGTTGTCTAAATCATATGCTAATTTATGTGACACCTATTTGGTTAGATCCCTATTTCAATGCAAGTTCACATATATGAAAGTTGATTTAGGCTATGTTGCAAATTCACATGTATGTTGATTTAGTCTATGTTGCAAGTTCACATATAAGAAAGTTGATTTAGGCTATGTTGCAAATTCACATGTATGTTGATTTAGTCTATGTTGCAAGTTCACACCTATGACATTCATGTTGACTATTTTGCAAGTTCACACCTATGATGTCCATATTTACTATGCCAAAAACGCCAAGTTTACACCTATGTCAGGTTTATGATTATGAATCTCTTATGCCAATTTTGTGTATGCTAAATTAGGCTAAGTTTTTAGCCTAATATTATATGTTAAAAATCACGCGAACGAAAGTTAGGCTAAGATTGTTAGCCTAATACTTAGATGGGGTAACACTGGGATAAATTGGAAATTATAGGAAAACTTGACATAAAAATATATGAAATTGGCATGTTTGTCACATGCCAAAATTGGTGGCATTTAAACGGTATAAATTCTTATACCAAAAATGTTAAACTTGGAATGTGGACCATAGCATTTAATTGTCGACAAATTTACATATAATAAGTAATAAAGACAAATATGTAAATTTATAAAATACAAGTATGCTTAACACGAGGTTGGATTGAGTTGTGATGTAAACCTGCCCGGACCCGCCCGGCTGTCCAGTAGTCACAACAATACCTATCCAATGTGAGAGGTTAAGCATTGAACTCAATAAGGACCCGAGGTTAGACTGAGTTAGGGTGTAAATCTTCCCGGAACCGACCGGCACATCCAGTAACCGTAGTAATACCTGTCTAATGTGAGTGGTCGGTGCTTGGAAAAAAAGCTAAGGACAGATAAGTCAGGATGGTGGGGGTTAAGTTAACTAAAACACTTAACCAATTCAACATGTTTATTAAACTGATGGGTGGGGTTAGGTTAATACAAACACTTAACCACTTAGCATGTTTGACTAGAAAACCCTAGTAACGAGGGATCCATTTCAGCAGTAACCCAATTAGGTATCATGGTACCCTAAAACTAGGCAGGGTGGGGCACGATTACTGGGCTGATTGTAAGCGGACAAAAGCGATGGCGGTTGGTGCACAGTGCGGATTCTAACGGAGTGCGGGCGTGCACACATTCCGGAGTAGAAAAACAAGGCACTGGGGCATCGGTAGTATAACCTATGCATTCTAGAATCATGACAGGCTGCCACCATGGGACTTGATACGCCCCATGGTGGGACCAACATAGGTATCTACAATCTTTGGGGGCCGTATGACACACATGATTATGCGAGTAGGAGCTGATCTTTAGAAAGGGGATCACTTCACCCTCAGCATGGGTTGTCAGTCGGAATAAATCCAAGTAGGTGCAGAGATATAGTGTGGGGTGCGATAGTATATTCGGTTCTAAACTACTTTATCTTAGTTTGTGATACTTTCCTATTTCCTGTTTATGCATGTCATGCCTTTTTATTATTCACATACTGAAGAGTCACTAGACTTACCAGGCTTTATGTCTGACTCTGTTTTTTCTTTCGTCTTCTTTTTTTTCGTTCCCTCCCCCCTCCCCCCCAGGTCCACAGGGAGGAAACAATCCAGCTTAGTCAGACTCTTTGCAAGTTTCAAGATAGTAGATGTATGCTTTGGACTCTCTTTCCTTGGCTATGGCTTTTGGACACATCTATGGGGATTTATGCAGCTTTTATTATGTTTTATGCTTCTTTATTTAATAATCAAGACAGAAATGATGATGTAATGTTTTGGAAGTTGTTATGAGACAATTATGGAAATGTTTTGTATGAACATGTAGTTATGAAATAAAAGTCTGTTTGTTTTCCGCTGCTTATATATATGTGTTTATATATCTGTCTTGTGTTTTATCTGTGACTTTTACCTATAAACCTCCACCAAAGTTAAGGCATTCCCTTTGTGAGTGACCTTAATGGAGGTGGGGTGTTTCATTATGTGCACTTGAAGTTTTCAAACCTAAAATAATTTAAAATTCAATTTCAAATCGAAGTAAGTAATTCATTTTAAATTTTGAATTCTAAAATTAATTAATATGTACCTTGGGGTTAAGTAAATCATTAATGTTAAGTGATCAACGCCAATAGGAGAAGGAATTGAATCGATAATAAATTAACGGATGAATCATTGCATAATTTTTTCCCAAATCCACTTTGGGGTCATCCCTTATGACCACTAGCGGTCTACCATATGGTTGATCGGTGATATAGGGACGGTGGATTGGTTCTATAGCGGTGGCCGATTATTGGTTCTATGGTAGACAGAGTGAGTTCTTTTGTTTTGTGGAGCATATTTGTGATTTTGACCGAATTTCGTCTTATGGTTGAAGCGTGTATTAACAGCTATAAATAGAACCCTAGATCCTATACTTTTGCTTTACATTTCAATCGCAGAAGACAGTGCAAATATGTCATTTCTTTCTCTGTATACATTCATATTTTTGAATATTTGGGTTAGAAATTCTATCTCCTCTAAATGTATTTTGTCATACCTATTTTTCACCTCTTTCATCAATTCTAAATTCATTTATATATTGTTTACACTAAAAATGTCAAAAACCCTGTGTTAGAAAATCCGAATATGATACATGTAGATCCAGTAGTAGATAAGCCAAATTATTGAAAACAGTCTAAATAAAGAGAGAAGACATGTATTTATAGTTGTTCGGCCACTTTTTAATTTTGGTCCTTCTCTCCTCTGCTGATTACAAGTGGTTTGAGTGCATTAGATTGAATATATATAAATCATGAGTACAAAGGCTAATCAGAGTAGATCGCAGTAGCCTCTTCGGAAATTGTTATATGGGAGGAGAAGGTTGAGGAATTATTCCAGCAGCATGTAGCACTACCAAAATTGAAAATATTAGAAGCAAATGAAACTGTCATTATTTATAAAATTAGAGGATCCAAATGATGTTAATCTGCCCTCATAAACAAGAGAGTCAAGTTAGCAATTTTCTCTACTTGTGAAGTCCCTAATAGTCAATCGGGGAAGATTCAACACTTAATCTCCCCTACATATTTTCCATGCCACATCAGCAAGTAAATAAAAAAAATTGATAAAGACAGTTATAAATGCCTCAACTATCAATTTAATTTATTAATTAGTATATATCAGAGGCATACATCAGCATATATAATAAAAAATTAATATATTACTAAGAATTTTTCACTGATATACGATCATATATATATGTAATCATGCTATACTTCTGAAGCTTATTTAAACATAAAATATTTCAAAAGAAATGAGAACTCGTAATATTAAACACGTACATGAATACAGGGTTTGTAGAAATTAAATATACATTACATAAGACATCTTGAGCTGCCAGACATAAGAATAAATGATGACAACAAGTGCAGACAACAAAACCATGAATTTGAACATCTCTCTTAATGTTTTGGCCCTTATATATTATTCAATACATTCCATTTTACTAAAGAACTTGTTTTTTCTATGTTGATCCCATACTTTCGACTGTCCAACTACAAGAAAATCTTGCTAGGAAAATGTAGTCTTGTATATGCTTTACTCTCGACCATTCCCAAATTGAATAACAGACTTCTTTCCAACAACTAAATATTACTCCATCACCTAATGAGCTAGTTTTATACACAAAAACGTATATAGAACCAGCCAAAGAAAAAAATACGAGTCCTTAAATGAAGCAAGACCAGTTGGGTTTCAAAGCTCAAAGTAAAATTATAGGTTAACTTTAAATGGCATATACGCAAACAAAAATATAATATAGCTACTGCAACAGTAACCACACTGGGCACTATGCCATAACCATCTTGCTAATGATAGCCTACAGAATGCATCTAGTATAAAATACGTTTTAAAGGAGGTAAGCAATAAGTGAGAATGATGTTAGATTTAACATAGTTTGTATGCCCTTTCACGTTGAGTTTTAGTAGCTTTATCAATAGAAGGCAATGAAGAACTAAACCACTGAGCGCTCACTAGTCGATTTGTCGAGATTGAAGCTCTGATTGGAAGTCTGGACTTGCCAATTATCGACTTAAAGCTACAGTTGAAGGAAGAAAACAAAAAAAATTGCCAAGTAGTTGTAGGAAGAAGGAATAAGAGACAAGAAAATCAAATGAAAGTGGAATGAAAAAGGAAATTGGAAAAGTAATGAAATAAAACTTACTGCATGCACCTTCAACAAATCACTGTCAATTTTGATAGCAAATCGAGTATTGTTGATTATAATTTGAGTGTATTCGAGCATCTACTTCAACCAAAATAAGCAGGCGAGATTCGATTTGATGTTTTTTTTCTTTTCACTTATTTTCTATTTGTCTGATTGGATCTGATGTAATATTTACTTTTCTTTTCTATTTTTGACTTTTTATCTGATTGGATCTGATATCAGTTTTAGTTTCGTATGAATAGGTAGGAAGATTAGGGTTAAGATTTGAGGTGTTTGTGTGGCCTGAATACTTGCGGGCTATCAAAATTGAAATGGTTAATTATTACATGGGCTACTTCTTTTTCAAAGCGTTCTAGTGAAGTAATTATTGTTCAACTTCTACTTTAATTACTGGAGAACTTAATGTACTTTTAACTGTTTGACTTATATCTTTTTTATCCAATAAAAATATAGAGTTCAATATTACTTTAATTACTGGAGACTTTAATGTATATATTTATTTATTTATTGACTAGTCCATTAGTCCACTATTTGGACCTCTATCGACTCGTCTCAACTCGAATTACCGCAGTAACAACCATGATTTAAACTTAAAAAAATATTTTTATATTCGTATTTCCAATCTAAAATTGCATAGTTATTAAAGCTCTTTGCTTGTGCTAATTTAAAATTGAAACATTCTTGCCATCTAAGAATGGATTTACGATTCCGATAATACATAAGTAAACCATATTAACTTAAGCCAAATTTAAATTAGTCATATTATTAGCCCGCTTTGTGATCGGGCTACACAAAGCTAAGGAATAGTTCATCGAATAAGTGTGAAGAAAGAATATGCAGTAGGCAACCAGGTCGGTTCGGAGATCCCCGAATCGATCCCTTCCCTTCGAGATTAACAGTTCAGAAAATGAAGGAGAAAAGACAGACCTGGATCGGTTCGGAGCCACCGGATCCGCCTCCCCTCTTTTCTACACATCCGATCCGAACCCCAGAGCGATTGAACTGCAGCTATTCTCCATGATCCCTTAAAGTGTGGAGCGGTTACTCACCCAATATCCCACGATCACCCACTAATTTGATGTGTTGTCACCATTATGAAGCCTTCTATCCCGATAGTTATGGCATGAATTCCACGTGTATCCGAACCGAGGCCATCCCAGAGCAATCTTCCACCTATAAATACACCACCAAGCATCATTTGAAGGATCTTTTGTCAACTTCTTAGCTCCAACTCTCATTACAACCGACCTTCACTACTTTACTCAGATCATTTCCATCATTCGAAGCACAATTTAACGAAAGTTGAGTGACATTATCCTTTGTAAAAGTGAGATTGAGTGTGTTTGATCTTGTATTTGTATTTGGATCATTCATCAACAAAGTTCAAAGTGGACATAGGCTCCACCGAACCACTATAAATCATGTGTTTTCTTTGTTTTTATTTTCATTTCACTTAGAATTATCAATAGTTTGGGTGTTACAACCATTTATGGATCTAACATTTTGGTGCTTTCACTGAGAAGTTCTGGAATTTTCTATATTTTGGGCTATTATTCTACTATTTGGGTTTATATATCCGAAGAAGATAGTCCATACAGTTAATATTTCTGAAACTCTCTTCAAAAAGATCTCGACAAATTGAATAATATGACCAAGGGAAAAGGAAAAGAAGTGCAAAATGCATGGGAAAGCGGAGTAGGTGAGGATCAGCAAGCTATGGTTGTTACTAGGCCAAGAGGACAAGGTTCAGGAGCTAACCGATCCGGCAGGGCATCTCCAATCTCATCTGAACAAGCTCCGAACCGATCCGATCTGCTTCCCAGAATGATGTTGGCAACCCTCCTTCGATCCGAACCGCTGAAGCAGAGGGAGGCCGATCCGATCCGAGTCTAGCTGAGGTTGGAACCTCTACTCGAGCCCCTACAAATGCTCTGGTACCAGTCGTGACAAATGATGATCAACCTATGCCTTCTGCACTCGTAACCCATGGGGAATTTTCCCGCTTGCTTGATATGCTTGAGAGCACTAAGGATGCTTTGGAGGATCGCAAATGCGATAGTGTTCTCATAAGGGAAAACATGAGGGTTATGAACGAAGAAATAAGTGAACTCCACAGACAAAGAGTGTCCTCTCCAATTCATCATCTTACTACGGACCATTCATCATCTTCAGACGAAGAGCGCCCCCGTGAAAGGAGGTCATACGAAAGGCCCGAAAATATGGACCAGTTGACATTCGGATAATTTGGATCCCTTGAGGATGTGACTGATATTGGTTTATGCCTCTGGGGATGGTGCTTGAGGAATGTTAAACTCGATTAGGATAGTTTATGTGAGATCTATATAATCTGGATGCTATGAGTGAAACCATTGATGGTTGTTCTAATTTCCATGGATGAATTGTTGTTTACTTTGGATGTGTGGGTTGTAAAGGCTATCACTGTCGGATGTGGGGAAGGCGGGTGTGAGTTCTTCTCTAGTATTAGATAGTGGCTGGTAAATCTACCTATTCTCGTATACTTTATTGATGAAGTTTGTTAGTTGTTTTATCACTCACTTTGACTGTTGTCTGACTCAAGGTTTTATGTTTCCCTCTCACTACCTTGGTTTGTTCATCCGGTTGTTCGGATGGGCAGACTAAGTGGCAGGTGATAGGTGTTTGCTTAGTAAGGGCGATGTTGCTGTTCGGAGGCGAGCAGGAGGCTGGCGTACTATTTTTATTACTATCTAGTACCTTTTTTTCCGCTGTTTGTTATTCTACTCTGAGTGTTGTAGTGAGGCAAAATTGTATAAACACTATTGCTGAATCCAGGTGTATGGATACCACTTTCTAGTTGTTATAGAAGTTAGTGTCTTCCTGTTTCACTAATAATGACTGTTGTATATGTTCTATTATATTTTATCCTTGCACTGTGAGTTCTACGACAGGTTCCGATGATCTTTATCTACCTTAATGATCGTCCATAGTTGCCTGACACACCTTTTAACGCACTTTTCCTCTTGTTTGGTGTAGGGGTTATGGGCGGTCGTCACAATTTTGCACAAGTTGCAAGTACAATGTCTTAAACCAACTACAAATTTTAGTGATAACGACTTACAATCCTTATATAAAATAGTTAAATTTCAAAATGAAAAGAAAATATCATGAACACGTAAGAGTACAAGTTGTAGTCAAACAATGTTTTACAATAGGCTAAGCACACTGTATATTTTGTAAATTGTAACAGTAATCATATGTTGAGAAAAACATTACTTTTAAAATATAAAATAAATGTTTTTGACAACCAGTTTACGATGATTTTGAAAGTAATTGTTAATTTATCATCTTTCACAATATTTAATTCCAAAACATTATTTACATAGTAATTTTACAACATTTTCTCAAACAAACGTGGTAAATAACCTGTAATTTTATAACAATTTGCTAAAACATTGCAAAATTCATGTTGTAAAATTGGCATTTTCTTGTAGTGACCTGAAAAGAAAACAAATGAAAAAAGAACAGGATAGTTGTACGCAATTAAGTTGTGAGGTCCACTAAACCTGCCATGCTATAATTGAATAATGAAGCGATGAATCTGGTTTGAAGGGGTCATTCTTTTACGAAAGCCTAATGCTAAATACAGCATGAGTAAAACTTATTTAGCAAGAAGAATTTGATTCATATTTGACTTGTTATGCAGAATTTTTCAAGCTTTCCTTTCATCACATAAAAATCACTATATAAGGCAACAAACGCATGACAGTTCCAATATCTCAAGCTTAATCTAAAAATGAGTCAACCCATACACATGTTTATTCTCCTTCATCTTCAAGTTGATCTTCTCCATCATTATAACCCTAGGCATCATAGTTTTGCTTCTATGGCTTATCTTCCGCCCTAACCAAATTAAGGTATATGTCCCCTCTGCAAACCTTGCCACCGTCACTCTCCCTAACTCCAGCAATAACCTGTAGTACAATCTTTCAATGACTATGGCCATCAGAAACTCAAACAAAAGAATCGGACTTTACCACAATTATATTCAAGCGCAGGCTTTGTACATATCTGTATCCGCATTCAAAATCATTTTCGGATATTGAATACCTGTATCCGCGGATACGAATGGATATCGGATAATTATCCTATCCGCTAATGATCGATAAACCAAGAAACATAAAAAAAATGATTTAATAAAAATGTTTTTTTAACCCTATTGATTATTAAAGTGTCAAAAATAAACAGATATAATAAAAATAAATAGATTTGAGTAGTTATAAGCATTTAGTACATATAATTTAAACCTTTGACTTAATTAAGCAATGAATAAATATCTTTCATTATATTGAATTACATATTGTTTTAAGCAAAATCATAAAAAAATCGGATGGCTAATTTTTGGATGCGTATGTCAATGTATCCACGTCTAGTTTTCCGGATATCGAATATTTATCCGCTTTTCAGATAAAGATGCGAACGGATTTCATATTTTTTTTCGAGTATCCATTGACAACCTTATCTTGAATCACCAATATATCGCTTCATTCTTTCTCAAACCATACAACTCCGTGGATTGAGAATCTTACCAAATTATCCAAACCCATGAACTCCGCACACATCAAATATTTTAAAATATGGACAATGTTATATTCGTATCCAAGCCAAAATCATTTCCAAGTATGATATACTTGAATTCACGGATTAGAATGACAAACAAATTTTTATCATGTCCACCAATTATTGGAAAATAAATAACATTAACAAAAAACTGGCCCAAATTTTTTACCCTCGCAGATTACATGTAATGACCCATAATTTTGGGTCTCCAAAATTAAATATTTAATCCATTTAATAATTTGGATTCGGAATAAAATTTAATATAATTTATTTTGAATAACAAATTTGTATTTATGTCATCAAATATGAATTCAAAATATAACAAAATATTGGTTTTATATTTGAACAAGATTTTTTAAGGCATATTTTTAATTTAATTTATAAAAAAAAAATTTAAGTTTTATTTTGGAAAATAAACAACTTTTCTTTTGACGTATTTTACATTTTATATTAGCATTATTGGAATTTCACAATATAAGTAACTTGTTTATTTATTATTGTTTTGGGATCGTGACACATTGTTGTGTGTGACTGTATTTTTATTTTTGTCCATAGCGGCTTATACATAAATAGAATTTTATGTAATCGGGTACCCTAAAAATTTAGGATTTTTTCGATTTGGTCACGTTTTAAAAACTAATCACTGAATTAGCCTAGTTTTTATTTACATGTGGAGCCTATGACTTCACTTAAGTCATTGCTTGTCGGTCTTAGTAAACCCCACGGGCAGTGATATACTCCGATTTTTCAACGCCTTCACACTATCTAGGTGGTCACCCCTAGAAATTGGCAGATGTGGACCTTGAACCTGAGACCTATGTCTCATCCTAATTCGCTCACCTCTAACCAACTGAGTTAGGAGGGTTTGGTGAATTATCCTAGTTTTAAAACTTATTACGGACGTAGCCTGGTTGTAACACCCCACATCCGTTAGTGTTACTCACAAAGGGAATGCACTAAGTTCTGTGAAGAATTATAGGTAAAAAATGCAGATAAATTACAAGACAGACAAAATTAAAACAGCGGAAAAATAAAACTTTACTTTATTGGTAAAATAGTTTGTACAACAATTGTTTTCCAATACCAGAGTATCTGTCTTACAAAATAGAGAAGCATAACATAACATTTATATTCCCCAATGTAGCATGAGCCAGCCATAGCAATGGAAAAGTGAATCCCAGGAAAACTTCGACTAATCTTCAAGCTTGGAAAGAAAAGTGAGCTAAGTAGTAACATTCCCTCCCTGCGAACCAGGGGGGGCGAAAGATAAGAAAGCGAAAGAAAACAGAGTCAGACATAAAGTCCGGTAAGTTCAGTGACTTTCAGCATGTGAACAGGAAAAAGCAACACGACATGAATTAACTGAATACAAGATAATACAATGATGACAGGGCTAGCAAGATAACATAAGATTAATGCAAGATATGCTAAGGCAAGATAAGGTATGCTCCACTATTTTCTCTGCTTTGCTGTTACCCTGTTATTCTGGTTTCTATATCTCTACACCGCCTAACTAGTAATCTGTATAAACTGATAAGAACAGATACGTGATCCCAATCCCCCGCAATTGTGGTTGTTTTCTGGTGTACATCTATTATTTATTACCTAGATCTAATCTAGGGTTTTCTATCGAGTGCTTCCTAGATTCAACTAGGGTTTACGCGACTTATCTAATGCTTCTCGGTTTTTAGGGTTTACGCGACCTAGGTCCGGCCAGGGATTATGCTACCTATCGAACGACGCCCCTACTCTAGGACACACTACCAGAGCGGTATATGTTCCTAGGCTTTCCCCACGTATGTGTCGTGGATCGTTATCGCTGTCTAGATGCACATGTCCTCTATATGTGCGACCCGAGTCTCGTGGCAGGGCAAATTTAGAAACACGGAACTCGGTCGGGAGCTTTCAGATATCTGCCGATGCAGATGCTAAGGTCTGTTTTTCCAGTGGCTATGGTCCCACCTGACCCCTCCCTCAACTAATGAAAGGCACACCTTGAAAAATGACAACTAAACGCAGGCCCACCTATGCCCCACTAACCTAAGGACATCCGCAAATATAACTAGATAGCAAGTATATGGTATGTTGGATTTCTCCTCCTTTTCGCCTCACGTATCTAGATTGACTCAAGATGGTAGGTAGACGACGAGTTGCTATCACAGGGCTACTGGTCTCGCCGAATCACGCTGGTCCATCCTAGTCTTTAGGTTGCCTTATATTGCAACCAAGGCATACCCTTGGTTCTTCTAACGCAGACCTTAACCTCTGTGAGCCCAGGCTGATCATCTGCAGCTTCACAGAGGGATAGCAAGAGTACCCTCACGTCCCCTCGAAGCCACGTGCTTCGTACCCTAGTTCGTTGGAGCCTTCTTTAAAATCAGATGGACGTTCGCTCCTTCTCGTATTTTACTAAGTTTTACTACTTAGTTCCCTTAACTAAGGTTTACTACTTAGTTTCCTGAATCGTCGTTTTCTTAACTAAGGTTTACAACTTAGCCCTCTTAACTAAGGTTTACTACCTAGTTCTTTTTCTCGTCCTGTTGTATTGGTTAAGTGTTACTAGTCAATTCAAGTTAACTTAACCCATTCGTTTGTCACGTTAAACTGGTTAAGTGTTACCAGTAGTTCATGTTGACTTAACCCTACCACCAATCAAGTTATATTGGTTAAGTATTTCTTATTACTTAACCCCACCCCTTCATCTTGTATTGGTTAAGTGTCCCCTTTAACTTAACCCTAACATCTATTTAATTCACAGGTTCTAATGGTTATGTATTGTCCTATCATGTTTTAACTAAACCTTGTTCATTTGTCATCCTATGATGGCTAAGTGTTCTAAGTTTACTTAACTCCACCTTCTAGTTAACATGTTAAATTGGCTAAGTGTATTTTACATAACCCCGCCTTCAAGTCTAGTTAACATGTTATAACGGTTAAACCTTAACTTCAACCACTTGTCTAGTCAACATGCTATAATGGTTCTTTAACCCCTACAAGTCTTGTTAAGATGTTAAGTTGGTTAAGTGTTCCTATGGACTTAACTCTCCCATTCTAGTTTAACCGTTTCCTAGCTTTAAATTATTCTGTAAAGCACCAACCACTCACATTAGACAGATATCGTTGCGGTTACTGGATGTGCCGGTCGGTTCCGGGCAGATTTACACCACAACTCAATCTAACCTCGGGTCCTTTTGGGCTCAATGCTCTAACCACCCACATTAGATACGTATTGTTACGGTTGCTGATTTGTCGGGTGGTTCCGGGCAGTCTTATACCGTAACTCAATCTAACCTCGGGTTAGGCATATTCGTCTTTCCCTAGATTTACATATTTATCCTGTTTGTCTATATGTAAATTGCTAACAACTCTTTTAAAAAAATTTGGCCTATATCATATTCACTTGTCATGCCTACTAACATACCTGTATTCTAGGCCCAAATCCTTATTTACCGATCATTTAACCCAACTTGCAGTTTTATGCCAATTTAGATCTAGTATTCTCATTTACAGTTCATGTCAAAACAAGACTTAATATTCTAGTTTACAGTTTATGCCCAAAACTTGCCTTACATGCCAATTCCATACTTTGCGGCCAATTAACAATTTATCATTATACGCCCAAGTCTAATATGCATGTAATATTTATAGCCAATTCATATTTGTATTAACATATTTATTATTCCAAATTATACAAATTAAGTTACGCCCAAATTCCCCCGCCGTAGTCGTGCGTATAACATGATTTCACAAGTTTCTATGTACTTATGAAATGAAACTTAACAAAAGGAACAGGGGATAAGCACAAGAATTTGACATAAAGAATAGGCAAGCGAAAGCGAACCGAATACAAAGATAATGGTTCCAATAGGTTTGATGTACATGGCAGTGAATAGGAATAAACTAGACAAGCTACATAAGAAATATAAGATCAACATAATTTAGGGAATAGACATAGGTGATTTGGTCCAACATAATGCCAGTTTGGTGTACAACATGATATGTAATTATAGTGTTATGGGCATAAGCAAATAACCATACTAGTCATAGGCAATTAACCACAATAGTCCTAGACAATTAACCACAATAGTCATAGTCATGGTTTCATAGTTATGAATCATGGGCGATTAAACACAATAGTCATGCATAATTAATAAAAATAGTCCTAGGCAATTTCCCTAAATAGTCATAGGCAATTAACTGTCATGGTCATAGACAATAGTCTTATGTTCATAATCATATGCAATAATCTCATAGTCATAAACCATAGTGATTAGCCATAATTGTCCTTGTCATAGTCATAGGCAATAATCTTATGTTCATAGTCATAGGCACAGTCTTATGTTCATAGTCATAGGCATATGCAATATTTTCATAGGCCACGGTTTCATAGTCATAGTCACAATAAGTTCTAGGCCATAATCGAGAATCAGATCCAAAGGCATATACAAGCATCAATTCAAACAAAGGATTAGGCATATTCTCATATCCATTTAATTTCATGTCACAAATAGATCTAGGCGTTCAAATCTAAAAAGTAACTGACTTACATTGATCGGTTTCAGAAAGGAAAATCAAATAGCATTGGTGATTTGCTATGATTTGCATGACGTTGCTCGCAACCGTTGAATTAGCCTTTGATTCCCTTCTTAAAGCTTTAATCTTGATTTGAATCTCCAATTTGCAATTCCTAGCCGTAGTCTTCAAGAAATAATCTTCGTGTTTTATTTTAATTTATTTATTTCAATTATTCCAGAGGCAGCATAAGGAGAGAATGAAATGGTGTAAAGAGAATGAGGCTAGGAGGCTGTTTATATATGATCAGGCGGACGAATCTAGACAGAAAATGTGACCAGATACATCAGAATGAACCCAGGCTCAGAACTGGGTTCTGGCACCAGGTCGACCCCCAGGTCGACCATAGGGTCGACCTGGTCCCTGGGAGGTCGACCAAAGTGTCGACCCCCAGGTCGACCTGGTCCTGGGCAGGAAAATTCCCGCCCAGTCTGCGCTGGCGTTTGAATTCGAATTTCGAATTCGAATTTCAAGCTGTTTTCGATTCTGAAAATTCCTAAAACTTCGAAGGGTCATATCTACCTCTTACAGACTCTGTTTCTCGAAAACTCGGACTCGTTTCCAAGAAGAATTTCGAGACGAACGCAATGGCACAGCCCGTTTCCCCTGATACTTATTTTAAAATTTAATTCTGCCTTGATTTATTGTTTTAACATGTTATTAAAATACGGGTTGTTACATTCTCCCCTCCTTAAAGGATTTCATCCCCGAAATCTTCAAGTTAAGAAGAATGCATCCTATCATCCAATCATCCATCTACTCAACCATTCAATCACAGGAATTCATTGTACTTAAAAGATTTCTAATGTTGTATGAACTTATGCAAGAGAGTGTGTGTATATGTACTTATCTAATGCAAAATCAGGCGGTCTACTGATTCAGATGACCTCCTTAATGCGAATTATGTCAGTGCCATGCGTCCAATCAAGTATGCAAGCATCCCTAGTTATGTAAATACTGCATGTGTGCATATCCATTCATTCATATGCAACATCCATATGATAACATATCAAGTTAAATCCGTTGAGCAAATGCATATATGCGAATGCAATATGAAAGTGACTGGGTCGTTCTAGCGCCTATGGTGTGTATATGTATGTATCCAGGAGCAACCATTTACAACCATCAATCATAACATGTTTCAAATACATGTTTACATCCATTGGCTTCTACCTAAGGATCGATGATACGCCCTAGAGGATATACCTTAAAAGCTAGAAAGTACGCATAAAATTCCTAGAAAAAGAGATCAAAGATGTGCCCTTAAGAAAAAGGGTATGATGCGTGTATCTAGTCTTCAGCCTTCTAAGTCGCATCTTCTTGAGCTTCACTATTCTGTACCTTATCTAATTAATCTTCACGATTGCGAAGCTTCTTGACCTCCATTTCCAAAACTGTCGTTGATCGGATAGCTAGCTTTTTATTGTCAACTGGATACATGCGGAAGCCTATCCCGTGTTTTAGGGGAAAACTCCTAACCTAATCAAAAACATCTGCGTACTCATGGACTACCCTAACGGATTGCAAATCGTCGATAGATGCATTTAAGCGATTCTAGCTAGCTAAGCCTTACTGATTCTTTATACAGAATCTCGAGGGTATTTCCAAGGCAAGTCAAAAGTCTAACTACCCTCCTTTCAGAATTACTAGCCAGCCAACCCATGCCTAGAATCAACCCATAGCCCATGGAACCAAAAACATAAGCATTACGCTTAAACTCAACTCTTTATATAGTTATTCTCAAATCCTTACGAACCAAAGGTAAACGGGCCGAACCACCAATTGGATTTGAGACACTAATGGGATCTTCTACTATACAAGTACTAAGGTGCAGAGACTCAACTATGGGAGTAGATATGAACAAATGCGAAGCGCTAAGATCAAAAGAGTACTAACTGGTTGATCAAAACGAAAAGCTAAACTTTTCCAACAGAGACTTTTATTATCTCTCTCTCAGGTATTCTGGTGATGGAAGCATGCACTCTCCCTTCTGAAAATCCTGTCCCTCGTCCTTGCCCTTGTCGTTATACCATAAAGATACCTCCTCTTGTCTTAGGTTTTATAATTCCTTCTTTCTTCGTGAGTCGAGATTATCCATGAATTACTTATCCTTGCATTGAGCTCCCTAGACAAATTCCCCTATCCTCATCTTTTACCATCCCTGTGTAATCATGTTGACAAGTTTCTCAAAAGCTGCCTCCATCGCACGGAAAACTCTTCAAAGCTTGAAAGAAAACTAGCTGCAGGTCAAACTACTATGGCTATAGATGGAAGTCGGGCACTACTTTTCCCTTCGATAGGTATCGTAGTCTTATCAAGCCTACGGAACCGTGCCGCGATGAGGTTACCTCCCAGAAAGCCAGGAGCCTCGAAGACACAAGAAAGAAGGGGACAAGAATTCAAACAGAGGATCAAAAGATAGTGCGTATGGCCTTTGGGGAATATGCCTTTAAAACAAAACTTTTCTTTTCAATATGCTTCTTTTAAAACCGTTGAAAATAATTTTTCAAATCTTTTATCTGATCCGGTAACCTTCAGCTCTGATACCTCGTGTAACACCCCACATCTGTTAGTGTCACTCACAAAGGGAATGCACTAAGTTCTGTGAAGCATTATAGGTAAAAGATGCAGATAAATTACAAGACAGATAAAATTAAAACAGTGGAAAAATAATACTTTACTTTATTGATAAAATAGTTTGTACAACAATTGTTTTCCAATACCAGAGTATCTGTCTTACAAAATAGAGAAGCATAACATAACTTTTATATTCCCCAATGTAGCATGAGCCAGCCATAGCAATGGAAAAGTGAATCCCAGGAAAACTTCAACTAATCTTCAAGCTTGGAAAGAAAACTGAGCTAAGTAATAACATTCCCTCCCTGTGAACCTGGGGGGGGGGGGGGAGGGGGAACGAAAGACAAGAAAGCGAAAGAAAACAGAGTCAGACATAAAGTCTGGTAAGTTCTGTGACTTTCAGCATGTGAACAGGAAAAAGCAACACGACATGAATTAACTGAATACAAGATAATATCATGATGACAGGGCTAGCAAGATAACATAAGATTAACGCAAGATATGCTAAGGCAAGATAAGGTATGCTCCACTATTTTCTCTGCTTTGCTGTTACCCTGTTATTCTGGTTTCTATATCTCTGCACCGCCTAACTACTAATCTGTATAAACTGATAAGAACATATAGTTGATCCCAATCCCCCGCAATTGTGGTTGTTTTCAGGTGTACATCTATTATTTATTACCTAGATCTAATCTAGTTTTTTTCTATCGAGTGCTTCCTAGATTCAACTAGGGTTTACACGACTTTTCTAATGCTTCTCGGATTTTAGGGTTTACACGACCTAGGTCCAACTAGGGATTATGCTACCTATCGAACTACGCCCTTACTCTAGGACACACTACCAGAGCGGTATATGTTCCTAGACTTTCCCCACGTATGTGTCGTGGATCGTTATCGCTGTCTAGATGCACATGTCCTCTATATGTGCGACCCGAGTCTCGAGGCAGGGCAAATTTAGAAACATGGACCTCGGTCGGGAGCTTTCATATATCTGCCAATGCAGATGCTAAGGTTTGTTTTTCCAGTGGCTATGGTCCCACCTGACCCCTCCCTCAAGTAATGAAAGGCACACCTTGAAAAATGAGAACTATACGCAGGCCCCCCATGCCCCACTAACCTAAGGCCATCCGCAACCATAACTAAATAGCAAGTATATGGTCTGTTGGAGTTCTCCGCCTTTCCGCTTCACGTATCTCGATTGACTCAAGATGGTAGGTAGACGACGAGTTGTTATCACAGGGCTACTGGTCTCGCGGAATCACGCTGGTCCATCCTAGTCTTTAGGTTGCCTTATATTGCAACCAAGGCATACCCTTGGTTCTTCTAACGCAGACCTTAACCTTTGTGAACCCAGGCGGATCATCTGCAGCCTCACAAAGGGATACCAAGAGTACCCTCACGTCCCCTCGAAGCCACGTGCTTCGTACCCCAGTTCGTTGGAGCCTTCTTTAAAATCAGATGGACGTTCGCTCCTTCTCGTATTCTACTAAGGTTTACTACTTAGTTCCCTTAACTAAGGTTTACTACTTAGTTTCCTGAATCGTCGTTTTCTTAACTAAGGTTTACAACTTAGCCCCCTTAACTAAGGTTTACTACCTAGTTCTTTTTCTCGTCCTGTTGTATTGGTTAAGTGTTACTAGTCAATTCAAGTTAACTTAACCCATTCGTTTGTCACGTTAAACTGGTTAAGTGTTACCAGTAGTTCATGTTGACTTAACCCTACCACCAATAAAGTTATATTGGTTTAGTATTTCTTATTACTTAACCCACCCCTTCATCTTGTATTGGTTAAGTGTCCCCTTTAACTTAACCCTAACATCTATTTAATTCACTGGTTCTAATGGTTAAGTATTGTCCCTTCATGTTTTAACTTAACCTTGTTCATTTGTCATCCTATGATGGCTAACTATTCTAAGTTTACTTAACTCCACCTTCTAGTTAACATGTTAAATTGGCTAAGTGTATTTTACTTAACCTCACCTTCTAGTCTAGTTAACATGTTATAACGGTTAAACCTTTTCTTAACTTCACCCACTTGTCTAGTCAACATGCTATAATGGTTATTTAACCCCTACAAGTCTTGTTAACATGTTAAGTTGGTTAAGTGTTCCTATGGACTTAACTCTCCCATTCTAGTTTAACCGTTTCCTAGCTTTAAATTATTCTTTAAAGCACCAACCACTCACATTAGACATATATCGTTGCGGTTACTGGATGTGTCGGTCGGTTCCGGACAGATTTACACTGCAACTCAATCTAACCTCAGGTCCTTTTGGGCTCAATGCTCTAACCACCCACATTAGATAGGTATTGTTATGGTTGCTGGATTTGTCGGGCAGTTCTGGGCAGTCTTATACCGTAACTCAATCTAACCTCGGGTTAGGCATATTCGTCTTTCCCTAGATTTACATATTTATCCTGTTTGTCTATATGTAAATTGCTAACAACTCTTTTAAACAAATTTGGCCTGTATCATATTCACTTGTCATGCCTACTAACGTACCTATATTCTAGGCCCAAATCTTGATTTACCGATCATTTAACCCAACTTGCAGTTTTGTGCCAATTTAGATCTAGTATTCTCATTTACAGTTCATGTCAAAACTAGACTTAATATTCTATTTTACAGTTTATGCCCAAAACTTGGCTTACGTGCCAATTCCATACTTTGCGGCCAATTAACAATTTACCATTATACGCCCAAGTCTAATATGCATGTAATATTTATAGCCAATTCAGATTTATATCAACATATTTATTATGCCAAATTATACAAATTAAGTTACGCCTAAATTCCCACGCCATAGTCGTGCGTATAACATGATTTCACAAGTTTCTAGGTACTTATGAAATGAAACTTAACAAAAGGAACAGGGGATAAGCACGAGAATTTGACATAAAGAATAGGCAAGCGAAAGTGAACCAAATACAAAGATAATGGTTCCAATAGTTTGATGTACATGGCAGTGAATAGGAATAAACTAGACAAGCTACATCAGAAATATAAGATCAACATAATTTAGGGAATAGGCATAGGTGATTTGGTCCAACATAATGCCAGTTTGGTGTACAACATGATTTGTAATTATAGTGTTATGGGCATAAGCAAATAACCATACTAGTCATAGGCAATTAACCAAAATAGTCCTAGGCAATTAACCACAATAGTCATAGTCATGGTTTCATAGTTATGAATCATGGGCGATTAAACACAATAGTCATGGATAATTAATAAAAATAGTCCTAGGCAATTTCCCTAAATAGTCATAGGCAATTAACTGTCATGGTCATAGACAATAGTCTTATGTTCATAATCATATGCAATAATCTCATAGTCATAAACCATAGTGATTAGCCATAATTGTCCTTGTCATAGTCATAGGCAATAATCTTATGTTCATAGTCATAGGCACAGTTTTATGTTCATAGTCATAGGCATAGGCAATAGTTTCATAGGCCACGGTTTCATAGTCATAGTCACAATAAGTTCTAGGCCATAATTGAGAATCAGATCCAAAGGCATATACATGCATCGATTCAAACGAAAGGATTAGGCATATTCTCATATCCATTTAATTTCATGTCACAAATAGATCTAGGCATTCAAATCTAAAAAGTAACTGACTTACATTGATCGGTTTCAGAAAGGAAAATCAAATAGCATTGGTGATTTGATATGATTTGCATGACGTTGCTCGCAACCGTTGAATTAGCCTTTGATTCCCTTCTTAAAGCTTTAATCTTGATTTGAATCTCCAATTTGCAATTCCTAGCCGTAGTCTTCAAGAAATAATCTTCGTGTTTTATTTTAATTTATTTATTTCAATTATTCCAGAGGCAGCATAAGGAGAGAATGAAATGGTGTAAAGAGAATGAGGCTAGGAGGCTGTTTATATTGGATCAGGCGGACGAATCTAGACAGAAAATGTGACCAGATACATCAGAATGAACCCAGGCTCAGAACTGGTTTCTAGCACTAGGTCGACCCCCAGGTCGACCATAGGGTCGACCTGGTCCCTGGGAGGTCGACCATAGTGTCGACCCCTAGGTCGACCTGGTCCTGGGCGGGAAAATTCCCGCCCAGTCTGCGCTGGCGTTTGAATTCGAATTTCGAATTCAAATTTCGAGCTGTTTTCAATTCTAAAAATTCCTGAAACTTTGGAGGGTCATATCTCCCTCATACAGACTCCGTTTCTCGAAAACTCGGGCTCGTTTCCAAGCAGAACTTCAAGATGAACGCAATGGCGTAGCCTGTTTCCCCTGATTCTTATTTTAAAATTTGATTCTTCCTTGATTTATGGTTTTAACATGTTATTAAAATACGGGTTGTTACACAGGTTTTGGCCAAGTAGGCGCTGACAGTTATTTAATACTGGCGTAATTCTAGATAGCGCGTACTGGCATAATTCGAAATAACGCCCACAAAAAATTAAGTGAATTGATACTAGCGTTATTTAAGATAGCGCCAGTTTGCGAGATTTTGAATAGCGCTAATTTTGTTCCTGGTTTGAAAGCATACTTATTTGGTGTTATTTGAGATAGCGCAAACTGACGCTATCTCAAATAACGCCATAGTTTATTTAAAAAAAAGCACTAGGCGCTATTTGAGATAGCGTCAGTTTGCGCTATCCCGAATAGCGCCCCGACGTTATTTACATAGAGCACCTGCACTCTTCCTCCTCACTTCTTTACTCACTCCAAAAACACGGAATAGAAACCCAAAATCATCCCATTACTTTTTGAAATAAAATTGGTGTTTTTTTAGCTCAAATCATCAACAACCTTTGGATAACATCAACGATATCGTTCTCTTCTTCATTTAAATCGTTCCAAGGTACAAATTTGCAAATCCTACCTAATTTTCAGATCTTAACATTGGCTAATATAATCACAATATTGTTTGTGAACTAGAATGTCTCCCAATTTTATTGCGATTATATGCTATTCCGATGATGAGTTGGTCATTGATGATATAAAGTGTGGGAAATATGAAGGTGGATTTAAACCGGTAAAAGTTCTTTAAAGTTGTAACTTGGAGCAATTAAAGGCACTGATTTACAAATCTACAAAGATTAATCAAGGGAAATTTGATATTGGTTTAGTTTGCAACTGGCCAACCAAGGATGTAACCAGAATGGCTCCAAATTTTTGTGGGTGTTATATCGAATCGCGCCAGTATGCGTTATCTCGAATTGTGCCAGTATTAAATAACTACCAACGGCTACGTGGCCAAAACCCAGCTACGTATGTAATAAGTTTTAAAACTAGGCTAATTCAGTGATTAGTTTTTAAAAGGTGGCCAAATCAAAAAAAATCCAAAAATTTAACTTATACATATTTAAACAGCACGTCCTCTCAACAAGCCGTCCTTTATTTTTCTGCGTACCTTTCATTTAACGCCCTGCTACTATGTTGATTCTTATCTTCATTTAATTTATGTAGCGTTTGATTTCGTGAATGGGCAGTCCACGTTGGCGTCTATGTCAGATGTGTATGACGCGTTAAATGTGGGACCTACACGTAGACTCTTTCGAGACGAACAACTATAAAGTTTGCTTTCGCGTCATAGGCGTCTAACGCGTTCGACACGAAAGAACTTTCTAGATTCGTCGGTCTTCTTATTGCTCCCTATATATTCACTCCAATTCCTTACATTTTCCTCACCAAAACACACAAACAATCCAAAAATTCAAGCTTAAATCCAAGTTCAACCGTCAATTTTTTTCAGGTTTTTGTTACTATAATTGCGTTTTTTAGCTTCCTAACTTCTTTATATGTTTATTCCATAATTTTTTGAATTTTTTTCATAATGACTGCAAGTCAATCCTCTTCTACACGTTCCATTGTCGAATGGAACAACGACACCACCAATGATTTCATCGATATGTGCATGGGACATCTGGAATCCCATGCGCATAACGTTGGAAATTGGTACCAGCTAATCGCGGTGATGTTCAACCAACGCACCGGATTGGACTATAATGTTGGTCAAACGAAGAACAAGTTTGATAATATGAAGAGGGAATGAAATCCGTGGAACAAGCTGCTCAGATTCATGGCGGGCAATTGGATGAGCAGACGGATACCAAATATACCATCGTTGGGACGGACAATTGGTGGGCGACGGTGCCAGTAGCGTGTCGCAAATTCAAGAATGGCTCTTCAGCGCGATTCAAAGAGCTGGACTCACTGTTTGGAGGATGCATTTGTACTGACAAATGTTACCACATACTTCCGGCCGATCCACCAGTTCATCTGCACGAGGCCGAGTGGGAGGTGGCGGTTGTTCTATCAAAAAATGACATAAGGCACCACAACCCTTTTTATTCTCTGATTGACATGCTCGAACAGCTTAGGGGTTGTGTTATTCATTATGTTAATATTCTGAGGGCTGGACATATATAGTTTTTTTTATGTATTTGTTTTTGTTTGATTTCATGAAATGGTATTCTGTGTTGTAATGATGTTTGAATTATGAAATTTAAATTCTGCAATTTGTATTACGCAATTTATATTCTGTAATTTGTATTCTACATTCAATAAAAACTATAATAAATAAAAATAAATAAATAATAAAATAATAATTATGTCCCTTTCAGTTTGTCTATTCCGTAAAAAGCAAACGCATTCTCATTCGCAACGATTTCCCTTCAAATACTCCTTCAGTTTAATGTGCACCAATACTTTCCATTTAATGAAAAACACTAATGCCTAAACCTATTTGATGTAGGCGTTCTGTACATGGGTACTTACACCTAAGTGGTACGGCACTTGTATTTTATTCATTATTACTTGGGTGTCTAGTATTGGTACCTGTAAATACAAAATGGTAGCAAGGGAGGGTGGACATTCTTTACCACCTTCCTTTTCTCTTCTAGAAAGAAACGAAGAGAACTTATTATTTTCAAAATTATTATGTTTTCACCCAAGCAAGGACAAAATAAGTCATTATCATGGGGCACTATTATAGTATTATGTTTTCACGCAGGAGCAGAAAATATATTATGTTCCAAACCTAATTACAGAAAAGAGATCTTTTCGCGCATTTCTTTCTAGAAGGATCGTAACATTGAAGGCGGAAATGCGGATTTTTGTAGATGTGTTGTTGAATTGGGAAGGAGAAGAAAAACTAGGCGATGATGACATTATTGTTGTGCAATGGGAAATGATATTTTGGGAAACAAACACAACGACACTGCTAACAGAGTGGGCACTGGCTGAGCTAATTGTAAACCAAGACATGCAGGCCAATATGAACAACGAAATAACTGCAGCAGTTCGTCCCAAATTTAGGTTATGGATGCTGACATGGCAAAAATGACATATTTGCAGGTTGTGATAAAGGAAACGCTGAGAGTCCACCCGCTCGGCCCACTGCTGTCGTGGGACAGGCTGTCAACAGCCGACGTTAAGCCAAACAATGTGATAGTGGTGCCAGTAGGCGCCACGACAATGGTGAACATGTCGGGAATTACGCACGATGAGAAGGTGTGGGCCAGGCCAGATGTGTTCGACCCTGAAAGGTTCCTGGTTGCTGATGTGGAAGTACGCGGGTGTCACTTGAGGTTGGCGCCCTTTGGTGCAGGCCAGAGAGTTTGTCCTCGGAAGAATGGCAATGCTTGCAAGGTTGTCTCTTAAAGAGACCATCATTCCTCATAGTCAGCGGATAAAACTGTTAAACTAACATGCAATACATTCTTTAAGGTTAATCGAGGGTATGGTGGAGGCAAGTTAGTGCTACCGTGACCAACAACGGGATCAAATGACCACAATCAACAACAATGTTATGATTATTATTGCTTGAATTGAAATAAGAAGAGAGTATACCTTGATCCGATGTCATATGAGATATGACAGCACTGGAGATCTCTATCCTATTTTCCAAAATAAACGAGACACATTCTCAATCAATTCATCTGCTTTTACTGTCGCGTCGTCTGATCTTTGGCATTGTCGTCTAGGACATCCTGGAGATGTTATTCTTAGCTCTGATACCATGAAAGAGTATGATCCGTGACCTTTTCATTAATCGCCAACCCTTAAATAGGGAGATATGTGTACTACAAGGGTAGTACAAATAATTACAAGGATAGTACAAGGATATTAGGAAAACAATTAAAGCCTTGCCTAATTGACCAATACTAATTAGACAAATAATTAAAGCCTAGCCTAATTGATCAATATGAATACTAATTAGGCAAACGATTAAAGCCTTGCCTAATTGATCAATATGAATACAAAAGGATATATTTACATATATAGTTTAACAAAAACGATGGAAAGTGTTACAATTACACATCGATTTACTTATACTGGCATGTAAACCATGCATTGTATAAGACAATGTTATTAACAACTAGTAAAACTATATGACGATGAAAAACCCAACCCTTACCACATGTATAAAACTAAAATAAAATAAAAAATAAAAAATATTCAAGTAATAAGGCTGTATAAAGTGGTAAAGAAAACATTCCCAAACATTTTTAAGTTTCATACCAACTCCACGAGAGGCAAAGTTTTCGTTTACAAATATGTATATTATATGATCCTGACACCTATATAATCTAAGACCTATATTTTGTACGCTTGTTCCAGTTTCATGTATTTTGATGGAAAATTGGCCTCAGTATAAAATCTGATCAACTGTTCCTTTAACAACCTGAGCAAGCATGAGAGTTAGGCTGCAATAAAATTGTTCCTGGTTATATAACTACAGACACCAGCCATTTGTTTTAAGAGCATGGTAAGGCAGTTACATTATTTGCCGTTCCAAATGGAGCAACAACAAATTTTAAGCTACATTAAACATATGACCGGGAAGCTTATGCCAAATTTGCCCGGTATTCAAGTAATAAAGTTGCATTAAACCTATATTTGCAGTTATAAAATGAATTAAATAACTATACAAAAATACTAGTGAGAAGTTCTCACTTTGCTTTTGGCTTCGCTTAAAATTGTAGCGAGCTCTAAAAATTCTCCGGTCTCTTCCAAAATGTAGAAGACGTCGTCACGGTCCCGGTGTCTCTTGTTTCACTGGATTTCGACCACACATGAAAAAGATACAATTTTATAAGTTAATTGAACAATGCGACAGTTTTAAACTGTTGAAATCAGTTTAAATAATTAAACCTGTTACCTCAACATAACATTCAAAACTAGGTTTTAGTTTTTACTTCAATCCGCGTAGCTAGGCTGGAATCGGGTTGCACGAGGTCGAAGAGGGAGGGGAGGCACACAGTTCGTTAGTGATGCAGCGATCTCCGGTGGCCGGAGCAGCTCACGGCGGCGCTCGAAAGGGCGGGGTTTTCGAACCCGATATCTCACCGAAAACTCCACAAAAAAAATAAAATCTAAACTTTACATGGATTTGAAGATCTTGAGGAGTACTACAAAATTCCCAACTGAACTGGGGTCTAGTTCTGCTCGGATTGAGAGTGAAATGGACAAGAAGCTTTGAGCCCCTTTCCGCCGTCGGTCTGAAGCTTACGGGGAGAGAGAAAAAGAAATGAAGAATTTTGATCGGCCCATGGTTTTTATATTTTTTTTTCTATTAAATCCAAAAATACCCTTCTCTCCATACGAACTCCAAATCAAACCCAACGACTGTCGGTCCTAGCTAATTAACCCCCTTTTGAACACAATGAAATATGTTTCGTAAGCCCATTCGACTGTTAAAGTCAGTTATTCTTCAAATTAAAATATAAAACATTCCATTTTAGATTTGAGCATACATTTTAATTTGCCGGGGCCACATACTGATTCTAAAAATTCCAGAAAAATAAATATGGCTATCTTGGGACGATACGGTCCCAACAAATTTGGTTTTGTCGAATTTGAAGACCGTTTGAAAAATGACCTTTTTTTGGTCAATCCAAATTAACTGAAACTGCCAAAACATGTTTTCTTTTGCCATGCTCACATATTGATTCCATAAATTATGAAAATTGGAATCTAGCAATAATTTGACATCCCGGATCCAACAAAAGTTGTTTCGTCGAAAACGGAGGTCGTTTGCAAAATGACTATTTTTAAGGGCTATATATATATTAAAATATATATAAATTCCACAACGACTTTTCTGAATTTTAAACTGGACATATCTTTCTACTTATAGAACAAAATCTCAGTTTCTTACATTCATCAGAAAGATATTGTTAATCAGATTCAAATATTTCTTGTTTCATCCAATTTTGACTTATATTTAATTCTGTATATTCAATTGAATTTTGAAATCGAATTTTCAAACTACCGCGCCATTTCAGACTCGTTATATAATTAAAATAAATTTATTCGTTTTAACTTCGTCAAAAATAATTTTTTAGTCGTTATTATTTAAAATAAATCATTTTTAATATTCAAAATTCATTAAAATGGCCAAAATAAAAAATTTAAATTGGTTCTGATTTTCCGGGTTGTTACCGGTATAACCCTAGAAATGCCCGTTGTTACATTCAAATAGGAGTTCAGAACTGTAAAAATATATTATCATAATATATAGTGGATAAGCTTGAACTCAAATCGTAGTTAAATCAAGATCTAATCGAAATTAATTACATTGCACTTAACCTACCCTAAGCTATCACCTAGGAATGTACCATACGCTGACTAAATTCCTTAATGCCTAAGCTATGGTTCTCCTATAAAATCGCAACCCATTTGTCTACTCTTCTGTTTTCCGTTCCTCTTGATTTACAAAGCTTCAAAATATTCATAGTGGTTTTCACAACAAGACTATTTAATGCTTGTTCTTTTTCCCATGTTGTTCTTCGTTTATAAGTCAGACTAATGGCATTATAAATTCATTTCCCTTTCTTTTTTTTGTTCTCAAGATATGTTTTCTTTCTTATTCTTACATGATAGTTCCTAATTGTAGAAATTCATAGTGGTCTCCAGCTTCTTTTTTTGGTACCTGGTAAATAAATTTTGATTATTCATGATTTAACAATACTTGATTATCGTGTTGACATTATTGTATCAGACCGTGAGAAACAAATTACTTTCCTCGTGCCCCCAAGAATGTCATTTTCCAATTACTGTTATTTTTTATCATCAACTAATGTACACTTTATAATTGATACCCCTGTTTTGAATATAACAGGTTCCCGCAAATTAGATAGAATGGGATTTCGAGCATTGTACTGCTCCTTTTCTACCTCCATGTTATTGAATTGGACAATCAAGCTAATACTGATGCAGGATATAATTTTGTTCTTTAGGATATAGATATATGCCAAGGTAAGATTTTTTGGTTTAGTAATATGATGATTTGTTTGGTTGTGTGAATTTAAGGACTGTGAAGTCAAAATAAACCTATCAAAGGATTAAATAAGACTCCGAAATGAAATACAGTAAAACATCTTCTCCATTGGTCTTTTCAGTGGAGGCGTTTCTTAATGCCATTATTGTTGTAGTTTTAACTAAAAATATCATGTGTGGCAAATGAATTAACAGATGCATTTTTAGTAGCAAACATGCCCGTAAATATTATTAGGAGCTAGATCTATATGTTATCAGCCTCTATTTACATTTGAAGCTGTCTCTGAAAGTTTCATTTTTGATATACGTAACAGACATTTATCACGCACAATGATTTAAGAATTTATTCATTAAAATAAAGGGTAGCTGCCTAAAAGTTATTGATCGCTGGCTCTTCGAGATGTAACCAATAAAAAAATTCCCTTGTCAACTTATATTTGTTAAGTTTGGCCAGTCCTTTCGGATGCTTAAAATGAATGTAGTTGGAGTAAATCTAATCGTTCTCAGCGGGCTAGAGCTAGCGTTAATGATTGGAATGCTGGAGCGGTCCATTTGACTAGGGAATACATCAGCCCATAAGTCAAACAAATATAAAAAAACAACGACACCCATATAGCCTATGACCTATAATCTGTACGCCTGTTCCAGTTTCATGTATTTTGATGGAAAATTGGCCTCAATATAAAATCTGATCAACTGTTCCTTTTACAACCTGAGCAAGCATGAGAGTTAGGCTGCAATAAACTTGTTCCTGGTTATATAACTACAGACACCAGCCATTTGTTTTAAGAGCATGGTAAGGCAGTTACATTGTTTGTCGTTCCAAATGGAGCAACAACAAATTTCAAGCTGCATTAAACATATGACCGGGAAGCTTATGCCAAAATTGCCCGGTATACGTCCACAACATACACATTGTGATATGCTTTCGGTGCATACTATTATGTAATTTGTGTGTATAGTGGAGAAATGCAAATGTCCCACATGATAGAAGAAGAAGGAAATGGAATGTATATAATGTTTCGTCAAACATGATAAACAAATTGAGTAAAGCCCATAAATAACTAACTGGGCTAACAAATTGGGTTTACATTTAAATGGTCATATATAGACACTTGGGCACTTGGGACGTCTTTTTAAACGGTTGCGACCTTTCGCCAACAGAAACCTTCTTCTCTATAAATCTGGCTCTCTCCAGTCAGAAAACAATCATTAGCGATCACTACTTCTTCCTCTCTCACAAAAATTCTCGAGCGTTGCTGTATCCTGCGAGCAAATTTCCTTTACTGCGGAATATTGTTTTCGGATAGTGACAACACGCCTCAAGGCTCTCTTATCCTTCTCTGTTTCATTTTTGCCTCATATCCACTCATACACAAACAATCAAAAACAATATTCCAATGGAGACAGATCTGAATTCCAAACTCCGGGTTCAACTTCATGAAAAAGAATCCATCAAACTGGATCGGTTTGATGGAACACTATACTAGATGGCAGGACAGAATGACATGGCTTTTGTTGCCTATGAATCTTCACTACTTGCTGGATCCGTCGTTGCAACCAATTGCAGAACCAAAGCCTGCTGATTCTGAAGAAATTAAAAAGAAAATTGCCGCGGACTAAGCTAAGCGTGAGGCGGATGAAATGCTATGCAGAGGCTATACGCACTCACTGATAGACTTTATGATGTTTATCGGAATTACAAAACGCCAAAGGAAATATGGTCGGCTCTCGAATCAAAATATAAACACATGAAGGAAGGTACCGATCGTTTTCTTGCCTTAAAATATTTTGAATTCAAGTTTGTTGATAACATGCCAATCATGGATCAAATCCGTGAATTGAAGATTCTAGTTTCCCAAATAAGGGAATTGCAGATTGCTATTCCCTATGCTATCCAAGGTGGAGCGATTCTGTGAAAACTTCCTCCCGCTTGGAATGATTACAGAAGGAAAATTTTACACTCATCGGATAGTTTTTCTATTGACAAATTCTTGACTCACTTGCAAATTGAAAGTGAAAATCGTGTCAGAGATGAGTCGATCTTAGGATCCAAAGTTCATCACATATCTTCCAAAGAACCAGTCTCTGGAAATCCCAACGACAGTTTGAAACCCAAAAAGAAAGATTTCAAGAACAAATCTAAGAATCGACCTTGCTTTTATTGTGGTATTAAAGGACATCTTATCAAAGATTGTAGATTCAAGGCCAAGGCAGAAAAGAACTCCAAATCTAATTCTGCATACAATAAAGCAAATGTTGTGGAAGATGCTGGATAAGAATTTGTCGCAATGATCATAGAACTTCATATGGTTTCTGTGGCAAAATCTGCAGATTGGTGGCTTGATTCTGGCGCTACCATACATGTATGCAACGACAAAAACTTGTTCAAGTCCTATAATGAAATGAAAGAGCCTGAAGAAGTTCTCATGGGAAATCATGCTTCGGCTAAAGTTACGGGCAAGGGAAGCGTGGAATTGAAGTTCACTTTTGGCCAAAAACTTACCCTTGTCGATGTGTTTCATGTTCCGAACTTGAGAAAGAACTTAGTTTCTGCAAATCTTTTATGCAAGAAGGGTTTTAAAGTTGTTCTAGAATCTGACAAAGCTATTGTATCTAAGAATGGAGTGTTCGTGGGTAAAGGATACTCATGTGATGGCATGTTTAAGTTGTCAATTAATGAAATTACTACTGTTGCTTATGTTGTTGATTCTCCTTGTTCTTTATGACATGCTAGATTAGGACGTTTAAATTTTAATTGCTTAAAGTATATGTCAAAACATGGCTATATTAACTATCCTGTTAATGATTTCGAAAAATGTAAAATTTGTGTTGAAGCCAAAATGACTAAAAAAAACATTTTCTAAAGTTGAAAGAAATAGTGATTTGCTAGAACTCGTGCATTCTGATATTTGTGAATTGAATGGTCAACTAACAAGAGGAGGAGAGCGATATTTTATCACTTTCATTGACGACCATACAAGATACACTTATGTATACTTATTGAAAACCAAGGACGAAGCTTTTGAAAAATTCAAAGAATTTAAATCTGAAGTTGAAAATCAGAAAGAAAAAAGAATTAAAGTGCTTCGAAGTGATAGGGGTGAATATTTTTCAGATTTTTTCAATCAGTTTTGTAAGGATAATGGAATTATTCACCAACGAACAGCCCCATACACACCCCATAAAAATGGGGTGGCCGAAAGAAAAAATAGATCCTTGGTAGATATGGTTAATTCAATTCTTATGAATGCAAAGTTACCGTTTTACTTATGCGGTGAAGCGTTGTTGACAGAATGTCATATTTATAATAAAGTGCCTTTAAAGAAATACGGGGTCTCACCTTATGAACTTTGGAATAATGGAAGAAAACCTAACTTAAATTATTTTAAAGTGTGGTGATGTTTAGCATTTTACAAAGTCAAAGATCCCCGTAAGACAAAGTTAGGACCAAGAGGTATTAAAAGTGATTTTGTTGGCTATGCACAAAATTCAAAAGCATATAGATTGCTTGATTTACAATCCAATGTGATAGTGAAATCTATACATGTGGAATTCTTTGAAGATAAATTTCTACATAGAACAGTTGAGCCTATAGTAGAAGAAACTTATGAAACCATTGTTGGAGGAAAAAGAGGACATAATAAACCAAGTGAACCTAGGAGAAGTCAGCGTCTTAGAAAAGAAAACCACTTGAGTTCTGATTTTAGTTCCTCTTATTCAACTAATTTTCTGGTTGAGGCTACTAGATCAAAAATAGTAGAAGTTACACCTACGGTACTCAATATCAATGACGATCCTAAAACTTTTAAAGAAGCTATGACTTCACGAGATTCTGATTTTTGGAAAGAAGCAATAAATGATTAGACGGATTCTATAATATCCAACAAGACTTGGGTTTTAGTAGATCTTCCACCTGGTTCAAAGGCAATCGGGTGCAAATGGGTGTTTCGAAAGAAATACAAAACAGATGGTTCTATACAAACTTATAAAGCAAGATTAGTGGCAAAAGGTTTTAGACAAAAAGAAGGTATATATTATTTCGATACCTCTGCGCCAGTTGCAAGAATCACATCCATAAGAGTTTTGCTTGCATTGGCATTAATATATAAATTGTATATTCATCAAATGGATGTAAAGACGGCCTTCTTGAACGGTGACTTAACCGAGGAGGTATATATGGAACAACATGAAGGTTTTGTCCTACTAGGAAATGAAAACAAAGTATGCAAATTGGTTAAATCATTATATGGCCTAAAGCAAGCTTCAAAGCAGTGGCATAAGAAGTTTGATGAGACAATTCTAGCAAATGGTTTTGGGCATAATAATACTGATAAATGTTTTTATTGTAAGAAAACCAATGATTACATAGTGATATTATGCTTATATGTTGATGACATGATAATTGCTAGTAATAATATGAAAGGAATTACTAATACGAAGAAGTATCTAACTTCAATTTTTAAAATGAAAGACCTTAATGAGGTAGATACAATATTGGGAATCAAAGTTGAAAAACACGAAAAAGGATATGCCTTAAATCAAACCCATTATATTGACAAAATACTTGATAAGTTCGAACATCTTAATATCAAAGATGCTAGTACTCTAGTTGATTCTAGTGTGAAAATGCAAGAAAATAAAGATCGAATCAAAGCTCAACTGGAATATGCCAGTGCCATTGGATGCCTTATGTATGTCACATATTGCACACGGCCAGATATAGCTTTTGCCGTAAACAAGATGTAAAGATTCACGTCTAAACCTAGCATACATCAGTGGAAAGCAATTAGTAGGATCTTTGGATATCTCAAAAGGACAAAATTGTGTTGAGAATCTTGTGAGATCTGGCGGATAAACTTGTCTGCGTCATCTGTTCGGTTTTACGATAGGAGTTGTGGTTCAATCTTTTACAGACACCTACAACTTCATTAAAACTTTAACTAATGTACACTAATTAATGGTCCAAATCGAAAGATACCTTTTGTATGGATAACGTTTATCAAAAGAAAAAATCGTTACACACGAATTAGTGGGGGAATGTTATGTAATTTGTGTGTATAATGGAGAAATGCAAATGACCCACATGATAGAAGAAGGAAATGGAATGTATATAATGTTTTGTCAAACATGATAAACAAATTGAGTAATGCCCAAAAATAACTAATTGGGCTAACAAATTGGGTTTACATTTAAATGGTCATAGATAGGCACTTGGGCACTTGGGGCATCTTGGGCCTTGACTGTTCATACACAGGCGCTACCGTTCAGATTTCGAATTTTATTTTTAAAATTCAAATGCGCGACTGTTGAAACAGTTGCGTCTTTCTAAACGGTCGCGACCTTTCGCCAACAGAAACCTTTTATCTATAAATCCGGCTCTCTCCAGTCAGAAAACAATCATTAGCGATCTCTCCTTCTTCCTCTCTCACAAGAATTCTCGAGCCTTGTTGTATCCTGCGAGCAAGTTTCCTTTACTGCGGAAATATTGTTTTCGGATAGTGACAACACGCCTCAAGGCTCTCTAATCCTTCTCTGTTTCGTTTCTATCTCATATCCACTCATAAACTAACTATACTAGAACTGAATTCCATTGGAGACAGAACTGAATTCCAAACTCCAGGTTCAACTTCATGGAAAAGAATCCATCAAACTGGATCGGTTTGATGGAACAAACTATACTAGATGGCAGGACAGAATGACATGGCTTTTGCTGTCTATGAATCTTCACTACTTGCTGGATCCGTCGCTGCAACCAATTGCAGAACCAAAGCCTACTGATTCTGAAGAAATTAAAAAGAAAATTGCCGCGGACAAAGATAAGTGTGAGACGGATGAAATGCTATGCAGAGGCTATATTCTCAACGCACTCACTGACAGGCTTTATGATGTTTATAGCAATTACAAAACGCCGAAGGAAGTATGGTCGGCTCTCGGATCAAAATATAAACACATGAAGGAAGGTACCGATTGTTTTCTTGCCTTAAAATATTTTGAATTCAAGTTTGTTGATAACATGCCAATCATGGATCAAATCTGTGAGTTGGAGATTCTAGTTTCCTAAATGAGGGAATTGCAGATTACTATTCCCGATGCTATCCAAGTTGGAGCGTTTCTGTCAAAACTTCCTCCCGCTTGGAATGATTACAGAAGGAAAATTCTGCACTCATCGGATACTTTTTCTATTGATAAATTCTTGACTCACTTGCAAATTGAAAGTGAAAATCGTGTTTGAGATGAGTCGATCTTAGGATCCAAAGTTCATCACATATCTTCCAAAGAACCAGTCCCTGAAAATTCCAACGATAGTTTGAAACCCAAAAAGAAAGATTTCAAGAACAAATCTAAGAATCGGCCTTGCTTTTATTGTGGTATTAAAGGACATCTTATCAAAGATTGTCGATTCAAGGCCAAGGCAGAAAAGAACTCCAAGTTTGGTTCTGCAAACAATAAAGAAAATGTTGTGGAAGATGTTGGACAAGAATTTGTCGCAATGATCACAGAACTTCATATGGCTTCTATGGCAAAATCTTAAGATTGGTGGCTTGATTCTGGCGCTACCATACATGTGTGCAACGACAAAAGCTTGTTCAAGTTCTATAATGAAATGAAAGAGCCTGAAGAACATCTCATGGGAAATCATGCTTCGGCTAAAGTTATGGGCAAGGGAAGCGTGGAATTGAAGTTCACTTCTGGCCAAAAAATCACCCTTGTCAATGTGTTTCATGTTCCGGACTTGAGAAAAACTTAGTTTCTGCAAATCTTTTATGCAAGAAGGGTTTTAAAGTTGTTCTAGAATCTGACAAAGTTATTGTATCTAAGAATGGAGTATTCGTAGGAAAAGGATACTCATGTGATGGCATGTTTAAGTTGTCAATTAATGAAATTACTACTGCTGCTTATGTTGTTGATTCTCCTAGTAATTTATGGCATGCTAGATTAGAACATTTAAATTTTAATTGCTTAAAGTATATGTCAAAACATGGCTATATTAACTATTCTGTTAATGATTTCAAAAAATGTAAAATTTGTGTTGAAGCCAAGATGACTAAAAAACCATTTTCTAAAGTTGAAAGAAATAGTGATTTGCTAGAACTCGTGCATTCTGATATTTGTGAATTGAATGGTCAACTAACAAGAGGAGGAAAGCGATATTTTATGTAACGCCCCACCTTCGCTAAGGTCACTCACAAAGGGAATGCACTAGCTTTGGTGGAGCATTATCTAGGTAAACATACACAGAAATATTACAAGACAGAACATATAAAACAGTGAAAGAAGAACCAAATTTCATTGCTTTAAAATCTAGAAGGGTCTAAAGCCCTTTTACCTCAAAACGCCATTATATCCATTACATCGAAATCTGTCTTGCAATAGTAAAGAAGCATAAAACCATAGTCATAAATCATTCCCCAAGTAAAACAGCAAAGCAAGCCATAACCAAGAGAAATCCAAGCAGTACATGAAAGAGCCTTGGAGCTTGGTAAGATCCGAACTACACCCTGCGAACCTGGGGGGGGGGGACGAAAGAAAAGGAGGCGAAACAAACTGGGTCAGTCATAAAGACTGAGTAAGTCCTAGTGGCTTTCAGCATAAAAACAGGTGAAGATAATATGACATGAATAAACTGAAAGTAAACATAAGCATGATGACAAGGTAAGCTACAGGCACGATGAATCAAGTATAACATCCCATGCTTCCTATCAAGAGTATCATCACAAGGTTCCTACCAAGTATCACATTGCAAGGTTTCTATTAAGTATAACATCGCAAGATTTCTAAGCTTCACCATTCCACTATTTTCTTTGATTTCCTATGTTCTCTGCACCAACTGTACTAGTACCCCAACCCGTATCATCCCTTCCATGTTTATGTACAGTCCCTTGCCATATGTCGTACGGGTTTCATCACGTATTTCTATACTACATCAACGTAGTGCCACTATTCTTAAAATCGTTTGGACCGCCATCCTTGTTCTGGCTTGGTTTCCTTATCATGAACTATCGCGTGTTCAACTAGGATTTATGCCACCTAGGACCACTAGGGATTATGCTACCTATTGAACGTTTTCTAGATTCGATTAGGGTTTATGCCACCTAGGACCACTAGGGATTATGCTACCTAACGAATTCCACATTACGATCTATTAATCGATCGGCTCCCTACAAGTCCTAGCTCGTTCATGTGTCTGTGTCATACGGCCCAATCACGAAATGTAGTCACCTGTGCTAGGTCCACCATAGGGTGTATCAAATCCTAGGGTGCCAACCACCGACACGAATCAAGCATGCACAGTGTAAACCTATCGGTTCCCAATGGCTGCTTTTTCAACTCCGGACTACGTGCATGACCATAGACCGCCTGAACCTACAATGGCACACCAACTCAGCCGTCGTTCTGGTCGCTTACAATCATCCCAGTAATCGTGCCCCACCCTGCCTAGTTCCAAGGTACCGTGATACATCTTGTGGGTTACCGCTGAAAAGGACCACGCAACTAGGGTTTCCGTTCAGTAGGTTAAGTGTTGTCATTTAAATTCGATACTTAACCCCATCAATCAAGTTGGTTAAGGTCTGCCATTCAAGTTCGTGACTTAACCCGCCTACGTGTCATGTCAAATTGGCTAAGTGTTGTCGTTCAAGTTCATGACTTAGCCCTACGAACCATCTGTCAAGTTGGTTAAGTATATTCAAGCGGTTCATGACTTAACCCTATCAAATCATCGTGTCAAATTTGGTTAAGTATATTCAAGCGGTTCATGACTTAACCCTATCAAATCATCGTGTCCAATTGGTTAAGTATATTCAAGCAGTTCATGACTTAACCCTATCAAATCATCGTGTCAAATTTGGTTAAGTATATTCAAGCGGTTCATGACTTAACCCTATCAATTCATCGTGTCCAATTGGTTAAGTATATTCAAGCGGTTCATGACTTAACCCTATCAAATCATCGTGTCAAATTTGGTTAAGTATATTCAAGCGGTTCATGACTTAACCCTATCAAATCATCGTGTCCAATTGGTTAAGTATATTCAAGCGGTTCATGACTTAACCCTATTAAATCATCGTGTCAAATTGGTTAAGTATATTCAAATAATTCATGGCTTAACCCGCCCACGTATCATGCTAAGTTGGTTAAGTATTATCTATATGTTCAAGTTGACTTAACCCTACCACGTGTCATGTTATATTGGTTAAGTGTCATTAATCTAGTCATATTACTTTACCCACACATTGGTCTGATTAACAATTATGTTGGTTAAGCCTACATTTGTAAGTTTTACATGTTCTTAACTCATACCGGTTAGGTCCACATTTACATGTCAAATTTCCATGTCATCCAACCTAACCCTCTAACCATACCTACGTCTTATTATGGTTAGTATTCCTTAATTCATTCATTATGACGAACAAATCATGACCTCTCACATTAGACCGTGCATTTTGTGGCCACTGGATTTGCCGGCCGGTTTCGGGCAGATTTACACCACAAACTGGGTCTAACCTCGTGTCATAAACCGTTACGCCAACAATTTAGCCTTCGACCTCTCACATTAGACTGACACTTTTTGGCTACTGGATTTGTCGGGCGGTTCCGGGCAGATTTACACCACAAACTGAGTCTAACCTCGTGTCAAAGGTTTATTAATGGTCGTATTCCCCCAAAACCCCAATATCAGTTCACGTGTTTAACATATAAAAATGTTCATGTTTGTGATCAAGTCAATTATCCAATACACCGTCATTTTCATGTTCCAAATTCCCAACTTTACATATTAATAAACATATGCCCAAGTTCCAAAATTACATGCCAATTTATATATATATATATATATGTGTGTGTGTATATATATATATATATACCCAATTCTAGTCAGTTTACATATGTTCAATTCTTGCCTATTTACATGTATGCCAAGTTTATGCCATTTTACCCATATCAAGTTCTAGCCAAGATTACATATATCAAGTTTCATGTCCAAATAAACCTGAATCGTGATTCATGATGTAGTTATCCCAAACTATAATCTTTTTATTACAACACATGCCAACAACCCAAGTTCATAATACATATTTATGCCAATTATCAAGCTTACAATTGCTTTTATATTCAAATTCCCAATTCTACATATGCCCAATCATAAACTTAATCTTTTGATTTAATTTACATAGGCCTGAACTCGTGATTTGATTTACATGCTAATTCATTATCCCACTTCATGCCAATTCAATTATGCCAATGGCCAAACTTGCAATTTCCATTATATTGACAATACCCCAATTTCCAATTTCATGTTATGCCATCAATTTCACCAAACATATATATCCAATATAGAAAACATTCCCATATTTCCCCGTATTCAATCGTATGCAAATCGCGGTTTAGGCCTAGGTTCGAAATTGACCTAGGTTCATCAAAAGAAAATAAATAGAGGAAGATAGAATTTTGCATAAAAATAAGATTAGAGAGAAAAACATCATTACAGGCATAAAGATTACAACTGGATAATAAATTCAACATGAATCAAGAAAAATGATTTACAACAGGCTGAATAGATCATGAACTTGACATGAGAATAAAGATAGACAAGTCTCAAGAACCCAAGATTCAAGAAGCAACAGGAATGGGTCCGAATCAAATAAACATACTTAAATTCAATTCCACTTTATTCCATGGCCATATTATAATTAAATGTTTAAATCTAAAAACAACTAGAACTTACCGAGCATGGCTAGTGAATTAGGAACTGAATTTGTTGTAAAAATGTTGCGGCATTGTTGATTTATTGTCTTGAATCATTGTTGAGGCTTTGTTCTTTGAATTGATTTGAGTTTGAATGTTTGTACTTTAATTTGGAGACGGCGACCATGGTTCAAGAGGTAGTTTAGCAGCATAATGGTGTAAGAATGATTTGATATGAATTAGGTTAGGTCTAAGAGTGTTTTTATAGGTGTAGCAACTAGTTTAGGCCCTTAGATTAACCCTAGAATCAATC
This sequence comes from Allium sativum, assembly GCA_030737875.1. Lineage (NCBI taxonomy): Eukaryota > Viridiplantae > Streptophyta > Magnoliopsida > Asparagales > Amaryllidaceae > Allium > Allium sativum. The sequence continues at coordinate 848,806,818 of CM060926.1, forward strand.
CGGACCATCAAAACATGTCTTAGGCTTCAAAAATGAGTTCTGGGTCAAACCAGGCCGGCTAGGTCGACCTGTAAGGGGGGAGGTCGACACTATGGTCGACCTGGGGGGTAGGTCGACCCTATGGTCGACCTGGGGGGGGGGGGGGGTGGTAAGACGACCCTACGGTCGACCCCCTGGTCCAGTGCTGCCTGAAAACTGCTGAAACTTGTACAGGCCATAACTTCTTCATCCAGACTTCGATTTTCGAAAACTCGGACTCTATTTCATGTAAAATTTCGAGACGAACGCAATGGTATAACCCGTTTCCCCTAATTCTGAGTTTAAAATTTAATTCCGCCTTGATTTCTTGTTTTAACATGTTATAAAAATACGGGTTGTTACATTCTCCCCTCCTTAAAGGATTTCGTCCCCGAAATCTTCAAGTTAAGAAGAATGTATCCTACCATCCAATCATCCATCTACTCAATCATCAATCATAGGCATTCATTGTCCTTAAGAGATTTATAACGTGATATGAACATATGCAGAAAGTGTGTGTATATGTTCCTTATCTAATGCAAAAGATCAGGCCTGATTGATCTTCTTAATGCAAAATATGTTTAGTGCCATGAGTCCAACATGTATGCAAATAGCCCTAATCACATAAACACTATATGTGTCCTCAAACATCCATCCATATGCAACATTCACATGATAACACATTCAATTTCATCCATAAACAAGTATAAACACTCATGCAATATGAAAATATGTCTGAGCCGATGTAGTGCCTAATGTGTGTTATGTAACCACGAGCAACCACTAGCAGCCACTTGCAACCACTTGCAACCATCAATCATAACATGTCTCAAACACATGTTTACACCCAATTGTTCCTACCTAAAGGTATAGTCGAACGATAGAAGCAAGTGAAAACCTTGTGCCCATTAGGCAATGTCAAAACTGGAAATCTATGTCACATATATACTAATTTGGAGAAGAACTCCCTAAGCACCAGCCTCGAAGACCGAAATCAACATCAGGCTGACACCTAAAGAATTAATTAACCCAACCAATATATATGATTCTAGGAAACTAAGCATGATGGACTCCTTTTTGGTCACAAGGAAATCCCTTCCTAAAACCAACCCATATCCTATAAAGCCCAAAAAGTTTAGTCAACCAAACGGACATCCTCAAACCCCAACATATATCACAACCAAATGAGTCATACTCCTTATGGGGTTTGCAACAGAAATAAGATTGAGAATTGGACCGAGAGGATATAAATAAAAGATAGCATGCAAGTAAGCTCTACAGGAAAAGAGGGATCAAGGATATACTCTTAAAAAGAGATATGATGCGCGTATCTAGTCTTCAATCTTCTAAGTCGCATTTCCTTGAGCTTAACTCCATTATGCTTTGTCCGTCTTTAACTTCATAATTTCTTAATTCTTGTTTCCAAAATATGAGTTGGAACTCATTTCACTGTTGTCTCTCATCCCATTTTCCCTTATCCTCCTTCTAGTATACTCGGCTCAAACATAACTGCGTACTCGTGGTTTAATGCAAGCTCTCCAAAATTCACTAGTGAATCTCGGATCTCGTTCATTTACTAGAATGTATTCCACATAAATGAATTACCTCTTGAAAATGCCAACCATGTTTCCAAGTGTACTTACTAAGGTGATTTCCTATAACTCATGCATACGCGAAATGAACCATCCACCTTAGTGGCAAACACTACTCGGGATCAATAGATGAATCAAGAGATTCTAGGTAACTAAACATGGCAGAACCCTAAGGGTTGCACTAGACTTCGAGGGCATTACCTGGGCAAGTCAAGAGTCTAACTACCCTCTTTTCATACTCGAGAATGGTATCATTTTTGGAAAACCACTCCATCCCTAGAATCAACCCATTGCCCAAAAAAACATAAGCATTACTTCTAAACTCAACACTTAGCATAGACATTCCCAAATCCAAACGAGTCATGAATAACTGAGCCGATTCCCTAACAGGATTTGAGAATAAAATGGGATCCTCTACTATGCTAGTACTAAGGTGCAGAGACTCAACTATCGAAGCAGAAATAAAAAGGATGCGATGTACCATAATCAAAAAGGGTACGAACAGGATAGAAAGATAAACTAGACTTTCCTACAGAAACATTTCTACCTTCTTGTTCTGAGTCTCATTCGCCTTAACCACTCTTATCCCCTCTTATACAACATGTTAACAGGTCTCTCGAGAACTACCTCCATCGCACGGCAACCCTATAAAGCTTGTAACAAGATTAGTCGCAGATGGAACTAATGTGACTACAGATGGAGGAAAGAAAGGAAAAGGGATTCAGACAAGGAAACAAAGGATAATGCTAATGGCCTTTGGGGAATAGCCTTTAAAAATAAAACTTTTCTTGAAAAATGCTTCTTTGTAAATGGTTTTGAAAATAATTTCAAAAGTTTTTAAAAACTTTTGCCCAGTCTGGTAACCTTCTGCTCTGATACCAAATGTAACACCCCACCTCCGCTAGGGTCACTCACAAAGGGAATGCACTAGCTTTGGTGGAGCATTATCTAGGTAAACATACACAGAAATATTACAAGACAGAACATATAAAACATCGGAAGAAGAACCAAATTTCATTGCTTTAAAATCTAGAAGGGTCTAAAGCCCTTTTACCTCAAAATGCCATTAAATCCATTACATCGAAATATGTCTTACAATAGTAAAGAAGCATAAAACCATAGTCATAAATCATTCCCCAAGTAAAACAGCAAAGCAAGCCATAGCCAAGAGAAATCCAAGCAGTACATGAAAGAGCCTTGGAGCTTGGTAAGATCCGAACTAAGCTGTATTCCCACCCTGCGAAGCGGGGGGGGGGGGGGGGTGAAAGAAAAAGAGGCGAAACAAACTGGGTCAGTCATAAAGACTGAGTAAGTCCTAGTGGCTTTTAGCATAAAAATAGGTGAAGATAATATGACATGAATAAACTGAAAGTAAACATAAGCATGATGACAAGGTAAGCTACAGGCACGATGAATCAAGTATAACATCCCATGCTTCATATCAAGAGTATCATCAAAAGGTTCCTACCAAGTATCACATTGCAAGGTTTCTACTAAGTATAACATCGCAAGATTTCTAAGCTTCACCATTCCACTATTTTCTTTGATTTCCTATGTTCTCTGCACCAACTGTACTAGTACCCCAACCCGTATCATCCTTTCCATGTATATGTACAGTCCCTTGCCATATGTCGTACGGGTTTCATCACGTATTTATATACTACTTCAACGTAGTGCCATTATTCTTAAAATCTTTTGGACTGCCACCCTTGTTCTGGCTTGGTTTCCTTATCATGAACTATCGCGTGTTCAACTAGGATTTATGCCACCTAGGACCACTAGGGATTATGCTACCTATTGAACGTTTTCTAGATTCGATTAGGGTTTATGCCACCTAGGACCACTAGGGATTATGATACCTAACGAATTCCACGTAACGATCTATTAATCGATCGGCCCCCTACAAGTCCTTGCTCGTTCATGTGTCTGTGTCATACGGCCCAATCACAAAATGTAGTCACCTGTGCTAGGTCCACCATCGGGTGTATCAAGCCCTAGGGTGCCAACCACCAACACGAATCAAGCACGCACAGTGTAAACCTACCGGTGCCCAATGCCTTCCTTTTCAACTCCGGACTACGTGCACGCCCATAGTCCGCCTGAACCTACAATGGCACACCAACTCAGCCGTCGTTCTGGTCGCTTACAATCGTCCCAGTAATCGTGCCCCACCCTGCCTAGTTCCAGGGTACCGGGATACATCTAGTGGGTTACTGTTGAAAAGGACCGCGCAACTAGGGTTTCCGTTCAGTAGGTTAAGTGTTGTCATTTAAATTCGAGACTTAACCCCATCAATCAAGTTGGTTAAGTGTTGTCATTCAAGTTCGTGACTTAACCCGCCTATGTGTCATGTCAAATTGGCTAAGTGTTGTATGTAATGACCCGCATTTGAAGTGGTATAATAAATAATTTATTTAATTATTTATATAGTGATTAGAGAATTTAATGGTCAGGGAATTAAATAATGGTGAATATTTAATTTAAATAATATATTTAATTCTGAAATAATTAGAATTGGCTGAAGTGGCGATATGGTGTGAACTGGATCATCTATGATATTTAATTCAGTTTAGAATTGAATTAGAATAACGAATATATTATATAAACGATAGTTTGAACGTAGAGTTATAATATAATTATAATCGAGCTTGAAATGGCGCTGCAGTTCGCGATTTGGCTATTTGAACTTCAACTGAATATACAGGATTCGTTTTAAGCGGGATTTCAGTGAAACAAGAAACGTATGGAGCTGGTGGAGTATATCTTTCTAGTGGAAGAGAAGAATCGGGATTTCATTGTGTAGATTTTGATTTATGTCCAAATCAAATTCTATAAAAAGTCGCTGTGGAATTCCTTTATAATTTATAAAGGAATTATTTATATTTTAAAAAGGGATTTCATTTTAAATCGAATATCGATTTAATCGGGATTTGAAATATCAAGTTATAAATCCCAGTAGAGATGTATGGTATTCCACTGTGGATATATACGATAATGTTTATTTTTAAATATTAAATTTAATTATATTTAAATATATTTATATATTGAAATGGATCATCCAGAGCTTTAAAAATAGCCACTTTTGCAAATGAAGTCGGAATTCGACGAAACTAATTTTGTTGGATCCGCAATGTTAAATTATTGTTAGATGTCAAGTTTCGTGATTTATAGAGTCAATATGTGGCCATATGGGATTTTAATGTGAAAAACAGTCGATATTTTGATAGTTAAAAATACGCTGTGTGAGCAAACGGAGTCGGAATTCGATGAAACCAGTTTTGTTGGGACCGTAATGTCAAACTGTAGCTACATGCCAATTTTCCTGATTTTTAGGTATCGTATATGATTTGTACGAATTTTAAACGATAAATTGAACTAACACTTCAATTGAAATCAATATAAAAATAAATTGGCTAGCCTATAAATACACACATACCTTTGCCCTTAAAACCTAATTTTATTTTCTGAGGTCAAACAAAAATGCGCCGTAACTTCTGTTCTCTCCAAAAAATTATTTCGAGCTTCATAAAATCAAAGGAATTCAAATAAAAGTTTATAAATTACAATATGTATATATTCGGATTCGTAAAAGAAAGATCTTCAGCCTGGTACACTTTTTATTGGGTTCGATTCTTTTTCTGGAGTTGGGAAAAATGAACGCGAGAGCTAGGGCTGGGATCGGTCGACGATGGGATGAGGGATGGACTGAGGCGATGGGATTGTTGAACTCAGTGTGGCGCAGTGATTCGATTTGTGGGCGTTTGGTTAAACTCGAAGCTTTTTGGGGTGTGCGTTTTTTCATGGCAGTGAGAGATGGCAGCAGGTCATTCAGCCAACGCGGTGTTCGAACTGGAGGGGAGGGTGACCACTGGGAAGAGATTTTGACGCTGAGTTGAATGGTTGTGGTGGTGCGTCGGATTCGTAACTGAGGTGGTGGCAGTTTGCAGTCAAGGGAGTGGTCAACGAACTGGGTTTGCTTACGAGTGAATGGGTTCGTGATTTTCATTCGGTGAAGAAGTGTTGGATTTGGATGCGGGTTCCTAGGGTATTTGGGCTTAGGGAGGATGGGTCAGCCCTACATTGGAAGGGGGTATTAAAATGGGCCGGTGCATTCTGAATGGGCCGGGAAAAGAAGTGGTAAAGCCCAGGAGAAGAAAATAAGAAGGAGTGGAGTCGGGCTGGTTTGTAAAGGGGGATGGGCTTTAGTTCAAAAGGGTGGATGGGCTGAAGTAGTAAAGAAGGAGTGGGATTATTGGGATTTAGAACATGGGTTTTGGTCTTAGTTTCAAAACCGATTGCGTGTATTCAAGGAAGAAAGCCACCACTTGTTGGTGAGGAAAGTTTCAAGGTGTTGGAAGCAGTTCGAATGGAGTTTGAAGTGGATGGGCTAGGGAAACAAATGAATTCCGCGAAACAAGATCCGACTGGATCGTATGGACGGTGGCTACACACTAGAACTGGCTGGGAGTGGATTGGGGCTAGTTACAATTTATGGGAAAATAATTTGTCTGTCTGAATCAAGCGATGGTTATCGTTATTAACGATGATCGTCCAATGTGAGTAAATCTCACTAACTCTGAACAGTTTATAATTTCATGTTGTATTTTTAGAACTGTTAAATATTGGTTGATTGATAGTGTGTTGACTATTTGATTGAACTGCTAGTTAGTTAGTTGATTTTCTATATTGATTCTGTTTAACAGGATATATATCATATGGAACTGAAAGTGATATTATCTATATTGTTTAAACATCTGTGATGCAGGGAAACAGGTTGGAGGAATCCAACTGGATTCCTCAACATTTATTTTACTGTGATTTATATATTGTGATATATAATGTGAATTATAACCTGTTGTTGATTGTGTGTGTTTGGACGATATTTATCATTGGTATATGGTATGTTAAATACCATAAGAAATACTGGATGTGGGAAAGGGGATTTTCGAAAGGGTATTTTGAAAATGACTTATTTATATAAAATCGATGGATTTTATATAGAAAAGGAAAAGGATTTTTTATAAAAGAAAAATAACTATAAAATTGAAGGATAAGTTAGAATAAAGGAAATATTATTGGTTAGAATAAAGGGAAATATTTATTTGTTAGAATAAATAGAAAAGATAAAGGGAAATATTATTGGTTAGAATAAATAGAATAGAATAAAGGAATATTATTAGAAAATAAATAGGATATTACAAAGGGGAATATTTAGAAAACAAATAGAATTGAAAAGGGAATAGTGTTAATCAAATACAGTTATTCGAATAGAATATATTCGAAGTAATTAATCGAATATAGTTATGTTAGAAGTAGTAAATCGAATATCGTTTATATTCGAAGGAGTTAAATCGAATATAGTTATTCGAAAAATAAAGTTAAAACAGAATAGAGTTATTCAATTAGATTTATTCGATTAGAGTTAATCAGATAGAGTAAATTGAATAGAGGTAAAGAAATAGAGTTAAACAAAATTAGAAACTAACTAGAGATTAGTAAGTTGAATAGTTTTCTGAATATCGATCTGATGTTGGTTTCGGCCTTCGGGGTTTATACTTAGAGAATTGTTCTCCTACTAGTTTACAGTCAAGGATTGATAGTTGTGAAATGATAGTGATATATGTAAATAAGCTATGGAAATGTTTTCCAATGTTAATGACGTATATTTTCTAAACATAGAAAATAAGGAAATGTGAATATATATATATAGATATATATATATATGATTGATGATTGATTGATAGAATTTCCATTTGGAAATGATATCGTTGTTTGCACACCTATTTTTCTTTGATAGTTAAATCACAGATTATCGAAGTTTTGACCAATTTACGTTGTTAATATGGAGAGACAGGTTGGATTATTATCCAAAGAACCACTCTGTATTGGCATAAGCGTTGCGAATCATACATGCCAAAGCAAATTTGAAGACGGAGTAAAGTGCAAGGGCTGTTGTATAAATCTTAGACAACAGTGCCTAAGATGGATATACTGAATAGTACCTTCGGTTCATCCTGTTCCTGGATGACTTGTATGGACGGATGTCTGATAGAGTATTTCTAGACGATCACGTATATTGATTTCTCCAACTGTACCAAGAGTGGAAGCGGAGAAGGAAACTTATTTTAGCTAACACATAATGTATTGTTGAGGACGTCAATCGGTGATTGGATGGATTTGATGATGTGGCATTCAAAGTGAATCTGGTGTGATGATAAAGCGCAGATTCTAGCCTCACATTCGGTAAATGACAGAAATCGGGCAGGCAGCATGGCTAAGTCGGTCGCTCCGAAGTAGTGCGTATAATCACCTGATCTAGAGTTTCATTTATTTCTAAAAATCTATTGTCGATACTGTCCCATTCAGGAAGCGGTTGTTGATCCCAACCGTTGGTGATATACATTCGATACACTCAAGCGAAATGAGTGGTCGGTCATGTGTGGCCGGGTTGCAAGATGTTCTTGTTGAACCCAGTGTATTCCTCTCTAGAGGTACACTAGCGAAAGGTGGTTCCATACCTTGTCATAGCTGGAAATCCATTACCCAATACGTGCTTGCGGTTTTGATTGTATATTATATATGTAGAACGTGAGATGAAAGCGTTTCTGCTAGATGATTATTATATTATGGTTGATAGACATTATTATAATATCAAAAGGTTTTGATATAAAGATAATTTGGATTCTCATAAGGGAAAAACCCGTTCCGTTGTACGGCGTGGTCTCATGAGATATCATTTACCTGCTTGAACTGTTTTAAACTGTTTTACTCATACCAGTCCCATGACTGACCCGGAGTTTATTTTGTTTTGTTTTCACTAAACTCTTGGGTGCCCAATTTTGTACGGGCAGTCAAGTAGTCAGGAATTTACAGATACTTGAAGAGCTGGAGCAGGAGGCTTCAGGATCATATAGCTATAGTTATTTCCGATGTGTTGTAAGTGATGTACTGTTATAATGATGTATATTCAAGTATAGATGTATATTTCAAGTTATGTTATATATTATATGTTATTCGTTCCGCAGTGAGGTTCGTGTTACTCTGATGTTGTGTTCTTCTTCTTCTTCTATTCTAAGTTTCTATCTTATCTTTCCTCACCCTCTAATTTCTTTCATTAATCATCCGGTTTTTCGATGTTTGGTTAGTCATCATTGAGTTTATGGTGATAACCAAGGTCGTCAAAAGCCCGGGTCATTACAGTTGGTATCAGAGCTTAAGTTAAGTGAATTACCTTGGCTCTGTGGCGTGACTCAGTAGAGATGGGGTTAGCAATACCCTAGATTGAGTTGAGTGTATATATACGAGTGAACGTATTTGTTATTGATATAAAAAAATTGTTTTATATTGTGGAGATTTATTGGTTGAGTCGTTTATGGGTTCTGGTCGATCAGTTTGATCCACTGTATCGGTAGGAGTTTATAAACACTCGAATACGATGAACCATCATGGTATGTTTTGAAAAAGGGTAAATGAAATAATTTTACCCAAATATATTTTGATATAAAGAAAATATATATTGGATATATTTGTTGTGATTATAATCGAGTAAGATTATAAATTTGAAATGGTTATGTAAATAACCAAGTAAAATTCATATAAGTATAATATATGAAAGCAGATGAATTAAATCTGAAATTTAAATCAGAATTGGAATTTAAAATAAGGAAATTTTAAGTTCCTGGGAGATTTTGAAAACGTTTTTCAAACTAAAAGTGATATAGTATTGAACTCACCCTGATAACCGGAAAATAGATTCTGATGATGAATCTAAACATCATCAGTGTTCATCAGTGTTCATTTTCGAGTTCTAAGTGATGGATTACTACCAAAGATTTTGGTTTTTGAATTGTTTTGAGAAAAACAAGTTGTTTAGAAATTTGAAGGTTTTGAATTGGTATTATGATTTCAATTGGATTTGAAATTTACCCAGGAATTTAAGTTTTGGAATTAAAAATTTAACTAATAAAGTTAAATATATTGAGAAAGTATAAGTGAATAAATAAATTAGAATTTAACCTAAGATAAGTTAAATAAAGCTAGAATTGATTAAAGAATGATTTGGAATTTAGTTGATAAGTTAAGAGTTGGGGATCAAGAATTAAACTTGAGTTTGAAATGGTATTCGACTTGTTTAAGCGAATAGCTGTGTTGAGAATAAATTGATCAGAGGTTGATTAGATTGATATTGGTATATGTTGGATTAGCAGCAGATGGAAGTGATATAATGATATACCCGACAAAATGGTACAAGTTTATATTTAATATGAGTTTGGAATTTATGAGCCGAATTGGCAAGCCGCTTGGCTATTTGATTTTCTTTTGGGTTGGAGAAGGCCTAGAGAGGCGAGTTGTGGTTTTACTGATAGGGCTGTACAAAGGAGGTTATGGCGAAGTTTTTCAAAAAAATTAAGACGTTAGGAAATTTTCAGGATTTTCGAAAATTTTCGTTGATAAGAATTAATTAATAATTTAATTGAAATTAAATTGGTTCACTTGCAACTGAAGTTAAGAAGTGAACAAATATGTTCTAACCAGTCGATAGGGTCGTTCTCTAACTTAGCAATTTCGAGGACGAAATTATTTTAAGTAGGGAAGATTGTAATGACCCGCATTTGCAGTGGTATAATAAATAATTTATTTAATTATTTATATAGTGATTAGAGAATTTAATGGTCATGGAATTAAATAATGGTGAATATTTAATTTAAATAATAAATTAAATAATATATTTAATTCTGAAATAATCAGAATTGGCTGAAATGGCGATATGGTGTGAACTGGATCATCCATGATATTTAATTCAGTTTAGAATTGAATTAGAATAACGAATATATTATATAAACGACAGTTTGAACGTAGAGTTATAATATAATTATAATTGAGCTTGAAATGGCGCCGCAGTTCACGATTTGGCTATTTGAACTTCAACTAAATATACAGGATTCGTTTTAAGCCGGATTTCAGTGAAACAAGAAACGTATGGAGCTGGTGGAGTATATCTTTCTAGTGGAAGAGAAGAATCAGGATTTCGTTGTGTCGATTTTGATTTATGTCCAAATCAAATTCTAGAAAAAGTCGCTGTAGAATTCCTTTATAATTTATAAAGGAATTATTTATATTTTAAAAAGGGATTTCATTTTAAATCAAATATCGATTTAATCGGGATTTGAAATATCAAGTTATAAATCCCAGTAGAGCTGTATGGTATTCCACTGTGGATATATACGATAATATTTATTTTTAAATATTAAATTTAATTATATTTAAATATATTTATATAATTAAATGGGTCATCCAGAGCTTTAAAAATAGCCACTTTTGCAAACGAAGTCGGAATTCGACGAAACTAATTTTGTTGGATCCGCAATGTGAAATTATTGTTAGATGTCAAGTTTCGTGATCTATAGAGTCAGTATGTGGCCGTACGGGATTTTAATGTGAAAAACAGTCGATATTTTGACATTTAAAAATACACTGTGTGAGCAAACGGATCGGAATTCGATGAAACCAGTTTCGTTGGGACCGTAATGTCGAACTGTAGCTGCATGCCAATTTTCGTGATTTTTAGGTATCGTATATGATTTGTACGAATTTTAAACGATAAATTGAACTAACACTTCAATTGAAATCAATATAAAAATAAATTGGCTAGCCTATAAATACCCACATACCTTTGCCCTTAAAACCTAATTTTATTTTCTGAGGTCAAACAAAAATGCGCCTTAACTTCTGTTCTTTCCAGAAAATTATTTCGAGCTTCATAAATTCAAAGGAATTCAAATAAAAGTTTATAAATTACAATACGTATATATTCAGATTCGTAAAAGAAAGATCTTCAGCCTGGAACACTTTTTGTTGGGTTCGATTCTTTTTCTGGAGTTGGGAAAAATGAACGCGAGAGCTAGGGCTGGGATCGGTCGACGATGGGATGAGGGATGGACTGAGGCGATGGGATTGTTGAACTCAGTGTGGCGCAGTGATTCAATTTGTGGGCGTTTGGTTAAACTCGAAGCTTTTGGGGGTGTGCGCTTTTTCATGGCAGCGAGAGATGGCAGCAGGTCATTCAGCCAATGCGGTGTTCGAACTGGAGGGGAGGGTGACCACTGGGAAGAGATTTTGACGCTGAGTTGAATGGTTGTGGTGGTGCGTCGGATTCATAACCGAGGTGGTGGCGGTTTGCAGTCAAGGGAGAGGTCAACGAACTGGGTTTGCTTACGAGTGAATGGCTTCGTGATTTTCATTCGGTGAAGAAGTGTTGGATTTGGATGCGGGTTCCTAGGGTATTTGGGCTTAGGGAGGATGGGTCAGCCCTACGTTGGAAGGGGGTATTAAAATGGGCCTGTGCATTCTGAATGGGCCGGGAAAAGAAGTGGTAAAGCCCAGGAGAAGAAAATAAGAAGGAGTGGAGTCGGGCTGGTTTGTAAAGGGGGATGGGCTTTAGTTCAAAAGGGTGGATGGGCTGAAGTAGTAAAGAAGGAGTGGGATTATTGGGATTTAGAACATGGGTTTTGGTCTTAGTTTCAAAACCGAATGCGTGTATTCAAGGAAGAAGGCCACCACTTGTTGGTGAGGAAAGTTTCAAGGTGTTGGAAGCAGTTCGAATGGAGTTTGAAGTGGATGGGCTGGGGAAACAAATGAATTCTGCGAAACAAGATCCAACTGGATCGTATGGACGGTGGCTACACACTAGAACTGGCTGGGAGTGGATTGGGGCTAGTTACAATTTATGGCAAAATAAATTGTCTGTCTGAATCAAGCGATGGTTGTCGTTATTAACGATGATCGTCCAATGTGAGTAAATCTCACTAACTCTGAACAGTTTATAATTTCATGTTGTATTTTTAGAACTGTTAAATATTGGCTGATTGATTGTGTGTTGACTACTTGATTGAACTGCTAGTCAGTTAGTTGATTTTCTATATTGATTCTGTTTAACAGAATATGTATCATATGGAACTGGAAGTGATGTTATCTATATTGTTTAAACATCTGTGATGCAGGGAAACAGGTTGGAGGAATCCAACTGGATTCCTCAACATTTATTTTACTGTGATTTATATATTGTGATATATAATGTGAATTATAACCTGTTGTTGATTGTGTGTGTTTGGACGATATTTATCATTGGTATATGGTATGTTAAATACCATAAGAAATACTGGATGTGGGAAAGGGGATTTTCAAAGGGGTATTTTGAAAATGACTTATTTATATAAAATCGATGGATTTTATGTAGAAAAGGAAAGGGATTTTTTATAAAAGAAAAATAATTATAAAATCGAAGGATAAGTTAGAATAAAGGAAATATTATTGGTTAGAATAAAGTGAAATATTTATTTGTTAGAATAAATAGAAAAGAGAAAGGGAAATATTATTGGTTAGAATAAATAGAATAGAATAGAATAGAATAGAATAAAGGAATATTATTAGAAAATAAATAGGATATTATAAAGGAGAATATTTAGAAAACAAATAGAATTGAAAAGGGAATAATGTTAATCAAATAAAGTTATTCGATTAGAACATATTCGAAGTAATTAATCGAATATAGTTATGTTAGAAGTAGTAAATCGAATATCGTTTATATTCGAAGGAGTTAAATCGAATATAGTTATTCAAAAAATAAAGTTAAAACAGAATAGAGTTATTCAATTAGAGTTGTTCGATTAGAGTTAATCAAATAGAGTAAATCGAATAGAGGTAAAGAAATAGAGTTAAACAAAATTAGAAACTAACTAGAGATTAGTAAGTTGAATAGTTTTCTGAATATCGATCTGATGTTGGTTTCGGCCTTCGGGGTTTATACTTAGAGAATTGTTCTCCTACTAGTTTACAGTCAAGGACTGATAGTTGTGAAATGATTGTGATATGTAAATATGCTATGGAAATGTTTTCCAATGTTAATGACGTATATTTTCTAAACATAGAAAATAAGGAAATGTGAATATATATATATATATGATTGATGATTGATTGATAGAATTTCCATTTGGAAATGATATCGTTGTTTGCACACCTGTTTTTATTTGATAGTTAAATCATAGACTATCGAAGTTTTGACCAATTTACGTTGTTAATATGGAGAGACTGGTTGGATTATTATCCAAATAACCACTCTGTATTGGCATAAGCGTTGCGAATCATACATGCCAAAGCAAATTTGAAGACGGAGTAAAGTGCAAGGGCTGTTGTATAAATCTTGGACAACAGTGCCTAAGATGGATATACTGAATAGTACCTTCGGTTCATCCAGTTCTTGGATGACTTGTATGGACGGATGTCTGACAGAGTATTTCCAGACGATCACGTATATTGATTTCTCCAACCGTACCAAGAGTGGAAGCGGAGAAGGAAACTTCTTTTAGCTAACACATAATGTATTGTTAAGGACGTCAATCGATGATTGGATGGATTTGATGATGTGGCATTCAAAGTGAATCTGGTGTGATGATAAAGCGTAGCTTCTAGCCTCACATTTGGTAAATGACAGAAATCGGGCAGGCAGCATGGCTAAGTCGGTCGCTCCGAAGTAGGGTGTATAATCACCTGATCTAGAGTTTCATTTATTTCTAAAAATCTATTGTCGATACTGTCCCATTCGGGAAACGGTTGCTGATCCCAACCGTTGGTGATATACATTCGATACACTCAAGCGAAATGAGTGGTCGGTCATGTGTGGCCGGGTTGTAAGATGTTCTTGTTGAACCCAGTGTATTCCTCTCTAGAGGTACACTAGCGAAATGTGGTTCCATACCTTGTCATAGTTGGAAATCCATTACCCAATATGTGCTTGCGGTTTTGATTGTATATTATATATGTAGAACATGAGATGAAAGCGTTTCTACTAGATAATTATTATATTATGGTTGATAGACATTATTATGATATCAAAAGGTTTTGATATAAAGATAATTTGGATTCTCATAAGGGAAAAACCCGTTCCGTTATACGGCGTGGTCTTATGAGATATCGTTTACCTGCTTGAACTGTTTTAAACTGTTTTACTCATACCAGTCCCATGACTGACCCTGAGGTTATTTTGTTTTGTTTTCCCTAAACTCTTGGGTGCCCAATTTTGTACGGGCAGTCAAGTAGTCAAGAATTTATAGATACTTGAAGAGCTGGAGCAGGAGGCTTCAAGATCATATAGCTATAGTTATTTCCGTTGTGTTGTAAGTGCTGTACTGTGATAATGATGTATATTCAAGTACAGATGTATATTTCAAGTTATGTTATATATTATATGTTATTCGTTCCGCAGTGAGGTTCGTGTTACTCTGATGTTGTGTTCTTCTTCTTCTTCTTCTTCTATTATAAGTTTCTGTCTTATCTTTCCTCACCCTCTAATTTCTCTCATTAATTATCCGATTTTTCGATGTTTAGTTAGTCATCATTGAGTTTATGGTGATAACCAAGGTCGTCAAAAGCCCGAGTCATTACATTGTCGTTCAAGTTCATGACTTAGCCCTACGAACCATCTGTCAAGTTGGTTAAGTATATTCAAGCGGTTCATGACTTAACCCTATCAAATCATCGTGTCAAATTTGGTTAAGTATATTCAAGCGGTTCATGACTTAACCCTATCAAATCATCGGGTCCAGTTGGTTAAGTATATTCAAGCGGTTCACGACTTGACCCTATCAAATCATCGTGTCAAATTTGGTTAAGTATACTCAAGCGGTTCATGACTTAACCCTATCAAATCATCGTGTCCAATTGGTTAAGTATATTCAAGCGGTTCATGACTTAACCCTATCAAATCATCGTGTCAAATTTGGTTAAGTATATTCAAGCGGTTCATGACTTAACCCTATCAAATCATCGTGTCCAATTGGTTAAGTATATTCAAGCAATTCATGACTTAACCCTATCAAATCATCGTGTCAAATTGGTTAAGTATATTCAAATAATTCATGGCTTAGCCCACGTATCATGCTAAGTTGGTTAAGTATTATCTATATGTTCAAGTTGACTTAACCCTGCCACGTGTCATGTTATATTGGTTAAGTGTCATTAATCTAGTCATATTACTTAACCCACCCATTGGTCTGATTAACTATTATGTTGGTTAAGCCTACATTTGTAAGTTTTACATGTTCTTAACTCATACCGGTAAGGTCCACATTTACATGTCAAATTTCCATGTCATCCCACCTAACCCTCTAACCATACCCACGTCTTATTATGGTTAGTATTCCTTAATTCATTCATTATGACGAACAAATCATGACCTCTCACATTAGACCATGCATTTTGTGGCCACTGGATTTGCCGGGCGGTTCCGGGCAGATTTACACCACAAACTGGGTCTAACCTCATGTCATAAACCGTTACGCCTACAATTTGGCCTTCGACCTCTCACATTAGACTGACACTTTATGGCTACTGGATTTGCCGGGCGGTTCCGGGCAGATTTACACCACAAACAGAGTCTAACCTCGTGTCAAAGGTTCATTAATGGTCGTATTCCCCCAAAACCCCAATATCAGTTCACGTGTTTAACATATAAAAATGTTCAAGTTTGTGATCAAGTCAATTGTCCAATACACCATCATTTTCATGATCCAAATTCCCAACTTTACATATTAATAAACATTTGCCCAAGTTCCAAACTTACATGCCAATTTATATATATATATATATGTATATGTATATATATATATACCCAATTCTAGTCAGTTTACATATGTTCAATTCTTGCCTATTTACATGTATGCCAAGTTTGTGCCATTTTACCCATATCAAGTTCTAGCCAAGATTACATGTATCAAGTTTCATGTCCAAATAAACCCGAATCGTGATTCATGATGTAGTTATCCCAAACTATAATCTTTTTATTACAACACACGCCAACAACCCAAGTTCATAATACATATTTATGCCAATTAACAAGCTTATAATCGCTTTTATATTCAAATTCCCAATTCTACATATGCCCAATCATAAACTTAATCTTTTGATTTAATTTACATAGGCCCGAACTCGTGATTTGATTTACATGCTAATTCATTATGCCCACTTCATGCCAATTCAATTATGCCAACGGCCAAACTTGCAGTTTCCATTATATTGACAATACCCCAAATTTCCAATTTCATGTTATGCCATCAATTTCACCAAACATATATATCCAATATAGACAACATTCCCATATTTCCCCGTATTCAATCGTACGCAAATCGCGGTTTAGGCCTAGGTCCGAAATTGACCTAGGTTCATCAAAAGAAAATAAATAGGGGAAGATAGAATTTTGTATAAAAATAAGATCAGAGAGAAAAACATAATTACAGGCATAATGATTACAATTGGATAATAAATTCAACATGAATCAAGAAAACTGATTTACAGCAGGCTGAATAGATCATGAACTTGACATGAGAATAAAGATAGACAAGTCTCAAGAACCCAAGATTCAAGAAGCAACAGGAATGGGTCCGAATCAAATAAACATACTTAAATTCAATTCCACTTTATTCCATGGCCATATTATAATTAAATGTTTAAATCTAAAAACAACTAGAACTCACCGAGAATGGCTAGTGAATTAGGAACTAAATTTGTTGTAAAAATGTTGCGGCATTGTTGATTTATTATCTTGAATCATTGTTGAGGCTTTGTTCTTTGAATTGATTTGACTTTGAATGTTTGTACTTTAATTTGGAGGCGGCGGCCATGGTTCAAGAGGTATTTTAGCAGCCTAATGGTGTAAGAATGATTTGATATGAATTAGGTTAGGTCTAAGGGAGTTTTTATAGTTGTAGCAACTAGTTTAGGCCCTTAGATTAACCCTAGAATCAATCCGGACCATCAAAACATGTCTCAGGCTTCAAAAATGAGTTCTGGGTCAAACCAGGTCGACCTGTAGGGGGGGTCGACACTATGGTCGACCTGGGGGGTAGGTCGACCCTATGGTCGACCTGTAAGGGGGGGTGGGTCGACACTATGGTCGACCTGGGGGTAGGTCGACCCTATGGTCGACCTGGGGGGGGGGGGTAGGTCGACCCTATGGTCGACCCCCTGGTCCAGTGCTGCCTGAAAACTGCTGAAACTTGTACAGGCCATAACTTCTTCATCCGGACTCCGATTTTCGAAAACTCAGACACTATTTCATGTAAAATTTCGAGGCGAACGCAATGGCGTAACCCGTTTCCCCTGATTCTGAATTTAAAATTTAATTCTGCCTTGATTTCTTGTTTTAACATGTTATAAAAATACGGGTTGTTACATTTTATCACTTTCATTGACGACCATACAAGATACACTTATGTATACTTATTGAAAACCAAGGATGAAGCTTTTGAAAAAATCAAAGAATTTAAATCTGAAGTTGAAAATCAGAAAGAAAAAAGAATTAAAGTGCTTCGAAGTGATAGGGGGTGAATATTTTTCAGATATCTTCAATCAGTTTTGCGAGGATAATAGAATTATTCACCAACGAACAGCCCCGTACACACCCCAACAAAATGGGGTGGCTGAAAGAAAAAATAGATCCTTGGTAGATATGGTTAATTCAATGCTTATGAATGCAAAGTTACCGTTTTACTTATGGGGTGAAGCTTTGTTGACAGCATGTCATATTTATAATAAAGCGCCTTTTACGAAATTCAGAGCTTCACCTTATGAACTTTGGAATAATGGAAGAAAACATAACTTAAATTATTTTAAAGTGTGGGGGTGTTTAGCATTTTACAAAGTCCAAGATCCCCATAAGACAAAGTTAGGACCAAGAGGTATTAAAAGTGTTTTTGTTGCTATGCACAAAATTCAAAAGCATATAAATTGCTTGATTTACAATCCAATGTGATAGTGGAATCTATACATGTGGAATTCTTTAAAGATAAATTTCTACATAGTACAATTGAGCCTATAGTAGAAGAAACTTCTAAAACCATTGTTGGAGGAAAAAGAGGAAATAATGAACCAAGTGAACCAAGGAGAAGTCAGTGTGTTAGAAAAGAAAAACACTTGAGTTCTGATTTTATTTCCTCTGATTCAATTCCTTTTCTAGTTGAGGCTACTAGATCAAAAATAGTAGAAGTTACAACTATGGTACTCAATATCAATGACGATCCTAAAACTTTTAAAGAAGATATGACTTCATGAGATTCTGATTTTTGGAAAGAAGCAATAAATGATGAGATGGATTCTATACTATCCAACAAGACTTGGGTTTTAGTAGATCTTCCACCTGGTTCAAAGGCAATCGGGTGCAAATGGGTGTTTCGAAAGAAATACATAACAGATGGTTCTATACAAACTTACAAAGCAAGATTAGTAGCAAAAGGTTTTAAACAAAAAGAAGGTATAGATTATTTCGATACTTATGCTCCAGTTGCAAGAACCACATCCATAAGAGTTTTGTTTACATTGGCATTAATATATAAATTGTATATTCATCAAATGGATGTGAAGACGACCCTCTTGAAGGTGACTTAACCGAGGAGGTATATATGGAACAACCTGAAGGTTTTGTCCTACCACGAAATGAAAACAAAGTATGCAAATTGGTTAAGTCATTATATGGCCTAAAGCAAGCTCCAAAGCAATAGCATAAGAAGTTTGATGAGGCAATTCTAGCAAATGGTTTTGGGCATAATAATGCTGATAAATGTGTTTATTGTAAGAAAACCGATGATTACATAGTGATATTATGCTTATATGTTGATGACATGATAATTGCAAGTAATAGTATGAAAGGAATTACTGAGACCAAGAAGTTTCTAACTTCAGTTTTTAAAATGAAAGACCTTAATGTGGTAGATACAATATTGGGAATCAAAGTTGAAAAACATAAAAAAGGATATGCCTTAAATCAAACCCATTATATTGTCAAAATACTTGATAAGTTCAAACATTTGAATATCAGAGATGCTAGTACTACTGTTGATTCTAGTGTGAAAATGCAAGAAAATAAAGATTGTATCATAGCTCAACTGGAATATGCCATTGGATGCCTTATGTATGTCACATATTGCACAAGGCCAGATATAGCTTTTGCCGTAAACATGATGTCAAGATTCACGTCTAAACCTAGCATACATCATTGGAAAGCAATTAGTAGGATCTTTGGATATCTCAAAAGGACAAAAGAATTGAAATTAGTTTATGCAAATTATCCCAAATGTGCTAGAAGGGTATTGCAATGCAAGTTGGATGTCTAGTGCAAATGAGGGCTTATCAACTTCTGGATGGATATTCTCATTAGGAGGATGGGCCATAAGTTGGGCATCCAAGAAACGAACATGTATAGCACATTCAGCTATGGAATCGGAATTTATAGCCCTTGGCGCTGCAGCTACGGAAGCAGAATGGCTACGAGACTTGTTATTAGACATTGAATTATGGCCACACTCGTTATCTGCTACTTCTATTTACTGCGACAGCTCAGCAGCATTGTCTAGAGCATATAGTGATGTTTACAACGGAAAATCTAGACATATTAGTTTAAGACATACATTTGTGAGAGAATTAATTACTTAAGGAGTGATCACCATTATATATGTAAAGTCCGGCAAAAACTTAGCGGATCCTCTCACTAAAGCACTTGCTAGAGATTTAGTGCAAAGTACAACTAAAAATATGGGACTAAAAATTCTAAGCACCGAGGACGGGAACCCAACTTCAGACTAGTATATTAGTCTTCAAGTTAAATGGGTAACAACCAGTAACCGATAAGCGCTTAAAAGAACTAGCATAGTTCCATATATGTTTCATTGATCAAGGCAAGTTTGTGAGCAATTGCATAATTGTAACAACCCGAAAATCTGAGCCAGTTTAAAAATTTTATTTTGGCAATTTTAGCGAATTTTGAACATTTAAAATGAATTATTTTAAATAATATCGACGAGAAATTTATTTTGAATATAATTCGAACGTATATATTATATACGCCGTCATTAGAATATAAATATTTATATATAATTATAAATAGAATTGAAAATGGCGCGGAAGTTCGATAATTCGATTTCAAACTTCAATTGAATGTACCGGGTGCAAAACAAACCGGATTTTAGTGAAACCAAAAACATTAGGATCTAATTGATAATATCTTTCCAACGAACCCGAAAAATCAAATTTTCATAGCGGGAATCAAAAGATATGTCCAGTTGAAAATTCTGAATAGTCGCTATGGAATTCAGGCCCTTAAAAATTGACATTTTGCAAGCGACCTCGGATTTCAACGAAACCACTTTTGTTGGATCCGCAGTGTCAAATTATTGCTAGGTTTCAAATTTCATAATTTTTCGAATCAATATGTGAGCGTGGCAAAGGAAAACGCGTTTGACCAGTTTCAGTTGATTTTAATCGACTGGAAAATGGCCATTTTTCCAACGGTCTCGGAATTCGACGAAACTAGTTTTGTTAGGACCGTATCGTCAATACGAAGCTAGAAAATATTTTTTGGGAATTTATAGAGATCGTATGTGACCCCAGTAAATTGAAAGGCGCGTTCAAATTCAATATATAGAGTTATATGTTGATTTTGACGAAAACTGATCGAAACAGTCGAATCAGCTTGTGGTACATATCCCATTGTGTTCGGAATGGGGGTGAAACGCTATGGACGACAGGCGGTGGGCCTCGTTTCGAGGTCGTATGTAAAAGTCAACTTTTTGAAAATAAATTAATTAAATAAATTAAAAATTAAATCTCTCTTTCCTCCCCCCTTAACTTCTCTCTGCCCCCCCCCCCAAATCATTATTTCAATCGAAAAAAAAAGAAAAAAAAGGAAAGGAAGACGCAGCGCGGCAGCAACCGAGCCCCCACCGTCGATGAGCCGCCGCCGCCTCCCTTTCTTCTTCCCCTCCCCTGTCGCAGCCACACCTCCCTCTTTCCTCCCCAACGACGCCCCTCCGATCAGTCCTCCCTCTCCCCCGTACCCCTTCAATCGCGACGCCAGCGAAGACCCCGAATCGATGAAAACTCTGACGCAATGCAGCCTCCGCCTCTTCACCAAACAGCGAACGTCAATCCCCCCCCTCGAAAAAGGTATGTTTTCTTGTTTATTTAATTTATTTAATTAGAATACAGTGGTCTGAACTCAGTTTCTACCTTATTTTATATATTAACATTGAAAAGAAAAATCAGGAATTATTATATATGAATATGGAAGTAAAGATTGGATCTTTATGGTGAAAAGATCAGATTTTTTTTCTTCGTATGAAAGTATAGAGATGTATGTATTTAAAAGACTAGATTTTTAACAAAGTCCAGATTTTTATTAGAGGCAAAACTCATATTTTTATTAGAGAAAAGTTGAGATTTTTATATATAGAAAGTTTTAATTTTTCTTATGTAAAAAGATTCGATTTTTAGTATAACAAGATCTGATTTTTAATTAGAGTAAAAACATGATTTTTACTGTTTGAGAGGAAATATAAAAACATAATTTTTAGGATGTTAAAGGTTCAATTTATATTAGTAGAAGAAAAATTATAATCTTTACTATATAGAAGATGTAAAAATATAATTTTTACATGATAGGCGTATTAAAGGCTAGATCTTTATATGTAAAAAGGCGAAATCTTTATATGAAAAATAGCATGATAAAAATAATTTTATCTATATTGTAGAAGTAAAAAATCGATTTTTATATATTGAATAGCGAAGTAAAAATTCGATTTTTATATATTGAATAGCGAAGTAAAAATTCGATTTTAACATATGTAGAGAATACGGGCAACGAAGATGACAAAAAGGCGAGGACGATGAAGATTTCTCTAAATGAAGAGTCATGGTATTGGATAGCTATTGGTGAGAATTTCTCACTCTTCAATTTCTTTTCTAGTTATATATATATATACTAGGATGAAGACGGTGTTTAGTAGTACCCGACACAATCGTCCACAGACCATGGACTTGTTTGTTTGGTTGCATAAATTAGTTAGATGATTTGATTTGAATTTGGTTGTTTGTTGAATTTGATTGATGTGTGAATGGCGTGGGCCTTCACTAGACCGGGGATAAGGCTAGGCCTCGTCCCGTTTCTAGTATCATGCCATTATTCCGCCGAAATTTTCTAAAACAATTTAGAAAAATAAAGATATCATTTTATAAGATAAATGAACTGAATAAAAAAATTCATATGTTGAAATAAAATATTTTATCGTTAAAAATATAATTTTTAACGTGAAGTGAATAAAATAAAATATTCATTTACAAACCGGACGGTTTGTTTATGTACACCTATTTGAAGGACATTGATTGGGTCGATAAATTTTACACATCGCCCAACTGCACAAATAAAATATGTGTTTGATTGTTGAAACCCCACACGGGTGTTGGGATGAAATTTGAAGTCCACTCATCCTGATTGATTAAATATGTCGATCGATTGATTGACAGGCTGTTATAAGCGTTAGATATCTATATTTGATGCTTATACAGTGTAGTGCACTTTGGTTGATGGTTGATTATTTTTCAATGCTACTATATACGTGTGATGTATGAAAATCCATATAATTAACATTATATGGTGATTGATTGGGCCCCATTCCAATTTAGAAAATAAAGAATAATATAAAATAAAGGTTCATGTGTTGACAGTACTCATCCGTTGAGATTAGTCATGTGTTGAACGAAATATTTTAATAATAAAATTTACATCTTTATCAATATAAAATAAAGGTTCATGTATTGACCGTACTCATCCGTTGAGATTAGTCATGTGTTGAACGAAATATTTGAAATAGAAATATTTGAAATAGAAACATTTGAAATGAAATATTTGAAGTAGAAATATTTGGAACGAAATATTTGAAGTAGAAATATTTGAAAACGAAATATTTGAAATAAAAATGTTTGAAAAGGAAATGTTTGAAATAGATTATTTGAAAATAGAAATATATGAAGCCGTGTTGATTAGATTGACGCCATTTTGACGTGAACGATATTTATATCGATTTTATTCATTTTAAAATGAATATTGAAAAGTGATTTCGAAATCGAATATTTTGAAATGGAATTTGAATTGAATCGAATAGAAAACCAATTTGAATTGAATCGAATAGAAAACCAATTTGAATTGAATCGAATAGAAAACCAATTTGAATTGAATTGAATAGAAAAACAATTGAACTTGAATAGAATAGAAAACCAATTGAATTTGAATAGGATAGAAAACGAATTTGATTTGAATTGAATTCGAATTGAATAAATAACGAATTCGAATTGAATTGAATAGATAACGAATTCGAAATGAATTGAATATAAAACGATTCCGAAATGAATTGAATATAAAACGATTTCGAATTAAATTGAATAGAAAACAAATTGAATTCAAATGGAATAGAAAACGAATTTGATTTAAATTGATTAGAAAACGAATTTGATTTAAGTCGAATAGAAAACCAATTTGAATTGAATCGAATAGAAAACCAATTTGAATTGAATCGAATAGAAAACGACTTTGAAATTGAATTGAATTGAAAACGAATTCAAATTGAATTGAAAGCGAATTGAAATGAATACAAATTGAATTGAAATTTGAATTGAATAGAAATGAATTTTAAAACGAATTTATAAAGAAGAATTCAATTTTGCTTTGAATTGAAATGGAAGTTGAAATTGTTGTTGAAACGAATTTAAACCCATTTATAAAATTCGTTTTAAATAGTAATCGACGAAATATATATTATATATATATAATATAACGGCCTGAATAGAACGCGCCGCGCCGCGACAGTTCGTGAATTTCGACCATTTATTTCAAACGGACATTACGGGAGATCCGACCGTCGGATTCTCCTAAAACCGGAACCGTTGGGTTCGTATCGAAAGGAGCTTTCTAACGAATATTAGAAATTTGAAATCTAACGGTTGGATTTGGAGATACGTCCAAATCAAATTCGAAAAGGTCGCTATAGGTGCAGTTCGATGGCCGTTGTTGGAAATCGATTGTACGGGCCTTGATAAAATTATTAAAAATAATAATAATTTGTGCAAAATCATAAGAAATGATTTGGGAAAATTTGGGATGAAAAACTCCATATTTGAAAAGATAAAAATAGATTTTTATCGAAATGAACTAGTTTTGAACTGAAATTAAAACCCAATTATTGTTAAATAAATAAATTGGATTTGAAATGGGTTTGAAATAGAATTGATTTGTGGGTTTAACGTGAGCAGTGTTTTAAATAACACTTGTTCTTTAACCCGATAATAAATTGAATGTAATTTGGGTTTGTCGTGAACTGTGTTTTAAATGACACTAGTTCTTTAACCCAGTAAAAGGAGTTTTAATGAATCTGCAATTAGGTTGAAACGTGGATTGATAATTTAAATTATCAAATTTGGAAAATGAGCGAGGATGGAGTATTACCAGTTTTGCTCTAAAGCGATAGTTAAATCTTTAATTAGATTTGAACGTGAAATGGTAATTAATTTTACCGACAACACTGTGGTGTTAGATATGGAGTATTACCAGTTTTCTCCATGGGATGAATAGGTTGGGATTGGGAAATAAAATAAATAATTACTTCGGTGTGGTTCGCTAATCTCGACTAGTTTAGAAAACCATAATTTGGTTTGAAATGACATCCAAAGGAAGATTAAAGGATAAATTCTAAAGAATTTACCTTGGATAAAATTAATGGGAACCTTTCCCCTAGGAAAGTGATTTTGGGAATAAAAGAATATTCTGGATTGGAATGAGGCGTATGTTGTGTTTGTGTAACATTTGTTTTTAATATACGCGGGTTGTTCGGAAAGTCCGGGTTTATACCCATTCTGAATAACCGATTCGACGATAAATCGAAGATGAAGACGGTGGTCGAAGACCGGAAGTCTTCACATCGTTTGGATAATTACTGACGATCCTGATTGGGCAGTACACCCAAGAGGATGGAAATAGTTGGTGGTCGTCCAGACGTACCTGGAGATGGATGGATATGCGAGGAAAGTGCCTCCGGTTTCGTTCAGACCCAGAGCGGACTTGTAAATGGATTGTGTGTCTGACATTGGATTTTATTCCTTGTTGATTGATTTCTATTAAATATACATCTGTTTGGCGGCGGAGAATCTATTCTCTTGCTTAACGCCTTTCTCTGAGACGTACGAGCTCAGAGGTTGTATATCGATGGACATCAGTCGCATAGCATGAATTGCCTGTGTGGCACGCTAAGATGCAATGATCAAGGCTTTTGTTGAAAAGCAGAGTCTTGTGGTTGATGATCAAAGCACGACCTACGTGGCAGTTTTGTGTATAACGTGAATTCGCGAGCCTCACACCTCGGTATGAGTTAAAAACGGGATACGGACCGTTGGGAGAACACGACGTTTCTTTCTAGCTTTGGTGGTGTCAGTGACTTACCAGCCCTGACATTTGTATACTTTTCACCTTTGTGGTTGTTGGAATGAGGCGCCTCGATTATAGGTCTGTAAGGACCGGGAAATGTGTGTTCAGGAATAAATAATCCTCTAACGTAAGTGGGGACCGGCCCAACCGATCCAGGATTGCCCAAAGTGTGTAGTCCTGAGGCATTTGCTAGAGTGTCTCGAGCGCAGAGAGGAGCTTGCCCCTTGCCTCGACTCATGACGGGAATCCAATTTCCAATACGTGATACTGCTGTTTTATTTGTAGAGCCTAGTATGGCGACATAGTGGGATGGGGCACTTATGCCGTCTATGATTTATATTTATGATTGAAATTGTTTTGACACTATACACTTATTATAGTATCAAATGATTTGTTTTTAAACGTATCAAGCATGTTTGGCTGTTATAAGGTAAAACCCTATCCTCCGGCTTGCGTTGCATTGTGTGATGGGACCTGGGTCTTATAATAGCTTCATTTTTCGAAAAAGCATTGCGTTGTTTATTCTATGCACTGGTATTCTTGGGAGGAAACCCGTTCCGTGTTATACGGCGTGGTCCCTTGAATTACTCTCTTTTAAAGTAAAGTTTTAAATAACTGTTTTAGTTCTCACACCAGTCACATGACTGACCTGGAGTTTATTGTTTTCACCTAAACTCTGGGTGCCCCTATTTTCCGCACGGGCAGCTAGTAGTTTTGGTTTTGCAGATTTATTTTCATAGGATCCTGGTTTACAGCTAGAATGATATCCGGAAAGCTCTGTATCCGTATATCACCTTCAGTTGTGTTTTGTATTATTTTTCCGCTGCAGTACTGTATTGTAATCTCTGATATTTATCGAATGTAATTTATTCATTTATACTCTGTATATTCTTGTATCTGATGGGATTGTTGTAATATACAATGAAATGTTCTTCTGTCTGCGTTCTGATTTGTCTTGTTCTCAAACGATCAGGGTTTTCGAACGGTCTAGATCGGTTTAACGACTGATTCGGATCGAGCGAAATTTCTTGCCATCACATTTGGTATCTGAGCTTTGGTTTACAGAGCTCGAGAACAAGACACATTAGAACCATACGAAAGAATTCATCAGATATTGGATTAGTAATATCCAATTAGAATGACTCGTTAGAGATAGGATCAGTAGTATCCTAGAACGAGTGTGAAGAGTATATTTTTCAAATGAAAACAATTTTGTTTTGAAAATTTAAACCATTTTAAACGTATTTGATTATTTATTTATTTTGAATTTGGACAATCTAGTATATAAAGATTTTGCATATACGCGTCATGAACGTATATTCGAAGTTTTAATATACTGGACAGATATAGAATCACGTTCTATTCGCCCGAAGATGGTACTGATGATTATCATGACATCATCAGTATTTATGCTCGTGTTTCGAAGGTGTGACTTCTATATATTTCCATTAGACTGGTGTGAGAACCAAAACTTATATAGATAGACACATTGTTGTGATTTGGCATCAAAAACATGACTTTTTGCATATATATCAAAATTATCAATTTGAAACGTTAATTCACTAATTGATTGATGTTTGTGTTGTTGGATTATTTGTTTGATAATTTTTGAACCATTATGCCTAATTGAACCAAACATTGAATTATATTGAAAATTGGTCGCATTTGCTTGCATATACATATACTTACATTGAACAGGTCATAGCAAGGAGGCTAGAGCAGAGAATAAAATTTGTTTGCCCGACAAATAGGTACATGTTTACTACATAATTTACTGTTTTGTTTGGGTGATGATGATTTTATGAGCCTATTGGCTAGCCGCTTGGCTTTTTCTTTTTCTTTTTGAGATCAGAAGGCCTATATGGCAATTTCAGGATTTTCCCGTGGCTCCCGGTGCAGGGGAGGTTATGGCGAAATTTTTCGAAAATTTAGGGTGTTAGCCAAATTTTTGAAGAATTTGAAAATTCTCAGAAACTGAAAAGTTGGAGAATGGAAGCCAGATCGAACGTAAAGCTGATTAATCAAACCACTTTCGACTTTGTTCCTTTTCGGGGACGAAAAGTTTTAAGTGGGGGAGATTGTAACAACCCGAAAAACTGAGCCAGTTTAAAATTTTTATTTTGGCAATTTTAGCGAATTTTGAACATTTAAAATGAATTATTTTAAATAATATCGACGAGAAATTTATTTTTAATATAATTCGAATGTATATATTATATACGCCGTCGTTAGAATAAAAATATTTATATATAATTATAAATAGAATTGAAAATGGCGCGGTAGTTCGATAATTCGATTTCAAACTTCAATTGAATGTACCGGGTGCAAAACAAACCGGATTTTAGTGAAACCAAAAACATTAGGGTCTAATTGATAATATCTTTCCAACGAACCCGAAAAATCAAATTTTCATAGCGGGAATCAAAAGATATGTCCAGTTGAAAATTCTGAATAGTCGTTATGGAATTCAGGCCCTTAAAAATTGACATTTTGCAAGCGACCTCGGATTTCGACGAAACCACTTTTGTTGGATCCGCAGTGTCAAATTATTGGTAGGTTTCAAATTTCATAATTTTTCGAATCAATATGTGAGCGTGGCAAAGGAAAACGCGTTTGACCAGTTTCAGTTGATTTTAATTGACTGGAAAATGGCCATTTTTCCAACGGTCTCGGAATTCGACGAAACTAGTTTTGTTAGGACCGTATCGTCAATACGAAGCTAGAAAATATTTTTCGGGAATTTATAGAGATCGTATGTGACCCCAGTAAATTGGAAGGCGCGTTCAAATTCAATATATAGAGTTATATGTTGATTTTGACGAAAACTGATCGAAACAGTCGAATCAGCTTGCGGTACATATCCCATTGTGTTCGGAATGGGGGTGAAACGCTATGGACGACAGGCGGTGGGCCTCATTTCGAGGTCGTATGTAAAAGTCAACTTTTTGAAAATAAATTAATTAAATAAATTAAAAATTAAATCTCTCTTTCCTCCCCCCTTAACTTCTCTCAGCCCCCCCCCCAAATCATTATTTCAATCGAAAAAAAAAGAAAAAGAAAAGGAAGACGCATCGCGGCAGCAACCGAGCCCCTCACCGTCGATGAGCCGCCGCCGCCTCCCTTTCTTCTTCCCCTCCCCTGTCGCAGCCACCCCTCCCTCTTTCCTCCCCAACGACGCCCCTCCGATCAGTCCTCCCTCTCCCCCGTACTACTTCAATCGCGACGCCAACGAAGACCCCGAATCGATGAAAACTCTGACGCAATGCAGCCTCCGCCTCTTCACCAAACAGCGAACGTCAATCCCCCCCCCCCTCCTCGAAAAAGGTATGTTTTCTTGTTTATTTAATTTATTTAATTAGAATACAGTGGTCTGAAATCAGTTTCTACCTTATTTTATATATTAACATTGAAAAGAAAAATCAGGAATTATTATATATGAATATGGAAGTAAAGATTGGATCTTTATGGTGAAAAGATCGGATTTTTTTTCTTCATATGAAAGTATAGAGATGTATGTATTTAAAAGACTAGATTTTTAACAAAGTCCAGATTTTTATTAGAGGCAAAACTCATATTTTTATTAGAGAAAAGTTGAGATTTTTATATATAGAAAGTTTTAATTTTTCTTATGTAAAAAGATTCGATTTTTAGTATAACAAGATCTGATTTTTAATTAGAGTAAAAACATGATTTTTACTGTTTGAGAGGAAATATAAAAACATAATTTTTAGGATGTTAAAGGTTCAATTTATATTAGTAGAAGAAAAATTATAATCTTTACTATATAGAAGATGTAAAAATATAATTTTTACATGATAGGCGTATTAAAGGCGAGATCTTTATATGTAAAAAGGAGAAATCTTTATATGAAAAATAGCGTGATAAAAATAATTTTATCTATATTGTAGAAGTAAAAATTCGATTTTTATATATTGAATAGCGAAGTAAAAATTCGATTTTTATATATTGAATAGCGAAGTAAAAATTCGATTTTAACATATGTAGAGAATACGGGCAACGAAGATGACAAAAAGGCGAGGACGATGAAGATTTCTCTAAATGAAGAGTCGTGGTATTGGATAGCTATTGGTGAGAATTTCTCACTCTTCAATTTCTTTTCTAGTTATATATATATATATATACTAGGATGCAGACGGTGTTTAGTAGCACCCGAAACAATCGTCCACAGACCATGGACTTGTTTGTTTGGTTGCATAAATTAGTTAGATGATTTGATTTGAATTTGGTTGTTTGTTGAATTTGATTGATGTGTGAATGGCGTGGGCCTTCACTAGACCGGGGATAAGGCTAGGCCTCGTCCCGTTTCTAGTATCGTGCCGTTATGCCGCCAAAATTTTCTAAAACAATTTAGAAAAATAAAGATATCATTTTATAAGATAAATGAACTGAATAAAAAAATTCATATGTTGAAATAAAATATTTTATCGTTAAAAATATAATTTTTAACGTGAAGTGAATAAAATAAAATATTCATTTACAAACTGGACGGTTTGTTTATGTACATCTATTTGAAGGACATTGATTGGGTCGATAAATTTTACACATCGCCCAACTGCACAAATAAAATCTGTGTTTGATTATTGAAACCCCACACGGGTGTTGGGATGAAATTTGAAGTCCACTCATCCTGATTGATTAAATATGTCGATCGATTGATTGACAGGCTGTTATAAGCGTTAGATATCTATATTTGATGCTTATACAGTGTAGTGCACTTTAGTTGATGGTTGATTATTTTTCAATGCTATTATATACGTGTGATGTATGAAAATCCATATAATTAACATTATATGGTGATTGATTGGGCCCCATTCCAATTTAGAAAATAAAGAATAATATAAAATAAAGGTTCATGTGTTGACAGTACTCATCCGTTGAGATTAGTCATGTGTTGAACGAAATATTTTAATAATAAAATTTACATCTTTATCAATATAAAATAACGGTTCATGTGTTGACCGTACTCATCCGTTGAGATTAGTCATGTGTTGAACGAAATATTTGAAATAGAAATATTTGAAATAGAAACATTTGAAACGAAATATTTGAAGTAGAAATATTTGAAACGAAATATTTGAAGTAGAAATATTTGAAAACGAAATATTTGAAATAAAAATGTTTGAAAAGGAAATGTTTGAAATAGAATATTTGAAAATAGAAATATATGAAGCCGTGTTGATTAGATTGACGCCATTTTGACGTGAACGATATTTATATCGATTTTATTCATTTTAAAATGAATATTGAAAAGTGATTTCGAAATCGAATATTTTGAAATGAAATTTGAATTGAATCGAATAGAAACCAATTTGAATTGAATCGAATAGAAAACCAATTTGAATTGAATCGAATAGAAAACCAATTTGAATTGAATCGAATAGAAAACCAATTTGAATTGAATCGAATAGAAAACCAATTTGAATTGAATTGAATAGAAAACCAATTGAACTTGAATAGAATAGAAAACCAATTGAATTTGAATAGGATAGAAAACGAATTTGATTTGAATTGAATTCGAATTGAATAAATAACGAATTCGAATTGAATTGAATAGATAACGAATTCGAAATGAATTGAATATAAAACGATTCCGAAATGAATTGAATATAAAATGATTTCGAATTAAATTGAATAGAAAACAAATTGAATTCAAATGGAATAGAAAACGAATTTGATTTAAATTGATTAGAAAACGAATTTGATTTAAGTCGAATAGAAAACCAATTTGAATTGAATCGAATAGAAAACCAATTTGAATTGAATCGAATAGAAAACGACTTTGAAATTGAGTTGAATTGAAAACGAATTCAAATTGAATTGAAATCGAATTGAAATGAATTCAAATTGAATTGAAATTTGAATTGAATAGAAATGAATTTTAAAACGAATTTATAAAGAAGAATTCAATTTTGCTTTGAATTGAAATGGAAGTTGAAATTGTTGTTGAAACGAATTTAAACCCATTTATAAAATTCGTTTTAAATAGTAATCGACGAAATATATATTATATATATTATATATATAATATAACGACCTGAATAGAACGCGCCGCGCCGCGGCAGTTCGTGAATTTCGACCATTTATTTCAAACGGACATTACGGGAGATCCGACCGTCGGATTCTCCTAAAACCGGAACCGTTGGGTTCGTATCGAAAAGAGCTTTCTAACGAATATTAGAAATTTGAAATCTAACGGTTGGATTTGGAGATACGTCCAAATCAAATTCGAAAAAGGTCGCTATAGGTGCAGTTCGATGGCCGTTGTTGGAAATCGACTGTACGGGCCTTGATAAAATTATTAAAAATAATATTAATTTGTGTAAAATCATAAGAAATGGTTTGGGAAAATTTGGGATGAAAAACTCCATATTTGAAAAGATAAAAATAGATTTTTATCGAAATGAACTAGTTTTGAACTGAAATTAAAACCCATTTATTGTTAAATAAATAAATTGGATTTGAAATGGGTTTGAAATAGAATTGATTTGTGGGTTTATCGTGAGCAGTGTTTTAAATAACACTTGTTCTTTAACCCGATAATAAATAGAATGTAATTTGGGTTTGTCGTGAACTGTGTTTTAAATGACACTAGTTCTTTAACCCAGTAAAAGGAGTTTTAATGAATCTGCAATTAGGTTGAAACGTGGATTGATAATTTAAATTATCAAATTTGGAAAATGAGCGAGGATGGAGTATTACCAGTTTTGCTCTAAAGCGATAGTTAAATCTTTAATTAGATTTGAACGTGAAATGGTAATTAATTTTACCGACAACACTGTGGTGTTAGATATGGAGTATTACCAGTTTTCTCCATGGGATGAATAGGTTGGGATTGGGAAATAAAATAAATAATTACTTCGGTGTGGTTCGCTAATCTCGACTAGTTTAGAAAACCATAATTTGGTTTGAAATGACATCCAAAGGAAGATTAAAGGATAAATTCTAAAGAATTTACCTTGGATAAAATTAATGGGAACCTTTCCCCTAGGAAAGTGATTTTGGGAATAAAAGAATATTCTGGATTGGAATGAGGCGTATGTTGTGTTTGTGTAACATTTGTTTTTAATATACGCGGGTTGTTCGGAAAGTCCGGGTTTATACCCATTCTGAATAACCGATTCGACGATAAGTCGAAGATGAAGACGGTGGTCGAAAACCGGAAGTCTTCACATCGTTTGGATAATTACTGACGATCCTGATTGGGCAGTACACCTAAGAGGATGGAAATAGTTGGTGGTCGTCCAGACGTACCTGGAGATGGATGGATATGCGAGGAAAGTGCCTCCGGTTTCGTTTAGACCCAGAGCGGACTTGTAAATGGATTGTGTGTCTGACATTGGATTTTATTCTATGTTGATTGATTTCTATTAAATATACATCTGTTTGGCGGCGGAGAATTTATTCTCTTGCTTAACGCCCTTCTCTGAGACGTACGAGCTCAGAGGTTGTATATCGATGGACATCAGTCGCATAGCATGAATTGCCTGTGTGGCACGCTAAGATGCAATGATCAAGGCTTTTGTTGAAAAGCAGAGTCTTGTAGTTGATGATCAAAGCACGACCTACGTGGCAGCTTTGTGTATAACGTGAATTCGCGAGCCTCACACCTCGGTATGAGTTAAAAACGGGATACAGACCGTTGGGAGAACACGACGTTTCTTTCTAGCTTTGGTGGTGTCAGTGACTTACCAGCCCTGACATTTATATACTTTTCACCTTTGTGGTTGTTGGAATGAGGCGCCTCGATTATAGGTCTATAAGGACCGGGAAACGTGTGTTCAGGAATAAATAATCCTCTAACGTAAGTTGTAATGACCCGGAATTTCTGAACGAAAAACAAATTTGTGAATAAACTTAAAATTTAACAATACATTAATAAATTAACTTATTTATGTTGATAAACCATTTACGAAGCTAGAAATATAAGTGAAGATTTCTTTACTAAGATCAAGAGCGCAACTAAAACTAAATAGCAACAACACTACAAGCAGTGCAGCAAAGGCCAAATGAATTTAGTAAATCATTTAACTCCTTTTAAGGCATCAACCAACTCATGTTTGTGCAAAGACAATGATGCAAAACAAATCCAATTTGTGAGTGGATGATATCATCACATGTTCACCGAATTAGTTAACCATTTAATGCTTAAACACAAGCATGTTTACGAAAGGACTCAGCTACTAAAACGAGTGAGATAAATGGATGGAAACAACACACATTTAGTTTTTACTTAGAAGCAAAACATTTAGGCAAGTTCTAAACAAATCCTTCTGCGTGAGAAAGAATGACCAGGCATGACACTTATGGAGTAAAGCATGAACTGATGGGGAGAGTTTTTCCATCATGAGGACCACACTAAATTTCCATCAAGCATTCAATACCAAAATTGCTTCACCACTAAGTGTTTATGTAAAGCTAAAACATAATAATACATGGAAAATATCCTCTGCCGAAAAGAAGAGCAGCTTGCTCTTGATAGGAAATCAACCCATTGTACATCACTTTGTGTAAGGGAACATGTGCATATTTTTGTCAAAAGGGGACACTAGCATTTAATGTTCTTGTCAAAGAGAATAAACAAGAGGGGATGGCAAGACTTTGTGCACACTAAGTACACAAATAGGCGTAGGCAACCATAGAAACTTAGGTATATTTAATCATCTTCTAGAATCAAAAGGACAGCAAGATAAAAAGCTTTGCCATGAAGTAAAAACAATGTATGGCTCTCC
Organism: Allium sativum; assembly: GCA_030737875.1. Classification (NCBI taxonomy): domain Eukaryota; kingdom Viridiplantae; phylum Streptophyta; class Magnoliopsida; order Asparagales; family Amaryllidaceae; genus Allium; species Allium sativum. The sequence continues at coordinate 848,841,473 of CM060926.1, forward strand.
TTCATCCACCAATGCATATGCATGTAAATCCAAACCACAAGTTGCTTTCAATAGAACTATTCCTGCTGTACATAAACCTGCGCATATATTTGATTAAGGGAAATTAAAGATTTAAGAGAATTAATAGGTGGAAAACATAGACTTATGATAGAGTGACATGTGCAAAGAAGCTTCTAATTGTCATGAGTGGAAACAAGGGAAGTACACAGCTATTTAAAGCTTTTTTCAAATTAATCAAAGATGAATGTACAGGATTGCTCCACCAAAACATCTCCATGTATGCCAAAACTAAATGTAGCTTTCAAAGGAAATATTGTTGCTGTATAATTCCTGCACAATATCTTTTGATTAAGGGAAGAATAAGGAATTAGTTGTTTAAATAATACACTGTGTGGACAGCCTTCTTCCAGCAATGCTTATGCATGTAAAACAAATCCATATGTTGCTTTCAACATATAATTCTTGCTGCCATCTCTGCGCAAATATTTGATGAAAGGAAGATTATAGATTTAGCTAATTAAATGAAGAGGAAAACTAATATTTAATATTATATGGAAGCCTATAAATATGAGAACCTGTCTTTCCATTTTGTTGCTGCTGTAACCTGTGAGCAAAGAGAGAAAACTGGACATTACACTGAAACCCGAGAGCTAAGGAGAATGAAAAGCTAGAAACAATACTCCATCAACTGCTGTATATTTGTGAGTAAACACTCACTGAAATCACTTAAATTTATCCATGCAAGTATTTAAGAAATGCCAAGTTATGTTTTGATTCATTAACTGCGGAAGTATATACATATATTGCTTGCTATACCTTGAACTATTTACTGCTGTGATGCCGCGTAAACTGTCACCATGCATGCAAGGAGGGAAAGCAAACCTCACGAAACCGTAATTCAGGGTGATGAACCCAAACACCATGCCATAATATGATTTTAGAAATAAACATGGTGATTTTTAGAAGTGTGGATAAAGAGGATACTTGTTTTGGCCGAAATAAGAACTTAAGCTAAGTATAGGAGAACCACACCATTGTAGATCGAACGAATGAACATATGTATGCGTAACAATCTCTGAAATGCTAGAAAAATATAAACAAGAAGTTTAAACGTAGATTTATGGAGTGGGGAGAAGTTTTTGGACGTTTTCTCTGCTCACGGCTGTGTCGGGTTCGAGCTCGAACTGCTCTTCGTCGGAGCTGAGCGGGACCACCACACATGGGGGAATGAAGGCGTCTGGTCGGGGTCTTGAAGTGGGTGGAGGCGCTGGAGTTCCAACGGGATGAGGTGACGGCTGGAGGATGATTCTCTGATCGGAGAAACTAAGTGATGGGGTGTGTGTTTTGCATGTTTGCTGTCTCGACTTTGTTCGAGAACTGTGCCATGCTGGAGACAAAGGGGACCACCACGCCAGCGTCGATCGAGACGCCTGGATAGTGGCAAGACGTGGACAAACTTGCCTGGGCTCCGATGAACTAAGGCGATAGGGAGAAGGAGTTTCTTTGGTGAGAAGGAAGCCAAACACGCAAATGACAGTAGCATGTGGAAAACTATTTAGAAGAAGAGAGAGGAGCAGGAGTAATAAAGGATGTACACGAGGGTGGATATATTAATAACAGTAGTCAAGGAAAGAGGGAAAGAGAAGCTTGTGATCGAAACCTGTGAAAGGGGTGGATGGATGGAAAGTTTGACAGATCATCAGAAAGTGGAAATGTGGAGGAGTAGCAGCAATATAGGGCACAAAGGCGAAAGGCAGCAACATGAAGTGGGAAATTAGAAAATGGAAGGGTACAGGTCACGCAAATAATAATGTAAAATTGAAAATGATATTTCAACCCATGTTTTGGGACATTTATTTAAAAGGAGAGGGTAGAGATGAGGGATTGGGAAGAAAAGAGGGGTGAAAATAGCGGCATTTCATATTTATTTTGTTTTGGCGAGAACTTTGGGTTTTGGCGAGATTTTGGTTGATGGGTGCGAACACGAGATCAAGGAGCTAATTTACCATGCGCACACCGGTGTTATGAAAAGTGGTATTTTGGAAAAATCTAGTAGTTGGCGAAAATCGGAAGTACCACCTGGTACTTTGGTAACGTGGGCTGAACACGTGATCTGGAGCTGGTTTTCCATGCGCACACCGCAATTTCAAAACTGGTGCTTGGCACCTTGGTAACACATGAACAAAAGTGATTTTTGACATAAGTTTTAAATTAAAATTTGTTTAATTTAAAAAAAGAAAATAAAATAAAATAAAGGAAAATTTATATAATTAAATAAAAAGAGAAGTTTTTATTTAAAATATCGTAGACGGTGACAGAGGAAGGAAACATCAGAACACCAAGGACGGAGCTCGACTGTCGGAAGTCGACGGATTTATTTAATTAGTTTAATTAAAAATAAATTAAATAAATAAATAAAACATTTATTAATTAATTTTATAAATTAGGAAAATTTATATATCGAATCGTCGAACATTATTATCATGTACAAAAATAGTAATCGATGTATAGACAGTTAAACTTGAGAATAAGGCAGTGTTTGTTTTATGAGACCAAGTCAACGATAAATAAAATAATAGTAGATCAAGAGAAAAATGATTAGCTATCGATATTTGATCCAAATGTTCTACCCCGGTTTTTATATAAAGAAGATTTTACATGAGCAAAGTTTTAAACCCGTGCTCCGCACACGGTATAACATGATATTGAAAAAGAGAGGTTAAGTTAATATTTTTCGAAACAAAAATATTATAGGAACATGAATGTTTGAAATAAGAATCCAAATGGAATTACTGAAATTAGAAGCTGACTAGAATTAATAAGTCGAATGATTTTCTGAGTATTTATCTGATGTTGGTTTCGGCCTTCGGGGTTTATACTTAGGAAGTTGTTCTCTAAATGATTACAGTCAGCGACTGATCGATGTGAATGGATAGTGATACGTAAATATAGGAAATAAGATTTGTTGTTTGCACACGTATTTTCATTTGATAGTTAAGTCATTGACTATCAAAGTTTGAACCATTTTAACGTTGTTAATATGGAGAGACCGATTGGATTATTATCCAAAGAACCACTCTGCATTAACATATAAAGCGTGGCAAATCAAATACGCTGAAGATAAATTGAAGACGGAGTAAAATGCAAGGGCTATTGTATAAATCTTAGATAACAGTTGGCTAAGATGGTTGTACGGAATAGTACCTTCGGTTTGTCCAGTCCCAGGACAACTTGTATGGACGAATGTCTGACAGAGTATTTCCAAAGGGAACACGTACGTTGTTTTCTTCAAACGTACCAGTTGCTGGCACAGAAGGGAAACTTCTTTAGCCTGACAACTAGAGTATTTTTGTGGAAATCAATTAGTGATTTCCGAATGGATTTGATAATGTGACATTCAAAGCAAATCAAAAGAGTGTCAAGGTAGGTTTAGCCTCAAGCTTCACAACCGAAAATGACAAAAATCGGGCAGACAGCATGGCTATGTGGGTAGCTCCCATTAGGATGTATCATCATCTGATCTAGAGTTTCATTTACTTCTAAAAATCTATTGTCGATTCTGACCCGTTTCGGGAAATGGTGGGTAGCTCCCAACCGTTGGTGATATACATTCGATACACTCAAGAGAAATGAGTGGTCGGTCATGTGTGGCCGGGTTACAAGATGTTCTTGTTGAACCCGTGTATTCGTATCTAGAGATACACCTCCGGAAGGTGATCCCATACCTTGTCATAGTTGGAAACCCAATATCCATAAGCACTTAACGGTTTTTGTTTGTATACTATAGTAGAATGTGAGATGCAAACATTCTACTAGATTAAAATTATTTGTGGACACCTAGACATTATCATAATATCTGTTTAAATATGCAAACTGTTTTTGATCTCATAAGGTAAAAACCCGTTCTGTATTCACGACGTGGTCTTATGAATCATTGTGATTTTTTGAAACTTGTTTATAAATCGTTTACTCATACCAGTCCATGACTGACCCGGAGTTTATTTTCTGTGTTTTCCTTAAACTCTTGGGTATTCATAATATTTATTATGAGTAGACAAGTGATCCAGGTTCTAAAGTAACTGTGGAGTAGCTAGATGGCAGGATCTGAAGTGTTGGCTTATCTAACATATGTTATGTAGAATTATCTGCAAGTTAGTATCACAATGTTAAGTATGTAATTGTGATGACATATATCCCTATGTATGAAGTATCCAATGTACTTGAATTATGTTATGAAATATTTTGGGTTATTACATATTGTCCCAAGTTCCGCTGTGAGATTCTGATGTCTTTCCTTAGTTCTATTCTTCTATCTATTTCTTTTCTTAAATAATGATACAACTTCCGAGGTACTGGAAAGTTGGGTCGTTACAGTTGTTATCGGAGCTTAGATTATCGTATACCTAGGCTTTGGGTTAGTGTTGAGAGAGCGTATTTTAAAAGTTGGATGCTATTATATATATAGAATATATATCTAGGAGAAATCAACTTAAGTTAAGGTGATTAGGGTTAGCCTTAGAATAAATTGAAAAAGGGTTGAATTGAATTAGAATAATATCTAATCATATTGATATAGGAAATAAGTTAGGATTTTAAATTGAATTAAAATTTGGATTTTCACCAAATTAAGTCTAGACTTAAGTTAATTAGAACTTAAGAAAAGTGAACTTATTGATTATTGAAATAAAATCAGATTTAAGGAGTCCTGAAAACGAAGATAACTAATTTAGGAATTAATTAGTATAATACTTAACGGAGTTAAGTGAAGTGGACTTGAGATTGTTGGATATAGATTCAAGTAAAAAGGGAATTCAGAGGAGATGAATATTTTTGAAATGAGTCAATTCAAAATGGAGGAAGTTAATAAAGATTTGGAGATTTATTTTCCGAATGAAATCGATGATATTTTGAGGAATACGGATAACGAGGAATTAAGATGTGAAGTTAAGAAATTAGAACCTAACTTGAAATTGTTTAAATTGAAGAAACTTTCTAGGTATCAATCTGATGTTGATTCGATCTTCGGGATTGATATTTAGAAGGTAATTCGCTTACCAATTTACGGTCAGGAACTGATGGATGTTAAGGAATAGTAGTAAATGTTTTCTAACAGTAGTAACAGATATTGCAGTTAGGGAAATAACTGTGATAAATAACAAATTGGCTGTTGTGTGTTGATTATTTATGGATATAAGTTTATAACTTTAATTATAACTTGAATTTATGCCTTACTTACAAATTTCGAGGACGAAATTTTTATAAGGGGGAAAGATTGTAATGACCCGGAATTTCTGAATGAAAAACAAATTTGTGAATAAACTTAAAATTTAACAATACATTAGTAAATTAACTTATTTATGTTGATAAACCATTTACGAAGCTAGAAATATAAGTGAAGATTTCTTTACTAAGATCAAGAGCGCAACTAAAACTAAATAGCAACAACACTACAAGCAGTGTAGCAAAGGCCAAATGAATTTAGTAAATCATTTAACTCCTTTTAAGGCATCAACCAACTCATGTTTGTGCAAAGTCAATGATGCAAAACAAATCCAATTTGTGAGTGGATGATATCATCACATGTTCACCGAATTAGTTAACCATTTAATGCTTAAACACAAGCATGTTTACAAAAGGACTCAGCTACTAAAACGAGTGAGATAAATGGATGGAAACAACACACATTTAGTTTTTACTTAGAAGCAAAACATTTAGGCAAGTTCTAAACAAATCCTTCATGCGTGAGAAAGAATGACCAGGCGTGACACTTATGGAGTAAAGCATGAACTGATGGGGAGAGTTTTTCCATCTTGAGGACCACACTAAATTTCCATCAAGCATTCAATACCAAAATTGCTTCACCACTAAGTGTTTATGTAAAGCTAAAACATAATAATACATGGAAAATATCCTCTGCCGAAAAGAAGAGCAGCTTGCTCTTGATAGGAAATCAACCCATTGTACATCACTTTGTGTAAGGGAACAAGTGCATATTTTTGTCAAAAGGGGACACTAGCATTTAATGTTCTTGTCAAAGAGAATAAACAAGAGGGGATGGCAAGACTTTGTGCACACTAAGTACACAAATAGGCGTAGGCAACCATAGAAACTTAGGTATATTTAATCATCTTCTAGAATCAAAAGGACAGCAAGATAAAAGCTTTGCCATGAAGTAAAAACAATGTATGGCTCTCCTTCATCCACCAATGCATATGCATGTAAAGCCAAACCACAAGTTGCTTTCAATAGAACTATTCCTGCTGTACATAAACCTGCGCATATATTTGATTAAGGGAAATTAAAGATTTAAGAGAATTAATAGGTGGAAAACATAGACTTATGATAGAGTGACATGTGCAAAGAAGCTTCTAATTGTCATGAGTGGAAACAAGGGAAGTACACAGCCATTTAAAGCTTTTGTCAAATTAATCAAAGATGAATGTACAGGATTGCTCCACCAAAACATCTCCATGTATGCCAAAACTAAATGTAGCTTTCAAAGGAAATATTGTTGCTGTATAATTCCTGCGCAATATCTTTTGATTAAGGGAAGATTAAGGAATTAGTTGTTTAAATAATACACTGTGTGGACAGCCTTCTTCCAGCAATGCTTATGCATGTAAAACAAATCCATATGTTGCTTTCAACATGTAATTCTTGCTGCCATCTCTGCGTAAATATTTGATGAAAGGAAGATTATAGATTTAGCTAATTAAATGAAGAGGAAAACTAATATTTAATATTATATGGAAGCCTATAAATATGAGAACCTGTCTTTCCATTTTGTTGCTGCTGTAACCTGTGAGCAAAGAGAGAAAACTGGACATTACACTGAAAACCCGAGAGCTAAGGAGAATGAAAAGCTAGAAACAATACTCCATCAACTGCTGTATATTTGTGAGTAAACACTCACTGAAATCACTTAAATTTATCCATGCAAGTATTTAAGAAATGCCAAGTTATGTTTTGATTCATTAACTGCTGAAGTATATACATATATTGCTTGCTATACCTTGAACTATTTACTGCTGTGATGCCGCGTAAACTGTCACCATGCATGCAAGGAGGGAAAGCAAACCTCACGAAACCGTAATTCAGGGTGATGAACCCAAACACCATGCCATAATATGATTTTAGAAATAAACATGGTGATTTTTAGAAGTGTGGATAAAGAGGATACTTGTTTTGGCCGAAATAAGAACTTAAGCTAAGTATAGGAGAATCACACCATTGTAGATCGAACGAATGAACATATGTATGTGTAACAATCTCTGAAATGCTAGAAAAATATAAACAAGAAGTTTAAACGTAGATTTATGGAGTGGGGAGAAGTTTTTGGACGTTTTCTCCGCTCATGGATGTGTCGGGTTCGAGCTCGAACTGCTCTTCGTCGGAGCTGAGCGGGACCACCACACGTGGGGGAATGGAGGCGTCTGGTCGGGGTCTTGAAGTGGGTGGAGGCGCTGGAGTTCCAGCGGGCTGAGGTGACGGCTGGAGGATGATTCTCTGATCGGAGAAACTAAGTGATAGGGTGTGTGTTTTGCATGTTTGCTGTCTCGACTTTGTTCGAGAACTGTGCCATGCTGGAGACGAAGGGGACCACCATGCCAGCGTCGATCGAGACGCCTGGACAGCGGCAAGACGTGGACAAACTTGCCTGGGCTCCGATGAACTAAGGCGAGAGGGAGAAGGAGTTTCTTTGGTGAGAAGGAAGCCAAACACGCAAATGGCAGTAGCATGTGGAAAACTATTTAGAAGAAGAGAGAGGAGCAGGAGTAATAAAGGATGTATAGGAGGGTGGATATATTAATAACAGTAGTCAAGGAAAGAGGGAGAGAGAAGCTTGTGATCGAAACCTGTGAAAGGGGTGGATGGATGGAAAGTTTGACAGATCATCTGAAAGTGGAAATGTGGAGGAGTAGCAGCAATATAGGGCACAAAGGCGAAAGGCAGCAACATGAAGTGGGAAATTAGAAAATGGAAGGGTACAGGTCACGCAAATAATAATGTAAAATTGAAAATGATATTTCAACCCATGTTTTGGGACATTTATTTAAAAGGAGAGGGTAGAGATGAGGGATTGGGAAGAAAAGAGGGGTGAAAATAGCGACATTTCATATTTATTTTGTTTTGGCGAGAACTTTGGGTTTTGGCGAGATTTTGGTTGATGGGTGCGAACACGAGATCAAGGTGCTAATTTACCACGCGCACACCGGTGTTCTGAAAAGTAGTATTTTGGAAAAATCTGGTAGTTGGCGAAAATCGGAAGTACCACCTGGTACTTTGGTAACGTGGGCTGAACACGTGATCTGGAGCTGGTTTTCCATGCGCACACCGCAGTTTCAAAACTGGTGCTTGGCACCTTGGTAACACATGAACAAAAGTGATTTTTGACATAAGTTTTAAATTAAAATTTGTTTAATTTAAAAAAAGAAAATAAAATAAAATAAAGGAAAATTTATATAATTAAATAAAAAGAGAAGTTTTTATTTAAAATATCGTAGACGGTGACAGAGGAAGGAAACATCAGAACACCAAGGACGGAGCTCGACTGTCGGAAGTCGACGGATTTATTTAATTAGTTTAATTAAAAATAAATTAAATAAATAAATAAAACATTTATTAATTAATTTTATAAATTAGGAAAATTTATATATCGAATCGTCGAACATTATTATCATGTACAAAAATAGTAATCGATGTATAGACAGTTAAACTTGAGAATAAGGCAGTGTTTGTTTTATGAGACCAAGTCAACGATAAATAAAATAATAGTAGATCAAGAGAAAAATGATTAGCTATCGATATTTGATCCAAATGTTCTACCCTGGTTTTTATATAAAGAAGATTTTACATGAGCAAAGTTTTAAACCCGTGCTCCGCACACGGTATAACATGATATTGAAAAAGAGAGGTTAAGTTAATATTTTTCGAAACAAAAATATTATAGGAACATGAATGTTTGAAATAAGAATCCAAATGGAATTACTGAAATTAGAAGCTGACTAGAATTAATAAGTCGAATGATTTTCTGAGTATTTATCTGATGTTGGTTTCGGCCTTCGGGGTTTATACTTAGGAAGTTGTTCTCTAAATGATTACAGTCAGCGACTGATCGATGTGAATGGATAGTGATACGTAAATATAGGAAATAAGATTTGTTGTTTGCACACGTATTTTCATTTGATAGTTAAGTCATCGACTATCAAAGTTTGAATCATTTTAACGTTGTTAATATGGAGAGACCGATTGGATTATTATCCAAAGAACCACTCCGCATTAACATATAAAGCGTGGCAAATCAAATACGCTGAAGATAAATTGAAGACGGAGTAAAATGCAAGGGCTATTGTATAAATCTTAGATAACAGTTGGCTAAGATGGTTGTACGGAATAGTACCTTCGGTTTGTCCAGTCCCAGGACAACTTGTATGGACGAATGTCTGACAGAGTATTTCCAAAGGGAACACGTACGTTGTTTTCTTCAAACGTACCAGTTGCTGGCACAGAAGGGAAACTTCTTTAGCCTGACAACTAGAGATTTTTGTGGAAATCAATTAGTGATTTCCGAATGGATTTGATAATGTGACATTCAAAGAAAATCAAAAGAGTGTCAAGGTAGGTTTAGCCTCAAGCTTCACAACCGGAAATGACAAAAATCGGGTAGGCAGCATGGCTATGTGGGTAGCTCCCATTAGGATGTATCATCATCTGATCTAGAGTTTCATTTACTTCTAAAAATCTATTGTCGATTCTGACCCGTTTCGGGAAACGGTGGGTAGCTCCCAACCGTTGGTGATATACATTCGATACACTCAAGAGAAATGAGTGGTCGGTCATGTGTGGCCGGGTTACAAGATGTTCTTGTTGAACCCGTGTATTCGTATCTAGAGATACACCTCCGGAAGGTGATCCCATACCTTGTCATAGTTGGAAACCCAATATCCATAAGCACTTAACGGTTTTTGTTTGTATACTATAGTAGAATGTGAGATGCAAACATTCTACTAGATTAAAATTATTTGTGGACACCTAGACATTATCATAATATCCGTTTAAATATGCAAACTGTTTTTGATCTCATAAGGTAAAAACCCGTTCTGTATTCACGACGTGGTCTTATGAATCATTGTGATTTATTGAAACTTGTTTATAAATCGTTTACTCATACCAGTCCATGACTGACCCGGAGTTTATTTTCTGTGTTTTCCTTAAACTCTTGGGTACTCATAATATTTATTATGAGTAGACAAGTGATCCAGGTTCTAAAGTAACTGTGGAGTAGCTGGATGGCAGGATCTGAAGTGTTGGCTTATCTAACATATGTTATGTAGAATTATCTGCAAGTTAGTATCACAGTGTTAAGTATGTAATTGTGATGACATGTATCCCTATGTATGAAGTATCCAATGTACTTGAATTATGTTATGAAATATTTTGGGTTATTACATATTGTCCCAAGTTCCGCTGTGAGATTCTGATGTCTTTCCTTAGTTCTATTCTTCTATCTATTTCTTTTCTTAAATAATGATACAACTTCCGAGGTACTAGAAAGTTGGGTCGTTACATAAGTGAGGACCGGCCCAACCGATCCAGGATTGCCCAGAGTGTGTAGTCCTGAGGCATTTGCTAGAGTGTCTCGAGCGCGGAGAGTAGCTTGCCCCTTGCCTCGACTCATGACGGAAATCCAATTTCCAATACGTGATATTGCTGTTTTATTTGTAGAGCCTAGTATGGAGACATAGTGGGATAGGGCACTTATGCCGTCTATGATTTATATTTAAGATTGAAATTGTTTTGACACTATACACTTATTATAGTATCAAATGATTTGTTTTTAAACGTATCAAGCATGTTTGGCTGTTATAAGGTAAAACCCTATCCTCCGGCTTGCGTTGCATTGTGTGATGGGACCTGGGTCTTATAATAGCTTCATTTTTCGAAAAAGCATTGCGTTGTTTATTCTATGCACTGGTATTCTTGGGAGGAAACCCGTTCCGTGTTATACGGCGTGGTCCCTTGAATTACTCTCTTTTAAAGTATAGTTTTAAGTAACTGTTTTAGTTCTCACACCAGTCACATGACTGACCTGGAGTTTATTGTTTTAACCTAAACTCTGGGTGCCCCTATTTTCCGCACGGGTAGCTAGTAGTTTTGGTTTTGCAGATTTATTTTCATAGGATCCTGGTTTACAGCTGGAATGATATCCGGAAAGCTCTGTATCCGTATATCACCTTCAGTTGTGTTTTGTATTATTTTTCCGCTGCAGTACTGTATTGTAATCTCTGATATTTATCGAATGTAATTTATTCATTTATACTCTGTATATTCTTGTATCTAATGGGATTGTTGTAATATACAATGAAATGTTCTTCCGTCTGCGTTCTGATTTGTTTTGTTCTCAAACGATCAGGGGTTTCGAACGGTCTAGATCGGTTTAACGACTGATTCGGATCGAGCGAAATTTCTTGCCGTCACAATAATGCATAGTTTGTATTTGTTAGGTTTTGAACGTAGAAGTGGTGCCGCTTTAATAAATGTATGTGTTACCTTTATAAATGTTCATGAATTCAGGATTAGCACATGGCCGTATATAATAGTGCTATGGTTGTGTTGAGAATCTTGTGAGATCTAGCGGATAAACTTGTCTGTGTCATCTTTTCGGTTTTACGATAGGAGTTGTGGTTCAATCTTTTACAGACACCTACAACTTCGTTAAAACTTTAACTAATGTACACTAATTAAAGGTCCAAATCGAAAGATACCTTTTTGTATGGATAATGTTTATCAAACTAAAAAATCATTGCACACAAATTAGTGGGGGAATGTTATGTAATTTGTGTGTATAGTGGAGAAATGCAAATGTCCCACACGATAGAAGAAGGAAATGGAATGTATATAATGTTTTGGCAAATATGACAAACTAATTGAGTAAAGCCAAAAATAACCAATTAGGCTAACAAATTGGGTTTACATTTAAATGGTCATAGATAAGCACTTGGGCACTTGGGGCATCTTGGGCCTTGACTGTTCATACACAGGCGCTACCGTTCAGATTTCGAATTTTATTTTTAAAATTCAAATGTGCGACTGATGAAACTGTTGCATCTTTTTAAACGGCCGTGACCTTTGGCCAACAGAAACCTTCTTCCCTATAAATCCGGCTCTCTCCAGTCAGAAAACAATCATTAGCGATCTCTCCTTCTTCCTCTCTCACAAGAATTATCGAGCCTTGTTGTATCCTGCGAGCAAGTTTCCTTTTTGGCGGAAATATTGTTTTTGGATGGTGACAACACGCCTCAAGGCTCTCTTATCCTTCTCTGTTTCGTTTCTGTCTCATATCCACTCACAAACTAATAATCGAAAACAATATTCCAATGGAGATAGGACTGAATTCCAAACTCCAGGTTTTACTTCATGGAAAAGAATCCATCTGTTACACTATCTTTTGGAAAATATCGTCTCAACACAAATTTCTATCATATGGAACAACTCAGGACTTGAGTGTAGACTGGAAATCACTTGGATGAAGTGGCGGAGCATAGCTAGCTTGTAGTTTGTATCATTTCTCACCCTTCTAGACCAGATCGCCCCTAGGAGTCGCCCCCTAGGTCACAATCCGATCCTAGGGGTCGCACTCCTAGGTCGCGATCCATTCCTAGGGGTCGCACTCCTAGGTCGCGACACGATCCTAGGGGTCGCACTCCTAGGTCACGATCCGTTCCTAGGGGTCGCACTCCTAGGTCATGATCCGATCGTGGAGTGCATGGGGACCGCGAACCGCCTGCAGTTCTGCACTGTTTTGACCTATTCTAAAGGCTATTTTCACTCCAACTTGCATGGATCTTATTACACATGTCATATGACGATTTGGAGATGATTTCTGGACGTTTTCCACCTCTTTATGAGATTTTTGGGATGCGTGCCACGTGTCCCGCGATCCACCTGCTGTAAACGGCTATAAATACACCATTCGAAGGCATTTTCATGGACTTTTGGCCATTCTTCTTCACTGCTTCCACCATTACTGAGGTGCAAGGACTTTGCACTTTCCTACAGTCAAATTCTTCTATTTTCTACACAATTAACACGTGGATTATGTGTATAAACCCTTGTAATCTCAATTAACACACGGATTGTGTGCCAGCATGTAACTGATTCTTGTAATCTGTCAGTATAACAATAAGATTATAAAGTGGACGTAGGCTACATCTATTGCCGAACCACTATAAAAACTTTGTGTGTCTCCTCTTTATTTACTATTTTCTGCATTTTGTGATCTGTGATCTGCATTTGGGTGTTAGGTCCAATTTTTGGTCTAACATTTTGGCGCGCCGGGTAGGGGGCACACAAAAACTTCAACTTCTAGCTTGAAAGGAGACTCAATAGCAATCAAAAGGAAGAAGACGGGAACTTCCACTCATGCTGATGATGCTGATGCTGAAGGCGAAAGGAACGAAGCAATCCAAGAAGCTTCTTCTCACGGAGATCCTTCTGCATACTTGACCAGAGACGAGATGGATGGAGTTCTCGCTGAATTGAGAGATCAGATGGCACGGCAAGACGATCTCCTCCAGAAACAACAGGAAATGATCAACCAATTCTTCGCGCGGATGGATGGAAGGCCGAGCAATGATCAAGCCATTAGAGACGGAGCCGCTGAAGCGGCTCGCATAGGCCACTACGATCAGATCGGGTCGGGCCCAACGACCCGTGACCTGCCTGCACCAGTGCTTGGGGGCAACCCACTCCTTATTGCAAATGCACAGCAGCCTACTTCAGCTCAGGTTCATATGGACACCGGATTGCGAGCTCCTTCTCCTCAACAGCATCAAACGGTTCGTGATCTACCTCCAGGACCTAGTCGGATCGCCCCCCTGCTTCACGATCCGGCCTCACGAGCTGGACTTCACGAACCGCCCCCATCGAACTGGGTCGGGTCGCCCCCCTCAATCCACGATCCGCGAGCCGCGATCCCCAGGCGACAGCTCACCAACTTCCATCTTCTCCTACACTCAATGCTGGGGGCACCTGCTCTGATCTTGGCAACTTGCAACAACTTTTTGAGGGCGATCGGCTCGCTAATCTCATTCAACGCCTATCGAGAGGCCGCACTTACCAGAACGACGTGGATGACGTCAATCACAACCCGTTCACTCAGGAAATCGGGAATTCCCATAATCTCCCGGATTTCAAACTTCTACAATTGGAGCCTTACAACGGCAGGACAGATCCTACCGTGCATCTTATGCATTACAAACGACATATGGAAGTTCAAATGGCATCGGAAAACGTCATGGCTAAATGTTTTCCCCTCTTTCTGACTGATATATTAGCCATGTGGATTCGGCAACTAGAAACGGAATCGATCAACAGTTGGAACATGTTGGTCGCACGCTTCCTTGAACAGTTTCGGGTCCACATCGCTCGACCTAAGAACATCATGTCACTCACTACAATCAAGCAGACGCCTAGAGAAACTCTGTGTTCATTCCTAGAAAGATTCAACATTGTAGCAGCATCAGTGGATCGCCCTGAACAATCTGTGGTACTGATGGCAGCAGCATCCGGCGTTCTAGATAATACGGAATTCAAAAAGTCTTTGTACAGAGATCCACCACGAAATCTCAGCGAATTCTACCTTGAAGCAGATAGATTTCTGCGGGAAGAAGATGCAACTTCCGAGAAGAAAACCCAAGAAGTAAACATGCTCAAAGATGGAGGACCATCTGATTCTGGAAAAGGCAAAGGAGCAGCCAATGCAAAGAATGATCGTAATGCTCCACCCCGGAGAGGGTCTAGATACGATAAATACACTGAACTGAATGACACTCTGAGCAATATCTACGTAGATACAGGGGGTGCTGCCTCATATCCAAGGCCTCCCAAGAGGGAGCCAACACTAGCACAACGCAATTCTGGCAGACACTGCATATTTCATGACATGGATGGTCATAACACTGATGACTGCAGACATTTGCGAGACCTTATCGAGGATCGGGTCAGGCGAGGAGAACTACCTGAGTATGTCATTCAACCAACAGCGCCCACACCTGCGCTACCACCATCGACTCCCCGGAGAGGGAACGATCCCGGATCGAGCAATCGCGGGCTTATCATTAACTAATCCGACTTAGCAGATCTCTTCAGTTTCCTGGACTCCAGTCCATAGTTCATGTTTTTAGGTTTTTAGGCGACTTCTCGCCCTCCTTTGTTTTCCCTGCATGTAATAAGAACAGTCAAATCAGCCCACACGCACGGAACCGGCTTGTGGTCTCCAGTCGTGTCCGGCAAATGACTACTGGATTTTCATGAATTAGCAATAAGCATTGAGCTCCGGCTCCTAACTGGATCCATCCAGTATAAACATTGAGCTCCGGCTCCTAACTGGATCCGTTCAGTATAAACATTGAGCTCCGGCTCCTAACTGGATCCGTCCAGTATAAACATTGAGCTCCGGCTCCTAACTGGATCCGTCCAGTATAAACAATGAGCTCCGGCTCCTAACTGGATCCGTCCAGTACAAACATGAGCTCCGGCTCCCAACTGGATCCGTCCAGTATAAACAAATTCTCATGTGCTTTTCCTTGGTCGTCTTACTCAGGTAAGGCTATCTTGAAACTTCATGTGCTTTCCCTTGGTCGTCTTACTGCGGTAAGGCCGTCTTGGAACCCCTCTAACATCTCCTCGGATGGTTTACTCCAGTAATGCCATCTAGGAAATATTCTTGCATTGTTTGTTTTATCTTCTTGCAAGTACAAACTCCTGGTCTTCTTGAATTTCTCTGGCCTTAATACGACCCCGTGTGATCTTCGGTTTTCTGGCCTTAATACGATCCGGCGTGATCGTCGCATTCTGAATTTGGATTTCTTAGATTATCCAGAACACATCTTCCTTCAATCAGCAAGATATGTTCTGGGGGACAACTTGTTACACTATCTTTTGGCAAAGATCATCTCAACACAAATTTCTATCATATGGAACAACTCAGGACTTGAGTGTAGACTGGAAATCACTTGGATGAAGTGGCGGAGCATAGCTAGCTTGTAGTTTGTATCATTTCTCACCCTTCTAGACCAGATCGCCCCTAGGAGTCGCCCCCCTAGGTCACGATCTGATCCTAGGGGTCACACTCCTAGGTCGCTATCCGTTCCTTGGGGTCGCACTCCTAGGTCACGACACAATCCTAGGGGTCGCACTCCTAGGTCACGATCCGTTCCTAGGGGTCGCACTCCTAGGTCACGATCCGATCGTGGAGCGCATGGGGACCGCGAACCGCCTGCAGTTCTGCACTGTTTTGACCTATTCTAAAGGCTATTTTCACTCCAACTTGCATGGATCTTATTACACATGTCATATGACGATTTGGAGATGATTTCTGGACGTTTTCCACCTCTTTTCGAGATTTTTGGGATGCGTGCCACGTGTCCCGCGATCCGCCTGCTGTAAACGGCTATAAATACACCATTCGAAGGCATTTTCATGGACTTTTGGCCATTCTTCTTCACTGCTTCCACCATTATTGAGGTGCAAGGACTTTGCACTTTCCTACAGTCAAATTCTTCTATTTTCTACACAATTAACACGTGGATTACATGTATAAACCCTTGTAATCTCAATTAACACACGGATTGTGTGCCTGCATGTAACTGATTCTTGTAATATGTCAGTATAACAATAAGATTATAAAGTGGACGTAGGCTATATCTACAGCCGAACCACTATAAAAACTTTGTGTGTCTCCTATTTATTTACTGTTATTGCATTTTGTGATTTGTGATCTGCATTTGTGTGTTAGGCCCAATTTTTGGTCTAACACCATCAAACTGGATCGGTTTGATGGAACAAACTATACTAGATGGGAGGACAGAGTGACATGGCTTTTGCTGTCTATGAATCTTCACTACTTGTTGGATCCGTCGCTGCAACTAATTGCAGAACCAATGCCTACTGATTCTTAAGAAATTAAAAAGAAAATTGCCGCGGACAAACCTAAGCGTGAGATAGATGAAATGTTATGCAGAGGCTATATTCTCAACGCACTCACTGACAGGCTTTATGATGTTTATCGGAATTACAAAACGCCAAAGGAAGTATTGTCGGCTCTAGAATCAAAATATAAACACATGAAGGAAGGTACCGATCGTTTTCTTGCCTTAAAGTATTTTGAATTCAAGTTTGCTGATAACATGCCAATCATGGATCAAATCCGTGAGTTGGAGATTCTAGTTTCCAAAATGAGGGAATTCCAAATTGCTATTCTCGATGCTATCCAAGTTGGAGCGATTCTGTCAAAACTTCCTCCTGCTTGGAATGATTACAGAAGGAAAATTCTGCACTCATCGGATAGTTTTTCTATTGACAAATTCTTGACTCACTTGCAAATTGAAAGTGAAAATTGTGTCAGAGATGAGTCGATCTTAGGATCCAAAGTTCATCACATATCTTCCAAAGAACCAGTCTCTGGAAATTCCAACGATAGTTTGAAACCCAAAAAGAAAGATTTCAAGAACAAATCTAAGAATCGGCCTTGCTTTTATTGTGGTAGTAAAGCACATCTTATCAAAGATTGTCGATTCAAGGGCAAGGCAGAAAAGAACTCCAAATCTGGTTCTGCAAACAATAAAGAAAATGTTGTGGAAGATGCTGGACAAGAATTTGTCGCAATGATCACAGAACTTCATATGGCTTCTGTGGCAAAATCTGCAGATTGGTGGCTTGATTCTGGCGCTACCATACATGTGTGCAACGACAAAAATTTGTTCAAGTCCTATAATGAAATGAAAGAGCCTGAAGAAGTTCTCATGGGAAATCATGCTTCGGCTAAAGTTATGGGCAAGGGAAGCGTGGAATTGAAGTTCACTTCCGGCCAAAAACTCACCCTTGTCAACGTGTTTCATGTTCCGGACTTGAGAAAGAACTTAGTTTCTGCAAATCTTTTATGCAAGAAGGTTTTTAAAGTTGTTCTAGAATCTGACAAAGTTATTGTATCTAAGAATGGAGTATTCGTAGGAAAAGGATACTCATGTGATGGCATGTTTAAGTTGCCAATTAATGAAATTACTACTGTTGCTTATGTTGTTGATTCTCCTAGTTCTTTATGGCATGCTGGATTAGGACATTTAAATTTTAATTGCTTAAAGTATATGTCAAAGCATGGCTATATTAACTGTTCTGTTAATGATTTCGAAAAATGTAAAATTTGTGTTGAAGCCAAGATGACTAAAAAACCATTTTCTAAAGTTGAAAGAAAGAGTGATTTAGCAGAACTCGTGCATTCTGATATTTGTGAATTGAATGGTCAACTAACAAGAGGAGGAAAGCGATATTTTATCACTTTCATTGACGACCATACAAGATACACTTTTGTATACTTATTGAAAACCAAGGACGAAGCTTTTGAACAATTCTAAGAATTTAAATCTGAAGTTGAAAATCAGAAAGAAATAAGAATTAAAGTGCTTCGAAGTGATGGGGGGTGAATATTTTTCAGATATCTTCAATCAGTTTTGTGAGGATAATGGAATTATTCACCAACGAACAGCCCCATACACACCCCAACAAAATGGGTTGGCAGAAAGAAAAAATAGATCCTTGGTAGATATGGTTAATTCAATGCTTATAAATGCAAAGTTACCGTTTTACGTATGGGGCGAAGCTTTGTTGACAACATGTCATATTTATAATATAGTGCCTTTTAAGAAATTCAGGGCTTCACCTTATGAACTTTGGAACAATGGAAGAAAACCTAACATAAATTATTTTGAAGTGTGGGGGGTGTTTAGCATTTTACAAAGTCCAAGATCCCCATAAGACAAAGTTAGGACCAAGAGGTATTAAAAGTATTTTTGTTGGCTATGCACAAAATTCAAAAGCATATAGATTGCTTGATTTACAATCCAATGTGATAGTGGAATCTATACATGTGGAATTCTTTGAAGTTAATTTCTACATAGTACAATTGAGCCTATAGTAGAAGAAACTTCTGAAACCATTGTTGGAGGAAAAAGAGGACATAATGAACCAAGTGAACCTAGGAGAAGTCAGCGTGTTAGAAAAGAAAAAAAACTTGAGTTCTGATTTTATTTCCTCTGATTCAATTACTTTTCTGGTTGAGGCTACTAGATCAAAAATAGTAGAAGTTACACCTATGGTACTCAATATAAATGACGATCCTAAAACTTTTAAAGAAGCTATGACTTCATGAGAGTCTGATTTTTGGAAAGAAGCAATAAATGATGAGATTGATTCTATACTATCCAACAAGACTTGGGTTTTAGTAGATCTTCCACCTGGTTCAAAGGCAATCGGGTGCAAATGGGTGTTTCGAAAGAAATACAGAACAGATGGTTCTATACAAACTTACAAAGCAAGATTAGTAGCAAAAGGTTTTAGACAAAAAGAAGGTATAGATTATTTCGATACCTATGCTCCAGTTGCATGAACCACATCCATAAGAGTTTTGTTTGCATTGGCATCAATATATAAATTGTATATTCATCAAATGGATGTAAAGACGCCTTCTTGAACGGTGACTTAACCGAGGAGGTAAATATGGAACAACCTGAAGGTTTTGTCCTACCAGGAAATGAAAACAAAGTATGCAAATTGGTTAAGTCATTATATGGCCTAAAGCAAGCTCCAAAGCAATGACATAAGAAGTTTGATGAGGCAATTCTAGCAAATGGTTTTGGGCATAATAATGCTGATAAAAGTATTTATTGTAAGAAAACCAATGATTACATAGTGATATTATGCTTATATGTTGATGACATGATAATTGCTAGTAATAATATGAAAGGAATTATTGATACCAAGAAGTATCTAACTTCAGCTTTTAAAATGAAAGACCTTAATGAGGTAGATACAATATTGGGAATCAAAGTTGAAAAACATGAAAAAGGATATGACTTAAATTAAACCCATTATATTTACATAATACTTGATAAGTTCAAACATCTTAATATCAAAGATGCTAGTACTCCAGTTGATTCTAGTGTCAAAATGCAAGAAAATAAAGATCGAATCATAGCTCAACTGGAATATGCCAGTGCCATTGGATGCCTTATGTATGTCACATATTGCACAAGGCCAGATATAGCTTTTGCCGTAGACATGATGCCAAGATTCACGTCTAAACCTAGCATACATCATTGGAAACCTATTAGTAGGATCTTTGGATATCTCAAAAGGACAAAAGAATTGAAATTAGTTTATGCCGATTATCCAAATGTGCTAGAAGGGTATTGCGATGCAAGTTGGATGTCTAGTACAAATGAGAGCTTATCAACTTCTAGATGGATATTGTCATTAGAAGGAGGGGCCAGAAGTTGGGCATCCAAGAAACAAACATGTATAGCACATTCAACTATGGAATCGGAATTTATAGCCCTTGGCGCTACAGCTAAGGAAGCAGAATGGCTATGAGACTTGTTATTAGACATTGAATTATGGCCACACTCGTTATCTGCTACTTCTATGTACTATGATAGCTCAGCAGCATTGTCTAGAGAAGATAGTGATGTTTACAACGGAAAATCTGGACATATTAGTTTAAGACATACGTTTGTGAGAGAATTAATTACTAAAGGGGTGATCACCATTATATATGTAAAGTCCGGCGAAAACTTAGCGGATCCTCTCACTAAAGCACTTGCTAGAGATTTAGTGCAAAGTACAACTAAAAATACGGGACTTAAAATTCTAAGCGCCGAGGACGGGAACACAACTTCAGACCAGCATATTAGTCTTCAAGTTAAATGGGTAACAACAAGTTATCGAAAAGCGCTTAAAACAACTAGCACAGTTCCATATATGTTTCATTGATCAAGGCTAGTTTGTGAGCAATTGCATAATGCAAAGTTTTTATTTGTTAGGTTTTGAACATAGAAGTGATGTCGCTTCAATAAATGTATGTGTTACACTTATAAATGTTCACGAATTCAGGATTAGCACATGGCCGTATATAATAGTGCTAAGGTTGTGTTGAGAATCTTGTGAGATCTAGCGGATAAACTTGTCTGTGTCATCTGTTCGGTTTTACGATAGGAGTTGTCGTTCAATCTTTACAGACACCTACAACTTCGTTAAAACTTTAACTAATGTACACTAATTAAAGGTCCGAATCGAAAGATACCTTTTTGTATGGATAACGTTTATCAAAAGAAAAAATCATTACACATAAATTAGTAGGGGAATGTTATGTAATTTGTGTGCATAGTGGAGAAATGCAAGTGTCCCACATGATAGAAGAAGAAGGAAATGGAATGAATATAATGTTTTATCAAACATGATAAACTAATTGAGTAAAGCCTATGAATAACTAATTGGTCTAAAAAGTTGGGTTTACATTTAAATGGTCACAGATAGGCACTTGGGGCATCTTGGGCTTTGACTATTCTTACATAGGCGCTACCGTTCAGATTTCGAATTTTATTTCTAAAATTCAAATGCGTGACTATTGAAACAGTTGCATCTTTTTAAACGGCCGCGACCTTTCGCCAACAGAAACCTTCTTCTCTATAAATCCGGCTCTCTCCAGTCAGAAAACAATCATTAGCGATCTCTCCTTCTTCCTCTCTCACAAGAATTCTCGAGCCATGTTGTATCCTGCGAGCAAGTTTCATTTACTGCGGAAATATTGATTTCGGATAGTGACAACACGCCTCAAGGCTTTCTTATCCTTCTCTGTTTCGTTTCGGTCTCATATCCACTCATAAACTAACAATCGAAAACAATATTCCAATGGAGACAGAACTGAATTTCAAATTCCAGGTTCAACTTCATGGAAAAGAATATATCAAACTGGATCAGTTTGATGGAACAAACTATACTAGATGGTAGGACAGAATGACATGGCTTTTGTTGTCTATGAATCTTTACTACTTGCTGGATCTGTCGCTGCAACTAATTGCAGAACAAAGCCTACTGATTCTAAAGAAATTAAAAAGAAAATTGTCGCGGACAAAGCTAAACGTGAGACAGATGAAATGCTATGCAGAGGCTATATTCTCAACGCACTCACTGACAGGTTTTATGATGTTTATCGGAATTACAAAACGCCAAAGGAAGTACGGTCGGCTCTCGAATCAAAATATAAACACATGAAGGAAGGTACCGATCGTTTTCTTGCCTTAAAATATTTTAAATTCAGGTTTGTTGTTAACATGCCAATCATGGATCAAATCCGTGAGTTGGAGGTTCTAGTTTCCCAAATGAGGGAATTGCAGATTGCTATTCCCGATGCTATCCAAGTTGGAGCGATTCTTTAAAAACTTCCTCCCGCTTGGAATGATTACGTAAGGAAAATTCTGCACTCATCGGATAGTTTTTCTATTGACAAATTCTTGACTCACTTGCAAATTGAAAGTGAAAATCGTGTCAGAGATGAGTCGATCTTAGGATCCATAGTTCATCACATATCTTCCAAAGAACCAGTCTCTGGAAATTCCAACAATAGTTTGAATCCAAAAAGAAAGATTTCAAGAACAAATCTAAGAATCGACCTTGCTTTTATTGTGGTATTAAAGGACATCTTATCAAAGATTGTCGATTCAAGGCCAAGGCAGAAAAGAACTCCAAATCTGGTTCTGCAAACAATAAAGCAAATGCTGTGGAAGATTCTGGACAAGAATTTGTCGCAATGATCACAGAACTTCATGTGGCTTTTGTGGCAAAATCTGCAGATTGGTGGCTTGATTCTGGCGCTACCATATATGTGTGCAACCACAAAAACTTGTTCAAGTCCTATAATGAAATGAAAGAGCCTGAAGAAGTTATCATGGGAAATCATGCTTCGGCTAAAGTTATGGGCAAGGGAAGCATGGAATTGAAGTTCACTTCTAGCCAAAAACTCACCCTTGTCAATGTGTTTCATGTTCCGGATTTGAGAAAGAACTTAGTTTCTGCAAATCTATTATGAAAGAAGGGTTTTAACGTTGCTGTAGAATCTGACAAAGTTATTGTATCTAAGAATGGAGTATTCGTAGGAAAAGGATACACATGTGATGGCATGTTTAAGTTGTCAATTAATGAAATTACTACTGTTGCTTATGTTGTTGATTCTCCTAGTTCTTAATGGCATGCTAGATTAGGACATTTAAATTTTAATTGCTTAAAGTATATGACAAAACATGGCTATATTAACTATTCTGTTAATGATTTCAAAAATGTAAAATTTGTGTTGAAGCCAAGATGACTAAAAAAACATTTTCTAAAGTTGAAAGAAAGATTGATTTGCTAGAACTCGTGCATTCTGATATTTGTGAATTGAATGGTCAACTAACAAGAGGAGGAAAGCGATATTTTATCACTTTCATTGATGACCATACAAGAGACACTTATGTATACATATTGAAAACCAAGGACGAAGCTTTTGAAAAATTCAAAGAATTTAAATCTGAAGTTGAAAATCAGAAAGAAAAAAGAATTAACGTGCTTCAAAGTGATGGGGGTGAATATTTTTCAGATATCTTCAATCATTTTTGTGAGGATAATGGAATTATTCACCAACGAACAACCCCATACACACCCCAACAAAATGGGGTGGCTGAAAGAAAAAAATAGATCCTTGGTAGATATGGTTAATTCAATGCTTATGAATGCAAAGTTACCGTTTTACTTATGGGGTGAAGCTTTGTTGACAGCATGTCATATTTATAATAAAGTGCCTTTTAAAAAATTCGAGGATTCACCTTATGAACTTTGGAATAATGGAAGAAATCCTAACTTAAATTATTTTAATGTGTGGGGGTGTTTAGTATTTTACAAAGCCCAAGATCCCCATATGACAAAGTTAGGACCAAGAGGTATTAAAAGTGTTTTTGTTGGCAAAGCACAAAATTCAAAAGCATATAGATTGCTTGATTTACAATCCAATGTAATAGTGGAATCTATACATGTGGAATTCTTTGAAGATAAATTTCTACATAGTACAATTGAGCCTATAGTAGAAGAAACTACTGAAACCATTGTTGGAGGAAAAAGAGGACATAATAAACCAAGTGAACCTAGGAGAAGTCAGCGTGTTAGAAAAGAAAAACACTGGAGTTCTGATTTTATTTCCTTTGATTCAATTACTTTTCTGTTTGAGGCTACTAGATCAAAAATAGTAGAAGTTACACCTATGGTACTCAATATCAATGACGATCCTAAAACTTTTAAAGAAGCTATGACTTCACGAGATTCTGATTTTTGGAAAGAAGTAATAAATGTTGAGATGGATTCTATACTATCCAACAAGACCGGGGTTTTAGTAGATCTTACACCTGGTTCAAAGGCAGTCGGGTGCAAATGGGTGTTTCGAAAGAAATACAAAACAGATGGATCAATACAAACTTACAAAGCAAGATTAGTAGCAAAAGGGTTTAGACAAAAAGAAGGTATAGATTATTTCGATACCTATGCTCCAGTTGCAAGAACCACATCCATAAGAGTTTTGTTTGCATTGGCATCAATATATAAATTGTATATTCATAAAATGGATGTAAAGACGGCCTTCTTGAATAATGACTTAACCGAGAAGGTATATATGGAACAACCTGAAGGTTTTTTCCTACCAGGAAATGAAACAAAGTATGCAAATTAGTTAAGTCATTATATGGCCTAATGCTAGCTCCAAAGCAATGACATAAGAAGTTTGATGAGGCAATTCTAGAAAATGGTTTTGGGCATAATAATGCTGATAAATGTGTTTATTGTAAGAAAACCAATGATTACATAGTGATATTATGCTTATATGTTGACGACATGATAATTGCTAGTAATAATATGAAAGGAATTACTGATACCAAGAAGTATCTAACTTTGGTTTTTAAAATGAAAGACCTTAATGAGGTAGATACAATATTGGGAATCAAAGTTGAAAAACATGAAAATGGATATGCCTTAAATCAAACCCATAATATTGACAAAACACTTGATAAGTTCAAACATCTTAATATCAAGAAGCTAGTACTCCAATAGATTCTAGTGTGAAAATGCAAGAAAATAAAGATCGAATCATAGCTCAACTAGAATATGCCAGTGCCATTGGATGCCTTATGTACGTCACATATTGCACAAGGTCAGATATAGCTTCTGCCATAAGCATGATGTCAAGATTCACGTCTAAACCTTGCATACATCATTGGAAAGTAATTAGTAGGATCTTTGGATATCTTAGAAGGACAAAAGAATTGAAATTAGTTTATGCCGATTATCCAAATGTGCTAGAAGGGTATTGCGATGCAAGTTGGATGTCTAGTACAAATGAGAGCTTATCAACTTCTCGATGGATATTCTCATTAGGAGGAGGGGCCATAAGTTGGGCATCCAAGAAACAAACATGTATAGCACATTCAACTATGGAATCGTAATTTATAGCCCTTGGCGTTGCAGCTAAGGAAGCAGAATGGCTACGAGACTTGTTATTAGACATTGAATTATGGCCACACTCGTTATCTGCTACTTCTATTTACTGCGATAGCTCAGCAACATTGTCTAGAGCATACAGTGATGTTTACAACGGAAAATCTAGACATATTAGTTTAAGACATATGTTTGTGAGAGAATTATTTACTAAAGGGGTGATCACCATTATATATGTAAAATCCGACGAAAACTTAGCGGATCCTCTCACTAAAGCACTTGCTAGAGATTTAGTGCAAAGTACAACTAAAATAATGGGACTTAAAATTATAAGCGCCGAGGACGGAAACCCAACTTCAGACTAGTATATTAGTCTTCAAGTTAAATGGGTAACAACAAGTTATCGATAAGCGCTTAAAAGAACTAGCACAGTTCCATATATGTTTCATTGATCAAGGCTATTTTGTGAGCAACTGCCTAATGCATAGTTTGTATTTGTTAGGTTTTGAAAATAGAAGTGGTGACGCTTCAATAAATGTATGTGTTACATTTATAAATGTTCACGAATTCAGGATTAGCACATGGCCGTATATAATAGTGCTAAGGTTGTTTTGAGAATCTTGTGAGTTCTAGCGGATAAACTTTTCTGTGTCATTTGTTCGGTTTTACGATAGGAGTTGTGGTTCAATCTTTTACAGACACCTACAACTTCGTTAAAACTTTAGCTAATGTACACTAATTAAAGGTCCAAATCGAAAGATACCTTTTTGTATGGATAACGTTTATCAAAAGAAAAAATCATTACAAACAAATTAGTAGGGGAATGTTATGTAATTTGTGTGTATAGTGGAGAAATGCAAATGTCCCACATTATAGAAGAAGAAGGAAATGGAATGTATATAATGTTTTGTCAAACATGATAAACAAATTGAGTAAAGCCCATAAATAACTAATTGGGCTAACAAATTGGGTTTACATTTAAATGGTCATAGATAGGCACTTAGGCTCTTGGGGCATCCTGGGCCTTGACTGTTCATAAACAGGCGCTACCATTCAGATTTCGAATTTTATTTTTAAAATTCAAATGCGCGACTGTTTAAACAGTTGCATCTTTTTAAACGGCCGTGACCTTTCGCCAACAGAAACCTTCTTCTCTATAAATCCGGGTCTCTCAAGTCAGAAAACAATCATTAGCGATCTCTCCTTCTTCCTCTCTTACAACAATTCTCGAGCCTTGTTTTATCCTGCGAGCAAGTTTCCTTTGCTGCGGAAATATTGTTTTCGGATAGTGACAACACGCCTCAATGCTCTTTTATCCTTCTCTGTTTCGTTTCTGTCTCATATCCACTCATAAACTAACAATCAAAAACAATAATCCAATGGAGACAGAACTGAATTCCAAACTCCAGGTCCAACTTCATGGAAAAGAATCCATCAAACTGGATCGGTTTGATGGAACAAACTATACTAGATGGCTGGACAGAATGACATGGCTTTTACTGTCTATGAATCTTCACTACTTGTTGGATCCATCGCTGCAACCAATTGCAGAACCAAAGCCTACTGATTCTGAAGAAATTAAAAAGAAAATTGCCGCGGACAAAGCTAAACGTGAGACAGATGAAATGCTATGTAGAGGCTATATTCTCAACGCACTCACTGACAGGCTTTATGATGTTTATCGGAACTACAAAACGCCAAAGGAAGTACGGTCGGCTCTCGAATCAAAATATAAACGCATGAAGGAAGGTACCGATCGTTTTCTTGCCTTAAAATATTTTGAATTCAAGTTTCTTGATTACATTCCAATCATGGATCAAATCCGTGAGTGGAAATTCTAGTTTCCCCAATGAGAGAATTGCAGATTGCTATTCCCGATGCTATCTAAGTTGGAGTGATTCTGTCAATACTTCCACCCGCTTGGAATGATTACAGAAGGAAAATTCTACACTCATCGGATAGTTTTTCTATTGACAAATTCTTGACTCACTTGCAAATTGAAAGTGAAAATCGTGTCAGAGATGAGTCGATTTTAGGATCCAAAGTTCATCACATACCTTCCAAAGAACCAGTCTCTGGAATTTCCAACGATAGTTTGAAACCCAAAAAGAAAGATTTCAAGAACAAATCTAAGAAACAGCCTTGCTTTTATTGCGGTATTAAAGGACATCTTATCCAAGATTGTCGATTCAAGGCCAAGGCAGAAAAGAACTCCAAATCTGGTTCTACAAACAATAAAGCCAATGTTTTGGAAGATGCCGGACAAGAATTTTTCGCAATGATCACAGAACTTCATATGGCTTCTGTGGCAAAATCTGCAGATTGGTGGCTTGATTCTGGCGCTACCATATATGTGTGCAACCACAAAAACTTGTTCAAGTCTTATAATGAAATGGAAGAGCTTGAAGAAATTCTCATGGGAAATCATGCTTCAGCTAAAGTTAAGGGCAAGGGAAGCGTGAAATTGAAGTTCACTTCTGGCTAAAAACTCAGCCTTGTCAATGTGTTTCGTGTTCTGGACTTGAGAAAGAACTTAGTTTCTGCAAATCTTTTATGCAAGAAAGGTTTTAAAGTTGTTCTAGAATCCGACAAAGTTATTGTATCTAAGAATGGAGTATTTGTAGGAAAAGGATACTCATGTGATGGCATGTTTAAGTTGTCAATTAATGAAATTACTACTGTTGCTTATGTTGTTATTTCTCCTAGTTCTTTATGGCATGCTAGATTAGGACATTTAAAATTTTAATTGCTTAAAGTATTTGTCAAAACATGGCTATATTAACTATTCTGTTAATGATTTCGAAAAATGTAAAATTTGTGTTGAAGCCAAGATGACTAAAAAACCATTTTCTAAAGTTGAAAGAAACAGGATTTGCTATAACTCGTGCATTCTAATATTTGTGAATTGAATGGTCAACTAACAAGAGGAGGAAAGCGATATTTTATCACTTTCATTGACGACCATACAAGATACACTTATGTATACTTATTGAAAACCAAGGACGAAGCTTTTGAAAAATTCAAAGAATTTAAATATGAAGTTGAAAATCAGAAAGAAAAAAGAATTAAACTGCTTCAAAGTGATGGGGGGTGAATATTTTTCAGATATCTTCAATCAGTTTTGTGAGGATAATGGAATTATTCACCAACGAACAGCCCCATACACACCCCAGCAAAATGGGGTGGCTGAAAGAAAAAATAGATCCTTGGTACATATCGTTAATTCAATTCTTATGAATGCAAAGTTACCGTTTTACTTATGAGTTGAAGCTTTGTTGACAGCATGTCACATTTATAATAAAGTGCCTTTTAAGAAATTCGGGGCTTCACCTTATGAACTTTGGAATAATGGAAGAAAACCTAACTCAAATTATTTTAATGTGTGGGGGTGTTTAGCATTTTACAAAGTCCAAGATCCCCATAAGACAAAGTCAGGACCAAGAGATATTAAAAATGTCTTTGTTGGCTTGCACAAAATTCAAAAGCATATAGATTGCTTGATTTACAATCCAATGTGATTGTGGAATCTATACATGTGGGATTCTTTGAAGATAAATTTCTACATAGTACAATTGAGCCTATAGTAGAAGAAACTTATGAAACCGTTGTTGGAGGAAAAAGAGGGCATAATAAACCAAGTGAACCTAGGAGAAGTCAGCATGTTAGAAAAGAAAAACACTTAAGTTCTGATTTTATTTCCACTGATTCAATTACTTTTCTGGTTGAGGCTACTAGATCAAAAATAGTAGAAGTTACACCTATGGTACTCAATATCAATGACGATCCTAAAACTTTTAAAGAAGCTATGACTTCACGAGATTCTGATTTTTGGAAAGAAGCAATAAATGATGAGATGGATTCTATACTGTCCAACAACACTTGGGTTTTAGTAGATCTTCCACCTGGTTCAAAGGAAATCGGGTCCAAATGGGTGTTTCGAAAGAAATACAGAACAGATGGTTCAATACAAAATTGCAAAGCAAGATTAATAGCAAAAGGTTTTAGACAAAAAGAAGGTATAGATTATTTCGATACCTACGCTCCAGTTGCAAGAACCACGTCCATAAGAGTTTTGTTTGCATTGGCATCAATATATAAATTGTATATTCATCAAATGGATGTAAAGACGGCCTTCTTAAACGGTGACTTGACCGAGGAGGTATATATGGAACAACCTTAAGGTTTTGTCCTACCAGGAAATGAAAACAAAGTATGCAAATTGGTTAAGTCATTATATGGCCTAAAGCAAGCTCCAAAGAAATGGCATAAGAAGTTTGATGAGGCAATTCTAGCAAATGGTTTTGGGCATAATAATGCTGATAAATGTGTTTATTGTAAGAAAAACAATGATTACATAGTGATATTGTGCTTATATGTTGATGACATGATAATTGCTAGTAATAATATGAAAGGAATTACTGATACCAAGAAGTATCTAACTTTAGTTTTTAAAATGAAAGACCTTAATGAGGTAGACACAATATTGGGAATCAAAGTTGAAAAACATGAAAAAGGATATGCCTTAAATCAAACCCATTATACTGACAAAATACTTGATAAATTCAAATATCTTAATATCAAATATGCTAGTACTCCAATTGATTCTAGTGTGAAAATGCAAGAAAATAAAGAACGAATCATAGCTCAACTGGAATATGCTAGTGCCATTGGATGCCTTTTGTATGTCACATATTGCACAAGGCCAGATATAGCTTTTGCCGTATACATGATGTTAAGATTCACGTCTAAACCTAGCATACATCATTGGAAAGCAATTAGTAGGATCTTTGGTTATCTCAAAAGGACAAAAGAATTGAAATTAGTTTATGACGAGTATCCAAATGTGCTAGATGGGTATTGCGATGCAAGTTGGATGTCTAGTACAAATGAGAGCTTATCAACTTCCAAATGGATATTCTCATTAGGAGGAGGGGCCATAAGTTGGGCATGCAAGAAATAAACATGTATAGCACATTCAACTATGGAATCAAAATTTATAGCCCTTGGCGCTGCAGCTAAAGAAGCAGAATGGCTACGGGACTTGTTATTAGATATTGAATTATGGCCACACTCGTTATCTGCTATTTATGTTTACTGCGATAGCTCGGCAGCATTGTCTAGAGCATACAGTGATGTTTACAGCGGAAAATCTAGACATATTAGTTTAAGACATACGTTTGTGAGAGAATTAATTACTAAAGGGGTGATCACCATTATATATGTAAAGTTCGGCGAAAACTTAGCGGATCCTCTCACTAAAGCACTTGTAAGAGATTTAGTACAATGTACAACTAAAAATATGGGACTTAAAATTCTAAGCGCCGAGGATTGGAACACAACTTCAGACCAGCATATTAGTCTTCAAGTTAAATGAGTAACAACAAGTTATCGATAAGCTCTTAAAACAACTAGCACAGTTCCATATATGTTTCATTGATCAAGGCTAGTTTGTGAGCAATTGCATAATGCATAGTTTGTATTTGTTAGGTTTTGAACATAGAAGTGGTGCCGCTTCAATAAATTTATGTGTTACATTTACAAATATTCATGAATTCAGGATTAGCACATGGTCGTATATAATAGTGCTAAGATTGTGTTGAGAATCTTTGAGATCTAGCGGATAAACTTGTCTACGTCATCTGTTCGGTTTTACGATAGGAGTTGTGGTTCAATCTTTTACGACACCTATAACTTCGTTAAAACTTTAACTAGAGTACACTAATTAAAGGTCCAAATCGAAAGGTACCTTTTTGTATGGATAACGTTTATCAAAATAAAAAATCAACACACACAAATTAGTGGGGGATTATTATGTAATATGTGTGTATAGTGGAGAAATGCAAATGTCCCACATGAAAGAAGAAGAAGGAAATGGAATGTATATAATGTTTTGTCAAACATAAAAAACAAATTGAGTAAAGCCCAAAAATTACTAATTGGGCTAACAAATTGGGTTTACATTTAAATGATCATAGATAGGCACTTGGGCACTTGGGGCATCTTGGGCCTTGACTGTTCATACACAGGCGCTACCGTTCAGATTTCGAATTTTATTTTTAAAATTCAAATGCGCAACTGATGAAACAGTTGCGTCTTTTTAAACGGCCGCGACCTTTCGTCAACAGAAACCTTCTTCTCTATAAATCCGGCTCTCTCCAGTCAGAAAACAATCATTAGCGATCTCTCCTTCTTCCTCACTCACAAGAATTCTCGAGCCTTGTTGTTTCCTGCGAGCAAGTTTCCTTTACTGCGGAAATATTGTTTTCGGATAGTGACAACACGCCTCAAGGCTATCTTATTGTGGTACTAAAGGACATCTTATCAATGATTGTCGATTCAAGGCCAAGGCAGAAAAGAACTCCAAATCTGGTTCTGCAAACAATAAAGCAAATGTTGTGGAAGATGCTGGGCAAGAATTTATCGCAATGATCACAGAACTTCATATGGCTTCTGTGGCAAAATCTGCAGATTGGTGGCTTGATTCTGGCGCTACTGTACATGTGTGCAACGACAAAAACTTGTTCAAGTCCTATAATGAAATGAAAGAGCCTGAAGAAGTTCTCATGGGAAATCATGCTTCGACTAAAGTTATGGGCAAGGGTAGTATGGAATTGAAGTTCACTTTTGGTCAAAAACTCACCCTTGTCAATGTGTTTCATGTTCCAGACCTGAGAAACAACCTAGTTTCTGCAAATCTTTTATGCAAGAAGGGTTTTAAAGTTGTTCTCGAATCTGACAAAGTTATTGTATCTAAGAATGGAATATTCGTAGGAAAAAGATACTCATGTTATGGCATGTTTAGGTTGTCAATTAATGAAATTACTATTGTTGCTTTTGTTGTTGATTCTCCTAGTTCTTTATGGCATGCTAGATTAGGACATTTAAATTTTAATTGCTTAAATTATATGTCAAAACATGGCTATATTAACTGTTATGTTAATGATTTCGAAAAATTTAAAATTTGTGTTGAAGCCAAGATGACTAAAAAAACATTTTCTAAAGTTGAAAGAAATATTGATTTGCAAGAACTCGTGCGTTCTGGTATTTGTGAATTGAATGGTCAACTTATAAGAGGAGGAAAGCAATATTTTTCTGATATCTTCAATCAGTTTTGTGAGGATAATGGAATTATTCACAAACGAACAGCCCCATACACACCCCAAAAAAATGGGGTGGCTGAAAGAAAAAATTGATCCTTGGTAGATACGGTTAATTCAATGCTTATGAATGCAAAGTTACCATTTTAGTTATGGGGTGAAGCTTTGTTGATAGCATGTCATATTTATAATAAAGTGCCTTATAAGAAATTTGGGGCTTCACCTTATGAACTTTGGAATAATGGAAGAAAACCTAACTTAAATTATTTTAAAGTGTGGGGGTGTTTAGCATTTTACAAAGTCCAAGATCCCCATAAGACAAAGTTAGGACCAAGAGGTATTAAAAGTGTTTTTGTTGGCTATGCACAAAATTCAAAAGCATATAGATTGATGGATTTACAATCCAATGTGATAGTGGAATCTATACAGGTGGAATTCTTGGAAGATGAATTTCTACATAGTGCAATTGAGCCTATAGTAGAAGAAACTTCTGAAACCATTGTTGGAGGAAAAAGAGGACATAATGAATCAAGTGAACCTAGGAGAAATCAGCGTGTTAGAAAACAAAAACACTTGAGTTCTGAATTTATTTCCTCTGATTCAATTACTTTTCAGGTTGAGGCTACTAGATCAAAAATAGTAGAAGTTACACCTATGGTACTCAATATCAATGACGATCCTAAAACTTTTAAAGAAGCTATGACTTCACGAGATTCTGATTTTTGGAAAGAAGCAATAAATGATGAGATGGATTCTATACTATCCAACATGACTTGGGTTTTAGTACATCTTCCATGTGGTTCAAAGGAAATCGGGTGCAAATGGTTGTTTCGAAAGAAATACAGAACAGATGGTTCTATATAAACTTACAAAGCAAGATTAGTAGCAAAAGGTTTTAGACAAAAAGAAGGTATAGATTATTTCGATACCTATGCTCCAGTTGCAAGAACCACATCCATAAGAGTTTTGTTTGCATTGACATAAGTATATAAATTGTATATTCATCAAATGGATGTAAAGACGGCCTTCTTGAACGGTGACTTAACCGAGGAGGTATATATGGAACAACCTGAAGGTTTTGTCCTATCAGGAAATGAAAACAAAGTTTGCAAATTGGTTAAGTCATTATATGGCCTAAAGCAAGCTCCAAAGCAATGGCATAAGAAGTTTGATGAGGCAATTCTAGCAAATGGTTTTGGGCATGATAATGCTGGTAAATGTGTTTATTATAAGAAAACCAATGATTA
This sequence comes from Allium sativum, assembly GCA_030737875.1. Taxonomy (NCBI): domain Eukaryota; kingdom Viridiplantae; phylum Streptophyta; class Magnoliopsida; order Asparagales; family Amaryllidaceae; genus Allium; species Allium sativum. Next base: position 848,875,164 of record CM060926.1, read on the forward strand.
CATAGTGATATTATGCTTATATGTTGATGACATGATAATTGCTAGTAATAATATGAAAGGAATTACTGATACCAAGAAGTATCTAACTTCAGTTTTTAAAATGAAAGACCTTAATGAGGTAGATACAATATTGGGAATCAAAGTTGAAAAACATGAAAAAGGATATGCCTTAAATCAAACCCATTATATTGACAAAATACTTGATATGTCCAAACATCCTAATATCAAAGATGCTAGTACTCCAGTTGATTCTAGTGTGAAAATGTAAGAAAATAAAGATCGAATCATAGCTCAACTGGAATATGCCAGTGCCATTGGATGCCTTATGTATGCCACATATTGCACAAGTCCTGATATTGCTTTTGCCGCAAACATGATGTCAAAATTCACGTCTAAACCTAGCATACATCATTGGACAGAAATTAGTAGGATCTTTGGATATCCCAAAAGGACAAAAGAATTGAAATTAGTTTATGTTGATTATCCAAATGTGCTAGAAGGGTATTGCGATGCAAGTTGGATGTCTAGTGCAAATGAGAGCTTATCAACTTCTAGATGGATAATCTCATTAGGAGGAGGGGCCATAAGTTGGGCATCCAAGAAACAAACATCTACCCTTGGCACTGCAGTTAAGGAAGCAGAATGGCTACGAGACTTGTTATTAGACATTGAATTATGGCCACACTCGTTATCTGCCACTTCTATTTACTGCGATAGCTCAACAGCATTCTCTAGAGCATACAGTGATGTTTACAACGGAAAATCTAGACATATTAGTTTAAGACATACGTTTGTTAGAGAGTTAATTACTAAAGGGGTGATCACCATTATATATGTAAAGTCCGGCGAAAACTTTGCGGATCCTCTCACTAAAGCACTTGCTAGAGATTTAGTGCAAAGTACAACTAAAAATACGGGACTTAAAATTCTAAGCGCCGAGGACGGGAACACAACTTCAGACCAGCATATTAGTCTTCAAGTTAAATGGGTAACAACAAGTTATCGAAAAGCGCTTAAAACAACTAGCACAGTTCCATATATGTTTCATTGATCAAGGCTAGTTTGTGAGCAATTGCATAATGCAAAGTTTGTATTTGTTAGGTTTTGAACATAGAAGTGGTGCCTCTTCAATAAATGTATGTGTTACATTTATAAATATTCATGAATTTAGGATTAGCACATGGCCGTATATAATAGTGCTAAGGTTGTGGTGAGAATCTTGTGAGATCTAGCGGATAAACTTGTCTGTGTCATCTGTTCGGTTTTACGATAGGAGTTGTGGTTCAATCTTTTACAGACACCTACAACTTCGTTAAAACTTTAACTAATGTACACTAATTAAAGGTCCAAATCGAAAGATACCTTTTTGTATGGACAAAGTTTATCAAAAGAAAAAATCATTACACACAAATTAGTGGGAGAATGTTATGTAATTTGTGCGTATAGTGGAGAAATGCAAATGTCCCACATGATAGAAGAAGAAGGAAATGGAATGTATATAATGTTTTGTCAAACATGATAAACAAATTGAATAAAGCCCATAAATAACAAATTAGGCTAACAAATTGGGTTTACATTTGAATGGTCATAAATAGGCACTTGGGCACTTAGGGCATCCTGGGCCTTGCCTGTTCATACATAGGCGCTACCGTTCAGATTTCGAATTTTATTTTTAAAATTCAAATGCGCGACTGTTGAAACAGTTGCGTCTTTTTAAATGGCCGCGACCTTTCGCCAACAGAAACCTTCTTCTCTATAAATCTGGCTCTCTCCAATCAGAAAACAATCATTAGCGATCTCTCCTTCTTCCTCTCTCACAAGAATTCTTGAGCCTTGTTGAATCCTGCGAGCAAGTTTCCTTTACTGCGGAAATATTGTTTTCGGATAGTTACAACACGCCTCTAGGCTCTCTTATCCTTCTCTATTTCGTTTCTGTCTCATATCCACTCATAAACTAACAATCGAAAACAATATTCCAACGGAGACAGAACTGAATTCCAAACTCCAGGATCGACATCATGGAAAAGAATCCATCAAACTGGATCAGTTTGATGGAACAAACGATACTAGATGGCAGGACAGAATGACATGGCTTTTGCTGTCTATGAATCTTCACTACTTGCTGGATCCGTCGTTGCAACCAATTGTAGAATCAAAGCCTAATGATTCTGGAGAAATTAAAAAGAAAATTGCCGCTGACAAAGCTAAACGTGAGACGGATGAAATGCTATGCAGAGGCTATATTCTCAACGGACTCACTGACAGGCTTTATGATGTTTATCGGAATTATAAAACGCCAAAGGAAGTATGGTCGGCTCTCGAATCAAAATATAAACACATAAAGGAAGGTACCGATCATTTTCTTGCCTTAAAATATTTTGAATTCAAGTTTGTTGATAACATGCCAATCATGGATCAAATCCGTGAGTTCGAGATTCTAGTTTCCCAAATGAGGGAATTACAGATTGTTATTCCCGATGCTATCCAAGTTGGAGCGATTCTATCAAAACTTCCTCTCGCTTGGTATGATTATAGAAGGAAAATTCTGCACTCGTCGGATAGTTTTTCTATTGACAAATTCTTGACTCACTTGCAAATTGATAGTGAAAATCGTGTCTGAGATGAGTCGATCTTAGGATCCAAAGTTCATCACATATCTTCCAAAGAACCAGTCTCTGGAAATTCCAAAGATAGTTTGAAACTAAAAAGAGATATTTCAAGAACAAATCTAAGAATATGCCTTGCTTTTATTGTGTTATTAAAGAACATCTTATCAAAGATCGTTGATTCAAGGCCAAGGCAGAAAAGAACTCCAAATTTGGTTCTGCAAAAAATAAAGCAAATGTTGTGGAAGACGCTGAACAAGAATTTGTCGCAATGATCACATAACTTCATATGGCTTCTGTGGCAAAATCTGCAGATTGGTGGCTTGATTTTGGCGCTACCATACATGTGTGCAACGACAAAAACTTGTTTAAGTCCTATAATGAAATGAAAGAGCCTGAAGAAGTTCTCATGGGAAATCATGCTTCGGCTAAAGTTATGGGCAAGGGAAGCGTGGAATTGAAGTTCACTTCTGGCCAAAAACTCACCCTTGTCAATGTGTTTCATGTTCCGGACTTGAGAAAGTACTTAGTTTCTGCAAATCTTTTATGCAAGAAGGGTTTTAAAGTTGTTCTAGAATCTGACAAAGTTATTGTATTTAAGAATGGAGTATTCGTAGGAAAAGGATACTCATGTGATGGCATGTTTAAGTTGTCAATTAATGAAATTACTACTGTTGCTTATGTTGTTGATTCTCCCAGTTCTTTATGGCACGCTAGATTAGGACATTTAAATTTTAGTTGCTTAAAGTATATGTCAAAACATAGCTATATTAAATATTCTATTAATGATTTCGAAAAATGTAAAATTTGTGTTGAAGCCAAGATGACTAAAAAAACATTTTCTAAAGATGAAAGAAACAGTGATTTGCTAGAACTCGTGCATTTTGATATTTGTGAATTGAATGGTCAACTAATAAGAGGAGGAAAGCGATATTTTATCACTTTCATTGACGACCATACAAGATACACTTATGTATACTTATTGAAAACCAAGGACGAAGCTTTAGAAAAATTCAAAGAATTTAAATCTGAAGTTGAAAATCAGAAAGAAAAAAGAAATAAAGTGCTTCGAAGTGATGGGGGGTTGAATATTTTTTAGATATCTTCAATCAGTTTTGTGAGGATAATGGAATTATACACCAACGAACAACCCCATACACACCCCAACAAAATGGGGTGGCTGAAAGAAAAAATAGATCCTTGTTAGATATGGTTAATTCAATGCTTATGAATGCAAAATTACCGTTTTACTTATGGGGTGAAGCTTTGTTGACAGCATGACATATTTATAATAAAGTTCCTTTTAAGAAATTCGGGCTTCACCTTACGAACTTTGGAATAATGGAAGAAAACCGAACTTAAATTATTTTAAAGTATGGGGTGTTTAGCATTTTACAAAGTCCAAGATTCCCATAAGACAAAGTTAGGACCAAGAGGTATTAAAAGTGTTTTTGTTGGCTATGCAAAAAATTCAAAAGCATATAGATTGCTTGATTTAGAATCCAATGTGATATTGGAATCTATACATGTGGAATTCTTTGAAGATAAATTTCTACATAGTACAATTGAGCCTATAGTAGAAGAAACTTCTGAAACAACTGTTGGAGGAAAAAGAGGACATAATGAACCAAGTGAACCTAGGAGAAGTCGGCGTGTTAGAAAAGAAAAACACTTGAGTTCTGATTTTATTTCCTCTAATTCAATTACTTTTCTTCTTGAGGCTACTAGATCAAAAATAGTAGAAGTTACACCTATGGTACTCAATATCAATGACGATCCTAAATCCTTTAAAGAAGTTATGACTTCACGATATTTTAATTTTTGGAAAGAAACAATAAATGATGAGATGGATTCTATACTATCCAACAAGACTTGGGTTTTAGTAGATCTTCCACCTGGTTCAAAGGCAATCGGGTGCAAATGGATGTTTCGAAAGAAATACAGAACAGATGGTTCTATACAAACTTACAAAGCAAGATTAGTAGCAAAATGTTTTAGACAATAAGAAGGTATAGATTATTTCGATACCTATGCTCCAGTTGCAACAACCATATCCATAAGAGTTTTGTTTGCATTAGCATCAATATATAAATTGTATATTCATCAAAGGGATGTAAAGACGGCCTTCTTGAACGGTGACTTAACCTAGGAGGTATATATGGAACAGCCTGAAGGTTTTGTCCTACCAGGAAATGAAAACAAAGTTTGAAAATTGGTTTAAGTCATTATATGGCCTAAAGCAAGCTCCAAAGCAATGGCATAAGAAGTTTGATGAGGCAATTCTAGCAAATGGTTTTGGGCATAATAATGCTGATAAATGTGTTTATTGTAAGAAAACCAATGATTACATAGTGATATTATGCTTATATGTTGATGACATGGTAATTGCTAGTAATAATATGAAAGGAATTACTGATACCAAGAAGTATCTAACTTCAGTTTTTAAAATGAAAGACCTTAATGAGGTAGATACAATATTGGGAATCAAAGTTGAAAAACATGAAAAAGGATATGCCTTAAATTAAACCCATTACATTGACAAAATACTTGATAAGTTCAAACATCTTAATATCAAAGATGCTAGTACTCCAGTTGATTCTAGTGTGAAAATGTAAGAAAATAAAGATCGAATCATAACTCAACTGGAATATGCCACTGCCATTGGATGCCCTATGTATGTCACATATTACACAAGGCCAGATATAGCTTTTGCCGTAAACAATATGTCAAGATTCACATCTAAACCTAGCATACATCATTGGAAAGCAATTAGTAGGATCTTTGGATATCTCAAAAGGACAAAAGAATTGAAATTAGTTTATGTCGATTATCCAAATGTGCTAGAAGGGTATTGCGATGCAATTTGGATGTCTAGTACGAATGAGAGCTTATCAACTTCTGGATGGATATTCTCATTAGGAGGAGGGGCCATAAGTTGGGCATCCAAGAAACAAACATGTATAGCATTTTCAACTATGGAATCGGAATTTATAGCCCTTGGCGCTACAGCTAAGGAAGCAGAATGGCTACGAGACTTGTTATTAGACATTGAATTATGGCCACACTCGTTATCTTCTACTTCTATTTACTGCGATAGCTCAACAACATTGTCTAGAGCATACAGTGATGTTTACAATGGAAAATCTAGACATATTAGTTTAAGACATACGTTTGTGAGAGAATTAATTACTAAAGGGGTGATCACCAATATATATGTAAAGTCCGGCGAAAACTTAGCGGATCCTCTCACTAAAGCCCTTGCACACTTGCCAGAGATTTAGTGCAAAGTACAACTAAAAATATGGGACTTAAAATTCTAAGCGCCGAGGACAGGAACCCAACTTCAGACTAGTATATTAGTCTACAAGTTAAATGGGTAACAACAAGTTATCGATAAGCGCTTAAAAGTACTAGCACAGTTCCATATATGTTTAATTGATCAAGGCTAGTTTGTGAGCAATTGCATAATGCATGGTTTGTATTTGTTAGGTTTTGAACATAGAAGTGGTGCCGCTTCAATAAATGTATGTGTTACATTTATAAGTGTTCATGAATTCAGGATTAGCACATGGCCATATATAATAGTGCTAAGGTTGTGTTGAGAATCTTGTGAGATCTAGCGGATAAACTTGTCTATGTCATCTGTTCGGTTTTACGATAGGAGTTGTGGTTCAATCTTTTACAGACACCTACAACTTCGTCAAAACTTTAACTAATGTACACTAATTAAAGGTCCAAATCGAAAGATACCTTTTTGTATGGATAACGTTTATCAAAAAGAAAAAATCATTACACACAAATTAGTGGGGGAATGTTATGTAATTTGTGTGTATAGTGGAGAAATGCAAATGTCCCACATGATAGAAGAAGAAGGAAATGGAATGTATATAATGTTTTGTCAAACATGATAAACAAATTGAGTAAAGCCCATAAAAAACTAATTGGGCTAACAAATTGGGTTTACATTTAAATGGTCATAGATAGGCACTTGGGGCATCTTGGGCCTTGACTGTTCATACACAGGCGCTACCGTTCAGATTTTGAATTTTATTTTTAAAATTCAAATGTGCGATTGTTGAAACAGTTGCGTCTTTTATAACGGCCGCGACCTTTTGCCAACAGAAACCTTCTTTTCTATAAATCCAGCTCTCTCAAGTCAGAAAACAATCATTAGCGATCTCTCCTTCTTCTTCTCTCACAAGAATTCTCGAGCCTTGTTGTATCCTGCGAGCAAGTTTCCTTTACGGCGGAAATATTGTTTTCGGATGGTGGCAACACGCCTCAAGGCTCTCTTATCCTTCTCTGTTTCGTTTTTGTCTCATATCCACTCACAAACTAATAATCGAAAACAATATTCCAATGGAGACAGGACTGAATTCCAAACTACAGGTTCAACTTCATGGAAAAGTATCCATCAAACTGAATCGGTTTGATGGAACAAACTATACAAGATGGCAGGACAGAATGACATGGCTTTTGTTATCTATGAATCTTCACATTGCTGGATCCGTCGCTTCAACCAATTGCAGAACCAAAGCCTAATTATTTTGAAGAAATTAAAAAGAAAATTGCCGCAGACAAAACTAAACGTGAGACAGATGAAATGCTATGCAGAGGCTATATTCTCAACGCACTCACTGATAGGCTTTATGATGTTTATCGGAATCACAAAACACCAAAGGAAGTATGGTCGGCTCTCAAATCAAAATATAAACACATGAAGGAAGGTACCGATCGTTTTCTTGCCTTAAAATATTTTGAATTCAAGTTTGTTGATAACATGCCAATCATGGATCAAATCCGTGAGTCGGGGATTCTAGTTTCCCTAATGAGGGAATTACAGATTGCTATTCCCGATGCTATCCAAATTGGAGCGATTCTACCAAAACTTCCTCCCGCTTGGAATGATTACAGAAGGAAAATTCTGCACTCATCGGATAGTTTTTCTATTGAAAAATTCTTAACTCACTTGCAAATTGAAAGTGAAAATCGTGTCAGAGATGAGTCGATCTTAGGATCCAAATTTCATCACATATCTTCCAAAGAACCAGTCTCTGGAAATTCCAACGATAGTTTGAAACCCAAAATGAAAGATTTCAAGAACAAATCTAAGAATCGGCCTTGCTTTTTTGTGGTATTAAAGGACATCTTATCAAAGATTGTCGATTCAAGGCCAAGGCAGAAAAGAACTCCAAATCTGGTTCTGCAAACAATAAAGCAAACGTTGTGGAAGATGTTGGACAAGAATTTGTCGCAATGATCACAGAACTTCATATGGCTTCTGTGGCAAAATCTGCAGATTGGTGGCTTGATTCTGGCCCTACCATACATGTGTGCAACGACAAAAACTTGTTCAAGTCCTATAATGAAATGAAAGATCCTAAAGAGGTTCTCAGGGGAAATCATGCTTCGGCTAAAGTTATGGGCAAGGGAAGCGTGGAATTGAAGTTCACTTCTGGCCAAAAACTCACCCTTGTCAATGTGTTTCATGTTCCGGACTTGAGAAAGAACTTAGTTTCTGCAAATCTTTTATGCAAGAAGGGTTTTAAAGTTGTTCAAGAACCTAACAAAATTATTGTATCTAAGAATGGAGTATTCGTAGGAAAATGATACACACGTGATGGCATGTTAAAGTGGTCAATTAATGAAATTACTACTGTTGCTTATGTTGTTGATTCTTCTAGTTCTTTATGGCATGCTAGATTAGGACATTTAAATTTTAATTTCTTAAAGTATATGTCAAAACATGGCTATATTAACTATTCTGTTAATGATTTCGAAAAATGTAAAATTTGTGTTGAAGCCAAGATGACTAAAAAACCATTTTCTAAAGTTGAAAGAAACAGTAATTTGCTAGAACTCGTGCATTCTGATATTTGTGAATTGAATGGTCAACTAACAGGAGGAGGAAAGCAATATTTTATCACTTTCATTGACGACCTTACAAGATACACTTATGTATAATTATTGAAAACCAAGGACGAAGCTTTTGAAAAATTCAAAGAATTTAAATCTGAAGTTGAAAATCAAAAAGAAAAAAGAATTAAAGTGCTTCGAAGTGATAGGCGGGGTGAATATTTTTCAGATATCTTCAATCAATTTTGTGAGGATAATGGAATTATTCACCAATGAGCAGCCCCATACACACCCCAACAAAATGGGGTGGCTGAAAGAAAAAATAGATCCTTGGTAGATATGGTTAATTCAATGCTTATGAATGCAAAGTTACCTTTTTACTTATGGGGTGAAGCTTTGTTGACAGCATGTCATATTTATAATAAAGTGCCTTTCAAGAAATTCGGGGCTTCGCCTTATGAACTTTGGAATAATGGAAGAAAACCTAACTTAAATTATTTTAAAGTGTGGGGGTGTTTAGCATTTTACAAAGTCCAAGATCCCGATAAGACAAAGTTAGGACCAAGATGTATTAAAAGTGTTTTTGTCGGCTATGCACAAAATTCAAAAGCATATAGATTGCTTGGTTTACAATCCAATGTGATAGTGGAATCTATACATGTGGAATTCTTTGGAGATAAATTTCTACATAGTTCAATTGAGCCTATAGTAGAAGAAACTTCTGAAACCATTGTTGGAGGAAAAAGAGGACATAGTGAACCAAGTGAACCAAGGAGAAGTCAGCGTGTTAGAAAATAAAAACACTTGAGTTCGGATTTTATTTCCTCTGATTCAATTACTTTTCTAGTTGAGGCTACTAGATCAAAAATAGTAGAAGTTACACCTATGGTACTCAATATCAATGACGATCCTAAAACTTTTGAAGAAGCTTTGACTGCACGAGATTCTGATTTTTGGAAAGAAGTAATAAATAATGAGATGGATTCTATACTATCCAAGAAGACTTGGGTTTTGGTAGATCTTCCACCTGGTTCAAAGGCAATCGGGTGCAAATGGGTGTTTCGAAAGAAATACAGAACAGATGGTTCTGTACAAACTTACAAAGCAAGATTAGTAGCAAAAGGTTTTAGATAAAAAGATGGTATAGATTATTTCAATACCTATGCTCCAGTTGCAAGAACCACATCCATAAGAGTTTTGTTTGCATTGGCATCAATATATAAATTGTATATTCATCAAATGGATGTAAAGACGACCTTCTTGAACGGTGACTTAACCGTGGAGGTATATATTGAACAACTTGAAGGTTTTGTCCTACCAGGAAATGAAAACAAAGTACGCAAATTGGTTAAGTCATTATATGGCCTAAAGCGAGCTCCAAAGCAATGGCATAAGAAGTTTGATGAGGCAATTCTAGCAAATGGTTTTGGGCATAATAACTCTGATAAATGTGTTTATTGTAAGAAAACCAATGATTACATAGTGATTTTATGCTTATACGTTGATGACATGATAATTGCTAGTAATAATATGAAAGGAATTACTGATACCAAGAAGTATCTAACTTCAGATTTTAAAATGAAAGATCTTAATGAGGTATATACAATATTGGGAATCAAAGTTGAAAAACATGAAAAAGGTTATGCCTTAAATCAAACCCATTATATTGACAAAATACTTGATAAGTTCAAACATCTTAATATCAAATACGCTAGTACTCCAGTTGATTCTAGTGTGAAAATGCAAGAAAATAAAGATCGAATCATAGCTCAACTGGAATATGCCAGTGCCATTGGATGCTCTATGTATGTCACATATTGCACAAGGCCAGATATAGCTTTTACCGTAATCATGATGTCAAGATTCAAGTCTAAACCTAGCATACATCATTGGAAAGCAATTAGTAGGATCTTTGGATATGTCAAAAGGACAAAAGAATTGAAATTAGTTTATGTCGATTATCCAAATGTGCTAGAAGGGTATTGCGGTGCAAGTTGGATGCCTAGTACAAATGAGAGCTTATCAACTTCTGGATGGGTATTCTCATTGGGAGGAGGGGCCATAAGTTAGCCATCCAAGAAACAAACATGTATAGCACATTCAACTATGGAATCGGAATTTATATCCCTTGGCACTGCAGCTAAGGAAGCAGAATGGCTACAAAACTTGTTATTAGACATTGAATTATGGCCACACTCGTCATCTGCTACTTCTATTTACTGCGATAGCTCAGCAGCATTGTCTAAAGCATACAGTGATGTTTACAACGGAAAATCTAGACATATTAGTTTAAGACATACGTTTGTGAGAGAAATAATTACTAAAGGTGTTATCACCATTATATATGTAAAGTCCGGCGAAAACTTAGCGGATTCTCTCACTAAAGCACTTGCTAGAGATTTAGTGCAAAGCACAACTAAAATTATAGGACTTAAAATTCTAAGCGCCGAGGACGGCAACCCAACTTCGGACTAGTATATTAATCTTCAAGTTAAATGGGTAACAACAAGTTATCGATAAGCGCTTAAAAGAACTAGCACAGTTCCATATATGTTTCATTGATCAAGGCTAGTTTGTGAGCAATTGCATAATGCATAGTTTGTATTTGTTAGGTTTTGATCATAGAAGTGGTGCCGCTTCAATAAATGTATGTGTTACATTTATAAATGTTCATGAAGTCAGGATTAGCACATGGCCGTATATAATAGTGCTAAGATTGTGTTGAGAATCTTTTGAGATCTAGCAGATAAACTTGTCTATGTCATCTGTTCGGTTTTACGATAGGAGTTGTGGTTCAATCTTTTACACACACCTACAGCTTCGTTAAAACTTTAACTAATGTACACTTATTAAAGGTCCAAATCGAAAGATACCTTTTTGTATGGATAACGTTTATCAAAAGAAAAAATCATTACACACAAATTAGTGGGGGGAATGTTATGTAATTTGTGTGTATAGTGGAGAAATGCAAATGTCCCACATGATAGAAGAAGAAGGAAATTGAATGTATATAATGTTTGGTCAAACATGATAAACAAATTGAGTAAAGCCCATATATAACTAATTGGCTAACAAGTTGGGTTTACATTTAAATGGTCATAGATAGGCACTTGGGCACTTAGGGCATCTTGGGCCTTGACTGTTCATACACAGGCGCTACCGTTCAGATTTCGAATTTTATTTTTAAAATTCTAATGCGCGACAGTTGAAACAGTTGCGCCTTTTAAAACGACCGCGACCTTTCGCCAACATAAACCTTCTTCTCTATAACTCCAGCTCTCTCCAGTCAGAAAACAACCATTAGCGATCTCTCCTTCTTCCTCTCTCACAAGAAATCTCAAGCCTTGTTGTATCCTGCGAGCAAGTTTCCTTTACTACGGAAATATTGTTTTCGGATAGTGACAACACGCCTCAAGGCTCTCCTTTCCTTCTCTGTTTCGTTTCTGTCTCATATCCACTCATAAACTAACAATCGAAAACAATATTCCAATGGAGATAGAACTGAATTCCACACTCTAGGTTCAACTTCATGGAAAAGAATCCATCAAACTGGATCAGTTTGATGGAAAAACTATACTAGATGGCAGGACAGAATCACATGGCTTTTGCTGTTTATGAATCTTCACTACTTGCTGGATCCGTCGCTGCAACCAATTGCAGAACCAAAGCCTAATGATTCTGAAGAAATTAAAAAGAAAATTGCCGCGGACAAAGCTAAGCATGAGACAGATGAAATGCTATGCAGAGGCTATATTCTCAACGCACTCACTGACAGGCTTTACGATGTTTATCGGAATTACAAAACGCCAAAGGAAGTATTGTCGGCTCTCGAATCAAAATATAAACACATGAAGGAAGGTACCGATTGTTTTCTTGCCTTAAAATATTTTGAATTCAGGTTTGTTGATAACATGCCAATCATGGATCAAATCCGTGAGTTGGAGATTCTAGTTTCCCAAATGAGGGAATGGCAGACTGCTAATCCCGATGCTATCCAAGTTGGAGCGATTTTGTCAAAACTTCCTCCCGCTTGTTATGATTACAGAAGGAAAATTCTGCACTCATCGGATAGTATTTCTATTGAAAAATTCTTGACTCACTTGCAAATTGAAAGTGAAAATCGTGTCAGAGATGAGTCGATCTTAGGATCCAAAGTTCATCACATATCTTCCAAAGAACCAGTCTCTGGAAATTCCAACGATAGTTTGAAACACAAAAAGAAAGATTTCAAGAAAAAATCTGAGAATCGGCCTTGCTTTTATTATGGTATTAAAGGACATCTTATCAAAGATTGTCGATTCAAGGCCAAGGCAGAAAAGAACTCCAAATCTGGTTTTGCAAACGATAAAGCAAATGTTGTGGAAAATGCCGGACAAGAATTTGTCGCAATGATCACAGAACTTCATATGGCTTCTATGGAAAAATCTGCAGATTGGTGGCCTGATACTGGCACTACCATACATGTGTACAACGACAAAAACTTGTTCAAGTTCTATAATGAAATGAAAAAGCCTGAAGAAGTTCTCAATGTAAATCATGCTTCGGCTAAAGTTATGGGCAAGGCAAGCGTGGAATTGAAGTTCACTTCTGGCCAAAAAGTCACCCTTGTCAATGTGTTTCATGTTCCGGACTTGAGAAAGAACTTAGTTTCTACAAATCTTTTATGCAAGAAGGGTTTTAAAGTTGATCTAGAATCTGACAAAGTTATTGTATCCAAGAATGGAGTATTCGTAGGAAAAAGATACCCATGTGATGGCATGTTTAAGTTGTCAACTAATGAAATTGCTACTGTTGCTTATGTTGTTGATTCTTCTAGTTCTTTATGGCATGCTAGATTAGGACATTTAAATTTTAGTTTCTTAAAGTATATGTCAAAAAATGGCTTTATTAACTATTCTGTTAATGATTTCGAAAAATGTAAAATTTGAGTTGAAGCCAAGATGACTAAAAAACCATTTTCTAAAGTTGAAAGAAATAGTGATTTACTAGAACTCGTGCATTTTGATATTTGTGAATTGAATGGTCAACTAACAAGAGGAGGAAAGCGATATTTTATCACTTTCATTGACGACCATGCAAGATACACTTATGTATACTTGTTGAAAACCAAGGACGAAGCTTTTGAAAAATTCAAAGAATTTAAATCTGAAGTTGAAAATCAGAAAGAAAAAAGAATTAAAGTGCTTCGATGTGATTGTGGGGTGAATATTTTTCAGATATCTTCAATCAGTTTTGTGAGGATAAAGGAATTATTCACCAACGAACAACCCCATACACACCCCAACAAAAAGGGGTGGCTAAAAGAAAAAATAGGTCCTTGGTAGATATGGTTAATTCAATGCTTATGAATGCAAAGTTACCGTTTTACTTATGGGGTGAAGCTTTGTTGACAGCATGTCATATTTATAATAAAGTTCCTTTTAAGAAATTCGGGGCTTTACCTCATGAAATTTGGAATAATGGAAGAAAACCGAACTTAAATTATTTTAAATTGTGGGGGTGTTTAGCATTTTACAAAGTCCAAGATCCCCATAAGACAAAGTTAGGACCAAGAGGTATTAAAAGTGTTTTTGTTGGCTATGCACAAAATTCAAAAGCATATAGATTGCTTGATTTACAATCCAATGTGATAGAGGAATCTATACATGTGGAATTCTTTGAAGATAAATTTCTACATAATACAATTGAGCCTATAGTAGAAGAAACTTCCGAAACCATTGTTGGAGGAAAAATAGGACATAATGAACCAAGTGAACGTACGAGAAGTCAGCGTGTTAGAAAAGAAAAACACTTGAGTTTTGATTTTATTTCCTCTATTTCAATTACTTTTCTGGTTGAGGCTACTAGACCAAAAATAGTAGAAGTTACACCTATGGTACTCAATATCAATGACGACCCTAAATCTTTTAAAGAAGCTATGACTTCACGAGATTCTGATTTTTGCAAAGAAGCAATAAATGATGAGATGGATTCTATACTATCCAACAAGACTTCGGTTTTGGTAGATCTTCCACCTGGTTCAAAGGCAATCGGGTGCAAATGGGTGTTTCGAAAGAAATACAGAACAGATGGTTCTGTACAAACTTACAAAACAAGATTAGTAGCAAAAGGTTTTAGACAAAAAGAAGGTATAGATTATTTTGATACCTATGCTCCAGTTGCAAGAACCACATCCATAAGCGTTTTGTTTGCATTGGCTTCAATATATAAATTGTATATTCATCAAATGGATGTAAAGACGGCCTTCTGGAACAGTGACTTAACCGAGGAAATGAAAACAAATTATGGAAAATGGTTAAGTCATTATATGGCCTAAAGCAAGCTCCAAAGCAATGGCATAAGAAGTTTTTTGAGGCAATTCTAGCAAATGGTTTTGGGCATAATAATGCTGATAAATGTGTTTATTGTAAGAAAACCAATGATTACATAGTGATATTATGCTTATATGTCGATGACATGATAATTGCTAGTAATAATATGAAAGGAATTACTGATACCAAGAAGCATCTAACTTCAGTTTTTAAAATGAACGACCCTAATGAGGTAGATACAATATTGGGAATCAAAGTTGAAAATCATGAAAAAGGATATGCCCTAAATCAAACCCACTATATTGACAAAATACTTGATAGTTCAAACATGTTAATATCAAAGATGCTAGTAGTCCAGTTGATTCTAGTGTGAAAATGCAAGAAAATAAAGATCGAATCATTGCTCAATTGGAATATGCCAGTGCTATTGGATGCCTTATGTATGTCACATATTGCACAAGACCAGATATAGCTTTTGCCGTAAACTGTTAAGATTCACGTCTAGACCCAGCATACATCATTGGAAAGCAATTAGTAGGAAGTTTGGATATCTCAAAAGGACAAAAGAATTGAAATTAGTTTATGCAGATTATCCAAATGTGCTAGAAGGGTATTGCGATGCAAGTTGGATGTCTAGTACAAATGAGAGCATATCAACTTCTGGATGGATATTCTCATTAGGAGGAGGGGCCATAAGTTGGGCATCCAAGAAACAAATATGTATAGCACATTCAACTATGGAATCGAGATTTATAGCCCTTGGCGCTGCAGCTAAGAAAGCAGAATGGCTACGAGACTTATTATTAGACACTGAATTATGGCCACACTCGTTATCTGCTACTTCTATTTACTGCAATAGCTCAGCAGCATTGTCTAGAGCATACAGTGATGTTTACAACGGAAAATCTAGACATATTAGTTTAAGACATACGTTTGTGAGAGAATTAATTACTAAAGGGGTGATCACCATTATATATGTAAAGTCCGGCGAAAACTTAGCGGATCCTCTCACTAAAGCACTTGCTAGAGATTTAGTGCAAAGTACAACTAAAAATATGGGACTTAAAATTCTAAGCGCCGAGGATGGGAACCCAACTTCAGACTAGTATATTAGTCTTCAAGTTAAATGAGTAACAACAAGTTATCGATAAGCACTTAGAAGAACTAGCACAGTTCCATATATGTTTCATTGATCAAGGCTAGTTTGCGAGCAATTGCATAAGGCAATGTTTGTATTTGTTAGGTTTTGAACATAGAAGTGGTGCCGCTTCAATAAATGTATGTGTTACATTTATAAATGTTCATGAATTCAGGATTAGCACATGGCCGTATATAATAGTGCGAAGGTTGTGTTGAGAATTTTGTGAGATCTAGCTGATAAACTTGTCTGTGTCATCTGTTCCGTTTTACGATAGGAGTTGTGGTTCAATCTTTTACAGACACCTACATCTTCGTTAAAACTTTAACTAATGTATACTAATTAAAGGTCCAAATCAAAAGAAACCTTTTTGTATGGATAACGTTTATCAAAAGAAAAAAATCAATACACACAAATTAGTGGGTGAATTTTGTGTAATTTGTGTGTATAGTGGAGAAATGCAAATGTCCCGCATGATAGAAGAAGGAAATGGAATGTATATAATGTTTTGTCAAACATGATAAACAAATTAAGTAAAGCACATAAATAATTAATTGGGCTAACAAATTGGGTTTACAATTAAATGGTCATAGATAGGCACTTGGGGCATCTTGGGCCTTAATTGTTCATACACAGGCGCTACCGTTCAGATTTCGAATTTTATTTTTAAAATTCAAATGCGCCACTGTTGAAACAGTTGTGTCTTTTTAAACGTCCACGACCTTTCGCCAACAGAAACCTTCTTCTCTATAAATCCGGCTCTCTCCAGTCAGAAAACAATCATTTGCAATCTCTCATTCTTCCTCTCTCACAAGAATTCTTGAGCCTTGTTGTATCCTGTGAGCAAGTTTCCTTTACTGCGAAAATATTTTTTTTTCGAATAGTGACAACACGCCTCAAGGCTCTCTTATCCTTCTCTACTTCGTTTCTGCTCATATCCACTCATAAACTAACAATCGAAAACAATATTCCAATGGAGGCAGAACTAAATTCCAAATTCCAAGTTCAACTTCATGGACAAGAATCCATAAAACTGGATCGGTTTGATGGAAGAAACTATACTAGATGGCAGGACATAATGACATGGCTTTTGCTGTCTATGAATCTTCACTACTTGCTGGATCCATCGCTGCAACCAATTGCAGAACCAAAGCCTACTGATTCTGAAGAAATTAAAAAGAAAATTGCCGCGGACAAAGCTAAGCGTGAGACGGATGAAATGCTATGCAGAGGCTATATTCTCAACGCACTCACTGACAGGCTTTATGATGTTTATCGGAATTACAAAACGCCCAAGGAAGTATGGTCGGCTCTCGAATCAAAATATAAACACATGAAGGAAGGTACCGATCGTTTTCTTGCCTTAAAATATTTTGAATTCAAGTTTGTTGATAACATGCCAATCATGGATCAAATCCGTGAGTTGGAGATTCTAGTTTCCCAAATGAGGGAATTGCGGATTGCTATTCCCGATGCTATCCAAGTTGGAGCGATTCTGTCAAAACTTCCTCCCGCTTGGAATGATTATAGAAGGAAAATTCTGCACTCGTCGGATAGTTTTTCTATTGACAAATTCTTGACTCGCTTGCAAATTGAAAGTGAAAATCGTGTCAGAGATGAGTCGTTCTTAGGCTCCAGAGTTCATCACATATCTTCCAAAGAACTAATCTTTGGAAATTTGTAACACCCCGAATTTCAGTTAATGCTAAAATTCACTAATTACAGAATAAATAATCTCAGATGTGAGAATTGGGGGAAACGGGCTGCGTCATTGCGTTCGTCTCGGAAAAATACGCGAAATAGAGTCCGAGTTTTCGAGAATCGGAGTCTGTATGGCCCGGTTATGGCCCAATGAAGTTTATGGAAAATTCAAAGTTCAAAACGTATTTAAAATTCAAATTCAAATTTGGAGATTAGGACCAGCGGGGGTCAGGCGGGAAATTTTCCCGCCCTAGCCATGTCGACAGGGCTGTCGACAGGCCTGTCGACTTGGTCCAGGCCAAGTCGACTGCCCTGTCGACTTGCCTGTCGACACAGGGTGTCGAGCCAATTGGCCTGGGTGCACCAGGCCTGGTTTTTCTGGCTGGTTTGGGCTGTGTTCTGGAAACTTCCTAAATCTGACGGACCTAATCTAACCTAGGGCTAATCCTATGGTCTAAAACACACCCTAATCCTATAAATACACCCTAATGCAAGCCTAATCCATACTAAAAATAGAATTGATACCATCATGCCGCCAAAATCAAACTTAGGAGGAGCCTCCACTAGTTTATGAAGAAAGTTGCAAGCTAATCAACCTCTAATCATCATCATCTTCAAATATAGAAACTAGTTCTACTTCATAAGTTTGCTAATCTTGGTTTTGGTGAGTTCCTATGCCTTTAGCAAACAATTGCTAAACTAATTAGGATAGGATATTAGGAGGCTATGGATGTAAATGAGGATTTATGCATGTTGTGGTTGTCATATGTTATAAGTTCATATGCAAGTTTGTCTCTTTTATGATATGACATGTTATGTAAGCTCATATGCAAGTTTATATGCAAGATTCATATGCAAGTTTGTCTCTTTTATGATATGACATGTTATGTAAGCTCATATGCAAGTTTATATGCAAGATTCATATGCAAGTTTGTCTCTTTTATGATATGACATGTTATGTAAGCTCATATGCAAGTCTATATGCAAGTTCATATGCAAGTTTGTCTCTTTTATGATATGATATGTTATGCAAGCTCATATGCAAGTCTATATGCAAGTTCATATGCAAGTTTGTCTCTTTTTATGATATGCATAACATATGCAAGGTTGCCTCTATATATGACATGTTATGTAAGTCCATATGCAAGTTCATATGCAAGTTTGGGTTAATGATTTATTCTAGTTGGGTTTAATGTTATGATGCAAGTTGACACCTTTTAAACCCATGTGAATGCCAACGTTGTGCTAAGATTGAACCCATTACATTTATAGTGAATCTTCCCATTTATATGACATGTCATGAGAACGAATTACGTGGGAAACGATGAGGTTAATATGCATGTTAATAGAAGTGTGTATAACATAAAATGAATGGACATAATTGGGAATTTACCTATTTAGTTAGGTCTACCCATATTATGGAGTTGGGAATTTACCTATTAAGTTAGGTCTACCCATACTATGGAATTGGGAATTTACCTATTAAGTTAGGTCTACCCATATTCTTGAAAATGTGTAATGAATTAGGGATAATTAATACAAATTATGGGGGTGATTAATTAGGTGTAATTAATCAACTAAGACACGAGGTTGGACCCTTTTGTAGCGGAAGTCTGCCCGGAACCGACCGGCAAATCCAGCAGCTACAAATGATTGGCCCAATGTGAGAGGTCTTAGTCATAAATTAAATACATGATTAAAGTAAAGACACGAGGTTAGACCCTTTTATGACGGAAGTCTGCCCGGACCCAACCGGCATATCCAGCAGTCGTAAAGGGTGGTCTAATGTGAGAGGTCTTTATGAGGTCATGATCTTAATTAATTAATTAAGAAACACTTAACCATATTAGCATGTAGAGGGACATGAGGGGTTAAGTGGGTGCTCTTGGGTGGCATGTGGAAATCTAGTGGTTGCCTTGGGTGGCAATAGAAAATACGATTAGAATACTTAACCATAGTGGAACATGTAATTAAAACATGATAAAAGGGGTTAAGTGGTATACACTAGAAATGACAAGCTTACGGGGTAGCTTGTGGGGGCCCATTTCAACCAATATCCCAAACGTATCTTTGTGGGCTCGACCCAGGTCGAGGACGGGACACGCATATTGGGCTTGACTGTAAGAGGCCAAAACGGGGTAGCGGTGGCAACGCAAGTCCAACGGGTTTCATATGCGTGTGTGGACCCGGGCTGGTAGGTAAGACGTTGTTGCATCGTGTAGATATAAGTCGTGCACCATTTGTTGTATCGGGTTGCCACTATGGGGAGTGATACACCCCATTGTGGGGCCAGCACGGGTATCTACGGTAGGGAGCCGATCGCTTGGGAGTAGTGGGTACACCTAGTGGAGATAGGGGCAGACGGCACCTATGTAGTCAGCTAGGGGTACACGAAACTACTGGGTAAATTTACTAAGTCCTTGGGAGGGATCAACCTTTAAGTAGGAATGACTGGTGTGGTGCAGTGTAGTAATTATCCTTGGGTGGGTAAATGCGTCTTTATCGTTATCTTAGTTCATTCTAAGTCTAGTTGGCTACTGAGTGTAGTCATTTATCCCCAGTCACACCGTACCAAGTTATATCATACCCTAATTACTTTAATGATTGCATTGTTAAAGTTGTAGGACTCGCTCAGACTTATGTCTGACCCCGTTATTTTTAACTTTTTCCCAACCCTCAGGTTCTCAGAGTGGGCCCAGCACGAGTGGGCTTTCATCAGGCTGCTTTTATTACTCTCTTGGAGCTTCGACCCTAGATGTAGAGCTCAGCTTACCCTTTTCTTTTATGGCTATCAGTTCATGTATTGGGATTATGTATTTTTATTTAGCAGGATGGTTATTTGTACTTGACTCTTATTATGGTTTTGTGATGTAACCAGACATGTTTTACTTTCCGCTGCAATGAAATAATGTTTTTAAATTTTCAAGTATTACTTATATCTGTCTTGCTGTAATTTCTCTGTTCTATATTCACTCAAAATACTCCACCGATGTTATGGCATTCCCTTAGCGAGTGATCATAGCGGGCGTGGGGTGTTACACGTGGTATCAGAGCAAAGGTTACCGGAACAGATAAAATTTTTAGAAAACTATTTTTCTAAAAACATTTTTGGAAGAGATATTTTCAAAAACATGTCTTTAAAGAGAAAAGTTTTGAAAGAAAAGCATAATCCCCAATAGCCATATCTTTATCTTTCGAATTCTCCGTTTTGAATCTTTCCTTTTTCGTTTCAGCATGGCTGAGGATCTTAACTTTCCGGAGGGTGTGACGATACCAGTATGGTATAGGAGATTGATGGAGGCTAGGGCCGCCACTGCGGGTCCGGCAAATGTTCCTCCACCAACGGTAGCACCCGATCTTCCTCCTCCCCCTCCTCCTCGCACGGATACTTTTGCTAAGACTTGCAAGGAATTTAAAGCTATGGGAGGGAAACCTTTTCAAGGATCAGAAACTTTTGTGGAGGCTAGAGATTGGCTTAAGGAGGTGGAAGAGTTGATAGATATCTTTGAGATGGAAGAAGGAAAGAAAGTCAAGTTGGCTGCTTGGTTAATGAAGGGAGAGGCCTCATTCTGGTGGGAGGCCACTAATGGAGAACACCCCATTGACTCTTGGGCGGATTTTAGGCAAAGATTTGTGGCAAAGTTTCTCTCAAGGGCGGAAGAAAACTTGTATATGGAAAGATTCTTGACTCTAAAGCAAGGAAATCTCTCAGTGAAGGAGTATGTCAACAAGTTTAATCAATTGGCAAGGTTTGGCCTAGATATGGTGAATACACCAGAGAAGAAGGCTTTGAGGTTCGTGAAAGGCTTGAATGAACCAATGCATGGGTTGGCTATGACTCATATCCCTATGGGGGCCACCTTTGAGAAGCTAGTTGACATGGAACTCATGCATGAAGAAGAGAAGGGTCCCAATGCTAATAAGGCACCCGAGAAGAAGGGAAATCAAAAGAGACCTCAGCAACAACAGCATAACAAAGGTGGGAAAGGCAACGGTGGCAAGGGAAAGAAGAAGTGCTTCAATTGCGGGATACCAGGCCACATAAGCAAAGATTGTCGAAAGAAGAAGAAGACGGGCTGCTATAACTGTGGCGAAGCAGGGCATCTAGTGAAGGATTGCCCTAAGAAGCGGCAAAGGACGGGATCTACCTCAGGGGGACAGGTTGTAACACCCCACTCCCGCTATGATCACTCACTAAGGGAATGCCATAGCATCGGTGGAGTATTTTAGTGAATATAGAACAGAAAAATTACAACAAGACAGATATAAATAGTACTTGAAATTTTAAAACATCATCTCATAACAGCGGAAGTAAAACATGTCTGGTTACATCATAAAACCACAATAAAGGTCAAGTACAATATCCATCAAAATAAAGAAGTACATAATCCCACTCTCATACAATAGCCAAACAAAAGAAAAGATAACTGGATAACTGGAGCTTTACATCTATCCAAGCTCCTAAAGACTGGAACAGCAATCCGATCAAGCTCCACTACTGCTAGGATCCACCGTAGGACCTGAGGGTTGGGAAAAAGATAAAAACAACGGGGTCAGACATAAGTCTGAGCGAGTCCTATAACTTTAACAATACAATCGTTAAAGTAACCAGAGAAGACATAAACTGATATACGGTAACATATAGGGATGAATGGCTACCCTAAGCAGTCAACTAAACGAAGATAAAGGATAAAGACGCATCTACCCTCCCTAAGGTAAATTACTAAACTGCACCACACCAGTCGTTCCTAACTTAAAGGTTGATCCCACCCAAGGACTTATAAAATTTACTAATTAGTACCTGCGTACCCCTAGGTGACCAAGTAGGCGCCACGGGGCCCTACAATCCACTAGGTGTACACACTACTTCCCATTCGATCGGCTCCCTAACGTAGATACCCGTGCTGGCCCCACCGTGGGATGTATCATTCCCCAATGTGGCAACCTGATGAAACTAAAGGTGCACGGCTTATATCTACTCGATGCAACAACGGCTTACCTACCAGCCCGGGCCCACTCACGCATATGAAGCCCGTTGGACTTGCGTTGCCACCGCTAACCCGTTTGCCTCTTACAGTCAAGCCCAGTATGCGTGTCCCGTCCTCGACATGGGTCGAGCCCACAAAGATACGTATGGGTTACTGGTTGAAATGGGCCTCCACAAGCTACCCACCTAAGCTTGTCCCTTTTTCTAGTATATCCCACTTAACCCTTTAATCATGTTTTAATTACATGTTCCATTTTGGTTAAGTATTCTAATCGTATTTTCTATTGCCACCCAAGGCAACCACTAGATTTTCTCATGCCACCCGAGGCACCCACTTAACCCCTCATGTCCCTCTACATGCTAATGTGGTTAAGTGTTTCTTAATTAATTAATTAAGAACGTAACCTTTGTAAAGACCTCTCACATTAGACTGTCTTTTATGACCGCTGGTTAAGCCGGTTGGGTCCGGGCAGCCTTATGTCATAACAGAGTCTAACCTCGTGTCTTTACATTAATTACGTATTTAGTTTGTGCCTAAGACCTCTCACATTGGGCTAACATTTGTAGCAACTGGTTAAGCCGGTTGGGTCCGGGCAGTTTTACGCTACAACTGAGTCCAACCTCGTGTCTTAGTCAATTAATTACACCTAATTAATCACCCTCATAATTTTATATTAATTATCCCTAATTAATCAAGTTTTCTTAACATGGGTAGACCTAACTTAATAGGTAAATTCCCATGGGGTAGACCTAACTCAATAGGTAAATTCCCAACACATAGTATGGGTACACCTAACCAAATAGGCAAATTCCCATACTATGTTTATTTATTTTGTGTTATGCATAATTATATTAATTTCACACAATCTTATTAACTTATGCATTTAATTACCCCATCGTTCCCACGTAATTTCGTTCATGATATAACACATATAAAAGGTGTCAACTTGCATATGAATGAACATGTTTCAAAGGTGCCATCTTGCATATTAACAAACACATAACTTGCATATGAACTTGCATAACATGTCACATAACTTGCATATAATATGTCACATAACTTACATATTCATTTTGCATAACAAACTTGCATATTAGCTTATAGACTTGCATAATGTGTCATCATGAACTTGCATATTAATAAACATGTAACTTGCATATTTACATACATGTAACTCGCATATTAACAAACATGTAACTTGCATATAAAGAAACATGTAACTTGCATATTTACATACATGTAACTTGCATATTAACAAACATGTAACTTGCATATTAACAAACATGTAACTTGCATATTTACATACATGTAACTTGCATATTAACAAACATGTAACTTGCATATTTACATACATGTAACTTGCATAGCATATTACCATGAACTTGCATAACATGCATATGATTACATAGCCCACAACTTGCATATTTAGCATCATGCAAACATAACATACATCATATTAAACTTGCATAAGCTTACATACTCAACATGCATAAACATAAGATTAATGCTAACATCATATCATATGATTCAAAGCTCATTAACCCACATACAAAACCATAAATCTCATCACATCTCATCTAATTAGTTTACCAAAAGATCATCAAAGTGATAGAAACTCACAACTAGCAACTTTGAACACCAAATGAAGAAGATTAAGATGCTAAGAAGGGATTAGAAGTTGATTAGAGAGTGATTAGTATGCAACCCTCTTCATAAAATTAGTGGAGGCCATGAGAGCTAGCATTTTGCCATAGTTTAGTCACTAGGTTTAATTATGAATGAATTAGGGTAGGTTAGGGTCTTATTTATAGATTAGGCAAGTGTTTTAGGCCATAGGATTAACCCTAGATTCAATCCAAGCCATCAAAGCATGTCTTGGGGAAGAAGTCAAGTGTAGGAACCATCTAGGGCCTTTAGATTAAAGATGGACCATGAGAACCATTCAAATGCAAAATCTGCACTTGAGCGAATCGGCCCACGGGTTGACAGCCAAACACCCTGGATTAACCCCTAGTCGACCCAGCGGGCTCGGGTCGACTTCAAAAATCGGCCGGTTCGGTTATTCCCCTCTCCCAATTCGCTGTTTTGAGCATTTTTGCATATTTATTTATTAAATTTTCAATTATATATATATATATATATCAATATATATATATATATATCTACACAACCCATTTCACTTAATTAAGTATACTTTAATTTGGGAATTTTCGTGAAACTTCGCGAGGCCATATCTTGGTCATACGGACTCCGATTTTCGAAAACTCGGACTCTATTTCGCGTATTTTTCCGAGACGAACGCAATGGCATAGCCCGTTTCCCTTGATTCCCATTTTAGAATTAAATTCTGCCTCGATTTATGTTATTACAGGTTATTGAAAATACGGGTTGTTACATTCTCCCCTCCTTAAAGGATTTCGTCCCCGAAATCTTCAAGTTAGGAAGAACGTATCCTACCATCCAATCATCCATCTACTCAAAGCATCATCCACGAGCAATCATTGTCCTTACAAGATTCTAAATGCTGGATGGATATATGCAAAAGTGTGTGTATATGTACTTACCTAATGCGAAAATCAGGCGGTTACTGATACAGTAAACCTCCTTAATGCAAACCATGATAGTGCCATGCATCCAATATGTATGCGAAACCCTATTGACACATACAAATTTCTACATGCGTGCACAACCATACACAAAAATGCATCATCCATATGATAACACAGCCATGATACATCCATCAATCTAACTACCACATCCATTTATGCAATATGCAACATGAAGTGACTGAGCCGATCTAGTGCCTAATGTGTGTGTATATGCATCCACGAGCAACCACTAGCAAACAATTGCATCCATATGCATCCATCAACCATAACATGTTTCAAACACATGTTTCAACCATAGGTTTTACCCTATCTAAAGGTCATAGGTATTAGCGAGAGGATATACTAAAGATAAGATAAGTACTAGACAAGCAATAAAGGAGAAGTTAAAAGACATACTCTCAAAAAGAAATGGATACAAAGAACGCATCTTTGCTTCCGTCTCCCAAGTAGCATTGCTTTCGTCATCTCCCCATTGCACTTTAACTAGCTGAACTTCTCTGTTCCTCAACTTCCTAGTTTCTGACCCAAGGATGCGAGTAGGAGCTCGTCGAATCGTCGCATCACGCTCTACCTCTACATCTCTAAGCAAGCTCGGCTCTACCACCTCCGCGGTCTCATGTAAGCACTTCCTCAAATGTGATACATGGAATACATCATGAACACCACTAAGTCTGTCGGGCAACTCCACCCTATATGCCATCCGTCCAATCCTTTCCTTAATAGGAAACGGCCCAACAAATCTCGGTGCTAACTTCCCTACGGACCCAAAGCGAACAACATTTCTCAATGGAGATACTTTGACAAAAACCATGTCCCCAACCTCAAACTCAAGATCCGTCCTTCTCCGATCCGCATAAGATTTCTGTCTATCTTGCGCTGCTTTCATCCTTTTTCGAATTAAATCAATCTTCTCTGAAGTCTCTCTAACCATATCCGGCCCAAGCAAGATCTTATCCGTAGATTCCCACCAACATGTAGGAGATCGACAAGGCCTTCCATAAAGAGCTTCGAAAGGAGCCATACCAATACTGGACTGAAAGCTGTTATTATATGCGAACTCCACCAAAGGAAGATGTTCTTCCCATGTACCTCCAAAATCCAAGATACAAAGCCTCAAAAGATCTTCTAAGATACGGTTCACCCTCTCAGTCTGACCGTCCGTCTGAGGATGATATGCGGTGCTCAAACACAACTGAGTCCCTACCGCCTCTTGCAAACTTCTCCAAAACTCACTAGTGAAAATAGGATCTCGATCACTCACAATGCTGGATGGTACGCCATGCAATCTAACAATCTCTCTAACATAGACTGAAGCAAGCCATGGAGCGGTCCTCTTACTCTTTACGGGTATAAAATGGGCACTCTTGGTAAGTCTGTCTACCACAACCCAAATTCCCGTATTGCCCTTCCTCGATCTCGGTAACCCGTCGATGAAATCCATCGAGACACTATCCCACTTCCACTGTGGAACTTCCAATGGGTGTAGCAACCCACCGGGTTTCCTTTGCTCCACTTTAACTTGTTGGCACACTAAGCATCTAGCCACATACTCGGCCACATCTTTCTTCATACCGGCCCAGAAGAAAACTCTCTTCATGTCTTGGTACATTTTGTCTCCACCGGGATGAATAGTCATTCTTGAACGATGTGCATCATCCAAAATAGCCTTCTTCAAACCCTCATCTTGCGGTACACAAAGTCTACCGTCTCTATGCAACCATCCCTTATCATCTATGGTGTATCTACCCAAATGGCTGGACGACTCCCCTCTTATAAGCTTCTCTACCAACACAACCAACTGTGGGTCGTCTCGCTGAGCCTCGCCAATCCGTCTCAAAAGAGTAGGTCTAACCTCCAAGGATGCCAACAAACCAGGTACAAAATCAACAGAAGGTCTGAAGTCAAACAAAGAAAGAAACTCCAAGCTTCGTCGTTCCACGAACAATGGACTCAAAGATAGCCTTTTTCTACTTAAGGCGTCTGCCACCACGTTACCCTTACCAGGGGTATACGCTATCTCGAAATCATAGGATGCTAAGAACTCCATCCACCTTTGCTGTCTTAAGTTTAAATCCTTCTGAGAGAATAAGTACTTCAATGATTTATGGTCGGTGAACAACTCGAATCTCTCACCAAGAAGATAATGGCGCCAAGACTTAAGTGCGAAAACACTCTAGATCATGGGTAGGGTAATTCTTCTCATGCACTCTCAATTGTCTCCCTCCATAGGCTATTACCCTTCCCTCCTGCATCAAGACTGCGCCTAATCCTGTTCCACAAGCATCGGTATAAACAACAAACGGCTTACTCCCATCCGGGAGCACTAAAACTGGAGCGGTGGTCAAAGCTCTCTTTAACCGTCGGAAAGCATCATCACAATCTACATCCCACGAGAAAACCAGATTCTTTTTCGTCAAGCGGGTTAATGGGGCTGATATCTTCGCGAAGTCTTTGATGAACTTCCTATAATATCCTGCCAACCCCAAGAAACTTCTTACCTCGGTAGCATTTCTAGGAACTTTCCAATCCTGGATAGATACTATCTTTGCGGGATCCACAGCTATCCCTTCCTTAGAGACCACATGCCCTAAGAATCGCACTTCTCTTCTCCAAAAATGGCATTTAGAGAATTTAGCTTTAAGACAATGCGCTCGAAGAGTCTCCAACACTTCCTTGAGATGTAAGGCATGCTCTTCTTCATTCTTGGAAAAGACCAAGATGTCATCCACAAAAACTACTACAAACTTATTCAGATACTCTCTGAACACTCTACTCATGAGATCAACAAAGTATGCGGGGGCGTTTGTCAACCCAAATGGCATCACTAGCCACTCATAAAAACCATCCGGAGTCCGGAAAGCAGTCTTCTCTATACTGTCCTCCGCCACTCTTAACTGATGAAACCCTGTAGCTAAGTCCATCTGCGAAAATACTGACGCGCCAACCAACTGATCAAAGAGATCATCTATCCTCGGTAATGGGTGTCTATTCTTCTTCGTGAGCTTATTAAGTTCTCTATAATCCACACAAAGTCTGAGGGACCCATCCGCCTTCGTGGCAAACACTACTGGAGCTCCCCACTCCGATATACTTCGCCTTATGAACCCCTTCTCAAGCAACTCCCCTACTTGCTTATGAAGTTCTCTTCTCTCACGAGGAGCCATGTGGCGTACTGGCAAAGACACTGGTTTGGCATTATCCACCAAATAAATTCGGAAATCTATCTCCCGCTTCGGAGGCAAACCCTTTACTTCTTCAAACACATCCGGATATTCCCGGACTACTCTGACAGAACACAAACTCTCGACCGAAGCATCGAGCGATTCAAGATAACTTAGCAAAACAGATTCCATGGGATTGCAAGAGATCTCGAGAGTGTTACCCAAGCGGGTCATGAGCCTGACAACTCTCCTTTCGCAATCAAGAACGGCACCATTACTGGATAACCAGTCCATGCCCAAGATCAACCCATAGCCCGTGAAGCCCAATACAAAAGCATCACATCTAAACTCAACGCTAAGTATAGAAATCTTCAAACCCAAACATATCATAGACAGATATATGGAGCCCCCAATTGGGTTTGAGACAACCAAGGGATCATCAACTAGACTGGTGTCTAAGTGCAGTGACTCAACTAACGATGATGAGATAAAAGAATGCGATGCGCCAGAGTCAAACAAAGTACGAACTGGATGATCAAACAGAAAAACCAGACTTTCAACGGAAATAGTTCTACCTCTCTGCTGAATCGGTGGAACTGAGAGAACCTGAACTTGCCCCCCTGACTGAGGTGGTGCTATAAGAGCTTGCACCTGGCCTCCTGAGGTAGACCCCGTCTTCTGCCCCTTCTTTGGGCAGTTTTTCACAAGATGCCCTGCTTCACCACAATGAAAGCAACCGGTCTTCTTCTTTTTGCGACAATCCTTACTAAGGTGTCCTGGTGTTCCACAATTGAAGCACTTCTTCTTCGTCTTCTTTTTGTCACCATTGCCTTTTCCGCCCTTGCCTTGTTGTTGTTGTTGCGGTTTCTTCTGATCCCCCTTTTTCTCTGGTGCCTTAGAATTCTTATCATCCTCATGCATAAGTGCCATGTAGACAAGCTTCTCAAAAGTGGCCCCCATAGGAATGTGAGTCATAGCTATTCCTTGCAATGGTTCGTTCAAGCCTCTAACGAACCTCAAAGCCTTCTTCTCCGGTGTATTCACCAACTCTATGCCAAACCTTGCTAATTGATTGAATTTGTTGACATATTCTTTCACCGTGAGATTCCCTTGCTTCAAATTCAAGAACTTCTCCATAAACAGATTCTCTTCCGCCCTTGAGAGAAACTTAGCCCCAAACCTTTGCTTAAAATCTGCCCAAGAGTCAACAGGGCGTTCTCCATTAGTGACCTCCCACCAGAATGAGGCCTCTCCCTTCATTAACCAAGCCGCCAACTTGACTTTCTTTCCCTCTTCCACTTCAAAGATATCTAGCAACTCTTCCACTTCCTTAAGCCAATCTCTAGCCTCTACGAAAGTCTCTGAACCAAGAAAAGGTTTTCCTCCTATAGCCTTGAACTCCTTGCAAACCTTAGCAAAATTATCCACTCTAGGCTGAGGAGGAGGAGCGGTTGTCTCTGGTGTAGTAGCATTGGCCGGACCCGCAGCCGCGGCCCTAGCCTCTTGCAACCTCCTATACCATAGTGGTATAACTAAACCCTCCGGGATGTTAAGATCTTCAGCCATGCTGAAACGAAAGAGGAAAGATTCAAAAAGGAGATTCCGAAAGATAAAGATATGGCTATTGGGGATTATGCTTTTCTTTTTCAAAAACTTTTTCTCTTAGAAGACATGCTTTTAAAAATACTTTCTTCGAAAATACTCTTAGAAAGTAGTTTTTCTCAAAAATTTTATCTGTTCTGGTAACCTTAAGCTCTGATACCACGTGTAACACCCCACTCCCGCTATGATCACTCACTAAGGGAATGCCATAGCATCGGTGGAGTATTTTAGTGAATATAGAACAGAAAAATTACAACAAGACAGATATAAATAGTACTTGAAATTTTAAAACATCATCTCATAACAGCGGAAGTAAAACATGTCTGGTTACATCATAAAACCACAATAAAGGTCAAGTACAATATCCATCAAAATAAAGAAGTACATAATCCCACTCTCATACAATAGCCAAACAAAAGAAAAGATAACTGGATAACTGGAGCTTTACATCTATCCAAGCTCCTAAAGACTGGAACAGCAATCCGATCAAGCTCCACTACTGCTAGGATCCACCGTAGGACCTGAGGGTTGGGAAAAAGATAAAAACAACGGGGTCAGACATAAGTCTGAGCGAGTCCTATAACTTTAACAATACAATCGTTAAAGTAACCAGAGAAGACATAAACTGATATACGGTAACATATAGGGATGAATGGCTACCCTAAGCAGTCAACTAAACGAAGATAAAGGATAAAGACGCATCTACCCTCCCTAAGGTAAATTACTAAACTGCACCACACCAGTCGTTCCTAACTTAAAGGTTGATCCCACCCAAGGACTTATAAAATTTACTAATTAGTACCTGCGTACCCCTAGGTGACCAAGTAGGCGCCACGGGGCCCTACAATCCACTAGGTGTACACACTACTTCCCATTCGATCGGCTCCCTAACGTAGATACCCGTGCTGGCCCCACCGTGGGATGTATCATTCCCCAATGTGGCAACCTGATGAAACTAAAGGTGCACGGCTTATATCTACTCGATGCAACAACGGCTTACCTACCAGCCCGGGCCCACTCACGCATATGAAGCCCGTTGGACTTGCGTTGCCACCGCTAACCCGTTTGCCTCTTACAGTCAAGCCCAGTATGCGTGTCCCGTCCTCGACATGGGTCGAGCCCACAAAGATACGTATGGGTTACTGGTTGAAATGGGCCTCCACAAGCTACCCACCTAAGCTTGTCCCTTTTTCTAGTATATCCCACTTAACCCTTTAATCATGTTTTAATTACATGTTCCATTTTGGTTAAGTATTCTAATCGTATTTTCTATTGCCACCCAAGGCAACCACTAGATTTTCTCATGCCACCCGAGGCACCCACTTAACCCCTCATGTCCCTCTACATGCTAATGTGGTTAAGTGTTTCTTAATTAATTAATTAAGAACGTAACCTTTGTAAAGACCTCTCACATTAGACTGTCTTTTATGACCGCTGGTTAAGCCGGTTGGGTCCGGGCAGCCTTATGTCATAACAGAGTCTAACCTCGTGTCTTTACATTAATTACGTATTTAGTTTGTGCCTAAGACCTCTCACATTGGGCTAACATTTGTAGCAACTGGTTAAGCCGGTTGGGTCCGGGCAGTTTTACGCTACAACTGAGTCCAACCTCGTGTCTTAGTCAATTAATTACACCTAATTAATCACCCTCATAATTTTATATTAATTATCCCTAATTAATCAAGTTTTCTTAACATGGGTAGACCTAACTTAATAGGTAAATTCCCATGGGGTAGACCTAACTCAATAGGTAAATTCCCAACACATAGTATGGGTACACCTAACCAAATAGGCAAATTCCCATACTATGTTTATTTATTTTGTGTTATGCATAATTATATTAATTTCACACAATCTTATTAACTTATGCATTTAATTACCCCATCGTTCCCACGTAATTTCGTTCATGATATAACACATATAAAAGGTGTCAACTTGCATATGAATGAACATGTTTCAAAGGTGCCATCTTGCATATTAACAAACACATAACTTGCATATGAACTTGCATAACATGTCACATAACTTGCATATAATATGTCACATAACTTACATATTCATTTTGCATAACAAACTTGCATATTAGCTTATAGACTTGCATAATGTGTCATCATGAACTTGCATATTAATAAACATGTAACTTGCATATTTACATACATGTAACTCGCATATTAACAAACATGTAACTTGCATATAAAGAAACATGTAACTTGCATATTTACATACATGTAACTTGCATATTAACAAACATGTAACTTGCATATTAACAAACATGTAACTTGCATATTTACATACATGTAACTTGCATATTAACAAACATGTAACTTGCATATTTACATACATGTAACTTGCATAGCATATTACCATGAACTTGCATAACATGCATATGATTACATAGCCCACAACTTGCATATTTAGCATCATGCAAACATAACATACATCATATTAAACTTGCATAAGCTTACATACTCAACATGCATAAACATAAGATTAATGCTAACATCATATCATATGATTCAAAGCTCATTAACCCACATACAAAACCATAAATCTCATCACATCTCATCTAATTAGTTTACCAAAAGATCATCAAAGTGATAGAAACTCACAACTAGCAACTTTGAACACCAAATGAAGAAGATTAAGATGCTAAGAAGGGATTAGAAGTTGATTAGAGAGTGATTAGTATGCAACCCTCTTCATAAAATTAGTGGAGGCCATGAGAGCTAGCATTTTGCCATAGTTTAGTCACTAGGTTTAATTATGAATGAATTAGGGTAGGTTAGGGTCTTATTTATAGATTAGGCAAGTGTTTTAGGCCATAGGATTAACCCTAGATTCAATCCAAGCCATCAAAGCATGTCTTGGGGAAGAAGTCAAGTGTAGGAACCATCTAGGGCCTTTAGATTAAAGATGGACCATGAGAACCATTCAAATGCAAAATCTGCACTTGAGCGAATCGGCCCACGGGTTGACAGCCAAACACCCTGGATTAACCCCTAGTCGACCCAGCGGGCTCGGGTCGACTTCAAAAATCGGCCGGTTCGGTTATTCCCCTCTCCCAATTCGCTGTTTTGAGCATTTTTGCATATTTATTTATTAAATTTTCAATTATATATATATATATATCAATATATATATATATATATATCTACACAACCCATTTCACTTAATTAAGTATACTTTAATTTGGGAATTTTCGTGAAACTTCGCGAGGCCATATCTTGGTCATACGGACTCCGATTTTCGAAAACTCGGACTCTATTTCGCGTATTTTTCCGAGATGAACGCAATGGCATAGCCCGTTTCCCTTGATTCCCATTTTAGAATTAAATTCTGCCTCGATTTATGTTATTACAGGTTATTGAAAATACGGGTTGTTACACAGGTGCAAGCTCTTATGGCACCGGGTCAGGCTAGGGGGCAAGTACAGGCTCTCGCGGTTCCACCGATTCAGGAAAGAGGTAGAACTATTTCCGTTGAAAGTCTGGTTTTTCTATTTGATCATCATGTCCGTACATTGTTTGATTCTGGCGCATCGCATTCGTTTATCTCATCATCATTAGTTGAGTCTCTGCACTTAGACACCAGTCTGGTTGATGATCCCTTGGTTGTTTCAAACCCAATTGGGGGCTCCACTTATTTGTCCATGATATGTTTGGGTTTGAAGATTTCTATACTTAGCCTTGAGTTTAGATGTGATGCTTTTGTTTTGGGCTTCACGGGCTATGGGTTGATTCTGGGCATGGACTGGTTATCCAGTAATGGTGCCGTTCTTGATTGCGAAAGGAGAGTTGTTAGGCTCATGACCCACTTGGGTAACACTCTCGAGATCTCTTGTAATCCCATGGATTCTGTTATGCTAAGTTATCTTGAATCGCTTGACGCTTCGGTCGAAAGTTTGCAATCTGTTAAAGTGGTCCGGGAATACTCGGATGTGTTTGAGGAGGTGAAGGGATTACCTCCGAAGCGGGAGATTGACTTCCGAATATATCTGGTGGATAATGCTAAACCTGTATCTTTACCAGTGCGCCACATGGCTCCTCGTGAGAGGAGGGAACTCCATAAGCAAGTAGGGGAGTTGCTTGAGAAGGGGTTCATAAGACGAAGTATATCGGAGTGGGGTGCTCCAGTAGTTTTTGCTACGAAGGCGGATGGGTCCCTCATACTTTGTGTAGACTATAGAGAACTCAACAAGCTCACAAAGAAGAATAGACACCCATTGCCGAGGATTGATGATCTTTTCGATCAGTTGGTTGGCGCTTCAGTATTTTCTCAGTTGGACTTAGCCACGGGGTTTCATCAGTTGAGGGTGGCTGAGGATAGCATAGACAAGACTGCCTTCAGGACTCCGGATGGTTTCTATGAGTGGCTGGTGATGCCATTTGGGTTGACGAACGCCCCTGCGTACTTTGTTGATTTGATGAGTAGGGTGTTCAGGGAGTTCCTTAATAAGTTCGTGGTGGTCTTTGTGGATGATATCTTAGTATTTTCTAAGAGTGAAGAAGAGCATGCCCTACATCTTGGGGAGGTGTTGGAGACTCTTCGAGCACATAGCCTTAAGGCTAAATTCTCTAAATGTCACTTCTGGAGGAAGGAAGTGCGGTTCTTGGGGCACATGGTCTCCAAGGAAGGGATAGCTGTGGATCCCGCGAAGGTAGTATCAATTCAAGATTGGAAGGTTCCGAAGAATGCTACCGATGTAAGAAGTTTATTGGGGTTGGCGGGTTACTATAGGAAGTTTATCAAAGACTTCGCGAAGATATCAGCCCCATTAACCCGCTTAACGAAGAAGAACCTTGTTTTCGCATGGGACGTAGATTGTGATGATGCGTTCCGACGGTTAAAGAGAGCTTTAACCACAGCTCCAGTTTTAGTGTTGCCAGATGGGAGTAAGCCATTTGTTGTCTATACCGATGCTTGTGGGACAGGGCTGGGCGCGGTCTTAATGCAAGAGGGAAGGGTAATAGCCTATGGTGGAAGGCAGTTGAGGGCACACGAGAAAAATTACCCTACCCATGATTTAGAGTTGGCCGCTATTGTTTTTGCACTTAAGATTTGGCGCCATTATCTTCTTGGTGAGAGATTCGAATTGTTCACTGACCACAAATCATTGAAGTACTTGTTTTCTCAGAAGGATTTGAATTTGAGACAGCAAAGGTGGATGGAGTTCTTAGCATCCTATGATTTCGAGATAGCGTATACCCCTGGCAAGGGTAACGTGGTGGCGGACGCCTTGAGCAGAAAAAGGTTGTCCTTGAGTCCATTGTTCGTGGAACAACGAAGCTTGGAATTTATCTCGATGTTTGATTTCAGACCTTCCATTGACTATATACCCGGGTTGCTAGCATCCTTGGAGGTCAGACCTACTCTTTTGGGGCGAGTTGGAGAAGCACAGAGGGACGACCCACAGTTGGTTGAGTTGGTAGAGAAGCTCATAAGGGGGGAGTCGTCCAACCATTTGAGTAGGTACACCCTAGACGATAGGGGGTGCTTGCGTAGAGACGGTAGACTTTGTGTACCGCAAGACGAGGGTTTGAGGAAGGCTATTCTTGATGATGCACACCGTTCTAGGATGACCATTCATCCCGGTGGGGACAAGATGTACCAAGACATGAAGCGGGTTTTCTTCTGGGCCGGTATGAAGAAAGATGTGGCCGAGTATGTCGCTCGATGCTTGGTATGCCAACAGGTGAAAGCGGAGCAAAAGAAACCAGGTGGGTTGCTTCACCCATTGGAAGTTCCACAATGGAAGTGGGATAGCGTCTCGATGGATTTTATTGATGGGTTACCCAGATCGAGAAAGGGTAATACGGGAATTTGGGTTGTGGTAGACAGACTTACTAAAAGCGCCCATTTCATACCTGTGAAGAGTAAGAGGACTGCTCCATGGCTAGCTTCAGTATATCTTCGAGAGATAGTTCGATTGCATGGGGTACCCTCTAGCATAGTGAGTGATCGAGATCCTATTTTCACTAGCGAGTTCTGGAGAAGTTTGCAAGAAGCAGTGGGGACTCAATTATGTCTGAGCACCGCATATCACCCTCAGACGGACGGCCAGACTGAGAGGGTGAATCGTGTCCTAGAAGACCTTTTGAGGCTTTGTATCTTAGATTTTGGAGGTACATGGGAAGAGCATCTTCCATTGGTGGAGTTCGCATATAATAACAGCTTTCAGTCCAGTATTGGTATGGCCCCTTTCGAAGCTCTTTTTGGAAGGCCTTGTCGATCACCTACATGTTGGTGGGAATCTACGGATAAGATCTTGCTTGGGCCTGATATGGTTAGGGTGACTTCGGAGAAGATTGACTTGATTCGAAGAAGGATGAAAGCAGCGCAGGATAGACAAAAATCTTATGCGGACAAGAGGAGGACGGATCTGGAGTTTGAGGTTGGGGACATGGTCTTTGTCAAAGTATCTCCATTACGGAATGTAGTTCGTTTTGGGTCCGTTGGGAAGTTAGCTCCGAGATTTGTTGGGCCGTTTCCTATTAAGGAAAGGATTGGACGGATGGCATATAGAGTGGAGTTGCCCGACAGACTTAGTGGTGTACATGATGTATTCCATGTGTCACATTTGAGGAAGTGCCTACTTGAGACCGCTGAGGTGGTAGAGCCGAGCTTGCTTAGAGAAGTGGAAGTAGAGCGTGATGCGACTATTCGACGAGCTCCTACTCGCATCCTTGGGTCAGAGACTAGGAAATTGAGGAATCGAGAGGTTCAACTAGTCAAAGTACAATGGGGAGAAGATGAGGGCAACGCTACTTGGGAAACGGAAGCGAAGATGCGTTCATTGTACCCATTCCTTTTTTAGGGTATGTCTTTTAACTTCTCCTTTATCGTTTGTCTAGTACTTATCTTATCTTTAGTATGTCCTCTCGTTAGTACCTTTGACCTTTAGATAGGGTAAACCTATGGTTGAAACATGTGTTTGGGACATGTTATGATTGATGGATGCAAGTGGATGCAAGTGTTTGCTAGTGGTTGCTCGTGGATGCATATACACACACTCTAAACACTAGATCGACTCAGTCACTTCATATTGCATATAATTGTGTGTAGGTAGCTATATTTATGGATGTATAATGATTGTGTTATCATATGGATGATGCATTTTGGTGAATGATTGTGCACTCATGTAGATATTGTATGTGTCGATAGGGTTCTCTCGCATACATAATGGATGCACGGCACTATCATGGTTTGCATATGTTCATACATTAGATAGGGAACATATACACACACTTTTTGCATATGCTCATACATCATTAGAAATTGTTTTAAGGACAATGGATGCCCGTGTTTGATGGATTGAGTAGATCGTTGTTTGGATGGTAGGATATGCATTCTCCTTAGCTTAGAGATTTCGGGGACGAAATCCTTTAAGGAGGGGAGAATGTAACACCCTGAATTTCAGTTAATGCTAAAATTCACTAATTACAGAATAAATAATCTCAGATGTGAGAATTGGGGGAAACGGGCTGCGTCATTGCGTTCGTCTCGGAAAAATACGCGAAATAGAGTCCGAGTTTTCGAGAATCGGAGTCCGTATGGCCTGGTTATGGCCCAATGAAGTTTATGGAAAATTCAAAGTTCAAAACTTATTTAAAATTCAAATTCAGATTTGGAGATTAGAACCAGCGGGGGTCAGGCGGGAAATTTTCCCGCCCTAGCCATGTCGACAGGGCTGTCGACAGGCCTGTCGACTTGGTCCAGGCCAAGTCGACTGCCCTGTCGACTTGCCTGTCGACACAGGGTGTCGAGCCAATTGGCCTGGGTGCACCAGGCCTGGTTTTTCTGGCTGGTTTGGGCTGTGTTCTGGAAACTTCCTAAATCTGACGGACCTAATCTAACCTAGGGCTAATCCTATGGTCTAAAACACACCCTAATCCTATAAATACACCCTAATGCAAGCCTAATCCATACTAAAAATAGAATTGATACCATCATGCCGCCAAAATCAAACTTAGGAGGAGCCTCCACTAGTTTATGAAGAAAGTTGCAAGCTAATCAACCTCTAATCATCACCATCTTCAAATATAGCAACTAGTTCTACTTCATAAGTTTGCTAATCTTGGTTTTGGTGAGTTCCTATGCCTTTAGCAAACAATTGCTAAACTAATTAGGATAGGATATTAGGAGGCTATGGATGTAAATGAGGATTTATGCATGTTGTGGTTGTCATATGTTATAAGTTCATATGCAAGTTTGTCTCTTTTATGATATGACATGTTATGTAAGCTCATATGCAAGTTTATATGCAAGATTCATATGCAAGTTTGTCTCTTTTATGATATGACATGTTATGTAAGCTCATATGCAAGTTTATATGCAAGATTCATATGCAAGTTTGTCTCTTTTATGATATGACATGTTATGTAAGCTCATATGCAAGTCTATATGCAAGTTCATATGCAAGTTTGTCTCTTTTATGATATGATATGTTATGCAAGCTCATATGCAAGTCTATATGCAAGTTCATATGCAAGTTTGTCTCTTTTTATGATATGCATAACATATGCAAGGTTGCCTCTATATATGACATGTTATGTAAGTCCATATGCAAGTTTATATGCAAGTTCATATGCAAGTTCATATGCAAGTTTGGGTTAATGATTTATGCTAGTTGGGTTTAATGTTATGATGCAAGTTGACACCTTTTAAACCCATGTGAATGCCAACGTTGTGCTAAGATTGAACCCATTACATTTATAGTGAATCTTCCCATTTATATGACATGTCATGAGAACAAATTACGTGGGAAACGATGGGGTTAATATGCATGTTAATAGAAGTGTGTATAACATAAAATGAATGGACATAATTGGGAATTTACCTATTTAGTTAGGTCTACCCATATTATGGAGTTGGGAATTTACCTATTAAGTTAGGTCTACCCATACTATGGAATTGGGAATTTACCTATTAAGTTAGGTCTACCCATATTCTTGAAAATGTGTAATGAATTAGGGATAATTAATACAAATTATGGGGGTGATTAATTAGGTGTAATTAATCAACTAAGACACGAGGTTGGACCCTTTTGTAGCGGAAGTCTGCCCGGAACTGACCGGCAAATCCAGCAGCTACAAATGATTGGCCCAATGTGAGAGGTCTTAGTCATAAATTAAATACATGATTAAAGTAAAGACACGAGGTTAGACCTTTTTATGACGGAAGTCTGCCCGGACCCAACCGGCATATCCAGCAGTCGTAAAGGGTGGTCTAATGTGAGAGGTCTTTATGAGGTCATGATCTTAATTAATTAATTAAGAAACACTTAACCATATTAGCATGTAGAGGGACATGAGGGGTTAAGTGGGTGCCTTGGGTGGCATGTGGAAATCTAGTGGTTGCCTTGGGTGGCAATAGAAAATACGATTAGAATACTTAACCAAAGTGGAACATGTAATTAAAACATGATAAAAGGGGTTAAGTGGTATACACTAGAAATGACAAGCTTAGGGGGTAGCTTGTAGGGGCCCATTTCAACCAATATCCCAAACGTATCTTTGTGGGCTCGACCCAGGTCGAGGACGGGACACGCATATTGGGCTTGACTGTAAGAGGCCAAAACGGGGTAGCGGTGGCAACGCGAGTCCAACGGGTTTCATATGCGTGTGTGGACCCGGGCTGGTAGGTAAGACGTTGTTGCATCGTGTAGATATAAGCCGTGCACCATTTGTTGTATCGGGTTGCCACTATGGGGAGTGATACACCCCATTGTGGGGCCAGCACGGGTATCTACGGTAGGGAGCCGATCGCTTGGGAGTAGTGGGTACACCTAGTGGAGATAGGGGCAGACGGCACCTATGTAGTCAGCTAGGG
The DNA here is from genome assembly GCA_030737875.1 of Allium sativum. Classification (NCBI taxonomy): domain Eukaryota; kingdom Viridiplantae; phylum Streptophyta; class Magnoliopsida; order Asparagales; family Amaryllidaceae; genus Allium; species Allium sativum. The sequence continues at coordinate 848,914,964 of CM060926.1, forward strand.
GTACACGAAACTACTGGGTAAATTTACTAAGTCCTTGGGAGGGATCAACCTTTAAGTAGGAATGACTTGTGTGGTGCAGTGTAGTAATTATCCTTGGGTGGGTAAATGCGTCTTTATCGTTATCTTAGTTCATTCTAAGTCTAGTTGGCTACTGAGTGTAGTCATTTATCCCCAGTCACACCGTACCAAGTTATATTATACCCTAATTACTTTAATGATTGCATTGTTAAAGTTGTAGGACTCGCTCAGAATTATGTCTGACCCCGTTGTTTTTATCTTTTTCCCAACCCTCAGGTTCTCAGAGTGGGCCCAGCACGAGTGGGCTTTGATCAGGCTGCTTTTATTACTCTCTTGGAGCTTGGACCCTAGATGTAGAGCTCAGCTTACCCTTTTCTTTTATGGCTATTAGTTCATGTATTGGGATTATGTATTTTTATTTAGCAGGATGGTTATTTGTACTTGACTCTTATTATGGTTTTGTGATGTAACCAGACATGTTTTACTTTCCACTGCAATGAAATAATATTTTTAAATTTTCAAGTATTACTTATATCTGTCTTGCTGTAATTTCTCTGTTCTATATTCACTCAAAATACTCCACCGATGTTATGGCATTCCCTTAGCGAGTGATCATAGCGGGCGTGGGGTGCTACAAAATTCCAACGATAGTTTGAAACCCAAAAAGAAAGATTTCAAGAACAAATCTAAGAATCGGCCTGGCTTTTTTTGTGGTATTAAAGGACATCTTATCAAAGATTGTCGATTCAAGGCCAAGGCAGAAAAGAACTCCAAATCTGGTTCTGCAAACAATAAAGCAAATGTTATGGAAGATGCTGGACAAGAATTTGTCGCAATGATCATAGAACTTCATGCTGCTTCTGTGGCAAAATCTGCAGATTGGTGGCTTGATTCTGGCGCTACCATACATGTGTGCAACGACAAAAACTTTTTCAATTCCTATAATGAAATGAAAGAGCCCGAAGAAGTTCTCATGGGAAATCATGCTTCGGCTAAAGTTATGGGCAAGGGAAGCGTGGAATTGAAGTTCACTTCTGGCCAAAAACTCACCCTTGTCAATATGTTTCATGTTCCGGACTTGAGAAAGAACTTAGTTTCTGCAAATCTTTTATGGAAGAAGGGTTTTAAAGTTGTTCTAGAATCTGACAAAGTTGTTGTACCTAAGAATGTTGTATTCGTAGGAAAATAATAATCATGTGATGGCATGTTTAAGTTGTCAATTAATGAAATTACTACTATTGCTTATGTTGTTGACTCTCCTAGTTCTTTATGGCATGCTAGATTAGGACATTAAAATTTTAATTGCTAAAAGTATATGTCAAAACATGGCTATATTAACTATTCTGTTAATGATTTCGAAAAACATAAAATTTGTGTTGAAGCCAAGATGACAAAAAAACATTTTCTAAAGTGGAAAGAAACAATGATTTACTAGAACTCGTGCATTTTGATATTTGTGAATTGAATGGTCAACTAATAAGAGGAGGAAAGCGATATTTTATCACTTTCATTGATGACCATACAAGATACACTTTTGTATATTTATTGAAAACCAAGGACTAAGCATTCAAAAAATTCAAAGAATTTAAATCTGAAGTTGAAAATCAGAAAGAAAAAAGAATTAAAGTGCTTCGAAGTGGTAGAAGTGAATATTTTTCAGATATCTTCAATCAGTTTTGTGAGGATAATGGAATTATTCACCAACGAACAGCCCCATACACACCCTAACAAAATGGGGTGGCTGAAAGAAAAAGAGATCCTTGGTAGATATGGTTAATTCAATGCTTACGAATGCAAAGTTACCGTTTTACTTATGGGGTGAAGCTTTGTTGACAGCATGTCATATTTATAATAAAGTGCCTTTTAAGAAATTCGGGGCTTCACCTTATGAACTTTGGAATAATGGAAGAAAACCTAACTTAAATTATTTTAAAGTGTTGGGTTGTTTAGCATTTTACAAAGTCCAAGATCCCCATAAGACAAAGTTAGGTCCAAGAGGTATTAAAAGTCTTTTTATCGGCTATGCACAAAATTCAAAAGCATGTAGATTGCTTGATTTACAATCCAATGTGATAGTGGAATCTATACATGTTGAATTCTTTGAAGATAAATTTCTACATAGTACAATTTAGCCTATAGTAGAAGAAACTTCTGAAAGAATTGTTGGAGAAAAAATAGGACATAATGAACCAAGTGAACCTAGGAGAAGTCAGCGTGTTTGAAAAGAAAAACACTTGAGTTCTGATTTTATTTCATCTGATTCAATTATCTTCTGGTTGAGGCTACTAGATCAAAATAGTAGAAGTTACACCTATGGTACTCAATATCAATGGTGATCCTAAAACTTTTAAAGAAGCTACGACTTCAAGAGATTCTGATTTTTGGAAAGAAGCAATAAATGATGAGATGGATTATATACTACCCAAAAAGTCTTGGGTTTTAGTAGATCTTCCACCTGGTTCAATGGCAATCGGGTGCAAATGGGTGTTTCGAAAGAAATATAGAACAGATGGTTCTATACAAACTTACAAAGCAAGATTAGTAGCAAAAGGTTTTAAACAAAAAGAAGGTATAGATTATTTCGATACCTATGCTCCAGTTGCAAGAACCACATCCATAAGAGTTTTGTTTGCATTGGCATCAATATATAAATTGTATATTCATCAAATGGATGTAAAGACGACCTTCTTGAATGGTGACTTAACCGAGGAGGTATATATGGAACAACCTGAAGGTTTTTTCCTACCAGCAAATGAAAACAAAGTATGCAAATTGGTTAAGTCATTATATGGCCTAAAGCTAGCTCCAAAGCAATGGCATAAGAAGTTTGACGAGGTAATTCTAGCAAATGGTGTTGGGCATAATAATGCTGATAAATGTGTTTTCTGTAAGAAAACCAATGATTACATAGTGATATTATGCTTATATGTTGATGACATGATAATTGCTATTATAATATGAAAAGAATTACTGATACCAAGAAGTATCTAACTTCAGTTTTTAAAATGAAAGACCTTAATGAGGTAGATAAAATATTAGGAATCAAATTTGAAAAACATGAAAAAGGATATGCCTTAAATCAAACCCATTATATTGACAAAATACTTGATAAGTTCAAACATCTTAATATCAAACATGCTAGTACTCTAGTTGATTCTAGTGTGAAAATGCAAGAAAATAAAGATCGAATCATAGCTCAACTGGAATATGCCAGTGCCATTGGATGCCTTATGTATGTCACATATTGCACAAGGCTAGATATAGCTTTTGCCGTAAACATAATGTCAAGATTCACGTCTAAACCTAGCATACATCATTGGAAAGCAATTAGTAGGATCTTTGGATATCTCAAAAGGACAAAAGAATTGAAATTAGTTTATGCTGATTATCCAAATGTGCTAGAAGAGTACTGCGATGCAAGTTGGATTTCTAGTATAAATGAGAGCTTATCAACTTCTGGATGGATATTCTCATTAGGAGGAGGGGCCATAAGTTGGGCATCCAAGAAACAAACATGTGTAGGACATTCAACAATGGAATCAGAATTTATAGCCCTTGGCGTTGCAGCTAAGGAAGTAGAATGGCTACTCGACTTGTTATTAGACATTGAATTATGGCCACACTCGTTATCCGCTACTTCTATTTTTTGCGATAGCTCAGCAGCATCTTCTAGAGCATACAGTGATGTTTACAAAGGAAAATCTAGACATATTAGTTTAAGACATACGTTTGTGAGAGAATTAATTACTAAAGGGGTGATCACCATTATATATGTAAAGTCCGGTGAAAACTTAGCGGATCCTCTCACTAAAGCACTTGCTAGAGATTTAGTGCAAAGTACAACTAAAAATATGGGACTTAAAATTCTAAGCGCCGATGACTGGAACCCAACTTCAGACTAGTATATTAGTCATCAAGTTAAATGGGTAACAACAAGTTATCGATAAGCGCTTAAAAGAACTAGCACAGTTCCATATATGTTTCATTGATCAAGGCTAGTTTGTGAGCAATTGCATAATGCATAGTTTGTATTTGTTAAGTTTTGAACATAGAAGTGGTGCCGCTTCAATAAATGTATGTGTTACATTTATAAATGTTCATGAATTCAGGATTAGCACATGGCCGTACAGAATAGTGCTAAGGTTGTGTTGAGAATTTTGTGAGATCTAGCGGATAAACTTGTCTGTGTCATCTGTTCGGTTTTACAATAGGAGTTGTGGTTCAATATTTTATAGACACCTACAACTTCGTTAAAACTTTAACTAATGTACACTAATTAAAGGTCCAAATCGAAAGATACCTTTTTGTATGGATAACGTTTATCAAAAGAAAAAATCATTACACACATATTAGTGGTGGAATGTTATGTAATTTGTGTGTATAGTGGAGAAATGCAAATGTCCCACATGATAGAAGAAGAAGGAAATGGAATGTATATAATGTTTTGTCAAACATGATAAACAAATAGAGTAAAGCCCATAAATAACTAATTGGGCTAACAGATTGGGTTTACATTTAAATGGTCATAGATAGGCACTTGGGCACTTGGGGCATCTTGGGCCTTGACTGTTCATACACAGGCGCTACCATTCGGATTTCGAATTTTATTTTAAAAATTCAAATGCGCGACTGTTGAAACAGTAGCGTCATTTTAAACGGCCGCAACCTTTCGCCAACAGAAACCTTCTTCTCTATAAATATGGCTCTCTCCAGTCAGAAAACAATCATTAGCGATCTCTCCTTCTTCCTCTCTCACAAGAATTCTTGAGCCTTGTTGTATCCTGCGAGCAAGTTTCCTTTATTGCAGAAATATTGTTTTCGGATAGTGACAACACGACTCAAGGCTCTCTTATCCTTCTCTGTTTCGTTTCGGTCTCATATCCACTCATAAACTAATAATCGAAAACAATATTCCAATGGAGACATAACTGAATTCCAAACTCCAGGTTCAACTTCATGGAAAAGAATCCATCAAATTGGATCGGTTTGATGGAACAAAGTATACTAGATGGAAGGACAAAATGACATGACTTTTGCTATCTATGAATCTTCACTACTTGCTGGATCCATCGCTGCAACCAATTGCAGAACCAAAGCCTACTGATTCTGAAGAAATTAAAAAGAAAATTGCCGCAGACAAAGGTAAGCGCGAGACGGGTGAAATGCTATGCAGAGGCTATATTCTCAACGCACTCACTAACAGGCTTTATGATGTTTATCGGAATTACAAAACGCCAAAGGAAGTACGGTCGGCTCTCGAATCAAAATAAAAACACATAAAGGAAGGTATCGATCGTTTTCTTGCCTTAAAATATTTTGAATTCAAGTTTGTTGATAACATACCAATAATGGATCAAATCCGTGAGTTGGAGAATCTAGTTTCCCAAATGAGGGAATTGTAGATTGTTATTCCCGATGCTATCCAAGTTGGAGCGATTCTGTCAAAACTTCCTCCCACTTGGAATGATTACAGAAGGAAAATTATACACTCATCGAATAGTTTTTCTATTGACAAATTCTTGACTCACTTGCAAATTGAGAGTGAAAATTGTGTCAGAGATGAGTCGATCTTAGGATACAAAGTTCATCACATATCATCCAAAGAACCAGTCTCTGGAAATTCCAACGATAGTTTGAAACCCAAAAGGAATGATTTCAAGAACAAATCTAAGAATCGGCCTTGCTTTTACTGTGGTATTAAAGGACATCTTATCAAATATTGTCGATTCAAAGCCAAGGCAGAAAAGAACTCCAAATCTGGTTCTGTAAACAATAAAGCAAATGTTGTGGAAGATGCTGGACGAGAATTTGTCGCAATGATCACAGAACTTCATATGGATTCTGTGGCAAAATCTGCAGATTAGTGGCTTGATTCTGGAATTACCATACATGTGTGCAACGACAAAAACTTTTTCAAGTCTTATAATGAAATGAAAGAGCCTGAAGAAGTTCTCATGGGAAATCATGCTTCGGCTAAAGTTATGGGCATGGGAAGCGTGGAATTGAAGTTCACTTCTGGCCAAAAACTCACCCTTGTCAATGTGTTTCATGTTCTGGACTTGAGAAAGAACTTAGTTTCTGCAAATCTTTTATGCAAGAAGGGTTTTAAAGTTGTTCTAGAATCTGACAAAGTTATTGTATCTAAGAATGGAGTATTCGTAGGAAAAGGATACTCATGTGATGGCATGTTTAATTTGTCAATTAATGAAATTACTACTGTTGCTTATGTTGTTGATTCTCCTAGTTCTTTATGGCATGCCAGATTAGGACATTTAAATTTTAATTGCTTAAAGTATATCTCAAAAAATGGCTATATTAACTATTAAATTAATGATTTCGAAACACGTAAAATTTGTGTTGAAGCCAAGATGACTAAAAAACCATCTTCTAAAGTTGAAAGAAACAGCGATTTGCTAGAATTCGTGCATTCTGATATTTGTGAATTGAATGGTCAACTAACAAGAGGAGGAAAGTGATATTTTATGACTTTCATTGACGACCATGCAAAATACACTTATGTATACTTATTGTAAACCAAGGACGAAGCTTTTGAAAAATTCAAAGAATTTAAATCTGAAGTTGAAAATCAGAAAGAAAAAAGAATTAAAGTGCTTCAAAGTGATGGGGGTGAATATTTTTCAAATATCTACAATCAGTCTTGTGAGGATAATGGAATTATTCACCAACGAACAGCCCCATACACACCCCAACAAAATGGGGTGGTTGAAAGAAAAAATAAATCCTTGGTAGAAATGGTTAATTCAATGCTTATGAATGCAAAGTTACCGTTTTACTTATGGGTTGAAGCTTTGTTGACAGCATGTCATATTTATAATAAAGTGCCTTTTAGGAAATTCGGGGCTTCACCTTATGAACTTTGGAATAATGGAAGAAAACCTAACTTAAATTATTTTAAAGTGTGGGGGTGTTTAGCATTTTACAAAGTCCAAGATCCCCATAAGACAAAGTTAGGACTAAGAGGTATTAAAAGTGTTTTTATTGGCTATGCACAAAATTCAAAAGCATATAGATTGCTTGATTTACAATCCAATGTGATAGTGGAATCTATACATGTGAAATTTTTTGAAGATAAATTTCTACGTTGTACAATTGAGCCTATAGTAAAAGAAACTTCAGAAACCATTGTTGGAGGAAAAAAGGACATAATGAACCAAGTGAACCTTAGAGAAGTCAGCTTGTTAGAAAAGAAAAACACATGATTTCTGATTTTATTTCGTCTGATTCAATTACTTTTCTGTTTGAGGCCAGTAGATCAAAAATAGTAGAAGTTACACCTATGGTGCTCAATATCAATGATGATCCTAAATTTTTTAAAGAAGCTATGACTTCATAAGATTCTGATTTTTGGAAAGAATCAATAAATGATGAGATGGATTCTATACTATCCAATAAGACTTGGGTTTTAGTAGATCTTCCACCTGGTTCAAAGGCAATCGGGTGCAAAGGGGTGTTTCGAAAGAAATACAGAACAGATGGTTCTATACAAACTTAAAAAGCAAGATTAGTAGCAAATGGTTTTAGACAAAAAGAAGGTATAGATTATTTCGATACCTATGCTCTAGTTGCAAGAACCACATCCATAAGAGTTTTGTTTGCATTGGCATCAATATATAAATTGTATATTCATCAAATGGATGTAAAGACGGCCTTCTTGAACGGTGACTTAACCGAGGAGGTATATATGGAACAACCTGAAGGTTTTGTCCTACCAGGAAATGAAAACAAAGTATGCAAATTGGTTAAGTCATTATCTGGCCTAAAGCAAGCTCCAAAGCAATGGCATAAGAAGTTTGATGAGGCAATCCTAGCAAATGGTTTTGGGCATAATAATGCTGATAAATGTGTTTATTGTAAGAAAACCAATGATTACATAGTGATATTATGCTTATATGTTGATGACATGATAATTGCTAGTAATAATATGAAAGGAATTACTGATACAAAGAAGTATCTAATTTCAGTTTTTAAAATGAAAGACCTTAATGCGGTAGATACGATATTGGGAATCAAAGTTGAAAAACATGAAAATGGATATGCCTGAAATCAAACCCATTATATTGACAAAATACTTGATAAGTTCAAACATCTTAATATCGAAGATGATAGTACTCCAGTTGATTCTAGTGTGAAAATGCAAGAAAATAATTATCGAATCATTGCTCAACTGGAATATGCCAGTGCCATTGGATGCTTTATGTATGTCACATATTGCACAAGGCCAGATATAGCTTTGCCGTAAACATGATGTCAAGATTCACGTCTAAACCTAGCATACATCATTGGAAAGCAATTAGTAGGATCTTTGGATATCTCAAAAGGACAAAAGAATTGAAATTAGTTTATGCTGATTACCCAAATGTGCTAAAAGGGTATTGCGATGCAAGTTGGATTTCTAGTATAAATGAGAGCTTATCAACTTCTGGATGGATATTCTCATTGGGAGGAGGGGCCATAAGTTGGGCATCCAAGAAACAAACATGTGTAGGACATTCAACAATGAAATCAGAATTTATAGCCCTTGGCGTTGCAGCTAAGGAAGTAGAATGGCTACTCGACTTGTTATTAGACATTGAATTATGGCCACACTCGTTATCCGCTACTTCTATTTACTGCGATAGCTCAGCAGCATTGTCTAGAGCATGCAGTGATGTTTACAACGGAAAATATAGACATATTAGTTTAAGACATACGTTTGCGAGAGAATTAATTACTAAAGGGGTGATCACCATTATATATGTAAAGTCCGGCGAAAACTTAGCAGATCCTCTCACTAAAGCACTTGCTAGAGATTTAGTGCAAAGTACAACTAAAAATATGGGACTTAAAATTCTAAGCGCCGAGGACGGGAACGTAACTTCAGACTAGTATATTAGTCTTTGAGTTAAATGGGTAACAACAAGTTATCGATAAGCACTTAAAAGAACTAGCACAGTTCCATATATGTTTCATTGATCAAGGCTAGTTTGTGAGCAATTGCATAATGCATAGTTTGTATTTGTTAGGTTTTGAACAAGAAGTGGTGCCGCTTCAATAAATGTATGTGTTACATTTATAAATGTTCAGGAATTCAGGATTAGCACATGGCTGCATATAATAGTGCAAAGGTTGTGTTGAGAATCTTGTGAGATCTAGCAGATAAACTTGTCTGTGTCATCTGTTCGGTTTTACGATAGGAGTTGTGGTTCAATCTTTTACAGACACCTACAACTTCGTTAAAACTTTAACTAATGTACACTAATTAAAGGTCCAAATCGAAAGATACCTTTTTGTAAGGATAACGTTTCTCAAAAGAAAAATCATTACACACAAATTAGTGGGGGAACGTTATGTAATTTGTGTGTATAGTGGAGAAATGCAAATGTCCCACATGATAGAAGAAGAAGGAAATGGATAATGTTTTGTCAAACATGATAAACAAATTGAGTAAAGCCCATAAATAACTAACTGGGCTAACAAATTGGGTTTACATTTAAATGGTCATAGACAGGCACTTGGGGCATCTTGGGCCTTGATTGTTCATACACAAGCGCTACCGTTCAGATTTCGAATTTTATTTTTAAAATTCAAATGCGCGACTGTTGAAACAGCGTCTTTTTAAATGGTCGCGACCTTTCGCCAACATAAACCTTCTTCTCTATAAATCTGGCTCTCTCCAGTCAGAAAACAATCATTAGCGATCTCTCCTTCTTCCTCTCTCACAAGAATTCTCGAGCCTTGTTGTATCCTTCGAGCAAGTTTCCTTTACTGCGGAAATATTATTTTCGGATAGTGACAACACGCCTCAAGGCTCTCTTATCCTTCTCTGTTTCATTTCTGTCTCATATCCAACATAAACTAACAATAGAAAACAATATTCCAGTGGAGACAGAACTGAATTCCAAACTCCAGGTTCAACTTCATGGAAGAGAATCCATCAAACTGGATCGGTTTGATGGAACAAACTATACTAGATGGCAGGACAGAATGACATGGCTTTTGCTGTCCTTGAATCTTTACTACTTGCTGGATCCGTCACTGTAACCAATTGCAGAACCAAAGCGTAATGATTCTGAAGAAATTAAAAAGAAAATTGCTACGGACAAAGCTAAGCATGAGACAGATGAAATGCTATGCAGAGGCTATATTCTCAACGCTCTCACTGACAGGCTTTATGATGTTTATCGGAATTACAAAACGCCAAAGGAAGTACGGTCGGCTCTCGAATCAAAATATAAACGCATGAAGGAAGGTACCGATCGTTTTCTTGCCTTAAAATATTTTGAATTCAAGTTTGTTGATAACATGCCAATCATGGATCAAATCCATGAGTGGAAATTCTAGTTTCCCAAATGAGGGAATTGCAGATTGCTATTCCCGATGCTATCTAAGTTGGAGCGATTTTGTCAAAACTTCCACCTGCTTGGAATGATTACAGAAGGAAAATTCTGCACTCATCGGATAGCTTTTCTATTGACAAATTCTTGACTCACTTGCAAATTGAAAGTGAAAATCGTGTCAGAGATGAGTCAATCTTAGGATCCAAAGTTCATCACATATCTTCCAAAGAACCAGTCTCTGGAAATTCCAATGATAGTTTGAAACCCAAAAAGAAAGATTTCAAGAACAAATCTAAGAATCGGCCTTGCTTTTATTGTGGTATTAAAGGACATCTTATCAAAGATTGTCGATTCAAGGCCAAGGCAGAAAAGAACTCCAAATCTAATTCTGCAAACAATAAATAAAATGTTTGGAAGATGCTGGACAAGAATTTGTCGCAATGCTCACAGAACTTCATTTGGCTTCTACGGCAAATTCAGCAGATCAGTGGCTTTATTTTGGCGCTACCATACATTTGTGCAACGACAAAAACTTGTTCAAGTCCTATAATGAAATGAAAGAGCCTAAAGAAGTTCTGATGGGAAATCATGCTTCGACTAAAGTTATGGGCAAGCGAAGCGTGGAATTGAAGTTCACTTCTGGCCAAAAACTCACCCTTGTCAACGTGTTTCATGTTTCGGACTTGAGAAAGAACTTAGTTTCTGCAAAAAAAATATGCAAGAAGGGTTTTAAAGTTGTTCTAGAATCTGACAATGTTATTGTATCTAAGAATGGAGTATTCATAGGAAAAGGATACTCATGTGATGGCATGTTTAAGTTGTCAGTTAATGAAATTACTACTGTTGCTTATGTTGTTGATTCTCCTAGTTCTTTATTGCATGCTAGATTAGGACATTTAAATTTTAATTGCTTAAAGTATCTGTCAAAACATGGCTATATTAAATATTCTGTTAATGATTTCGAAAAATTTAAAATTTGTGTTGAAGCCAAGATGACTAAAAACCATTTTCTAAAGTTGAAAGAAACAGTGATTTGCTAGAACTCGTGAATTCTGATATTTGTGAATTAAATGGTCAACTAACAAGAGGAGGAAAGCGATATTTTATCACTTTCATTAACGACCATACTAGATACACTTATGTATACTTATTGAAAACCAAGGACGAAGATTTTGAAAAATTTAAAGAATTTAAATCTGAAGTTGAAAATCAGAAAGAAAAAAGAATTAAAGTGCTTCGAAGTGATAGGGGTGAATATTTTTCAGATATCTTCAATCAGTTTTGTGAGGATAATGGAATTATTCACCAACGAACAGCCCCATACACACCCCAACAAAATGGGGTGGCTGAAAGAAAAAATAGATCCTTGGTAGATATGGTTAATTCAATGCTTATGAATGCAAAGTTACCGTTTTACTTATGGGGGTGAAGCTTTGTTGACAGCATGTCATATTTACAATAAAGTGCCTTTTAAGAAATTCGGGGCTTTACCTTATGAACTTTGGAATAATGAAAAAAAAAACCTAACTTAAATTATTTTAAAGTGTGGGGGTGTTTATCATTTTACAAAGTCCAAGATCCCCATAAGACAAAGTTAGGACCAAGAGGTATTAAAAGTATTTTTGTTGGCTATGCACATACTTCAAAAGCATATTGATTGCTTGATTTACAATCCAATGTGATAGTGGAATCTATACATGTGGAATTCTTTGAAGATAATTGTAATGACCCAGATTTCTGTCGAGTTAATTTTAAAATATTTAATATGGGTTTAAATATTGTGTAGATAAAGAATGAATTTTTATATTCGGTTGTCGATTAAATAATCGATATACAGTTTATTTCGAATATATATATAATCATCAAAATATGAGAATCGGGAATAATTCAATTCGAATTTAAAACGAAGTCTAATTAATTCAAATAATTAATTAGAATTCTGTTTGAGTACAAATGATAAATAATATTAAATTATTATTAAAGAATTTAAATGGTTTGAAATTTAATTTATATCCATTTAAATTAATATCTGTTCCGGATGATCGAACTGGACTTCGATACTTATCCCAGTGAGTTCAGAATAGTGGTTTTACCCCAGAATTGACAGTTGTTGGGTTCAGAAAGGAGTTCCGAATCATGAAGTGTTTTAATTTTAGGATACCCGATAAAAGCTAATTAAAACGAAGTAAAATTCTTTCTTTGTGTGGACATAAACAAAACCCATGTATATCTCCATCTCCACACAAAAATAACCTCACTGTTCCATTTAAAGGCACACCCTTCCTCTTTAAAGCCACGATACCCTTTTCTGTTTGCATCTCGTCCTCCAGTATTTGAATGGAAATAAATCCGTCCACCAATGCTTATACAAAACCATAACCGTGGCCCTTTCTTTTCCATCCCTTCCTCTATAAAAAACACCGCCCCCTTCTTTAAAAGCAAATTGCGAGCCTCTTCTTTTTATCAGAAACCAAAATTTGCCAATTAGTATTTAAAAGATGCCGACCCTTTTCATTTTAATTACAACCAATCGAACACAGAAAAGAGAGAAAGAGAGGGAGATCAAATCGCGATTCACAATTTGCAATAGACCGGTTTCTGAAGCTCGATGTAAGACCAAAGACACTCGCGATCTTCTGTAAGGGATAGTAGAGTAAATCGAAGCCAGCGCGAATCTTCTGAGGGTCAATAGGAAGCTGCAGGGTTAAAGTTTACTCGATTTACGCGAAAGGGAAGAAGGTGCGAGTAGGATCCTAGGGTTCAAATATGGTGCATTTCATTTTTGGGAGGTCGACGAATGGTCTGGTGTCGAAGGAGCTCACTGCGATGACTGCAGGGGAGATCGTCAATCAGTTGCAATACCTAAATGATGGACTGGGAAACTTTTGAGAGGACGTTCTGTTCATTGGTGGACTTGGTAAAGCAGTAACAGTGAAGAGGTCGGAAAGCTGTTGAACATGGAGGAGATTGGGGTTTGGACAGTAAAAGAAAATGATTAGCGAAATCATCAAGTTAATTAAGGTAATTCAAAATTTTAGTTTAGTAGTGTTTTCCTTATTTAAATTTAATTAGTTTAAATTTTGTTAAACTTATATAAATCACAAATGAATTCATGCGAGGTCCAAAAATCATGAAGTCGAACAAATGAGATTTGTAGATGGAGGAGAAAGTATTCAAGTCGATTCAATATTTTTCCAAAGCCGGGTTAAATAAAGAAATAGAAAATGGATCGAAATAAAATCACGGTGAGTAAATCTCACTCACCTGTTATTTAGAATTATTTTTATTCAGTAAAAATAATTATTGTTGCTTATTTGAATGCTTTCTGGTTGATTTAAATATATTAGTTATTTAGGATTGACTATTATATATATATTGGGTTGATGATTGGATTGTTCCCGTAGTCTCATTAGCGGATGCCCGCAGTTTCATAGCGGTTGATTTCCCTATGCGCCCCACAAATATATATTAGTGGATGACCTTCATACCGCGATATCCTGCCTCGAAGCAGGATGGGTATTACTATGTTGACTAACGTCTGTAGATGCAGGAAAACAGGTTGGAGGAATCCGACTGAATTTCTCAAAAATTTATTATCTGTTTGTCTGTTTGTTTGCATATATACTGTCATATATGATGTGTTAGAAACCCTGAAATAAATATTTGGGTGTTTCGTATGTTTAAAATATCACTGGGCCTAAGGGTTGATTTATAAAAATATCGTGAAAAGGAAATTTGCAGTTTTAAAAAGGAAATTCTATTGTTCTAAAAATAGAATTTGAAATTCGAATAGAATAAAAATACTAACTTGTTTTGAATATTTAAAACAAGTAGTTCATTTATAAACAAAGTTTATATATGATGTGAAATGAATTATCATTTGATAAATTCAGGAAATATAAATACAAGTGTGCATTTGAAAAGGGAAATTTATTTTTCCAAAGTAAAATATTTATTTCAAATGAAGTAGAAGTCAAGACCTGTTTTAATATATAAAAACAAGTAATATAAGGCAATGTTTACAAAGAAGGTGAAAAACCATAAAATGGATAATATGGATATTTTAAATTCAAATGGAATTTAAATAAAGGGAATTCAAATTTAGAATTTGAATATAGAAATTTATATGGAATTTGAATAATTGAAATGGATTTGTAAATGTATATTCGGAATCGAATAGGGAACTTGGACTGGAATTAGAATTCAATTAGTAAGTTGGAATATAGTTGGACATGTTATATTCAAATATAAAAGTGGAATACGCAAAAGAGTTAATCAGCAAATTGATTAATTAAGTTAAAGCGATTGAATCAAGTAAACTTTGAATAAGTAAATTTACTTGTGATTTCATATTCAAATCGAAGATGAAACTAGAATGGAAAATGGAATTTGATTGTATAAGCAAGTTGGGATCAAATTTGAACATGTTATGTAAAATAAGCAATAGGGCCAATTAACGAATTAGTTAAAGAACTGAGTTACAAATGATTAGAGTAAGTTATAGTGAATTGGAAATGCATGGAATTATGTTAGACAGGTTTGGAATAAAGTGTTAGAAGAGATATATTAGAATGGCCGACAAAAAGGTATGTAGTTAACTTGTATATGAGATTTATGCGCCGTATCGACAAGTCGCTTGGCTTTTTTATTTTCTTTTTAATGGGGAGGCTTGTGTGGCGGTTTGGGGATTTTCCCGATGCTCCTGGTACAGAGGAGGTTATGGCGAATTTTTCCGGGAATTTAAGGAGTCAGAATATTTTTAAGAAGATTGAATAAACTAGAAATCGATAGATTGGATAAACTAGAATTCGATAATGAAACGAACTTAAAGTAGAATATTATAAACGAAAAGGAATTTTATAAATAAAATCCTGGGAGATATACGTTTTAAAGTGAACGATGATTTAAAAGTAAATGATTTGCAGATTTAAATTGATTGTGTTGATAAGAAGTTAATCAATGGAGTTAAAGAAATAGAGTTATGGAGAATTAGAAACTGACTAGAAATTAGTTGAGTTGAATGACTTTTTGAGTATCGATCTGATATTGGTTTAGGCCTTTGGGGTTTATACTTAGGAATTGTTCTCTTACTAGTTTACAGTTAAAGTCTGATAGAAGTGGAAGAATAGTGATATGTAAATATGCAATGGGAATGTTTTCCAGAGTTAATAACATATATTTTCTTAATATAGAAAATAAGGAAATATGAATATATATATATATGTATATATATATATATTTGATGATGTGATCGATAATTCCATTTGGAAATAAGATCGTTGTGTGTACACGGACATTTTTCATTTGATAGTTAATTCACCGACTATCAAATTTTTGACCATTTTAACATTGTTAATATGGAGAGACCGGTTGGATGCTTAATCCAAAGAATCACTCCGTATTGGCATAAGCATTGCAAACCAAGTATGCTAAATATATTGAAGACGGAGTAAAGTACAAGGGCTGTTGTATAAGTCCTAGGTAGAGATTTGCCTCGGATGGATGTACTGAATAGTGCCTTCGGTTTCGTTCCGTCCCAGGACGAACGTTTATGGACGAGTGTCTGGCAGAGTATTTCCTATGATCAAATGGGTTGGTCTGTATAAATATATATGGCTGCAACGGATGTATTCCCTTAGCAAAACATCCAGAATATTTGTGCAAACCAATTACTGATTAACGGATCTGATAATGTGGCATTCAAAGTGATTGTGTTATCAATGAATGGAAAGTAATCGTAACCTCTGGCCTCAACAACCGGGAAATGACAAAAATCGAGCAGGCAACATGGCTACGTGGTTAGCTCCCATTAGGGTGTATTATCACCTATCTAGAGAATATTCATTTGCTTCTTTAATCTATATCAGTGATGTCCCTTATCGGGAAACAGTTGCTGATCCCAACCGTTGGTGATGTACATTCGATACACTCAAGAGAAATGAGTGGTCGGTCATGTGTGGCTGAGTTGCAAGACGTTCTTGTTGAACTCGGTGTATTCTCCTCTAGAGATACACCAGCGGCAAGTGGTTCCATACCTTGTCATAGTTGGAAATCCATTACCCAATACGTGCTTACGGTTTTGATTGTATACTATATATGTAGAACGTGAGATGAAAGCGTTTCTGCTAAATGATTATTATATTGTGGTTGATAGGCATTATTATAATATCAAAAGGTTTTTGATATAAAGATATTTTGGATTCTCATAAGGGAAAAACCCGTTGCGTTATACGGCGTGGTCTTATGAGATATCGTTTACTTGTTCAAGCTGTTTTAAACTGTTTACTCATACCAGTCCCATGACTGACCCGGAGTTTATTTTGTTTTGTTTTCCCTAAACTCTTGGGTGTGCAATTTTGTACGGGCGGTCATGTAGTTCAGGTGTTTACAGATATTTGGAGGAGCTTGGAGCAGGAGGCTTTAGCGTTAGTTATATAGAGTTTTGTTCCGCTATGTTGTAAGTTGCCCTCTAAAACAGATACTCTGATAAGTGTATGTTGTACAGTTCAAATTTTGTATTTCAAAAGCTGTTATATATTATATTTTATTCCGCTGCGATGTGAGATTCTGTGTTGTGTTTCTGTTCTTCTTCTTCTATTCTAAGTTTCTTTCTTTCTATTTCTCATCCTCTAACTTCTTTCTATTAATGATTCATATTTCTGGTCAATTTGGGTTGGACGTGTGTTATATTTAGTCAACTCTGATAGTACGGATTTGCGGGTTGTTACAGTTGGTATCGGAGCGAGGTTGAGCAAACACCTAGGCTTTGTGGAATTGTGCTTATTAGAGAAAGGGTCAGTAGTACTCTAGAATGAGTTGAGTGTATATATATACGAGAGAGCGTATTTGTTATTTGATATAAAAACTGTTTTATATTGTGTTGGC
The DNA here is from genome assembly GCA_030737875.1 of Allium sativum. Lineage (NCBI taxonomy): Eukaryota > Viridiplantae > Streptophyta > Magnoliopsida > Asparagales > Amaryllidaceae > Allium > Allium sativum. The sequence goes on from CM060926.1 coordinate 848,932,204, forward strand.
CAGTCAGTTGAATGGATTATAAATTTTGGTCGAATCATGGGACGCCACGACGTCGATAAGAGTTTATAAACACTTGAACAGAAGATTGAACATGATATTGTTTTTAACTGAGTAAATGAAATAATTTTACTCAAATTTCTATTTTGATAGTAAAATAATAGTTTTTTTGAAATTACTATCATATATGGATGCGTTGGATGTTAAGGTTATAATCAAATGAGATTATAAAATGGAAATGGTTATTTATAACCAAATAAGAATTTGTTTGTGAATAAAACATACATATGAAATGAATTAAAATGGATTTAGAACTAGAATTTGGAATTTAATCTTGGAAAGTGGGAATATATATTATGAAGTAAATATATCGATTGTTCAAATAAAAAGAATGTAAACCAAAAGTTTTGGTAGGACTAAAAGTTGTAGAAATATGTAGAGTTAAGTTCAACATAAATGAGTTATGAAAAGATAATGCTTCTAAAGAATTTTTCCTACCTTAGTAATTTCAGGGACGAAATTCTTTTAAGAGGGGAAGAGTGTAATGACCCAGATTTCTGTTGAGTTAATTTTAAAATATTTAATATGGATTTAAATATTGAGTAGATAATAAATGAATTTTTATATTCAGTTATCGATTAAATAATCAATAAACAATTTATTTCGAATATATATATAATCATTGAAATATGAGAATCATGAATAATTCAATTCGAATTTAAAACGAAGTCAAATTAATTCAAATAATTAATTAGAATTCTATTTGAATATAAACGATAAATAATATTAAATTATTATTGAAGAATTTAAATGGTTTGAAATTTAATTTATATCAATTTAAATTAATATCTGTTCTGGATGATCGAAATGGACTTCGTTTCTTATCTCAGTGGGTTCTGAATAGTGGTTTTACCCTAGAATTGACAGTTGTTGGGTTCAGAAAGGAGTTCGGAATCATGAAGTGTTTTAATTTTAGGATACCGGATAAAAGCTAATTAAAACAAATTAAAATAAAATGAAGTGAAATTCTTTCTTTGTGTGGACATAAACAAAACCGATGTATCTCTCCATCCCCACACAAAAATAACCCCGCGGTTCCATTCAAAGACACACCCTTCCTCTTTAAAGCCACGTTACCCTTCTCTGTTTTCATCTCGTCCTTCAGTATTTGAATGGAAGTAAATCCGTCCACCAATGCTTATACAAAACCATAACCGTGGCCCTTTCTTTTCCATCCCTTCCTCTTTAAAAAACACCGCTCCCTTCTTTAAAAGAAAATCGCGAGCCTCTTCTTTTTATCAGAAACCAAAATTTGCCAATTAGTATTTAAAAGATGCCGACCCTTTTCATTTTAATTACAACTAATCGAACACAGAAAAGAGAGAGAGAGGGAGATCAAATCGCGATTCACGATTTGCAATAGACCGGTTTCCGAAGCTCGATGTAAGACCAAAGACACTTGCAATCTTCTGTAAGGGGGGCAGAGTAAATCGAAACCAGCGCGAATCTTCTGAGGGTCAATAGGAAGCTGCAGGGTTAAAGTTTACTCGATTTACGCAAAAGGGAAGAAGGTGCGAGTAGGATCCTAGGGTTCGAATATGGTACGTTTCATTTTTGGGAGGTCAACGAATGGTCTAATGTCGAACGAGCTCACTGCGATGACTGCAGGGGAGATCTTCAGTCAGTTGCGATACCTAAATGATGGACTGGGAAACTTATGAGAGGACGGTCTGTTCATTGGTGGACTTGGTAAAGCAGTAACTGTGAAGAGGTCGGAAAGCTGTTGAACATGGAGGAGACTGGGGTTTGGACAGTAAAAGAAAATGATTAGCGAAATCATCAAGTTAATCAAGGTAATTCAAAATTTTAGTTTAGTAGTGTTCTCCTTATTTAAATTTAATTAGTTTAAATTTTATTAAACTTATGTAAATCACAAATGAATTCATGCGAGGTCCATAAATCATGAAGTCGGACAAATGAGATTTGTAGATGGAGGAGAAAGTATTCAAGTCGATTCAATATTTTTTCAAAGCCGGGTTAAATAAAGAAATAGAAAATGGATCGAAATAAAATCACGGTGAGTAAATCTCACTCACCTATTATTTAGAACTATTTTTACTCAGTAAAAATAATTGTTATTGCTTATTTGAATGCTTTCTGGTTGATTTAAATATATTAGTTATTTAGGGTTGACTATTATATATATATTGGGTTGATGATTGGATTGTTCCCGCAGTCTCATTAGCGGAAGCCTACAATTTCATAGCGGATGATTTCCCTTTGCGCCCCACAAATATATATTAGTGGATGACCTTCATACCGTGATATCCTGCCTCGAAGCAGGATGGGTATTACTATGTTGACTAACGTCTGTGGATGCAGGAAAACAGGTTGGAGGAATCCGACTGGATTCCTCAAAAATATATTATCTATTTGTCTGTTTGTTTGCATATAAACTATCATATATGATGTGTTAGAAAACCTGAAATAAATAATTGGGTGTTTCGTATGTTTAAAATATCACTGGGCCTAAGGGTTGATTTATAAAAATATCGTGAAAAGGAAATTTCCAGTTTTAAAAAGGAAATTCTATTCTTCTAAAAATAGAATTTGAAATTCGAATAGAATAAAAATACTAACTTGTTTTGAATATTTAAAACAAGTAGTTCATTTATAAACGAAGTTTATAAATGAAGTGAAATGAATTATCATTTGATAAATTCAGGAAATATAAATACAAGTGTGAATTTGAAAAGGGAAACTTATTTTTCCAAAGTAAAATATTTATTTGAAATGAAGTTGAAGTCGAGACTATGTTTAATATATATAAACAAGTAATATAAGGCAATGTTTACAAAGTAGGTGAAAAACCATAAATTGGATAATATGGATATTTTAAATTCAAATGGAATTTAAATAAAGGGAATTCAAATTTAGAATTTGAATATAGAAATTTATATGGAATTTGAATAATTGAAATGGATTTGTAAATGTATATTCGGAATCGAATAGGGAACTTGGATTGGAACTAGAATTCCATTAGTATGTTGGAATATAGTCGGACATGTTATATTCAAATATAAAAGTGGAATACACAAAAGAGTTTATCAACAAATTGATTAATTAAGTTAAAACGATTGAATCAAGTAAACTTTGAATAAGTAAATTTACTTGTGATTTCATATTCAAATTGAAGATGAAACTAGAATGGAAGATGGAATTTGATTGTATAAGCAAGTTAGGATCAAATTTGAACATGTTATGTAAAATAAGCAATAGGGCCAATTAACGAATTAGTTAAAGAACTGAGTTAAAAATGATTAGAGTAAGTTGTAGTGAATTGGAAATGCATGGAATTATGTTAGACAGGTTTGGAATAAAGTGTTAGAAGAGATATATTAGAATGGCTGACAAAAAGGTATGTATTTAATTCATATATGAGATTTATGCACCGTATCGGCATGCCGCTTAGCTTTTTGATTTTCTTTTTGAATGTAGAGGCCTGTGTGGCGGTTTGGGGATTTTCCCCATGCTCCCGGTACAGAGGAGGTTATGGCGAATTTTTCCGAGAATTTAAGGAGTTAGAATATTTTTAAGAAGATTGGATAAACTAGGAATCGATAGATTGGATAAACTAGAATTCGATAATCAAACGAACTTAAAGTAGAATATTATAAATGAAAAGGAATTTTATAAATAAAATCCTGGGAGATATTCGATTTAAAGTGAACGATGATTTAAAAGCAAATGATTTGTAGATTTAAATTGATCGTGTAGATAAGAAGTTAATCAATGGAGTTAAAGAAATAGATTTAAGCAGAATTAGAAACTGACTGGAAATTAGTTGAGTTGAACGACTTTTTGAGTATCGATCTAATGTTGGTTTCGGCCTTCGGGGTTTATACTTAGGAATTGTTCTCTTACTAGTTTACAGTTAGAGTCTGATAGATGTGGAAGAATAGTGATATGTAAATATGCAATGGGAATGTTTTCCAGAGTTAATAAAATATATTTTCTTAATATAGAAAATAAGGAAACATGAATATATATATATATATATGTATATATATGTTTGATGACGTGATCGATAATTCCATTTGGAAATAAGATCGTTGTGTGTACACGGACATTTTTCATTTGATAGTTAAATCACCGACTATCAAAGTTTTGACCATTTTAACGTTGTTACTATGGAGAGACCGGTTGGATTCTTAATCCAAAGAACCACTCCGTATTGGCATAAGCATTGCAAACCAAGTATGCCGAATATATTGAAGACGGAGTAAAGTACAAGGGCTGTTGTATAAGTCCTAGGTAGAGATTTGCCTAGGATGGATGTACTGAATAGTGCCTTCGATTTCGTTCAGTCCTAGGACAAACGTATATGGACGAATGTCTGACAGAGTATTTCCAATGATCGAATGGGTTGGTCTGTATAAATATATATGGTTGCAACGGATTTATTCCCTTAGCATAACATCAAGAATATTTGTGCAAACCAATTAGTGATTAACGGATCTGATAATGTGGCATTCAAAGTGATCGTGTTATCAATGAATGGAAAGTAATCGTAGCCTCTGGCCTCAACAACCGGGAAATGACAAAAATCGGGCAGGCGGCATGGCTATGTTGTTAGCTCCCATTAGGGCGTATTATCACCTATCTAGAGAATATTCATTTGCTTCTTTAATCTATATCGGTGCTGTCCCTTATTGGGATACGGTTGCTGATCCCAACCGTTGGTGATGTACATTCGATACACTCAGGAGAAATGAGTGGTCGGTCAAGTGTGGCTGAGTTGCAAGACGTTCTTGTTGAACTCGGTGTATTCTCCTCTACGGATACACCAGCGGTAGGTGGTTCCATACCTTGTCATAGTTGGAAATCCATTACCCAATACATGCTTGCGGTTTTGATTGTATACTATATATGTAGAACGTGAGATGAAAGCGTTTCTACTAAATGATTATTATATTATGGTTGATAGGCATTATTATAATATCAAAAGAATTTTGATATAAAGATATTTTGGATTCTCATAAGGGAAAACCCATTGCGTTATACGGCGTGGTCTTATGAGATATCATTTACTTGTTCAAGCTGTTTTAAACTGTTTACTAATACCAGTCCCATGACTGACCCGGAGTTTATTTTGTTTTGTTTTCCCTAAACTCTTGGGTGCCCAATTTTGTATGGGCAGTCAAGTAGTTCAGGTGTTTACAGATATTTGGAGAAGCTTGGAGCAGGAGGCTTCAGCGTTAGTTTTATAGAGTTTTGTTCCGCTGTGTTGTAAGTTGTATTCTAATAGTGATACTCTGATAAGTGTATGTTATACAGTTCAAATTTTGTATTTCAAAAGCTACTATATATTATATTTTATTCCGCTACGATGTGAGATTCTGTGTTGTGTTTCTGTTCTTCTTTCTTCTATTCTAAGTTTCTTTCTTTCTATTTCTCATCCTCTAACTTCTTTCTATTAATGATTCGTATTTCTATGCAATTTGGGTTGGACGTATGTTGTATTTAGTCAACTCTGATAGTACGGATTCGCGGGTTGTTACAGTTGGTATCAGAGCGACGTTGACCGAACACCTAAGCTTTGTGGAATTGTGCTCATTAGAGATAGGGTCAGTAGTACTCTAGAATGAGTTGAGTGTGTATATATATGAGAGAGCGTATTTGTTATTTGATATAAAAACTGTTTTATATTGTGTTGGCTAGTCTGTTGAGTGAATTATAAATTTTGGTCGAATCGTGGGACGCCATGACGTCGATAAGAGTTTATAAACACTTGAACAAAAGATTGAACACGATATTGTTTTTAAGTGAGTAAATGAAATAATTTTACTCAAATTTCTATTTGGATAGAAAAAGAATAATTTTTTGAAATTATTATCATATATTGATGCATTGGATATTAAGGTTATAATCAAATGAGATTATAAAATGAAAATGGTTATTTATAACCAAATAAGAATTTGTATGTGAATAAAACATACTTATGAAATGAATTAAATTGGATTTAGAACTAGAATTTGGAATTTAATCCTGGGAAGTGGGAAAATATTTTATGAAGTAAATATATTGATTGTTCAAAAAAAAAAGAATGTAAACCAAAAGATTTGGTAGGACTAAAAGTTGTAGAAATATGTAGAGTGGAGTTCAACATAAATGAGTTATGAAAAGATAATGGTTCTAAAGCATTTTTCCTACCTTAGTAATTTCGGGGACGAAATTCTTTTAAGAGGGGAAGATTGTAATGACCCAGATTTCTGTCGAGTTAATTTTAAAATATTTAATATGGATTTAAATATTGAGTAGATAATAAATGAATTTTTATATTCAGTTATCGATTAAATAATCGATATACAGTTTGTTTCGAATATATATATATATAATCATCAAAATATGAGAATCGGGAATAATTCAATTCAAATTTAAAACGAAGTCAAATTAATTCAAATAATTAATTAGAATTCTGTTTGAAAATAAACGATGAATAATATTAAATTATTATTGAAGAATTTAAATGGTTTGAAATTTAATTTATATCAATTTAAATTAATATATGTTCCGGATGATCGAACTGGACTTCGATACTTATCCCAGGGGTTCAGAATAGTGGTTTTACCCTAGAACTGACAGTTGTTGGGTTCAGAAAGGAGTTCGGAATCATAAAGTGTTTTAATTTTAGGATACCAGATAAAAGCTAATTAAAACGAATTAAAATAAAATGAAGTAAAATTCTTTCTTTGTGTGGACATAACAAAACCCATGTATATCTCCATCTCAACAAAAAAAATAACCTCGCTGTTCCATTCAAAGACACACCCTTCCTCTTTAAAGCCACGATACCCTTTTCTGTTTTCATCTCGTCCTTCAGTATTTGAATGGAAGTAAATCCGTCCACCAATGCTTATACAAAACCATAACCGTGGCCCTTTCTTTTCCATCCCTTCCTCTATAAAAAACAATGCTCCCTTCTTTAAAAGCAAACTGCGAGCCTCTTCTTTTTTTTAGAAACCAAAATTTGCCAATTAGTATTTAAAAGATGCCGACCCTTTCCATTTTAATTACAACCAATCGAACGCTGAAAAGAGAGAGAGAGAGAGGGAGATCAAATCGCGATTCACGATTTGCAATAGACAGGTTTCCGAAGCTCGATGTAAGACCAAAGACACTCGCGATCTTCTGTAAGGGAGGGCAGAGTAAATCGAAGCCAGCGCGAATCTTCTGAGGGTTAATAGGAAGCTGCAGGGTTAAAGTTTACTCGATTTACGCAAAAGGGAAGAAGGTGCGAGTAGGATCCTAGGGTTCGAATATGATGCGTTCCATTTTTGGGAGCTCGACGAATGGTCTGGTTCCGAATGAGCTCACTGCGATGACTGCAGGGGAGATCGTCTGTCAGTTGCGATACCTAAATGATGGACTGGGAAACTTTTGAGAGGACATTCTGTTCATTGGTGGACTTGGTAAAGCAGTAACAGTGAAGAGGTCGGAAAGCTGTTGAACATGGAGGAGATTGGGGTTTGGACGGTAAAAGAAAATGATTAGTGAAATCATCAAATTAATTAAGGTAATTCAAAATTTTAGTTTAATAGTGTTCTGCTTATTTAAATTTAATTAGATTAAATTTTATTAAACTTATATAAATCACAAATGAATTCATGCGAGGTCCATAAATCATGAAGTCGGTCAAATGAGATTTGTAGATGAAGGAGAAAGTATTCAAGTCGATTCAATATTTTTCCGAAGCCGGGTTAAATAAAGAAAAAGAAAATGGATCGAAATAAAATCACGGTGAGCAAATGTCACTCACCTATTATTTAGAATTATTTTTATTCGGTAAAAATAATTGTTGTTGCTTATTTGAATGCTTTCTGGTTGATTTAAATATATTAGTTATTTAGGGTTGACTATTATATATATATATTGGGTCGATGATTGGATTGTTCCCGCAGTCTCATTAGCGGATGCCCGCAATTTCATAGTGGATGATTTCCCTATGTGCCCCACAAATATATATTAGTGGATGACCTTCATACCGCGATATCCTGCCTCGAAGCAGGATGGGTATTACTATGTTGACTAACGTCTGTGGATGCAGGAAAACAGGTTGGAGGAATCCGACTGGATTCCTCAAAAATATATTATCTGTTTGTCTTTTTGTTTGCATATGTACTGTCATATATGATGTGTTAGAAAACCTGAAATAAATAATTGGGTGTTTCATATGTTTAAAATATCACTGGGCCTAAGGGTTGATTTATAAAAATATCATGAAAAGGAAATTTCTAGTTTAAAAAGGAAATTCTATTATTCTAAAGATAGAATTTGAAATTCGAATAGAATAAAAATAATAACTTGTTTTGAATATTTAAAACAAGTAGTTCATTTATAAACGAAGTTTATAAATGAAGTGAAATGAATTATCATTTGATAAATTCAAGAAATATAAATACAAGTGTGAATTTGGAAAGGGAAATTTGTTTTTCCAAAGTAAAATATTTATTTCAAATGAAGTTGAAGCCGAGACTTGTTTTAATATATATAAACAAGTAATATAAGGCAATGTTTACAAAGAAGGTGAAAAACCATAAATTGGATAATATGGATTTTTTATATTCAAATGGAATTTAAACAAAGGGAATTCAAATTTAGAATTTGAATATAGAAATTTTATATGGAATTTGAATAATTGAAATGGATTTGTAAATGTATATTCGGAATCGAATAGGAAACTTTGATTGGAATTAGAATTCAATTAGTAAGTTGGAATATAGTTGGACATGTTATATTCAAATATAAAAGTGGAATACGCAAAAGAGTTAATCAGCAAATTGATTAATTAAGTTAAAACGATTGAATCAAGTAAACTTTGAATAAGTAAATTTACTTGTGATTTCATATTCAAATCGAAGATGAAACTAGAATGGAAAATGGAATTTGATTGTACAAGCAAGTTGGGATCAAATTTGAACATGTTGCGTAAAATAAGCAATAGGGCCAATTAACTAATTAGTTAAAGAACTGAGTTAAAAATGATTAGATTAAGTTGTAGTGAATGGGAAATGCATGGAATTATGTTAGACAGGTTTGGAATAAAGTGTTAGAAGAGATATATTAAAATGGGCGACAAAAAGGTATGTATTTAATTCGTATATGAGATTTATGCGCCGTATCGGCAAGTCGCTTGGCTTTTTGATTTTCATTTTGAATGGGGAGACCTGTGTGGCGGTTTGGGGATTTTCTCGATTCTCCCGGTACATAGGAGGTTATGGTGAATTTTTCCGAGAATTTAAGGAATTATAATATTTTTAAGAAGATTGGATAAACTAGAAATCGATAGATTGGATAAACTAGAATTCGATAATGAAACGAACTTAAAGTAGAATATTATAAATGAAAAGGAATTTTATAAATAAAATCCTGGGCGATATACATTTTAAAGTGAACGATGATTTAAAAGCAAATGATTTGCAGATTTAAATTGATCGTGTTGATAAGAGATTAATCAATGGAGTTAAAGAAATAGAGTTAAGTAGAATTAGAAACTGACTGGAAATTAGTTGAGTTGAACGACTTTTTGAGTATCGATCTGATGACGGTTTCGGCTTTCGGGGTTTATACTTAGGAGTTGTTCTCTTACTAGTTTACAATTAGAGTCTGATAGATGTGGAAGAATAGTGATATGTAAATATGCAATGGGAATGTTTTCCAGAGTTAATAAAATATATTTTCTTAATATAGAAAATAAGGAAACATGAATATATATATATATATATGTTTGATGACGTGATCGATAATTCCATTTGGAAATAAGATCGTTGTGTGTACACGGACATTTTTCATTTGATAGTTAAATCACCGACTATCAAAGTTTTGACCATTTTAACATTGTTAATATGGAGAGACCGGTTGGATTCTTAATCCAAAGAACCACTCCGTATTGGCATAAGCGTTGCAAACCAAGTATGCTGAATATATTGAAGACGGAGTAAAGTACAAGGGCTGTTGTATAAGTCCTAGGTAGAGATTTGCCTAGGATGGACATACTAAATAGTGCCTTCGGTTTCGTTCAGTCCTAGGACGAACGTATATGGACGAGTGTCTGACAGAGTATTTCCAATGATCGAATGGGTTGGTCTGTATAAATATATATGGTTGCAATGGATTTATTCCCTTAGCATAACATCCAGAATATTTGTGCAAACCAATTAGTGATTAACGGATCTGATAATGTGGCATTCAAAGTGATCGTGTTATCAATGAATGGGAAGTAATCGTAGCCTCTGGCCTCAACAACCGGGAAGTGACAAAAATCGGGCAGGCAGCATGGCTATGTGGTTAGCTCCCATTAGGTTGTATTATCACCTATCTAGAGAACATTCATTTGCTTCTTTAATCTATATCAGTGCTGTCCCTTATCGGGAAACAGTTGCTGATCCTAACCGTTGGTGATGTACATTCGATACACTCAAGAGAAATGAGTGGTCGGTCATGTGTGGCTGAGTTCCAAGACGTTCTTGTTGAACTCGATGTATTCTCCTCAAGAGATACACCAGCGGCAGATTGTTCCATACCTTGTCATAGTTGGAAATCCATTACCCAATACGTGCTTGCGGTTTTGATTGTATACTATATATGTAGAACGTGAGATGAAAGCGTTTCTGCTAAATGATTATTATATTGTGGTTGATAGGCATTATTATAATATCAAAAGTTTTTTGCTATAAAGATATTTCAGATTCTCATAAGGGAAAAACCCGTTGCGTTATACGGCGTGGTCTTATGAGATATCGTTTACATGTTCAAGCTGTTTTAAACTGTTTACCCATACCAGTCCCATGACTGACCCGGAGTTTATTTTGTTTTGTTTTCCCTAAACTCTTGGGTGCCCAATTTTGTATGGGCAGTCAAGTAGTTCAGGTGTTTACAGATATTTGGAGGAGCTTGGAGCAGCAGGCTTCAGCGTTAGTTATATAGAGTTTTGTCCCGCTGTGTTGTAAGTTGTACTCTAATAGTGATACTTTGATAAGTGTATGTTATACAGTTCAAATTTTGTATTTCAAAAGCTGTTATATATTATATTTTATTCCGCTGCGATGTGAGATTCTGTGTTGTGTTTCTGTTCTTCTTCTTCTATTCTAAGTTTCTTTCTTTCTATTTCTCATCCTCTAACTTCTTTCTATTAATGATTCGTATTTCTGTGCAATTTGGGTTGGATGTGTGTTGTATTTAGTCAACTCTGATAGTACGGATTTGCGGGTTGTTACAATAAATTTCTACATAATACAATTGAGCCTATAGTAGAAGAAACTTCTAAAACCATTGTTGGAGGAAAAAGAGGACATAATGAACCAAGTGAACCTAGGAGAAGTCAGCTTGTTAGAAAAGAAAAACACTTGAGTTCTGATTTTATTTCCTCTGATTCAATTACTTTTCTGGTTGAGGCTACTAGATCAAAAATAGTAGAAGTTAAACCTATGGTACTCAATATCAATGACGATCCTAAAACTTTTAAAGAAGCTATGACTTCACGAGATTCTGATTTTTGGAAAGAAGCAGTAAATGATGAGATTGATTCTATACTATCCAACAAGACTTGGGTTTTAGTAGATCTTCCACCTGGTTCAAAGACAACCAGGTGCAAATGGGTGTTTCGAAAGAAATATAGAACTGATGGTTCTATACAAACTTACAAAGCAAGATTAGTAACAAATGGTTTTAGACAAAAAGAAGGTATAGATTATTTCGATACCTATGCTCCAGTTGCAAGAACCACATCCATAAGAGTTTTGTTTGCATTGGCATCAATATATAAATTGTATATTCATCAAATGGATGTAAAGACGGCCTTCTTGAACGGTGACCTAACCGAGGATGTATATATGGAACAACCTGAAGGTTTTGTCCTACCAGGAAATGAAAACAAAGTATGCAAATTGGTTAAGTCATTATATGGCCCAAAGCAAGCTCCAAAGCAATGACATAAGAAGTTTGATAAGGCAATTCTAGCAAATGGTTTTGGGCATAATAATGCTAATAAATGTATTTATTGTAAGAAAACCAATGATTACATAGTGATATTATGCTTATATTTTGATGACATGATAATTTCTAGTAATAATATGAAAGGAATTACTGATACCAAGAAGGATCTAACTTCAGTTTTTAAAATGAAAGACCTTAATGAGGTAGATACAATATTGGGAATCAAAGTTGAAAAACATGAAAAAGGATATGCCTTAAATCAAATCCATTATATTGACAAAATACTTGATGTGTTCAAACATCTTAATATCAAAGATGTTAGTACTCCAGTTGATTCTAGTGTGAAAATGCAAGAAAATAAAGATCGAATCATTGCTAGCTAGAATATGCTAGTGCCATTGGATGCCTTATGTATGTCACATATTGCACAAGGCCAGATATAGCTTTTGCCATAAACATGATGTCAAGATTCACGTCTAAACCTAGCACACATCATTGGAAAGCAATTAGTAGGATCTTTGGGTATCTCAAAAGGACAAAAGAATGGAAATTAGTTTATGCTGATTATCCAAATGTGCTAGAAGGGTATTGCGATGCAAGTTGGATGTCTGGTACAAATGAGAGCTTATCAACTTCTGGATGGATATTTTCATTAGGAGGAGGTGCCTTAAGTTGGGCATCCAAGAAACAAACATGTATAACACATTCAACAATGGAATCAGAATTTATAGCCCTTGGCGTTGCAGCTAAGGAAGCAGAATGGCTACGAGACTTGTTATTAGACATTGAATTATGGCCACACTCATTATCTGCTACTTTTATTTACTGCAATAGCTCAGAAGCATTGTCTAGAGCATACAGTGATGTTTACAACGGAAAATCTAGACATACTAGTGTAAGACATACGTTTGTGAGAGAATTATTTACTAAAGGGGTGCTCACCATTATATATGTAAATTCCGGCGAAAACTTAGCGGATCCTCTCACTAAAGCACTTGCCAGAGATTTAGTGCAAAGTACAACTTACAATGTGGGACTTAAAATTCTAAGCGCCGAGGACGGGAACCCAACTTCAGACTAGTATATTAGTCTTCAAGTTAAATGGGTAAAAACGAGTTATCGATAAGCGCTTAAAAGAGCTCGCACAATTCCATACATGTTTCATTGATTAAGGCTAGTTTGTGAGCAATTGCAAAATGCATAGTTCATATTTGTTATGTTTTGAACATAGAAGTGGTGCCACTTCAATAAATGTATGTGTTACATTTATAAATGTTCATGAATTCAGGATTAGCGCATGGCCGTATATAATAGTTCTAAGGTTGTGTGGGGAATCTTGTGAGATCTAGCGGATAGACTTGTCTGTGTCATCTGTTCAGTTTTACGATAGGAGTTGTGGTTCAGACTTTTACAGACACCTGCAACTTCGTTAAAACTTTAACTAATGCACACTAATTAAAGGTCCAAATCGAAAGATACCTTTTTGTATGGATAACTTTTATCGAAAGAAAAAAATCATTACACACAAATTAGTGGGGGAATGTTATGTAATTTGTGTGTATAGTGGAGAAATGCAAACGTCCCACATGATAGAAGAAGAAGGAAACGGAATGTATATAATGTTTTGTCAAACATGATAAACAAATTGAGTAAAGCCCATAAATAACTAGTTGGGCTAACAAATTGAGTTTACATTTAAATGGTCATAGATAGGCACTTGGGCACTTGGGGCATCTTCGGCCTTGACTGTTCAAACACAGGCGCTACCGTTCAGATTTTGAATTTTATTTTTAAAATTCAAATGCGCGACTGTTGAAAAAGTTACGTCTTTTTAAACGGCCGCGACCTTTCGCCGACAGAAACCTTCTTCTCTATAAATCCGGCTCTCTCCAGTCAGAAAATAATCATTAGCGATCTCTCCTTCTTCCTCTCTCACAAGAATTCTCGAGCCTTGTTGTATCCTACGAGCAAGTTTCCTTTATTGCAGAAATATTGTTTTCGGACAGTGACAACATGCCTCAAGGCTCTCTTATCCTTCTCTGTTTCGTTTCTGCCTCATATCAACTCATAAACTAACAATCGAAAACAATATTCCAATGGAGACAGAACTGAATTCCAAACTCCAAGTTCTACTTCATGGAAAAGAATCCGTCAAACTGGACCGGTTTGATGGAACAAACTATACTAGATGGCAGGACAGAATGGCATGGTTTTTGCTGTCTATGAATTTTCACTACTTGCTGGATCTGTCGCTGCAACCAATTGCAGAACCAAAGCCTACTGATTCTGAAGAAATTATAAAGAAAATTGCCGCTAACAAAGCTAAACGTGAGACAGATGGAATGCTATGCAGAGGCTATATTCTCAACGCACTCACTGACAGGCTCTTTGATGTTTATCGGAATTACAAACGGGTGCGTTTTTTACAGGTCCCTGTTATAGTTTCAAAATAGAAAAAAACCCGGTCATAAACTTATTGTAAATTAGGTCCCTATTTTCTGAAAATTCATCAAAAAAATATAAAAAAAATATAAAAAAATCATGTAAATTCGTATTTAAATAAAACATGTAAACGCTGAAAAATTCAGAAAAAAATCATCAAACAAGGCGTCAAAAATAAAAAAAAACAGAAAAAAAAATGAAATTTCCAGTTAAATGCATAATAGTATGCACATATATCATTTTCCTGCATACATCCGTGCTTATTTTTCACTACATTCAACTTCGTTGATTTTTCTTCATGCACATACGTGCATACATGTTTGCAAATATTTCAAATACTTGCACACATTTGTGCAGGTTTATTTTCAGATTTTAATCCGAACACAGCTTACGGAAAAGTTGCATACATATATGCAATTATTAGTAATAATTGCATAAATGTATGCAACTATTTTTTTTTTGATTTCCGTACAATCCTGACATTATTTCCAGATTTTAGAATTTTTTTTTAATGAACGAAAGCACATTTTTTTAAAAAAAATAAAAAAAGGCGGAAGTAATAAAATAGGGGGCGGGTTTAAAATTTTCAAATTTTTTTTTTATAAATTAGGACCCTACTTTTAGCCAGTGTGTTATCCTATAAAAATGTTGCACACATGTGTGCATGATTTCTGAGAAATTTGCACATTTGGATGCAAATAAAAATGAACTGAAATATTAACTTAAATCTATGCGCTGGAAGAACTGCAATAATTGCACATATGCATGCAATAAAATCAAAAACGTGCATAATATTATGCATTTAACTGCAATTTTTTCTGTTTTTTTTTTTTTTGCTGTTTTCTTCTTTCTGACATTATTTTTGTTGTTTTTTTAACTGAATACTTTGTATAATGCATAATATATTTTATTACTAATTTACGAATTTTTTTAATTTTTTTTAATTATTTTTTTATAAGTTTTGAAAACAGGGACCTAATTTATATTAAATTTATGACCGGATGTGAGCCTAATCAAGTTTCAAAATAGGTATGTGAGCCTAATATTCACATTACAAAATGCCAAAGGAAGTATGGTCGTCTCTCGAATCAAAATATAAACACATGAAGGAAGGTACCGATCGTTTTCTTGCCTTAAAATATTTTGAATTCAAGTTTGTTGATAACATGCCAATCATGGATCAAATCCGTGAGTTGGAGATTGTAGTTTCTCAAATGAGGGAATTGCAGATTGCTATTCCCAATGCTATCCAAGTTGGAGCGATTCTGTCAAAACTTCCTCCCGCTTGGAATGATTACAGAAGGAAAATTCTGCACTCATCGGATAGTTTTTCTATTGACAAATTCTTGACTTACTTGCAAATTGAAAGTGAAAATCGTGTCAGAGATGAGTCGATCTTAGGGTCCAAAGTTCATCACATATCTTCCAAAGAACCAGTCTCTGGAAATTCCAACAATAGTTTGAAACCCAAAAAGAAAGATTTCAAGAACAAATCTAAGAATCGGCCTTGCTTTTATTATGGTATTAAAGGATATCTTATCAAAGATTGTCGATTCAAGGCCAAGGCAGAAAAGAACTCCAAATCTGGTTTTGCAAACAATAAATCAAATGTTGTGGAAGATGCGGGACAAGAATTTGTCGCAATGATCATAGAACTTCATATGGCTTCTATGGCAAAATTTGCAGACTGGTGGCTTGATTCTGGCGCTACCATACATGTGTGCAACAAAAAAACTTGTTCGATTCCTATAACGAAATGAAAGAGCCTGAAGAAGTTCTCATGGGAGACATGCTTCGGCTAAAGTTATGGGCAAGGGAAGCGTGGAATTGAAGTTCACTTATGGTCAAAAACTCACCCTTGTCAATGTATTTCGTGTTCCGGACTTGAGAAAGAACTTAGTTTCTGCAGATCTTTTATGCAAGAAGGGGTTTAAAGTTGTTCTAGAATCTGACGAAGTTATTGTATCTAAGAATGGAGTATTCGTAGGAAAAGGATACTCATGTGATGGCATGTTTAAGTTGTCAATTAATGAAATTACTACTGTTGCTTATGTTGTTGATTCTCCTAGTTCTTTATGGCATGCTAGATTAGGACATTTAAATTTTAATTGCTTAAAGTATATGTCAAAACATGGCTATATTAACTATTCTATTAATGATTTCAAAAAATGTAAAATTTGTGCTGAAGCCAAGATGACTAAAAACCCATTTTCTAAAGTTGAAAGAAACAGTGATTTGCTGAACTCGTGCATTCTGATATTTGTGAATTGAATTGTCAACTAACAAGAGGAGGGAAGCGATATTTTATCACTTTCATTGACGACCATACAAGATACACTTATGTATACTTGTTGAAAACCAAGGACGAAGCTTTTGAAAAATTCAAAGAATTTAAATCTGAAGTTGAAAATCAGAAAGAAAAAAGAATTAAAGTGCTTCGAAGTGATGGAGGGTGAATATTTTTCAGATATCTTCAATCAGTTTTGTGAGGATAATGGAATTATTCACCAACGAACAGCCCCGTACACACCCCCACAAAATGGGGTGGCTGAAAGAAAAAATTGATCCTTGGTAGATATGGTTAATTCAATGCTGATGAATGCAAAGTTACTGTTCTACTTATGGGGTGAAGCTTTGTTGAAAGCATGTCATATTTATAATAAAGTGCCTTTTAAGAAATTCTGGGCTTCACCTTATGAACTTTGGAATAATGGAAGAAAACCTAACTTAAATTATTTTAAAGTGTAGGGGTGTTTAGCATTTTACAAAGTCCAAGATCCCCATAAGACAAAGTTAGGACCAAGAGGTATTAAAAGTATTTTTGTTGGCTATGCACAAAATTCAAAAGCATATAGATTGCTTGATTTACAATCCAATGTGATAGTGGAATCTATACATGTGGAATTCTTTGAAGATAAATTTCTACATAGTACAATTGAGCCTATAGTAGAAAAACTTCTGAAACCATTGTTGGAGGAAAAAGAGGACATAATGAACCAAGTGAACCTAGGAGAAGTTAGCGTGTTAGAAAAGAAAAACACTTGAGTTCTGATTTTATTTCCTCTGATTCAATTACTTTTCTGGTTGAGGCTACTAGATCAAAAAATTAGTAGAAATTATATCTATGGTACTCAATATCAATGACGATCCTAAAACTTTTAAAGAAGCTATGACTTCACGAGATTCTAATTTTTGGAAAGAAGCAATAAATGATGAGACGGATTCTATACTATCCAAAATGACTTGGGTTTTAGTAGATCTTCCACCTGGTTCAAAGGCAATCGAGTGCAAATGGGTGTTTCGAAAGAAATACAGAACAGATGGTTCTATACAAACTTACAAAGCAAGATTTGTAGAAAAAGGTTTTAGACAAAAAGAAGGTATAGATTATTTCGATACCTATGTCCAGTTGTAAGAACCACATCCATAAGAGTTTTGTTTGCATTGGCATCAATATATAAATTGTATATTCATCAAATGGATGTAAAGACGGCCTTCTTGAATGGTGACTTAACCGAGGATGTATATATGGAACAACCTGAAGGTTTTGTCCTACCAGGAAATGAAAACGAAGTATGCAAATTTGATAAGTCATTATATTGCCTAATGCAAGCTCCAAAGTAATAACATTGATGAGGCAATTCTAGCAACTGGTTTTGGGAAAAATAATGCTGATAAATGTGCTTATTGTAAGAAAACCAATGATTACATAGTGATATTATGCTTATATGTTGATGACATGATAATTGCTAGTAATAATATGAAATGAATTACTGATACCAAGAAGTATCTAACTTCAGTTTTTAAAATGAAAGACCTTAATGAGGTAGATAAAATATCGGGAATCAAAGTTGAAAAACATGAAAAAGGATATGCCTTAAATCAAACCCATTATATTGACAAAATACTTGATAAGTTCAAAAATCTTAATATCAAAGATGCTAGTTGTCCATTCGATTCTAGTGTAAAAATGCAAGAAAATAAAGATCGAATCATAGCTCAACTGGAATATGCCAGTGCCATTGGATGCCTTATGTATGTCACATATTGCACAAGGCCAGATATAGCTTTTTCCGAAAACATGATGTCAAGATTCATGTCTAAACCTAGCATACATTGTTGGAAAGCTATTAGTAGGATCTTTGGATATCTCAAAAGGACAAAAGAAGTGAAATTATTTTATGCCGATTGTCCAAATGTGCTAGAAGGGTATTGCGTTGCAAGTTGGATGTCTAGTACGAATGAGAGCTTATCAACTTCTGGATGGATATTCTCATTAGGAGGAGGGGCCATAAGATGGGAATCCAAGAAAAAAACATGTATAGCACATTCAACTATGGAATCGGAATTTATACCCCTTGGCGCTGTAGCTAAGGAAGCAGAATGGCTACGAGACTTGTTACTAGACATTGAATTATGGCCACACGCGTTATCTGCTACTTCTATTTACTACGATAGCTCAGCAACATTGTCTAGAGCATACAGTGATGTTTACAATGGAAAATCTAGACATATTAGTTTAAGACATACGTTTGTGAGAGAATAAATTACTAAACGGGTGATCACCATTATATATGTAAAGTCCGGCGAAAACATAGCGGATCCTCTCACTAAAGCACTTGCTAGAGATTTTAGTGCAAAGTACAACTAAAAATATGGGACTTAAAATTCTAAGCGCCGAGGACGGGAACCCAACTTCAGACTAGTATATTAGTCTTCAAGATAAATGGGTAACAACAAGTTATCAATAAGCATTTAAAAGAACTAGCACAGTTCCATATACGTTTCATTGATCAAGGCTAGTTTGTGATCAATTGCATAATGCATAGTTTGTATTTGTTAGGTATTGAACATAGAAGTGGTGCCGCTTCAATAAGTGTATGTGTTACATTTATAAATGTTCATGAATTCAGGATTAGCACATGTCGGTACATAATAGTGCTAAGGATGTGTTGAGAATCTTGTGGGATCTAGCGGATAAACTTGTCTGTGTCATCTGCTTGGTTTTATGATAGGAGTTGTGGTTCAATCTTTTACAGACACCTTCAACTTCGTTAAAACTTTAACTAATGTACCTAATTAAAGGTCCAAATTGAAAGATACCTTTTTGTATGGATAACGTTTATCAAAAGAAAAAATCATTACACACAAATTAGTGGGGGAATGTTATGTAATTTGTGTGTATAGTGGAGAAATGCAAATGTCCCACATGATAGAAGAAGAAGGAAATGGAATGTTTATAATGTTTTGTCAAACATGATAAACAAATTGAGTAAAGCCCATAAATAACTAATTGGGCTAACAAATTGGGTTTACATTTAAATGGTCATAGATAGGCACTTGGGCACATGGGTCTTCTTGGGCCTTGACTGTTCATACACAGGCGCTACCGTACAGATTTTGAATTTTATTTCTAAAATTCAAATGCGCGACTGTTAAAATAGTTGCCTCTTTTTAAAGGACCGTGGCCTTTCGCCAACAGAAACCTTCTTCTCTATAAATTCAGCTCTCTCTTGTCAGAAAACAATCATTAGCGATCTCTCCTTCTTCCTCTCTCACAAGAATTCTCGAGCCTTGTTGTATCATGCGAGCAAGTTTCCTTAACTGCGAAAATATTGTTTTCGGATAGTGGCAACATGCCTCAAGGCTCTCTTATCCTTCTCTGCTTCATTTCTGTCTCGTATCCACTCAAAAACTAACAATCAAAAACAATATTCCGATGGAGACAGAACTGAATTCCAAACTCCAGGTTCAACTTCATGGAAAAGAATCCATCAAACTGGATCGGTTTGATGGAACAAACTATACTAGATGGAAGGACAGAATGACATGGCTTTTGCTGTCTATGAATCTTCACTACTAGCTGGATCCGTCGCTGCAACCAATTGTAGAACCAAAGCCTACTGATTCTGAAGAAATTAAAAAGAAAATTGCCGCGGACAAAGCTAAACGTGAGATGGATGAAATGCTATGGAGAGTCTATATTCTCAACGCACTCACTGACAGGCTTTATGATGTTTATCGGAATTACAAAATGCCAAAGGATGTATGGTCGGCTCTCGAATCAAAATATAAACACATGAAGGAAGGTACCGATCGTTTTCTTGCCTTAAAATATTTTGAATTCAAGTTTCCCAAATGAGGGAATTACAGATTGCTTTTTCCAATGCTATCCAAGTTGGAGCGATCCTGTCAAAACTTCCTCCCGCTTAGATCAAATCCGTGAGTTAGAGATTCTAGTTTCTCAAATGAGGGAATTGCAGATTGCTATTCCCGATGCTATCCAAGTTGGAGCGATCCTGTCAAAACTTCCTCCCGCTTGGAATGCTTACAGAAGGAAAATTCTGCACTCATCGGATAGTTTTTCTATTGACAAATTCTTGACTCACTTGCAAATAGAAAGTGAAAATCGTGTCAGAGATGAGTCGATCTTAGGATCCAAAGTTCATCGCATATCTTCCAAAGAACCAGTCTCTGTAAATTCCAACTATAGTTTGAAACCCAAAAAGAAAGATTTCAAGAACAAATCTAAGAATTGGCCTTGCTTTTATTGTGGTATTAAAGGACATCTTATCAAAGATTGTCGATTCAAGGCCAAGGCAGAAAAGAACCCCAAATCTGGTTCTGCAAACGATAATGCAAATGTTGTGGAAGATGCTAGACATGAATTTGTCGCAATGATCACAGAACTTCATATGGCTTCTGTGGAAAAATCTACAGATTGTTGGCTTGATTCTGGCGCTACCATACATGTGTGCAACGACAAAAACTTTTTCAAGTCTTATAATGAAATGAAAGAGCCTGAAGAAGTTCTCATGGGAAATCATGCTTCGGCTAAAGTTATGGGCATGGGAAGCGTGGAATTGAAGTTCACTTCTGGCCAAAAACTCACCCTTATCAATGTGTTTTATGTTCCGGACTTGAGAAAGAACTTAGTTTCTGCAATTCTTTTATGCAAGAAGGGTTTTAAAGTTGTTCTAGAATCTAACAAAGTTATTGTATCGAAGAATGGAGTATTCGTAGGAAAAGGATACTCATGTGATGGCATGTTTAAGTTGTCAATTAATGAAATTACTACTGTTGCTTATGTTGTTGATTCTCCTAGTTCTTTATGGCACGCTAGATTATGACATTTAATTTTTAATTTCTTAAAGTATATGTCAAAACATGGCTATATTAACTATTCAGTTAATGATTTCGAAAAATGTAAAATTTGTGTTGAAGCCAAGGTGACTAAAAAACCATTTTCTAAAGTTGAAAGAAACAGTGATTTGCTAGAACTCGTGCATTCTGATATTTGTGAATTGAATGGTCAACTAACAAGGGGAGGAAAGCGATATTTTATCACTTTCATTGACGACCGTACAAGATACACTTATGTATACTTGTTGAAAACCAAGGACGAAGCTTTTGAAAAATTCAAAGAATTTAAATCTGAAGTTGAAAATCAGAAAGAAAAAAGAATTAAAGTGCTTCGAAGTGATGGAGGGTGAATATTTTTCAGATATCTTCAATCAGTTTTGTGAGGATAATGGAATTATTCACCAACGAACAACCCCAAACACACCCCAACAAAATGGGGTAGCTGAAAGAAAAAATAGATCCTTGGTTGGTATGGTTAATTCAATGCTTATGAATGCAAAGTTACTGTTTGACTTATGGGGTGAAGCTTTGTTGACAGCATGTCATATTTATAATAGAGTGCCTTTTAAGAAATTCGGGGCTTCACCTTATGAACTTTGGAATAATGGAAGAAAACCTAACTTAAATTATTTTAAAGTGTGGGGGTGTTTAGCATTTTACAAAGTCAAAGATCCTCATAAGACAAAGTTAGGACCAAGAGGTATTAAAAGTGTTTTTGTTGGCTATGCACAAAATTCAAAAGCATATAGATTGCTTGATTTACAATCCAATGTGATAGTGGAATCTATACATGTGGAATTTTTTGAAGATAAATTTCTACATAGTACAATTGAGCCTATAGTAGAAGAAACTTCTGAAACCATTGTTGGAGGAAAAAGAGGACATAATGAACCAAGTGAACCTAGGAGAAGTCAGCGTGTTAGAAAAGAAAAACACTTGAGTTCTGATTTTATTTCCTCTGATTCAATTACTTTTCTGGTTGAGGCTACTAGATCAAAAATAGTAGAAGTTACACCTATGGTACTCAATATCAATAACGATCCTAAAACTTTTAAAGAAGCTATGACTTTACGAGATTCTGATTTTTGGAAAGAAGCAATAAATGATGAGATGGATTCTATACTATCCAACAAGACTTGGGTTTTAGTAGATCTTCCACCTGGTTCAAAGGCAATCGGGTGCAAATGGGGGTTTCGAAAGAAATACAGAACAGATGGTTCTATACAAAGCTGCAAAGCAAGATTAGTAGCAAAAGGTTTTAGACAAAAAGAAGGTATAGATTATTTCGATACCTATGCTCCAGTTGCAAGAACCACATCCATAAGAGTTTTGTATGCATTGTCATCAATATATAAATTGTATATTCATCAAATGGATGTAAAGACGGCCTTCTTGAACGGTGACTTAACCTAGGAGGTATATATGGAACAACCTGAAGGTTTTGTCCTACCAGGAAATGAAAACAAAGTATGCAAATTGGTTAAGTCATTATATGGCCTAAAGCAAGCTCCAAGGCAATGGCATACGAAGTTTGATGAGGCAATTCTTGGAAATGGTTTTGGGCATAATAATGCGGATAAATGTGTTTATTGTAAGAAAACCAATGATTACATAGTGATTACATAGTGATATTATGCTAATATGTTGATGACATGATAATTGCTAGTAATAATATGAAAGGAATTACTGATACCAAGAAGTATCAAACTTCAGTTTTTAAAATGAAAGACCTTAATGCGGTAGATACAATATTGGGAATCAAAGTTGAAAAACATGAAAAAGGCTATGCCTTTAATCAAACCCATTATATTGAAAAAATACTTGATAAGTACAAACATCTTAATATCAAAGATGCTAGTACTCCAGTTGATTCGAGTGTGAAAATGCAAGAAAATAAAGATCGAATCATAGCTCAACAGGAATATGCCAGTGCCATTGGATGCCTTATGTATGTCACATATTGCACAAGACCAGATATAGCTTTTGCCGTAAACATGATGTCAAGATTCACGTCTAAACCTAGCATACATCATTGGAAAGCAATTAGTAGATCTTTGGATATCTCAAAAGGACAAAAGAATTGAAATTATTTTATGTCGATTATCCAAATGTGCTAGAAGGGTATTGCGATGCAAGTTGGATGTCTAGTACAAATGAGAGCTTATCAACTTCTGGATGGGTATTCTCATTAGGACGAGGGGCCATAAGTTGGTCATCCAAGAAACAAACATTTATAGAACATTCAACTATGGAATCGGAATTTATAGCCCTTGGCGCTGCAGCTAAGGAAGCAGAATGGCTATGAGACTTGTTATTAGACATTGAATTATGGCCACACTCATTATCTGCTATTTCTATTTACTACGATAGCTCAGCAGCATTGTCTAGAGCATACAGTGATGTTTACAACGGAAAATCTAGACATATCAGTTTAAGACATACGTTTGTGAGAGAATTAATTACTAAAGGGGTAATCACCATTATATATGTAAAGTCCGGCGAAAACTTAGCGGATCCTTTCACTAAAGCACTTGCTAGAGATTTAGTGCAAAGTACAACTAAAATTATGGGACTTAAAATTCTAAGCACCGAGGACGGGAACCCAACTTCAGACTAGTATATTAGTCTTCAAGTTAAATAGGTAACAACAAGTTATCGATAAGCGCTTAAAAGAACTAGCACAATTCCATACACGTTTCATTGATCAAGGCTAGTTTGTGAGCAATTGCATAATGCATAGTTTGTATTTGTTAGGTACTGAACGTAGAAGTGGTGCCGCTTCAATAAGTGTATGTGTTACATTTATAAATGTTCATGAATTCGGGATTAGCACATATCGGTATATAATAATGCCAAGGATGTGTTGAGAATCCTGTGAGATCTAGCGGATAAACTTGTCTGTGTCATCTGTTTGGTTTTACGATAGGAGTTGTGGCTCAGTCTTTTACAGACACCTACAACTTCGTTAAAACTTTAACTAATGTACCCTATCTAAAGGTCCAAATCGAAAGATACCTTTTTGTATGGATAACGTTTATCAAAAGAAAAAATCATTACACATAAATTAGTGGGGGAATGTTATGTAATTTGTGTGTATAGTGGAGAAATGCAAATGTCCCACATGATAGAATAAGAAGGAAATGGAATATATATAATGTTTCGTCAAACATGATAAACAAATTGAGTAAAGCCCATAAATAACTAATTGGGCTAACAAATTGGGTTTACATTTAAATGGTCATAGATAGGCACTTGGGGCATCTTGGGCCTTGACTGTTCATACACAGGCGCTACCGTTCGGATTTCGAATTTTATTTTTAAATTCAAAAGCGCGACTGTTGAAATAATTGCGTCTTTTTAAACAGCCGCGACTTTTCGCCAACAGAAATCTTCTTCTCTATAAATCCAGCTCTCTCCAGTCAGAAAACAATCATTAGCGATCTCTCCTTCTTCCTCTCTCACAAGAAATCTCGAGCCTTGTTGTGTCCTGCGAGCAAGTTTCCTTTACTGCAGAAATATTGTTTTCGGATAGTGACAACACGCCTCAAGGCTCCCTTGTCCTCCTCTGTTTCGTTTCTGTCTCATATCCACTCATAAACTAACAATCGAAACAATATTCCAGTGGAGACAGAACTGAATTCCAAACTCCAGGTCAACTTCATGGAAAAGAATCCATCAAACTAGATCGATTTGATGGAACAAACTATACTAGATGGAAGGACAGAATGACATGGCTTTTGCTGTCTATGAATCTTCACTACTTGCTGGACTCGTCGCTGCAACCAATTGCAGAACCAAAGCCTACTGATTCTGAAGAAATTAAAAAGAAAATTGTCACGAACAAAGCTAAGCGTGAGATGGATGAAATGCTATGCAGAGGCTATATTCTCAACGCACTCATTGACAGGCTTTATGATGTTTATCGGAATTACAAAACGCCAAAGGAAGTATGGTAGGCTCTCGAATCAAAATATAAACACATGAAAGAAGGTACCGATCGTTTTCTTGCATTAAAATATTTTGAATTCAAGTTTGTTGATAACATGCCAATCATGGATCAAATCCGTGAGTTGGAGATTCTAGTTTCCCAAATGAGGGAACTGCAGATTGCTATTCCCGATGCTATCCAAGTTGGAGCGATTCTGTCAAAACTTCCTCCCGCTTGGAATGATTACAGAAGGAAAATTCTGCACTCATCGGATAGTTTTTCTATAGACAAATTCTTGACTCACTTGCAAATTGAAAGTGAAAATCGTGTCAGAGATGAGTCGATCTTAGGATCCAAAGTTCATCACATATCTTCCAAAGAACCAGTCTCTGGAAATTCCAACGATAGTTTGAAACCCAAAAAGAAAGATTTCAAGAACAAATCTAAGAATTGGCCTTGCTTTTATTGTGGTATTAAAGGACATCTTATCAAAAATTGTCGATTCAAGGCCAAGGAAGAAAAGAACTCCAAATCTGATTCTGCAAACAATAAAGCAAATGTTGTGGAAGATGCTGGACAAGAATTTATCGCAATGATCACAGAACTTCATATGGCTTCTGTGGTAAAATCTGCAGATTGGTAGCTTGATTCTGGCTCTACCATACATGTGTGCAACAACAAAAACTTGTTCAAGTCCTATAATGAAATGAAAGAGCCTGAAGAATTTCTCATGGGAAATCATGATTCGGCTAAAGTTAATGGCAAGGGAAGCGTGGAATTGAAGTTCACTTCTGGCCAAAAACTCACCCTTGTCAATGTGTTTCATGTTCCGGACTTGCGAAAGAACTTAGTTTCTGCAAATCTTTTATGCAAGAAGGGTTTTAAAGTTGTTCTATAATCTGAAAAAGTTATTGTATCTAAGAATGGAGTATTCGTAGGAAAAGGATACTCATGTGATGGCATGTTTAAGTTGTCAATTAATGAAATTACTACTGTTGCTTATGTTGTTGATTCTCCTAGTTCTTTATGGCATGCTAGATTAGAACATTTAAATTTTTATTGCTTAAAGTATATGTCAAAACATAGCTATATTAACTATTCTGTTAATGATTTCGAAAAATGTAAAATTTGTGTTGAAGCCAAGATGACTAAAAAACCATTTTCTAAAGTTGAAAGAATCAGTGATTTGCTAAACTTGTGCATTCTGATATTTGTGAATTGAATGGTCAACTAACAAGAGGAGGAAAGCGATATTTTATCACTTTCATTGACGATCATATAAGATACACTTATGTATACTTATTGAAAACCAAGGACGAAGCTTTTGAAAAATTCAAAGAATTTAAATTTGGAATTGAAAATCAGAAAGAAAAAAGAATTAAAGTGCTTCGAAGTGATTGGAGGGGTGAATATTTTTCAGATATCTTCAATCATTTTTGTGAGGATAATGGAATTATTCACCAACGAACAGCCCCATACACACCCCAACAAAATGGGGTGGCTGAAAGAAAAAAGGGATCCTTGGTAGATATGGTTAATTCAATGCTTATGAATGCAAAGTTACCTTTTTATTTATGGGGTGAAGCTTTGTTGACAGCATGTCATATTTGTTATAAAGTGCTTTTAATAAATTCGGGGCTTCACCTTATGAACTTTGGAATAATGGAAGAAAGCCTAACTTAAATTATTTTAAAGTGTAGGGGTGTTTAGCATTCTACAAAGTCCAAGATCCCCATAATACAAAGTTAGGACCAAGAGGTATTAAAAGTGTTTTTGTTGGCTATGCACAAAATTCAAAAGCATATAGATTGTTTGATTTACAATCCAATGTGATAGTGGAATCTATACATGTGGAATTTTTTGAAGATAAATTTCCACATAGTACAATTGAGCCTATAGTAGAAGAAACTTCTGAAACCATTATTGGAGGAAAAAGAGGACATAATGAATCAAGTGAACGTAGGAGAAGCCAGCGTGATAGAAAAGAAAAATACTTGAGTCTGATTTTATTTCCTCTGATTCAATTACTTTTCTGGTTGAGGCTACAAGATCAAAAATAGTAGAAGTTACACCTATGGTACTCAATATCAATGACGATCCTAAAACTTTTAAAGAAGCTATGACTTCACGAGATTTTGATTTTTGGAAAGAAGCAAAAAATGATGAGATGGATTCTATACTATCCAACAAGACTTGGGTTTTAGTAGATCTTCCACCTGGTTTAAAGGCAATTGGGTGCAAATGGGTGTTTCGAAAGAAATATAGAACAGATGGTTCTATACAAACTTACAAAGCAAGATTAGTAGCAAAAGGGTTTAGACAAAAAGAAGGTATAGATTATTTCGATACCTAAGCTCCAGTTGCAAGAACCACATCCATAAGAGTTTTGTTTGCATTGGCATCAATGTATAAATTGTATATTTATCAAATGGATGTAAAGACGGCCTTCTTGAATGGTGACTTAACCGAGGAGGTTTATATGGAACAACCTGAAGGTTTTGTCCTGCCAGGAAATGAAAACAAAGTATGCAAATTGGTTAAGTCATTATAGGGCCTAAAGCAAGCTCCAAAGCAATGGCATAAGAAGTTTGATGAGGCAATTCTAGCAAATGGTTTTGGGCATAATAATGTTAATAAACGCGTTTATTGTAAGAAAACCAATGATTACATAGTGATATTATGCTTATATGTTGGTGACATGATAATTGCAAGTAATAATATGAAAGGAATTACTGATACCAAGAAGTACCTAACTTCAGTTTTTAAAATGAAAGACCTTAATGAGGTAGATACAATATTGGGAATCAAAGTTGAAAAACATGAAAAAGGATATGCCTTAAATCAAACCCACTATATTGACAAAATACTTGATAAGTTCAAACATCTTAATTTCAAAGATGCTAGTACTCCAGTTAATTCTAGTGTGAAAATGCAAGAAAATAAAGATCAAATCATAGCTCAACTGTAATATGCCAGTGCCATTGGATGCCTTATGTATGTCACATATTGCACAAGGCCAGAAATAGCTTTTGCCGTAAACATGATGTCAAGATTCATGTCTAAACCTAGCATACATCATTGGAAAGCAATTAGTAGGATCTTTGGATATCTCAAAAGGACAAAAGAATTGAAATTAGTTTATGCCGATTATCCAAATGTGCTAGATGGGTATTGCGATGCAAGTTGGATGTCTAGTACAAATGAGAGCTTATCAACTTTTGGATGGATATTCTCATTAGGACGAGGGGCCATAAGTTAGGCATCTAAGAAACAAACATGTATAGCATATTCAACTATGGAATCAGAATTTATAGCCCGTGGCGCTGCAGCTGAGGAAGGAGAATAGCTACGAGACTTGTTATTAGACATTGAATTATGGCCTCACTCGTTATCTGCTACTTCTATTTACTGCAATAGCTCAGCAGCATTGTCTAGAGCATACAGCGATGTTTACAACGGAAAATCTAGACATATTAGTTTAAGACATACGTTTGTGTGAGAATTGATTACTATAGGGGTGATCACCATTATATATGTAAAGT
This sequence comes from Allium sativum, assembly GCA_030737875.1. Lineage (NCBI taxonomy): Eukaryota > Viridiplantae > Streptophyta > Magnoliopsida > Asparagales > Amaryllidaceae > Allium > Allium sativum. The sequence goes on from CM060926.1 coordinate 848,961,250, forward strand.
CCGGCGAAAACTTTGTGGATCCTCTCACTAAAGCACTTGCTAGAGATTTAGTGCAAAGTACAACTAAAAATGTGGGGCTTAAAATTCTAAGCACCGAGGATGGGAACCCAACTTCAGACTAGTATATTAGTCTTTAAGTTAAATGGGTGACAACAAGTTATCGATAAGCGCTTAAAAGAACTAGCACAGTTCCATATATGTTTCATTGGTCAAGGCTAGTTTGTGAGCAATTGCATAATGCATAGTTTGTATTTGTTAAGTTTTGAACATAGAAGTGGTGTCGCTTCAATACATGTATGTGTTACATTTATAAATGTTCATGAATTCAGGATTAGCACATGGCCGTATATAATAGTGCTAAGGTTGTGTTGAGAATCTTGCGAAATCTAGCGGATAAACTTTTCTTTGTCATCTGTTCGGTTTTACGATAGGAGTTGTGGTTCAATCTTTTATAGACACCTACAACTTCGTTAAAACTTTAACTAATGTACACTAATTAAAGGTCCAAATCGAAAGATACCTTTTTGTATGGATAATGTTTATCAAAAGAAAAAATCATTACACACAAATTAGTGGGGGAAAGTTATGTAATTTGTGTGTATGGTGGAGAAATGCAAATGTCCCACATGATAGAAGAAGAAGGAAATGGAATGTATATAATGTTTTCTCAAACATGATAAACAAATTGAGTAAAGCCCATAAATAACTAATTGGGCTAACAAATTGGGTTTACGTTTAAATGGTCATAGATAGGCACTTAGGCACTTGGGGCATCTTGGGCCTTGTCTGTTCATACACAGGCGCTACCGTTCAGATTTCGAATTTTATTTCTAAAATTCAAATGCGCGACTGTTGAAACAGTTGCGTCTTTTTAAACAGCAGCGACCTTTCGCCAACAGAAACCTTCTTCTCTATAAATTCAGCTCTCTCTTGTCAGAAAACAATCATTAGCGATCTCTCCTTCTTCCTCTCTCACAAGAATTCTCGAGCCTTGTTGTATCCTGCGGGCAAGTTTCCTTTACTGTGGAAATAATGCTTTCGGATAGTTACAACACGCCTCAAGGCTCTCTTATCCTTCTCTGTTTCGTTTCTGTCTCATATCCACTCATAAACCAACAATCGAAAACAATATTCCAATGGAGACAGAACTGAATTCCAAACTCCAGGTTCAACTTCATGGAAAAGAATCCATCAAACTGGATCGGTTTGATGGAACAAATTATACTAGATGGCAAGACAGAATGACATGGCTTTTGCTGTCTATGAATCTTCACTACTTGCTGGATCCGTCGCTGCAACCAATTGCAGAACCAAAGCCTACTGATTCTGAAGAAATTAAAACGAAAATTGCCATGGACAAACCAAGCGTGAGACAGATGAAATGCCATGCAAAGGCTATATTCTCAACGCACTCACTAACAGGCTTTATGATGTTTATCGGAATTACAAAACGCCAAAGGAAGTATGGTCGGCTCTCGAATCAAAATATAAACACATGAAGGAAGGTACCGATCGTTTTCTTGCCTTAAAATATTTTGAATTCAAGTTTGTTGATAACATGCCAATCATGGATCAAATCCACGAGTTGGAGATTCTAGTTTACCAAATGAGGGAATTGCATATTGTTATTCCCGATGCTATCCAAGTTGGAGCAATTCTGTTAAAACTTCCTCCCGCTTGGAATGATTACAGAAGGTGTAACACCCCGAATTTTCTGTCAACTGTAACTTAACAAATTAAAGTATAATTAATTCTAAATGATGGAATTAAGGAAAATGGGTTATGCCATTGCGTTCGCCTCGAAATTTTGCTTGAGATAGAGTCCGAGTTTGCAAAAAACTTATATCGTATGAAGAAGATATGGACGAACGAAGTTGGGCAGAAAAACCAGAAACGGGTTAGAATGCACTGGCGCACTTGGGAAGTGCGCCAGAACAAAATTGCACTGGCGCACTTGGGAAGTGCACCAGTACAAATTTGCACTGGCGCACCTTCCAGGTGCGCCCAGGCCAGAAAACTTGCTTGGTCAGGCCCTGGCTGGCCTGGTCGGTTTCTGGTCGATTTCTGAGGCTTGGCTGAGTCACTGGGGCTTACATGTTGCTTTCTGATTGGCTTTTCTTGAGATGGATGGTCTGGATCCACTCTAGCTTCAATGACGGCTCTAATCAGTTTAAAATTCTATAAATACAACTCAAGTCTAAACCTAAATTCACACAAATAATATAGAACTAAAGTCGTCATGCTGCTGGAAAGAAACTAGGAGTGGCCGTCAGTTAGAAAACTTAGAGACAAGCCAATAATAAAGTAAAACACGAATCAAAACAACGTTAGTCTACCCAAAGGAAAGCATATCAAATTCAGAATTCAGAATCCAGAATCCAAGTTCGTCGTTCGTTGTAAGTATAGTGATTTTTCTGATGAGAATAAAACTAAGACTTGATTCGATGTAAATTGGAAGTGGAATTGTGCTATTCTGTAACGACGATGTTAATTCATATCTATTATTTAAATGACTGTGTTACGAATGAAATTGGGATGTTTGTGGTATAATTAAGATTGATGTTGATCCTATTGCACTTTTAGAATGACAACAACATCACAAGCAAGTTGTATAGTTCATGTTTATGTGATTATATAGGTTGTTTGTGATTAGAACCTCATGTATATACTTTATGCTAGAACCTTTATGCCTAAATGGTTACGTTCATATACATGCCCCTATGTTTATACAAAAATTGCAAGTTCCTAATTGGATCCATGTCAAGATCCACTTTAGTACATGTTTCATGTTGTAATCAGATATGCAATTGGATCTAGTTCACACCCTTGTCATAAAGTTATACATATTTCTGAAAATGCCATATTCTGGTCATATGCTAGTGATGTTCGATGTTATGCCTAGATCCAAAAACAAGTTTAGGCTTATGTTATAAATCATATGCTAATTTGTGTGACACCTATTTGGTTAGATACCTATTTCAATGCAAGTTCACATATATGTTGATTTAGGCCACGTTGCAAGTTCACATTCATGTTGACTATTTTGCAAGTTCATACCTATGATGTTCATTTGACTATGCCAAAAATGCCAAGTTTACACCTATGTCATATTTATGTTAATGAATTCCCTTATGCCTATTTGTGTGCGCTAAATTAGGCTATGTTTTTAGCCTAATATTATATGTTAAAACTATGCCTATTTATGAATTCTTATACCAAAAATGTTAAACTTGGAATGTGGGCCATAGCATTTAATTATTGACAAATTTACATGTATTAAGTAATAAAGACAAATATGTAAATTTAGAAAATACGAATATGCTTAACACGAGGTTGGATTGAGTTGTGTTGTAAATCTGCCCGGACCAGCCTGGCTGTTCCAGTAGTCACAACAATACCTATCCAATGTGGGTGGTTAAGCATTGAGCCCAATAAGGACCCGAGGTTAGACTGAGTTACGGTGTAAATCTGCCCGGAACCGACCGACACATCCAGTAACCTTAACAATATTTGTTTAATGTGAGTGATCGGTGCTTTAAAAAGCTAAGGACAGACAAGTCAGGATGGTAGGGTTAAGTTAACTAAAACACTTAAACCAATTCAATATGTTAATGAAATTAATGGGTGGAGTTAGGTAAATACAGACACTTAACCACTTAACATGTTTGACTAGAAAACCCTTGTAACGGGGACCCATTTCAGCAGTAACCCAATTAGGTATCATGGTAACACGAAACTAGGCAGGGTGGGGCACGATTACTGGGCTGATTGTAAGCGGTCAAAGCGATGGCGGTGGGTGCAACAGTGTGGGTTCTAACAAAGTGCGGGTGTGCACACACTTTGTAGCAGACTAACAGGGCACTGGGGGCAGCAATAGTATAACCTATGCATTCTAGTATTGTGTCGGGCCGCCACCAAGGGACTTGATACACCCCATGGTGGGACCAGCATGGGTATCTACAATCTTTGGGGGCCGTAGACACATGTAATTATGCGAGTAGGAGCCGATCTTTAGAAAAAAGGGATCACTTCACCCTCAGCATGGGGTGCCAGTTTAGAACTAATACATGTAGGTGCAGAGATATAGTATGGGGTGCGATAGTATATTCGTTTCAAAACTACTTTATATTAGTTTATGATACCTTCCTGTTTCCAGTTTACACCTATCATGCCCTTATTCGTATTCTCATACTGAAGAGTCACTAGACTTACCAGGGTTTATGTCTGACCCTATTTTCTTTCGTCTTCTTTTCTTCCGTCCCCCCCCCCCCAAGGTCCGTAGGGAGGAAACAACCCAGCTTAGTCAGACTCTTTGCAAGCTTCGAGATAGCAGATGTACGGTTTGGACTCTCTTGTTTTAGCTATGGAAGTTGGACAAAATCATGGGGGTTTATGCAGTTTTAATCATGTTTTATGCTTCTTTATTTAATAACCAAGACAGAAATGATGCTGTAATATTTTGCAAGTTGTTATGTGACAGTTATGGAAATGTCTTTGTATGAACACGTATTTATGAAATAAAAAGTCTGTTTGTTTTCCTCTGCTTATATATATATGTGTGTGTGTGTGTGTGTGTGTGTGTTTATATCTGTCTTGTGTTTTATCTGTGACTTTTACTTACAAACCTCCACCAAAGTTAAGGCAGTCCCTTGTGAGTGACCTTAATGGAGGGTGGGGTGTTTCACTTTGTATCAGGGCATAGATTTACCAGACTAGATAAAAGTTTTTGAAACTATTTTCAAAAAGAAGTTTAAAGAAGCATTGTTTTCAAGAAAAAGAGTTGTTTTTAAAAGGCATAATTCCCCCAAAGGCCATATGCACTATCTCTCTGTCCTTTGTCTTGAATACTTTCCTTTTCGATTCAGCATGTCTGGAGACCTTACTCCCCAGCTACAGACGCTTTTACTCCTCCTCCTCTACGTGAAACAGCAAGCGGAAGAATCGCAGAACAAGAAAACGGATAATAGTCAAGGGGGAAAGGACCACAACAATAATAACAAGACACGTGAGAAAAGGAAATGTTATTTCTGTGGCATTGTTGGGCATATAGTCCAGGATTGTAGAAAGAAGAAGATGAAGATGGGAGCATGCTTTCAGTGTGGTGATATTGGACATATCTGCAAGAATTGCCCTAAGAAGCAAGGGCAAGTCCCGCAAGCAGGACCTTCTGGGGGTACACCTTTTACTTCTTCCCCTAGATGCTTTGTTTTATCTTACTTATCTTCTCAATTCTATCTTGAGAACCTTAAGTAGAAATATTTCTGTAGAAAGCTTAGTTTATCTGTATGATCATCCAGTTCGCACTCTCTTTGATTCTGGTGCATCACACTCCTTTATTTCATCTGCTTTAGTAGAATCTCTGCACCTAGACACTAGTATGGTAGAAGATCCATCGGTTGTTTCAAATCCGATTGGGGGCTCGGCTTATTTGTCGATGGTTTGCTTGGATTTGAAAATCTCTATTCTAAGTGTTGAATTTAGATGTACTGCCTTTGTTTTGGGCTTCTCGGGATATGGGCTGATCTTAGGCATGGACTGGTTATCCAGTAACGGTGCCATTCTTGATTGTGAGAAGAGAGTGGTTAGGCTCTTGACTCGGCTCGGTAACACTCTAGAAATTTCTTGTAATCCCTTGGATGCTGTTATGCTTAGTTATCTAGAGTCGCTTGACGCTTCTGTTGAGAATTTACAGTCGGTTAGATTAGTCCGGGAATATCCGGATGTCTTTGAAGAGGTGAAAGGCTTACCCCCGAAGCGGGAAATAGACTTCCGCATATATCTTGTTGAAAATGCAAAGCCCGTAGCTCTGCCTGTTAGACACATGGCTCCAAAGGAGAGAAAGGAGCTCAGTAAGCAAGTTAAGGAGCTTTTCGAGAAGGGGTTTTGTAAGGCGGAGTATCTCGGAATGGGGTGCTCCAGTGGTGTTCGCCACCAAATCAGATGGTTCACTACGTCTTTGTGTGGACTATAGGGAGCTAAACAAGCTGACTAAAAAGAATAGACACCCGCTTCCCAGAATAGATGATCTGTTTGATCAGCTTGTAGGTGCGTCGGTCTTCTCCCAACTTGATCTAGCTACTGGATTCCATCAGCTAAGGGTAGCTGAAGATAGTATTGATAAAACATCATTTATAACCCCAGATGGTTTCTTCGAGTGGCTTGTCATGCCTTTCGGTTTGACAAACGCACCCGCTTATTTCGTGGAACTAATGAGCAGGGTGTTCAAAGAATTCCTCAATAAGTTCGTGGTGGTCTTCGTAGACGATATTTTGATCTTCTTAAAGAATGATGAAGAACATGCTCAACATCTGAAAGAGATCATGGATACTCTCCGTACACATCAGCTAAAAGCCAAATTCCACAAGTGCCACTTTTGGAGAGAAGAAGTAAGATTCCTTAGACATATAGTGTCCAAAGAGGGGTTAGCTGTGGACCCCGCGAAAGTGGTGGCAGTGCAAGATTGGAAGACACACCAAGAAATGCAACCGAAGTCCGAAGCTTTCTTGGGCTAGCCGGTTTTTACCGAAAGTTCATTAGGGGTTTCGCGAAAATCTCAGCTCCACTCACAAGGCTAACAAAGAAGAATCTGGCGTTCGCTTGGGATTTGGATTGCGAGTTTGCTTTCAACGATTAAAAAGGGCTCTCACAACAGTCCCGGTTCTGACTTTGCCGGATGGAAGCAAAATGTTCACAGTATATACGGATGCTAGTGGTACGGGGCTAGGCGCTGTTCTGATGTAAGAAGGGAGGGTAGTAGCTTATGGTGGAAGACAATTGAAAGTGCATGAAAAGAACTACCCAACCCACGATCCTGAGTTGGCCGCCATCATCTTTGCGCTTAAGTCTTGGCGCCATTATCTCCTAGGTGAGAAGTTCGAATTATATACTGACCATAAATCGTTGAAGTATATTTTCTCGTAGAAAGATCTTAACTTGAGGCAGCAAAGGTAGATGGAATTCCTTGCCTCGTATGACTTTGAAATTTCTTATACTCCTGGCAAAGGCAATGTAGTAGCAGACGCGTTGAGTAGATAGAAGCTGATCCTAAGCCCTCTCTTCATAGAAAGGCAAAGCTTGGAGTATATAGCCAGTTTTGACTTTAGGCCCTCCTTAGATTTTATACCTGGTTTATTGGCATCCCAAGAAGTACGACCCACTCTTTTAGACTCGATAGGGGCCGCACAACGTGAAGACCCACAGCTTGTGGATGTGATCGATAAACTAATTTGGGGTGAAACTTCCAGTCACCTCAATAGGTACTCCATCGATGATAAGGGTTGGCTGAGACGGGATGAAAGGCTATGCGTCCCACAAGCTAGGGATTTAGTGAAGAAGGTTCTCGAGGGGACCCATCATTCCAAGATGACAATACACCCAGGTGGAGACAAGATGTACAAGGACATAAAGAGAGTTTTCTATTGGAGCGGCATGAAGAAGGACGTGGCAGATTTCGTTTCTAAGTGCGTGACATGTCAACAGGTCAAGGCGGAACAAAAGAAGCCTGGAGGACTGCTTCATCCTCTATAAGTCCCGCAATGGAAGTGGGATAGCATTTCAATGGACTTCGTTGATGGGTTTCCTAGGTCAAGAAGAGGCAATACTAGCATCTGGGTAATAGTGGACATGCTCACAAAAAGCGCCCACTTTTTACCTATCAAGAGTAGATGGACTGCTTCGTCTCTGGCTTCCCTTTACCTCAAGGAAATAGCACGACTCCATGGAATACCCTCTAGCATAGTGAGTGATAGAGATCCCATCTTCACGAGCGAATTTTGGCGGAGTCTGCAAGAAGCTGTCGGCACATAGTTATGCTTGAGCACGGCCTATCGCCCCCAAACTGATGGTCAGACAGAACAGGTGAATAGAGTATTAGAAGATCTTCTGAGACTGTGCGTTCTTGACTTCGGAGAGACTTGGGAGGTTCACCTTCCTTTAGTGGAATTCGCCTATAACAACAGTTACCAAGCCACCATCGGTATGGCGCCCTTCGAAGCTCTATATGGAAGACCGTGCCGATCACCAACTTGTTGGTGGGAGTCTACTGACAAGACTATACTTGGGCCAGACATGATTAGAGAGACTTCATAAAAAACGGACTTGATACGAAGAAGAATGAAGACGGCCCAAGACAGACAGAAATCCTACGCCGACAAAAGAAGGACCTACCTTGAGTTTGAGGTTGGGGACAGGGTTTTCCTTAAGGTATCTCCCTTAAGGAACGTCGTTCACCTTGGATCCGCAGGAAAGCTAGCATCAAGATTTGTAGGACCGTTCCCTATCATCGAGAAGATTGGGAAGACGGCTTATAGAGTAGACCTGCCCGAAAGGTTGGCTGGAATTCACAACGTCTTTCATGTTTCTCATCTCCGAAAATGTCTACATGAATCAGCGGAAGTGGTGGAGCCAAGCATTCTAGAAGAAGCCGAAGTGGAACGTGAAGCAACTGTGAGGAGAGTTCCAACTCGAATCGTAGGAACTGAATTGAAAAAGCTACGCAACTGCAAAGTCAAGCTCATTAAAGTTCAGTGGAGAGACGCCGAGGAAGACGCGACTTGGGAAACTGAGGACAGAATACGCGCAACCTACCCTTTTCTTTTTGAGGGTACATCTTTGATCTCTCTTTTTCCTTAAGTTGTGCTTGTATCTATCTTTTTAGGTATATCTCCTCGATATTATCCTTTATCCTTAAGTAGAAACCCCTTTGGATGTAAACATGTATTTGAAACATGTTATGGTTGATGGCTGCAAGTGGTTGCAAGTGATTGCTAGTGGTTGCTCGTGGATGCATATACACACACACCCTAGGTTTTAGATCGGCTCAGTCACTTCATACTTCATATGCATATATGTATTCATATTTGTTTGTGGTTGAAACTTGGTATGTTGTCATATGGAAGTCGCATTTTTATTGATGGTTGCGCACTCATGTAGAATTATGAGTAAGGACAAATTTGCATACATTGTGGATTCATGACACTTACATGATTTGCATTAAGGAGGTCAATTGGATCAGTAGACCGCCTGATTTTGCATTAGTTAAGGACATATACACACACTGTGCATATAATCATAAAGCATTAGAAGTCTTTTAAGGACAATGGACGCCTGTGTTTGTTAGTTGAGTAGATGGACGATTGGATGTTAGGACTTACGTTCTCCTAGACTTGAAGATTTCGGGGACGAAATCCAAATCCTTTAAGGAGGGGAGAATGTAACACCCCGAATTTTCTGTCAACTGTAACATAACAAATTAAAGTATAATTAATTCTAAATGATGGAATTAAGGAAAATGGGTTACTCCATTGCGTTTGTCTCGGAATTCTGCTTGAGAAAGACTCCGAGTTTGCGTAAAACGGATACCGTATGAAGAAGATATGGACGAACGAAGTTGGGCAGAAAACCAGAAACGGGTCAGAATGCACTGGCGCACTTGGGAAGTGCGCCAGAACAAAATTGCACTGGCGCACTTGGGAAGTGCGCCAGTACAAATTTGCACTGGCGCACCTACCAAGTGCGTCCAGGCCAGAAAACTTGCTTGGTCAGGCCCTGGCTGGCCTGGTCGGGTTCTGGTCGATTTCCGAGGCTTGACCGAGTCACTAGGGCTTACATGTCGCTTTCTGATTGGCTATTCTTGAGATGGATGGTCTGGATCCACTCTAGCTTCATCGACGGCTCTAATCAGTTTAAAATTCTATAAATACAACTCAAGTCTAAACCTAAATTCACACAAATAATATAGAACTAAAGCCGTCATGCTGCTGGAAAGAAACTAGGAGTGGCCGTCAGTTAGAAAGCTTAGAGACAAGCCAATACTAAAGTAAAACACGAATCAAAACAACGTTAGTCTACCCAAAGGAAAGCATATCAAATTCAGAATTCAGAATCCAAGTTCGTCGTTCGTTGTAAGTATAGTGATTTTTCCAATGAGAATAAAACTAAGACTTGATTCGATGTAAATTGGAAGTGGAATTGTGCTATTATGTAACGACGATGTTAATTCATATCTATGTATTGAAATGATTGTGTTGCGAATGAAATTGGGATGTTTGTGGTATAATTAAGATTGATGTGTATCCTATTGTACTTTTAGAATGACAACAGCATCACAAGCAAGTTGTATAGTTCATGTTTATGTGATTATATAGGTTGTTTGTGATTAGAACCTCATGTATATACTTTATGCTAGAACCTTTATGCCTAAATGGTTATGTTCATATACATGCCCCTATGTTTATACAAAAGTTGAAAGTTCCTAATTGGATCCACGTCAAGATCCACTTTAGTACATGTTTCATGTTGTAATTAGATATGCGATTGGATCTAGTTCACACCCTTGTCATAAAGTTATACAAATTTATGAAAATGCTATATTCTTTTCATATGCTAGTGAGGTTCGATGTTATGCCTAGATCCAAAAACAAGTTTAGGCTTATGTTATCTAAATCATATGCTAATTTGTGTGACACCTATTTGGTTAGATACCTATTTCAATGCAAGTTCACATATATGTTGATTTAGGCCATGTTGCAAGTTCACATTCATGTTGACTATTTTGCAAGTTCATACCTATGATGCTCATATTGACTATGCCAAAAATGCCAAGTTTACACCTATGTCATGTTTTTGTTTATGAATTCCCTTATGCCTATTTGTGTGCGCTAAATTAGGCTAAGTTTTTAGCCTAATATTATATGTTAAAACTATGCGAACGAAAATTAGGCTAAGATTGTTAGCCTAATGTTTAAATGGGGTAACGTTGGGAATATTAGTAAAACTTGACATAAAAATATATGAAATTGGCATGTTTTTCACATGCCAAAATTGGTGGCATTTAAACAGTATGAATTCTTATACCAAAAATGTTAAACTTGGAATGTGGGCCATAACATTTAATTATTGACAAATTTACATATATTAAGTAATAAAGACAAATATGTAAATTTAGAAAATACGAATATGCTTAACACGAGTTTGGATTGAGTTGTGTTGTAAATCTGCCCGGACCAGCCTGGCTGTTCCAGTAGTCACAACAATACCTATCCAATGTGGGTGGTTAAGCATTGAACCCAATAAGGACCCGAGGTTAGACTGAGTTACGGTGTAAATCTGCCCGGAACCGACCGGCACATCCAGTAACCGTAACAATATCTGTCTAATGTGAGTGGTCGGTGCTTTAAAAAGCTAAGGACAGACAAGTCAGGATGGTAGGGTTAAGTTAACTAAAACACTTAACCAATTCAACATGTTAATGAAATTGATGGGTCGGGTTAGATAAATACAGACACTTAACCACTTAACATGTTTGACTAGAAAACCCTTGTAACGGGGACCCATTTCAGCAGTAACCCAATTAGGTATCATGGTACCCTGAAACTAGGCAGGATGGGGCACGATTACTGGGCTGATTGTAAGTGGTCAAAGCGACGGCGGTGGGTGCAACAGTGTGGGTTCTAACGGAGTTCGGGCGTGCACACACTTCGGAGCAGACAAATAGGGCATTGGGGGCACCAGTAGTATAACCTATGCATTCTAGTATAGTGTCGGGCCGCCACCATGGGACTTGATACACCCCATGGTGGAACCAACATAGATATCTACAATCTTTGGGGGCCGTAGACACATGTAATTATGCGAGTAGGAGCCGATCTTTAGAAAAAGGGGATCACTTCACCCTCAGCATGGGGTGCCAGTTTAGAACTAATACATGAAGGTGCAGAGATATAGTATGGCGTGCGATAGTATATTCGTTTCAAAACTACTTTATCTTAGTTTATGATACCTTCCTATTTCCATTTTATACCTATCATGCCCTTATTCTTATTCTCATATTGAAGAGTCACTAGACTTACCAGGCTTTATGTCTGACCCTATTTTCTTTCGTCTTCTTTTCTTCCGTTTCCCCCTCCAGGTCCACAGGGATGAAACAACCCAGCTTTGTCAGAATCTTTGCAAGCATCGAGATAGCATATGTACAGTTTGGACTCTCTTGTTTTGGCTATGGTAGTTGGAAAAAATCATGGGGATTTATGCAGTTTTAATCATGTTTTATGCTTCTTTATTTAATAACCAAGACAGAAATGATTCTGTAATATTTTGGAAGTTGTTATGTGACAGTTACGGAAATATCTTTGTATGAACACGTATTCATGAAATAAAAAGTCTGTTTGTTTTCCGCTACTTATATATGTATATATGTTTTCATATCTATCTTGTGTTTTATCTGTGACTTTTACTTACGAACCTCCACCAAAGTTAAGGCAGTCCATTGTGAGTGACCTTATTGGAGGGTGGGGTGTTTCAAAAGGAAAATTCTGCACTCATCGGATAGTTTTTCTATTGACAAATTCTTGACTCACTTGCAAATTGAAAGTGAAAATTGTGTCAGAGATGAGTCGATCTTGGGATCCATAGTTCATCACATATCTTCCAAAGAACCAGTCTCTGGAAATTCCAACGATAGTTTGAAACCCAAAAAGAAAGATTTCAAGAACAAATCTACAAATCGGCCTTGCTTTTATTGTGGTATTAAAGGACATCTTATCAAAGATTGTCGATTCAAGGCCAAGGCAGGAAAGAGCTCCAAATCTGGTTCTGCAAACAATAAAGCAAATGTTGTGGAAGATGCTGGACAAGAATTTGTCGACATGATCACATAACTTCATATGGCTTCTATGGAAAAATCTGCAGATTGGTGGCTTGATTCTGGCGCTACCATACATGTGTGCAACAACAAAAACTTGTTCAAGTCCTATAATGAAATGAAAGAGCCTGAAGAAGTTCTCATGGGAAATCATGCTTTGGCTAAAGTTATGGGCAAGGGAAGCGTGGAATTGAAGTTCACTTCTGGCCAAAAACTCACCCTTGTCAATGTGTTTCATGTTCCGGACTTGAGAAAGAGCTTAGTTTCTGCAAATCTTTTATGCAAGAAGGGTTTTAAAGTTGTTCTAGAATCTGATAAAGTTATTATATCCAAGAATGGAGTATTCGTAGGAAAATGATATTCATGTGATGGCATGTTTAAGTTGTCAATTAATGAAATTACTATTGTTGCTTATGTTGTTGATTCTCCTAGTTCTTTATGGCATGCTAGATTAGGACATTTAAATTTTAATTGCTTAAATTATATGTCAAAACATGGCTATATTAACTATTCTGTTAATGATTTCGAAAAATGAAAAATTTGTGTTGAAGCCAAGATAACTAAAAAAACCTTTTTTCTAAAGTTGAAAGAAACAATGATTTGTTAGAACTCGTGCACTCTGATATTTGTGAATTGAATGGTCAACTAACAAGAGGAGGATAGCGATATTTTATCACTTTCATTGACAAAAATACAAGATACACTTATGTATACTTATTGAAAACCAAGGACGAAGCTTTTGAAAAATTCAAAGAATTTAAATCTGAAGTTGAAAATCAGAAAGAAAAAAGAATTAAAGTACTTCGAAGTGATAGGGGAGTGAATATTTTTCAGATATCTTCAATTAGTTTTGTGAGGATAATGGAATTATTCACCAACGAATTGCCCCATACACACCCCAACAAAATGGGGTGGCTGAAATAAAAAATAGATCCTTGGTAAATATGGTTAATTCGGTGCTTATAAATGCAAAGTTACCGTTTTACTTATGAGGTGAAGCTTTGTTGACAGCATGTCATATTTATAATAAAGTGCCTTTTAAGAAATTCAGGGCTTCACCTTATGAACTTTGGAATAATGGAAGAAAGCCTAACTTAAATTATTTTAAAGTGTGGGGGTGTTTAGCATTTTACAAAGTCCACGATCCCCATAAGACAAAGTTAGGACCAAGAGGCATTAAAAGTGTTTTTGTTGGCTATGCACAAAATTCAAAAGCATATAGACTGCTTGATTTACAATCCAATGTGATAGTGGAATCTATACATGTGGAATTCTATGAAGGTAAATTTCTACATAGTACAATTGAGCCTATAGTTGAAGAAACTTCTGAAACCATTGTTGGGGTTAAAAGAGGACATAATGAACCAGGTGAACCTAGGAGAAGTCAACGTGTTAGAAAAGAAAAACACTTGAGTTCTGTTTTTTATTTTCTCTGATTCAATTACTTTTCTGGTTGTGGCTACTAGATCAAAAATAGTAGAAGTTACACCAATGGAACTCAATATAAATGATGATCCTAAAACTTTTAAAGAAGCAATGTCTTCACGAGATTCTGATTTTTGGAAAGAAGCAATAAATGATGAGATGGATTCTATACTATCAAACAAGCCTTGGGTTTTAGTAGATCTTCCACCTGGTTCAAAGGCAATTGGGTGCAAATGGGTGTTTCGAAAGAAATACAGAACAGATGGTTCTATACAAACTTACAAAGCAAGATTAGTAGCAAAAGGTTTTAGACAAAAAGAAGGTATAGATTATTTCGATACCTATGCTCCAGTTGCAAGAATCACATCAATAAGAGTTTTGTTTGCATTGGCATCAATAAATAAATTGTATATTCATCAAATGGATGTAAAGACAGCATTCTTGAATGGTGACTTAACCGAGGAGGTATATATGGAACAACCTGAAGGTTTTGTCCTACCAGGAAATGAAAACAAAGTATGCAAATTGGTTAAGTCATTATATGGCCTAAAGAAAGCTCCAAAGCAATGGCATAAGAAGTTTGATGAGGCAATTCTAGCAAATGGTTTTGGGCATAATAATGCTCATAAATGTGTTTATTGTAAGAAAACCAATGATTACATAGTGATATTATGCTTATATGTTGATGACATGATAATTGCTAGTAATAATATGAAAGGAATTACTGATACCAAGAAGTATCTAACTTCAGTTTTTAAAATGAAAGACCTTAATGTGGTAGATACAATATTGGGAGTCAAAACTGAAAAACAAGAAAAAGGATATGCCTTAAATCAAACCCATTATATTGACAAAATACTTGATAAGTTCAACATCTTAATATCAAAGATGCTAGTACTCTAGTTGATTCTAGTGCGAAAATGCAAGAAAATAAAGATCGAATCATAACTTAACTGGAATATGCCAGTGCCATTGGATGCCTTATGTATGTCACATATTGCACAAGGCTAGATATAGATTTTGCCGTAAACATGATGTCAAGATTCAAGTCTAAACCTAGCATACATCATTGGAAAGCAATTAGTAGGATCTTTGGATATCTCAAAAGGAGAAAAGAATTGAAATTAGTTTATGCCGATTATCCAAATGCGCTAGAAGGGTATTGCGATGCAAGTTGGATGTCTAGTACAAATGAGAGCTTATCAACTTCTGGATGGATATTCTCATTAGGAGGACGGGCCATAAGTTGGGCATCCAAGAAACAAACATGTATAGCACATTCAACTATGGAATCGGAATTTATATCCCTTAGCGCTGCAGCTAAGGAAGCAGAATGGCTACGAGACTTGTTATTAGACATTGAATTATGGCCACACTCGTTATCTGCTACTTCTATTTACTGCGATAGCTCAGCAGCATTGTCCAGAGCTTACAGTGATGTTTGCAACGGAAAATCTAGACATATTAGTCTAAGACATACGTTTGTGAGAGAGTTAATTCCTAAAGGGGTGATCACCATTATATATGTAAAGTCCGGCGAACATTTAGCGGATCTTCTCACTAAAGCAATTGCTAGAGATTTAGTGCAAAGTACAACTAAAAATATGGGACTTAAAATTCTAAGCACCGAGGATGGGAACCCAACTTCAGACTAGTATAGTAGTCTTCAAGTTAAATGGGTATGTAACACCCCGTATTTTTTGAGAATATTAAAATAACAAATTAAAGAATAATTTATTTGAAAAAGAGTAATGAGAAAAGAATGATGTTTAGCATTGTTCTAAGGTTTGTAAGAAAAAGAAACTTGTGACTTGCATACAAGAATTACCGAGTTCGATCCCCGCCAGCGCCATATTTTTGTTTTGGGGGAATGGCTAAAAAGTGGCTTAGTGTGAACGTAGTTCAAAATGTGGTTTAGTGTGAAAATGGTTAATTACGAAGAAGTTATTAAGCCATGAAGTTTGTATGCATATGAGAGAAATATATATATATATATAAATTAAATAAATAAATATTCAAAAAAAGTTCAAAATAGCGAATCGAGAGGGGGAATAGCCGAACCGCACCATTTTTGGAGTCGACCCGAGCTCCGATGGGTCGACCACAGGTCAATCTAGGGTGTTTGGCTGCCAACCCGTGGCCCGATTCGCCCTAAAGGCTGATATGGCATCTGAGTGGTCCAGATCAGTTCTAGGGTTAATCCTAAGGCCTAAATAACTTCTTACACCTATATATACACCTTAAGACCTAACCTTAATTCATAAATATTATCTATGACACCATTATGCTGTCAAATTCTCTCTTAAACCCTAGCTGTCGCCTGTAAATCAAATCTCAAGTGTTCAACTTCAGCTCAAATTAAAGATTAGAGCTTCTACAACAATTCAAGAAGATAAATCAGCAACATCGCAACGTTTCTACACCAATTTCAGTGCATAATTATATTCTTTAACCACAAAAGGTGAGTACGGTGATTTTCACAATATAATGGGATTAAAAGTAACATGATGAAGTTGTAAAGAGGATTCATATGTATGTAATTTAAATCTCATCCAATTCTTCACCTTTTTGATTCATGTCATCATATGCCTATGTTTCTATGTAAAGTTCATACCTTTATCAGTTTATTCATGTTGAATCTGTCATTATGCCTCTATGCCAGCTTACATGCCCCTTTATTTCATGATGTTGTGTTAATTCCAATTTTCTGTGATTTGATTCTCTCTCCTTATCCCTGTTCCTTTTATTTTTGGATCTAGGCTACCTTCGAGCCTATGTTAAAAATACGCGCGAATGCGGATACGTGGGAACGATGGAAATATGTGAAATATGGAAAATTGGATATTATTGGATATTTTGGATAATTGGATAATATGTTAAATTGGCATATTTGGGTATGAATTACATGGAATTGATGAAATTGCCTATAATTGTAAATTTGTAATTGAGGCTAATTAATATGTAATTATTGACTTGGAATAGGCAATATTATAAACATGATTACATGCTTAATTGGATATACATGACATGAAAATTGGGTATGGGTGAAATACTATTATTAATAAACCTTTGACACGAAGTTAGGCGCAATTGTGGCGTAAGACTGCCCGGAACCGCCCGACAAATCCAGCTGCCACAATTGGACATCTAATGTGAGAGGACAAAGGAATGAATTATAGGCGTAATGGTTAATGACACGAGGTTAGACCCGGTTTGTGGCGTAAGACTGCCCGGAACTGCCCGGCAAATCCAGCGGCCACAAAGTGTTCGGTCTAATGTGGGAGGTCATGCACCGTTCGTCATAAGGAATGAATTAAGGAATACTAACCATAATAAAACATGGGTATGGTTAGAGGGTTAAGTGGGGTGACATGTAAATCTGGAATTAACCGGAATAAGATAAAACATGTAAATTATGACATGTAAGTATGGACTTAACCATAGCATGTGTAAGACAAGGACATTTAAATTAAAATGGTTAAGTGGGAGAAAAACCTTGTGGGGACCAAGCATAAGTTGGAGGCTTGTGTTGGATGGGGGGACCTGTTTCAACCAGTAACCCGTTTGAGTATCTAATTGGGCCCGGTACTAGGTCGGGGTTGGGGCACGCTTACTGGACTTGAATGTAAGAGGTCAAAACGTGAATAGCGGTGGCAACGCGAGTCCAACGGGTTCACGTGCGTGCATGGGTTCGGGCTGTTTGGTAAGACGTTGTTGCATCGTGTAGGTATGGCCGTGCATTTTATGTTGGTATCGGGGTTGCCACTTTGGGGAGTGATACACCCCACTGTGGGGCCAACATGGGTGCCTACAGGGTTTAGGGAGCCGATCGAATGGGTAGGGTAAGGGTACCTTAGCGGCGGTAGGAGCAAGCCTGCACCTATGATAGCAGCTAGGTATAAGTAACTACCAAGTTTGTCATGTGGGTACAGTTAGAGGGAAGGGATCAACGTTTAGTAAATAGAGACTAGTAGATGCGCGGTGTAATTAAGTAATGTGGTGTAACTTAGCAAAAGCGCGGTGTAATGAAATACATGTTGGTTGAGTTGGTCAGTCCTTTGGTTCTAGTCTGATGTTGACTTCGGTCTTCGGGGTTAGTACTTGGAGGGTTGTTCGCTTAGCCAAGGTGTAGGATTGTCTTAGTACTTAGGAACGGAAACATCTTGTCCATCCTTTTAATCTACCTTATCTATGTTGCAGCCATATCATGATGCCTATTTATGTCTTGATCATTTACCTTACCTATTATTTGTTAAAATTACTGGACTCGCCAGACTTTATGTCTGACCCGTTTTGTTTCCACCTCTTTCCATTCCTCCCCCTAGGTTTGCAAGGAGGGAATACTACAGCTTAGTGTCGATTTCTTTCAGTTGCTTGAAAAAAATAGATGTATCGCTTTGGACTCTCTCATCTTTATGTCTTTGCTTATGCTCAGTGGGGATTTATGCATTTATGTTATTTAAGTATTTGCTTCTTTATGTACTTTGAAGTTTTTGGAAAAGACAATTGATCCTGTTGTAATGGTTTTTGGAGACTACTTATGTAAGCTTGTTTTGGAGTTATAATGCTATGAAATAAGTTTTATCTTCCGCTGTGTTTTATTTATTTATTCTTGTAATTTATCTGTTCTATACTACTATAACGCTTCATGACATTAATGCATTCCCTCTGTGAGTGACATTAATGGCCATGGGGTGTTACACATGGTATCAGAGCCAGGTTACAAGAACAGATAAAAAGTTTTGAAAAGTGTTTTCAAAAGTATTACTTTCATAGAAAGTATGTTCAAAAACTTGTTTCATAGAAGCTATTTTCAAGGAAAGTTTACTTTAAAGAGCATAATCCCCGCAAGCCATACATCTCTCTATCGCTTCCCTTGTGTTGAAACTCTTTCTTTTCCTTTTCAGCATGTCTGAAGCGTCTGAGATACCAGAGAGTGTTCATGTACCCGGTTGGTTTCGTCAATATCTCGAGGCTAGGGCCGCTGCTGTGGGTCCGGCCGACGTTCCTCCTCCCTCAACTCTAGTCATTCCTCTGCATAGAGATGTTTTTTCCAAGATATGTAAAGACTTTCGTTCTATGGGTGGAAAACCTTTTAGTGGGACTGAAACGTTTGTTGAAGCAAGAAATTGGTTGAAAGAAGTGGAGGATCTGTTTGGCATTTTCGATTTGGATGATTGTAAGAAGGTCCAATTGGCTGCTTGGTTGATGAAGGACGAAGCTTCGTTTTGGTGGGAGGTTACTAATGGAGGGCGTGCTGTAGAGAGTTGGGCAGATTTTAGGGGAAGGTTTGAGTTGAAATTCCTTTCTCAAGCTGAGGAGAGTATATACATGGAGAGGTTCTTGGCATTGAAGCAGAAAAACTTGGCCGTGAAGGAGTATGTGACCGAATTTAATAAGTTGGCAAGATTTGGGCTAGAGTTGGTGAATACGCCTCACAAGAAGGCCTTGAAGTTTGCAAAGGGCCTAAATGAACCGCTTCACAGTTTGGCTATGTCCCACATTCCAATGGGGGCTACGTATGAAAAGCTTGTTGACATGGCATACATGCATGAAGAAGAGAAGGGTGTAAGTGCTTTTAGGCGGCAAGATAAGAAGGAGGATCCGAAGAAAGCCCAACAACAAAAGAAAGGTGGCGAAGAAAAGAGGAAGTGTCACAACTGTGGGATACCCGACGATTTGAAGAAAGACTGTAGGAAGAAGAAGAAGTTCGCTTGTTATCATTGTGGTGATCCAGGTCATGCTGTCAAGGACTATCATAAGAAGCAAGGGCAGAGGGCAGGTTCTGCTTCGGGAGGGCAGGTTCATGCTCTCATGGCTCCGGGGCAGGAAGAAGGTAGAAAAATTTCTGTCGAAAGTTTGATTTTCTTGTTTGATCATCCTATCCGTACTTTATTCGATTCTGGCGCCTCACATTCGTTTATCTCTACATCATTAGTTGAAACACTGCACTTAAATACTAGTCTCGTTGTGGATCCCATTATAGTCTCAAATCCTATTGGTGGGTCGGCTCATTTATCCATGGTTTGCAGGGATTTGAGATTGTCTATCTTAGGCGTTGGTTTTGATTGTAATGCTTTTGTGCTTGGTTTTATGGGCTATGGGTTGATTCTAGGGATGGATTGGCTAGCCAGACATGGTGCCATCCTAGATTTTGAACGAAGGGTAGTAAAATTGTTGACTCGTAGTGGAAAGACCCTTGATATTTCTTGTGACCCTAGAGGATCGGTGATGCTTAGTTATCTTGAGTCACTTGACGCATCCAATGATGATTTACATTCTGTTCGTATAGTCC
The DNA here is from genome assembly GCA_030737875.1 of Allium sativum. Taxonomy (NCBI): domain Eukaryota; kingdom Viridiplantae; phylum Streptophyta; class Magnoliopsida; order Asparagales; family Amaryllidaceae; genus Allium; species Allium sativum. The sequence goes on from CM060926.1 coordinate 848,981,610, forward strand.
ATGAATATGTTGATGTCTTCGATGAGGTGAGGGGTCTACCCCCAAAACGTGGGATAGACTTTCGTATATATCTTGTAGACAATGCAAAACCCGTATCTCTACTAGTACGCCACATGGCTCCTCGTGAGAGGAGGGAACTCAATAAGCAAGTAGGGGAGTTGCTTGAGAAGGGGTTCATAAGACGTAGTATATCGGAGTGGGGTGCTCCAGTAGTATTTGCCACGAAGGCGGATGGGTCCCTTAGACTTTGTGTGGACTATAAAGAACTTAATAAGCTTACTAAGAAGAATAGGCACCCACTGTCGAGGATTGACGATCTCTTCGATCAGTTATTTGGCGCCTCAGTGTTTTCGCAGTTGGACTTAGCCACTGGTTTCCATTAGTTGAGAGTGGTTGAGGATAGCATAGACAAGACTGCCTTTAGGACTCCGGACGGTTTCTATGAGTGGCTTGTGATGCCCTTCGGTTTAACAAACGCCCCTGCATACTTTGTTGACTTGATGAGTAGGGTGTTTAGGGAGTACCTTAATAAATTTGTGGTGGTCTTGGTGGATGACATCTTGATCTTTTCTAAGAACGAGGAAGAGCATGCCCTACATCTGAGGGAAGTGTTGGAGATCCTTCGAGCGCATAACCTTAAAGCTAAATTTTCTAAATGTCACTTTTGGAGAAAGGAAGTGCGATTCTTAGGGCACGTGGTTTCCAAAGAAAGGATAGTTGTGGATCCCGCGAAGGTGGTGGCCATCCGAGATTGGAAGGTCCCTAAAAATGCTACCAAGGTGAGGAGTTTCTTGGGGTTTGGCTGGCTACTATAGGAAGTTTATCAAAGACTTCGCAAAGATATCAGCCCCATTGACATGCTTGACGAAGAACAACCTAGTTTTCACGTGGGACGTAGATTGTGATGATGTGTTCCAACGTTTAAAAAGAGCTTTGACCACAGCCCCAGTCTTAGTGTTGTCAGATGGGAGTAAGCCATTTACCGTTTATACCGATGCTTGTGGGATAGGACTAGGCGCAGTCTTAATGCAAGAGGGGAGGGTAATAGCCTATGGAGGAAGGCAGTTGAGAGTGCATGAGAAAAATTACCCTACACATGACCTAGAGTTGGCCGCTATTGTTTTCGCGCTTAAGTCTTGGCGCCATTATCTTCTTGGCGAGAAATTCGAATTGTTTACAGACCACAAATCGCTAAAATACTTTTTCTCTCGGAAGGACTTGAACTTAAGGCAGCAAAGGTGGACGGAATTCTTAGCGTCCTATGATTTCGAGATAGCATATACCCCTGGCAAGGGTAACGTGGCGGCAGACGCCTTAAGTAGGAAAAGGTTGTCCTTGAGTTCGTTGTTTGTTGAGCGGCGAAGCTTAGAGTTTATCTCTACGTTTGACTTTATACCTTCCATTGACTTTGTACCCGGTCTGCTAGCATCCTTGGAGGTCATACCTACGCTTTTGGGACGGATTGGTGAGGCACAACGAGGTGACCCACAGTTGGTTGAGTTAATAGAGAAGCTTATAAGGGGGGAGTCATCGAGCCATATCAGTAGGTATACCCTAGATAATAAGGGTTGGTTACGTAGGGATGGTAGACTTTGTGTACCACGAGACCAGAACTTGAGGAAGACCATTCTTGATGATGCACATCGTTCGAAGATGACCATTCAACTCGGCGGGGACAAGATGTACATGGACATGAGACGAGTTTTCTTTTGGGCTGTATGAAGAGGGATGTGGCCGAGTTTGTCGCTAGATGCTTGGTGTGCCAATAAGTAAAAGCAGAGCAAAAGAAGCCCGGTGGGTTGCTTCACCCATTGGAGGTCCCACAATGGAAGTGGGAGAGTGTCTCAATGGACTTTGTTGATGGGTTACCATGATCGAGGAAGGGTAATACGGAGATTTGGGTCGTGGTAGACAGACTTACTAAGAGCGCCCATTTCATTCTCGTGAAGAGTACGAGGACTGCTCCATGGTTAGCCTCCGTATACATTCGAGAGATAGTTCGTTTGCACGGTGTTCCTTCTAGCATTGTGAGCGATCGCGATCCTATCTTTACTAGCGAGTTTTGGAAGAGCTTGCTTAGAGTGGTGGAAATAGAGCGTGATGCGACAATTCGATGATCTCCTACATGCATTCTTGGGTCGGAGATTAAGAAGTTGAGGAATCGAGAGGTCAAGCTAGTCAAAGTGCAATGGGGAGATGATGAGAGCTACACTACTTGGGAGACGGAAGAGAAGATGCGTTCATTGTACCCTTTTCTTTTCGAGGGTATGTCTTTTAATTTCTCCTTTATCGCTTAGCTTGTACTTGTTCTATCTTTAGTATGTCCTCTCACTAGTATCTTTGACCTTTAGATAGGGTAGTCCTATGGTTGAAACATGTGTTTGAGAGATGTTATGTACGGTGGATGCATGTGGGTGCAAGTGTTTGCTAGTGGTTTCTCGTGGATGCATATACACACACTTTAGGCACTAGATCGGCTCAGTCACTTTCATATTGCATATTGCATATAAATGGATGCATTTAGTAAAATGAATGTACGTTGAATGTGTGTATCATATGGATGTTGCATTTAAATGAATGGTTGTGCACACATGTAGTAATGATACGTATAGGGTTCTTTGCATACATGATGGATACATGGCACTATCATTATTTGCATTAAGTAGGTCGACTGAATCAGAGGACCGCCTGATTTTGTATTAGTATATGGACATATACACACACTATGCATATGTACATAAAAAGCATTAGAAATCTTTTAAGGACCATGGTTGCTAGTGGTTGATGGTTGAGTGATGGATGATTGGATGGTAGGATACTTTCTTCTTGACTTATAGATTTCGAGGACGAAATCCTCTAAGTAGGGGAGAATGTAACACCCTGTAATTTCTGAGAATATTAAAATAACAAATTAAAGAATAATTTATTTGAAAAAGAGGAATGAGAAAAGAATGATGTTTAGCATTGTTCTAAGGTTTGTAAGCAAATGACTTAGCCGGTCATTTGGTCAGAACATGTGACTTGCATACAAGAGGTACATAGTTCGATCCCCGCCAGCGCTATATTTTTGTTTTAGGGGAATGGCTAAAAAGTGGCTTAGTGTAAACGCAGTTCAAAATGTGGTTTGGTGTGAAAATGGTTAATTATGAAGAAGTTATTAAACCATGAAGTTTGTATGCATATGAGAGAAATATATATATAGATATATATAAAAATTAAATAAATAAATATTCAAAAAAGTTCAAAATAGCGAATCGGGAGGGGGAATAGCCGAACCACACCATTTTTGGAGTCGACCCGAGCTTCGCTGGGTCGACTACAGGTCAATCCAGGGTGTTTGGCTGCCATCCCGTGGCCCGATTCGCCCTAAGGGCTGATATGGCATCTGAGTGGTCTAGATCAGTTCTAGGGATAATCCTAAGGCCTAAATAACTTCCTACACTTATATATACACCCTATGACCTAACCCTAATTCATAAATATTATCTATGACACCATTATGCTGTCAAATTCTCTCTTAAACCCTAGCCGCCGCCTGTAAATCAAATCTCTAGTGTTCAATTTCAACTCAAATTAAAGATTAGAGCTTCTACAACAATTCAAGAAGATAAATCAACAACACCGCAACGTTTCTACACCAATTTCAGTGCATAATTCTATTCCTTAACCACGAAAGGTGAGTACGGTGATTTTCACAATTGGGATTAAAAGTAACATGATGAAGTTGTAAAGAGGATTCATATGTATGTATGTAATTTAAATCTCATCCAAGTCTTCACCTTTTTGATTCATGTCATCATATGCCTATGTTTCTATGTAAAGTTCATACCTTTATCAGTTTATTCATGTTGAATCTGTCATTATGCCTCTATGCCAGTTTACATGCCCCTTTATTCCATGATGTTGTGTTAATTCCAGTTTTCTGTGATTTGATTCTCTCTTCTTATCCCTATTCCTTTTATTTTTGGATCTAGGCTACCTTCGAGCCTATGTTAAAAATACGCGCGAATGCAAATACGTGGGAACGATGGGAATATGTCAAATATGGAAAATTGGATATTATTGGATATTTTGGATAATTGGATAATATGTGAAATTGGCATATTTGGGTATGAATTACATGGAATTGATGAAATTGCCTATAATTGTAAATTTGTAATTGAGGCTAATTAATATGTAATTAGTGACAATTTGGAATAGGCAATGTTATAAACATGATTACATGTTTAATTGGATATACATGACATGAAAATTGGGTATGGGTGAAATACGATTATTAATAAACCTTTGCACGAGGTTAGGCGCAATTGTGGCGTAAGACTGCCGGGAACCGCCCGGCAAAACTAACTGCCACAATTGGATGTCTAATGTGAGAGGTCAAAGGAATGAATTGTAGGCGTAATAATTAACGACACGAGGTTAGACCCGGTTTGTGGTGTAAGACTTCCCGGAACTGCCCGGCAAATCCAGCGGCCACAAAGTGTTCGATCTAACGTGGGAGGTCATGCACCGTTTGTCATACAGAATGAATTCAGGAATACTAACCATAATAAGACATGGCTATGGTTAGAGGGTTAAGTGGGGTGACATGTAAATTATGACATGTAAATATGGACTTAACCGGAATAAGATAAGACATGTAAATTATGACATGTAAGTATGGACTTAACCGTAGCATGTGTAAGACATGGATATTTAAATTAAAATGGTTAAGTGGTGGAAAAACCTTGTGGGGACCAAGCATAGGTGGGAGGCTTGTGTCGCATGGGGGGACCCGTTTCAACCAGTGACCCGTTTAAGTATCTAATTGGGCCCGGTACTAGGCCGGGGTTGGGGCACGCTTACTGGACTTGAATGTAAGAGGTCAAAACGTGAATAGCGGTTACAACGTGAGTCCAACGGATTCATGTGCTTGCATGGGTTCGGGATGGTAGGTAAGACGTTGTTGCATCGCGTAGGTATGGCAGTGCATTTTATGTTGGTATCAAGGTTTCCACTTTGGGGAGTGATACACTCCACTATGGGGCCAGCACGGGTGCCTACGGGGTTTAGGTAGTCGATCGAATGTGTAGGGTAGGGGTACCTTAGCGGTGGTAGGAGCAAGCCGGCACCTACGATAGCAGCTAGGTACAAGTAACTACCAAGTTTGTCATGTGGGTACAGTTAGAGGGAAGGGATCAACGTTTAGTAAATAGAGACTAGTAGATGTGCAGTGTAATTAAGTAATGTCGTGTAACTTAGCAAAAGTGCGGTGTAACGAAATACATGTTGGTTGAGTTGGATAGTCCTTTGGGTGCTAGTCTGATGTTGACTTCGGTCTTCGGGGTTAGTACTTGGAGGGTTGTTCGCTTAGCCAAGGTGTAGGATTGTCTTAGTACTTAGGAACGGAATCATCTTGTCCATCCTTTTTATCTACCTTATCTATGTTACAGCCATATCATGATGCCTATTTATGTCTTGATCATTTACCTTACCTATTATTTGTTAAAATTACTGGACTCGCCAGACTTTATGTCTGGCCCATTTTGTTTCCACCTCATTTCTTTCCTTCCCCCCCTCAGGTTTGCGAGGAGGGAATATTACAGCTTAGTGACGATTTCTTTCAGTTGCTTGAAAAGAGTAGATGTATCGCTTTGGACTCTCTCATCTTTATGGCTTTGCTTAGGCTCAGTGGGGATTTATGCATTTATGTTATTTAAGTATTTGCTTCTTTATGTACTTTGAAGTTTTTGGAAAAGACAATTGATCCTGTTGTAATGGTTTTTGGGGACTACTTATGTAAGCTTGTTTTGAAGTTATGATGCTATGAAATAAGTTTTATCTTCCGCTGTGTTTTATTTATTTATTCTTGTAATTTATCTGTTCTATACTACTACAACACTTCATGATATTAATGCATTCCCTTGTTGAGTGACATTAATGGCCATGGGGGGTTACAGGGTAACAACAAGTTATCGATAAGCGCTTAAAAGAACTAGCACAGTTACATATATGTTTCATTGATCAAGGCTAGTTTGTGAGCAATTGCATAATGCATAGTTTGTATTTGTTAGGTTTTGAACATAAAAGTGGTGCCGCTTCAATAAATGTATGTGTTACATTTATAAATGTTCATGAATTCAGGATTAGCACATGGCCATACATAATAGTGATAAGGTTGTGTTTAGAATCTTGTGAGATCTAGCGGATAAACTTGTCTGTGTCATCTGTTCGGTTTTACGATAGGAGTTGTGGTTCAATCTTTTACAGACACCTACAACTTTGTTAAAACTTTAACTAATGTACACTAATTAAAGGTCCAAATCGAAAGATACCTTTTTGTATGGATAACGTTTATCAAAAGAAAAAATCATTACGCACAAACTAGTGGGGGAATGTTATGTAATTTGTGTGTATAGTGGAGAAATGCAAATGTCCCACATGATAGTAGAAGAAGGAAATGGAATGTATATAATGTTTTGTCAAACATGATAAACAAATTGAGTAAAGCCCACAAATAACTAATTGGGCTAACAAATTGGGTTTACATTTAAATGGTTATAGATAAGCACTTGGGCACTTGGGGCATCTTGGGCCTTGACTGTTCATACACAGGCGCTACCGTTCATATTTCGAATTTTATTTTTAAAATTCAAATGCGCGACTGTTGAAATAGTTGCGTCTTTTTAAACGGCCGTGACCTTTCGCCAACAGAAACCTTCGTCTCTATAAATCCGGCTCTCTCCAGTCAGAAAACAATCATTAGCGATCTCTCCTTCTTCCTCTCTCACAAGAATTTTCGAGCCTTGTTGTATCCTGCGAGCAAGTTTCCTTTACTGCGGAAATATTGTTTTCGGATAGTGACAACACGCCTCATGGCTCTCTTATTCTTCTCTGTTTCGTTTCTGTCTCATATCCGCTCATAAACTAACAATTGAAAACAATATTCCAATGGAGACAGAACTAAATTCCAAACTCTAGGTTCAACTTCGTGGAAAAGAATCCATCAAACTGGATCGGTTTGATGGAACAAACTATACTAAATGGCAGGACAGAATGACATTGCTTTTGCTGTCCATGAATCTTCACTACTTGCTGGATCCGTCGCTGCAACCAATTGCAGAACCCAAGCCTACTGATTCTGAAGAAATTTAAAAGAAAATTGCCGTGGACAAAGTTAAGCGTGAGACAGAAGAAATGTATGCAGAGGCTATATTCTCAACGCACTCACTGACATGCTTTATGATGTTTATCGGAATTACAAATTGCCAAAGGAAGTATGGTCGGCTCTCGAATCAAAATATAAACACATGAAGGAAGGTACTGATCGTTTTCTTGCCTTAAAATATTTTGAATTAATGTTTGTTAATAACATGCCAATCATGGATCAAATCCATGAGTTGGAGATTCTAGTTTCCCAAATGAGGAAATTGCAGATTGCTATTCCCGATTCTATCCAAGTTGGAGCGATTCTATCAAAACTTCCTCCCGCTTGGAGTGATTACAGAAGAAAAATTCTGCACTCATCGGATAGTTCTTCTATTGACAAATTCTTGACTCACTTGCAAATTGAAAGTGATAATCGTGTCAGAGATGAGTCGATCTTAGGATCCAAAGTTCATCACATATCTTCCAAAGAACCAGTTTCTGGAAATTCTAATGATAGTTTGAAACCCAAAAAGAAAGATTTCAAGAATAAATCTAAGGATCGGCCTTGCTTTTATTGTGGTATTAAAGGATATCTTATCAAAGATCGTCGATTCAAGGCCAAGTAGAAAAGAACTCCAAATCGGGTTCTGCAAACAATAAAGCAAATGTTGTGGAAGATGCTGGACAAGAAATTGTCGCAATGATCACAAAACTTCATATGGCTTCTGTGGCAAAATTTGCAGATTGGTGCCTTGATTCTGGCGCTACCATACATGTGCGCAACGACAAAAACTTGTTTAAGTCCTATAATGAAACGAAAGAACCTGAAGAAGTTCTCATGGAAAATCATGCTTCGGCTAAAGTAATGGGCAAGGGAAGCGTGGAACTGAAGTTCACTTCTGGCCCAAAACTCACCCTTGTCAATGTGTTTCATGTTCCGGACTAGAGAAAGAACTTAGTTTCTGCAAATCTTTTATGTAAGAAGGGTTTTAAAGTTGTTCTAGAATCTGACAAAGTTATTGTATCTAAAAATGGTGTATTCGTAGGAAAAGGATACGCTTGTGATGGCATGTTTAATTTGTTAATTAATGAAATTACTGTTGTTGCTTATGTTGTTGATTCTCCTTGTTCTTTATGGCATGCTAGATTAGGACATTTAAATTTTAATTGCTTAAAGTATATGTCAAAACATGGCTATATTAACTATTCTGTTAATGATTTCGAAAAATGTAAAATTTGTGTTGAAGCCAAGATGACTAAAAAACCATTTTCTAAAGTTGAAAGAAATAGTGATTTTCTAGAACTCGTGCATTCAGATATTTGTGAATTGAATGGTCAACTAACAAGAGGAGGAAAGCGATATTTTATCACTTTTGTTGACGACCATACAAGAAACACTTATGTATACTTACTGAAAACCAAGGACGAAGCTTTTGAAAAATTCAAAGAATTTAAATCTGAAGTTGAAAATCAGAAAGAAAAAAGAATTAAAGTGCTTCAAAGTGATGGGGGTGAATATTTTTCAGGTATCTTCAATCAGTTTTGTGAGGATAATGGAATTATTCACCAACGAACAGCCCCATACACACCCCAACAAGATGGGGTGGCTGAATGAAAAACAGATCCTTGGTAGATATGGTTAATTCAATGCTTATGAATGCAAAGTTACCGTTTTACTTATGGGGTGAAGCTTTGTTGACAGCATGTCATATCTATAATAAAGTGCCTTTTAAGAAATTCGGGGCTTCACCTTATGAACTTTGGTATAATGGAAGAAAACCAAACTTAAATTATTTTAAAGTGTGGGGGTGTTTAGCAATTTACAAAGTCCGAGATCCCTATAAGACAAAGTTAGGACCAAGAGGTTTTAAAAGTGTTTTTGTTGGCTATGCACAAAATTCAAAAGCATATAGATTGCTTTATTTACAATCCAATGTGATAGTGGAATCTATACATGTGGAATTCGTTGAAGATAAATTTCTACATAGTACAATTGAGCCTATAGTAGAAGAAACTTATGAAACCATTATTGGAGGAAAAAGAGGACATAATGAACCTAGGAGAAGTCAGCGTGTTAGATAAGAAAAACACTTGAGTTCTGATTTTATTTCCTCTGATCCAATTACTTTTCTGGTTGAGGCTACTAGATCAAAAATAGTAGAAGTTACACCTGTTGTACTCAATATCAATGACGATCCTAAAACTTTTAAAGAAGCTATGACTTCACGAGATTCTGATTTTTGGAAAGAAGAAATAAATGATGAGATGGATTCTATACTATCCAACAAGACATGGGTTTTAGTAGACCTTCCACCCGGTTCAAAGGAAAATGGGTGTTTCGAAAGAAATACAGAATAGATGGTTCTATACAAACTTACAAAGCAAGATTAGTAGCAAAAGGTTTTATAAAAAAAGAAGGTACAGATTATTTCGATACTTATGCTCCAGTTGCATGACCCACATCCATAAGAGTTTTGTTTGCATTGGCATCAATATATAAATTGTATATTCATCAAATGGATGTAAAGACGGCCTTCTTGAACGGTGACTTAACCGAGGAGGTATATATGGAACAACCTAAAGGTTTTTTCCTACCAGGAAATGAAAACAAAGTATGCAAATTGGTTAAGTCATTATATGGCCTAAAGCAAGCTCCAAAGCAGTTGCATAAGAAGTTTGATGAGGCAATTCTAGCAAATGGTTTTGGGCATAATAATGTTGATAAATGTGTTTATTATAAGAAAACCAATGATTACATAGTGATATTATGCTTATATGTTGATGACATGATAATTGCTAGTAATAATATAAAAGGAATTACTGATACCAAGAAGTATCTAACTTCAATTTTTAAAATGAAAGACCTTAATGATGTAGATACAATATTAGGAATCAAAGTTGAAAAACATGAAAAAGGATATGCCTTAAATCAAACCCATTATATTGACAAAATACTTGATAAGTTCAAACGTCTTGATATCAAAGATGCTAGTACTCCAGTTGATTCTAGTGTGAAAATGCAAGAAAATAAAGATCGAATCATAGCTCAACTGGAATATGCCAGTGCCATTAGATGCCTTATGTATGTCACATATTGCTTAAGGCCAGATATAGCTGTTGCTGTAAACATGATGCCAAGATTCACGTCTAAACCGAGCATACATCATTGGAAAGCAATTAGTAGGATCTTTGGATATCTCAAAAGGACAAAAGAATTGAAATTAGTTTATGCCGATTATCCAAATGCGCTAGAAGGGTATTGCGATGCAAGTTGGATGTCTAGTACAAATGAGAGCTTATCAACTTCTGGATGGATATTCTCATTAGGAGGAGGGGCCATAAGTTGGGCATCCAAGAAACAAACATGTATAGCACATTCAACTATGGAATTGGAATTTATATCCCTTAGCGCTGCAGCTAAGGAAGCAGAATGGCTACGAGACTTGTTATTAGACATTGAATTATGGCCACACTCGTTATCTGTTACTTCTGTTTACTGCGATAGCTCAGCAGCATTGTCTAGAGCTTACAGTGATGTTTGCAATGGAAAATCTAGACATATTAGTCTAAGACATACGTTTGTGAGAGAGTTAATTACTAAAGGGGTGATCACCATTATATATGTAAAGTCCGGCGAACACTTAGCGGATCTTCTCACTAAAGCTTGCTAGAGATTTAGTGCAAAGTACAACTAAAAATATGGGACTTAAAATTCTAAGCACCGAGGATGGGAACCCAACTTCAGACTAGTATATTAGTCTTCAAGTTAAATGGGTAACAACAAGTTATCGATAAAGCATATAATAGTGCTAAGGTTGTGTTGAGAATCTTGTGAGATCCGGCGGATAAACTTGTCTGTGTCATCTGTTAGGTTTTACGATAGGATTTGTGGTTCAACCTTTTACAGACACCTACAACTTCGTTAGAACTTTAACTAATGTACACTAATTAAAGGTCTAAATCAAAATATACCTTTTTGTATGGATAACGTTTATCAAAAGAAAAAATCATTACACACAAATTAGTGGGGGGAATGTTATGTAATTTGTGTGTATAGTGGAGAAATGCAAATGTACCAAATGATAGAAGAAGAAGGAAATGGAATGTATATAATGTTTTGTCAAACATGATAAACAAATTGAGTAAAGCCCATAAATAACTAATTGGGCTAATAAATTGGGTGTACATTTAAATGGTCATAGATAGGCACTTAGGCACTTGGGGCATCTTGGGCCTTGACTGTTCGTACACAGGCGCTACCGTTCAAATTTCGAATTTTACTTTTAAAATTCAAATGCGCGAGTGTTGGAACAGTTGTGTCTTTTTAAACGGTCGCGACCTTTCGCCAACAGAAACCTTCTTCTCAATAAATCCATCTCTCTCTAGTCAGAAAACAATCATTAGCGATCTCTCCTTCTTCCTCTCTCGCAAGAATTCTTGAGCCTTGTTGTATCCTGCGAGAAAGTTTCCTTTACTGTGGAAATATTGTTTTCGGATAGTGACAACACGCCTCAAGACACTCTTATCCTTCTCTGTTTCGTTTTTGTCTCATATCCACTCATAAACTAACAATCGAAAAAAATATTCTAACGGAGACAGAACTGAATTCCAAACTCCAGGTTCAACTTCATGGAAAAGAATCCATCAAACTGGATCGGTTTGATGGAACAAACTATACTAGATGGCAGGACAAAAATGACATGGCTTTTGTTGTCTATGAATATTCACTACTTGCTGGATCCGTCGCTGCAACCAATTGCAGAACCAAAGCCTACTGATTCTGAAGAAATTAAAAAGAAAATTGCCGCGGACAAAGCTAAGCATGAGACGGATGAAATGCTATGTAGAGGCTATATTCTCAACGCACTCACTGACAGGGTTTAAGATGCTTATCGGAATTACAAAACGCCAAAGGAAGTATGGTCGGCTCTCGAATCAAAATATAACACATGAAGGAAGGTACGATCGTTTTCTTGCCTTAAAATATTTTGAATTCAAGTTTTTTAATAACATCCCAATCATGGATCAAATCCGTGAGTTGGAGAAACTAGTTTCCCAAATGAGAGAATTGCAGATTGCTATTCCCGACCCTATCCAAGTTGGAGTGATTCTGTCAAAACATCCTCCCGCTTGGAATGATTACATAAGGAAAATTCTGCACTCATCGGATAGTTTTTCTATTGACAAATTCTTGACTCACTTGCAAATTGAAAGTGAAAATCGTGTCAGAGATGAGTCGATCTTAGGATCCAAAGTTCATCACATATCTTCCAAAGAACCAGTCTCTGGAAATTCCAATGATAGTTTGAAAGCCAAAAGGAAAGATTTCAAGAACAAATCTAAGAATCGACCTTGCTTTTATTGCGGTATTAAAGGAAATCTTATCAAAGATTGTCGATTCAAGGCCAAGGCAGAAGAGAACTCCAAATCTGGTTCTGCAAACAATAAAGCAAATGTTGTGGAAGATGCTGGACAAGAATTTTTCGCAATGATCACAGAACTTCGTATGGCTTATGTGGCAAAATCTGCATATTGGTGGCTTGATTCTGGCGCTACCATACATGTTGTGTGCAACGACAAAAACTTATTCAAGTCCTATAATGAAATGAAAGAGCCTGAAGAAGTTCTCATGGGAAATCATGCTTCGGCTAAAGTTATGGGCAAGGGAAGCATGGAATTGAAGTTCACTTCTGGCTAAAAACTCACCCTTGTCAATGTGTTTTATGTTCCGGACTTGAGAAAGAACTTAGTTTCTGCAAATCTTTTATGCAAGAAGGGTTTTAAAGTTGTTCAAGAATCTGACAAAGTTATTGTATCTAAGAATGGAGTATTCATAGGAAAAGGATACTCATGTGATGGCATGTTTAATTTGTCAATTAATGAAATTACTATTGTTGCTTGTGTTGTCGATTCTCCTAGTTCTTTATGGCATGCTAGATTAGGACATTTAAATTTTAATTGCTTAAAGTATATGTCAAAACATGGCTATATTAACTATTCTGTTAATGATTTCAAAAAATGTAAAATTTGTGTTGAAGCCAAGATGACTAAAAAACCATTTTCTAAAGTTGAAAGAAACAGTGTTTTGCTAGAACTCGTGCATTCTGATGTTTGTGAATTGAACGGTCAACTAACAAGAGGAGGAAAGAGATATTTTATCACTTTCATTGACGACCATACAAGATACACTTATGTATACTTATTGAAAACCAAGGACGAAGCTTTCGAAAAATTCAAAGAATTTAAATTCGAAGTTGAAAATCAGAAAGAAAAAAGAATTAGAGTGCTTCGAAGTGATAGGGGGTGAATATTTTTCGAATATCTTCAATCAGTTTTGTGAGGATAATGGAACTATTCACCAACGAATAGCCCCATACACACCCCAACAAGATGCGGTGGCTGAAAGAAAAACATATCCTTGGCAGATATGGCTAATTCAATGCTTATGAATGCAAAGTTACCGTTTTACTTATGGGGTGAAGCTTTGTTGACAGCATGTCATATTTATAATAAAGTGCCTTTTAAGAAATTTGGGGCTTCACCTTATGAACTTTGGAATAATGGAAGAAAACCTAACTTAAATTATTTTAAATTGTGGGGGTGTTTAGCATTTTACAAAGTCCAAGATCCCCATAAGACAAATTTAGGACCAAGAGGTATTAAAAGTGTTTTTGCTGGCTATGCACAAAATTCAAAAGCATGTATATATTGCTTGATTTACAATCCAATGTGATAGTGGAATCTATACATGTGGAATTCTTTGAAGATAAATTTCTAGATAGTACAATTGAGCCTATAGTAGAAGAAACTTCTGAAACCATTGTTGGAGGAAAAAGAGGACATAATGAACCAAGTGAACCGAGGAGAAGTCAGTGTGTTAGAAAAGAAAAACACTTGAGTTCTGATTTAATTTCCTCTGATCCAATTACTTTTCTGGTTGAGGCAACTAGATCAAAAATATTAGAAGTTACACTTATGGTACTTAATATCAATGACGATCCTAAAACTTTTAAAGAAGTTATGACTTCACGAGATTCTGATTTTTGGAAAGAAGCAATAAATGATGAGATGGATTCTATACTATCCAACAAGACTTGGGTTTTAGTAAATCTTCCACCTGGTTCAAAGGCAATCGGATGCAAATGGGTGTTTTGAAAGAAATACAGAACAAATGGTTCTATACAAACTTACAAAGAAAGATTAGTAGCAAAAGGTTTTAGACGAAAAGAAGGTATAGATTATTTCGATACCTATTCTCCAGTTGCAAGAACCACATCCATAAGAGTTTTGTTTGCATTGGCATCAATATATAAATTGTATATTCATCAAATGGATGTGAAGACGGCCTTCTTGAACGATGACTTAGCCGAGGAGGTATATATGGAACAACCTGAAGGTTTTGTCCTACCAGGAAATGAAAACAAAGTATGCAAATTGGTTAAGTCATTATATGGCTTAAAGCAAGCTCCAAAGCAATGGCATAAGAAGTTTGATGAGGCAATTCTAGCAAATGTTTTTGGGCATAATAATGCTGATAAATGTGTTTATTGTAAGAAAACCAATGATTACATAATGATATTATGCTTATATGTTGATGACATGATAATTGCTAGTAATAATATGAAAGGAATTACTGATACCAAGAAGTATCTAACTTCAGTTTTTAAAATGGAAGACCTTAATGCGGTAGATACAATATTGGGAATCAAAGTTGAAAAACATGAAAAAGGATATGACTTAAATCAAACCCATTATATTGACAAAATACTTGATAAGTTCAAACATCTTAATATCAAAGATGCTAGTACTCCAGTTGATTCTAGTGTGAAAATGCAAGAAAATAAAGATCGAATCATAGCTCAACTGGAATATGCCAGTGCCATTGGATGCCTTATGTATGTCACATATTGCACAAGGCCAGATATAGCTTTTACCGTAAACATGATGTCAAGATTCACGTCTAAACCTAGTATACATCATTGGAAAGCAATTAGTTGGATCTTTGGATATCTCAAAAGGACAAAAGAATTGAAATTTGTTTATGCCGATTATCCAAATGTGCTAGAAGGGTATTGCGATGCATGTTGGATGTCTAGTACAAATGAGAGCTTATCTACTTCTGGATGGATATTCTCATTAGGAGGAGGGGCCATAAGTTGGGCATCCAAGAAACAAACATGTATAGCACATTCAACTATGGGATCGGAATTTATAGCCCTTGGCGCTGCAGCTAAGGAAGCAAAATGGCTATGAGACTTGTTATTAGACATTGAATTATAGCCACACTCGTTATTTGCTACTTCTATTTACTGCGATAGCTCAACAACATTGTCTAGAGCATACAGTTATGTTTAAAACGGAAAATCTAGACATATTAGTTCAAGACATACATTTATGAGAGAATTAATTACTACAGGGGTGATCACCATTATATATGTAAAGTCCGGCGAAAACGTAGCGGGTCCCCTCACTAAAGCACTTGCTAGAGATTTAGTGCAAAGTACAACTAAAAATATGGGACTTAAAGTTCTAAGCGCCGAGGACGGAACTCAACTTCAGACAAGTATACTAGTCTTCAAGTTAAATGGGTAACAACAAGTTATCGATAAGCGCTTAAAAGAACTAGCACAGTTCCATATATGTTTCATTGATCAAGGCTAGTTTGTGAGCAATTGCATAATTCATAGTTTGTATTTGTTAGGTTTTGAACATAGAAGAGGTGCCGCTTCAATAAATGTATGTGTTACATTTATAAATGTTGATGAATTCAGGACTAGCACATGGCTGTATATAATAGTGCTAAGGTTGTGTTGAGAATCTTGTGAGATCTAGCGGATAAACTTGTCTGTGTCATCTGTTCGGTTTTATGATAGGAGTTGTGGTTCAATCTTTTACTGACACCTACAACTTCGTTAAAACTTTAACTAATGTACACTAATTAAAGGTCTAAATCGAAAGATACCTTTTTGTATGGATAACGTTTATCAAAAGAAAAAATCATTACACACAAATTAGTGGGGGAATGTTTTATAATTTGTGTGTATAGTGGAGAAATGCAAATGTCCCACATGATAGAAGAAGAAGGAAGTGGAATGTATATAATGTTTTATCAAACATGATAAACAAATTGAGTAAAGCCCATAAATAACTAATTGGGCTAATAAATTGGGTTTACATTTAAATGGTCATAGATAGGCACTTGGGCACTTGGGGGCATCTTGGGCCTTGACTGTTCATACACAGGCGCTACCGTTCAGATTTCGAATTTTATTTTTAAAATTCAAATGCGCGGTTGTTGAAACAGTTGCATCTTTTTAAACGGCTGCGACCTTTCGCCAACAGAAACCTTCTTCTCTATAAATCCGGCTCTCTCCATTCAGAAAACAATCATTTGCGATCTCTCCTTCTTCCTCTCTCACAAGAATTCTCGAGCCTTGTTGTATCCTGCGAGCAAGTTTCCTTTACTGCGGAAATATTGTTTTCGTATAGTGACAACACGCCTCAAGGCTCTCTTATCCTTCTCTATTTCGTTTTTGTCTCATATCCACTCATAAACTAACAAACGAAAACAATATTCCATTGGAGATAGAACTGAATTCCAAACTCCAGGTTCAACTTCATGGAAAAGAATCCATCAAACTGGATCGGTTTGATGGAACAAACTATACTAGAGTGCATGACAGAATGACATGGCTGTTGCTGTCTATGAATCTTCACTACTTGCTGGATCAGTCGCTGCAACCAATTACAGAACCAAAGCCTACTGATTCTGAAGAAATTAAAAAGAAAATTGCCATGGAAAAATCTAAGTGTGAGACAGATGAAATGCTATGCAGAGGCTATATTCTCAACGCACTCAATGACAGGCTTTATGATGTTTATCGGAATCACAAAACGCCAAAGGAAGTATGGTTGGCTCTCGAATCAAAATATAAACAAATGAAGGAAGGTACCGATCATTTTCTTGCCTTAAAATATTTTGAATTCAAGTTTGTTGATAACATGCCAATCATGGATCAAATCCGTGAGTTGGAGACTCTAGTTTCCCAAATGAAGGAATTTCAGATTGCTATTCCCGATGCTATCCAAGTTGGAGCGATTCTGTCAAAACTTCCTCTTATTTGGAATGATTACAGAAGGAAAATTCTGCACTCATCGGATAGTTTTTCTATTGACAAATTCTTGACTCATTTGCAAATTTAAAGTTAAAATCGTGTCAAAGATGAGTTGATCTTAGGATCCAAAGTTACTCACATATCTTCCAAAGAGCCAGTCTCTGGAAATTCCAACAATAGTTTGAAACCCGAAAAGAAAGATTTCAAGAACAAATCTAAGAATCGGCCTTGCTTTTATTGTGGTATTAAAGGACATCTTATCAAAGATTGTCGATTCAAGGCCAAGGAGAAAAGAACCCCAAATCTAGTTCTGCAAACAATAAAGCAAATGTTGTGGAAGATGCTGGACCAGAATTTGTCGCAATGATCACAGAACTTCATATGGATTCTATGGCAAAATCTATAGATTGGTGGCTTGATTCTGGCGCTACCATACATGTGTGCAACGATAAAAACTTGTTCAAATCCTATAATGAAATGAAAGAGCCTGAAGAAGTTTTCATTTGAAATCATGTTTCGGCTAAAGTTATGGGCAATGGAAGCGTGGAATTGAAGTTCACTTCTGGCCAAAAACTCACCCTTGTCAATGTGTTTCATGTTCCGGACTTGAGAAAGAACTTAGTTTCTGCAAATCTTTTATGCAAGAAGGGTTTCAAAGTTGTTCAAGAATCTGACAAAGTTATTGTATCTAAGAATGGAGTATTCATAGGAAAAGGATACTCATGCGATGGCATGTTTAAGTTGCCAATTAATGAAATTACTACTGTTGCTTATGTTGTTGATTCTCCTAGTTCTTTCTGGCTGCTAGATTAGGACATTTAAATTTTAGTTGCTTAAAGTATATGTCAAAACATGGCTATATTAAATAATCTGTTAATGATTTCGAAAAATTTAAAATTTGTATTGAAGCCAAGAAGACTAAAAAACCATTTTCTAAAGTTGAAAGAAACAGTGATTTGCTAGAACTCGTGCATTCTGATATTTGTGAATTGAATGGTCAACTAACAAGAGGAGGAAAGCGATATTTTATCACTTTCATTGACGACCATACAAGATACAATTATGTATACTTATTGAAAACAAGGACGAAGCTTTTGAAAAATTCAAAGAATTTAAATCTGAAGTTGATAATCAGAAAGAAAAAAGAATTAAAGTGCTTCGAAGTGATGGGGGTGAATATTTTTCAGATATCTTCAATCAGTTTAGTGAGGATAATGGAATTATTCACCAACGAACAGCCCCATACACACCCCAACAAAATGGGGGTGGCTGAAAGAAAAAATAGATCCTTTGTAGATATGGTTAATTCAATGCTTATGAATGCAAAGTTACCGTTTTACTTATGGGGTGAAGCTTTGTTGACAGCATGTCATATTTATAATAAAGTGCCTTTTAAGAAATTCAGGGCTGCACCTTATGAACTTTGGAATAATGGAAGAAAACCTAACTTAAATTATTTTAAAGTGTGGGGGTGTTTAGCATTTTACAAAGTCCAAGATCCCCATAAGGCAAAGTTAAAACCAAGAGGTATTCAAAGTGTTTATGTTGGCTATGCGCAAAATTCAAAAGCATATAGATTGCTTGATTTACAATCCAATGTGATAGTGGAATCTATACATGTGGAATTCTTTGAAGATAAATTTCTACATAGTACAATTGAGCCTGTAGTAGAAGAATCTTCTGAAACCATTGTTGGAGGAAAAAGAGGACATAATGAACCAAGTGAACCTAGGAGAAGTCAGCGTGTTAGAAAAGAAAAAAACTTGAGTTCTGATTTTATTTCCTCTGATTCAATTACTTTTCTGGTTGAGGCTACTAGATCAAAAATAGTAGAAGTTACACCTATGGTACTCAATATCAATGACGATCCTAAAACTTTTAAAGAAGCAAGGACTTCACGAGATTCTGATTTTTGGAAAGAAGCGATAAATGATAAGACGGATTCTATACTATCTAACAAGACTTGGGTTTTAGTAGATCTTCCACCTGGTTCAAAGGCAATCGGGTATAAATGGGTGTTTCGAAAGAAATACAGAACATATGGTTCTATACAAGCTTAAAAAGCAAGATTAGTAGCAAAAGGTTTTAGACAAAAAGAAGGTATGGATTATTTCGATACCTATGCTCCAGTTGCAAGAACCACACCCATAAGAGTTTTGTTTGCATTGGCATCAATATATAAATTGTATATTCATCAAATGGATGTAAAGACGGCCTTCTTGAACGGTGACTTAACCGAGGAGGTATATATGGAACAACCCGAAGGTTTTGTCCTACCAGGATATGAAAACAAAGTATGCAAATTGGTTAAGTCATTATATGGCCTAAAGCAAGCTCCAAAGCATTTGCATAAGAAGTTTGATGAGGCAATTCTAGCAAATGGTTTTGGGCATAATAATGCTGATAAATGTGTTTATTGTAAGAAAACCAATGATTACATAGTGATATTATGCTTATATGTTGATGACATGATAATTGCTAGTAATAATATGAAAGGAATTACTGATACCAAGAAGTATCTAACTTCAGTTTTTAAAATGAAAGACCTTAATGAGGTAGATACAATATTGGGAATCAAAGTTGAAAAACATGAAAAAGGATATGCCTTAAATCAAACCCATTATATTGACAAAATACTTGATAAGTTCAAACATCTTAATATCAATGATGCTAGTACTCCAGTTGATTCTAGTGTGAAAATGCAAGAAAATAAAGATCGAATCATAGCTCAACTGGAATATGCCAGTGCCATTGGATGCCTTATGTATGTCACATATTGCACAAGGCCATAGATAGCTTTTGCCGTAAACATGATGTCAAGATTCACGTCTAAACCTAGCATACATCATTGGAAAGCAATTAGTAGGATCTTTGGATATCTCAAAAGGACAAAAGAATTGAAATTAGTTTATGCCGATTATCCAAATGTGCTAGAAGGGTATTGCGATGCAAGTTGGATGTCTAGTACAAATGAGAGCTTATCAACTTCTGTATGGATATTCTCATTAGGAGGAGGGGCCATAAGTTGGGCATCCATGAAACAAACATGTATAACACATTCAACTATGGAATCAGAATTTATAGCCCTTGGCGCTGCAGCTAAGGAAGCAGAATGGCTATGAGACTTGTTATTAGACATTGAATTATGGCCACACTCGTTATCTGCTACTGCTATTTGCTGCGATAGCTCAGCAACATTGTCTAGAGCATACAGTGATGTTTACAACGGAAAATCTAGACACATTATTTTAAGACATACGTTTGTGAGAGAATTAATTACTAAACGGCTGATCACCATTACATATGTAAAGTCCGGCAAAAACTTAGCGGATCCTCTCACTAAAACACTTGCTAGAGATTTAGTGCAAAGTACAACTAAAAATATGGGACTTTAAATTCTAAGCGGCGAGGACGGGAACCCAAGTTCAGACTAGTATATTAGTCTTCAAGTTAAATGGTAACAACAAGTTATCGATAAGCGCTTAGAAGAACTAGCACGGTTCCATATATGTTTCATTGATCAAGGCTAGTTTGTGAGCAATTGCATAATGCATAGTTTGTATTTGTTAGGTTTAGAACATAGAATTGATGCCGCTTCAATAAATGTATGTGTTACATTTATATATGTTCATGAATTCAGAATTAGCACATGGCCGTATATAATAGTGCTAAGGTTCTGTTGCGTATCTTGTGAGATCTAGCGGATAAACTTGTCTGTGTCATCTGTTCTGTTTTACGATAGGAGTTGTGGTTCAATCTTTTACAGACACCTACAACTTCGTTAAAACTTTAACTAATGTACACTAATTAAAGGTCCAAATCTAAATACCTTTTTGTATGGATAACGTTTATCAAAAGAAAAAATCATTACACACAAATTAGTGGGGGAATGTTATGTAATTTGTGTGTATAGTAGAGAAATGCAAATGTCCCACATGATAAAAGAAGAAGGAAATGGAATGTATATAATGTTTTGTCAAACACGATAAACAAATTGAGTAAAGCTCATAAATAACTAATTGGGCTAACAAATTGGGTTTACATTTAAATGGTCATAGATAGGCACTTGGGCACTTGGGGCATCTTGGTCCTTGACTGTTCAAACACAGGCGCCACCGTTCAGATTTCGAATTTTATTTTTAAAATTCAAATGCGCGACTGTTGAAACAGTTATGTCTTTTTTAACGGCTGCAACCTTTTGCCAACAGAAACCTTCTTCTCTATAAATCCGGCTCTCTCCAGTCAGAAAACAATCATTAGCGATCTCTCCTTCTTCCTCTCTCACAAGAATTCTCGAGCCTTGTTGTATCCTGCGAGCAAGTTTCCTTTGCTGCGGAAATATTGTTTTCGGATAGTGACAACACGCCTCAAGGCTCTCTTATCCTTCTCTGTTTCGTTTCTGTCTCATGTCCACTCATAAACTAACTATCAAAAACAATATTCCAATAAAGACATAATTGAATTCCAAACTCCAGGTTCGACTTCATGGAAAAGAATCCACCAAACTGGATCGGTTTGATGGAACAAACTATATTAGATGGCAGGATAGAATGACATGGCTTTTACCGTCTATGAATCTTCACTACTTGCTAGATCCGACGCTACAACCAATTGCAGATCCAAAGCCTACTGATTCTGAAGAAATTAAAAAGAAAATTGCCGCAGACAAAGCTAAGCTTGAGACGGATGAAATGCTATGCAGACGCTATATTCTCAACGCACTCACTGACAGGCTTTATGATGTTTATCGGAATTACAAAACACCAAAGGAAGTATGGTCGGCTCTCGAATCAAAATATAAACACATGAAGGAAGGTACCGATCGTTTTCTTGCCTTAACATATTTTGAATTCAAGTTTGTTGATAACAAGCCAATTATGGATCAAATCCGTGAGTTGTAGATTCTAGTTTCCCAAATGAGGGAATTGCAGATTGCTATTCACGATGCTATCCAAGTTGGAGCGATTCTGTCAAAAATTCCTCCCGCTTGGAATGATTACAGAAGGAAAATTCTACACTCATCGGATAGTTTTTCTATTGACAAATTCTTGACTCACTTGCAAATTGAAAGTGAAAATCGTGTCAGAGATGAGTCGATCTTAGGATCCAAAGTTCATCACATATCTTCCAAAGAACTAGTCTCTGAAAATTCCAACGATAGTTTGAAACCCAAAAAGAAAGATTTCACGAACAAATCTAAGAATCGACCTTGCTTTTATTGTGGTATTAAATGACATCTTATCAAAGATTATCAATTCAAGGCCAAGGCAGAAAAGAACTCCAAATCTGGTTCTGCAAACAATAAAGAAAATGTCGTGGAAGTTGCTGGACAAGAATTTGTCGCAATGATCATAGAACTTCATATGACTTTTGTGGCAAAATCTACAGATTGGTGGATTGATTCTGGCGCTACCGTACATGTATGCAACGACAAAAACTTATTCAAGTCCTATAATGAAATGAAAGAGCCTGAAGAAGTTCTCATGGGAAATCATGCTTCGACTAAAGTTATGGGCAAGGGAAGCGTGGAATTGAAGTTCACTTCTGGCCAAAAACTCAACCTTGTCAATGTGTTTCATGTTCCGGACTTGAGAAAGAACTTAGTTTCTGCAAATCTTTTATGCAAGAAGGGTTTTAAAGTTGTTCTAGAATCTGAAAAAGTTATTGTATCTATGAATGGAGTATTCGTAGGAAAAGGATACTCATGTGACGGCATGTTTAAGTTGTCAATTAATGAAATTACTACTGTTGCTTATGTTGTTGATTCTCCTAGTTCTTTATGGCATGCTAGATTAGGACATTTAAATTTTAATTGCTTAAAGTATATGCCAAAACATGGCTATATTAACTATTCTGTTAATGATTTCGAAAAATGTAAAATTTGTGTTGAAGCCAAGATGACTAAAAAACCATTTTCTAAAGTTGAAAGAAACAGTGATTTGCTAGAACTCGTGCATTATGATATTTGTGAATTGAATGGTCAACTAACAAGAGGAGGAAAGCGATATTTTCTCACTTTCATTGATGACCATACAAGATACACTTATGTATACTTATTGAAAACCAAGGACGAAGCTTTTTAAAAACTCAAAGAATTTAAATCTGAAGTTGAAAATCAGAAAGAAAAAAGAATTAAAGTGCTTCGAAGTGATAGGGGGTGAATATTTTTCAGATATCTTCAATCAGTTTTGTGAGGATAATGGAATTATTCACCAACGAACAACCCTATACACACCCCAACAAAGTGGGGTGGCCGAAAGAAAAATAGATCCTTGGTAGATATGGTTAATTCAATGCTTATGAATGCAAAGTTACTGTTTTACTTACGGGGTGAAGCTTTGTTGACAGCATGTCATATTTATAATAAAGCGCCTTTTAAGAAATTCGGGGCTTCACCTTATGAACTTTGGAATAATGGAAGAAATCCTAACTTAAATTATTTTAAAGTGCGGGGGTGTTTAGCATTTTACAAAGTCCAAGATCCCCATAAGACAAAGTTAGGACCAAGAGGTATTAAAAGTGTTCTTGTTGGCTACGCACAAAATTCAAAAGCATATAGATTACTTGATTTACAATCCAATGTGATAGTGGAATCTAGACATGTGGAATTCTTTGAAGATAAATTTCTACATAATACAATTGAGCCTATAGTAGAAGAAACATCTGAAACCATTGTTAGAGGAAAAAGAGGACATAATGAACCAAGTGAACCTAGGAGAAGTCAGCGTGTTAGAAAAGAAAAACACTTGAGTTCTGATTTTATTTCCTCTGATTCAATTACATTGGATAATGCATAGTTTGTGAGCAAGGCTAGTTTGTGAGCCTGATTCTGGCGCTACCATACATGTGTGCAACGACAAAAACTTGTTCAAGTCCTATAATGAAATGAAAGAGCCTGAAGAAGTTCTCATGGGAAATCATGCTTCGGCTAAAGTTATGGGCAAGGGAAGCATGGAATTGAAGTTCACTTCTGGCCAAAAACTCACCCTTGTCAATGTGTTACATGTTCCGGACTTGAGAAAGAACTTAGTTTCTGCGAATATTTTATGCAAAAAGGGTTTTAAAGTTGTTCTAGAATCTGACAAAGTTATTGTATCTAAGAATGGAGTATTCGTACGAAAAGGATAATCATGTGATGGCATGTTTAAGTTGTCAATTAATGAAATTACTACTGCTTCTTATGTTGTTGATTCTCCTAGTTCTTTATGGCATGCTAGATTAGGACATTTAAATTTTAATTGCTTAAAGTATATGTTAAAACATGGCTATATTAACTATTTTGTTAATGATTTCGAAAAAAGTAAAATTTGTGTTGAAGCCAAGATGACAAAAAAACATTTTCTAAAGTTGAAAGAAACAGTGATTTCTAGAACTCGTGCATTCTGATATTTGTGAATTGAATGGTCAACTAACAAGAGCAGGAAAGCGATATTTTATCACTTTCATTGACGACCATACAAGATAAACTTATGTATACTTATTGAAAACCAAGGACGAAGCTTTTGAAAAATTCAAAGAATTTAAATCTGAAGTTGAAATTCAGAAAGAAAAAAGAAAAGTGCTTCGAAGTGATGGGGGGTGAATATTTTTCAGATATCTTCAATCAGTTTTGTGAGGATAATGGAATTATTCACCAACGAGCAGCCCCATACACACTCCAACAAAATGGGGTGGCTAAGAAAAAATAGACCCTTGGTAGATATGGTTAATTCAATGCTTATGAATGCAAAGTTTCCGTTTTACTTAGGGGGTGAAGCTTTGTTGACAACATGTCATATTTATAATAAAGTGCCTTTTAAGAAATTCGGGGCTTCACCTTATGAACTTTGGAATAATGGAAGAAAACCTAACTTAAATTATTTTAAAGTGTGGGGTTGTTTAGCATTTTACAAAGTCCAAGATCCCGATAAGACAAAGTTAGGACCAAGAGGTATTAAAAGTGTTTTTCATGGCTATGCACAAAATTCAAAAGCATATTGATTTCTTGATTTACAATCCAATGTGATAGTGGAATCTATACATGTGGAATTCTTTGAAGATAAATTTCTACATAGTACAATTGAGCCTATAGTAGAAGAAACTTCTGAAACCATTGTTGGAGGAAAAATAGGACATAATGAACCAAGTGAACCTAGGAGAATTCAGCGTGTTAGAAAAGAAAAACACTTGAATTCTGATTTTATTTCCTCTGATTCAATTACTTTTCGGGTTGAGGCGGCTAGATCAAAAATAGTAGAAGTTACACCTATGGTACTCAATATCAATGACGATCCTAAAACTTTTAAAGAATCTATGACTTCACGAGATTCTGCTTTTTGGAAAGAATCAATAAATGATGAGATGTATTCTATACTATCCAACAAGACTTGGGTTTTAGTAGATTTTTCACCTGGTTCAAAGGCAATCGGGTGCAAATAGGTGTTTCGAAAGAAATACAGAACATATGGTTCTATACAAACTTACAAAGCAAGATTAGTAGCAAAAGGTTTTAGACAAAAAGAAGGTATGGATTATTTCGATACCTATGCTCCAGTTGAAAGAACCACGTCCATAAGAGTTTTGTTTGCACTGGCATCAACATATAAATTGTATCTTCATCAAATGGATGTAAAGAAGGCATTCTTGAACCGTGACTTAACCGAGGAGGTATATATGGAACAACCTGAAGGTTTGTCCCACCAGGAAATGAAAACAAAGTATGAAAATTGGTTAAGTCATTATATGGCCTAAAGCAAGCTCCAAAGCAATGGCATAAGAAGTTTGATGAGGCAATTCTAACAAATGGTTTTGAGCATAATAATGCTGATAAATGTGTTTATTGTAAGAAAACTAATGATTACATAGTGATATTATGCTTATATGTTGATGATATGATAATTGCTAGTAATAATATGTAAGGAATTACTGATACCAAGAAGTATCTAACTTCAGTTTTTAAAATGAAAGACCTTAATGAGGTAGATACAATATTGGGAATCAAAGTTGAAAAACTTGAAAAAGTATATGCCTTAAATCAAACCCATTATATTGACAAAATACTTGATAATTTCAAACATCTTAATATCAAAGATGCTAGTAGTCCAGTTGATTCTAGTGTGAAAATGCAAGAAAATAAAGATCGAATCATATCTCAACTAGAATATACCAGTGCCATTGGATGCCTTATATATGTCACATATTGCACAAGGCCAGATATAGCTTTTGCCATAAACATGATGTCAAGATTCACGTCTAAACCTAGCATACATCATTGGAAAGAAATTAGTAGGATCTTTGGATATCTCAAAATGAAAAAAGAATTGAAATTAGTTTATGCCGATTATCCAAATGTGCTAGAAGGGTATTGCGATGCAAGTTGGATGTCTAGTACAAATGAGAGCTTATCAACTTCTGGATGGATATTCTCATTAGGAGGAGGGGCCATAAGTTGGGCATCCAAGAAACAAACATGTATAGCACATTCAACTATGCAATCGGAATTTATAGCCCTTGGCGCTGCAGCTAAGGAAGCAGAATGGCTACGAGACTTGTTATTAGATATTGAATTATGGCCACACTCGTAATCTGCTATTTCTATTTACTGCGATAGCTCAGCAGCATTGTCTAGAGCATACAGTGATGTTTACAACGGAAAATCTAGACATATTAGTTTAAGACATAGGTTTGTGAGAGAATTAATTACTAAAGGGGTGATCACCATTATATATGTAAAGTCTGGCAAAAACTTAGCGGATCCTCTCACTAAAGCCCTTGCTAGAGATTTAGTGCAAAGTACAACTAAAAATATGGGACTTAAAATTCTAAGCGCCGAGGACGGGAACCCAACTTCAGACTAGTATATTAGTCTTCAAGTTAAATGGGTAACAACAAGTTATCGATAAGCGCTTAAAAGAACTAGCACAGTTCCATATATGTTTCATTGATCAAGGCTAGTTTGTGAGCAATTGCATAAGGCATAGTTTGTATTTGTTAGGTTTTGAATATAGAAGTGGTGCCGCTTCAATAAATGTATGTGTTACATTTATAAATGTTCATGAATTCTGGATTAGCACCTGGCCGTATATAATAGTGCTAAGGTTGTGCTGAGAATCTTGTGAGATCTAGCGGATAAACTAGTCTGTGTCATCTGTTCGGTTTTACGATAGGAGTTGTGGTTCAATCTTTACAGACACCTACAACTTCGTTAAAACTTTAACTAATGTACACTAATTAAAGGTCCAAATCGAAAGATACCTTTTTGTATGGATAATGTTTATCAAAAGAAAAAATCATTACACACAAATTAGTGGGGGAATGTTATGTAATTTGTGTGTATAGTGGAGAAATCCAAATGTCCCACATGATAGAAGAAGAAGGAAATGGAACGTATATAATGTTTTGTCAAACATGATAAACAAATTGAGTAAACCCCATAAATAACTAATTGGGCTAACAAATTCGGTTTACATTTAAATGGTCATAGATAGGCACTTGGGGCATCTAGGGCCTTGACTGTTCATACACAGGCGCTACCATTCACATTTTGAATCTTATTTTTAAAATTCAAATGCGCGACTGTTGAAACAGTTGCATCTTTTTAAACGGCCGTGACCTTTCGCCAACAGAAACCTTCTTCTCCATAAATCCGGCTTTCTCCAGTCAGAAAACAATCATTAACGATCTCTCCTTCTTCCTCTCTCACAATAATACTCGAGCCTTGTTGTATCCTGTGAGCAAGTTTCCTTTACTGCAGAAATATAGTTTTCAGATAGTGAGAACAGGCCTCAAGGCTCTCTTATCCTTCTTTATTTCGTTTCTGTCTCATATCCACTCATAAACTAACAATCGAAAACAATATTCCAATGGAGATAGAACTGAATTCCAAACTCCAGGTTCAACTTCATGGAAATGAATCCATCAAACTGGATCGGTTTGATGGAACAAACTATACTAGATGGCAGGACAGAATGACATGGCTTTTACTGTCTATGAATCTTCACTACTTGCTGGATCCTCGCTAACACCAATTGCAGAACCAAAGCCTACTGATTCTGAAGAAATTAAAAAGAAAACTGCCGCGGACAAAGATAAGCTTGAGACGGATGAAATGCTAAGCAGAGGCTATATTCTCAACGCACTCACTGACAGAATTTATGATGTTTATTAGAATTACAAAACGCCAAAGGAAGTATGGTCGGCTCTCGAATCAAAATATAAACACATGAAGGAAGATACCGATCGTTTTCTTGTCTTAAAATATTTTGAGTTCAAGTTTGTTGATAACATGCCAATCATGGATCAAATCCATTAGTTGGAGATTCTAGTTTCCCAAATGAGGGAATGCATATTGCTATTCCCGATGCTATCCAAGTTGGAGCGATTCTATCAAAACTACCTCCCGCTTGGAATGATTACAGAAGGAAAATTCTGCACTCATCGGATAGTTTTTTTATTGACAAATTCTTGACTCGCTTGCAAAATTGAAAGTGAAAATCGTGTCAGAGATGAGTCGATTTTAGGATCCAAAGTTCATCACATATCTTCCAAAGAGCTAATCTCTGGAAATTCCAACGAAAGTTTGAACCCCAAAAAGAAAGATTTCAAGAACAAATCTAAGAATCGGCCTTGCTTTTATTGTGGTATTAAAGGACATTTTATCAAAGATTGTTGATTCAAGGCCAAGGCAGTAAAGAACTCCAAATCTGGTTCTGCAAACAATAAAGCAAATGTTGTGGAAGATGTTGGACAAGAATTTGTCACAATGATCACAGAACTTCATATGTCTTCTGTGGCAAAATTTGCAGATTGGTGGCTTGATTCTGGCGCTACAATACATGTGTGCAACGACAAAAACTTGTTCAAGTCCTATAATGAAATGAAAGAGCCTGAAGAAGTTCTCATGGGAAATCATGCTTCGGCTAAAGTTATGGGCAAAGGAAGCGTGGAATTGAAGTTCACTTCTGGCCAAAAACTCACCCTTGTCAACGTGTTTCATGTTCCGGACTTGAGAAAGAACTTAGTTTCTACAAATCTTTTATGCAAGTAGGGTTTTAAAGTTGTTCTAGAATCTGACAAAGTTATTGTATCTAAGAATGGAGTATTCGTAGGAAAAGGATACTCATGTGATGGCATGTTTAAGTTGTCAATTAATGAAATTACTACAGTTGCTTATGTTGTTGATTCTCCTAGTTCTTTATGGCATGCTAGATTAGGACGTTTAAATTTTAATTGCTTAAAGTATTTGTTAAAACATGGCTATATTAACTATTATGTTAATGATTTCAAAAAATGTAAAATTTGTGTTGAAGCCAAGATGACTAAAAAACCATTTTCTAAAGTTGAAAGAAATAGTGATTTGCTAGAACTCGTGCATTCTAATATTTGTGAATTGAATGGTCAACTAACAAGAGGAGGAAAGCGATATTTTATCACTTTCATTGACGACCGTACAAGATACACTTATGTATACTTATTGAAAACCAAGGACGAAGCTTTTGAAAAATTAAAAGAATTTAAATCTGAAGTTGAAAATCAGAAAGTAAAAAGAATTAAAGTGCTTTAAAGTGATGGGGGTGAATATTTTTCAGATATCTTCAATCATTTTTGTGAACATAATGGAATTATTCACCAACGAACAACTCCATACACACACCAACAAAATGGGGTGGCTGAAAGAAAAAATAGATCCCTGGTAGATATGGTTAATTCAATGCTTATGAATGCAAAGATACCGTTTTTACTTATGGGGCAAAGCTTTGTTGACAGCATGTCATATTTATAATAAAGTGCCTTTTAAGAAATTCGGGGCTTCACCTTATGAACTTTGGAATAATGGAAGAAAACCGAACTTAAATTATTTTAAAGTGTGGGGGGGTGTTTAGCATTTTATAAAGGCCAAGATCCCCATAAGAAAAAGTTAGGACTAAGAGGTATTAAAAGTGTTTTTGTTGGCTATGCACAAAATTCAAAAGCATATAGATTGCTTGATTTACAATCCAATGTGATAGTGGAATCTACACATGCGGAATTCTTTGAAGATAAATTTCTACATAGTATAATTGAGGCTATAGTAGAAGAAACTTCTGAAACCATTGTTGGAGGAAAAAAAGGACATAATGAACCAAGTGAACCTAGGAGAAGTCAGCGTGTTAGAAAAGAAAAACACTTGAGTTCTGATTTTATTTCCTCTGATTCAATTACTTTTCTGGTTGAGGCTACTAGATCAAAAATAGTAGAAGTTAAAACTATGGTACTCAATATCAATGACGATCCTAAAACTTTTAAAGAAGCTATGACTTCACGAGACTCTGGTTTTTGGAAGAAAGCAATAAATAATTAGATGGATTCTATACTATCCAACAAGACTTGGGTTTTAGTAGATCTTCCACCTGGTTCAAAGGCAATCGGGGTGCAAATGGGTGTTTTGAAAGAAATACAAAACAGATAGTTCTGTACAAAAGCAAGATTAGTAGCAAAAGGTTTTAGACAAAAACAAGGTATAGATTATTTCGATACCTATGCTCCAGTTGCAAGAACCACATCCATAAGAGTTTTGTTTGCATTGGCATCAATATATAAATTGTATATTCATCAAATGGATGTAAAGACGACCTTCTTGAACGATGACTTAACCGAGGAGGTATATAGGAACAACCTGGAGGTTTTGTCCTACCAGGAAATGAAAACAAATTATGCAAATTGATTAAGTCATTATATATCCTAAAGCAAGATCCAAAGCAATGACATAAGAAGTTTGATGAGGCAATTCTAGCAAATGGTTTTGGGCATAATAATGCTGATAAATGTTTTTATTGTAAGAAAACTAATGATTACATAGTGATATTATGCTTATATGTTGATGACATGATAATTGCTAGTAATAATATGAAAGGAATTACTGATACCAAGAAGTATCTAACTTCAGTTTTTAAAATGAAAGACCTTAATGAGGTAGATACAATATTGGGAATCAAAGTTGAAAAACATGAAAAAGGATATGCCTTAATTCAAACCCATTATATTGAAAAAATTATTGATAAGTTCAAACATCTTATTATCAAAGATGCTAGTACTCCAGTTGATTCTAGTGTGAAAATGCAAGAAAATAAAGATCGAATCATAGCTCAACTGGAATATGCCAGTGCCATTGGATGCCTTATGTATGTCACATATTGCACAAGGCCAGAGATAGCTTTTGCCGTAAACATGATGTCAAGATTCACGTCTAAACCTTGCATCCATCATTGGAAAGCAATTAGTAGGATCTTTGGATATCTCAAAAGGACAAAAGAATTGAAATTAGTTTATGAAGATTATCCAAATGTGCTAGAAGGGTATTGCGATGCAAGTTGGATGTCTAGTACAAATGAGAACTTATCAACTTCTGGATGGATATTCTCATTAGGAGGAGGGGCCATAAGTTGGGCATCCAAGAAACAAACATGTATAGCACATTCAACTATGGAATCGGAATTTATAGCCCTTGGCGCTGCAGCTAAGGAAGCAGAATGGCTACGAGACTTGTTATTAGACATTGAATTATGGCCACACTCGTTATCTGCTACTTCTATTTACTGCGATAGCTCAGCAGCATTGTCTAGAGCATACAGTGATGTTTACAACGGAAAATCTAGACATATTAGTTTAAGACATACGTTTGTGAGAGAATTAAATATTAAAGGGGTGATCACCATTATATATGTAAAGTCCGGCGAAAACTTAGCGGATCCTCTCACTTAAGCACTTGTTAGAGGTTTAGTGCAAAGTAAAACTAAAAATATGGGACTTAAAATTCTAAGCGTCGAGGATGGGAACCCAACTTCAGACTAGTATAATAGTCTTTAAGTTAAATGGGTAACAACAAGTTATCGATAAGCGCTTAAAAGAACTAGCACAGTTCCATATATGTTTCATTGATCAAGGCTAGTTTGTGAGCAATTGCATAATGCATAGTTTGTATTTGTTAGGTTTTGAATATAGAAGTGGTGCCGCTTCAAAAAATGTATGTTTTACATTTATAAATGTTCATGAATTCAGGATTAGCACATGGCCGTATATAATAGTGCTAAGGTCGCATTGAGAATCTTGTGAGATCTAGCGGATAAACTTGCCTGTGTCATCTGTTCGTTTTATGATAGGAGTTGTGGTTCAATCTTTACAAACACCTACGACTTCGTTAAACTTTAAGTAATGTACACTAATTAAAGGTCCAAATCAAAAGATATCTTTTTGTATGGATAACGTTTATCAAAAGAAAAAATCATTACACACAAATTAGTGGGGGATTGTTATGTAATTTGTGTGTATAGTGGAGAAATGCAAATGTCCCACATGATAGAAGAAGAATGAAATGGAATGTATATAATGTTTTGTCAAACATGATAAACAAATTGAGTAAACCCATAAATAACTAATTGGGCTAACAAACTGGGTTTACATTTAAATGGTCATAGATAGGCACTTGGGCACTTGGGGCATCTTGGGCCTTGACTGTTCATGCACAAGCTCTACCGTTCAGATTTCGAATTTTATTTTTAAAATAAAATGCGCGACTGTTGAAACAGTTGTGTTTTTTTAAACAGCTGCGACCTTTCGCCAACAGAAACCTTCTTCTTTATAAATCCGGCTATCTCCAGTCAGAAAACAATCGTTAGCGATCTTTCCTTCTTCCTCTCTCACAAGAATTCTCGAGCCTTGTTTTATCCTGCGAGCAAGTTTCCTTTACTGCGGAAATATTGTTTTCGGATAGTGACAACACGCCTCAAGGCTCTCTTATCCTTCTCTGTTTCGTTTCTGTAACAAACCGTATTTTAATAACATGTTAAAACCATAAATCAAGGTAGAATTAAATTTTAAAATAAGAATCAGGGAAAATGGGTTGCGCCATTGCGTTCGTCTCGAAATTCTGCTTGGAAACGAGTCCGAGTTTTCGAAAAACGGATTCCATATGAGGGAGATATGACCCTCCGAAGTTTCAAGGATTTTCAGAATCGAAAAACAGCTCGAATTCGAATTAGAAATTCGAATTCAAACCGCAGCGCAGGCTGGATGGGAATTTTCCCGCCCAGGACTAGGTCGACCTGGGGGTCGACACTATGGTCGACCTCCCGGGGGCCAGGTCGACCCTATGGTCGACCTGGGGGTCGACCTAGTGCCGAAACCCAGTTTTGAGCCAGGGTTCATTCTGATGTTTTTGGTCTCGTTTTCAGTCTTGATTCGTTCGCCTAATCCTATATAAACAGCCTCCTAACCCCATTCTCTTTACAGCATTTTATTCTCTCCTTATGTTGCCTCTGAAATAATTGAAATAAACAAATTAAAATAAAACACGAAGACTATTTCTTGAAGATTACGGCTAGGAATTACATATTGGGGTTGTTCGACTAGAGCTTCGATTCTGCTTTCTAAATTCTCGATCCGCGCACTGTAAGTTCTAGTTACTTTGAGATTTAAACTTGTTAATTGTAATTTGGACATGAGATAAAGTGAAATTGGACTTAAGTATGATAATCGATTCACATCTATTCTAGTTTCCATCTTGGATCTTGACATTTGGGAATATTGCTATGAAATCAGTTTGGACATATTCATGTTGTAAATCAAACTCCTACATGTCCATAGTATTATCATGCCTGTGATGTTGAATCAATCTACTTTTCACAAGTTTGGATTATCACCTTTATCATGACCATCACCTTATTATGCTAGATCTGTAATCCTAATGTTTTGGGACTATTATTCTATATGCCAGTGATGTTATAACCAATTATCTTAAACTATATCATGCTAGATTTATCACCTTGTGCTCATTCTTTTGCCTATCATAATTTTGATGTTATTCCCTTTTATTTTGAATTTGGATTTACTTGTAATCTAGATCGATTCACGTTTACGTGCGATGGGAATACGATTTGGGTAGATTAGGCAAAACATGAATTGGTTATGAATATGAATCATGAAACTTGACATGAAACTTTCCATGAAACTTGACACAAACTTGACATGAAATTTGAACATGGACATGACACTAGAATGAACTTGAAAATGGCCAACTTGAGGTTGGGTTGAGTTTGCAGTGTAATTCTGCCCGGAACCGCCCGGCAAATCCAGTGACTGCAAATAATAGGATCCAATGTGGGTAGTTGGTCATATCGTGCTTGAAACCCGAGGTCAGACTGAGTTGTGGTGTAAATCTGCCCGGATTCGCCCGGCATATCCAGTGACCACAACAATAGGTCTGATGTGAGAGGTTGGGGTGCATTAATGAATTAATGCCACATGATAGGGTTAAGTCATGAACTTGAAAGACAACACTTAACCAACTTGAACATGATTAGTGGGGTTAAGTCATGAAATTGAAAGACAACACTTAACGAACTTGACATGCTAGACTGATAAGGGTTAAGTCACGAATTTAAATGACAATGCTTAATCTGTTGGACGGAAACCCTAGTTACGCGGTCCATTTCAGCAGTAACC
The DNA here is from genome assembly GCA_030737875.1 of Allium sativum. Classification (NCBI taxonomy): domain Eukaryota; kingdom Viridiplantae; phylum Streptophyta; class Magnoliopsida; order Asparagales; family Amaryllidaceae; genus Allium; species Allium sativum. The sequence goes on from CM060926.1 coordinate 849,016,310, forward strand.
CACATAGATGTATCATGGTACCCTGGAACTAGGCAGGGTGGGGGCAGATTACTGGGCTGATTATAAGAGACCAGAACGACGGCTGAGTTGGTGCGCCAGTGTAGGTTCAGGCGGACTGTGGTCATGCACGTAGTCCGAAGTTGTAAAAGCAGGCATTGGGCATAAGTAGGTTTACACTGTGCGTGCTTGATTCGTGTCGGTGGTTGGCACTCTAGGGCTTGATACACCCTATGGTGGACCTATCACAGGTGACTACCTTCGTGATAGGGCCGTATGACACAAACATTTCGTAGGGAGCCGATCGATTAATGGATCATTCCGTAGGACCCCGAAATGGGTCATTTCATGATATTGGGCCAAGGGATCATTTCATGGTTAATATGTGACATGGGTTTGGGATACTAGTACAGTTGGTGCAGCGAATCTTGAACATGCGATGCTATACTTGATTTATCATGTTATCTTAGTCTATCTTGCCCATCTTGACAGCTTTCTTATGTTTACTTTCAGTTTATACATGTCATGTTACCTTTACCTGTTTTTATGCTGAAAGTCACTAGGACTTACCAGTCTTTATGACTGACCCATTTTCTTTCGTTCCCCCCCCCCCCAGGTTCTCAGGGAGGAAACTCTAGCACTTAGCTTCGATTTCTCTTGCTTTGGGTTCAGCTCATGTACGATTTGATCTTGAGCTCTGCTATGGCTGCATTTCTGCTATCTTGGGGAATTATGCTATTTTGTTGTTTTAAGCTTTTATGCTTCTTTATTTATGCAAGACAGAATTTGTTGTAATGGAAAATGATGACTTTGGCTATTTGGTACTTTGAATGAAGAAGGCTTTGACTATTTTGAAAGTAATGAAATTTATTTTTTGACTCTTCCGCTGTTTTATTTATGTCTGTTTTGTAATATTTATGTGATTGTTTACTTCGATAACGCTCCTCCAAAACTAGTGCATTCCCTTTGTGAATGACCCTAGCGGAGGTGGGATGTTACAGTTTCTGTCTCATATCCACTCATAAACTAACAATCGAAAACAATATTCCAATGGAGACAGAACTGAATTCCAAACTCCAGGTTCAACTTCATGGAAAAGAATCCATCAAACTGGATCAGTTTGATGGAACAAACTATACTAGATGGCAGGACAGAATGACATAGCTTTTGTTGTCTATGAATCTTCACTACTCGCTGGATCCGTCGCTGCAACCAATTGCAGAACCAAAGCCTACTGATTCTGAAGAAATTAAAAAGAAAATTGTCGCGGACAAAGCTAAGCGTGAGACGGATGAAATGCTATGCAGAGGTTATATTCTCAACGTACTCACTGACAGGCTTTATGATGTTTATCGGAATTACAAAACGCCAAAGGAAGTATGGTCGGCTCTCGAATCAAAATATAAACACATGAAGGAAGGTACCGAGTGTTTCCTTGCCTTAAAATATTTTGAATTCAAGTTTGTTGATAACATGCCAATCATGGATCAAATCCGTGAGTAGGAGATTCTAGTTTCCCAAATGAGGGAATTGCAGATTGCTATTCCTGATGCTATCCAAGTTGGAGCGATTCTGTCAAAACTTCCTCCCGCTTTGAATGATTAAAGAAGGAAAATTATGCACTCATCGGATAGTTTTTCTATTGACAAATTCTTGACTCACTTGCTAATTGAAAGTGAAAATCGTGTCAGAGATGAGTCGATCTTAGGATCCAAAGTTCATCACGTATCTTCCAAAGAACCAGTCTCTGGAAATTCCAACGATAGTTTGAAACCCAAAAAGAAAGATTTCAAGAACAAATCTAAGAATCGGCCTTGCTTTTATTGTGGAATTAAAGGACATCTTATCAAAGATTATCGATTCAAGGCCAAGGCAGAAAAGAACTCCAAATCTGGTTCTGCTAACAATAAAGCAAATGTTGTGGAAGATGCTGGACAAGAATTTGTCGCAATGATCACAGAACTTCATATGGCTTCTGTGGCAAAATCTGCAGATTGGTGGCTTGATTCTGGCGCTACCATACATGTGTGCAACAATAAAGACTTGTTCAAGTCCTATAATGAAATGAAAGAGCCTGAAGAAGTTCTCTTGGGAAATCATGCTTCGGCTAAAGTTATGGGCAAGGGAAGCGTGGAATTGAAGTTCACTTCTAGCCAAAAACTCACCCTTGTCAATGTGTTTCATGTTCCGGACTTGAGAAAGAACTTAGTTTCTGCAAATCTTTTATGCAAGAAGGGTTTTAAAGTTGTTCTAGAATCTGACAAAGTTATTGTATCTTAGAATGGAGTATTCGTAGGAAAAGGATACTCATGTGATGGCATGTTTAAGTTGTCAATTAATGAAATTATTACTGTTGCTTTTGTTGTTGATTCTCCTAGTTCTTTATGGCATGCTAGATTAGAACATTTAAATTTTAATTGCTTAAAGTATATGTTAAAATATGGCTATATTAACTATTCTGTTAATGATTTCGAAAAATGTAAAATTTGTGTTGAAGCCAAGATGACTAAAAAACCATTTTCTAAAGTTGAAAGAAACAGTGATTCGCTAGAACTCGTGCATTCTGATATTTGTGAATTGAATGGTCAACTAACAAGAGGAGGAAAGCGATATTTTATCACTTTCATTGACGACCATACAAGATACACTTATGTATACTTATTGAAAACCAAGGATGGAGCTTTTGAAAAATTAAAAGAATTTAAATCTGAAGTTGAAAATCAAAAAGAAAAAAGAATTAAAGTGCTTCGAAGTGATAGAGGGTGAACATTTTTCAGATATCTTCAATCAGTTTTGTGAGGATAATGGAATTATTCACCAACGAACAGCCCCATACACACCCCAACAAAATGGGGGTGGCTGAAAGAAAAAATAGATCTTTGGAAGATATGGTTAATTCAATGCTTATGAATGCAAAGTTACCGTTTTACTTATGGGGTGAAGCTTTGTTGACAGCATGTCATATTTATAATAAAGTGCCTTTTAAGAAATTTGGGGCTTCACCTTATGAACTTTGGAATAATGGAAGAAAACCTAACTTAAATTATTTTAAAGTGTGGGGGTGTTTAGCATTTTACAAAGTCCAAGATCCCCATAGGACAAGTTAGAACCAAGAGTTATTAAAAGTGCTTTTGTTGGCTATGCACAGAATTCAAAAGCATATAGATTGCATGATTTGCAATCCTATGTGATAGTGGAATCTATACATGTGGAATTCTTTGAAGATCAATTTCTACATAGTAAAATTGAGCCTATAGTAGAAGAAACTTATGAAACCATTGTTGGAGGTAAAAGAGGACATAATGAACCAAGTGAACCTAGGAGAAGTCAGCGTGTTAAAAAAGAAAAACACTTGAGTTCCGATTTTATTTCCTCTTATTCAATTACTTTTCTGGTTGAGGCTACTAGATCAAAAATAGTAGAAGTTACACCTATGGTACTCAATATCAATGACGATCCTAAAACTTTTAAAGAAGCTATGACTTCACGAGATTCTGATTTTTGGAAAGAAGCAATAAATGATGAGATGGATTCTATACTATCCAACAAGACTTGGGTTTTGGTAGATCTTCCACCTGGTTCAAAGGCAATCGGGTGCAAATGGGTGTTTCGAAAGAAATAAAGAATAGATGGTTCTATACAAACTTACAAAGCAAGATTAGTAGCAAAAGGTTTTAGACAAAAAGAAGGTATAGATTATTTCGATACCTATGCTCAGTTGCAAGAACCACATCCATATGAGTTTTGTTTGCATTGGCATCAATATATAAATTATATATTCATCAAATGGATGTAAAGACGGCCTTCTTGAACGATGACTTAACCGAGGAGGTATATAGGAACAACCTGAAGGTTTTGTCCTACCAGGAAATGAAAACAAAGTATGCAAATTGATTAAGTCATTATATATCCTAAAGCAAGCTCCAAAGCAAGGACATAAGAAGTTTGATGAGGCAATTCTAGCAAATGGTTTTGGGCATAATAATGCTGATAAATGTGTTTATTGTAAGAAAACCAATGATTACATAGTGATATTATGCTTATATGTTGATGACATGATAATTGCTAGTAATAATATGAAAGGAATTACTGATACCAAGAAGTATCTAACTTCAGTTTTCAAAATGAAAGACCTTAATGAGGTAGATACAATATTGGGAATCAAAGTTGAAAAACATGAAAAAGGATATGCCTTAAATCAAACCCATTATATTGACAAAATACTTGATAAGTTCAAACATCTTAATATCAAAGATGCTAGTACTCTAGTTGATTCTAGTGTGAAAATGCAAAAAAATAAAGATCGAATCATAGCTCAACTGGAATATGCCAGTGCCATTGGATGCCTTATGTATGTCACATATTGCACAAGGCCAGAGATAGCTTTTGCCGTAAACATGATGTCAAGATTCACGTCTAAACCTAGCATACATCATTGGAAAGCAATTAGTAGGATCTTTGGATATCTCAAAAGGACAAAAGAATTGAAATTAGTTTATGCAGATTATCCAAATGTGCTAGAAGGGTATTGCGATGCAAGTTGGATGTCTAGTACAAATGAGAGCTTATCAACTTCTGGATGGATATTCTCATTAGGAGGAGGGGCCATAAGTTGGGCATCCGAGAAACAAACATGTATAGTACATTCAACTATGGAATCGGAATTTATAGCCCTTGGCGCTGCAGCTAAGGAAGCAGAATGGCTACGAGACTTGTTATTAGACATTGAATTATGGCCACACTCGTTATCTGCTACTTCTATTTACTGCGATAGCTCAGCAGCATTGTCTAGAGCATACAGTGATGTTTACAATGGAAAATCTAGACATATTAGTTTAAGACATACGTTTGTGAGAGAATAAATTACTAAAGGGGTGATCACCATTATATATGTAAAGTCCGATGAAAACTTAGCGGATCCTCTCACTAGAGCACTTGCTAGAGATTTAGTGCAAAGTACAACTAAAAATATGGGACTTAAAATTCTAAGCGCCAAGGACGGGAACCCAACTTCAGACTAGTATATTAGTCTTCAAGTTAAATGGTTAACAACAAGTTATCGATAAGCGCTTAAAAGAACTAGCGCAGTTCCATATATGTTTCATTGATCAAGGCTAGTTTGTGAGCAATTGCATAATGCATAGTTTGTATTTGTTAGGTTTTGAACATAGAAGTGGTGTCGCTTCAATAAATGTATGTGTTACATTTATAAATGTTCATGAATTCAGGATTAGCACATGGCCGTATATAATAGTGCTAAGGTTGTGTTGAGAATCTTGTGAGATCTAGCGGATAAACTTATTTGTGTCTTCTGTTCTGTTTTACGATAGGAGTTGTGGTTCAATCTTTTACAAACACCTACAACTTCGTTAAAACTTTAACTAATGTACACTAATTAAAGGTCCAAATCGAAAGATCCCTTTTTGTATGGATAACGTTTATCAAAAGAAAAAATCATTACACACAAAATAGTAGGGAAATGTTACGTAATTTGTGTGTATAGTGGAGAAATGCAAATGTCCCACATGATAGAAGAAGAAGGAAAAGGAATGTATATAATGTTTTGTCAAACATGATAAACAAATTGAGTAAAGCCCATAAATAACTAATTGGGCTAACAAATTGGGTTTACATTTAAATGATCATAGATAGGCACTTGGGCACTTGGGGCATCTTGGGCCTTGACTGTTCATACACAGGTGCTACCATTCATATTTCGAATTTTATTTTTAAAATTGAAATGTGCGACTATTGAAAAAGTTGTGTCTTTTTAAACGGCCGCTACCTTTCGCCAACATAAACCTTCTTCTCTATAAATCCGGCTCTCTCTAGTCAGAAAACAATCATTAGTGATCTCTCCTTCTTCCTCTCTCACAAGAATTCTCGAGCCTTGTCGTATCCTGCGAGCAAGTTTCCTTTACTACGGAAATATTGTTTTCGGATAGTGACAACACGCCTCAAGGCTCTCTTATCCTTCTCTATTTCGTTTCTATCTCATTTCCACTCATAAACTAACACATACTTCCTCAAAGTTTATCCGAAGAACATGTCAAGGATGAAGTACCTTCGGAGTTTACAAATGTAAGCTTCTGTGCATACTTCCTCAAAGTTTATCCGAAGAAAATGTCAAGGCGGATGTACCTTCGGAGTTTACAAATATAAGCTTGATTCTTATAGATTTTATTATCTACAATTGTCCGTCCAAATCAACCAATTTTTGTATATAACCTGCTTTACAAATGAACACCAACATACATATATTTTCTTTTTTAATGTCATTTAAGAATACTAGAGTATATCACATTATATCCTTAATACTAATGCAGGCTGAACAACATAAAAGTGACATGAATAAGAGTCAAGCAAAATAAATACTTGAAATATGGACAACCTGCAACAAAGAAAAGCTTAAGGAAAAAAGGTAGCCAGACCTATATGTACATATAGAGGTCATCCTAATGAGAATTTGTAGTGCAATTTTAGTAAACCTAATTGACAGCGCATGTAGATTGGTACCTATACATAAGCTCACGAAAGAAACTTGAACAATTATAGACAATTCAAAATTTTCTGTAGGATAATCACCCTTCACCACTTCAGGTTGTTTTCCAATGTCAAACACACTGGCTGTATATAAGAAAGTATATCTTAGTTTGCTCGTTGCTGGAGCATTAGATGTTAGTGGGACAATAAATGCCTATTTTTCTACACTGGCACAAAGTTGGCTGGTGCTGCTGTTGCATGAAGATGTAACTGCACATTTAGATCAAGATGTTTATAAAAGTAAGAAAAAGAAAAATCAGTAAAACCCTACTGTACTCATGAAGGTATCAATATATGATATTTCTATACTATACTCACCAATGTTACTTAATATGAACACCAAATGGATGTACCACAGTGAGAAGAACGTATTGGAAGAACAATACAAAAGTAGAAGAATATGCAACTAATGCTTTATTATTTCCACTAATGGAGGCAAAATACGTTATTATGTATGTTAAACATATATTTTCTTGGAATTCATGCTCAGAATCTGTTGCTTTTGTAGAATATAATGGAAATTTATGCATGCTAGTTTCTGGTGAGATTACTCTTCCCTTGTATATGGAAAAATATAGAATGTTTTCAAATTTGAAAACTAAACAAAGTATCTAATCTTACATGGTTTTTACAAAATGACTTTTACTTTATTTACTTTGATATTAGGGATATTTAACATTAATGAAATATTAACAACAGTTACTGAATATTTTTTAAATGAGACAACAAGTTTGTGTATGATAAATTTAACTCGTGCTTTATATGACAAAGCATTCAATATATAGCAATTTGTGGTGTTAAAGAAATAATGAGCATGCTTATGGGCTAATGAGAAAAAGTATATCGTAAACTGCAAATTGAAGCAATTTTAATCTGAGTGGGATGTATTTTTAACAAGGATTTTTTTTTGATTTGGCCACCTTTTATAAACTTATAACACATTTAGCCTAGTTTCAAAACTTATTACAGCCGTAGCCTGGTTTATGTCACATCAGCTGAAATCAGTTATTTTACACTAGCGTTTTTTGAAATAACGCATGCTGCGTTATTTAGGATGACGCGTGAATGTGTTTTAAGTTTAAATCCCCTTTGAATTTCTGTTGAATCCAAGGTGCGTTATCTTAAAAAATGCTCGTTCGCGTTATCCTGAATAACGCTCGTATTGAGTTTTAATTATGCTTTGAAGAACTTATATAAAGGCGTCATTTAGGATAACGCTTTCACGCGTTATCCTAAATAACGCAAGTGTAGGATTATGTTTTTTAAGATCTCACGTCTTCTGCGTTATTTGAAATAACGCTTGTACGCGTTATTTGAAATAACGCTAAGATGTGATATACAGAGAGCTTTCACTCTCTTCCTCCTCACTTTCTTACTTTCTAAATATTGAAAAAAAGAAACCCAATACCTTAAATCAACTTCCGAAATTAACCCCTTCATTAGTTTTAGCTCTGATCCATCAGCAACTTCAGATTTGCATCAACTGGACTCTATTCTCCGTCGTTTGATTCATCAGAAGGTTTGAATTTCAAAACCCTAAATTATAGTTTTTATGGATTTTTCACTTTTGGTAATATATTCTTTTTTGTTGTTGTAAATTAGAATGGCTCCTAAGTTTATTGCGATAATATGCAACTTCGATGGTGAGTTGGTTATTGATGATAGAAAGTGTGGGAAATACGAAGGTGGATCTTTCAAACCTATAAAAGTTCTCAAAGGTTGTAACTTGATGCAATTAAAAGCCTCGATATTCAAGTCAACAATGATTAATTCAGAGCAATTTGATATTGAGTTAGTTTGCAACTGGCCAACTGATTCCGGTTCTACGGTAATTAAAATTGTTGACGATGGACATGTTGAGTTAATGTTTTCTGCCACATGTAAGACTATAGAGTTATTTGTTGTGAAAACGACAAGGCTAGTGGTAGAAGCACCTACTGCTTCAAGACCCGTTCGAGCGGCACCGTTCCGTCCAACTCCTCTAATGCCATCACCAAATAGTATTCCTCCTTCTAGCGTTTCAGAGTATAGACAACATCAAATGTTCTATGCGTACCCCCTGCATATGAATTATACACATAATCCGCATTTTAGCTTTCCATATCCCACGCAGGAAAGTATTGGATGCATGACGCAGAGGTAAGCCCAACTTTGAAGGTTTTCTAAACATGTTATATTTTGGTTCTCCCAATTGTTGTTAATGACCGTCATATATTGTATACTTATGGTCCTTACTACCATCATACACAAAATAATGTTGGAACGTCTACACATGTAGCAGAACCGTTGCAGCCAACGCCATCTGAGTTATATCATATGAGTCAGATGTAAGTATTCTTTAAAATGAATTGTTATTTGAGTCAAGCATAAGTGTTTGATCAAGGTGTAATATTTTCATGATGCAGCTGTCTGTAGGATTTCATGGAAGAGCAATCGCCCTTCGAAGAGAATGCATGCGATGACGTGAGTCAAGTAGATGGAAATGTAGACCTACAAAAGAACCCTAGACCTGCTTTGGATAGCATGACGGTTGCTTCGATTCCCGATAACAATCACGCATGGTTTGACAACATGCAAGTAAATAATGATTCATTGAACTTTGACTTCGGAGCTGAAGAGATGGATGATGAGGACGATGAAGAAGATGAAAGTAATGACGAACCTGCAATGGAGATTCCCCTTGATGAGGACATGTGTACTGCGCAAATGTTAGCCAGATCCGTTGTCGCTAACTTGCAAAGCAGGGGAGAATTATTCTCGTCTTCCTGCGTTCAGAGTGGTTTTAAATCCGGTCTTGTTTTTGAGAGCAAAACTAAATTTCTGCAACAAGTAAGTGAGTGGTCCATTTTACATGTTGTTTCTTTTAAGCCCATTAGGTCCAACAATGAAATGTATACTGCCGTTTGCAATGTCGACGATAAATGCCAGTGGAGAATTCATGCAATTGATTCCAAAAAATCGCAGGCTGGATTGTGGGTTGTTAAGAAGTATAGAGGGGAGCATACTTGCGTTAATCCAACGGTCAATTCAAGCAATCGACAAGCGACATCAACATTTCTGGTTTCGAAGATCATGCCTTTTGTGAAGTCTGATTTAAACATAACAGCTAGAACAGTTCAAGTGTTGGTTGAAGAACAATTTTTTATTAAGATTGGTTGTATGAAAGCTTGGAGATCTCTAAGCAAGGAAATTGTTGTGGTTTACGGGGATTGGGCGGAGTCATATTCATTATTACGGTCATATTTTGATGAAATTAGAAGATCAAATCCCGGTAGTGTAAGACATATAGTAACAGATGAATATGGTGTATTTGAACGTGCATTTTGGGCATTTGGCCCTTCCATTGAAGGATTTCTGCATTGTCGCCCATTGCTTTGTATCGATGGCACTCATTTGTATGGCAAATATAAAGGTACACTACTCGTAGCCACTGCAACGGATGCGAGTGATCAACTCTATTCGTTGGCGTATGCCATTGTTGAGGCCGAATCGGCTGACTCTTGAGCTTGGTTTTTTTCCCTATATGAGACAGTTTAAACATAGTATAAACAATCATCGTATTACTTTCATATCTGATAGAATGAAAGGAATCCCTATCGCATTGCAGGAAAGATGGGTAAAGCCACATAAGCATAGATTTTGCGCGAGGCATCTAAAAGCAAATTTTCAAAAAGCTGGCTTTAGAGATCAACATTTGACTGGTTTATTTTATGCAGCGGCATGTGCATCAGACGAGTTTGAGTATCGTAAGCTTAAGGAAGAAATTAAGACGGCCAACGTTTGAGCTCATAATTGGATTGAGAGAAGTTTGAGTGGATAAGAGGAAAATTGGGCTTTATTTAAAGATGATGGCGGAAGGTTTCATGTAATGACGACAAATGCTTCTAAAAGCTTCAACGGTGTGCTAAGAGGTGCACGGTCGCTTCCAATTAAGTCGTTAGTTGCATGTACCTTCTATAGATCAGTGGATTATTTCTGTAATCGGTGGCAAAATGTTGTTGGTTCGGTATGCAAATTAACCCCAATGTGGGAGGCAAAAATAGCTGAAAGAGCCGAAGAAGCAAGACGTTGCAGAATAGTTCGCTTCGGCGAATATGAATGGGTTGTAATACACTACTACGGTGATGAATTTACAGTAAAGATAGATGGTAATACTTGTTCGTGTACATGTAACATACCAATGCTACAGCACCTTCCGTGTCCACATGTTATGGCTGCAAGTTCGGCAGTGGCAAATAGGGCCAAAAGAGCTCATCACGACTTCACCTCCAACTGGAACACAGTTCAAAGTTATCACGCGGCTTATACGCCAGAGTTTCATCCAGTTCGTGACAAGCGCTATTGGCCACAACCTTCAGGACATATGGTTTTTCCACCGCAAGCTCGGAGAGCACCGGGCAGACCTAGATCTACTAGAATTAAAGGCACTATGGATGAGGGGCAGTCTTCCAAAGCTAATAGGTGCAGCAAGTGTGGAGTAAATGGCCATAAAAAGAGCCATTGTACTACAGTGACATAGACTTTACTAAGTGTTACGTAGTACCTACAAATCTTGTTTTATTGCGTTGCGTACCTTTCTATTTGGTTTTATTATGTATAAGACATTTGTCGTAACTATTTATCTAGTTTGTTATTGGAGATTTATATATAAGACATCTGTATTAACTATTTATCCTGTTGTTTTATGTTTGTGGTAACATTTATCTTGGTACAACTACATTCGAATGATACATAGAACGATACATTAGAACGATACATATACCGATACATAGAACAATACATTAGAACGATACATATACCGGTACATAGAATAATACATCACTCATTAGGATATATAGGAATGGTGGACTCTAGTGAGTCATATTTTTCTCGCATTCGGTAAATTTCGGTCTTTAGTTGTGCATTCTCTTCTTGCATCTCCAGCGCATACTCGTAGCCTCTTCGACATAATAGAGGATCAATCCACTCGGTGTAACGACAAGGCGTAACCAAGTGCAGCACCGATAACTAGGGGTGTAAATCGGTCTGACCGGACCGGACGGAGGTGTGTTCAGTTTCTGTCCTAAAAAAAATCGGACCGAACACGGACCGGACCAAAAAATTTCTTGGACGAATTTCATTGTCCTAATTTGTGTCCTAAATAAAATCGGTCGGACACGGACACGATCGGACCGATCGGACTCGGTCTGTAATGACCCGCATTTTTCAGCTGTCGAATAATTAATTAATTTAATTATTAAATATCGAGTGGCGATATCGATAACTAGAATTAAATAATATTGAATATTTAATTAATATAAATAATAGAATAACATATTTAATTCAAAAATAATCAAAAATAGTGGAATTCACAATATAGTGTGAATTGGATTATTTAAAATATATAGTTCAGTTTAGAGTTGAATTATATGAACAAATATATTCAATCGACGACAGTTGAACGTATAGTTTATAATATAATTATAATCGAGCTCGAAATGGCGCGGCAGTTCGCTATTTCGCTATTTGAACTTCAATTGAATATACGGAATTCGTTTTAAGCCGGATTTCTGTGAAACAAGAAACGTATGGAGCTGGTGAAGTATATTTTTCTAGTGGAAGAGAAAAACCGGGATTTCATTGTGTAGATTTCGATTTATGTCCAAATCAAATTTTAGAAAAGTCGTTATGGAATTCCTTTATAATTTATAACGATATATATATATATAAGGAATTTCAATATAAATTTGAATATCGATTTAATCGGGATTTGGAATATCAAGTTAGAAATTAATATAGGAATATTCTAGAGCTGTATGATATTCTGCTGTGAATATATACGATAATATAAATTTATTTATATTTAATTTAATTATATTTAAATATATTTATATATTTAAATGGGTCATTTAAAGCTTTAAAAATAGCCAGTTTTGCATATTACCTCAGAATTCGACGAAACCAATTTTGTTGGATCCGCAATGTTAAATTATTGGTAGATTTCAAATTCTGTGATTTTTGAAGTCAGTATGTGGCCGTACGAATTTTTAATGTGAAATACAGTCGATATTTTGACGGTTAAAAATACGCTGTTTGAGCAAACGGAATCGGAATTCGACGAAACTAGTTTCGTTGGGTCTGTAATGTCAAACTGAAGGTGTATGTCCATTTTGGTGATTTTAGGGTATCGTGTGTGATCATAGGAATTTTTAAAGACTTGTACATATCACATTTGCTTAAAAATAAATATAATATTCAAATAAAAATAATAATAAAACTTACCTATATATACCCCATTACAATCCCAAACCCTAACCTAAATTTTCTCAGATCAAAAACTTGCGCCGCCACCGAAATAAAATTCCAACAGTAAAACCATCTCTTTGAAAAATCAAAACAAACCCGTACGAAATTACTAAAATCAAATCACTGGCTCGTTGTAAATCCTGGGATGAAAGCTTTGGTTTTATACATCATTTGCAAGGTGCGATTGGCATCTGAGCTGTTCAACTTTTGAACAGTAAGTATTAGGGTTGGCCGATTCTTGAATTGGGAGTTGAAATCGATGGAGATGATATTGTTTTTGGGTTCGTGGGTGTGTATTGAGTTGGCATGGGATTTTTGGTGAGGAACGAAGCTGAAAAAGTTCGGTGTTCTCTGTACTGTGCGTGAGAGGACTGGAGTCCGCGAGCTGAAGTTCTGAGTCGAGGTTGGTGTTTTGGTGTTGATGGGAAGTACTCTCTATGAGGAGAAGATTGGTTGAGGTCTCGTACGTTTCGGTGGAAAGATAAGGGAGAACGGGAGGGGTAAGTTCAATATGGGTGGAGTTGTTTACAGGAATGGATACTACAGTTCCATCTATGTATTGGGGAAGAACGTGCTAGTGGGTGCGGGTCCTCAAAGGGGTATGGGCCAAGTAAAAGAGTTAAGCCCAGTATATTATATATTTAGTTTTTATCTAATTTAAATTTGTATTTGTTGTAAATCCGATAACTTTTGCGTACGTAATCAGAATTGGACGAAACTGGATCCGACAGGATCGTATGGACGGACACTACCCAATGGAACTGACTAGGAGTGGATTGGAGCTAGTTTGAATTTATGGCGAAATAATTGTTTGATTCAAATCAAATAAACAGTTTATCGTTCTTTAACAATGAACTGCCAATGTGAGTAAAACTCACCAACTCTGAACAGTTCTATTTTTATAACGTATATTTAGAACTGATAAATGATGACTGATTGTTGTGTGTTAACTGTTGGTTGAGTTGTTTGTGTATTGATTGAAATCATAGATAACGATAGATATATATAAATCGTTAATCGAATATTGATTCTGTTTATCAGAATATTTTATATTCGTGTTGTCTAACCTCTGTGTTGCAGAGAAACAGGTTGGAGGGGTCCAACTGGACTCCTCAATATTTATAATATTGTTCAGTTCATATATTGGAATATATGATGTGATATATAATCTTTTGTAAATTATATGTGTTTGGACGATATTGGCCAACGTGATTTGATATGTTAAATACCATAACATACCGGAATGTTGATAAGGGAATTTTCAAAGTGATATTTGAAAATAAATTATTTATAAAATCCAAGGATTTTAGAAAAGAGAAAATATTTATAAAATCAAAGAAGATTTTATAAAAGGAATTTATTTATAAATGGAATATTTATAAAGGGTTATATTTATAAAGTCATAAGATTTTATAAATGACATATCTATTTGTTAAATAAATAGGAGATATTAAACGAATTATTTATTTAGTAAATAAATAGGATATCATAAACGAATTATTTATTTAGAAAATAAATAAAGATATACAAGGAAATATTAGTGAAAATAAATACACAAGGACATATTTGTGAAACAGGAATAGAAAGAGAAATATTTGTAAAACATTTACAAATCGAAAAGGAAAATATTTGTGAAATCAAATATAAAGGAAAATATTTGTCAAATCAAATATAAAGGAAAATATTTCTCAAATCAAATATAAAGGAAAAATATTTGTGAAATCAAATATAACGGAAAATATTTGTGAAATCAAATATAAAAGAAAATATTTGTTAAATAAATAGAAAAGATAAAAGAAATATTTATTTGTTAAATAAATAGAATTGGAAAGGGAATAGTTATTTGTTAAGTAAACAAATAGAAAAGGAGTTAATTCAAATGAGTTAATCGAATATTAGTTATTCGATTAGAGTTAATCGAATAGAGTAAATAAGTTAGAGTTAACCAGTTAGGGTTAATCAGTTAGAGTTAACCAGTTAGAGTTGACCAGTTAGAGTTAACCAGTTAAAGTTAATCAATTAGAGTTAACCAGTTAGAGTTAGAGTTAAACAAATAGAGTAATTAAATAGAGTTAATCGAATTAGAATAAACCGATTAGAGTTATTCGAATAGGGTAAATCAATTAGGGTTGACCAGTTAGAGTTGATCAGTTAGAGTTACCAGTTAGAGTCAATCAATCAGAGTTAATCGATTAGAGTTAGAATTAATCGAAGTAGAGTCCATTGAACATAGTTAATCGAATTAGAGTTAATTGAATATTGGTTATTCAATTAGAGTCGATCAAATATAGTTATTTGAGATGGAGTTAGTCAAACATAGTTACTCGGGATAAGTTGCCATTTAGCACGACTGCTAGCGTAATTCGCAGGGCTGCAGATAGCCTACGGCGGTCGGATGTTTCCTGAGGGGATCAGGCGTAACCATTGTGATCGCTGCGATCTAGGGTCAAGCGAATGGAGTTAAATCGAATATTAGTTATTCGGTAGGAGTTAAATCAAGTTGAGTTAATCAGGTAAGTTAACCAAGAAGTTAATCGAGTTGAGTTAATCAAACCAAGTTAATCCAAATGAGTTAATCCAAAAGAGATAATCGAATCTAGTTATTCAAAAGGGAGTTATCAAATCTAGTTATTCGAAAGGAGTAAATCGAATATAGTTTATTCGAATAGAATTAAAGGAGTTATTGAATATAGTTTATTCGAATGGAATTAAAGGAGTTAATCGAATATAGTTTATTCGAATAGAGTTAAAGGAGTTATCGAATATAGTTTATTCGAAAGGAGTTAAGTGAAAAGAGTAAATCGATTAGAGTTAAATCAAATAGAGTTAAAAATAGCGTTAGTCCAATGGAGTTAATTGATAAGGGTTAATCGAATAGAGTAAATTGAATAGAGTTATCGAATATACTTTATTCGAAGGAAAGAATTATCGAATAGAGATGATTCGAAAGAGATTTACGTAAGGAAGTTTGGTAAAGAATTAAAAGGTGAACTTTGTCTATTTCAAGGTTAGAAACGTTGTTCAGTTAAGGTCTGAGAGTATTACCCCAACTTGATTGACTCCATTTTTAACTAAGGAATGGTTAAGGTTCGACAGTGAAGGTTGGTTAAAGGAATTTAGTTAATAAGCGTAATGGTTTGAGTTGGCATGGCGATGGTTTGTTTAAACATCTGTCTAAGTCCAATGAAGGAGTTTTGGAAATGTTTTCCAAATAAGAACCAAAAATGTTTTCTGATATAGAAAACAAGAAATGTAAATGTTTTCCAATGGTAATAAGATATATTTTCTAAATTTAGAAAATAAGAAATGTTGAATATAGGGAAACATGAGATGAAAAATGAACTAAGGAGATAAATGTTAAATGATGTTTGATCGATATAATTTCCCTTTGGAAATGATATCGCTGTTTGCACATGTGTTTTTCTTTGATAGTTAACTCACCGACTATCGAAGTTTTCGACCATTTTAACGTTGTTAATATGGAGAGACCGATTGGATTATTATCCAAAGAACCACTCCGTATTGGCATAAGCGTTGCGAATCAAGTACGGTGAATATACTGAAAACGGAGTAAAGTGCAAGGGCTGTTGTATAAATCTTAGATAACAGTTCCTAAGATGGATGTACTGAATTGTGCCTTCAGTTTGTCCAGTCCGAAGACAACTTGTATAGATGAAGGTCTAACAGAGTATATCTAATATATCGTGTAAGTTGATCTCTTCAAACGTATTCACATTTGGCGGTGGAGGAATTCGTTTCTCTTAGCTATATACCCGTGTTATTTTTGGATAATTCAATTTGTGATTTGGCGGGTATGACGATGTGACATTATAAGTGAATGAAGATGCGGCATGTAAAAGATAAGCGTAGCTTCTAGCCTCACATCCGGTAAATGACAGAAATCGGGCAGGCAGCATGGCTATGTAGGTCACACCTATTAGGGTGTATAATCACCTGATCTAGAGTTTCATTTACTTCTAAAAATCTATTGTCGATGCTGTGTCATTCGGGAAACGGTTGCTGATCCCAACCGTTGGTGATATACATTCGATTCACTCAAGCGAAATGAGTGGTCGGTCATGTGTGGCCGGGTTGCAAGATGTTCTTGTTGAACCCAGTGTATTCCTCTCTAGAGGTACACTAGCGAAAGGTGGTTCCATACCTTGTCATAGTTGGAAATCAATTACACAATACGTGCTTGCGGTTTTGATTGTACACTATATATGTAGAACGTGAGATGAAAGCGTTTCTGCTAGATGCTCATTATATTGTGGTTGATAGACATTATTATAATATCAAAAGGTTTTTGATATAAAGATAATTTGGATTCTCATAAGGGAAAAACTCGTTCCGTTATACGGCGTGGTCTTATGAGATATCGTTTACTTGTTCAAACTGTTTTAAACTGTTTGCCTCATACCAGTCCCATGACTGACCCGGAGTTTATCTTGTTTATTTTCCTTAAACTCTTGGATGCCTAATTTTGTACGGGCAGTCAAGTAGTCAGGATTTACAGATACTTGAAGAGCTGGAGTAGGAGGCTTCATGATCATATAGCTATTGTTTATTTCCGCTGTGTTGTGAGTGTTGTACTTTGATAATGATGTGTATTCAAATACAAATTTATTTTTCAAAGTTATGTTATATATGTTATTCGTTCCGCTGTGAGATTCATGTTACTCTGATGTTGTGTTCTTCTTCTTCTATTCTAAGTTTCTATCTTATCTATTCTCACTCTCTAACTTATTTCTATTAACCATCCGGTATTTTCGACTCTTGATGTTCGATATGTGTTGTATATCGGATAATCAAGGTCGCTAATTTTCGGGTCGTTACACGATCGGACATGGGTATTTATATCACATTTTACTAGATTTTCTCTCAACTATATGTCGAATTACAAGTAATTCGGACGAGCCCGGATCGGACATGATTTTTTCTCGTACAAATTTTGTTGTCCTAACTCGTTTTCTAAATGGAAATCGGTCGGACTCGAACGAATGTAATTCGGTCACGGACACGAACGGACGTCGGACATTCGAACAATATTTACAGCCTTACCGATAACCAAACCGGATATCGCCCGCAACCGTAGTACCGTCGGCCAGCGTTTGCCTAACTCTTCGCAACATGCACATGACAATAGACATTATAATTGCAATATTGGCGTGGTACTGCTTCCTGTAACACCCCACTCCCGCTATGATCACTCACTAAGGGAATGCCATAGCATCGGTGGAGTATTTTAGTGAATATAGAATAGAAAAATTACAACAAGACAGATATAAATAGTACTTGAAATTTTAAAACATCATCTCATAACAGCGGAAGTAAAACATGTCTGGTTACATCATAAAACCACAATAAAGGTCAAGTACAATATCCATCAAAATAAAGAAGTACATAATCCCACTCTCATACAATAGCCAAACAAAAGAAAAGATAACTGGATAACTGGAGCTTTACATCTATCCAAGCTCCTAAAGACTGGAACAGCAATCCGATCAAGCTCCACCACTGCTAGGATCCACCGTAGGACCTGAGGGTTGGGAAAAAGATAAAAACAACGGGGTCAGACATAAGTCTGAGCGAGTCCTATAACTTTAACAATACAATCGTTAAAGTAACCAGAGAAGACATAAACTGATATACGGTAACATATAGGGATGAATGGCTACCCTAAGCAGTCAACTAAACGAAGATAAAGGATAAAGACGCATCTACCCTCCCTAAGGTAAATTACTAAACTGCACCACACCAGTCGTTCCTAACTTAAAGGTTGATCCCACCCAAGGACTTATAAAATTTACTAATTAGTACCTGCGTACCCCTAGGTGACCAAGTAGGCGCCACGGGGCCCTACAATCCACTAGGTGTACACACTACTTCCCATTCGATCGGCTCCCTAACGTAGATACCCGTGCTGGCCCCACCGTGGGATGTATCATTCCCCAATGTGGCAACCTGATGAAACTAAAGGTGCACGGCTTATATCTACTCGATGCAACAACGGCTTACCTACCAGCCCGGGCCCACTCACGCATATGAAGCCCGTTGGACTTGCGTTGCCACCGCTAACCCGTTTGCCTCTTACAGTCAAGCCCAGTATGCGTGTCCCGTCCTCGACATGGGTCGAGCCCACAAAGATACGTATGGGTTACTGGTTGAAATGGGCCTCCACAAGCTACCCACCTAAGCTTGTCCCTTTTTCTAGTATATCCCACTTAACCCTTTAATCATGTTTTAATTACATGTTCCATTTTGGTTAAGTATTCTAATCGTATTTTCTATTGCCACCCAAGGCAACCACTAGATTTTATCATGCCACCCGAGGCACCCACTTAACCCCTCATGTCCCTCTACATGCTAATGTGGTTAAGTGTTTCTTAATTAATTAATTAAGAACGTAACCTTTGTAAAGACCTCTCACATTAGACTGTCTTTTATGACCGCTGGTTAAGCCGGTTGGGTCCGGGCAGCCTTATGTCATAATAGAGTCTAACCTCGTGTCTTTACATTAATTACGTATTTAGTTTGTGCCTAAGACCTCTCACATTGGGCTAACATTTGTAGCAACTGGTTAAGCCGGTTGGGTCCGGGCAGTTTTACGCTACAACTGAGTCCAACCTCGTGTCTTAGTCAATTAATTACACCTAATTAATCACCCTCATAATTTTATATTAATTATCCCTAATTAATCAAGTTTTCTTAACATGGGTAGACCTAACTTAATAGGTAAATTCCCATGGGGTAGACCTAACTCAATAGGTAAATTCCCAACACATAGTATGGGTACACCTAACCAAATAGGCAAATTCCCATACTATGTTTATTTATTTTGTGTTATGCATAATTATATTAATTTCACACAATCTTATTAACTTATGCATTTAATTACCCCATCGTTCCCACGTAATTTCGTTCATGATATAACACATATAAAAGGTGTCAACTTGCATATGAATGAACATGTTTCAAAGGTGCCATCTTGCATATTAACAAACACATAACTTGCATATGAACTTGCATAACATGTCACATAACTTGCATATAATATGTCACATAACTTACATATTCATTTTGCATAACAAACTTGCATATTAGCTTATAGACTTGCATAATGTGTCATCATGAACTTGCATATTAATAAACATGTAACTTGCATATTTACATACATGTAACTCGCATATTAACAAACATGTAACTTGCATATAAAGAAACATGTAACTTGCATATTTACATACATGTAACTTGCATATTAACAAACATGTAACTTGCATATTTACATACATGTAACTTGCATATTAACAAACATGTAACTTGCATATTTACATACATGTAACTTGCATATTAACAAACATGTAACTTGCATATTTACATACATGTAACTTGCATATTAACAAACATGTAACTTGCATATTTACATACATGTAACTTGCATAGCATATTACCATGAACTTGCATAACATGCATATGATTACATAGCCCACAACTTGCATATTTAGCATCATGCAAACATAACATACATCATATTAAACTTGCATAAGCTTACATACTCAACATGCATAAACATAAGATTAATGCTAACATCATATCATATGATTCAAAGCTCATTAACCCACATACAAAACCATAAATCTCATCACATCTCATCTAATTAGTTTACCAAAAGATCATCAAAGTGATAGAAACTCACAACTAGCAACTTTGAACACCAAATGAAGAAGATTAAGATGCTAAGAAGGGATTAGAAGTTGATTAGAGAGTGATTAGTATGCAACCCTCTTCATAAAATTAGTGGAGGCCATGAGAGCTAGCATTTTGCCATAGTTTAGTCACTAGGTTTAATTATGAATGAATTAGGGTAGGTTAGGGTCTTATTTATAGATTAGGCAAGTGTTTTAGGCCATAGGATTAACCCTAGATTCAATCCAAGCCATCAAAGCATGTCTTGGGGAAGAAGTCAAGTGTAGGAACCATCTAGGGCCTTTAGATTAAAGATGGACCATGAGAACCATTCAAATGCAAAATCTGCACTTGAGCGAATCGGCCCACGGGTTGACAGCCAAACACCCTGGATTAACCCCTAGTCGACCCAGCGGGCTCGGGTCGACTTCAAAAATCGGCCGGTTCGGTTATTCCCCTCTCCCAATTCGCTGTTTTGAGCATTTTTGCATATTTATTTATTAAATTTTCAATTATATATATATATATATATATATATATATATCAATATATATATATATATATCTACACAACCCATTTCACTTAATTAAGTATACTTTAATTTGGGAATTTTCGTGAAACTTCGCGAGGCCATATCTTGGTCATACGGACTCCGATTTTCGAAAACTCGGACTCTATTTCGCGTATTTTTCCGAGACGAACGCAATGGCATAGCCCGTTTCCCTTGATTCCCATTTTAGAATTAAATTCTGCCTCGATTTATGTTATTACAGGTTATTGAAAATACGGGTTGTTACATTCTCCCCTCCTTAAAGGATTTCGTCCCCGAAATCTTCAAGTTAGGAAGAACGTATCCTACCATCCAATCATCCATCTACTCAAAGCATCATCCACGAGCAATCATTGTCCTTACAAGATTCTAAATGCTGGATGGATATATGCAAAAGTGTGTGTATATGTACTTACCTAATGCGAAAATCAGGCGGTTACTGATACAGTAAACCTCCTTAATGCAAACCATGATAGTGCCATGCATCCAATATGTATGCGAAACCCTATTGACACATACAAATTTCTACATGCGTGCACAACCATACACAAAAATGCATCATCCATATGATAACACAGCCATGATACATCCATCAATCTAACTACCACATCCATTTATGCAATATGCAACATGAAGTGACTGAGCCGATCTAGTGCCTAATGTGTGTGTATATGCATCCACGAGCAACCACTAGCAAACAATTGCATCCATATGCATCCATCAACCATAACATGTTTCAAACACATGTTTCAACCATAGGTTTTACCCTATCTAAAGGTCATAGGTATTAGCGAGAGGATATACTAAAGATAAGATAAGTACTAGACAAGCAATAAAGGAGAAGTTAAAAGACATACTCTCAAAAAGAAATGGATACAAAGAACGCATCTTTGCTTCCGTCTCCCAAGTAGCATTGCTTTCGTCATCTCCCCATTGCACTTTAACTAGCTGAACTTCTTTGTTCCTCAACTTCCTAGTTTCTGACCCAAGGATGCGAGTAGGAGCTCGTCGAATCGTCGCATCACGCTCTACCTCTACATCTCTAAGCAAGCTCGGCTCTACCACCTCCGCGGTCTCATGTAAGCACTTCCTCAAATGTGATACATGGAATACATCATGAACACCACTAAGTCTGTCGGGCAACTCCACCCTATATGCCATCCGTCCAATCCTTTCCTTAATAGGAAACGGCCCAACAAATCTCGGTGCTAACTTCCCTACGGACCCAAAGCGAACAACATTTCTCAATGGAGATACTTTGACAAAAACCATGTCCCCAACCTCAAACTCAAGATCCGTCCTTCTCCGATCCGCATAAGATTTCTGTCTATCTTGCGCTGCTTTCATCCTTTTTCGAATTAAATCAATCTTCTCTGAAGTCTCTCTAACCATATCCGGCCCAAGCAAGATCTTATCCGTAGATTCCCACCAACATGTAGAAGATCGACAAGGCCTTCCATAAAGAGCTTCGAAAGGAGCCATACCAATACTGGACTGAAAGCTGTTATTATATGCGAACTCCACCAAAGGAAGATGTTCTTCCCATGTACCTCCAAAATCCAAGATACAAAGCCTCAAAAGATCTTCTAAGATACGGTTCACCCTCTCAGTCTGACCGTCCGTCTGAGGATGATATGCGGTGCTCAAACACAACTGAGTCCCTACCGCCTCTTGCAAACTTCTCCAAAACTCACTAGTGAAAATAGGATCTCGATCACTCACAATGCTGGATGGTACGCCATGCAATCTAACAATCTCTCTAACATAGACTGAAGCAAGCCATGGAGCGGTCCTCTTACTCTTTACGGGTATAAAATGGGCACTCTTGGTAAGTCTGTCTACCACAACCCAAATTCCCGTATTGCCCTTCCTCGATCTCGGTAACCCGTCGATGAAATCCATCGAGACACTATCCCACTTCCACTGTGGAACTTCCAATGGGTGTAGCAACCCACCGGGTTTCCTTTGCTCCACTTTAACTTGTTGGCACACTAAGCATCTAGCCACATACTCGGCCACATCTTTCTTCATACCGGCCCAGAAGAAAACTCTCTTCATGTCTTGGTACATTTTGTCTCCACCGGGATGAATAGTCATTCTTGAACGATGTGCATCATCCAAAATAGCCTTCTTCAAACCCTCATCTTGCGGTACACAAAGTCTACCGTCTCTATGCAACCATCCCTTATCATCTATGGTGTATCTACCCAAATGGCTGGACGACTCCCCTCTTATAAGCTTCTCTACCAACACAACCAACTGTGGGTCGTCTCGCTGAGCCTCGCCAATCCGTCTCAAAAGAGTAGGTCTAACCTCCAAGGATGCCAACAAACCAGGTACAAAATCAACAGAAGGTCTGAAGTCAAACAAAGAAAGAAACTCCAAGCTTCGTCGTTCCACGAACAATGGACTCAAAGATAGCCTTTTTCTACTTAAGGCGTCTGCCACCACGTTACCCTTACCAGGGGTATACGCTATCTCGAAATCATAGGATGCTAAGAACTCCATCCACCTTTGCTGTCTTAAGTTTAAATCCTTCTGAGAGAATAAGTACTTCAATGATTTATGGTCGGTGAACAACTCGAATCTCTCACCAAGAAGATAATGGCGCCAAGACTTAAGTGCGAAAACAATCGCGGCCAACTCTAGATCATGGGTAGGGTAATTCTTCTCATGCACTCTCAATTGTCTCCCTCCATAGGCTATTACCCTTCCCTCCTGCATCAAGACTGCGCCTAATCCTGTTCCACAAGCATCGGTATAAACAACAAACGGCTTACTCCCATCCGGGAGCACTAAAACTGGAGCGGTGGTCAAAGCTCTCTTTAACCGTCGGAAAGCATCATCACAATCTACATCCCACGAGAAAACCAGATTCTTTTTCGTCAAGCGGGTTAATGGGGCTGATATCTTCGCGAAGTCTTTGATGAACTTCCTATAATATCCTGCCAACCCCAAGAAACTTCTTACCTCGGTAGCATTTCTAGGAACTTTCCAATCCTGGATAGATACTATCTTTGCGGGATCCACAGCTATCCCTTCCTTAGAGACCACATGCCCTAAGAATCGCACTTCTCTTCTCCAAAAATGGCATTTAGAGAATTTAGCTTTAAGACTATGCGCTCGAAGAGTCTCCAACACTTCCTTGAGATGTAAGGCATGCTCTTCTTCATTCTTGGAAAAGACCAAGATGTCATCCACAAAAACTACTACAAACTTATTCAGATACTCTCTGAACACTCTACTCATGAGATCAACAAAGTATGCGGGGGCGTTTGTCAACCCAAATGGCATCACTAGCCACTCATAAAAACCATCCGGAGTCCGGAAAGCAGTCTTCTCTATACTGTCCTCCGCCACTCTTAACTGATGAAACCCTGTAGCTAAGTCCATCTGCGAAAATACTGACGCGCCAACCAACTGATCAAAGAGATCATCTATCCTCGGTAATGGGTGTCTATTCTTCTTCGTGAGCTTATTAAGTTCTCTATAATCCACACAAAGTCTGAGGGACCCATCCGCCTTCGTGGCAAACACTACTGGAGCTCCCCACTCCGATATACTTCGCCTTATGAACCCCTTCTCAAGCAACTCCCCTACTTGCTTATGAAGTTCTCTTCTCTCACGAGGAGCCATGTGGCGTACTGGCAAAGACACTGGTTTGGCATTATCCACCAAATAAATTCGGAAATCTATCTCCCGCTTCGGAGGCAAACCCTTTACTTCTTCAAACACATCCGGATATTCCCGGACTACTCTGACAGAACACAAACTCTCGACCGAAGCATCGAGCGATTCAAGATAACTTAGCAAAACAGATTCCATGGGATTGCAAGAGATCTCGAGAGTGTTACCCAAGCGGGTCATGAGCCTGACAACTCTCCTTTCGCAATCAAGAACGGCACCATTACTGGATAACCAGTCCATGCCCAAGATCAACCCATAGCCCGTGAAGCCCAATACAAAAGCATCACATCTAAACTCAACGCTAAGTATAGAAATCTTCAAACCCAAACATATCATAGACAGATATATGGAGCCCCCAATTGGGTTTGAGACAACCAAGGGATCATCAACTAGACTGGTGTCTAAGTGCAGTGACTCAACTAACGATGATGAGATAAAAGAATGCGATGCGCCAGAGTCAAACAAAGTACGAACTGGATGATCAAACAGAAAAACCAGACTTTCAACGGAAATAGTTCTACCTCTCTGCTGAATCGGTGGAACTGAGAGAACCTGTACTTGCCCCCCTGACTGAGGTGGTGCTATAAGAGCTTGCACCTGGCCTCCTGAGGTAGACCCCGTCTTCTGCCCCTTCTTTGGGCAGTTTTTCACAAGATGCCCTGCTTCACCACAATGAAAGCAACCGGTCTTCTTCTTTTTGCGACAATCCTTACTAAGGTGTCCTGGTGTTCCACAATTGAAGCACTTCTTCTTCGTCTTCTTTTTGTCACCATTGCCTTTTCCGCCCTTGCCTTGTTGTTGCTGTTGCGGTTTCTTCTGATCCCCCTTTTTCTCTGGTGCCTTAGAATTCTTATCATCCTCATGCATAAGTGCCATGTAGACAAGCTTCTCAAAAGTGGCCCCCATAGGAATGTGAGTCATAGCTATTCCTTGCAATGGTTCGTTCAAGCCTCTAACGAACCTCAAAGCCTTCTTCTCCGGTGTATTCACCAACTCTATGCCAAACCTTGCTAATTGATTGAATTTGTTGACATATTCTTTCACCGTGAGATTCCCTTGCTTCAAATTCAAGAACTTCTCCATAAACAGATTCTCTTCCGCCCTTGAGAGAAACTTAGCCCCAAACCTTTGCTTAAAATCTGCCCAAGAGTCAACAGGGCGTTCTCCATTAGTGACCTCCCACCAGAATGAGGCCTCTCCCTTCATTAACCAAGCCGCCAACTTGACTTTCTTTCCCTCTTCCACTTCAAAGATATCTAGCAACTCTTCCACTTCCTTAAGCCAATCTCTAGCCTCTACGAAAGTCTCTGAACCAAGAAAAGGTTTTCCTCCTATAGCCTTGAACTCCTTGCAAACCTTAGCAAAATTATCCACTCTAGGCTGAGGAGGAGGAGCGGTTGTCTCTGGTGTAGTAGCATTGGCCGGACCCGCAGCCGCGGCCCTAGCCTCTTGCAACCTCCTATACCATAGTGGTATAACTAAACCCTCCGGGATGTTAAGATCTTCAGCCATGCTGAAACGAAAGAGGAAAGATTCAAAAAGGAGATTCCGAAAGATAAAGATATGGCTATTGGGGATTATGCTTTTCTTTTTCAAAAACTTTTTCTCTTAGAAGACATGCTTTTAAAAATACTTTCTTCGAAAATACTCTTAGAAAGTAGTTTTTCTCAAAAATTTTATCTGTTCTGGTAACCTTAAGCTCTGATACCACGTGTAACACCCCACTCCCGCTATGATCACTCACTAAGGGAATGCCATAGCATCGGTGGAGTATTTTAGTGAATATAGAACAGAAAAATTACAACAAGACAGATATAAATAGTACTTGAAATTTTAAAACATCATCTCATAACAGCGGAAGTAAAACATGTCTGGTTACATCATAAAACCACAATAAAGGTCAAGTACAATATCCATCAAAATAAAGAAGTACATAATCCCACTCTCATACAATAGCCAAACAAAAGAAAAGATAACTGGATAACTGGAGCTTTACATCTATCCAAGCTCCTAAAGACTGGAACAGCAATCCGATCAAGCTCCACCACTGCTAGGATCCACCGTAGGACCTGAGGGTTGGGAAAAAGATAAAAACAACGGGGTCAGACATAAGTCTGAGCGAGTCCTATAACTTTAACAATACAATCGTTAAAGTAACCAGAGAAGACATAAACTGATATACGGTAACATATAGGGATGAATGGCTACCCTAAGCAGTCAACTAAACGAAGATAAAGGATAAAGACGCATCTACCCTCCCTAAGGTAAATTACTAAACTGCACCACACCAGTCGTTCCTAACTTAAAGGTTGATCCCACCCAAGGACTTATAAAATTTACTAATTAGTACCTGCGTACCCCTAGGTGACCAAGTAGGCGCCACGGGGCCCTACAATCCACTAGGTGTACACACTACTTCCCATTCGATCGGCTCCCTAACGTAGATACCCGTGCTGGCCCCACCGTGGGATGTATCATTCCCCAATGTGGCAACCTGATGAAACTAAAGGTGCACGGCTTATATCTACTCGATGCAACAACGGCTTACCTACCAGCCCGGGCCCACTCACGCATATGAAGCCCGTTGGACTTGCGTTGCCACCGCTAACCCGTTTGCCTCTTACAGTCAAGCCCAGTATGCGTGTCCCGTCCTCGACATGGGTCGAGCCCACAAAGATACGTATGGGTTACTGGTTGAAATGGGCCTCCACAAGCTACCCACCTAAGCTTGTCCCTTTTTCTAGTATATCCCACTTAACCCTTTAATCATGTTTTAATTACATGTTCCATTTTGGTTAAGTATTCTAATCGTATTTTCTATTGCCACCCAAGGCAACCACTAGATTTTCTCATGCCACCCGAGGCACCCACTTAACCCCTCATGTCCCTCTACATGCTAATGTGGTTAAGTGTTTCTTAATTAATTAATTAAGAACGTAACCTTTGTAAAGACCTCTCACATTAGACTGTCTTTTATGACCGCTGGTTAAGCCGGTTGGGTCCGGGCAGCCTTATGTCATAATAGAGTCTAACCTCGTGTCTTTACATTAATTACGTATTTAGTTTGTGCCTAAGACCTCTCACATTGGGCTAACATTTGTAGCAACTGGTTAAGCCGGTTGGGTCCGGGCAGTTTTACGCTACAACTGAGTCCAACCTCGTGTCTTAGTCAATTAATTACACCTAATTAATCACCCTCATAATTTTATATTAATTATCCCTAATTAATCAAGTTTTCTTAACATGGGTAGACCTAACTTAATAGGTAAATTCCCATGGGGTAGACCTAACTCAATAGGTAAATTCCCAACACATAGTATGGGTACACCTAACCAAATAGGCAAATTCCCATACTATGTTTATTTATTTTGTGTTATGCATAATTATATTAATTTCACACAATCTTATTAACTTATGCATTTAATTACCCCATCGTTCCCACGTAATTTCGTTCATGATATAACACATATAAAAGGTGTCAACTTGCATATGAATGAACATGTTTCAAAGGTGCCATCTTGCATATTAACAAACACATAACTTGCATATGAACTTGCATAACATGTCACATAACTTGCATATAATATGTCACATAACTTACATATTCATTTTGCATAACAAACTTGCATATTAGCTTATAGACTTGCATAATGTGTCATCATGAACTTGCATATTAATAAACATGTAACTTGCATATTTACATACATGTAACTCGCATATTAACAAACATGTAACTTGCATATAAAGAAACATGTAACTTGCATATTTACATACATGTAACTTGCATATTAACAAACATGTAACTTGCATATTTACATACATGTAACTTGCATATTAACAAACATGTAACTTGCATATTTACATACATGTAACTTGCATATTAACAAACATGTAACTTGCATATTTACATACATGTAACTTGCATATTAACAAACATGTAACTTGCATATTTACATACATGTAACTTGCATAGCATATTACCATGAACTTGCATAACATGCATATGATTACATAGCCCACAACTTGCATATTTAGCATCATGCAAACATAACATACATCATATTAAACTTGCATAAGCTTACATACTCAACATGCATAAACATAAGATTAATGCTAACATCATATCATATGATTCAAAGCTCATTAACCCACATACAAAACCATAAATCTCATCACATCTCATCTAATTAGTTTACCAAAAGATCATCAAAGTGATAGAAACTCACAACTAGCAACTTTGAACACCAAATGAAGAAGATTAAGATGCTAAGAAGGGATTAGAAGTTGATTAGAGAGTGATTAGTATGCAACCCTCTTCATAAAATTAGTGGAGGCCATGAGAGCTAGCATTTTGCCATAGTTTAGTCACTAGGTTTAATTATGAATGAATTAGGGTAGGTTAGGGTCTTATTTATAGATTAGGCAAGTGTTTTAGGCCATAGGATTAACCCTAGATTCAATCCAAGCCATCAAAGCATGTCTTGGGGAAGAAGTCAAGTGTAGGAACCATCTAGGGCCTTTAGATTAAAGATGGACCATGAGAACCATTCAAATGCAAAATCTGCACTTGAGCGAATCGGCCCACGGGTTGACAGCCAAACACCCTGGATTAACCCCTAGTCGACCCAGCGGGCTCGGGTCGACTTCAAAAATCGGCCGGTTCGGTTATTCCCCTCTCCCAATTCGCTGTTTTGAGCATTTTTGCATATTTATTTATTAAATTTTCAATTATATATATATATATATATATATATCAATATATATATATATATATCTACACAACCCATTTCACTTAATTAAGTATACTTTAATTTGGGAATTTTCGTGAAACTTCGCGAGGCCATATCTTGGTCATACGGACTCCGATTTTCGAAAACTCGGACTCTATTTCGCGTATTTTTCCGAGACGAACGCAATGGCATAGCCCGTTTCCCTTGATTCCCATTTTAGAATTAAATTCTGCCTCGATTTATGTTATTACAGGTTATTGAAAATACGGGTTGTTACACTTCCTCAATCGCTAAGGCTTTCCCCCTAGTTCTCCCGCCGTTTCCATCCACCGCTACAAAGGTCTTTTGCCGCATTTCTTTAGGTATGAGAGCTTCCAAGTGTGATTCTTTGCCCGGTCGGCGTTCGATTGATTCAAACTCATCCATGTACATGGCTAAAGTTTCATCATCAAGTTCCCCTTGATCCATCTAAAGTATACTTGCATGAATAAAACGTACATTATGGATTAATTTTGCAAAACAAGAAAATAAAAGACAAGATGCGGTGATTCGTTGAATTACCTTCAATTGTGAGCAAATTCTCTAACAAACAAACAATATTTGGCTCACGCAATCTAGCTTGTTTGAAAATTTGGACTTTGAAATTGAGAGGTTTTTTGAGTTTGATTTGGGAAAGTAATAAATGAATGGGTGGGTTGGTGAAGATGGCACGTCTTTTAATGACACATGTTGCAGGATACCAACCTGGAGCGTTATTTGGAATAACGCTGTTAGCGTTGTTCCAAATAAAGCTCCAGGTTGTTTAAGGTTATATTTGCTTCAGAATCATGCTTAAACCATACAAATTAAAGTCAATAAAGGTAAACACACAGAAGCAAACTATGGAACCTAGCGTGACAAACCAAAATGATGTCACATAAACCAAAATACCCATAGGTTACAACTCCAAATCCAAGTTTACCACAACCCACAAAACAATACACAATTTCAACATCCGAATACAAAGTCCAAGTAGCTAAAAACAACAGTTAACCTACAAACTACAACACTACCCTAGGGACGAACTACTTCAGAATCCGCTGCTGGTAAGGAGTTACTCTCTTTTTCTTCTTCTGTTTTGGGGGGTACATCTTCATGCGAAGACGATGAGGAACCTTCTTGGGGCTGTGACGGACCATGCACAACCTGGGTTGGTTGAGACGACTCTGGTTCCTTACCTTTACCCTTTCCCTTTGACACCACCTTTTTCCTCCGTGACTTATAAACCAAAGTAGTTGGAGGCGGAGAAATGTCGCTGACTTCTTGTGTCTTCGAAGCTTCTACGGGTGCTAAAGCTTGAGGTGGGGGAGGAGGAGGCGGTGCCGGTCTAGCAAGCCCGTTCTTTCCCAAAATTGTTTGCAAAATACGCTTGATGCTAAAGCATTTTCCCTTACTTTGCTCGGGCACCTCATGAGATAACTCATCAACCATTTGTATAGCCCGGTACACCCCATCCGCCTGCATTTTATAAGTTAACTTACATAAAACTCAAGCTGGCCAATAAATAAATAAATTACACTTGTAAGCAAGGTTTTCATACCATATTCCTCTCAAGAGAAGCTCTAGGCGTGTATGGTTCCACTACAGCACCAAGAGGTTGCACTCTGCGAAGAATATATCGTCGAGTAAACTGCCAATACCATGTGTAATACTCATCGTCCGACAACGTAAACTCCCGCTCCTGCTGCGTATGCATGTGCCAATGGTTCCATGTCTCAATGGCCCCCTCGTACTCCGCGCGTACTTCTAAGTTAATCCTATAACGTGGGGCTGGTTCAGGAAGATGTTGTCTAAATGCAAACTGACGCATCACCCGATCAGGAAGGTGATATGCTACATCGTTCAAACATATAATTGGCACACGAGCGGTCCACAGATGTGACGAAACAGTACATAAAGGCAGAAGTTGTTCAAGATCCTGCGCATATGGGGTCCATGTAACAACATGCGAACTAAGCATGTCGAGCTCATCGCGGTAGAAAGGTAAATTATGCCTCGGAGTCGACACGGTGTTCTTCTTTCCAACCCACCTGTAATTGTGACTTGGTAAGAGATAGAAGAAAATAACTTAACACAAATAAGTTAAATAATTGACGGAATAAAAATACCTAGCCCCGTAAGGTAAGGAAAAATCAATATTTGTTTCCTTTACTTCAAGTCTACCAAGGGGGAGATACGTCCACGACCATAACTACAAAGAAGTAAATTACAGAAAAACGACATACATAAAAACAAATAAGAAGCACATAAGCATACGAAAATAAAGTACCTGAATCAAAGAAGGACAACCCCCAAGATTAGTGCTCTCAGACAAACCGGCCCTGGTAAGTTCCGTATATGTGTATGTTAATGTAGCACTGCCCCAAGAATATTGCCGACAACGATCGAAATCCTCAATAAAATGCAACCACCTCAGCCACATCCGAGTCTTAGAATGATCGCAGATCAGACGCTGAGTAATGATCCAGAGTATGATAGCTCTAGCACGCTGTTTAATCTGCTGCTGCGTGGCATCCTGTGGAATGTCATGCTCAAACTGCATTTTGTACCAACTTGTAATAATTTGCTCATTTCCCATCCACTGGTCCGCGGGAGACGTAATACCTAAAAGCCGCTGGCACATCTCCATGTAGTCTCATGTCTCCGGATTCCTCAAAGGAGCACCATCAATAGGCACGCCTAGAAGGACCGCCACATCACCCAAAGTGATGGTCATCTCTCCACATCTAAGATGGAATGTTGATGTCTCCGGTCTTCATCTATCGACTAATGCAGTGATGAGACAACAATCGAGTTGAACATATTCCAACTGGTGTACTATTCTGAATCCAGCACGATCAAGCAAGGCCAATACTACTGGATGTGTGGAGGTCACTGCGTCAACGGAAACCGTGCGATCTATAATACTAACGGGATTTTTTCCCTGTAAATAAATTTTAACAAACAACGTAAGACATACATAAAAAAATTACGAAATAAGATTAGGCCATCATTCAAACACCGTAAGGACATACCGCCATCAAAGTATTTTTATTCGACCTATGCCTGTCTTGCAAGTACAGATCAGTATCAATTACAGGTCCCGGTTCCATCTCAACAATTTCTACACAAATCATGTTCAAAACAGCATTAGTGCTACGCAAACGTAGCCAAAATGACCACAAACAAAGTTGAAAACTATGGAATTCTAGCAACATTGAACCCACTAAACTGCATACAAGCATATTCTAGAGTTTTCTCAATCATGGACAAACCCTAAATTTTAGAAGAAATCAACAAAATTATGAATTTTTTACCTTCCGGAGCTTCTTGTGTAGATGAGCTTGCCATGATGATGAATTTCGATCAAAACAACCCACAATTTGGTGTTATGGTGAGTAATTAGGGTTAGGAGCTTTGGGTTTTCGGTTTTGGGAAAATGGAAGTTAGGAAAAAGTGAGGAAGAAGAGAGTTTGGGCTCTCTATGTATCCCGACTGTGCATTATTTCTAATAACGCGAGTAGCGTTATTCTAAATAACGCACACAGCAAAAGAAAAATAGCATTGCGTTATTTAGAATAACGCTCCGTAGTAACAAAAATACATCAATTCTAACATACATGCGTTATTCAGAATAACGCGTGCTAGCACCGTCTTGAAAGACGCTTTTCCCTTTGTGTAGGGAAAAGATGAAGGTTGTAACAACTTAACACCTTCACGCGTCATCCTGAATAACACAGGCATGCGTTATTTCAAAAAACGCTAGTGTAAAATAACTGATTTCAGCTGATGTGACACAAACCAGGATACGACTGTAATAAGTTTTGAAACTAGCTAAATGTGTTATAAGTTTATAAAAGGTGGCCAAATCGAAAAAAAAATCCTTTGAACAATGAAATATAAAGTTGTTTTTTTTACCAAGGTCAAATTAGATAAGCATATCATTGAAAAAAAAATGTACTTATATCATCAGATTGTTCATTCCAAACCAAATACTAATTTTATAATGCCATACTTGCAAATTTTCTCAACAGTGGCTGCTCCGTGCGCTTCCTATATGACTACAAAGATTAAATCCAGTTGAAAAAATATTTAACCTGCAGCATATAGCTCAATACTATGACAGGTTTAAAAATAAATGATGACAATAAAATTTAAGCAAGCATTGTAGCCCATGAATTGTTCAAGCTATAGCATCCCATTTTCCATGTGGAAGGAGCAAGAGATAAAATTAGAATTAGGCTTTAACATGATATAGGCACACACATGTATATAAACAGGGGGAGAAGATGTAAAACAAAAAAATGGCAAACTATGAATGTTGACTCTAGAATATTATTTGAACATCTTTGACATCACTTTACATTCACAACGTATTTAAAATTTTATGTATGTTGAGCATCTCTGAAATAAATTATGAACTATGAGCTATGAACATGTTCATATAAGTTTCATATATTAAGTGAGCATCTATCATTGATCAACTTTGGAAGAACAATAAACATATTCATAGAAGCTTCACATATTTATTGAAGCATATCTGATCACATTAGAAGTATATTACGTATGTATAATCAAGTGTACAACCAGTTATATGCTAGAAAGTTAAACAAAAAATTACTTTGAAAATGTATGTAAGTGAACAGGCAGGAATATACTAGACATTATCCATGGAGATGATGTCATTTACCCAAAAAAAAAAAAAAAAAAATCGTTTTTTTAATGAATAAGAATGTGGTTCACCCACATTAAAGAGTCTAATGAGATCCTTAGAAGTGAAAGAACATGTTGTGTATGAATAGGTGTAAAGGAAATATAGACATAACACCAGTAATCACCGTATAAATTTTAGTAGTGAGTACAATGAATGCCAAACAAATTAGAAACAAGTTAAAAAAATTACAAATAATGCATGTAGTACCCAAACAAATATACAGATAATTAACATTAAAATGGCACAACTGAATTCCCAGAAGTAACCGAGTTTCATGGAAATTCTTAAGCTAAAAAGTTAAATAGTTTCATAGAAATTTTCTACTGAAACATTATTTTGAGTACGTCTTATAGAACAAGCTAATAAACATGTATACACTGACAACAAATTCAATAATTAACAGTACCACACGGCCAAAGACAATCTTTATCAAAAATGTAGTGCATTGTTAAGGACACGGGGCCGGTTGCTAGGGGCTACCGGGCTGGTTTTCGGTCGGCGGTGGTCCACTGATCGAGGCTCGTTCGGTGCACAACCACTGACCGAAAAGCACCGCGGTTGCCCCTAGTGGAAACTGCGGTGCCCTTAGCATTACACAAAATATAAAATCAACAGTTAATAGTAGCCAACAACTGGGAATTATAGGAACCGAAATTTGAAAATAAAAGGTTAAACTCGACAAATTTGTGAGAAGCAGCAGAGTTTTTCGCCCATTAACTATAAATTTAATCCATTTTTTCTAAGATTTAAAGACAAATTGAGCCAAATCTATTTGAGAAAAATTCATATTTAAACAGATTATAGTTAAAAAATCCCTTTGTTATAGGATTCATGATTGCAATTGGCTATGGTGAGGCTAATTCCAATATCGGCAGCTAGAGATTGGAGATTGGTGTCAGTTGGAGAAACTACAAGGTACATAGGCAAATTACCATTCGGGTTCATCACATAAGAGCACGGAAAGAAGCCCAAATGGGTGGAGCACACCGGCCAACAGGCGGCCATAGCTCTTGGAGCAATCTTGGCTCCAGGAAACCGATCCAAGTTGGCTTGGTCAACAGCCAGCAAGGACTTTTGAGTTTCTTGTAACATTTTGTCACCCTCAGCTCTGGAAAATATATAATAGATCATGCATGTAATCCAAGTTTATTAACAACAGGTTAACCTGCTGATTTTCTTGTATTAGGAATCAAACACGACAATAATCTAAGTTCAGATTTCAGATATGGAGGCTTAAAGTCTAGTAAATATTTCAATCATCCAATTATAACCTTACTTAACTCAACAATATATTCACACTGCTGATAAAACGAGAGAGATTGTTTGAGTGCTTACCCACCATAAATCCACAGTTGATTGCTGAGTTCTTCATTTTCAGCTTAGATGAAGTTGCAAAGCTTTTGATTATACTTGATTTTCCAGAATCCTTGACCTTGCTCTCATCCTCCTCCTTCTTCTTTTTCTTTTTTTTCTTTTTCTTTTTTTGTAGAATATTGCTACCCTGGATTTGATTGAAGAGCAGCTTGAAAGCCGAAATTTTTGTCTTGTCTCACAAAATCATACACCATTCCACAAGCTGCAGCCAACAACAAGAAGATACGACCCCCACACTTCCATTTTCACAAAAATCATACGTCGTTCCACATTCACCTACAAAGCACAAAAAAATACTCAAAAATACAAGACACACATTCAACTACCATTTTTTACCACCATCTCTTTGAGAGCCATACCTGTTTACTAGAACAAGATGAATTGTCTTATTGGCCATTAGAATCTAGTCTCCAGCCAGACCCATCTCTACATATATCTGTTGCTCTGTACGCATTTGGTGAAATTTCATTTGATATTACTCTGCCTTAACCACCCTAACCTGAACCAGCACCTAAGGGTTTTTCATGGTCATTTAGATCTGACTGTTATGGTAGGTCTGCCTTTCTTGATGTATATTTACTTTAGCTGTATGTATGCAACAAATTATTATACGTTAATGCGGTGCAGGCGCTTTATTTACATGTATTATTATGATGGAAAACATACTTCGTAATAACCGGATGATATGCTCTCTCATGTTCATGCCATGGTTTCCTCTCCATGATATCCTTTCTCTTGGTGTTCTGCACAAAGGGACCAAGTTATTACGATAGCTACTTTGGAAACATCTACGAAATTACGAACAGAGATATTTTCCCCAAACAAGGAAAAATGGGAACAAAATAATCATAAAAATATACCATCTTTGGTAATAGTGAAACATCCGACACGAACAATTTTGGTTGAATAACAGAAATTTGAAAAATTAGGAACTAGAAAAGGATTTCTTGCAAGTAGTACTAATAGGAAAATAAAGATTAGAAAGTCAGCATTCTGTTTTGTTGTGAATTACATTCTGGATCAATATTTCTTTTGATGTTGCAACGAAAATCAAAAAAAAAAAAAAAAGTAAGTCAATAGTTTATAAATATAATCAAGGAAACATATCTCGGTGCATTTTCCACAAAGTCAGACTCATGGTTGGATCAAAATGGAATTTTAGTTGACAAATTCTATTCATACACCTACAATTTCTTAACATACACCAGTGTTTTAATAAGAAAAACAATGACTATGCTACCCTTGTCCATAGTCGCATTTTCAGTCCTTTTATAATGCATCTAATTAAAACTTTAAAATCAATAATATTTGTTTATATATATATATATATATATATATATATATATATATATATATACATATATATATATATATAATTTTGTGAAGTTAATGGAACTTGAAATATTAGTTAAGACAACTTTGGCAACTAAACACTTTAATTTAAATATGTTTAATCATCTAAATTTAAAGTTGATTTTTAAAATAAAAACAATCAAATAATTTACAATATTAGCGTCGAAAACTAAAAAAAAACTTTTTTGAATTTTATGTAAAATTTTTGCAATGAATTCCTAGTTTTGAGCAATTTAGTTTTAAGGGTAAAGAGGGAAGATGACGAAAATATAAACAGGTAATTTTGTGAAAGACATGGTGTATGAAAAGAAATTTTTGGTGTATGCTATTTTATTTTATTTCACGGTGAATATTAAGGAATCATGGATGTACGAATAGAATTAGACATTTTAGTTTTCAGTTTATCTGCAAAACTCAATCATTACTAAAGTCTTATGAAAATTTTCAAATTGATATAAATGAGCCCCAAAAGGATAAAAGAAATTATGCAATTGAAAATGATTATTTCTATTACCACCCCGGTTTCCTCCTTATACACCCCATTTGTTAAAATTAAACCACCTCACCCCACTCTTCCCCTTTCCCATCCCGTTTTCTTATGCCATTTGATCTATGATTAAGAAGGAAAAACAATCGGTGGGTGGTGGAAGGCAAATATCGATCCGAAAATTGGACCGCCATGTCCGATATATAGCCCTAGCAATCGAACCCATGACATCTTGTATCATGCTCCTTTGCTTTAACCAACTGAGACAAAGATGCTTGACCAAAGAAAAAAAAGCTAAATTTCTTGATAATGTAGATATTTTTTTTAACATAAATAGAAATGTATAGAAAAAAGGAGGAAAATAACCCTATTTGGATGACTCACAAAAATAGTGCCAATAACGAAAGAATACACAAATGCACATCAAAAATGAGCGAACAACAAAATACAAAAAAAAAGAGAGCAAAAAGCACAAAGACACAATCCCAAACAAATAAAAGCCCTGAAGCCGCGAGAAACCACGACGACGAAAACAAAAGGGCTCTGGCCAAAGCACCAAGCAACATATCCCTCCAAATCCACCGTTAAACAAGCAACCAAAAAGCTCCAAGGGCAAGAGGCTCCAGCTGCCTAGACACAGCAAAAGTAATCCAACAGGTAGACCGCCAAGTGCAGAAAGCAGCAGTAAAGGTTACCCAAAAAAGGGTCTATCTCAAAAAGAGAAAAGGGCATCGTCAATCACCAGACGAACGATCGCATCCGAAGACATGGGGGATCCATCGTAAATCGCCCTGTTACGGGAGCATCGCAGGTGCAAAATGATAAGACTAGGTAAAATCCTTAAATGGATCGATTTGAGGTCCTTTCCAAGACCCCTACCCCACCAGGAATGCAGAGAAGAGATCAGAGTAAAAAAAAGCCGCAGAACTCTAATCAATCTCCCGAAATGAGATCAAAGTGCGATAACACAATTGCTCACCCGAAATAAATGCTCTATCGACTCGGAGAAGCCAGACCTGCAGCGGGGCACGATAGGGATGCTAATCGTCATGAGATTAACATCTAAGGAAAGTCGCTTATCCAGAACATTCAACATAAGAATGGAAACCTCAGGGTGAATGCGCCTGTCCCAAATGAAAAGAGAGTCCAAATTCCTAGGAGCTGGAACTCGCGCGGAGTTCTAAGTATCTCTAATGGAGAAAGGGCGACCATCCGAACCCACCCCTCTTCCATGGGAATCGAAGAAATATTTGACAGACTGCATTCGCTTCCACGTCTCAACGGCGTAAGACGGAATCCCTGTAAAGTTGGTAGGAGACAGATGTTTGTACATAGCGTGGAGGAAAGAAGCCTAGGGCGAATTGTTGGCACGGAATCAGACCTAACCCATTTTAGTAATTACCTGCTATAAGTAGTTAATTATCTTGACGTTTAATTGGGTGTTGGAGGTTAATAAGTTGGGAAAAAAAATGATTTTATGAATCTTGGAGCAATCTGTATTTGGTGAAAACTTGAATGTCGAGATTGTAAATAAATCAAATTTTGTGGGATTCAAGGTTTATTTCTAATGAGAAGTGATAGGAATAAATCTTCGATTCTACAAATTGCATTACGCCATAAATGGTCTACTGCAATGAAAACACATGGTATTGCTAGCTACAATGTAATGATAACTATGCTGATTTTTGTCTATTACAACACTCAGTTCAAGATGTTAGCATAAATATCAACACTGTTTCGTAGTAGCTATAGATTTATAAACATATTATAAAAAATGAGAGCTGGCTGAACAAAAAAAAAAAAGCGGGCTGAAATAATGTTTAACGCAGGAAGCAAAGTCAAAACGGTAAAACATTTAACAAAATATTGAAGGGTTTCACTCGAACACTTAACAAAATACTCCGCCGCTCAACCTCTCAAACACTCTCACTCACAGGTTCAGTTAGAGCTAAAAGTTCAAGTTTACAAACTTAATAAGGATTCGATTAGGGTAAGTTCGAGTTCAAGTTCAATTAGGGCTTTGGTGTTTCAATTAGGTCTTCAATTGGGGTTCGTTCGGGTTTCAAATTTCAGTTAGGGCTTCGATTTGATATGCTGCTTAAGGTATCACTCAATGTACACTTCAAGTTTTTCCTATTTTAATTATTATGTTGCCTAATTTACTGGTTTACTTATGCATTCAGGCGTAATCATATTCCTGATTTTATTATCGTGTTTGTCTTTGTAACAAACTTGTGTTGAACAGTGCTTAAAAAACAATAAACCCTCTACTTAGTTACTTAGTTATTGTTTGTGGTTGTATTGCTTTTTTGCTACTGTTATGGTCTGTTTCTAAAACTGACCTTAACTTGATTTTTTAACGATTGATAATACGCCATTTATGTGGAGTTTACATTGGTTATTGTGTGTTTGTATGTGGTAAGTGAGCGGCGAAGCACTGACTTGGAAGTAGTCACTTGGGAAATTTCCCTGTTTTGTTAGTTCATGTTTTTCTAGGCCTTAATGTGTATGTTATTTTGTGCTAAATTACTTATTTGTGTTATGTATCCCTCTTTTCAAATCTTACAGATATGTATTTTTGCCTTATAGTAATGGCTAATTGATATTTGTGCATGTTATTTGTGTGTAAATTAGTGATGAACGACGAGGAAAAAAAATATGGGTAGAACTTCCAAAGTTCAATGAAGGATATATCACTGGAGTGGAACTTTTTATTCGAAATATTTTATCTAGATTCACCGTAGGTGATGAAATTACATGCCCTTGCAAAAAGTGTCATAATCGCAAGTGGCATCGTCAAGTGGTAGTCTATGGCTATCTAATTTGGAATGGTCCATCTGAATTGTACGTGAAATGGATATGTGAGGTTTTCTATTTAGATCCTGGAAGGAGCGATAATGATATGGACCGTGAAGCGGGAATTATTTTTGGAGATAATCTCGATGAGTTGTTGCATCGTACTTGTCGAAATATGCAGAACAATGAACGTGGATCTTTTGATGGATCAAATGGAATAGATGTCAATGCTAAAAAATTTCATCATCATGTTGAAGAGGGAAAGCATCCATTATATTCCGGGTGTACAAAGTTTTCACGATTAAGTGTCATCGTCAAATTTTATTCTTTAAAATGCCTACATAGAATCACCGAATCTGCATTTAGTGATTTATTAGAGTTGTTAAAAGAAGCTTTTCCACAAGGCCACATCCCTTTATCTTTCAATGCTACCAAAAATATCATTAAAGATCTGTGTAACGAACCAGAATTTTCGACCCAAAAAATCAACATAACCCATGTCAATTATTCAAGCAATAACTATATAATCCTGAAGCATCCTGCTTCAGCTCTTCAAGTATCTGTAAAATCCCGATTACTTGACTTCTCGTACACAATTGGGCACTCAAGAGTTTAGGGAAAACAAAACAAAATAAACTCTGGTCAGTCATGTGACTGATGTGAGTAACCGTTTGTTTAACTTTTAAAATCCCTTTAAAAGAAAGGATAATTGTAAGACCGTTCCAGACATAAATACGGATGGTTTTTACCTTATGATATTCCAAAATATTCTTTATATCAAAATTCTTCTGATATTCCAATAGTTTCTATCAACCACAAATAAAAATTATTTAGAAGAACGCTTTCATCTCACGTTCTACATACATAATATGAAATCAAAAACCGCAGGTGCTTATTGGGTAGTGGATTCCAACTAGCAAGGTATGGGACCACCTTCCGACATTATATCTCTAGAGAGGAATACACCGGGTTCAACAAGAACATCCTGTAACCCAGGCTAAACATAACCGGTCACTCATTTCGCTTGAGTGTATGGAATGTATTATCACCAACGGTTGTGATCAACAACCATTTCTCGAAAGGGACAACATCAAAATAGGTTAAAGAAGTAAATGAAATTTCTCTAGATCAGGTGACAGTACACCCTAATTGGCAGATAACCACTTAGCCATGCGACCTACCCAATTTTATACCATTTCTCGGTTGTGAGGCTAGAGGGCACACTTATCTCTGACAGATCACACATTCATTTACTTTGAATGTCACATCGTCATACCCGTTAAATCACAAATTGATTTCCCCAGAAATACCATGGGTATACAACTAAGAGAAACGAATTCGTCCAACACCAAACATAAATAGGTATGAAGAGATTAACTTACGTGATTTATTGAATATACTCTGTCAGACATTCTTCCATACATATTGTCCTGGGACTGGACAATCCGAAGGCACTATTCTGTATACCCATCTTAGGAAATTTCTACCAAGGATTTGCGAGAACAGCCCTTGCATAAACTTCGTCTTCAATTGTCTTCATTATATTTGATTTGCAATGCTAATGCCCATACAAAGTGGTTTTCAGATAATAAATCTGATCTCGGCCTCTCCGTATTGACGACGAAAAAATGGTCAAAACTCTGATAGTCGGTTATTTAACTATCAAAGGAAAATATTCATGCACACAACGATCTTATTTCCAAATGGATTTATCGATCAATCATCAATCAACATTTTTCTTTTACATTAATTTATCATTAATTTATTCATTTCCCCGTTTCCCTTTTTTGAAACACCCCACCGACGTTAAGGTCACTCACAAAGGGAATACCTTAACTTCGGTGGAGGTTTATAAGTAAAAGTCACAGATAAAACACAAGACATATACAAACACATATATATAAACAACGGAAAAACAAACAGACTTTCATATCATAAATACGTGTTCTTACAAAACATTTCCATAATTGCCTCAAAACAAACTTCGAATTATTACAACCATAATACTGTCTTGATTTAAAACTTAAAGAAGCATGAAACATAATTAATACTGCATAAATCCCCATAGAATGTCCAAAGCCATAGCCCAAATGAAAGAGATCCAAGCAATACATTCTCTCTCTTCAAGCTGGATGAAAAATCTGACTAAGCTGAAGTGTTTCCTCCCTGTGGACCTGAAGGGGGGGGGACGGAAGAAAAGAAAGCGAAAGGAAAATGGGTCAGACATAAGTCTGGTAAGTTTAGTTATATTTCTAACATCAGAACAATAAAAAATCATGACTTGCATAAACTGAGAACAGAACAATACCAGAATATAAGACAAGATATGGCAGAAAATACTAACTATACTAAACGCACTCACTATTACTTCTCTGCATCTACTAATTAGCCTAACTAGCACCACGTGTTCATGAAGAGGTGATCCCTTATTCGATCGGCTCTTACTCACAACGTTTTCTTCCTGTGTCATACGACCCCACATGATTGTAGATACCTATGCTGATCCCACCATGGGGTGTATCAAGTCCCATGGTGGCGGCCCGACACAATTCTAGAATGCATAGGTCATACTACTGATGCCCATGCCCTGTTTGTCTGCCCCGAAGTGTGTGCACGCCCGCACTCCGTTAGAACCTACACTGCTGCACCAACCGCCGTCACTTTTGACCACTTACAATCAGCCTAGTAATCTTGCCCCACCCTGCCTAGTTTCAGGGTACCATGATACCTAATTGTGTTACTTCTGAAATGGGTCCCCCGATACTAGGGTTTTCTAGTCAAACATGTTAAGTGGTTAAGTGTCTGTATTAACCTAACCCCATCCATCAGTTTTAGTTAACATATTGAGTTGGTTAAGTGTTTTGGTTAACTTAACCCTACCATTCCTAAATTAGCTTTAATCTATTCATTAAAGCACCACCACTCACATTAGACAGGTATTGTTGCGGTTACTGGATGTGCCGGTTGGTTCCGGGCAAGTTTTGCCCTGCAATCCAGTCTAACCTCGGGTCCTTATTGGGCTCAATGCCTTAACCGCCCACATTGGATAGGTATTGTTGTGATTACTGGACAGTCGGGCAGGTCCGGGCAGGTTTACATCACAACTCAATCCAACCACGGTTAAGCATACTCGTATTTTCTAAATTTACATATTTGTTCTTTTTTATTCTTATATGTAAATTTGTTAACAATTAAATGTTATGGGCTACTTC
Organism: Allium sativum; assembly: GCA_030737875.1. Taxonomy (NCBI): domain Eukaryota; kingdom Viridiplantae; phylum Streptophyta; class Magnoliopsida; order Asparagales; family Amaryllidaceae; genus Allium; species Allium sativum. The sequence goes on from CM060926.1 coordinate 849,059,742, forward strand.
CCAAGTTCATCATTTTTGGTATAAGAATTTATACCATTTAAGTGCCACCAATTATTGGCATGTGCCAAACATGCCAATTTCATATATTTTTATGTCTAACCCCAACGATATCCCCCGTTTGTACTTCGCAAGATTTTAATGAGTGTTGGGCTCGATATTTCAGCCCAATTTATCAACATAAAAAGGGAAAGCGATAAGCATGAAATATTCTAAATAACAATAAGGGTGTGTGACATATGAACTTGCAACTTTAAGATCTAATAATCATAAATCATGGGTTTCAACTTGTCATGTGAACTTGCATTGAAAGAGGAATCTAACTAAACAGGTGTCACATGAATTAGCATATGATTTAGACAACATAAGCCTAAACATGTTTAGATCTAGGCATAATCTCAAACACAAACTAGTATATGACAAAATTATGTCATGTCCTAAAGTATGTATAATTTTTAACACATAGGTGTGAACTTGCAACGTAGACTAAATCAACATACATACATGTGAATTTGCAACATAGACTAAATCAGCATACATATATGTGAACTTGCAAATCAATCACGAACATATGAATAAGTGTGAACTTGAAATATGACATAGGTTTAACATATACACATAAACATGTAAATCTAACATTTGGCCACATATGTGATATGATTTTACAACCTAAAACTTGCATAACATGATAAACTACACAACTTGTCATAACAGGTTATACTCCTAGTTCATGTACATATGAATAGACTTACCCATTAATTTCCAATTCAACATGATAATAATATAGAACCACAGACATAGATCAATATCATTCAGTTCCACATATAACATAATAAACATTATTCTATTATCAATTTATTTCCAAGGCATGACATTAATTTTGATTCGCATCCAAAACATAACTAAACTTACAACGAACGACGAACTTGAGTTCTGGATTCTGAGTTCTGTAATTGAGATGCTTTCCTTTGGGTAGATAAGCGTCGTTTTGATTTTAATTTTGAATTAGATTTGTTCGTCTCTTAGCTTTCTTCAAGTGGAGGCTCCTCTCAGTTTTCTCCCGACGGCATGGCGGCTCTCGTTCTAATTTTTTTGTGAATTTAGGTTGGAGACTTAAGTTGTTTATATAGAATTTCAAACTAAATAGAGCCGTCAGATGATCATAGATGAATCTAGACCATTCACATCGAGAATAGCCAACCAGAAAGTGACAAATCAGCCCTAGTGACACACCAGAACTCAGAAAATCACTCAGAATCTGAACAGGCCAGCCAAGATCTGACCAGGTCAACTGGGCAGGTCGACCTGGGTCCTGGGCAGGAATTTTCCCGCCCAGCCCAATTCTGGTCCAGATTTCGAATTTCGAACTTGTTTCGGGCTGTTTGAATTTTAAATCGAATTCTGAAACTTCCTAAGACCACAACTTCTTCATACGGAGTCCGATTTGCGTAAACTCGGACTCTATCTCAAGCAGAATTCCGAGACGAACGCAATGGCGAAGTCGTTTCCCTTAATTCTTTCATTTAGAATTAATTATACTTTAATTTGTTAATTTATTTTAACAGAAAATTCAGGGTGTTACATTCTCCCCTCCTTAAAGGATTTCGTCCCCAAAATCTTCAAGTCTAGAAGAACGTATATCCTAACATCCAATCGTCCATCTACTCAACCAACAAACATAGGCATCCATTGTCCTTAAAGACTTCTAATGCTTCATGATCATATGCATAGTGTGTGTATATGTCCTTACCTAATGCAAAATTAGGCGATCTACCGATTCGGTTGACCTCCTTAATGTGAATCATGTAAGTGTCATGAATCCATTATCTATGCAAAATTTTCCCTACTCATAATTCTACATGAGTGCGCAACCATTCATACAAATGCGACATCCATATGACAACATATCAAGTTTCAACCACATACAAATATGAATACATATATGCATATGCAATATGGAAGTGACTGGGCTGATCTAATACCTAGGGTGTGTGTATATGCATCCACGAGCAACCATTAGCAACCACTTGCAGCCATCAATTATAACATGTTTCAAATACATGTTTACATCCATTAGTTTCTACCTAAGGAGTTAGGAGAAAAAGGACCGAGAAGATACACTAAAAGGTAGATACAAGCATAAACTTATGGAAAAAGTGAGATCAAAGATGTACCCTCAAAAAGAAAAGGGTAGGCAGCGCGTATTCTGTCCTCAATTTCCCAAGTCGCGTCTTCCTCAGCACCGCTCCATTGAACTTTAACAAGCTTGACTTCACGGTTTCATAGCTTTTTGATTTCAGTTCCTACAATTCGAGTTGGAACTCTCCTCACAGTTATTTCTCATTCTATTTCAACTTCTTCTAGAATGCTTGGCTCCACCACTTCCGCAGACTCATGTAAACATTTCCAGAGATGAGAAACGTGAAAGACATTGTGAATTCCAACCAACCTTTCGGGCAGCTCTACTCTATAATCCATCTTCCCAATCTTCTCGATGATAGGGAACGGTCCTATAAACCTTGGCGCTAGCATTCCTGTGGATCCAAAGCGAACGACGTTTCTTAAAGGAGATACCTTAAGGAAAACCTTGTCCCCAACCTCGAACTCAAGGTCGGTCCTTCTTTTGTCTGCGTAGGATTTCTGTCTATCTTGGGCAGTCTTCATCCTCCTCCGTATCAAGTCCACTTTTTCTGAAGTCTCCTTAATCATGTCTGGCCCAAGTATAAGCTTGTCTGTAGACTCCCACCAACAAGTTGGTGATTGGCACGGTCTTCCATATAGAGCTTCGAAGGGTGTCATGCCGATGGTGGCTTGGTAGCTATTGTTGTAGGCGAATTCCACTAAAGGAAGATGATCCTCCCATGTCCCTCCAAAGTCAAGAATGCACAGTCTCAAAAGATCTTCTAATACTCTGTTCACCCTTTCCGTCTGACCATCAGTTTGATGGTGATAGGCCGTGCTCAAGCATAACTGTGTGCCTACAGCTTCTTGCAGACTCCGCCAAAACTCGCTTGTAAAGATAGGATCTCGGTCACTCACTATGCTGGAGGGTATTCCATGGAGCCGAACTATTTCCTTGAGATAAAGAGATGCTAGAGATGAGGCAGTCCTTCTACTCTTGACAGGTATAAAGTGGGCGCTTTTTGTGAGCCTGTCCACTATTACCCAAATGCTAGTATTGCCCCTTCTTGACCTAGGCAACCCATCGATGAAGTCCATTGAAATGCTATCCCACTTCCATTACAGGACTTCTAGAGGATGAAGCAGTCCTCCAGGCTTCTTTTGTTCTGCCTTGACCTGTTGGCATATCATGCACTTAGAAACGAAATCTGCCACATCCTTCTTCATGCCGCTCCAAAAGAAAACTCTCTTTACGTCCTTGTACATCTTGTCTCCACCTGGGTATATTGTCATCTTGGAATGGTGTGCTTCCTCGAGAACCATCTTTACAAAATTCCTTGCTTGTGGGACGCATAGTCTTCCATCCTGCCTCAGCCAACCCTTATCATCGATGGAGTACCTACTGAGGTGACTGGAAGTTTCACCCTTAATTAGCTTATCCATCACATCAACAAGCTGAGGGTCTTCACGTTGTGCGGCCCCTATCGAGTCTAAAAGAGTGGGCCGTACTTCTAGTGATGCCAACAAACCAGGTACAAAATCAGAGGAGGGTCTAAAGTCAAAACTGGCTATATACTCCAAGCTTTGCCTTTCTACAAAGAGAGGGCTTAAGGTTAGCTTCTTTCTACTCAAGGCGTCTGCTACTACGTTGCCCTTACCAGGAGTATAGAAAATCTCAAAATCATACGAGGCAAGAAACTCCATCCACCTTTGTTGTCTTAAGTTAAGATCTTTCTGCGAGAAAAGATACTTCAACGATTTACGGTCAGTATATAATTCGAACTTCTCACCTAGGAGATAATGGCGCCAAGACTTATGTAACACCCCACCTCCGCTGGGGCCACTCACAAGGGAATGCACTAGTTTTGGAGGGGTATTATCTAGTAAACAGGCACAAAGATAACACAAGACAGAACATAAATTAAACAGAGTGTATAAAGCAGCGGATATAAATTTAACCAGATCTTATTACGTGGAAAATAGAGTCAAAACCTCTTACATCAAAATACCAAGTCATTATTTCATTACATCAAGTTCTAAAGAAGCAAAGTAATTAAAACAACATAAGTCCAATATTATTCCCCAAAAAGAGCATGAGTGCAGCCATAGCATAGCTCAAGACCAAACCGTACATGAGCTGTCAGAAAGCAAGCAAAGTCCAAGCTAAGAGCTAGAGTTTCCTCCCTGAGAACCTTGGGGGGGGGAACGAAAGAAAAGAAGTGGAAGAAAACGGGTCAGTCAAAAAGACTGGTAAGCCCTAGTGACTATCAGCATAAAAACTAATAAAGTTAACTGGACATGAGAAACTGAGATTAGACATAAAGATAATAATTGGACTGGCATGATAATAAAAGGTAACATGATAAGAGTGGCATCGCATATACAAGGTTTTACTGCACTAACTGTACTAGTGTCCAAATCCATGTCAAGTATAAATCCAGAAATGATCCCTAAACCCAATAACATGAAATGACCCAATACGGGGTCCAACAGTCCATCCTAGTCGATCGGCTTTACTCGTCGTGTATCAGTGTCATACGGCCCAATCGCGGAATGTAGTCACATGTGCTAGGTCCACCCTAGGGTGTATCAGGTCCTAGGGTGTCAACCACTGACACAATTCAAGCACGCACAATGTGGTACTACGAGTGCCCATGCCTACTTTTTCAACTCCGGACTAAGTGCACGACCCTAGTCCGCCTGAACCTACACTGGCGCACCTTACTCAGCCGTTATTCTTGGTCGCTTACAATCAGCCCAGTAATCGTGCCCCACCCTGCCTAGTCCCCAGGGTATCGTGATACTTCTAAGTGGGTTACTGCTGAAAGGGACCACGTGGCTAGGATTTCTAATGGGTTAAGTATTGTCATTAAAAAGGTCATGACTTAACCCTACCCAAACATGTATCAAGTCGGTTAAGTATATATACAAGCAGTTCAAGACTTAACCCTATCAAATCGATGTGCCAAATTGGTTAAGTATATTCAAGGGGTCCATGACTTAACCTTGCCATGTGGCATTAATTCACTTAACGCACCCCAACCTCTCACATTAGACTTGGTTACGGTTACTGGATGTGCCGGGCAGTTCCGGGCAGATTTACACCATAACCTAGTCTAACCTCGGGTTTAAGGTGCTATATGACCAACTACCCACATTGGGTCCTATTATTTGCAACGACTGGATTTGCCGGGCGGTTCCGGGCAGATATACGTTGCAAATTCAACCCAACCTCGAGTTGGCCATTTTCAAGTTATCTAATTGTCATGTCCCAAATTCATGTTTTCAAGATTATTCTCATGTCGAGTTTTCATGTCATATTTTCATGTCATATCATGTCAATTCCATAGCCAATTTTCAAGTTTGCCTAATCTACCCAAAACATATCCCCAACGTACGTAAATTCGAATTAATACAACATGTCAAAATAGGGAATAACACAAACTGGAAAGTCATAGAATGGCAAAGGTGTTCATAAGTTAAGCATGATGATTATAACATTACAGGCATATGAAATAGGGTCTCAACATCAACTTGACAAGACATGGTGGTAGACATGGTAAAGGATTGACATAAAATAGTACCCCAATAATAGTTTCAACATCACAGGCATGGCAAGATAAAGATCGAAAAGGGGTTTTAGATTAAACATGAATATATCCAAATCAAGTTCATACTGATATTCCACAAGTCAACATTTTAGATGAAATGATCAGGAGTGTACAAAACTAGATCCAAAATAATAGATTTAAAAGTGATAGTCATAGATCCAAGATAGACAAGAGTAGATCCAACTTAGTTATCATGTTTAGGCATAATTTCAGTTTACATCATGTTCAGGTTAAGTTTACAGTTTAAATCTAAGAGTGACAAAGGGCTTACAGATCGTAGTCTGGAGAATGAGAAAGCAAAAAGAGTAGAAGCAGAATCTCTAGCAAACTCCAAACCAACGTAGCACTAACAAAGTCCTGAATAGCCTCCTTACTCTCTATCTTCCAGTCAGAACTTCAGAAGCATATGGTCGGACAAGAATGTGATAGAAAGTCTAGGGTCAAGGGCTGTTTATATAGGGTTAGGCGGACGAACCTAGGCAGAAAACGTGACCAAATACATCAGAACGAACCAGGTTCAAAAACTGGATTTCGGGAGCAGGTCGACCCCCAGGTCGACTACCCAGTCAACCTGGTCAAGGGGGGGTCGACTACCCAGTCGACCTGGTCGGGGAGGGGGTCGACTACCCAGTCGACCTGGGTCCTAGGCGGGAAATTTCCCGCCCAGCCCGCTTCTGTGTTTGAATTCGAATTTTGAATTCGAATTTCGAGCTGTTTTCGATTCTGAAAATTCCTGAAACTTCGGAGGGTCATATCTCCCTCATACGGACTCCGATTCTTGCAAACTCGGACTCGTTTCCAAGCAGAATTCCGAGACGAACGCAATGGCGCAACCCGTTTCCCTTGATTCTTATTTTAAAATTTAATTCTGCCTAGATTTATGGTTATAACACGCTATTAAAATACGGGTTGTTACATTCTCCCCTCCTTAAAGGATTTCGTCCCCGAAATCTCTAAGTTAGGAAGAACGCATCCTACCATCCATATCCATCTACTCACAACATCATTCACGAGTAACCATTGTCCTTAAAAGATCTCTAATGCTGTATGAACATATGCAGCATGTGTGTGTGTATGTACTTATCTAATGCAAAAGATCAGGCGGTTACTGATTCAGTAAACCTCCTTAATGCAAGATATGTTAGTGTAAGGAGTCCAACATGTATGCAAATTCCTAACATAACTTAAAATTTCTACATAAGTGCACAAACATCATCCATATGAAACATCCACGTGATAGCATAACAAGTTCATCCATGTACAAGTACAAGCACCCATGCAAATGCAACATGAAAAGGTGTCTGAGCCGATCTAGTGCCTAATGTGTGTCATGCATCCACTAGAAATCACTTGCAAACACTTGCAACCATTTGCGAACATCAACCATAACATGTTTCAAATACATGTTTACATCCAAAGAGGGTTCTAAGGTTCTCAAGACAAACATAGGTAGCATGATACGAAAGGTTTACAAGCTCAAAGGAAAAAGAGATCGAGAAAGTACCCTCAAAAAGAAATGGGTAAAGCGCGCGTATCTTCTCCTCGGTTTCCCAAGTTGCATCTTCTTGGGCTTCACTCCACTGTACTTTGACTAGCTTGACTTCGCGATTTCTTAGCTTCTTGATCTCCGTCCCTAAGATACAAATAGGAGCTCGCCTCAGCGTTGCTTCTTTCTCCACTTCTACGCCTTCGAGGATGCTTGGCTCAACCACCTCAGCTGATTCATGTAGGCACTTTCGAAGATGTGAGACGTGAAAGACATTGTGTACTCCGACCAGCATCTCAGGTAACTCTACCTTATAGGCCATTTGCCCAATCCTCTCAGTGATAGGAAACGGTCCTACGAATCTCGGTGCTAGCTTTCCAATTGCTCCAAAACGAACCACATTGCGCAAAGGAGAGACTTTTATGAAAACCATATCTCCGACTTCAAACTCTAGGTCTGTCCTTCTCTTGTCCGCATAAGATTTCTGTCTATCTTGGGCCGCTTTCATTCGTCTTCGTATCAACTCCACCTTCTCAGAAGTGTCTCGTATCATGTCGGGCCTAAGTATAAGTCTGTCAGTCGTCTCCCACCAACAAGTTGGTGACTTGCACGGTCTTCCATACAGGGCTTCGAACGGTGCCATCCCTATGCTAGATTGGTAGCTATTATTATAAGCAAACTCCACGAGAGGGAGATGGTCTTCCCAAGTACCACCAAAATCAAGAACACATGGCCTCAAAAGATCCTCTAGTACTCTATTTACCCTCTCGGTCTGTCCATCCGTCTGAGGGTGATAGGTTGTACTTAAATTAAGTTGCGTACCCATTACTTCTTGCAGACTATTCCAAAACTGGCTAGTGAAAATTGGGTCACGGTCACTGACTATGCTAGAAGGAACCTCGTGCAACCGTACTATCTCTCGAAGGTAAATAGATGCTAGCCATGATGCAGTCCTTTTGCTTTTCACCGGAATGAAGTGAGCACTCTTCGTGAGTCTATCAACAATGACCCATATGCTAGTATTCCCCTTCCTCGACCTAGGCAACCCATCCACGAAATCCATCGAGATACTTTCCCACTTCCATTGCAGGACCTCCAAAGGATGTAATAGCCCACCGGGCTTCTTAGATTCGGCCTTGACTTGTTGGCACACCATGCACTTTGAGACGAATTCTGCCACGTCCTTTTTCATTCTGGCCCAAAAGAAAATGCGTTTCATATCTCTGTACATCTTATCCCCTCCGGGATGTATAGTCATCTTCGAGTGATGCGCCTCTTCGAGAACTTTATTTACTAAGTCTCCCACTAGTGGAACACATAGCCTTCCATCGCGCCTTAGCCATCCTTTGTCATCAATGGCATACCTACCAAGGTGACTTGACGTTTCACCACTGATTAACTTGTTCATGATTTCGACTATTTGTGGGTCTTATTTCTGCGAAGTCCCTACTTGATCTAGAAGCGTAGGTCTTAGCTCAAGAGATGCTAACGTACCAGTCAATGACTCAACAACATGCGTAAAATCAAAGGTCGCTATAAACTCTAGACTTTTTCTTTCAACAAATAAGGGGCTCAAAGTTAACCTTTTTCTACTTAGCGCATCCGCCACCACGTTACCCTTGCCAGGGGTATAAGTTATATCGAAGTCACATGAGGCTAAGAATTCCATCCACCGCTGCTGTCTCAGATTCAAATCTTTTTGCAAAAAGAGATACTCAAGCGATTTGTGGTCGGTATACATCTCGAATTTCTCCCCTAGGAGATAATGGCGCCAAGCTTTAAGTGCAAAAACAATCGCGGCTAACTCCAAGTCATGTGTGGGATAGTTTTTCTCATGAACTTTAAGTTGTCTACCCCCATAGCATATCACTCTTCCTTCTTGCATTAGGACAACGCCTAATCCCGTGCCGCACACATCCGTGTACACTGTAAACATTTTTCCTCCATCGGGTAATGCTAAAACTGGGGTTGTGGTGAGGGCTCTCTTGAGTCTCTGAAAAGCAATCTCACATTCTATGTCCCATGCAAACGCTAGGTTTTTCTTCGTTAACTTAGTAAGAGGGGCTGAAATCTTAGCGAAGTCCTTAATGAACTTCCTATAAAAGCCCACCAAACCAAGAAAGCTTCTCACCTCTGTTGCATTCTTAGGAATTTTCCAGTCTTGCACCGCAACCCCTTTTGCGGGGTCCACGGCTAAACCTTGCTTAGAAAATACGCGCCCAAGAAACCGAACTTCCTCCCTCCAAAAATGGCATTTGGAGAACTTAGCCTTTAACTGGTGTGCTCTAAGCGTATCCATAACTTCCTTGAGGTGTCTAGCATGCTCTTCTTCATCCTTTGAGAAGATTAGAATATCGTCCACAAAAACCACCACGAACTTGTTAAGGAACTCCCGAAACACCCTACACATCAGGTCTACAAAGTACGCGGGTGCATTCGTTAACCAAACGGCATGACGAGCCATTCGAAGGACCCATCTGGAGTCCTAAACGCAGTTTTTTCAATGCTACCCTCAACCACTCTAAGTTGATGGAATCATGTGGCTAGATCGAGTTGAGAGAAAACAGATGCTCCCACAAGCTGGTCAAAAAGATCATCGATTCTTGGTAGTGGGTGCCTATTCTTCTTCGTCAGCTTGTTTAACTCACGATAATCTACGCACAGACGAAGCGAACCATCCGCCTTGGTAGCGAATACCACCGGAGCACCCCATTCAGAAATGCTTCACCTTATGAAATTTTTCTCGAGCAACTCCTTGACTTGTTTACTGAGCTCTCTTCTTTCTCGCGGGGCCATATGCCTAACGGGCAATGAAACTGGCTTGGTATTATCAACAAGATAAATTCGGAAGTCTATCTCGCGTTTAGGGGGTAACCCCTTCACCTCATCAAAGATATCTGGATATTCTCGGACCACCCTCGCAGATTGAAGATTGTCGACGGACGAGTCGAGAGATTCAAGATAACATAACATGACCGGACCTTTCGGGTTACAAGAAAGTTCAAGGGTATTACCAAGGCGTGTCATGAGCCTCACTACCCTTCGTTCACAATCAAGGATAGCTCCATAATTGGACAACCAATCCATGCCCAGAATTAAACCATATCCCATGAATCCGAGAACATAAGCATTACATGTGAATTCCACGCTTAAGATGGAAATCATTAAATCAACACAAATCATAGATAAATGGGCGGAGCCCCTGATCGGATTTGAAACACTAACGGGATCATCAACTAGACTAGTACTTAAGTGCACATTTTCAACAATATCAGAAGAGATAAAACTATGCGATGCGCTAGAGTCAAATAAGGTTCGAACAGGAAATTCAGAAATGTAAACAAGGCTTTCTACAGAAATATTACTACCTCGGTCAAGAGCTGGAGTGGTGTTGAGAGCCTGCAACTGCCCTCCAGAAGGTCCTGCTCGCTGTGTCTGCCCTAGCCCCTGTCCTTGCTTCTTAGGGCAATCCTTACTGATGTGTCCAGTATCTCCGCAGTGAAAGCATTCACCCAACTTTCTTTTCTTCCTCCTACAGTCTTTAGCTATATGTCCCGTGATACCACAAAAGTTGCACTTCCTCGTCTCACGTGGCTTGTTAGCATTGTTGTTGTTGCCCTTGTTATTCTTGTTATTCTTGTTGCCTCCCTTCTTGAAGTCAACCTTCTTGTTCTGAGTCTCATTAGACTTAACCTCCTTTTTGTCACCCTTGTCTTCCTCATGAAGTAGGGCCATATTCACCAAGCTTTCAAAGGTTGCCCTCATGGTCACATGAGTCATGGCCATAGTGTGGAATGGCTCGCTCAATCCTCGAGCAAATCGTAGAGCCTTCTTCTCAGCCGTGTTGACTAAGTCCAAACCAAACCGAGCAAGCTGATTAAACTTATTCACGTACTCCCTAACAGACATGTCCCCTTGCTTGAGTGCCAGGAACCTCTCCATCTGAAGGTTCGCTTCTGCTGACGATAAGAATTTAAGCCCAAATCTCTCTCTAAAGTCTGCCCAAGTCTCAATTGGTCTGGTAGCATTGGTGACTTCCCACCAAAATGTAGCTTCCTCTTTCAACAACCATGCCGCCAACTGAACTTTCCTATGATCCTCCATCTCGAAGATAACGAACAGGTCTTCAGTCTCCTTTAAACAGTTTTGTGCCTCAGCGAAGGTCTCTGTTCCAAGGAAGCTTTTGCCGCCCATTCCTATAAAGTCTTTGCATATTTTGGCGAAGGTGGTGCCGGGAGGAGGAGGAGGAACCGCGGCTACTGGAGGAGGAGGAGGGATGTCTACTGGGCTCGCATCGTTGGCCCTAGCTTCCAAGTACCTTCGGAACCTTCCGGGTATGGGTACTCCCTCGGGAAGGTTAAGATCGGCCATGCTGAAAAACGAAAAGAAAAAGATTCAAACGAGGAAACAAGGAAAGTGCTAATGGCTTTTGGGGAATAGCCTTTTCTTAAAAATAGAACTTTTCTTGAAAATTGCTTCTTTATAAATGGTTTCGAAAATAATTTTTAGAAAGTTTTTAAAACTTTTGCCCAGTCTGGTAACCTCTGCTCTGATACCAAATGTAACACCCCACCTCCGCTAGGGTCACTCACAAGGGAATGCCCTAGTTTTGGAGGGGTATTATCTAGTAAAGAGGCACAGAGATAACACAAGACAGAACATAAATTAAACAGAGTGTATAAAGCAGCGGATATAAATTTAACCAGATCTTATTACGTGGAAAATAGAGTCAAAACCTCTTACATCAAAATACCAAGTCATTATTTCATTACATCAAGTTCTAAAGAAGCAAAGTACTTAAAACAACATAAGTCCAATATTATTCCCCAAAAAGAGCATGAGTGCAACCATAGCATAGCTCAAGACCAAACCGTACATGAGCTGTCAGAAACCAAGCAAAGTCCAAGCTAAGAGCTAGAGTTTCCTCCCTGAGAACCTTGGGGGGGGGGGAACGAAAGAAAAGAAGTGGAAGAAAACGGGCCAGTCAAAAAGACTGGTAAGCCCTAGTGACTATCAGCATAAAAACTAATAAAGTTAACTGGACATGAGAAACTGAGATTAGACATAAAGATAATAAATGGACTGGCATGATAATAAAAGGTAACAAGACAAGAGTGGCATCGCATATACAAGGTTTTACTGCACTAACTGTACTAGTGTCCAAATCCATGTCAAGTATAAATCCAGAAATGATCCCTAAACCCAATAACATGAAATGACCCAATACGGGGTCCAACAGTCCATCCTAGTCGATCGGATTTACTCGTCGTGTATCGGTGTCATACGGCTCAATCGCGGAATGTAGTAACATGTGCTAGGTCCACCCTAGGGTGTATCAGGTCCTAAGGTGTCAACCACTGACACAATTCAAGCACGCACAATGTGGTACTACGGGTGCCAATGCCTACTTTTTCAACTCCGGACTAAGTGCACGACCCTAGTCCGCCTGAACCTACACTGGCGCACCTTACTCAGCCGTTATTCTTGGTCACTTACAATCAGCCCAGTAATCGTGCCCCACCCTGCCTAGTCCCCAGGGTATCGTGATACTTCTAAGTGGGTTACTGCTGAAAGGGACCACGTGGCTAGGATTTCTAATGGGTTAAGTATTGTCATTAAAAAGGTCATGACTTAACCCTACCCAAACATGTATCTAGTTGGTTAAGTATATATACAATCAGTTCAAGACTTAACCCTATCAAATCGATGTGTCAAATTGGTTAAGTATATTCAAGTGGTCCATGACTTAACCTTACCATGTGGCATTAATTCACTTAACGCACCTCAACCTCTCACATTAGACTTGGTTACGGTTACTGGACGTGCCGGGCGGTTCCGGGCAGATTTACACCATAACCTAGTCTAACCTCGGGTTTAAGGTGCTATATGACCAACTACCCACGTTGGGTCCTATTATTTGCAACTACTGGATTTGTCGGGCGGTTCCGGGCAGATTTACGTTGCAAATTCAACCCAACCTCGAGTTGGCCATTTTCAAGTTATCTAATTGTCATGTCCCAAATTCATGTTTTCAAGCTTATTCTCATGTCGAGTTTTCATGTCATATTTTCATGTCATATCATGTCAATTCCATAGCCAATTTTCAAGTTTGCCTAATCTACCCAAAACGTATCCCCAACGTACGTGAATTCGCATTAATACAACATGTCAAAATAGGGAATAACACAAACAGGATAGTCATAGAATGGAAAAGGTGTTTATAAGTTAAGCATGATGATTATAACATTACAGGCATATGAAATAGGGTCTCAACATCAACTTGACAAGACATAGTGATAGACATGGTAAAGGATTGACATAATATAGTACCCCAATAATAGTTTCAACATCATAGGCATGGCAAGATAAAGATCGAAAAGGGGTTTTAGATTAAACATGAATATATCCAAATCAAGTTCATACTGATATTCCACAGGTCAACGTTTTAGATGAATAGATCTGGAGTGTACAAAACTAGATCCAAAATAATAGATTTAAAAGTGATAGTCATAGATCCAAGATAGACAAGAGTAGATCCAACTTAGTTATCATGTTTAGGCATAATTTCAGTTTACTTCATGTTCAGGTTAAGTTTACAGTTTAAATCTAAGAGTGACAAAGGGCTTACAGATCATAGTCTAGAGAATGAGAAAGCAAAAAGAGTAGAAGCAGAATCTCTAGCAAACTCCAAACCAACGTAGCACTAACAAAGTCCTGAATAGCCTCCTTACTCTCTATCTTCCAGTCAGAACTTCAGCAGCATATGGTCGGACAAGAATGTGATAGAAAGTCTAGGGTCAGGGGCTGTTTATATAGGGTTAGGCGGACGAACCTAGGTAGAAAACGTGACCAAATACATCAGAACGTACCAGGTTCAAAAACTGGATTTCGGGAGCAGGTCGACCCCCAGGTCAACTAACCAGTCGACCTGGTCAAGGGGGGGTCGACTACCCAGTCGACTCCCCAGTCGACCTGATCGGGGGGGTCGACTACCCAGTCGACTCCCCAGTCGACCTGGGTCTTGGGCGGGAAATTTCCCGCCCAGCCCGCTTATGGGTTTGAATTCGAATTTTGAATTCGAATTTCGAGCTGTTTCCAATTCTGAAAATTCCTGAAACTTTGGAGGGTCATATCTCCCTCATACGGACTCCAATTCTTGCAATCTCGGACTCGTTTCCAAGCAGAATTCCGAGACGAACGCAATGGCTTAACCCGTTTCCCTTGATTCTTATTTTAAAATTTAATTCTGCCTAGCTTTATGGTTATAACACGTTATTAAAATACGGGTTGTTACAACTTAAGCACAAAGATGATGGCGGCTAACTCAAGATCGTGGGTTGGGTAGTTCTTTTCATGGACTTTCAATTGTCTTCCACCATAAGCTATTACCTTCCCTTCTTGCATTAGAACAGCGCCTAGTCCCGTGCCACAATCATCCATGTGTACTGTAAACATCTTGCTTCCATCTGGCAATGTAAGATCTGGGGCTGTTGTGAGAGCCCTTTTCAATCGTTGGAAAGCAAACTCGCAATCCAAATCCTAAGCGACGCTAGATTTTTCTTTGTTAGCCTTGTGAGTAGAGCTAAGATTTTCGCGAGTTCTCTAATGAACTTTCGGTAAAAACCTGCTAGCCCGAGAAAGCTTCGGACTTCGGTTGCATTTCGTGGTGCCTTCCAATCTTGCACTGCCACCACTTTCGCGGGGTCCACAACTAACCCCTCTTTGGACAATACATGTCCAAGAAACCTTACTTCTTCTCTGCAAAAGTGGCACTTGGAGAATTTGGCTTTCAGCTGATGAACTCGAAGAGTTTCCATGATCTACTTCAGATGCTGAGCATGTTCTTCCTCATTCTTTGAGAAGATCAAAATATCGTCTACGAAGACCACCACGAACTTATTGAGGAATTCTCTGAACACCCTGCTCATTAGATCTACGAAATAAGCGGGTGCGTTTGTCAAGCCGAAAGGCATGACAAGCCACTCGAAGAAACCATCTGGAGTTCTGAACGCCGTCTTATCAACGCTATCTTCAGCTACCCTTAGCTGATGGAACCTAGTAGCCAGATCAAGTTGGGAGAAAACTGACGCACCTACAAGCTGATCAAACAAATCGTCTATTCTGGGAAGCGAGTGTCTATTTTTCTTAGTTAGCTTGTTTAGCTCCCTATAGTCCACACAAAGACGTAGTGAGCCATCTGCTTTGGTGGCGAACACCACTGGAGCACCCCATTCCGAGATACTCCTCCTTATAAACCCCTTCTCGAGAAGCTCCTTAACTTGCTTACTGAGCTCCTTTCTCTCCTTTGGCGCCATGTGTCTAACAGGTAAAGCTACGGGCTTTGCATTATCAATAAGATATATGCGGAAGTTTATTTCCCGCCTCGGAGGTAAGCCATTCACCTCTTCAAAGACATCCAGATATTCACGGACCACTCTAACCGACTGCAAATTCTCAATAGAAGCATCAAGCGACTCCAGATAACTAAGCATAACAGCATTCAAGGGATTACAAGAAATTTCTAGAGTGTTACCGAGCCGAGTCCAGAGTCTAGCCACTCTCTTCTCACAATCAAGAATGGAACCATTACTGGATAACCAGTCCATGCCTAAGATCAATCCATATCCCGAGAAACCCAAAACAAAGGCACTACATCTAAACTCAACACTTAGAATAGAGATTTTCAAACCTAAACAAACCATTGACAAATAAGCTGAGCCCCCAATTGGATTTGAAACAACCTCTACCATACTAGTGTCTAGGTGCAGAGATTCTACAAAAGCATATGAAATAAAGGAGTGTGATGCGCCAGAATCAAAGAGAGTGCGAACTGGATGATCATAGAGATAAACTAAGTTTTCTACAGAAATGTTTCTACCTCATTCCTGCGGAGGTGCCACCAGCGCGTGAACCTGTCCCCTGAAGTGGATCCAGTCCTCTGTCCCTGCCCTCGCTTCTTTGGGCAGTTCTTAGCCATGTGTCCAGTCTCGCTGCAATGGAAACAACCACCATTCATCTTCGCCTTCTTCTTTCTGCAGTCTTTCACTATATGTCCAACAATGCCATAGAAATTACACCTTCTCTTTTCATGGGATTTGTTGTTCTTCCCGCCCTTCTTGAATTCTATTTTCTTAGCCTATAAACCCTCTTTCTTTTCTTGAGGCACTTCCACCTTTGCCTCTTTCTTGCCTTTATCTTCCTCGTGTAGCAGCGCCATGTCCACCAAGCTTTCATAAGTCGCTCCCATGGGTATATGGGTCATAGCAAGGCTGTGTAGAGGTTCATTCAGACCTTTGACAAAGCGAAGAGCCTTCTTGTATTGGGTGTTTACTAAATCCAGTCCAAATCTGGCCAGCTGATTAAACTGATTGACGTACTCCTTGATCATCATACTTCCTTGTTTAAGAGTTAGGAACTTCTCCATCTGCAGGCTTCTTTCAGCTTTGGAGAGGAATTTCATCTCAAACCTCATCTTGAAATCTTCCCAAGTTTCCACTGGTCTCTCAGCATGGCTAACCTCCCACCAATAAGAAGCTTCGTCTTTAAGAAACCACACTGCTAGCTGTATCTTTTGCCTGTCGTCAACTTCGAAGATGACGATCAGATCTTCGGTCTCCTTCAGCCAGTTCCTTCCTACCACAAAGTATTCAGTTCCATAAAAGTCCTTTCCACCCATAGCCTTGAAGTCTCTACACGTCTTTGCGAAAGCATTTCCACGAGGAGGAGGAGGAGGAACTGCTGCCACTGGGGAGGAGGAATGTCTGCTGGGCCCGCGTCATTGGCCCTAGACTCTAGGTACCTTCGGAACCATCCAGGTATCGGTACTCCTTCTGGAAGGTTAAGATCTCTAGACATGCTGAAACCAAAAAGGAAAGATTCAAGACAAAAGGATAGAGAGATAGTGCATATGGCTTTGGGGAGTTATGCCTTTTAAAAATAAAACAACGCTTTTTCTTGAAAAAAAAATGCTTCTTTAAACTTCTTTTTGAAAATAGTTTCAAAAACCTTTGTCTTATCTGGTAAACCTGTGCTCCGATACCAAGTGAAACACCCCACCGATGTTAATGTCACTCACAAAGGGAATACCTTAACTTCGGTGGAGGTTTATAAGTAAAAGTCACAGATAAACCACAAGACAGATATAAACACATATATATAAACAGCGGAAAACAAACAGACTTTCATATCATAAATACATGTTCATACAAAACATTTCCATAATTGCCTCAAAACAAACTTCCAATTATTACAACCATAACACTGTCTTGATTTAAAACTTAAAGAAGCATGAAACATAATTAAAACTTCATAAATCCCCATAGAATGTCCAAAGCCATAGCCCAAATGAAAGAGATCCAAGCAATACATTCTCTCTCTTCAAGCTGGATGAAAAATCTGACTAAGGTGAGGTGTTTCCTCCCTGTGGACCTGAGGGGGGGAAACGGAAGAAAAGAAAGCGAAAGGAAAATGGGTCAGACATAAGTCTGGTAAGTCTAGTTATATTTCTAGCATGAGAACAATAAAAAGATCATGACTTGCATAAACTGAGAACATGACAATACCAGAATATAAGACAAGATATGGCAGGAAATACTAACTATACTAAACGCACTCACTATTACTTATCTGCACCTACTAACTAGCCTAACTAGCACAACGTGTTCATGACAAGGTGATCTCTTATTCGATCGACTCTTACTCGCGGCATTTTCTTCCTGTGTCATACTGCCCCCACATGATTGTAGATACCTATGCTGATCCCACCATGGGGTGTATCAAGTCCCATGGTGGCGGCCCGACACAATTCTAGAATGCATAGTTCATACTACTGATGCCCAGTGCTTTGTTTGTCTGCTCCGAAGTGTGTGTACACCCGCACTCCGTTAGAACCTACACTGCTGCATCAACCGCCGTCGCTTTTGACCGCTTACAATCAGCCCAGTAATCGTGCCCCACTCTGCCTAGTTTCAGGGTACCATAATACCTAATTGGGTTACTACTGAAATGGGTCCCCCGTTACTAGGGTTTTCTAGTCAAACATGTTAAGTGGTTAAGTGTCTGTATTAACCTAACCCTACCCATCAGTTTTAGTTAACATATTGAGTTGGTTAAGTGTTTTGGTTAACTTAACCCTACCAATCCTAACTTAGCTTTAATCTATTCATTAAAGCACCAACCACTCACATTAGACAGGTATTGTTGCGGTTACTGGATGGCCGGTTGGTTCCGGGCAGGTTTACACCGCAACTCAGTCTAACCTCGAGTCCTTATTGGGCTCAATGCCCTAACCGCCCACATTGGATAGGTATTGTTGTGATTACTGGACAGCCGGGCAGGTCTGGGCAGGTTTACATCACAACTCAATCTAACCTCGGGTTAAGCATACTCGTATTTTCTAAATTTACATATTTGTTCTTTTTTATTCTTATATGTAAATTTGTTATCAATTAAATGTTATAGCCCACTTCCCAAGTTCATCATTTTTGGTATAAGAATTTATACCATTTAAGTGCCACCAATTATTGGCATGTGCCAAACATGCCAATTTCATATATTTTTATGTCTAACCCCAACGATATCCCCCGTTTGTACTTCGCAAGATTTTAATGAGTGTTGGGCTCAATATTTCAGCCCGCTTATCAACATAAAAGGGGAAAGCGATAAACATGAAATATTCTAAATAACAATAAGGGTGTGAGACATATGAACTTGCAACTTTAAGATCTAATAATCATAAATCATGGGTTTCAACTTGTCATGTGAACTTGCATTGAAAGGGGAATCTAACTAAACAGGTGTCAAATGAATTAGCATATGATTTAGACAACATAAGCCAAAGCATGTTTAGATCTAGGCATAATCTAAAACACAAACAAGTATATGACAAAATTATGTCATGTCCATAAAGTACGTATAATTTTTAACACATAGGTGTGAACTTGCAACGTAGACTAAATCAACATACATACATGTGAATTTGCAACATAGACTAAATCAGCTTACATATATGTGAACTTGCAAATCAATCACGAACATATGAATAAGTTTGAACTTGAAATATGACATAGGTTTAACATATACACATAAACATGTATATCTAACATTTGGCCACATATGTGATATGATTTTACAAACTAAAACTTGCATAACATGATAAACTACACAACTTGTCATAATAGGTTATACTCCAAGTTCATGTACTTATGAATAGACTTACCCATTAATTCCCAATTCAACATGATAATAAAATAGAACCACAGACATAGATCAATATCATTCGGTTCCACATATAACATAATAAACATTGTTCTATTATCAATTTATTTCCAAGGCATGACATTAATTTTGATTCGCATCCCAAAACATAACTAAGCTTACAACGAACGACGAACTTGAGTTTTGGATTCTGAGTTCTGGAATTGAGATGCTTTCCTTTGGGTAGATAAACGTTGTTTTGATTTTAATTTTGAATTAGTTTTGTTCATCTCTTAGCTTTCTTCAAGTGGAGGCTCCTCTCAGTTTTCTCCCGACGGCATGGCGGCTCTAGTTCTAATTTTTGTGTGAATTTAGGTTGGAGACTTAAGTTGTTTGTATAGAATTTCAAACTAATTAGTGCTGTTAGATGATCATAGATGAATCTAGAGCATTCACATCGAGAAGAGCCAATCAGAAAGTGACAAATCAGCCCTAGTGACACACCAGAACTTAGAAAATCGCTCAGAACCTGACTAGGCCAGCCAAGACCTGACCAGGTCGACTGGGCAGGTCGACCCATATACCGACCCCAGGTCGACCACCTGGTCGACCTGGGTCTTGGGCGGGAATTTTCCCGCCCAGTCCAATTCTGGTCCAGTTTTCGAATTTCGAACTTGTTTCGGGCTGTTTGAATTTTAACTCGAATTCTGAAACTTCCGAAGACCACAACTTCTTCATACGGAGTCCGATTTACGTAAACTCGGACTCTATCTCAAGCAGAATTCTGAGACGAACGCAATGGCATAAGCTGTTTCCCTTAATTCTTTCATTTAGAATTAATTATACTTTAATTTGTTAATTTATTGTATATAGAAAATTCGGGGTGTTACATTTTCCATATATTCGTAAATCCTTACATTCTATATTAACATTGGAAAACGTTTCCATCTCTTATTCACGCATCATTATCCTTCCCCTTTCATCAGTCCCTAAATGTAAGATAGTAAGAGAACAATTCCCGGAATATCAACCACAAAGGCCGAAACAAACATCAGATCGATACCCAGAAAGATGTTAACATAACTAATCCCCAGTCAGTTTCTAATTTCTTAAGTCCATTTCTTATCTTCTTATCAAATCATATCTTATGTAACTCTCGGATTTAGTTTACGAATCTAATTCTTTTATGAAAAACATTTACTATAACGATAGCATTATAATCTGTACTTCCGAAATATCTAACTTAAAAATATAACTTTTATTCCTTAATTTAAATAAATAACTAAATAAACAATTTATTCTAAAATAAATAAATCTTGATTGAAAATCGAAATGTAAATAGTACTTTCCCAAATTCGACGTATAACTCTCCTTCGGGTAATCTCTGTTCGATTAACTCTCCTTCGAATAACCAATATTCGATTAACTCTCTTTCGAATAACTTATATTCGGTTAACTCTCTTTCGAATAACTTATATTCGGTTTTACTCTCTTTCGAATACTTATATTCGGTTTAACTCTCTTTCGAATAACTTATATTCGATTTAACTCTCTTTCGAATACTTATATACGATTTAACTCTTTTCGAATAATTATATTCGATTTAACTCTCTTTCTAATACTTATATTCGATAATTTCTCTTTGAATAACTTATATTCGATTATCTCTATTTGAATAACTAATATTCGATTAACTCCATTCAAATAACTAATATTCGATTAACTTCATTCGAGTAACTAATATTCGATTAATCCATTCGAATAACTAATATTCGATTAACTATATTCGAATAACTAATATTCGATTAACGATCTTCAAATAACTTATTTTATTTCAACCCTATATCCTATCTCATTCAAATTCCCATTTGAATTCCTATTTCAAAACCCAATTTTCCTTATAAATGTTTTAATTTATAAAATATTTATTTTAATCCATTATTCACATCGAATGTGAATAATGTTTCTTTTATATAATCAATCAGTTTGATTTTTCATTTAAAAATAATATCCCATTTCCAAATTCTATTTATACTTCTGTTTATAGAATTATTCATACAAAATCTTATTTTCAATTCCAATCACCTGTAGTCTCGTTTATAAATCCCTTTATAAATACTATGTTTACATTCCATAAAAATATCGGTGTTATAACCGATTTCTACTTCTTTATATAATTTCAGACTTATATATCCAATTTATCCAATGATAAATAATTCACTTAATTTATAAAACATTATTTATAAATTAATCTTCTCAATTTATCTGTTTAAATAGATTTCTATTTAATATCCACTTTAAACAATCTTCTCATAATTCTCTTGTATCTCATCAATTTCCTTTTATAATTCTATTTATTTCCTAAATATTTCCTTTTATAATTCTATTTATTCCATAAAGTTCTTTATTTACTTCTTATTTATTTCTGTTAAGTATTTTAACCAAAATCAGTCTTTTAAACTTCCATATAACTATTGTTAACTTTATACATAAGTTTCTTATTTAATTTTCAAATATCTCCTTTTATAAATCCATTTGATTTTATAAAATTCTAAAATTCAATATCCACTTCACAAATTCCTTTTCATAAAATCCTTTAATTTAATATAAATATTTTTATTTCAATATACAGTTTGAAATTTCCCTTTTTACATTCCAGTATTTCTTATGGTATTTAAAATACCAAATAACCATGATCAATATCATCAAAACACACATAATCAACAACATATTATGTATCACATCATATATCACAATATATAAAAAAATAGTATTATAAATGTTGAGGAATCCAGTTGGATCCCTCCAACCTATTTCCTGCATCCACAGTTTTAAACAATATAATTAACATCAATTCATTTCAATATGAAATATCCCGGCAAAAAGAATCAATATAATATTAACGATATATATAATTATGTCTATATTTTCAACCAACTAATTATCATTTCATCCAGATAATCAAAACACATCAATCAACCATCATTTATCAATTCTAAAAGTACGATATAAAAATATAAACTGTGCAAAGACAGTGAGATTTACTCACATTGGACAGTTATCATCAAATAACGAATAACGATCAATGATTTGGATATGGCAATTTATTTCGCTATAAATTGTAACGAGCTCCAATTCACTCTGAATTAGTTCCATTGTGCAGCTGTTGTCCATACGATCCCAACGGATATTGTTTCGCTGAATTTGGATAACGTATGAGAAAGTTATTGAATTTACAAATTTGAATAAAATCTAACCCATGTTAATATAATAAATTATAAATATTTTTCTTAATTATCCTTTATATTTTGATTAGCCGCTTAACCAACTTTTTAATCCTCCTTCCTCGTTCATCATATACACAGTTGCTCCTTACCATTCACCATAGCCACAACGTCCTACTGCCATATCTCCTCCTCCTCTTCACCGATTTCAACGAGACCACCGCCAAAATCCTTCTCTTCGCACAAGCTTTAGCCTCCCACCCAAAACGTCCAACTCGATATTCCCATTTCAAATGCATCGGACACCATTTTCGCCCGACATCAGGTCAACACAGAACCAAAACATCACCTTATACTGGAAAACTTTGCACACAAACCCCGATTTCCCTCCTCAATCCCAAAACGACATCAATTCGAACCAATACTTCCATATTTTGGCTAAAACTTAAAGCTTAGATATTCTGCTAGATTTCACGTGACCAGAAATGTGCATCGCACTTAGTAAAACTCATCTAGTATTGAGGAGGAATATGCCAGGATTAATAATATAAATGCCTTGGGATTTATAGAATTTTGACGGATTTTTTATTTATTTTTACAAGATGATTTTCCTTCATGTTTTCCATTTTGAGAGTGGTGGCATTTTTTTTTTTGACCACCAGAGAAAGCGAGACTTAGGTTTAGGGTATTTGAGGGTATTTATAGGATAATTTAAATATTATTTTAATCGAATATTATATTAATTTTCTTTCAACGCGATGTAAATTTATCATTAAAAATACCTATGATCACATAACATATCTAAATTTGACTAAAATGGAGATACAACTACAGTTCGACATTATGGACCCAACGAAACTTGTTTTGTCGATTCTGAGTCCGTTTGCTTATATAGCGTATTTTTAAAGTCAAATTATCGACTATTTTTCATAAAAAAAACCCGTCCGGCCACATACCGACTTCAAAAATCACGAAAATTAAAATCTAGCAATAATTTAATATTCCAAATCCAACAAAATTAGTTTCGTCGAAAACGAAAATCATTTGTAAAAACAGCTATTTACTAAGGCCAAAATAAACCAATTTAAACATTAATATATTTAAAAATAATTAAATTAAATATTAATAAATTATTATTATCGTATATATATGCACATATAATATAATACAACTCCAAAATATTCCTATCTGAATTTATAAATCGACATTTCAAATCCAGATCAAATCAGTATTCAATTTATATTGAAAAATCCATTTATAATATAAATAAATCATTATAAATTATAAAGGAATTCCATAGCGACTTTTCGAACATTTGATTTGGACACAACTCACAATCTACATGACGAAATCTTGAATTTTCTCTTCCATTGGAAAAATATACTTCACCGGCTCCGTACGTTTCTTGTTTCACAGAAATCCGGCTTAAAACATATTCTGTATATTCGTTTAAAGTTTGAACCGCCAAGTTACGAACTGCGGTGCCATTTCGAGCTCGATTATAATTATAATATAAATTATACATTCAACTGACATTTATAAACAAATTGGTTAATATAATTCAATTCTAAGTTGAATTATATATTTCAAATTGTCCAATTCACACAATATTATCACTTCAACTTAATTCCGATTATTTCGGAATTAAATATATTATTCTATTATTTATATTAATTAAATATTCAATATTATTTAATTAAACAACTATTTAAATATCTAAATTACTGTTTAAATAATTAAATAAATTAATTATTATATCGTTAAAAAATACGGATCGTTACATTCTTTCCCCCTTAAAATAATTTCGTCCTCGAAATTGCTAAGGTAGAAAACCAACCCTATGAACTGGGTTAAAAATTACTTATTTACTTCTTAATTTTAGTTTCAACTAAACCAATCAATTCCAATTAAAATATTAATTTATTTTTATTAACGATAATTTTCAAAAATCCAGAAAATTTTCTAACATCTTAAATTTTCGCCAACGTCTCCTTTTTACGGCTCAATCGGTACAACTCGCCTCTCTAGGCCTTCTCCAACCTAAAAGGAAGTCAAATAGCCAAGTGGCTTGTCAGTTCGGCTCAAAAATCTCATACCCAGTATAAAATATAAACTGGTACCTTTTGTCGGGTATATAATTATATCCTTTCCATCTATTACCAATTCAGCATATATCAATGTCATCTCAGTTAAGCTCCAATCAGTTTTTATCCTCAAACCTAATCATTCGCTTATACTTAAGTCGAATTTTATTTCAAACTCACTTTCCATTCTTGATTCCAAATTCTTATCTCATCCATCCAATAACATTTCAAATTCCTACCTCACAGACCCAATGTTTCTCGACATCATTCTAATCCAATTCAATTTCCATTTAACGGGCTTTAACTCAATTTCAATTTGTTTTCACAAATTCCTTTTTAATCTGTTTTAATTCAAACAATCTGTTTCAGAGAGTTTTTAAACAACTTAGCTTTTCAAAAAAATCAAAAAAAAAATTCAAGATTCAAAACAACCCATTTCTTCAAAATAATTCAAAAATAAAATCTTTGGTAGTAATATGTCACTTAGAAACTAGAAAATGAACACCAATGATGTCTGAATCATCATCGAAATTATTTCCCAGCGACCGAAGTGAGTTCAATACTATATCACTTTAAAACCATTTCTAAAACACTTCCATTTTGAAATACATTTCAAAATACCTTTCACAATGCTTGTAAAACAATTTAAAATCTCCCAGGATTTTAAAATTTCCTAATTTCTAATCCAAATCCATTTACAAAAACTTCTCCAAATTTTTGGAATTTTAATTCCAATTCTGGGTTAAATCCATATTCAGTTCATCTTGATTTATATACCTTACCTTAATACAAATTCTGATTGGTTATATCTAACCTTTTCACTTTTTATAATCATATTCGATTATAATAAGAACCAATGTATCCAATATATTATAATAATTCCAATATAAATCCTTTATATCAAAATATAATTTGGGTAAAATTATTTTGTTTTCCCTCTTTTTCAAAGCATACTATGTCGGTTCATCGTATTCAAGTGTTTAGAAACCCCTACCGTTACAGCGGATCAAACTGATCGACCAAAATTCATAAACCACTAAGTCAATGAATCTCCACAATAAAAATCGTTTTTATACAAATCTACAAATACGCTCTCTCGTATATATACACTCAACTCAATCTAGGGCATTACTAACCCCATCTCTACTGAGTCACGCCACAAAGCAAAAGTAATCACATAACCTTCAGCTCTGATACCATTGTAACGAACCGGAATTTTCGACCTAGAAAAACAACATAACCCATGTCAATTATTAAAGCGTCAGACATTCCCAATCTTTAATAGAAAGAAGTTAGAGGGTGAGAATAGATAAGACAAAAAATTAGAATAGAAGAAGAATATAACAATAGAATTAGAGTAACACGAATCTCACAGCGGAACGAAAAAAATATAGTATATAACATAACTTTTGAAATACAAATCTGTCATTTATATATATATACATATATACAGATCATCACTTGAGTATAAAACTTACACCACAACAAAATAAACAATAGCTATATAATCCTGAAGCCTCCATCTCCAGCACTTCAAGTATCTGTAAAATCCCGACTAATTGACTGCCCGTACAAAATTGGGCACCCAAGAGCTTAGGGAAAACAAAACAAAATAAACTCTGGGCCTGTCATGTGACTGGTGTGAGTAAACTCCAACCATTTGTTTAACTTTTAAAATCCCTTTAAAAGAAAGGATAATTGTAAGACCGATCCAGACATAAACATGGATGTTTTTTACCTTACGATATACCAAAATATTCTTTATATCAAAATTCTTCTGATATTACAGTAGCGTCTATCAACCAAAAATAAAAATCATTTAGCAGAACGCTTTCATCTCACGTTCCACATACATAATATAAAATCAAAAACCGCGGGCGCTTATTGGGTAATGGATTCCAACTATCAAGGTATGAGACCACCTTCCGACAGTGTATCTCTAGAGAGGAATACACCGGATTCAACAAGAACATCTTGTAACCCAGGCTAAACATAACCGGTCACTCATTTCGCTTGAGTGTACCGAATATATTATCACCGACGGTTAGGATCAGCAACAATTTCCCGAAAGGGACAGCTTCGAAATAGGTTAAAGAAGTAAATGAAATTTCTCTAGCTCAGGTGATAATACACCCTAATTGGAAGCTAACCACTTAGCCATGCGACCTACCCAATTTTATACCATTTCTCGGTTGTGAGGCTAGAGGGCACGTTTATCTCTGACAGATCACACATTTATTCCCTGTGAATGTCACATCATCATACCAGCTAAATCACAAATTGATTTCCTTAGAAATACCATGGGTATACAACTAAGAGAAACGAATTCGTCCACCACCAAACGTAAATAGGTTTGAAGAGATCAACTTATGCGATCTATTGAATTTACTTTATCAGACATTCTTCCATACAGGTTGTCCGGGGACTGGACAATCCGAAGGCAC
Organism: Allium sativum; assembly: GCA_030737875.1. Lineage (NCBI taxonomy): Eukaryota > Viridiplantae > Streptophyta > Magnoliopsida > Asparagales > Amaryllidaceae > Allium > Allium sativum. Next base: position 849,086,904 of record CM060926.1, read on the forward strand.
TATTCTGTAAACCCATCTAAGGCAATTTCTACCAAGGATATGCTAGAACAACCCTTGCATAAACTCCATCTTCAATTGTCTTCATTATATTTGATACGCAACGCTAATGCCCTTACGAAGTGGTTTTCAGATAATAAATCTAATCCTGGACTCACCATATTGACGATGGAAAAATGGTCAAAACTCTGATAGTCAGTTATTTAACTAACAAAGGAAAATATCCATACACACAACGATCTTATTTCCAAATGGATTCTTTATCGATCAATCATCAATCAACATTTTTCTTTTACATTAATTTATCCATTTCCCCATTTCCCTTTTCCATGTATTCGTAAATCCTTACTTTCTATATTAACATTGGAAAATATTTCCATCTCTTATTCACGCATCATTATCCTTCCCCGTTCATCAGTCCCCAACTATAAACTAGTAAGGGAACAATTTCCGGAAAATCAACCCCAAAGGCCGAAACCAACATCAGAACGATACTTAGAAAGTTGTTCAACATAACTAATCTCCCGTCAGTTTCTAATTTCCTTAAGTCCCTTTGTTATCTTCTTATCAAATCATTTCTTACACAACTCTCGGGTTCAGTTTACGAATCTAATTCTTTTGTGAAAAACGTTTATTATAACGATAGCGTTATAATTTGTATTTCCGAAATATCTGACTTAAAAATATAGCTTTTATTCCTTAATTTAAATAAATAACAAAATAAACAATTTATAAATAAATAAATCTTGATTAAAAATCAGAAAGTAAATAGTATTTTCCCGAATTCGAATATAACTCTCCTTCGGGTAATCTCTATTCGATTAACTCTCCTTCGATTAACTTATATTCGATTAACTCTCTTTTGAATAGCTTATATTCGGTTAACTCTCTTTCGAATAACTTATATTCAGTTTAACTCTCTTTTGAATACTTATATTTGCTTTAACTCTCTTTTAAATAACTTATATTTGATTTAACTCTCTTTCGAATACTTATATTCGATTTAACTCTTTTTGAATAACTATATTCGATTTAACTCTCTTTCGAATACTTATATTCGATTAACTCCATTTGAATAACTAATATTCGATTAACTCCATTCGAATAACTAATATTCGATTAACTCCATTCGAATAACTAATATTCGATTAACTCCATTCGAATAACTAATATTCGATTAACTCTCTTGGAATAACTTATTTTATTTTAACCCTATTTCCTATCTCATTCAAATTCCCATTTAAATTCCTATTTCCAAACCTAATTTTCCTTATAAATGTTTTAATTTATAAAATATTTATTTTAATCCATTATTCACATCGAATGTGAATAATGTTTCTTTAATATAATCAATCAGTTTGCTTTTTCATTTAAAAATAATATCCCATTTCCAAATTCTATTTATACTTCTATTTGTAGAATTATTCATGCAAAATCTTATTTTCAATTCCAGTCACCTATAATCTCGTTTATAAATCCCTTTACAAATACTATGTTTACATTCCATAAAAATATTGGGGTTAAAACCGATTTCTACTTCTTCATATAATTTCAGACTTATACATCAAATTTATCCAATGATAAATAATTTACGTAATTTATAAAACATTATTTATAAATTAATCTTCTCAGTTTATCTATTAAAACAGATTTTTATTTAATATCCAATTTAAACAATCTTCTCATAATTTTTTTGTATCTCATCAATTTCCTTTTATAATTCTATTTATTTCTCAAATATTTCCTTTTATAATTCTATTTATTCCACAAAGTTCTTTATTTACTTCTTATTTATTCCTGTTAAGTATTTTACCAAAATCGGTCCTTTAAACTTCCATATAGCTGTTGTTAACTTTATACAAAAGTTTCTTATTTAATTTTCATATATCTCCTTTATAAAATCCATTTGATTTTATAAAATTCTAAAATTCAATATCCACTTCACGAATTCCTTTTTATAAAATCCTTTGATTTATTTTTTATTTTCAATATACACTTTGAAATTCCCCTTTTTACGTTCCAGTATTTCTATTTAAAATATCAAATAACCATGATCAATATCATCAAAACACACATAATCAACAACAGATTATATATCTCATCATATATCATAATATTTGAAAAAAACAGTATTATAAATATAGATGAATCCAGTTGGATCCTTCCAACCTGTTTCCTGCATCCACGGATGTTAATTAATATAATTAACATCAATTTCATTCCAATATGAAATATTCTGATAAACAGAATCAATATAATATTAACGAAATATATAATTATATCTATATTTTCAACCAACTAATTAGCAGTTCATCCAGATAATCAACACACAGCAATCAACCATCATTTATCAATTCTAAAAATACGTTATGAAAATATAAACTGTGCAGAATTAGTGAGGTTTACTCACATTGGATAGTTATCGTCAAATAACGAATAACGATCATTAATTTGGATCCAGCAATTTATTTCGCTATAAATTGTAACGAGCTCCAATTCACTCCAAATCAGTTCCATTGTGTAGTCGTCGTCCATACGATCCTAATGGATCTTGTTTTGCTGAATTTGGATAACGTATGAGAAAGTTATTGAATTTACAAATTTGAATAAAATCTAACCCATGTTAATATAATTAATTATAAATACTTTTCTTAATTACCCTTTATATTTTGATTAGCCGCTTAACAATTTTTTTAATCCTCCTCCATCGTTCAGCATATACACGGCTGTTCCTTACCATTCACCATAGCCGCAACTTCCTACTGCCATATCTCCTCCTCCTCTTCAGCGATTTCAACAAGACCACCCCCAAAATTCTTCTCTTCACACAAGCTTTATCCTCCTACCCAAAACGTCCATCTCGATATTTCCATTTCGAATGCGTCGCACAGCATTTTCACGGGACATCAAGTCAACACCGAACCAAAACATCACCATATACTGCAAAACTTTGCACACAAACCCCAACTTCCCTCCTCAATCCCAAAACGAGATCAAATCAATCCAATACTTCCATATTTTGTCTAAAACTTAAACACCGGATATTTTGCTAGCTTTAACGTGACAACAAATGTGCATCGCACCTAGTAAAACTCATCTAGCATTGAAGAGGGACATCCCAGGATTAACAATATAAATGCCTTGGAATTTATAGAATTTTGAGGGATTTGTTTTGATTTTTACAAGATGATTTTTCTTCAAGTTTTCCATTTTGAGAGTGGTGCCATTTTTTTGTCGACCACCAGAGAAAGCGAGACTTAGGTTGAGGGTATTTATAGGATAATTTAAATATCATTTTCATCGAATATTATATTAATTTTTTTCAATGCTATGTAAATTTGTCATTAAAAATTCCTATGATAACTTAACATATCTAAATTCGACGAAAATGGGCATACAGCTACAGTTCGCCATTACGGACCCAGCGAAACTTGTTTCGTCGAATTTCAAGTCCGTTTGCTCACATAGAGTATTTTTAAAGTCAAATTATCGACTATTTTTTACACAAAAATCCCGTACGGCTACATACTGACTTCAAAAATAACGAAAATTGAATTCTAACAATAATTTAATATTCAAAATCCAACAAAATTAGTTTCATTGAAAACGGAGGTTGTTTTTAAAAACAACTATTTTCTAAGGCCTAAATAAACCAATTTAAATATTAATATATTTATAAACAATTAAATTAAATATTAATATTATCATATATATATTCACATAGAATATAATACAACTCCAAAATATTCCTATCTAAATTTATAACTCGACATTTCAAATCCAGATCAAATCAGTATTCAATTTATATTGAAAAATCCATTTATAATATAAATAAATCATTATAAATTATAAAGGAATTCCATAGCGACTTTTCAAAAATTTGATTTGGACACAACTCACAATCAACACAACGAAATCTTGATTTTTCTCTTCCGTTAGAAAAATATACTTCACCAGGTCCGAACATTTCTTGTTTTATAGAAATCTGGCTTAAAACGGATTCTGTATATTCGTTTAAAGTTTGAACCGCCAAATTACTACCTGCCGTGCCATTTCGAGCTCGATTATAATTATAATAAAAATTATACGTTCAATAGACATTTATAAATAAATTCGTTAATATAATTCAATTCTAAACTGAATTATATATTTTAAATTGTCCAATTCACACAATATTGTCAATTCAACTTAATTCCGATTATTCCGAAATTAAATATATTATTCTATTATTCATGTTAATTAAATATTCAATATTATTTAATTAAACAACCATTTAAATCTCTAAATTACTATTTAAATAATTAAATAAATTAATTATTATATCATTAAAAAATACGGGTCTTTACAACTTAGGCCTCGATTACCAAAGAATACATGCATGTCCAATTGACTGCATGTTATATTGGGAAGAAATTGGAAAGGAAAATAATTGTTAAACTTGTGGTGTTTCAAGGTGGGCTATAGCCGAAAAGAAAGCGGCTGTTAACAATGACCAAGAGAAGCAGATTCACAAAGTACCAGCAAAAGTGATGCGTTATTTTCCATTAAAACCAAGGCTGCAAAGGATGTTCATGTCCAAGGAGTATGCAGAACTTATGTTATGGCATGTAGTGGGATGAAAATTGATGGCAGACTTCGACATCCAGCTAATGGCGAGGTTTGGAAGACGATGGATGCCAGTTATCCTCATGTTTCAACTGAAAACAAAAATATCAGGTTAGGAGTAGCAGCGATGGATTCGGTCCTTTTCGTACAATGACTACACAACACAGCACATGGCTAATCGTATTGGTAAATTATAACCTTCCCCCTTGGTTATGCATGAAGCCAGAAAATTTGATACTTTCAACCCTTATCCCTAGCCCAGAGTCTCCTAAGAATAACATTGATGTCTACATGCAGCCTCTAATTGCATAATTGAAAGAATTATGGGATCTTGGCAAACAAACATATGATGCCTTCACTGGTGCTAATTTCACGTTACGTGCAAGCGTGTTATGGATGATCATCGACTTTCCAGGCTATGCAATGTTATCCGGCTAGAGCACAAAGAGTTATTTAGCTTGCCCCGTATGCCATTTCGAGACTTCTTCAACTTACTTGAAACATTGTAAATAGATATGCTACATGAATTATAGGAAATTTTTAGATCTGAGACACAAGTGGAGGTTTGATAAGAAAAGGTTCAATGGTGAAATTGAAATGAGAACACCTCCAGAAATTTTATATGGGACAAACGTTAAAGAATTGTTGGCTGGTTATGAAAATATTTTTGGGTAGAAAGAGGTCAAGAAGCATAAAAATGAGTCCCTTTTAAAAAGAAGTCAATATTTTTTAATTTACCATATTGGAGTCAAAATGTATGTCGATATAATCTTGATGTTTTGCACATAGAGAAAAACATTTTTCATAACATACTTGGTACTTTACTAAATATTGATGGGAACTCGAATGACCATTTATGTGCCTGGTATGATTTACAAGAGATAGGCATCAGGGAGGTTCTTCATCCGGTTCTATCAACTGATGGGAATTACCTTGAGACCAGGGATGCCATATTTGAAATGACGAACAAGGAGAAAGAAACATTTTGCTCGGTGTTAGAGAATGCTAAACTACCTTATGGTTGTGCAACTAATATTAGTCGGTATGTAAACAAGAAAGAGAGGAAAATTGCAGGGTATAAGAGCAACTATGCTCATTTATTTCTCCATTACAGTTTACTGTGAAGAAATCTGTAAATCCTGAAGTTGCAATACCTATGATAAGATTTGGTGCATTTCGAAGAAGACTTTGGAGTAAAATTATCAATTTGGCTGATCTAAAGGGGCTACAAAAGAAAATTGTGAAAATTCTTTGTCAATTTGAGATGATATTCCCAAATGCTTTCTTCGATACAATGTCGTACCTGCTTGTTCATTTATGCAAGGAAATTGAATATGATGGACCTGCACATGTTCGTTGTATGTTTCCTATTGAACGTTATCTTTGTAAACTGAAATCACTTATTTGCAACAAAAGTAAACCTGAGGCGTCCATTGTTGAAGATTATCTTGTAGAAGAATGTTTGATATTCTTTTCAAGGTTCTTAGGTGGCGATGGAGCAGGAAAAATGCAATTTGATACCTGTCCACAGAATCTGGAATATCCTATTGGCACAAGAAGAAACAAAGATGGTAAAACTATTCATCTTAAAGATTCTCAATGGACGACATATGACTCATGTCACAGTTACATTCTATTCAATTGAGGTAACAAGGAAATAAAGAGTTTACTTAAGTAAGTTTTTTAAGTTTTATTTTAATTTTAATAAGTATTGAAGAATTAGAAAATTTGTTTCTATCGTTTATTAACCATGTCTTTATTCTAGGGAACATTAAGCTTTAATTGTTGAGGACATTTCAAAAGAAGTACAACTGCTTGCAATAGGCCCTCTTCCAACCGCTAAAAGGTTTATTGGATATGTTATCAATGGATATAGATTTTATACAAGGTTCAGAGATGCCAAATGTACAACACAAAAGAGTGATGTGTTATTTAAGGCCTTGGCTATTAGCTTTGCAAGTTCGAAAGATCAAAATCCATTAGTTGATGAAGTTAATTACTATGGATCAATTGAAGAAATATTAAAACTAAATTATTGGGGAGAATTTAGTGTGGTTTTATTTAAGTGTTGTTGGTAACAAGAAGAGAAAGAATTATATGGGTTGACTCGTGTCAATTTCAATCGATTGTGCCAAAAATTTGATCCTTATGTTATGGCTTCACAAGTACAACAGGTGTTTTATATAGAAGATCAAATTGATAAGATGTGCCACAATGTTGTCAAGAAATTGCCGAGTTACTGGTATGACATCGAAATCGAATATGCGCATGAAGATTTGAATGATATCCAGCTGCTTATGGAATGAGAAACCAAGATTTTGATGTTCGTTGGTGTAGAGATGATGTCCCAGTAAAACGAATCCGCCTTCCACCTAGCAAAGTGAAAGAAAATGCTTCTTAATTTCTGTATATCACTATCATATTTAATTAAGTAACTGATGTTCCAAATTTAAGTTAGAAAATGTTATTTCTTCCTTTATTAAATGTTGCAACTGATGTATAATATCTGTGGCTTATTTTTGTATCTTTTTTACAATTTCTGCCTTTATTACATTTTAGTGAAGTGACTATTTTATTTTATGCACTTGGTTTATTTTATTTTGTGATTGTGTAATTCAAATGTTAATTCCTCCATTTTGTGTAGGATGGAGGAAAATTTTAAATTCCATCACAAGGGGAAATTTGAGAAGAATGGATATGTTTATGGACAAGAGAGTTTTGTCATGGGCATTGATCTAGATATGTTTTCTTACACAGTACTGATGGAGTATTTCATGAATGAGCCAGAGTACACTGAAATTGGAGGAGTATATTCATGAAAAGGTCCAATGAGTGGGTGGAAATTGGTGAGCAATGATGCAGATCTGTTGGAATTGATGCAAATAAAAAATAATGGTGATAACATTGATTTCTATGTCGACATCATGGTCGATGATAAAATTGAGCCAATGAAACAAATGTAGCGACATGTCATCGTACGCCCAAGTAAGAATCTGTTTCCAGGTATAACATATCTTCTCATTTGTACTGTTTTGATGAATTTGGTTATTTTGTTGAATATGATTTTCATTTTGCTGCTTTTAGTGTATATAAATTTTTTGTGCATTTTTGTTTGAATATTAGGATTAGTTTGATTTTTAGTGCACTTAGTAGAATAATAAAGGAACTAGAAAAAAATAAAAAGTTATTGTCCTATTTTTCTTTAGTTACATTTATGACTTGTAGTCCTTATCAAAATAAGATAATGACAATGAGATGACTAAGTCTTAATTTATTATAGTACGCTGCTATTCACACCCCCATTTGGACTACAGGTCACCTTTAAAAAATTAATAGATTGTATTATTTTTGACCTACTTCCTACCACCACTTTATTTCTTTTCATTCAGTCAATAACAGTCGTATTGTCCCTTCTCTTCTCTTCTCTTTTCAAACAACGTAAATTCTCAGATATCAAACACTAAACCATAAGAAAAAAACAATTTTTTTTGGCTGTAGAGGATGGAAGATAAAGACAAAAAAGATGTTAGTTTTGTATATCATGCTGCATAATCTATTCTACTGTTATAGATTTTTTTTAAGGGTTTTGTATTAGTTTTTGTAGGAGCTTTCTTTCACCCTTCTCTCTACTTCGAGTTTGGAAGACGTTAATTTCGATGACGTTGTAATAGAGAATGACATTGTAAGTTATTGAATTTTAGGGTTTTCTTCATACAACAACAATTTATATGTCAAAATTTACAAAAAAAAATCATTTTAATTATTTTTATTTGATTTTTGTAGGAAGATAATGTGATTGACGATAAACTTGATAACTATGTGGATGATAGCAATAGGCCGCAAGATGATCAGTCAAATTCCATTGAAGACAAAAAAGTTGATTTGACAGATCATTTTACAATTGATAAAGTATGTAGTTTGTACTTAATTTACAATCACTATTATTCATGTAAAACTGGAAGTATGTTTTTCTTTTTGGTTAAACGATGTGATTTTGGGTATTTGATTCGTAGAACGCGTAGATTCGTTGGTGTAAAACAACAGGGAAAAAGTTGAATACTGCTGTATAGAGATTCGTTGGTGTCAATCAACTGATTGGGCGCTTGAAATTGCGTTGATAATTTAGGGAAATCTTCAAGCTTGTAGAGCAATGGAGAAAATTTCAGGAAGTAGACTTTTTTTAGAACGATGAAGAATTAAAGGCAGAGATAGTAGCCGATTAGAAATTGAATAATTTAGGTGGTGTAAAGGAGTAGAGAGACATAAAAAAGAGGTGGCCTTTAGTATAGGTGGCCAGAAGTCTAAATGGGGGGTGTGAATAGCAGCACACTTTATTATATTATGTTTATGACATGATAAACTTACTTTTATGTCATTGTATGTTGCAGCTGCGAAATCACAGAAATGACAATTTGTCACCGCTCACCATTTGCAACTGGCAGCAAAAAACAAGAAGCAGACTGATAAAGTCTTTACTCCTAGAAAGTCGGAACGACTAAACAAACCACTTACCAATAGTCCATAAGTGGTCAGCGAAGCTGCTCTGAGTCCGCGTATCAACAAGAAGCGGACTGAAGTCTTTACTCCTGGAAAGTCGACACGACTAAATAAACCATTTGCCAACAATCCACAAGTGATCAGCAAAGCTTCTGTGAGTCCATTCATCAACTAGAAAAAGGTGATTAGCAAGAAGTCAACTAGAGTCAGTAGTTCTACGAAGTTACCAGAGAAGAAAAATTCAAGTGAAGTCAGCGATGCAACTTTGAATATCAACTCAGAAAGTGTCAGGAGTAAATTGGATTTTGATAGTCTTCCACATGAAGAGGAAAATACAGATGAAAATGAGATTCTTGTAAGAAGACTACAATATGATCTTCTAATATAATGTTCTATATATTTTGCAAATATTTACAATAATGTCTTCTTAAATTACTTTCAGGATGATGATCTATCACCTCCACCGCTTACAAAATACAAAAGGGAGAGAGCTAAACATGTCTCAGAAGAACAGCGTTTTTGAAGCTCTTGGAATGTCTAAATTAGCTACTGGATTGAGAAATGAATTTGAAAAAAAATAAAGGAAAATTAAAGATGCCAGCTGAGGAAAGCAAAGATTATGCTCCATAATTTGATGAACATTGTGAAGATGATACTTCAAAAAATCCAATAAAGGTGCATTAGCTAAAGATTTAATTTTATGTTGGTAATTAAAGACTAGCTTCCTTTTTTTATTGTTTTTGTGTGCATATTTTAGAGAACCAAAAAGGTTATGATTACAAAGCCTTAGTCTGGACCAACAACTCGTTTACAAGCCAATGTTGAATTTGCAACTGATAAGAATGCAACTCCGAAGGTAGGGGAAAATCCAGTTCCTACACAAATTGTTGGTCCACCATGCAACGTTGAATTACCAAACAATGAAAGAATAGGAATAATGGATTCTTATTTGGCTATGCGAGAACGCTAGAAGAATAACAGTAGTGGAAGTGCAAGGCAGAAGGCTGTTGTCGGAAATGTCTTGACAAATACTGAAAATGAAGAAGATGAAGTAGAAGAAGCTGAAAGTAATATCTAATTGAGTTATGATTTTAATAGTTTAAGTTCTCGTTTATGTTATGTCTAGCCTTCTCATTACTATTGTATGTACTTTGTAACGGTAGCAGGAGCTCTCAGAAGGCTAAGGGGAAAAATAAAGATGGATAAAGTTCATTCAAGGTCATATGACAAAAGAGTTCTAATCCAAATGAATCATCGGGGCCAGCCTATTTCAAACGATGGCCAAGTAATGTTTGAAATGAGTGCTTTTTTAGGAACACTGAAGAGGAGTGTTCCACTCACTTACAAGCCTTGGTTGATGTTCCTTCAAGTTTGAAAGGCACACTGTGGAACTATGTCAAGGTAATTTGCAATATTAGCTAAATTTTACTTAAATATATGAAACTTGTCACAAAAGTAGCATGACTATTCTTTTTAATGTTTGATTCGTATTTAAGCAACGGTGTATTATTCCGAATGAATGTGAATATTGGGTTTTGAAGTCAATTCGTGACTCTTGGAGGGGGTACAAGAGTCTTATTAAAAAGGCACATTATATGACTTGTGAAACTAATGAAGAGAGGCTTGAAAATAGACCAGACGAAATTCCATTTGAGGATTTCAAAGTACTCTTGTTGTATTGGGAAGATTAAAAAATTCAGGTATAATTTTAAGTTTTATCACAAAAAAATTCCCTTTTTATTCATTCAAATCACGCACATAAACATCTTTATTTCATGTATTTGTAGTCCAAGGCCCTTACAAATTCTGCAGATTAAAGATCGTATATAGACACACACACACTGCTGGTCCAAAACCTTTTTCCCTAATTCGGCATAAGATGGTATGTATTTTGCTTATTTATATGGTTGGCTGGAGGTATGCATTTTGTTTTATCTGAAATTCCTCTTCTTATTTACCAAAGTGATATATGTTCCAAAATAAAAATAAAAATAACTACATATATGTTGCAAACTCGAATGCAGTATCGTTGTTTAACTTGTGAATAAACTAAAATTTCGTTAGGTGATATGTTGAGGTTTACACAATTTAATCCTTACTTTATACACGTTTTATGTTTTTTTGATTTTACCAGATAGCTTCAACATTTTTATATAATAAATATGCTGAATGCACATGAATTGATTAGTTTTTTCTTTTACTTTGAGTTAAATGATAATTCAAGGCTTTTTCCCTACTTAGTTTTTTTTTTGCTTTATACACTTGAACGGCATTTCTGATTCCAACATCCGTCATTAATATATTTTTAGTATATACTTGCTGAATTTAGGTGGGAATCTTATCTTATGAATGATTTTGATGGTATTTTGGGGAATACGTGCTTTAAATTTAATTTTATGCAGATAAACTATTCTTATGTTTTACCTTGCATTTTCTACATTTTTTCACAACATACTTGCTAAATTTAGGCTTGAAATATTAACTTTTGAATGAATTTGAATAATATCAGTGAAGAATCAGATGGAGAAGTTTTTTACTGTCTAACTTTTTTAATATTAGTGATATATGTTCTGGAACAATTGGTTTGATATCCTTTTACTATCTAACTTTTTTCATTTAATTTCCATCAGTCCAACGAATCAGATGGAGAATTTTTTGTTTAAACTTCCAAGTGGAAAGAAGGAAAGATGTACAAGACTAATGCTTTAGGAATGAACTACAGAATTGTAAGAATTTTATTTTCTCTTCAATCAGATGTCAAAAAAATGCTTCATTTTTGACATCAACATTTTTGTAGAATTAGATCCTGTTTTGTTGAAATCGATAGTAGAATATTTTTTGAATCCATTTTTATACTGTTAATAAATATTGCAAAAAAAAAATTCAAGCGGTATGATCTGATGGTCTGACAAAATTTCTTGCCAGTTTCAGGCTAATTGGTTTCTTGAAAAAGTTTGATCCACTTATAGCGATGCTTATTTAACTATGTAATATGCTTCTCCCAAAACGTTAGATAGCGTCTTCAAGTCAAACTATAGGTTTTTAGGTCATCCATTGTCGGTCTTGATTATTCATGTAGTAAATTCCTGATTGTATCAGTTACTATAAATGGACTACCACAAGCATGCATGTAGATAGAGAAAAATTAATGCTTGTTTGCCATATTAAATTACTAATAAACTTAAATGGTGTTATAGGACATCCGGAATAAAAAAACATTGTTTCAAGATCTTTTACTATGGGTTTCAGTGGATTAATTCATTTACTTTACGGAATATATGTTTTCTTGTAATGATATTTGATTCATTTGTATTTCAATCATTTTTTTGGCGTGGTTATTGCATCATAGTCGGAGTAATCTTTTTATCAAGCAGCTAACGCTTTGCCACATTTAGTAATTAAGATATTTACTCAGTTTACAATTGTATCATACTGAAGAACGTGTCGGTTTATAACTTAAGCAATGCCTCGGTTCATAATTAAAGCAATGGCTGAGTTTGTACTTGAACAAGTCGTGGCATGCCTAAATTTTTACTAAAGAGAAAAGAGGCATTGCCTCAAATTGTATCAGACTGAAGCAGTGCCTCAGTCATACTATGGCATACTATTGCATTTCTTAATATCGTTTGTGCTTTGAACAAGTTGAGTCAGTACATCAATTTGCAGCTGAGGCATGCATTCCTTTCGGATTGTGCTTAAATACAACTGAGGTATGTAGGCCTTAGTTTGTGTTGAAATGTCTTTTGGCATTGTTTTTGTTTGTAAGTGGGGGTATGCATGCATGCCTCTCATTTTTTGTTGAAATGTAAACGAGGCATTGCCTCAGTTTGTAACTGAGGCATGCATGATGTTGGTTGTGCTAGAATAGTGTATTCACTATGAAAACATTAGTTGTACTAAAGAATTACTCATATTTTATCCATTAACGATGGTGTGATCTTTTACTATGGGTTTCAGTATGTTATAGGCCATAATTCCTGTTTAAGAAACTTGTTTCAGAATTTTTAATTTTATTTAATGTCACATTTTGAAACTGCTTTATTTTGCAGGAGAAGATTGAAAAAGAAATAGGTGAAGGAGGTAGTAATGAAGCTTTTCAAGAACTTGTTTCTAATGGAAAGTTGCATGGTCCATCATGGCTTATAGGACGATGCATAAAGTCTCCAAAATTTCAAAAGATGCTCCAACAACAAGCACATTCATACAGGAGTTAGCAATGAAGATAAGGGAAGATATAGCCGATGAAGTCGAAGCAAAGCTAAAATAGAAGGTCCAAGATGAATTAGATGCAAAGGTGAACCAAAAAGTTCAGGAGAATTTGACATGGATGCTTAAGAAATCAGGCGAAGCAAACCCTGGCATGCAAATTGATATTGGGGATCTTTGTGGACCATTTGCAGTGAAGGCACTAAAGGTACTGGAGGCACTAGAGGCATAAACGCACTGGAGGCTCGCACTCTTGGTCATTATCCAATACCTATGTTTTAGTTTGATACTTTTGCTACCAAGTAGAATTTAATACGTACTAGGTGTATTTCTAAGTACTGGCTGTAAACATGAATTTAGTGGCTATGATTTTAAGTATGTTATTTTGTTGTTGACTAAGTACTACTTTTGTTGCTGGTTAATCTGAAATGAAAAGTTCTTTTTTGCAGTGTAATGTTGCAGTATAATGATGCAGTGTAATGTTGCAGTATAATGTTGCAGTAGTACAATGTCGTAGTACAAGTTCAATTTAAATTGCAAAAGGTGTTGCCATAGTTATGATATAATGTTGCAGTATGTGTAAAGTGTTACCATTGGATGGTAAAAGTGTTACCATAGATTAATGAATATGGGCCACACAATAGGATTCCATAAAGGCGGGCTACAGATTTTAGTGGGCCCCACATGTTGGGGCCTAGTTGTGGGGCCCACTGTAACACCCCGTATGTTGAATAACTTGCTATAATATAAATCAGGGAAGAATTATATTTTAAATTCTGAATCAAGGGAAACGGACTATGCCATTGCGTTCGTCTCGGAAAAATACGCGAAATAGAGTCCTAGTTTTCGAAAATCGGAGTCCGTATGACCCAGTTAAGGCCCGAAGAAGTTTTCAGAAATTCAAAACAGATTTAAATATAAAAAAAATTCACATTTCAGAAGAGGCGGGAAAATTCCCACCAGGCAGAGGGTGTCGACCCTAGGGTCGACATGGGTGTCGACCCCCTCCCTAGGGGTCGACCCAGGGGTTGACCCCCCCTGTCGGTCAGATGGACCTGGGTGCACTGATTTGGGATTTGGGCTATGTTAGTGGCTAGTGACGAGATCTGACGGCTCTAATCTGATTTAGGGTTAATCTACTGGCCTAAAACACTTAACTAATCTATAAATACACCCTAAGACTACCCTAATTCGTACTAAAATTGGAGACAACGTCGTTATGCCGTCAAAATGCAACTAGAAGGAGCCACCAACATATTAAAGAGGAAGATAGCTTCTCAAATCAACTTCTAATCAACTCTAGCAACTTAATCTTCTTCATTGAAGTGCTAATCAACAAGTTGTGAGTTTCTATAGCCTTAATGACCAATTGTTGAAATGATTATGATAGGATATAATGAGGTTATGGCTATGAATGTGGATCAATGCAAGTTATGTTATCATATGCTATGTGTTCATGATGTTATGCAAGTTATATGCTATGTGTTTATGATGTTATGCAAGTTATGCAAGTTATATGCTATGTGTTCATGATGTTATGCAAGCTATGCAAGTCATATGCTATGTGATCATGATGTTATGCAAGTTATGCAAGTCATATGCTATGTGATCATGATGTTATGCTAGTTATGCAAGTCATATGCTATGTGATCATGATGTTATGCAAGTTATGCAAGTCATATGCTAGGTGATCATGATGTTATGCAAGTTATGCAAGTTTGAGGCTATGTGTTCATGATGCTAGTTATGCAAGTCACTATGATAAACATTGATCCATTATGACACCATGTTATGCAAGTTTGGTGTTTGATTATATGCGATTTCATATATGATATGTATGCAAGTTTGTTGTTTGATTATATGCAAGTTCATATATGACATGTTATGCAAGTTTGGTGTTTGATTATATGCAAGTAACATGTGCAAGTTTACACCTTTGTATGATATGCATACATATGCAAGTTAACCCCTTTGTATGTCATACATACATATGCAAGTTTACCCTTTTGTATGACATAAGTAGCTTATGCAAGTTATCCTCTTTATGACATATGTGATTCATGCAAGTTTGGGTAGATTATTTATGCTAGTTGGGTTTGATGCTAGATGCATGTTGACACCTTTAAAACCCATGTTGATGCTAATGTTATGCAAGTTGAACCCATTGTATTTGTGATGAATCTTCCCTTTTAAGTATGTCATGTTAGCGAATTACGTGGGGAACGATGGGGTTAATATTCATGTTAATGAAATGGTGTGAAGTTGGTATGATTATGCATACCATAAAGTGGATGGACATAATTGAGTCAATTATGTACATCGTTAAATTTGTAATTAATTAGGGATAATTAATACAAATTATGGGGGTGATTAATTAGGTGTAATTAATCGACTAAGACCCGAGGTTGGACTCTTTTGTAGCATAAGACCGCCCGGAACCGACCGGCAAATCCAGCGGCTACAAATGATTGGCCCAATGTGAGAGGTCTTAGGCACAAACTAAATACGTGATAAGTGTAAAGACACGAGGTTAGACTCGGTTATGGCGTAAGGCTGTCCGGACCCAACCGGCAAATCCAGCTGCCATAAAAGATAGTCTAATGTGAGAGGTCTTTACAACAGTTACGTTCTTAATCAATTAAGAAACACTTAACCAGATAAGCATGTAGTGGGGCATGAGGGGTTAAGTGGGTGTCTTGGGTGGCATGTGGAAATCAAGTAAGTGCCTTGGGTGGCATGTGGAAATCTAGTGGGTTGCCTTGGGTGGCAATAGAAAATACGATTAGAATACTTAACCAAAGTGGAACATGTAATTAAACATGATTAAAGGGTTAGGTAAGTGCCTTGGGTGGCATGTGGAAATCAAGTAGGTGCCTTGGGTGGCATGGGAAATCTAGTGGGTGCCTTGAGTGGCAATTGAAATATGATTAGATGACTTAACCAAACTTTAAACATGTAAGTGGACATGATTATTCAAAAGGGTTAAGTGGGATACACTAGAAAAAGGGACAAGCTTAGGTGGGTAGATTGTGGGGGGCCCATTTCAACCAGTAACCCATATGTATCTTACTGGGCTCGACCCATGTCGAGGACGGGACACGCGTACTGGGCTTGACTATAAGAGTCCAAAACGGGTTAGCGGTGGCAAGCAAGTCCAACGGGTTTCATATGCGTGTGTGGACCCGGGCTGGTAGGTAAGACGTTGTTGCATCGTGTAGGTATAAGCCGTGCACCGTTGGTAGTATTGGGTTGCCACTTTGGGGAGTGATACACCCCACTGTGGGGCCAGCACGGGTATCTACGGTAGGGAGCCGATCGCTTGGGGAGTAGTGGGTACACCTAGTGGAGATAGGGGCAGACGGCACCTATGTAGTCAGCTAGGGGTACACGAAACTACTAGTTAAATTTTCTAAGTCCTTGGGTGGGATCAACCTTTAAGTAGGAATCACTCTTGGGTGGGTAGATCTGGTGTGGTGCAGTGTAGGAATTACCCTTGGGTGGGTAGATCTGGTGTGGTGCAGTGTAGGAATTACCCTTGGGTGGGTAGATCTGGTGTGGTGCAGTGTAGGAATTACCCTTGGGTGGGTAGATCTGGTGTGGTGCAGTGTAGGAATTACCCTTGGGTGGGTAGATCTGGTGTGGTGCAGTGTAGGAATTACCCTTGGGTGGGTAGATCTGGTGTGGTGTAGTGTAGTAATTATCCTTGGGTGGGTAGATGCGTCTTTACCGTTATCTTAGTTCATCCTATGTCTAGTTGGCTGCTTAGTGTGGTCATTTATCCCCAGTCATGACCATACCAAGTTTATATCATACCCTAATTACTTTAATGATTTTATTGTTAAAGTTATAGGGCTCACTCAGACTTATGTCTGACCCCGTTGTTTTTATCTTTTTCCCCCTCAGGTCCTCAGGTTGGGCCTAGCACTAGCGGGCTTTGATCAGATTTCTTTATCTATCTTTTGGAGCTTGGACCGTGATGTAAAGCCCAACTTATCTTTTCTATTATGGCTATTAGTTTATGTAGTGGGATTATGTACTTATGTTTTTATCAAGATGGATATTTTGTACTTGACTCTTTTATGGTGTTGTAACTAAACATGTTTACCTTCTGCTGCAATGAAATGATGTTTTAGATTTTCAAGTATTATTTATATCTGTCTTGTTGTAATTTTTCTGTTCTATATTCACTTAAAAATACTCCACCGAAGTTAAGGCATTCCCTTAGTGAGTGACCTTAACGGAGTGGGGTGTTACACCTGGTATCAGAGCTTAAGGTTACCAGAAAATATAAAACTTTTAGAAAAACTATTTTTCTAAAAATATTTTTGGAAGAAGTATTTTCAAAAACATGTCTTTTAAGAGAAAAGTTTTTGAAAGAAAAGAACATAATCCCCAAGAGCCATATATCCTTCCTTCGATTCTCCGTTTTGAATCTCTTCCTCTTTCTCCTTTTTGAATTTCCCCTCCGCGTATAGATAAATAAGGACTTCCGTATGAAGGACAGAAGAACCACTTCAAGGGACTTAGACGTTTGTCGGGCTAAGAAGTTAGTCCAAGGAGGTGGAGGGCTTGTGGGTACCTTTAAGATGGACGAGGGAGGAAGGTTCAAATAGCTATTAGGTAAATAAAGGGCGAAACCTCATCATGGTGGGAGGTCACGAAAGGAGAATGTGAAGGAGAAGGCTAGTTGTTTTGGAGAAATATGACTCCTTATTAGGATTGTCCAAGGAGGTAAGGACAAAGTACAGGATCTTCTGGAGGGTAGATGTATTCCCTCACGGCTGGTATACCTGATGGGCGCATCGCATTCGTTTATCTCATCATCGTTAGTTGAGTCACTGCACTTAGACACCAGTCTAGTAGATGATCCCTTGGTTGTTTCAAACCCAATTGGGGGCTCCACTTATTTGTCCATGATATGTTTGGGTTTGAAGATTTCCATACTTAGCGTTGAGTTTAGATGTGATGCTTTTGTTTTGGGCTTCACGGGCTATGGGTTGATTTTGGGCATGGACTGGTTATCCAGTAATGGTGTCGTTCTTGATTGTGAAAGGAGAGTTGTTAGGCTCATGACCCGCTTGGGTAACACTCTCGAGATCTCTTGTAATCCCATGGATTCTGTTATGCTAAGTTATCTTGAATCGCTCGACGCTTCGGTCGAGAGTTTGCGATCTGTTAGAGTGGTCCGGGAGTACTCGGATGTGTTTGAGGAGGTGAAGGGCTTACCTCCGAAGCGGGAGATAGACTTCCGAATATATCTGGTGGACAATGCTAAACCAGTATCTTTGCCAGTGCGCCACTGGCTCCTCGTGAGAGGAGGGAACTCCATAAGCAAGTAGGGGAGTTGCTTGAGAAGGGGTTCATAAGACGAAGTATATCGGAGTGGGGTGCTCCAGTAGTTTTTGCCACGAAGGCGGATGGGTCCCTCAGACTTTTTGTAGACTATAGAGAACTCAACAAGCTCACAAAGAAGAATAGACACCCATTGCCGAGGATGGATGATCTCTTTGATCAGTTGGTTGGCGCCTCAGTGTTTTCGCAGTTGGACTTGGCCACGGGGTTTCATCAGTTGGGAGTGGCTGAGGATAGTATAGAGAAGACTGCCTTTAGGACTCCGGATGGTTTCTATGAGTGGCTTGTGATGCCATGTGGTTTGACGAACGCCCCCGCATACTTTGTTGATTTGGTGAGTAGGGTGTTCAGGGAGTACCTAAATAACTTCGTAGTGGTCTTTGTGGATGACATCTTCGTCTTTTCAAAGAGCGAAATAAGTTTTCGTATGTGCTTAATAGGTTAAGCAAAGCCAGTTATTTGATCAACGGTGGTTTTGGAGCGAGACTGGCAAGGACATCCAGAGTTGGACAAGGGCTTAATTATTTAGCCGTTTTTACTAGTATCATCTCACGTAGGTCGTCTGAATTCGAAGGAGGTATCCCTTGGGTGTTTGTCTGATATTGGTTTAGGCCTTTGGGGCTAGCACTTGGGGGATGTCGAGTTCGACTAGGATGGTCTGCGTGAGAGATGGATAGTTGTGACGATTTTGCATGGGAGAATATCCTGATTTTCTCTAGAGGTGGAGAAAAGCATGCCCTACATCTTAGGGAAGTGTTAGAGACTCTTCGAGCGTATAGTCGTAAGACAACAAAGGTGGATGGAATTCTTAGCATCCTATGATTTCGAGATAGCGTATACCCCTGGCAAGGGTAACGTGATGGCAGATGCCTTAAGCAGAAAAAGGTTGTCCTTGAGTCCGTTGTTCGTTGAACAACAAAACTTGGAATTTATCTCGATGTTTGATTTCAGACCTTCCGTTGACTTTATACCCGGTTTGCTAGCATCTTTAGAGGTCAGACCTACTCTTTTGGGATGGATTGGTGAGGCACAGCGAGACGACCCACAGTTGGTTGAGTTGGTAGAGAGGCTCATAAGGGGGGGAGTCGTCCAGCCATTTGAGTAGGCATACCCTAGACGATAGGGGATGCTTGCGTAGAGACGGTAGACTTTGTGTACCGCAAGACGAGGGTTTGAGGAAGGCTATACTTGATGATGCGCATCGTTCAAAGATGACCATTCATCCCGGTGGGGACAAGATGTACCAAGACATGAAGCGAGTTTTCTTTTGGGCCGGTATGAAGAAAGATGTGGCCGAGTATGTCGCTAGATGCTTGGTGTGCCAACAAGAGAAAGCGGAGCAAAAGAAACCTGGTGGGTTGCTTCACCCATTGGAAGTTCCGCAATGGAAGTGGGATAGCGTCTCGATGGATTTTATTGATGGGTTACCGGGATCGAGGAAGTGTAATACGGGAATTTGGGTTGTGGTAGACAGACTTACTAAGAGTGCCCATTTCATACCCGTGAAGAGCAAGAGGACTGCTCCATGGCTAGCTTCAGTTTACCTTCGAGAGATAGTTCGGTTGCATGGGGTACCTTCTAGCATAGTGAGTGATCGAGATCCTATCTTCACTAGCGAGTTTTGGAAGAGTTTGCAAGAAGCAGTGGGGACTCAGTTGTGTTTGAGCACCGCATATCATCCTCAGACGGACGGCCAGACCGAGAGGGTGAATCGTGTTCTGGAAGACCTTTTGAGGCTTTGTATCTTAGATTTTGGAGGTACATGGGAAGAGCATCTTCCATTGGTGGAGTTCGCGTATAATAACAACTTTCAGTCCAGTATTGGTATGACTCCTTTCGAGGCTCTTTATGGAAGGCCTTGTCGGTCACCTACATGTTGGTGGGAATCTACGGATAAGATCTTGCTTGGGCCCGATATGGTTAGAGAGACTTCGGAGAAGATTGACTTGATTCGAAGAAGGATGAAAGCGGCGCAAGACAGACAGAAATCTTACGCGGATAAGAGGAGGACGGATCTGGAGTTTGATGTTGGGGACATAGTCTTTGTCAAAGTATCTCCATTAAGGAATGTTGTTCGCTTTGGGTCCGTTGGGAAGTTAGTACCAAGATTTGTAGGACCGTTTCCTATTAAGGAAAGGATTGGACGGATGGCATATAGAGTGGATTTACTTGAGAGACTTAGTAGGGTACATGACGTATTCCATGTGTCACATTTGAGGAAGTGCCTACATGAGACCGCAGAGGTGGTAGAGCCGAGCTTGCTTAGGGAAGTGGAGGTAGAGCGTGATGCGACTATTCGACGAGCTCCTACCCGCATCCTTGGGTCAGAGATTAGGAAGTTGAGAAACAGAGAGGTTCGACTAGTCAAAGTGCAAGGGGGAGAGGATGAGAGCAATGCTACTTGGGAAACAGAAGCGAAGATGCGTTCACTGTACCCATTCCTTTTTAAGGGTATGTCTTTTAACTTCTCCTTTATCGTTTGTCTAGTACTCATCTTATCTTTAGTATGTCCTCTCATTAGTGTCTTTGACCTTTAGATAGGGTAAACCTATGGTTGAAACATGTGTTTGAGACATGTTATGATTGATGGATGCGTGTGGATGCAAGTGGTTGCTAGTGGTTGCTCGTGGACGCATATACACACACTTTAGACACTAGATCGGCTCAGTCACTTCATATTGCATATAATTGTGTGTAGGTAGCTATATTAATGGATGTATAATGGTTGTGTTATCATATCGATGATGCATTTTGGTGAATGATTGTGCACTCATGTAGAAATAGTATGTGTCGATAGGGTTCTTTCGCATACATATTAGATGCATGGCACTATCATAGTTTGCATTAAGGAGGTCAACTGAATCAGTAGACCGCCTGATTTTGCATTAGACAGGGAACATATACACACACACGTTGCATATGTTCATACAACATTAGAAACTCTAAGGACAATGGATGCCAGTGTTTGATGGTTTGAGTAGATGGTTGTTTGGTTGGTAGGATACGTTCTTCTCGACTTTGAGATTTCGGGGACGAAATCCTTTAAGTAGGGGAGAATGTTACACCCCGTATGTTGAATAACTTGCTATAATATAAATCAGGGCAGAATTTAATTTTAAAATCTGAATCAGGGGAAATGGGCTAGGCCATTGCGTTCGTCTCGGAAAAATACGCGAAATAGAGTCCGAGTTTTCGAAAATCGGAGTCCGTATGACCCAGTTAAGGCCCGATGAAGTTTTCAGAAATTCAAAACAGATTTAAATATAAAAAAAATTCACATTTCAAAAGAGGCGGGAAAATTCCCGCCAGGCAGAGGGTGTCTACCCTAGGGTCGACATGGGTGTAGACCCCTCCCTAGGGGTCGACCCAGGGGTCGACCCCCCTTGTCGGTCAGATGGACCTGGGTGCACTGATTTGGGATTTGGGCTATGTTAGTGGCTAGTGATGAGATCTGACGGCTCTAATCTGATTTAGGGTTAATCTAATGGCCTAAAACACTTAACTAATCTATAAATACACCCTAAGACTACCCTAATTCATACTAAAATTGGAGACAACGTCGTTATGCCGTCAAAATGCAACTAGAAGGAGCCACCAACAAATTAAAGAGGAAGATAGCTTCTCAAATCAACTTCTAATCAACTCTAGCAACTTAATCTTCTTCATTGAAGTGCTAATCAACAAGTTGTGAGTTTCTATAGCCTTAATGACCAATTGTTGAAATGATTATGATAGGATATAATGAGGTTATGGCTATGAATGTGGATCAATGCAAGTTATGTTATCATATGCTATGTGTTCATGATGTTATGCAAGTTATGCAAGTTATATGCTATGTGTTCATGATGTTATGCAAGTTATATGCTATGTGTTCATGATGTTATGCAAGTTATGCAAGTCATATGCTATGTGATCATGATGTTATGCAAGTTATGCAAGTCATATGCTAGGTGATCATGATGTTATGCAAGTTATGCAAGTTTGAGGCTATGTGTTCATGATGCTAGTTATGCAAGTCACTATGATAAACATTGATCCATTATGACACCATGTTATGCAAGTTTGGTGTTTGATTATATGCGAGTTCATATATGATATGTATGCAAGTTTGGTGTTTGATTATATGCAAGTTCATATATGACATGTTATGCAAGTTTGGTGTTTGATTATATGCAAGTAACATGTGCAAGTTTACACCTTTGTATGATATGCATACATATGCAAGTTAACCCCTTTGTATGTCATACATACATATGCAAGTTTACCCTTTTGTATGACATAAGTAGCTTATGCAAGTTATCCTCTTTATGACATATGTGATTCATGCAAGTTTGGATTGATTATTTATGCTAGTTGGGTTTGATGCTAGAGGCTTGTTGACACCTTTAAAACCCATGTTGATGCTAATGTTATGCAAGTTGAACCCATTGTATTTGTGATGAATCTTCCCTTTTAAGTATGTCATGTTAGCGAATTACGTGGGGAACGATGGGGTTAATATTCATGTTAATGAAATGGTGTGAAGTTGGTATGATTATGCATACCATAAAGTGTATGGACATAATTGAGTCAATTATGTACATCGTTAAATTTGTAATTAATTAGGGATAATTAATACAAATTATGGGGTTGATTAATTAGGTGTAATTAATCGACTAAGACCTGAGGTTGGACCCTTTTGCAGCATAAGACTGCCCGGAACCGACCGGCAAATCCAGCGGCTACAAATGATTGGCCCAATGTGAGAGGTCTTAGGCACAAACTAAATACGTGACAAGTGTAAAGACACTAGGTTAGACTCAGTTATGGCGTAAGGCTGCCCGGACCCAACCGGCAAATCCAGCTGCCATAAAAGATAGTCTAATGTGAGAGGTCTTTACAACGGTTACGTTCTTAATCAATTAAGAAACACTTAACCAGATAAGCATGTAGTGGGTCATGAGGGGTTAAGTGGGTGCCTTGGGTGGCATGTGGAAGTCAAGTAAGTGCCTTGGGTGGCATTGTGGAAATCTAGTGGGTTGCCTTGGGTGGCAATAGAAAATACGATTAGAATACTTAACCAAAGTGGAACATGTAATTAAACATGATTAAAGGGTTAAGTAAGTGCCTTGGGTGGCATGTGGAAATCAAGTAGGTGCCTTGGGTGGCATGGGAAATCTAGTGGGTGCCTTGAGTGGCAATTGAAATATGATTAGATGACTTAACCAAATTTTAAACATGTAAGTGGACATGATTATTCAAAAGGGTTAAGTGGGATACACTAGAAAAAGGGACAAGCATAGGTGGGTAGCTTATGGGGGCCCATTTCAACCAGTAACCCATACGTATCTTATTGGGCTCGACCCATGTCGAGGACGGGACACACGTACTGGGCTTGACTATAAGAGGCCAAAACGGGTTAGCGGTGGCAACGCAAGTCCAATGGGTTTCATATGCGTGTGTGGACCCGGGCTGGTAGGTAAGACGTTGTTGCATCGTGTAGGTATAAGCCGTGCACCATTGGTTGTATCGGGTTGCCACTTTGGGGAGTGATACACCCCACTGTGGGGCCAGCACGGGTATCTATAGTAGGGAGCCGATCGCTTGGGGAGTAGTGGGTACACCTAGTAGAGATAGGGGCAGACGACACCTATGTAGTCAGCTAGGGGTACACGAAACTACTAGTTAAATTTTCTAAGTCCTTGGGTGGGATCAACCTTTAAGTAGGAATTACCCTTGGGTGGGTAGATCTGGTGTGGTGCAGTGTAGGAATTACCCATGGGTGGGTAGATCTGGTGTGGTGCAGTGTAGGAATTACCCTTGGGTGGGTAGATCTGGTGTGGTGCAGTGTAGGAATTACCCTTGGGTGGGTAGATCTGGTGTGGTGCAGTGTAGGAATTACCCTTGGGTGGGTAGATCTGGTGTGGTGCAGTGTAGGAATTACCCTTGGGTGGGTAGATCTGGTGTGGTGCAGTGTAGTAATTATCCTTGGGTGGGTAGATGCGTCTTTACCATTATCTTAGTTCATCCTATGTCTAGTTGGCTACTTAGTGTGGTCATTTATCCCCAGTCATCACCATACCAAGTTTATATCATACCCTAATTACTTTAATGATTGTATTGTTAAAGTTATAGGGCTCACTCAGACTTATGTCTGACCCCGTTGTTTTTATCTTTTTCCCCCTCTGGTCCTCAGGTTGGGCCTTGCACTAACGGGCTTTGATCAGATTTCTTTATCTATCTTTTGGAGCTTGGACCGTGATGTAAAGCCCAACTTATCTTTTCTATTATGGCTATTAGTTTATGTAGTGGGATTATGTACTTATGTTTTTATCAGGATGGATATTTGGTACTTGACTCTTTTATGGTGTTGTAACTAAACATGTTTACCTTCTGCTGCAATGAAATGATGTTTTAGATTTTCAAGTATTATTTATATCTGTCTTGTTGTAATTTTTATGTTCTATATTCACTTAAAAATACTCCACCGAAGTTAAGGCATTCCCTTAGTGAGTGACCTTAGCGGAGTGGGGTGTTACACCCACTTTTTAGTAAATTTAGTACCTGTGGTAACAACAGAACCAATGCTGCCCTAGTGTCACAAAGATGTTTCCTTTGACTCAAGGGCAACACGACAAAATGCAGCACCGAGAAAGTGTTGCCTTTGATCTTTTTTAGCCTATAGCAACATTTTTTGGCACTTACTCCACCACTTCTCGAGTGTTGCAGTGGACTATCTATGGCATCGTGTTGGTTTAATAAATAACTTGATGTTTTGTAAATTCAAAATAAGGCTTAAATTGTAGTGTAGTGTAAATCTTGTTAACATTATATGTCTAGAAAATTTTGTATTTAAAATACACGTGGTTTCTAAATTAATGTAAAGTGTATGTTAAGTGGATTTTTGAGAATTTTTTCAGTACAAAATGTTTAAAAGGGAAATTAGTTGCAAAATATTATTAAAGTGTTGAAAAATATAACTTTTGTGTCATTTTGGTGATTTTTGTATTACTATATAGCTATTAAAATGTATAACGTCAAAATGTACTAAATTTTTGCAACTATGTCAAAATGGTTTTATTTTGTATAAAATTGTAAAAAAATTATAAATACAAAATTTAAGTGTAAAAAGCTTTAAAATAGTTTAAAAGTGGTGTTATGGTTTTGAAAATGTTGTTGTGGTTATAAACAAAGTATTTGGGTGTTGAGTAGTGTTAAAACATGGTTAGAAAGTGCCATTATGGCCTAAAATTAGGTTTTATAGGCTAAATACTTGGTCAAAGTCTTAATCCTAAGGTTAAGGGATTAATTAGGTTAATTGGGCCCTAATACCTTAGCTAAACAAAAAGATTTCTCCAGAAATCTTTTTGTGCACGTAGTTTACTGAGGAAGCATACTTCCTTCTTCTTCCTTAGTGAGAAAAAGGGGAAAAACTTAGAAAAATAAGCAAAAATCTTTATTGTAAACTTCTATCTTGGCCTCCAACTTGTCCTAATTGCTAACTTAGGGTTGTTAATCCTATTTGCAATAGGTAATCATCTCAAAACTAAGATATAATTCATTAATTTTTTACTTTGTTTCAGAAACCACTATAAGAAGCTTGCATGTTCTATATGGTTGATTTTTCAAGATGGAAAGCATCTACTTTTTAGCATTTGAACCTCCGAGATCGTCAATTCACTCCAAATTCGTTGCTAATCTTGCTGCAAATAAAAGGTGAGGGTTCCTCCACTCATCTAACATGAATTCTGTAAGTTTCTAGTGTAACTTTTGTTCAATAAGTTGAAAAATATGTAAGTTTTCTTTCTAAGTTTTCCTGAGTTGCAATCTTGTTGAAAGCCTATGTTTGAGGTTGAAAAATTCTTTCATTTTAGTGTACATAAAATACAAGCCAACAACAAAATATCAAAAACAAAAATAAACACAAATACACAACCCAAACAAATAAATGGACATTGTTAGTCACCATACGAAAGATCACAACTAGAGACATGGGTATTCGCCGTAAATCGCCCTATTTTGGACATAGGTGACAAATTATGAGACTAGGTAAATACCTTAAAAGGATCGATTTGAGATCCTTTCCTAGGCCTCTAGCCCACCAGGAACACAAAGAAGAGATCAAAGTAGTAGAAAGCCCCGGAGCTCCAATCATTCTCTCAATGAGACCAAAGTGCGATAGCATAATCACTCTCTCGAAATAAATGCTTAATCGATTCTGGGGACACATACCAATAGGCAGCAAGACACGATAAAGATGTCAATCCTCGTGAGATTAACATCCAATGGAAGGCCCTCATGCAAAACTTTCCACATAAAAATTGAAACCGTGGGGGTAATGTGAAAGTCTATATGAGTGGATGATGTGTAGACAAGTATGAATACGTGTATATTAGAGTGATATAGTAAAGTAAATGCTAATAAGGAAAATGCATGTCGGAATTTTATACTGGTTCGGACTCCCGCCCTTTGTCTAGTCCCAAAGATCCCCTTCATTATTCTACTATCAACAATCTCCCCATTAGCCCAGAGGAATAGGCTTAGTTAAATTAGAGTTTCTTGTCAAAGGTGTGTTCTAATATAACACAGATGTTGACTAATCAGTACACGATCTTCCAAAGTATCTTTAAATAACAGTTTCTTTGAAGTGCAGATGTATATGGAAGAGTAGTATGTGGTTGTGAATTGCTCGAATTGCTTGATCGTTGATGGAATGTACAATTGGTACAATAGAATGCAGAGAATGTAGAAAGGTGTCCTCCTCTTCGAGTGTTAATGCTTTAAATAGTGTTGAAAAGTTGCAATTGAAGAGTAATGACCATTGATGTCCATCCAAGAGTTTATCTGATAAGTGTAGAAGAGTTTTGATGAAGAGGAGTAAAGGTGTCCTTTGAGAATATGACAGTTGCTCTTTATTTTTTTAGGCCAACCATCAGGTCAAACATCTGGAATTTGTTCCAAACATTTGGAAGCCATTCAAATATATATATTTTTTGGGCTGAGAGAAAACTCAGACGTCTGGGAATAATATCAGACGTCTAGATGTCCTTCAGATCATTTCCAGATTCTGAAATCAGACGTATGATATTATACCCAGATGTCTGACATGCTTATATCAGCTGTGCATGTCTTTGTATATTTTAATCTTTTTGTCTTCAATTTCGTGCCTCTTCTTCATTTTTAGAACCATGCTTTATGCTCCATCTTGGACATATCCTGCATAAACTTATTGTATGTATGTATATGATTTCCATTGTGTAGTTGTCGACATTGAAACCAAAGAATGGACTTCCTAACATTCTCCCCCTTTTCGATGATGGCAACAACACAACGTACTTAATAACATATATTCTACAACTCCCCCTTAATATATGATCTTCCCTTGAAAGTATTTTCCCTTTTGTCATTGTCCCCTTGAAAGTATATCTCAAGAGCGATAAAACATATTCATGCTTTAGATAACATGTACACACCGGTATTCAAGAATATACCCAAGCATAACATAATGAAGATACAAGAATGTATACATAACATATTATTAAGATAAACCATAGTCACTAGCTAAATAGATTTTAACATACAAACTTGATGTACCACAACCACAAAACAAATAACAACATCACGAAGTTATCACAACCACACCACAAAATAGTAGTTTGAAAGTAATGTATACATATTTTTTAAAATATGTTAATAAATTAAACATTGGCATCTTTCGGTTCTCTTTCCACCTCCTTATCTTCCACTTTTTCATCCTTGTCACCAGATTCCTTTGAGTGTTCGTCTTTAGAATTTTTTTCGGTGTGGAGAATGGAGATGGTGGAGATAGTGTCTGCGGTCGAGTGCGGTGTTGAAGTTCTTTTAAGGATAGCACAACCGTACTTAATATTTTTTCGACTGTCGCAAGACGAGACACTAGAGTAAATTCCAATTTTGCAATATGAATTTCCAAGGCAACTTGATTTTATATAATATTTGTTGATTATGAATCTCAACTTCACGCAACGATACGTTTGGAAGAATTTATGTCTTGGGAGCGGTCATTCCTTCAATTGTTTGATATTGAAAAGTACGTTGAGAGGAGGATCCACGTATATCTTGTACTTGTTCTTCTTGATGATGTTCTTACTGTGGGACTTATTGTCCTTGATGTTTTTCTTTCCATTCATCGAGAGTACAAAACGTTGGTGGTTCTTGTGGAAGATGCATCAAGGAAAAGAATTTTTTTGTTGCCTCCTTAATTGGTATTTCCTCAAATACATATAAATAGGTAGGAACTTCTTTTGCTTTCAATAATCGCATAATATATGGTGCAGATATGATTGGTTATAGAGAACGATTCCAAA
Organism: Allium sativum; assembly: GCA_030737875.1. Lineage (NCBI taxonomy): Eukaryota > Viridiplantae > Streptophyta > Magnoliopsida > Asparagales > Amaryllidaceae > Allium > Allium sativum. Next base: position 849,115,886 of record CM060926.1, read on the forward strand.
ATTCCTTTAGCTCGTCAAAGATAAACTGAGCCTAATTGATTTGAGTACCACATAAAATAGTACACAAGACTCTATGTTTAAGATCAAGATTTTTTTCATGGCTACCAAGACGAGGAAAAGTGTTATTGATCTAGATTCGGGTAAGAAATCTTGCTTTTGGCCTTAAATACTTAGTAGAAAATTGAGGCATATGATCTTCCTAAATCCGGTGTGTGATGTTATCTCTTGGCTTATATCGCATATTCGCGATTTCATAGATATTTGTCTCGGTATTAGAAAATTGCAAGATTTCCCCTAAGTCTTTAGCAGTAAATCTAACTGTAACCTTACATACACTAGACCAAACACAATCATTTTGAACTTGAGGATTCAAAAAACTAGTACTATCTAGATTTTCATAGAGTAAAAATATAGATAGTTGGTTGATTTGTAGATTATTAAAAGAAAATGAAAGAAGTGACACAAGTCCAACATCTTGGCATAAACTATTAAGTTCATATAACGGGAAATCAAGAAGATTATAAAATGGTCCAGTATATAGGATCTTCTTATGTATTAGTTCAAATCGTTACAATGCCAAGGGAGCCTTATTCATCCATTTATTGATTCTTGATTGTGAGACAACTTGAGGAGTTTCTTTAGTAGTTGGAGGGGGGCTTGCTGGTTCTTCTTCTTATCTCTTTCGTTTTGATGAAGTTTAAGATTTTGGGGACATGATTTTGAGCGAAATTGAGTTTTTTAGGTTAGGTTAATTTTGATTTGATCGGTGAAAATAAAGAAATAAGGAAGAAATATGACGGTTAGCCATATATATTAAAAACGAAGTTTCATATTTCAGATGTCTGGATAGAAGATCAGACGTCTGAATTAGAGCCAGATGTAACCAGAGAAAGATTTCAGACGTCTAGCCTATATTTCAGGCATCTGTTTGGGGTTTCATAATGAATTCCTAAAACATTGGCAATAGTTTCAAACATCTGATTTCAATGTATTTTAAAACTAAGGGTATTTCCAGACGTCTGGTATAATTTTCGGACGTGTGTAATATGTCATAGCTGTTATTTTATTTTAACAGAGGCTATTTTCGGACGTCTGCTTTGTGTGTTTGTAGTAATTTTTAATGGTGAAGAATTACTTTCTATTTCAAGATTTTGCATTTAAAACAACAGACTTTTTATAAAAGCACAAAAACATATTTATAATATCTCTTATTGTTGAATCGTACAATAAATTTTTAGTTGATCAGCAACCACGGTGGTCATTTAGGAGAAGGATATGATGGTCTGTCATCGCGCATTTTCTCAAAGGTAAGCTCTTTTTTTGGAGTTTCATGGATACGTGGAGATTTTTTTTTTGCAGACACCTTTTGGTTGGAGAATGATTGCACATTTCATAAAGTGCTCTGTCAAGAAAATTTTGATGTTGCATATTTCCTTCTTGCTTGTAATAAATCTCTCTTTGTGCATCCATCATTTCGCGTTGATAGTGCGATATTTCACCTAACTTCTCAAAGATCGTCTGTTTATCATTCCATTTTAGTCGTTTAAGTAGCGGAGACAAACCCCATTTTTGTTTTGGAAAATCCGGAGTTGGAAGGAATCGTGGAGGTGATGGAATTCTTATTAGACCTGAGTCGGGTGAGATGATTTGCTTAGAATTCATGATGTATAAGAGGATAGATTATTTCATACTATATTGCTATTTATAGCAATTAAGGTTGTTAAAATTTTGTGGAATAGAATTTACCTGGAACATTGAAAGGTTAATAGGCTTTATTTATTCCTGAAGTAAAGGTGTTCTATTTTTTGGTAATATATTGAATTTTGTTACATCAATTTAGAGAAAGAGCAAAATCCTAGGCTACAACATAATTTAACGAACGTTTGTTCATTTAATGGTTTAGTAAAAATATCTTCTATTTGATTTTCGGTATTTACATATTCTAGAGTTATAGTACCTTTCTCTACATTGTCTCGTAAAAAGTGGTGTCATATATCTATGTGTTTGGTTCTAGAATAATTAATCGGATTTATAGATAAGTTAATAGCACCTTTATTATCATAATAAATTGATGATTTATCAATGACCTTTCCATAGTCTCTAAGCGTTTGTTGCATGTATCTTACTTATGCACATGCTAGGGCGGTTGAAATATATTCGGCTTCGCACATTGATAACGATACACAATCTTGTTTTTTTTTTTACTAAACCATAATATTAATGATTGTCCTACAAAATGACATGTTTCGCTACTTTTATGATTTGTTTTACATTTGCCAAATTCAGCATCGCTATAGGATACTAGTTCGAATGATGAGCCTTTAGAATAGAATAAACCATAATCTCTTGTACTAGATAAATGTTGTAGAATTCTTTTAAATACGCATCGATGAGATTCCTTTGGTTTTATTTGAAATCTAGCAAATAAACATACGCTCATCATAATATTGGGTCTACTAGCTATTAAGTATAACAGAGAACTATCATACTTCCATATAATTTTTCATTATTTTTTCCGTTTCATCTTTTCAAAATGAACAATAGTACTCATAGGTGTTGGTTTTTCTTGATGTTTTTTCCATACCACAACGTTGATAATAAATTATTTCATTATTTTTCTTAATGTATACAAATTCCATTTTTAAGTTGTTTTATTTGTAAACTTAAGAAAGAGTTTAATTCTCTCATGTGTGACATTTCAAATTCGTTTTTCATAATATTTTAAAATTCAATACATAGATTTTTGATTACATGATCAAAAAATAATATCATCAACATATATTTGTATAACCAAGATGTCATTGTTTTTTCATTTAATAAAAAGGATGGTGTCTATTTTTCCTATTTTAAAATTGGATGATATTAAATGATTTTTAATTTTTTCATACCAAGCTCAAGGAGCTTGTTTTAAACTATAAAGGCTTTATTAAGTTTGAAAACATGATTAGGATATTTTTCATGAACAAAGAGCGGTGGTTGTTCTACACGTACATTCTCTTCAATAAAGACATTTAAAAACACACTTTTAACATCTATTTTTATATAATTTAAATTCATGATGACATGCAAAAGCTAACAAAGTCCATATAACTTATAATCTAACAACAAGAGTGTAACAACCCAAATTTCGACAGACCGTTTTTTTTTTAATCCTGTCTATCAAAACTCGAGTTGGCTTGTCTGGTATCCTACAGAAAAGACAGAGATAAAGAATATATCAGAGCTCAGAAAACATCTCACAACGGAATGGAATAAAATATAATATAATCAAATGTAGCCTTACCGAGGTAATAATACTGCCTAACCAGCATCCAAAGCTTCATATCTCTGCCACAAACCTAACAGGCGAGTGTGCATGAGGGGGGGGTCAGAACACAAGTTCGGTGACTGGACTTAAACTACATGTTTTAGATAACCCTACATATACCATTCAGTTATATTTTCTTATTTATTAGGTTAGTTGAGTTAACAACACTCAAGGCTTGCATATACGTCGTACCCATCTACTCCCTAGTAGATTAGCCTAATATAGTATATATATGTAGCTACCCCCAATTACTAAGGTACACCGCATGGTACCCTACTCGCACTATCTCCACCGTAACGCCAACGAAATATACGCAGTCCATCATCCTACGTCGGAGCGACGTACGTATCCTAACATAACAACGCTACGTTCCACATAGTCCCACCATAGCCATGCTACGTAAGCTTATGGACCGCCACCTTCGAATCATTCGATTGAATCAGATTCCATCACAAAGCAATGCCCTAGAGTCTACGATACACCACCCGGAGCAGACATGCATGTATCTAGACTTTCTCACGTACGTATCGTCAATCGTACTCGATGTCTCAACCTCGACGATACACCATCCGGAAACGGTATGCATGTATCCATACGTATTATTTACTATGCACTGAGTTCCCTAACAGGGCTATATCAGATACACGGAACTCAGTCGGGAGCCTCTTGTGATATCTGTATACACATATGTTATGGTCTACATTTTCACAGTTGCTATGGTCCCACCCGACCCGTCCCTTAACTAGTGAAAGGAAAACAGATATGGGAGCTAGTGACGTGTCGTTAACAAATAATCTACATCCAAATTGGCGTGTCCCCCAACCAAAGCCTCGATAGTAAATGGTCAGTGGTCTTTTGGTTTAGCTCTCCACCTTTCTGCATCACACTGAATGTTGATGACCGGTGCCCGATGATTACTATCAATCAGAAGGTTAGATCCGCTTAAGGAAAACAAATGAGATGGTCGTAACATGTGATGACCCCAAACTTCCATAAAACGAAAGTAAGGATAATCATTGGAATATAACATATTTACAACAAAAACAGATCCCGGATAATATCATAACACATAAATCATTGCAGCGGAAATAAAATGTCATCAACATCACAAATTCCAATACATCGGGGTACGCAGATACAGGATACACTTAGCAAAAAGAAAGTCTGAATGAAAAGGAAATAAGTCTCAAACTCCATAACATAAATCAAATAACAATGATGAAATAAAGTCTCAAAAGCAGAACAAAAGAGAAAAGAAAAAGGTCTTCGTCTTCTTCCAAAGTATGCTCCAATCCAGAAATGTATCCAAGCCTGAACCTGTTACTTGGCTGCCTGTGTAGGAAAGAGAGCACCCGAGTTTGCAAAGTAAAACAAACTACGAGTCAGTCATGGGACTGGTATGAGAAATCTTTCTTATATAATCTAACAATGTGGCTAATCATAGGACCACGCCGCTAAAGCGGAATGGGTTTACTCCATTGGATTGCCAGTGCGTAATTTAAATAAATTTTATTACAAAACAACGTAATGCTTTTTGGAAAAATGAAATCATTATAAGACTCAAGTCCCATCACACAATGCAACGCAAACCGGAGGATAGAGTTTTACCTTATAATGATCAAACATGACTTGATACGTATAAAATAATATTTTAATATTATTATTAGTGTCTATTCAGTATTAAAATATTTCAATGTAAATGTATCAATCCTAGACTACATAGGTACCATATACTATGTCGCCATATATAGGTTTACAATCAATTCCGTAATGTCGTATTGGAGATTTGGTTTCCATCATGAATTGAGGCTAGGGATCGTCCTCTTCGATTCGAGACGCTCTAGCAAATGCCTCAGGATTCCCCGTAGTGAACCCTTGGATCTTTAGGGCTGGTCCACGCATAACGCTAGTGGATTGGCAATTCCTAAACATACGCTCCCGGTTCTTTTGAACCTCTAATATGGCCACTAATAACCTATAAAACCAAGGTACCTCATAATCCAACATCCACATAAGTAAAATTGTCCGGGCTGGTAAGTCGCTGTAACAACCTGAATATATAAAGTTATATATTTTAAAGTCAATCAACTAATAAAATTATTGAAATCAATAATAGAATGAAAGTTGATTTGGTTAACTGGGTAACTTTTAGCTTCGTTCCTTTTCGAGGACGAAAGTTTTTAAGTGGGGGAGACTGTAACAACCCAGAATTTTGGGGTAAATTTAAAATTTTATTTTAAACTATTTTAATGGGTTTTAATATTTAAAATAATTTATTTTAAATAATAATGACTAAAAAAATTATTTTAATTTAAGTTAAAATGAATAAATTTAATTTAATTATAAAAGGAGTTAGAAATAGCGCGGTAGTTTGAAAAATTGAATTTAAACTTTAACTGAATGTACAGGATTCAAAATAAATCGGATTTTAGTCAAACCAAAAATATTTAATTTTTTTTAATAATATCTTTCTAATGAATGTAAGAAACTAAAATTTCATAATATAAATTGAAAGTTATGTCCAGTTCAAAATTTAGAAAAGTCGTTGTAGAATTTATATATATTTTAATTAAATATATAGCCCTTAAAAATAGTCATTTTACAAACGACCTCCGTTTTCGACGAAACCACTTTTGTTGGATTCGCAATGTCAGATTATTGCTAAGTTCAATTTTCCAGAATTTTTAGAATTTATTTGTGACAGTGGCAAAAGAAAATGTGTTTTGTCAATTTCGGTCAATTTTATAATCGACTTGAAAAAGGCCATTTTTCAAATAGGCTCATAATTGAACGAAATTAATTTTCCTAGGTCCGCAACATCAAAACATAACTAAATATATTTTTCGGGAATTTTTGGAGTTAATTTGTGGCCCCGGTGAATTTGTTTGTATGGTTGAATTAAAAATAAAAGTAAATATTTTAAATTAAAGAAAACCGGGTCAAAATAGTCGTTTGGGCCTGCAGGACATAGCCAGATGAGTCCGGAATGGGGGTAAATAGGTAAGGATGACAGTCGTTGGGCAGAAACCGGATAAAGTTGATAAACGGGCCATAATGGGTAATTAGTGAATATAATAATATAAATAATAGGCTAATTAGAAAATCCCTAACCCTAATCTAATTGCACCAGCCGCCATATCCTCTTTCCATGGCCTAGAATGCACGAATTTTCATCCCTCAATTTCTCCAAATCCCTTCAATGAAGTTCAATGCTTCTTTGGAACTAATTGTAGAGATTTACACAAGCTTTGATTCCATAAGGTGATGATCGGATTTAGTGGAGTTTTTGGCCCGGATTCCTCCACCAAACCCGCCACCTTAATGGACCCGCCGCTCCTCATAGGGCCCACTGCGGCCAACCACCACTAGGGCGCACCGACCCCCTCCCTCCCCTCTCCGATATGCCACCTTCCGATCGTCTTCAAGCTTCGCCAATTTCAAGTTATTTGGAACCCTAGTTTGGAAGCCTATGGGTTTCATGGAATGGCTTTGAACGTGGAAGACGAAGATGAGGGTGAGATTGACCTTTTCAAACTTTAGTTGACTAATTAATTTAATTCAATTTTTTCCAATCTTAATTTATCCATATCTCACTCATACGAACTCGAAACTGAACGATTTTAGATTCGCCACGATCGTGAGACCGAGATATACACGATGAAACTGACTAGACCTGATTCTGAGCAAGTTGAATTTTTGACATATTTTGGATCTGAAAAGTGCAGAACTCAATAATGATGTGAGATTTCTATTTTTCTTAAATTTAGCTTTACTCCTTGTTGATTGAGTTTCGTAAATACATGTTTATATAATCGTATATGAGATTGTTGTACTTAAATTTTATTGTTTGTGATTGGTGACTGATTATACTGTTCGTATGTGATAGATCTGGTTTTTTAAAACCAGAATTCCCTTTTTTTTTTATAGATTAAAATCAAAATTGATTGTTTGTGATTGTATGTGATGGTTGTAATTAAAGTTGAAGATCTGAATTTTATTTGAATCAGTGTACAAAAAGTTTTAATCCTTGTTTTGAAAACGAAAAGTTTCCACCTTTGTTTGTAAATAAAAGGAATTAACTTTTTGTTAAATTAAAAGATTTTACTTTTGCTTAAATTAAAAAAGTTTACTTTTGTTTATATGAACAAAGATTTCAACTTTGTAATTCAAAGTTGTAACTTTGTTTGTAACTCAAAGTTGTAACTTTGTTTTGTTAATTAAATGTTGTAACTTGGTTTGTTAATCAAAAAGTTTTCATTTTCTTTGTTTTTATAAATAAAAAGATCCTAACTTTATTAATAAAAAGATTGCAACTTTATTGTAACTTTGTTAATAAAAAGGGTATGACTTTGTTGTGTAAAAAAAATATTCATTTTCTTTTATTATGTTGTAATGCAAAAACACAAACAATAGATTTCAAACATTATTTACATTGTTTGTAAGAAAAAAATGACATTATTTACATTTGTTTTGTAAATAGAAATTGACATTTGTTTGTAAAGCATGAAATTCACTTTTGTTTGTAAATACATAAAATTCACTTTTGTTTGTAAATACAGGAAATTCACTTTTGTTTGTAAGTACATGAAGTTCACTTTTGTTTGTAAGTATAATGAAAATAAATTACCTTTGTGTATTAATGACAAGAAATCACTTTTATTTATTAATGAAAAGTTTTATTTTTGTGTATAATGAAAATAAGACAAAAAGTTTCATTTTTGTGTGTAATGGAAATAAGAACAAAAGAATCATTTTTATTAAAAAAAGAAAGTAATGATATTAACATTGATTTTAGTTGAGATAATAAAAATTACATTTTTCATTGATTTTAGTCGAAAGAAAAAAATTACAAGACATCATTTTGTCATTATTTTGTAAATATACAAAGACATCATTTTGCCATTATTTGTAAATGTACAAAGGTATCATTTTTGTCTTTGTTTTGTAAAATGTAAAAAGATAATTTGTTTGTTTATATAAAAAAAAAATTACATCTTGTTAGAAAATGAATATTTTCACCATCATGTGTTAATTAGAAAATGAATATTTTCACCGTCATGTGTTAATTAGAAAATGAATATTTTCACCGTCATGTGTTAATTAGAAAATGAATATTTTCACCGTCATTTGTTAATTAGAAAATGAATATTTACACCGTCATGTGTTAATTAGAAAATGAATATTTACACCGTCATGTGTTAATTAGAAAATGAGTATTTACACCGTCATGTGTAAATTAGAAAATGAATATTTACACCGTCATGTGTTAATTAGAAAATGAATATTTGCACCGTTATGTATTAAATCAGAAATGACATTATTTACACCGTTATGTATTAAATTAGAAATGACGTTATGTGTTAAATTAGAAATGAACATGATTGACACCGCAATTAAAAAATTACATTTTTATGTAATTAAAAAGATAAGATTTTGTCATTGAAATTAAAATTATATTTTTATGTTATTAAAAGATTTGATTTTGACGCTGCAAAATTATTTACATTTTAATGTAATAAGAAGAAATAGAATTTACATGGTAATCTTAATTACATCTTTAATGTAATAAAAAGGAAATATTTTCACATTGTAAAAGAAAAGTTACATTTTTAATGTAAATTAGATTAAAGAGAAAAGTTACATTTTTAATGCAAATTAGATTAAAGAGAAAAGATACATTTTTAATGTAAATTAGATTAAAGAGAAAAGTTACATTTTTAATGTAAATTAGATTAAAGAGTCAAGTTACATTTTATAATGTAAATTAGATTAAAAAGGAAAAATTACATTTTTCATGTGATTAGATTAAAAGTGAAAAATTGTATTTTTATGTAATTAGATAAAGGTGAAAATTTAGATTCCATTTAAAAGTTTAAAGATGTGAGATTTACATTTTTATGTAAATAGTTTTTCACCGAGAATTATAACGATTGAAATTTACTTTTTATTGAATTGGATTTTCATTAAAAAGAATAAAGACATGAATACATTTTTATGTAAATAGATTTTCAGTGAAAATTATAAAGATGGAAATTTAGTTTTACATGAATTAGATTTCATTAAAAGATTAACAAAGTTATTATTTTTGTAGAATTGAAGTTGACACCAAAATATATTGTATTTTTGTTAGAAATTGAAATGACACAAAAATACTCATTTTTGTTAAATTATAAATGACGTACAAAAATATTCATTTTTGTTGTAATGGAAATGAAACACAGAAATACCTATTTTTGTGGTAATTGGAATGATACACGAAATATACAACTTTTGTGTAAATTGAAAGCTGAAAGAAAAATATACATTTTGTGTATAAGATATGTATGGAAATTGAAAAAAAAACATTGTTTTGTGTTATGATATATATCAATATTTGATATAAATAAGAATATTTGTTGTTAGTAAGATATAGTGTAATAAAATACATTTCATTACATATTATAAACATATCGATATGTTGTGAAACAAAACATTCATTACTTGTTGTGTTAATTATGTTAATGAAATGGGTGAAGGAATTATATATAATTATATATATATAAATTAAAATCAAACGAATCGAGCATGGTAGTTCGCGTTTTGGAATCGTGTCTTTAAATTACTATACCGAAATATCCGACCGTCGGATTTTCCCAAAACTAAAACTGTTAGGTTCGTCTTGGGAAGATCTATCCAACGATATGGATTGTGTTAAAATCCAACGGCTAGATTTAGATAAATGTGTAAAACAAATTTGGGTGAAAACAGCGCCAAGGTCGACCATTGACCCGATGCGTCGTTAAATTAATTTGGGCTATTTTTATATAAATAAAAATAGCGATAGATCGTTATTAAATACTAGTAACGATATGAAATGATTTTAAAATATATATATATATATATACGAGAATCATTTGAAAGGTCCGAGTTCAATCTCATTTCAAATGATTGTACGACGACATAAGTCGAAGATTTGAATACGGTAATTGAAGACCGACGATCTTCACATCGAATGGATGTGTTGCTATTGAGGCCCATAATTGGAGTAGCTACCTTGAAGGGGAGTCAGGGGTAGCCGTCCGGACGTATTGTTGATTGTTCGGATATGCGAGGTATAAGGTGCCTCCGGTTTCATTTAGACCCAGAACGGACTTGAAAATGGATTGTATGTCAGAAGTTGTAATCCTTTATACGGTATTCGTTGATCTCTGCTAAATATATATCTGTTTGGTGTTTAACACCCTTCTCTAAGACGTACGAACTTAGAGGTTATATATTGGTAGGAATCAATGGTATGGTATGGATTCACAATGTGGCATGCTAAGATGCAAATGATCAAGGCTTTTGTTGAAAAGCAGGCCTTGTGGTTGATGATCAAAGCATGAACTGTTTAGGCGTAGCTTTGTGTATAGTGTGACTTCGCAAGCCTCACCCCCTGGTATGAGTCAAAAATGGAGCAGGGGAACGCAGGGAGAGCAGCACTTTTCTTTCTAGCTAGAAGTGGTGTTTGGGTTTTACACGGCCCAACATTTTACTTATGTGGATGATGGAATGAGGCGCCTCGGATAGTAGGTCCTATAGGACCGGGAAACGTATGTTCAGGAATTGCCAATCCGCAAAATCGTATGTGTGGACCGGCCCTGCAGCTTTCCAAGGGTTCACTATGGGGGATCCTGAGACATTAGCTAGCGTGTCTCGAATCTGTAAGGAGATCGTTCCTAGCCTTGGCTCATGATGGAAACCCAATTCCCAATACGACCGTACGGACTTGATTGTATTACTAGTATGGAGGCATAGTATATTGTAACGACCCGCATTCTACGCATCATGGGATCGTAGGATATTTATTTCTTTCACATACGAAGTCGTATGGTCATGTAACTTTGGGAGACGACTATTGTGGTCATTTCCCATGTTCATGATTTTTCCCGATTTTTAAATGACCATTTTACCCCTAGTTGGCACTGTTTTGGCCATAACTTTTGACTGGAAATGAATTTTGACCTGAAACCACTTCCATTGGCTTCGGATGATGGTTTCTCTTTCCGTAGAGTGGTCACATTAGCCAAACGGACTTACCGTTTGGGAGATATGGCTGAAACAAGTTTCAGATGGTGAAAAACAGCTTAATTGGGCTTAACCGGGTGATTAGCAGCTTGGCCCAAAGGGGAATTTCGGGTTTAGGGGTATATAGGGGCTGATTAGGGTTAGAAAACATTTCTTTAGACATTTTCCAGCCGCCACTTTCATTCCTCTTAACCTAGCCATGGCCTCCACTCTCTAAATCTCTCTCAAAACACCCAAAATCACTTCTTAATCAAGGGTTAAGGTTTAGAGGCATCAAATTAAGAAGAAAAAGCGCCAAAGCAAGGTTAGAGCTGCTGTTGGACATCAGTATTCGCCCAAATCAGAGGAGTTTCAGTTCTGAGAATTTTGTTTGTGGCCAAGGTGAGTGATTTGCATAGTTTTTGCACTAATTACGGTGATTAAGGGTAATTAGTGAAGATTAGCGAATTTATATGTAAATAAATTCTGGAAAATTTCTTAAAATTCTAAAATAATGTTTTAAGGTTCTGTTAGAAATTTGGGTTAATTTCGATGTGTTTTGCTAATCGTATGCTTGAACATGATTAAGAAGGATTATAGGAAAATGTGAGGTTTTAGCCACTTTTGATCCATTTTGGTTCATTTGAATTGTTATTAGGTGTTTGTGGTTGTTCTTACATGTTGTTATGACTATTTGACATGAATTGTGATTGATTAGAATAGTTAGATTTGTCAAAAACGTCGTCGAACGGCGTAAATAAGTTGCTGGAAAAGTTGCAGAAATGTGCATGTTCCGAACCGGATCGGATCGGAGTAGGGGCTCGGATCGGAAATGTGAACTGGGCGAGAAACCCGACCCGAACTGGAGTTTGGCACATAAAAGACTTGGCCAAAAAGGAAGGCCGTTTACTTAGAGTTGGAGTGGACAAGGGGATCGGATCGGAAGGACAATGGAGGCCAGATCGGATCGGAAGAACATTGGGAGCGAATCAGATCGGAGTAACCTAGGGAGCGGAGCGGATCGGACTGGAGTAAGGCGAAGGGATCGGATCGGATCGAAGTAGATGGAAAACGAGGGAGCTGATCGGAGAAGGAGCATAAGCTGGAAGGAGGATAGCAACTCGACCCGACCCGGAGGAGAACACCGACCCGACCCGGAGTGATGTACCCGAACCGAACCGACGAGGGCAACGACTACCGAACCGACGAGGCAATGACTACCGAACCGAACCGAGTTCTAGGACTGTTACTATGCGACAACTCTTCTGAAGACCCACTCCAATTCGACCAAACCCGAGATGCAAAGGAAGTCCAAATGAGAAGTTAGAGCTTAAGATTCAGATGGGAATCAACAAGTTCACTTCATGATTGGGCTTTGCTGCGGGACGCGTGCCAAGGAGTTATCGACATCTATAGCTTTGGACCACTATGGTAGGAGGTACGAAGGCGGATTCAGGGCCATTATGGCATCGGTAGAACCAAGGGCTATGACCAATGAAGTGGGTCATTGAAATGTTTGGTCATGACTCCAAGTGTTTGGCTTGGTCACAGCAGGGTTTCTACAAGTCGGGATTCGTCGTTACCTCAGTTTGTCTAGTGTTCCAAAGTGGTAGATGTCGTACGCTCTACGCACTGAGTGAGAGATGTGAGGATGGTTGCTATGGATGATTTGCTTGCTCTCATTGTGACATGCACACCCCACCCCCGTATTCTTACACTATTTATTATGGCACCTTGGAGTATTGTACGGTATGTGGTACTAACTCTTTGGTTGTAGGTCCAGGTTCAGGTATGGTTTAGTATACCTGTTATTATTCTGTTTAGATGCTTATCGCTCATACCAGGCTTTATGTCTGACCCAGAGTTTTATGTCTCCTCTTATTACTCTGGGTGCTCACACGAGCAGACTAGAGACAGGTTAGCTGGTGATGCTCGGGTAGATGATCCGGAGACGAGCAGGAGGCTTCCACGTAATATACATATATAGTATTCTCCCTGTAGGGTTGAAGATCACTGCTTGGGCATTGGTGATGTATCTTCTATTTTGGCTTTCTGTTGTTCAGAGACAGTAGATTTTGAAAAGTTGTATTAAGCTGTATTTGGATTTCCGCTGCTTTGAGATTGATGTTGGTTTTAGTTATCAGCTTATGCACTGTCTCGCCTGTTTTATGTCAAGTACATTATTATTATATTTTATTCCATGCGCTGTGAGACATTCTACAGGTTCTTTGATTAGTTCATTCCCTTCTTTCCTTTCTTATGACGACCGTCTTGTGCTAGTCGGGCATGTGTACAGCGCACTTTTGGAGGAAATGCAGGCTGGTGCGAGGCGGGCCGTCACACTTGGTATCAGAGCACTAGGTTGCATAGTTAACCTAGGGAAGTTATCAGGGAGAGATAATATACGTATACGAGAGAGCGTATTTGTGATTACTTTGGTTTTTAAAAGCTATATATATATATATGCTATTAGTAGTATAAGGATGAAGTCGTACTGCACTAGCACCACTATGGAGTCGTTAATCATTTCCTTTTTCAGATTGACGATGAGCCGATATGTTAGAGGTACCGGTAGAGGGGCCAATAATGGGAATGCTGCTGACATGAGGACGATGTTTACTGACCTCATGAGAGAGATGCTTAGAGATGTTCAGAGGGCAGCTCCCAATGGTGGAAATGATGGTGGACCAATAGTGCAGGCACCAAGAGTCGACTTCGCCAAGCTGAATAAGGATTATACTAGCCTTGGTGGGAAGTCGTTCCACGGAACGGAGTCGGCTACGGATGTTCAGGATTGGGTGGATAGTTGCGAACGTATCTTCGAGGATTTGGGTATCGAGGATGCGATGAAGAGAAAGCTAGCGTCCCGTCAGGTGCAAGGGCGGGCAATGAATTGGTGGAATGCTATAAAGACAGCTACTCCCGAAGACCAGATTACTTGGGAGCAGTTTAAGGCTCGTTTTAGTGAGAAGTTCATTCCAGCTTCCCAGAAGTCAATGTTGTTTAAGAAATTCTTGGAGCTCAAACAGAATGGCAGGGCTGTCTCGGAGTATATTGCTGAATTTGACACTTTGTCAAAATATGGGTTATCTCTTATAGATACTGCCGAGAAAAAGAATGAGAAATTCATAACTGGTCTGGATCAGTATTTGGGGGAAAAACTTATTAACCACATCGATGAGACGTTTGAATCGATTGTGGGGAAAGCGTTAAGGTCAGAAAGTCTCTACCCTAAGCCAAAGACTGAGGTTGCATCCGCAGATGAGCCAAAGCCACAAGTTAGTGGTGGAGGCAAAGGTGGTTCCCAGAATAAGAGAAAGCAGAATCAGGCTAAGGATGGCCAGAAGAAAAAGAATAAGCAAGATGTGGAGTGCTTCAGCTGTGGTAAGAAGGGCCATTATGCTAGTAATTGTCGGGCCAAGCCAGCGGATAGGAAGTGCTTCAATTGTGGCCAAATGGGACATCACAAGGACAAGTGTCCGCAGCCCCCTAAGGAAAAGCAAATGGTGAAAGCATATGCTCTTAATGCTATTCCTTCTTCGTCGAATGCCCCAACTGCGGCGGAGAAGGGAAAGAATGTCGTCATTCAAGGTATGCTTTCTGTTTATGATGTTCCTGTTAGAGTTTTGTTTGATACCGGAGCTTCCAGTTCTTTCATATCTAGTGACCTGGTAGATAGGTTGGGATTGGAGCCCGAGATTGTCGATAGACCTTTAGTAGTGATGAACCCGATTGGTGGTTCAACTAGCCTTAGCATGATTTGTCGTAATGTGGTCCTATCGAGTCATGGATGCATGTTTGTTTGTGATTGCTTTGTTTTGGGCTTTACTGGGTTTGGCATTATTTTGGGAGTAGATTGGCTCCGAAGGTACGGGGTGGTGGTAGACTGTGAGGGCTTTTTAGTGACAGCTAGAGCGGATGATGGGCGGAGGATAGTGTTTGGTGGTCTACCCAGTAAGGGGGTATTGGCTAGTTTTCTAAACTCCCTCGACATTCCGCATAGTGAGTTGTCAGGTTTGCCCGTGGTTGGCCAGTATCCGGATGTTTTCGAAGAAGTGACCGGACTTCCACCACACCGAGAGATTGAGTTTCGTATTGATTTGGTGAAAGATGCCAGACCTATAGTGATGCCACTTCGTCGTATGGCACCAAGGGAGCAGCGAGAGCTCGGGGTGCAAGTCAGCGATCTTTTGAAGAAGGGATTTATCAGGAGGAGTGTTTCTGAATGGGGAGCACCAGTTGTGTTTGCTACCAAGGCGGATGGTTCCCTTCGTTTGTGTGTAGACTACCGCGAATTGAATAAAGTGACGAAGAAGAATAAGTATCCTCTACCGCGGATAGATGATTTGTTCGATCTGTTAAGTGGCGCGATAATATTTTCTCAGTTGGATCTCGCGACAGGTTTTCATCAGCTTAGAGTGGAAGCTGAGAGTATAGCTAAAACGGCATTTCGAACGCCGTCTGGATTTTATGAATGGTTGGTTATGCCATTTGGGCTGACTAATGCCCCGGCATATTTTGTGGATCTTATAAATAGGGTATTCAGAGATCAGTTGAATAAGTCTGTCCTTGTGTTCGTTGATGATATTTTGGTCTATTCGAGGACAGAGGAAGAACACAAGGAACATTTAAGAGTAGCGATGGAGGTGTTGAGAAAACACCAATTGAAAGCAAAGTTTTCTAAGTGTCACTTCTGGAAGAGAGAAGTGAGGTTCTTGGGCCATGTTGTATCAGAGAATGGTATTGTCGTGGACCCGGCGAAGGTGGCTACGGTACAGGATTGGCCTACGCCCAAGAATGCAACAGAAGTAAGAAGTTTCTTGGGGTTAGCGGGATATTATCGTAAGTTTATCCAAGGTTTCTCCAAGATAGCAGCACCATTGACCCAGTTGACCAAGAAGAATCAAGCTTTTGTCTGGGATGAAAGGTGCGAGAATGCATTTAAAAGCCTAAAGGACAAGTTGACAAGCGCACCAGTGTTAGTCATTCCTAAGGGGGATGAAGAGATGACGGTATACACGGATGCCTGTGGTACCGGACTGGGTGCTGTATTGATGCAAGGCGGTAGGGTTGTAGCTTATGCAAGTCGGCAATTGAAACCGCACGAGAGAAGATACCCTACCCATGATTTAGAATTGGCAGCGATCGTGTTCGCGTTAAAGATGTGGAGACACTACCTCTTGGGAGAAAGATTTGAGCTGTTTACTGATCATAAGTCGTTGAAGTATCTGTTCTCCCAGAAGGATTTAAATCTCCGTCAGCAGAGATGGTTAGAGTTCTTAGCTTCCTATGATTTTGACATCGCATACACACCGGGAAAGGGCAATGCGGTGGCTGATGCATTGAGTAGAAGACATGCCAGCTTAGGGGCTATGTTCCTTGAATGGAAGCAACTGGAGTTTATCGCGGGGTTTGATTTCAGACCAAAGTGCGAATTGGATCCAGAAATGTTAGCAAGTTTGACGATCAGACCCACTTTGATTGAACGGATCGGCTCTAGTCAGAGGGACGATCCTAACCTATTGGAGATCATCTCCAAGTTAGAGATGGGTATCGATGAGGAGATGAACAAGTATGGGCTTGATCGAGATAGATGGCTTAGAAGGAATGGAAAGCTTGTTGTACCCAATGTCAATGGACTGAGGGATGAAGTGCTTAGAGAATGTCATCACTCAAAGCTGACCATACACCCCGGTGGTAACAAGATGTATCGAGATATGAAGCAGACTTACTACTGGGAAGGGATGAAAAGAGACGTTGGGAAGTTTATATCCAAGTGCATGAATTGCCAGCTAGTTAAAGCCGAGCAAAAGAAGCCTAGTGGGTTGTTACAGCCCTTAGAAATTCCCGAATGGAAATGGGAGCAAGTCTCGATGGATTTCATCGATGGGTTACCAAGGACTAGATCGGGATATGACAGCATTTGGGTAATTGTAGATCGACTGACTAAAAGTGCAAGGTTTATACCAGTCAAATCGACTAGAACGGCAGCTAAGTTAGCAGAATTGTATATGAAGTGGGTAGTGAGATTTCATGGAGTACCTAAAAACATTGTGAGCGACCGAGACCCGTTGTTCACTAGTGGGTTTTGGAGGAGCTTGCAAGAGGCGCTAGGGTCAGAGTTACATCTCGGTACCGCATATCATCCTCAGACCGACGGTCAGACGGAGAGGGTGAATCGTATTTTGGAAGATCTCTTGAGAGCGTGTATATTGGATTTTGGTGGAGCATGGGATGACCATTTGCATCTAGTAGAGTTTGCATATAATAATAGTTACCAATCCAGTATCGGAATGGCTCCGTTTGAAGCTTTGTACGGAAGACCGTGTAACTCACCATCATGTTGGATAGAGACTGGCGAGAAGTTTATGCTTGGACCAGATATGGTGAGGGAAACTTCAAATAAAATCAAGATCATTCAGCAACGAATGAAGGCAGCCCAAGACAGGCAGAAAAGTTATGCTGATAAGAGAAGGAAAGACTTAAAATTCTTCGTGGGTGACTTGGTGTTTGTCAAGATTTCTCCGTTGAAGAGCGTAATACGATTTGGCAGGAGAGGTAAATTAGCACCAAGATTTGTTGGTCCATTCCCTGTTCTTGAACTAGTCGGGAATTTGGCATATAGAATTGACTTACCGGAGAAGATGGCGGGAGTTCACAACGTATTTCATGTTTCCCAACTAAGGAAGTTCGTTCACGACTCAGATATGACTATCTCACCTGATCAGTTAGAGGACTTCGAAGTAGAACCCGAGGCGGTTGGGAACCGCAAGCCGGCCCGTATTGTCGCACACGACATGAAGCAACTTCGAAGGAAGTCGGTGAAGCTAGTCAAGGTACAGTGGAGCGAAGACGAGAATGATTGTACTTGGGAAACAGAGGAGGACATAAGGAAGAAGTATCCAGAACTCTTTGTCTGGTAAGATTTCATTAGCGATTTAGTTTTCCGCATGCTAGGATAGACTTGTTTGCTTGCTTTGCATGTTTGATTGTTGTACGTGGGTGTTAGGCATGCGGGATCCTGTATATGTTTTGGGTTAAGGAATTTCGGGGACGAAATTTCTTAAGGGGGGAGAGTGTAACGACCCGCATTCTACGCATCATGGGATCGTAGGATATTTATTTCTTTCACATACGAAGTCGTATGGTCATGTAACTTTGGGAGACGACTATTGTGGTCATTTCCCATGTTAATGATTTTTCCCGATTTTTAAATGACCATTTTACCCCTAGTTGGCACTGTTTTGGCCATAACTTTTGACTGGAAATGAATTTTGACCTGAAACCACTTCCATTGGCTTCGGATGATGGTTTCTCTTTCCGTAGAGTGGTCACATTAGCCAAACGGACTTACCGTTTGGGAGATATGGCTGAAACAAGTTTCAGATGGTGAAAA
This sequence comes from Allium sativum, assembly GCA_030737875.1. Taxonomy (NCBI): domain Eukaryota; kingdom Viridiplantae; phylum Streptophyta; class Magnoliopsida; order Asparagales; family Amaryllidaceae; genus Allium; species Allium sativum. The sequence goes on from CM060926.1 coordinate 849,134,614, forward strand.
ACAGCTTAATTGGGCTTAACCGGATGATTAGCAGCTTGGCCCAAAGGGGAATTTCGGGTTTAGGGGTATATAGGGGCTGATTAGGGTTAGAAAACATTTCTTTAGACATTTTCCAGCCGCCACTTTCATTCCTCTTAACCTAGCCATGGCCTCCACTCTCTAAATCTCTCTCAAAACACCCAAAATCACTTCTTAATCAAGGGTTAAGGTTTAGAGGCATCAAATTAAGAAGAAAAAGCACCAAAGTAAGGTTAGAGCTGCTGTTGGACATCAGTATTCGCCCAAATCAGAGGAGTTTCAGTTCTGAGAATTTTGTTTGTGGCCAAGGTGAGTGATTTGCATAGTTTTTGCACTAATTACGGTGATTAAGGGTAATTAGTGAAGATTAGCGAATTTATACGTAAATAAATTCTGGAAAAATTCTTAAAATTCTAAAATAATGTTTTAAGGTTCTGTTAGAAATTTGGGTTAATTTCGATGTGTTTTGCTAATCGTATGCTTGAACATGATTAAGAAGGATTATAGGAAAATGTGAGGTTTTAGCCACTTTTGATCCATTTTGGTTCATTTGAATTGTTATTAGGTGTTTGTGGTTGTTCTTACATGTTGTTATGATTATTTGACATGAATTGTGATTGATTAGAATAGTTAGATTTGTCAAAAACGTCGTCGAACGGCGTAAACAAGTTGCTGGAAAAGTTGCAGAAATGTGCATGTTCCGAACCGGATCGGATCGGAGTAGGGGCTCGGATCGGAAATGTGAACTGGGCGCGAAACCCGACCCGAACTGGAGTTTGGCACATAAAAGACTTGGCCAAAAAGGAAGGCCGTTTACTTAGAGTTGGAGTGGACAAGGGGATCGGATCGGAAGGACAATGGAGGCCAGATCGGATCGGAAGAACATTGGGAGCGAATCAGATCGGAGTAACCTAGAGAGCGGAGCGGATCGGACTGGAGTAAGGCGAAGGGATCGGATCGGATCGAAGTAGATGGAAAACGAGGGAGCTGATCGGAGAAGGAGCATAAGCTGGAAGGAGGATAGCAACTCGACCCGACCCGGAGGAGAACACCGACCCGACCCGGAGTGATGTACCCGAACCGAACCGACGAGGGCAACGACTACCGAACCGACGAGGCAATGACTACCGAACCGAACCGAGTTCTAGGACTGTTACTATGCGACAACTCTTCTAAAGACCCACTCCAATTCGACCAAACCCGAGATGCAAAGGAAGTCCAAATGAGAAGTTAGAGCTTAAGATTCAGATGGGAATCAACAAGTTCACTTCATGATTGGGCTTTGCTGCGGGACGCGTGCCAAGGAGTTATCGACATCTATAGCTTTGGACCACTATGGTAGGAGGTACGAAGGCGGATTCAGGGCCATTATGGCATCGGTAGAACCAAGGGCTATGACCAATGAAGTGGGTCATTGAAATGTTTGGTCATGACTCCAAGTGTTTGGCTTGGTCACAGCAGGGTTTCTACAAGTCGGGATTCGTCGTTACCTCAGTTTGTCTAGTGTTCCAAAGTGGTAGATGTCGTACGCTCTACGCACTGAGTGAGAGATGTGAGGATGGTTGCTATGGATGATTTGCTTGCTCTCATTGTGACATGCACACCCCACCCCCGTATTCTTACACTATTTATTATGGCACCTTGGAGTATTGTACGGTATGTGGTACTAACTCTTTGGTTGCAGGTCCAGGTTCAGGTATGGTTTAGTATACCTGTTATTATTCTGTTTAGATGCTTATCGCTCATACCAGGCTTTATGTCTGACCCAGAGTTTTATGTCTCCTCTTCTGGGTGCTCACACGAGCAGACTAGAGACAGGTTAGCTGGTGATGCTCGGGTAGATGATCCGGAGACGAGCAAGAGGCTTCCACGTAATATACATATATAGTATTCTCCCTGTAGGGTTGAAGATCACTGCTTGGGCATTGGTGGTGTATCTTCTATTTTGGCTTTCTGTTGTTCATAGACAGTAGATTTTGAAAAGTTGTAATAAGCTGTATTTGGATTTCCGCTGCTTTGAGATTGATGTTGGTTTTAGTTATCAGCTTATGCACTGTCTCGCCTGTTTTATGTCAAGTACATTATTATTATATTTTATTCCATGCGCTGTGAGACATTCTACAGGTTCTTTGATTAGTTCCATCCCTTCTTTCCTTTCTTATGACGACCGTCTTGTGCTAGTCGGGCATGTGTACAGCGCACTTTTGGAGGAAATGCAGGCTGGTGCGAGGCGGGCCGTCACATATATGGTTGCTATGCTTCATAGGATTGATACATTTACTTTGAAATGTTTTGAAACTTATATACACTAGCAATAATATCAAACCCCTTTTTTTTCGTACCAAGCATGTTTAATCATCATAAGGTAAAACTCTATCCTCTGGTTTGCGTTGCATTGTGTGATGGGACTTGAGTCTTATTATGATTCCATTTTTCTAAAAAGCATTGCGTTGTTTAACGATTTACTTTAATTTATGCACCGGCAATCCATTGGAATAAAACCCGTTCCGCGATAGCGGCGTGGTCCTTGGATTTGCCTTATTGCTATTAGTTATATTAGTTAAGAATTCTTACACCAATCCCCTGACTGACTCGTAGTTTGTTTCACTTTGCAAACTCGGGTGCCCTCTTTTCCACATGGGCAGTCGAGTAGCTTTTTGCAGATATTTATCTCTTGAGCAAGATTCTGGATCGAAGCCTAAAGCTGTGTCCAGAGCATAGTTGTTTTCCGCTGCATTAGTTATTTTATTTCCGCTATTTATTGCATTTAATTTATTGAAATTTATCTTCCGCTGTAATTTTATTCAATGTACTCTGATATGTTCTGTACCCTGATGTAACATTATTGTAATAAAAGTCTGCTGTTATTATTCTTATGTTGTTGTATTCCCAGAGTTAACGTATTCGGGTTTTGAACGGTCTTAGTCAATTTTGCGATCGATTGTGTCCGGGCAAAATCCGAGCCGTTATAGTTGGTATCAGAGCTCTGGTTAGCTCAAATCTTTGGGGTACAACTCATTAGAACTGAACAAAAGACTCATCAGAGATTGGATTAGTAATATCCAATAAGAATACTCATTAGAGATAAGATCAGTAGTATCCTAGAATGAGAAAACTCGTTAGAGATGGGGTTAGAAATGCCCTAGAATGAGTTGAGAATAACAAGTTTATAATTAACGTATTTTGATTTTATAAATAATCCGATCTTAGAAAATATGATTTTTGAACATATAAAAGTTATATATTTTAAAAGTTAATCAACTAATAAAATTATTGAAATCAATAATAGAATGAAAGTTGATTTGGTTAACTAGGTAACTTTTAACTTCGTTCCTTTTCGAGGACGAAAAGTTTTTAAGTGGGGGAAACTTTAACAACCCTGAATTTTAGGGTAAATTTATAAATTTATTTTAAGTTATTTTAATGGGTTTTAATATTTAAAATAATTTATTTTAAATAATAATAACTAAAAAAATTATTTTAATTGAAGTTAAAATGAATAAATTTAATTTAATTATAAAAGGAGTTAGAAATAGCGCGGTAGTTTGAAATTTTGAATTTAAACTTTAACTGAATGTACAGGATTCAAAATAAATCGGATTTTAGTCAAACCAGAAATATTTAAATTTGTTTAATAATATCTTTCTAACGAATGTAAGAAACTGAAATTTCATAATATAAACCGAAAGTTATGTCCAGTTCAAAATTTAGAAAAGTCGCTGTACAATTTATATATATTTTAATTAAATATATAGCCCTTAAAAATAGTCATTTTGCAAATGACCTCCGTTTTCGATGAAACCACTTTTGTTGTATTCGGAATGTCAAATTATTGCTAAATTTAATTTTCCAGAATTTTTAGAATTTATTTGTGATCGTGGCAAAAGAAAATGTGTTTTGTTAATTTCGGTCAATTTTAATCGACTTGAAAAAGGCCTTTTTCAAATAGGCTCAAAATTGAACGAAATTAATTTTCCTAAGTCCGCAGCGTCAAAACATAACTAAATATATTTTTCGGGAATTTTGGAAGTTAATTTGTGGCCCCGGTGAATTTATTTGTACGGTTGAATTAAAAATAAAAGTAATTATTTTAAATTAAAGAAAACCGGATCAAAACAGTCGTTTGGGCCTGCGGGAATAGCCAGATGAGTCCGAAATGGGGGTAAATAGGTAAGAACGACAGTCGTTGGGCTAAATCGGACAAAGTTGATAAACGGGCCTTAATGGGTAATTAGTGAATATAATAATATAAATAATAGGCTAATTAGAAAATCCCTAACCCTAATCTAATTGCACCAGCCTCCATATCCTCTTTCCATGGCCTAGAATGCACGAATTTTCATCCCTTAATTTCCCCAAATCCCTTCAATGAAGTTCAATGCTTCTTTGGAACTAATTGTAGAGATTTACACAAGCTTTGATTCCATAAGGTGATGATCGGATTTAGTGGAGTTTTTGGCCCGGATTCCTCCACCAAACCCGCTGCCTTAATGGACCCGCCGCACCTCCTAAGGCCCACCGCGGCCAGCCACCCCTAGGGCGCACCGACCCCCTCCCTCCCCTCTCCGATATGCCACCTTCCAATCGTCTTCAAGCTTCACCAATTTCAAGTTATTTGGAACCCTAGTTTGGAAGCCTATGGGTTTCATAGAACGGCTCTGAACGTGGAAGAGGAAGATGAGGGTGAGGTTGACTTTTTCAAACTTTAGTTGACTAATTAATTTAATTCAATTTTTACCAATCTTAATTTAACCATATCTCACTCATACGAACTCGAAACTGAACGATTTTAGATTCGCCATGATCGTGAGACCGAGATCTACGCGATGAAACTGACTAGACCTGATTCTAAGCAGGTTAAATTTTTGACAAATTTTGGATCTGAACAACGCAGAACCCAATAACAATGTGAGATTTCTATTTTTTTTAATTTAGCTTTATTCCTTGTTGATTGAATTTTGTAAATACATGTTTATATAATCGTATCTGAGATTGTTGTACTTAAATTTTATTGTTTGTGATTGGTGACTGATTATACTGTTCGTATGTGATAGATCTGGTTTTGTAAAACTAAAATTTCCTTTTTTTTATAGATTAAAATCAAAATTGATTGTTTGTGATTGTATGTGATGGTTGTAATTAAAGTTGTAGATCTGAATTTTATTTTGAATCAGTGTATAAAAAGTTTTAATCCTTGTTTTGAAAGTGAAAAGTTTCCACCTTTGTTTGTAAATAAAAAGGAATTAACTTTTGGTTAAATTAAAAGATTTTACTTTTGTTTAAATTAAAAAAGTTTACTTTTGTTTGTATAAACAAAGATTTCAACTTTGTAATTCAAAGTTGTAACTTTGTTTGTAACTCAAAGTTGTAACTTGGTTTGTTAATCAAAAAGTTTTCATTTTCTTTGTTTTTATAAATAAAAATATTTTAACTTTATTAATAAAAAGATTGCAACTTTATTGTAACTTTGTTAATAAAAAGGGTATGACTTTGTTGTGTAAATAAAAAAAAAATCATTTTCTTTTATTATGTTGTAATGCAAGAACACAAACAAAAGATTTCAAACATTATTTACATTGTTTGTTAAAAAAAAGTGACATTATTTACATTTGTTTTGTAAATAGAAATTGACATTTGTTTATAAAGCATGAAATTCAGTTTTGTTTGTAAATACATGAAATTCACTTTTGTTTGTAAATGCAGGAAATTCACTTTTGTTTGTAAGTACATGAAGTTCACTTTTGTTTGTAAATATAATGAAAAGAAATTACCTTTGTGTATCAATGAAAAGAAATCAGTTTTAGTTATTAATGAAAAGTTTCATTTTTGTGTATAATGAAAATAAGACAAAAAGTTTCATTTTTGTGTGTAATGAAAATAAGAACAAAAGTATCATTTTTATTAAAAAAAAAAAGTAATGACATTAACGTTGATTTTAGTTGAAATAATAAAAATTACATTTTTCATTGATTTTAGTTGAAAGAAAAAAATTACAAGACATCATTTTTTCATTATTTTGTAAATATACAAAGACATCGTTTTGCCATTATTTGTAAATGTACAAAGGTATCATTTTTGTCTTTGTTTTGTTAAATGTAAAAAGATAATTTGTTTGTTTATATTTAAAAAAAATTACATCTTGTTAGAAAATGAATATTTTCACCATCATGGGTTAATTAGAAAATGAATATTTTCACCGTCATGTGTTAATTAGAAAATGAATATTTTCACGGTTATGTGTTAATTAGAAAATGAATATTTTCACCGTCATGTGTTAATTAGAAAATGAATATTTTCACCGTCATGTGTTAATTAGAAAATGAATATTTTCACCACCATGTGTTAATTAGAAAATGAATATTTACACCGTCATGTGTAAATTAGAAAATGAATATTTACACCGTCATGTGTTAACTAGAAAATGAATATTTGCACCGTTATGTATTAAATTAGAAATGACATTATTTACACCGTTATGTATTGAATTAGAAATGACGTTATGTGTTAAATTAGAAATGAACATGATTGACACCGCAATTAAAAAATTACATTTTTATGTAATTAAAAAGATAAGATTTTGTCATTGAAATTGAAATTAAAATTAAAATTAAAATTACATTTTTATTTAATTAAAAGATTAGATTATGACGCTGCAAAATTATTTACATTTTAATGTAATAAGAAAAAATAGAATTTACATGGTAATCTTAGTTACATCTTTAATGTAATAAAAAGGAAATATTTTGACACTGTAATAGAAAAATTACATTTTTAATGTAAATTAGATTAAAGAGAAAAGTTACATTTTTAATATAAATTAGATTAAAGAGAAAAGTTACCTTTTTAATGTAAATTAGATTAAAGAGTCAAGTTACATTTTATAATGTAAATTAGATTAAAAAGGAAAAATTGCATTTTTCATGTAATTAGATTAAAAGTGAAAAATTGTATTTTTATGTAATTAGATAAAGGTGAAAATTTAGATTCCATTTAAAAGTTTAAAGATATGAGATTTACATTTTTATGTAAATAGTTTTTCACTGAGAATTATAACGATTGAAATTTACTTTTTATTGAATTGGATTTTCATTAAAAAGAATAAAGACATGAAATTTACATTTTTTATGTAAATAGATTTTCAGTGGAAATTATAATGATGGAAATTTAGTTTTAAATGAATTAGATTTCATTAAAAGATTAACAAAGTTATTATTTTTGCAGAATTGAAGTTGACATCAAAATATATTGCATTTTTGTTAGAAATTGAAATGACACAGAAATACTCAATTTTGTTAAATTATAAATGACGTACAAAAATATTCATTTTTGTTGTGATGGAAATGAAACACAAAAATACCTATTTTTGTTGTAATTGGAATGATACACGAAATATACAATTTTTGTGTAAATTGAAAGCTGAAAGAAAAATATAAATTTTGTGTATAGGATATGTATGGAAATTGGAAAAAAAAACATTGTTGTGTGTTATGATATATATTAATATTGGATATAAATAAGAATATTTGTTGTTAGCAAGATATAGTGTAATAAAATACATTTCATTACACATTATAAACATATCGATATGTTGTGAAACAAAACATTCATTACTTGTTGTGTTAATTACGTTAATGAAATGGGTGAAGGAATTATATATATAAAAATTAAAATCAAACGAATCGAGCGTGGTAGTTCACGTTTTAGAATCGTGTCTTTAAATTATTATACCGAAATATCCGACCGTCGAATTTTCCGAAAACTGAAACCGTTAGATTCGCCTTGGGAAGATCTTTCCAACGATATGAATTGTGTTAAAATCAAACGGTTAGATTTAGAGAAATGTGTAAAACAAATTTGGGTGAAAACAGCGTCAGGGTCGCCCATTGACCCGAAGCATCGTTAAATTAATTTGGGCTATTTTTATATAAATAAAAATAGCAATAGATCGTTATTAAATACTAGTAACGATATGAAATGATTTTAAAATATATATATACGAGAATCATTTGAAAGGTCCGAGTTCAATCTCATTTCAAATGATTATACGACGACATAAGTCGAAGAGTTGAAGACGGTGATTGAAGTCCGACGATCTTCACATCGAATGGATGTGTTGCTACTGAGGCCCATGATTGGAGTAGCTACCTTGAAGGGGAGTCAGGGGTAGCCGTCCGGACGTATTGTTGATTGTTCGGATATGCGAGGTATAAGGTGCCTCCGGTTTCGTTCAGACCCAGAACGGACTTGAAAATGGATTGTATGTCTGACGTTGTATTCCTTTATATGGTATTCATTGATCTCTGCTAAATATATATTTGTTTGGTGTTTAACACCCTTCTCTAAGACATACGAGCTTAGAGGTTATATACTAGTAGGAATCAATGGTATGGTATGGATTGACAATGTGGCATGCTAAGATGCAAATGATCAAGGCTTTTGTTGAAAAGCAGGCCTTGTGGTTGATGATCAAAGCACGACCTGTTTAGGCGTAGCTTTGTGTATAGCGTGACTTCGCGAGCCTCACCCCCTGGTATGAGTCAAAAACGGAGCAAGGGAACGCAGGGAGAGCAGCACGTTTCTTTCTAGCTAGAAGTGGTGTTTGGGTTTTGCACCGCCCAACATTTTACTTATGTGGATAATGGAATGAGTCGCCTCGGATATTAGGTCCTATAGGACCGATAAACGTGTGTTCAGGAATTGCCAATCCGCAAAATCGTATGTGTGGACCGGCCCTGCAGCTTTCCAAGGGTTCACTGCGGGGGATCCTGAGACATTAGCTAGAGTGTCTCGAATCGGTAAGGAGATCGTTCCAAGCCTTGACTCATGATGGAAACCCAATTCCCAATACGACCCTACAGACTTGATTGTATTACTAGTATGGAGGCAGAGTATATTGTAGCTATGCTTCCTAGGATTGGTACATTTACTTTGAAATGTTTTTGAAACTTATATACACTAGCAATAATATCAAACCCCTTTTTTTTCGTACCAAGCATGTTTAATCATCATAAGGTAAAACTCTATCCTCTGGTTTGCGTTGCATTATATGATGGGACTTGAGTCTTATGATGATTCCATTTTTCTAAAAAGCATTGCGTTGTTTAACGATTTACTTTAATTTATGCACCGGCAATCCATTGGAATAAAACCCGTTCCGCGTTAGCGGCGTGGCCCTTGGATTTGCCTTATTGCTATTAGTTATATTAGTTAAGAATTCTCACACCAGTCCCCTGACTGACTCGTAGTTTGTTTCACTTTGCAAACTCGGGTGCCCTCTTTTCCACACGGGAAGTCGAGTAGCTTTTTGCAGATATTTATCTCTTGAGCAGGATTCTGGATCGAAGCCTAAAGCTGTGTCCAGAGCATAGTTGTCTTCCGCTGCCTTAGTTATTTTATTTCCGCTATTTATTGTATTTAATTTATTGAAATTTATCTTCCGCTGTAATTTTATTCATTGTACTCTGATATGTTTTGTACTCTGATGTAACAATATTGTAATGAAAGTCTGCTGTTATTGTATTCCCAAAGTTAACGTATTCAGGTTTTGAACGGTCTTAGTCTATTTTGCGATCGATTGAGTCTGGGAAAAATTCGAGCCGTTATAGTCGCTGACATCACTTCTTAGCTAGAAAGGAACATGTGCACTCCCTGCAGTCCTAATCCCATTTTTTACTCATACCAGGGTGTGAGGCTCACGAAGTCACGCTATACACAAAGCTATGCCTAAACAGGCTATGCTTTGATCATCAACCACAAGGCCTGCTTCTCAACAAAAGCCTTGATCATCTGCATATTGACGTGCCACATTGACAGTGCTCGCCATGCGATCAACAACAATCCATATATACCCTCTGAGGGTGTTAAGCTAGAGAATAAAATCCCCGCCACCAAACAGATATACATTAGATAGAAATCGATTTAGTTTACATGGAATGAACTCCAATGTCAGACACGCATCCATTTACAAGTCCGTTCTGGGTCTGAACGAAACTGGAGTCCCCTTATTCCTTGTCCGTATGTCAAATACATAAAAGAGGTACTCGCAAATCTGGACAATCAACACGTACGTCCGGACAACTACCACTGTAACCCTTTCAAGGTAGCAACTCCTATCAAAGGCATCAGTAGCCATCCATTCGATGTGAATACTACCGGTCTTCAATCACCATCTTGATTTAATCGCCGTATAATTATTTGAAATGAGTTGAACTCGGTCTTTTCAACAGATTTCAACAGGTTAAACAGATTTCAACAGGATAAACATTTCAGCAAATTAATCATTTCAGCAGATTAAACATTTCAGCAGATTAAACATTTCAGCATATTAATCATTTCTACATATTAATTATACATATTAATGGGGGATGCCAAACGATAGATATACCATTATAAAAATGTATAACTTAAATCCACTCACATTAGTAGCTTTCCAATTCATGAGTCTGGTCCAGACCAAGCATTCTGTAACTCTTCTACCTGAATCTAGAATCTGAATAACCATGGATTCACAATCATTAAACTAAAAGAAAAGGGGAAAAAGAAGAGAAATCTTAATTAACTAGATCCAAGATTTTACCTGATTTCGATCAGGATTCCGGACTCCTATTTATAGATATGCATTCTTTTCCTTCAAATCTTAGATCAGAACTTTCTAGTAGTAGTTATTCTACTTTCTGAAGATATTTGAGGAAGAAGAATGGCAGAGCCTGGGCAACATTTCAGAAATTATCAGAATAAGACTAGGCTCTGTTAACATATTTATAGGCATACCAGAAGAACAAGGTTCATCAGATTTTAAGTTGTGAAAATCCGAAATGTGCATGTCATAAAAAATACGTCACAAAAGCGGCACATGAACCCCCTTGGGTCGACCCGTGGGTCGACCCGCTTGTTGATGTGTCGACCCAACAAGCTTGGGTCGACCCAATCGGGTCCAGTGGGCTTTCTGATGTAGGCCTGTGTTTTGTCTTTTTATTTTAGTTGTTAGTTTTAATTACTTGCTTGATTTATACCTTTGATTGATTTTATAGCTTTTGTATCTTTCAATCAAATTTGAATTCCCCTACATACACATTTGTATTCGTCATAATCCATACCTTCTTCTTGGTTATATCCTTGAGCTGTTAAGCGTGCTTTATTTCTTACTATATTTACATTTTCATCTGATATGTTTTTATATACCCATTTTGTTCCAATGACATATTGATTACCCGGTCGTGGAACTAATTCCCATATGTTGTTACACTAAAATTGATTTAATTCTTCTTGCATTGCTAATATCCAAAAATAACCATTAATTGCTTCTTTATAATTTTTGGGTTCTAAAGTCGAAATAAATGCAATATGACTCATTTGATTTAATTGATGTCAAGTAAATACTCTTGTATTTAGACCTCCAATAATATTATTTGAAGGATGATCTTTTAAAAATACGAAGAGTTGATCTTAATGTATTTGTTGACTCATTATTTGATATTTTATTATTTTCATTAGATTGTATCATAACTTCTTCATCATTATTTTCATTAGTAAAAAAGTTTTCATCAAAAGAAACATGTAAACTTTTTTCTATAGTATTAGTTCGTTTTCTGAAAATTCTATAAGCTTTACTACGATCTGAATATCCAACAAATATTCCTTCGTTGGCTTTTGGATCAAATTTTCCTAAGTTATCTTTAGTATTTAATATGAAACATTTAGATCCGAAAGTTCTGAAATATGAAACTTTGGGTTGTCTTCCAAAACACATTTCATAACAAGTGTTTTTAGTCATGGGTCGTATTATTACTCGATTCAAGACATAACTAGCTGTTGTAATGGATCAGCCCAAAAATGTTTTGGTAAGTTACTACTATTTATAAGTGTATGAGCGCATTTTTGTAATGTACGAATTTTCCTTTCTGCAGCACCATTTTGTTGTGGTGTGCGAAGAAAAGAAAAATTGTGACTTATTCCTTTCTTTTCACAAAAAATAGTGAATAAATCATTTTCAAATTCTCCGCCATGATCACTCCTAATATTTTTTATTTTAAGATCTATTTGATTTTTAATTCTTTTAGCAAATATTTTTAACACATTAAAGGTATCACTTTTATGTTTCAAGAATAATGTCCATATATACCTAGAAAACTCATCATCTATTACAAAAACATATTTATTATGATTTATTGATCGTGCTTGAGTCGGACCAAATAAATCCAAATGTAAAAGCTTTAAAGGTTGTTTTGTAGAAACATTTTTCTTAGACTTAAACAAACTTTTCTTTAATTTGCCAATTTGACAGACATCACATACATTTCTAACTTTATAGTTTATTTTAGGTAATCATTTAACTAACTCATATTTTTTTAATTTATTAATATATTTGAAAATAATATGACAAAAACGATTATGCCAGAACCAAGGATCATCATGTTTAACGGTTAAGCATAGATCAGAATTTTGTTTAACATTCATATTTTAGATATATATGTTTTATTTATAAATCCTTCGAAAACTAAATTTATATTATTATCAAGTATGTTGAATTTATCCTTTTCAAAGTTAATTTGAAACCCTTTTTCACACAACTGACTAATACTTAAAAGATTATGCTTTAAAATTTTAACTAGTAAAACATTAGAGATAATAAGAGATATTGATGACTTTAGCAATGCCAATGACATATTCATTCGAGTTATCAACAAATGTTACCATGCCAACATCCATGTATGTGATATTTGATAACTTACTTTTATTTCCCATTATGTTCTTGGAGAAACCAGTATCTAATAACCATTTATCCTTTTGTTTTGTTTTGGGTACCTCCAAGATAAGAAATTTAATTGGTACACACTTCCTCCGTTAGGGTCCAATATGTTAAGCGGAGAAGGCAGCTATACCCAGGTCGGTTTGGGGCCTTTAAAAACATAATTTGTATTATAGACTACATCCTGTAGAATTTTTTTGATATATTTTTGTTTTATAATTTTGTTATTTGATTTTGGAATCCATATTTTCACCTCTTTGGGTTTTAATACCTTTTTATTGAAAGTTTTCTTTTTAACCTTTTTATATAGAAAACTATAGTTCTTAGATTTCGAATCCTTTTTAAAACCTAATCCATTTCTATTTCCAGAAGATTTGGAGCTTTTAATAATTTTCTCCAAAATTTGTTTTCCTTTGTTTAATTTTGAAACATTTGTAGTAATCTTTTCTAACTCATTTTTGAGTTTTAAAATTCAGAACGTGGAACTTCCAGATTATAATTTAAGTCATGTTTTTATTTAAAATTTCATTATTTTTTAGTTTAACTTTACTAATTCCTTTGATAATAAATCATTTTCAGAGGTCAATGTTTTATAACCATTTTGAACATTTTATAATTCTTCTTCTAGAATGGCTTTTTTGTCTTTTAATAGCCCTATCTCAATTTCAATTCTATTAATTTTAGCAATATGATCTTTGTTCAATTTTTTTGCTCTCTATATTTATCATCTAAATCCATACTAATATCTATTTTATTACAAGTAAGTTCAGGACATACCTCATTCGTATCTGCCATAAAATATACATTTGTTTGTTCCGTATCACTATCGCTATCACTTTCTGATAAGGAAGAGTCGGAATCACCCAAGTGACTTGAAAATCTCTTCTTCTTCTTTTTGAATTTTTGAATTTTATTTTTCTTCTTTTCATTGAGAATCTTTGGACAATCTTTCTTCATATGACCAAATTCTTCACATTCAAAGCACTTGATTGATATTTGATTTGCTAAACTTGATTTCCTGTCCTTTTGAAATTTTATCAATTTTATGAACTTTTTGAACTTGTTATAATTTTTGGTTATGAAGACAATTTCATCTTCGTCTAAGTCGAAGTCTTCTTTGTTTGCTTGAAATGCTGTATTTTTATTTTTAGTATTATGTTCCTTTCTAGCCTACAGGTTAGCTTCATAGGATAACAAATTTCTAATTAACTCTTTAACTTTGAGTTAAGAATGATCGTTTGCCTCTTATGGCTAAAACTTTTCTATCCTAATCATTAGTCAAAGAATTTAAAATTAGTGTAACTAAATCAAAATCAGTGAACTTGACTTCGACTGCCATAAGATCATTTTGTATAGTTTGGAATCAAGTATACATATCACCCGTGACTCACTTGCATTCATTTTAAAAGAGGAAAATTGATTTTGTAAAATTGAGATTATTGTTCGTTTAACTTTTGTGGTACCTTTGTGAGTTATTTGCAAGGTACACCATATATCATAGGTAGTATTGCACATCATGCCATGTGAAAATTCATTTTTATCTAAAGCACAAAATAAGACATTAATTGCTTTCAAATTGTTAGCAGCTGCAATTTTTTTAGCATTGGTCCATGCACTCATATCAGTAGTTGGAACTTCATGTTTGTTTTGAGTAGCGGACCAAATTTCTAAACCAGTTGCTTCTGCTCATACAAGTTAACCATTATGCATAATTTGACCCATCGAAAAGTGTGGGATGCTGTGTGGACTGACCTTCTTGAAATATATTTGCCATATTAGATGATACAAATACAGGTTACGGTAATTTGATCAAAACCTTGCTCTGATACCAATTGAAAGTATATATCAGTGGATCATGTGTAGGCAAGCATAAATATGTGTACACGAGAGTGATATAGTAAAGTAAATGCTAGCATGGAAAATGCACACCAAGGTTTTATATTGGTTTGGACCTCCCGTCCTACGTCCAGTCCTGAAGTTCCCCTTCGGTATTATACATCAACAAACCCTCGCTTCGCCTGGAGGAATATGCTTAGTTACACCAAAGTTTCTTATCAAAGTTGTGTTCTAATATAACATAAATGTTGACTAATCAGTACACGATCTTCCAAATTATCTTTAAATAATAGTTTCTTTGAAGTGCAGATGTATATGGAAGAGTAGTATATGGTTGTGGGTTGCTCTAATTACATGATCATTGATGAAATGTAGAATATATACAATAGAATGCAGAGAATGTTTAAAGGTGTCCTTCTCTTCGAGTGTTGATGCTTTAAATAGTGTTGAGAAGTTGTAATTAAAGAGTAGTTACATTTGATATTTATCCAAGAGTTGCTCTGATTGGTGGTGAAGAGTTGTGATGAAGATGAGTGAGGGTATCCTTTGAGAATTTTACAATTGCTCTTTATTTTTCTAGGCCACCTATTAGGATAGACGTATGGAATTTGTTCTAGAAATTTGAAAGCCATTTAAACATATATATTTTTTGGGCAAAGAGAAAATTCAGATGTTTAGGAATAATATTAGACGTTTGGATGTCCTTCAGATCATTTCCCGATTCTAAAATAAGACATCTGATATTATACCCAAACATGTGACATGCTTGTATTAGCTATGCATGTCTTTGTATAGTTTATTCTTTCTAGAAAGAACTAAGTTTGAGAAATAAAAAGTGCATCCTGCTCTATGGAGCTCCTGGAGTCCTATTTATAGAGAATCTGGGGCTACTCTATTAGTGGGTGGTTGGGCCTGAATGAATTCCTGTTGCCGCTTTTTCCTTGGTCCCGGGCGTCTGGCTATCGGCTATCCTCGTGGTGTCGATTATGGTCTATAAAACGAGGGTTCCGGGTGAAATGGGCCTCCCCAAGATGGAAATGAGTTTGTAGACGAGATGGATTGCAAAGGTATTTTGGGCTTCTTGGTGGATGCCTCCAAGTTTCGGTCCTTTGGCGTAAGTTTTCAGATGTAGGCTTTCGGCTTTATCGTGGGTACTTAGAAGGGCCTGCCCTCATGATGTACGTGTATATCTTCCAGTTTAGAACCATTAATGGTCTAGGTACTACGTGGATTAGTATGTGTAGCATGTATCCTTGCTTAAGCCTTGGTTTAGCCTCCCGATTTGTTTCTCCGGGTGGGGGCCTCCGGTGGTATCCACGTCCTTAACGAAGGTGACTCCTTCGTTAATTACGGAGCTGTCTTTCAGGAGTTGGTCATGATACATCCTTACGCACTGACCCGATACTCTTGTTCCTCTGATGCGTTGGCGTCAAGTGGGTCAGTTCCCGTCGGATAGACCTTTGCTGGTGCCCTGTAGGCTTCGAGGCCCTTATTTTTACAGGGGATGTCGGCTTGTGTTTCTCTCGTATTCTTCATCCTTCTCTTATATGTTTATTCAACATCCCTCCACTATTGGCCTGTGCTAAGGTAATTTTGGTAGTAACAGAAATAATGATTATAATGGTAAGTTGTTATTGTTAATAAAAATTCAGACCTCTTCGATTCCCTTACTGATTTCATTCTCATCAACTGCTGCATCCAGTTCAGGCAACTACGTTCTCTTGGTGCGTTATGCAACTGTTGGTGGCTACGATGGATGGTCTCTGCCATCTACGCGGAGTTTACCAATGTGAAGAAACTCTGAGTTAGTTTTGGCGTCTCCACGTCTCGACTTTGGTCTGTGATGGCACGCCTCCTTGTTTTGGTATTCAATGTGAGTTTGTTCTCATCTTGTAGGTAGTATTTGGTTTTGGTATTGGAACTTTTGGGGCTTATGTCATTGTTCGAGGAGATTTTGTTGTCCCTTTGAGGTTTTGGTGCCCATATTTTATATGGAATTGGATATCTGCTCCATACTTTTTCATGTATTCTGTTGTCTGCATATCTCATGGTCTGGTTTTTGTTTGAGTGGATTATCACATCACATCGACAACAACAAATGGATGCTAACGCGCGGAACCATGTCTGTTGATCTTCGGTGATGTTCATGTCTACTTGTGCAAATCCGGTTAATGATGTATGCAAGCCATACAAATTTTGTTGATCAGTTTTACTTGTTGGATTGCTCTCGTTGGCATGGATTTAGTCTTCTAGTGTAGTCATGTCATCGAAAATGCGGTAACATAGGTGAAGCTCTGGCTCTCGACGTCGTTGTATTTTATGGTGATCCAAGATTCTTTCCTTCCTTTCCTTTGACAATTTTTGTACGTTCGCAAAGTCAAAACACTATGTTATCAGTGCACGGTATTACATCATTTCTGGTGTGGAGCTCAAGAAAAGGGACAAGCACTAGTATGGAGCATGCTAAACTTGCACTGTTCAGTATTTGTATTATGTCCTGTTATGCAATTTGTTGAATACCCTAGGCTGATTATAAAATAGGTTCTATTCTTTTGTATTCAAGTATATTTCACTACTTTATGTAGTATGTAATGTAACAATGAAACATAACATGTGACTCCCTGTATGGATCAAAATTGTAGTCTAGTAATTTAGCTAGCTCCAGTACTGTAAGCCTGTTAGGTAAAGTGGATGGAACACTATAAACTCTGTAGACATAGGGCTGTATATCGGACATGACAGTTTGTTGTTCGGCTCGGTCCGAAGTTATAAGGTGTCTGGTTCGTGTCCATCTGATTCTCTTATAGTACAGAGCTTGGACACACCAGGGTCCAGTCCGATCCAAAATGTTCAATGTTTTTCTATTGTTCGAACGTTATCTGGCTCATATGAACAGTGTCCGAACTTAATGCTTGTCTGGTCCATGTCCGTCCGAATATGTTATTGGACAGAGCGTGGACATACCTCCGTCCGGTCCGGTCCGACCCATTTACACTCTTACGTAGGCGGTGGATGCTCCACCTTAAAAACCTTTTTGTTGATTGTCAACCATAATTACCTGTACTATACTGTATTTTTATTATTGGTTATAATAAAAAGTGTTACAGATACTATAAAATTTAGTCAGCTGTGCCAAAAAAAAACTTTTACTAAATTCGAATGTTGTAGTAAAGAAATGTTAAAATCACTGAAAATGCAAAAATTCGTCTATTGTATTAACTTTGTTTTTTCACCATTTCATTTTATCCTAGCCATTGACATTTTTGAAGATTATGCCTAATTTAAGTAATCTGTTTGAAGTATTATTTATGATAATGTTTTTTTGGTTTTATCAATTTCAAAATTGAGTGTGACAAAATTATAATATTATATTATTGTAAATAATTTGTGATCAATCAAGAAAGTTTACTATATCAACATAAATAAGTCAAAAAATTTAGTATAAAAGTTGATGAAGTCATAATCAATAACAAAATATTTTCTTTCTATATATACCAAAGTTTTATACTATTTTGGTGAATCTACCATCATCGATCAATGATTTGTCTATTTATTGATGTACTATAGATCATTTTTCCAATAATAATAGTTGCTTGGGTTTATTGCAATAGTAATGGGCTTGCTAGTTATGGGCGCAACAATATTGGCCTAAGCCTTATCTTCCTATTTGGGATTGGTCATGACAATGATTGCATGCACACTTCTAGTGGCCCAATTTTATAAGGTTTGACTGTCTCCACCAATTCTTAAGTTCGAACAATAGCCTATCAGACCATCAATATCAATAGGAAGTCCAGAACCTCATAAGCTATTTAGCCTCGCCCTATCATTAGACTATCTGGCTGTAATAAAAGGGTTTCGCCTTCCGCATGCCCGTTTGAACCTTTCGACTTCCATTATTGGGTTAAGAAACATTTGGTTTGAACCAAATTAACGTGTCAACTCATTTTAGGTTGTTCAGTTATGAAATTAAATCAGTTCAAGTTCCGAACTATCATTATTTCATTCAAATTTATATTGTTTTGATACTTTCGTGCTTCGACAAAAAACTTTATCTTTATGTAGAAGATAGGTTAATTTTCCTTGTAAGATCAAAATAGTGCTAAAAATATATCTTCAAACAAAATTTTTGTTTTCAGTTGACCAAACCAATCAACTGAATGTGAATGTGGCTAGCATTTGAGGGAGATATATGCATAGTTATATCATTTGGTACTAGTCTTCTTCTGTATATTTGTAATAGGCGAGTAACGAATCACTTCCCATGAACATGTTCTAGCTTTTAAGGGAGATTTGTAAATATTTATATCATTTTGTACGAGCATTACGCATACTTGTAATAGGCATGTCTACAGATACTTTCGACTATGGATGATGTCATATATGTATCCGCAACCAATATCATTTTCGGACATCCACATTTGTGGATACAAACGAATACCAGATAACTACTTCATTCGCTAAAGATCAATCAATAAATAAAGATAATTTTTTAGTTTAATATGAACTTTTCCTAATCTCATTGATTATTAAAGTTTTGAAATATATATATATATATATATGATGAAATATTTTTGAGCAGTTAATATGCATTAGGTGCATATAAAATAAATCTTTAGCTTAGCAAAACAATAAATTAATATTTTTCATTGTGCGAAAATAAATATAATTTGAATTGTAATCTAGAAAGAAACTGTAGCATCCTAGAAATTTTGTCAAACTTTTGTCGAATTTTAGAAATAACTCTTGCCGATTTTGATGAATTTTTGTCAATTAAAAAAAACAAGATTTAAATTTATAATTCTAATTTTAAATTGAAATTTAAAAATAAAAATAAACTTTAGTTAAACAAAGAATAGTAATGTTTAATCAACAAATAAATATCATAGAAATTGTTTGCACCATTTGTCGTTTGATCGAAATTGACGAACATTGATTTTGTTTGGTTACATAACATTAATTTGTAACATAAAACTTTCAAACACTTAAGAAATATGACAAAAGAAGTGACAAATTTCTTAGGAAAAAACACTTTTCTAAGGCACATGGCTTTTTGTCTTATCCACACAAAACCACTTACCTCTTTCACAAAACCATGTGATAAAGCGCATGGTTTCTCCTTGCAACTTTGCACTTAACCCCCTCCTTCCTTCCTTCCTATAAAAGAGAACCCCTTTCATCTTCATTCACTTCTTTCCCATTTTCCCGTTTCCTTTCTAAGCTTCATATCTATGGCTTCTATATCCTACAAGCCTCCCTTCTTTCCTTCTTCTCTTCCTCCTTCCCTTAGCTTCCACTAGCTTCCTCCTCCTCCAAAAATATCTAACCTCCTTACACCCTACACCAACCTCCTGCCCACGTCAGGAGCCCCCTACCCTACGGCGGTGCACCCCTCCTCTCTGGCTCACGATCTCCTCCCTCTTTAAAAAAATTATAATCCTATTAATATATATATTATATCTAATATTAGTTGTTGAAGAAATAGGCAGCTCAGAGTAATTTTAGTAAGCTACAGATTCATCCGTAAAAGTTTCATGGAGTGGAATCCAAATGTTAGAAACTAAACTCTTATATTTGTTGATATCGAAATGGTTGCGAATGTTTGGGCTAATTAGCTAATGGATTATAATATATGTGTATTAGCAAAACCGCTTATATACATGAATATTTATGAAATACATGTTGAAATCGATATATGGATGTTATGAATATGAATGTTGAAATGGTGATTCGTAGTGATAATATACACACTACATAAGTTATACCGATAAATATAGTAATATATGGGCATGGAATGGGTTTTGGATAATTGAATAATATATTCATTTAAATAATGGGTGGAAAATAAAATTGGAATTTTAAATTCAAAATGTTTGGAAATGAAACTGAAATATGTATGAAAAACTTTTGTAAAGGTGGAAAATAATTGAAATATGGGCTACCCCGTACTCACAAAAGGAATGAAGGTATATGGGTTATTGTGGACCCTCTAACCAAGAGCGCCCATTTCATTCCAGTAAAATCATCCAGAACTGCTGCAAGTTTAGCAGAATTATATATAAAAGAGATTGTGAGATTGCATGCGAAACCAAGTAGTATAGTGAGCAATCAAGATCCGATCTTCACTGATCGTTTTTTGGAAGCATTTTAGGCTACCTTGGGAACTAAACTAATTTTAGCATGACATATCATCCACAGTCAGATGGACAAAAGCCAAGAGTTAACTGTATATTGAAGGATATTCTACGGAAATGCATACTAGACTTTCGAGGATCATGGGAGAGTCATTTGCCTTTAATTGAGTTTTCTTATAACAACAATTATCACGCTAGCATTAAGATGGCACCTTCTGAGGCATTTTATGGTCATCCCTGCAAATCACCCGCTTGTTGGATGAAGTCAGGGATAGACTTGTTCGTGGACCTGATATGATCACAGAATCCATGGAGAAGGTGGATTTGATTAAAAAGGAATTGAAAATAGTGCAGGATCAATAAAAGAAATATGCCAATCATTGGAGAAGTGCTTTGGAATTCACTATTGGAGATTCAGTGTTCTTGAAAGTTTCTCCAATGCGAGGAGTTATAAGGTTTGGAAAGACAGGGAACTTTGCACCGCCATATATTGGACCTTTTCCTATTCTAGAAAGGATTGGACCCTTGGTTTATAGAGTTCATCTACCTGAATGGCTATCTGGAACACATAATTTTTTTCATATATCTTGATTCTAGTCTACGGAAGTATGTACATGATCCAGACCAAATTATTGAGGAGGCTGCTCAGCAGGACTTAGAGAATACTCCCAACTTAACAGATGAAAGAGAGCTTATCAAGATTATTGATCGTGATGAGAAGAGATCGAGGAACAAGATAGTAAAGCTTGTCAAGTACAGGATTGTACCTAGGAAACTTAGGAGCATATGCAGAAGTTTTATCCCAGATTGTATGTCGGCAGAGAATATATGTGCCTAAAGTGCTCCTCCAGAGATTTAGATGTGATTTGTAAAGCATTTGCTTTGAGCACACAGCTCGGATGCGAGCACACAGCTCGCGTGTGAGCACACAACTAGCGTGCGAGCACAAAGCTCGCGTGAGCACACATCTCACATGATCACATAGTTTAAGTGCGAGCATACAGCTCAGAGAGTAGTAATCAAAATATTGGAAATTGTAAACATGCCTAGTTAAGTTGAAATTCTTCAAATGTATTGGTGTACTGCCTGAATTAGAAGAAATGCTGCCGGAAGCTTATATTACACCTAGTTATCCCTCTGAAATGTAGGGCACGACGATGCTGCGTGACCGAGAATTTGGAAAATGCGACATGTGCAAGGCCGTGGCATTGATTAGCACAATGGTCCTTTAATCTGCAGTTACAACAATTTCCACGAACAGAGCTTGAAGTTTTAGTCCTGGAGGCTATGCGCTTTCTTTCCGTCTTTGGATAAGACATAGTCTTAGCATCGAGATCTCTCTTTTTATTGAATTTCCCTTTTGAACCATTGAATTCATCCATGCGAATGAATTTATCTGCTCAGAGATAGAGATCTTGCAAATTTCTGCATCTATGGATGTATAGCTCCTTAGAGAATCGGGTATTCTCGACCAAATCTAAGTGGACAGCGATGAGTTTCTCATGGACGTTCACATTTTCCGCTTTTAGGGCCTCTATTTTAAACCTTTCCAAGTAATTACTCAAATATTCCTCTTGCTTTTTCTTTTATATTCGCAATGATCACGTAGCCCACAGCTAGATCTTTGCAAACACAGAATTGGGTAGAGAATTCATTAGAAAACTGCTTCTAGAAGTAGATTGTTCTCTCTTGATATTGGCGATACCATTTAGTAGTTTCCCCTTCAAGTGTAACCGGAAATAAACGACATTTCACGGCCCTTGACGCGTCATAGATATCCGTCTGGCTATTGTAAACCATGAGGTGATTGTCAGGGTCAGTAGTTCCATGGTATCTTATGGTAGGGATTTTCACGCATTATGGTATCGCAGTATTCATGATTTCGTCAACAAAAGGTGTCATTCTTTCATCATCACTAATTTGTTCACCCAAGGCTCTTTTTCTCTCATTTTCTTTTCCATGTTCATGAAGTAGGCTTCCATGTGTTCACAATTCAATCTTTTGGGACTAGATTCTCCAATATTTGAACTCCCAGATTGTTCCTTGCTTTTGTTGCATTGGTTTCCCTTGTAGTTCACTTCTAAAAGATTAGGTCTTCCTTTCCTAGAGGAAGTCAAATTGGCCTTCTCTTTTCCTTCAAATTTTCATGTTGCTGCATCCCTTCTTGGAGACTCAACTTCATCCTCCTACTTAGTTTCGCGTTTTCTGGAGATTTTGTAGCCTAGTATTCTGCCATAAGCTCCGCATTTCAAGAAATAGTTGTTTTAGGGCCTTGATCTTACTGGTATTCTCATCTACCAAACTCAAGTTTAAAAGTTGTGTCGGAAAAGAGGGTCCGCTTGTGCCAACAACACTTGGATCGAGCGATGGGGCTATGCTTCCTTCTACATAGTTACTTCTTTTAAGGTTTGATTGCTTCTTCGCAAAATCAGATTGTTATGTATATTTTTCGGGGGTCTAATTTGATTGTTGAACTCTGGGGGCGCCATCATTTTCGATTATGCCTCATAAAACTCTGCTTTGTAAGTCATTTGAACTGAGTCCTCTTCAATAGTCTTCTAGTTGCGTCAATTTGTAAGGCAAAATGTAGTGCTTCCAATTCATTATTTTCCCCATCTTAAGATCGAAGGCTCTTTAGCTTCCAGATTCGCTAAATTGGCATTCGAAAGCATGCTATTTTCTTGGACAGACGATGCATTGGAATCTTTCTCCCAACTCTCCTTCAGTTTAACCATCTTTAATGGATTCAGTGGGTATCTCTTAATGTAAGAATATTGGGTAAGGACAGACACTTAGAGTTATACTACTCTTCAGACGGATCTTGGATTAATAACGTTCAAAGTTGAATATTCTTGTTAAAACCTATTGTCCATGGTTTATTTATTTAAGGCTTAAGCCAATAGGTTGGAACAACTAGGGATGTGGCAGGTTATCCAACATGTTGGAGGTCGAGCCCTCCTTCTAGCGCCAAAATGTTAACGATACTTACACCGAAAATAGTGCTTAGGATTTGGATCTAAGGAAATTCAGGGATTATTTAGTTCCCACAAGCTTGAGTTAGTTCACCATTTCCTAGATATCAAGGTTTTATGCTCGGAGATTAGTTACTCTTCCTTCAAGAGGTGAGTATCACGCTTACAAGACTTAAGGACCAGCAATTACCTTGGGATAAGGGTTCCCTAAGAGAAATGCAAGTTAGGAAGCTAAATGGCTTAAGGAAGGTATATTGGTAATCAAACTTTCGTATGAGGCTTTGTCATATGGTAGTGATGAGAAATTAAGTGACATAATTAAAAAGGAAATCCATAGAATTAACCACAAGTGTAGATTCTCTCTTTACTGATCATTGATATGAGTACATAGATGATTGCAAGTAAAGTCCCCAAATTGATTTACAAATTATGGTTTTATATTTAAGAAGTGAATAAAAAATTAGGGAAAGAGAAAAAGTCCCCCAAAATGAGACCCCTAGTGTCTAATTTATAGACAAATTGGGCCCCCTTTAGGTTGCGATCAGCAGAGGCCCTATTTTGAGGGCTTTCGACTTTGGCAGATGTTATTTGTTGTTGGTATCAGTCCGTCTTTTCTTTCGGGGTGTCGGTCTCGATTTATATGGCTTGTAACTCTTGTGTCGCCTCTGTATGGTGTATCGACACCAAGTAAATTGGTATGGATAGCCTCTTTATTTGCTTTCGGTAGTGGCGATAAGCCTCTGTTTCGATAGCAGTTGTTCCAATATCAACTATCTCAATAACAAGTTTCAGGCTCTGTCCTACTTTAGTGGCTTTTAAGTATTGTCCTTATAGTTTCTTATGACTTTGGTAACTTCCTTGGTATCAGTATTGTCACTAATCATGGTAGTGTAGATGACCTCTCCTTGTTGCATTGTTTTATGAACTTTGGCCTTCGTCAACAGTCTTTCATTCTGGTATTGATTGGCTTAGTGCTTTGGTTTCGATCATGTGATTCCGAGTCATTCTCTTATCACTAGTTGTCCCATGACACCCCTTCACTTCTAATTGATCTCAGTGTCGAAATTTGGTAGTAACAAATACTAGTATCGATACCAAGCTTGTTGGTATCGATAACACTCTTCTCTCTTTCATATTGATCTTGTGCTTTCCCTGTTTTGGTTCTAGGCTTCGATATAGGATTACGTGTGTCTGGCTTTTGGACCAAGTTGATTGCTTGCTTCCTTTTAGCACTGGATTGCTCTCGGTATCTCTACCAAGCCCGTTGGTAGCGATAGCACTTTTCTTTGTTCTTGGTACAGTGCCTCCCTTCCTTTGTGAACGATACTACCTCCTCTGATACTGATATCTGGCCTTAATACCTGACTTTATTTCACTATTTGCTTTCAGTGTTGCCTTAATGTTTTACTCTTTCTCCTTTGGTGTCAACTTTGGGCCTCTGCTTCCTTTCCATCAGTTCCAAAACTGGATCTACTTTCTCTTAGTATCGAAACCATGACAATTGAGCATGCCTTTTCCCTTCCTATCTTGGTATCGATACTAAGCACATCCTCCTGTTGATGTCGATAGTGCTCCTGCTTTGATACTAGCTTTAGTTTCGTGGCTTTACTACCTTCAAGGCTCTTTCTGCTTGGTTCCAATTTCGCTGCCTAGAACCCTTTGTCCTTCTGGTTTGGGAGCCTTTGCTACTCTATATTTGGCTGATGCTAATTTTGGTGTTAACAACACCGACATGTTATTTATTTGGTTATTTGTTGCTCATGGATGATACTCAATTCAGGTATAACATTAGAGCGTTAGCTTCGATGAGTACATATAATAGTCATTTACTGACTTATGAAAAGACATGTGTCAGTGATTATATTTTGTCAGAGGACGGTAGGGTACTAAACCATATGTCGATATAAGTATTTTTTGGTAGATCTATATTTGCATAGTTCCATGTGTCGAAATTTATTTATAGCAGTGCATCAACAATTATATTATATATATAGTTTCTTAATAGTACTTGTTTATTACTCAGCCTAATCATGGTGATCGCGCCCCATGTTTGTGATATATAACCGTATATTGGTGCATCTTCTGTCGTGTATCGACATGAGTTTTGTTAAAAGTGATTACAAATCCATGTGTCGACAATAATTAGCCTTCACCTCTCTATCGCCTAGGCTAACAGTTTGTTATCATTAAGGGCTTACGTAGGGCCATTACCAATTGCATAACATAGTCCTATAGCATGCTTCTAACATGTAGTGGGTAAAAATCATGATATCCACTATGGTGACCAATAACTGTAAGAGCCATTCTAGATGGATATGTGTAACATGTTCGCCACACCAGTGGGTAGTCTTTTAGAGCTGGTGCATCCATTAGTCTTCCTTTCTATTTCAAGTATGGTAT
Organism: Allium sativum; assembly: GCA_030737875.1. NCBI lineage: Eukaryota > Viridiplantae > Streptophyta > Magnoliopsida > Asparagales > Amaryllidaceae > Allium > Allium sativum. Next base: position 849,160,722 of record CM060926.1, read on the forward strand.
AATAGCCAAGTACAAGGTTGTACCAAATATTATGTCCTAAGTATGGTCAATCTTTGTATCCTTCATTAGCATGTGTTCCCTAAATTTTTATTTTGTGTATATCACATATTTCTATTTATTGTCATTTTTCATTTTATTTATCATACCCTTCCTGTATATGTGTTGCCATCTCTATATTTTATTTGATAATATTTATTTAAACTGATGTGGAGTATATTTACTTTCAAAGATTGAGTGATATAACTAGATTCAGTTGATCGTTTGTCCAATCATGCACGGTTATAGCTACTTATAGAATATTTTGAGTTCAATCATTGGTTTCTAGAATTTTTTTATTCACTCATTCATATTGATTGTTTGATTTCTATTTCAAAGTTTTTGTATAGGTAACGAAACTTGTATTGAGCTTGGGTGAGATTATATTATATTGTTAATACTTAGTATATTCCTAGTTCTATTTCATTATTCACATATTGAATTTAGATGAAGTATGACCCTTTTATTATTCCCAATTGGAACCATCTTGTATTCTACTGAGCACAAAGGAGTATAGATTTTTAGTTTAATAGATTGTCATTTCGTATTGTATGGACTCTTATTTACATTGGAATATTGTATATTAAACATGTATTGCATATCAGACATTGTCACTACGATTGATGTTGTGGTCTCTATACTTTTTGCATACTATGTATCGTCCTACTCTACCGACACATGTGTTATTGTACAGGTATTGTTATTTGTAAATTTAATGTTTTAATATGTACCAGCGATAGCTTAGGAGAATATTAACGTGCGTACATCATATAGCCTCATTATCCATGTCATCTGACATTATTGCTTAGTAATACATTTTGGAAGTATGGGTATAAAAGTAGGGACTTTTAAAAAGTCATAAAGAGAGATACTGGAAAATTCATCTTGAAATGTATGAATTGCCAATTAGTAAAAACTATGTAGAAGGAGCCAAATGGGTTAGTGCAGCAACTTTATTCCTCATTGAATAAAGAATAATGTATCTATGGATTTTACAAATGGATTGTCTTGGACTAGAACAAGATATGATAGCATTTGTGTGGAGATATATCAGTTGAACAAGAACATAAGATTCATACATATCAAATCAAGTAGAATGGCATCAAAACTAGTCGAGTTTTATGTAAAGTAGACCGCTCGATTCCATGGTGTGTTGAAGAGCACTATACATTGAATTTTGGTAGAGCTTACAAGAAATATTGGGATCTAAGCTACACCAATGTACATCTTATCATCCATGGATGGATGGTTAGTTTGAAAGAGCGAGTTGTATTTTAGAGGATCTTCTACAAGCTAAATTGAGGGTTTCGAGAAGATCATTTGCATTTTCTAAAGTTTGCATACAACAGCAATTATCAGTCAAGTATCGACATGACACTACTTAAGGCTATGTAATGACAACCATGTAATGCGCTTTTATATCGGTGGAAACTGAGTAAGAAGCTGGTACTAGGGTCAAATATAATTAGAGCGATGTCTAAAAAGATGGAGATCATCCGTCAAGGAATGAAGGCTGCTTAAGATAAGCAAAAGAGTTATGCTAATAAGATAAGAAGAGATTTGGAGTTTTCTATTGAAAATACGGTATGTTTAAAGGTTTCATTTAAAGAAGAATGCGGTCCAGTCTGTAAGAAATAGGAAGTTGGAACCCATATTTGTTGGGCCATTTCCAATAAAGAACAGGATTGGAAAGTTTGGATATAGGGTTGATTTACTTTTGAAGATGGCGGAGGTGTAGAAAGTTGCAACGGCCCGCAAATCCGTAATATTATAGTTGACTACATACACCATACAACCAACCCAAATATCACGAAAATACGAATCATTTTTTTTATAAGAAACAGGTAGAAGAAGAACAGCAACAACAACACAGAATCTCACATCGCAGCGGAACAAAATATAATATATCATGTCTTTTGAAATACAAAATTTGTACTGTATACACATATCATTATCAGAGTGCAGCACTTACAACCCAGCGGAATAACACTCTACATAACTAACACTTAAGCCTCCTGCTCCAAGCTCCTTCAGATAAATCTGTAAAATCCTGAGCTACTTGACTGCCCATACAAATTTAGGCACCCAAGAATTTAGGTAAAACAATACAAAATAAACTCCGGGTCAGTCACGGGACTGGTATGAGTAAACAATTTGAAACAGTTTCAGGAACTAAATGATATCTCATAAGACCACGCCGTATAACACGGAACGGGTTTTTCACTTATGAAAATCCAAAACACTTGATTTAGCTTTCAAAATCCTTTTGAAAGAAAAGGATAATCTTTATATCAAAACTCTTTTGATATTATAATAATGTCTAAATCAAATAAATAACAATCTAGTGGAACGTTTGCATCTCACGTTCCACATATATAATATACAATCAAAACCACAAGCACTTATTGGGAAATGAATTTCCAACTATGACAAGGTATGGAACCACCTTCCGATAGTGTATCTCTAGAGGAGAATACACTGGGTTCAACAAGAACATCTTGCAACCCGGCCACACATGGCCGACCACTCATTTCGCTTGAGTGTATCGAATGTTATCACCAACGGTTGGGATCAGCAACCGTTTCCCGAATGGGACAACATCGAATAGAATAAGGAATTAAATGAATCTCTGGATAGGTGATAATACACCCTAATGGAAGCTACCCACATAGCCATGCTGCCTGCCCGATTTTTGTCACTTCCCGGTTGTTGAGGCCTGAGGCTACGCTTACTTGCCATTCATTGATAACGCAATCACTTTGAATGCCACATTGTCAGATACGTTAATCATTAATTGATTTGCACAAGTATATTCTAGATATTATGCTAAGGGAATAAATCCGTTGCCATCATATATATTTATACATACAAACATATTCGATCATTGGAAATACTTTGTCAGACATTCGTCCATATACGTTCGTTCTGGGATTGAACGAAACCGAAGGCACAATTTCCATTAATAGAAAAAGCCCTTGCACTCTACTCTATCTTTGATTATCCTCATATAATCTGATTCGCAACGCTACTGCCAATACGGAGTGGTTCTCGGATGATAATCCAACCGGTCTCTCCATGTTGACAACGATATTGGCAAACACTTTGATAGTCGGTTATTTAACTATCGAAAAAAACAAACATCCATTCTAACATCAAACAATCACCGGCCCCATTAATTAATATTTCATTAATTAAATCACTTTTCCATTTCCTTATCGATATTCGTTAACATGATATTTTCGACAATCATCTTGGCCCTTTTCGCTATTTGGAAAACATTTCCATATACCGCCTCTTTTTATTTTCAATACGTAGAAAATATATTCTATTAATAATTGGAAAATATTCCAATTGCTAATCTATTTCACGACCATTCATTTTTAGACTTAGGAAATATTTATAATCATATTTCCAAAAATTTACTTCCTTGGGTTAAAACGAATGTTGTGTAAAACATCGTTACGACAACCCAAAACACTGCATTCAACTAACTCTTATTCAAACATTCCTCTACGAGACTGGATCTTGCTGTTTATCGGTTAAAAACGAAATAAATCAAGTTGGGGTATAAATATCTCTCAGACCTTGACTGAAAACATCCTTAACTTCAAAACGGACAAGATCACTTACCTCGAATAATTAACATCATATAAAACCAATTCTCCATTTTTAAAACGTATATACGTTTCTCTTTCTATTTCCAGATTATCGATTTCCTTTTTGTTTATAATATTCTATTTTTAAGTTCATTTCCTTGTCGAATTCTATATGTATAAATACGTTGATTTCTAACTATCAAATTTCTTAAAAATATTCTAACTCCTTAAATTTTTGGGAAAATTCGCCATAACCTCCTTTGTACCGGGAGCATCGGGAAAATCCCCAAACCGCCACACAGGCCCTCTCCATTCAAAAATAAAATTAAAAAGCCAAGCGGCTTGCTGATGCAGTGCATAAAATCTCATATTCAATTGAAATACATACCTTTTTGTCGAGCATTCTATTTATTTATCTTCATACACTTCACTCCAAACCTGTCTAACACATATCTAAACAATTCCAATTTATTCCAACTCGATCTAATCGTTTTAACTCAATTCGTTAATTAATTTGCTAATGAACTCTTTGCCTATTTCACTTTTATACTTGAACATAACATGTTTAAACATATTTTAACGTGCTTAAAAATAATAGAATTCCATTTTCAATTCCAGTTTCATATTAGATTTCGAATATGAACTCACAAATCACATTTTACTTATCCGAAGCCCAGTTTCGATTTCAAACTTGATTAACTAATTATTCTTCAACTTAGTTAATTCTATTCAATATCTAAATATCTGATTTTTGTCTCAAAAATCATTTCACTTACTTCACTGGAGTTCATATTTATTCTATATCTCCATTCTTTATTTTTCTAATGGCAATTCGGATTTTATTTCTTTAAAATCCATTTATTTATTTAATTAAACCGTTATGGTTCTTAAAGGATTTTGGCGCTGCTTTTCTGAAAAATTGATTTTGACATAACTCAAAATGTATAAGCCGAAATCCAGATTTTTCTCTTCCATTAGAAAACTATTATTCAATCGGTCCTGACGGTTCTTGTTTCAAAGAATTCCGACTTCAATTGAGTTCTGTAAACTCAATTGAAGTTCGAAACGCCAATTTACGAACTGCAGCTCTGCAGCGAGTTCGTTTTAATTATATTTATATATATAAACGTTTAAACTTTGTTTATAATAAATTCAACTCCATTTTGATATATTTTTAATATATATCAAATCAGTTTCCCGATTCAACATCATATTTCTAATTTTCTAAATTTTTCGATTTTTCCTAACTCGGTAATATTTTTATTTATACTCAATCTTCTATATTAAATTCCAATTCCTTTAACAAATTATAAATCCCCTGGATTTATTTCTATTTTTTTAAAAAATCCGCATTCTGAAATATATTTCGTCGTTCCCATTTCGAAATGACTTCAACTTTCTGTTTTCAAATTATATTTTCAGTTCTCTTTGAAATTTTTATATTCAAATTCTATTTGAATTCTCTTTATTCAAATTCTATTTAAATTTATATATATTCAAATTCTATTTAAATTTATATATATTCAAATTCTATTTGAATTCTCTATATATTCAAATTCTATTTTCAATTCTATATTTGAATTTTCTATCTTCAAATTCCATTTGAATTTCTATTTGAATTTTCTATCTTCAAATTCCATTTTCATTCTATTTGAATTTTCTATCTTCAAATTCTATTTGAACTTCTATATATTCAAATTCTATTCAAATTTCTATATATTCAAATTCTATTCAAATTTCTATATATTCAAATTCTATTTGAATAAACTCGAATTAATCGAATTCAAAATCATAAATCCTTACGGATTTATTTTTATTCAATTTATATCCTGAACATCAGAATAAATTCCCTCATTTATTTCTTAAAAAGATTCCCCCATTTCTATTTCTATAAATTCACATTTGAATTTAAATATTCAAATTATCCAATGATAATTTTTCCACTTTTTTTGTAAACACTGTTTATAAATTTCATTTCAATTATCTGATTATCCAATGAAAATCAATCTATTTTATTTATGAACATCATTTATAAATTCATTTCAGTTTCCAGTATTATTTAATTTATAAACATCGTTTATAAAATCAATACTTGTTTTATTTATTTTCAAAACAAGTGAATATTTTTTGCCCATTCTAAATTCAAATTCTATTTTTAGAAAATAGAATTTTCCTTTTAAAATCTGAAATATCCTTTTCATGATATTTTATAAATCAACATTCAGACCCATTTCTATTTCAAACAATCAAAACACCCCATTACAAATCACGGGATTTCTAACACATCATATATGATAATATGTGTGAAACAACAACAATAATATTTTTGAGGAATCCAGTTGGATTTCTCCAACCTGTTTTCCTGCATCCACAGACGTTAGCCAACATAAATAATACCCATCCTACTTCGAGGCAGGATATCACGGTATAAAGATCGTCCACTATCATAGTGTGGGGCGTATAGGGTAATCATCAGCTAATGGTACCGCGGGCATCCGCTAATGATACCGCGGGAACAATCCAACCACCAAACCAATATATTTATAATAGTCAACCCTAAATAACTAGTATATTTAAAACAACCAGAAAGCATTCAAACAAGCAACAAACAATTATTTTCAACGAATAAAAATAATTCCAAATAAAGAGGTGAGTGAGATTTACTTACCGTGATTTAACTGCGCTGTATATCCACTGAAGCATATTATATAAATTTTATAGCGATTCCTCCATACGTCTGTTTTCCACTGTAAAACAATAATTAATAAAAATTAATTTTTTTCGAATTTAATTTAATTAATTACTCAGGTAATAAAATTCCAATTAAAACCTTAATTTTATTTAATTGATTTGTCTAAACATTTTATTTACTTCACTAACTAATTTCCTTAATATATACTAATAATATAAACTAATTTACTGTTGTTATCTAAAGCATGTTATAACATAATATAATTCTCTAACTAAAAATAAAATAATAATTACCTTAATTTCATTTTAATCCTCCCTTCCTCTCTGCATTTGGAAATCCTGTTACTATCATCAAGAAACTGTCACGAACTGTATTCCCTCATTCACTCCATATCATTCATAAAACATTCAAACTCCTCCAAGTACGAACTCGTTCTCCATTCAACAGTTCACTGTTCAACTAAACCACAACTATGAACTTCCCAAACGCAATCCAACTCCCATATCAAAACCACACAACGTCCCCCATCTCACCCAAGATGAATCGCACCTCGCTGAACATTAAATCGAGCTCCTATGTTTCCTGGCACACATTGGTTTCCAGAACTTCAATAAAACCCCAAAACTCCAACGCGTCGTCCCCTGTGTGAAGCAGTTGCTCCTTCCACTCATCGCACCTTCCACAAACTTGAGCTCACCAACAAATCATCCTGACCTCATCTCGTTGTTCTCCATAGTATCGTGACCTGTAGCTTTACGGCTATAGTAAAATGTCCTTCCATCCAACAAGGTACGGATCCCTCCATCCCAAAGTTCATCGCCCCTCATCAGTACGAGCTCGAGCATGGTGCCCTTCCCTCAAGACTAGATCCAAAAACCCAACGCACCCATCCTCCTCCTCATCAATGATCGATGCCCTTCTTCCGGAACCCATTTCTCTAAATCGCGATATCACCTTGGCCATTTATACTCCATCGCGATCAGTTCTTACTTGCGACCTCGAGAAACCCAAAATACCAAATCGCGGCTCCTTGAACTCGCGACTTCATCCTAACTGGCGACAACGAGGTATCGAACACAAGGAAATAGATCGGACCCAAAAATCCAGACCGCCGAAGGAAATACAAGCTCAAACGAGCTCAATGAATTAACTTTTATTTAATTCCATTAAGTATAAAATTTTCTAGGAATTTTTGAAGAGTGGGCTTTTAATTCGATTCGGTGTATATTGGGGAAGTTCGGCCATTGTTTTTTTGATCTGAAAAGAGAAAGGAGCGATTTGGTTACTATAGTTCTGCTCGAAATACAGAAGAATGAAATGGAAAGAAGAAGGTATGCGCGATTTATAAAGGAACGGATGGAAGAAAAGAAGGCCACGAGTTGTTTTTCTTAGTGGTGAGGAAAGGGCCAACGAACACACATTTTATTTATTTATTTTTCTCTTTGAATTTAATGGGTATCCTTAAATTAAAATACCTCATGATTCTGAACTCCTCCCTGAACCCAACAACTAACATTCCTAGGGTTATAACACTATTCTGAACACACTGGGATAAGCATCGAAGTCCAGTTCGATCATCCGGAACAGATATTAATTTTAATTGATATAATTTAAATTTCAAACCATTTAAATTCTTCGATAATAATTTAATATTATTTTTCTAACTCAAACTGAATTTTGTGGTGATCATCTGAACTGATTTGATTCAGCTTTAAATTTTTATTTTAAATTATTACCGTTTTCGCATTACGATAAATTTAATTTATTCGACATTAAATCGAAATCAATCCACGCCATCTCTCCCTTACTTCCTCCCTACTCCATGAAATGCACCACTTATCCCATTGATTATCACGCACAAAACTCCTACTCCCCATCTCAGACGCGTTTCAGGTAATACACCAACAAATTCCTTGTTTGCTCTTAAACTGTTGCTGCTATTTCCTATTTGAAATACCAAAACTGCTTTCCCAAAATTCTGAAACCGCAATTCAATTCTACAGCAAAGCCATTTTGGTTCCCTCAACATCATTGATAACTCAATATAAAATTCTATTTATATTATCTACTAAATATTTAAATTCATATTAAATGTTTAAAATTAGCTTGATAGAAATCTCGGTCATTACATTCTTCCCCCCTTAAAAGAATTTCATCCTCGAAATTACTAAGGTAGGAAAATTGCTACAAACCCATTAACTTTTTCAAAATCCACTTATGTTGAAACTTAACATTTCATACTTCATTAAATTTTATCTTACCAAATCATTTGGTTTGTATTCATATGGCTTGACATATAGGTTTACATTCATCTAGTCTGAATGGTTTACAATTAATATATTCACATTCGATTCATATTTCACTCATATGTATTCAATCATTCAAATTGATTTTTAATCAATTTATTTACTTCGATTTACTTTCTTAAGTTAAATTCTAATTCCAGAATTCAAATCCCCGGGTTTCCATTTCAAATCCTTTAGAAATCATATAAATATATACATACATTTATTTTCATCTCAAATTCAAAATATTTTAATTTTCAAACCAACTTGTTTTCTTTTAAACAATTTTCCATCAAAAACTTTTCTAAGGCAACAATCCTTCACTTAGTACTCGAAAATGAACGCTGATGATGTTGCAATCATCGTCAGAATTATTTTCCAGCCACTAAAGTGAGTTCAGTGCTTTATCACTTTCAAAAATCCACTCAAATATGATTTTGATTCAAAACCCTTGCAAAACAAAGCAATATTATTTTAATATACTTTGAAAATATTTTCCAACTTCTCAGGATTTAAAATTCAAATTCTAGTTTGAATTAAATTTTAATTCATCTCATTTGTATATTTCATTTATATACAAATTATATTTGGTTATAGATAACCATTCCAATTTTATAACCTAATTTGATTATAATATTAACATCCAACACATCCATATATTATAATAATTTCAGAAAATTATTCTTCTTTTATCAAAAATAGAATTTTTGGGTAAAATTATTTCATTTACCCACTTTAAAACAATATCATGTCGAATTTTCTATTCAAGTGTTTAGAAATTCCTATCGACTTCATGGCGTCCTATGATTCGATTAGAATTCATAAACCACTCAACAAACTAGCCAACACAATATAAAATAACTTTTATATCAATTAACAAATATGCTCTCTCGTATATATACACTCAACTTATTCTAGGGTACTACTGACCCTATCTCTAGTGAGCACAATACCACCAAAGCCTAGATATTCGCTCAACCTAAGCTTTGTTACCAACTGTAACGGCCCGCAAATCCGTAATATCAGAGTTGACTACATACACCATACAACCAACCCAAATATCACGAAAATACGAAGTATTATTTTTTAGAAGAAAAAGGTAGAAGAAGAACAGCAACAACAACACTGAATCTCACATCGCAGCGGAACAAAATATAATATATCATGTCTTTTGAAATACAAAATTTGTACTGTATACACATATCATTATCAGAGTACAGCACTTAACACACTGCGGAATAACACTCAACATAACTAACACTGAAGCCTCTTTCACCAAGCTCCTTCAGATAAATCTGTAAAATCCTGAACTACTTGAGCGCCCGTACAAATTTAGGCACCCAAGAGTTTAGATAAAACAAGACAAAATAAACTCCAGGTCAGTCATGGGACTGGTATGAGTAAACAATTTGAAACAGTTTCAGAAACTAAATGATATCTCATAAGACCACGCCGTATAACACGAAACGGGTTTTCCCCTTATGAAAATCCAAAATACTTGATTTAGCTTTAAAAATACTTTTGAAAGAAAAGGATAATCTTTATATCAAAACTCTTTTGATATTATAATAATGTCTAAATCAAATAAATAACAATCTAGTGGAATGTTTGCATCTCACGTTCCACATATATAATATACAATCAAAACCGCAAGCACTTATTGGGTAATGAATTTCCAACTATGACAAGGTATGGAACCACCTTCCAATAGTGTATCTCTAGAGGAGAATACACTGGGTTCAACAAGAACATCTTGCAACCCGGCCACACATGACCGACCACTAATTTCGCTTGAGTGTATCGAATGTATATCACCAACAGTTGGGATCAACAACCATTTCCCGAATGGGACAACATCGAATATAATAAGGAATTAAATGCATCTCTAAATAGGTGATAATACATCCTAATGGAAGCTACCCACATAGCCATGTTGCCTGCCCGATTTTTGTCATTTCCCGGTTATTGAGGCCTGAGGCTACGCTTACTTGCCATTCATTGATAACACAATCACTTTGAATGCCACATTGTCAGATCCGTTAATCATCAATTGATTTTCACAAATATATTCTAGATATTATGCTAAGGGAATCTATCTGTTGCCACCATACATAATTATACATACCAACATATTCAATCATTGGAAACACTTTGTCAGACATTCGTCCATATACGTTCGTTCTGGGATTGAACGAAACCGAGTGCACAATTTCCATTACTAGAAAAAGCCCTTGCACTCTACTTCGTCTTCGATTATCTTCATATAATCTGATTCGCAATGCTACTGCCAATACAGAGTGGTTCTCGGATGATAATCCAACCGGTCTCTCCATATTGACAACGATATTGGCAAACACTTCGATAGTCGATTACTTAATTATCGAAGAAAAACAAACATCCATTCAAACATCAAACAATCACTGGGCCCATTAATTAATATTTCATTAATTAAATCACTTCTCCATTTCCTTATCGATATTCATTAACACGATATTTTCGACAATCATCTTGGCCCTTTTCGCTATTTGGAAAACATTTCCATATACCGCCTCCTTTTATTTTCAATACATAGAAAATATATTCTATTAATAATTGGAAAATATTCCATTTACTAATCTCTTTCACGATCATTCATTTTTAGACTTAGGAAATATTTATAATCATATTTCCAAAAATTCACTTCCTTGGGTTAAAACGAATGTTGTGTTAAACATCGTTACGACAACCCAAAACACTGCAATCAACTAACTCTTATTCAAACATTCCTCGTCGAGACTGGATCTTGCTATTTATCGGTTAAAAACGAAATCAATCAAGTTAGGGTATAACTACTCTCAGACCTTGACTGAAAACATCCTTAACTTCAAAACGGACAAGACTGCTTACCTCGAATAATTAACATCATATAAAACCAATTCTCCATTTTTAAAACATATATACATTTCTCTTTCTATTTCCAGATTATCGATTTCCTTTTTGTTTATAATATTCTATTTTCAAGTTCGTTTCCTTATCGAATTCTATATATATCGATACGTTGATTTCTAACTATCAAATTTCTTAAAAATATTCTAACTCCTTAAATTTCCGGAAAAATTCGCCATAACCTCCTTTGTACCGAGAGCATCGGGAAAATCCCCAAACCGCCACATAGGCCCTCTCCATTAAAAAAGAAAATTAAAAAGCAACCGGCTTGTCGATACGGCGCATAAAATCTCATATTCAATTGAAATACATACCTTTTTGTCCAGCATTCTATTTATTTATCTACATACACTTCACTCCAAAACTGTCTAACACATATCTAAACAATTCCAATTTATTCCAACTCGATCTAATAGTTTTAACTCAATTCGTTAATTAATTTGCTAATTAACTCTTTGCCTATATGACTTTTATATTTGAACATAACATATTCAAACATATTTTAACTTGCTTAAAACAAATTGAATTCCATTTTCAATTCTAGTTTCACATTCAATTTCAAATATGAACTCACAAATCACATTTTACTTATCCGAAGCCCAATTTCGATTTCAAACTTGATTAACTAATTATTCTTTCTACTCAATATCTAAATATCTGATTTTTGTCTCAAAAATCATTTCACTTACTTCACTGGAGTCCATATTTATTCTATATCTCCAGTCTGGATTTTTTTAATGGCAATTCGAATTTTATTTCTTTAAAATCCTTTTATTTATTTAATTAAACCGTTATGGTTTTAAAACAATTTTGGCACTTCTTTCCTGAAAATTTGATTTTGACATAACTCAAAATCAATAAGCCGAAATCCAGATTTTTCTCTTCCATTAGAAAACTATTATTCCTGATGGTTCTTATTTCAAAGAATTCCGACTTCAATTGAGTTCCGTATACTCAATTGAAGTTCGAAACGCCAATTTACGAACTGCAGCGCTGCGGCGAGTTCATTTTAATTATATTTATATATATATAAACGTTTAAACTTCGTTTATAATAAATTCAACTCCATTTTGATATATTTTTAATATATATCAAATCAGTTTCCCAATTCAACATCATATTTCCGATTTTCTAAAATTTTCAATTTTTCCTAACTCGATAATATTTTTATTTATACTCGATCTTCTATATTAAATTCCAATTCCTTTGACCAATTATAAATCCTTTGGATTTATTTTTATTCTGTTTAAGAATCCGCATTCTGAAATATATTTCGTCGTTCCCATTTTGAAATGATTTCAACTTTCTATTTTCAAATTCTATTTTCAGTTCTCTTTGAAATTTCTATATTCAAATTCTATTTGAATTCTCTATATTCAAATTCAATTTTAATTTCTCTATATTCAAATTCAATTTAAATTTCAATATATTCAAATTCTATTTGAATTCTCTATATATTCAAATTCTATTTTCAATTCTCTATTTGAATTTTCTATCTTTAAATTCCATTTGAATTTCTATTTGAATTTTCTATCTTCAAATTCCATTTTCAATTCTATTTGAATTTTCTATCTTCAAATTCTATTTGAATTTCTATATATTCAAATTCTATTCAAATTTCTATATATTCAAATTCTATTCAAATTTCTTTATATTCAAAATCAATTTGAATAACTTCGAATTAATCGAATTCAAAATCATAAATCCTTATGGATTTATTTTTGTTCAATTTATATTCTGAACATCAGAATAAATTCCCTCATTTATTTCTTAAAACAATTCCCCCATTTCTATTTTTATAAATTCACATTTGAATTTAAATATTCAAATTATCCAATGATAATTTTTCCATTTTATTTATAAACACTGTTTATAAATTTCATTTCAGTTATCTGATTATTCAATGAAAATCAATCTATTTTATTTATGAACATCATTTATGAATTCACTTCAATTTCCAGTATTATTTAATTTATAAACAACGTTTATCAAAATCAATACTTGTTTTATTTATTTTCAAAACAAGTAAATATTTTTAGCCCATTTTAAATTCAAATTCTATTTTTAGAAAATATAATTTTCCTTTTAAAATTTGAAATATCATTTTCATGATATTTTATAAATCAACATTCAGACCCAGTTCTATTTCAAACAATCAAAACACCCCATTACAAATCATGGGATTTCTAACACATCATATATGATAATATATGTGAAACAACAACAATAATATTTTTGAGGAATCCAGTTGGATTTCTCCAACCTGTTTTCCTGCATCCACAGACATTAGCCAACATAAGTAATACCCATCCTGCTTCGAGGCAGGATATCGCGGTATGAAGGTCATCCACTATCATAGCGTGGGGCGTATAGGGTAATCATCCGCTATTGGTACCGCGGGCATCCGCTAATGATACTACGAGAAAATTTTAACCACCAAACAAATATATATATATATAATAGTCAACCCTAAATAACCAGTATATTTAAAACAACCAGAAAGCATTCAAACAAGCAATAAACAATTATTTTTAATGAATAAAAATAATTCCAAATAAAGAGGTGAGTGAGATTTACTCACCGTGATTTAACTGCGCTGAATATCCACTGAAGCATATTATATAAATTTTACAGCGATTCCTCCATATGTCTGTTTTCCACTGTAAAACAATAATTAATAAAGATTAAATTGTTTCAAATTAAATTTAGTTAATTACTCATGTAATAAAATTCCAATTAAAACCTTAATTTTATTTAATTGATTTGTTTAAACATTTTATTTACTTCACTAACTAATTTCCTTAATATATACTAATAATATAAACTAATTTAGTGTTGTTATCTAAAACATGTTATAACATAATATAATTCTCTAACTACAAATAAAATAATAATTACATCGATTTCATTTTAATCCTCCCTTCCTCTCTGCATTTGGAAATCCTGTTAGTATCATCAAGAAACTGTCATGAATTGTATTCCCTTATTTACTCCGTATCATCCATACAACATTCAAACTCCTCCAAGTACGAACTCATTCTCCATTCAACAGTTCACTGTGCAACTAAACCACAACTATGAACTTCCCAAACGCAATCCAACTCCCATATCAAAACCACACAACATCCCCTAGCTCACCCAAGATGAATCGCACCTCGCTGAACATTAAATCTAGCTCCTATGTTTCCTGGCACACATTGATTTCCAGAACTTCAATAAAACTCCAACGCGTCGTCCCCTGTGTGAAGCTGTCGCTCCTTCCACTCATCGCACCTTCCACAAATTTGAGCTCACCTACAAATCATCCTGACCTCATCTCGTTGTTCTCCATAGTATCGTGACCTGTAGCTTTACGGCTACAGTAAAATGTCCTTCCATCCAATAAGGTACGGATCCCTCCATCCCAAAGTTCATTGCCCCTCATCAGTACGAGCTCGAGCATGGTGCCCTTCCCTCAAGACTGGATCCAGAAACCCAATTTACCCATCCTGTTCCTAATCAACGATCGATGCCCTTCTTCTGAAACCCATTTCTCTGAATCGCAATATCACCGTGGCCATTTATACTCCATCGCGACTCAATTCTTTCTCGCGACCTCGAGAAACCCAAAATACCAAATCGCGGCTCCTTGAACTCGCGACTTCATCCTAACAGGCGACAGCGAGGTATCAAACACAAGGAAATAGATCGGACCCAAAAATCCAGACCATCGAAGGAAATACAAGCTCAAATGAGCTCAACGAATCAACTATTATTTAATTCCATTATGTAAAAAAATTTCTAGGAATTTTTGAAGAGGGGGCTTTTAATTCGATTCAGTGTATATTGGGGAAGTTCGGCCATTGTTTGTTTGATCTGAAAAGAGAAATGAGCGATTTGGTTACTATAGTTCTACTCGAAATATAGAAGAATGAAATGGAAAGAAGAAGGTATGCGCAATTTATAAAGGAACGGATGGAAGAAAAGAAGGCCATGAGTTGTTTTTCTTAGTGGTGAGGAAAGGGCCAACGAACACACATTTATATATTTATTTTTCCCTTTGAATTTAACCAGTATCCTTAAATTAAAATATCTCATGATTCTGAACTCCTCTCTGAACCCAACAACTGAAATTCCTAGGGTTATAACACTATTCTGAACACACTGGGATAAGTATCGAAGTCCAGTTCGATCATCCGGAACAGATATTAACTTAAATTGGTATAAATTAAATTTCAAACCATTTAAATTCTTCGATAATAATTTAATATTATTATTCTAACTCAAACTGAATTTTGTGCTGATCATCTGAACTGATTCGATTCAGCTTTAAATTTTTATTTTAAATTATTATTGTTTTCGCATTATGATAAATTTAATTTATTCGACATTAAATCGAAATCGATTATTAAATTGATAACTCAATATAAAATTCTATTTATATTATCTACAAAATATTTAAATTCATATTAAATATTTCAAATTAACTCGATAGAAATCTGGGTCATTACAAAAGTTTTTCATATCTCTTGTCCATGGATGTTTGTACATGACTCGGCTATGACGGTAACACCATATCAACTAGAAGATGCAAAGATTGAATCAAAAGTATCTAGGCCTTGTAGATCTTTCTAAGTTGTTGAGTAGGATATGAAATAGGTTATGATAAAGATAGTTAGCTAGTTAAGGTGTAATGGACAGTGTGAGAGTGGTTGTTATAGGAGGCTGAAGAGCATATTAGCATGACTTATCGAGAATTCTTTGAGTGGTCAAATCCAGTTTGTTAACAAGAAAAATTGTTAACACCTTAAAAGTAGTAACATGCTTATTAACAGGTCGATAAGCTTCCAATTGGGAAATTAGGTCAATTCAAAGATCTTAAGTGTGTGTCTAAAGCCTTATCATAATAGTCAATAAGGGTATCAAATTGTTCAGCTAAGTAGTCGTTCAAGAAGCAAAAATGGAGCTTATTGATGAGATCGATAAGACATTGTCATCTAGGGTTGTCAATGGGTCATGTCGGGTCCATTCGGGTCTGGGTTGATTTATTAACGGGTCAGGTCGTCTTATTTATTAAACAGGTCATTTTTTCCCTACCCTAACCTGGCCCTCTTATAAACGTGTTGATCTGACCAGACCCGTGTAACCCGTTAACTAAATGGGTCATATCGGGTCGTGTTTGGTCAGGTTTACCTATTTGACCCATTGGCAAATATTTCCCAGTAATATAGACAGCAAAAGAACCAAATCACCAACATGCAACATTATTATATAATCACCAACATGTAGCAAGTTACAAAATCACCAACAGGAAACAAGTTACAAAATCACAAATAGTTAGCAAATATATGAAGCATGAAATCACCATACCTAGAAATCATTCTCCATACACAAGAATATATGAGCAAACTGCATACAAAAAAGACTAACAGTATCGAAGAGATACAGTTGTTATAAGTAAAATATAACAGACAACATAAAAGAATAAATTGGTAAAATATAACAACTTACACAAGAATATATGATCATACTGATTACTGCACATATAAAAGACTAACACTAATAATATGGAAGAGATACATCATATAATCGGTTTTGGCGGGTCAAAATCGGGTTAGCGGGTAAACCCACCCATTTATAAATGGGTCAAATTTGAGTTGACCTAAAAATAACCCGCCAACTAAACGAGTCGGGTTAACCTGCTAATTTCTGTATGGGTTTCGGGTTATATGGGAAATTGGCAGCCCTATTTCATCTGGATTGAAATAGTCCTCATAGGTATTATTCTTCAGTTCGATTATCATCTATGTTGACAGGGGTAGGGAGGTTGGTTGGTATGATCAGGTGGAGTGAATTGATGAAGCTTATCGATGCATTTAATAAGCTATCGGAGTGTCTGGATGGAGAATCTTGTTAGTTCAGATGAAAAGGATCAACTAAGGTTGCTGAGGAGCTTATTGTAGTAGGTGATAATAGGTTGTCAACATTGGCAATGAGGTGTTAGCGACTAAGTCTCTATATCTAATATATGTATTGTTAAGATAAAGCTACTAAATATGATGCTACAGATCAATGATTTTATTCCATAACTATTCTTTCACATCTAAATATGAGAAATTTACTGAAGTTAACTTTTCGTCAAATTGATTTAGGTTTTTAAAAGGCGGGTCTGATATAGATGGTGTGGACCAAATAGAGGTTTTAGAAGTCCTACACCGAAAATGGGGTCCTAACTCCTCTATTTTTAGAGAATTTGGGCCATGTCTGTAATAGTCATGTCGCACTTTCCTTTATCGTTCGAGTCGACATGCTCAATTACGGTTCTGGTTAATTTGTTGATGGAGGCTACAAGATTGAAAGAGATAAGCTTTGAAGGTGATAAGCTATCATGCTATAAGATTCATCTTTAAGTCGTGCAATATGCTCAAGAAGTTAACTCCTAAGGCTTGAAAATGAGCTTCCCGGTCATGTCAACGAGCCATTTTATCGACCTAGTTGACATGGTTCTTTAGAGATGTTAGAGCCTAAATCCATGTAACTTGGTTGTTGTTAAAGCTCCCTTATCGATCAAGTTGATAAGCTTTTGTTTTTTATTAGCTGGTTGCTAGTAACACACCCTGGTCGATCGATTCGATAAGCTTTGGTTGATACTGAGTCTATTCCTTTTTGACAATTTTGATCGGCAATAAGCTCATAGCCGATAAGCGACAAGTTACATGCTTCATATTCTTGATGACTTTGATAAGCAAAATTCTTCATTTTCACCTTCTGGATCTGGATGAGCGGCAAGCTTTTGATCGATAACCTTGTTGATCAAGTTGAGAAGAACTCTGGAGTAATTACTAATTATGGTGTAATATTAGCCTCCATGTATAAATATATGTCAATTTTTAAGTTGATACGATGCATTTATTCCTTTTCGCAGCTAATTCGAGCCGTTGATTGGGATGGAGGCGCATCGACATGCAAATCTTGGTTATAAGTACTGTTGGATTTTTCCATTATCGCTTTTACATGCAATTAATTATGAAGTATATAAGTAGCACTATTTTCTCAAGCATTTGACCCAACGGATTAATTAGTTAAGTTTAGTTAGACTAAAGCTTATTTGAACTTTTATCATTAATGTTGTAGTTTATGTTTTAATCTATCAAATCATATATTCATGATCTATATTTGAGGCAACTGTTAATCCAACCATGCATTTTCTGTTATGCGCACCATTTTTTTCTATAAATAACTCACATATTTATGTTATTTAGATTTGGTAATCTACAAGAGTAAGAGGACGATATGACTAGGTTGATATGAGTTATAAACCATGTGAAACAAATTTTATTGACAAAGTAATGTGCATTAGCAACCAAGACAATGAGATTAGCCTATCGATTATATCAGTAGGAGTTAATGTCAATATTATCGACAAGCATATGGATTGATAAATGATCATTATCGACCGCATTAACAGAGATTCAAATGTCTACTGATTTTAGTGGGCTACATTGATATAAGGTGGTGCAAGTTGATGTGCATAACATGCGATGACTTATTCTTAGTCAAAAATTCATGATTTGTTTTCGTATTAAATTTAAAATATTAAATTGAATCATATATATAGTATTCAACAAGGAAACAAGCTCATTTTACCATCTTGCATTATGCTACCATTGCTTATCGTCGTGATAAGCTTTGTCGCTATAATGTTAAATGCTTTATGTTTTTAATCTCTTGTGACATCTAATGTTGCACACTTATCAATTGAGTCGACACAACTTATGTTTCCATATTGTTACCAATGTATTTGACAAGGTTGAAAGTTATCAACTGAATCGACAATAAATTTTCACTTTATTTCCTTGTCGGCTATGAGCATCTCCAACAGTAAGGCATTCATCCCCATAATACTGAATTTGAGCCTATTTCGGTCACCAACGGATATTACGTTGGGTAATATTCAGGAAAATGCTACGGGACCAATTCAGGATCCTGAATTGGTCTCGTGCGCTGATTTTTTCGGCTCGTCACATAGTGAGCCGATTTTTTCGGCGTGCGCCGATAAATTCAGCTCGTTACGTAAGGAGCCGATAAAATCGGCGTGCCATAAGTTTAGATTTTGAATTTTAGTTTTCCTATCCCAGCTTATATTTTAATATGAAAAAATAAAATCATTATTATTTTCGTATACAATAGTTATCTTTAGGTAGACCAAAATAAACTAATTTAGCTTTAGAACATAATAATAGCTGGTTAATAACCCGTACAAATACAGTAGAACACGCGATTGCTAAAATAAAAACTACAACACGTTACCGCATAAAAGATCGATAAGTTAGGACAATCATTAAATAAAACACGAGTTCAGATAAGGAAGCTTCATAACTAGGTATCTTCATATTGGTTCCATAAATAATCCATAAGATCTTTCTACAGCCGGATATGGAGTTGTGCATCTCTAAACATAACCTGACAATTCAAGTGAATGTTGAAATCCTCTTCTGTTAGCAGTGTGTTTTGTCGGAATACTTGGGATGGTTGCGAAGCACCTTCATATTCATAATGGTGTTTCCCTTCATCCATATCTCTTTCATCTTCTATAATCATGTTATGTAGAACGATGCAAGCAATCATGATTGTAGATATATTAATCCTAGACCACAGTCAATACTTATCATTGCAAATCTAGATTGTTAAACACCGAAAGTTTGTTCTACATCTTTCCCTTTTCCCTCCTGCATTGCCACGAATTTGACTTGTTTAGGAGTCAATGGATTTGGACATGTTTTAACAATTGTGCTTCATTTTGGGTAAATGTCGTCACCTAGGTAATAGCTATGGTTGTACGTATTTAGGCCTAGGGTAAATGTTAAAGGAGGTACCTGGCCTTGACAAGATCATTGAACAAATGGGATCTTTCTATAACATTCAAGTCACTATTCGAACCAGGGATTCCGAAGAAAGCGTGCCATATCCATAGATCATACGATGCCATAGCTTCCAAAATGATGGTTTGTCGCCTTTCCTTCCCGTTGTACGCACCTTGTAATCCCTTCGGGAAGTTCTTCCATTCCCAGTGCATACAGTCCAGACTTCTTAACATTCCCGGCCATCCCCTGCTTTCGTGCATCTCTCTGATTCGCACTACATCTGCTTCGTTTGGAGACCTTAAGTATTCTTCTCCGTAGATGTCCACCACAGCTTGACAGAATTTTTCAAGTGTGTCAGGTGTCGTGCTCTCTGCTATTCGATATGCATCGTCTAAAGCATCAGCAGGAGTCCCATAAGCTAACATTCTCATAGTGGCCGTCATTTTCTGAAAAGCAGACAACCGCTACGTCTTCGATGCATTTTGTTTGTACTTAAAGTAATCACTGTTACCTTGAATACCTGCCAATATCCGAAGAAATAGATTTCTCCGCATCCTGAATCTTCTATGAAACAAATTAGGCCCGTAAGTGCAGTTGTCATTGAAGTGATCTTGCATCAGAGACTTATGGTATTTATCATGATTTCGGTGTATAAATCTCCTTCCAGGAACTGATCCCCTTCGACTTGTGGATGATGAACCATAGGCTTCAAGGTATAAGTCCTGTATTTCCTGTATTTCTTCCGCTTCCTTTTGAACGATTTCCTCTTCCTCCGAATCGCTATTAAAAGCCATGATGCATGTCATAAAATAGGAATCCATTTCTGTTTGTGAATGTGTTTGGATATGATATGGTTGTGACGTTGTTGTTGTATATAAGGTGTAAGGTCTTGGTCAATGGGTAGCTTTATTGGGTGGAGTGTGCTCATTTATTGGAAAAAGTGCTCCTTTATTGAATATAGTGCTCCTTTATTGGACAAAGTGCCATTTTACTAGACATGGCGCTCTTTTATTGGTCAAAGCGCTCCTTTACTGGTACGAGCGCGCCTTTATTGAATAGAGCGCTCCTTTATTGGATAGAGCACCCCTTTATTGGACACAGCGCTCCTTTATTGGATAGAGTACTCCTTTGTTGGATAGAGAGCTCCTTTTTTGGACAGGGTGCCACCTTATTGGTACCAGTGCTTATTTATCGGTACATGTCTTGGTCTAGTTCATAGTGTGCAGGGTCGTCCACGTAATAGATGCTTACTAATTTATGTGTGCAGGGTCGTCCACGTAATGTAGCCATGGAATTTAACAAGTAAGGTCGTCCATGTAGTAGCTCATGTTGAATGCCAATGCAAAACGATAGTAAATAAAATTAAAATCCATTATTTTATATTGTTTTGAGAAATAAATTAGATTTCAACGTTTCTCTATCATGGCCACAGTAGGCAGTGATTAGTGCATAGTGTAGATTCTCTATCATGACATTAACAGTTTCCAATGTATAGTGTAGATTCTCTATCATGGCTACAGTAGACAGTGACTAGTGCATAATGGAGATTCTCTATCAAGGACGTTCTGAGCATTGGACTATGCGTAATATTTGTATGTATTAAAGTGCATATCCTTATGTATCCCAGGTTTTAGTAATGAACACAACAATAAGTAAACATACGAACTACAATATTACAACATTAAGAAATGCCTAACCACAGTCGTATGAACCACAACAACTAAACACATAAACATCAAATTCAAAGTACAATAAAATATTATTAGATAGCTTCCATATAGACCTACCACGGATGCGGGAAAAATCCAGCTCTAGTTAGCTTAGCTACAATCTTGTTCAAGCGTCTTATTTTGGGTTGCGCTTCCAGTGCATATTGAACTCCACGTTCGCACATTGGAGGGTCAATCCACTACTTAAAGTTACAACAATCAATTTCATCAGGAAAAACCTTATGGTCCTCGTAGGCTTCATAACCGAAAAATCGACGACCAGCATTTTTTTAGTTTTCGAAACAATGATCACTGATTCTTCTCCACAACAGCATAAAGGGTTGGATCCACCTAGACCTAGTGGCTCAACAACGCGCCCTTCAACTACCCTTTCTTTTCCAGGTCGTTGATTTGATACTGCCTCATCGTCATTTTCTAAGTTGGCCATGCTGGAGCCTACACTTTCTTTTCCCTATTTCGACATACACCAATAAGGCAACTATACTATTTCCTTTTAAGTAGAAGGATGGAATGGGAAAAGAGGAAGGAGTAGGCGGCGGGAAGAAAAGAAATTGTGAATGAGGGTTTATCCTGCTTCGAAGAACCGCTATCTATAGAGAAAAACAGGGTCATCCACAACGATATTACAAGCGAAAGACAGGGTCGTCCCCACCTATATACAGAAAATGGAGTGTACATCGTGTCGTGCACCGCTTTATTAGCTGAAGTTCAAGCCAAAATGATTTTACTTTAAATAAGAATCGTTTATTTTATTTAGATAAACGTTATAATTTATAAAGGAATTCCACATCGACTATTTGAAATTTTGATTTGGCCATAAAACAAATTCTACAACATGAAAACTCTAATTTTCTCTTCCATTAGAAAAATATTATCAATTCGATTCGAACGTTTTTTGTTTTGAAGAAATTCGACTTAAATTAGATCCTATACAACCAATCAAAGTTCAAAACATTATATAATGAACTACCGTGCCACTGCAGTTCGTTTTATAATTAAATTATAAATAAAACGATTCAAACATCATTTTATAATTAAACGTTTCAAACATCGTTTAACATTACACAAAGCATCATAAAATATAGATAATAAAGATTCCAGTACACAGAACATCATAAAATATAATTGTCGACGGTAATAACATAAAATGTAGATAATATAGTACAACATGCATCAACGTGACATACACATATATACATCAAGGAAGAATAGCGTAAAGCCCATTACATCATGCTATACTCATATATACATCATGATAACAAAAAACAAAATATCATCAGCAGGATCCTCATGAAAGTCAATCTAAATCCGCAGCATCATCGTCATCATCGTGCTCAGACTCCTCACTACCATCACCTTCGTAATAAGGAAAATCGTCATCGTCACTGCATAGTCCTCCACCCCCACCTAATCCTCCATCACCACCTAATCTTCCACCCCCTCCCGGTCCTCCACCAGCACCTGAACATCCACCGGTACATGACCCTCCAACCGTACCTGATGCTCATGTATCACCACCCCCTACTGCCGCTAGTCTGGCTTGTAAGTCACCGATTTGCTCCTGCAAACCCTGAACTATCGCTTGGTGCTCCTGATATAAGGACTGAGAATGTAGCAGGGCCATCTCTTGAATAGTGGCAATATGTATCCTATGTTGGTCTAGCCGGGGTGCATACTGCAAATATAGAACATATAAAATCAGTTTCTACAACTTATAATGTAGAAGGTAATAAACCCACAAGTAAGAAGAATACCTCATGTGCCGGATATAATCCAGCAGTAGGGACATCTACTACTATGTGAGCAGGTGGTAGATAATAGGCAGGGACACAGGTGTACCGCTGAGATCAAATATCTGAAATGTATCGGTCAGAGCGAAATCCATAGGCTGGTCAGAGATCTGTGTAGGGGTCGGGTCAAAAGTAAATGGTGGAGGATGAACTCTACCAGTAAACAATCGAGGATCAATGTGATTGGAGTTCACACCCCGCATATAATCAAGCAACAAGTACCGCCTGAGAGCTACCCGAACCCAATAAGGGTCAAAATCTGCGTCAGGTATGTCAAACTCGGTCATATCAACCCATCCTCCCTATCTCAGACCCTGTATATAATGTCTCCCTATAGAACGACGAGGCCTGAGCATATCATCGGGAAGAGGTGGATCTTCAGGTACGCATGTTTGGCCGGGGACTTGATAATAACAACGGTCGCCCAAGTACCAAATAGGAAGGTGGGAGCAAGAGGACACGACGAAGGGATAAATGACATGCAATGACGAGTCGGTGGTCATCAGGTAGAGGGCCGCTTGTTGATGCCCGTAATATGTTGCCCCTCTCCCTTAAATCTAACTGAGTATGGGCCTCCATTAAAGCTTGTCTCACACCAGCAGGAACACGTCGGACTAGGTGACTGATCTCCCATCTACGAATACATGGGAAAAAGGACTCGGCGGTATGACTGGCGATGGGCAACATGCGTGGATGCATGTTGGTCGTGTACTCGTAGTACCAACACAGCAACATGTACCAAAATCCAAACATTTGCTGAACCTCTCCAAAAGCGTAAGAGTCAAGAGCGGTATACAGATAACCCAAAACAGCAGTGCCCCAATAAATCATATGCAGCTGATCTAAATCGGCTAATGTTGCTAGATAACCCAATCTAATTGTACTCTGTTGGTTCGAAAAAAATGTCGAACCAAGGAGATATAAAATGGTGGCCCGATATAATATGTCATGGAAATCTACTGCATCGAGATGCGCGGTAATGTAATCAAGTAAATATGTGACTGAAATGGCACCATGGGAGATATGAGCTACAGACAAATCTGGCAAATAGTGCAGGTAAGACTCGGGTGACTCATAGGAGGTATCGAATGGGCAGGAGACTCTGTCGGGGCGACCAATCTCAATCCCCGTAAGCATGTAAAAATCTGCTGGGGTGATACCTAACTCAAAATCGGGGAAGTGAAATGCGTGTGTCATAGGCCACCATCTCTTTAATAAGGCCTTTACTAAAGGTCGATCGAAGGACTTGGAGGTATAATCTGTAAAAAATAGCCCGAACGGACTAGCCAGTATCCTCTCTCGAATATGTAATAGTACTATGTCAAGGGCCTGTGTGCTAAACTTCGCCCAACTACCGCGAAAGTAGATGTAAGTGGCCTAAATGCTAATATAATAACAATTCAATACTATATAATCAACTGTTCGTACTACTAAAAATTATAATGTAAACGCACTAAAATTGTTGACAGGCAAAATTGTCGCACGCCAACACCCAAGGTGTATATGTGTACAATTATCCAAATAAGCAGTAAATAATGTAAGTGCGGGGAGACATAGCTTTTATAGTGGTTCAGCACTAGCGCCTACATCCACTTTATAATCATCATCCATCATATCTTTTGTCGATTACAAATTTGTACAAGTTCGGACAATAGCTAAGTACAAAGTGTTAAAATAGAATAACAAAATATATGTTTGTTCTGCACTTTGACTAAATTGCCCTTCTTCTTCTTCCTTGAGATGGGTTGACTTGGTCAACTATGAGCAAAATAAGCTTTAATGTCCAAGACGTCTAGAGATGTTGTAACTATGCTTGCTAGTGTCCAACAAGCAATGGAACATGTATGCACCACCTTTCAACTATTCATGCCATCTCTAATGGCCATGGTGAAGGTGTTGGAAGCCATTAATGAGTGTTTAGAGCTCTCAAGGTCCAAAAATTCCAAGGGATAAAGATCCAAATGAAGGCCAAGGCTTGGGGTGTTTATAGGAGGAAGGTTAGGTGGGAGTAGGTGAGCAGCGGGGCCCACAAGCAGCAAATTTCGCACCCAAAAAGTCGCCCCGAGATAGGAAATTCGAACCCTTGGAGGGGCTCGAAATTTCGACCCCCTTCAGGGGTTCGAAATTTCGTACCTTCCGAGGGGTAAGAAATTTTGAACTCCTCCGAGGGTGCGAAATTTGAGGAGGAAAAGGGGGCGAACTTCTTGGTGTTGAAATCTTGTCGTTTTAGGGCGTCCAAAATCCTGGATGCGAAGTGAAGGAATCACCATTTTCATGAGACTGAACTAAAGGTCAATCGCCGCCGGGACTGTGGGGCCCTAGACCCCCACCGGCGCTGTGCCCAGACCAGCCTAACGGTTTGCCTTCGGATCGAAGCACGGCTCGCCTTCGTCTCGGATGACGGTTTGACTAAGAGTTAATTGGGCCCATAAGAGGCATCTGATAGAGGTTTCGGGTCTCCTTGTGTTTGCGATACGACTTTGACCCTGCTGCTTTGTGTTTTTTTGTCGCTTGAGTGCGTCGCTCACCAAATACTTGACGTGTGACAGCTTCGACAAAAAAAGTGTCAACAAAAATATAACTATAAAATGAACAGGTCATGCTCCCTACGTAATATAGTAAACTATTCACCCATTCAATTAACGTAAATGTTAAAATTATAACAGTTCAACAAATATATAATCAACAGTTCATACTACTAAAAATTATAACGTAAATGTATTAAATTATAACTATAAAACCAACAGATCAAACTCTCTACGTAATATAGTAAACTATACAGCAATTCAATAAATATAAATGATAAAAATAGAATTTATACGGAATGGTTGTGAGCGCGATAAATGAACGGTGCATGTACCCATCTGGCAACTCATGAAGGATCCGTAAGTCCTCAATCGTAGCCCCCGCTGGTAGAGGAAGGTGCGCTAGACCAGCTGCGTCGTCCAGTTGAGCTAGACCTGTACGTCTTGCCATCTTCGTTATGCGTGGCAACATCCCGACGTCCAGAACAATAAAAAAGAAATTAAAATGAGGAAATTTAGCTTAGTATGGAGAAATCAAGGCCTCCCGCGCCATACTTATTGCCGCGGGAGCCAATTTTATCGGCTCGCAAGCTCGCAAGCCAATATAATCAGCTCGTGAGCGGCACGCCGATAAAATCGGCGCGCGACTGCTGGGAGATATCAAAGATATCTCCATGAATGTTATGGGTCGTAATGTTACGACCTGTAACCTTGTTGGAGATGCTCTAAGTGATAGACTTGACCATATATATCTGAATATGTGACATAAATGTCATTGTTAATTTAGTTGGCACTGCATAGATTGTTAAATAAACTTGAGTATGATTGTCTATGTCACAAATGATTGAAACAATATCATTGGCCAGCGAAATAGATCCCGTACCAAAGTTCCATGTCCGTAAAGAGCATGTCTGGGGACTCGCATATTTCCGTACATGGGTATGTAGACCTAGCCATCGTTGATATCTAATTTATACGTGAAGGGGACTGAATGCTTTACCCTTCACCAAGAGAATGCCTAGGGATGCTAGTTCCCGTACATGGGTAAGAAAACTTGGCCATTTGAGTTTCAAAACCATAGTTATCTCAACACGGCCTTGTCGGAACAAGACGACCAAGAATAGCCAGAAAAGTTCAAGGCGGTCTTACGGGAGTAAGACGATCGAGAATATGCCAAAGTGTCCAAGGTGGCCTTACCGAGGCACGACGACCAAGGAAAGCCAGAATACTTCAAGGCGGCCTTATCGGAGTAAGACGACCGAGAAAATACAGAACCAATAAATTTTATTAATAACCAGGGTATGACGGTGTGTTGTCGATCAAAGAGCATGCCTAGGGATTATAACAGATCCCATACATGGGTAAGTTGACTCAACCATCTACAATCCTGAAAGCCAAAAGATAAATCCATAGGTGTAATAACCCGAAAATCTGGGCCAGTTTAAAATTTTTATTTTGGCAATTTTAGCGAATTTAGTATATTTAAAATAGATTATTTTAATTAAAATCGACGAGAAATTTATTTTGAATATAATTCGAACGTATATATTATATACGTCGTCGTTAGAATATAAATAATTATTTATAATTATAAAAGGAATTGAAAATGGCGCGGTAGTTCGATAATTCGATTTCAAACTTCAATTGAATGTACCGGGTGCAAAACAATCCGGATTTTAGTGAAACCAAAAACATTAGGATCTAATTGATAATATCTTTCCAATGAATCCGAAAAATCAAAATTTCATAGCGGTAATCAAAAGATATGTCCAGTTGAAAATTCTGAATAGCCGCTATGGAATTCAGGCCCTTAAAAATGGAAATTTTGCAAACGACCTCGGATTTCGACGAAACCAATTTTGTTGGGTCCGTGATGTAAAGTTATTGCTAGGTTTCAAATTTCATAATTTTTCGAATCAATATGTGAGTGTGGCAAAGGGAAACGCGTTTGACCAGTTTCAGTTGATTTTAATCAACTGGAAAATGGCCATTTTTCCAACGGTCTCAGAATTCGACGAAACTAGTTTTGTTAGGACCGTATCGTCAATACGAAGCTAGAAAATATTTTTCTGGAATTTTTCTAGTTAATATGTGACCCCGGTAAATTGAAATGCGCGTTCAAATTCAATATATAGAGTTATATGTTGATTTTGACGGAAACTGATTGTAACGATCAAATCAGCCTACGATACATATCCCATTGTGTTCAGAATGGGGGTATAACGCTGAGGACGACAGTTAGTGGGTTCGATTTTGAGTTAGAAATAAAAAGTTGCTTTTTAGAGAATTAAAATGAATTAAATATAAAATTTCATCTCTCCATTCTCCCCTTTTATTCAGTCAACCCCCCCCCCCTCACGTTTATTTTCAAAATCGAAATAAAAAAAAAGGGATCGACGGACGACTCCAACCACCGCCGCCCTTTGGTCAGCGCCTCCCCTCGTGCGCACGGCCTCCCACTCCCCGACGTCTTTCCACCTTCCCCCGTCGACCTCGAGAGACCACCGCGACGCGAGCTCCCTCCTCCAGTCCACCGAGCTCGAGATCCTCCACAAGACCGTAGCTCCACCCCCTCCCTTCCCCCCGCCCCCCCGCCACTGCCAGGACCGCTGGCGCCACCCTGAACCCAAGGCACCCTCGTCGAAACCCCCCCATCCCCCGTACTCCTCTGAAAACCCCCAAGTCCATACCCTAGCGCCTTAAACAAAAAAAAAACCGAGATCCAACGAGCACCACGAACTCCTCCGACCAAATATAGTGAGTGTTTTTATTTATTTTATATTTTCAGTTTTAATATTTATAGTGCCTATTCAAAAATGTTATCTTTATATGAGAGGCGAATATGATAAGCATTAAAGAAGTGATTTTTATATAATAGAAATATTAAAGATATGATTTTTATATGATAGAAAGGTTCCAAATATAATTTTTGTTCAAGTAGTAAGTTAGAAATAGGATTTTTATATATAGAATAGCATAGTAAAAATTCGATTTTTATATATTGAACATCATAGTAAAAATTCGATTTTCATATATTGAACATCATAGTAAAAATTCGATTTTTATATATTGAACATCATAGTAAAAATTCGATTTTTATATATTGAACATCATAGTAAAAATTCGATTTTCATATATTGAACATCATAGTAAAAATTCGATTTTCATATATTGAACATCATAGTAAAAATTCGATTTTTATATATTGAACATCATAGTAAAAATTCAATTTTTATATATTGAACATCATAGTAAAAATTCGATTTTTATATATTGAACATCGTAGTAAAAATTCGATTTTTATATATTGAACATCGTAGTAAAAATTCGATTTTTATATATTGAACATCATAGTAAAAATATGATTTTTATATATTGAATAGCGAAGTAAAAATATGATTTTTATATATTGAATAGCGAAGTAATAATATGATTTTTATATATTGAATAGCGAAGTAAAAATATGATTTTTATATATTGAATAGCGAAGTAAAAAAAATTCAATTTTTACATATGTAGAGAATACAGCAACGAAGATGACAAAAATGCGATAACGATGAAGATTTCTATCAATGAAGAGTCGTGGTATTGGATAGCTATTGGTGAGAACTTCTCACTCTTCAACGTTTTTTTCTAGTTATATATATACTAGGATGCAGACGGTGTTTAGTAGCACCCGACACCCGTCATCCACAGACCATGGATGGCTTGTTTGTTAAATTGTTTGGTTGAGTAGTTAGTTAGATTATTTGATTGAAATTTGAATTGGTTGGTGAAATGAAATTGATTTGATTGATGTGTGAATGGCGTGGGCCTTCACTAGACCGGGGATAAGGCTAGGCCTTGTCCCGTTTCTAGTATCGTGCCGTTATGCCGCCGAAATTTTCTAAAATAAATTAGAAAAATAAAAATATCATTTTATTTAAAGAATGAACTGAATAGAAATTCATAAGTGAATAAAATAGTTTGATCGTTAAAAATATAATTTTTAACGTGAATGTAAATAAATAAATATTCATTTACAAACCGGATGGTTTGTTTATGTACACCTATTTGAAGGACATTGATTGGGACGATAAATTTTACACATCGCCTAACTGCACAAATAAAATCTGTGTTTGATTGTTGGAAACCCCACACGGGTGTTGGGATGAAATATGAAGTTCACTCATCCTGATTGATTAAATATGTCGATCGATTGATTGACAGGCTGTTATAAGCGTTAGATATCTATATTTGATGCTTATACAGTGTAGTGCACTTTGGTTGATGGTTGATTATTTTTCAACGCTATTATACATGTGTTGTATGAAAATCCATATAATTAACTTTATATGGTAATTGGTTGGGCCTCATTCCAATTTGAAAAATAAAGAATATTATAAAATAAAGGTTCATGTGTTGACTGTACTCATCCGTTGAGATTAGTCATGTGTTGAACGAAATATTTTAATAATAAAATTTGCATCTTTATCAATATAAAATAAAGGTTCATGTGTGGACTGTACTCATCCGTTGAGATTAGTCATGTGTTGAACGAAATAATATAACAAAAAAAAATTTTCACACGCGGACAGTACTCATTCGTTGAGATTAGTCGTGTGTTGACAAAAAAATAAATAAATATTCATTTGTTGAATAGAATATTTGAAAATAGAAATATATGAAGCCGTGTTGATTAGATTGACGCCATTTTGACGTGAACGATATTTATATCGATTTTATTCATTTTAAAATGAATATTGAAAAGTGATTTCGAAATCGAATATTTTGAAATGAAATTTGAATCAAATTGAATAGAAAACGAATTCGAATCGAATTTGTTTTGAATAAATAACGAATTTGATTTCAATGGAATATACAACGAATTGAATCGAATAGAAAACCAATTTGAATTGAATCGAATAGAAAACGACTTTGGAAATGAATTAAATTGAAAACGAATTCAAGTTGAATTGAAAGCAAATTGAAATGAATTCAAATTGAATTGAAATTTGAATTGAATAGAAATGAATTTTAAAACGAATTTATAAAGAAGAATTCAATTTTGATTTGAATTGAAATGGAAGTTGAAATTGCTTTTGAAATGAATTTAAAACTATTTATATAATTCGTTTTAAATAGAAATCGACGAAATATATATTATATGTATTATATATATAATATAATGGCCTGAATAGAACGCGCCGCGCCACGGCAGTTCGTGAATTTCGACCATTTATTTCAAACGGACATTACGGGAGATCCGACCGTCGGATTCTCCTAAAATCAGAACCGTTGGGTTCGTATCGAAAAGAGCTTTCTAACGAATATGAGAAATTAGAAATCTAACGGTTGGATTTGGAATTATGTCCAAATCAAATTTGAAAAAGGTCGCTGTAAGTGCAGTTCGATGGCCATTGGTGGAAATCGACTGTACAGGCCTTGATAAAATTATTAAAAATAGTAATAATTTGTGTAAAATCATAAGAAATGATTTAGAAAGAATTGGGATGAAAAACTCCATGTTTGAAAAGATAAAAATAGATTTTTATCGAAATGAACTAGCTTTGAACTAGAACTATAATTCTATTTATTTTTAAATAAATAAATTGAATTTGAAAAGGGTTTTAAAAATAACCTGAATTTCCAATAATTATATTGGAATGGATTTGAATCGAAATTGTCTTCGGAATATTTCGATATTGGATTTCGTGATGATACAGATATTGTTATGGGAATTTGAAAGATATAGATATATATATCGTTATTTCCAATACGATATTTGTTGGTCGTAGAATTTGATATTGAATATAAGCCGATATATTTTCTATTCAAAGCCTTGTATTTAATATCAAATGTGATTTGGGTTTGTCGTGAATGGTGTCTTCACTAACACTGTTCTTGAACCCAGTGGAGAAAAGATTAAATCTTTTATTTAGATTTAATGAAGTGTACCAATTAAATAATATTTAATTGAAATTGAATTGATATTGATTTTTGGGTTTATCGTGAATAGTGTTTTAAATAACACTCGTTCTTTAACCCGATAATCAATGGGATGTGACTTTGGGTTTATCGTGAACCGTGTTTTTAATGACACTGATTCTTTAACCCAGTTAACGATTAAAACTAAGTGGAGTTTTAATGAATCTTTAATTAGATTGAAAAGATAGAGAATGGAGTATCACCAGTTTTGCTCCAGACGATAGTTAAATCTTTAATTAGATTTGAACGTGAAATGGTAATTGAATTTACCAATAACACCGTGGTGTTAGATATGAAGTAGGACCAGTTTTAATTCATGGGATTAATAGGTTGGGATTGGGAAATTAAAACAAATGATTACTTCGGTAAGTTTCGTTAATCCCGACTAGTTTTGAATTGATATTCAAAGATAGATTAAAGAATAAATTCAAGAAATTTATCTTGGATAAAATTAATGGGAACCTTTCCCTATGAATGTGAAATTTAGAAACTAACTATCGGTTAGCTAAGTAGAAGGGTTTTCTGGATATTGATCTGATGTTGGTTTCGGCCTTCGGGGTTAATATTTGGGGAATTATTCTCTTGATTAATTTACGGTTAGTGACTGATGAATTGGAATGAGGCGTATGTTGTGTTTGTGTAACACTTATTTAAAATATACGTGAGTTATTCGGAAAGACCGGGTTTATCCCATTCTGAATAACTGATACGACGATAAGTCAAAGATGAAGACGATGGTCGAAGACCGGAGGTCTTCACGTCGTTTGGTTGATTACTGATGATCTTGATTGGGCTGTACACCCAAGAAGATGGAAACCGTTAGTGATCGTTCAGACGTACTTGGAGATCGATGGATATGCGGGGTACTAGGTGCCTCCGGTTTCGTTCAGACCCAGAACGGACTTGTAAATGGACTGTGTGTCTGACATTGAATTTTAGTCCGTGTGATTGATCTCTATTAAATATATATCTGTTTGGCGGCGGAGAATTTATTCTCTTGCTTAACGCCCTTCTCTGAGACGTACGAGCTCAGGGGTTATATATTGATGGATATCAAACGCATGGAGTGAATTGCCTGTGTGGCATGCCTAAGTGGCAATTGATCAAGGCTTCTGTTGAAAAGCAAAGTCTTGTGGTTGATGATCGAAGCACGGCCTTTGTGGCGTAGCTTTGTGTAACGTTTACTTCGCGAGTTTCACACCCGGTATGAACCAAAAACGGGAGACGGACCTCAGGGAGGGCCTACGTTTCCTCCTAGCTAAAAGTGGCGTCAGTGGTTTTACACGCCCTGACGAGTTTGACTTATGTGGTTGTTTCTGTTGCGAGGCGCCTCGGATTGATCGGTCGTTCTCGAACCGATGGAGTCATTTAGTTGGCTCGCTTACGCCCCAAAGGGCGGTGAAACGTAGTGCTCAGGTATAATAATCCACATCGGTGGACCGGCCCTGTCGCTCCAAGGCTTGCCTGCGTGCTTTCCTGAGACTCGGGCTAGGCAGTCTCGAATCGGTGAGGATCTTGCCCCTAGCCTCGGTTCATACCATAAATGATAACCCAACTTCCAATACGACGTCTTGCGGTTTTGATTGTAAACTTATATATGGCGACATAGTGTTATGGGGCATTCATGCCGCCTATGATTGATACTTATGATTTGAAGTTGTTTTATACACTATGCACTTATAGTAGTATCAAATGATTTGTTTTAAACGTACTAAGCATGTTTGGCTATTATAAGGGAAAACCCTATCCTCGGCTGTGTTGCATTGTGTGATAGGACCTGGGTCTTATAATAGCTTCATTTTTCTTTATTTAGCATTGCGCTGTTTGTTTTATGCACTGGTATTCTTGGGAGGAAACCCGTTCCGCGTTAGCGGCGTGGTCCCTTGATTTACCTAACATTAAAAATAAAGAATAATAACTGTTTTTAGTTCTCACACCAGTCCCATGACTGACCTGGAGTTTATTTTTTTTAACCTAAACTCTGGGTGCCCCTATTTTGACACGGGCAGCTAGTAGTTTTGGTTTTGCAGATTTATATTCACAGGATCCTGGTTTACAGCTGGAACGATATCCGGAAAGCTTTGTATCCGTATATCTCCTTCAGTTGTGTATTGTATTATTTTCCGCTGCTATGTATTTAAATGTAATTTAAATCTCTGATATTTCTGTGTAATATTTATTCATTTATACTCTGTATGTTCTTGTAATCTGATGCATTGTTGTAATATACAATGAAATGTTCTTTTGTATGCGTTCTGTTGTGGCTTGTTCTCGAACTATCCGACACTTTCCTTTACGGGGAAGTTGCGGGTCTTCACAGTTGGTATCAGAGCTTTGGTTTACGAAGCTTAGAGAACAAGGCACATTAGAATCGTACGAAAGAATTCATCAGATATTGGATTAGTAATATCCAATTAGAATGACTCGTTAGAGATGGGATCAGTAGTATCCTAGGACGAGTGTGAAGAGTATATTTTTAAAATGAAAACAATTTTTGTTTTGAAAATCTAAATCAATTATTCGTATTTGATTATTTATTTCATATTGATTAGGACGATCCAATATATAAAGATTTTGCGTATGCGCCTAGCTAGCGTGTATTCGAAGTTTTGATATATTGGGTAGATATAGAACCACACTCTAGTCGCCCGGAGATGATTCTGATGATAGTTCGAACAGCATCAGAATTGGTATTCGAGTTTCGAAGGTGTGATATCTATATATTTCCTATTGACTGGTGTGAGAACCAAAATTAGGTAGGATTTATTGTTGTGATTTGGCATCAAAAACATGATTTTCGTATATGAATCAAAATTATGAATTTGAAACTCTAATTCGCTAATTGATTGATGTTTGTGTTGTTTGTTTATTTGTTTGATAATTTTGAACCATTTAGCCTGATTGAACCAAATATTGAATTGTATTGAAAATTGGTCGCATTTGCTTGCATACATGTACTTACATTGAACAGGTCGTAGCAAAGAGGCTAGAGCCAAAGAATAAAATTTGTTTGCCCGACAAATAGGTACATGTTTACTACATAATTTACTGTTTTGTTTGGGTGATGATGATTTTATGAGCCTATTGGCTAGCCGCTTGGCTTTTTCTTTTTCTTTTTGAGATCTGAAGGACCGGGGAAGCTATTTGAAATTCCCCGATGCTCCCGTTGCAGGGGAGGTTATGGCGAAATTTTTCGAAAATTTAGGGTGTTAGCCGAATTTTTGAAATTTTAGAAAATTCTCAGAAACTAAAAAGTTGGAGAATGGAAGCCAGATCGAACGTAGAGTTGATTAATAAAACCACTTTCGACTTTGTTCCTTTTCGGGGACGAAAAGTTTTAAGTGGGGGAGATTGTAATAACCCGAAAATCTGGGCCAGTTTAAAATTTTTATTTTGGCAATTTTAGCGAATTTAGTATATTTAAAATAGATTATTTAAAATAAAATCGACGAGAAATTTATTTTGAATATAATTCGAACGTATATATTATATACGTCGTCGTTAGAATATAAATAATTATTTATAATTATAAAAGGAATTGAAAATGGCGCGGTAGTTCGATAATTCGATTTCAAACTTCAACTGAATGTACCGGGTGCAAAACAATCCGGATTTTAGTGAAACCAAAAACATTAGGATCTAATTGATAATATCTTCCCAATGAATCCTAAAAATCAAAATTTCATAGCAGGAATCAAAAGATATGTCCAGTTGAAAATTCTGAATAGTCGCTATGGAATTCAGGCCCTTAAAAATGGAAATTTTGCAAACGACCTCGGATTTCGACGAAACCACTTTTGTTGGGTCTGTGATGTAAAGTTATTGCTAGGTTTCAAATTTCATAATTTTTCGAATCAATATGTGAGTGTGGCAAAGGGAAACGCGTTTGACCAGTTTCAGTTGATTTTAATCAACTGGAAAATGGCCATTTTTCCAACGGTCTCAGAATTCGACGAAACTAGTTTTGTTAGGACCGTATCGTCAATACGAAGCTAGAAAATATTTTTCTAGAATTTTTCTAGTTAATATGTGACCCCGGTAAATTGAAATGCGCGTTCAAATTCAATATATAGAGTTATATGTTGATTTTGACGGAAACTGATTGTAACGATCAAATCAGCCTACGATACATATCCCATTGTGTTCAGAATGGGGGTATAACGCTAAGGACGACAGTTAGTGGGTTCGATTTTGAGTTAGAAATAAAAAGTTGCTTTTTAGAGAATTAAAATGAATTAAATATAAAATTTCATCTCTCCATTCTCCCCTTTTATTCAGTCAACCCCCCCCCCCCCCCCTCATGTTTATTTTCAAAATCGAAATTAAAAAAAAAAAAAGGATCGACGGACGACTCCAAGCCACCGCCGCCCTCTGGTCAGCGCCTCCCCTCGTGCGCACGGCCTCCCACTCCTCGACGTCTTTCCACCTTCCCCCGTCGACCTCGAGAGACCACCGCGACGCAAGCTCCCTCCTCCAGTCCACCGAGCTCGAGATCCTCCACAAGACCGTCGCTCCACCCCCTCCCTTCCCCCCTCCCCCCCGCCACTGCCAGGACCGCTGGCGCCACCCCGAACCCAAGGCACCCTCGTCGAACCCCCCCCCCCCCCATCCCCCGTACTCCTCTGAAAACCCCCAAGTCCATACCCTAGCGCCTTAAATAAAAAAAAAACCGAGATCCAACGAGCACCACGAACTCCTCCGACCAAATATAGTGAGTGTTTTTATTTATTTTATATTTTCAGTTTTAATATTTATAGTGCCTATTCAAAAATGTTATCTTTATATGAGAGGCGAATATGATAAGCATTAAAGAAGTGATTTTTATATAATAGAAATATTAAAGATATGATTTTTATATGATAGAAATGTTCAAAATATAATTTTTGTTCAAGTAGTAAGTTAGAAATAGGATTTTTATATATAGAATAGCATAGTAAAAATTCGATTTTTATATATTGAACATCATAGTAAAAATTCGATTTTCATATATTGAACATCATAGTAAAAATTCGATTTTTATATATTGAACATCATAGTAAAAATTCGATTTTTATATATTGAACATCATAGTAAAAATTCGATTTTTATATATTGAACATCATAGTAAAAATTCGATTTTTATATATTGAACATCATAGTAAAAATTCGATTTTCATATATTGAACATCATAGTAAAAATTCGATTTTGATATATTGAACATCATAGTAAAAATTCGATTTTTATATATTGAACTTCATAGTAAAAATTCGATTTTTATATATTGAACATCATAGTAAAAATTCGATTTTTATATATTGAACATCATAGTAAAAATTCGATTTTTATATATTGAACATCATAGTAAAAATTTGATTTTTATATATTGAACA
Source organism: Allium sativum (assembly GCA_030737875.1). Classification (NCBI taxonomy): domain Eukaryota; kingdom Viridiplantae; phylum Streptophyta; class Magnoliopsida; order Asparagales; family Amaryllidaceae; genus Allium; species Allium sativum. The sequence goes on from CM060926.1 coordinate 849,198,481, forward strand.
TCATAGTAAAAATTCGATTTTTATATATTGAACATCGTAGTAAAAATTCGATTTTTATATATTGAACATCATAGTAAAAATTCGATTTTTATATATTGAACATCGTAGTAAAAATTCGATTTTTATATATTGAACATCATAGTAAAAATATGATTTTTATATATTGAATAGCGAAGTAAAAATATGATTTTTATATATTGAATAGCGAAGTAAAAATATGATTTTTATATATTGAATAGCGAAGTAAAAATATGATTTTTATATATTGAATAGCGAAGTAAAAAAAAATTCAATTTTTACATATGTAGAGAATACAGCAACGAAGATGACAAAAATGCGATAACGATGAAGATTTCTATCAATGAAGAGTCGTGGTATTGGATAGCTATGGTGAGAACTTCTCACTCTTCAACGTCTTTTTCTAGTTATATATATACTAGGATGCAGACGGTGTTTAGTTGCACCCGACACCCGTCATCCACAGACCATGGATGGCTTGTTTGTTAAATTTTTTGGTTGAGTAGTTAGTTAGATTATTTGATTGAAATTTGAATTGGTTGGTGAAATGAAATTGATTTGATTGATGTGTGAATGGCGTGGGCCTTCACTAGACCGGGGATAAGGCTAGGCCTTGTCCCGTTTCTAGTATCGTGCCGTTATGCCGCCGAAATTTTCTAAAATAAATTAGAAAAATAAAAATATCATTTTATTTAAAGAATGAACTGAATAGAAATTCATAAGTGAATAAAATAGTTTGATCGTTAAAAATATAATTTTTAACGTGAATGTAAATAAATAAATATTCATTTACAAACCGGATGGTTTGTTTATGTACACCTATTTGAAGGACATTGATTGGGACGATAAATTTTACACATCGCCCAACTGCACAAATAAAATCTGTGTTTGATTGTTGGAAACCCCACACGGGTGTTGGGATGAAATACGAAGTTCACTCATCCTGATTGATTAAATATGTCGATCGATTGATTGACAGGCTGTTATAAGCGTTAGATATCTATATTTGATGCTTATACAGTGTAGTGCACTTTGGTTGATGGTTGATTATTTTTCAACGCTATTATACATGTGTTGTATGAAAATCCATATAATTAACTTTATATGGTAATTGATTGGGCCTCATTCCAATTTGAAAAATAAAGAATATTATAAAATAAAGGTTCATGTGTTGACTGTACTCATCCGTTGAGATTAGTCATGTGTTGAACGAAATATTTTAATAATAAAATTTGCATCTTTACCAATATAAAATAAAGGTTCATGTGTGGACTGTACTCATCCGTTGAGATTAGTCATGTATTGAACGAAATAATTTAACAAAAAAAAATTGTCACACGCGGACAGTACTCATTCGTTGAGATTAGTCGTGTGTTGACAAAAAAATAAATAAATATTCATTTGTTGAATAGAATATTTGAAAATAGAAATATATGAAGTCGTGTTGATTAGATTGACGCCATTTTGACGTGAACGAAATTTATATCGATTTTATTCATTTTAAAATGAATATTGAAAAGTGATTTCGAAATCGAATATTTTGAAATGAAATTTGAATCAAATTGAATAGAAAACGAATTCGAATCGAATTTGTTTTGAATATATAACGAATTTGATTTCAATGGAATATACAACGAATTGAATCGAATAGAAAACCAATTTGAATTGAATCGAATAGAAAACGACTTTGGAAATGAATTAAATTGAAAACGAATTCAAGTTGAATTGAAAGCAAATTGAAATGAATTCAAATTGAATTGAAATTTGAATTGAATAGAAATGAATTTTAAAACGAATTTATAAAGAAGAATTCAATTTTGATTTGAATTGAAATGGAAGTTGAAATTGCTTTTGAAACGAATTTAAAACTATTTATATAATTCGTTTTAAATAGAAATCGACGAAATATATATTATATATATTATATATATAATATAATGGCCTGAATAGAACGCGCCACGACAGTTCGTGAATTTCGACCATTTATTTCAAACGGACATTACGGGAGATCTGACCGTCGGATTCTCCTAAAATCGGAACCGTTGGGTTCGTATCGAAAAGAGCTTTCTAACGAATATGAGAAATTAGAAATCTAACGGTTGGATTTGGAATTATGTCCAAATCAAATTTGAAAAAGGTCGATGTAAGTGCAGTTCGATGGCCATTGGTGGAAATCGACTGTACGGGCCTTGATAAAATTATTAAAAATAGTAATAATTTGTGTAAAATCATAAGAAATGATTTAGAAATAATTGGGATGAAAAACTCCATGTTTGAAAAGATAAAAATAGATTTTTATCGGAATGAACTAACTTTGAACTAGAACTATAATTCTATTTATTTTTAAATAAATAAATTGAATTTGAAAAGGGTTTTAAAAATAACCAGAATTTCCAATAATTATATTGGAATGGATTTGAATCGAAATTGTCTTTGGAATATTTCGATATTGGATTTCGTGATGATACAGATATTGTTATGGGAATTTGAAAGATATAGATATATATATCATTATTTCCAATACGATATTTGTTGGTCGTAGAATTTGATATTGAATATAAGCCGATATATTTTCTATTCAGAGCCTTGTATTTAATATCAAATGTGATTTGGGTTTGTCGTGAATGGTGTCTTCGCTAACACTGTTCTTGAACCCAGTGGAGAAAAGATTAAATCTTTTATTTAGATTTAATGAAGTGTACCAATTAAATAATATTTAATTGAAATTGAATTGATATTGATTTTTGGGTTTATCGTGAGCAGTGTTTTAAATAACACTCGTTCTTTAACCCGATAATCAATGGGATGTGACTTTGGGTTTATCGTGAACCGTGTTTTTAATGACACTGATTCTTTAACCCAGTTAACGATTAAAACTAAGTGGAGTTTTAATGAATCTTTAATTAGATTGAAAAGATAGAGAATGGAGTATCACCAGTTTTGCTCCAGACGATAGTTAAATCTTTAATTAGATTTGAACGTGAAATGGTAATTGAATTTACCAATAACACCGTGGTGTTAGATATGAAGTAGGACCAGTTTTACTTCATGGGATTAATAGGTTGGGATTGGGAAATTAAAACAAATGATTACTTCGGTAAGTTTCGTTAATCCCGACTAGTTTTGAATTGATATTCAAAAATAGATTAAAGAATAAATTCAAGAAATTTATCTTGGATAAAATTAATAGGAACCTTTCCCTATGAATGTGAAATTTAGAAACTAACTGTCGGTTAGCTAAGTAGAAGGGTTTTCTGGATATTGATCTGATGTTGGTTTCGGCCTTCGGGGTTAATATTTGGGGAATTATTCTCTTGATTAATTTACGGTTAGTGACTGATGAATTGGAATGAGGCGTATGTTGTGTTTGTGTAACACTTATTTAAAATATACGTGAGTTATTCGGAAAGACCGGGTTTATCCCATTCTGAATAACTGATACGACGATAAGTCAAAGATGAAGACGATGGTCGAAGACCGGAGGTCTTCACGTCGTTTGGGTGATTACTGATGATCTTGATTGGGCTGTACACCCAAGAAGATGGAAACCGTTAGTGATCGTTCAGACGTACTTGGAGATCGATGGATATGCGGGGTACTAGGTGCCTCCGGTTTCGTTCAGACCCAGAACGGACTTGTAAATGGACTGTGTGTCAGACATTGGATTTTAGTCTGTGTGATTGATCTCTATTAAATATATATCTGTTTGGCGGCGGAGAATTTACTCTCTTGCTTAACGCCCTTCTCTGAGACGTACGAGCTCAGGGGTTATATATTGATGGATATCAAACGCATGGAGTGAATTGCCTGTGTGGCATGCCTAAGTGGCAATTGATCAAGGCTTCTGTTGAAAAGCAAAGTCTTGTGGTTGATGATCGAAGCACGGCCTTTGTGGCGTAGCTTTGTGTAACGTTTACTTCGCGAGTTTCACACCCGGTATGAACCAAAAATGGGAGACGGACCTCAGGGAGGGCCTACGTTTCCTCCTAGCTAAAAGTGGCGTCAGTGGTTTTACACGCCCTGACGAGTTTGACTTATGTGGTTGTTGCTGTTGCGAGGCGCCTCGGATTGATCGGTCGTTCTCGAACCGATGGAGTCATTTAGTTGGCTCGCTTACGCCCCAAAGGGGGGCGAAACGTAGTGCTCAGGTATAATAATCCACATCGGTGGACCGGCCCTGTCGCTCCAAGGCTTGCCTGCGCGCTTGCCTGAGACTCGGGCTAGGCAGTCTCGAATCGGTGAGGATCTTGCCCCTAGCCTCGGTTCATACCATAAATGATAACCCAACTTCCAATACGACGTCTTGCGGTTTTGATTGTAAACTTATATATGGCGACATAGTGTTATGGGGCATTCATGCCGCCTATGATTGATACTTATGATTTGAAGTTGTTTTATACACTATGCACTTATAGTAGTATCAAATGATTTGTTTTAAACGTACTAAGCATGTTTGGCTATTATAAGGGAAAACCCTATCCTCTGCTGCGTTGCATTGTGTGATAGGACCTGGGTCTTATAATAGCTTCATTTTTCTTTATTTAGCATTGCGCTGTTTGTTTTATGCACTGGTATTCTTGGGAGGAAACCCGTTCCGCGTTAGCGGCGTGGTCCCTTAATTTACCTAACATTAAAAATAAAGAATAATAATTGTTTTTAGTTCTCACACCAGTCCCATGACTGACCTGGAGTTTATTGTTTTTAACCTAAACTCTGGGTGCCCCTATTTTGACACGGGCAGCTAGTAGTTTTGGTTTTGCAGATTTATATTCACAGGATCCTGGTTTACAGCTGGAACGATATCCGGAAAGCTTTGTATCCGTATATCTCCTTCAGTTGTGTATTGTATTATTTTCCGCTGCTATGTATTTAAATGTAATTTAAATCTCTGATATATCTGTGTAATATTTATTCATTTATACTATGTATGTTCTTGTAATCTGATGCATTGTTGTAATATACAATGAAATGTTCTTTTGTATGCGTTCTGTTGTGGCTTGTTCTCGAACTATCCGACACTTTCCTTTACGGAGAAATTGTGGGTCTTCACAATAGGGTTGGAGCCTACAAAGCCAAAACCATGGGCCGATGCCCAAATACCCAAAATTCAGAGAAGACCAAGAGAGCCAAACCAGAAGCTAGAGAAACCAAGAAATCTAAGAATAAGAAAGCCACAAGTGGGAAGCCCATTATCCAAGAACCATAAATCCATAAGTGAGAAAACCAAAGAAAGCCAAAATCCAAAGGCAAAGCACCTAAGGCTTAGAAAACAAAAATCCAAGAATCCAAAGAATCCAAAACCAAGAATCCAAACAGCCAAGACCAATATCCAGAAAACCAAGCAAAACAAAGACCAAGTAAGCAAAATATCCACAAATCCAGAAGACCAGAAGACACAAGCCAAAAGATACTAATGCCCGAGAGGCCTGCATCCGAGAAATTAGTGCCAGAAAGGGGTTTAGTTGATAATGTTGCCACCGGGATGAGTGTTGGTCCCGTGCCTATCTTGAATAGCATGAAGGGTTTGTGCTGGCCCTGGCACCACAACTCGAGGCCGAACAAACTGTGTCATCTCTCCATGTCTGACATGCTCCTCGATCATATCCCTGAGATGTTGACAATCATTTGTATTGTGACCTTAAGATCATGAAACAAGGAACACCGACCAATATCCTTTCCATTTTGAGTCGACTCCCTTGCGGAAGGCTTCCTGAATGGAGAAGTGGGATGAACCTCCAAGTAAATCTCTTCCGTGGTATGCGTAAGTATCGATTAAGTCGAGAACTTAGATTGTCTCCAAGCCATGTTTCGATCATTCCCCGAAAGAGGTTTACTTGTGCCAGAATTCTTAGCCTTACCAGAATCGGGTGGTTTCTCGTCCTTAACTACATTAGCCTCAAGAATCTTTTTACCAGTTCTCGCATCCTCTTCCTAAAGAAAATTTAACTTCAAAATAGAACTCACCAAGGTCCCTCGATGGATCCCAATGCAGAGAAGTCTTAAAATCAAACTTATCTAGAACTTCAGAGGCTACGACATCAAAAACCATAGATGAATCGGGTATTTCGACCGAAGCCACCATATCATTAAACCTTTTCAAGAATTTACGCAGACTCCCGTTAGACTTCTGCTAAATGACTACTAGAGTCATAATGTTTCTCGGACAAGCGATGTGAACTCTGAATTGTTCCACAAGCTTTCCAACCAAAGCATTCCAAGACTGACTAGAATCTGTTTCCAGCTACTTGAACCACATGGCAGCAATATCTGGCAAAAAAGCGGAAAACACATTGCCATGACACTTTTTGATGTGGAGAGAACTTCCAGATGTTGAACATAGCGCATCAAGCAAGCAATCAAATCCTTTCGACCATCATAAGCTTCCAACACTGATAGTTTGAAAGCTGGTGGGTTACGAGAATTCCTGGTATCTAAAGAAAATGGACTGCGAGTAACACAATCCAAGTCCGAAGAAGAGGCATCGCCTCCAGTAAGTCGATGAATAATATATGCGATCCTAATTCCATTACCAAAAGCGTGCAACTGATTTAGATTACCCAAAGCGACACTGGTGCCTCCAGTGTTTAAGTCCAAATTAGGAATTGGTTGATTAACAAGAAGAATATCTGGTTGAATTCTAGCCTAAGGAACTGCACTGGGCACAATCCTAACTCTTAGAACCGTGGGAGCACTACCACCCAGAGTTCCGTGCACCGGCGCTAGAATCACATTACCAATGGAAGGGCCCACAACCTAACAAACCAAAAGCGTTATGGGCTGGAGCGATGTCGGGATCCGGGGTGCCCTCGAGTGTAGCGGGAAAGGCACTAGTCTGAGGATCGGCGCCGCCCTGCTGATTAGTTTGAGAAATTTAGTGTTATCAATAGCGTGCAAATGCGCATGCATACGCATAATAATACGTACCTAAAGTGCTTCGCTTAAGGTATGTGATGCGACTTGAACTATGCACGTGCTTTTATCACTTATTCCCTATGCGCAACGTGCATCAATGCGCCAAGTGTGCACGCTCAGTTGAAGCTGTGCGAAAATATGGGGAAAAAATGAAAGAAATGTAATTAACAAGCTTTGATCAAGTTAAACTATCTAAAATAATTATGTTTTCCCTAATTGTGACTTTAACTCATGCACATTTCAAACATCAGCCGCTTCAAACGAGATCTTCTTCTAACGGCTTGGTTCATACAACGACCAAATAAACTTCTCTTCTTCTTTAATCTTTCTTTTCTTTTGATATATTTTATCTGTAACTTCTATCTTCTTCTGTTTTCATTTTTATAATTTAAATTTATCTGCGATGTGCCTGTCAGTTTGTCTTAGTGGGGCTCTTTAGTACTGAAATGAGTTCTTTAGTGGCGTATGTAGTTTGTTATTTCCTTCTCAATTTGTCTCATTGAGTTTCTTTAGTTTTGAACTGAGTTCTTTAGTACTATATGTGTATGTCTGTATTCATTATATATACACACACTCATGCATATATATATATATGTGTGTGTGTGTGTGTGTTTATATATTACATGTGCACATATATGCAAGTTATATTTGGTACTTCGTTTTAACTTTTTTAATGGGGTACTTCATTACTACTATTTATCTTGTGTGTATGCTATATACACATGTATATACAAACTATGTACACGATTTGAGTAGTAATATACATGTTTTCTTTCTGCCTATATAAGGACATAGCTACTAATTTGCACCATAACTCCATGACTTTCTTTTGTTTATTTGTTTTTAAATTAGTTTATATAAGCATAATAAACACCATGCATTTCTTCCTAGTACCACATTTATGTTCTTTAATGTTTACAGACTCTTTGTTGATGCAGTGACATTTTAATTTGCTAATGAATGTTATTTTCTATTAGTTCATAACGTTTAAATATGCAAGATGTGTGTATCTAAAATTTTACACATTATGCACTTTTCTTTAATAAAGCTCTCGAGCTTTGCGTTTGCGCATTGCGCTTATGGTCCAAAGGGTGTTGGTGCTTCGGTGCACGTCTCGCGTTTAATAACACTGACGTGGTTGCCTCAAAGTCGTGAGTTGCAACTTTAGAAAAACTGGTACTTGTTCTGATAATATCTTTCTGGTCTGTCGGCCTTCCAGAATTTCCAATCCTAGTCTCAATTTGAGCGAGAAAGGAAGTAAATGCTTCTTTCTGTCGCTCGAGTCAAGCGATCAAGTCCGTATCCAAGATTTTAATTGTCCTGTCGACATCAATCATCACCAGTGACGTAATTCGAGGGAACTCAAGTCGAAGAAAGTTCTTGACTTCCTTCGCCTTTTGTACCTTGAGCTTCACCGATAGCGTCGAGCTTCTTGTGCTTAACCAAGATGAAAGCGAGTAGCAAAGTTAAAGTCGAAAACTCAAAACAAAGTCGAAAATCAAAACCGAATCCAAAAAAATATTTCTGAGAACCAAATTTGAAGCAGAAGACAAAACCGCGCGCCTCTCTTCGTGGCATGCTAAAGTGTTGACATGGGGAATTGTCACTCTTCGCGCAAGCCAACTCCTGAGTGTGTGTTTTACAGAACAACGATAATCCAAATCCAAAGTACGAGAATATAATGGGAAAGCACAACTTTTATAGTGGTTCTGATCTAACGCCTATATCCACTTTATTGTAATTGTTCATCATATAATAGTCGATTACAAAAGTTGTACGGGTTCAGACAATTTCTATTACAAAGTTGCAATAGAATAAAAAATGTTTATATTTATAAACTTTGACCAAAATACCCTTTGTCTTCTCCGTTGATCCAAAGCGTGAAGCAATGTAAAAAAAGTAGCTTCAATGTCTAAGAAATTCCAAAGATATCAAAAAATATCCGAAAGCGGTGTGAAAGTCCAAGTAAATGTCCAAATGTTTTAGGAAAACATTTGTGCAACATTTAGAAGTCCAAAAAGGTCCAAAATTCATGAAGATGATGAAGGCCGCCATTAATGATGCTTGAGAGCTTCAATCCCATATGCCAAAGCGTAGGAAGAGTGCAAATGAGCCAATCCCTTAGAATGCCAAGCTTAAGGATATTTATAGGTGAGCTTTGGGACCAACAACCCGAATTTCGTATTGTTGAGGGATGCGAAATTCGCATCCCAAAAATATGGCCGAAAAACCAAGTTGGAGTCAAAAAACTGCATCCCGAAGCTCTAAAATCTCGAATCCCGAAAATCTGTTGAAAACACGTGCAGATTAGGCAAAAAACATTGATTCGCATAGTGAAATTGACTTGCCAAGAAATCTGGAACTTTGCCACTTCACATCCCAAAATCTAGTGTGAAACCCGTGTTGTTCAAGCCACAAACCCTAATCTGTCCATGCAAATCCATTTTGCCAAATTCGCTCGGCAAATGCCAAAATTTCTTATCCGAGCGAAAGAGCAAAAATCGCATCCTGAAACTCATGGTGCGGAGCCGTGAATACTTCGAATCCCAACACGTTGCTCAAGTGAAATTCGCATCGCAAAAATTTCGCATCCTGCCTGCCAAGATTTCGTATCCCGAAATCTCATGTTGCACCCAGGGAATTTCGAGCAGGGGCTAATGCGAGATCGGGAATTTCACATCCTAGTTGTGATGTGAAATCTGGGATGCGAAATCTGGGATGCAAAAACCCAAGTTGCTAAGCCAAATCATGAGACGTGATCAGCCTAAGTTGGAGGCGTGGAAATCAACCATTTTCCTATGTCAATCACTGAATTCTATGTGCCGAATTTACGAATTTGCCAAAACTCCAGGGGTGATCAGGCCAATGCGCACTCTTGAAAACGAGTGGTTTTCTCATGTTGATCACTCCATTTTCATGCCATGCCAAGAAATCAGCCAAATTTCAGATGTGATCAGCAAAGAACGAACACGTGATTTTTGATGATTTTTACGCGCCGATCACCTGTTTTTGAACGTACTAAACTAGAAGTTTGCTAAGTGTCATGTAATAACCAGGAAAAGAAGAACCAATTTAAAAAATTTATTTTGGATATTTTAATGAATTTAGAATATTTAAAATAATTTATTTTAAATAATAACGATTAAAAATTTATTTAAATCGAAGTTAGAACGAATAAATTTATTTTAATTTTATAAACGAGCCTTAAATGGCGTGGCAATTTGAAAATTTGAATTTGAACTTTGACCAAATGTCCAATACATGATTTTTGATGATTTTTACGCGTCGATCACTTGTTTTTGAACGTACTAAACCAGAAATTTGCTAAGTGCCATATTTTGATGTCGTGGGTCGCGCAGTCCATTTTTTATGATCATGTCGTGCTGCTCACCTGTTTTTGAATGTGCGACGCTGCTTTTCTCCAAAATCCATATATGTTTTCACGACGAGTTTTGCTACGTGATCAGACTGACATACTCAAGCATTTTGAGCTGTTCAGACCGAGTTGATTACGTATTTTTACCATGCCAAATTTTCCAAGCCCATTAACGACAATTTTACAAATCAATGTTATTTCCAATCTTTTCCAAATACGTTGCGACTACGACCAAATCGTTTTATGTTTTCTGATGACATTCTCGAGACTTGTACGCGTCGCTAACCAAAATCTTGACGTGTGACAGCTTTGACAAAAAAGCGTATCAACAATATTGTAAGTATTTTGTTGTTGATTTGAATTGAATGTTTTATGCCTTCTTAAGTTTGATATATATAAACCATATGATGTTTTGTTCTTTTATATTGCTTTTATATAACCTTTTCTAAAATAAATTTTGTGTTCTGTGCATTTTTCTTATTGAAAACTGAAAAAAATGTCATTCAACGCGTTTAGTAAAGCCCTACGTGCAAGAAAAAGCTAGGCGATGGCATGGATCTTTTATGTCTTAATAACTCTAATACATATATATATATATATATATATATGGGAAAGCCTTAATGGGCACAAAATGTTGACACAAAATTAAGCACACGACATCTGAGCCATTATATCTTCCCCTGAATTCCACCTTTCGCAAAAAGACAAACAAATCTTATGGTCTAGATTTTGTGTACATAAATTTGTGTTCAATTTTTTGTCTCTATTGCTGCTCCCTATATATATATATACAGAGGTCCGGCTCAGAAGGTAGCCCACCAAGCCCTTGTGCTAGGGCAGCCCATTGGGCTGGAGGCAAAAAGTACTTTTTTTAGTTTGGCTATTTATATATAGATTTTGAATTTGAGCTGAACTATGTGAGTAGTTGGCAGCTCATTAGTAATGCAATAGTAATTCAGTCTGCACACCTAGGTTCAATGCTTATTGAAGTAATGGATGCTATTTGTTTTCCAGAATTTTCCAAAATTTTGTTTATGGGCTTGGGCATCAGAATTGATAATCCCAGTTGTGATGCGAAATCTGGGACGCGAAAACCCAAGTTGCCAAGCCAAATCATGAGACGTCATCAGCCCTAGTTGGACGCGTGGAAATCAACCATTTTCCTATGTCGATCACTGAATTCTATGTGCCGAATTTACCAATTTGCCAAAACTCCAGGGGTGATCAGGCCAATGCGCACTCATGAAAACGAGTGGTTTTCTCATGTCGATCACTCCATTTTCATGCCATGCCAAGAAATCAGCCAAATTTCAGATGTGAACAGCAAAGAACGAACACGTGATTTTGGATGATTTTTACGCGTCGATCACCTGTTTTTGAACGTACTAAACCAGAAATTTGCTAAGTGCCATGTAATAACCTGGAAAATCAGAACCAATTTAAAATTTTTATTTTGGCTATTTTAATGAATTTGGAATATTTGAAATGATTTATTTTAAATAATAACGATTAAAAATTTATTTAGATCGAAGTTAGAACGAATAAATTTATTTTCATTTTATAACGAGCCTTAAATGGCTTGGCAATTTGAAAATTTGAATTTGAACTTTGACCGAATGTCCAATACATGATTTTTGATGATTTTTACGCGTCGATCACCTGTTTTTGAACGTACTAAACAAAAATTTGCTAATCGCCAGATTTTGATGTCGTGAGTCGCGCAGTCCATTTTTTATGATCATGTCGTGCTGCTCACCTGTTTTTGAATGTGCGACGCTGCTTTTCTCCAAAATCCATATATGTTTTCACGACGAGTTTTGCCACGTGATCAGACTGACATGCTCAAGCATTTTGAGTTGTTCAGATCGAGTCGATTACGTATTTTTACCATGCCAAATTTTCCAAGTCCATTAACAACAATTTTACAAATCAATGTTATTTCCAACCTTTTCCAAATACGTCGCGACTACGACCAAATCGTTTTATGTTTTCTGATGACGTTCTCGAGACTTGAACGCGTTGCTAACCATAATCTTGACGTGTGACAGCTTTGACAAAAAAGCGTATCAACAATATTGTAAGTATTTTGTTGTTGATTTGAATTGAATGTTTTATGCCTTCTTAAGTTTGATATATATATAAACTATATGATGTTTTGTTCTTTTATATTGCTTTTATATAACCTTTTCTAAAATAAAATTTGTGTTATGTGCATTTTTCTTATTGAAAACTGAAAAAATGTCATTCAACGCGTTTAGTAAAGCCCTATGCGCAAGAAAAAGCATGGCGATGGCATGGGTCTTTTTTGTCTTAATAACTCTAATACATACATACATACATACACACACACACACACACACACATATATATATATATATATATATATATATATATATATATATATATATAGGAAAGCCTTAATGGGCACAAAATGTTGACACAAAATTAAGCACACGACATCTGAGCCATTATATCTTCCCTGAATTTCACCTTTCACAAAAAGACAAACAAATCTTATGGTCTAGATTTTATGTACATAAATTTGTGTTCAATTTTGTGTCTCTGTTGCTGCTTCCTATATATATACAGGCCCGGCTCAGAAGGTACCCCACCAAGCCTTTGTGCTAGGGCAGCAGCCCATTGGGCTGGAGGCAAAAAGTACTTTTTTTAGTTTGGCTATTTACATATAGATTTTGAATTTGAGCTGAACTACGTGAGTGGTTGGCAGCTCATTAGTAATGCAATAGTAATTCGGTCTGCACACCTAGGTTAAATGCTTATTGAAGTAATGGATGCTATTTGTTTTCCCAGAATTTTCCAAAATTTTGTTTATAGGCTTGGGCATCAGAATTGAAAAGCCGGCTCTGTGTGTATGTGTGTCTGTATAAGTTATTAGATCAACACCATTATCTTAGTTGTTATGCGCTTTGACTTTGGCGCGAGGAATCATCAGTTTTAAACTTGCATATCTAGATTAACATGATGTAAAGTGATGTTTATTGGAAAAATTGACAATAACACGTTAATTTGGAATGCAAAAACAAGGAACATGAAAATTTGAAAAAAAAAACAAGAATAAATGAAATTTTCGTTTGTTGAAATTAGACATTGTTTGTCTGTTGCATTTAGTTGTCTGATTGGTAGATATACTGTACCATGTTCTTGCATTTATTTATTTGAGTAGTGGTTATGGATTTTTGTGTTCTGTAACTTAGCAATCGCATTTCTTTCGATCCCAATAATACAGTGATGACCTTCCTTTTTTCTTTTATTGAATACACTACCCCAGGAAACTTAGTTAAATGCTGAAAAGTATCACTTAGTATTAACGACATGAAGATCTTTTTTCTTTTGAACTCTCTATATTCAAAGACGTACATTGTCATGTAATCATGATATAACTGATAGTCACGCCATCTCCTAAGACTTTGATATGTGTTAATCTGCTGAAAACTGGTTACAAAATTCTAAAATTTTGCAAAGTTAGCTCTCGTTTGAGCCGGTGTAGTAAAGAAAAAGGCAAAAGGGAAGGCAAACTCTATATCGTCGAGATCTAAAAAACTGCGAATGCAGAGGTATATGATATAAAGATCCACCGATAGAACTCAAAAAGAATACGCATGGACATGGTTAGTCTATGTTGATTAATGAGACAACTCTACTAATAAATAGAATTTGATTCCAAAAATAGGAAAAAAATTCATATATTTTGTGATCTTGAGTACCTTTATTTTCGTATGTTTAATCTCCATGTTATTCTTAGCTTGTCTTGTAAGCCATCATTTTACTACCATATGTATTTTTTTTTCTTCTCTGCATCCTGTTTGAACAAATGCCTCAAAAGAGAAGAAACAAAATCACATAAATTAGTTTTAATATATTGTGTACTTAGTTGAACCAATTAATGTGAATTTGCTGGCCGGCAATAACTTTTATCTATGGGCGGCTAGCTTACATGATCTAGAATGAGCAATGCAGGTTTGAGTATTATTACTGTTAAATTTTCTTTTGTGTGCTTGAAGCATAGTCAAAACAAAAAGATATTATTTCTAGCCACTCATGCTTTGTATACCACTCTTGACCAGTGCCCGCAAGTATACTAAATTTTATTTTTTGGTAAATTCTATTCATACACCACCGAAAATTACCCTTCTTCTTTGTTGCATTTTTACTTTTTAATTATAATCAGTCAAACAAAAACATTGCAATTATCGATATTGACCAAATATATGTTAAAAAAATGAAGAACTTAATGTGTTTTTAAATATGAACCTAAAATTTGAATTACGGGAACTTCTGCAAGAATGTGCTCAAATTTAAAATTATTTAATTTAGAAGTAGAATTTTTTGCTAAAATTAAGAATTTTTTGTAGCATAATAAATTGGTTACCATATGTTCAAAAAATTGAAATACATTTTACTAAACTTAAACTATTTTTAGTGCTATAAATTTTGTATTTTCTATAAATAAGATTAAAGTTTTAAACAAGGAAGAAAATGAAGAATAAAATAAGGCTAATATTGTAAAAGCGACGGTGTATGTAAAATAATTTTTGATGTATGATAGTTTATTTTACTTTATGGTGTATGCTAAGAGATTGTTGGTGTAAAATTGTTCCATAAGGACAAAGGGCTAAAATTTTATCGATAAGAACAAATTTTAGTGTAAAGGGAGGAATTATATTATGCCCTGGAATGTCTCTCTTTACTATAGTTCATAAAAAATTGTTGTTAGGCTGGTGCAGCAAATAATTTGGGCCGGGACAACGAATCTTTGCCTACGGACGTATTTCTTCAGTGCTTTGCATTATCAATGACCTCCGAATTGCTAGAAAAAAGGCTATGTATACAAGATAAAATATGGATAGTAAATTAGTTTAATGAAACAAAAATAGAGCACTTATTGAGGTTTATAAATGTAAATACACATCAACGAGCTTTGATAAGGTTTAACGTGTAAGAGATGCTAGTTTAAATAAACAGCTGCTTAATTTCAAGTCTATAAGTAGCACATAAGAACTTATCAACGAGAAGCATTACCTGCTTACTGATAACGAACAATCAAAGGCTAGACAGGCCACCTATCAATTTCGTTTATGTAGATTGTAAATGGGCATGTTATGTTTGAAGGTTTAGTGAGTGTAAAGTACATAATTTTGAATCGTAATGAGTAAGTTTGTTATGGTTATGGTTAATTCGGATCAATATTAAACATTTGATATTCAATATATCGATTGTATTCATATCATAATGGTAAATTATCATTATTAATAAAAATTACCGTTGCTAAAGGAAAATGTAGCATTAAAGAAATGTTAAAATTGGTGAAAATGGAAAAATTCATCCATCATATTAACTTTGATTTTTCACCATTTCAT
Source organism: Allium sativum (assembly GCA_030737875.1). Taxonomy (NCBI): domain Eukaryota; kingdom Viridiplantae; phylum Streptophyta; class Magnoliopsida; order Asparagales; family Amaryllidaceae; genus Allium; species Allium sativum. The sequence continues at coordinate 849,214,165 of CM060926.1, forward strand.
TTGATCCTAGACATCAATACTTGAAAGTATGCCAAATTTAAGTAACCTAAGTTTATTTAGTATTATTTGTGATGATGTTTTTTTCCATTTCAAAATTGGGTACGACAAAATTATACTTTTATGTTGTTGTAAATAATTTGTGATCAATCAATAAAGTTTACTATATCAACAAAAATAAGTCAAAAGCATTGATATAAATGTTAATGAAGTTATAATCAATAACAAAATATTTACTTACTTTTGGAAGAAAATCTCCTGTATCCAAAATCCTCTATCCCCCTATATCTAACTAATCAGAATCCCCTGAATTCCACCTTTTTGCAATTAACCCTCCCTTTTCTTTCCGACTTAATTGCAAAAAGGTGAAAATCGGAAGTGTTGATTGGTTGGGTACAGGGGAACAGGGGATATTAAGTACAAAGGATTCTATACTGTTTTGGTAAAGCAGCCGTTTAGTTTATCTATTTATTTATGTACCATGGACCATTTTTCCACTGACAATAGCTGCTTGGGTTTATTGTAATAATTAATGGGCTTGTTGGTTATGGGCTCAACAGTATTGGCTCACGCCTTATCTTCCCATCTGGGATTTGTCATGCCAACGCTTGCATTGCTTTGCATGTGCACTTAGTGGCCCAATAATTTAGAAGGTACGACTCTCCCCTAGTTCCTTGTTGGGTTAGGAAAGATTTGGTTACAATCAAGTTAACTCGTCGACTCATTTTAGGGGGTATGGTTATGAAATAAAATCGTTTCAAATTCCGATTTTATTCAAATTTTAATTGTTTTGGTACTTTCGCGCTTGGTTTGGTAACTAAATACATACTTTATGTATTGAACGTAGAAAAATACTAAAATGTATATCTTCAGACAAAATTTTTGTTTTTCCTTGAGCAAACCGATCATTTGAATGTGAACATGAACTCAAGCCCATGAACTAGCTTTTGAGGGAGATATATGCATAGTTATATCATTTTGTACTAGTTTCTTATGCACATTTGTATAACAGGTGAGTAACAAATCAGTGCCAATGAACATGAGCTAGCTTTTAAGGGAGATATGTGCATAGTTATATCATTTTGTACAAGTCTTATGCATACTTGCAATAGGCATGAATGTGTATACTTTCATATGTGGATGATGTCATATTTGTATCTGTAAGTGAAACATTTCATTGCTATTACAACAATTACATCATAGTACAAGATATCAGAGTATAAATAAATAATATACATTGAAAAATATCAGAGTTCAAATTACATAGCAGCGGAATTAAATTGTATAAATACAATGGCTAACACAACTGAATGAAATACACGAATACAAAGTTTTTCAAATATAGCTCCAGCTGTAATCCAGGATCATGGGAGAAGAAATATCTGCGAAAACCAAAACTACTAGCTATCCGTGTGGAAAATATGGGCACCCAGAGTTTAGGTTAGAACAATAAACTCCGAGTCAGTCATGGGACTGGTGTGAGAACTAAAACATTTATTAAATCTTTATTTTTAAAGTTAGGTAATTCACGGTACCACGCCATATAACACGAAACGGATTTACCCCCAAGATTACCAGTGCATAAAACAAACAGCGCAATGCTAAATAAAGAACAATGAAGATATTATAAGACTCGGGTCCCATCACACAATGCAACGGAAGCCGGAGGATAGAGCTTTACCTTATAATAGCCAAATATGCTTGGTACGCAAAGTTTATCTTTTATTATTACTATAAGTGAAGAAATCAACATCAAATATAAATGTATCAATCATAGACGGCATGAGTGCCCCATCCCACTATGTCACCATATATAGGTTTACAACTAAAACCATAAAATGTCGTATTGGGAGTTTGGATTTCCGTCATGATGGCTATTGATCCGAAAGATCGATCGTGTAATACTCAACGGCTTACATCCCGTGCATGAGAAAACGCCGTGATACACATCCGCACTATATCCAGGATATCAAGTATCTCAAAGGCTTATGTCACGTGCATGATAAAACGCTGTATACTCTATTCTTCTGGGAATCAGGGGGTGTGCCCTATCCCTACCAAGTGTGGGGCGACCACACCCAGCCTATCTCGGTCGACCAATCCATCCTCATCTCAAAAGCATACTGATCTAACCATCAGTTCACCATCATACCAATGTGCGAGGCTCGCGAATTAACGCTACACAAAGCTATGCTTTGATCATCATCCACCAAGCTCTGCTTTTCAACAAAAGCTTGGATCACCGCAACTCAGCATGTCACACTGTCCATCCATACCATATCATTGATCTCAACCAATATATAACCTCTAAGCTCGTACGTCTCAGAGAAGGGTGTTAAGCAAGAGAATAAATTCACCATCACCAACAGATATATATTTAGCAGAGATCAACGAATACAGCATAACAGAATACAATGTCAGACACACCATCCACTTTCAAGTCCGTTCTAGGTCTAAACGAAACCGGAGGCACCTTATTCCTCGTCCTGTATGTCCAATATAGGAGAGAGGCCTTCGCATATTCAAACAATCAACAAATACGTTCGGACGGCTACCACTGTAGCCCCTTCAAGGTAGCTACTCCAATCATGGGCACCAGTAGCAACACATCCATTGAATGTGAAGATAGTCGGTCTTGCACTGTCTTCAATCTCTTCGAATGTTAGTCATCGTATAAATTATTCAGAATGGGTTAAACTGGTCTTGCCGAATAATTCGCATATCTTATAATCAAGTTCTATAACAACACATCATACGCCTCATTCCAATCCATAATATTCTTTTATTCGTATTTCTTTATTCTGAAAACTATAACGACCCAAACTTCCCCTTATGAGAATGCCTGTATTGCTTTGAGAACATGACGCATCAGACACAAGTAATAGAACATTTCATTGTTATTACAACAATTTACATCAGAGTTCAAGAATATATTAGAGTATAAATAAATATTATACACAGCGGAAATACAAATATCAGAGATTAAAATACATAGCAGTGGAAATAAAATGTATAAATATAATGCGTAGCGGAAATACATCATCTAACACAACTGAAAGAATAACACGGATACAAAGCTTTCCGAATATAGCTCCAGCTGTAATCAAGGATCCTGGGAAAAGAAATATCTGCGAAAACCAAAACTACTAGCTGCCCATGTGGAAAATATGGGCATCCATAGTTTAGGTAGAAACAATAAACTCCGAGTCGGTTATGGGTGAGAACTAAAACATTTATTTAAACTTTTACTTTAAAATAGGGTAATTCATGGAACCACACCATATGTCACTGAACGGGTTTATTCCATGTAAATACCAAAACTTAAAATAAAACGTCTAATAAACAATGTAATGCTTTTTGGAAAAAATAAAGCTATTATAAGACTCAGGTCCCATCACATAATGCAACGCAAGCTAGAGGATAGAGTTTTACCTTAGAATAGCCAAACATGCTTGGTACGTGTTAAAACAAATCATTTTGATATTACTATTAGTGTATAGTATTAAAACAACTTCAAATATAAATGTATCAATCATTGACGACATGGGAACCATATATCATGTCGCCATACTAGTTCTACAACTAAAACCAAAAAATGCACATTGGAAATTGGATTCCATCTATGAGTCAAGGCAAGGAATGGCTCCACTCCGATTCGAGACACTCTAGCAAATGCCTCAGGATTACACACCGAGGGGCAACCCTTGGATCTTCAGAGCTGGTCCACAATTACTTTAGTGGATTAATTATTCCTGAACACACGTTCTGGGTCAGAACGAAACCGGAGGCACCTTATTCCTCATCCCATATATAAAATACAGGAGAGAGGTCCCCGCATATCCGATCAATCTCCAAGTAAGCCTGGACGATCACCACTTATACCTTGTCTTTGGTGTACAGCCCAATCAAGAAATCGGTAATCATCCAAACGATGTGAAGATCTCCGGTCTTCAACCACCATCTTCATTGTTGACTTTTAGTTGCCATATCAGTTATTCATAATGGGATAAACCCTATCTTTCCAAATAACTAGCGTATTTTATAATCAATAATCAAGTTTTATAAAAACACATCATATGCCTCATTCCAATCCAGAATATTCATTTATTTAAATATTCACATCCTTAGGGAAAGGTTACCAATAATTTTATCAAAGATAAGTTCATTTAAACTATTTTTTTAATCTTCCTTTGGATATCATTTCAAAAGATTTTATTTTATCCTTTAACAATTCCAAACCAAATTAAGGTTTATTAAATACTCGTGATTATCGAGCCTTACCAAAGTAATCATTTCTTTTATTATCCCAATCCCAACCAATTCATCCCATGGAGCAAAACTGATAGTACTCCATATCTAACACCCACGGTGTTATCGGTAAAATTAATTACCATTTCACGTTCAAATCTAATTAAGATTTAACTATCGCCGGGTGTAAAACTGGTGGTACTCCATTCTCTATCATTTCATGAATTCGATAAATTTAATTATCCCATTCTCATTCCAATCTAATTAAAGATTCATTTAAAACTCCACCTTGATTTTGATCTAAAAAATCATTACTTTAGTATTATTCAATTCTTAGGAAAATTAATCTTGTCATTAACTGGGTTAAAGAACCAATGTCTTTTAAAACACAGTTCACACTAAACCCCAAATCATCTTCCATTAACTAGGGAATCTTCACGGAAAATAGATCAATATCTAATCGATATAAATTTCCGTATCAGACTAATACTATAAATGGAATAACGGTGAAGCCTTTTAAATTCCATATATAGTAAAAGTCTTCCTTTACAGAAGCTCATCTTGATTATTACCAAATCAAATTCCATTCAATTCCAAATTAATATATTAAATTGGAAAACTTTATCTTGGAAAATTTCCATTAAATCTTAGAATAAAGGTTTATAAATTTCAAATCATATCTCCCACGTTAATTGGGTTAAAGAACAAATGTCATTTAAAACATCGTTCACAACGAACCAAAAATCAGCTTCCATTTAATTCCAATTGGTGAATATAATTGGAAAACTTCATTGATCTTAATTAAAAGATTATTCCTTTCTCAACTGGGTTTAAGAACAATTTTAATAAAGACACCATTCACGACAAACCTAAAATCCAATTTGATATTAAATACAAGGCTCTAAATATAAATTATATCGGCTTATATTCAATATCAAATTTTGAAACCAACAAATATCATATTGGGAATAACGATATATATATCTTCCAAATTCCTCAACAATATCCGTATAATCACGGAATCCAATATCGAAATATTCTGAAAATTATTTCTATTTAAATCCATTCCAATTCATATGTTGGAAAATTCTGGTTATTTTAAAACCATTTACAAATCCAATTTATTTATTTAAAAACATTGGATTATCATTCTAGTTAATAACTAGTTCATTTCGATAAAAATATCATTTTCTTTACAAATATGGAATATTTCATCCAAACTCTTTTCAAATAATTTGTTATGATTTTACATAATTTATTCATATTTTTAATGATTTTAATATAGCCATTTCAGTCGATTTCCATATATAGTCATCGAACTGCATTCACAGCAACCTTTTACAAAACTTATTTGGACATTTTTTTTTAAACGCAACCATTAGATTTCAAATCTCTGATTATCATTTGAAAGAACTTTTCGATACGAACCCAATGGTTCCGGTTTTAGGAGAATTCGACAGTCGGATCTCCCGTTTCGTCCATTTGAAGTCAATGGTTGAAATTCGCAAACGGTCGCAGCGCGGTGTGTTCTATTCAAACCATTTAAATATATATATATATATATATATATATATATATATATCGTCAATTTATATTCAAAACGTATTTTATAAATCGTTTATAATTTCATTTTAAAACGATTTCAGCTTCATTTTTCAATTTTAAATCAAAGTTGAATATTCTATATCATTATAATATTAAAATAATAATATTTTCAAAATATCTGATTTTGAAATCCATTTCCTTTTTGCATTCGTTATAAAATGAATAAAATCGATATAAAAATCCGTTTGAGTTAAAATGGCGTTTAACTAATCAACTCGGCTTTACATTTCAATATTTTCGTGTCCATCCAAAATTGGACATCATAATTCATATTTTGATTCTTTCGCTGAATATTAATTTAAAATATTCGTTATTTCTGAATTGGAATCAAACTCAATCAATTCCCATATAATTTCAGTTATATGGATTTTATACATCGCACTTATTCAATCAGTAATGATAAATAATCATTAACATTCAAACATCATCCAGAGTGCGTTCAACAACTGTATAAACATTAAAATAAATAAATAACGCTTACAATAGTCTGTCCATCAATCCATCGACATACAACTAAATATTGGGATTAGTGTATGCCAAATATCATCCCAATACCCGTGTGGGATTTTCAAACAATCACAATCAATTTAAATAAATTATTGGTTAATAAATTTAACTAATTCCAATTCGGTTTGAATTATTTTTCTACTTAACCAATCTTCACTGTTTAAATTATAAATGGATATTTATAGTTTAATTTCAATATGTTAAAAATTACAATCACAAATCAACAAATTATCAATAAATAGTCAACAACCCAATGCCATTTACGGCGCCACAAGTGGCCATCCGCGGAATGTGAAATCCGAGTGTCGGTAACATCCATACATCACTTCTTGTGCAAATGATTTGTGGGAATTTGCGTGTTGAACTCCAAAAATAACTACATGATAAAATATTGAGTGAGAAGGAGTTCTCACCTTTGGTTTCCACTCCGTCAGTCTTTATTTGATAATTTTTGTACAGTTTGGGTTTGAATTTGCCCCAAATTATAACTTGCTCCAAATTGGACCCTGTTAGTTTTTTTGTGAAGCTCTCGACTTCACGATCGCAACAGATCCAGTTTCATGCAACTTGGAGTTCATAACAAAAAGTTACTAAGGTTTAAAGTTTGAACAAAATTAAATAATAATTAAATTTAAATTACCCTTTTTAAAAACCGTTCACGTTGCTTCCCCTTCACCTGGAGCTCACCGCCGCCGCCTCAGGCCATTATCGACCGACCTGGGCCCACTACCGGCAAGCCCAATCCACCACGACCCCACGCCTGGAGGCGCTCCTCCCTAATCACCTCCGATCACCTAAATTTTGCAAAATCCCCAAATTGACTTCGACACAAATTCCGATGCCACCAGTCAACTTCACCGTCGCGGACCCTTTAGATCTGACCGCCGCGCCACCGCCTACCTCCGACCTTCAGGCACCTCAGCCCCAAACCGCCTCCAGCGCCGCCACCATTGCCAAAATAATTTGCCGCTCATCGAAATTTACCACCAACGTTCGTTATCAATTTCCGGCCACCACGGGGTGATTCAAACCTACCACCCAAAGACAAAATTGTTTATCATCCTCTCCTCTACCATTTTCTCTTTGGTGCTACCATCTAATACGCAACGGATTGGTTGCAAAACCCAAAATCCAAAACTTACTTTTCTGGCTTGGACCGCTGATACCAACGAATCCGTGCGACGATAGGCTATGGAATTTTTGTGGTAGGTAGAGATCATCATGAGCTACAATATTGCCTTTATAAGTTTGGGCTAATTGTTCTTAGATTGGAAGATATAAATTATTTAAAATCCGAGGTCTTTTTTGCAAAATGTTTTTAGAGTGGAGAGGGTTGGCTGCCCAATTTTAAAAGAATGGAAATAATGAGGGTTTGTAGAGAAAAAGATATTATATAGTAATATTGTATGATTATATATTGGTCCTCTAGTTCACTTCTCTTCGTTCTACGTTTAACGATGCCACGGCAACACGAACTCCGTTGATGATGAAAATTGATATGCTGCTATGTCTCGACGATACGGTCCCAATGAAACTAGTTTCGTCGAATTTCGAGTCTGTTTGCTCAAAAGCTCTGTTTTGGGCTTAAATGGCTGTTTGATTCACAATTCATTGCTCATGGCCACATACTAGCTCCAAAAATTATGAAAATTAGAATCTAGCAATAATTTGACATTCCGGATCCAGCAAAAGTGGTTTCGTCGAAAACGGAGGTCGTTCACAAAATGGCTATTTTTAAGGGGCATGACGACTATTTTGAATTTTAAACTGGACATAACTTTCAATTTATAAAGTGAAATCTCAATTTCTTACATTCGTTAGAAAGATATAGTTAAATAGATTCTAACATTTCTTGTTTTGCCCAATTCTGATTTAAAATGAATTATGTATACTCAATTGAAATTAGAAATCGAATTTTCAAACTACTACGCCATTTCAGGCTCGTTTTATAATTAAAATAAATTTATTCGTTGTAACTTCATTTTAAAATAAATTTTTAGACATTATTATTTAAAATAAACCATTTTAAGTATTCAAAACCCATTATAATAGCTAAAATAAAAAATTTAAATTAGTTCAGAATTTCCGGGTTGTTATAATCTCCCCCACTTAAAATCTTTTCGTCCTCGAAAAGGAACGAAGCTGGAAGTTGTTTAACTAACCAACTCAGCTTTCATTTTGGCTTTCATTCTTTAACTTTTCAGTTCCTAATAATTTTCTAATTTCTCAAAAATTTGGCTAACACCCTAAATTTTCGAAAAATTTCGCCATAGCCTCCCTTGTACGGGTTGATTTGAGAGTGTAAAAATCATATCTCATGCCTCGCCTCGTGTTGGAAATAAATAATCCATGTGTCATAACTAAATCAAGAGAGACGTGAATTTTTGTCATCTCCAGACCTGTGTAGGGTTTTTATTAAATCCTGCCATGAGCACCGTTACATGTATTCCTTAATTATGCCCATAACCAGTCTTCTGTTCAACCTGTAATATAGTCATCGCCATACAAGCATGTCTCCCGTATGGTAAATCAAACCTCGTCATATAAGTGCCAAATGCTTATATGGAATATGATATGATATGTTGTCTTCATGCAGCATGCCATGCAGTGTAGTTCATAAATTATTTGTTGCTATCCTATGTTATAACTTATAAACTCACACATAACAACCATCACAACACATCCAATTGCATTCACAGGAGATTATATAATAATAAAATTGCGCAACCAACTCATTAAGGTGTACCTATTTGTCGAGCACGGAAATTAATTCTTTACTCAACAGCAAATCCATTAACCTGCTCAGCATGTATGTATGTATGTGTGTGTGTGTATGCATCTCTATCTTGTATATATCCAATTTGAACTAAATTTTTCTATTTAACTCTATATTATATTTGATTTGGTTTGGTTTAATTTAACATTTATGGGTTTAATTAATTATCATTCCAATAATTTTACTAGTTAAATTAATAGTCATACAACACAACAAGTAATCAACTTGTTAATTAAAATTTCAAACATATAGCTTTTATATATAGTAAAAATGATTTTTTAGTGCCAAATCACAAACAATAAATTCTAACTAAGCTTTGGTTCTCACACTAGACAATTGGAATCATATAGACATCCCACTTTCGAAACTCGAACATAAACACTGATGATGTCTAGACTATCAACAAAATCATCTCCAGGTGACTAGAGTGTGATTCTATATCTATCCAGCATATTTGAGACCTCGAATACACATTAATTACGCGTATATTCAAAATCTTCTTATACCCAATAGTCCAAAATCAATATAAAATAAAATACTCAGATACGTATTTATAAGATTTAATTTTCAAAATTAAATTCATTTTTATAAATAACACTCTTCAAACTCATTCTAGGGTATTGTTAACCCTATCTCTAACGAGTCATTCTCATAGGATATTACTAATCTTATTTCTAATGAATTCTTTCGTTTGGTTCTAATGGGTCTTGTTCTCGTGCTTTGCAAACCAAAGCTCTGATACCAACTATAACGACCCAAATTTCCCCTTATGGGAAAGCCCGGATTGGTTTGATAACACGACGCATCAAACACAAACAGTAGAACATTTCATTGTTATTACAACAATTTACATCAGAGTACAAGAATATATCAGATTATGAATAAATAATATACACAGCGGAAATATAAATATCAGAGATTAAAATACATAGCAGTGGAAATAAAATGTATAAATACAATGCGTAGCGGAAATACATCATCTAACACAACTGAAAGAAATACACAGATACAAAGCTTTCCGAATATAGCTCCAGCTGTAATCCAGGATCCTAGGAAAAGTAATATCTGTGAAAACCAAAACTACTAGTTGCCCGTGTGGAAAATATGGGCACCCAGAGTTTAGGTAGAAACAATAAACTCCGAGTTAGTCATGGGACTAGTGTGAGAACTAAAACAGTTATTTAAACTTTTACTTTAAAATAGGGTAATTCACGGGACCACGCCGTATGTCACGGTTACTCCATGCGAATACCAAAACTTGAAATAAAAAGATTTAATAAACAACGCAATGCTTTTTGGAAAAAATGAAGCTATTATAAGACTCAGGTCCCATCACACAATGCAACGCGATCCGGAGGATAGAGTTTTCCCTTATAATAGCCAAACAAGCTTGGTACATTTTAAAACAAATCATTTTGATATTACTATAAGTGTATAGTGTTAAAACAACTTCAAATATAAATGTATCAATCATAGATGGCATGGGTATCATATATCATGTCGCCATACTAGTTCTACAACTAAAACCGAAAAATGTGTATTGGAAATTGGATTCCATCTATGAGTTGAGGAAAGGGATGGCTCCACTCTGGTTCGAGACACTCTAGCAATGCCTCAGGATTACACACCGAGGGGAAACCCTTGGATCTTCAGGGACGGTCCAAACTTACTTTAGTGGATTAATTATTCCTGAACACATGTTTCCCGGTCCTATTGGACCTATCTATGAGCCACTAAGGGCTCAATAATCGAGGTGCCTCATTCCATCATCCATATAAGTAAAAATGTCTGGGCTCCATACCATGACACCACTTCTAGCTAGCAAGAAACGTTGTGCACTCCCTGCAGTCACTATCCCGTTTTTGACTCATACCGGGTGTGAGGCTCGCGAATTAACGCTACAATAAAAATATACGCTAATTAAAACCATGCTTTGATCATTATCCACAAGACTGTACTTTTCAACAAAAGCCCTGATCATTGCATCTCAGCATACCACATTGCCAATCCATACCGGACTACTGATTTCGACCAATATATAACCTCTAAGCTCATACATCTCATTGAAGGGTGTTAAGCAAGAGAATAAATTCTCCGCCACTAAACAGATATATATTTAGTAGAGATCAACGAATACAGTATAAAGGAATACAATATCGGACACACCATCCATTTACAAGTCCGTTATGGGTCTGAACGAAACCGGAGGCACCTTATTCCTTGTCCCATAAGTCCAATATAGGAGAGAGATCCTCACATATCCGGTCGATCTCCCAGTACGTCTGGACGATCACCACTTATTACCTTGTCTTGGGTGTACAACCCAATCAAGACAATAGTAATCATTCAAACAATGTGAAGATCTCCGGTTTTCAACCACCATCTTCATCGTTGACTTTTAGTCACCATATCAGTTATTCAGAATGCGATAAACCCGGTCTTTCCAAATAACTCGCGTATTTTATAATCAATAATCAAGTGTTATAAAAACACATCACACGCCTCATTCTAATCCAGAATATTCATTTATTTAAATATTCACATCTTTAAGGAAAGGTTCCCATTACTTTTATCAAAGATAAGTTCATTTAAACTATTTCTTTAATCTTCCTTTGGATATCACTTCAAAAGATTTTATTTTATCCTTTAACAATTCCAAACCAAATTAAGGTTTATTAATTAGTCGGGATTATCGAGCCTTACCGAAGTAATCATTTCTTTTATTATCCCAATCCCAACCTATTAATCCCATGGAGAAAAACTGGTAGTACCCCATATCTAACACCCACGGTGTTATCGGTAAAATTAATTACCATTTCACGTTCAAATCTAATTGAGATTTAACTATCGTCTGGAATAAAACTGGAGGTACTCCATTCTCTATCATTTCATGAATTCGATAAATTTAATTATCCCATTCTCATTCCAATCTAATTAAAGATTCATTTAAAACTCCACCTTAGTTTTAATCTTAAAACTCATTACTTTATGATTATTCAATTCTTAGGAAAATTAATCTTGTCATTTACTGGGTTAAAGAACCAATGTCCTTTAAAACACAGTTCACACTAAACCTCAAATCATCTTCCATTAACTATGGAATCTTCACGGAAAATAGATCAATATCTAATCGATATAAATTTCTGTATCAGACTAATACTATAAATGGAATAACGGCGAAGCCATTTAAATTCCATATATAGTAACGGTCTTCCTTTACAGAAGCTCATCTTGATTATTACCAAATCGAATTCCATTCAATTCCAATTTAATATATTAAATTAGAAAACTTTATTTTGGAAAATTTCCAATAAATCTTAGAATAAAGATTTATAAATTCCAAATCATATCACCATTGTTAATTGGGCTAAAGAACAAATGTCATTTCAAACATCGTTCACAACAAACCCAAAATCAGCTTACATTTAATTCAAATTGATGAGTATAATTGGAAAACTTCATTGATCTTAATTAAAAGATTTATTCCTTTCTCAACTGGGTTTAAGAAAAGTGTTAATAAAGACACCATTCACGACAAATCCAAAGTCCAATTTGATATTAAAGACACGGCTCTAAACAGAAATTATATCGTATTATATTCAGTATCAAATTCTGAAACCAACAAATATTGTATTGGGAATAACGATATATATATCTTCCAAATTCCTCAACAGTATCTGTATAATCACGGAATCCAATATCGAAATATTCCGAATATTATTTCTATTCAAATCCATTCCAATTCATACATTGGAAAATTTTGGTTATTTTAAAACCATTTACAGATCCAATTTATTTATTTAAAAATATTGGATTATCATTCTAGTTAATAACTAGTTCATTTCGATAAAAATATCATTTATCTTTACAAATTTGGAATATTCCATCCAAACTCTTTCCAAATCATTTATTATGATTTTACATAATTTATTCATATTTTTAATGATTTTAATATCGCTATTTCAGTCGATTTCCATATACAGTCATCGAACTGCAGTTATAGCGGCCTTTTCCAAAACTGATTTGGACATTTTTATAAAATCCAACCGTTAGATTTCAAATATCTTATTATCATTCAAAAGCTCTTTTTGATACAAACCCAACGGTTTTGGTTTTAGGAGAATCCAACGGTCGGATCTCTTGTTACGTCCATTTGAGGTCAATTGTTGAAACTCGCGAATGGTCGCTGCGCGATGTGTTGTATTCAAACCATTTAAATATAATATATATATATATATATATATATCGTTGTTTTCTATTCAAAACATATTTTATAAATCGTTAATAAATTCATTTTCAAATGATTTCAGCTTCATTTTTCAATTTTAATTCAAAATTGAATATTCTATATCATTATAATATTAAAATGATAATATTTTCAAAATATCTGATTTTAAAATCCATTTCCTTTTTGCATTCATTATAAAATGAATAAAATCGATATGAAAATCCGTTTGAGTTAAAATGGCGTTTAACAAATCAACTCCGCTTCACATTTCAATATTTTTGTGTCCATCCAAGATCGGACATCAAAATTCATATTTTGATTCTTTCACTGAATATTAATTTAAAATATTCGTTATTTTTGAATTGGAATCAGACTCAATCAATTACCATATAATTTCAATTATATGGATTTTATACATCGCACGTATTCAATCAATAATGATAAATAATCATTAACATTCAAACATCATCCAGAGTGCGTTCAACAACTGTATAAGCATTAAAATAAATAAATAACGCTTACAACAGTCTGTCCATCAATTGATCGCCATACAACTAAATATTGGAATTAGTGTATGTTAAATATCATCCCAATACCCGTATGGGATTTTCAAACAACCACAATCAATTTAAATAAATTATTGGTTAATAAATTTAACCAATTCTAATTCGGTTTGAATTATTTTTCTACTTAACCAATCTTCACTGTTTAAATTATAAATGGATATTTATAATTTAATTTCAAAATGTTAAAAATTACAATCATAATCCACAAATCAACAAATTATCCGTATAAATAAATACTCAATAACCAGTGCTATTTACGGCGCCACAAGTGACCATCCGCGGAGTATGAAATCCAAGTGTCGGTAATATCCATACATCACTTTTTGTGCAAATGATTTGTGGGCACATTGAACTCCAAAAATAACTACATGATAAAATATTGAGTGAGAGGAGTTCTCACCTTTGGTTTCCAATCCGTCAGTCTTTATTTGATGATTTTTGTAAAGTTTGAGTTTGAATTTGCCCTAAATTCTAACTTGCTCCAAATTGGACTCAGTTAGTTTTGTTGCGGAGTTCTCGAATCCACGATCGCAACAGATCTAGTTTCATGCAATTTGGAGTTCGTGATAAAAAATTATTAAGGTTTAAAGTTTAAACAAAATTAAATAATAATTAAATTTAAATTACCCCTTTTTAAAACCGTTCGCGTTACTTCCCGTTTACCTGGAGCTCACCACCGCCGCCGCCTCAGGCTATTATCGGTCAACCTGGGCCCACTACCGGCAAGCCCCATCAACCACGACCCCATGCTTGGAGGCGCTCCACCCCTATCACCTCCAACCACCTAAACATTACAAAAGCCCCAAATTGACTTCGACACAAATTCCGGCGCTGCCAGTCAACTTCACCATCGCGGACCTCCCTAGATCTGACCGTCGCGCCACCACCTACCTCCGACCTTCAGACACCTCAGCCCCAATCTGCCCCTAGCGCCGCCACCATCACCAAAATCATTTACCACTCGTTGAAATTTGCCACCAACGTTCATCATCAATATCCGGCCACCACGGGCCGATTCAAACCTACCACCCAAAGACAAAATTGTTTATCATCCTCTCCTCTACCATTTTCTCTTTGGTGCTACCATCTAATACGCAATGGATTGATCACAAACCCCAAAATCTGAAACTGAATTTTCTGCCTTTGACCACCGATTCCGGCGAAGCCATGTGACAATAGGCTATGGAATTTTTGTGGTAGGTAGAGATCATCATGAGCTACAACATTGCCTTTATGAGTTTGGGCTAATTGTTCTCGAATTGGAAGATATAAATTATTTAAGATCCGAGGTCTTTTTTTGCAAAATGTTTTTGGAGTGTAGAGGGTTGGCTGCCCAATTTTAAAAGAATGGAAATAATGAGGGTTTGTGGAGGAAAAGATATTATGTAGTAGTATTGTATGATTTTATGTTGGTCCTCTAGTTCACGTTCTCTTTGTTATACGCTTAATGATGCCATGGCCACACACGAACTCCATTGGCGATGAAAATTGACAACTGGTGTGCCTCGATGATATGGTCCCAATGAAACTGGTTTCGTCGAATTCCAAGTCTGTATGCTCAAAAAGCTATGTTTTGGGCTTAAATGATTGTTTGATTCACAATTCATTGCTCACGTCCATATACTAGCTCCAAAAATTATGAAAAATTGGAATCTAGCAATAATTTGACATTCCGTATCCAACAAAAGTGGTTTCGTCGAAAACGGAGGTCGTTTGCAAAATGGCTATATTTAAGGGCTATATATTATATTGAAATATATATATATATATATATATATATATATATATATATTCCATAGCGACTATTTTGAATTTTAAAATGGACACAAAATTCAATTTATAAAATGAAATCTAAATTTCTTACATTCGTTAGAAAGATATAGTTAAATAGATTCTAACGTTTCTTGTTTCTTCCAATTCTGATTTAAAATGAATTCTATATAATTAATTGAAATTAGAAATCGAATTTTCAAACTATCTTGCCATTTCAGGCTCGTTTTATAATTAAAATAAATTTATACGTTCTAACTTCGTTTTAAAATAAATTTTTAGTCGTTATTATTTAAAATAAACCATTTTAAATATTCAAAACCAATTAAAACAGCTAAAATAAAAAAATTAAATTGGTTCAGAATTTCCAGGTTGTTACAGGTTCTCATTAATTGTATCAAAGATTATCGCTTTTAAACACACTGTTTCATCCATTTCTTTGGAAATCATTTCAAAAAAATTTATAGTATCTTTTCACAGTTTAAACCAAATTAAGATTTATCAAACTAGTCGGGATTAACGCCTTACCGAAGTAATCTTTCATTTTATTATCCCATCCCAATGTATTCATCCCATGGAGCAAAACTGGTAGTACTCCATATCTAACACCATTTTGTTATCGGTAAATTCAATTACCATTTCGCGTTCAAATTTTATTGAAGATTTAACTATCGCCTGGAGTAAAACTGGTGGTACTCCATTCTCGAACACTTCTCATATTTGGCAAATTTAACTACCGCATTAACATTTCAATCTAATTAAAGATTAACTAAAACCCTACTTAGTTTTAATCTCCAAAAATCAATATTTAACGATTATTTAAATTTAGGAAATAAATATTGTCTTTACTGGGTTAAAGAACTATTGTCATTTAAAACATCGTTCACGATAAACCCAAAATCATCTTCCATCAAAATGGAATCTTCACGGAAATCATAACAGTATATAGTCGTTATAAATTTCCATATCAAATCAATACTATAAATGGAATAACGACAAAACCTTTTAAATTCCATACATAGTAACGGTCTTCCTTTACAGAAGCTCATCTCGATTATTACCAAATCGAATTCCATTCAACTCCAATTTAATATATTAAATTGAAAATCTTCACTTTGGAAAATTCCATTAATCTTAATTAAAAGATTATAAATTCCAAATCATATTCTTCACTGTTATTTGGGTTAAAGAACAAATGTTATTTAAAACATCATTCACGATAAACCCAAAAATCCAATTCTTTTATTCAATTCCAATTAAATATTAATTAATTGGAAAACTTCACTAAATCTTAATTTAAAGATTTATTCTTTTCTCAACTGGGTTAAGAACAATGTTATTTAAGACGCCATTCAGGACAAACCCAAAATCCAATTTGATATCAAATACAAGTTTCTGAACAGAAATTATATCGGCTTATATTCAATATCAAATTCTGAAACCAACGGATATCGTATTGGGAATAACGATATCTGTATCTTCCAAATTCATCAACAATATCCGTGTAATCACTGAATCCAGTATCAAAATGTTCCGAAGATTATTTCCATTCCAAATTCATTCTAATTTATTTATTGGAAAATTCTGGTTATTTTAAAACCATTTTCAAATCCAATTTATTTATTTCTAAAAATAATTGGATTATTATTCTAGTTATTAACTAGTTCATTTCAATAAAAATATATTTTTAACTTTTCAAATATGGATTTTTTCATTCAAAATCTTTCCAAAACCCTTATTATGAATTTACATGATTTTTTCATATTTTTAATAATTTTAATATCGCCCGTAGAGTCGGTTTCCAATATCGACCAACGAACTGCATTCATAGCGACCTTTTCTGAAATTGATTTGGACATAATTTAAAATCCAACCGTTCAAATTTACATCTCTTATATCCATTGGAAATCTCTTTTCGATACAAACCCAACGGTTTCGGTTTTAGGAGAGTTCGACTGTCGGATCTCTCGTTACATCAATTTGAAGTTAATGGTTGAAATTCGCGAACAGTCACTACACGATACGTTCTATCCAACCATTAATATATGTATATAATATACATTTCGTCGATTTCCGTTCAAAACGTATTCATAAAATATTTTTAAATTCATTTTAAAACGATTCCCACTTCTATTTCAATTTTTAAATCAAAATTGAGTATTCTATATCATTATAATATTAAAATGATAATATTTTCAAAATATCATATTTTGAAATCACTTTTCGATATTCATTATAAAATGAATAAAATCGACAGAAAATCTCGTTCGTGTTAAAATGGCATTTAACTACTTAAACACGGCTTCACATTTCAATATTTTCGTGTCCATCCCAAAATCGGACATCAAAATCATATTTTGATTATTCTCTGAATATTATTTTAAAATATTCATTATTTTAAAATATTCGTAATTTCTGAATCGGAATGCGACTCAATCAATTACCATATAATTTCAGTTATATGGATTTCATACATCGCATGTATACAACAATAATGATAAACAATCATTAAAATTCATACAACATCCAGAGTGCATTTTACAACTGTATACGCATTAAAATAAATAAATAACGCTTATATAGTCTGTCAACCCATCGATTGACATACAGCTAAACAATTGGGTTTAGTGTATGTCAAATATCATCCCAATACCCATGTGGGGTTTCAACCAACAAATACTATTTATTATTTTTGCAGTTGGGCGATGTGTAAAATTTATCTTCCCAATCAATGTTAGTTAAATAGGTGTATATAAACAAACCGTCCGATTTGTAAATGAATATTTATTTTATTTCAGGAGAATTTTATACAGCGTATATAAATAATTTATATATCGCATATATAAATAATTTATACACGTTGTTTACAAAAAGAAATCGGCATTATAACGACGTGATATTAGAACCGAAATAATGTCTAACATTATCCCTCTCCTGATACTGGCTCGCGCCATACACAACAATCAGTCAACCATAATCATATCACAATATAATCAATTTTCCCCACAGTACAATTAAATCACACAAAACATCCATGGTTTGTACAAAAAGTAGCGATAGGATCTACTAAGCCCCATTTACAACCTATAATATAATAACTGTATAATAATTTGAGTGAGAGAGAGTTCTCACCATCGGTTTCCACTCCATCATTCTTTATTGGATGGTTTGGATTTAAATCTGCTCTAAAATCTAATAAGTTCCAAATTTGACCCAGTGTAATAACCCGGAAATCCGAGCCATTTTAAAAATTTTATTTTGGCAATTTTAGTGAATTTTGAATATTTAAATGAATTATTTTAAATAATTATGACGAGAAATTTATTTTGAATAGAATTAGAACGTATATATTTATTTGAATCGACGTTAGAATGTAAATATTTATTTTGAATTTTAAGGAATTGAAAATGGCGCGGTAGTTTGAAAATTCGATTTCAAAGTTCAAATGAATGTACAAAATTCAAAATAAATCGAATTTTAGCAAAACTAAAAATATTAGAATCTATTTAAAAATATCTTTCCAACGAATCCGAAAAATCAAAATTTCATAGCGGAAATCAAAAGTTACGTCCAGTTGACAATGCAAAATAGCCGCTATGGAATTGTGGCCCTTAAAAATGGAAATTTTGCAAACGACCTCTCTTTTCGACGAAACCAGTTTTGTTGTAACCGGAGTGTCAAGTTGTTGCTAGATTCAAAAATTCATAATTTTTCGAATCAATAGGTGAGCGTGGCGAAAGAAAACGTGATTTGACAGTTACAGTCAATTTCGATCGACCAGAAAATGGCCATTTTTCAAATGGTCTCAGAATTTGACGAAATTAGTTTTGTTAGGACCGTATCATCAATACGAAGCTAGAAAGAATTTTTCGGGAATTTTTGGGTTCCGTATGTGACCCCAGTAAACTCAAATGTACGTTAAAATTCAATAGAATGATTTAAATGTCAATTTAAATGAAAACTGATCGAAACGATCAAATCAGCTTATGATACATATCCCATTGTGTTCGGAATGGGGGTAATTAGCTGGGGGTAGTAGTCATTGGGCCTAGGTTGGTGTTCGAACGAAAAACACATTTCTTTTGGGAATAAATTAAATTAAATATAATTCTTTTATACTTAAGCCCCTCCTTTCTCTTTACCCCTACAGTCAACGCCCCATTTGAAAAGAAAAAAAAAATAGAAAAAAAACCAACGGAAACACGCTGCTCCCTCCATCGCATCGATCGCGCGCCACCCCTCTGTCAGAGCCTCCTCCGTCGTGACCATCCTCTCCATTCCCCTCCGCTTTCCCCTTCGCTCCCTCTCTCTACCGTGTGCCAAAGCCCCAAATCGCCCACAAAATCCGTCGTTGCCCCGAAACCCTTGCTGACCACCCACAGCGTCGACCAACATACGCCGTCCCCCACCCCCTCCGGCGATCTCAAATCCCCCCTTCCTTGTCCAATTAACTGTAAGTTAATTTAATTTAATTTTTTTAATAAGCATTGGTTTTAATTTTTCTGTTTTTATAAACAAAACCAACACGGTTATTTTCAGATTTTTTAAAAAAGAAAAGATTTGGCTTTTAAAACAAGAAAGATTTGATTTTCAAATGGAAGAAAGGTTTAATCTTTACATAGCATTCGTATGGGAAAAAAATAAATTTTTATATAGACTACAAGGTGATCAAAACATGGTTTTATTTCATAAATTAAAAGTAAAATGATTTGATTTTTAACTTTAAAAAAATTCGATTTTTAACATTGAAAAGAAATGATTTTTCAACCATAAAAAGAATATATTTTTATTTAAGAAAAGTTATATTTTTATTTATGAAAGTTTATATTCTTATTTAGAAAAGGATTATATTTTTAGTCAAGGAAAAAGATACAATTTTTAGTTAGGTAAAAATATAATTTTTAGAAGATAAGGATTTGATCTTTATGCGTTTGACCTTAAAATAAAAAATATCATTTTTATATATATGAAGTAGCGTTAAAAATTCGATTTTTATATATATGAAGTAGCATATAAAGATTCAATTTTTAACTTTGTAAAGACTCGATTTTTAATTATATAAAGTTTCGGATTTTACGATATAAAAATATAATCTTTATATAGGAAGTCGCGTTGTTAAAAATGTGATTATTAACATATGCTGCGTGAAATAGATCTCGTTGGAAGCGAGGTGAAGATTTCCTACATATGAAGAGTCGCGGTGGATTGGTTTAGCTAGTAGGTGAGAACTCCTCACTTTTATTTTTATTTCTAGTTTGAAATATATACTAGGATGCAGACGGTGCTTAGTAGCACCCGACACCTGTTGTCCACAGACCATGGATGACTTGTTTGTTTGATTGTTGTGTTGTGAAATTTTATTGTGTGATGGGGAATGGAATATAATATTTTATGGTTGAAAATATTTTATAGTTCAAAATATAATTTTTAAAGTGTATATAAAATAAATATTTATAAACAAATCGGATGATTTGTTTATGTACACCCATTTGACTGGTATTGATTAGGACGATAAATTTTACACATCGCCCAGCTGCACGAATAAAAATCTGTGTTTGTTGATTTGAAACCCCACACGGGTATTGGGATGATATTTGACGTACACTAATCCCGATCGTTTAGTTGTATGTCAATCGATGAGTTGACAGATTGTGTACGCGTTAATTATTTATATTTAATGCTTATGCAGTTGTGTGGTGTACTCTGGATGATGGTTGATTATTGATCATTGCTATTATATAAATGTGTTGTATGAAATCCATATAATTAACCCTATATGGTAATTGATTGGGCCTCATTCCAATTTGGAAAATAAGAAAAAAAATCATGTGTTGAATAGAATAAAAATTCATATGTTGAATAGAGTAAAAATTCATGTGTTGAATAGGATAAATATTCATGTGTTGAATAAAAATATAAATTCATGTGTTGAATAAAATATATATTCATGTGTTGAATAAAAATATATATTCATGTGTTGAAAATATTCATTTGTTGAATAGAATAACGAAGTTATTGAAATATATAAAGCCGTGTTGGTTAGATATGCGCCATTTTGACGCGAATGATATTTATATCGATTATATTCGTTTTTATAATGATTATAGAAAAGGAAGTGATTTCAAAATATGACGTTTTGAAAATATTATCAATTTTATATCGATGATGTGGAATATTCAATTTTGATTTGAAATTGAATATGAAGTTGAAATCGTTTTGAAAACAAATTTGAAACGATTTTTAAAAATGCGTTTTGAAAGGAAATCAACGAAATATATATAATATATATATTTTATATAAGGGCCTGAATAGAACGCGCCGCGCTGCGCTGCGGTAGTTCGCGAGTTTCGACCATTGACTTCGAATGGATATTACGGGAGATCCGACCGTCAGATTCTCCTAAAACAGGAACCATTGGGTTCGTATCGAAAAGAGCTTTCTAACGAATATTAGAGATTGGAAATCTAACGGTTGGATTCGGAATTATGTCCAAATCAGATTTGGAAAAGGTCGATGTAAGTGCAGTTCGATGGTTGTTGATGGAATTCGACTGTACGGGCCTTGATAAAATTATTAAAAATAGTAATAATTTGTGTAAAATCATAAGAAATGATTTGTGAAAAATTGAGATGAAAAATTCCAAATTTGAAAAGATAAAAATTGATTTTTATCGAAATGAACTAGTTTTGAAGTAGAATTATAATCCCATTTATTTTTAAAATAAATAAATTGGATTTGAAAGTGTTTTAAAAGTGACCAGAATTTCCAATAACTGAATTGGAATGGATTTGAATCGAAATTGCCTTTGGAATATTTCGATGTTGGATTTCATGATTATACAGATATCGTTATGGAAATTTGAAAGATATTTATATCATTATTTCCAATACGATATTCGTTGGTCGTAGAATTTGATATTGAATATAAGCCGATATATTTTCTATTCAGAGCCTTGTATTTAATATCAAATGGGATTTGGGTTTGTCGTGAATGGTGTCTTCATTAACACTGTTCTTAAACCCAGTTGAGAAAAAGGTTAAATCTTTTTATTAGATTTAATGAAGTATACCAATTAAATGATATTTAATTGGAATTGAATTTGAATTGATTTTGGGTTTATCGTCAACCGTGTTTTAAATGACATTGGTTCTTTAACCCAGTTAAAGACAGGATATGATTTCCCAAGTTAAACAATCATTAATATTGATTTTTGGGAAGATTAAAACCAAGTGGAGTTTTAATGAATCTTTAATTAGATTGAAATGATCGAGAATGGAGTATCACCAGTTTTTCTCCAGGCGATAGTTAAATCTTTAATTAGATTTTAACATGAAATGGTAATTGAATTTACCGATAACACCATGGTGTTAGATATGAAGTATGACCAATTTTACTTCATGAGACGAGTAGGTTGGGATTGGGAAATAAAATAAATGATTACTTCGGTGTGGTTCGCTAATCCCGACTAATTGAAATTGATATTCAAAGAAGATTAAAGAATAAATTTAAAGAATTTATCTTTGATAAAATTAATGGGAACCTTTCCCAAAGTATAAGAATATTTGAATAAAAGAATATTCTGAATTGGAATGAGGCGTATGTTGTGTTTGTGTAACACTTGTTTATAAAATACGCGAGTTATTCGGAAAGACCGGGTATATCCCATTCTGAATAACTGATACGACGATTAGTCGAAGGTGAAGACGGTGGTTGAAGACCGGAGGTCTTCACGTCGTTTGGATAATTACTGATGATCTTGATTCAGCCGTACACCCAAGAGGAGGGAATCAGTTAGTGGTCGTCCAGACGTACTTGGAGATCGATGGATATGTGAGGTACAAGGTATTCCGGTTTCGTTCATACCCAGAACGAACTTGTAAATGGACTATGTGTCTGACATTGGATTTTATTTTGTGTGATTGATTTCTATTAAATATATATCTGTTTGGCGGCGGAGAATTTATTCTCTTGCTTAGCGCCCTTCTCTGAGACGTACGAGCTCAGGGGTTATATATTGAGGCATATCAATCGTATGGAGTGAATTTCCTTTGTGGCATGCCTAAGTGGCAAATGATCAAGGCTTTTGTTGAAAAGCAAAGTCTTGTGGGTGATGATCAAAGCATAGCCTGTGCGGCACAACTTTGTGTAGCGTTGATTCGCGAGCCTCACACCCCGGTTGTGAACCAGAAATGGGAGAGGACATCAGGGAGGACATGCGTTTCTTTCTGGATAGAAGTGGCATCAGTGCTTTTACACGCCCTAACGAGTTTGACTTATGTGGTTGTTGGGTTGCGAGGCGCCTCGGATATATCGGTGACTGTGTGAAGCCGATGGAGTAATTGGACACATTTACGCCCCAAAGGGTAGGAAAACGCAGTGTTCAGGCATTTTAATCCACATCGGTGGACCGGACCCGACGATCCAAGGGACACTCGAGCCCTGATCCTAAGGCATGGTAGGCTAGATTGTCTCGAATCGGTGAGGACTATCTTTTGCCTTGGTTCACAGATGGAAATCCAACTTCCAATACGTGACTTTGCGGTTTTGATTGTATACTTATATATGGCGACATAGTGGTATGGGGCACTTATGTCGTCTATGATTGATACTTATGATTGAAGTTGTTTTTGCACTATACATTTATAGTAATAATAAAACATGAAATTTAGCGTATCAAGCATTCTTTGGCTATTATAAGGTAAAACCCTATCCTCCGGCTTGTGTTGCATTGTGTGATGGGAACTGGGTCTTATAATAGCTTCATTATTCTTTATTTAGCATTGCGTTGTTGTTTTATGCACTAGTATTCTTGGGAGGAAACCCGTTACGTTTTATACGGCGTGGTTCCTTGATTTACCTAATTTTAAAATAAAGATTAATAACTGTTTTAATTCTCACACCAGTCACATGACTGACCTGGGGTTTATTGTTTTAACCTAAACTCTGGGTGCCCTTATTTTGACACGGGCAGCTAGTAGTTTTGGTTTTGCAGTTTTATATTCACAGGATCCTGATTTACAGCTGGAATAATATCCGGAAAGCTCTGTATCCATATATCTCCTTCAGTTGTAAATAATATCCGGAAAGCTCTGTATCCGTATATCTCCTTCAGTTGTGTTTTGTATTATTTTCCGCTGCTATATAATGTATTGTAATATCTGATATTTTATGATGTGTAATATTTATTCATACTTTGTATATTCTAGTATTCTGATGGAACTGTTGTAATATACAATAAAATGTTCTTCTGTTTGCGTTCCGATGTATATTTTCCTCAGTACAATCCGTGCTTCCCTTACAGGGGAAGTTCGGGTCGTAACAGTTTGGTATCATAGCTTTGGTTTACAGAGCTTGGAGAACTAGACACGTTAGAACCAAACGAAAGAATTCATCAGAAATTGGATTAGTAATATCCAATGAGAATGACTCGTTAGAGATAGGATTAGTAGTATCCTAGAACGAGTGTGAAGAGTAGTGTTTTTGAAATAAAAATGATTTATATTTTGAAAATTTAAATCAATTATTCGTATTTGATTATTTATTTTGTATTTAATTTGGACAGTCCATTATATAAAGATCTTGCGTATACGTTTGATTCGCGTGTATTTGAAGTTTTAATATACTGGATAGATATAGAATCACACTCTAGTTGCCCGGAGATGATTCTGATGATGAGGCCTCATCATCAGTGTCTGTGTTCGAGTTTCGAAGGTGGGATATCTATATGATTCCAATTGACTGGTGTGAGAACCAAAACTAGACAGGGCTTATTGTTGTGATTTGGCATCAAAAATCTGATTATTGACTATATATCAAAATTATGAATTTGAAACATTAATCAACTAATTGATTGTTGATTGTGTTGTTTGATTATTGGTTGATTAATTAAAATGTTGAGCCTTAAGCCAAATTGAAACAAATAGTGAGTTGTATTGAAAATTTGTCGCATTTGCATACATATGCATGTACTTACATTGAACAGGTCATAGCAAGGAGGCTAGAGTAGAAGAATAAAATTGTTAGCCCAACAAATAGGTACATGTTTACAAATTTATTGGGTTTGGATGATTTTATGAGCCGATTGGCTAGCCGCTTGGCTGTTTCTTTTTCTTTTTGGATTGGTGAGGGCCATGGGAGGCTATTTGAAATATCCCGAAGCTCCCGGTGCAGGGGAGGTTATGGCAAAAAAATTCGAAAATTTAGGGTGTTAGCCAAATTTTTGAAAAATTTGGAAAGTTCTTAGAAACCGAAAAATTGAAGAACTTAAGCCATAATGAAAATAATGAAAGTTAAGTTGATCTGTAAAACAACTTTCGGCTTCATTCCTTTTCGGGGATGAAAAGTTTTAAGTGGGGCAGATTGTAATAACCCAGAAATCCGAGCCAATTTAAAATTTTTATTTTGGCAATATTAGTGAATTTTGAATATTTAAAATGAATTATTTTAAATAATTACGATGAGAAATTTACTTTGAATAGAATTAGAATGTATATATTTATTTGAATCGACGTTAGAATATAAATATTTATTTTAAATTATAAAAGGAATTGAAAATGGCGTGGTAGTTCGAAAATTCGATTTCAAAGTTCAA
The DNA here is from genome assembly GCA_030737875.1 of Allium sativum. Taxonomy (NCBI): domain Eukaryota; kingdom Viridiplantae; phylum Streptophyta; class Magnoliopsida; order Asparagales; family Amaryllidaceae; genus Allium; species Allium sativum. The sequence continues at coordinate 849,240,453 of CM060926.1, forward strand.
ATGAATGTACAGGATTCAAGATAAATCGGATTTTAGCGAAACCAAAAATATTAGAATCTATTTTAAAATATCTTTCCAACGAATCCAAAAAATCAAAATTTCATAGCGGGAATCAAAAGTTATGTCCAGTTGAAAATGCAGAATAGCCGTTATGGAATTTTAGCCCTTAAAAATGGAAATTTTGCAAACGACCTCTGTTTTCGACGAAACCACTTTTGTTGGAACCGGAGTGTCAAGTTATTGATAGGTTCCAAAATTCATAATTTTTCGAATCAATATGTGAGCGTGGCGAAAGAAAACGTGTTTTAACAATTATAGTCAATTTCGATCGACTAGAAAATGGTCATTTTTCAAATGGTCTCAGAATTTGTTGAAATTAGTTTTGTTGGGACCGTATCATCAATACGAAGCTAGAAATAATTTTTCGGGAATTTTTGGGATTAGTATGTGACCCCAGTAAATTGAAATGTACGTTAAAATTCAATAGAATGATTTAAATGTTAATTTAAATGAAAACTGATCGAAACGATCGAATCAGCTTATGATACATATCCCATTGTGTTTGGAATGGGGGTAATTAGCTAGGGGCGGTAGTCGTTGGGCCTAGATTGGTGTTCGAACGAAAAACACATTTCTTTTGGGAATAAATTAAATAAAATATAATTCTTTTATACTTAAGCCCCTCCATTCTCTTTACCCCTACAATCAACGCCCCATTTGAAAAGAAAAAAAACGACGGAAACCCGCTGCTCCCTCCATCGCATCGATCGCGCGCCACCCCCTTGTCAGAGCCTCCTCCGTCGCGACCATCCTCTCTGTTCCCCTCCGCTTTTCCCTTCGCTCCCTCTCTCTACCGTGTGCCAAAGCCCCAAATCGCCCACAAAATCCGCCGCCGCCCCGAATCCCTAGCCGACCACCCACAGCGCCGACCACTAGACGCCGTCCGCCACCCTCTCCGACGATCTCAAATCCCCCCTTTCCTTGTCCAATTAACTGTAAGTTAATTGATTTTTTTTAATGAGCATTGGTTTTTATTTTTTTGTTTTTATAAAAAAACATGGTTATTTTCAGATTTTTTAAAAAGAAAAGATTTGTCTTTTGAAACAAGAAAGATTTGATTTTCAAATGGAAGAAAGGTCTAATCTTTACATAGCATTCGTATGGGAAAAAAATAAAATTTTATATAGATTACAAGGTGATAAAACATGGTTTTATTTCATATATTAAAAGTAAAAAGATTTGCTTTTTAACTTTAAAAAAATTCGATTTTTTACATTGAAAAGAAATGATTTTTTAACCATAAAAAGGATATATTTTTATTTAAGAAAAGTTATATTTTTATTTATGAAAATTTATGTTCTTATTTAGAAAAGGATTATATTTTTAGTCAAGGAAAAAGATACGTTTTTTAGTTAGGTAAAAATATAATTTTTAGAAGATAAAGATTTGATCTATATGCGTTTGACCTTAAAATAAAAAATATCATTTTTATATATATGAAGTAGCGTTAAAAATTCGATTTTTATATATATGAAGTAGCATATAAAGATTCAATTTTTAACTATGTAAAGACTCGATTTTTAATTATATAAAGTTTCGGTTTTTACAATATAAAAATATAATCTTTATATAGGAAGTAGCATTGTTAAAAATGTGATTTTTAACATATGCCGCGTGAAACAGATCTCGTTGGAAGCGAGGTGAAGATTTCCTACATATGAAGAGTCGCGGTAGATTGGTTTAGCTAGTGGGTGAGAACTCCTCACTTTTATTTTTATTTCTAGTTTGAAATATATACTAGGATACCCGTCGTCCACAGACCATGGATGACTTTTTTGTTTGATTGCTGTGTTGTGAAATTTTATTGTGTGATGTGGAATGGAATAAAATATTTTGTGGTTGAAAATATTTTATAGTTAAAAATATAATTTTTAACGTGTATATAAACTAAATATTTATAAACAAATCGGACGATTTGTTTATGTACACCCATTTGACTGATATTGATTGGGACGATATATTTTACACATCACCCAACTGCACGAATAAAAATCTGTGTTTGTTGATTTGAAACCCCACACGGGTATTGGGATGATATTTGACGTACACTAATCCCGATTGGTTAGTTGTATGTCAATCGATGGGTTGACAGACTATGTACGCGTTAATTATTTATATTTAATGCTTACGCAGTTGTGTGGTGCACTCTGGATGATGGTTGATTATTGATCGTTGCTATTATATACATGTGTTGTATGGAATCCATATAAGTAACATTATATGGTGATTGATTGGGCCTCATTCCAATTTGGAAAATAAAGAATATTCATGTGTTGAATAATAGAAAATTCATGTGTTGAATAAAATATATATTCATGTGTTGAATAAAAGAAAATTCATGTGTTGAATAGAATAAATATTCATGTGTTGAATAATAGAAAATTCATGTGTTGAATAAAATAAATAAATATTCATGTGTTGAATAATAGAAAATTCATGTGTTGAATAAAATATATATTCATGTGTTGAATAAAAAAAATTCATGTGTTGAATAGAATAAAAATTCATATGTTGAATAGAGTAAAAATTCATGTGTTGAATAGGATAAATATTCATGTGTTGAATAAAAATATAAATTCATGTGTTGAATAAAATATATATTCATGTGTTGAATAAAAATATATATTCATGTGCTGAAGAAAATATTCATTTGTTGAATAAAATAACGAAGTTATTGAAATATATAAAGCCATGTTGGTTAGATATGCGCCATTTTGACGCGAACGATATTTATATCGATTATTTTTGTTTTTATAATGATTATAGAAAAGGAAGTGATTTCAAAATATAACGTTTTGAAAATATTATCATTTGTATATCGATGATGTGGAATATTCAATTTTGATTTGAAATTGAATATGAAGTTGAAATCATTTTGAAAACGAATTTGAAACGATTTTTAAAAATACGTTTTGAAAGGAAATCGATGAAATATATATATATATAATAGCCTGAATGGAAAGCGCCGCGCTGCGGCAGTTCGCGAATTTCGACCATTGACTTCGAATGGATATTACGGGAGATCCGACCGTCGGATTCTCCTAAAACCGGAACCGCTGGGTTCGTATCGAAAAGAGCTTTCTAACGAATATTAGAGATTTGAAATCTAACGGTTGGATTTGGAATTATATCCAAATCAAATTTGGAAAAGTTCGCTGTAAGTGCAGTTCGATGGTCGTTGATGGAATTCGATTGTACGGGCCTTGATAAAATTATTAAAAATAGTAATAATTTGTGCAAAATCATAAGAAATGATTTGTGTAGAATTGAGATGAAAAATTCCAAATTTGAAAAGATAAAAATAGATTTTTATCGAAATGAACTAGTTTTGAACTAAAATTATAATCCCATTTATTTTTAAAATAAATAAATTGGATTTGAAAGGGTTTTAAAAGTAACCATAATTTCCAATAATTGAATTGGAATGGATTTGAATCGAAATTGGCTTTGGAATATTTCGATGTTAGATTTCGTGATTATACAAATATCGTTATGGAAATTTGAAAGATATTTATATCGTTATTTCCAATACGATATTTGTTGGTCGTAGAATTTGATATTGAATATAAGCCGATATATTTTCTATTCAGAGCCTTGTATTTAATATCAAATGGGATTTGGGTTTGTCGTGAATGGTGTCTTCATTAACACTGTTCTTAAAGCCAGTTGAGAAAAAGATTAAATCTTTTTATTAGATTTAATGAAGTATACCAATTAAATGATATCTAATTGGAATTGAATTTGAATTGATTTTGGGTTTATCGTGAATCGTGTTTTAAATGACATTGGTTCTTTAACCCAGTTAAAGACAGGATATGATTTCCCAAGTTAAACAATCATTAATATTGATTTTTGGGAAGATTAAAACCAAGTGAAGTTTTAATGAATCTTTAATTAGATTGAAATGATCGAGAATGAAGTGTCACCAGTTTTGCTCCAGGCGATAGTTAAATCTTTAATTAGATTTAAACGTGAAATGGTAATTGAATTTACCGATAACACCGTGGTGTTAGATATGAAGTATGACCAGTTTTACTTCATGAGATGAGTAGGTTGGGATTGGGAAATAAAATAAATGATTACTTCGGTGTGGTTCGCTAATCCCGACTAACTGGAATTGATATTCAAAGAAGATTAAAGAATAAATTTAAAGAATTTATCTTTGATAAAATTAATGGGAACCTTTCCCAAAGTATAAGAATATCTGAATAAAAGAATATTCTGAATTGGAATGAGGCGTACGTTGTGTTTGTGTAATACTTGTTTATAAAATACGCGAGTTATTCGGAAAGACCGGGTTTATCCCATTCTGAATAATTGATACGACGATTAGTCGACGGTGAAGACGGTGGTTGAAGACCGGAGGTCTTCACGTCGTTTGGATAATTACTGATGATCTTGATTGGGCCGTACACCCAAGAGGAGGGAATCAGTTAGTGGTCGTCCAGACGTACTTGGAGATCGATGGATATGCGAGGTACAAGGTGCCTCCAATTTCGTTCAGACCCAGAACGAACTTGTAAATGGACTGTGTGTCTGACATTGGATTATATTTTGTGTTATTGATTTCTATTAAATATATATCTGTTTGGCGGCGGAGAATTTATTCTCTTGCTTAACGCCTTTCTCTAAGATGTACGAGCTCAGGGGTTATATATTGATGGATATCAATCGTATGGAGTGAATTTCCTTTGTGGCACGCCTAAGTGGAAAGTGATCAAAGCACAGCCTATGTGGCACAGCTTTTTGTAGCTTTGAGCGAGCCTCACACCTCGGTTGTCAACCAGAAACGGGAGAGGACATCAGGGAGGACATGCGTTTCTTTCTAGCTAGAAGTGGCGTCTGTGGTTTTACACGACCTGATGAGTTTGACTTATGTGGTTGTTGGGTTGTGAGGCGCCTCGGATATATCGATGACTGTGTGGAGCCGATGGAGTCATTGGACTCATTTACGCACCAAAGTGTGGGGAAACGCAGTGTTCAGGCATTTTAATCTACATGGTAGACCGACCCTTACGATCCAAGGGTCACTCGAGCTCTAATCCTGGGACATGGTAGGCTAGATTATCTCGAATCGGTGAGGATTATCTTTTGCCTCGGTTCACAGATGGAAATCCAACTTCCAATACGTGAATTTGCGGTTTTGATTGCATACTTATATATGGCGACATAGTGGTATGGGGCACTTATGCCGTCTATGATTGATACTTATGATTGAAACTGTTTTGGCACTATACACTTATAGTAATAAAAAAACATGAAATTTAGCGTATCAAGCATTCTTTGGCTATTATAAGGTAAAACCTTATCCTCTGTCTTGTGTTGCATTGTGTGATGGGACCTGGGTCTTATAATAGCTTCATTATTCTTTATTTAGCATTGCGCTGTTGTTTTATGCACTGGTATTCTTGGGAGGAAACCCGTTCCGTGTTATACGGCGTGGTTCCTTGATTTACCTAACTTTAAAATAAAGATTAATAACTGTTTTAGTTTTCACACCAGTCATATGACTGACCTGGAGTTTATTGTTTTAACCTAAACTCTGGGTGCCCTTATTTTGACACGAGCAGCTAGTAGTTTTGGTTTTGCAGATTTATATTCACATGATCCTGATTTACAGCTGGAATGATATCCGGAATGCTCTGTATCCGTATATCTCCTTCAGTTGTGTTTTGTATTATTTTCCGCTGCTATGTAATGTATTGTAATCTATGATATTTTATGATGTGTAGTATTATTTATACTCTGTATATTCTTGTATTCTGATGGAATTGTTGTAATATACAATGAAATGTTCTTCTGTTTGCGTTCCGATGTGTATTGTCCTCAGTACAATCCGTGCTTTCCTTACCATGGAAGTTCGGGTCGTAACACCCAGTTAGTCTGGTTGCGAAGCTCTCGCCTCCACGATCGCAATGGATCCTGTTTCATGCGATTTCGACACCTATGAGAAAGTTACGATTTTATAATGGTTAATTACATATTTAGATTAATTTATATAATAATTAATTAAAATTTAAAAGCCACCTTCTTCTTCAATTATCAGGCTGCCACATTTAACCCAATAACTCCAAACTAAGGTTCCACTTTTCGACAACACAGCCCCTTTGGCGATGATCAGGTGCTACCACCTCAACGGCCTTCGCAAGAACTCCTCCTGGACGGCAACACGATGAACTCGGTGGCCCCTGGCTCTGGTAATCGACGTCGAATGGTGGGTGATTGGGTGAGCAAATCGAGAAATTTAGAGCTCCAAAAACAACCTCACCGTATATATTTGTTCATCTCGTGGAGATCTACAACATCGGTTTAGAAATTTTCCTAAATCAAAGCTTGGATCAAACGATTTTAAAGGGAAAAGAGTTGAATTGATTTCCGCCGTGATATCGAGAGGCTGCGGTTTTTAATTCTCAACAAATGAAGATAGGGTTTGCACATTTTGATTGGTCGTATTTATAATTAAATTTTTTTAATTTCCAAAAAGTAGTTTTTTCATCCGAACTCCAAATCAAACCCAACAATTGCCGCCCCTAGCTAAATACCCCCATTCCAGACATAATGGGATATATTTCGTAAGCCAATTCGACTGTTTCGATCAGTTTTCATCAAAATTAAAATATAAATCAATATATTGAATTTTAAACATACATTTTAATTTACTGGGGCCACATGCTGACACTAAAAATAACAGAAAAATTATTTCTAGCTATGTTTTGACGATACAGTCCTAACAAAACTAATTTCGTTGAATTTGAAGACCGTTTGAAAAATAGTATTTTTCCAGTCGATTAAATTCAAATTAAAATTACCAAACACGTTTAAATTCACTGCGCTCACATATTAATTCCAAAAATTATGAAAATTGAAACCTGACAATAATTTGACATTCCAGATCCAACAAAAGTTGTTTCATCGAAAACGGAGGTCCTTTGCAAAATGGCTATTTTTATGGGCTATAATATATTTAAAATATATATAAATTCTCATAGCGACTATTTCAAATTTATAACTTGACATAACTTGCAATCTATATTATGAAAGCTGAAATTTTCACATTTGTTAGAAAGATATTATTAAACAAAATCAAATATTTCTGCTTTTATTGAAATCCGATTTATAATTCATTTTGTACATTCATTTGAAATTTAAAATCGAATTTTCAAACTACCGCGCCATTTCAAACTCTATTTATAATTAAAGCAAATTTATACATTCTAACTTTGATTAAAATAAATTTTAAATCATTATTATTTAAAATAAATCATTTTAAATATTCAAAATCCATTAAAATAGCTAAAATAAAATTTTTTAATTGGTTCCGAAATCCTGGGTTGTTATAATCTCCCCCACTTAAAATCTTTTCGTCCTCGAAAAGAAATGGAGCAGAAAGTTGTTTAACCAACCAACTCAACTTTCATTTTGGCTTTCATTCTTCAACTTTTCAGTTTCTAAGAATTTTCTAATTTGTCAACAATTTGGCTAGCACCCTAAATTTTCGAATTTTTTTGCCATAACCTCCTTTGTACGGGGTGACTTTTAAAATTTTATTGGGCCGTATTAGGCACCTAATAAATCAAGAAATAGCTTACATAATTTTTAGTGACCTATCTATGCCCAAGGGAGAGTGTAAAAATCATATCTCATGCCTTGTCCAGTGTTGGAAAATAAATAATCCATGTGTCATATCTAAAATCAAGAGAGACGTGAATTATTATCATCTCCAGACCCGCGTAGGGTTTTTATTAAATCCTACCGCGAGCACTATTACATGTATTTCTTAATTAAGACCATAATCAGTCTTCTTTTCAACCTGTAATATAGTCATCGCCATACAAGCATCTCGCCTGTATGGTAAATCAAACCTCGTCATATAAGCGCCAAATGCTGATATGGAATATGATATGATATGATGTCTTCATGTAGTATGCCATGCGGTGTAGTTCATAATTTATTTGTTGCTATCATATGGCAACGTTTATAATCTCACATAGAACAACCATCAGAACGCTTTCAATTTCATTCACAGGAATTTATATAATAATAAAATTGCGCAACCAACTCATTAAGGTGTACCTATTTTTTGGGCATGCAAATTAATTCTCCATTCAACAGTAAATCCATAACCTGTTCAACAAATATATATACATGTATATGTATGCAATTCCAATAAATTTTCAATTTAATTCAATATATTTGGCTTTACTTATCATTCATTTTCTTATTGGTTTTATCATTCCAACATTTTTATTTAGTTAAACTAATAATCAAACATCAAAACCATCAATCAATTAGTTGATTAGCTTTTCAATCATATAACTTTTATATATAAACTCAAAATCGTATTTTTAGTGCCAAATCACAAACAATAAATTCTAACTAAGTTTGGTTCTCACACCAGTAATTTGGAAATATATAGATATCCCACTTTTGGAACTCAAACATAAATACTGATGATGTTCGAACGATCATCAGAATCATCTCCGGGCGACAAGAGTGTGATTCGATATCTACCCAGTATATTTGAGACTTCAAATATACATTTGCGAGACATATATGCAAAATCTTCTTGTACTCGATAGTCCAAATTCAATATAAAATAAATATTCAAATACGAATAATAAGATATAAAATTTTCAAAATCTAATCTGATTTTTTAAAAATAACACTCTTCCAACTCATTCTAGGGCATTACTGACCCTATCTTTAATGAGCCACTCATTCTGGGATATTATTGATCCCATCTCTAATGAGTTATTCTTATAGGATATTGCTAATGCTATCTTTGATGAATTCTTTCGTTTGGTTCTAATGTACCTTGTTCTCTAGCTTTGTAAACCAAAGCTCTAATACCAGAATGAAACGACCTGAAATCCCCATTCAGCCTAGACCAAACGAGAAAGCGGATTGAGTTGAGAACACGACGCATCAGACATAAATAATAGAACATTTCATTGCTATTACAACAATTACATCAGAGTACAAGATGTCAGAGTATAAATAAATAATATACATTGGAAAATATCATAGTTCAAATTACATAGCAGTGGAATTAAAATGTATAAATACAATGACTAACACAACTGAATGAAATACACGGATACAAAGCTTTCTGAATATAGCTCCAGCTATAATCCAGGATCCTGAGAAAAGAAATATCTACGAAAACCAAAACTACTAGCTGCCTGTGTGGAAAATATGGGCACCCAAAGTTTAGTTAAAACAATAGACTTCGAGTCCGTCATGGGGCTGGTGTGAGAACTAAAACAGTTATTAAATCTTTATTTTTAAAGTTAGGTAATTCACGGGACCACGCCGTATAAAATGGAATGGGTTTACCCCCAAGAATACCAGTGCATAAAACAAATAACGCATTGCTAAATAAAGAACAATGAAGTTATTATAAGACTCAGGTACTATCACACAATGCAACGCAAGCTGGAAGATAGAGTTTTACCTTATAATAGCCAAATATGCTTGGTATGCAAAATTTATCTTTTATTATTACTATAAGTGAAGAAATCAACTTCAAATATAAATGTATCAATCATAGACGGCATGAATGCCCTATCCCACTATGTCGCCATATATAGGCTTACAGCTAAAATCGAAAAATGTCGTATTGGAAGTTTGTATTTCCATCATGATGGCTACTGATCTGAAAGATCGATCACGTAGTGTAATACTCAACGGCTTACGTACCGTGCATGAGAAAACGCCGTAATACACGTCCGCACTATATCCAGGACATCAAGTATCCCGATGGCTTACGTCTTGTGCATGAGAAAATGATGTATACTCTATCCTTCTGGGAATCGGGGGGCGTGTCTTATCCCTACCAAGTGTGGAGCGACCACACCCAGCCTATCTCAGTCGACCAATCCATCCTCATCTCGAAAGCAAACTGATCTAACCATTAGTTCACCATCATACCGGTGTGTGAGGCTCGCGAATTAATGCAACATAAAGCTATGCTAATTAAAGCTATGCTTTGATCATCATCCACCAAGCTTTGCTTTTCAACAAAAGCTTGGATCACTACAAATCAGCATGTCACACTGTCAATCCATACCATGTCATTGATCTCAACCAATATATAACCTCTAAGCTCGTACATCTCAGAGAAGGGTGTTAAGCAAGAGAATAAATTCTCCGCCACCAACAGATATATATTTAGCAGATCAGCGAATACAGCATAACGGAATACAATGTCAGACACACCATCCATTTGCAAGTCCATTCAAGGTCTGAACGAAACTGGAGGCACCTTATTCCTTGGCCCCTATGTCCAATACAAGAGAGAGGCCCTCGCATGTCCGAACAATCAAAAAATACGTCTGGACGGCTACCACTGTAGCCCCTTCAAGGTAGCTACTCCAATCATGGGCATCAGTAGCAGCCCATCCATTCGATGTGAAGATCGTCGGTTTTGTACCATCTTCAATCTCTTCGACCGTTAGTCGTCGTATCAATTATTCAGAATGGGTTAAACCCGGTCTTTCCGAATAACTCATGTATCTTATAATCAAGTGCTATAACAACACATCATACGCCTCATTCCAATACAGAATATTCTTTTGTTCATATTTCTTTATTCTGGAAATGTTCCCATTAATCTTATCAAAGATTATCACTTTCAAACACACTGTTTAATCCATTTCTTTGGAAATCATTACAAAAGATTTTATAGTATCTTTTCACAGTTTAAACCAAATTAAGATTTATCAAACCAGTCGGGATTAACGCCTTACCGAAGTAATTATTCATTTTATTATCCCATCCCAAGGAGCAAAACTGGTAGTACTCCATATCTAACACCACTGTGTTATCGGTAAATTCAATTACCATTTCACGTTCAAATCTAATTAAAGATTTAACTATCACCTGGATTAAAACTGGTGGTACTCCATTCTCGAACACTTCTCAAATTTAGCAAATTTAATTACCACATTAACATTTCAATCTAATTAAAGATTTATTAAAACTCCACTTAGATTTAATCTCCAAAAATCATTATTTAGTAATTATTCAAATTTAGGAAATAAATCATGTCTATACTGGGTTAAAGAACCAATGTCATTTAAAACATCGTTCACGATAAATCCAAAATCATCTTCCATCAAAATATAATCTTCACGGAAATCATAACAGTATATAGTTGATATAAATTTCCATATCAAATCAACAAATGGAATAACGGCAAAACCTTTTAAATTCCATATATAGTAACGGTCTACCTTTACAAAATCTGATCTCGATTATTACCAAATCGAGTTCCATTCAATTCCAATTTAATATATTAAATTGAAAATCTTTACTTTGGAAAATTCGATTAATCTTAACTAAAAGATTATAAATTCCAAATCATATTCTTCACTGTTAATTGGGTTAAAGAACAAATGTTATTTAAAACACCGTTCATGATAAACCCAAAAATCCAATTCATTTTATCAATTCCAATTAAATATTAATTAATTGGAAAACTTCACTAAATCTTAATTTAAAGATTTAATTTTTTTCTCAACCGAGTTTAAGAACAGTGTTATTTAAGACATCATTCACGACAAACTCAAAATCCAATTTGATATCGAATACAAGTCTCTGAATAGAAATTATATCGGCTTATATTCAATATCAAATTCTGAAACCAACGGATATCGTAATGGAAATAACGATATCTGTATCTTCCAAATTCCTCAACAATATCCGTGTAATCACGGAATCCAATATTGAATTATTCCGAAGAATATTTCCATTCCAAATCCATTCCAATTTATTCATTGGAAAATTCTGGTTATTTTTAAACCATTTTCAAATCCAATTTATTTATTTCTAAAAATAATTGGATTATTATTCTAGTTATTAACTAGTTCATTTCGATAAAAACAAATTTTTATCCTTTCAAATATGGAATTTTTCATCCAAAATCTTTCCAAAACCTTTATTACGAATTTACATAATTTTTCTATATTTTTAATAATTTTAATATCGCCCGTACAGTCGGTTTTCAATATCGACCACGGAACTGCATCCATATCGACCTTTTCTGAAATTGATTTGGACATAATTTAAAATACAACCATTCAAATTTACATCTCTTATATTCATTGGAAAGCTCTTTTCGATACGAACCCAACGGTTCCGGTTTTAGGAGAATTCGACGGTCGGATCTCCCGTTACATCAATTTGAAGTTAATGGTTGAAATTCGTGAACGGTCGTTGCGCGATATGTTCTATTCAAACCATTAATATATATACGTATATATAATATTTCGTCGATTCACGTTAAAAACATATTTATAAAATATTTTTAAATTCATTTTAAAACGATTCCCACTTCTATTTCAATTTTAAATCAAAATTGAATATTCTATATCACTATAATATTAAAATGATAATATTTTCAAAATATCAGATTTTGAAATCACTTTTCGATATTCATTGTAAAATGAATAAAATCGCCACAAAATCCCGTTCATGTTAAAATGGCATTTAACTACTTAACACGGCTTCACATTTCAATATTTTCGTGTCCATCCCAAAATCGGACATCAAAATCATATTTTGATTATTCTTTAAGTATTATTTTAAAATATTCGTTATTTTACAATATTCGTTGTTTATGAATCAGAATGTGACTCAATCAATTACCATATAGTTTCAGTTATATGGATTTCATACATCGCATGTATACAATAATAACGATAAACAATCATTAAAAATTCATACAACATCCAGAGTGCATTTTACAACTGTATAAGCATTAAAATAAATAAATAACACTTATATAGTCTGTCAACTCATTGATTGATATACAGCTAAACAATTGGGTTTAGTGTATGTCAAATATCATCCTTATACCCGTGTGGGGTTTCAACCAACAAATACTGTTTATTATTTATACAGTTGGGTGATGTTTAAAATTTATCTTCCCAATCAATGTCAGTTAAATGGGTGTACGTAAACAAACCGTTCGATTTATAAACGAAAATTTATTTTATTTCAGGAGAATTTTATACAGCATATATAAATAATTTATATATCGCATATATAAATAACTTATACACATTGTTTACAAAAAAAAATTGGCATTATAACGATGCGATATTAGAATCAGAATAATGTCTAGCATTATCCCTCTCCTGATACTGGCACGTGCTATACACAACAATCAATCAACCATAATCATATCACAATACAATCAATTTTTCCCACAATACAATTAAATAACACAAATCATCCATGGTTTGTACAAATAGTAGTGACAAGAGCTACTAAGCCTCATTTACAACCTATTATATAATAACTATAAAATAATTTGAGTGAGAGAGAGTTCTCACCATCGGTTTCCACTCCGTCATTCTTTATTGGACGGTTTGGATTTAAATTTGCCTTAAATTGTAACAAGCTCCAAATTTGACCCAGTTAATCCTGTTGCGAAGCTCTCGTCTCCATGATCGCAACGGTTCCCGTTTCATGCGGTTTCGACACCGTATGAGAAAGATATGATTTTATAACAGTTAATGACATATTTAAATTAATTAATTAAAATTTAAAAGCCACCTTCTTCTTCAATTATCAGGCCGCCACGTTCAACCAAATAACTCTAAACTAGGGTTCCACTTTTCGAGCAACACAACCCCTTTGGCGACGATCAGGCGCTACCATCTCGACCGCCTTCGCAAGAGCTCCTCTTGGACGGCGGCGCGGTGAACTCGGTGGCCCCCTGGCTCCGGTAATCGACATCGAACGGTGGGTGATTGGGCGAGGGAATCGAGAAATTTACAGCTCCAAAAACAATTGCACCGTATAGATTTGTTCATCTTGCGGAGATCTACAACGTCGGTTTAGAATTTTTCTTCAATTGAAGCTTGGATCAAACGATTTTAAGGGGAAAAGATTTGAATTGATTTCCACCCGGGATATCGAGAGGCTGCGGTTTTTAATTCTCGGAAAATGAAAATAGGGTTTGTGAATTTTGATTGGCCCGTATTTATAATTAAATTATTTTAATTTCCAAACCGTAGTTTTTTCATCTGAACTCCAAATCAAACCCGGCGACTGCTACCCCTAGCTAAATATCCCCATTCCGGACATAATGGGATATGTTTTGTAAGTCAATTCAACTGTTCCAATTAGTTTTCATTAAAATCAAAATATAAATCAATATATTGAATTTTAAACGTATATTTTAATTTACCGGGGCCACATACTGACTCCAAAAATTACAAAAAATTATTACTAGCTATGTTTCGACAATACGGTTCTAACAAAACTAATTTCGTCGAATTTGGAGACCGTTTGAAAAATGACCTTTTCCACTCGATTAAATTCAAACTGAAATTACCAAACACGTTTAAATTCACTACACTCACATATTAATTCCAAAAATTATGAAAATTGAAACCTTACAATAATTTGACATTCCGGATCCACAACAAAAGTGATTTCGTCGAAAACGGAAGTCGTTTGCAAAATGGCTATTTTAAGGGCTAAAATATATTTAAAATATATATAAATTCCATAGCGACTATTTCAAATTTTAAACTTGACATAACTTTCAATTTATATTATGAAAGCTGGATTTTTCACATTCATTAGAAAGATATTATTAAATAGATTCAAATATTTCTGGTTTTGTTGGAATTCAATTTATAATCCATTTTGTACATTCATTTGAAAATTAAAAACGAATTTTCAAACTACCGCACCATTTCAAACTCTATTTATAATAAAATAAATTGATACGTTCTAACTTCAATTAAAATAAGTTTTAAATCATTATTATTTAAAATGAATCATTTTAAATATTCGAAATCCATCAAAATAGCTAAAATAAAAAAAATAGTTCCGAAATTCTGGGTTTTTACAATAATCGTTACCGAATTTTTCTAGTTTAACATAAACTTTTTTTAATCTCATTGATTATTAAAGTGCTAAAAATAAATATATATGCTGCAATAAATAGTTTTGAGCAGTTAATATGCATTAGTGCATATAATATAAAGCTCTAACTTAATAAAACAATAAATATCTCTCGTTGTACTGAAAAAAGCATGATTTGAACTTTAGCCTTGAAAAAACGTGACAGATAATTTTCAGATGTAGATATTTTCGTGTCTGCATTCTTTTTCATTTATTAGATATTTACTCGTTTGCTCAAATATAGATGTCCATGGATCTCAGATTGTTTAGGGATTCAATGGCAGCCCTAATTTGTAAGGGTTATGTATGGGATAGCTAGCTTAACTAATATTGTGTACTCATTGCACACTCGTCTCACACTTGATTTATATGTGTCATACGTAGGTCTTGTCTATCCTTTTCTCGACTAACATCATATTTCTAGTTATGACATGTATCATATTTTCATGCTAAGATCCATGGTTAAATGTGTAGCGACCCGAACTTCCCAGCCGGCCTAAACCGAACAAGAAGGAGGTCTGCTTTGAGAACACGACGCACTGGAACACAAACATGAGAACATTTCACTGCTATTACAACAATTTACATCAGAGTACAAGAATATCAGAGTACGAATAAATAATACACAGCGGAAAAATACAATTATCAGAGAATAAGATACAAAACAGTGGAAAATATAATACATGAATATAATGCATTGTGGAAAACAAAAACTACCACAGTTGAAAGAAATACACATATACAAAGGTTTCTGAATATAGCTCCAGCGGTAATCCAGGATCCTGTGAAAAGAAATATTTGCGAAAACTAAAACTACTAGCTACCTATGTGGAAAATATAGGCACCCAGAGTTTAGGTAGAAACAATAAACTCTAAGTCGGTCATGAGACTGGTGTGAAAACTAAGACAGTTATTAACTTGATTTTAAAGTTGGGTAAATCAAGGGACCACGCCGTATAACACGAAACAGGTTCACTCCTATGAATACCATAAAACCAACAACGCAACGCTAAAAGGAAAAATGAAGCCATTATAAGACTCAGGTCCCATCACACAATGCAAACACAAACCAGAGGATAGAGTTTTACCTTATAATGGACAAACAAGCTTGATACGCAAAATTTATCTTTATTATTACTATAAGTGAAAAAATCAACTTCAAATATAGATGTATTAATCATAAACGGCATAGTACCCCATCCTACTATGTCGCCATATAGGTTTACAACTAAAACCGAGAAGTCGTGTATTGAAAGTTGGATTTCCATCAATGAGTCGAGGAAAGGGATCTTCCTCACCGGTTTCGAGACAATCTAGCAAATACCTCAGGATTACACACTTTGGGCAACCCTGGTTAGCGTCAGGGCCGGTCCACACTTACTTTAGTGGATTAGTTATTCCTAAACACACGTTTTCCGGTCATGTCGGACCTACAAAATGGTCAGTACGTCGACCAATCATATCTGATGTGCGTCGCAATCCATCATCCACATAAGTAAAAATATCTGAGCTACATACCATGACACCACTTCTTGCTAGAAAGAAACGTCATGTCCTCCTTGAGGTCCTCGTCCCGTTTTTGAGTCATACCGAGGAGTGAGGCTCGTGAATTAACGCTATACACAATGCGGTGGTAATTAAAGTTGTGCTTTGATCATCAACCATAAGACTTTATTTTTCAACAAAAGCCTTGATCATTTCCATCTTAGCATGCCACATTGACAATTCATGCCATACGACTGATGTCTATCAATATATAACCTCTTAGCTCGTACGTTTCAGAGAAGGGTGTTAAGTAAGAGAATAAATTCTCCACCACCAAACAGATATATATTTAATAGAAATCAATCAACACAGAATGAAATCCAATGTCAGACACACATCCATTTACAAGTCCATTTTGGGTTTTGAACAAAATCAGAGGCACCTTATTCCTCATCCCATATGTCTAATACAGGAGAGAGGTCCTCGCATATCCGGTCGACCTCCAAGTACGTCTGGACGATCACCACTTATTACCTTGTCTTGGGTGTACAGCCCAATCAAGACATCAATAACCATCCAAACGATGTGAAGATCTCCTGTCTTCAACCACCGTCTTCAAATCATCGACCTTTAGTCGCCGTATCAGTTATTCAAAATGGGTTAAACCCGGTCTTTCCGAATAAGTCGCATATTTTATAATCAATAATCAAGTGATATAAAAACACATCATACCCCTCATTCCAATTCAGAATATTCTTTTATTCAAATATTCACATCTTAGGAGAAAGGTTCCCATTAATTTTATCAAAGATAAGTTCATTTAAACTTATTCTTTAATCTTCCCATGGATATCATTTTCAAAGGATTTATTATATCTTTTTACCACTTAAACCAAATTAAGGTTCACAAACTAGTCGGGATTATCGAGCCTTACCTAAGTAGTCATTTATTTATTTATCCCAATCGCAACATATTCATCCCATGGAGAAAAACTGGTAGTACTCTTTATCTAACATCCCCTGGGTTATCGGTAAATTTAATTATCATTTCATGTTCAAATCTAATCAAAGATTTAACTATCGCCTGGAGTAAAACTGGTGATACTCCATTCTCGATCATTTCTTGAATTCGATAAATTTAATTATTTCATTCTCATTTTTAATCTACTTAAAGATTCATTAAAACTCTAGTTTAGTTTTAATCTCAAAAATCATTACTTAATGATTATCCAAATTTTAGGAAACAAATCCTGTCTTTACTTCGGTTAAAGAACAAATTTCATTGAAAATATTATTCATGATAAACCCAAAATCCTCTTCCATTGAAATGGAACTTTCACGGAATTCATAATAGTATGTAATTGATATAAATTTTCGTATCGTACTAATACTATAAACGGAATAACGGCAAGGCCTTTTAAATTCCATAAATAGTGATGACCTTCCTTCACAGAATCTCATCTCGATTATCACTAAATCGAATTCCATTCCATTCCAATTTCCTTTATTAAATTGGAAAACATCCCTTTGGAAAAATTAAATTAAATCTTAATTAAAATATTTATAAACTCCAGATAATAACTCTACTATTAATCGGGTTTAAGAACTATCATTTAAAACATCATACACAATGAACCCGTAATCAACTACCATTTAATTCCAATTATATTAATTAACTGGAAAACTTCATTTAATCTTGGTTAAAAGATTTATTCTTTTCTCAACTGGGTTTAAGAAAAATGTTTGTAAAGACACCTTCATGACAAACCAAAAATCCAATTTATTCACATTTTTAAATAATTTTAATAAGGCTCTTACAGTCGGTTTCCAATATCGGCCACCGAACTGCATCCATAGTGACCCCAAAACTGATTTGGACACATTTTAAAATCTAACTGTTAGATTTCAAATCTCTTATTATCATTCAAAAGCTCTTTTCGGTACAAACCCAACGGTTCTGGTTTTAGGAGAATCCGACGGTCGAATCTCCCGTTACGTCAATTCAAAGTCAATGGTCGAAATTCGCGAACGGTCGTTGCGCGATACGTTCTATTCAAACCATTTAAATATATATAATATATTTCGTCAATTTCCATTCAAAACATATTTTATAAAACGTTTATAAATTCATTTTAAAACGATTTCAACTTCCATTTCAATTTGAAATCAAATTTGAATATTCCATATCATTATAATATTAAAATGATAATATTTTCAAAATATCAAATTTTGAAATCAAATGTTTTCGATATTTGTTATAAAATGAATAAAATCGACAGAAAATTCCGTTTGAGTTAAAATGGCATATATGTACTTAACTCGGCTTCATATTCATTTCAGTTACGAATATTTCAATATTTTTGTGTCCATCCAAAATCGGACATCAAAATCATATTTTGATTCTTCACTGAATATTTTTTTTAAATATTTGTTATTTCTGAACTGGAAACAGACTCAGTCAATTACCATATAATTTTATTTATATGCATTCCATGCATAGCATGTATTCAAAAACAGTTATAAACATTCAATTCACATCCAGAGTGCAATTTACAACTGTATAAGCATTAAATAATTAAATAACGTTGATAACAGTCTGTCAATCAATTGGTTGACATACAATTATACCTAAGGGACATGTGAATTAATTATCATCCCCAGAAACGTGTGGGTTTTCAATCACCAACAAATAATTGAGCAATGTATAAAATTATCGTTCCAATACCCGTGTGAGGTTTACATCACAATCCATGTGGAGTTATTTACAGTTTAATAATAATGGCATTAAAATTGCACACATCCTTCATCCACCAAACAAATATTACAATCACAGGCAATACAATACATATATTCAGTTATAAAAATAAATAATTGTACAAAATTTTTGAGTGAGAGAGCTCACATTGATTTCCACTCCGTTAGTCTTTATTTGAAGATTTTATTTTCAAACAACATTAAACAAGCATTTAATTTTGCTCAAAAATTCAGTTTGCTCCATTTTCGTTCTGGTCAGTTCCATTTTGTAATGCTCACTGATACGAGCGCAACGCAACTGAAATTGTCGGATTTCGATCTCGTATGAAAAAGTTATGGCATTTAATACATTTCATTACATAATTAAAATAATTAATACATTAATTAACATTAATTACTTCACTAATCCCTCTTCCTCATTCAAAACAGCCGAACCCAACGTCGACTAGCCAAATCCACCGTCGCACCGCCCTGGAGGCCATCGGAGCTCCATCGCCGGCCACCACGCGACGCGTCGCCGCTTGCTCCCCCACGCCTCAAACGCCGCGCCTCCCGGTGGACCCTTCCTCTCGAAAAACGCGCTCGACATTGGCCTGTTTGAGGCTAAAATTCAAGCTCCACGCTCCATCGTTTCAGATCATATTAGTATGGATTTGAAGCTCATGGATTGCTCTACAATGTTTGTTTTATGAGTTTCATGAATTTGTTTGTGGACTGGAAGAATTTTGGACAGCAATTTTAGAGCCATTCCGCACATCCGTTTATAGAGCTCATGGCGGGTTTGAATCTATAAGGAGAATTAGGGTTCTCTGAATGTATATATTATATTTAATTACAAAAAGTGAGTTTTTGCATTCAAACCCCAAATCAAACCCAATGATTGTCGTCCCTAACCAAATACCCCCATTCCAGACATAATGGAATATGTTTCGTAAGCCAATTCGACTATTTCGATCAGTTTTTATCAAAATTAAAATATAAATTAATATAACGTTCAATATCGAATTCCAATGTACATTTTAATTTACCGGGACTACGTACTGACTCCAAAAATTATGAAAATAAAAATCTACATATGTTTTGACGATACGGTCCTAACAAAATTAATTTTATCGAATTTGGAGGCTGTTTGAAAAATGACCTTTTTATCTGGTTAATTAAATTCAACTAAATTTGAAAACGTGTTTAAATTTACTATGCACACATACTAATTCCAAATGACTTGAAATTTTAAACCAAACAATAATTTGACGTTCTGGATCCAACAAAAGTGGTTTCATCGTAAACGGAGATCGTTTGCAAAATGGCTAGTTTTAAGGGCTTATATATTATTAAAATATATATTAATTCCATAGCAACTATTCTAAATTTTAAAATGGTCATAACTTATAATTTAGAATGTGAAATCTCAGTTTCTTACATTCGTTAGAAAATTACAGTTCAAAATATTCAAACGTTTCTTGTTTTATCCAATTCTGATTTATAATGAATTCTGTACATTCATTTGAAATTAAAAATTGAATTTTCAAACTACTGCGCCATTACGATTTCGTTTTAAATAAATTTTAATTTTTCTGACTTCGATTTAAATAAAATTTAAGATCGTTAATTCTTGAAATCAATCATTTTAAATTCTTAAAATCCATTAAATCAATTGAAAATAAAATTTTATATTGGTTCCAAAATTATGAGTTGTTACATAATGTTTTCTCTGATAGTGTATACTGGTTTGTTTTGAATTAGTCAATATGTAATTACTCTGTGTCAATTCCATGCGCGTCAGATATCATTATATGTGCAAAAGTTAAATTTCCCTTGTGTGGCTCAAAGCTGATTGTTAGAGCAGTCTAACAGGGGATCAGTTACTTTGTGATTGACCTTCAATAGTGGGTAGTTGAGCCCATATTTGAGCTCAGCACGGACTGCCAAGGTCGCTTTGATGATCCTTGCAATCGCTGAGTTATCCGACATGAATAATGTTGGATAGCTTTGGTGTGGTGCTAAGGGCACCGCAATATGTTCTTCCTAATACCACAATTAAAAAATTAAAACTCATTAAATTTTGTATGCTTCCTAATACCACATTACCCTTACATTTCTAATCTCTCACTGAATCATTATTTGTCGAACTAATCACATTCTAAGCTAAGCTAAATACCCTAATCTCTTGTAATCATTGTCTTATTCGCATCTCTCGCCGAAAAATTCAAATTCGTACGTTAATCTCTCAATTGTTTGGTGATACGAAAACTTTAATCTCTCACTTCCTCTTTTAGTTTGCTTAAATCAAACCTTATTCACGGCTTTTGTAAGTTGTGGCGTTTGATCGGCTATAGTTATAAGGTTTAGCTCGTTGATCGGTTTTACAAATGAGGGCGAACGAATATCGAGCGAAACAAAAATATGGTAAAACAGTGTGATAGCCACTATTTTTTAAGTGTGTGGTATTAAGAAAAGTGTAATACTAATTCTTATGGTATTTTTTAGTCGCGGTATTAGGAAGAATATATTGGGGTACCCTTAGCATCACACTAACTTTATAGCTTTTTAATTGGAATTAATCTTGGCAATGTATATTTATCCATCATTATAAAAGCCGGATAACTTGATTGATTTATCCAATTTTTTAGAAGGTCTGAAAATTTAATATTTGTTTAATAACTAAACTAACTGACCTAGTGTTACGAAGACCCGATCGGACCGTCGGTCAGACCGTCAAAACCTTCAATCGTTGGCCACCACAGCCCGTGGGTCTCCAGTCTAAATCTGCTTTAAACCTTCCAGAATTGCATCATTTCAGAGAGAAACGCAGTTTCAAGTTGGAAATTTTATTTACATCCACCTAAACTTTTAGTTAATTAACCCTAATTTTTTGGATTACTACCAACTTTCGTGGTCTTCTTAATTATTTAAAATTGATTAGTTAATCCACAAGGTCCTTTTTCTTTGATTGCCTGTCACATATTATCACCTTTTGTTAAGGAAAAAAAGGAGTAAAGAACCAATTTTACCATTCAGATGCAACCTGACCTTTTATTATTAAGTACATTTTCTGTTCTGAAGCCCACTACACAATGTTACTATGCAGATTAAACCTGAAGACTGCTTTCATAACCTGCTTGTTCCTTTCAATTCACTATTCAGGTTATTTTACTCCTATCCCAGATGTATACAATCTAGACTAAGATAAACCAAGTATTTTCCTAAAGCCCTAGTGCTTATATTTAACCCATCCACCTTTTATATAGCTGCAAATGGAGCTTGCCTGATCATGGTGCAACACAACTTCCTTTGGGATGTAAGACTTTGTAATTCACCTGAATAATGTAGTAATATAAGCAACTGTGATTTTCTGTCTATGTGATGACATTATATTATTATGCTTTAAAGCCATCATTGTAACATTGTCCGTCGGACTTCCCCCATTTTAAGAATGATGAATAGCGTAGATGACCACTCCAGAATAATTATCATATATACTTTAGATGAAAAGATAAAATTTTCAAATAAATTTAAATAAGTAAAACAATAAATTAACTAAATTTACAATCAAAACCCTGTTGCATGCGGAATTATTTCAAAAAAAAACCATTTTTAAAATAAGGCTTCACCCAAACTTTCTACTTAATTTTATTTCGAATTCGGATTTAGTCCTGTTCACAGTGCATTGTAATGAGAAGAAAAAGAGAATAGATTTGACACTGATTTTTTTCTTTTCTGATTTATACGTATTTTAGATTTGATGATTATAAAAAAGGAAGAAAGAGAAATACTGAAAGAGAGCCGTGAGAGAAAATGATAGAGTATAGTTTTGTGGGTTAACTAATCAATTTTGAAAATTTAAATAAACCATAAATGTAGGTAGTAATCCTAAAAACTAGGATGGACTAACTAATAGATAAGGTGGATCTTAATAAAATTTTCCCTTCAAGTTTAGTTGCCAATTAATTTGAGCGTTTAAGTTGTGGAAATTTGATTTTGAATCTGAAAATGGGTTCTGTGAGAAGAAGGAAGAAGCAGTGTTTTCATGACTCAATCCTACCGCGGTCCGACCTCAAATAACCCTGAACCTTAGACAATCATGGCGCGGAACTTAATCAGAACTCATTCATGCATGAACCCTGGTCAGACCTTCAAACCAGCGGTCCAACCTTCAATTTTACAAGGTTAAACCACTGTTTTTTTGTTTTTCCCTACTTCTCATTGTGTAGTTTTATCTAATCATTTCATCTTTTGTATTGTTTTGAAAATAACAACTAAAATATTTTAAAAAATCATATTGTCCCAACATCTAAACCGTAAACTTTACCACTTCGTTCTAAAAAAACATTTGTGTTTGTTTGTGTCGTTGCTATTTAATTATATCATGCAATCTATTAATGTTAGTGAATAAATAGATGACTATCAAAACTTTATTATTTATTTGTTTGAATATACATAAAACTAGATTATTCACATTTTCACTATTAATAAGCATATGCGGTTCTTGACGTTCGACCTGTCAGACTTTCAAAACCTTGGACCCTGAGTCCTCACGGTTGATTTATAAAAACAATGGGAAGAAGGGGGCAGCGTACAAAACTAGAGATTGAGACAATTTTTATACTTCAACCCTTATTTCTTTGTAATATTCTTCCAATTGGCAATTGTTTGACTCCAAATTTTATATATATTTTGAATTTAGCTAAATATATTCTCCTTTTTGAGCTCCTTTCCACCTCTAGTCTCCTTTTTGGGCTCCTTTCCACCTCTAGTCTCTACTTACATGTTCACACCAGAAACAAATAGGTTTGTCCATTCATTGGTGATATGTTATGTTGAATGCTTCAGCTAACTTGTAGCCAACGATCCAAGCTATCACCTCTATCATTGTTTCTATATCAATTTTTATCAGATGTGAAACTAAGATATAAGTTGGCTCAATTTTATTTTTGATTAACCTGAGTGTGGTTTGATATGTGTTTATTACTTGTTAATGTGAATTTCTCATTTATTTGAATTGCTCTTTAATTGCCTGTTGATGTTGAATTTATTTCTGATATGAATTTGAAATCCTGAATTGCATTTAAATTTCCACATTTGATTGCTAATGCATGTCTTTGTAGGTTCTTAATATTCTTCTGCAACTAGTATTGTTTTTTATATTATTATTATTCTGTACATGATAATACGATCAAGCTGATTTTGCCATTTATGCAATCAGATTAGCGAAACATATTGGGTTTTATAATATTCCTTGTCCAAGAGGTTTAAAATATGGATCATGCATCAAAATTTGGCAAAGATTAGTACATACAAATTGAACTACCAAAAAGTTTCTATTTTCAACGTTTTTATGGGATAAGATTTTATTGTATTTTTTTCCTAATACTTCCAGCTCTAACTGTTAATTTTGTATGAGTTCGTATGAATTTCATTTAGAACACATTTTAAGACAACAAAATTTGTATGAAAATAAAATTACATTTAACCCGTGTTCGTTCAAATTCATCTGAATTCCTTGTAATTCAATGCATAACCGAGGGTAGATTTAATATATAATTTGATATAAATAGTCATGTTCGTCCGGATCTGTTCATGCCGACCGATTTCATTTAGCACACACGAGGTAGAACGAAAAAAATTTGTATGTGAAAATTTTCTATCGGTCCGTGTCTGATCCAACTTTTTATTCAGAACAGATTGAATACGCCTCCGTTAGGTTTGATATGGCTGATTTACACTCCTATCTACTTGCCAATTACCAAACAAAATTATCGAATAGTTACCAAAAAATAATCCAGTTTGCTTCTTATAAATAAGTTTAAGGCATACACTGTTGAGTCACATGATTTAAAATATGTTTTTTGCCAATAATTTTGAATTTTATAAATAAGCTTATGATTTGTAGCCATCAACCGTTCATTAGTTTAGTTTTGACGTTTATAAAAAATCAGTTTAGTTCACAACTGAACGAGAGTGTAACGTTGTTTTATAATTGAACGAGTGTGTGTAACGTTTCAAATAGTTTTGTAATACTTTTTAACTTTTTACCCTGCTTGGTGTGATGTAGCATTGTTTGCGTTCATCACAATTGAACGAGTGTGAATGGATTTATTTGATTTGGTGAAGTAGCAACCCAAAGGAGAGTGCTACTCGGATTAGAAGGGGACCTTATGCTTCTGTCCCTCGGTAGTTGATAAGATTTTGTCTATTACTTGGTGGTATGTAACCAAGTCATTTATAAACTTGTATGGTTTGTAGTATTTCATATTTTTATGCACGAAGCAGACGAAATGACAGTGGATGGATGAATTTGTTACCGTCCTTCCATTGCTTCTTAAAATATGAAAAGTAATAAAAAATTGTTTTTGGTTTTGTGTGTTAACTTCATTTTGTAACACGATCATTTTCCATGATGTGCGTGCGTCGTTCGTATTTTTGTATGTTCGAAAACTTAAAATTAAAAACTATAAAACAAACGTACCCTAAGTTTTTACTTTTTTTTGTCTATATATAAAAATGCATCATGCTAATTATTATCTTTAGGAACTTCATTATTTTAAGATCTAATCATATTCAAGGGTTAAATACAAGGATCATTTATAACATTGTCATAACAAAAGCATAGAAGGTTATACTTAAAAGCATTTCTTTTTTTAACTAGTTTTAATGTTTGAGTAAAATTTAAGGTTTAAGATAAGTGTCATTTAAAACATTATCACGGCAGCCCAAAACGTTTATTTACTTAATCTTGAATAGTTATTATAATTAGCAATAAAGCTTAAAAACAAATGTCACTGAAAATATTGTTTATAACAACCGAAAACTTCGTCTAAGTTTTATAATGAACTATAAAACATTTATTCTAAATATAAAGCATATCAACTTTTGCTCATTTTAAGCAGTCTCCTACAAGTTTTACTGAACTTTCAAACTTAGCTTCTTGTTGTTTTTAAAAAATTCCTCTACATCATTTTAAATTCACTTGAAACTGCTTTATGTTATATTCATTGATCGAAAATGTTTTAGTCATTGTGTTAATTGTATTGACTTTTCAGTTATTGTATATTTTGATACACATATTAACAATAAATCTCATTAACACCTAAAACTTTGTACAAGAGAGCATGATCAAAAAATTGACCATAATATCTTTTGGTTTTATGAGAAACACAGAAACAAATTAAATAGAAATGATCCAATCAATGGACAAGTAAGCAAGTCATGTTATTCATTTCATCATGAACATGTCACCACATGATACAATCATGCACCTTATACGCAAATGACCGCTTATTTATTTTTCTCTCGTTGGTCCTGTTGTCATTAGAACTTCAACAAATACATATAGAGAGCGAAAGAAGCAGAGGGCCGTTTTCCATAAAGGGGTGCTTATCTATTTATAGTAGGTGGAGATATGCGGCCTTACTTCCATTGGCGATGTGGGATTAATGTAACTTTTTATTATTCTCTCGATGATAGCTTCAACATAGTGTATGTAGTAAAATGTGAAGGTTTATGTAAATTTTGTGAAGGAAAATGAACCAACTTCACTTGGATTTTCTTTCCGAATGATTATACATCCTTCTTCTTGTATGTATCATCAATCATCATCAAATAGGTCTTGACTCTTAGCTATTAACTTGCTTTTTGGTGTAGATTTGATAACATGTAGTTTTAATAGAAAATAATGCAGACATGAGCAATCATTGCTTGATTCGATCATCTTCATGAAAGGAAGGCAACATGATATAAGAATATGATGTAGACTTGTTGATGATGGTGGAATGACTAGGGTTGCCAAGTCTTGCTTCCAATCTCTGCGATGGTGGGGGTGACAAGCCCTGCTTCCATCTTGGTTGGCAAAGTATTGACAACATGACATCGACAATAAGGTTCTGTTGACAAGATATCTACGACAAGCTCTTGATGACAAGGTCCTGGTGGCATGACACCAACAACAAGGTTCTAGCTAGTGACAAGAGGCAAGGTGAAAAGCGACAATGTAACATGCAACGAGGTGGCATGCGACAAGATGACAGGGGAGAAGGTGACAAGCGGTACGGTGACATGCGACAAGTTGACTAGCGGCAAGCTTGTTCGTCGTCATCTTTGGATAGGATAATTTTAGTATAACACTAGCATCCTCTCATGTAGTTAGTCATTTATTTTTTAGGGTAAGTCCATACTTATTTTTCCTTAAAGATGATTCGTTTTCCATTTTATAATATGCATATATGAATGATCACACTTGAAGTATGTGTTGTTTGGTCTGATAATGGTTCAAAATGAGAAAATCTATCATTATTCATTTGAAGGAGAAGACTTGAAATCTTTATATAGTAACGGGTGGGAATGTTCAAAATTCTTTGTTTGATAATAGATGACTACGAAATTATATCTTGGATTAATCGAAGTTGGGAATCCTCAACTTGTGATTACAGGGAAGAAGTCCAAAATCTATATCTGACATTAATAGCCGACTGGAATTTTTTATTTAGAATCAACAAAGGAACAGAAATCCATATGGAGAGAATAAATCGTGAATTATTGTCCAATAATAAATCGATAGCCATTTCTTTCCTACAAGAGTTAAATGGTGACTGGATAATTTTCTTTTTAATTATGATAAAGTGACGAATTGAAACTTCATGTATGTTGATGATTGAGAATTTATTGCCTAACGGTTGACGAACTGGAAATTTTCATTGAATTATGCTGAATCAATAAACCTTGAAATTTCATTTGGTTTGCTAAGTCGATGTATTATGAATTTCTATTTGGTAAGTTGAGTTGATAGACCAGGAACTCCAATCTAGCAAAACTGATGAACTAGAAACTTTCATCCGGCATGGTAGATTGATGAACCATAATCCTTGTTGGGAAACAATGGCTGAGTCGCGGACCAGGTCGCTTTCTTGAAGACGATTCGGCGATCTGGTCGATGGTGCAAAACCAGTTCGTACTCTCGCCGCCGCCTCTAGGATAAAACAGCCTCTCTGAAATTAATAACTGATCTACTTTGCACAAACAGATCAGTGCAGATTTGCACTTTCGGATTTAACTGCTCGAAAATTTCTGGAAGAATATTTTAATGGCGGTGGAAGAGAAAAGAGAAAAAACAGTTTTTTTTTTAATTTATATTTTTCTCGTCTAATCTGAAGATAATAATATATAGACGAGGATTAGGTTATTTGAAAATACTGGTCAGTGGAGGAAAATAGGATCTGCGAAATACTTGGTCAAAAGTTTACCGTTTCAAATTAAATTCGGTTCAGAAATATTTTCCGTAATTAAAAAACGGTTCGAAAAAATCAAGTTTTTCTGGTCTAAAAATATAAGTGTCTACACCACATAGCCAAGGCCCAAGGCCCAAGCCCAATACCGAACCGAACCGAACCGAGCCGGGCCGGGTCGAGTCGAGTCGGTCGGTCGGTCGCGCGCGCGCGTGTGGTGGTCATGATGCATGGGCTCCCTCCTCACAACAAAGCATGTATTGGGAGCCCCAAGGCCCCATCAAAGCTTCTTAGAAACAAGTATAAATACTTGCTTCTTTCATATAATCCCATGATGTGGGACTATTCACATTAAGGAGCCTCTCATACACTTATTCAAATATTTTAATAATTCACACAAATTTCCAACAATCCCCCACTTGAATTTTTAAAATATTATCGAGCAGTTTCTAAAAAACATAAGACTGTGCATAAACAAAGGTGTCATCCGACTTGAACCTTTGCGTAGTGAATAAGATTCAGTTTTTACTAGAGTGACACGTAGTCTTGAACTCTATTCCTGACATCAAACCACACACAATCCTTTCCATAGTGCAATCAAATAAGCCCGTGCGTTTATGGCCATGCATGTCTATCCCAGTTTAGTGAACGCTCTAGAAGTTCTGCCCAAAACTCCATAGGAAACGGCCACATTTCCACATTCACATAGGTGAGTCTATCAAGAGTACTCCTGAAGGTAGGTACTCCACTCCAAATAGAGTATAGATCTCATTAAGAGTTTCTATTAACTCATCCTCTAATCACTTCAGGAATACATGCTTCTTAATATATAAATTTAGCATGTTCATCTACTATCACTACACAACTTGTTTTTACCCATTGAACCTAGTTCTTGGGATCTCCAGTCATTTAGGTCGGGTTACCATTGTGCGTGATTCCACTATCTCAGGCAGTAGTCCCATTCTTTTAGAATTATTAAGGACTTTCTTTCTGGTCAGTCCTTTCATCAAAGGATCTGCCAAATTATCATCACCTCATATGTGATGTTTTCTAACAATACTGTGCATACAACTGTCATTTCTTACCTTTGTATTATCGGTTCTGTTTTTCTTTCAATAGTCGTCAAATCTTTCATCACTATATATGTGATGTTCTTTTACAGTATTGTGCTTACGACGTCGTTTTCTGCCGTTGTTATAACGGTTCTATACTTTTTGTAATAGCCGCGGAACTATCACAATCGATTACACCACAGGTGTCTATCTTTCCCGTATAAGGATCTCAACTAGCAGATTTCTTTAGTTCTCTGCTTCTTCACTAGCTTTGGCTAGTGCTATTATCTCAGTCACTATAGTATACTGAGTCAAGATATTCTGTTTCTTAGATTTCCAAGAAACAGTTCTTCCAGCAATGCTAAATATATAGCCACTGGTCGCAATAGAATCATCAGATAAAATATTCCAGTCAGCATCGGAATATCTTTCAAGTACAGCTTGAAACTTTTCATAATGTAATCCAAGGTTCATGGTTCGTTTAAGGTATCTCATGACCCTTTCAATATCATGTCAATGCTTTATACTAGGTTTACTGATAAACCTGCATAATTATCCCACGACATAGGCAATGTCGGGTCTAGTACAATCAATGGCATATCAAAGATTGCCAATGATGCTCGCATAATCAGACTGTCTTACACCTTCATCAGTGTTCTTAAATAACTTTACACTGTGATCATATAGGGTATTTGCATATTTACAGTCTAAACAATTGTATTTCTTTAGAATCTTCTCAATGTAATAAGATTGATCCAAAGAAATTCTCTTTTCTGACCTAGTAATTTTAATACCAAGGATTACACTCGTCTCACCTAGATCTTTCATATCAAAATTGGCACTCAATAAAGATTTGACTAAATTTATGACATGAATATTTGACCCAAAAAGAGTAGGTCATCTGCATAAAGACATATAATAGTGCAAATGTCATTCTCAGATTTGTTATAAATGCATTTGTCACTTTCATTAACTTTAAAACCATGTGAATTGATTAAAGTTATCAAATTTTCATGCCATTGTTTAGATGCTTGTTTTAAACCATATAATGATTTATCTAATTTGCATACTATATGTTCTTGACCATGTACTACAAATCCTTCAGGCTGGTCCATATAAATTTCTTCGTCTAATTCACCGTTTAAAAAAACGGTTTTAACATCCATTTGGTGTCTTGGTAAATTATAAATGCATGGAAGTGAAATTAATACCCGAATGGATGTTATTCTAGTCATAGGTGAGAAATTGTCGAAGAAATCTATATTTTCTTTTTGTTTAAAACCTTTAGCTACTGATCGTGCCTTATATTTATTAATAGTGCCATCAGGTTTTAATTTTCCTTTAAATACTTATTTACAGCCTATAAATTTACAACCAGAGGGTAAATCTGTCAAATGCCAAGTCTTATTGGATTCTAGAGAATCCATCTCATCATTTATAGCCTCTCGCCAAAAAATCGGCGTCTTAAATAAAATAAGGCCTCTTGGAGGTTCAAGTGATCCTCCTCTATAGTAAAAGCACAAAAATATGAACCAAATCTTTTACGGTTCTCGCTCTTTTACTTCTTCTAGGTTCAACTTCAGAACTTTTATTAAGTTCTGTTCTAATAGGCATACTTGTTGTGCCCCCACTATTCCTTAAATTAAAAGGAAATTTCGTTTCATAAAAATTGGCATCATTTGATTCAAATTATATTATGTGTATTTAGGTCATAAATTCGGTATGCTTTGCTATTAACAGCATAGCTTATAAATACACATTCGTATGATTTTCTTTGCCAATTTTATTCTCTTAGGGTCTGGAATGCGAATATATGTTAAACAACCCCAAGTTCTAAAGTATGATATATTGTATTTGTATTTCTTTAAAATTTCATAATGCAAAATTTTATTCTTGGATTTGGGGATTCTATTCAGAACATAGCATACAGTCTATAAAATATCCCCCCACTAATGTTATGCTACACCAAAATTTAATAAAAATGACAATTACTAATTCGGTAAAGGTCCTATTTTTTTCAGCTTTACCGTTCATTTCATGTGAATATGGTGCAGTTCTATTATGTACAATATATCTCATAAAAATCCAAAATAGAATTAGATTCATATTTTGTTCCTCTATCACTACGTAGTCTCTTAATCTTCTTATTAACTTGATTCTCAAATTTCAGTTTTGAATGTTTTAAACATGTCAAATGCATCTCATCTTTTAAGAATCATTGTCTTTCTAATTATAAGCTTTATTTCCACATTACCAATCTCTATAGCTTTAGTGGTGCGAGGATCTCACAACACACTTTCTGATCATCAACAACCATGTATATTGTGAATATATCACAATCATAGCAGACACGGCGAGAAACACCAATGTCTACCCACCAACCATCTAATCCACCAAAAGGTGAATCTCAGTAATCATAGCCGTTAGAGTCTTCTTATTCAGGTTTGCCTGCGGTGCAGGGCCTTACCTGTTCCTACACTTTCGTGTCATATGATCTGGTTTTTCACAGTTGTAACATAGTAACAATTGTCCAGAAGCACTCTTTTGGGTTGGTTGCTGTTATCCTTTATGGTTTCCTTGCGGATTCCCATTCTATTCTATACTGACTGGTCGTGGAAGCTTATTAATGTTAAAGATGTTCATATGTTTGAGAATTCATATTTTATTGTATAGAAAAATATACGTAAACTCAGAGACTAACGTAAGTGAATCTCATAAAATATTATTTTCTGCATTTTCGAAAAATTCAGCATGTTCTTTTGGTTTGGCTCAAGGAGTCACAATTTACATGCTGTCCTCCATATTAGGCTACAATGCAGTCTAACTCATGTAGAAATATTGAATACATATGTATGCAACAAAGATGTTCTATATTCTATCTTTTCACTTGTATGCATACAAACTATGTCAATTTATTTGATGCAAAAAACCTATTCATCCAATTAATGTCGATTCTTAAGGACATTATCAAATAACATACACATTCTATTAATGTCAAAATTTTTAGTGACATTTCCAAATAATATATGTGTTCTATTAATGTTAATTTTAATGACATTTTCATATAATCATATGTATTCCAGTAATGCCAAAATTTTAATGACATTTTCAACATAATTATGCACTTAAATAATGTCAATTTATAATAAAAACATTTTCACTATTTGCATTCAAATAGTGCCTCCTCTAATGACACTTTCAAAAATAAAACTCATTAAATCATATGACTTAGCTCAAAATAGATCTGAAATAATCAGCTGAAAAGAAAAGCGAAAACAGAACCTGAGCATGTAGATCCATGGTCCACAGTTCAGATTTCATCGCGTTCAGTCGTTGCAAAGTGATTTCAGTCGTTCGATATGCCTGGCCACGGCGATGATGCGGCATCCAGCAGCAGCGAGATTTGTTACAATGGCTGATGACGCGCCAATGATGATCACGACTGTTCCATCCAGATCATTTTAGTGTTCTCCCATTAATTAATTGTCTGTAGGGTAGCAACCGCCTCCATCTAGGACTGCAACGAAGCCATTGTTTCTTTTCGTCTTCAAATTGTTGGGAAACAATGGCTGAGTCGCGGACCAGGTCGCTTTCTTGAAGACGATTCGGCGATCTGGTCGATGGTGCAAAACCAGTTCGTACTCTCGCCGCCGCCTCTAGGATAAAACAGCCTCTCTGAAATATATAACTGATCTGCTTTGCACAAACAGATCAGTGCAGATTTGCACTTTCGGATTTAACTGCTCGAAAATTTCTGGAAGAATATTTTAATGGCGGTGGAAGAGAAAAGAGAAAAAACAGTTTTTTTTTTAATTTATATTTTTCTCGTCTAATCTGAAGATAATAATATATAGACGAGGATTAGGTTATTTGAAAATACTGGTCAGTGGAGGAAAATAGGATCTGCGAAATACTTGGTCAAAAGTTTACCGTTTCAAATTAAATTCGGTTCAGAAATATTTTCCGTAATTAAAAAACGGTTCGAAAAAATCAAGTTTTTCTGGTCTAAAAATATAAGTGTCTACACCACATAGCCAAGGCCCAAGGCCCAAGCCCAATACCGAACCGAACCGAGCCGGGCCGGGTCGAGTCGAGTCGGTCGGTCGGTCGCGCGCGCGCGTGTGGTGGTCATGATGCATGGGCTCCCTCCTCACAACAAAGCATGTATTGGGAGCCCCAAGGCCCCATCAAAGCTTCTTAGAAACAAGTATAAATACTTGCTTCTTTCATATAATCCCATGATGTGGGACTATTCACATTAAGGAGCCTCTCATACACTTATTCAAATATTTTAATAATTCACACAAATTTCCAACAATCCTTTATCTGGCATGATTGACTGCTGAACCCGAAACATATATCTGGTAAGATCGATAGATCAGAGTCCTTTACATGGTATGATAAATTGACGAATTGGAATCCTTTATCTGACAAGACTGATTGACCAAAATCCTTTCTCCTATGATAGATCGACGAACCAAAATTCTTTGTTTAGTATGATGAATTGTTGGGCCACAAATTTTTGTTTGGTATGCTGATTTGTTGGACTAGAAACTTTGATCTGCATGTTATCCTCCCTCTGAAAGGTACTCTAATAAGGCATTAAGGTTGCCTTGAAGGTTTTGCACCTTGAAACTTGTCAAGGCTTCCTGACACTAAGAGTGGCAGTTGTGAGGCATATAGCTGACATTGATGGTTTAATACCTTGAAATAGGTTAAGGATTTTCCTACCTTTGAAAGTTGCATTAACAAGGCCACGTAGATGAAGGCTTACTGCTTGGGCTGTGCCTAGGACCGACATCTTCTTTGAGTGAGCCCTGATGTAAAAGAGTCTGGGTGTGCCAAAACTTTAACTTGTGGTGTGCCTAAATATGACTCCTCCATTAGAGAAAACCCTGATGTGTAAGTGTTAAATTTGGTGATACAAAATCACAAATTGATTGGAGTAAATTTGCAAAGAATGAAAAATAAATATTTTTATATTGGGAATGCATTGATTGCATTTGATGAGATAGCAGAGAAATAAATGAAGGGATTAATTTCTTCCATCTATGCTAAAGAAACGGATTGATTTACTTTCTATGTTTGCACATTTGTTGTTATGGTAATTTGCCTCCATTGTATTATTACCATATGTTGGTAGTTTAATTGATGACTCACATATATTTGTACTAGCTATATATTCAGGGGTAGACTTTAGTGTAAACCTATCCTGGCCTGGAGCCAGTGATCTCCGATGGTGTCTCTTCTTATTAAACCTGATTGAGGTTTGGATATGTAAACTCTTATTTTGTAATCTCTTGTAATTCTCTCATGTGGAAAATCTCTCTTTGTTGGACTGGATGTACACTATCTCGAGGATAGTGGAACCAGTATAAATATTGTGTCTCTTTGTTTCTCTACTATACTTATTTACTGTTTTGTTGATGTAATAGAATAATTGCTATCAGATTAGATTGGTGTTCAATTGGCAAATATAAATCCTGCTTATTGCGCTTCGCATTCGCGCAATTTTTGCACAACAGATTGGTATCAGAGCCAGGTTATTTGTTTTAAATTGTGCATCAATTATTTCTACAAAGGTTGGTAGATTCAGTGGTGATTATGCTATTACTATTTTGGGAGAAACAGAAGACTTTAGTGGAGGAGATTATGTTGAGAGTGAAGAGTGTTCCAATCTAGGAACTTTGACGTGATATGGAGTTTACCGTGTTGAAGGGGCTATTGAATATGAGAAGTTTTGATCATGTTTCTGACAGGGGTCTTCATGTTGATGATGCTCGAGGGATCCAAGATAATCAGGAAAGGAGCTCAGGTCAAGTGATAGACGGGTGTCGAGACAGAGATCATTGTGGTTTAGACAGGGGTCTTCACGTTAATGATGCTCGAGGGATCCAGAGTGACCGAGGAAGGAGCTCAGATCAAGTGGTAGGCGGGTGTCGATGTGTATTGCAAGCACTTTTAGACCGTTGGTTTATGCGTAATGCAGCTCGTGGTGGTAGATGCGTCTTTTGCAGGCGCTGGGTGAAGCTTGTAATGGTTTTGATTAAGTGGAGGAGAGAGATTTTTTTGGCGATTGAGAGAATTAAATTTTGGCCTTGGCAGTGTTGAGATTACTTTGGTGTCTGCCTTCTTTGTTATTTTGGATATTTGCAACATTTGTTGGCGGACGGGGACATAGTCTGAGCTCGTTAACAATTGTGTGATGGGGGGTGGCTTTGCTGGAACTCGTTTGGTAAATATTCATTTTTTGGTGTATCTCGTTGTGAGATTTTGATTGAAGGTGGAGTTCTGTTGAAGAGTTTTATGTTGTGAAGAGAATTTGATTGGAGATGGGGTATTGCAGATATGTGATTTTACATCATGGTGGAGTGTTAAATTTGGTGATACAAAATCACAAATTGATTGGAGCAAATTTGCAAAGAATGGAAAGTAAATATTTTTATAATGAGAATGCATTGATTGCATTTGATGAGATGACTGAGAAATAAATGAAGGGATTAATTTCTTCCATCTATGCTAAAGAAACGGATTGATTTACTTCCTATGTTTGCACATTTGTTGTTATGGTAATTTGCCTCCATTATATTATTACCATATGTTGGTAGTTTAATTGATGACTCACATAGGTTTGCACTAGCTATATATTCAGGGGTAGACTTTAGTGTAAACCTATCATGTCCTGGAGCCAGTGATCCCCAATGGCGTCTCTTCTTGTTAAACCTGATTGAGGTTTGGATATGTAAACTCTTATTTTGTAATCTCTTGTAATTCTCTCATGTGGAATAAAATCTCTCTCTATTGGACTTGACATACACTATCTCGAGGATAGTGGAACTAGTATAAATATTGTGTCTCTTTGTTTCTCTACTATAGTTATTTACTATTTTGTTGATGTAATAGAATAATTTCTATCTGTAATAACCCGTATTTTTTTTAAATAACATGTTATAACATAAATCAAGGCAGAATTAAATGATAAAATCTGAATCAAGGGAAACGGGCTGTACCATTGCGTTCGCCTCGGAAAAATATGCGAAATAGAGTCCGAGTTTTCGAAAATCAGAGTCCGTATGACCCAGTTATGGCCCATAGAAGTTTTCAGAAAATTCAAGTTTAAAAACAGATTCAAATTCATCTAAGTAGAACAGGCGGGAAAAATTCCCGCCACCCCCAAGTCGACTGGGGAGTCGACTTAGGAGTCGACACACCCCAGGTTGTGTCGACTGCCCAGTCGACACCCCTGTCGACTTGGGTGGTCAGCCAGTTTGGCCTGGGTGCATCTGACTTGTTTCTCAAGACATGTTTGGAGGCTAGTGACGGATTTTAATGGCTCAGATCTGAATTAGGGTTAATCCTATGGCCTAAACTAACCTAAACTTCTATAAAAGGACCCTAATACCTAGCCTAAACCATCATAAATCAATCCTACAACTAGATTATGCCAAAATGTTTAATCATGGCCTCCACCCTCTTGTCATAGTCTCCATGTTCATTCATATGAGAGTTCCTAAGCTTGTTTGAGAGTTTCTAAGCTTGATTCAAGGCCAAAGTTTAATCTTTCTTCATCAAAGCAAGGACCTTCTTCTTATTTCTCAAGGGTTTTCATTGGAGCTTGCTATTTGAGGTTTTTTAGAGTGGCTAGTGGCTTCGTCTCAATCTTATTTTATTTTATAAGTCTTCATAGCATTGTAAGCCCTATACTACTCTTAGATTCTAACTATGAAGTTAAATACGACATGTTGCAAGTTTGAGTTTGGGCCTAAGTATGATTTGTGCTTTGATTCTATCATGTTATGCATAGATTTATTCTATGCATGTTTGTGAAGCTATCACCTTGACTTTGTGCATAAAAAGCTATGAGCTTTGACTTGAAGTGTTGCATAAAGCAACATAGAAACTCTCATAAACCTTATGTTATCTTGCATATAATGTTATATGTGAATCACTTGCCATCATCCTATGTCATTTATGACCATGTTTCATCTATTTTGCTAAAGTTGATATCATGCATGTTTTGGGGCCTATAATGTAATATGCAAGTTTATGAACACATTTGCCTCATATGCCACCATGTTTAACTTGTGGCCCAAACCTTATTAATTATGTCATGCTTCTAAGTTCCCTCCTTGAGATCTATTTGCGTCTATGCGAACTTGCATGCGATGGGGTTACGTTATGGGTAAACTAGAATGACATAAAAACATGACTTGAAAAGATGACATGAAATATGACATGTGATTATGCTTGAAACATGAACATGAACTAGGACATGACTTCTAGAAAACATGAGAATGGCCAACTCGAGGTTGGGTTGAATTTGTAGCATAAATCTACCCGAAACCGACCGGCTTAACTAGTGGCTACAAGCAATAGGACCCAATGTGAGTAGTTGGTCATGTCGCACTTGAAACCCGAGGTTAGACTAAGTTGTGGTGTAAAGCTACCCGGACCCGCCCGGCTTAACTAGTAACTACAACAAGGTCTAATGTGAGAGGTTGGGTGCATTAAATTAGTTAAAGCCACATGATACGGTTAAGTCATGGACCACTTGAATACTTAACCAATTAAACACGATGGATTGATGGGGTTAAGTCATGAACCTTGGGTACACTTAACCAACTTGATACTTGATTGGATAGGGTTAACCACGTTTAACCCGTTAGAAACCCTAGTTACGTGGTCCTTTTCACCAGTAACCCTCTTGATTGTATCATGATACCCTAGGGACTAGGCTAGGGTGGGGCACGATTACTAGGCTGACATGTAAGCGACCAAAACGACGGCTGAGTGGGTGCGCCGGTGTAGGTTCAGGCGGACTATGGTCGTGCACATAGGCCGGAGTTGAAAAAAAGCAGACACGGGCACCAGTAGGTTTAGACTGTGCGTGCTTGATTTGTGTCCATGGTTTACACCCTAGGGCTTGATACACCCTAGGGCTTGATACACCCTAGGGTGGACCTAGCACAGTTTGACTACACTTCGTGATTGGGCCGTATGACACCGACACTTGACGAGTTAGGCTTATAGGGAGCCGATCGACTAGACCGAGTAGTTGGACTTTGATTTAGGTCACCTCATGATATTGGGCCAGCTTTGGGTCAAGGGATCATTTCTTGTTTATACTTGACATGGATTGGAATACTAGTACACACTTGGTGCAACTTAACCTTGTATATGCGATGCCACACTTGATCTATCTTGTTAACTTTTCACCATGCCAGTTATCACCCTATGTTTCATCTCTGCTTTACATGTCCAGTTAACTTTATTAGTTTTTATACTAATAGTAGATAGGACTTACCAGTCTTTTTGACTGACCCGTTTTCTTTTGCCTCTTCTCTTCCGTCCCCCCCCCCAGGTTTACAGGGTGGGAACACTGGTACCTAGCTTGGATCTTTAGCTGCTTTTCTGGATAGCTCATGTACGGTTTGGACTTGAGCTTGCTATGGCTTTATTCTACCTTGGGGATAGTTACTTTATGATTTTCTTTCCAGTTTTCAGTTTATGTTTCTAGACTTTGTTTTGTGGAAAATAATGACCAAGTACTTTGATGTAACTTGACTATGATTTTGAAATGCTAGTTTTTATCCGCTGCTTTATTTACTCTGCTTTTACTTCTATATGTTCTGTATTGTGATATCTGCATGCATGATTACCTTGTTTAACGCCCCTCCAAAGCTAGTGTGCTTGCAAGAGTGGCATTGGCGGAGGTGGGGTGTTACATTTGGTATCAGAGCATAAGTTTTTATAGACCGGACAAAAGTTTTAAAAACTCTTTTTGAAAAACTATTTTCAAAACCAATTAAGTATTTCCAAGAAAAGTCTAGTTTATTTTAAAAAAGGCTATTCCCCAAAAGCCATTAGCACTATCCTTTGTTTCCTCGTTCTTAATCTATCTTTTCCTTTTTCAGCATGGCCGATCTTAACCTTCCTGAGGGAGTAACCATTCTCGGATGGTTCCGGAGGTACTTGGAAGCTAGGGCCAACGATGTGGGCCCAATAAACACTCCCACTGTAACTGAGGTTCCTCCTCCTCCTCCTCCTCAGCATCCACAAGCAGATTTCGCAAAGGTTTGCAAAGACTTTAAGGCGATGGGTGGCAAGAATTTTATTAGGACGGAGACTTTTGTTGAGGCACGAAATTGGTTGAAAGAAACTGAAGATCTTTTCGCCATCTTTGATGTGGAAGACCGTAGAAAAGTTCTGTTGGCAGCATGGCTATTGAAAGAAGAAGCTGCTTATTGGTGGGAGGTCACCAATGCTACTAGGCCTATAGAGACTTGGGCCGACTTTAGGACAAGGTTTGGGCTTAAGTTTCTATCATCTGCTGAGGCAAATCTGCAACTGGAGAAGTTTATATCTTTGAAGCAAGGGGACATGACAGTGAGGGAGTATGTGAATAAGTTTAACCAGCTTGCTCGATTTGGTTTGGACATGGTTAATACTCCCCAGAAGAAGGCTCTACGCTTTGCACGAGGGTTGAATGAGCCATTGCAAGGTTTAGCCCTGTCTCATATACCCATGGGGGCCACTTTTGAAGGCCTAGTGGACATGGCATTGCTTCAAGGCGACGATAAGAATGGCAAGAAAGAAGTCAAGCCTAGTGAGACTCAAACCAATAAGGCAGACTCCAAGTGGGGAGGGAATCAGAGCAATTAGAACAACAAGGGCAATAAGACTAACAACAACAAGGCAAAGGACCCAAGAAAATGCAACTTCTGTGGGATTGTTGGGCACATAACCAAAGATTGCAGAAAGAAGAAGAGGAAGTTGGGCGAATGCTTTCACTGTGGAGAGCCTGGACACCTTAGCAAGGATTGCCCCAAGAAGCAAGGACAAGGGCAAGGGCAGACTTAGCATGCAGGACCTTCTGGAGGGTAAGTGCATGCTCTCAACACCGCTCCAGTTCAGGATCGAGGTAGTATTTCTGTAGAAAGCCTTGTTTATATTTCTGATTTTCCTGTTCGCACTTTACTCGATTCTGGCGCATCGCATACCTTTATTTCTTCTGACATTGTTGAAAGTTTGCACCTAAGTACTAGTCTAGTTGAGGATCCCGTTAGTGTTTCAAATCCAATTGGGGGTTCCACCCATTTATCTATGATTTGTGTGGATTTGAAGATTTCTATCTTGACCGTGGAATTCACGTGTAATGCTTACGTTCTCGGGTTCACGGGATACAGGTTGATTTTGGGCATGGATTGGTTGTCCAGTTATGGAGCCATCCTCGATTGTGAGCATAGGGTGATGAGGCTCATGACTCGCCTCGGTAATACCCTAGAGATTTCTTGCAACCCGCTGGATCCCGTCATGTTATGTTATCTTGAATCTCTTGACTCGTCCATCGATGATCTGCAATCTGTAAGGGTGGTCCGAGACTATCCTGATGTCTTTGAAGGGGTTAAGGGGTTACCCCCTAAACAAGAGATAGATTTCCGCATTTATCTTGTTGATAATGCCAAGCCAGTTTCATTGCCCGTTAGGCACATGGCACCACGAGAAAGAAGAGAGCTCAGTAAGCAAATCAAGGAGTTGCTTGAGAAAATTTTTATTAGGCGAAGCATTTCTGAATGGGGTGCTCCTGTGGTATTCGCTACTAAGGCGGATGGTTCGCTTCGTCTATGTGTTGATTATCGAGAGTTGAACAAACTGACAAAGAAGAATAGACACCCGTTACCGAGGATAGATGACCTCTTTGACCAGCTTGTTGGTGCTTCTGTTTTCTCTCAGCTCGATCTAGCCACCGGATTCCATCAGCTTAGAGTGGCTGAGGATAGTATTGATAAGACTGCGTTTAGGACTCCAGATGGGTTCTTTGAATGGCTAGTCATGCCATTCGGTTTGACTAATGCACCCGCCTACTTGTAGATTTGATGAGTAGGGAGTTCAGGGAGTTCCTTAACAAGTTTGTGGTTGTCTTCGTGGAAGATATTCTGATCTTCTCAAAGGATGAGGAAGAACATGCTAGACATCTCAAGGAAGTGATGGATACGCTTAGAGCTCCTCAGTCGAAAGCCAAGTTCTCCAAATGCCATTTTTGGAGAAGGGAAGTTCGGTTTCTTGGACATATAGTTTCTAAGCAAGGCATAGCGGTGGATCCCGCGAAAGTGGTTGCAGTTCAAGACTGGAAGACACCTAGGAATGAAACCGAAGTAAGAAGCTTTCTCGGTCTGGCGGGCTACTATAGGAAGTTCACAAGGGACTTCGCTAAGATTTCAGCCCCTCTTACTAAGTTGACGAAGAAGAACTTAGTCTTTGCATGGGACTTAGAGTGTGAGCTTGCTTTTCAAAGGCTCAAGAGGGCCCTTACTACAGCTCCAGTTTTGGCATTACCCGATGGCGGTAAGATGTTTACCGTGTACACCGATGCATGTGGCACGGGGTTAGGTGCTGTTCTGATGCAGGAAGGAAGAGTGATATGTTATGGGGGTAGGCAACTTAAAGTTCATGAGAAGAACTATCCCACTCATGATTTGGAGTTGGCGGCGACCGTCTTTGCACTCAAATCCTGGCGCCACTATCTTCTAGGCGAAATGTTTGAGTTATATACTGATCACAAGTCGCTCAAGTACCTCTTCTCGCAGAAAGATCTGAATCTAAGGAAGCAAAGGTGGATGGAATTCTTGGCATCTTTTGACTTCGAGATAGCTTATACCCCTGGCAAGGGTAATGTTGTGGAAGATGCATTAAGCAGAAGTAGGTTGACTTTGAGTCCCTTGTTTGTTGAAATGAGGAGCCTAGAGTTCTTGGCAACCTTTGATTTCACAACAGCTGTTGAGTCGATGACGGGTTCGTTAGCATCTCTTGAGCTTAGACCTATACTTCTTGATCAAGTAGGGACTTCGCAGAAGGAAGATCCACAGATAGTCGAGATCATGGACAAGTTGATACGTGGTGAGACGTCTAGTCACCTTGCTAGATATACTATTGATGACAAGGGTTGGCTAAGGCGTGATGGAAGGCTATGCGTTCCACAAGTAGGAGACTTGGTGCATAAAGTTCTCGAAGAAGCGCATCACTCGAAGATGACTATACATCCTAGAGGAGATAAGATGTATAGGGACATGAAGCGCATTTTCTTTTGGGCTGGAATGAAAAAGGATGTGGCAGAGTATGTTTCAAAGTGCATGGTGTGCCAACAAGTGAAAGCCGAGTCAAAGAAACCTGGTGGGCTATTACATCCATTGGAGGTCCCGCAATGGAAGTGGGAAAGTATCTCTATGGATTTTGTGGATGGATTGCCATGGTCAAGGAAAGGGAATACAAGCATATGGGTCATAGTTGATAGACTTACGAAGAGTGCTCATTTCATTCCAGTGAAGAGCAAGAGGACCACATCATAGTTAGC
This sequence comes from Allium sativum, assembly GCA_030737875.1. NCBI lineage: Eukaryota > Viridiplantae > Streptophyta > Magnoliopsida > Asparagales > Amaryllidaceae > Allium > Allium sativum. Next base: position 849,283,294 of record CM060926.1, read on the forward strand.
ATCTGTTTATCTTCGAGAGATAGTGCGATTGCATGGAGTTCCTTCTAGCATAGTTAGCGATCGTGACCCAATCTTCACTAGCCAGTTCTGGAATAGTTTGCAAGAAGCGATGGGTACGCGATTGAATCTAAGTACAACCTACCACCCCCAGACAGATGGCCAAACCGAAAGGGTGAATAGAGTGCTAGAAGATCTTTTGAGGCTTTGTGTGCTTGACTTTGGTGGTACTTGGGAAGACCACCTCCCTCTTGTGGAGTTTGCTTATAATAATAGCTATCAAGCTAGCATAGGGATGGCACCATTTGAAGCTCTATATGGGAGGCCGTGTAGGTCACCATCTTGTTGGTGGGAGACAATGGATAGGCTTATACTTGGGCCCGATATGATACGGGACACATCCGAGAAAGTTGAATTGGTGAGAAGGCGGATGAAAGCGGCCCAAGACAGACAGAAATCCTATGCTGACAAGCGAAGGACAGAATTGGAATTCGAAGTTGGGGATATGGTTTTCGTGAAGGTTTCTCCTTTGCGTAATGTGGTTCTTTTTGGAGCAGTTGGGAAGCTGGCACCAAGGTTCGTAGGACCCTTCCCTATCATAGAGAGAATTGGGAAGATGGCTTATAAGGTGGAATTGCCCGAGAAGCTGGCCGGAGTGCATAATGTCTTCCATGTCTCGCATCTCCGAAAGTGCCTACATGAGTCCGCTGAGGTGGTTGAACCTAGCATTCTTGAAGACGTGGAGATAGAGAAAGAGGCAACCTTGAGGAGAGCACTGATTCGTATCTTGGGAACGGAGATCAAGAAGCTAAGAAATCGAGAAGTCAAATTGGTGAAAGTTCAGTGGAGTGAAGCCGAAGAGGATGCAACTTGGGAAACAGAGGAGAAGATGCGTGGGCTTTTTCCATTTCTTTTTGAGAGTACATTCTCGATCTCTTTTCCCTTTTAGCATATCTTTCTTTTTGCTATCCATGTTTATCCTGTTTATCTTGTAACTTCGTTAACCTTGTCATGAGAACCTTAGGTAGAAACCCTTTGGATGAAACATGTATTCGAAACATGTTATGCTTGATGTTTGCAAGTGGTTGCAAGTGTTTGCAAGTGGATACTCGTAGATGCATGATACACATTAGGCACTAAGATCGGCTCACACACTTTCATATTGCATATGCATGAGTGCTCATACTTATTCATAGCTGAAACTTGTTATGCTATCACGTGGATGTTGCATATGGATGAATGTTATGTGCACTCATGTAGAGATTATAAATTATGTTAGGAATTTGCATACATATGGACTCATTCACTAACATACTTTGCATTAAGGAGGTTTACTGAATCAGTAACCGCCTGATTTTCGCATTAGATAAGCACATATACACACACCTTTCGCAGATGAACATACATCATTTAGAATCTTTTAAGGACAATGACTGCTCGTGGATGATGTTTTGAGTAGATGGATGATGGATGGTAGGATACGTTCTTCCTAACTTAGAGATTTCGGGGACGAAATCCTTTAAGGAGGGGAGAATGTAATAGCCCGTATTTTTTTTAAATAACATGTTATAACATAAATCAAGGCAGAATTAAATGATAAAATCTGAATCAAGGGAAACGGGCTGTGCCATTGCATTCGCCTCAGAAAAATACGCGAAATAGAGTCCGAGTTTTCGAAAATCGGAGTCCGTATGACCCAGTTATGGCCCATAGAAGTTTTCAGAAAATTCAAGTTTAAAAACAGATTCAAATTCAAATTCAGCCAAGTAGAACAGGCGGGAAAAATTCCCGCCACCCCCAAGTCAACTGGGGAGTCGACACACCCCAGGTTGTGTCGACTGCCCAGTCGACACCCCTGTTGACTTGGGTGGTCGGCTAGTTTGGCTTGGGTGCATCTGACTTGTTTCTCAAGACATGTTTGGAGGCTAGTGACGGATTTTAATGGCTCAGATATGAATTAGGGTTAATCCTATGGCCTAAACTAACCTAAACTTCAATAAAAGGACCCTAATACCTAGCCTAAACCATCATAAATCAATCCTACAACTAGATTATGCCAAAATGTTTAATCATGGCCTCCACCCTCTTGTCATACTCTCCATGTTCATTCATATGAGAGTTCCTAAGCTTGTTTGAGAGTTTCTAAGCTTGATTCAAGGCCAAAGTTTAATCTTTCTTCATCAAAGCAAGGACCTTCTTCTTATTTCTCAAGGGTTTTCATTGGAGCTTGCTATTTGGGTGTTTTTAGAGTTGTTAGTGGCTTCGTCTCAATCTTATTTTTATTTTATAAGTCTTCATAGCATTGTAAGCCCTATACTACTCTTAGATTCTAACTATGAAGTTAAATATGACATGTTGCAAGTTTGAGTTTGGGCCTAAGTATGATTTGTGCTTTGATTCTATCATGTTATGCATAGATTTATTCTATGCATGTTTGTGAAGCTATCACCTTGACTTTGTGCATAAAAAGCTATGAGCTTTGACTTGAAGTGTTGCATAAAGCAACATAGAAACTCTCATAAACCTTATGTTATCTTGCATATAATGTTATATGCGAATCACTTGCTATCATCCTATGTCATTTATGACCATGTTTCATCTATTTTGCTAAAGTTGATATCATGCATGTTTTGGGGCCTATAATGTAATATGCAAGTTTATGAACACATTTGCCTCATATGCCACCATGTTTAACTTGTGGCCCAAACCTTATTAATTATGTCATGCTTCTAAGTTCCCTCTTTGAGATCTATTTGTGCCTATGCGAACTTGCATGCGATGGGGTTACGTTATGGGTAAACTAGAATGACATAAAAACATGACTTGAAAAGATGACATGAAATATGACATGTGATTATGCTTGAAACATGAACATGAACTTGGACATGACTTCTAGAAAACATGAGAATGGCCAACTCGAGGTTGGGTTGAGTTTGTAGCATAAATCTACCTGGAACCGACCGGCTTAACTAGTGGCTACAAGCAATAGGACCCAATGTGAGTAGTTGGTCATGTCGCACTTGAAACCCGAGGTTAGACTAAGTTGTGGTGTAAAGCTACCCGGACCCGCCCGGCTTAACTAGTAACCACAACAAGGTCTAATGTGAGAGGTTGGGTGCATTAAATTAATTAATGCCACATGATAGGGTTAAATCATGGACAACTTGAATACTTAACCAATTAAATACGATGGGTTGATGGGGTTAAGTCATGAACCTTGGGTACACTTAACCAACTTGATACTTGATTGGATAGAGTTAACCACGTTTAACCCGTTAGAAACCCTAGTTACGTGGTCCTTTTCACCAGTAACCCTCTTGATTGTATCATGATGCCCTAGGGACTAGGCTAGGGTGGGGCATGATTACTAGGCTGACATGTAAGCGATCAAAACGACGGCTGAGTAGGTGCGCCGGTGTAGGTTCAGGCGGACTGTGGTCGTGCACATAGTCCGGAGTTGAAAAAAAGCAGACACGGGCACCAGTAGGTTTAGACTCTGCGTGCTTGATTCGTGTCCGTGGTTGACACCCTAGGGCTTGACACACACTAGGGTGGACCTAGCATAGTTTGACTACACTTCGTGATTGGGCCGTATAACACCGATACTTGACGAGTTAGGCTTATAGGGAGCCGATCAACTAGACCGAGTAGTTGGACTTTGATTTAGGTCACCTCATGATATTGGGCCACACTTGATCTATCTTGTTAACTTTTCACCATGCCAGTTATCACCCTATGTTTCATCTCTGCTTTACATGCCCAGTTAACTTTATTAGTTTTTATACTAATAGAAGATAGGACTTACCAGTCTTTTTGACTGACCCGTTTTCTTTCGCCTCTTTTCTTCCCCCCCCCCAGGTTTACAAGGTGGGAACACTGGTACCTAGCTTGGATCTTTAGCTGCTTTTCTGGATAGATCATGTACGGTTTGGACTTGAGCTTGCTATGGCTTTATTCTACCTTGGGGATAGTTACTTTATGATTTTCTTTCCAGTTTTTAGTTTATGTTTCTAGACTTTGTTTTGTGGAAAATAGTGACCAAGTACTTTGATGTAACTTGACTATGGTTTTGAAATGCTAGTTTTTATCCGCTGCTTTATTTACTCTGTTTTTACTTCTGTATGTTCTGTCTTGTGATATCTGCATGCATGATTACCTTGTTTAACCCCCCTCCAAAGCTAGTGTGCTTGCAAGAGTGGCATTGGCGGAGGTGGGGTGTTACACTATCAGATTAGATTGGTGTTCAATTGGCAAATCTAGATCCTGCTTATTGCGCTTCCGCATTCGCGCAATTTTTGCACAACAGTAAGAGCCTAGATGTTCCCAGGATTTTGTGTTTGGGATGTGCCAAAATCTTGTTACCTAAGAAGTGCCTAGAACTTTGAATGTGGAGCCACTTTTGTTCCATTTGAAATCCACGAGGGCCGATTGAATGTATCTTTATTTGATAAATCGGCTTATTTCCTTTGTGCAATGCTTGACGAAATGTGCAATAATTCTTTTGAGCGCATAGCAATCAACGAAATAGATATATTAACATTTGCCAAAATTTGTTTCTCTTTTCTTGTTGGACGCTTCTCTTTGAAGGTCAGTTATTAGAGTAGTTCATTGTTAAGATGAAGGTGTTTCCATTGGAGGTATTTAGGTAGAATCGATTTGAAATTTGATATTTTCAAAAAGATTTTTTCCTTAGTTGGTGTTTAATTTGCTTAAAAGATTGATTGAGTTAGTTCTACCATTTAACTGTATGATCATTGAAATTCCCTTCAATCTTCTTTTTGGAAGTAACTCCTTTATGATTTTGTTGAGCTTCTATTCAGAGTTATAGGAAGGAATTGTCTTTCATTCGTTGTTCTCTCAAAACAGAGACGGGAGTTGGGCCTATTTGGAATGAGTTTATGTTCCATTCATATATACTGTAAGGACACACTTGTGTTTTCTTATTTTCCACTATGTGGGCTGTGGCTAGTTTTAATGCTTGTTCATTTTGATCTTGAAAATTCTGGTTAGACGATAGTTTGATTTCGACATAAATGGCTTAGATGACTTATTGAATAGGTCTTTCTAGTAAACATCCTTGTTCTGGTTTTCAATTATGTTTCTCCCCTTGATATTTAGTGTTTTATATCAGCCGTCATATCATTGGTGTAATTAATGTGAACATAATTTAAGTACGACTTTTCTGGCTGATTTGGGTGAAACTTTTTAATTAAGTCAGTCCAAATTTAATAGAGGATTTCATTGAGATCTCGATTACAATGTACACATTTTCTATTATTTCATACATCGTTTCTCTTTATACAACAAATCTCTTTTCTCTTTCTTCGATCTCTTCAATTCACTATGGAAACACTTAGATCTTCCTAGACGTGGAGATTATTGAGGTGAATCTTCGGTAATCTTGAACTTGGATGATCTTTGGATGTTTCTCGATTGTTGAGATGATGGATCTTAGCTTGAAAGAGCTTTAATGGAGTATGAGAATGGTTTAAGATGATGGGGAATGAAAGTGGCAGCACTTCCTGGTTGGAGAAATCTCTCCTCTAAATGAAGGAAATGATGGGGTATTTATAGGTGTGGAAATGGAGTGGAAAGGTTGAAAATTGTGTGCATAGGCCCTTAGGTCATTTGGCGACTCGACAACATAGGTCGTGACCGACCTGACTTGTGACTTGGAGCACACGAAACGACCTGGTTCACTGGGTCGTGGAACAACCCGCTTTATGCTTTAGGGACCCTCCTTGATGAAGCAATAGCGACCTGACCCCACATATTTTATCGACCCAAGGTCATAACGACCTGGTGGTGGGCGACCTAGCGATTCAGAGTGCAAACGATCCATAGCTTGAACGACCCATGATTTGAACCATATTTTTATGGGTTTAGCAAAAAAAAAAAAAAAAAAAACTAAACTTTTGACATGAATTTCAAGTTAAAACTACAATTTCAAGTCAATCCAAGTATTCCACGCTATCTTAACCAAAATGTAAAAAATTATTAGCAACAAAAATAACTTTGAAAACTTTCTCAAAAGATGTGTGTTTAACTTACCAAAAATACAACAAAATCCAAGCTAGTTTGCACCAAAATTTGGAAGAAACATTGCATTAGCACTACTTTTATCAAAATGGACTTTCAGATGGGATTTTTCGTAAAATTGGCTCCATGTTGGGCTGTTATGGCTTAGCCATAGGTGGTACAGTAGATGCATGAGGTTGTTGGGAAAATAAAAGGGTGTGGGAATAAGAAAGATAATGTTTTAAACTAGTTCTTTTTAAGAGTAAAAGAGTATTAGTGTAAAAGAGAAAAGAACAAATTTTGAGACTTAGAAAATACTTTTTGGAAACCATTAAAAGTTTTTTGAAACTTAAAAAAGCTTAAAAAAGAAGAAGAGGAAGTTTGAAAAAGTAAGAAATGAAATGGGGAAGGAGAAAGAGAAACTCATAGTTAGTTTTGTACAAATTAAGCTTAGAAACTTATCATTTAGCCTTAAGTACTGTACCTTCCATCATCACATGACATATCACCATCTTTTTTATGACACATCCACCTTTTCCTCTTCCTTTAACACGTTATATGGTCCTGCACTCATTTTCGAGCATCGTTATGGCTTATGTGTAAAAAATGACACGTATGTACTTATATTAACTTTTACACTTATTTGCTTTATTTTTTATGTTATATATCACATCACTAACCAACTTAATATAACTTAACGAAGCATATTTCACTAATATAAGATAATTATATATATATATATATCTGTGTGTGTGTGTGTGTAACCACTACCCCATAATGGCCATTTGGCAACTCTTATTTTTTTCAACCGCCAACACTTATATGTGTTGTAGACTAGTGACACTAATATGTGTTGCTATAGTAAAAATGTGTCACCAAAAATGTGCCAACACTTCTATGTGTCGATATGCCTGGTCAACCCTTCTTTTCTAAAGCAAAAGGGTAACTTATCACACATAACCCTAATCGGTACGTGGACGCTTATTCCTCAACACTTATTCCTTCCAAGGCCGCATCATAAGCAAATAAAAAAAATGGACTTCGAATTGAAATTAGCGATTAGCCGATCAATATCAGAGATACAACGGATTTTGGATTTCTAAAATCGGTATTAGCCTCTCAAATCCTCTCTCCATTACTTTGAATTGGGGCTTCTAGGAATTGGGGCTTCTAGGAATTGGGGCTTCTAGGAATCATGGCGGCTTCTAGGAATCACGATAAAAGGTAAAAAAAAAAAAAACCGATTTCACTTCTAGGAATCACGACAGCTTCTAAAAATCGATTTCACAATGATAGAGTTGCTAATGTACAATTTTTTATTATTGTATGAATTTGAGTTTCTACAGGACTGGTACGTTGACTTCCAATTTTTTCTGTAATATGGAACTAACTGGAAATTCATTTTCATAACATGTACCTACTAATTAATCATGGTTGTTCAGTTGTGGCCTAAGGAGATATGGAAAATGTTGAAGATTCATATTTGAGTATAATACTTATTAGATTGATTCTTGTTCTAGTTTTATGTTACCCATGTACTGTTCTACATATAAACTCAAAAAATTGTTTTTATTTAACTAATTTACTTATGAAAATGGCAGCGCTGGTACCGGTTTTTTTTTATTTTTATTATTCATATCTAACTCTGTTTGACCGAATGAGTTGTACGGTGCATTATCAAATGTAGAATAAATTGGTAACCTAGAAATGATACAAGCTATTCAAATATACAAAAAATTATTTAAACAATGTTTATGTTATAGTAACGTACTTTGACAATCAAACATTATGAAATAACAATTGCTTGGGAAATCAGCTTAGTTACAACACCTTGTTTTTTGTTTCATTTACTCATAAAATTTGAAAATAAGTCAGAACTCATTGTCAAGTCAGTAATGCCAATTTACTGACTGATTAATTGTACAAAAAATAACCATGATAAGTAAGTTCATAAAATTAATCGCATTTACAAAAATGAAATATATTTTTAAAAAAAATGTTTCCTTTTTTGCTGTTTTCATTAGTTATGACTTGGATGTTGGTGCCACTGCGAAGGCAATGAGGGTGGTGGATGGGGATTTGGGTTTCACTCAATGACTTCCCTTTTGAACGTCGAATGACATCACAGATGTCAAAACGAGCACAAAGGGTAATCGTTGTTCCAAAATCATACATGTATACTTATATACTATTACGAAGAAAAAGAATGGATTGTTGTGCTGAAATTTTGGTTATAATACGAAATTGTCTATTATATCTAATTGAACTGTTACTTTCTTTTTTGACAGAGATGATTGACTTCATTATATTTTAGCTATGGCGTTATTATGTTAGTCACATGTGTACTTAGGCAATTTTGCACCCTATTGATTTGGACTGTATATAAGGGAAGCGATTTGCAATACATATAGTGCATATTCAGTGACTTACATTGTAAGACACAAGCCAACTACAATAGGAAATCTGCAACTATATGTATTATGTTGTTTTCATAAATATTTTGCAAATATCAAATCTTTAGACGCTTGCAAACACTGTACTATAACAACAATAAACTAACTTGTTATGTGTGAGTCTGAAATCCATGTCTTCCCTTTGCTTCGATTATCTTATTAGTATGAAATGTATACTACATATGCATCAATGTTTAAATAACACGGTAGATTATCAAATTTACAACTAAAGTTCAACTATTTCACAATGATTTAATTTTTATTTACAAACATTCGAAGTTGAAATTTAGTATGTCCAAAATGCATTATTTGACCAGATGGTTACTTTAACTATTTACATGTTTTGTTTTGTTACAATATTTTATCATTTCCAGTACTCTTATTTTGAGATTATTTTTTGTTATATTTCATTTGAGCTGTAAAACGCTGCCCAAGGTCTTAATTTTGACTTCGGGGAGTTATCTATATATCATGTCAGGTCCAAAATTGTGGAATGAATTAAACATGAGGACCTTTGTTGTAGGCTAGTAATCATATTTCATAGATTCAGATTGCTGATGTATGAATCGGAACATATCAATATGCAATTATTTGATTTAGGTTCATCTCAATTAAGAATATGTGAACATTTGAAAACTTGGTTGGTGTTAACACAATTTTACTAAGCTGAAAACACAATTTTATACTGCTCGATCCTCTGAATTATATAAAATTTCTGATATATGAACGAGTGCATAAAACATTAATCACGTATATAGTTTTTTATCTGATTTCTGGAGATACTCAATATAGCAGTTATGCATGCAATCCTTCAAATAATTTTAGTAATATTGTTATACAACACAGTAAATTCATGCATATGTGGTAATGATGGTTACAATGCTTTGTTAATTTGATCTAGAACACATATTCCTATTTATATGTTTAACTAAACAACAATTTGTTTAGTTAAATGATCATACAATGTTGGTCTCATTACATAGCTTCACAAAGTAACATAAGATAAACATATTCCCAATGGTGTAAAGTATTTTATTGAAATTCAAAAGCTGTGCTTGCTTTTGCAGTCAACTTATCTCAATCCAAGTTCCAATCAATCGGATATGTTTTATGTTTTAATAGCATGTGCTACTTCTGGCAGATCATGTTTGTAGCCATTTTATCTTAAAGCCATCTTTGCCTTTAATTTCACTGACCGGGCCTCTTATTATTATTAAAAAAATGGTTTTTAGAACATGTGCATCCTTTTTTATATTTGCTTTGACGTTTGCATTTGTTAGCAGTAGGAAACGTTTGTTAGCAGTATGAAAATAAAAAACAGAATATATAGTTGGTTTCAGAAAATGGTTTCTCATATTATTTATGTTGTTTTTCAAGTTGAGTGAAGGATTGTGGACCGATTAGACAAATAATATGATTATTATAGTAGTTCGTTTATTGGATACAATTCTAATAGTTGTATGTATACAGTAGGTATCCATAAAACGAATACGTACAAATATTGCTATTATATTTTTTTAACTGTATACAGTTTGACTGTAAATTTTATTTTAGATTTTTTAACTCAATGTCCGTGGAGTTGTCCTGTATGTTTATTTGATATAAATTTTGATGTTTTTCCTTTTATTTTAGTGGTCTATTTGTCAGTAGAGAAATGCTATAATACCCGAAAAAGTTTTTGTCAAAAAGTAAGAAATAGGGGTAAATACGGAATTCAGGGGTAGCAAGCATTGAATTCAGGGGAGTATTTGTGTAATTCAAGGGGTGGATCTCCTATTTTCTTGTCTCTACCGTAGTTTTTGACAAAATGAAAAGCGGACAAAGTAGCATTTCTGTTTGTCAGTACATTGTGAAAAAACTCACATAGTTATACGAGCTACACCTGTGATGAAAGTGTTTGTACAACAACCAGATAACGATAATTAAACTGCTCAGTTTAGTGGATAAAAATCATATAGCTGTATGTATACTCATATCTACATCTATAATCAAACATAAAGAAACGATTCAAAGGAAAAATTATACTCATGCTAAAATTGTGGTTTATAAAGATGTTTTACTCACATATAATCAAACATAAAGAAATCGGCATAATAGTCTCACATGGACTTATTTTTATATATGCAAGGTTTAGAATGTCAGCGAAACAAATGTTGTATGTTTTTTTTTTTAAAAAAAAGTGCTTAAACCATGCTCTCTATGGTTGAAGTGTTTTTTTTTCTCTTTTGTTTTTCTAATATTTATGTGTACATAATTAATAATGTCGAATTCATACATTTCTTTGCATATTTTCTAGTAATTAAGTAGTTAATACCCGTTTTTTATCCATAATGTGCGAATGAATATGGCTTTGGTAACCGCTATATAGTTTGCGGCACATATTTATTTTTATAGTCGATCACTATAAATACCCATTCCCATTTTCTGGTTTCCAATTAGCCGGACCTCAATCTGAATCCTATACACAAGTCACATAAATAGATTAGTAATTTCACCAGACACGTGATTTATTAGCTTTGCTTTCTGAATCATGCTTCATGTTAATGAATAAAAATATTGGTATTTAGTTGTCGTTGCCATTGATTTTACTTTGTCTGTGTATACAATAAATCTTCTGAAGGTGTGAATTTTAATTAAGATTTTTTAAGGATAATGAATGAGTATTGGATAGGTGTTATTGTTCAAGTATAACAAATCCATGTCTTCTTAAATTCTCTCATTTTTCCATAATTGTACATAATTTGCTGAATTGATTGTTTGTTGTAATTAATTTGTTTCCAAAAATTGACTTTTTAATTGCATTGCTAAGCATACAAAGTGATTCATTTTGAATTGCAGAGGTAAGCATTCAAATTAAATATGGTAATAGTTTTTATGAGTATCCTTTGACATATTTGGTGCATATTCCATTGACTCTTGTCAATGAGCTACCAGTAATTATTTTTCCCAAAATTGGAAATTGTATAAACTTTTGGATTTGGGTGCGTTATTGAGTGATTTGTTAATGAATAATTATGTTTCTACAAATAGTTTATTTAGTGTCTGCAAAAGAACAAATCAATCTTATATTTATGCAAACATCAAATCTGTTCTTTGAAATACAAAATTCAATCTTTGACTGCTTTTATTTTTATTTCTCTTCATTCTTATCTCATTTTCTATCTCTCGTTGATTCAAGGTAGCAACATTATGCAACTTTACCCTTGAACATTTTTGAATCTCAGTTCAAATTTATAACAGCACGCTAATCTTTTTTTTCTTTGTTGGTTAATTCTACGGAAAATACCCATATCACTATATAAGTCATAATCAGAAGTATAACAACAATATATTATGGAAATGAGTTATGTTTGGATAATATGTGAAGTTCAATTTTCTTTCCTAGATTCCTGCATGGTTAATTTAGTTTCTGATATCACTTTCTTCCTGTTTCTTCCTGTATTCTCATTTATAGCTCATCATTGTTTGTGCTGAACCTGTGTGTGTGTGTGTACATAAGAACGTATCTTTTTTTAAGAAGATTATTTACTCAACAATTTATCCTTGCACTCATTTTTGAGCGACTGTGATAGCTAGGGCTGCACACAACCCATATCCAATCCGACCCAACCCACCAACCCGACCCAATCCACATAAACCCAACCCAACCCATCGTAGTTCAGGTCGGATATGGGTTACTATTTGTAACCCATACTATATATGGGTCGGGTGTGATATTTTGTTCTACCCAACCTTATTTTAACCCGACCCAACCCTATATTATAAAACTAATTTAATACCAACCCACTTAAAATTAAAATTGTCTAATCCTAGTGTAATATTTATTTATTTTATAGTAAATATAAAAGAACATATTTCATGTCAAATCCAAACTATATATTTTTTAGCAAAGATTTTTTTTAACGAAAATTTAATGTATTTTAAAATGAAACATTTGTTCTGCTATATAGTAAATTAATTTCATATGATGTGTTTTACAATGAAATTATAATATGATATTTGCTATAATGAATCAGTTATTTTAAATGTGTTATGCCACCTAAAATCTGATATATTATGTTGAATATTTTAATATTATTTTTAAAAGAATATCTCATATTCTCATTTTTTATTAGTTTCATGCAACCCAACCCAACCCTACTAAACCCAACCCAACCCATACTTCAACCCAACCCGTATCCAACCTCATATAGGGTCGGATATGGGTTGAACTACCTTAAACCCATAGCAATGCGGGTCGGATATGATATTTGGTCCAACCCAACCCAACCCATACTTTGTGCAGCCCTAGTGATAGCTATATAAGACCTGTGGAAATAACTATGACATCAAATTGGATTGATGCATTATTTCCCACTATTTTACTGTTCCAGAAGGATGGCACTTGAGTTGCATATATTTGATTGCTTACTGTTTATATTCATCAGTAGATAATTTATTTTGGGATGGATTGCGATGTAGAAAAGAATTAAAGGCTGCTAGTTGTTTTAGCAAATTTTATCTGTTTCATTTCATATTATAATTGTTTCTTTCAAATGTGAATTGAACATGACACATCAAGATTAGCCAAGTCTCCTGGACATCCTGTTTTTATCCGAATATATATTGAAAATAAATTTGGCAAAATGCTAGTATTTCTTGAAGACAACTACTTTTACCCTTTCTCAAGAATGCTGTTAGCAGTAGAGTTTCTAGCCTGAAACCGAGCATCAATTTGGGGACTTAAGCTACATTAACAATATATTATATACCAATCCTTTGCTAAATTATCTGCAGATGGTTTTCAAAGAAGACAGAACTCCATTCCTCCATTTCCTGACAAACATCTACGCAATACTGGGAGGTATTATTTATACTCCTTGCATTGTACTTGGCATCTTTTCTTGCTTGTACTTTATTTAGATGGGCATATGCCTTAATAGTTATATGACCAATTTCTTTATGATCTGTTAAATAGTTATTTTCTGATTTGAATTCATATCTTTATCTCGAATTATTTGGCAGTGCTGTGCATTTCTGTTTTGTATATATCCATGCATATATGCTTCACCGGTTTGCTTCATTGTAGCTTTCATTTGAGATTACATCTAACCCAGATATCCATAACTCTTGTTTTTCTCTCTTGTAGAATGCTCTGGTGAAGTCTGAAACATCACATACTCAGCTGATGGAAAGTCAGTTACTATAATCTACTATTTCATGCTATATGGCTAATCAAATCATGATACATGTATGTGCAAAAATTAGCAGCCCAAAGTACTTATAATTGCTAACCATGTTACATGTAAGTGCAAAAATTAGCGGTGTTACTTGAAATTATCAGGTACTTGGTTTCTTTTAGAAATTAATTGGTAATTTAATATTAGCATATGAAAGAGGGTACAGTCGTACTCCTTTAGTCAGTACAAAATCAAAACAACTGAAATGAAGAAACTCTCTCAAAACAAGACGTTCTTGAATTAGAATTAAGTTAGTAGTAGGAGAAGCAAAGATTGGGTTTGGTGTTCTGAGAATGCCCATAATCAATTGGAAATTTTGGTCCAATTGTTTCAAACTATGAACTTTTGCGCACTTCTTTTGTATTTTCAGATTATGCAGGTTTTAGAAATCTAGCGTACCTGATCCTATTTTGAAGCATGAAATCAGCAGTTCTATTATCAATGTCTTATACGGTATGCTGACGTCAACTATTTTATATGTTCTCATTGTTATTTGCCTGTTCATTTTTATAGATCCAATATCACCGGTACTTTTATTTTGGTTTGCATTTACAATATCTGAGCGTTTCTCCAAAACATGAAAGTTAACATCCGTTTTCTACAAATTTTCAACGCAACGTCTAGCTTCTCCTTTGTATCCTACTTAGTTAAAAGTGTAGGTAAAGTATTCAGAGAATCAACAGGGTGTTCTTCATTGAGATTTGCCAGTTAATATTACATAAGCTATCATAAGTACGATACAAAGCAGTATTATACATTCAATGGAAACATGTAAGGCTTGTTGTGAGCAAAAACGTTTTTGATGAATTGTACATTGGAAAGAAATATTCTTGAATTAATTTGCAGATAGTTTTGCTTTACCATGATTAAACTCGAATGCCTCTACATGACGCATGCAGTTTTATTCTTTACAACATTGTGCATTATGATCAGAGATGTATGTTATTGGTCTTATACGGCATAAATTGCTCTAGTTCCCATCTTAGATGCGATGTAGCACTTATGAGTGATGAAAGATCATTAAACGATTCTTTACACCTGTTTCATGGTACTGAACCCTTAATTTATGACCTGAAATAAAGGTAGTTAGATTGTGCTTACTTTAAAATGCATCATATAAAACAATTATCTAAAATTTCCTGTATGGCATGAATCACTTGCAATTATGTACTGTTCCAATATATTTTTCTATTATATTAGCAGTGCATTTACAAATCATGATGCTGTGCAACAATACAGTTTTTTTTCAATATAGCAATACATTGAACCATGATGAAAATGACATTTTTTTTAATTCTATATTGCCTCACTTTCACTAAATAGACAGGCTGCTGCTACAAGTCAAACTCAGAACATGGGTGCACCAAATACGGGGCCATGGAAAAGTCCCTGATCAGTTTGAAGGGGTCAAGTCTTTGGTCGAGTTGGCTAATGTTATTGGCAAAATTACCAGGTAATAAGTGCACGTGCTTAAGCTGCCACATGTGACTGTCGCAATTGAGAATAGTGATGATATTGGGTATGTTGCTGGTGGTATGTTTCAGAGCATTTCTTTTGTTTATTTTCTGATTCTTAAGGCACTTGGCATTTTGCATATATGAATATATGTTGTATTTTAATGGAAGGTGATTTGTCGGAAGTATTCAATTTGACGTGATTGAGAACGAAGAAACCTTGTAATTCTCAATTGGTACACTAAGGGAAGCGTTCAGCAGTTTTGGTGAGGTGATTGAAGCTAGAATTATTGTTGATAGAGGGACTGGTAGATCAAAAGGTTTTGGTTTTGTGACCTTCACTTCTGAAGAAGATGCGACCAGTGCCATGAATGTTATGGATCAAAAGGTACTACTACCTAGCAACTATTTTGTTGTATGTGGTTGTTGGAACATAAGTGTCATCACAATTAGGCTTTTCTAATCTTTCTACTTGTCCCTCAAATTCCAATTTTGAAACCAGTATCTGTTATACTTCTAGGAGATATCTTGTGTTGATTTTTCTTTAAGGTTCACTGAAGCTTGTTCTCATTCCTCATCTGTTTATATGCTTGATTTTCATTTCATAGAATTCCAATTTTTCGATTTTCATGCTTGATACGAACAACACCATGCATTTTCCCTTCATTTGTCGTATTTGGTGAGCTAGTGAGCATTTTTCCAGAAACCAAATATTTTCCATCGACCAGTTTTGCCACGTGATCGACCCCTTGAATCACGTATGTGGAAAATTTTAATTGATCTGCACGTGTCGATCAACCATTTTCAAGATACGAAATTGCACACCTCCGGGATATGAATTTTTACAAAGCATATTGAATCCATACGGTTAATTATATTAATTTAGTAATATTTTGTAATTCATTGATTAATATTTTAGTATATAGTCATGTTTTTTATGCCACTTAGGTTGCAAAACACTTGTAATTTGATGCCTGTTAGAGTTTGTTAATTGCAACATTTCAGACTGTTTAGGTTGTTATATCCAGTGGTTACCAAAATCAAGATAAGCATTCTGCTGCATATAAATTTTGTCAGTATAAACTTAGAACCTTGTCCTTTATATTTTCATGTTCGGTAATTAACTAATTTTATGTTCTGATAAACGTAGTAATTTTGCCTTGTAAACTGGTAAATGAATTCTAGCGCGTGTAGTGATAAATATAGCTCAACAACTACTCCTGGCATTGTAAGAGAACTGCATTCCACGCGATTACAATATCTTAGGAGTTGTTAAAAAAAGTTTAATGATAAAAAAAATTGATTTGAATGTAGGGAAAGATAACTTACTCCCTTTTGGATGTATTAGTAACAAAATCGGAGTTTATGGGTTTAGATGGATATTTATTTTTATTTGGAAATTTTTATTCACGTAAACACCATTTCAGTTAAGTTGATAGTTGATAGTGATACGCCCTACACCATTTCAGTAGATGCCCAGATTGCTTTTCGAAAAACTGAGCAATACCCAGATATATACTCAATTCTACAGACTCCTTGTTAGTTCAAATTTCTTTCTTTTCCTTTTTTTGGTGACCATCCTGTACTGGTTGGACATCTGTACAACGCTTTTCAGGGAAATGTCGGCTGGTGAGGGGCAGGCCGTCACAACTGCGCTTCTTAAATACATTTCTCTGCACCGATACTAGTATATCAGAAATAGAATGATCCCTACCAATACCGTTCCATTACATTTTCTTAATTATTAGGTTACTTGGGTTAACAGCAATCAAGGCTTATACACACGTCATACCCATTTACTTCCCAGTGGATTAACCTAATATGGTATATATGTAGGTACCCCCAATATTGAGGTACACCCCCGATATCGAATCAAATTTCATATCGGAGTATTGTCTACGATACACCACCCAGAGCAGATATGCATGTATCTAGACTGTCCCACATACATACCGTTAATTGTAGCTCGATGCCTTAATCGCACGTCCTCTAATGTGCACCGAGTTCCATGGCAGGGCGATACAAGAAACATAGAACTCGGTTGGGAGCTTTTCCATATCTGTACAGGCCCTTCTTTAAGTTCCTCTACAGATATTCCTAGGGTCTGTTTTCCATGGTGGCTATGGCCCCACCCCGGCCGCTCCCTCAAATTGTAAAGGCTACAAGAGCTAAGCGACTACCCCTACGCAAACAATCTAAATATTGATGTAGCGTCTCCCCTCAACCCCTTACCCCGATAGTGAAGGGTGAATGGTATCTTAGGTTTAGCTCTAGTCTTTTCGCATCCCACTGGCTGCCAATGACGGGTATCCAACGATCTACTATCCTTGGTCGTGACCCTCCGCCTCCCCGTTGAGGCAACCGCCGAACCACCCTGGTGTCACTGTGTCACAACATTCTGACTGCATAGCTACCTCTGCAGTCAAGGCCCACCCACCTAGCAGTTACGCGCAAACCCAACCTCTGCGAGCACAGCCTAAAGGGTTTTTCACCGCACAGAGGACTACTAGGAGCACCTTACGTATCTCAGGAAGCCGTGTGCTTCCCCTTTCAGTCCTTCGGAGCCGTCAGGATAATCAGATGAATGTGCACTCCCCTCGTGTCTTATAACACCATGATGATCTACCCCGTTGGGTTATTCATCCTCAGACGTAAGGACTGATCCAAGCGCCTCACTTTAATATGTTGTTAGACCCTATGTCTAAACATTCTCTTACAAGCTTGCCTTACCTTATCAGGTTTCCATCTAACTTGGTTATTCTCATTCATATTGAATTCTTAATCAAGTTGCCAAGTCCCTCTTGCTTATTAATTTCAGTCACATAACTTAACTCATTTAAGTTTATTAATAAGCCCACAACATGTTATTCCCTAGATCGTGGCCCAAGGTCTATAATCCACAATCTCTTTTATACTCTTGTTTGTTACAATAACATGTTCTACTTAATATGTAATTAAGTATATCTCAATTTACATGTTTTCCTGTTTAATAAGTTAATCATTATTTATGATTAAATATAACTTATTTTTTAAGTTTTCCTTATTCTTTCTTATTTAATAATAATAATTCCATTTTACTTTGTCAATACAACTTATCGTTGTTTACTTATTAACTCAGTCCTAATAACTAAGGCCCATTAACAAGTTTCTCAGTCCATTTATTATAACCTGTGTTATAATTTCCTCTTGTCCCTAGGACAAGCCTAAACATGTTATTCACATCAGCGGGTTCCAGATTTCTAGATTACTTAATTTATAATTAAAGTACCTCTTATCTTATTACACAAGCTGTCTCATTTCCTTACAAGTTGTGCTTACCCTAAATGGTGTCTTTACTTATACAACATTATCATTTCTACCGGTTATGTATACCACTAGGTGTCTTTAATTACATAACCTTATCGGGTTAAGTTTATGGGCGTATATGTAAATATTATCCACCCCCTCAGATTTACATAACCCACCCACCGTTCAACCAATTTTACTTAACCCCAACTTTAGTTTACATTCATACAATCCCTACGGATTCAATTAGGTTAAGTATTCAAGATTTATTACCATATTTTCATTTATGGCTACAGTATGCTAGACCTCCCACATTAAGTCTGCCATTTGTGGATACTGGATATGCCGGGCAGGTCCGAGCAGACTTATTCCACAAATTGGGCTTAACCTCGCGTCTGAGCATGTCTCGTGTTTGTACACTTAGAATTCTCACATTAGATTCAACACTTGCGGTCGTTGGATATGCCGGTCGGTTTCGGGCAGACTTCCACTACAGGTGCAGTCTAACCTCGTGTCATAAGTGTAATTACACTTTCTAGTTGCTGTAATCCTAAGCATTTCATTATTATCCAGTTATGTCCTTATAGGTGTTCATACCCCTTTGTAACAACCCGTATTTTTGAATAACATGTTATAACATAAATCAAGGCAGAATTAAACTGAAAAATCTGAATCAAGGGAAACGGGCTGTGCCATTGCGTTCGTCTCGGAAAAATACGCGAAATAGAGTCGGAGTTTTCGAAAATCGGAGTCCGTATGACCAAGATATGGCCTTGCGAAGTTTCACGAAAAATTCAAATTCAAAACAGATTCAAAAATTTCAGAAAATCAGAAGTGGCGGGAAAATTCCCGCCAGACCCAGGGGGGTCGACTGGGGAGTCGACCTCCCCCCCCCAGGTCGACTGGGGAGTCGACCCCAGGGTCGACCTGGGTGTCGACCTGCCTGGTCGGCCCAGACAACTTGGTGCACCCATTTTGGCTGTTTTGACCTGTTTTGGAAGCTTGTGACGGGATTTGATGGCTTGGATTGAATCTAGGGTTAATCCTATGGCTAATACTATCCTAATCTTCTATAAAAAGACCCCTAAACCTAACCTAAATCATCATTATTCAATCCTACAACTAAACTATGTCAAATTGGTTCCTCTCATGGCCTCCACTCTCATGCTAAAATTCCTAAGTCTATTTCTATGAGAGATTGTGAGTTCATACAAGTGTTTTTAAGCTTGTATGAGTGTTCTTAGTTTGCATTCAAATCAAGTTGCAACATTTCTATTTCAAAGCAAGGGTTTTTATTGATTTGGCACAAGGGTTTTTCATTGGAGCATTCATATTTGTGTCTTTTTGGTGATTGCATAAGGACTTCGTCTCAATCTTTTAATAAATATTTATTTGTGTCTTCATAGCATTGTAAGCCCTTTTCTACTTTCTTTCTTTGAACTCTAAAGTTAAATGAATGATGCAAGTTTGGGGTTGATCATTATGATATGCAAGTTTGGGGTTGATCATTATGATATGCAAGTTTGGTTGATCATTATGATATGCAAGTTTGGTTGATCATTATATGCAAGTTTGGTTGATCATTATATGCAAGTTTGGATGATCATTATGCAAGTTGGTTTAATCATTATGTATGACACATGTTGCTATGTTATGCAAGTTTGGGTTGATCATGTTATCATATTATGCAAGTTAAACTTGATGTTGTGAGCATAAAGCTCCAAGCTTTATATTAAAGGTTGCATTTTGGCAACGTGGAAGTTATCATATCCCTTATGATAACTTGCATGTGAGGCTAAATGCGAACTTCTAGCAACTTCTACATGTCATTTATCACCATGTATCACTCATATGCTATGTTTGGTTTTATGCATGCTTTTGAAGCCTAATGATGCAATATGCAAGTATATGAACATATGTACATTTCATATGCCACCATATTAAACTTGTGGCTTCAATACTTTTTTGTCATGATTATGCCAAGTTCCCTATTTTATCCTTTATGCGTTGATGCGATTATGTAAACGATGGGGTTACGTTGGGGTTGGGTAACATTATGACAAAAACATGGTTTTTATAACATAACGTGATATGTTAACTTGTGATTATGTTTTGGAAACATAATGGAGATGACACTTAGAAAATATGAGTGTGGCCAACTCGAGGTTGGGTTGAGTTTGTAGCATAAATCTACCCGGACCCGCCCGGCTTAACTAGTGGCTACAAACAATAGGACCCAATGTGAGAAGTTGGTCATGTTGTGCTCGAACCCGAGGTTAGACCAAGTTGTGGTGTAAAGCTACCCGGACCCGCCCGGCTTAACTAGTAACCACAACAAGGTCTAATGTGAGAGGTTAAAGCACATTAAGTTAATTAAAGCCTCCTGATTAGGGTTAAGTCATGGTCCACTTAATACTTAACCAATTTGGGCTTGATGGGTTAATCGGGGTTAAGTCATGAACCTTGGGTACACTTAACCAATTTAATCCACATTTGGATCGGGTTAACCACATTTAACCCGTTAAGGAAACCCTAGTTGCGTGGTCCTTTGCAGCAGTAACCCTCTTGATAGTATCATACGACCCTAGGACTAGGCTAGGGTGGGCACGATTACTGGGCTGACATGTAAGCGACCAAAACAACGGCTGAGTAGGTACGCCGGTGTGGGTCCAGGCTGACTATGGTCGTGCACTTAGTCCGGAGTTGGAAAATCAGGCACGGGTACCAGTAGATCTAGACTGTGCATACTTGATTGTTGTCCGAGGTCTACACCCTAGGACTTGATACACCCTGGGGTGGACCTAGCGCAGTTAGCTACATTGCATGTTTGGGCCGTACGACACCGACACTTGACGGGTTAGGCTTGTAGGGAGCCGATCAACTAGACCGTGTAGTTGGACCTTGATTTAGGTCACCTTATGATATTGGGCCAAGCGTGGGCCAAGAGATCGATTCTCGTATTTACTTGACATGTTAGAATGCTAGTACACCCGTGGTGCAAACTTAACCTTGATTATGCGATGACACCTTTATCTATCTTGTTAGTTAATCATCATGCCAGTATGTTGTTATCCTTATGTTCATCTCAGCTTTTCATGCCAGTTAACTTTACTAGTTCATAGACAGATAGTAGTAGGGCTTACCAGTCTTTTTGACTGACCTGTTTTCTTTCGCCTCTTTTCTTCCATTTCCCCCCCCCTTAGGTCCTCAGGGTGGGAACATTGGAGCTTAGCTTGGATCTTTACAGCTTGCTTACTGGATTTGCTCATGTATGGTTTTGGACATTGAGCTAGCTATGGTTTATCACTTCACTTTGGGGATAGTACTTTATGTATTTCAGTTTTTCAGTTTATGTTTTTCTCTAGACTTTGTTGTTGGAAAATAATGACCAAGTACTTTGTTGTAATATGACTATGGTTTTGAAATGCTAGTTTTATCCGCTGCTTTACTACTTTGTTTTACTTATATGTTCTGTCTTGTGATATCTGCATACATGTCTACCTTGTTTAACGCCCCTCCAAAGCCAATGTACTTGCAAGAGTTACCTTGGCGGAGGTGGGGTGTTACATTTGGTATCAGATTATAAGGTTTACAAGATTTGAATAAAAGTGTTTTTAAAACTTACCTTTTGAAAAACTATTTTCAAAACCAATTAAGTA
Source organism: Allium sativum (assembly GCA_030737875.1). NCBI lineage: Eukaryota > Viridiplantae > Streptophyta > Magnoliopsida > Asparagales > Amaryllidaceae > Allium > Allium sativum. Next base: position 849,305,379 of record CM060926.1, read on the forward strand.
TTTTCCAAGAAAAGTCTAGTTATTTTAAAAGGCTATTCCCCAAAAGCCATAGCACTATCCTTCGTTTCCTCGTTCTGAATCTATCTTTTTCTTTTTCAGTATGGCCGATCTTAACCTTCCCGAGGGAGTGACCATTCCCGGATGGTTCCGGAGGTACTTGGAAGCTAGGGCCAACGATGTGGGCCCAGCAAATACCCCCAATATAACTGAGGTTCCTCCTCCTCCTCCCCCTCCTCAGAATCCGCAAGCAGATTTCGCTAAGATTTGCAAAGACTTTAAGGCGATGGGTGGCAAGAACTTTATTGGAACAGAGACTTTTGTGGAGGCAAGAAATTGGCTGAAAGAAACTGAAGATCTCTTCGCCATCTTTGATGTGCAAGATCATAGAAGGGTTTTATTGGCAGCATGGTTATTGAAAGAAGAAGCTTCTTATTGGTGGGAGGTCACCAATGCTACGAGGCCTATAGAGACTTGGGCCGACTTTAGGACAAGATTTGGGCTTAAGTTTCTATCATCCGCTGAGGCGAATTTGCAATTGGAGAAGTTTATATCTTTGAAGCAAGGGGACATGACAGTGGGGTAGTATGTGAATGAGTTTAACAAGCTCGCCCGATTTGGTTTGGACATGATTAATACTGCCCAGAAGAAGGCTTTACGCTTTGCACGAGGGTTGAACGAGCCACTACAAGGTTTAGCCCTATCTCATATACCCATGGGGGCCACTTTTGAGGGACTAGTAGACATGGCATTGCTTCAAGGAGACGATAAGAATAGCAAGAAGGAAGACAAGGCTAGTGAGACTCAAGCCAAGAAGACAGACTCCAAGTGGGGAGGAAATCAGAGCAATCAGAACAACAAAAACAACAAGAACAACAAGGGCAACAAGGCCAAGGCAAAGGATCCAAGAAAATGCAATTACTGTGGGATTGTTGGGCACATAGCTAAAGACTGTAGGAAGAAGAAGAGGAAGTTGGGCGGATGCTTTCATTGTGGAGAGGCCGGACATTTTAGCAAGGATTGCCCCAAGAAGAAAGGGCAGAATCAGCGTGCAGGGCCTTCTGGAGGGCAAGTGCATGCTCTCAATGCTGCTCCAGTTCAGGATCGAGGTAGTATTTCTGTAGAAAGTCTTGTTTATATTTCTGATTATCCTGTTCGCACCTTATTTGATTCTGGCGCATCGCATAGTTTTATATCTTCTGACATTGTTGAAAGTTTGCACCTAAGTACTAGCCTAGTTGAGGATCCCGTTTGTGTTTCAAATCCAATTGGGGGTTCCGCCCATCTATCTATGATTTGTGTGGATTTGAAGATTTCTATCTTGGCCGTAGAATTCATGTGTAATGCTTATGTTCTCGGATTCACGGGATATGGGTTGATCTTGGGCATGGATTGGTTGTCCAGTTATGGAGCCATCCTCGATTGTGAGCATAGGGTGGTGAGGCTCATGACTCGCCTCGGTAATACCCTAGAAATTTCTTGTAACCCTAGAGGTCCCGTCATGTTATGTTATCTTGAATCTCTCGACTCGTCCATCGATGATCTGCAATCTGTAAGGGTGGTCCGAGACTATCCCGATGTCTTTGAAGAAGTTAAGGGGTTACCCCCTAAAACGAGAGATAGATTTCCGCATTTATCTAGTCGATAATGCCAAGCCAGTATCATTGCCTGTTAGGCACATGGCCCCTCGTGAAAGAAGGGAGCTCAGTAAGCAGATCAAGGAGTTGCTTGAAAAGAATTTTATTAGACGAAGCATTTCTGAATGGGGTGCTCCGGTGGTATTCTCCACTAAGGCGGATGGTTCGCTTCGTCTATGTGTTGATTATCGAGAGTTGAACAAGCTGACAAAGAAGAATAGGCACCCGTTACCGAGAATTGATGATCTCTTTGACCAGCTTGTAGGTGCTTCTGTTTTCTCTCAACTCGGTCTAGCCACCGGATTCCATCAGCTTAGAGTGGCTGAGGATAGCATCGATAAAACTGCGTTTAGGACTCCAGACGGATTCTTTGAATGGCTTGTCATGCCATTCGGTTTGACTAATGCACCCGCCTACTTCGTAGACTTGATGAGTAGGGTGTTCAGGGAGTTCTCAACAAGTTTGTTGTTGTCTTCGTGGATGATATTCTGATCTTCTCAAAGGATGAGGAAGAGCATGCTAAACATCTCAAGGAAGTGATGGATACGCTTAGAGCGCATCAGTTGAAAGCCAAGTTCTCCAAATGTCATTTTTGGAGAAAGGAAGTTCGGTTTCTTGGACATATAGTTTCCAAGCAAGGCATAGCGGTGGATCCCGCGAAAGTGGTTGTGGTTCAAGACTGGAAGACTCCTAGGAATGCAACCGAAGTAAGAAGCTTTCTCGGTCTGGCGGGCTACTATAGGAAGTTCATCAGGGACTTCGCTAAGATTTCGGCCCCTCTTACTAAGTTGACGAAAAAGAACTTAATCTTCGCATGGGACTTGGAGTGTGAGCTTGCTTTTCAAAAGCTCAAAAGAGCCCTTACCTCAGCTCCAGTTTTGGCATTACCCGATAGTGGTAAGATGTTTACCGTGTACACAGATGCATGTGGCACGGGGTTAGGTGTTGTTCTAATGCAAGAGGGAAGAGTGATATGTTATGGGGGTAGGCAACTTAAAGTTCATGAGAAGAACTATCCCACTCACGATTTGGAGTTAGCAGCGATGGTCTTTGCACTCAAATCCTGGCGCCACTATCTTTTAGGCGAAAGGTTTGAGTTGTATACTGATCACAAGTCACTCAAATACCTCTTCTCGCAAAAAGATCTGAATCTGAGGCAGCAAAGGTGGATGGAATTCTTGGCATCTTATGACTTCGAGATAGCTTACACCCCTGGCAAGGGTAATGTTGTGGCGGATGCACTAAGCAGAAGGAGATTGACTTTGAGCCCCTTGTTCATTGAGATGAAGAACTTGGAATTCTTGGCAACCTTTGATTTCACGACGGCTGTTGAGTCGATGACGGGTTCATTAGCATCCCTTGAGCTTAGACCCACACTTCTTGACCAAGTTGGGGCTTCACAGAGGGAAGATCCGCAGATAGTCGAGGTCATGGATAAGTTGATTTGTGGTGAGACGTCTAGTCACCTTGCCAGATATACTATTGATGATAAAGGTTGGCTAAGGCGTGATGGGAGATTATGTGTTCCTCGAGTGGGAGATTTAGTCCTTAGAGTTCTTGAAGAAGCGCATCACTCGAAGATGACCATACATCCTGGAGGGGACAAGATGTATAGGGATATGAAGCGTATTTTCTTTTGGGATGGAATGAAGAAAGATGTGGCAGAGTATGTTTCAAAGTGTATGGTGTGCCAACAGGTGAAAGCCGAGTCAAAGAAACCAGGTGGGCTATTACATCCATTGGAGGTCCCGCAATGGAAGTAGGAGAGTATTTCTATGGATTTTGTGGATGGATTGCCCAGGTCAAGGAGAGGGAACACAAGCATATGGGTCATAGTTGACAGACTTACGAAGAGTGCTCACTTTATCCTAGTAAAGAGCAAGAGGACCGCATCAGGGCTGGCATCTGTTTATCTTCGAGAAATAGTGCGGTTGCATGGAGTTCCTTCTAGCATAGTTAGCGATCGTGACCCAATTTTCACTAGCCAGTTCTGGAATAGTTTGCAAGAAGCGATGGGTACGCGATTGAATCTGAGTACGGCCTATCACCCCCAGACGGATGGCCAAACCGAAAGGGTGAATAGAGTGCTAGAGGATCTCTTGATGCTTTGTGTTCTCGACTTCGGTGGTACTTGGGAAGACCACCTTCCCCTTGTAGAGTTTGCTTATAATAATAGCTACCAAGCCAGCATAGGGATGGCACCATTTGAAGCTTTGTATGGGAGGCCGTGTAGGTCACCATCTTGTTGGTGGGAGACAACAGATAGACTTATACTTGGGCCCGATATGATACGGGACACATCCGAGAAAGTTGAATTGGTGAGAAGACGGATGAAAGCGGCCCAAGACAGACAGAAATCCTATACTGACAGACGAAGGGCAGATTTGGAATTCGAAGTGGGAGACATGGTTTTCGTGAAGGTCTCTCCTTTGCGTAATGTGGTACGTTTTGGAGCAGTTGAGAAGCTGGCACCAAGGTTCGTAGGACCCTTCCCTATCATAGAAAGAATTGGAAAGATGGCCTATAAGGTGGAATTGCCCGAAAAGCTAGCCGGAGTGCATAATGTCTTTCATGTCTCGCATCTCCGAAAGTGCCTTCATGAGTCCGCCAAAGTGGTTGAACCAAGCATTCTCGAAGACATTGAGGTAGAGAAAGAAGCAACCTTGAGAAAAGCTCCGATTCGTATCTTATGAACAGAGATCAAGAATCTAAGGAATCGAGAGGTCAAGTTAGTGAAAGTTCAATGGGGTGAAGCCGAGGAAGACGCAACTTGGGAAACCGAGGAGAAGATGCGTGGGCTTTATCCATTCCTTTTTGAGGGTACACTCTCGATCTCTTTTCCTAATTAGCATATCTTTCTTTTTATCCGTGTTTATCCTGTTTATCTTATTATCTCGTTAAACTTGTCATGAGGACCTTAGGTAGAAACCCTTTGGATGAAACATGTATTTGAAACATGTTATGCTTGATGGTTGCAAGTGGTTGCAAGTGTTTGCACGTGGATACTCGTGGATGCATGATACACATTAGGCACTAAGATCGGCTCACACACTTTCATGTTGTATATGCATGAGTGCTTATACTTATTCATGGATGAAACTTGTTATGCTATCACATGGATGTTGCATATGGATGGATGTTATGTGCACTCATGTAGAGATTATAAATTATGTTAGGAATTTGCATACATATGGACTCATTTCACTAACATACTTTGCATTAAGGAGGTTTACTGTATCAGTAACCGCCTGATTTTCGCATTAGATAAGTACATATACACACACCTTTGCATATGATCATACAACATTTAGAATCCCTTAAGGACAATGACTGCACGTGGATGATGTTTTGAGTAGATGGATGATGGATGGTAGGATACATTCTTCCTAACTTGGAGATTTCGGGGACGAAATCCTTTAAGGAGGGGAGAATGTAACAACCCGTATTTTTGAATAACATGTTATAACATAAATTAAGGCAGAATTAAACTGAAAAATCTGAATCAAGGGAAACGGGCTGTGCCATTGCGTTCGTCTCGGAAAAATACGCGAAATAGAGTCCGAGTTTTCGAAAATCGGAGTCCGTATGACCAAGATATGGCCTTGCGAAGTTTCACGAAAAATTCAAATTCAAAACAGATTCAAAAATTTCAGAAAATCAGAAGTGGCGGGAAAATTCCCGCCAGACCCAGGGGGGTTGACCTGGGGGTCGACTGGGGAGTCGACCTCCCCCCCAGGTCGACTGGGGAGTCGACCCCGGGGTCGACCTGGGTGTCGACCTGCCTGGTCGGCCCAGACAACCTGGTGCACCCATTTTGGCTGTTTTGACCTGTTTTGGAAGCTTGTGATGGGATTTGATGGCTTGGATTGAATCTAGGGTTAATCCTATGGCTAATACTATCCTAATCTTCTATAAAAAGACCCCTAAACCTAACCTAAATCATCATTATTCAATCCTACAACTAAACTATGTCAAATTGGTTCCTCTCATGGCCTCCACTCTCATGCTAAAATTCCTAAGTCTATTTCTATGAGAGATTGTGAGTTCATACAAGTGTTTGTAAGCTTGTATGAGTGTTCTTAGTTTGCATTCAAGTCAAGTTGCAACATTTCTATTTCAAAGCAAGGGTTTTTATTGATTTGGCACAAGGGTTTTTCATTGGAGCATTCATATTTGGGTCTTTTTGGTGATTGCATAAGGGCTTCGTCTCAATCTTTTAATAAATATTTATTTGTGTCTTCATAGCATTGTAAGCCCTTTTCTACTTTCTTTCTTTGAACTCTAAAGTTAAATGAATGATGCAAGTTTGGGGTTGATCATTATGATATGCAACTTTGGGGTTGATCATTATGATATGCAAGTTTGGTTGATCATTATGATATGCAAGTTTGGTTGATAATTATATGCAAGTTTGGTTGATCATTATATGCAAGTTTGGATGATCATTATGCAAGTTGGTTTAATCATTATGTATGACACATGTTGCTATGTTATGCAAGTTTGGGTTGATCATGTTATCATATTATGCAAGTTAAACTTGATGTTGTGAGCATAAAGCTCCAAGCTTTATATTAAAGGTTGCATTTTGGCAACATGGAAGTTATCATATCCCTTATGATAACTTGCATGTGAGGCTAAATGCGAACTTCTAGCAACTTCTACATGTCATTTATCACCATGTATCACTCATATGCTAAGTTTGGTTTTATGCATTCTTTTGAAGCCTAATGATGCAATATGCAAGTATATGAACATATGTACATTTCATATGCCACCATGTTAAACTTGTGGCTTCAATACCTTTTTGTCATGATTATGCCAAGTTCCCTATTTTATCCTTTATGCGTTGATACGATTATGTAAACGATGGGGTTACGTTGGGGTTGGGTAACATTATGACAAAAACATGGTTTTTATAACATAACGTGATATGTTAACTTGTGATTATGTTTTGGAAACATAATGGACATGACACTTAGAAAATATGAGTGTGGCCAACTCGAGGTTGGGTTGAGTTTGTAGCATAAATCTACCCGGACCCGCCCGGCTTAACTAGTGGCTACAAATAATAGGACCCAATGTGAGAAGTTGGTCATGTTGTGCTCGAACCCGAGGTTAGACCAAGTTGTGTTGTAAAGCTACCCGGACCCGCCCGGCTTAACTAGTAACCACAACAAGGTCTAATGTGAGAGGTTAAAGCACATTAAGTTAATTAAAGCCTCCTGATTAGGGTTAAGTCATGGTCCACTTAATACTTAACCAATTTGGGCTTGATGGGTTAATCGGGGTTAAGTCATGAACCTTGGGTACACTTAACCAATTTAATCCACGTTTGGATCGGGTTAACCACATTTTACCCGTTAAGGAAACCCTAGTTGTGTGGTCCTTTGCAGTAGTAACCCTCTTGATAGTATCATATGACCCTAGGACTAGGCTAGGGTGGGGCACGATTACTGGGCTGACATGTAAGCGACCAAAACGACGGCTAAGTAGGTACGCCGGTGTGGGTCCAGGCGGACTATGGTCGTGCACTTAGTCCGGAGTTGGAAAATCAGGCACGGGTACCAGTAGATCTAGACTGTGCATACTTGATTGGTGCCTGAGGTCTACACCCTAGGACTTGATACACCCTGGGGTGGACCTAGCGCAGTTAGCTACATTGCATGTTTGGGCCGTACGACACCGACACTTGACGGGTTAGGCTTGTAGGGAGCCGATCAACTAGACCGTGTAGTTGGACCTTGATTTAGGTCACCTCATGATATTGGGCCAAGCGTGGGCCAAGGGATCGATTCTCGTGTTTACTTGAAATGTTAGAATGCTAGTACACCCGTGGTGCAAACTTAATCTTGATTATGCGATGACACCTTTATCTATCTTGTTAGTTAATCATCATGCCAGTATGTTGTTATCCTTATGTTCATCTCAGCTTCTCATGCCAGTTAACTTTACTAGTTCATAGACAAATAGTAGTAGGGCTTACCAGTCTTTTTGACTGACCTGTTTTCTTTCGCCTCTTTTCTTCCGTTTCCCCCCCTCAGGTCCTCAGGGTGGGAACATTGGAGCTTAGCTTGGATCTTTACAGCTTGCTTACTGGATTTGCTCATGTACGGTTTTGGACATTGAGCTAGCTATGGTTTATCACTTCACTTTGGGGATAGTACTTTATGTATTTCAGTTTTTCAGTTTATGTTTTTCTCTAGACTTTGTTGTTGGAAAATAATGACCAAGTACTTTGTTGTAATATGACTATGGTTTTGAAATGCTAGTTTTATCCGCTGCTTTACTACTCTGTTTTACTTATATGTTCTGTCTTGTGATATCTGCATGCATGTCTACCTTGTTTAACGCCCCTCCAAAGCCAATGTACTTGCAAGAGTTACCTTGGCGGAGGTGGGGTGTTACACCCTTTTTCCCATATTTAATTATACATCCACTTCATTATTCAAATCATAGATTTTTATGTCCCTTTTCAATTCATCTTTTAATTATGCACCATATGCTCTTTTTCCCCTGTCATAAATCAAGGCATATATATGCACAACACCAAATCTACATATTTTCCAATTTATGCCTAAAATTCATGCTCATATTATCCAGTACGATGTATGCCCCCAAATCTATATTCGTATATTTCTAAATTTTATGCCCAAATTTAGATCCATATTTTCCAATACCAATTATGCCTTAAATTATGTCTTTTCCAGTCGTACCCAATTTCACACGTTTGCATATTTCAGCGTTTACGCCTAGGCTCGAACGTAGACTGGCTATAAAATAAAAAGGGAATAGAGGGAGAGAAAAGAATCAGAATAGGCATAATAACGAATCGATAATATAACGATAGAAACAGGCATAAAAACTAAATAGGCATATTATGACAAGATTAGACATGGTGACGATATAAACATATAAGAACAGATCATAGGAATATGTTAATAGAACTGATTAGGCACCGATTCAAGATCCAGTTTTTTTATATACATATCAAGATTACTATTTAAATATTTAGATCTAAAAATAACATGAACTCACAGTGAATAGATCTAAGGAAATGAATCCAAATTACTGCGAAGAACATGTTGAATTTGTTTTTGTAGCAATCGTTGAATTTGTATAATCTTTGCTGAATTGGATTTGGAGAAGAAAAGGTCATTCAACCTACGTTGCAACAGAGCTCTCGCCACCATTTTTTTAGATGAATAAAACCTAGGTTTAGGGTCCTTTATATAACCTAGGATTCATGAATCTAGCCCCAAAATCAACCACGTTCAGAAAGAATGTTCCAGATCCATGAGTGGGTTGACCCCTAGGTCAACCCCCCTTCAGGTGGGTCCACCCATGGGTCGACCCCCAACGGGAAAATTTCCCGCCCAACTTCCCGCCTCGCGAATTTTGATTTTTGAACTGATTTTTGAATTTTCTGGATATATTTATTTAATATATATATACACACACACATATAAGCTCCTTATATGTATACAAACTTCAAACCTTAATAACTTCATACGAAGCCAGTTTTATGCAAGCTAGGTGTCTATCTTGACCAGAATTTCGAGACGAACGCAATGACGCAGCCCGTTTTGCTTAATTCTGAATAATTAAGTTATTATTATTTTTTTATCTTCAACTAAAAAATGCGGGGTGTTACAATCGCGTTATTAGATCCTATGTCTAATTTTGTCAATCACGCGCTTGCTCTAACTTATCATATTGCTAATTAACATGAATATCTACACATTTTTTTATTCAAGTTACTGGTTTATTTGCTTACATTCCGCTTATATTCCCTAATCAACTCCATGCTGCTAGAACGGACGCTATCTATGAGCCACCTATTATTACATTCATTAAACTTAATATTTTCCCATTCATAAGTTTACTAATAATAAGCCTCTTCTTTCTTTTTATTTTTCATGTTAGTTATAACTTCATGTTATATTGTTACCACTACCTTTGTTGTGGGTTTACTTATTTACTTAGTTCCTCTAACTATGGTTTATTAATAAATTCTCATCTTACCTCTTATTATAACCAACATTATATCGTTACCACAACCGTTCCTGTGGATTTACTTATTAACCTAACTCCCTTAACTAAAGTTTAATAATAAGTTCTCTTTTCGTTATTAATTATAATCTATATTATAATTCTACTTGTCCCTAGGACAAGCCTTCCTATTGTATTTCATTCCCATTCACATAATTAATTATAATAGGTTATATCCCCCATTCATCATATTTTCCAGATGTTCCTTTTTATTTAAGCGAACCATTACTATTGTAACCTTTATTTACCGTCTTGTACATTTTTACTGTTACAGAAAATATTTCACACAATTTATTAATTTGGTTGATGAGTATGTATAAAAACTATTTTCATAATATACATCAATTAAGATCCATAGTTGCAAGCTATTTCTTTTAATTACATCATGTGTGTATATATATATTTGATTAGTGTGCAATATGGTAAAACCCCCTATTTCACACTAATCTATATTACATTTCTTTTTATTGCAACTATGTTCTTTGTAATTTACCGTAATGGTAATTATGGAAATGTGTCCCTTTTCCACTCCCAATTAACTCAATCCACTACTTATTACTTTTTTTTATATATTATTCCATATTTTCATACAATTCCCAATTACGATAAATTTCTTTGCAAAATTAGACATACTAATTCATTTTCCACTATTTCCACAAGTTACTGTAATCTTTCTCAACCCAACATTTTAATCATATACTAACAATATCTTTTTAAAACATATTCAATTTACCATCAAATTATAGTCTTAAGAATATACACATAATCAATGTCAAATTCATAATTTTAATATTATAGTAATTCTCAAACCCAAATTGAAAGTTATGGGAATACATTTATACAACAATAACATTCTTAACGTGCTTTGGGAATGAATTATATCACAATTACCACAATTTAATTTATTCATTACATTGAGAATTACGGAAAATTTAAACGATAAATATACCGTTAACAAAAGCTATAATTTAAATCCACTCACATGTCTTCTTTCCAATTCTTGAATCTAATTCAAATCTGCTACCCTGTAGTCTTCCTAATTGAATCTAATATTGAAATAACCATGGATTGACAAATCTGATGCTAAACGAAAAAATGAAATCCTAATAATTCAGATTTACAGAATTTAGCTCAAGTAGACAAGAATATGAACACATTTATCATAGATCTATATTCTTTCTCTTCAAATCTTAAATAAGAATTCCTAAAACTTATATTCTTATTTCTTAAAAATTTGAAGAAGAAAAAAGGCAGAGCCATGCCGTCTTCTTAGAAAATATGAGTTGGATGATAGCCTCTCCTAGTCTATTTATAGGTGCACAAAAGATTCTGATTCATCAGAATAAATATAATATAATCTGAGTCATTTAAATAAAAAATTGACGTCACTTTACCCAATGTTGGGTCAATTACGTTGATTTTGACTTTTTTTTTAATTTCTAATTTAACGTTGCTGTAATGTTCATTTTCTTACTAAATATTGTTAGTCGATTAATTTCTTCCATTTATAAGGTACGTTAACTTTTCAATTTCAAACTTACATGCATATATTCACGCATAACTCTTCAATCTTTGTTTGTTAATGGTTGCGCAATAAACCTCATTTTTAATGCTATCAATTCATTGATTCTTTCCTTTTTAATATATACTCAAATTTCAAATGATGTTATTCTCTTGCCTATTTTTCATTCATTCACATTTATTACTTCCTGCCCTTAAATTACACTTTAATTTCAAATTTTGAATTTATGCATATATATTTACACACAACTTCATTTCATTTCAAAATTCAAATGGTGTTATGCCGACATATAATTTTTACTCATTTTGATTGATTGCAGGTTACTTTTGGATTTCATATTCACATATATATATTTACACATACACATATATACACATATACATGTATATATATACTCACCTATATATTATTATTTTCTTATATGTATATATATATATATATATATCTCAGAACATGCATCTCTTTTAGCCATCTATCTAAACTTGAAAACATGACGTTGGCGGGGCTCAAACTCCTAACCTCCGCCTTTGGAAGTGCATGTCTTACCAACTCAACTAACTTAGCTTTTGTTTACAAGAATGAAAACATTGGTAGTTATTGTTCTTATTTGTGTTCCTCTCATATATTCTTTTTAATGTTTATTACAAAACTTCATTTAAAGATATTTTCTTCGTTTCAAATCTGTTTTCTGCAAACCATAAGTCTAAATTGAAAAAAATCGTCATGGATGCAATAATGCTAGTTCCGAGACCAAATTCTGGAAATTTTACAAATTTTTATTTTATTATTTGATTAAAAATACGGCGTGTTACACCTTGTCATGTTTTATCCATATAGGAGACAACTATGATTTTGATTTGTATTGTACCTTTTGGGGACCATCTAATAGCTACCGGTTTACAGTAATGTTACAGTACCTGCAGAGACTACATACATATAAAATGTGTTAACTAGGTTTATATATAATGCCTTAATGCTATTTTCGGTATTATACTTTATTGTTAAACATTACATATATAGTGTAGACTACTATATATAAATAGTTCAACGGATCCTTCGGAGATGGACCCATTAAACTAAATCCAATATTCTAATGAATATTACTAATCCTATATCTAATGAGTAAACTCCACTAAATCCAAGGTTCTTTCTTAACCTTTAACTTTGATACTAGCTGTAACAACTCAATTTTTCAACCTTTAAAAATCGACACTAACACATCCATGTTATTGTGTTGAATGCTGTGCTGAAAAGGTAGACTGTTAGGGAAAAAAGAATAAGGAAGGAAGAATAGATTTTGATAGTAGAGTGGATAATTTATAGTATACAAAATAATCTTTACATGAAAGTAAACAGAAGTTTATATAAATATATGTATATATGTCAGAGTACTAACTTAGAAAATAGTTTGAAAACTTATACATGCTTATCCTTACAAGTACTTATTTAACACAACAAATACACACAAGAAAATAATAATATAGAATACGATAATACAACTTTAACCTCTAGCTCCTCTCCCAAAGCTATAATAAATTCAAACCTAATATGAAAATATAATCAGTCTGACCCAAGAATTATTACAATATAACACCCACATTAGTTTGGTAATGTAGTGTAAGAAAACTCAAGTCTTAAAAAATATGTGCTTTTTTAAATTATAAAACCTTTAAAGGTGTCTCATAATACTATGCCGCATATAAACATGTATGGCATTTTACCTTACGATAACCAAAACTTTTTTATTATAAATCCAATGGTATTATAATAATGTGTAGAATCCACTAATATATATGTACCATATCCTAAATTTTTACATTTCTTAAGTTCCATCATAATAGATTTACATATAAAATCGTAAAGGAACATATCCATAAAACGATAACATAAGGGACTACCATCTAATCAGTACACTTCTAGACAAATGTACTAGGGGGTGACTTACAGCTCTTTGCCAAAACAGGATTGGTTGCCCCATTAACATGACATACCAGATTAATTATTCCCGAACTAAGGCTACCCGTGTGAGCTTTCCTGACCACCTCTTGCGCACCTCCAAACTGTTAAGTATTGGTTCTAGATTTAGGAGTGATTCTCATCATGGAAAGACCCATATAGCCCTGCTGCATCATCCATGTTTTAGGCATTCCTAGTTGATGAGACTTAAGGCAAATTTTATTCCAATTAGAATGTTCATTGCCCTCCGGTGGCAATATGATGATAACATTCATCCGTACAAGTTGTTTAGGATTTGAATAAATCAAAGGCACTATTCCTATTACATCCATCTTGGAATTAGCCTCAAGATTAGTAGTGAATAGCCCTTGCACTTCAAATCTATTTTGATTTCATCAACTTTAATATATCTTCAACATTCATCGCGTAGCTGGATTGAAGTGGTTTCAAATAACTGGATCTAATCCTGGTCTCTTTGAAACGAGAATCCATGGCTTTTAGAAGACTCAACTATGATTATTTTAGAAATAAACAAACAATACATAAGAACAAGATTCCCCTACTAAGCTTTTGTGAATGGAATTTCTCATCATTTGTCCTAGGAGAACAAAATGATATTTATATGCATAGTGTATCATTGTCGTGAATGACTATGTTATATAGCTCACGTGTTTCTTCTTTATATTTCTAGAGTTAAACTGACCAATACTTGATAATCGGTTATTTATCTATTAAATAACAACAATCAATTAAAGATTTAATGTCCGAAACAAATTACTAAAGCTTATTTAAATTATTCTCTTACTAACTAAATTTCTTTAATTTTTTTCCTTTAAAATAATTAATATACTTAACCCTCTGATATAAGTATAAATATATTAATAAAACACTTGAGAAAATTCTCTTCTCAAAACATACTAGATGGGTCAAAAATAGAAGTCACTTGAAAACATTGGTTACTATACATAAAACCGTTTATTTGAAAGCTTTCCTATTTAATTTCACCATTCGTTTAACACCAATCTTTGATCTCAACTAATATTACATTGGATATCAATGAAGTTGTTAAAATTAGGGTATTTCATCTTAAACCTTGACATGACCAAATAAGGTTTTAAATAAGTATCAAATAAATGAGTTCGGAATTCCATGTGCACTTTGTTTTAAATAAGGTTTTATAAACCATTTGGACGTCAAATCTATTCCTAATTTTAAAACTCTTCTATTTCATTTTATTATTAACCATTAATCATTTTCTTTTAATTATAATTAAGGCACTTATTAAGTTAGTTAAAATTAACTTAACTATCATTAGTAAATTAAATTAAATTACATAAACACTAATTATAAAAATGATCAATCATACTTCATTTAATTTCAAAAAGATGTAGATCTTTAATGGAGACCTATTCTTTCACCCTTTTTTCACTCTTTTCAGATATATTTCCTCTCCTCTTACATCCCCTATTTGCTTTTTTATCCTTTACTTCTCTTCCACCCTCATGTTTTAACCTAATCTCTTAAGTTGCCTTCCTTTGTTTTACTACCATCCCTTGCGCAATACGTTTGATGTCCCTTTCTTTTTTTCTCGGCCATCCACAATTCCCCGTTGGTCAGCATCAAATTTATTTTCACGGCTCTACGTCCCGACCATCGCGAATGAGCGTTTCTCCTAGATCCTGTCCTTATTGCTTCATAGCCATGGTTCTTTCACTACTAAGGCAGGTCAAACCACTCCATAAGCTTATATCTATGAATCAGTTCAACTCCTTGAGGTTGGATTTTTGGCTTCAGATCGGGGTTTTCTTCCTCGACGTGCTTGTTGACCGGCATGATTATTCTTAGTGCTTGGTTGTGGTATTCCAGTAGCAGGTTTGTTGCTCTGAGTAGGTGTTAGTAGTTTAGTTTGCGGTTGTCTGATTGTGTGCTGGTTGTTTTATTGTGGGTTTGGTTTTGGGGTGTTTTGTCTTGTTGTCGTGGTGTGGCGATAGTAGATGTTTTGGAAATTGACGTTGATGGTGCTTGTTTATGAGTAATTTTTGCGTTAGAATTTTAGATTTAATAACATAGTTTTTGTTGTAACTTGTTGGCTTATTGCATCACTAAATTTATGGCATTTTGGTCTACAAATTGTGTTTTGATTACTGTTGATGCCGAAAAGTGGTCGCCAACACTCGTGATTTCCAAGTGAGTAGAAATAAACGTCCAATAATGGAAAATATGTAAGTTGCGATGTAACGTGTAGGGGGAAAACGCAAGTAAACAGACACACATACTTTATAGTGGTTCGGCTCGTCGGAGCCTACGTCCACTCTGGAAGTTTCCTTCTTTGTTATGCTTTTTGTACAAGTTTACAACATGGAATTGGAATATTTCCGAGTGTACATGAGTTTTGATGATTCCAAACACAAAAGTATGTAATTCGCAAGTGCTATTCTTGAGGTAGGAGGAAGTGTCTTCTATGCGATGCAAATGTTCAAAAGTGAAGGAAGAGGCTTCAATTGCACATGACACCAAGCTTAGCCAAGTGAGGATCAAGAGGCTAGTGATCTTTCATGAAGCCAGTGTAGCCATGGTGATAAGGAGTTTCAAATGTAGGTACTTTGTTTTCTTCCCCGATGCTAAAGCATCCCAAAATGGTCCAAGTGTCCAAAAAGTTGATCCTTTTTCTTCCTAAAGTGATGGAAGGAGCAAGGGAGGTTGTAGGAAAGTTATATCCTCTCTACGAAGCCATGTAAGATTGGAGCCAACCTATTTTCACTATAGGTAATGGGGTATTTCTAGGAGAAGGCAGGATGGTGGAGCAGGTAGGAGGAGGTGAGGCTGCGGGACCCACAAACATAATTATTATCCCGGGATCAGTACTAATCCAGGGATCGCTATTGATCCCGGCACTTGTATTTTCGTTGCTTCTGAACTACGAAACTCATGGACTTTGTATCCTTTTACTTCGTATGTTCCACCATCTTGTAACTTGGGGTTCTTGGTGTTCTCATATCTTGGGATCTCATGACTTCGTATCCGAGTTGCGGAAGTCACGAGATATGAAACTCATCGAGACATGCAGGACTTGAAAAATAGTAGAACACGGGATACGAAACCGAAAGAGTGTGAAGCGTGATACAAAACAGAGGATTGAAAGTGGGGATACAAAAATGACTTAGTGAATTCTGGGAAGCACTACACGTGGGATACGGAATGCGGGAGCAGTGGTGAACGCTTCAGCAATGCTTCTGGGCTGCTGATCCACGCTGTAACAACCCGCAAGTTTAATAATAATATATTTAAATATTTTATTTAAACATAACGTCATTAATCGTTAATCGAGTGTGTGCCCAAAATGTCACATTTTGCATATGGATGAATTTGGACTCGAAACTGCTTCCATTGAGTTCAAAATGGCAGCATTAATCAAAAACTATAAACATCGATATATTTCGAGTTTGTAAATTTTGGTACTTTGGTTGGGGCTTGGGTTAGCCAACCTAGCCCACTTCCTTAAGATCCCCTGTCAGCCCACTCACCCTCATTCTCTTTCTCTCTTCAAAAAATGAATAAAAATGGGAGAAAAGATGGGAAACTAAAATTCCTAAGCTAGGGATTCCAATTAGGAGCTCAAATCAAGAGGAAAATCGAAGTGGTAGCCTAGGTAAGCCTCTTCATCTTCCTCTCCATCTTCTCCATCTTGTTTCCTCTTAAATTTGTGATATTTCCAAGACCTTATTCTTCGGAAGTATTGTATACTCATGTGTCGATTGAAGATTTGTGTGCTATAATGGAAGAGAGGGTGATTTAGCTAAGCTTTGGATCGATCTCTTGCTTCTAGCAAGCAAAGGTGAGTTTTGTGAGAACTCACATCTATGCCTCAAGCGATATGCTTTTATAGTGTGCCTATGGCACGTGTATGTTGTGTATGTATTGTGCAATTTGGATTGATCATGTGTACATTTTCATTTCATGAGTTTTAAGTCGAATATGGATGAATTAGAATGTGAATCCTTATGTAAGATTTATTCGGTTATAGGTTGTTTCGGCAAGTCTGAGATGCCTTATTTTCCCATGGATAATGTTTTAAGACTTCGTATGTCGTTCGAGACCGATGCGTGAAAGTGTTTGTGCAAAATAGTGCCTAGATCTCAGATTCAGACGTCAGAATATTTTCATTCAGACGTCTAACCTGCTATGAATAATTAAAAAATAGCATACCCGTGTTTCAAATGTCTGAATGGGTAAATTCAGACGTTGGAATACAGATTCAGGTGACCAAATTACCCCATTCAGACTTCTGAATCTCAAAGCAGAAACATAGTTTCTAGTTTTTCAATTCAGACATTTGAATTTCTATTTCAGACGTTTGAACTATTATAAAATGGTCTTCTGACCTTTTCTGGAGTTATTTCGAGTTTTATCGATCCTACTTGCTTCGGACGGATTTCTATCGTTGTTTTCAAGCTGATAACTCCTTTTCCGACTTTTGATTTATTCGTGGTGAATGAATTTATAATCAACACTCGTGAGATTTAGTTTATGTTATCAAAACATGAATTATTCGTTCGATCGCTATTATAAGCGATTTGCCACTTCAAAGTATAAAAGGGATTTTAATTTATTAGTAGATATCAAAATCTTTTATTAAAATGGTTTCTAATCCTACTTCATTATAAGAAGTTATTTTATAAATTGCTTTATAAATCTACTAGTATGTATTTGACAAACCTTTTTCTTGTTCATATTAATGCCTTAGTGAAAATAAGGACTATGAACCCTAGCGTTTTCTTCATGGTTAATTATTGGACTCGTTCGATTGAACACCGTGGCAATGACCGTTTCATACTTCTAGTGGAATATACAACTTGTTCATAAATATTCAAGTAGACCAAGTGGTTATGGGACATATAGCTCGACTCTTATATTGCTTGGCGTAATTTACACTATACTTGATCAATTTTGATCATATCAATGATCTTCGGATCATCTTGAAGAACCTCGGTTCGTTCTTTTATACCGATGATCTAAGCGGATCATCATGAGGAACTTCAGTTCATTTAATTATATCGATGATCTTCAGATCATCCTGAGGAACTCAGTTCATTTAATTATATCGATGATCTTCGGATCATCTTGTGGAACTTCAGTTCATTAGATTTTATTGATGATCTTCGAACCATCTTGAGGAACTTTGGTTCATTCGAGTTTTATTGATACTATGTTATCGATCTGGGTTATCTATTTCGCGTTGATTTGATGGGTGACATCAATTCTCATGAGCATTCATGTGTTGATATCGAGTTATCTATTTCATGCAGACTTGAAGGGAGACAACATTTCTCATGAATATTCATTAGATGATATCGTATTTTCTATTTATGTAGACTTGGCGGGTGACATCATTTCTCATGAGTAGCTATATCTTTATAGCGTGACAATCTTTTATAGCATCGAGATTTCTGTGAGATATTATGTAGATATTTTTCCGAGCCTTCACATTCTTCATGTTAACAATGTTGCTTTTTCATATATGTCATATTCTTTTGTATCTCTATTTGTATCTCTGTTTAATATGATGAGTACAACTAGACTGGTCTGTTTATTATTCACTTTCTTATAAACAATACTTGGGTCAGACCGAGTATTACAGGTGCTTCTCCTTGACTGTACCATAAACTAGCTCCTCCTTTTGGCTAACTACACTTGTTTGAGTAGTTTTATCTTTCATGTATTTGAGATAGTGACTCACATGTGTACATATTCTTTCGTGTAGTACATATATCTATTATTTTATAATGTAGCGGATTTTGCAAGAACGCTTATATTATATCCACCACTTCTATATTATAATTCATTTCTATTTCCGCCTTTGTGATCTGAATATCTATGTCTGACTCTGATTTTATTGTTACGTATTTTATATTGCTTTCTGAATTATATTCAACCACTATGTAGTAAATTTTGACTTGATTAGATGTGTCAGATTTCCTCATGAGATTTAAAAAGTAAGACCACATTCTCCAACATATTTAACAACCGTTCAAAGATAATATACATATGGTATCTCCTCAACAGCCTTATTCCTTTGGTTAGTTGACACCATTGCTTGCAATGGCCTTGGTTAACGATAGTATAGAGGTGGGGCGTTACACTTTGTATTAAACACAAGTTTGGAACAATATAAGATATTATTGCAAGGATCATTGTCCTAAGTTTCTTTGGAAATCATGTTTAGGATTTTGTTCGAGTCCTAGGACCAGTGATATCCTATCTTATATCTTGATCCTTTGTTTTTTCAATTAATGTTATTTGAGTCTAACCTTTTTCGTCTTCTCTCTTTTAGAGGATAAGAATGTCCCGCCACAGAGTTGGCTCTTCAAGCAATCCCCTGCAAGAAGGAGCCATTTTGTCCTCTCAACAACTCTTGGATCTTGTCAATAATGCACATGCAAATGACGCTGTCTTCTGTGCCTACCCATCCTAAAACCGGGTTCACATGATAATGTGGCGACTTCACCAAGCTTGGTGGAAAGCCGTTTAAAGGCTCTGGAGATGTTATTGAAGTCTAATCATGGTTGAGGACATGCGACCGCATCTTTTCATGTATGGACCTATCGGACTTGCAACGGGTTCAAGTGACCTCCAGTATGCTCTTGGATCGAGCACT
This sequence comes from Allium sativum, assembly GCA_030737875.1. Lineage (NCBI taxonomy): Eukaryota > Viridiplantae > Streptophyta > Magnoliopsida > Asparagales > Amaryllidaceae > Allium > Allium sativum. The sequence continues at coordinate 849,325,195 of CM060926.1, forward strand.
GGATTGGTATGAACTTTAACCTCTGAAGTTCAAGAAACGGACCTAACTTGAAAGAAATTCCAAAAGAAGTTCGAAGCAAAGTTCATACCTGAGAGTGAGAAGGTAGCATTAGGCCGTCATTTTATTGGACTTGTTCAAGGTGGCTCTTCCGAGGCAGAATAAGCCACATCTTTTGACCCTCTATCCAAATATGGGCTTGGGTATATTGACACTAAGAAGAATAAGAATCGTAAATTTTTTTGTAGGATTAACAAGAATCTCAAGAAGTCCTCACTTCTAAACCTGGTCGAGCCTTTTAATGAGCTTGTGGATATCGCGCTTAGTCTGGTGGAGGCTAACAGAGTGAGCGGCGATGATGGAGTTGCTAAGATGAAAAGGAGGCAGGCAACTTCAACATCAAAAGCTTCTACCCCAAGTTGTAGGGCATGTTTCAATTGTGGTGATAAAGACTAGTTCGTGAGTGATAGTTCAGAGCCCCTCTTTTGTCGCTATTGCAAAAGCTCGGACCATCATATTTCAGCATGCCTAGAACTCCAGAATAAGAAAAGGAAGTGATCCTTCTTGTCTACAGTACATTTCTTTCTACCATTGAGCTATTGTTGTTTTCATAATTTTCATTCTTGGGATTTCTTTGATATGGGTCAAAAGGGCTCATGGACACCTTGTCCTTAGATTTTCACAAGTTGAGAATTTCTATCCTTACCTTGAATTTTCATTGCCTATTTACTTTGCTATCGAGACGTCTTTAGCTTTATTTGGGTACTGATTGAGTATTCTTAGTTGCTTTGGAGTGTTACTTGTTTCAAATGAGTGAGTTGACACATTGCATTTACTTCATGAATTAATTTCTAGACTTAATCAATTGAGTTTTGATTTCATTTTGGGTGAAAACACAGGATCATGTATGGTCATTCATTTATCTCATGTGTTGTGTATCTTTATATGCATCCTTGAGAGATCTTGTGTGTTATATATCTTTATGTACATCATCGTTGATCATCTTTGCTGTTCTCATATGTTATGTATCTTTATATGCATCCTTGAGAGAACTCGTGTGTTGTATATCTTTATATACATCCTCGTTGATCATATTTGTTGTTCTCATGTGTTTTGTATCTTTATATGCATCCCTGGGAGATCTCGTGTATTGTATATCTTTATATACATCCTCATTGATATTTTTAATTAATCACATGTGTTGTATATGTTTATATACATTGGTGTTGATCACTTTCGCTGGAGCTCGTGTGTTGTATATATTTATGTACATCGACGTGAACCTCACGTATTTTATAGTTGATAAATGACTGATAGAACTGCTTTTGGGTGGTGTCAACGACCTTGTCGATGCCATAAGTGTTGAACCACCTTATCGAAAGGAAAAAAGGTTCTGTTCTATGACTTGTAATTTTGTGGTGAACGAAGTTTCTTATCCCTTCACCTAGTTTAGATTTAATCGACTTGGTGACTTTCGATTTGGAATTGGTCATTTCATTCTTTTGGCCACTTCCATGTTCATGAATGTTTAAACTCTTTCCTTGAAGAGTGGACATTAATCGCATGCCTATTTGCATGTCCTGTTTGTTCGAGCTTTGTGATGATTTTTTTGGAATGAATTGGCCTAATCACTTTTAGGTCCATATTTTATTTTTCCGAAAGAATCATCCATCTTTGACATCCCTTTACTGTGTCACATATTTATTATGTGTTCTTCTGTGGAGTAGTATGCTCATTCGTGATTAATAGTGGATTTTTTCTTAATTTATTTGTAAATACTTGAGTTAAGTCAGCGGTTATTGGACATTTGGCTAAACACACCTCCTTACTAACTCATTGTGAAATTTTACATTTGATATTGATCGTTGAGAATCACATTGTGATTTATGGAATTGTACACTCTCACTTGTTATGATTTGAGCGTCTTTGCTATTTTTCTAGATCTCTTTGAGTAATTTCTAGAATTCGGGTGATTCGAGTTTTTCTTTGAATTTTTTTTATCTCGAATATTCTTTTGAAAAACGATAAGCTATATTTTTCTTATCAATCTTAGTCTCTTGTTTTCCAGGTTTCGAGTTCGTGATCTCCGAGCTCTCGTGAATATAGGTTAATGATTATTCCATTTTATTTTTTAACCTTATTGAACCAAGTTTTCGAGATCATAACCCGACTTGTTTGACCTCATTCTTCTTGGTAATGTCCTTGTGAATTTGAAAACCAAAAGTTTTTGTGTTATATAAAATTCCTCCAACTTCTACCATTTATCATGTTTACATGATTTAGAAGTTGTTTGTGAAATATTAGAGGACGTGCTAAAATTTCAAATTTGATATTTTTGGGTTTTATTGGAAACTTAAAGGTTCCAAATTATTTGTTTTAGAAATATTAGAGAACATGCTAATATTTCCAATTTAGGGTGTATAAGTTGGATTTCTATTTTGTGATCTTGTTTCCCTAACGGGATCGCTTATCCTTGCGAAATGGATATATGACCATCATATACATCCTTTTCAATATAAGAAAATTTTGTAAGCTAAAATGATTTTAAGAAATTGTTAAGTGATAAAATTTTCTAGCTAAAATGTGATAGGGATTATTCGACGATTTTGGATAGTCGATACTTCCAAGTTGAATTTAAACATTTAATTAGTTATGTTGAGAACATAAAATTATAGGTTAATAATTTATAAACTTATTGAACGTTAGACAAATTAATTAAATTAAAACTTGCTTGTCGCATAAACCTTTGTGATTTTGATAATTGAACATCAAATGAATGTGTAGGATCCAATACAAGTCAGAATTTTTTGAAACAAGAATTATCCTGATCTATTGGATAATAGTTTTCTAATAATAAAAATATATTTTAATTTCATCTTGTAGATATTGAGATATGTCTAAACCAACTTTTCATAAAAATCGTATTACGGTAGTTCACTATTTTAAAATTTAAGTAACTAATGAAATTAAGATTTAGAGTATTTAGAATTTAAGTAAGCAAAATTCTAATCTATTGAAACCACTTGTGATTGAAATAAATTAGTTGCACATATATGTTTGTGACTTTTATTGAACATTGTATGAATACAGCCTTAAGTTATATAGTGATTTAAAACTCAAAATTAAAATTTTATAGGATTAATCAAAGTTAAATTATGAGTTATTGCATATATATATATATATCTTGTTGATGTATGGCTGTTATTTATATTGAGTTTTTCCTTAAATAATTGCGAGGACACAATTTGTTTAAGGGGGAAAGTTTGTAACAACCGCATATTTAGCGATAATATATTTAAATATAACGTTATTAATCATTAATCGAGTGTGTGTCCAAAAAGTCACATTTTGCATATGGATGAATTTGGACTTGAAACCACTTCCATTGAGTTCAAAATGTCATTTACGCAATCGAAAACTATAAACAACGATATATTTTGAGTTTGTGAATTTTGGGACTTTGGTTGGGGCTTGGGTTAGAAAACATTGCCCACTTCCTTAAGACCCCCCCATCAGTCCACTCTCCCTCATTCTCTTCCTCTCTTCAAAAAATGAACAAAAATATAGGAAAAGATGGGAAATGAAAATTCCTAAGCTAGGGATTTCAATTAGGAGATCAAATCAAGGGGGAAATCGAAGTGGAAACCTAGGTAAGCCTCTTCATCTTCCTCTCCATCTTCTCCATCTTGTTTCCTCTTAAATTTATGATATTTCCAAAACCTAATTCTCCAGAAATATTGTATATTCATGTGTCGATTGAAGATTTGTGTGGTATAATGGAAGAGAGTGTGATTTAGCTAAGCTTTATATCGATTTCTTGCTTCGAGCAAGCAAAGGTGAGTTCTTAAAGAACTCAAGTCTATGCCTCAAGCTATATGCTTGTCTAGTGTTCCTGTGGAACGTTTATATTGTGTATGTATTGTACAACTTGGATTGATTGTGTGTACATTTTCCATTTCATGGGTTTTATGTCGAATATATATGAATTCGATTGGTAATCCTTAAGTAAGATTTATTTGTGCATTATTGGTTATTGGCAAGTCTTAGAATCCATATTTTCCTGCGAATAATGTTATAAGACTTCGTTTGTCGTCCGAGATCAATACGTGCAAGTGTTTGGGCAAAATAGTGCCCAGATCCTAGATTTAGACGTCTGAATATTTTCATTTAGACGTCTAACCTGTTAAATTAAAAAAAATGTATCCGTGTTTCAAACGTCTGAATGGGTAAATTAAAAAAATGTATCCGTGCTATATTAATATTTAAGTGGGTTATTTAGAGCTTTAAAAATAGCCAGTTTTGCAAACGACCTCCGTTTTCACAAAACTAATTTTGTTGGATTCGGAATATTAAATTATTGTTAGATTTCAATTTTCGTGATTTTTGGAGTCCGTATGTGGTCGTGCGGGATTTTAATGTGAAAAATAGTCAATAATTTGACTTTAAAAATAAACTGTGTGAGCAAACGAAGTTGGAATTCGATGAAACAAGTTTCGTTGGGTCCGTAATGTCGAAATATAGCTGCATGTCCATTTTCGTGATTTTTGGGTATCGTATGTGATCATACGAATTTTTAAGGATAAATACAAGCAGCGTTGGAATAAAAACAAATAAAATAATCAATATAAAAATTATATATTCATCCTATAAATAGCCCTCATTATCCTAAACCTAATTTTATTCATCTACCGGTCAAGGGAAAATCGCGCCTCCAGTAAACAAAAGGATACGCTGAATATCGACCTTCATAAATTCAAATCAAATCCAAAATGAATCTATAAATTATGCTATATATGTATATGAACTCGTATCAGCGTTGGAAACAATCTCATATGGTTTTTATTGGGTTCGAACTAGTTTCGTTCGCTGGTTGTTTTAGCAGCGGTAGTCTAGGGTTCGCGTTTGAGGAAGATTAAAGCTTTATTGTGAGGATGGTTGTTGGATTTGAGTTCGTGGCTGTGAATGATGTCCTGTGCGAAATTTTTGGGTGGTATTGGGGAAAAAATGTCGATGATGTTCATCCTACTGTGCGTCAAGGTTAGAAATGTTGTTCAGTTAAGGTCTGAGAGGTAGTTATACCCTAACTTGATTGACTTCATTTTTAACTAAGGAATGGTTAAGGTTTAATAGTGAAGGTTGGTTAAGTGAATTTAGTTAATGAGTGAAATGTTTCGAGTTGGCGTAGCGATGTTTTATTTAAACATCTGTTTAAATCCAATGAAGGAATTTTGGAAATGTTTTCCAAATAAGAATCAGAAATGTTTTCTAATGTAGACAATAAGAAATGAGAGTAAATATGGAAATGTTTTCCAATGATTAATAACTTATATTTTCTAAATTTAGAAAATAAGAATTTACTAATATATGGAAACAAGAATAGGGAAATGGATGACAAATTAAATTAAAGGGGATCAGTGTTGATTGATGATTTGCTCGGTAAGATTTCCATTTGGAAATACGACCGTTGTTTGTACACATGTTTTCCTTTGATAGTTAAATAACCAACTATCAAAGTTTTGGACCATTTCCATTGTCAATACGAAGAGACCGGGATCAGATTTATTATCTGAAAACCACTCCGTATGGGCATTAACGTTGCGAATCAAATATGATAAAGATAATTGAAGATGGAGTTTATGCCAGGGATGTTCTGGAAAATCCTAGGTAGAAATTGCATAAGATGGGTTTACAAAATTGTGCCTTCGGTTTGTCCAGTACCAGGACAACCTGCATGGAAGGATGTCTGACAGAGTATATTTAATATATCGCGTAAGTTGATCTCTTCAAACGTATTTACATTTGGTGGCCGAGGAATTCGTTTCTCTTAGCTGTATACCTGTTGTATTTTTAGGGAAATCAATTTGTGATTTGGCGGGTATGACAATGTGACGTTCAACGTAAATAAAGGTATGATCTATACGTTATGACCTCAAGCCTCACAACCAGGAAAAGGAATAAAATTGGGTAGGTCGCATGGCTAAGTGGTTAGCTGCCAATTAGGGTGTATTGTCACCTGATCTAGAGAAATTCCATTTACTTCTATTATCTATTTCGATGTTGTCCCTTTCGGGAAACGGTTGCTGATCACAACCGTCGATGATAATACATTCGGTACACTCAAGCGAAATGAGTGACCGGTCATGTTTAGCCTGGGTTGCAAGATGATCTTTTCGAACCTGGTGTATTCCTCTCTAGAGATACACTGTCGGAAGGTGGTCCCATACCTTGCCAATTGGAATCCATTACCCAATAAGCGCCCACGGTTTTTGATGATATATTGTATGTGGAACGTGAGATGAAAGCGTTCTGCTAATGATTATTTAGTTGTGGTTGATAGACTATTATAATATCAAAGAGTTTGATACAAAGATTATCGTTCCTTTCAAAAAGAATTTTGAAAGTTAAGCCAAATGTTTTGGATTCCCATAAGGGGAAAACCCGTTCCGTGTTATACGGCGTGGTCTTATGAGATATCGTTTATTTTCTCAAACAGTTTTAAATTGTTTACTCACACCAGTCCCATGACTTACTAGGAGTTTATTTTGTTTTGTTTTCCCTAAACCCTTGGGTGCCCAAATTTGTACGAGCAGTCAAGTAGTTAGGATTTTACAGATATATTTGGAGAGCTTGGAGTAGGAGGCTTTAGGATTATATGGCTATTGTTATTTCCATTGTTTTGTAAATGTTATTCTGATAATGTTACGGTGTACATATACTGATTTTATTTCAAAGTTATGTATCTATTATATATTGTTCGTTCCGCTGTGAGATTCGTGTTTACTCTGATGTTGTATGTTGTTGTTCTTCTTCTATTCTAAGTTTCTATATTATCTATTCTCACCCTCTAATTTCTTTCATGGACTATCCGGTGTTTTCGGTTCTTGGATGTTCGACATGGTGTTGTATGCCGATATCCAAGGTCGTAAATTCCCTGGGTCGTTACAGTGGTATCAGAGCTGAAAGTTAAGTAATTACCTTGGCTCTATGGCGTGACTCAGTAGAGATGGAGTTAGTAATACCCTAGATTGAGTTTGAGTGTATATATATGAGCGCGTATTTGTTATTTGATATAAAAAATTGTTTTATATTGTGGAGCTTTATTGGTTGAGTAGCTTATGAATTCTGGTCGATGGTGGGGCACCACAATATCGATAGAGGTTTCTAAACACTCGAATACGGTGAACCGACACGGTATGTTTTTGAAAAGGGGTAAATGAAATAATTTTACCCAAAATTATATTTTGAGATGTAGGAATTATTAATATTTGAAATATTATAGTATATTGGATGTGTTGGTTGTTATTATAATCGAATGAGATTATAAAAAGTGAAATGGTTATAGATAACCAATCAGGATTCATATTAGTGTAATATATGAAATCAGATGAATAAAATCTGAAATTAAAATCAGAATAGGAAAAAAAATTCCTAAAACTTGAAGAGATGTTGGTAAATGGATTTGAATTAAATATATGAGAATTTTAAAAGACTAGGAGATTTTAAATTGTTTTACAACATTGTGAATGGGATTTTGAAATAGACTTCAAAGTGGAAATATTTAAATATGAGGTTTGAAAAGTAATATAGTATTGCACTCACTTCGATCGCTGGAAAATAGATTCCGATGATGATCTTGACATCATCGGTGTTCATTTTCAAGTTTCTAAGTAATAGATTACTGCCAAAGGTTTTGATTTCTTTGGTAAAACAAGTTGTTTTGATTCCGAAAGGGATATTTGATTTTTGAAAAGCTAAGTTATTTAAAATTCCCAAGGAAAGATTGTTTGATTTATAACCAAACTGTATTGAAATTTGGGAAAGCCAATTGGAATTAAATAAAGTAAGTTAAATGATAACTGAAATTGGAATAAAATGATATCGAGAAAATTGGAATTTGGTATGTATTTGGACTTAGATGAGTAAGTGGATTGATTCTGAAATAAAAATCCGATTTGAGTTATGAGATAAAGATCTCTGATTAGAGATATTAACCAGTTAATGAAATATCTGGGTGGAACTTAACTTGGTTAAGTATATTGATTAGTGAGTTAAGAAACTGAAAATCTAGAATGGTACTTGAGAGTGAGAATGAAATTTGGCTTGGATAAGCGAATGATTGTGTTGGAGATTAAAGTGATTTGAGTTTGATTGGGATGACATTGGTATATGCAGAATTGGTAACAGATGGCAATGATATAATGATATGCCCGACAAAAAGGTACAAGTTTATATTTTGTATAAGCATGAGATTTATGAGCCGATTTGGAAAGTCGCTTGACTGTTTGATTTTCTTTTGGATTGGAGAAGGCCCAGAGAATCGAGTTGTACCAATTGAGCCATAGAAATGAGAGGCTAGCGAAATTTTTCGAAAATTAGGGTGTTAGAAAATTTTCAGGATTTATGAAAATTTTAGTTGGTAAGAATAAATTAATAATTTAATCGAAATTAATTGGTTCAGTTGAAACTGAAGATAAGAAGTCAAAAAATAATTTGTAACCCAGTTGATAGGGTTTGTTTTCTACCTTAGCAATTTCGAGGACGAAATTATTTTAAGGGGGGAAGAATGTAACGTCCCGTATTTTTACGGTATAATAATTAATTTATTTAGTTATTTAAATAGTGATTCATAGAAATAAATGGTCCTTTAATTAAATAATATTGAATATCTAATCAATATAAATAATAGAATAATATATTTAATTTCCGAAATAGTCGGAAATAGTGGAATTCACAATATTGTGTGAATTAGACAATTTAAAATATATAATTCAGTTTATAATTGAATTAGAATAACGAATTTATTTTTTAAATGAAGTTGAACGTATAATTTATATTATAATTATAATCGAGCTCGAAATGGCATGGCAGTTCGTAAGTTGGCGATTCGAACTTTAAACGAATATACAGAATCCGTTTTAAGTCGGATTTCTGTGAAACAAGAAACGTTCAGAGCTGGTGAAGTATATTTTTCTAATGGAAGAGAAAAATCTGGATTTCATCATGTAGATTTTGATTTATGCCCAAATCAAATTTTAGAAAATTCGTTGTGGGATTCATTTATAATTATTAATGATTTATTAATATTATAAAAGGATTTTTAATATAAATTGGATACTGATTTTATCCGGATATGAAATATCGAGTTATAAATCCCGATATGTATATTTTGGAGCGGTATGATATTCTAGTGTGAATATATACGATAATATTTATTTATAAATATTAATTTAAATTATTTTTAAATATATATTAATATTTAAATGGGTTATTTAGAGCTTTAAAAATAGCCAGTTTTGCAAACGACCTCCGTTTTCGATGAAACTAATTTTGTTGGATTCGGAATATTAAATTATTGTTAGATTTCAATTTTCATGATTTTTGAAGTCCGTATGTGGCCGTGCGGGATTTTAATGTGAAAAATAGTCAATAATTTGACTTTGAAAATATGCTGTGTGAACAAACGAAGTCGGAATTCGACGAAACAAGTTTCGTTGGGTCCGTAATGTCGAAATATAGATGCATGTCCATTTTCGTGATTTTTGGGTACTATATGTAATCATACGGATTTTTAAGGACAAATACAAGCAGCGTTGGAATAAAAAAAAATAAAAAAAATTATGTATTCATCCTATAAATAACCCTCACTATCCTAAACCTAATTCTGTTCATCCACTGGTCAAGGGAAAATCGCGCCTCCAGTAAACAAAAGGATACACTGAATATCGATCTTCATAAATTCAAATCAAACCCAAAATAAATCTATAAATTATACTATATATGTATATGAACTCGTATCAGCGTTGGCAACAATCTCATATGGTTTTTATTGGGTTCGAACTAGTTTCTTTCGCTGGTTGTTTTAGTAGCGGTAAACTAGGGTTCGCGTTTGAGGAAGATTAAAGCTTTATTTTGAGGAATGGTTACCGAGTTTGAGTTCATGGCGGTGAATGATGTCCTACGTGAAATATTGGTGTGGTATTGGGGAAAAAAATGTCGATGATGTTCATCGTACTGTGCATGAAGGAGCTGAAATCGCGACTTCAATGGAGGTTACGAGTAAATTATAATGGGCATAGAAAGGAGTGAATTTGGAAGCAAGGGATTTTGGTGGCTTCCGTTTGATCTTCGATGTAAGAATGATGGTACGATATGGAGTTGAAGTTGGGGAAATGGTGTGTTTGAAGTACTGGAGCGAACTGTCATCGGGGAAGAAGAAGTGTATTCGGGTTTGGGTTTTCATAAAGGGGGATGGGCCACGTAAAAGAGGGTAAGGCCCAATGACAAGTTTAAATTAGTTTTGTTTTAATTTAAAACACATGTAACTTGTAAATTTAATACCTTGCTCGTACGTTGTCATAACTGAACAAAACAAGATCCGTTAGGATCGTATGGACGGTGGCTACAAAATGGAACTGATTGGGACTGAATTGGAGCTTGTGACAATTTATAGCAAAATAAACCGTCTGTTTGAATCAAGAGACAGTTAATCGTTATTTAACGATGACCGTCCAACGTGAGTAAATCTCACTAACTCTGCACAGTTTATATTTTTATAACGTATTTTTAGAACTGGTAAATGGTGGTTGATTTTTGTGTGTTGATGTTTGGTTGAATTGTTGACTGTTGGTTGAAATTACAGATAACGATATATACACATATCGTTACTCAAATATTGATTCTGTTTATCGGAATATTTTATATTGAAACGAAATCGATGTTATTTATATTGTTTAACATCTGTGATGCAGGGAAAACAGGTTGGAGGGATCCAACAGGATTCCTCAATATTTATAATACTGTTTGTTTTCATATATTGTGATATATGATGTGATATAAAATCTGTGATTGATTATGGGTATGTAGATGATGTTGTTCATGGTTATTTGGTATTTTAAATACCATAAGAAACACCGGAATGTGAAAAGGGAATTTTCAAAGTGTATATTGAAAATAATATATTTATAAAATCAAAGAATTTTATAAAAGGAATATTAATAAAATCAAAGAATTTTATAGAAGGGGATATTTATAAAATCAAAGAATTTTATAAAAGGATTATTTATTTAGAAAATAAATAGAATTAGAAGAAGATTGTTTAAAGTGGATATTAAATAGAAATCTGTTTTTAATAGATAAATTGAGAAGATTAATTTATAAATAACGTCTTTATAAATTAAATAAAATATTTATCATTTGGTAAATGGAATATATAAGTCTAAACTTATATAGTGAAGTATAAATCAGTTTGGTGGCGGAGAAATTCGTTTCTCTTTGCTGTATGCCCATTGTATTTTTGGGGAAATCAATCTGTGATTTGGCGGGTATGACAATGTGACATTCAAAGTAAATAAAGGTGTGATCTATACGTTATGACCTCAAGCCTCACAACCAGGTAATGGTATAAAATCGGGTAGGTCGCATGGCTAAGTGGTTAGCTACCAATTAGGGTGTATTGTCACATGATCTAGAAAAATTCCATTTACTTCTATAATCTATTTCGATGTTGTCCCTTTCGGGAAACGGTTGCTGATCCCAATCGTTGGTGATAATACATTCGATACACTCAAGCAAAATGAGTGACCAGTCATGTTTTGCCTGGGTTGCAAGATGTTCTTGTTGAACCCGGTGTATTCCTCTCTAGAGATACACTGTTGTAAGGTGGTTCCATACCTTGCTAGTTGGAATCCATTACCCAATAAGCGCCCATGGTTTTTGATGATATATTGTATGTGGAACGTGAGATGAAAGTGTTCTGCTAATGATTATTTAGTTGTGGTTGATAGACACTATTATAATATCAAAAAGTTTGATACAAAGATTATCATTTCTTTCAAAAAGAATTTTGAAAGTTAAGTCAAATGTTTTGGATTCCCATAAGGGAAAAACCCGTTCCGTGTTATACGGTGTGGTCTTATGAGATATCTTTTATTTTCTCAAACTGTTTTAAATTGTTTACTCACACCAGTCCCATGACTGACCTAGAGTTTATTTTGTTTTGTTTTCCCTAAACTCTTGGGTGCCCAAATTTGTATGGGCGGTCAAGTAGTCAGGATTTTACAAATATATTTGGAGAGCTTGTAGCAAGAGGCTTCAGGATTATATAGCTTTTGTTCTTTCCATTGTGTTGTAAGTGTTATACTCTGATAATGTTATAGTATACATATACTGATTTTATTTCAAAGTTATGTACATTTTATATGTTGTTCGTTCCGCTGTGAGATTCGTGTTTACTCTGATGTTGTATGTTGTTCTTCTTCTTCTATTCTAAGTTTCTATCTTATCTATTCTCACCCTCTAATTTCTTTCATGGACTATCTGGTGTTTTCGATCCTTGGATGTTCGACATGGTGTTGTATGCCGATATCCAAGGTCGCAAATTCCTCGGGTCGTTACACTTTATTATGACACATATTTATTATGTGTTCTTCTGTGGAGCCATGTGCTCATTCATGATTAATAGTGGATTTTTACAATTTGATTGTATATACTTGAGTTAAGTGAGTGGTTATGGGACATTTGGCTAAACTCGCCTACTTACTAACAAAAAGTGAAATTTCGCTTTTCTTGTTGATCGTTGAGAATCACATTGTGATTTATGGAATTGTACCCTCTCAGTTGTTATGGTTTGAGCGTCTTTCCTATTCTTCTTGATATCTTTGAGTAATCTCTATAATTTGGGTGATCCGAGTTTACCTTTGAAATTTTTTTAATCTCGAATCTTCTTTTTGAAAATGATAAGCTATATTTTGCTTATCTATCTTGGTCTCTTGTTTTCGGGGTTTCGAATTCGTGATCTCCAAGCTATCATGAATACGGGTTAACGATTATTCCATTTTATTTGTTAACCTTATTGAACGAAGTTTTTAAGATCGTAAACCAACTGGTTTGACCTCATTCTTCTTGGTAACTTCCTTGTAAATCTGAAAACCAAAAGTTTTCAAGTTTTATGAAATTCTTTCCACTTCTATCATTTATCACGTTTACAAGATTTAGAAGTTTTTCGTGAAATGTTAGAGAATGTGCTAATATTTAAAATTTGAGATTTTTTGGGGTTTATTGGAAACTTAAAAGTTCCAATTATATGTATTGAAAATATTAGAGAACGTGCTAATATTTCCAATTTAGGATGTAATCCAAATTTTTATTTCATGATCTTATTTCCCCAACAGAATTGCTAATCTTTGCGAACGGGATATATATGACCATCATGTACATCCTTTTCAATAAAAGAAAATTTTGTAAGCTAGAATGATTTTAAGAAATTGTAAAGTGATAAAATTTTCTAGCTAAAATGTGATAGGGAATATTCGACGATTTTAGATAGTCGATACTTCCAAGGTGAATTTAAACATTTAATTAGTTATGTTGAGAACAAAAAATAATAGGTTTATAATTTATAAACTTATTGAATGTTAAACGAATTAATTAATTTAAAACTAGCTTATCGCATAGCGGTAGTTTGTGATTTTTAGAATTGAACTTCAAATAAATGTGTAGGATCTAATACAAGTCGCAATTCTTTGAAAGAAGAATTATCCGGATCTATTGGATAATAGTTTTCTAATGAAAGGAAAATATTTGAATTTCTTCCTGTAGATTTTGAGATATGTATAAACCAAGTTTTCGAAAATATCACGGTGCGGTAGTTCACAATTTAAAATTTAAATAATTAATGAAATTGAGGTTTAAAGTATTTAGAATTTGAGTAACGAAAATTCTAACTTATTGAAACCACTTATGATTGAAAAAATGTAATTGCATATATATGCTTGTGACTTTTATTGGAACATTATATGCGTACAGCCTTAAGTTATATAGTGATTTATAACTCGAAGTTAAAATTATATAAGATTAATCAAAGTAATATTTTGATTAATCTATTTGTATATAAATATATCTTGTTGATGCGTGGTTGTTATTTATATTGAGTATTCCTTAAGTAATTGCGAGGATGCAATTTCCTTGAAGGGGGAGTCTGTAACAACCCACATATTTAACGATAATATATTTAAATATTTTATTTAAATATAACGTCGTTAATAGTTAATCAAGTATGTGTTCGAAAAATCACATTTTGAATATAGATGAATTTGGACTCGAAAACACTTCCATTGAGTTCAAAATGTCTTTTAGGTGATCGAAAAGTATAAACATCAATATATTTCGAGTTTGTGAATTTTGGGACTAGTTGGGGCTTGGGTTAGCCAACGTAGCCTACTTCATTACGACCCCCCCCCCCCAAATCAACCCACTCTCCCTCATTCTCTTTCCCTCTTCAAAACGAGAATAAAAATGGAGGAAAAGATGGAAAATTAAAATTCCTACGCTAGGGATTCCAATTAGAGCTCAAACCAAGTGGAAATTCGAAGTGGAAACCTAGGTAAGCTTCTTCATCTCCCTCTCCATCTTCTTCATCTTGTTTCCTCTTAAATTTGGGATACTTCGTAAACCTAATTCTTAGGAAATATTATATATTCATGTGTAAATTGAAGATTTGTGTGCTATAATGGAAGAGAGGGTGATTTAGCTAAGCTTTGGATCGATTTCTTGCTTCTAGCAAGCAAAGGTAGTTCTTTGAGAACTTACATGTATGCCTCAAGCTTTATGCTTGTCTAGTGTGCCTATAGCACATGTATGTTGTGTATGTATTGTGTGATTTGGATTGATTGTGTGTAGATTTCCATTCCATGGGTTTTTAAGTCAATTATATATGAATTTTAGAGTGAATCCTAAAGTAAGATTTATTCGTGCGTTATCAGTTGTTTTGGCAAGTCTCAGAAGCCTTATTTTCCCGCGAATAAAGTTATAAACTCTGTATGTCGTTTGAGATTGATACGTGTAAGTGTTAGGACAAAATAATGCCTCGATCCCAGATTCAGACGTCTGAATCTTTTCATTCAGATGTTTGACCTGCTATGAATAATTAAAAAAATAGTGTATCCGTGTTTTAGACGTCTAAATGGGTGAATTCAGACATTTGAATGTAGATTCAGATGACTGAATCACCTATTAAGGCGTCTGAATCTCAGAGCACAAACATAGTTTGTGGTATTTCAATTCAGGCGTCTGAATTTCTATTTCATACATCTAAGCTATTATAAAATGGTCGTCTTGCCTTTTTTGAAGTTATTTCGAGTTTTATTGATCCTACTAGCTTTAGATGGATTTCTATTATTTTTTTCAAGCCGATAATTCCTTTTCCGACTTTCGATTTATTTGTGGTGAACGAATTTATAATCGAAAGTCGTGAGATTTAGTTTACGTTATTAAAACTTGAATTCTTCGTTTGATCGTTATTCCGATCACTATTATATGAGATTTGCCACTTCCAACTATCAAAGGGATTTTAATTTATTTGCAAATACCAAAATCTTTTATTAAAATGATTTCTAATCCTACTTCATTATATGAAGTTATTTTATAAATTGTTTATAAATCTACTAGAAAGTATATGATAAACCTTTTTCTCATTTGTATGAGAAATCTAATTAAACGTCTTAGTAAAAACAAGGACTATGAACCCTTGCATTTGCTTCGATGGTTAATTCTTGGATTCGTTCAATTGAACACTGTGGTAATGATCGTTTCATATTTCTAGTGGAATATTCAGCTTGTTCGTAAGTTTCCGAGTAGAGCAAGTGGTTATGGGACATGTAGCTCGATTCTTATATTTACTAGCTTGACGTAGTTTACACTATACTTGACCAATTTTGATCATATCGATGATCGTCGGATCATCTTGAGGAACTTTGGTTCATTCTTTTATACCGATGATCTTGGGATCATCATGAGGAACTTTAGTTCATTTGATTATATTGATGATCTTTGGATCATCTTGAGGAACTTCGGTTCATTTGATTATATCGATGATCTACGGATCACCTTAAGGAACTTCAGTTCATTTGATTATATCAATGATCTTCGAATCATCTTGAGGAACTTCGGTTCACTCGAGTATAATCGATACTATGTTATCGATCTGAGTTATATATTTCGCATTGATTTGATGGGTGACATCATTTCTCGCGAGCATTCATGTGTTGATATCGAGTTATCTATTTCATGTAGACTTGATGGGAGACATCATTTCTCATGTATATTCATTAAATGATATCGTATTTTCTTTTTATGTAGACTTCACTGGTGACATCATTTACCATGAGTTGTTATAACTTTAGAGTGTGGTAATCTTTTATTACATCGAGATTACTATGAGATATTCTATAGATATTTTTCTAAGCCTTCGCATTCTTCATGTGAATAGGGTTGCTTTTGCATATATGTCATATTTTGATTATATCTCTATTTCTATCTCAGTTTGTTATGATGAGTAAAGCTAGATTGATCCACTAATTGTTCATTTTCTTATAAATAATTCTCGGGTCAGACCGAGTATTACAAGTGCTTCTCCTTGACTGTAGCATGGACTAGCTCCTCCTTTTGGCTAACCGCACTTGTTTTAGTAGTTTTATCTTTTATGTATTTGAGATAGTGACTCACAAATGTACGTATTCTTTTGTGTAGTACATGTATCTATTATTTTACGATATAGTAGATCTTGCACTACCATTTATTTTATGTCCACCACTTCTGTATCATTACTTATATCTATTTCTGCCTTTTCGATGTGAATATCTGTGTCTAACTCTGATTTTTTTGTTATGTATTTTACATTGCTTTCCTAATTAAATATAGCCACTGTGTAGTAGATTTTGACTTGAATTAAATGTGTCGGATTTCCTCATGAGATTTAAAAAGTAAGTGTTAATGATATTTTTCATTAACACTGGAGGTAGGTCTAAGGACTTGGACCTAAGGGAAGTAATAGAATTTTTAGTTCCCACGAGCTTGAGTTAGTTCACCTTTCCTAGATATCAAGGTTTTGAGTCCAAAGATTAGTTACTCTTCCCTCAAGGGCTGAGTATCAAGCTTCCGCAACACAGAGCCAAAAGTTACTTTGGGACGGGGGATCCCTAAGCGCAAGGCATGTTAGAAAGCTAAAATGGCTTGTGGAAGGGTATTTTAGGTAACTTGGTTTATGTATAAAGCCTTTCCGTGAGAGCATTGAAGAAACTACTAACACAAGTATTGAAGAAATTCATGAAATTAATCTCAAGTTATTGATTCTCTCTTTATTAAACACTTTGATGAGTACATAGAAGTTCCTAAGTAAAACCCCCAAATCGATTTTGGAATTAGGGTTTACTCTCCAAGAAATGACTACAAGAATTGAGAATGAGGAAAGTACCTTAAAATGTAACCCCCGGGGTCACATTTATTGATAAATAGAGTCCTTTTTTGCCTTTGGTTCAATGATAGTTCTTAAGAATGCGATAGCTTGGTGTCGGTCGCTTCCCATCTTCCGGTTCTGGTTGCCTTGGTTTTGGCCCCCTCTCTAACATTGTTATCGGATATAACTTGGTCTTTGGTATGTCGGTCTTGGCTTACGGAGAATTGGTTCCGGTCTTAGGAGCTTCTTTTTGATGCTGTCTCTACCTTCCGTATCGATACCAAGCCAGTTGGTATGTATAGCTCCAGGAGTGGCTTTTGGCAATAGGTTCCGGTTCTACCTCCAAGTCTTCATAGTGTTTGATTTCGTGCTCCACTATCTCATGACCTTGGAACCATCACCCCTTTCGGTATCGACGCTAGCCAAATTAGTGTGGATAGTTATTCTTCTCATAAGCTTTGGTTTACTTTTGACGAGTCCTACAGATTGGTTTCGGTCTTGCGGAAGCATATTCTCGGTACATCTAGGAATGGCTTTAAATGTTATGTCTCGGTATTCGACAAGGCTTGACTCGACAGTTAGCTTTCGGAGTGTTATCCTTGATTTTGATGTCTTTATTTCCCTTTATATCAACACTAAGTTAGTTAGTGCCAATAGCCCTTCGTCTCATTCTGCTCATGTTTTGGATAATATAGAGTCCTTTCTTTGTTTCGGGTCTCGGGTTGATGGCTTTCGATTCTTATCCTTCTTCGCTTGTCTCCAACCCCTTGCGCTATGCTTTCGGAACTGTGTCATGTTGATCGACCTATCTGTCGATATTGCCTTGTCACTATCCCTTTTCATATCGGTACCAGGCTTATCTCTCTTATGTTGGTGTCGATAGTTCACTGACCAAATAACCACTTTTATGCTTCCGGCTTTAATCTAATGTCGGCTCCCATGCTTTCAGATCATTCTTTCGTGTTGGTTGTAGTCTGATACCCTTTGCCAACAGTAGGCATGTAAGTTGAATTTGGTAGTAACATTTTCCCCCACCCCTCTTGTGAAAGGTAATTTCGACTTTCCAAGTCAAACTTTGACTCTTCGATTCATACTCCGATTTCCCGCCTTTTGGTATTCTTGATTATTTTCTGCATCGTTGATCAGTGCTTATTTGCACGGCTGTAATCAAGAAAGTGCTTCTCGATATGAAGTTCCTTTTATTCTTCCTCAACTAATATCCTGCAAACAATTATTTAACACGGAATCACTGTTCTTTGAATATTTCCAAGATCTTAAATTCAACCACGTTTCTGTAAGTGCTTTAATAATTTTTAATCAAATAATTAGAGAAAAGATTTCTCCTTTTTATCTACGAACTTGATTAGGATCCTCAGGTTCTTAATCCTTATTGCACTAATTGACTCATATGAAGAAGTTATAATATCAATAATGGAGGACTGCATGAATTTATCATTTAACCCCGCCAAACTTTCCGGGGTTTACAATGTAAGACCATTTTATTTGGGTTTCTCCTCCAATATGAGGATAAGGTAAGACATTCCCTAAGGTACCGATGGCCTTAACACTAATGCTCCTATTTCCCTTTTTATTTTTGGTTTTAATATTACTGAACACAACGTTCAAATCCATGTGCCGTCAAAACAGGATACGAGCGACGCCAAAGGTCACACCCTTTTTTGTTAGAGAATTAGTAAAAACCTTTACCATTGTGTATGCATGTTCAATGCTATCCCCACAGATACCCAAGCTTGACTTTTCCGAAACTAGGGTTTGTGCCAAGACCATTGATAAGATCAAATCACATATTAAACAATATTTTAGACATGCATGCATAATGTGTATTCAAATATGCATTATGTTAAAGGTTTCAACTTTCACAATTTGTGGCATGCTCCTGACTTTCTATGGACGTATTGGACTGCTTATACTAATGAATTCGTATAGTAGTTCTAAACTAGAAAAATTAATATGCTAATATATCTTGTGGAATAATATCACCTAGTAATTTCATGTCTGTTAACATGAAGTTTATTGACCCTGGGCAATTCTCTCCATATGGAAAGCTTTACGCGATATTCTCTGATTCAGACTCAGGATGAGGTGAGGGCTATTCTCGAGAGCTATGGTATAACTAGAGTTGATGACGTTCTTGCTCCCTGAAAGGGTACTATTCAGAGTCCTCTAGAGGGTTTTTTTTGTTTATACCATTGTTTACATCTTGCACGGCGGTCTCTTCCCATTCCCATACTTTGTTGTATGTTCTTACAACATCTGAAGCTAGCTCCCATTCAATTAACTCCGAATACATATACCTTCCTTTTATGTCTCGAACTTCTAGCATTGGAGTCAGGGAAGCCTTCTCTTAGCTCTCGTCTCTTGCATTATTTACTACAATTGTCTATAGTCAAAGGGACTGACCTGCCTCTATTCCACGCCAACCTTTCTATGAAATTAATTAGTGATAACCTCACCCATCTCTCAGATTGGGATGCACAATTCTTCTATATCAGATGTCCTCTGGGTATCATAAGCTTTTTTTACTACTCTAGGTGAATTGTACTTCTGAGTATTGGGTACCTTCTTTCCTAAGCTTTGGATTTAAATTTCCGTTTTATCCTAGTTTCTGTTCCCACAAGAAAGGACCTAAACGGGGAGGAGGTTAAAGCTATCAGCGACATGTTAAAAGCTTCTGAGAAGTTGGGTAAATGATCCATCTTGTTGACTTTGAGAAATCTTCAAAAGTATGGTTTTCTTCCTTTGGGACATAAATATTTTGGAAAGGCCTTCGTTGCATTTTCCCAGATCTACGCATTTATTTATGGGCATCGTTGTATTCACTAACTTGTCCCCTCTATCTCTTAGACCCCCATGTAGGGACTGCTTTTCAATGTGATTTTATAATATCGTCTCGTATTAAGTGTACCTAACTCTGTGATTGTTTCATGTAGCTCCTAAGTCTCCTGATGGTGAATCTACTTTGGATGCCTTATCCTAATCAAATATCGCTGCTAAGAGAAATCTTAACGACATCACTGATGAACCAACCATTGAAAGACGCAAAGATGAGACTTCCACTCCTCTTGCTTCTCACGAAGTTGGTGTTATTGAACCTAGTGAGTATCATATCCCTGCTTCTGCTACTCCACCTGCTGATGTGACCCCGAGCACCACTCCTTTTCAGGCTACAACTTTGGGTAGTGATTTTCTTCATTGCATTCATGTACCTGACACTCCTGGATCTTTACATTTGATTGAACGTGAGTTAGTGATATATTTTCCACCCAGGTATGCTAGTTTCTCCAAGCCTCCTCCAATGACTCGAAGTTTTGACGAAATCATAAGGCTTGCCCTTTCCTCTCACGACATGGCCAATTTTTTGCTTTCGTGATCATCTTTAGATTTAGCAAGGCTGCCGCAATCACTTGTCAAATAACAAGTACTAGTATGATCTTATTTTTTAGGCTCTACTTTTATTTCTATGTGAGATTTGACCCCTATTTACTTTTCTAGATTTCTAACAGATGGTTCTCTCTTCTGGAGATGCTTACTCTACTTTCCCTGGAAGCTATGTCGCTTAAAGGAGATAAAGATGCCGTAACTCACGAAGTTGAATACTTGACGGAGGGATACAAGAAAGAGTGTGCAGAACTGAATATGTCCATAGAAAAGGCCAGAATAAAATTAGAGGATGAGAGGAAAGCTAGGTTTCTTATAAATGACAAGTAGTAGCGCTTCAATTGTTTAAGCATGAGGTCGAAGATGAGAAGGCCAGGATGGTGGCTAGCCATTCTAAAAGAATAAGAGAGAAGGACAAACAACTTTCCCAAGTTCAAAATGTGCTACCCACTACTAAGCGCATAATTTATAAGGCTAAAAATAGGATATTTGAATTTCAGAAAGAGCACTTCCCAAAGATTTCTCTGGAGTACTATGAGGATGCTCTTTTCCTAGCATTCTCTGATAACATCAAAAGGTTTCCTAAAATAGAATTTCCTTCTGTATATCCTTCCATCTGAAGCAGAGTTATGGAAAGGATTGAGTTACTCAAACAAAGAGTTGCAGTCCCGTAGAAGGACAAGACCAAGCTTGAAGATCTTTTATATGTTGAAGACCTTCCAGACGATCTTGATTCAGGTAGGGAGGAAGACGAATCCATGGGTTTGGATTATGATTGGGATGATGATGGTGATCAGAGCCTCAAAGGCAAGGTATTCCCTAAGAACTTGAACGAAAGGAGTGTCGTTCCTCCTCTTTTTGTAGGGAATGTTCATATTTCTTCAGAACGGGCTTTAGATCCCCCGAATGTTTATTCTGACCCGGATTTGGGTGAAATCATCCCAAAAAATGGTGGTTCCCCAAGTTAAAGTTAGAAAGAAGCGGTGTGTTAATGCTCCTTGAGGCTTCTGCTGCTCAGGTATAGTTCCTGTATTGTTCTTATCTTGTCATTCCTGAGGTTGAGGTCTTTATGTAACAACCTATATGCAATAGAAAACAACATTTCGCCTATATGATAAAGAGTTAGATAATAACCAAGAATAGGGTGCAACTTAGCCTTGTTTTTAGTAAAATAATTCTTCTTATCATACATCTTTTTGTTTCATTTTGTGTCATGGCGGAATTCTATATTAATTGAGGGGGTATTCTCAAGAGTCGCTCTATATTCGTATTCTAACTTAATAAATAGGAGTTCGTTCGAGGCTATTTCTCAGGACACACCTGAATTTGAAAGAGATCCTATAATATGTAACATTCGTCATATTTGTGTGAAATATGGACTTCCCTTAGGTTGCCTAAGCAATGGACTGGAATCCATTCCAAAAAAAACTTAGAATTCTAGTTTGTTGGTTTTAATATATGTAAGATGTAGTTTAACTAATGGGATTATTGTTGTAACTCTTGATCCATGCATATTGTTGTAGCAAACCCTTCTTGATGGGAACTACGATTGATTGATATTATCTTTCGGAGGTAGAATTCATAAATGATTGTGTTTTATCCTTTATGCGAATAGGGAAGTCAGCCTAAAGTTTCACCTACTCAACTCGAAGAAGACTCATTAGTAACAGTAAAGCCAAAGCGCATCTTTAAAGATGCTTTCTCTTCAAGATGGGAGAAGATGTATTATCTTCAAAAGATGACAATTAGAAATCAGGGTGAAAAATTTCCACCCTGGAAGGCGGTTAAAAGAGAAAGATGAGACTATTCTTAAGTTGGAAAAACAACTAAAGTCCAGTCCTTCTACTAATGCTGATGAAGAAATAATTAAGTTTCTTTGATGAATCGATGAATCAGAAGTTGAGTTGGAGGGTGCTAAAGCAAGATATAAATCCTTGGAATATGCTTTAAAGAATCCTGAGTTGGATTAAGGGGTCTAGTTATTACGAAATCCTTCTATTTTGCAGTCATAATATGATGGTTGAACGATACATAAATGAAAAAACACTTGACGTGGCAACATTTTGCATGTGGCGACTCATTAAATAATTTTGGGAATAAAGTTATGTAGATGCTACTTGACATCTAGTTTTGTACTCTTGATGATAATATTTGTCCGTGGAGTCTTATTGCACTACTTTGTGCAAACTTAACATACACTGTTTAGTGTTTAACCTTGTAGGGTATGTATGACAACTAGCTTGTGATGTGAAGTAGCATGTGCATTATATTCTCGTAACGAGTAAATGTGCGGTAGAGTAATGGTTTTTTTTTGTATTTTATGTTTTCGAAAATAACCATCTTGTTCGATAGTAATTCTTAAGTAATTCTCCTTGCGTGAAGTGTCAACGAGAGCATAGCCCTTGTCGTACTTTCTTTGCAATGAAAATAGTATGATTATTTGCACTACATATTTTATCTGAATAATGGGCAA
This sequence comes from Allium sativum, assembly GCA_030737875.1. Classification (NCBI taxonomy): domain Eukaryota; kingdom Viridiplantae; phylum Streptophyta; class Magnoliopsida; order Asparagales; family Amaryllidaceae; genus Allium; species Allium sativum. Next base: position 849,348,294 of record CM060926.1, read on the forward strand.
GAAATTCATGCATTTGGGTTAAGGAAATCTCCCTGAGCAAGATGGAAGATCATTATCTTCATATGAAGGCTTTTAGGTCATAGACTCAAGTCATTGTCTTGCATATTGACAGTAGATCCTTTCTTGATAATTAGAATCTTGTGACCCAGATTAGGGTATTTGACAAGAGAAACCCAGAACTCTCCTTCAAGTGGGCAATTAGGAGTCCCAATTGGACTAAGATTTAGGCATCTTGTTAGTAAGCCAGAAACCCACTCCTAACTATTAATAGATTTTCGAGCAAATCCAGATTTGGGTGTTTGATAGAAGACCAAATATTCATATCTAGTATTAATAGAAGTCCCGAGCCAACCTAAACTCGGGTATTTGACGGAAGACTAGATATCCACATCTGGTATTAACAGAAGTCTCGAACTAACCCAGATTAAGGTATTCGATAGAAGACCATATATCCACATATGGTATTTGCTATTGTTTGCGCCAACTCTTTGCTTATTTCTTAAAGCAGAGGATGTATGTACTTTACGAGCTTTATTTTTGAACCCTCGTTACCTTCCCACGGAATTTTGTGTAAGCATAGGCGACTACATGTTTAGAATGCTTCTCTAGAGCTTTTGTTCACTTTGCTTGGGATTTTTGTAAGCAGAGGATATATGTTCTTACTTAGCCACTCTATGGGCCCGTGCATCCGGTGCACTTAGCTAGCTTATTCTTAAGCAGGGCCTAAGGACTTACCCGATCTCCCTCTAGGAGGCGCCTTAACATGGCCATCGCGGTGATAAGGGCTTATATGCCTACACCGGGCCATCGTAAATGCAGTTTTAAGCCTTACTCTTTGGTGCTATACCCTGGCCATTGTAGGCGGTGATAGAGGCTTACACTCCACCCCCCTCCAAGGGGTCCCTTAACCTGGCCATCGTAGGCACGGATAAGGGTTTTTGTTCCTTTCAGCAGGTAATGAGGAACATAAGCAGAGGTAGAACGTGCTTAGTTCGTAGCACAGGCACTGCGTACTCTTCTATGAGCAGAGGAAGGACGTGCTAATTAGATGCTCCATCTCGACCATTTCTAGCGTGGATTGGAGGCTTACGCTTTTGATGATTTAACCTGGCCCTTTCTGATGTGGGCGCGGAGAAAATCTTACACACCACCATCCCACCGAGGGGTGCCTTGCCCTGGCCATCTTGGCGGTGACAAGGGTTTTTTATCCATTTATTTATTTGACCCATTTCGGGTTATTCCAATTTTTCGAGAGGGTTTCCATACCCTTAATGTAAGCACTCTTTCTTCAAAGAATCCACTGCTATAATTGACTATGTTTTCCTTACATGTATGTACAGTTTCCCTTGACTAAAAAAATTGATGATCATCCCCTCTAGGACTCCGCAATGATTAATTTCATGTCCGTTCATCATATGATAGTAGTAATAGGGTACTACCAAATTGACTTCATTTTTAGGTTTCTTTTTTTGTGACGGCCAATAGTTGAGTTCATGTTTTGTTAGGAAGTATATTTTCAATAGACGCGGTGAGCTGGCATTCCCTTGGCAACCTTGACTCGAAAGCCCTCTTCTGACGTTGGACATTAGCCTTTTTGCCATTTAGCTTCATTAGTTCCTTTTCGTCTTCAAATTTCTTTTTGGTTGTGTTAGAGGCTTCGGTACACCTTCCTTAAACCTCCTTATCGTTAATTGTTGGGGTTCCCCACTGTTCTCTGCTCAAATATGGTTCCCTTAGCTTGTGCACGAATGGCTTCCTTCATGTAAATGAATAGGAGATCGTCTATTTGCGCAGAGTTTTTTAGAGAAAAAATTGGGGTTGGTTATATATGGAAAGGGTTTATGCTCCAATGGCCAGGGTTATAAGGTTCTACTTCCTTTCTCTTACTTTCAGCTTTTAGGGCTTCCTATCTAAGCCTCTGTTCTTCCATCACTCTCGGTCAGAAATATCTGACATAACCACCCGAGATCTGAAACACTCTTATAGGGATCCTTCCCATTATTTATTCTTCATCAAAGCTTTAGTCCAATCTGGGGCAGAACAACACAGTTATAAATGTGGCTGTTAACCACAAGGTCGGAGGTTTGTGCTCTCCTACTAGTGCCAAAATGTTAACGATATGTTTTGTTACCACTAGAGATAGGTCTAAGGACTTGGACCTATGGGAAGTAATGGAATATTTAGTTCTCACAATCTTGAGTTAGTACACCATTTAGTAGATATTCATGTTTTGAGCCTAAAGATTAGTTACTCTTCCCTCAAGGGGTGAGTATCACGCTTGCACAACTTAAAGTCAAAAGTTACCTTGGGACGAGGGATCCCTAAGCAAAAGGCAAGTTAGAAATCTAAAATGGCTTGTGGAAGGGTATTTTGGTTAACTTGGCTTATGAAGAAATCCTTTTCGTGAGAAGCATTGAAGAAACTACTTACATAAGTATTGAAGAAATTCGTGAAATTAATCTCAAGTAATTGATTCTCTCTTTATTGATCATTTTGATGAGTACATATAAGTTCCTAAGTAAAACCCCCAAATCGATTTAGGAATTAAGGTTCACTCTCCAAGAAATGACTACAAGAATTGAGAATCAGGAAAAGTCCCCTAAAATGTTACCCCTATGGTCTTATTTATAAATAAATCGAGCCCCTTTTGTCTTTGGTTTAGCAGCGACTCTTTCAGGATGTGGTATCTTGGTGTCGGCTGCTTCTCATCTTCCGGTTCCAGTTGCCTTGGATTCGGCCCCCTCTCTAACATTGTTATCAGATATAACTTGGTCTTTGGTATGCCGTTCTCGGCTTCTGGAGAATTGGTTCCGGTCTTAGGAGCTTCTTTTTTATGTTGTTTCTGCCTTCTGTATTGATACTAAGCCAATTGGTATGGATAGCTTCGGGGGTGGCTTTCGGCAACAGGTTCCGGTTCTGCCTCCAAGTCTTCATAGTGTTTGCTTTCGTGCTCCACTGTCTCATGACCTTGGAACTGTCATCCCTTTCTGTATCAACCGGCCATTTTGACCGCCCCAAACCGATTATTAAACCGAAATAAAGTGTTCAAAATGACGGATTGTTATTGGCTTACAAGGTTTAAAAATGGAATTTAACATAGAATCATAGTACACCAAAAGTCAACAAAGTATCTCACTAACGAAATTTATATACAAAAATATCAGACTTTACAAATAATTTTATAAATACAGTGGAAGAAAAATAAAATATATAAATAAATCTTTAAAACAAAATTGTATAGTTTTCGTCGAGCTTTGCGCTCACAAGCATCTTCTTGCGCCTCTCCTCTTTAAAAGCTGAAATCTTCGCAATTGTAACACTTAGAGCCTCAAAACAGAGTTGCTCAAGGATGCGGAGGCTGCCGGAATGCGCCGACCGAGCCCGGCTGTCGCCGGTGAACTGTCCAAAGGTGTAGCGGACCCCCTTGTCTGCTTCCCTCTTTCCAAACCCGCGTTGGCTTCACGATACAGGGAAAGCATTGTTTAAAAAGGGATGGAAGCGGAGCTGCAGTAGGCTTCGATGGTAACTGGTCGACTTGTGGTAGTGAATGCAGCGGTTTGGTGTGGCGCAACAAGGTGAAGGAGTCGGTTAACACCAGAGAACGGACGCGGTTGATTTAGGTAGGAAGTAGAGAGGGTTCACGGTGACTCGATTCGGTGGTAGCTATTGGCGACATCGCTTGGATCAAGGGTAAAGTACACCACGAGGTTGGAGGAGGGCGCTGGACTTTGGTGGATGCCATAAATTACGAACTGGGGAGGGATTGGAATGATTTTTGGGGGAATTCATATTTGGGGAAGGAAAAAGAATAAGCCCCCAGGGAAACTCACGGCTCCCTAACAAATAAAGGAGCTTGGTCATCAAGAAGGGACGCGAAGAACCCCGAAATGAGGACATGTAGGAAAATACCAGAACCAATTTTACAAGTGGCAATCAACATTAAATAAATGTTTTCAATGTGTATATACCATTGGAATTCTCTAGATGTAAACACTATTATACTATACAACCACTACAAATGTATTTGTACATTTTCAAAACAATTTCAAATGTTAATTTTTCATAAACCAATTCAAATCTAACCAAATTAAAAACAAATTCTACAAATAATTTCAAGTTACTTAATGATATAAGTACCGATTATCTACCAAACTTTGACAAACATTCACACTGCTTTCAATGCTGACCCGTGTGCGAAGCACGGGTTCCAAATTAGTATTTGCTAATAACGTTAACTTTGGCAAAATGTTTACACTGAGGTTACAAAAGAATTTTCATTTTAAAAAGTAAATATTACATTCAAAAATGGATCGACTTCCAAAGCCCAAATACAACCATCTAATTTCAATGATTAAATCTAAATTTGATTTATTTATTTTTTAAGTGCCAAAATTTTTTGAGCTATTACAACCCCTTCCAAAAATCTGGGTTGTTAGAGACTCCCCCCCACCCCTTAAAAAAAAATTGCGTCCTCGTAATTTACACAGGTCAAAACACCACATTACGGAATACCAACGTCGCATCCTAACTTGTCCCGCTTATTTGGACTATAATATAAGAAAATTTCCAACTTTGATTTCTTAATTTTGTAGAAATTTCAACTTTTATCCAAGCATAATACATATATTAGGATACTCACTCCCTATTTCAATATAGAGGTATCGTATGTAAATCAATACGATTCTAACAGTAATAATTTTAGAAAATATGATAAAGTTAGTCAAGATATCATATATAAACCAATATGATATTCACAACAAATATTATTTTTACATCAATATGATACTCATAATAAATCAAGTCAGAGTATCGTAACTCAATAAAATCCTTGTTGCATTTATCATATAAAGCAATATGACAAAATAAATCAAATCAGATTATCACATATAAATCAATAAGATACTCATAACACTTTTCATATATAAAACAATATGATAAATAAAGGGAGTACCTCACTCCAAAACGTTTAAACCTTATAATATGATGGATTAGAAATCAAAATTCACTCTGCAAATGTACGATCATCCCAATCGAGTTAAAATCATCAAACCTAACCTATAAAAGAAATCAAAAGAAATGTGCGCATGCAATAATGATAAAGCCCATCCCGAGCTATAATGTTGCTCATCTTGAGAAATAGCCAAGTATTAGCAAATGAAAATCACCAACATCAAATCATAAAATAAAAATCATCATAAATAATGTGCACGTGCTATTAAGTAAATTATAGCCCACCCTGAGCTATAGTATTGCTCATCCCGGGCAATAGCCATGTATTGTCAAGTGAAAATCATCAAAATCATCATATAACTCGAATGAGTCAAATACCACGAAAGGAGCATCACACTCCAACATAGGAAATCACAAAATGTTTAGGTAAATTTAAAATCAAATAATCTTCAATGTATGATCGTAGATCAAATCACAAAATATCATCATAATATGGATTCATTAGAAATAAACATGCAACCACATGATAATATAGCTCCCCCGAGCTTAGCTCAACACTTGTACGTATTTAAGTTAGGCGCTTATCACTGCGACCCCCCCCGGTCGAGTGTATCTTGATCCCCCCGGCCAAGTGAGTACATGACTACCTCGAGTCTCGACTTCCACTGCGACCCCCCTCCCCCGGCCGAGTGTATCTTGACCCCCCCGGTCAAGTGAATACGTATACGCGACTCCCCCCGAGTCAAAGTACTGGCTCAATAAACACAATATGCGTCACTAACTCACAGTCAGTAACCCAAGTAGTGGTAACAGTGCGTCCTATACCACACGTTCTCACTACTGGTTCACTAGCTGCTTAACAACTTCGCAATGGGAAACATCGAAAACAATAAATCATCATTAATAAAACATTAGCTTAAATCTAATTATATTGGAGTTAACCAACTTCATAGACTTCTGTAATGACCCGCATTTTCCAGGGGTATAATTAATTTATTTAATTGTTTAAAATTGGGATATAGGGAATTTAATCGTCGTTAATTAAATAATATGGAATATTTAATTAAATTAAAAATATATATTTAATTCAGAAATAATCAAAAATATTGGAAATCACAATATTCTGTGAACGGGGTCGTCCCTTATATTTAATTCAACTTAGAGTTGAAGTATATTGACGAATATATTCAATCGACGTCAGTTTGAACGTAGAATTATAATATAATTAAAATAGAGCTCGAAACGACGCGGCAGTTCGCTATTTGGCGATTTGAACTTCAACTGGATGTACAGGATTCGTTTTAAGCCGGATTTCTGTGAAACAAGAAACGTATGGAGCTGGTGGAGTATATCTTTCTAGTGGAAGAGAAAAATCGGGATTTCGTCGTGTAGATTTTGAGATATGTCCAAATCAAATTTCAGAAAAGTCGCTGTGGAATTCCTTTATAATTTATAAAGGAATTATTTATATTTTTAAAAGGAATTTCAATATAAAGCGAATATTGATTTAATCGGGATTTGAAATATCAAGTTATAAATGCCAGTAGAGCTGTATGGTATTCCACTGTGAATATAGACGATAATATTTATTTTTAAATATTAAATTTAATTATATTTAAATATATTTATATATTTAAATAGGTTATTTAGAGCGTTAAAAATAGCCACTTTTGCAAACAAAGTCGGAATTCGACGAAACCAATTTTATTGGATCCGCAATATCAAATAGTTGTTAGATTTCCAATTTAGTGATTTTTAGAGTCACTGTGTGGCCGTATGGATTTTTAGGGGGTAAAACAGTCAGTATTCTGACGGTTAAAAATACGCTGTGTGAGCATACGAAGTCGGAATTCGATGAAACCAGTTTCGTTGGGTCCGCAATGTCGAACTCTAGCTACATGTCCAGTTTCGTGATTTTTGGGTATCATATGTGATTGTATGGATTTTTAGAGGACAAACAGAAATAACGATTCAATATAAATGAATATTAAATTGAATATTTAATTATTTTGAATCCTCTATAAATATCACTACTCTTCTAACCCTAAACGAGACCTTCCCGAAGTCAACAGAAAAGAGCGCCTCCGTTCTTTTACAACAAACGTGAGAAATCCTCTTTGAAAAATCAAATCAAAACATATAAATTGCTAAAAATCCCAAAGCTAGTATAATATCGATCCTGGTAATGTACTCTTCAAGTCCAGGTTATTTTTGTCAAGCTCAATCGATGTTTTTGGGTGGAGGGTTTTACAGCGTGGCCTAAGGCTCGAGTGGCGATCGGATTGGTGATGCCAGAGGGGTTTTCGAGGTGATGGTTGGACTTAGGGAGTCGAGGCGCAGCTGGTGATGCCATTGAGGGCGGCTCCGATGACCTTTGGGGGATGCGATAGTAAAAGGCAGTGGGAGAAGCATTCGAATGGAATCCTGGTGGTAGCATCGAGCTACATCTTTCTGGCATGGGTGGATGGAGAACAATATGAGGAGATGTTTGGAAGTCCCGGTGGTTGGATTCATGGCTTGTGATGGGAGAATGTGGGGTTGCGTTCGGTTGTTTCTAGGGAGCAGATTCTGGACGGAGGAAGCAAAATGAGGAAGAAAGGGTAGCGGGTTGTGGGTCAAAGGGAAAGTGGGCCGATAGATTGAAATGGTAAAGGCCCAATGGAATTAAATTCTAAGTTTTTAATTTATTTAAATAACGTGTATTAACTTGTAAAATTCATAAACTCGTCATACGATACCAGAATCAGACGAAACAAGATCCGACAGGATCGTATGGACGGGAGCAACCCAATGAGACTGACCGGGAGTTAATCCGAGCTAGTTACAATTTATGGCGAAATAAATTGTCCATCTAAATCAAAGACAGTTAATCGTTTTTAACGATAACAGTCCAATGTGAGTAAATCTCACCAACTCTGAACAGTTTATAATTTCATGTTGTATATTTAGAACTGTTAGAAATTGTCTGATGTACTGTGTGTTGATTGTTTGATTGAACTGCTAGTCAGTTAGTTAAATTTCTATATTGATTCTGTTTAACAGAATGTATCATATGGAACTGAAAGTAATGTTATCTATATTGTCTAACATCTGTGATGCAGGGAAACAGGTTGGAGGAATCCAACTGGATTCCTCAACAGTTATTTTATTGTTTTTCATATATTGTTATATGATGTGATATAAAATCTGTGGGCGATTATATGTGCTTGGACGATATTGAACATCGTGATTTGATATGATTGAATACTATAACATGCCGGAATGTTGATAGGGGAATTTTCAAAGTGATATTTGAAAATGAAATATTTATAAGTGTAATATTTATAAATAAGAAATATTTATAAATTGGAATATTTATAAACAGGGGATATTCAAAAAGAAAATAATTTCAAACCATTTTCTCTTTGAATGGAAAGGCCTGTGTGGCGGGTTTAGGGATTTTCCCGATGCTCCCGTTACAAAGGAGGTTATGGCGAATTTTCCCGAAAATTTAAGGAGTTAGAATATTTCAAGAATAAATTTGAAAAGGAAATATTTGTAAACCATTTACAAATAGAATTGGAAAGGGAACATTATAAAAAGGAAATCATTTTTAAAGTGTAGAACCGTTATTTAAAAGTAAATCTTTTCAAATGAATAAAACGTTGTTAAAAAGGAAATCTTTATAAAGTGAATAAAGTAAATCGAATATGACATTCGAAAGGAGAAATCGAATATGGTATTCGAAGTTAGTTAATCGAATATGGTATTCGAAAGGAGAAATCGAATATGGTATTCGAAGTTAGTTAATCGAATATGGTATTCGAAAGGAGAAATCGAATATGGTATTCGAAGATAGTTAATCGAATATGGTATTCGAAAGGAGAAATCGAATATGGTATTCGAAGTTAGTTAATCGAATATGGTATTCGAAAGGAGAAATCGAATATGGTATTCGAAGTTAGTTAATCGAATATGGTATTTGAAAGGAGAAATCGAATATGGTATTCGAAGTTAGTTAATCGAATATGGTATTCGAAGTTAGTTAATCGAATATGGATACTCGAAGTTAGTTAATCGAATATAGACATTCGAAGTTAGTTAATCGAATATGGTATTCGAAGTTAGTTAATCGAATATGGTATTCGAAGTTAGTTAATCGAATATAGACATTCGAAAGGAGTTAATCGAATATGGTATTCGAAGTTAGTTAATCGAATATGGTATTCGAAAGTTAGTTAGTCGAATTGGTCGAACCAAGTAAGTCGAGTTAAGTTAGTCAAGTTAGTCGAGCCTAGTTAATCGAATCGAATTGGTCGAACCAAGTAAGTCGAGTTAAGTTAGTCAAGTTAGTCGAGCCTAGTTAATCAAATCGAATTGGTCGAACCAAGTAAGTCGAGTTAAGTTAGTCAAGTTTGTCGAGCCTAGTTAATCGAATCGAATTGGTCGAACCAAGTAAGTCGAGTTAAGTTAGTCAAGTTAGTCGAGCCTAGTTAATCGAATCGAATTGGTCGAACCAAGTAAGTCGAGTTATCGAGTCAAGTTAAGTTAGTCGAGTTAAGTTCGTCGAGTTAAATTAATCGATGTTAGTTTCATCGAAAGGAGTTATCGATGTTAGTTTCATCGAAAGGAGTTATCGATGTTAGTTTCATCGAAAGGAGTTATCGATGTTAGTCTCATCGAAGGGAGTTATCGATTATAGTTTAATCGAAGTGAGATTTTCAAATATGAGATATTTGAAAAGGAAGAGTTATCGAATATTAGTTATTCGAAGAGAGATTATCGAATATCGTTTATTCGAGAAGGAGTTAATCGAATATAGGTTATTCGAAGAAGAGTTAATCAAATAGAGATTTCTCGAAGAGAGTTAATCGGCAAATTCGATTATATCGAATTCGGGAAAGTACTTATACTTTCCAGTGTTTAAATAGAGATTTATTTATTTATAAATAAATAAGTGTTAGGTTAATTATTCACTAATAAGAATAGAAGTTATAATTAAAGTTAGATAATTCGAAAGGAGGGATTATAACGTTATCGTTATAACCAATGTTTTAAATATAGAAGTGGATTAGTAAAATTGGATCCGACAAAAGGCGTAAAGAAGTTGTTAAAGATTAAAAGATAAACTTTGACCATTTCGAAGTTATAACGTTGTTCAGTTAAGGTCTGAGAGGTCATTATACCCCAACATGAGTGACTTCCTTCTTAACTAAGAAATGGTAAGGTTTGATCGTAAAGGAGTTATGGAAATGTTTTCCAAACGAGAATCAGAAATGTTTTCTGATAAAAAGAAAATAAGAATTTAGAATATAGGGAAACAGGAGATAAGTAAATAAATGAACTAAAGAGATTAATGTTAAATGATGTTTGTTCGATATAATTTCCATCTGGAAATAATATCGTTGTTTGCACACTTGTTTTTCTTTGATAGTTAACTCACAGACTATCGAAGTTTTGACCATTTTAACGTTGTTAATATGGAGAGACCGGTTGGATTATTATCCAAAGAACCACTCTGTATTGGCATAAGCGTTGCGAATCATATATGCCAAAGTAAATTGAAGACGGAGTAAAATTGCAAGGGCTATTGTATAAGTCTTAGACAACAGTGACTAAGATGGGTATACTGAATAGTGCCTTCGGTTTGTCCAGTCCCAGGACAACTTGTATGGACGATGGTCTGACAGAGTATATCCAATGGATCACGTAAGTTGATCTGTTCAAACGTATTCACGTTTGGTGGCGGAGGAATTCGTTTCTCTTAGCTGTATACCCGTGTTATTTTTGGATAAGTCAATTTGTGATTTGGCGGGTATGACGATGTGACATTTCTAAGTGAATGAAGATGGATGTCTGACATAGTATTTCCAGACGGTCACGTACATTGATTTCTTCAACTATACCAAGAGTGGAAGCGGAGAAGGAAACTTCTTTTAGCTGACACGTAATGTATGGTTGTAGATGTCAATTAGTGATTCTGATGGATCTGACAATGTGGCATTCGAAGTGAATCTGATGTGATGATAAAGCGTAGCTTCTTGCCTCATCAACCAGTAAATGACAGAAATCGGACAGGCAGCATGGCTAAGTCGGTCGCACCGAAGTAGGGTGTATAATCACCTATCTAGAGAATATTCATTTGTTTCTTAAATCTATCAATGCTGTCCCATATATATACGGGAACGGTCGCTGATCCCAACCGTTGGTGATGTACATTCGATACACTCAAGCGAAATGAGTGGTCGGTCATGTGTGGCTGAGTTACAAGATGTTCTTGTTGAACTCCAGTGTATTGTTCCTAGAGTACACTGATCGGAAGGTGGTTCCATACCTTGTCATAGTTGGAAATCCATTATCCAATACGTGCTTGCGATTTTGATTGTATACTATATATGTAGAACGTGAGATGAAAGCGTTTCTGCTAGTTGATATCTATTTGTACATAGACATTATTATAATATCAAAAGGTTTTTGATATAAGGATATTTTGGATTCTCATAAGGGAAAAACCCGTTCCGTTCTGCGGCATGGTCTTATGAGATATCGATTACTTGTTCATATACCTGTGTTAAACTATTTTACTCATACCAGTCCCATGACTGACCCGGAGTTTACTTTGTTGTTTTCCCTAAACTCTTGGGTGCCTAAATTTGTACGGGCAGTCAAGTAGTCAGGATTTTACAGATATACTTGAAGAGCTGGAGCAGGAGGCTTCTGGATCATATAGTTATAGTTTATTTCCGCTGTGTTGTAAGTGCTGTACTCTGATAAGTGCTATTGTATACATAACTGTTATATTTCAAAGTTATGTTATCTATTATATGTTATTCGTTCCGCTGTGAGGTTCGTGTTACTCTGATGTTGTGTTCTTCTTCTTCTTCTTCTATTCTAAGTTTCTATCTTATCTATTCTCACCTTCTAATTTCTTTCATTAATTACCGGGATTTTTCAATATTTTGGTTATCGACATCGAGCTTATGTCGATAACCAAAGTCGCCGAAAATCCGGGTCGTTACAGTTGGTATCAGAGCTTAAGTTAAGAATTACTTGGCTCTGTGGTGTGATTCGGTAGAGATAGGGTTAGTAATACCCTAGATTGAGTTTGAGTGTATATATACGAGTGCATATTTGTATTTGATATAAAAATGGTTTTATATTGTGGAGATTCATTGGCTGAGTTGTTTATGAGTTCTGGTCGATCAGTTTGATCCACTGTATCGGTAGGAGTAAATAAACACTTGAATACGATGGACCGACACAGTATGGATATGTGATATATTATCATATATAGGATGTGTTGGTAGTGATTATAATCGGATAAGATTATAAAATGTAAAATGGTTATATATAACCAATCAGAATTTATACAAGTGAATTATATGAAATTGAAATGTATTAAATCTGAATTTAGATCGGAACTGGAATTTAAAATCCCAGAAATGGGAAGGGTGTTTGTAAATGAATCAGGATTGAATATAAGAAAATTTTAAGATCCTGGGAGATTTTAAATTGTTTACAAGCCTTGTGAAGGATATTTTGAAAGTGATTTCAAAAATGAAAGTATTTAGAAATGGATTTGAAAGTGATATAGTATTGAACTCACTTCGATAGCTGGAAAATAGATTCTGATGTTGATCATGACATCATCGGTGTTCATTTTCGAGTGTGTAAGTGACGGATTACTACCAAGGATTTTGATTTTTAATTGTTTTGAGAAAAACAAAATTGTTTGAATCCTGCAAAGGAAAGTTTGGGTTTTGAGAAAAACCAAGTGGTTTAAAACTCCCAGGAAAAAGACAGTTTGAATTTAAAAGCAATTGAATAAAACTTCGTGGAGACAAACTGGAATGGAATCCGGTTAAGTGGAATTTGAATTGTAATAGAAATTATCAAGATAAAATTGGATTTATAAGATAGGGATTTGAAACGATATTTGGTTGGGGAGTTATGGATTTGGAATCGAGAATAGGACTTTGATTTAAAAGTTGAATTTGGCTCGGACAAACGAATGGTTGTGTTGAGGATAAACAGATCAGAGTTTGATTTGATTGATATTGGTATATGCTGAATTGACAGCAGGTGAAAGTGATAAGGTTAATATGCCCGACAAAAAGGTACAAGTTTATATTTTATATGAGTTTGGAATTTATGAGCCGAATTGGCAAGCCGTTTGGCGTTTTGATTTTCTTTTGGGTTGAAGAAGGCCCAGAGAGGCGAGTTGGAGTTTGAGATATTGACCAGTACAAAGGAGATGTTGGCGAAATTTTCCGAGAATTTAAAGTGTTAGAAAATTTTCAGAATATTTGAAAATTTTAGTTAGTCGGAATGAATAAATATTTTATTCGATAATAATTGGTTCAGTTGAAATTAGAAATAAGGGGTAAAAAAAATCTTAGGAATTCCAATAGGTAGGGCCGTAATCTAACTTAGCAATTTCGAGGACGAAATTATTTTAAGTGGGGAAGAATGTAATGACCCGCATTTTCCAAGGGTATAATTAATTTATTTAATTGTTTAAAATAGTGAAATAGGGAATTTAATCGTCGTTAATTAAATAATATGGAATATTTAATTAAATTAAAAAAAATATTTAATTCAGAAATAATCAAAAATATTGGAAATCACAATATTCTGTGAACGGGGTCGTCCCTTATATTTAATTCAACTTAGAGTTGAAGTATATTGACGAATATATTCAATCGACGTCAGTTTGAACGTAGAATTATAATATAATTAAAATAGAGCTCGAAACGACGCGGCAGTTCGCTATTTGGCGATTTGAACTTCAACTGGATGTAAAGGATTCGTTTTAAGCCGGATTTCTGTGAAACAAGAAACGTGTGGAGCTGGTGGAGTATATCTTTCTAGTGGAAGAGATAAATCGGGATTTCGTCGTGTAGATTTTGAGATATGTCCAAATCAAATTTCAGAAAAGTCGCTGTGGAATTCCTTTATAATTTATAAAGGAAATATTTATATTTTTAAAAGGAATTTCAATATAAAGCGAATATCGATTTAATCGGGATTTGAAATATCAAGTTATAAATGCCAGTAGAGCTGTATGGTATTCCACTGTGAATATAGACGATAATATTTATTTTTAAATATTAAATTTAAATATATTTAAATATATTTATATATTTAAATAGGTTATTTAGAGCGTTAAAAATAGTCACTTTTGCAAACAAAGTCGGAATTCGACAAAACCAATTTTATTGGATCCGCAATATCAAATAGTTGTTAGATTTCCAGTTTCGTGATTTTTAGAGTCACTGTGTGGCCGTACGGATTTTTAGGGGGTAAAACAGTCAGTATTCTGACGGTTAAAAATACGCTGTGTGAGCATATGAAGTCGGAATTCGACGAAACCAGTTTCGTTGGGTCCGCAATGTCGAACTCTAGCTACATGTCCAGTTTCGTGATTTTTGGGTATCATATGTGATTGTATGGATTTTTAGAGGACAACCAGAAATAACGATTCAATATAAATGAATATTAAATTGAATATTTAATTATTTTGAATCCTCTATAAATATCACTACTCTTCTAACCCTAAACGAGACCTTCCCGAAGTCAACAGAAAAGAGCGCCTCCATTCTTTTACAACAAACGTGAGAAATCCTCTTTGAAAAATCAAATCAAAACATATTAAATGCTAAAAATCCCAAAGCTAGTATAATATCGATCCTGGTAATGTACTCTTCAAGTCCAGGTTATTTTTGTCAAGCTCGATCGATGTTTTTGGGTGGAGGGTTTTACAGCGTGGCCTAGGGCTCGAGTGGCGATCGGATTGGTGATGCCAGAGGGGTTTTCGAGGTGATGGTTGGACTTAGGGAGTCGAGGCGCAGCTGGTGATGCCATTGAGGGCGGCTCCGATGACCTTTGGGGGATCCGATAGTAAAAGGCAGTGGGAGAAGCATTCGAATGGAATCCTGGTGGTAGCATCGAGCTACATCTTTCTGGCATGGGTGGATGGAGAACAATATGAGGAGATGTTTGGAAGTCCCGGTGGTTGGATTCATGGCTTGTGATGGGAGAATGTGGGGTTGCGTTCGGTTGTTTCTGGGGAGCAGATTCTGGACGGAGGAAGCAAAACGAGGAAGAAAGGGTAGCGGGTTGTGGGTCAAAGGGATAGTGGGCCGACAAATTGAAATGGTAAAGGCCCAATGGAATTAAATTCTAAGTTTTTAATTTATTTAAATAACGTGTATTAACTTGTAAAATTCATAAACTCGTCATACGATACCAGAACTAGACGAAACAAGATCCGACAGGATCCTATGGATGGGAGCAACCCAATGAGACTGACCGGGAGTTAATCCGAGCTAGTTACAATTTATGGCGAAATAAATTGTCCATCTAAATCAAAGACAGTTAATCGTTTTTAACGATAACAGTCCAATGTGAGTAAATCTCACCAACTCTGAACAGTTTATAATTTCATGTTGTATATTTAGAACTGTTAGAAATTGTCTGATGTACTGTGTGTTGATTGTTTTATTGAACTGCTAGTCAGTTAGTTAAATTTCTATATTGATTCTGTTTAACAGAATGTATCATATGGAACTGAAAGTGATGTTATCTATATTGTCTAACATCTGTGATGCAGGGAAACAGGTTGGAGGAATCCAACTGGATTCCTCAACAGTTATTTTATTGTTTTTCATATATTGTTATATGATGTGATATAAAATCTGTGGGCGATTATATGTGCTTGGACGATATTGAACATCGTGATTTGATATGATTGAATACTATAACATGCCGGAATGTTGATAGGGGAATTTTCAAAGTGATATTTGAAAATGAAATATTTATAAGTGGAATATTTATAAATAAGAAATATTTATAAATTGGAATATTTATAAATAGGGGATATTCAAAAAGAAAATAATTTCAAACCATTTTCTCTTTGAATGGAAAGGCCTGTGTGGCGGGTTTGGGGATTTTCCCGATGCTCCCGTTACAAAGGAGGTTATGGCGAATTTTCCCAAAAATTTAAGGAGTTAGAATATTTCAAGAATAAATTTGAAAAGGAAATATTTGTAAACCATTTACAAATAGAATTGGAAAGGGAACATTATAAAAAGGAAATCATTTTTAAAGTGTAGAACCGTTATTTAAAAGTAAATATTTTCAAATGAATAAAACGTTGTTAAAATGGAAATCTTTATAAAGTGAATAAAGTAATTCGAATATGACATTCGAAAGGAGAAATCGAATATGGTATTCGAAGTTAGTTAATCGAATATGACATTCGAAAGGAGAAATCGAATATGGTATTCGAAGTTAGTTAATCGAATATGGTATTCGAAAGGAGAAATCGAATATGGTATTCGAAGTTAGTTAATCGAATATGGTATTCGAAAGGAGAAATCGAATATGGTATTCGAAGTTAGTTAATCGAATATGGTATTCGAAAGGAGAAATCGAATATGGTATTCGAAGTTAGTTAATCGAATATGGTATTCGAAGTTAGTTAATCGAATATGGTATTCGAAGTTAGTTAATCGAATATGGTATTCGAAGTTAGTTAATCGAATATGGTATTCGAAGTTAGTTAATCGAATATGGTATTCGAAAGGAGAAATCGAATATGGTGTTCGAAGTTAGTTAATCGAATATGGTATTCGAAAGGAGAAATCGAATATGGTATTCAAAGTTAGTTAATCAAATATGGTATTTGAAGTTAGTTAATCGAATATGGATATTCAAAGTTAGTTAATCGAATATAGACATTCGAAGTTAGTTAATCGAATATGGTATTCGAAGTTAGTTAATCGAATATGGTATTCGAAGTTAGTTAATCGAATATAGACATTCGAAAGGAGTTAATCGAATATGGTATTCGAAGTTAGTTAATCGAATATGGTATTCGAAAGTTAGTTAATCGAATTGGTCGAACCAAGTAAGTCGAGTTAAGTTAGTCAAGTTAGTCGAGCCTAGTTAATCGAATCGAATTGGTCGAACCAAGTAAGTCGAGTTAAGTTAGTCAAGTTAGTCGAGCCTAGTTAATCGAATCGAATTGGTCGAACCAAGTAAGTCGAGTTAAGTTAGTCAAGTTAGTCGAGCCTAGTTAATCGAATCGAATTGGTCGAACCAAGTAAGTCGAGTTTAGTTAGTCAAGCCTAGTTGATCGAATCGAATTGGTCGAACCAAGTAAGTCGAGTTAGTCGAGTCAAGTTAAGTTAGTCGAGTTAAGTTCGTCGAGTTAAATTAATCGATGTTAGTTTCATCGAAAGGAGTTATCGATGTTAGTTTCATCGAAAGGAGTTATCGATGTTAATTTCATCGAAAGGAGTTATCGATGTTAGTCTCATCGAAGGGAGTTATCGATTATAGTTTAATCGAAGTGAGATTTTCAAATATGAGATATTTGAAAAGGAAGAGTTATCGAATATTAGTTATTCGAAGAGAGATTATCGAATATCGTTTATTCGAGAAGGAGTTAATCGAATATAGGTTATTCGAAGAAGAGTTAATCAAATAGAGATTTCTCGAAGAGAGTTAATCGGCAAATTCGATTATATCGAATTCGGGAAAGTACTTATACTTTCCAGTGTTTAAATAGAGATTTATTTATTTATAAATAAATAAGTGTTAGGTTAATTATTCACTAATAAGAATAGAAGTTATAATTAAAGTTAGATAATTCGAAAGGAGGGATTATAACGTTATCGTTATAACCAATGTTTTAAATATAGAAGTGGATTAGTAAAATTGGATCCGAGAAAGGCGTAAAGAAGTTGTTAAAGATTAAAAGATAAACTTTGACCATTTCGAAGTTATAACGTTGTTCAGTTAAGGTCTGAGAGGTAATTATACCCCAACTTGAGTGACTTCCTTCTTAACTAAGAAATGGTAAGGTTTGATCGTAAAGGAGTTTTGGAAATGTTTTCCAAATGAGAATCAGAAATGTTTTCTGATAAAAAGAAAATAAGAATTTAGAATATAGGGAAACATGAGATAAGTAAATAAATGAACTAAAGAGATTAATGTTAAATGATGTTTGTTCGATATAATTTCCATCTGGAAATAATATCGTTGTTTTCACACTTGTTTTTCTTTGATAGTTAACTCACAGACTATCGAAGTTTTGACCATTTTAACGTTGTTAATATGGAGAGACCGGTTGGATTATTATCCAAAGAACCACTCTGTATTGGCATAAGCGTTGCGAATCATATATGCCAAAGAAAATTGAAGACGGAGTAAAATTGCAAGGGCTATTGTACAAGTCTTAGACAACAGTGACTAAGATGGGTATACTGAATAGTGCCTTCGGTTTGTCCAGTCCCAGGACAACTTGTATGGACGATGGTCTGACAGAGTATATCCAATGGATCGCGTAAGTTGATCTGTTCAAACGTATTCACGTTTGGTGGTGGAGGAATTCGTTTCTCTTAGCTGTATACCCGTGTTATTTTTGGATAAGTCAATTTGTGATTTGGCGGGTATGACGATGTGACATTTCTAAGTGAATGAAGATGGATGTCTGACATAGTATTTCCAGACGGTCACGTACATTGATTTCTTCAACTATACCAAGAGTGGAAGCGGAGAAGGAAACTTCTTTTAGCTGACACGTAATGTATGGTTGTAGACATCAATTAGTGATTCTGATGGATCTGACAATGTGGCATTCGAAGTGAATCTGATGTGATGATAAAGCGTAGCTTCTAGCCTCATCTACCAGTAAATGACAGAAATCGGACAGGCAGCATGGCTAAGTCGGTCGCACCGAAGTAGGGTGTATAATCACCTATCTAGAGAATATTCATTTGTTTCTTAAATCTATCAATGATGTCCCATATATATACGGGAACGGTTGCTGATCCCAACCGTTGGTGATGTACATTCGATACACTCAAGCGAAATGAGTGGTCGGTCATGTGTGGCTGAGTTACAAGATGTTCTTGTTGAACTCCAGTGTATCATTCCTAGAGTACACTGATCGGAAGGTGGTTCCATACCTTGTCATAGTTGGAAATCCATTATCCAATACGTGCTTGCGATTTTGATTGTATACTATATATGTAGAACGTGAGATGAAAGCGTTTCTGCTAGTTGATATCTATTTGTACATAGACATTATTATAATATCAAAAGGTTTTTGATATAAGGATATTTTGGATTCTCATAAGGGAAAAACCCGTTCCGTTCTGCGGCGTGGTCTTATGAGATATTGTTTACTTGTTCATATACCTGTGTTAAACTATTTTACTCATACCAGTCCCATGACTGACCCGGAGTTTACTTTGTTGTTTTCCCTAAACTCTTGGGTGCCTAAATTTGTACGGGCAGTCAAGTAGTCAGGATTTTACAGATTTACTTGAAGAGCTGGAGCAGGAGGCTTCTGGATCATATAGCTATAGTTTATTTCCGCTGTGTTGTAAGTGTTGTACTCTGATAAGTGCTATTGTATACAGAACTGTTATATTTCAAAGTTATGTTATCTATTATATGTTATTCGTTCCGCTGTGAGGTTCGTGTTACTCTGATGTTGTGTTCTTCTTCTTCTTCTTCTATTCTAAGTTTCTATCTTATCTATTCTCACCTTCTAATTTCTTTCATTAATTACCGGGATTTTTCGATGTTTTGGTTATCGACATCGAGCTTATGTCGATAACCAAAGTCGCCGAAAATCCGGGTCGTTACAACTTCCGTGTCCCATACCACGGAGTGTACAATGTCGTTTAAAATCCAATACGTAATCTTGAAGGGTGCAAGATTGTGTAGTTTATATATATAAGAAAATACTTGATTTCGAAACAAGTTATGAAATATTTTATGAAACCAATAAAATCCATATATTTACAAAAATAACTTTATACTATTGTTTTGAGGCCATTTAGCATGAAAACTAAAATTATAAAATTCTTTTAACCTCAAAACTATAACAAAAACATAATTTATGCGTATATCAGAAAACTAGTTTAAATCGTGCAATGTGTGCTCAAAACTCATCACTAAATCCATAAAACCCAAATTAAACAAAACAAAACCAATATTTAACTACCAATCTAATTATCAAATAGTAAATAAGAAAAAGCCTATTTTAGGCCTATTCATAAAATGTGGTGGTTTAACTTCTCAAATCAAGTCACACTAGTTGTGATATAGAATAAAAGTATCATCATACAAATGATGTAAATACATGTCAACTAAAAATGTCCCAAAAATATTTCAATTCAGAAGTTAATGGATACTTTGAATAATAATTATTTAAATATAACATAAGCTTCCTATATCACATTGTGTTACTTAACTATTTATAGTAAGGAAGCAAATCGCACCAGCTAAAGATACAAGACATTTGGTAATACTAAACCATTTACTCAAAATCCTTATCATACGGAATTTCACATAAACCCCTGTCGAAATTATGTTCAATTCTATAAATAAATATATATATATATATATATATAAGCCTTTATTAAATAATCGAAAGGAAAAGTAATTGATCTACACTTGGTTGTTTTTATTATTAATTATTATCGGCCTCCTTACTTTATGTTCAACAACCTAATCTTCATTAAAGTGGTCAATTCCAACCCCAATCTGACCCGAGTAAGTTTCAAGACTGATTCAACTCTCGCTTCGTCAACTGTTCCCGAACAGCGTTCCCATTTCGCTGTTGTGGAGGCTCTAAGTATTTTTCAAAAACCCATCTTATTACCCATCTTGATTTTAAACCAAAACCCTAAGTATTTTCTTTTTTTTTCCAAAATCACATTAAAATATTTTATTTTCCCCAAAATGCACTTTATCCCGAGTGATTTTAGTATCAGTTCCACTCATTTTAGGGTATTTCCACCCAATCTCTAATGAGTTTTTAAACCCAATAAGCCAAGTTTTATAAAAACCATAGCTCTGATACCATCTTTAACAACCCGTCATTTTGACCGCCTCAAACCGATGGTTAAACCAACTAAAAGCATTCAAAATGACGGATTGTTATTGGCTTACAGGGTTTAAAAATGGAATTTAACATAGAATCACAGTACACCAAATATATCTCACTAACGGAATTTATACACAAAATAATCAGAGTTTACAAATTGTTTTATAAATATAGTGGAAGAAAAATAAAATATATACATAAATCTTTAAAACAAAATTTTATTGTTTTCGTCGAGCTTTGCGCGCACAAGCGTCTTCTCGCGCCTCTCCTTTTTAAAAGCCGAAATCTTCGCAACTGTAACACTTGGAGCCTCAAAACAAAGTTGCTCAAGGATGCGGAGGCTGCCGGAATGTGCCGATCGAGCCTGACAGTCGCGGGTGAACTGTCCAAAGGCGCAGCGGACCCCCTTGCCTGCTTCCCTATTTCCAAACCCGCATTGGCTTCACGGTACAGGAAAACCGTTGTTTAAAAAGGGATGGAAGTGGCGCTGCAGTAGGCTTCGATGGTAATTGGTTGACTCGTGGTAGTGAATGCAGTGGTTTGGTTTGGTGTAGCAGGGTGAAGTAGTCGGTTAACACCGGAGAACGAATGCGGTCGATTTAGGTAGGAAGCGGAGAGGGTTCACGGTGACTCATTTCGGTGGTAGCCATTGGCGTCAGCGCTTGGATCAAGGGTAAAGGACACTGCGAGGTTGGAGGAGGGCGCTGGACTTCAGTGGAGGCCATAAATTAAGAATTGGGGAGGGACAAAAATGATTTTTGGGGGAATTCATATTTGGGGAAGGAAAAAGAATAAGCCCCCCAGGAAACTCACGGCTTCCCAACAAATAAAGGAGCCCGGTCATCAAGAAGGAACGCGAAGAACCCAGAAATGTGGACATGTAGGAAAATATCAGAACCAATTTTACAAGTGGCAATCAACATTAAATGAATGTTTGCAAAGTGTATATACCATTGGAAATCTCTAGATGTAAACACTATTATACTATACAACCACTACCAATGTATTTGTACATTTTCAAATACAATTTCAAATGTTAATTTTTCATAAACCAATTCAAATCTAACCAAATTATAAAACGAATTCTACAAATAATTTCAAATTACTTAATGTTATAAGTACCCTTAACTGCCAAACTTTGACAAACGTTCACACTGCTTTCAACACTGACCTATGTGCGAAGCACGGGTTCCAAACTAGTATTTGTTAATAACGTTAACTTTGGCAAAATGGTTACACTGAGGTTACAAAAGCATTTTCATTTTAAAAGTAAATATTACATTCAAAAATGGATCGACTTCCAAACCCCGAATACAACCATCTAATTTCGCTGATTAAATCTAATTTTGATTTATTTATTTTTTAAACGCCAAAATTTTCTAAGCTATTGCAACCCCTTCCAAAAATCTAGGTTGCTACACTTTTGGTATCGACACTACGAAAATTAGTGTGGGTAGCTCTTCTTCTTATAAGCTTTGGTTTACTTTCGACGGGTCATAGAGATTGGTTTCGGTCTTATGGAAGCATGCTTTCGGTACATCTAGAAATAGCTTTAAATGTTATATCTTGGTATTCGATAATCCTTGACTCCGACAGTTAGCTTTCAGAGTGTTATCCATGATTTTAATGCCCATATTTCCCTTTGTAATGGTAGTGAGTTAGTTAGTGCCGATAGCTCTTCGTCTCAATCTTCTCATGTTTTGGATAATATAGAGTCCTTTCTTTGTTTTGGGTCCCGGGCCATTGGCTTTTGGTTCTTATCCTTCTTTGTTGTCTCCAACTCCTTGCGCTATGCTTTCGGAAACGAGTCATGTTGATCGCCATTTGTGTTGTTATTACCTTGTCACCATCCCCATTAATATCAGTACCGGGCTTATCTCTTTTATGTTGGTGCTAGTAGTTGACAGACCAAATCACCTCTTTTATGCTTCCAACTTTAATCGGATGTCGGCTCCATGCTTTCGGATCATTCTTTCATGTTGGTTTAGTCTGATACCACTTCACCGACATCAGGCATATCAGAGTTGAATTTGGTAGTAACAGTAAGACCACGTTATCCGACATATTTAACATTCGTTCAAAGCTAATATACAAATGGTTGCTCCTTAATAGCCTTATTCTTTAAGTTAGTTAACACAATTGCTTGTAATGGCTTTGGCTAAAGCGAGTATAGTGGTGGGTCTTTACATACGTGATGGGCTAAGTTGTGTAGGCTTTCACTGCTTTTGGGAACCATACAAAAAGGTCGGTTAACATTTGCTCCCCAAAGGATATCTTGTGGCAACATCATGTGCTCTAAGATGATCCAAGTATTCTTAAAGGCCAAGAATGTCTCCAGTCATGTCGAGCGACTGACCATGACCTTTCCATCAAGGCTAGTTGGTGGCAACCCAAAGTTCCAGCATTATTGAGATTTTTAATTACTCGAACTAGACTCATGTTTGTTTTTTAGACGGACGTTCATTCTCTGATAACCCAAGAAATTAAACGTTAGTCGTCGACTCCCGCTTATGTCCAAACGTAAATGAGTCATTTTCGACACAGTGTCACGCATGCGCTCATGCGTTTGCATGCGATTTTGCACAATACGATCGAACCATGGAATAAGTTGTATGATGTTCGAATGGACTACTGTGGGCGTGCGATCATACAAGTTATCTTTTGAGAAGTTGTCAGATTGAGACTTGCTTGTTTGACACGTACTCTTTCGCCCTTTGAATTCGAGAGTACGTGAGTTAACAACTCGAGTCATTTTGTATGATTGATGTTCTAAAAGCACGTATGCATGATTATTGCCATGTGCAAGATTGTGATCATGTAAGTTGTCTATCAAAACTATGTCGAACTTAGATTTGATTGTTTGGCATGTTCCATTAGATCGTTTAGATCCCCATGTACACAATGGTCTGACGATCCAAGTCGGTCTTGATGGTTGATGTTTTGAAAAATCACATACGTGATCATCGCCGACGATTGAGTTTAGAAGTGGTGCACCGATCTAGCAACCTGAGAAGTGCTCCCTTTTTTCTCACCATCTGAATCTCCATAACCGGGAATGGTAAGGATCCGGAGATTGGTATAGATCCTTGTTTTTGCAATTTCTCTTTAGATTTTTGAAAACCCCTTGCCTCCTCATGTATGTGAGCTGTATACAAAGCATACTCCATTTCATTTTATGCACTTCGTGAGTTTGGAATATTCCTAACACCAAATGCGTAAGTTCCAATCGGTGGAGTTTAGAACAAAGCCTCTCTGTTCCCTTCTCCAATCGTTCTCAGGTGGGTAAAGCTCGAGTCTTTCTTGTCATTTTTTTTCGATTTACCTCAGGGGTTGAGGACGGTGGGAGAACGAGGAGGGGTATGGTCGGAGATGAAGCATCGGTGGCCATGGATTTGGAGGTGTGGCCAAGAAGTAGGAGACATATCTCAAAAATCGAGAAAACGAAAATTCCCTAGAGGAGGGAGACGAGGAAGTTCTGACATGGGTTTCGTGTACAATTCATGTCCTATGGGATACGAGGAAGAAGGAAAAACTCAACGCTTACTGGGATACGAAGATGGCAGCTCAACTAAGACCGATTATGTAGGAAGGGAGGAATTTGGGAGTCGGATACAAAATATAAGGGGAAACAATGGATACGAAAATGTCATATCCAAGGGTTTCACTGCGATTTCGTATCTGGTTGCTTGCTTCACGGGATACAAATTTTCTATGTTTAGTGGGATATGAAATTTTTGATTTTCGCATCTGGGGACTTCTGAGATTTCATATTCTGGCACTCGGCAGCATGCCTGAGTTAAAGGATTTAGGATAACTCTTTCAACGATCTTGGGCTGCCTTCATTCGTTGTCGAACGATCTCGATACATTCCGAGGTTTCTCTTATCATCTCTGGCCCAAGTATCAACTGGTCTCTAGTTTCTAGCAAACAAGCTGGAGAATTACATGGCCTACCATACAACGCCTCATATGGTATCACCCCAATACTCGACTGGTAGCTATTATTATAAGCAAACTCAACTTGATGTAGATGGTCCTCCTACGATCCTCCGAAGTCTAACACACAATCCCTCAGGAGATCTTCCAAAACTCGACTGACTCTCTCGGTCTGACCATCAGTTTGGGGATGATATGTCATACTCAAGCACAACTCGATTCCCAAAGCTTCTTGTAAATTCCTTCAAAATCCGCTAGTAAACAACGGATCTCGGTCACTCACTATACTCTTTGGGATACCATGGAACCGGACTATTCATTTCACATAAAGTTTAGCCAATTTCAACGCTGTCCTAGTTGATTTGATAGGAATGAATCTTGCACTTTTGGTCAAGCGATCCACAATGACCCAAATCCCTTAATTTCCTGCCCTGGTTCTAAGTAGTGCATCGATAAAATCCATCGATACTTGCTTCCACTTCCATATAGGAACTTCCAATGGCTGAAGCAAACCACTCGGCTTTTTCTATTCAGTTTTCACCAACTGACAGTTTATGCACTTGGAAATGAACTTTCCAATATCTCGCTTTATCCCCTCCCAGTAGTATCCTTGCTTCATGTCCTGATACATCTTATTACCACCGGGATGAATTGTCAACTTCGAGTGATAACATTCTCTCAGAACCTCATCTCTCAATCCGTCGTTATCAGGAACAACTAATCGCCCTTGCTTTCGAAGCCAACCTTCTCGATCAACTTCGAACTCTTTATTCTATGGTTCCAGCTTCTAAATAAACTCGACAAGCTTTACATCCCGCTTTTGGCTCTCGCCGATTCTTTCGATAAGAGTAGGTCTTATCGATAAGCTTGCCAACATTCCAGGTACCAACTCACATCGTGGCCTAAAATCAAATCTTGCCGAATACTCGAGGCTCTTCCATTATGAAAACATCGCCCCCAAACTTGTGTATCTTAGAAACAATGCATCTGCAACTGCGTTACCTTTGCCAAGAGTATAGGCTATATCGAAATCATACGATGCCAGAAACTCCAACCATCATTGTTGCCAAAGATTCAAATCCTTTTGGGAGAAAAGATATTCAACGACTTATGGTCCGTAAACAACTCAAACCCCCAATATGTAATGTCTCTACATCTTTAGAGAAAACACAATCACCGTCAACTCAAGATCATGAGTTAGGTAATTCCTTTTATGTGGCTTCAGCTGTCGACTCGCGTAGGCCACAACCTTATCCTTCTGCATTAGCACTGCTCCAAGTCTTGTACCACATGCATCGGTGTATAACACCATCTCTTCATTCCCACATGGAATGGTCAACATAGGAGAACTCATCAATCTCGAACGCCTATTCACACTTTACATCTCACGTGAACACTTGGTTCTTCTTTGTCAATCCTGTCAACGATGCAACTATCTTGGAGAAATCCTTGATAAACCATCGGTAATTACCAGCCAACCCAAGGAAACTTCGTACATCCGTTGCATTCTTAGGCCTATCCCAGTCCTGGATTGGTGCCACTTTGGCGGGGTCAACCGCTATTCCATTTCCATAAACTACATAGCCTAAGAACCTCACTTCATCCTTCCAGAAATGACACTTCGAGAACTTAGCCTTCAACTGATGCTTTCGCAAGATCTCTAACATAACTCTCAAGCGCGTCTTGTGTTCTTCCTCATTTCTGGAGTAAACCAGAATATCATCTACGAACACAAACACAAACTTGTTCAAATGATCTCTGAACACTCTATTCATAAGATCCACGAAGTACGCTGGCGCGTTAGTCAATCTGAATGGCATCACCAACCACTCGAAGAACCCGGATGGTGTCCCAAAAGCAGTTTTTGGTACACTACCCTTTGCTACCCTCAACTGGTGAAATCTCGTTGTCAAATCCATCTAAGAAAACAGTTTGGCTTTGTGAATCTGATCGAACAAGTCACCAATCCTTGGCAACAAATACTTGTTCTTCTTAGTCATTTTGTTTAGCTCACGATAGTCTACACACAACCTTAACGAGCCGTCTGCCTTGGTTGCAAACACAACTGGTGCACCCCATTCAGAAACACTTCTCCGATTGAATCCCTTTCTCAAAAGGTCTCGAACTTGTACCTCCAACTCTCATTGTTCCTTTGACCCATGACGAACTTCTCGTTCTTCTGATTGGGTGTATCGATGTATGAACGAGCATATCTGGACAAGACCTCGAAGTCAGAAATATAGTCCAAAACTGATATGCCGTTTTATTTTAACTGAACAAACTTCTTGAAGAGAACGGATTACGGAGCAGTGGAGATAAACTTTGCTCCAAACCTAACTTAGAATTGTTCCCATGAAATCTCCTCTTCTGGAGTCTCAAGTGTAACAGAATTCCACCACTCCATGGCCCTGGCCTGCAGCTGCCTTGATGCAAGCTTCCTCTTATTTGCATCATCCAACCCCAAATCTCCAAAGATACGAATGCAAGTATCCTTCCACCTCTGAAACTCCTCAGCCGGCTTAGTTCCTTTGAAAGATTTCCCTTTTAAAGATGTATAATCCTTGCATAGCTTTGCAAAATCCACAGCCAAGGCAACTGAACTCCTACGTCTACCGAAGTTGTCACTGGAGCGGGCACCGTTCGCATGAATGCCTCCATCATGGCTTTATAGTCTGGTTCACCACCATTTCCCCCTCCAGTGTTAGCTCTCCTAGCAGTGTGTCTTGGTCCTCGTATACTCATTCTAAATCTGCAATTTTAGAATAATTAGCCATTTCCAAGAAAAACTGCTAAAGGAATACAACCGCTACTACTATATATGCTAATATATATAGTAAGCATCCAACTGAAATCTACAAGTACGTCTCTCATACGTGATTACGTCTTTGAACTTTGGCCAAAATTGCTGACCAGAGCTCTGATACCAAATGTGACGACTGCTCACAGCCCCCGCACTAAATAAGAGGAATAAGGCAATGAAAGGTATGCCAAGAGGTTATGGATGATCATCAGGGTATGGTACATAAGCGGAACCTGTCGTAAACTCACAGAGCAAGGAGAAAATATAATAGAACATATACAACATGTAGTGATAGTGAAGTAGAAAACACTAAACTTCCATGACAACTAGAAAGTATTTCACATACACGTGGATAACAACAATAGTGTTCGTACAATTTTCCTCACTACAACACTCAGAGAATAACAAACAGCGGAAAATAAAGGTACTAAATAGTAGTAAAATAGTACGCCAGCCTCCTGCTCATCTCCGAACAGCAACCTTACCCTCACTAAGCAATCACCTGTCACCTGCCACCTAGTCCTGCCATCCAAACAATCGGATGAATAACCCAATGTAATAAGAGGGAACATAAATCCTTGATTCAGACAATGGTCTTAGTGAGCAGTAAAATAGCTAACAAACTTTATCAATAAAGTATATGAGAATGGGTAAATAAACGAACTAATCTACCCAGCTCCAGAGAAGAACTCAGAACTGTCTTCCCCACATCCGACAGTGATAACCTTTACGACCATACATCCAAAAAAAACAACAATCCATTCATGGAAATCAGAACAACCATTCATACATGGCAAAAGCAACTCAACCATCATCACAACAAAGCATTCAAACATCCATGACTGACTCTAGCTATCACCGTCAACCTTGCTTTGAAACCATCGTAAATCGTATGACTGGCTAAACAATTTGCCATCAATTGTCAAGGACCTTACTCGACGTCCCGGTTTTAGCAAAACGCACACATTATACACAACACGTGTCTAGGCCATACACGACAGTTAGGGCACTCGACCTACAATTGGTCTTCAGTTGCACCCCGGCTTAGAGCCCGCTAGAAACTACGACAACGATAACTCCTCTGCCTCCTCATCTCTAGTCGTTATAGATTACGACTATTCGTAGGCTCAGAACACTTTAGAGCAACCACTTCACACGAACTCAATGCGTCCTTGAGTCGTTTCCACATTCGTTGCATACGCCGAACAACGAACACTTCACTTCACTTCTAACAATCACTATAGCAAATACTGTAGCAATCATTGTAGCAGATACTGTAGCAATCATCCTCCCTGACTGACCGGTCCTCCTCGACCAACCGATCCTCCCTGACCGACCGGTCCTCCCTGACCAACCGTTCCTCCCAGACCGACCTGTAACAACCCGCACTTGCAAAACCCGTTCAGTGTTTTGATAATCCGACTTCACCACGCCAGAGCACCTCGAGAGGTGCGCCAACGCCCAGGGAGCGGCGAAGTTCGGTGTTGTGCTCGAGGCAGGTCGGCGGTCCGAAGGTTGTGGATTCACGGGTCTGGTTCTTGGCCTGTGGTGAATGGTTTCAGACGAGGTCGGAGGGGATTGAAAGAGGGGAGAAAGAGCTTCGAGATGGTATAAAGTTTGGGGTCTGGTTTGTGGAGATGAAGGAGAATTTAGAGGGGAAAGGTGCGAGCAGTGTCGGCCATTAGTTTTGAATGGCGGCTGTACATATGACGATGAACAGTACTTGCTAGGGTTTGAATTCTAATATTATTTATATCATTTAAATGGTAATTTTTCAATTAAATCTATATCTTTTCAATCGGTCCAATTCCAGTCCAGCAGAAGGTGACCCCAGCCAATAGCCCATGTTCCGGATCCAACGGGACAGGTCCCGTAGGCCCAAACGGCTGTCTGAGGCCTGTTCTATTTAATTTAATAATTAAATCATTTATTAAATTAATTCCTTTGCATAAATAAATTCACCGAGGTCACATATGGACTCAGAAAAATCAAAAAAAATATATTTGGCTTCGTTATGACGATACGGTCCTAACAAGACTAATTTCATCGGATTCTGAGACTGTTTGAAAAATGGCCGTTTTTCAGTCGATTAAATTTGACTGAATTGGACAAAACACAGTTTCTTTCGCCACGCTCTCATATTAATTCAGAAAATTCTATAAATTGAAACCTAGTAATAATTTGACATTATGGTTCCAACAAAAGTGGTTTTGTCGAAAACAGAGCTCGTTTGAAAATTGACTATTTTTACTAGCTTTAATATTATTTAAAAATGAAAATTTTAATTTCTGCCACATTTTCCACCAAATTATTTAAAAATAAATTTTTTTAAAATTGGTTCGGATTTTCCGGGTCGTTACACGATCGATCCTCCCTGACCAACCGACCCTCCCTGACCGACCGGTCCTCCCTGACCAACCAATCCTCCCTGACCGATCGATCCTTTGCCAAACGACAAATTCGACGAAACCGACTCATCCAATACCTCCAATACAATCATAAGCATGTTAAGAAACCACTAATATCATGAAAATGACAATTATCACCAACTTATGCAAATT
The DNA here is from genome assembly GCA_030737875.1 of Allium sativum. Lineage (NCBI taxonomy): Eukaryota > Viridiplantae > Streptophyta > Magnoliopsida > Asparagales > Amaryllidaceae > Allium > Allium sativum. The sequence goes on from CM060926.1 coordinate 849,378,426, forward strand.
TCACCAAAAACCAATAAAAATGAACATATGGTCTAAATTGTGGATTTAACTTGCATAAATATGTAAAATGGGATAAGAATTATTGGTTTTAAACATACTAACTAGATCATAGGGTGATTCAAATGAAAATAGACTTAACATGGTATAGATCTACGGAAAAACACTTGAATTTTATGAAAAACATAAATAAACGCTCATTTCATTGAATCCATGTGAGAGATGCATATCACTCACTGATTCTCTAAAACAAGCTTAAATCAATGAGATATGAATCCGGACAGCAAGCTCCTTGATTCGATGAATCCTTGCTTCAATTGATGTTGATCTAGCCTCCAATGGTGTAGATCTAGGATTTCCCTCCTTGGATTTTGATTTTTAATGGTGGGAAAGGTGTTGGAGGAAGGAGGAGCACATGGCACCAAATGAGAAAATGGAGAAACTAAACTATTACCTATATCCCTCACCCTCTATTTATACCCTTCCATCAGCCCACTAGTGGGCCTCTCCAATTCAGCCCGTTAGGCTCCTAAAACCCGAACAGCCAACTGAAAAACCTTAAAACAACCATTTCTCCCAAACCGCTGAGCCAAATCTTTAACGAAACCACTCTACGAAAAGGAAAACAACAATTCCTTTCCAGTGGCATAGGTCTCACCCTATGATTCGACCTGAGTCAAAAATTATGCCATATACAAGACTAGTAGATGCAAAATGATCACAAACAAAATTGGTAAAAATTATGGACATGTTTCACATCCCCATAAGCAAAATATTAAAAGATGAGAATGATCCAACCCAAGGAACAAAATAAAAATATTTTACGATCTTTCGATATGTAAGATGCGGTTTGTTACATTCTCCCCCCTTAAGAATTTTTCCCTCGAAATTCCAAGCAAACACAACAATTCTGCATGCCTATCATCCATGAGAAGCCAATTCTATCATCCAAACTAGCAACCATCAAGCCATGCATCCATAGCCTTATCCAAACACGCAAAATTCTATCAAACAATCAACAAGATACAACGATGATACGATACAAAGGGTCCTACCGATGAAGAGTTCTGGATAAATTTCCTTCATGTTCTCTTCCGTCTCCCATGTACAATCGTCACCATCTTCACTCCATTGTTCCTTGACTAGCTTAACCATCTTCCTCCTAAGATATTTTGTGTCATTCCCCACAACACAAAGCGGCTTACGAGGTTTCACAACGACGGTCTCAACTTCTAAGTCTTCATACTGCCCTGGAGATACCACCAAATTTGAATCATGCACAAACTTCCGTAAAAACGACACATGGAACACATTATGCACACTCGACATCTTCTCGGGTAACTTCAATCTATATGCGAGCTTTCCTATTCGTTCAACTATCAGAAATGATCCACCGAACCTAGGAGCTAACTTTCCTTAACTTCCGAATCGAACCACATGCTTCAACAGCGAAATCTTTACAAAAACCATATCGCCCACGTCGAATTCCAAATCCTTTCGATGATTATCAGCATAACTATTCTGATGATCTTGGGCTTCCTTCATTCGTTGCCGAACGATCTCGATACATTCCGAGGTTTCTCTTATCATCTCTGACCCAAGTATCAACTGGTCTCCAGTTTCTAGCAAACAAGCTGGAGAATTACATAGCCTACCATACAACGCCTTATATGGTATCACCCCAATACTCGACTGGTAGCTATTATTATAAGCAAACTCAACTAGATGTAGATGGTCCTCCCACGATCCTACAAAGTCTAACACACAAGCCCTCAGGAGATCTTCCAAAACTTGATTGACTCTCTCGGTCTGACCATCATTTTGGGGATGATATGTCGTACTCAAGCACAAATCGGTTTCCAAAGCTACTTGTAAACTCCTCCAAAATCCGCTAGTAAACAACAGATTTCGGTCACTCACTATACTCTTTGGGATACCATGAAACCGGACTATTCATTTCACATAAAGTTCAACCAATTTCAACGTTGCTCTAGTCGATTTGACAGGAATGAACCTTGCACTTTTGGTCAAGCGAACCACGATGACCCAAATCCCTTCATTTCCTGCCCTGGTTCTAGGTATTCCATTGATAAAATCCATCGATACTTGCTCCCACTTCCACGTAGGAACTTCCAATGGCTGAAGCGAACCACTCAGCTTTTTCTGTTCATCTTTCACCAATTGATAGCTCATGCACTTGGAAATGAACTTTCCAATATCTCGCTTCATCCCCTCCAAGTGGTAGCCTTGCTTCATGTCCTGATACATCTTATTACCACTGGGATGAATTGTCAAATTCGAGTGATGACATTCTTTCAGAACCTCATCTCTCAATCCGTCGATATCAGGAACAACTAATCACCCTTGCTTTCGATGCCAACCTTCTCGATCAACTTCGAACTCTTTATTCTCTGGTTCCATCTTCTGGATAAACTCGGCAAGCTTTACATCTCGCTTTTAGCTCTCGCCAATCCTTTCGATAAGATAGGTCTTATTGATAAGCTTGACAACATTCCAGGTTCCAACTCACATCGTGGCCTGAAATCAAATCTTACCAAATACTCGAGGCTCTTCCATTCTGAAAACATCGCCCCCAAACTTGCGTGTCTTCGACTCAACGCATCTGCAACTGTGTTACTTTGCCCGGAGTATAGGCTATATCGAAATCATAAGATGCCAAAAACTCCAACCATCGTTGCTGCCGAAGATTCAAATCCTTTTGGGAGAAAAGATACTTCAACGACTTATGGTACGTAACACTACAACAAAATAGATCTATTACAACGAACGTTTGTTGCCCGTTGTAATAAACTGCTATTACAACGGTCATTTTCTGGACCGTTGTAATAAATGCATGTACAACACCCTTTTTACAACGAGCATATAATGCCCGTTGTAATAAATGCTATTGCAACGTCATTTTTAGGGCCGTTGTAATAGATATCTATTTTACAACGGCCACAAAATGTCCGTCGTAATAGATGTCTATTTTACAATGGTCACAAAATGTCCATTGCAATAGACGCCAATTTTTGACAATCAATAATTAATTACGATACATCCATAAAATTAATTTTGATTATTTAATAATTAATCATTAATCATATATTACTTATTATTAAGTATAATATTATATTATTGATTACTAATCATTAATAATATTATATTACTTATTAACATTTAATAATAAATTATTAATACTATTATATTAGTCATTTATAAGTTAAAATAATTAATGATTATTAATAAATAATCTCTAATTACTAGTTATTATATATAATTAGTACTCCAACAAACTTAATTTTATTTTCCAGTTATTAGTAAGTAATATATATCTAGTAATCAATATCAATAATTTATAATTAACAATAAATATTAATAATTTATGATTAATAACATTACTACACTACATAAAAATAATCATTTTAACCGATGTTAATTTTACAACGATTATAAAATTCCCATTGTAGTAATTATTATTTATTAATATTCGATAATTAATAATAATAATAATTTCTAATAAAAACAAATACATAGTAATATATACTCAATGTTAATTTCTAATAAAATTATAAAAACCGGTCGGCTTTTCCAAAAAAAAATCTAATAAAAACAAATACATAATAATATATACTGAATATTAAATAATTAATAATTTATTATAACTGATCATGTGTAATTAAGAATCAATAATACTTACTCAAAAGTATATAGTAAATTATAAATAATAGTTATAAAAACCAACTTATAAATTAATAAATAACAATTTCGATCTAATATTTAGTAGTTTTAATAACGAACGATTTCTAATTAGAAATTTGAAAAAACCATCTATTATTACTTAAACCTAATAACAGGACTTGTTCCTATCTGACGTGTACTCCTCCATTACTTCCTTTTCTCTGATACTAGAATGTAGTTCCTTTCCGTCTTTTTTTTAATAACTAGGATGAGGCCCGTGCTTCGCACACGGGCAGAGATCTAAATTAGTTATTGAAAAATGTTAATAATGACATTGATTTAAAAAAATAGTTCTCAGTTATTTTTCAAGTCACATGGTCGTAGGGAACCATCCATTTTGTGTAGCAGTATATCAAGAAATAAAGCTTATAACGCCAAAAACAAAATATTTGGAAGAAGAAAAGTGACATAGTATATTAGAAAATAGATACATGAGCAATCAAAAAATATATACTGGAAATTTACCCTTTATTTGATAAGGATGCATGCATGCATAATTTGAGCAACAATTTAGCGTCATCTCAATTTTATTTTATTGTAAAGACATAACAATATGCATCATACCAACATTCATCATGTTGGCAACCATGTGGAATAGAATCAATAGATGAATATCTCTGTCTTTTTTCAGTTCTCAGGGCCAAAGGTGTAGAACCTGCAGGTAACATGCAATTAAAAATTAGAAAATACATGAATATTATAGAAATTTAGCAAATAAAGGAAAATTAAAACTAAAGAAATGAACGTACATGCCAGCTGACTAACAGAAAAAATGGAAACCTCCTTTCTTATTTATTATTTATTATTATCTCCAGATTCTTTTGCCATTATGTTCTTCTCTTGCGAATCTGAAAGCATGAAATCAATTAGTATTTGATCGCACTTTCATTTATACTGGTTATCGGTTTTACAGTCCAAACACTTAAACACAAAGCAGCAGAAGAAATTCAAAATAAATTAAAGCAGCACACTTGATTTCTTCCTAATTATGAAAAGAAACCATCCCATTCTTTTTTCATCCAAATAGTAAAATGTTATTAGTTAAGGGAAAAAAGAAGGTCAATGCTTTTCATGTACCATGAGTATCTTTTTAGAGGACTTGAAACTACACCGTCTTTCAAGGAAAGGAGGGAAGTTGTAACGAAATATAAAATTTTATAGTTCATTAGGCTCATGACTCATTAACTCAGTTCGGTAATTGCATGTTTCCCTGTGCACAAGATTTTCTATTCAAATGAAAATCCTAACAGAACCTCTTAGCTTTATCAAAACTCAGGTTTATTTAAATGAATTTAAAGCTAGTGAAAAAGAGAAGCTGATATATTAAGTTACAAGATGACGGTCTACAAACAAAATTTATGCCTTTTACATTATTATGTCAATCAGGAATGTAAGAAAGAAAGGTGTGATTTATCCTTAAATCAATTAAATAACTTTTTATATTAAACCTCTATTTTCTAATGGGGAGCAACACCACTTGGTGGATGTGGAGTACTATGAAAATTAATTAGTACAGGACACATATGATTGAACCGTAGACAAACACCACTATTATAGTATTTATAAATTCCTATATTTTGGCATTTAAAAATGTTATGCGGTAATTGGTTTTTACAGTTCAGCATTACAATGAGTTGGCAATCACCTTTTATCAAAATATTTGTCCATATAAAAAAAGTCTATTTTCAAGAGAACTTGAGAAGTTGCATATTTTGAGTTGGTAGGTAAACAGTAAAGAAGTATGGAACAACTGACAATCTGAAGTATGAAAAACTACCAAATATTCCTCTACATCAGTCGTAAAATATGTTCTCAAATAACATAAACAAACTATTTTAGTTTTAACGAACATACTGAAATCATCAAATACTTCACATTTGTACATTGTTGTTTATACACTGGCACTCATGGGGGTAAACCCGTTCCGCATTAGCGACGTGGTCCCGTGATATGCCATATTATTAAATAAGTTAATTATAACTGTTTAGAGTTTCTCACACCAGTCCCATGACTGACCTGTAGTTTGCTTTTCCCTTGCAAACTCGGGTGCCCCTATTTTCCACACGGGCAGTCGAGTGGTTTTATTTTGCAGATATATTGATCAGGATTCTGGATTGAAGCTTTAAGCTGTGTCCAGGCATTTACAGTCTTCCGCTGTGTAGTTTATATTTCCGCTGTGCATTGTTTTACATTTATGTAAATTTATCTTCCGCTGTGTATTATTTTCGATATACTCTGATATTCTGTACTCTGATGTAACATTATTGTGATGTTTATAAAAGTCTTCTGTTATTTGTTCTGATATGTTGTATACCCAGAGTTAGCGAATGCAGGATTCGAACGGTCATGGTCGATTTAGCGATCGATTAGGTTCGAGCGAAATCCGTGTCGTTACAACTGGTATCAGAGCTTTGGTTAATTCAAATCTTTGGGGTACAACTCGTTAGAACAAAATAAAAGACTCATCAGAGGTAGGATTAGTAATATCCTATAGAAGAATCCTCATTAGAGTTAGAATCAGTAGCATTCTAGAATGAGTGACTCGTTAGAGATGGGGTTAGAAATGCCCTAGAATGAGTTGAGAGTAATATGATTATATATAACGTATTTGTGATTATATATATAATCCGGCCTTAGAAAATTTGATTTTTGATTATATAAAATTATATGTTTGAAAATTTGATCAACAAATTGATTGCTGGTTGTGTTGTGTGATTATTAGTTCAACTAATCAGAATATTGAATTGATAATACCAATAAGGGAATGTAAGGTGAATTAGCCAATTTGAATCAAATATTGAACTGTATTGAAAATATATCGCATTTGCATGCATATACATGTCTATACATTGAACAGGTCATTGCAAGGAGGCTAGAGTAGAGAAATAAAATTGTTTGCCCGACAAATAGGTACATGTTTACAAATTTATTGTGTTTGGATGATTTTATGAGTCGATTGGATAGCCGCTTGGCTTTTTCTTTTTCTTTTGGATTGAAGAAGGCCATGAGAGGCTATATGAAATATCCCGAAGTCCCCGGTGAAGGGGAGGTTATGGCGAAATTTTTCTAAAATTTAGGGTGTGAGCCAAATTTTTGAAAATTTTGAAAAGTTTTTAGAAACTGAAAAGTTAAAGAACTTAAGCCGTAAGGAAAATAAGGAAAGTTGAGTTGATTTGTTAAACAACTTTCGGCTTCGTTCCTTTTCGGGGAAGAAAAGTTTTAAGTGTGGGAGATTGTAACAGCCCGGAAAATCTGAACCAATTTGAAAATTTTAAATTGGCTATTTTGGTGGATTTTAAATAGTTAAAATAAATTATTTTAAATAATAACGACGAAAAGTGTGGTTGAATCGACGATTGAAAATAAATATAATTAATTTTAATTATAAACAAGGCCTGAAATGGCGCGGTAGTTTCAAAATTTGAATTCAAACTTTGACTGACTGTACCGGGTGCAAAATAAAACGGATTTTAGTGAAACCAAAAATATTTAAATCTGTTAGTGAATATCTTTCTAACAAATCTGAAAAATCGAAGTTTCATAGCTGGAAGCAAAAGTTATGGCTAAATGAATTTTCAAAAAGGTCGCTATGGAATTTCGGCCCTTGAAAATAGTCATTTTGCAAACGACCTCGGTTTTCGACGAAACCACTTTTGTTGGATCCGCAGTGTCAAATTATTGTTGGGTTTCAAAATTTGTAATTTTTCGAATCAATATGTGAGTGTGGCAAAGGAAAACGCGTTTGACCGGTTTTAGTTGATTTTAATCGACTAAAAAATGGCCATTTTTCAAATGGTCTCAGAATTTAACGAAATTAGTTTTGTTAGGACCGTATCGTCAATACGAAGCTAGAAAATATTTTTCGAGGATTTTTCGAGTTAGTATGTGGCCCCGATAAATTGAAATGCGCGTTCAAATTCAATATATAGAGTTATATTTTGATTTTGACGAAAACTGATCGAAACAGCCGAATTGGCTTATGAAACATATCCCATTGTGTTCGGAATGGGGGTATTTAGCTAGGGGCTACAGTCGTTGGGATTCGTTTGGAGACCGGGTACAAAATTTCAATAATAAGTCATATTTTAATTAAATATTAATACATTATAGTATATATACTAGTATACAACGTATTTCCCTTAAACCCTAGTTCTTCAAACCCGCCTCAACTATCCAACCGACAGCTGAAACATTCAGAATTTAATTCCCCAAATCGATCTCGATCCTCTTCAAATTAGATAAGGGTTTTGAAACGAATTTGGTGGAGATTTTTTATAGCTTTCAATCCATGCAAGATTGATGAATTATCATTGAGGCGTGGAGGCGATTTTCAAGCTCGAAGTCAGCAGCTTCGAAGCGGTTTCCTAGGCAATAACCGGGCGCGAGTTCGCCGTCGCTTGCGGTTTTGGGGGAGGGGGTCGTGCTCTATCGAGTGGCGGTGGCGGATTATTGTCCAGGGGCTTAGGGAGAGATGCGATTCTGGTCAATGGAAGGAGCGGGTTTCAGCGAAGTGGCAGAAAGAGGGGTTACGGGTATTCTCTGTTAAAGGAAGAAAATGTAAATGTAATTAACCATTTAATTATTTTATTAATGTCATTAACATTTAAATTGACATAACTCTCTCATACGATGTCAGGATTCAGAAAACCAAAGTCCGTTGGAACCGTAATTTTGAACGCTTCGCAATGGAATGAACCAGAACTGAAACAGAGGCTATTGGGATTTTTGAAATAATTAAATGCTAGTTTAATTATATTAAAACAATCGTTATCTTCTATCCAATCAAGGTGAGAATTTCTCACCAAAATATTTCTGTATAGTTATTTATATTATAACTGCATATATGAACTGCTCCCCGTCGTCCACAGACCATGGACGACTTGTTTGATTGTATTCTGTGTGAAAATTGATCGTGATGTGAAATGAAATATATATATATATTGAAAGTGAAAATATCGTATATATTGAAAGTGAAAATATCGTATATATTGAAAGTGAAAATATCGTATATATTGAAAATGAAAATATCGTATATATAAAAACTGAAAATATCGTATATATTGAAAAGTGAAAATATTATATATATGAAAGGTGGAAATAATAGATATATATATGAAATGTGAAAACAATATATATATATATATATGAAATGAAAACGATATATATGAAATAAAAACGATATATATAAAATGAAAACAATATATATATGAAATGAAAACGATATGTATGAAATAAAAACGATATATATAAAATGAAAACGATATATATATGAAATGTGAAAACGATAAATATATGAAATGAAAACAATATATATAAAATGAAAACGATATATATATGAAATGTGAAAATGATTTGATTGTTAAAAATGTAATTTTTAACATATATATATACACTGTATAAAATTGTCATGTATATGAAATATTCGATTTTGATATTAAATAGAAAATGAATTCGAATTGAATTGAATAGAAAATGAATTCAAATTGAATTGAATAGAAAATGAATTCGAATTGAATTGAATAGAAAATGAATTTGAATTGAATTAAATAGAAAATGAATTCGAATTAAATTAAATAGAAAACAAATTCGAATTGAATTGAATAGAAAATGAATTCGAATTGAATTGAATAGAAAATGAATTCGAATTGAAATGAATTTGAAATTTGAATTGAATTGAAATGAATTTAAAACGAATTTGTAAGGAAAAATTTAATTTTGATTTGAATTTGAAATGGAAGTTGAAATTGTTTTGGAAACGAATTTAAAATGATTTATAAAATTCGTTTCAAATAGGAATCGACGAAGTATATATTATATATATTATATATATTATATAATGGCCTGAATAGAACGCGCCGCGCTGCGACAGTTCGCGAATTTCGACCATTGACTTCGAACGGACATTACGGGAGATCCGACCGTCGGATTCTCCTGAAATGGAAACCGTTGGGTTCGTATCGAAAAGAGCTTTCCAGTGAATATTAGATATTTGAAATCTAACAGTAGGATTTGGAATTATGTCCAAATCAAATTTGGAAAAGGTCGCTGTAAGTGCAGTTCGATGACCGTTTATGGAAATCGACTGTACGGGCCTTGATAAAATAAATAAAAATATCGATAATTTGTGTAAAATCATAATAAATGATTTAGAAAGAATTGGGATGAAAAAATCCATATTTGAAAAGATAAATATATATTTTTATCGAAATGAACTAGTTATTAACTAGAAAAATAATCCAATGGTTATAAATAAATAAATTGGATTTGGATTTGTCGTGAACTGTGTTTAAATGACATTAGTTCTTTAACCCGCGTAAAAGCAGGATTAATTTCCAAAATGTAGAACAATCAATATGAAATGATTTTAGAGATGAAACCAATTGAGGTTTGAATAAATCTTCAATTAGATTTGGATGAATGAATGGTGATTAAATTCACCAAAACACGTGATGGGATTAAACCAAATTTACTTAGTTGTTGATATTGATTGTGGTTGATTGATTGTTTGGATGGTGCTCGACCAGTTTATGAGCAGAATGTGCTTTTACATTTAGCATTGGGTTGGGTAGAAATACTGGTATGCTAACACCTTGTGAAACACTTCATGATTTAACGATAAGGTGTTTAGCGATGTTGTGTTCATTTCAAATTTAAAGAATGATTGTGAAATGATATTTTTCTTAAGTGAAAAGAAATGTATTCCCGATTTTGGACAGGGAATGTTTTATAAAAATGTTTTATAAAACAGAAAAGATTTCGAGGCCCAAAACCCGATGATTTCTAAAATGATTTAGAAATGTATTATGGTTTTACATTGTATTTCATCGCGTATTGATTAGTTGCTATTAATGATGTATCTGTTTGGTGGCGGAGAATTTATTCTCTTGCTTAAGACCCTTCTTTGAGACGTACGAGCTCAAAGGTTATGTGATTAATAGTGACTGATCATATGTGTGAATTACTGATGTGAAGTACTATATTTTGAAAGTACTTGTGATTATTATGTTGTGAAATGATTTTCCCTACTTCGGGATATGAAATGATTTAGTATGTGGCTAAAGAGTCGGGTAACCCTGAGACTAAAAGTATGGGTGAGAGGGCGGTGTATGCTCTCCATGTGTGGGAGGTGCATCGTCGGTGTAGCCTGCTCCTATGTGGGGTAGGTGCACATTTATATATCGAGTGGCGAGGTGCGTACCCTTTGCCTTGTCGATGGGGAGCACGATATTTGGTTGCATACTTGTCTGTATGCATTGTTATGTTTTGGAATTCATATTTCCAAACGATTTGATTTGAGATCCCGAAGTGAAATCTACTTTGATATAGAAAGTTAGATAGGTATTTCAAATGATTTGGAATAAGAAATCGGGAATAAAATCCAAAGGGATAATTTCTGTAAATTGAATTGGATTTGGAAAATCTAAGTGTAGTGATTAATTTAAGTGGGTAGACTGGGATATTGCATGTTGATTGATGCATAGTAGATCCATATATCTATATTGATTGTTGTTTATACACTGGCATTCATGGGGGTAAACCTGTTCCGCGTTAGCGGCGTGGTCCCGTGATATGCCATATTATTAAATATGTTAATTATAACTATTTAGAGTTTCTCACACCAGTCCCATGACTGACCTGTAGTTTGCTTTTCCCTTGCAAACTCGGGTGCCCCTATTTTCCAGACGGGCAGTCGAGTGGTTTTATTTTGTAGATATATTGAGCAGGATTCTGGATTGAAGCTTTAAGCTGTGTCCAGGCATTTACAGTCTTCCGCTGTGTAGTTTATATTTCCGTTGTGCATTGTTTTAAATTTATGTAAATTTATCTTCCGCTGTGTATTATTTCCGATATACTATGATATTCTGTACTCTGATGTAACATTATTGTGATGTTTATAAAAGTCTTCTGTTATTTGTTCTGATATGTTGTGTGCCCAGAGTTAGCGTATGCGGGATTCGAACGGTCTTGGTCGATTTAGCGATCGATTAGGTCTGAGCGAAATCCGTGTCGTTACAGCTGGTAATTGTAACGACTCGGAAAATCTGAACCAATTTAAAATTTTTAAATTGGATATTTTAGTGGATTTTAAATATTTAAAATAAATATTTTAAATAATAACGATGAAAAGTAAGTTTGAATTGACATTTGAAAGTGAATATAATTAATTCTAATTATAAACAAGGCCTGAAATGGCGCGGTAGTTTCAAAATTTGAATTCAAACTTTAACTGACTGTACCGGGTGCAAAACAAAACGAATTTGAGTGAAACCAAAAATATTTAAATATGTTAGTGAATATCTTTCTAACGAATATGAAAAATCGAAGTTTCATAGCGGGAAGCAAAAGTTATGGACAAATGAATTTTCTGAAAGGTCGCTATGGAGTTTATATAGCCCGTGAAAGTGGCCATTTAGCAAACGACTTCGGAATTCGACGAAACCACTTTTGTTGGATCCGGGATGTTAAACTATTGCTAGGTTTTAAATTTTATAATTTTTGAAGCTAGTATGTGAGCGTGGCAAAGGAAAATGTGTTTGGTCGATTTCTATTAAATTGGATCGACCAAAAAAAGGGTCATTTTTCAAACGGTCTCAGAATTCGACGAAACTAGTTTTGTTGGGACCGTATCGTCAAAACATAACTAGATTTATTTTTCTGGAATTTTTAGAATCAGTATGTGGCCCCGACAAATTGAAATGTACGTTCAAATCGAATATTGAATGTTTTATATTTTAATTTGAAGGAAAACTGACTGAAATAGTCGAATAGGCCTACGAAACATATCCGATTGTGTTCGGAATGAGGGTATTTAGCTAGGGACGACAGTCGTTGGGTTTGGATTGGAGTTCGTGTGTGAAAGGGGGTATTTTCGAAATTTTAAAATATATAAATAAATAACCCCATTGGTCAGATCTCTTTCTCTCTCCCCGACCCCTTCTGTTTCTCGACGACGATAAACTGCTCCACCTTTCTCGTTCATTTTCTGATCAATCCACGCAAAATTAGCCCCTCCTCCAGTTGAAGATTTTGAAGAGCTCGAGAAGTTCTTCAAATCCATATATAGTTTGGATTTTTTCATTGAGTAATTAGGGAGATCCACCGCCGTGAAAATTCGACGTTCAAGCCGCCGCCGAGGGCTATCCAGGCCATCGAGTTCATCAGGAGGGGACCCCCAAGGCGCGCCTCTCCTTGCTCTTCTTCGTGGTGAAGGCCGATCGTCTTATCGATTCACGGATTGCACAAAAACTTCAAACCTAGTTTTGAAGATTACAGAAAGATAACGGCTATTTTAAAATAAACTATTCTATAGCACTTTAAAGCGCTACAGTTTTTGATTTCACTGTAAAAATCATATCTTTTTCGTTTGTTGATGCAATTCAGAGAAACAAGAGACAATGGACTCGTGTGGACGTCTTCTACATTCTAGAAGAGACCGCATATTTTTTTGAGCCTTCTGCTAATTTTGGTGGAGTGGAACCCAATGTGAGATTTCTAAATTATAAACGATATGGAAAACGACGATGTATAAATTATATAGTCGATGTATGAGTCATATAAGCGTTGTATAAGTTGTACGTTCGATATATAAGTTATATATGCATTGTAAAAAAATTATATGTGTTGAAATAGAAGTGAAATGCTTATATATATATACGCCCCTCGTCCACAAACCATGGACGATATTTATTGATTGTGATTGGTGTGAAAATTGGTTGATAGCGAATGGTTGATTAGAATTGTTTGTGGTTGAAATTGATTGATTATTGCTTGCGTGCGAACTAGATGCATGAAATCTCCATTGTCAAAAGCTGCGAGGCTTTAAGGTAGAGGGAGGAGTCGTACCAGGGACGGCCCCGGTTTTAACTACTCTGCCATTATGCTGCCGAAATTTTGAATAATATTCATGTGTTAGAATTATTTTCATGTGTTGAAACTATATTCGTGTGTTGAAAAGAAAACCTTCATGTGTTGAATAGAAATTCATTCGTTGAATAGAAATTCATGTGTTGAATGGTATTCGTGTTTTGAAATAAATTGTTTTATAATAAAAATCCTATTTTTATCATCTATATGAACTATATAAAATAGTCGTGTTTTGAAATAAATCGTTTTACAATAAAAATCACGTTTTTACTATATATATACAAACTATTGAAAACATTCATGTGTTGAATAGAAATTCATTCGTTGAATAGAAATTCATGTGTTGAATGGTATTCGTGTTTTAAAATAAATTGTTTTATAATAAAAATCATATTTTTATCATCTATATGAACTATATAAAATAGTCGTGTTTTAAAATAAATCGTTTTACAATAAAAATCATATTTTTACTATATACATGAATTGTTAAAAATAGTGAAGTGTCGAAATAAATGTCTGTTGGATAAAAATATCATTTTTATCAAATGTATGAAAAGCATATAGTTTTGAAATCGAAGAATCGATTATATTTATATATGTATATATATAAATATAATTAAAATATATCGAATAACGAAGCTGCAGTTCGTGTTTTGAAACCGTGATTTCAAACGATTAGTGCGGGAGATCCGACCATCGGATTTTCCCGAAACCGAAACCGTTATGTTCGCTTTGGAAATATCTTTCTGACGACACCAACTTTGTAAAAATCCAACGGTTCGATTGTCTGGAATGTTTAATTCAACTCTGAAGAAAAACAGTGCCAGAATCGATTATATTTACATATATATATAAATATAATTAAATTAAATCGAATAACGACGCTGCAGTTCGTATTTTGAAATCGAAACTTCAAACGATTGTACCGGGAGATCCGACCGTCGGATTTTCCCAAAACTGGAACCGTTGGATTCGTTTTGAACAGATCTTTCTAATGATATAAATTTTGTGAAGATCCAACGGTTAGATTTTCATATACGTGTAAATCAAATCTAAAGAAAAACAGCGCCACGGCCGCGCTATGTCCTGAAGCGTCGTTTGAGTAAATTGGCTATTTTTTTTAAATAAATAAAAATAGCGATAAATCGTTATAAAATATTATAAACGATATGGAATGTGAAATTTAGAAACTAGCTGAAGGTTGGCTAAGTCGAATGGTTTCCTGGGTTTTGATCTGATGTTGGTTTCAGCCTTCAGGGTTAATATTTGGGAAATCGTTCTCTTACTGATTTACGGTTAGTGACTGATGAATTGAAATGAGGCGTATGTCGTGTTTGTGTGGTACTTTTTATTTTATTCCCGAGTTGCTCAGAAAGACTGGGTTTATCCCATTCTGAATAACTGAACCGACGATAAGAAGTCGAAGATGAAGACGATGGTTGAAGACCGGAGATTTTCACCTCGGTTGGATGATAACTGATATCCTGATTGGGAGGCATCCCGAAATATGGATAATGAGTGGTGATCGTCCAGACGTACGTGGAGATCGATGGGTATGCGAGGTATATAGTGCCTCCGGTTTCGTTCAGACCCAGAACGGACTTGCAAATGGACTGTGTGTCTGACATTGGAATTCATTATGTGTGATTGATAGCCATCAGTTGCATGGTGTGAATTGCCTGTGTGGCATGCTAAGATGCTGTGATCAAAGCTTCTGTTGAAAAGCAAAGTCTTGTGGTTGATGATCAAAGCCGGCCTGTTTGGCATAGCTTTGTGTATAACGTGAATTCGCGAGCCTCACATCGCGGTATGGACCGGAAACGGGAGAGGACCTCAGGGGGGACGTGCGTTTCTTTCTAGCTAGAGGTGGTGTCAGTGCTTAAACTGGCTGACATTCATATTATTTTCACCTGTGTGGTTGTTGCTGTTGCGAGGCGCCTCAGATATATCGGTCGATCCGGTACCGATGGAGTCATTCGTTGGCTCATTGACGCCCCATAGGGCGGGGAAACGCATTGTTCATGCATTATAATCCACTCCGTGTGGACCGACCCTGACGATCCAAGGTGCAGTTGCGGCTGTTCCTGAGACACGGGCTAGAGCGTCTCGAATTCAGTAAGGACTATCTTTTGCTTTGGTTCATGACGGAAATCCAATTTCCAAATACGTGACTGTGCGGTTTTGATTGTGTATATATATGGCGACATGATATATGGTACCCATGTCGTCTATGATTGATAGTTACGATTCGAAATTGTTTTTGAAACATATCAACACTAGTAATATCAAATGCATTCGTTTTATTCGTATCAAGCATATTTTGACCATTATAAGGTAAAAACTCTATCCTCCGGTTTGCGTTGCATTGTGTGATGGGAATTGAATCTTATAACGGCTTCAATTTTATAAAAAGCATTGCGATGTTTAAAAGATTTATATGTTGTAAAGTACTGGCAATCCAATGGAGTAAAGCCATTCCGCGAAAGTGGCGTGGTCCTGTAATTAGCCAATTGTATAATGTATTAAGTAGATTTCTCATACCAGTCCCATGACTGACTCGTAGTTTGTTTCACTTGCAAACTCGGGTGCCCCTTTTTCTACATGGGCAGCCTTGTATTCAGGTTTTAGCAGGCTCTTTCTGGATAGCTGGAGCTGAAGATGGATTCTATCATTTATCTATTTTATGTTGTTCAGCTCCTATTGTACATATTATGTTTGTTTTCCGCTGTAGACATTTATGTATAGCTGAATTGTATTTGTACTAAGTATGATCCTGTATATTGTGTAACTCTGATGATTATTGTTTATCCAGTGTATTATTTGTACATTATCTGGTGTATTTTTTTATTTCTGTTCTGCTATTATCTGTTTATGTGCGATATTCCAAAGATTACCCTTGCCACCTTCCGTATGGGGTTCGGGGTCGTCGCAGCGTGTTATCAGAGCTTTGGTTAAGCTTGGCTCTGGTATATAACACATTAACGAACTCGTCAGAGATAGAACCAGTAGTGTTCTAGGACGGGTGACTCATTACAGATAGGATCAATAATATCCTAGTGTGAGTATAGCAGAATCAGAATAACTCGTTAGAGATGGGGTTAGAAATGCCCTAGAGCAAGTTGACAGTTATATGTTTATAAATAACGTATTTGTGATTATATATATAGTCTGGTTTTAGAAATATGATTTTTGAATATATAAAAGATATATATTTAATCAATAAGAGAATGAATGGTAGAATTTATTCGATTAAATCACACATTGAACTGAGTTAAAAAAGATAGAAATATATATACATGTGCATTATATATGTTTGAACATGTAAAAGGATTAGCTGTTGAGTAAAGAATTTATCTGCGTGCCCGACAAATAGGTAAACCTTAATGAGTTGGATGTGCAATTTTATTATTATATCAACTCCTGTGAATGGCATTGGATGCGGAGTGCTGGTTATTCTATGTGTAATAATAAACGTCGCTATAGGATAGTAACAATTAATTTTGAACTACGCTACATGGTATACTTCTTGAAGATAGGCATACTTCATCATATACCACATAAGCATTTGGAGCTTGTGTGATGAGGTTGAAGATTTACCATACGAGCGAGAGGCTTGTATGGCGATGACTATATATTACAGGTTGAACTGATGACTGATAAGGACTATATAAAATTGTAACGATAAATTGCCAAGATTAATAAAAACCCCACACGGGTCTGGAGTTGACAATAATCACGTCTCTCTAGTTATTAGATACGTCACATGGATTATTTATTTCCCACACGGGACGAGGTGACGAGAATTTATTCTCTGGAGCAATTAAAAATACACACTCCCTCAGGCTTTGACAGGGTGACGAGAATTTATTCTCTGGAGTTATTATCTATACACGCTCCCTTGTAAACACCAGAATATATCACTATAAATATGTGTATGCTTTATAGGATTTATTGGGTACCTAATACGGCCCAATAAATTTCCAAACCCCTCCCCGTACAAAGGAGGTTATAACAAAAAATTTCGAAAATTCCGGGTGTTAGCCAAATTTTTGAAGAATTTGAAAATTCTCAGAAACTGAAAAGTTGGAGAATGGAAGCCAGATTAAAAGTAGAGACAATTAATCAAACCACTTTCGACTTTATTCCTTTTCGGGGATGAAAAGTTTTAAGTGGGGGAGATTGTAACGACCCGGAAAATCTGAACCAATTTAAAAATTTTAAATTGGATATTTTAGTGGATTTTAAATATTTAAAATAAATATTTTAAATAATAACGATGAAAAGTAAGTTTGAATCGACATTTGAAAATGAATATAATTAATTCTAATTATAAACAAGGCCTGAAATGGCGCGGTAGTTTCAAAATTTTAATTCAAACTTTAACTGACTGTATCGGGTGCAACACAAAACGGATTTGAGTGAGACCAAAAATATTTAAATCTGTTAGTGAATATCTTTCTAACGAATCTGAAAAATCGAAGTTTCATAGCGGGAAGCAAAAGTTATGGCCAAATGAATTTTCTGAAAGGTCGCAATGGAGTTTATATAGCCCGTGAAAGTGGCCATTTTGCAAACGACCTCGGAATTCGACGAAATTACTTTTGTTGGATCCGGGATGTTAAACTATTGCTAGGTTTCAAATTTCATAAATGTGAGCATGGCAAAGGAAAATGTGTTTGGTCGATTTCTATTAAATTGGATCGACCAAAAAAAGGGCCATTTTTCAAACGGTCTCAGAGTTCGACGAAACTAGTTTTGTTGGGACTGTATCGTCAAAACATAACTAGATTTATATTTCTGGAATTTTTAGAATCAGTATGTGGCCCCGACAAATTGAAATATACGTTCAAATCGAATATTGAATGTTTTATATTTTAATTTGAAGGAAAACTGACTGAAACAGTCGAATGGGCCTACGAAACATATCCCATTGTGTTCGGAATGGGGGTATTTAGCTAGAGACGACAGTCGTTGGGTTTGTATTGGAGTTCATGTGTGAAAGGGGGTATTTTCGAAATTTTAAAATATATAAATAAAAAAAACCTCAATGGTCAGATCTCTTTCTCTCTCCCCGACCCCTTCTGTTTCTCGACGACGATAAACCGCTCCACCTTTCCCGTTCATTTTCTGATCAATCCAAGCAAAATTAGCCCCTCCTCCAGTTGAAGATTTTGAAGAGCTCGAGAAGATCTTCAAATCCATATATAGTTTCGATTTTTCATTGAGTAATTAGGGAGATCCACCGCTGTGAACATCCGACGTTCAAGCCGCCGCCGAGGGCTATCCAGGCCGTCGAGTTCATCAGGAGGGGAACCCCCAGGCGCGCCTCTCCTTGCTCTTCTTCGTGGTGAAGCCCGATCGTCTTATCGATTCACGGATTGCACGAAAACTTCAAACCTAGTTTTGATGATTTCAAAAAGGTAACGGCTATTTTAAAATAAACTATTCTATAGCACTTTAAAGCGCTATGGTTTTTGATTTCACTGTAAAAATCATATTTTTTTCGTTTGTTGACGAAATTAAGTGAAACAAGAGACAGTGGACTCATGTGGACGTCTTCTACATTCTAGAAGAGACCGCATATTTTTCTAAGCCTTCTGCTAATTTTGGTGGAGTGGAACCCAATGTGAGATTTCTAAATTATAAATGGTATGGAAAACGACGATGTATAAATTATATAGTCGATGTATGAGTCATATAAGCGTTGTACACCTCATGTATAAGCGTTGTATAAGTTGTACGTTCGATATATAAGTTATATATGCATTGTAAAAATATTATATGTGTTGAAATAGAAGTGAAATGCATATATATATATATATATTTATATATTTACGCCCCTCGTCCACAAACCATGGACGATATTTATTGATTGTGATTGGTGTGAAAATTGGTTGATAGCGAATGGTTGATTAGAATTGTTTGTGGTTGAAATTGATTGATTGTGGTTGAAAAACACCCGTTTGTGGTTGAGAATTATTTAGTTGAAACCACATAGGATTAGTTTATGGAAACCAAAAAAATATACATGCCGCTTGCGTGCGAACTAGATGCATGAAATCTCCATTGTCAAAAGCTGTGAGGCTTTAAGGTAGAGGGAGGAGTCGTACTAGGGACGGCCCCGGTTTTAACTACCCTGCCGTTATGCTGCCGAAATTTTGAATAATATTCATGTGTTAGAATTATTTTCATGTGTTGAAACTATAATCGTGTGTTGAAAAGAAAACCTTCATGTGTTGAATAGAAATTCATTCGTTGAATAGAAATTCATGTGTTGAATGGTATTCGTGTTTTGAAATAAATCGTTTTATAATAGAAATCCTATTTTTATCATCTATATGAACTATATAAAATAGTCGTGTTTTGAAATAAATCGTTTTACAATAAAAATCACGTTTTTACTATATATATACAAACTATAGAAAACATTCATGTGTTGAATAGAAATTCATTCGTTGAATAGAAATTCATGTGTTGAATGGTATTCGTGTTTTAAAATAAATTGTTTTATAATAAAAATCATATTTTTATCATCTATATGAACTATATAAAATAGTCGTGTTTTAAAATAAATCGTTTTACAATAAAAATCATATTTTTACTATATACATGAATTGTTAAAAATAGTGAAGTGTCGAAATAAATGTCTGTTGGATAAAAATATCATTTTTATCAAATGTATGAAAAGCATATAGTTTTGAAATCGAAGAATCGATTATATTTATATATGTATATATATAAATATAATTAAAATATATCGAATAACGAAGCTGTAGTTCGTGTTTTGAAACCGTGATTTCAAACGATTAGTGCGGGAGATCCAACCATCGGATTTTCCCGAAACCGAAACCGTTGGGTTCGCTTTGGAAATATCTTTCCAACGATACCAACTTTGTAAAAATCCAACGGTTGGATTGTCTGCAATGTTTAATTCAAATCTGAAGAAAAACAGTGCCAGAATCGATTATATTTACATATATATATATATAAATATAATTAAATTAAATCGAATAACGACGCTGCAGTTCGTATTTTGAAATCGAAACTTCAAACGATTGTACCGGGAGATCCGACCGTCGGATTTTCCCAAAACTGGAACCGTTGGATTCGTTTTGAAAAGATCTTTCTAATGATATAAATTTTGTGTTAGATTTTCAGATATGTGTAAATCAAATCTGAAGAAAAACAGCGCTACGGCCGCGCTATGGCCTGAAGCGTCGTTTGAGTAAATTGACTATTTTTTTAAATAAATAAAAATAGCGATAAATCGTTATAAAATATTATAAACGATATGGAATGTGAAATTTAGAAACTAGCTGAAGGTTGGCTAAGTCGAATGGTTTCCTGGGTTTTGATCTGATGTTGGTTTCAGCCTTCGGGGTTAATATTTGGGAAATCGTTCTCTTACTGATTTACGGTTAGTGACTGATGAATTGAAATGAGGCGTATGTCGTGTTTGTGTAGTACTTTTTATTTTATACGCGAGTTGCTCAGAAAGACCGGGTTTATCCCATTCTGAATAACTGAACCGACGATAAGAAGTCGAAGATGAAGATAATGGTTGAAGACCGAAGATTTTCACCTCGGTTGGATGATAACTGATATCCTGATTGGGAGGCATCCCGAAATATGGATAATGAGTGGTGATCGTCCAGACGTACGTGGAGATCGATGGGTATGCGAGGTATATAGTGCCTCTGGTTTCGTTCAGACCCAGAACGGACTTGCAAATGGACTGTGTGTCTGACATTGGAATTCATTATGTGTGATTGATAGCCATCAGTTGCATGGTGTGAATTGCCTGTGTGGCATGCTAAGATGCTGTGATCAAGGCTTCTGTTGAAAAGCAAAGTCTTGTGGTTGATGATCAAAGCCGGCCTGTGTGGCATAGCTTTGTGTATAACGTGAATTCACGAGCCTCACACCCCGGTATGGACCAGAAACGGGAGAGGACCTCAGGGGGGACGTGCGTTTCTTTCTAGCTAGAGGTGGTGTCAGTGCTTAAACTGGCTGACATTCATATTATTTTCACCTGTGTGGTTGTTGCTGTTGCGAGGCGCCTCAGATATATCGGTCGATCCGGTACCGATGGAGTCATTCGTTGGCTCATTGACGCCCCATAGGGCGGGGAAACGCATTGTTCAGGCATTATAATCCACTCCGTGTGGACCGGCCCTGACGATCCAAGGTGCAGTTGCGGCTGTTCCTGAGACATGGGCTAGAGCGTCTCGAATTCAGTAAGGACTATCTTTTGCTTTGGTTCATGACGGAAATCCAATTTCCAAATACGTGACTGTGCGGTTTTGATTGTGTATATATATGGCGACATGATATATGGTACCCATGCCGTCTATGATTGATAGTTACGATTCGAAATTGTTTTGAAACATATAAACACTAGTAATATCAAATGCATTCGTTTTATTCGTATCAAGCATATTTTGACCATTACAAGGTAAAAACTTTATCCTCCGGTTTGCGTTGCATTATGTGATGGGAATTGAGTCTTATAATGGCTTCAATTTTATAAAAAGCATTGCGATGTTTAAAAGATTTATTTGTTGTAAAGTATTGGCAATCCAATGGACTAAACCCGTTCCGCGAAAGTAGCGTGGTCCTGTAATTAGCCAATTGTGTAATGTGTTAAGTAGATTTCTCATACCAGTCCCATGACTGACTAGTAGTTTGTTTCACTTGCAAACTCGGGTGCCCCTTTTTCTACACGGGCAGCCTTGTATTCAGGTTTTAGCAGGCTCTTTCTGGATAGCTGGAGCTGAAGATGGATTCTATCATTTATCTATTTTATGTTGTTCAGCTCCTATTGTACATATTATGTTTGTTTTCCGCTGTAGACATTTATGTATAGCTAAACTGTATTTGTACTAAGTGTGATCCTGTATATTGTGTAACTCTGATGATTATTGTTTATCCAGTGTGTTATTTGTACATTATCTGGTGTATTTTTTTATTTCTGTTCTGCTATTATCTGTTTATGTGTTATATTCCAAAGATTACCCTTGCCACCGTCCGTATGGGGTTCTGGGTCGTCGTAGCGTGTTATCAGAGCTTTGGTTAAGCTTGGCTCTGGTATATAACACATTAACGAACTCGTCAGAGATAGAACCAGTAATGTTCTAGGACGGGTGACTCATTACAGATAGGATCAATAATATCCTAGTATGAGTATAGCAGAATCAGAATAACTCGTTAGAGATGGTGTTAGAAATGCCCCAGAGCGAGTTGAGAGTTATATGTTTATAAATAACGTATTTGTGATTATATATATAGTCTGGTTTTAGAAATATGATTTTTGAATATATAAAAGATATATATTTAATCAATAAGAGAATGAATAGTAGAATTTATCCGATTAAATCACACATTGAACGGAGTTAAAAAAGATAGAAATATATATACATGTGCATTATATATGTTTGAACATGTAAAAGGATTAGCTGTTGAGTAAAGAATTATTTGCGTGCCCGACAAATAGGTAAACCTTAATGAGTTGGATGCGCAATTTTATTATTATATCAACTCCTGTGAATGCCATTGGATGCGGAGTGCTGGTTATTCTGTGTGTAATAATAAACGTCGCTATAGGATAGTAACAATTAATTTTGAACTACGCTACATGGTATACTTCTTGAAGATAGGCATACTTCATCATATACCACATAAGCATTTGGAGCTTGTGTGATGAGGTTGAAGATTTACCATACGAGCGAGAGGCTTGTATGGCGATGACTATATATTACAGGTTGAACTGATGATTGATATGGACTATATAAAATTGTAACGATAAATTGCCAAGATTAATAAAAACCCCACACGGGTCTGGAGTTGACAATAATCACGTCTCTCTAGTTATTAGATATGGCACATGGATTATTTATTTCCCACACGGGACGAGGTGACGAGAATTTATTCTCTGGAGCAATTAAAAATACACACTCCCTCAGGCTTTGACAGGGTGACGAGAATTTATTCTCCGGAGTTATTATCTATACACGCTCCCCTGTAAACACCAGAATATATCACTATAAATATGTGTATGCTTTATAGGATTTATTGGGTACCTAATACGGCCCAATAAATTTCCAAACCCCTCCCCGTACAAAGGAGGTTATGAAAAAAAATTCGAAAATTCCGGGTGTTAGCCAAATTTTTGAAGAATTTGAAAATTCTCAGAAACTGAAAAGTTGGAGAATGGAAGTCAGATTAAAAGTAGAGACGATTAATCAAACCACTTTCGACTTTATTCCTTTTCGGGGATGAAAAGTTTTAAGTGGGGGAGATTATAACGACCCGGAAAATCTGAACCAATTTAAAAATTTTAAATTGGATATTTTAGTGAATTTTAAATATTTAAAATAAATATTTTAAATAATAACGATGAAAAGTAAGTTTGATTCGACATTTGAAAATGAATATAATTAATTCTAATTATAAACAAGGCCTGAAATGGCGCGGTAGTTTCAAAATTTGAATTCAAACTTTAACTGACTGTACCGGGTGCAACACAAAACGGATTTGAGTGAGACCAAAAATATTTAAATCTGTTAGTGAATATCTTTCTAACGAATCTAAAAAATCGAAGTTTCATAGTGGGAAGCAAAAGTTATGGCCAAATGAATTTTCTGAAAGGTCGCTATGGAGTTTATATAGCCCGTGAAAGTTGCCATTTTGCAAACGACCTCAGAATTCGACGAAATCACTTTTGTTGGATCCGGGATGTTAAACTATTGCTAGGTTTCAAATTTCATAATTTTTGAAGCTAGTATGTGAGCGTGGCAAAGGAAAATGTGTTTGGTCGATTTCTATTAAATTGGATCGACCAAAAAAAGGGCCATTTTTCAAACGGTCTCAGAATTCGACGAAACTAGTTTTGTTGGGACTGTATCGTCAAAACATAACTAGATTTATTTTTCTGGAATTTTTAGAATCAGTATGTGGCCCTGACAAATTGAAATATACGTTCAAATCGAATATTGAATGTTTTATATTTTAATTTGAAGGAAAACTGACTGAAACAGTCGAATGGGCCTACGAAACATATCCCATTGTGTTCGGAATGGGGGTATTTAGCTAGGGACGACAGTCGTTGGGTTTGGATTGGAGTTCGTGTGTGAAAGGGGGTATTTTCGAAATTTTAAAATATATAAATAAATAAATAACCTCATTGGTCAGATCTCTTTCTCTCTCCCCGACCCCTTCTGTTTCTCGACGACGATAAACCGCTCCACCTTTCCCGTTCATTTTCTGATCAATCCAAGCAAAATTAGCCCCTCCTCCAGTTGAAGATTTTGAAGAGCTCGAGAAGATCTTCAAATCCATATATAGTTTCGATTTTTTCATTGAGTAATTAGGGAGATCCACCGCTGTGAACATCCGACGTTCAAGCCGCCGCCGAGGGCTATGCAGGACGTCGAGTTCATCAGGAGGGGAACCCCCAGGCGCGCCTCTCCTTGCTCTTCTTCGTGGTGAAGGCCGATCGTCTTATCGATTCACGGATTGCATGAAAACTTCAAACCTAGTTTTGAAGATTTCAGAAAGGTAACGGCTATTTTAAAATAAACTATTCTATAGCACTTTAAAGTGCTATGGTTTTTGATTTCACTGTAAAAATCATATTTTTTTCGTTTGTTGACGAAATTAAGTGAAACAAGAGACAGTGGACTCGTGTGGACGTCTTCTACATTCTAGAAGAGACCGCATATTTTTCTAAGCCTTCTGCTAATTTTGGTGGAGTGGAACCCAATGTGAGATTTCTAAATTATAAACGATATGGAAAACGACGATGTATAAATTATATAGTCGATGTATGAGTCATATAAGCTTTGTACACCTCATGTATAAGCATTGTATAAGTTGTACGTTCGATATATAAGTTATATATGCATTGTAAAAAAATTATATGTGTTGAAATAGAAGTGAAATGCTTATATATATATATACGCCCCTCATCCACAAACCATGGACGATAGTTATTGATTGTGATTGGTGTGAAAATTGGTTGATAGCCAATGGTTGATTAGAATTGTTTGTGGTTGAAATTGATTGATTGTGGTTGAAAAACACCCGTTTGTGGTTGAGAATTATTTGGTTGAAACCACATAGGATTAGTTTATGGAAACGAAAAAAATATACATGCCGCTTGCGTGCGAACTAGATGCATGAAATCTCCATTGCCAAAAGCTGCGAGGCTTTAAGGTAGAGGGAGGAGCCGTACTAGGGACGGCCCCAGTTTTAACTACCCTGCCGTTAAGCTGCCGAAATTTTGAATAATATTCATGTGTTAGAATTATTTTCATGTGTTGAAACTATATTCGTGTGTTGAAAAGAAAACCTTCATGTATTGAATAGAAATTCATTCGTTGAATAGAAATTCATGTGTTGAATGGTATTCGTGTTTTGAAATAAATTGTTTTATAATAGAAATCCTATTTTTATCATCTATATGAACTATATAAAATAGTCGTGTTTTGAAATAAATCGTTTTACAATAAAAATCACGTTTTTACTATATATATACAAACTATAGAAAACATTCATGTGTTGAATAGAAATTCATTCGTTGAATAGAAATTCATGTGTTGAATGGTATTCATGTTTTAAAATAAATTGTTTTATAATAAAAATCATATTTTTATCATCTATATGAACTATATAAAATAGTCGTGTTTTAAAATAAATCGTTTTACAATAAAAATCATATTTTTACTATATACATGAATTGTTAAAAATAGTGAAGTGTCGAAATAAATGTCTGTTGGATAAAAATATCATTTTTATCAAATGTATGAAAAGCATATAGTTGTGAAATCGAAGAATCGATTATATTTATATATTTATATATGTATATATATAAATATAATTAAAATATATCGAATAAAGAAGCTGCAGTTCGTGTTTTGAAACCGTGATTTCAAACGATTAGTGTGGAGATCCGACCGTTGGATTTTCCCGAAACCGAAACCGTTGGGTTCGCTTTGGAAATATCTTTCCAACGAAACCAACTTTGTAAAAATCCAACTGTTGGATTGTCTGGAATGTTTAATTCAAATTTGAAGAAAAACAGCGCCAGAATCGATTATATATATATATATATAATTAAATTAAATCGAATAACGACGCTGCAGTTCGTATTTTGAAATCGAAACTTCAAACGATTGTACCGGGAGATCCGACCGTCGGATTTTCCCAAAACTGGAACTGTTGGATTCGTTTTGAAAAGATCTTTCTAATGATATAAATTTATTGAAGATCCAACGGTTAGATTTTCAGATATGTGTAAATCAAATCTGAAGAAAAACAGCGTCACGGCCGTGTTATGGCCTGAAGCGTCGTTTGAGTAAATTGGCTATTTTTTTTAAATAAATAAAAATAGCGATAAATCATTATAAAATATTATAAATGATATGGAATGTGAAATTTAGAAACTAGCTGAAGGTTGGCTAAGTCGAATGGTTTCCTGGGTTTTGATCTGATGTTGGTTTCGTCCTTCGGGGTTAATATTTGGGAAATCGTTCTCTTACTGATTTACGGTTAGTGACTGATGAATTGAAATGAGGCGTATGTCATGTTTGTGTGGTACTTTTTATTTTATACACGAGTTGCTCAGAAAGACCGGGTTTATCCCATTCTGAATAACTGAACCGTCGATAAGAAGTCGAAGATGAAGACGATGGTTGAAGACCGGTGATTTTCACCTCAGTTGGATGATAACTGATATCCTGATTGGGAGGCATCCCGAAATATGGATAATGAGTGGTGATTGTCCAGACGTACGTGGAGATCGATGGGTATGCGAGGTATATAGTGCCTCCGGTTTCGTTCAGACCCAGAACGGACTTGCAAATGGACTGTGTCTGACATTGGAATTCATTCTGTGTGATTGATAGCCATCAGTTGCATGGTGTGAATTGCCTGTGTGGCATGCTAAGATGTTGTGATCAAGGCTTCTATTGAAAAGCAAAGTCTTGTGGTTGAAGATCAAAGCCGGCCTGTGTGGCATAGCTTTGTGTATAACGTGAATTCGCGAGTCTCACACCCCGATATGGGCCAGAAACGGGAGAGGACCTTAGGGGGGACGTGCGTTTCTTTCTAGCTAGAGGTGGTGTCAGTGCTTAAACTGGCTGACATTCATATTATTTTCACCTGTGTGGTTGTTGCTATTGTGAGATGCCTCGGATATATCGGTCGATCCGGGACCGATGGAGTCATTCGTTGGCTCATTGACGCCCTATAGGGCGGGGAAACGCATTGTTCAGGCATTATAATCCACTCTGTGTGGACCGGCCCTGACGATCCAAGGTGCAGTTGCGGCTGTTCCTGAGACACGGGCTAGAGCGTCTCGAATTCGGTAAGGACTATCTTTTGCCTTGGTTCATGACGGAAATCCAATTTCCAAATACGTGACTGTGCGGTTTTGATTGTGTGTATATATATATATATATATATATATATATATGGCGACATGATATATGGTACCCATGCCGTCTATGATTGATAGTTATGATTCGAAATTGTTTTTGTAACATATAAACACTAGTAATATCAAATGCTTTCGTTTTATTCGTATCAAGCATATTTTGGCCATTATAAGGTAAAAACTCTATCCTCCGGTTTGCGTTGCATTGTGTGATGGGAACTGAGTCTTATAATGGCTTCATTTTTATAAAAAGCATTGCGATGTTTAAAAGATTTATTTGCTGTAAAGTACTGGCAATCCAATGGAGTAAACCCGTTCCGCGAAAGTGGCGTGGTCCTGTGATTAGCCAATTGTATAATGTGTTAAGTAGATTTCTCATACCAGTCCCATGACTGACTCGTAGTTTGTTTCACTTGCAAACTCGGGTGCCCCTTTTTCCTACACGGGCAGCCTTGTATTCAGGTTTTAGCAGGCTCTTTCTGGATAGCTGGAGCTGAAGATGGATTCTATTATTTATCTATTTTATGTTGTTCAGCTCCTATTGTACATATTATTTTTGTTTTCCGCTGTAGACATTTATGTATAGCTGAACTGTATTTGTACTAAGTATGATCCTGTATACTGTGTAACTCTGATGATTATTGTTTATCCAGTGCATTATTTGTACATTATCTGGTGTATTTTTTTATTTCTATTCTGCTATTATCTGTTTATGTGTTATATTCCAAAGATTACCCTTGTCACCGTCCGTACGGGGTTCGGGGTCGTCACATAATTTCAACTTTAGTCTGACATACTAAGAATAACAGAGACGTAGAATAAGGCTAACCGTGATTAAAATGCAATGCCATAAAAGCATTGATTGTTGTAGTAGAAATCATTTGTTTGGACTGCATAAATGTTCCTAGAAAGGATAAAGAGAGATCAGTGAGCATGACCTTTAAAGGTTACTAACAATAGGCAGTAGTTACTGGAACATCAACTATGTTCAGAAATTTTATAAAATTCATTCATTGATGTGTTACATAACGGTATGTTAAAACACAAGGTAGTGTAGTTAGACATTATCACATATCTCATAATCAATAATCATGAATTCCACATGCCACAACGATATATTAAAAGCACAAGATACTATAGTTTTGTGCTTACCAGAATTAGAAAGTTCCAATTCGTATGATCTCGGATCTGAGAATCTGTAATTGAGTTGAAGACAGAAGCAGCCTAAGATTTTGAATTTGTTTTGCGGTTTCGCCATTATCCAAATCCTAATAAGATAAAACTCCGAATATCTATGGGATGACAAATAAAATAATCAGATCCTATAATAAAATTTCGATTGCAGGAGCCTTACCCAAAACTGAATATTAAATAATCAACATAAGGAATGTAAATCGCTTGTTAGTTTCTTTCGTATGGGGTAATCGGCAGTTGAAGAAAATCATGTGGATGAATCGATTTAAAATTGTAAACCCGATGCGAAGTTGCAGTAATTCACCGTAAGATAGACGGTTAAATTTTTAGAGTTGAGTTGCATGAAATCAAATTTGAGTTGTTCGTGTTTAGGAAGAAGAAGATTTATTTAGTTGGTTTGAGGGTAGAATGGAGGCAGATGACGGAAGAGGAAAAATTGGGGCGAGTGGATAAAGACGGTTTAATCCCATTGTTTGGTTGTTTGTAGGTAAGGGTAACCGATAGGTGGATGAAGAAATAGTAGAGAAGGGAAAAGAGTTGTTGGAATCAGCGGATGTCAGTATTTCGAAATAGGGAATAAGAGGGGACAGGTCAGCGTGGTGGAGGTCCTGTTTTCTTGTTTAAGTAAGGGTGCGTTTGCAGCAAAGTTTTGGCACGCTCAACTTTATGTTCGCGTCCGACGCGTCGGACGCGAGCACTTTTTTCCACTTCCAAATGGAACGATCGCTGGACATTGGAAATCAAGCCGTTGGCGTCCGACGCGTTGGACGCCAACGGCTTTTTTTCCAACTTCTCTTCCTCCCTATATATTACCCCCTCTATCTTAACACCTTACACAATACTACTTCAACTCTTTCTACTTATTCGACTAATGTCAAACTCTGATTCATCCTCCGAGAACGACGATTTGATGGAGCTCTACGGGGTTTATCTGGTTCAGAATGAAAGGAGAAATCATATGACGCGGATTAATACTTCGGAGTTCACTGGCTTATCTTAGCGGTTTGTGATTTGGATTTACAGTTTACGTATGTTATGGCTGGTTGGGAAGGGACTGCACATGATAGCAGAATTTTTAATGCTGTTACAAACGATAGAAACTATAACTTTCCTTACCCTCCAGCTGGACAGTATTATTTAGTTGATTCGGGCTATCCACTACAGACTGGATATTTACCGCCATATCGAAATATGAGATATCATATTCCGCATTTCCGTGATACAATGAATCAACTAAAGTCGGCCAATGAAGTGTTTAATTACTACCATTCGAGTTTACGGATGGCCGTAGAACGAACATTTGGCATTTGGAAGAAAAAAATTTACCATTCTCAACAAGATGCCTACATATCGGTTTCAAACTCAAGTGAAAGTTGTTGTGTCTACAATGGCCTTACACAACTTCATACGCAAATACAATAGTGGTGACCCAGATTTTATGGCTTTTGATGATGATCCTGAACGAATACCCGATAATTACTTGACGGAATATTATAGTATGAGAAATACGACGAATAGAGGCACGGAACGTGTTCAAGCAGAAGGATCCCGAGAAATGTCATTAGTTCGAGATACCATTAGAGATCGGTTGGTTGCTGCGGGTCTGCACTAATTTGTGTTTGTATTTGTAACTGTACTTGTATCTGTATTAGAAACTGTATTTGTATTTGTATTTGTATTCGAATTTGCCAAACCATCTCTATTTAAATCTTATTTTAAAAATACCACGCTCAAATACCCCGTTCGTAGCTAAAAACACAATTCCCCTTCGCTACAGTACCACGCTCAAATGGCATGCTCAAATACCACGCTCACGTTCGTTAAGAACGCACCCTAATAGAATAGATTGCCTACTACCTCACGTGACCACTGACCACAACCTGTGTACTCCTACTCCCCCGTCTTCTCATTCCAACTTCCCTTTCTCCTCTCAATAACCACCAGTGTGTAACCCGTGTGTTGCACACGATAATATTATAAAATATAGTATTTAAATTTTTATTGTTAAAATTGGAACTTAAATATATAAAGTACGATGAATCTAACAAAATAAGTAAACTATAAATTATTGTTGTTGTTGTTTATATTGTATTATGTAACTTTTATTTGTTTGAAGTAAAAAAATAATTTTATTATTCTTATTACTATGAGCAGGTGTTTATGCTTGAAACTAACATATTTTAGTTATTTTAGATATATTAAAAAAATTATTTGTTTCTTTTGAAAGTATGTTAACTTTGAAATTATGTAATTGATTAAAATATATTAATTTAAGAGTAAATAATTGAATAAATTAAGAAGTATTTTATAACAAAATTATATAGGTCTTATTGTAGAGTTATTTGAAGTTAAAAATAGTGTTTTTTTTAACTGTAGTGTGCAATAAATTTATTGTTTATGTACATAAACGATCATAGTTATTTACAAATTAACTTTATTATTGTTTTTTATGTACATAAATGTGTGCACGTGATCTATACATCTATGTAGTTAAAAACAAAAAATTTATTATGATTTTTATTAATATGTAAGTCTACACATATGTGACTAATACATAGATTATTAAAATACTTTAAATTTGAGATTTCGTAAGCAATTTAAATACATAGGACCTAAATATAAAAAATTAGTAAACAGTCGATGAAGTGCGCATAACTATAGAAATGTAAAAATATGGATATTTAAAGTTAAAAATAGAATTCTACAATACAAATAAATTTATTACGATAAATGAATAATAATTTATCTTTGTTGATGTTACTCATGTATACTATTTATGATATCTGAATTATATATTTTTATATTTAAATGAAAAAAAATCACTTGACTATTTTTTTAAGAGAGCGGCTATTTGGACATAAAATTAGACATAGTTGGTGGCACAAAAGATCTTAGCTGCTGGATTTTTTTATGCTTACATGGAGAGGTCAAATTCAAAGAGTAATCTAATGGTGGAGATTAATTGTGTCACCAATTATACCAAAATTTTGCATCTAGATAGACTTTCCCTTATTTAATATGAATATGATGTACATTTAATAATTTATTAGATAAATTAGTGAATAATTGTTAATTAAATTTATTCAAATAATTTAAAACCAACATTCACGTGATTAATTGGAAATATATGGATGTAAACGTACAAAATTATGTGATATTGAGGTGATTTTTTTGGGCAACTTTAAAATTTCAGAAGGTATGCACTTTAGTTAAAATAATTCTTTTACGGTGTAGTGCTTTAATGTATACATATAAATGAATCGTAATTTAAACTTGTGATTATTGTTTACATATGTAATTAATTATGTTATGCGACTGATGTACTTGTATATCCAAATGAATTTTATACCATTTATTTAATATGAATATTGTGCAAATAAAAAAAATCATTTTTTAACGATTTATTTGACACATCAACAAATAATAGTTCACTAAATTTAATTATAGTTTTAAAATTTGTGATTAACTTTAGTATATGAAGTTAAATATAAAATATTATAAGAGAATTGAAATAGCTTGGTAAAAGGTTAAACTTAGGGTTTTTTGCTTTAAAAAACATATTTTTTTGTAATGCATGACAAAATCGTTAATACTTTTTCTGATATTTTTTGCTATTATTTTCTGTTTTATTTCAAAATTAATTTTGAAAACTTCTTGCACAGACTGTATAGATGTAATTCAGGTTTGCATGATACAAAAGGATGTTCTTTGACCAACATATGGGGGGAAAATGAGAAATGCTATAAGCATAATGTGCCTTTTTTCAGTTAGCCTGCTAATACTTCTCCAAAGATAGAAATGATGGGGTCAAAGAAATATGGTGTTTGGAAAATGTGACAAATAAACACACACTTAAAAGGCGAAAACCTGAAATTAATTGATTTAGAATTTTAAAGCCAGTGTTCGATCGTAATATCCAATGCTTCTCATCCTTTCAATTACTTGAGCAATCACAATACTTCACCAATCAAACTGTTTGTATTCGAATCTACATGATTAATGCACTGTTATGTTCTTCAAGTGCAGTAACATGACCGAAGTTCTTTCAAATGCATTACTGACCTTCACTTTTATAAGTCACCGTATTTATAGTTTGTATCAAGCCAGAGTATTGCATGCATAATTAACATTATTTTAGAATGCAGAAGTAAAGATCATAAATTAACAAAAATTATCATATGCTGATGGCGTAATCTAACATTTAGCAAAGCATAAAACAAAAAAGATGTTTCAAATGAGCAACACACATTTGCATACTAATAACATGAAAACCAAATTATTATTCAATAATAGGATTAACTATTATGCAAATTGAGGAAAGCATCTTCTTAAGCTATCATTTTGTCAATCAAAAAGAGTGTCTAAACAATTACTGTCGACTACAGATGTAAATAACTATATATTTGATCTACCCTAATGTATATTTCAAGTTTCAGCCTTACTGAATTAATACAATTAAGAACGTGTTACAATTAAAAACTTGTTCTACTTAAAGTGCAGTCAAATTTACCATTTCCATCTGCGTTACAGTTTTATTCAAAAATGAGATGTCATTTCATGTCTGCTTGAATTCGTTGCCTGGAATCTTCTAGCAAAAGATTAACTGAAAAACCTGAAGATTATACATAATATATTAAGTGAACAGTCAATGTGCCAATTATAAAGTATCATACGTATAATATAAAGTAAAAGGTGCAATAAAAATATTGAAGTAACAGAACTGTATTCTTATATTACAATTTGCAGTTTTCTTAGAAATCCAAAGCTTGTCACAGATTCTACAAAGACCCACCTTTTTTGCTTACCAATTCTTCAAACACCACTTCAAAGATTAATCAATATAATAGTTAGTGCTTCGATAGAACTTCAGTAAGTAAAAAAGCACTTACTCCCAGATGTGCTTGCGGCAGGATGATTAACATGTTATCTAGCCTGGAAGTTAAGCAAAGATGGCCTCTTGTTTTGAATCTGGTGGAGCTAGGAGTGACAGTCATTTGTTTACCCTTTAGTGCCAACAAAGGTATGGAAACTAAGAAAAAAGAAACAAAAATGGCAGTAAATTGATATAATGAGTGTTTTTTTAATAAGAAAACATATATACTAAAGCGCAAGCCAAGACTCGAATTTCATAATTACAGTTAACTTTTCCACTTCAATTATTTTAATCAATATTAAGAAATCCAACAAAATAGTTAGGAGCAGATAAAACACAATTACAAATTCGTCTATGGAAACTTTCTTCTTTCTAATGGAGTTAGAAGGTAAGACACTAACATGCATACTTTTCAAATTGGCAATTATAACCTGATTATGCCACTAGTGTAATTTTAAACTTCAAAAATTAAATTGCAAACACTCACTGAATATGGAATTCCATGAAGACTTGAACTGAAAATATCCATATTCAGCCACATAACCCTTTTGGATTTAGTGATTTATTCTTCAGAATCAAACCACTTTAGAAATAGTAAGTAAAATAGGTTAGTGTTCCATTAATAAAATAGCTTACAGGCTCAAATATGCATGGCCATAATGAACAACTCACTCAGAATTAACATTCATTCAGCAATCTCGTCAACACAACAGCTTCCATAAGCAGTGTTAGCCATTACATCCAATCTTCTGCTTTTTCCATGCTCGTTCTTTAGGGCTTTTGCCAACTTAGTTGAATCCTTCAAAAGTACATCGAGAAACTAATAAATCGAAAAAATCTATATAACTTCAGCATGAAGTAAAAGTAATACTATATATACAATGAAATTACGATTTCTAACAGGTTACCTGTAAGGCAATTTTCATAAAATTGTTGGAGCAGATGAAATCTGATGTGCTTAAAACTTCATACTTTGGCACGAATTGCATTGGATCGTTCTACTAATGAAAAAATAATGGGTGAATACACAAACTTAACAATAAACACAAGAAAGAAAAAAAAGGACCAGATAATGCATATTCAATAATCTAAAATAACATTTGCTAACCGATGTTAATTAATTTATTCAGCTTATAGCAGAAAATATAATACTGCTATAAACTAAAGATATAATCAATTCAATTTATAGCAGTATTATATTTTCATCGTTTGATTATATACTGAAAATATATATGGTAATGGAAACAAATGTTCATAACAGTATTATATCTTCTTCTGAAGATATAATTCAATGTAGCAGTATTATAAACTGAATACGATTATATCTTTAGAAAATATAAATTGAATAGAATGATAATATCAAATGATGAAGATATGATACCAATTATATGTAGGATTATATCCTCAAAAAGTATGGTATATAAAGTGAATACATTGATAATATCTTCAGAAAATATTATATCTTCAGAAGATATATGGCAGTATCATATTTCCTAACATATGTTAATTATTATCTCAAGTTAATAGTTTTTCTTCAGTATCATATTTTTAAGAAAATATATATGAAATTTCCCTAACAAAAATGGCAGTATTATAATACAGTAATACACAAAAGATATAATCAATGTATTATGTTTATAGCAGTACTATATTTTCTAACAAAAGAATACGAATATATATATATATATATATATATATATATATATATATAATTGTGTGTTTTAGTCTAGGTTAATCAACATTTTCTAACAAATAATGCATGAGCAAGAGCAACAACAGGAAAACCAACAGCTATAAACTGAAGAAGAAAATTGATGAAATGATGAAAAACTAATCATTAAGTTGAGAACAAAAATATAACGCATAGCTCTTACTACTTGACGCATCTTATGTTTAAATGGTTCGTATGTTGTAATTCAGTTATAGTCCTTAACTGGTAGCATTTAACGTAAAGAATCCAATATAAAAGCCCTATTGATATTATGTTAGCAAAATGAACATCATCATTTCTATAGTGCAGCAACGCATACTTCGCAGATGAATATAAATTCATCAAAAGGTTACAACACATAACACATTTTATGCATTTTTTATTTGTGTTGATCCTCATTCTTACATCGAGAGGGTAAGTTCAACCTGACTATATTCTGGAAAAGTCATCATAAGAAAATGCAGAGAACTAAAAACAAACTTGACAATATAACAAACACTGAACCTACGGATTTGAATGTATACCCTTTTGCGACTATACCCACAAATATTACATTGAAACCATCTGCGATTTCTTAATGTAGAATGTGCATTTATGTTTAAATATCCTCAAGACATAAAATACAATGTGCGCTAAAATTGATGTGGAAGACGGATCAGCAAGGAAAACAAATTTCATATGCAAGGAGCTATTTTTCAAGGAAAAAGGACACACACACACACACACACACACACACAAAAGTTTCCAATAGCTCATACGCTGTAAGTTAGGCATTGCTTGTACTTGTATTGAAACACCCTTGCGTAGATTCATCACCAATCATACTTGAGTTCAAGGGTGAGGCTGCTTAGAGGATACAAAGCACACTAATTTTTTGACCAATCAAGCAAGCATTGACTTGATTATCATACAATAAGATTGCACCTGTGATTGAAATATATGAGAATCATGAATGGTTGATCCATTTGTGTGTGTGCATTTTGTTTTTTCAGTCATATAAAATTGTTACCGAATTGGTTTTCTGTTGAAAATATTGAAACATGTGCATGGTTTATTTTAGATTATCTACCTTCTATATGTTAGGAGTCGCAAGAGATTTCAACAATTGTGAATTAGTAAAATTACACTGGTACATACCATGGCTACCTACAGCTTGATCATAGTGAAAACTGACAAATCATATTCTGTAAAATGCGTTTAACACAACACCAATGGACGGTGAATCAATTGACATTAACTAAAACCTAGCAACAGATATTTAGAGTAAAAAATGTGAAATAATATGCAAATTAGTAGACATGATATATGTTTAAAATTATATTCAAGATTTGCAATAACTAATAGTTCAGTAACATTTATTGTCATCTTGGGTTTAAATGAAATAAAATTTAACACTTTAGTTTAGCCACTGGAGTGTAATATCCAACATAAATATTAAATGGAACATACTACATGTATCTATCTAAGTTGCATAATAGTTGGCAAATGATGACAAAAAGGAAGGTTCTTTTTACTTTAAAGCAGGACTTTAAGGTCTGGTTAAACCAGAAACGGGGAAAGCAAGTAACACCACAAGACGTATGATGATAAGAAATGATGGAGAGCGGCCAAGGTTGGAAAACGATCACAGAGAAGCGACGGAGTTTTGATCACCTAGGCAAAGGTTTTAGAAAATTTTATCCAGCTTAGACCAAGGGGAAGGAAAACGCAAGATGCAAGCAGGAAGAAAAAGAATCGGGTAAAAGAAAATAAACTTATTAAATTCTAAACCGTTTTAATAGGCCATAATCGAAGTTGGGGTAAAATGTGGAAGAAACAAAGAATGGTTGTAAAAAAGGAAAAATGCAGCACGGAGTAAATGAGGCGTTTTAGTTTACGAATAAAGTGAAAGCCAAGAAAAATGCAGCATTTGATACTCATGATTCATAATTTAGCATAGGTATCCAAGGATTGGTGTGTAATGGATTATTAGTTTATGTTGAAATAGTCAATGAACGCGGCATTTTCATGTATTTTTTAAGAAGGAATATGTTGTGTCATGTTCAAACTATGGTTATTTAAACGTTAATTAACAGGAACCTGCTTTGAGATAGGGTGAAAAATCCACAACCATATTTATGAGCAAAGCCATCAATGATACTTCAATTATCGTGCTGAAATTGTCAATTACTAAGTTAGGCCATGTATAAAAAAGTTAATATGATGTGTTGAGTACATACAACTGAATCACTAATTGATCGTCGCTAATCTATGAATTAGAAAAGCGTGACATTTGTAATAAATTCTGCAAGCATACAGGTGTGTAGCAAACAGGTCGAACACAGGGAGGTGAATTAAATCAAATTATTTATCTAATCTCTTGGGCGAGTTAGACAAAACTTTGGAGGTTGATTTTGGAAATAAAACAAAACAAAATTAAAACTGTAATTTGATTCAGAACAGATCTAACTGAACCGACGATCAAATCACAATTTCAATGGAAAAGCAATGAAACTATGAATCAGATTCAAATCTAATCAAATCCAATTTAAACTATGAACGCGATTAAAATACAGAAAATAAAAGTGCAGAATATAAATAACAACAGGAAATAAAATTAGGATTACCGCTGAATCTAATCAGACGGTTAATCACTAATGAAAAGAAATGCAAAATACAAATAGTGTTCTACCGAATCTTATCGTGTAGACAACACTAATTGCTAAGAAATAGAAAATTGCATAAAATAAAAAGAAAATTGAGTTTTATTAATGAAGAAGAGAATAGAATGAGATATAGGATAGGATGGTCGCTACAATGCCATTACAAGGGTATATATAGGGTAGATAGCCAAACCCTAACCCTAACCCTAATGATAAATGGGTCTGGTCATTACATCACTAATTAGTTTACAATGAGAAATATGAATGGGCCTTAGATAAATAAAGCAAATTTGGGCCTTTTCTCTTTTCCTCTTGCTTCCTTGACACTTCTTCATTGATTTGTGATGTGCAAAGCCTTGTTATCAATCCTTTTCTTGTCCAACAGCAACTAGATGTGATATCTTCATCTACAATTCTTCAAAATGCAAATACACAGCAAATTGAACTCTATTTCTCTACATTTCTGGTTGCATGCGGGCTGGGTTGGAATATCTGTAAAAGTAACAAAACAATACCCAAGTAATACTTGTTTATATACAGAAGATAAGATATAAGAGCATAAAATAAACACATTTCTATGTCAATCAAATACCCCCACACTTATCTTTTACTCGTCCTCGAGTAAAAAGAAAATGAAAAACTAACTAGATAGGTCGCACTTTCGTAGGAAACACGATTGCATTGAGCGCATGCAACAAGCCGTTAAACCTCTAGGTGTCCCTAGTAGGACGAGTGGTGTCTCGTGAGGGTTTTCAGCGGATACTACCCACAAAATCCAAATGCAGTATGCTATGATTCTAATGAAACTACATGAATGCAATTGACATATGCAAAAAATAAAAACGAAAAATGACAACACGACTTATTTCAGGAAAGTGGTACAACAAATTAAGTTAATAATTTCCAACCAATTGATTTTATTTTAGATACCTCGACTTGTCACAAATTTTCAATATAAATCAAGTTTTCAAATGTTAAATTCCAGTTTGGCCAGTTAGTTCGGTTGATAACATAGTGCAGCCATGAAATAAATTCTTAGTTTGCTTGGCACAGTTTGCAAAGTGGTATTCTAATTTTCTCATGTATGGCTAGTCAAATCAATAAGGTCAAGAAATGTTTGGGTATCATCGCTTATTCTTTATTCTATAAAATTTTAAGATTTATGATTAAGTACATACACCTAACTAAAAAGACCAAGGTTTACCACCCATGCACTGCCTCGCGGACTAACGGAGAGTAGGTAAAGAGCTTGGCGGATTGTGTAGGCCGACTTTGACTTTGTCAACAACGTGTCGGTAATCCTTAGGTGTCCAATCTCATAAAATGAGACCAAGATATTCCGACTTTGACTTTGTCAACAACGTGTCGGATAGAGCTTGGCGGGTTTGCACACCAACGCTCGATATACAAGCAATGTTGGATACCCTTGGAATACTATAATTATTATTATCGAAAATATAAGCACAAAAGCGAGTTTCGCGAATTCAACTTAACACAACTTAGTTTTAAAGATTTGAAAAGCCAATATAAGTATTTTAAGTCCTCCACTTATTTAAACAAAGTCTACAGTATAGAATAGATTTCATGGCCATCACCTAAGAATCTCCCTATGTACCGGTTACACTATTATCCCTCAAAATTAAACTTTTCATTATATTTCTTATTCGATCTAAGTTGAGAGAAAAAAAAATACTATCAACTGATTAACAATCCTTAACTTATTTTGTTGTATCAATCTAAAATGAGTCGTATTTCAAAAAAAAAATTTATGGTATGTTACTACAATCTAAAATGTACGATGGTCCTATCTAAATGGCTGAAAATAAAAAGAAATAAAAACAAAGAAAAATGAAAATGGATGAAATGCAGACTCCCCCCCCCCCCACACTTGAACTAAACAGTGTCCACACTGTAAACGTTTCCTAAATTTGAAAGATAAAACCCATAGATGGATTAGATGCAAAACGATTTGAAGAATGAAATGGAGTTTAACCACTATATGCGAATGCCAATCATATGTACAATGATATATGTGCTTGCGGTGCATGCGATGCAAAGAATTCCACCAACTTTTCCCCCCACACTTGGTTCTTGCCCTGTGATTCCCATTCCCACTATGTCTAGGCATGTTTTCTAATAAGCAAAGGTTTTTGAAAACCATCTCATCTTTATACCTCGATTTATAGTCCAGTAAATGAATGTTCAGGGTCGTCCTCACATGAAGTTTTTCAATCAAGTTAACATTCCAAAAATGGTTCATGTGTTCAACAAATTTATCAGTGTAATTATTCAAAAATTTGTGATCGTATATAAATTCAGTGAAATTTGAAATCTGAGTGTTGTTCAAGACTATGTAATCACCTTTCTCTATTGACAAGGTATTTTCGACACGGACCATTTCATGTTCTTTTGAAATTTCCTCAAAGTTAAAATTTTCGAACTCGTGACGTGAATCCACTTCTTCCTCGTTTGGCAACTCATTCTCATACAATCCAAAGAATTCATGTTTGTCCAAATCCGTTTCCAATTTTGAGTTTTCGAAAAATTCAACATTTTCAATTTGTTCAATTTCAAAGAATTCAAGTTTCTCGCAGCCCGAAAGAGGAAGATCAAAATCTAAGCTTACATCCTTTTCGTGAAAAGAATCGAAGTCCAGATCATTCGTTGAATTTTGAACAACTTCATGTAGATCGTTATTTTCAATTTCGAAAGTTGTTATTTGAAAATTTTCACCATCAGTAAAGAATGGACTATTATCTGATTCATCGCTTGATTGAATTTGATTCTGTTGCTCTTGTTGTTCCTTCAAAGATGTCAATAAACAAAGAAGTTCATCGGCCTTTTTATTTAGTCTTTCTTCCCTCTCTCTAAGAATGTTAAGACGATCGTTGATTTGAGAGCTCTCGCTTTGGATTTCTTGATTCTCAAGGTTATAGTCCACATCAATTTCACAATCAATATCATTTCCAATGTGGTGGTTGTTTGAATTTTCAGAAAAATGATACTGGAAATCATTTTGATTTTGAAAATTAGGTTCATAACCAAAACTGTGAAAATTCGAGGGAAAATTGCAATTTTGGTCATATTCAAAATTTGGATGTGGGTTGTAAATTTGGAAGTTTTGATCGATTTGAAAATCATTTTCAAAATTATTTTCAAACTGGTTTCTAACCTCATATTGATGTTGATCAAAGGTATGTTGCGATTTAAAACCGTTTTGATGTGGATGTGGCCCATAATCGAAGTTATTGAAATTTAAATTGAAATCGTCGTTTCGATTATATCTATGATTTTGAAAATGTTGGTCAGTTGGAAAATTTTGAAAATTGTTGGCATTGGGCTCACGAAATTTTGGAAAATCTTGTTTCATGAGATGCAATTCATACTCATACTCTTCAAGCGGACGTCTACTTCGACTATTATCCCACAATTCTCTCAAAGATTTTTTTGAATTAGACATTTGAATGAAGTCAGGGTAAGACATATATTATTCTTGCTTCAAAATAGTATAAAAGGACGAGTTGTGCTCTATTAATTAACTGACTCAATTAGAAGGGGGAAGAGGGTCTTATGGCCGTTCACGTATAGTGTAAACACTAAGAGATACGACCAATGTTTTACGGGTAGTATGCAACCTCTTTTGCTAATAGTTCAATAAATTGAACTACTATATATCCGCGATCCAATTATACGAGACAATCAACTTCACAAAGCACCACTTTTCAATTATATTATTTTGAAATCAAAATTTTATTGTTGAAAACGATGAGAGTGATGGCTGTAATTATGAAAATTCGTTCCTCACCAAATATATTCAGAAAATTAAGTCACACAACAGTCACAAAAATATAAATTGCAGTTTTTTTTTTTTTACATTCAAGCCGCTGCCCCTGCAGAAGATATTTACAACAATTGTCTATATTTTTCAAAGCAGCAGAGCACCTGTAGAGTTAGAATTTTTTTACAGTGGGGTATGGCGGTCCGTCCAGAATATTCCGGTAGTACTAACGATTTAAACTTCAGCTAATTGCAAATCGACTGTCCTTTGAAATTCCTGTTGTTTGCTTGATCTTTGAATTCCTTCTTCACTTGATCCTTTGATTTTTTTTTCTCTTTGGTCTTTATTTTGAATTTTTTTCTTTTTTTTTTCTCAACAAAGGAATAAATCAAGCCACAAAGAGGGGAAAAAATTAACAAAAGAAACAAACACCACTCACTAACAAATTAAAATAAAAAAGTATATCCTGAATAAAAGCCCCAAACCCACTCAAGCTTGGTACTCACGCAAGTCACTAAAAAAAAACAATTAAGTATCAAACACTCAACCCTAAACTCGAACCAGATTAAACATAGTCAACCTTCCCTTTTTCTCAGAAACAAAGAACAGAAAGAAAAAAAAAATCAACTCAAAAACAAATCGGACTCAGTAGAAAACGTCGCATCCACTCTTCTTATGGAAACAAATCAGGCTCCCTTCTTAATTTATTCTCAGTACCTTTTTTTTCTTTTTGACCAAACCAAATAAAAAAAAGAAATAGAAAAAGAAAGGGCAGCAAATCTTCTCGGGTTCGAACGCTGATTTGGAAAATTTAGGGGTTCGGTTATGATTTGTTGAACGGTAGAAGACGTGTATGGGGTTGACTGTGTTTGACGAGGGTGGACGCTGTTGTGTGACGTATGGAGGAGTTGAGGCTTGCTTGAAGGAACGGTGGAGTATATGGGTCTGGGTTTCCGATGAAGGAACTGGGAAGAACTATGGTCTGAGGCGTTGTGTGGACTGCCGAGGGGTTATAGAGACGTGAGGTTGATCTGGAAAATTGGTATGGACGGTTGTGGGATGGAGAAGAGGCAAACTGTGCGGTTGTAAGTAGGAAGATGGGGAGGGATCGGATCCGGTTTTGAAGTTGGTCTGACTGTTGTGGCACTGGTGCGATGTAGAAAGTGGGTAGGGGGCGATGGGAATTTAGGGATGTAAGTGAGGTGCGTGGACTGGCAAAGGAAAGGTTGGTTTCAGTTGCTGTTCGAACTGATTTCAGGTTTTGGTTCTTCAATTTAGGGTTCGAATTGAGGTTATGGGTTGGTGGGTGTTCGTATCGGCAACTGATGGTGGATTGGTTGAAGTGGCAGTGTCTGATGAAGAACGTGGCATGTGGGATCTGCGGAACTGTGTTGTAATGTTGCTGATTGAGTATGTTTTAATTCGTATTTGAGGCAAGGGATGAGACTGGAGTTGAACGTGGTTTCTGAATTTTGTGAAGATTTTTGTGGCAAGAAGAGTGTTGTTTGGTGATCGGTGAATGGGACGGGGATTTCGTTTGGAGCTGATGAGGTGATCGGCGGTGCAATTTTTTTGTGAGCAACGATGGGTTTGTGACCCTTTTTTTTTTTTTTTTGAACTTGTAGTAAAAGGAAGGTAAGAATCGGAAGGGAATTGATAAAAGGAGAGAAATCAGAGGAAAATGCAAAGGAAATTCTTTTGTCTTTATTCTGTTTTAGAAAGAAAAGAAAAAAAATGGAAAGTAATGGTGAAGATTGAGAGAAGATCGAAAAAGGGAAAGGAGTAAAAGAGAACATATATAGAAAGAAGCTAAGAAAACGGAAAGATTATTTTTTTGTTTTTGTGTTGTTTATTATTTTTTTTGCAAAAGAAGAAGTGATGTAAGAGATAAGGAAGGACGTTTGTAAAAGGAAAGAGATCGAGGAAAAACTGCAAGAACTTTTTTTTTTTTAATTGAAAAGAAAGAGAGGCTTGTAAGAAAGAAAGGAAAAAGAAATCAAAAGAGAAAAATGGCAATTTTTTTATTTTTTTTTAGTTCATGACAGTACCAATGTAGTTGATATGCCACATCGCTAATCGAGATTTTTTCTATACATATAAGAAAACAAAAAAGAGAAAAATAAAATAAAAACTAACACGAATAGAAATTAAATAAATAATAAAATTCAATTATTGCCTCCCGGCAACGGCGCCAAAAACTTGATCGTCGCTAATCTATGAATTAGAAAAGCGCGACATTTGTAATAAATTCTGCAAGCATACAGGTGTGTAGCAAACAAGTCGAACACAGGGAGGTGAATTAAATCAAATTATTTATCTAATCTCTTGGGCGAGTTAGACAAAACTTTGGAGGTTGATTTTGGAAATAAAACAAAACAAAATTAAAACTGTAATTTGATTCAGAACAGATCTAACTGAACCGAC
Organism: Allium sativum; assembly: GCA_030737875.1. NCBI lineage: Eukaryota > Viridiplantae > Streptophyta > Magnoliopsida > Asparagales > Amaryllidaceae > Allium > Allium sativum. The sequence goes on from CM060926.1 coordinate 849,423,084, forward strand.
GATCAAATCACAATTTCAATGGAAAAGCAATGAAACTATGAATCAGATTCAAATCTAATCAAATCCAATTTAAACTATGAACGCGATTAAAATACAGAAAATAAAAGTGCAGAATATAAATAACAACAGGAAATAAAATTAGGATTACCGCTGAATCTAATCAGACGGTCAATCACTAATGAAAAGAAATGCAAAATACAAATAGTGTTCTACCGAATCTAATCGTGTAGACAACACTAATTGCTAAGAAATAGAAAATTGCATAAAATAAAAAGAAAATTGAGTTTTATTAATGAAGAAGAGAATAGAATGAGATATAGGATAGGATGGTGGCTACAATGCCATTACAAGGGTATATATAGGGTAGATAGCCAAACCCTAACCCTAACCCTAATGATAAATGGGTCTGGTCATTACATCACTAATTAGTTTACAATGAGAGACATGAATGGGCCTTAGATAAATAAAGCAAATTTGGGCCTTTTCTCTTTTCCTCTTGCTTCCTTGACACTTCTTCATTGATTTGTGATGTGCAAAGCCTTGTTATCAATCATTTTCTTGTCCAACAGCAACTAGATGTGATATCTTCATCTACAATTCTTCAAAATGCAAATACACAGCAAATTGAACTCTATTTCTCTACATTTCTGGTTGCATGCGGGCTTGGTTGGAATATCTGTAAAAGTAACAAAACAATACCCAAGTAATACTTGTTTATATACAGAAGATAAGATATAAGAGCATAAAATAAACACATTTCTATGTCAATCACTAATAGCTGCCAGTACCTTGAAACATCCGGAAAAAATCGCAGCTACATCCAAGTGAAGAATGAACTAAGATACTCCAGCTATTACCGTCATTATGTAAGCACAGAAGAATCAAATAACCTCATGTTATTAATCACAAAGTTCCCCTATGTATTGCTAACCTGATGGCTAGTCTAATATTTTCAAAATAATTTGGCGTTTGGTGAAATATATAATAAATATATAAAATGAAAACGGGTTATTAGTATAAAGTTAGACTGATATACAATTCGTTGTTATAGTGTTGAATAATATGTATGTAAGCACCAAAGGAAATCTTTCAACAATCACCAAACAGTTACAAAAGCAAAGCGATTGGTCTCAATGTTTAACAAAAAGCAATTTGAAATTCATGATCAATCAGTGGACTTCAGTTTATCCAACTAAACAGACCTAAAACCAAATAATAAAAGAGCAGAAAAATAAATAAAAAATGGAAAGAAAGTTTTTGAACAAAAATGGAATGAATAATTAGATCAAGCAAGTCAATTTGTTTTTACGTAAAACATCAAAATATCTAGCATTTGTAATTTTCTAATATATGCATAACATTATTTATATTTATATAAATTATACCTGTCTGTATAGATAGCTATTATGCTTTACATAGATTAAAGAACATAATACTAAGTTGAACAAAATTAAATGCAGAAATCATATAAACAAAGAAAAATGAAGAAATTAAAGTTAGTTCTAATTAATATTAATAAGCAAAAAAGCCAATTTTGTTTAACTGCTTTTTCTTAATTGAATTCAAGACAGCCTCTGTAAATTCAGACAAGCAATTAATGGATATATTTAAATATGTTCAAAATAACTCAGGTATCATGTCGAACAAAGAGTATGAAATTTAAGAAGTCTAAATTGTAAGCAGCACCGAAATAAGATAGGGGCTTACCATTTGTAGGTCCGAAGCAAAGTATATTGATTGCAGCCTTCGTTTTGTCACAGTAATGAGTTCTTAATTGAATTCAAGATAGCCTCTGTAAATTCAGATAAGCAATTAATGGATATATTTAAATATGTTTAACTGTAATTCCCTCCACAGCAACGATTAACCTAGATAGTTCATATTTGGTTTGTCATTTATGAGCAAACGATGTCCACTTCTTTACAATGATTAACAATATTTTTCATGTATGGTTACTCATAACGTAGTTTCATTTTAAGCTGTCTCTAGCTTTTAACACTTAATTGATCTCTTTTTGCCTAGTAGTATGTGAAGAGAACACTGAACATCAATAAAAATAACTCAGGTATCATGTCGAACAAAGGGTATGAAATATAAGAAGTCTAAATTGTAAGCAGCACCGAAATAAGATAGGGGCTTACCATTGGTAGGTCCGAAGCAAAGTATATTGATTGCAGCCTTTGTTTTGTCACAGTAATGAGTTCTTCAACTCGATAGAAGATGCCAGCACAAATTTTAAAAACAATCCAAGATAGAGATGAAAAAGTTACAATATCAAACTATTGACTTATCACGTTACGAACGAACAGCAAAAAAGCAGATAAAACACATTTAAGCTCAAACAGTAAATCAATACAAAATGGACATACCAACACGAAAAAGGATTTTATCACAAACAGGATCGATGGTTCGGCTGATACAGCCAGAAGGATATCAAATCTCCCAATAAAATCTGCCTGATGGAATCAACTAAAATTTCATGTACAATGAACTAAAAAATTAGCTTTTTGTGTAAACATACAAATGATTGAAGGTAAACATCGCGTGAACTAAGCACTTTCACCTTGAAAATTCCATGAGTATGCGTAAAAGCTTATATATATATATATATATATATATATATATATATATATATCATAAATCTGGAAATAAACCAAACAGGGCATTAGCTATGTGTCAATGGAAAAATAATTCCTTTATCGAAGCGGCCAAAAATCAATGGAAGGAGATAAAATTATAAAAACAAAGCAGGAAGAGGGAACTAACAACTGTACAGACCGTGGAAAACACATGGAAAAAAACATGTGGATAACAAAAATTGATAGAGACGCTAAACTGGAAATCTAAAAACATAGTAGGAAGAGTTAACAAATAGCTACCTTAGAGGGGGGAAGGGGCGAACGAAGGGCGCAGTCGATCTTGGTATCGGAGAAACAGATGGATAAAGAGGATAATCCACCGAAATTCGGGAGGTATGAAAGTCGGGGAGAAGAACCCTAGTTTTTTCCACATACGGCTTTCTGAGGGAGATGCTTCAGATAAGGCTAGGTCAAACAGCGCAAGTGAGAGTAGAAAAGAGGGGCGGCTCAGATCTAGTTAGCTTTTACGGAAAATTAATATAAAATATCTGAAGAATTCCGATCTGTAATATTTGCAATTTATATTGGTGTATGATTTGATTTATTAAAAGTATGTTCCGAGGTTTAGGGAGAATTGAGGAAACCGAGTGCATTAAGGAGAACCGAAAGAATTGAGAGAATGAAACTAGACTGCTTTGCTGTTATTTAATAGATTTGGCAGATAGACCAAAAAAAATTCACTTTGCTGTGTCCGCCGCATCTACTCCTCCTAAAACCTTAATGTTGGTCCAACATTTTTGCCATTTCTGAATTCATACCTTCAGATCCCTAATTTCACCGACCCCAACTCATCCTACGATGCCTACCGTGCTGAAATCAGGTAACGCTACTCCTTCAATCCCGTACTTTATTCCCCTCCTCAGTCGATTATGTGATTTTCCGTCAACGATGGACATCTATAACGATTACAGGTCCTTATCGCTTAATTGATGTCACTCGATGGTTAACTGCTGCCTTGCAATCCCTATCTTCTAAATGTATATAGAGAAACCGATGCATTTTGCCGGTATGAGTTCTCTAGTTATGAATGATGTTTATTTCTAAATATTAGACCAAATATTGGTAATTATGTCAGTTTAGTACTGTTTCGTTTTCAGTCTCTGCTTAGTTTTTCCTGTTGTTTTTTCACCGATATCTAACTGATTTCTTTTTATATTTGCTGTAAGTCTTCTACCATGTTTTTCTGTGCAAAGAGGGTGGATGCAAAGTGTAAATACATATTTATTGCAGCCGATTATAATTGTACGAGGATACAATCTACTAAATAGGTAATGGAATTAGACAGATATATATACTGTCAAGAGTTTGACTTGGATAGAAAAATTGGAGTAGATCAGTAGCATTCAGTTTTTATGTTTTTCATCTACGTGTGTTCCAATCAGTAATGAATAAAAAAAATTAAACAGAACTAATTTCTATTATCATTTAAATCCTGTTGTTTATTTAGTTCTCCTCCTAACTCACACACTTTTTCTCTTACAAAAAATGTATTCATGTTGCTTTTTTCTGTATAGATTTTTAATTTTATTCCCAATAGATGTAGTTCATCTCATGTCCATAGTTTCCATTGGTTAACAAAACTCGAATTATTTGAAAGCTTTATTATTTCTTATGCATAATTTGACTTTCGTCCAAGTTAATTTTGACGATTTGCTCTTTTGTGCAATAGGTTCATAGCTTTGTTGCTGGCATAATGGTGCTTAGTACCAAAATTTTATCCTACAAATGCTCGGTTACATGTTGTATTACTGAAGGAGACTAAGTGAAGAATGCAGTCAATGGATACATGTATGGTTTTTTGGTACATATGCACCTAGTTTTTGTCTTCAATTAACCACTCACTTTATCGTTAATGTTAATTTTATTTCACCAAACTTATTTGTTGGTTATACGGCCGATTGCTAAGCAAGTAAACAAACCATTTTTATGTATCAATACTGATTTATAAATTTAATATTGTCTCCACCTTTGAAAACAATAAATTTAGTTTCATATAAGCTATTACATTGCATAAGAATTTCACAGCTTCAGTAACAAAGACTTTATTCCCTGTTATTTCTTTTAAAATATAAATTTAATTACCAATGCTCCCAATTTTTGACCAACATTAATTCATGAAATTATATTCAACTATAGCATTTGTACAAACAGTAAATAGATCTACAGCTTGCACTCTACGTACTTTTATAGCCAATAATGAGTCAAAGTTTTACTCTCGATGAGATTCCATTAATTACAAATTTGAAGACTAGATTTGCAGCTATCAACAATTACCCTTCCAATCCCATCTCCACTAATCTTCATTATTGTCGGACCTCTCAAATCCTGGATCATTTATTATTTCAAATGATTATTGTATAATATGTTCAACTGTTCTCGATGATTTCTTCGATAAACAGTTCACGTCCTGCTAGACTGGAATCATTGATTCAATCATCAGGTTTTGGAGGTAATGTTTATCTTATGTAAAAATTAATGACTTTTTCAATTCAACCGTCTCTACCTTTTATCCTATTTTGCTAATGGAGAAATTATCTACAAGTTATATGAGTGTTCATTACGTTTCGGATAAATCCTGGCTTGGATTGATTTTATTATTGTTCTTCTTAATATCTCAACTGATTATTGATATATAATTTATGTTTCTAAGTTTTATTTGTTCCTAAATCTGAATATAATGATGAAAATTATTTTTAACTTGCAGGTCGGGAGTTGTTTACTCGTCTGCTATTTCCATATAGGATTTTTCCCCTTCCGATCAATGGAATTTACAAATCAACGACTTTGAAACCCACCTTTAGGCTCCTCTCATCTGTTCTAAATATATTTTGGTCGAAGAGTAGCTAAAATAGTCATGCTTTTAAACATCGTGAAGCAGTTGATAATACAAAAAGGCTGACTATATCAATAGGTACATATCGTGTCCCTGTATTTCTACTTCTAATCAATTAGTTAGTATTCGACTTATGTTTTTCTTCTTTTTATTTCCCTTTTAATTAAACACATATTTGTTTCGTGGAAAATATGGTGTTTTGATTGATTCCAGATTGAGATAACTGTCTGCCAAAATATTATTGCACATCAACCAGGTGTTTGCTTTTCATTTCCTCTTTTTTGTTGTCTGAAAAAACATTCAACTACCATGCCAAATATATGACTGTCTTTATTAACAATACATTAATGGACTAATACGTTGTATTATCTCTCTCTCTATATATATTATATTATGATTCTTCCATGGTAACAAAATAGTTTCCATATTAGTAAACTTTGTCAGTAAAAGAGGCACTTAGAAATTTTGTGGTTTGTCAGGAAAAATTATGGAGCACAAAATGTTGATGCGCACACAGGTATACATTTTAAGCTTACCACTGCATAAATAATTAAATAAGTTATTACACAACCAAATAATAACACTACGTGCCTTCATAAAGCCATGAGCGGATAGATTATTAATGCACATCACTCTTCCAAATGTTCCGAAGGATTTATTGAAGTTAATAACATAAATTTTAAAATGAAACATTACATGATTCAATTATCAAAATAATATTTTGGTGCACTCTACCAAAAACAATAATATAGTAAGATTATTATTCTCAAATAATCATCAATTTTTTATTACGAAATGAATTTTATTGACAAACATATATTATGCAACAAAGAAGTAGATATTGGCGAGAAATTAAACTAAAACAAAATGATTAACTAAGTTAAAGATGGACAATTTTCCATTTTCATGCTTATGTTTTCCAATTCTTGATTCATATGTACTCATAAAATCTAAAAGTTCTTTTTGTATGTTGTTTCATAGCCATTGACAACGGGGACAAGAAGTCTAGGACCCTTGCTGCTCGTGTGTGAAGACCGTCAATTGGTAATGACTGATAACTGTCTGTATGACCATATATATAATTAATTTGGTTAATTGTTGCAAATCCCAATGCAGTTTGATCAGCTACAAATGATGTGCATTCATAACGTACACACATTTTATTTCTGAACTATCATTTGTAAATTGACCTTATAACTTTAAAGCATTAGTTATTGTTGGTTATAAAATCAATAGTCTGATGTGTCATAGAGTTCATGGATTAACGATGTATTATTTGCAAGGTTATAACGAGTTTTTAAGTAGGCTTTAACAAAATTTTAATTGTTATTGTTCGCTAACCTAATTTTATATTAACTCTGCGGTCTAATAACTTATATATCCTTCGCATGCTTGTTCCAAAATTCTGAAAGGCGGTATAATTTTTCCCCTCTATTGAATTGTTCTTGACATATCGGTACTAATTTGCTTCTAAATATACTTGAATGTTCCAGATATTTTATGTTGACGACTCTTCCCATTTTCCATTTTCATGCTCATGTTTTCCAATTCTTGATTCATATGTACTCATAAAATCTAAAAGTTCTTTTTGTATTTTGTATGTTGTTTCACAGCCATTGACAACCGGGACAAGAAGTCTAGGACCTTTGCTTCTCGTGTGTGAAGACCGTCAATTGGTAATGACTGATAATTGTCTATTTGACCATTATATATAATTAATTTGGTTAATTGTTGCAAATCCCAGTGCAGTTTGATCAACTACTCTTGTGGTTGGGCTTCATGATCGTAGTTTCATGAACAGGTAAGTTGGTATGTATAAAAGTACGAAGAGTTCTGTGTTCAAGCTGAAATAATGATAAATATTTGCAATATATCTAGCTTAGATATTGTAGCAAATATCAAGTGCTGAATACTTGCAATTAACAAAGAGTTAAGGACTGCCAAGCAGTTTGTACATGCGCAGCTGTCTCATATTCAGATTATGACACTAAAATAAGCTTATGTTTTTGTATTTGTGTCTCATCTATGAAAGTGAATGCATTAAAGTTTTGGTTTATGTTGCTTTTATGTAGAATGACTGAGCCAAAAATACCGTATCCTTTCTTACACCATATGGAATGGGCTAAGGAGAAGAAGAAAAAGAGGAAGGAGAAGAGCGAATTGAACGAATGGCATGGGATTAATTTGATATATATAATATGTCCAAATGCAAAGTTGCGTTTGAGATACACTCATGGAATGGAGCAAAAAAAGTTTTATACATAAATATATATGATATGTCCATATGGTAAAAGTTGAAACAAAAGTGGTAGCTTTAAACGCCTTTTGAAATGTGTCGGAATTGAAGCTATAAATTCATTGTATTCCTTTTTTGTCATCTAACATTTTTTTTTCTTTTTCCCTATAACAGGAGGCTGATTACTTTGGACAAAGCAGGGTATAAGCGAAAAATCATATATCCATAGCCAGCAAAATTTAAGGTACGTTCAATTTTGTTTCCTCGTGGTAATTGTATTTGTCAGTATAAAATTATTGTAAACATTTATGATGCTAGAATGCTAATTCTGTTCTTATTTTGGCTTACAATTTTTGTTCCTTAATATATGTACATAGGTTTATGTTTTAAAATCAGACCAAGAATCCAAGTGAAATCAAGCAAGTTCAAACATAACCGAATGAAAGTAGATATTCTTATCTTCAGTAATCAAGGTTGTTATCTTATTTTGTGATGTAAATGTCAAGTTAATTATTAGTTAAAGAGTATGTTCTGCTGTTTATATATTGTATAAAATCTGAAGCAAGAAGTCAAAGACTAAAACTACAGTGAGATTGTGAGTGACTGTGTACATTTATATTAGTGAATAAGTGTGTAGTGAGGAGTCGATGTATACGAGTGAAATGTAGTGAGGAAGTGTATGTATAAGTGATTGCGTAAATAGAGGGGAAACACTATGTGCACTATTTGAAAGTGTAATAAATATTTGTTTAAAATATTTTTTGAATTAAATATTCAATTCTTGTAAATATTATTAATATTATGTGTAATACTCAAATTTATTGCAACTTTCAGCATTTTACAACGGGCATTAATTGTCGTTATAGAAGATATTACAACGGTCAATACCTCTTGCAAAAAATATTACAATGGGTTGTTATTCTATTGAAGGAACATACAACAACATAAGACCGTTGTAAAAAAAGTCTATTACAACCGCTTGTTACCACATTCGTTGTCCGTTATAAAAGAGGACATATTACAACATGGCATAATACAGCGGGAGGGGTGACCGCTATAAAACCTCTATTACAATGGGCATTGCCCGTTGTAATAGATCTTTTTTGTTGTAGTGTAAACAACTCGAACCAAACTCCCAATAGGTAATGTCTCCACATCATCATAGCAAACACAATCGTTGCCAACTCCAAATCGTGAGTTGGGTAATTCCTCTAATGTGGCTTCAGCTGTCGATTCGCGTAGGCCACAGCGTTATCCTTCTGCATTAGCACTGCTCCAAGTCTAGTACCACATGCATCGGTGTATACCACCATCTCTTCATTACCACTTGGAATGGTCAACACAGAAGCACTCATCCATCTCTCCTTCAGGATCTCGAACGCCTGTTCACACTTTACATCCCATGTGAACACTTGGTTCTTCTTGTCAATCCTGTAACAGTGCAGCTATCTTGGAGAAATCCTTGATAAACCGTCGGTAATAACCAACCAACCCAAGGAAACTCCGCACATCCGTTGCATTCTTAGGCCTATCCCAGTCCTGGATTGCTGCCACTTTGGCGGGGTCAACTGCTATTCCATTTCTAGAAACTACATGGCCTAAGAACCTCACTTCATCCTTCCATAAGTGACACTTCGAGAACTTAGCCTTCAACTAATGCTTTCGCAAGATCTCTAACACAACTCTCAAGTGTGTCTTGTGTTCTTCCTCATTTCTGTAGTAAACCAGAATATCATCCACAAACACAAGACAAACTTGTTCAACTGATCTCTGAACACTCTATTCATAAGATCCACGAAGTACGCTGGTGCGTTAGTCAACCCGAATGGCATCACCAACCACTCGAAGAACCCGGATGGTGTCCTAAAAGCAGTTTTCGGTACACTATCCTTCGCCACCCTCAGCTAGTGAAATCCCGTTGCCAAATCCATCTGAGAAAACACTTTAGCTTCGCGAAGCTGATCGAACAAGTCATCAATCCTTGGAAACAGATACTTGTTCCTCTTAGTCATTTTGTTCAGCTCACGATAGTCTGCACACAACCTTAATGATCCATCTGCCTTGGTTGCAAACACGACTGGTGCACCCAATTGGGAAATACTTCTCCAAATGAACCCTTTCTCAGAAGGTCTCGAACTTGCACCTCCAACTCTCATTATTCCTTAGGCGCCATCCGCCTAAAGGCATAACGATTAGTCGAACTCCCTTGACCAAATCGATCCTAAACTCGATCTCACGATGCAGCGGCAACCCTCTGACCTCATCAAAGACAACCTCATACTCATTAGCGATTAGCCCAGATGACAGGTCTTCTTGTAGAATCACAAGCGAATATGGATAGCTAACGAAGACACCCTCTTCACGCTTACGCTTTATCAACACCTTGCACCCTTCCACATCCCCGACTCTCACCTCTAGCTTTTCGCAATTCACCCTTGCCGCATACCTCTTGAGCCAATCCATGCCCAAGATGATCTCAAACCTAGCGAAGTTCAATACAAAGCAATCACACACAAAAGAGCGACCATGACTCAATAACACTAGACCACGACAAACCAAGCACAAACTGGACGAACTCCCAACTGGATTAATCACAATCAATGGTCTATCACAAATCTTGTGTTCCAAACCCAAACGACAAACAAGCTCATTGTAAATGAATGAATGCGACGCTCCAGTATCAAACAAAATTTGAACCGAAACGTCATGAACAGAAAGAGTACCTTGGACCACGACACCCTTTCCCTTCTTCTCAGCAGTAGGGGCTTTTAAAGAAGATGGCACAACCCCTAAAGCGTAAGCCTTAACCACTTGCTTCCCTTGAGCTGATCCTGGATAATCTTTCTTCTCATGTCCCGGCTTCCCACACTTGAAGCACTTTTTTACAGCTTTAGGATTCTTGCATTCACTAGCAAAATGACCCTTCTGCCAACAATTGAATCAAGTCACTTCACCCTTCTGCTTCTTTTGTCCATCCTTTCCTTTATGTTGTTGTTGCTTCCTCTTCTTATCATTACCACCCTGCTGTGGTTTCTGAGCGACAACATTTGCTTCCTTAGGAAACAATTCGTGACGAACAACTTTCTCCACGAGCTTCTCGAACAAATAATCAAGGTGTTCCATCAACGGCTTCCCTATATAAGCATCCAGACCCATGACGAACTTTTTGTTCTTCTGATATGGTGTATCGATGTATGAACGAGCATATTTGGACAAGGCCTCGAAGTCAGAAATATAGTCAAGAACTAATCTGCCGTTTGCTTTAGCTCAACAAACTTCTTGAAGAGAACGGATTTCTGAGCAGTGGAGATAAACTTTGCTTCAAACCTAACTTGGAATTGTTCCCATGAAATCTCTTCTTCTAGAGTTTCAAGTGTAATAGAATTCCACCACTCCATGGCCCTGCCCTGCAACTGCCTTGATGAAAGCTTCCTCTTATTTGCATCATCCAACCCCAAATATCCAAAGATACAAATGCAAGTATCCATCCACCTCTGAACCTCCTCGGCTGGCTCAGTTCCTTTGAATGGTTTTCCTCCTAGAGATGTATAATCCTTGCATAGCATTGCAAAAACCACATCCCTAGGCAACTGAACTCCTACATCTACCGTAGTTGCCACTGGAGCGGGCACCCTTTGCATGAATGCCTCCATCATGGCTTCAAACATGGTAAGGTAGTCTGATTCACCGCCATTTCCCCCTCTAGTGTTAGCTCTCCTAGCAGTGTGTCTTGATTCTCATCTACTCATTCTAAATCTGAAATTTTAGAATAATTAACCATTTACAAGAAAAACTGCTAAAGGAATACAACCGCTACTACTATATATGCTAATATATATAGTAAACATCCAACTGAAATCTACAAGTACGTCTCTCATACGTGATTACGTCTTCGAACTTTAGCCAAAATCGCTGACCAGAGCTCTGATACCAAATGTGACGACCACCCACAGCCCCCGCACTAAACAAGAGGAATAATGTGATGAAAGGTGTGCCAGGCGGTTATGGACGATCACCAGGGTATGGTACATACGCGGAACCTGTCATAAACTCATAGCGCAAGGAGAAAATATAATATAACATATACAACAGGTAGTGATAGTGAAGTAGAAAACACTAAACTTCCATGACAACTAGAAAAAATATTTCCCATACACGTGGATAACAACAATAGTGTTCGTACAATTTGTCTCACTACAACACTCAGAGAATAACAAACAACGTAAGACAAAGGTACTAGATAGTAGGAAAATAGTACGCTAGCCTCCTGGTCGTCTCCGAACAGCAAACTCGCCCTCAGTAAGCAATCACCCGTCACCTGCCACCTAGTCTGTCTATCCAAACAATTGGATGAACAACCCAAGGTAATAAGAGGAAACATAAAACCTTGAGTCAGACAACAGTCTTAGTGAGCGGTAAAACAGCTAACAAACTTTATCAATAAAGTATATGAGAATGGGTAAATAAACGAACTAATCTACCCAGCTCCAGAGAAGAACTCACAACTGTCTTCCCCACATTCGATAGTTATAACCTTTACGACCATACATCCAAAGGAAACAACAATCCAGTCATGGAAATCAGAACAACCATTCATACATGGAAAAAGCAACTCAACCATCATCACAATAAAGCATTCAAACATCCATGACTGACTCTGGCTATAACTGCCAACCTTGCTTTGAAACCATCGTTAATCGTATGACTGGCTAAACAATTTGCCATCAATTGTTAAGGACCTTACTCGATGTCCCGGTTCTAGCGAAACCCCACACGCTATACACAACATGTGTCTAGGCCATACATGACGCCCAGGGCACTCGACCTACAATTGGTCTTCAATTGCACCCCGCTTAGAGCCCGCTAGAAACTACGACAACGATAATTCCTCGACTTCCTCATCTCTAGTCGTTATAGATTTCGAATATTCGTAGGCTCAAAACACTTTAGAGCAACCATTTCACACGAACTCAATGCGTCCTTGAGTCGTTTCCACATTCGTTGCATACGACGAACAACGAACACTTCACATCACTTCTAGTAATCACTGTAGCAGATACTGTAGCATCATCCTTCCTGACCGACCGGTCCTCCCTGACCGACCAATGCTCCTTGACCGACCGGTCCTCCCTGACCAACCGATCCTCCCTGAATGAAAAGTCTTCCCTGACCAACCGATCCTCCCTGACCGACTGGTCCTCCCTAACCAACTGATTCTCCTTGACCGACCGGTCCTCCCTGACCAACCGATCCTCCCAGACTGACCGGTCCTCCCTGACCAACCGATCCTCCCTAACCGACCGATCCTTCGCCAAATGACAAATTCGACGAAACCAAATCATCCAATATATCCAGTACAATCATAAGCATGTTATGAAACCACTAACATCATGAAAATGACAATTATCATCAAATTATGCAAATTTCACTAAAAACCAATATAAATGAATATATGATCTGAATTGTGGATCTTACTTGCATAAACATGTAAATGGGATAAGAATTATCGGTTTTAGACATACTAACTAGATCATAGGGTAATTCATATGAAAATAGACTTAACATGGTATAGATCTATGGAAAAACACTTGAATTTGATTAAGAAAAACATGAACAAACACTCATATACTTCATTGAATCCATGTGAGAGGCATATCACTCACTGATTCTCCAAAACAAGCTAAAATCAATGAAATATGAATCCGGATAACAAGCACCTCGCACCAAGCTCCTTGATCCGATGAATCCTTGCTTCAATTACTGTAGATCTAGCTTTCAATGGTGTAGAACTATGATTTTACTCCTTCGATTTTGATTTTTAATGGTGGAAAGGTGTTGAAGGAAGGAGGAGCACAAGGCACCAAATGAGAAAATGGGGAAACTAAACTATTTCCCATATCACTCACCCCCTATTTATACCCTTCCATCAACCCACTAATGGGCCTCTCCAATTCAGCCCATTAGGCTCCCAAAACCTGAACAGCCAATTGAAAAACCTTAAAACAACGATTTTTCCCAAACCGCTGAGCCAAATCTTTAATGTAACCACTCTAGCAAACATCAATTCCTTTCCAGTGGAATAGGTCTCACCCTATGATTCGACCTGAGTCAAAAGTTATGCCATGTACAAGACTGATAGGGGAAAAATGGTCACAAACAAAATTGGTAATTATTATGCACATGTCTCACATCCCCATAAGCAACATATTAAAAAATGAGAATGATACAACCCTCAGAGAATAAAATAAAAATATTTTACGATCTTCCGATACGTAAAATGCAGGCTGTTACAGTCATTGTAGAGGATCTGTTGGAAGAAGTGGATGGTGGTGTCAACTAAGAAGACGTGTTTGTAGCACCAGACATGGTGGGAGATAGAGCGATTCTCAAAAATCCCCCTGATTCGGTTGTTTTACGAATAGATGAATCTTCGTAGTCAAGAATCTGCATGAAATATGAAATACCCAGGGAAGATGTCATGGTCCTCGGAAAGGAAGATAGGGCACATGCTCCTTCAGAAAGATATACCGCTAGAACAAGCATATGTTTTTCATCGGATGCATGCCCCCGTCTGGCTCATATATTCCAGATATTCTATATTTCTTATAATTGGCGCCAACGCAGCTTCATACGAACGCATATGCCTTCCTGCTTGGTACCTACATCATGTATATATAATGGTTGGGTGTTGAAATAACTGGGGAAGACATCAAATATCTCTATTCTCTAACCATGTCGCCTTCCCTCGTATATATGGAGGCACATCCCAATAACTGCTTTATCCTGGGAGCAAAGGACAAGCTTAGTTACTTTAAAGATATTAGTTCTACGTTTGATGCCTACCAGGATTTGCGAGGAGATGGCTTGATGGCTGTAAGCACATGAAAACTCACTCTATACCCCGAGTTAATTGAGTCATAAGCTCGAAACTGACTTGGCATTTCACATGATAGGTATACCGATGATTATGAAGATTGAACAATATCTAGAGGGAGTCCTAGCTTTGATGGATATCCCAAGTGGTATCGCATTGTCCAGACTTTGCTATCAGGCCATTTCCTCTTTCTATTGGACTTGCTTCCCAAAGGCCATTCGACGGGTCGCAAGGACGATGATGAAGAAGAGGAAGAAGCAGAAACTGAAGGAGAATCTCTGGGTCCTCAGTCGGAAGAGGTTCCTCCTTGTCGTGCCTTCTGACGTGCCCTTAGCCGAGAAGGAAGTTTCAAAAGCTCAAGGAGATGTAAGAAGTTACATCGGCAATGAGGAGCCTGCCGGAGTGCATGGTTCACAGCCCACTCCCGTTTCTTCTTCGACTGGGGAGATAAGGCCGGGAGAGGCTTTTGAACCGAGTTCCCTAGCTACAACCTTTGCGACTGTCATGTCGACGGAGGTTGAAAATCAGTTTAAAGATCTTGACAAGGTCCTAACTGAGACATCTTCGTTTGGGTTGAGCGGATATGATGTTGAGAGCTTATTGCCGAGTGTTAGGGAGATTATCCCTTCAATAAAGCGATCAATGAGTCTGTGGGGAGGACACATAAGACACACAAACTCACAAGCATTGCATAACATAACACTTCATTCATATGTGTTGGATGTTTGGTTCGGACTCAGAGTTTGCTCTATGTAGGTACCATGTCTCATAAAGGTGACAAAGATCGAGATTAGGAAGATTCTCGATGGTTGAAGAAAAGCTCCATGAGCGACTTCTACGCAAATACTGAACTGTGTACAAGGAAGAAGTCGTATGACTCTGGGAGTAGCCGTCATTACCGAGAACATTCCCCGCTCTCGGGGTCTTTTCTAACGGGCAAAAGACCAGGGGATGAGAGGAGAGGAACTGAATTGTTTACAACGGGGCAACAAGCTGTGATTGTCCCAACTTCTTATGTACCAACCCCAGTGTCGGTGACAACAACTATTAGCAGAAGTAGGTCTGGTGAAGTATGGTCAAGAACCTGAGGAAGGGATGTGAGAGGCCAAGGCCCGATGCTACGCGATATGTTAAAGATCCCATAGTTGAGTCCTAAGGAGAGGAAGGTGATACTAAAGAGGTCATTTCTCGATTTCTATTTCGAGGAGCTGATGTGGTTACTCGACATTAGGCCATTCCCATGCCAAGACAATGATGTACAGAAGCGGCTGTATGCAGCCTATTACCAGTATTAGGAGATGTATAAATACACAAAGAAACTCTCAGAGTTGATAAAAAAAAGAGCCCAGAGATTCAAGGCATATAGATCGCGCTCAAGCTTGAAAAGGAGGGTGTCATGACCTGAAACAAGGAGATAGGTAAGACATGGCTTTAAGTCACATCCACTTTTATGTATTCGAGTGACACTTTTACGTGCTAACTCTCTATTGCCAAAATAGATGCGTTAAAGAAGGAGCTGGTAGAGACAAATTTAGCGATGGCAACGGCTAGTGCCCATTATAAAAAAGTGTTAACTTCTACGTCAACCTATGTCACCAACTTGGAAAAGGCGAATAAGGCCCTATTAGAAGAGAAATGCAGGATACAAGAAGAGAATAAGACAGTATAGCAGCTAAGGACAACAACTAGGCATTGATTAAATATAACGAAAGGATCTGAAAGGAGAATGAAGAGGCCCAATGCCCAAGGAAGGAGAATGAGGAGATTAGGAAGATGCTTGATAGGAGCCGCGCTGAACTCGAGCTGGCCATAAAAGATAAGGAGGCTGTTGAAGTTTCAAACAAAGAGGTGCTTAGCTAAATAGATGGGATCAGAGTTGAGCTTGAAGCCAAGCTAAAGGAGCTGAGACAACAAGTCTGGGATTCCCGAGTGGAGGAAGAAAGGTACATGGAGCAGACTATTTAGGTCTTCTATGTCAAAAAACGTTCGACACCGTGGGCTCTTATGGGTCCGTGACTACCGTCGGAACCTGGCATTGACTTTGGAGAAACTTATTGAAGATGAGGCTGCCACCTCGGGAGTGGAGAGCGTGGACAAAGACAAGCTAATGGTCCAATATTTGACGGAGGATGAACGTGGGTGTTGACGTAAGGGAAGAAACTTCTTGAGGAAGACGCAGCAGTGGAGGAGGCGTGCACGGCCCGCCCCGCACCAGCCGACATTTCCAATGAAACGCGTTGTGCCGATGTCCCACCAGCACGGGACGGTCGTCAGAAGAAAAGGAAAAAGGCGATGAATTATCAAAGAACCTGTAGTATATCTCATAGCGCATGGAACAAAATATGATAATAACATAATTTGATATAAAACAGGCGAGACAGCGCACAAGATGAAAACTAAACCATCATAGCAGCGGAAAAATTCAGAATACAGCTTATGATCCAAACCATCATTATTACAACTTTTGAAACTGTCTCTAAAGCAAAATAGAAAGGTACACTACTCATGCCCAAAGTAGTCACCAGCAACAACACAGGGAGAATATATGGGAATAATACGTGTAAGCCTCCTGCTTGTCTCCGGACAGCTACTCGTACATAACCAGCTAACCTGTCTCTAGTCTATTCGTTTGAGAGCACCCATAGTAATAAGAAGAGACATAAAACTCTGGGTCAAACAAAAGTCTGGTATGAGCGATAAGCAGCAAAACAAAACAATAACAGGTATACATAACCATACCTGAATCTGGACCTGCAACCAAAGAGTTAGCACAACAAGATGTACAATACTCTAAGGTGACACTAACACATGGTGTGAAAATAATGGGGAGGGGGTGTGCATGTCATGGTGATAGCAAACATCAAACATAGCAATCATCCTCACGTCTCTCACTCAGTGCGTAAAGTATACGATATCCACTACTTTGATCACCCAATTCTTTGTTTCGATCGCTCTGCCCCATGGAGTCATGACGGCTCCACTGCACTGATCCATAACCACTAATACTTTGCTATGTCCACTCTTCCCCATGGAGTCATGACAACTCCACTTCACTGGCTCATAGCCCTTCTACGGTCACTTTGCCCCATGGAGTCATAACAACCCCACTACACTGATCCATAGCCGCTAATCCGTCTCTCAGTGCTGAGTCAAAGCGATAGACATCGATAACCCCTTTGCACACGTCCCGCAGCAAAGTCCAATTCATGAAGTTAACTCGTTGGTTCCCATCTGGATCCTGAGTCCTAACTCCCTATTTGGACTACTTTTGCATCTCGGGTTTTGGTCATCATCCCGGTTCGTGACTCTTCAATTCAGTTCGTGACGCTCCAAACTCTGGTTTCGGGTCAAGCTTCGGCTCGTGACGCCTTGTTCCGGTTCATGGGTCCCCCTTTGGTCATCGGCTCGTGGTCCTCCTCTGGTCCGGCTCGTGGTCCTCCCCTGGTCTGGCTCGTGGTGCACTACTCGAGTCTGGTTCATGATGAATGGCTCGAGGTCGAGGCTCAGATCGTGATGCTTCATTATGACTCGTGGGTGACATCCGGTTCGCGGATCATGGAGGGTGGTCGGCTCGTGATGTGGGCTCACGACTGGGGCGGCTCGTGATGATAGTGTCACGATCGGGTCGAGGTGGTGCCTCACGAACGGGGCATGACCAATTTCCTTCAACTTTTCCAGCGAGTTGTTTACGCCATACAACGGCGTTTTCGACCATTCTAACCTAACTATTCAATCACAAAGCATTCCAAAAAGTAACAACAATCATGTATAATCAACCATAAATACCAAAACAACAATATGACATGTTTATATGGATCAAACATACCCAAAACCCATGTTTTCCCCTTAATCTCCTTAATCATGATTTAACCATATGATTAGCAAAACATGTCCAAATTAACCCAAATTTTTATCAGGACCATAAAATAATATTTAAGAATTTCTACATATTTTTCTAGATTTTTAGCATGCATAATTTCGTTAATTAACACTAATCACCCCTAATTAGCCGTAATTAGTGAAAAACAATGTAAATCACTCACCTTAGCCACAAATGAATTATAGATATGAACTTTACTACTGCTTTGGGTCGAATTCCTATGCAACACAGCAGCTCCAACTCTGATTTTGTGTTGATTTGCCTTGATTTGGTGTAGCTTAGCTTAATCCTCGATTAGAAAGCGATTTGGGATGATTTTAGAAGGTGGAGGCCATGGCTAGGGTTAGAGAAATGTTTTAGGTGGCTAAGAAAATGAAATGAGATCGTTTCCTAACCGATTTCAGCCTCCCCATAGCCCTAATCCCGAAATGGGTTATGGGCCTAGCTGCTAATCACCCTAATTAGGCCCGGTTAAGTTGTTTTTCACCTTCCAATCCTTGTTTCAGCCATATTTCCTAAACGGTAAGTCCGTTTGACAAATGTGACCACTCTACGGAAAGGTAAACCATCATTTGAATCCAATGGATGTGGTTTCAGGTCAAAACTCCTTTTCAATCAAAATTTATGGGAAAAATAAGATTTTCCAGGCGCAAAACGGTCATTTAAAAATCGGCAAAAATCATGAGCATGGGAAATGACCCCAATAGTCGTTCCCCAAAGTTACACGACCATACGACCCCATATGAAAAATAAATAAATATTCTACGATCCTCCAATACGTAGAATTCGGGTCGTTACATTCTCCTCCCTTTAAGAAATTTCGCCCCCTAAATTCCTTAATTAAAACATATAAAGGGTCTCGCATGCCTAGCAGCCATTTACAAACAATCAAACACATATAACAACACAACAAGTCTATCCTAGCATGCGGTTTACTAACAAGGGAATAACTATCGCTATTAAAATCTTACCAGGCAAAGAGTTCTGGATACGACTTCCTTATGCTCTCCTCTGTTTACCAAGTACAATCATTCTCCTTATCACCCCATTGGACTTTGACCAGTTCCACCCTCTTCCTTCAAAGTTACTTCGTATCGTACTCGACAATACGAATCGGCCTGTGGTTCCCAACCGCCCCGGGTTCTACATCGATGTCATCCAGCTGGTACGGTCAAATAGTCATATCTAGGTCGTGCACGAACTTCCTTAACTGGGAAACATGAAATATGTTGTGACCCCCTGCCATCTTGTCAGGTAACCCAACTTTATATGCTAAATTCCCAACTTGCTCGAGAACTGGGAATGGACCAACAAATCTTGGTGCTAACTTGCCTCTCCTACCAAATCGAATAATGCTCATTAACGGAGAAATCTTAACAAACACCAAGTCACCAACGGACAATTTTAAATCTCTTCTCCTCTTATCAGCATAACTCTTCTGCCTATTTTGAGCAGCCTTCATTCGCTGTTGGATAACTTTTATCTTTTCTGAAGTTTCTCTTATTACATCTATCCCAAGCACAAACTTCTCACACGTTTCCAGCTAACACGATGGTGAGTTGCACGGTCTTTCGTACAAAGCTTCAAATGGAGCCATACCAATACTGGATTGATAACCATTATTATATGCGAACTCCACTAGATGCAAATGGTCATCCCATGATCCACCAAATCCAATATACAAGCCCTCAAGAGATCCTCTAATACACGATTCACCCTCTCTGTCTGACCGTCGGTTTGAGAATGGTACGCAGTACCGAGATGTAATTCTGATCCTAATGCCTCTTGTAAGCTCTTCTAAAATCCACTAGTAAACAACGGATCTCAGTCACTCACAATGCCTTTGGGTACTCCATGAAATCTTACTACCCATTTATATACAGTTCCGCTAACTTAGTTGTCGTTCTGTTCGACTTGACCGTTATGAACCTTGCATTCTTGGTCAACCGATCTACAACCACCCAAATACAATAATGACCCGATCTAGTCCTAGGTAAACCATCAATGAAATCCATTGAGACTTGTTCTCATTTCCATTCGGGAATTTCTAGCGGTTGTAACAAACCACTAGGCTTCTTTTGCTCATCTTTAACTAGCTGACATTTCATGCATTTGTATATAAACTTCCCAACGTCTCTTTTCATTCCTCCCCAGTAGTAGGTCTGCTTCATATCTCGATACATTTTGTTACCACCGGGATGTATAGTCAGTTTTGAGTGATGACATTCTCTAAGCACTTTATCTCTCAATCCATCGACATTGGGCACAACTAGTCTCACATTCTTTCTTAGCCATCCATCTCGATCAAGCCCATAGTTGTTCATCTTCTCGTCGATACCCATCTCTAACTTAGAAATGATTTCCAATAAGTTAGGATCGTCCCTCTGACTGGAACCAATCCGCTCAATCAAAGTGGGTATGATCGTCAAACTTGCTAACATCTTTGGATCCAATTCGCACTTTGGTATGAAATCGTACCCTACGATATACTCTAGTTGTTTCCATTCGAGAAACACAGCCCCTAAACTGGCATGTCTCATACTCAATGCATCAGCTACCGAATTCCCCTTTCCCTTTCCTGGTGTATATGCAATATCGAAATCATAGGAAGCCAAGAACTCTAACCATCTCTGCTGACGGAGATTTAAATCCTTCTAAGAGAACAGATACTTTAATGATTTATGATCAGTAAACAACTCGAATCTTTCTCCCAAGAGATAATGTCTCCACATCTTCAACGCGAACATGATCGCTGCCAATTCCAAATCATGGATAGGATATCTTTTCTCATGTGGTTTCAGTTGCCAACTAGCGTAAGCTACTACCCTACCTCCTTGCATCAATACAACACCTAGTCCGGTACCACATGCATCCGTATATACCTTCATCTCTTCATTCTCTTTAGGAATAACTAACACTGGTGCACTCGTCAGCTTCTCCTTTAGACCTTTAAATGCATTCTCGCACCCTTCGTCCCAGACGAAAGCTTGATTCTTCTTGGTTAACCGAGTTAATGGTGCCGCTATCTTGGAGAAGTCCTGGATAAACTTACGATAATATCCAGCCAATCCAAAGAAACTTCTTACGTCTGTTGCATTCTTAGGTGTAGACCAATCCTGTACCATAGCCACCTTCGCAGGGTTCACGGCGATACCATTCTCTGAAACTACATGGCCCAAGAATATCACTTTCCTCCTCCAGAAGTGACACTTAAAAAATTTCGCTTTCAATTGGTGTTTCCTCAACACCTCCATCACTGTTCTCAAATGTTCCTTGTGTTCTTCCTATGTCCTCGAGTAAACCAAGATATCGCCCATGAACACAAGAAAAAACTTATTCAATTGATCCCTGAATACCCTATTCATAAGATCCACAAAATATGCTGGTGCATTGGTCAACCCGAATGGCATGACCAACCACTCATGGAATCCAGACGGCGTCCGAAATGCCGTTTTTGGAACACTCTCAACTGCTACTCGGAGATGATGAAATCCTATCGCGAGGTCCAATTGGGAGAACACTCTTGCTCCTTTCAGTTGATCAAACAAATCATCTATCCGTGGAAGAGGACACTTATTTTTCCTAGTCACTTTATTCAACTCGCGATAGTCCACACACAAACGAAGGGAACCATCTGCCTAGGTGGCAAATACAATTGGTGCTCCCCACTCGGAAATACTTCTTCGGATAAATCCCTTCTTCAAAAGATCGCTTACTTGCACCCTGAGCTCTCGCTGCTCCCTTGGTGTCATATGACGAAGTGGCATCACTATAGGTCTGGCATCTTTCACTAAATCAATACAGAACTCAATATCTCGGTGTGGTGGAAGTCCGGTCACTTCCTCGAAGATATTCGGATACTGGCCAGCAATGGGAACGTCTGATAACTCGTCCTGCGGAATGTCAAGGGAATTTAGAAAACTAGCCATCACCCCATCACTAGGTAGGCCACCAAACACTACCCTCCGCCCATCATCCACCCTAATAGTCACTGAAAATCCCTCACAGTCTACCACCGTCTCGTACCTTTGGATCCAATCGACTCCCAAAATAATGCCAAACCTAATAAAGCCCAAAACAAAGCAATCACAAGCAAACATACATCCATGACTCGATAAGACCAAATTTCAACAAATCATGCTAAGGCTAGTCGAACCACCAATCGGGTTCATCACCAGTAAAGGTCTATCAACAATCTCGGGTTCCGATCCCAACCTATCTACCAGGTCACTAGATATAAAGGAACGGGAAGCCCCAGTATCAAACAATACTAGAACGGGAACATCATAAATAGAAAGCATACCTTGAATGACGACATTCTTTCCATTCTCCACCGCAGTTGGGGCATTCAATGAAGAAGGAACAACATTAATAGCATATGCTTTCACAATCTGCTTCTCTTTGGGAGGTTGTGGAAACTTATCCTTGTGATGTCCCACTAGGCCGCAGTTGAAGCACTTCCTGTCTGCAGGCTTTGCTTGACATTCTTTAACATAGTGGCCCTTCTTGCCACAGCTAAAGCACTCAACATCTTTCTTATTCTTTTTCTGACCATCCTTGGTCTGACTCTATTTCCTTTTATTCTAAGAATTATTCTTGCCTCCGCCGCTTGCTTGCGGCTTTGGCCCCTGTGCAGATGCAATAGGGAGTTCATTCTTGGGCTTAGGATAAAGGCTCTCTGATCTCAATGATTTCCCAACAATCGATTCAAAAGTCACATCAATATGGTTTATAAGCCTTTCTGCCAAGTACTGATCTAAGTCTGTTATGAAATTCTCATTCTTCTTCTCGGCAGTGTCAATAAGGGATAATCCATACTTCGATAAAGTATCGAACTCAGCAATATATCCGAGACTGCCCTACCATTCTGTTTAAGCTCCAAGAACTTCATAAACAACTCTGACTTCTGGGCAACTGGGATAAACTTATTACTGAATCGGGTCTTAAACTGATCCCAAGTAACTTGATCCTCAGGGGTAGTTGCCTTAATAGCGTTCCACCAATTCATAGCCCGTCCTTGCAGCTGGCGGGATGCTAGCTTTCTCTTCATTGCGTCTTCGATTCCCAGATCCTCGAAGACACGCTCACAACTATCAAGCTAATCCTGAACTTCTGTAGGCGATTCCGTTCCATAGAACGGCTTTCCACCAAGACTAGTATAATCCTTGCAGAGCTTGGCGAAATCGGCTCTAGGCGCCTGCACTGCCGCACCACCACCATTAGCAGCATTAGGAACTGCCCTCTGAACATCCCTAAGCATCTCTCTCATGAAGTCAGTAAACATCGTCCTCATGTCAGGAGCATTCCTATAATTGGCTCCTGAACCAGTATTCCCCGTATATCGGCTCATCGTTCAATCTCTAAAGAGAAAATGGTTAACCATCTATTCAATGGCGCTAGTGCAGTGCGACTTCATCCTTAGATATACTAATAGTGTATATATATATATTGCTTTTGAAAACCAAAATATCACAAATACACGCTCTCATATACGTATACTATCTCTCCCTGATGTCTTTCCCTAGGTTAACTATGCAACCTAGAGCTCTGGTACCAAGTGTGACGGCCCGCCCCGCACCAGCCAACATTTCCAATGAAACGCGCTGTGCCGATATCCCACCAGCACGGGACGGTCGTCAGAAGGAAAGGAAGAAGGCGATGAATTATCAAAAAACCTGTAGTATATCTCACAGCGCATGGAACAAAATATAATAATAACATAACTTGATATAAAACAGGCGAGACAGTACATAAGCTGAAAACTAAACCATCATAGCAGCGGAAAAATTCAGAATACAGCTTATGATCCAAACCATCATTATTACAACTTTTGAAACTGTATCTAAAGCAAAATAGAAAGGTACACTACTAATGCCCAAAGTAGTGACCAACAAAAACACAGGGAGAATATATGGGATAATACGTGTAAGCCTCCTGCTAGTCTCCGGACAACTACTCGTGCATTACCAGCCAACCTGTTTCTAGTCTGCTTGTTCAAGAGCACCCAGAGTTATAAGAAGAGACATAAAACTCTGGGTCAGACAAAAGTCTGGTATGAGCGATAAGCACCAAACAGAACAATAACAGGTATACATAACCATACCTGAATCTGGACCTGCAACCAAAGAGTTAGCACACCATGATGTACAATACTCTAAGGTGACACTAGCACATAGTGTGAAAATAATGGGGAGGGGGTGTGCATGTCATGGTGATAGAAAACATCAAACATAGCAATCATCCTCACATCTCTCACTCAGTGCGTAAAGTATACGATATCCACCACTTTGATCACCCAATTCTTTATTACGATCACTCTGCCCCATGGAGTCTTGACAGCTCCACTGCACTGATCCGTAACCACTAATACTTTGCTATGTCCACTCTGCCCCATGGAGTCATGACAACTCCACTGCACTGGCTCATAGCCCTGCTACGATCACTTTGCCCCCATGGAGTCATAACAACCCCACTGCACTGATCCATAGCCACTAATCCGTTTCTCAGTTGTGAGTCAAAGCGATAGACATCGATAACCCCTTTGCACATGTCCTGCAACAAAGTCCAATTCATGAAGTTAACTCGTTGGTTCCCATCTGGATCCTAAGTCCTAACTCCCTATTTGGACTACCTTTGCATCTCGGGTTTTGGTCATCATCCTGGTTCATGACTCTTCAATTCGGTTCGTGACGCTCCAAACTCCGGTTTCGGGTCAAGCTTTGGCTCGTGACACCTTGTTCTGGTTCGTGGGTCCTCCTATGGTCATCAGCTCGTGGTCTTCCTCTGGTCCGGCTCGTGGTCCTCCCCTGGTCTGGCTCGTGGTGCACTACTCGAGTCTGGTTCGTGATGAATGGCTCGAGGTCGAGGCTCGGATCGTGATGCTTCATTGTGACTCATGGGTGACATCCGGTTCGTGGCTCGTGTAGGGTGGTCGACTCATGATGTGGGCTCACGACTGGGGCGGCTCGTGATGATAGTGTCACGATCGGGTCAAGGTGGTGCCTTACGAACGGGGCATGACCAATTTCCTGCAACTTTTCTAGCGAGCTGTTTACGCCATATGACGGCGTTTTCGACCATTCTAACCTTACTATTCAATCACAAAGCATTCCAAACAGCAATAGCAATCATTTATAATCAACCATAAACACCAAAACAACAATATGACATGTTTATATGGATCAAACATACCCAAAACCCATGTTTTCCCCTTAATCTTCTTAATCATGACTTAACCATACGATTAGCAAAACATGTCCAAATTAATCCAAATTTTTATCAGAGCCATAAAATAATATTTAAGAATTTCAACATATTTTTCTAGATTTTTAGCATGTATAATTTCGTTAATTAACACTAATCACCCCTAATTAGCTGTAATTAGTGAAAACAATGCAAATCACTCACCTTAGCCACAAATGAATTGTAGATCTGAACTTTACTACAGTTTTGGGTCGAATTCCTATGCACAGCAGCTCCAAATCTGATTTGGTGTTGATTTGCCTTGATTTGGCGTAGCTTAGCTTGATCCTCGATTAGAAAGCGATTTGGGATGATTTAGAAGGTGGAGGCCATGTCTAGGGTTAGAGAAATGTTTTAGGCGGCTGAGAAAATGAAATGAGATCGTTTCCTAACTGATTCCAGCCTCCCCATAAACCTAATCCCGAAATGGGTTATGGGCCTAGCTGCTAGTCACCCTAACTAGGCCCGGTTAAGTTGTTTTTCACCTTCCAAACCTTGTTTCAGCCATATCTCCATACGGTAAGTCCATTTGACAAATATGACCACTCTACAGAAAGGTAAACCATCATCCGAATCCAATGGAAGTAGTTTCAGGTCAAAACTCCTTTCCAATCAAAAGTTATGGGCAAAACAATATTTACTAGGGGCAAAACGGTCATTTAAAAATTGGCAAAAATCGTGAACATGAGAAATGACCCCAATAGTCGTTCCCCAAAGTTACATGACCATACAACCCCATATGAAAAAGAAATAAATATTCTACAATCCTCCGATATGTAGAATGCAGATCGTCACAAGGCGGAAAGATGGGTTACTGAGAAAGAGAAAACACTAGTGACTAAGAGCATCATAGTGGCTCACGAAGTCATTCCCCAATAGCAGCAAGCCATTCCTTTCGCTTTCTCTGGTGGCTCTTTCATGCCAACTCCAAGTGTACTTCCATCAATCGTCGAACGATCGATGACATGAGGGCCACACAGCAGGTGCTAGAAGGTACATTCATTTACTCGATGGTACCCCAAAAAATGATAATATGAAGTGGAAATAAACTAATCCGTTTATCTCTCCAACGTGCAAGTACCTTTAGGGAAGGAGCGATGGTCGAAATCGAAACGGTGACGACCACCGTGGCTAAGACAGATGTGGATGCCTACAAGAGGAAAACGGAGGAAGAGCACGAGTTCCTTGTGGGCTTTGATCTGGGAATAGGAGAGTTTAAATTGGATGATTTCACCAAAGTTCTCGATGAGGAGAAGGACATGGAGGGTGGAGGTGCCCAAGTAACAAGATAGACGAAAGAAGTTGGGTAAACCGGGCACGAGCTAGTCGAAGAATAGAAAGCTCAACTTCTTATGAAGTATGAGGAACTTGAGGTGAAGAATATGGATGACGATGCTAGGGTCAAATCTAATAAGCAAGCGAGGAAAAAAGCCAAGGTGGAGGTCAAAGCTACGGAATAGGAGAATGCTCAAAGGAAGCCAGAACTCGAGGCCTCCCAAAAGAGAGTCGAGGCAAAGTTCAAGAAGTTGAAAGTCCATGAGGCAGCAAAGCTGAAAGTGATCCATTTGACAACAAGAAAGGATGAGAGGGAAGCCAGGAAAGCTCAGAAAGAGATGGAGAAGCCTATAGCCTCGAGGTCCTTGTCAAAGCTTTCACTATTCCATTGAAGACGTTTCTCCCCAAAAGAGGGACCACGGATATTCCAAGTGAAAAGGAACAAACATGGGACCTCCCGACAAACCTGGGCGGTGGATACGAGTTCAGACCTCGTCCCTCTCTAACTCCGACGAAGTCGAAAGGATCAAGTGGGAGTGGGGAGTTTAAGTGGAAGAGAAAGGAGAAGGATTAGCCACCCGAGACCGAGTCCAAGAAGAAGAAAGGAAAGAAGGGAGAATCTTCTAAGTAGTTGTGTTGAGAGGTCTTGTTTTTGCAGGACGATGTAATATGCGAGCACGACCCTCGTTCTTTAGAGGGACAATAGGCCAAGGAATAAAAGTTGTAATTTTTGGCATATGAATAAAGATTTATTTTCTTTTATCATGCATCATTCTAAGTGTTCAAGCAATCTTTACATTTTCCAGTACTGTACTTGTGTAAATTAACTTGGCGTTACACTTAGACTTGAGTTTGTTTAAGGAGTCTCAGACTTCTAGAACTCAAAGATAGGCCAGGAAAACACTAGAATTTGTGACAAGTGCATACTAATTAATTGCTTTGCATCCCAAGAACCTAGCCAATTTCTCTTGTTTCTCCGGGAGTTAAAGGGTGTATTGTTTGCTTTAGTCCCGAGTTTGAGTATGTGTGCTTGAGTTGTCATGCGACAAAATGCGATTGGATTGGGATTGAAGTCGAGCATGACACTGCCGATTGGCGAGGCGCTTGAAGATCGAATTATCTCTAAATGATGACATGGATACGCACATGAGATGTGGGTATATAGTTGAGTAGCCTTTTTCATGATTTGATACTTAATCCAACAACGTTGTGATCGCGGTTCATTCAATGTTGCATCTGTGGTGACACTAATTCTAGTTCTTTAGCTAAATGTGGTCACCATGCTCCGGGATGTTAGTCTATGAGGTGTCTTGGCCACAAAGGGTGCCGAGAGTGATTTCCATGGTGCCAAGACTTAAGTTTTAGGCCATATTCTCCATGTGATGGGTTCTCTCCCGAAAGGTCGCTCCGCGATCTGTAGAGAATATGGTCGTTATGAGGAGATGTAGGACCGGTGGAGGTGGTATGTTACGAGCCTTCTCTTTGTTGTGGGCGCCTCCAGTAGTGTTGCCGTACCTGCCCTTAGCTAGTTGAGAGGTAAACGGGGCTCAGGTGTAGGAAAGATGTAGCGACGACAGAGAAGAAGCGGTTCTTTCTGATTGGTGTAGTGACGTGGCTTGTCCAGGTTTAATCCTAAATTTGTACGGTTAAGGACACCTAGTAAACCCTATAAATAGACTAGCAGAGTCTCTATCATTTCTTCACATCTATTCTTTCTCTCTTCTTCTTCTTCCCCACGCCTATCCTCAAAACTAAAAAGGGCCATATAATTAAACTTTTTTGGGGTAAAGAAGTTCTAAGTTTAAATATTTATTTTTGTAAATACTTATGGAGGTAGAGATTCTGCTGGAATAAGAAAAGGCCACGGGGGAAGCTCTCTTCATCAGATCTATGAGTTTTTATGCAATTTCTAAAGTAGTAATTTATGTAGGAAAAGTTAGATAGTTAAGTAGTTTTAAGTTTGCAAGTTTAATGTTTACAGTTATTTACATTATTTATGCATTTAGGTTTTTTGTAAAGTTATTGTAATTTACTTACTGTCTACGCCTATTTCTATCCAGTTATTTACTGTTCATGAGTAATTCTCCTTCTCCTATCCCCTTTTCTGTTGTGGTTTTATTTGCAGATCAGGCTATGCCCAATTTTATTTGTTTTGTTTATTTTTTAGTCTAGGCTTTGCAAGTAGCCTAGACCATTTCCCTTTTTTCATTTACCACTGAGCCTAGGCCTAAGTGGTCCTAGGCCTTTATCGTTAAATTGCATTAAAATTGGGACAATGCTAAAATTGAATAAAAAGGGATAATTGAGCATGTTAAAACTAACTAGATATTATAATCGGCATGGACTGTAATTTGGGGATGAAACTTAACACATAATTGGAGAATATACAGACATATGAACTAGAACCGGTAACTTAGTTGGATGTTAAGTAACATTAGGTTGGGTTGTATAAAAAGATAAACATTAATTAGAAATGTTTAATACAACCTAGGAATATAACATGAGGTTATGTTAGGCTTATTATTAAACTTAAATTGTGCTAAATTAAATGAAAAATAAAATTAATAAGCTAAGATAGTGGAGACTGTTCCAGCGGTGCGAGGCTGATTGGAAAAAATAAAAATCCGAATAAAATAAAATTGTAGTTGGAGTCTGTTCTGGCAGCGTGTGGCTGATTAGGGAAAATAAGCGGTGAAAAGTCATGTGACTTAGAGTAAGATCATTCTATATGAATATTGCGAAATTGAATACGAAATTCTAACTTGTCTAATACAGTAGTTATGCAAATAAATATTAAATAGTATAAGCTATCACAGATAAGTAAATGCAGCAAGTAAAGTGATACCAGGAATTTTATACTGGTTCGGACTTCCCGTCCTGTGTCCAGTCCCATACTCCTTCTGGAATTCTACTATCAATGCCCGCTCTTCACTCGGAGGAATAGGTTCACAACAATTCAAGCACCAACAAGGATTTCCCGCTTGAGCACCGACACAGGACTTTTAGCAAACAATAAGAGTTTGACTTCTAATTGTGTTCTTGAACAACACAGAATAACCAACAATTGAGTACACCTTTCCTATAATCTTATCCTCAAGTATATAAAGTGTATGTGAAGACTGAAGGAAGAATATTGCTTATTGAATCAAGAGTTTTGAAATAAATTCGATGATTCAAAAAACAATTTGAATATTTGAGAGCCTTTTAGAATGCAAGAGTGATTAGAAATGTAGATCAAGAATTAGAATAGAATCGGTAAGAATTGGTGATTTGAAAAACAATTTTGTATATTTATAGTGGTTGAAAGGTAGTCAAGGTTCATGAAGAGTTTTATTGAAAAGAAGCAACCATTTCTTTTAGAAATCAAAAGAGAACTCTTCATGAAAGAAAGTAACCCTTCAGAAATACGGTTGTTATTGTCGGGTCAGTCAGCTGGTATAAAAATCACCTGTCAACTGGTAGAAAAATATGAATCGTATATATATTCAAAATTGGCAGAAAAAAGAGCCGTTACTAGGAATTTATTCCCTTACCAGTCGATTGGTTAGATATGGACCAATCGACTGGTCCAGGCTATAAACCCTAATAATGGTTGTTTTTCAGCCATTCATATATATATCGAATTTCGTATATATGTGTTACATATAATGAGGATACATTTTAATAATCATTTAATATGCTAAACACAAACACACACACACACACACACACACACACACACATATATATATATATATATATATACACTAACTTTTCAATTGATCTTCATTTCCGTTGTCGTGAATCAAAAACTTCATGAATCAACAATATCCATTTTTTAATTGATGACAATCTCTTGCACTTGTATAGAATTATTTACTTTCTCCCCCTGAACGTATGCTTGCATATATTTATCTCCCTCTGAATAAAAAGCTTTTCTGTGACATTTTGTTGTAATAAATTATACATTTACCGTGTTTCCTTCTCTGTAAACACAATGTTAGAGTATAATCATCTCCCCCTTTGTCATCGATTAAAAAGAATATGTAATATGATAAAGCAGTAATCAAGTCCAAATAAGAGAATACAGGCAGATATTTCTACAAGTCTAAATATGAGACAATTCCTAGCTCCCTACAAAGTTTAATAAATGTATTTTCTAATAAGGATTTCGTAAAGATATCTGCGATCTGATTTTCAGAATTCACAAATTCAAAATTTATAATCTTTTTTTCTATATTATCTCGTAAGAAATGATGTCTAATATCAATATGTTTAGTTCTAGAATGATTTACTGGATTTTTGGATAAGTTTATTGCACTCGTGAATTCGTAATAAATAGTAGAATTACTCAAGTTGACATTAAAATCTTTAAGTGTTTGTTGCATGTATATTACTTGATCACAAGCCAATGTTGCAGATATATGTTCAGCTTCACATGTCGATAGTTAAACGCAATTTTGTTTCTTGCTAAACCATGATATTAGTGATTCATCAATGAAATGACAAGTACCACTTGTACTTTTACGATCCTTCTGTGATCCTCCGAAGTCAGCATCACTATATGATACTAATTCAAAGGAACAATCTTTCGGATAGAAAAGTCCAAAATCTGTAGTGTAACTAAAGTAACACAATATACATTATATTGTTAGTAAATGTGATTCTTTTGGATTGGCTTGAAATCGAGTACATAAACAAACCATCATCATAATATCCGGTCTACAAGTAGTTAAGTACAAGAGAGAACCTATCATACTTCGATAGAACTTCCGATTGACACTTTTACCATTTTCATCCTTTTCGAGATGAGTAGGTGTACTCATAGGTGTCGTTTTACTTGATGTACTTTCCATGCCAAAACATTTTATCAAATTATTGCAATATTTTTCTTGATTTATAAAAATTCCATTCAGAAGTTGCTTAATTTGTAAACCAAGAAAATATGA
This sequence comes from Allium sativum, assembly GCA_030737875.1. NCBI lineage: Eukaryota > Viridiplantae > Streptophyta > Magnoliopsida > Asparagales > Amaryllidaceae > Allium > Allium sativum. The sequence goes on from CM060926.1 coordinate 849,454,991, forward strand.
TAGTTCTCCCATACGAGACATTTTAAATTCGCTAGTCATTATTCTAGGAAAATCCTGACATAATTTCTCATTAGTTGAACCAAAAATAATGTCATCGACATAGATTTGAACTATTAAAATATCTTTATCATTTCTTTTTATAAAAAGCGTATGATCAACCTTTCCAATTTGAAATCCTGAATTAATTAAATAATTTTTAAGACGTTCGTACCAAGCACGAAGTGCTTGTTTTAATCCATATAACGCCTTTTTCAATTTGAAAACATGATCAGGATATTTTTCATAAGCACATAGTGGAGGTTATTCAATGTATACTCTTTCTTTTATATAACTATTTAAGAAAAAACTTTTAACATCCATTTGATATAATTTGAAGTTATGATAACATGCATATGCTAATAAAATTCGAATTGCTTCTAGTCAGGCGACTGGAGCAAACATTTCTTCAGAATCTATACCTTCTCCTTGATTATAATCTTGTGTTACAAGCCTACCTTTGTTTCTAGTAATATTACCTAATTAGTCTGCTTTATTTTTGTAAACCCATTTCGTACCAATAACAGTTTGATCACTTGGTCTTGGATGTAATTCCCAGACTTCATTGCGTTCAAACTGATTTAATTCTTCTTACATAGCAATTATCCAGTTTTCGTCTGTAGAAGCTTCCTTTGGATTTTTGGGTTCAATATTAGATAAAAAGGCAACATTACTTACTAGATTTAGCTAGCTTCTTGTTCTTACATTTGATTTTATTTCACCAATAATATTTTGAGTCAGATGATCTCGTAATATTCTTGGTGGAGATCTAAGTTCATTAGTATGAACATTTTGATTGTTATTATCGGAATTATCTTGAGTTTCTGTAATATTATTATTTATGTTATTATGAACAATGCTTTCATCTTATCTATAAATTATAATATCATCATCTTGAGAAGGTCTATTTTTCAAGATGTCTGAATCAAAGGAATTTTGAATAAAATAATTTTCATCAAAGGAAACATGAAGTGATTCTTCTATTTTACTGGTTCTTTTATTATAAATACGATAAGCTTTGCTTAATTCAGAATATCCCAAAAATATTTCTTTATCAGACTTAGAATCAAATTTTCCAAGCTGATCTTTTGTATTTGAAATAAAGCATGAGGATAGATTTTGACAATCATTTAATACACTAAACACAAATATATATAGGTTAGGTCCTTTCTTGTAGCGTGGGGCTGATTAAGAAAATGAAGAGGCGTAATAAATCTTAAAATTGTACTCTAGGTCCATCCCAACAATGTGGGGCCTATTGGGGAAACTAAGTGGCCTAATAGAAAAATAAATGGGACCATGTCTAAGGGGTGACTTGTGTTAATTGCGTATTTGGTTGTGGGCCCATATCAAGTGGTATCCCTATTATCATCTATGAAGGTCTCATACTAGGTAGAGGCAAGGGCATGCTTTAGTGCACTGGATAGAAAGAGGTCCAAACGAGGTGAGTACAGGTGCGTTTCTACATGGCAATTAGCGTGCATCGTGCTGATTGGGGGAAAATAAGCCATTGTAACGCTTGTGGTTAACGGCTATTCCTGTTAGTTTATGGGTTCGAGATTGATAACCCTGAATTCCATAACTGGCATATGTTATCACATTATGGTTATAGAAAGCAATCGATGGGTTGAATTAGGTAAAGCCTAATTATGATATCTTGGTAAGTTGGTGCAGAAATTTTGGAAATGAATAAGAAGCCAATCTTTATTCGTGCTTAACTTTGTTTACTGCTTTTACACCTTTATGTCTTATCTCCTTAGAACCGTTCGACTTTCTAATTCTTTCTTAACTGATGCTCATGCTAGAAATCACAAGAACTAACCAGACGTATGTCTGACCAAGTTTTTTTCTCCTACTCTCCTTATTTACCCTAGGTTTGCGGGGTGGAGGATCTCAGCAGTCATTCTTGATTTTTAATTTCATCTTGGATTCAGACTCATTTATTGATTAAGTTTGTCACTATAAATTAAACACTATTAAGAAACCTTAACCAGAATTTAAGTGGAGCAGAAATACATGTTCAGACCCAGAGAGGGGTCGACACAGTCTTCACATGGGTTGACCCATGTGTCGACATAGGGGTCGACCCCCTTAAAGGCGGGTCGACCCACTCAGGGTCAAATCTGTGTGGTTGATGACGTGTTTTTTTGGTTTATATGGATAAGATTTTATATTATCAAATCCAATGGACCACGATTTCCTATACACCTATAAATAGACTAGCGTGGCCTAACTTTAAACTCATATTTTTTGAGACACTGCCAAGGCTCTACCATTTTCTTTCTTCTCCAAATCTTTCATAAATTAGAATATTAGCTTTAGGAAATTTTGATTCAAGATTTGAAGATAAAGAATGTAAATCAACAACATATGTGTTCAGATTTTGATCAACATGAGGTAAGTCCTGTGTATCTGATTTATTTAGGTTCTTTCCTTCTTGACCTCTTCTTTTAGTATTAGATTTGTAAATTCGTGGTTGTTTGATTACTAAATTCAGTTAGGACGACTACAAAATCATAGATCTGAATGAGATTCAGGGATGGGAAAGCTGTTAGGTGAGTGGATTTAGAATTATACCTTTTGAATAATGGTATACTCACCATTAACGTTCCCGTTATTCTTAACATGTTAAATAACTGTAAAATTGTGAATTGCGATATAATTTATTGTCTAGAATGTTAACAATATACTATTGTACAAATCTATTTTGTTAAGCTTCTATTTAGATGAAAAACCACTATAACACTAAAATTATGGAATTTACGATAAACATGAATATGTTACTGATATTGTTGTTAATGACAAATTGGATATAGTTTAAATTAAATTACAGTGAAATTGGGAATAGTGGAAAAGGAATAGATATGTCTAATTTGTATGGAAACTCTACAATGATCTGGAAATGGTAAATAATATCTTACTCAGATAATAAAAAGGGGAAATTAGTAGTGGACCGAGTTAGATGAATTTGAGAAAATTTGATACATTTCCATAATGCTAAAATTACTAAGAACGTAGTTCAAAGAAAAGAAAGTCCACGATGAAAGTAAAAGAAATAGCTTGCAACTACGGATCTTGATTTATATGCGTTATGGAAATGATCTTTATATCTTTCCACTAATCAATCTAATAAGGTGTGTGAAATACTTTCCTGAAATAATGAAAATATACAAGATGGTAAATAAATGGATGTTACAACAGCAAAAGTTTGGTTAATGTTAAAGAACCAAGGAAAATGTGATGAACGGGGAATATACCCTATTATAATTAATTATGAGAATAAGAATGTAATATAATAGGTAGGCTTGTCCTAGGGACGAGTGAAAATTATAATATGTTTTATGATAAATTAAAAGAGAACTTATTAATAAACCTTACTTAAGAGAACTAAGTTAATAAGTAAATAACAACAAGTGGTTGTGATAATGAGGTTATAATTAAATAAGAAAGAATGAAGTAGGATTATTATTAATAGACTTATAAATGGGAAATATGAAGTCTAATAAAGGAAATCAATAATAAGCGGAAGCCCGCGCTTGCGACATAGGGATGAATAAAGTAAGTAAACAACCAATTGTGTGCTAATGAATCTAGGAATTTGAGATAATAGTGAACAAGGGAATAATTAAGTTAATTAGCAATATAATGAGATATAACAAGCGCTTGATTAAAATATTAGACATAGGAACTAATAACACGATAGTGTAATGCCACGATAGTGTAATGCCCTTGGACTAGTCTGCATGTACGAAGATGAAGAACCTAATGGGGTGGATCACCGAGGTGTCCGGAGACATAGAAGGAGCACGACCATTTGATTATTCTTCCTGGTTATTTTGTTAGCTTGCTCTACAGAACTAGAGGGAAGCACGGGGCTTCCGAGGGACATGATAGGGTACTCCGGGGTGGTCCTCTTTTGTGGTACACGCTCAGGCTGTACTCGCAGAGGTTTGGTCTGCGCGATACCACCCGGTGAACATACCTTGACTGCAGTGATAGTTTGGCAGTCAAAAGGTCATGGAGGATGGCGTTGGGTGATTCAGTGATTGGTCTCGGGAGTGGTTGGTCAGGACCAAATTAAGGATAGTAATCGTCGGGTAACTACCATCGGCAGTCAGTGGAATGCGGAAAGACTAGAGCTAAACCAAGAGACCATCGATCTTTCACTATTGAGATGTTGGTTGAGGGACACACCAAATTGGAGGATGGATTATTTGTTAGGGGTATGTCACTTAGCTCTTGATGTAGTCTTTCACTAGTTGAGGGAGGGGTCAGGGTGGGACCATCACTACTGTGAAAATGCGGACCATACTCTGGATATATGTGTTATAGGTCCTTTGAGCAGACCTATATAGATATGGATAGCTCTCGACCGAGTTTCATGCTTTGGACGCAGCCCTATTACCGGACTCGGGGTACAGTAGACAATACGTATGTGTGAGGGTCTAGATACATGCACCGGGTGGGGTATCGTAGATGTTAGGGCATTAATCCATGTTGAGGCTTGATTCGACCGAGGAGTCTGGATATGACGATCCGTATGCTTGTGTGGCGTAGTGTTGATGGTTCTGTGCGGTAATGTGGCGTAATGATTTGGATTTCCTTACGTCGTTCGGCGTAGGATACATTTCCGTAGCATGGAGGTGGGGACCGTATGAGGATGGTACAACGGAAAGTACCTGGATATGTTGGGGATAACTACATAGATACCATATTAGGTTAATCTATTGGGAAGTAGATGGGTACGACGTGGGTATAGATCCCTGAGTGTTGTTAACCCTAACAACCTACTAAATAAGAAAACATAATTGAACGGTGTATGTAAGGTTATTTCAGAATCTATAATTTGTCCAATCACCAGAACGTTTTGTTTTGACCATCTCCTCATAACACACTCGCAGGTTAGGTTTGTGGTAGAGATATGATAGCTTTGGATATTGGTTAGACGATATTATTACTTTGATACGACTATATTTGATTATATTATATTTAATTCCAATCCGCTATGAGATGTTTTCTGAGCGCTGATATATTTTATATCTTTGTCTTTTCTGTAATATAGCAAACAAGCCGACTCGAGCTTCGATAGATTGGGAATTTTGAGGAAAAAAATTGATATGTCGAAATTTGGGTTGTTACAGAGATCTTCTCTAATAATCTTCTGTCCTTGTGATTCATTGTGATTCTCTACTGTGGAAATCGTTGTAATCAACTATAATTCTTTGTAATTGGCTTGGCACATATCATAATAGAAGTATTCAAAGTGGGTTAAGCTTGATCTCAAGCTGAACCACTATAAAATTTTGTTTCTTTTTCCATGTTTTCTGTTTCTTCCTATTTCATTTCTTTTTACTATTATATTTTGTTTCCCCCATCGAGGGGTGGTTCTTTCGCAAAAAATAGGTGTTATCGCCATTTTTGGAGTTAACATTTTGTGCTTTCACTGAGAACTGATTCTAAGGCCTAAATATGTGCTTCTACTATATATCATCAAGGTCTACAAGGCGGATCCCCAAAGAAGATCTCATTAAAAACTTGAAGCTTGGTGGATATCATGCTCCTCCAAGAAAGAAAAAAAGTAGGAGCGAATCTGTGGCAATTGCGACTTCTGAAAATATAGCTGATGATACTCAAGATTCCCCCACGACCAATAATCCTATAGCAACTTAGGCTCCAATGGGAGCTGTCACACAAAGAGAACTTGATAGTATGGTATAAGGCATAAACAGCGTTCACAAACCGAGCTTTGATGGAAAATTTAGATGTTATTCTAGCCACGGGGCCAAATCCAGGAACTAACATAGCAGAAATTGACTTTGAAGAACATGCGCATTCATCAGCCTCTTATTGAAGAAATAGAAATCCAGAAGCATCATAGTGAATGCATATTACTAACGCAATCCGGCTAGCGGCGGAAGGAACAAGGGCGTCATTCCTAGAAATTTGAACATGAGAAACGATCAAGAATATCGTGCCAATGGTGGCGATGATCTGGATAGGATGTCGCTTTCAAATGAAGATCTGGGTAACAATGTTGATGTTGAAAATGCTGATTGAAATGAGCAGAAACAACCTATAAGACCACCTTCTTAGAAAATCGTGAGCACCACTGGATTAGCACATTCGTAGGTCAGAGGCTCAGGGCCCCAGCTAGCTAATAAAGGTCATCTACCAAGCCAGATGCCTGGAAAAGCAACTGGCATCCACCCTGTGGGGTGGTGCGACAACGATGAGTATATCTCAAGGATGATTAAATAGATTGTGAAGGAATGTTTGGCTAGAAAAGTTGAAGACTGGGGTTTTGTGCCCAGTCAAACTCCGTTCACTGGAAAGTTATTGAGGGCTGAGTATCCCAAGAAGTTTGTCCCGCCAACAATGCTGACATATAATAGAACAACCAGTATTAAACTGTTCTTGTTCAAATATGATTTCCATATGAATGGTGCTCGAGTGATCGACGAACTGAAATTCTGTTACTTTTCAATATACTTAAAAGGGGTTGCGTCATTGTGGTTTAGAAAGCAGAAACAAAATTAGGTTGACAAGCTCGAAGGTTTGGCCCGAAAGTTTAAGCAGCAGTTCAAATTGTATACTTCAAAGGAAAAAGACATCATGTCGTTGTTCGGGATTACCCAGGAGAACCAATAAAATCTTTCTTGAACCTCTTCAATATTGAGTAACAAAAGTCGGTTACTCTGAGCCAAGGATGGTGCTGATGGATATGTTTAAAGCTGTCAACAAAGAGACCGAATTTGGGAAGTGGGTAAAAATGAAAGAACCCAATACACTTGAAAAATTCTATAAGAAGGCTGACGAGTTTATCAGATGGGAGGAAACAACTCCAATGGTTAGAAATGTTGCTAGTAGCATGCAAAATCGTAATGTCGATAACCAAAAAGAAATAAATGATGCCCAAGATAAAGGGAAAAGGCCGAGAGGTCAGAAGAGAGCGAATGAGGGTAAATCAAGCATAAGAAGGATGGAAAACTCATTCAATATTATAAACCCGAGGACTTCATGCCTCTTAATGAAATACCTGAGAATATTTTTCCTGGCTACCAATGTGCAAGTACACTACCGAAGACCGCCTCCCATGAGAATGACTGAGAATCAGAAGAATTCTGAGAGATTTTGATGCTTCCATAACCAACCAGGTGACAATACAAACAAGTGCCGACACTTAAAGAATTTGGTAGAGGAGCGGATTAGAGACAATAAATTGAAGTAGTATGTCAAAAAGCGTCAAGTAATGGAGCTATCTCCAACAACACCAAGGGTGGGTTGTCTCAGCTAACCAACCGGGACCCACCGTCTGAAATGAAGGTTAAAATAATGGAAAGCCGGTTATTCATACCATTTTTAGTGGTCCACATCTAGCACGGAAAAGTTGGGGAGAGATGGAGAGGTACTCAAGCGCTCTAAAGTATACCCGAGGGATGAAGCCTGCCTCATTTAGGAAGACACAACCCGACAAAGTAGCATAAAATGGTCAATGGTGACATTGTCTTCAAAGCTAGAGATCAGAAGGCATTGAAGTTCCTACGCTTGATCTAGTGGTGGTGACAATCGGAATTGGTCACAATGAGGGGGGTACTCATCGACTGTGAAGCATCCATGAACATCCTTCTCGGAAAACCTTCAATTAGATGAAATTGTCTGTGACAGATGTATCGGGCTACCGAATTAAAATCCAAGGATTCTCTAGAGAGACGCAGCAATTTGTTGGAGCGATCGATCTTCTTGTCAGGCTTGGAGAAGGCAAAAGGAAAGCGGTGTTGATCCAAACTTTTAGTATTGTCGATGAGATTTCTACCTATAACGCATTCCTGGGAAGATCAGTATTAGTGGATTTCAAGATCGCCATGGCATCATGGTATCTCGTAATGAAATTCTCAATGGAAAATGGTGTTAGAGTGGTTAAAGGAGATCAAAACGCAGCCCGATAATGTAACCGGAAGCCAGAAAGAATGAAAAGGCAAAGAATATGGAGGGACCCCTCAGCATTTAGAGCCTATCTTATAGCAATTAAGGGGTAATCCCTACACTAGAGAGCATAGTCTTGCTCGTAAGGATATGGATCCGTGCAAAAACAGTGCAAGGGATAATTAGGGAGCACCCGCATAAATGACGGTGCATGTCCTAGTGGATCTAATGGACCTAACTTGAGTGTTAAACATTTGATTGCAATTTGATATGAGGATACAAAGAGAGTTGATAGTTTTTCTTAAGGCCAACCTGAACGTGTTTTCCTAGAGCCACGCAGAAATGTATGGGATTTCACCAAAGGTGACAAGTCATGCACTGAATATTAACTCTCGTTACACACCGGTAAAGTAAAAAAGACGGACCCAAAGTCCAGAAGGATCAGCGGCACTAAAGGAGGAAATTGACAGACTGATGGAGAATGGATTTATTAAAGAATCGACATATCCGAATTAGGTTTCCAACCTGGTATTGGTTAAAAATGTGAATGAAAAGTGGCAGGTGTGCATTGATTTTTCAGATCTCAACAAGGCATGTCCTAAGGATAGCTTTCCAATGCTGCAAATTGATCAACTAGTGGATGGGACAGCAGGGCATAAACTATTGTCTTTTATGGACGTGTATTCGGGATATAACCAAATTATAATGCAGAAGCCTGACCAAGAGAATACCAGCTTTATTATGGATTTTGAGTTCTATTACAATCGAATGACATTCGGCTTGAAAAATGCAAAAGCAATTTACCAACGATTGGTCAACATGATGTTCAAATCTCATATTGGCAAAACCATAGAAGTATACGTAGACAATACGCTGGTTAAATTGCAAAGGGAAATCAATCACATGAATTATTTTCCCGAGATGTTTGGAATCGTGGGAAAATATGGAATGAAACTAAATCCATTAAAGTTTTCATTCGTAGTCTCCTTTGGAAAGTTTTTGGGATTTATGATCAATGCAAGAGGCATTGAAGCTAACCCGAGTCAAGTCACAGCTTTGAGGGAGGTAAGGGCTCCCCAGAATAAAAGATAACTCCAAAGTTTATACTAAAAAATCGTAGCATTAAGTTGGTTCATCTTAAAGGCAACTAGTAGATGCCTTCTTTTCTTTGACATCTTGATAAAAGGAAAGAAAAATTTTGAGTGGATTGCAGAGTGCCAGACTGCTTTGGAGGAATTGATAAGGCATATGGAGGCTCCACTAATGCTTTCCAAACCCAGTGACAGGGAGGACTTATATGTTTATCTAGCAGTATCCTCTCACGCCTTAAGTGTAGCTATGGTACATGAGGAATCACGTATCCAGAAGCCTGTGTATTATATCAACAAGCTATTTACTAGGGAAGAAAAGAATTATCCAAAACTCGATAAGCTCGCCTACTGTTTATTGATTATATCAAGGAAGTTGGGACTATATTTTTAGGCGCATACGATTAAGGTACTTACCGACCAACCATTGAAGCATGTCTTATTTCGCCCTAAAACTTTGGGTCGGTTGTTAAAGTGGAACGTCGATCTAAGCCAGTATGGTGTAACTTATTATCTCACGGAGAGCGATTAATGGGAAAATCTTAGTCGATTCATCGCAGAATTACCCTATGGGATGATGACGAGGAAGAAATGGTGGAAGTGAGTATGCAGTGAAAATTGTTTGTTGATAGAGCAATGAACGAGCATTGTTCAAGTGTAGGCGTGGTCCTTGAAACTCCCAAGGGACATTCAGTTTGTTACGCGCTACAATTGTAATTCCTGACCACTAGTAATGAAGAAAAATACGAAGCTCTGATCACTGAACTAAGGATAGCTAAAGAATTGAATCTCCGAGCTCTCCAAATTTTCAGTGGCTCCTAGCTTGTGGTGTTCCGAGTCCGAAGAGAGTTTCTAGTAAAAAGAGGGAATCTAGCTCCATATTTGTCAAAAACGTAGGAACTTCTTAATGACTTCAAGTATTACACCATCGCTCACATTCCAACAGAAGAAAATATGAAGGCCGATTCACTTGCGAAGTATTCTAGTTTGGGTGATGCACAACTTTTGGGCTCGGTGCCAGTGGAAGTTGTAACAACCTGCATATTTAGCGATAATATATTTCAATATTTTATTTAAATATAACGTCATTAATCGTTAATCATATATAGGTCCAAAAATTACATTTTGCATACGGAAGAATTTAGGCTCGAAACCACTTCCATTGAGTTCAAAATGCCGTTCGTGACTTTTTAAACTATAAACATTGATACCTTTAGAGTTGAACGAATTTGTTCATTTTCATTTGATTGTATGATCAAAATAACACTTTTTGTATATGGATGGATTTGGACTCGAAACCACTTCCATTGAGTCCAAAATGTCGTTTGCAACATCAAAAAGTGTAAACCTCGATATATTCCGAGTTTCAGAGATTTGGCACATTCGTTGGGTCTTTATTTAGCTAACCGAGCCTACCTTATAACCCCCAAATCAGCCCATTCTCCCTCATTCTCTCCCTCTATTTCAAACTTAAGTAAAAATGGGGGAAAAGATGGGAAATTAAAATTGCTAAGCTAGATTTTGCAATTAGGAGCTCAAATCAATAGGAAAATTGAAGAGGTAACCTAGGTGAGCTTCTCCATCTTCTCCAACCTATTCTCTCTTCAATTTATGAAATTCTCCTAAACTTAACTCTAGGGAAATTCATGTATACTTGTTAAGGTTGAAGATTCTTGAGTTCCTATTGAAGAGAGTTGCTCTAGCTTGCTTTTGGATCGATTCTTTGTTTCTAAACAAGAAAAGATGAGTTCTTTATGAAGTCACATCTATGCCACAAGCCATTGGCTTGTAAAAGTGTAATCTATTGTTCATATGAGTTTGTATATGCATATGAATTGGTTAGATAAGTATACACTTTTCAGTTCATTAGTTTTAGTTACATTAGATTGGAATTTCTCGTTTAGGTTGTACATATAACCGAATGCACATGCTATGAGTTAATTTGGTGATATTGTGTAGCTCTGTTGTCCCCCCTGCAAAGTTCTAAGTATTCACAAGTCGCTTGAATCGTAATTGATTGCTTTGGTTAGAAAGTTAGTCCGTTTTGGAATCTATAACAAAAAATCATTGCAATCTCATGTATATATGATTGTGCATGTGAATATGGTGTTGTGAGTTGCTTCGGCAAGTCTTAGAAGACTCATTTTCATGTACATAACATTATAGGCCTTCGGGCATTTGTCAATATCACTTTGAGCATGTTTTCAGGGTAATATTATGCTCAGGCTTAGGTTCAAACGTCTGAATATTATAGTTTAGACGTCTGACCTGCTTCAAATAATTATAAAAACGAACAAAGAGCAATTCAAAAGTCTGAATTTTTATTTCAGACATCTGAATTGCAAATCAGATGTCTGAATTTTATAATTCAGACGTCTGAATCTCATACAGAGACTTATGTCTTTGGAAAACCCATTTCAAACGTCTGACCAAAAACAATCAGATGTCTAAATCTGTTTTTCTGCTGTTGACCGGTGGATACCATGGTCAATAGTTTAGGTCCATTTCGCCTTTGTTTGTTGACTTTTCAATTTCTCTTGTTCGCAGATTTCTGCATTTCTATTTCATTGACTTTTGATTTATTCGTGGTGAACAAAATTATAGTCGATAGTCGTGAGATCATGTTTACGTTATTAAAATGTGAATTCTTTGTCGATCTTTATTTCAATCACTATTACATGAGATTTTCCACTTCAAAACTATATAAAAAGGGGTTTTAAAATTATTTGTAGATACCAATCTTTTACTAAATGGTTTCAAATTATACTTCATTATATGAAGTTATTTTCCAAATTGTTTTACTATCTACTAGTATATGATTTCATAAACCCTTTTCTCGTTCATATGAAAAATCTAATTAAACGCCTTAGTAAAAGCAAGGACTATGACCCCTTGTGTTTACTTTGATGGTTAATTCTTGGAATTCATTCGATTGAATACCGTGGCAATGATCGTTTCATATTTTTAGTGGAATATACAACTTGTTCGTAAATATTCGAGTAGAGCAAGTGGTTATGGGACATGTAGCTCGACTCTTATACTTACTAGCTTGGAGTAGTTTACACTAAATTTGGTCAATTCTGATCAATCCGACCTTCGGGTTAATCGATGATCTTCGAATCATCCCGTGGAGCTTCGACTCATGCAATCTTTGGATTCGCGATGATCTTCGGATCATCCTGAAGAACATCGGTTTCGGTGGTTCTTCAGATCATTCCGACCTTCGGTCATCCTAATGTTCTTTGGATCATCTTAAGGAACTTCAATTCATTCGTCTATATCGTTGATCTTCGAATCATTTCATATCGGCGAGATACGCGATATAATATTTCCTATTTTCATGTAGACTTGATGGAAGACATCATTTCTGATGAATAATCAATCGCTGAGATCGAGTAATCTATTTCATGTTGACTTGATGGGCGACATCATTTCTCGCGAGTAGTCTTATTTTGATATCTTGTTAGCTACATTGTGTTTACTTGATGGGTGACATCATTTCTCATAAATAGCTATATCTTTAGAGTGTGATAATCTATTATATAGCTACGATATTTTCTACGACATATTCTACGGACATTTATGAGACTTCACATTTATTTGTGATCATTGTTATTATTGCTCCTATGCCATTATTTTTTTATATCTCTATTTCTGTATCAGTTTATTTTGATGAGTACAACTAGACTGATTCGTTTATTGTTTATTCTTATAAATAATACTCGTGTCAGATCGAGGTATTACAGGTACTCCTCCTTGACTATGGCATGGACTAGCTTCTCCTTTTGGCTAACTGAGCTTACTTAGTAGTTTTATCTTTCATGTATTTGAGACAGTGACTCACATATGTACATATTCTTTTATGTAGTACATGTATCTTTTATTTTATAATATAGTGGGTCTTGCACGACCAAATATTATGTCCACCGCTTCTGTATTATTATTCATATCTATTTCTGCCTTAGTGATGGGAATATCTGTATCTGACTCTGATTTTATCGTTATGTATTTTATATTGCTTTACGAATTATATATAGCCACTGTGTAGTAGATTTGGACTTGAATTAGATGTGTCAGATTTCCTCATGAGATATAAAAATTAAGACCACATTATCTGACATATTTAACACTCTTTCAAAGCTAATATACATATGGTCGCTCCTCAACAGCCTTATTCCTAGGGTCAGTTGACACCATTGCTTGAAATGGCCTTGGCTAACACGAGTATAGAGGTGGGGCGTTAAAGAAGTCCTCAATAATCTGATCATTAGTGACATGGAAATGGAATACATTATGGAAACTATCGAAGGACTAGATTCGTAGATGACCCCAATAAAAGGATATTCAAATAATGGAACACTTTCGGCGAATCAAATGGAACGAAAAAGGTTGCTTAGAAAGGCTCTAGGTTTTATCGTGCAAGATGAAAATTTGTATAGAAGGGGATTCTCTATGCCATTGTTGCGATGCGTAACTTGGAAGGAAGAATAAGGAATCCAAGCTGTAGAACATGAGGCTGAATGCGGGGACTGTTAATCCAAAAAAATTAGGGCATAAATGATAGGTCGGTCACGAGATAACATAAATGATAGGTCAGTGTTTTCTGTTATGGGTCGGTCGTACACAATATGCTATGGGTCGGACTCGTTCACTATCTATGGGTGGTCATCGCCTATTACATGGATTGGTGGTCACTCTTCAACATGGATCGGTCGGTCACGTCATTTTGCTTTTGGATCAGAGATATCACAATCTGATGGATCAGTCGTAATTTGCACCATGGATTGGTCGTAACTTGCACCATGGATCGGCTCCAGCAGGTATGAGATGGATCAGTTTAGGGCGGTGGCAACGTCGTAATAACCGTGGGTCAGTGACCAATTATATGCATGGATCAGAGCACAAGCATTGCCATGGATCGGTCAGTACTAGACGCCATGGACTGTTTGCTATTCATCATTATGGATCGGTCAAGCATCTTTCTTATGAATCAGACATAAAATCGAGGCAGTGGCATTTTCGTAATTATGATAGAGACCGATCCATAACCTACACACAAGAAAGTTCAGCTTTGCCACTCCATTCATTCTACACCTATAAATACCCCACGACCTCCCACATTCAAAGGACCAAATTTCCTCTCCACGAAGTGCTATCAAAATTATTCCTAACTCCTGCAAATCATTCCAATCTCCATTAAACTTCATCAACACTTAGATTCAATTCTCCAATCACCATGAAATCATTCAAGCTCATCCAAGTGTCCAATTGTTGAAGATCTACATCAACAATTATCACACTTAGAGAGATCTCGTCATTTCCTTGGTGGATCCGAGTGAATCAAAGTGTAAGAGAGAAGAAATAAAGAGGAATATTATACAAAAAGAGAGAATATGAGTGAATTAAGAGAAATTATGTACCTTGTAAACTCTATGATGATAATAAAAACTTCTTCCATAGCACTAAATCTTTTTGTTTATTAGTTTTTTGTGTTTGTGGCTCCATATTTTTAGATCTTATCCTTTGAGAAGTGTAAAATTTCTCCTCGGGGGTGTTTATGCCATCTTTAGCATAAACACTTTTCGGCGTCCACCATGGAGTCACATCCAAATCCAAAGGTTAAGTGCTTTGTGGAGGCGCTGAAATAAGAAGCCAGTTTCTATGATAGATTCTCTAAATCTAAGATCTGGGCCGATTGACGAATTCTCTTTAAAGTTTAGAAAGATGTCCAAGATAATGCCACCGAAAAAGCCGCTAACTAGTAAGACCATGATAGTTTCGGGCTCTAGAAATGTAGCAGATGATCCTATCACTACTCCGCAAACTAATTTTGATGTTCGCCAATCCTCCAGAGCCAAAGTCGGCACGACTAGAGATGAACTGGATAAAGTCGTTGCTGGATTGACTCAGCAAATGGAGATCTTAACTAACACATGATGAAAAAGCTAGAAACTCTCTTTGCTCTTCAAGCCGTCACAGAGATATTTAATGCTAATGCCACCCATGCAGAGGGTGCCAACTCTTCCGCCACAAGTCCAAATCATGACCAACCTGTTCAAGAAATCAACGACTCGAACAATGTTGGTCATGAAGAATCTTTGTCACCTGCTAGGAACCATTTTGAAAATGCTACTTCTCAAAAAGCGAATAGTTCCACCAAAGGGGCACTTCCCCATGAGGGAGGCACAGGGCCCCGGATCCCTTGCCACGACCATTTGCTTAAGAAAACATTCGGCGAAGGAGACGGTGTCTGCCCCGCGGATCGACGCGACGAGAACGAACCTCTTGAAGAAATGGTTTGGCAAATTATGAAGGAAAGTGCAGAGCGAGATGATAATGAGAAGGATTCGGAGTTTGGTCCAATGACAACTCCACTCACCAAAAGGATCAAAATGACCAAGTTCCTAAGGAAGTTCAATCCGCCGACGTATCAAGCTTATAATGGGACTGGTGATCCAAATTTGTTTTTATATAAGTGTGATCAGCACATGGATGGTGTGCAAGCTACATATGAACTTAAGTGCTTATACTTCCTAGTATATTTAGAAGGAGTATCTTCGCTTTGGTTCACCAAGCTACCTCCGAGATCCATGGATAACTTTTCTTTCTTGGCCAAAAAATTCAAGGAGCAGTTTAGGCTGCAGACCACAAAGGTTAGAGATGTGATGTCGTTAAATGACATGGAATAGAAACCGGTCGAGTCGGTGAAAGCTTTCCTTACACGATTTAATGCTGCCGCAGCACAAGTCGCGGTATTAATGGCATTAAAGATAGATAAAAAGATGGAGTTCAGAAGGTGGCTCAAAATGAAAAAGCCTAACACCTTAGATAGGTTCTATGCAAAGGCAAAAGAGTACATCAAGGTGGAAAATGGTCCCTCTTATGCTATGGACGTCGTTGAGGGTAGCTCGGCACCAGAAAAGAAAGATAATGTTGCTCAAGGTGGTCAGAAGAACAATGGAGGTCAAAAGCGAGGGAATGACGAAAATGATAACCGAAACGGAAAGAAGCCACGCTTCTTTAAAGCCACCGAATTGACCCCATTAACGAAGATTCCGAAGAGCATTTTTATCGCATACCAAAGATTACCCAAAGTCGAAGACATAGATGGTGAGTGATACCAAGAGAACTCTAGAAGGTTTTGTCGATTTCACAACCAGCCAGGCTATAATACAAATGAGTGTAGACATTTTAAAAACTTGATCGAGGAAATGATTCAAAAGAACCGACTGCAGTAGTATGTGAAGAAACCACAGTCTGCCAATCCTCCTCAAGTTACCCAAGAGCCAAATGCATCTGGATCGGGAGACAAGGCCCCGGCGCAAGTTAATCAGAGGCCCGTGATTAACACTATTTCTGAATGTCCTCATCCGGCGGGAGGAAGTTGGGGAGACATTGAAAGTTATGCCAATGCACTCAAGAATGCTTCAAAGGAAGAAAGGTGTCTGATTCTGAACAATTCCATATCCACGAAGCAGCAAAAAAATTCCTCTAGAGATGTCATGTTCAGTGGAAGAGATGAGGAAGGGGTGGTCACTCCAACTCAGGACCCTATGGTGCTAACGGTTGGGATAGGCCCAACCACTGTGAAAAGGGTGATGGTTGATTGTGGATCCTCAGTGAATGTGTTGTTTAAAAATACTTACGAGTATCGGACGTGTGAGCTTATCAGAAGAAAATTCAAGGATTCACGGGAGAACCAAAACAACCCATTGGGGTTATCGATTTTCTTGTGGAACTTGGAGATGGAGATAGTAAAGCTTGTTTGATGCAATCCTCTGTTCTTGTGGATGAATTATCCACGTAAAGCGCTTTACTGGGAAGTCCAGTTCCGGCAGCTTTCAGAATTGTGCTAACCCCTTGGTGCTTGACGATGAAGTTTCCAAGAGACTAGGGGGTCGGTGTAGTTAAAGCGGATCAAGAAATTTCCAGAGAATGCTATATTAACGAGCTAAGGGAAGCAAGTAAGATGGACAAGGTAAAGGATGTGGAGGTTCCCCTCCACAACCACCAAAAGGCCTTGTAGTAATTTGGTTATAGCCCCTGCATTGGCGAGCATAGCGGGGCCCAGAAGGAGATGGATTCAAGGAAGGCCAGTGCTGGGAGGGACGAGCGACGCTAGCTGAAGCCACAATTCTGATCCGGTCCACGATAAAGATCCTAATAGAATATTAAAGATAGTTTCTTAGCTCGACCCTAAATTACAGAAGGAGTTGACCGTATTTCTGAAGGCTGATCTAGACGTGTTTGCTTGGAGTCATTCTGATATGTGCTGCATTTCTCCAGATGTGGCGGTTCATAAGCTGAATATTGACCCAAGCATAACACAGTAAAATAGAAGAGACGTGTTCATGGATCTGAAAGATCCAGAGCTCTTAAGGAGGAAGTGGACAGTTTGATGGAAAATAATTTCATTCGAGAATCCACATATCCGAATTGGGTTTCTAATCCAGTGCCTGTAAAGAAGTCCAACGGCAAGTGATAGTGTGCATCGATTAATTGGACCTCAACAAAGCGTGCCCCAAGGATTGTTTTACGCTACCCTGAATTGATCAGCTCGTTGATGCAAAAGTGGGGCATGAATTATTATCGTTTATGATTGTGTATTCGGGGTATAACCAAATAATGATGCACAAGCCTGACCAAGAGAACACAAGCTTTATTACAGATCTAGGATTATATTGTTACAAAGTTATACCATTTGGACTGAAGAATGCAGAAGCGACTTACCAACGCCTTGTGAATGCCATGTTCAAATCACAAATCAGCAAAACCATGGAGGTGTACGTTGACGATATGCTAGTAAAATCGATAAGTGCTGCTGATCACCTAGAAAACTTGGACGAAATGTTTCACATTCTCAGAAAGTATGGAATGAAGTTGAATCCGCTTAAATGCTCATTTGGAGTCACATCAAGAAAATTCCTCGGGTTTATAGTTAATGACAGGGGCATCGAAGCCAATCCTGCTTAAGTCTCAACTTTGTGAGAGATGAATGCTCCCAGAACAAAGAAGGAACTTCAAAGCTTGAATGGGAAAGAAGCTGCATTAAGTCAATTCATTTCAAAGGCAACAGATTGGAGCATTCCGCTTTTCGATGCATTGAGGAAAGGAAGGAAGGACTTCTAGTGGACTCCCGAATGTCAAGAGGCTTTCGAGGAGCTAATTAAGCACATGAAATCACCTCCGATGTTGTCAAAGCCCAAGGATGGGGAAGAGCTATTTGTGTATTTGGCGGTTTCATCTCATGCCTTAAGCGCAACATTAGTTCAAGAAGATGGGAAGGTTCAATGGTCAGTATGTTATATCAATAAAAGGCTTTCCGGGGCAGAGCTGAATTATCCCAAGTTGGAGAAGCTTGCGTATTGTTTGCTTATCACCTCGAAAAAACTTAGGCCATTTTTCCAAGCCCACTCTATCAAGGTTTTGACAGATCAACCTCTAAAGCAAGTTATGTTCCATTTAGAAACTTTGAGAAGATTGTTAAAGTGGAGTATTGAATTCAGTCAGTATGACGTCATTTACCATCCCCAGAGAGCTATTAATAGGTAGGATTTAGCGGATTTCATTGCTGAATTTACAGATAGAGAGGAGGAAGAAGAGGAACCAACTAAGGCAGCGGTTAGATAGAAGTTGTTTGTTGATGGATCCATGAATGATTATTGCTCAAGGGCAGGAGTGATTCTAGAAACTCCCGAAGGGCGTTCCATGTGTTATGCTTTGAGATTAGAATACCCATCAATCAACAACGAAGCCGAGTATGAAGCACTAGTCGCAGGTAAAGATTGCAAAGAAGCTGAGCTTGAAAACTTTGCAAATTTTCAGTGACTCGCAGCTAGTGGTATGTCAAGTCTGAAGAAAGTTCCAGACCAAGGATGGAAATCTTCCAGCTTATTTGTCTAAAACTTGGGAACTTCTCAATGACCTCGACTACTCCACAATAACTCATACCCTAGAGAAGAGAATATGAAACCGAATTCGCTCGTTAAGTAAGAAAGTTCAGGAGATGCACAGCTACTGAAATTAGTACCCGTCGAAGTCCTTTCAAATCCTAGTACTGAAAATGTGTATGTTGATTGGATTATGGAGACCACTGAAGAGCCATATTTATGGATAACCCCGATCAAAAAGTATCTTCTCAATGAAACACTTCCAGAATAGTCAAAGAAACGAAGAAAGATTTTGTGAAATGCTCTAATGTATCTTATCCAGGATGGTAGACTGTATAGGCGGGGCTTCTTTATATGCTCTGCTTTGATGTGTAACTAAGGCAGAATCTAAAGCAACTCTAGAGGAATTACACGAAGGTGAATGTGGAGGTCACATAGATGGGCAGACATTAGCCAAGAAAGTTCTGCGATATGGTTATTTCTGACCTGATGTGAACCTGGATTCTGCAATCTACACGAAGAAGTGTGATAGATGCCAGAGATTTGCGAAGATTCCAATAGCATCATCCATGGAATTGACCCAAATGTCAGCCCATGGCCATTTTTTGTCTGGGGAAATGATCTGATTGGAGCATTATCAACAACAAAGTCCAGCTTTAAATATGCCATTGTAGCCGTAGATTAATTTACCAAATGGTTTGAAGCAGCACCTTTGGCTACCATTACTTCAAAAAAAGTCACCAACTTTGTCTTGAAGAACATTATTTGCAGGTTTGGTGTGCCACAAAAGATAATCAAAGACAATGGGACTTAGTTTGAAAGTGATTAATTCAAGAGCTTATGTGCTAAATGCAAGATTCAGAAGAGTTTTGCAGCAGTAGCCCATCCGCAGGCCAACGGGCAGGTCGAAGCATTAAACAAGATCATAAAGTCAACCATAGAAAAGGGTCTTGAGAAAGCTAAATGTGGTTGGGTAGATGAGCTTCCACATGCACTATGGGTGTATCACACAACTCACAAATCTGCAACTGGGCACACTCTGTTCTCTCTAGCATTTGGATCTGAAGATATGATCCTGTTAGAACTGGAAATTCCCACTCACCGCAGGATTCACTTCAACTAAGAAGAGAACGAAAAGCTACAACTTGAAGCTCTTGACTAGCTCGAAGAAAGGAAAAATGAAGCAGAGCTCAGAGTTGTTGCTCATCAAAGAAGGATCACCAGACATTTTAATTCCAAAGTCAAGCAAAGGACCTTCGGGATTGGGGACCTTGTGTTGAAGAGAGTGATGACTGGAACCGGAGTTTTTGGACCCAATTGGGAAGGACCCTTCATTACAAGCCAAAAGCTCCTAGATGGAACTTTCAAATTGAAGACAACAGATGGAGTTCAGATTCCTAGAGCTTGGAAGTGCAACCATCTCCGTCGTTATTTTACTTGATTTTTCATTCATATTTCCTGTAAAAGTTGTAAATACTTTGCAAGCATTGTAATGAAACTTTGTACATATGAATGAAATTAATTAATTTTCTTGCCTGAATCGTATACTTGCAAACTCTTGATTAATCATTTAAAAGTTGCTAAAAGTCGATTTTTGATTGCAGGCTATCCAAAAGAATGTTTGCTCAACAACAACCTGTTAAGACCTGGTGACCTTCACAGCAAATCCTGGTGAGGATAGCTCAAGTGTCGAGTGCCATAAGAATCATTCGTAACAAGCACGAAGATGTGAAGCACCGCCTTGCAAAGTGAAGAATAAAGGAAACAAAGAGTCGAATGGTTAAAGGGCACAACGTTAAAATTAAAGACAAAAGTGCAAGTTTCACCAAAGGGGCACCTCCTAAAATAAGAGGTCCACGACCCTAGTTCCGTTATGAGGATAACTTATTAAGCCAGGCATCCGGTAGAGGAACTGGCGTCCGTCCCGTAAAACAACATAATAAGAAAGCCTCTCACAGTGAAGCTTATCAGAAGTCCTATCTGAAAGGGGG
The DNA here is from genome assembly GCA_030737875.1 of Allium sativum. Classification (NCBI taxonomy): domain Eukaryota; kingdom Viridiplantae; phylum Streptophyta; class Magnoliopsida; order Asparagales; family Amaryllidaceae; genus Allium; species Allium sativum. The sequence goes on from CM060926.1 coordinate 849,475,919, forward strand.
CATGAATTCGATCCAGTCTACGAAGGACCTGGATTACCAAGTTAGAGAGTCGCGTGCTCGAATTCATAAGAATTCCCAACCGAAAGGGTTACCTAATGGGCTCGTCAGTGTCAGGATGTATCTGACCCGATCACGACATATATTGGGAATAAATGACCTCTTTGGAGGCGTATGATTAGTTCGTTAGTGTCTGCTAATCCTAGACTCGGCTATCAACGGGCTTAAAAGACCTCTTCAGAGGCGTCCAATTCATTTGCGTAGCATCTGGTCACCCCAGATGTGAAGAAAGTTTAGTTGTAACCAGAAGTCCTCTCCGGGGGCATCCTTTCTGAATCTACCGATGCTCGGATTAATCGGTCTAATTGAGTGACGAAAGTCTCCAATGCCTGAATTAACCAGCTGGATAGTAAACAAAGTTAGGACTTAGCAAAAGACCTCTCCGGGTGCACCCAGTGAAATCAACGATGCTGGAAATAATCATTCCAATTGCATACGAGACTCTCGAATGCCTGAATTAACTAGCTAGAAACAGATGAACACTGGGCTAAAGATATAAGACCTCTCAAGCAGGGGAACGGAAGCTGGAAATTTTCCTCGACCAATGGCATGAGTTCGATCAACCAAACTGGATTTCATGGTTAATAGGCAAGCTAAGATGCCCTAAGCGCAATGACAAAAAGCAAACAGGCTTAGTCAATTGGGCAAGATCTTCCAATATTTAAGCCATAACCAAGAAAACCCAATAGAATTGATCGCATCCAGCCTAAGAAGTCCATAACGACCTTTGGTATGAGAGCATCACCACCGCATTAAGATAGAATAATAATTCTCACTATACATACCACAACCTCGTCACCACTTCACGCCAGACAAGGGACTTGTAATCTACAAGGAAGCAAATGCATAAGAAAGTACAATAAAGCTACGGTAACAACTAACAGCTAAAGTACAGAAAATGCAACGATAGCAACACAGGTCACAGATACAAAAGCCTCAAACACGAATATGCGTAAAGTAATAAGCCAGGACTGGCGCTCACATATACAATTGTTCTAAATGAAGTATATAAATGGAAGCTACAAAGAGTTGAGCGAGCTAGTCACAAGCACTATTTCTTTACATTCTTGGAACCGCTGGACCTCAGAGGTGGTTCATTAGTCTTGGCAGAGGGAGGAGGTGTATCAACCAGACGATTCCCATTTTTAGCTTCTATGCCAGCAGAAGAGCTCGCAGGAGAAGATAGAACAATAACTCCTTTCTTTCTAACAGTGCGTGTAACGACCCGTATTCTACACATCATAGGATTGTAGAATATTTATTTCTTTCCCATGTGAAGCCGTATGGTCATGTAACTTTGGAAAACATCTATTAGAGTTATTTCCCATGTTCATGATTTTTGTTGATTTTTAAATGACCATTTTGCCCCTAGTTGGTACTGTTTTGGCCATAACTTTTGATGGTTTACCTTTCCGTAGAGTGGTCATAATAGCCAAACGGACTTACCGTTTGGGAGATATGGCTGAAACAAGGTTTGGAGGGTGAAAAACTGCTTAACCGGGCCAAATCGGGTGATTAGGGAGTAGGCCCATAACCCATTTCGGGATTAGGGTTATGGGAGGGCTGAAATGAGATAGAGGATCATTCCATTTCAGTTTTCTAGCCTCCACTTATCACCAAGGAACCCTAAAAATGGCCTCTAACCTCTAAATCACCTCCAAATCATCTTTTGGTCAAGGATTAAGCTTAGCAACCCATAATCAAGGAAGATCTTCACCAAAGCAACATAGGAGCTGCTGTTTGGCATTGAAATTCACATCAAATCAGAGATTTATTTCAGATCTTAGTTTATTCGTGGCTAAGGTGAGTGATTTGCATAGTTTTACACTAATTATGGCTAGTTAAGGGTAATTAGTGCTAATTAGCGAATTTAGGCATGGTAAAATTCGGGAAAAATGTTCATAAATTCCTAAAGGATGTTTTAGACCTATGATATGAATTTGGGTTAATTTGGTTAAGTTTTGCTAATCCTATCATTAGTTTCACCTAAACATGCTTAGGGGGGAATATGGGGTTTTGGGTATGTTTGATCCATTTTAACCTATCATATTGATGTTTTGATGTTTGTGGTTGATTATGCATGTTGCTATAACTGTATGAAATGCTTTGTGATTGATTTCAATAGTTAGAATGGTCGAAAACGTCGTCGAATGGCGTAAACACTTGCTGGAACAGTTCAGAAAACAGTGCAGGGTTCGGATCGGATCGGATATGGGGCTCGGATCGGATATGTTGAGTTGAGCAAGGAACCCGATCGGATCGGAACCCAGCACTTGGGGAAAATGGCAAAAAGGAAGGCCATGCTAACTGAACTGGGATCGGATTGGATTAGGGAGGACGGATCGGAGCGGAGGCATGAGAACGGATCGGATAGGAGCATGTGAAGGACGAGGAGACGGATCGGAACGGAGGCACGAGCTGGAGGGGAGATGACACCCGACCCGTTCCGTGCTAACTGGACATATGTACAGCGCACCTTTGGAGTAAATGTCGGTTGGTGCGGGGCGGGCCGTCACACTTGGTATCAGAGCTCTAGGTTGCGTAGTTAACCTAGGGAAAGACACTAGGGAGAGTTAGTACGTATATGAGAGCGCGTATTTGTGATTACTTTGGTTTTCAAAAGCTATGTATATATATACTATTAGTAGTATAAGAATGAAGTCGCACTGCACTAGCACCACTATGGGGTGGTTAATCGTTTCCCTTTTTCAGATTGACGATGAGCCGAGACACGAGGGGTGCTGGTAGAGGGACCAACCAAGGGAATGCCGCTGACATGAGGGCGATGTTTACTAACCTCATGAGAGACATGCTTAGAGAAGTGCAAGGGGCAGTTCCCAATCCCGGGGTTGGTGTTGGCCCAGTAGTGCAGGCGCCTAGGGTCGATTTCGCCAAGTTGTGCAAGGATTACACTAATCTTGGTGGAAAGCCGTTCCACAGAACGGAGTCGGCCACAGATGTTCAAGACTGGATGGATAGCTGTGACCGTATCTTTGATGACTTGGGTCTTGAGGATGCGATGAAGAGAAGGCTAGCGTCTCGTCAGCTGCAAGGGCGAGCGATGAATTGGTGGAATGCCATTAGAACAGCTACTCCAGAGGACCAGGTTACTTGGGTTCAGTTCAAGGCTCGCTTTAGCGAGAAGTTTATTCCAGCTGCCCAGAAGTCAGTGTTGTTCAAGAGATTCTTGGAACTCAAGCAGAATGGGAGGGCAGTTTCTGACAATATTGCTGAGTTCGACACTTTGTCGAAGTATGGACTGTCTCTCATTGATACTCCTGAAAAGAAGAATGAGAAGTTCATTACTGGTTTGGATGGATACTTGGGGGAGAGGCTTATCAACCACATCGATGAGACTTTTGAATCGATCGTGGGGAAAGCTTTGAGATCAGAGAGCCTTTACCCTAAGTCAAAGACTGAGGCTGCATCTGCAGAAGGGCCAAAGCCGCAAGCAGGCGGTGGAGGCAAGAATAGCTCTCAGAATAAGAGGAAGCAGGACCAATCTAAAGGTGGTCAGAAAAAGAGCAAGAAGGATGTTGAGTGCTTCAGCTGTGGAAAGAAGGGCCATTATGCTAAAGAATGTCGGGCCAAGCCAGCGGAAAGGAAGTGCTACAACTGTGGTCAAGTGGGACATCAGAAGGATAAGTGTTCGCAACCTCTTAAGGAGAAGCAGATTGTGAAAGCATATGCTCTTGATGTTGTTCCTTCTTCGTCGAATGCCCCAACTGCGACGGAGAAAGGAAAGAATGTTGTTATTCAAGGTATGCTTTCTATTTATGATGTACCAGTTCGAGTTTTGTTTGATACTGGGGCTTTCCGTTCCTTCATATCTAGTGACCTGGTAGATAGGTTGGGACTGGAACCCGAGATAGTCGATAGACCATTAGTTGTGACGAACCCGATTGGTGGTTCGACTAGCCTTGGTATGATTTGCAGGAATTTGGTCTTATCGAGTCATGGATGTATGTTTGTATGTGATTGCTTTGTTTTGGGCTTTACTGGGTATGGCATTATACTGAGAGTCGATTGGCTCCAAAGATACGGGGTGGTGGTAGACTGTGAGGGCTTTTTGGTGACAGTGAGGGCAGATGATGGGCGGAGGGTAGTGTTTGGTAGTCTACCTAGTGATGGGGTTATGGCTAGTTTTGTAAATTCCCTCGACATCCCGCAGGATGAGTTGTCAGATGTGCCCGTGGTTGGCTAGTATCCGGACGTCTTCGAGGAGGTGACCGGGCTTCCACCACACCGAGAGATTGAGTTCCGTATTGATTTAGTGAAAGATGCCAGACCTATAGTGATGCCACTTCGTCGTATGGCACCAAGAGAGCAGCGAGAGCTCGGGGTGCAAGTCAGCAATATTTTGAAGAAGGGATTTATTAGAAGGAGTGTCTCCGAGTGGGGAGCACCAGTTGTGTTTGCCACTAAGGCAGATGGTTCCCTTCGTTTGTGTGCGGACTATCGCGAGTTGAATAAGGTGACGAGGAAGAATAAGTATCCTCTACCGCGGATAGATGATTTGTTTGATCAACTGGAAGGAGCAAGAGTGTTCTCCCAGTTGGACCTCGCGACAGGATTTCATCAGCTTCGAGTAGCGGATGAGAGTGTTCCGAAAACGGCATTTAGGACGCCGTCTGGATTTTATGAGTGGTTGGTCATGCCGTTTGGGTTGACCAATGCACCAGCCTATTTTGTGGATCTTATGAATCGAGTATTCAGAGATCAGTTGAATAAGTTTGTTCTTGTGTTCGTGGATGATATCCTTATTTATTCAAGGACAGAGGAGGAACACAAGGGACACTTGAGGATAGTGATGGAGGTGTTGAGGAAACACCAATTGAAAGCGAAATTCTCTAAGTGTCATTTTTGGAGAAGGGAAGTGAGATTCTTGGGTCATGTTGTTTCAGAGAATGGTATTGCCGTGGACCCTGCGAAGGTGGCTACGGTACAGGATTGGCCTATGCCCAAGAATGCTACAGATGTAAGAAGTTTCTTGGGATTAGCTGGATATTATCGTAAGTTTATCCAGGACTTCTCCAAGATAGCAGCACCGTTGACTCAGTTGACTAAGAAGAATCAGTCCTTCGTCTGGGACGGAGTGTGTGAGGATGCCTTCAAGAGTCTAAAGGAGAAGTTGACGCATGCGCCAGTGTTAGTCATTCCTAAAGGGAATGAAGAGATGACGGTATACACGGATGCTTGTGGTACCGGACTGGGTGCAGTATTGATGCAAGAAGGTAGAATTGTAGCTTATGCTAGTCGACAGCTAAAGCCGCATGAGAAGAAGTATCCTACCCATGATTTGGAACTAGCAGCGATCGTGTTTGCGCTGAAGATGTGGAGACACTATCTCTTGGGAGAAAGGTTTGAGTTGTTTACCGATCATAAATCATTGAAGTATCTCTTCTCTCAGAAAGATCTGAATCTCCGTCAGCAGAGATGGTTGGAGTTCTTGGCTTCGTATGATTTTGATATCGCATACACACCTGGGAAAGGTAATGCAGTAGCCGATGCCTTGAGTAGGAGACATGCCAGTTTAGGGGCAATGTTTCTTGAATGGAAGCAACTGGAGTATATCGCGGGGTTTGATTTCAGACCAAAGTGCGAATTGGATCCAGTCATGCTAGCTAGTTTGACGATCAGACCCACTTTGATAGAGCGGATTGGTTCCAGCCAGAGGGACGATCCTAACCTATTGGAAATCATCTCCAAGTTAGAGATGGGTATCGATAAGGAGATGAATGTGTATGGGCTTGATCGAGATGGATGGCTTCGGAAGAATGGAAGGCTAGTTGTACCCAATGTCAATGAATTGAGAGATGAAGTGCTTAGAGAATGTCATCACTCAAAACTGACTATACACCCCGGTGGTAATAAGATGTATCGAGACATGAGACAGGCTTACTACTGGGAAGGGATGAAAAGAGACGTTGGGAAGTTTATATCCAAATGCATGAATTGCCAGCTAGTTAAAGCTGAGCAAAAGAAGCCTAGTGGGTTATTGCAACCATTAGAAATTCCCGAATGGAAATGGGAGCAAGTCTCGATGGATTTCCTCGATGGTTTACCAAGGACTAGATCGGGATATGATAGCATTTGGGTAATTGTGGATCGATTGACTAAAAGCGCAAGATTTATACCAGTCAAATCGACCAGAACGGCAGCCAAGTTGGCAGAATTGTATATGAAGTGGGTAGTGAGATTTCATGGAGTACCCAAAAGCATTGTGAGTGACCGAGACCCGTTGTTCACTAGTGGGTTTTGGAAGAGCTTACAAGAGGCTCTAGGGTCAGGATTACATCTCAGTACCGCATATCATCCTCAGACCGACGGTCTGACGGAGAGGGTGAATCGTATATTGGAAGATCTCTTGAGAGCGTGTATATTGGATTTTGGTGGATCATGGGATGACCATTTGCATCTAGTAGAGTTTGCATATAATAATAGCTACCAATCCAGTATCGGTATGGCTTCATATGAAGCTTTGTACGGAAGACCATGCAACTCACCATCATGTTGGATAGAGACTGGCGAGAAGTTTGTGCTTGGACCAGAGGTGGTGAGAGAAACTTCCGATAAGATCAAGATCATTCAGCAACGAATGAAAGCTGCCCAAGATAGGCAGAAGAGTTATGCTGATAAGAGGAGAAGAGACTTGAAATTCTCCGTTGGTGACTTGGTGTTTGTCAAGATCTCTCCGTTGAAGAGCGTGATTCGATTTGGCAGGAGAGGCAAGTTGGCACCAAGATTTGTTGGCCCATTCCCTGTTCTTGAACTAGTCGGGAATTTGGCATATAGAGTTGGCTTACCAGAGAAAATGGCGGGAGTTCACAATGTATTTCATGTTTCCCAACTAAGGAAGTTCGTTCACGACTCAAATGTGACTATTTCACCTGATCAGTTAGAGGACTTCGAAGTAGAACCCGAGGCGGTTGGGAACCGCAAGCCGATTCGTATTGTGGGGCACGATACGAACCAACTTCGAAGGAAGGCAGTGAAGCTAGTCAAGGTTCAGTGGGGCGAGGACGAGAATGATTGTACTTGGGAGACAGAGGAGAGCATTAGGAAGGCATATCCAGAACTCTTTGCCTGGTAAGATTTACTTTGCAATTTAGTTTTCTGCATGCTAGGATAGACTTGTTTTGCATGGTTGATTGTTGTTGATAGGCATGCGGGACCTTTATGTGTGTTTGGATTAGGGAATTTCGGGGGCGAAATTTCTTAAGGGGGGGAGAGTGTAACGACCCGTATTCTACACATCATAAGATTGTAGAATATTTATTTCTTTCCCATGTGAAGTCGTATGGTCATGTAACTTTGGAAAACATCTATTAGAGTTATTTCCCATGTTCATGATTTTTGTCGATTTTTAAATGACCATTTTGCCCCTAGTTGGTACCGTTTTGGCCATAACTTTTGATTGGAAAGGAATTTTGATCTGAAACCACTTCCATTAGATCCGTTTGATGGTTTACCTTTCCGTAGAGTGGTCATAATAGCCAAACGGACTTACCGTTTGGGAGATATGGCTGAAACAAGGTTTGGAGGGTGAAAAACTGCTTAACCGGGCCAAATCGGGTGATTAGGGAGTAGGCCCATAACCCATTTCGGGATTAGGGTTATGGGAGGGCTGAAATGAGATAGAGGATCATTCCATTTCAGTTTTCTAGCCTCCACTTATCACCAAGGAACCCTAAAAATGGCCTCTAACCTCTAAATCACCTCCAAATCATCTTTTGGTCAAGGATTAAGCTTAGCAACCCCTAATCAAGGAAGATCTTCACCAAAGCAACATAGGAGCTGCTGTTTGGCATTGAAATTCACATCAAATCAGAGATTTATTTCAGATTTTAGTTTATTCGTGGCTAAGGTGAGTGATTTGCATAGTTTTACACTAATTATGGCTAGTTAAGGGTAATTAGTGCTAATTAGAGAATTTAGGCATGGTAAAATTCGGGGAAAATGTTCATAAATTCCTAAAGGATGTTTTAGACCTCTGATATGAATTTGGGTTAATGTGGTTAAGTTTTGCTAATCCTATCATTAGTTTCACCTAAACATGCTTAGGGGGAAATATGGGGTTTTGGGTATGTTTGATCCATTTTAACCTATCATATTGATGTTTTTATGTTTGTGGTTGATTATGCATGTTGCTATGACTGTATGAAATGCTTTGTGATTGATTTCAATAGTTAGAATGGTAGAAAACGTCGTCGAATGGCGTAAACACTTGCTGGAACAGTTCAGAAAACAGTGCAGGGTTCGGATCGGATCGGATATGGGGCTCGGATCGGATATGTTGAGCTGAGCAAGGAACCCGATCGGATCGGAACCCAGCACTTGGGGAAAATGGCAAAAAGGAAGGCCACGCTAACTGAACTAGGATCGGATCGGATTAGGGAGGACGGATCGGAGCGGAGGCATGAGAACGGATCGGATAGGAGCATGTGAAGGACGAGGAGACGGATCGGAACGGAGGCACGAGCTGGAGGGGAGATGACACCCGACCCGTTCCGTGCTAACTGGACATATGTACAGCGCACCTTTGGAGTAAATGTCGGTTGGTGCGGGGCGGGCCGTCATAGTGCGCTTCCCTTGTGCTTCGAAGATGATAAAGGTTTTGTTTTCTTATCCCGGTTCCTTGACATCCTTCTCTGAGATGTCATCTGTGTCATCAAGACCTTTCGCTTCATCACTAGGAATATAGTCGATGTCATCCAAGTTAACAAGCACATCAATCTTTGCATCTTGCGACCCCATTTGTGAAGCAGGAGTTGAAGCTGTGAGTAAGGATGCATCGCCCAAGAAGGAGTGATAAGTGGGGCAGTAGTAGTCGACACCAAAATAATGGCCTCAGTCGTCATGTTGGCTTCAGCGAGAGAAGCCTGTGGCGAGAGTAAGCCTAATACAAATGAAAAATGAGCATGGAATGCAATTGACTCAGGTAAAGTACAAAGAGAATCCAAGTATGCCATAACTCGGTCAAACTCAGTTTTACCTGCGGCTTGAAGATTTCTGTGCTTAACTTCGTATTTATCCGAGTTATCGTCGTCTCCCTCACCATCTCCAGTATGCTCCACAATAATATCCTCTTCAACAGTGTGTTCCCCAGTAGTTGTGTCCATTTCTTTATGAATAACAGAAGGATCAACGGCAGGCACAGATATATTCTAAGAGTTAGAAACCTCAATATTAGCAAGATCAGTAGGGGCATTGATATTGGTTGTGTCCTGGGCTTGCTCCCCAGAAGATCCGACTTTGTCACCCAACAATCCCCGCTGCCTCATAAGCACTTTCTTCCCCTCGACCAGAGCCTCACGGGATTCTTCATCCAATAGATTCTGAAGGAGATATTCATCGTCATAGGAATCGTCAACATGCGCAAGTACATATTCTCAAACTAGGGCCAATGTCACTGCGAAGTCGGATCCCAAATAGCGTAAGCCCCTCGGCTCATAACGCTAAAGATGTAAAATTTGAACAAAGTGGCATTGGCATCTGCCTCAGCATATTTAAGAGCCTTTTTAGCAGCCACTTTACCAGCCAAAGCCTTAACTCTATCCTCCTCAATAAGTTCAGCCTTAGTTGTCAACACAGAAATAGCTAACTTCTGAGCAGTGTCCATCTCATGGAGACTGCCATTTTCTTGCTGATATGTCACGGAGGCATGCTGTTAGCCTACTTTGTGAACTAGGCTACACAAAGTTAGAAGATCAATTATGAAGGATGCTCACTAGAAGATTTCCCATCTCAACGACCGGATCAGATCGGTATTACTTGGTCAAGGAAGAACAATGCAGAGAAGAGAAGAAGGAAGCGCGGACTGAACCGAATTGGTTCGAGGTCGAGCTGACCCGTCCCTATGATCCTAAGCATATCCGATCTAGTCCATAATCTGTGATAGTTATAGCTCACATTCCCTAAAAGTTTGGAGCGGTTGCGAGCCCATCGTCCCACGTTCACCCACTAACTTGATGCACTGTCTTCACCAGAAGAGATCTGAACCCGACACTCATGGGATGAGTGCCACATGGATTCGAACCGAAGCCATTCCAAAAGCATTTTCCACCTATAAATACACCTTCAAGGCTCATTTCAAGGGATCTTTTGGCATTTTCAAAGTTGAAACCACTTTGAGAACCGAATTCCATCACCATTTTCAGACTACAATCATCTTTTAAAGTACATTTCAGAGAAGATTGAGTGAATCTATGCATTGTATGAGTGAAAGTGAGTGAGAATTATTGTTGTATCTACATTTAAGTCATCAATTCAAAGAGTGGAAAGTGGACGTAGGCTATTTAACGCCGAACCACTATAAATTGTGTGTTTTCTTCATTTTTGATTTCATTTCATTAGAAATTGTTACTAGTTTGGGTGTTAGAGCCATTTTTGGATCTAACATTTTAATTCTTTCACTGAGAATTTCTGAATTCTTCGCTTTTTGGGATTATCGTTCTACTATTTGGACCTTCAAGTTCAAAGAAGTTAATCCTCTATTTCCGACACTTTCAAGCATTTGCTGATTAATTACTGAAGGATTGGACATTATGGCTAAAGGAAAAGAAGTGCAAGGCGCTAGGGAGAACGATGGTAGAAAAGATCAACAAGCCATCGTATTGACGAGGTCGCGGGGACAGAGCTCTGGACAAATCCGATCCGATCCGGATGTTCCGAACCGAGCTGATCAGGAGAATCCGAACCGACCAGGAAGCGTTGGAGCTGCTCAGCCCCCCCTCCGAACCAATCCGACTCCGGCACCCTACTCCGATCTGAACCGAATGAGACTAAAGCTGGTACGTCTACTCGAGCACCCACCAATGCTCCGATGCCGGCCGTGACGACTAGTGATCAACCTGCTCCATCTGCACCCATCACGCACGGGGATTTTTTTGCGTTTTCTTGATATGCTTGAGAGTACTAGAAATGTGTTGGAAGCCCATAAACGCGATAGTCTTTGTACGCAAGAGAACATGATCACCATGAGTAGGGAACTCAATGAGCTCCGGAGTAAAAAGACACCTTCCCCAACACGCCGCCTTGCTCCAGACTATTCATCTTCTTCGGATGAAGGACGTCCTCATGAGAGAAGGCTGCTCGAGCGACCTCAAAATCTTGATCAGTTGACCTTTGGATCTTTGGGATCCCGTGAAGATGTTGCTCGTGTGTTAGGGCCTGATGGCCCGAGCCTGAAAGAACTTATGTTGCCGCCCATGCGTGGATCCCACGTTCTACCCAAGGATCCTAATATTACTAATCCTACGCAACAACAACTTCTCCAACCCCTTCCTCCCAAGATCGACCGAGAGCATAGGGAATAGTGTAGAGCAGCTGCCGCCAGAAACAGGAGGTTATCCCCTAATCAGGAACACAAGGGTAATCCGAATATTAGACCTGGAGAACCTGTGCAAACGTTAACAAATGTCGATGTATGGGCAATGGTGTGTCAAATCATGTCCAAAAGCCGACGATACACTAATGAGGACTGGGGCATTAAGCGAAGTCATAACCCCCTCACAGATGATATATTGGACTTCTAGTTCCCTCGGCGGTTTAACTTGCCACAGATGGATCGATATTCAGGGAGAACCGACCCAGGACAACATCTGATGAGGTATGCATGGTTCATGAATGCCACAGCAGCTCCAGATGCTATAAAATGCAAGGCCTTCCCGATTTATCTAGAAGACGTTGCGTTAATGTGGTTCACCCGACTCCCTCCACGGTCGATATCAACTTTCACAGAATTGAGTGAACTCTTTAAGAACCAGTTTCGACTTCACGCTCAAAAATCTAAAAGCATCATAGAATTGTCAAGGATTAAGCAGGCTCCAGGTGAATCTTTTAAATCATATTTAGACTGCTTCAACCTGGCTGTCACCGAAGTCAGTAACCCTCATGAGCCCACTTTTCTGATGGCCTTAATAGAAGGAGTTGACCCGGACATAGAATTCGGGGATTATCTATCAGGGAAACCACCCCCCACTAGGAAATTGTTCTACGAAAAGGCCAATATTCGCTTAAGGCGAGAATAAGCTCATGCAAATAGAAAGAGAAAGTAAGAAGGGGCCTCGAGGGAAGGTGTCCAAAGTAATGTTGCTGTGAAGCAATCCAGTGACAGTTCGGGGAAAATTGAGGTGAACGTCGGCAACCAGAACGGAGGTAATAACAACAGGAATGGAAACAACAATAGGAGGAATAGGAACCGAGGAAACAATTCCAGCAAAAGACCTCGATTCCAATTTTTTGAGAACTATTCTCCATTGAATGACACATTGGAAAACATTTATTTGGATACATATAACGTATTGCAATATAAAAATCCACCGCCCAGAGATTCAACCGAAAAAGAGATCGCCACGGGAAAGTTTTGTTTGTATCATGGAACCTATGGTCATTCTACCAACGAATGTTTCCATTTGAGAGATGTAGTTGAGAAATTGCTGCGGGAAGGGAAGCTAGACGAGTATAAGGTTTCCCCACGGGACAGGGGGCAAGGAGGGAAAACCCCGAACCAAAATCAGCCTACTTCCAAACCTATAGCATAGTAGAAAGGTAAAGGGATTGTTATTAATACCATTATAGGTAGGCCCCATCTATCTAGCCATAGTTTCAAAACAATGGATCAGTACGTTAATGCCGCCAAGCACTTTGAGGTAGGAGAATGCAGTAATCTTGAAGACATTACTCCAGTGAAACAACAAAAGACGACGTCATATTCCGTGGTAGAGATGATACCAGAATTCAATCACCAACTAAAGACCCACTGGTTGTTACCATGGCCATCGGCCCCGCCTTAGTCCATAAGGTGTTGGTGGACAACGGAAGCTCAGTTAATATCCTCTTCAAGAAAGTCTTTGAACAAATGAGACTCGAAGCAAAAGATTTAAAGCCCTGCGAAGTATGGATAAGGGCCTTCAATGGGGCATCAACGGCTCCGATGGGATATGTAGAATTACCAGTGACGTTAGGACAAGGAGATCGCCAGAGAGTGAGAATCCTACCATTTGTAGTTTCGGATGTTGAATCACCCTGCAATGCTTTCCTAGGCAGACCGGCCCTCGCAGAGTTTAGGGCATGTATTGCACCTTGGTGCTTACTACTTAAATTCCCGACTGACGCAGGATTATGGGTGATGAGAGGTGACCAAGCTACGAGACGAGTTTGTTACATGACAGAGTTGAAGATGCTAATGAAGGGGTTGAATATAGAACCTAAGGACGTTTTTCCTCCTTCGAAGGAAAACTCAGCATAGCAATTAAGGGGTCCAGCCCCAGGAGAGTCGCCCTTAGATGTGCTCGAGGATATAGATCCCGAAGAGGATAGAGAACCCGAGGACAGAAAGGCGACTCCAAACGAGAAAACAGTAGATATATCCATTGATGATGTGGATTCGACAAAAGTACTGAAGATCGGATCGCAGCTAGATCCAATTCGAGCGAAAGAGTTGGCTGATTTTTTAAAGGCAAATTTAGATGTGTTTGCCTGGACTCACGCTGACATGTGTGGGATTTCGCCTGCTATTATGAGCCACTCTTTAATCATTAATCCAGAACACCCGCCGGTCAAGCAGAAGAGACGGATGTTAGGCCCAGAGCAGTCAGCAGCTTTGGAGGAAGAGGTAGAGAAATTGAAGGATAATGGATTCATTAAGGACTCGAAATATCCCGACTGGATATCAAATCCTGTCCTGGTCAAAAAACCTAACGAGAAGTGGCGTACGTGTATTGACTTCTTTGACTTGAACAAAGCTTGTCCGAAAGATAGTTTTCCTCTTCCCAGGATTGATCAACTAGCGGACTCGATGGTCGGATACGAGCTTCTATCCTTTATGGATGCTTATTCAGGATACAATCAAATTCCCATGCACATACTAGATCAGGAGCACACAAGTTTCATCACATACTTGGGGTTATATTGTTATGTGGTAATGCCATTTGGATTAAAGAATGCAGGAGCCACATATCAGCGCTTGGTCAACCGCACGTTCTATAATCAAATCGGAAAAACCATGGAGGTTTATGTGGACGACATGCTCGTGAAGTCTAGAAAATCTTCCGACCATACAAAAGACTTAGCAGAGATGTTCGGCATTCTCCGAAGGTATGGGATGAAGTTGAACCCTCTAAAATGTTCATTTGGGGTCGCATCTGGGAAATTCCTCGGGTTCATCGTGAGTTCTCGAGGGATTGAGATAAATCCTAGTAAGATAGCAGCAATAAGGAATATTGAAGAACCACGAAATATTAAGGATGTTCAAAGCCTGGCCGGAAAAGTTGCTGCATTGAGCAGATTTATTTCTAAAGCCACAGATAAGTGTGTACCTTTCTTCGATCTGATAAAACGAGGGAAACGAAATTTTGAGTGGACTCCTGATTGTGTGGAGGCTTTCTAGAACCTATTAGATTTATTAGAGAAGCCTCCAATATTGTCAAAACCTGTGGAACATGAGGATTTGTTCGTCTACCTGGCGATATCGTCTCATGCTGTCAGCACAGCGTTGGTGCATGAAGAAGATAAAGTTCAGAGGCCTATATACTACGTAAGCAAGAAACTAGCCACCTCAGAGCGTAATTACCCAAGAACAGAAAAGCTTACTTATAGCCTCTTGATTGCTTCCCGAAACCTCCGCCATTACTTTCAAGCTCACCCGATAGTTGTATACACTGATCAACCCTTGAGGCAAGTGTTACAAAGACCTAAAGCATCAGGGCGATTACTTAAATGGAACATCGAGTTGAGCCAATTCGATTTGAATTTTTAACCGTGGAAATCAATAAGGGTGCAGGCCTTAGCCTATTTCATAGCAGAATTTACGATACCCACAGAAGAAACGATGGACGACAAGGTTGTTGCTTCTGAACACCAGCTAGAACTTAGTCCATGGAAGCTATATACGGATGGGGCCAAGAATGATCAAAGATCCGGCGCCGGAGTTGTTTTAATCACTCCTGAAGGACAATCTATTTATTATGCCCTACGATTGGAATTTCCTGCCACCAATAACGACTCCGAGTATGAAGCCCTGATTGTCGGGCTAAAACTCGCTAAGGAGATAGGAGTAAAGACGCTAGACATACTCTGTGACTCCAAGATAGTTGTCTGTCAGGTGCGAGAAGAGTTTGTGACCAAAGGACCTTGGCTTGTTACTTATCTTAAAAATGTAAAGGAGTTATTAGGCAGTTTGGAGCATTACAACATAACGCACATTCCAAGAGCAGAGAATCAGAAAGCAGACCAGTTGGCAAAACTAGCAAGTTCTGACAATCCTGAAGAAACTGAAATGGTTCCATTAGAAGTATTGGAGTCACCAAATTTTGACCTAATGGAGGTGGAGCTAATCCTAGAAACTGAGCCAGAGAGGGAGTCATGGATGACACCAATTAAGAACTTTCTCAAAAGCAGAATTCTCCCATTGAAGAAAAGCGAAAGACGAGCTATAACACGTAAGGTTGCAAGATATGTTTTACAGGACGACGTCCTTTATCGCCAAGGGTTTTCCATGCCCCTACTGAGGTGTATCGCACACGACGACATCAAACGT